>CM060908.1:563166567-573166567 GCA_030737815.1 Allium fistulosum | reverse complement strand
TGGTTCGTAACATCATCTGTCGATTCGGTCTCCCACACACCATAATTACAGACAACAGAACCCAATTCGACAGCGCTGAATTCAAAGATTTCTGCAAACGATTTCACATCTAAAAGAAATTCTCCGCAGTTGCACACCCTCAAGCAAACGGACAGGTCGAAGTAGTTAATAAGGTTATAAAATCAATCTTGAAGAAACGACTGGAAAAGGTCGGGGGCAAATGGGTCGATGAACTTCCTATGGCTCTATGGGCTTACCGAACAACCCACAAGACCGCGACCGGCCACACTCCGTTCTCTCTTTCCTACGGTTCATAGGCCATTATTCCAGTCGAACTAGAAGTACCTTCTCATCGTGTGACATACTATGATCCAAAGACGAATGTTATATTACTTGTTGAATCTCTCGATCTACTAGATGAGAAGCGTGAGTAAGCTGACTTGAGGGAAGCTGTGCATCGAAGTCGAGTCGCCCGACTGTACAACGCCAAGGTCCGTCCGCGAACCTTCGAGTTAGGCGATCTCGTCTTAAAAAGAGTCTATCCGGTTCCTTCACATATGAAGCCAACATGGGAAGGACCGTATGTTATTGAAAGAAGGCTCGGATATGGCACATTCAAGTTATCGACCATCGACGTTCTTACCCTACCAAGAGCTTGGAACAGCGAGAGCCTTCGCCGCTATTACACCTGGCAGGCTACCTTTATCCATTTAGTTTACTTTCCTTTTCTGCAATTTGTTTATGCATTTCGAAGTTAGAACTTGTAATAAGGCAACTGACTTTGCCACACTTTCTTATTTCAGCAATAAAATGCAACCTCTTCGAGCTAGAGCTGTGATTTACTTGAAATACTTCATATGACCATCACTATGCACGGAGAGCTAAGTCTCATCATACGGTGGGATTTATTCAAATAGAGAGTGGCTGCGGTGCAACCAATCACTCCCTAAGTGAAACCCAAGCTCGGGGGCAAGCCATCACATCAAAGTCAAAAAAGGGATTGGTACACGACAATCCTTCCTCAACTACGAACTCCCAGAGCGCGAGTCGGAGTATAAACATCCAACTCTGAATTCCCAGAGCGCGAACCGGAGTATAAACATCCAACTCTGAATTCCCAAAGCGCGAACCAGAGTATAAACATTCAACTCCATATTCCCGAAGTGCGAAGTGGAGTATAAACATCCAACTCCGAATTCCCAAAGCGCGAACCGGAGTATAAACATCCAACTCCATATTCCCGGAGTGCGAAATGGAGTATAAACATCCAACTCCGAATTCCCAAAGTGCGAACCGGAGTATAAACATCCAACTCCATATTCTTGGAGTGTGAAACGGAGTATAAGCATCCAACTCCGAATTCCCAAAGCGCGAACTGGAGTATAAACATCCAACTCCATATTCCCAGAGTGCAAAATGGAGTATAAACATCCAACTCCGAATTCCCAAAGCACGAACCGGAGTATAAACATCTAACTCCATATTCCCGGAGTGCGAAATGGAGTATAAACATCCAACTCCGAATTCCCAAAGCGCGAACCGGAGTATAAACATCCAACTCCATATTCCCGGAGTGCGAAATGGAGTATAAACATCCAACTCCGAATCCCAAAGCGCGAACCGGAGTATAAACATCCAACTCCATATTCCCGGAGTGCGAAGTGGAGTATAAACATCCAACTAGAATTCCCAAAGCACGAACCGGAGTATAAACATTCAACTCCATATTCCCGGAGTGCGAAGTGGAGTATAAACATCCAACTCTGAATCCCAAAGCGCGAACCGGAGTATAAACATCCAACTCCATATTCCCGGAGTGCAAAGTGGAGTATAAACATCTAACTCCGAACTCCCAAAGCGCGAGTCGGAGTACAAACATCGGTCCCGAATTTCCCGAGAACAAGTCGAAGTATATATGTCAACTACGGATTCCCAGAATGCAGAACGGAGCCTAAACACCAACTTCAAAGTTCCCAAAGCATGGATCGAAGTATAAGTGTCAACTCCAAACTCTCGGAGCGCGAGTCGGAGTACAAAAACCAATCCCAAGCCCCCAGACGGCGGGCATGTGATCGAAACTCAAGTCAGCATAACCATTCGCCAGCAAACAAATGAGGATCCCCGGAATGCGGAAATGATTATCGGCAATCAAACAAGTATGGATGCATTACTCAATCTCCACTTGACTCAGACGTCCATTTGGTGGCACAACGCTCATCATGTTACAAGTAAGAAGCGATCGTCGACTGACAGTCTACTGCTCATCCCCAAGACTGGGGGCAGAACTCAAGCATTAACCATTGATTGAAGCGATGCGACGTCAGAATTCAACTCGCTTCTCAGTCGCAAGCCATGTCCAAAACCTCCGAACTTGGCAAACTAAAAAAAACTTGGGTTGGAACCTGAAACTTCACAAGCGCATTTCGGACACTGAAACACTTAGACAAATACACAATGACAAAAAAGAAAAGTTTCATTTCTATTGATTATAGAAAACGTTCGTGTACAGGTTTCCAAAAAATTCCTACTAGCAGGGGCCGAACCCGCATCGATACACGGCTAAAAAAATGCAAAAAGAAAAATCAAAATACGTCAGACGATCGTGCCTAGTCTCTCTTCTTCCTTGGCTTCCTCTTCAGTGTGGACCCGCTTGAGCCATCGCCAATTTTCCTCTTCAAGCCTATGCCTTTCGGCGGTTGGTCTTCCGGCAATGGCATTATGTCGACGTCCTCCTCCGAACTCGTGTGAATGAGAATGCTTCCTACGGGCGAAGTCGGAGGAATGGGATCAATTGCAGACATTGAAATGGGCAGGCTGGTGAGGAAGACAGAACCACCAGGAGACATCATTCCGAGCGGGGCAGGTCCCGATGCTGCCATCACACTTCCAAAGCTGCCGCCATAACTAGCTGCTGCCAGTTCAGCGTCGATCTGGGAAAACATATCCTCTTCAGTCACTGCTTGAGCCCCTCTGGGGGCATTAGCAGTCGGCATTGAAGAGCTTGTAGCAGGATCGGTTCCGCTCATAACAGATGGCAAGTCAGCACAAGGATCGTCGTGGCAGCGATAAAGTTCATCCATCAGCTGCTCATTGAACACGATCGAACCCCCATGCATATCATCAATCGGGGCAGCTGTGCTCATGGTTGTTGCCTCGGTCACGATAGCCTCCTGCGTCTGATACAGTCCTTGAGTAGCAGGAGGTATGTGCGGCGCAACGTCAATCACTGGACAAAGAATGAAAAAATTGTTAGAACTTAAACTCGATCAAAGACTTCGACTCATGAAAGACATGTAGAATGTTCGGAGTACCTTCCTCAGTTTGGCTTGTAAGCGACGGGGCGGCTTCAGTCACTGGCGCTGCAGTCGGAGACATCCGCGGCTGATCCGGATTATAGGCAGGAACAGCTTGAGGGTGCCACGGGCAAAAATTCAGGCTGGGTTGACACCGGAATGTCAAGACTTGCATCATGATGTCGAACCCCGGAGCCATCTTCTATCTCCAGGTGTTGGGTGCCGAGCCTCTCCTTCTCATAAGAGATCATTGAATCATGGAGAATCTTCTTTTCGTCATCAGTTAACAGGCGATTCTCGAGCTCGAATTCATCCACAGATTCACCCGAGTGCGCCTCTTTCTCTTCTTCAACCAGACGGCCCCAAGCACTGTGGAGATGCATCGAATAATCATCGAGCCAGGCCAGACCCCTGTGCCTCAGCACGTTTGCATTATAAACGACGAGGAGTTCTTCGATATCGGCCTCTAGCCTGGACTCGGCCAATTTCACCCTTTCCTCGACCTCAGACACCACTTTCTAGACTTTGGCCACCGCCGCATCCCGTTCTCCCTTGAGCAGATTAGCCTGATCGCATTCCTCCTAGGTTGCGTTGTTCGCATCATCTTTTTCTTTGACCAAGATGGCAAATTTGACTTTCAGATCATTAAGCTCCTTGACCGCCGCATCCCGCTCGACGATAACTTTGGTATTTCGGTGTCCCGTCTCCTCCACCAGGGCAACGTGTGTCTGCCCCAACCTCTCCATCTCCACCTTCGCTTCATCGGCCTTCTTAATTGCCTCAATCTCAGATTTCCGAGAAGACTCGGACTCAGCAAAGAGTACCTGAATAATGCGATCCCTTTTCGCAAGCTCGGTCTCCATCTTCTCGATCTCTTTAGCCCGCTCGAAGGCCACTTTGGAAGCTTTTTCAGCAGCCTTCGCCCACTCTCGATATTGGGTATAGATGTCGTGGACAAAGTCATGCATCGTGCCTTCTACCGAAGATGGAATTCTCTTCAAGTGGGGAGGGAAAACATAACCGTCCAAGTAAATATTAGGAAAATCCTTCTTCATTTGAGCCAACTTAAGGGCCCCTTCTCCAGTGGGATCAGCGGGGACCTGCTCTGTAACCGCGGAAGATGTAATCTCGACTCTCTGGAGATGAGTCTCGGATCTGGAAGTGTGAGAAGAAGGCCTGTGACGAGGAGGCTCCGGTGGATTTGAAGTCTGAACAGGAGGAGGAGAGGGAAGCCTGGGAGGAGGAGAGCGTGATCTAGACCGACGTCGGTATTTTCTATCCTTGTCACGCCCATACCTATCCTGACTAGAGTGCTCGCGGTCGCGATCCCTATCAGAATCCCTCCTGCGATAATCATAGTAACCAGAAGCCTTTCGGGCTGAACGAAGACTTTTCAGCATTGATCCTCTCCCGGACATGGTACCTGAAAATGAGAAGCGAAGAAAGAGTTAGCGACTTCCTAAGTTAGACGAAGTACAGTTGTGGATCATGAAGTGTAGTGATGTGTATGCATGTGCAATCCCCCGACCAACCAGAAATGTCGGCCGCACCCATAGCAAGCGACTCGCTCGGTTCAAAAGCAATATCAAGCCCTTCCATCCCAGCATCGTGAGGAAACGACACAAAATCCGGGATCGGAATATCATCAAGCCCGGCAAAAGGACTCTCCACTTGCGGGGGAGGAGCCTCTGAAATTCTAATCCCCTGGGAAGGTAAAGACATGACCACGGATTTAAATCTCTTTGATGTAGGGCATTTGTAAGCAGCGACCTTGCCTTTTCTTTTTCCTCCGGAATCCTGAACATCGGAAGGAGGCACGGCCAGGAGCTCAGTATCGGTGGGCGTTCTTTCTGGATCAACTTCTTCGGTGATCGCAATTGCAGGCGCTTTGTGCTTCACGCGTTTCACGTGTTTCTTCAAGGCCACCCTATGTATCGCATCCAGGTGAATGCTCTGTCTTCGTTCTATCAGCCCGACATCCCTCAAATTCCTATCGGTCAGGACTAAGTCTATGTGCCTCTCTTCGCCCGAAAACGCTTGAAGAATCCGAACAAGCTCTCTGAAGTACGCACCATCGGGGCGAGAGATTGCGGCTGTAGGAAACGAAAAATATGTCAGTTCTTGGAGTCGGTCACTAACATCTCCGTAAATCATGAGAGATGGCGACACTTACGTCTATCCAGCCATCGCCTAGCAAATCCAGGGGGGCACCGAACGTAGAACCATCCGGATTTGTAATAACTTAGCCTCCCCTAGGAACCCAACACAATGTGACAGCTTCTGACTGCCTCCAGGAAGGTAAAAGAGGGGCTATCTCCACGGCTTTTAACGTTGAATAAATATCTGATCTCGATCGGCTTCGACGGTCGAAAGAGGATCTCCATGAATAGGATGAAGGTGTTGTTTAACAAGGCGTACCCGTTGGGATGTAGCTGGGACGGAGCTATACCAAGGAATGATAACGTCTCCCTTATATAGTCATTAAAGGGAGGGAGTGTCCCCGCCGTGCAGGCATGACGGTTAAAGGCAGTAAACCCCTCTGGGGGATTGTGTGGCCTGTCGGTAGGTTCGGGAAGTAGCACGTTGTCAAGTGACAAATCGTGCCTTAAGCAGATCCGGCCTAGAATGTCTTTAGAACTACCCGACGGCACGGAATCTGATGGGTTGAGTATAAACCAAGCCCCTTGACGCTCATCCGGAGCTATCTCAATAACTTCGGCTTCTATAACCAGTATCTCTATGGTTGGAGGAATAGAACTTGTATGTTCCGGCTGCTGGGAACTTGAAGGATCCATAACCAGCTAGCTTATAAAAAATCATTGTTAAACTGACAAATAACGCTTGTGCATCCCCCAGTGTAGAGTGTGTGAGCATGCTGTGCAGTGTAGTGCTGTATATTATTTGGGAAGATAGACCGGATTAAGGAAAACGTGTAACGAACGAGACTTCGGAGCTCAGCCAGAAGGACTGTCATCGCTGACCATCGCAACCACACCATCCAGTTATTAGCTATCAGTCCGAATTAAAATGTGTTAATGTTTTTATAAGTTGCAGTTTCATCGATGAGCTTCGATAGGAAGTCAGATATGCAGTGAAATGATTAAGTCCAAGTATGCCAATTTGAAGCCCGTCGGAGGCAGTTGTTCAAGCATGTGCGTTTGAGTTATACACGATCATAAGGATGGAGTGCAAGTTCGACTCGTTCCAAGAGCCATCTCCTTCGACTCAATCCAAAAGTCATGAATTTCAACTCGGTCCAGGGCAATCAATTCGAGTCGCTCCGAAGTCATGCATTTCGACTCGGTTCAAAGCAACCAATTCGACTCGCTCCGAAGTCATGCATTTCGACTCGGTTCAAAGCAACCAATTCGACTCGCTCGAAGTCATGAATTTCGACTCGATCTAAAGCAGCTACTTCGACTCGATCGAAAGCCACCATTTCGAGTCGATCAGGCACAGCCCCTTCGTACCAATCAACAAACTCGAAGCGTTCGACTCGATGCGAAGCTCCACCATCGATCGACACGAAGGCCTCCGTCTCATCCTCTCGAGTCCACTACTCCAAATCGACACGAAGCTATGGCCAGGAACTCTTCAATCGATCATGAATCTGATCGATTTAATATTAGATATCGAATCTCCTCGTTTACGAGATGTTTCCATTCGATGGATTACCTCAGTTTGTTAGTTGATTCGAGTAGTTGAAGATAAAAATCGATTCAAAGGCGAGGGCGTTTGTTCTTTTTGCTCGAGTTTCTGAGCGTTACGAAGGCAGGTAGAGATGAAAGGTAAAAACCAGAAAAAAGGCTAAGTATGGAGTATTTATATGGAGTCAAAAACAAGAGGAATAACGGATTCGTATTCCAGTAGGGTCGAGCACATGCTTCGACTCCCTCTTCAGTGCACTGATGCGGAGCTCCTTTTCGTATCGCTCCTTCGACTCCATCCTCGTGACTAGTTCGACTCACTCATACAGCCATAAAGGACGTCACTTCGACCCGCTCAATCTGTGAATGTCTCGACTCGCTCTACTACCTCCTGTATGTTTCGACTTGCTTCCCTGCGATTCGAACCCAAGACCGAGTCGAATGGCCAGTTCGACTCCATCAGGGAGTCTACATCGACTCGCTCCACTTTGACTCGCTCAGTTCGAGTCCGTAATCAACTCGCATACTTACTTCACGTCCACAAATCCAATGGAAACTATCTTCGATGTTTCAATCCTTCACAACAATTCAGGAGAGGATCGTTACGATGGGACATTCAAAACAACCATCAGGCATTGTTACAACGGATTTCACATCGGTTCTGGAGACGATCGGTACAGAATTCAAAAACAATGAACTGACGACGGCTCGAGAACGTACGAACATCAGCGGGAGTCAGATTAACATCAAACAGGTAACCACTAGCATACAGCAAATAGCTGCAACAATACAGGGCACAGTAGTCGACAGTCAATAGATTACATTATCAAGAAGGACGGTCAAAGATTACAACTCTTATTGAAAGGACGATAACTATTCAGAGTAAAGACTCCAACACTTCAAAGCACATCATGTTTTCACAAGACGTACTTTGGGGGGCAAATGTTATCCCGCCTTTTGGCAAGGCCGTAATACCAAAGGATTGACTAGTAACCAGTAAACGGTCCGTCCTAGAGATCAGTTATACATGGGCTCACCACGGATATCGATGAATTTTGTCCGAGTCCGGATGAGCCAAAATTTGTAGGACATGGAAAGCTAAGCCAAGAGAACCAACGTTTCAAATCTCAAGTCAATCCGGGTTCATATGCTCAAGTTATGAACGATGCAAGGTGGGATGGAGATCAACTGCAAATCGACTCGCTCCTTCGACTCACTCCTTCGACTCGCTTCCCAACATTCAGTTTGAAGCCAACTTCGACTCGCTACACAGTGCCCAGGAGTGACGTCTTCGACTCGCTTCGCTCAAAGGCCAATCTTGAGTCGATCAGGTTCGACTCGCTCCACATCCTTCAGAGCTGCTCTTTTCGACTCGCTCTGTTTTAAAGCCATCAAGAGTGCACACTTCGACTCGCTCCGCTCAGACAACTGATTCGACTCCAACAACTTCGACTCCACTGCTCGAACCTCCCGAAACGTCCCATTTCGACTCGCTCGACCAGTTCTGGCTTCGAATCATTCGACCAAGTACTCACTTCGACTCGCTCGAAGCAACATCCAGGACAGAGTAAGAATCAAGTGCCACGTCATCTAGTCGAACAGAAGCGAGTCGAAATGGAAGCGAGTCGAAGGAAATAGCCCACCGAAAACTCTATTTCGTATCGATCATATCTCTCAATCTACAAGTCCAAATGCTACGAAATTTTCACAGAAGACTACGTGCATGCTAGAGAGTGTCCACGCCAAATTTCGACTCCATTGGATGAGATCTTGAGCGAATCGAAATCAGCTCGTGTCAATCATGGATCGGACCGAAACTTCGTGGGCTTGGGCGTACGGGCCTGGTCACGTGCCAGAGAGGGTCTCCCGAGATTTGAGTGAAATATCAGCCTCCTACACATATAAATATACCCCCAAAGCCAACAAAAAAGGGGTTCTTCTTCCTCATTGAGATCTCCAACGCCCGGACTCCGCCAGATCCAGATCTGAACTTTGTCGCTGCTGCTATCAACAAGGTTCACTGCTGCAAATAATAGCTAACTCTTGTAATTCATTGCATTCACTTGTAAACATCAAAGGAAGATCAATAAAACAAACTACGTCATAGTGGACGTAGGCTATACGCCGAACCACTCTAAATCCTTGTGTCTCCTTGCACTTTAATTATTCTTATTTCTGAAATTTGGAGTTTTTGTTAGATAATTCCTCTTTTTTCATTTAATTTCTTCACTTTATCTCTTCAAAGACTTCTGAAGAGTGTTGTGCCCAATTTTGGTACAAACATCTTTGTACTGTTTTATACTTACGGGAACCTTAACCTGTCAAAACGAAGCACTCTGTGAGATCTATGACCTGAATAGCTCTAGGTCGTCACTACGGACTTCCATACCCAAAAAAGACCTTCCAAATAACTTTCGGGGGCTCGAAAGTTTTTACCTCTTTGGTTTCTTCACGTGAATTTTTGGTTAAACAGGATCACCGTGATTGGCCTCCGATTTACCATCGCTGAAGAATGATGCCCCATGGTATTATTCCATTTCAAATCCACACACTCATTTCTAAAAGTCGCACAGCACCGTTTCGGCATTTTGAACCGATGTTGCACCTCACAAAGTCGATGTTGCACCTTGAGGATATCGATTATTCGGATAGCCATATCTTTTGACTTGTTTAAATTTACGAGAGCCATAACCTGTCAAAATGAAGCTCTCTATGAGACCGATGACTTTGACAGATTTGGGCTGTCACTGCAGAGTTCCTTAACAAAAAAGACCATCCAAATCACTTACGGGGGCTCAGAAGTTTTCTTCTCTTCGGTTTCTCCATGCGAATTTTTTGGTTAAATGGGATCGCCGTGGTTGGCCTCCTATTTACCATCACTGGAGATTGCTGACATGGTACAGTTCCATTTAAACATGCACTCATTTCTAAAAGTCGCACGGCACCGTTTTGGCATTTTGAACCGATGTTGCAACTCGCACCGTTGATATTGCACCTTGAGGATATAGATTATTCGGACAGTCATATCTTTTGACTCGTTTAGAGTTACGGGAGCTGTAACTAGTCAAAACGAAGCTCTCTATGAGATCTACAACCTGGACAACTCTAGGTCGTCACTACAGAGTTCCATACCAAATAAAGGCCATCCGGGTGACTTTCTGGGGCTCGAAGGTTTTTTCCTCTTCGGTTTCTTCACGTGAATATTTTTGTTAAACTGGATCACCGTGGTTGGCCTCCGATTTACCATCGCTGAAGAGTAAAGCCCCATGGTACAATTCCTCAAATCCACCACTCGTTTCTAAAAGTCGTACGGCACCTTTTCGGCATGATGTTGCACCTCACACCGTCGATGTTGCACCCAGAGGATACCGATTATTCGAACAGCCATATCTTTCTGTTGGTTTGGACTTACGGGAGCCATAACCTATCAAAATAAAGCTCTATGTGAGATCTACAACCTAAACAGCTCTAGGCCGTCACTACGGAGTTCCATACCCAAAAAAGACCATCCGAATCACTTTCGGGGGCTTGGAAGTTTTTTCCTCATAGGTTTGTTCATGTGAATTTTTTGGTTAAACTGGATCACCGTGGTTGGCCTTCGATTTACCATCGTTGGAGACTGCTGCCCATGGTACTGTTCCATTTAAAATCCACACACTCATTTCTAAAAGTCGCACGGCACCGTTTCGGCATTTTGAACCGATTTTGCACCGCGCTCCGCCGATGTTGTACCCTGAGGATATAGATTATTCAGGCAGCCATATCTTTTTAACTCGTTTAGAGTTACGAGAGCCATAACTTGTCAAAACGAAGCTCTCTGTGAGATCTACAACCTTAATAGCTCTAGGCTGTCAATACGGAGTTCAATACTAAAAAACCATCCGAATCACTTTCGGGGGCTCGGATGTTTTTCCTCTTCGGTTTCTTCACGTGAATTTTTCGGTTAAACTGGATCACCGTGGATTGCCTCCGATTTACCATCGCTGGAGATTGCTGCCCCATGGTACAGTTCCTTTTAAAATCGACGCACTCATTTCTAAAAGTCGCACAACATCGTTTCGCCATTTTGAATTGATGTTGCACCTCGCACCGTTGATGTTGCACCTTGAAGATATAGATTATTCGGACAGCCATATATTTTGACTCGTTTAGGTTTATGGGAGAGATAACCTATTAAAACGAAGCTCTCTATGAGATCTATGACCAAAATAGCTCTAGGCCATCAGTACGCGGTTCCATACCCAAAAAGACCATCCGAATCACTTTCCTAGGATCGGAACTTTTTTCCACTTTGGTTTCTTCACGTGAATTTTTTGGTTAAACTGGATCGCCGTGGTTGGCCTTCGATTTAACATTGCTGAAGAATGTTGCCCCATGGTACAATTCCTTTTAAAATCCATGCACTAATTTTTAAAATTCTTACGACGTCGTTTCGGCATATTGAACCGATTTTGTACCTCGCACCTTCGATGTAGCACCCTGGGGATATCGATTATTCGGACAGCCATATCTTTCTACTAGTTTAGACTTACGGGAGCCATAACCTGTCAAAACAAAGCTCTTTGTGAGATCTATGACTTGAACAACTCTATGCTGTCACTACCGAGTTCCATACCAAAAAAAGATCATCCGAATCACATTCGGGGCTCAGATGTTTTTTCTTCTTCACGTGAATTTTTTGGTTAAACTGGATCACCGTGGTTGGCCTCCGATTTACCATCATTGGAGAATGATGCCCCATGGTACAGATCCATTTCAAATCCACGCATACAATTTCAAAAGTCACACGACACCGTTTCGGCATTTTGAACTAATGTTGCACCTCGCACCGTCGATGTTGCACCATGAGGATATCGATTATTCGGACAACCATATCTTTTGACTCGTTTAAAGTTACGGGAGCAATAACTTGTCAAAATGAAGCTCTCTATGAAAAAAAAAGACCATCTGAATCACTTTCGGGGGCTCGGAAGTTTTTTCCCCATCGGTTTCTTCATGTGAATTTTTTGGTTAAACGGGATCACCGTGGTTGGCCTTCGATTTACCATCGCTGGAGAATGATGCCCAATGGTACAGTTCCGTTTCAAATCCACGCACTTATTTCTAAAAGTCGTACGGCACCGTTTCGGCATTTTGAACCGATGTTGCACCTCGCACCGTCGATATTGCACCCTGAGGGTATAGATTATTCAGACAGCCATATCTTTCTACTGGTTTAGACTTACGGGAGCCATAACCTATCAAAACGAAGCTCTCAATGAGACCTACGACCTGCACTGCTCATGGTCGTCACTATAGAATTCCATATTCAAAAAAGACCATCCGAATCACTTTTCGGGGCTCGGAAGTTTTTTCCTCTTTGGTTTGTTTATGTGAATTTTTTGGTTAAACGGGATCACCTTAGTTGGCCTCCGTTTTACCATCACTTGAGAATGATGCCCCATGGTACAATTTTGCTTAAAATCCACACACTCATTTCTAAAAGTAGTACGACACTATTTCGGCATTTTGAATCGATGTTGCACCTCGCACCGTCGATGTAGCACCCTGAGGATATCGATTATTCTAACAGCCATATCTTTCTACTAGTTTAGACTTACGGGAGTCATAACCTGTCAAAATGAAGCTCTCTGTGAGATCAATGACTTGAACAACTCTATGCCGTCAGTACTAAGTTCCATACCCAAACAATGCTATCTGAATCACTTTCGAGGGTTGGAAGTTTTTTCCTCTTCGGTTTCTTCACGTTAATTTTTTGGTTAAACTGGATCACCGTGGTTGGCTTTCGATTTACCATTGTTGGAGATTGCAGCCATGGTACTGTTCCGTTTAAAATCCATGCACTCATTTTTAAATGTCGCACGGCACCATTTCAGCACTTTGAACCGATGTTGCACCTCGCACCTTCGATGTTTCACCCCGAGGATATAGATTATTTGGACAGCCATATCTTATGTCTCGTTTAGAGTCACGGAATCCATAACCTGCCAAAACGAAGCTCACTATAAGATCTACGACCAGAACAACTCTAGGCCATCACTACAGAGTTCCTTACCCAAAAAAGACCATCCGAATCACTTTTGGGGGCTTGGAAGTTTTTTCCTCTTCGGTTTCTTCAGGTGAATTTTTTGTTTAAACTGAATCACCGTGGTTGTACTCTGATTTACCATCGTTGGAGATTGCTGCCCCATGGCACAGTTCCGTTTCAAATCCACGCACTCATTTCTAAAAGTCGCATGGCACCGTTTCGGCATTTTGAACCGATGTTGCACCTCGCACCGTCGATGTTGCACCTTGAGGATATCGATTATTCGGACAGCCATATCTTTTGACTCGTTTAAAGTTAAGGGAGCCATAACCTGTCAAAACGAAGCTCTCTATGAGATCTACGACTTTGACGTCTATGATTCGTCATTGTGGAGTCCATAATAAAAAAAGACCATCCGAATCACTTTCGGGGGCTTGGAAGTTTTTTTCTCTTCGGTTTCTTCACGTGGATTTTTTTTGTCAAACTGGATCACCGTGGTTGTCCTCTGATGCCCCATGGTAAAGTTATGTTTCAAATCCACACATTGATTTCTAAAAGTCATATGGCACCGTTTCGGCATTTTGAACCGATGTAGCACCTTGCACCGTCGATGTTGCACCCTGAGGATATCGATTATTCGGATAGCCCTACCTTTCAAATGGTTTAGACTTATGGGAGCCATAACCTATCAAAATGAAGCTCTCTGTGAGATCTACGACCTGCACTGCTCTAGGTTCTTACTACAGAGTTCCATTTCCAAAAAAGACCATCTGAATCACTTTTCAGGGCTTGGAAATTTTTTCCTCTTCGGTTTCTTCATATGAATTTTTTGGTTAAACCGGATCAACATGGTTGGCCTCCGATTTACCATCGCTAGATTATGATGCCTTGGGGTTCAGTTCTGTTTTAAATCCAAGCACTCATTTCTAAAAGTCATATAGCACCGTTTCAGCATTTTGAACCGATTTGCACCTCGCCGCGTCGATGTTGCACCCTAGGGATATCGATTATTCGGATAGCCAAATTTTTTGACTGGTTTAGACTTGCGGGAGCCATAACTTGTCAAAACGAAGCTCTCTGTGAGCTCAACGACTTGAACAGCTCTACGTCGTCACTACCGAGTTCCATACCCAAATAAGACTATCTGAATCTCTTTCGAGGGCTTGGAAGTTTTTTCCTCTTCGGTTTCTTCACGTAAATTTTTTGGTTAAACTGGATCACCGTGGTTGGCCTCCGATTTACAATCACTGGAGAATGATGCCCCATGGTACTATTCCGTTTAATATCCACGCACTCATTCCTAAAAGTCGCACGACATCGTTTTGGCATTTTTAACCGATGTTGCAACTCTCACCGTCGATGTTGCACCCTTAGGATATAGATTATTCGGATAGCCATATCTTTTGACTCATTTAGAGTTACGGGAGCGATAACCTTTCAAAAAGAAGATCTCTTTGAGATCTACGACCTAAATGACTCTAGGCCATCACCACGGAGTTCCATACCCAAAAAAGACCATCTGAATCACTTTCGGGGGCTCGGAAGTTTTGTCCTCTTCGGTTTCTTCACATGAATTTTTGGTTAAACTGGATCACCGTGGTTGGCCTCCAATTTACCATCGTTGGAGACTGCTGCCCCATGGTACAGTTCTGTTTAAAATCCACGCACTCGTTTCCAAATGTCGCACGACACCGTTTGGCATTTTGAACCGATGTTGCACCTCGCAGCGTCGATGTTGCACCTTGAGGATATCGATTATTCAGACAGCCAAATCTTTTGACTGGTTTAGACTTACGGGAGCCATAACCTGTCAAAACGAAGCTCTCTGCAAGATCTATGACCTAAATAGCTCTAGGCCATCACTACGAAGTTCCATACCCAAAAAAGACCATCCGAATCACTTTCGAGGGCTCTGAAGTTTTTTCCTCTTCAGTTTCTTCATGTGAATTTTTTGGTTAAACTGGATCAGCGTGGTTGGTATCCAATTTACCATCGCTGGAGATTGCTGCCCCATGGTACAATTCCTTTTAAAATACACGCATTCGTTTATGAAAGTCGCACAACACCTTTTTGGCATTTTGAACCGAGGTTGCACCTCGCACCGTCGATGGTGCACCTTGAGGATATAGATTATTCGGACAACCATATCTTTTGACTCGTTTAGAGTTATGGGAGCCATAACCTATTAAAACTAAGCTCTCTATGAGATCTACGACCTAAATAGATCTAGGCCATCACTATGTATTTCCATACCCAAAAAAGACCATCTGAATCACTTTTCGGGCTCGGAAGTTTTTTCCTCTTTGGTTTCTTCAAGTGAATTTTTTGGTTAAACTAGATCACCGTGATTGGCCTTCGATTTACCATCGCTGAAGAATGATCCCCCATAGTACAGTTCCTTTTCAAATTCACGCACTAATATCTGAAAGTCGTACGACACCATTTTGGCATTTTGAACCGATGTTGCACCTCGCACCGTCGTTGTTGCACCCTGAGGATATCAATTATTTGGACAGCTTATCTTTGTACTATTTTAGACTTACGGGAGCCTTAACCTATCAAAACAAGCACTCTGTGAGATCTATGACCTGAATAGCTCTAGGCCATCACTACGGAGTTCCATACCCAAAAAAGACCTTCCAAATAACTTTCGGGGGCTCGGAAGTTTTTACCTCTTCGATTTCTTCACGTGAATTTTTTGGTTAAACGGGATCACCGTGGTTGGCCTCCGATTTACCATCGCAGGAGAATGATGCCCCATGGTACTGTTCCATTTCAAATCCATGCACTCATTTCTAAAAGTCGCACAGCACCGTTTCGGCATTTTGAACCGATGTTGCACCTCGCAACGTCGATGTTGCACCTTGAGGATATCGATTATTCGTACAGCCATATCTTTTGACTCATTTAAATTTACGGGAGCCAAAACCTGTCAAAACGAAGCTCGCTGTGAGATCTACGACTTTGACAACTCTGGGCCATCACTGCGGAGTTCCATAACAAAAAAACCATCTGAATCACTTACGGGGGCTCAGAAGTTTTTTTCTCTTTGGTTTCTCCATGCGAATTTTTTGGTTAAACGGGATCACCGTGGTTGGCTTCCTATTTACCATCAATGGAGATTGCTGACATGGTACTGTTCCATTAAAATCTACGCCCTCGTTTCTAAAAGTCGCACGTCACCGTTTCGGCATTTTGAACCGATGTTGCAACTCGCACCGTTGATGTTGCACCTTGAGGATATAGATTATTCGGACAGCCATATATTTTGACTTGTTTAGAGTTACGGGAGCCATAACTAGTCAAAACGAAGCTCCTATGAGATCTACGACCTGAACAACTTTAGGCCATCACTACGGAGTTCCATACCAAATAAAGACCATCCGAATGACTTTCCGAGGCTCGGATGTTTTTTCCTCTTCGGTTTCTTCACGTGAATTTTTTTGTTAAACTGAATCACGGTGGTTGGCCTTCGATTTACCATCGCTAAAGAATGAAGCCCCATGGTACACTTCCATTTCGAATCCACGCACTCATTTCTAAAAGTCATACGACACCTTTTTGGCATTTTGAACTGATGTTGCACATCACACCGTCGATGTCGCACCCTGAGGATATCTGTTATTCGGACAGTCATATCTTTCTACTAGTTTAGACTTATGGGAGCCATAACCTTTCAAAACGAAGCTCTCAGGGAGATCTATGACATAACTAACTCTTGGCCCTCACTACAGGGTTCCGTACCGACAAAAGACCATTTGAATCACTTTCGGGGGTTTGGAAGTTGTTTTCTCTTTGGTTTCTTCACGTGAATTTTTTGGTTAAACCGGATCAACGTGGTTGGCCTCCGATATACCATCGCTGGATTATGATGCCCTGTGGTTCAGTTCTGTTTTAAATCCATGCACTCATTTCTAAAAGTCATACGGCATTGTTTCGGCATTTTGAACCGATGTTGCACCTCGCTGCGTCAATGTTGCACCATGAGGATATCGATTATTCGAGCAGCCAAATCTTTTGACTAGTTTAGACTTACGTGAGCCATAACCTGTCAAAACAAAGCTCTCTGTGAGATCCATAACTTGACATGCTCCAGGCCATCACTACTAAGTTCCATAACTAAAAAAGACCATCCGAATCACTTTCGGGGGCTCGGAAAATTTTCCTCTTTGGTTTCTTTATGTGAATTTTTTATTAAACTGAATCACCGTGGTTGGCCTCCGATTTACCGTCGCTGGAGAATGCTTCCCCATGGTACAATTCCGTTTCAAATCTACTCACTCATTTCTAAAACTCGCATGGCACTGTTTCGGCATTTTGAACCGATGTTGCACCTCGCACCGTCGATGTTGCACCCTGAGGATATCGATTATTCAGACAGCCATATCTTTTGACTCGTTTAAAGTTACGGGAGCCATAACCTATCAAAACGAAGCTCTCTGTGAGATCTATGGCTTTGATAGGTCTAGGCCATCACTATGGAGTTCCATAACAAAAATTACCATTTGAATCACTTTCGGGGGCTCGGAAGTTTTTTCCTTTTCGGTTTCTTCATGTGAATTTTTTGGTTAAATGGGACCAGCTTAGTTGGTCTTCGATTTTCCATCGCTGGAGAATGATGCCCCATGGTACAGTTTCATTTCAAATCCACGCACTTATTTCTAAAAGTCATACGACACCTTTTTGGCATTTTGAACCGATGTTGCTCCTCGCACCATCGATGTTGCACCGTGAGGATATCGATTATTCAGGTAGCCACATCTTTCTACTGGTTTAGACTTATCAGAGCCATAACCTATTAAAATGAATCTCTCTGGGAGATCTACGACCTACACTGCTTTAGGTTGTCACTATAGAGTTCCATGTCCAAAAAAGACCATCCAAATCACTTTTCGAGGCTCGAAAGTTTTTTTCTCTTTGGTTTCTTTATATGAATTTTTTGGTTAAACTGGATCACCGTGGTTGGCCTACTGTAGAATGATGCCCCATGGTACAGTTTTATTTCAAATCCGTGCACTCATTTCTAAAAGTCGTACAACACCGTTTCGGCATTTTGAACTGATGTTGCACCTCGCATCGTCGATGTAGCACCCTAAGGATATCAATTATTCGGACAGTCATGTCTTTCTACTGGTTTAGACTTACGAGAGCCATAACCAGTCAAAACGAAGCTCTCTATGAGATCAACAACTTCAACAGCCCTAGCCATCACTATTGAGTTCCATACCCAAAAAAGTCTATCCAAATCACTTTCGGGGGCTCGGATGTTTTTTCCTCTTCGGTTTGTTCACTTGAATTTTTTGGTTAAACTGGATCACCGTGGTTGGCCTTCGATTTACCATTATTGGAGATTGTTGCCGCATGGTATAGTTCTGTTTAAAATCCACGCATTCATTTCTAAAAGTCGCAAGGCACCGTTTTGGCATTTTGAACAGATGTTGCACCTCGCACCATCGATGTTGCACCCTGAGGATATAGATTGTTCGAACATCCATATCTTTTGACTCGTTTAAAGTTACAGGAGCCATAACCTGTCAAAACGAAGCTCTCTATGAGATCTATGACCTTTATAGCTCTAGGTTGTCACTACGGAGTTCCATACCCAAAAAATACCATCTGAATCACTTTCGAGGGCTCGAAAGTTTTGTCCTCTTCGGTTTCTTCACGTGAATTTTTAGGTTAAACTAGATCACCGTGGTTGGCCTCTGATTTACCATCGTTGGAGATTGCTTCCCCATGGTGCAGTTCTTTTTAAAATCCACGTAGTCATTTCTAAAAGTCGCACGACACTGTTTTGGCATTTTGAACCGATGTTGCACCTCGCACCGTCGATGTTGTACCTTGAGGATATAGATTATTCAGGCATCCATATCTTTTGACTCGTTGAGACTTGCAGGAGTCATTGAAAGTGACTGTGTTATAGGATCGTGTAATATGGATAAACTACTTGTGCAGAATAATAATTAAGTAAATAATTAAAGCGGTAAAGTAAATGACACCAGAAATTTTTATACTGGTTCGAATTCCCCTTCTACGTCCAGTCCCAAACTCCTTCTGGAATTAAACTAGCAACCCTCACTTAACCCGAAGGAATAGGTTTACACCACTTGAGCAACCGAACGGGACTTCTACCGCCTAAGCAACCGAATAGGAATTCTACCGCCCGAGCAATCGAACAGGACTTCTTTATAATAAATAAAAGTACCTGACTATAATATGCTCTTGAATAGCACTAATAAGTCAATAATGTACAATCTTTCTATAATCTTCTCCTTTATGATTTATAGTGTAATGTGCTTAAGAATTGTGGAAGATAGAATGATCAACGATCAGAGAATGTATGCAGTTTGAGTGCAGTTTGAAAATAGAGAATAAGAGATAAGAATTCAAGAATATTAAAATCAGTTATAGTAAATTGTTTGTTGATTTCTGAAATCTATTTATAGAGTGTAAAGAGCTGCAAAATTAATTGAAGGGAAACGATGAATAAAATAGATGCAATTGTTTGTTTTGAAGATATCTCTCTTCGATAAAGAGAAGTGTCTTTTCATAAAAAATAGCCGTTGTAAATATTCAGCTGGCTGAAATAATAATTCAACCTTCTGAATTTGTTAAATCGAAAAAACAAGGAAACAGGCAAATTTTGGCCTAAAACAGCCAGTTGAATTAACTCATTCAGCCGGCTGAATATTGTGAAACAATAAAAATGTCTCATCAAATAGACGGCTGAATGAGTCTATTCCGCTGGCTGTTTTCAACCTTTTGTGCATGTTTGAACATGTGTGTGTATGTTTATATATATATATACCATTCATGACAGATTTTAACATATTTCTAAATAGTATATAGACTCTAAACAAAAGACTATCAGCTTCAAAATATTCTGAATACGAATCTGCAACGAATCTCCTGCATGAGTGATTAGTACACACAAATATTAATTTATATAGTTTTCATAATCAAAACGATGAAAATCGAGATTCTAACATTCTCCCCCTTTTTGATGATGACAACTATATAAGTATAAATAATATATTTACATAAATATTTACATAAACACTGCTACTCCCCCTGTCAATATGCATAATAATTTAAGCTAACTTTCTCCCCTTTTTTCATCGACAAAAAAAAGGATATAAAATAAACGCACGTAAACATTGCAGAGCATAGATTAAAACACATACTCGAGATGTCATTAGGACAATAAAATCACAATATCCATACAACATTATATAGACAACTAATCTGCACCATAGATGTTTCGAAACAATATTACAAACCAGAAAATAAAGTTCATAGATTATAATAAAACTAGATAGAGGTAGAGGGCTCATCATCATCATTATCCAGACTCGAAGACGACCATTGGAAGGGAGATGGGTTGTAAGCTTCGGTGGATGTAGAACCCAAATAAGAGATTTTATCCCATATCCTATTAAGAAATCCTTTTATGAAGTTGAATTTCTTCTCCGTCTTCTTTTCAAGAGATTTGATTTCCCGATGAAGTTTTGATTGATTTCGGGAGAGGGTGATGATAGCTTGTCTGGAGGAAGTTTCTGGGCCAACAACTTGAATAGAGTCATCATCCTCTTCTTCTTCTTCATGTTGGGTATGCGAAGAGGAGGCAATACTAGTGTCACGAGGTTGTGGAACACCTCGTTTAACATTGTGAGACCATTCTTGAAATGAAATGATTTTTGTGGAGGAGGCCGAGGAGGAAGACCCATCAATCCTAGGGTTTTTGCATCTAACTTGCTAATACTTGATTACTCGGAATCGGGCATTGGAATGCCAAAGTTGAGAAGGATACGCATAATATAAGAACCATAATGGATGGTCTTATATTTCCTTTGGATTTTGATGTCTTGAAATTCATCTAAAATGATTTTGCCCCAATTTACTTGTTGGTTGGAGTAGATTGAATAGAAGGCTTGAAAATCTCTCTTATAAACTTTTTCATAACTTCCCGTTCGAGATTGTAAGGCGCGAATGAAAGCACGGTGAATAAGGCGTACTTGTGGCCTTAAGGCGCTAGATTTTAGTGCACTTAAATTGGTAAGGTGATCGGATAAGAAACGATGTGAAACTTCATCTCTATGATCCATATCAACCCCTATATCATCTATATCAACTCCTTGATAGGGACAATTTAAAATATTGCATAATCTTTGCAAAGGCAAAAAGATTTTAGTACCACAAACTATTGACCAAACACAATCTTCTAGATTTTGAGGATTATGGTGGTCTAGATTTAGATTTGCAAGAAAAAGTTTAATCAAAAGATGGTTAATTCTAACATTATTGGGAGCATACCCTATGAGATTATCAAAGTGGAATTGCTCGGCCAATTCTCTAATTTGATAAGCTGCGAAATTCGGGAACTTCATGAAAGCCCCTTTAAAAATGTTGGAATTTTCATAGAAATTTAGCGGGAGACAGCAACATCATTCCAAAGCCATCAACGAATCTAGTCTTCGGAAGGACCGAAGGTGGATTCCCTTGTGCTTTTTGGCCTAGGAGCCATTAGAGTTAAAAATTTAAAAGTAAAAGTTGAGAATTTGAAATAATTGAGTTAGGGTTCTGAAGTGAAGAGGTAAAAGGTGAAAAGATGAATTTATAGGTAGGTGAAAAGTAAGGGTAAAGTTGGTAGTGGAGATGTAGGGCCTAGTTAAAAAAAGCTTCATGAAGGATTCAACCGGCTATTTTACTGTAAAAAACCATCTGAATTCCTTCCCGCAAGGAAATAGTTCATTTTTGAATTGATTTAGACGGCTGTTTTCAGGGATTCAACCATCTGAATCTGGAATTATTTTCTTTTTGGACAATATTCAACCGTTTGTTCTAGTGGATCGGCCGGCTGAGTTGTTTGTAAAAGTATGGCTGCCTTCTTCTTTTATAACAAATATTATTAGTAAAAGAACAACATATACATATATGTAAAAGCAAAATAAATTACATATTAAATACTTTTAAATAGATTATGATGAGGAGCTTGGAGTGTGATATTCATCCGGCTCTATTTTTGTGTTCTCTTGTAGTGTCCTGAGTGGCGACCATCTATTGTCACGTTCCCACGAGTTCGGAGATACCAGTGGATGCTGCGGTGATGGTTCCCAAGGACTACGTCGGGATGGAGAACAGACAGGAGATGGTTGATGAACCAAGCTCTTGGATGAGGAACCGCAAAATTTCAAGGCTACTTGCTCCAAAAAGCTTAAACGCTTGGCTTTAACTTTTTGTTCGTAATAAAGTTCACGTTGTAATTCTAGTGTTTCCCTTTGGTAGTGGTGAATGTCGTCTATCTTTTCTTTGGTAGATGGTGATCCGAAAAATAGAGAGCGTCTTGTTCTTTTACCGGGTGGAGTGTAACCCGTATGAGTAGAAGGAGGAACAATCGGGACCGGTTCATAAATCGGTGTAGGAGTAGGTATATTTACTGATACCGAACTTGAAGAAGTATATGAAAGTGAGGAGGATTCAGAGTTGTGTTGGGAAGACATTTTTGATTAAGAGAGTTGAAACTAGTTTTCCCTTTTGTTTTGATTTTCAATGGAAAAAAAATAAAAAGAGAAGAGGTATTTATATGCATGAAGATCGCTTAAATAGAAACAAGATTAGTGGTTAGGTTGTTAAGAACCAGAGAAAAAAAGATAGGTTGTAAAGAAGTTGAAAAGGTAAGGTTGAAAAAATAAACAAATGAAAATAGAATGTAAATCAAGTTGAGTTGAAAAGTAAAGTGTAGTGTAGTGGTAGAGCACCAGATTTTCAAGTAAGAGATCCCGAGTTCAAGTCTAGGAAATTCAAATATTTGTAAAAAAAAAAATTATTTCAAAAAAAATTATAAAACTTTTATTGATACAATTCCTAATTCTCTTCTTAATTTTATGAAGATATTTTCATTTAAAGGTTTTGTAAATATATCAGCCAATTGATTTTCAAATGATACAAATTCCAATCTGAGTAAATCCGTTTCAATATTACCACGAAAAAAATGATGACGTATGTCAATATGTTTAGTTCGTGAGTGATTGACAGGATTTTTGGATAAGTTTATAGCACTTGTATTATCATAGAAAATAGTTGATGTAGATAAATTTATACCAAAATCTTGAAGTGTTTGTTTCATATAAATGACTTAAGCACAAGCTAAGGCAGCAGAAATATATTCTGCCCCACAAGTCGAAAGTGAAACACAATTTTGTTTCTTGCTAAACCAAGAGACTAAGGATTGTCCAATGAAGTGACAAGTCCCACTAGTATTTTTTTGATCCGTTTGACATCCTCCAAAGTCAGCGCAACTATATGAAACTAACTCGAAAGGACATTCTTTCGGATAGAAAAGTCAAAAATCTTTGGTTTTGCTTAGATAACGCAATATACGTTTCACTGCTCGCATATGTGATTCTTTAGGATATTCTTGAAGTCGAGCACCTAAACAAACACTCATCATTATGTCAGGTCTACTAGCAGTTAGATAAAGTAATGATCCAATTATACTTCGATATAATTTTTGGTTGACACTTTTGCCATCTCCACCTTTATCGAGATGAATCGTTGTACTCATTGGAGTTGGTTTAGCAGAAGTATTTTCCATACTAAAGCGTTTAAGTAGATATTACAATATTTTTCTTGATTAATAAAAATTCCATTTTCTATTTAATCAGTAAACTAAGAAAATAAGATAATTATCCCATATGTGACATTTCAAATTCTTTGGTCATTATTTTTGAGAATTCCTGACATAATTTTTCATTTGTAGAACCAAAAATAATATCATCTACATAAATATGAATAATTAAAATATCCTTTTTAGTTCTTTTAATAAAAAGAGTTTGATCAACCTTCCCCATTTCAAAACCAGAATATATTAGATAGCTTTTAAGACGTTCATACTATTTGTACCAAAATTGGGCACAACACTCTTCGGATGTGTTTGAAGAGATAAAATTAAGAAACTAAATGTAAAATGAGGTAGATCTAACAAACACACCAATCAATAGATAAGAAAATGCACAGAAACACACGAATTTAGAGTGATTCGACGTATTTCCTACGAGTACAAACACTCTTCGGATGTGTTTGCAGAGATAAAATTAAGAAACTAAATGTAAAATGAGGCAGATCTAACAAACACACCAATCAACAGATAAGAAAATGCATAGAAACACACGAACTTAGAGTGGTTCGGCGTATTGCCTACGTCCACTATGAAATGACTTATGTTTATTGAATTTCACTCGCTGTTTACAAAATTTTACGGCAGTACAACTGAAAATTAATAATGATTTCGGCAGAGTACCGGCATAGAGAAGCAAAAAGTCCATTTTCTGTAGGTCCAGGGTCACCATTTATAGGCGTAGGCAGCAAATATCTCGCTAAAATTCGGAAGACCTCTTCTCCCACGTGGGTGGGCCCACACGATCGATCCTATGCTGTTTGCACTCGATCCGTGCTCGATACAAACCAAATTCGCATTGATCTAGATTTTGTCCGATCGATTCGAGATCGATCAAGAGCATTCCCAAGGTGGTACGCAAGCTCCTGTGAATTTGGTGGCATTTGGACTTGTAGATTTTGAGTTATGATCGATGCAAGTTTGCATTTGTATGACATTGTCGTCTTTGTATCGATACTATTTCGCATCGATCATGCGTGGCTCTATTAGTATCGATGCTTGCATGTTACTTCGTATCGATGGTTGGAGGCCACCTTCGTATCGATGTTGCTTTCTTCATATCGATCGGTGGTTATTGCTGTTCGTATCGATGGTGGGAGATCGATACGAGATGGATGGAGAGAGACCGATACAAAATGGGCATTTGTTGATGGATACGAAGTGTTGTTAACATGATGGATACGAAGTAGTTTCATTTTATGGATACAAAAGAAATTAGTAGGCGATGGATACGAACTGAATCTCTCTTGGGGAATGGATACGAAATTGGATGGATACGAATAGAGTTGGATTTCTCAACCGTGATCAATCAATATCTTGAGCATACGAACTTTGATTGACTTGAAATTTGGAACGTTGGCTTTCATAGCTTTGCTTGTCATGTCATATCAATTGTTGCTCGATCCGGATTCGGGCAAAATTTATCAGTATCCATAGTGAACCTATGTATAACCGATCTCCAGGACAAACTGTCCTTGGTTTCTAGTCAAGTTCTTGGTATCGCGGGCTTGCCAAAAGGCGGGATAACATTTGCCCCCCAAAGTACGTCTTGTGTGAACATGACATTCTTTGAAAAGCTGCAATCTTCATTCTGAAAAAGTGCTATACGATTCGTTGAATAGTTGCTATCTTTTCGTCAAAAGATGTAACCTTTGATTAATCTTCAGTGATGTAGATAGCGAACTGTTGATTGTCAATGATAATGCAGTGTTTTGTTGTAACTGAGTGTCGAGCACCAGCAATTTTGTACCATTGTTGTAATTGTCATTAGGCGAGCATTCGACTCATGTGAATTTTTGAAAATCGAACGTTAGTTCGTCATACATGCACATATGTTAATATTATCCCGCCTTTTGGCAAGGCCAAGATACCATGGACTTAACTGGAAGCCAAGGAAAGTCCGTCCCGAAGATCGGTTATACGTAGGCTCGCTATGGATATTGATGAATTTTGTCCGAGTCCGGATCAGGCTACAATCGACAAGACACGACAAGCGAAGCCAAGAAAGCCAATGTTCCAAATTTCAAGTCAATCTGAGTTAGTATGCTCAAGTTATGATCGATGCGAATTGAAGGAAATAACCCTATTTCGTATCCATCATCGAGCCTCAGTTCGTATCGATCGTGTTCGCATCGATCAAACCACACTGCTTCGTATCCATCTGAAAGCCTTGGTTCGAATCTATCCAGACTACGCAATTCGTATCCATCAGGGGATTATACCTTGTTTGTATCGATCAACCAAACTCCCTTGTCCGTGTCCATCGAATCACATTTGTTTGAACCCATCAGATAATCTTGGTTCGTATCCATCAAGTGACCTTAGTTCATATCCATTAAACACTCACTATTTCGTATCCATTGAGTAATCGCTATTTGTATCCATCACAATATGGCTTGTTCGTATCCATCAAGTGGAAGCAACTTTAATCGATACGAATAAGAGCCACCTCCATCGATACAAATTACGACACCTTCATCGATACGAACTAAACCATCTCCGTCGATTCAGACTAAGCATATTGCAGATCGATACGAAGAGCACGCTATTGATCGATTCGAGCTACGCAATGGCCTTCGATACGAACAATGCGAGAATCTAGGGACTACTCGGTCAACTCGGCCTAAAAAGTGGATCGATCCGAAGAGTGCGCGCCACATCATCACCTGGGAACGTGCAACCATCGATTCGAATAGATCGATTCGAAACCATTGATTCTAATTAGACAGCCTGCCGAAGAACACCAACTCGTATCGATCATATCTCGCAATCCACAAGTCCAAGTGCTATGAAATTTTCACAGGACCTTACGTACAAGCTAAAGAATGTTCACACCAAGTTTTGACTCCATTGGACAAAATCTTGATCGATGCGAATTACGTTTGTATCAATCACGGATCGGGTCAAAACTTTATGGGCTCGGTCGCGTGGGCCCACTCACGTGCCAGAAGAAGTCTCCCGAGATCTGGGCGAAGTATCAGCCTCCTACGCCTATAAATAGAGCCCAAGGCCCTACAGAAAAAGGATCTTTTGGCTCTTTGACATCCAGACTCTGCCGAAAACGCTTTCGCACTTAAAGGCTGCTGCGATACTCGAATTTCACTACTATAATCCATTGTAATATGTTGTTATCCGCTGAAATCGGTTGTAATCATCAAAGAAACATCAATAAAGTGATCAATTTCATAGTGGACGTAGGCAATACGCCGAACCACTCTAAATTCCTGTGTTTATGTGCATCTTTATCGTTTATTTTTGAAGTGTTTGTTTGATAATCCTCTTTTTCCATTTAATTTCTTCATTTTTATCTCTTTAAACCCTTCCGAAGAGTGTTGTGCCCAATTTTGGTACAAACACTTTGGTGCTTTCACTGAGAGAGGTCCAGTTTTTTCTCCTGTTCTTTGGATCTGCTATCGATATCGGATTGCATAAATCCAAGAAAAAGATCCAGATCTCAAGCCTAAAAGCCCTTCCATCCTATTCGGATTTGCATCAGATCTAGGAAAGGACTTCGTTAATTCGTCATGGTGAGCACACGAACTGCTTCTACAGCTGCCGATCAGGAAGGACGGGCTAGACAGAATCCCGTACAATTGCCTCCATCCAACCAAGATGCCACCAAATCTTCAGATCCATCAGGCCCGGTCACCAGACAAGAGTTCCAGATGCTGCTTCACGAGTTAACCCAGAGTCGTCAGCAACTTACTCAGCAACTCCGTGCTAACGCGGAACTGACCAACCAGCTGCAGCGTCAACGGCGGAGGAGATCCAGGAGAGATCAAACTTCCTACTCTTCCACCGAGAGTTCAGCCTCATCCGATGATCATCACCGATCCACACGCCCACGGCTAGATGTAAGCTACACCCAGGCCACAGGACACCAACCTGCCCTAAATCTTGGACAACCCAGGACTGGACCAGCTACCAGTCATCAGACCGGACCCTCCTCCCGAGGGGGTGCCGCTCCTTACCATGTCACAGCCAACCTCGCTACCACCACCACTACCAAACAAGGAGTTGATGCTAGAAATCAAGCTGATCAGCACCGTCGCCGACAAGAACACACTCCAGAACCTTATGTCCTTGAAAATCTTGAACCAAGCAGGCGAGACACGGACCGTCGACCGTGTCCGGTCCAGCCTCGCATTGTGGAACCCGACCACACCTTGGCACAACATGCTCCAAATATCCAAATGCCAGATATACCGACGATGATTCGTCAGATGATCCGTGAAAGTCAAGGTCTCACTAATGACGACAAGGGGATTTCCCGGAGTCATACCCCTTTCACTAATGACATATTATATGCTGAACCACCTCAGTGCTTCAGGATGCCAACTTTGCCAATCTATGAAGGAAATTCTAATCCCAATCAACACATCCTGAAGTATGAATGGCTAATGAATACTGCGAGAGCCGATGATGCAGTTAAATGCCATAGTTTCCCCATTTCCTTAGGGGGCATTGCTATTATGTGGTTTACTCGTTCGCCGTCGCGATCCATTTCAAATTTCGACCAGATGGCCACCAAGTTTGTTGAACAATTCTGTATGTACGTAGCGAGACCTAAAGATGTTAATACTCTGTCTAGTGTCACTCAAGCTCCCGGAGAGACACTTAGACATTACTTTGAGCGATTTCATGCTGCATGTGCATAATTAAGCAATTCCAATGACAACTCTATCCTGATGGCATTAACTAAGGGGATTGATCCTGATTCCGAGTTTGGAAATTGGTTAGCTGGGAAGCCACCTCCGTCATTGGACCGTTTTTATTCCAAGGCAGCCCAATTCTTGAGAAGGGAGGATGCGAAACAGTCTAGGAAGCAGGATGAAGCAGGGCCCAGCATGGAAGGAATTCAAAGTAACATCGCAGTTAAACAATCTGGGGAGAGTTCCGGAAAAGTTCAGTTGAATATACAAAACAAACAGAACCAGTAGAGGGACAGTGGAAATCAAGGTAAAAAACGAGATCAAAATCGTGGTCCACGACGTAGAGCTCCCATGTTCGATAATTATACTCCATTGAAAACGTCGCTGGAAAATGTGTATTTGCAGACCTGTAATACTATGCAATACAAGAAACCTGCCCCGAAGCCGTCAACGGAAAGACAAATCCAAACAGGGAAGTTTTGCAGATTCCATGAAAGTTGTGGCCATAATACAAATGAGTGTCGTCATTTACATGATCTCATTGAAAAACTGATACATGAACAAAAGTTGGATCAGTTTGTGCGGGTGCCGCAATCAGGAGGTGCGGGCCCATCGAATCAGAATCGTACACCAAACCAAGAAAGGCAGGAGGAACCCACTTGTTCCGGCGGGAGGTTAGTGATAAACACTATTTGTGGTGGTCCCCATCCGGCAGACCGAAGCTAGAGGGAAATCGAGTCGTATGCCAGCTCTATTAGGCATGCGGACTTCGAGTGTTATAGTAATTTTGATGAAGGGGCTCCAGCCAAACAACAGAAGACGATGACTGATGACATCGTATTCAAAAATAGAGATGCTGATAAAGTTGAAGCCCCCACTATTGATCCATTGGTCATCTCGGCTCAAGTAGGTCCTTCTTGGATGAAGAGGATCTTAGTTGATAGTGGAAGCTCTGTGAATATTTTGTTTAAACGAGCTCACGACCAAATGAAGATGGAAGCCAAAGACTTGAAACCTTGTTAGTCCCGAATCAATGGCTTCAACGGAAGCGCTACTATACCCACTGAAGTAGTGGAACTACCAGTGGAGTTGGGGGTTGGAGAACGCCGGAGAGTCCGGATATTGCAGTTTGTTGTGTTAGACATAGACTCCCCTTATAATGCTTTCTTAGGTCAACCGACCCTCACTGAATTCAGGGCAGCTATTGCCCCGTGGTGTTTGACTCTGAAGATTCCCACTGATCGTGGAGTGGGAGTCATTCAAGGAGATCAGGCTGCTGGGAGAGCCTGTTACGTTGCCGAGCTGCGAGAGGCGCAGAGAAAGGAGAAAGGAAAGGGTGTAGAGGAATCACTTTGCGTCCGTTTTGCTGATAATTGACAATTAATGCCTGGGCCTAGGCCCGGGCACCCCAGCCAATTCCAATGGGATCTTGACCCAAGGGAAACCGAAGATGAAGGAGAATCTAAAGAAAGTCAAGCTTCCCCGACCGAACTGACGATCGATGTCCCAATTGACGATGATGATGGTTCAAAGATGATAAAGATTGGATCTCAGCTAAGCCAGCAGACTCAGGACGAACTGGTTGAGTTTCTACTGGCGAATCTTGACGTATTCGCCTGAAAGCATTCTAATATGTGTGGGATCTCGCCGGACATCGCGAGCCACACTTTGAATATTGACCCGCTGCATGTCTCGGTCAAACAGAAAAGGCGTGGCATGGATCCAGAGAGATCTGCCGCCCTTAAAGAAGAGGTAGAAAGTCTTAAACGAATGGGTTAATTCGAGATGCGCTATATCCCGAATGGGTGTCGAATCCCGTGCTTGTCCGAAAATCAAATGTAAAATGGAGAACATGTGTCAACTACTCCGATCTGAATAAAGCCTGTCCTAAAGACAGTTTCCCGCTTCCCAGAATTGATCAGCTTGTAGACTCAACAACTGGACATGAACTCTTATCCTTCATGGATGCGTATTCTGGCTACAATCAGATACCTATGCATTTACCTGATCAGTAAAATACCAACTTCGTAACCAATCTGGGACTTTATTGTTACAAAGTTATGCCATTCGGACTCCAGAATGCCGGGGCTACTTACCAACGATTGGTCAATCAGATTTTTGCCAATCAAATTGTGAAAACCATGGAAGTATATGTAGACGACGTGCTTGTGAAGTCACGATTTTCCACTGACCATATTAAAGACCTGGAATCAATGTTCAACATACTTCGAGAATACAGAATGAAGCTCAACCCACTGAAATGTCACTTTGGAGTTGCATCCGGAAAATTCCTTATGTTTACGTCAATGCTCGAGGAATCGAAGCTAATCCTGAAAAGATCTAGGTAATCAGAAATCTTGAAACTCCGAAAACTATAAAGCAAGTCCAGAGTCTCAATGGGAAAGTAGCAGCACTGAGCAGGTTCATCTCAAAGTCCACTGACAAATGCATTCCCTTCTTTGATCTGATCCGAAAAGGAAAACGAAACTTTGAATGGACCATGAAGTGTGAAGGCGCATTCCGAGCATTAATTCAGCATCTATCCACACCGCCTATTCTGTCAAAACCTATTGATCATGAGAAGTTGTATGTTTACTTGGCGGTATCAGAAAACGCAATCAGCGCTGCCTTAGTTCGGGAAGAAGACCAGATACAGAAGCCAGTATATTACATCAGCCAACGATTGACTGGAGCTGAAAGGAATTATCCGAAACTAGAGAAGCTGGCTTATTGTCTTGTTATTGCATCAAGGAAGCTCTGTCCATATTTCCAGGCCCATCCTATTATTGTTTACACCGACCAGCCGTTAGGACAGGTTCTTACACGGCCTGAGACGTCTGGTAGGCTGCTCAAGTGGAATATCGAACTGAGCCAGTTTGATGTAACTTATACTCCGAGGCGAGTTATTCAAGGGCAAGTTCTAGCACATTTCATAGCCGAATTATTGTCCCAGAGGACTTGCCCGAAACTAGTGAATCTCCCGAATACGTTTGGAAGTTGTACACCGATGGTGCATCAAATGACCGGTGCTCGGGCATTGGGGTTGTACTTGAAACCCCCGAAGGCCGATTTATATGTTATGCTTTAAAGTTCGATTTTCGTGCAACCAATAATGAAGCTAAATATGAAGCCCTCTTAGCTGGATTGAAACTTGCTAGAGATTTGAGAATTATCGCTGTGGAAATTTATTGTGATTCACAATTAGTTATGTGTTAAGTTCGGGGAGAATATCAAGCAAGGGATCGAAGACTGGCTGCTTACTTAGCTCGAATTCAGGAAACACTGAATCAGTTTGATTATTATGCCATTTATTGTATACCTCGAGAACGCAATCAGAAGGCCGATTCATTAGCGAAGCTAGCCAGCACTGGTGAAGCATAGCAAATGGGACTCGTTCCTGTAGAGACGTTATCTTCCCCAAGTATTGATTGGGCAGAAGCAGATTGGGTATGTGAATTCGCTTCCGATAAGGAGTCGTGGATGACTCCATTTAGAAATTACCTTGAGCATGGAATCCTACCGGAGCGCAGGAGTGAAAAAAGACAAGTCCTTCGGAAGGCTTCACGATTCACCATCCAGGATGGAGTCATGTACAAAAGAGGGTACTCTGTTCCTTTACTCCGGTGTATCGCTCACGATGAAACTAAACGAGTATTACGCGATGTGCATGAGGGGGAATGTGGCGATCACACCGGAGGGCAAGCACTTGCCAAGAAATTACTTCGATACGGATATATTTTGCCGACTATAAATTGTGAAGCATTGGATTATGCCAAGAAATGTGATAAATGTCAAAAGCATGCTCGAATTCCTAGAGCCCCACCTACCGAGATAACTCAAATGGTCAGCCCATGGCCGTTTGCAGTATGGGGCATCGACATCGTTGGTTCTCTACCTCTGGCAAAAGGTGGTGCGAAGTACGCCATCGTTGCGGTTGATTACTTTACAAAGTGGGCTGAAGCTGAACCTCTTGCTACCATAACGATGAAAAAAGTGATCAACTTTGTAGTCCGCAACATTATCTGTCGATTCGGTCTCCCACACACCATTATCACTGATAACAGAACCCAATTCGACAGTGTTGAATTTAAATATTTCTGCAAACGGTTTCACATTCGAAAGAAATTCTCTGCAGTTGCGCACCCTCAAGCGAATGGACAGGTCGAAGCAGTCAATAAAGTTATAAAGTCCATTTTGAAGAAACGACTGGAAAAGGCCACAGGCAAATGGGTCGATGAACTTCCTATGGCTTTATGGGCTTACCGAACAACCCATAAGTCCGCGACCGGTCACACTCCATTCTCTCTTTCTTATGGTTTAGAAGCTATTATTCCAGTTGAATTAGAAGTAACTTCTCATCGTGTTACATACTATGATCCAAAGACAAACGCTATTACTTGCTGAATCTCTTGATTTACTAGATGAGAAGCGTGAAGAGGCTGATTTGAGGCCAGCCGCGTATCGAAGTCGAGTCGCCCAATTGTACAATGCCAAGGTCTGCCCGCGAACCTTTGAGTTCGGCGATCTCGTCCAGAAAAGAATTTATCCGGTTCCTTCGCATATGAAGCCAACATGGGAAGGGCCGTATGTTACTGAACGAAAGCTCGGAGATGGCACATTCAAATTATCGACCATTGATGGCCTTACTCTACCCCGGGCCTGGAACAGCGAAAGTCTTCGTCGCTACTACACATAACAGGCTCTGTTTTATCATTTAGTTTATTTTTCATTTGCAATTTGTTTCTGCAGTTCAAGATCATAATTTGTAATAAGGCAACTGACTTTGCCATATTTTCTTATTTCAACAATAAAATGCAATCTCTTCGAGCCAGAGCCATGATTTACTTGAAATGCTTCATATGATCATCACTATGCATGGAGAGAAAAGTTCCATCATGCGGTGGGATTTATTCAAATAGGGAGTGACTGTGATACAACCGGTCACTCGCTAAGTGGAACCCAAGCTCAGGGAAAAACCATCACACCAAAGTCAAAAAAAGGATTGATACACGACAATCCTTCACTTAACTCCAGAATCCAAAAGTGTGAACTAGAGTATAAACTTACAAATACGTCTTCGAAGTGGGTGGATCCGTCCACCTAATGACTTCGTCTGTATCTGAACCAAGTTTGAGAAGGGTGTACCCGTCCATCTGACGACCTCACTTGTTAACTCGGGGTGGATGTGATCCGATCATCCACGATCCTGATACACCTTTCATTCCCAGAGCGCGAGCGAAATCCAAAAAAAAACATGCAACAGATGTGACAGACCGTCTGTTTATCAACTCCAAATTCCCAGAGTGCGAATTGGAGTATAAACATCAACTCCGGATTCCCAGAGTGCGAAACGGAGTATAAACATCAACCAACTCTGAATTCCCAATGTGCGAAATGGAGTATAAACTTCAACTCCAAATTCCCAGAGTGCGAATTGGAGTATAAACATCAACTGCGAATTCCCAAAGTGTGAAATGGAGTATAAACTTCAACTCCAATTTCCTAGAGTGCGAATTGGAGTATAAACATCAACTCCAAATTCCCAGAGTGCTAATTGGAGTATAAACACCAACTCCGAACTCCTAAAGTACGTGTCGGAGTGTAAACGTCGACCTTAAGTCCCCAGAGCGCGGACATATAATAAAAACTTAAACCGGCGTAACCAATCGCCAGTAAACAAATGTAAATCCCCAGAGTGCGGATACGATCATCGGTAATCGAACAAGAGTGGTTGAACCACTCAATCTCCGCTTGTCTCAAACATCCGTTTAGTGGCGCTAAACTGAACATGTTATAAGTGAGATGTAATAACTGGCTGATGTGCTATAACTCATCCCCAAGATTGGGGGGCAGAACTTAAGTGACGACCATTGACTGAAGCAGTGTGACATCAAAGTTCAACTCACTTCCTGATCGTTAATCGTGCCGGCAATTTCCAAACCTGACGAATAAAAAAAACCTGACTTGGAAGCTGAAACTTCACAAGTGCACTTCAAATATTGAAACACTTAAGTAAATACACAAGTAAATACACGATAAGTGAGAAGAAGCCAAAAAAAAGAGTTTCATTTCTACTGTTTGTGAAAGAAATTCATGTACAAGTTTATTCCAAAAAAAATTCCTACTAGTAGGGGCCGAACCCGTATCTATACACGGTTGCAAAAAGAAAACAAAAGCAGATTTCTGCCTATCTACCAAAAAACCGAAGAAGCGCGTCTACTCTTTCTTCTTTTTCGACTTCTTCTTCTTCGAAGTGGACCCACTGGAGCCGCCACTTGTTTTTCTTTTCGAGCCTTTGCCTTTCGGCGACTGATCTCCAGTGGGGGGCATGATGTCAACTTCCTCATCCGAGCTCAAGTACACGGGAATGTTCCTTGAAGGCGGAGTCGGAGGAACTGGATCGACTATAGGAGGCGGGATAGGCATGCTGGTGTCAATAACTGTACCACCAGGTGATATCATCCTTAATGGAGCCGGACCAGGTGCCGCCATCCCACATCCGAAACTACCATCATGAGCCGCTGCCTCCATTTCGGCGTCAATTTCGGCCAATATTTCTTCTTCGCGGGTTGCTTGAGCCGCGCTGGGAGCATCAATGGTAGGCATTGAAGAGCCGGCAGCAGGTGCGCTTCCACCCATAACAAATGGTAGGTCCGTAAAAGGATCACTGTGATGACCGAGGAGTTCCTCCATCATCTGCTCGCCAAAGATAAGTGTGCTTCCCTGCATTCCATCAAGTGGCACAGTTGTCGTTGTGGTGGTGGCTTCAGTTATTATTGCTTCCTGCATATGATGTGATTCTTGAGTAGCAGGAGGCACGACTGGTGCAACATCAATCACTGGGCAAAAACAAGAGAACTGTTAGTACTTAATTCGAGTGACGATTCCGACTTAATACAGACATATAGGATGTTCAGAGTACCTTCCTCAGTTTGGCTTGTAGATGGCTAAACAGCTTCAGCAACTTGCTCTACAGCGGAGACATTTGCGGCTGATCCGGATTGTAGGCAGGAATAGCTTAGGGATCAACCGGAGGTAAGGGTTCAGGCTGAGTTGACACAAGAATTTCAAGGCTTGTGTCATAGTGTTCAACCCCCGAGCCTTCTCCCACTTCTAAGTGCTGTGTGCCAAGCCTCTCCTTTTCGTGCAGAATCATCGACTCGTGGAGAATCTTTCGCTCATCTTCACTCAGCAAACGATTCTCAAGCTCAAACTCATCGACTGACTCGCCCAGATGCGCCGCCTTCTCCTCCTCAACCAACCGGCTCCAGGCATTGTGTAAATGTGTCGGGTAGTCGTCGAGCCAGGCCAGGCCTCTGTGCCTCAGCACGTTAGCATTATAAACAACAAGAAGATCTTCAATATCGGTTTCTAGCCTGGACTCAGCTGATTTCACCTCCTCCTCAACCTTAGTCTCCACCTCGCGGACCTTAGCCACGGCCGCATCCTGTTCACCCCGAAGCAAGACAGCATGTTCGCATACCTCCTGGGCTGCGTTGTCCGCGTCGTCCTTTTCCTTGGCAATGTCAAAGAATTTGGCTTTAAGCTCATTGAGTTCCTTAATCGTCGCATCCCATTCGGCCGCGACAGTAGTATTTCGGTGGCCCATCTCTTCTACTCTTGAAGTTCCTGACTGACTCCAGAAAAGTGAAAGACGGACTATCTCCCCTACTCTTGAAGTTAAAGAGGTATCTAATCTCAGTCGACATTGGTGGCCGGAAGAGATGCTCCATGAATATGATAAATATGCTATTCAACAAAGCATATCCATTGGGATGTAGTTGTGATGGAGCAATTCCGAGAAAAGACAACACTTCTCTAATATATTGATTGAAAGGAGGAAGTGTTCCCGTTGCACACACATGATGGTTGAAGGCAGTAAATCCCTCTGGGGGAGCATGCGGTCTATCGTTTGGTCCCGGTAGTAGTACATCGTCCAATGACAAACCATGCCTTAGGCATATTCGACCCAACATGTCTTCAGAGACATTGGACGGTACAGAATCTTGGGGATTACAGATAAACATAGCATTAGGTAGCTCGTCCGGAGCTGGATCTATAACTTCGGCCGCGATGGCCGGAATCTCTAGGATAGAAGAAGATGAATCCTGAACTTCCTGCTGTTGTGAGCTTGAGGGTTCCATAATTAACTAACTTATGAGAAATCATCATTAGACGATAATAACACCCGTGCTTCCCCCAGTGTAAAGTGTGTGAATGTGTTATGCAAATGCAGTGCTGCATAATACTTAAGAAATTATACAAAGTTAGAGAAAATGTCTAAATGACGAGACTTCGAAATTCAATCGAAGAGACCATCATCGCTGACCGTCACAACCGTGCCATCCAGATGTTAGCGATCGATCCAAGTTAAAGTTCGTTATAATTGTGTTAAGTTACGGTTCCATCAACAAGCTTCGAAAGGCGGTCAAATATGCAGTGAAATTGGTTAAATCAGATTATGCAAGGCGGAAGCTCATCGGAGTCATGTGTTCAAGATTACAAGGGATTTTGAGTTCGATGAAATTCGGTTTGTATTGATCACCCCGACTCTAATTCGTATAGGTAAAGGGGGGCGTTCGTATCCATCAGGTATACGGTCGTATCGATCTCCTGAAAAACATTTCGTATCGATCAAGAGCGACACCTTCGTATCGATCAGTAAGTCCAAGCATTCGTATCGATCACCTCGAATCGATGTGAAGCAATATCATCAATCGATGCGAAGGCCTCCACTTCTTCGTTACCAAATCTCATTACCCGGATTGATTCGAACACTCCTACTGGTTGGTATGACTCATTCTTCTTCCTCCTTCGACACAAAGCGGATGCCAAGCCATTCATCCGCAAATTCTTCGTATCCCCCAAAACTTCGTCTTCTCCAAAGCTTTGCAAAAATTCCTCCTTCCTCGACCTCATTTCGATCATCTCCGACCACCACTTCATCAGAACCAGTCGTGAAAACAAGGGAAACGGCAAATAATTTCGAGTCTTGTCATTTTCGATATTAATTCATGTTTCAATTACCTAGCCTAAGCGATTGGTTGGAGGAATTAGCGAGTCAATTGATTCGGAGATGAAAGCAGTTCTTTTTTCTCGATCTTTTTATCAATGCGAAGGCAAGAGCGATACGAAAGCCTGGAGAAATAAAATGAGCAAGTGAGAAAAAATACTAAGTATGAAACGTATTTATATGGATGCGTAACCACAGAGAAATGATTCGACTCCTGGTTATTTTGACCGGTGTTAATAGGTTGCTTCTATAGACGCGAGGATGTCTATTCGTATCCATCTACTCGAGTCCACCTGAAGTCCATCGATACGAACTGTTCTGTTCGTGTCCATCAGCACATGGCCCATGGACACTCGTATCCATCGATACGAAGCATTTGTTCGTATCCCCTGTTTTCGACTCCATCCGAAGACTCATCGATACGAACTGAACTGTTCGTATTCATCACCTCGAAAGTAGCGGAGTTCGCAGCTATCGATACGAAACTACAACTTCGTAACCATCAATTTGAGAACTGCAAGGATTCACAGCCATCGATACGAACAATGCATGAAGAGCCAACTGCACTATCTGTATCCCTCATAAGTTTACCGAAACTCGTATCTATCGATACGAATGTTTATTTCATATCCGTCAATATGAATTACATCGATACAAGAACAATCTATCGACCTTTTACATCGGTCCCGGAGAGGATCGAAGCGAAGGGACATTCCAAAACAACCATCAAGCGTTGTTACAACTTGAATTTCACATCGGTTCAGGAGAGGATCGATACGGAATTCGATATGAGAGAAATGACAACGACTCGTGAACGTGCGACGGTAACGAGAGTCAGGTTAACATATATCCATGTATGCCGGACTAATTTTCAATTTTCAAAATTCACAGGTCTAATGCCCACCTATGAACAAATTACAACAAACAAAAATAATCGCCATCATACAACAATCAGTTACAATAGCACACAGCAAAACAGTAGGCAGTCTACAGTTCATAATTTATGTCTCTATGGATCAATCAAAGATTACAACTTCCAACGCGAAGACGATAACTGTTTAACAAGTTAGATGGAACTATTCAAAGTGAAGATTGTGGCTTTTCAAAGCACGTCGTGTTCTCACAAGATGTATTTTGGGGGGCAAATGTTATCCCGCCTTTTGGCAAGGCCGAGATACCAGGGACTTAACTGGAAGCCAAGGACAGTCCATCCCGAAGATCGATTATACGTAGGCTCGCTATGGATATCGATGAATTTTGTCTGAGTCCAGATCAGGCTACAATCGACAAGACACGACAAGCGAAGCCAAGAAAGCCAATGTTCCAAATTTCAAGTCAATCAGAGTTAGTATGCTCCAGTTATGATCGATGCGAATTGAAGGAAATAACCCCATTTCTTATCCATCATCAAGCTTTAGTTCGTATTGATCGTGTTCGCATCGATCAGACCACACTGCTTCATATCCATCTGAGAGCCTTGGTTCGAATCCATCAGGACTACGCAATTCGTATCCATCAGGGGATTATACCTTGTTCGTATCGATCAACCAAACTCCCTTGTCTGTGTCCATCGAATCACATTTGTTTGAACCCATCAGAAAATCTTGGTTCGTATCCATCAGGTGACCTTAGTTCGTATCCATCAAACAATCACTATTTCGTATCCATTGAGTAATCGCTATTCGTATCCATCACAATATGGCTTGTTCGTATCCATCAAGTGGAAGCAACTTTGATCGATACGAATAAGAGCCACCTCCATCGATACAAACTACGCCACCTTCATCGATACGAACTAAACCATCTCCATCGATTCGAATTGAGCATACTGCAGATCGATACGAAGAGCACGCTATTGATCGATTCGAGCTACGCAATGGCCTTCGATACGAACAAGGCGAGAATCTGGGGACAACTCGGTCAACTCGGCATAAAAAGTGGATTGATCCGAAGGGTGCGCGCCACGTCATCACCTGGGCACGTGCAACCATCGATTCGAACAGATCGATTCGAAACCATCGATTTGAATCAGAAAGCCTACCGAAGAACACCAACTCATATCGATCATATCTCGCAATCCACAGGTCCAAATGCTATGAAATTTTCACAGGAGCTTACGTATAAGCTAAAGAATGTTCACACAAAGTTTCGACTCCATTGGACAAACTCTTGATCAATGCAAATTATGTTCGTATCGATCACGGATCGAGTCAAAACTTGTGGGCTCGGTCGTGTGGGCCCACTCACGTGCCAGAAGAAGTCTCCTGAGATCTGAGCGAAGTATCAGCCTCCTACACCTATAAATAGAGCCCCAGAGCCTACAGAAAAGGGATCTTTTGGATCTTTGACGTCCAGACTCTGCCGAAAATGCTTTCGCACTTAAAGGCCACTGCGATACTCGAATTACACTACTTTAATCCATTGTAATATGATGTTATCCACTAAAATCAGTTGTAATCATCAAAGAAACATCAATAAAGTGATCAATTTCATAGTGGACGAAGGCAATACGCCGAACCACTCTAAATTCATGTGTTTCTGTGCATCTTTATCATTTATTTTTGAAGTGTTTGTTACTCGCCTTTGACGGCCCTAGGCCGTCATAACGGCGTTCCATACCCAAAAAGGACCATCCGAATCACTTTTGGGGGTTCGGAAGTTTTTTTCTTTTCGGTTTCTTCATTTGAATTTTTTGGTTAAACGGGATCACCGTGGCTGGCCTCCGATTTAACACCGCTGCAGAATGATTCCCTATGGTACACTTCCGTTTCAAATCCACGCACTCATTTCTAAAAGTTGCACGGCACCGTTTCGGCGTTTTGATCCGACGTTGCACCCCGCACCGTCGATGTTGCATCCTGAGTATATCAATTATTCGGACAGCCATATATTTTGACTCGTTTAGAGTTACGGGAGCCATAACCTGTCAAAACGAAGCTCTTCGGGAGATCTACGCCTTTGATGGCCCTAGGCCGTCATAACGGCGTTCCATATCCAAAAAGGACCATCCGGATCACTTTTGGGGGCTCAGAAGTTTTTTTTCTTTTCGGTTTCATCATTTTAATTTTTTGGTTAAACAGGATCACCGTGGCTGGCCTCCGATTTGACACCGCTGCAGAATGATTCCCATGGTACAGTTCCATTTCAAATCCACGCACTTATTTCCAAAAGTCGCACGGCACCGTTTCGGCGTTTTGATCCGACGTTGCACCCCGTACCGTCGATGTTGCACCCTGAGTATATCGATTATTCGGACAGCCTTATCTTTTGACTCGTTTAAAGTTACGGGAGCTATAACCTGTCAAAACGAAGCACTCCGGGAGATCTATGCCTTTGACGACCCTAGGTCATCATAACGGCATTCCATACCCAAAAAGGACCATCCGAATCACTTTCGGGGGCTCGAAGTTTTTTTCTTTTCGGTTTCTTCATTTGAATTTTTTGGTTAAACGGGATCACCGTGGTTGGCCTCCGATTTAACACCGCTGCCGAATGATTCCCCATGGTACACTTCCGTTTCAAATCCACGCATTCATTTCAAAAATTCGCACGGCACCGTTTTCGCGTTTTGATCTGACGTTGCACCCCGCACCGTCGATGTTGCACCCTAAGTATATCGATTATTCGGACAGCCATATCTTTTGACTCGTTTAGAGTTACGGGAGCCATAACCTGTCAAAACGAAGCTCTCCGGGAGATCTACGCCTTTGACGGACCTAGGCCTTCATAACGGCATTCCATACTGAAAAAGGACCATCCGAATCACTTTCGAGGGCTCGGAAGTTTTTTCTTTTCGGTTTCTTCATTTGAATTTTTTGGTTAAATGGGATCACTGTGGCTGGCCTCCGATTTAATACCGCTGCAGAATGATTCCCCATGGTACACTTCCATTTCAAATCCACGCACTCATTTCTAAAAGTCGCACGACACCGTTTCTGCATTTTGATCCGACGTTGCACCCCGCACCGTCGATGTTGCACCATGAGTATATCGATTATTCGGACAGCCATATCTTTTGACTCGTTTAAAGTTACGGGAGCCATAACCTGTCAAAACGAAGCTCTTCGGGAGATCTACGCCTTTGATGGCCCTAGGCCATCATAACGGAGTTCCATACCCAAAATGACCATCGGAATCACTTTCGGGGGCTCGAGAGTTTTTTTTCTTTTCGGTTTCTTCATTTGAATTTTTTGGTTAAACGGGATCACCGTGGCTGGCTTACGAACACCGCTGCAGAATGATTCCCCATGGTAGAGTTCCGTTTCAAATCCACGCACTCATTTCCAAAAGTCGCACGACACCGTTTCGGCGTTTTGATCCGACGTTGCACCCCGCACCGTCGATGTTGCACCCTGAGTATATCGATTATTCGGACAGCCATATCTTTTGACTCGTTTAGAGTTACGGGAGCCATAACCTGTCAAAACGAAGCTCTATGGGATATCTACGCCTTTGACGGCCCTAGGCTATCATAACGGCATTCCATACCCAAAAAGGACCATCCGAATCACTTTCGGGTGCTCGGAAGTTTTTTTTCTTTACGGTTTCTTCATTTGAATTTTTTGGTTAAACAGGATCACCGTGGCTGGCCTCCGATTTAAGACCGCTGCAGAATGATTCCCCATGGTACACTTCCGTTTCAAATCCACGCACTCATTTCTAAAAGTCGCATGGCACCGTTTCGGCGTTTTGATCCGACATTGCACCCCGCACCGTCGATGTTGCACCCTGAGTATATCGATTATTCGGAGAGCCATATCTTTTGACTCGTTTAGAGTTACGGGAGCCATAACCTGTCAAAACGAAGCTCTCCAAGAGGTCTATGCCTTTGATGGCCTAAGGCCGTCATAACGGCGTTCCATACCCAAAAAGGACCATCCGAATCACTTTCGGGGGCTCGGAAGTATTTTTTCTTTTCGGTTTCATTATTTGAATTTTTTGGTTAAACGGGATCACCGTGGCCGGCCTTCGATTTAACACCGCTGCAGAATGATTCCCCAAGGTACAGTTCCATTTCAAATCCACTCACTCATTTCCAAAAGTCGCACGGCACCGTTTCGGCATTTTGATCCGACGTTGCACCCCGCACCGTCGATGTTGCATCCTGAGTATATCGATTATTCGGACAGCCATATCTTTTGACTCGTTTAGAGTTACGGGAGCCATAACCTGTCAAAATGAAGCCCTTCGGGAGATCTACGCATTTGACGGCCTTAGGCCGTCATAACGACGTTCCGTACCCAAAAAGGACCAACCGAATCACTTTCGAGGGCTCGGAAGTTTTTTCTTTTCGGTTTCTTCATTTGAATTTTTTGGTTAAACGGGATCACCGTGGCTGGCCTCCGATTTAACACTGCTGCAGAATGATTCCCCATGGTACAATTCCGTTTCAAATCCACGCACTCATTTCTAAAAGTCTCACTGCACCGTTTCAGCGTTTTGATCCGACGTTGCACCCCGCACCGTCGATGTTGCACCCTGAGTATATCGATTATTCGGACAGTCATATCTTTTGACTCGTTTAGAGTTACGGGAGCCATAACCTGTCAAAACGGCGCTCTTCGGGAGATCTACGCCTTTGACAGCCCTAGGCCGTTATAACGACAATCCATACCCAAAAAGGACCATCCGAATCACATTCGGGGGCTTGGAAGTTTTTTTCTTTTCGGTTTCTTCATTTGAATATTTGGTTAAACGGGATCACCGTGGCTGGCCTCCGATTTAACACCGCTGCAGAATGATTCCCCATGGTACACTTCCGTTTCAAATCCACGCACTCATTTCTAAAAGTCGCACGACACCGTTTCTGCGTTTTGATCCGACGTTGCACCCTGTACCATCGATGTCGCACCCTGAGTATATCGATTATTCGGACAGCCATATCTTTTGACTCGTTTAAAGTTACGGGAGCCATAACCTATCAAAACGAAGCTCTCCGGGAAATCTACGCCTTTGATAGCCCTAGGCCATCATAACGGCATTCCATACCCAAAAAGGACCATCCAAATCACTTTGGGGGCTCGGAAGTTTTTTTTCTTTTCGGTTTCTTCATTTGAATTTTTTGGTTAAACGGGATCACCGTGGCTGGCCTCCGATTTAACACCACTGCAGAATGATTCCCCATGGTACACTTCCGTTTCAAATCCACGCACTCATTTCCAAAAGTCTCACGACACCGTTTCGGCGTTTTGATCCGACGTTGCACCCCGCACCGTCGATGTTGCACCTTGAGTATATCGATTATTCGGACAGCCATATCTTTTGACTAGTTTAGAGTTACGGGAGCCATAACCTGTCAAAACGAAGCTCTCCAAGTGTTCTACACCTTTGATGGCCCTAGGCCGTCATAACGGTGTTCCATACCCAAAAAGGACCATATGAATCACTTTCGGGGACTCGGAAGTTTTTTTTCTTTTCGGTTTCTTCATTTGAATTTTTTGGTTAAACGGGATCACCGTGGCTGGCCTCCGATTTAATACCGCTGTAGAATGATTCCCTATGGTACAGTTCCATTTCAAATCCAAGCACTCATTTCCAAAAGTCGCACGGCACCGTTTCAGCGTTTTGATCCGACGTTGCACCCCGCACCGTCGATGTTGCACCCTAAGTATATCGATTATTCGGATAGCCGTATATTTTGACTCGTTTAGAGTTACGGGAGCCATAACCTGTCAAAACGAAGCTCTCCAATAGATCTACGCCTTTGACGGCCCTAGGCCGTCATAACGGCGTTCCATATCCAAAAAGGACCATCCGGATCACTTTCGGGGGCTTGGAAGTTTTTTTTCTTTTCGGTTTCATCATTTGAATTTTTTGGTTAAACGAGATCACCGTGGCTGGCCTCCGATTTAACACCGCTGCATAATGATTCCCCGTGGTACAGTTCCGTTTCAAATCCACGAACTCATTTCCAAAAGTCGCACGACACCGTTTCGGCGTTTTGATCCGAAGTTGCACCCCGCGCCGTCGATGTTGCACCCTGAGTATATCGATTATTCGGACAGCCATATCTTTTGACTCGTTTAAAGTTTCAGGAGCCATAACCTGTCAAAACGAAGCTCTCCGGGAGATCTACGCCTTTGATGGCCCTAAGCCGTCATAACGGCGTTCCATACCCAAAAAGGACCATCCGAATCACTTTTGGGGGTCGGAAGTTTTTTTCTTTTCGGTTTCTTCATTTGAATTTTTTGGTTAAACGGGATCGTCGTGGCTGGCCTCCGATTTAACACCGCTGCAGAATGATTCCCCATGGTACACTTCCATTTCAAATCGACGCACTCATTTCCAAAAGTCGCACGACACCGTTTCAGCGTTTTGATCCGACGTTGCACCCAGCACCGTCGATGTTGCACCCTTAGTATATCGATTATTCGGACAGCCATATCTTTTGACTAGTTTAGAGTAACGGGAGCTATAACCTATCAAAACGAAGCTCTCCAAGAGGTCTACGCCTTTGACGGCCCTAGGTCGTCATAACGACGTTCCATACCCAAAAAGGACCATATGAATCACTTTCGGGGGCTCGGAAGTTTTTTTTCTTTTCGGTTTCTTCATTTGAATTTTTTGGTTAAACGGGATCAGCGTGGCTAGCCTCCGATTTAACACCGCTGCAGAATGATTCTCCATGGTACAGTTCCATTTCAAATCCATGCACTCATTTCCAAAAGTCGCACAGCACCGTTTCGGCGTTTTGATCCGACGTTGCACCCAGCACCGTCGATTTTGCACCCTGAGTATATCGATTATTCGGACAGCCATATCTTTTGACTCGTTTAAAGCTACGAGTGCCATAACCTGTCAAAACGAAGCTCTCTGGGAGATCTACGCCTTTGACGGCCCTAGGCCGTCATAACGGCGTTCCATACCCAAAAAGGACCATCCGGATCACTTTCGGGGGCTCGGAAATTTTTTTCTTTTCGGTTTCATCATTTGAATTTTTTGGTTAAACGGGATCACCGTGGCTAGCCTCCGATTTAACAACGCTGTAGAATGATTCCCATGGTACAGTTCCGTTTCAAATCCACGCACTTATTTCCAAAAGTCGCACGGCACCGTTTCGGCGTTTTGATCCGACGTTGCACCCCGCACCGTCAATGTTGCACCCTGAGTATATCGATTATTCGGACAGCCCCATCTTTTGACTCGTTTAAAGTTACGGGAGCTATAACCTGTCAAAACGAAGCACTCCGGGAGATCTAAGCCTTTGACGGCCCTAGGTCGTCATAACGGTGTTCTATACCCAAAAAGGACCATCCGAATCACTTTCAGGGGCTCGAAGTTTTTTTCTTTTCGGTTTCTTCATTTGAATTTTTTGGTTAAACGGGATCACCGTGGCTAGCCTCCGATTTAACATCACTGCCGAATGATTCCCCATGGTACACTTCAGTTTCAAATCCACGCACTCATTTCAAAAATTTGCACGACACCGTTTTGGCGTTTTGATCTGACGTTGCACCCCGCACCGTCGATGTTGCACCCTGAGTATATCGATTATTCGGACAGCCATATCTTTTGACTGGTTTAGAGTTATGAGAGCCATAACCTGTCAAAACGATGCTCTCTGGGAGATCTACGCCTTTGACGGACCTAGGCCGTCATAACGGCATTCCATACCGAAAAAGGACCATCCGAATCACTTTCGGGGGCTCGGAAGTTTTTTTCTTTTCGGTTTCTTCATTTGAATTTTTTGGTTAAACGGGATCACCGTGGCTGGCCTCCGATTTAATACCGCTGCAGAATGATTCCCCATGGTACACTTCTATTTCAAATCCATGCACTCATTTCTAAAAGTTGCACGGCACCGTTTCGGCGTTTTGATCCGACGTTGCACCCCCAACCGTCGATGTTGCACCCTGAGTATATCGATTATTTGGACAGCCATATCTTTTGACTCGTTTAGAGTTACGGGAGACATAACCTGTCAAAACGAAGCTCTTTGGGAGATCTACGCCTTTGATGGCCCTAGGCCATCATAACGGAGTTCCATACCCAAAAGGACCATCGGAATCACTTTCGGGGGCTCGGGAGTTTTTTTCTTTTCGGTTTCTTCATTTGAATTTTTTGGTTAAACGGGATCACCGTGGCTGGCCTACGAACACCGCTGCAGAATGATTCCCCATGGTACAGTTCCGTTTCAAATTCACGTACTCATTTCCAAAAGTCGCACGGCACCGTTTCGGCGTTTTGATCCGACGTTGCACCCCGCACCGTCAATGTTGCACCCTGAGTATATCGATTATTCGGACAGCCATATCTTTTGACTCGTTTAGAGTTACGGGAGCCATAACCTGTCAAAACGAAGCTCTACGGGAGATCTACGCCTTTGACGGCCCTAGGCTATCATAACAGCGTTCCATATCCAAAAAGGACCATCCGAATCACTTTCGGGTGCTCTGAAGTTTTTTTTCTTTTCGGTTTCTTCATTTGAATTTTTTGGTTAAACGGGATCGCCGTGGCTGGCCTCCGATTTAACACCGCTGCAGAATGATTCCCCATGGTACACTTCTGTTTCAAATCCACGCACTCATTTCTAAAAGTCGCACGTCACCGTTTCGGTGTTTTGATCCGACGTTGCACCCCGCACCGTCGATGTTGCACCCTGAGTATATCGATTATTCGGAGAGCCATATTTTTTGACTCGTTTAGAGTTACGGGAGCCATAACTTGTCAAAATGAAGCCCTCCAAGAGGTCTATGCCTTTGACGGCCCTAGGCCGTCATAACGGCGTTCCATACCCAAAAAGGACCATCCGAATAACTTTCGAGGGCTCAGAAGTATTTTTTCTTTTCGGTTTCATTATTTGAATTTTTTGGTTAAACGGGATCACCGTGGCTGGCCTACGATTTAACACCGCTGCAGAATGATTCCCCATGGTACAGTTCCGTTTCAAATCCACCCACTCATTTCCAAAAGTCGCACGGCATCGTTTCGGCATTTTGATCCGACGTTGCACCCCGCACCGTCGATGTTGCACCCTGAGTATATCGATTATTCTGACAGCCATATCTTTTGACTCATTTAGAATTACGGGAGCCATAACCTGTCAAAACGAAGCCCTCTGGGAGATCTACGCCTTTGACGGCCCTAGGCCTTCATAACGACGTTCCGTACCTAAAAAGGACCATACGAATCACTTTCGGGGGCTCGGAAGTTTTTTCTTTTCGGTTTCTTCATTTGAATTTTTTGGTTAAACGGGATCACCGTGGCTGGCCTCCGATTTAACACCGCTGCAGAATGATTCCCCATGGTACAATTCCGTTTCAAATCCACGCACTCATTTCTAAAAGTTGCACTGTACCGTTTCAGCGTTTTGATCCGACGTTGCACCCCGCACCGTCGATGTTGCACCCTGAGTATATCGATAATTCGGACAGCCATATCTTTTGACTCGTTTAGAGTTACAGGAGCCATAACCTGTCAAAATGGTGCTCTCCGGGAGATCTACGCCTTTGACAACCCTAGGCCGTTATAACAGCATTCCATACCCAAAAAGGACCATCCGAATCACATTCGGGGGCTTGGAAGTTTTTTTTCTTTTCGGTTTCTTCATTTGAATATTTGGTTAAATGGGATCACCGTGGCTGGCCTCCAATTTAACACCGCTGCAGAATGATTCCCCATGGTACACTTCCGTTTCAAATTCACGTACTCATTTCGAAAAGTCGCACGGCACCGTTTCTGCGTTTTGATCCGACGTTGCACCCTGCACCGTCGATGTCGCACCCTGAGTATATCGATTATTCGGACAGCCATATCTTTTGACTCGTTTAAGGTTACGGGAGCCATAACCTGTCAAAACGACGCTCTCCGGGAGATCTACGCCTTTGATAGCCCTAGGCCATCATAACGGCATTCCATACCCAAAAAGGACCATCCAAATCACTTTCGAAGGATCGGAAGTTTTTTTTCTTTTCGGTTTCTTCATTTGAATTTTTTGGTTAAACGGGATCGCCGTGGCTGGCCTCCGATTTAACACCGCTGAAGAATGAATCCCCATGGTACACTTCCGTTTCAAATCCACGCACTCATTTCCAAAAGTCGCACGACACCGTTTCGGCGTTTTGATCCGACGTTGCACCCCGCACCGTCGATGTTGCACCCTGAGTATATCGATTATTCGGACAGCCATATCTTTTGACTCGTTTAGAGTTACGGGAGCCATAACCTGTCAAAACGAATCTCTCCAAGTGTTCTACGCCTTTGATGGCCCTAGGCCGTCATAACGGCGTTCCATACCCAAAAAGGACCATATGAATCACTTTCGGGGACTCGGAAGTTTTTTTTCTTTTCGGTTTCTTCATTTGAATTTTTTGGTTAAACGTGATCACCGTGGCTGGCCTCCGATTTAACACCGCTGCAGAATGATTCCCTATGGTACAGTTCCGTTTCAAATCCAAGCACTCATTTCCAAAAGTCGCACGGCACCGTTTTGGCATTTTGAGCCGACGTTGCACCCCGCACCGTCGATTTTACACCCTAAGTATATCGATTATTCGGACAGCCGTATCTTTTGACTCGTTCAGAGTTACGGGAGCCATAACCTGTCAAAACGAAGCTCTCCAAGAGATCTACGCCTTTGACCGCCCTAGGCCGTCATAACGGCGTTCCATATCCAAAAAGGACCATCCGGATCACTTTCGGGGGCTCGGAAGTTTTTTTTTCTTTTTGGTTTCATCATTTGAATTTTTTGGTTAAACGAGATCACCGTGGCTGGCCTCCGATTTAACACCGCTGCAGAATGATTCCCCATGGTATACTTCTGTTTCAAATCCACGAACTCATTTCCAAAAGTCGCACGACACCGTTTCGGCGTTTTGATCCGAAGTTGCACCCCGCGCCGTCGATGTTGCACCCTGAGTATATCGATTATTCAGACTGCCATATCTTTTGACTCGTTTAAAGTTACGGGGGCCATAACTTGTCAAAACGAAGCTCTCCGGGAGATCTACGCCTTTGATGGCCCTAAGCCGTCATAACGGCGTTCCATACCCAAGAAGGACCATCCGAATCACTTTCGGGGGCTCAGAAGTTTTTTTCTTTTCGGTTTCTTCATTTGAATTTTTTGGTTAAACGGGATCGCCGTGGCTGGCCTCCGATTTAACACCGCTGAAGAATGAATCCCCATGGTACACTTCCGTTTCAAATCCACGCACTCATTTCCAAAAGTCGCACGACACCGTTTCGGCGTTTTGATCCGACGTTGCACCCCGCACCGTCGATGTTGCACCCTGAGTATATCGATTATTCGGACAGCCATATCTTTTGACTCGTTTAGAGTTACGGGAGCCATAACCTGTCAAAACGAATCTCTCCAAGTGTTCTACGCCTTTGATGGCCCTAGGCCGTCATAACGGCGTTCCATACCCAAAAAGGACCATATGAATCACTTTCGGGGACTCGGAAGTTTTTTTTCTTTTCGGTTTCTTCATTTGAATTTTTTGGTTAAACGGGATCACCGTGGCTGGCCTCCGATTTAACACCGCTGCAGAATGATTCCCTATGGTACAGTTCCGTTTCAAATCCAAGCACTCATTTCCAAAAGTCGCACGGCACCGTTTTGGCATTTTGAGCCGACGTTGCACCCCGCACCGTCGATTTTACACCCTGAGTATATCGATTATTCGGACAGCCATATCTTTTGACTCGTTCAGAGTTACGGGAGCCATAACCTGTCAAAACGAAGCTCTCCAAGAGATCTACGCCTTTGACCGCCCTAGGCCGTCATAACGGCGTTCCATATCCAAAAAGAACCATCCGGATCACTTTCGGGGGCTCGGAAGTTTTCTTTTCTTTTTGGTTTCATCGTTTGAATTTTTTGGTTAAACGAGATCACCGTGGCTGGCCTCCGATTTAACACCGCTGCAGAATGATTCCCCATGGTACAGTTCAGTTTCAAATCCACGAACTCATTTCCAAAAGTCGCACGACACCGTTTCGGCGTTTTGATCCGAAGTTGCACCCCGCGCCGTCGATGTTGCACCCTGAGTATATCGATTATTCAGACTGCCATATCTTTTGACTCGTTTAAAGTTACGGGGGCCATAACTTGTCAAAACGAAGCTCTCTGGGAGATCTACGCCTTTGATGGCCCTAAGCCGTCATAACGGCGTTCCATACCCAAGAAGGACCATCCGAATCACTTTCGGGGGCTCAGAAGTTTTTTTCTTTTCGGTTTCTTCATTTGAATTTTTTGGTTAAACGGGATCGCCGTGGCTGGCCTCCGATTAAACACCGCTGAAGAATGAATCCCCATGGTACACTTCCGTTTCAAACCCACGCACTCATTTCCAAAAGTCGCACGACACCGTTTCGGCGTTTTGATCCGACGTTGCACCCCGCACCGTCGATGTTGCACCCTGAGTATATCGATTATTCGGACAGCCATATCTTTTGAATCGTTTAGAGTTACGGGAGCCATAACCTTTCAAAACGAAGCTCTCCAAGAGGTCTACGCCTTTGATGGCCCTAGCCCATCATAACGGCGTTCCATACCCAAAAAGGACCATATGAATCACTTTCGGGGACTCGGAAGTTTTTTTTCTTTTCGGTTTCTTCATTTGAATTTTTTGGCTAAACAGGATCACCATGGCTGGCCTCCGATTTAACACCGCTGCAGAATGATTCCCTATGGTACAGTTCCGTTACAAATACAAGCACTCATTTCCAAAAGTCGCACGACACCGTTTCGGTGTTTTGATCCGACGTTGCACCCCGCACCGTCGATGTTGCACCCTGAGTATATCGATTATTCGGACAACCGTATCTTTTGACTCGTTTAGAGTTACGGGAGCCATAACCTGTCCAAACGAAGCTCTCCAGGAGATATACGCCTTTGATAGCCCTAGGCCGTCATAACAGCGTTCCATATCCAAAAAGGACCATCCGAATCACATTCGGGGGCTCGGAAGTTTTTTTTCTTTTCGGTTTCATCGTTTGAATTTTTTGGTTAAACGAGATCACCGTGGCTAGCCTCCGATTTAACACCGTTGTAGAATGATTCCCCATGGTACAGTTCCGTTTCAAATCCACGGACTCATTTCCAAAAGTCGCACGACACTGTTTCGGCGTTTTGATTCGAAGTTGCACCCCGCGCCGTCGATGTTGCACCCTGAGTATATCGATTATTCGGACAGCCATATCTTTTGACTCGTTTAAAGTTACGGGAGCCATAACCTGTCAAAACGAAGCTCTCCGGGAGATCTACGCCTTTGACAGCCTTAAGCCATCATAACGGCTTTCCATACCCAAAAAGGACCATCCGAATCACTTTCGGAGGCTCGGAAGTTTTTTTCTTTTCGGTTTCTTCATTTGAACTTTTTGGTTAAACGGGATCACCGTGGCTGGCCTCCGATTTAACACCGCTGCAGAATGATTCCCCATGGTACACTTCCATTTCAAATCCACGCACTCATTTCCAAAATTCGCACGTCACCGTTTTGGCGTTTTGATCCGACGTTGCACCCCGCACCGTCGATGTTGCACCCTGAGTATATCGATTATTCAGACAGCCATATCTTTTGACTCGTTTAGAGTTACGGTAGCAATAACCTGTCAAAACAAAGCTCTCCGGGAGATCTACGTCTTTGATGGCCCTAGGCCGTCATAACGGCGTTCCATACCCAAAAAGGACCATCTGAATCTCTTTTGGGGGCTCGAAAGTTTTTTTCTTTTCGGTTTCTTCATTTGAATTTTTTTGGTTAAACGGGATCACCGTGGCTGGCCTTCGATTTACACCGCTGTAGAATGATTCCCCATGGTACACTTCTGTTTCAAATCCACGCACTCATTTCTATAAGTTTCACGGCACTGTTTCGGCGTTTTGATCCGACGTTGCACCCCGCACCGTCGATGTTGCAGCCTGAGTATTTCGATTATTCGGACAGCCATATCTTTTGACTCGTTTAGAGTTATGGGAGCCAAAACCTGTCAAAATGAAGCTCTTCGGGAGATCTACGCCTATGATGGCCCCAGTCCATCATAACGGAGTTCCATACTCAAAAAGGACCATCGGAATCACTTTCGGGGGCTGGAAGTTTTTTTCTTTTCGGTTTCTTCATTTGAATTTTTTGGTTAAACGGGATCACCGTGGCTGGCCTCCGATTTAACACCGCTGTAGAATGATTCCCCATGGTACAGTTCCGTTTCAAATCCACGGACTCATTTCCAAAAGTCGCACGACACCGTTTCGGCGTTTTGATCCGACGTTGCACCCCGCGCCGTCGATGTTGCACCCTGAGTATATCGATTATTCGGACAGCCATATCTTTTGACTCGTTTAAAGTTACGGGAGCCATAACCTGTCAAAACGAAGCTCTCCGGGAGATCTACGCCTTTGACAGCCCTAAGCCATCATAACGGCTTTCCATACCCAAAAAGGACCATCCGAATCACTTTCGGAGGCTCGGAAGTTTTTTTCTTTTCGGTTTCTTCATTTGAACTTTTTGGTTAAACGGGATCACCGTGGCTGGCCTCCGATTTAACACCGCTGCAGAATGATTCCCCATGGTACACTTCCATTTCAAATCCACGCACTCATTTCCAAAATTCGCACGTCACCGTTTTGGCGTTTTGATCCGACGTTGCACCCCGCACCGTCGATGTTGCACCCTGAGTATATCGATTATTCAGACAGCCATATCTTTTGACTCGTTTAGAGTTACGGTAGTAATAACCTGTCAAAACAAAGCTCTCTGGGAGATCTACGTCTTTGACGGCCCTAGGCCGTCATAACGGCGTTCCATACCCAAAAAGGACCATCCGAATCTCTTTTGGGGGCTCGAAAGTTTTTTTCTTTTCGGTTTCTTCATTTGAATTTTTTTGGTTAAACGGGATCACCATGGCTGGCCTCCGATTTACACCGCTGCAGAATGATTCCCCATGGTACACTTCCATTTCAAATCCACGCACTCATTTCTATAAGTTGCACGGCACCGTTTCGGCGTTTTGATCCGACGTTGCACCCCGCACCGTCGTTGTTGCAGCCTGAGTATATCGATTATTCGGACAGCCATATCTTTTGACTCGTTTAGAGTTATGGGAGCCAAAACCTGTCAAAACGAAGCTCTTCGGGAGATCTACGCCTATGATGGCCCCAGGCCATCATAACTGAGTTCCATACTCAAAAAGGACCATCGGAATCACTTTCGGGGGCTCGGAAGTTTTTTTCTTTTCGGTTTCTTCATTTGAATTTTTTGGTTAAACGGGATCACCGTGGCTGGCCTCTGATTTAACACCGCTGCAGAATGATTCCCCATGGTACAGTTCCGTTTCAAATCCACGCACTCATTTCCAAAAGTCGCACGACACCGTTTCGGTGTTTTGATCCGACGTTGCACCCCGCACCGTCGATGTTGCACCCTAAGTATATCGATTATTCGGACAGCCATATCTTTTGACTCGTTTAAAGTTACGGGAGCCATAACTTGTCAAAACGAAGCTCTCTGGGAGATCTACGCCTTTGATGGCCCTAGTCCGTCATAACGGCGTTCCATACCCAAAAAGGACCATCCGGATCACTTTCGGGGGCTCGGAAGTGTTTTTTCTTTTCGGTTTCATCATTTGAATTTTTTGGTTAAACGGGATCACCGTGGCTGGCCTCCGATTTACACCGCTGCAGAATGATTCCCCATGGTACACTTCCGTTTCAAATCCACGCACTCATTTCTATAAGTTGCACGGCACCGTTTCGGCGTTTTGATCCGACATTGCACCCCGCACCGTCGATGTTGCAGCCTGAGTATATCGATTATTCGGACAGCCATATCTTTTGACTCGTTTAGAGTTATGGGAGCCAAAACCTGTCAAAATGAAGCTCTTCGGGAGATCTACGCCTATGATGGCCCTAGTCCATCATAACGGAGTTCCATACTCAAAAAGGACCATCGGAATCACTTTCGGGGGCTCGGAAGTTTTTTTCTTTTCGTTTCTTCATTTGAATTTTTTGGTTAAACGGGATCACCGTGGCTGGCCTCCGATTTAACACCGCTGCAGAATGATTCCCCATGGTACAGTTCCGTTTCAAATCCACGCACTCATTTCCAAAAGTCGCACGACACCGTTTCGGTGTTTTGATCCGACGTTGCACCCCGCACCGTCGATGTTGCACCCTAAATATATCGATTATTCGGACATCCATATCTTTTGACTCGTTTAAAGTAACGGGAGCCATAACCTGTCAAAACGAAGCTCTTTGGGAGATCTACGCCTTTGACGGCCCTAGTCCGTCATAACGGCGTTCCATACCCAAAAAGGACCATCCGGATCACTTTCGGGGGCTCGGAAGTGTTTTTTCTTTTCGGTTTCATCATTTGAATTTTTTGGTTAAACGGGATCACCGTGGCTGGCCTTCGATTTACACCGCTGCAGAATGATTCCCCATGGTACACTTCTGTTTCAAATCCACGCACTCATTTCTATAAGTTGCACGGCACCGTTTCGGCGTTTTGATCCGACGTTGCACCCCGCACCGTCGATGTTGCAGCCTGAGTATTTCGATTATTCGGACAGCCATATCTTTTGACTCGTTTAGAGTTATGGGAGCCAAAACCTGTCAAAATGAAGCTCTTCGGGAGATCTACGCCTATGATGGCCCCAGTCCATCATAACGGAGTTCCATACTCAAAAAGGACCATCGGAATCACTTTCGGGGGCTCGGAAGTTTTTTTCTTTTCGGTTTCTTCATTTGAATTTTTTGGTTAAACGGGATCACCGTGGCAGGCCTCCGATTTAACACCGCTGTAGAATGATTCCCCATGGTACAGTTCCGTTTCAAATCCACGGACTCATTTCTAAAAGTCGCACGACGCCGTTTCGGCGTTTTGATCCGAAGTTGCACCCCGCGCCGTCGATGTTGCACCTTGAGTATATCGATTATTCGGACAGCCATATCTTTTGACTCGTTTAAAGTTACGGGAGCCATAACCTGTCAAAACGAAGCTCTCCGAGAGATCTACGCCTTTGACAGCCCAAAGCCATCATAACGGCTTTCCATACCCAAAAAGGACCATCCGAATCACTTTCGGAGGCTCGGAAGATTTTTCTTTTCGGTTTCTTCATTTGAACTTTTTGGTTAAACGGGATCACCGTGGCTGGCCTCCGATTTAACACCGCTGCAGAATGATTCCCCATGGTACACTTCCATTTCAAATCCACGCACTCATTTCCAAAATTCGCACGTCACCGTTTTGGCGTTTTGATCCGACGTTGCACCCCGCACCGTCGATGTTGCACCCTGAGTATATCGATTATTCGGACAGCCATATCTTTTGACTCGTTTAGAGTTACGGTAGTAATAACCTGTCAAAAAAAAGCTCTCCAGGAGATCTACGTCTTTGACGACCCTAGGCCGTCATAACGGCGTTCCATATCCAAAAAGGAGCATCCGAATCTCTTTTGGGGGCTCGAAAGTTTTTTTTCTTTTCGGTTTCTTCATTAGAATTTTTTTGGTTAAACGGGATCACCATGGCTGGCCTCCGATTTACACCGCTGCAGAATGATTCCCCATGGTACACTTCCATTTCAAATCCACGCACTCATTTCTATAAGTTGCACGGCACCGTTTCGGCGTTTTGAACCGACGTTGCATCCCGCACCGTCGATGTTGCAGCCTGAGTATATCGATTATTTGGACAGCCATATCTTTTGACTCGTTTAGAGTTATGGGAGCCAAAACCTGTCAAAACGAAGCTCTTCGGGAGATCTACGCCTATGATGGCCCCAGGCCATCATAACGGAGTTCCATACTCAAAAAGGACCATCGGAATCACTTTCGGGGGCTCGAAAGTTTTTTTCTTTTCGGTTTCATCATTTGAATTTTTTGGTTAAACGGGATCACCGTGGCTGGCCTCTGATTTAACACCGCTGCAGAATGATTCCCCATGGTACAGTTCCGTTTCAAATCCACGCACTCATTTCCAAAAGTCGCACGACACCGTTTCGGTGTTTTGATCCGACGTTGCACCCCGCACCGTCGATGTTGCACCCTAAGTATATCGATTATTCGGACAGCCATATCTTTTGACTCGTGTAAAGTTACGGGAGCCATAACTTGTCAAAACGAAGCTCTCTGGGAGATCTACGCCTTTGATGGCCCTAGTCCGTCATAACGGCGTTCCATACCCAAAAAGGACCATCCGGATCACTTTCGGGGGCTCGGAAGTGTTTTTTCTTTTCGGTTTCATCATTTGAATTTTTTGGTTAAACGGGATCACCGTGGCTGGCCTCCGATTTACACCACTGCAGAATGATTCCCCATGGTACACTTCCGTTTCAAATGCACGCACTCATTTCTATAAGTTGCACGGCACCGTTTCGGCGTTTTGATCCGACATTGCACCCCGCACCGTCGATGTTGCAGCCTTAGTATATCGATTATTCAGACAGCCATATCTTTTGACTCGTTTAGAGTTATGTGAGCCAAAACCTGTCAAAATGAAGCTCTTCGGGAGATCTACGCCTATGATGGCCCCAGTCCATCATAACGGAGTTCCATACTCAAAAAGGACCATCGGAATCACTTTCGGGGGCTCGGAAGTTTTTTTCTTTTCGGTTTCTTCATTTGAATTTTTTGGTTAAACGGGATCACCGTGGCTGGCCTCCGATTTAACACCGCTGCAGAATGAATCCCCATGGTACAGTTCCATTTCAAATCCACGCACTCATTTCCAAAAGTCGCACGACACCGTTTCGGTGTTTTGATCCGACGTTGCACCCCGCACCGTCGATGTTGCACCCTAAGTATATCGATTATTCGGACAGCCATATCTTTTGACTCATTTAAAGTTACGGGAGCCATAACCTGTCAAAACGAAGCTCTCTGGGAGATCTACGCCTTTGACGGCCCTAGTCCGTCATAACGGCGTTCCATACCCAAAAAGGACCATCCGGATCACTTTCGGGTGCTCGGAAGTGTTTTTTCTTTTCGGTTTCATCATTTGAATTTTTTGGTTAAACGGGATCACCGTGGCTGGCTCCGATTTAACACCGCTGCAGAATGATTCCTCATGGTATAGTTCCGTTTCAAATCCACGCACTCATTTCCAAAAGTCGCACGGCTTCGTTTTGGCGTTTTGATCCGACGTTGCACCCCGCACCGTCGATGTTGCACCATGAGTATATCGATTATTCGGACAGCCATATCTTTTGACTCGTTTAAAGTTACGGGAGCCATAACCTGTCAAAACAAAGCTCTCCATGAGATCTACGTCTTTGACGGCCTTAGGCCGTCATAACGGCGTTCCATACCCAAAAAGGACCTTCCGAATCACTTTCGGGGGCTCGGAAGTTTTTTTCTTTTCGGTTTCTTCATTTGAACTTTTTGGTTAAACGGGATCACCGTGGCTGGCCTCCGATTTAACACCGCTGTAGAATGATTCCCCATGGTACAGTTCCATTTCAAATCCACGCACTCATTTCCAAAATTCGCACGACACCGTTTCGGCGTTTTGATCCGACGTTGCACCCTGCACCATCGATGTTGCACCCTGAGTATATCGATTATTCGGCCAGTCATATCTTTTGACTCGTTTAAAGTTACGGGAGCCATAACCTATCAAAACGAAGCTCTCCGGGAGATCTACGCCTTTGAGGGTTGTAGTCCGTCATAACGGCGTTCCATACCCAAAAAGGACCATCCGGATCACTTTCGGGGGCTCGGAAGTTTTTTTTTCTTTTTGGTTTCATCATTTGAATTTTTTGGTTAAACGAGATCACCGTGGCTGGCCTCCGATTTAACACCGCTGCAGAATGATTCCCCATGGTACAATTCCATTTCAAATCCACGCACTCATTTCTAATAGTCGCACTGTACCGTTTCAGCGTTTTGATCCGACGTTGCACCCCGCACCGTCGATGTTGCACCCTGAGTATATCGATAATTCGGACAGCCATATCTTTTGACTCGTTTAGAGTTACGGTAGCCATAACCTGTCAAAATGGTGCTCTTCAGGAGATCTACGCCTTTGACAGCTCTAGGCCGTTATAACAGCATTCCATACCCAAAAAGGACCATCCGAATCACATTCGGGGGCTTGGAAGTTTTTTTCTTTTCGGTTTCTTCATTTGAATATTTGGTTAAATGGGATCACCGTGGCTGGCCTCCAATTTAACACCGCTGCAGAATGATTCCCCATGGTACACTTCTGTTTCAAATCCACGCACTCATTTCTAAAAGTCGCACGGCACCGTTTCTGCGTTTTGATCCGACGTTGCACCCCGCACCGTCGATGTTGCACCATGAGTATATCGATTATTCAGACAGCCATATCTTTTGACTCGTTTAAAGTTACGGGAGCCATAACCTGTCAAAACAAAGCTCTCCATGAAATCTACGTCTTTGATGGCCTTAGGCCGTCATAACGGCGTTCCATACCCAAAAAGGACCTTCCGAATCACTTTCGGGGGCTCGGAAGTTTTTTTCTTTTCGGTTTCTTCATTTGAACTTTTTGGTTAAACGGGATCACCGTGGCTGGCCTCCGATTTAACACCGCTGTAGAATGATTCCCCATGGTACAGTTCCATTTCAAATCCACGCACTCATTTCCAAAATTCGCACGACACCGTTTCGGCGTTTTGATCCGACGTTGCACCCCGCACCATCGATGTTGCACCCTGAGTATATCGATTATTCGGCCAGTCATATCTTTTGACTCGTTTAAAGTTACGGGAGCCATAACCTGTCAAAACGAAGCTCTCCGGGAGATCTACGCCTTTGAGGGCTGTAGTCCGTCAAAACGGCGTTCCATACCCAAAAAGGACCATCCGGATCACTTTCGGGGGCTAGGAAGTTTTTTTTTCTTTTTGGTTTCATCATTTGAATTTTTTGGTTAAACGAGATCACCGTGGCTGGCCTCCGATTTAACACCGCTGCAGAATGATTCCCCATGGTACAATTCCATTTCAAATCCACGCACTCATTTCTAAAAGTCGCACTGTACCGTTTCAGCGTTTTGATCCGACGTTGCACCCCGCACCGTCGATGTTGCACCCTGAGTATATCGATAATTCGGACAGCCATATCTTTTGACTCGTTTAGAGTTACGGGAGCCATAACCTGTCAAAATGGTGCTCTCTGGGAGATCTACGCCTTTGACAGCTCTAGGCCGTTATAACAGCATTCCATACCCAATAAGGACCATCCGAATCACATTCGGGGGCTTGGAAGTTTTTTTCTTTTCGGTTTCTTCATTTGAATATTTGGTTAAATAGGATCACCGTGGCTGGCCTCCAATTTAACACCGCTGCAGAATGATTCCCCATGGTACACTTCCGTTTCAAATCCACGCACTCATTTCTAAAAGTTGCACGGCACCGTTTCTACGTTTTGATCCGACGTTGCACCCCGCACCGTCGATGTCGCACCCTGAGTATATCGATTATTCGGACAGCCATATCTTTTGACTCGTTTAAAGTTACGGGAGCCATAACCTGTCAAAACGAAGCTCTCTGGGAGATCTACGCCTTTGACGGCCCTAAGCCATCATAATGGCTTTCCATACCCAAAAAGGACCATCCGAATCACTTTCGGAGGCTCGGAAGTTTTTTTCTTTTCGGTTTCTTCATTTGAACTTTTTGGTTAAACGGGATCACCGTGGCTGGCCTCCAATTTAACACCGCTGCAGAATGATTCCCCATGGTACACTTCCATTTCAAATCCACGCACTCATTTCCAAAAGTCGCACGACACCGTTTTGATCCGACGTTGCACTCTGCACCGTCGATGTTGCACCCTGAGTATATCGATTATTCGGACAGCCATATCTTTTGACTCGTTTAGAGTTACGGGAGCCATAACCTGTCAAAACGAAGCTCCCCGGGAGATCTACGCCATTGACGGCCCTAGGCCGTCATAACAGCGTTCCATACCCAAAAAGGACCATCCGAATCTCTTTCGGGGGCTCGAAAGTTTTTTTCTTTTCGGTTTCTTCATTTGAATTTTTTTGGTTAAACGGGATCACCGTGGCTGGCCTCCGATTTACACCGCTGCAGAATGATTCCTATGGTACACTTCCGTTTCAAATCCACGCACTCATTTCTATAAGTTGCACGGCACCGTTTTGGCGTTTTGATCCGACGTTGCACCCTGCACCGTCGATGTTGCAGCCTGAGTATTTCGATTATTCAGACAACCATATCTTTTGACTCGTTTAGAGTTATGGGAGCCAAAACCTGTCAAAACAAAGCTCTTCGGAAGATCTACGCCTATGATGGCCCCAGGCCATCATAACGGAGTTCCATACTCAAAAAGGACCATCGGAATCACTTTCGGGGGCTCGGAAGTTTTTTTCTTTTCGGTTTCTTCATTTGAATTTTTTGGTTAAACGGGATCACCGTGGCTGGCCTCCGATTTAACACCACTGCAGAATGATTCCCCATGGTACAGTTCCGTTTCAAATCCACGCACTCATTTCCAAAAGTCGCACGACACCGTTTCGGTGTTTTGATCCGACGTTGCACCCCGCACCGTCGATGTTGCACCCTAAGTATATCGATTATTCGGACAGCCATATCTTTTGACTCGTTTAAAGTTACGAGAGCCATAACCTGTCAAAACGAAGCTCTCTGGGAGATTTACGCCTTTGACGGCCCTAGTCCGTCATAACGACGTTCCATACCCAAAAAGGACAATCCGAATCACTTTCGGGGGCTCGGAAGTGTTTTTTCTTTTCGGTTTCATCATTTGAAATTTTTGGTTAAACGGGATCACCGTGGCTGGCTCCGATTTAACACCGCTGCAGAATGAATCTCCATGGTACAGTTCCGTTTCAAATCCACGAACTCATTTCCAAAAGTCGCACGGCTTCGTTTCGGCGTTTTGATCCGACGTTGCACCCCGCACCGTCGATGTTGCACCATGAGTATATCGATTATTCGGATAGCCATATCTTTTGACTCTTTTAAATTTACGGGAGCCATAACCTGTCAAAACGAAGCTCTCCGGGAGATCTACGCCTTTGACGGCCTTAGACCGTCATAACGGCGTTCCATACCCAAAAAGGACCTTCCGAATCACTTTCGGGGGCTTGGAAGTTTTTTTCTTTTCGGTTTCTTCATTTGAATTTTTTGGTTAAACGGGATCACCGTGGCTGGCCTCCGATTTAACACCGCTGCAGAATGATTCCCCATGATACAGTTCCGTTTCAAATCCATGCACTCATTTCCAAAAGTCGCACGGCACCGTTTCGGTGTTTTGATCCGACGTTGCACCCCGCACCGTCGATGTTGCACCCTGAGTATATCGATTATTCGGACAGCCGTATCTTTTGACTCGTTTAGAGTTACGGGAGCCATAACCTGTCCAAACGAAGCTCTCCAGGAGATCTACGCCTTTGACAGCCCTAGGCCGTCATAACGGCGTTCCATATCCAAAAAGGACCATCCGAATCACATTCGGGGGCTCGGAAGTTTTTTTTCTTTTCAGTTTCATTGTTTGAATTTTTTGGTTAAACGAGATCACCGTGGCTGGCCTCCGATTTAACACCGTTGTAGAATGATTCCCCATGGTACAGTTCCGTTTCAAATCCACGGACTCATTTCCAAAAGTCGCACGACACCGTTTCGGCGTTTTGATCCGAAGTTGCACCCCGCGCCGTCGATGTTGCACCCTGAGTATATCGATTATTCGGATAGCCATATCTTTTGACTCGTTTAAAGTTACGGGAGCCATAACCTGTCAAAACGAAGCTCTCTGGGAGATCTACGCCTTTGACAGCCCTAATCCATCAAAACGGCTTTCCATACCCAAAAAGGACCATCCGAATCACTTTCGGAGGCTCGGAAGTTTTTTTCTTTTCGGTTTCTTCATTTAAACTTTTTGGTTAAACGGGATCACCGTGGCTGGCCTCCGATTTAACACCGCTGCATAATGATTCCCCATGGTACACTTCCATTTCAAATCCACGCACTCATTTCCAAAATTCGCACGTCACCGTTTTGGCGTTTTGATCCGACGTTGCACCCCGCACCGTCGATGTTGCACCCTGAGTATATCGATTATTCGGACAGCCATATCTTTTGACTCGTTTAGAGTTACGGTAGCAATAACCTGTCAAAACAAAGCTCTCTGGGAGATCTACGTCTTTGACGGCCCTAGGCCGTCATAACGGCGTTCCATACCCAAAAAGGACCATCCGAATCTCTTTCGGGGGCTCGAAAGTTTTTTTCTTTTCGGTTTCTTCATTTGAATTTTTTTGGTTAAACGGGATCACCGTGGCTGGCCTTCGATTTACACCGTTGCAGAATGATTCCCCATGGTACACTTCCGTTTCAAATCCACGCACTCATTTCTATAAGTTGCACGGCACCGTTTCGGCATTTTGATCCGACGTTGCACCCCGCACCGTCGATGTTGCAGCCTCAGTATATCGATTATTCGAACAGCCATATCTTTTGAATCGTTTAGAGTTATGGGAGCCAAAACCTGTCAAAACGAAGCTCTTCGGGAGATCTACGCCTATGATGGCCCCAGGCCATCATAACGGAGTTCCATACTAAAAAAGGACCATCGGAATCACTTTCGGGGGCTCGGAAGTTTTTTTCTTTTCGGTTTCTTCATTTGAATTTTTTGGTTAAACAGGATCACCGTGGCTGGCCTCCGATTTAACACCGCTGCAGAATGATTCCCCATGGTACAGTTCCGTTTCAAATCCACGCACTCATTTCCAAAAGTCGCACGACACCGTTTCGGTGTTTTGATCCGACGTTGCACCCCGCACCGTCGATGTTGCACCCTAAGTATATCGATTATTCGGACATCCATATCTTTTGACTCGTTTAAAGTTACGGGAGCCATAACCTGTCAAAATGAAGCTCTCTGAGTGATCTACGACTTTGACGGCCCTAGTCCATCATAACGGCGTTCCATACCCAAAAAGGACCATCCAGATCACTTTCGGGGGCTCGGAAGTGTTTTTTCTTTTCGGTTTCATCATTTGAATTTTTTGGTTAAACGGGATCACCGTGGCTGGCCTCCGATTTACACCGCTACAGAATGATTCCGCATGGTACACTTCCGTTTCAAATCCACGCACTCATTTCTATAAGTTGCACGGCACCGTTTCAGCGTTTTGATCCGACGTTGCATCCCGCACCGTCGATGTTGCAGCCTGAGTATATCGATTATTCGGACAGCCATATCTTTTGACTCGTTTAGAGTGATGGGAGCCAAAACATGTCAAAATGAAGCTCTTCGGGAGATCTACGCCTATGATGGCCCCAGGCCATCATAACGGAGTTCCATACTCAATAAGGACCATCAGAATCACTTTCGGGGGCTCGGAAGTTTTTTTCTTTTCGGTTTCTTCATTTGAATTTTTTGGTTAAACGGGATCACCGTGGCTGGCCTCCGATTTAATACCGCTGCAGAATGATTCCCCATGGTACAGTTCCGTTTCAAATCCACGCACTCATTTCCAAAAGTCACACGACACCGTTTCGGTGTTTTGATCCGACGTTGCACCCCGCACCATCGATGTTGCACCCTAAGTATATCGATTATTCGGACAGCCATATCTTTTGACTCGTTTAAAGTTACGGGAGCCATAACCTGTCAAAACAAAGCTCTCTAGTAGATCTACGCCTTTGACGGCCCTAGTCCGTCATAACGGCGTTCCATACCCAAAAAGGTCCATCCGGATCACTTTCGGGGGCTCGGAAGTGTTTTTTCTTTTCGGTTTCATCATTTGAATTTTTTGGTTAAACGGGATCACCGTGGCTGGCCTCCGATTTACACCGCTGCAGAATGATTCCCCATGGTACACTTCCGTTTCAAATCCACGCACTCATTTCTATAAGTTGCACGGCACCGTTTCGGCGTTTTGATCCGACGTTGCACCCCGCACCGTCGATGTTGCAGCCTGAGTATATCGATTATTCGGATAGCCATACCTTTTGACTCGTTTAGAGTTATGGGAGCCAAAACCTGTCAAAACGAAGCTCTTTGGGAGATCTATGCCTATGATGGCCCCAGGCTATCATAACGGAGTTCCATACTCAAAAAGGACCATCGTAATCACTTTCGGGGGCTCGGAAGTTTTTTTCTTTTCGGTTTCTTCATTTGAATTTTTTTGGTTAAACGGGATCACTGTGGCTGGCCTCCGATTTAACACCGCTGCAGAATGATTCCCCATGGTACAGTTCCGTTTCAAATCCATGCACTCCTTTTCAAAATTCGCACGACACCGTTTCGGTGTTTTGATCCGACGTTGCACCCCGCACCGTCGATATTGCACCCTAAGTATATCGATTATTCGGACAGCCATATCTTTTGACTCGTTTAAAGTTACGGGAGCCATAACCTGTCAAAACGAAGCTCTCTGGGAGATCTACGCCTTTGACGGCCCTTGTCCGTCATAACGGCGTTCCATACCCAAAAACGACCATCCGGATCACTTTCGGGGGCTCGGAAGTGTTTTTTCTTTTCGGTTTCATCATTTGAATTTTTTGGTTAAACGGGATCACCTTGGCTGGCTCCGATTTAACACCGCTGCAGAATGATTCCCCATGGTACAGTTCCGTTTCAAATCCACGCACTCATTTCCAAAAGTCGCACGGCTTCGTTTCGGCGTTTTGATCCAACGTTGCCCCCCGCACCGTCGATGTTGCACCATGAGTATATCGATTATTCGGACAGCCATATCTTTTGACTCGTTTAAAGTTACGGGAGCCATAACCTGTCAAAACAAAGCTCTCCATGAGATCTACGTCTTTGATTGCCTTAGGCCGTCATAACGGCGTTCCATACCCAAAAAGGACCTTCTGAATCACTTTCGGGGGCTCGGAAGTTTTTTTCTTTTCGGTTTCTTCATTTGAACTTTTTGGTTAAACGGGATCACCGTGGCTGGCCTTCGATTTAACACCGCTGTAGAATGATTCCCCATGGTACAGTTCCGTTTCAAATCCACGCACTCATTTCCAAAATTCGCACGACACCGTTTCGGCGTTTTGATCCGACGTTGCACCCCGCACCGTCGATGTTGCACCCTGAGTATATCGATTATTCGGCCAACCATATCTTTTGACTCGTTTAAAGTTACGGGAGCCATAACCTGTCAAAACGAAGCTCTCCGGGAGATCTACGCATTTGAGGGCTGTAGTCCGTCATAACGGCGTTCCATACCCAAAAAGGACCATCCGGATCACTTTCGGGGGCTCGGAAGTTTTTTTTTCTTTTTGGTTTCATCATTTGAATTTTTTGGTTAAACGAGATCACCGTGGCTGGTCTCCGATTTAACACCGCTGCAGAATGATTCCCCATGGTACAATTCCATTTCAAATCCACACACTCATTTCTAAAAGTCGCACTGTACCGTTTCAGCGTTTTGATCCGACGTTGCACCCCGCACCGTCGATGTTGCACCCTGAGTATATCGATAATTCGGACTGCCTTATCTTTTGACTCGTTTAGAGTTAGGGGAGCCATAACCTGTCAAAATGGTGCTCTCAGGGAGATCTACGCCTTTGACAGCTCTAAGCCATTATAACAGCATCCCATACCCAAAAAGGACCATCCGAATCACATTCGGGGGCTTGGAAGTTTTTTTCTTTTCGGTTTCTTCATTTGAATATTTGGTTAAATGGGATCACCGTGGCTGGCCTCCAATTTAACACCACTGTAGAATGATTTCCCATGGTACACTTCCGTTTCAAATCCACGCACTCATTTCTAAAAGTCGCACGGCACCGTTTCTGCGTTTTGATCCGACGTTGCACCCCGCACCGTCGATGTCCCACCCTGAGTATATCGATTATTCGGACAGCCATATCTTTTGACTCGTTTAAAGTTACGGGAGCCATAACCTGTCAAAACGAAGCTCTTCGGGAGATCTACGCCTTTGATAGCCCTAGGCCATAATAACGGCATTCCATACCCAAAAAAGACCATCCAAATCACTTTCGAAGGATCGGAAGTTTTTTTTCTTTTCGGTTTCTTCATTTGAATTTTTTGGTTAAACGGGACAACCTTGGCTGGCCTCCGATTTAACACCGCTGCAGAATGATTCCCCATGGTACACTTCCATTTCAAATCCACGCACTCATTTCCAAAAGTCGCACGACACCGTTTCGGCGTTCTGATCCGACGTTGCACCCCGCACCATCGATGTTGCACCCTGAGTATATCGATTATTCGGACAACCATATCTTTTGACTCGTTTAGAGTTACGGGAGCCATAACCTGTCAAAACGAAGCTCTCCAAGTGTTCTACGCCTTTGATGGCCCTATGCCGTCATAACGGCATTCCATACCCAAAAAGGACCATATGAATCACTTTCGAGGACTCGGAAGTTTTATTTCTTTTCGGTTTCTTCATTTGAATTTTTTGGTTAAACAGGATCACCGTGGCTGGCCTCCGATTTAACACCGCTGCAGAATGATTCCCTATGGTACAGTTCCGTTTCAAATCCAAGCACTCATTTCCAAAAGTCGCACGGTACCGTTTCGGTGTTTTGATCCGACGTTGCACCCCGCACCGTCGATGTTACACCCTGAGTATATAGATTATTCGGACAGCCGTATCTTTTGACTCGTTCAGAGTTACGGGAGCCATAACCTGTCAAAACGAAGCTCTCCAAGAGATCTACGCCTTTGACCGCCCTAGGCCGTCATAACGGCGTTCCATATCCAAAAAGGACCATCTGAATCACTTTCGGGGGCTCGGATGTTTTTTTTTCTTTTTGGTTTCATCATTTGAATTTTTTGGTTAAACGAGATCACCGTGGCTGGCCTCCGATTTAACACCGCTGCAGAATGATTCCCCATGGTACAGTTCCGTTTCAAATCCACGAACTCATTTCCAAAAGTCGCACGACACCGTTTCGGCGTTTTGATCCGAAGTTGCACCCCGCACCGTCGATGTTGCACCATGAGTATATCGATTATTCGGACTGCCATATCTTTTGACTCGTTTAAAGTTACGGAAGCCATAACTTGTCAAAACGAAGCTCTCCGGGAGATCTACGCCTTTGATGGCCCTAAGCCGTCATAACGGCGTTCCATACCCAAAAAGGACCATCCGAATCACTTTCGGGGGCTCGGAAGTTTTTTTCTTTTCGGTTTCTTCATTTGAATTTTTTGTTTAAACGGGATCGCCGTGGCTGGCCTTCGATTTAACACCGCTGCAGAATGACTCCCCATAGTACACATCCATTTCAAATCCACGCACTCATTTCCAAAAGTCGCACGACACCGTTTCGGCGTTTTGATCCGACGTTGCACCCCGCACCGTCGATGTTGCAGCCTGAGTATATCGATTATTCGGACATCCATATCTTTTGAATCGTTTAGAGTTTCGGGAGCCATAACCTATCAAAACGAAGCTCTCCAAGAGGTCTACGCCTTTGACGGCCCTAGCCCATCATAACGGCGTTCCATACCCAATAAGTACCATATGAATCACTTTTGGGGACTCGGAAGTTTTTTTTCTTTTCGGTTTCTTCATTTGAATTTTTTGGCTAAACAGGATCACCGTGGTTGGCCTCCGATTAACACCGCTGCAGAATGATTCCCTATGGTACAGTTCCGTTTCAAATCCAAGCACTCATTTCCAAAAGTCGCACGGCACCATTTCGGCATTTTGATCCGATGTTGCACCCCGCACCGTCGATGTTGCACTCTGAGTATATCGATTATTCGGACAGCCGTATCTTTTGACTCGTTTAGAGTTACGGGAGCCATAACCTGTCCAAACGAAGCTCTCCAGGAGATCTACGCCTTTGATAGCCCTAGGCCGTCATAACGGCGTTCCATATCCAAAAAGGACCATCTGGATCACTTTCGGGGGCTCGGAATTTTTTTTCTTTTCGGTTTCATCGTTCGAATTTTTTGGTTAAACGAGATCACTGTGGCTGGCCTCCGATTTAACACCGTTGCAGAATGATTCCCCATGGTACAGTTCCGTTTCAAATCCACGCACTCATTTCCAAAAGTCGCACGACACCGTTTCGGCGTTTTGATCCAAAGTTGCACCCCGCGCCGTCGATGTTGCACCCTGAGTATATCGATTATTCGGACACCCATATCTTTTGACTCGTTTAAAGTTACCGGAGCCATAACCTGTCAAAATGAAGCTCTCCGGGAGATCTACGCCTTTGACGGCCCTAAGCCATCATAAGGGCTTTCCATACCCAAAAAGGACCATCCGAATCACTTTCGGAGGCTCGGAAGTTTTTTTCTTTTCGGTTTCTTCATTTGAACTTTTTGGTTAAACGGGATCACCGTGGCTGGCCTCCGATTTAACACCGCTGCAGAATGATTCCCCACGGTACACTTCCATTTCAAATCCACGCACTCATTTCCAAAATTCGCACGTCACCGTTTTGGCGTTTTGATCCGACGTTGCACCCCGCACCGTCGATGTTGCACCCTGAGTATATCGATTATTCGGACAGCCATATCTTTTGACTCGTTTAGAGTTACGGTAGCCATAACCTGTCAAAACAAAGCTCTCCGGGAGATCTACGCCATTGACAGCCCTAGGCCATCATAACAGCGTTCCATACCCAAAAAGGACCATCCGAATCTCTTTCGGGGGCTCGACAGTTTTTTTCTTTTCGGTTTCTTCATTTGAATTTTTTTGGTTAAACGGGATCACCGTGGCTGGCCTCCGATTTACACCGCTGCAGAATGATTCCCTATGGTACACTTCCATTTCAAATCCACGCACTCATTTCTATAAGTTGCACGGCACCGTTTTGGCGTTTTGATCCGACGTTGCACCCTGCACCGTCGATGTTGCAGCCTGAGTATATCGATTATTCGGACAGCCATATCTTTTGACTCGTTTAGAGTTATGGGAGCCAAAGCCTGTCAAAATGAAGCTCTTCGGGAGATCTACGCCTATGATGGCCCCAGGCCATCATAACGGAGTTCCATACTCAAAAAGGACCATCGGAATCACTTTCGGGGGCTCGGAAGTTTTTTTCTTTTCGGTTTCTTCATTTGAATTTTTTGGTTAAACGGGACCACCGTGGCTGGCCTCCGATTTAACACCGCTGCAGAATGATTCCCCATGGTATAGTTCCGTTTCAAATCCACGCACTCATTTCCAAAAGTCGCACGACACCGTTTCGGTGTTTTGATCCGACGTTGCACCCCGCACCGTCGATGTTGCACCCTAAGTATATCGATTATTCGGACAGCCATATCTTTTGACTCGTTTAAAGTTACGGGAGCCATAACCTGTCAAAACGAAGCTCTCTGGGAGATCTACGCCATTGATGGCCCTAGTCCGTCATAACGGGGTTCCATACCCAAAAAGGACCATCCGGATCACTTTCGGGGGCTCGGAAGTGTTTTTTCTTTTCGGTTTCATCATTTGAATTTTTTGGTTAAACGGGATCACCGTGGCTGGCTCCGATTTAACACCGCTGCAGAATGATTCCCCATGGTACAGTTCCGTTTCAAATCCACGCACTCATTTCCAAAAGTCGCACGGCTTCGTTTCTGCGTTTTGATCCGACGTTGCCCCCGCACCGTCGATGTTGCACCATGAGTATATCGATTATTCGGACAGCCATATCTTTTGACTCGTTTAAAGTTACGGGAGCCATAACCTGTCAAAACAAAGCTCTCCATGAGATCTACGTCTTTGACGGCCTTAGGCCGTCATAACGACGTTCCATACCCAAAAAGGACCTTCCGAATCACTTTCGGGGGCTCGGAAGTTTTTTTCTTTTCGGTTTCTTCATTTGAACTTTTTGGTTAAACGGGATCACCGTGGCTGGCCTCCGATTTAACACCGCTGTAGAATGATTCCCCATGGTACAGTTCCGTTTCAAATCCACGCACTCATTTCCAAAATTCGCACGACACCGTTTCGGCGTTTTGATCCGACGTTGCACCCCGCACCGTCGATGTTGCACCCTGAGTATATCGATTATTCGGCCAGCCATATCTTTTGACTCGTTTAAAGTTACGGGAGCCATAACCTGTCAAAACGGAGCTCTCCGGGAGATCTACGCCTTTAAGGGCTGTAGTCCGTCATAACGGCGTTCCATACCCAAAAAGGACCATCCGGATCACTTTCGGGGGCTCGGAAGTTTTTTTTTCTTTTTGGTTTCATCATTTGAATTTTTTGGTTAAACGAGATCACCGTGGCTGGTCTCCGATTTAACACCGCTGCAGAATGATTCCCCATGGTACAATTCCATTTCAAATCCACGCACTCATTTCTAAAAGTCGCACTGTACCGTTTCAGCGTTTTGATCTGACGTTGCACCCCGCACCGTCGATGTTGCACCCTGAGTATATCGATAATTCGGACAGCCATATCTTTTGACTCGTTTAGAGTTAGGGGAGCCATAACCTGTCAAAATGGTGCTCTCAGGGAGATCTACGCCTTTGACAGCTCTAAGCCGTTATAACAGCAATCCACACCCAAAAAGGACCATCCAAATCACATTCGGGGGCTTGGAAGTTTTTTTCTTTTCGGTTTCTTCATTTGAATATTTGGTTAAATGGGATCACCGTGGCTGGCCTCCAATTTAACACCACTGCAGAATGATTCCCCATGGTACACTTCCGTTTCAAATCCACGCACTCATTTCTAAAAGTAGCACGGCACTGTTTCTGCGTTTTGATCCGACGTTGCACCCCGCACCGTCGATGTCGCACCCTGAGTATATCGATTATTCGGACAGCCATATCTTTTGACTCGTTTAAAGTTACGGGAGCCCTAACCTGTCAAAACGAAGCTCTCCGGGAGATCTACGCCTTTGATAGCCCTAGGCCATCATAACGGCATTCCATACCCATAAAGGACCATCCAAATCACTTTCGAAGGATCGGAAGTTTTTTTTCTTTTCGGTTTCTTCATTTGAATTTTTTGGTTAAACGGGACAACCTTGGCTGGCCTCCGATTTAACACCGCTGCAGAATGATTCCCCATGGTACACTTCCATTTCAAATCCACGCACTCATTTCCAAAAGTCGCACGACACCGTTTCGGCGTTCTGATCCGACGTTGCACCCCGCACCGTCGATGTTGCACCCTGAGTATATCGATTATTCGGACAACCATATCTTTTGACTCGTTTAGAGTTACGGGAGCCATAACCTGTCAAAACGAAGCTCTCCAAGTGTTCTACGCCTTTGATGGCCCTAGGCCGTCATAACGGCGTTCCATACCCAAAAAGGACCATATGAATCACTTTCGAGGACTCGGAAGTTTTATTTCTTTTCGGTTTCTTCATTTGAATTTTTTGGTTAAGCGGGATCACCGTGGCTGGCCTCCGATTTAACACCGCTGCAGAATGATTCCCTATGGTACAGTTCCGTTTCAAATCCAAGCACTCCTTTCCAAAAGTCGCACGGTACCGTTTCGGCGTTTTGATCCGACGTTGCACCCCGCACCGTCGAAGTTACACCCTGAGTATATCGATTATTCGGACAGCCGTATCTTTTGACTCGTTCAGAGTTACGGGATCCATAACCTGTCAAAACGAAGCTCTCCAAGAGATCTACGCCTTTGACCGCCCTAGGCCGTCATAACGGCGTTCCATATCCAAAAAGGACCATCCGAATCACTTTCGGGGGCTCGGATGTTTTTTTTTCTTTTTGGTTTCATCATTTGAATTTTTTGGTTAAACGAGATCACCGTGGCTGGCCTCCGATTTAACACCGCTGCAGAATGATTCCCCATGGTACAGTTCCGTTTCAAATCCACGAACTCATTTCCAAAAGTCGCACGACACCGTTTCGGCGTTTTGATCCGAAGTTGCACCCCGCGCCGTCGATGTTGCACCATGAGTATATCGATTATTCGGACGGCCATATCTTTTGACTCGTTTAAAGTTACGGAAGCCATAACTTGTCAAAACGAAGCTCTCCGGGAGATCTACGCCTTTGATGGCCCTAAGCCGTCATAACGGCGTTCCATACCCAAAAAGGACCATCCGAATCACTTTCGGGGGCTCGGAAGTTTTTTTCTTTTCGGTTTCTTCATTTGAATTTTTTGGTTAAACGGGATCGCCGTGGCTGGCCTCCGATTTAACACCGCTGCAGAATGACTCCCCATAGTACACTTCCGTTTCAAATCCACGCACTCATTTCCAAAAGTCGCACGACACCGTTTCGGCGTTTTGATCCGACGTTGCACCCCGCATCGTCGATGTTGCAGCCTGAGTATATCGATTATTCGGACATCCATATCTTTTGAATCGTTTAGAGTTTCGGGAGACATAACCTTTCAAAATGAAGCTCTCCAAGAGGTCTACGCCTTTGACGGCCCTAGCCCATCATAACGGCGTTCCATACCCAAAAAGTACCATATGAATCACTTTTGGGGACTCGGAAGTTTTTTTTCTTTTCGGTTTCTTCATTTGAATTTTTTGGCTAAACAGGATCACCGTGGCTGGCCTCCGATTAACACCGCTGCAGAATGATTCCTTATGGTACAGTTCCGTTTCAAATCCAAGCACTCATTTCCAAAAGTCGCACGGCACCATTTCGGCGTTTTGATCCGATGTTGCACCCCGCACCGTCGATGTTGCACTCTGAGTATATCGATTATTCGGACAGCCGTATCTTTTGACTCGTTTAGAGTTACGGGAGCCATAACCTGTCCAAACGAAGCTCTCCAGGAGATCTACGCCTTTGATAGCCCTAGGCCGTCATAACGGCGTTCCATATCCAAAAAGGACCATCCGGATCACTTTCGGGGGCTCGGAATTTTTTTTCTTTTCGGTTTCATCGTTTGAAATTTTTGGTTAAACGAGATCACTGTGGCTGGCCTCCAATTTAACACCGTTGCAGAATGATTCCCCATGGTACAGTTCCGTTTCAAATCCACGCACTCATTTCCAAAAGTCGCACGACACCGTTTCGGCGTTTTGATCCAAAGTTGCACCCCGCGCCGTCGATGTTGCACCCTGAGTATATCGATTATTCGGACACTCATATCTTTTGACTCGTTTAAAGTTACGGGAGCCATAACCTGTCAAAACGAAGCTCTCCGGGAGATCTACGCCTTTGACGGCCCTAAGCCATCATAACGGCTTTCCATACCCAAAAAGGACCATCCGAATCACTTTCGGAGGCTTGGAAGTTTTTTTCTTTTCGGTTTCTTCATTTGAACTTTTTGGTTAAACGGGATCACCGTGGCTGGCCTCCGATTTAACACCCTGCAGAATGATTCCCCACCGTACACTTCCATTTCAAATCCACGCACTCATTTCCAAAATTCGCACGTCACCGTTTTGGCGTTTTGATCCGACGTTGCACCCCGCACCGTCGATGTTGCACCCTGAGTATATCGATTATTCGGACAGCCATATCTTTTGACTCGTTTAGAGTTACGGTAGCCATAACCTGTCAAAACAAAGCTCTCCGGGAGATCTACGCCATTGACGGCCCTAGGCCATCATAACAGCGTTCCATACCCAAAAAGGACCATCCGAATCTCTTTCGGGGGCTCGACAGTTTTTTCTTTTCGGTTTCTTCATTTGAATTTTTTTGGTTAAACGGGATCACCGTGGCTGGCCTCCGATTTACACCGCTGCAGAATGATTCCCTATGGTACACTTCCATTTCAAATCCACGCACTCATTTCTATAAGTTTCACGGCACCGTTTGGGCGTTTTGATCCGACGTTGCACCCTGCACCGTCGATGTTGCAGCCTGAGTATATCGATTATTCGGACAGCCATATCTTTTGACTCGTTTAGAGTTATGGGAGCCAAAACCTGTCAAAACGAAGCTCTTCGGGAGATCTACGCCTATGATGGCCCCAGGCCATCATAACGGAGTTCCATACTCAAAAAGGACCATCGGAATCACTTTCGGGGGCTCGGAAGTTTTTTTCTTTTCGGTTTCTTCATTTGAATTTTTTGGTTAAACGGGATCACCGTGGCTGGCCTCCGATTTAACACCGCTGCAGAATGATTCCCCATGGTATAGTTCCGTTTCAAATCCACGCACTCATTTCCAAAAGTCGCACGACACCGTTTCGGTGTTTTGATCCGACGTTGCACCCCGCACCGTCGATGTTGCACCCAAAGTATATCGATTATTCGGATAGCCATATCTTCTGACTCGTTTAAAGTTACGGGAGCCAAAACCTGTCAAAACGAAGCTCTCTGGGAGATCTACGCCTTTGACGGCCCTAGTCCGTCATAACGGCGTTCCATACCCAAAAAGGACCATCCGGATCACTTTCGGGGGCTCGAAAGTGTTTTTTCTTTTCGGTTTCATCATTTGAATTTTTTGGTTAAACGGGATCACCGTGGCTGGCTCCGATTTAACACCGCTGCAGAATGAATCCCCATGGTACAGTTCCGTTTCAAATCCACGCACTCATTTCCAAAAGTCGCACGGCTTCGTTTCGGCGTTTTGATCCGACGTTGCACCCCGCACCGTCGATGTTGCACCATGAGTATATCGATTATTCGGACAACCATATCTTTTGACTCGTTTAAAGTTACGGGAGCCATAACCTGTCAAAACGAAGCTCTCTGGGAGATCTACGCCTTTGACGGCCTTAGGCCGTCATAACGGCGTTCCATACCCAAAAAGGACCTTCCGAATCACTTTCGGGGGCTTGGAAGTTTTTTTCTTTTCGGTTTCTTCATTTGAATTTTTTGGTTAAACGGGATCACCGTGGCTGGCCTCCGATTTAACACCGCTGCAGAATGATTCCCCATGGTACAGTTCCGTTTCAAATCCACGCACTCATTTCCAAAAGTCGCACGACACCGTTTCGGCGTTTTGATCCGACGTTGCACCCTGCACCGTCGATGTTGCACCCTGAGTATATCGATTATTCGGCCAGCCATATCTTTTGACTCGTTTAAAGTTACAGGAGCCATAACCTGTAAAAACGAAGCTCTCCGGGAGATCTACGCCTTTGACGGCTGTAGTCCGTCATAACAGCGTTCCATACCCAAAAAGGACCATCCGGATCACTTTCGGGGGCTCGGAAGTTTTTTTTCTTTTCGGTTTCATCATTTGAATTTTTTGGTTAAACGGGATCACCGTGGCTGGCCTCCGATTTAACACCGCTGCAGAATGATTCCCCATGGTACAGTTCTGTTTCAAATCCACGCACTCATTTCCAAAAGTCGCACGGCTTCGTTTCGGCGTTTTGAGCCGACGTTGCACCCCGCACCGTCGATGTTGCACCCTGAGTATATCGATTATTCAGACAACCTTATCTTTTGACTCGTTTAGAGTTACGGGAGCCATAACCTGTCAAAACGAAGCTCTCCGAGAGATCTACGCCTTTGACGGCCCTAGGCCGTCATAATGGCGTTCCATACCCAAAAAGGACCATTCGAATCACTTTCGAGGGCTCGGAAGTTTTTTTCTTTTCGGTTTCTTCATTTGTATTTTTTGGTCAAACGGGATCACCGTGGCTGGCCTCCGATTTAACACGCTGCAGAATGATTCCCCATGGTACACTTCCGTTTCAAATCCTCGCACTCATTTCTAAAAGTCACACGGCATCGTTTCGGCGTTTTGATCCGACGTTGCACCTCGCACCGTTGATGTTGCACCCTGAGTATATCGATTATTCGGACAGCCATATCTTTTGACTCGTTTAAAGTTACGGTAGCTATAACCTGTCAAAACGAAGCTCTCTGGGAGATCTACGCCTTTGACGGCCTTAGGCCGTCATAACAGCGTTCCATACCCAAAAAGGACCTTCCGAATCACTTTTGGGGGCTCGGAAGTTTTTTTCTTTTCGGTTTCTTCATTTGTATTTTTTGGTTAAACGGGATCACCGTGGCTGGTCTCCGATTTAACACCGCTGCAGAATGATTCCCCATGGTACAGTTCCATTTCAAATCCACGTACTCATTTCCAAAATTCGCACGGCATCGTTTTGGCGTTTTGATCCAACGTTGCACCCCGCACCGTCGATGTTGCACCCTGAGTATATCGATTATTCGGACAGCCATATCTTTTGACTCGTTTAGAGTTACGGGAGCCATAACCTGTCAAAACGAAGCTCTCTGGGAGATCTACGCCTCTGATGGCCTTAGGCCGTCATAACGGCGTTCCATACCCAAAAAGGAACATCCGAATCACTTTCGGGGGCTCGGAAGTTTTTTTCATTTCGGTTTCTTCATTTGAATTTTTTGGTTAAACGGGATCACCATGGCTGGCCTCCGATTTAACACGCTGCAGAATGATTCCCCATGCTACACTTCTGTTTCAAATCCACGCACTCATTTCTAAAAGTCACACGGCACCGTTTCGGCGTTTTGATCCGACGTTGCACCTCGCACCGTCGATGTTGCACCCTGAGTATATCGATTATTCGGACAGCCATATCTTTTGACTCGTTTAAAGTTACGGGAGCCATAACCTGTCAAAACGAATCTCTCTGGGAGATCTACGCCTTTGATGGCCTTAGGTCGTCATAACGGCGTTCCATAACCAAAAAGGACCTTCCGAATCACTTTCGGGGGCTCGGAAGTTTTTTTCTTTTCGGTTTCTTCATTTGTATTTTTTGGTTAAACGGGATCGCCGTGGCTGGCCTCCGATTTAACACCGCTGCAGAATGATTCCCCATGGTACACTTCCGTTTCAAATCCACGCACTCATTTCCAAAAGAACCACGGCACCGTTTCGGCGTTTTGATCCGACGTTGCACCCCGCACCGTCGATGTTGCACCCTGAGTATATCGATTATTCGGACAGCCATATCTTTTGACTCGTTTAGAGTTACGGGAGCCATAACCTGTCAAAACAAAGCTCTCTGGGAGATCTATGCCTTTGACGTCCTTAGGCCGTCATAACGGCGTTCCATACCCAAAAAGGACCGTCCGAATCACTTTCGGGGGCTCGGAAGTTTTTTTCTTTTCGGTTTCTTCATTTGAATTTTTTGGTTAAACGGGATCACCGTGGCTAGCCTCCGATTTAACACCGCTGCAGAATGATTCCCCATGGTACAGTTCCGTTTCAAATCCACGCACTCATTTCCAAAAGTCGCACGACACCGTTTCGGCGTTTTGATCCGACGTTGCACCCTGCACCGTCGATGTTGCACCCTGAGTATATCGATTATTCGGCCAGCCATATCTTTTGACTCGTTTAAAGTTACAGGAGCCATAACCTGTCAAAACAAAGCTCTCCGGGAGATCTACGCCTTTGACGGCTGTAGTCCGTCATAACGGCGTTCCATACCCAAAAAGGACCATCCGGATCACTTTCGGGGGCTCGGAAGTTATTTTTCTTTACGGTTTCATCATTTGAATTTTTTGGTTAAACGGGATCACCGTGGCTGGCCTCCGATTTAACACCGCTGTAGAATGATTCCCCATGGTACAGTTCTGTTTCAAATCCACGCACTCATTTCCAAAAGTCGCACGGCTTCGTTTCGGCGTTTTGAGCCGACGTTGCACCCCGCACCGTCGATGTTGCACCCTGAGTATATCGATTATTCAGACAACCATATCTTTTGACTCGTTTAGAGTTACGGGAGCCATAACCTGTCAAAACGAAGCTCTCCGAGAGATCTACGCCTTTGACGGCCCTAGGCCGTCATAATGGCGTTCCATACCCAAAAAGGACCATTCGAATCACTTTCGAGGGCTCGGAAGTTTTTTTCTTTTCGGTTTCTTCATTTGTATTTTTTGGTCAAACGGGATCACCGTGGCTGGCCTCCGATTTAACACGCTGCAGAATGATTCCCCATGGTACACTTCCGTTTCAAATCCTCGCACTCATTTCTAAAAGTCACACGGCATCGTTTCGGCGTTTTGATCCGACGTTGCACCTCGCACCGTTGATGTTGCACCCTGAGTATATCGATTATTCGGACAGCCATATCTTTTGACTCGTTTAAAGTTACGGTAGCTATAACCTGTCAAAACGAAGCTCTCTGGGAGATCTACGCCTTTGACGGCCTTAGGCCGTCATAACAGCGTTCCATACCCAAAAAGGACCTTCCGAATCACTTTCGGGGGCTCGGAAGTTTTTTTCTTTTCGGTTTCTTCATTTGTATTTTTTGGTTAAACGGGATCACCGTGGCTGGTCTCCGATTTAACACCGCTGCAGAATGATTCCCCATGGTACAGTTCCGTTTCAAATCCACGTACTCATTTCCAAAATTCGCACGGCATCGTTTTGGCATTTTGATCCAACGTTGCACCCCGCACCGTCGATGTTGCACCCTGAGTATATCGATTATTCGGACAGCCATATCTTTTGACTCGTTTAGAGTTACGGGAGCCATAACCTGTCAAAACGAAGCTCTCTGGGAGATCTACGCCTCTGACGGCCTTAGGCCGTCATAACGGCGTTCCATACCCAAAAAGGACCATCCGAATCACTTTCGGGGGCTCGGAAGTTTTTTTTCATTTCGGTTTCTTCATTTGAATTTTTTGGTTAAACGGGATCACCGTGGCTGGCCTCCGATTTAACACGCTGCAGAATGATTCCCCTTGGTACACTTCCGTTTCAAATCCACGCACTCATTTCTAAAAGTCACACGGCACCGTTTCGGCGTTTTGATCCGACGTTGTACCTCGCACCGTCGATGTTGCACCCTTAGTATATCGATTATTCGGACAGGCATATCTTTTGACTCGTTTAGAGTTACGGGAGCCATAATCTATCAAAACGAAGCTCTTCGGGAGATCTACGCCTTTGATGGCCCTTGGCCATCATAACGGAGTTCCATACTCAAAAAGGACCATCGGAATCACTTTCGGGGGCTCGGAAGTTTTTTTCTTTTCGGTTTCTTCATTTGAATTTTTTGGTTAAACGGGATCACCGTGGCTGGCCTCCGATTTAACACCGTTGTAGAATGATTTTCCATGGTAAAGTTCCGTTTCAAATCCACGCACTCATTTCCAAAAGTTGCATGGCACCGTTTCGGCATTTTGATCCGACGTTGCACCCCACACCGTCGATGTTGCACTTTGAGTATATCGATTATTCGGACAGCCATATCTTTTGACTCGTTTAAAGTTACGGGAGCCATAACCTGTCAAAACGAAGATCTCCGGGAGATCTACGCCTTTGACGACCCTAGGCCGTCATTATGGCGTTCTATACCCAAAAAGGACCATCTGGATCACTTTCGAGGGCTCGGAAGTTTTTTTCTTTTCGGTTTCATCATTTGAATTTTTTGGTTAAACGGGATCACCGTGGCTGGCCCCCGATTTAACACCGCTGCAGAATGATTCCCCATAGTACAATTCCGCTTCAAATACACGCACTCATTTCCAAAAGTCGCACGGCACCGTTTCGGCGTTTTAATCCGAAGTTGCACCCTGCACCGTCGATGTTGCACCCTGAGTATATCGATTATTCGGACAGCCATATCTTTTGACTCATTTAGAGTTACGGGAGCCATAACCTGTCAAAACGAAGCTCTTTGGGAGATCTACGCCTTTGACGGCCTTAGGCCGTCATAACGGCGTTCCATACCCAAAAAGGACCATTCGAATCACTTTCGGGGGCTCGGAAGTTTTTTTCTTTTCGGTTTCTTCATTTGAATTATTTGGTTAAACGGGATCACCGTGGCTGGCCTTCGATTTACATCGCTGCAGAATGATTCCCCATGGTACACTTCCGTTTCAAATCCACGCACTCATTTCTATAAGTTGCACGGCACCGTTTTGGCGTTTTGATCCGACGTTGCACCCTGCACCGTCGATGTTGCAGCCTGAGTATATCGATTATTCGGACAACCATATCTTTTGACTCGTTTAGAGTTATGGGAGCCAAAACCTGTCAAAACGAAGCTCTTCGGGAGATCTACGCCTATGATGGCCCCAGGCCATCATAACGGAGTTCCATACTCAAAAAGGACCATCGGAATCACTTTCGGGGGCTCGGAAGTTTTTTTCTTTTCGGTTTCTTCATTTGAATTTTTTGGTTAAACGGGATCACCGTGGCTGGCCTCCGATTTAACACCGCTGCAGAATGATTCCCCATGGTATAGTTCCGTTTCAAATCCACGCACTCATTTCCAAAAGTCGCACGACACCGTTTCGGTGTTTTGATCCGACGTTGCACCCCGCACCGTCGATGTTGCACCCTAAGTATATCGATTATTCGGACAGCCATATCTTTTGACTCGTTTAAAGTTACGGGAGCCATAATCTGTCAAAATGAAGCTCTCTGGGAGATTTACGCCTTTGATGGCCCTAGTCCGTCATAACGGCGTTCCATACCCAAAAAGGACCATCCAGATCACTTTCGGGGGCTCGGAAGTGTTTTTTCTTTTCGGTTTCATCATTTGAATTTTTTGGTTAAACGGGATCACCGTGGCTGGCTCCGATTTAACACCGCTGCAGAATGAATCCCCATGGTACAGTTCCGTTTCAAATCCACGCACTCATTTCCAAAAGTCGCACGGCTTCGTTTCGGCGTTTTGATCCGACGTTGCACCCCGCACCGTCGATGTTGCACCATGAGTATATCGATTATTCGGACAGCCATATCTTTTGACTCGTTTAAAGTTACGGGAGCCATAACCTGTCAAAACGAAGCTCTCCGGGAGATCTACGCCTTTGACGGCCATAGGCCGTCATAACGGCGTTCCATACCCAAAAAGGACCTTCCGAATCACTTTCGGGGGCTTGGAAGTTTTTTTCTTTTCGGTTTCTTCATTTGAATTTTTTGGTTAAACGGGATCACCGTGGCTGGCCTCCGATTTAACACCGCTGCAGAATGATTCCCCATGGTACAGTTCCATTTCAAATCCACGCACTCATTTCCAAAAGTCGCACGACACCGTTTCGGCGTTTTGATCCGACGTTGCACCCCGCACCGTCGATGTTGCACCCTGAGTATATCGATTATTCGGCCAGCCATATCTTTTGACTCGTTTAAAGTTACGGGAGCCATAACCTGTCAAAACGAAGCTCTCCGGGAGATCTACGCCTTTGATGGCTGTAGTCTGTCATAACAGCGTTCCATACCCAAAAAGGACCATCCAGATCACTTTCGGGGGCTCGGAAGTTTTTTTTCTTTTCGGTTTCATCATTTGAATTTTTTGGTTAAACGGGATCACTGTGGCTGGCCTCCGATTTAACACCGCTGCAGAATGATTCCCCATGATACAGTTCCGTTTCAAATCCACGCACTCATTTCCGAAAGTCGCACGGCTTCGTTTCGGTGTTTTGATCCGACGTTGCACCCCGCACCGTCGATGTTGCACCCTGAGTATATCGATTATTCAGACAACCATATCTTTTGACTCGTTTAGAGTTACGGGAGCCATAACCTGTCAAAACGAAGCTCTCCGAGAGATCTACGCCTTTGACGGCCCTTGGCCGTCATAACGGCGTTCCATACCCAAAAAGGACCATCTGAATCACTTTCGGGGGCTCGGAAGTTTTTTTCTTTTCGGTTTCTTCATTTGAATTATTTGGTCAAACGGGATCACCGTGGCTGGCCTCCGATTTAACACGCTGCAGAATGATTCCCCATGGTACACTTCCGTTTCAAATCCATGCACTCATTTCTAAAAGTCACACGGCACCGTTTCGGCGTTTGGATCCGACGTTGCACCTCGCACCATCGATGTTGCACCCTGAGTATATCGATTATTCTGACAGCCATATCTTTTGACTCGTTTAAAATTACGGGAGCCATAACCTGTCAAAATGAAGCTCTCTGGGAGATCTACGCCTTTGACGGCCTGAGGCCGTCATAACGGCGTTCCATACCCAAAAAGGACCTTCCGAATCACTTTCGGGGGCTCGGAAGTTTTTTTCTTTTCGGTTTCTTCATTTGTATTTTATGGTTAAACGGGATCACCGTGGCTGGCTTCTGATTTAACACCGCTGCAGAATGATTCCCCATGGTACAGTTCCGTTTCAAATCCACGCACTCATTTCCAAAAGTCGCACGGCTTCGTTTCGGCGTTTTGATCTGACGTTGCACCCCGCACCGTCGATGTTGCACCCTGAGTATATCGATTATTCAGACAACCATATCTTTTGACTCGTTTAGAGTTACGGGAGCCATAACCTGTCAAAACGAAGCTCTACGAGAGATCTACGCCTTTGACGGCCCTAGGCGGTCATAACGGCGTTCCATACCCAAAAAGAACCATCCGAATCACTTTCGGGGGCTCGGAAGTTTTTTTCTTTTCGGTTTCTTCATTTGAATTTTTTGGTCAAACGGGATCACCGTGGCTGGCCTCCGATTTAACATGCTGCAGAATGATTTCCCATGCTACACTTCCGTTTCAAATCCACGCACTCATTTCTAAAAGTCACACGGCACCGTTTCGGCGTTTTGATCCGACGTTGCACCTCGCACCGTCGATGTTGCACCCTGAGTATATCGATTATTCGGACAGCCATATCTTTTGACTCGTTTAAAGTTACGGGAGCCATAACCTGTCAAAACGAAGCTCTCTGGGAGATCTACGCCTTTGATGGGCTTAGGCTGTCATAACGGCGTTCCATAACCAAAAAGGACCTTCCGAATCACTTTCGGGGGCTCGGAAGTTTTTTTCTTTTCGGTTTCTTCATTTGTATTTTTTGGTTAAATGGGATCGCCGTGGCTGGCCTCCGATTTAACACCGCTGCAGAATGATTCCCCATGGTACAGTTCCGTTTCAAATCGACGCACTCATTTCCAAAAGTCGCACGACACCGTTTCGACGTTTTGATCCGACGTTGCACCCTGCACCGTCGATGTTGCACCCTGAGTATATCGATTATTCAGACAGCCATATCTTTTGACTCGTTTAGAGTTACGGGAGCCATAACCTGTCAAAACGAAGCTCTCTCGGAGATCTATGCCTTTGACGTCCTTAGGCCGTCATAACGGCGTTCCATACCCAAAAAGGACCATCCGAATCACTTTCGGGGGCTCGGAAGTTTTTTTCTTTTCGGTTTCTTCATTTGAATTTTTTGGTTAAACGAGATCACCGTGGCTAGCCTCCGATTTAACACCGCTGCAGAATGATTCCCAATGGTACAGTTCCGTTTCAAATCCACGCACTCATTTCCAAAAGTCGCACGACACCGTTTCGGCATTTTGATCCGACGTTGCACCCTGCACCGTCGATGTTGCACCCTGAGTATATCGATTATTCGGCCAGCCATATCTTTTGACTCGTTTAAAGTTACAGGAGCCATAACCTGTCAAAACAAAGCTCTCCGGGAAATCTACGCCTTTGACGGCTGTAGTCCATCATAACGGCGTTCCATACACAAAAAGATCCATCCGGATCACTTTCGGGGGCTCGGAAGTTTTTTTTCTTTTCGGTTTCATCATTTGAATTTTTTGGTTAAACGGGATCACCATGGCTGGCCACCGATTTAACACCGCTGCAGAATGATTCCCCATGGTACAGTTCTGTTTCAAATCCACGCACTCATTTCCAAAAGTCGCACGGCTTCGTTTCGGCGTTTTGATCCGACGTTGCACCCCGCACCGTCGATGTTGCACCCTGAGTATATCGATTATTCAGACAACCATATCTTTTGACTCGTTTAGAGTTACGGGAGCCATAACCTGTCAAAACGAAGCTCTCCGAGAGATCTACGCCTTTGATGGCCCTAGGCCGTCATAATGGCGTTCCATACCCAAAAAGAACCATCTGAATCACTTTCGAGGGCTCGGAAGTTTTTTCTTTTCGGTTTCTTCATTTGTATTTTTTGGTCAAACGGGATCACCGTGGCTGGCCTCCGATTTAACACGCTGCAGAATGATTCCCCATGGTACATTTCCGTTTCAAATCCACGCACTCATTTCTAAAAGTCACACGGCACCGTTTCGGCGTTTTGATCCGACGTTGCACCTCGCACCGTTGATGTTGCACCCTGAGTATATCGATTATTCGGACAGCCATATCTTTTGACTCGTTTAAAGTTACGGTAGCTATAACCTGTCACAACGAAGCTCTCTAGGAGATCTACGCCTTTGACGGCCTTAGGCCGTCATAACAGCGTTCCATACCCAAAAAGGACCTTCCGAATCACTTTCGGGGGCTCGGAAGTTTTTTTCTTTTCGGTTTCTTCATTTGTATTTTTTGGTTAAACGGGATCACCGTGGCTGGCCTCCGATTTAACACCGCTGCAGAATGATTCCCCATGGTACAGTTCCGTTTTAAATCCACGTACTCATTTCCAAAATTCGCACGGCATCGTTTTGGCGTTTTGATCCAACGTTGCACCCCGCACCGTCGATGTTGCACCCTGAGTATATCGATTATTCGGACAGCCATATCTTTTGACTCGTTTAGAGTTACCGGAGCCATAACCTGTCAAAACTAAGCTCTCTGGGAGATCTATGCCTTTGACGGCCTTAGGCCGTCATAACGGCGTTCCATACCCAAAAAGGACCATCCGAATCACTTTCGGGGGCTCGGAAGTTTTTTTCATTTCGGTTTCTTCATTTGAATTTTTTGGTTAAACGGGATCACCGTGGCTGGCCTCTGATTTAACACGCTGCAGAATGATTCCCCATGGTACACTTCCGTTTCAAATCCACGCACTCATTTCTAAAAGTCACACGGCACCGTTTCGGCGTTTTGATCCGACGTTGTACCTCGCACCGTCGATGTTGCACCCTTAGTATATCGATTATTCGGACAACCATATCTTTTGACTCGTTTAGAGTTACGGGAGCCATAATCTATCAAAACGAAACTCTTCGGGAGATCTACGCCTTTGCTGGCCCTTGGCCATCATAACGGAGTTCCATACTCAAAAAGGACCGTCGGAATCACTTTCGGGGGCTCGGAAGTTTTTTCTTTTCGGTTTCTTCATTTGAATTTTTTGGTTAAACGGGATCACCGTGGCTGGCCTCCGATTTAACACCGTTGTAGAATGATTTTCCATGGTAAATTCCGTTTCAAATCCACGCACTCATTTCCAAAAGTCGCATGGCACTGTTTCGGCGTTTTGATCCGACGTTGCACCCCACACCGTCGATGTTGCACTTTGAGTATATCGATTATTCGGACAGCCATATCTTTTGACTCGTTTAAAGTTACGGGAGCCATAACCTGTCAAAACGAAGCTCTCCAGGAGATCTACGCCTTTGACGACCCTAGGCCGTCATTATGGCATTCCATACCCAAAAAGGACCATCTGGATCACTTTCGAGGGCTCGGAAGTTTTTTTTCTTTTCGGTTTCATCATTTGAATTTTTTAGTTAAACGGGATCACCGTGGCTGGCCTCCGATTTAACACCGCTGCAGAATGATTCCCCATAGTACAATTCCGCTTCAAATACACACACTCATTTCCAAAAGTCGCACGGCACCGTTTCGGCGTTTTGATCCGAAGTTGCACCCTGCACCGTCGATGTTGCACCCTGAGTATATCGATTATTCGGACAGCCATATCTTTTGACTCATTTAGAGTTACGGGAGCCATAACCAGTCAAAACGAAGCTCTTTGGGAGATCTACGCCTTTGACGGCCTTGGGCCGTCATAACGGCGTTCCATACCCAAAAAGGACCATTCGAATCACTTTCGGGGGCTCGGAAGTTTTTTTCTTTTCGGTTTCTTCATTTGAATTTTTTGGTTAAACGGGATCACCGTGGCTGGCCTCCGATTTAACACCACTGTAGAATGATTCCCCATGGTACAGTTCCATTTCAAATCCACGCACTCATTTCCAAAAGTCGCACGACACCGTTTCGGCATTTTGATCCGACGTTGCACCCCGCACCGTCGATGTTGCACCCTGAGTATATCGATTATTCGGCCAGCCATATCTTTTGACTCGTTTAGAGTTATGGGAGCTATAACCAGTCAAAACGAAGCTCTTTGGGAGATCTACACCTATGATGGCCCCAGGCCATCATAACGGAGTTCCATATTCAAAAAGGACCAATGGAATCACTTTCGGTGGCTCGGAAGTTTTTTTCTTTTCGGTTTCTTCATTTGAATTTTTTGGTTAAACGAGATCACCGTGGCTGGCCTCCGATTTAACACCGCTGCAGAATGATTCCCCATGGTACAGTTCCGTGTCAAATCCACGCACTCATTTCCAAAAGTCGCACGACACCGTTTCGGCGTTTTGATCCGACGTTGCACCCCGCACCGTCGATGTTGCACCCCGCATCGTCGATGTTGCACCCTGAGTATATCGATTATTCGGACAGCCATATCTTTTGACTCGTTTAAAGTTACGGGAGCCATAACCTGTCAAAACGAAGCTCTCTAGGAGATTTACGCTTTTGACGGCCCTAGTCCGTCATAACGGCGTTCCATACCCAAAAAGGACCATCCGGATCACTTTCGGGGGCTCGGAAGTTTTTTTTCTTTTCGGTTTCATCATTTGAATTTTTTGGTTAAACGGGATCACCGTGGCTGGCCTCCGAGTTAACACCGTTGCAGAATGATTCCCCATGGTACAGTTCCGTTTCAAATCCACGCACTCATTTCCAAAAGTCGCATGGCTTCTTTTCGACGTTTTGATCCGACATTGCACCCCGCACCGTCGATGTTGCACCCTGAGTATATCGATTATTCGGCCAGCCATATCTTTTGACTCGTTTAAAGTTACGGGAGCCATAACCTGTCAAAATGAAGCTTTCCGGGAGATCTACGCCTTTGATGGCCCTAGTCCGTCATAACGACGTTCCATACCCAAAAAGGACCATCCGAATCACTTTCGGGGGCACGAAAGTTTTTTTTCTTTTCGGTTTCATCATTTGAATTTTTTGGTTAAACGGGATCACCGTGGCTGGCCTCCGATTTAACACCGCTGCAGAATGATTCCCCATGGTATAGTTCCGTTTCGAATCCACGCACTCATTTCCAAAAGTCGCACGACTTTGTTTCGGCGTTTTGATCCGACGTTGCACCCCGCACCGTCGATGTTGCACCCTGAGTATATCGATTATTCGGACAGCCATATCTTTTGACTCGTTTAGAGTTACGGGAGCCATAACCTGTCAAAACGAAGCTCTTGTTTGTACCAAAAATGGGCACAACACTCTTCGGGAGTTATTTGAAGAGATAAAGTGAAGATTGTAAATGTAAAACAGAGGTTATCTAACAAAAACTCTAACAAACAGGAATGTAAAATGCACAGACAAGCAATTTAGAGTGGTTCGACGTATTGCCTACGTCCACTATGAAGTTTTGATGATTTTATTGATTCTCTTTCAATGATTACAAGCAGTTACAGCAATGAACAACGGATTGCAGATTAGAATTCGAATTGGACAGCAAAAGTAGGATGCAAATCTCAATCCGGTAGAGTCTGGACGCTTCAGAGAAAAAAGATCCTTTTTCTATTGGTTCTGGGGCTCTATTTATAGGCGTAGGAGGTTCAGATCGCGCCCAAATCTCAGGAAACTTTTCCAGGCACGTGAGTGGGCCCATGCGACCAACCCCAGAAAGTTTCGAGTCGATCTGTGATCGATACGAAATCATTTCGTATCGATCAAGATGATCTCCAATGGAGCTCAAATTTGGTGGACACGATCCTCAGTACGTGTGCAAGCTTCCCTGAAAATATCATTGGATTCGGATCAGTGGATTGGAAGATATCGTCGATACGAAATGTGAATTCTCGTAGGTTGTCCGGTTCGTCTCCATGAATTCGACTCCATCCGTTCGCCTTGCTGGCTGCACGTGCTCTTGAAGTGATGTGGCGCGCGCGCTTCGTCTCGATCCGGTCTTTGCGCCGTATTGACTGCTTCGACTCCATGCATCTCGCCTTTTTGCTTCGATGGACGACACGTCATCTTAGTTGGTTGACTTGTTGGATATGAACAAGTCATTGGTCACGGGTTCGAAGTTAGGTCCTCTGATGGATGCGAAGCGCAGTGCCTCGATGGACACAAAGCAAACGTTGGCTGAAGGATACGAAGCGCTTCAACTGTTGATGTGTACGGAGTCCATCGATACGAGCTCGATGGATACGAAGGAAATCGAGTCGAACCTGGGTACCTCGATGGATTCGAAGCTGATTGGTGCGAACCTTGATCGATTCAAACTAGGGCTTTGGTGATGGATACGAAACTGCCCAGAGTGATGGATACGAAATCATCTAGAGTGATGGATACGAAATCCTCGTTTTTCTCTTCAATTTGAATCATTCATATCTTGGGTGTGTGAACCCGGATTGGCTTGAAACTTGGAACGTTGGCTCTCTTCGTTCTACTAGTCACGTCTCATCAATTGCAGCTTGATTTGAACTCGGACAAAATTCATCGATATCCATGACAAGCGATATTCGGAATCCAATCAATTCCTTGGTGTCCTGGCCTTGCCAAAAGGCGGGATAACATTTTCCCCCCAAAGTATGTCTTGTGAAAACATGACGTGCTTTGAAAAGCCACAAGTTTGTGAGTCGTTATCAGCATTTGTCGTCATTGAACCTTGCATTGATCCCTTCTCGAACTGATTTGAAACTTGAGTTGAAACGATGTCTGATGACTGCCTTTTTCCATCTTCTTATATTGATCCCCTTATGAATTGATGTTAAAAGTTGGAAAACCTCTCTTCGTATTGATGCAGGCTGACTCGTTGGACACGAAATGGTTATTCGTATCGATGGATTCTAACAGGTATGAATTCTGTGATCGTATCGATAAGCCTGCCTCGTTAAGGACGCGTGTTTCGAATCGATAAAGTCTATCGCCTTCAGACGGCTTCTGTTGTGCGCTTTGTATCGATAGTGTGCTGTCCATTTCGAATCGATAGGGATCCCTGGTCACGTGGATACGAAGACGGAGCGTCCGACTCGGCTCATGGGGCTAACCGGTTGCGACCGGTCGCGTGGACTGGGAGGCAAAACGTCTCGGTTTCGCCCTAGGCTTCATATAAATACCCTAGACTTTGCCACTTTTCACCTTTTTACCTTCTATTTTTTACTGTTGACTTTCGCTTTCGCATCGATCCAGGAGATTGGAAAAAGGAGAACTGCGCTTCATCTTCGAATCGATCAAACATCGTTCTTTAATCCTTCGAATCTCAATTTTAATTCAGGTAATTAGCCAAGCACGATTGAACTCAAGCGACGAGGTTCGAATCTCAGATCTATCATACCCTTGCCGATCATCAACTTTGGCAGCGCCAAGGCCAGATCTGGGCCATAGCTTGGTCGAGGATGGCCATGGCGACGTTCGTGTTGATTAGAGAAGGAGGAGTAGAAGAACTGCTTCACCTCTACTTTGTGTCGATTCGGGGTAGGAGGATTCAAATCGATCGAGGTTACACGACTCCGTATCGATTGAAAAGTCAATGAAGGATTTGCATCGTTTGAAGATGGTTGGGGCTCGCGTCGATCTGAAATGACCGATGTAAGTACCTGGCCCATACGATCGATACGAGATTATACCTCTCACGACCGATGCAAAGACCAGGAATGATCGACACAGAACCAACAGTTTTGGGTCGATACGAAACCAGCAGATTTAGTCGATACGAAGCAAGCTTTTCTGATCGATTCGAAATCTACTCCTCCGGCCATGTTATCGATTCGGCTTTTAGTATCGATACGTCCTTGATCGATACGAAAGTATCGATTCGAACGGGGTTGATACGAAAAATATTGCGCCTGACTCAATTCGAATTTGAACTACGATCGACTCCATGCTGAAATTCGACGAACTTAGCGAACTCCTGCACGTTTTTACACTTGACTCCGACGAGCTTCTGCCTTGCATAATTGAACTTGATCACAGGATTGCATATTTGACTGCCTTTTGAAGCTCGTCGATGGAACTGAAACCTAACGAATATATAACGAACTTACACTTGAATCCACCATTTAGCATCTGGATTGCATGGTCATGACGGTCAGCGATGACGGTCACTTCCAGGCTGACTTTCGAAGTTTTGCCGTTTACACATTTCGGTTCATTTCATAGAATTTGCTCAAGTCGCGCACAACACTTGCACTGCACAGCACACACTTTACACGGGGGAATGCACGGGCTTTCTATCGTCTAATGATGATTTCTCGTGAGTTAGCTAGTTATGGAACCATCAAGTTCGCAGCAGCAAGAAACTCAGGATCCTATCCATCCCAGACTTGAGATTCCGGATATTCAGGCCGACGTGATCGGTCCAGCTCCGGATGAATTGCCAGATGCGTCTCTCATCAATAGTCCACCCGACTCTGTCCCGTCCAATATCTCTGAAGATATGCTAGGGAGAATATGCCTGAGGCATGGCTTATCGTTGGACGATGTAATATTGCCTGGACCGGACGACAGACCACACAATCCCCCGGAGGGGTATACTACTTTTAATCGACATGCATGCGCAGCCGGTACACTCCCTCCGTTCAACGACTATATAAGAGAAGTGTTGGCTTACCTGGATATTGCTCCGTCTCAGTTGCATCCGAATGGATATGCTTCACTCAATGGCTTATTCATCGTATTTATGGAGTATCTCCACCGACCTCCTCTCCCGACGGAGATAAGATACATGTTCAACTTCAAAAGTCGAACTGACAGCCCATCCTTCACATTCTTGGAGTCTGTAAGAAACTGCCAAGTCGTCACGGGGTCGTGGACTAGGCTGAGCTACTTCAAGTCGAAGTGGTTCTATGTCCGATGTCCTCCGGGGTTTGCCAGAAGATGGCTGTTCAGACGTGAGTACCGTCTTTTTCCCAAGTAATCGACAGGGTAATTTTCAAATGAAATTAAACTCATATCTTCTACTCCTTTTCTTTTAGCAATAATCCAGCGGCCTGAGAGTGGCTACTATAAAGAAATAGTTCGGGTCCTTCAATAGATTCCTAGTGAAGAAAGGAATATTGAATTGCTACTGACGGACCAGAATCTCAGAGTTCTTGGGTTGATTGGGCGGAGGCAGAGCATAAGGCTTGATGGCGCATTAAAGACCGTCTCTAGAGAAAAGGTCAAGCGGAAGAAACCCAGGGTTGTAATAATTGAGGAACCCGATTCCGAGAGAACTCATACCGACGAGGAACCGTTGGTCGGACCCGCTAATGCAACCCCGGATTCCGATGCAAAGAGGAAAAGCAAAGCAGTGGCCTCAAAACAGCCTAAGTCCGGGAGGTGGAAGTCTGTGGTTTTACACCGTCCTCTGCCAGGAGTTAGAATTACGGAAGCACCCTCCCTACAAGCTGAAAATCAATTTGAAGGGCCTGCTGACCCTCCAACCCCGGACATCGAGCCCGAGCAACACGACGTTGAATTGGGTGGACCGTGACATATCGTCGATGTTGGCGAGTCTCTTCCTGCCAGTGCGATTGACACTTCCGGTTGGTCCGGGGGGTTACACATTCACACACTCTTCACGGCACAACACATTTTCCTAACCGTAAACAACATATTGCAAACGGCTACTGATTTTTCGTGGTTTGCTTTTCAGGTACGATGTCTGGGCAAAGTTCTGTGCTTGGTAGTTTGCGCAACTAGCGCCGTTATCATGAGCCACGCAGGAGAGAGGGCGAGAGGGATTACGACTCAGGACACTCTGGTCAGGAGAAGTCTGACAGAGACAGGGGATACGTTCACCGATCCCGATCTCGCTCTCCTCCTCCTAGGACCTCCGCACCTCCTACGGTAGCAGTTACTCGTCCTCCTGAAACTTCACGGCCTAGGCCACCTTCTCAAGCTTCGAGGCCCGATCCTCCGTGCAGGACTGAAATAGCCACCTCTTCGGCTACCACACCGGTCCCGACTGATGCGTCCAGTGAAGGAGCGCTTAAATTGGCACAGATGAGGAAGGAATTTCCCAACATCTGCTTTGATGGTTATGTCTTCCCTCCGCACTTGAGGAGAATTCCGCCGACCGCTGAAACCACTATCCATGATTATGTTGCGGACATCTCCTTCCAGTACAGGGAATGGGCACGGGCCGCGAGGAAAGCGTCCAAAGTGGCATTCGATCGGGGCGTCACCATTGAGAAGCTTGAGAAGGAGTTGGGTCACAATGACCGAATCATAAAAGCGCTCAACGCGGAGGCTGAGTCTTCTCGTAAATCTAAAATGGAGGCCCTAAAAAAGGTTGATGAAGTAAACGCTGCCATGACCAGGATGAACCAAGAGCATTATACCACCATCGAGGACATGGGTCATAGGAACACCACCATTACCGCCGAGAGGGATGCCGCTCTTAAGGAGCTTAATGAGCTGAAATCAAAGTTTTCCGAGATGGCGAAGGAGAAAGACGCAGCTAATGTCTCTACGCAGGAGGCCTGTGATCAGGCAGTGACGCTCCGAAAGGAGAAGGAAGCGGCTATGCAACAAGCTCGCGAAGCTGAAGCTGGGGTTGACGAGAAGGTACGGCAGGCGGAGGCCAGGATTGAGGCCGAGGTAGAAGAGCTACTCGTCACTTACAATGCCAATGTGCTAAGGCACCGAGATTTGACATGGCTTGACGATTACCCCACGCATCTCTATAACGCCTGGAACTTACTGGTTGATGAGGAGAAGTCTGGGCACCCTGATGAAGCCCTTGATGAATTCGAGCTGGAGAACCGCATTCTCAATGATGACGAAAAGAAGGTTCTCCATGACTCCATGATTTCCCACGATAAGGAGAGGCTTGGTGCCCAGACTCAGGAAGTCGGAGAAAGCTCTGGTGCAGAGCACCATGTTATGAGTTCTGAGATAATCGTGTCATCTCAATCTGAGCCAACTCCGATGATCGACTCCCAGCCTATTCCGGCATATGATCCAGACCGACCGCATCTATCTCCTATTAAGGAGCATCCTTCCGAAGTCGTTCAGACGACCCCGAGCCAAACCGAGGAAGGTACTCTGAACTAACTTCTTGTATATTTGGATTGAAGAGTCTGTGTCGAAGTGTACATTAACGACATGTTCTTTTTCTTTGATCAGTGACGGAAGTTGCACCAGCTGCGCCTTTCACCGCCCAAGAATCAGGCCAAGTGCCAGAAGCCATCATTTCTGAGGCGACCTCCGTCGCGGCAATGGCACCAGTCGGAGTAACGCAGGGGAGCTCACTTTCTTTCGATGAACAGATGATAAACGAGCTCCTCGGCCGTCAGAGTGATCCTTTTGCGGACATGCCGTTTGGCCTGGGTGGATTCTCGTCTACTTCTGACACTTCAACTCAGACTATCACAGCTCATAGCGAGGCCAGAGCACAATGGGAAGCGGCGATGTTGGCCGAGATTAATGCCGAGATGGCGGCCGCGGCGCATGGCGGCAGTGTAGATGGCGGAGCAGCAACACAGTGCCCCACTCCCCTTATGATTGTGTCTCCTGGGGGCACGCTTATTGATACTAGTGTATCAGTCCCTCCTCCGGCTGCGGATTCTTTTCCTCCAACTCCTCCTGTGGGAAGCATTCCCATAGAGTCCAGCTCGGACGAGGACGTCGACATTATGCCTTCACCCGAGGGGAGCCTGCCTAAGGAGAAAGGTTCCAAGCGAAAGAGTACTGGTGGCTCCAGTAGCTCTTCGAGGAAGAAGAAGTTGAGGAAGCAGAAGGATTAGACACTCCTTTTAGGCATATTTTTCTTTTTTGGCAGTCAGGGATTTTGTCACTTTTCTTTTTCCCCTTTTGTAGGCCGTGTTTAGATGCGGGTTCGGCCCCTGCAAGTAGGAGTATTTTGGAAAGGCTCATGTATGAACTGTTGCCTTTGATTTAGTTGAAAATAAAATTTTGTCTTCTAGTTTCAGCTTATGTTCCTTTCTATGCTTGAATATTGCAGTGTTCGAACTTCGGTCCGGTGTACTTGCATTATTTTATTGTTTCAAGAATAGCTCATTTTGCTTGTTAAGTATGGAAATCCCGGACTTGAGTTGTGATAGGGGATCGCATCGGAGCTGAACATCGTACAGTTTCGGGTAATGATTAACATTTGCCTCTGCCCCTAGTTCCAGGGTTAAGTTGTGATGATCAGCTTGTGATTGCATCAAGCGAGGACCGAGTGGTCGAACTACACTTGTTCTCTTATGAATCGTTTCGTCCACACTCCGGGGATATAAGTCATCTCGCAAGCGGTTGTTCGCACTCTGGGAACACGGAGTTGACTGATATTTGTACTCCGTCTCGCACTCTGGGAGCACGGAGTTGGTCGTTTATACTCTGCTTCGCACTCTGGGAATACGGAGTCAGTTGTTTATACTCCATTTCGCACTCCGGGAACACGGAGTTGATTGTTTATACTCCGCTTTGCACTCTGGGAACACGGAGTTAATTGTTTATACTCCGTTTCGCACTCTGGGAACACGGAGTTGGTCGTTTATACTCCGCTTCGCACTCTGGGAATACGGAGTTGAATGTTTATACTCCGCTTCGCACTCTGGGAATACGGAGTCAGTTGTTTATACTCCGTTTCGCACTCTGGGAACACAGAGTTGGTTGTTTATACTCCGCTTCGCACTCTGGGAATACAGAGTTAATTGTTTATACTCCGCTTCGCACTTTGGGAACACGGAGTTGAATGTTTATACTCCGCTTCGCACTCTGGGAACACGGAGTTAGTCGTAGGATTGTCGTGTGTCAATCCTATCAATATCGGTGTAATGGCTTGCCCCCGAGCTCGGGTTTCACATAGTGAGTGGCCGGTCATATCACAGCCACTCTCCATTTGAATAAGTCCCATTGCATGATGGGATTTAGCTCTTCGTGCATCATGATATCGTATATCGTACTTAATGAATCATAGCTCTGGCTCGAAGAAGTGGCATTTTATTGCTGAAATAAGAAAATGCGGCAAAGTCAGTTGCCTTATTACAAAATTCAAATTTCGAAATGCAGAAACAAATTGCTAAAATAGAATGAAATAAATAGAGCCTGTCATATGTAGTAGCGACGGAGACTTTCGCTGTTCCAGGCCCTTGGCAAGTCGAGACCGTCAACGGTCGATAGCTTGAACGTGCCATCTCCGAGTCTTCGTGTAATCACATACGGTCCTCCCCAGTTCGGCTTCATGTGTGAAGGAACTGGGTAGATTCTCTTGAGCACGAGGTCGCCGAGTTCAAAGGTTCGAGGTCGAACTTTGGTGTTGTACAGTCGGGCGACCCGACTTCGATGTGCGGCTGCTCTCAAATCAGCCTCTTCCCGTTTTTCATCCAATAGATCCAAGGATTCGGCCAGGAGTATAGCGTTCGTTTTCGGATCATAGTAAGTCACGCGATGAGAGAACACTTCTGTCTCGACCGGAATAACAGCCTCTGAGCCATAAGATAGGGAAAACGGAGTGTGTCCGGTCGCGGTTTTGTGAGTCGTTCGATAGGCCCATAACGCCATAGGAAGTTCATCGACCCACTTGCCCCCGGCCTTTTCCAATCGTTTCTTCAGGATTGATTTTATAACTTTATTGATAGCTTCAACCTGTCCATTCGCCTGGGGATGTGCGACAGCCGAGAACTTTTTATGGATATGAAACCGTTGACAGAAATTTTTGAATTCCGCACTCTCGAATTGGGCTCCGTTATCAGTGATGATGATATGCGGGAGTCCAAATCGACAGATGATGTTGCGAACCACGAAATTTATCACTTTCTTTGTCGTAATGGTTGCAAGGGCTTCGGCCTCAGCCCACTTTGTAAAGTAGTCAACGGCAAAGATGGCATATTTCGCACCGCCTTTCGCCAAAGGTAGAGTGCCGATGATATCGATGCCCCACATCGCGAATGGCCAGGGACTGACCATTTGGGTTATTTCGGTAGGCGGTGCTCTTGGAATCCGGGCGTGTATCTGGCATTTATCGCACTTCCTGGCATAGTTTGCCGCATCTCGGTTCACTGTCGGCCAGTAATACCCATATCGGAGTATCTTCTTAGCGAGAGCTTGTCCTCCGGTATGATCGCCACACTCTCCTTCGTGTACGTCATGTAACACTCGTTTGATTTCCTCGTGGGCGATACACCTGAGGAGAGGAACGGAATAACCTCTCCTGTACATGACTCCGTTTTGGATGACGAACCGCGAAGCTTTCCACTGAATTTGTCTCTTCTCATTCCTAGGCTCAGGCAACGTCCCATTCTCAATGTAATTTCGATACGGAGTCATCCAAGACTCTCTACTGGGAGCGGTTTCAAACACAAAGTTCATTTCTATCCGATCGATGCTCGGGGAACCCAAAGTTTCAACGGGGACAAGTCCCATTTGCTGCGCTTCACCTGTGCTGGCTAACTTTGCCAGTGAATTGGCTTTCTGATTGTGCTCCCGAGGCACATAATAGATGGCATAATAATCAAACTGGTTTAGTATTTCCTGAACTCGGGCCAAGTAAGCAGCCAGTCTTCGGTCTCTTGCCTGATATTCTCCTCGTACTTGACATACCACTAACTGTGAATCGCAATAAATTTCCACGGCGATAATTCTCAAGTCTCTGGCAAGTTTTAGGCCGGTTAGGAGGGCTTCATATTCAGCTTCATTATTAGTTGCACGAAAGTCGAACTTCAAAGCATAACATATGGATCGGCCCTCGGGAGTCTCAAGTACAACTCCAGCGCCCGAACACCGGTCATTTGACGCACCGTCAGTATACAGCTTCCAGATGTATTCGGGGGATTCACTGGTCTCGGGCAAGTCTTCTGGAATGGTGAATTCAGCTATGAAATCTGCCAGGACTTGTCCTTGAATTGCTCTTCGCGGAGTGTACGTGATATCAAATTGGCTTAGCTCAATGTTCCACTTGAGTAACCTACCGGATGTCTCAGGCCGCATGAGGACCTGCCGTAACGGCTGATCGGTGTACACAGTAAGAGGATGAGCTTGGAAGTAAGGGCGGAGCTTTCTTGAGGCAATGACCAGGCAATAGGCCAGTTTCTCCAGTCTCGGGTAATTTCTTTCAGCTCCTATTAGCTGCTTACTAACGTAGTAAACCGGATTTTGCACCTTGTCTTCCTCCCGAACTAGCACAGCAATGATCGCATGTTCCGATACTGCCAGGTAGAGGTACAATTGTTCGTGGTCGACCGGTTTTGACAAGATCGGAGGTGTGGAAAGATGTTGAACTAGTGATCGGAACGCGCCTTCACACTCCGTGGTCCATTCAAAGTTTCGTTTTCCCTTCCGGATCAGATCGAAGAAAGGAATGCATTTATCAGTGGACTTTGAAATGAACCTGCTCAATGCTGCGACCTTTCCGTTGAGACTCTGGACTTGCTTTATGGTTCTAGGGGTTTGCAAATTTCTTATAGCCCAGATCTTCTCAGGATTTTCTTCTATCCCTCGAGCATTGACGATGAACCCGAGGAATTTTCCAGATGCGACGCCGAAGTGACACTTGAGCGGGTTGAGCTTCATTCGATACTCCAGGAGGATGCTGAACATTGAATTCAAATCTCTGACGTGATCCGTGGAGAATCGAGACTTCACCAGCATGTCATCTACGTAAACCTCCATGGTCTTCCCGATTTGATCGGCGAACATCCGGTTGACTAAGCGTTGGTATGTTGCTCCAGCGTTCTTTAGACCAAATGGCATAACTTTGTAACACTAGAGTCCCAGGTCGGTCACGAAGCTGGTATGTTCCTGATCAGGTAAATGCATGGGTATTTGATTGTAGCCGGAATAAGCATCCATAAAAGATAGTAGCTCATGTCCGGCCGTTGAATCTACGAGCTGATCAATTCGTGGAAGTGGGAAGCTATCTTTTGGACAGGCCTTGTTCAGATCAGAGTAATCAACGCAGGTCCTCCATTTTCTGTTTGGCTTTCGATCCAGTACAGGGTTGGATACCCATTCTGGATACAAGGCATCTCAAATAAACCCGTTTGATTGCAGTTTATCAACTTCCTCCTTAAGGGCGGCAGATCTCTCTGGATCCATACTGCGCCTTTTCTGCTTGACTGGGACATATCGCGGATCTATGTTCAGGGAGTGACTTGCGATGCTCGGCGAGATTCCGCACATGTCAGAGTGTGTCTAGGCGAAGACGTCAAGATTCGCCCGAAGAAACTCGACCAATTCCTGCTGTGTTTGCTTGTTTAGTTGAGACCCGACTTTCAGCATCTTTGAATCATCATCCTCACTGATTGGGACATCCACAGTCAGTTCGGCTGGAGAAGCTTGACTCTCCGTAGATTCGTCTTTATCCTCATTGTCCCTAGGATCCAGGTCTTTTAGGAATTGGTCATGGTGCCCGGGCCGAGGCCCAGGCATCAATTGTCAATTATCAATGGAACGGACGCAGAGAGATTCCTCTACGCCCTTTCCCTTCTCTTTGCGTTGCGCCCCGCGCAGCTCAGCAACGTAACAGGCCCTTCCCGTGGCCTGATCTCCTTGAACAACTCCAATCCCACGATCGGTGGGGAACTTCAGAGTTAAGCACCATGGTGCGATGGCCGCCCTGAATTCGGCTAGGGCCGGTCGACCCAAAAATGCATTGTAAGGTGAATCAATCTCTAAGACGACAAACTGTAATATCCGGACTCTTCGGCGTTCTCCAACCTCTAACTCAACCGGTAGTTCAGTCACTCCAATGGGTATCGTGGCACTCCCGTTAAAACCGTGGATTCGGGACAGGCAAGGTTTCAAGTCCTTTGCCTCCATTTTCATTAAGGCGTAAGCCCGTTTAAGCAAGATATTCACAGAGCTTCCACTATCAACCAGGATCCTCTTCATCCAAGCAGGACCTACCTGGGCAGATATGACTAGTGGGTCTATTGTAGTGGCTTCGACCCTATCAGCGTCTCGGCTTCTGAACACGATATCATCAGACATTATCTTTTGTTGTTTAACCGGGGTTCCGTCTTCGCAATTACTACAACACTCGAAGTCCGCATGCCTGATAGAACTAGCATACGACTCCATTTCCCCCCAGCTTCTGTCTGCTGGATGAGGGCCACCACTGATTGTATTAATAACCAATCTCCCGTCTGCATGGGCAGGTTCTTCCTGTCTTTCCTGGTTCTGTGAACGATTATGATTCGAAGGGCCCGCTCCACCAGACAGCGGCGCCCGTACAAACTGATCCAACTTCCTTTCTCTGATCAACTTTTTGATGAGGTCTTGCAAATGCCGACACTCATTGGTATTGTGGCCGTAGCTGTCATGGAATCTGCAGAACTTCCCTGTTTGAACCTGCCTCTCTGATGAGGGCTTTGGAGCTGGTTTCTTATACTGTACAGTGTTGCAAGTCTGTAGGTACATGTTTTCCAGTGACGTATTTAACGGTGTGTAACTGTCAAACATTTGAGCTCTGCGCCGTGAACCTCGGTTCTGATCCCTTTTCTTATCCTGGCCATTGTTTCCTCTTGGCTGGGCTTGCTTGTTCTGTATGTTCAGTTGAACTTTCCCGGAGCTTTCACCGGACTGTTTAACTGCTACATTGCTCTGTATTCCCTCAATGCTGGGACTCGCATCGTCCTGCTTCCTAGACTGTTTTGCGTCCTCTTGCCACAAGAATTGAGCGGCTTTGGAGTAAAAACGGTCCAACGATGCGGGCGGTTTTCCAGCTAGCCAGTTCCCGAATTCAGAATCAGGATCAATCCCCTTGGTCAGAGCCATCAAGATTGAGTTATCGTTAGGATTGGTGATCTCAACACATGCTGCGTGGAACCTCTCCAGGTAACGCCTGAGCGTTTCTCCATGAGCTTGAGTGACGCTGGACAGGGTATTAACGTCTTTTGGCCTAGCAACATGCATACGAAACTGTTCCACGAACTTCTTGGCCAATTGATCAAACGAAGAAATTGATCTAGGTGGTAGGCGTGTAAATCACATCGTCGCGATTCCCCCCAGAGAGATGGGGAAGCTTCGACACTTCACTGCATCGTCAGCCCTTGCAGCGCTCATCGACCATTCATATTTCAGAATATGCTGGTTGGGGTCACTATTTCTCTCATACATCGAGAGAGTCGGCATTCTGAATCGCCGAGGGGGTTTAGCATGTAACACTTCGTCCGTGAAAGGAGTATGACTACGAGAGATTCCCCAATCATCATTAGTGAGCCCCTGGCTCTCGCGTATCATCTGTCGTATCATGGTCGATATATCCGATACTGGCAAATTCTGAGGCTGCTGAGCTAAGGTGTGGTCGGGTTCCATAGTGCGAGTCTGGACCGGGCGCTGTCGACGGTCGGTGTCTCGCCTCCTTGGCTCAGCGTCTTCTGGGACATATGGTTCAGTAGTATGTCCACGCTGCCGATCATTCAGCTCTGACTGATTCCGGGTATCAACCCTTGTCTCCACCTCGGCGGTTGTAGCGCGGTTGTCCGTGGTGTACTGTGGAGCAGTGCCTCCTCGTGCCGAGGGGCCTGTTTGAAAGCTGGTCGACGGTCCTGCTCTCAAATGACCGACGGTCAAGGCGGGTTGATATCCCGTAGTTTGAGCGCGACTCCCCTCTAACCGAGGACGGGTAGTCCTGTGGTGATAGTCAGATGAAGCTGAGCTTTCGGTAGATGCTCTGGAGGCATCATCTCTCCTGGACCTTCTGTGGCCCCGGCGTTTTAGCTGGTTGGTCAGCTCGATATTGGCGCGCAACTGTTCCGCCAACTGCTGACGGCTTTGGGTCACCTCCTAGAGCAATACTTGAAACTCATGTCGGGTGACTAGCCCTGTCGAATCCGAGTGAGCGGTATTGTCTTGATTAGAAGAAGGCTGCTGTGTGGGATTCTGCCTATCTCGGCCTTCTTGCTCTGTAGCGGTAGCGCCAGTTCTTGTGCTAACCATCTTCAGTAGTGGAGTCCTTTCCTAGATTTTATGCAAATCTGAATAGAGTGGTAGGATTCCGAATCAGATATCTGGATCTTCCTCTTGGATGTATGCAATCCGGTATCGATGGTAGATCCAATGAGGTGGAGAAAAAACTGGTTTTCTCAGTGAAAGCACCAAAGTGTTTGTACCAAAAATGGGCACAACACTCTTCGGGAGTTATTTGAAGAGATAAAGTGAAGATTGTAAATGTAAAACAGAGGTTATCTAACAAAAACTCCAACAAACAGGAATGTAAAATGCACAGACAAGCAATTTAGAGTGGTTCGACGTATTGCCTACGTCCACTATGAAGTTTTGATGATTTTATTGATTCTCTTTCAATGATTACAAGCAGTTACAGCAATGAACAACGGATTGCAGATTAGAATTCGAATTTGATAGCAAAAGTAGGATGCAAATCTCAATCCGGCAGAGTCTGGACGCTTCAAAGAAAAAAGATCCTTTTTCTGTTGGTTCTGGGGCTCTATTTATAGGCGTAGGAGGTTCAGATCGCGCCCAAATCTCGGGAAACTTTTCCAGGCATGTGAGTGGGCCCATGCGACCAACCCCAGAAAGTTTCGAGTCGATCTGTGATCGATACGAAATCATTTCGTATCGATCAAGATGATCTCCAATGGAGCTCAAATTTGGTGGACACGATCCTCAGTACGTGTGCAAGCTTCCCTGAAAATATCATTGGATTCAGATCAGTGGATTGGAAGATATCGTCGATACGAAATGTGAATTCTCGTAGGCTGTCCGGTTCGTCTCCATGAATTCGACTCCATCCGTTCGCCTTGCTGGCTGCACGTGCTCTTGAAGTGATGTGGCGCGCGCGCTTCGTCTCGATCCGGTCTCTGCGCCGTATTGACTGCTTCGACTCCATGCATCTCGCCTTTTTTGCTTCGATGGACGACACGTCATCTTAGTTGGTTGACTTGTTGGATATGAACAAGTCATTGGTCACGGGTTCGAAGTTAGGTCCTCTGATGGATGCGAAGCGCAGTGCCTCGATGGATGCGAAGCGCAGTGCCTCGACGGACATGAAGCAGACGTTGGCTAAAGGATACGAAGCGCTTCAACTGCTGATGTGTACGGAGTCCATCGATATGAGCTCGATGGATACGAAGGAAATCGAGTCGAACCTGGGTACCTCGATGGATTCGAAGCTGATTGGTGCGAACCTTGATCGATTTGAACTAGGGCTTCGGTGATGGATACGAAACTGCCCAGAGTGATGGATACGAAATCATCTAGAGTGATGGATACGAAATCCCCGTTTTTCTCTTCAATTTGAATCATTCATATCTTGGGTGTGTGAACCCGGATTGGCTTGAAACTTGGAACGTTGGCTCTCTTCGTTCTACTAGTCACGTCTCATCAATTGCAGATTGATTTGAACTCGGACAAAATTCATCGATATCCATGACAAGCGATATTTGGAATCCAATCAATTCCTTGGTGTCCTGGCCTTGCCAAAAGGCGGGATAACAGCTCTCCGAGAGATCTACGCCTTTGATGGCCCTAGGCCGCCATAATGGCGTTCCATACCCAAAAAGGACCATCCGAATCACTTTCGGTGGCTCGGAAGTTTTTTTCTTTTCGGTTTCTTCATTTGAATTTTTTGGTTAAACGGGATCACCGTGGCTGGCCTCCGATTTAACACTGTTGTAGAATGATTTTCCATGGTACAGTTCCGTTTCAAATCCACGCACTCATTTCCAAAAGTCGCACGGCACCGTTTCAGCGTTTTCATCCGACGTTGCACCCCGCACCGTCGATGTTGCACCCTGAGTATATCGATTATTCGGACAGCCATATCTTTTGACTCGTTTAAAGTTACGGGAGCCATAACCTGTCAAAATGAAGATCTCCGGGAGATCTACGCCTTTGACGGCCCTAGGCCGTCATTATGGCGTTCCATACCCAAAAAGGACCATCTGGATCACTTTCGAGGGCTCGAAAGTTTTTTTTCTTTTCGGTTTCATCATTTGAATTTTTTGGTTAAACGGGATCACCGTGGCTGGCCTCCGATTTAACACCGCTGCAGAATGATTCCCCATGGTACAAATCCGCTTCAAATACACGCACTCATTTCCAAAAGTCGCACGGCACCGTTTCGGCGTTTTGATCCGAAGTTGCACCCCGCACTGTCGATGTTGCACCCTGAGTATATCAATTATTCGGACAGCCATATCTTTTGACTCGTTTAGAGTTACGGGAGCCATAACCTGTCAAAACGAAGCTCTCTGGGAGATCTACGCCTTTGATGGCCTTAGGCCGTCATAACGGCGTTCCATACCCAAAAAGGACCATTCGAATTACTTTCGGGGGCTCGGAAGTTTTTTTCTTTTCGGTTTCTTCATTTGAATTTTTTTGGTTAAACGGGATCACCGTGGCTGGCCTCCGATTTACACCGCTGCAGAATGATTCCCCATGGTACACTTCCGTTTCAAATCCACGCACTCATTTCCAAAAGTCGCATGGCACCGTTTCGGCATTTTGATCCGACGTTGCACCCCGCACCGTCGATGTTGCAGCCTGAGTATATCGATTATTCTGACAACCATATCTTTTGACTCGTTTAGAGTTATGGGAGCCATAACCAGTCAAAACGAAGCTCTTTATGAGATCTACACCTATGATGGTGCCAGGCCATCATAACGGAGTTCCATATTCAAAAAGGACCAATGGAATCACTTTCGGGGGCTCGAAAGTTTTTTCTTTTCGGTTTCTTCATTTGAATTTTTTGGTTAAACGGGATCACCGTGGCTGGCCTCCGATTTAACACCGCTGCAGAATGATTCCCCATGGTACAGTTCCATTTCAAATCCACGCACTCATTTCCAAAAGTCGCACGACACCGTTTCGGCGTTTTGATCCGACGTTGCACCCCGCACCGTCGATGTTGCACCCTGAGTATATCGATTATTCGGACAGCAATATCTTTTGACTCGTTTAAAGTTACGGGAGCCATAACCTGTCAAAACGAAGCTCTCTGGGAAATTTACGCTTTTGACGGCCCTAGTCCGTCATAACGGCGTTCCATACCCAAAAAGCACCATCCGGATCAATTTTGGGGGCTCGGAAGTTTTTTTTCTTTTCGGTTTCATCATTTGAATTTTTTGGTTAAACGGGATCACCGTGGCTGGCCTCCGATTTAACACCGCTGCAGAATGATTCCCCATGGTACAGTTCCATTTCAAATCCACGCACTCATTTCCAAAAGTCGCACGGCTTCTTTTCGACGTTTTGATCCGACGTTGCACCGCGCACCGTCGATGTTGCACCCTGAGTATATCGATTATTCGGACAGCCATATCTTTTGACTTGTTTAAAGTTACGGGAGCCATAACCTGTCAAAATGAAGCTCTCCGGGTGATCCACGCCTATGACGGCCCTAGGCCATCATAACGGCGTTCCAAACCCAGAAAGGACCTTCCGAATCACTTTCGGGGGCTCGGAAGTTTTTTCTTTTCGGTTTCTTCATTTGAATTTTTTGGTTAAACGGGATCACCGTGGCTGGCCTCCAATTTAACACCGCTGCAAAATGATTCCCCATGGTACAATTCCGTTTCAAATCCACGCACTCATTTCCAAAAGTCGCACGACACCGTTTCAGCGTTTTGATCCGACGTTGCACCCCGCACCGTCGATGTTGCACCCTGAGTATATCGATTATTCGGCCAGCCATATCTTTTGACTCGTTTAAAGTTACGGGAGCCATAACCTGTCAAAATGAAGCTTTCCGGGAGATCTATGCCTTTGACGGCCCTAGTCCGTCATAACAGCGTTCCATACCCAAAAAGGACCATCCGGATCACTTTCGGGGGCACGAAAGTTTTTTTTCTTTTCGGTTTCATCATTTGAATTTTTTGGTTAAACGGGATCACCGTGGCTGGCCTCCGATTTAACACCGCTGCAGAATGATTCCCCATGGTACAGTTCCGTTTCGAATCCACGCACTCATTTCCAAAAGTCGCACGGCTTCGTTTCGGCGTTTTGATCCGACGTTACACCCCGCACCGTCGATGTTGCACCCTGAGTATATCGATTATTCGGACATCCATATCTTTTGACTCGTTTATAGTTACGGGAGCCATAACCTGTCAAAATGAAGCTCTCCGGGAGATCTACGCCTTTGATGGACCTAGGCCGCCATAACGGCGTTCCATACCAAAAAAGGACCATCCGAATCACATTCGGGGGCTCGGAAGTTTTTTTCTTTTCGGTTTCTTCATTTGAATTTTTTGGTTAAACGGGATCACCGTCGCTGGCCTCCGATTTAACACTGCTATAGAATGATTTTCCATGGTACAGTTCCGTTTCAAATCCACGCACTCATTTCCAAAATTTGCACGGCACCGTTTCGGCGTTTTGATCCGACGTTGCACCCCGCACCGTCGATGTTGCACCTTGAGTATATCGATTATTCGGACAACCATATATTTTGACTCGTTTAAAGTTACGGGAGCCATAACCTGTCAAAACGAAGCTCTCCGGGAGATCTATGCCTTTGATGGCCCTAGGCCGTCATTATGGCGTTCCATACCCAAAAAGGACCATCTGGATCACTTTCGAGGGCTCGGAAGTTTTTTTCTTTTCGGTTTCATCATTTGAATTTTTTGGTTAAACGGGATCACCGTGGCTGGCCTCCGATTTAACACCGCTGCATAATGATTCCCCTTGGTACAAATCCGCTTCAAATACACGCACTCATTTCCAAAAGTCGCACGGCACCGTTTCGGCGTTTTGATCCGAAGTTGCACCCCGCACCGTCGATGTTGCACCCTGAGTATATCGATTATTCGGACAGCCATATCTTTTGACTCGTTTAGAGTTACGGGAGCCATAACCTGTCAAAATGAAGCCCTCTGGGAGATCTACGCCTTTGACGGCCTTAGGCCGTCATAACGGCATTCCATACCCAAAAAGGACCATTCGAATTACTTTTGGGGGTTCGGAAGTCTTTTTTCCGGTTTCTTCATTTGAATTTTTTTGGTTAAATGGGATCACCGTGGCTGGCCTCCAATTTACACCGCTGCAGAATGATTCCCCATGGTACACTTCCGTTTCAAATCCACGCACTCATTTCCAAAAGTCGCACGGCACCGTTTCGGCATTTTGATCCGACGTTGCACCCCGCACCGTCGATGTTGCAGCCTGAGTATATCGATTATTCTGAAAACCATATCTTTTTACTCGTTTAGAGTTATGGGAGCCATAATCAGTCAAAACGAAGCTCTTTATGAGATCTACACCTATGATGGCCCCAGGCCATCATAACGGAGTTCCATATTCAAAAAGGACCAATGGAATCACTTTCGGGGCCTCGGAAGTTTTTTTCTTTTCGGTTTCTTCATTTGAATTTTTTGGTTAAACGGGATCACCGTGGCTGGCCTCCGATTTAACACCGCTGCAGAATGATTGCCCATGGTACAGTTCCGTTTCAAATCCATGCACTCATTTCCAAAAGTCGCACGACACCGTTTCGGCGTTTTGATCCGACATTGCACCCCGCACCGTCGATGTTGCACCCTGAGTATATCGATTATTCAGACAGCCATATCTTTTGACTCGTTTAAAGTTACGGGAGCCATAACCTGTCAAATGGAAGGTCTCTCGGAAATTTACGCTTTAGACGGCCCTAGTCCGTCATTACGGCGTTCCATACCCAAAAAGGACCATCCGGATCACTTTCGGGGGCTTGGAAGTTTTTTTTCTTTTCGGTTTCATCATTCGAATTTTTTGGTTAAACGGGATCACCGTGGCTGGCCTCCGATTTAACACCGCTGCAGAATGATTCCCCATGGTACAGTTCCGTTTCAAATCCACGCACTCATTTCCAAAAGTCGCACGGCTTCTATTCGACGTTCTGATCCGACGTTGCACCGCGCACCGTCGATGTTGCACCCTGAGTATATCGATTATTCGGACAGCCATATCTTTTGACTCGTTTAAAGTTACGGGAGCCATAACCTGTCAAAACGAAGCTCTCCGGGAGATCTACGCCTTTGACGGCCCTAGGCCATCATAACGGCGTTCCATACCCAGAAAGGACCTACCGAATCACTTTCGGGGGCTCGGAAGTTTTTTTCTTTTCGGTTTCTTCATTTGAATTTTTTGGTTAAACGGGGTCACCGTGGCTGGCCTCCAATTTAACAACGCTGCAAAATGATTCCCCATGGTACAGTTCCGTTTCAAATCCACGCGCTCATTTCCAAAAGTCGCACGACACCGTTTCGGCGTTTTGATCCGACATTGCACCCCGCACCATCGATGTTGCACCCTGAGTATATCGTTTATTCGGCCAGCCATATCTTTTGACTCGTTTAAAGTTACGGGAGCCATAACCTGTCAAAATGAAGCTTTCCGGGAGATCTACGCCTTTGACGGCCCTAGTCCGTCATAACGGCGTTCCATACCTAAAAAGGACCATCCGGATCACTTTCGGGGGCACGAAAGTTTTTTTTCTTTTCGGTTTCATCATTTGAATTTTTTGGTTAAACGGGATCACCGTGGCTGGCCTCCGATTTAACACCGCTGCAGAATGATTCCCCATGGTACAGTTCCGTTTCGAATCCACGCACTCATTTCCAAAAGTCGCACGGCTTCGTTTCGGCGTTTTGATCCGACGTTGCACCCCGCACCGTCGATGTTGCACCCTGAGTATATCTATTATTCGGACAGCCATATCTTTTGACTCGTTTAAAGTTACGGGAGCCATAACCTGTCAAAACGAAGCTCTCTAGGAGATCTACGCCTTTGACGGCCCTAGGCCGTCATAACGGCGTTCCATACCCAAAAAGGACCTTCCGAATCACTTTCGGGGGCTCGGAAGTTTTTTCTTTCAGTTTCTTCATTTGAATTTTTTGGTTAAACGGGATCACCATGGCTGGCCTCCGATTTAACACCGCTACAGAATGATTACCCATGGTACAGTTCCGTTTCAAATCCATGCACTCATTTCCAAAATTCGCACGACATCGTTTTGGCGTTTTGTTCCAACGTTGCACCCCGCACCGTCGATGTTGCACCCTGAGTATATCGATTATTCGGACAGCCATATCTTTTGACTCGTTTAGAGTTACGGGAGCCATAACCTGTCAAAACGAAGCTCTCCGGGAGATCTACGCCTTTGATGGCCCTAGGCCGCCATAATGGCGTTCCATACCCAAAAAGGACCATCCGAATCACTTTCGGAGGCTCGGAAGTTTTTTTTCTTTTCGGTTTCTTCATTTGAATTTTTTGGTTAAACGGGATCACCGTGGCTGGCCTCCGATTTAACACCGCTGCAGAATGATTCCCCATGGTACAATTCCGCTTCAAATACACGTACTCATTTCCAAAAGTCGCACGGCACCGTTTCGGCGTTTTGATCCGAAGTTGCACCCCGCACCGTCGATGTTGCACCCTGAGTATATCGATTATTCGGACAGCCACATCTTTTGACTCGTTTAGAGTTACGGGAGCCATAACCTGTCAAAACGAAGCTCTCTGGGAGATCTACTCCTTTGATGGCCTTAGGCCGTCATAACAGCGTTCCATACCCAAAAAGGACCAATCGAATTACTTTCGGGGGCTCGGAAGTTTTTTTCTTTTCGGTTTCTTCATTTGAATTTTTTTGGTTAAACGGGATCACCGTGGCTGGCCTCCGATTTACACCGCTGCAGAATGATTCCCCATGGTACACTTCCGTTTCAAATCCACGCACTCATTTCCAAAAGTCGCACGGCACCGTTTCGGCATTTTGATCCGACGTTGCACCCCGCACCATCGATGTTGCAGCCTGAGTATATCGATTATTCTGACAACCATATCTTTTGACTCGTTTAGAGTTATGGGAGCCATAACTAGTCAAAACGAAGCTCTTTATGAGATCTACACCTATGATGGCCCCAGGCCATTATAACGGAGTTCCATATTCAAAAAGGACCAATGGAATCACTTTCGGGGCCTCGGAAGTTTTTTTTTTCGGTTTCTTCATTTGAATTTTTTGGTTAAATGGGATCACCGTGGCTGGCCTCCGATTTAACACCGCTGCAGAATGATTCCCCATGGTACAGTTCCGTTTCAAATCCACACACTCATTTCCAAAAGTCGCACGACACCGTTTCGGCGTTTTGATCCGACGTTGCACTCTGCACCGTCGATGTTGCACCCTGAGTATATCGATTATTCGGACAGCCATATCTTTTAACTCGTTTAAAGTTACGGGAGCCATAACCTGTCAAAACGAAGCTCTCTGGGAAATTTACGCTTTTGACGGCCCTAGTCTGTCATAACGGCATTCCATACCCAAAAAGGACCATCCGGATCACTTTCGGGGGCTCGGAAGTTTTTTTTCTTTTCGGTTTCATCATTTGAATTTTTTGGTTAAACGGGATCACCGTGGCTGGCCTCCGATTTAACACCGCTGCAGAATGATTCCCCATGGTACAGTTCTGTTTCAAATCCACGCACTCATTTCCAAAAGTCGCACGGCTTCTTTTCGACGTTTTGATCCGACGTTGCACCGCGCACCGTCGATGTTGCACCCTGAGTACATCGATTATTCGGACAGCCATATCTTTTGACTCGTTTAAAGTTACGGGAGCCATAACCTGTCAAAACGAAGCTCTCCGGGAGATCTACGCCTTTGACGGCCCTAGGCCATCATAACGGCGTTCCATACCCAGAAAGGACCTACCAAATCACTTTCGGGGGCTCGAAAGTTTTTTCTTTTCGGTTTCTTCATTTGAATTTTTTGGTTAAACGGGATCACCGTGGCTGGCCTCCAATTTAACACTGCTGCAAAATGATTCCCCATGGTACAGTTCCGTTTCTAATCCACGCACTTATTTCCAAAAGTCGCACGACACCGTTTCGGCGTTTTGATCCGACGTTGCAACCCGCACCGTCGATGTTGCACCCTGAGTATATCGATTATTCGGCCAGCCATATCTTTTGACTCGTTTAAAGTTACGGGAACCATAACCTGTCAAAATGAAGCTTTCCGGGAGATCTACGCCTTTGACGGCCCAAGTACGTCATAACGGCGTTCCATACCTAAAAAGGACCATCCGGATCACTTTCGGGGGCATGAAAGTTTTTTTTCTTTTCGGTTTCATCATTTGAATTTTTTGGTTAAACGGGATCACCGTGGCTGGCCTTCGATTTAACACCGCTGCAGAATGATTCCCCATGGTACAGTTCCGTTTCGAATCCACGCACTCATTTCCAAAAGTCGCACGGCTTTGTTTCGGCGTTTTGATCCGACGTTGCACCCCGCACCGTCAATGTTGCACCCTGAGTATATCTATTATTCGGACAGCCATATCTTTTGACTCGTTTAAAGTTACAGGAGCCATAACCTGTCAAAACGAAGCTCTCTGGGAGATCTACGCCTTTGATGGCCCTAGGCCATCATAACGGCGTTCCATACCCAAACAGGACCTTCCGAATCACTTTCGGGGGCTCGGAAGTTTTTTCTTTCGGTTTCTTCATTTGAATTTTTTGGTTAAACGGGATCACCATGGCTGGCCTCCGATTTAACCCCGCTACAGAATGATTACCCATGGTACAGTTCCGTTTCAAATCCATGCACTCATTTCCAAAATTCGCACGACATCGTTTTGGCGTTTTGTTCCAACGTTGCACCCCGCACCGTCGATGTTGCACCCTGAGTATATCGATTATTCGGACAGCCATATCTTTTGACTCGTTTAGAGTTACGGGAGCCATAACCTGTCAAAACGAAGCTCTCCGGGAGATCTACGCCTTTGATGGCCCTAGGCCGCCATAACGGCGTTCCATACCCAAAAAGGACCATCCGAATCACTTTCGAGGGCTCGGAAGTTTTTTTTCTTTTCGGTTTCATCATTTGAATTTTTTGGTTAAACGGGATCACCGTGGCTGGCCTCCGATTTAACACCGCTGCAGAATGATTCCCCATGGTACAATTCCGCTTCAAATACACGCACTCATTTCCAAAAGTCGCACGGCACCGTTTCGGCGTTTTGATCCGAAGTTGAACACCGCACCGTCGATGTTGCACCCTGAGTATATCGATTATTCGGACAGCCATATCTTTTGACTCGTTTAGAGTTACGGGAGCCATAACCTGTCAAAACGAAGCTCTCTGCGAGATCTACTCCTTTGACGGCCTTAGGCCGTCATAACGGCGTTCCATACCCAAAAAGGACCATTCGAATTACTTTCGGGGGCTCGGAAGTTTTTTTCTTTTCGGTTTCTTCATTTGAATTTTTTTGGTTAAACGGGATCACCGTGGCTGGCCTCCGATTTACACCGCTGCAGAATGATTCCCCATGGTACACTTCCATTTCAAATCCACGCACTCATTTCCAAAAGTCGCACGGCACCGTTTCGGCATTTTGATCCGACGTTGCACCCCGCACCGTCGATGTTGCAGCCTGAGTATATCGATTATTCTGACAACCATATCTTTTGACTCGTTTAGAGTTATGCGAGCCATAACCAGTCAAAACGAAGCTCTTTATGAGATCTACACCTATGATGTCCCCAGGCCATCATAACGGAGTTCCATATTCAAAAAGGACCAATGGAATCACTTTCGGGGGCTCGGAAGTTTTTTCTTTTCGGTTTCTTCATTTGAATTTTTTGGTTAAACGGGATCACCGTGGCTGGCCTCCGATTTAACACCGCTGTAGAATGATTCCCCATGGTACAGTTCCGTTTCAAATCCACACACTCATTTCCAAAAGTCGCACGACACCGTTTCGGCGTTTTGATCCGACGTTGCACCCCGCACCGTCGATGTTGCACCCTAAGTATATCGATTATTCGGACAGCCATATCTTTTGACTCGTTTAAAGTTACGGGAGCCATAACCTGTCAAAACGAAGCACTCTGGGAAATTTACGCTTTTGACGGCCCTCATCCGTCATAACGGCGTTCCATACCCAAAAAGGACCATCCGGATCACTTTCGGGGGCTCGGAAGTTTTTTTTCTTTTCGGTTTCATCATTTGAATTTTTTGGTTAAACGGGATCACCGTGGCTGGCCTCCGATTTAACACCGCTGCAGAATGATTCCCCATGGTACAGTTCCATTTCAAATCCACGCACTCATTTCCAAAAATCGCACGGCTTCTTTTCGACGTTTTGATCCGACGTTGCACCGCGCACCGTCGATGTTGCACCCTGAGTATATCGATTATTCGGACAGCCATATCTTTTGACTCGTTTAAAGTTACGGGAGCCATAACCTGTCAAAACGAAGCTCTCCGGGAGATCAACGCCTTTGACGGCCCTAGGCCATCATAACGGCGTTCCATACCTAGAAAGGACCTACCGAATCACTTTCGGGGGCTCGGAAGTTTTTTTCTTTTCGGTTTCTTCATTTGAATTTTTTGGTTAAACGGGATCACCGTGGCTGGCCTCCAATTTAACACAGTTGAAAAATGATTCCCCATGGTACAGTTCCGTTTCAAATCCACGCACTCATTTCCAAAAGTCGCACGACACCGTTTCGGCGTTTTGATCCGACGTTGCACCCCGCACCGTCGATGTTGCACCCTGAGTATATCGATTATTCGGCCAGCCATATCTTTTTACTCGTTTAAAGTTATGGGAGCCATAACCTGTCAAAATGAAGCTTTCCGGGAGATCTACGCCTTTTACGGCCCTAGGCCGTCATAACGGCGTTCCATACCCAAAAAGGACCTTCCGAATCACTTTCGGGGGCTCGGAAGTTTTTTCTTTCGGTTTCTTCATTTGAATTTTTTGGTTAAACGGGATCACCATGGCTGGCCTCCGATTTAACACCGCTACAGAATGATTACCCATGGTACAGTTCCGTTTCAAATCCATTCACTCATTTCCAAAATTCGCACGACATCTTTTTGGCGTTTTGTTCCAACGTTGCATCCCGCACCGTCGATGTTGCACCCTGAGTATATCGATTTTTCGGACAGCCATATCTTTTTGACTCGTTTAGAGTTACGGGAGCCATAACCTGTCAAAACGAAGCTCTTCGGGAGATCTACGCCTTTGATGGCCCTAGGCCGCCATAATGGCGTTCCATACCCAAAAAGGACCATCCGAATCACTTTCGGGGGCTCGGAAGTTTTTTTTCTTTTCGGTTTCATCATTTGAATTTTTTGGTTAAACGGGATCACCGTGGCTGGCCTCCGATTTAACACCGCTGCAGAATGATTCCCCATGGTACAATTCCGCTTCAAATACACGTACTCATTTCCAAAAGTCGCACGGCACCGTTTCGGCATTTTGATCCGAAGTTGCACCCCGCACCGTCGATGTTGCACCCTGAGTATATCGATTATTCGGACAGCCATATCTTTTGACTCGTTTAGAGTTACGGGAGCCATAACCTGTCAAAACGAAGCTCTCTGGGAGATCTACTCCTTTGATGGCCTTAGGCCGTCATAACGGCGTTCCATACCCAAAAAGGACCAATCGAATTACTTTCGGGGGCTCGGAAGTTTTTTTCTTTTCGGTTTCTTCATTTGAATTTTTTTGGTTAAACGGGATCACCGTGGCTGGCCTCCGATTTACACCGCTGCAGAATGATTCCCCATGGTACACTTCCGTTTCAAATCCATGCACTCATTTCCAAAAGTCGCACGGCACCGTTTCGGCATTTTGATCCGACGTTGCACCCCGCACCGTCGATGTTGCAGCCTGAGTATATCGATTATTCTGACAACCATATCTTTTGACTCGTTTAGAGTTATGGGAGCCATAACTAGTCAAAACGAAGCTCTTTATGAGATCTACACCTATGATGGCCCCAGGCCATTATAACGGAGTTCCATATTCAAAAAGGAAAATGGAATCACTTTCGGGGCCTCGGAAGTTTTTTTCTTTTCGGTTTCTTCATTTGAATTTTTTGGTAAAATGGGATCACCGTGGCTGGCCTCCGATTTAACACTGCTGCAGAATGATTCCCCATGGTACAGTTCTGTTTCAAATCCACACACTCATTTCCAAAAGTCGCACGACACCGTTTCGGCATTTTGATCCGACGTTGCACCCTGCACCGTCGATGTTGCACCCTGAGTATATCGATTATTCGGACAGCCATATCTTTTGACTCGTTTAAAGTTACGGGAGCCATAACCTGTCAAAACGAAGCTCTATGGGAAATTTACGCTTTTGACGGCCCTAGTCCGTCATAACGGCATTCCATACCCAAAAAGGACCATCCGGATCACTTTCGGGGGCTCGGAAGTTTTTTTTCTTTTCGGTTTCATCATTTGAATTTTTTGGTTAAACGGGATCACCGTGGCTGGCCTCCGATTTAACACCGCTGCAGAATGATTCCCCATGGTACAGTTCTGTTTCAAATCCACGCACTCATTTCCAAAAGTCGCACGGCTTCTTTTCGACGTTTTGATCCGACGTTGCACCACGCACCGTCGATGTTGCACCCTGAGTACATCGATTATTCGGACAGCCATATCTTTTGACTCGTTTAAAGTTACGGGAGCCATAACCTGTCAAAACGAAGCTCTCCGGGAGATCTACGCCTTTGACGGCCCTAGGCCATCATAACGGCGTTCCATACCCAGAAAGGACCTACCAAATCACTTTCGGGGGGCTCGGAAGTTTTTTTCTTTTCGGTTTCTTCATTTGAATTTTTTGGTTAAACGGGATCACCGTGGCTGGCCTCCAATTTAACACCGCTGCAAAATGATTCCCCATGGTACAGTTTCGTTTCAAATCCACGCACTCATTTCCAAAAGTCGCACGACACCGTTTCGGCGTTTTGATCCGACGTTGCACCCCGCACCGTCGATGTTGCACCCTGAGTATATCGATTATTCGGCCAGCCATATCTTTTGACTCGTTTAAAGTTACGGGAGCCATAACCTGTTAAAATGAAGCTTTCCGGGAGATCTACGCCTTTGACGGCCCTAGTCCGTCATAACGGCGTTCCATACCTAAAAAGGACCATCCGGATCACTTTCGGGGGCACGAAAGTTTTTTTCTTTTCGGTTTCATCATTTGAATTTTTTGGTTAAACGGGATCACCGTGGCTGGCCTTCGATTTAACACCGCTGCAGAATGATTCCCCATGGTACAGTTCCGTTTCGAATCCACGCACTCATTTCCAAAAGTCGCACGGCTTCGTTTCGGCGTTTTGATCCAACGTTGCACCCCGCACCGTCGATGTTGCACCCTGAGTATATCGATTATTCGAACAGCCATATGACTCGTTTAGAGTTACGGGAGCCATAACCTGTCAAAACGAAGCTCTCTGGGAGATCTATGCCTTTGATGGCCCTAGGCCGCCATAACGGCGTTCCATACCCAAAAAGGACCATCCGAATCACTTTCGGGGGCTCGGAAGTTTTTTTTCTTTTCGGTTTCATCATTTGAATTTTTTGGTTAAACGGGATCACCGTCGCTGGCCTCCGATTTATCACCGCTGCAGAATGATTCCCCATGGGTCATTTCCGCTTCAAATACACGCACTCATTTCCAAAAGTCGCACGGCACCGTTTCGGCGTTTTGATCCGAAGTTGCACCCCGCACCGTCGATGTTGCACCCTGAGTATATCGATTATTCGGACAGCCATATCTTTTGACTCGTTTAGAGTTACGGGAGCCATAACCTGTCAAAACGAAGCTATCTGCGAGATCAACTCCTTTGACGGCCTTAGGCCGTCATAACGGCGTTCCATACCCAAAAAGGACCATTCGAATTACTTTCGGGGGCTCGGAAGTTTTTTTCTTTTCGGTTTCTTCATTTGAATTTTTTTGGTTAAACGGGATCACCGTGGCTGGCCTCCGATTTACACCGCTGCAGAATGATTCCCCATGGTACACTTCCATTTCAAATCCACGCACTCATTTCCAAAAGTCGCACGGCACCGTTTCGGCATTTTGATCCGACGTTGCACCCCGCACCGTCGATGTTGCAGCCTGAGTATATCGATTATTCTGACAACCATATCTTTTGACTCGTTTAGAGTTATGGGAGCCATAACCAGTCAAAATGAAGCTCTTTGGGAGATCTACACCTATGATGGCCCCAGGCCATCATAATGGAGTTCCATATTCAAAAAGGACCAATGGAATCACTTTCGGGGGCTTGGAAGTTTTTTCTTTTCGGTTTCTTCATTTGAATTTTTTGGTTAAACGGGATCACCGTGGCTGGCCTCCGATTTAACACCGCTGTAGAATGATTCCCCATGGTACAGTTCCGTTTCAAATCCACACACTCATTTCCAAAAGTCGCACGACACCGTTTCGGCAATTTGATCCGACGTTGCACCCCGCACCGTCGATGTTGCACCTGAGTATATCGATTATTCGGACAGCCATATCTTTTGACTCGTTTAAAGTTACGGGAGCCATAACCTGTCAAAACGAAGCACTCTGGGAAATTTACGCTTTTGACGGCCCTAATCCGTCATAACGGCGTTCCATACCCAAAAAGGACCATCCGGATCACTTTCGGGGGCTCGAAAGTTTTTTTTCTTTTCGGTTTCATCATTTGAATTTTTTGGTTAAACGGGATCACCGTGGCTGACCTCCGCTTTAACACCGCTGCAGAATGATTCCCCATGGTACAGTTCCATTTCAAATCCACGCACTCATTTCCAAAAATCGCACGGCTTCTTTTCGACGTTTTGATCCAACGTTGCACCGCGCACCGTCGATGTTGCACCCTGAGTATATCGATTATTCGGACAGCCATATCTTTTGACTCGTTTAAAGTTACGGGAGCCATAACCTGTCAAAACGAAGCTCTCCGGGAGATCTACGCCTTTGACGGCCCTAGGCCATCATAACGGCGTTCCATACCCAGAAAGGACCTACCGAATCACTTTCGGGGGCTCGGAAGTTTTTTCTTTTCGGTTTCTTCATTTGAATTTTTTGGTTAAACGGGATCACCATGGCTGGCCTCCAATTTAACACAGTTGCAAAATGATTCCCCATGGTACAGTTCCGTTTCAAATCCACGCACTCATTTCCAAAAGTCGCACGACACCGTTTCGGCGTTTTGATCCGACGTTGCACCCCGCACCGTCGATGTTGCACCCTGAGTATATCGATTATTCGGCCAGCCATATCTTTTGACTCGTTTAAAGTTACGGGAGCCATAACCTTTCAAAATGAAGCTTTCCGGAAGATCTACGCCTTTGACGGCCCTAGTCCGTCATAACGGCGTTCCATACCCAAAAAGGACCATCCGGATCACTTTCGGGGGCACGAAAGTTTTTTTTTCTTTTCGGTTTCATCATTTGAATTTTTTGGTTAAACGGGATCACCGTGGCTGGCCTCCGATTTAACACCACTGCAGAATGATTCCCCATGGTACAGTTCCGTTTCGAATCCACGCACTCATTTCCAAAAGTCGCACGGCTTCGTTTCGGCGTTTTGATCCGACGTTGCATCCCGCACCGTCGATGTTGCACCCTGAGTATATCTATTATTCGGACAGCCATATCTTTTGACTCGTTTAAAGTTACGGGAGCCATAACCTGTCAAAACGAAGCTCTCTGGGAGATCTATGCCTTTGAAGGCCTTAGGCCGTCATAACGGCGTTCCATACCCAAAAAGGACCTTCCGAATCACTTTCGGGGGCTCGGAAGTTTTTTCTTTCGGTTTCTTCATTTGAATTTTTTGGTTAAACGGGATCACCATGGCTGGCCTCCGATTTAACACCGCTGCAGAATGATTACCTATAGTACAGTTCCGTTTCAAATCCATGCACTCATTTCCAAAATTCGCACGACATCGTTTTGGCGTTTTGTTCCAACGTTGCACCCCGCACCGTCGATGTTGCACCCTAAGTATATCAATTATTCGGACAGCCATATCTTTTGACTCGTTTAGAGTTTCGGGAGCCATAACCTGTCAAAACGAAGCTCTCCAGGAGATCTACGCCTTTGATGGCCCTAGGCCGCCATAACGGCGTTCCATACCCAAAAAGGACCATCCGAATCACTTTCGGGGGCTCGGAAGTTTTTTTTCTTTTCGGTTTCATCATTTGAATTTTTTGGTTAAACGGGATCACCTTGGCTGGCCTCCGATTTAACACCGCTGCAGAATGATTCCCCATGGTACAATTCCGCTTCAAATACACGCACTCATTTCCAAAAGTCGCACGGCACCGTTTCGGCGTTTTGATCCGAAGTTGCACCCCGCACCGTCGATGTTGCACCCTGAGTATATCGATTATTCGGACAGCCATATCTTTTGACTCGTTTAGAGTTACAGGAGCAATAACCTGTCAAAACGAAGCTCTCTAGGAGATCTACGCCTTTGACGGCCTTAGGCCGTCATAACGGCGTTCCATACCCAAAAAGGACCATTCGAATTACTTTCGGGGGCTCGAAAGTTTTTTCTTTTCGGTTTCTTCATTTGAATATTTTTGGTTAAACGGGATCACTGTGGCTGGCCTCCGATTTACACCGCTGCAGAATGATTCCCCATGGTACACTTCCGTTTCAAATCCACGCACTCATTTCCAAAAGTCGCACGGCACCGTTTCGGCATTTTGATCCGACGTTGCACCCCGCACCATCGATGTTGCAGCCTCAGTATATCGATTATTCTGACAACCATATCTTTTGACTCGTTTAGAGTTATGGGAGCCATAACCAGTCAAAATGAAGCTCTTTATGAGATCTACACCTATGATGGCCCCAGGCCATCATAACGGAGTTCCATATTCAAAAAGGACCAATGGAATCACTTTCGGGGGCTCGGAAGTTTTTTTCTTTTCGGTTTCTTCATTTGAATTTTTTGGTTAAACGGGATCACCGTGGCTGGCCTCCGATTTAACACCGCTGTAGAATGATTCCCCATGGTACAGTTCCGTTTCAAATCCACGCACTCATTTCCAAAAGTCGCACGACACCGTTTCGGCGTTTTGATCCGACGTTGCACCCCGCACCGTCGATGTTGCACCCTGAGTATATCGATTATTCAGACAGCCATATCTTTTGACTCGTTTAAAGTTACGGGAGCCATAACCTGTCAAACCGAAGCTCTCTGGGAAATTTACGCTTTTGACGGCCCTAGTCCGTCATAACGGCGTTCCATACCCAAAAAGGACCATCCGGATCACTTTCGGGGGCTCAGAAGTTTTTTTCTTTTCGGTTTCATCATTTGAATTTTTTGGTTAAACGGGATCACCGTGGCTGGCCTCCGATTTAACACCGCTGCAGAATGATTCCCCATGGTATAGTTCCATTTCAAATCCACGCACTCATTTCCAAAAGTCGCACGGCTTCTTTTCGACATTTTGATCCGACGTTGTACCGCGCACCGTCGATGTTGCACCCTGAGTATATCGATTATTCGGACAGCCATATCTTTTGACTCGTTTAAAGTTACGGGAGCCATAACCTGTCAAAACGAAGCTCTCCGGGAGATCTACGCCTTTGAAGGCCCTTGGCCATCATAACGGCGTTCCATACCCAGAAAGGACCTTCCGAATCACTTTCGGGGGCTCGGAAGTTTTTTTCTTTTCGGTTTCTTCATTTGAATTTTTTGGTGAAACGGGATCACCGTGGCTGGCCTCCAATTTAACACCGCTGCAAAATGATTCCCCATGGTACAGTTCTGTTTCAAATCCACGCACTCATTTCCAAAAGTCGCATGACACCGTTTCGGCGTTTTGATCCGACGTTGCACCCCGCACCGTCGATGTTGCACCCTGAGTATATCGATTATTCGGCCAGCCATATCTTTTGACTCGTTTAAAGTTACGGGAGCCATAACCTGTCAAAATGAAGCTTTCCACGAGATCTACGCCTTTGACGGCCCTAGTCCGTCATAACGGCGTTCCATACCCAAAAAGGACCATCCGAATCACTTTCGGGGGCACGAAAGTTTTTTTTCTTTTCGGTTTCATCATTTGAATTTTTTGGTTAAACGGGATCACCGTGGCTGGCCTCCGATTTAACACCGTTGTAGAATGATTCCACATGGTACAGTTCCATTTCGAATCCACGCACTCATTTCCAAAAGTCGCACGGCTTCGTTTCGGCGTTTTGATCCGACGTTGCACCCCGCACCGTCGATGTTGCACCCTGAGTATATCTATTATTCAGACAGCCATATCTTTTGACTCGTTTAAAGTTACGGGAGCCATAACCTGTCAAAACGAAGCTCTTTGGGAGATCTATGCCTTTGACGGCCCTAGGCCATCATAACAGCGTTCCATACCCAAAAAGGACCTTCCGAATCACTTTCGGGGGCTCGGAAGTTTTTTCTTTCGGTTTCTTCATTTGAATTTTTTGGTTAAACGGGATCACCATGGCTGGCCTCCGATTTAACACCGCTGCAGAATGATTCCCCATGGTACAGTTCCGTTTCAAATCCATGCACTCATTTCCAAAATTCGCACGACATCATTTTGGCGTTTTGTTCCAACGTTGCACCCCGCACCGTCGATGTTGCACCCTGAGTATATCGATTATTCGGACATCCATATCTTTTGACTCGTTTAGAGTTACGGGAGCCATAACCTGTCAAAACGAAGCTCTCCTTGAGATCTACGCCTTTGATGGCCCTAGGCCGCCATAACGGCGTTCCATACCCAAAAAGGACCATCCGAATCACTTTCGGGGCTCGGAAGTTTTTTTCTTTTCGGTTTCTTCATTTGAATTTTTGGTTAAACGGGATCACCGTGGCTGGCCTCCGATTTAACACTGCTGTAGAATTATTTTCCATGGTACAGTTCCGTTTCAAATCCACGCACTCATTTCCAAAAGTCGCACGGCACCGTTTCGGCGTTTTGATCCGACGTTGCACCCCGCACCGTCGATGTTGCACCCTGAGTATATCGATTATTCGGACAGCCATATCTTTTGACTCGTTTAAACTTACGGGAGCCATAACCTGTCAAAACGAAGATCTCCGGGAGATCTACGCCTTTGACGGCCTTAGGCCATCATTATGGCGTTCCATACCCAAAAAGGACCATCAGGATCACTTTCGAGGGCTCGGAAGTTTTTTTTCTTTTCGGTTTCATCATTTGAATTTTTTGGTTAAACGGGATCACCGTGGCTGGCCTCCGATTTAACACCACTGCAAAATGATTCCCCATGGTACAATTCCGCTTCAAATACACGCACTCATTTCCAAAAGTCGCACGGCACCGTTTCGGCGTTTTGATCCGAAGTTGCACCCCGCACCGTCGATGTTGCACCCTGAGTATATCGATTATTCGGACAGCCATATCTTTTGACTCGTTTAGAGTTACGGGAGTCATAACTTGTCAAAACGAAGCTCTCTGGGAGATCTACGCCTTTGACGGCCTTGGGCCGTCATAACGGCGTTCCATACCCAAAAAGGACCATTCGAATCACTTTCGGGGGCTTGGAAGTTTTTTTCTTTTCGGTTTCTTCATTTGAATTTTTTTGGTTAAACGGGATCACCGTGGCTGGCCACCGATTTACACCGCTGCAGAATGATTCCCCATGGTACACTTCCGTTTCAAATCGACGCACTCATTTCCAAAAGTCGCACGGCACCGTTTCGACATTTTGATCCGACGTTGCACCCCGCACCGTCGATGTTGCTGCCTGAGTATATCGATTATTCTGACAGCCATATCTTTTGACTCGTTTAGAGTTATGGGAGCCATAACCAGTCAAAACGAAGCTCTTTGGGAGATCTACACCTATGATGGCCCCAGGCCATCATAACGGAGTTCCATATTCAAAAAGGACCAATGGAATCACTTTCGGGGGCTCGGAAGTTTTTTTCTTTTCGGTTTCTTCATTTGAATTTTTGGTTAAACGGGATCACCGTGGCTGGCCTCCGATTTAACACTGCTGTAGAATTATTTTCCATGGTACAGTTCCGTTTCAAATCCACGCACTCATTTCCAAAAGTCGCACGGCACCGTTTCGGCGTTTTGATCCGACGTTGCACCCCGCACCGTCGATGTTGCACCCTGAGTATATCGATTATTCGGACAGCCATATCTTTTGACTCGTTTAAACTTACGGGAGCCATAACCTGTCAAAACGAAGATCTCCGGGAGATCTACGCCTTTGACGGCCTTAGGCCATCATTATGGCGTTCCATACCCAAAAAGGACCATCAGGATCACTTTCGAGGGCTCGGAAGTTTTTTTTCTTTTCGGTTTCATCATTTGAATTTTTTGGTTAAACGGGATCACCGTGGCTGGCCTCCGATTTAACACCACTGCAAAATGATTCCCCATGGTACAATTCCGCTTCAAATACACGCACTCATTTCCAAAAGTCGCACGGCACCGTTTCGGCGTTTTGATCCGAAGTTGCACCCCGCACCGTCGATGTTGCACCCTGAGTATATCGATTATTCGGACAGCCATATCTTTTGACTCGTTTAGAGTTACGGGAGTCATAACTTGTCAAAACGAAGCTCTCTGGGAGATCTACGCCTTTGACGGCCTTGGGCCGTCATAACGGCGTTCCATACCCAAAAAGGACCATTCGAATCACTTTCGGGGGCTTGGAAGTTTTTTTCTTTTCGGTTTCTTCATTTGAATTTTTTTGGTTAAACGGGATCACCGTGGCTGGCCACCGATTTACACCGCTGCAGAATGATTCCCCCTGGTACAGTTCCGTTTCAAATCCACGCACTCATTTCCAAAAGTCGCACGACACCGTTTCGGCGTTTTGATCCGACGTTGCACCCCGCACCGTCGATGTTGCACCCTGAGTATATCGATTATTCGGACAGCCATATCTTTTGAATCGTTTAAAGTTACGGGAGCCATAACCTGTCAAAACGAAGATCTCTGGGAAATTTACGCTTTTGACGGCCCTAGTCCGTCATAACGGCGTTCCATACCCAAAAAGGACCATCCGGATCACTTTCGGGGGCTCGGAAGTTTTTTTTTCTTTTTGGTTTCATCATTTGAATTTTTTGGTTAAACGGGATCACCGTGGCTGGTCTCCGATTTAACACCGCTGCATAATGATTCCCCATGGTAAAGTTACATTTCAAATCCACGCACTCATTTCCAAAAGTCGCACGGCTTCTTTTCGACGTTTTGATCCGACGTTGCACCCCGCACCGTCGATGTTGCACCCTGAGTATATCGATTATTCGGACAACCATATCTTTTGATTTGTTTAAAGTTACGGGAGCCATAACCTGTCAAAACGAAGCTCTCCGAGAGATCTACGCCTTTGACGGCCCTAGGCCGTCATAACGGCGTTCCATACCCAGAAAGGACCTTCCGAATCACTTTCGGGGGCTCGGAAGTTTTTTTCTTTTCGGTTTCTTCATTTGAATTTTTTGGATAAACGGGATCACCGTGGCTGGCCTCCGATTTAACACCGCTGAAAAATGATTCCCCATGGTACAGTTCCGTTTAAAATCCACGCACTCATTTAAAAAAGTCGCACGACACCGTTTCGGCGTTTTGATCCGACGTTGCACCCCGCACCGTCGATGTTGCACCCTGAGTATATCGATTATTCGGCCAGCCATATATTTTGACTCGTTTGAAGTTATGGGTGCCATAACCTTTCAAAATGAAGCTCTCCAGGAGATCTACGCCTTTGACGGCCCTAGTCTGTCATAACGGCGTTCCATACCCAAAAAGGACCATCCGGATCACTTTCGGGGGCACGAAAGTTTTTTTTCTTTTCGGTTTCATCATTTGAATTTTTTGGTTAAACGGGATCACCGTGGCTGGCCTCCGATTTAACACCGATGCAGAATGATTCCCCATGGTACAGTTCCGTTTCAAATCCACGTACTCATTTCCAAAAGTCGCACGGCTTCGTTTCGGCGTTTTGATCCGACGTTGCACCCCGCACCGTCGATGTTGCACCCTGAGTATATCTATTATTCGGACAGCCATATCTTTTGACTCGTTTAAAGTTACGGGAGCCATAACCTGTCAAAACGAAGCTCTCTGGGAGATATACGCCTTTGACGGCCCTAGGCCGTCATAAGGCGTTCCACACCCAAAAAGTACCTTCCGAATCACTTTGGGGGCTTGGAAGTTTTTTTCTTTCGGTTTCTTCATTTGAATTTTTTGGTTAAACGGGATCACCGTGGCTGGCCTCCGATTTAACACCGCTGCAAAATGATTCCCCATGGTACAGTTCCGTTTCAAATCCACGCACTCATTTCAAAAATTCGCACGACATCGTTTTGGCGTTTTGTTCCAACGTTGCACCCCGCACCGTCGATGTTGCACCCTGAGTATATCGATTATTCGGACAGCCATATCTTTTGACTCGTTTAGAGTTACGGGAGCCATAACCTGTCAAAACGAAGCACTCCTTGAGATCTACGCCTTTGATGGCCCTAGGCCGCCATAACGGCGTTCCATACCTAAAAAGGACCATCCGAATCTCTTTCGGGGGCTCGGAAGTTTTTTTCTTTTCGGTTTCTTCATTTGAATTTTTTGGTTAAACGGGATCACCGTGGCTGGCCTCCGATTTAACGCCGCTGTAGAATGATTTTCCATGGTACAGTTCCGTTTCAAATCCACGCACTCATTTCCAAAAGTCGCATGGCACCGTTTCGGCGTTTTAATCCTACGTTGCACCCCACACTCGATGTTGCACTTTGAGTATATCGATTATTCGGACAGCCATATCTTTTGACTCGTTTAAAGTTACGGGAGCCATAACTTGTCAAAACGAAGCTCTCCGGGAGATCTACGCCTTTGACGGCCCTAGGCTGTCATTATGGCGTTCCATACCCAAAAAGGACCATCTGGATCACTTTCGAGGGCTCGAAAGTTTTTTTTCTTTTCGGTTTCATCATTTGAATTTTTTGGTTAAACGGGATCACCGTGGCTGGCCTCCGATTTAACACCGCTGCAGAATGATTCCCCATGGTACAATTCCGCTTCAAATACACACACTCATTTCCAAAAGTCGCACGGCACCATTTCGGAGTTTTGATCCGAAGTTGCACCCCGCACCGTCGATATTGCACCCTGAGTATATCGATTATTCGGACAGCCATATCTTTTGACTCGTTTAGAGTTACGGGAGCCATAACCTGTCAAAACGAAGTTCTTTGGGAGATCTACGCCTTTGATGGCCTTAGGCCGTCATAACGGCGTTCCATACCCAAAAAGGACCATTCGAATCACTTTCGGGGGTTGGAAGTTTTTTTCTTTTCAGTTTCTTCATTTGAATTTTTTTGGTTAAACGGGATCACCGTGGCTGGCCTCCGATTTACACCGCCGCAGAATGATTCCCCATGGTACACTTCCGTTTCAAATCCACGCACTCATTTCCAAAAATCGCACGGCACCGTTTCGGCATTTTGATCTGACGTTGCACCCCGCACCATCGATGTTGCAACCTGAGTATATCGATTATTCTGACAACCATATCTTTTGACTCGTTTAGAGTTATGGGAGCCATAACCAGTCAAGACGAAGCTCTTTGGGAGATCTACACCTATGATGGCCCCAGGCCATCATAACGGAGTTCCATATTCAAAAAGGACCAATGGAATCACTATCGGGGGCTCGGAAGTTTTTTTCTTTTCGGTTTCTTCATTTGAATTTTTTGGTTAAACGGGATCACCGTGGCTGGCCTCCGATTTAACATCACTGCAGAATGATTCCCCATGGTACAGTTCCGTTTCAAATCCACGCACTCATTTCCAAAAGTCGCACGACACCGTTTCGGCATTTTGATCCGACGTTGCACCGCGCACCGTCGATGTTGCACCCTGAGTATATCGATTATTCGGACAGCCATATCTTTTGACTCGTTTAAAGTTACGGGAGCCATAACCGGTCAAAACGAAGCTCTCTAGGAGATTTATGCTTTTGACGGCCATAGTCCGTCATAACGGCGTTCCATACCCAAAAAGGACCATTCGGATCACTTTCGGGGGCTCGAAAGTTTTTTTTCTTTTCGGTTTCATCATTTGAATTTTTTGGTTAAACGGGATCACCGTGGCTGGCCTCTGAGTTAACACCGTTGCAGAATGATTCCCCATGGTACAATTCCATTTCAAATCCACGCACTCATTTCCAAAAGTCGCACGGCTTCTTTTCGACGTTTTGATCCGACGTTGCACCCCGCACCGTCGATGTTGCACCCTGAGTATATCGATTATTCGGACAGCCATATCTTTTGACTCGTTTAAAGTTACGGGATCCATAACCTATCAAAACGAAGCTCTCCGGGAGATCTACGCCTTTAACGGCCCTAGGCCATCATAACGGCGTTCCATACCCAAAAAGGACCTTCCGAATCACTTTCGGGGGCTCGGAAGTTTTTTTCTTTTCTGTTTCTTCATTTGAATTTTTTGGTTAAACGGGATCACCATGGCTGGCCTCCGATTTAACACCGCTGCAGAATGATTCCCCATGGTACAGTTCTGTTTCGAATCCATGCACTCATTTCCAAAAGTCGCACGGCTTCGTTTCGGTGTTTTGATCGGACGTTGCACCCCGCACCGTCGATGTTGCACCCTGAGTATATCTATTATTCGGACAACCATATCTTTTGACTCATTTAAAGTTACGGGAGCCATAACCTGTCAAAACAAAGCTCTATGGGAGATCTACGCCTTTGACGGCCCTAGGCCGTCATAACGTCGTTCCATACCCAAAAAGGACCTTACGAATCACTTTCGGGGGCTCGGAAGTTTTTTTCTTTCGGTTTCTTCATTTGAATTTTTTGGTTACACGGGATCACCATGCCTAGCCTCCGATTTAACACCGCTGCAAAATGATTCCCTATGGTACAGTTCCGTTTCAAATCCATGCACTTATTTCCAAAATTCGCACGGCATCATTTTGGCGTTTTGTTCTAACGTTGCACCCCGCACCGTCGATGTTGCACCCTGAGTATATCGATTATTCGGAAAGCCATATCTTTTGACTCGTTTAAAGTTACGGGAGCCATAACCTATCAAAACGAAGCTCTCCGGGAGATCTACGCCTTTGACGGCCCTAGGCCGTCATTATGGCGTTCCATACCCAAAAAGGACCATCTGGATCACTTTCGAGGGCTCGGAAGTTTTTTTTCTTTTTGGTTTCATCATTTGAATTTTTTGGTTAAACGGGATCACCGTGGCTGGCCTCCGATTTAACACCGCTACAGAATGATTCCCCATGGTACAATTCTGCTTCAAATACACGCACTCATTTCCAAAAGTCGCACGGCACCGTTTCGTCGTTTTGATCCGAAGTTGCACCCCGCACCGTCGATGTTGCACCCTGAGTATATCGATTATTCGGACAGCCATATCTTTTGACTCGTTTAGAGTTACGGGAGCCATAACCTGTCAAAACGAAGCTCTCTAGGAGATCTATGCCTTTGACGGCCTTAGGCCATCATAACAGCGTTCCATACCCAAAAAGGACCATTCGAATTACTTTCGGGGGCTGGGAAGTTTTTTTCTTTTCGGTTTCTTCATTTGAATTTTTTTGGTTAAACGGGATCACCGTTGCTGGCCTCCGATTTACACCGCTGCAGAATGATTCCCCATGGTACACTTCCGTTTCAAATCCACCCACTCATTTCCAAAAGTCGCACGGCACCGTTTCGGCATTTTGATCCGACGTTGCACCCCGCACCGTCGATGTTGCAGCCTGAGTATATCGATTATTCTGACAACCATATCTTTTGACTCGTTTAGAGTTATGGGAGCCATAACCAGTCAAAACGAAGCTCTTTATGAGATCTACACCTATGATGGCTCCAGGCCATCATAACGGAGTTCCATATTCAAAAAGGACCAATGGAATCACTATCGGGGGCTCGGAAGTTTTTTTCTTTTCGGTTTCTTCATTTGAATTTTTTGGTTAAACGGGATCACCGTGGCTGGCCTCCGATTTAACACCGCTGCAGAATGATTCCCCATGGTACAGTTCCGTTTCAAATCCATGCACTCATTTCCAAAAGTCGCACGACACCGTTTTGGCGTTTTGATCCAACGTTGCACCACGCACCGTCGATGTTGCACCCTGACTATATCGATTATTCGGACAGCCATATCTTTTGACTCGTTTAAAGTTACGGGAGCCATAACCTGTCAAAACGAAGATCGCTGGGAAATTTACGCTTTTGACGGCCCTAGTCCGTCATAACGGCGTTCCATACCCAAAAAGGACCATCCGGATCACTTTCGGGGGCTCAAAAGTTTTTTTTCTTTTCGGTTTCATCATTTGAATTTTTTGGTTAAACGGGATCACCGTGGCTGGCCTCCGATTTAACAACGCTGCAGAATGATTCCCCATGCTACAGTTCCGTTTCAAATCCACGCACTCATTTACAAAAGTCGCACGGCTTCTTTTCGGCGTTTTGATCCGACGTTGCACCGCGCACCGTCGATGTTGCACCCTGAGTATATCGATTATTCGGACAGCCATATCTTTTGACTCGTTTAAAGTTACGGGAGCCATAACCTGTCAAAACGAAGCTCTCCGGGAGATCTAGGCCTTTGACGGCCCTAGGCCATCATAACGGCGTTCCATACCCAGAAAGGACCTTCCGAATCACTTTCGGGGGCTCGGAAGTTTTTTTCTTTTCGGTTTCTTCATTTGAATTTTTTGGTTAAACGGGATCACCGTGGCTGGCCTCCGATTTAACACCGCTGCAAAATGATTCCCCATGGTACAGTTCCGTTTCAAATCCACGCACTCATTTCCAAAAGTCGCACGACACCGTTTCGGCGTTTTGATCCGACGTTGCACCCCGCATCGTCGATGTTGCACCCTGAGTATATCGATTATTCGGCCAGCCATATCTTTTGACTTGTTTAAAGTTACGGGAGCCATAACCTGTCAAAATGAAGCTCTCCGGGAGATCTACGCCTTTGACGGCCCTAGTCCATCATAACGGCGTTCCGTACCCAAAAAGGACCATCCGGATCACTTTTGGGGGCACGAAAGTTTTTTTTCTTTTCGGTTTCATCATTTGAATTTTTTGGTTAAACGGGATCACCGTGGCTGGCCTCCGATTTAACACCGCTGCAGAATGATTCCCCATGGTACAGTTCCGTTTCGAATCCACGCACTCATTTACAAAAGTCGCACGGCTTCTTTTCGGCGTTTTGATCCGACGTTGCACCCCGCACCGTCGATGTTGCACCCTGAGTATATCGATTATTCGGACAGCCATATCTTTTGACTCGTTTAAAGTTACGGGAGCCATAACCTGTCAAAACGAAGCTCTCTAGGAGATCTACGCCTTTGACGTCCCTAGGCCATCATAACGGCGTTCCATACCCAGAAAGGACCTTCCGAATCACTTTCGGGGGCTCGGAAGTTTTTTTCTTTTCGGTTTCTTCATTTGAATTTTTTGGTTAAACGGGATCATCGTGGCTGGCCTCCGATTTAACACCGCTGCAGAATGATTCCCCATGGTACAGTTCCGTTTCAAATCCACGCACTCATTTCCAAAAGTCGCACGACACCGTTTCGGCGTTTTGATCCGACGTTGCACCCCGCATCGTCGATGTTGCACCCTGAGTATATCGATTATTCGGCCAGCCATATCTTTTGACTCGTTTAAAGTTACGGGAGCCATAACCTGTCAAAATGAAGCTCTCCGGGAGATCTACGCCTTTGACGGCCCTAGTCCATCATAACGGCGTTCCGTACCCAAAAAGGACCATCCGGATCACTTTCGGGGGCACGAAAGTTTTTTTTCTTTTCGGTTTCATCATTTGAATTTTTTGGTTAAACGGGATCACCATGGCTGGCCTCCGATTTAACACCGCTGCAGAATGATTCCCCATGGTACAGTTCCGTTTCGAATCCACGCACTCATTTCCAAAAGTCGCACGGCTTCGTTTCGGCGTTTTGATCCGACGTTGCACCCCGCACCGTCGATGTTGCACCCTGAGTATATCTATTATTCGGACAGCCATATCTTTTGACTCGTTTACAGTTACGGGAGCAATAACCTGTCAAAACGAAGCTCTCTAGGAGATCTACGCCTTTGACGGCCCTAGGCCGTCATAACGGCGTTCCATACCCAAAAAGGACCTTCCAAATCACTTTCGGGGGCTCGGAAGGTTTTTCTTTCGGTTTCTTCATTTGAATTTTTTGGTTAAACGGGATCACCATGGCTGGCCTCCGATTTAACACCGCTGCAGAATGATTCTCCATGGTACAGTTCCGTTTCAAATCCATGCACTCATTTCCAAAATTCGCACGGCATCGTTTTGGCGTTTTGTTCCAACGTTGCACCCAGCACCGTCGATGTTGCACCCTGAGTATATCGATTATTCGGACAGCCATATCTTTTGACTCGTTTAGAGTTACGGGAGCCATAACCTGTCAAAATGAAGCTCTCCTTGAGATCTACGCCTTTGATGGCCCTAGGCCGCCATAACGGCGTTCCATATCCAAAAAGGACCATCCGAATTACTTTCGGGGACTCGGAAGTTTTTTTCTTTTCGGTTTCTTCATTTGAATTTTTTGGTTAAACGGGATCACCGGGGCTGGCCTCCGATTTAACACTGCTGTAGAATGATTTTTCATGGTACAGTTCCGTTTCAAATCCACGCACTCATTTCCAAAAGTCGCACGGCACCGTTTCGGTGTTTTGATCCGACGTTGCACCCCGCACCGTCGATGTTGCACCCTGAGTATATCGATTATTCGGACAGCCATATCTTTTGACTCGTTTAAAGTTACGGGAGCCATAACCTGTCAAAACGAAGCTCTCCGGGAGATCTATGCCTTTGATGGCCCTAGGCCGTCATTATGGCGTTCCATACCCAAAAAGGACCATCTGGATCACTTTCGAGGGCTCGGAAGTTTTTTTTCTTTTCGGTTTCATCATTTGAATTTTTTTGTTAAACGGGATCACCGTGGCTGGCCTCCGATTTAACACCGCTGCAGAATGATTCCCCATGGTACAATTCCGCTTCAAATACACGCACTCATTTCCAAAAGTCGCACGACACCCTTTCGGCGTTTTGATCCGAAGTTGCACCCCGCACCGTCGATGTTGCACCCTGAGTATATCGATTATTCGGACAGCCATATCTTTTGACTCGTTTAGAGTTACGGGAGCCATAACCTGTCAAAACGAAGATCTCTGGGAGATCTGCGCCTTTGATGGCCTTAGGCCGTCATAACGGCGTTCCATACCCAAAAGGACCATTCGTATCACTTTCGGGGGCTCGGAAGTTTTTTTCTTTTCGGTTTCTTCATTTGAATTTTTTTGGTTAAACGGGATCACCGTGGCTGGCCTCCAATTTACATCGCTGCAGAATGATTCCCCATGGTACACTTCTGTTTCAAATCCACGCACTCATTTCCAAAAGTCGTACGGCACCGTTTCGACATTTTGATCCGACGTTGCACCCCGCACCGTCGATGTTGCAGCCTGAGTATATCGATTATTCTGACAACCATATCTTTTGACTCGTTTAGAGTTATGGGAGCCATAACCAGTCAAAATGAAGCTCTTTGGGAGATCTACACCTATGATGGCCCCAGGCCATCATAATGGAGTTCCATATTCAAAAAGGACCAATGGAATCACTTTCGGGGGCTCGGAAGTTTTTTTCTTTTCGGTTTCTTCATTTGAATTTTTTGGTTAAATGGGATCACCGTGGCTGGCCTCCGATTTAACACCTCTGCAGAATGATTCCCCCTGGTACAGTTCCGTTTCAAATCCATGTACTCATTTCCAAAAGTCGCAAGACACCGTTTCGGCGTTTTGATCCGACGTTGCACCCCGCACCGTCGATGTTGCACCCTGAGTATATCGATTATTCGGACAGCCATATCTTTTGACTCGTTTAAAGTTACGGGAGCCATAACCTGTCAAAACGAAGCTCTCTGGGAAATTTACGCTTTTGATGGCCCTAGTCCGTCATAACGGCGTTCCATACCCAAAAAGGACCATCCGGATCACTTTCGGGGGCTCGGAAGTTTTTTTTCTTTTCGGTTTCATCATTTGAATTTTTTGGTTAACGGGATCACCGTGGCTGGCCTCCGATTTAACACCGCTGCAGAATGATTCCCCATGGTACAGTTCCGTTTCAAATCCATGCACTCATTTCCAAAAGTCGCACGGCTTCTTTTCGACGTTTTGATCCGACGTTGCACCCCGCACCGTCGATGTTGCACCCTGAGTATATCGATTATTCGGACAGCCATATCTTTTGACTCGTTTAAAGTTATGGGAGCCATAACCTGTCAAAACGAAGCTCTCCGGAAGATCTACGCCTTTGACGGCCCTAGGCCGTTATAACGGCGTTTCATACCCAGAAAGGACCTTTCGAATCACTTTCGGGGGCTCGGAAGTTGTTTTCTTTTCGGTTTCTTCATTTGAATTTTTTGGTTAAACGGGATCACCGTGGCTGGTCTCCGATTTAACACCGCTGCAAAATGATTCCCCATGGTACAGTTCCGTTTCAAATCCACGCACTCATTTCCAAAAGTCGCACAACACCGTTTTGGCGTTTTGATCCGACGTTGCACCCCGCACCGTAGATGTTGCACCTTGAGTATATCGATTATTCGGCCAGCCATATCTTTTGACTCGTTTAAAGTTACGGGAGCCATAACCTTTCAAAATAAAGCTCTCCGGGAGATCTACACCTTTGATGGCCCTAGTCCGTCATAACGGCGTTCCATACCCAAAAAGGACCATCCGGATCACTTTCGGGGGCACGAAAGTTTTTTTCTTTTCGGTTTCATCATTTGAATTTTTTGGTTAAACGGGATCACCGTGGCTGGCCTCCGATTTAACACCGCTGCAGAATGATTTCCCATGGTACAGTTCCATTTCAAATCCACTTACTCATTTCCAAAAGTCCCACGGCTTTGTTTTGGTGTTTTCATCCGACGTTGCACCCCGCACCGTCGATGTTGCACCCTGAGTATATCTATTATTTGGACAGCCATATCTTTTGATTCGTTTAAATTTACGGGAGCCATAACCTGTCAAAACGAAGCTCTCTGGGAGATCTACGCCTTTGACGGCCCTAGGCCGTCATAACGGCGTTCCATACCCAAAAAGGACCTTCCGAATCACTTTCGGGGGCTCGGACGTTTTTTTCTTTCGGTTTCTTCATTTGAATTTTTTGGTTAAACGGGATCACCGTGGCTGGCCTCCGATTTAACACCGCTGCAGAATGATTCCTCATGGTACAGTTCCGTTTCAAATCCACGCACTCATTTCCAAAAGTCGCACGACACCGTTTCGGCGTTTTGTTCCAACGTTGCACCCCGCACCGTCGATGTTGCACCCTGAGTATATTGATTATTCGGACAGCCATATCTTTTGACTCGTTTAAAGTTACGGGAGCCATAACCTGTCAAAACGAAGCTCTCTGGGAGATCTACGCCTTTGACGGCCCTAGGCCGTCATAACGGCGTTCCATACCCAAAAAGGACCATCCGAATCACTTTTGGGGGCTCGGAAGTTTTTTTCTTTTCGGTTTCTTCATTTGAATTTTTTGGTTAAACGGGATCACCGTGGCTGGCCTCCGATTTAACACTGCTGTAGAATGATTTTCCATGATACAGTTCCGTTTCAAATCCACGCACTCATTTCCAAAAGTTGCACGGCACCGTTTCAGCGTTTTGATCCGACGTTGCACCCCGCACCGTCGATGTTATACCCTGAGTATATCGATTATTCGGACAGCCATATCTTCTGACTCGTTTAAAGTTACGGGAGCCATAACCTGTCAAAACGAAGCTCTCTGGGAGATCTACGCCTTTGATGACCCAAGGTCATCATTATGGCGTTCCATACCCAAAAAGGACCATCTGGATCACTTTCGGGGGCTCAGAAGTTTTTTTTCTTTTCGGTTTCATCATTTGAATTTTTTGGTTAAACGGGATCACCGTGGCTGGCCTCCGATTTAACACCGCTGCAGAATGATTCCCCATGGTACAATCAATTTCAAATCCACGCACTCATATCCAAAAGTCGCACGGCACCGTTTCGGCGTTTTGATCCGACGTTGCACTCCGCACCGCCGATGTTGCACCCTGAGTATATCGATTATTCGGATAGCCATATCTTTTGACTCGTTTAAAGTTACGGGAGCCATAACCTGTCAAAATGAAGCTCTTCGGAAGATCTATGCCTTTGATGGCCCTAGGCCGTCATAACGGTGTTCCATACCCAAAAAGGACCATCCGAATCACTTTCGGGGGCTCGGAAGTTTTTTTCTTTTCGGTGTCTTTATCTGAATTTTTTGGTTAAACGGGATCACCGTGGTTGGCCTCCGATTTAACACCGCTGTAGAATGATTCCCCATGGTACACTTCCATTTCAAATCCACGCACTCATTTCCAAAATTTGCACGTCACCGTTTTGGCATTTTGATCCGACGTTGCACCCCGCACCGTCGATGTTGCACCCTGAGTATATCGATTATTCGGACAACCATAACTTTTTACTCGTTTAGAGTTACGGGAGCCATAACCTGTCAAAACGAAGCTCTCCGGGAGATCTACGCCTTTGACGGCCCTAGGCCATCATAACGGCGTTACATACCCAAAAAGGACCATCCGAATCTCTTTCGGGGGATCGAAAGTTTTTTTCTTTTCGGTTTCTTCATTTGAATTTTTTTGGTTAAATGGATCACCGTGGCTGGCCTCCGATTTACACCGCTGCAGAATGATTCCCCATGGTACACTTCCATTTCAAATCCACGCACTCATTTCTAAAAGTCGCATGGCACCGTTTTGGCGTTTTGATCCGACGTTGCACCCCGCACCGTCGATGTTGCAGCCTGAGTATATCGATTATTCGGACAGCCATATCTTTTGACTCGTTTAGAGTTACGGGAGCCATAACCTGTCAAAACGAAGCTCTTCGGGAGATCTACGCCTTTGACGGCCTTAGGCCATCATAACGGCGTTCCATACCCAAAAATGACCTTCCGAATCACTTTCAGGGGCTTAGATGTTTTTTTCTTTTCGGTTTCTTCATTTGAATTTTATGGTTAAACGGGATCACCGTGGCTGGCCTCCGATTTAACACCGCTGCAGAATGATTCCCCATGGTACAGTTCCGTTTCAAACCCACGCACTCATTTCCAAAAGTCGCACGACACCGTTTTGGCGTTTTGATCCGACGTTGCACCCCACACCGTCGATGTTGCACCCTGAGTATATCGATTATTCGGCCAGCCATATCTTTTGACTCGTTTAAATTTACGGGAGCCATAACCTGTCAAAACGAAGCTCTCCGGGAGATCTATGCCTTTGATGGCCGTAGTCTGTCTTAACGGCGTTCCATAACCAAAAAAGGTCATCCGGATCACTTTCGGGGGCTTAGAAGTTTTTTTTCTTTTCGGTTTCATCATTTGAATTTTTTGGTTAAACGGGATCACCGTGGCTGGCCTTCGATTTAACACCGCTGCAGAATGATTCCCCATGGTATAGTTTCGTTTCAAATCCACGCACTCATTTCCAAAAGTTGCACGGCTTCGTTTCGGCATTTTGATCCGACGTTGCACCCCACACCGTCGATGTTGCACCCTTAGTATATCGATTATTCGGACAGCCATATCTTTTGACTCGTTTAAAGTTACGGGAGCCATAACCTGTCAAAACGAAGCTCTTCGGGAGATCTACGCCTTTGACGGCCCTAGGCCGTCATAACGGCGTTCCATACCCAAAAAGGATCTTCCGATTCACTTTTAGGGGCTCGGAAGTTTTTTTCTTTTCGGTTTCTTCATTTGAATTTTTTGGTTAAACGGGATCACCATGGCTGGCCTTCGATTTAACACCGCTGCAGAATGATTCCCCATGGTACAGTTCCGTTTCAAATCCACGCACTCATTTCCAAAATTCGCACGGGATCGTTTTGGCGTTTTGATCCAACGTTGCACCCCGCACCGTCGATGTTGCACCTTGAGTATATCGATTATTCGGACAGCCATATCTTTTGACTCGTTTAGAGTTACGGGAGCCATAACCTGTCAAAGCGAAGCTCTCCGAGAGATCTACGCCTTTGATGGCCCTAGGCTGTCATAACGGCGTCCTATACCCAAAAAGGACCATCCGAATCACTTTCGGGGGCTCGGAAGTTTTTTTCTTTTCGGTTTCTTCATTTGAATTTTTTGCTTAAACGGGATCACCGTGGCTGGCCTTCGATTTAACACCGCTGCAGAATGATTCCCCATGGTATAGTTCCATTTCAAATCCACGCACTCATTTCCAAAAGTCGCACGGCACCGTTTCGGCGTTTTGATCCGACGTTGCACCTCGCACCGTCGATGTTGCACCCTGAGTATATCGATTATTCGGACAGCCATATCTTTTGACTCGTTTAGAGTTACGGGAGCCATAACCTGTCAAAACGAAGCTCTTCGGGAGATCTACGCCTTTGATGGCCCTAGGCCATCATAACGGAGTTCCATACTCAAAAAGGACCATCGGAATCACTTTCGGGGGCTCGGAAGTGTTTTTCTTTTCGGTTTCTTCATTTGAATTTTTTGGTTAAACGGGATCACCATGGCTGGCCTCCGATCTAACACCGCTGTAGAATGATTTTCCATGGTACATTTCCGTTTCAAATCCACGCACTAATTTCCAAAAGTCGCACGGCACCGTTTCGGCATTTTGATCCGACGTTGCTCCCCGCACCGTCGATGTTGCACCCTGAGTATATCGATTATTCGGACAGCAATATCTTTTGACTCGTTTAAAGTTACGGGAGCCATAACCCGTCAAACCGAAGTTATCCGGGAGATCTACGCCTTTGACGGCCCTAGGCCGTCATAACGGCGTTCCATACCCAAAAAGGACCTTTCGAATCACTTTCGGGGGCTCGGAAGTTTTTTTCTTTTCGGTTTCTTCATTTGAATTTTTTGGTTAAACGGGATCACCGTGGCTGGCCTTCGATTTAACACCGCTGCAGAATGATTCCCCATTGTACAGTTCCGTTTCAAATCCACGCACTCATTTCCAAAAGTCGCACGACACCGTTTCGGCGTTTTGATCCGACGTTGCACCCCGCACCATCGATGTTGCACCCTGAGTATATCGATTATTCGGACAGCCATATCTTTTGACTTGTTTAAAGTTACGGGAGCCATAACCTGTCAAAACAAAGCTCTCCGGGAGATCTACGCCTTTGATGGCCCTAGTATGTCATAACGGCGTTCCATACCCAAAAAGGACCATCCGGATCACTTTCGGGGGCTCGGAAGTTTTTTTTCTTTTCGGTTTCATCATTTGAATTTTTTGGTTAAACGGGATCACCGTGGCTGGCCTCCGATTTAACACCACTGCAGAATGATTCCCCATGGTACAGTTCCGTTTCAAATCCACGCACTCATTTTCAAAAGTCGCACGGCTTCGTTTCGGCATTTTGATCCGACGTTGCACCCCGCACCGTCGATGTTGCACCCTGAGTATATCTATTATTCGGACAGCCATATCTTTTGACTCGTTTAAAGTTACGGGAGCCATAACCTGTCAAAACGAAGCTCTCTGGGAGATCTACGCCTTTGACGGCCTTAGGCCGTCATAACGGTGTTCCATACCCAAAAAGGACCTTCCGAATCACTTTCGGGGGCTCGAAAGTTTTTTTCTTTCGGTTTCTTCATTTGAATTTTTTGGTTAAACGGGATCACCGTGGCTGGCCTCCGATTTAACACCGCTGCAGAATGATTCCCCATGGTACAATCCATTTCAAATCCACGCACTCATATCCAAAAGTCGCACGGCACCGTTTCGGCGTTTTGATCCGACGTTGCACCCCGCACCGCCGATGTTGCACCCTGAGTATATCGATTATTCGGATAGCCATATCTTTTGACTCGTTAAAAGTTACGGGAGCCATAACCTGTCAAAATGAAGCTCTTCGGAAGATCTATGCCTTTGATGGCCCTAGGCCGTCATAACGGTGTTCCATACCCAAAAAGGACCATCCGAATCACTTTCGGGGGCTCGGAAGTTTTTTTCTTTTCGGTGTCTTTATCTGAATTTTTTGGTTAAACGGGATCACCGTGGTTGGCCTCCGATTTAACACCGCTGTAGAATGATTCCCCATGGTACACTTCCATTTCAAATCCACGCACTCATTTCCAAAATTTGCACGTCACCGTTTTGGCGTTTTGATCCGACGTTGCACCCCGCACCGTCGATGTTGCACCCTGAGTATATCGATTATTCGGACAACCATAACTTTTTACTCGTTTAGAGTTACGGGAGCCATAACCTGTCAAAACGAAGCTCTCCGGGAGATCTACGCCTTTGACGGCCCTAGGCCATCATAACGGCATTACATACCCAAAAAGGACCATCCGAATCTCTTTCGGGGGATCGAAAGTTTTTTTCTTTTCGGTTTCTTCATTTGAATTTTTTTGGTTAAATGGATCACCGTGGCTGGCCTCCGATTTACACCGCTGCAGAATGATTCCCCATGGTACACTTCCATTTCAAATCCACGCACTCATTTCTAAAAGTCGCATGGCACCGTTTTGGCGTTTTGATCCGACGTTGCACCCCGCACCGTCGATGTTGCAGCCTGAGTATATCGATTATTCGGACAGCCATATCTTTTGACTCGTTTAGAGTTACGGGAGCCATAACCTGTCAAAACGAAGCTCTTCGGGAGATCTACGCCTTTGACGGCCTTAGGCCATCATAACGGCGTTCCATACCCAAAAATGACCTTCCGAATCACTTTCAGGGGCTTAGATGTTTTTTTCTTTTCGGTTTCTTCATTTGAATTTTATGGTTAAACGGGATCACCGTGGCTGGCCTCCGATTTAACACCGCTGCAGAATGATTCCCCATGGTACAGTTCCGTTTCAAATCCACGCACTCATTTCCAAAAGTCGCACGACACCGTTTCGGCGTTTTGATCCGACGTTGCACCCCACACCGTCGATGTTGCACCCTGAGTATATCGATTATTCGGCCAGCCATATCTTTTGACTCGTTTAAATTTACGGGAGCCATAACCTGTCAAAACGAAGCTCTCCGGGAGATCTATGCCTTTTATGGCCGTAGTCTGTCTTAACGGCGTTCCATAACCAAAAAAGGTCATCCAGATCACTTTCGGGGGCTTAGAAGTTTTTTTTCTTTTCGGTTTCATCATTTGAATTTTTTGGTTAAACGGGATCACCGTGGCTGGCCTCCGATTTAACACCGCTGCAGAATGATTCCCCATGGTATAGTTTCGTTTCAAATCCACGCACTCATTTCCAAAAGTCGCACGGCTTCGTTTCGGCATTTTGATCCGACGTTGCACCCCACACCGTCGATGTTGCACCCTTAGTATATCGATTATTCAGACAGCCATATCTTTTGACTCGTTTAAAGTTACGGGAGCCATAACCTGTCAAAACGAAGCTCTTCGGGAGATCTACGCCTTTGACGGCCCTAGGCCGTCATAACGGCGTTCCATACCCAAAAAGGATCTTCCGATTCACTTTTAGGGGCTCGGAAGTTTTTTTCTTTTCGGTTTCTTCATTTGAATTTTTTGGTTAAACGGGATCACCATGGCTGGCCTTCGATTTAACACCGCTGCAGAATGATTCCCCATGGTACAGTTCCGTTTCAAATCCACGCACTCATTTCCAAAATTCGCACGGGATCGTTTTGGCGTTTTGATCCAACGTTGCACCCCGCACCGTCGATGTTGCACCTTGAGTATATCGATTATTCGGACAGCCATATCTTTTGACTCGTTTAGAGTTACGGGAGCCATAACCTGTCAAAACGAAGCTCTCCGAGAGATCTACGCCTTTGATGGCCCTAGGCTGTCATAACGGCGTCCTATACCCAAAAAGGACCATCCGAATCACTTTCGGGGGCTCGGAAGTTTTTTTCTTTTCGGTTTCTTCATTTGAATTTTTTGGTTAAACGGGATCACCGTGGCTGGCCTTCGATTTAACACCGCTGCAGAATGATTCCCCATGGTACACTTCCATTTCAAATCCTTACACTAATTTCTAAAAGTTGCACGGCACCGTTTCGGCGTTTTGATCCGACGTTGCACCTCGCACCGTCGATGTTGCACCCTGAGTATATCGATTATTCAGACAGCCATATCTTTTGACTCGTTTAGAGTTACGGGAGCCATAACCTGTCAAAACGAAGATCTTCGGGAGATCTACGCCTTTGATGGCCCTAGTCCATCATAACGGAGTTCCATACTCAAAAAGGACCATCGGAATCACTTTCGGGGGCTCGGAAGTGTTTTTCTTTTCGGTTTCTTCATTTGAATTTTTTGGTTAAACGGGATCACCGTGGCTGGCCTCCGATCTAACACCGCTGTAGAATGATTTTCCATGGTACATTTCCGTTTCAAATCCACGCACTAATTTCCAAAAGTCGCACGGCACTGTTTCGGCATTTTGATCCGACGTTGCTCCCCGCACCGTCGATGTTGCACCCTGAGTATATCGATTATTCGGACAACAATATCTTTTGACTCGTTTAAAGTTACGGGAGCCATAACCCGTCAAAACGAAGTTATCCGGGAGATCTACGCCTTTGACGGCCCTAGGCCGTCATAACGGCGTTCCATACCCAAAAAGGACCTTTCGAATCACTTTCGGGGGCTCGGAAGTTTTTTTCTTTTCGGTTTCTTCATTTGAATTTTTTGGTTAAACGGGATCACCGTGGCTGGCCTTCGATTTAACACCGCTGCAGAATGATTCCCCATTGTACAGTTCCGTTTCAAATCCACGCACTCATTTCCAAAAGTTGCACGACACCGTTTCGGCGTTTTGATCCGACGTTGCACCCCGCACCATCGATGTTGCACCCTGAGTATATCGATTATTCGGACAGCCATATCTTTTGACTCGTTTAAAGTTACAGGAGCCATAACCTGTCAAAACAAAGCTCTCCGGGAGATCTACGCCTTTGATGGCCCTAGTATGTCATAACGGCGTTCCATACCCAAAAAGGACCATCCGGATCACTTTCGGGGGCTCGGAAGTTTTTTTTCTTTTCGGTTTCATCATTTGAATTTTTTGGTTAAACGGGATCACCGTGGCTGGCCTCCGATTTAACACCACTGCAGAATGATTCCCCATGGTACAGTTCCGTTTCAAATCCACGCACTCATTTTCAAAAGTCGCACGGCTTCGTTTCGGCATTTTGATCCGACGTTGCACCCCGCACCGTCGATGTTGCACCCTGAGTATATCTATTATTCGGACAGCCATATCTTTTGACTCGTTTAAAGTTACGGGAGCCATAACCTGTCAAAACGAAGCTCTCTGAGAGATCTACGCCTTTGACGGCCTTAGGCCGTCATAACGGTGTTCCATACCCAAAAAGGACCTTCCGAATCACTTTCGGGGGCTCGGAAGTTTTTTTCTTTCGGTTTCTTCATTTGAATTTTTTGGTTAAACGGGATCACCGTGGCTGGCCTCCGATTTAACACCGCTGCAGAATGATTCCCCATGGTACAGTTCCATTTCAAATCCACGCACTCATTTCCAAAATTCGCACGGCATCGTTTTGGCATTTTGTTCCAACGTTGCACCCCGCACCGTCGATGTTGCACCCTGAGTATATCGATTATTCGGACAGCCATATCTTTTGACTCGTTTAAATTTACGGGAGCCATAACCTGTCAAAACGAAGCTCTCCGGGAGATCTACGCCTTTGATGGCCCTAGGCCGCCATAACGGCGTTCCATACCCAAAAAGGACCATCCGAATCACTTTCGGGGCTCGGAAGTTTTTTTCTTTTCGGTTTCTTCATTTGAATTTTTTGGTTAAACGGGATCACCGTAGCTGGCCTCCGATTTAACACTGTTGTAGAATGATTTTCCATGATACAGTTCCGTTTCAAATCCACGCACTCATTTCCAAAAGTCGCACGGCACCGTTTCGGCGTTTTGATCCGACGTTGCACCCCGCACCGTCGATGTTGCACCCTGAGTATATCGATTATTCGGACAGCCATATCTTTTGACTCGTTTAAAGTTACGGGAGCCATAACCTGTCAAAACGAAGCTCTCCGGGATATCTAGGCCTTTGATGGACCTAGGCCATAATTATGGCATTCCATACCCAAAAGGACCATCTGGATCACTTTTGGGGGCTCGGAAGTTTTTTTTCTTTTCGGTTTCATCATTTGAATTTGGTTAAACGGGATCACCGTGGCTGGCCTCCGATTTAACACCGCTGCAAAATGATTCCCCATGGTACAATCCGTTTCAAATCCACGCACTCATATCCAAAAGTCGCACGGCACCGTTTCGGCGTTTTGATCCGACGTTGCACCCCGCACCGTCGATGTTGCAGCTTGAGTATATCGATTATTCGGACAACCATATCTTTTGACTCGTTTAGAGTTACGGGAGCCATAACCTATCAAAACGAAGCTCTCCGAGAGATCTACGCTTTTGATGGCCCTAGGCTGTCATAACGGCGTCCCATACCCAAAAAGGACCATCCGAATCACTTTCGGGGGCTCGGAAGTTTTTTTCTTTTTGGTTTCTTCGATTGAATTTTTTGGTTAAACGGGATCACCGTGGCTGGCCTCCGATTTAACACCGCTGCAGAATGATTCCCCATAGTACACTTCCGTTTCAAATCCATACACTAATTTCTAAAAGTAGCACGGCACCGTTTCGGCGTTTTGATCCGACGTTGCACCTCGCACCGTCGATGTTGCACCCTGAGTATATCGATTATTCGGACAGCCATATCTTTTGACTCGTTCAGAGTTACGGGAGCCATAACCTATCAAAACGAAGCTCTTCGGGAGATCTACGCCTTTGATGGCCCTAGGCCATCATAACGGAGTTCCATACTCAAAAAGGACCATCGGAATCACTTTCGGGGGCTCGGAAGTGTTTTTCTTTTCGGTTTCTTCATTTGAATTTTTTGGTTAAACGGGATCATCGTGGTTGGCCTCCGATTTAACACCGCTGTAGAATGATTTTCCATGGTACAGTTCCGTTTCAAATCCACACACTCATTTCCAAAAGTCGCACGGCACCGTTTCGGCATTTTGATCCGACGTTGCTCCCCGCACCGTCGATGTTGCACCCTGAGTATATCGATTATTCGGACAGCAATATCTTTTGACTCGTTTAAAGTTACGGGAGCCATAACCTGTCAAAACGAAGCTATCCGGGAGATCTACGCCTTTGATGGCCCTAGGCCGTCATAACGGCGTTCCAAAAAGGACCTTCCGAATCACTTTTGGGGGCTCGGAAGTTTTTTTCTTTTCGGTTTCTTCATTTTAATTTTTTGGTTAAACGGGATCACCGTGGTTGGCCTCTGATTTAATACCGCTGCAGAATGATTCCCCATGGTACAGTTCCGTTTCAAATCCACGCACTCATTTCCAAAAGTCGCACGACACCGTTTCGGCGTTTTGATCCGACGTTGCACCCCGCACCGTCGATGTTGCACCCTGAGTATATCGATTATTCGGACAGCCATATCTTTTGACTCGTTTAAAGTTACGGGAGCCATAACCTGTCAAAACAAAGCTCTCCGGGAGATCTACGCCTTTGATGGCCCTAGTCTGTCATAACGACGTTCTATACCCAAAAAGGACCATCCGGATCACTTTCGGGGGCTCGGAAGTTTTTTTTCTTTTCGGTTTCATCATTTGAATTTTTTGGTTTAACGGGATCACCGTGGCTGGCCTCCGATTTAACACCACTGCAGAATGATTCCCCATGGTACAGTTCCGTTTCAAATCCACGCACTCATTTCCAAAAGTCGCACGGCTTTGTTTCGGCGTTTTGATCCGACGTTGCACCCCGCACCGTCGATGTTGCACCCTGAGTATATCGATTATTCGGACAGCCATATCTTTTGACTCGTTTAAAGTTACGGGAGCCATAACCTGTCAAAACGAATCTCTCTGGGAGATCTACGTATTTGACGGCCCTAGGCCGTCATAACGGCGTTCCATACCCAAAAAGGACCTTCCGAATCACTTTCGGGGGCTCGGAAGTTTTTTCTTTTCGGTTTCTCCATTTGAATTTTTTGGTTAAACGGGATCATCGTGGCTAGCCTCCGATTTAACACCGCTGCAGAATGATTCCCCATGGTATAGTTCTGTTTCAAATCCACGCACTCATTTCCAAAATTCGCACGACATCGTTTTGGCGTTTTGTTCCAACGTTGTACCCCGCACCGTCGATGTTGCACCCTGAGTATATCGATTATTCGGACAGCCATATCTTTTGACTCGTTTAGAGTTACGGGAGCCATAACCTGTCAAAACGAAGCTCTCCAGGAGATCTACGCCTTTGACGGCCCTAGGCCACCATAACGGTGTTCCATACCTAAAAAGGACCATCCAAATCACTTTCGGGGGCTCGGAAGTTTTTTTCTTTTCGGTTTCTTCATTTGAATTTTTTGGTTAAACGGGATCACCGTGGCTGGCCTCCGATTTAACACCTCTGCAGAATGATTCCCCATGGTACAGTTCCGTTTCAAATCCACGCACTCATTTCCAAAAGTCGCACGGCTTCTTTTCGGCGTTTTGATCCGACGTTGCACCTCGCACCGTCGATGTTGCACCCTGAGTATATCGATTATTCGGACAGTGTTAGCACAAAAATTGGTCACTAACCTTGTTGAGAAAGATTGTGTAGAGATGTAAGTGATGAAGTTAAATTAAACTAGGAAGAATATGCTAATTTAAATGCAGAAAGTAAGAACACCGGATTTATAGTGGTTCAGCGTAACTACCTACATCCACTTTGAGTTTTGATCTTTATTTCTTTCAAAAGTAGTTGAATACAGATACAATCCATATATTAATGACTTGAATACAAGTTTAAACCCAAAATAGTAAGTCTTGAAAGTGGCAGAGTCTCCCCATTGTTCTCCCAAAAAAGCTTCATTTCACTGTGCCCCTGCCCCTCTATTTATAGACAAAGGTGGGTTGGACTTCTCTGGCGGGCCTGGTAGGTGAATAACTCGGTCCAGATAGGCTAGTCCATGGGTGCCGAACCAATTAGGCCGAACAGTTGGGTGTCGAACCACTCTCCTTCTGCCGAACGAGGCGCTTGCTGTGTGGGAAGAGTAGGCCGAATAGCCATCAAAGCCGAACGTGTCTCCTGGCCAAGCGAAGTACTGGCCGAACGTGTCTTCTGGCCGAACGAAGCCCCTTAGCCGAACGTGCCTTTAGGCCGAACAAAGCCCTTAGCCGAACGATGTCCTTAGGCCGAACAAAGCCCTTGGTCGGACGATGTCTCTGGCCGAACGATGCCTCTAGCCGAACGTTGCCTGATGCCGAGCGCTCCTGGATGCCGAGTACTCCTGGATGCCGAGTACTCCAAGATGCCGAGTACTCCTAGATGCCGAGTACTCAGTTGCCTGGCCAAATCTCCAGGAAACACTTGCCCCCCAAAGTGTGTTATGTGACTGCACGTAATACGCTTTGAACTATGTATCCTCCATGTCTCGTTCCAAATCCTTGACTAAATTCTAATGGAGACGCCTTCTTGAGAATATCAGTGGTCATCCGTGTCTGATTCTGCAGAGCTAATAGGCTTCGGCTATCTGATCTAGTCTTCTCTTAATAACCCTTAGTGAGAATTCAATTTCTGTTGATTTCAAGAAGTCGAACTTTTTCGGACGTACACATGCACGTTCTGGTACATGTTCTTGCCATTGGCTCTCGGATGCGTTTTATATGCTCATAAGTCGTCGCCAACTCCATCTAGTTTAATTGCAATTCAATCGTGATTCCTTGTTTGTATTTTCTGTGAAATAAGGGTTGCAATCAGCCACTTGAGGAGTTTTCCAAACCTCTCTTTAGTACAGACTCTATGATTTTGTTCACAGCTTCAACCTGTCCATTTGTAGTTATAATGGATCATGGAAGGTCATAAGGATAGATGACGTTACGGATAAAGAAGTTGATTATTTTCTTCATCTTGGTCGTGGTTAAGAGTTCTTCATCTGCCCATTTGGTGGCGTAATCAACTGTTATGATGGTGTATTTCGCATCACCTTTAGGATCGACAAGAAGATGATTTCAGTGCCCCCACGTGGCAAACGGCTATGAACTAGCCATTTGAATAATTTCCATCGGTGGGGTTCCCGGATTCTTTGCAAACATCTTGCACTCGTCACATTGTCTAGCATGATCAACCGCATCTGGGTTGATGGTTGGCCAGTAATACTTGTAGCAGAGTATCTTCTTTATCATGGTTTTCCCCCTGATGTTATTACCGCATTCTTCTTCATAGATTTTTCTCAAGATATCATCATGGGCGATATGTCGAAGCATGGGGATGGATAAACTCCTTTTGACACAAGAATTATTCTTAGATGATTTGGCGTGAAGCTTTGAGGAGGATCCGTCGTTTGCCATTCCTCCGTTCAGTAAGAATTCCTCATTTTAGATAGTCTTTGATAGGAGTCAACCATGACACCTTTTCATTTTGTTCGCTGAGTACGTGTGTAATGATGTAATACGTGAAGTCAGTTAGTAGCTCTTGGACTTGGCCGAGAAAAGGAGCAAGACAATGCCCCCTAGCAAGATCAACTTCCTTAAATTTGTATACTACCAATCAAGAATCACAAAAGATATGTAAAGTTTTCACTTCAAATCCTCTAGCAAGTTTGAGGCTGGTAGTTAAGGCTTCATACTAAGCATCGTTGTTTGTTACAAGTAAATCGAGTTTTAGGACGTAGCAGATTGATCGTTCCTCAGGAGTCATTATCAAGCCATAACACTGAACATTGGATGCTCCATCCGTGTACATTTTCCATCTTATGGTTGGTTCTCTGCTACTCTTCGAGTAGTCATCTGAGGTAGTGAATTTGGGTGTGAGGTCTGCTAATTTCCGTCCTTGGATAGCCCTTCGTGGAAAATAAGTGATATCGAATTAGCTTAGTTTGATATTCTATTTAAGTAGTCTTTCAAACGTCTTAGGTCATTGTATGCCTTGTCGCAACGGCTGGTAGGCATAGACGTTGATGGGGGTGAGCCTAAAAGTAAGAGTGGAGCTTTCATGATGAAATCAATAGAGATTGTGCTAGCTTTTGTAGCTTCAGGTTGATATCCAATGCATGGCTCGCGATAGTTAATGAAATCACATATGCATGTCAAAATGGGTCCAAGGGAACATATCATCATTTATTCAGAAAAATCCAACTAATTCTTTTATCATCATTGCACTGAGCTGTGATCCGATATTCAGCACCCGGAAAGGGTCGCCATGGCTGGCTGTAATGTCAAACGTCAGCTTAGCAGGTGCCATCCCAGATTCTTTGAGTAAAGGTGTAACTATTTTGCATAACATTCAATGTGAAATATGGTTGGGACGGCCAATGTTGATGGTTACTCTAGTCAAATCCTAGAGTCTTGTCATGAGTTATTGAGTCTAATAGTGAAGGGCTCTGAATGCTCTAATAGATTATCAGCAAATGGCCAAAAATCAGGCTTAAAAGCACATTAAAGGAAATGTCGAGTGGGGGTCAGCCTCGAGTGGAACGCAACTGTATAGCTGGATCTTGCTATGAGTTTGAATTTGCTTGTGCATTCGAGTAACGCACTTTCTATTTAATGCATTCATGATTCTTTACCCGTCCTTCGGGTTGGAGTGAAAGTCAATTGCCCATGAGCTAAGGTATCGATTTAACGATTCTATCTCTAGGCATCCTTTCGGTCGTTGCCTTGAGTAGCTGTAAGCACTATATATAAGTTTTAATACTGAGCTATCGTAGCCAGTTTTTGGATGACCATGTGTCTTCTCCCAGTCTCGGGTTGATAAATGTACTGCATGGGCGGTTGAGTCTCGTCATAGCTATGTTTATGTTTTCACCTACACTCCAAAGACTTAGAGGTGATTGGTGAATAGTCGGTTCACATTCATCTTGCTTCTCGCTCGTGCCCCCAGGTCTGGGGCATATACCGATAAGTAGGAAGGCCATCCACGTCCACTTTAGCTTTACTCTCTTTCCCGTTGGATCGTGGGATCATGTCAGTCGATGGGAGACTAGGTCTCGCCTATCTTGGATTTTATCATGGTTTTCCATTCCAAGAGGAATACTTCGATGCCACGTAAGTTTCAGGGCGTAATTTGGACAGTGGATGGTCATCCACGTCCACTTTGGTTCATGCTCTGTAATCAGATCTCGGGGTAAAGTTGGCTACAAATGCAGTCGGGTTATGCTCATCCAGTTTCATACTCCTCCTGACGAATCGAACGAGGGTGCTGGAGAATTTTTGACCAAGTATTCGTGGTTTACCCTATTTTCCATACTCTGGGGGTCATAGTTTTTCAAAAAACATCCGAGTCACATTCGTATGTGCTTGGTGCGGATCGGCATTGACCCTTGGTCTGAGGTATGATATAGTAGGTTGCTCGTAGCTTTGGATGATGTTTCGATTGGCTCTGTATTGAGCCCTCCCTGCAGTCGCTGCCTCAAGTTATAAAGAACGCCACGCTAGAGCTACGATAAGCTGTCGTATTCAGCTTTTTAGTGTTTTGTACCCCTGCCCCCAGTAATGATTTGGCCAGGTCACTAGTTGGATGGTCGAACTCCATCCTCAGCGGGTTAATAATCCTCCTGTCGATTCCAGGTCGAAGTTTGCGGAATAGAAAATGGTCGGAATCCACTCGTCTATTTATCGATGTTTATACACCACTCTGCATTCTGGTGACTTAGTGTTATTCTCCCCCCGGTTGACTCGCGCCCAATTTGTGTTCATGCTTCGGTCCACGCTCCGGGGACTTAGAGATTTGTCGAACGGTTTACGCTTTAGTCCACAGTTCGAGACGCAGAGATTTTCGTCAACTCGTTTATACTCTAGTTCGCACTCTGGGAACTTAGAGTAATCTGGTCCGCTTCTGGGATTTAGGGATTTTTCTGAAGTCGTCTATAATCTAGTCCATGCTCTGGGGACTGAGAGTACTGTAGTCCGCACTCTGGGGACGTAGAGGTTTTTGAGTCATTTATACTCTAGTCCGCACTCAGGGACTTAGAGTACTTTAGTCCGCATTCTGTCTCCCATTCCAGAGGGTGAGACCTCTCGGATGGCTGAGAGTTTGCCCGAACCTGGTAGATAATCCTTCTCTTTAAGGTTCTCTTTAAGATTTCGAAAGTCGTTATTCTTTATGCGGGACTATTGCATTCTTGTTTTCCACGATTTTGTGCAGGCCGTTTTGACCCCGAGCCCACTCCGAGGAGCGATGTCGCCAAGGAAGTGGGGGAGAAAACAAGTGAAGCCACTCACGCAGGGGAGGCTTCTGGTCCAGACGCTCAGGTGATCGGAGCGCTTGACGAAGACAAGTCTGAAACCTCCTCTCCTACCGACGGGGGTTATGAAGTAGAAATTACAGGCGCCTCTGAGCATACATCCGAATTGAGCATGGAGGAGCGGCTCGAGAAAGAGAGGGAGGAGACGGTCAAGGTCATAGTAGATCCCCAAGTTGTGGACTTGGACGATCCTTTGAACAAGCCGTTGAAGGTCATCCTTCCTGGCGGGTCCAAGCCCATGGAAGGCCCCCGTACTCCTTCAGTTGCTACCCCTCTATCAAAGAAGAGTACCAAGGGTAAATGCTCTGGAGAGGAGCCGTCTGGAAAGAAGTTAAAGAAGCACAAGAAGTGATTACTATCCTCGTTCAACGAGGGTTAGTTTAAGTCATGTAATTATTTTCATCTATTTCCTTAGTCCTTGTAGATAGAATGTCAACTCTGAACTTTGGAGGGGTTGTAATAGAAACTCATTTCTGAATAAGGTTTAGTTCCTTTTTATGTCTTACAAAAGACTCTTATTGTTCAGTTTTCTTTGTGATTGTGATTTTAATCCAAGCAGTTGTGAGTAACATAGACTTCTCAGTCCATCTTCATATAACTCGGAAACTCTTCAGGAGTCGTTGAACTTCCATTCTGTGCTTCGAGCACTTAGAATACTTTCTAGCCCGTATGTCAGGGATTTGACAAATTCAAGTCATTTGTGTCATAGTTCATATTCAGGGAACTTGGAGATCCGATTCGCTTATATTCGAGTCTGCACTCTGGGGAGTTAGAGTACTCTAGTCCGCACTCTGGCGACTTGGAGGTTTAAGTCATTTATACTCTAGTCCGCGCTCTAGGGACTTAGAGTACTCCAGTCCGCAATCCGGGGACTTGGAGGTTTAAGTCGTTTATACTCTAGTCCGCGCTCTGGGGACTTAGAGTACTCCAGTCCACACTTTGGGGACTTGGAGGTTTTAGTCATTTATACTTAGTCCGCGCTCTGGGGACTTAGAGTACTCCAGTCCGCACTCTGGGGACTTGGAGGTTTAAGTCGTTTATACTCTAGTCCGTGCTCTAGGGACTTATAGTACTCCAGTCCGCACTCTGGGGACTTGGAGGTTTTAGTCATTTATACTCTAGTCCGTGCTCTGGGGACTTAGAGTACTCCAGTCCGCACTCTGGGGACTTTGAGGTTTAAGTCGTTTATACTCTAGTCCGCGCTCTGGGGACTTAGAGTACTCCAGTCCGCACTCTGGGGACTTGGAGGTTTTAGTCGTTTATACTCTAGTCCGTGCTCTGGGGACTTAGAGTACTCCAGTCCGCACTCTGGGGACTTGGAGGCTTAAGTCGTTTATACTCTAGTCCGCGCTCTGGGGACTTAGAGTACTCCAGTCCGCACTCTGGGGACTTGGAGGTTTTAGTCGTTTATACTCTAGTCCGCGCTCTAGGGACTTAGAGTACTCCAGTCCGCACTTTGGGGACTTGGAGGTTTAAGTCGTTTATACTCTAGTCCGCGCTTTGGGGACTTGAAGGTTTAAGTCGTTTATACTCTAGTCCGCGCTTTGGGGACTTAGAGTACTCCAGTCCGCACTCTGGGGACTTGGAGGTTTAAGTCGTTTATACTCTAGTCCGTGCTTTGGGGACTTAGAGTACTCCAGTCCACACTCTGGGGACTTGGAGGTTTAAGTCGTTTATACTCTAGTCCGCGCTCTGGGGACTTAGAGTACTCCAGTCCGCACTCTGGGGACTTGGAGGTTTAAGTTGAGAGCAGTCGTATTTCCACTCTTTAATTTGTATTCATCTACTGTATCGAGGCTAATGTCGTCGAATGAACAATCGAACCACGTTTGCTCACGGAATGGGATTCTGCCCCCCAGGATGAGGGACGGAATTTGAAAAATGGACGATCGATTCCCGTCCGCTTGGTGATTATAGCTCTTCCAATCAAGTCAAGGAAGGAGGTATATGACAGATGGTTGAATCACATCCATGTGGGGTTAGATAGCCAAATCTCTTACAATTTGCTCCGTATCTCCTTCTAGAAAATAAGGATAATAGATTGTTGAGTAGACAAAGTAAGTTGCATATGTTCCAAGGTGCAGTCGTGTCCATATATTGACAGCGATGGTTAGCGAGTACGCAGTCTACCATAGCTACTTCAAGTTGGGCTTTTGAACAACCTTTCGTGTTCAGGGTAGGATTTGATGTGTAGATGATCAAATCACGTCCACTTTAGACGGATCTCGGCGTCACTGAGCTTCATGAGGGGTATCTGTATTTTATCGAACTTTGTTCTATGACTCGATTGGAGTGGATGATCGGGCCATATTCATTCCAAGCAGTTTAGGTCTCCAAGTCAAATGTGGAGGTTGATGGATGGATGGTCGGTTGTTCGAATCGATCATAAGTTGAGCATACGAACTCGGATCGTCTTGAAACTTGGAACATTGGCTTCCCTGGCTTTGATTGTTATGTCTTGTTAATCGTGGCTCGATCCAGACTCGGACAAAATCCATCGATATCCATAGTGAGCCTTTGTGTAACTGATCTCCAAGACGAACTGTCACTGGTTTCTAATCAAGTCCTTGGTGTCACGGCCTTGCCAAAAGGCAGGATAACATTTGCCACCCCAAAGGACGTCTTGTGTAAACATGACGTGCTTTGAAAAACCCTAGTCTTTCATGCTGAATATTTCCGTTCAGTTGATTGCTTGACAATCGTCTTTTAATCGTTTCGTTGCAATCTTCTTTTAGACAAATGTTCAACTAGCATGCTTTGCTTTGGTTCTGCCCCCAGTTTTGGGGATGAGTATGGAGTTGATGTATGTTTATACTCCGTCTCGCACTCTGGGAGTACGGAGTTGAGTAGATGTTTATACTCCGTCTCGCACTCTGGAAATACGGAGTTGATTAATGTTTATACTCCGTCTCGCATTCTGGGAGTACGGAGTTAAGCGAATGTTTATACTCCGTCTCACACTCTGGGAGTACGGAGTTGATTAATGTTTATACTCCGTCTCGCACTCTGGGAGTACGGAGTTGATTAATGTTTATACTCCGTCTCGCACTCTGGGAGTACGGAGTTAAGTAGATGTTTATACTCCGTCTCGCACTCTGGGAGTACGGAGTTGATCAATGTTTATACTCCGTCTCGCACTCTGGGAGTACGGAGTTAAGTAGATGTTTATACTCCTTCTCGCACTCTGGGAGTACGGAGTTGTGCGAAGGATCGTCGTGTATCAACCCATTTTTAGCCTTGATGTGATGGCTTGCCCCCGAGCTTGAGTTTCACATAGCGAGTGGCTGGTCGTATCACAGCCGCTCTCTACTTGAATAAATTCCACTTGCAGGATGGAATTCAGCTCTCCGTGCATCGTGATGTTGTACATTGTATTTAATCCATAGCCCCAAATCAAAGGCATATGGTTGATGATGAGCAATAGAATTATTCTCGTCCAGATGTAACTCCACACGTCCGATCATGGTCTGCGTAGATTGGTTGGCAACCAAATCTAAGTACCTGGACACCTGCATCGTTTTGAAAGTAGTTTAGTTCAAGCTAGTCGTAGTTCATAGAACAATTGAAATAGAGATGGAAATGGAAATAATTCAAAGAATATTATGGTAAATCTCATTGATATGTGAAGCAGCATCGTGTGCTCGCTATTCGACTCCGCCCTTGGCTCCTTTCAAAGGGATGTTGGCCGTCAACCGTCCAATTGATAATCATAGCCCTTTATTAATAGGCATCAGATATTCGCTGCCCGCCATTCTGCAGGACTTGTACATACTATTGAAGCTTTCCTTTCCAGGTCATCTTTTCGATCACACCTCGGAGGTGTTTGTAATCGCCCGTGTTAGGATCAGCGAGCATCCGGGAATATACAACATTCCCCTGATTTTCTTTAGACTTTGGTGTACTCTCTCGAGGTTGGTTTCCAGTACCACTCCGAGTCGTGAGTCTTCAAGTAGAGGTTGTCAATTGAATCTTTCAAAGAGCATATGAGCTGAATTCTGAAGTCTTGTTTCGGCTACTGGGATCTACATCCTTAGCCAACGAGCCTTCATTGTTATTTTTCTTAGTCTGCTCTACTCCTCCTCACTTCAGTTCTGATTCATTTTGTAAAAGAAACGATCCATAGTCGTAGGAGGCTCTTTAGCTAACTAGCTGCCAAAATATATCTGGAGGTCGACTTTCCTCAAACGCGATCAGTATGATACCCTTGTTAGTATTTGGAATAAATTGCTTAGAGCATTGGTTTACTTGGAGTCATCTTGGCGTTTGCTAGAGTCATATCATCTATGTTCTCCAACCTTTGGGAGTACCGCTTGAATAGCGGTTGCTTGTCCGTTCCCTTGATGTCGTTCATAAGTTGCCGCTAGATCCTCTATGCCCTGGTCGATCATGGGATGTCAAGGTAGTGGATAGAATGTTCCTTTATTAAGTTGAGTTTTGAATTCACTATCCGGAGGCACTGCGCTGCGGCTAGGGTTCGTACAAGGGACCGGTGTAACTTAATTCCAGAGGTGTTCGGCATTCGTTCTCGTTCGACACAACCGAGTCGTTCGGCATACAATACCGTTCGGCATTACAGAGGTGCTCGACATTCATTCTTGTTCGGCACAACCGAGTCGTTCGGCATACAATACCGTTCGGCATTACAGAGGTGTTCGGCATAGAGGTATGGTTCGGCCTGGAAGAGCGTTCGGCCTAGAGGTATGGTCGGCCTGGAAGGGCGTTCGGCCTAGAGTTATGGTCGGCCTGGAATGGCGTTCAACCTAGAGGTATGTTCGGCCAAAGCTGTTCGGCCAAGGCTGTTCAGTAGAATGGATCGGCGTGGAGTGGTTCGGCCAAAGCTGTTCGGCCAAGGCTGTTCGGCCAAAGTGGATCGGCCTGGAGTGGTTCGGCTAAAGCTGTTCGGCCAAAGTGGATCGGTCTGGAGTGGTTCGGCCAAAGCTGTTCGGCCAAGGCTGTTCGGCATGGGAATTTTGTTCGGCATGGGAGCTCTGCTCGGCCTGGATGCTGCTCGGCATGGGAATTCTGCTCGGCATGGGAATTCTGCTCGGCATGGGGAATTCTCTGGAGCGATGGGCATACACCTTTTCTGGAGCGGTCGGCATACTCCTTTTCTGGGGCGATCGGCTAAGTTGGCTTCAGAGGGGGGCTCGGCCTCTATTCAACATGACTGCAAACTTCAACACCCAATCCCCATATCTTACATAGACTTGGTTTATATGAATACGGCTATTAGCTTCCTTTAGATTTCTTTCAAATCTGAGTAGAATAGGAAGTTTCCTAGTAAACAACTGGATCTATCTCGCGAATATGAAAATCCACTAGTAGACGATGAGATCCGATCAGGCTGAGAATTCAATTCTCCATGAAAGCACCAAAGTGTTAGCACCAAAATTGGCCACTAACCTCGTTGAGAAAGATTGTGTAGAGATGTAAGTGATGAAGTTAAATTAAACAAGGAAGAATATGCTAATTTAAATGCAGAAAGTAAGAACACCGGATTTATAGTGGTTCAGCGTAACTGCCTACATCCACTTTGAGTTTTGATCTTTATTTCTTTCAAAAGTAGTTGAATACATATACAATCCATATATTAATGACTTGAATACAAGTTTGAACCGAAAATAGTAAGTCTTGAAAGTGGCAGAGTCTCCCCATTGTTCTCCCAAAAAAGCTCCATTTCACTGTGCCCCTGCCCCTCTATTTATAGACAAAGGTGGGTTGGACTTCTCTGGCGGGCCTGGTAGCTGAATAACTCGGTCCAGATAGGCTGGTCCATGTGTGCCGAACAAATCAGGCCGAACAGTTGGGTGCCGAACAACTCTCCTTCTGCCGAACGAGGCGCTTACTGTGTGGGAAGAGTAGGCCGAATAGCCATCGAAGCCGATCGTGTCTCCTGGCCGAGCGAAGTATCTGGCCGGACGTGTCTTCTGGCCGAACGAAGCCCCTTAGCCGAATGTGCTTTAGGCCGAACGAAGCCCTTAGCCGAACGATGTCCTTAGGCCGAACAAAGCCCTTGGTCGGACGATGTCTCTGGCCGAACGATGCCTCTAGCCGAACGTTGCCTGATGCCGAGCGCTCCTGGATGCCGAGTACTCCTAGATGCCGAGTACTCAAAGATGCCGAGTACTCCTAGATGCCGAGTACTCAGTTGCCTGGCCAAATCTCCAGGAAACAGACAGCCATATCTTTTGACTCATTTAAAGTTACGGGAGCCATAACCTGTCAAAACGAACCTCTCCGGGAGATCTACGCATTTGACGGCCGTAGGCCGTCATAACGGCGTTCCATACCCAAAAAGGACCTTACGAATCACTTTGGGGGCTTGGAAGTTTTTTCTTTTCGGTTTCTTCATTTGAATTTTTTGGTGAAACGGGATCACCGTGGCTGGCCTTCGATTTAACACTGCTGCAGAATGATTCCCCATGGTACAGTTCCATTTCAAATCCACGCACTCATTTCCAAAAGTCGCACGACACCGTTTCAGCGTTTTGATCCGACGTTGCACCCCGCAACGTCGATGTTGCACCCTGATTATATCGATTATTCGGACAGCCATATCTTTTGACTCGTTTAAAGTTACGGGAGCCATAACCTGTCAAAACGAAGCTCTCCGGGAGATCTACGACTTTGACGGCACTAGTCCATCATAACGGCATTCCATACCCAAAAAGGACCATCCGGATCACATTCGGGGGCTCGGAAGTTTTTTTCTTTTCGGTTTCATCATTTGATTTTTTTGGTTAAATGGGATCACCGTGGCTGGCCCTCGATTTAACACCGCTGCAGAATGATTCCCCATGGTACAGTTCCGTTTCAAATCCACGCACTCATTTCCAAAAGTCGCACGGCTTCTTTTCGGCGTTTTGATCCGACGTTGCACCCCGCACCGTCGATGTTGCACCCTGAGTATATCGATTATTCGGACAGCCATATCTTTTGACTCGTTTAAAGTTACGGGAGCCATAACCTGTCAAAACGAAGCTCTCCGGGAGATCTACGCATTTGACAGCCCTAGGCCGTCATAACGGCGTTCCATACCTAAAAAGGACCTTCCGAATCACTTTCGGGGGCTCGGAAGTTTTTTTCTTTTCGGTTTCTTCATTTGAATTTTTTGGTTAAACGGGATCTCCGTGGCTGGCCTCCGATTTAACACCGCTGCAGAATGATTCCCCATGGTACAGTTTCGTTTCAAATCCACGCACTCATTTCCGAAAGTCGCACGGCTTTGTTTCGGCGTTTTGATCCGACGTTGCACCCCGCACCATCGATGTTGCACCCTGAGTATATCGTTTATTCGGACAACCATATCTTTTGACTCGTTTAAAGTTACGGGAGCCATAACCTGTAAAAACGAAGCACTCTGGGAGATCTACGCCTTTTACGGCCCTAGGCCATCATAATGGCATTCCATACCCAAAAAGGACCTTCCGAATCACTTTCGGGGGCTCGGAAGTTTTTTTCTTTTCGGTTTCTTCATTTGAATTTTTTGGTTAAACGGGATCACCGTGGCTGGCCTCCGATTTAACACCGCTGCAGAATGATTCTGTTATCCCGCTTTTTGGTCAAAGCCGGAACATCAAACAAATCGACAGGAAAGGATGGATATCAGGATTGGGGATCGATTGGAAAAAAGGCTACGATGGATATCGTCAAAATTTGACCGGGCTCCGATCGAGACGAAATCGATTGGAGATGATGATGAGGACTAGGAGAGGCTACGTTTCAATTTTCAGGACAATCAGAGTTCGTATGATGGAGTTAAGGATGGATTATGGAATGTGGATAATGGTTCGAATCGATAGTATTCGAATCCATCATGAAGGAAATAATTCGAATCGATATGATTCGTATCGATCGACACTGGTTCGACTCGATGGCAACACACCCAGGTTGTTAGGCAAGCATGCAATGGTTTATTCGAATCCATCCTCTCAGGCCTTGATTCGAATCCACCCCAGCGAGACTCGTTCGAATCGATCGGTAGTGACTTGCCCTGATCGATTCGAATGAATGTTGGTCTGATTGATTCGAAGGATACGAGTCTACCAAGCAACATAGCTGTACTTCGAATCGATTCGAACGATACCTTAAGTTCGAATCAATTGGAGCTTTCTACAATTCGAATCCATCAAGAGAGGGAGCTTCGAATCCAGAAGACATAGCTTGCCCTCGACTCCACCATCTTCGAATCCAACGTCTCGAGTCCACTATGTAAACGCGGCTAAAACCCAGGATTCGACCCAGTCAACACGGAATGGAAATCGGATCGATACGAAGAAGGCGCTCCACGTCATCCCAGAGGCGCACGCTGGATCGATTCGAACGAATCGATTCGAAGGAAGATCGATTCGAACCAGGATAGTCAACCAGAAACGCAACCTTGAATCGATCATAACTTGAGATCTACACATCCAAATGCCATGAAATTTTCACAGTAGCTTGATCACATGTTGAAGAATGTTCACACCAAATTTCAGCTCGATTGGACAATTTCTTGATCGATTCGAACGTAGCTTCGAATCGATCCCAAAGTGGGCCCGGATTTCCAGAAAGCGGACATGTGGGCCCCCTAACGTACTGGAACTGGTCTCCCTTCAGTTTAGGCGAAATATCAGCCTCCTACACCTATAAATAGACCCCCAGGTCATTCAGAAAAGAGGTCGGACAATTTTGAGAGCTAAAGAACGCCCAGATTCTGCCAGACTTACTCCAGATCACCATTGCTGCCTTAGATTCAGACTTAGTTCAGCAAATCCGTTGTATTACGCGATAGGAAATTGTAATCTTCATGCATTGATCAATAAAAGATAAAAACTTTGGAGTGGACGTAGGCCGGAGATAGCCGAACCACTATAAATCTCGTGTTTTTGCTCATTATTTCTGGATTGCTGCTTGTTGTTTGTTTAAGATCTGAGATTTGTGTTTGAATATTGCTGATTTGTATTCATACACTGGTGCTTTCACAACATTCGGGGTTTGTGACCATTTTTGGTGCAAACACTTTGGTGCTTTCACCGAGAAGGAACTAACACCCGCTACACCAAATTCAAAGTTTTGATTTGGAATTTTAAGGATTCAGATCTGACTCTACAATGACTCGACAAACAAGGCAAAGAGCTGAGAGAAGCCAACAGGGAGGAAGTCAAGAGGCATCCTCTGGCGCTGGAGAAGGACAAGCTTCGATCTACATTACTAGAGACGAAATGGAAGCTATGGCGAATTCATTACATGAGAGGTTGCTGAAGAGTCAACAGGATATGATGCAGACTTTCTTCGAGCAGATGAGGGCTGCAGGAACACAGAACCTTGGACCAACTATAGCAACTGCAAATGTGGAACAAGGAACTAGGGTTGCAGAACCCAATGGAGGACAGAATACAGAACCGGAAGATAATCAACAAGGGCTTGGGGGCAGGCCCACAGGATCCCAGGCAGAAGGACCTTTGGAAGAAGTTCAACAGGCTAGAGCCAACATTACGGCTAATGAGCCACATGAAGAATATGTGCCGGAATTCCCTCGGGAGCATGGGGGGCAACACCTAACAGGCAAGGCTGGATTAATGGAAATCATCAGGAAGACTATGCGTGGAGGTTTGGCCAATAGAGACTTGGAAGGAGTAAACAGGAGTCCGTTCGCTCGGGAAATCAGGGCGGCTCAGAATCCACCTAAGTTCAAGTTACCTAGCGTGGAAGTATATAATGGAAAGGCTGACCCGACTGATCACTTGATGAGATACACTAGACACATGGAAGTACTGGGGGCATCGGAAGAAATGATGGCCAGATGTTTCCCTTTATACTTGACAGACCTAGCGGCAATGTGGTTTAGGCAGCTGGAGGAAGGATCTATCAGGAATTGGAGGGAATTGGTGGATAGGTTTTTGGGACAGTTTCGGGTTCACATCAAAAGACCTAAGAACGTGATGACGTTAACATCGGTAAAGCAAAGAACGGATGAATCGCTTAGAGCATTTTTAACTCGATTTAATGCGGCGGTTTCTTCGGTGGATCGGCCAGACCCGTCAATGGTTTTGATGGCGGCAGTGTCGGGAGTCAGAGAGGATTCAGATTTTAAGGTATCTTTAGTACGAGACCCACCATTGGATCTCGGGGAATTCTTTCACGAAGCTGAAAGATTTCTTCGGCAAGAAGATGCATGTATGGATTTAAAGCTAAAGGAGGTGAATGTGACTGGGGGTGGAGGACCATCCAACGGAAGCTCAGACAAAGATAAAGGAAAAAGGAAGCTGGATGACGATTCAGGAAAAACCAGGAAGCAATGGAAGGATCCAAAGTTTTCCACATACACAGAATTAAACGAGACGCAGGAGCGGATATACATGGAAACTCGGAATCGCCTTCCTTACCGGAGGCCGGCTAGGAGAGAACCATCTGAGCGGGAGAGGGCGTCAGGAAAGCATTGTCTCTTCCACGATTTGGACGGGCATGATACCAACAGCTGCAGGCATTTAAAGGACATAATTGAGGAGCATGTAAGGAATGGACAGTTGAGGCAGTATGTTGGGGCTCGGAATGCAGCGGTGGAGCAGGAGCAACCACCGTCTACCTCAAACAATGAGGATATGAGGCATAGGAATAATGGTCGATTGGTCATCAATTGATCAGGATAATCTGAAATAAGTAACAAACCATTGGCGAGCAACCGAGTCATTTACACATGTATGGGGACGGAGATAGCCCCTAGGCATGCTCTGAATGATGATAAAATGCGAAGCCATGGTTTGCGAAATCTGTTTTCTTTTATTTTTGGACTGGACACTTATTTTTCTGGTTTGGTTTTTGGAGTTTGGATTGAACTCCTGATTTTGCTCGTTTCTCTGGTTTTGGCATTCACTCGGATGATTGTTCTCCGTTTTGGATGTTGATTTTGATTTCTGGTTTTCCGATTTGATTTGGATTTTGGATTGGATCTTGACTGGATTCTTTTTGGTTTTTGATAAACGGTCGTCGGGTGTGGATTACGCCTGGCAAGGGATGAGTCTTTTTGCCCGAACGCGGTAAATTAACTCATTCAGGTCGTCGAGTATGGACTATGCTCGGCAAGGGTCCGGAGTGACCAGGATACGGCCTAGGACTTAGGCCCCCTATTATCGATTATTGTTTCAGGTCGTTGAGTATGGACTATGCTCAACAAGGGTCCGGAGTGACCAGGATTCGGCTTAGGACTTAAGCCACGGCATTACTTACGCTCAGGGACACTGGGCCACAGTCGTCAGGTGTGGATTGCGCTTGGCAAGAACCCGGAGAGGTTAGCTCAACGTCCAGGGACACTGGACCACGGTCGTCAGGTGTGGATTGCGCTTGGCAAGAGCCCAGAGAGGTTATGGATTTGGATATCGACCCGGAGAGGTTTTGGATTCGGTTATTGACTATTGGATAAGGATGGATTAGGATTCGGTCGTCAGGTTCAGACGGATATGGATTTGACTAAGGCTTTGGTTATCGGGTTCGAAGTTGGGCATCGACTACGAGCAATCAAGGATGATGTACTTGGATGATGTGGCTATGGACTTTGGATATCGGATACGGAACTATTCAAAACACGCCTTCTTATCACAAGGCATGTTTTGGGGGGCAAATGTTATCCCGCTTTTTGGTCAAAGCCGGAACATCAAACAAATCGACAGGAAAGGATGGATATCAGGATTGGGGATCGATTGGAAAAAAGGCTACGATGGATATCGTCAAAATTTGACCGGGCTCCGATCGAGACGAAATCGATTGGAGATGATGATGAGGACTAGGAGAGGCTACGTTTCAATTTTCAGGACAATCAGAGTTCGTATGATGGAGTTAAGGATGGATTATGGAATGTGGATAATGGTTCGAATCGATAGTATTCGAATCCATCATGAAGGAAATAATTCGAATCGATATGATTCGTATCGATCGACACTGGTTCGACTCGATGGCAACACACCCAGGTTGTTAGGCAAGCATGCAATGGTTTATTCGAATCCATCCTCTCAGGCCTTGATTCGAATCCACCCCAGCGAGACTCGTTCGAATCGATCGGTAGTGACTTGCCCTGATCGATTCGAATGAATGTTGGTCTGATCGATTCGAAGGATACGAGTCTACCAAGCAACATAGCTGTACTTCGAATCGATTCGAACGATACCTTAAGTTCGAATCAATTGGAGCTTTCTACAATTCGAATCCATCAAGAGAGGGAGCTTCGAATCCAGAAGACATAGCTTGCCCTCGACTCCACCATCTTCGAATCCAACGTCTCGAGTCCACTATGTAAACGCGGCTAAAACCCAGGATTCGACCCAGTCAACACGGAATGGAAATCGGATCGATACGAAGAAGGCGCTCCACGTCATCCCAGAGGCGCACGCTGGATCGATTCGAACGAATCGATTCGAAGGAAGATCGATTCGAACCAGGATAGTCAACCAGAAACGCAACCTTGAATCGATCATAACTTGAGATCTACACATCCAAATGCCATGAAATTTTCACAGTAGCTTGATCACATGTTGAAGAATGTTCACACCAAATTTCAGCTCGATTGGACAATTTCTTGATCGATTCGAACGTAGCTTCGAATCGATCCCAAAGTGGGCCCGGATTTCCAGAAAGCGGACATGTGGGCCCCCTAACGTACTGGAACTGGTCTCCCTTCAGTTTAGGCGAAATATCAGCCTCCTACACCTATAAATAGACCCCCAGGTCATTCAGAAAAGAGGTCGGACAATTTTGAGAGCTAAAGAACGCCCAGATTCTGCCAGACTTACTCCAGATCACCATTGCTGCCTTAGATTCAGACTTAGTTCAGCAAATCCGTTGTATTACGCGATAGGAAATTGTAATCTTCATGCATTGATCAATAAAAGATAAAAACTTTGGAGTGGACGTAGGCCGGAGATAGCCGAACCACTATAAATCTCGTGTTTTTGCTCATTATTTCTGGATTGCTGCTTGTTGTTTGTTTAAGATCTGAGATTTGTGTTTGAATATTGCTGATTTGTATTCATACACTGGTGCTTTCACAACATTCGGGGTTTGTGACCATTTTTGGTGCAAACAGATTCCCCATGGTACGGTTCTGTATCAAATCCACGCACTCATTTCCAAAATTCGCACGGCATCGTTTTGGCGTTTTGATCCAACGTTGCACCCCGCACCTTCGATGTTGCACCCTGAGTATATCGATTATTCGTACAGCCATATCTTTTGACTCGTTTAAAGTTACGGGAGCCATAACCTATCAAAACGAAGCTCTCCGAGAGATCTACGCCTTTGACGGCCCTAGGCCATCATAATGGCGTTCCATACCCAAAAAGGACCATCTGAATCACTTTCGGGGGCTCGAAAGTTTTTTTCTTTTCGGTTTCTTTATCTGAAGTTTTTGGTTAAACGGGATCACCGTGGTTGGCCTCCGATTTAACACCGCTGCAGAATGATTCCCCATGGTACACTTCCGTTTCAAATCCATGCACTCATTTCCAAAATTCGCACGTCACCGTTTTGGCTTTTTGATCCGACGTTGCACCCCGCACCGTCGATGTTGCACCCTAAGGTATATCGATTATTCGGACAGCCATATCTTTTGACTCGTTTAGAGTTACGGGAGCCATAACCTGTCAAAACGAAGCTCTCCGGGAGATCTACGCCTTTGACGGCCCTAGGCCATCATAACGGCGTTCCATACCCAAAAAGGACCATCCGAATCTCTTTCGGGGGCTCGTAAGTTTTTTTCTTTTCGGTTTCTTTATTTTAATTTTTTGGTTAAACGGGATCACCGTGGCTGGCCTCCGATTTAACACCGCTGCAGAATGATTCCTCATGGTACAGTTCCATTTCAAATCCACGCACTCATTTCCAAAAGTCGCACGGCTTCGTTTCGGCATTTTGATCCGACGTTGCGCCCCGCACCGTCGATGTTGCACCCTGAGTATATCGATTATTCGGACAGCCATATCTTTTGACTTGTTTAAAGTTACGGGAACCATAACCTGTAAAAAATGAAGCTCTCTGGGAGATCTACGCCTTTGACGGCCCTAGGCCGTCATAACGACGTTCCATACCCAAAAAGGACCTTCCGAATCACTTTCGGGGGCTCGGAAGTTTTTTCTTTTCGGTTTCTTCATTTAAATTTTTTGGTTAAACGGGATCATCGTGGCTGGCCTCCGATTTAACACCGCTGCAGAATGATTCCCCATGGTACAGTTCCATTTCAAATCCACGCACGCATTTCCAAAATTCGCACGGCATCGTTTTGGCATTTTGATCCGACGTTGCACCTCGCACCGTCGATGTTGCACCCAGAGTATATCGATTATTCGGACAGCCATATCTTTTGACTTGTTTAGAGTTACGGGAGCCATAACCTGTCAAAACGAAGCTCTTCTGGAGATCTACGCCTTTGATGGCCATAGGCCATCATAACGGAGTTCCATACTCAAAAAGGACCATCGGAATCACTTTCGGGGGCTCGGAAGTTTTTTCGTTTCGGTTTCTTCATTTGAATTTTTTGGTTAAACGGGATCACCGTGGCTGGCCTCCGATTTAACACTGCTGTAGAATGATTTTCCATGGTACAGTTCCGTTTCAAATCCACGCACTCATTTCCAAAAGTCGCACGGCACCGTTTCGGCGTTTTGATCCGACGTTGCACCCCGCACCGTCGATGTTGCACCCTGAGTATATCGATTATTCGGACAGCCATATCTTTTGACTCGTTTAAAGTTACGGGAGCCATAACCTGTCAAAACGAAGCTCTCTGGGAGATCTACGCCTTTGACGGCCCTAGGCCGTCATAACGGCGTTCCATACCCGAAAAGGACCTTCCGAATCACTTTCGGGGGCTCGGAAGTTTTTTTCTTTTCGGTTTCTTCTTTTGAATTTTTTGGTTAAACGGGATCATCGTGGCTGGCCTCCGATTTAACACCGCTGCAGAATGATTCCCCATGGTACAGTTCCGTTTCAAATCCACGCACTCATTTCCAAAATTCGCACGGCATCGTTTTGGCGTTTTGATCCAACGTTGCACCCCGCATCGTCGATGTTGCACCCTGAGTATATCGATTATTCGGACAGCCATATCTTTTGACTCGTTTAGAGTTACGGGAGCCATAACCTGTCAAAACGAAGCTCTCTGGGAGATCTACGCCTTTGACGGCACTAGGCCGCCATAACGGCGTTCAATACCCAAAAAGGACCATCCGAATCACTTTCGAGGGCTCGGAAGTTTTTTTCTTTTCAGTTTCTTCATTTTAATTTTTTGGTTAAAAGGGATCACCGTGGCTGGCCTCCGATTTAACACCGCTGCAGAATGATTCCCCATGGTACAGTTCCGTTTCAAATCCACGCACTCATTTCCGAAAGTCGCACGGCTTTGTTTCGGCGTTTTGATCCGACGTTGCACCCCGCACCATCGATGTTGCACCCTGAGTATATCGATTATTCGGACAGCCATATCTTTTGACTCGTTTAAAGTTACGGGAGCCATAACCTGTAAAAACGAAGCACTCTGGGAGATCTACGCCTTTTACGGCCCTAGGCCGTCATAACGGCGTTCCATACCCAAAAAGGACCTTCCGAATCACTTTCGGGGGCTCGGAAGTTTTTTTCTTTTCGGTTTCTTCGTTAGAATTTTTTGGTTAAACGGGATCACCGTGGCTGGCCTCCGATTTAACACCGCTGCAGAATGATTCCCCATGGTACAGTTCTGTATCAAATCCACGCACTCATTTCCAAAATTTGCACGGCATCGTTTTGGCGTTTTGATCCAACGTTGCACCCCGCACCTTCGATGTTGCACCCTGAGTATATCGATTATTCGTACAGCCATATCTTTTGACTCGTTTAGAGTTACGGGAGCCATAACCTGTCAAAATGAAGCTCTCCGGGAGATCTATGCCTTTGACGGCCCTAGGCCACCATAACGGCGTTCCATACCCAAATGGGACCATCCGAATCACTTTCGGGGTCTTGGAAGTTTTTTTCTTTTCGGTTTCTTCATTTGAATTTTTTGGTTAAACGGGATCACCGTGGCTGGCCTCCGATTTAACACTGCTGCAGAATGATTCCCCATGGTACACTTCCATTTCAAATCCACGCACTCATTCTAAGAGTCACACTACACCGTTTTGGCGTTTTGATCCGACGTTGCACCTCGCACCGTCGATGTTGCACCCAGAGTATATCGATTATTCGGACAGCCATATCTTTTGACTTGTTTAGAGTTACGGGAGCCATAACCTGTCAAAACGAAGCTCTTCGGGAGATCTACGCCTTTGATGGCCATAGGCCATCATAACGGAGTTCCATACTCAAAAAGGACCATAGGAATCACTTTCGGGGGCTCGGAAGTTTTTTTCGTTTCGGTTTCTTCATTTGAATTTTTTGGTTAAACGGGATCACCGTGGCTGGCCTCCGATTTAACACTGCTGTAGAATGATTTTCCATGGTACAGTTCCGTTTCAAATCCACGCACTCATTTCCAAAAGTCGCACGGCACCGTTTCGGCGTTTTGATCCGACGTTGCACCCCGCACCATCGATGTTGCACCCTGAGTATATCGATTATTCGGACAGCCATATCTTTTGACTCGTTTAAAGTTACGGGAGCCATAACCTGTCAAAACGAAGCTCTCTGGGAGATCTACGCCTTTGACGGCCCTAGGCCGTCATAACGGCGTTCCATACCCGAAAAGGACCTTCCGAATCACTTTCGGGGGCTCGGAAGTTTTTTTCTTTTCGGTTTCTTCTTTTGAATTTTTTGGTTAAACGGGATCATCGTGGCTGGCCTCCGATTTAACACCGCTGCAGAATGATTCCCCATGGTACAGTTCCGTTTCAAATCCACGCACTCATTTCCAAAATTCGCACGGCATCGTTTTGGCGTTTTGATCCAACGTTGCACCCCGCATCGTCGATGCTGCACCCTGGGTATATCGATTATTCGTACAGCCATATCTTTTGACTCGTTTAAAGTTACGGGAGCCATAACCTGTCAAAACGAAGCTCTCTGGGAGATCTACGCCTTTGACGGCACTAGGCCGCCATAACGGCGTTCAATACCCAAAAAGGACCATCCGAATCACTTTCGAGGGCTCGGAAGTTTTTTTCTTTTCAGTTTGTTCATTTGAATTTTTTGGTTAAAAGGAATCACCGTGGCTGGCCTCCGATTTAACACCGCTGCAGAATGATTCCCCATGGTACAGTTCCGTTTCAAATCCACGCACTCATTTCCAAAAGTCGCACGACACCGTTTCGGCGTTTTGATCCGACGTTGCACCCCGCAACGTCGATGTTGCACCCTGAGTATATCGATTATTCAGACAGCCATATCTTTTGACTCGTTTAAAGTTATGGGAGCCATAACCTGTCAAAACGAAGCTCTCCGGGAGATCTACGCCTTTGACGGCCCTAGTACGTCATAACGGCGTTCCATACCCAAAAAGGACCATCCGGATCACATTCGGGGGCTCGAAAGTTTTTGTCTTTTCGGTTTCATCATTTGAATTTTTTGGTTAAACGGGATCACCGTGGCTGGCCCCCGATTTAACACCGCTGCAAAATGATTCCCCATGGTACAGTTCCGTTTCAAATCCACGCACTCATTTCCAAAAGTCGCACGGCTTTGTTTCGGCATTTTGATCCGACGTTGCACCCCGCACCGTCGATGTTGCACCATGAGTATATCGATTATTCGGACAGCCATATCTTTTGACTCGTTTAAAGTTATGGGAGCCATAACCTGTCGAAACGAAGCTCTCTGGGAGATCTACGCCTTTGATGGCCATAGGCCGTCATAACGGCGTTCCATACCCAAAAAGGACCTTCCGAATCACTTTCGGGGGCTCGGAAGTTTTTTCTTTTCGGTTTCTACATTTGAATTTTTTGGTTAAACGGGATCATCGTGGCTGGCCTCCGATTTAACACCGCTGCAGAATGATTCCCCATGGTACAGTACCGTTTCAAATCCACGCACTCATTTCCAAAATTCGCACGGCATCGTTTTGGCGTTTAGATCCAACGTTGCACCCCGCACCGTCGATGTTGCACCCTGAGTATATCGATTATTCGGACAGCCATATCTTTTGACTCGTTTAGAGTTACGGGAGCCATAACCTGTCAAAACGAAGCTCTCCGGGAGATCTACGCCTTTGATGGCCCTAGGCCGCCATAACGGCGTTCAATACCCAAAAAGGACCATCCGAATCACTTTCGGGGGCTCGGAAGTTTTTTTCTTTTCGGTTTCTTCATTTGAATTTTTTGGTTAAACGGGATCACCGTGGCTAGCCTCCGATTTAACACTGCTGCAGAATGATTAACCATGGTATACTTCCGTTTCAAATCCACGCACTCATTCTAAGAGTCACACGACACCGTTTCGACGTTTTGATCCGACGTTGCACCTCGCACCGTCGATGTTGCATCCTGAGTATATCGATTATTCGGACAGCCATATCTTTTGACTCGTTTAGAGTTACGGGAGCCATAACCTGTCAAAACGAAGCTCTTCGGGAGATCTACACCTTTGATGGCCCTAGGCCATCATAACGGAGTTCCATACTCAAAAAGGACCATCGGAATCCCTTTCGGGGGCTCGGAAGTTTTTTTCTTTTCGGTTTCTTCATATGAATTTTTAGGTTAAACGGGATCACCGTTGCTGGCCTCCAATTTAACACTGCTGTAGAATGATTTTCCATGGTACGGTTCCGTTTCAAATCCACGCACTCATTTCTAAAAGTCGCACGGCACCGTTTCGGCGTTTTGATCCGACGTTGCACCCCGCACCGTCGGTGTTGCACACTGAGTATATCGATTATTCGGACAGCCATATCTTTTGACTCGTTTAAAGTTACGGGAGCCGTAACCTGTCAAAACAAAGCTCTCCGGGAGATCTACGCCTTTGACGGCCCTAGGCCATCATTATGGCGTTCCATACCCAAAAAGGACCTTCTGGATCACTTTTGGGGGCTCGGAAGTTTTTTTCTTTTCGGATTCATCATTTGAATTTTTTGGTTAAACGGGATCACCGTGGCTGGCCTCCGATTTAACACCGCTGTAGAATGATTCCCCATGGTACAATCCGTTTCAAATCCACGCACTCATTTCCAAAAGTCGCATGGCACTGTTTCGGCGTTTTGATCCGACGATGCACCCCACACCGTCGATGTTGCACCCTGAGTATATCGATTATTCGGACAGCCATATCTTTTGACTCGTTTAAAGTTACGGGAGCCATAACATGTCAAAATGAAGCTCTCCAGGAGATCTACGCCTTTGACAGCCCTAGGCCGTCCTAACGGCGTTCCATACCCAAAAAGGACCATCCGAATCACTTTCGGGGGCTCGGAAGTTTTTTTCTTTTCGGTTACTTCATTTGAATTTTTTGGTTAAAAGGGATCACCGTGGCTGGCCTCCGATTTAACACCGCTGCAGAATGATTCCCCATGGTACAGTTCCGTTTCAAATCCACGCACTCATTTCCAAATGTCGCACGGCTTCTTTTCGGCATTTTGATCCGACGTTGCACCCCGCACCGTCAATGTTGCACCCTGAGTATATCGATTATTCGGACAGCCATATCTTTTGACTCGTTTAAAGTTACGGGAGCCATAACCTGTCAAAACGAAGCTCTCCGGGAGATCTACGCATTTAACGGCCCTAGGCCGTCATAACGGCGTTCCATACCCAAAAAGGACCTTCCGAATCACTTTCGGGGGCTCGGAAGTTTTTTTCTTTTTGGTTTCTTCATTTGAATTTTTTGGTTAAACGGGATCACCGTGGCTGGCCTTCGATTTAACACCGCTGCAGAATGATTCCCCATGGTACAGTTCCGTTTCAAATCCACGCACTCATTTCCAAAAGTCGCACGACACTGTTTCGGCGTTTTGATCCGACGTTGCACCCCGCAACGTCGATGTTGCACCCTGAGTATATCGATTATTCGGATAGCCATATCTTTTGACTCGTTTAAAGTTACGGGAGCCATAACCTGTCAAAACGAAGCTCTCCGGGAAATCTACGCCTTTGATGGCCCTAGTCCGTCATAACGGCGTTCCATACCCAAAAAGGACCATCCGGATCACTTTCGGGGGCTCGGAAGTTTTTTTCTTTTCGGTTTCATCATATGAATTTTTTGGTTAAACGGGATCACCGTGGCTGGCCCCCGATTTAACACCGCTGCAGAATGATTCCCCATGGTACAGTTCCGTTTCAAATCCACGCACTCATTTCCAAAAGTCGCACGGCTTTGTTTCGGTGTTTTGATCCGACGTTGCACCCCGCACCGTCGATGTTGCACCCTGAGTATATCGATTATTCGGACAGCCATATCTTTTGACTCGTTTAAAGTTACGGGAGCCATAACCTGTCAAAACGAAGCACTCTGGGAGATCTACGCCTTTTACGGCCCTAGGCCGTCATAACGGCGTTCCATACCCAAAAAGGACCTTCCGAATCACTTTCGGGGGCTTGGAAGTTTTTTTCTTTTCGGTTTCTTCATTTGAATTTTTTGGTTAAACGGGATCACCGTGGCTGGCCTCCGATTTAACACCGCTGCAGAATGATTCCCCATGGTATAGTTCTGTTTCAAATCCACGCACTCATTTCCAAAATTCGCACGGCATCGTTTTGGCGTTTTGATCCAACGTTGCACCCCGCACCTTCGATGTTGCACACTGAGTATATCGATTATTCGTACAGCCATATCTTTTGACTCGTTTAGAGTTACGGGAGCCATAACCTGTCAAAACGAAGCTCTCCAGGAGATCTACGCCTTTGACGGCCCTAGGCCGCCATAACGGCGTTCCATACCCAAATGGGACAATCCGAATCACTTTCGGGGGCTTGGAAGTTTTTTTCTTTTCGGTTTATTCATTTGAATTTTTTGGTTAAATGGGATCACCGTGGCTGGCCTCCGATTTAACACTGCTGTAGAATGATTCCCCATGGTACACTTCCGTTTCAAATCCACGCACTCATTCTAAGAGTCACACGACACCGTTTTGGCATTTTGATCCGACGTTGCACCTCGCACCGTCGATGTTTCACCCTGAGTATATCGATTATTCGGACAGCCATATCTTTTGACTCGTTTAGAGTTACGGGAGCCATAACCTGTCAAAATGAAGCTCTTCGGGAGATCTACGCCTTTGATGGCCCTAGGCCATCATAACAAAGTTCCATACTCAAAAAGGACCATCGGAATCACTTTCGAGAGCTCGGAAGTTTTTTTCTTTTCGGTTTCTTCATTTGAATTTTTTGGTTAAACGGGATCACCGTGGCTGGCCTCCGATTTAACACTGCTGTAGAATGATTTTCCATGGTACAGTTCCGTTTCAAATCCACGCACTCATTTCCAAAAGTCGCACGGCATCGTTTCGGCGTTTTGATCCGACGTTAAACCCCGCACCGTCGATGTTGCACCCTGAGTATATCGATTATTCGGACAGCCATATCTTTTGACTCGTTTAAAGTTACGGGAGCCATAACTTGTCAAAACGAAGCTCTCCGGGAGATCTACGCCTTTGACGGCCCTATGCCATCATTATGGCATTCCATACCCAAAAAGGACCATCTGGATCACTTTTGGGGGCTCGGAAGTTTTTTTTCTTTTCGGTTTCATCATTTGAATTTTTTGGTTAAACGAGATCACCGTGGCTGGCCTCCGATTTAACACCGCTGTAGAATGATTCCCCATGGTACAATCCGTTTCAAATCCACGCACTCATTTCCAAAAGTCGCACGGCACCATTTCGGCGTTTTGATCCGACGTTGCACCCGCACCGTCGATGTTGCACCCTGAGTATATCGATTATTCGGACAGCAATATCTTTTGACTCGTTTAAAGTTACGGGAGCCATAACATGTCAAAACGAAGCCCTCTGGGAGATATACGCCTTTGACAGCCCTAGGCCATCATAACGGCGTTCCATACCCAAAAAGGGCCATCCGAATCACTTTCGGGGGCTCGGAAGTTTTTTTCTTTTCGGTTTCTTTATTTGAATTTTTTGGTTAAACGGGATCACCGTGGCTGGCCTCCGATTTAACACCGCTGTAGAATGATTCCCCATGGTACACTTCCGTTTCAAATCCACGCACTCATTTCCAAAATTCGCACGTCACCGTTTTGGCGTTTTCATCCGACGTTACACCCCGCACCGTCGATGTTGCACCCTGAGTATATCGATTATTCTGACATCCATATCTTTTGACTCGTTTAGAGTTACGGGAGCCATAACCTGTCAAAACGAAGCTCTCCGGGAAATCTACGCCTTTGACGGCCCTAGGCCATCATTACGGCGTTCCATACCCAAAAAGGTCCATCCGAATCTCTTTCGGGGGCTCGGAAGTTTTTTTCTTTTCGGTTTCTTTATTTGAATTTTTTGGTTAAACGGGATCACCGTGGCTGGCCTCCGATTCAACACCGCTGCAGAATGATTCCCCATGGTACAGTTCCATTTCAAATCCACGCACTCATTTCCAAAAGTCGCACGGCTTCGTTTCGGTGTTTTGATCCGACGTTGCACCCCACACCGTCGATGTTGCACCCTGAGTATATCGATTATTCAGACAGCCATATCTTTTTACTTGTTTAAAGTTACGGGAGCCATAACCTGTCAAAACGAAGCTCTCTGGGAGATCTACACCTTTGACAGCCCTAGGCCGTCATAACAGCGTTCCATACCCAAAAAGGACCTTCCGAATCACTTTCGGGGGCTCGGAAGTTTTTTTCTTTTCGGTTTCTTCATTTGAATTTTTTGGTTAAATGGGATCATCGTGGCTGGCCTCCGATTTAACACCGCTGCAGAATGATTCCCCATGGTACAGTTCCATTTCAAATCCACGCACTCATTTCCAAAATTCGCACGGCATCGTTTTGGCGTTTTGATCCAACGTTGCACCCCGCACCGTCGATGTTGCACCCTGAGTATATCGATTATTAGGACAGCCATATCTTTTGACTCGTTTAGAGTTACGGGAGCCATAACCTGTCAAAACGAAGCTCTCCGGGAGATCTACGCCTTTGACGGCCCTAGGCCGTCATAACGGCATTCCATACCCAAAAAGGACCATCCGAATCACTTTCGGGTGCAAAAAGTTTTTTTCTTTTCGGTTTCTTCATTTGAATTTTTTGGTTAAACGGGATCACCGTGGCTGGCCTCCGATTTAACACCGCTGCAGAATGATTCCCCATGGTACAGTTCCGTTTCAAATCCACGCACTCATTTCTAAAATTCGCACGTCACCGTTTTGGCGTTTTGATCCGACGTTGCACCCCGCACCGTCGATGTTGCACCCTGAGTATATCGGTTATTCGGACAGCCATATCTTTTGACTCGTTTAGAGTTACGGGAGCCATAACCTGTCAAAACGAAGCTCTCCGGGAGGTCTACGCCTTTGATGGCCCTAGGCCGTCATAACGGCATTCCATACCCAAAAAGTACCATCCGAATCACTTTCGGGTGCTCGGAAGTTTTTTTCTTTTCGGTTTCTTCATTTGAATTTTTTGGTTAAACGGGATCACCGTGGCTGGCCTCCGATTTAACACCGCTGCAGAATGATTCCCCATGGTACAGTTCCGTTTCAAATCCACGCACTCATTTCTAAAATTCGCACGTCACCGTTTTGGCGTTTTGATCCGACGTTGCACCCCGCACCGTCGATGTTGCACCCTGAGTATATCGGTTATTCGGACAGCCATATCTTTTGACTCGTTTAGAGTTACGGGAGCCATAACCTGTCAAAACGAAGCTCTCCGGGAGGTCTACGCCTTTGATGGCCCTAGGCCGTCATAACGGCGTTCCATACCCAAAAAGGTCCATCCTAATCTCTTTCGGGGGCTCGCAAGTTTTTTTCTTTTCGGTTTCTTCATTTGAATTTTTTGGTTAAACGGGATCACCGTGGCTAGCCTCCGATTTAACACTGCTGCAGAATGATTAACCATGGTATACTTCCGTTTCAAATCCACGCACTCATTCTAAGAGTCACACGACACCGTTTCGACGTTTTGATCCGACGTTGCACCTCGCACCGTCGATGTTGCATCCTGAGTATATCGATTATTCGGACAGCCATATCTTTTGACTCGTTTAGAGTTACGGGAGCCATAACCTGTCAAAACGAAGCTCTTCGGGAGATCTACACCTTTGATGGCCCTAGGCCATCATAACGGAGTTCCATACTCAAAAAGGACCATCGGAATCCCTTTCGGGGGCTCGGAAGTTTTTTTCTTTTCGGTTTCTTCATATGAATTTTTAGGTTAAACGGGATCACCGTTGCTGGCCTCCGATTTAACACTGCTGTAGAATGATTTTCCATGGTACAGTTCCGTTTCAAATCCACGCACTCATTTCTAAAAGTCGCACGGCACCGTTTCGGCGTTTTGATCCGACGTTGCACCCCGCACCGTCGGTGTTGCACACTGAGTATATCGATTATTCGGACAGCCATATCTTTTGACTCGTTTAAAGTTACGGGAGCCGTAACCTGTCAAAACAAAGCTCTCCGGGAGATCTACGCCTTTGACGGCCCTAGGCCATCATTATGGCGTTCCATACCCAAAAAGGACCTTCTGGATCACTTTTGGGGGCTCGGAAGTTTTTTTTCTTTTCGGATTCATCATTTGAATTTTTTGGTTAAACGGGATCACCGTGGCTGGCCTCCGATTTAACACCGCTGTAGAATGATTCCCCATGGTACAATCCGTTTCAAATCCACGCACTCATTTCCAAAAGTCGCACGGCACTGTTTCGGCGTTTTGATCCGACGTTGCACCCCACACCGTCGATGTTGCACCCTGAGTATATCGATTATTCGGACAGCCATATCTTTTGACTCGTTTAAAGTTACGGGAGCCATAACATGTCAAAATGAAGCTCTCCAGGAGATCTACGCCTTTGACAGCCCTAGGCCGTCCTAACGGCGATCCATACCCAAAAAGGACCATCCGAATCACTTTCGGGGGCTCGGAAGTTTTTTTCTTTTCGGTTACTTCATTTGAATTTTTTGGTTAAAAGGGATCACCGTGGCTGGCCTCCGATTTAACACCGCTGCAGAATGATTCCCCATGGTACAGTTCCGTTTCAAATCCACGCACTCATTTCCAAATGTCGCACGGCTTCTTTTCGGCATTTTGATCCGACGTTGCACCCCGCACCGTCAATGTTGCACCCTGAGTATATCGATTATTCGGACAGCCATATCTTTTGACTCGTTTAAAGTTACGGGAGCCATAACCTGTCAAAACGAAGCTCTCCGGGAGATCTACGCATTTAACGGCCCTAGGCCGTCATAACGGCGTTCCATACCCAAAAAGGACCTTCCGAATCACTTTCGGGGGCTCGGAAGTTTTTTTCTTTTTGGTTTCTTCATTTGAATTTTTTGGTTAAACGGGATCACCGTGGCTGGCCTTCGATTTAACACCGCTGCAGAATGATTCCCCATGGTACAGTTCCGTTTCAAATCCACGCACTCATTTCCAAAAGTCGCACGACACTGTTTCGGCGTTTTGATCCGACGTTGCACCCCGCAACGTCGATGTTGCACCCTGAGTATATCGATTATTCGGATAGCCATATCTTTTGACTCGTTCAAAGTTACGGGAGCCATAACCTATCAAAACGAAGCTCTCCGGGAAATCTACGCCTTTGATGGCCCTAGTCCGTCATAACGGCGTTCCATACCCAAAAAGGACCATCCGGATCACTTTCGGGGGCTCGGAAGTTTTTTTCTTTTCGGTTTCATCATATGAATTTTTTGGTTAAACGGGATCACCGTGGCTGGCCCCCGATTTAACACCGCTGCAGAATGATTCCCCATGGTACAGTTCCGTTTCAAATCCACGCACTCATTTCCAAAAGTCGCACGGCTTTGTTTCGGTGTTTTGATCCGACGTTGCACCCCGCACCGTCGATGTTGCACCCTGAGTATATCGATTATTCGGACAGCCATATCTTTTGACTCGTTTAAAGTTACGGGAGCCATAACCTGTCAAAACGAAGCACTCTGGGAGATCTACGCCTTTTACGGCCCTAGGCCGTCATAACGGCGTTCCATACCCAAAAAGGACCTTCCGAATCACTTTCGGGGGCTCGGAAGTTTTTTTCTTTTCGGTTTCTTCATTTGAATTTTTTGGTTAAACGGGATCACCGTGGCTGGCCTCCGATTTAACACCGCTGCAGAATGATTCCCCATGGTATAGTTCTGTTTCAAATCCACGCACTCATTTCCAAAATTCGCACGGCATCGTTTTGGCGTTTTGATCCAACGTTGCACCCCGCACCTTCGATGTTGCACACTGAGTATATCGATTATTCGTACAGCCATATCTTTTGACTCGTTTAGAGTTACGGGAGCCATAACCTGTCAAAACGAAGCTCTCCAGGAGATCTACGCCTTTGACGGCCCTAGGCCGCCATAACGGCGTTCCATACCCAAATGGGACAATCCGAATCACTTTCGGGGGCTTGGAAGTTTTTTTCTTTTCGGTTTCTTCATTTGAATTTTTTGGTTAAATGGGATCACCGTGGCTGGCCTCCGATTTAACACTGCTGTAGAATGATTCCCCATGGTACACTTCCGTTTCAAATCCACGCACTCATTCTAAGAGTCACACGACACCGTTTTGGCATTTTGATCCGACGTTGCACCTCGCACCGTCGATGTTGCACCCTGAGTATATCGATTATTCGGACAGCCATATCTTTTGACTCGTTTAGAGTTACGGGAGCCATAACCTGTCAAAATGAAGCTCTTCGGGAGATCTACGCCTTTGATGGCCCTAGGCCATCATAACAAAGTTCCATACTCAAAAAGGACCATCGGAATCACTTTCGAGAGCTCGGAAGTTTTTTTCTTTTCGGTTTCTTCATTTGAATTTTTTGGTTAAACGGGATCACCGTGGCTGGCCTCCGATTTAACACTGCTGTAGAATGATTTTCCATGGTACAGTTCCGTTTCAAATCCACGCACTCATTTCCAAAAGTCGCACGGCACCGTTTCGGCGTTTTGATCCGACGTTAAACCCCGCACCGTCGATGTTGCACCCTGAGTATATCGATTATTCGGACAGCCATATCTTTTGACTCGTTTAAAGTTACGGGAGCCATAACTTGTCAAAACGAAGCTCTCCGGGAGATCTACGCCTTTGACGGCCCTATGCCATCATTATGGCATTCCATACCCAAAAAGGACCATCTGGATCACTTTTGGGGGCTCGGAAGTTTTTTTTCTTTTCGGTTTCATCATTTGAATTTTTTGGTTAAACGAGATCACCGTGGCTGGCCTCCGATTTAACACCGCTGTAGAATGATTCCCCATGGTACAATCCGTTTCAAATCCACGCACTCATTTCCAAAAGTCGCACGGCACCATTTCGGCATTTTGATCCGACGTTGCACCCGCACCGTCGATGTTGCACCCTGAGTATATCGATTATTCGGACAGCAATATCTTTTGACTCGTTTAAAGTTACGGGAGCCATAACATGTCAAAACGAAGCCCTCTGGGAGATATACGCCTTTGACAGCCCTAGGCCATCATAACGGCGTTCCATACCCAAAAAGGGCCATCCGAATCACTTTCGGGGGCTCGGAAGTTTTTTTCTTTTCGGTTTCTTTATTTGAATTTTTTGGTTAAACGGGATCACCGTGGCTGGCCTCCGATTTAACACCGCTATAGAATGATTCCCCATGGTACACTTCCGTTTCAAATCCACGCACTCATTTCCAAAATTCGCACGTCACCGTTTTGGCGTTTTCATCCGACGTTACACCCCGCACCGTCGATGTTGCACCCTGAGTATATCGATTATTCTGACATCCATATCTTTTGACTCGTTTAGAGTTACGGGAGCCATAACCTGTCAAAACGAAGCTCTCCGGGAAATCTACGCCTTTGACGGCCCTAGGCCATCATTACGGCGTTCCATACCCAAAAAGGTCCATCCGAATCTCTTTCGGGGGCTCGGAAGTTTTTTTCTTTTCGGTTTCTTTATTTGAATTTTTTGGTTAAACGGGATCACCGTGGCTGGCCTCCGATTCAACACCGCTGCAGAATGATTCCCCATGGTACAGTTCCATTTCAAATCCACGCACTCATTTCCAAAAGTCGCACGGCTTCGTTTCGGTGTTTTGATCCGACGTTGCACCCCACACCGTCGATGTTGCACCCTGAGTATATCGATTATTCAGACAGCCATATCTTTTTACTCGTTTAAAGTTACGGGAGCCATAACCTGTCAAAACGAAGCTCTCTGGGAGATCTACACTTTTGACAGCCCTAGGCCGTCATAACAGCGTTCCATACCCAAAAAGGACCTTCCGAATCACTTTCGGGGGCTCGGAAGTTTTTTTCTTTTCGGTTTCTTCATTTGAATTTTTTGGTTAAATGGGATCATCGTGGCTGGCCTTCGATTTAACACCGCTGCAGAATGATTCCCCATGGTACAGTTCCATTTCAAATCCACGCACTCATTTCCAAAATTCGCACGGCATCGTTTTGGCGTTTTGATCCAACGTTGCACCCCGCACCGTCGATGTTGCACCCTGAGTATATCGATTATTAGGACAGCCATATCTTTTGACTCGTTTAGAGTTACGGGAGCCATAACCTGTCAAAACGAAGCTCTCCGGGAGATCTACGCCTTTGACGGCCCTAGGCCGTCATAACGGCATTCCATACCCAAAAAGGACCATCCGAATCACTTTCGGGTGCTCGGAAGTTTTTTTCTTTTCGGTTTCTTCATTTGAATTTTTTGGTTAAACGGGATCACCGTGGCTGGCCTCCGATTTAACACCGCTGCAGAATGATTCCCCATGGTACAGTTCCGTTTCAAATCCACGCACTCATTTCTAAAATTCGCACGTCACCGTTTTGGCGTTTTGATCCGACGTTGCACCCCGCACCGTCGATGTTGCACCCTGAGTATATCGGTTATTCGGACAGCCATATCTTTTGACTCGTTTAGAGTTACGGGAGCCATAACCTGTCAAAACGAAGCTCTCCGGGAGGTCTACGCCTTTGATGGCCTTAGGCCATCATAACGGCATTCCATACCCAAAAAGTACCATCCGAATCACTTTCGGGTGCTCGGAAGTTTTTTTCTTTTCGGTTTCTTCATTTGAATTTTTTGGTTAAACGGGATCACCGTGGCTGGCCTCCGATTTAACACCGCTGCAGAATGATTCCCCATGGTACAGTTCCGTTTCAAATCCACGCACTCATTTCTAAAATTCGCACGTCACCGTTTTGGCGTTTTGATCCGACGTTGCACCCCGCACCGTCGATGTTGCACCCTGAGTATATCGGTTATTCGGACAGCCATATCTTTTGACTCGTTTAGAGTTACGGGAGCCATAACCTGTCAAAACGAAGCTCTCCGGGAGGTCTACGCCTTTGATGGCCCTAGGCCGTCATAACGGCGTTCCATACCCAAAAAGGTCCATCCTAATCTCTTTCGGGGGCTCGCAAGTTTTTTTCTTTTCGGTTTCTTTATTTGAATTTTTTGGTTAAACGGGATCACCGTGGCTGGCCTCCGATTTAACACCGCTGCAGAATGATTCCCCATGGTACAGTTCCGTTTCAAATCCACGCACTCATTTCCAAAAGTCGCACGGCTTCGTTTCGGCGTTTTGATCCGACGTTGCATCCCGCACCGTCGATGTTGCACCCTGATTATATCGATTATTCGGACAACCATATCTTTTGACTCGTTTAAAGTTACGTGAGCCATAACCTGTCAAAACGAAGCTCTTTGGGAGATCTATGCCTTTTACGGCCCTAGGCCGTCATAACGGCGTTCCATACCCAAAAAGGACCTTCCGAATCACTTTCGGGGTCTCGGAAGTTTTTTTCTTTTCGGTTTCTTCATTTGAATTTTTTGGTTAAACGGGATCATCGTGGCTGACCTCCGATTTAACACCGCTGCAGAATGATTCCCCATGGTACAGTTCCATTTCAAATCCACGCACTCATTTCCAAAATTCGCACGGCATCGTTTTGGCGTTTTGATCCAACGTTGCACCCCGCACCTCGATGTTGCACCCTGAGTATATCGATTATTCGGACAGCCATATCTTTTGACTCGTTTAGAGTTACGGGAGCCATAACCTGTCAAAACGAAGCCCTCCGGGAGATCTACGCCTTTGACGGCCCTAGGCCGCCATAACGGTATTCCATACCCAAAAAGGACCATCTGAATCACTTTCGGGTGCTCGGAAGTTTTTTTCTTTTCGGTTTCTTCATTTGAATTTTTTGGTTAAACGGGATCACCGTGGCTGGCCTCCGATTTAACACCGCTGCAGAATGATTCCCCATGGCACAGTGCCGTTTCAAATCCACGCACTCATTTCCAAAAGTCGCACGACACCGTTTCGGCATTTTGATCCGACGTTGCACCCCGCAACGTCGATGTTGCACCCTGAGTATATCGATTATTCGGACAGCCATATCTTTTGACTCGTTTAAAGTTACGGGAGCCATAACCTGTCAAAACGAAGCTCTTCGGGAGATCTACGCCTTTGACGGCCCTAGTCCGTCATAACGGCGTTCCATACCCAAAAAGGACCATCCGGATCACTTTCAGGGGCTCGGAAATTTTTTTTATTTTCGGTTTCATCATTTGAATTTTTTGGTTAAACGGGATCACCGTGGCTGGCCTCCGATTTAACACCTGTTAGCACCAAAATTGGTCACTAACCTCGTAGAAAAAGATTGTGTAGAGATATAAGTGATGAAAGTAAATTAAACAGAGAAGACAATGCTAATTTAATTGCAGAAAGTAAGAACACCAAATTTATAGTGGTTCAGCGTAATTGCCTATGTCCACTTTGAGGTTAAACTTTATTGATCTTCTTTAGAGTTGATTACAAATACAATTCGTGAATCAAATGCTTGAATTAAGTTGTTTAAGTAGAGAAGATGAGTCTCGAAAATGGCAGAGTCTCCCCAGTGTTCTCTCCCAAAAAAAGGATCCCTTTCACTGTGACCCTGCCCCTCTATTTATAGGCAAATATGGGCTGGACTTCCCAAATGGGCTGGATGGCCGAACACTCTAGCCCCAATACAGTGGTCGCTGCATGCCGATCCTGGTATGCCGAACGCTCTGATGCCGAACAGTCCTTCTATGCCGAACGATACACGTGATATGTGGGAAGTGCAGGATGATTGTCAGTTGAGGCCGAACGTGTCACTATCCGAAGCTCTTGAACGAAAAGTGCACGCTGGCCGAACGACATTGTCACCTTGAGTAGTTGTGCATACTAAATGTCTTCTGGATGCCAAGTACTCTCGTTGCCGAGTACTACGCCGAGTACCTTGGAGTGCCGAGTACTCCTGTTGCCGAGTACTACGCCGAGTACCAAGGGACGCCGGGTACTCTTGTTCCCAGGTTCAACTTGATGCCGAGCGCTCTCGTTGCCGAGTTCTCCTTGATGCCGAGCGCTCTTGTATGCCGAGCAGTCTTGTATGCCGAGCAGTCTTGTTGCCGAGTATTGTTTGACGCCGAGCGCTCTGTATGCCGAACACTATGGATGCTGTGTACTTGGTTGTCGCCGAGTGCCAGTTGACGCCGAACACTACTTGACGCCGAGTCTCCTGGTCGCCGAGCACTACGGATGCCGAACGCTATGGATGCTGTGTGCTTCGCCGAACACTCCTGGATGCCGGCCACTCTGAGATGTTGAGTCCCACTGGATGCCGTGCGCTCCGCCAAACACTCCTGGATGCCAAGTGCTTTGCCGAACACTCCTGGATGCCGGCCACTCTGAGATGCCGAGTGTCACCTGATGCCAAGCACTAGTTGCCTGGTCAAATCTCCAGGAAACACTTGCCCCCCAAAGTGTATCGCGTGGCCGAACGTGATGCGCTTTGAATCTGGTTCAATTTTCCTTGATGATGCCTTCTCGAGCATGCCTGTGACGGAGGTGCGTGACGAACGTGGTTTGGACGCCGAACGATACGTTCGAAGCCGGACAGCCCTCATGTGCCGAACGGCACTTCGTTTTGATGCCGGACACTATGGTATTGACCGGTTCTACCGGGTATAGCCTTTTCAACTTCTACCTCCTTCTATATAACCAGGTCCTTCCCGTCCCTTCTCCTTTACCTTTTCATTTCTGTCACTCTTCCAAGATTTGCAATTTTCTCTAGCCGAATAGATTTACAATTTGAACATTCCTTCCTAAGCTCCTAACTGCAATCTAGGTAATGCTCCTCGTATAACTCGAATAGGTTTCAAATGAGATGGTCAAGTTTGTCATGTAGAAAGCTTTCGAGTAGGTTGCCCTCATTGCCGAACGATAATGCGAGGCGAGGAGGAAGGATTTGAGGTGTTTGCACATGTGGCTATTGTATTTAGCTCCATCGCGCCGAACCAAAGTCAAAAAAGAAGGAGAAGGAAAACGTTGGAGGTGGTAAGGGTGTTGGAAGGCATAGCTATGGTTCGGCGTATGTTGTCATGCGCCGAATGATAGAGGCTGCCGAATAGTATTTCGCCTGAATAAACTAAGGCCGAACACTCACTAGAACGCCGAACAACAACTTAGCCGAACGAACTCTGGTTACCGAACACACTTAGACGCCGAACTGTATCAATGCCGAACGTCATTAATATTGAGCAACTGACATGCCGAACCATGTTTAGGCCGAACAATACAATTGCCGAGCAGAACCTTTAACTGGACAATGACTTAACCGAACGAGGCCTTTAGCCGAACAAGGCCTTTAGCCGAACACTTGACAATGACTTAACCGATCAAACATACATGCTGATCTATTCTTAGGACGAACAATGCAATTGCCAAACAACATTTAAATGCCGAACAGTTATAAATGTCAAATTAGACTTAAGCTGGATACTTCATAAATTACATGTTTTCTAGATCTGGAACTGTTACCACCACCAGGCGGGCTCTTTGAGACGGTCAGCGATGACGGTCTTCGAAGGCAACGATTTGAAGCTCATTTTTATATCTTTGAAATCTTATTGCTTGTACACAATTGCTTGCACTAGTTCACACACCACGTGGGGGGGAAAACTCGTGTTGCTAATTCTAACGTTCAATGTTTTTTAAGTATAGTTCTCTCAAGCACTTAGCCAGGTTCGTTATTTATTTGGGATGTCGAGAAAATCTAGCTCTGCCACTATATCCGACAGGCCTGGGCCGTCATCAAGGCAAGGAGCCGTTGATACTTCTAATCCGTCGACTTCTCCTGCTCATAACTTGGCACCAGATGCTCTGGAGGCAACAATCTTACTATCAATTGATTCACAAGCCTCGAAGATCAACGAAGCTGCTCTGCGACGGATATGCTCCATTCATGGGATTCCTTTTGCGACGTGTTAGTTCCTTCGAGACACGATCGTCCTCATCTGCCCCCAGTCGGGTACACTACCTGCAACAAGTTCATGTGTTGGATGGGCAGCGTGCCTCCGTTCAATTTATTTCTCCAGGATGTACTGCAGTACATAGACATAGCTCTGTCGCAGCTGCACCCGAACGGCCATGCATTTCTATATGGGACTTACTTACTTTTCATGGCCGTCTTCTCCAGACCTCCAACCGCCGGTGATATAAGATACATTTATATGTTCAAGAGACGGAAAGACAGTCCTTCCTTTATGTTCCTCGAGCCATACCACAAATGCCAGATCTTGACAGGGGCATGTAGTAAATTCGCCCTGTACAAACAGGAATGGTTCTATGTGCGCTGCCCTTCTGGTTTCGCTAGGAGATGGGTTGAAGGTAGTAAGTCTCTCTACTGAGTCACTATTCATATTTGATCGGAGTCATGCTTTTCCTAACTCTTCATTTCATCTTTTCAGGTATCAACCCACATCCGGAAGGCCGAGGATATTCTGAGGCTGTTGAAGCCATTAGAGCTCTTCCTGCTGAGGATCGAGACATCCGGACTATCATTTCAAATGAATCACTGTCGGGGTTTGGCTTGCTAGCCCCTGGTCGTCGGATCAGCCTTCCAGAAGGTGTCACCATTCCCAAACCTCCGTCTGGTAAAGGGAAAAAACAGGCCGGATCGTCATCGCGCCGCACTCCCGATACGCACGGAGAAGGTGAGCGCAAAGAAGATGAAGCTCCTGAGACTCAGGGCGAGAACATGGGTCCCGCTTGGAATCCGGCAATCGAAGTTCAGGATATTGAGACGTCATCCTCCCCTTCAAAGGGAAAGAAGAAATTAAAATATACAGTTCAAAAGGAGAAAGTTGGTGGCACTTCAAAAGTTACGCCTATCCCGCCTGAGAAAGAGGCTTCCTCACAGCATCTGGAAAGTTCTCTGAGGGGTCTGTCAAACCTGTCCATTCTCGATGATTTACTTAATTACGGTTTCGATGATCCTGAAGCTCTCAAATTTTCTTCGCCCGTTAGAGGCAATGCGGGAGTTCAACTCCCGGTCCAAGGAGACAACACCCCGATTAGTAAAGATAAACGAACTGGTCCGTCGGGGGGAACACTAGAACACACACGCACATATGCATTCCATCATACACTTCAAGTTTTTTCTCATCTCACGGACTTTTCTTAACTCGTTGTTATCTCCATTCTTTGCAGGTGATATGGGGCGTTCTCACGGACTCGATCGTCTTCAGGGCTCTTCTGTATTTCATCACTCTGGACGGGATTCTGGTTCAGGCAGACGCAGGGACAGAGGCGATTATGAAGATAGGGACAATCGTCCCCGCGAGTCGTCTCACCGCAAGAAGGCACATTCTCAATCTTCCCAATCCCGTGATCTTCCTCCTCCAACTGAGCCGGATAGGGAGAAGTCTTTACAGAAGGGTTATCAATCTGATGCTCCTCGAGAACAACATTCCAGTTCATCGAGTACAAGGCAAGTTCGAGAGCAACGGAAAAGAGCGGAATTCTCAAAGCCTCCTCCTCCTACTCCTGCGGTGGACCCAACTGTTGCGGAAAAGATGGTCGATCTTAAGGCCAAGTTTCCAAAAATTTGCTTCAATGGTCTGAAGTTCCTCCCGGCCATTCATCATATTACCGGGCATGTGAAGCAGAGTGCCATTGCCTGCAATAACGACGTCTATGTTCAACATGACGCGTTTGTGCACTTGGTGGAGAAGATCTCGGAAGTATCCGTTGAGCGTCAACACGAGATTGATCGTCTGAATCTGGAGGCTGGCAGCGATAAGAAAATCATCAGACTCCAAGACGAAGAGCTTGCTTCGTATAAGTCGAAGCTGGAAGCCGCTGAACAAAGCGCAAAAGATACTGCTGAGGCAGTTACTCGTTTAGAGGCGGCTCACAAAAAAGAGCTTGACGAAGCAGTCCAGCGCAGCAGTGCCCTCGCCCTAGAAAAAGACTCTGTCCAAAAAGAAAAGGACGCGCTCGCCACCCAAGTCAAAGAGCTGAAAGAATTACTCTCCAAGGAGAAGGAGGATAAGGTAGCTGCTCAAGAAGAATCACAACGATACTGTGATGAGATCGTTGCTACCTGACTCCTGAAAACAAAGCTCGATGACGAACTCGCCGGGGTTGAGAAAATGAAGGATGAGGCCCGTGAGGAGGGCAAAAGAAAGGCTGCAAAGGAGATTGACTCTCACCTCGAGGCGGCCGCGGAAGCCGGCAGGGAAGAGGTCAAAAGCATGTTTGACCCGTTGATTGCTGAATACGGAGTCCGTGTCCTCATGCATCGCGACTTAACATTCTTGGGTGACGGCTACCTAGAGTCCCTAGCCGAGGCCTGGGAAACTTTGATAAGGATTAGGAAGATCGAGTCAGGCTCCGAAGAGGTCGATGAGGAGGCCCTGGTGAAGGAGTTCCTTAGGGGGAATGAGCCATCGGATTTATCCGCAGCATTGGCACTTTACAGCAAAGGCTCTCCCCTTCCAAAAGAGAAAGATGGTGAAGCTAGCCCATCTCGGGTTAATATTACTGCTCTTCATACTGCTGCTCAATCTGCTGCCCAATCGGCCGGTAGGCCGACACTTGATCCATTCGAGCAGCATGTTGGTTATGACCCCGAAGACCCTGGGCTCGGTGCTCATGTGCTATCACCTATCCTGGAGGGTGAAACCCCACGCGCCACCGATAGCCAACCGGAACCTGGTGGGAAATTCTTCTTTCTCTAGAAGTCAAAAGATCCCGTCTTTTTTAGCAGTGGCTACTCGTTCTAACGCTCATTCTTTATGTTTTCGTGCAGGTTGTTCTAACGCCGAGCAAACTCCGAGGAGCGATGACGCCAAGGAGGAGGCAGGGAAAACAAGCAATGCTGTCCATGCGGGAGTACTCCCTGGTCCCGATGCTCAGGTGATCGGGGCGCTGGATGATGATAAGCTCGACACTTCATCTCCTGCCGAAGGGGATGATGAAATTGAAATCACCGACGCCTCTGAGCATACTTCACAGACAAGCATGAAGGACCGCCTTGCCAAAGAGGAGAAGAAAAAGGTTGAGGTCAAAGCTGAACCTGGAATACTGGAAGTAACCGACCCACGGAACCGACCTTTGAAAATCATTCTCCCAGGCAAGTTCAAACCGCTGGATGTTCCATCTCCTATTCCTGACTCCATTTCTTTAGCAAGTAAAAAGTCCAAGAAAAAGCGTGAGGGAGAGGAGTCGTCGGAAACAACGAAGGAAGACAAGAAGAAGAAGTCGAAGAAATAATCGATACACTCGTTCAACGAGTTTCTTGCTTAAGTCTTGTAATTGCTTTTACCTTCCACAACTTGTAGTTTGTATAGAGAGGTCTGAATTTTGTAAGAGTGATCATGTATCCCCATTTTGGACTTATCGAATAAAGTTTTTAGTTTCTTTTTTGTTTGAATGATTCTCTTGTCTTTCTTTGGTTTGCTGACTAATTGTAGTCATAACTCAAGTTCTTATGAGTTGCACTATCTCCCGGTCCATTCTCGTGTCGTTCAGACATTTTTAGACATGGCGTACTTCTCGTACCACATCTCTCGAGTACTTGGACTTTTCGTTGAATTTTGTAAGAGTGATCATGTATCCCCATTTTGGACTTATCGAATAAAGTTTTTAGTTTCTTTTTCGTTTGAATGATTCTCTTGTCTTTCTTTGGTTTGCTGACTAATTGTAGTCATAACTCAAGTTCTTATGAGTTGCACTATCTCCCGGTCCATTCTCGTGTCGTTCAGACATTTTTAGACATGGCGTGCTTCTCGTACCACATCCCTCGAGTACTTGGACTTTTCGCTGACTCTATGCTTCGGGAACTCGGAGATTTGAAATCGTTTATACTCTAGTCCGCTCTCCGGGGACTCGGAGTACTCCGCTCCGCACTCTGGGGGTTCTCCATTCCGCACTCTGGGGGTTCGGAGATTCGGAATTGTTTATACTCTAGTCCGCGCTCTGGGGACTTAGAGTACTCCGCTCCGCGCTCTGGGGATTCGGAGATTTGGAATCGTTTATACTCTAGTCCGTGCTCTGGGGACTTAGAGTATTCCGCTCCGCGCTCCGGGGATTCGGAGATTTGAAATCGTTTATACTCTAGTCCACGCTCTGGGGACTTAGAGTACTCCGCTCCGCGCTCTGGGGATTCGGAGATTTGAAATCTTTTATACTCTAGTCCGCGCTCTGGGGACTTAGAGTACTCCGCTCCGCACTCTGGGGATTCGGAGATTTGAAGTCGTTTGTACTCTAGTCCGCGCTCCGGGGACTTAGAGTACTCCGCTCCGCGCTCTGGGGATTCGGAGATTCGGAATCGTTTATACTATAGTCCACGCTCCGGGGACTTAGAGTACTCCGCTCCGCGCTGTGGGGATTCGAAGATTTGAAATCGTTTATACTCTAGTCCGCGCTCTGGGGACTTAGAGTACTCCGCTCCGCGCTCTGGGGATTCGGAGATTCGGAATCGTTTATACTCTAGTCCGCGCTCCGGGGACTTAGAGTACTCCGCTCCACGCTCTGGGGATTCGGAGATTCGGAATCGTTTATACTCTAGTCCGCGCTCTGGGGACTTAGAGTACTCCGCTCCGCGCTCTGGGGATTCGGAGATTCGGAATCGTTTATACTCTAGTCCGTGCTCCGGGGACTTAGAGTACTCCGCTCCGCGCTCTGGGGATTCGGAGATTCGGAATCGTTTATACTCTAGTCCGCGCTCTGGGGACTTAGAGTACTCCGCTCCGCGCTCTGGGGATTTGGAGATTTGAAATCGTTTATACTCTAGTCCGCGCTCCGGGGACTTAGAGTACTCCGCTCCGCGCTCCGGGGATTCGGAGATTTGGAATCGTTTGCACGAGTCTGTGCGTCGTATAGGATAATGTAATTTGTCACCCAATTATGAGATATAGAAACGTTAGTGATTCATGGAAAATACGGCTTCAAGCCTTTATTAATGAAAATCAACTAGACTGCTTGATTACAACTTTAAATAGAAACTACGTTATGACTGAACGGAAACATGCAGGAAATAACAGTGCCTAAAATAAGAAAGGAAACATGCTAAATGTAATATTGCCGCAGATGTTCACTGTTCCATGCTCGGGGGAGTGTCGTGCCATCAACGGTCGCTAGCTTGAATGTTCCCTCTCCAAGCTTCCGTTCAATGGCGTATGGACCTTCCCAGCTGGGATTCATACGTGATGGTACCGGGAAAACTCATTTCAGAACGAGATCACCCACATCAAAGATCCTTGGACGGACTCTGCCGTCGTAGTAACGCTTAACTCGGTGTCTATGTTCAACATATGACTCGTAATGGCGGGGTAATCCCACACATATCAGAATGCGTCCAGGCGAAAACATCAAGATTCGCCCGGAGGAAGTCGCTAAGGTCTTCGGTCATCGCGGGGCCAAGCTGTGATCCGATCTTCAGTATTCGTGAAGGGTCGTCACGGCTAATTGAAATGTCAATTGTTAATTCAGCTGGTGCCGCCTTCTCTTCCCTGGGTTTCTCATCGTCGTCTCTCGGATCTATATCTCCGAAGATCCGAGAACTATGCCCGAGCCAGGGCTCGGGCACTACTTGTCAATTATCCGCATTAAGGATGTGGAAAGGATTGTCCGCAACCTTTCCCTTCTCCCTCCGATGGGCTTCTCGGAGCTCAGCCACATAACAGGAACGACCAGCTGCTTGATCGCCATGAACAATACCTACTCCTTTGTCAGTCGGGAACTTCAAAGTTAAACACCACGGGGCTAACGCTGCCCTAAACTCAGCCAGGGCCGGCCGGCCCAAGAAAACGTTATATGGAGAATCCACATCCAGAACTACGAAGGGTAGAATTCGCACCCTCCGACTGTGCCCTGTCCCAGTTCAACTGGTAACTCAACATACCCCACGACATCGGTCGCTGCGCCGTTAAAGCCGTGTATACGAGCCTTGGACGGTTTCAGGTCCTTTGTTTCTAGTTTCATTTGATCGTAAGCCTTCTTGAAGATGATGTTGACTGAACTTCCACAATCAATCAGAATTCTTTTCACATATGCTGGTCCGATCGTTGCAGATATGACCATGGGGTCGATGGTCGGAGCCTCTATCTGATCAGCGTCTCTACTTCTGAACACAATATCGTCTGTCATTACGCGCTGCTGCTTAGCAGGGGCCCCGTCCTTCGTGTTCGAACAGTACTCAAAATCTGCATGCTTCAGGGAACTTGCATATCGCTCCATCTCTTGCCAATTCTTATCTGCGGGGTGAGGTCTGCCGATAATTGTATTTATGACTAGTCTACCTACGGTTCGGGCAGGCTCCTCGGGATGACGCGGAGCTAGTGCACGACCTGGGTTGGACGTTCCCTGTCCTCCTTCCTGTGGATCCTTCACAAATTCTTGCAATTTCTTTTGCCTGATCAACTTCTCAATAGCGTCGTGTAGGTGTCTGCACTCCTCCGTATTGTGCCCATAAGTCTCATGGAAGCGACAATATTTCCCGGTCCGTTTTTGTTCCTCGGTTGATTCTTTCGGACGTGGCTTTCTGTATTGAAAAGTATTGCAGGTGGATAGGTAAATGTTCTCAAGTGGCGCGTTCAGCGGAGTATACTCGCTGTAGCTTGGAATTCTCGACTTCCACTTCCCCGCTTCTTTCCTTTTCCCTTGACTCCTTCCTCCAGACTCCTTGGGTTGCCCAGGCTTGTTCTGGACATTGACTTGGACCTTTCCCGAGCTGTCTCCAGACTGCTTCACAGCAATGTTGCTCTTTATTGAATCTTGGACAGGCCCTGGCGCCTTATCTCGTCGTACCCACCTAGCTTCCTCTTTTCTTATGAACTGGTGTGCCTTAGAGTAGAAACGCTCTAGCGTAGCCGGAGGTTTTCCTACCAGCTAGTCTCCAAACTCAGATTCTGGATCCACACCTCTCATTACAGCCATCAGAATTGCATGGTCATTGGGATTACTGACTTCAGTTGCTACTATGTGGAATCTTTGTAAATATTCCTTCAACGACTCCCCGGGATTTTGGATTACACTTGACAGAGACATCACATCCTTTGGGCGCGTAGTGTGTATCCGGAACTGCTCAACAAACTTCTTTGCCAATTCCTCGAAATTTGATACGGATCGTGGAGGAAGTCGGGTGAACCACATAGTAGCGATACCAGATAGAGTAATCGGAAAGTACCTACACTTGGTGGCATCATTCGCTCTAGCTGAATCCATCATCCATTCGTACCTCATGACATGCTGTCTGGGGTCAGTCCTCCCTTCATACGCAGGGATAGTAGGCATACTAAACTTCCTGGGGTACGCCGCTTGCAACACAACATCCGTGAACGGAGTATGACTTCTTGACACTCCCCAATCATCATTCGATAACCCCTGATTTTCCTTCATCAACTGCCTGATCATGGCTGTCAGATCTGGTGTTTGTATGGAAGGCGGAAGGTTAGTGTCCGTTCTACGCGCCTGACCATGCTGATGCCTCCTCTCCTGGCGGTCTGCCAATCGTGCGTCTTGAGGTTCGACATCATTAGCATTTTGATGATCCGGGCCTCTATCCTCCATCTGCACTCCGGTCCTGAAGTTTCCAGCTTTTGCTTGGTCACGGTCTCCAGTTGTTTGAGCAGCAGCTTCTGCTCGTGCAGCGTCAGTCTTGCGGCGTCTGCGCCTAGGAGGTTCATCAGAGGACGTTGAGCTGTCAGATGAAGAGTAAGGAGTGGGATTGCCCCCAGCATTCTGTTGCTGCTGTTGAGTGAGTTGTGCAATCAGGTTGGCGTTAGCTTGCATCTGCTCTCCTAGTTGTCTCCTGCTTTCCCTGAGTTCTCTCATCAAGTCATTGAACTCTATTCTGGTGACAATTGGAGTTTGTTCTTGAGCGGCAATTCCTGCACTCGGAATCGCTGGTTGATTGTTAGGTCCTGCTTGTTGCACACTAGCAGTTTCGTGGGCATCCGCATTATGAGAAGCTGACCTGGTACGTGGTCTTTCCATTGTAGAGTTATCGGTATGAACTCTGAGTAGAATCAACGGATGTCCTATCAGTGAGTCGGATCTTCTTTGGGGGATTTGTTCAATCCAGTAGCTTCAAAGCAGATCCTTGAGGTCTGAGAATTCAATTCTCAGTGAAAGCACAAAAGTGTTAGCACCAAAATTGGTCACTAACCTCGTAGAGAAAGATTGTGTAGAGATATAAGTGATGAAAGTAAATTAAACAGAGAAGACAATGCTAATTTAATTGCAGAAAGTAAGAACACCAAATTTATAGTGGTTCAGCGTAATTGCCTACGTCCACTTTGAGGTTAAACTTTATTGATCTTCTTTAGAGTTGATTACAAATACAATTCGTGAATCAAATGCTCGAATTAAGTTGTTTAAGTAGAGAAGATGAGTCTCGAAAATGGCAGAGTCTCCCCAGTGTTCTCTCCTAAAAAAAGGATCCCTTTCACTGTGACCCTGCCCCTCTATTTATAGGCAAATATGGGCTGGACTTCCCAAATGGGCTGGATGGCCGAACACTCTAGCCCCAGTATAGTGGTCGCTGCATGCCGATCTTGGTATGCCGAACGCTCTGATGCCGAACAGTCCTTCTATGCCGAACGATACGCTGGATGTGTGGGAAGTGCAGGATGATTGTCAGTTGAGGCCGAACGTGTCACTATCCGAAGCTCTTGAACGAAAAGTGCACGCTGGCCGAACGACATTGTCACCTTTAGTAGTTGTGCATACTGAATGTCTTCTGGATGCCAAGTACTCTCGTTGCCGAGTACTACGCCGAGTACCTTGGAGTGCCAAGTACTCCTGTTGCCGAGTACTACGCCGAGTACCAAGGGACGCCGGGTACTCTTGTTGCCAGGTTCAACTTGATGCCGAGCGCTCTCGTTGCCGAGTTCTCCTTGATGCCGAGCGCTCTTGTATGCCGACCAGTCTTGTATGTTGAGCAGTCTTGTTGCCGAGTATTGGTTGACGCCGAGCGCTCTGTATGCCGAACACTATGGATGCTGTGTACTTGGTTGTTGCCGAGTGCCAGTTGACGCCGAACACTACTTGACGCCGAGTTCCTGGTCGTCGAGCACTACGGATGCCGAACGCTATGGATGCCGTGTGCTTCGCCGAACACTCCTGGATGCCGGCCACTCTGAGATGTTGAGTCCCACTGGATGCCGTGCGCTCCGCCGAATACTTCTGGATGCCAAGTGCTTCGCCGAACACTCCTGGATGCCGGCCACTCTGAGATGCCGAGTGTCACCTGATGCCGAGCACTAGTTGCCTGGTCAAATCTCCAGGAAACAACACCGCTGCAGAATGATTCCCCATGGTACAGTTCCGTTTCAAATCCACGCACTCATTTCCAAAAGTCGCACGGCTATGTTTCGGCGTTTTGATCCGACGTTTCACCCCGCACCGTCGATGTTGCACCCTGAGTATATCGATTATTCGGACAGCCATATCTTTTGACTCGTTTAAAGTTACGTGAGCCATAACCTGTCAAAACGAAGCTCTTTGGGAGATCTATGCCTTTTACGGCCCTAGGCCGTCATAACGGCGTTCCATACCCAAAAAGGACCTTCCGAATCACATTCGGGGGCTCGGAAGTTTTTTTCTTTTCGGTTTCTTCATTTGAATTTTTTGGTTAAACGGGATCACCGTGGCTGGCCTCCGATTTAACACCGCTGCAGAATGATTCCCCATGGTATAGTTCCTTTCAAATCCACGCACTCATTTCTAAGAGTCACACGATACCATTTCGGCGTTTTGATCCGACGTTGCACCTCGCACCGTCGAAGTTGCACCCTGAATATATCGATTATTCGGACAGCCATATCTTTTGACTTGTTTAGAGTTACGGGAGCCATAACCTGTCAAAATAAAGCTCTTTGGGAGATCTACGCCTTTGATGGCCCTAGGCCATCATAACGGAGTTCCATACTCAAAAAGGACCATCGGAATCACTTTCGGGGGCTCGGAAGATTTTTTCTTTTTGGTTTCTTCATTTGAATTTTTTGGTTAAACGGGATCACCGTGGCTGGCCTCCGATTTAACACTGCTAAAGAATGATTTTCCATGGTAGAGTTCCGTTTCAAATCCACGCACTCATTTCCAAAAGTTGCACGGCACCGTTTCGGCGTTTTGATCCGACGTTGCACCCCGCACCGTCGATGTTGCACCCTGAGTATATCGATTATTCGGACAGCCATATCTTTTGACTCGTTTAAAGTTACGGGAACCATAACCTGTCAAAACAAAGCTCTTCGGGAGATCTACGCCTTTGACGACCCTAGGCCATCATTATGGCGTTCCATACCCAAAAAGGACCATCTGGATCACTTTTGGGGGCTCGGAAGTTTTTTTCTTTTTGGTTTCATCAGTTGAATTTTTTGGTTAAACGGGATCACCGTGGCTGGCCTCCGATTTAACACCGCTGCAGAATTATTCCCCACGGTACAATCCATTTCAAATCCACGCACTCATTTCCAAAAGTCGCACGGCACCATTTCGGAATTTTGATCCGACGTTGCACCCCGCACCGTCGATGTTGCACCCTGAGTATATCGATTATTCGGACAGCCATATCTTTTGACTCGTTTAAAGTTACGGGAGCCATAACCTGTCAAAACGAAGCACTCCGGGAGATCTACGCCTTTGACGGCCCCAGGCCGTCATAACGGTGTTCCATACCCAAAAAGGACAATCCGAATCACTTTCGGGGGCTCGGAAGTTTTTTCTTTTCGGTTTCTTTATTTGAATTTTTTGGTTAAACGGGATCACCGTGGCTGGCCTCCGATTTAACACCGCTGCAGAATGATTCCCCATGGTACACTTCCGTTTCAAATCCACGCACTCATTTCCAAAATTCGCACGTCACCGTTTTGGCGTTTTGATCCGACGTTGCACCCCGCACCGTCGATGTTGCACCCTGAGTATATCGATTATTCGGACAGCCATATCTTTTGACTCGTTTAGAGTTACGTGAGCCATAACTTGTCAAAACGAAGCTCTCCGAGAGATCTACGCCTTTGACAGACCTAGGCCGTCATAACGGCGTTCCATACCCAAAAAGGACCGTCCGAATCTCTTTCGAGGGCTCGGAAGTTTTTTTCTTTTCGGTTTCTTCATTTGAATTTTTTTGGTTAAACTGGATCACCGTGGCTGGCCTCCGATTTACACCGCTGCAGAATGATTCCCCATGGTACACTTCCATTTCAAATCCACGCACTCATTTCTAAAAGTCGCACGGCACCGTTTTGGCGTTTTGATCCGACGTTGCACCCCGCACCGTCGATGTTGCAGCCTGAGTATTTCGATTATTCAGACACCCATATCTTTTGACTCGTTTAGTGTTATGGGAGCCATAACCTGTCAAAACGAAGCTCTTCGGGAGATCTATGCCTATGATGGCCCAGGCCATCATAACGGAGTTCCATACTAAAAAAGGACCATCAGAATCACTTTCGGGGGCTCGGAAGTTTTTTTCTTTTCGGTTTCTTCATTTGAATTTTTTGGTTAAACGGGATCACCGTGGCTAGCCTCCGATTTAACACCGCTGCAGAATGATTCCCCATGGTACAGTTCTGTTTCAAATCCACGCACTCATTTCCAAAAGTGGCACGACACCGTTTCGGCGTTTTGATCCGACGTTGCACCCCGCACCGTCGATGTTGCACCCTGAGTATATCGATTATTCGGACAGCCATATCTTTTGACTCTTTTAAAGTTACGGGTGCCATACCTGTCAAAACGAAGCTCTCCGGGAGATCTACGCCTTTGACGGCCCTAGTCCGTCATAATGGCGTTCCATACCCAAAAAGGACCATCCGGATCACTTTCGGGGGCTCGAAAGTTTTTTTTCTTTTCGGTTTCATCATTTGAATTTTTTGGTTAAACGGGATCACAGTGGCTGGCCTCCGATTTAAAACCGCTGCAGAATGATTCCCCATGGTACAGTTCCGTTTCAAATCCACGCACTCATTTCCAAAAGTCGCACGGCTTCGTTTCGGCATTTTGATCCGACGTTGCACCCCGCACCGTCGATGTTGCACCCTGAGTATATAGATTATTCGGACAGCCATATCTTTTGACTCGTTTAAAGTTACGGGAGCCATAACCTGTCAAAACGAAGCTCTCCGAGAGATCTACACCTTTGACGGCCCTAGGCCATCATAACGGCGTTCCATACCCAAAAAGGACCGTCCGAATCACTTTCGGGGGCTCAGAAATTTTTTTCTTTTCGGTTTCTTCATTTGAATTTTTTGGTTAAACGGGATCACCATGGCTGGCCTCCGATTTAACACCGCTGTAGAATGATTCCCCATGGTACAGTTCCGTTTCAAATCCACGCACTCATTTCCAAAATTCGCACGGCATCGTTTTGGCGTTTTGATCCAACGTTGCACCCCGCACCGTCGATGTTGCACCTTGAGTATATCGATTATTCGGACAGCCATATCTTTTGACTCGTTTAGAGTTACGGGAGCCATAACCTGTTAAAACGAAGCTCTCCAGGAGATCTACGCCTTTGACGGCCCTAGGCCGTCATAACGGCATCCCATACCCAAAAAGGACCATCCGAATCACTTTTGGGGGCTCGGAAGTTTTTTTCTTTTCGGTTTCTTCATTTGAATTTTTTGGTTAAACGGGATCACCGTGGATGGCCTCTGATTTAACACCGCAGCAGAATGATTCCCCATGGTACACTTCTATTTCAAATCCACGCACTAATTTCTAAAAGTTGCACGACACCGTTTCGGCGTTTTGATCCGACGTTGCACCTCGCACCGTCGATGTTGCACCCTGAGTATATCGATTATTCAGACAGCCATATCTTTTGACTCGTTTAGAGTTACGGGAGCCATAACCTGTCAAAACGAAGCTCTTCGGGAGATCTACGCCTTTGATGGCCTTAGACCATCATAACGGAGTTCCATACTCAAAAAGGACCATCGGAATCACTTTCGGGGGCTCGGAAGTGTTTTTCTTTTCGGTTTCTATATTTGAATTTTTTGGTTAAACGGGATCACCGTGGCTGGCCTCCGATTTAACACCGCTGTAGAATGATTTTCCATGGTATAGTTCCATTTCAAATCCACACACTCATTTCCAAAAGTCGCACGACACCGTTTCGGCGTTTTGATCCGACGTTGTTCCCCGCACCGTCGATGTTGCACCCTAAGTATATCGATTATTCAGACAGCAATATCTTTTGACTCGTTTAAAGTTACGGGAGCCATAACCTGTCAAAACGAAGCTCTTCGGGAGATCTACGCCTTTGACGGCCCTAGGCCATCATAATGGCGTTCCATACCCAAAAAGGACCATCCGGATCACTTTCGAGGGCTTGGAAGTTTTTTTTCTTTTCGGTTTCACTATTTGAATTTTTTGGTTAAACGGGATCACCGTGGCTGGCCTCCGATTTAACACCGCTGCAGAATGATTCCCCATGGTACAATTCCGTTTCAAATCCACGCACTTGAAAGTGTATGCTTGTGCACACTAATTATGGATCGTGTAATATGGACTAACAATATATGCAGAATGTTATTTACAATTGCTATACAAGTAAGTATTCAATAAACTAACTATAGCAATTCACAGATATAGAATAGTAAATGCAGTAAACTGTAAAAATCACACCAGGGATTTTTATACTGGTTCGGACCTCCCGTCCTACGTCCAGTCCCAGACTTCTATCTGGATTTTCACTACCAACTACCTCGCTTCACCCAGAGGAACAGGTTTATAACACCCGAACAGCCGAACGGGATTTCGTGCCTCTTACAACACCGAGGACTTCAACAAAAAACAAATACAATTGCTGTTGACAATTTGTGCTCTTGATAACACTGATTTGTCACTTGTAGTACACCCTTCCTATAATCTTATCCTCAAAGTATGTGAATGATGTTTGTGAAGATTGAAGGAAGTATATTACTTGTTTGAATCAAAAGATATGAAATAATTTCAATGATTCAATAAGCAATTTGAAGTAGAGAGCTTTTAGAATGCAAGAGTATTTAGAAATTAAGATCAGAATTTTAAAGCAAAGAATTGTTGTTTTTCAATCAATGATTTAGACATGTTTATATAGAGAATAAATGGTTGTAACTCTTTGTGAAGAGTAGCCATTAGTAGATATGATCATTGATGAAAGGTAAGAGATGCAACCATTGGAGAAAGAAGTGTCTTTTGGGAAAGGTTGCTCTCTGTTTAAAAACGGTCGACAGGTCAAAGATGGCCGGTAGGCAGGATTTCGAAAATATAGACGTTATGTGCATGTGTGCACGTTCATTGTGCATTTTACACAGAGACGGTCGACCGCCTGGATTATCACCGGTCGACCGGTCCCTGTTAAATTGCACAGTGAATGTGCAATGCCATTCAAACGTATATATATCGATTATATTTAGGTGCATGATTATTTGAGGATAGATTTTAACAAGTTTATCACTATTACAACATTAAATAATCAACCTATAATCTAGAGTACCATATGTAGCTCTTTTGTGTCTCTTTATAGCCAAGATGTCTTCTTTTTGTCGATCGCCTTTATTTCTTTGTCAGAAATCAAAACTTCATGGACTCTGTGACTCAACAGCACTCATTTCCAAAAGTCTTACGGCACCCTTTCGGCGTTTTGATCCGACGTCGCACCCCGCACCGTCGATGTTGCACCCTTAGTATATCGATTATTCGGATAGCCATATATTTTGACTCGTTTAAAGTTACGGGAGCCATAACCTGTCAAAACGAAGCTCTCCGGGAGATCTACGCCTTTAACGGCCCTAGACCGTTATAACGGCGTTCCATACCCAAAAAGGACCATCCGAATCACTTTCAGGGGCTCGGATGTTTTTTTCTTTTTGGTTTCTTCATTTGAATTTTTTGGTTAAACGGGATCACCGCGGCTGGCCACCGATTTAACACCGCTGCAGAATGATTCCCCATGGTATAGTTCCGTTTCAAATCCAAGCACTCATTTCCAAAAGTCGCACGGCACCGTTTTTGCGTTTTGATCCGACGTTGCACCCCGCAATGTCGATGTTGCACCCTAAGTTTATCGATTATTCGGACAGGCATATCTTTTGACTCGTTTAGAGTTACGGGAGCCATAACCTGTCAAAACGAAGCTCTCCAAGAGATCTATGCCTTTGACCGCCCTAGGCTGTCATAACGGCGTTCCATACCCAAAAAGGACCATCCGAATCACTTTCGGGGGGTCGGAAGTTTTTTTCTTTTTGGTTTCTTCATTTGAATTTTTTGGTTAAACGGGATCACCGTGGCTAGCCTCCGATTTAACACCACTGCAGAATGATTCCCCATGGTACAGTTCCATTTCAAATCCACACACTCATTTCTAAATTTCGCACGGCACCGTTTTGGCGTTTTGACCCGACGTTGCACCCCGCACCGTCGATGTTGCACCTTGAGTATATTGATTATTCGGACAGCCATATCTTTTGACTCGTTTAGAGTTATGAGAGCCATAACCTGTCAAAACGAAGCCCTCCGGGAGATCTACGCCTTTGACAGGCCTAGGCTATCATAACGGAGTTCCATACCAAAAAAGGACCATCAGAATCACTTTCGGGTGCTCGGAATTTTTTTTGTCCTTTTGGGTTTCTTCATTTGAATTTTTTTGTTGAACGGGATCACCATTGCTGGCCTCCAATTTAACACCGCTGCAGAATGATTCCCCATGGTACAGTTCCGTTTCAAATCCACGCACTCATTTCCAAAATTCGCACGGCACCGTTTTGGCGTTTTGATCCAACGTTGCACCCCGCACCGTCGATGTTGCACCCTGAGTATATCGATTATTCGGACTGTTGAATATGCATGTATATGATTTTTGTTTGATGATAATAAACATATATACATTCATTTAAATGTATTTGATATTGTACTATTTTATTTTTCACAGATTAAATAAATATTTGCTGAATAAAATAAATAACACAAAATTTGAATTCAAACAAATATTTTATTCAAACAAATATTTATTACAATTTTGATAGTACAATTTCAAGCTCTCACTATAACTATACAAATTCAATTACAATACAATTTCTGATTACATCACAATTCATTTTTACATATCATCACCTCACTACATATCACTCAACTCGTACTTTATCTTCAACTTTATTCCAATGTGAATCCGGCATCTGAGAAATCTGCAAAAATATACACTAACGCAGTAAAATTGAAAATAAAATATTTTTGCAATATAAAATAAAATGTGGATTTCAAAAATAATATTTGCCTCAGTTATTTGGGATGTTCGTCATCATTTATATTTGAATTCATTATACACGAACAGCTTGTGACATGCACAGTGTATCACTATACATGCCATAAGGCCATGCACATCGATATATGTATATACACTTGATATAGTTACAGGGACAGGTGAGCACAGGTCAAACCTGAGCTGTTAGCTGGATTCAACACAGGTGCAATTCAAAATACAAATATTTTGAGTGAAACAAAGACCATGCAAGCTATATACAGTTTCAAGCTAAAGACTGCAACACTACGACAACTACGAGTGATCAAACAATACAAGTGCAGACTATACAAAAGTAAAGCAACTAGAAACTGCAAATACCAAAGTCGAGACTAGAAGTGAGACCAGACTCAAGTGAAACCAACCAACCAACCAACAAACAAAATCAAGACTCGAGCAAAACAGAGATGATCATACCACCAGACTATTTCTTAACGCAAATGCACAAAATGAAAACTGGCAGTGACAACATACAATGATGACTACAGCCTGGAAACATGATTAACAAAAGCATCAAAAGCTGCAAACATACAGCAACCATCGACATGCAACCATATCAGATACACGAGGATGCAAATAACATATGAGCATGAATACGCAGCAGAGTCGACACAAATTATAGCAACATCACAAGAAGGCCAAATGAAGACATACAGATATGCTACAGAGAACAGTGACTCAAACTAGACTTATACATGAATGCGACTGAACAACAAAGTGTGCACCTGACAATGAACAAATAAGCAGCAAAAACCATGGCAAGTTCGAAATACAAAACAAAACCAGACTCAATTAAATCAAGTACATCTTCAAGACCAGATAAATAAAACAAAGTATAGACTGGCATCAAAACCATTTCAGCAATCAAGTACAGAAAGCACAAAAGCACAATTCAGTCCAAATGCAACAACTATAAACAAAGTCAAGTGACTGAAGTCAACAACTCAAAGTTCCAAATCAAAGAGTTAAGCCAATGTCGAAGACAACCAGAAACAAGCTCCAGATGGTGTACAAGTGGTGCACATGAACAAACAAACTCAAGTCTGCAACTCAAGACCAGTTCAGGTATGAAGAATAGCAAAAGTCGACAATGCAAAAAAGATAAAATAAATAGAAAGCCTCATCATCAACATGTCCAGACTCGAGTGTTAGTGAAGTACACACGACTAGAACAAATGCCACTGTGATCTCGACAAATCAAGACAAGTCAGTGCAAGCAATCAGGTGAAAGCAGCAAAACTTAAACCAACAAACAACAGGTTCAAAAGTGCTCAGGGATGAACACGAAAATGGATAGAGTCGAAGTACACAAGGGGCTTAAATCAACATCATCAGAAAAGGTCAAAGCCGAAGATTTGATGAACTCGAGATTATCTATATACAATGTTGACAATACGTGAGGTCAGAAGAAATGTAAATGCAGACCAAAGAATCAACATAGTCAACCAGAAAATATTCTCAAAATCAAAAATAACTAAAAGTCAAAAATCAGATAATAAAAGAGGAAGGTTTCTACCGTATCGATCAAGGAAAAGATCGAACGTTTCTAAATCGAAGCCGTGAGTATCAAGTAATAAAGCAACGAAAATATAGGAATTGAAAAGGTCAGAATTCATCACAAACATCCAAACAAAGATCAATGGCCAAAACAAAATAATTGACGAATTCAAAAAATTATCAGATGAACGTGAATTTAGGAATTCGACTCCTATTTAAACCACAACATCATCGGCTTTCAAAAGCATCGAGTTCAAGTACGAATAAACAGTAAAGCAAAAGGCAAAAATCACGTACCAAAGTCAGGAGTCGAACTCGATCAAAAATTGAAGCTGAGCAACAAGGAAACGATTGGTCAAAGCTACATGCGAAATCATCTATTCAATTGATCAATAGAAGTCGATAAAGAGAAGCCCTAATTTTATCAAAGGAACGCCATTATTTTTCACAAGATTTACAAAGGAACGAGCCGACATTGATAAAAGAAAAAGGGCCGCATTTTCTTTTTGACTGATAATAGTTTGGGCCTGTTTTATTGTGTTATTAATTATAGGCTTTGGTATTTTTTAAATTAGGGTTTCGAGTTGTTCTTGTTTTTATTTTTTAAAAATCTGTATTTTTCGAATCAAACCTTGGTAAATCACCACCTAGGATTTAGGTTGTGTCAGATTGTCTAGTTAGGATTAGTACAGTAAGCAGGGTTTGCGAGTTTGCAAAACTCTATAGGCGGTAGCAGGGTTTGCGAGTCTGTTAGACTGTTTGTAAGCGGGAGACTGTTTAATTCTAATAGAAATATGGGAATGCAACATTAGGCAGTGGTTTGCCGAAGCTGGGTAAATTTTGTGTGTGATTTACTTTTCAGCATATTTATTTTTCTACAGTTTGTTTAAATCAGAGAAAATTTGCTATAACCCTATTCACCCCCCTCTAGGGTTAATCTAGATCCTACAAGTGGTATCAGAGCCCGGTATTTTTCTTTAACTCTAGAATCATGAATCCACCAAATAATGTTTTTTCTGTGAGGCAATCTATTGCTAGGCCACCCATGTTTAATGGGAATGATTATGCTTATTGGAAAGTTAGGATGGGTATTTATCTTAGTTCTGTGTATTATGATGTTTGGGACATTATTGAAACTGGCTATAAATCTCCCACTATAACTGTTGGTGATACTGAGACTCCTAAACCTAAGGATAGGTGGGACGCTAACGATAAGAAATTAAAAACTACAAATGCTAAAGCCATGAATGCTTTGATCTGTGCTCTTGATAAGACTGAATTTAATAGAATTTCTCATTGTAAAACAGCGCAGTAAATTTGGCATACCTTGGAGGTGACACATGAAGGAACTTCTCAAGTTAAGGAATCTCGTCTAGCCCTATTCAGCAATGAATACGAGAACTTTGTGATGGACAAAGGCGAGAGCATAAAGGACATGTTTGGACGCATTTTGAAACGACCCAGAATTTCTGATACTTGAAATTCGAATATTTAATTGATTTTAAATATTAACAAGTTAAATTTATAAGTCGGAAAATTTATTTTTCGAATATCTGGATTTAATTGAATAAATTAAATCGACAAATTTAATAGTGAAATTCCAGAAATAATTGAAATCTGGATTTAATGTGATAAAAAATGATTTATAAAGTTATATTAAATCATATTAAAGTTATAGTGATGTTTTAGAACTTTTAAAATCGAATTTTGAGTTAATCTGTGAAAATTGAATATTTTAATATTTAATCGACTAGTGAAAAATAGCCAATTTTCGAACAGTCTCAGAATTGGACGAAACTAGTTCCATCGGATCCGTAATAGTTTGTTATTATCGGATTTCAATTTTCATAGCAATCGGAGTTGTCATTTGACAATTGCAGCTCGAAACGCATTGAAATTGTTTTAATATTAATTCGGCGAGTTAAAATAGTCATTTTTCAAAAAGTCACGGATTTCGACGAAACCAGTTTCATCGGATCCGCAATATGATATTATTATATGGTTTCAAATTTCGTGTCAATCGGGTTTACCGTTTGTCCGGGGCAAGCGAAAACGCATCGAAATCGGTTTAATCGGTTTAATTTAAATTTGATCGTTTAATTCCGTAACTCGCACAGATGATCGAATTAGCTCCCGAAACATGTTCCATTGTGTTCGGAACGCGGGGGTAAATCTTACGAACGCCAGGCGGCACGTGTAATTTGGAGATCGTTTGAAAAAGTCGTTTTAAGATAAATTTAATATCATTTATATACGTATATATATACGTTCATAAGAGGAAACCCTAGCTTATTTCTGGTGGCCGCCACTTTACATTTCAATGGCCAGAAATTTCGAAACTTCTTCCTCAATTATCTCCAAATCCGTGAAGAATTAGCAAAAGTTGTCAACTACAAAGTTGTAGAGGGCATCAACATCTAGCTATCCAACGGTGGAGATCGGAAACGGAGCCACGGATCGACGGGAAATCGCATTCAAAGTCGCTGCGTTTTTCACGTTTTCCGAGGCAAAAGATGCAGCCGAGTTTCATGCTATTCACGGCGAAGATGGAGCTCGCGAAGGCCTTCGTGATGATGGGTCCTGATCGTTCTGGAAGTCGACGAGGTGGTCGTGAAAATTGCGGGAAGAATGGCGGCTATGGGTTGTAATGGTCACGTATTGACTTGGGGAAGATGATAGGAAGGGGCGGCCAGATCTGGAGTAAAAGAAACGTGCGGCCCAGATTGATTTGAGGGTTTGAAAATTTGAATTAAATTGTAAATTTATTTATATAAAAATTCGTGAAACTTTAAAATGATGTAACTTTTTCATACGAGGTCTGTTTCGCACGAAACGAATTGCGTTGAAATCGTATTGACGAGCACTACGCAATGGAGCTGGATTGGAGTTGATTGGAGTCAGTGAAATTTTTGGGTAAAATTAAACGTCCGTTTAATTTTATTCGAAATAAAACGCTGCAACCGTTTAAAAAGCAAAGGTGAGAACTTCTCACTCAATCAAATATTTTGTTTCGATTTAAATTTTAAATAGTTGAGATTTAAAATTGTTGATAGTGCTTGATTGTATGATTGGATGAAAAATGGTTATCTGTATTGTTGAAATAGACATTATACGCCGTTAGTAAGCGGAGGTTATTTATTAAAAACATATACCACGATAATTTCACATTGAAGTGGAATTGGTATTATATATGTATATAGCAATATATATATATTGGAATATGTATATATTGGAGTTGATTTCCCACATTATATAGCGGATGAGACCCTATTGCGCCGCATAATAGCGGATAATATTTATAAATCCCATATACCGCGATAATTTCACTGTGAAGTGAAATTGGTATTGTGCTAACATCTGTGGATGTAGGGAAACAGGTTGGAGGGATCCGACTGGATTCCTCACCGTAGTGATTTATTTACAGATATTGTTGTATATTCTGTTATCATATGATGATATATGATGTTTGGATGCTGTGATTGACTATTTGGTGCTATTGCATCATCGGATCCATTTTTGAAGTTTAAAAAAAAACGTTTTGATTTTTTTTTGGGGATTTTTGAATTATTATAAACGATTTATATAAAAGATTTATAAAATTGATATTTATAAATTGAAGATATTGGAATTATAAAATGAGTTTTATAAGTATTAGAATGAAGTATAAATGGATTTCACAAGTGAATAAAATTTATAGATTTATAAATTGTGAAGTTATGAAATGAATAGATTTTGTAAAATAAAGGATTTATAAATAATTAACTTATAAATCAGATTTTGGGTATAAAGTTGAGTTATAATTTGAATTGATTTATAAAAGAGATTTTATAATCGAAGCTTTTATAAATATAGATGTGAATTTATAAACATTGTTTTATAAATCCGAAACCAATTGAATTTGATAAATTAAACATAGAAGTTTAATAAAGGGGATATATTCGTGATTTTGGACAGCGAATTATCCTTTAAGTTAAATGTTGTAATAATAAGAGTTTGATTGGGAATTTTATCCACGATTTTGGACAGTGGATAATCTTTTAAGTAAAATGTGTAGAAACATTAAATGTGTTAATGAATTATATTCACGATTTTGGACAGTGAATATATTATTAGATAAAATGGAGATGTTTTGAAAAAATGATATTACGAAATGAAGTAATTGTTTTAAAAGATGTTTTAAAACGTGTTAAGTATCGAATACATAGATTTCAACATTTATCGTTGAAATTGACGTTTCGAGGAATAAGGAAATGATGGACTATAACACTGTTGTTATAGTAAATGGTTTCCGAAAGGAAATGTTTTATATAGTATTGGGATTTATATATATATCTATTTAAATTTCGAATCCCTATACTAGTGATTTTGAGTTGTCGTAACCAAGGTTTTAAATCTCCTATATCTCGCCCGAGATCTCGCCCGAGATCTCATTTTCACACTTAAACGAGACGAGACATCAAATCTCCTCCATATCTCCCTCGACACTCATCTCGTCCGAGATATTCAAATCTCACCCGATATATGGATCAAAATCTCAATCCGAGATCTCACCCGAAGTTATATATTTTTCTTATTTTCCATAATAATTTTTATTTTCATATTGATTCAAAAGAAACTACTCAATCCAATTATAATTTACCAACTTCTTGAACATATTCTTTACTTTTTATCTTAGTGAGTCATAGCGAAAGGTTTCACTTCTTTATTACGTTCAAATAAAAGGATATTATTCAATCATTAGATTCATTACCAAATCAATTAAGCCAATCAAGCTACTACTCTTCTAAAAATATTTCTTTGTTCATGTAAATCAAGTATGTTACCATTTTTATTTTTAATAAGAAAGTTATAATCGTTAAATAAATTTTTGACACATCAATTTTAAACACATAAGTACATCCGAGATATTCCCGAGATGCATTATAAGATCCGAGATGTCAATCCGAGATGTACACCCGATACGTACTCATCTCGTCCGAGATCTCTCCCGATACGAGATAACTTGTGTAAAAATCTCGAGACGAAACGTGACCGAAATCCGATATTTAAAACCTTGGTCGTAACGATGTTTTACGTAACATTCGTTTTGACTCAAATAAAATTTGTGAAAGAAAATGATTTTCTTAAAGAATGAAATATATACTTAACGGTGATTTAAGTATATTGAATATTTTCAAATGTTGAAAATAAATGGATTTGTGAATTACTTATTATTGAATAAGTATGAAAATGCTTTTCCAATGTGAAATGGAACGTTTTTTTTTGAGAATTTATCTTTGTAAAGATAAATTGAAAGTGAATAATTGAAATTTGTTTCAAATAGCTGAAGTGTGGAAATTATATATCTTGTAAAGATACTTTTGAAAGATAAATAATTTGGAAAATTATTTGGAATCTGATGATGCTGTGCAAACCTATTGATAGTTAAATAACCGACTATCAATAATTACCTTGAATGGGTATTTGTTGTGATTTGCTTGAATTTGAATGCCACACTTATTTTTGAATAAGCGCTCACTATTCGGGTTAGCCGAGAAAGGACCTTTGGGTCGTATAACCCATTCCGAATTAGTGATACGACGATATGGATCGTATTGAAGACCAGTGGTGAAGACCGGGTATTTGTGAAAACGATGGGATGACCTATCGATTGTCTCTGCACCGTTAGCTACGGTATTGAGATTTCCTTTGTGATGGAAAGTTTTATCGGGATTATGAATATCCGGATTGCAAGGGCTTCTTTTGGAAGTGCCTTCGGTTCTGTTCGAACCCGGAACAGACTTGTATGGTTACATGTCTGACATTACGCTTTGAGATATAAAGCAGATTTCTTTCAAATACATTTCTGTTGGTGGCGGAGAATTTATTCTCTTAGCTTAACACCCTTCTCTGAGATGTACGAGCTCAGAGGTTATGTAGTTGAAATTTATCAGCAATATATTCCCAATTTGGTAATGTGACATGCTGAGTGTTGCTGTGAAATGATCATTGTTTGATCATTTGTGATATGATCATTTGTTTGATCATTTATCTTTGTGATCATTACTTTGATCATTTGTTTGACCCAAAGCATAGCTTTTGTATAAAGCGTAGCTTTGTGGACGAGACTTTGTCAGGGCCTCAACAACCCGAAAATGGTCGAAACAGGAATGTTGCGGCAAGGTTATGAGGGTCGCGCCCTTTAGGGTATGTCATTTCCTTCTGGAAAGGGGTGGTATCATGGTATGGAGCCCAGATACTTACTCATGTGGACACACCTTATTTATTATGTGTGATGTTGGTTACCGAGTGCTCGGATAAAGGTCCCAAAGGACCGGGTGATGACATATTCGTGAGTTACCTAGTTACAGGGGTAACCCAGCTTTGTTGGCAGAGAGCAGTTTGTCTCTCGGAGCATCCAACCAGAGGCGTTCTCTTTCGTGGCATAGGAAGTTCCTTAGCCTGACCATTTGTTGGAAAATCCATCTTCCAATACGAACCTTGTACGGTTTTAATTGTAGAACCTGCTATTTAACATAGCAGCTATAGTAGGCATAGTATAATGGTACCTATGCTGGCTAAGATTAATATTATACTTTCGAAATGTTTTCTTCACTATGCACTAATAATAATAATCCAATGATTTGCGTAGTAAGCATATTTGACTATCATAAGAAGAAATCTCCTCCAATTCTGCGTTTGCATTGTGTGTGTGGCGGGAGGTCTTATGGTAGTTTCATTTTCCAAAAGCATTGCGAAATTGACTTTAAAATTATCCTGTTATTGTTTTAAAGATAACTGTTTTAAGTTCTCATACTAGTCACCATGACTGACCTGGAGTTTATTGTTTCCTTCCTAAACTCTGGGTGCCCATCATTTTCCACACGGGCAGTCTAGAGTTAGGTTATTAGGTCATCCTGGATTCAGGAGATGCTGTGGGGCTCAGTGGCGAGCTGGATGGCGAGACATACCACTTGTATATGATAGTATTATTCCGTTGTGTATTCTGTATATGGACAAGTTCATATAACTGTCAAGTTGTGTTGTATATTGTTGCTGTAAACTCTGATGAAGATGTAATGTATAAAATGATATAGTTCTTTGATTTAAAGATTATTCATTTATCTATTATATGTTGTTCCGCTGCGAATGTGAGATTCTGATATTGTCTCTGTTTCTGTTGTTTCTTCTTTCCTTTTCTTCTGTTTTCTTCTACCTCTTCTTTTTCTCCATAACAATTCGGTTTTCCGGTATTCGATTGTTCGGCAGTTGATACAGTGAATGTATTAATGTCGATTTTCGAGCGACGAAAAAATCGCGATCGTTACACTTTTCAACTTTGGTGTACAATGCTAGAGCGCTTGGGAAGGTATTCACTGAGGTAGAGCTTGTGAGGAAGGTGCTATGAGTCTTACCGATGAACTTTGAGGCAAAAGTCACGGCAATACAAGAATCGAAAGATCTGAGTAAACTAAGCATGGAGGAGTTGATCGGCAACTTGATGACATATGAGCTTGAGCTAAAAACAAAGGAGGAACGCAACAACTCCGAATCAAAGAAGAAGACGATTGCCTTAAAGAGCAAAGAAGAGAGCGATGAAGAAGAAGAAGATCCAATTGAAGAGCTTGCAATGGCTGTCAATAATCTTAGAAAATGGTCAAGATTCTGGCCACGCAAGAAGAAAACAAGTGGTAATAGGTCAAAAGATTCTGACAATTCCGATAATGAATTGACTTGTTATAACTGCAAGAAGCCTTGCCACTTCAAACAAAAATGCCCACTTCTCAAAATCAACAAAGGAAAGAAAAAGAAGAAAGCTTTTGCAGCGACTTGGGATGACGACGAAGGAGAGGAAGTTTCGAATAATAGCTTAGAGGAGGCTAATTTGTGTCTTATGGCAAAATCAGATTCAGAAGCAAGTTCAGAGTAATCTTGTGAGGTAAGTAACTATTCTTATAAAGAACTTGTTTTTCTGTGTTGTGATTTTGCTAAAACAATTGATACTCTTGAATCTAAAATTGAAAAACTGATATCTGATAGGAGAGAACTTGTCCATGAAAATTCTAGGTTAGAAACTGAACTTGAAAATATTCAAAACCTAGACTGTAAAAAATGTAAAATTTTAGATTCAGAATTATCAAAACTTAAGAATAGCTTTGAGAATCTTGAAAAAGAAAACTTGAGTCTTAAGGAAACCATTGACACTAGGAAAAAGGATTTTATAAATAGATGCACCTCACTTGTGACTGAAAACACAACACTAAAAACCAAAGTCCAAAATCTTGAGAAAACTCTGAATAACTTTTCAAGAGGAGAAAAATCATTCAACATGTTATTGGGAAATCAACTTTTTGCTAACAACAGAAAAGGACTAGGTTTTGGGAAAACACAAGTTGATGATAATGCAAAAGGTAAGAGTGTCTTTGCTAGATGTGGAATAATTGGACATCGTGCTGAAAATTATAGTCATAGGAACAAGAACACAAAATTTATACAAGTTTGGGTTCCTAAGAATTCTACAAACAAATTTCATGTCTATTGGAACAAGAATGAAAGGACAAAACAAGTTTGGGTGCCAAAAGGAACATATATTAATAGTTTTGGGTCTACTCAAACATATTCATCAAATTATTCTGCCACTAACAACCATGGACCTATAAAAACAAATAGGTCACAAAAATCTTTTACCGTGTAGGTGTGGTGGCAGGCTAAGGAACTACATTAGTGTTATCTGGATTCTGGCTGTTCCAAACACACAACGGGCGACAAATCAACGTTCCTTAGCCTAGTATAAAGGTGACAGATTCACAATGGGAAAACAACGAAAGATTATCATACAGGTAAAACAGGTAATTGTATTTATTTTCAAACGATAGATAAAATGTGAAAATCTGCACCATAATCTAAATTAAATCAGCCAGTTATGTGAAATGATTGATGATGTTAATTCTATTTTTTTATTAACCAATCATCTTTAAATAGAATTACTTGAAGTAATGGTTGACAGATTCTAACTTACTTAATATGATCTTACATGACTTGTTCTTATCTATGACTTTGATTTGTGCTTAAAAGTTGACCAACCTTTTTTTTTCATCATTGAACTTAATCTGTTTGGTCAAATTATGATGTTGATTGATTACTGATTACTCATGCTATAAAAAGGTTTTTAAGAAATTGTTGAAATTGTTGAAACTTTATGAAATTGGTGAAACTTCAAGAAATTGTTTTGAAATAATGATGATGTTTTAATGACTGTTGATCCTATGGTTTCTAAATCTGACACTATGATATTTGTTTGATGGTTAACACGACTTCAATTCAAAGTCAAGAAAATTTCGTTTAAAAATTGTTGAAAATAATTCTGAGATAGTTTGTTGAAATTTCACAATCTGGTCTATGACATCCAACGAGTGAATATTGAGTGAAATTTAAAGTCAGATGCAGATCACACTGGTAATATAGTTGATAGAAAAATTACTAGTGGAACGTGATTATATTTCGAGACATTCATTTGCTGCATCATTTTTTAAAGAAAATATCTGCATATTTTTCACTTGAAATAATTTCTATTTTAGCAGAAATTTTTCTTAAAAACCCCTTCTAGAAAATAATTTCTGTTGACCTTGTATCAGATTAGTTATTTAAGAAAAATTGATTTTATAACTATTTTTTTAATTGATTTTAAATAACTATGTTAACTGATCTGACCCCCTAATAATTATCTAAAAAGATAGATAGTGGTTGAAAATAAGATGAGTGTTGATATTAATCATATATTATGACTTGAGAAAGTATAATTAGAAAATTTCTTTAGAAATTTAAACAAGAGTTATAAAAACTTTCTATTGATAAATATTCCTTGATCATTTCTATTTCTACCATTTTTCTATCGACCATCACTCAACAAAAGTCAATATAGTATGTCAATATGTGGTAGTTTAAACGGGAAATCATTTGTGCTTCAATTTTATTATATTTCTAACAATAAATAATAATATCCAAAATATTCACTCTCATTTAAAAGTCCTCACGGTTATGCATGGGTGAATTACTTGGATTTTTGATTATGTGTTTCCATGCTCATTTAAAAGTCCTCACGGTTATGCATGTATGGAACGCATATCAAAATTAATTGATTAAATAGAAAAGTTGATTCTAATCCCATTTAAAAGTCCTCACGGTTATGCGTGGTTAGAAGATACTTGAATTCATTTTTAAAATAAAAAAAAATTAGAATACTACTAATCTCATTTAAAAGTCATAACGGTTATGCATGGTTAGTAGATATTCAAATTTCCTGAAATAAATATACCACAAATAGACACAACTATATGGTTTTATTTGATGATATCATCCTATCATTCTAAAGTGGAATATGCATCAATTAAAGTATTTATGATTTTTGTTTGATTTTTTTATTGAAATTAATATTTACACTCGATTGAGCTTTAATATTGTATTAATGTCTATCACTATATCTCTATTTTTCTATTGCTATTATTCTTTTGCTGATAACAAAAGGGGGAGAGAAAAGTTAAGATTTTGAAAATAAAGGTCAAAGATTTTCTTATTGTACTAATTGTATCAAGGCTCATTTAATTTTTTTTCTCATGCATATATTTAAGGGGAGTATTGTGTAGAAAGAGAGCATTTAAATAGGGGGAGCAAATTGATTTTCAAATACATTTAAAATAGTCAAAATCTTAAATATATGTTTGTTATCATCAAAAGGGGGAGATTGTTGAATATGCATGTATATGATTTTTGTTTGATGATAATAAACATATATACATTCATTTAAATGTATTTAATATTGTACTATTTTATTTTTCACAGATTAAATAAATATTTGCTGAATAAAATAAATAACACAGAATTTGATTTCAAACAAATATTTTATTCAAACAAATATTTATTACAATTTTGATAGTACAATTTCAAGCTCTCACTATAACTATACAAATTCAATTACAATACAATTTCTGATTACATCACAATTCATTTTTACATATCATCACCTCACTACATATCACTCAACTCGTACTTTATCTTCAACTTTATTCCAATGTGAATCCGGCATCTGAGAAATCTGCAAAAATATACACTAACGCAGTAAAATTGAAAATAAAATATTTTTGCAATATAAAATAAAATGTGGATTTCAAAAATAATATTTGCCTCAGTTATTTGGGATGTTCGTCATCATTTATATTTGAATTCATCATACACGAATAGCTTGTGACATGCACAGTGTATCACTGTACATGCCACAAGGCCGTGCACATCGATATATGTATATACACTTGATATAGTTACAGGGACAGGTGAGCACAGGTCAAACCCGAGCTGTTAGCTGGATTCAACACAGGTGCAATTCAAAATACAAATATTTCGAGTGAAACAAAGACCATGCAAGCTATATACAGTTTCAAGCTAAAGACTGCAACACTACGACAACTACGAGTGATCAAACAATACAAGTGCAGACTATACAAAAGTAAAGCAACTAGAAACTGCAAATACCAAAGTTGAGACAAGAAGTGAGACCAGACTCAAGTGAAACCAACCAACCAACCAACAAACAAAAGAATCAAGACTCGAGCAAAACAGAGATGACCATACCACCAGACTATTTCTTAACGCAAATGCACAAAATGAAAACTGGCAGTGACAACATACAATGATGACTACAGCCTGGAAACATGATTAACAAAAGAATCAAAAGCTGCAAACATACAGCAACCATCGACATGCAACCATATCAGATACACGAGGATGCAAATAACATATGAGCATGAATACGCAACAGAGTCGACACAAAGTAGAGCAACATCACAAGAAGGCCAAATGAAGACATACAGATATGCTATAGAGAACAGTGACTCAAACCAGACTTATACATGAATGCAGACTGAACAACAAAGTGTGCACTTGACAATGAACAAATAAGCAGCAAAAACCATGGCAAGTTTGAAATACAAAACAAAACCAGACTCAATTGAATCAAGTACATCTTCAAGACCAGATAAATAAAACAAAGTATAGACTGGCATCAAATCCATTTCAGCAATCAAGTACAGAAAGCACAAAAGCACAATCCAGTCCAAATGCAACAACTATAAACAGAGTCAAGTGACTGAAGTCAACAACTCAAAGTTCCAAATCAAAGAGTTAAGCCAATGTCGAAGACAACCAGAAACAAGCTCCAGATAGTGTACAAGTGGTGCACATGAACAAACAAACTCAAGTCTGCAACTCAAGACCAGTTCAGGTATGAAGAATAGCAAAAGTCGACAATGCAAACAAGATAAAATAAAAAGAAAGCCTCATCATCAACATGACCAGACTCGAGTGTTAGTGAAGTGCACACGACTAGAACAAATGCCACTGTGATCTCGACAAATCAAGACAAGTCAGTGCAAGCAATCAGGTGAAAGCAGCAAAACTTAAACCAACAAACAGCAGGTCGAAAAGTGCTCAAGGATGAACACGAAAATGGACAGAGTCGAAGTACTCAAGGGGCTTAAATCAACATCATCAGAAAAGGTCAAAGCCAAAGATTTGATGAACTCGAGATTATCTATATGCAATGTTGACTATACGTGAAGTCAGAAGAAATGTAAATGTAGACCAAAGAATCAACATAGTCAACCAGAAAATATTCTCGAAATCAAAAATAACTAAAAGTCAAAAATCAGATAATAAAAGAGGAAAGTTTCTACCGTATCGATCAAGGAAAAGATCGAACGCTTCTAAATCGAAGCCGTGAGTATCAAGTAATAAAGCAACGAAAATATAGGAATTGAAAAGGTAAGAATTCATCACAAACATCCAAACGAAGATCAATGGCCAAAACAAAATAATTGAGGAATTCAAAAAATTATCAGATGAACGTGAATTTAGGAATTCGACTTCTATTTAAACCACAACATCATCGGCTTTCAAAAGCATCGAGTTCAAGTACGAATAAACAGTAAAGCAAAAGGCAAAAATCACGTACCAAAGTCAGGAGTCGAACTCGATCAAAAATCGAAGCAGACCAACAAGGAAACGATCGATCAAAGCTACACGCGAAATCATCTATTCAATCGATCAACAGAAGTCGATAAAGAGAAGCCCTAATTTTATCAGAGGAACGCCATTATTTTTCACGAGATTTACAAAGGAACGGGCCGACATTGATAAAAGAAAAAGGGCCGCATTTTCTTTTTGAGTGATAATAGTTTGGGCCTGTTTTATTGTGTTATTAATTATAGGCTTTGGTATTTTTTAAATTAGGGTTTCGAGTTGTTCTTGTTTTTATTTTTTTAAAGTCTGTATTTTTCGTATCAAACCTTGGTAAATCACCACCTAGGATTTAGGTTGTGTCAGATTGTCTAGTTAGGATTAGTTCAGTAAGCAGGGTTTGCGAGTTTGCAAAACTCTATAGGCGGTAGCAGGATTTGCGAGTCTATTATAGTGTTTGTAAGCGGGAGCCTATTTAATTCTAATAGAAATCTGGGAATGCAGCAGTAGGCAGGGGTTTGCCGAAGCTGGGTAAATTTTGTGTGTGATTTACTTTTCAGCATATTTATTTTTCTGCAGTTTGTTTAAATCAGAGAAAATTTGCTATAACCCTATTCACCCCCCCTCTAGGGTTAGTCTAGATCCTACACGGACAGCCATATCTTTTGACTCGTTTAGAGTTACGAGAGCCATAACCTGTCAAAACGAAGCTCTCCGGGAGGTCTACGACTTTGATGGCCCTAGGTCATCATAACGGCGTTACATATCCAAAAAGAACCATCTGAATCACTTTCCGGGGCTCGGAAGTTTTTTTCTTTTCTGTTTCTTCATTTGAATTTTTTGGTTAAACGGGATCACCGTGGATGGCCTCCGATTTAACACCGCTGTAGAATGATTCCCCATGGTACAGTTCCGTTTCAAATCCACGCACTCATTTCCAAAAGTCGCACGGCACCGTTTCGGCGTTTTGATTCGACGTTGCACCCCGCACCGTCGATGTTGCACCCTGAGTATATAGATTATTCGGACAACCATATCTTTTGACTCGTTTAGAATTACGGGAGCCATAACCTATCAAAACGAAGCACTCCGGGAGATCTACGGCTTTGATGGCCATAGGCCGTCATAATGGCGTTCCATACCCAAAAAGGACCATCTGGATCACTTTCGGGGGCACGGAAGTTTTTTTTCTTTTCGGTTTCATCATTTGAATTTTTTGGTTAAACGGGATCACCGTGGCCGGCCTCCGATTTAACACCGCTGCAGAATGATTCCCCATGGTACAGTTCCGTTTCAAATCCACGCACTCATTTCCAAAAGTCGCACGGCACCGTTCGGCGTTTTGATCCGACGTTGCACCCCGCACCATCGATGTTGCACCCTGAGTATATCGATTATTCGGACAGCCATATCTTTTGACTCGTTTAAAGTTACGGGAGCCATAACCTATAAAAACGAAGCTCTCCGGGAGATCTACGCCTTTAATGGCCCTAGGCCGTCATAACGGCGTTCCATACACAAAAAGGACCATCTGAATCACTTTCGGGGGCTCGGAAGTTTTTTTCTTTTCGGTTTCTTCATTTGAATTTTTTGGTTAAACGGGATCACCACGGCTGGCCTCCGATTTTACACCGTTGCAGAAGGATTCCCCATGGTACAGTTCCGTTTCAAATCCAAGCACTCATTTCCTAAAGTCGAAAGGCACCGTTTCGGCGTTTTGATCCGACATTGCACCCCGCACCGTCGATGTTGCACCCTAAGTTTATCGATTATTCGGACAGGCATATCTTTTGACTCGTTTAGAGTTACGGGATCCATAACATGTCAAAACGATGCTCTCCGGGAGATCTATACCTTTGACCGTCCTAGGCTGTCATAATGGCGTTCCATACCCAAAAAGGACCATCCGAATCACTTTCGGGGGCTCGGAAGTTTTTTTTTCTTTTGAGTTTCTTCATTTGAATTTTTTGGTTGAACGGGATCACCGTGGCTGGCATCCGATTTAACACCGCTGCAGAATGATTCCCTATGGTACACTTCCATTTCAAATCCACGCACTCATTTCCAAAAGTCGCGCGGCACCGTTTTGGCGTTTTGATCCGACGTTGCACGCCGCACCGTCGATGTTGCACCCTGAGTATATCGATTATTCGGACAACCATATCTTTTGACTCGTTTAGAGTTACAGGATCCATAACCTGTCAAAACGAAGCTCTACAGGAGATCTACGCCTTTGACAGCCCTAGGCCATCGTTACGGTGTTCCATACCCAAAAAGGACCATCTGAATCACTTTCGGGGGCATGGATGTTTTTTTCTTTTCGGTTTCTTCATTTGAATTTTTTGGTTAAACGGGATCACCGCGGCTAGCCTCCGATTTAACACCGCTGCAGAATGATTCCCCATGGTACAGTTCCATTTCAAACCAAGCACTCATTTCAAAAAGTCGCACGGCACCGTTTCGGCGTTTTGATCCGACGTTGCACCCCGCACCGTCGATGTTGCACCCTGAGTATATCGATTATTCGGACAGCCATACCTTTTGACTCGTTTAGAGTTACGGGAGCCATAACCTGTCAAAACGAAGCTCTTCGGGAGATCTACGCCTTTGAAGGCCCTAGGCCATCATAACGGAGTTCCATACTCAAAAAGGACCATCGGAATCACTTTTGGGGGCTCGAATGTTTTTTTCTTTTCGGTTTCTTCATTTTAATTTTTTGGTTAAACGGGATCACCGTGACTGGCCTACGATTTAACACCGCTGAAGAATTATTCCCCATGGTACAGTTGCGTTTCAAATCCACGCACTCATTTCCAAAAGTCGCACGGCACCGATTTGGCGTTTTGATCCGACGTTGCACCCCGCACCGTCGATGTTGCATCCTGAGTATATCGATTATTCGGACAGCCATATCTTTTGACTCGTTTAGAGTTATGGGAGCCATAACCTGTCAAAACGAAGCTCTATAGGAGATCTACGCCTTCGACGGGCCTAGACCGTCATAACGGCGTTCCATACCCAAAAGGACCATCTGAATCACTTTTGGGTGCTCGGAAGTTTTTTTTCTTTTCGGTCTCTTCATTTGAATGTTTTGGTTAAACGGGATCACCGTGACTGGCCTCCGATTTAACACCACTGCAGAATGATTCCCCATGGTACAATTCCGTTTGAAATCCACGCACTCATTTCCAAAAGTCGCACAACACCGTTTCGGCGTTTTGATCCGACAATGCACCCCGCACCGTCGATGTTGCACCCTAAGTATATCGATTATTCGGACAACCATATCTTTTGACTCGTTTAGAGTTACGGAAGCCATAACCAGTCAAAACGAAGCTCGCCAAGACTTCGACGCCTTTAACGGCCCTAGGCCATCATAACGGCGTTCCATACTCAAAAAGGACCATCTGAATCACTTTCGGGGGCTTGGAAGTTTTTTTTCTTTTCGGTTTCATCATTTGAATTTTTTGGTTAAACGGGATCACCGTGGCTGGACTCTGATTTAACACCGCTGCAGAATGATTCCCTATGGTACAGTTCCATTTCAAATCCACGTACTCATTTCCAAAAGGCGCACGGCACCGTTTTGGCGTTTTGATCCGACGTTGCACGCCGCACCGTCGATGTTGCACCCTGAGTATATCGATTATTCGGACAGCCATATCTTTTGACTCGTTTAGACTTACGGGAACCATAACCTGTCAAAACGAAGCTCTCTGGGAGATCTACGCCTTTGATAGGCCTAGGCTGTCATAACAGCGTTCCATAGCCAAAAAGGACCATCGGAATCACTTTCGGGAGCTCGGAAGTTTTTTTACATTTCGATTTCTTCATTTGAATTTTTTGGTTAAACGGGATTACCGTGGCTGTCCTCCGATTTAACACCGCTGCAGAATGATTCCCCATGGTACAGTTCCGTTTCAAATCCACGCACTCATTTCCAAAAGTCGCACGGCACCGTTTCAGCGTTTTGATCCGACCTTGCACCCCGCACCGTCGATGTTGCACCCTGAGTATATCGATTATTCGGACAACCATATCTTTTGACTCGTTTAGAGTTACGGGAGCCATAACCTATCAAAACGAAGCTCTACGGGAGATCTATGCCTTTGATGGCCCTAGGCCGTCATAATGGCGTTCCATACCTAATAATGACCATCGGAATGACTTTCTGGGGATCGGAATTTTTTTTCTTTTCGGTTTCTTCTTTTGAATTTTTGGGTTAAACGGGATCACCGTGGCTGGCCTACGATTTAACACCGCTGCAGAATGATTTCCCATGGTACATTTCCGTTTCAAATCCACACACTCATTTCCAAAAGTTGCACGGCACCGTTTCGGCGTTTTGATCCGACGTTGCACCCCGCACCGTCGAGATTGCACCATGAGTATATCGATTATTCGGACAGCCATATCTTTTGACTCGTTTAGAGTTACGGGAGCCATAACCTGTCAAAACGAAGCTCTCCGGGAGATCTACGCCTTTGACGGCCCTAGGCCGTCATAACGGCGTTCCATACCCAAAAAGGACCATCCGAATCACTTTCGCGGGCTCGGATGTTTTTTTTCTTTTCGGTTTCTTCATTTGAATTTATTGGTTGAACGGGATCACCGTGGCTGGCCTCCGATTTAACAGCGCTGCAGAATGATTCCCCATGGTACAGTCCCGTTTCAAATCCACGCACTCATTTCCAAAAGTCGCACGGCACCGATTCAGCGTTTTGATCCGACATTGCACTCCGCACCGTCGATGTTGCACCCTGAGTATATCGATTATTCGGACAGCCATACCTTTTGACTCGTTTAGAGTTACGGGAGCCATAACCTGTCAAAACGAAGCTCTTCGGGAGATCTACGCCTTTGATGGCCCTAGGCCATCATAACGGAGTTCCATACTCAAAAAGGACCATCGAAATCACTTTTGGGGGCTCGAAAGTTTTTTTCTTTTCGGTTTCTTCATTTGAATTTTTTGGTTAAACGGGATCACCGTGGCTGGCCTACGATTTAACACAACTGCAGAATGATTTCCCATGGTACAGTTCCATTTCAAATCCACGCACTCATTTCCAAAAGTCGCACGGCACCGTTTCGGCATTTTGATCCGACGTTGCACCCCGCACCGTCGATGTTGCATCCTGAATATATCGATTATTCGGACAGCCATATCTTTTGACTCGTTTTGAGTTATGGGAGCCATAACCTGTCAAAACGAAGCTCTTCAGGAGATCTACGCCTTTGACGGCCCTAGTACATCATAACGGCGTTCCATACCCAAAAAGGACCATCCGAATCACTTTTGGGTGCTTGGAAGTTTTTTTTCTTTTCGGTTTCTTCATTTGAATTTTTTGGTTAAACGGGATCACCGTGACTGGCCTCCGATTTAACACCACTGCAGAATGATTCCCCATGGTACACTTCCGTTTCAAATCCACGCACTCATTTCCAAAAGTCGCACAACACCGTTTTGGCGTTTTGATCCGACGTTGCACCCCGCACCGTCGATGTTGCACCCTAAGTATATCGATTATTCGGACAACCATATCTTTTAACTCGTTTAGAGTTACGGGAGCCATAACCAGTCAAAACGAAGCTCGCCAAGAGTTCAACGCCTTTAATGGCCCTCGGCCATCATAACGACGTTCCATACCCAAAAAGGACCATCTGAATCACTTTCGGGGGCTCAGAAGTTTTGTTTTCTTTTCGGTTTCATCATTTGAATTTTTTGGTTAAACGGGATCACCGTGGCTGGCCTCCGATTTAACACCGTTGCATAATGATTCCCTATGGTACAGTTCCGTTTCAAATCCACGCACTCATTTCCAAAAGTCGCGCGGCACCGTTTTGGCGTTTTGATCCGACGTTGCACCCCGCACCGTCGATGTTGCACCCTGAGTATATCGATTATTCGGACAGCCATATCTTTTGACTCGTTTAGACTTACGAGAACCATAACCTGTCAAAACGAAGCTCTATGGGAGATCTACGCCTTTGATAGGCCTAGGCTGTCATAACAGCGTTCCATAGCCAAAAAGGACCATCGGAATCACTTTCGGGAGCTCGGAAGTTTTTTTCATTTCGATTTCTTCATTTGAATTTTTTGGTTAAACGGGATCACCGTGGCTGTCCTCCGATTTAACACCGCTGCAAAATGATTCCCCATGGTACAGTTCCATTTCAAATCCAAGCACTCATTTCCAAAAGTCGCATGGCAACGTTTCGGCGTTTTGATCCGACGTTGCACCCCGCACCGTCGACGTTGCACCTTGAGTATATCGATTATTCGGACAACCATATCTTTTGACTCGTTTAGAGTTACGGGAGCCATAACCTATCAAAACGAAGCTCTACGGGAGATCTATGCCTTTGATGGCCCTAGGCCGTTATAATGGCATTCCATACCCAAAAATAACCATCGAAATGACTTTCGGGGGATCGGAATTTTTTTTCTTTTCAGTTTCTTCTTTTGAATTTTTGGGTTAAACGGGATCACCGTGGCTGGCCTACGATTTAACACCACTGCAGAACGATTCCCCATGGTACATTTCTGTTTCAAATCCATGCACTCATTTCCAAAAGTCGCACGGCACCGTTTCAGCGTTTTGATCCGACGTTGCACCCCGCACCGTCGATGTTGCACCATGAGTATATCGATTATTCGGACAGCAATATCTTTTGACTCGTTTAGAGTTACGGGAGCCATAACCTGTCAAAACGAAGCTCTCCGGGAGATCTACTCCTTTGACGGCCCTAGGCCATTATAACGGCGTTCCATACCCAAAAAGGACCATCCGAATCACTTTCGGCGGCTCAGAAGTTTTTTCTTTTCGGTTTCTTCATTTGAATTTTTTGGTTGAACGGGATCACCGTGGCTGGCCTCCGATTTAACAGCGCTGCAGAATGATTCCCCATGGTACAGTTCCGTTTCAAATCCACGCACTCATTTCCAAAAGTCGCACGGCACCGTTTCGGCGTTTTGATCCGACGTTGCACCCCGCACCGTCAATGTTGCACCCTGAGTATATCGATTATTCGGACAGCCATATCTTTTGACTCGTTCAGAGTTACGGGAGCCATAACCTGTCAAAACGAAGCTCTATGGGAGATCTACGCCTTTGACGGCCCTAGGCCATCATAATGGCGTTCCATACCCAAAAGGACCATCCGAATCACTTTCGGGGGCTCTGAAGTTTTTTTTCTTTTCGGTTTCTTTATTTGAATTTTTTGGTTAAACGGGATCACCGTGGCTGTCCTACGATTTAACACCGCTGCAGAATGATTCCCCATGGTTCAATTCCGTTTCAAGTCCAAGCACTTATTTCCAAAAGTCGCACGGCACCGTTTCAGCGTTTTGATCCGACGTTGCACCCCTCACCGTCGATGTTGCACCCTGAGTATATCGATTATTCGGACAGCCAAATCTTTTGACTCGTTTAGAGTTACAAGAGCCATAACCTGTCAAAACGAAGCTCTATGGGAGATCTACGCCTTTGATGGCCCTAGGCCGTCATAATGGCGTTCCATACCCAAAAAGGACCATCTGAATCACTTTCGGGGGCTCAGAAGTTTTTTTTCTTTTCGGTTTCTTCATTTGAATTTTTTGGTTAAACGGGATCACCGTGGCTGGCCTCCGATTTAACACCGCTGCAGAATGATTCCCCATGGTACAATTCCGTTTCAAATCCAAGCATACATTTCCAAAAGTCGCACGGCACCGTTTTAGCGTTTTGATCTGACGTTGCACCCCTCACCGCCGATGTTGCACCCTGAGTATATCGATTATTCGGACAGCAAATCTTTTGACTCGTTTAGAGTTACGGGAGCCATAACCTGTCAAAATGAAACTCTCCCGGAGATCTACGGCTTTGACGGCCCTAGGCGGTCATAACGGCCTTCCATACCCAAAAAGGACCATCCGAATCACTTTCGGGGGCTTGGAAGTTTTTTTTCTTTTCGGTTTCATCATTTGAATTTTTTGGTTAAACGGGATCACCGTGGCTGGCCTCCGACTTAACACCGCTGCAGAATGACTCCCCATGGTACAGTTTCGTTTCAAATCCACGGACTCATTTCCAAAAGTCGCACGGCACTGTTTCAGCGTTTTGATCCGACGTTGCACCCCGCACCGTCGAGGTCGCACCATGAGTATATCGATTATTCGAACAGCCATATCTTTTGACTCGTTTAAAGTTACGGGAGCCATAACCTGTCAAAACAAAGCTCTACGGGAGATCTACGCCTTTGATGGCCCTAGGCCGTCATAATGGCGTTCCATACCCAAAAAGGACCATCCGAATCACTTTCGGGGGCTCGGATGTTTTTTTCTTTTCGGTTTCTTCATTTGAATTTTTTGGTTGAACGGGATCACCGTGGCTGGCCTCCGATTTAAAAGCGTTGCAGAATGATTCCCCATGGTACAGTTCCGTTTCAAATCCACGCACTCATTTCCAAAAGTCGCACGGCACCGTTTCAGCATTTTGATCCGATGTTGCACCCCGCACCGTCGATGTTGCACCTTGAGTATATCGATTATTCGGACAGCCATATCTTTTGACTCGTTTAGAGTTACGGGAGCCATAACCTGTCAAAACAAAGCTCTACGGGAGATCTACGCCTTTGACGGCACTAAGCCGTCATAATGGCATTCCATACCCAAAAAGGACCATCCGAATCACTTTCGGGGGCTCTGAAGTTTTTTTTCTTTTCGGTTTCTTCATTTGATTTTTTGGTTAAACGGGATCACCGTGGCTGGCCTACGATTTAACACCGCTGCAGAATGATTCCCCATGGTACAGTTCCGTTTCAAATCCACACACTCATTTCCAAAAGACGCATGGCACCATTTCGGCGTTTTGATCCGACGTTGCACCCCGCACCGTCGATGTTGCACCCTGAGTATATCGATTATTCGGACAGCCATATCTTTTGACTCGTTTAGAGTTACGGGAGCCATAACCTGTCAAAACGAAGCTCTACGGGAGATCTACGCCTTTGATGGCCTTAGGCCATCATAATGGCATTCCATACCCAAAAAGGACCATCCGAATCACTTTCGGGGGCTCGGAAGTTTTTTTCTTTTCCGTTTCTTCATTCGAATTTTTTGGTTAAACGGGATCACCGTGGCTGGCCTCCGATTTAACACCGCTGCAGAATGATTCCCCATGGTACAATTCCGTTTCAAATCCAACACTAATTTGCAAAAGTCGTACGGCACCGTTTCAGCGTTTTGATCGGACGTTGCACCCCTCACCGTCGATGTTGCACCCTGAGTATATCGATTATTCGGACAGCCATATCTTTTGACTCGTTTAGAGTTACGGGAGCCATAACCTATCAAAATGAAACTCTCCCAGAGATTTACAGCTTTGACGGCCCTAGGCCGTCATAACGGCGTTCCATACCCAAAAGGGACCATCCGAATCACTTTCGGGGGCTCGGAAGTTTTTTTTCTTTTCGGTTTCATCATTTGAATTTTTTGGTTAAACGAGATCACCGTGGCTGGACTCCGACTTAACACCGCTGCAGAATGATTCCCCAGGTACAGTTCCGTTTCAAATCCACGCACTCATTTCCAAAAGTCGCAAGGCACCGTTTTGGCGTTTTGATCCGACGTTGCACCCCGCACCGTCGATGTTGCATCCTGAGTATATCGATTATTCGGACAACCATATCTTTTCACTCGTTTAGAGTTATGGGAGCCATAACCTGTCAAAACGAAGCTCTTCAGGAGATCTACGCCTTTGACGGCCCTAGACCATCATAATGGCGTTCCATACGCAAAAAGGACCATCCGGATCACTTTTGGGTGCTCGGAAGTTTTTTTTCTTTTCGGTTTCTTCATTTGAATTTTTTGGTTAAACGGGATCACTGTGACTGGCCTCCGATTTAACACCACTGCAGAATGATTCCCCATGGTACACTTTCGTTTCAAATCCACGCACTCATTTCCAAAAGTCGCACAACACCGTTTCGGCGTTTTGATCCGACGTTGCACCCCGCACCGTCGATGTTGCACCCTAAGTATATCGATTATTCGGACAACCATATCTTTTAACTCGTTTAGAGTTACGTGAGCCATAACCAGTCAAAACGAAGCTCGCCAAGAGTTCGACGCCTTTAATGGCCCTCGGCCATCATAACGGCGTTCCACACCCAAAAAGGACCATCTGAATCACTTTCGGGGGCTCAGAAGTTTTTTTCTTTTCGGTTTCATCATTTGAATTTTTTGGTTAAACGGGATCACCGTGGCTGGCCTCCAATTTAACACCGTTGCAGAATGATTCCCTACGGTACAGTTCCGTTCAAATCCACGCACTCATTTCCAAAAGTCGCACGGCACCGTTTTGGCGTTTTGATCCGACGTTGCACCCCGCACCGTCGATGTTGCACCCTGAGTATATCGATTATTCGGACAGCCATATCTTTTGACTCGTTTAGACTTACGGGAACCATTTCCTGTCAAAATGAAGCTCTACGGGAGATCTACGCCTTTGATAGGCCTAGGCTGTCATAACAGCATTCCATAGCCAAAAAGGACCATCGGAATCACTTTCGGGAGCTCGGAAGTTATTTTTCATTTCGGTTTCTTCATTTGAATTTTTTGGTTAAACGGGATCACCGTGGCTGTCCTCCGATTTAACACCGCTGCAGAATGATTCCCCATGGTACAGTTCCGTTTCAAATCCACGCACTCTTTTCCAAAAGTCGCACGGCAACGTTTCTGCATTTTAATCCGACGTTGCACCCCGCACCGTCGACGTTGCACCTTTAGTATATCGATTATTCGGACAGCCATATCTTTTGACTCGTTTAGAATTACGGGAGCCATAATCTATCAAAACGAAGCTCTACGGGAGATATAAGCCTTTGATGGCCCTAGGCCGTCATAATGGCATTCCATACCCAAAAATGACCATCGGAATGACTTTCGGGGGATCAGAATTTTTTTCTTTTCAGTTTCTTCTTTTGAATTTTTGGGTTAAACGGGATCACCGTGGCTGGCCTATGATTTAACACCGCTGCAGAATGATTCCCCATGGTACATTTCTGTTTCAAATCCACGCACTCATTTCCAAAAGTCGCACGACACCGTTTCGGCGTTTTGATTCGACGTTGCACCCCGCACCGTCGATGTTGCACCCTGAGTATATCGATTATTCGGACAGTCATATCTTTTGACTCGTTTAGAGTTACGGGAGCCATAACCTGTCAAAACGAAGCTCTCCGGGAGATCTACTCCTTTGACGGCCCTAGGCCGTTATAACGGCGTTCCATACCCAAAAAGGACCATCCGAATCACTTTCGGCGGCTCAGAAGTTTTTTCTTTTCGATTTCTTCATTTGAATTTTTTGGTTGAACGGGATCACCATGGCTGGCCTCCGATTTAACAGCGCTGTAGAATGATTCCCCATGGTACAGTTCCGTTTCAAATCCATGCACTCATTTCCAAAAGTCGCACGGCACCGTTTCGGCGTTTTGATCCGACGTTGCACCCCGCACCGTCGATGTTGCACCCTGAGTATATCGATTATTCGGACAGCCATATCTTTTGACTCGTTTAGAGTTACGGGAGCCATAACCTGTCAAAACGAAGCCCTACGGGAGATCTACGCCTTTAAAGGCCTTAGGCCGTCATAATGGCGTTCCATACCAAAAAAGGACCATCCCAATCACTTTCAGGGGCTTGGTAGTTTTTTCTTCTATTCGGTTTCTTCTTTTCAATTTTTCGTTAAACGGGATCACCGTGGTTGGCCTACGATTTAACACCGCTGCAGAATGATTCCCCATTGTACAGTTCTGTTTCAAATCCATGCACTCATTTCCAAAAGTCGCACGGCACCGTTTCGGCGTTTTGATCAGACGTTGCACCCCGCACCGTAGATGTTGCACCTTGAGTATATCGATTATTCGGACAACCATATCTTTTGACTCGTTTAGAGTTACGGGAGCCATAACCTGTCAAAACGAAGCTCTACGGGAGATCTACGCCTTTGACGGCCCTAGGCCGTCATAATGGCGTTCCATACCCAAAAAGGACCATCCGAATCACTTTCGGGGGCTCGGAAGTTTTTTTTCTTTTTGGTTTCTTCATTTGAATTTTTTTGTTAAACGGGATCACCGTGGCTGGCCTCCGATTTAACACCGCTGCAGAATGATTCCCCATGGTACAATTCCGTTTCAAATCCAAGCACTCATTTCCACAATTCGCACGGCACCGTTTCAGCGTTTTGATCTGACGTTGCACCCCTCACCGTCGATGTTGCACCATGAGTATATCGATTATTCGGACAGCCAAATCTTTTGACTCGTTTAGAGTTACGGGAGCCATAACCTGTCAAAATGAAACTCTCCCGGAGATCTACAGCTTTGACGGCCCTAGGCGGTCATAACGGCGTTCCATACCCAAAAAGGACCATCCGAATCACTTTCGGGGGCTTGGAAGTTTTTTTTCTTTTCGGTTTCATCATTTGAATTTTTTGGTTAAACGGGATCACCGTGGCTGGCCTCCGATTTAACACCGCTGCAGAATGACTCCCCATGGTACAGTTACGTTTCAAATCCACGGACTCATTTCCAAAAGTCGCACGGCACTGTTTCAGCGTTTTGATCCGACGTTGCACCCCGCACCGTCGAGGTCGCACTATGAGTATATCGATTATTCGGACAGCCATATCTTTTGACTCGTTTAAAGTTACGGGAGCCATAACCTGTCAAAACGAAGCTCTACGGGAGATCTACGCCTTTGATGGCCCTAGGCCATCATAATGGCGTTCCATACCCAAAAAGGACCATCCGAATCACTTTCGGGGGCTCGGATGTTTTTTTCTTTTCGGTTTCTTCATTTGAATTTTTTGGTTGAACGGGATCACCGTGGCTGGCCTCCGATTTAAAAGCGCTGCAGAATGATTCCCCATGGTACAGTTCCGTTTCAAATCCACGCACTCATTTCCAAAAGTCGCACGACACCGTTTCAGCATTTTGATCCGACGTTGCACCCCGCACCGTCGATGTTGCACCTTGAGTATATCGATTATTCGGACAGCCATATCTTTTGACTCGTTTAGAGCTACGGGAGCCATAACCTGTCAAAACAAAGCTCTACGGGAGATCTACGCCTTTGACGGCTCTAAGCCGTCATAATGGCGTTCCATACCCAAAAAGGACCATCCGAATCACTTTCGGGGGCTCTGAAGTTTTTTTTCTTTTCGGTTTCTTCATTTTAATTTTTTGGCTAAACGGGATCACCGTGGCTGGCCTACGATTTAACACCGTTGCAGAATGATTCCCCATGGTAAAGTTCCATTTCAAATCCACACACTCATTTCCAAAAGACGCACGGCACCGTTTCGGCGTTTTGATCCGACGTTGCACCCCGCACCGTCGATGTTGCACCCTGAGTATATCGATTATTCGGACAGCCATATCTTTTGACTCGTTTAGAGTTACGGGAGCCATAACCTTTCAAAACGAAGCTCTACGGGAGATCTACACCTTTGACGGCCCTAGGCCGTCATAATGGCGTTCCATACCCAAAAAGGACCATCCGAATCACTTTCGGGGGCTCGGAAGTTTTTTTTCTTTTCGGTTTCTTCATTTGAATTTTTTGGTTAAACGGGATCAACGTGGCTGGCCTCCGATTTAACACCGCTGCAGAATGATTCCCCATGGTACAATTCCGTTTCAAATCCAAGCACTCATTTCCAAAAGTCGCACGGCACCGTTTCAGCGTTTTGATCTGACGTTGCACCCCTCACCGTCGATGTTGCACCCTGAGTATATCGATTATTCGGACAGCCAAATCTTTTGACTCGTTTAAAGTTACGGGAGCCATAACCTATCAAAATGAAACTCTCCCGGAGATCTACAGCTTTGACGGCCCTAGGCGGTCATAACGGCGTTCCATACCCAAAAAGGACCATCCGAATCACTTTCGGGGGCTTGGAAGTTTTTTTCTTTTCGGTTTCATCATTTGAATTTTTTGGTTAAACGGGATCACCGTGGCTGGCCTCCAACTTAACACCACTGCAGAATGACTCCCCAAGGTACAGTTTCGTTTCAAATCCACGGACTCATTTCCAAAAGTCGCACGGCACTGTTTCAGCGTTTTGATCCGACGTTGCACCCCGCACCGTCGAGGTCGCACCATGAGTATATCGATTATTCGGACAACCATATCTTTTGACTCGTTTAAAGTTACGGGAGACATAACCTGTCAAAACGAAGCTCTTCGGGAGATCTATGCCTTTGACGGCCCTAGGCCGTCATAATGGCGTTCCATACCCAAAAAGGACCATCTGAATCACTTTCGGGGGCTTGGATGTTTTTTTTCTTTTCGGTTTCTTCATTTGAATTTTTTGGTTGAACGGGATCACCGTGGCTGGCCTCCGATTTAAAAGCGCTGCAGAATGATTCCCCATGGTACAGTTCCGTTTCAAATCCACGCACTCATTTCCAAAAGTCGCACGGCACCGTTTTAGCATTTTGATCCGACGTTGCACCCCGCACCGTCGATGTTGCACCTTGAGTATATCGATTATTCGGACAGCCATATCTTTTGACTCGTTTAGAGTTACGGGAGCCATAACCTGTCAAAACAAAGCTCTACGGGAGATCTACGCCTTTGACGGCACTAAGCCGTCATAATGGCGTTCCATACCCAAAAAGGACCATCCGAATCACTTTCGGGGGCTTTGAAGTTTTTTTTCTTTTCGGTTTCTTCATTTGAATTTTTTGGTTAAACGGGATCACCGTGGCTGGCCTACGATTTAACACCGCTGCAGAATGATTCCCCATGGTAAAGTTCCGTTTCAAATCCACACACTCATTTCCAAAAGACGCATGGCACCGTTTCGGCGTTTTGATCCGACGTTGCACCCCGCACCGTCGATGTTGCACCCTGAGTATATCGATTATTCGAACAGCCATATCTTTTGACTCATTTAGAGTTACGGGAGCCATAACCTGTCAAAACGAAGCTCTACGGGAGATCTACGCCTTTGACGGCCCTAGGCCGTCATAATGGCGTTCCATAGCCAAAAAGGACCATCCGAATCACTTTCGGGGGCTCGGAAGTTTTTTTTCTTTTTTGTTTCTTCATTTGAATTTTTTGGTTAAACGGGATCACCGTGGCTGGCCTCCGATTTAACACCGCTGCAGAATGATTCCCCATGGTACAATTCCATTTCAAATCCAAGCACTCATTTCCAAAAGTCGTACGGCACCGTTTCAGCGTTTTGATCGGACGTTGCACCCCTCACCGTCGATGTTGCACCCTGAGTATATCGATTATTCGGACAGCCATATCTTTTGACTCGTTTAGAGTTACGAGAGCCATAACCTACCAAAATGAAACTCTCCCTGAGATTTACGGCTTTGACGGCCCTAGGCCGTCATAACTGCGTTCCATACCCAAAAGGGACCATCCGAATCACTTTCGGGGGCTCGGAAGTTTTTTTTCTTTTCGGTTTCATCATTTGAATTTTTTGGTTAAACGGGATCACCGTGGCTGGACTCCGACTTAACACCGCTGCAGAATGATTCCCCATGGTACAGTTCCGTTTCAAATCCACGCACTCATTTCCAAAAGTCGTACGGCACCGTTTCGGCGTTTTGATCCGACGTTGCACCCCACACCGTCGATGTTGCATCCTTAGTATATCGATTATTCGGACAGCCATATCTTTTGACTCATTTAGAGTTATGGGAGCCATAACCTGTCAAAACGAAGCTCTTCAGGAGATCTACGCCTTTGACGGCCCTAGACCATCATAACGGCATTCTATACCCAAAAAGGACCATCCGAATCACTTTTGGGTGCTCGGAAGTTTTTTTCTTTTCGGTTTCTTCATTTGAATTTTTTGGTTAAACGGGATCACCGTGACTGGCCTCCGATTTAACACCACTGCAGAATGATTCCCCATTGTACAATTCCGTTTCAAATCCATGCACTCATTTCCAAAAGTCGCACAACACCGTTTCAGCATTTTGATCCGACGTTGCACCCCGCACCGTCGATGTTGCACCTTAAGTATATCGATTATTCGGACAACCATATCTTTTAACTCGTTTAGAGTTACGGGAGCCATAACCAGTCAAAACGAAGCTCGCCAAGAGTTCGACGCCTTTAATGGCCCTCGGCCATCATAACGGCGTTCCATACCCAAAATGGACCATCTGAATCACTTTCGGGGGCTCGGAAGTTTTTTTTCTTTTCGGTTTCATCATTTGAATTTTTTGGTTAAACGGGATCACCGTGGCTGGACTCCGATTTAACACCGTTGCAGAATGATTCCCTATGGTACAGTTCCGTTTCAAATCCATGCACTCATTTCCAAAAGTCGCAGGGCACCGTTTTGGCGTTTTGATCCGACGTTGCACCCCGCACCGTCGATGTTGCACCTTGAGTATATCGATTATTCGGACAGCCATATCTTTTGACTCGTTTAGACTTACGGGAACCATAACCTGTCAAAACGAAGCTCTACGGGAGATCTACGCCTTTGATAGGCCTAGGCTGTCATAACAACGTTCCATAGCCAAAAAGGACCATCGGAATGACTTTTGGGGGATCGGAATTTTTTTCTTTTCGGTTTCTTCTTTTGAATTTTTGGGTTAAACGGGATCACCGTGGCTGGCCTACGATTTAACACCGCTGCAGAATGATTCCCCTTGGTACATTTCCGTTTCAAATCCACGCACTCATTTCCAAAAGTCGCACGGCACCGTTTCGGCGTTTTGATCCGACGTTGCACCCCGCACCGTCGATGTTGCACCCTGAGTATATTTATTATTCGGACAGCCATATCTTTTGACTCGTTTAGAGTTACGGGAGCCATAACCTGTCAAAACGAAGCTCTCCGGGAGATCTACTCCTTTGACGGCCTTAGGCCGTTATAACGGCGTTCCATACCCAAAAAGGACCATCAGAATCACTTTCGGCGGCTCAGAAGTTTTTTCTTTTCGGTTTCTTCATTTGAATTTTTTGGTTGAACGGGATCACCGTGGCTGGACTCCGATTTAACAGCGCTGCAGAATGATTCCCCATGGTACAGTTCCGTTTCAAATCCACGCACTCATTTCCAAAAGTCGCAAGGCACCGTTTCGGCGTTTTGATCCGACGTTGCACCCCGCACCGTCGATGTTGCACCCTAAGTATATCAATTATTCGGACAGCTATATCTTTTGACCCGTTTAGAGTTACGGGAGCCATAACCTGTCAAAACGAAGCCCTACGGGAGATCTACGCCTTTGATGACCTTAGGCCGTCATAATGGCGTTCCATACCATAAAAGGACCATCCCAATCACTTTCAGGGGCTTGGTAGTTTTTTCTTCTTTTCGGTTTCTTCTTTTCAATTTTTTGGTTAAACGGGATCACCGTGGCTGGCCTACGATTTAACACCGCTGCAGAATGATTCCCCATGGTACAGTTCCGTTTCAAATCCACGCACTCATTTCCAAAAGTCGCACGGCACCGTTTCAGCGTTTTGATCCGACGTTGCACCCCGCACCGTCGATGTTGCACCTTGAGTATATCGATTATTCGGACAGCCATATCTTTTGACTCGTTTAGAGTTACGGGAGCCATAACCTGTCAAAACGAAGCTCTACGGGAGATCTACGCCTTTGATGGCCCTAGGCCATCATAATGGCGTTCCATACCCAAAAAGAACCATCTGAATCACTTTCGGGGGCTCGGAAGTTTTTTTTCTTTTCGGTTTCTTCATTAGAATTTTTTGGTTAAACGGGATCACCGTGGCTGGCCTCCGATTTAACACCGCTGCAGAATGATTCCCCATGGTACAATTCCGTTTCAAATCCAAGCACTCATTTCCAAAAGTCGCACGGCACCGTTTCAGCATTTTGATCTGACGTTGCACCCCTCACCGTCGATGTTGCACCCTGAGTATATCGATTATTCGGACAGCCAAATCTTTTGACTCGTTTAGAGTTACGGGAGCCATAACCTGTCAAAATGAAACTCTCCTGGAGATCTACGGCTTTGATGGCCCTAGGCGGTCATAACGGCGTTCCATACCCAAAAAGGACCATCCGAATCACTTTCGGGGGCTTGGAAGTTTTTTTTCTTTTCGGTTTCATCATTTGAATTTTTTGGTTAAACGGGATCACCGTGGCTGGCCTCCGACTTAACACTGCTGCAGAATAACTCCCCATGGTACAGTTTCGTTTCAAATCCACGGACTCATTTCCAAAAGTCGCACGGCACTGTTTCAGCGTTTTGATCCGACGTTGCACCCCGCACCGTCGAGGTCGCACCATGAGTATATCGATTATTCGGACAGCCATATCTTTTGACTCGTTTAAAGTTACGGGAGCCATAATCTGTCAAAACGAAGCTCTACGGGAGATCTACGCCTTTGACGGCCCTAGGCTGTCATAATGGCGTTCCATACCCAAAAAGGACCATCCGAATCACTTTCGGGGGCTCGGATGTTTTTTTTCTTTTCGGTTTCTTCATTTGAATTTTTTGGTTGAATTTTTGGTTGAACGGGATCACCGTGGCTGGCCTCCGATTCAAAAGCGCTGCAGAATGATTCCCCATGGTACAGTTCCGTTTCAAATCCACGCACTCATTTCCAAAAGTCGCACGGCACCGTTTCAGCCTTTTGATCCGACGTTGCACCCCGCACCGTCGATGTTGCACCTTGAGTATATCGATTATTCGGACAGCCATATCTTTTGACTCGTTTAGAGTTACGGGAGCCATAACCTGTCAAAACAAAGCTCTACTGGAGATCTACGCCTTTGACAGCACTAAGCCGTCATAATGGCGTTCCATACCCAAAAAGGACCATCCGAATCACTTTCGAGGGCTCTGAAGATTTTTTTCTTTTCGGTTTCTTCATTTGAATTTTTTGGTTAAACGGGATCACCATGGCTGGCCTACGATTTAACACCGCTGCAGAATGATTCCCCATGGTACAGTTCCGTTTCAAATCCACACACTCATTTCCAAAAGACGCATGGCACCGTTTCGGCGTTTTGATCCGACGTTGCACCCCGCACCGTCGATGTTGCACCCTGAGTATATCGATTATTCGGACAGCCATATCATTTGACTCGTTTAGAGTTACGGGAGCCATAACCTGTCAAAAAGAAGTTCTACGGGAGATTTACGCCTTTGACGGCCCTAAGCCGTCATAATGGCATTCCATACCCAAAAAGGACCATCCGAATCACTTTTGGGGGCTCGGAAGTTTTTTTTCTTTTCGGTTTCTTCATTTGAATTTTTTGGTTAAACGGGATCACCGTGGCTGGCCTCCGATTTAACACCGCTGCAGATTGATTCCCCATGGTACAATTCCGTTTCAAATCCAAGCACTCATTTCCAAAAGTCGTACGGCACCGTTTCAGCGTTTTGATCTGACGTTGCACCCCTCACCGTCAATGTTGCACCCTAAGTATATCGATTATTCGGACAGCCATATCTTTTGACTCGTTTAGAGTTACGGGAGCCATAACCTATCAAAATGAAACTCTCCCTGAGATTTACGGCCTTGACGGCCCTAGGCCGTCATAACGGCGTTCCATACCCAAAAGGGACCATCCGAATCACTTTCGCGGGCTCGGAAGTTTTTTTTCTTTTCGGTTTCATCATTTGAATTTTTTAGTTAAACGGGATCACCGTGGCTGGACTCCGACTTAACACCGCTGCAGAATGATTCCCCATGGTACAGTTCCGTTTCAAATCCACGCACTCATTTCCAAAAGTCGCACGACACTGTTTCGGCGTTTTGATTCGACGTTGCACCCCGCACCGTCGATGTCGCACCATGATTATATCGATTATTCGAACAGCCATATCTTTTGACTCGTTTAAAGTTACGGGAGCCATAACCTGTCAAAACGAAGCTCTACGGGAGATCTACGCCTTTGACGACCCTAGGCCGTCATAATGGCGTTCCATACCCAAAAAGGACCATTCGAATCACTTTTGGGGGCTCGGAAGTTTTTTTCTTTTCGGTTTCGTCATTTGAATTTTTTGGTTGAACGGGATCACCGTGGCTGGCCTCTGGTTTTACAGCGCTGCAGAATGATTCCCCATGGTACAGTTCCGTTTCAAATCCACGCACTCATTTACAAAAGTCGCACGGCACCGTTTCGGCGTTTTGATCCGACGTTGCACCCCGCACCGTCGATGTTGCACCCTGAGTATATCGATTATTCGGACAGCCATATCTTTTGACTCGTTTAGAGTTACGGGAGCCATAACCTGTCAAAACGAAGCCCTACAGGAGATCTACGCCTTTGACGGCCTTAGGCCGTCATAATGGCGTTCCATACCAAAAAAGGACCATCCCAATCACTTTCGGGGGCTTGGTAGTTTTTTTTTTCGGTTTCTTCTTTTCAATTTTTTGGTTAAACGGGATCACCGTGGCTGGCCTACGATTTAACACCGCTGCAGAATGATTCCCCATGGTACAGTTCCGTTTCAAATCCACGCACTCATTTCCAAAAGTCGCACGGCACCGTTTCGGTGTTTTGATCCGACGTTGCACCCCGCACCGTCGATGTCGCACCATGAATATATCGATTATTCGGACAGCCATATCCTTTGATTCGTTTAATGTTACGGGAGCCATAACCTATCAAAACGAAGCTATACGGGAGATCTACGCCTTTGACGGCCCTTGGCCGACATAATGGCGTTCCATACCCAAAAAGGACCATCCGAATCACTTTCGGGGGCTCGGATGTTTTTTTTCTTTTCGGTTTCTTCATTTGAATTTTTTGGTTGAACGGGATCACCGTGGCTGGCCTCCGATTTAATAGCGCTGCAGAATGATTCCCCATGGTACAGTTCCATTTCAAATCCACGCACTCTTTTCCAAAAGTCGCACAGCACCGTTTCAGCATTTTGATCTGACGTTGCACCCCGCACCGTTGATGTTGCACCTTGAGTATATCGATTATTCGGACAGCCATATCTTTTGACTCGTTTAGAGTTACGGGAGCCATAACCTGTCAAAACAAAGCTCTACGGGAGATCTACGCCTTTGACGGCACTAGGCCGTCATAATGGCGTTCCATACCCAAAAGGGACCATCCGAATCACTTTCGGGGGCTCTGAAGTTTTTTTCTTTTCGGTTTCTTCATTTGAATTTTTTGGTTAAACGGGATCACCGTGGCTGGCCTACGATTTAACACCGCTGCAGAATGATTCCCCATGGTACAGTTCCGTTTCAAATCCACACACTCATTTCCAAAAGACGCATGGCACCGTTTCGGCGTTTTGATCCGACGTTGCACCCCGCACCATCGATGTTGCACCCTGAGTATATCGATTATTCGGACAGCCATATCTTTTGACTCGTTTAGAGTTACGGGATCCATAACCTGTCAAATCGAAGCTCTACGGGAGATCTACGCCTTTGACGGCCCTAGTCAGTCATAATGGCGTTCCATACCCAAAAAGGACCATCCGAATCACTTTCGGGGGCTCGGAAGTTTTTTTTCTTTTCGGTATCTTCATTTGAATTTTTTGGTTAAACGGGATCACCGTGGCTGGCCTCCGATTTAACACCGCTGCAGAATGATTCCCCATGGTACAATTTCGTTTCAAATCCATGCACTCATTTCCAAAAGTCGTACAGCACCGTTTCACCGTTTTGATCTGACGTTGCACCCCTCACCGTCGATGTTGCACCCTGAGTATATCGATTATTCGGACAGCCATATCTTTTCACTCGTTTAGAGTTACGGTAGCCATAACCTGTCAAAATGAAACTCTCCCAGAGATTTACGGCTTTGACGGCCCTACGCCGTCATAACGGCTTTCCATACCCAAAAGGGACCTTACGAATCACTTTCGCGGGCTCGAAAGTTTTTTTTCTTTTCGGTTTCATCATTTGAATTTTTTGGTTAAACGGGATCACCGTTGCTGGACTCCGACTTAACACCGCTGCAGAATGATTCCCCATGGTACAGTTCCGTTTCAAATCCATGCACTCATTTGCAAAAGTCGCACAGCACTGTTTCGGCGTTTTGATCCGACGTTGCACCCCGCACCGTCGATGTCGCACCATGATTATATCGATTATTCGGACAGCCATATCTTTTGACTCGTTTAAAGTTACGGGAGCCATAACCTGTCAAAACGAAGCACTACGGGAGATCTTTGCCTTTGATGGCCCTAGGCCTTCATAATGGCGTTCCATACCCTAAAAGGACCATCCGAATCACTTTCGGGGACTCGGAAGTTTTTTTCTTTTCGGTTTCGTCATTTGAATTTTTTGGTTGAACGGGATCACCGTGACTGGCCTCCGGTTTAACAGCGCTGCAGAATGATTCCCCATGGTACAGTTCCGTTTCAAATCCACGCACTCATTTCCAAAAGTCGCACGGCACCGTTTCGGCGTTTTGATCCGACGTTGCACCCCGCACTGTCGATGTTGCACCCTGAGTGTATCGATTATTCGGACAGCCATATCTTTTGACTCGTTTAGAGTTACGGGAGCCATAACCTGTCAAAACGAAGCCCTACGGGAGATCTACGCCTTTGACGGCCTTAAGCCGTCATAATGGCGTTCCATACCAAAAAAGGACCATCCCAATCACTTTCGGGGGCTTGGTAGTTTTTTTTTCTTTTCGGTTTCTTCTTTTCAATTTTTTGGTTAAACGGTATCACCGTGGCTGGCCTACGATTTAACACCGCTGCAGAATGATTCCCCATGGTACAGTTCCGTTTCAAATCCACACACTCATTTCCAAAAGTCGCACGGCACCGTTTCGGCGTTTTGATCCGACGTTGCACCCCGCACCGTCGATGTCGCACCATGAGTATATCGATTATTCGGACAGCCATACCTTTTGACTCGTTTAAAGTTACGGGATCCATAACCTGTCAAAACGAAGCTATACGGGAGATCTACGCCTTTGACGGCCCTTGGCCGACATAATGGTGTTCCATACCCAAAAAGGACCATCCGAATCACTTTCGGGGGCTCGGATGTTTTTTTTCTTTTCGGTTTCTTCATTAGAATTTTTTGGTTGAACGGGATCACCGTGGCTGGCCTCCTATTTAATAGCGCTGCAGAATGATTCCCCATGGTACAGTTCCGTTTCAAATCCACGCACTCATTTCCAAAAGTCGCACGGCACCGTTTCAGCATTTTGATCCGACGTTGCACCCCGCACCGTTGAGGTTGCAACTTGAGTATATCGATTATTCGGACAGCCATATCTTTTGACTCGTTTAGAGTTACGGGAGCCATAACCTGTCAAAACAAAGCTCTACGGGAGATCTACGCCTTTGACGGCACTAGGCCGTCATAATGGCGTTCCATACCCAATAGGGACCATCCGAATCACTTTCGGGGGCTCTGAAGTTTTTTTCTTTTCGGTTTCTTCATTTGAATTTTTGGTTAAACGGGATCACCGTGGCTGGCCAACGATTTAACACCGCTGCAGAATGATTCCCCATGGTACAATTCCGTTTCAAATCCATACACTCATTTCCAAAAGACGCATGGCACCGTTTCGGCGTTTTGATCCGACGTTGCACCCCGCACCGTCGATGTCGCACCATGAGTATATCGATTATTCGGACAGTCATATCTTTTGACTCGTTTAAAGTTACGGGAGCCATTACCTGTCAAAACGAAGCTCTACGGGAGATCTACGCCTTTGATGGCCCTAGGCCGTCATAATGGCGTTCCATACCCAAAAACGACCATCCGAATCACTTTCGGGGGCTCGGAAGTTTTTTTTCTTTTCGGTTTCTTCATTTGAATTTTTTGGTTAAACGGGATCACCGTGGCTGGCCTCCGATTTAACACCGCTGCAGAATGATTCCCCATGGTACAATTCCGTTTCAAATCCAAGCACTCATTTCCAAAAGTCGTACGACACCGTTTCAGCGTTTTGATCTGACGTTGCACCCCTCACCGTCGATGTTGCACCCTGAGTATATCGATTATTCGGACAGCCATATCTTTTGACTCGTTTAGAGTTACGGTAGCCATAACCTGTCAAAATGAAAATCTCCCAGAGATTTACGGCTTTGACGGCCCTACGCCACCATAACGGCTTTCCATACCCAAAAGGGACCTTCCGAATCACTTTCGCGGGCTTGGAAGTTTTTTTTCTTTTCGGTTTCGTCATTTGAATTTTTTTGTTAAACGGGATCACCGTGGCTGGACTCCGACTTAACACCGCTGCAGAATGATTCCCCATGGTACAGTTCCATTTCAAATCCATGCACTCATTTGCAAAAGTCGCACAACACTGTTTCGGCGTTTTGATTAGACGTTGCACCCCGCACCGTCGATGTTGAACCCTGAGTATATCGACTATTCGGACAGCCATATCTTTTGACTCGTTTAGAGTTACGGGAGCCATAACCTGTCAAAACGAAGCTCTACGGGAGATCTACGCCTTTGTCGGCCCTAGGCCGTCATAATGGCGTTCCATACCCAAAAAGGACCATCCGAATCACTTTCGGGGGCTCGGATGTTTTTTTTCTTTTCGGTTTCTTCATTTGAATTTTTTGGTTGAATTTTTGGTTGAACGGGATCACCGTGGCTGGCCTCCGATTCAAAAGCGCTGCAGAATGATTCCCCATGGTACAGTTCCGTTTCAAATCCACGCACTCATTTCCAAAAGTCGCACGGCACCGTTTCAGCCTTTTGATCCGACGTTGCACCCCGCACCGTCGATGTTGCACCTTGAGTATATCGATTATTCGGACAGCCATATCTTTTGACTCGTTTAGAGTTACGGGAGCCATAACCTGTCAAAACAAAGCTCTACTGGAGATCTACGCCTTTGACAGCACTAAGCCGTCATAATGGCGTTCCATACCCAAAAAGGACCATCCGAATCACTTTCGGGGGCTCTGAAGTTTTTTTTCTTTTCGGTTTCTTCATTTGAATTTTTTGGTTAAACGGGATCACCATGGCTGGCCTACGATTTAACACCGCTGCAGGATGATTCCCCATGGTACAGTTCCGTTTCAAATCCACACACTCATTTCCAAAAGACGCATGGCACCGTTTCGGCGTTTTGATCCGACGTTGCACCCCGCACCGTCGATGTTGCACCCTGAGTATATCGATTATTCGGACAGCCATATCTTTTGACTCGTTTAGAGTTACGGGAGCCATAACCTGTCAAAAAGAAGCTCTACGGGAGATCTACGCCTTTGACGGCCCTAAGCCGTCATAATGGCATTCCATACCCAAAAAGGACCATCCGAATCACTTTCGGGGGCTCGGAAGTTTTTTTTCTTTTCGGTTTCTTCATTTGAATTTTTTGGTTAAACGGGATCACCGTGGCTGGCCTCCGATTTAACATCGCTGCAGAATGATTCCCCATGGTACAATTCCGTTTCAAATCCAAGCACTCATTTCCAAAAGTCGTACGGCACCGTTTCAGCGTTTTGATCTGACGTTGCACCCCTCACCGTCAATGTTGCACCCTAAGTATATCGATTATTCGGACAGCCATATCTTTTGACTCGTTTAGAGTTACGGGAGCCATAACCTATCAAAATGAAACTCTCCTTGAGATTTACGGCCTTGACGGCCCTAGGCCGTCATAACGGCGTTCCATACCCAAAAGGGACCATCCGAATCACTTTCGGGGGCTCGGAAGTTTTTTTTCTTTTCGGTTTCATCATTTGAATTTTTTAGTTAAACGGGATCACCGTGGCTGGACTCCGACTTAACACCGCTGTAGAATGATTCCCCATGGTACAGTTCCGTTTCAAATCCACACACTCATTTCCAAAAGTCGCACGGCACTGTTTCGGCGTTTTGATTCGACGTTGCACCCCGCACCGTCGATGTCGCACCATGATTATATCGATTATTCGGACAGCCATATCTTTTGACTCGTTTAAAGTTACGGGAGCCATAACCTGTCAAAACGAAGCTCTACGGGAGATCTACGCCTTTGACGACCCTAGGCCGTCATAATGGCGTTCCATACCCAAAAAGGACCATTCGAATCACTTTTGGGGGCTCGGAAGTTTTTTTCTTTTCGGTTTCGTCATTTGAAATTTTTGGTTGAACGGGATCACCGTGGCTGGCCTCCGGTTTTACAGCGCTGCAGAATGATTCCCCATGGTACAGTTCCGTTTCAAATCCACGCACTCATTTACAAAAGTCGCACGGCACCGTTTCGGCGTTTTGATCCGACGTTGCACCCCGCACCGTCGATGTTGCACCCTGAGTATATCGATTATTCGGACAGCCATATCTTTTGACTCGTTTAGAGTTACGGGAGCCATAACCTGTCAAAACGAAGCCCTACAGGAGATCTACGCCTTTGACAGCCTTAGGCCATCATAATGGCGTTCCATACCAAAAAAGGACCATCCCAATCACTTTCGGGGGCTTGGTAGTTTTTTTTTTCGGTTTCTTCTTTTCAATTTTTTGGTTAAACGGGATCACCGTGGCTGGCCTACGATTTAACACCGCTGCAGAATGATTCCCCATGGTACAGTTCCGTTTCAAATCCGCGCACTCATTTCCAAAAGTCGCACGGCACCGTTTCGGCGTTTTGATCCGACGTTGCACCCCGCACCGTCGATGTCGCACCATGAATATATCGATTATTCGGACAGCCATATCCTTTGACTCGTTTAAAGTTACGGGAGCCATAACCTGTCAAAACGAAGCTATACGGGAGATCTACGCCTTTGACGGCCCTTGGCCGACATAATGGCGTTCCATACCCAAAAAGGACCATCCGAATCACTTTCGGGGGCTCGGATGTTTTTTTTCTTTTCGGTTTCTTCATTTGAATTTTTTGGTTGAACGGGATCACCGTGGCTGGCCTCCGATTTAATAGCGCTGCAGAATGATTCCCCATGGTACAGTTCCGTTTCAAATCCACGCACTCATTTCCAAAAGTCGCACGGCACCGTTTCAGCATTTTGATCCGACGTTGCACCCCGCACCGTTGATGTTGCACCTTGAGTATATCGATTATTCGGACAGCCATATCTTTTGACTCGTTTAGAGTTACGGGAGCCATAACCTGTCAAAACAAAGCTCTACGGGAGATCTACGCCTTTGACGGCACTAGGCCGTCATAATGGCGTTCCATACCCAATAGGGACCATCCGAATCACTTTCGGGGGCTCTGAAGTTTTTTTCTTTTCGGTTTCTTCATTTGAATTTTTTGGTTAAATGGGATCACCGTGGCTGGCCAACGATTTAACACCGCTGCAGAATGATTCCCCATGGTACAATTCCGTTTCAAATCCATACACTCATTTCCAAAAGACGCATGGCACCGTTTCGGAGTTTTGATCCGACGTTGCACCCCGCACCGTCGATGTCGCACCATGAGTATATCGATTATTCGGACAGTCATATCTTTTGACTCGTTTAAAGTTACGGGAGCCATTACCTGTCAAAACGAAGCTCTACGGGAGATCTACGCCTTTGATGGCCCTAGGCCGTCATAATGGCGTTCCATACCCAAAAACGACCATCCGAATCACTTTCGGGGGCTCTGAAGTTTTTTTTCTTTTTGGTTTCTTCATTTGAATTTTTTGGTTAAACGGGATCACCGTGGCTGGCCTCCGATTTAACACCGCTGCAGAATGATTCCCCATGGTACAATTCCGTTTCAAATCCAAGCACTCATTTCCAAAAGTCGTACGACACCGTTTCAGCGTTTTGATCTGACGTTGCACCCCTCACCGTCGATGTTGCACCCTGAGTATATCGATTATTCGGACAGCCATATCTTTTGACTCGTTTAGAGTTACGGTAGCCATAACCTGTCAAAATGAAAATCTCCCAGAGATTTACGGCTTTGACGGCCCTACGCCACCATAACGGCTTTCCATACCCAAAAGGGACCTTCCGAATCACTTTCGCGGGCTCGGAAGTTTTTTTTCTTTTCGGTTTCGTCATTTGAATTTTTTTGTTAAACGGGATCACCGTGGCTGGACTCCGACTTAACACCGCTGCAGAATGATTCCCCATGGTACGGTTCCATTTCAAATCCATGCACTCATTTGCAAAAGTCGCACAACACTGTTTCGGCGTTTTGATTAGACGTTGCACCCCGCACCGTCGATGTTGAACCCTGAGTATATCGATTATTCGGACAGCCATATCTTTTGACTCGTTTAGAGTTACGGGAGCCATAACCTGTCAAAACGAAGCTCTACGGGAGATCTACGCCTTTGTCGGCCCTAGGCCGTCATAATGGCTTTCCATACCCAAAAAGGACCATCCGAATCACTTTCGGGGGCTCGGATGTTTTTTTTCTTTTCGGTTTCTTCATTTGAATTTTTTGGTTGAATTTTTGGTTGAACGGGATCACCGTGGCTGGCCTCCGATTCAAAAGCGCTGCAGAATGATTCCCCATGGTACAGTTCCGTTTCAAATCCACGCACTCATTTCCAAAAGTCGCACGGCACCGTTTCAGCCTTTTGATCCGACGTTGTCCCCCGCACCGTCGATGTTGCACCTTGAGTATATCGATTATTCGGACAGCCATATCTTTTGACTCGTTTAGAGTTACGGGAGCCATAACCTGTCAAAACAAAGCTCTACTGGAGATCTACGCCTTTGACAGCACTAAGCCATCATAATGGCGTTCCATACCCAAAAAGGACCATCCGAATCACTTTCGGGGGCTCTGAAGTTTTTTTTCTTTTCGGTTTCTTCATTTGAATTTTTTGGTTAAACGGGATCACCATGGCTGGCCTACGATTTAACACCGCTGCAGGATGATTCCCCATGGTACAGTTCCGTTTCAAATCCACACACTCATTTCCAAAAGACGCATGGCACCGTTTCGGCGTTTTGATCCGACGTTGCACCCCGCACCGTCGATGTTGCACCCTGAGTATATCGATTATTCGGACAGCCATATCTTTTGACTCGTTTAGAGTTACGGGAGCCATAACCTGTCAAAACGAAGCTCTACGGGAGATCTACGCCTTTGACGGCCCTAAGCCGTCATAATGGCATTCCATACCCAAAAAGGACCATCCGAATCACTTTCGGGGGCTCGGAAGTTTTTTTTCTTTTCGGTTTCTTCATTTGAATTTTTTGGTTAAACGGGATCACCGTGGCTGGCCTCCGATTTAACATCGCTGCAGAATGATTCCCCATGGTACAATTCCGTTTCAAATCCAAGCACTCATTTCCAAAAGTCGTACGGCACCGTTTCAGCGTTTTGATCTGACGTTGCACCCCTCACCGTCAATGTTGCACCCTAAGTATATCGATTATTCGGACAGCCATATCTTTTGACTCGTTTAGAGTTACGGGAGCCATAACCTGTCAAAACGAAGCCCTACAGGAGATCTACGCCTTTGACAGCCTTAGGCCATCATAATGGCGTTCCATACCAAAAAAGGACCATCCCAATCACTTTCGGGGGCTTGGTAGTTTTTTTTTCGGTTTCTTCTTTTCAATTTTTTGGTTAAACGGGATCACCGTGGCTGGCCTACGATTTAACACCGCTGCAGAATGATTCCCCATGGTACAGTTCCGTTTCAAATCCGCGCACTCATTTCCAAAAGTCGCACGGCACCGTTTCGGCGTTTTGATCCGACGTTGCACCCCGCACCGTCGATGTCGCACCATGAATATATTGATTATTCGGACAGCCATATCCTTTGACTCGTTTAAAGTTACGGGAGCCATAACCTGTCAAAACGAAGCTATACGGGAGATCTACGCCTTTGACGGCCCTTGGCCGACATAATGGCGTTCCATACCCAAAAAGGACCATCCGAATCACTTTCGGGGGCTCGGATGTTTTTTTTCTTTTCGGTTTCTTCATTTGAATTTTTTGGTTGAACGGGATCACCGTGGCTGGCCTCCGATTTAATAGCGCTGCAGAATGATTCCCCATGGTACAGTTCCGTTTCAAATCCACGCACTCATTTCCAAAAGTCGCACGGCACCGTTTCAGCATTTTGATCCGACGTTGCACCCCGCACCGTTGATGTTGCACCTTGAGTATATCGATTATTCGGACAGCCATATCTTTTGACTCGTTTAGAGTTACGGGAGCCATAACCTGTCAAAACAAAGCTCTACGGGAGATCTACGCCTTTGACGGCACTAGGCCGTCATAATGGCGTTCCATACCCAATAGGGACCATCCGAATCACTTTCGGGGGCTCTGAAGTTTTTTTCTTTTCGGTTTCTTCATTTGAATTTTTTGGTTAAATGGGATCACCGTGGCTGGCCAACGATTTAACACCGCTGCAGAATGATTCCCCATGGTACAATTCCGTTTCAAATCCATACACTCATTTCCAAAAGACGCATGGCACCGTTTCGGAGTTTTGATCCGACGTTGCACCCCGCACCGTCGATGTCGCACCATGAGTATATCGATTATTCGGACAGTCATATCTTTTGACTCGTTTAAAGTTACGGGAGCCATTACCTGTCAAAACGAAGCTCTACGGGAGATCTACGCCTTTGATGGCCCTAGGCCGTCATAATGGCGTTCCATACCCAAAAACGACCATCCGAATCACTTTCGGGGGCTCGGAAGTTTTTTTTCTTTTTGGTTTCTTCATTTGAATTTTTTGGTTAAACGGGATCACCGTGGCTGGCCTCCGATTTAACACCGCTGCAGAATGATTCCCCATGGTACAATTCCGTTTCAAATCCAAGCACTCATTTCCAAAAGTCGTACGACACCGTTTCAGCGTTTTGATCTGACGTTGCACCCCTCACCGTCGATGTTGCACCCTGAGTATATCGATTATTCGGACAGCCATATCTTTTGACTCGTTTAGAGTTACGGTAGCCATAACCTGTCAAAATGAAAATCTCCCAGAGATTTACGGCTTTGACGGCCCTACGCCACCATAACGGCTTTCCATACCCAAAAGGGACCTTCCGAATCACTTTCGCGGGCTCGGAAGTTTTTTTTCTTTTCGGTTTCGTCATTTGAATTTTTTTGTTAAACGGGATCACCGTGGCTGGACTCCGACTTAACACCGCTGCAGAATGATTCCCCATGGTACGGTTCCATTTCAAATCCATGCACTCATTTGCAAAAGTCGCACAACACTGTTTCGGCGTTTTGATTAGACGTTGCACCCCGCACCGTCGATGTTGAACCCTGAGTATATCGATTATTCGGACAGCCATATCTTTTGACTCGTTTAGAGTTACGGGAGCCATAACCTGTCAAAACGAAGCTCTACGGGAGATCTACGCCTTTGTCGGCCCTAGGCCGTCATAATGGCTTTCCATACCCAAAAAGGACCATCCGAATCACTTTCGGGGGCTCGGATGTTTTTTTTCTTTTCGGTTTCTTCATTTGAATTTTTTGGTTGAATTTTTGGTTGAACGGGATCACCGTGGCTGGCCTCCGATTCAAAAGCGCTGCAGAATGATTCCCCATGGTACAGTTCCGTTTCAAATCCACGCACTCATTTCCAAAAGTCGCACGGCACCGTTTCAGACTTTTGATCCGACGTTGCACCCCGCACCGTCGATGTTGCACCTTGAGTATATCGATTATTCGGACAGCCATATCTTTTGACTCGTTTAGAGTTACGGGAGCCATAACCTGTCAAAACAAAGCTCTACTGGAGATCTACGCCTTTGACAGCATTAAGCCATCATAATGGCGTTCCATACCCAAAAAGGACCATCCGAATCACTTTCGGGGGCTCTGAAGTTTTTTTTCTTTTCGGTTTCTTCATTTGAATTTTTTGGTTAAACGGGATCACCATGGCTGGCCTACGATTTAACACCGCTGCAGGATGATTCCCCATGGTACAGTTCCGTTTCAAATCCACACACTCATTTCCAAAAGACGCATGGCACCGTTTCGGCGTTTTGATCCGACGTTGCACCCCGCACCGTCGATGTTGCACCCTGAGTATATCGATTATTCGGACAGCCATATCTTTTGACTCGTTTAGAGTTACGGGAGCCATAACCTGTCAAAACGAAGCTCTACGGGAGATCTACGCCTTTGACGGCCCTAAGCCGTCATAATGGCATTCCATACCCAAAAAGGACCATCCGAATCACTTTCGGGGGCTCGGAAGTTTTTTTTCTTTTCGGTATCTTCATTTGAATTTTTTGGTTAAACGGGATCACCGTGGCTGGCCTCCGATTTAACATCGCTGCAGAATGATTCCCCATGGTACAATTCCGTTTCAAATCCAAGCACTCATTTCCAAAAGTCGTACGGCACCGTTTCAGCGTTTTGATCTGACGTTGCACCCCTCACCGTCAATGTTGCACCCTAAGTATATCGATTATTCGGACAGCCATATCTTTTGACTCGTTTAGAGTTACGGGAGCCATAACCTATCAAAATGAAACTCTCCCTGAGATTTACGGCCTTGACGGCCCTAGGCCGTCATAACGGCGTTCCATACCCAAAAGGGACCATCCGAATCACTTTCGGGGGCTCGGAAGTTTTTTTTCTTTTCGGTTTCATCATTTGAATTTTTTAGTTAAACGGGATCACCGTGGCTGGACTCCGACTTAACACCGCTGCAGAATGATTCCCCATGGTACAGTTCCGTTTCAAATCCACGCACTCATTTCCAAAAGTCGCACGGCACTGTTTCGGCGTTTTGATTCGACGTTGCACCCCGCACCGTCGATGTCGCACCATGATTATATCGATTATTCGGACAGCCATATCTTTTGACTCGTTTAAAGTTACGGGAGCCATAACCTGTCAAAACGAAGCTCTACGGGAGATCTACGCCTTTGGCGACCCTAGGCCGTCATAATGGCGTTCCATACCCAAAAAGGACCATTCGAATCACTTTTGGGGGCTCGGAAGTTTTTTTCTTTTCGGTTTCGTCATTTGAATTTTTTGGTTGAACGGGATCACCGTGGCTGGCCTCCGGTTTTACAGCGCTGTAGAATGATTCCCCATGGTACAGTTCCGTTTCAAATCCACGCACTCATTTACAAAAGTCGCACGGCACCGTTTCGGCGTTTTGATCCGACGTTGCACCCCGCACCGTCGATGTTGCACCCTGAGTATATCGATTATTCGGACAGCCATATCTTTTGACTCGTTTAGAGTTACGGGAGCCATAACCTGTCAAAACGAAGCCCTACAGGAGATCTACGCCTTTGACGGCCTTAGGCCATCATAATGGCGTTCCATACCAAAAAAGGACCATCCCAATCACTTTCGGGGGCTTGGTAGTTTTTTTTTTCGGTTTCTTCTTTTCAATTTTTTGGTTAAACGGGATCACCGTGGCTGGCCTTCGATTTAACACCGCTGCAGAATGATTCCCCATGGTACAGTTCCGTTTCAAATCCGCGCACTCATTTCCAAAAGTCGCACGGTACCGTTTCGGCGTTTTGATCCGACGTTGCACCCCGCACCGTCGATGTCGCACCATGAATATATCGATTATTCGGACAGCCATATCCTTTGACTCTTTTAAAGTTACGGGAGCCATAACCTGTCAAAACGAAGCTATACGAGAGATCTACGCCTTTGACGGCCCTTGGCCGACATAATGGCGTTCCATACCCAAAAAGGACCATCCGAATCACTTTCGGGGGCTCGGATGTTTTTTTTCTTTTCGGTTTCTTCATTTGAATTTTTTGGTTGAACGGGATCACCGTGGCTGGCCTCCGATTTAATAGCGCTGCAGAATGATTCCCCATGGTACAGTTCCGTTTCAAATCCACGCACTCATTTCCAAAAGTCGCACGACACCGTTTCAGCATTTTGATCCGACGTTGCACCCCGCACCGTTGATGTTGCACCTTGAGTATATCGATTATTCGGACAGCCATATCTTTTGACTCGTTTAGAGTTACGGGAGCCATAACCTGTCAAAACAAAGCTCTACGGGAGATCTACGCCTTTGACGGCACTAGGCCGTCATAATGGCGTTCCATACCCAAAAGGGACCATCCGAATCACTTTCGGGGGCTCTGAAGTTTTTTTCTTTTCGGTTTCTTCATTTGAATTTTTTGGTTAAACGGGATCACCGTGGCTGGCCTACGATTTAACACCGCTGCAGAATGATTCCCCATGGTACAGTTCTGTTTCAAATCCACACACTCATTTCCAAAAGACGCATGGCACCGTTTCGGCGTTTTGATCCGACGTTGCACCCCGCACCATCGATGTTGCACCCTGAGTATATCGATTATTCGGACAGCCATATCTTTTGACTCGTTTCGAGTTACGGGAGCCATAACCTGTCAAATCGAAGCTCTACGGGAGATCTACGCCTTTGACGGCCCTAGGCCGTCATAATGGCGTTCCATACCCAAAAAGGACCATCCGAATCACTTTCGAGGGCTTGGAAGTTTTTTTTCTTTTCGGTTTCTTCATTTGAATTTTTTGGTTAAACGGGATCACCGTGGCTGGCCTCCGATTTAACACCGCTGCAGAATGATTCCCCATGGTACAATTCTGTTTCAAATCCAAGCACTCATTTCCAAAAGTCGTACAGCACCGTTTCACCGTTTTGATCTGACGTTGCACCCCTCACCGTCGATGTTGCACCCTGAATATATCGATTATTCGGACAGCCATATCTTTTGACTCGTTTAGAGTTACGGTAGCCATAACCTGTCAAAATGAAACTCTCCCAGAGATTTACGGCTTTGACGGCCCTACGCCGTCATAACGGCTTTCCATACCCAAAAGGGACCTTGCGAATCACTTTCGCGGGCTCGAAAGTTTTTTTTCTTTTCGGTTTCATCATTTGAATTTTTTGGTTAAACGGGATCACCGTTGCTGGACTCCGACTTAACACCGCTGCAGAATGATTCCCCATGGTACAGTTCCGTTTCAAATCCATGCACTCATTTGCAAAAGTCGCACAGCACTGTTTCGGCGTTTTGATCCGACGTTGCACCCCGCACCGTCGATGTCGCACCATGATTATATCGATTATTCGGACAGCCATATCTTTTGACTCGTTTAAAGTTACGGGAGCCATAACCTGTCAAAACGAAGCACTACGGGAGATCTTTGCCTTTGACGGCACTAGGCCGTCATAATGGCGTTCCATACCCAAAAAGGACCATCCGAATCACTTTCGGGGACTCGGAAGTTTTTTTCTTTTCGGTTTCGTCATTTGAATTTTTTGGTTGAACGGGATCACCGTGGCTGGCCTCCGGTTTAACAGCGCTGCAGAATGATTCCCCATGGTACAGTTCCGTTTCAAATCCACGCACTCATTTCCAAAAGTCGCACGGCACCGTTTCGGCGTTTTGATCCGACGTTGCACCCCGCACTGTCGATGTTGCACCCTGAGTATATCGATTATTCGGACAGCCATATCTTTTGACTCGTTTAGAGTTACGGGAGCCATAACCTGTCAAAACGAAGCCCTATGGGAGATCTACGCCTTTGACGGCCTTAGGCCGTCATAATGGCGTTCCATACCAAAAAAGGACCATCCCAATCACTTTCGGGGGCTTGGTAGTTTTTTTTTTCTTTTCGGTTTCTTCTTTTCAATTTTTTGGTTAAACGGTATCACCGTGGCTGGCCTACGATTTAACACCGCTGCAGAATGATTCCCCATGGTACAGTTCCGTTTCAAATCCACACACTCATTTCCAAAAGTCGCACGGCACCGTTTCGGCGTTTTGATCCGACGTTGCACCCCGCACCGTCGATGTCGCACCATGAGTATATCGATTATTCGGACAGCCATACCTTTTGACTCGTTTAAAGTTACGGGATCCATAACCTGTCAAAACGAAGCTATACGGGAGATCTACGCCTTTGACGGCCCTTGGCCGACATAATGGCGTTCCATACCCAAAAAGGACCATCCGAATCACTTTCGGGGGCTCGGATGTTTTTTTTCTTTTCGGTTTCTTCATTTGAATTTTTTGGTTGAACGGGATCACCGTGGCTGGCCTCCGATTTAATAGCGCTGCAGAATGATTCCCCATGGTACAGTTCCGTTTCAAATCCACGCACTCATTTCCAAAAGTCGCACGGCACCGTTTCAGCATTTTGATCCGACGTTGCACCCCGCACCGTTGATGTTGCACCTTGAGTATATCGATTATTCGGACAGCCATATCTTTTGACTCGTTTAGAGTTACGGGAGCCATAACCTGTCAAAACAAAGCTCTACGGGAGATCTACGCCTTTGACGGCACTAGGCCGTCATAATGGCGTTCCATACCCAATAGGGACCATCCGAATCACTTTCGGGGGCTCTGAAGTTTTTTTCTTTTCGGTTTCTTCATTTGAATTTTTTGGTTAAACGGGATCACCGTGGCTGGCCTACGATTTAACACCGCTGCAGAATGATTCCCCATGGTACAATTCCGTTTCAAATCCATACACTCATTTCCAAAAGACGCATGGCACCGTTTCGGCGTTTTGATCCGACGTTGCACCCCGCACCGTCGATGTCGCACCATGAGTATATCGATTATTCGGACAGTCATATCTTTTGACTCGTTTAAAGTTACGGGAGCCATTACCTGTCAAAACGAAGCTCTACGGGAGATCTACGCCTTTGATGGCCCTAGGCCGTCATAATGGCGTTCCATACCCAAAAACGACCATCCGAATCACTTTCGGGGGCTCGGAAGTTTTTTTTCTTTTCGGTTTCTTCATTTGAATTTTTTGGTTAAACGGGATCACCGTGGCTGGCCTCCGATTTAACACCGCTGCAGAATGATTCCCCATGGTACAATTCCGTTTCAAATCCAAGCACTCATTTCCAAAAGTCGTACGACACCGTTTCAGCGTTTTGATCTGACGTTGCACCCCTCACCGTCGATGTTGCACCCTGAGTATATCGATTATTCGGACAGCCATATCTTTTGACTCGTTTAGAGTTACGGTAGCCATAACCTGTCAAAATGAAAATCTCCCAGAGATTTACGGCTTTGACGGCCCTACGCCGTCATAACGGCTTTCCATACCCAAAAGGGACCTTCCGAATCACTTTCGCGGGCTCGGAAGTTTTTTTTCTTTTCGGTTTCATCATTTGAATTTTTTGGTTAAACGGGATCACCGTGGCTGGACTCCGACTTAACACCGCTGCAGAATGATTCCCCATGGTACAGTTCCATTTCAAATCCATGCACTCATTTGCAAAAGTCGCACAACACTGTTTCGGCGTTTTGATTAGACGTTGCACCCCGCACCGTCGATGTCGCACCATGAATATATCGATTATTCGGACAACCATATCTTTTGACTCGTTTAGAGTTACGGGAGCCATAACCTGTCAAAACGAAGCTCTACGGGAGATCTACGCCTTTGACGGCCCTAGGCCGTCATAATGGCGTTCCATACCCAAAAAGGACCATCCGAATCACTTTCGAGGGCTCGGAAGTTTTTTCTTTTCGGTTTCGTCATTTGGATTTTTTGGTTGAACGGGATCACCGTGGCTGGCCTCCGGTTTAACAGCGCTGCAGAATGATTCCCCATGGTACAGTTCCGTTTCAAATCCACGCACTCATTTCCAAAAGTCGCACGGCACCGTTTCAGCATTTTGATCCGACGTTGCACCCTGCACCGTTGATGTTGCACCTTGAGTATATCGATTATTCGGACAGCCATATCTTTTGACTCGTTTAGAGTTACGGGAGCCATAACCTGTCAAAACAAAGCTCTACGGGAGATCTACGCCTTTGATGGCACGAGGCCGTCATAATGGCGTTCCATACCCAAAAGGGACCATCCGAATCACTTTCGGGGGCTCTGAAGTTTTTTTCTTTTCGGTTTCTTCATTTGAATTTTTTGGTTAAACGGGATCACCGTGGCTGGCCTACGATTTAACACCGCTGCAGAATGATTCCCCATGGTACAGTTCTGTTTCAAATCCACACACTCATTTCCAAAAGACGCATGGCACCGTTTCGGCGTTTTGATCCGACGTTGCACCCCGCACCGTCGTTGTTGCACCCTGAGTATATCTATTATTCGGACAGCCATATCTTTTGACTCGTTTAGAGTTACGGGAGCCATAACCTGTCAAATCGAAGCTCTACGGGAGATCTACGCCTTTGACGGCCCTAGGCCATCATAATGGCGTTCCATACCCAAAAAGGACCATCCGAATCACTTTCGGGGGCTCAGAAGTTTTTTTTCTTTTCGGTTTCTTCATTTGAATTTTTTGGTTAAACGGGATCACCGTGGCTGGCCTCCGATTTAACACCGCTGCAGAATGATTCCCCATGGTACAATTCCGTTTCAAATCCAAGCACTCATTTCCAAAAGTCGTACGGCACCGTTTCAGCGTTTTGATCTGACGTTGCACCCCTCACCGTCGATGTTGCACCCTGAGTATATCGATTATTCGGACAGCCATATCTTTTGACTCGTTTAGAGTTACGGGAGCCATAACCTGTCAAAATGAAACTCTCCCAGAGATTTATGGCTTTGACGGCCCTACGCCGTCATAACGGCTTTCCATACCCAAAAGGGACCTTCCGAATCAGTTTCGCGGGCTCGGAAGTTTTTTCTCTTTTCGGTTTCATCATTTGAATTTTTTGGTTAAACGGGATCACCGTGGCAGGACTCCGACTTAACACCGCTGCAGAATGATTCCCCATGGTACAGTTCCATTTCAAATCCATGCACTCATTTGCAAAAGTCGCACAGCACTGTTTCGGCGTTTTGATCCGACGTTGCACCCCGCACCGTCGATGTCGCACCATGATTATATCGATTATTCGGACAGCCATATCTTTTGACTCGTTTAAAGTTACGGGAGCCATAACCTGTCAAAACGAAGCTCTACGGGAGATCTACGCCTTTGACGGCCCTAGGCCGTCATAATGGCGTTCCATACCCAAAAAGGACCATCCGAATCACTTTCGAGGGCTCGGAAGTTTTTTCTTTTCGGTTTCGTCATTTGGATTTTTTGGTTGAACGGGATCACCGTGGCTGGCCTCCGGTTTAACAGCGCTGCAGAATGATTCCCCATGGTACAATTCCGTTTCAAATCCACGCACTCATTTCCAAAAGTCGCACGGCACCGTTTCAGCGTTTTGATCCGACGTTGCACCCCGCACCGTTGATGTTGCACCTTGAGTATATCGATTATTCGGACAGCCATATCTTTTGACTCGTTTAGAGTTACGGGAGCCATAACCTGTCAAAACGAAGCTCTATGGGAGATCTACGCCTTTGACGGCCCTAGGCCGTCATAATGGCGTTCCATACCCAAAAAGGACCATCCGAATCACTTTCGGTGGCTCGGAAGTTTTTTTTCTTTTCGGTTTCTTCATTTAAATTTTTTGGTTAAACGGGATCACCATGGCTGGCCTAAGATTTAACACCGCTGCAAAATGATACCCATGGTATAGTTCCGTTTCAAATCCACGCACTCATTTCCAAAAGTCGCACGGCACCGTTTCGGCGTTTTGATCCGACGTTGCACCCCGCACCGTCGATGTCGCACCATGAGTATATCGATTATTCGGACAACCATATCTTTTGACTCGTTTAAAGTTACGGGAGCCATAACCTGTCAGAACGAAGCTCTACGGGGGATCTACGCCTTTGACGGCCCTAGGCCGTCATAATGGCGTTCCATACCCAAAAAGGACCATCTGAATCACTTTCGGGGGCTCGGAAGTTTTTTTTCTTTTCGGTTTCTTCATTTGAATTTTTTGGTTGAACGGGATCACCGTGGCTGGCCTCCGATTTAATAGCGCTGCAGAATGATTCCCCATGGTACAGTTCTGTTTCAAATCCACGCAGTCATTTCCAAAAGTCGCACAGCACCGTTTCAGCATTTTAATCCGACGTTGCACCCCGCACCGTTGATGTTGCACCTTGAGTATATCGATTATTCGGATAGCCATATCTTTTGACTCGTTTAGAGTTACGGGAGCCATAACCTGTCAAAACGAAGCTCTACGGGAGATCTATGCCTTTGACGGCACTAGTCCGTCATAATGGCATTCCATACCCAAAAAGGACCATCCGAATCACTTTCGGGGGCTCTGAAGTTTTTTTTCTTTTCGGTTTCTTCATTTGAATTTTTTTGGTTAAACGGGATCACCGTGGCTGACCTACGATTTAACACCGCTGCAGAATGATTGCCCATGGTACAGTTCTGTTTCAAATCCACACACTCATTTCCAAAAGACGCATGGCACCGTTTCGGCGTTTTGATCCGACGTTGCACCCCGCACTGTCGATGTTGCACCTTGAGTATATCGATTATTAGGACAGCCATATCTTTTGACTCGTTTAGAGTTACGGAAGCCATAACCTATCAAAACGAAGCTCTACGAGAGATTTACGCCTTTGACGGCCTTAGGCCGTCATAATGGCGTTCCATACCCAAAAAGGACCATCCGAATCACATTCGGGGGCTCGGAAGTTTTTTTTCTTTTCGGTTTCTTCATTTGAATTTTTTGGTTAAACGGGATCACCGTGGCTGGCCTCCGATTTAACACCGCTGCAGAATGATTCCCCATGGTACAATTCCATTTCAAATCCAAGCACTCATTTCCAAAAGTCGTACGACACCGTTTCAGCGTTTTGATCTGACGTTGCACCCCTCACCGTCGATGTTGCACCCTGAGTATATCGATTATTCGGACAGCCATATCTTTTGACTCGTTTAGAGTTACGGGAGCCATAACCTGTCAAAATGAAACTCTCCCAGAGATCTACGGCTTTGACGGCCTTAGGCCGTCATAACGGCATTCCATACCCAAAAGGGACCATCCGAATCACTTTCGAGGGTCGGAAGTTTTTTTCTTTTCGGTTTCATCATTTGAATTTTTTGGTTAAACGGGATCACCGTGGCTGGACTCCGACTTAACACCGCTGTAGAATGATTTCCCATGGTACAGTTCCATTTCAAATCCATGCACTCATTTCCAAAAGTCGCACGGCACTGTTTCGGCGTTTTGATCCGACGTTGCACCCCGCACCGTCGATGTCGCACCATGATTATATCGATTATTCGGACAGCCATATCTTTTGACTCGTTTAAAGTTACGGGAGCCATAACCTGTCAAAACGAAGCTCTACGGGAGATCTACGCCTTTGACGGCCATAGGCCGTCATAATGGCGTTCCATACCCAAAAAGGACCATCCGAATCACTTTCGGGGGCTCGGAAGTTTTTTTCTTTTCGGTTTCGTCATTTGAATTTTTTGGTTGAACGGGATCACCGTGGCTGGCCTCCGGTTTAACAGCGCTGCAGAATGATTCCCCATGGTACAGTTCCGTTTCAAATCCACGCACTCATTTCCAAAAGTCGCACGGCACTGTTTCGGTGTTTTGATCTGACGTTGCACCCCGCACCGTCGATGTCGCACCATGATTATATCGATTATTCGGACAGCCATATCTTTTGACTCGTTTAGAGTTACGGGAGCCATAACCTGTCAAAATGAAGCTCTACGGGAGATCTACGCCTTTGACGGCCTTAGGCCGTCATAATGGCGTTCCATACCCAAAAAGGACCATCCGAATCACTTTCGGGGGCTTAGAAGTTTTTTTTCTTTTCGGTTTCTTCATTTGAATTTTTTGGTTAAACGGGATCACCATGGCTGGCCTAAGATTTAACACCGCTGCAAAATGATCCCCATGGTACAGTTCCGTTTCAAATCCACGCACTCATTTCCAAAAGTCGCACAGCACCGTTTCGGCGTTTTGATCCGACGTTGCACCCCGCACCGTCGATGTCGCACCATGAGTATATCGATTATTCGGACAGCCATATCTTTTGACTCGTTTAAAGTTACGGGATCCATAACCTGTCAAAACGAAGCTCTACGGGGGATCTACGCCTTTGACGGCCCTAGGCCGTCATAATGGCGTTCCATACCCAAAAAGGACCATCTGAATCACTTTCGGGGGCTCGGAAGTTTTTTTCTTTTCGGTTTCTTCATTTGAATTTTTTGGTTAAACGGGATCACCGTGGCTGGCCTACGATTTAACACCGCTGCAGAATGATTCCCCATGGTACAGTTCCGTTTCCAATCCACACACTCATTTCCAAAAGACGCATGGCACCGTTTCAGCGTTTTGATCCGACGTTGCACCCCGCACCGTCGATGTCGCACCTTAAGTATATCGATTATTCGGATTGCCATATCTTTTGACTCGTTTAGAGTTACGGGAGCCATAACCTGTCAAAACGAAGCTCTACGGGAGATCTACGCCTTTGACGGCACTAGGCCGTCATAATGGCATTCCATACCCAAAAAGGACCATCCGAATCACTTTCGGGGGCTCTGAAGTTTTTTTTCTTTTCGGTTTCTTCATTTGAATTTTTTGGTTAAACGGGATCACCGTGGCTGGCCTACGATTTAACACCGCTGCAGAATGATTCCCCATGGTACAGTTCCGTTTCCAATCCACACACTCATTTCCAAAAGACGCATGGCACCGTTTCGGCGTTTTGATCCGACGTTGCACCCCGCACCGTCGATGTTGCACCCTGAGTATATCGATTATTCGGACAGCCATATCTTTTGACTCGTTTAGAGTTACGGGAGCCATAACCTGTCAAAACGAAGCTCTACAAGAGATCTACGGCTTTAAAGGCCCTAGGCCGTCATAATGGCGTTCCATACCCAAAAAGGACCATCTGAATCACTTTCGGGGGCTCGGAAGTTTTTTTTCTTTTCGGTTTCTTCATTTGAATTTTTTGGTTAATCGGGATCACCGTGGCTGGCCTCCGATTTAACACCGCTGTAGAATGATTCCCCATGGTACAATTCCGTTTCAAATCCAAGCACTCATTTCCAAAAGTCGTACGACACCGTTTCAGCGTTTTGATCTGACGTTGCACCCCTCACCGTCGATGTTGCACCCTGAGTATATCGATTATTCGGACAGCCATATCTTTTGACTCGTTTAGAGTTACGGGAGCCATAACCTGTCAAAATGAAACTCTCCCAGAGATCTACGGCTTTGACGGCCTTAGGCCGTCATAACGGCATTCCATACCCAAAAGGGACCATCCGAATCACTTTCGGGGGTCGGAAGTTTTTTTCTTTTCGGTTTCATCATTTGAATTTTTTGGTTAAACGGGATCACCGTGGCTGGACTCCGACTTAACACCGCTGCAGAATGATTCCCCATGGTACAGTTCTGTTTCAAATCCATGCACTCATTTCCAAAAGTCGCACGGCACTGTTTCGGCGTTTTGATCCGACGTTGCACCCCGCACCGTCGATGTCGCACCATGATTATATCGATTATTCGGACAGCCATATCTTTTGACTCGTTTAAAGTTACGGGAGCCATAACCTGTCAAAACGAAGCTCTACGGGAGATCTACGCCTTTGACGGCCATAGGCCGTCATAATGGCGTTCCATACCCAAAAAGGACCATCTGAATCACTTTCGGGGGCTCGGAAGTTTTTTTCTTTTCGGTTTCGTCATTTGAATTTTTTGGTTGAACGGGATCACCGTGGCTGGCCTCCGGTTTAACAGCGCTGCAGAATGATTCCCCATGGTACAGTTCCGTTTCAAATCCACGCACTCATTTCCAAAAGTCGCACGGCACTGTTTCGGTGTTTTGATCTGACGTTGCACCCCGCACCGTCGATGTCGCACCATGATTATATCGATTATTCGGACAGCCATATCTTTTGACTCGTTTAGAGTTACGGGAGCCATAACCTGTCAAAACGAAGCTCTACGGGAGATCTACGCCTTTGACGGCCTTAGGCCGTCATAATGGCGTTCCATACCCAAAAAGGACCATCCGAATCACTTTCGGGGGCTCAGAAGTTTTTTTTCTTTTCGGTTTCTTCATTTGAATTTTTTGGTTAAACGGGATCACCATGGCTGGCCTAAGATTTAACACCGCTGCAAAATGATCCCCATGGTACAGTTCCGTTTCAAATCCACGCACTCAATTCCAAAAGTCGCACGGCACCGTTTCGGCGTTTTGATCCGACGTTGCACCCCGCACCGTCGATGTCGCACCATGAGTATATCGATTATTCGGACAGCCATATCTTTTGACTCGTTTAAAGTTATGGGATCCATAACCTGTCAAAACGAAGCTCTACGGGGGATCTACGCCTTTGACGGCCCTAGGCCGTCATAATGGCGTTCCATACCCAAAAAGGACCATCTGAATCACTTTCGGGGGCTCGGAAGTTTTTTTCTTTTCGGTTTCTTCATTTGAATTTTTTGGTTAAACGGGATCACCGTGGCTGGCCTACGATTTAACACCACTGCAGAATGATTCCCCATGGTACAGTTCCGTTTCCAATCCACACACTCATTTCCAAAAGACGCATGGCTCCGTTTCGGCGTTTTGATCCAACGTTGCACCCCGCACCGTCGATGTTGCACCCTGAGTATATCGATTATTCGGACAGCCATATCTTTTGACTCGTTTAGAGTTACGGGAGCCATAACCTGTCAAAACGAAGCTCTACGAAAGATGTACGGCTTTGAAGGCCCTAGGCCGTCATAATGGCGTTCCATACCCAAAAAGGACCATCTGAATCACTTTCGGGGGCTCGGAAGTTTTTTTTCTTTTCGGTTTCTTCATTTGAATTTTTTGGTTAATCGGGATCACCGTGGCTGGCCTCCGATTTAACACCGCTGCAGAATGATTCCCCATGGTACAATTTCGTTTCAAATCCAAGCACTCATTTCCAAAAGTCGTACGACACCGTTTCAGCGTTTTGATCTGACGTTGCACCCCTCACCGTCGATGTTGCACCCTGAGTATATCGATTATTCGGACAGCCATATCTTTTGACTCGTTTAGTGTTACGGGAGCCATAACCTGTCAAAATGAAACTCTCCCAGAGATCTACGGCTTTGACGGCCTTAGGCCGTCATAACGGCATTCCATACCCAAAAGGGACCATCCGAATCACTTTCGGGGGTCGGAAGTTTTTTCTTTTCGGTTTCATCATTTGAATTTTTTGGTTAAACGGGATCACCGTGGCTGGACTCCGACTTAACACCGCTGCAGAATGATTCCCCATGGTACAGTTCCGTTTCAAATCCATGCACTCATTTCCAAAAGTCGCACGGCACTGTTTCGGCGTTTTGATCCGACGTTGCACCCCGCACCGTTGATGTCGCACCATGATTATATCGATTATTCGGACAGCCATATCTTTTGACTCGTTTAAAGTTACGGGAGCCATAACTTGTCAAAACGAAGCTCTACGGGAGATCTACGCCTTTGACGGCCATAGGCCGTCATAATGGCGTTCCATACCCAAAAAGGACCATCCGAATCACTTTCGGGGGCTCGGAAGTTTTTTTCTTTTCGGTTTCGTCATTTGAATTTTTTGGTTGAACGGGATCACCGTGGCTGGCCTCCGGTTTAACAACGCTGCAGAAGGATTCCCCATGGTACAGTTCCGTTTCAAATCCACGCACTCATTTCCAAAAGTCGCACGGCACTGTTTCGGTGTTTTGATCTGACGTTGCACCCCGCACCGTCGATGTCGCACCATGATTATATCGATTATTCGGACAGCCATATCTTTTGACTCGTTTAGAGTTACGGGAGCCATAACTTGTCAAACCGAAGCTCTACGTGAGATCTACGCCTTTGACGGCCTTAGGCCGTCATAATGGCGTTCCATACCCAAAAAGGACCATCCGAATCACTTTCGTGGGCTCAGAAGTTTTTTTTCTTTTCGTTTTCTTCATTTGAATTTTTTGGTTAAACGGGATCACCATGGCTGGCCTAAGATTTAACACCGCTGCAAAATGATCCCCATGGTACAGTTCCGTTTCAAATCCACGCACTCATTTCCAAAAGTCGCACGGCACCGTTTCGGCGTTTTGATATGACGTTGCACCCCGCACCGTCGATGTCGCACCATGAGTATATCGATTATTCGGACAGCCATATCTTTTGACTCGTTTAAAGTTACGGGATCCATAACCTGTCAAAACGAAGCTCTACGGGGGATCTACGCCTTTGACGGCCCTAGGCCGTCATAATGGCGTTCCATACCCAAAAAGGACCATCTGAATCACTTTCGGGGGCTCGGAAGTTTTTTTTCTTTTCGGTTTCTTCATTTGAATTTTTTGGTTGAACGGGATCACCGTGGCTGGCCTCCGATTTAATAGCGCTGCAGAATGATTCCCCATGGTACATTTCCATTTCAAATCCACGCACTCATTTCCAAAAGTCGCACAGCACCGTTTCAGCATTTTAATCCGACGTTGCACCCCGCACCGTTGATGTTGCACCTTGAGTATATCGATTATTCGGATAGCCATATCTTTTGACTAGTTTAGAGTTATGGGAGCCATAACCTGTCAAAATGAAGCTCTACGGGAGATCTACGCCTTTGACGGCACTAGGCCGTCATAATGGCATTCCATACCCAAAAAGGACCATCCGAATCACTTTCGGGGGCTCTGAAGTTTTTTTTCTTTTCGGTTTCTTCATTTGAATTTTTTTGGTTAAACGGGATCACCGTGGCTGGCCTACGATTTAACACCGCTGCAGAATGATTGCCCATGGTACAGTTCCGTTTCAAATCCACACACTCATTTCCAAAAGACGCATGGCACCGTTTCGGCGTTTTGATCGGACGTTGCACCCCGCACTGTCGATGTTGCACCTTGAGTATATCGATTATTAGGACAGCCATATCTTTTGACTCGTTTAGAGTTACGGAAGCCATAACCTATCAAAACGAAGCTCTACGAGAGATCTATGCCTTTGACGGCCCTAGGCCGTCATAATGGCGTTCCATACCCAAAAAGGACCATCCGAATCACATTCGGGGGCTCGGAAGTTTTTTTTCTTTTCGGTTTCTTCATTTGAATTTTTTGGTTAAACGGGATCACCGTGGCTGGCCTCCGATTTAACACCGCTGCAGAATGATTCCCCATGGTACAATTCCGTTTCAAATCCAAGCACTCATTTCCAAAAGTCGTACGACACCGTTTCAGCGTTTTGATCTGACGTTGCACCCCTCACCGTCGATGTTGCACCCTGAGTATATCGATTATTCGGACAGCCATATCTTTTGACTCGTTTAGAGTTACGGGAGCCATAACCTGTCAAAATGAAACTCTCCCAGAGATCTACGGCTTTGACGGCCTTAGGCCGTCATAATGACATTCCATACCCAAAAGGGACCATCCGAATCACTTTCGGGGGTCGGAAGTTTTTTTCTTTTCGGTTTCATCATTTGAATTTTTTGGTTAAACGGGATCACCGTGGCTGGACTCCGACTTAACACCGCTGCAGAATGATTCCCCATGGTACAGTTCCATTTCAAATCCATGCACTCATTTCCAAAAGTCGCACGGCACTGTTTCGGCGTTTTGATCCGACGTTGCACCCCGCACCGTCGATGTCGCACCATGATTATATCGATTATTCGGACAGCCATATCTTTTGACTCGTTTAAAGTTACGGGAGCCATAACCTGTCAAAACGAAGCTCTACGGGAGATCTACGCCTTTGACGGACATAGGCCGTCATAATGGCGTTCCATACCCAAAAAGGACCATCCGAATCACTTTCGGGGGCTTGGAAGTTTTTTTCTTTTCGGTTTCGTCATTTGAATTTTTTGGTTGAACGGGATCACCGTGGCTGGCCTCCGGTTTAACAGCGCTGCAGAATGATTCCCCATGGTACAGTTCCGTTTCAAATCCACGCACTCATTTCCAAAAGTCGCACGGCACTGTTTCGGTGTTTTGATCTGACGTTGCACCCCGCACCGTCGATGTCGCACCATGATTATATCGATTATTCAGACAGCCATATCTTTTGACTCGTTTAGAGTTACGGGAGCCATAACCTGTCAAAACGAAGCTCTACGGGAGATCTACGCCTTTGACGGCCTTAGGCCGTCATAATGGCGTTCCATACCCAAAAAGGACCATCCGAATCACTTTCGGGGGCTCAGAAGTTTTTTTTCTTTTCGATTTCTTCATTTAAATTTTTTGGTTAAACGGGATCACCATGGCTGGCTTAAGATTTAACACCGCTGCAAAATGATCCCCATGGTACAGTTCCGTTTCAAATCCACGCACTCATTTCCAAAAGTCGCACGGCACCGTTTCGGCGTTTTGATCCGACGTTGCACCCCGCACCGTCGATGTCGCACCATGAGTATATCGATTATTCGGACAGCCATATCTTTTGACTTGTTTAAAGTTACGGGATTCATAACCTGTCAAAACGAAGCTCTACGGGGGATCTACGCCTTAGACGGCCCTAGGCCGTCATAATGGCGTTCCATACCCAAAAAGGACCATCTGAATCACTTTCGGGGGCTCGGAAGTTTTTTTTCTTTTCGGTTTCTTCATTTGAATTTTTTGGTTGAACGGGATCACCGTGGCTGGCCTCCGATTTAATAGCGCTGCAGAATGATTCCCCATGGTACAGTTCCATTTCAAACCCACGCACTCATTTCCAAAAGTCGCACAGCACCGTTTCAGCATTTTAATCCGACGTTGCACCCCGCACCGTTGATGTTGCACCTTGAGTATATCGATTATTCGGATAGCCATATCTTTTGACTCGTTTAGAGTTACGGGAGCCATAACCTTTCAAAACGAAGCTCTACGGGAGATCTACGCCTTTGACGGCACTAGGCCGTCATAATGGCATTCCATACCCAAAAAGGACCATCCGAATCACTTTCGGGGGCTCTGAAGTTTTTTTTCTTTTCGGTTTCTTCATTTGAATTTTTTTGGTTAAACGGGAACACCGTGGCTGGCCTACGATTTAACACCGCTGTAGAATGATTGCCCATGGTACAGTTCCGTTTCAAATCCACACACTCATTTCCAAAAGACGCATGGCACCGTTTCGGCGTTTTGATCCGACGTTGTACCCCGCACTGTCGATGTTGCACCTTGAGTATATCGATTATTAGGATAGCCATATCTTTTGACTCGTTTAGAGTTACGGGAACCATAACCTGTCAAAATGAAGCTCTACGAGAGATCTACGCCTTTGATGGCCCTAGGTCATCATAATGGCGTTCCATACCCAAAAAGGACCATCCGAATCACATTCGGGGGCTCGGAAGTTTTTTTCTTTTCGGTTTCTTCATTTGAATTTTTTGGTTAAACGGGATCACCATGGCTGGCCTTCGATTTAACACCGCTGCAGAATGATTCCCCATGGTACAATTCCGTTTCAAATCCAAGCACTCATTTCCAAAAGTCGTACGGCACCGTTTCAGCGTTTTGATCTGACGTTGCACCCCTCACCGTCGATGTTGCACCCTGAGTATATCGATTATTCGGACAGCCATATCTTTTGACTCGTTTAGAGTTACGGGAGCCATAACCTGTCAAAATGAAACTCTCCCAGAGATCTACGGCTTTGACGGCCTTAGGCCGTCATAACGGCATTCCATACCCAAAAGGGACCATCCGAATCACTTTCGGGGGTCGGAAGTTTTTTTCTTTTCGGTTTCATCATTTGAATTTTTTGGTTAAACGGGATCACCGTGGCTGGACTCCGACTTAACACCGCTGCAGAATGATTCCCCATGGTACAGTTCTGTTTCAAATCCACGCACTCATTTCCAAAAGTCGCACGGCACTGTTTCGGCGTTTTGATCCGACGTTGCACCCCGCACCGTCGATGTCGCACCATGATTATATCGATTATTCGGACAGCCATATCTTTTGACTCGTTTAAAGTTACGGGAGCCATAACCTGTCAAAACGAAGCTCTACGGGAGATCTACGCCTTTAACGGCCCTAGGCCATCATAATGGCATTCCATACCCAAAAAGGACCATCCGAATCACTTTCGGGGGCTCGGAAGTTTTTTTCTTTTCGGTTTCGTCATTTGAATTTTTTGGTTGAACGGGATCACCGTGGCTGGCCTCCGGTTTAACAGCGCTGCAGAATGATTCCCCATGGTACAGTTCCGTTTCAAATCCACGCACTCATTTCAAAAAGTCGCACGGCACCGTTTCAGCGTTTTGATCCGACGTTGCACCCCGCACCGTTGATGTTGCACCTTGAGCATATCGAATATTCGGACAGCAATATCTTTTGACTCGTTTAGAGTTACGGGAGCCATAACCTGTCAAAAACAAGCTCTATGGGAGATCTACGCCTTTGACGGCCCTAGGCCATCATAATGGCGTTTCATACCCAAAAAGGACCATCCGAATCACTTTCGGGGGCTCGGAAGTTTTTTTTCTTTTCGGTTTCTTCATTTGAATTTTTTGGTTAAACGGGATCACCGTGGCAGGCCTAAGATTTAACACCGCTGAAAAATGACCCCATGGTACAGTTCCGTTTCAAATCCACGCACTCATTTCCAAAAGTCGCACGGCACCGTTTCGGCATTTTGATCCGACGTTGCACCCCGCACCGTCGATGTCGCACCATGAGTATATCGATTATTCGGACAGCCATATCTTTTGACTCGTTTAATGTTACGGGAGCCATAACCTGTCAAAACGAAGCTCTACGGGAGATCTACGCCTTTGATGGCCCTAGGCCATCATAATGGCGTTCCACAACCAAAAAGGACCATCCGAATCACTTTGGGGGCTCGAAAGTTTTTTTTCTTTTCAGTTTCTTCATTTGAATTTTTTGGTTGAACGGGATCACCGTGGCTGGCCTCCGATTTAACAGCGCTGCAGTATGATTCCCGATGGTACAGTTCCGTTTCAAATCCACGCACTCATTTCCAAAAGTCGCACAGCACCGTTTCAGCATTTTGATCCGACGTTGCACCCTGCACCGTTGATGTTGCACCTTGAGTATATCGATTATTCGGACAGCCATATCTTTTGACTCGTTTAGAGTTACGGGAGCCATAACCTGTCAAAACGAAGCTCTACGGGAGATCTACGCCTTTGACGGCACTAGGCCTTCATAATGGCGTTCCATACCCAAAAAGGACCATCCGAATCACTTTCGGGGGCTCTGAAGTTTTTTTCTTTTCGGTTTCTTCATTTGAATTTTTGGTTAAATGGGATCACCGTGGCTGGCCTACGATTTAACACCGCTGCAGAATGATTCCCCATGGTATAGTTCCATTTCAAATCCACACACTCATTTCCAAAAGACGCATGGCACCGTTTTGGCGTTTTGATCCGACGTTGCACCCCGCACCGTCGATGTTGCACCCAGAGTATATCGATTATTCGGACAGCCATATCTTTTGACTCGTTTAGAGTTACGGGAGCCATAACCTGTCAAAACGAAGCTCTACGGGAGATCTACGCCTTTGACGGCCCTAGACCGTCATAATGGCGTTCCATACCCAAAAAGGACCATCTGAATCACTTTCGGGGGCTCGGAAGTTTTTTTTCTTTTCGGTTTCTTCATTTGAATTTTTTGATTAAACAGGATCACCGTGGCTGGCCTCCGATTTAACACCGCTGCAGAATGATTCCCTATGGTACAATTCCGTTTCAAATCCAAGCACTCATTTCCAAAAGTCGTACGACACTGTTTCAGCGTTTTGATCTGACGTTGCACCCCTCACCGTCGATGTTGCACCCTGAGTATACCGATTATTCGGACAGCCATATCTTTTGACTCGTTTAGAGTTCCGGGAGCCATAACCTGTCAAAATGAAGCTCTTCGGGAGATCTATGCCTTTGACGGCCCTAGGCCGTCATAATGGCGTTCCATACCCAAAAAGGACCATCCGAATCTCTTTCGGTGGCTCGGAAGTTTTTTCTTTTCGGTTTCTTCATTTGAATTTTTTGGTTAAACTGGATCACCGTGGCTGGACACCGACTTAACACCGCTGCAGAATGATTCCCCATGGTACAGTTCCGTTTCAAATCCATGCACTCATTTCCAAAAGTCGCACGGCACCGTTTCAAATCCACGCACCCATGATCTGACGTTGCACCCCGCACCGTCGATGTTGCACCCTGAGTATATCGAATATTCGGACAGCAATATCTTTTGACTCGTTTAGAGTTACGGGAGCCATAACCTGTCAAAAACAAGCTCTATGGGAGATCTACGCCTTTGACGGCCCTAGGCCATCATAATGGCGTTTCATACCCAAAAAGGACCATCCGAATCACTTTCGGGGGCTCGGAAGTTTTTTTTCTTTTCGGTTTCTTCATTTGAATTTTTTGGTTAAACGGGATCACCGTGGCGGGCCTAAGATTTAACACCGCTGAAAAATGACCCCATGGTACAGTTCCGTTTCAAATCCACGCACTCATTTCCAAAAGTCGCACGGCACCGTTTCGGCATTTTGATCCGACGTTGCACCCCGCACCGTCGATGTCGCACCATGAGTATATCGATTATTCGGACAGCCATATCTTTTGACTCGTTTAATGTTACGGGAGCCATAACCTGTCAAAACGAAGCTCTACGGGAGATCTACGCCTTTGATGGCCCTAGGCCATCATAATGGCGTTCCACAACCAAAAAGGACCATCCGAATCACTTTGGGGGCTCGAAAGTTTTTTTTCTTTTCAGTTTCTTCATTTGAATTTTTTGGTTGAACGGGATCACCGTGGCTGGCCTCCGATTTAACAGCGCTGCAGTATGATTCCCCATGGTACAGTTCCGTTTCAAATCCACGCACTCATTTCCAAAAGTCGCACAGCACCGTTTCAGCATTTTGATCCGACGTTGCACCCTGCACCGTTGATGTTGCACCTTGAGTATATCGATTATTCGGACAGCCATATCTTTTGACTCGTTTAGAGTTACGGGAGCCATAACCTGTCAAAACGAAGCTCTACGGGAGATCTACGCCTTTGACGGCACTAGGCCTTCATAATGGCGTTCCATACCCAAAAAGGACCATCCGAATCACTTTCGGGGGCTCTGAAGTTTTTTTCTTTTCGGTTTCTTCATTTGAATTTTTGGTTAAATGGGATCACCGTGGCTGGCCTACGATTTAACACCGCTGCAGAATGATTCCCCATGGTATAGTTCCATTTCAAATCCACACACTCATTTCCAAAAGACGCATGGCACCGTTTTGGCGTTTTGATCCGACGTTGCACCCCGCACCGTCGATGTTGCACCCAGAGTATATCGATTATTCGGACAGCCATATCTTTTGACTCGTTTAGAGTTACGGGAGCCATAACCTGTCAAAACGAAGCTCTACGGGAGATCTACGCCTTTGACGGCCCTAGACCGTCATAATGGCGTTCCATACCCAAAAAGGACCATCTGAATCACTTTCGGGGGCTCGGAAGTTTTTTTTCTTTTCGGTTTCTTCATTTGAATTTTTTGATTAAACAGGATCACCGTGGCTGGCCTCCGATTTAACACCGCTGCAGAATGATTCCCTATGGTACAATTCCGTTTCAAATCCAAGCACTCATTTCCAAAAGTCGTACGACACTGTTTCAGCGTTTTGATCTGACGTTGCACCCCTCACCGTCGATGTTGCACCCTGAGTATACCGATTATTCGGACAGCCATATCTTTTGACTCGTTTAGAGTTCCGGGAGCCATAACCTGTCAAAATGAAGCTCTTCGGGAGATCTATGCCTTTGACGGCCCTAGGCCGTCATAATGGCGTTCCATACCCAAAAAGGACCATCCGAATCTCTTTCGGTGGCTCGGAAGTTTTTTCTTTTCGGTTTCTTCATTTGAATTTTTTGGTTAAACTGGATCACCGTGGCTGGACTCCGACTTAACACCGCTGCAGAATGATTCCCCATGGTACAGTTCCGTTTCAAATCCATGCACTCATTTCCAAAAGTCGCACGGCACCGTTTCAAATCCACGCACCCATGATCTGACGTTGCACCCCGCACCGTCGATGTTGCACCCTGAGTATATCGATTATTCGGACAGCCATATCTTTTGACTCGTTTAGAGTTACGGGAGCCATAACCTGTCAAAACGAAGCTCTACGGGAGATCTACGCCTTTGACGGCCCTAGGCCATCATAATGGCATTCCATACCCAAAAAGGACCATCCGAATCACTTTCGGGGGCTCGGAAGTTTTTTTTCTTTTCGGTTTCTTCATTTGAATTTTTGGTTGAACGGGATCACCGTGGCTGGCCTCCGATTTAACAGCGCTGCAGAATGATTCCCCATGGTACAGTTTCGTTTTAAATCCACGCACTGATTTCCAAAAGTCGCACAGCACCGTTTCAGCATTTTGATCCGACGTTGCACCCTGCACCGTTGATGTTGCACCTTGAGTATAACGATTATTCGGATAGCCATATCTTTTGACTCGTTTAGAGTTACGGGAGCCATAACCTGTCAAAACGAAGCTCTACGGGAGATCTACGCCTTTGACAGCACTAGGCTGTCATAATGGCGTTCCATACCCAAAAAGGACCATCTGAATCACTTTCGGGGGCTCTGAAATTTTTTTTCTTTTCGGTTTCTTCATTTGAATTTTTTGGTTAAACGGGATCACCGTGGCTGGCCTACGATGCTGCAGAATGATTCCCCATGGTACAGTTCCGTTTCAAATCCACACACTCATTTCCAAAAGACGCATGGCACCGTTTCGGCATTTTGATCCGACGTTGCACCCCGCACCGTCGATGTTGCACCCAGAGTATATCGATTATTCGGACAACCATATCTTTTGACACGTTTAGAGTTACGGGAGCCATAACCTGTCAAAATGAAGCTCTAAGTCAGATCTACGCCTTTGACGGCCCTAGACCGTCATAATGGCGTTCCATACCCAAAAAGGACCATCTGAATCCCTTTCGGGGGCTCGGAAGTTTTTTTTCTTTTCGGTTTCTTCATTTGAATTTTTTGGTTAAACAGGATCACCGTGGTTAGCCTTCGATTTAACACCGCTGCAGAATGATTCCCCATGGTACAATTCCGTTTCAAATCCAAGCACTCATATCCAAAAGTCGTACAGCACCGTTTCAGCGTTTTGATCTGACGTTGGATCCCTCACCGTCGATGTTGCACCCTGAGTATATCGATTATTTGGACAGCCATATCTTTTGACTCGTTTAGAGTTACGGGAGCCATAACCTGTCAAAATGAAACTCTCCCGGAGATCTACGGCTTTGATGGCCCTAGGCCGTCATAACGGTGTTCCATACCCAAAAAGGACCATCCGAATCACTTTCGGGGGCTCGGAAGTTTTTTTTCTTTTCGGTTTCATCATTTGAATTTTTTGGTGAAACGGGATCACTGTGGCTGGACTCCGACTTAACACCGCTGCAGAATGATTTTCCATGGTACAGTTCCGTTTCAAATCCACGCACTCATTTCCAAAAGTCGTACGACACTGTTTCGGCGTTTTGATCCGACGTTGCACCCCGCACCGTCGATGTCGCACTATGATTATATCGATTATTCGGACAGCCATATCTTTTGACTCGTTTAAAGTTACGGGAGCCATAACCTGTCAAAACGAAGCTCTACGGGAGATCTACGCCTTTGACGGCGCTAGGCCGTCATAATGGCGTTCCATACCCAAAAAGGACCATCCGAATAACTTTCGAGGGCTCGGTAGTTTTTTTCTTTTCGGTTTAGTCATTTGAATTTTTTGGTTGAACGGGATCACCGTGGCTGGCCTCCGGTTTAACAGCGCTGCAGAATTATTTCCCATGGTACAGTTCCGTTTCAAATCCACGCACTCATTTCCAAAAGTCGCACGGCACCGTTTCAGCATTTTGGTCCGACGTTGCACCCCGCACCGTTGATGTTGCACCTTGAGTATATCGATTATTCGGACAGCCATATCTTTTGACTCGTTTAGAGTTACGGGAGCCATAACCTGTCAAAACGAAGCTCTATGGGAGATCTACGCCTTTGACGGCCCTAGGCCATCATAATGGCGTTCCATACCCAAAAAGGACCATCCGAATCACTTTCGGGGGCTCGGAAGTTTTTTTTCTTTTCGGTTTCTTCATTTGAATTTTTTGGTTAAACGGGATCACCGTGGCTGGCCTAAGATTTAGCAACGCTGCAGAATGATTCCCCATGGTATAGTTCCATTTCAAATCCACACACTCATTTCCAAAAGACGCATGGCACCGTTCCGACGTTTTGATCTGACGTTGCACCCCGCACCGTCGATGTTGCACCCAGAGTATATCGATTATTCGGACAGCCATATCTTTTGACTCATTTAGAGTTACGGGAGCCATAACCTGTCAAAACGAAGCTCTACGGGAGATCTACGCCTTTGACGGCCCTAGACCGTCATAATGGCGTTCCATACCCAAAAAGGACCATCTGAATCACTTTCGGGGGCTCGGAAGTTTTTTTTCTTTTCGGTTTCTTCATTTGAATTTTTTGATTAAACAGGATCACCGTGGCTGGCCTCCGATTTAACACCGCTGCAGAATGATTCCCTATGGTACAATTCCGTTTCAAATCCAAGCACTCATTTCCAAAAGTCGTACGACACTGTTTCAGCGTTTTGATCTGACGTTGCACCCCTCACCGTCGATGTTGCACCCTGAGTATACCGATTATTCGAACAGCCATATCTTTTGACTCGTTTAGAGTTCCGGGAGCCATAACCTGTCAAAATGAAGCTCTTCGGGAGATCTATGCCTTTGACGGCCCTAGGCCGTCATAATGGCGTTCCATACCCAAAAAGGACCATCCGAATCTCTTTCGGTGGCTCGGAAGTTTTTTCTTTTCGGTTTCTTCATTTGAATTTTTTGGTTAAACGGGATCACCGTGGCTGGACTCCGACTTAACACCGCTGCAGAATGATTCCCCATGGTACAGTTCCGTTTCAAATCCACGCACTCATTTCCAAAAGTCGCACGGCACCGTTTCAAATCCACGCACCCATGATCTGACGTTGCACCCCGCACCGTCGATGTTGCACCCTGAGTATATCGATTATTCGGACAGCCATATCTTTTGACTCGTTTAGAGTAACGGGAGCCATAACCTGTCAAAACGAAGCTCTACGGGAGATCTACGCCTTCGACGGCCCTAGGCCATCATAATGGCATTCCATACCCAAAAAGGACCATCCGAATCACTTTCGGGGGCTCGGAAGTTTTTTTTTCTTTTCGGTTTCTTCATTTGAATTTTTGGTTGAACGGGATCACCGTGGCTGGCCTCCGATTTAACAGCGCTGCAGAATGATTCCCCATGGTACAGTTTCGTTTTAAATCCACGCACTCATTTCCAAAAGTCGCACAGCACCGTTTCAGCATTTTGATCCGACGTTGCACCCCGCACCGTTGATGTTGCACCTTGAGTATAACGATTATTCGGATAGCCATATCTTTTGACTCGTTCAGAGTTACGGGAGCCATAACCTGTCAAAACGAAGCACTACGGGAGATCTACGCCTTTGACAGCACTAGGCTGTCATAATGGCGTTCCATACCCAAAAAGGACCATCAGAATCACTTTTGGGGGCTTTGAAATTTTTTTTCTTTTCGGTTTCTTCATTTGAATTTTTTGGTTAAACGGGATCACCGTGGCTGGCCTACGATGCTGCAGAATGATTCCCCATGGTGCAGTTCCGTTTCAAATCCACACACTCATTTCCAAAAGACGTATGGCACCGTTTCGGCGTTTTGATCCGACGTTGCACCCCGCACCGTCGATGTTGCATCCAGAGTATATCGATTATTCGGACAACCATATCTTTTGACACGTTTAGAGTTACGGGAGCCATAACCTGTCAAAATGAAGCTCTACGGCAGATCTACGCCTTTGACGGCCCTAGACCGTCATAATGGCGTTCCATACCCAAAAAGGACCATCTGAATCACTTTCGGGGGCTCGGAAGTTTTTTTTCTTTTCGGTTTCTTCATTTGAATTTTTTGGTTAAACAGGATCACCGTGGCTGGCCTCCGATTTAACACCGCTGCAGAATGATTCCCCATGGTACAATTCCGTTTCAAATCCAAGCACTCATATCCAAAAGTCGTACAGCACCGTTTCAGCGTTTTGATATGACGTTGGACCCCTCACCGTCGATGTTGCACCCTGAGTATATCGATTATTTGGACAGCCATATCTTTTGACTCGTTTAGAGTTACGGGAGCCATAACCTGTCAAAATGAAACTCTCTCGGAGATCTACGGCTTTGATGGCCCTAGGCCATCATAACGGTGTTCCATACCCAAAAAGGACCATCCGAATCACTTTCGGGGGCTCGGAAGTTTTTTTTCTTTTCGGTTTCATCATTTGAATTTTTTGGTGAAACGGGATCACTGTGGCTGGACTCCGACTTAACACCGCTGCAGAATGATTCCCCATGGTACAGTTCCGTTTCAAATCCACGCACTCATTTCCAAAAGTCGTACGGCACTGTTTCGGCTTTTTGATCCGACGTTGCACCCCGCACCGTCGATGTCGCACTATGATTATATCGATTATTCGGACAGCCATATCTTTTGACTCGTTTAAAGTTACGGGAGCCATAACCTGTCAAAACGAAGCCCTACGGGAGATCTACGCCTTTGATGGCGCTAGGCCGTCATAATGGCGTTCCATACCCAAAAAGGACCATCCGAATCACTTTCGAGGGCTCGGTAGTTTTTTTCTTTTCGGTTTCGTCATTTGAATTTTTTGGTTGAACGGGATCACCGTGGCTGGCCTCCGGTTTAACAGCGCTGCAGAATTATTTCCCATGGTACAGTTCCGTTTCAAATCCACGCACTCATTTCCAAAAGTCGCACGGCACCGTTTCAGCATTTTGATCCGACGTTGCACCCCGCACCGTTGATGTTGCACCTTGAGTATATCGATTATTCGGACAGCCATATCTTCTGACTCGTTTAGAGTTACGGGAGCCATAACCTGTCAAAACGAAGCTCTATGGGAGATCTATGCCTTTGACGGCCCTAGGCCGTCATAATGGCGTTCCATACCCAAAAAGGACCATCCGAATCACTTTCGGGGGCTCGGAAGTTTTTTTTCTTTTCGGTTTCTTCATTTGAATTTTTTGGTTAAACGGGATCACCGTGGCTGGCCTAAGATTTAGCAACGCTGCAAAATGATCCCCATAGTACAGTTCCGTTTCAAATCCGCGCACTCATTTCCAAAAGTCGCACGGCACCGTTTCGGCGTTTTGATCCGACGTTGCACCCCGCACCATCGATGTCGCACCATGAGTATATCGATTATTCGGACAACCATATCTTTTGACTCGTTTAAAGTTACGGGAGCCATAACCTATCAAAATGAAGCTCTACGAGAGATCTACGCCTTTGACGGCCCTAGGCCATCACAATGGCGTTCCATACCCAAAAAGGACCATCCGAATCACTTTCGGGGGCTCGGAAGTTTTTTTCTTTTCGGTTTCGTCATTTTAATTTTTTGGTTGAACGGGATCACCGTGGCTGGCCTCCGGTTTAACAGCGCTGCAGAATGATTCCCCATGGTACAGTTCCGTTTCAAATCCACGCACTCATTTCCAAATGTCGCACGGCAACGTTTCGGCGTTTTGATCCGACGTTGCACCCCGCACCATCGATGTTGCACCCTGAGTATATCGATTATTCGGACAGCCATATCTTTTGACTCGTTTAGAGTTACGGGAGCCATAACCTGTCAAAACGAAGCTCTTCGGGAGATCTACGCCTTTGACGGCCCTAGGCCGTCATAATGGCGTTCCATACCCAAAACGGACCATCCGAATCTCTTTCGGCGGCTCTAAAGTTTTTTTTCTTTTCGGTTTCTTCATTTGAATTTTTTGGTTAAACGGGATCACCGTGGCTGGCCTAAGATTTAACAACGCTGCAAAATGATCCCCATGGTACAGTTCTATTTCAAATCCATGCACTCATTTCCAAAAGTCGCACGGCACCGTTTCGGCGTTTTTATCCGAAGTTGCACCCCGCACCGTCGATGTCACACCATGAGTATATCGATTATTCGGACAGCCATATTTTTTGACTCGTTTAAAGTTACGAGAGCCATAACCTATCAAAACGAAGCTCTACGGGAGATCTACGCCTTTGACGGCCCTAGGCCGTCATAATGGCGTTCCATACCCAAAAAGGACCATCCGAATCACTTTCGGGGACTCGGAAGGTTTTTTCTTTTCGGTTTCGTCATTTGAATTTTTTGGTTGAACGGGATCACCGTGGCTGGCCTCCGGTTTAACAGCGCTGCAGAATGATTCCCCATGGTACAGTTCCGTTTCAAATCCACGCACTCATTTCCAAATGTCGCACGGCACCGTTTCGGTGTTTTGATCCGACGTTGCACCCCGCACCATCGATGTTGCACCCTGAGTATATCGATTATTCGGACAGCCATATCTTTTGACTCGTTTAGAGTTACGGGGGCCATAACCTGTCAAAATGAAGCTCTTCGGGAGATCTATGCCTTTGACGGCCCTAGGCCATCATAATGGCGTTCCATACCCAAAAAGGACCATCCGAATCTCTTTCGGTGGCTCGGAAGTTTTTTCTTTTCGGTTTCTTCATTTGAATTTTTTGGTTAAACGAGATCACCATGGCTGGCCTCCGATTTAACACCACTGCAGAATGATTCTCCATGGTACAATTCCATTTCAAATCCAAGCACTCATTTCCAAAAGTCGCACGGCTCCGTTTCGGCGTTTTGATCTGACGTTGCACCCCGCACCGTCGATGTTGCACCCTGAGTATATCGATTATTTGGACAGCCATATCTTTTGACTCGTTTAGAGTTACGGGAGCCATAACCTGTCAAAATGAAACTCTACCGGAGATCTACGCCTTTGACGGCCCTGGGCCGTCATAACGGCGTTCCATACCCAAAAAGGACCATCCGAATCACTTTCGGGGGCTCGGAAGTTTTTTTTTTCTTTTCGGTTTCTTCATTTGAATTTTTTGGTTGAACGGGATCACCGTGGCTGGCCTCCGATTTAACAGCGCTGCATAATGATTCCCCATGGTAGAGTTCCGTTTCAAATCCACGCACTCATTTCCAAAAGTCGCACGGCACCGTTTCAGCGTTTTGATCCGACGTTGCACCCCGTACCGTCGATGTTGCACCCTGAGTATATCGATTATTCGGACAGCCATATCTTTTGACTCGTTTAGAGTTACGGGAGCCATAACCTGTCAAAACGAAACTCTACGGGAGATCTACGCCTTTGACGGCCCTAGGCCGTCATAATGGTGTTCCATACCCAAAAAGGACCATCCGAATCACTTTCGGGGGCTCGGAAGTTTTTTTTTAGGTTTCTTCATTTGAATTTTTTGGTTGAACGGGATCACCGTGGCTGGCCTCCGATTTAACAGCGCTGCAGAATGATTTCTCATGGTACAGTTCCATTTCAAATCCATGCACTCATTTCCAAAAGTCGCACAGCACCGTTTCAGCATTTTGATCCGACGTTGCACCCCGCACCGTTGATGTTGCACCTTGAGTATATCGATTATTCGGACAGCCATATCTTTTGACTCGTTTAGAGTTACGGGAGCCATAACCTGTCAAAACGAAGCTCTACGGGAGATCTACTCCTTTGACGGCACTAGGCCGTCATAATGGCGTTCCATACCCAAAAAGGACCATCCGAATCACTTTCGGGGGCTCTAAAGTTTTTTTTCTTTTCGGTTTCTTCATTTGAATTTTTTGGTTAAACGGGATCACCGTGGCTGGCCTACGATTTAACACCGCTGCAGAATGATTCCCCATGGTACAGTTCCGTTTCAAATCCACACACTCATTTCCAAAAGACGCATGGCACCGTTTCGGCGTTTTGATCCGACGTTGCACCTCGCACCGTCGATGTTGCACCCGGAGTATATCGATTATTCGGACAGCCATATCTTTTGACTCGTTTAGAGTTACGGGAGCCATAAGCTATCAAAACGAAGCTCTACGGGAGATCTACGCCTTCGACGGCCCTAGACCGTCATAATGGCGTTCCATACCCAAAAAGGACCATCTGAATCACTTTCGGGGGCTCGGAAGTTTTTTTTCTTTTCGGTTTCTTCATTTGAATTTTTTGGTTAAACATGATCACCGTGGCTGGCCTCCGATTTAACACCGCTGCAGAATGATTCCCCATGGTACAATTCCGTTTCAAATCCAAGCACTCATTTCCAAAAGTCGTACGGCACCGTTTCTGCGTTTTGATCTGACGTTGCACCCCTCACCGTCGATGTTGCACCCTGAGTATATCGATTATTCGGACAGCCATATCTTTTGACTCGTTTAGAGTTACGGGAGCAATAACCTGTCAAAATGAAACTCTCCCAGAGATCTACGGCTTTGACGGCCCTAGGCCGTCATAACGGCGTTCCATACCCAAAAAGGACCATCTGAATCACTTTCGGGGGCTCGAAAGTTTTTTTTCTTTTCGGTTTCATCATTTGAATTTTTTGGTTAAACGGGATCACCGTGGCTGGACTCCGACTTAACACCGCTGCAGAATGATTCTCCATGGTACAGTTCCGTTTCAAATCCACGCACTCATTTCCAAAAGTCCCACGACACTGTTTCGGCGTTTTGATCCGACGTTGCACCTCGCACCGTCGATGTCGCACCATAATTATATCGATTATTCGGACAGCCATATCTTTTGACTCGTTTAATGTTACGGGAGCCATAACCTGTCAAAACGAAGCTCTATGGGAGATCTACGCCTTTTACGGCCCTAGGCCGTCATAATGGCGTTCCATACCCAAAAGGACCATCCGAATCACTTTCGGGGGCTCGGAAGTTTTTTTCTTTTCGGTTTCGTCATTTGAATTTTTTGGTTGAACGGGATCACCGTGGCTGGCCTCCGGTTTAACAGCGCTGCAGAATGATTCCCCATGGTACAGTTCCGTTTCAAATCCACGCACTCATTTCCAAAAGTCGCACGGCACCGTTTCAGCGTTTTGATCCGACGTGGCACCCCGCACCGTAGATGTTGCACCTTGAGTATATCGATTATTCGGACAGCCATATCTTTTGACTCATTAAGAGTTACGGGAGCCATAACCTGTCAAAACGAAGCTCTATGGGAGATCTACGCCTTTGACGGCCCTAGGCCGTCATAATGGCGTTCCATACCCAAAAAGGACCATCCGAATAACTTTCGGGGGCTCGGAAGTTTTTTCTTTTCGGTTTCTTCATTTGAATTTTTTGGTTAAACGGGATCACCGTGGCTAGCCTAAGATTTAGCAACGCTGCAAATGATCTTCATAGTACAGTTCCGTTTCAAATCCACGCACTAATTTCCAAAAGTCGCACGGCACCGTTTCGGCGTTTTGATCCGACGTTGCACCCCGCACCGTCGATGTCGCACCATGAGTATATCGATTATTTGGATAGCCATATCTTTTGACTCGTTTAAAGTTATGGGAGCCATAACCTGTCAAAACGAAGCCCTACGGGAGATCTACGCCTTTGACGGCCCTAGGCCGTCATAATGGCGTTCCATACTCAAAAATGACCATCCGAATCACTTTCGGGGGCTCGGAAGTTTTTTTCTTTTCGGTTTCGTCATTTGAATTTTTTGGTTGAACGGGATCACCGTGGCTGGCCTCCGGTTTAACAGCGATGCAGAATGATTCTCCATGGTACAGTTCCATTTCAAATCCATGCACTCATTTCCAAATGTCGCACGGCACCGTTTTGGCGTTTTGATCCGACGTTGCACCCCGCACCATCGATGTTGCACCCTGAGTATATCGATTATTCGGACAGCCATATCTTTTGACTCTTTTAGAGTTACGGGAGCCATAACCTGTCAAAATGAAGCTCTTCGGGAGATCTAAGCCTTTGACGGCCCTAGGCCGTCATAATGGCGTTCCATACCCAAAACGAACCATCCGAATCTCTTTCGGCGGCTCGGAAGTTTTTTCTTTTCGGTTTCTTCATTTGAATTTTTTGGTTAAACGAGATCACCGTGGCTGGCCTCCGATTTAACACCGCTGCAGAATGATTCCCCATGGTACAATTCCGTTTCAAATCCATGCACTCATTTCCAAAAGTCCCACGGCACCATTTCGGCGTTTTGATCTGACGTTGCACCCCGCACCGTCGATGTTGCACCCTGAGTATATCAATTATTCGGACAGCCAATCTTTTGACTCGTTTAGAGTTACGGGAGCCATAACCTGTCAAAATGAAACTCTACCGGAGATCTACGCCTTTGACGGCCCTAGGCCGTCATAACGGCATTCCATACCCAAAAAGGACCATCCGAATCACTTTCGGGGGCTCGGAAGTTTTCTTTTCTTTTCGGTTTCTTCATTTGAATTTTTTGGTTAAACGGGATCACCGTGGCTGGCCTACGATTTAACACCGCTGCAAAATGATTCCCCATGGTACAGTTCTGTTTCAAATCCACGCACTCATTACCAAAATTCGCACGACACCGTTTCGGCGTTTTGATCCGACGTTGCACCCCGCACCGTCGATGTTGCACTCTGAGTATATCGATTATTCGGACAGCCATATCTTTTGACTCGTTTAGTGTTACGGGAGCCATAACCTGTCAAAACGAAGCTCTCCAGGAGATCTACGCCTTTGACAGCCCAAGGGCGTCATAACGGCGTTCCATACCCAAAAAGGACCATCCGAATCACTTTTGGGGGCTTAGAAGTTTTTTTTCTTTTCGGTTTCTTCATTTGAATTTTTTGGTTAAACGGGATCACCGTGGCTGGCCTACGATTTAACACCGCTGCAGAATGATTCCCCATGGTACAGTTCTGTTTCAAATCCACGCACTCATTACCAAAATTCGCACGACACCGTTTCGGCGTTTTGATCCGACGTTGCACCCCGCACCGTCGATGTTGCACTCTGAGTATATCGATTATTCGGACAGCCATATCTTTTGACTCGTTTAGTGTTACGGGAGCCATAACCTGTCAAAACGAAGCTCTCCAGGAGATCTACGCCTTTGACAGCCCAAGGGCGTCATAACGGCGTTCCATACCCAAAAAGGACCATCCGAATCACTTTCGGGGGCTCAGAAGTTTTTTTTCTTTTCGGTTTCTTCATTTGAATTTTTTGGTTAAACGGGATCACCGTGGCTGGCCTACGATTTAACACCGCTGCAGAATGATTCCTCATGGTACAGTTCCGTTTCAAATCCACGCACTCATTTCCAAAATTCACACGACACCGTTTCGGCGTTTTGATCCGACGTTGCACCCCGCACCGTCGATGTTGCACCTTGAGTATATCGATTATTCGGACAGCCATATATTTTGACTCGTTTAGAGTTACGGGAGCCATAACCTGTCATAACGAAGCTCTTCTGGAGATCTACGCCTTTGACCGCCCAAAGCCGTCATAACGGCGTTCCATACCCAAAAAGGACCATCCGAATCACTTTCGGGGGCTCGTAAGTTTTTTTTTCTTTTCGGTTTCTTCATTTGAATTTTTTGATTAAACGGGATCACCATGGCTGGCCTACGATTTAACACCGCTGCAGAATGATTCCCCATGGTACAGTTCCGTTTCAAATCCACGCACTCATTACCAAAATTCGCACGACACCGTTTCGGCGTTTTGATCCAACGTTGCACCCCGCACCGTCGATGTTGCACCTTGAGTATATCGATTATTCGGACAGCCATATCTTTTGACTCGTTTAGAGTTACGGGAGCCATAACCTGTCAAAACGAAGCTCTCCAGGAGATCTACGCCTTTGACAGCCCAAGGTCGTCATAACGGCTTTCCATACCCAAAAAGGACCATCCGAATCACTTTCGGGGGCTCGGAAGTTTTTTTTCTTTTCGGTTTCTTCATTTGAATTTTTTGGTTAAACGGGATCACCGTGGCTGGCCTACGATTTAACACCGCTGCAGAATGATTCCGCATGGTACAGTTCCGTTTCAAATCCACGCACTCATTTCCAAAATTCGCACGACTCCGTTTCGACGTTTTGATCCGACGTTGCACCTTGCACCGTCGATGTTGCACTCTGAGTATATCGATTATTCGGACAGCCATATCTTTTGACTCGTTTAGAGTTACGGGAGCCATAACCTGTCAAAACGAAGCTCTCCAGGAGATCTACGCCTTTGACAGCCCAAGGCCGTCATAACGGCGTTCCATACCCAAAAAGGACCATCCGAATCACTTTCGGGGGCTCGGAAGTTTTTTTTCTTTTCGGTTTCTTCATTTTAATTTTTTGGTTAAACGGGATCACCGTGGCTGGCCTACGATTTAACACCGCTGCAGAATGATTCCTCATGGTACAGTTCCGTTTCAAATCCACGCACTCATTTCCAAAATTCGTACGACACCGTTTCGACGTTTTGATCCGACGTTGCACCCCACACCGTCGATGTTGCACTCTGAGTATATCGATTATTCGGACAGTCATTTCTTTAGACTCGTTTAGAGTTATGGGAGCCATAACCTGTCAAAACGAAGCTCTCCATGAGATCTACGCCTTTGACAGCCCAAGGCCGTCATAACAGCGTTCCATACCCAAAAAGGACCATCCGAATCACTTTCGGGGGCTCGGAAGTTTTTTTTCTTTTCGGTTTCTTCATTTGAATTTTTTTGTTAAACGGGATCACCGTGGCTGGCCTACGATTTAACACCGCTGCAGAATGATTCCTCATGGTACAGTTCCGTTTCAAATCCACGCACTCATTTCCAAAATTCACACGACACCGTTTCGACGTTTTGATCCGACGTTGCACCCCACACCGTCGATGTTGCACTCTGAGTATATCGATTATTCGGACAGTCATTTCTTTAGACTCGTTTAGAGTTACGGGAGCCATAACCTGTCAAAACGAAGCTCTCCAGGAGATCTACGCCTTTGACAGCCCAAGGCCGTCATAACAGCGTTCCATACCCAAAAAGGACCATCCGAATCACTTTCGGGGGCTCGGAAGTTTTTTTTCTTTTCGGTTTCTTCATTTGAATTTTTTGGTTAAACGGGATCACCGTGGCTGGCCTACGATTTAACACCGCTGCAGAATGATTCCGCATGGTACAGTTCCGTTTCAAATCCATGCACTCATTTCCAAAATTCGCACGACACCGTTTCGACTTTTTGATCCGACGTTGCACCCCGCACCGTCGATGCTGCACTCTGAGTATATCGATTATTCGGACAGCCATATCTTTTGACTCGTTTAGAGTTACGGGAGCCATAACCTGTCAAAACGAAGCTCTCCAGGAGATCTACGCCTTTGACAGCCCAAGGCCATCATAACGGCGTTCCATACCCAAAAAGGACCATCCGAATCACTTTCGGGGGCTCGGAAGTTTTTTTTTTCGGTTTCTTCATTTGAATTTTTTGGTTAAACGGGATCACCGTGGCTGGCCTACGATTTAACACCGCTGCAGAATGATTCCTCATGGTACAGTTCCGTTTCAAATCCACGCACTCATTTCCAAAATTCGCACGACACCATTTCGGCATTTTGATCCGATGTTGCACCCCGCACCGTCGATGTTGCACCTTGAGTATATCGATTATTCGGACAGCCATATCTTTTGACTAGTTTAGAGTTACGGGAGCCATAACCTGTCAAAACGAAGCTCTCCAGGAGATCTACACCTTTGACAGCCCAAGGCCGTCATAACGGCGTTCCATACCCAAAAAGGACCATCCGAATCACTTTCGGGGGCTCGGAAGTTTTCTTTTCTTTTCGGTTTCTTCATTTGAATTTTTTGGTTAAACGGGATCACCGTGGCTGGCCTACGATTTAACACCGCTGCAAAATGATTCCCCATGGTACAGTTCTGTTTCAAATCCACGCACTCATTACCAAAATTCGCACGACACCGTTTCGGCGTTTTGATCCGACGTTGCACCCCGCACCGTCGATGTTGCACTCTGAGTATATCGATTATTCGGACAGCCATATCTTTTGACTCGTTTAGTGTTACGGGAGCCATAACCTGTCAAAACGAAGCTCTCCAGGAGATCTACGCCTTTGACAGCCCAAGGGCGTCATAACGGCATTCCATACCCAAAAAGGACCATCCGAATCACTTTTGGGGGCTTAGAAGTTTTTTTTCTTTTCGGTTTCTTCATTTGAATTTTTTGGTTAAACGGGATCACCGTGGCTGGCCTACGATTTAACACCGCTGCAGAATGATTCCTCATGGTACAGTTCCGTTTCAAATCCACGCACTCATTTCCAAAATTCACACGACACCGTTTCGGCGTTTTGATCCGACGTTGCACCCCGCACCGTCGATGTTGCACCTTGAGTATATCGATTATTCGGACAGCCATATCTTTTGACTCGTTTAGAGTTACGGGAGCCATAACCTGTCATAACGAAGCTCTCCTGGAGATCTACGCCTTTGACCGTCCAAAGCCGTCATAACGGCGTTCCATACCCAAAAAGGACCATCCGAATCACTTTCGGGGGCTCGGAAGTTTTTTTTCTTTTCGGTTTCTTCATTTGAATTTTTTGATTAAACGGGATCACCATGGCTGGCCTACGATTTAACACCGCTGTAGAATGATTCCCCATGGTACAGTTCCGTTTCAAATCCACGCACTCATTACCAAAATTCGCACGACACCGTTTCGGCGTTTTGATCCAACGTTGCACCCCGCACCGTCGATGTTGCACCTTGAGTATATCGATTATTCGGACAGCCATATCTTTTGACTCGTTTAGAGTTACGGGAGCCATAACCTGTCAAAACGAAGCTCTCCAGGAGATCTACGCCTTTGACAGCCCAAGGTCGTCATAACGGCGTTCCATACCCAAAAAGGACCATCCGAATCACTTTCGGGGGCTCGGAAGTTTTTTTTCTTTTCGGTTTCTTCATTTGAATTTTTTGGTTAAACGGGATCACCGTGGCTGGCCTACGATTTAACACCGCTGCAGAATGATTCCGCATGGTACAGTTCCGTTTCAAATCCACGCACTCATTTCCAAAATTCGCACGACTCCGTTTCGACGTTTTGATCCGACGTTGCACCTTGCACCGTCGATGTTGCACTCTGAGTATATCGATTATTCGGACAGCCATATCTTTTGACTCGTTTAGAGTTACGGGAGCCATAACCTGTCAAAACGAAGCTCTCCAGGAGATCTACGCCTTTGACAGCCCAAGGCCGTCATAACGGCGTTCCATACCCAAAAAGGACCATCCGAATCACTTTCGGGGGCTCGGAAGTTTTTTTTCTTTTCGGTTTCTTCATTTGAATTTTTTGGTTAAACGGGATCACCGTGGCTGGCCTACGATTTAACACCGCTGCAGAATGATTCCTCATGGTACAGTTCCGTTTCAAATCCACGCACTCATTTCCAAAATTCGCACGACACCGTTTCGACGTTTTGATCCGACGTTGCACCCCACACCGACGATGTTGCACTCTGAGTATATCGATTATTCGGACAGTCATTTCTTTAGACTCGTTTAGAGTTACGGGAGCCATAACCTGTCAAAACCAAGCTCTCTAGGAGATCTACGCCTTTGACAGCGCAAGGCCGTCATAACAGCGTTCCATACCCAAAAAGGACCATCCGAATCACTTTCGGGGGCTCGGAAATTTTTTTTCTTTTCGGTTTCTTCATTTGAATTTTTTGGTTAAACGGGATCACCGTGGCTGGCCTACGATTTAACACCGCTGCAGAATGATTCCTCATGGTACAGTTCCGTTTCAAATCCACGCACTCATTTCCAAAATTCACACGACACCGTTTCGGCGTTTTGATCCGACGTTGCACCCCGCACCGTCGATGTTGCACCTTGAGTATATCGATTATTCGGACAGCCATATATTTTGACTCGTTTAGAGTTACGGGAGCCATAACCTGTCATAACGAAGCTCTTCTGGAGATCTACGCCTTTGACCGCCCAAAGCCGTCATAACGGCGTTCCATACCCAAAAAGGACCATCCGAATCACTTTCGGGGGCTCGTAAGTTTTTTTTTCTTTTCGGTTTCTTCATTTGAATTTTTTGATTAAACGGGATCACCATGGCTGGCCTACGATTTAACACCGCTGCAGAATGATTCCCCATGGTACAGTTCCGTTTCAAATCCACGCACTCATTACCAAAATTCGCACGACACCGTTTCGGCGTTTTGATCCAACGTTGCACCCCGCACCGTCGATGTTGCACCTTGAGTATATCGATTATTCGGACAGCCATATCTTTTGACTCGTTTAGAGTTACGGGAGCCATAACCTGTCAAAACGAAGCTCTCCAGGAGATCTACGCCTTTGACAGCCCAAGGTCGTCATAACGGCGTTCCATACCCAAAAAGGACCATCCGAATCACTTTCGGGGGCTCGGAAGTTTTTTTTCTTTTCGGTTTCTTCATTTGAATTTTTTGGTTAAACGGGATCACCGTGGCTGGCCTACGATTTAACACCGCTGCAGAATGATTCCGCATGGTACAGTTCCGTTTCAAATCCACGCACTCATTTCCAAAATTCGCACGACTCCGTTTCGACGTTTTGATCCGACGTTGCACCTTGCACCGTCGATGTTGCACTCTGAGTATATCGATTATTCGGACAGCCATATCTTTTGACTCGTTTAGAGTTACGGGAGCCATAACCTGTCAAAACGAAGCTCTCCAGGAGATCTACGCCTTTGACAGCCCAAGGCCGTCATAACGGCGTTCCATACCCAAAAAGGACCATCCGAATCACTTTCGGGGGCTCGGAAGTTTTTTTTCTTTTCGGTTTCTTCATTTTAATTTTTTGGTTAAACGGGATCACCGTGGCTGGCCTACGATTTAACACCGCTGCAGAATGATTCCTCATGGTACAGTTCCGTTTCAAATCCACGCACTCATTTCCAAAATTCGTACGACACCGTTTCGACGTTTTGATCCGACGTTGCACCCCACACCGTCGATGTTGCACTCTGAGTATATCGATTATTCGGACAGTCATTTCTTTAGACTCGTTTAGAGTTATGGGAGCCATAACCTGTCAAAACGAAGCTCTCCATGAGATCTACGCCTTTGACAGCCCAAGGCCGTCATAACAGCGTTCCATACCCAAAAAGGACCATCCGAATCACTTTCGGGGGCTCGGAAGTTTTTTTTCTTTTCGGTTTCTTCATTTGAATTTTTTTGTTAAACGGGATCACCGTGGCTGGCCTACGATTTAACACCGCTGCAGAATGATTCCTCATGGTACAGTTCCGTTTCAAATCCACGCACTCATTTCCAAAATTCACACGACACCGTTTCGACGTTTTGATCCGACGTTGCACCCCACACCGTCGATGTTGCACTCTGAGTATATCGATTATTCGGACAGTCATTTCTTTAGACTCGTTTAGAGTTACGGGAGCCATAACCTGTCAAAACGAAGCTCTCCAGGAGATCTACGCCTTTGACAGCCCAAGGCCGTCATAACAGCGTTCCATACCCAAAAAGGACCATCCGAATCACTTTCGGGGGCTCGGAAGTTTTTTTTCTTTTCGGTTTCTTCATTTGAATTTTTTGGTTAAACGGGATCACCGTGGCTGGCCTACGATTTAACACCGCTGCAGAATGATTCCGCATGGTACAGTTCCGTTTCAAATCCATGCACTCATTTCCAAAATTCGCACGACACCGTTTCGACTTTTTGATCCGACGTTGCACCCCGCACCGTCGATGCTGCACTCTGAGTATATCGATTATTCGGACAGCCATATCTTTTGACTCGTTTAGAGTTACGGGAGCCATAACCTGTCAAAACCAAGCTCTCCAGGAGATCTACGCCTTTGACAGCCCAAGGCCATCATAACGGCGTTCCATACCCAAAAAGGACCATCCGAATCACTTTCGGGGGCTCGGAAGTTTTTTTTTTCGGTTTCTTCATTTGAATTTTTTGGTTAAACGGGATCACCGTGGCTGGCCTACGATTTAACACCGCTGCAGAATGATTCCTCATGGTACAGTTCCGTTTCAAATCCACGCACTCATTTCCAAAATTCGCACGACACCATTTCGGCATTTTGATCCGATGTTGCACCCCGCACCGTCGATGTTGCACCTTGAGTATATCGATTATTCGGACAGCCATATCTTTTGACTAGTTTAGAGTTACGGGAGCCATAACCTGTCAAAACGAAGCTCTCCAGGAGATCTACACCTTTGACAGCCCAAGGCCGTCATAACGGCGTTCCATACCCAAAAAGGACCATCCGAATCACTTTCGGGGGCTCGGAAGTTTTCTTTTCTTTTCGGTTTCTTCATTTGAATTTTTTGGTTAAACGGGATCACCGTGGCTGGCCTACGATTTAACACCGCTGCAAAATGATTCCCCATGGTACAGTTCTGTTTCAAATCCACGCACTCATTACCAAAATTCGCACGACACCGTTTCGGCGTTTTGATCCGACGTTGCACCCCGCACCGTCGATGTTGCACTCTGAGTATATCGATTATTCGGACAGCCATATCTTTTGACTCGTTTAGTGTTACGGGAGCCATAACCTGTCAAAACGAAGCTCTCCAGGAGATCTACGCCTTTGACAGCCCAAGGGCGTCATAACGGCATTCCATACCCAAAAAGGACCATCCGAATCACTTTTGGGGGCTTAGAAGTTTTTTTTCTTTTCGGTTTCTTCATTTGAATTTTTTGGTTAAACGGGATCACCGTGGCTGGCCTACGATTTAACACCGCTGCAGAATGATTCCTCATGGTACAGTTCCGTTTCAAATCCACGCACTCATTTCCAAAATTCACACGACACCGTTTCGGCGTTTTGATCCGACGTTGCACCCCGCACCGTCGATGTTGCACCTTGAGTATATCGATTATTCGGACAGCCATATCTTTTGACTCGTTTAGAGTTACGGGAGCCATAACCTGTCATAACGAAGCTCTCCTGGAGATCTACGCCTTTGACCGTCCAAAGCCGTCATAACGGCGTTCCATACCCAAAAAGGACCATCCGAATCACTTTCGGGGGCTCGGAAGTTTTTTTTCTTTTCGGTTTCTTCATTTGAATTTTTTGATTAAATGGGATCACCATGGCTGGCCTACGATTTAACACCGCTGTAGAATGATTCCCCATGGTACAGTTCCGTTTCAAATCCACGCACTCATTACCAAAATTCGCACGACACCGTTTCGGCGTTTTGATCCAACGTTGCACCCCGCACCGTCGATGTTGCACCTTGAGTATATCGATTATTCGGACAGCCATATCTTTTGACTCGTTTAGAGTTACGGGAGCCATAACCTGTCAAAACGAAGCTCTCCAGGAGATCTACGCCTTTGACAGCCCAAGGTCGTCATAACGGCGTTCCATACCCAAAAAGGACCATCCGAATCACTTTCGGGGGCTCGGAAGTTTTTTTTCTTTTCGGTTTCTTCATTTGAATTTTTTGGTTAAACGGGATCACCGTGGCTGGCCTACGATTTAACACCGCTGCAGAATGATTCCGCATGGTACAGTTCCGTTTCAAATCCACGCACTCATTTCCAAAATTCGCACGACTCCGTTTCGACGTTTTGATCCGACGTTGCACCTTGCACCGTCGATGTTGCACTCTGAGTATATCGATTATTCGGACAGCCATATCTTTTGACTCGTTTAGAGTTACGGGAGCCATAACCTGTCAAAACGAAGCTCTCCAGGAGATCTACGCCTTTGACAGCCCAAGGCCGTCATAACGGCGTTCCATACCCAAAAAGGACCATCCGAATCACTTTCGGGGGCTCGGAAGTTTTTTTTCTTTTCGGTTTCTTCATTTTAATTTTTTGGTTAAACGGGATCACCGTGGCTGGCCTACGATTTAACACCGCTGCAGAATGATTCCTCATGGTACAGTTCCGTTTCAAATCCACGCACTCATTTCCAAAATTCGCACGACACCGTTTCGACGTTTTGATCCGACGTTGCACCCCACACCGACGATGTTGCACTCTGAGTATATCGATTATTCGGACAGTCATTTCTTTAGACTCGTTTAGAGTTACGGGAGCCATAACCTGTCAAAACCAAGCTCTCTAGGAGATCTACGCCTTTGACAGCGCAAGGCCGTCATAACAGCGTTCCATACCCAAAAAGGACCATCCGAATCACTTTCGGGGGCTCGGAAATTTTTTTTCTTTTCGGTTTCTTCATTTGAATTTTTTGGTTAAACGGGATCACCGTGGCTGGCCTACGATTTAACACCGCTGCAGAATGATTCCTCATGGTACAGTTCCGTTTCAAATCCACGCACTCATTTCCAAAATTCGCACGACACCGTTTCTGCGTTTTGATCCGACGTTGCACCCCGCACCGTCGATGTTGCACCTTGAGTATATCGATTATTCGGACAGCCATATCTTTTGACTCGTTTAGAGTTACGGGAGCCATAACCTGTCAAAACGAAGCTCTCCAGGAGATCTACGCCTTTGACAGCCCAAGGCCGTCATAACGGCGTTCCATACCCAAAAAGGACCATCCGAATCACTTTCGGGGGCTCGGAAGTTTTTTTTCCTTTCGGTTTCTTCATTTGAATTTTTTGGTTAAACGGGATCACCGTGGCTGTCCTACGATTTAACACCGCTGCAGAATGATTCCTCATGGTACAGTTCCGTTTCAAATCCACGCACTCATTTCCAAAATTCGCACGACACCGTTTCGGCGTTTTGATCCGACGTTGCACCCCGCACTGTCGATGTTGCACCTTGAGTATATCGATTATTTGGACAGCCATATCTTTTGACTCGTTTAGAGTCACGGGAGCCATAACCTATCAAAACGAAGCTCTCCAGGAGATCTACGCCTTTGACAGCCCAAGGCCGTCATAACGGCGTTCCATACCCAAAAAGGACCATCCGAATCACTTTCGGGGGCTCGGAAGTTTTTTTTCTTTTCGGTTTCTTCATTTGAATTTTTTGGTTAAACGGGATCACCGTGGCTGGCCTACGATTTAACACCGCTGCAGAATGATTCCCCATGGTACAGTTCTGTTTCAAATCCACGCACTCATTACCAAAATTCGCACGACACCGTTTCGGCGTTTTGATCCGACGTTGCACCCCGCACCGTCGATGTTGCACTCTGAGTATATCGATTATTCGGACAGCCATATCTTTTGACTCGTTTAGAGTTACGTGAGCCATAACCTGTCAAAACGAAGCTCTCTAGGAGATCTACGCCTTTGACGGCCCAAGGCCGTCATAACGGCGTTCCATACCCAAAAAGGACCATCCGAATCACTTTCGGGGGCTCGGAAGTTTTTTTCTTTTCGGTTTCTTCATTTGAATTTTTTGGTTAAACGGGATCACCGTGGCTGGCCTACGATTTAACACCGTTGCAGAATGATTCCTCATGGTACAGTTCCGTTTCAAATCCACGCACACATTTCCAAAATTCGCACGACACCGTTTTGGCGTTTTGATCCGACGTTGCACCCCACACCGTCGATGTTGCACTCTGAGTATATCGATTATTCGGACAGCCATATCTTTTGACTCGTTTAGAGTTACGGGAGCCATAACCTGTCAAAACAAAGCTCTCTAGGAGATCTACGCCTTTGATTGCCCAAGGCCGTCATAACGGCGTTCCATACCCAAAAAGGACCATCCGAATCACTTTCGGGGGCTTGGAAGTTTTTTTTCTTTTCGGTTTCTTCATTTGAATTTTTTGGTTAAACGGGATCACCGTGGCTGGCCTACGATTTAACACCGTTGCAGAATGATTCCTCATGGTACAGTTCCGTTTCAAATCCACGCACTCATTTCCAAAATTCGCACGACACCGTTTCGGCGTTTTGATCCGACGTTGCACCCCGCACCGTCGATGTTGCACCTTGAGTATATCGATTATTCGGACAGCCATATCTTTTGACTCGTTTAGAGTTACGGGAGCCATAACCTGTCAAAACGAAGCTCTCCAGGAGATCTACGCCTTTGACAGCCCATGGCCGTCATAACGGCGTTCCATACCCAAAAAGGACCATCCGAATCACTTTCGGGGGCTCGGAAGTTTTTTTTCTTTTCGGTTTCTTCATTTGAATTTTTTGGTTAAACGGGATCACCGTGGCTGGCCTACGATTTAACACCGTTGTAGAATGATTCCTCATGGTACAGTTCCATTTCAAATCCACGCACTCATTTCCAAAATTCGCACGACACCGTTTCGGCGTTTTGATCCGACGTTGCACCCCGCACCGTCGATGTTGCACCTTGAGTATATCGATTATTCGGACAGCCATATCTTTTGACTCGTTTAGAGTTACGGGAGCCATAACCTGTCAAAACGAAGCTCTCCAGGAGATCTACGCCTTTGACAGCCCATGGCCGTCATAACGGCGTTCCATACCCAAAAAGGACCATCCGAATCACTTTCGGGGGCTCGGAAGTTTTTTTTCTTTTCGGTTTCTTCATTTGAATTTTTTGGTTAAACGGGATCACCGTGGCTGGCCTACGATTTAACACCGCTGCAGAATGATTCCGCATGGTACAGTTCCGTTTCAAATCCACGCACTCATTTCCAAAATTCGCACGACACCGTTTCGACGTTTTGATCCGACGTTGCACCCCGCACCGTCGATGTTGCACTCTGAGTATATCGATTATTCGGACAGCCATATCTTTTGACTCGTTTAGAGTTACGGGAGCCATAACCTGTCAAAACGAAGCTCTCCAGGAGATCTACGCCTTTGACTGCCCAAGGCCGTCATAACGGCGTTCCATACCCAAAAAGGACCATCCGAATCACTTTCGGGGGCTCGGAAGTTTTTTTTCTTTTCGGTTTCTTCATTTGAATTTTTTGGTTAAACGGGATCACCGTGGCTGGCCTACGATTTAACACCGCTGCAGAATGATTCCTCATGGTACAGTTCCGTTTCAAATCCACGCACTCATTTCCAAAATTCGCACGACACCGTTTCGGCGTTTTGATCCGACGTTGCACCCCGCACCGTCGATGTTGCACCTTGAGTATATCGATTATTCGGACAGCCATATCTTTTGACTCGTTTAGAGTTACGGGAGCCATAACCTGTCAAACCGAAGCTCTCCAGGAGATCTACGCCTTTGACAGCCCAAGGCCGTCATAACGGCGTTCCATACCCAAAAAGGACCATCCGAATCACTTTCGGGGGCTCGGAAGTTTTTTTTCTTTTTGGTTTCTTCATTTGAATTTTTTGGTTAAACGGGATCACCGTGGTTGGCCTACGATTTAACACCGCTGCAGAATGATACCCCATGGTACAGTTCTGTTTCAAATCCACGCACTCATTACCAAAATTCGCACGACACCGTTTCGGCGTTTTGATCCGACGTTGCACCCCGCACCGTCGATGTTGCACTCTGAGTATATCGATTATTCGGACAGCCATATCTTTTGACTCGTTTAGAGTTACGGGAGCCATAAACTGTCAAAACGAAGCTCTTCAGGAGATCTACGCCTTTGACGGCCCAGGGCCGTCATAACGGCGTTCCATACCCAAAAAGGACCATCCGAATCACTTTCGGGGGCTCGGAAGTTTTTTTTCTTTTCGGTTTCTTCATTTGAATTTTTTGGTTAAACGGGATCACCGTGGCTGGCCTACGATTTAACACCGTTGCAGAATGATTCCTCATGGTACAGTTCCGTTTCAAATCCACGCACTCATTTCCAAAATTCGCACGACACCGTTTCGGCGTTTTGATCCGACGTTGCACCCCGCACCGTCGATGTTGCACCTTGAGTATATCGATTATTCGGACAGCCATATCTTTTGACTCGTTTAGAGTTACGGGAGCCATAACCTGTCAAAACGAAGCTCTCCAGGAGATCTACGCCTTTGACAGCCCAAGGCCGTCATAACGGCGTTCCATACCCAAAAAGGACCATCTGAATCACTTTCGGGGGCTCGGAAGTTTTTTTTCTTTTTGGTTTCTTCATTTGAATTTTTTGGTTAAACGGGATCACCGTGGCTGGCCTACGATTTAACACCGCTACAGAATGATTCCCCATGGTACAGTTCTGTTTCAAATCCACGCACTCATTACCAAAATTCGCACGACACCGTTTCGGCGTTTTGATCCGACGTTGCACCCCGCACCGTCGATGTTGCACTCTGAGTATATCGATTATTCGGACAGCCATATCTTTTGACTCGTTTAGAGTTACGGGAGCCATAACCTGTCAAAACGAAGCTCTTCAGGAGATCTACGCCTTTGACGGCCCAGGGCCATCATAACGGCGTTCCATACCCAAAAAGGACCATCCGAATCACTTTCGGGGGCTCGGAAGTTTTTTTTCTTTTCGGTTTCTTCATTTGAATTTTTTGGTTAAACGGGATCACCGTGGCTGGCCTACGATTTAACACCGTTGCAGAATGATTCCTCATGGTACAGTTCCGTTTCAAATCCACGCACTCATTTCCAAAATTCGCACGACACCGTTTCGGTGTTTTGATCCGACGTTGCACCCCGCACCGTCGATGTTGCACTCTGAGTATATCGATTATTCGGACAGCCATATCTTTTGACTCGTTTAGAGTTACGGGAGCCATAACCTGTCAAAACGAAGCTCTCCAGGAGATATACGCCTTTGATTGCCCAAGGCCGTCATAACGGCGTTCCATACCCAAAAAGGACCATCCGAATCACTTTCGGGGGCTCGGAAGTTTTTTTTCTTTTCGGTTTCTTCATTTGAATTTTTTGGTTAAACGGGATCACCGTGGCTGGCCTACGATTTAACACCGTTGCAGAATGATTCCTCATGGTACAGTTCCGTATCAAATCCACGCACTCATTTCCAAAATTCGCACGACACCGTTTCGGCGTTTTGATCCGACGTTGCACCCCGCACCGTCGATGTTGCACCTTGAGTATATCGATTATTCGGACAGCCATATCTTTTGACTCGTTTAGAGTTACGGGAGCCATAACCTGTCAAAACGAAGCTCTCCAGGAGATCTACGCCTTTGACAGCCCAAGGCCGTCATAACGGCGTTCCATACCCAAAAAGGACCATCTGAATCACTTTCGGGGGCTCGGAAGTTTTTTTTCTTTTCGGTTTCTTCATTTGAATTTTTTGGTTAAACGGGATCACCATGGCTGGCCTACGATTTAACACCGCTGCAGAATGATTCCGCATGGTACAGTTCCGTTTCAAATCCACGCACTCATTTCCAAAATTCGCACGACACCGTTTTGACTTTTTGATCCGACGTTGCACCCCGCACCGTCGATGCTGCACTCTGAGTATATCGATTATTCGGACAGCCATATCTTTTGACTCGTTTAGAGTTACGGGAGCCATAACCTGTCAAAACGAAGCTCTCCAGGAGATCTACGCCTTTGACAGCCCAAGGCCGTCATAACGGTGTTCCATACCCAAATAGGACCATCCGAATCACTTTCGGGGGCTCGGAAGTTTTTTTTCTTTTTGGTTTCTTCATTTGAATTTTTTGGTTAAACGGGATCACCGTGGCTGGCCTACGATTTAACACCGCTGCAGAATGATTCCCCATGGTACAGTTCTGTTTCAAATCCACGCACTCATTACCAAAATTCGCACGACACCGTTTCGGCGTTTTGATCCGACGTTGCACCCCGCACCGTCGATGTTGCACTCTGAGTATATCGATTATTCGGACAGCCATATCTTTTGACTCGTTTAGAGTTACGGGAGCCATAAACTGTCAAAACGAAGCTCTTCAGGAGATCTACGCCTTTGACGGCCCAGGGCCGTCATAACAGCGTTCCATACCCAAAAAGGACCATCCGAATCACTTTCGGGGGCTCGGAAGTTTTTTTTCTTTTCGGTTTCTTCATTTGAATTTTTTGGTTAAACGGGATCACCGTGGGTGGCCTACGATTTAACACCGTTGCAGAATCATTCCTCATGGTACAGTTCCGTTTCAAATCCACGCACTCATTTCCAAAATTCGCACGACACCGTTTCGGTGTTTTGATCCGACGTTGCACCCCACACCGTCGATGTTGCACTCTGAGTATATCGATTATTCGGACAGCCATATCTTTTGACTCGTTTAGAGTTACGGGAGCCATAACCTGTCAAAACGAAGCTCTCCAGGAGATCTACGCCTTTGATTGCCCAAGGCCGTCATAACAGCGTTCCATACCCAAAAAGGACCATCTGAATCACTTTCGGGGGCTCGGAAGTTTTTTTTCTTTTCGGTTTCTTCATTTGAATTTTTTGGTTAAACGGGATCACCGTGGCTGGCCTACGATTTAACACCGTTGCAGAATGATTCCTCATGGTACAGTTCCGTATCAAATCCACGCACTCATTTCCAAAATTCGCACGACACCGTTTCGGCGTTTTGATCCGACGTTGCACCCCGCACCGTCGATGTTGCACCTTGAGTATATCGATTATTCGGACAGCCATATCTTTTGACTCGTTTAGAGTTACGGGAGCCATAACCTGTCAAAACGAAGCTCTCCAGGAGATCTACGCCTTTGACAGCCCAAGGCCGTCATAACGGCGTTCCATACCCAAAAAGGACCATCTGAATCACTTTCGGGGGCTCGGAAGTTTTTTTTCTTTTTGGTTTCTTCATTTGAATTTTTTGGTTAAACGGGATCACCGTGGCTGGCCTACGATTTAACACCGCTGCAGAATGATTCCCCATGGTACAGTTCTGTTTCAAATCCACGCACTCATTACCAAAATTCGCACGACACCGTTTCGGCGTTTTGATCCGACGTTGCACCCCGCACCGTCGATGTTGCACTCTGAGTATATCGATTATTCGGACAGCCATATCTTTTGACTCGTTTAGAGTTACGGGAGCCATAACCTGTCAAAACGAAGCTCTTCAGGAGATCTACGCCTTTGACGGCCCAGGGCCGTCATAACGGCGTTCCATACCCAAAAAGGACCATCCGAATCACTTTCGGGGGCTCGGAAGTTTTTTTTCTTTTCGGTTTCTTCATTTGAATTTTTTGGTTAAACGGGATCACCGTGGCTGGCCTACGATTTAACACCGTTGCAGAATGATTCCTCATGGTACAGTTCCGTTTCAAATCCACGCACTCATTTCCAAAATTCGCACGACACTGTTTCGGTGTTTTGATCCGACGTTGCAGCCCGCACCGTCGATGTTGCACTCTGAGTATATCGATTATTCGGACAGCCATATCTTTTGACTCGTTTAGAGTTACGGGAGCCATAACCTGTCAAAACGAAGCTCTCCAGGAGATCTACGCCTTTGATTGCCCAAGGCCGTCATAACGGCGTTCCATACCCAAAAAGGACCATCCGAATCACTTTCGGGGGCTCGGAAGTTTTTTTTCTTTTCGGTTTCTTCATTTGAATTTTTTGGTTAAACGGGATCACCGTGGCTGGCCTACGATTTAACACCGTTGCAGAATGATTCCTCATGGTACAGTTCCGTATCAAATCCACGCACTCATTTCCAAAATTCGCACGACACCGTTTCGGCGTTTTGATCCGACGTTGCACCCCGCACCGTCGATGTTGCACCTTGAGTATATCGATTATTCGGACAGCCATATCTTTTGACTCGTTTAGAGTTACGGGAGCCATAACCTGTCAAAACGAAGCTCTCTAGGAGATCTACGCCTTTGACAGCCCAAGGCCATCATAACGGCGTTCCATACCCAAAAAGGACCATCCGAATCACTTTCGGGGGCTCGGAAGTTTTTTTTCTTTTCGGTTTCTTCATTTGAATTTTTTGGTTAAACGGGATCACCGTGGCTGGCCTACGATTTAACACCGCTGCAGAATGATTCCGCATGGTACAGTTCCGTTTCAAATCCACGCACTCATTTCCAAAATTCGCACGACACCGTTTTGAAATTTTGATCCGACGTTGCACCCCGCACCGTCGATGCTGCACTCTGAGTATATCGATTATTCGGACAGCCATATCTTTTGACTCGTTTAGAGTTACGGGAGCCATAACCTGTCAAAACGAAGCTCTCCAGGAGATCTACGCCTTTGACAGCCCAAGGCCGTCATAACGGTGTTCCATACCCAAAAAGGACCATCCGAATCACTTTCGGGGGCTCGGAAGTTTTTTTTCTTTTTGGTTTCTTCATTTGAATTTTTTGGTTAAACGGGATCACCGTGGCTGGCCTATGATTTAACACCGCTGCAGAATGATTCCCCATGGTACAGTTCTGTTTCAAATCCACGCACTCATTACCAAAATTCGCACGACACCGTTTCGGCGTTTTGATCCGACGTTGCACCCCGCACCGTCGATGTTGCACTCTGAGTATATCGATTATTCGGACAGCCATATCTTTTGACTCGTTTAGAGTTACGGGAGCCATAAACTGTCAAAACGAAGCTCTTCAGGAGATCTACGCCTTTGACGGCCCAGGGCCGTCATAACGGCGTTCCATACCCAAAAAGGACCATCCGAATCACTTTCGGGGGCTCGGAAGTTTTTTTTCTTTTCGGTTTCTTCATTTGAATTTTTTGGTTAAACGGGATCACCGTGGCTGGCCTACGATTTAACACCGTTGCAGAATGATTCCTCATGGTACAGTTCCGTTTCAAATCCACGCACTCATTTCCAAAATTCGCACGACACCGTTTCGGTGTTTTGATCCGACGTTGCACCCCACACCGTCGATGTTGCACTCTGAGTATATCGATTATTCGGACAGCCATATCTTTTGACTCGTTTAGAGTTACGGGAGCCATAACCTGTCAAAACGAAGCTCTCCAGGAGATCTACGCCTTTGATTGCCCAAGGCCGTCATAACAGCGTTCCATACCCAAAAAGGACCATCTGAATCACTTTCGGGGGCTCGGAAGTTTTTTTTCTTTTCGGTTTCTTCATTTGAATTTTTTGGTTAAACGGGATCACCGTTGTTGGCCTACGATTTAACACCGTTGCAGAATGATTCCTCATGGTACAGTTCCGTATCAAATCCACGCACTCATTTCCAAAATTCGCACGACACCGTTTCGGCGTTTTGATCCGACGTTGCACCCCGCACCGTCGATGTTGCACCTTGAGTATATCGATTATTCGGACAGCCATATATTTTGACTCGTTTAGAGTTACGGGAGCCATAACCTGTCAAAACGAAGCTCTCCAGGAGATCTACGCCTTTGACAGCCCAAGGCCATCATAACGGCGTTCCATACCCAAAAAGGACCATCCGAATCACTTTCGGGGGCTCGGAAGTTTTTTTTCTTTTCGGTTTCTTCATTTGAATTTTTTGGTTAAACGGGATCACCGTGGCTGGCCTACGATTTAACACCGCTGCAGAATGATTCCGCATGGTACAGTTCCGTTTCAAATCCACGCACTCATTTCCAAAATTCGCACGACACCGTTTTGACTTTTTGATCCGACGTTGCACCCCGCACCGTCGATGCTGCACTCTGAGTATATCGATTATTCGGACAGCCATATCTTTTGACTCGTTTAGAGTTACGGGAGCCATAACCTGTCAAAACGAAGCTCTCTAGGAGATCTACGCCTTTGACAGCCCAAGGCCATCATAACGGCGTTCCATACCCAAAAAGGACCATCCGAATCACTTTCGGGGGCTCGGAAGTTTTTTTTTTCGGTTTCTTCATTTGAATTTTTTGGTTAAACGGGATCACCGTGGCTGGCCTACAATTTAACACCGCTGCAGAATGATTCCTCATGGTACAGTTCCGTTTCAAATCCACGCACTCATTTCCAAAATTCGCACGACACCGTTTCGGCGTTTTGATCCGATGTTGCACCCCGCACCGTCGATGTTGCACCTTGAGTATATCGATTATTCGGACAGCCATATCTTTTGACTCGTTTAGAGTTACGGGAGCCATAACCTGTCAAAACGAAGCTCTCCAGGAGATCTACGCCTTTGACCGCCCAAGGCCGTCATAACGGCGTTCCATACCCAAAAAGGACCATCCGAATCACTTTCGGGGGCTCGGAAGTTTTTTTTCATTTTGGTTTCTTCATTTGAATTATTTGGTTAAACGGGATCACCGTGGCTGGCCTACGATTTAACACCGCAGCAGAATGATTCCCCATGGTACAGTTCTGTTTCAAATCCACACACTCATTACCAAAATTCGCACGACACCGTTTCGGCGTTTTGATCCGACGTTGCACCCCGCACCGTCGATGTTGCACTCTGAGTATATCGATTATTCGGACAGCCATATCTTTTGACTCGTTTAGAGTTACGGGAGCCATAACCTGTCAAAACGAAGCTCTTCAGGAGATCTACGCCTTTGACGGCCCATGGCCGTCATAACGGCGTTCCATACCCAAAAAGGACCATCCGAATCACTTTCGGGGGCTCGGAAGTTTTTTTCTTTTCGGTTTCTTCATTTGAATTTTTTGGTTAAACGGGATCACCGTGGCTGGCCTACGATTTAACACCGTTGCAGAATGATTCCTCATGGTACAGTTCCGTTTCAAATCCACACACTCATTTCCAAAATTCGCACGACACCGTTTCGGTGTTTTGATCCGACGTTGCACCCCACACCGTCGATGTTGCACTCTGAGTATATCGATTATTCGGACAGCCATATCTTTTGACTCGTTTAGAGTTACGGGAGCCATAACCTGTCAAAACGAAGTTCTCCAAGAGATCTACGCCTTTGATTGCCCAAGGCCATCATAACGGCGTTCCATACCCAAAAAGGACCATCCGAATCACTTTCGGGGGCTTGGAAGTTTTTTTTCTTTTCGGTTTCTTCATTTGAATTTTTTGGTTAAACGGGATCACCGTGGCTGGCCTACGATTTAACACCGTTGCAGAATGATTCCTCATGGTACAGTTCCGTTTCAAATCCACGCAGTCATTTCCAAAATTCGCACGACACCGTTTCGGCGTTTTGATCCGACGTTGCACCCCGCACCATCGATGTTGCACCTTGAGTATATCGATTATTCGGACAGCCATATCTTTTGACTCGTTTAGAGTTACGGGAGCCATAACCTGTCAAAACGAAGCTCTCCAGGAGATCTACGCCTTTGACAGCCCATGGCCGTCATAACGGCGTTCCATACCCAAAAAGGACCATCCGAATCACTTTCGGGGGCTCGGAAGTTTTTTTTCTTTTCGGTTTCTTCATTTGAATTTTTTGGTTAAACGGGATCACCGTGGCTGGCCTATGATTTAACACCGCTGCAGAATGATTCCGCATGGTACAGTTCCGTTTCAAATCCACGCACTCATTTCCAAAATTCGCACGACACCGTTTCGACGTTTTGATCCGACGTTGCACCCCGCACCGTCGATGTTGCACTCTGAGTATATCGATTATTCGGACAGCCATATCTTTTGACTCGTTTAGAGTTACGGGAGCCATAACCTGTCAAAACGAAGCTCTCTAGGAGATCTACGCCTTTGACAGCCCAAGGCCGTCATAACGGCGTTCCATACCCAAAAAGGACCATCCGAATCATTTTCGGGGGCTCGGAAGTTTTTTTTCTTTTCGGTTTCTTCATTTGAATTTTTTGGTTAAACGGGATCACCGTGGCTGGCCTACGATTTAACACCGATGCAGAATGATTCCTCATGGTACAGTTCCGTTTCAAATCCACACACTCATTTCCAAAATTCGCACGACACCGTTTCGGCGTTTTGATCCGACGTTGCACCCCGCACCGTCGATGTTGCACTCTGAGTATATCGATTATTCGGACAGCCATATCTTTTGACTCGTTTAGTGTTACGGGAGCCATAACCTGTCAAAACGAAGCTCTCTAGGAGATCTACGCCTTTGACAGCCCAAGGCCGTCATAACGACGTTCCATACCCAAAAAGGACCATCCGAATCACTTTCGGGGGCTCAGAAGTTTTTTTTCTTTTCGCTTTCTTCATTTGAATTTTTTGGTAAAACGGGATCACCGTGGCTGGCCTACGATTTAACACCGCTGCAGAATGATTCCCCATGGTACAGTTCTGTTTCAAATACACGCACTCATTACCAAAATTCGCACGACAACGTTTCGGCGTTTTGATCCGACGTTGCACCCCGCACCGTCGATGTTGCACTCTGAGTATATCGATTATTCGGACAGCCATATCTTTTGACTCGTTTAGTGTTACGGGAGCCATAACCTGTCAAAACGAAGCTCTCCAGGAGATCTACGCCTTTGATTGCCCAAGGCCGTCATAACGGCGTTCCATACCCAAAAAGGACCATCCGAATCACTTTCGGGGGCTCGGAAGTTTTTTTTTTCGGTTTCTTCATTTGAATTTTTCGGTTAAACGGGATCACCGTGGCTGGCCTACGATTTAACACCGCTGCAGAATGATTCCTCATGGTACAGTTCCGTTTCAAATCCACGCACTCATTTCCAAAATTCGCACGACACCGTTTCGGCGTTTTGATCCGATGTTGCACCCCGCACCGTCGATGTTGCACCTTGAGTATATCGATTATTCGGACAGCCATATCTTTTGACTCGTTTAGAGTTACGGGAGCCATAACCTGTCAAAACGAAGCTCTCCAGGAGATCTACGCCTTTGACAGCCCAAGGCTGTCATAACGGAGTTCCATACCCAAAAAGGACCATCCGAATCACTTTCGGGGGCTCGGAAGTTTTCTTTTCTTTTCGGTTTCTTCATTTGAATTTTTTGGTTAAACGGGATCACCTTGGCTGGCCTACGATTTAACACCGCTGCAGAATGATTCCCCAAGGTACAGTTCTGTTTCAAATCCACGCACTCATTACCAAAATTCGCACGACACCGTTTCGGCGTTTTGATCCGACGTTGCACCCCGCACCGTCGATGTTGCACTCTGAGTATATCGATTATTCGGACAGCCATATCTTTTGACTCGTTTAGTGTTACGGGAGCCATAACCTGTCAAAACGAAGCTCTCCAGGAGATCTACGCCTTTGACAGCCCAAGGCCGTCATAACGGCGTTCCATACCCAAAAAGGACCATCCGAATCACTTTCGGGGGCTCAGAAGTTTTTTTTCTTTTCGGTTTCTTCATTTGAATTTTTTGGTAAAACGGGATCACCGTGGCTGGCCTACGATTTAACACCGCTGCAGAATGATTCCTCATGGTACAGTTCCGTTTCAAATCCACGCACTCATTTCCAAAATTCACACGACACCGTTTCGGCGTTTTGATCCGACGTTGCACCCCGCACCGTTGATGTTGCACCTTGAGTATATCGATTATTCGGACAGCCATATCTTTTGACTCGTTTAGAGTTACGGGAGCCATAACCTGTCATAACGAAGCTCTCCTGGAGATCTACGCCTTTGACCGCCCAAGGCCGTCATAACGGCGTTCCATACCCAAAAAGGACCATCCGAATCACTTTCGGGGGCTTGGAAGTTTTTTTTCTTTTCGGTTTCTTCATTTGAATTTCTTGGTTAAACGGGATCACCGTGGCTGGCCTACGATTTAACACCGTTGCAGAATGATTCCTCATGGTACAGTTCCATTTCAAATCCACGCACTCATTTCCAAAATTCGCACGACACCGTTTCGGCGTTTTGATCCGACGTTGCACCCCGCACCATCGATGTTGCACCTTGAGTATATCGATTATTCGGACAGCCATATCTTTTGACTCGTTTAGAGTTACGGGAGCCATAACCTGTCAAAACGAAGCTCTCCAGGAGATCTACGCCTTTGACAGCCCATGGCCGTCATAACGGCGTTCCATACCCAAAAAGGACCATCCGAATCACTTTCGGGGGCTCGGAAGTTTTTTTTCTTTTCGGTTTCTTCATTTGAATTTTTTGGTTAAACGGGATCACCGTGGCTGGCCTACGATTTAACACCGCTGCAGAATGATTCCGCATGGTACAGTTCTGTTTCAAATCCACGCACTCATTTCCAAAATTCGCACGACACCGTTTCGACGTTTTGATCCGACGTTGCACCCCGCACCGTCGATGTTGCACTCTGAGTATATCGATTATTCAGACAGCCATATCTTTTGACTCGTTTAGAGTTACGGGAGCCATAACCTGTCAAAACGAAGCTCTCCAGGAGATCTACGCCTTTGACAGCCCAAGGCCGTCATAACGGCGTTCCATACCCAAAAAGGACCATCCGAATCACTTTCGGGGGCTCGGAAGTTTTTTTTCTTTTCGGTTTCTTCATTTGAATTTTTTGGTTAAACGGGATCACCGTGGCTGGCCTACGATTTAACACCGCTGCAGAATGATTCCTCATGGTACAGTTCCGTTTCAAATCCACGCACTCATTTCCAAAATTCGCACGACACCGTTTCGGCGTTTTGATCCGATGTTGCACCCCGCACCGTCGATGTTGCACCTTGAGTATATCGATTATTCGGACAGCCATATCTTTTGACTCGTTTAGAGTTACGGGAGCCATAACCTATCAAAACGAAGCTCTCCAGGAGATCTACGCCTTTGACAGCCCAAGGCCGTCATAACGGCGTTCCATACCCAAAAAGGACCATCCGAATCACTTTCGGGGGCTCGGAAGTTTTTTTTCTTTTTGGTTTCTTCATTTGAATTTTTTGGTTAAACGGGATCACCGTGGCTGGCCTACGATTTAACACCGCTGCAGAATGATTCCCCATGGTACAGTTCTGTTTCAAATCCATGCACTCATTACCAAAATTCGCACGACACCGTTTCGGCGTTTTGATCCGACGTTGCACCCCGCACCGTCGATGTTGCACTCTGAGTATATCGATTATTCGGACAGCCATATCTTTTGACTCGTTTAGAGTTACGGGAGCCATAACCTGTCAAAACGAAGCGCTTCAGGAGATCTACGCCTTTGACGGACCAGGGCCGTCATAACGGCGTTCCATACCCAAAAAGGACCATCCGAATCACTTTCGGGGGCTCGGAAGTTTTTTTTCTTTTCGGTTTCTTCATTTGAATTTTTTGGTTAAACGGGATCACCGTGGCTGGCCTACGATTTAACACCGTTGCAGAATGATTCCTCATGGTACAGTTCCGTTTCAAATCCACGCACTCATTTCCAAAATTCGCACGACACCATTTCGGTGTTTTGATCCGACGTTGCACCCCACACCGTCGATGTTGCACTCTGAGTATATCGATTATTCGGACAGCCATATCTTTTGACTCGTTTAGAGTTACGGGAGCCATAACCTGTCAAAACGAAGCTCTCCAGGAGATCTACGCCTTTGATTGCCCAAGGCCATCATAACGGCGTTCCATACCAAAAAAGGACCATCCGAATCACTTTCGGGGGCTCGGAAGTTTTTTTTCTTTTCGGTTTCTTCATTTGAATTTTTTGGTTAAACGGGATCACCGTGGCTGGCCTACGATTTAACACTGTTGCAGAATGATTCCTCATGGTACAGTTCCGTATCAAATCCACGCACTCATTTCCAAAATTCGCACGACACCGTTTCGGCGTTTTGATCCGACGTTGCACCCCGCACCGTCGATGTTGCACCTTGAGTATATCGATTATTCGGACAGCCATATCTTTTGACTCGTTTAGAGTTACGGGAGCCATAACCTGTCAAAATGAAGCTCTCCAGGAGATCTACGCCTTTGACAGCCCAAGGCCGTCATAACGGCGTTCCATACCCAAAAAGGACCATCCGAATCACTTTCGGGGGCTCGGAAGTTTTTTTTCTTTTCGGTTTCTTCATTTGAATTTTTTGGTTAAACGGGATCACCGTGGCTGGCCTATGATTTAACACCGCTGCAGAATGATTCCGCATGGTACAGTTCCGTTTCAAATCCACGCACTCATTTCCAAAATTCGCACGACACCGTTTCGACTTTTTGATCCGACGTTGCACCCCACACCGTCGATGGTGCACTCTGAGTATATCGATTATTCGGACAGCCATATCTTTTGACTCGTTTAGAGTTACGGGAGCCATAACCTGTCAAAACGAAGCTCTCCAGGAGATCTACGCCTTTGACAGCCCAAGGCCGTCATAACAGCGTTCCATACCCAAAAAGGACCATCCGAATCACTTTCGGGGGCTCGGAAGTTTTTTTTCTTTTCGGTTTCTTCATTTGAATTTTTTGGTTAAACGGGATCACCGTGGCTGGCCTACGATTTAACACCGTTGCAGAATGATTCCTCATGGTACAGTTCCGTATCAAATCCACGCACTCATTTCCAAAATTCGCACGACACCGTTTCGGCGTTTTGATCCGACGTTGCACCCCGCACCGTCGATGTTGCACCTTGAGTATATCGATTATTCGGACAGCCATATCTTTTGACTCGTTTAGAGTTACGGGAGCCATAACCTGTCAAAACGAAGCTCTCCAGGAGATCTACGCCTTTGACAGCCCAAGGCCGTCATAACGGCGTTCCATACCCAAAAAGGACCATCCGAATCACTTTCGGGGGCTTGGAAGTTTTTTTTCTTTTCGGTTTCTTCATTTGAATTTTTTGGTTAAACGGGATCACCGTGGCTGGCCTACGATTTAACACCGCTGCAGAATGATTCCGCGTGGTACAGTTCCGTTTCAAATCCACGCACTCATTTCCAAAATTCGCACGACACCGTTTCGACGTTTTGATCCGACGTTGCACCCCGCACCGTCGATGTTGCACTATGAGTATATCGATTATTCGGACAACCATATCTTTTGACTCGTTTAGAGTTACGGGAGCCATAACCTGTCAAAACGAAGCTCTCCAGGAGATCTACGCCTTTGATAGCCCAAGGCCATCATAACGGCGTTCCATCCCCAAAAAGGACCATTCGAATCACTTTCGGGGGCTCGGAAGTTTTTTTTTCTTTTCGGTTTCTTCATTTGAATTTTTAGGTTAAACGGGATCACCGTGGCTGGCCTACGATTTAACACCGCTGCAGAATGATTCCGCATGGTACAGTTCCGTTTCAAATCCATGCACTCATTTCCAAAATTCGCACGACACCGTTTCGACTTTTTGATCCGACGTTGCACCCCGCACCCTCGATGCTGCACTCTGAGTATATCGATTATTCGGACAGCCATATCTTTTGACTCGTTTAGAGTTACGGGAGCCATAACCTGTCAAAACGAAGCTCTCCAGGAGATCTACGCCTTTGACAGCCCAAGGCCGTCATAACAGCGTTCCATACCCAAAAAGGACCATCCGAATCACTTTCGGGGGCTCGGAAGTTTTTTTCTTTTTGGTTTCTTCATTTGAATTTTTTGGTTAAACGGGATCACCGTGGCTGGCCTACGATTTAACACCGCTGCAGAATGATTCCCCATGGTACAGTTCTGTTTTAAATCCACGCACTCATTACCAAAATTCGCACGACACCGTTTCGGCGTTTTGATCCGACGTTGCACCCCGCACCGTCGATGTTGCACTCTGAGTATATCGATTATTCGGACAGCCATATCTTTTGACTCGTTTAGAGTTACGGGAGACATAACCTGTCAAAACGAAGCTCTTCAGGAGATCTACGCCTTTGATGGCCCAGGGCCGTCATAATGGCGTTCCATACCCAAAAAGGACCATCCGAATCACTTTCGGGGGCTCGGAAGTTTTTTTTCTTTTCGGTTTCTTCATTTGAATTTTTTGGTTAAACGGGATCACCGTGGCTGGCCTACGATTTAACACCGTTGCAGAATGATTCCTCATGGTACAGTTCCGTATCAAATCCACGCACTCATTTCCAAAATTCGCACGACACCGTTTCGGCGTTTTGATCCGACGTTGCACCCCGCACCGTCGATGTTGCACCTTGAGTATATCGATTATTCGGACAGCCATATCTTTTGACTCGTTTAGAGTTACGGGAGCCATAACCTGTCAAAACGAAGCTCTCCAGGAGATCTACGCCTTTGACAGCCCAAGGCTGTCATAACGGCGTTCCATACCCAAAAAGGACCATCCGAATCACTTTCGGGGGCTCGGAAGTTTTTTTCTTTTCGGTTTCTTCATTTGAATTTTTTGGTTAAACGGGATCACCGTGGCTGGCCTATGATTTAACACCGCTGCAGAATGATTCCGCATGGTACAGTTCCGTTTCAAATCCACGCACTCATTTCCAAAATTCGCACGACACCGTTTCGGCGTTTTGATACGACGTTGCACCCCGCACCGTCGATGGTGCACCTTGAGTATATCGATTATTCGGACAGCCATATCTTTTGACTCGTTTAGAGTTACGGGAGCCATAACCTGTCAAAACGAAGCTCTCCAGGAGATCTACGCCTTTGACAGCCCAAGGCCGTCATAACGGCGTTCCATACCCAAAAAGGACCATCCGAATCACTTTCGGGGGCTCGGAAGTTTTTTTTCTTTTCGGTTTCTTCTTTTGAATTTTTTGGTTAAACGGGATCACCGTGGCTGGCCTATGATTTAACACCGCTGCAGAATGATTCCGCATGGTACAGTTCCGTTTCAAATCCGCGCACTCATTTCCAAAATTCGCACGACACCGTTTCGACTTTTTGATACGACGTTGCACCCCACACCGTCGATGGTGCACTCTGAGTATATCGATTATTCGGACAGCCATATCTTTTGACTCGTTTAGAGTTACGGGAGCCATAACCTGTCAAAACGAAGCTCTCCAGGAGATCTACGCCTTTGACAGCCCAAGGCCGTCATAACAGCGTTCCATACCCAAAAAGGACCATCCGAATCACTTTCGGGGGCTCGGAAGTTTTTTTTCTTTTCGGTTTCTTCATTTGAATTTTTTGGTTAAACGGGATCACCGTGGCTGGCCTACGATTTAACACCGTTGCAGAATGATTCCTCATGGTACAGTTCCGTATCAAATCCACGCACTCATTTCCAAAATTCGCACGACACCGTTTCGGCGTTTTGATCCGACGTTGCACCCCGCACCGTCGATGTTGCACCTTGAGTATATCGATTATTCGGACAGCCATATCTTTTGACTCGTTTAGAGTTACGGGAGCCATAACCTATCAAAACGAAGCTCTCCAGGAGATCTACGCCTTTGACAGCCCAAGGCCGTCATAACGGCGTTCCATACCCAAAAAGGACCATCCGAATCACTTTCGGGGGCTTGGAAGTTTTTTTTCTTTTCGGTTTCTTCATTTGAATTTTTTGGTTAAACGGGATCACCGTGGCTGGCCTACGATTTAACACCGCTGCAGAATGATTCCGCGTGGTACAGTTCCGTTTCAAATCCACGCACTCATTTCCAAAATTCGCACGACACCGTTTCGACGTTTTGATCCGACGTTGCACCCCGCACCGTCGATGTTGCACTATGAGTATATCGATTATTCGGACAACCATATCTTTTGACTCGTTTAGAGTTACGGGAGCCATAACCTGTCAAAACGAAGCTCTCCAGGAGATCTACGCCTTTGACAGCCCAAGGCCATCATAACGGCGTTCCATCCCCAAAAAGGACCATTCGAATCACTTTCGGGGGCTCGGAAGTTTTTTTTCTTTTCGGTTTCTTCATTTGAATTTTTAGGTTAAACGGGATCACCGTGGCTGGCCTACGATTTAACACCGCTGCAGAATGATTCCGCATGGTACAGTTCCGTTTCAAATCCATGCACTCATTTCCAAAATTCGCACGACACCGTTTCGACTTTTTGATCCGACGTTGCACCCCGCACCCTCGATGCTGCACTCTGAGTATATCGATTATTCGGACAGCCATATCTTTTGACTCGTTTAGAGTTACGGGAGCCATAACCTGTCAAAACGAAGCTCTCCAGGAGATCTACGCCTTTGACAGCCCAAGGCCGTCATAACAGCGTTCCATACCCAAAAAGGACCATCCGAATCACTTTCGGGGGCTCGGAAGTTTTTTTCTTTTTGGTTTCTTCATTTGAATTTTTTGGTTAAACGGGATCACCGTGGCTGGCCTACGATTTAACACCGCTGCAGAATGATTCCCCATGGTACAGTTCTGTTTCAAATCCACGCACTCATTACCAAAATTCGCACGACACCGTTTCGGCGTTTTGATCCGACGTTGCACCCCGCACCGTCGATGTTGCACTATGAGTATATCGATTATTCGGACAGCCATATCTTTTGACTCGTTTAGAGTTACGGGAGCCATAACCTGTCAAAACGAAGCTCTTCAGGAGATCTACGCCTCTGATGGCCCAGGGCCGTCATAACGGCGTTCCATACCCAAAAAGGACCATCCGAATCACTTTCGGGGGCTCGGAAGTTTTTTTTCTTTTCGGTTTCTTCATTTGAATTTTTTGGTTAAACGGGATCACCGTGGCTGGCTTACGATTTAACACCGTTGCAGAATGATTCCTCATGGTACAGTTCCGTATCAAATCCACGCACTCATTTCCAAAATTCGCACGACACCGTTTCGGCGTTTTGATCCGACGTTGCACCCCGCACCGTCGATGTTGCACCTTGAGTATATCGATTATTCGGACAGCCATATCTTTTGACTCGTTTAGAGTTACGGGAGCCATAACCTGTCAAAACGAAGCTCTCCAGGAGATCTACGCCTTTGACAGCCCAAGGCCGTCATAACGGCGTTCCATACCCAAAAAGGACCATCCGAATCACTTTCGGGGGCTCGGAAGTTTTTTTCTTTTCGGTTTCTTCATTTGAATTTTTTGGTTAAACGGGATCACCGTGGCTGGCCTATGATTTAACACCGCTGCAGAATGATTCCGCATGGTACAGTTCCGTTTCAAATCCACGCACTCATTTCCAAAATTCGCACGACACCGTTTCGGCGTTTTGATACGACGTTGCACCCCGCACCGTCGATGGTGCACCTTGAGTATATCGATTATTCGGACAGCCATATCTTTTGACTCGTTTAGAGTTACGGGAGCCATAACCTGTCAAAACGAAGCTCTCCAGGAGATCTACGCCTTTGACAGCCCAAGGCCGTCATAACGGCGTTCCATACCCAAAAAGGACCTTCCGAATCACTTTCGGGGGCTCGGAAGTTTTTTTTCTTTTCGGTTTCTTCTTTTGAATTTTTTGGTTAAACGGGATCACCGTGGCTGGCCTATGATTTAACACCGCTGCAGAATGATTCCGCATGGTACAGTTCCGTTTCAAATCCGCGCACTCATTTCCAAAATTCGCACGACACCGTTTCGACTTTTTGATACGACGTTGCACCCCACACCGTCGATGGTGCACTCTGAGTATATCGATTATTCGGACAGCCATATCTTTTGACTCGTTTAGAGTTACGGGAGCCATAACCTGTCAAAACGAAGCTCTCCAGGAGATCTACGCCTTTGACAGCCCAAGGCCGTCATAACAGCGTTCCATACCCAAAAAGGACCATCCGAATCACTTTCGGGGGCTCGGAAGTTTTTTTTTGTTTTCGGTTTCTTCATTTGAATTTTTTGGTTAAACGGGATCACCGTGGCTGGCCTACGATTTAACACCGTTGCAGAATGATTCCTCATGGTACAGTTCCGTATCAAATCCACGCACTCATTTCCAAAATTCGCACGACACCGTTTCGGCGTTTTGATCCGACGTTGCACCCCGCACCGTCGATGTTGCACCTTGAGTATATCGATTATTCGGACAGCCATATCTTTTGACTCGTTTAGAGTTACGGGAGCCATAACCTGTCAAAACGAAGCTCTCCAGGAGATCTACGCCTTTGACAGCCCAAGGCCGTCATAACGGCGTTCCATACCCAAAAAGGACCATCCGAATCACTTTCGGGGGCTCGGAAGTTTTTTTTCTTTTCGGTTTCTTCATTTGAATTTTTTGGTTAAACGGGATCACCGTGGCTGGCCTACGATTTAACACCGCTGCAGAATGATTCCGCATGGTACAGTTCCGTTTCAAATCCACGCACTCATTTCCAAAATTCGCACGACACCGTTTCGACGTTTTGATCCGACGTTGCACCCCGCACCGTCGATGTTGCACTATGAGTATATCGATTATTCGGACAGCCATATCTTTTGACTCGTTTAGAGTTACGGGAGCCATAACCTGTCAAAACGAAGCTCTCCAGGAGATCTACGCCTTTGACAGCCCAAGGCCATCATAACGGCGTTCCATCCCCAAAAAGGACCATTCGAATCACTTTCGGGGGCTCGGAAGTTTTTTTTTCTTTTCGGTTTCTTCATTTGAATTTTTAGGTTAAACGGGATCACCGTGGCTGGCCTACGATTTAACACCGCTGCAGAATGATTCCGCATGGTACAGTTCCGTTTCAAATCCACGCACTCATTTCCAAAATTCGCACGACACCGTTTCGACTTTTTGATCCGACGTTGCACCCCGCACCCTCGATGCTGCACTCTGAGTATATCGATTATTCGGACAGCCATATCTTTTGACTCGTTTAGAGTTACGGGAGCCATAACCTGTCAAAACGAAGCTCTCTAGGAGATCTACGCCTTTGACCGCCCAAGGCCGTCATAACAGCGTTCCATACCCAAAAAGGACCATCCGAATCACTTTCGGGGGCTCGGAAGTTTTTTTCTTTTTGGTTTCTTCATTTGAATTTTTTGGTTAAACGGGATCACCGTGGCTGGCCTACGATTTAACACCGCTGCCGAATGATTCCCCATGGTACAGTTCTGTTTCAAATCCACGCACTCATTACCAAAATTCGCACGACACCGTTTCGGCGTTTTGATCCGACGTTGCACCCCGCACCGTCGATGTTGCACTCTGAGTATATCGATTATTCGGACAGCCATATCTTTTGACTCGTTTAGAGTTACGGGAGCCATAACCTGTCAAAACGAAGCTCTTCAGGAGATCTACGCCTTTGACGGCCCAGGGCCGTCATAACGGCGTTCCATACCCAAAAAGGACCATCCGAATCACTTTCGGGGGCTCGGAAGTTTTTTTTCTTTTCGGTTTCTTCATTTGAATTTTTTGGTTAAACGGGATCACCGTGGCTGGCCTACGATTTAACACCGTTGCAGAATGATTCCTCATGGTACAGTTCCGTTTCAAATCCACGCACTCATTTCCAAAATTCGCACGACACCGTTTCGGTGTTTTGATCCGACGTTGCACCCCACACCGTCGATGTTGCACTCTGAGTATATCGATTATTCGGACAGCCATATCTTTTGACTCGTTTAGAGTTACGGGAGCCATAACCTGTCAAAACGAAGCTCTCCAGGAGATCTACGCCTTTGATTGCCCAAGGCCGTCATAACGGCGTTCCATACCCAAAAAGGACCATCCGAATCACTTTCGGGGGCTCGGAAGTTTTTTTTCTTTTCGGTTTCTTCATTTGAATTTTTTGGTTAAACGGGATCACCGTGGCTGGCCTACGATTTAACACCGTTGCAGAATGATTCCTCATGGTACAGTTCCGTATCAAATCCACGCACTCATTTCCAAAATTCGCACGACACCGTTTCGGCGTTTTGATCCGACGTTGCACCCCGCACCGTCGATGTTGCACCTTGAGTATATCGATTATTCGGACAGCCATATCTTTTGACTCGTTTAGAGTTACGGGAGCCATAACCTGTCAAAACGAAGCTCTCCAGGAGATCTACGCCTTTGACAGCCCAAGGCCGTCATAACGGCGTTCCATACCCAAAAAGGACCATCCGAATCACTTTCGGGGGCTCGGAAGTTTTTTTCTTTTCGGTTTCTTCATTTGAATTTTTTGGTTAAACGGGATCACCGTGGCTGGCCTATGATTTAACACCGCTGCAAAATGATTCCGCATGGTACAGTTCCGTTTCAAATCCACGCACTCATTTCCAAAATTTGCACGACACCGTCTCGACTTTTTGATACGACGTTGCACCCCACACCGTCGATGGTGCACTCTGAGTATATCGATTATTCGGACAGCCATATCTTTTGACTCGTTTAGAGTTACGGGAGCCATAACCTGTCAAAACGAAGCTCTCCAGGAGATCTACGCCTTTGACAGCCCAAGGCCGTCATAACAGCGTTCCATACCCAAAAAGGACCATCCGAATCACTTTCGGGGGCTCAGAAGTTTTTTTTCTTTTCGGTTTCTTCATTTGAATTTTTTGGTTAAACGGGATCACCGTGGCTGGCCTACGATTTAACACCGTTGCAGAATGATTCCTCATGGTACAGTTCCGTATCAAATCCACGCACTCATTTCCAAAATTCGCACGACACCGTTTCGGCGTTTTGATCCGACGTTGCACCCCGCACCGTCGATGTTGCACCTTGAGTATATCGATTATTCGGACAGCCATATCTTTTGACTCGTTTAGAGTTACGGGAGCCATAACCTGTCAAAACGAAGCTCTCCAGGAGATCTACGCCTTTGACAGCCCAAGGCCGTCATAACGGCGTTCCATACCCAAAAAGGACCATCCGAATCACTTTCGGTGGCTCGGAAGTTTTTTTTCTTTTCGGTTTCTTCATTTGAATTTTTTGGTTAAATGGGATCACCGTGGCTGGCCTACGATTTAACACCGCTGCAGAATGATTCCGCATGGTACAGTTCCGTTTCAAATCCACGCACTCATTTCCAAAATTCGCACGACACCGTTTCGACGTTTTGATCCGACGTTGCACCCCGCACCGTCGATGTTGCACTATGAGTATATCGATTATTCGGACAGCCATATCTTTTGACTCGTTTAGAGTTACGGGAGCCATAACCTGTCAAAACGAAGCTCTCCAGGAGATCTACGCCTTTGACAGCCCAAGGCCATCATAACGGAGTTCCATCCCCAAAAAGGACCATCCGAATCACTTTCGGGGGCTCGGAAGTTTTTTTTTCTTTTCGGTTTCTTCATTTGAATTTTTAGGTTAAACGGGATCACCGTGGCTGGCCTACGATTTAACACCGCTGCAGAATGATTCCGCATGGTACAGTTCCGTTTCAAATCCACGCACTCATTTCCAAAATTCGCACGACACCGTTTCGACTTTTTGATCCGACGTTGCACCCCACACCGTCGATGCTGCACTCTGAGTATATCGATTATTCGGACAGCCATATCTTTTGACTCGTTTAGAGTTACGGGAGCCATAACCTGTCAAAACGAAGCTCTCCAGGAGATCTACGCCTTTGACAGCCCAAGGCCGTCATAACAGCGTTCCATACCCAAAAAGGACCATCCGAATCACTTTCGGGGGCTCGGAAGTTTTTTTCTTTTTGGTTTCTTCATTTGAATTTTTTGGTTAAACGGGATCACCGTGGCTGGCCTACGATTTAACACCGCTGCAGAATGATTCCCCATGGTACAGTTCTGTTTCAAATCCACGCACTCATTACCAAAATTCGCACGACACCGTTTCGGCGTTTTGATCCGACGTTGCACCCCGCACCGTCGATGTTGCACTCTGAGTATATCGATTATTCGGACAGCCATATCTTTTGACTCGTTTAGAGTTACGGGAGCCATAACCTGTCAAAACGAAGCTCTTCAGGAGATCTACGCCTTTGACGGCCCAAGGCCGTCATAACGGCGTTCCATACCCAAAAAGGACCATCCGAATCACTTTCGGGGGCTCGGAAGTTTTCTTTTCTTTTCGGTTTCTTCATTTGAATTTTTTGGTTAAACGGGATCACCGTGGCTGGCCTACGATTTAACACCGCTGCAGAATGATTCCCCATGGTACAGTTCTATTTCAAATCCACGCACTCATTACCAAAATTCGCACGACACCGTTTCGGCGTTTTGATCCGACGTTGCACCCCGCACCGTCGATGTTGCACTCTGAGTATATCGATTATTCGGACAGCCATATCTTTTGACTCGTTTAGTGTTATGGGAGCCATAACCTGTCAAAACGAAGCTCTCCAGGAGATCTACGCCTTTGACAGCCCAAGGCCGTCATAACGGCGTTCCATACCCAAAAAGGACCATCCGAATCACTTTCGGGGGCTCGGAAGTTTTTTTTCTTTTCGGTTTCTTCATTTGAATTTTTTGGTTAAACGGGATCACCGTGGCTGGCCTACGATTTAACACCGTTGCAGAATGATTCCTCATGGTACAGTTCCGTATCAAATCCACGCACTCATTTCCAAAATTCGCACGACACCGTTTCGGCATTTTGATCCGACGTTGCACCCCGCACCGTCGATGTTGCACCTTGAGTATATCGATTATTCGGACAGCCATATCTTTTGACTCGTTTAGAGTTATGGGAGCCATAACCTGTCAAAACGAAGCTCTCCAGAAGATCTACGCCTTTGACAGCCCAAGGCCGTCATAACGGCGTTCCATACCCAAAAAGGACCATCCGAATCACTTTCGGGGGCTCGGAAGTTTTTTTTCTTTTCGGTTTCTTCATTTGAATTTTTTGGTTAAACGGGATCACCGTGGCTGGCCTACGATTTAACACCGCTGCAGAATGATTCCGCATGGTACAGTTCCGTTTCAAATCCACGCACTCATTTCCAAAATTCGCATGACACCGTTTCGACTTTTTTATCCGACGTTGCACCCCACACCGTCGATGCTGCACTCTGAGTATATCGATTATTCGGACAGCCATATCTTTTGACTCGTTTAGAGTTACGGGAGCCATAACCTGTCAAAACGAAGCTCTCCAGGAGATCTACGCCTTTGACAGCCCAAGGCCGTCATAACAGCGTTCCATACCCAAAAAGGACCATCCGAATCACTTTCGGGGGCTCGGAAGTTTTTTTTCTTTTCGGTTTCTTCATTTGAATTTTTTGGTTAAACGGGATCACCGTGGCTGGCCTACGATTTAACACCGCTGCAGAATGATTCCTCATGGTACAGTTCCGTTTCAAATCCACGCACTCATTTCCAAAATTCGAACGACACCGTTTCGGCGTTTTGATCCGACGTTGCACCCCGCACCGTCGATGTTGCACCTTGAGTATATCGATTATTCGGACAGCCATATCTTTTGACTCGTTTAGAGTTACGGGAGCCATAACCTGTCAAAACGAAGCTCTCCAGGAGATCTACACCTTTGACAGCCCAAGGCCGTCATAACGGCGTTCCATACCCAAAAAGGACCATCCGAATCACTTTCGGGGGCTCGGAAGTTTTCTTTTCTTTTCGGTTTCTTCATTTGAATTTTTTGGTTAAACGGGATCACCGTGGCTGGCCTACGATTAACACCGCTGCAGAATGATTCCCCATGGTACAGTTCTGTTTCAAATCCACTCACTCATTACCAAAATTCGCACGACACCGTTTCGGCGTTTTGATCCGACGTTGCACCCCGCACCGTCGATGTTGCACTCTGAGTATATCGATTATTCGGACAGCCATATCTTTTGACTCGTTTAGTGTTACGGGAGCCATAACCTGTCAAAACGAAGCTCTCCAGGAGATCTACGCCTTTGACAGCCCAAGGCCGTCATAACGGCGTTCCATACCCAAAAAGGACCATCCGAATCACTTTCGGGGGCTCGGAAGTTTTTTTTCTTTTCGGTTTCTTCATTTGAATTTTTAGGTTAAACGGGATCACCGTGGCTGGCCTACGATTTAACACCGCTGCAGAATGATTCCGCATGGTACAGTTCCATTTCAAATCCACGCACTCATTTCCAAAATTCGCACGACACCGTTTCGACTTTTTGATCAGACGTTGCACCCCACACCGTCGATGCTGCACTCTGAGTATATCGATTATTCGGACAGCCATATCTTTTGACTCGTTTAGAGTTACGGGAGCCAAAACCTGTCAAAACGAAGCTCTCCAGGAGATCTACGCCTTTGACAGCCCAAGGCCGTCATAACAGCGTTACATACCCAAAAAGGACCATCCGAATCACTTTCGGGGGCTCGGAAGTTTTTTTCTTTTTGGTTTCTTCATTTGAATTTTTTGGTTAAACGGGATCACCGTGGCTGGCCTACGATTTAACACCGCTGCAGAATGATTCCCCATGGTACAGTTCTGTTTCAAATCCACGCACTCATTACCAAAATTCGCACGACACCGTTTCGGCGTTTTGATCCGACGTTGCACCCCGCACCGTCGATGTTGCACTCTGAGTATATCGATTATTCGGACAGCCATATCTTTTGACTCGTTTAGAGTTACGGGAGCCATAACCTGTCAAAACGAAGCTCTTCAGGAGATCTACGCCTTTGACGGCCCGGGGCCGTCGTAACGGCGTTCCATACCCAAAAAGGACCATCCGAATCACTTTCGGGGGCTCGGAAGTTTTTTTTCTTTTCGGTTTCTTCATTTGAATTTTTTGGTTAAACGGGATCACCGTGGCTGGCCTACGATTTAACACCGTTGCAGAATGATTCCTCATGGTACAGTTCCGTTTCAAATCCACGCACTCATTTCCAAAATTCGCACGACACCGTTTCGGTGTTTTGATCCGACGTTGCACCCCACACCGTCGATGTTGCACTCTGAGTATATCGATTATTCGGACAGCCATATCTTTTGACTCGTTTAGAGTTACGGGAGCCATAACCTGTCAAAACGAAGCTCTCCAGGAGATCTACGCCTTTGATTGCCCAAGGCCATCATAACGGCGTTCCATACCCAAAAAGGACCATCCGAATCACTTTCGGGGGCTCGGAAGTTTTTTTTCTTTTCGGTTTCTTCATTTGAATTTTTTGGTTAAACGGGATCACCGTGGCTGGCCTACGATTTAACACCGTTGCAGAATGATTCCTCATGGTACAGTTCCGTATCAAATCCACGCACTCATTTCCAAAATTCGCACGACACCGTTTCGGCGTTTTGATCCGACGTTGCACCCCGCACCGTCGATGTTGCACCTTGAGTATATCGATTATTCGGACAGCCATATCTTTTGACTCGTTTAGAGTTATGGGAGCCATAACCTGTCAAAACGAAGCTCTCCAGAAGATCTACGCCTTTGACAGCCCAAGGCCGTCATAACGGCGTTCCATACCCAAAAAGGACCATCCGAATCACTTTCGGGGGCTCGGAAGTTTTTTTTCTTTTCGGTTTCTTCATTTGAATTTTTTGGTTAAACGGGATCACCGTGGCTGGCCTACGATTTAACACCGCTGCAGAATGATTCCGCATGGTACAGTTCCGTTTCAAATCCACGCACTCATTTCCAAAATTCGCATGACACCGTTTCGTCTTTTTGATCCGACGTTGCACCCCACACCGTCGATGCTGCACTATGAGTATATCGATTATTCGGACAGCCATATCTTTTGACTCGTTTAGAGTTACGGGAGCCATAACCTGTCAAAACGAAGCTCTCCAGGAGATCTACGCCTTTGACAGCCCAAGGCCGTCATAACAGCGTTCCATACCCAAAAAGGACCATCCGAATCACTTTCGGGGGCTCGGAAGTTTTTTTTCTTTTCGGTTTCTTCATTTGAATTTTTTGGTTAAACGGGATCACCGTGGCTGGCCTACGATTTAACACCGCTGCAGAATGATTCCTCATGGTACAGTTCCGTTTCAAATCCACGCACTCATTTCCAAAATTCGCACGACACCGTTTCGGCATTTTGATCCGACGTTGCACCCCGCACCGTCGATGTTGCACCTTGAGTATATCGATTATTCGGACAGCCATATCTTTTGACTCGTTTAGAGTTATGGGAGCCATAACCTGTCAAAACGAAGCTCTCCAGAAGATCTACGCCTTTGACAGCCCAAGGCCGTCATAACGGCGTTCCATACCCAAAAAGGACCATCCGAATCACTTTCGGGGGCTCGGAAGTTTTTTTTCTTTTCGGTTTCTTCATTTGAATTTTTTGGTTAAACGGGATCACCGTGGCTGGCCTACGATTTAACACCGCTGCAGAATGATTCCGCATGGTACAGTTCCGTTTCAAATCCACGCACTCATTTCCAAAATTCGCATGACACCGTTTCGACTTTTTTATCCGACGTTGCACCCCACACCGTCGATGCTGCACTCTGAGTATATCGATTATTCGGACAGCCATATCTTTTGACTCGTTTAGAGTTACGGGAGCCATAACCTGTCAAAACGAAGCTCTCCAGGAGATCTACGCCTTTGACAGCCCAAGGCCGTCATAACAGCGTTCCATACCCAAAAAGGACCATCCGAATCACTTTCGGGGGCTCGGAAGTTTTTTTTCTTTTCGGTTTCTTCATTTGAATTTTTTGGTTAAACGGGATCACCGTGGCTGGCCTACGATTTAACACCGCTGCAGAATGATTCCTCATGGTACAGTTCCGTTTCAAATCCACGCACTCATTTCCAAAATTCGAACGACACCGTTTCGGCGTTTTGATCCGACGTTGCACCCCGCACCGTCGATGTTGCACCTTGAGTATATCGATTATTCGGACAGCCATATCTTTTGACTCGTTTAGAGTTACGGGAGCCATAACCTGTCAAAACGAAGCTCTCCAGGAGATCTACACCTTTGACAGCCCAAGGCCGTCATAACGGCGTTCCATACCCAAAAAGGACCATCCGAATCACTTTCGGGGGCTCGGAAGTTTTCTTTTCTTTTCGGTTTCTTCATTTGAATTTTTTGGTTAAACGGGATCACCGTGGCTGGCCTACGATTAACACCGCTGCAGAATGATTCCCCATGGTACAGTTCTGTTTCAAATCCACGCACTCATTACCAAAATTCGCACGACACCGTTTCGGCGTTTTGATCCGACGTTGCACCCCGCACCGTCGATGTTGCACTCTGAGTATATCGATTATTCGGACAGCCATATCTTTTGACTCGTTTAGTGTTACGGGAGCCATAACCTGTCAAAACGAAGCTCTCCAGGAGATCTACGCCTTTGACAGCCCAAGGCCGTCATAACGGCGTTCCATACCCAAAAAGGACCATCCGAATCACTTTCGGGGGCTCGGAAGTTTTTTTTCTTTTCGGTTTCTTCATTTGAATTTTTAGGTTAAACGGGATCACCGTGGCTGGCCTACGATTTAACACCGCTGCAGAATGATTCCGCATGGTACAGTTCCATTTCAAATCCACGCACTCATTTCCAAAATTCGCACGACACCGTTTCGACTTTTTGATCAGACGTTGCACCCCACACCGTCGATGCTGCACTCTGAGTATATCGATTATTCGGACAGCCATATCTTTTGACTCGTTTAGAGTTACGGGAGCCATAACCTGTCAAAACGAAGCTCTCCAGGAGATCTACGCCTTTGACGGCCCAAGGCCGTCATAACAGCGTTACATACCCAAAAAGGACCATCCGAATCACTTTCGGGGGCTCGGAAGTTTTTTTCTTTTTGGTTTCTTCATTTGAATTTTTTGGTTAAACGGGATCACCGTGGCTGGCCTACGATTTAACACCGCTGCAGAATGATTCCCCATGGTACAGTTCTGTTTCAAATCCACGCACTCATTACCAAAATTCGCACGACACCGTTTCGGCGTTTTGATCCGACGTTGCACCCCGCACCGTCGATGTTGCACTCTGAGTATATCGATTATTCGGACAGCCATATCTTTTGACTCGTTTAGAGTTACGGGAGCCATAACCTGTCAAAACGAAGCTCTTCAGGAGATCTACGCCTTTGACGGCCCGGGGCCGTCGTAACGGCGTTCCATACCCAAAAAGGACCATCCGAATCACTTTCGGGGGCTCGGAAGTTTTTTTTCTTTTCGGTTTCTTCATTTGAATTTTTTGGTTAAACGGGATCACCGTGGCTGGCCTACGATTTAACACCGTTGCAGAATGATTCCTCATGGTACAGTTCCGTTTCAAATCCACGCACTCATTTCCAAAATTCGCACGACACCGTTTCGGTGTTTTGATCCGACGTTGCACCCCACACCGTCGATGTTGCACTCTGAGTATATCGATTATTCGGACAGCCATATCTTTTGACTCGTTTAGAGTTACGGGAGCCATAACCTGTCAAAACGAAGCTCTCCAGGAGATCTACGCCTTTGATTGCCCAAGGCCATCATAACGGCGTTCCATACCCAAAAAGGACCATCCGAATCACTTTCGGGGGCTCGGAAGTTTTTTTTCTTTTCGGTTTCTTCATTTGAATTTTTTGGTTAAACGGGATCACCGTGGCTGGCCTACGATTTAACACCGTTGCAGAATGATTCCTCATGGTACAGTTCCGTATCAAATCCACGCACTCATTTCCAAAATTCGCACGACACCGTTTCGGCGTTTTGATCCGACGTTGCACCCCGCACCGTCGATGTTGCACCTTGAGTATATCGATTATTCGGACAGCCATATCTTTTGACTCGTTTAGAGTTATGGGAGCCATAACCTGTCAAAACGAAGCTCTCCAGAAGATCTACGCCTTTGACAGCCCAAGGCCGTCATAACGGCGTTCCATACCCAAAAAGGACCATCCGAATCACTTTCTGGGGCTCGGAAGTTTTTTTTCTTTTCGGTTTCTTCATTTGAATTTTTTGGTTAAACGGGATCACCGTGGCTGGCCTACGATTTAACACCGCTGCGGAATGATTCCGCATGGTACAGTTCCGTTTCAAATCCACGCACTCATTTCCAAAATTCGCATGACACCGTTTCGACTTTTTGATCCGACGTTGCACCCCACACCGTCGATGCTGCACTATGAGTATATCGATTATTCGGACAGCCATATCTTTTGACTCGTTTAGAGTTACGGGAGCCATAACCTGTCAAAACGAAGCTCTCCAGGAGATCTACGCCTTTGACAGCCCAAGGCCGTCATAACAGCGTTCCATACCCAAAAAGGACCATCCGAATCACTTTCGGGGGCTCGGAAGTTTTTTTTCTTTTCGGTTTCTTCATTTGAATTTTTTGGTTAAACGGGATCACCGTGGCTGGCCTACGATTTAACACCGCTGCAGAATGATTCCTCATGGTACAGTTCCGTTTCAAATCCACGCACTCATTTCCAAAATTCGCACGACACCGTTTCGGCGTTTTGATCCGACGTTGCACCCCGCACCGTCGATGTTGCACCTTGAGTATATCGATTATTCGGACAGCCATATCTTTTGACTCGTTTAGAGTTACGGGAGCCATAACCTGTCAAAACGAAGCTCTCCAGGAGATCTACGCCTTTGACAGCCCAAGGCCGTCATAACGGCGTTCCATACCCAAAAAGGACCATCCGAATCACTTTCGGGGGCTCGGAAGTTTTTTTCTTTTCGGTTTCTTCATTTGAATTTTTTGGTTAAACGGGATCACCGTGGCTGGCCTACGATTTAACACCGCTGCAGAATGATTCCGCATGGTACAGTTCCATTTCAAATCCACGCACTCATTTCCAAAATTCGCACGACACCGTTTCGACTTTTTGATCAGACGTTGCACCCCACACCGTCGATGCTGCACTCTGAGTATATCGATTATTCGGACAGCCATATCTTTTGACTCGTTTAGAGTTACGGGAGCCATAACCTGTCAAAACGAAGCTCTCCAGGAGATCTACGCCTTTGACAGCCCAAGGCCGTCATAACAGCGTTACATACCCAAAAAGGACCATCCGAATCACTTTCGGGGGCTCGGAAGTTTTTTTCTTTTTGGTTTCTTCATTTGAATTTTTTGGTTAAACGGGATCACCGTGGCTGGCCTACGATTTAACACCGCTGCAGAATGATTCCCCATGGTACAGTTCTGTTTCAAATCCACGCACTCATTACCAAAATTCGCACGACACCGTTTCGGCGTTTTGATCCGACGTTGCACCCCGCACCGTCGATGTTGCACTCTGAGTATATCGATTATTCGGACAGCCATATCTTTTGACTCGTTTAGAGTTACGGGAGCCATAACCTGTCAAAACGAAGCTCTTCAGGAGATCTACGCCTTTGACGGCCCAGGGCCGTCATAACGGCGTTCCATACCCAAAAAGGACCATCCGAATCACTTTCGGGGGCTCGGAAGTTTTTTTTCTTTTCGGTTTCTTCATTTGAATTTTTAGGTTAAACGGGATCACCGTGGCTGGCCTACGATTTAACACCGCTGCAGAATGATTCCGCATGGTACAGTTCCATTTCAAATCCACGCACTCATTTCCAAAATTCGCACGACACCGTTTCGACTTTTTGATCAGACGTTGCACCCCACACCGTCGATGCTGCACTCTGAGTATATCGATTATTCGGACAGCCATATCTTTTGACTCGTTTAGAGTTACGGGAGCCATAACCTGTCAAAACGAAGCTCTCCAGGAGATCTACGCCTTTGACAGCCCAAGGCCGTCATAACAGCGTTACATACCCAAAAAGGACCATCCGAATCACTTTCGGGGGCTCGGAAGTTTTTTTCTTTTTGGTTTCTTCATTTGAATTTTTTGGTTAAACGGGATCACCGTGGCTGGCCTACGATTTAACACCGCTGCAGAATGATTCCCCATGGTACAGTTCTGTTTCAAATCCACGCACTCATTACCAAAATTCGCACGACACCGTTTCGGCGTTTTGATCCGACGTTGCACCCCGCACCGTCGATGTTGCACTCTGAGTATATCGATTATTCGGACAGCCATATCTTTTGATTCGTTTAGAGTTACGGGAGCCATAACCTGTCAAAACGAAGCTCTTCAGGAGATCTACGCCTTTGACGGCCCGGGGCCGTCGTAACGGCGTTCCATACCCAAAAAGGACCATCCGAATCACTTTCGGGGGCTCGGAAGTTTTTTTTCTTTTCGGTTTCTTCATTTGAATTTTTTGGTTAAACGGGATCACCGTGGCTGGCCTACGATTTAACACCGCTGCAGAATGATTCCTCATGGTACAGTTCCGTTTCAAATCCACGCACTCATTTCCAAAATTCGCACGACACCGTTTCGGTGTTTTGATCCGACGTTGCACCCCACACCGTCGATGTTGCACTCTGAGTATATCGATTATTCGGACAGCCATATCTTTTGACTCGTTTAGAGTTACGGGAGCCATAACCTGTCAAAACGAAGCTCTCCAGGAGATCTACGCCTTTGATTGCCCAAGGCCATCATAACGGCGTTCCATACCCAAAAAGGACCATCCGAATCACTTTCGGGGGCTCGGAAGTTTTTTTTCTTTTCGGTTTCTTCATTTGAATTTTTTGGTTAAACGGGATCACCGTGGCTGGCCTACGATTTAACACCGTTGCAGAATGATTCCTCATGGTACAGTTCCGTATCAAATCCACGCACTCATTTCCAAAATTCGCACGACACCGTTTCGGCGTTTTGATCCGACGTTGCACCCCGCACCGTCGATGTTGCACCTTGAGTATATCGATTATTCGGACAGCCATATCTTTTGACTCGTTTAGAGTTATGGGAGCCATAACCTGTCAAAACGAAGCTCTCCAGAAGATCTACGCCTTTGACAGCCCAAGGCCGTCATAACGGCGTTCCATACCCAAAAAGGACCATCCGAATCACTTTCGGGGGCTCGGAAGTTTTTTTTCTTTTCGGTTTCTTCATTTGAATTTTTTGGTTAAACGGGATCACCGTGGCTGGCCTACGATTTAACACCGCTGCAGAATGATTCCGCATGGTACAGTTCCGTTTCAAATCCACGCACTCATTTCCAAAATTCGCATGACACCGTTTCGAATTTTTGATCCGACGTTGCACCCCACACCGTCGATGCTGCACTATGAGTATATCGATTATTCGGACAGCCATATCTTTTGACTCGTTTAGAGTTACGGGAGCCATAACCTGTCAAAACGAAGCTCTCCAGGAGATCTACGCCTTTGACAGCCCAAGGCCGTCATAACAGCGTTCCATACCCAAAAAGGACCATCCGAATCACTTTCGGGGGCTCGGAAGTTTTTTTTCTTTTCGGTTTCTTCATTTGAATTTTTTGGTTAAACGGGATCACCGTGGCTGGCCTATGATTTAACACCGCTGCAGAATGATTCCTCATGGTACAGTTCCGTTTCAAATCCACGCACTCATTTCCAAAATTCGCACGACACCGTTTCGGCGTTTTGATCCGACGTTGCACCCCGCACCGTCGATGTTGCACCTTGAGTATATCGATTATTCGGACAGCCATATCTTTTGACTCGTTTAGAGTTACGGGAGCCATAACCTGTCAAAACGAAGCTCTCCAGGAGATCTACGCCTTTGACAGCCCAAGGCCGTCATAACGGCGTTCCATACCCAAAAAGGACCATCCGAATCACTTTCGGGGGCTCGGAAGTTTTTTTCTTTTCGGTTTCTTCATTTGAATTTTTTGGTTAAACGGGATCACCGTGGCTGGCCTACGATTTAACACCGCTGCAGAATGATTCCGCATGGTACAGTTCCATTTCAAATCCACGCACTCATTTCCAAAATTCGCACGACACCGTTTCGACTTTTTGATCAGACGTTGCACCCCACACCGTCGATGCTGCACTCTGAGTATATCGATTATTCGGACAGCCATATCTTTTGACTCGTTTAGAGTTACGGGAGCCATAACCTGTCAAAACGAAGCTCTCCAGGAGATCTACGCCTTTGACAGCCCAAGGCCGTCATAACAGCGTTACATACCCAAAAAGGACCATCCGAATCACTTTCGGGGGCTCGGAAGTTTTTTTCTTTTTGGTTTCTTCATTTGAATTTTTTGGTTAAACGGGATCACCGTGGCTGGCCTATGATTTAACACCGCTGCAGAATGATTCCCCATGGTACAGTTCTGTTTCAAATCCACGCACTCATTACCAAAATTCGCACGACACCGTTTCGGCGTTTTGATCCGACGTTGCACCCCGCACCGTCGATGTTGCACTCTGAGTATATCGATTATTCGGACAGCCATATCTTTTGACTCGTTTAGAGTTACGGGAGCCATAACCTGTCAAAACGAAGCTCTTCAGGAGATCTACGCCTTTGACGGCCCGGGGCCGTCGTAACGGCGTTCCATACCCAAAAAGGACCATCCGAATCACTTTCGGGGGCTCGGAAGTTTTTTTTCTTTTCGGTTTCTTCATTTGAATTTTTTGGTTAAACGGGATCACCGTGGCTGGCCTACGATTTAACACCGTTGCAGAATGATTCCTCATGGTACAGTTCCGTTTCAAATCCACGCACTCATTTCCAAAATTCGCACGACACCGTTTCGGTGTTTTGATCCGACGTTGCACCCCACACCGTCGATGTTGCACTCTGAGTATATCGATTATTCGGACAGCCATATCTTTTGACTCGTTTAGAGTTACGGGAGCCATAACCTGTCAAAACGAAGCTCTCCAGGAGATCTACGCCTTTGATTGCCCAAGGCCATCATAACGGCGTTCCATACCCAAAAAGGACCATCCGAATCACTTTCGGGGGCTCGGAAGTTTTTTTTCTTTTCGGTTTCTTCATTTGAATTTTTTGGTTAAACGGGATCACCGTGGCTGGCCTACGATTTAACACCGTTGCAGAATGATTCCTCATGGTACAGTTCCGTATCAAATCCACGCACTCATTTCCAAAATTCGCACGACACCGTTTCGGCGTTTTGATCCGACGTTGCACCCCGCACCGTCGATGTTGCACCTTGAGTATATCGATTATTCGGACAGCCATATCTTTTGACTCGTTTAGAGTTATGGGAGCCATAACCTGTCAAAACGAAGCTCTCCAGAAGATCTACGCCTTTGACAGCCCAAGGCCGTCATAACGGCGTTCCATACCCAAAAAGGACCATCCGAATCACTTTCGGGGGCTCGGAAGTTTTTTTCTTTTCGGTTTCTTCATTTGAATTTTTTGGTTAAACGGGATCACCGTGGCTGGCCTACGATTTAACACCGCTGCAGAATGATTCCGCATGGTACAGTTCCGTTTCAAATCCACGCACTCATTTCCAAAATTCGCATGACACCGTTTCGACTTTTTGATCCGACGTTGCACCCCACACCGTCGATGCTGCACTATGAGTATATCGATTATTCGGACAGCCATATCTTTTGACTCGTTTAGAGTTACGGGAGCCATAACCTGTCAAAACGAAGCTCTCCAGGAGATCTATGCCTTTGACAGCCCAAGGCCGTCATAACAGCGTTCCATACCCAAAAAGGACCATCCGAATCACTTTCGGGGGCTCGGAAGTTTTTTTTCTTTTCGGTTTCTTCATTTGAATTTTTTGGTTAAACGGGATCACCGTGGCTGGCCTACGATTTAACACCGCTGCAGAATGATTCCTCATGGTACAGTTCCGTTTCAAATCCACGCACTCATTTCCAAAATTCGCACGACACCGTTTCGGCGTTTTGATCCGACGTTGCACCCCGCACCGTCGATGTTGCACCTTGAGTATATCGATTATTCGGACAGCCATATCTTTTGACTCGTTTAGAGTTACGGGAGCTATAACCTGTCAAAACGAAGCTCTCCAGGAGATCTACACCTTTGACAGCCCAAGGCCGTCATAACGGCGTTCCATACCCAAAAAGGACCATCCGAATCACTTTCGGGGGCTCGGAAGTTTTCTTTTCTTTTCGGTTTCTTCATTTGAATTTTTTGGTTAAACGGGATCACCGTGGCTGGCCTACGATTTAACACCGCTGCAGAATGATTCCCCATGGTACAGTTCTGTTTCAAATCCACGCACTCATTACCAAAATTCGCACGACACCGTTTCGGCGTTTTGATCCGACGTTGCACCCCGCACCGTCGATGTTGCACTCTGAGTATATCGATTATTCGGACAGCCATATCTTTTGACTCGTTTAGTGTTATGGGAGCCATAACCTGTCAAAACGAAGCTCTCCAGGAGATCTACGCCTTTGACAGCCCAAGGCCGTCATAACGGCGTTCCATACCCAAAAAGGACCATCCGAATCACTTTCGAGGGCTCGGAAGTTTTCTTTTCTTTTCGGTTTCTTCATTTGAATTTTTTGGTTAAACGGGATCACCGTGACTGGCCTACGATTTAACACCGCTGCAGAATGATTCCCCATGGTACAGTTCTGTTTCAAATCCACGCACTCATTACCAAAATTCGCACGACACCGTTTCGGCGTTTTGATCCGACGTTGCACCCCGCACCGTCGATGTTGCACTCTGAGTATATCGATTATTCGGACAGCCATATCTTTTGACTCGTTTAGTGTTATGGGAGCCATAACCTGTCAAAACGAAGCTCTCCAGGAGATCTACGCCTTTGACAGCCCAAGGCCGTCATAACAGCGTTCCATACCCAAAAAGGACCATCCGAATCACTTTCGGGGGCTCGGAAGTTTTTTTTCTTTTCGGTTTCTTCATTTGAATTTTTTGGTTAAACGGGATCACCGTGGCTGGCCTACGATTTAACACCGCTGCAGAATGATTCCGCATGGTACAGTTCCATTTCAAATCCACGCACTCATTTCCAAAATTCGCACGACACCGTTTCGACTTTTTGATCCGACGTTGCACCCCACACCGTCGATGCTGCACTCTGAGTATATCGATTATTCGGACAGCCATATCTTTTGACTCGTTTAGAGTTACGGGAGCCATAACCTGTCAAAACGAAGCTCTCCAGGAGATCTACGCCTTTGACAGCCCAAGGCCGTCATAACAGCGTTCCATACCCAAAAAGGACCATCCGAATCACTTTCGGGGGCTCGGAAGTTTTTTCCTTTTTGGTTTCTTCATTTGAATTTTTTGGTTAAACGGGATCACCGTGGCTGGCCTACGATTTAACACCGCTGCAGAATGATTCCCCATGATACAGTTCTGTTTCAAATCCACGCACTCATTACCAAAATTCGCACGACACCGTTTCGGCGTTTTGATCCGACGTTGCACCCCGCACCGTCGATGTTGCACTCTGAGTATATCGATTATTCGGACAGCCATATCTTTTGACTCGTTTAGAGTTACGGGAGCCATAACCTGTCAAAACGAAGCTCTTCAGGAGATCTACGCCTTTGACGGCCCAGGGCCGTCATAACGGCGTTCCATACCCAAAAAGGACCATCCGAATCACTTTCGGGGGCTCGGAAGTTTTTTTTCTTTTCGGTTTCTTCATTTGAATTTTTTGGTTAAACGGGATCACCGTGGCTGGCCTACGATTTAACACCGTTGCAGAATGATTCCTCATGGTACAGTTCCGTTTCAAATCCACGTACTCATTTCCAAAATTCGCACGACACCGTTTCGGTGTTTTGATCCGACGTTGCACCCCACACCGTCGATGTTGCACTCTGAGTATATCGATTATTCGGACAGCCATATCTTTTGACTCGTTTAGAGTTACGGGAGCCATAACCTGTCAAAACGAAGCTCTCCAGGAGATCTACGCCTTTGATTTCCCAAGGCCATCATAACGGCGTTCCATACCCAAAAAGGACCATCCGAATCACTTTCGGGGGCTCGGAAGTTTTTTTTCTTTTCGGTTTCTTCATTTGAATTTTTTGGTTAAACGGGATCACCGTGGCTGGCCTACGATTTAACACCGTTGCAGAATGATTCCTCATGGTACAGTTCCGTATCAAATCCACGCACTCATTTCCAAAATTCGCACGACACCGTTTCGGCGTTTTGATCCGACGTTGCACCCCGCACCGTCGATGTTGCACCTTGAGTATATCGATTATTCGGACAGCCATATCTTTTGACTCGTTTAGAGTTACGGAAGCCATAACCTATCAAAACGAAGCTCTCCAGGAGATCTACGCCTTTGACTGCCCAAGGCCGTCATAACGGCGTTCCATACCCAAAAGGGACCATCCGAATCACTTTCGGGGGCTCGGAAGTTTTTTTTCTTTTCGGTTTCTTCATTTGAATTTTTTGGTTAAACGGGATCACCGTGGCTGGCCTGCGATTTAACACCGCTGCAGAATGATTCCGCATGGTACAGTTCCGTTTCAAATCCACGCACTCATTTCCAAAATTCGCACGACACCGTTTCGACGTTTTGATCCGACGTTGCACCCCGCACCGTCGATGTTGCACTCTGGATATATCGATTATTCGGACAGCCATATCTTTTGACTCGTTTAGAGTTACGGGAGCCATAACCTGTCAAAATGAAGCTCTCCAGGAGATCTACGCCTTTGACGACCCAAGGCCGTCATAATGGCGTTCCATACCCAAAAAGGACCATCCGAATCACTTTCGGGGGCTCGGAAGTTTTTTTTCTTTTCGGTTTCTTCATTTGAATTTTTTGGTTAAACGGGATCACCGTGGCTGGCCTACGATTTAACACCACTGCAGAATGATTCCTCATGGTACAGTTCCGTTTCAAATCCACGCACTCATTTCCAAAATTCGCACGACACCGTTTCGGCGTTTTGATCCGACGTTGCACCCAGCACCGTCGATGTTGCACCTTGAGTATATCGATTATTCGGACAGCCATATCTTTTGACTCGTTTAGAGTTACGGGAGCCATAACCTGTCAAAACGAAGCTCTCCAGGAGATCTACGACTTTGACAGCCCAAGGCCGTCATAACGGCGTTCCATACCCAAAAAGGACCATCCAAATCACTTTCGGGGGCTCGGAAGTTTTTTTTTCTTTTCGGTTTCTTCATTTGATTTTTTTGGTTAAACGGGATCACCGTGGCTGGCAAACGATTTAACACCGCTGCAGAATGATTCCCCATGGTACAGTTCTGTTTCAAATCCACGCACGCATTACCAAAATTCGCACGACACCATTTTGGCGTTTTGATCCGATGTTGCACCCCGCACCGTCGATGTTGCACTCTGAGTATATCGATTATTCGGACAGCCATATCTTTTGACTCGTTTAGAGTTACGGGAGCCATAACATGTCAAAACGAAGCTCTCCAGGAGATCTACGCCTTTGACAGCCCAAGGCCGTCATAACGGCGTTCCATACCCAAAAAGGACCACCCGAATCACTTTCGGGGGTTCGGAAGTTTTTTTTCTTTTCGGTTTCTTCATTTCAATTTTTTGGTTAAACGGGATCACCGTGGCTGGCTACGATTTAACACCGCTGCAGAATGATTCCTCATGGTACAGTTCCGTTTCAAATCCACGCACTCATTTCCAAAATTCGCACGACACCGTTTCGACGTTTTGATCCGACGTTGCACCCCGCACCGTCGATGTTGCACCTTGAGTATATCGATTATTCGGACAGCCATATCTTTTGACTCGTTTAGAGTTACGGGAGCCAAAACCTGTCAAAACGAAGCTCTCCAGGAGATCTACGCCTTTGACAGCCCAAGGCCGTCATAACGGCGTTCCATACCCAAAAAGGACCATCCGAATCACTTTCGGGGGCTCGGAAGTTTTTTTTTCTTTTCGGTTTCTTCATTTGAATTTTTTGGTTAAACGGGATCACCGTGGCTGGCCTACGATTTAACACCGCTGCAGAATGATTCCCCATGGTACAGTTCTGTTTCAAATCCACGCACTCATTACCAAAATTCGCACGACACCGTTTCGGCGTTTTGATCCGACGTTGCACCCCGCACCGTCGATGTTGCACTCTGAGTATATCGATTATTCGGACAGCCATATCTTTTGACTCGTTTAGAGTTACGGGAGCCATAACATGTCAAAACGAACCTCTCCAGGAGATCTACGCCTTTGACAGCCCAAAGCCGTCATAACGGCGTTCCATACCCAAAAAGAACCACCCGAATCACTTTCGGGGGCTCGGAAGTTTTTTTTCTTTTCGGTTTCTTCATTCGAATTTTTTGGTTAAACGGCATCACCGTGGCTGGCCTACGATTTAACACCGCTGCAGAATGATTCCTCATGGTACAGTTCCGTTTCAAATCCACGCACTCATTTCCAAAATTCGCACGACACCGTTTCGGCGTTTTGATCGGACGTTGCACCCCGCACCGTCGATGTTGCACCTTGAGTATATCGATTATTCGGACAGCCATATCTTTTGACTCGTTTAGAGTTACGGGAGCCATAACCTGTCAAAACGAAGCTCTCGAGGAGATCTACGCCTTTGACGGCCCAGGGCCGTCATAACGGCGTTCCATACCCAAAAAGGACCATCCGAATCACTTTCGGGGGCTCGGAAGTTTTTTTTTCTTTTCGGTTTCTTCATTTGAATTTTTTGGTTAAACGGGATCACCGTGGCTGGCCTACGATTTAACACCGCTGCAGAATGATTCCCCATGGTACAGTTCTGTTTCAAATCCACGCACTCATTACCAAAATTCGCACGACACCGTTTCGGCGTTTTGATCCGAAGTTGCACCCCGCACCGTCGATGTTGCACTCTGAGTATATCGATTATTCGGACAGCCATATCTTTTGACTCGTTTAGAGTTACGGGAGCCATAACCTGTCAAAACGAAGCTCTCCAGGAGATCTACGCCTTTGACTGCCCAAGGCCGTCATAACGGCGTTCCATACCCAAAAAGGACCATCCGAATCACTTTCGGGGGCTCGGAAGTTTTTTTTCTTTTCGGTTTCTTCATTTGAATTTTTTGCTTAAACGGGATCACCGTGGCTGGCCTACGATTTAACACCGCTGCAGAATGATTCCGCATGGTACAGTTCCATTTCAAATCCACGCACTCATTTCCAAAATTCGCACGACACCGTTTCGACGTTTTGATCCGACGTTGCACCCCGCACCGTCGATGTTGCACTCTGAGTATATCGATTATTCGGACAGCCATATCTTTTGACTCGTTTAGAGTTACGGGAGCCATAACCTGTCAAAACGAAGCTCTCCAGGAGATCTACGCCTTTGACAGCCCAAGGCCGTCATAATGGCGTTCCATACCCAAAAAGGACCATCTGAATCACTTTCGGGGGCTCGGAAGTTTTTTTTCTTTTCGGTTTCTTCATTTGAATTTTTTGGTTAAACGGGATCACTGTGGCTGGCCTACGATTTAACACCGCTGCAGAATGATTCCTCATGGTACAGTTCCGTTTCAAATCCACGCACTCATTTCCAAAATTCGCACGACACCGTTTCGGCGTTTTGATCCGACGTTGCACCCCGCACCGTCGATGTTGCACCTTGAGTATATCGATTATTCGGACAGCCATATCTTTTGACTCGTTTAGAGTTACGGGAGCCATAACCTGTCAAAACGAAGCTCTCCAGGAGATCTACGCCTTTGACAGCCCAAGGCCGTCATAACGGCGTTCCATACCCAAAAAGGACCATCCGAATCACTTTCGGGGGCTCGGAAGTTTTTTTTTCTTTTCGGTTTCTTCATTTGAATTTTTTGGTTAAACGGGATCACCGTGGCTGGCCAACGATTTAACACCGCTGCAGAATGATTCCCCATGGTACAGTTCTGTTTAAAATCCACGCACTCATTACCAAAATTCGCACGACACCGTTTCGGCGTTTTGATCCGATGTTGCACCCCGCACCGTCGATGTTGCACTCTGAGTATATCGATTATTCGGACAGCCATATCTTTTGACTCGTTTAGAGTTACGGGAGCCATAACATGTCAAAACGAAGCTCTCCAGGAGATCTACGCCTTTGACAGCCCAAGGTCGTCATAACGGCGTTCCATACCCAAAAAGGACCACCCGAATCACTTTCTGGGGCTCGGAAGTTTTTTTTCTTTTCGGTTTCTTCATTTGAATTTTTTGGTTAAACGGCATCACCGTGGCTGGCCTACGATTTAACACCGCTGCAGAATGATTCCTCATGGTACAGTTCCGTTTCAAATCCACGCACTCATTTCCAAAATTCGCACGACACCGTTTCGACGTTTTGATCCGACGTTGCACCCCGCACCGTCGATGTTGCACTCTAAGTATATCGATTATTCGGACAGCCATATCTTTTGACTCGTTTAGAGTTACGGGAGCCATAACCTGTCAAAACGAAGCTCTCCAGGAGATCTACGCCTTTGACAGCCCAAGGCCGTCATAACGGCGTTCCATACCCAAAAAGGACCATCCGAATCACTTTCGGGGGCTCGGAAGTTTTTTTTCTTTTCGGTTTCTTCATTTGAATTTTTTGGTTAAACGGGATCACCGTGGCTGGCTACGATTTAACACCGCTGCAGAATGATTCCTCATGGTACAGTTCCGTTTCAAATCCACGCACTCATTTCCAAAATTCGCACAACACCGTTTCGGCGTTTTGATCCGACGTTGCACCCCGCACCGTCGATGTTGCACCTTGAGTATATCGATTATTCGGACAGCCATATCTTTTGACTCGTTTAGAGTTACGGGAGCCATAACCTGTCAAAACGAAGCTCTCCAGGAGATCTACGCCTTTGACGGCCCTAGGCCGTCATAACGGCATTCCATACCCAAAAAGGACCATCCGAATCACTTTCGGGGGCTCGGAAGTTTTTTTTTCTTTTCGGTTTCTTTATTTGAATTTTTTGGTTAAACGGGATCACCGTGGCTGGCCAACGATTTAACACCGCTGCAAAATGATTCCCCATTGTACAGTTCTGTTTCAAATCCACGCACTCATTACCAAAATTCGCACGACACCATTTCGGCGTTTTGATCCGATGTTGCACCCCGCACCGTCGATGTTGCACTCTGAGTATATCGATTATTCGGATAGCCATATCTTTTGACTCGTTTAGAGTTACGGGAGCCATAACCTGTCAAAACGAAGCTCTCCAGGAGATCTACGCCTTTGACTGCCCAAGGCCGTCATAACGGCGTTCCATACCCAAAAAGGACCATCCGAATCACTTTCGGGGGCTCGGAAGTTTTTTTTCTTTTCGGTTTCTTCATTTGAATTTTTTGGTTAAACGGGATCACCGTGGCTGGCCTACGATTTAACACCGCTGCAGAATGATTACGCATGGTACAGTTCCGTTTCAAATCCACGCACTCATTTCCAAAATTCGCACGACACCGTTTCGACGTTTTGATCCGACGTTGCACCCCGCACCGTCGATGTTGCACTCTGAGTATATCGATTATTCGGACAGCCATATCTTTTGACTCGTTTAGAGTTACGGGAGCCATAACCTGTCAAAATGAATCTCTCCAGGAGATCTACGCCTTTGACGGCCCAAGGCCGTCATAACGGCGTTCCATACCCAAAAAGGACCATCCGAATCACTTTCGGGGGCTCGGAAGTTTTTTTTCTTTTCGGTTTCTTCATTTGAATTTTTTGGTTAAACGGGATCACCGTGGCTGGCCTACGATTTAACACCGCTGCAGAATGATTCCTCATAGTACAGTTCCGTTTCAAATCCACGCACTCATTTCCAAAATTCGCACGACACCGTTTCGGCGTTTTGATCCGACGTTGCACCCCGCACCGTCGATGTTGCACCTTGAGTATATCGATTATTCGGACAGCCATATCTTTTGACTCGTTTAGAGTTACGTGAGCCATAACCTGTCAAAACGAAGCTCTCCAGGAGATCTACGCCTTTGACAGCCCAAGGCCGTCATTACGGCGTTCCATACCCAAAAAGGACCATCCGAATCACTTTCGGGGGCTCGGAAGTTTTTTTTTCTTTTCGGTTTCTTCATTTGAATTTTTTGGTTAAACGGGATCACCGTGGCTGGCCAACGATTTAACACCGCTGCAGAATGATTCCCCATGGTACAGTTCTGTTTCAAATCCACGCACTCATTACCAAAATTCGCACGACACCGTTTCGGCGTTTTGATCCGATGTTGCACCCCGCACCGTCGATGTTGCACTCTGAGTATATCGATTATTCGGACAGCCATATCTTTTGACTCGTTTAGAGTTACGGGAGCCATAACATGTCAAAACTTAGCTCTCCAGGAGATCTACGCCTTTGACAGCCCAAGGCCGTCATAACGCCGTTCCATACCCAAAAAGGACCACCCGAATCACTTTCGGTGGTTCGGAAGTTTTTTTTCTTTTCGGTTTCTTCATTTGAATTTTTTGGTTAAACGGGATCACCGTGGCTGGCCTACGATTTAACACCGCTGCAGAATGATTCCTCATGGTACAGTTCCGTTTCAAATCCATGCACTCATTTCCAAAATTTGCACGACACCGTTTCGGCGTTTTGATCCGACGTTGCACGCCGCACCGTCGATGTTGCACTCTGAGTATATCGATTATTCGGATAGCCATATCTTTTGACTCGTTTAGAGTTACGGGAGCCATAACCTGTCAAAACGAAGCTCTCCAGGAGATCTACGCCTTTGACAGCCCAAGGCCGTCATAACGGCATTCCATACCCAAAAAGGACTATCCGAATCACTTTCGGGGGCTCGGAAGTTTTTTTTCCTTTCGGTTTCTTCATTTGAATTTTTTGGTTAAACGGGATCACCGTGGATGGCCTACGATTTAACACCGCTGCAGAATGATTCCCCATGGTACAGTTCTGTTTCAAATCCACGCAGTCATTACCAAAATTCGCACGACACCGTTTCGGCGTTTTGATCCGACGTTGCACCCCGCACCGTCGATGTTGCACTCTGAGTATATCGATTATTCGGACAGCCATATCTTTTGACTCGTTTAGAGTTACGGGAGCCATAACATGTCAAAACGAAGCTCTCCAGGAGATCTACGCCTTTGACAGCCCAAGGCCGTCATAACGGCGTTCCATACCCAAAATGGACCACCCGAATCACTTTCGGGGGCTCGGAAGTTTTTTTTCTTTTCGGTTTCTTCATTTGAATTTTTTGGTTAAACGGCATCACCGTGGCTGGCTTACGATTTAACACCGCTGCAGAATGATTCCTCATGGTACAGTTCCGTTTCAAATCCACGCACTCATTTCCAAAATTCGCACGACACCGTTTCGGTGTATTGATCCGACCTTGCACCCCGCACCGTCGATATTGCACCTTGAGTATATCGATTATTCGGACAGCCATATCTTTTGACTCGTTTAGAGTTACGGGAGCCATAACCTGTCAAAACGAAGCTCTCCAGGAGATCTACGCCTTTGACGGCCCAAGGCCGTCATAACGGCGTTCCATACCCAAAAAGGACCATCCGAATCACTTTCGGGGGCTCGGAAGTTTTTTTTTCTTTTCGGTTTCTTCATTTGAATTTTTTGGTTAAACGGGATCACCGTGGCTGGCCTACGATTTAACACCGCTGCAGAATGATTCCCCTTGGTACAGTTCTGTTTCAAATCCACGCACTCATTACCAAAATTCGCACGACACCGTTTCGGCGTTTTGATCCGATGTTGCACCCCGCACCGTCGATGTTGCACTCTGAGTATATCAATTATTCGGACAACCATATCTTTTGACTCGTTTAGAGTTACGGGAGCCATAACCTATCAAAACGAAGCTCTCCAGGAGATCTACGCCTTTGACTGCCCAAGGCCGTCATAACGGCGTTCCATACCCAAAAAGGACCATCCGAATCACTTTCGGGGGCTTGGAAGTTTTTTTTCTTTTCGGTTTCTTCATTTGAATTTTTTGGTTAAACGGGATCACCGTGGCTGGCCTACGATTTAACACCGCTGCAGAATGATTCCGCATGGTACAGTTCCGTTTCAAATCCACGCACTTATTTCCAAAATTCGCACGACACCGTTTCGACGTTTTGATCCGACGTTGCACCCCGCACCGTCGATGTTGCACTCTGAGTATATCGATTATTCGGACAGCCATATCTTTTGACTCGTTTAGAGTTACGGGAGCCATAACCTGTCAAAATGAAGCTCTCCAGGAGATCTACGCCTTTGACAGCCCAAGGCCGTCATAACGGCGTTCCATACCCAAAAAGGACCATCCGAATCACTTTCGGGGGCTCGGAAGTTTTTTTTCTTTTCGGTTTCTTCATTTGAATTTTTTGGTTAAACGGAATCATCGTGGCTGGCCTACGATTTAACACCGCTGCAGAATGATTCCTCATGGTACAGTTCCGTTTCAAATCCACGCACTCATTTCCAAAATTCGCACGACACCGTTTCGGTGTTTTGATCCGACGTTGCACCCCGCACCGTCGATGTTGCACCTTGAGTATATCCATTATTCGGACAGCCATATCTTTTGACTCGTTTATAGTTACGGGAGCCATAACCTGTCAAAACGAAGCTCTCCAGGAGATCTACGCCTTTGACAGCCCAAGGCCGTCATAACGGCGTTCCATACCCAAAAAGGACCATCCGAATCACTTTCGGGGGCTCGGAAGTTTTTTTTTCTTTTCGGTTTTTCATTTGAATTTTTTGGTTAAACGGGATCACCGTGGCTGGCCTACGATTTAACACCGCTGCAGAATGATTCCCCATGGTACAGTTCTGTTTCAAATCCACGCACTCATTACCAAAATTCGCACGACACCGTTTCGGCGTTTTGATCCGACGTTGCACCCCGCACCGTCGATGTTGCACTCTGAGTATATCGATTATTCGGACAGCCATATCTTTTGACCCGTTTAGAGTTACGGGAGCCATAACATGTCAAAACGAAGCTCTCCAGGAGATCTACGCCTTTGACAGCCCAAGGCCGTCATAACGGCGTTCCATACCCAAAAAGGACCACCCGAATCACTTTCGGGGGCTCGGAAGTTTTTTTTTCTTTTCGGTTTCTTCATTTGAATTTTTTGGTTAAACGGCATCACCGTGGCTGGCCTACGATTTAACACCGCTGCAGAATGATTCCTCATGGTACAGTTCCGTTTCAAATCCACGCACTCATTTCCAAAATTCGCACGACACCGTTTCGGCGTTTTGATCCGACGTTGCACCCCGCACCGTCGATGTTGCACCTTGAGTATATCGATTATTCGGACAGCCATATCTTTTGACTCGTTTAGAGTTACGGGAGCCATAACCTGTCAAAACGAATCTCTCCAGGAGATCTACGCCTTTGACGGCCCAAGGCCGTCATAACGGCATTCCATACCCAAAAAGGACCATCCGAATCACTTTCGGGGGCTCGGAAGTTTTTTTTTCTTTTCGGTTTCTTCATTTGAATTTTTTGGTTAAACGGGATCACCGTGGCTAGCCTACGATTTAACACCGCTGCAGAATGATTCCCCATGGTACAGTTCTGTTTCAAATCCACGCACTCATTACCAAAATTCGCACGACACCGTTTCGTCGTTTTGATCCGATGTTGCACCCCGCACCGTCGATGTTGCACTCTGAGTATATCGATTATTCGGACACCCATATCTTTTGACTCGTTTAGAGTTACGGGAGCCATAACCTGTCAAAACGAAGCTCTCCAGGAGATCTACGCCTTTGACTGCCCAAGGCCGTCATAACGGCGTTCCATACCCAAAAAGGACCATCCGAATCACTTTCGGGGGCTCGGAAGTTTTTTTTCTTTTCGGTTTCTTCATTTGAATTTTTTGGTTAAACGGGATCACCGTGGCTGGCCTACGATTTAACACCGCTGCAGAATGATTCCGCATGGTATAGTTCCGTTTCAAATCCACGCACTCATTTCCAAAATTCGCACGACACCGTTTCGAAGTTTTGATCCGACGTTGCACCCCGCACCGTCGATGTTGCACTCTAAGTATATCGATTATTCGGACAGCCATATCTTTTGACTCGTTTAGAGTTACGGGAGCCATAACCTGTCAAAACGAAGCTCTCCAGGAGATCTACGCCTTTGACAGCCCAAGGCCGTCATAACGGCGTTCCATACCCAAAAAGGACCATCCGAATCACTTTCGGGGGCTCGGAAGTTTTTTTTCTTTTCGGTTTCTTCATTTGAATTTTTTGGTTAAACGGGATCACCGTGGCTGGCCTACGATTTAACACCGCTGCAGAATGATTCCTCATGGTACAGTTCCGTTTCAAATCCATGCACCCATTTCCAAAATTCGCACGACACCGTTTCGGTGTTTTGATCCGACGTTGCACCCCGCACCGTCGATGTTGCACCTTGAGTATATCGATTATTCGGACAGCCATATCTTTGACTCGTTTAGAGTTACGGGAGCCATAACCTGTCAAAACAAAGCTCTCCAGGAGATCTACGCCTTTGACAGCCCAAGGCCGTCATAACGGCGTTCCATACCCAAAAAGGACCATCCGAATCACTTTCGGGGGCTCGGAAGTTTTTTTTTCTTTTCGGTTTCTTCATTTGAATTTTTTGGTTAAACGGGATCACCGTGGCTGGCCTACGATTTAACACCGCTGCAGAATGATTCCCCATGGTACAGTTCTGTTCAAATCCACGCACTCATTACCAAAATTCGCACGACACCGTTTCGGCGTTTTGATCCGACGTTGCACCCCGCACCGTCGATGTTGCACTCTGAGTATATCGATTATTCGGACAGCCATATCTTTTGACTCGTTTTGAGTTACGGGAGCCATAACATGTCAAAACGAAGCTCTCCAGGAGATCTACGCCTTTGACAGCCCAATGCCGTCATAACGGCGTTCCATACCCAAAAAGGACCACCCGAATCACTTTCGGGGGCTCGGAAGTTTTTTTTCTTTTCGGTTTCTTCATTTGAATTTTTTGGTTAAACGGCATCACCGTGGCTGGCCTACGATTTAACACCGCTGCAGAATGATTCCTCATGGTACAGTTCCGTTTCAAATCCACGCACTCATTTCCAAAATTCGCACGACACCGTTTCGGCGTTTTGATCCGACGTTGCACCCCGCACCGTCGATGTTGCACCTTGAGTATATCGATTATTCGGACAACCATATCTTTTGACTTGTTTAGAGTTACGGGAGCCATAACCTGTCAAAACGAAGCTCTCCAGGAGATCTACGCCTTTGACGGCCCGAGGCCGTCATAACGGTGTTCCATACCCAAAAAGGACCATCCGAATCACTTTCGGGGGCTCGAAAGTTTTTTTTCTTTTCGGTTTCTTCATTTGAATTTTTTGGTTAAACGGGATCACCGTGGCTAGCCTACGATTTAACACCGCTGCAGAATGATTCCCCATGGTACAGTTCTGTTTCAAATCCACGCACTCATTACCAAAATTCGCACGACACCGTTTCGGCGTTTTGATCCGATGTTGCACCCCGCACCGTCGATGTTGCACTCTGAGTATATCGATTATTCGGACAGCCATATCTTTTGACTCGTTTAGAGTTACGGGAGCCATAACCTGTCAAAACGAAGCTCTCCAGGAGATCTACGCCTTTGACTGCCCAAGGCCGTCATAACGACGTTCCATACCCAAAAAGGACCATCCGAATCACTTTCGGGGGCTCGGAAGTTTTTTTTCTTTTCGGTTTCTTCATTTGAATTTTTTGGTTAAACGGGATCACCGTGGCTGGCCTACGATTTAACACCGCTGCAGAATGATTCCGCATGGTACAGTTCCATTTCAAATCCACGCACTCATTTCCAAAATTCGCACGACACCGTTTCGACGTTTTGATCCGACGTTGCACCCCGCACCGTCGATGTTGCACTCTAAGTATATCGATTATTCGGACAGCCATATCTTTTGACTCGTTTAGAGTTACGGGAGCCATAACCTGTCAAAACGAAGCTCTCCAGGAGATCTACGCCTTTGATAGCCCAAGGCCGTCATAACGGCGTTCCATACCCAAAAAGGACCATCCGAATCACTTTCGGGGGCTCGGAAGTTTTTTTTCTTTTCGGTTTCTTCATTTGAATTTTTTGGTTAAACGGGATCACCGTGGCTGGCCTACGATTTAACACCGCTGCAGAATGATTCCTCATGGTACAGTTCCGTTTCAAATCCACGCACCCATTTCCAAAATTCGCACGACACCGTTTCGGCGTTTTGATCCGACGTTGCACCCCGCACCGTCGATGTTGCACCTTGAGTATATCGATTATTCGGACAGCCATATCTTTTGACTCGTTTAGAGTTACGGGAGCCATAACCTGTCAAAACGAAGCTCTCCAGGAGATCTACGCCTTTGACGACCCAAGGCCGTCATAACGGCGTTCCATACCCAAAAAGGACCATCCGAATCACTTTCGGGGGCTCGGAAGTTTTTTTTTCTTTTCGGTTTCTTCATTTGAATTTTTTGGTTAAACGGGATCACCGTGGCTAGCCTACGATTTAACACCGCTGCAGAATGATTCCTTATGGTACAGTTCTGTTTCAAATCCACGCACTCATTACCAAAATTCGCACGACACCGTTTCGGCGTTTTGATCCGATGTTGCACCCCGCACCGTCGATGTTGCACTCTGAGTATATCGATTATTCAGACAGCCATATCTTTTGACTCGTTTAGAGTTACGGGAGCCATAACCTGTCAAAACGAAGCTCTCCAGGAGATCTACACCTTTGACTGCCCAAGGCCGTCATAACGACGTTCCATACCCAAAAAGGACCATCCGAATCACTTTCGGGGGCTCAGAAGTTTTTTTTCTTTTCGCTTTCTTCATTTGAATTTTTTGGTTAAACGGGATCACCGTGGCTGGCCTACGATTTAACACCGCTGCAGAATGATTCCGCATGGTACAGTTCCGTTTCAAATCCACTCACTCATTTCCAAAATTCGCACGACACCGTTTCGACGTTTTGATCCGACGTTCACCCCGCACCCTCGATGTTGCACTCTGAGTATATCGATTATTCGGACAGCCATATCTTTTGACTCGTTTAGAGTTACGGGAGCCATAACCTGTCAAAACGAAGCTCTCCAGGAGATCTACGCCTTTGACAGCCAAAGGCTGTCATAACGGCGTTCCATACCCAAAAAGGACCATCCGAATCACTTTCGGGGGCTCGGAAGTTTTTTTTCCTTTCGGTTTCTTCATTTGAATTTTTTGGTTAAACGGGATCACCGTGGCTGGCCTACGATTTAACACCGCTGCAGAATGATTCCTCATGGTACAGTTCCGTTTCAAATCCACACACTCATTTCCAAAATTCGCACGACACCGTTTCGGCGTTTTGATCCGACGTTGCACCCCGCACCGTCGATGTTGCACCTTGAGTATATCGATTATTCGGACAGCCATATCTTTTGACTCGTTTAGAGTTACGGGAGCCATAACCTGTCAAAACGAAGCTCTCCAGGAGATCTACGCCTTTGACAGCCCAAGGCCGTCATAACGGCGTTCCATACCCAAAAAGGACCATCCGAATCACTTTCGGGGGATCAGAAGTTTTTTTTTCTTTTCGGTTTCTTCATTTGAATTTTTTGGTTAAACGGGATCACCGTGGCTGGCCAACGATTTAACACCGCTGCAGAATGATTCCCCATGGTACAGTTCTGTTTCAAATCCACGCACTCATTACCAAAATTCGCACGACACCGTTTCGGCGTTTTGATCCGATGTTGCACCCCGCACCGTCGATGTTGCACTATGAGTATATCGATTATTCGGACAGCCATATCTTTTGACTCGTTTAGAGTTACGGGAGCCATAACCTGTCAAAACGAAGCTCTCCAGGAGATCTACGCCTTTGACAGCCCAAGGCCGTCATAACGGCGTTCCATACCCAAAAAGGACCATCCGAATCACTTTCGGGGGCTCGGAAGTTTTTTTTTCTTTTCGGTTTCTTCATTTGAATTTTTTGGTTAAACGGCATCACCGTGGCTGGCCTACGATTTAACACCGCTGCAGAATGATTCCTCATGGTACAGTTCCGTTTCAAATCCACGCACTCATTTCCAAAATTCGCACGACACCGTTTCGGCGTTTTGATCCGACGTTGCACCCCGCACCGTCGATGTTGCACCTTGAGTATATCGATTATTCGGACAGCCATATCTTTTGACTCGTTTAGAGTTACGGGAGCCATAACCTGTCAAAACGAATCTCTCCAGGAGATCTACGCCTTTGACGGCCCAAGGCCGTCATAACGGCATTCCATACCCAAAAAGGACCATCCGAATCACTTTCGGGGGCTCGGAAGTTTTTTTTTCTTTTCGGTTTCTTCATTTGAATTTTTTGGTTAAACGGGATCACCGTGGCTAGCCTACGATTTAACACCGCTGCAGAATGATTCCCCATGGTACAGTTCTGTTTCAAATCCACGCACTCATTACCAAAATTCGCACGACACCGTTTCGGCGTTTTGATCCGATGTTGCACCCCGCACCGTCGATGTTGCACTCTGAGTATATCGATTATTCGGACACCCATATCTTTTGACTCGTTTAGAGTTACGGGAGCCATAACCTGTCAAAACGAAGCTCTCCAAGAGATCTACGCCTTTGACTGCCCAAGGCCGTCATAACGGCGTTCCATACCCAAAAAGGACCATCCGAATCACTTTCGGGGGCTCGGAAGTTTTTTTTCTTTTCGGTTTCTTCATTTGAATTTTTTGGTTAAACGGGATCACCGTGGCTGGCCTACGATTTAACACCGCTGCAGAATGATTCCGCATGGTACAGTTCCGTTTCAAATCCACGCACTCATTTCCAAAATTCGCACGACACCGTTTCGAAGTTTTGATCCGACGTTGCACCCCGCACCGTCGATGTTGCACTCTAACTATATCGATTATTCGGACAGCCATATCTTTTGACTCGTTTAGAGTTACGGGAGCCATAACCTGTCAAAACGAAGCTCTCCAGGAGATCTACGCCTTTGACAGCCCAAGGCCGTCATAACGGCGTTCCATACCCAAAAAGGACCATCCGAATCACTTTCGGGGGCTCGGAAGTTTTTTTTTCTTTTCGGTTTCTTCATTTGAATTTTTTGGTTAAACGGGATCACCGTGGCTGGCCTACGATTTAACACCGCTGCAGAATGATTCCTCATGGTACAGTTCCGTTTCAAATCCATGCACCCATTTCCAAAATTCGCACGACACCGTTTCGGTGTTTTGATCCGACGTTGCACCCCGCACCGTCGATGTTGCACCTTGAGTATATCGATTATTCGGACAGCCATATCTTTGACTCGTTTAGAGTTACGGGAGCCATAACCTGTCAAAACAAAGCTCTCCAGGAGATCTACGCCTTTGACAGCCCAAGGCCGTCATAACGGCGTTCCATACCCAAAAAGGACCATCCGAATCACTTTCGGGGGCTCGGAAGTTTTTTTTCTTTTCGGTTTCTTCATTTGAATTTTTTGGTTAAACGGGATCACCGTGGCTGGCCTACGATTTAACACCGCTGCAAAATGATTCCCCATGGTACAGTTCTGTTTCAAATCCACGCACTCATTACCAAAATTCGCACGACACCGTTTCGGCGTTTTGATCCGACGTTGCACCCCGCACCGTCGATGTTGCACTCTGAGTATATCGATTATTCGGACAGCCATATCTTTTGACTCGTTTTGAGTTACGGGAGCCATAACATGTCAAAACGAAGCTCTCCAGGAGATCTACGCCTTTGACAGCCCAATGCCGTCATAACGGCGTTCCATACCCAAAAGGACCACCCGAATCACTTTCGGGGGCTCGGAAGTTTTTTTTCTTTTCGGTTTCTTCATTTGAATTTTTTGGTTAAACGGCATCACCGTGGCTGGCCTACGATTTAACACCGCTGCAGAATGATTCCTCATGGTACAGTTCCGTTTCAAATCCACGCACTCATTTCCAAAATTCGCACGACACCGTTTCGGCGTTTTGATCCGATGTTGCACCCCGCACCGTCGATGTTGCACCTTGAGTATATCGATTATTCGGACAACCATATCTTTTGACTCGTTTAGAGTTACGGGAGCCATAACCTGTCAAAACGAAGCTCTCCAGGAGATCTACGCCTTTGACGGCCCGAGGCCGTCATAACGGCGTTCCATACCCAAAAAGGACCATCCGAATCACTTTCGGGGGCTCGGAAGTTTTTTTTTCTTTTCGGTTTCTTCATTTGAATTTTTTGGTTAAACGGGATCACCGTGGCTAGCCTACGATTTAACACCGCTGCAGAATGATTCCCCATGGTACAGTTCTGTTTCAAATCCACGCACTCATTACCAAAATTCGCACGACACCGTTTCGGCGTTTTGATCCGATGTTGCACCCCGCACCGTCGATGTTGCACTCTGAGTATATCGATTATTCGGACAGCCATATCTTTTGACTCGTTTAGAGTTACGGGAGCCATAACCTGTCAAAACGAAGCTCTCCAGGAGATCTACGCCTTTGATTGCCCAAGGCCGTCATAACGACGTTCCATACCCAAAAAGGACCATCCGAATCACTTTCGGGGGCTCGGAAGTTTTTTTTCTTTTCGGTTTCTTCATTTGAATTTTTTGGTTAAACGTGATCACCGTGGCTGGCCTACGATTTAACACCGCTGCAGAATGATTCCGCATGGTACAGTTCCATTTCAAATCCACGCACTCATTTCCAAAATTCGCACGACACCGTTTCGAAGTTTTGATCCGACGTTGCACCCCGCACCGTCGATGTTGCACTCTAAGTATATCGATTATTCGGACAGCCATATCTTTTGACTCGTTTAGAGTTACGGGAGCCATAACCTGTCAAAACGAAGCTCTCCAGGAGATCTACGCCTTTGACAGCCCAAGGCCGTCATAACGGCGTTCCATACCCAAAAAGGACCATCCGAATCACTTTCGGGGGCTCGGAAGTTTTTTTTCTTTTCGGTTTCTTCATTTGAATTTTTTGGTTAAACGGGATCACCGTGGCTGGCCTACGATTTAACACCGCTGCAGAATGATTCCTCATGGTACAGTTCCGTTTCAAATCCACGCACCCATTTCCAAAATTCGCACGACACCGTTTCGGCGTTTTGATCCGACGTTGCACCCCGCACCGTCGATGTTGCACCTTGAGTATATCGATTATTCGGACAGCCATATCTTTTGACTCGTTTAGAGTTACGGGAGCCATAACCTGTCAAAACGAAGCTCTCCAGGAGATCTACGCCTTTGACGGCCCAAGGCCGTCATAACGGCGTTCCATACCCAAAAAGGACCATCCGAATCACTTTCGGGGGCTCGGAAGTTTTTTTTCTTTTCGGTTTCTTCATTTGAATTTTTTGGTTAAACGGGATCACCGTGGCTAGCCTACGATTTAACACCGCTGCAGAATGATTCCTTATGGTACAGTTCTGTTTCAAATCCACGCACTCATTACCAAAATTCGCACGACACCGTTTCGGCGTTTTGATCCGATGTTGCACCCCGCACCGTCGATGTTGCACTCTGAGTATATCGATTATTCAGACAGCCATATCTTTTGACTCGTTTAGAGTTACGGGAGCCATAACCTGTCAAAACGAAGCTCTCCAGGAGATCTACACCTTTGACTGCCCAAGGCCGTCATAACGACGTTCCATACCCAAAAAGGACCATCCGAATCACTTTCGGGGGCTCAGAAGTTTTTTTTCTTTTCGGTTTCTTCATTTGAATTTTTTGGTTAAACGGGATCACCGTGGCTGGCCTACGATTTAACACCGCTGCAGAATGATTCCGCATGGTACAGTTCCGTTTCAAATCCACTCACTCATTTCCAAAATTCGCACGACACCGTTTCGACGTTTTGATCCGACGTTGCACCCCGCACCCTCGATGTTGCACTCTGAGTATATCGATTATTCGGACAGCCATATCTTTTGACTCGTTTAGAGTTACGGGAGCCATAACCTTTCAAAACGAAGCTCTCCAGGAGATCTACGCCTTTGACAGCCCAAGGCTGTCATAACGGCGTTCCATACCCAAAAAGGACCATCCGAATCACTTTCGGGGGCTCGGAAGTTTTTTTTCCTTTCGGTTTCTTCATTTGAATTTTTTGGTTAAACGGGATCACCGTGGCTGGCCTACGATTTAACACCGCTGCAGAATGATTCCTCATGGTACAGTTCCGTTTCAAATCCACGCACTCATTTCCAAAATTCGCACGACACCGTTTCGGCGTTTTGATCCGACGTTGCACCCCGCACCGTCGATGTTACACCTTGAGTATATCGATTATTCGGACAGCCATATCTTTTGACTCGTTTAGAGTTACGGGAGCCATAACCTGTCAAAACGAAGCTCTCCAGGAGATCTACGCCTTTGACAGCCCAAGGCCGTCATAACGGCGTTCCATACCCAAAAAGGACCATCCGAATCACTTTCGGGGGATCAGAAGTTTTTTTTTCTTTTCGGTTTCTTCATTTGAATTTTTTGGTTAAACGGGATCACCGTGGCTGGCCAACGATTTAACACCGCTGCAGAATGATTCCCCATGGTACAGTTCTGTTTCAAATCCACGCACTCATTACCAAAATTCGCACGACACCGTTTCGGCGTTTTGATCCGATGTTGCACCCCGCACCGTCGATGTTGCACTCTGAGTATATCGATTATTCAGACAGCCATATCTTTTGACTCGTTTAGAGTTACGGGAGCCATAACCTGTCAAAACGAAGCTCTCCAGGAGATCTACACCTTTGACTGCCCAAGGCCGTCATAACGACGTTCCATACCCAAAAAGGACCATCCGAATCACTTTCGGGGGCTCAGAAGTTTTTTTTCTTTTCGGTTTCTTCATTTGAATTTTTTGGTTAAACGGGATCACCGTGGCTGGCCTACGATTTAACACCGCTGCAGAATGATTCCGCATGGTACAGTTCCGTTTCAAATCCACTCACTCATTTCCAAAATTCGCACGACACCGTTTCGACGTTTTGATCCGACGTTGCACCCCGCACCCTCGATGTTGCACTCTGAGTATATCGATTATTCGGACAGCCATATCTTTTGACTCGTTTAGAGTTACGGGAGCCATAACCTGTCAAAACGAAGCTCTCCAGGAGATCTACGCCTTTGACAGCCCAAGGCTGTCATAACGGCGTTCCATACCCAAAAAGGACCATCCGAATCACTTTCGGGGGCTCGGAAGTTTTTTTTCCTTTCGGTTTCTTCATTTGAATTTTTTGGTTAAACGGGATCACCGTGGCTGGCCTACGATTTAACACCGCTGCAGAATGATTCCTCATGGTACAGTTCCGTTTCAAATCCATGCACTCATTTCCAAAATTCGCACGACACCGTTTCGGCGTTTTGATCCGACGTTGCACCCCGCACCGTCGATGTTGCACCTTGAGTATATCGATTATTCGGACAGCCATATCTTTTGACTCGTTTAGAGTTACGGGAGCCATAACCTGTCAAAACGAAGCTCTCCAGGAGATCTACGCCTTTGACAGCCCAAGGCCGTCATAACGGCGTTCCATACCCAAAAAGGACCATCCGAATCACTTTCGGGGGATCAGAAGTTTTTTTTTCTTTTCGGTTTCTTCATTTGAATTTTTTGGTTAAACGGGATCACCGTGGCTGGCCAACGATTTAACACCGCTGCAGAATGATTCCCCATGGTACAGTTCTGTTTCAAATCCACGCACTCATTACCAAAATTCGCACGACACCGTTTCGGCGTTTTGATCCGATGTTGCACCCCGCACCGTCGATGTTGCACTCTGAGTATATCGATTATTCGGACAGCCATATCTTTTGACTCGTTTAGAGTTACGGGAGCCATAACCTGTCAAAACGAAGCTCTCCAGGAGATCTACGCCTTTGACAGCCCAAGGCCGTCATAACGGCGTTCCATACCCAAAAAGGACCATCCGAATCACTTTCGGGGGCTCGGAAGTTTTTTTTTCTTTTCGGTTTCTTCATTTGAATTTTTTGGTTAAACGGGATCACCGTGGATGGCCTACGATTTAACACCGCTGCAGAATGATTCCCCATGGTATAGTTCTGTTTCAAATCCACGCACTCATTACCAAAATTCGCACGACACCGTTTCGGCGTTTTGATCCGACGTTGCACCCCGCACCGTCGATGTTGCACTCTGAGTATATCGATTATTCGGACAGCCATATCTTTTGACTCGTTTAGAGTTACGGGAGCCATAACATGTCAAAACGAAGCTCTCCAGGAGATCTACGCCTTTGACAGCCCAAGGCCGTCATAACGGCGTTCCATACCCAAAAAGGACCACCCGAATCACTTTCGGGGGCTCGGAAGTTTTTTTTCTTTTCGGTTTCTTCATTTGAATTTTTTGGTTAAACGGCATCACCGTGGCTGGCCTACGATTTAACACCGCTGCAGAATGATTCCTCATGGTACAGTTCCGTTTCAAATCCACGCACTCATTTCCAAAATTCGCACGACACCGTTTCGGTGTATTGATCCGACCTTGCACCCCGCACCGTCGATGTTGCACCTTGAGTATATCGATTATTCGGACAGCCATATCTTTTGACTCGTTTAGAGTTACGGGAGCCATAACCTGTCAAAACGAAGCTCTCCAGGAGATCTACGCCTTTGACGGCCCAAGGCCGTCATAACGGCGTTCCATACCCAAAAAGGACCATCCGAATCACTTTCGGGGGCTCGGAAGTTTTTTTTTTCTTTTCGGTTTCTTCATTTGAATTTTTTGGTTAAACGGGATCACCGTGGCTGGCCTACGATTTAACACCGCTGTAGAATGATTCCCCATGGTACAGTTCTGTTTCCAATCCACGCACTCATTACCAAAATTCGCACGACACCGTTTCGGCGTTTTGATCCGATGTTGCACCCCGCACCGTCGATGTTGCACTCTGAGTATATCGATTATTCGGACAACCATATCTTTTGACTCGTTTAGAGTTACGGGAGCCATAACCTGTCAAAACGAAGCTCTCCAGGAGATCTACTCCTTTGACTGCCCAAGGTCGTCATAACGGCGTTCCATACCCAAAAAGGAACATCCGAATCACTTTCGGGGGCTTGGAAGTTTTTTTTCTTTTCGGTTTCTTCATTTGAATTTTTTGGTTAAACGGGATCACCGTGGCTGGCCTACGATTTAACACCGCTGCAGAATGATTCCGCATGGTACAGTTCCGTTTCAAATCCACGCACTTATTTCCAAAATTCGCACGACACCGTTTCGACGTTTTGATCCGACGTTGCACCCCGCACCGTCGATGTTGCACTCTGAGTATATCGATTATTCGGACAGCCATATCTTTTGACTCGTTTAGAGTTACGGGAGCCATAACCTGTCAAAATGAAGCTCTCCAGGAGATCTACGCCTTTGACAGCCCAAGGCCGTCATAACGGCGTTCCATACCCAAAAAGGACCACCCGAATCACTTTCGGGGGCTCGGAAGTTTTTTTTTCTTTTCGGTTACTTCATTTGAATTTTTTGGTTAAACGACATCACCGTGGCTGGCCTACGATTTAACACCGCTGCAGAATGATTCCTCATGGTACAGTTCCGTTTCAAATCCACGCACTCATTTCCAAAATTCGCACGACACCGTTTCGGCGTTTTGATCCGACGTTGCACCCCGCACCGTCGATGTTGCACCTTGAGTATATCGATTATTCGGACAGCCATATCTTTTGACTCGTTTAGAGTTACGGGAGCCATAACCTGTCAAAACGAAGCTCTCCAGGAGATCTACGCCTTTGACGGCCAAAGGCCGTCATAACGGCATTCCATACCCAAAAAGGACCATCCGAATCACTTTCGGGGGCTCGGAAGTTTTTTTTTTCTTTTCGGTTTCTTCATTTGAATTTTTTGGTTAAACGGGATCACCGTGGCTAGCCTACGATTTAACACCGCTGCAGAATGATTCCCCATGGTACAGTTCTGTTTCAAATCCACGCACTCATTACCAAAATTCGCACGACACCGTTTCGGCGTTTTGTTCCGATGTTGCACCCCGCACCGTCGATGTTGCACTCTGAGTATATCGATTATTCGGACACCCATATCTTTTGACTCGTTTAGAGTTACGGGAGCCATAACCTGTCAAAACGAAGCTCTCCAGGAGATCTACGCCTTTGACTGACCAAGGCCGTCATAACGGCGTTCCATACCCAAAAAGGACCATCCGAATCACTTTCGGGGGCTCGGAAGTTTTTTTCTTTTCGGTTTCTTCATTTGAATTTTTTGGTTAAACGGGATCACCGTGGCTGGCCTACGATTTAACACCACTGCAGAATGATTCCGCATGGTACAGTTCCGTTTCAAATCCACGCACTCATTTCCAAAATTCGCACGACACCGTTTCGACGTTTTGATCCGACGTTGCACCCCGCACCGTCGATGTTGCTCTCTAAGTATATCGATTATTCGGACAGCCATATCTTTTGACTCGTTTAGAGTTACGGGAGCCATAACCTGTCAAAACGAAGCTCTCCAGGAGATCTACGCCTTTGACAGCCCAAGGCCGTCATAACGGCGTTCCATACCCAAAAAGGACCATCCGAATCACTTTCGGGGGCTCGGAAGTTTTTTTTCTTTTCGGTTTCTTCATTTGAATTTTTTGGTTAAACGGGATCACCGTGGCTGGCCTACGATTTAACACCGCTGCAGAATGATTCCTCATGGTACCGTTCCGTTTCAAATCCACGCACCCATTTCCAAAATTCGCACGACACCATTTCGGTGTTTTGATCCGACGTTGCACCCCGCACCGTCGATGTTGCACCTTGAGTGTATCGATTATTCGGACAGCCATATCTTTGACTCGTTTAGAGTTACGGGAGCCATAACCTGTCAAAACGAAGCTCTCCAGGAGATCTACGCCTTTGACAGCCCAAGGCCGTCATAACGGCGTTCCATACCCAAAAAGGACCATCCGAATCACTTTCGGGGGCTCGGAAGTTTTTTTTTCTTTTCGGTTTCTTCATTTGAATTTTTTGGTTAAACGGGATCACCGTGGCTGGCCTACGATTTAACACCGCTGCAGAATGATTCCTCATGGTACAGTTCCGTTTCAAATCCACGCACTCATTTCCAAAATTCGCACGACACCGTTTCGGCGTTTTGATCCGACGTTGCACCCCGCACCGTCGATGTTGCACCTTGAGTATATCCATTATTCGGACAGCCATATCTTTTGACTCGTTTATAGTTACGGGAGCCATAACCTGTCAAAACGAAGCTCTCCAGGAGATCTACGCCTTTGACAGCCCAAGGCCGTCATAACGGCGTTCCATACCCAAAAAGGACCATCCGAATCACTTTCGGGGGCTCGGAAGTTTTTTTTTCTTTTCGGTTTTTCATTTGAATTTTTTGGTTAAACGGGATCACCGTGGCTGGCCTACGATTTAACACCGCTGCAGAATGATTCCCCACGGTACAGTTCTGTTTCAAATCCACGCACTCATTACCAAAATTCGCACGACACCGTTTCGGCGTTTTGATCCGACGTTGCACCCCGCACCGTCGATGTTGCACTTTGAGTATATCGATTATTCGGACAGCCATATCTTTTGACTCGTTTAGAGTTACGGGAGCCATAACATGTCAAAACGAAGCTCTCCAGGAGATCTACGCCTTTGACAGCCCAAGGCCGTCATAACGGCGTTCCATACCCAAAAAGGACCACCCGAATCACTTTCGGGGGCTCGGAAGTTTTTTTTTCTTTTCGGTTACTTCATTTGAATTTTTTGGTTAAACGGCATCACCGTGGCTGGCCTACGATTTAACACCGCTGCAGAATGATTCCTCATGGTACAGTTCCGTTTCAAATCCACGCACTCATTTCCAAAATTCGCACGACACCGTTTCGGCGTTTTGATCCGACGTTGCACCCCGCACCGTCGATGTTGCACCTTGAGTATATCGATTATTCGGACAGCCATATCTTTTGACTCGTTTAGAGTTACGGGAGCCATAACCTGTCAAAACGAAGCTCTCCAGGAGATCTACGCCTTTGACGGCCCAAGGCCGTCATAACGGCATTCCATACCCAAAAAGGACCATCCGAATCACTTTCGGGGGCTCGGAAGTTTTTTTTTCTTTTCGGTTTCTTCATTTGAATTTTTTGGTTAAACGGGATCACCGTGGCTAGCCTACGATTTAACACCGCTGCAGAATGATTCCCCATGGTACAGTTCTGTTTCAAATCCACGCACTCATTACCAAAATTCGCACGACACCGTTTCGGCGTTTTGTTCCGATGTTGCACCCCGCACCGTCGATGTTGCACTCTGAGTATATCGATTATTCGGACACCCATATCTTTTGACTCGTTTAGAGTTACGGGAGCCATAACCTGTCAAAACGAAGCTCTCCAGGAGATCTACGCCTTTGACTGCCCAAGGCCGTCATAACGGCGTTCCATACCCAAAAAGGACCATCCGAATCACTTTCGGGGGCTCGGAAGTTTTTTTCTTTTCGGTTTCTTCATTTGAATTTTTTGGTTAAACGGGATCACCGTGGCTGGCCTACGATTTAACACCGCTGCAGAATGATTCTGCATGGTACAGTTCCGTTTCAAATCCACGCACTCATTTCCAAAATTCGCACGACACCGTTTCGACGTTTTGATCCGACGTTGCACCCCGCACCGTCGATGTTGCACTCTAAGTATATCGATTATTCGGACAGCCATATCTTTTGACTCGTTTAGAGTTACGGGAGCCATAACCTGTCAAAACGAAGCTCTCCAGGAGATCTACGCCTTTGACAGCCCAAGGCCGTCATAACGGCGTTCCATACCCAAAAAGGACCATCCGAATCACTTTCGGGGGCTCGGAAGTTTTTTTTCTTTTCGGTTTCTTCATTTGAATTTTTTGGTTAAACGGGATCACCGTGGCTGGCCTACGATTTAACACCGCTGCAGAATGATTCCTCATGGTACCGTTCCGTTTCAAATCCACGCACCCATTTCCAAAATTCGCACGACACCGTTTCGGTGTTTTGATCCGACGTTGCACCCCGCACCATCGATGTTGCACCTTGAGTATATCGATTATTCGGACAGCCATATCTTTGACTCGTTTAGAGTTACGGGAGCCATAACCTGTCAAAACGAAGCTCTCCAGGAGATCTACGCCTTTGACAGCCCAAGGCCGTCATAACGGCGTTCCATACCCAAAAAGGACCATCCGAATCACTTTCGGGGGCTCGGAAGTTTTTTTTTCTTTTCGGTTTCTTCATTTGAATTTTTTGGTTAAACGGGATCACCGTGGCTGGCCTACGATTTAACACCGCTGCAGAATGATTCCCCATGGTACAGTTCTGTTTCAAATCCACGCACTCATTACCAAAATTCGCACGACACCGTTTCGGCGTTTTGATCCGACGTTGCACCCCGCACCGTCGATGTTGCACTCTGAGTATATCGATTATTCGGACAGCCATATCTTTTGACTCGTTTTGAGTTACGGGAGCCATAACATGTCAAAACGAAGCTCTCCAGGAGATCTACGCCTTTTACAGCCCAATGCCATCATAACGGCGTTCCATACCCAAAAAGGACCACCCGAATCACTTTCGGGGGCTAGGAAGTTTTTTTTCTTTTCGGTTTCTTCATTTGAATTTTTTGGTTAAACGGCATCACCGTGGCTGGCCTACGATTTAACACCGCTGCAGAATGATTCCTCATGGTACAGTTCCGTTTCAAATCCACGCACTCATTTCCAAAATTCGCACGACACCGTTTCGGCGTTTTGATCCGACGTTGCACCCCGCACCGTCGATGTTGCACCTTGAGTATATCGATTATTCGGACAGCCATATCTTTTGACTCGTTTAGAGTTACGGGAGCCATAACCTGTCAAAACGAAGCTCTCCAGGAGATCTATGCTTTTGACGGCCCAAGGCCGTCATAACGGCGTTCCATACCTAAAAAGGACCATCCGAATCACTTTCGGGGGCTCGGAAGTTTTTTTTTCTTTTCGGTTTCTTCATTTGAATTTTTTGGTTAAACGGGATCACCGTGGCTAGCCTACGATTTAACACCGCTGCAGAATGATTCCCCATGGTACAGTTCTGTTTCAAATCCACGCACTCATTACCAAAATTCGCACGACACCGTTTCGGCGTTTTGATCCGATGTTGCACCCCGCACCGTCGATGTTGCACTCTGAGTATATCGATTATTCGGACAGCCATATCTTTTGACTCGTTTAGAGTTACGGGAGCCATAACCTGTCAAAACGAAGCTCTCCAGGAGATCTACGCCTTTGACTGCCCAAGGCCGTCATAACGACGTTCCATACCCAAAAAGGACCATCCGAATCACTTTCGGGGGCTCGGAAGTTTTTTTTCTTTTCGGTTTCTTCATTTGAATTTTTTGGTTAAACGGGATCACCGTGGCTGGCCTACGATTTAACACCGCTGCAGAATGATTCCGCATGGTACAGTTCCGTTTCAAATCCACGCACTCATTTCCAAAATTCGCACGACACCGTTTCGACGTTTGATCCGACGTTGCACCCCGCACCGTCGATGTTGCACTCTAAGTATATCGATTATTCGGACAACCATATCTTTTGACTCGTTTAGAGTTACGGGAGCCATAACCTGTCAAAACGAAGCTCTCCAGGAGATCTACGCCTTTGACAGCCCAAGGCCGTCATAACGGCGTTCCATACCCAAAAAGGACCATCCGAATCACTTTCGGGGGCTCGGAAGTTTTTTTTCTTTTCGGTTTCTTCATTTGAATTTTTTGGTTAAACGGGATCACCGTGGCTGGCCTACGATTTAACACCGCTGCAGAATGATTCCTCATGGTACAGTTCCGTTTCAAATCCACGCACCCATTTCCAAAATTCGCACGACACCGTTTCGGCGTTTTGATCCGACGTTGCACCCCGCACCGTCGATGTTGCACCTTGAGTATATCGATTATTCGGACAGCCATATCTTTTGACTCGTTTAGAGTTACGGGAGCCATAACCTGTCAAAACGAAGCTCTCCAGGAGATCTACGCCTTTGACGGCCCAAGGCCGTCATAACGGCGTTCCATACCCAAAAAGGACCATCCGAATCACTTTCGGGGGCTAGGAAGTTTTTTTTTCTTTTCGGTTTCTTCATTTGAATTTTTTGGTTAAACGGGATCACCGTGGCTAGCCTACGATTTAACACCGCTGCAGAATGATTCCTTATGGTACAGTTCTGTTTCAAATCCACGCACTCATTACCAAAATTCGCACGATACCGTTTCGGCGTTTTGATCCGATGTTGCACCCCGCACCGTCGATGTTGCACTCTGAGTATATCGATTATTCGGACAGCCATATCTTTTGACTCGTTTAGAGTTACGGGAGCCATAACCTGTCAAAACGAAGCTCTCCAGGAGATCTACACCTTTGACTGCCCAAGGCCGTCATAACGACGTTCCATACCCAAAAAGGACCATCCGAATCACTTTCGGGGGCTCGGAAGTTTTTTTTCTTTTCGGTTTCTTCATTTGAATTTTTTGGTTAAACGGGATCACCGTGGCTGGCCTACGATTTAACACCGCTGCAGAATGATTCCGCATGGTACAGTTCCGTTTCAAATCCACGCACTCATTTCCAAAATTCGCACGACACCGTTTCGACGTTTTGATCCGACGTTGCACCCCGCACCGTCGATGTTGCACTCTGAGTATATCGATTATTCGGACAGCCATATCTTTTGACTCGTTTAGAGTTACGGGAGCCATAACCTGTCAAAACGAAGCTCTCCAGGAGATCTACGCCTTTGACAGCCCAAGGCCGTCATAACGGCGTTCCATACCTAAAAAGGACCATCCGAATCACTTTCGGGGGCTCGGAAGTTTTTTTCCTTTCGGTTTCTTCATTTGAATTTTTTGGTTAAACGGGATCACCGTGGCTGGCCTACGATTTAACACCGCTGCAGAATGATTCCTCATGGTACAGTTCCGTTTCAAATCCACGCACTCATTTCCAAAATTCGCACGACACCGTTTCGGCGTTTTGATCCGACGTTGCACCCCGCACCGTCAATGTTGCACCTTGAGTATATCGATTATTCGGACAGCCATATCTTTTGACTCGTTTAGAGTTACGGGAGCCATAACATGTCAAAACGAAGCTCTCCAGGAGATCTACGCCTTTGACAGCCCAAGGCCGTCATAACGGCGTTCCATACCCAAAAAGGACCATCCGAATCACTTTCGGGGGCTCGGAAGTTTTTTTTTCTTTTCGGTTTCTTCATTTGAATTTTTTGGTTAAACGGGATCACCGTGGCTGGCCAACGATTTAACACTGCTGCAGAATGATTCCCCATGGTACAGTTCTGTTTCAAATCCACGCACTCATTACCAAAATCCGCACGACACCGTTTCGGCGTTTTGATCCGATGTTGCACCCCGCACCGTCGATGTTGCACTCTGAGTATATCGATTATTCGGACAGCCATATCTTTTGACTCGTTTAGAGTTACGGGAGCCATAACATGTCAAAACGAAGCTCTCCAGGAGATCTACGCCTTTGACAGCCCAAGGCCGTCATAACGGCGTTCCATACCCAAAAAGGACCATCCGAATCACTTTCGGGGGCTCGGAAGTTTTTTTTTCTTTTCGGTTTCTTCATTTGAATTTTTTGGTTAAACGGGATCACCGTGGCTGGCCTACGATTTAACACCGCTGCAGAATGATTCCTCATGGTACAGTTCCATTTCAAATCCACGCACTCATTTCCAAAATTCGCACGACACCGTTTCGGCGTTTTGATCCGACGTTGCACCCCGCACCGTCGATGTTGCACCTTGAGTATATCGATTATTCGGACAGCCATATCTTTTGACTCGTTTAGAGTTACGGGAGCCATAACCTGTCAAAACGAAGCTCTCCAGGAGATCTACGCCTTTGACAGCCCAAGGCCGTCATAACGGCGTTCCATACCCAAAAAGGACCATCCGAATCACTTTCGGGGGCTTGGAAGTTTTTTTTTCTTTTCGGTTTCTTCATTTGAATTTTTTGGTTAAACGGGATCACCGTGGCTGGCCTACGATTTAACACCGCTGCAGAATGATTCCCCATGGTACAGTTCTGTTTCAAATCCACGCACTCATTACCAAAATTCGCACGACACCGTTTCGGCGTTTTGATCCGATGTTGCACCCCGCACCGTCGATGTTGCACTCTGAGTATATCGATTATTCGGACAGCCATATCTTTTGACTCGTTTAGAGTTACGGGAGCCATAACCTGTCAAAACGAAGCTCTCCAGGAGATCTACGCCTTTGACAGCCCAAGGCCGTCATAACGGCGTTCCATACCCAAAAAGGACCATCCGAATCACTTTCGGGGGCTCGGAAGTTTTTATTCTTTTCGGTTTCTTCATTTGAATTTTTTGGTTAAACGGGATCACCGTGGCTGGCCTACGATTTAACACCGCTGCAGAATGATTCCTCATGGTACAGTTTCGTTTCAAATCCACGCACTCATTTCCAAAATTCGCACGACACCGTTTCGGCGTTTTGATCCGACGTTGCACCCCGCACCGTCGATGTTGCACCTTGAGTATATCGATTATTCGGACAGCCATATCTTTTGACTCGTTTAGAGTTACGGGAGCCATAACCTGTCAAAACGAAGCTCTCCAGGAGATCTACGCCTTTGACAGCCCAAGGCCGTCATAACGGCGTTCCATTCCCAAAAAGGACCATCCGAATCACTTTCGGGGGCTCGGAAGTTTTTTTTTCTTTTCGGTTTCTTCATTTGAATTTTTTGGTTAAACGGGATCACCGTGGCTGGCCTACGATTTAACACCGCTGCAGAATGATTCCCCATGGTACAGTTCTGTTTCAAATCCACGCACTCATTACCAAAATTCGCACGACACCGTTTCGGCGTTTTGATCCGATGTTGCACCCCGCACCGTCGATGTTGCACTCTGAGTATTCGATTATTCGGACAGCCATATCTTTTGACTCGTTTAGAGTTACGGGAGCCATAACCTGTCAAAACGAAGCTCTCCAGGAGATCTACGCCTTTGACCGCCCAAGGCCGTCATAACGGCGTTCCATACCCAAAAAGGACCATCCGAATCACTTTCGGGGGCTCGGAAGTTTTTTTTCTTTTCGGTTTCTTCATTTGAATTTTTTGGTTAAACGGGATCACCGTGGCTGGCCTACGATTTAACACCGCTGCAGATCGATTCCGCATGGTACAGTTCCGTTTCAAATCCACGCACTCATTTCCAAAATTCGCACGACACCGTTTCGGCGTTTTGATCCGACGTTGCACCCCGCACCGTCGATGTTGCACCTTGAGTATATCGATTATTCGGACAGCCATATCTTTTGACTCGTTTAGAGTTACGGGAGCCATAACCTGTCAAAATGAAGCTCTCCAGGAGATCTACGCCTTTGACGGCCCAAGGCCGTCATAACGGCGTTCCATACCCAAAAAGGACCATCCGAATCACTTTCGGGGGCTCGGAAGTTTTTTTTTCTTTTCGGTTTCTTCATTTGAATTTTTTGGTTAAACGAGATCACCGTGGCTTGCCTACGATTTAACACCGCTGCAGAATGATTCCCCATGGTACAGTTCTGTTTCAAATCCACGCACTCATTACCAAAATTCGCACGACACCGTTTCGGCGTTTTGATCCGACGTTGCACCCCGCACCGTCGATGTTGCACTCTGAGTATATCGATTATTCGGACAGCCATATCTTTTGACTCGTTTAGAGTTACGGGAGCCATAACCTGTCAAAACGAAGCTCTCCAGGAGATCTACGCCTTTGACAGCCCAAGGCCGTCATAACGGCGTTCCATATCCAAAAAGGACCATCCGAATAACTTTCGGGGGCTCGGAAGTTTTTTTTCTTTTCGGTTTCTTCATTTGAATTTTTTGGTTAAACGGGATCACCGTGGCTGGCCTACGATTTAACACCCCTGCAAAATGATTCCGCATGGTACAGTTCCGTTTCAAATCCACGCACTCATTTCCAAAATTCGCACGACACCGTTTCGACGTTTTGATCCGACGTTGCACCCCGCACCGTCGATGTTGCACTCTGAGTATATCGATTATTCGGACAGCCATATCTTTTGACTCGTTTAGAGTTACGGGAGCCATAACCTGTCAAAACGAAGCTCTCCAGGAGATCTACGCCTTTGACAGCCCAAGGCCGTCATAACGGCGTTCCATACCCAAAAAGGACCATCCGAATCACTTTCGGGGGCTCGGAAGTTTTTTTTCTTTTCGGTTTCTTCATTTGAATTTTTTGGTTAAACGGGATCACCGTGGCTGGCCTACGATTTAACACCGCTGCAGAATGATTCCTCATGGTACAGTTCCGTTTCAAATCGACGCACTCATTTCCAAAATTCGCACGACACCGTTTCGGCGTTTTGATCCGACGTTGCACCCCGCACCGTCGATGTTGCACCTTGAGTATATCGATTATTCGGACAGCCATATCTTTTGACTCGTTTAGAGTTACGGGAGCCATAACCTGTCAAAACGAAGCTCTCCAGGAGATCTACGCCTTTGACAGCCCAAGGCCGTCATAACGGCGTTCCATACCCAAAAAGGACCATCCGAATCACTTTCGGGGGCTCGGCAGTTTTTTTTTTCTTTTCGGTTTCTTCATTTGAATTTTTTGGTTAAACGGGATCACCGTGGCTGGCCTACGATTTAACACCGCTGCAGAATGATTCTCCATGGTACAGTTCTGTTTCAAATCCACGCACTCATTACCAAAATTCGCACGACACCGTTTCGGCGTTTTGATCCGATGTTGCACCCCGCACCGTCGATGTTGCACTCTGAGTATATCGATTATTCGGACAGCCATATCTTTTGACTCGTTTAGAGTTACGGGAGCCATAACCTGTCAAAACGAAGCTCTCCAGGAGATCTACGCCTTTGACAGCCCAAGGCCGTCATAACGGCGTTCCATACCCAAAAAGGACCATCCGAATCACTTTCGGGGGCTCGGAAGTTTTTATTCTTTTCGGTTTCTTCATTTGAATTTTTTGGTTAAACGGGATCACCGTGGCTGGCCTACGATTTAACACCGCTGCAGAATGATTCCTCATGGTACAGTTTCGTTTCAAATCCACGCACTCATTTCCAAAATTCGCACGACACCGTTTCGGCGTTTTGATCCGACGTTGCACCCCGCACCGTCGATGTTGCACCTTGAGTATATCGATTATTCGGACAGCCATATCTTTTGACTCGTTTAGAGTTACGGGAGCCATAACCTGTCAAAACGAAGCTCTCCAGGAGATCTACGCCTTTGACAGCCCAAGGCCGTCATAACGGCGTTCCATTCCCAAAAAGGACCATCCGAATCACTTTCGGGGGCTCGGAAGTTTTTTTTTCTTTTCGGTTTCTTCATTTGAATTTTTTGGTTAAACGGGATCACCGTGGCTGGCCTACGATTTAACACCGCTGCAGAATGATTCCCCATGGTACAGTTCTGTTTCAAATCCACGCACTCATTACCAAAATTCGCACGACACCGTTTCGGCGTTTTGATCCGATGTTGCACCCCGCACCGTCGATGTTGCACTCTGAGTATTCGATTATTCGGACAGCCATATCTTTTGACTCGTTTAGAGTTACGGGAGCCATAACCTGTCAAAACGAAGCTCTCCAGGAGATCTACGCCTTTGACCGCCCAAGGCCGTCATAACGGCGTTCCATACCCAAAAAGGACCATCCGAATCACTTTCGGGGGCTCGGAAGTTTTTTTTCTTTTCGGTTTCTTCATTTGAATTTTTTGGTTAAACGGGATCACCGTGGCTGGCCTACGATTTAACACCGCTGCAGATCGATTCCGCATGGTACAGTTCCGTTTCAAATCCACGCACTCATTTCCAAAATTCGCACGACACCGTTTCGGCGTTTTGATCCGACGTTGCACCCCGCACCGTCGATGTTGCACCTTGAGTATATCGATTATTCGGACAGCCATATCTTTTGACTCGTTTAGAGTTACGGGAGCCATAACCTGTCAAAATGAAGCTCTCCAGGAGATCTACGCCTTTGACGGCCCAAGGCCGTCATAACGGCGTTCCATACCCAAAAAGGACCATCCGAATCACTTTCGGGGGCTCGGAAGTTTTTTTTTCTTTTCGGTTTCTTCATTTGAATTTTTTGGTTAAACGAGATCACCGTGGCTTGCCTACGATTTAACACCGCTGCAGAATGATTCCCCATGGTACAGTTCTGTTTCAAATCCACGCACTCATTACCAAAATTCGCACGACACCGTTTCGGCGTTTTGATCCGACGTTGCACCCCGCACCGTCGATGTTGCACTCTGAGTATATCGATTATTCGGACAGCCATATCTTTTGACTCGTTTAGAGTTACGGGAGCCATAACCTGTCAAAACGAAGCTCTCCAGGAGATCTACGCCTTTGACAGCCCAAGGCCGTCATAACGGCGTTCCATATCCAAAAAGGACCATCCGAATAACTTTCGGGGGCTCGGAAGTTTTTTTTCTTTTCGGTTTCTTCATTTGAATTTTTTGGTTAAACGGGATCACCGTGGCTGGCCTACGATTTAACACCCCTGCAAAATGATTCCGCATGGTACAGTTCCGTTTCAAATCCACGCACTCATTTCCAAAATTCGCACGACACCGTTTCGACGTTTTGATCCGACGTTGCACCCCGCACCGTCGATGTTGCACTCTGAGTATATCGATTATTCGGACAGCCATATCTTTTGACTCGTTTAGAGTTACGGGAGCCATAACCTGTCAAAACGAAGCTCTCCAGGAGATCTACGCCTTTGACAGCCCAAGGCCGTCATAACGGCGTTCCATACCCAAAAAGGACCATCCGAATCACTTTCGGGGGCTCGGAAGTTTTTTTTCTTTTCGGTTTCTTCATTTGAATTTTTTGGTTAAACGGGATCACCGTGGCTGGCCTACGATTTAACACCGCTGCAGAATGATTCCTCATGGTACAGTTCCGTTTCAAATCGACGCACTCATTTCCAAAATTCGCACGACACCGTTTCGGCGTTTTGATCCGACGTTGCACCCCGCACCGTCGATGTTGCACCTTGAGTATATCGATTATTCGGACAGCCATATCTTTTGACTCGTTTAGAGTTACGGGAGCCATAACCTGTCAAAACGAAGCTCTCCAGGAGATCTACGCCTTTGACAGCCCAAGGCTGTCATAACGGCGTTCCATACCCAAAAAGGACCATCCGAATCACTTTCGGGGGCTCGGAAGTTTTTTTTCTTTTCGGTTTCTTCATTTGAATTTTTTGGTTAAACGGGATCACCGTGGCTGGCCTACGATTTAACACCGCTGCAGAATGATTCCGCATGGTACAGTTCCGTTTCAAATCCACGCACTCATTTCCAAAATTCGCACGACACCGTTTCGGCGTTTTGATCCGATGTTGCACCCCGCACCGTCGATGTTGCACTCTGAGTATATCGATTATTCGGACAGCCATATCTTTTGACTCGTTTAGAGTTACGGGAGCCATAACCTGTCAAAACGAAGCTCTCCAGGAGATCTACGCTTTTGACGGCCCAAGGCCGTCATAACGGCGTTCCATACCCAAAAAGGACCATCCGAATCACTTTCGGGGGCTCGGAAGTTTTTTTTTCTTTTCGGTTTCTTCATTTGAATTTTTTGGTTAAACGGGATCACCGTGGCTAGCCTACGATTTAACACCGCTGCAGAATGATTCCCCATGGTACAGTTCTGTTTCAAATCCACGCACTCATTACCAAAATTCGCACGACACCGTTTCGGCGTTTTGATCCGATGTTGCACCCCGCACCGTCGATGTTGCACTCTGAGTATATCGATTATTCGGACAGCAATATCTTTTGACTCGTTTAGAGTTACGGGAGCCATAACCTGTCAAAACGAAGCTCTCCAGGAGATCTACGCCTTTGACTGCCCAAGGCCGTCATAACGACGTTCCATACCCAAAAAGGACCATCCGAATCACTTTCGGGGGCTCGGAAGTTTTTTTTCTTTTCGGTTTCTTCATTTGAATTTTTTGGTTAAACGGGATCACCGTGGCTGGCCTACGATTTAACACCGCTGCAGAATGATTCCGCATGGTACAGTTCCGTTTCAAATCCACGCACTCATTTCCAAAATTCGCACGACACCGTTTCGACGTTTGATCCGACGTTGCACCCCGCACCGTCGATGTTGCACTCTGAGTATATCGATTATTCGGACAACCATATCTTTTGACTCGTTTAGAGTTACGGGAGCCATAACCTGTCAAAACGAAGCTCTCCAGGAGATCTACGCCTTTGACAGCCCAAGGCCGTCATAACGGCGTTCCATACCCAAAAAAGACCATCCGAATCACTTTCGGGGGCTCGGAAGTTTTTTTTCTTTTCGGTTTCTTCATTTGAATTTTTTGGTTAAACGGGATCACCGTGGCTGGCCTACGATTTAACACCGCTGCAGAATGATTCCTCATGGTACAGTTCCGTTTCAAATCCACGCACCCATTTCCAAAATTCGCACGACACCGTTTCGGCGTTTTGATCCGACGTTGCACCCCGCACCGTCGATGTTGCACCTTGAGTATATCGATTATTCGGACAGCCATATCTTTTGACTCGTTTAGAGTTACGGGAGCCATAACCTGTCAAAACGAAGCTCTCCAGGAGATCTACGCCTTTGACGGCCCAAGGCCGTCATAACGGCGTTCCATACCCAAAAAGGACCATCCGAATCACTTTCGGGGGCTCGGAAGTTTTTTTTCTTTTCGGTTTCTTCATTTGAATTTTTTGGTTAAACGGGATCACCGTGGCTGGCCTACGATTTAACACCGCTGCAGAATGATTCCTCATGGTACAGTTCCATTTCAAATCCACGCACTCATTTCCAAAATTCGCACGACACCGTTTCGGCGTTTTGATCCGACGTTGCACCCCACACCGTCGATGTTGCACCTTGAGTATATCGATTATTCGGACAGCCATATCTTTTGACTCGTTTAGAGTTACGGGAGCCATAAACTGTCAAAACGAAGCTCTCCAGGAGATCTACGCCTTTGATAGCCCAAGGCCGTCATAACGGCGTTCCATACCCAAAAAGGACCATCCGAATCACTTTCGGGGGCTCGGAAGTTTTTTTTCTTTTCGGTTTCTTCATTTGAATTTTTTGGTTAAACGGGATCACCGTGGCTGGCCTACGATTTAACACCGCTGCAGAATGATTCCCCATGGTACAGTTCTGTTTCAAATCCACGCACTCATTACCAAAATTCGCACGACACCGTTTCGGCGTTTTGATCCGATGTTGCACCCCGCACCGTCGATGTTGCACTCTGAGTATATCGATTATTCGGACAGCCATATCTTTTGACTCGTTTAGAGTTACGGGGGCCATAACCTGTCAAAACGAAGCTCTCCAGGAGATCTACGCCTTTGACAGCCCAAGGCCGTCATAACGGCGTTCCATACCCAAAAAGGACCATCCGAATCACTTTCGGGGGCTTGGAAGTTTTTATTCTTTTCGGTTTCTTCATTTGAATTTTTTGGTTAAACGGGATCACCGTGGCTGGCCTACGATTTAACACCGCTGCAGAATGATTCCTCATGGTACAGTTTCGTTTCAAATCCACGCACTCATTTCCAAAATTCGCACGACACCGTTTCGGCGTTTTGATCCGACGTTGCACCCCGCACCGTCGATGTTGCACCTTGAGTATATCGATTATTCGGACAGCCATATCTTTTGACTCGTTTAGAGTTACGGGAGCCATAACCTGTCAAAACGAAGCTCTCCAGGAGATCTACGCCTTTGACAGCCCAAGGCCGTCATAACGGCGTTCCATACCCAAAAAGGACCATCCGAATCACTTTCGGGGGCTCGGAAGTTTTTTTTTCTTTTCGGTTTCTTCATTTGAATTTTTTGGTTAAACGGGATCACCGTGGCTGGCCTACGATTTAACACCGCTGCAGAATGATTCCCCATGGTACAGTTCTGTTTCAAATCCACGCACTCATTACCAAAATTTCGCACGACACCGTTTCGGCGTTTTGATCCGATGTTGCACCCCGCACCGTCGATGTTGCACTCTGAGTATATCGATTATTCGGACAGCCATATCTTTTGACTCATTTAGAGTTATGGGAGCCATAACCTGTCAAAACGAAGCTCTCCAGGAGATCTACGCCTTTGACAGCCCAAGGCCGTCATAACGGCGTTCCATACCCAAAAAGGACCATCCGAATCACTTTCGGGGGCTCGGAAGTTTTTTTTCTTTTCGGTTTCTTCATTTGAATTTTTTGGTTAAACGAGATCACCGTGGCTGGCCTACGATTTAACACCGCTGCAGAATGATTCCCCATGGTACAGTTCTGTTTCAAATCCACGCACTCATTACCAAAATTCGCACGACACCGTTTCGGCGTTTTGATCCGATGTTGCACCCCGCACCGTCGATGTTGCACTCTGAGTATATCGATTATTCGGACAGCCATATCTTTTGACTCGTTTAGAGTTACGGGAGCCATAACCTGTCAAAACGAAGCTCTCCAGGAGATCTACGCCTTTGACGGCCCAAGGCCGTCATAACGGCGTTCCATACCCAAAAAGGACCATCCGAATCACTTTCGGGGGCTCGGAAGTTTTTTTTTCTTTTCGGTTTTTCATTTGAATTTTTTGGTTAAACGGGATCACCGTGGCTGGCCTACGATTTAACACCGCTGCAGAATGATTCCCCATGGTACAGTTCTGTTTCAAATCCACGCACTCATTACCAAAATTCGCACGACACCGTTTCGGCGTTTTGATCCGACGTTGCACCCCGCACCGTCGATGTTGCACTTTGAGTATATCGATTATTCGGACAGCCATATCTTTTGACTCGTTTAGAGTTACGGGAGCCATAACCTGTCAAAACGAAGCTCTCCAGGAGATCTACGCCTTTGACAGCCCAAGGCCGTCATAACGGCGTTCCATAACCAAAAAGGACCATCCGAATCACTTTCGGGGGCTCGGAAGTTTTTTTTTCTTTTCGGTTTCTTCATTTGAATTTTTTGGTTAAACGGGATCACCGTGGCTGGCCTACGATTTAACACCGCTGCAGATCGATTCCGCATGGTACAGTTCCGTTTCAAATCCACGCACTCATTTCCAAAATTCGCACGACACCGTTTCGGCGTTTTGATCCGACGTTGCACCCCGCACCGTCGATGTTGCACCTTGAGTATATCGATTATTCGGACAGCCATATCTTTTGACTCGTTTAGAGTTACGGGAGCCATAACCTGTCAAAATGAAGCTCTCCAGGAGATCTACGCCTTTGATGGCCCAAGGCCGTCATAACGGCGTTCCATACCCAAAAAGGACCATCCGAATCACTTTCGGGGGCTCGGAAGTTTTTTTTTCTTTTCGGTTTCTTCATTTGAATTTTTTGGTTAAACGAGATCACCGTGGCTTGCCTACGATTTAACACCGCTGCAGAATGATTACCCATGGTACAGTTCTGTTTCAAATCCACGCACTCATTACCAAAATTCGCACGACACCGTTTCGGCGTTTTGATCCGACGTTGCACCCCGCACCGTCGATGTTGCACTCTGAGTATATCGATTATTCGGACAGCCATATCTTTTGACTCGTTTAGAGTTACGGGAGCCATAACCTGTCAAAACGAAGCTCTCCAGGAGATCTACGCCTTTGACAGCCCAAGGCCGTCATAACGGCGTTCCATATCCAAAAAGGACCATCCGAATCACTTTCGGGGGCTCGGAAGTTTTTTTTCTTTTCGGTTTCTTCATTTGAATTTTTTGGTTAAACGGGATCACCATGGCTGGCCTACGATTTAACACCCCTGCAAAATGATTCCGCATGGTACAGTTCCGTTTCAAATCCACGCACTCATTTCCAAAATTCGCACGACACCGTTTCGACGTTTTGATCCGACGTTGCACCCCGCACCGTCGATGTTGCACTCTGAGTATATCGATTATTCGGACAGCCATATCTTTTGACTCGTTTAGAGTTACGGGAGCCATAACCTGTCAAAACGAAGCTCTCCAGGAGATCTACGCCTTTGACAGCCCAAGGCCGTCATAACGGCGTTCCATACCCAAAAAGGACCATCCGAATCACTTTCGGGGGCTCGGAAGTTTTTTTTCTTTTCGGTTTCTTCATTTGAATTTTTTAGTTAAACGGGATCACCGTGGCTGGCCTACGATTTAACACCGCTGCAGAATGATTCCTCATGGTACAGTTCCGTTTCAAATCGACGCACTCATTTCCAAAATTCGCACGACACCGTTTCGGCGTTTTGATCCGACGTTGCACCCCGCACCGTCGATGTTGCACCTTGAGTATATCGATTATTCGGACAGCCATATCTTTTGACTCGTTTAGAGTTACGGGAGCCATAACCTGTCAAAACGAAGCTCTCCAAGAGATCTACGCCTTTGACAGCCCAAGGCCGTCATAACGGCGTTCCATACCCAAAAAGGACCATCCGAATCACTTTCGGGGGCTCGGCAGTTTTTTTTTTCTTTTCGGTTTCTTCATTTGAATTTTTTGGTTAAACGGGATCACCGTGGCTGGCCTACGATTTAACACCGCTGCAGAATGATTCCCCATGGTACAGTTCTGTTTCAAATCCACGCACTCATTACCAAAATTCGCACGACACCGTTTCGGCGTTTTGATCCGATGTTGCACCCCGCACCGTCGATGTTGCACTCTGAGTATATCGATTATTCGGACAGCCATATCTTTTGACTCGTTTAGAGTTACGGGAGCCATAACCTGTCAAAACGAAGCTCTCTAGGAGATCTACGCCTTTGACAGCCCAAGGCTGTCATAACGGCGTTCCATACCCAAAAAGGACCATCCGAATCACTTTCGGGGGCTCGGAAGTTTTTTTTCTTTTCGGTTTCTTCATTTGAATTTTTTGGTTAAACGGGATCACCATGGCTGGCCTACGATTTAACACCGCTGCAGAATGATTCCGCATGGTACAGTTCCGTTTCAAATCCACGCACTCATTTCCAAAATTCGCACGACACCGTTTCGGCGTTTTGATCCGATGTTGCACCCCGCACCGTCGATGTTGCACTCTGAGTATATCGATTATTCGGACAGCCATATCTTTTGACTCGTTTAGAGTTACGGGAGCCATAACCTGTCAAAACGAAGCTATCCAGGAGATCTACGCTTTTGACGGCCCAAGGCCGTCATAACGGCGTTCCATACCCAAAAAGGACCATCCGAATCACTTTCGGGGGCTCGGAAGTTTTTTTTTCTTTTCGGTTTCTTCATTTGAATTTTTTGGTTAAACGGGATCACCGTGGCTAGCCTACGATTTAACACCGCTGCAGAATGATTCCCCATGGTACAGTTCTGTTTCAAATCCACGCACTCATTACCAAAATTCGCACGACACCGTTTCGGCGTTTTGATCCGATGTTGCACCCCGCACCGTCGATGTTGCACTCTGAGTATATCGATTATTCGGACAGCCATATCTTTTGACTCGTTTAGAGTTACGGGAGCCATAACCTGTCAAAACGAAACTCTCCAGGAGATCTACGCCTTTGACTGCCCAAGGCCGTCATAACGACGTTCCATACCCAAAAAGGACCATCCGAATCACTTTCGGGGGCTCGGAAGTTTTTTTTCTTTTCGGTTTCTTCATTTGAATTTTTTGGTTAAACGGGATCACCGTGGCTGGCCTACGATTTAACACCGCTGCAGAATGATTCCGCATGGTACAGTTCCGTTTCAAATCCACGCACTCATTTCCAAAATTCGCACGACACCGTTTCGACGTTTGATCCGACGTTGCACCCCGCACCGTCGATGTTGCACTCTGAGTATATCGATTATTCGGACAACCATATCTTTTGACTCGTTTAGAGTTACGGGAGCCATAACCTGTCAAAACGAAGCTCTCCAGGAGATCTACGCCTTTGACAGCCCAAGGCCGTCATAACGGCGTTCCATACCCAAAAAGGACCATCCGAATCACTTTCGGGGGCTCGGAAGTTTTTTTTCTTTTCGGTTTCTTCATTTGAATTTTTTGGTTAAACGGGATCACCGTGGTTGGCCTACGATTTAACACCGCTGCAGAATGATTCCTCATGGTACAGTTCCGTTTCAAATCCATGCACCCATTTCCAAAATTCGCACGACACCGTTTCGGCGTTTTGATCCGACGTTGCACCCCGCACCGTCGATGTTGCACCTTGAGTATATCGATTATTCGGACAGCCATATCTTTTGACTCGTTTAGAGTTACGGGAGCCATAACCTGTCAAAACGAAGCTCTCCAGGAGATCTACGCCTTTGACGGCCCAAGGCCGTCATAACGGCGTTCCATACCCAAAAAGGACCATCCGAATCACTTTCGGGGGCTCGGAAGTTTTTTTTCTTTTCGGTTTCTTCATTTGAATTTTTTGGTTAAACGGGATCACCGTGGCTGGCCTACGATTTAACACCGCTGCAGAATGATTCCTCATGGTACAGTTCCATTTCAAATCCACGCACTCATTTCCAAAATTCGCACGACACCGTTTCGGCGTTTTGATCCGACGTTGCACCCCACACCGTCGATGTTGCACCTTGAGTATATCGATTATTCGGACAGCCATATCTTTTGACTCGTTTAGAGTTACGGGAGCCATAAACTGTCAAAACGAAGCTCTCCAGGAGATCTACGCCTTTGACAGCCCAAGGCCGTCATAACGGCGTTCCATACCCAAAAAGGACCATCCGAATCACTTTCGGGGGCTCGGAAGTTTTTTTTCTTTTCGGTTTCTTCATTTGAATTTTTTGGTTAAACGGGATCACCGTGGCTGGCCTACGATTTAACACCGCTGCAGAATGATTCCCCATGGTACAGTTCTGTTTCAAATCCACGCACTCATTACCAAAATTCGCACGACACCGTTTCGGCGTTTTGATCCGATGTTGCACCCCGCACCGTCGATGTTGCACTCTGAGTATATCGATTATTCGGACAGCCATATCTTTTGACTCGTTTAGAGTTACGGGGGCCATAACCTGTCAAAACGAAGCTCTCCAGGAGATCTACGCCTTTGACAGCCCAAGGCCGTCATAACGGCGTTCCATACCCAAAAAGGACCATCCGAATCACTTTCGGGGGCTCGGAAGTTTTTATTCTTTTCGGTTTCTTCATTTGAATTTTTTGGTTAAACGGGATCACCGTGGCTGGCCTACGATTTAACACCGCTGCAGAATGATTCCTCATGGTACAGTTTCGTTTCAAATCCACGCACTCATTTCCAAAATTCGCACGACACCGTTTCGGCGTTTTAATCCGACGTTGCACCCCGCACCGTCGATGTTGCACCTTGAGTATATCGATTATTCGGACAGCCATATCTTTTGACTCGTTTAGAGTTACGGGAGCCATAACCTGTCAAAACGAAGCTCTCCAGGAGATCTACGCCTTTGACAGCCCAAGGCCGTCATAACGGCGTTCCATACCCAAAAAGGACCATCCGAATCACTTTCGGGGGCTCGGAAGTTTTTTTTTCTTTTCGGTTTCTTCATTTGAATTTTTTGGTTAAACGGGATCACCGTGGCTGGCCTACGATTTAACACCGCTGCAGAATGATTCCCCATGGTACAGTTCTGTTTCAAATCCACGCACTCATTACCAAAATTCGCACGACACCGTTTCGGCGTTTTGATCCGATGTTGCACCCCGCACCGTCGATGTTGCACTCTGAGTATATCGATTATTCGGACAGCCATATCTTTTGACTCATTTAGAGTTACGGGAGCCATAACCTGTCAAAACGAAGCTCTCCAGGAGATCTACGCCTTTGACAGCCCAAGGCCGTCATAACGGCGTTCCATACCCAAAAAGGACCATCCGAATCACTTTCGGGGGCTCGGAAGTTTTTTTTCTTTTCGGTTTCTTCATTTGAATTTTTTGGTTAAACGAGATCACCGTGGCTGGCCTACGATTTAACACCGCTGCAGAATGATTCCCCATGGTACAGTTCTGTTTCAAATCCACGCACTCATTACCAAAATTCGCACGACACCGTTTCGGCGTTTTGATCCGATGTTGCACCCCGCACCGTCGATGTTGCACTCTGAGTATATCGATTATTCGGACAGCCATATCTTTTGACTCGTTTAGAGTTACGGGAGCCATAACCTGTCAAAACGAAGCTCTCCAGGAGATCTACGCCTTTGACGGCCCAAGGCCGTCATAACGGCGTTCCATACCCAAAAAGGACCATCCGAATCACTTTCGGGGGCTCGGAAGTTTTTTTTCTTTTCGGTTTCTTCATTTGAATTTTTTGGTTAAACGGGATCACCGTGGCTGGCCTACGATTTAACACCGCTGCAGAATGATTCCCCATGGTACAGTTCTGTTTCAAATCCGCGCACTCATTACCAAAATTCGCACGACACCGTTTCGGCGTTTTGATCCGATGTTGCACCCCGCACCGTCGATGTTGCACTCTGAGTATATCGATTATTCGGACAGCCATATCTTTTGACTCGTTTAGAGTTACGGGGGCCATAACCTGTCAAAACGAAGCTCTCCGGAGATCTACGCCTTTGACAGCCCAAGGCCGTTATAACGGCGTTCCATACCAAAAAGGACCATCCGAATCACTTTCGGGGGCTCGGAAGTTTTTATTCTTTTCGGTTTCTTCATTTGAATTTTTTGGTTAAACGGGATCACCGTGGCTGGCCTACGATTTAACACCGCTGCAGAATGATTCCTCATGGTACAGTTTCGTTTCAAATCCACGCACTCATTTCCAAAATTCGCACGACACCGTTTCGGCGTTTTGATCCGACGTTGCACCCCGCACCGTCGATGTTGCACCTTGAGTATATTGATTATTCGGACAGCCATATCTTTTGACTCGTTTAGAGTTACGGGAGCCATAACCTGTCAAAACGAAGCTCTCCAGGAGATCTACGCCTTTGACAGCACAAGGCCGTCATAACGGCGTTCCATACCCAAAAAGGACCATCCGAATCACTTTCGGGGGCTCGGAAGTTTTTTTTTCTTTTCGGTTTCTTCATTTGAATTTTTTGGTTAAACGGGATCACCGTGGCTGGCCTACGATTTAACACCGCTGCAGAATGATTCCCCATGGTACAGTTCTGTTTCAAATCCACGCACTCATTACCAAAATTCGCACGACACCGTTTCGGCGTTTTGATCCGATGTTGCACCCCGCACCGTCGATGTTGCACTCTGAGTATATCGATTATTCGGACAGCCATATCTTTTGACTCATTTAGAGTTACGGGAGCCATAACCTGTCAAAACGAAGCTCTCCAGGAGATCTACGCCTTTGACAGCCCAAGGCCGTCATAACGGCGTTCCATACCCAAAAAGGACCATCCGAATCACTTTCGGGGGCTCGGAAGTTTTTTTTCTTTTCGGTTTCTTCATTTGAATTTTTTGGTTAAACGGGATCACCGTGGCTGGCCTACGATTTAACACCGCTGCAGAATGATTCCCCATGGTACAGTTCTGTTTCAAATCCACGCACTCATTACCAAAATTCGCACGATACCGTTTCGGCGTTTTGATCCGATGTTGCACCCCGCACCGTCGATGTTGCACTCTGAGTATATCGATTATTCGGACAGCCATATCTTTTGACTCGTTTAGAGTTACGGGAGCCATAACCTGTCAAAACGAAGCTCTCCAGGAGATCTACGCCTTTGACGGCCCAAGGTCGTCATAACGGCGTTCCATACCCAAAAAGGACCATCCGAATCACTTTCGGGGGCTCGGAAGTTTTTTTTCTTTTCGGTTTCTTCATTTGAATTTTTTGGTTAAACGGGATCACCGTGGCTGGCCTACGATTTAACACCGCTGCAGAATGATTCCCCATGGTACAGTTCTGTTTCAAATCCGCGCACTCATTACCAAAATTCGCACGACACCGTTTCGGCGTTTTGATCCGATGTTGAACCCCGCACCGTCGATGTTGCACTCTGAGTATATCGATTATTCGGACAGCCATATCTTTTGACTCGTTTAGAGTTACGGGAGCCATAACCTATCAAAACGAAGCTCTCCAAGAGATCTACGCCTTTGACAGCCCAAGGCCGTCATAACGGTGTTCCATACCCAAAAAGGACCATCCGAATCACTTTCGGGGGCTCGGAAGTTTTTTTTCTTTTCGGTTTCTTCATTTGAATTTTTTGGTTAAACGGGATCACCGTGGCTGGCCTACGATTTAACACCGCTGCAGAATGATTCCTCATGGTACAGTTCCATTTCAAATCCACGCACTCATTTCCAAAATTCGCACGACACCGTTTCGGCGTTTTGATCCGACGTTGCACCCCGCACCGTCGATGTTGCACCTTGAGTATATCGATTATTCGGACAGCCATATCTTTTGACTCGTTTAGAGTTACGGGAGCCATAAACTGTCAAAACGAAGCTCTACAGGAGATCTACGCCTTTGACAGCCCAAGGCCGTCATAATGGCGTTCCATACCCAAAAAGGACCATCCGAATCACTTTCGGGGGCTCGGAAGTTTTTTTTCTTTTCGGTTTCTTCATTTGAATTTTTTGGTTAAACGGGATCACCGTGGCTGGCCTACGATTTAACACCGCTGCAGAATGATTCCCCATGGTACAGTTCTGTTTCAAATCCACGCACTCATTACCAAAATTCGCATGACACCGTTTCGGCGTTTTGATCCGATGTTGCACCCCGCACCGTCGATGTTGCACTCTGAGTATATCGATTATTCGGACAGCCATATCTTTTGACTCGTTTAGAGTTACGGGAGCCATAACCTGTCAAAACGAAGCTCTCCAGGAGATCTACGCCTTTGACAGCCCAAGGCCGTCATAACGGCGTTCCATACCCAAAAAGGACCATCCGAATCACTTTCGGGGGCTCGGAAGTTTTTATTCTTTTCGGTTTCTTCATTTGAATTTTTTGGTTAAACGGGATCACCGTGGCAGGCCTACGATTTAACACCGCTGCAGAATGATTCCTCATGGTACAGTTTCGTTTCAAATCCACGCACTCATTTCCAAAATTCGCACGACACCGTTTCGGCGTTTTGATCCGACGTTGCACCCCGCACCGTCGATGTTGCACCTTGAGTATATCGATTATTCGGACAGCCATATCTTTTGACTCGTTTAGAGTTACGGGAGCCATAACCTGTCAAAACGAAGCTCTCCAGGAGATCTACGCCTTTGACAGCCCAAGGCCGTCATAACGGCGTTCCATACCCAAAAAGGACCATCCGAATCACTTTCGGGGGCTCGGAAGTTTTTTTTTCTTTTCGGTTTCTTCATTTGAATTTTTTGGTTAAACGGGATCACCGTGGCTGGCCTACGATTTAACACCGCTGCAGAATGATTCCCCATGGTACAGTTCTGTTTCAAATCCACGCACTCATTACCAAAATTCGCACGACACCGTTTCAGCGTTTTGATCCGATGTTGCACCCCGCACCGTCGATGTTGCTCTCTGAGTATTCGATTATTCGGACAGCCATATCTTTTGACTCATTTAGAGTTACGGGAGCCATAACCTGTCAAAACGAAGCTCTCCAGGAGATCTACGCCTTTGACCGCCCAAGGCCGTCATAACGGCGTTCCATACCCAAAAAGGACCATCCGAATCACTTTCGGGGGCTCGGAAGTTTTTTTTCTTTTCGGTTTCTTCATTTGAATTTTTTGGTTAAACGGGATCACCGTGGCTGGCCTACGATTTAACACCGCTGCAGAATGATTCCCCATGGTACAGTTCTGTTTCAAATCCACGCACTCATTACCAAAATTCGCACGACACCGTTTCGGCGTTTTGATCCGATGTTGCACCCCGCACCGTCGATGTTGCACTCTGAGTATATCGATTATTCGGACAGCCATATCTTTTGACTCGTTTAGAGTTACGGGAGCCATAACCTGTCAAAACGAAGCTCTCCAGGAGATCTACGCCTTTGACGGCCCAAGGCTGTCATAACGGCGTTCCATACCCAAAAAGGACCATCCGAATCACTTTCGGGGGCTCGGAAGTTTTTTTTCTTTTCGGTTTCTTCATTTGAATTTTTTGGTTAAACGGGATCACCGTGGCTGGCCTACGATTTAACACCGCTGCAGAATGATTCCCCATGGTACAGTTCTGTTTCAAATCCACGCACTCATTACCAAAATTCGCACGACACCGTTTCGGCGTTTTGATCCGATGTTGCACCCCGCACCGTCGATGTTGCACTCTGAGTATATCGATTATTCGGACAGCCATATCTTTTGACTCGTTTAGAGTTACGGGAGCCATAACCTATCAAAACGAAGCTCTCCAGGAGATCTACACCTTTGACAGTCCAAGGCCGTCATAACGGCGTTCCATACCCAAAAAGGACCATCCGAATCACTTTCGGGGGCTCGGAAGTTTTTTTTCTTTTCGGTTTCTTCATTTGAATTTTTTGGTTAAACGGGATCACCGTGGCTGGCCTACGATTTAACACCGCTGCAGAATGATTCCCCATGGTACAGTTATGTTTCAAATCCACGCACTCATTACCAAAATTCGCACGACACCGTTTCGGCGTTTTGATCCGATGTTGCACCCCGCACCGTCGATGTTGCACTCTGAGTATATCGATTATTCGGACAGCCATATCTTTTGACTCGTTTAGAGTTACGGGAGCCATAACCTGTCAAAACGAAGCTCTACAGGAGATCTACGCCTTTGACAGCCCAAGGCCGTCATAACGGCATTCCATACCCAAAAAGGACCATCCGAATCACTTTCGGGGGCTCGGAAGTTTTTTTTCTTTTCGGTTTCTTCATTTGAATTTTTTGGTTAAACGGGATCACCGTGGCTGGCCTACGATTTAACACCGCTGCAGAATGATTCCCCATGGTACAGTTCTGTTTCAAATCCACGCACTCATTACCAAAATTCGCACGACACCGTTTCGGCGTTTTGATCCGACGTTGCACCCCGCACCGTCGATGTTGCACCTTGAGTATATCGATTATTCGGATAGCCATATCTTTTGACTCGTTTAGAGTTACGGGAGCCATAAACTGTCAAAACGAAGCTCTCCAGGAGATCTACGCCTTTGACAGCCCAAGGCCGTCATAACGGCGTTCCATACCCAAAAAGGACCATCCGAATCACTTTCGGGGGCTCGGAAGTTTTTTTTCTTTTCGGTTTCTTCATTTGAATTTTTTGGTTAAACGGGATCACCGTGGCTGGCCTACGATTTAACACCGCTGCAGAATGATTCCCCATGGTACAGTTCTGTTTCAAATCCACACACTCATTACCAAAATTCGCACGACACCGTTTCGGCGTTTTGATCCGATGTTGCACCCCGCACCGTCGATGTTGCACTCTGAGTATATCGATTATTCGGACAGCCATATCTTTTGACTCGTTTAGAGTTACGGGAGCCATAACCTGTCAAAACGAAGCTCTCCAGGAGATCTATGCCTTTGACGGCCCAAGGCCGTCATGACGGCGTTCCATACCCAAAAAGGACCATCCGAATCACTTTCGGGGGCTCGGAAGTTTTTTTTCTTTTCGGTTTCTTCATTTGAATTTTTTGGTTAAACGGGATCACCGTGGCTGGCCTACGATTTAACACCGCTGCAGAATGATTCCCCATGGTACAGTTCTGTTTCAAATCCACGCACTCATTACCAAAATTCGCACGACACCGTTTCGGCGTTTTGGTCCGATGTTGCACCCCGCACCGTCGATGTTGAACTCTGAGTATATCGATTATTCAGACAGCCATATCTTTTGACTCGTTTAGAGTTACGGGAGCCATAACCTGTCAAAACGAAGCTCTCCAGGAGATCTACGCCTTTGACCGCCCAAGGCCGTCATAACGGCGTTCCATACCCAAAAAGGACCATCCGAATCACTTTCGGGGGCTCGGAAGTTTTTTTTTCTTTTCGGTTTCTTCATTTAAATTTTTTGGTTAAACGGGATCACCGTGGCTGGCCTACGATTTAACACCGCTGTAGAATGATTCCCCATGGTACAGTTCTGTTTCAAATCCACACACTCATTACCAAAATTCACACGACACCGTTTCGGCGTTTTGATCCGACGTTGCACCCCGCACCGTCGATGTTGCACCTTGAGTATATCGATTATTCGGACAGCCATATCTTTTGACTCGTTTAGAGTTACGGGAGCCATAACCTGTCAAAACGAAGCTCTGTAGGAGATCTACGCCTTTGACAGCCCAAGGCCGTCATAACGGCGTTCCATACCCAAAAAGGACCATCCGAATCACTTTTGGGGGCTCGGAAGTTTTTTTTCTTTTCGGTTTCTTCATTTGAATTTTTTGGTTAAACGGGATCACCGTGGCTGGCCTACGATTTAACACCGCTGCAGAATGATTCCGCATGGTACAGTTCCATTTCAAATCCACGCACTCATTTCCAAAATTCGCACGACACCGTTTCGACGTTTTGATCCGACGTTGCACCCCGCACCGTCGATGTTGCACTCTGAGTATATCGATTATTCGGACAGCCATATCTTTTGACTCGTTTAGAGTTACGGGAGCCATAACCTGTCAAAACGAAGCTCTCCAGGAGATCTACGCCTTTGACAGCCCAAGGCCGTCATAACGGCGTTCCATACCCAAAAAGGACCATCCGAATCACTTTCGGGGGCTCGGAAGTTTTTTTTCTTTTCGGTTTCTTCATTTGAATTTTTTGGTTAAACGGGATCACCGTGGCTGGCCTACGATTTAACACCGCTGCAGAATGATTCCGCATGGTACAGTTCCGTTTCAAATCCACGCACTCATTTCCAAAATTCGCACGACACCGTTTCGACGTTTTGATCCGACGTTGCACCCTGCACCGTCGATGTTGCACTCTGAGTATATCGATTATTCGGACAGCCATATCTTTTGACTCGTTTAGAGTTACGGGAGCCATAACCTGTCAAAACGAAGCTCTCCAGGAGATCTACGCCTTTGATGGCCCAAGGCCGTCATAACGGCGTTCCATACCCAAAAAGGACCATCCGAATCACTTTCGGGGGCTCGGAAGTTTTTTCTTCTTTTCGGTTTCTTCATTTAAATTTTTTGGTTAAACGGTATCACCGTGGCTGGCCTACGATTTAACACCGCTGCAGAATGATTCCCCATGGTACAGTTCTGTTTCAAATCCACGCACTCATTACCAAAATTCGCACGACACCGTTTCGGCGTTTTGATCCGACGTTCCACCCGGCACCGTCGATGTTGCACCTTGAGTATATCGATTATTCGGACAGCCATATCTTTTGACTCGTTTAGAGTTACGGGAGCCATAACCTGTCAAAACGAAGCTCTGTAGGAGATCGACGCCTTTGACGGCCCAAGGCCGTCATAACGGCGTTCCATACCCAAAAAGGACCATCCGAATCACTTTCGGGGGCTCGGAAGTTTTTTTTCTTTTCGGTTTCTTCATTTGAATTTTTTGGTTAAACGGGATCACCGTGGCTGGCCTACGATTTAACACCGCTGCAGAATGATTCCACATGGTACAGTTCCATTTCAAATCCACGCACTCATTTCCAAAATTCGCACGACACCGTTTCGACGTTTTGATCCGACGTTGCACCCCGCACCGTCGATGTTGCACTCTGAGTATATCGATTATTCGGACAGCCATATCTTTTGACTCGTTTAGAGTTACGGGAGCCATAACCTGTCAAAACGAAGCTCTCCAGGAGATCTACGCCTTTGACGGCCCAAGGCCGTCATAACGGCGTTCCATACCCAAAAAGGACCATCTGAATCACTTTCGGGGGCTCGGAAGTTTTTTTTCTTTTCGGTTTCTTCATTTGAATTTTTTGGTTAAACGGGATCACCGTGGCTGGCCTACGATTTAACACCGCTGCAGAATGATTCCGCATGGTACAGTTCCGTTTCAAATCCACGCACTCATTTCTGAAATTCGCACGACACCGTTTCGACGTTTTGGTCCGACGTTGCACCCCGCACCGTCGATGTTGCACTCTGAGTATATCGATTATTCGGACAGCCATATCTTTTGACTCGTTTAGAGTTACGGGAGCCATAACCTGTCAAAACGAAGCTCTCCAGGAGATCTACGCCTTTGACAGCCCAAGGCCGTCATAACGGCGTTCCATACCCAAAAAGGACCATCCGAATCACTTTTGGGGGCTCGGAAGTTTTTTTTTCTTTTTGGTTTCTTCATTTAAATTTTTTGGTTAAACGGGATCACCGTGGCTGGCCTACGATTTAACACCGCTGCAGAATGATTCCCCATGGTACAGTTCTGTTTCAAATCCACGCACTCATTACCAAAATTCGCACGACACCGTTTCGGCGTTTTGATCCGACGTTGCACCCCGCACCGTCGATGTTGCACCTTGAGTATATCGATTATTCGGACAGCCATATCTTTTGACTCGTTTAGAGTTACGGGAGCCATAACCTGTCAAAACGAAGCTCTGTAGGAGATCTACGACTTTGACAGCCCAAGGCCGTCATAACGGCGTTCCATACCCAAAAAGGACCATCCGAATCACTTTCGGGGGCTCGGAAGTTTTTTTTCTTTTCGGTTTCTTCATTTGAATTTTTTGGTTAAACGGGATCACCGTGGCTGGCCTACGATTTAACACCGCTGCAGAATGATTCCGCATGGTACAGTTCCATTTCAAATCCACGCACTCATTTCCAAAATTCGCACGACACCGTTTTGACGTTTTGATCCGACGTTGCACCCCGCACCGTCGATATTGCACTCCGAGTATATCGATTATTCGGACAGCCATATCTTTTGACTCGTTTAGAGTTACGGGAGCCATAACCTGTCAAAATGAAGCTCTCCAGGAGATCTACGCCTTTGACAGCCCAAGGCCGTCATAACGGCGTTCCATACCCAAAAAGGACCATCCGAATCACTTTCGGGGGCTCGGAAGTTTTTTTTCTTTTCGGTTTCTTCATTTGAATTTTTTGGTTAAACGGGATCACCGTGGCTGGCCTACGATTTAACACCGCTGCAGAATGATTCCGCATGGTACAGTTCCGTTTCAAATCCACGCACTCATTTCCAAAATTCGCACGACACCGTTTCGACGTTTTGATCCGACGTTGCACCCCGCACCGTCGATGTTGCACTCTGAGTATATCGATTATTCGGACAGCCATATCTTTTGACTCGTTTAGAGTTACGGGAGCCATAACCTGTCAAAATGAAGCTCCCCAGGAGATCTACGCCTTTGACAGCACAAGGCAGTCATAACGGCGTTCCATACCCAAAAAGGACCATCCGAATCACTTTTGGGGGCTCGGAAGTTTTTTTTCTTTTCGGTTTCTTCATTTGAATTTTTTGGTTAAACGGGATCACCGTGGCTGGCCTACGATTTAACACCGCTGCAGAATGATTCCGCATGGTACAGTTCCGTTTCAAATCCACGCACTCATTTCCAAAATTCGCACGACACCGTTTCGACGTTTTGATCCGACGTTGCACCCCGCACCGTCGATGTTGCACTCTGAGTATATCGATTATTCGGACAGCCATATCTTTTGACTCGTTTAGAGTTACGGGAGCCATAACCTGTCAAAACGAAGTTCTCCAGGAGATCTACGCCTCTGACTACCCAAGGCCGTCATAACGCCGTTCCATACCCAAAAAGGACCATCCGAATCACTTTCGGGGGCTCGGAAGTTTTTTTTTCTTTTCGGTTTCTTCATTTAAATTTTTTGGTTAAACCGGATCACCGTGGCTGGCCTACGATTTAACACCGCTGCAGAATGATTCCCCATGGTACAGTTCTATTTCAAATCCACGCACTGATTACCAAAATTCGCACGACACCGTTTCGGCGTTTTGATCCGACGTTGCACCCCGCACCGTCGATGTTGCACCTTGAGTATATCGATTATTCGGACAGCCGTATCTTTTGACTCGTTTAGAGTTACGGGAGCCATAACCTGTCAAAACGAAGCTCTGTAGGAGATCTACGCCTTTGACTGCCCAAGGCCGTCATAACGGCGTTCCATACCCAAAAAGGACCATCCGAATCACTTTCGGGGGCTCGGAAGTTTTTTTCTTTTCGGTTTCTTCATTTGAATTTTTTGGTTAAACGGGATCACCGTGGCTGGCCTATGATTTAACACCGCTGCAGAATGATTCCGCATGGTACAGTTCCATTTCAAATCCACGCACTCATTTCCAAAATTCGCACGACACCGTTTCGACGTTTTGATCCGACGTTGCACCCCGCACCGTCGATGTTGCACTCTGAGTATATCGATTATTCGGACAGCCATATCTTTTGACTTGTTTAGAGTTACGGGAGCCATAACCTGTCAAAACGAAGCTCTCCAGGAGATCTACGCCTTTGACAGCCCAAGGCCGTCATAACGGCGTTCCATACCCAAAAAGGACCATCCGAATCACTTTCGGGGGCTCGGAAGTTTTTTTTCTTTTCGGTTTCTTCATTTGAATTTTTTGGTTAAACGGGATCACCGTGGCTGGCCTACGATTTAACACCGCTGCAGAATGATTCCGCATGGTACAGTTCCGTTTCAAATCCACGCACTCATTTCCAAAATTCGCACGACACCGTTTCGACGTTTTGATCCGACGTTGCACCCCGCACCGTCGATGTTGCACTCTGAGTATATCGATTATTCGGACAGCCATATCTTTTGACTCGTTTAGAGTTACGGGAGCCATAACCTGTCAAAACGAAGCGCTCCAGGAGATCTACGCCTTTGACAGCCCAAGGCCGTCATAACGGCGTTCCATACCCAAAAAGGACCATCCGAATCACTTTCGGGGGCTCGGAAGTTTTTTTCTTTTCGGTTTCTTCATTTGAATTTTTTGGTTAAACGGGATCACCGTGGCTGGCCTACGATTTAACACCGCTGCAGAATGATTCCCCATGGTACAGTTCTGTTTCAAATCCACGCACTCATTACCAAAATTCGCATGACACCGTTTCGGCGTTTTGATCCGACGTTGCACCCCGCACCGTCGATGTTGCACCTTGAGTATATCGATTATTCGGACAGCCATATCTTTTGACTCGTTTAGAGTTACGGGAGCCATAACCTGTCAAAACGAAGCTCTGTAGGAGATCTACGCCTTTGACAGCCCAAGGCCATCATAACGGCGTTCCATACCCAAAAAGGACCATCCGAATCACTTTCGGGGGCTCGGAAGTTTTTTTTCTTTTCGGTTTCTTCATTTGAATTTTTTGGTTAAACGGGATCACCGTGGCTGGCCTACGATTTAACACCGCTGCAGAATGATTCCGCATGGTACAGTTCCATTTCAAATCCACGCACTCATTTCCAAAATTCGCACGACACCGTTTCGACGTTTTGATCCGACGTTGCACCCCGCACCGTCGATGTTGCACTCCAAGTATATCGATTATACGGACAGCCATATCTTTTGACTCGTTTAGAGTTACGGGAGCCATAACCTGTCAAAACGAAGCTCTCCAGGAGATCTACGCCTTTGACAGCCCAAGGCCGTCATAACGGCGTTCCATACCCAAAAAGGACCATCCGAATCACTTTCGGGGGCTCGGAAGTTTTTTTTCTTTTCGGTTTCTTCATTTGAATTTTTTGGTTAAACGGGATCACCGTGGCTGGCCTACGATTTAACACCGCTGCAGAATGATTCCGCATGGTACAGTTCCATTTCAAATCCATGCACTCATTTCCAAAATTCGCACGACACCGTTTCGACGTTTTGATCCGACGTTGCACCCCGCACCGTCGATGTTGCACTCCAAGTATATCGATTATTCGGACAGCCATATCTTTTGACTCGTTTAGAGTTACGGGAGCCATAACCTGTCAAAACGAAGCTCTCCAGGAGATCTACGTCTTTGACAGCCCAAGGCCGTCATAACGGCGTTCCATACCCAAAAAGGACCATCCGAATCACTTTCGGGGGCTCGAAAGTTTTTTTTCTTTTCGGTTTCTTCATTTGAATTTTTTGGTTAAACGGGATCACCGTGGCTGGCCTACGATTTAACACCGCTGTAGAATGATTCTGCATGGTACAGTTCCGTTTCAAATCCACGCACTCATTTCCAAAATTCGCACGACACCGTTTCGACGTTTTGATCCGACGTTGCACCCCGCACCGTCGATGTTGCACTCTGAGTATATCGATTATTCGGACAGCCATATCTTTTGACTCGTTTAGAGTTACGGGAGCCATAACCTGTCAAAACGAAGCTTTCCAGGAGATCTACGCCTTTGACAGCACAAGGCCGTCATAACGGCGTTCCATACCCAAAAAGGACCATCCGAATCACTTTTGGGGGCTCGGAAGTTTTTTTTCTTTTCGGTTTCTTCATTTGAATTTTTTGGTTAAACGGGATCACCGTGGCTGGCCTACGATTTAACACCGCTGCAGAATGATTCCGCATGGTACAGTTCCGTTTCAAATCCACGCACTCATTTCCAAAATTCGCACGACACCGTTTCGACGTTTTGATCCGACGTTGCACCCCGCACCGTCGATGTTGCACTCTGAGTATATCGATTATTCGGACAGCCATATCTTTTGACTCGTTTAGAGTTACGGGAGCCATAACCTGTCAAAACGAAGCTCTCCAGGAGATCTACGCCTTTGACTGCCCAAGGCCGTCATAACGCCGTTCCATACCCAAAAAGGACCATCCGAATCACTTTCGGGGGCTCGGAAGTTTTTTTTTCTTTTCGGTTTCTTCATTTAAATTTTTTGGTTAAACGGGATCATCGTGGCTGGCCTACGATTTAACACCGCTGCAGAATGATTCCCCATGGTACAGTTCTGTTTCAAATCCACGCACTCATTACCAAAATTCGCACGACACCGTTTCGGCGTTTTGATCCGACGTTGCACCCCGCACCGTCGATGTTGCACCTTGAGTATATCTATTATTCGGACAGCCATATCTTTTGACTCGTTTAGAGTTACGGGAGCCATAACCTGTCAAAACGAAGCTCTGTAGGAGATCTACGCCTTTGACAGCCCAAGGCCGTCATAACGGCGTTCCATACCCAAAAAGGACCATCCGAATCACTTTCGGGGGCTCGGAAGTTTTTTTTCTTTTCGGTTTCTTCATTTGAATTTTTTGGATAAACGGGATCACCGTGGCTGGCCTACGATTTAACACCGCTGCAGAATGATTCCGCATGGTACAGTTCCATTTCAAATCCACGCACTCATTTCCAAAATTCGCACGACACCGTTTCGACGTTTTGATCCGACGTTGCACCCCGCACCGTCGATGTTGCACTCTGAGTATATCGATTATTCGGACAGCCATATCTTTTGACTCGTTTAGAGTTACGGGAGCCATAACCTGTCAAAACGAAGCTTTCCAGGAGATCTACGCCTTTGACAGCCCAAGGCCGTCATAACGGCGTTCCATACCCAAAAACGACCATCCGAATCACTTTCGGGGGCTCGGAAGTTTTTTTTCTTTTCGGTTTCTTCATTTGAATTTTTTGGTTAAACGGGATCACCGTGGCTGGCCTACGATTTAACACCGCTACAGAATGATTCCGCATGGTACAGTTCCGTTTCAAATCCACGCACTCATTTCCAAAATTCACACGACACCGTTTCGACGTTTTGATCCGACGTTGCACCCCGCACCGTCGATGTTGCACTCTGAGTATATCGATTATTCGGACAGCCATATCTTTTGACTCGTTTAGAGTTACGGGAGCCATAACCTGTCAAAACGAAGCTCTCCAGGAGATCTACGCCTTTGACAGCACAAGGCCATCATTACGGCGTTCCATACCCAAAAAGGACCATCCGAATCACTTTTAGGGGCTCGGAAGTTTTTTTTTCTTTTCTTTTCGGTTTCTTCATTTAAATTTTTTGGTTAAACGGGATCACCGTGGCTGGCCTACGATTTAACACCGCTGCAGAATGATTCCCCATGGTACAGTTCTATTTCAAATCCACGCACTCATTACCAAAATTCGCACGACACCGTTTCGGCGTTTTGATCCGACGTTGCACCCCGCACCGTCGATGTTGCACCTTGAGTATATCGATTATTCGGACAGCCATATCTTTTGACTCGTTTAGAGTTACGGGAGCCATAACCTGTCAAAACGAAGCTCTGTAGGAGATCTACGCCTTTGACAGCCCAAGGCCGTCATAACGGCGTTCCATACCCAAAAAGGACCATCCGAATCACTTTCGAGGGCTCGGAAGTTTTTTTTTCTTTTCGGTTTCTTTATTTGAATTTTTTGGTTAAACGGGATCACCGTGGCTGGCCTACGATTTAACATCGCTGCAGAATGATTCCCCATGGTACAGTTCTGTTTCAAATCCACGCACTCATTACCAAAATTCGCACGACACCGTTTCGGCGTTTTGATCCGATGTTGCACCCCGCACCGTCGATGTTGCACTCTGAGTATATCGATTATTCGGACAGCCATATCTTTTGACTCGTTTAGAGTTACGGGAGCCATAACCTGTCAAAACGAAGCTCTCCAGGAGATCTACGCCTTTGACAGCCCAAGGCCGTCATAACGGCGTTCCATACCCAAAAAGGACCATCCGAATCACTTTCGGGGGCTCGAAAGTTTTTTTTCTTTTCGGTTTCTTCATTTGAATTTTTTGGTTAAACGGGATCACCGTGGCTGGCCTACGATTTAACACCGCTGCAGAATGATTCCCCATGGTACAGTTCTGTTTCAAATCCATGCACTCATTACCAAAATTCGCACGACACCGTTTCGGCGTTTTGATCCGATGTTGCACCCCGCACCGTCGATGTTGCACTCTGAGTATATCGATTATTCGGACAGCCATATCTTTTGACTCGTTTAGAGTTACGGGAGCCATAACCTGTCAAAACGAAGCTCTCCAGGAGATCTACGTCTTTGACAGCCCAAGGCCGTCATAACGGCGTTCCATACCCAAAAAGGACCATCCGAATCACTTTCGGGGGCTCGAAAGTTTTTTTTCTTTTCGGTTTCTTCATTTGAATTTTTTGGTTAAACGGGATCACCGTGGCTGGCCTACGATTTAACACCGCTGTAGAATGATTCTGCATGGTACAGTTCCGTTTCAAATCCACGCACTCATTTCCAAAATTCGCACGACACCGTTTCGACGTTTTGATCCGACGTTGCACCCCGCACCGTCGATGTTGCACTCTGAGTATATCGATTATTCGGACAGCCATATCTTTTGACTCGTTTAGAGTTACGGGAGCCATAACCTGTCAAAACGAAGCTTTCCAGGAGATCTACGCCTTTGACAGCACAAGGCCGTCATAACGGCGTTCCATACCCAAAAAGGACCATCCGAATCACTTTTGGGGGCTCGGAAGTTTTTTTCTTTTCGGTTTCTTCATTTGAATTTTTTGGTTAAACGGGATCACCGTGGCTGGCCTACGATTTAACACCGCTGCAGAATGATTCCGCATGGTACAGTTCCGTTTCAAATCCACGCACTCATTTCCAAAATTCGCACGACACCGTTTCGACGTTTTGATCCGACGTTGCACCCCGCACCGTCGATGTTGCACTCTGAGTATATCGATTATTCGGACAGCCATATCTTTTGACTCGTTTAGAGTTACGGGAGCCATAACCTGTCAAAACGAAGCTCTCCAGGAGATCTACGCCTTTGACTGCCCAAGGCCGTCATAACGCCGTTCCATACCCAAAAAGGACCATCCGAATCACTTTCGGGGGCTCGGAAGTTTTTTTTTCTTTTCGGTTTCTTCATTTAAATTTTTTGGTTAAACGGGATCACCGTGGCTGGCCTACGATTTAACACCGCTGCAGAATGATTCCCCATGGTACAGTTCTGTTTCAAATCCACGCACTCATTACCAAAATTCGCACGACACCGTTTCGGCGTTTTGATCCGACGTTGCACCCCGCACCGTCGATGTTGCACCTTGAGTATATCGATTATTCGGACAGCCATATCTTTTGACTCGTTTAGAGTTACGGGAGCCATAACCTGTCAAAACGAAGCTCTGTAGGAGATCTACGCCTTTGACAGCCCAAGGCCGTCATAACGGCGTTCCATACCCAAAAAGGACCATCCGAATCACTTTCGGGGGCTCGGAAGTTTTTTTTCTTTTCGGTTTCTTCATTTGAATTTTTTGGATAAACGGGATCACCGTGGCTGGCCTACGATTTAACACCGCTGCAGAATGATTCCGCATGGTACAGTTCCATTTCAAATCCACGCACTCATTTCCAAAATTCGCACGACACCGTTTCGACGTTTTGATCCGACGTTGCACCCCGCACCGTCGATGTTGCACTCTGAGTATATCGATTATTCGGACAGCCATATCTTTTGACTCGTTTAGAGTTACGGGAGCCATAACCTGTCAAAACGAAGCTCTCCAGGAGATCTACGCCTTTGACAGCCCAAGGCCGTCATAACGGCGTTCCATACCCAAAAACGACCATCCGAATCACTTTCGGGGGCTCGGAAGTTTTTTTTCTTTTCGGTTTCTTCATTTGAATTTTTTGGTTAAACGGGATCACCGTGGCTGGCCTACGATTTAACACCGCTACAGAATGATTCCGCATGGTACAGTTCCGTTTCAAATCCACGCACTCATTTCCAAAATTCACACGACACCGTTTCGACGTTTTGATCCGACGTTGCACCCCGCACCGTCGATGTTGCACTCTGAGTATATCGATTATTCGGACAGCCATATCTTTTGACTCGTTTAGAGTTACGGGAGCCATAACCTGTCAAAACGAAGCTCTCCAGGAGATCTACGCCTTTGATAGCACAAGGCCATCATTACGGCGTTCCATACCCAAAAAGGACCATCCGAATCACTTTTAGGGGCTCGGAAGTTTTTTTTTCTTTTCTTTTCGGTTTCTTCATTTAAATTTTTTGGTTAAACGGGATCACCGTGGCTGGCCTACGATTTAACACCGCTGTAGAATGATTCCCCATGGTACAGTTCTATTTCAAATCCACGCACTCATTACCAAAATTCGCACGACACCGTTTCGGCGTTTTGATCCGACGTTGCACCCCGCACCGTCGATGTTGCACCTTGAGTATATCGATTATTCGGACAGCCATATCTTTTGACTCGTTTAGAGTTACGGGAGCCATAACCTGTCAAAACGAAGCTCTGTAGGAGATCTACGCCTTTGACAGCCCAAGGCCGTCATAACGGCGTTCCATACCCAAAAAGGACCATCCGAATCACTTTCGGGGGCTCGGAAGTTTTTTTTTCTTTCCGGTTTCTTTATTTGAATTTTTTGGTTAAACGGGATCACCGTGGCTGGCCTACGATTTAACATCGCTGCAGAATGATTCCCCATGGTACAGTTCTGTTTCAAATCCACGCACTCATTACCAAAATTCGCACGACACCGTTTCGGCGTTTTGATCCGATGTTGCACCCCGCACCGTCGATGTTGCACTCTGAGTATATCGATTATTCGGACAGCCATATCTTTTGACTCGTTTAGAGTTACGGGAGCCATAACCTGTCAAAACGAAGCTCTCCAAGAGATCTACGCCTTTGACAGCCCAAGGCCGTCATAACGGCGTTCCATACCCAAAAAGGACCATCCGAATCACTTTCGGGGGCTCGAAAGTTTTTTTTCTTTTCGGTTTCTTCATTTGAATTTTTTGGTTAAACGGGATCACCGTGGCTGGCCTACGATTTAACACCGCTGCAGAATGATTCCCCATGGTACAGTTCTGTTTCAAATCCACGCACTCATTACCAAAATTCGCACGACACCGTTTCGGCGTTTTGATCCGATGTTGCACCCCGCACCGTCGATGTTACACTCTGAGTATATCGATTATTCGGACAGCCATATCTTTTGACTCGTTTAGAGTTACGGGAGCCATAACCTGTCAAAACGAAGCTCTCCAAGAGATCTACGCCTTTGACAGCCCAAGGCCGTCATAACCGCGTTCCATACCCAAAAAGGACCATCCGAATCACTTTCGGGGGCTCGGAAGTTTTTTTTCTTTTCGGTTTCTTCATTTGAATTTTTTGGTTAAACGGGATCACCGTGGCTGGCCTACGATTTAACACCGCTGCAGAATGATTCCCCATGGTACAGTTCTGTTTCAAATCCACGCACTCAATACCAAAATTCGCACGACACCGTTTCGGCGTTTTGATCCGATGTTGCACCCCGCACCGTCGATGTTGCACTCTGAGTATATCGATTATTCGGACAGCCATATCTTTTGACTCGTTTAGAGTTACGGGAGCCATAACCTGTCAAAACGAAGCTCTCCAGGAGATCTACGCCTTTGACAGCCCAAGGCCGTCATAACGGCGTTCCATACCCAAAAAGGACCATCCGAATCACTTTCGGGGGCTCGGAAGTTTTTTTTTCTTTTCGGTTTCTTCATTTGAATTTTTTGGTTAAACGGGATCACCGTGGCTGGCCTACGATTTAACACCGCTGTAGAATGATTCCCCATGGTACAGTTCTGTTTCAAATCCACGCACTCATTACCAAAATTCACACGACACCGTTTCGGCGTTTTGATCCGACGTTGCACCCCGCACCGTCGATGTTGCACCTTGGGTATATCGATTATTCGGACAGCTATATCTTTTGACTCGTTTAGAGTTACGGGAGCCATAACCTGTCAAAACGAAGCTCTCCAGGAGATCTACGCCTTTGACAGCCCAAGGCCGCCATAACGGCGTTCCATACCCAAAAAGGACCATCCGAATCACTTTCGGGGGCTCGGAAGTTTTTTTTCTTTTCGGTTTCTTCATTTGAATTTTTTGGTTAAACGGGATCACCGTGGCTGGCCTACGATTTAACACCGCTGCAGAATGATTCCGCATGGTACAGTTCCGTTTCAAATCCACGCACTCATTTCCAAAATTCGCACGACACCGTTTCGACGTTTTGATCCGACGTTGCACCCCGCACCGTCGATGTTGCACTATGAGTATATCGATTATTCGGACAGCCATATCTTTTGACTCGTTTAGAGTTACGGGAGCCATAACCTGTCAAAACGAAGCTCTCCAGGAGATCTACGCCTTTGACAGCCCAAGGCCGTCATAACGGCGTTCCATACCCAAAAAGGACCATCCGAATCACTTTCGGAGGCTCGGAAGTTTTTTTTCTTTTCGGTTTCTTCATTTGAATTTTTTGGTTAAACGGGATCACCGTGGCTGGCCTACGATTTAACACCGCTGCAGAATGATTCCGCATGGTACAGTTCCGTTTCAAATCCACGCACTCATTTCCAAAATTCGCACGACACCGTTTCGACGTTTTGATCCGACGTTGCACCCCGCACCGTCGATGTTGCACTCTGAGTATATCGATTATTCGGACAGCCATATCTTTTGACTCGTTTAGAGTTACGAGAGCCATAACCTGTCAAAACGAAGCTCTCCAGGAGATCTACGCCTTTGACGGCCCAAGGCCGTCATAACGGCGTTCCATACCCAAAAAGGACCATCCGAATCACTTTTGGGGGCTCGGAAGTTTTTTTCTTTTCGGTTTCTTCATTTGAATTTTTTGGTTAAACGGGATCACCGTGGCTGGCCTACGATTTAAGACCGCTGCAGAATGATTCCGCATGGTACAGTTCCGTTTCAAATCCACGCACTCATTTCCAAAATTCGCACGACACTGTTTCGACGTTTTGATCCGACGTTGCACCCCGCACCGTCGATGTTGCACTCTGAGTATATCGATTATTCGGACAGCCATATCTTTTGACTCGTTTAGAGTTACGGGAGCCATAACCTGTCAAAACGAAGCTCTCCAGGAGATCTACGCCTTTGACAGCCTAAGGCCGTCATAACGGCGTTCCATACCCAAAAAGGACCATCCGAATCACTTTCGGGGGCTCGGAAGATTTTTTTCTTTTCGGTTTCTTCATTTGAATTTTTTGGTTAAACGGGATCACCGTGGCTGGCCTACGATTTAACACCGCTGCAGAATGATTCCTCATGGTACAGTTCCGTTTCAAATCCACGCACTCATTTCCAAAATTCGCACGACACCGTTTCGGCGTTTTGATCCGACGTTGCACCCCGCACCGTCGATGTAGCACCTTGAGTATATCGATTATTCGGACAGCCATATCTTTTGACTCGTTTAGAGTTACGGGAGCCATAACCTGTCAAAACGAAGCTCTCCAGGAGATCTACGCCTTTGACAGCCCAAGGCCGTCATAACGGCGTTCCATACCCAAAAAGGACCATCCGAATCACTTTCGGGGGCTCGGAAGTTTTTTTCTTTTCGGTTTCTTCATTTGAATTTTTTGGTTAAACGGGATCACCGTGGCTGGCCTACGATTTAACACCGCTGCAGAATGATTCTGCATGGTACAGTTCCGTTTCAAATCCACGCACTCATTTCCAAAATTCGCACGACACCGTTTCGACGTTTTGATCCGACGTTGCACCCCGCACCGTCGATGTTGCACTCTGAGTATATCGATTATTCGGACAGCCATATCTTTTGACTCGTTTAGAGTTACGGGAGCCATAACCTGTCAAAACGAAGCTCTCCAGGAGATCTACGCCTTTGACAGCCTAAGGCCGTCATAACGGCGTTCCATACCCAAAAAGGACCATCCGAATCACTTTCGGGGGCTCGGAAGTTTTTTTTCTTTTCGGTTTCTTCATTTGAATTTTTTGGTTAAACGGGATCACCGTGGCTGGCCTACGATTTAACACCGCTGCAGAATGATTCCGCATGGTACAGTTCCGTTTCAAATCCACGCACTCATTTCCAAAATTCGCACGACACCGTTTCGACGTTTTGATCCGACGTTGCACCCCGCACCGTCGATGTTGCACTCTGAGTATATCGATTATTCGGACAGCCATATCTTTTGACTCGTTTAGAGTTACGGGAGCCATAACCTGTCAAAACGAAGCTCTCCAGGAGATCTACGCCTTTGATAGCACAAGGCCATCATTACGGCGTTCCATACCCAAAAAGGACCATCCGAATCACTTTTAGGGGCTCGGAAGTTTTTTTTTCTTTTCTTTTCGGTTTCTTCATTTAAATTTTTTGGTTAAACGGGATCACCGTGGCTGGCCTACGATTTAACACCGCTGCAGAATGATTCCCCATGGTACAGTTCTATTTCAAATCCACGCACTCATTACCAAAATTCGCACGACACCGTTTCGGCGTTTTGATCCGACGTTGCACCCCGCACCGTCGATGTTGCACCTTGAGTATATCGATTATTCGGACAGCCATATCTTTTGACTCGTTTAGAGTTACGGGAGCCATAACCTGTCAAAACGAAGCTCTGTAGGAGATCTACGCCTTTGACAGCCCAAGGCCGTCATAACGGCGTTCCATACCCAAAAAGGACCATCCGAATCACTTTCGGGGGCTCGGAAGTTTTTTTTTCTTTTCGGTTTCTTTATTTGAATTTTTTGGTTAAACGGGATCACCGTGGCTGGCCTACGATTTAACATCGCTGCAGAATGATTCCCCATGGTACAGTTCTGTTTCAAATCCACGCACTCATTACCAAAATTCGCACGACACCGTTTCGGCGTTTTGATCCGATGTTGCACCCCGCACCGTCGATGTTGCACTCTGAGTATATCGATTATTCGGACAGCCATATCTTTTGACTCGTTTAGAGTTACGGGAGCCATAACCTGTCAAAACGAAGCTCTCCAAGAGATCTACGCCTTTGACAGCCCAAGGCCGTCATAACGGCGTTCCATACCCAAAAAGGACCATCCGAATCACTTTCGGGGGCTCGAAAGTTTTTTTTCTTTTCGGTTTCTTCATTTGAATTTTTTGGTTAAACGGGATCACCGTGGCTGGCCTACGATTTAACACCGCTGCAGAATGATTCCCCATGGTACAGTTCTGTTTCAAATCCACGCACTCATTACCAAAATTCGCACGACACCGTTTCGGCGTTTTGATCCGATGTTGCACCCCGCACCGTCGATGTTGCACTCTGAGTATATCGATTATTCGGACAGCCATATCTTTTGACTCGTTTAGAGTTACGGGAGCCATAACCTGTCAAAACGAAGCTCTCCAAGAGATCTACGCCTTTGACAGCCCAAGGCCGTCATAACCGCGTTCCATACCCAAAAAGGACCATCCGAATCACTTTCGGGGGCTCGGAAGTTTTTTTTCTTTTCGGTTTCTTCATTTGAATTTTTTGGTTAAACGGGATCACCGTGGCTGGCCTACGATTTAACACCGCTGCAGAATGATTCCCCATGGTACAGTTCTGTTTCAAATCCACGCACTCAATACCAAAATTCGCACGACACCGTTTCGGCGTTTTGATCCGATGTTGCACCCCGCACCGTCGATGTTGCACTCTGAGTATATCGATTATTCGGACAGCCATATCTTTTGACTCGTTTAGAGTTACGGGAGCCATAACCTGTCAAAACGAAGCTCTCCAGGAGATCTACGCCTTTGACAGCCCAAGGCCGTCATAACGGCGTTCCATACCCAAAAAGGACCATCCGAATCACTTTCGGGGGCTCGGAAGTTTTTTTTTCTTTTCGGTTTCTTCATTTGAATTTTTTGGTTAAACGGGATCACCGTGGCTGGCCTACGATTTAACACCGCTGTAGAATGATTCCCCATGGTACAGTTCTGTTTCAAATCCACGCACTCATTACCAAAATTCACACGACACCGTTTCGGCGTTTTGATCCGACGTTGCACCCCGCACCGTCGATGTTGCACCTTGGGTATATCGATTATTCGGACAGCTATATCTTTTGACTCGTTTAGAGTTACGGGAGCCATAACCTGTCAAAACGAAGCTCTCTAGGAGATCTACGCCTTTGACAGCCCAAGGCCGCCATAACGGCGTTCCATACCCAAAAAGGACCATCCGAATCACTTTCGGGGGCTCGGAAGTTTTTTTTCTTTTCGGTTTCTTCATTTGAATTTTTTGGTTAAACGGGATCACCGTGGCTGGCCTACGATTTAACACCGCTGCAGAATGATTCCGCATGGTACAGTTCCGTTTCAAATCCACGCACTCATTTCCAAAATTCGCACGACACCGTTTCGACGTTTTGATCCGACGTTGCACCCCGCACCGTCGATGTTGCACTATGAGTATATCGATTATTCGGACAGCCATATCTTTTGACTCGTTTAGAGTTACGGGAGCCATAACCTGTCAAAACGAAGCTCTCCAGGAGATCTACGCCTTTGACAGCCCAAGGCCGTCATAACGGCGTTCCATACCCAAAAAGGACCATCCGAATCACTTTCGGAGGCTCGGAAGTTTTTTTTCTTTTCGGTTTCTTCATTTGAATTTTTTGGTTAAACGGGATCACCGTGGCTGGCCTACGATTTAACACCGCTGCAGAATGATTCCGCATGGTACAGTTCCGTTTCAAATCCACGCACTCATTTCCAAAATTCGCACGACACCGTTTCGACGTTTTGATCCGACGTTGCACCCCGCACCGTCGATGTTGCACTCTGAGTATATCGATTATTCGGACAGCCATATCTTTTGACTCGTTTAGAGTTACGGGAGCCATAACCTGTCAAAACGAAGCTCTCCAGGAGATCTACGCCTTTGACGGCCCAAGGCCGTCATAACGGCGTTCCATACCCAAAAAGGACCATCCGAATCACTTTTGGGGGCTCGGAAGTTTTTTTCTTTTCGGTTTCTTCATTTGAATTTTTTGGTTAAACGGGATCACCGTGGCTGGCCTACGATTTAAGACCGCTGCAGAATGATTCCGCATGGTACAGTTCCGTTTCAAATCCACGCACTCATTTCCAAAATTCGCACGACACTGTTTCGACGTTTTGATCCGACGTTGCACCCCGCACCGTCGATGTTGCACTCTGAGTATATCGATTATTCGGACAGCCATATCTTTTGACTCGTTTAGAGTTACGGGAGCCATAACCTGTCAAAACGAAGCTCTCCAGGAGATCTACGCCTTTGACAGCCTAAGGCCGTCATAACGGCGTTCCATACCCAAAAAGGACCATCCGAATCACTTTCGGGGGCTCGGAAGATTTTTTTCTTTTCGGTTTCTTCATTTGAATTTTTTGGTTAAACGGGATCACCGTGGCTGGCCTACGATTTAACACCGCTGCAGAATGATTCCTCATGGTACAGTTCCGTTTCAAATCCACGCACTCATTTCCAAAATTCGCACGACACCGTTTCGGCGTTTTGATCCGACGTTGCACCCCGCACCGTCGATGTAGCACCTTGAGTATATCGATTATTCGGACAGCCATATCTTTTGACTCGTTTAGAGTTACGGGAGCCATAACCTGTCAAAACGAAGCTCTCCAGGAGATCTACGCCTTTGACAGCCCAAGGCCGTCATAACGGCGTTCCATACCCAAAAAGGACCATCCGAATCACTTTCGGGGGCTCGGAAGTTTTTTTCTTTTCGGTTTCTTCATTTGAATTTTTTGGTTAAACGGGATCACCGTGGCTGGCCTACGATTTAACACCGCTGCAGAATGATTCTGCATGGTACAGTTCCGTTTCAAATCCACGCACTCATTTCCAAAATTCGCACGACACCGTTTCGACGTTTTGATCCGACGTTGCACCCCGCACCGTCGATGTTGCACTCTGAGTATATCGATTATTCGGACAGCCATATCTTTTGACTCGTTTAGAGTTACGGGAGCCATAACCTGTCAAAACGAAGCTCTCCAGGAGATCTACGCCTTTGACAGCCTAAGGCTGTCATAACGGCGTTCCATACCCAAAAAGGACCATCCGAATCACTTTCGGGGGCTCGGAAGTTTTTTTTCTTTTCGGTTTCTTCATTTGAATTTTTTGGTTAAACGGGATCACCGTGGCTGGCCTACGATTTAACACCGCTGCAGAATGATTCCGCATGGTACAGTTCCGTTTCAAATCCACGCACTCATTTCCAAAATTCGCACGACACTGTTTCGACGTTTTGATCCGACGTTGCACCCCGCACCGTCGATGTTGCACTCTGAGTATATCGATTATTCGGACAGCCATATCTTTTGACTCGTTTAGAGTTACGGGAGCCATAACCTGTCAAAACGAAGCTCTCCAGGAGATCTACGCCTTTGACAGCCTAAGGCCGTCATAACGGCGTTCCATACCCAAAAAGGACCATCCGAATCACTTTCGGGGGCTCGGAAGTTTTTTTTCTTTTCGGTTTCTTCATTTGAATTTTTTGGTTAAACGGGATCACCGTGGCTGGCCTACGATTTAACACCGCTGCAGAATGATTCCTCATGGTACAGTTCCGTTTCAAATCCACGCACTCATTTCCAAAATTCGCACGACACCGTTTCGGCGTTTTGATCCGACGTTGCACCCCGCACCGTCGATGTTGCACCTTGAGTATATCGATTATTCGGACAGCCATATCTTTTGACTCGTTTAGAGTTACGGGAGCCATAACCTGTCAAAACGAAGCTCTCCAGGAGATCTACGCCTTTGACAGCCCAAGGCCGTCATAACGGCGTTCCATACCCAAAAAGGACCATCCGAATCACTTTCGGGGGCTCGGAAGTTTTTTTCTTTTCGGTTTCTTCATTTGAATTTTTTGGTTAAACGGGATCACCGTGGCTGGCCTACGATTTAACACCGCTGCAGAATGATTCCCCATGGTACAGTTTTGTTTCAAATCCACGCACTCATTACCAAAATTCGCACGACACCGTTTCAGCGTTTTGATCCGACGTTGCACCCCGCACCGTCGATGTTGCACTCTGAGTATATCGATTATTCGGACAGCCATATCTTTTGACTCGTTTAGAGTTACGGGAGCCATAACCTGTCAAAACGAAGCTCTCCAGGAGATCTACGCCTTTGATGGCCCAAGGCCGTCATAACGGCGTTCCATACCCAAAAAGGACCATCTGAATCACTTTCGGGGGCTCGGAAGTTTTTTTTCTTTTCGGTTTCTTCATTTGAATTTTTTGGTTAAACGGGATCACCGTGGCTGGCCTACGACTTAACACCGCTGCAGAATGATTCTGCATGGTACAGTTCCGTTTCAAATCCACGCACTCATTTCCAAAATTCGCACGACACCGTTTCGACGTTTTGATCCGACGTTGCACCCCGCACCGTCGATGTTGCACTTTGAGTATATCGATTATTCGGACAGCCATATCTTTTGACTCGTTTAGAGTTACGGGAGCCATAACCTGTCAAAACGAAGCTCTCCAGGAGATCTACGCCTTTGACAGCCCAAGGCCGTCATAACGGCGTTCCATACCCAAAAAGGACCATCCGAATCACTTTCGGGGGCTCGGGAGTTTTTTTTCTTTTCGGTTTCTTCATTTGAATTTTTTGGTTAAACGGGATCACCGTGGCTGGCCTACGATTTAACACCGCTGCAGAATGATTCCCCATGGTACAGTTCTGTTTCAAATCCACGCACTCATTATCAAAATTCGCACGACACCGTTTCGGCGTTTTGATCCGATGTTGCACCCCGCACCGTCGATGTTGCACTCTGAGTATATCGATTATTCGGACAGCCATATCTTTTGACTCGTTTAGAGTTACGGGAGCCATAACCTGTCAAAACGAAGCTCTCCAAGAGATCTACGCCTTTGATGGCCCAAGGCCGTCATAACGGCGTTCCATACCCAAAAAGGACCATCTGAATCACTTTCGGGGGCTCGGAAGTTTTTTTTCTTTTCGGTTTCTTCATTTGAATTTTTTGGTTAAACGGGATCACCGTGGCTGGCCTACGACTTAACACCGCTGCAGAATGATTCCGCATGGGACAGTTCCGTTTCAAATCCACGCACTCATTTCCAAAATTCGCATGACACCGTTTCGACGTTTTGATCCGACGTTGCACCCCGCACCGTCGATGTTGCACTCTGAGTATATCGATTATTCGGACAGCCATATCTTTTGACTCGTTTAGAGTTACGGGAGCCATAACCTGTCAAAACGAAGCTCTCCAGGAGATCTACGCCTTTGACGGCCCAAGGCCGTCATAACGGCGTTCCATACCCAAAAAGGACCATCCGAATCACTTTTGGGGGCTCGGAAGTTTTTTTCTTTTCGGTTTCTTCATTTGAATTTTTTGGTTAAACGGGATCACCGTGGCTGGCCTACGATTTAACACCGCTGCAGAATGATTCCGCATGGTACAGTTCCGTTTCAAATCCACGCACTCATTTCCAAAATTCGCACGACACTATTTCGACGTTTTGATCCGACGTTGCACCCCGCACCGTCGATGTTGCACTCTGAGTATATCGATTATTCGGACAGCCATATCTTTTGACTCGTTTAGAGTTACGGGAGCCATAACCTGTCAAAACGAAGCTCTCCAGGAGATCTACGCCTTTGACAGCCTAAGGCCGTCATAACGGCGTTCCATACCCAAAAAGGACCATCCGAATCACTTTCGGGGGCTCGGAAGTTTTTTTTCTTTTCGGTTTCTTCATTTGAATTTTTTGGTTAAACGGGATCACCGTGGATGGCCTACGATTTAACACCGCTGCAGAATGATTCCTCATGGTACAGTTCCGTTTCAAATCCACGCACTCATTTCCAAAATTCGCACGACACCGTTTCGGCGTTTTGATCCGACGTTGCACCCCGCACCGTCGATGTAGCACCTTGAGTATATCGATTATTCGGACAGCCATATCTTTTGACTCGTTTAGAGTTACGGGAGCCATAACCTGTCAAAACGAAGCTCTCCAGGAGATCTACGCCTTTGACAGCCCAAGGCCGTCATAACGGCGTTCCATACCCAAAAAGGACCATCCAAATCACTTTCGGGGGCTCGGAAGTTTTTTTTCTTTTCGGTTTCTTCATTTGAATTTTTTGGTTAAACGGGATCACCGTGGCTGGCCTATGATTTAACACCGCTGCAGAATGATTCCGCATGGTACAGTTCCGTTTCAAATCCACGCACTCATTTCCAAAATTCGCACGACACCGTTTCGACGTTTTGATCCGACGTTGCACCCCGCACCGTCGATGTTGCACTCTGAGTATATCGATTATTCGGACAGCCATATCTTTTGACTCGTTTAGAGTTACGGGAGCCATAACCTGTCAAAACGAAGCTCTCCAGGAGATCTACGCCTTTGATGGCCCAAGGCCGTCATAACGGCGTTCCATACCCAAAAAGGACCATCCGAATCACTTTTGGGGGCTCGGAAGTTTTTTTCTTTTCGGTTTCTTCATTTGAATTTTTTGGTTAAACGGGATCACCGTGGCTGGCCTACGATTTAACACCGCTGCAGAATGATTCCGCATGGTACAGTTCCGTTTCAAATCCACGCACTCATTTCCAAAATTCGCACGACACTGTTTCGACGTTTTGATCCGACGTTGCACCCCGCACCGTCGATGTTGCACTCTGAGTATATCGATTATTCGGACAGCCATATCTTTTGACTCGTTTAGAGTTACGGGAGCCATAACCTGTCAAAACGAAGCTCTCCAGGAGATCTACGCCTTTGACAGCCTAAGGCCGTCATAACGGCGTTCCATACCCAAAAAGGACCATCCGAATCACTTTCGGGGGCTCGGAAGTTTTTTTTCTTTTGGGTTTCTTCATTTGAATTTTTTGGTTAAACGGGATCACCGTGGCTGGCCTACGATTTAACACCGCTGCAGAATGATTCCTCATGGTACAGTTCCGTTTCAAATCCACGCACTCATTTCCAAAATTCGCACGACACCGTTTCGGCGTTTTGATCCGACGTTGCACCCCGCACCGTCGATGTAGCACCTTGAGTATATCGATTATTCGGACAGCCATATCTTTTGACTCGTTTAGAGTTACGGGAGCCATAACCTGTCAAAACGAAGCTCTCCAGGAGATCTACGCCTTTGACAGCCCAAGGCCGTCATAACGGCGTTCCATACCCAAAAAGGACCATCCAAATCACTTTCGGGGGCTCAGAAGTTTTTTTTCTTTTCGGTTTCTTCATTTGAATTTTTTGGTTAAACGGGATCACCGTGGCTGGCCTATGATTTAACACCGCTGCAGAATGATTTCGCATGGTACAGTTCCGTTTCAAATCCACGCACTCATTTCCAAAATTCGCACGACACCGTTTCGACGTTTTGATCCGACGTTGCACCCCGCACCGTCGATGTTGCACTCTGAGTATATCGATTATTCGGACAGCCATATCTTTTGACTCGTTTAGAGTTACGGGAGCCATAACCTGTCAAAACGAAGCTCTCCAGGAGATCTACGCCTTTGATGGCCCAAGGCCGTCATAACGACGTTCCATACCCAAAAAGGACCATCTGAATCACTTTCGGGGGCTCGGAAGTTTTTTTCTTTTCGGTTTCTTCATTTGAATTTTTTGGTTAAACGGGATCACCGTGGCTGGCCTACGACTTAACACCGCTGCAGAATGATTCCGCATGGTACAGTTCCGTTTCAAATCCACGCACTCATTTCCAAAATTCGCACGACACCGTTTCGACGTTTTGATCCGACGTTGCACCCCGCACCGTTGATGTTGCACTCTGAGTATATCGATTATTCGGACAGCCATATCTTTTGACTCGTTTAGAGTTACGGGAGCCATAACCTGTCAAAACGAAGCTCTCCAGGAGATCTACGCCTTTGACAGCCCAAGGCCGTCATAACGGCGTTCCATACCCAAAAAGGACCATCCGAATCACTTTCGGGGGCTCGGAAGTTTTTTTTCTTTTCGGTTTCTTCATTTGAATTTTTTGGTTAAACGGGATCACCGTGGCTGGCCTACGATTTAACACCGCTGTAGAATGATTCCCCATGGTACAGTTCTGTTTCAAATCCACGCACTCATTATCAAAATTCGAACGACACCGTTTCGGCGTTTTGATCCGATGTTGCACCCCGCACCGTCGATGTTGCACTCTGAGTATATCGATTATTCGGACAGCCATATCTTTTGACTCGTTTAGAGTTACGGGAGCCATAACCTGTCAAAACGAAGCTCTCCAGGAGATCTACGTCTTTGATGGCCCAAGGCCGTCATAACGGCGTTCCATACCCAAAAAGGACCATCTGAATCACTTTCGGGGGCTCGGAAGTTTTTTTTCTTTTCGGTTTCTTCATTTGAATTTTTTGGTTAAACGGGATCACCGTGGCTGGCCTACGACTTAACACCGCTGCAGAATGATTCCGCATGGTACAGTTCCGTTTCAAATCCACGCACTCATTTCCAAAATTCGCACGACACTGTTTCGACGTTTTGATCCGACGTTGCACCCCGCACCGTCGATGTTGCACTCTGAGTATATCGATTATTCGGACAGCCATATCTTTTGACTCGTTTAGAGTTACGGGAGCCATAACCTGTCAAAACGAAGCTCTCCAGGAGATCTACGCCTTTGACGGCCCAAGGCCATCATAACAGCGTTCCATACCCAAAAAGGACCATCCGAATCACTTTTGGGGGCTCGGAAGTTTTTTTCTTTTCGGTTTCTTCATTTGAATTTTTTGGTTAAACGGGATCACCGTGGCTGGCCTACGATTTAACACCGCTGCAGAATGATTCCGCATGGTACAGTTCCGTTTCAAATCCACGCACTCATTTCCAAAATTCGCACGACACTGTTTCGACGTTTTGATCCGACGTTGCACCCCGCACCGTCGATGTTGCACTCTGAGTATTTCGATTATTCGGACAGCCATATCTTTTGACTCGTTTAGAGTTACGGGAGCCATAACCTGTCAAAACGAAGCTCTCTAGGAGATCTACGCCTTTGACAGCCTAAGGCCGTCATAACGGCGTTCCATACCCAAAAAGGACCATCCGAATCACTTTCGGGGGCTCGGAAGTTTTTTTTCTTTTCGGTTTCTTCATTTGAATTTTTTGGTTAAACGGGATCACCGTGGCTGGCCTACGATTTAACACCGCTGCAGAATGATTCCTCATGGTACAGTTCCGTTTCAAATCCACACACTCATTTCCAAAATTCGCACGACACCGTTTCGGCGTTTTGATCCGACGTTGCACCCCGCACCGTCGATGTAGCACCTTGAGTATATCGATTATTCGGACAGCCATATCTTTTGACTCGTTTAGAGTTACGGGAGCCATAACCTGTCAAAACGAAGCTCTCCAGTAGATCTACGCCTTTGACAGCCCAAGGCCGTCATAACGGCGTTCCATACCCAAAAAGGACCATCCGAATCACTTTCGGGGGCTCGGAAGTTTTTTTTCTTTTCGGTTTCTTCATTTGAATTTTTTGGTTAAACGGGATCACCGTGGCTGGCCTACGATTTAACACCGCTGCAGAATGATTCCGCATGGTACAGTTCCGTTTCAAATCCACGCACTCATTTCAAAAATTCGCACGACACTGTTTCGACGTTTTGATCCGACGTTGCACCCCGCACCGTCGATGTTGCACTCTGAGTATATCGATTATTCGGACAGCCATATCTTTTGACTCGTTTAGAGTTACGGGAGCCATAACCTGTCAAAACGAAGCTCTCCAGGAGATCTACGCCTTTGACGGCCTAAGGCCGTCATAACGGCGTTCCATACCCAAAAAGGACCATCCGAATCACTTTCGGGGGCTCGGAAGTTTTTTTTCTTTTCGGTTTCTTCATTTGAATTTTTTGGTTAAACGGGATCACCGTGGCTGGCCTACGATTTAACACCGCTGCAGAATGATTCCTCATGGTACAGTTCCGTTTCAAATCCACGCACTCATTTCCAAAATTCGCACGACACCGTTTCGGCGTTTTGATCCGACGTTGCACCCCGCACCGTCGATGTTGCACCTTGAGTATATCGATTATTCGGACAGCCATATCTTTTGACTCGTTTAGAGTTACGGGAGCCATAAACTGTCAAAACGAAGCTCTCCAGGAGATCTACGCCTTTGACAGCCCAAGGCCGTCATAACGGCGTTCCATACCCAAAAAGGACCATCCGAATCACTTTCGGGGGCTCGGAAGTTTTTTTCTTTTCGGTTTCTTCATTTGAATTTTTTGGTTAAACGGGATCACCGTGGCTGGCCTACGATTTAACACCGCTGCAGAATGATTCCCCATGGTACAGTTCTGTTTCAAATCCACGCACTCATTACCAAAATTCGCACGACACCGTTTCAGCGTTTTGATCCGACGTTGCACCCCGCACCGTCGATGTTGCACTCTGAGTATATCGATTATTCGGACAGCCATATCTTTTGACTCGTTTAAAGTTACGGGAGCCATAACCTGTCAAAACGAAGCTCTCCAGGAGATCTACGCCTTTGATGGCCCAAGGCCGTCATAACGGCGTTCCATACCCAAAAAGGACCATCCGAATCACTTTCGGGGGCTCGGAAGTTTTTTTTCTTTTCGGTTTCTTCATTTGAATTTTTTGGTTAAACGGGATCACCGTGGCTGGCCTACGACTTAACACCGCTGTAGAATGATTCCGCATGGTACAGTTCCGTTTCAAATCCACGCACTCATTTCCAAAATTCGCACGACACCGTTTCGACGTTTTGATCCGACGTTGCACCCCGCACCGTCGATGTTGCACTCTGAGTATATCGATTATTCGGACAGCCATATCTTTTGACTCGTTTAGAGTTACGGGAGCCATAACCTATCAAAACGAAGCTCTCCAGGAGATCTACGCCTTTGACAGCCCAAGGCCGTCATAACGGCGTTCCATACCCAAAAAGGACCATCCGAATCACTTTCGGGGGCTCGGAAGTTTTTTTTCTTTTCGGTTTCTTCATTTGAATTTTTTGGTTAAACGGGATCACCGTGGCTGGCCTACGATTTAACACCGCTGCAGAATGATTCCCCATGGTACAGTTCTGTTTCAAATCCACGCACTCATTATCAAAATTCGCACGACACCGTTTCGGCGTTTTGATCCGATGTTGCACCCCGCACCGTCGGTGTTGCACTCTGGGTATATCGATTATTCGGACAGCCATATCTTTTGACTCGTTTAGAGTTACGGGAGCCATAACCTGTCAAAACGAAGCTCTCTAGGAGATCTACGCCTTTGACAGCCCAAGGCCGTCATAACGGCGTTCCATACCCAAAAAGGACCATCCGAATCACTTTCGGGGGCTCGGAAGTTTTTTTTTTCTTTTCGGTTTCTTCATTTGAATATTTTGGTTAAACGGGATCACCGTGGCTGGCCTACGATTTAACACCGCTGCAGAATGATTCCCCATGGTACAGTTCTGTTTCAAATCCACGCACTCATTACCAAAATTCGCACGACACCGTTTCGGCGTTTTGATCCGACGTTGCACCCCGCACCGTCGATGTTGCACCTTGAGTATATCTATTATTCGGACAGCCATATCTTTTGACTCGTTTAGAGTTACGGGAGCCATAACCTGTCAAAACGAAGCTCTCCAGGAGATCTACGCCTTTGACGGCCCAAGGCCGTCATAACGGCGTTCCATACCCAAAAAGGACCATCCGAATCACTTTCGGGGGCTCGGAAGTTTTTTTCTTTTCGGTTTCTTCATTTGAATTTTTTGGTTAAACGGGATCACCGTGGCTGGCCTACGATTTAACACCGCTGCAGAATGATTCCCCATGGTACAGTTCTGTTTCAAATCCACGCACTCATTACCAAAATTCGCACGACACCGTTTCGGCGTTTTGATCCGACGTTGCACCCCGCACCGTCGATGTTGCACTCTGAGTATATCGATTATTCGGACAGCCATATCTTTTGACTCGTTTAGAGTTACGGGAGCCATAACCTGTCAAAACGAAGCTCTCCAGGAGATCTACGCCTTTGATGGCCCAAGGCCGTCATAACGGCGTTCCATACCCAAAAAGGACCATCTGAATCACTTTCGGGGGCTCGGAAGTTTTTTTTCTTTTCGGTTTCTTCATTTGAATTTTTTGGTTAAACGGGATCACCGTGGCTGGCCTACGACTTAACACCGCTGCAGAATGATTCCGCATGGTACAGTTCCGTTTCAAATCCACGCACTCATTTCCAAAATTCGCACGACACCGTTTCGACGTTTTGATCCGACGTTGCACCCCGCACCGTCGATGTTGCACTCTGAGTATATCGATTATTCGGACAGCCATATCTTTTGACTCGTTTAGAGTTACGGGAGCCATAACCTGTCAAAACGAAGCTCTCCAGGAGATCTACGCCTTTGACAGCCCAAGGCCGTCATAACGGCGTTCCATACCCAAAAAGGACCATCCGAATCACTTTCGGGGGCTCGGAAGTTTTTTTTCTTTTCGGTTTCTTCATTTGAATTTTTTGGTTAAACGGGATCACCGTGGCTGGCCTACGATTTAACACCGCTACAGAATGATTCCCCATGGTACAGTTCTGTTTCAAATCCACGCACTCATTATCAAAATTCGCACGACACCGTTTCGGCGTTTTGATCCGATGTTGCACCCCGCACCGTCGATGTTGCACTCTGAGTATATCGATTATTCGGACAGCCATATCTTTTGACTCGTTTAGAGTTACGGGAGCCATAACCTGTCAAAACGAAGCTCTCCAGGAGATCTACGCCTTTGACGGCCCAAGGCCGTCATAACGGCGTTCCATACCCAAAAAGGACCATCCGAATCACTTTCGGGGGCTCGGAAGTTTTTTTTTTCTTTTCGGTTTCTTCATTTGAATATTTTGGTTAAACGGGATCACCGTGGCTGGCCTACGATTTAACACCGCTGCAGAATGATTCCCCATGGTACAGTTCTGTTTCAAATCCACGCACTCATTACCAAAATTCGCACGACACCGTTTCGGCGTTTTGATCCGACGTTGCACCCCGCACCGTCGATGTTGCACCTTGAGTATATCGATTATTCGGACAGCCATATCTTTTGACTCGTTTAGAGTTACGGGAGCCATAACCTGTCAAAACGAAGCTCTCCAGGAGATCTACGCCTTTGACGGCCCAAGGCCGTCATAACGGCGTTCCATACCCAAAAAGGACCATCCGAATCACTTTCGGGGGCTCGGAAGTTTTTTTCTTTTCGGTTTCTTCATTTGAATTTTTTGGTTAAACGGGATCACCGTGGCTGGCCTACGATTTAACACCGCTGCAGAATGATTCCCCATGGTACAGTTCTGTTTCAAATCCACGCACTCATTACCAAAATTCGCACGACACCGTTTCGGCGTTTTGATCCGACGTTGCACCCCGCACCGTCGATGTTGCACTCTGAGTATATCGATTATTCGGACAGCCATATCTTTTGACTCGTTTAGAGTTACGGGAGCCATAACCTGTCAAAACGAAGCTCTCCAGGAGATCTACGCCTTTGACGGCCCAAGGCCGTCATAACGGCGTTCCATACCCAAAAAGGACCATCCGAATCACTTTCGGGGGATCGGAAGTTTTTTTTCTTTTCAGTTTCTTCATTTGAATTTTTTGGTTAAACGGGATCACCGTGGCTGGCCTACGACTTAACACTGCTGCAGAATGATTCCGCATGGTACAGTTCCGTTTCAAATCCACGCAGTCATTTCCAAAATTCGCACGACACCGTTTCGACGTTTTGATCCGACGTTGCACCCCGCACCGTCGATGTTGCACTCTGAGTATATCGATTATTCGGACAGCCATATCTTTTGACTCGTTTAGAGTTATGGGAGCCATAACCTGTCAAAACGACGCTCTCCAGGAGATCTACGCCTTTGACGGCCTAAGGCCGTCATAACGGCGTTCCATACCCAAAAAGGACCATCCGAATCACTTTCGGGGGCTCGGAAGTTTTTTTCTTTTTGGTTTCTTCATTTGAATTTTTTGGTTAAACGGGATCACCGTGGCTGGCCTACGATTTAACAACGCTGCAGAATGATTCCTCATGGTACAGTTCTGTTTCAAATCCACGCACTCATTTCCAAAATTCGCACGACACCGTTTTGGCGTTTTGATCCGACGTTGCACCCCGCACCGTCGATGTTGCACCTTGAGTATATCGATTATTCGGACAGCCATATCTTTTGACTCCTTTAGAGTTACGGGAGCCATAACCTGTCAAAACGAAGCTCTCCAGGAGATCTACGCCTTTGACAGCCCAAGGCCGTCATAACGGCGTTCCATACCCAAAAAGGACCATCCGAATCACTTTCGGGGGCTCGGAAGTTTTTTTTTTCTTTTCGGTTTCTTCATTTGAATATTTTGGTTAAACGGGATCACCGTGGCTGGCCTACGATTTAACACCGCTGCAGAATGATTCCCCATGGTACAGTTCTGTTTCAAATCCACGCACTCATTACCAAAATTCGCACGACACCGTTTCGGCGTTTTGATCCGACGTTGCACCCCGCACCGTCGATGTTGCACCTTGAGTATATCGATTATTCGGACAGCCATATCTTTTGACTCGTTTAGAGTTACGGGAGCCATAACCTGTCAAAACGAAGCTCTCCAGGAGGTCTACGCCTTTAACAGCCCAAGGCCGTCATAACGGCGTTCCATACCCAAAAAGGACCATCCGAATCACTTTCGGGGGCTCGGAAGTTTTTTTCTTTTCGGTTTCTTCATTTGAATTTTTTGGTTAAACGGGATCACCGTGGCTGGCCTACGATTTAACACCGCTGCAGAATGATTCCCCATGGTACAGTTCTGTTTCAAATCCACGCACTCATTACCAAAATTCGCACGACACTGTTTCGGCGTTTTGATCCGACGTTGCACCCCGCACCGTCGATGTTGCACTCTGAGTATATCGATTATTCGGACAGCCATATCTTTTGACTCGTTTAGAGTTACGGGAGCCATAACCTGTCAAAACGAAGCTCTCCAGGAGATCTACGCCTTTGACAGCCCAAGGCCGTCATAACGACGTTCCATACCCAAAAAGGACCATCCGAATCACTTTTGGGGGCTCGGAAGTTTTTTTCTTTTCGGTTTCTTCATTTGAATTTTTTGGTTAAACGGGATCACCGTGGCTGGCCTACGATTTAACACCGCTGTAGAATGATTCCGCATGGTACAGTTCCGTTTCAAATCCACGCACTCATTTCCAAAATTCGCACGACACTGTTTCGACGTTTTGATCCGACGTTGCACCCCGCACCGTCGATGTTGCACTCTGAGTATATCGATTATTCGGACAGCCATATCTTTTGACTCGTTTAGAGTTACGGGAGCCATAACCTGTCAAAACGAAGCTCTCCAGGAGATCTACGCCTTTGACAGCCTAAGGCCGTCATAACGGCGTTCCATACCCAAAAAGGACCATCCGAATCACTTTCGGGGGCTCGGAAGTTTTTTTTCTTTTCGGTTTCTTCATTTGAATTTTTTGGTTAAACGGGATCACCGTGGTTGGCCTACGATTTAACACCGCTGCAGAATGATTCCTCATGGTACAGTTCCGTTTCAAATCCACGCACTCATTTCCAAAATTCGCACGACACCGTTTCGGCGTTTTGATCCGACGTTGCACCCCGCACCGTCGATGTTGCACCTTGAGTATATCGATTATTCGGACAGCCATATCTTTTGACTCGTTTAGAGTTACGGGAGCCATAACCTGTCAAAACGAAGCTCTCCAGGAGATCTACGCCTTTGACGGCCCAAGGCCGTCATAACGGCGTTCCATACCCAAAAAGGACCATCCGAATCACTTTCGGGGGCTCGGAAGTTTTTTTCTTTTCGGTTTCTTCATTTGAATTTTTTGGTTAAACGGGATCACCGTGGCTGGCCTACGATTTAACACCGCTGCAGAATGATTCCCCATGGTACAGTTCTGTTTCAAATCCACGCACTCATTACCAAAATTCGCACGACACTGTTTCGGCGTTTTGATCCGACGTTGCACCCCGCACCGTCGATGTTGCACTCTGAGTATATCGATTATTCGGACAGCCATATCTTTTGACTCGTTTAGAGTTACGGGAGCCATAACCTGTCAAAACGAAGCTCTCCAGGAGATCTACGCCTTTCACGGCCCAAGGCCGTAATAACGGCGTTCCATACCCAAAAAGGACCATCTGAATCACTTTCGGGGGCTCGGAAGTTTTTTTTCTTTTCGGTTTCTTCATTTGAATTTTTTGGTTAAACAGGATCACCGTGGCTGGCCTACGACTTAACACCGCTGCAGAATGATTCCGCATGGTACAGTTCCGTTTCAAATCCACGCACTCATTTCCAAAATTCGCACGACACCGTTTCGACGTTTTGATCCGACGTTGCACCCCGCACCGTCGATGTTGCACTCTGAGTATATCGATTATTCGGACAGCCATATCTTTTGACTCGTTTAGAGTTACGGGAGCCATAACCTGTCAAAACGAAGCTCTCCAGGAGATCTACGCCTTTGACAGCCCAAGGCCGTCATAACGGCGTTCCATACCCAAAAAGGACCATCCGAATCACTTTCGGGGGCTCGGAAGTTTTTTTTCTTTTCGGTTTCTTCATTTGAATTTTTTGGTTAAACGGGATCACCGTGGCTGGCCTACGATTTAACACCGCTGCAGAATGATTCCCCATGGTACAGTTCTGTTTCAAATCCACGCACTCATTACCAAAATTCGCACGACACCGTTTCGGCGTTTTGATCCGACGTTGCACCCCGCACCGTCGATGTTGCACCTTGAGTATATCGATTATTCGGACAGCCATATCTTTTGACTCGTTTAGAGTTACGGGAGCCATAACCTGTCAAAACGAAGCTCTCCAGGAGGTCTACGCCTTTAACAGCCCAAGGCCGTCATAACGGCGTTCCATACCCAAAAAGGACCATCCGAATCACTTTCGGGGGCTCGGAAGTTTTTTTCTTTTCGGTTTCTTCATTTGAATTTTTTGGTTAAACGGGATCACCGTGGCTGGCCTACGATTTAACACCGCTGCAGAATGATTCCCCATGGTACAGTTCTGTTTCAAATCCACGCACTCATTACCAAAATTCGCACGACACTGTTTCGGCGTTTTGATCCGACGTTGCACCCCGCACCGTCGATGTTGCACTCTGAGTATATCGATTATTCGGACAGCCATATCTTTTGACTCGTTTAGAGTTACGGGAGCCATAACCTGTCAAAACGAAGCTCTCCAGGAGATCTACGCCTTTGACAGCCCAAGGCCGTCATAACGACGTTCCATACCCAAAAAGGACCATCCGAATCACTTTTGGGGGCTCGGAAGTTTTTTTCTTTTCGGTTTCTTCATTTGAATTTTTTGGTTAAACGGGATCACCGTGGCTGGCCTACGATTTAACACCGCTGTAGAATGATTCTGCATGGTACAGTTCCGTTTCAAATCCACGCACTCATTTCCAAAATTCGCACGACACTGTTTCGACGTTTTGATCCGACGTTGCACCCCGCACCGTCGATGTTGCACTCTGAGTATATCGATTATTCGGACAGCCATATCTTTTGACTCGTTTAGAGTTACGGGAGCCATAACCTGTCAAAACGAAGCTCTCCAGGAGATCTACGCCTTTGACAGCCTAAGGCCGTCATAACGGCGTTCCATACCCAAAAAGGACCATCCGAATCACTTTCGGGGGCTTGGAAGTTTTTTTTCTTTTCGGTTTCTTCATTTGAATTTTTTGGTTAAACGGGATCACCGTGGCTGGCCTACGATTTAACACCGCTGCAGAATGATTCCTCATGGTACAGTTCCGTTTCAAATCCACGCACTCATTTCCAAAATTCGCACGACACCGTTTCGGCGTTTTGATCCGACGTTGCACCCCGCACCGTCGATGTTGCACCTTGAGTATATCGATTATTCGGACAGCCATATCTTTTGACTCGTTTAGAGTTACGGGAGCCATAACCTGTCAAAACGAAGCTCTCCAGGAGATCTACGCCTTTGACGGCCCAAGGCCGTCATAACGGCGTTCCATACCCAAAAAGGACCATCCGAATCACTTTCGGGGGCTCGGAAGTTTTTTCTTTTCGGTTTCTTCATTTGAATTTTTTGGTTAAACGGGATCACCGTGGCTGGCCTACGATTTAACACCGCTGCAGAATGATTCCCCATGGTACAGTTCTGTTTCAAATCCACGCACTCATTACCAAAATTCGAACGACACCGTTTCAGCGTTTTGATCCGACGTTGCACCCTGCACCGTCGATGTTGCACTCTGAGTATATCGATTATTCGGACAGCCATATCTTTTGACTCATTTAGAGTTACGGGAGCCATAACCTGTCAAAACGAAGCTCTCCAGGAGATCTACGCCTTTGACGGCCCAAGGCCGTAATAACGGCGTTCCATACCCAAAAAGGACCATCTGAATCACTTTCGGGGGCTCGGAAGTTTTTTTTCTTTTCGGTTTCTTCATTTGAATTTTTTGGTTAAACAGGATCACCGTGGCTGGCCTACGACTTAACACCGCTGCAGAATGATTCCGCATGGTACAGTTCCGTTTCAAATCCACGCACTCATTTCCAAAATTCGCACGACACCGTTTCGACGTTTTGATCCGACGTTGCACCCCGCACCGTCGATGTTGCACTCTGAGTATATCGATTATTCGGACAGCCATATCTTTTGACTCGTTTAGAGTTACGGGAGCCATAACCTGACAAAACGAAGCTCTCCAGGAGATCTACGCCTTTGACAGCCCAAGGCCGTCATAACGGCGTTCCATACCCAAAAAGGACCATCCGAATCACTTTCGGGGGCTCGGAAGTTTTTTTTCTTTTCGGTTTCTTCATTTGAATTTTTTGGTTAAACGGGATCACCGTGGCTGGCCTACGATTTAACACCGCTGCAGAATGATTCCCCATGGTACAGTTCTGTTTCAAATCCACGCACTCATTATCAAAATTCGCACGACACCGTTTCGGCGTTTTGATCCGATGTTGCACCCCGCACCGTCGATGTTGCACTCTGAGTATATCGATTATTCGGACAGCCATATCTTTTGACTCGTTTAGAGTTACGGGAGCCATAACCTGTCAAAACGAAGCTCTCCAGGAGATCTACGCCTTTGACAGCCCAAGGCCGTCATAACAGCGTTCCATACCCAAAAAGGACCATCCGAATCACTTTCGGGGGCTCGGAAGTTTTTTTTTCTTTTCGGTTTCTTCATTTGAATATTTTGGTTAAACGGGATCACCGTGGCTGGCCTACGATTTAACACCGCTGCAGAATGATTCCCCATGGTACAGTTCTGTTTCAAATCCATGCACTCATTACCAAAATTCGCACGACACCGTTTCGGCGTTTTGATCCGACGTTGCACCCCGCACCGTCGATGTTGCACCTTGAGTATATCGATTATTCGGACAGCCATATCTTTTGACTCGTTTAGAGTTACGGGAGCCATAACCTGTCAAAACGAAGCTCTCCAGGAGATCTACGCCTTTGACAGCCCAAGGCCATCATAACGGCGTTCCATACCCAAAAAGGACCATCCGAATCACTTTCGGGGGCTCGGAAGTTTTTTTCTTTTCGGTTTCTTCATTTGAATTTTTTGGTTAAACGGGATCACCGTGGCTGGCCTACGATTTAACACCGCTGCAGAATGATTCCCCATGGTACAGTTCTGTTTCAAATCCACGCACTCATTACCAAAATTCGCACGACACCGTTTCGGCGTTTTGATCCGACGTTGCACCCCGCACCGTCGATGTTGCACTCTGAGTATATCGATTATTCGGACAGCCATATCTTTTGACTCGTTTAGAGTTACGGGAGCCATAACCTGTCAAAACGAAGCTCTCCAGGAGATCTACGCCTTTGAAAGCCCAAGGCCGTCATAACGGCGTTCCATACCCAAAAAGGACCATCCGAATCACTTTCGGGGGCTCGGAAGTTTTTTTTTTCTTTTCGGTTTCTTCATTTGAATTTTTTGGTTAAACGGGATCACCGTGGCTGGCCTACGACTTAACACCGCTGCAGAATGATTCCGCATGGTACAGTTCCGTTTCAAATCCACGCACTCATTTCCAAAATTCGCACGACACCGTTTCGACGTTTTGATCCGACGTTGCACCCCGCACCGTCGATGTTGCACTCTGAGTATATCGATTATTCGGACAGCCATATCTTTTGACTCGTTTAGAGTTACGGGAGCCATAACCTGTCAAAACGACGCTCTCCAGGAGATCTACGCCTTTGACGGCCTAAGGCCGTCATAACGACGTTCCATACCCAAAAAGGACCATCCGAATCACTTTCGGGGGCTCGGAAGTTTTTTTCTTTTCGGTTTCTTCATTTGAATTTTTTGGTTAAACGGGATCACCGTGGCTGGCCTACGATTTAACAACGCTGCAGAATGATTCCTCATGGTACAGTTCTATTTCAAATCCACGCACTCATTTCCAAAATTCGCACGACACCGTTTCGGCGTTTTGATCCGACGTTGCACCCCGCACCGTCGATGTTGCACCTTGAGTATATCGATTATTCGGACAGCCATCTTTTGACTCGTTTAGAGTTACGGGAGCCATAACTTGTCAAAACGAAGCTCTCCAGGAGATCTACGCCTTTGACAGCCCAAGGCCGTCATAACGGCGTTCCATACCCAAAAAGGACCATCCGAATCACTTTCGGGGGCTCGGAAGTTTTTTTTTTCTTTTCGGTTTCTTCATTTGAATATTTTGGTTAAACGGGATCACCGTGGCTGGCCTACGATTTAACACCGCTGCAGAATGATTCCCCATGGTACAGTTCTGTTTCAAATCCACGCACTCATTACCAAAATTCGCACGACACCGTTTCGGCGTTTTGATCCGACGTTGCACCCCGCACCGTCGATGTTGCACCTTGAGTATATCGATTATTCGGACAGCCATATCTTTTGACTCGTTTAGAGTTACGGGAGCCATAACCTGTCAAAACGAAGATCTCCAGGAGATCTACGCCTTTAACAGCCCAAGGCCGTCATAACGGCGTTCCATACCCAAAAAGGACCATCCGAATCACTTTCGGGGGCTCGGAAGTTTTTTTCTTTTCGGTTTCTTCATTTGAATTTTTTGGTTAAACGGGATCACCGTGGCTGACCTACGACTTAACACCGCTGCAGAATGATTCCGCATGGTACAGTTCCGTTTCAAATCCACGCACTCATTTCCAAAATTCGCACGACACCGTTTCGGCGTTTTGATCCGACGTTGCACCCCGCACCGTCGATGTTGCACTCTGAGTATATCGATTATTCGGACAGCCATATCTTTTGACTCGTTTAGAGTTACGGGAGCCATAACCTGTCAAAACGAAGCTCTCCAGGAGATCTACGGCTTTGACAGCCCAAGGCCGTCATAACGGCGTTCCATACCCAAAAAGGACCATCCGAATCACTTTTGGGGGCTCGGAAGTTTTTTCTTTTCGGTTTCTTCATTTGAATTTTTTGGTTAAACGGGATCACCGTGGCTGGCCTACGATTTAACACCGCTGCAGAATGATTCCGCATGGTACAGTTCCGTTTCTAATCCACGCACTCATTTCCAAAATTCGCACAACACTGTTTCGACGTTTTGATCCGACGTTGCACCCCGCACCGTCGATGTTGCACTCTGAGTATATCGATTATTCGGACAGCCATATCTTTTGACTCGTTTAGAGTTACGGGAGCCATAACCTGTCAAAACGAAGCTCTCCAGGAGATCTACGCCTTTGACGGCCTACGGCCGTCATAACGGCGTTCCATACCCAAAAAGGACCATCCGAATCACTTTCGGGGGCTCGGAAGTTTTTTTTCTTTTCGGTTTCTTCATTTGAATTTTTTGGTTAAACGGGATCACCGTGGCTGGCCTACGATTTAACACCGCTGCAGAATGATTCCTCATGGTACAGTTCCGTTCCAAATCCACGCACTCATTTCCAAAATTCGCACGACACCGTTTCGGCGTTTTGATCCGACGTTGCACCCCGCACCGTCGATGTTGCACCTTGAGTATATCGATTATTCGGACAGCCATATCTTTTGACTCGTTTAGAGTTACGGGAGCCATAACCTGTCAAAACGAAGCTCTCCAGGAGATCTACGCCTTTGACAGCCCAAGGCCGTCATAACGGCGTTCCATACCCAAAAAGGACCATCCGAATCACTTTCGGGGGCTCGGAAGTTTTTTTCTTTTCGGTTTCTTCATTTGAATTTTTTGGTTAAACGGGATCACCGTGGCTGGCCTACGATTTAACACCGCTGCAGAATGATTCCCCATGGTACAGTTCTGTTTCAAATCCACGCACTCATTACCAAAATTCGCACGACACCGTTTCAGCGTTTTGATCCGACGTTGCACCCCGCACCGTCGATGTTGCACTCTGAGTATATCGATTATTCGGACAGCCATATCTTTTGACTCGTTTAGAGTTACGGGAGCCATAACCTGTCAAAACGAAGCTCTCCAGGAGATCTACGCCTTTGACGGCCCAAGGCCGTCATAACGGCGTTCCATACCCAAAAAGGACCATCTGAATCACTTTCGGGGGCTCGGAAGTTTTTTTTCTTTTCGGTTTCTTCATTTGAATTTTTTGGTTAAACGGGATCACCGTGGCTGGCCTACGACTTAACACCGCTGCAGAATGATTCCGCATGGTACAGTTCCGTTTCAAATCCACGCACTCATTTCCAAAATTCGCACGACACCGTTTCGACGTTTTGATCCGACGTTGCACCCCGCACCGTCGATGTTGCACTCTGAGTATATCGATTATTCGGACAGCCATATCTTTTGACTCGTTTAGAGTTACGGGAGCCATAACCTATCAAAACGAAGCTCTCCAGGAGATCTACGCCTTTGACAGCCCAAGGCCGCATAACGGCGTTCCATACCCAAAAAGGACCATCCGAATCACTTTCGGGGGCTCGGAAGTTTTTTTTCTTTTCGGTTTCTTCATTTGAATTTTTTGGTTAAACGGGATCACCGTGGCTGGCCTACGATTTAACACCGCTGCAGAATGATTCCCCATGGTACAGTTCTGTTTCAAATCCACGCACTCATTATCAAAATTCGCACGACACCGTTTCGGCGTTTTGATCCGATGTTGCACCCCGCACCGTCGATGTTGCACTCTGAGTATATCGATTATTCGGACAGCCATATCTTTTGACTCGTTTAGAGTTACGGGAGCCATAACCTGTCAAAACGAAGCTCTCCAGGAGATCTACGCCTTTGACAGCCCAAGGCCGTCATAACGGCGTTCCATACCCAAAAAGGACCATCCGAATCACTTTCGGGGGCTCGGAAGTTTTTTTTTCTTTTCGGTTTCTTCATTTGAATATTTTGGTTAAACGGGATCACCGTGGCTGGCCTACGATTTAACACCGTTGCAGAATGATTCCTCATGGTACAGTTCCGTATCAAATCCACACACTCATTTCCAAAATTCGCACGACACCGTTTCGGCGTTTTGAACCGACGTTGCACCCCGCACCGTCGATGTTGCACCTTGAGTATATCGATTATTCGGACAGCCATATCTTTTGACTCGTTTAGAGTTACGGGAGCCATAACCTGTCAAAACGAAGCTCTCTAGGAGATCTATGCCTTTGACAGCCCAAGGCCGTCATAACGGCGTTCCATACCCAAAAAGGACCATCCGAATCACTTTCGGGGGCTCGGAAGTTTTTTTCTTTTCGGTTTCGTCATTTGAATTTTTTGGTTAAACGGGATCACCGTGGCTGGCCTACGATATAACACCGCTGCAGAATGATTCCCCATGGTACAGTTCTGTTTCAAATCCACGCACTCATTACCAAAATTCGCACGACACCGTTTCGGCGTTTTGATCCGACGTTGCACCCCGCACCGTCGATGTTGCACTCTGAGTATATCGATTATTCGGACAGCCATATCTTTTGACTCGTTTAGAGTTACGGGAGCCATAACCTGTCAAAACGAAGCTCTCCAGGAGATCTACGCCTTTGACAGCCCAAGGCCGTCATAACGGCGTTCCATACCCAAAAAGGACCATCCGAATCACTTTCGGGGGCTCGGAAGTTTTTTCTCTTTTCGGTTTCTTCATTTGAATTTTTTGGTTAAACGGGATCACCGTGGCTGGCCTACGACTTAACACCGCTGCAGAATGATTCCGCATGGTACAGTTCCGTTTCAAATCCACGCACTCATTTCCAAAATTCGCACGACACCGTTTCGACGTTTTGATCCGACGTTGCACCCCGCACCGTCGATGTTGCACTCTGAGTATATCGATTATTCGGACAGCCATATCTTTTGACTCGTTTAGAGTTACGGGAGCCATAACCTGTCAAAACGACGCTCTCCAGGAGATCTACGCCTTTGACGGCCTAAGGCCGTCATAACGGCGTTCCATACCCAAAAAGGACCATCCGAATCACTTTCGGGGGCTCGGAAGTTTTTTTCTTTTCGGTTTCTTCATTTGAATTTTTTGGTTAAACGGGATCACCGTGGCTGGCCTACGATTTAACAACGCTGCAGAATGATTCCTCATGGTACAGTTCTGTTTCAAATCCACGCACTCATTTCCAAAATTCGCACGACACCGTTTCGGCGTTTTGATCCGACGTTGCACCCCGCACCGTCGATGTTGCACCTTGAGTATATCGATTATTCGGACAGCCATATCTTTTGACTCGTTTAGAGTTACGGGAGCCATAACCTGTCAAAACGAAGCTCTCCAGGAGATCTACGCCTTTGACAGCCCAAGGCCGTCATAACGGCGTTCCATACCCAAAAAGGACCATCCGAATCACTTTTGGGGGCTCGGAAGTTTTTTTTTTCTTTTCGGTTTCTTCATTTGAATATTTTGGTTAAACGGGATCACCGTGGCTGGCCTACGATTTAACACCGCTGCAGAATGATTCCCCATGGTACAGTTCTGTTTCAAATCCACGCACTCATTACCAAAATTCGCACGACACCGTTTCGGCGTTTTGATCCGACGTTGCACCCCGCACCGTCGATGTTGCACCTTGAGTATATCGATTATTCGGACAGCCATATCTTTTGACTCGTTTAGAGTTACGGGAGCCATAACCTGTCAAAACGAAGCTCTCCAGGAGATCTACGCCTTTAACAGCCCAAGGCCGTCATAACGGCGTTCCATACCCAAAAAGGACCATCCGAATCACTTTCGGGGGCTCGGAAGTTTATTTCTTTTCGGTTTCTTCATTTGAATTTTTTGGTTAAACGGGATCACCGTGGCTGGCCTACGATTTAACACCGCTGTAGAATGATTCCCCATGGTACAGTTCTGTTTCAAATCCACGCACTCATTACCAAAATTCGCACGACACCGTTTCGGCGTTTTGATCCGACGTTGCACCCCGCACCGTCGATGTTGCACTCTGAGTATATCGATTATTCGGACAGCCATATCTTTTGACTCGTTTAGAGTTACGGGAGCCATAACCTGTCAAAACGAAGCTCTCCAGGAGATCTACGCCTTTGATGGTCCAAGGCCGTCATAACGGCGTTCCATACCCAAAAAGGACCATCCGAATCACTTTCGGGGGCTCGGAAGTTTTTTTCTTTTCAGTTTCTTCATTTGAAATTTTTGGTTAAACGGGATCACCGTGGCTGGCCTACGACTTAACACCGCTGCAGAATGATTCCCCATGGTACAGTTCCGTTTCAAATCCACGCACTCATTTCCAAAATTCGCACGACACCGTTTCGACGTTTTGATCCGACGTTGCACCCCGCACCGTCGATGTTGCACTCTGAGTATATCGATTATTCGGACAGCCATATCTTTTGACTCGTTTAGAGTTACGGGAGCCATAACCTGTCAAAACGACGCTCTCCAGGAGATCTACGCCTTTGACGGCCTAAGGCCGTCATAACGGCGTTCCATACCCAAAAAGGACCATCCGAATCACTTTCGGGGGCTCGGAAGTTTTTTTCTTTTCGGTTTCTTCATTTGAATTTTTTGGTTAAACGGGATCACCGTGGCTGGCCTACGATTTAACACCGCTGCAGAATGATTCCTCATGGTACAGTTCTGTTTCAAATCCACGCACTCATTTCCAAAATTCGCACGACACCGTTTCGGCGTTTTGATCCGACGTTGCACCCCGCACCGTCGATGTTGCACCTTGAGTATATCGATTATTCGGACAGCCATATCTTTTGACTCATTTAGAGTTACGGGAGCCATAACCTGTCAAAACGAAGCTCTCCAGGAGATCTACGCCTTTGACAGCCCAAGGCCGTCATAACGGCGTTCCATACCCAAAAAGGACAATCTGAATCACTTTCGGGGGCTCGGAAGTTTTTTTTCTTTTCGGTTTCTTCATTTGAATTTTTTGGTTAAACGGGATCACCGTGGCTGGCCTACGATTTAACACCGCTGCAGAATGATTCCCCATGGTACAGTTCTGTTTCAAATCCACGCACTCTTTATCAAAATTCGCACGACACCGTTTCGGCGTTTTGATCCGATGTTGCACCTCGCACCGTCGATGTTGCACTCTGAGTATATCGATTATTCGGACAGCCATATCTTTTGACTCGTTTAGAGTTACGGGAGCCATAACCTGTCAAAACGAAGCTCTCCAGGAGATCTACGCCTTTGATGGTCCAAGGCCGTCATAACGGCGTTCCATACCCAAAAAGGACCATCCGAATCACTTTCGGGGGCTCGGAAGTTTTTTTCTTTTCAGTTTCTTCATTTGAAATTTTTGGTTAAACGGGATCACCGTGGCTGGCCTACGACTTAACACCGCTGCAGAATGATTCCCCATGGTACAGTTCCGTTTCAAATCCACGCACTCATTTCCAAAATTCGCACGACACCGTTTCGACGTTTTGATCCGACGTTGCACCCCGCACCGTCGATGTTGCACTCTGAGTATATCGATTATTCGGACAGCCATATCTTTTGACTCGTTTAGAGTTACGGGAGCCATAACTTGTCAAAACGACGCTCTCCAGGAGATCTACGCCTTTGACGGCCTAAGGCCGTCATAACGGCGTTCCATACCCAAAAAGGACCATCCGAATCACTTTCGGGTGCTCGGAAGTTTTTTTCTTTTCGGTTTCTTCATTTGAATTTTTTGGTTAAACGGGATCACCGTGGCTGGCCTACGATTTAACACCGCTGCAGAATGATTCCTCATGGTACAGTTCTGTTTCAAATCCACGCACTCATTTCCAAAATTCGCACGACACCGTTTCGGCGTTTTGATCCGACGTTGCACCCCGCACCGTCGATGTTGCACCTTGAGTATACCGATTATTCGGACAGCCATATCTTTTGACTCGTTTAGAGTTACGGGAGCCATAACCTGTCAAAACGAAGCTCTCCAGGAGATCTACGCCTTTGACAGCCCAAGGCCGTCATAACGGCGTTCCATACCCAAAAAGGACAATCCGAATCACTTTCGGGGGCTCGGAAGTTTTTTTTCTTTTCGGTTTCTTCATTTGAATTTTTTGGTTAAACGGGATCACCGTGGCTGGCCTACGATTTAACACCGCTGCAGAATGATTCCCCATGGTACAGTTCTGTTTCAAATCCACGCACTCATTATCAAAATTCGCACGACACCGTTTCGGCGTTTTGATCCGATGTTGCACCTCGCACCGTCGATGTTGCACTCTGAGTATATCGATTATTCGGACAGCCATATCTTTTGACTCGTTTAGAGTTACGGGAGCCATAACCTGTCAAAACGAAGCTCTCCAGGAGATCTACGCCTTTGACAGCCCAAGGCCGTCATAACGGCGTTCCATACCCAAAAAGGACCATCCGAATCACTTTCGGGGGCTCGGAAGTTTTATTTTCTTTTCGGTTTCTTCATTTGAATATTTTGGTTAAACGGGATCACGGTGGCTGGCCTACGATTTAACACCGCTGCAGAATGATTCCCCATGGTACAGTTCTGTTTCAAATCCACGCACTCATTACCAAAATTCGCATGACACCGTTTCGGCGTTTTGATCCGACGTTGCACCCCGCACCGTCGATGTTGCACCTTGAGTATATCGATTATTCGGACAGCCATATCTTTTGACTCGTTTAGAGTTACGGGAGCCATAACCTGTCAAAACGAAGCTCTCTAGGAGATCTACGCCTTTGACAGCCCAAGCCCGTCATAACGGCGTTTTGATCCGACGTTGCACCCCGCACCGTCGATGTTGCACTCTGAGTATATCGATTATTCGGACAGCCATATCTTTTGACTCGTTTAGAGTTACGGGAGCCATAACCTGTCAAAACGAAGCTCTCCAGGAGATCTACGCCTTTGATGGTCCAAGGCCGTCATAACGGCGTTCCATACCCAAAAAGGACCATCCGAATCACTTTCGGGGGCTCGGAAGTTTTTTTCTTTTCAGTTTCTTCATTTGAAATTTTTGGTTAAACGGGATCACCGTGGCTGGCCTACGACTTAACACCGCTGCAGAATGATTCCCCATGGTACAGTTCCGTTTCAAATCCATGCACTCATTTCCAAAATTCGCACGACACCGTTTCGACGTTTTGATCCGACGTTGCACCCCGCACCGTCGATGTTGCACTCTGAGTATATCGATTATTCAGACAGCCATATCTTTTGACTCGTTTAGAGTTACGGGAGCCATAACCTGTCAAAACGACGCTCTCCAGGAGATCTACGCCTTTGACGGCCTAAGGCCGTCATAACGGCGTTCCATACCCAAAAAGGACCATCCGAATCACTTTCGGGGGCTCGGAAGTTTTTTTCTTTTCGGTTTCTTCATTTGAATTTTTTGGTTAAACGGGATCACCGTGGCTGGCCTACGATTTAACACCGCTGCAGAATGATTCCTCATGGTACAGTTCTGTTTCAAATCCACGCACTCATTTCCAAAATTCGCACGACACCGTTTCGGCGTTTTGATCCGACGTTGCACCCCGCACCGTCGATGTTGCACCTTGAGTATATCGATTATTCGGACAGCCATATCTTTTGACTCGTTTAGAGTTACGGGAGCCATAACCTGTCAAAACGAAGCTCTCCAGGAGATCTACGCCTTTGACAGCCCAAGGCCGTCATAACGGCGTTCCATACCCAAAAAGGACAATCCGAATCACTTTCGGGGGCTCGGAAGTTTTTTTTCTTTTCGGTTTCTTCATTTGAATTTTTTGGTTAAACGGGATCACCGTGGCTGGCCTACGATTTAACACCGCTGCAGAATGATTCCCCATGGTACAGTTCTGTTTCAAATCCACGCACTCATTATCAAAATTCGCACGACACCGTTTCGGCGTTTTGATCCGATGTTGCACCTCGCACCGTCGATGTTGCACTCTGAGTATATCGATTATTCGGACAGCCATATCTTTTGACTCGTTTAGAGTTACGGGAGCCATAACCTGTCAAAACGAAGCTCTCCAGGAGATCTACGCCTTTGACAGCCCAAGGCCGTCATAACGGCGTTCCATACCCAAAAAGGACCATCCGAATCACTTTCGGGGGCTCGGAAGTTTTATTTTCTTTTCGGTTTCTTCATTTGAATATTTTGGTTAAACGGGATCACCGTGGCTGGCCTACGATTTAACACCGCTGCAGAATGATTCCCCATGGTATAGTTCTGTTTCAAATCCACGCACTCATTACCAAAATTCGCATGACACCGTTTCGGCGTTTTGATCCGACGTTGCACCCCGCACCGTCGATGTTGCACCTTGAGTATATCGATTATTCGGACAGCCATATCTTTTGACTCGTTTAGAGTTACGGGAGCCATAACCTGTCAAAACGAAGCTCTCTAGGAGATCTACGCCTTTGACAGCCCAAGCCCGTCATAACGGCGTTCCATACCCAAAAAGGACCATCCGAATCACTTTCGAGGACTCGGAAGTTTTTTTTCTTTTCGGTTTCTTCATTTGAATTTTTTGGTTAAACGGGATCACCATGGCTGGCCTACGATTTAACACCGCTGCAGAATGATTCTGCATGGTACAGTTCCGTTTCAAATCCACGCACTCATTTCCAAAATTCGCACGACACCGTTTCGACGTTTTGATCCGACGTTGCACCCCGCACCGTCGATGTTGCACTCTGAGTATATCGATTATTCGGACAGCCATATCTTTTGACTCGTTTAGAGTTACGGGAGCCATAACCTGTCAAAACGAAGCTCTCCAGGAGATCTACGCCTTTGAAAGCCCAAGGTCGTCATAACGGCATTCCATACCCAAAAAGGACCATCCGAATCACTGTCGGAGGCTTGGAAGTTTTTTTTTCTTTTCGGTTTCTTCATTTGAATTTTTTGGTTAAACGGGATCACCGTGGTTGGCCTACGATTTAACACCGCTGCAGAATGATTCCGCATGGTACAGTACCGTTTCAAATCCACGCACTCATTTCCAAAATTCGCACGACACCGTTTCGACGTTTTGATCCGACGTTGCACCCCGCACCGTCGATGTTGCACTCTGAGTATATCGATTATTCGGACAGCCATATCTTTTGACTCGTTTAGAGTTACGGGAGCCATAACCTGTCAAAACGAAGCTCTCCAGGAGAACTACGCCTTTGACAGCCCAAGGCCGTCATAACGGCGTTCCATACCCAAAAAGGACCATCCGAATCACTTTCGGGGGCTCGGAAGTTTTTTTTCTTTTCGGTTTCTTCATTTGAATTTTTTGGTTAAACGGGATCACCGTGGCTGGCCTACGATTTAACACCGCTGCAGAATGATTCCCCATGGTACAGTTCTGTTTCAAATCCACGCACTCATTATCAAAATTCGCACGACACCGTTTCGGCGTTTTGATCCGATGTTGCACCCCGCACCGTCGATGTTGCACTCTGAGTATATCGATTATTCGGACAGCCATATCTTTTGACTCGTTTAGAGTTACGGGAGCCATAACCTGTCAAAACGAAGCTCTCCAGGAGATCTACGCCTTTGACAGCCCAAGGCCATCATAACGGCGTTCCATACCCAAAAAAGACCATCCGAATCACTTTCGGGGGCTCGGAAGTTTTTTTTTTCTTTTCGGTTTCTTCATTTGAATATTTTGGTTAAACGGGATCACCGTGGCTGGCCAACGATTTAACACCGCTGCAGAATGATTCCCCATGGTACAGTTCTGTTTCAAATCCACGCACTCATTACCAAAATTCGCACGACACCGTTTCGGCGTTTTGATCCGACGTTGCACCCCGCACCGTCGATGTTGCACCTTGAGTATATCGATTATTCGGACAGCCATATCTTTTGACTCGTTTAGAGTTACGGGAGCCATAACCTGTCAAAACGAAGCTCTCCAGGAGATCTACGCCTTTGACAGCCCAAGGCCATCATAACGGCGTTCCATACCCAAAAAGGACCATCCGAATCACTTTTGAGGGCTCAGAAGTTTTTTTTCTTTTCGATTTCTTCATTTGAATATTTTGGTTAAACGGGATCACCGTGGCTGGCCTACGATTTAACACCGCTGCAGAATGATTCTGCATGGTACAGTTCCGTTTCAAATCCACGCACTCATTTCCAAAATTCGCACGACACCGTTTCGACGTTTTGATCCGACGTTGCACCCCGCACCGTCGATGTTGCACTCTGAGTATATCGATTATTCGGACAGCCATATCTTTTGACTCGTTTAGAGTTACGGGAGCCATAACCTGTCAAAACGAAGCTCTCCAGGAGATCTACACCTTTGACAGCCCAAGGCCGTCATAACGGCATTCCATACCCAAAAAGGACCATCCGAATCACTTTCGGGGGCTCGGAAGTTTTTTTCTTTTCGGTTTCTTCATTTGAATTTTTTGGTTAAACGGGATCACCGTGGCTGGCCTACGATTTAACACCGCTGCAGAATGATTCCACATGGTACAGTTCCGTTTCAAATCCACGCACTCATTTCCAAAATTCGCACGACACCGTTTCGACGTTTTGATCCGACGTTGCACCCCGCACCGTCGATGTTGCACTCTGAGTATATCGATTATTCGGACAGCCATATCTTTTGACTCGTTTAGAGTTACGGGAGCCATAACCTGTCAAAACGAAGCTCTCCAGGAGATCTACGCCTTTGATAGCCCAAGGTCGTCATAACGGCGTTCCATACCCAAAAAGGACCATCCGAATCACTTTTGGGGGCTCGGAAGTTTTTTTTCTTTTCGGTTTCTTCATTTGAATTTTTTGGTTAAACGGGATCACCGTGGCTGGCCTACGATTTAACACCGCTGCAGAATGATTCCGCATGGTACAGTTCCGTTTCAAATCCACGCACTCATTTCCAAAATTCGCACGACACCGTTTCGACGTTTTGATCCGACGTTGCACCCCGCACCGTCGATGTTGCACTCTGAGTATATCGATTATTCGGACAGCCATATCTTTTGACTCGTTTAGAGTTACGGGAGCCATAACCTGTCAAAACGAAGCTCTCTAGGAGATCTACGCCTTTGACAGCCCAAGCCCGTCATAACGGCGTTCCATACCCAAAAAGGACCATCCGAATCCCTTTCGGGTACTCGGAAGTTTTTTTTCTTTTCGGTTTCTTCATTTGAATTTTTTGGTTAAACGGGATCACCATGGCTGGCCTACGATTTAACACCGCTGCAGAATGATTCTGCATGGTACAGTTCCGTTTCAAATCCACGCACTCATTTCCAAAATTCGCACGACACCGTTTCGACGTTTTGATCCGACGTTGCACCCCGCACCGTCGATGTTGCACTCTGAGTATATCGATTATTCGGACAGCCATATCTTTTGACTCGTTTAGAGTTACGGGAGCCATAACCTGTCAAAACGAAGCTCTCCAGGAGATCTACGCCTTTGACAGCCCAAGGCCGTCATAACGAAATTCCATACCCAAAAAGGACCATCCGAATCACTTTCGGGGGCTTGGAAGTTTTTTTTCTTTTCGGTTTCTTCATTTGAATTTTTTGGTTAAACGGGATCACCGTGGCTGGCCTACGATTTAACACCGCTGCAGAATGATTCCGCATGGTACAGTTCCGTTTCAAATCCACGCACTCATTTCCAAAATTCGCACGACACCGTTTCGACGTTTTGATCCGACGTTGCACCCCGCACCGTCGATGTTGCACTCTGAGTATATCGATTATTCGGACAGCCATATCTTTTGACTCGTTTAGAGTTACGGGAGCCATAACCTGTCAAAACGAAGCTCTCCAGGAGAACTACGCCTTTGACAGCCCAAGGCCGTCATAACGGCGTTCCATACCCAAAAAGGACCATCCGAATCACTTTCGGGGGCTCGGAAGTTTTTTTTCTTTTCGGTTTCTTCATTTGAATTTTTTGGTTAAACGGGATCACCGTGGCTGGCCTACGATTTAACACCGCTGCAGAATGATTCCGCATGGTACAGTTCCGTTTCAAATCCACGCACTCATTTCCAAAATTCGCACGACACCGTTTCGACGTTTTGATCCGACGTTGCACCCCGCACCGTCGATGTTGCACTCTGAGTATATCGATTATTCGGACAGCCATATCTTTTGACTCGTTTAGAGTTACGGGAGCCATAACCTGTCAAAACGAAGCTCTCCAGGAGATCTACGCCTTTGACAGCCCAAGCCCGTCATAACGGCGTTCCATACCCAAAAAAGACCATCCGAATCACTTTCGGGGGCTCGGAAGTTTTTTTTTCTTTTCGGTTTCTTCATTTGAATATTTTGGTTAAACGGGATCACCATGGCTGGCCTACGATTTAACACCGCTGCAGAATGATTCTGCATGGTACAGTTCCGTTTCAAATCCACGCACTCATTTCCAAAATTCGCACGACACCGTTTCGACGTTTTGATCCGACGTTGCACCCCGCACCGTCGATGTTGCACTCTGAGTATATCGATTATTCGGACAGCCATATCTTTTGACTCGTTTAGAGTTACGGGAGCCATAACCTGTCAAAACGAAGCTCTCCAGGAGATCTACGCCTTTGACAGCCCAAGGCCGTCATAACGAAATTCCATACCCAAAAAGGACCATCCGAATCACTTTCGGGGGCTTGGAAGTTTTTTTTCTTTTCGGTTTCTTCATTTGAATTTTTTGGTTAAACGGGATCACCGTGGCTGGCCTACGATTTAACACCGCTGCAGAATGATTCCGCATGGTACAGTTCCGTTTCAAATCCACGCACTCATTTCCAAAATTCGCACGACACCGTTTCGACGTTTTGATCCGACGTTGCACCCCGCACCGTCGATGTTGCACTCTGAGTATATCGATTATTCGGACAGCCATATCTTTTGACTCGTTTAGAGTTACGGGAGCCATAACCTGTCAAAACGAAGCTCTCCAGGAGAACTACGCCTTTGACAGCCCAAGGCCGTCATAACGGCGTTCCATACCCAAAAAGGACCATCCGAATCACTTTCGGGGGCTCGGAAGTTTTTTTTCTTTTCGGTTTCTTCATTTGAATTTTTTGGTTAAACGGGATCACCGTGGCTGGCCTACGATTTAACACCGCTGCAGAATGATTCCCCATGGTACAGTTCTGTTTCAAATCCACGCACTCATTATCAAAATTCGCACGACACCGTTTCGGCGTTTTGATCCGATGTTGCACCCCGCACCGTCGATGTTGCACTCTGAGTATATCGATTATTCGGACAGCCATATCTTTTGACTCGTTTAGAGTTACGGGAGCCATAACCTGTCAAAACGAAGCTCTCCAGGAGATCTACGCCTTTGACAGCCCAAGGCCATCATAACGGCGTTCCATACCCAAAAAAGACCATCCGAATCACTTTCGGGGGCTCGGAAGTTTTTTTTCTTTTCGGTTTCTTCATTTGAATATTTTGGTTAAACGGGATCACCGTGGCTGGCCAACGATTTAACACCGCTGCAGAATGATTCCCCATGGTACAGTTCTGTTTCAAATCTACGCACTCATTACCAAAATTCGCACGACATCGTTTCGGCGTTTTGATCCGACGTTGCACCCCGCACCGTCGATGTTGCACCTTGAGTATATCGATTATTCGGACAGCCATATCTTTTGACTCGTTTAGAGTTACGGGAGCCATAACCTGTCAAAACGAAGCTCTCTAGGAGATCTACGCCTTTGACAGCCCAAGGCCGTCATAACGGCGTTCCATACCCAAAAAGGACCATCCGAATCACTTTTGAGGGCTCAGAAGTTTTTTTTCTTTTCGATTTCTTCATTTGAATTTTTTGGTTAAACGGGATCACCGTGGCTGGCCTACGATTTAACACCGCTGCAGAATGATTCTGCATGGTACAGTTCTGTTTCAAATCCACGCACTCATTTCCAAAATTCGCACGACACCGTTTCGACATTTTGATCCGACGTTGCACCCCGCACCGTCGATGTTGCACTCTGAGTATATCGATTATTCGGACAGCCATATCTTTTGACTCGTTTAGAGTTACGGGAGCCATAACCTGTCAAAACGAAGCTCTCCAGGAGATCTACGCCTTTGACAGCCCAAGGCCATCATAACGGCGTTCCATACCCAAAAAGGACCATCCGAATCACTTTCGGGGGCTTGGAAGTTTTTTTTCTTTTCGGTTTCTTCATTTGAATTTTTTGGTTAAACGGGATCACCGTGGCTGGCCTACGATTTAACACCGCTGCAGAATGATTCCACATGGTACAGTTCCATTTCAAATCCACGCACTCATTTCCAAAATTCGCACGACACCGTTTCGACGTTTTGATCCGACGTTGCACCCCGCACCGTCGATGTTGCACTCTGAGTATATCGATTATTCGGACAGCCATATCTTTTGACTCGTTTAGAGTTACGGGAGCCATAACCTGTCAAAACGAAGCTCTCCAGGAGATCTACGCCTTTGATAGCCCAAGGCCGTCATAACGGCGTTCCATACCCAAAAAGGACCATCCGAATCACTTTTGGGGGCTCGGAAGTTTTTTTTCTTTTCGGTTTCTTCATTTGAATTTTTTGGTTAAACGGGATCACCGTGGCTGGCCTACGATTTAACACCGCTGCAGAATGATTCCGCATGGTACAGTTCCGTTTCAAATCCACGCACTCATTTCCAAAATTCGCACGACACCGTTTCGACGTTTTGATCCGACGTTGCACCCCGCACCGTCGATGTTGCACTCTGAGTATATCGATTATTCGGACAGCCATATCTTTTGACTCGTTTAGAGTTACGGGAGCCATAACCTGTCAAAACGAAGCTCTCCAGGAGATCTACGCCTTTGACAGCCCAAGGCCGTCATAACGGCGTTCCATACCCAAAAAAGACCATCCGAATCACTTTCGGGGGCTCGGAAGTTTTTTTTTCTTTTCGGTTTCTTCATTTGAATATTTTGGTTAAACGGGATCACCGTGGCTGGCCAACGATTTAACACCGCTGCAGAATGATTCCCCATGGTACAGTTCTGTTTCAAATCCACGCACTCATTACCAAAATTCGCACGACACCGTTTCGGCGTTTTGATCCGACGTTGCACCCCGCACCGTCGATGTTGCACCTTGAGTATATCGATTATTCGGACAGCCATATCTTTTGACTCGTTTAGAGTTACGGGAGCCATAACCTGTCAAAACGAAGCTCTCCAGGAGATCTACGCCTTTGACAGCCCAAGGCCGACATAACGGCGTTCCATACCCAAAAAGGACCATCCGAATCACTTTCGGGGGCTCGAAAGTTTTTTTTTCTTTTCGGTTTCTTCATTTGAATATTTTGGTTAAACGAGATCACCGTGGCTGGCCTACGATTTAACACCGCTACAGAATGATTCCCCATGGTACAGTTCTGTTTCAAATCCACGCACTCATTACCAAAATTCGCACGACACCGTTTCGGCGTTTTGATCCGACGTTGCACCCCGCACCGTCGATGTTGCACCTTGACTATATCGATTATTCGGACAGCCATATCTTTTGACTCGTTCAGAGTTACGGGAGCCATAACCTGTCAAAACGAAGCTCTCTAGGAGATCTACGCCTTTGACAGCCCAAGCCCGTCATAACGGCGTTCCATACCCAAAAAGGACCATCCGAATCACTTTCGGGGACTCGGAAGTTTTTTTTCTTTTCGGTTTCTTCATTTGATTTTTTTGGTTAAATGGGATCACCGTGGCTGGCCTACGATTTAACACCGCTGCAGAATGATTCTGCATGGTACAGTTCCGTTTCAAATCCACGCACTCATTTCCAAAATTCGCACGACACCGTTTCGACGTTTTGATCCGACGTTGCACCCCGCACCGTCGATGTTGCACTCTGAGTATATCGATTATTCGGACAGCCATATCTTTTGACTCGTTTAGAGTTACGGGAGCCATAACCTGTCAAAACGAATCTCTCCAGGAGATCTACGCCTTTGACAGCCCAAGGCCGTCATAACGGCATTCCATACCCAAAAAGGACCATCCGAATCACTTTCGGGGGCTTGGAAGTTTTTTTTCTTTTCGGTTTCTTCATTTGAATTTTTTGGTTAAACGGGATCACCGTGGCTGGCCTACGATTTAACACCGCTGCAGAATGATTCCGCATGGTACAGTTCCGTTTCAAATCCACGCACTGATTTCCAAAATTCGCACGACACCGTTTCGACGTTTTGATCCGACGTTGCACCCCGCACCGTCGATGTTGCACTCTAAGTATATCGATTATTCGGACAGCCATATCTTTTGACTCGTTTAGAGTCACGGGAGCCATAACCTGTCAAAACGAAGCTCTCCAGGAGAACTACGCCTTTGACAGCCCAAGGCCGTCATAACGGCGTTCCATACCCAAAAAGGACCATCCGAATCACTTTCGGGGGCTCGGAAGTTTTTTTTCTTTTCGGTTTCTTCATTTGAATTTTTTGGTTAAACGGGATCACCGTGGCTGGCCTACGATTTAACACCGCTACAGAATGATTCCCCATGGTACAGTTCTGTTTCAAATCCACGCACTCATTATCAAAATTCGCACGACACCGTTTCGGCGTTTTGATCCGATGTTGCACCCCGCACCGTCGATGTTGCACTCTGAGTATATCGATTATTCGGACAGCCATATCTTTTGACTCGTTTAGAGTTACGGGAGCCATAACCTGTCAAAACGAAGCTCTCCAGGAGATCTACGCCTTTGACAGCCCAAGGCCATCATAACGGCGTTCCATACCCAAAAAAGACCATCCGAATCACTTTCGGGGGCTCGGAAGTTTTTTTTCTTTTCGGTTTCTTCATTTGAATATTTTGGTTAAACGGGATCACCGTGGCTGGCCTACGATTTAACACCGCTGCAGAATGATTCTGCATGGTACAGTTCCGTTTCAAATCCACGCACTCATTTCCAAAATTCGCACGACACCGTTTCGACGTTTTGATCCGACGTTGCACCCCGCACCGTCGATGTTGCACTCTGAGTATATCGATTATTCGGACAGCCATATCTTTTGACTCGTTTAGAGTTACGGGAGCCATAACCTGTCAAAACGAATCTCTCCAGGAGATCTACGCCTTTGACAGCCCAAGGCCGTCATAACGGCATTCCATACCCAAAAAGGACCATCCGAATCACTTTCGGGGGCTTGGAAGTTTTTTTTCTTTTCGGTTTCTTCATTTGAATTTTTTGGTTAAACGGGATCACCGTGGCTGGCCTACGATTTAACACCGTTGCAGAATGATTCCGCATGGTACAGTTCCGTTTCAAATCCACGCACTCATTTCCAAAATTCGCACGACACCGTTTCGACGTTTTGATCCGACGTTGCACCCCGCACCGTCGATGTTGCACTCTGAGTATATCGATTATTCGGACAGCCATATCTTTTGACTCGTTTAGAGTTACGGGAGCCATAACCTGTCAAAACGAAGCTCTCCAGGAGAACTACGCCTGTGACAGCCCAAGGCCGTCATAACGGCGTTCCATACCCAAAAAGGACCATCTGAATCACTTTCGGGGGCTCGGAAGTTTTTTTCTTTTCGGTTTCTTCATTTGAATTTTTTGGTTAAACGGGATCACCGTGGCTGGCCTACGATTTAACACCGCTGCAGAATGATTCCCCATAGTACAGTTCTGTTTCAAATCCACACACTCATTATCAAAATTCGCACGACACCGTTTCGGCGTTTTGATCCGATGTTGCACCCCGCACCGTCGATGTTGCACTCTGAGTATATCGATTATTTGGACAGCCATATCTTTTGACTCGTTTAGAGTTACGGGAGCCATAACCTGTCAAAACGAAGCTCTCCAGGAGATCTACGCCTTTGACAGCCCAAGGCCATCATAACGGCGTTCCATACCCAAAAAAGACCATCCGAATCACTTTCGGGGGCTCGGAAGTTTTTTTTTCTTTTCGGTTTCTTCATTTGAATATTTTGGTTAAACGGGATCACCGTGGCTGGCCAACGATTTAACACCGCTGCAGAATGATTCCCCATGGTACAGTTCTGTTTCAAATCCACGCACTCATTACCAAAATTCGCACGACACCGTTTCGGCGTTTTGATCCGACGTTGCACCCCGCACCGTCGATGTTGCACCTTGAGTATATCGATTATTCGGACAGCCATATCTTTTGACTCGTTTAGAGTTACGGGAGCCATAACCTGTCAAAACGAAGCTCTCTAGGAGATCTACGCCTTTGACAGCCCAAGGCCGTCATAACGGCGTTCCATACCCAAAAAGGCCCATCCGAATCACTTTCGAGGGCTCAGAAGTTTTTTTTCTTTTCGATTTCTTCATTTGAATTTTTTGGTTAAACGGGATCACCGTGGCTGGCCTACGATTTAACACCGCTGCAGAATGATTCTGCATGGTACAGTTCCGTTTCAAATCCACGCACTCATTTCCAAAATTCGCACGACACCGTTTCGACGTTTTGATCCGACGTTGCACCCCGCACCGTCGATGTTGCACTCTGAGTATATCGATTATTCGGACAGCCATATCTTTTGACTCGTTTAGAGTTACGGGAGCCATAACCTGTCAAAACGAAGCTCTCCAGGAGATCTACGCCTTTGACAGCCCAAGGCCATCATAACGGCGTTCCATACCCAAAAAGGACCATCTGAATCACTTTCGGGGGCTCGGAAGTTTTTTTTCTTTTCGGTTTCTTCATTTGAATTTTTTGGTTAAACGGGATCACCGTGGCTGGCCTACGATTTAACACCGCTGCAGAATGATTCCACATGTTATAGTTCCGTTTCAAATCCACGCACTCATTTCCAAAATTCGCACGACACCGTTTCGACGTTTTGATCCGACGTTGCACCCCGCACCGTCGATGTTGCACTCTGAGTATATGGATTATTCGGACAGCCATATCTTTTGACTCGTTTAGAGTTACGGGAGCCATAACCTGTCAAAACGAAGCTCTCCAGGAGATCTACGCCATTGATAGCCCAAGGCCGTCATAACGGCGTTCCATACCCAAAAAGGACCATCCGAATCACTTTTGGGGGCTCGGAAGTTTTTTTTCTTTTCGGTTTCTTCATTTGAATTTTTTGGTTAAACGGGATCACCGTGGCTGGCCTACGATTTAACACCGCTGCAGAATGATTCCGCATGGTACAGTTCCGTTTCAAATCCACGCACTCATTTCCAAAATTCGCACGACACCGTTTCGACGTTTTGATCCGACGTTGCACCCCGCACCGTCGATGTTGCACTCTGAGTATATCGATTATTCGAACAGCCATATCTTTTGACTCGTTTAGTGTTACGGGAGCCATAACCTGTCAAAACGACGCTCTCCAGGAGATCTACGCCTTTGACAGCCCAAGGCCGTCATAACGGCGTTCCATACCCAAAAAGGACCATCCGAATCACTTTCGAGGGCTCAGAAGTTTTTTTTCTTTTCGATTTCTTCATTTGAATTTTTTGGTTAAACGGGATCACCGTGGCTGGCTTACGATTTAACACCGCTGCAGATTGATTCTGCATGGTACAGTTCCGTTTCAAATCCACGCACTCATTTCCAAAATTCGCACGACACCGTTTCGACGTTTTGATCCGACGTTGCACCCCGCACCGTCGATGTTGCACTCTGAGTATATCGATTATTCGGACAGCCATATCTTTTGACTCGTTTAGAGTTACGGGAGCCATAACCTGTCAAAACGAAGCTCTCCAGGAGATCTACGCCTTTGACAGCCCAAGGCCATCATAACGGCGTTCCATACCCAAAAAGGACCATCCGAATCACTTTCGGGGGCTCGGAAGTTTTTTTTCTTTTCGGTTTCTTCATTTGAATTTTTTGGTTAAACGGGATCACCGTGGCTGGCCTACGATTTAACACCGCTGCAGAATGATTCCACATGGTATAGTTCCGTTTCAAATCCACGCACTCATTTCCAAAATTCGCACGACACCGTTTCGACGTTTTGATCCGACGTTGCACCCCGCACCGTCGATGTTGCACTCTGAGTATATCGATTATTCGGACAGCCATATCTTTTGATTCGTTTAGAGTTACGGGAGCCATAACCTGTCAAAACGAAGCTCTCCAGGAGATCTACGCCTTTGATAGCCCAAGGCCGTCATAACGGCGTTCCATACCCAAAAAGGACCATCCGAATCACTTTCGGGGGCTTGGAAGTTTTTTTTCTTTTCGGTTTCTTCATTTGAATTTTTTGGTTAAACGGGATTACCGTGGCTGGCCTACGATTTAACACCGCTGCAGAATGATTCCGCATGGTACAGTTCCGTTTCAAATCCACGCACTCATTTCCAAAATTCGCACGACACCGTTTCGACGTTTTGATCCGACGTTGCACCCCGCACCGTCGATGTTGCACTCTGAGTATATCGATTATTCGGACAGCCATATCTTTTGACTCGTTTAGAGTTACGGGAGCCATAACCTGTCAAAACGAAGCTCTCCAGGAGAACTACGCCTTTGACAGCCCAAGGCCGTCATAACGGCGTTCCATACCCAAAAAGGACCATCCGAATCACTTTCGGGGGCTCGGAAGTTTTTTTTCTTTTCGGTTTCTTCATTTGAATTTTTTGGTTAAACGGGATCACCGTGGCTGGCCTACGATTTAACACCGCTGCAGAATGATTCCCCATGGTACAGTTCTGTTTCAAATCCACGCACTCATTATCAAAATTCGCACGACACCGTTTCGGCGTTTTGATCCGATGTTGCACCCCGCACCGTCGATGTTGCACTCTGAGTATATCGATTATTCGGACAGCCATATCTTTTGACTCGTTTAGAGTTACGGGAGCCATAACCTGTCAAAACGAAGCTCTCCAGGAGATCTACGCCTTTGACAGCCCAAGGCCATCATAACGGCGTTCCATACCCAAAAAAGACCATCCGAATCACTTTCGGGGGCTCGGAAGTTTTTTTTTCTTTTCGGTTTCTTCATTTGAATATTTTGGTTAAACGGGATCACCGTGGCTGGCCTACGATTTAACACCGCTGCAGAATGATTCCCCATGGTACAGTTCTGTTTCAAATCCACGCACTCATTACCAAAATTCGCACGACACCGTTTCGGCGTTTTGATCCGACGTTGCACCCCGCACCGTCGATGTTGCACCTTGAGTATATCGATTATTCGGACAGCCATATCTTTTGACTCGTTTAGAGTTACGGGAGCCATAACCTGTCAAAACGAAGCTCTCTAGGAGATCTACGCCTTTGACAGCCCAAGCCCGTCATAACGGCGTTCCATACCCAAAAAGGACCATCCGAATCACTTTCGGGGACTCGGAAGTTTTTTTTCTTTTCGGTTTCTTCATTTGAATTTTTTGGTTAAACGGGATCACCGTGGCTGGCCTACGATTTAACACCGCTGCAGAATGATTCTGCATGGTACAGTTCCGTTTCAAATCCACGCACTCATTTCCAAAATTCGCACGACACCGTTTCGACGTTTTGATCCGACGTTGCACCCCGCACCGTCGATGTTGCACTCTGAGTATATCGATTATTCGGACAGCCATATCTTTTGACTCGTTTAGAGTTACGGGAGCCATAACCTGTCAAAACGAATCTCTCCAGGAGATCTACGCCTTTGACAGCCCAAGGCCGTCATAACGGCATTCCATACCCAAAAAGGACCATCCGAATCACTTTCGGGGGCTTGGAAGTTTTTTTTCTTTTCGGTTTCTTCATTTGAATTTTTTGGTTAAACGGGATCACCGTGGCTGGCCTACGATTTAACACCGCTGCAGAATGATTCCGCATGGTACAGTTCCGTTTCAAATCCACGCACTCATTTCCAAAATTCGCACGACACCGTTTCGACGTTTTGATCCGACGTTGCACCCCGCACCGTCGATGTTGCACTCTGAGTATATCGATTATTCGGACAGCCATATCTTTTGACTCGTTTAGAGTTACGGGAGCCATAACCTGTCAAAACGAAGCTCTCCAGGAGAACTACGCCTGTGACAGCCCAAGGCCGTCATAACGGCGTTCCATACCCAAAAAGGACCATCCGAATCACTTTCGGGGGCTCGGAAGTTTTTTTTCTTTTCGGTTTCTTCATTTGAATTTTTTGGTTAAACGGGATCACCGTGGCTGGCCTACGATTTAACACCGCTGCAGAATGATTCCCCATGGTACAGTTCTGTTTCAAATCCACACACTCATTATCAAAATTCGCACGACACCGTTTCGGCGTTTTGATCCGATGTTGCACCCCGCACCGTCGATGTTGCACTCTGAGTATATCGATTATTCGGACAGCCATATCTTTTGACTCGTTTAGAGTTACGGGAGCCATAACCTGTCAAAACGAAGCTCTCCAGGAGATCTACGCCTTTGACAGCCCAAGGCCATCATAACGGCGTTCCATACCCAAAAAAGACCATCCGAATCACTTTCGGGGGCTCGGAAGTTTTTTTTTCTTTTCGGTTTCTTCATTTGAATATTTTGGTTAAACGGGATCACCGTGGCTGGCCAACGATTTAACACCGCTGCAGAATGATTCCCCATGGTACAGTTCTGTTTCAAATCCACGCACTCATTACCAAAATTCGCACGACACCGTTTCGGCGTTTTGATCCGACGTTGCACCCCGCACCGTCGATGTTGCACCTTGAGTATATCGATTATTCGGACAGCCATATCTTTTGACTCGTTTAGAGTTACGGGAGCCATAACCTGTCAAAACGAAGCTCTCTAGGAGATCTACGCCTTTGACAGCCCAAGGCCGTCATAACGGCGTTCCATACCCAAAAAGGACCATCCGAATCACTTTCGGGGGCTCAGAAGTTTTTTTTCTTTTCGATTTCTTCATTTGAATTTTTTGGTTAAACGGGATCACCGTGGCTGGCCTACGATTTAACACCGCTGCAGAATGATTCTGCATGGTACAGTTCCGTTTCAAATCCACGCACTCATTTCCAAAATTCGCACGACACCGTTTCGACGTTTTGATCCGACGTTGCACCCCGCACCGTCGATGTTGCACTCTGAGTATATCGATTATTCGGACAGCCATATCTTTTGACTCGTTTAGAGTTACGGGAGCCATAACCTGTCAAAACGAAGCTCTCCAGGAGATCTACGCCTTTTACAGCCCAAGGCCATCATAACGGCGTTCCATACCCAAAAAGGACCATCTGAATCACTTTCGGGGGCTCGGAAGTTTTTTTTCTTTTCGGTTTCTTCATTTGAATTTTTTGGTTAAACGGGATCACCGTGGCTGGCCTACGATTTAACACCGCTGCAGAATGATTCCACATGGTATAGTTCCGTTTCAAATCCACGCACTCATTTCCAAAATTCGCACGACACCGTTTCGACGTTTTGATCCGACGTTGCACTCCGCACCGTCGATGTTGCACTCTGAGTATATCGATTATTCGGACAGCCATATCTTTTGACTCGTTTAGAGTTACGGGAGCCATAACCTGTCAAAACGAAGCTCTCCAGGAGATCTACGCCTTTGATAGCCCAAGGCCGTCATAACGGCGTTCCATACCCAAAAAGGACCATCCGAATCACTTTTGGGGGCTTGGAAGTTTTTTTTCTTTTCGGTTTCTTCATTTGAATTTTTTGGTTAAACGGGATCACCGTGGCTGGCCTACGATTTAACACCGCTGCAGAATGATTCCGCATGGTACAGTTCCGTTTCAAATCCACGCACTCATTTCCAAAATTCGCACGACACCGTTTCGACGTTTTGATCCGACGTTGCACCCCGCACCGTCGATGTTGCACTCTGAGTATATCGATTATTCGGACAGCCATATCTTTTGACTCGTTTAGTGTTACGGGAGCCATAACCTGTCAAAACGACGCTCTCCAGGAGATCTACGCCTTTGACAGCCCAAGGCCGTCATAACAGCGTTCCATACCCAAAAAGGACCATCCGAATCACTTTCGAGGGCTCAGAAGTTTTTTTTCTTTTCGATTTCTTCATTTGAATTTTTTGGTTAAACGGGATCACCGTGGCTGGCCTACGATTTAACACCGCTGCAGATTGATTCTGCATGGTACAGTTCCGTTTCAAATCCACGCACTCATTTCCAAAATTCGCACGACACCGTTTCGACGTTTTGATCCGACGTTGCACCCCGCACCGTCGATGTTGCACTCTGAGTATATCGATTATTCGGACAGCCATATCTTTTGACTCGTTTAGAGTTACGGGAGCCATAACCTGTCAAAACGAAGCTCTCCAGGAGATCTACGCCTTTGACAGCCCAAGGCCATCATAACGGCGTTCCATACCCAAAAAGGACCATCCGAATCACTTTCGGGGGCTCGGAAGTTTTTTTTCTTTTCGGTTTCTTCATATGAATTTTTTGGTTAAACGGGATCACCGTGGCTGGCCTACGATTTAACACCGCTGCAGAATGATTCCACATGGTATAGTTTCGTTTCAAATCCACGCACTCATTTCCAAAATTCGCACTACACCGTTTCGACGTTTTGATCCGACGTTGCACCCCGCACCGTCGATGTTGCACTCTGAGTATATCGATTATTCGGACAGCCATATCTTTTGATTCGTTTAGAGTTACGGGAGCCATAACCTGTCAAAACGAAGCTCTCCAGGAGATCTACGCCTTTGATAGCCCAAGGCCGTCATAACGGCGTTCCATACCCAAAAAGGACCATCCGAATCACTTTTGGGGGCTCGGAAGTTTTTTTTCTTTTCGGTTTCTTCATTTGAATTTTTTGGGTAAACGGGATCACCGTGGCTGGCCTACGATTTAACACCGCTGCAGAATGATTCCGCATGGTACAGTTCCGTTTCAAATCCACGCACTCATTTCCAAAATTCGCACGACACCGTTTCGACGTTTTGATCCGACGTTGCACCCCGCACCGTCGATGTTGCACTCTGAGTATATCGATTATTCGGACAGCCATATCTTTTGACTCGTTTAGAGTTACGGGAGCCATAACCTGTCAAAACGAATCTCTCCAGGATAACTACGCCTTTGACAGCCCAAGGCCGTCATAACGGCGTTCCATACCCAAAAAGGACCATCCGAATCACTTTCGGGGGCTCGGAAGTTTTTTTTTCTTTTCGGTTTCTTCATTTGAATATTTTGGTTAAACGGGATCACCGTGGCTGGCCTACGATTTAACACCGCTGCAGAAAGATTCCCCATGGTACAGTTCTGTTTCAAATCCACGCACTCATTACCAAAATTCGCACGACACCGTTTCGGCGTTTTGATCCGACGTTGCACCCCGCACCGTCGATGTTGCACCTTGAGTATATCGATTATTCGGACAGCCATATCTTTTGATTCGTTTAGAGTTACGGGAGCCATAACCTGTCAAAACGAAGCTCTCCAGGAGATCTACGCCTTTGATAGCCCAAGGCCGTCATAACGGCGTTCCATACCCAAAAAGGACCATCCGAATCACTTTTGGGGGCTCGGAAGTTTTTTTTCTTTTCGGTTTCTTCATTTGAATTTTTTGGTTAAACGGGATCACCGTGGCTGGCCTACGATTTAACACCGCTGCAGAATGATTCCACATGGTATAGTTTCGTTTCAAATCCACGCACTCATTTCCAAAATTCGCACGACACCGTTTCGACGTTTTGATCCGACGTTGCACCCCGCACCGTCGATGTTGCACTCTGAGTATATCGATTATTCGGACAGCCATATCTTTTGATTCGTTTAGAGTTACGGGAGCCATAACCTGTCAAAACGAAGCTCTCCAGGAGATCTACGCCTTTGATAGCCCAAGGCCGTCATAACGGCGTTCCATACCCAAAAAGGACCATCCGAATCACTTTTGGGGGCTCGGAAGTTTTTTTTCTTTTCGGTTTCTTCATTTGAATTTTTTGGTTAAACGGGATCACCGTGGCTGGCCTACGATTTAACACCGCTGCAGAATGATTCCGCATGGTACAGTTCCGTTTCAAATCCACGCACTCATTTCCAAAATTCGCACGACACCGTTTCGACGTTTTGATCCGACGTTGCACCCCGCACCGTCGATGTTGCACTCTGAGTATATCGATTATTCGGACAGCCATATCTTTTGACTCGTTTAGAGTTACGGGAGCCATAACCTGTCAAAACGAAGCTCTCCAGGATATCTACGCCTTTGACAGCCCAAGGCCGTCATAACGGCGTTCCATACCCAAAAAGTACCATCCGAATCACTTTCGGTGGCTTGGAAGTTTTTTTTTCTTTTCGGTTTCTTCATTTGAATATTTTGGTTAAACGGGATCACCGTGGCTGGCCTACGATTTAACACCGCTGCAGAATGATTCCCCATGGTACAGTTCTGTTTCAAATCCACGCACTCATTACCAAAATTCGCACGACACCGTTTTGGCGTTTTGATCCGACGTTGCACCCCGCACCGTCGATGTTGCACTCTGAGTATATCGATTATTCGGACAGCCATATCTTTTGACTCGTTTAGAGTTACGGGAGCCATAACCTGTCAAAACGAATCCCTCCAGGAGATCTACGCCTTTGATAGCCCAAGCCCGTCATAACGGCGTTCCATACCCAAAAAGGACCATCCGAATCACTTTCGGGGACTCGGAAGTTTTTTTTCTTTTCGGTTTCTTCATTTGAATTTTTTGGTTAAACGGGATCACCGTGGCTGGCCTACGATTTAACACCGCTGCAGAATGATTCCGCATGGTAAAGTTCCGTTTCAAATCCACGCACTCATTTCCAAAATTCGCACGACACCGTTTCGACGTTTTGATCCGACGTTGCACCCCGCACCGTCGATGTTGCACTCTGAGTATATCGATTATTCGGACAGCCATATCTTTTGACTCGTTTAGAGTTACGGGAGCCATAACCTGTCAAAACGAAGCTATCTAGGAGATCTACGCCTTTGATAGCCCAAGCCCGTCATAACGGCGTTCCATACCCAAAAAGGACCATCCGAATCACTTTCGGGGACTCGGAAGTTTTTTTTCTTTTCGGTTTCTTCATTTGAATTTTTTGGTTAAACGGGATCACCGTGGCTGGCCTACGATTTAACACCGCTGCAGAATGATTCTGCATGGTACAGTTCCGTTTCAAATCCACGCACTCATTTCCAAAATTCACACGACACCGTTTCGACGTTTTGATCCGACGTTGCACCCCGCACCGTCGATGTTGCACTCTGAGTATATCGATTATTCGGACAGCCATATCTTTTGACTCGTTTAGAGTTACGGGAGCCATAACCTGTCAAAACGAAGCTCTCCAGGAGAACTACGCCTTTGACGGCCCGAGGCCGTCATAACGGCGTTCCATACCCAAAAAGGACCATCCGAATCACTTTCGGGGGCTTGGAAGTTTTTTTTCTTTTCGGTTTCTTCATTTGAATTTTTTGGTTAAACGGGATCACCGTGGCTGGCCTACGATTTAACACCGCTGCAGAATGATTCCGCATGGTATAGTTCCGTTTCAAATCCACGCACTCATTTCCAAAATTCGCACGACACCGTTTCGACGTTTTGATCCGACGTTGCACCCCGCACCGTCGATGTTGCACTCTGAGTATATCGATTATTCGGACAGCCATATCTTTTGACTCGTTTAGAGTTACGGGAGCCATAACCTGTCAAAACGAAGCTCTCCAGGAGATCTACGCCTTTGACAGCCCAAGGCCATCATAACGGCGTTCCATACCTAAAAAAGACCATCCGAATCACTTTCGGGGGCTCGGAAGTTTTTTTTTTCTTTTCGGTTTCTTCATTTGAATATTTTGGTTAAACGGGATCACCATGGCTGGCCTACGATTTAACACCGCTGCAGAATGATTCCCCATGGTACAGTTCTGTTTCAAATCCACGCACTCATTACCAAAATTCGCACGACACCGTTTCGGCGTTTTGATCCGACGTTGCACCCCGCACCGTCGATGTTGCACCTTGAGTATATCGATTATTCGGACAGCCATATCTTTTGACTCGTTTAGAGTTACGGGAGCCATAACCTGTCAAAACGAAGCTCTCCAGGAGATCTACGCCTTTGATAGCCCAAGGCCGTCATAACGGCGTTCCATACCCAAAAAGGACCATCCGAATCACTTTTGGGGGCTCGGAAGTTTTTTTTCTTTTCGGTTTCTTCATTTGAATTTTTTGGTTAAACGGGATCACCGTGGCTGGCCTACGATTTAACACCGCTGCAGAATGATTCCGCATGGTACAGTTCCGTTTCAAATCCACGCACTCATTTCCAAAATTCGCACGACACCGTTTCGACGTTTTGATCCGACGTTGCACCCCGCACCGTCGATGTTGCACTCTGAGTATATCGATTATTCGGACAGCCATATCTTTTGACTCGTTTAGTGTTACGGGAGCCATAACCTGTCAAAACGACGCTCTCCAGGAGATCTACGCTTTTGACAGCCCAAGGCCGTCATAACGGCGTTCCATACCCAAAAAGGACCATCCGAATCACTATCGAGGGCTCAGAAGTTTTTTTTCTTTTCGATTTCTTCATTTGAATTTTTTGGTTAAACGGGATCACCGTGGCTGGCCTACGATTTAACACCGCTGCAGATTGATTCTGCATGGTACAGTTCCGTTTCAAATCCACGCACTCATTTCCAAAATTCACACGACACCGTTTCGACGTTTTGATCCGACGTTGCACCCCGCACCGTCGATGTTGCACTCTGAGTATATCGATTATTCGGACAGCCATATCTTTTGACTCGTTTAGAGTTACGGGAGCCATAACCTGTCAAAACGAAGCTCTCCAGGAGATCTACGCCTTTGACAGCCCAAGGCCATCATAATGGCGTTCCATACCCAAAAAGGACCATCCGAATCACTTTCGGGGGCTCGGAAGTTTTTTTTCTTTTCGGTTTCTTCATTTGAATTTTTTGGTTAAACGGGATCACCGTGGCTGGCCTACGATTTAACACCGCTGCATAATGATTCCACATGGTATAGTTCCGTTTCAAATCCACGCACTCATTTCCAAAATTCGCACGACACCGTTTCGACGTTTTGATCCGACGTTGCACCCCGCACCGTCGATGTTGCACTCTGAGTATATCGATTATTCGGACAGCCATATCTTTTGACTCGTTTAGTGTTACGGGAGCCATAACCTGTCAAAACGAAGCTCTCCAGGAGATCTACGCCTTTGATAGCCCAAGGCCGTCATAACGGCGTTCCATACCCAAAAAGGACCATCCGAATCACTTTTGGGGGCTCGGAAGTTTTTTTTCTTTTCGGTTTCTTCATTTGAATTTTTTGGTTAAACGGGATCACCGTGGCTGGCCTACGATTTAACACCGCTGCAGAATGATTCCGCATGGTACCGTTCCGTTTCAAATCCACGCACTCATTTCCAAAATTCGCACGACACCGTTTCGACGTTTTGATCCGACGTTGCACCCCGCACCGTCGATGTTGCACTCTGAGTATATCGATTATTCGGACAGCCATATCTTTTGACTCGTTTAGTGTTACGGGAGCCATAACCTGTCAAAACGACGCTCTCCAGGAGATCTACGCCTTTGACAGCCCAAGGCCGTCATAACGGCGTTCCATACCCAAAAAGGACCATCCGAATCACTATCGAGGGCTCAGAAGTTTTTTTTCTTTTCGATTTCTTCATTTGAATTTTTTGGTTAAACGGGATCACCGTGGCTGGCCTACGATTTAACACCGCTGCAGATTGATTCTGCATGGTACAGTTCCGTTTCAAATCCACGCACTCATTTCCAAAATTCACACGACACCGTTTCGACGTTTTGATCCGACGTTGCACCCCGCACCGTCGATGTTGCACTCTGAGTATATCGATTATTCGGACAGCCATATCTTTTGACTCGTTTAGAGTTACGGGAGCCATAACCTGTCAAAACGAAGCTCTCCAGGAGATCTACGCCTTTGACAGCCCAAGGCCATCATAATGGCGTTCCATACCCAAAAAGGACCATCCGAATCACTTTCGGGGGCTCGGAAGTTTTTTTTCTTTTCGGTTTCTTCATTTGAATTTTTTGGTTAAACGGGATCACCGTGGCTGGCCTACGATTTAACACCGCTGCATAATGATTCCACATGGTATAGTTCCGTTTCAAATCCACGCACTCATTTCCAAAATTCGCACGACACCGTTTCGACGTTTTGATCCGACGTTGCACCCCGCACCGTCGATGTTGCACTCTGAGTATATCGATTATTCGGACAGCCATATCTTTTGATTCGTTTAGAGTTACGGGAGCCATAACCTGTCAAAACGAAGCTCTCTAGGAGATCTACGCCTTTGATAGCCCAAGGCCGTCATAACGGCGTTCCATACCCAAAAAGGACCATCCGAATCACTTTTGGGGGCTCGGAAGTTTTTTTTCTTTTCGGTTTCTTCATTTGAATTTTTTGGTTAAACGGGATCACCGTGGCTGGCCTACGATTTAACACCGCTGCAGAATGATTCCGCATGGTACAGTTCCGTTTCAAATCCACGCACTCATTTCCAAAATTCGCATGACACCGTTTCGACGTTTTGATCCGACGTTGCACCTCGTACCGTCGATGTTGCACTCTGAGTATATCGATTATTCGGACAGCCATATCTTTTGACTCGTTTAGAGTTACGGGAGCCATAACCTGTCAAAACGAAGCTCTCCAGGATATCTACGCCTTTGACAGCCCAAGGCCGTCATAACGGCGTTCCATACCCAAAAAGGACCATCCGAATCACTTTCGGGGGCTCGGAAGTTTTTTTTTCTTTTCGGTTTCTTCATTTGAATATTTTGGTTAAACGGGATCACCGTGGCTGGCCTACGATTTAACACCGCTGCAGAATGATTCCCCATGGTACAGTTCTGTTTCAAATCCACGCACTCATTACCAAAATTCGCACGACACCGTTTCGGCGTTTTGATCCGACGTTGCACCCCGCACCGTCGATGTTGCACCTTGAGTATATCGATTATTCGGACAGCCATATCTTTTGACTCGTTTAGAGTTACGGGAGCCATAACCTGTCAAAACGAAGCTCTCTAGGAGATCTACGCCTTTGACAGCCCAAGCCCGTCATAACGGCGTTCCATACCCAAAAAGGACCATCCGAATCACTTTCGGGGACTCGGAAGTTTTTTTTCTTTTCGGTTTCTTCATTTGAATTTTTTTGTTAAACGGGATCACCGTGGCTGGCCTACGATTTAACACCGCTGCAGAATGATTCCGCATGGTACAGTTCCGTTTCAAATCCACGCACTCATTTCCAAAATTCGCACGACACCGTTTCGACGTTTTGATCCGACGTTGCACCCCGCACCGTCGATGTTGCACTCTGAGTATATCGATTATTCGGACAGCCATATCTTTTGACTCGTTTAGAGTTACGGGAGCCATAACCTGTCAAAACGAAGCTCTCCAGGAGATCTACGCCTTTAACAACCCAAGGCCGTCATAACGGCATTCCATACCCAAAAAGGACCATCCGAATCACTTTCGGGGGCTTGGAAGTTTTTTTTCTTTTCGGTTTCTTCATTTGAATTTTTTGGTTAAACGGGATCACCATGGCTGGCCTACGATTTAACACCGCTGCAGAATGATTCCGCATGGTACAGTTCTGTTTCAAATCCACGCACTCATTTCCAAAATTCGCACGACACCGTTTCGACGTTTTGATCCGACGTTGCACCCCGCACCGTCGATGTTGCACTCTGAGTATATCGATTATTCGGACAGCCATATCTTTTGACTCGTTTAGAGTTACGGGAGCCATAACCTGTCAAAACGAAGCTCTCCAGGAGAACTACGCCTTTGACGGCCCAAGGCCGTCATAACGGCGTTCCATACCCAAAAAGGACCATCCGAATCACTTTCGGGGGCTTGGAAGTTTTTTTTCTTTTCGGTTTCTTCATTTGAATATTTTGGTTAAACGGGATCACCGTGGCTGGCCTACGATTTAACACCGCTGCAGAATGATTCCCCATGGTACAGTTCTGTTTCAAATCCACGCACTCATTATCAAAATTCGCACGACACCGTTTCGGCGTTTTGATCCGATGTTGCACCCCGCACCGTCGATGTTGCACTCTGAGTATATCGATTATTCGGACAGCCATATCTTTTGACTCGTTTAGAGTTACGGGAGCCATAACATGTCAAAACGAAGCTCTCCAGGAGATCTACGCCTTTGACAGCCCAAGGCCATCATAACGGCGTTCCATACCCAAAAAAGACCATCCGAATCACTTTCGGGGGCTCGGAAGTTTTTTTTTCTTTTCGGTTTCTTCATTTGAATATTTTGGTTAAACGGGATCACCGTGGCTGGCCTACGATTTAACACCGCTGCAGAATGATTCCCCATGGTACAGTTCTGTTTCAAATCCACGCACTCATTACCAAAATTCGCACGACACCGTTTCGGCGTTTTGATCCGACGTTGCACCCCGCACCGTCGATGTTGCACCTTGAGTATATCGATTATTCGGACAGCCATATCTTTTGACTCGTTTAGAGTTACGGGAGCCATAACCTGTCAAAACGAAGCTCTCTAGGAGATCTACGCCTTTGACAGCCCAAGCCCGTCATAACGGCGTTCCATACCCAAAAAGGACCATCCGAATCACTTTCGGGGACTCGGAAGTTTTTTTTCTTTTCGGTTTCTTCATTTGAATTTTTTTGTTAAACGGGATCACCGTGGCTGGCCTACGATTTAACACCGCTGCAGAATGATTCCGCATGGTACAGTTCCGTTTCAAATCCACGCACTCATTTCCAAAATTCGCACGACACCGTTTCGACGTTTTGATCCGACGTTGCACCCCGCACCGTCGATGTTGCACTCTGAGTATATCGATTATTCGGACAGCCATATCTTTTGACTCGTTTAGAGTTACGGGAGCCATAACCTGTCAAAACGAAGCTCTCCAGGAGATCTACGCCTTTAACAGCCCAAGGCCGTCATAACGGCATTCCATACCCAAAAAGGACCATCCGAATCACTTTCGGGGGCTTGGAAGTTTTTTTTCTTTTCGGTTTCTTCATTTGAATTTTTTGGTTAAACGGGATCACCATGGCTGGCCTACGATTTAACACCGCTGCAGAATGATTCCGCATGGTACAGTTCTGTTTCAAATCCACGCACTCATTTCCAAAATTCGCACGACACCGTTTCGACGTTTTGATCCGACGTTGCACCCCGCACCGTCGATGTTGCACTCTGAGTATATCGATTATTCGGACAGCCATATCTTTTGACTCGTTTAGAGTTACGGGAGCCATAACCTGTCAAAACGAAGCTCTCCAGGAGATCTACGCCTTTAACAGCCCAAGGCCGTCATAACGGCATTCCATACCCAAAAAGGACCATCCGAATCACTTTCGGGGGCTTGGAAGTTTTTTTTCTTTTCGGTTTCTTCATTTGAATTTTTTGGTTAAACGGGATCACCATGGCTGGCCTACGATTTAACACCGCTGCAGAATGATTCCGCATGGTACAGTTCCGTTTCAAATCCACGCACTCATTTCCAAAATTCGCACGACACCGTTTCGACGTTTTGATCCGACGTTGCACCCCGCACCGTCGATGTTGCACTCTGAGTATATCGATTATTCGGACAGCCATATCTTTTGACTCGTTTAGAGTTACGGGAGCCATAACCTGTCAAAACGAAGCTCTCCAGGAGATCTACGCCTTTAACAGCCCAAGGCCGTCATAACGGCATTCCATACCCAAAAAGTACCATCCGAATCACTTTCGGGGGCTTGGAAGTTTTTTTTCTTTTCGGTTTCTTCATTTGAATTTTTTGGTTAAACGGGATCACCATGGCTGGCCTACGATTTAACACCGCTGCAGAATGATTCCGCATGGTACAGTTCCGTTTCAAATCCACGCACTCATTTCCAAAATTCGCACGACACCGTTTCGACGTTTTGATCCGACGTTGCACCCCGCACCGTCGATGTTGCACTCTGAGTATATCGATTATTCGGACAGCCATATCTTTTGACTCGTTTAGAGTTACGGGAGCCATAACCTGTCAAAACGAAGCTCTCCAGGAGAACTACGCCTTTGACGGCCCAAGGCCGTCATAACGGCGTTCCATACCCAAAAAGGACCATCCGAATCACTTTCGGGGGCTTGGAAGTTTTTTTTCTTTTCGGTTTCTTCATTTGAATTTTTTGGTTAAACGGGATCACCGTGGCTGGCCTACGATTTAACACCGCTGCAGAATGATTCCCCATGGTACAGTTCTGTTTCAAATCCACGCACTCATTATCAAAATTCGCACGACACCATTTCGGCGTTTTGATCCGATGTTGCACCCCGCACCGTCGATGTTGCACTCTGAGTATATCGATTATTCGGACAGCCATATCTTTTGACTCGTTTAGAGTTACGGGAGCCATAACCTGTCAAAACGAAGCTCTCCAGGAGATCTACGCCTTTGACAGCCCAAGGCCATCATAACGGCGTTCCATACCCAAAAAAGACCATCCGAATCACTTTCGGGGGCTCGGAAGTTTTTTTTTTCTTTTCGGTTTCTTCATTTGAATATTTTGGTTAAACGGGATCACCGTGGCTGGCCTACGATTTAACACCGCTGCAGAATGATTCCCCATGGTACAGTTCTGTTTCAAATCCACGCACTCGTTACCAAAATTCGCACGACACCGTTTCGGCGTTTTGATCCGACGTTGCACCCCGCACCGTCGATGTTGCACCTTGAGTATATCGATTATTCGGACAGCCATATCTTTTGACTCGTTTAGAGTTACGGGAGCCATAACCTGTCAAAACGAAGCTCTCTAGGAGATCTACGCCTTTGATAGCTCAAGCCCGTCATAACGGCGTTCCAAACCCAAAAAGGACCATCCGAATCACTTTCGGGGACTCGGAAGTTTTTTTTCTTTTCGGTTTCTTCATTTGAATTTTTTGGTTAAACGGGATCACCGTGGCTGGCCTACGATTTAACACCGCTGCAGAATGATTCTGCATGGTACAGTTCCGTTTCAAATCCACGCACTCATTTCCAAAATTCGCACGACACCGTTTCGACGTTTTGATCCGACGTTGCACCCCGCACCGTCGATGTTGCACTCTGAGTATATCGATTATTCGGACAACCATATCTTTTGACTCGTTTAGAGTTACGGGAGCCATAACCTGTCAAAACGAATCTCTCCAGGAGATCTACGCCTTTGATAGCCCAAGGCCGTCATAACGGCATTCCATACCCAAAAAGGACCATCCGAATCACTTTCGGGGGCTTGGAAGTTTTTTTTCTTTTCGGTTTCTTCATTTGAATTTTTTGGTTAAACGGGATCACCGTGGCTGGCCTACGATTTAACACCGCTGCAGAATGATTCCGCATGGTACAGTTCCGTTTCAAATCCACGCACTCATTTCCAAAATTCGCACGACACCGTTTCAACGTTTTGATCCGACGTTGCACCCCGCACCGTCGATGTTGCACTCTGAGTATATCGATTATTCGGACAGCCATATCTTTTGACTCGTTTAGAGTTACGGGAGCCATAACCTGTCAAAACGAAGCTCTCCAGGAGAACTACGCCTTTGACAGCCCATGGCCGTCATAACGACGTTCCATACCCAAAAAGGACCATCCAAATCACTTTCGGGGGCTCGGAAGTTTTTTTTCTTTTCGGTTTCTTCATTTGAATTTTTTGGTTAAACGGGATCACCGTGGCTGGCCTACGATTTAACACCGCTGCAGAATGATTCCCCATGGTACAGTTCTGTTTCAAATCCATGCACTCATTATCAAAATTCGCACGACACCGTTTCGGCGTTTTGATCCGATGTTGCACCCCGCACCGTCGATGTTGCACTCTGAGTATATCGATTATTCGGACAGCCATATCTTTTGACTCGTTTAGAGTTACGGGAGCCATAACCTGTCAAAACGAAGCTCTCCAGGAGATCTACGCCTTTGACAGCCCAAGGCCATCATAACGGCGTTCCATACCCAAAAAAGACCATCCGAATCACTTTCGGGGGCTCGGAAGTTTTTTTTTCTTTTCGGTTTCTTCATTTGAATATTTTGGTTAAACGGGATCACCGTGGCTGGCCAACGATTTAACACCGCTGCAGAATGATTCCCCATGGTACAGTTCTGTTTCAAATCCACGCACTCATTACCAAAATTCGCACGACACCGTTTCGGCGTTTTGATCCGACGTTGCACCCCGCACCGTCGATGTTGCACCTTGAGTATATCAATTATTCGGACAGCCATATCTTTTGACTCGTTTAGAGTTACGGGAGCCATAACCTGTCAAAACAAAGCTCTCTAGGAGATCTACGCCTTTGACAGCCCAAGGCCGTCATAACGGCGTTCCATACCCAAAAAGGACCATCCGAATCACTTTCGAGGGCTCAGAAGTTTTTTTTCTTTTCGATTTCTTCATTTGAATTTTTTGGTTAAACGGGATCACCGTGGCTGGCCTACGATTTAACACCGCTGCAGAATGATTCTGCATGGTACAGTTCCGTTTCAAATCCACGCACTCATTTCCAAAATTCGCACGACACCGTTTCGACGTTTTGATCCGACGTTGCACCCCGCACCGTCGATGTTGCACTCTGAGTATATCGATTATTCGGACAGCCATATCTTTTAACTCGTTTAGAGTTACGGGAGCCATAACCTGCCAAAACGAAGCTCTCCAGGAGATCTACGCCTTTGACAGCCCAAAGCCGTCATAACGGCGTTCCATACCCAAAAAGGACCATCCGAATCACTTTCGGGGGCTCGGAAGTTTTTTTTCTTTTCGGTTTCTTCATTTGAATTTTTTGGTTAAATGGGATCACCGTGGCTGGCCTACGATTTAACACCGCTGCAGAATGAGTCCGCATGGTACAGTTCCGTTTCAAATCCACGCACTCATTTCCAAAATTCGCACGACACCGTTTCGACGTTTTGATCCGACGTTGCACCCCGCACCGTCGATGTTGCACTCTGAGTATATCGATTATTCGGACAGCCATATCTTTTGACTCGTTTAGAGTTACGGGAGCCATAACCTGTCAAAACGAAGCTCTCCAGGAGATCTACGCCTTTGATAGCCCAAGGCCGTCATAACGGCGTTCCATACCCAAAAAGGACCATCCGAATCACTTTTGGGGGCTCGGAAGTTTTTTTCTTTTCGGTTTCTTCATTTGAATTTTTTGGTTAAACGGGATCACCGTGGCTGGCCTACGATTTAACACCGCTGCAGAATGATTCCGCATGGTATAGTTCCGTTTCAAATCCACGCACTCATTTCCAAAATTCGCACGACACTGTTTCGACGTTTTGATCCAACGTTGCACCCCGCACCGTCGATGTTGCACTCTGAGTATATCGATTATTCGGACAGCCATATCTTTTGACTCGTTTAGAGTTACGGGAGCCATAACCTGTCAAAACGACGCTCTCCAGGAGATCTACGCCTTTGACAGCCCAAGGCCGTCATAACGGCGTTCCATACCCAAAAAGGACCATCCGAATCACTTTCGAGGGCTCAGAAGTTTTTTTTCTTTTCGATTTCTTCATTTGAATTTTTTGGTTAAACGGGATCACCGTGGCTGGCCTACGATTTAACACCGCTGCAGAATGATTCTGCATGGTACAGTTCCGTTTCAAATCCACGCACTCATTTCCAAAATTCGCACGACACCGTTTCGACGTTTTGATCCGACGTTGCACCCCGCACCGTCGATGTTGCACTCTGAGTATATCGATTATTCGGACAGCCATATCTTTTGACTCGTTTAGAGTTACGGGAGCCATAACCTGTCAAAACGAAGCTCTCCAGGTGATCTACGCCTTTGACAGCCCAAGGCCATCATAACGGCGTTCCATACCCAAAAAGGACCATCCGAATCACTTTCTGGGGCTCGGAAGTTTTTTTTCTTTTCGGTTTCTTCATTTGAATTTTTTGGTTAAACGGGATCACCGTGGCTGGCCTACGATTTAACACCGCTGCAGAATGATTCCACATGGTACAGTTCCGTTTCAAATCCACGCACTCATTTCCAAAATTCGCACGACACCGTTTCGACGTTTTGATCCGACGTTGCACCCCGCACCGTCGATGTTGCACTCTGAGTATATCGATTATTCGGACAGCCATATCTTTTGACTCGTTTAGAGTTACGGGAGCCATAACCTGCCAAAACGAAGCTCTCCAGGAGATCTACGCCTTTGACAGCCCAAGGCCGTCATAACGGCGTTCCATACCCAAAAAGGACCATCCGAACCACTTTCGGGGGCTCGGAAGTTTTTTTTCTTTTCGGTTTCTTCATTTGAATTTTTTGGTTAAACGGGATCACCGTGGCTGGCCTACGATTTAACACCGCTGCAGAATGAGTCCGCATGGTACAGTTCCGTTTCAAATCCACGCACTCATTTCCAAAATTCGCACGACACCGTTTCAACGTTTTGATCCGACGTTGCACCCCGCACCGTCGATGTTGCACTCTGAGTATATCGATTATTCGGACAGCCATATCTTTTGACTCGTTTAGAGTTACGGGAGCCATAACCTGTCAAAACGAAGCTCTCCAGGAGATCTACGCCTTTGATAGCCCAAGGCCGTCATAACGGCGTTCCATACCCAAAAAGGACCATCCGAATCACTTTTGGAGGCTCGGAAGTTTTTTTCTTTTCGGTTTCTTCATTTGAATTTTTTGGTTAAACGGGATCACCGTGGCTGGCCTACGATTTAACACCGCTGCAGAATGATTCCGCATGGTACAGTTCCGTTTCAAATCCACGCACTCATTTCCAAAATTCGCACGACACCGTTTCGACGTTTTGATCCGACGTTGCACCCCGCACCGTCGATGTTGCACTCTGAGTATATCGATTATTCGGACAGCCATATCTTTTGACTCGTTTAGAGTTACGGGAGCCATAACCTGTCAAAACGACGCTCTCCAGGAGATCTACGCCTTTGACAGCCCAAGGCCGTCATAACGGCGTTCCATACCCAAAAAGGACCATCCGAATCACTTTCGAGGGCTTAGAAGTTTTTTTTCTTTTCGATTTCTTCATTTGAATTTTTTGGTTAAACGGGATCACCGTGGCTGGCCTACGATTTAACACCGCTGTAGAATGATTCTGCATGGTACAGTTCCGTTTCAAATCCACGCACTCATTTCCAAAATTCGCACGACACCGTTTCGACGTTTTGATCCGACGTTGCACCCCGCACCGTCGATGTTGCACTCTGAGTATATCGATTATTCGGACAGCCATATCTTTTGACTCGTTTAGAGTTACGGGAGCCATAACCTGTCAAAACGAAGCTCTCCAGGAGATCTACGCCTTTGACAGCCCAAGGCCATCATAACGGCGTTCCATACCCAAAAAGGACCATCCGAATCACTTTCGGGGGCTCGGAAGTTTTTTTTCTTTTCGGTTTCTTCATTTGAATTTTTTGGTTAAACGGGATCACCGTGGCTGGCCTACGATTTAACACCGCTGCAGAATGATTCCACATGGTACAGTTCCGTTTCAAATCCACGCACTCATTTCCAAAATTCGCACGACACTGTTTCGACGTTTTGATCCGACGTTGCACCCCGCACCGTCGATGTTGCACTCTGAGTATATCGATTATTCGGACAGCCATATCTTTTGACTCGTTTAGAGTTACGGGAGCCATAACCTGTCAAAACGACGCTCTCCAGGAGATCTACGCCTTTGACAGCCCAAGGCCGTCATAACGGCGTTCCATACCCAAAAAGGACCATCCGAATCACTTTCGAGGGCTTAGAAGTTTTTTTTCTTTTCGATTTCTTCATTTGAATTTTTTGGTTAAACGGGATCACCGTGGCTGGCCTACGATTTAACACCGCTGCAGAATGATTCTGCATGGTACAGTTCCGTTTCAAATCCACGCACTCATTTCCAAAATTCGCACGACACCGTTTCGACGTTTTGATCCGACGTTGCACCCCGCACCGTCGATGTTGCACTCTGAGTATATCGATTATTCGGACAGCCATATCTTTTGACTCGTTTAGAGTTACGGGAGCCATAACCTGTCAAAACGAAGCTCTCCAGGAGATCTACGCCTTTGACAGCCCAAGGCCATCATAACGGCGTTCCATACCCAAAAAGGACCATCCGAATCACTTTCGGGGGCTCGGAAGTTTTTTTTCTTTTCGGTTTCTTCATTTGAATTTTTTGGTTAAACGGGATCACCGTGGCTGGCCTACGATTTAACACCGCTGCAGAATGATTCCACATGGTATAGTTCCGTTTCAAATCCACGCACTCATTTCCAAAATTCGCACGACACCGTTTCGACGTTTTGATCCGACGTTGCACCCCGCACCGTCGATGTTGCACTCTGAGTATATCGATTATTCGGACAGCCATATCTTTTGACTCGTTTAGAGTTACGGGAGCCATAACCTGTCAAAACGAAGCTCTCCAGGAGATCTACGCCTTTGATAGCCCAAGGCTGTCATAACGGCGTTCCATACCCAAAAAGGACCATCCGAATCACTTTTGGGGGCTCGGAAGTTTTTTTTCTTTTCGGTTTCTTCATTTGAATTTTTTGGTTAAACGGGATCACCGTGGCTGGCCTACGATTTAACACCGCTGCAGAATGATTCCGCATGGTACAGTTCCGTTTCAAATCCACGCACTCATTTCCAAAATTCGCACGACACCGTTTCGACGTTTTGATCCGACGTTGCACCCCGCACCGTCGATGTTGCACTCTGAGTATATCGATTATTCGGACAGCCATATCTTTTGACTCGTTTAGAGTTACGGGAGCCATAACCTGTCAAAACGAAGCTCTCCAGGATATCTACGCCTTTGACAGCCCAAGGCCGTCATAACGGCGTTCCATACCCAAAAAGGACCATCCGAATCACTTTCGGGGGCTCGGAAGTTTTTTTTTCTTTTCGGTTTCTTCATTTGAATATTTTGGTTAAACGGGATCACCGTGGCTGGCCTACGATTTAACACCGCTGCAGAATGATTCCCCATGGTACAGTTCTGTTTCAAATCCACGCACTCATTACCAAAATTCGCACGACACCGTTTCGGCGTTTTGATCCGACGTTGCACCCCGCACCGTCGATGTTGCACCTTGAGTATATCGATTATTCGGACAGCCATATCTTTTGACTCGTTTAGAGTTACGGGAGCCATAACCTGTCAAAACGAAGCTCTCTAGGAGATCTACGCCTTTGACAGCCCAAGCCCGTCATAACGGCGTTCCATACCCAAAAAGGACCATCCGAATCACTTTCGGGGGCTCGGAAGTTTTTTTTCTTTTCGGTTTCTTCATTTGAATTTTTTGGTTAAACGGGATCACCGTGGCTGGCCTACGATTTAACACCGCTGCAGAATGAGTCCGCATGGTACAGTTCCGTTTCAAATCCACGCACTCATTTCCAAAATTCGCACGACACCGTTTCGACGTTTTGATCCGACGTTGCACCCCGCACCGTCGATGTTGCACTCTGAGTATATCGATTATTCGGACAGCCATATCTTTTGACTCGTTTAGAGTTACGGGAGCCATAACCTGTCAAAACGAAGCTCTCCAGGAGATCTACGCCTTTGATAGCCCAAGGCCGTCATAACGGCGTTCCATACCCAAAAAGGACCATCCGAATCACTTTTGGGGGCTCGGAAGTTTTTTTCTTTTCGGTTTCTTCATTTGAATTTTTTGGTTAAACGGGATCACCGTGGCTGGCCTACGATTTAACACCGCTGCAGAATGATTCCGCATGGTACAGTTCCGTTTCAAATCCACGCACTCATTTCCAAAATTCGCACGACACTGTTTCGACGTTTTGATCCGACGTTGCACCCCGCACCGTCGATGTTGCACTCTGAGTATATCGATTATTCGGACAGCCATATCTTTTGACTCGTTTAGAGTTACGGGAGCCATAACCTGTCAAAACGACGCTCTCCAGGAGATCTACGCCTTTGACAGCCCAAGGCCGTCATAACGGCGTTCCATACCCAAAAAGGACCATCCGAATCACTTTCGAGGGCTCAGAAGTTTTTTTTCTTTTCGATTTCTTCATTTGAATTTTTTGGTTAAACGGGATCACCGTGGCTGGCCTACGATTTAACACCGCTGCAGAATGATTCTGCATGGTACAGTTCCGTTTCAAATCCACGCACTCATTTCCAAAATTCGCACGACACCGTTTCGACGTTTTGATCCGACGTTGCACCCCGCACCGTCGATGTTGCACTCTGAGTATATCGATTATTCGGACAGCCATATCTTTTGACTCGTTTAGAGTTACGGGAGCCATAACCTGTCAAAACAAAGCTCTCCAGGAGATCTACGCCTTTGAAAGCCCAAGGCCATCATAACGGCGTTCCATACCCAAAAAGGACCATCCGAATCACTTTCGGGGGCTCGGAAGTTTTTTTTCTTTTCGGTTTCTTCATTTGAATTTTTTGGTTAAACGGGATCACCGTGGCTGGCCTACGATTTAACACCGCTGCAGAATGATTCCACATGGTATAGTTCCGTTTCAAATCCACGCACTCATTTCCAAAATTTGCACGACACCGTTTCGACGTTTTGATCCGACGTTGCACCCCGCACCGTCGATGTTGCACTCTGAGTATATCGATTATTCGGACAGCCATATCTTTTGACTCGTTTAGAGTTACGGGAGCCATAACCTGTCAAAACGAAGCTCTCCAGGAGATCTACGCCTTTGATAGCCCAAGGCCGTCATAACGGCGTTCCATACCCAAAAAGGACCATCCGAATCACTTTTGGGGGCTCGGAAGTTTTTTTTCTTTTCGGTTTCTTCATTTGAATTTTTTGGTTAAACGGGATCACCGTGGCTGGCCTACGATTTAACACCGCTGCAGAATGATTCCGCATGGTACAGTTCCGTTTCAAATCCACGCACTCATTTCCAAAATTCGAACGACACCGTTTCGACGTTTTGATCGGACGTTGCACCCCGCACCGTCGATGTTGCACTCTGAGTATATCGATTATTCGGACAGCCATATCTTTTGACTCGTTTAGAGTTACGGGAGCCATAACCTGTCAAAACGAAGCTCTCCAGGATATCTACGCCTTTGACAGCCCAAGGCCGTCATAACGGCGTTCCATACCCAAAAAGGACCATCCGAATCACTTTCGGGGGCTCGGAAGTTTTTTTTTCTTTTCGGTTTCTTCATTTGAATATTTTGGTTAAACGGGATCACCGTGGCTGGCCTACGATTTAACACCGCTGCAGAATGATTCCCCATGGTACAGTTCTGTTTCAAATCCACGCACTCATTACCAAAATTCGCACGACACCGTTTCAGCGTTTTGATCCGACGTTGCACCCCGCACCGTCGATGTTGCAACTTGAGTATATCGATTATTCGGACAGCCATATCTTTTGACTCGTTTAGAGTTACGGGAGCCATAACCTGTCAAAACGAAGCTCTCTAGGAGATCTACGCCTTTGACAGCCCAAGCCCGTCATAACGGCGTTCCATACCCAAAAAGGACCATCCGAATCACTTTCGGGGGCTCGGAAGTTTTTTTTCTTTTCGGTTTCTTCATTTGAATTTTTTGGTTAAACGGGATCACCGTGGCTGGCCTACGATTTAACACCGCTGCAGAATGATTCCGCATGGTAGAGTTCCGTTTCAAATCCACGCACTCATTTCCAAAATTCGCACGACACCGTTTCGACGTTTTGATCCGACGTTGCACCCCGCACCGTCGATGTTGCACTCTGAGTATATCGATTATTCGGACAGCCATATCTTTTGACTCGTTTAGAGTTACGGGAGCCATAACCTGTCAAAACGAAGCTCTGCAGGAGATCTACGCCTTTGACAGCCCAAGGCCGTCATAACGGCGTTCCATACCCAAAAAGGACCATTCGAATCACTTTCGGGGGCTCGGAAGTTTTTTTTCTTTTCGGTTTCTTCATTTGAATTTTTTGGTTAAACTGGATCACCGTGGCTGGCCTACGATTTAACACCGCTGCAGAATGATTCCTCATGGTACAGTTCCGTTTCAAATCCACGCACTCATTTCCAAAATTCGCACGACACCGTTTCGGCGTTTTGATCCGACGTTGCACCCCGCACCGTCGATGTTGCACCTTGAGTATATCGATTATTCGGACAGCCATATCTTTTGACTCGTTAAGAGTTACGGGAGCCATAACCTGTCAAAACGAAGCACTCCAGGAGATCTACGCCTTTGACAGCCCAAGGCCGTCATAACGGCGTTCCATACCCAAAAAGGACCATCCGAATCACTTTCAGGGGCTCGGAAGTTTTTTTCTTTTCGGTTTCTTCATTTGAATTTTTTGGTTAAACGGGATCACCGTGGCTGGCCTACGATTTAGCACCGCTGCAGAATGATTCCCCATGGTACAGTTCTGTTTCAAATCCACGCACTCATTACCAAAATTCGCACGACACACCGTCGATGTTGCACTCTGAGTATATCGATTATTCGGACAGCCATATCTTTTGACTTGTTTAGAGTTACGGGAGCCATAACCTGTCAAAACGAAGCTCTGTAGGAGATCTACGCCTTTGACAGCCCAAGGCCGTCATAACGGCGTCCATACCCAAAAAGGACCATCCGAATCACTTTCGAGGGCTCGGAAGTTTTTTTTCTTTTCGGTTTCTTCATTTGAATTTTTTGGTTAAACGGGATCACCGTGGCTGGCCTACGATTTAACACCGCTGCAGAATGATTCCTCATGGTACAGTTCCGTTTCAAATCCACGCACTCATTATCAAAATTCGCACGACACCGTTTCAGCGTTTTGATCCGATGTTGCACCCCGCACCGTCGATGTTGCACTCTGAGTATATCGATTATTCGGACAGCCATATCTTTTGACTCGTTTAGAGTTACGGGAGCCATAACCTATCAAAACGAAGCTCTCCAGGAGATTTACGCCTTTGACAGCCCAAGGCCGTCATAACGGCGTTCCATACCCAAAAAGGACCATCCGAATCACTTTCGGGGGCTCGGAAGTTTTTTTTTCTTTTCGGTTTCTTCATTTGAATATTTTGGTTAAACGGGATCACCGTGGCTGGCCTACGATTTAACACCGCTGCAGAATGATTCCCCAAGGTACAGTTCTGTTTCAAATCCATGCACTCATTACCAAAATTCGCACGACACCGTTTCGGCGTTTTGATCCGACGTTGCACCCCGCACCGTCGATGTTGCACCTTGAGTATATCGATTATTCGGACAGCCATATCTTTTGACTCGTTTAGAGTTACGGGAGCCATAACCTGTCAAAACGAAGCTCTCCAGGAGATCTACGCCTTTGACAGCCCAAGGCCGTCATAACGGCGTTCCATACCCAAAAAGGACCATCCGAATCACTTTCGGGGGCTCGGAAGTTTTTTTTTCTTTTCGGTTTCTTCATTTGAATATTTTGGTTAAACGGGATCACCGTGGCTGGCCTACGATTTAACACCGCTGCAGAATGATTCCCCATGGTACAGTTCTGTTTCAAATCCACGCACTCATTACCAAAATTCGCACGACACCGTTTCGGCGTTTTGATCCGACGTTGCACCCCGCACCGTCGATGTTGCACCTTGAGTATATCGATTATTCAGACAGCCATATCTTTTGACTCGTTTAGAGTTACGTGAGCCATAACCTGTCAAAACGAAGCTCTGTAGGAGATCTACGCCTTTGACAGCCCAAGGCCGTCATAACGGCGTCCATACCCAAAAAGGACCATCCGAATCACTTTCGGGGGCTCGGAAGTTTTTTTTTCTTTTCGGTTTCTTCATTTGAATATTTTGGTTAAACGGGATCACCGTGGCTGGCCTACGATTTAACACCGCTGCAGAATGATTCCCCATGGTACAGTTCTGTTTCAAATCCACGCACTCATTACCAAAATTCGCACGACACCGTTTCGGCGTTTTGATCCGACGTTGCACCCCGCACCGTCGATGTTGCACCTTGAGTATATCGATTATTCAGACAGCCATATCTTTTGACTCGTTTAGAGTTACGGGAGCCATAACCTGTCAAAACGAAGCTCTGTAGGAGATCTACGCCTTTGACAGCCCAAGGCCGTCATAACGGCGTCCATACCCAAAAAGGACCATCCGAATCACTTTCGGGGGCTCGGAAGTTTTTTTTTCTTTTCGGTTTCTTCATTTGAATTTTTTGGTTAAACGGGATCACCGTGGCTGGCCTACGATTTAACACCGCTGCAGAATGATTCCCCATGGTACAGTTCTGTTTCAAATCCACGCACTCATTACCAAAATTCGCACGACACCGTTTCGGCGTTTTGATCCGACGTTGCACCCCGCACCGTCGATGTTGCACCTTGAGTATATCGATTATTCGGACAGCCATATCTTTTGACTCGTTTAGAGTTACGGGAGCCATAACCTGTCAAAATGAAGCTCTCCAGGAGATCTACGCCTTTGACAGCCCAAGGCCATCATAACGGCGTTCCATACCCAAAAAGGACCATTCGAATCACTTTTGGGGGCTCGGAAGTTTTTTTTCTTTTCGGTTTCTTCATTTGAATTTTTTGGTTAAACGGGATCACCGTGGCTGGCCTACGATTTAACACCGCTGCAGAATTATTCCCCATGGTACAGTTCTGTTTCAAATCCATGCACTCATTATCAAAATTCGCACGACACCGTTTCGGCGTTTTGATCCGATGTTGCACCCCGCACCGTCGATGTTGCACTCTGAGTATATCGATTATTCAGACAGCCATATCTTTTGACTCGTTTAGAGTTACGGGAGCCATAACCTGTCAAAACGAAGCTCTCCAGGAGATCTACGCCTTTGACAGCCCAAGGCCGTCATAACGGCGTTCCATACCCAAAAAGGACCATCCGAATCACTTTCGGGGGCTCGGAAGTTTTTTTTTCTTTTCGGTTTCTTCATTTGAATATTTTGGTTAAACGGGATCACCGTGGCTGGCCTACGATTTAACACCGCTGCAGAATGATTCCCCATGGTACAGTTCTGTTTCAAATCCACGCACTCATTACCAAAATTCGCACGACACCGTTTCGGCGTTTTGATCCGACGTTGCACCCCGCACCGTCGATGTTGCACCGTGAGTATATCGATTATTCGGACAGCCATATCTTTTGACTCGTTTAGAGTTACGGGAGCCATAACCTGTCAAAACGAAGCTCTCTAGGAGATCTACGCCTTTGACAGCCCAAGGCCGTCATAACGGCGTTCCATACCCAAAAAGGACCATCCGAATCACTTACGGGGGCTCGGAAGTTTTTTTTTATTTTCGGTTTCTTCATTTGAATTTTTTGGTTAAACGGGATCACCGTGGCTGGCCCACGATTTAACACCGCTGCAGAATGATTCTGCATGGTACAGTTCCGTTTCAAATCCACGCACTCATTTCCAAAATTCGCACGACACCGTTTCGACGTTTTGTTCAGACGTTGCACCCCGCACCGTCGATGTTGCACTCTGAGTATATCGATTATTCGGACAGCCATATCTTTTGACTCGTTTAGAGTTACGGGAGCCATAACCTGTCAAAACGAAGCTCTGTAGGAGATCTACGCCTTTGACAGCCCAAGGCCGTCATAACGGCGTTCCATACCCAAAAAGGACCATCCGAATCACTTTCGGGGGCTCGGAAGTTTTTTTTCTTTTCAGTTTCTTCATTTGAATTTTTTGGTTAAACGGGATCACCGTGGCTGGCCTACGATTTAACACCGCTGCAGAATGATTCCGCATGGTACAGTTCCGTTTCAAATCCACGCACTCATTTCCAAAATTCGCACGACACCGTTTCGACGTTTTGATCCGACGTTGCACCCCGCACCGTCGATGTTGCACTCTGAGTATATCGATTATTCGGACAGCCATATCTTTTGACTCGTTTAGAGTTACGGGAGCCATAACCTGTCAAAACGAAGCTCTCCAGGAGATCTACGCCTTTGACAGCCCAAGGCCGTCATAACGGCGTTCCATACCCAAAAAGGACCATCCGAATCACTTTTGGGGGCTCGGAAGTTTTTTTTCTTTTCGGTTTCTTCATTTGAATTTTTTGGTTAAACGGGATCGCCGTGGCTGGCCTACGATTTAACACCGCTGCAGAATGATTCCGCATGGTACAGTTCCGTTTCAAATCCACGCACTCATTTCCAAAATTCGCACGACACCGTTTCGACGTTTTGATCCGACGTTGCACCCCGCACCGTCGATGTTGCACTCTGAGTATATCGATTATTCGGACAGCCATATCTTTTGACTCGTTTAGAGTTACGGGAGCCATAACCTGTCAAAACGAAGCTCTCCAGGAGATCTACGCCTTTGACAGCCCAAGTCCATCATAACGGCGTTCCATACCCAAAAAGGACCATTCGAATCACTTTTGGGGGCTCGGAAGTTTTTTTTCTTTTCGGTTTCTTCATTTGAATTTTTTGGTTAAACGGGATCACCGTGGCTGGCCTACGATTTAACACCGCTGCAGAATTATTCCCCATGGTACAGTTCTGTTTCAAATCCATGCACTCATTATCAAAATTCGCACGACACCGTTTCGGCGTTTTGATCCGATGTTGCACCCCGCACCGTCGATGTTGCATTCTGAGTATATCGATTATTCGGACAGCCATATCTTTTGACTCGTTTAGAGTTACGGGAGCCATAACCTGTCAAAACGAAGCTCTCCAGGAGATCTACGCCTTTGACAGCCCAAGGCCGTCATAACGGCGTTCCATACCCAAAAAGGACCATCCGAATCACTTTCGGGGGCTCGGAAGTTTTTTTTTCTTTTCGGTTTCTTCATTTGAATATTTTGGTTAAACGGGATCACCGTGGCTGGCCTACGATTTAACACCGCTGCAGAATGATTCCCCATGGTACAGTTCTGTTTCAAATCCACGCACTCATTACCAAAATTCGCACGACACCGTTTCGGCGTTTTGATCCGACGTTGCACCCCGCACCGTCGATGTTGCACCGTGAGTATATCGATTATTCGGACAGCCATATCTTTTGACTCGTTTAGAGTTACGGGAGCCATAACCTGTCAAAACGAAGCTCTCTAGGAGATCTACGCCTTTGACAGCCCAAGGCCGTCATAACGGCGTTCCATACCCAAAAAGGACCATCCGAATCACTTACGGGGGCTCGGAAGTTTTTTTTTATTTTCGGTTTCTTCATTTGAATTTTTTGGTTAAACGGGATCACCGTGGCTGGCCTACGATTTAACACCGCTGCAGAATGATTCTGCATGGTACAGTTCCGTTTCAAATCCACGCACTCATTTCCAAAATTCGCACGACACCGTTTCGACGTTTTGTTCCGACGATGCACCCCGCACCGTCGATGTTGCACTCTGAGTATATCGATTATTCGGACAACCATATCTTTTGACTCGTTTAGAGTTACGGGAGCCATAACCTGTCAAAACGAAGCTCTGCAGGAGATCTACGCCTTTGACAGCCCAAGGCCGTCATAACGGCGTTCCATACCCAAAAAGGACCATCCGAATCACTTTCGGGGGCTCGGAAGTTTTTTTTCTTTTCGGTTTCTTCATTTGAATTTTTTGGTTAAACGGGATCACCGTGGCTGGCCTACGATTTAACACCGCTGCAGAATGATTCCGCATGGTACAGTTCCGTTTCAAATCCACGCACTCATTTCCAAAATTCGCACGACACCGTTTCGACGTTTTGATCCGACGTTGCACCCCGCACCGTCGATGTTGCACTCTGAGTATATCGATTATTCGGACAGCCATATCTTTTGACTCGTTTAGAGTTACGGGAGCCATAACCTGTCAAAACGAAGCTCTCCAGGAGATCTACGCCTTTGACAGCCCAAGGCCGTCATAACGGCGTTCCATACCCAAAAAGGACCATCCGAATCACTTTTGGGGGCTTGGAAGTTTTTTTTCTTTTCGGTTTGTTCATTTGAATTTTTTGGTTAAACGGGATCGCCGTGGCTGGCCTACGATTTAACACCGCTGCAGAATGATTCCGCATGGTACAGTTCCGTTTCAAATCCACGCACTCATTTCCAAAATTCGTACGACACTGTTTCGACGTTTTGATCCGACGTTGCACCCCGCACCGTCGATGTTGCACTCTGAGTATATCGATTATTCGGACAGCCATATCTTTTGACTCGTTTAGAGTTACGGGAGCCATAACCTGTCAAAACGAAGCTCTCCAGGAGATCTACTCCTTTGACAGCCCAAGGCCGTCATAACGGCGTTCCATACCCAAAAAGGACCATCCGAATCACTTTCGGGGGCTCGGAAGTTTTTTTTCTTTTCGGTTTCTTCATTTGAATTTTTTGGTTAAACGGGATCACCGTGGCTGGCCTACGATTTAACACCGCTGCAGAATGATTCCGCATGGTACAGTTCCGTTTCAAATCCACGCACTCATTTCCAAAATTCGCACGACACCGTTTCGACGTTTTGATCCGACGTTGCACCCCGCACCGTCGATGTTGCACTCTGAGTATATCGATTATTCGGACAGCCATATCTTTTGACTCGTTTAGAGTTACGGGAGCCATAACCTGTCAAAACGAATCTCTCCAGGAGATCTACGCCTTTGACAGCCCAAGGCCGTCATAACGGCGTTCCATACCCAAAAAGGACCATCCGAATCACTTTTGGGGGCTCGGAAGTTTTTTTTCTTTTCGGTTTCTTCATTTGAATTTTTTGGTTAAACGGGATCGCCGTGGCTGGCCTACGATTTAACACCGCTGCAGAATGATTCCGCATGGTACAGTTCCGTTTCAAATCCACGCACTCATTTCCAAAATTCGTACGACACTGTTTCGACGTTTTGATCCGACGTTGCACCCCGCACCGTCGATGTTGCACTCTGAGTATATCGATTATTCGGACAGCCATATCTTTTGACTCGTTTAGAGTTACGGGAGCCATAACCTGTCAAAACGAAGCTCTCCAGGAGATCTACTCCTTTGACAGCCCAAGGCCGTCATAACGGCGTTCCATACCCAAAAAGGACCATCCGAATCACTTTCGGGGGCTCGGAAGTTTTTTTTCTTTTCGGTTTCTTCATTTGAATTTTTTGGTTAAACGGGATCACCGTGGCTGGCCTACGATTTAACACCGCTGCAGAATGATTCCGCATAGTACAGTTCCGTTTCAAATCCACGCACTCATTTCCAAAATTCGCACGACACCGTTTCGACGTTTTGATCCGACGTTGCACCCCTCACCGTCGATGTTGCACTCTGAGTATATCGATTATTCGGACAGCCATATCTTTTGACTCGTTTAGAGTTACGGGAGCCATAACCTGTCAAAACGAAGCTCTCCAGGAGATCTACGCCTTTGACAGCCCAAGGCCGTCATAACGGCGTTCCATACCCAAAAAGGACCATCCGAATCACTTTTGGGGGCTCGGAAGTTTTTTTTCTTTTCGGTTTCTTCATTTGAATTTTTTGGTTAAACGGGATCACCGTGGCTGGCCTACGATTTAACACCGCTGCAGAATGATTCCGCATGGTACAGTTCCGTTTCAAATCCACGCACTCATTTCCAAAATTCGTACGACACTGTTTCGACGTTTTGATCCGACGTTGCACCCCGCACCGTCGATGTTGCACTCTAAGTATATCGATTATTCGGACAGCCATATCTTTCGACTCGTTTAGAGTTACGGGAGCCATAACCTATCAAAACGAAGCTCTCCAGGAGATCTACGCCTTTGACAGCCCAAGGCCGTCATAACGGCGTTCCATACCCAAAAAGGACCATCCGAATCACTTTCGGGGGCTCGGAAGTTTTTTTTCTTTTCGGTTTCTTCATTTGAATTTTTTGGTTAAACGGGATCACCGTGGCTGGCCTACGATTTAACACCGCTGCAGAATGATTCCTCATGGTACTGTTCCGTTTCAAATCCACGCACTCATTTCCAAAATTCGCACGACACCGTTTCGGCGTTTTGATCCGACGTTGCACCCCGCACCGTCGATGTTGCACTCTGAGTATATCGATTATTCGGACAGCCATATCTTTTGACTCGTTTAGAGTTACGGGAGCCATAACCTGTCAAAACGAAGCTCTCCAGGAGAACTACGCCTGTGACAGCCCAAGGCCGTCATAACGGCGTTCCATACCCAAAAAGGACCATCCGAATCACTTTCGGGGGCTCGGAAGTTTTTTTTCTTTTCGGTTTCTTCATTTGAATTTTTTGGTTAAACGGGATCACCGTGGCTGGCCTACGATTTAACACCGCTGCAGAATGATTCCGCATGGTACAGTTCCGTTTCAAATCCACGCACTCATTTCCAAAATTCGCACGACACCGTTTCGACGTTTTGATCCGACGTTGCACCCCGCACCGTCGATGTTGCACTCTGAGTATATCGATTATTCGGACAGCCATATCTTTTGACTCGTTTAGAGTTACGGGAGCCATAACCTGTCAAAACGAAGCTCTCCAGGAGATCTACGCCTTTGACAGCCCAAGGCCGTCATAACGGCGTTCCATACCCAAAAAGGACCATCCGAATCACTTTTGGGGGCTCGGAAGTTTTTTTCTTTTCGGTTTCTTCATTTGAATTTTTTGGTTAAACGGGATCGCCGTGGCTGGCCTACGATTTAACACCGCTGCAGAATGATTCCGCATGGTACAGTTCCGTTTCAAATCCACGCACTCATTTCCAAAATTCGTACGACACTGTTTCGACGTTTTGATCCGACGTTGCACCCCGCACCGTCGATGTTGCACTCTGAGTATATCGATTATTCGGACAGCCATATCTTTTGACTCGTTTAGAGTTACGGGAGCCATAACCTGTCAAAACGAAGCTCTCCAGGAGATCTACTCCTTTGACAGCCCAAGGCCGTCATAACGGCGTTCCATACCCAAAAAGGACCATCCGAATCACTTTCGGGGGCTCGGAAGTTTTTTTTCTTTTCGGTTTCTTCATTTGAATTTTTTGGTTAAACGGGATCACCGTGGCTGGCCTACGATTTAACACCGCTGCAGAATGATTCCGCATAGTACAGTTCCGTTTCAAATCCACGCACTCATTTCCAAAATTCGCACGACACCGTTTCGACGTTTTGATCCGACGTTGCACCCCTCACCGTCGATGTTGCACTCTGAGTATATCGATTATTCGGACAGCCATATCTTTTGACTCGTTTAGAGTTACGGGAGCCATAACCTGTCAAAACGAAGCTCTCCAGGAGATCTACGCCTTTGACAGCCCAAGGCCGTCATAACGGCGTTCCATACCCAAAAAGGACCATCCGAATCACTTTTGGGGGCTCGGAAGTTTTTTTTCTTTTCGGTTTCTTCATTTGAATTTTTTGGTTAAACGGGATCACCGTGGCTGGCCTACGATTTAACACCGCTGCAGAATGATTCCGCATGGTACAGTTCCGTTTCAAATCCACGCACTCATTTCCAAAATTCGTACGACACTGTTTCGACGTTTTGATCCGACGTTGCACCCCGCACCGTCGATGTTGCACTCTAAGTATATCGATTATTCGGACAGCCATATCTTTCGACTCGTTTAGAGTTACGGGAGCCATAACCTATCAAAACGAAGCTCTCCAGGAGATCTACGCCTTTGACAGCCCAAGGCCGTCATAACGGCGTTCCATACCCAAAAAGGACCATCCGAATCACTTTCGGGGGCTCGGAAGTTTTTTTTCTTTTCGGTTTCTTCATTTGAATTTTTTGGTTAAACGGGATCACCGTGGCTGGCCTACGATTTAACACCGCTGCAGAATGATTCCTCATGGTACTGTTCCGTTTCAAATCCACGCACTCATTTCCAAAATTCGCACGACACCGTTTCGGCGTTTTGATCCGACGTTGCACCCCGCACCGTCGATGTTGCACCTTGAGTATATCGATTATTCGGACAACCATATCTTTTGACTCGTTTAGAGTTACGGGAGCCATAACCAGTCAAAACGAAGCTCTCCAGGAGATCTACGCCTTTGACAGCCCAAGGCCATCATAACGGCGTTCCATACCCAAAAAGGACCATCCGAATCACTTTCGGGGGCTCGGAAGTTTTTTTCTTTTCGGTTTCTTCGTTTGAATTTTTTGGTTAAACGGGATCACCGTGGCTGGCCTACGATTTAACACCGCTGTAGAATGATTCCCCATGGTACAGTTCTGTTTCAAATCCACGCACTCATTACCAAAATTCGCACGACACCGTTTCGGCGTTTTGATCCGACGTTGCACCCCGCACCGTCGATGTTGCACTCTGAGTATATCGATTATTCGGACAGCCATATCTTTTGACTCGTTTAGAGTTACGGGAGCCATAACCTGTCAAAACGAAGCTCTCCAGGAGATCTACGCCTTTGACAGCCCAAGGCCGTCATAACGGCGTTCCATACCCAAAAAGGACCATCCGAATCACTTTCGGGGGCTCGGAAGTTTTTTTTCTTTTCGGTTTCTTCATTTGAATTTTTTGGTTAAACGGGATCACCGTGGCTGGCCTACGACTTAACACCGCTGCAGAATGATTCCGCATGGTACAGTTCCGTTTAAAATCCACGCACTCATTTCCAAAATTCGCACGACACCGTTTCGACGTTTTGATCCGACGTTGCACCCCGCACCGTCGATGTTGCACTCTGAGTATATCGATTATTCGGACAGCCATATCTTTTGACTCGTTTAGAGTTACGGGAGCCATAACCTGTCAAAACGAAGCTCTCTAGGAGATCTACGCCTTTGACAGCCCAAGGCCGTCATAACAGCGTTCCATACCCAAAAAGGACCATCCGAATCACTTTCGGGGGCTCGGAAGCTTTTTTTCTTTTCGGTTTCTTCATTTGAATTTTTTGGTTAAACGGGATCACCGTGGCTGGCCTACGATTTAACACCGCTGCAGAATGATTCCTCATGGTACAGTTCCGTTTCAAATCCACGCACTCATTTCCAAAATTCGCACGACACCGTTTCGGCGTTTTGATCCGACGTTGCACCCCGCACCGTCGATGTTGCACCTTGAGTATATCGATTATTCGGACAGCCATATCTTTTGACTCGTTTAGAGTTACGGGAGCCATAACCTGTCAAAACGAAGCTCTCCAGGAGATCTACGCCTTTGACAGCCCAAGGCCGTCATAACGGCGTTCCATACCCAAAAAGGACCATCCGAATCACTTTCGGGGGCTCGGAAGTTTTTTTTCTTTTCGGTTTCTTCATTTGAATTTTTTGGTTAAACGGGATCACCGTGGCTGGCCTACGATTTAACACCGCTGCAGAATGATTCCCCATGGTACAGTTCTGTTTCAAATCCACGCACTCATTACCAAAATTCACACGACACCGTTTCGGCGTTTTGATCCGATGTTGCACCCCGCACCGTCGATGTTGCACTCTGAGTATATCGATTATTCGGACAGCCATATCTTTTGACTCGTTTAGAGTTACGGGAGCCATAACCTGTCAAAACGAAGCTCTCCAGGAGATCTACGCCTTTGACAGCCCAAGGCCGTCATAACGGCGTTCCATACCAAAAAGGACTATCCGAATCACTTTCGGGGGCTCGGAAGTTTTTTTTTCTTTTCGGTTTCTTCATTTGAATTTTTTGGTTAAACGGGATCACCGTGGCTGGCCTACGATTTAACACCGCTGCAGAATGATTCCCCATGGTACAGTTCTGTTTCAAATCCATGCACTCATTACCAAAATTCGCACGACACCGTTTCGGCGTTTTGATCCGACGTTGCACCCCGCACCGTCGATGTTGCACCTTGAGTATATCGATTATTCGGACAGCCATATCTTTTGACTCGTTTAGAGTTACGGGAGCCATAACCTGTCAAAACGAAGCTCTCTAGGAGATCTACGCCTTTGACAGCCCAAGGCCGTCATAACGGTGTTCCATACCCAAAAAGGACCATTCGAATCACTTTCGGGGGCTCGGAATTTTTTTTCTTTTCGGTTTCTTCATTTGAATTTTTTGGTTAAACGGGATCACCGTGGCTGGCCTACGATTTAACACCGCTGCAGAATGATTCCCCATGGTACAGTTCTGTTTCAAATCCACGCACTCATTACCAAAATTCGCACAACACCGTTTCGGCGTTTTGATCCGACGTTGCACCCCGCACCGTCGATGTTGCACTCTGAGTATATCGATTATTCGGACAGCCATATCTTTTGACTCGTTTAGAGTTACGGGAGCCATAACCTGTCAAAACGAAGCTCTCCAGGAGATCTACGCCTTTGACGGCCTAAGGCCGTCATAACGGCATTCCATACCCAAAAAGGACCATCCGAATCACTTTCGGGGGCTCGGAACTTTTTTTCTTTTCGGTTTCTTCATTTGAATTTTTTGGTTAAACGGGATCACCGTGGCTGGCCTACGACTTAACACCGCTGCAGAATGATTCCGCATGGTACAGTTCCATTTAAAATCCACGCACTCATTTCCAAAATTCGCACGACACCGTTTCGACGTTTTGATCCGACGTTGCACCCCGCACCGTCGATGTTGCACTCTGAGTATATCGATTATTCGGACAGCCATATCTTTTGACTCGTTTAGAGTTACGGGAGCCATAACCTGTCAAAACGAAGCTCTCCAGGAGATCTACGCCTTTGACAGCCCAAGGCCGTCATAACAGCGTTCCATACCCAAAAAGGACCATCCGAATCACTTTCGGGGGCTCGGAAGCTTTTTTTCTTTTCGGTTTCTTCATTTGAATTTTTTGGTTAAACGGGATCACCGTGGCTGGCCTACGATTTAACACCGCTGCAGAATGATTCCTCATGGTACAGTTCCGTTTCAAATCCACGCACTCATTTCCAAAATTCGCACGACACCGTTTCGGCGTTTTGATCCGACGTTACACCCCGCACCGTCGATGTTGCACCTTGAGTATATCGATTATTCGGACAGCCATATCTTTTGACTCGTTTAGAGTTACGGGAGCCATAACCTGTCAAAACGAAGCTCTCCAGGAGATCTACGCCTTTGACAGCCCAAGGCCGTCATAACGGCGTTCCATACCCAAAAAGGACCATCCGAATCACTTTCGGGGGCTCGGAAGTTTTTTTTCTTTTCGGTTTCTTCATTTGAATTTTTTGGTTAAACGGGATCACCGTGGCTGGCCTACGATTTAACACCGCTGCAGAATGATTCCCCATGGTACAGTTCTGTTTCAAATCCACGCACTCATTACCAAAATTCGCACGACACCGTTTCGGCGTTTTGATCCGATGTTGCACCCCGCACCGCCGATGTTGCACTATGAGTATATCGATTATTCGGACAGCCATATCTTTTGACTCGTTTAGAGTTACGGGAGCCATAACCTGTCAAAACGAAGCTCTCCAGGAGATCTACGCCTTTGATAGCCCAAGGCCGTCATAACGGCGTTCCATACCAAAAAGGACTATCCGAATCACTTTCGGGGGCTCGGAAGTTTTTTTTTCTTTTCGGTTTCTTCATTTGAATTTTTTGGTTAAACGGGATCACCGTGGCTGGCCTACGATTTAACACCGCTGCAGAATGATTCCCCATGGTACAGTTCTGTTTCAAATCCATGCACTCATTACCAAAATTCGCACGACACCGTTTCGGCGTTTTGATCCGACGTTGCACCCCGCACCGTCGATGTTGCACCTTGAGTATATCGATTATTCGGACAGCCATATCTTTTGACTCGTTTAGAGTTACGGGAGCCATAACCTGTCAAAACGAAGCTCTCTAGGAGATCTACGCCTTTGACAGCCCAAGGCCGTCATAACGGCGTTCCATACCCAAAAAGGACCATCCGAATCACTTTCGGGGGCTCGGAAGTTTTTTTTCTTTTCGGTTTCTTCATTTGAATTTTTTGGTTAAACGGGATCACCGTGGCTGGCCTACGATTTAACACCGCTGCAGAATGATTCCCCATGGTACAGTTCTGTTTCAAATCCACGCACTCATTACCAAAATTCGCACGACACCGTTTCGGCGTTTTGATCCGATGTTGCACCCCGCACCGCCGATGTTGCACTATGAGTATATCGATTATTCGGACAGCCATATCTTTTGACTCGTTTAGAGTTACGGGAGCCATAACCTGTCAAAACGAAGCTCTCCAGGAGATCTACGCCTTTGATAGCCCAAGGCCGTCATAACGGCGTTCCATACCAAAAAGGACTATCCGAATCACTTTCGGGGGCTCGGAAGTTTTTTTTTCTTTTCGGTTTCTTCATTTGAATTTTTTGGTTAAACGGGATCACCGTGGCTGGCCTACGATTTAACACCGCTGCAGAATGATTCCCCATGGTACAGTTCTGTTTCAAATCCATGCACTCATTACCAAAATTCGCACGACACCGTTTCGGCGTTTTGATCCGACGTTGCACCCCGCACCGTCGATGTTGCACCTTGAGTATATCGATTATTCGGACAGCCATATCTTTTGACTCGTTTAGAGTTACGGGAGCCATAACCTGTCAAAACGAAGCTCTCTAGGAGATCTACGCCTTTGACAGCCCAAGGCCGTCATAATGGCGTTCCATACCCAAAAAGGACCATCCGAATCACTTTCGGTGGCTCGGAATTTTTTTTCTTTTCGGTTTCTTCATTTGAATTTTTTGGTTAAACGGGATCACCATGGCTGGCCTACGATTTAACACCGCTGCAGAATGATTCTGCATGGTACAGTTCCGTTTCAAATCCACGCACTCATTTCCAAAATTCGCACGACACCGTTTCGACGTTTTGATCCGACGTTGCACCCCGCACCGTCGATGTTGCACTCTGAGTATATCGATTATTCGGACAGCCATATCTTTTGACTCGTTTAGAGTTACGGGAGCCATAACCTGTCAAAACGAAGCTCTCCAGGAGATCTACGCCTCTGATAGCCCAAGGCCGTCATAACGGCGTTCCATACCCAAAAAGGACCATCCGAATCACTTTCGGGGGCTCGGAAGTTTTTTTCTTTTCGGTTTCTTTATTTGAATTTTTTGGTTAAACGGGATCACCGTGGCTGGCCTACGATTTAACACCGCTGCAGAATTATTCCGCATGGTACAGTTCCGTTTCAAATCCACGCACTCATTTCCAAAATTCGCACGACACCGTTTCGACGTTTTGATCCGACGTTGCACCCCGCACCGTCGATGTTGCACTCTGAGTATATCGATTATTCGGACAGCCATATCTTTTGACTCGTTTAGAGTTACGGGAGCCATAACCTGTCAAAACGAAGCTCTCCAGGAGATCTACGCCTTTGACAGCACAAGGCCGTCATAACGGCGTTCCATACCCAAAAAGGACCATCCGAATCACTTTTGGGGGCTCGGAAGTTTTTTTTCTTTTCGGTTTCTTCATTTGAATTTTTTGGTTAAACGGGATCACCGTGGCTGGCCTACGATTTAACACCGCTGCAGAATGATTCCGCATGGTACAGTTCCGTTTCAAATCCACGCACTCATTTCCAAAATTCGCACGACACCGTTTCGACGTTTTGATCCGACGTTGCACCCCGCACCGTCGATTTTGCACTCTGAGTATATCGATTATTCGGACAGCCATATCTTTTGACTCGTTTAGTGTTACGGGAGCCATAACCTGTCAAAACGAAGCTCTCCAGGAGATCTATGCCTTTGACAGCCCAAGGCCGTCATAACAGCGTTCCATACCCAAAAAGGACCATCCGAATCACTTTCGGCGGCTCGGAAGTTTTTTTTCTTTTCGGTTTCTTCATTTGAATTTTTTGGTTAAACGGGATCACCATGGCTGGCCTACGATTTAACACCGCTGCAGAATGATTCCGCATGGTACAGTTCCATTTCAAATCCACGCACTCATTTCCAAAATTCGCACGACACCGTTTCGGCGTTTTGATCCGACGTTGCACCCCGCACCGTCGATGTTGCACCTTGAGTATATCGATTATTCGGACAGCCATATCTTTTGACTCGTTTAGAGTTACGGGAGCCATAACCTGTCAAAACGAAGCTCTCTAGGAGGTCTACGCCTTTGACGGCCCAAGGCCGTCATAACGGCGTTCCATACCCAAAAGTACCATCCGAATCACTTTCGGGGGCTCGGAAGTTTTTTTGTTTTCGGTTTCTTCATTTGAATTTTTTGGTTAAACGGGATCACCGTGGCTGGCCTACGATTTAACACCGCTGCAGAATGATTCCCCATGGTACAGTTCTGTTTCAAATCCATGCACTCATTACCAAAATTCGCACGACACCGTTTCGGCGTTTTGATCCGACGTTGCACCCCGCACCGTCGATGTTGCACCTTGAGTATATCGATTATTCGGACAGCCATATCTTTTGACTCGTTTAGAGTTACGGGAGCCATAACCTGTCAAAACGAAGCTCTCTAGGAGATCTACGCCTTTGACAGCCCAAGGCCATCATAACGGCGTTCCATACCCAAAAAGGACCATCCGAATCACTTTCGGGGGCTCGGAATTTTTTTTCTTTTCGGTTTCTTCATTTGAATTTTTTGGTTAAACGGGATCACCATGGCTGGCCTACGATTTAACACCGCTGCAGAATGATTCTGCATGGTACAGTTCCATTTCAAATCCACGCACTCATTTCCAAAATTCGCACGACACCGTTTCGACATTTTGATCCGACGTTGCACCCCGCACCGTCGATGTTGCACTCTGAGTATATCGATTATTCGGACAGCCATATCTTTTGACTCGTTTAGAGTTACGGGAGCCATAACCTGTCAAAACGAAGCTCTCCAGGAGATCTACGCCTTTGACAGCCCAAGGCCGTCATAACGGCGTTCCATACCCAAAAAGGACCATCCGAATCACTTTCGGGGGCTCGGATGTTTTTTTTCTTTTCGGTTTCTTTATTTGAATTTTTTGGTTAAACGGGATCACCGTGGCTGGCCTACGATTTAACACCGCTGCAGAATTATTCCGCATGGTACAGTTCCGTTTCAAATCCACGCACTCATTTCCAAAATTCGCACGACACCGTTTCGACGTTTTGATCCGACGTTGCACCCCGCACCGTCGATGTTGCACTTTGAGTATATCGATTATTCGGACAGCCATATCTTTTGACTCGTTTAGAGTTACGGGAGCCATAACCTGTCAAAACGAAGCTCTCCAGGAGATCTACGCCTTTGACAGCACAAGGCCGTCATAACGGCGTTCCATACCCAAAAAGGACCATCCGAATCACTTTTGGGGGCTCGGAAGTTTTTTTCTTTTCGGTTTCTTCATTTGAATTTTTTGGTTAAACGGGATCACCGTGGCTGGCCTACGATTTAACACCGCTGCAGAATGATTCCGCATGGTACAGTTCCGTTTCAAATCCACGCACTCATTTCCAAAATTCGCACGACACCGTTTCGACGTTTTGATCCGACGTTGCACCCCGCACCGTCGATTTTGCACTCTGAGTATATCGATTATTCGGACAGCCATATCTTTTGACTCGTTTAGTGTTACGGGAGCCATAACCTGTCAAAACGAAGATCTCCAGGAGATCTATGCCTTTGATAGCCCAAGGCCGTCATAACAGCGTTCCATACCCAAAAAGGACCATCCGAATCACTTTCGGCGGCTCGGAAGTTTTTTTTCTTTTCGGTTTCTTCATTTGAATTTTTTGGTTAAACGGAATCACCGTGGCTGGCCTACGATTTAACACCGCTGCAGAATGATTCCGCATGGTACAGTTCCGTTTCAAATCCACGCACTCATTTCCAAAATTCGCACGACACCGTTTCGGCGTTTTGATCCGACGTTGCACCCCGCACCGTCGATGTTGCACCTTGAGTATATCGATTATTCGGACAGCCATATCTTTTGACTCGTTTAGAGTTACGGGAGCCATAACCTGTCAAAACGAAGCTCTCTAGGAGATCTACGCCTTTGACGGCCCAAGGCCATCATAACGGCGTTCCATACCCAAAAAGTACCATCCGAATCACTTTCGGGGGCTCGGAAGTTTTTTTGTTTTCGGTTTCTTCATTTGAATTTTTTGGTTAAACGGGATCACCGTGGCTGGCCTACGATTTAACACCGCTGCAGAATGATTCCCCATGGTACAGTTCTGTTTCAAATCCACGCACTCATTACCAAAATTCGCACGACACCGTTTCGGCGTTTTGATCCGATGTTGCACCCCGCACCGTCGATGTTGCACTCTGAGTATATCGATTATTCGGACAGCCATATCTTTTGACTCGTTTAGAGTTACGGGAGCCATAACCTGTCAAAACGAAGCTCTCCAGGAGATCTACGCCTTTGACAGCCCAAGGCCGTCATAACGGCGTTCCATACCAAAAAGGACCATCCGAATCACTTTCGGGGGCTCGGAAGTTTTTTTTTCTTTTCGGTTTCTTCATTTGAATTTTTTGGTTAAACGGGATCACCGTGGCTGGCCTACGATTTAACACCGCTGCAGAATGATTCCCCATGGTACAGTTCTATTTCCAATCCACGCACTCATTACCAAAATTCGCACGACACCGTTTCGGCGTTTTGATCCGACGTTGCACCCCGCACCGTCGATGTTGCACCTTGAGTATATCGATTATTCGGACAGCCATATCTTTTGACTCGTTTAGAGTTACGGGAGCCATAACCTGTCAAAACGAAGCTCTCCAGGAGATCTACGGCTTTGACAGCCCAAGGCCGTCATAACGGCGTTCCATACCCAAAAAGGACCATCCGAATCACTTTCGGGGGCTCGGAAGTTTTTTTTTCTTTTCGGTTTCTTCATTTGAATTTTTTGGTTAAACGGGATCACCGTGGCTGGCCTACGATTTAACACCGCTGCAGAATGATTCCGCATGGTACAGTTCCGTTTCAAATCCACGCACTCATTTCCAAAATTCGCACGACACCGTTGCGACGTTTTGATCCGACGTTGCACCCCGCACCGTCGATGTTGCACTCTGAGTATATCGATTATTCGGACAGCCATATCTTTTGACTCGTTTAGAGTTACGGGAGCCATAACCTGTCAAAACGAAGCTCTCCAGGAGATCTACGCCTTTGACAGCCCAAGGCCGTCATAACGGCGTTCCATACCCAAAAAGGACCATCCGAATCACTTTCGGGGGCTCGGAAGTTTTTTTTTCTTTTCGGTTTCTTCATTTGAATTTTTTGGTTAAACGGGATCACCGTGGCTGGCCTACGATTTAACACCGCTGCAGAATGATTCCCCATGGTACAGTTCTGTTTCAAATCCACGCACTCATTACCAAAATTCGCACGACACCGTTTCGACGTTTTGATCCGACGTTGCACCCCGCACCGTCGATGTTGCACCTTGAGTATATCGATTATTCGGACAGCCATATCTTTTGACTCGTTTAGAGTTACGGGAGCCATAACCTGTCAAAACGAAGCTCTCCAGGAGATCTACGCCTTTGACAGCCCAAGGCCATCATAACGGCGTTCCATACCCAAAAAGGACCATCCGAATCACTTTTGGGGGCTCGGAAGTTTTTTTTCTTTTCGGTTTCTTCATTTGAATTTTTTGGTTAAACGGGATCACCATGGCTGGCCTACGATTTAACACCGCTGCAGAATGATTCCGCATGGTACAGTTCCGTTTCAAATCCACGCACTCATTTCCAAAATTCGCACGACACCGTTTCGGCGTTTTGATCCGACGTTGCACCCCGCACCGTCGATGTTGCACTCTGAGTATATCGATTATTCGGACAGCCATATCTTTTGACTCGTTTAGAGTTACGGGAGCCATAACCTGTCAAAACGAAGCTCTCCAGGAGATCTACGCCTTTGACAGCCCAAGGCCGTCATAACGGCGTTCCATACCCAAAAAGGACCATCCGAATCACTTTTGGGGGCTTGGAAGTTTTTTTTCTTTTCGGTTTCTTCATTTGAATTTTTTGGTTAAACGGGATCACCGTGGCTGGCCTACGATTTAACACCGCTGCAGAATGATTCCGCATGGTACAGTTCCGTTTCAAATCCACGCACTCATTTCCAAAATTCGCACGACACCGTTTCGACGTTTTAATCCGACGTTGCACCCCGCACCGTCGATGTTGCACTCTGAGTATATCGATTATTCGGACAGCCATATCTTTTGACTTGTTTAGAGTTACGGGAGCCATAACCTGTCAAAACGAAGCTCTCCAAGAGATCTACGCCTTTGACGGCCTAAGGCCGTCATAACAGCGTTCCATACCCAAAAAGGACCATCCGAATCACTTTCGGTGGCTCGGAAGTTTTTTTTCTTTTCGGTTTCTTCATTTGAATTTTTTGGTTAAACGGGATCACCGTGGCTGGCCTACGATTTAACACCACTGCAGAATGATTCCGCATGGTACAGTTCCATTTCAAATCCACGCACTCATTTCCAAAATTCGCACGACACCGTTTCGGCGTTTTGATCCGACGTTGCACCCCGCACCGTCGATGTTGCACCTTGAGTATATCGATTATTCGGACAGCCATATTTTTTGACTCGTTTAGAGTTACGGGAGCCATAACCTGTCAAAACGAAGCTCTCCAGGAGATCTACGCCTTTGACGGCCCAAGGCCGTCATAACGGCGTTCCATACCCAAAAAGGACCATCCGAATCACTTTCGGGGGCTCGGAAGTTTTTTTTTCTTTTCGGTTTCTTCATTTGAATTTTTTGGTTAAACGGGATCACCGTGGCTGGCCTACGATTTAACACCGCTGCAAAATGATTCCCCATGGTACAGTTCTGTTTCAAATCCACGCACTCATTACCAAAATTCGCACGACACCGTTTCGGCGTTTAGATCCGATGTTGCACCCCGCACCGTCGATGTTGCACTCTGAGTATATCGATTATTCGGACAGCCATATCTTTTGACTCGTTTAGAGTTACGGGAGCCATAACCTATCAAAACGAAGCTCTCCAGGAGATCTACGCCTTTGACAGCCCAAGGCCGTCATAACGGCGTTCCATACCCAAAAAGGACCATCCGAATCACTTTCGGGGGCTCGGAAGTTTTTTTTTCTTTTCGGTTTCTTCATTTGAATTTTTTGGTTAAACGGGATCACCGTGGCTGGCCTACGATTTAACACCGCTGCAGAATGATTCCCCATGGTACAGTTCTGTTTCAAATCCACGCACTCATTACCAAAATTCGCACGACACCGTTTCGGCGTTTAGATCCGATGTTGCACCCCGCACCGTCGATGTTGCACTCTGAGTATATCGATTATTCGGACAGCCATATCTTTTGACTCGTTTAGAGTTACGGGAGCCATAACCTGTCAAAACGAAGCTCTCCAGGAGATCTACGCCTTTGACAGCCCAAGGCCGTCATAACGGCGTTCCATACCAAAAAGGACCATCCGAATCACTTTCGGGGGCTCGGAAGTTTTTTTTTCTTTTCGGTTTCTTCATTTGAATATTTTGGTTAAACGGGATCACCGTGGCTGGCCTACGATTTAACACCGCTGCAGAATGATTCCCCATGGTACAGTTCTGTTTCAAATCCACGCACTCATTACCAAAATTCGCACGACACCGTTTCGGCGTTTTGATCCGACGTTGCACCCCGCACCGTCGATGTTGCACCTTGAGTATATCGATTATTCGGACAGCCATATCTTTTGACTCGTTTAGAGTTACGGGAGCCATAACCTGTCAAAACGAAGCACTCAAGGAGATCAACGCCTTTGACAGCCCAAGGCCGTCATAACGGCGTTCCATACCCAAAAAGGACCATCCGAATCACTTTCGGGGGCTCGGAAGTTTTTTTTCTTTTCGGTTTCTTCATTTGAATTTTTTGGTTAAACGGGATCACCGTGGCTGGCCTATGATTTAACACCGCTGCAGAATGATTCTGCATGGTACAGTTCCGTTTCAAATCCACGCACTCATTTCCAAAATTCGCACGACACCGTTTCGACGTTTTGATCCGACGTTGCACCCCGCACCGTCGATGTTGCACTCTGAGTATATCGATTATTCGGACAGCCATATCTTTTGACTCGTTTAGAGTTACGGGAGCCATAACCTGTCAAAACGAAGCTCTCCAGGAGATCTACGCCTTTGACAGCCCAAGGCCGTCATAACGGCGTTCCATACCCAAAAAGGACCATCCGAATCACTTTCGGGGGCTCGGAAGTTTTTTTTTCTTTTCGGTTTCTTCATTTGAATTTTTTGGTTAAACGGGATCACCGTGGCTGGCCTACGATTTAACACCGCTGCAGAATGATTCCGCATGGTACAGTTCCGTTTCAAATCCACGCACTCATTTCCAAAATTCGCACGACACCGTTTCGACGTTTTGATCCGACGTTGCACCACGCACCGTCGATGTTGCACTCTGAGTATATCGATTATTCGGACAGCCATATCTTTTGACTCGTTTAGAGTTACGGGAGCCATAACCTGTCAAAACGAAGCTCTCCAGGAGATCTACGCCTTTGACTGCCCAAGGCCGTCATAACGGCGTTCCGTACCCAAAAAGGACCATCCGAATCACTTTCGGGGGCTCGGAAGTTTTTTTTCTTTTCGGTTTCTTCATTTGAATTTTTTGGTTAAACGGGATCACCGTGGCTGGCCTATGATTTAACACCTCTGTAGAATGATTCTGCATGGTACAGTTCCGTTTCAAATCCACGCACTCATTTCCAAAATTCGCACGACACCGTTTCGACGTTTTGATCCGACGTTGCACCCCGCACCGTCGATGTTGCACTCTGAGTATATCGATTATTCGGACAACCATATCTTTTGACTCGTTTAGAGTTACGGGAGCCATAACCTGTCAAAACGACGCTCTCCAGGAGATCTACGCCTTTGACAGCCTAAGGCCGTCATAACGGCGTTCCATACCCAAAAAGGACCATCCGAATCACTTTCGGGGGCTCGGAAGTTTTTTTCTTTTCGGTTTCTTCATTTGAATTTTTTGGTTAAACGGGATCACCGTGGCTGGCCTACGATTTAACACCGCTGCAGAATGATTCCTCATGGTACAGTTCCGTTTCAAATCCACGCACTCATTTCCAAAATTCGCACGACACCGTTTCAGCGTTTTGATCCGACGTTGCACCCCGCACCGTCGATGTTGCACCTTGAGTATATCGATTATTCGGACAGCCATATCTTTTGACTCGTTTAGAGTTACGGGAGCCATAACCTGTCAAAACGAAGCTCTCCAGGAGATCTACGCCTTTGACAGCCCAAGGCCGTCATAACGGCGTTCCATACCCAAAAAGGACCATCCGAATCACTTTCGGGGGCTCGGAAGTTTTTTTTCTTTTCGGTTTCTTCATTTGAATTTTTTGGTTAAACGGGATCACCGTGGCTGGCCTACGATTTAACACCGCTGCAGAATGATTCCGCATGGTACACTTCCGTTTTAAATCCACGCACTCATTTCCAAAAGTCGCACGACACCGTTTCGGCGTTTTGATCCGACGTTGCACCCCGCACCGTCGATGTTGCACCCTGAGTATATCGATTATTCGGACAGCCATATCTTTTGACTCGTTTAGAGTTACGGGAGCCATAACCTGTCAAAACGAAGCTCTCCAGGAGATCTACGCCTTTGACGGCCTATGGCCGTCATAATGGCGTTCCATACCCAAAAAGGACCATCCGAATCACTTTCGAGGGCTCGGAAGTTTTTTTTCTTTTCGGTTTCTTCATTTGAATTTTTTGGTTAAACGGGATCACCGTGGCTGGCCTACGATTTAACACCGCTGCAGAATGATTCCTCATGGTATAGTTCCGTTTCAAATCCACGCACTCATTTCCAAAATTCGCACGACACCGTTTCTGCGTTTTGATCCGACGTTGCACCCCGCACCGTCGATGTTGCACTTTGAGTATATCGATTATTCGAACAGCCATATCTTTTGAATCGTTTAGAGTTATGGGAGCCATAACCTGTCAAAACGAAGCTCTCCAGGAGATCTACGCCTTTGACTGCCTAAGGCCGTCATAACGGCGTTCCATACCCAAAAAGGACCATCCGAATCACTTTCGGGGGCTCGGAAGTTTTTTTTCTTTTCGATTTCTTCATTTGAATTTTTTGGTTAAACGGGATCACCGTGGCTGGCCTACGATTTAACAACGCTGCAGAATGATTCCTCATGGTACAGTTCCGTTTCAAATCCACGCACTCATTTCCAAAATTCGCACGACACCGTTTCGGCGTTTTGATCCGACGTTGCACCCCGCACCGTAGATGTTGCACCTTGAGTATATCGATTATTCGGACAGCCATATCTTTTGACTCGTTTAGAGTTACGGGAGCCATTACCTGTCAAAACGAAGCTCTCCAGGAGATCTACGCCTTTGACAGCCCAAGGCCGTCATAACGGCGTTCCATACCCAAAAAGGACCATCCGAATCACTTTCGGGGGCTCGGAAGTTTTTTTCTTTTCGGTTTCTTCATTTGAATTTTTTGGTTAAACGGGATCACCGTGGCTGGCCTACGATTTAACACCGCTGCAGAATGATTCCCCATGGTACAGTTCTGTTTCAAATCCACGCACTCATTACCAAAATTCGCACGACACCGTTTCGGCGTTTTGATCCGACGTTGCACCCCGCACCGTCGATGTTGCACTCTGAGTATATCGATTATTCGGACAGCCATATCTTTTGACTCGTTTAGAGTTACGGGAGCCATAACCTGTCAAAACGAAGCTCTCCAGGAGATCTACGCCTTTGACAGCCCAAGGCCGTCATAACGGCGTTCCATACCCAAAAAGGACCATCCGAATCACTTTCGGGGGCTCGGAAGTTTTTTTTCTTTTCAGTTTCTTCATTTGAATTTTTTGGTTAAACGGGATCACCGTGGCTGGCCTACGACTTAACACCGCTGCAGAATGATTCCGCATGGTACAGTTCCGTTTCAAATCCACGCACTCATTTCCAAAATTCGCACGACACCATTTCGACGTTTTGATCCGACGTTGCACCCCGCACCGTCGATGTTGCACTCTGAGTATATCGATTATTCGGACAGCCATATCTTTTGACTCGTTTAGAGTTACGGGAGCCATAACCTGTCAAAACGACGCTCTCCAGGAGATCTACGCCTTTGACGGCCTAAGGCCGTCATAACGGCGTTCCATACCCAAAAAGGACCATCCGAATCACTTTCGGGGGCTCGGAAGTTTTTTTCTTTTCGGTTTCTTCATTTGAATTTTTTGGTTAAACGGGATCACCGTGGCTGGCCTACGATTTAACACCGCTGCAGAATGATTCCTCATGGTACAGTTCCGTTTCAAATCCACGCACTCATTTCCAAAATTCGCACGACACCGTTTCGGCGTTTTGATCCGACGTTGCACCCCGCACCGTCGATGTTGCACCTTGAGTATATCGATTATTCGGACAGCCATATCTTTTGACTCGTTTAGAGTTACGGGAGCCATAACCTGTCAAAACGAAGCTCTCCAGGAGATCTACGCCTTTGACAGCCCAAGGCCGTCATAACGGCGTTCCATACCCAAAAAGGACCATCCGAATCACTTTCGGGGGCTCGGAAGTTTTTTTTCTTTTCGGTTTCTTCATTTGAATTTTTGGGTTAAACGGGATCACCGTGGCTGGCCTACGATTTAACACTGCTGCAGAATGATTCCGCATGGTACAGTTCCGTTTCAAATCCACGCACTCATTTCCAAAATTCGCACGACACCGTTTCGACGTTTTGATCCGACGTTGCACCCCGCACCGTCGATGTTGCACTCTGAGTGTACCGATTATTCGGACAGCCATATCTTTTGACTCGTTTAGAGTTACGGGAGCCATAACCTGTCAAAACGAAGCTCTCCAGGAGATCTACGCCTTTGACAGCCCAAGGCCGTCATAACGGCGTTCCATACCCAAAAAGGACCATCCGAATCACTTTCGGGGGCTCGGAAGTTTTTTTTCTTTTCGGTTTCTTCATTTGAATTTTTTGGTTAAACGGGATCACCGTGGCTGGCCTACGATTTAACACCGCTGCAGAATGATTCTGCATGGTACAGTTCTGTTTCAAATCCACGCACTCATTTCCAAAATTGGCACGACACCATTTCGACATTTTGATCCGACGTTGCACCCCGCACCGTCGATGTTGCACTCTGAGTATATCGATTATTCGAACAGCCATATCTTTTGAATCGTTTAGAGTTACGGGAGCCATAACCTGTCAAAACGAAGCTCTCCAGGAGATCTATGCCTTTGACTGCCTAAGGCCGTCATAACAGCGTTCCATACCCAAAAAGGACCATCCGAATCACTTTCGGGGGCTCGGAAGTTTTTTTCTTTTCGGTTTCTTCATTTGAATTTTTTGGTTAAACGGGATCACCGTGGCTGGCCTACGATTTAACACCGCTGCAGAATGATTCCTCATGGTACAGTTCCGTTTCAAATCCACGCACTCATTTCCAAAATTCGCACGACACCGTTTCGGCGTTTTGATCCGACGTTGCACCCCGCACCGTCGATGTTGCACCTTGAGTATATCGATTATTCGGACAGCCATATCTTTTGACTCGTTTAGAGTTACGGGAGCCATAACCTGTCAAAATGAAGCTCTCCAGGAGATCTACGCCTTTGACAGCCCAAGGCCGTCATAACGGCGTTCCATACCCAAAAAGGACCATCCGAATCACTTTTGGGGGCTCGGAAGTTTTTTTCATTTCGGTTTCTTCATTTGAATTTTTTGGTTAAACGGGATCATCGTGGCTGGCCTACGATTTAACACCGCTGCAGAATGATTCCTCATGGTACAGTTCCGTTTCAAATCCACGCACTCATTTCCAAAATTCGCACGACACCGTTTCGGCGTTTTGATCCGACGTTGCACCCCGCACCGTCGATGTTGCACCTTGAGTATATCGATTATTCGGACAGCCATATCTTTTGACTCGTTTAGAGTTACGGGAGCCATAACCTGTCAAAACGAAGCTCTCGAGGAGATCTATGCCTTTGACAGCCCAAGGCCGTCATAACGGCGTTCCATACCCAAAAAGGACCATCCGAATCACTTTCGGTGGCTCGGAAGTTTTTTTTCTTTTCGGTTTCTTCATTTGAATTTTTTGGTTAAACGGGATCACCGTGGCTGGCCTACGATTTAACACTGCTGCAGAATGATTCCGCATGGTACAGTTCCGTTTCAAATCCACGCACTCATTTCCAAAATTCGCACGACACCGTTTCGAAGTTTTGATCCGACGTTGCACCCCGCTCCGTCGATGTTGCACTCTGAGTATATCGATTATTCGGACAGCCATATCTTTTGACTCGTTTAGAGTTACGGGAGCCATAACCAGTCAAAACGAAGCTCTCCAGGAGATCTACGCCTTTGACGGCCCAAGGCCGTCATAACGGCGTTCCATACCCAAAAAGGACCATCCGAATCACTTTTGGGGGCTCGGAAGTTTTTTTTCTTTTCGGTTTCTTCATTTGAATTTTTTGGTTAAACGGGATCACCGTGGCTGGCCTACGATTTAACACCGCTGCAGAATGATTCCGCATGGTACAGTTCCGTTTCAAATCCACGCACTCATTTCCAAAATTCGCACGACACCGTTTCGACGTTTTGATCCGACGTTGCACCCCGCACCGTCGATGTTGCACTCTGAGTATATCGATTATTCGGATAGCCATATCTTTTGACTCGTTTAGAGTTACGGGAGCCATAACCTGTCAAAACGAAGCTCTCCAGGAGATCTACGCCTTTGACGGCCAAAGGCCGTCATAACGGCGTTCCATACCCAAAAAGGACCATCCGAATCACTTTCGGGGGCTCGGAAGTTTTTTTTCTTTTCGGTTTCTTCATTTGATTTTTTTGGTTAAACGGGATCACCGTGGCTGGCCTACGATTTAACACCGCTGCAGAATGATTCCTCATGGTACAGTTCCGTTTCAAATCCACGCACTCATTTCCAAAATTCGCACGACACCGTTTCGGCGTTTTGATCCGACGTTGCACCCCGCACCGTCGATGTTGCACCTTGAGTATATCGATTATTCGGACAGCCATATCTTTTGACTCGTTTAGAGTTACGGGAGCCATAACCTGTCAAAACGAAGCTCTCTAGGAGATCTACGCCTTTGACTGCCCAAGGCCGTCATAACGGCGTTCCATACCCAAAAAGGACCATCCGAATCACTTTCGGGGGCTCGGAAGTTTTTTTCTTTTCGGTTTCTTCATTTGAATTTTTTGGTTAAACGGGATCACCGTGGCTGGCCTACGATTTAACACCGCTGCAGAATGATTCCCCATGGTATAGTTCTGTTTCAAATCCACGCACTCATTACCAAAATTCGCACGACACCGTTTCGGCGTTTTGATCCGACGTTGCACCCCGCACCGTCGATGTTGCACTATGAGTATATCGATTATTCGGACAGCCATATCTTTTGACTCGTTTAGAGTTACGGGAGCCATAACCTGTCAAAACGAAGCTCTCCAGGAGATCTACGCCTTTGACGGCCCGAGGCCGTCATAACGGCGTTCCATACCCAAAAAGGACCATCCGAATCACTTTCGGGGGCTCGGAAGTTTTTTTTCTTTTCGGTTTCTTCATTTGAATTTTTTGGTTAAACGGGATCACCGTGGCTGGCCTACGACTTAACACCGCTGCAGAATGATTCCGCATGGTACAGTTCCGTTTCAAATCCACGCACTCATTTCCAAAATTCGCACGACACCATTTCGACGTTTTGATCCGACGTTGCACCCCGCACCGTCGATGTTGCACTCTGAGTATATCGATTATTCGGACAGCCATATCTTTTGACTCGTTTAGAGTTACGGGAGCCATAACCTGTCAAAACGACGCTCTCCAGGAGATCTACGCCTTTGACAGCCTAAGGCCGTCATAACGGCGTTCCATACCCAAAAAGGACCATCCGAATCACTTTCGGGGGCTCGGAAGTTTTTTTCTTTTCGGTTTCTTCATTTGAATTTTTTGGTTAAACGGGATCACCGTGGCTGGCCTACGATTTAACACCGCTGCAGAATGATTCCTCATGGTACAGTTCCGTTTCAAATCCACGCACTCATTTCCAAAATTCGCACGACACCGTTTCGGCGTTTTGATCCGACGTTGCACCCCGCACCGTCGATGTTGCACCTTGAGTATATCGATTATTCGGACAGCCATATCTTTTGACTCGTTTAGAGTTACGGGAGCCATAACCTGTCAAAACGAAGCTCTCCAGGAGATCTACGCCTTTGACAGCCCAAGGCCGTCATAACGGCGTTCCATACCCAAAAAGGACCATCCGAATCACTTTCGGGGGCTCGGAAGTTTTTTTCTTTTCGGTTTCTTCATTTGAATTTTTTGGTTAAACGGGATCACCGTGGCTGGCCTACGATTTAACACCGCTGCAGAATGATTCCGCATGGTACAGTTCCGTTTCAAATCCACGCACTCATTTCCAAAATTCGCACGACACCGTTTCGACGTTTTGATCCGACATTGCACCCCGCACCGTCGATGTTGCACTCTGAGTATATCGATTATTCGGACAGCCATATCTTTTGACTCGTTTAGAGTTACGGGAGCCATAACCTGTCAAAACGAAGCTCTCCAGGAGATCTACGCCTTTGACGGCCTAAGGCCATCATAACGGCGTTCCATACCCAAAAAGGACCATCCGAATCACTTTCGGGGGCTCGGAAGTTTTTTTTCTTTTCGGTTTCTTCATTTGAATTTTTTGGTTAAACGGGATCACCGTGGCTGGCCTACGATTTAACACCGCTGCAGAATGATTCCACATGGTACAGTTCCGTTTCAAATCCACGCACTCAATTCCAAAAATTCGCACGACACCGTTTCGGCGTTTTGATCCGACGTTGCACCCCGCACCGTCGATGTTGCACCTTGAGTATATCGATTATTCGGATAGCCATATCTTTTGACTCGTTTAGAGTTACGGGAGCCATAACCTATCAAAACGAAGCTCTCCAGGCGATCTACGCCTTTGACAGCCCAAGGCCGTCATAACGGCGTTCCATACCCAAAAAGGACCATCCGAATCACTTTCGGGGGCTCGGAAGTTTTTTTCTTTTCGGTTTCTTCATTTGAATTTTTTGGTTAAACGGGATCACCGTGGCTGGCCTACGATTTAACACCGCTGCAGAATGATTCCCCATGGTACAGTTCTGTTTTAAATCCACGCACTCATTACCAAAATTCGCACGACACCGTTTCGGCGTTTTGATCCGACGTTGCACCCCGCACCGTCGATGTTGCACTCTGAGTATATCGATTATTCGGACAGCCATATCTTTTGACTCGTTTAGAGTTACGGGAGCCATAACCTGTCAAAACGAAGCTCTCCAGGAGATCTACGCCTTTGACCGCCCAAGGACGTCATAACGGCGTTCCATACCCAAAAAGGACCATCCGAATCACTTTCGGGGGCTCGGAAGTTTTTTTTCTTTTCGGTTTCTTCATTTGAATTTTTTGGTTAAACGGGATCACCGTGGCTGGCCTACGACTTAACACCGCTGCAGAATGATTCCGCATGGTACAGTTCCGTTTCAAATCCACGCACTCATTTCCAAAATTTGCACGACACCATTTCGACGTTTTGATCCGACGTTGCACCCCGCACCGTCGATGTTGCACTCTGAGTATATCGATTATTCGGACAACCATATCTTTTGACTCGTTTAGATTTACGGGAGCCATAACCTGTCAAAACGACGCTCTCCAGGAGATCTACGCCTTTGACAGCCTAAGGCTGTCATAACGACGTTCCATACCCAAAAAGGACCATCCGAATCAATTTCGGGGGCTCGGAAGTTTTTTTCTTTTCGGTTTCTTCATTTGAATTTTTTGGTTAAACGGGATCACCGTGGCTGGCCTACGATTTAACACCGCTGCAGAATGATTCCTCATGGTACAGTTCCGTTTCAAATCCACGCACTCATTTCCAAAATTCGCACGACACCGTTTCGGCGTTTTGATCCGACGTTGCACCCCGCACCGTCGATGTTGCACCTTGAGTATATCGATTATTCGGACAGCCATATCTTTTGACTCGTTTAGAGTTACGGGAGCCATAACCTGTCAAAACGAAGCTCTCCAGGAGATCTACGCCTTTGACGGCCCAAGGCCGTCATAACGGCGTTCCATACCCAAAAAGGACCATCCGAATCACTTTCGGTGGCTCGGAAGTTTTTTTTCTTTTCGGTTTCTTCATTTGAATTTTTTGGTTAAACGGGATCACCGTGGCTGGCCTACGATTTAACACTGCTGCAGAATGATTCCGCATGGTACAGTTCCGTTTCAAATCCATGCACTCATTTCCAAAATTCGCACGACACCGTTTCGAAGTTTTGATCCGACGTTGCACCCCGCACCGTCGATGTTGCACTCTGAGTATATCGATTATTCGGACAGCCATATCTTTTGACTCGTTTAGAGTTACGGGAGCCATAACCAGTCAAAACGAAGCTCTCCAGGAGATCTACGCCTTTGACGGCCCAAGGCCGTCATAACGGCGTTCCATACCCAAAAAGGACCATCCGAATCACTTTTGGGGGCTCGGAAGTTTTTTTTCTTTTCGGTTTCTTCATTTGAATTTTTTGGTTAAACGGGATCACCGTGGCTGGCCTACGATTTAACACCGCTGCAGAATGATTCCGCATGGTACAGTTCCGTTTCAAATCCATGCACTCATTTCCAAAATTCGCACGACACCGTTTCGACGTTTTGATCCGACGTTGCACCCCGCACCGTCGATGTTGCACTCTGAGTATATCGATTATTCGGACAACCATATCTTTTGACTCGTTTAGAGTTACGGGAGCCATAACCTGTCAAAACGACGCTCTCCAGGAGATCTACGCCTTTGATAGCCTAAGGCTGTCATAACGGCGTTCCATACCCAAAAAGGACCATCCGAATCAATTTCGGGGGCTCGGAAGTTTTTTTCTTTTCGGTTTCTTCATTTGAATTTTTTGGTTAAACGGGATCACCGTGGCTGGCCTACGATTTAACACCGCTGCAGAATGATTCCTCATGGTACAGTTCCGTTTCAAATCCACGCACTCATTTCCAAAATTCGCACGACACCGTTTCGGCGTTTTGATCCGACGTTGCACCCCGCACCGTCGATGTTGCACCTTGAGTATATCGATTATTCGGACAGCCATATCTTTTGACTCGTTTTGAGTTACGGGAGCCATAACCTGTCAAAACGAAGCTCTCCAGGAGATCTACGCCTTTGACAGCCCAAGGCCGTCATAACGGCGTTCCATACCCAAAAAGGACCATCCGAATCACTTTCGGGGGCTCGGAAGTTTTTTTTCTTTTCGATTTCTTCATTTGAATTTTTTGGTTAAACGGGATCACCGTGGCTGGCCTACGATTTAACACCGCTGCAGAATGATTCCGCATGGTACAGTTCCGTTTCAAATCCACGCACTCATTTCCAAAATTCGCACGACACCGTTTCGACGTTTTGATCCGACGTTGCACCCCGCACCGTCGATGTTGCACTCTGAGTATATCGATTATTCGGACAGCCATATCTTTTGACTCGTTTAGAGTTACGGGAGCCATAACCTGTCAAAACGAAGCTCTCCAGGAGATCTACGCCTTTGACGGCCTGAGGCCGTCATAATGGCGTTCCATACCCAAAAAGGACCATCCGAATCACTTTCGGGGGCTCGGAAGTTTTTTTTCTTTTCGGTTTCTTCATTTGAATTTTTTGGTTAAACGGGATCACCGTGGCTGGCCTACGATTTAACACCGCTGCAGAATGATTCCGCATGGTACAGTTCCGTTTCAAATCCACGCACTCAATTCCAAAAATTCGCACGACACCGTTTCGGCGTTTTGATCCGACGTTGCACCCCGCACCGTCGATGTTGCACCTTGAGTATATCGATTATTCGGACAGCCATATCTTTTGACTCGTTTAGAGTTACGGGAGCCATAACCTGTCAAAACGAAGCTCTCCAGGAGATCTACGCCTTTGACAGCCCAAGGCCGTCGTAACGGCGTTCCATACCCAAAAAGGACCATCCGAATCACTTTCGGGGGCTCAGAAGTTTTTTTCTTTTCGGTTTCTTCATTTGAATTTTTTGGTTAAACGGGATCACCGTGGCTGGCCTACGATTTAACACCGCTGCAGAATGATTCCCCATGGTACAGTTCTGTTTCAAATCCACGCACTCATTACCAAAATTCGCACGACACCGTTTCGGCGTTTTGATCCGACGTTGCACCCCGCACCGTCGATGTTGCACTCTGAGTATATCGATTATTCGGACAGCCATATCTTTTGACTCGTTTAGAGTTACGGGAGCCATAACCTGTCAAAACGAAGCTCTCCAGGAGATCTACGCCTTTGACAGCCCAAGGCCGTCATAACGGCGTTCCATACCCAAAAAGGACCATCCGAATCACTTTCGGGGGCTCGGAAGTTTTTTTTCTTTTCGGTTTCTTCATTTGAATTTTTTGGTTAAACGGGATCACCGTGGCTGGCCTACGACTTAACACCGCTGCAGAATGATTCCGCATGGTACAGTTCCGTTTCAAATCCACGCACTCATTTCCAAAATTCGCACGACACCATTTCGACGTTTTGATCCGACGTTGCACCCCGCACCGTCGATGTTGCACTCTGAGTATATCGATTATTCGGACAGCCATATCTTTTGACTCGTTTAGAGTTACGGGAGCCATAACCTGTCAAAACGACGCTCTCCAGGAGATCTACGCCTTTGACCGCCTAAGGCCGTCATAACGGCGTTCCATACCCAAAAAGGACCATCCGAATCACTTTCGGGGGCTCGGAAGTTTTTTTCTTTTCGGTTTCTTCATTTGAATTTTTTGGTTAAACGGGATCACCTTGGCTGGCCTACGATTTAACACCGCTGCAGAATGATTCCTCATGGTACAGTTCCGTTTCAAATCCACGCACTCATTTCCAAAATTCGCACGACACCGTTTCGGCGTTTTGATCCGACGTTGCACCCCGCACCGTCGATGTTGCACCTTGAGTATATCGATTATTCGGACAGCCATATCTTTTGACTCGTTTAGAGTTACGGGAGCCATAACCTGTCAAAACGAAGCTCTCCAGGAGATCTACGCCTTTGACAGCCCAAGGCCGTCATAACGGCGTTCCATACCCAAAAAGGACCATCCGAATCACTTTCGGGGGCTCGGAAGTTTTTTTTCTTTTCGGTTTCTTCATTTGAATTTTTTGGTTAAACGGGATCACCGTGGCTGGCCTACGATTTAACACTGCTGCAGAATGATTCCGCATGGTACAGTTCCGTTTCAAATCCACGCACTCATTTCCAAAATTCGCACGACACCGTTTCGACGTTTTGATCCGACGTTGCACCCCTCACCGTCGATGTTGCACTCTAAGTATATCGATTATTCGGACAGCCATATCTTTTGACTCGTTTAGAGTTACGGGAGCCATAACCTGTCAAAACGAAGCTCCCAAGGAGATCTACGCCTTTGACAGCCCAAGGTCGTCAAAACGGCGTTCCATACCCAAAAAGGACCATCCGAATCACTTTCGGGGGCTCGGAAGTTTTTTTTCTTTTCGGTTTCTTCATTTGAATTTTTTGGTTAAACGGGATCACCGTGGCTGGCCTACGATTTAACACCGCTGCAGAATGATTCTGCATGGTACAGTTCCGTTTCAAATCCACGCACTCATTTCCAAAATTGGCACGACACCATTTCGACGTTTTGATCCGACGTTGCACCCCGCACCGTCGATGTTGCACTCTGAGTATATCGATTATTCGAACAGCCATATCTTTTGAATCGTTTAGAGTTACGGGAGCCATAACCTGTCAAAACGAAGCTCTCCAGGAGATCTACGCCTTTGACTGCCTAAGGCCGTCATAACGACGTTCCATACCCAAAAAGGACCATCCGAATCACTTTCGGGGGCTCGGAAGTTTTTTTTCTTTTCGATTTCTTCATTTGAATTTTTTGGTTAAACGAGATCACCGTGGCTGGCCTACGATTTAACAACGCTGCAGAATGATTCCTCATGGTACAGTTCCGTTTCAAATCCACGCACTCATTTCCAAAATTCGCACGACACCGTTTCGGCGTTTTGATCCGACGTTGCACCCCGCACCGTCGATGTTGCACCTTGAGTATATCGATTATTCGGACAGCCATATCTTTTGACTCGTTTAGAGTTACGGGAGCCATAACCTGTCAAAAAGAAGCTCTCCAAGAGATCTACGCCTTTGACAGCCCAAGGCCGTCATAACGGCGTTCCATACCCAAAAAGGACCATCCGAATCACTTTTGGGGGCTCGGAAGTTTTTTTCTTTTCGGTTTCTTCATTTGAATTTTTTGGTTAAACGGGATCATCGTGGCTGGCCTACGATTTAACACCGCTGCAGAATGATTCCTCATGGTACAGTTCCGTTTCAAATCTACGCACTCATTTCCAAAATTCGCATGACACCGTTTCGGCGTTTTGATCCGACGTTGCACCCCGCACCGTCGATGTTGCACCTTGAGTATATCGATTATTCGGACAGCCATATCTTTTGACTCGTTTAGAGTTACGGGAGCCATAACCTGTCAAAACGAAGCTCTCGAGGAGATCTATGCCATTGACAGCCCAAGGCCGTCATAACGGCGTTCCATACCCAAAAAGGACCATCCGAATCACTTTCGGTGGCTCGGAAGTTTTTTTTCTTTTCGGTTTCTTCATTTGAATTTTTTGGTTAAACGGGATCACCGTGGCTGGCCTACGATTTAACACTGCTGCAGAATGATTCCGCATGGTACAGTTCCGTTTCAAATCCACGCACTCATTTCCAAAATTCGCACGACACCGTTTCGACGTTTTGATCCGACGTTGCACCCCGCACCGTCGATGTTGCACTCTGAGTATATCGATTATTCGGACAGCCATATCTTTTGACTCGTTTAGAGTTACGGGAGCCATAACCTGTCAAAACGAAGCTCTCTAGGAGATCTACGCCTTTGACGGCCCAAGGCCGTCATAACGGCGTTCCATACCCAAAAAGGACCATCCGAATCACTTTTGGGGGCTCGAAAGTTTTTTTTCTTTTCGGTTTCTTCATTTGAATTTTTTGGTTAAACGGGATCACCGTGGCTGGCCTACGATTTAACACCGCTGCAGAATGATTCCGCATGGTACAGTTCCGTTTCAAATCCACGCACTCATTTCCAAAATTCGCACGACACCGTTTCGACGTTTTGATCCGACGTTGCACCCCGCACCGTCGATGTTGCACTCTGAGTATATCGATTATTCGGACAGCCATATCTTTTGACTCGTTTAGAGTTACGGGAGCCATAACCTGTCAAAACGAAGCACTCCAGGAGATCTACGCCTTTGACGGCCTAAGGCCGTCATAACGGCGTTCCATACCCAAAAAGGACCATCCGAATCACTTTCGGGGGCTCGGAAGTTTTTTTTCTTTTCGGTTTCTTCATTTGAATTTTTTGGTTAAACGGGATCACCGTGGCTGGCCTACGATTTAACACCGCTGCAGAATGATTCCTCATGGTACAGTTCCGTTTCAAATCCACGCACTCATTTCCAAAATTCGCACGACACCGTTTCGGCGTTTTGATCCGACGTTGCACCCCGCACCGTCGATGTTGCACCTTGAGTATATCGATTATTCGGACAGCCATATCTTTTGACTCGTTTAGAGTTACGGGAGCCATAACCTGTCAAAACGAAGCTCTCTAGGAGATCTACGCCTTTGACTGCCCAAGGTCGTCATAACGGCGTTCCATACCCAAAAAGGACCATCCGAATCACTTTTGGGGGCTCGGAAGTTTTTTTCTTTTCGGTTTCTTCATTTGAATTTTTTGGTTAAACGGGATCACCGTGGTTGGCCTACGATTTAACACCGCTGCAGAATGATTCCTCATGGTACAGTTCCGTTTCAAATCCACGCACTCATTTCCAAAATTCGCACGACACCGTTTCGGCGTTTTGATCCGACGTTGCACCCCGCACCGTCGATGTTGCACCTTGAGTATATCGATTATTCGGACAGCCATATCTTTTGACTCGTTTAGATTTACGGGAGCCATAACCTGTCAAAATGAAGCTCTCCAAGAGATCTATGCCTTTGACGGCCCAAAGCCATCATAACGGCGTTCCATACCCAAAAAGGACCATCCGAATCACTTTCGGGGGCTCGGAAGTTTTTTTTCTTTTCGGTTTCATCATTTGAATTTTTTGGTTAAACGGGATCACCGTGGCTGGCCTACGATTTAACACTGCTGCAGAATGATTCCGCATGGTACAGTTCCGTTTCAAATCCACGCACTCATTTCCAAAATTCGCACGACACCGTTTCGGCGTTTTGATCCGACGTTGCACCCCGCACCGTCGATGTTGCACCTTGAGTATATCGATTATTCGGACAGCCATATCTTTTGACTCGTTTAGAGTTACGGGAGCCATAACCTGTCAAAACGAAGCTCTCCAGGAGATCTACGCCTTTGATAGCCCAAGGCCGTCATAACGGCGTTCCATACCCAAAAAGGACCATCCGAATCACTTTTGGGGGCTCGGAAGTTTTTTTCTTTTCGGTTTCTTCATTTGAATTTTTTGGTTAAACTGGATCACCGTGGCTGGCCTACGATTTAACACCGCTGCAGAATGATTCCTCATGGTACAGTTCCGTTTCAAATCCACGCACTCATTTCCAAAATTCGCACGACACCGTTTCGGCGTTTTGATCCGACGTTGCACCCCGCACCGTCGATGTTGCACCTTGAGTATATCGATTATTCGGACAGCCATATCTTTTTACTCGTTTAGAGTTACGGGAGCCATAACCTGTCAAAACGAAGCTCTCCAGGAGATCTATGCCTTTGACAGCCCAAGGCCGTCATAACGGCGTTCCATACCCAAAAAGGACCATCCGAATCACTTTCGGTGGCTCGGAAGTTTTTTTTCTTTTCGGTTTCTTCATTTGAATTTTTTGGTTAAACGGGATCACCGTGGCTGGCCTACGATTTAACACTGCTGCAGAATGATTCCGCATGGTACAGTTCCGTTTCAAATCCACGCACTCATTTCCAAAATTCGCACGACACCGTTTCGACGTTTTGATCCGACGTTGCACCCCACACCGTCGATGTTGCACTCTGAGTATATCGATTATTCAGACAGCCATATCTTTTGACTCGTTTAGAGTTACGGGAGCCATAACCTGTCAAAACGAAGCTCGCCAGGAGATCTACGCCTTTGACGGCCCAAGGCCGTCATAACGGCGTTCCATACCCAAAAAGGACCATCCGAATCACTTTTGGGGGCTCGGATGTTTTTTTCTTTTCGGTTTCTTCATTTGAATTTTTTGGTTAAACGGGATCACCGTGGTTGGCCTACGATTTAACACCGCTGTAGAATGATTCCTCATGGTACAGTTCCGTTTCAAATCCACGCACTCATTTCCAAAATTCGCACGACACCGTTTCGGCGTTTTGATCCGACGTTGCACCCCGCACCGTCGATGTTGCACCTTGAGTATATCGATTATTCGGACAGCCATATCTTTTGACTCGTTTAGATTTACGGGAGCCATAACCTGTCAAAACGAAGCTCTCCAAGAGATCTATGCCTTTGACGGCCCAAAGCCATCATAATGGCGTTCCATACCCAAAAAGGACCATCCGAATCACTTTCAGGGGCTCGGAAGTTTTTTTTCTTTTCGGTTTCTTCATTTGAATTTTTTGGTTAAACGGGATCACCGTGGCTGGCCTACGATTTAACACTGCTGCAGAATGATTCTGCATGGTACAGTTCCGTTTCAAATCCACGCACTCGTTTCCAAAATTCGCACGACACCGTTTCGGCGTTTTGATCCGACGTTGCACCCCGCACCGTCGATGTTGCACCTTGAGTATATCGATTATTCGGACAGCCATATCTTTTGACTCGTTTAGAGTTACGGGAGCCATAACCTGTCAAAACGAAGCTCACCAGGAGATCTACGCCTTTGATAGCCCAAGGCCGTCATAACGGCGTTCCACACCCAAAAAGGACCATCCGAATCACTTTTGGGGGCTCGGAAGTTTTTTTCTTTTCGGTTTCTTCATTTGAATTTTTTGGTTAAACTGGATCACCGTGGCTGGCCTACGATTTAACACCGCTGCAGAATGATTCCTCATAGTACAGTTCCGTTTCAAATCCACGCACTCATTTCCAAAATTCGCACGACACCGTTTCGGCGTTTTGATCCGACGTTGCACCCCGCACCGTCGATGTTGCACCTTGAGTATATCGATTATTCGGACAGCCATATCTTTTGACTCGTTTAGAGTTACGGGAGCCATAACCTGTCAAAATGAAGCTCTCCAGGAGATCTATGCCTTTGACAGCCCAAGGCCGTCATAACGGCGTTCCATACCCAAAAAGGACCATCCGAATCATTTTCGGTGGCTCGGAAGTTTTTTTTCTTTTCGGTTTCTTCATTTGAATTATTTGGTTAAACGGGATCACCGTGGCTGGCCTACGATTTAACATTGCTGCAGAATGATTCCGCATGGTACAGTTCCGTTTCAAATCCACGCACTCATTTCCAAAATTCGCACGACACCGTTTCGACGTTTTGATCCGACGTTGCACCCCACACCGTCGATGTTGCACTCTGAGTATATCGATTATTCGGACAGCCATATCTTTTGACTCGTTTAGAGTTACGGGAGCCATAACCTGTCAAAACGAAGCTCTCCAGGAGATCTACGCCTTTGACGGCCCAAGGCCGTCATAACGGCGTTCCATACCCAAAAAGGACCATTCGAATCACTTTTGGAGGCTCGGAAGTTTTTTTATTTTCGGTTTCTTCATTTGAATTTTTTGGTTAAACGGGATCACCGTGGCTGGCCTACGATTTAACACCGCTGCAAAATGATTCCGCATGGTACAGTTCCGTTTCAAATCCACGCACTCATTTCCAAAATTCGCACGACACCGTTTCGACGTTTTGATCCGACGTTGCACCCCGCACCGTCGATGTTGCACTCTGAGTATATCGATTATTCGGACAGCCATATCTTTTGACTCGTTTAGAGTTACGGGAGCCATAACCTGTCAAAACGAAGCTCTCCAGGAGATCTACGCCTTTGACGGCCTAAGGCCGTCATAACGGCGTTCCATACCCAAAAAGGACCATCCGAATCACTTTCGGGGGCTCGGAAGTTTTTTTTCTTTTCGGTTTCTTCATTTGAATTTTTTGGTTAAACGGGATCACCGTGGCTGGCCTACGATTTAACACCGCTGCAGAATGATTCCTCATGGTACAGTTCCGTTTCAAATCCACGCACTCATTTCCAAAATTCGCACGACACCGTTTCGGCGTTTTGATCCGACGTTGCACCCCGCACCGTCGATGTTGCACCTTGAGTATATCGATTATTCGGACAGCCATATCTTTTGACTCGTTTAGAGTTACGGGAGACATAACCTGTCAAAACGAGGCTCTCCAGGAGATCTACGCCTTTGACAGCCCAAGGCCATCATAACGGCGTTCCATACCCAAAAAGGACCATCCGAATCACTTTCGGGGGCTCGGAAGTTTTTTTTCTTTTCGGTTTCTTCATTTGAATTTTTTGGTTAAACGGGATCACCGTGGCTGGCCTACGATTTAACACTGCTGCAGAATGATTCCGCATGGTACAGTTCCGTTTCAAATCCACGCACTCAATTCCAAAATTCGCACGACACCTTTTCGACGTTTTGATCCGACGTTGCACCCCGCACCGTCGATGTTGCACTCTGAGTATATCGATTATTCGGACAGCCATATCTTTTGACTCGTTTAGAGTTACGGGAGCCATAACCTGTCAAAACGAAGCTCTCCAGGAGATCTACGCCTTTGACAGCCCAAGGCCGTCATAACGGCGTTCCATACCCAAAAAGGACCATCCGAATCACTTTCGGGGTCTCGGAAGTTTTTTTTCTTTTCGGTTTCTTCATTTGAATTTTTTGGTTAAACGGGATCACCGTGGCTGGCCTACGATTTAACACCGCTGCAGAATGATTCTGCATGGTACAGTTCCGTTTCAAATCCACGCACTCATTTCCAAAATTGGCACGACACCGTTTCGACGTTTTGATCCGACGTTGCACCCCGCACCGTCGATGTTGCACTCTGAGTATATCGATTATTCGGACAGCCATATCTTTTGAGTCGTTTAGAGTTACGGGAGCCATAACCTGTCAAAACGAAGCTCTCCAGGAGATCTACGCCTTTGACAGCCCAAGGCCGTCATAACGGCGTTCCATACCCAAAAAGGACCATCCGAATCACTTTCGGGGGCTCGGAAGTTTTTTTTCTTTTCAGTTTCTTCATTTGAATTTTTTGGTTAAACGGGATCACCGTGGCTGGCCTACGATTTAACACCGCTGCAGAATGATTCATCATGGTACAGTTCCGTTTCAAATCCACGCACTCATTTCCAAAATTCCCACGACACCGTTTCGGCGTTTTGATCCGACGTTGCACCCCGCACCGTCGATGTTGCACCTTGAGTATATCGATTATTCGGACAGCCATATCTTTTGACTCGTTTAGAGTTACGAGAGCCATAACCTGTCAAAACGAAGCTCTCCAGGAGATCTACGCCTTTGACAGCCCAAGGCCGTCATAACGGCGTTCCATACCCAAAAAGGTCCATCCGAATCACTTTTGGGGGCTCAGAAGTTTTTTTCTTTTCGGTTTCTTCATTTGAATTTTTTGGTTAAACGGGATCACCGTGGCTGGCCTACGATTTAACACCGCTGCAGAATGATTCCTCATGGTACAGTTCCGTTTCAAATCCACCCACTCATTTCCAAAATTCGCACGACACCGTTTCGGCGTTTTGATCCGACGTTGCACCCCGCACCGTCGATGTTGCACCTTAAGTATATCGATTATTCGGACAGCCATATCTTTTGACTCGTTTAGAGTTACGGGAGCCATAACCTGTCAAAACGAAGCTCTCCAGGAGATCTACGCCTTTGATGGCCCAAGGCCGTCATAACGGCGTTCCATACCCAAAAAGGACCATCCGAATCACTTTCGGTGGCTCGGAAGTTTTTTTTCTTTTCGGTTTCTTCATTTGAATTTTTTGGTTAAACGGGATCACCGTGGCTGGCCTACGATTTAACACTGCAGCAGAATGATTCCGCATGGTACAGTTCCGTTTCAAATCCACGCACTCATTTCCAAAATTCGCACGACACCGTTTCGACGTTTTGATCCGACGTTGCACCCCGCACCGTCGATGTTGCACTCTGTGTATATCGATTATTCGAACAGCCATATCTTTTGAATCGTTTAGAGTTACGGAAGCCATAACCTGTCAAAACGAAGCTCTCCAGGAGATCTACGCCTTTGACTGCCTAAGGCCGTCATAACGGCGTTCCATACCCAAAAAGGACCATCCGAATCACTTTCGGGGGCTCGGAAGTTTTTTTTCTTTTCGGTTTCTTCATTTGAATTTTTTGGTTAAACGGGATCACCGTGGCTGGCCTACGATTTAACACCGCTGCAGAATGATTCTGCATGGTACAGTTCCGTTTCAAATCCACGCACTCATTTCCAAAATTGGCACGACACCATTTCGACGTTTTGATCCGACGTTGCACCCCGCACCGTCGATGTTGCACTCTGAGTATATCGATTATTCGAACAGCCATATCTTTTGAATCGTTTAGAGTTACGGGAGCCATAACCTGTCAAAACGAAGCTCTCTAGGAGATCTACGCCTTTGACTGCCTAAGGCCGTCATAACGGCGTTCCATACCCAAAAAGGACCATCCGAATCACTTTCGGGGGCTCGGAAGTTTTTTTTCTTTTCGATTTCTTCATTTGAATTTTTTGGTTAAACGAGATCACCGTGGCTGGCCTACGATTTAACAACGCTGCAGAATGATTCCTCATGGTACAGTTCCGTTTCAAATCCACGCACTCATTTCCAAAATTCGCACGACACCGTTTCGGCGTTTTGATCCGACGTTGCACCCCGCACCGTCGATGTTGCACCTTGAGTATATCGATTATTCGGACAGCCATATCTTTTGACTCGTTTAGAGTTACGGGAGCCATAACCTGTCAAAACGAAGCTCTCCAGGAGATCTACGCCTTTGACAGCCCAAGGCCGTCATAACGGCGTTCCATACCCAAAAAGGACCATCCGAATCACTTTTGGGGGCTCGGAAGTTTTTTTCTTTTCGGTTTCTTCATTTGAATTTTTTGGTTAAACGGGATCATCGTGGCTGGCCTACGATTTAACACCGCTGCAGAATGATTCCTCATGGTACAGTTCCGTTTCAAATCCACGCACTCATTTCCAAAATTCGCACGACACCGTTTCGGCGTTTTGATCCGACGTTGCACCCCGCACCGTCGATGTTGCACCTTGAGTATATCGATTATTCGGACAGCCATATCTTTTGACTCGTTTAGAGTTACGGGAGCCATAACCTGTCAAAACGAAGCTCTCGAGGAGATCTATGCCTTTGACAGCCCAAGGCCGTCATAACGGCGTTCCATACCCAAAAAGGACCATCCGAATCACTTTCGGTGGCTCGGAAGTTTTTTTTCTTTTCGGTTTCTTCATTTGAATTTTTTGGTTAAACGGGATCACCGTGGCTGGCCTACGATTTAACACTGCTGCAGAATGATTCCGCATGGTACAGTTCCGTTTCAAATCCACGCACTCATTTCCAAAATTCGCACGACACCGTTTCGACGTTTTGATCCGACGTTGCACCCCGCACCGTCGATGTTGCACTCTGAGTATATCGATTATTCGGACAGCCATATCTTTTGACTCGTTTAGAGTTACGGGAGCCATAACCTGTCAAAACGAAGCTCTCTAGGAGATCTACGCCTTTGACGGCCCAAGGCCGTCATAACGGCGTTCCATACCCAAAAAGGACCATCCGAATCACTTTTGGGGGCTCGGAAGTTTTTTTTCTTTTCGGTTTCTTCATTTGAATTTTTTGGTTAAACGGGATCACCGTGGCTGGCCTACGATTTAACACCGCTGCAGAATGATTCCGCATGGTACAGTTCCGTTTCAAATCCACGCACTCATTTCCAAAATTCGCACGACACCGTTTCGACGTTTTGATCCGACGTTGCACCCCGCACCGTCGATGTTGCACTCTGAGTATATCGATTATTCGGACAGCCATATCTTTTGACTCGTTTAGAGTTACGGGAGCCATAACCTGTCAAAACGAAGCACTCCAGGAGATCTACGCCTTTGACGGCCTAAGGCCGTCATAACGGCGTTCCATACCCAAAAAGGACCATCCGAATCACTTTCGGGGGCTCGGAAGTTTTTTTTCTTTTCGGTTTCTTCATTTGAATTTTTTGGTTAAACGGGATCACCGTGGCTGGCCTACGATTTAACACCGCTGCAGAATGATTCCTCATGGTACAGTTCCGTTTCAAATCCACGCACTCATTTCCAAAATTCGCACGACACCGTTTCGGCGTTTTGATCCGACGTTGCACCCCGCACCGTCGATGTTGCACCTTGAGTATATCGATTATTCGGACAGCCATATCTTTTGACTCGTTTAGAGTTACGGGAGCCATAACCTGTCAAAACGAAGCTCTCTAGGAGATCTACGCCTTTGACTGCCCAAGGCCGTCATAACGGCGTTCCATACCCAAAAAGGACCATTCGAATCACTTTTGGGGGCTCGGAAGTTTTTTTCTTTTCGGTTTCTTCATTTGAATTTTTTAGTTAAACGGGATCACCGTGGTTGGCCTACGATTTAACACCGCTGCAGAATGATTCCTCATGGTACAGTTCCGTTTCAAATCCACGCACTCATTTCCAAAATTCGCACGACACCGTTTCGGCGTTTTGATCCGACGTTGCACCCCGCACCGTCGATGTTGCACCTTGAGTATATCGATTATTCGGACAGCCATATCTTTTGACTCGTTTAGATTTACGGGAGCCATAACCTGTCAAAACGAAGCTCTCCAAGAGATCTATGCCTTTGACGGCCCAAAGCCATCATAACGGCGTTCCATACCCAAAAAGGACCATCCGAATCACTTTCGGGGGCTCGGAAGTTTTTTTTCTTTTCGGTTTCTTCATTTGAATTTTTTGGTTAAACGGGATCACCGTGGCTGGCCTACGATTTAACACTGCTGCAGAATGATTCTGCATGGTACAGTTCCGTTTCAAATCCACGCACTCATTTCCAAAATTCGCACGACACCGTTTCGGCGTTTTGATCCGACGTTGCACCCCGCACCGTCGATGTTGCACCTTGAGTATATCGATTATTCGGACAGCCATATCTTTTGACTCGTTTAGAGTTACGGGAGCCATAACCTGTCAAAACGAAGCTCTCCAGGAGATCTACGCCTTTGATAGCCCAAGGCCGTCATAACGGCGTTCCATACCCAAAAAGGACCATCCGAATCACTTTTGGGGGCTCGGAAGTTTTTTTCTTTTCGGTTTCTTCATTTGAATTTTTTGGTTAAACTGGATCACCGTGGCTGGCCTACGATTTAACACCGCTGCAGAATGATTCCTCATGGTACAGTTCCGTTTCAAATCCACGCACTCATTTCCAAAATTCGCACGACACCGTTTCGGCGTTTTGATCCGACGTTGCACCCCGCACCGTCGATGTTGCACCTTGAGTATATCGATTATTCGGACAGCCATATCTTTTTACTCGTTTAGAGTTACGGGAGCCATAACCTGTCAAAACGAAGCTCTCCAGGAGATCTATGCCTTTGACAGCCCAAGGCCGTCATAACGGCGTTCCATACCCAAAAAGGACCATCCGAATCACTTTCGGTGGCTCGGAAGTTTTTTTTCTTTTCGGTTTCATCATTTGAATTTTTTGGTTAAACGGGATCACCGTGGCTGGCCTACGATTTAACACTGCTGCAGAATGATTCCGCATGGTACAGTTCCGTTTCAAATCCACGCACTCATTTCCAAAATTCGCACGACACCGTTTCGACGTTTTGATCCGACGTTGCACCCCACACCGTCGATGTTGCACTCTGAGTATATCGATTATTCGGACAGCCATATCTTTTGACTCGTTTAGAGTTACGGGAGCCATAACCTGTCAAAACGAAGCTCTCCAGGAGATCTACGCCTTTGACGGCCCAAGGCCGTCATAACGGCGTTCCATACCCAAAAAGGACCATCCGAATCACTTTTGGGGGCTCGGAAGTTTTTTTCTTTTCGGTTTCTTCATTTGAATTTTTTGGTTAAACGGGATCACCGTGGTTGGCTTACGATTTAACACCGCTGTAGAATGATTCCTCATGGTACAGTTCCGTTTCAAATCCACGCACTCATTTCCAAAATTCGCACGACACCGTTTCGGCGTTTTGATCCGACGTTGCACCCCGCACCGTCGATGTTGCACCTTGAGTATATCGATTATTCGGACAGCCATATCTTTTGACTCGTTTAGATTTACGGGAGCCATAACCTGTCAAAACGAAGCTCTCCAAGAGATCTATGCCTTTGACGGCCCAAAGCCATCATAACGGCGTTCCATACCCAAAAAGGACCATCCGAATCACTTTCAGGGGCTCGGAAGTTTTTTTTCTTTTCGGTTTCTTCATTTGAATTTTTTGGTTAAACGGGATCACCGTGGCTGGCCTACGATTTAACACTGCTGCAGAATGATTCCGCATGGTACAGTTCCGTTTCAAATCCACGCACTCGTTTCCAAAATTCGCACGACACCGTTTCGGCGTTTTGATCCGACGTTGCACCCCGCACCGTCGATGTTGCACCTTGAGTATATCGATTATTCGGACAGCCATATCTTTTGACTCGTTTAGAGTTACGGGAGCCATAACCTGTCAAAACGAAGCTCTCCAGGAGATCTACGCCTTTGACAGCCCAAGGCCGTCATAACGGCGTTCCATACCCAAAAAGGACCATCCGAATCACTTTCGGGGGCTCGGAAGTTTTTTTTCTTTTCGGTTTCTTCATTTGAATTTTTTGGTTAAACGGGATCACCGTGGCTGGCCTACGATTTAACACTGCTGCAGAATGATTCCGCATGGTACAGTTCCGTTTCAAATCCACGCACTCATTTCCAAAATTCGCACGACACCTTTTCGACGTTTTGATCCGACGTTGCACCCCGCACCGTCGATGTTGCACCTTGAGTATATCGATTATTCGGACAGCCATATCTTTTGACTCGTTTAGAGTTACGGGAGCCATAACCTGTCAAAACGAAGCTCTCCAGGAGATCTATGCCTTTGACAGCCCAAGGCCGTCATAACGGCGTTCCATACCCAAAAAGGACCATCCGAATCACTTTCGGTGGCTCGGAAGTTTTTTTTCTTTTCGGTTTCTTCATTTGAATTATTAGGTTAAACGGGATCACCGTGGCTGGCCTACGATTTAACATTGCTGCAGAATGATTCCGCATGGTACAGTTCCGTTTCAAATCCACGCACTCATTTCCAAAATTCGCACGACACCGTTTCGACGTTTTGATCTGACGTTGCACCCCACACCGTCGATGTTGCACTCTGAGTATATCGATTATTCGGACAGCCATATCTTTTGACTCGTTTAGAGTTACGGGAGCCATAACCTGTCAAAACGAAGCTCTCCAGGAGATCTACGCCTTTGACGGCCCAAGGCCGTCATAACGGCGTTCCATACCCAAAAAGGACCATTCGAATCACTTTTGGGGGCTCGGAAGTTTTTTTCTTTTCGGTTTCTTCATTTGAATTTTTTGGTTAAACGGGATCACCGTGGCTGGCCTACGATTTAACACCGCTGCAAAATGATTCCGCATGGTACAGTTCCGTTTCAAATCCACGCACTCATTTCCAAAATTCGCACGACACCGTTTCGACGTTTTGATCCGACGTTGCACCCCGCACCGTCGATGTTGCACTCTGAGTATATCGATTATTCGGACAGCCATATCTTTTGACTCGTTTAGAGTTACGGGAGCCATAACCTGTCAAAACGAAGCTCTCCAGGAGATCTACGCCTTTGACGGCCTAAGGCCGTCATAACGGCGTTCCATACCCAAAAAGGACCATCCGAATCACTTTCGGGGGCTCGGAAGTTTTTTTTCTTTTCGGTTTCTTCATTTGAATTTTTTGGTTAAACGGGATCACCGTGGCTGGCCTACGATTTAACACCGCTGCAGAATGATTCCTTATGGTACAGTTCCGTTTCAAATCCACGCACTCATTTCCAAAATTCGCACGACACCGTTTCGGCGTTTTGATCCGACGTTGCACCCCGCACCGTCGATGTTGCACCTTGAGTATATCGATTATTCGGACAGCCATATCTTTTGACTCGTTTAGAGTTACGGGAGACATAGCCTGTCAAAACGAAACTCTCCAGGAGATCTACGCCTTTGACAGCCCAAGGCCATCATAACGGCGTTCCATACCCAAAAAGGACCATCCGAATCACTTTCGGGGGCTCGGAAGTTTTTTTTCTTTTCGGTTTCTTCATTTGAATTTTTTGGTTAAACGGGATCACCGTGGCTGGCCTACGATTTAACACTGCTGCAGAATGATTCCGCATGGTACAGTTCCGTTTCAAATCCACGCACTCATTTCCAAAATTCGCACGACACCTTTTCGACGTTTTGATCCGACGTTGCACCCCGCACCGTCGATGTTGCACCTTGAGTATATCGATTATTCGGACAGCCATATCTTTTGACTCGTTTAGAGTTACGGGAGCCATAACCTGTCGAAACGAAGCTCTCCAGGAGATCTACGCCTTTGATAGCCCAAGGCCGTCATAACGGCGTTCCATACCCAAAAAGGACCATCCGAATCACTTTTGGGGGCTCGGAAGTTTTTTTCTTTTCGGTTTCTTCATTTGAATTTTTTGGTTAAACTGGATCACCGTGGCTGGCCTACGATTTAACACCGCTGCAGAATGATTCCTCATGGTACAGTTCCGTTTCAAATCCATGCACTCATTTCCAAAATTCGCACGACACCGTTTCGGCGTTTTGATCCGACGTTGCACCCCGCACCGTCGATGTTGCACCTTGAGTATATCGATTATTCGGACAGCCATATCTTTTTACTCGTTTAGAGTTACGGGAGCCATAACCTGTCAAAACGAAGCTCTCCAGGAGATCTATGCCTTTGACAGCCCAAGGCCGTCATAACGGCGTTCCATACCCAAAAAGGACCATCCGAATCACTTTCGGTGGCTCGGAAGTTTTTTTTCTTTTCGGTTTCTTCATTTGAATTTTTTGGTTAAACGGGATCACCGTGGCTGGCCTACGATTTAACACTGCTGCAGAATGATTCCGCATGGTACAGTTCCGTTTCAAATCCACGCACTCATTTCCAAAATTCGCACGACACCGTTTCGACGTTTTGATCCGACGTTGCACCCCACACCGTCGATGTTGCACTCTGAGTATATCGATTATTCGGACAGCCATATCTTTTGACTCGTTTAGAGTTACGGGAGCCATAACCTGTCAAAACGAAGCTCGCCAGGAGATCTACGCCTTTGACGGCCCAAGGCCGTCATAACGGCGTTCCATACCCAAAAAGGACCATCCGAATCACTTTTGGGGGCTCGGATGTTTTTTTCTTTTCGGTTTCTTCATTTGAATTTTTTGGTTAAACGGGATCACCGTGGCTGGCCTACGATTTAACACTGCTGCAGAATGATTCCGCATGGTACAGTTCCGTTTCAAATCCACGCACTCATTTCCAAAATTCGCACGACACCGTTTCGACGTTTTGATCCGACGTTGCACCCCACACCGTCGATGTTGCACTCTGAGTATATCGATTATTCGGACAGCCATATCTTTTGACTCGTTTAGAGTTACGGGAGACATAGCCTGTCAAAACGAAACTCTCCAGGAGATCTACGCCTTTGACAGCCCAAGGCCATCATAACGGCGTTCCATACCCAAAAAGGACCATCCGAATCACTTTCGGGGGCTCGGAAGTTTTTTTTCTTTTCGGTTTCTTCATTTGAATTTTTTGGTTAAACGGGATCACCGTGGCTGGCCTACGATTTAACACTGCTGCAGAATGATTCCGCATGGTACAGTTCCGTTTCAAATCCACGCACTCATTTCCAAAATTCGCACGACACCGTTTCGGCGTTTTGATCCGACGTTGCACCCCGCACCGTCGATGTTGCACCTTGAGTATATCGATTATTCGGACAGCCATATCTTTTGACTCGTTTAGAGTTACGGGAGCCATAACCTGTCAAAACGAAGCTCTCCAGGAGATCTACGCCTTTGATAGCCCAAGGCCGTCATAACGGCGTTCCATACCCAAAAAGGACCATCCGAATCACTTTTGGGGGCTCGGAAGTTTTTTTCTTTTCGGTTTCTTCATTTGAATTTTTTGGTTAAACTGGATCACCGTGGCTGGCCTACGATTTAACACCGCTGCAGAATGATTCCTCATGGTACAGTTCCGTTTCAAATCCACGCACTCATTTCCAAAATTCGCACGACACCGTTTCGGCGTTTTGATCCGACGTTGCACCCCGCACCGTCGATGTTGCACCTTGAGTATATCGATTATTCGGACAGCCATATCTTTTTACTCGTTTAGAGTTACGGGAGCCATAACCTGTCAAAACGAAGCTCTCCAGGAGATCTATGCCTTTGACAGCCCAAGGCCGTCATAACGGCGTTCCATACCCAAAAAGGACCATCCGAATCACTTTCGGTGGCTCGGAAGTTTTTTTTCTTTTCGGTTTCTTCATTTGAATTTTTTGGTTAAACGGGATCACCGTGGCTGGCCTACGATTTAACACTGCTGCAGAATGATTCCGCATGGTACAGTTCCGTTTCAAATCCACGCACTCATTTCCAAAATTCGCACGACACCGTTTCGACGTTTTGATCCGACGTTGCACCCCACACCGTCGATGTTGCACTCTGAGTATATCGATTATTCGGACAGCCATATCTTTTGACTCGTTTAGAGTTACGGGAGCCATAACCTGTCAAAACGAAGCTCGCCAGGAGATCTACGCCTTTGACGGCCCAAGGCCGTCATAACGGCGTTCCATACCCAAAAAGGACCATCCGAATCACTTTTGGGGGCTCGGATGTTTTTTTCTTTTCGGTTTCTTCATTTGAATTTTTTGGTTAAACGGGATCACCGTGGTTGGCCTACGATTTAACACCGCTGTAGAATGATTCCTCATGGTACAGTTCCGTTTCAAATCCACGCACTCATTTCCAAAATTCGCACGACACCGTTTCGGCGTTTTGATCCGACGTTGCACCCCGCACCGTCGATGTTGCACCTTGAGTATATCGATTATTCGGACAGCCATATCTTTTGACTCGTTTAGATTTACGGGAGCCATAACCTGTCAAAACGAAGCTCTCCAAGAGATCTATGCCTTTGACGGCCCAAAGCCATCATAATGGCGTTCCATACCCAAAAAGGACCATCCGAATCACTTTCAGGGGCTCGGAAGTTTTTTTTCTTTTCGGTTTCTTCATTTGAATTTTTTGGTTAAACGGGATCACCGTGGCTGGCCTACGATTTAACACTGCTGCAGAATGATTCTGCATGGTACAGTTCCGTTTCAAATCCACGCACTCGTTTCCAAAATTCGCACGACACCGTTTCGGCGTTTTGATCCGACGTTGCACACCGCACCGTCGATGTTGCACCTTGAGTATATCGATTATTCGGACAGCCATATCTTTTGACTCGTTTAGAGTTACGGGAGCCATAACCTGTCAAAACGAAGCTCACCAGGAGATCTACGCCTTTGATAGCCCAAGGCCGTCATAACGGCGTTCCACACCCAAAAAGGACCATCCGAATCACTTTTGGGGGCTCGGAAGTTTTTTTCTTTTCGGTTTCTTCATTTGAATTTTTTGGTTAAACTGGATCACCGTGGCTGGCCTACGATTTAACACCGCTGCAGAATGATTCCTCATGGTACAGTTCCGTTTCAAATCCACGCACTCATTTCCAAAATTCGCACGACACCGTTTCGGCGTTTTGATCCGACGTTGCACCCCGCACCGTCGATGTTGCACCTTGAGTATATCGATTATTCGGACAGCCATATCTTTTGACTCGTTTAGAGTTACGGGAGCCATAACCTGTCAAAATGAAGCTCTCCAGGAGATCTATGCCTTTGACAGCCCAAGGCCGTCATAACGGCGTTCCATACCCAAAAAGGACCATCCGAATCATTTTCGGTGGCTCGGAAGTTTTTTTTCTTTTCGGTTTCTTCATTTGAATTATTTGGTTAAACGGGATCACCGTGGCTGGCCTACGATTTAACATTGCTGCAGAATGATTCCGCATGGTACAGTTCCGTTTCAAATCCACGCACTCATTTCCAAAATTCGCACGACACCGTTTCGACGTTTTGATCCGACGTTGCACCCCACACCGTCGATGTTGCACTCTGAGTATATCGATTATTCGGACAGCCATATCTTTTGACTCGTTTAGAGTTACGGGAGCCATAACCTGTCAAAACGAAGCTCTCCAGGAGATCTACGCCTTTGACGGCCCAAGGCCGTCATAACGGCGTTCCATACCCAAAAAGGACCATTCGAATCACTTTTGGAGGCTCGGAAGTTTTTTTATTTTCGGTTTCTTCATTTGAATTTTTTGGTTAAACGGGATCACCGTGGCTGGTGTTGAGTCAAGATTTTTATATAGTTTTGATTTCTGACAAAGGGATAAACCGTGATCGTCAAAAAGAAGTCATTCATTGAGACACAACGAGCTTCATACATTAGAGGTGGAATATTTGGTATGTTGGTAATATTAGTTATGTTAAAATCTATCCTCAAAAGAATCGATGTATAAACGTTTTTGATGACAGCGCACATTCACTGTGCAATTTAACAGCGACCGGTCGACCGGTCCAAAACCAGGCGGTCGACCGTTCCTGTGTAAATTGCACAATAAACGTGCACACATGCACATAACGTCTATATATTTGAAATTTTCGTCTACTGGTCATTTTTGACCTGTCGACCGTTTTTAAACAGAAAGCAACCTTTCCCAAAAGACACTTCTTTCTTCAATGGTTGCTTCTCTTTCCTTTCATCAATGATCACATCTTTTAATGGCTACTCTTCACAAAGAGTTACAACCATTTATTCTCTATATAAACATATCTAAATCATTGATTGAAATACAACAATTCTTTGCTTTAAAATTCTGATCTTAATTTCTAAATACTCTTGCATTCAAAAAGCTTTCTACTTCAAAATTGCTTATTGAATCATTGAAATTATTTCATATCTTTTGATTCAAATAAGTAATATACTTCCTTCAATCTTCATAAACATCATTCACATATTTTGAGGATAAGATTATAGGAAGGGTGTACTACAAGTGACAAATCAGTGTTGTTAAGAGCACAAGTTGTCAACGACAATTGTATTTATTTTTGTTGAAGTCCTCGGTGTTGTAAGAGGCACGAAATCCCGTTCGGCTGTTCGGGTGTTATAAACCTGTTCCTCCGGGTGAAGCGAGGTAGTTGGTAGTGAAATCCAGATAGAAGTCTGGGACTGGACGTAGGACGGGAGGTCCGAACCAGTATAAAAATCCCTGGTGTGATTTTTACTGTTTACTGCATTTACCATTCTATATCTGTGAATTGCTATATAGTTAGTTTATTGAATATTTACTTATATAGCAATTGTATATAACATTCCGCATATATTAGTCCATATTACACGATCCACAATTAGTGTGCACAAACATACACACTTTCATTTGGTATCAGAGCACGGTCATCATATAACCGTAAAACCGTTATTTGATATATTCTTGTAATATGGCAAATAACGCAAGTACTAGCTCTAGCACTTACACGGAAGGTCAATCAACACAAAGACCTCCATTCTTTAATGGTCTCAACTATAGCTATTGGGCTACACGTATGTCATTTTTCATGCAATCAAATAGCTATGATGCTTGGAATGCTACTCAAAAAGAAATAGTAAATCCAACAACTGAATATTCAGAATGGACAACGACTGAGAAAACAGCAGCAGCTGTAAATGCAAAGGCAATAAATATGTTGTTTTGTGCATTAGACCAAAATGAATATAACCGTGTTAGTATCTGCTCTACTGCATATCAAATTTGGCAAACGCTGAAAACCACTCATGAAGGTACTAACAAGGTTAAACAAGCCAAAATAGCCATGCTGAAGAGTCAGTTTCAAAATTTCAAAATGAAACCGAATGAGACAATCAATGATATGTATTCAAGATTTCAAACTATTCATCATGCACTTATCGGATTAGGGCAAAAATATTCAGATTTTGATGTTGTTTCAACAGTCCTACATTCTCTGACTAGTGAATGGGAAGGAAAAGTATTAGCAATTGAAGAAGCTAATGACCTTTCCATCATGAAGCCAGATGAATTGATAGGAAATTTAATGTCCTATGAAGCAAATTTGCAGGCTAGAAAAGAACAGAAAGAAGAGAAGAAAAATGTAGCATTTCATGCTGAGAAAGATGAAAATGAATCAGATTCTGAAGATGAAGATTTGGCATTCATTGCAAAAGGATTCAAAAAATTCCTAAAATATCGAAAAGCCAGTCGCTACAACAAAAGGAAACCTGGATCAAGCAAACCATCTTCATCAACTATAGAATGTTTCAACTGTCACAAAAAGGGGCACATGCAGAAGGATTGTCCAGAACAGAAGAAGAAGTCAGAAAATGATAAATTCAAACATAAGAAGGACAAGTCAAAGAAACGAGCCTTCTCAGTAACATGGGATGATTCAGACTCATCCTCATCTGAAAGTGAAAGTGATCAGGAAAATGAACAAGCTAATGTTTGTTTTATGGCAACAGAAGATGAGGTACAAATTCCTACATTTGATGAATTACTTGATATAAATTCTGAGTTGATAGTCAAATATAAAGACATAAAACGTCAATTAAAAGTAGCCAAAGCAGATTTGAGTAGAGTAGAGTTTGAACGAGATATGTTAAAAGACGAGAAGAAAATATTAGAAGAAGAACTTGAAAAACTTCAAGAATCATCATCTAATGTTGACTCTCAATTATCTCTTTTGAGTCAAGAAATTGAAACTCAAAAAGAGAAAAATGATGCTCTCGCTACTGAAAATCATGAGCTTAAGGCAAAAGTCAAAAATCTGGACCTAGAAAAGGCGAGCTTACAAACTAAGTTAGATGATATAACTCAAAATGTTTCTAACTTTAACAAAGGTCGAGAAAATTTGACAAAAATCATTGAAAGTTCACAATCTGTTTCAAATAAACAAGGTTTGGGATATAGGAAACCAGAAACCAAGAAACATCTTGGTAATGGAAGGAAAAAGAAAGTACAAAAGACTGAAACTAAGAAAAATCTTAGTGTATTATATTCCAAACCAAAACCAGTTGTGAAATTTCAGAAGAAAAATGTCAAGACTATCAAAATATGGGTTCCTAAAAACAATTTGATTAGGAATAAATATATTCAGAATTTCATGAATACTGTACATCTTAATACTAATTATATATATAAAGGGGATACCGGACCCGTATGGGTTTGGACTCCTAAGACCTAACTCTTAGGACCCCATAAAAAGTGGGTACCATGGACTTAATTTTATTTTTTGCAGGTCCCACTTAAGAAAAGAGGAAAGTGGATATTGGACAGTGGTTGCTCGAAGCACATGACTGGAGACAAGAGCTTATTAACAAATATTACATACTCAGATGGTGGCTCCGTCACTTTTGGAGATAATTCAAAAGGCTATATCATCGGCAAAGGCGATGTGAGCAATTGCGGTACATCTAACTTACCTCTTATTACAAATGTCATGCTAGTTAGAAATTTAAAACACAATTTACTTAGTATCAGTCAATTATGTGACAAGGGTTTTACAATTTCTTTTTCAAATAATAATTGTAGTATTCTAGATAAAGATCATAATTTAATTTTCGAAGGTTATAGAGACAGAAATATATATATTCTGAATATGAATATTAATCATAACTCAGATATGTGTCTTATAGCTAATGATAATGATCCATGGCTATGGCACAAACGCTTCTGTCATATAAACTTCAGAACTATTGACAAGCTAGCCAAAAACAATCTAGTTAGAGGATTACCCAAAATGAGTTTTAAGGTCAACAATATCTGTGATGCATGTCAATTAGGAAAATTAACCAAATCATCTTTTAAATCCAAGAAAGTCATATCAACACTACAACCACTTGAGTTACTACATATGGATTTATTCGGACCAACACAAGTTCAGTCGATAAACCATAATCGATATGTATTTGTAATAGTTGATGACTATTCTCGGTATACATGGTCTATTTTCCTGAAAAACAAGAGTGACACTTTTGAACATTTTAAATCTTTCGTCAAAAGAATTCAAAAATCGAAAGGGCTAAAAGTTAAAAACATAAGGAGTGATCATGGTGGTGAATTCGAAAATAACGAATTTGAACATTTTTGTACAAAGAAAGGTATTAACCACAATTTTTCGTTTCCTAGAACTCCACAACAAAACGGAGTTGTAGAACGAAAAAATCGAACATTACAAGAATGTGCAAGAACGTTATTAAATGGATCTACTTTACCAAAACATTTCTGGGCAGAAGCCGTAGCCACTGCGTGTTATGTTTTGAATCGTGTGTCCATTCGACCACTCACCAAGAATACATCTTATGAATTATTTAACGAAAGGAAGCCAAATATATCTTACTTCAAAGTATTTGGTTCAAAATGTTTTATTTTAAATACGAAAGACCAACTCGGGAAGTTTGATCCGAAAGCTGATGAAGGTATATTTGTCGGTTATTCGGAAAGAAGCAAGGCATATCGTATTTTTAATAAACGAACCAAAACTATTGAGGAATCTCTTCATGTTTCCTTCGATGAAATCTTTCAGCTCTCTCAACCAAAATCTGATGATGACGAAACTATACTTTCTGACACTCCTATCATCACAAATTATGACTCTGACTCTGAAAATATTGTTGAAAATACTTCTCAACAACTTCCAGCTTGTGAAATACGTTCCCCTCCAAGATTATTGAGACACCATCCGGTTCAAAATGTAATTGGGGAGGTCGACTCACAAGTAAGAACTAGGAGTCAATTACATCAAATGGGACATGTTGCATTTCTATCAAATATCGAACCTAAGAATCCTAAAGAAGCAGCTACCGACGAATATTGGATCATTGCCATGCAAGAAGAACTAAATCAGTTCGTGCGCAATGACGTCTGGGAACTTGTTCCAAGACCAACTGATCAGTCAGTGATTGGTACTAAATGGGTCTATAAAAATAAGGCTGATGAACAAGGAAATATCACCAGAAATAAAGCAAGGTTAGTAGCACAGGGATATAATCAGGAAGAAGGTATCGATTATGAAGAAACTTTTGCACCAGTTGCTCGACTAGAAGCTATTAGGATCCTTTTATCTTTTGCTTGTCACCACAATTTCAAACTTTATCAGATGGATGTCAAGAGTGCATTTCTTAATGGATTTATCAAAGAGAATGTATATGTCGAACAACCTCCTTTGTTTGTACATGAAAAATATCCTGATCATGTGTTCAAACTAAAGAAAGCTCTTTATGGTTTAAAACAAGCACCTCGTGCTTGGTATGAACGATTACGTAGCTATCTTATTGACTCAGGATTTCAAATAGGCAGAGTCGATCAAACTTTGTTTATCAAACATTCTCAAAAGGATATTCTTGTTATTCAGATATATGTAGACGACATCATCTTTGGTTCAACAAATGATAAACTCTGTAAGGAATTTGCAAGTATTATGACCAAAGAATTCGAAATGTCTCATATGGGAGAACTGTCATACTTTCTTGGACTTCAAATCAAACAACTTCCGAATGGTATTTTTATTAATCAAGAAAAATACTGCGGAAATCTTATCAAGCGCTTCGGATTAGAAAATACATCTGGTAAACCAACTCCTATGAGTACAACTACACATCTTGAAAAAGATGATAATGGTAAGAGTGTTGACCAGAAATTATATCGAAGCATGATTGGTTCTCTTCTTTATCTTTCAGCTAGTCGTCCAGATATAATGATGAGTGTTTGTCTATGTGCTCGTTTTCAAGCAAATCCAAAGGAATCACATTTACGAGCAGTGAAGCGTATAATTCGTTATCTTAATAATACAAAAGATTTCGGTCTTTTTTATCCAACAGAATGTCCATTCGAATTAGTTTCATATAGTGATGCTGATTTTGGAGGTTCTCGAACGGATAGAAAGAGTACAAGTGGTACGTGCCATTTTATTGGAAAATCACTTGTCTCTTGGTTTAGTAAGAAACAGAATTGTGTTTCACTATCAACATGTGAAGCCGAATATATATCAGCGGCTCTCGCTTGTACTCAAGTATTATATATGCAACAAACACTTCAAGATTTTGATATTCATTTATCAAATTCTATTATATACTGTGATAACACGAGTGCTATAAATCTTTCTAAAAATCCAGTGAATCATTCTAGAACCAAGCACATTGATATCCGTCATCATTTCCTTCGAGATAATATTGAAAAAGGAAATATATGTCTTGAATATGTCCAAACTGATAATCAATTAGCGGACATTTTTACTAAACCCTTGCTCGAATCTAGTTTTATTAAATTAAGAAGAGAGCTTGGTTTAATTTCTTTAAAAAACCTTGTCTAATATTTACTGATGTTAAACTTTTAAGTTCTTTCGTTTGATTATTTTTTAACTATAGCTTTTTTAAGCTTTTTTAAATTTGAGCCTCTGATTATTTTACACCATCAAATTCCTCTTTTTACTCTTATTCATAGGCTTATATATAAGAACTGTCTATATAAGTTGTCAAAAGTATTCGTTCTATTCATCTTCCCTTATCTAATCATAAATACAAATTTTTCTATGGCACATATTTGTGATGAGTGTGCTCAAAAAACTCACATTTCCATTACAAGTTCTGAATCAGAAGAATATCTTTCTCCTGAAACACCAAAATATAAACCAAAGTGCCATCATCAATGCTCTCGTACACCTGGAAGTACGCCTAAATCAAAAAAGGCAAAGAAAGTGCTATTCTATTCTCCTCAAACCAAAGAGAAGATCAATGAAATTCATCACTATCAAAAACATCAAATAGATCTTCAACGTCAGCTTCATTATGGACAACAACAGCTCCATCATGAACAACAGCAGACTTCGGCACGATTATCTATTTTAGAAAGAATGGCATTCTTCTTCTGTGGATCAAACAAACGAGATGTTCATGAGCCAATGCCAAATGCACCTTCATCTTCTAGAACCCCAAACTCATGGGACAGAAACTATGCTCAGAATGAAGGGGCAACTGAAAAATGGTCATCTTGGAAGGCTCGCATTGATGATATTAACGAAGATTCAACCGATCTTCCTTCTCCCACTCTTCATTAATTTTATTTTTATTTTTATATTGTACCGTTGTTTATTTTCTTTTGTAATCACTCATTTAATAACAATTAAATATTATAATAAGAGTGATATACAATTTATAGGACTCAACTATATTGAAAACAGGCTGAACTGAGCTTCCAGAACAGCACCGGTCGACAGCTCAAAATGGACCGGTCGACCGTTTTGCTCTCTGGATAAAAACGGTCGACCGCCCCATTTTCACCGGTCGACCGGTTACGAGCATTCTTGTTTTTTTTAATATATCGGTCCGTTCTTTTTACCCCTATCACTCTTTTCTTCTTCATAACCAGTCTTCTACCCCCAAATCAAAGACACCCTACTTTCTCTTATTAACTTTCTTTCTTCAAACTTATCCCTAATGGCTCCTCAACAAAAGAAATTTAAGCAAGCCTCTACCTCAGAAACTCAACCCATTGATCTCTCTATCAAGAAATGGCTTGTGGATCCAATTTCACTCAAAAGGTGGAATGAAATGAAAGATTTTACTATCCATCCGGGTTCGTTTGTTAAATTCTCAGATTTCTCTAGTTATCGTATTTTAGATTTAGCAAGGGATACCGACATTGAAAACCTTATTGACTATGATCAAAACAATGTGGAAATTAACCATGTCATGATCAAGTTATTCTATGCTAATCTAAATATAGAGAAAAACAAACCCGCAAATCCCAATTATTGTCTTTGGTCTGTTGTATGTGGCAAAGAAGTGTTTATCTCATGTGATAGGATGGCAAGTGTTCTTGGTTCTAGGTTTATTGGTGAAAAATTCTCAAATGACTTTTGCAATATTCATATCCGTAATCAAATTAGTCATCAATTTACTGAAGATGACAAGGATAGCACTAAGTCTATTGGCTTAAGGCCGTCTGCAAGAATTCTTCATCATACTCTTATGCACTCCCTTTTCCCAAGAACTGGAAATTTTGATGCCGTCTATAAAGAAAATTTCAAGGCACTATACGCAATTTATGGGGGTATTCGTATAAACTGGATTGGTATGATCTTCGATGAGATCTTGAAAGTAAATGATAGCTCTAGACCTCACTTGTTTTATAACGAGTACATTATGCGTCTCTTGCTCGATTGTGGAATTGAACCACCAAAGTCTTCCATTTCCAAACCAAAAGCCATCAACAAAGCTTCGATTGCAAGAATGAAGCTTCCAGCTCCGTACTTCAATATTATGCCTTTTGAACAATGGAAAGACCAAGGACATAGAGAGGCTTCCTCCCGTTCATCCCGATCTAAACATGGAGAAGTTAAACTTTTAAGATCATCTTCCTCAACAAAAGAATCACTTAACACTATTGCTCAAAATCAATTTCTTCTAGAAGCTCGACTTAAGCGCATGGACACCAAAATGGATAAACGATTTAACAAACTTAAGTCGTTCTTCAGTTCTATATGGGAAGCAATATCATGTGGAGCATCATCCTCATCCATGCCAACTCAAGACCCTGGCAAGCGCCCAGCTCCTCCTACTTTTGCTTGGACATCCTCGGAGGAGGGTACAAGCTCGGGAACGAGTCATGGACGTGGATACGGAAAATCTCAGCTTGTTGACGAAGAAGAAGATGAGAGTGAGACAGATTCAGATTGAATCCTTTTAGTCTATGTCTTTATTTACTATTATGTGTAAATTATGACTTAGTTCTTGCTTTAAGACATTATCTGGCACTTGTACTAAATAGTGTCGCATTTTAATTCGTACTAGACTCTTTGGCATTATCATATTATGTGACTCTTAACTCTTGATCTATGGAAGTAGTCTTATTTTGCTTATACTCTGAATTATATATTTTATATCCTATATTTTAATAAACTCCTTTTTGTCGATGACAAAGGGGGAGAAAATTGTGCTAACAGTATATATGCAGGAAAATATAAAGTTACAGGCACAATCTCAGGGGGAGATCAAATACAGGGGGAGATTCATAACTATGTTGTCATCAATCAAAAAGGGGGAGAATGTTGAGTCAAGATTTTTATATAGTTTTGATTTCTGACAAAGGGATAAACCGTGATCGTCAAAAAGAAGTCATTCATTGAGACACAACGAGCTTCATACATTAGAGGTGGAATATTTGGTATGTTGGTAATATTAGTTATGTTAAAATCTATCCTCAAAAGAATCGATGTATAAACGTTTTTGATGACAGCGCACATTCACTGTGCAATTTAACAGCGACCGGTCGACCGGTCCAAAACCAGGCGGTCGACCGTTCCTGTGTAAATTGCACAATAAACGTGCACACATGCACATAACGTCTATATATTTGAAATTTTCGTCTACTGGTCATTTTTGACCTGTCGACCGTTTTTAAACAGAAAGCAACCTTTCCCAAAAGACACTTCTTTCTTCAATGGTTGCTTCTCTTTCCTTTCATCAATGATCACATCTTTTAATGGCTACTCTTCACAAAGAGTTACAACCATTTATTCTCTATATAAACATATCTAAATCATTGATTGAAATACAACAATTCTTTGCTTTAAAATTCTGATCTTAATTTCTAAATACTCTTGCATTCAAAAAGCTTTCTACTTCAAAATTGCTTATTGAATCATTGAAATTATTTCATATCTTTTGATTCAAATAAGTAATATACTTCCTTCAATCTTCATAAACATCATTCACATATTTTGAGGATAAGATTATAGGAAGGGTGTACTACAAGTGACAAATCAGTGTTGTTAAGAGCACAAGTTGTCAACGACAATTGTATTTATTTTTGTTGAAGTCCTCGGTGTTGTAAGAGGCACGAAATCCCGTTCGGCTGTTCGGGTGTTATAAACCTGTTCCTCCGGGTGAAGCGAGGTAGTTGGTAGTGAAATCCAGATAGAAGTCTGGGACTGGACGTAGGACGGGAGGTCCGAACCAGTATAAAAATCCCTGGTGTGATTTTTACTGTTTACTGCATTTACCATTCTATATCTGTGAATTGCTATATAGTTAGTTTATTGAATATTTACTTATATAGCAATTGTATATAACATTCCGCATATATTAGTCCATATTACACGATCCACAATTAGTGTGCACAAACATACACACTTTCAGCTGGCCTACGATTTAACACCGCTGCAAAATGATTTCGCATGGTACAGTTCCGTTTCAAATCCACGCACTCATTTCCAAAATTCGCACGACACCGTTTCGACGTTTTGATCCGACGTTGCACCCCGCACCGTCGATGTTGCACTCTGAGTATATCGATTATTCGGACAGCCATATCTTTTGACTCGTTTAGAGTTACGGGAGCCATAACCTGTCAAAACGAAGCTCTCCAGGAGATCTACGCCTTTGACGGCCTAAGGCCGTCATAACGGCGTTCCATACCCAAAAAGGACCATCCGAATCACTTTCGGGGGCTCGGAAGTTTTTTTTCTTTTCGGTTTCTTCATTTGAATTTTTTGGTTAAACGGGATCACCGTGGCTGGCCTACGATTTAACACCGCTGCAGAATGATTCCTCATGGTACAGTTCCGTTTCAAATCCACGCACTCATTTCCAAAATTCGCACGACACCGTTTCGGCGTTTTGATCCGACGTTGCACCCCGCACCGTCGATGTTGCACCTTGAGTATATCGATTATTCGGACAGCCATATCTTTTGACTCGTTTAGAGTTACGGGAGACATAACCTGTCAAAACGAGGCTCTCCAGGAGATCTACGCCTTTGACAGCCCAAGGCCATCATAACGGCGTTCCATACCCAAAAAGGACCATCCGAATCACTTTCGGGGGCTCGGAAGTTTTTTTTCTTTTCGGTTTCTTCATTTGAATTTTTTGGTTAAACGGGATCACCGTGGCTGGCCTACGATTTAACACTGCTGCAGAATGATTCCGCATGGTACAGTTCCGTTTCAAATCCACGCACTCAATTCCAAAATTCGCACGACACCTTTTCGACGTTTTGATCCGACGTTGCACCCCGCACCGTCGATGTTGCACTCTGAGTATATCGATTATTCGGACAGCCATATCTTTTGACTCGTTTAGAGTTACGGGAGCCATAACCTGTCAAAACGAAGCTCTCCAGGAGATCTACGCCTTTGACAGCCCAAGGCCGTCATAACGGCGTTCCATACCCAAAAAGGACCATCCGAATCACTTTCGGGGTCTCGGAAGTTTTTTTTCTTTTCGGTTTCTTCATTTGAATTTTTTGGTTAAACGGGATCACCGTGGCTGGCCTACGATTTAACACCGCTGCAGAATGATTCTGCATGGTACAGTTCCGTTTCAAATCCACGCACTCATTTCCAAAATTGGCACGACACCGTTTCGACGTTTTGATCCGACGTTGCACCCCGCACCGTCGATGTTGCACTCTGAGTATATCGATTATTCGGACAGCCATATCTTTTGAGTCGTTTAGAGTTACGGGAGCCATAACCTGTCAAAACGAAGCTCTCCAGGAGATCTACGCCTTTGACAGCCCAAGGCCGTCATAACGGCGTTCCATACCCAAAAAGGACCATCCGAATCACTTTCGGGGGCTCGGAAGTTTTTTTTCTTTTCAGTTTCTTCATTTGAATTTTTTGGTTAAACGGGATCACCGTGGCTGGCCTACGATTTAACACCGCTGCAGAATGATTCATCATGGTACAGTTCCGTTTCAAATCCACGCACTCATTTCCAAAATTCCCACGACACCGTTTCGGCGTTTTGATCCGACGTTGCACCCCGCACCGTCGATGTTGCACCTTGAGTATATCGATTATTCGGACAGCCATATCTTTTGACTCGTTTAGAGTTACGAGAGCCATAACCTGTCAAAACGAAGCTCTCCAGGAGATCTACGCCTTTGACAGCCCAAGGCCGTCATAACGGCGTTCCATACCCAAAAAGGTCCATCCGAATCACTTTTGGGGGCTCAGAAGTTTTTTTCTTTTCGGTTTCTTCATTTGAATTTTTTGGTTAAACGGGATCACCGTGGCTGGCCTACGATTTAACACCGCTGCAGAATGATTCCTCATGGTACAGTTCCGTTTCAAATCCACCCACTCATTTCCAAAATTCGCACGACACCGTTTCGGCGTTTTGATCCGACGTTGCACCCCGCACCGTCGATGTTGCACCTTAAGTATATCGATTATTCGGACAGCCATATCTTTTGACTCGTTTAGAGTTACGGGAGCCATAACCTGTCAAAACGAAGCTCTCCAGGAGATCTACGCCTTTGATGGCCCAAGGCCGTCATAACGGCGTTCCATACCCAAAAAGGACCATCCGAATCACTTTCGGTGGCTCGGAAGTTTTTTTTCTTTTCGGTTTCTTCATTTGAATTTTTTGGTTAAACGGGATCACCGTGGCTGGCCTACGATTTAACACTGCAGCAGAATGATTCCGCATGGTACAGTTCCGTTTCAAATCCACGCACTCATTTCCAAAATTCGCACGACACCGTTTCGACGTTTTGATCCGACGTTGCACCCCGCACCGTCGATGTTGCACTCTGAGTATATCGATTATTCGAACAGCCATATCTTTTGAATCGTTTAGAGTTACGGAAGCCATAACCTGTCAAAACGAAGCTCTCCAGGAGATCTACGCCTTTGACTGCCTAAGGCCGTCATAACGGCGTTCCATACCCAAAAAGGACCATCCGAATCACTTTCGGGGGCTCGGAAGTTTTTTTTCTTTTCGGTTTCTTCATTTGAATTTTTTGGTTAAACGGGATCACCGTGGCTGGCCTACGATTTAACACCGCTGCAGAATGATTCTGCATGGTACAGTTCCGTTTCAAATCCACGCACTCATTTCCAAAATTGGCACGACACCATTTCGACGTTTTGATCCGACGTTGCACCCCGCACCGTCGATGTTGCACTCTGAGTATATCGATTATTCGAACAGCCATATCTTTTGAATCGTTTAGAGTTACGGGAGCCATAACCTGTCAAAACGAAGCTCTCCAGGAGATCTACGCCTTTGACTGCCTAAGGCCGTCATAACGGCGTTCCATACCCAAAAAGGACCATCCGAATCACTTTCGGGGGCTCGGAAGTTTTTTTTCTTTTCGATTTCTTCATTTGAATTTTTTGGTTAAACGAGATCACCGTGGCTGGCCTACGATTTAACAACGCTGCAGAATGATTCCTCATGGTACAGTTCCGTTTCAAATCCACGCACTCATTTCCAAAATTCGCACGACACCGTTTCGGCGTTTTGATCCGACGTTGCACCCCGCACCGTCGATGTTGCACCTTGAGTATATCGATTATTCGGACAGCCATATCTTTTGACTCGTTTAGAGTTACGGGAGCCATAACCTGTCAAAACGAAGCTCTCCAGGAGATCTACGCCTTTGACAGCCCAAGGCCGTCATAACGGCGTTCCATACCCAAAAAGGACCATCCGAATCACTTTTGGGGGCTCGGAAGTTTTTTTCTTTTCGGTTTCTTCATTTGAATTTTTTGGTTAAACGGGATCATCGTGGCTGGCCTACGATTTAACACCGCTGCAGAATGATTCCTCATGGTACAGTTCCGTTTCAAATCCACGCACTCATTTCCAAAATTCGCACGACACCGTTTCGGCGTTTTGATCCGACGTTGCACCCCGCACCGTCGATGTTGCACCTTGAGTATATCGATTATTCGGACAGCCATATCTTTTGACTCGTTTAGAGTTACGGGAGCCATAACCTGTCAAAACGAAGCTCTCGAGGAGATCTATGCCTTTGACAGCCCAAGGCCGTCATAACGGCGTTCCATACCCAAAAAGGACCATCCGAATCACTTTCGGTGGCTCGGAAGTTTTTTTTCTTTTCGGTTTCTTCATTTGAATTTTTTGGTTAAACGGGATCACCGTGGCTGGCCTACGATTTAACACTGCTGCAGAATGATTCCGCATGGTACAGTTCCGTTTCAAATCCACGCACTCATTTCCAAAATTCGCACGACACCGTTTCGACGTTTTGATCCGACGTTGCACCCCGCACCGTCGATGTTGCACTCTGAGTATATCGATTATTCGGACAGCCATATCTTTTGACTCGTTTAGAGTTACGGGAGCCATAACCTGTCAAAACGAAGCTCTCTAGGAGATCTACGCCTTTGACGGCCCAAGGCCGTCATAACGGCGTTCCATACCCAAAAAGGACCATCCGAATCACTTTTGGGGGCTCGGAAGTTTTTTTTCTTTTCGGTTTCTTCATTTGAATTTTTTGGTTAAACGGGATCACCGTGGCTGGCCTACGATTTAACACCGCTGCAGAATGATTCCGCATGGTACAGTTCCGTTTCAAATCCACGCACTCATTTCCAAAATTCGCACGACACCGTTTCGACGTTTTGATCCGACGTTGCACCCCGCACCGTCGATGTTGCACTCTGAGTATATCGATTATTCGGACAGCCATATCTTTTGACTCGTTTAGAGTTACGGGAGCCATAACCTGTCAAAACGAAGCACTCCAGGAGATCTACGCCTTTGACGGCCTAAGGCCGTCATAACGGCGTTCCATACCCAAAAAGGACCATCCGAATCACTTTCGGGGGCTCGGAAGTTTTTTTTCTTTTCGGTTTCTTCATTTGAATTTTTTGGTTAAACGGGATCACCGTGGCTGGCCTACGATTTAACACCGCTGCAGAATGATTCCTCATGGTACAGTTCCGTTTCAAATCCACGCACTCATTTCCAAAATTCGCACGACACCGTTTCGGCGTTTTGATCCGACGTTGCACCCCGCACCGTCGATGTTGCACCTTGAGTATATCGATTATTCGGACAGCCATATCTTTTGACTCGTTTAGAGTTACGGGAGCCATAACCTGTCAAAACGAAGCTCTCTAGGAGATCTACGCCTTTGACTGCCCAAGGCCGTCATAACGGCGTTCCATACCCAAAAAGGACCATTCGAATCACTTTTGGGGGCTCGGAAGTTTTTTTCTTTTCGGTTTCTTCATTTGAATTTTTTAGTTAAACGGGATCACCGTGGTTGGCCTACGATTTAACACCGCTGCAGAATGATTCCTCATGGTACAGTTCCGTTTCAAATCCACGCACTCATTTCCAAAATTCGCACGACACCGTTTCGGCGTTTTGATCCGACGTTGCACCCCGCACCGTCGATGTTGCACCTTGAGTATATCGATTATTCGGACAGCCATATCTTTTGACTCGTTTAGATTTACGGGAGCCATAACCTGTCAAAACGAAGCTCTCCAAGAGATCTATGCCTTTGACGGCCCAAAGCCATCATAACGGCGTTCCATACCCAAAAAGGACCATCCGAATCACTTTCGGGGGCTCGGAAGTTTTTTTTCTTTTCGGTTTCTTCATTTGAATTTTTTGGTTAAACGGGATCACCGTGGCTGGCCTACGATTTAACACTGCTGCAGAATGATTCTGCATGGTACAGTTCCGTTTCAAATCCACGCACTCATTTCCAAAATTCGCACGACACCGTTTCGGCGTTTTGATCCGACGTTGCACCCCGCACCGTCGATGTTGCACCTTGAGTATATCGATTATTCGGACAGCCATATCTTTTGACTCGTTTAGAGTTACGGGAGCCATAACCTGTCAAAACGAAGCTCTCCAGGAGATCTACGCCTTTGATAGCCCAAGGCCGTCATAACGGCGTTCCATACCCAAAAAGGACCATCCGAATCACTTTTGGGGGCTCGGAAGTTTTTTTCTTTTCGGTTTCTTCATTTGAATTTTTTGGTTAAACTGGATCACCGTGGCTGGCCTACGATTTAACACCGCTGCAGAATGATTCCTCATGGTACAGTTCCGTTTCAAATCCACGCACTCATTTCCAAAATTCGCACGACACCGTTTCGGCGTTTTGATCCGACGTTGCACCCCGCACCGTCGATGTTGCACCTTGAGTATATCGATTATTCGGACAGCCATATCTTTTTACTCGTTTAGAGTTACGGGAGCCATAACCTGTCAAAACGAAGCTCTCCAGGAGATCTATGCCTTTGACAGCCCAAGGCCGTCATAACGGCGTTCCATACCCAAAAAGGACCATCCGAATCACTTTCGGTGGCTCGGAAGTTTTTTTTCTTTTCGGTTTCATCATTTGAATTTTTTGGTTAAACGGGATCACCGTGGCTGGCCTACGATTTAACACTGCTGCAGAATGATTCCGCATGGTACAGTTCCGTTTCAAATCCACGCACTCATTTCCAAAATTCGCACGACACCGTTTCGACGTTTTGATCCGACGTTGCACCCCACACCGTCGATGTTGCACTCTGAGTATATCGATTATTCGGACAGCCATATCTTTTGACTCGTTTAGAGTTACGGGAGCCATAACCTGTCAAAACGAAGCTCTCCAGGAGATCTACGCCTTTGATGGCCCAAGGCCGTCATAACGGCGTTCCATACCCAAAAAGGACCATCCGAATCACTTTTGGGGGCTCGGAAGTTTTTTTCTTTTCGGTTTCTTCATTTGAATTTTTTGGTTAAACGGGATCACCGTGGTTGGCCTACGATTTAACACCGCTGTAGAATGATTCCTCATGGTACAGTTCCGTTTCAAATCCACGCACTCATTTCCAAAATTCGCACGACACCGTTTCGGCGTTTTGATCCGACGTTGCACCCCGCACCGTCGATGTTGCACCTTGAGTATATCGATTATTCGGACAGCCATATCTTTTGACTCGTTTAGATTTACGGGAGCCATAACCTGTCAAAACGAAGCTCTCCAAGAGATCTATGCCTTTGACGGCCCAAAGCCATCATAACGGCGTTCCATACCCAAAAAGGACCATCCGAATCACTTTCAGGGGCTCGGAAGTTTTTTTTCTTTTCGGTTTCTTCATTTGAATTTTTTGGTTAAACGGGATCACCGTGGCTGGCCTACGATTTAACACTGCTGCAGAATGATTCTGCATGGTACAGTTCCGTTTCAAATCCACGCACTCGTTTCCAAAATTCGCACGACACCGTTTCGGCGTTTTGATCCGACGTTGCACCCCGCACCGTCGATGTTGCACCTTGAGTATATCGATTATTCGGACAGCCATATCTTTTGACTCGTTTAGAGTTACGGGAGCCATAACCTGTCAAAACGAAGCTCTCCAGGAGATCTATGCCTTTGATAGCCCAAGGCCGTCATAACGGCGTTCCACACCCAAAAAGGACCATCCGAATCACTTTTGGGGGCTCGGAAGTTTTTTTCTTTTCGGTTTCTTCATTTGAATTTTTTGGTTAAACTGGATCACCGTGGCTGGCCTACGATTTAACACCGCTGCAGAATGATTCCTCATGGTACAGTTCCGTTTCAAATCCACGCACTCATTTCCAAAATTCGCACGACACCGTTTCGGCGTTTTGATCCGACGTTGCACCCCGCACCGTCGATGTTGCACCTTGAGTATATCGATTATTCGGACAGCCATATCTTTTGACTCGTTTAGAGTTACGGGAGCCATAACCTGTCAAAACGAAGCTCTCCAGGAGATCTATGCCTTTGATAGCCCAAGGCCGTCATAACGGCGTTCCATACCCAAAAAGGACCATCCGAATCACTTTCGGTGGCTCGGAAGTTTTTTTTCTTTTCGGTTTCTTCATTTGAATTATTAGGTTAAACGGGATCACCGTGGCTGGCCTACGATTTAACATTGCTGCAGAATGATTCCGCATGGTACAGTTCCGTTTCAAATCCACGCACTCATTTCCAAAATTCGCACGACACCGTTTCGACGTTTTGATCTGACGTTGCACCCCACACCGTCGATGTTGCACTCTGAGTATATCGATTATTCGGACAGCCATATCTTTTGACTCGTTTAGAGTTACGGGAGCCATAACCTGTCAAAACGAAGCTCTCCAGGAGATCTACGCCTTTGACGGCCCAAGGCCGTCATAACGGCGTTCCATACCCAAAAAGGACCATTCGAATCACTTTTGGGGGCTCGGAAGTTTTTTTCTTTTCGGTTTCTTCATTTGAATTTTTTGGTTAAACGGGATCACCGTGGCTGGCCTACGATTTAACACCGCTGCAAAATGATTCCGCATGGTACAGTTCCGTTTCAAATCCACGCACTCATTTCCAAAATTCGCACGACACCGTTTCGACGTTTTGATCCGACGTTGCACCCCGCACCGTCGATGTTGCACTCTGAGTATATCGATTATTCGGACAGCCATATCTTTTGACTCGTTTAGAGTTACGGGAGCCATAACCTGTCAAAACGAAGCTCTCCAGGAGATCTACGCCTTTGACGGCCTAAGGCCGTCATAACGGCGTTCCATACCCAAAAAGGACCATCCGAATCACTTTCGGGGGCTCGGAAGTTTTTTTTCTTTTCGGTTTCTTCATTTGAATTTTTTGGTTAAACGGGATCACCGTGGCTGGCCTACGATTTAACACCGCTGCAGAATGATTCCTTATGGTACAGTTCCGTTTCAAATCCACGCACTCATTTCCAAAATTCGCACGACACCGTTTCGGCGTTTTGATCCGACGTTGCACCCCGCACCGTCGATGTTGCACCTTGAGTATATCGATTATTCGGACAGCCATATCTTTTGACTCGTTTAGAGTTACGGGAGACATAGCCTGTCAAAACGAAACTCTCCAGGAGATCTACGCCTTTGACAGCCCAAGGCCATCATAACGGCGTTCCATACCCAAAAAGGACCATCCGAATCACTTTCGGGGGCTCGGAAGTTTTTTTTCTTTTCGGTTTCTTCATTTGAATTTTTTGGTTAAACGGGATCACCGTGGCTGGCCTACGATTTAACACTGCTGCAGAATGATTCCGCATGGTACAGTTCCGTTTCAAATCCACGCACTCATTTCCAAAATTCGCACGACACCTTTTCGACGTTTTGATCCGACGTTGCACCCCGCACCGTCGATGTTGCACTCTGAGTATATCGATTATTCGGACAGCCATATCTTTTGACTCGTTTAGAGTTACGGGAGCCATAACCTGTCAAAACGAAGCTCTCCAGGAGATCTACGCCTTTGACAGCCCAAGGCCGTCATAACGGCGTTCCATACCCAAAAAGGACCATCCGAATCACTTTCGGGGTCTCGGAAGTTTTTTTTCTTTTCGGTTTCTTCATTTGAATTTTTTGGTTAAACGGGATCACCGTGGCTGGCCTACGATTTAACACCGCTGCAGAATGATTCTGCATGGTACAGTTCCGTTTCAAATCCACGCACTCATTTCCAAAATTGGCACGACACCGTTTCGACGTTTTGATCCGACGTTGCACCCCGCACCGTCGATGTTGCACTCTGAGTATATCGATTATTCGGACAGCCATATCTTTTGAGTCGTTTAGAGTTACGGGAGCCATAACCTGTCAAAACGAAGCTCTCCAGGAGATCTACGCCTTTGACAGCCCAAGGCCGTCATAACGGCGTTCCATACCCAAAAAGGACCATCCGAATCACTTTCGGGGGCTCGGAAGTTTTTTTTCTTTTCAGTTTCTTCATTTGAATTTTTTGGTTAAACGGGATCACCGTGGCTGGCCTACGATTTAACACCGCTGCAGAATGATTCATCATGGTACAGTTCCGTTTCAAATCCACGCACTCATTTCCAAAATTCGCACGACACCGTTTCGGCGTTTTGATCCGACGTTGCACCCCGCACCGTCGATGTTGCACCTTGAGTATATCGATTATTCGGACAGCCATATCTTTTGACTCGTTTAGAGTTACGGGAGCCATAACCTGTCAAAACGAAGCTCTCCAGGAGATCTACGCCTTTGACAGCCCAAGGCCGTCATAACGGCGTTCCATACCCAAAAAGGTCCATCCGAATCACTTTTGGGGGCTCAGAAGTTTTTTTCTTTTCGGTTTCTTCATTTGAATTTTTTGGTTAAACGGGATCACCGTGGCTGGCCTACGATTTAACACCGCTGCAGAATGATTCCTCATGGTACAGTTCCGTTTCAAATCCACCCACTCATTTCCAAAATTCGCACGACACCGTTTCGGCGTTTTGATCCGACGTTGCACCCCGCACCGTCGATGTTGCACCTTAAGTATATCGATTATTCGGACAGCCATATCTTTTGACTCGTTTAGAGTTACGGGAGCCATAACCTGTCAAAACGAAGCTCTCTAGGAGATCTACGCCTTTGATGGCCCAAGGCCGTCATAACGGCGTTCCATACCCAAAAAGGACCATCCGAATCACTTTCGGTGGCTCGGAAGTTTTTTTCTTTTCGGTTTCTTCATTTGAATTTTTTGGTTAAACGGGATCACCGTGGGTGGCCTACGATTTAACACTGCAGCAGAATGATTCCGCATGGTACAGTTCCGTTTCAAATCCACGCACTCATTTCCAAAATTCGCACGACACCGTTTCGACGTTTTGATCCGACGTTGCACCCCGCACCGTCGATGTTGCACTCTGAGTATATCGATTATTCGGACAGCCATATCTTTTGACTCGTTTAGAGTTACGGGAGCCATAACCTGTCAAAACGAAGCTCTCCAGGAGATCTACGCCTTTGATGGCCCAAGGCCGTCATAACGGTGTTCCATACCCAAAAAGGACCATCCGAATCACTTTCGGGGTCTCGGAAGTTTTTTTTCTTTTTGGTTTCTCCATTTGAATTTTTTGGTTAAACGGGATCACCGTGGCTGGCCTACGATTTAACACCGCTGCAGAATGATTCCGCATGGTACAGTTCCGTTTCAAATCCACGCACTCATTTCCAAAATTCGCACGACACCGTTTCGACGTTTTGATCCGACGTTGCACCCCGCACCGTCGATGTTGCACTCTGAGTATATCGATTATTCGGACAGCCATATCTTTTGACTCGTTTAGAGTTACGGGAGCCATAACCTGTCAAAACGAAGCTCTCCAGGAGATCTACGCCTTTGACGGCCTAAGGCCGTCATAACGGCGTTCCATACCCAAAAAGGACCATCCGAATAACTTTCGGGGGCTTGGAAGTTTTTTTTCTTTTCGGTTTCTTCATTTGAATTTTTTGGTTAAACGGGATCACCGTGGCTGGCCTACGATTTAACACCGCTGCAGAATGATTCCTCATGGTACAGTTCCGTTTCAAATCCACGCACTCATTTCCAAAATTCGCACGACACCGTTTCGGGGTTTTGATCCGACGTTGCACCCCGCACCGTCGATGTTGCACCTTGAGTATATCGATTATTCGGACAGCCATATCTTTTGACTCGTTTAGAGTTACGGGAGCCATAACCTGTCAAAACGAAGCTCTCCAAGAGATCTACGCCTTTGACAGCCCAAGGCCGTCATAACGGCGTTCCATACCCAAAAAGGACCATCCGAATCACTTTCGGGGGCTCGGAAGTTTTTTTCTTTTCGGTTTCTTCATTTGAATTTTTTGGTTAAACGGGATCACCGTGGCTGGCCTACGATTTAACACCGCTGCAGAATGATTCCCCATGGTACATTTCTGTTTCAAATCCACGCACTCATTACCAAAATTCGCACGACACCGTTTCGGCGTTTTGATCCGAAGTTGCACCCCGCACCGTCGATGTTGCACTCTAAGTATATCGATTATTCGGACGGCCATATCTTTTGACTCGTTTAGAGTTACGGGAGCCATAACCTGTCAAAACGAAGCTCTCTAGGAGATCTACGCCTTTGATAGCCCAAGGCCATCATAACGGCGTTCCATACCCAAAAAGGACCATCCGAATCACTTTCGGGGGCTCGGAAGTTTTTTTTCTTTTCGGTTTCTTCATTTGAATTTTTTGGTTAAACGGGATCACCGTGGCTGGCCTACGATTTAACACCGCTGCAGAATGATTCCGCATGGTACAGTTCCGTTTCAAATCCACGCACTCATTTCCAAAATTCGCACGACACCGTTTCGACGTTTTGATCCGACGTTGCACCCCGCACCGTCGATGTTGCACTCTGAGTATATCGATTATTCGGACAGCCATATCTTTTGACTCGTTTAGAGTTACGGGAGCCATAACCTGTCAAAACGAAGCTCTCCAGGAGATCTACGCCTTTGACGGCCTAAGGCCGTCATAACGGCGTTCCATACCCAAAAAGGACCATCCGAATCACTTTCGGGGGCTTGGAAGTTTTTTTTCTTTTCGGTTTCTTCATTTGAATTTTTTGGTTAAACGGGATCACCGTGGCTGGCCTACGATTTAACACCGCTGCAGAATGATTCCTCATGGTACAGTTCCGTTTCAAATCCAGGCACTCATTTCCAAAATTTGCACGACACCGTTTCGGCGTTTTGATCCGACGTTGCACCCCGCACCGTCGATGTTGCACCTTGAGTATATCGATTATTCGGACAGCCATATCTTTTGACTCGTTTAGAGTTACGGGAGACATAACCTGTCAAAACGAAGCTCTCCAGGAGATCTACGCCTTTGACAGCCCAAGGCCGTCATAACGGCGTTCCATACCCAAAAAGGACCATCCGAATCACTTTCGGGGGCTCGGAAGTTTTTTTCTTTTCGGTTTCTTCATTTGAATTTTTTGGTTAAAAGGGATCACCGTGGCTGGCCTACGATTTAACACCGCTGCAGAATGATTCCCCATGGTACAGTTCTGTTTCAAATCCACGCACTCATTACCAAAATTCGCACGACACCGTTTCGGCGTTTTGATCCGAAGTTGCACCCCGCACCGTCGATGTTGCACTCTAAGTATATCGATTATTCGGACGGCCATATCTTTTGACTCGTTTAGAGTTACGGGAGCCATAACCTGTCAAAACGAAGCTCTCTAGGAGATCTACGCCTTTGACAGCCCAAGGCCATCATAACGGCGTTCCATACCCAAAAAGGACCATCCGAATCACTTTCGGGGGCTCGGAAGTTTTTTTTCTTTTCGGTTTCTTCATTTGAATTTTTTGGTTAAACGGGATCATCGTGGCTGGCCTACGACTTAACACCGCTGCAGAATGATTCCTCATGGTACAGTTCCGTTTCAAATCCACGCACTCATTTCCAAAATTCGCACGACACCGTTTCGACATTTTGATCCGACGTTGCACCCTACACCGTCGATGTTGCACTCTGAGTATATCAATTATTCGGACAGCCATATCTTTTGACTCGTTTAGAGTTACGGGAGCCATAACCTGTCAAAACGACGCTCTCCTGGAGATCGAAGCCTTTGATAGCCTAAGGCCGTCATAACGGCGTTCCATACCCAAAAAGGACCATCCGAATCACTTTCGGGGGCTCGGAAGTTTTTTTCTTTTCGGTTTCTTCATTTGAATTTTTTGGTTAAACGGGATCACCGTGGCTGGCCTACGATTTAACACCGCTGCAGAATGATTCCTCATGGTACAGTTCCGTTTCAAATCCACGCACTCATTTCCAAAATTCGCACGACACCGTTTCGGCGTTTTGATCCGACGTTGCACCCCGCACCGTCGATGTTGCACCTTGAGTATATCGATTATTCGGACAGCCATATCTTTTGACTCATTTAGAGTTACGGGAGCCATAACCTGTCAAAACGAAGCTCTCCAAGAGATCTACGCCTTTGACAGCCCAAGGCCGTCATAACGGCGTTCCATACCCAAAAAGGACCATCCGAATCACTTTCGGGGGCTCGGAAGTTTTTTTTTTCGGTTTCTTCATTTGAATTTTTTGGTTAAACGGGATCACCGTGGCTGGCCTACGATTTAACACTGCTGCAGAATGATTCCGCATGGTACAGTTCCGTTTCAAATCCATGCACTCATTTCCAAAATTCGCACGACACCGTTTCTACGTTTTGATCCGACGTTGCACCCCGCACCGTCGATGTTGCACTCTGAGTATATCGATTATTCGGACAGCCATATCTTTTGACTCGTTTAGAGTTACAGGAGCCATAACCTGTCAAAACAAAGCTCTCCAGGAGATCTACGCCTTTGACAGCCCAAGGCCATCATAACGGCGTTCCATACCCAAAAAGGACCATCCGAATCACTTTCGGGGGCTCGGAAGTTTTTTTTCTTTTCGGTTTCTTCATTTGAATTTTTTGGTTAAACGGGATCACCGTGGCTGGCCTACGATTAAACACCGCTGCAGAATGATTCCGCATGGTATAGTTCCGTTTCAAATCCACGCACTCATTTCCAAAATTCGCACGACACCGTTTCGACGTTTTGATCCGACGTTGCACCCCGCACCGTCGATGTTGCACTCTGAGTATATCGATTATTCGGACAGCCATATCTTTTGACTCGTTTAGAGTTACGGGAGCCATAACCTGTCAAAACGAAGCTCTCCAGGAGATCTACGCCTTTGACAGCCCAAGGCCATCATAACGGCGTTCCATACCCAAAAAGGACCATCCGAATCACTTTCGGGGGCTCGGAAGTTTTTTTTCTTTTCGGTTTCTTCATTTGAATTTTTTGGTTAAACGGGATCACCGTGGCTGGCCTACGATTTAACACCGCTGCAGAATGATTCCGCATGGTACAGTTCCGTTTCAAATCCACGCACTCATTTCCAAAATTCGCACGACACCGTTTCGGCGTTTTGATCCGACGTTGCACCCCGCACCGTCGATGTTGCACCTTGAGTATATCGATTATTCGGACAGCCATATCTTTTGACTCGTTTAGAGTTACGGGAGCCATAACCTGTCAAAACGAAGCTCTCCAAGAGATCTACACCTTTGACAGCCCAAGGCCATCATAACGGCGTTCCATACCCAAAAAGGACCATCCGAATCACTTTTGGGGGCTCGGAAGTTTTTTTCTTTTCGGTTTCTTCATTTGAATTTTTTGGTTAAACGGGATCACCGTGGCTAGCCTACGATTTAACACCGCGGCAGAATGTTTCCTCATGGTACAGTTCCGTTTCAAATCCACGCACTCATTTCCAAAATTCACACGACACCGTTTTGGCGTTTTGATCCGACGTTGCACCCCGCACCGTCGATGTTGCACCTTGAGTATATCGATTATTCGGACAGCCATATCTTTTGACTCGTTTAGAGTTACGGGAGCCATAACCTGTCAAAACGAAGCTCTCTAGGAGATCTACGCCTTTGATAGCCCAAGGCCGTCATAACGGCGTTCCATACCCAAAAAGGACCATCCGAATCACTTTCGGGGGCTCGGAAGTTTTTTTCTTTTCGGTTTCTTCATTTGAATTTTTTGGTTAAACGGGATCACCGTGGCTGGCCTACGATTTAACACCGTTGTAGAATGATTCCTCATGGTACAGTTCCGTTTCAAATCCACGCACTCATTTCCAAAATTCGCACGACACCGTTTCGGCGTTTTGATCCGACGTTGCACCCCGCACCGTCGATGTTGCACCTTGAGTATATCGATTATTCGGACAGCCATATCTTTTGACTCGTTTAGAGTTACGGGAGCCATAACCTGTCAAAACGAAGCTCTCCAGGAGATCTACGCCTTTGATAGCCCAAGGCCGTCATAACGGCGTTCCATACCCAAAAATGACCATCCGAATCACTTTCGGGGGCTCGGAAGTTTTTTTTCTTTTCGGTTTCTTCATTTGAATTTTTTGGTTAAACGGGATCACCGTGGCTGGCCTACGATTTAACACTGCTGCAGAATGATTCCGCATGGTACAGTTCCGTTTCAAATCCACGCACTCATTTCCAAAATTCGCACGACACCGTTTCGACGTTTTGATCCGACGTTGCACCCCGCACCGTCGATGTTGCACTCTGAGTATATCGATTATTCGGACAACCATATCTTTTGACTCGTTTAGAGTTACGGGAGCCATAACCTGTCAAAACGAAGCTCTCTAGGAGATCTATGCCTTTGACAGCCCAAGGCCGTCATAACGGCGTTCCATACCCAAAAAAGACCATCCGAATCACTTTCGGGGGCTCGGAAGTTTTTTTTCTTTTCGGTTTCTTCATTTGAATTTTTTGGTTAAACGGGATCACCGTGGCTGGCCTACGATTTAACACCGCTGCAGAATGATTCCGCATGGTACAGTTCCATTTCAAATCCACGCACTCATTTCCAAAATTCGCACGACACCGTTTCGACGTTTTGATCCGACGTTGCACCCCGCACCGTCGATGTTGCACTCTGAGTATATCGATTATTCGGACAGCCATATCTTTTGACTCGTTTAGAGTTACGGGAGCCATAACCTGTCAAAACGAAGCTCTCCAGGAGATCTACGCCTTTGACGGCCTAAGGCCGTCATAACGACGTTCCATACCCAAAAAGGACCATCCGAATCACTTTCGGGGGCTCGGAAATTTTTTTTCTTTTCGGTTTCTTCATTTGAATTTTTTGGTTAAACGGGATCACCGTTGCTGGCCTACGATTTAACACCGCTGCAGAATGATTCCTCATGGTACAGTTCCGTTTCAAATCCACGCACTCATTTCCAAAATTCGCACGACACTGTTTCGGCATTTTGATCCGACGTTGCACCCCGCACCGTCGATGTTGCACCTTGAGTATATCGATTATTCGGACAGCCATATCTTTTGACTCGTTTAGAGTTACGGGAGCCATAACCTGTCAAAACGAAGCTCTCCAAGAGATCTACGCCTTTGACAGCCCAAGGCCATCATAACGGCGTTCCATACCCAAAAAGGACCATCCGAATCACTTTTGGGGGCTCGGAAGTTTTTTTTCTTTTCGGTTTCTTCATTTGAATTTTTTGGTTAAACGGGATCACCGTGGCTGGCCTACGATTTAACACCGCTGCAGAATGATTCCGCATGGTACAGTTCCGTTTCAAATCCACGCACTCATTTCCAAAATTCGCACGACACCGTTTCGGCGTTTTGATCCGACGTTGCACCCCGCACCGTCGATGTTGCACCTTGAGTATATCGATTATTCGGACAGCCATATCTTTTGACTCGTTTAGTGTTACGGGAGCCATAACCTGTCAAAACGAAGCTCTCCAGGAGTTCTACACCTTTGACAGCCAAGGCCGTCATAACGGCGTTCCATACCCAAAAAGGACCATCCGAATCACTTTCGGGGGCTCGGAAGTTTTTTTTCTTTTCGGTTTCTTCATTTGAATTTTTTGGTTAAACGGGATCACCGTGGCTGGCCTACGATTTAACACCGCTGCAGAATGATTCCTCATGGTACAGTTCCGTTTCAAATCCACGCACTCATTTCCAAAATTCGCACGACACCGTTTCGGCGTTTTGATCCGACGTTGCACCCCGCACCGTCGATGTTGCACCTTGAGTATATCGATTATTCGGACAGCCATATCTTTTGACTCGTTTAGAGTTACGGGAGCCATAACCTGTCAAAACGAAGCTCTCCAGGAGATCTACGGCTTTGACAGCCCAAGGCCATCATATCGGCGTTCCATACCCAAAAAGGACCATCCGAATCACTTTCGGGGGCTCGAAAGTTTTTTTTCTTTTCGGTTTCTTCATTTGAATTTTTTGGTTAAACGGGATCACCGTGGCTGGCCTACGATTTAACACTGCTGCAGAATGATTCCGCATGGTGCAGTTCCGTTTCAAATCCACGCACTCATTTGCAAAATTCGCACGACACCGTTTCGACGTTTTGATCCGACGTTGCACCCCGCACCGTCGATGTTGCACTCTGAGTATATCGATTATTCGGACAGCCATATCTTTTGACTCGTTTAGAGTTACGGGAGCCATAACCTGTCAAAACGAAGCTCTCCAGGAGATCTACGCCTTTGACAGCCCAAGGCCGTCATAACGGCGTTCCATACCCAAAAAGGACCATCCGAATCACTTTTGGGGGCTCGGAAGTTTTTTTTCTTTTCGGTTTCTTCATTTGAATTTTTTGGTTAAACGGGATCACCGTGGCTGTCCTACGATTTAACACCGCTGCAGAATGATTCCGCATAGTACAGTTCCGTTTCAAATCCACGCACTCATTTGCAAAATTCGCACGACACCGTTTCGACGTTGCACCCCGCACCGTCGATGTTGCACTCTGAGTATATCGATTATTCGGACAGCCATATCTTTTGACTCGTTTAGAGTTACGGGAGCCATAACCTGTCAAAACGAAGCTCTCCAGGAGATCTACGCCTTTGACAGCCCAAGGCCGTCATAACGGCGTTCCATACCCAAAAAGGACCATCCGAATCACTTTCGGGGGCTCGGAAGTTTTTTTCTTTTCGGTTTCTTCATTTGAATTTTTTGGTTAAACGGGATCACCGTGGCTGGCCTACGATTTAACACCGCTGCAGAATGATTCCCCATGGTACAGTTCTGTTTCAAATCCACGCACTCATTACCAAAATTCGCACGACACCGTTTCGGCGTTTTGATCCGAAGTTGCACCCCGCACCGTCGATGTTGCACTCTAAGTATATCGATTATTCGGACAGCCATATCTTTTGACTCGTTTAGAGTTACGGGAGCCATAACCTGTCAAAACGAAGCTCTCCAGGAGATCTACGCCTTTCAAAGCCCACGGCCGTCATAACGGCGTTCCATACCCAAAAAGGACCATCCGAATCACTTTCGGGGGCTCGGAAGTTTTTTTTCTTTTCGGTTTCTTCATTTGAATTTTTTGGTTAAACGGGATCACCGTGGCTGGCCTACGATTTAACACCGCTGCAGAATGATTCCCCATGGTACAGTTCTGTTTCAAATCCACGCACTCATTACCAAAATTCGCACGACACCGTTTCGGCGTTTTGATCCGAAGTTGCACCCCGCACCGTCGATGTTGCACCTTGAGTATATCGATTATTCGGACAGCCATATCTTTTGACTCGTTTAGAGTTACGGGAGCCATAACCTGTCAAAACGAAGCTCTCCAGGAGATCTACGCCTTTCAAAGCCCAAGGCCGTCATAACGGCGTTCCATACCCAAAAAGGACCATCCGAATCACTTTCGGGGGCTCGGAAGTTTTTTTTCTTTTCGGTTTCTTCATTTGAATTTTTTGGTTAAACGGGATCACCGTGGCTGGCCTACGATTTAACACCGCTGCAGAATGATTCCCCATGGTACAGTTCTGTTTCAAATCCACGCACTCATTACCAAAATTCGCACGACACCGTTTCGGCGTTTTGATCCGAAGTTGCACCCCGCACCGTCGATGTTGCACTCTAAGTATATCGATTATTCGGACAGCCATATCTTTTGACTCGTTTAGAGTTACGGGAGCCATAACCTGTCAAAATGAAGCTCTCCAGGAGATCTACGCCTTTGACAGCCCAAGGCCGTCATAACGGCGTTCCATACCCAAAAAGGACCATCCGAATCACTTTCGGGGGCTCGGAAGTTTTTTTTTTCGGTTTCTTCATTTGAATTTTTTGGTTAAACGGGATCACCGTGGCTGGCCTACGATTTAACACTGCTGCAGAATGATTCCGCATGGTACAGTTCCGTTTCAAATTCATGCACTCATTTCCAAAATTCGCACGACACCGTTTCTACGTTTTGATCCGACGTTGCACCCCGCACCGTCGATGTTGCACTTTGAGTATATCGATTATTCGGACAGCCATATCTTTTGACTCGTTTAGAGTTACGGGAGCCATAACCTGTCAAAACGAAGCTCTCCAGGAGATCTACGCCTTTGACAGCCCAAGGCCGTCATAACGGCGTTCCATACCCAAAAAGGACCATCCGAATCACTTTCGGGGGCTCGGAAGTTTTTTTTTCTTTTCGGTTTCTTCATTTGAATTTTTTGGTTAAACGGGATCACCGTGGCTGGCCTACGATTTAACACCGCTGCAGAATGATTCCTCATGGTACAGTTCCATTTCAAATCCACGCACTCATTTCCAAAATTCGCACGACACCGTTTCGGCGTTTTGATCCGACGTTGCACCCCGCACCGTCGATGTTGCACCTTGAGTATATCGATTATTCGGACAGCCATATCTTTTGACTCGTTTAGAGTTACGGGAGCCATAACCTGTCAAAACGAAGCTCTCCAGGAGATCTACGCCTTTGACAGCCCAAGGCCGTCATAACGGCGTTCCATACCCAAAAAGGACCATCCGAATCACTTTCGGGGGCTCGGAAGTTTTTTTCTTTTCGGTTTCTTCATTTGAATTTTTTGGTTAAACGGGATCACCGTGGCTGGCCTACGATTTAACACCGCTGCAGAATGATTCCCCATGGTACAGTTCTGTTTCAAATCCACGCACTCATTACCAAAATTCGCACGACACCGTTTCGGCGTTTTGATCCGAAGTTGCACCCCGCACCGTCGATGTTGCACTCTAAGTATATCGATTATTCGGACAGCCATATCTTTTGACTCGTTTAGAGTTACGGGAGCCATAACCTGTCAAAATGAAGCTCTCCAGGAGATCTACGCCTTTGACCGCCCAAGGCCGTCATAACGGCGTTCCATACCCAAAAAGGACCATCCGAATCACTTTCGGGGGCTCGGAAGTTTTTTTTCTTTTCGGTTTCTTCATTTGAATTTTTTGGTTAAACGGGATCATCGTGGCTGGCCTACGACTTAACACCACTGCAGAATGATTCCGCATGGTACAGTTCCGTTTCAAATCCACGCACTCATTTCCAAAATTCGCACGACACCGTTTCGGCGTTTTGATCCGACGTTGCACCCCGCACCGTCGATGTTGCACCTTGAGTATATCGATTATTCGGACAGCCATATCTTTTGACTCGTTTAGAGTTACGGAAGCCATAACCTGTCAAAACAAAGCTCTCTAGGAGATCTACGCCTTTGACCGCCCAAGGCCGTCATAACGGCGTTCCATGCCCAAAAAGGACCATCCGAATCACTTTCGGGGGCTCGGAAGTTTTTTTTCTTTTCGGTTTCTTCATTTGAATTTTTTGGTTAAACGAGATCACCGTGGCTGGCCTACGATTTAACACCGCTGCAGAATGATTCCTCATGGTACAGTTCCGTTTCAAATCCACGCACTCCTTTCCAAAATTCGCACGACACCGTTTCGGCGTTTTGATCCGACGTTGCACCCCGCGCCGTCGATGTTGCACCTTGAGTATATCGATTATTCGGACAGCCATATCTTTTGACTCGTTTAGAGTTACGGGAGCCATAACCTGTCAAAACGAAGCTCTCCAGGAGATCTACGCCTTTGACAGCCCAAGGCCGTCATAACGGCGTTCCATACCCAAAAAGGACCATCCGAATCACTTTCGGGGGCTCGGAAGTTTTTTTTTTCGGTTTCTTCATTTGAATTTTTTGGTTAAACGGGATCACCGTGGCTGGCCTACGATTTAACACTGCTGCAGAATGATTCCGCATGGTACAGTTCCGTTTCAAATCCATGCACTCATTTCCAAAATTCGCACGACACCGTTTCTACGTTTTGATCCGACGTTGCACCCCGCACCGTCGATGTTGCACTCTGAGTATATCGATTATTCGGACAGCCATATCTTTTGACTCGTTTAGAGTTACGGGAGCCATAACCTGTCAAAACGAAGCTCTCCAAGAGATCTACGCCTTTGACAGCCTAAGGCCGTCATAACGGCGTTCCATACCCAAAAAGGACCATCCGAATCACTTTCGGGGGCTCGGAAGTTTTTTTTCTTTTCGGTTTCTTCATTTGAATTTTTTGGTTAAACGGGATCACCATGGCTGGCCTACGATTTAACACCGCTGCAGAATGATTCCTCATGGTACAGTTCCGTTTCAAATCCACGCACTCATTTCCAAAATTCGCACGACACCGTTTCGGCGTTTTGATCCGACGTTGCACCCCGCACCGTCGATGTTGCACCTTGAGTATATCGATTATTCGGACAGCCATATCTTTTGACTCGTTTAGAGTTACGGGACCCATAACCTGTCAAAACGAAGCTCTCCAAGAGATCTACGCCTTTGACAGCCCAAGGCCGTCATAACGGCGTTCCATACCCAAAAAGGACCATCCGAATCACTTTCGGGGGCTCGGAAGTTTTTTTTCTTTTCGGTTTCTTCATTTGAATTTTTTGGTTAAACGGGATCACCGTGGCTGGCCTACGATTTAACACCGCTGCAGAATGATTCCTCATGGTACAGTTCCGTTTCAAATCCACGCACTCATTTCCAAAATTCACACGACACCGTTTCGGCGTTTTGATCCGACGTTGCACCCCGCACCGTCGATGTTGCACTTTGAGTATATCGATTATTCGGACAGCCATATCTTTTGACTCGTTTAGAGTTACGGGAGCCATAACCTGTCAAAACGAAGCTCTCCAGGAGATCTACGCCTTTGACAGCCCAAGGCCGTCATAACGGCGTTCCATACCCAAAAAGGACCATCCGAATCACTTTCGGGGGCTCGGAAGTTTTTTTTTCTTTTCGGTTTCTTCATTTGAATTTTTTGGTTAAACGGGATCACCGTGGCTGGCCTACGATTTAACACCGCTGCAGAATGATTCCTCATGGTACAGTTCCATTTCAAATCCACGCACTCATTTCCAAAATTCGCACGACACCGTTTCGGCGTTTTGATCCGACGTTGCACCCCGCACCGTCGATGTTGCACCTTGAGTATATCGATTATTCGGACAGCCATATCTTTTGACTCGTTTAGAGTTACGGGAGCCATAACCTATCAAAACGAAGCTCTCCAGGAGATCTACGCCTTTGACAGCCCAAGGCCGTCATAACGGCGTTCCATACCCAAAAAGGACCATCCGAATCACTTTCGGGGGCTCGGAAGTTTTTTTCTTTTCGGTTTCTTCATTTGAATTTTTTGGTTAAACGGGATCACCGTGGCTGGCCTACGATTTAACACCGCTGCAGAATGATTCCCCATGGTACAGTTCTGTTTCAAATCCACGCACTCATTACCAAAATTCGCACGACACCGTTTCGGCGTTTTGATCCGAAGTTGCACCCCGCACCGTCGATGTTGCACTCTAAGTATATCGATTATTCGGACAGCCATATCTTTTGACTCGTTTAGAGTTACGGGAGCCATAACCTGTCAAAATGAAGCTCTCCAGGAGATCTACGCCTTTGACCGCCCAAGGCCGTCATAACGGCGTTCCATACCCAAAAAGGACCATCCGAATCACTTTCGGGGGCTCGGAAGTTTTTTTTCTTTTCGGTTTCTTCATTTGAATTTTTTGGTTAAACGGGATCATCGTGGCTGGCCTACGACTTAACACCACTGCAGAATGATTCCGCATGGTACAGTTCCGTTTCAAATCCACGCACTCATTTCCAAAATTCGCACGACACCGTTTCGGCGTTTTGATCCGACGTTGCACCCCGCACCGTCGATGTTGCACCTTGAGTATATCGATTATTCGGACAGCCATATCTTTTGACTCGTTTAGAGTTACGGAAGCCATAACCTGTCAAAACAAAGCTCTCTAGGAGATCTACGCCTTTGACCGCCCAAGGCCGTCATAACGGCGTTCCATGCCCAAAAAGGACCATCCGAATCACTTTCGGGGGCTCGGAAGTTTTTTTTCTTTTCGGTTTCTTCATTTGAATTTTTTGGTTAAACGAGATCACCGTGGCTGGCCTACGATTTAACACCGCTGCAGAATGATTCCTCATGGTACAGTTCCGTTTCAAATCCACGCACTCATTTCCAAAATTCGCACGACACCGTTTCGGCGTTTTGATCCGACGTTGCACCCCGCGCCGTCGATGTTGCACCTTGAGTATATCGATTATTCGGACAGCCATATCTTTTGACTCGTTTAGAGTTACGGGAGCCATAACCTGTCAAAACGAAGCTCTCCAGGAGATCTACGCCTTTGACAGCCCAAGGCCGTCATAACGGCGTTCCATACCCAAAAAGGACCATCCGAATCACTTTCGGGGGCTCGGAAGTTTTTTTTTTCGGTTTCTTCATTTGAATTTTTTGGTTAAACGGGATCACCGTGGCTGGCCTACGATTTAACACTGCTGCAGAATGATTCCGCATGGTACAGTTCCGTTTCAAATCCATGCACTCATTTCCAAAATTCGCACGACACCGTTTCTACGTTTTGATCCGACGTTGCACCCCGCACCGTCGATGTTGCACTCTGAGTATATCGATTATTCGGACAGCCATATCTTTTGACTCGTTTAGAGTTACGGGAGCCATAACCTGTCAAAACGAAGCTCTCCAAGAGATCTACGCCTTTGACAGCCTAAGGCCGTCATAACGGCGTTCCATACCCAAAAAGGACCATCCGAATCACTTTCGGGGGCTCGGAAGTTTTTTTTCTTTTCGGTTTCTTCATTTGAATTTTTTGGTTAAACGGGATCACCATGGCTGGCCTACGATTTAACACCGCTGCAGAAAGATTCCTCATGGTACAGTTCCGTTTCAAATCCACGCACTCATTTCCAAAATTCGCACGACACCGTTTCGGCGTTTTGATCCGACGTTGCACCCCGCACCGTCGATGTTGCACCTTGAGTATATCGATTATTCGGACAGCCATATCTTTTGACTCGTTTAGAGTTACGGGACCCATAACCTGTCAAAACGAAGCTCTCCAAGAGATCTACGCCTTTGACAGCCCAAGGCCGTCATAACGGCGTTCCATACCCAAAAAGGACCATCCGAATCACTTTCGGGGGCTCGGAAGTTTTTTTTCTTTTCGGTTTCTTCATTTGAATTTTTTGGTTAAACGGGATCACCGTGGCTGGCCTACGATTTAACACCGCTGCAGAATGATTCCTCATGGTACAGTTCCGTTTCAAATCCACGCACTCATTTCCAAAATTCACACGACACCGTTTCGACGTTTTGATCCGACGTTGCACCCCGCACCGTCGATGTTGCACCTTGAGTATATCGATTATTCGGACAGCCATATCTTTTGACTCGTTTAGAGTTACGGGAGCCATAACCTGTCAAAACGAAGCTCTCCAGGAGATCTACGCCTTTGATAGCCCAAGGCCGTCATAACGGCGTTCCATACCCAAAAAGGACCATCCGAATCACTTTCGGGGGCTCGGAAGTTTTTTTTCTTTTCGGTTTCTTCATTTGAATTTTTTGGTTAAACGGGATCACCGTGGCTGGCCTACGATTTAACACCGCTGCAGAATGATTCCCCATGGTACAGTTCTGTTTCAAATCCACGCACTCATTACCAAAATTCGCACGACACCGTTTCGGCGTTTTGATCCGAAGTTGCACCCCGCACCGTCGATGTTGCACTCTTAGTATATCGATTGTTCGGACAGCCATATCTTTTGACTCGTTTAGAGTTACGGGAGCCATAACCTGTCAAAACGAAGCTCTCCAGGAGATCTACGCCTTTGACCGCCCAAGGCCGTCATAACGGCGTTCCATACCCAAAAAGGACCATCCGAATCACTTTCGGGGGCTCGGAAGTTTTTTTCTTTTCGGTTTCTTCATTTGAATTTTTTGGTTAAACGGGATCATCGTGGCTGGCCTACGACTTAACACCGCTGCAGAATGATTCCGCATGGTACAGTTCCGTTTCAAATCCACGCACTCATTTCCAAAATTCGCACGACACCGTTTCGACGTTTGATCCGACGTTGCACCCCGCACCGTCGATGTTGCACTATGAGTATATCGATTATTCGGACAGCCATATCTTTTGAGTCGTTTAGAGTTACGGGAGCCATAACCTGTCAAAACGACGCTCTCCAGGAGATCTACGCCTTTGACAGCCTAAGGCCGTCATAACGGCGTTCCATACCCAAAAAGGACCATCCGAATCACTTTCGGGGGCTCGGAAGTTTTTTTCTTTTCGGTTTCTTCATTTGAATTTTTTGGTTAAACGGGATCACCGTGGCTGGCCTACGATTTAACACCGCTGCAGAATGATTCCTCATGGTACAGTTCCGTTTCAAATCCACGCACTCATTTCCAAAATTCGCACGACACCGTTTCGGGGTTTTGATCCGACGTTGCACCCCGCACCGTCGATGTTGCACATTGAGTATATCGATTATTCGGACAACCATATCTTTTGACTCGTTTAGAGTTACGGGAGCCATAACCTGTCAAAACGAAGCTCTCCAGGAGATCTACGCCTTTGATAGCCCAAGGCCGTCATAACGGCGTTCCATACCCAAAAAGGACCATCCGAATCACTTTCGGGGGCTCGGAAGTTTTTTTCTTTTCGGTTTCTTCATTTGAATTTTTTGGTTAAACGGGATCACCGTGGCTGGCCTACGATTTAACACTGCTGCAGAATGATTTCGCATGGTACAGTTCCGTTTCAAATCCATGCACTCATTTCCAAAATTCGCACGACACCGTTTCGACGTTTTGATCCGACGTTGCACCCCGCACCGTCGATGTTGCACTCTGAGTATATCGATTATTCGGACAGCCATATCTTTTGACTCGTTTAGAGTTACGGGAGCCATAACCTGTCAAAACGAAGCTCTCCAGGAGATCTACGCCTTTGACAGCCCAAGGCCGTCATAACGGCGTTCCATACCCAAAAAGGACCATCCGAATCACTTTCGGGGGCTCGGAAGTTTTTTTTCTTTTTGGTTTCTTCATTTGAATTTTTTGGTTAAACGGGATCACCGTGGCTGGCCTACGATTGAACACCGCTGCAGAATGATTCCGCATGGTACAGTTCCGTTTCAAATCCACGCACTCATTTCCAAAATTCACACAACACCGTTTCGACGTTTTGATCCGACGTTGCACCCCGCACCGTCGATGTTGCACTCTAAGTATATCGATTATTCGGACAGCCATATCTTTTGACTCGTTTAGAGTTACGGGAGCCATAACCTGTCAAAACGAAGCTCTCCAGGAGATCTACGCCTTTGACAGCCCAAAGCCGTCATAACGGCGTTCCATACCCGAAAAGGACCATCCGAATCACTTTCGGGGGCTCGGAAGTTTTTTTTCTTTTTGGTTTCTTCATTTGAATTTTTTGGTTAAACGGGATCACCGTGGCTGGCCTACGACTTAACACCGCTGCAGAATGATTCCGCATGGTACAGTTCCGTTTCAAATCCACGCACTCATTTCCAAAATTCGCACGACACCGTTTCGACGTTTTGATCCGACGTTGCACCCCGCACCGTCGATGTTGCACTCTGAGTATATCGATTATTCGGACAGCCATATCTTTTGACTCGTTTAGAGTTACGGGAGCCATAACCTGTCAAAACGACGCTCTCCAGGAGATCTACGCCTTTGACAGCCTAAGGCCATCATAACGGCGTTCCATACCCAAAAAGGACCATCCGAATCACTTTCGGGGGCTCGGAAGTTTTTTTCTTTTCGGTTTCTTCATTTGAATTTTTTGGTTAAACGGGATCACCGTGGCTGGCCTACGATTTAACACCGCTGCAGAATGATTCCTCATGGTACAGTTCCGTTTCAAATCCACGCACTCATTTCCAAAATTCGCACGACACCGTTTCGGCGTTTTGATCCGACGTTGCACCCCGCACCGTCGATGTTGCACCTTGAGTATATCGATTATTCGGACAGCCATATCTTTTGACTCGTTTAGAGTTACGGGAGCCATAACCTGTCAAAACGAAGCTCTCCAGGAGATCTACGCCTTTGATAGCCCAAGGCCGTCATAACGGCGTTCCATACCCAAAAAGGACCATCCGAATCACTTTCGGGGGCTCGGAAGTTTTTTTCTTTTCGGTTTCTTCATTTGAATTTTTTGGTTAAACGGGATCACCGTGGCTGGCCTACGATTTAACACTGCTGCAGAATGATTTCGCATGGTATAGTTCTGTTTCAAATCCACGCACTCATTTCCAAAATTCGCACGACACCGTTTCGACGTTTTGATCCGACGTTGCACCCCGCACCGTCGATGTTGCACTCTGAGTATATCGATTATTCGGACAGCCATATCTTTTGACTCGTTTAGAGTTACGGGAGCCATAACCTGTCAAAACGAAGCTCTCCAGGAGATCTACGCCTTTGACAGCCCAAGGCCGTCATAACGGCGTTCCATACCCAAAAAGGACCATCCGAATCACTTTCGGGGGCTCGGAAGTTTTTTTTCTTTTCGGTTTCTTCATTTGAATTTTTTGGTTAAACGGGATCACCGTGGCTGGCCTACGATTTAACACCGCTGCAGAATGATTCCACATGGTACAGTTCCGTTTCAAATCCACGCACTCATTTCCAAAATTCGCACGACACCATTTCGACGTTTTGATCCGACGTTGCACCCCGCATCGTCGATGTTGCACTCTGAGTATATCGATTATTCGGACAGCCATATCTTTTGACTCGTTTAGAGTTACGGGAGCCATAACCTGTCAAAACGAAGCTCTCCAGGAGATCTATGCCTTTGACGGCCTAAGGCCGTCATAACGGCTTTCCATACCCAAAAAGGACCATCCGAATCACTTTCAGGGGCTCGGAAGTTTTTTTTCTTTTCGGTTTCTTCATTTGAATTTTTTGGTTAAACGGGATCACCATGGCTGGCCTACGATTTAACACCGCTGCAGAATGATTCCTCATGGTACAGTTCCGTTTCAAATCCACGCACTCATTTCCAAAATTCGCACGACACCGTTTCGGCGTTTTGATCCGACGTTGCACCCCGCACCGTCGATGTTGCACCTTGAGTATATCGATTATTCGGACAGCCATATCTTTTGACTCGTTTAGAGTTACGGGACCCATAACCTGTCAAAACGAAGCTCTCCAAGAGATCTACGCCTTTGACAGCCCAAGGCCGTCATAACGGCGTTCCATACCCAAAAAGGACCATCCGAATCACTTTTGGGGGCTCGGAAGTTTTTTTCTTTTCGGTTTCTTCATTTGAATTTTTTGGTTAAACGGGATCACCGTGGCTGGCCTACGATTTAACACCGCTGCAGAATGATTCCTCATGGTATAGTTCCGTTTCAAATCCACGCACTCATTTCCAAAATTCGCACGACACCGTTTCGGCGTTTTGATCCGACGTTGCACCCCGCACCGTCGATGTTGCACCTTGAGTATATCGATTATTCGGACAGCCATATCTTTTGACTCGTTTAGAGTTACGGGAGCCATAACCTGTCAAAACGAAGCTCTCCAGGAGATCTACGCCTTTGATAGCCCAAGGCCGTCATAACGGCGTTCCATACCCAAAAAGGACCATCCGAATCACTTTCGGGGGCTCGGAAGTTTTTTTCTTTTTGGTTTCTTCATTTGAATTTTTTGGTTAAACGGGATCACCGTGGCTGGCCTACGATTTAACACTGCTGCAGAATGATTTCGCATGGTACAGTTCCGTTTCAAATCCACGCACTCATTTCCAAAATTCGCACGACACTGTTTCGACGTTTTGATCCGACGTTGCACCCCGCACCGTCGATGTTGCACTCTGAGTATATCGATTATTCAGACAGCCATATCTTTTGACTCGTTTAGAGTTACGGGAGCCATAACCTGTCAAAACGAAGCTCTCCAGGAGATCTACGCCTTTGACAACCCAAGGCCGTCATAACGGCGTTCCATACCCAAAAAGGACCATCCGAATCACTTTCGGGGGCTCGGAAGTTTTTTTTCTTTTCGGTTTCTTCATTTGAATTTTTTGGTTAAACGGGATCACCGTGGCTGGCCTACGATTAAACACCGCTGCAGAATGATTCCGCATGGTACAGGTCCGTTTCAAATCCACGCACTCATTTCCAAAATTCGCACAACACCGTTTCGACGTTTTGATCCGACGTTGCACCCCGCACCGTCGATGTTGCACTCTAAGTATATCGATTATTCGGACAGCCATATCTTTTGACTCGTTTAGAGTTACGGGAGCCATAACCTGTCAAAACGAAGCTCTCCAGGAGATCTACGCCTTTGACAGCCCAAAGCCGTCATAACGGCGTTCCATACCCGAAAAGGACCATCCGAATCACTTTCGGGGGCTCGGAAGTTTTTTTTCTTTTCGGTTTCTTCATTTGAATTTTTTGGTTAAACGGGATCACCGTGGCTGACCTACGACTTAACACCGCTGCAGAATGATTCCGCATGGTACAGTTCCGTTTCAAATCCACGCACTCATTTCCAAAATTCGCACGACACCGTTTCGACGTTTTGATCCGACGTTGCACCCCGCACCGTCGATGTTGCACTCTGAGTATATCGATTATTCGGACAGCCATATCTTTTGACTCGTTTAGAGTTATGGGAGCCATAACTTGTCAAAACGACGCTCTCCAGGAGATCTACGCCTTTGACTGCCTAAGGCCGTCATAACGGCGTTCCATACCCAAAAAGGACCATCCGAATCACTTTCGGGGGCTCGGAAGTTTTTTTCTTTTCGGTTTCTTCATTTGAATTTTTTGGTTAAACGGGATCACCGTGGCTGGCCTACGATTTAACACCGCTGCAGAATGATTCCTCATGGTACAGTTCCGTTTCAAATCCACGCACTCATTTCCAAAATTCGCACGACACCGTTTCGGCGTTTTGATCCGACGTTGCACCCCGCACCGTCGATGTTGCACCTTGAGTATATCGATTATTCGGACAGCCATATCTTTTGACTCGTTTAGAGTTACGGGAGCCATAACCTGTCAAAACGAAGCTCTCCAGGAGATCTACGCCTTTGATAGCCCAAGGCCGTCATAACGGCGTTCCATACCCAAAAAGGACCATCCGAATCACTTTCGGGGGCTCGGAAGTTTTTTTCTTTTTGGTTTCTTCATTTGAATTTTTTGGTTAAACGGGATCACCGTGGCTGGCCTACGATTTAACACTGCTGCAGAATGATTTCGCATGGTACAGTTCCATTTCAAATCCACGCACTCATTTCCAAAATTCGCACGACACTGTTTCGACGTTTTGATCCGACGTTGCACCCCGCACCGTCGATGTTGCACTCTGAGTATATCGATTATTCGGACAGCCATATCTTTTGACTCGTTTAGAGTTACGGGAGCCATAACCTGTCAAAACGAAGCTCTCCAGGAGATCTACGCCTTTGACAGCCCAAGGCCGTCATAACGGCGTTCCATACCCAAAAAGGACCATCCGAATCACTTTCGGGGGCTCGGAAGTTTTTTTTCTTTTCGGTTTCTTCATTTGAATTTTTTGGTTAAACGGGATCACCGTGGCTGGCCTACGATTAAACACCGCTGCAGAATGATTCCGCATGGTACAGTTCCGTTTCAAATCCACGCACTCATTTCCAAAATTCGCACAACACCGTTTCGACGTTTTGATCCGACGTTGCACCCCGCACCGTCGATGTTGCACTCTAAGTATATCGATTATTCGGACAGCCATATCTTTTGACTCGTTTAGAGTTACGGGAGCCATAACCTGTCAAAACGAAGCTCTCCAGGAGATCTACGCCTTTGACAGCCCAAAGCCGTCATAACGGCGTTCCATACCCGAAAAGGACCATCCGAATCACTTTCGGGGGCTCGGAAGTTTTTTTTCTTTTCGGTTTCTTCATTTGAATTTTTTGGTTAAACGGGATCACCGTGGCTGGCCTACGACTTAACACCGCTGCAGAATGATTCCGCATGGTACAGTTCCGTTTCAAATCCACGCACTCATTTCCAAAATTCGCACGACACCGTTTCGACGTTTTGATCCGACGTTGCACCCCGCACCGTCGATGTTGCACTCTGAGTATATCGATTATTCGGACAGCCATATCTTTTGACTCGTTTAGAGTTATGGGAGCCATAACCTGTCAAAACGACGCTCTCCAGGAGATCTACGCCTTTGACAGCCTAAGGCCGTCATAACGGCGTTCCATACCCAAAAAGGACCATCCGAATCACTTTCGGGGGCTCGGAAGTTTTTTTCTTTTCGGTTTCTTCATTTGAATTTTTTGGTTAAACGGGATCACCGTGGCTGGCCTACGATTTAACACCGCTGCAGAATGATTCCTCATGGTACAGTTCCGTTTCAAATCCACGCACTCATTTCCAAAATTCGCACGACACCGTTTCGGCGTTTTGATCCGACGTTGCACCCCGCACCGTCGATGTTGCACCTTGAGTATATCGATTATTCGGACAGCCATATCTTTTGACTCGTTTAGAGTTACGGGAGCCATAACCTGTCAAAACGAAGCTCTCCAGGAGATCTACGCCTTTGATAGCCCAAGGCCGTCATAACGGCGTTCCATACCCAAAAAGGACCATCCGAATCACTTTCGGGGGCTCGGAAGTTTTTTTCTTTTCGGTTTCTTCATTTGAATTTTTTGGTTAAACGGGATCACCGTGGCTGGCCTACGATTTAACACTGCTGCAGAATGATTTCGCATGGTACAGTTCTGTTTCAAATCCACGCACTCATTTCCAAAATTCGCACGACACCGTTTCGACGTTTTGATCCGACGTTGCACCCCGCACCGTCGATGTTGCACTCTGAGTATATCGATTATTCGGACAGCCATATCTTTTGACTCGTTTAGAGTTACGGGAGCCATAACCTGTCAAAACGAAGCTCTCCAGGAGATCTACGCCTTTTACAGCCCAAGGCCGTCATAACGGCGTTCCATACCCAAAAAGGACCATCCGAATCACTTTCGGGGGCTCGGAAGTTTTTTTTCTTTTCGGTTTCTTCATTTGAATTTTTTGGTTAAACGGGATCACCGTGGCTGGCCTACGATTTAACACCGCTGCAGAATGATTCCACATGGTATAGTTCCGTTTCAAATCCACGCACTCATTTCCAAAATTCGCACGACACCGTTTCGACGTTTTGATCCGACGTTGCACCCCGCACCGTCGATGTTGCACTCTGAGTATATCGATTATTCGGACAGCCATATCTTTTGACTCGTTTAGAGTTACGGGAGCCATAACCTGTCAAAACGAAGCTCTCCAGGAGATCTATGCCTTTGACGACCTAAGGCCGTCATAACGGCTTTCCATACCCAAAAAGGACCATCCGAATCACTTTCGGGGGCTCGGAAGTTTTTTTTCTTTTCGGTTTCTTCATTTGAATTTTTTGGTTAAACGGGATCACCATGGCTGGCCTACGATTTAACACCGCTGCAGAATGATTCCTCATGGTACAGTTCCGTTTCAAATCCGCGCACTCATTTCCAAAATTCGCACGACACCGTTTCGGCGTTTTGATCCGACGTTGCACCCCGCACCGTCGATGTTGCACCTTGAGTATATCGATTATTCGGACAGCCATATCTTTTGACTCGTTTAGAGTTACGGGACCCATAACCTGTCAAAACGAAGCTCTCCAAGAGATCTACGCCTTTGACAGCCCAAGGCCGTCATAACGGCGTTCCATACCCAAAAAGGACCATCCGAATCACTTTTGGGGGCTCGGAAGTTTTTTTCTTTTCGGTTTCTTCATTTGAATTTTTTGGTTAAATGGGATCACCGTGGCTGGCCTACGATTTAACACCGCTGCAGAATGATTCCTCATGGTACAGTTCCATTTCAAATCCACGCACTCATTTCCAAAATTCGCACGACACCGTTTCGGCGTTTTGATCCGACGTTGCACCCCGCACCGTCGATGTTGCACCTTGAGTATATCGATTATTCGGACAGCCATATCTTTTGACTCGTTTAGAGTTACGGGAGCCATAACCTGTCAAAACGAAGCTCTCCAGGAGATCTACGCCTTTGACAGCCCAAGGCCGTCATAACGGCGTTCCATACCCAAAAAGGACCATCCGAATCACTTTCGGGGGCTCGGAAGTTTTTTTTCTTTTCGGTTTCTTCATTTGAATTTTTTGGTTAAACGGGATCACCGTGGCTGGCCTACGATTTAACACTGCTGCAGAATGATTCCGCATGGTGCAGTTCCGTTTCAAATCCACGCACTCATTTGCAAAATTCGCACGACACCGTTTCGACGTTTTGATCCGACGTTGCACCCCGCACCGTCGATGTTGCACTCTGAGTATATCGATTATTCGGACAGCCATATCTTTTGACTCGTTTAGAGTTACGGGAGCCATAACCTGTCAAAACGAAGCTCTCTAGGAGATCTACGCCTTTGACAGCCCAAGGCCGTCATAACGGCGTTCCATACCCAAAAAGGACCATCCGAATCACTTTTGGGGGCTCGGAAGTTTTTTTTCTTTTCGGTTTCTTCATTTGAATTTTTTGGTTAAACGGGATCACCGTGGCTGGCCTACGATTTAACACCGCTGCAGAATGATTCAGCATGGTACAGTTCCGTTTCAAATCCACGCACTCATTTCCAAAATTCACACGACACCGTTTCGACGTTTTGATCCGATGTTGCACCCCGCACCGTCGATGTTGCACTCTGAGTATATCGATTATTCGGACAGCCATATCTTTTGACTCGTTTAGAGTTACGGGAGCCATAACCTATCAAAACGAAGCTCTCCAGGAGATCTACGCCTTTGATGGCCCAAGGCCGTCATAACGGCGTTCCATACCCAAAAAGGACCATCCGAATCACTTTCGGGGGCTCGGAAGTTTTTTTTCTTTTCGGTTTCTTCATTTGAATTTTTTGGTTAAACGGGATCACCGTGGCTGGCCTACGATTTAACACCGCTGCAGAATGATTCCTCATGGTACAGTTCCGTTTCAAATCCACGCACTCATTTCCAAAATTCGCACGACACCGTTTCGGCGTTTTGATCCGACGTTGCACCCCGCACCGTCGATGTTGCATCTTGAGTATATCGATTATTCGGACAGCCATATCATTTGACTCGTTTAGAGTTACGGGAGCCATAACCTGTCAAAACGAAGCTCTCCAGGAGATCTACGCCTTTGACGGCCTAAGGCCGTCATAACGGCTTTCCATACCCAAAAAGGACCATCCGAATCACTTTCGGGGGCTCGGAAGTTTTTTTTCTTTTCGGTTTCTTCATTTGAATTTTTTGGTTAAACGGGATCATCATGGCTGGCCTACGATTTAACACCGCTGCAGAATGATTCCTCATGGTACAGTTCCGTTTCAAATCCACGCACTCATTTCCAAAATTCGCACGACACCGTTTCGGCGTTTTGATCCGACGTTGCACCCCGCACCGTCGATGTTGCACCTTGAGTATATCGATTATTCGGACAGCCATATCTTTTGACTCGTTTAGAGTTACGGGAGCCATAACCTGTCAAAACGAAGCTCTCCAGGAGATCTACGCCTTTGATAGCCCAAGGCCGTCATAACGGCGTTCCATACCCAAAAAGGACCATCCGAATCACTTTCGGGGGCTCGGAAGTTTTTTTCTTTTCGGTTTCTTCATTTGAATTTTTTGGTTAAACGGGATCACCGTGGCTGGCCTACGATTTAACACTGCTGCAGAATGATTTCGCATGGTACAGTTCTGTTTCAAATCCACGCACTCATTTCCAAAATTCGCACGACACCGTTTCGACGTTTTGATCCGACGTTGCACCCCGCACCGTCGATGTTGCACTCTGAGTATATCGATTATTCGGACAGCCATATCTTTTGACTCGTTTAGAGTTACGGGAGCCATAACCTGTCAAAACGAAGCTCTCCAGGAGATCTACGCCTTTGACAGCCCAAGGCCGTCATAACGGCGTTCCATACCCAAAAAGGACCATCCGAATCACTTTCGGGGGCTCGGAAGTTTTTTTTCTTTTCGGTTTCTTCATTTGAATTTTTTGGTTAAACGGGATCACCGTGGCTGGCCTACGATTTAACACCGCTGCAGAATGATTCCACATGGTACAGTTCCGTTTCAAATCCACGCACTCATTTCCAAAATTCGCACGACACCGTTTCGACGTTTTGATCCGACGTTGCACCCCGCACCGTCGATGTTGCACTCTGAGTATATCGATTATTCGGACAGCCATATCTTTTGACTCGTTTAGAGTTACGGGAGCCATAACCTGTCAAAACGAAGCTCTCCAGGAGATCTATGCCTTTGACGGCCTAAGGCCGTCATAACGGCTTTCCATACCCAAAAAGGACCATCCGAATCACTTTCGGGGGCTCGGAAGTTTTTTTTCTTTTCGGTTTCTTCATTTGAATTTTTTGGTTAAACGGGATCACCATGGCTGGCCTACGATTTAACACCGCTGCAGAATGATTCCTCATGGTACAGTTCCGTTTCAAATCCACGCACTCATTTCCAAAATTCGCACGACACCGTTTCGGCGTTTTGATCCGACGTTGCACCCCGCACCGTCGATGTTGCACCTTGAGTATATCGATTATTCGGACAGCCATATCTTTTGACTCGTTTAGAGTTACGGGACCCATAACCTGTCAAAACGAAGCTCTCCAAGAGATCTACGCCTTTGACAGCCCAAGGCCGTCATAACGGCGTTCCATACCCAAAAAGGACCATCCGAATCACTTTTGGGGGCTCGGAAGTTTTTTTCTTTTCGGTTTCTTCATTTGAATTTTTTGGTTAAACGGGATCACCGTGGCTGGCCTACGATTTAACACCGCTGCAGAATGATTCCTCATGGTACAGTTCCGTTTCAAATCCACGCACTCATTTCCAAAATTCGCACGACACCGTTTCGGCGTTTTGATCCGACGTTGCACCCCGCACCGTCGATGTTGCACCTTGAGTATATCGATTATTCGGACAGCCATATCTTTTGACTCGTTTAGAGTTACGGGAGCCATAACCTGTCAAAACGAAGCTCTCCAGGAGATCTACGCCTTTGACAGCCCAAGGCCGTCATAACGGCGTTCCATACCCAAAAAGGACCATCCGAATCACTTTCGGGGGCTCGGAAGTTTTTTTTCTTTTCGGTTTCTTCATTTGAATTTTTTGGTTAAACGGGATCACCGTGGCTGGCCTACGATTTAACACTGCTGCAGAATGATTCCGCATGGTGCAGTTCCGTTTCAAATCCACGCACTCATTTGCAAAATTCGCACGACACCGTTTCGACGTTTTGATCCGACGTTGCACCCCGCACCGTCGATGTTGCACTCTGAGTATATCGATTATTCGAACAGCCATATCTTTTGACTCGTTTAGAGTTACGGGAGCCATAACCTGTCAAAACGAAGCTCTCTAGGAGATCTACGCCTTTGACAGCCCAAGGCCGTCATAACGGCGTTCCATACCCAAAAAGGACCATCCGAATCACTTTTGGGGGCTCGGAAGTTTTTTTTCTTTTCGGTTTCTTCATTTGAATTTTTTGGTTAAACGGGATCACCGTGGCTGGCCTACGATTTAACACCGCTGCAGAATGATTTAGCATGGTACAGTTCCGTTTCAAATCCACGCACTCATTTCCAAAATTCACACGACACCGTTTCGACGTTTTGATCCGATGTTGCACCCCGCACCGTCGATGTTGCACTCTGAGTATATCGATTATTCGGACAGCCATATCTTTTGACTCGTTTAGAGTTACGGGAGCCATAACCTATCAAAACGAAGCTCTCCAGGAGATCTACGCCTTTGATGGCCCAAGGCCGTCATAACGGCGTTCCATACCCAAAAAGGACCATCCGAATCACTTTCGGGGGCTCGGAAGTTTTTTTTCTTTTCGGTTTCTTCATTTGAATTTTTTGGTTAAACGGGATCACCGTGGCTGGCCTACGATTTAACACCGCTGCAGAATGATTCCTCATGGTACAGTTCCGTTTCAAATCCACGCACTCATTTCCAAAATTCGCACGACACCGTTTCGGCGTTTTGATCCGACGTTGCACCCCGCACCGTCGATGTTGCATCTTGAGTATATCGATTATTCGGACAGCCATATCATTTGACTCGTTTAGAGTTACGGGAGCCATAACCTGTCAAAACGAAGCTCTCCAGGAGATCTACGCCTTTGACGGCCTAAGGCCGTCATAACGGCTTTCCATACCCAAAAAGGACCATCCGAATCACTTTCGGGGGCTCGGAAGTTTTTTTTCTTTTCGGTTTCTTCATTTGAATTTTTTGGTTAAACGGGATCACCATGGCTGGCCTACGATTTAACACCGCTGCAGAATGATTCCTCATGGTACAGTTCCGTTTCAAATCCACGCACTCATTTCCAAAATTCGCACGACACCGTTTCGGCGTTTTGATCCGACGTTGCACCCCGCACCGTCGATGTTGCACCTTGAGTATATCGATTATTCGGACTGCCATATCTTTTGACTCGTTTAGAGTTACGGGACCCATAACCTGTCAAAACGAAGCTCTCCAAGAGATCTACGCCTTTGACAGCCCAAGGCCGTCATAACGGCGTTCCATACCCAAAAAGGACCATCCGAATCACTTTTGGGGGCTCGGAAGTTTTTTTCTTTTCGGTTTCTTCATTTGAATTTTTTGGTTAAACGGGATCACCGTGGCTGGCCTACGATTTAACACCGCTGCAGAATGATTCCTCATGGTACAGTTCCATTTCAAATCCACGCACTCATTTCCAAAATTCGAACGACACCGTTTCGACGTTTTGATCCGACGTTGCACCCCGCACCGTCGATGTTGCACCTTGAGTATATCGATTATTCGGACAGCCATATCTTTTGACTCGTTTAGAGTTACGGGAGCCATAACCTGTCAAAACGAAGCTCTTCAGGAGATATACGCCTTTGACAGCCCAAGGCCGTCATAACGGCGTTCCATACCCAAAAAGGACCATCCGAATCACATTCGGGGGCTCGGAAGTTTTTTTCTTTTCGGTTTCTTCATTTGAATTTTTTGGTTAAACGGGATCACCGTGGCTGGCCTACGATTTAACACCGCTGCAGAATGATTCCTGATGGTACAGTTCCGTTTCAAATCCACGCACTCATTTCCAAAATTCGCACGACACCGTTTCGGCGTTTTGATCCGACGTTGCACCCCGCACCGTCGATGTTGCACCTTGAGTATATCGATTATTCGGACAGCCATATCTTTTGACTCGTTTAGAGTTACGGGAGCCATAACCTGTCAAAACGAAGCTCTCCAGGAGATCTACGCCTTTGATAGCCCAAGGCCGTCATAACGGCGTTCCATACCCAAAAAGGACCATCCGAATCACTTTCGGGGGCTCGGAAGTTTTTTTCTTTTCGGTTTCTTCATTTGAATTTTTTGGTTAAACGGGATCACCGTGGCTGGCCTACGATTTAACACTGCTGCAGAATGATTTCGCATGGTACAGTTCCGTTTCAAATCCACGCACTCATTTCCAAAATTCGCACGACACCGTTTCGACGTTTTGATCCGACGTTGCACCCCGCACCGTCGATGTTGCACTCTGAGTATATCGATTATTCGGACAGCCATATCTTTTGACTCGTTTAGAGTTACGAGAGCCATAACCTGTCAAAACGAAGCTCTCCAGGAGATCTACGCCTTTGACAGCCCAAGGCTGTCATAACGGCGTTCCATACCCAAAAAGGACCATCCGAATCACTTTAGGGGGCTCGGAAGTTTTTTTTCTTTTCGGTTTCTTCATTTGAATTTTTTGGTTAAACGGGATCACCGTGGCTGGCCTACGATTAAACACCGCTGCAGAATGATTCCGCATGGTACAGTTCCATTTCAAATCCACGCACTCATTTCCAAAATTCGCACGACACCGTTTCGACGTTTTGATCCGACGTTGCACCCCGCACCGTCGATGTTGCACTCTGAGTATATCGATTATTCGGACAGCCATATCTTTTGACTCGTTTAGAGTTACGGGAGCCATAACCTGTCAAAACGAAGCTCTCCAGGAGATCTACGCCTTTGACAGCCCAAAGCCGTCATAACGGCGTTCCATACCCGAAAAGGACCATCCGAATCACTTTCGGGGGCTCGGAAGTTTTTTTTCTTTTCGGTTTCTTCATTTGAATTTTTTGGTTAAACGGGATCACCGTGGCTGGCCTACGACTTAACACCGCTGCAGAATGATTCCGCATGGTACAGTTCCGTTTCAAATCCACGCACTCATTTCCAAAATTCGCACGACACCGTTTCGACGTTTTGATCCGACGTTGCACCCCGCACCGTCGATGTTGCACTCTGAGTATATCGATTATTCGGACAGCCATATCTTTTGACTCGTTTAGAGTTACGGGAGCCATAACCTGTCAAAACGACGCTCTCCAGGAGATCTATGCCTTTGACAGCCTAAGGCCGTCATAACGGCGTTCCATACCCAAAAAGGACCATCCGAATCACTTTCGGGGGCTCGGAAGTTTTTTTCTTTTCGGTTTCTTCATTTGAATTTTTTGGTTAAACGGGATCACCGTGGCTGGCCTACGATTTAACACCGCTGCACAATGATTCCTCATGGTACAGTTCCGTTTCAAATCCACGCACTCATTTCCAAAATTCGCACGACACCGTTTCGGCGTTTTGATCCGACGTTGCACCCCGCACCGTCGATGTTGCACCTTGAGTATATCGATTATTCGGACAGCCATATCTTTTGACTCGTTTAGAGTTACGGGAGCCATAACCTGTCAAAACGAAGCTCTCCAGGAGATCTACGCCTTTGATAGCCCAAGGCCGTCATAACGGCGTTCCATACCCAAAAAGGACCATCCGAATCACTTTCGGGGGCTCGGAAGTTTTTTTTTCTTTTCGGTTTCTTCATTTGAATTTTTTGGTTAAACGGGATCACCGTGGCTGGCCTACGATTAAACACCGCTGCAGAATGATTCCGCATGGTACAGTTCCGTTTCAAATCCACGCACTCATTTCCAAAATTCGCACGACACCGTTTCGACGTTTTGATCCGACGTTGCACCCCGCACCGTCGATGTTGCACTCTGAGTATATCGATTATTCGGACAGCCATATCTTTTGACTCGTTTAGAGTTACGGGAGCCATAACCTGTCAAAACGAAGCTCTCCAGGAGATCTACGCCTTTGACAGCCCAAAGCCGTCATAACGGCGTTCCATACCCGAAAAGGACCATCCGAATCACTTTCGGGGGCTCGGAAGTTTTTTTTCTTTTCGGTTTCTTCATTTGAATTTTTTGGTTAAACGGGATCACCGTGGCTGGCCTACGACTTAACACCGCTGCAGAATGATTCTGCATGGTACAATTCCGTTTCAAATCCACGCACTCATTTCCAAAATTCGCACGACACCGTTTCGACGTTTTGATCCGACGTTACACCCCGCACCGTCGATGTTGCACTCTGAGTATATCGATTATTCGGACAGCCATATCTTTTGACTCGTTTAGAGTTACGGGAGCCATAACCTGTCAAAACGACGCTCTCTAGGAGATCTACGCGTTTGACTGCCTAAGGCCGTCATAACGGCGTTCCATACCCAAAAAGGACCATCCGAATCACTTTCGGGGGCTCGGAAGTTTATTTCTTTTCGGTTTCTTCATTTGAATTTTTTGGTTAAACGGGATCACCGTGGCTGGCCTACGATTTAACACCGCTGCAGAATGATTCCTCATGGTACAGTTCCGTTTCAAATCCACGCACTCATTTCCAAAATTCGCACGACACCGTTTCGGCGTTTTTATCCGACGTTGCACCCCGCACCGTCGATGTTGCACCTTGAGTATATCGATTATTCGGACAGCCATATCTTTTGACTCGTTTAGAGTTACGGGAGCCATAACCTGTCAAAACGAAGCTCTCCAGGAGGTCTACGCCTTTGATAGCCCAAGGCCGTCATAACGGCGTTCCATACCCAAAAAGGACCATCCGAATCACTTTCGGGGGCTCGGAAGTTTTTTTCTTTTCGGTTTCTTCATTTGAATTTTTTGGTTAAACGGGATCACCGTGGCTGGCCTATGATTTAACACTGCTGCAGAATGATTTCGCATGGTACAGTTCCGTTTCAAATCCACGCACTCATTTCCAAAATTCGCACGACACCGTTTCGACGTTTTGATCCGACGTTGCACCCCGCACCGTCGATGTTGCACTCTGAGTATATCGATTATTCGGACAGCCATATCTTTTGACTCGTTTAGAGTTACGGGAGCCATAACCTGTCAAAACGAAGCTCTCCAGGAGATCTACGCCTTTGACAGCCCAAGGCCGTCATAACGGCGTTCCATACCCAAAAAGGACCATCCGAATCACTTTCGGGGGCTCGGAAGTTTTTTTTCTTTTCGGTTTCTTCATTTGAATTTTTTGGTTAAACGGGATCACCGTGGCTGGCCTACGATTTAACACCGCTGCAGAATGATTCCACATGGTACAGTTCCGTTTCAAATCCACGCACTCATTTCCAAAATTCGCACGACACCGTTTCGACGTTTTGATCCGACGTTGCACCCCGCACCGTCGATGTTGCACTCTGAGTATATCGATTATTCGGACAGCCATATCTTTTGACTCGTTTAGAGTTACGGGAGCCATAACCTGTCAAAACGAAGCTCTCCAGGAGATCTACGCCTTTGACGGCCTAAGGCCGTCATAACGGCTTTCCATACCCAAAAAGGACCATCCGAATCACTTTCGGGGGCTCGGAAGTTTTTTTTCTTTTCGGTTTCTTCATTTGAATTTTTTGGTTAAACGGGATCACCATGGCTGGCCTACGATTTAACACCGCTGCAGAATGATTCCTCATGGTACAGTTCCATTTCAAATCCACGCACTCATTTCCAAAATTCGCACGACACCGTTTCGGCGTTTTGATCCGACGTTGCACCCCGCACCGTCGATGTTGCACCTTGAGTATATCGATTATTCGGACAGCCATATCTTTTGACTCGTTTAGAGTTACGGGACCCATAACCTGTCAAAACGAAGCTCTCCAAGAGATCTACGCCTTTGACAGCCCAAGGCCGTCATAACGGCGTTCCATACCCAAAAAGGACCATCCGAATCACTTTTGGGGGCTCGGAAGTTTTTTTCTTTTCGGTTTCTTCATTTGAATTTTTGGGTTAAACGGGATCACCGTCGCTGGCCTACGATTTAACACCGCTGCAGAATGATTCCTCATGGTACAGTTCCGTTTCAAATCCACGCACTCATTTCCAAAATTCGTACGACACCGTTTCGGCGTTTTGATCCGACGTTGCACCCCGCACCGTCGATGTTGCACCTTGAGTATATCGATTATTCGGACAGCCATATCTTTTGACTCGTTTAGAGTTACGGGAGCCATAACCTGTCAAAACGAAGCTCTCCAGGAGATCTACGCCTTTGACAGCCCAAGGCCGTCATAACGGCGTTCCATACCCAAAAAGGACCATCCGAATCACTTTCGGGGGCTCGGAAGTTTTTTTTCTTTTCGGTTTCTTCATTTGAATTTTTTGGTTAAACGGGATCACCGTGGCTGGCCTACGATTTAACACTGCTGCAGAATGATTCCGCATGGTGCAGTTCCGTTTCAAATCCACGCACTCATTTGCAAAATTCGCACGACACCGTTTCGACGTTTTGATCCGACGTTGCACCCCGCACCGTCGATGTTGCACTCTGAGTATATCGATTATTCGGACAGCCATATCTTTTGACTTGTTTAGAGTTACGGGAGCCATAACCTGTCAAAACGATGCTCTCCAGGAGATCTACGCCTTTGACAGCCCAAGGCCATCATAACGGCGTTCCCTACCCAAAAAGGACCATCCGAATCACTTTTGGGGGCTCGGAAGTTTTTTTTCTTTTCGGTTTCTTCATTTGAATTTTTTGGTTAAACGGGATCACCGTGGCTGGCCAACGATTTAACACCGCTGCAGAATGATTTAGCATGGTACAGTTCCGTTTCAAATCCACGCACTCATTTCCAAAATTCACACGACACCGTTTCGACGTTTTGATCCGACGTTGCACCCCGCACCGTCGATGTTGCACTCTGAGTATATCGATTATTCGGACAGCCATATCTTTTGACTCGTTTAGAGTTACGGGAGCCATAACCTATCAAAACGAAGCTCTCCAGGAGATCTACGCCTTTGATGGCCTATGGCCGTCATAACGGCGTTCCATACCCAAAAAGGACCATCCGAATCACTTTCGGGGGCTCGGAAGTTTTTTTTCTTTTCGGTTTCTTCATTTGAATTTTTTGGTTAAACGGGATCACCGTGGCTGGCCTACGATTTAACACCGCTGCAGAATGATTCCTCATGGTACAGTTCCGTTTCAAATCCACGCACTCATTTCCAAAATTCGCACGACACCGTTTCGGCGTTTTGATCCGACGTTGCACCCCGCACCGTCGATGTTGCACCTTGAGTATATCGATTATTTGGACAGCCATATCTTTTGACTCGTTTAGAGTTACGGGAGCCATAACCTGTCAAAACGAAGCTCTCCAGGAGATCTACGCCTTTGACGGCCCAGGGCCGTCATAATGGCGTTCCATACCCAAAAAGGACCATCCGAATCACTTTCGGGGGCTCGAAAGTTTTTTTTCTTTTCGGTTTCTTCATTTGAATTTTTTGGTTAAACGGGATCACCGTGGCTGGCCTACGATTTAACACCGCTGCAGAATGATTCCTCATGGTACAGTTCCATTTCAAATCCATGCACTCATTTCCAAAATTCGCACGACACCGTTTCGGCGTTTTGATCCGACGTTGCACCCCGCACCGTCGATGTTGCACCTTGAGTATATCGATTATTCGGACAGCCATATCTTTTGACTCGTTTAGTGTTACGGGAGCCATAACCTGTCAAAACGAAGCTCTCCAGGAGTTCTACACCTTTGACAGCCAAGGCCGTCATAACGGCGTTCCATACCCAAAAAGGACCATCCGAATCACTTTCGGGGGCTCGGAAGTTTTTTTTCTTTTCGGTTTCTTCATTTGAATTTTTTGGTTAAACGGGATCACTGTGGCTGGCCTACGATTTAACACCGCTGCAGAATGATTCCTCATGGTACAGTTCCGTTTCAAATCCACACACTCATTTCCAAAATTCGCACGACACCGTTTCGGCGTTTTGATCCGACGTTGCACCCCGCACCATCGATGTTCCACTCTGAGTATATCGAATATTCGGACAGCCATATCTTTTGACTCGTTTAGAGTTACGGGAGCCATAACCTGTCAAAACGAAGATCTCCAGGAGATCTACGCCTTTGATTGCCCAAGGCCGTCATAACGGCGTTCCATACCCAAAAAGGACCATCCGAATCACTTTCGGGGGCTCGAAAGTTTTTTTTCTTTTCGGTTTCTTCATTTGAATTTTTTGGTTAAACGGGATCACCGTGGATGGCCTACGATTTAACACCGCTGCAGAATGATTCCTCATGGTACAGTTCCATTTCAAATCCACGCACTCATTTCCAAAATTCGCACGACACCGTTTCGGCGTTTTGATCCGACGTTGCACCCTGCACCGTCGATGTTGCACCTTGAGTATATCGATTATTCGGACAGCCATATCTTTTGACTCGTTTAGAGTTACGGGAGCCATAACCTGTCAAAACGAAGCTCTCCAGGAGATCTACGCCTTTGACAGCACAAGGCCGTCATAACGGCGTTCCATACCCAAAAAGGACCATCCGAATCACTTTCGGAGGCTCGGAAGTTTTTTTTCTTTTCGGTTTCTTCGTTTGAATTTTTTGGTTAAACGGGATCACCGTGGCTGGCCTACGATTTAACACCGCTGCAGAATGATTCCGCATGGTACAGTTCCGTTTCAAATCCACGCACTCATTACCAAAATTCGCATGACACCGTTTCGGCGTTTTGATCCGACGTTGCACCCCGCACCGTCGATGTTGCACTCTGAGTATATCGATTATTCGGACAGCCATATCTTTTGACTCGTTTAGAGTTACGGGAGCCATAACCTGTCAAAACGAAGCTCTCTAGGAGATCTACGCCTCTGACAGCCCAAGGCCGTCATAACGGCGTTCCATACCCAAAAAGGACCATCCGAATCAGTTTCGGGGGCTCGGAAGTTTTTTTTCTTTTCGGTTTCTTCATTTGAATTTTTTGGTTAAACGGGATCACCGTGGCTGGCCTACGATTTAACACCGCTGCAGAATGATTCCGCATGGTACAGTTCCGTTTCAAATCCACGCACTCATTTCCAAAATTCGCACGACACCGTTTCGGCGTTTTGATCCGACGTTGCACCCCGCACCGTCGATGTTGCACCTTGAGTATATCGATTATTCGGACAGCCATATCTTTTGACTCATTTAGAGTTACGGGAGCCATAACCTGTCAAAACGAAGCTCTCCAGGAGATCTACGCCTTTGACAGCCCAAAGCCGTCATAACGGCGTTCCATACCCGAAAAGGACCATCCGAATCACTTTCGGGGGCTCGGAAGTTTTTTTTCTTTTCGGTTTCTTCATTTGAATTTTTTGGTTAAACGGGATCACCGTGGCTGGCCTACGACTTAACACCGCTGCAGAATGATTCCGCATGGTACAGTTCCGTTTCAAATCCACGCACTCATTTCCAAAATTCGCACGACACCGTTTCGACGTTTTGATCCGACGTTGCACCCCGCACCGTCGATGTTGCACTCTGAGTATATCGATTATTCGGACAGCCATATCTTTTGACTCGTTTAGAGTTACGGGAGCCATAACCTGTCAAAACGACGCTCTCCAGGAGATCTACGCCTTTGACTGCCTAAGGCCGTCATAACGGCGTTATACCCAAAAAGGACCATCCGAATCACTTTCGGGGGCTCGGAAGTTTTTTTCTTTTCGGTTTCTTCATTTGAATTTTTTGGTTAAACGGGATCACCGTGGCTGGCCTACGATTTAACACCGCTGCAGAATGATTCCGCATGGTACAGTTCCGTTTCAAATCCACGCACTCATTTCCAAAATTCGCACGACACCGTTTCGGCGTTTTGATCCGACGTTGCACCCCGCACCGTCGATGTTGCACCTTGAGTATATCGATTATTCGGACAGCCATATCTTTTGACTCGTTTAGAGTTACGGGAGCCATAACCTGTCAAAACGAAGCTCTCCAGGAGATCTACGCCTTTGATAGCCCAAGGCCGTCATAACGGCGTTCCATACCCAAAAAGGACCATCCGAATCACTTTTGGGGGCTCGGAAGTTTTTTTTCTTTTCGGTTTCTTCATTTGAATTTTTTGGTTAAACGGGATCACCGTGGCTGGCCTACGATTTAACACCGCTGCAGAATGATTCAGCATGGTACAGTTCCGTTTCAAATCCACGCACTCATTTCCAAAATTCACACGACACCGTTTCGACGTTTTGATCCGACGTTGCACCCCGCACCGTCGATGTTGCACTCTGAGTATATCGATTATTCGGACAGCCATATCTTTTGACTCGTTTAGAGTTACGGGAGCCATAACCTATCAAAACGAAGCTCTCCAGGAGATCTACGCCTTTGATGGCCTATGGCCGTCATAACGGCGTTCCATACCCAAAAAGGACCATCCGAATCACTTTCGGGGGCTCGGAAGTTTTTTTTCTTTTCGGTTTCTTCATTTGAATTTTTTGGTTAAACGGGATCACCGTGGCTGGCCTACGATTTAACACCGCTGCAGAATGATTCCTCATGGTACAGTTCCGTTTCAAATCCACGCACTCATTTCCAAAATTCGCACGACACCGTTTCGGCGTTTTGATCCGACGTTGCACCCCGCACCGTCGATGTTGCACCTTGAGTATATCGATTATTTGGACAGCCATATCTTTTGACTCGTTTAGAGTTACGGGAGCCATAACCTGTCAAAACGAAGCTCTCCAGGAGATCTACGCCTTTGATGGCCGAAGGCCGTCATAACGGCGTTCCATACCCAAAAAGGACCATCCGAATCACTTTCGGGGGCTCGAAAGTTTTTTTTCTTTTCGGTTTCTTCATTTGAATTTTTTGGTTAAACGGGATCACCGTGGCTGGCCTACGATTTAACACCACTGCAGAATGATTCCTCATGGTACAGTTCCATTTCAAATCCATGCACTCATTTCCAAAATTCGCACGACACCGTTTCGGCGTTTTGATCCGACGTTGCACCCCGCACCGTCGATGTTGCACCTTGAGTATATCGATTATTCGGACAGCCATATCTTTTGACTCGTTTAGTGTTACGGGAGCCATAACCTGTCAAAACGAAGCTCTCCAGGAGTTCTACACCTTTGACAGCCAAGGCCGTCATAACGGCGTTCCATACCCAAAAAGGACCATCCGAATCACTTTCGGGGGCTCGGAAGTTTTTTTTCTTTTCGGTTTCTTCATTTGAATTTTTTGGTTAAACGGGATCACCGTGGCTGGCCTACGATTTAACACCGCTGCAGAATGATTCCTCATGGTACAGTTCCGTTTCAAATCCACACACTCATTTCCAAAATTCGCACGACACCGTTTCGGCGTTTTGATCCGACGTTGCACCCCGCACCGTCGATGTTCCACTCTGAGTATATCGAATATTCGGACAGCCATATCTTTTGACTCGTTTAGAGTTACGGGAGCCATAACCTGTCAAAACGAAGATCTCCAGGAGATCTACGCCTTTGATTGCCCAAGGCCGTCATAACGGCGTTCCATACCCAAAAAGGACCATCCGAATCACTTTCGGGGGCTCGAATGTTTTTTTTCTTTTCGGTTTCTTCATTTGAATTTTTTGGTTAAACGGGATCACCGTGGATGGCCTACGATTTAACACCGCTGCAGAATGATTCCTCATGGTACAGTTCCATTTCAAATCCACGCACTCATTTCCAAAATTCGCACGACACCGTTTCGGCGTTTTGATCCGACGTTGCACCCTGCACCGTCGATGTTGCACCTTGAGTATATCGATTATTCGGACAGCCATTTCTTTTGACTCGTTTAGAGTTACGGGAGCCATAACCTGTCAAAACGAAGCTCTCCAGGAGATCTACGCCTTTGACGGCCAAAGGCCGTCATAACGGCGTTCCATACCCAAAAAGGACCATCCGAATCACTTTCGGGGGCTCGAAAGTTTTTTTTCTTTTCGGTTTCTTCATTTGAATTTTTTGGTTAAACGGGATCACCGTGGCTGGCCTACGATTTAACACCGCTGCAGAATGATTCCTCATGGTACAGTTCCATTTCAAATCCATGCACTCATTTCCAAAATTCGCACGACACCGTTTCGGCGTTTTGATCCGACGTTGCACCCCGCACCGTCGATGTTGCACCTTGAGTATATCGATTATTCGGACAGCCATATCTTTTGACTCGTTTAGTGTTACGGGAGCCATAACCTGTCAAAACGAAGCTCTCTAGGAGATCTACGCCTCTGACAGCCCAAGGCCGTCATAACGGCGTTCCATACCCAAAAAGGACCATCCGAATCAGTTTCGGGGGCTCGGAAGTTTTTTTTCTTTTCGGTTTCTTCATTTGAATTTTTTGGTTAAACGGGATCACCGTGGATGGCCTACGATTTAACACCGCTGCAGAATGATTCCTCATGGTACAGTTCCATTTCAAATCCACGCACTCATTTCCAAAATTCGCACGACACCGTTTCGGCGTTTTGATCCGACGTTGCACCCTGCACCGTCGATGTTGCACCTTGAGTATATCGATTATTCGGACAGCCATATCTTTTGACTCGTTTAGAGTTACGGGAGCCATAACCTGTCAAAACGAAGCTCTCCAGGAGATCTACGCCTTTGACAGCACAAGGCCGTCATAACGGCGTTCCATACCCAAAAAGGACCATCCGAATCACTTTCGGAGGCTCGGAAGTTTTTTTTCTTTTCGGTTTCTTCGTTTGAATTTTTTGGTTAAACGGGATCACCGTGGCTGGCCTACGATTTAACACCGCTGCAGAATGATTCCGCATGGTACAGTTCCGTTTCAAATCCACACACTCATTACCAAAATTCGCATGACACCGTTTCGGCGTTTTGATCCGACGTTGCACCCCGCACCGTCGATGTTGCACTCTGAGTATATCGATTATTCGGACAGCCATATCTTTTGACTCGTTTAGAGTTACGGGAGCCATAACCTGTCAAAACGAAGCTCTCTAGGAGATCTACGCCTCTGACAGCCCAAGGCCGTCATAACGGCGTTCCATACCCAAAAAGGACCATCCGAATCAGTTTCGGGGGCTCGGAAGTTTTTTTTCTTTTCGGTTTCTTCATTTGAATTTTTTGGTTAAACGGGATCACCGTGGCTGGCCTACGATTTAACACCGCTGCAGAATGATTCCGCATGGTACAGTTCCGTTTCAAATCCACGCACTCATTTCCAAAATTCGCACGACACCGTTTCGGCGTTTTGATCCGACGTTGCACCCCGCACCGTCGATGTTGCACCTTGAGTATATCGATTATTCGGACAGCCATATCTTTTGACTCATTTAGAGTTACGGGAGCCATAACCTGTCAAAACGAAGCTCTCCAGGAGATCTACGCCTTTGACAGCCCAAAGCCGTCATAACGGCGTTCCATACCCGAAAAGGACCATCCGAATCACTTTCGGGGGCTCGGAAGTTTTTTTTCTTTTCGGTTTCTTCATTTGAATTTTTTGGTTAAACGGGATCACCGTGGCTGGCCTACGACTTAACACCGCTGCAGAATGATTCCGCATGGTACAGTTCCGTTTCAAATCCACGCACTCATTTCCAAAATTCGCACGACACCGTTTCGACGTTTTGATCCGACGTTGCACCCCGCACCGTCGATGTTGCACTCTGAGTATATCGATTATTCGGACAGCCATATCTTTTGACTCGTTTAGAGTTACGGGAGCCATAACCTGTCAAAACGACGCTCTCCAGGAGATCTACGCCTTTGACTGCCTAAGGCCGTCATAACGGCGTTATACCCAAAAAGGACCATCCGAATCACTTTCGGGGGCTCGGAAGTTTTTTTCTTTTCGGTTTCTTCATTTGAATTTTTTGGTTAAACGGGATCACCGTGGCTGGCCTACGATTTAACACCGCTGCAGAATGATTCCGCATGGTACAGTTCCGTTTCAAATCCACGCACTCATTTCCAAAATTCGCACGACACCGTTTCGGCGTTTTGATCCGACGTTGCACCCCGCACCGTCGATGTTGCACCTTGAGTATATCGATTATTCGGACAGCCATATCTTTTGACTCGTTTAGAGTTACGGGAGCCATAACCTGTCAAAACGAAGCTCTCCAGGAGATCTACGCCTTTGATAGCCCAAGGCCGTCATAACGGCGTTCCATACCCAAAAAGGACCATCCGAATCACTTTTGGGGGCTCGGAAGTTTTTTTTCTTTTCGGTTTCTTCATTTGAATTTTTTGGTTAAACGGGATCACCGTGGCTGGCCTACGATTTAACACCGCTGCAGAATGATTCAGCATGGTACAGTTCCGTTTCAAATCCACGCACTCATTTCCAAAATTCACACGACACCGTTTCGACGTTTTGATCCGACGTTGCACCCCGCACCGTCGATGTTGCACTCTGAGTATATCGATTATTCGGACAGCCATATCTTTTGACTCGTTTAGAGTTACGGGAGCCATAACCTATCAAAACGAAGCTCTCCAGGAGATCTACGCCTTTGATGGCCTATGGCCGTCATAACGGCATTCCATACCCAAAAAGGACCATCCGAATCACTTTCGGGGGCTCGGAAGTTTTTTTTCTTTTCGGTTTCTTCATTTGAATTTTTTGGTTAAACGGGATCACCGTGGCTGGCCTACGATTTAACACCGCTGCAGAATGATTCCTCATGGTACAGTTCCGTTTCAAATCCACGCACTCATTTCCAAAATTCGCACGACACCGTTTCGGCGTTTTGATCCGACGTTGCACCCCGCACCGTCGATGTTGCACCTTGAGTATATCGATTATTTGGACAGCCATATCTTTTGACTCGTTTAGAGTTACGGGAGCCATAACCTGTCAAAACGAAGCTCTCCAGGAGATCTACGCCTTTGATGGCCGAAGGCCGTCATAACGGCGTTCCATACCCAAAAAGGACCATCCGAATCACTTTCGGGGGCTCGAAAGTTTTTTTTCTTTTCGGTTTCTTCATTTGAATTTTTTGGTTAAACGGGATCACCGTGGCTGGCCTACGATTTAACACCACTGCAGAATGATTCCTCATGGTACAGTTCCATTTCAAATCCATGCACTCATTTCCAAAATTCGCACGACACCGTTTCGGCGTTTTGATCCGACGTTGCACCCCGCACCGTCGATGTTGCACCTTGAGTATATCGATTATTCGGACAGCCATATCTTTTGACTCGTTTAGTGTTACGGGAGCCATAACCTGTCAAAACGAAGCTCTCCAGGAGTTCTACACCTTTGACAGCCAAGGCCGTCATAACGGCGTTCCATACCCAAAAAGGACCATCCGAATCACTTTCGGGGGCTCGGAAGTTTTTTTTCTTTTCGGTTTCTTCATTTGAATTTTTTGGTTAAACGGGATCACCGTGGCTGGCCTACGATTTAACACCGCTGCAGAATGATTCCTCATGGTACAGTTCCGTTTCAAATCCACACACTCATTTCCAAAATTCGCACGACACCGTTTCGGCGTTTTGATCCGACGTTGCACCCCGCACCGTCGATGTTCCACTCTGAGTATATCGAATATTCGGACAGCCATATCTTTTGACTCGTTTAGAGTTACGGGAGCCATAACCTGTCAAAACGAAGATCTCCAGGAGATCTACGCCTTTGATTGCCCAAGGCCGTCATAACGGCGTTCCATACCCAAAAAGGACCATCCGAATCACTTTCGGGGGCTCGAATGTTTTTTTTCTTTTCGGTTTCTTCATTTGAATTTTTTGGTTAAACGGGATCACCGTGGATGGCCTACGATTTAACACCGCTGCAGAATGATTCCTCATGGTACAGTTCCATTTCAAATCCACGCACTCATTTCCAAAATTCGCACGACACCGTTTCGGCGTTTTGATCCGACGTTGCACCCTGCACCGTCGATGTTGCACCTTGAGTATATCGATTATTCGGACAGCCATTTCTTTTGACTCGTTTAGAGTTACGGGAGCCATAACCTGTCAAAACGAAGCTCTCCAGGAGATCTACGCCTTTGACGGCCAAAGGCCGTCATAACGGCGTTCCATACCCAAAAAGGACCATCCGAATCACTTTCGGGGGCTCGAAAGTTTTTTTTCTTTTCGGTTTCTTCATTTGAATTTTTTGGTTAAACGGGATCACCGTGGCTGGCCTACGATTTAACACCGCTGCAGAATGATTCCTCATGGTACAGTTCCATTTCAAATCCATGCACTCATTTCCAAAATTCGCACGACACCGTTTCGGCGTTTTGATCCGACGTTGCACCCCGCACCGTCGATGTTGCACCTTGAGTATATCGATTATTCGGACAGCCATATCTTTTGACTCGTTTAGTGTTACGGGAGCCATAACCTGTCAAAACGAAGCTCTCCAGGAGTTCTACACCTTTGACAGCCAAGGCCGTCATAACGGCGTTCCATACCCAAAAAGGACCATCCGAATCACTTTCGGGGGCTCGGAAGTTTTTTTTCTTTTCGGTTTCTTCATTTGAATTTTTTGGTTAAACGGGATCACCGTGGCTGGCCTACGATTTAACACCGCTGCAGAATGATTCCTCATGGTACAGTTCCGTTTCAAATCCACACACTCATTTCCAAAATTCGCACGACACCGTTTCGGCGTTTTGATCCGACGTTGCACCCCGCACCGTCGATGTTCCACTCTGAGTATATCGAATATTCGGACAGCCATATCTTTTGACTCGTTTAGAGTTACGGGAGCCATAACCTGTCAAAACGAAGATCTCCAGGAGATCTACGCCTTTGATTGCCCAAGGCCGTCATAACGGCGTTCCATACCCAAAAAGGACCATCCGAATCACTTTCGGGGGCTCGAAAGTTTTTTTTCTTTTCGGTTTCTTCATTTGAATTTTTTGGTTAAACGGGATCACCGTGGATGGCCTACGATTTAACACCGCTGCAGAATGATTCCTCATGGTACAGTTCCATTTCAAATCCACGCACTCATTTCCAAAATTCGCACGACACCGTTTCGGCGTTTTGATCCGACGTTGCACCCTGCACCGTCGATGTTGCACCTTGAGTATATCGATTATTCGGACAGCCATTTCTTTTGACTCGTTTAGAGTTACGGGAGCCATAACCTGTCAAAACGAAGCTCTCCAGGAGATCTACGCCTTTGACAGCACAAGGCCGTCATAACGGCGTTCCATACCCAAAAAGGACCATCCGAATCACTTACGGAAGCTCGGAAGTTTTTTTTCTTTTCGGTTTCTTCGTTTGAATTTTTTGGTTAAACGGGATCACCGTGGCTGGCCTACGATTTAACACCGCTGCAGAATGATTCCGCATGGTACAGTTCCGTTTCAAATCCACGCCCTCATTACCAAAATTCGCATGACACCGTTTCGGCGTTTTGATCCGACGTTGCACCCCGCACCGTCGATGTTGCACTCTGAGTATATCGATTATTCGGACAGCCATATCTTTTGACTCGTTTAGAGTTACGGGAGCCATAACCTGTCAAAACGAAGCTCTCTAGGAGATCTACGCCTCTGACAGCCCAAGGCCGTCATAACGGCGTTCCATACCCAAAAAGGACCATCCGAATCAGTTTCGGGGGCTCGGAAGTTTTTTTTCTTTTCGGTTTCTTCATTTGAATTTTTTGGTTAAACGGGATCACCGTGGCTGGCCTACGATTTAACACCGCTGCAGAATGATTCCGCATGGTACAGTTCCGTTTCAAATCCACGCACTCATTTCCAAAATTCGCACGACACCGTTTCGGCGTTTTGATCCGACGTTGCACCCCGCACCGTCGATGTTGCACCTTGAGTATATCGATTATTCGGACAGCCATATCTTTTGACTCGTTTAGAGTTACGGGAGCCATAACCTGTCAAAACGAAGCTCTCCAGGAGATCTACGCCTTTGACAGCCCAAAGCCGTCATAACGGCGTTCCATACCCGAAAAGGACCATCCGAATCACTTTCGGGGGCTCGGAAGTTTTTTTTCTTTTCGGTTTCTTCATTTGAATTTTTTGGTTAAACGGGATCACCGTGGCTGGCCTACGACTTAACACCGCTGCAGAATGATTCCGCATGGTACAGTTCCGTTTCAAATCCACGCACTCATTTCCAAAATTCGCACGACACCGTTTCGACGTTTTGATCCGACGTTGCACCCCGCACCGTCGATGTTGCACTCTGAGTATATCGATTATTCGGACAGCCATATCTTTTGACTCGTTTAGAGTTACGGGAGCCATAACCTGTCAAAACGACGCTCTCCAGGAGATCTACGCCTTTGACTGCCTAAGGCCGTCATAACGGCGTTATACCCAAAAAGGACCATCCGAATCACTTTCGGGGGCTCGGAAGTTTTTTTCTTTTCGGTTTCTTCATTTGAATTTTTTGGTTAAACGGGATCACCGTGGCTGGCCTACGATTTAACACCGCTGCAGAATGATTCCGCATGGTACAGTTCCGTTTCAAATCCACGCACTCATTTCCAAAATTCGCACGACACCGTTTCGGCGTTTTGATCCGACGTTGCACCCCGCACCGTCGATGTTGCACCTTGAGTATATCGATTATTCGGACAGCCATATCTTTTGACTCGTTTAGAGTTACGGGAGCCATAACCTGTCAAAACGAAGCTCTCCAGGAGATCTACGCCTTTGATAGCCCAAGGCCGTCATAACGGCGTTCCATACCCAAAAAGGACCATCCGAATCACTTTCGGGGGCTCGGAAGTTTTTTTTCTTTTCGGTTTCTTCATTTGAATTTTTTGGTTAAACGGGATCACCGTGGCTGGCCTACGATTTAACACCGCTGCAGAATGATTCCACATGGTACAGTTCCGTTTCAAATCCACGCACTCATTTCCAAAATTCGCACGACACCGTTTCGACGTTTTGATCCGACGTTGCACCCCGCACCGTCGATGTTGCACTCTGAGTATATCGATTATTCGGACAGCCATATCTTTTGACTCGTTTAGAGTTACGGGAGCCATAACCTGTCAAAACGAAGCTCTCCAGGAGATCTATGCCTTTGATGGCCTAAGGCCGTCATAACGGCTTTCCATACCCAAAAAGGACCATCTGAATCACTTTCGGGGGCTCGGAAGTTTTTTTTCTTTTCGGTTTCTTCATTTGAATTTTTTGGTTAAACGGGATCACCATGGCTGGCCTACGATTTAACACCGCTGCAGAATGATTCCTCATGGTACAATTCCGTTTCAAATCCACGCACTCATTTCCAAAATTCGCACGACACCGTTTCGGCGTTTTGATCCGACGTTGCACCCCGCACCGTCGATGTTGCATCTTGAGTATATCGATTATTCGGACAGCCATATCATTTGACTCGTTTAGAGTTACGGGACCCATAACCTGTCAAAACGAAGCTCTCCAAGAGATCTACGCCTTTGACAGCCCAAGGCCGTCATAACGGCGTTCCATACCCAAAAAGGACCATCCGAATCACTTTTGGGGGCTCGGAAGTTTTTTTCCTTTCGGTTTCTTCATTTGAATTTTTGGGTTAAACGGGATCACCGTGGCTGGCCTACGATTTAACACCGCTGCAGAATGATTCCTCATGGTACAGTTCCGTTTCAAATCCACGCACTCATTTCCAAAATTCGCACGACACCGTTTCGGCGTTTTGATCCGACGTTGCACCCCGCACCGTCGATGTTGCACCTTGAGTATATCGATTATTCGGACAGCCATATCTTTTGACTCGTTTAGAGTTACGGGAGCCATAACCTGTCAAAACGAAGCTCTCCAGGAGATCTACGCCTTTGACAGCCCAAGGCCGTCATAACGGCGTTCCATACCCAAAATGGACCATCCGAATCACTTTCGGGGGCTCGGAAGTTTTTTTCCTTTTCGGTTTCTTCATTTGAATTTTTTGGTTAAACGGGATCACCGTGGCTGGCCTACGATTTAACACTGCTGCAGAATGATTCCGCATGGTGCAGTTCCGTTTCAAATCCACGCACTCATTTGCAAAATTCGCACGACACCGTTTCGACGTTTTGATCCGACGTTGCACCCCGCACCGTCGATGTTGCACTCTGAGTATATCGATTATTCGGACAGCCATATCTTTTGACTCGTTTAGAGTTACGGGAGCCATAACCTGTCAAAACGAAGCTCTTCAGGAGATCTACGCCTTTGACAGCCCAAGGCCGTCATAACGGCGTTCCATACCCAAAAAGGACCATCCGAATCACTTTTGGGGGCTCGGAAGTTTTTTTTCTTTTCGGTTTCTTCATTTGAATTTTTTGGTTAAACGGGATCACCGTGGCTGGCCTACGATTTAACACCGCTGCAGAATGATTCAGCATGGTACAGTTCCGTTTCAAATCCACACACTCATTTCCAAAATTCACACGACACCGTTTCGACGTTTTGATCCGACGTTGCACCCCGCACCGTCGATGTTGCAATCTGAGTATATCGATTATTCGGACAGCCATATCTTTTGACTCGTTTAGAGTTACGGGAGCCATAACCTATCAAAACGAAGCTCTCCAGGAGATCTACGCCTTTGATGGCCTATGGCCGTCATAACGGCGTTCCATACCCAAAAAGGACCATCCGAATCACTTTCGGGGGCTCGGAAGTTTTTTTTCTTTTCGGTTTCTTCATTTGAATTTTTTGGTTAAACGGGATCACCGTGGCTGGCCTACGATTTAACACCGCTGCAGAATGATTCCTCATGGTACAGTTCCGTTTCAAATCCACGCACTCATTTCCAAAATTCGCACGACACCGTTTCGGCGTTTTGATCCGACGTTGCACCCCGCACCGTCGATGTTGCACCTTGAGTATATCGATTATTCGGACAGCCATATCTTTTGACTCGTTTAGAGTTACGGGAGCCATAACCTGTCAAAACGAAGCTCTCCAGGAGATCTACGCCTTTGATAGCCCAAGGCCGTCATAACGGCGTTCCATACCCAAAAAGGACCATCCGAATCACTTTCGGGGGCTCGGAAGTTTTTTTCTTTTCGGTTTCTTCATTTGAATTTTTTGGTTAAACGGGATCACCGTGGCTGGCCTACGATTTAACACTGCTGCAGAATGATTTCGCATGGTACAGTTCCGTTTCAAATCCACGCACTCATTTCCAAAATTCGCACGACACCGTTTCGACGTTTTGATCCGACGTTGCACCCCGCACCGTCGATGTTGCACTCTGAGTATATCGATTATTCGGACAGCCATATCTTTTGACTCGTTTAGAGTTACGGGAGCCATAACCTGTCAAAACGAAGCTCTCCAGGAGATCTACGCCTTTGACAGCCCAAGGCCGTCATAACGGCGTTCCATACCCAAAAAGGACCATCTGAATCACTTTCGGGGGCTCGAAAGTTTTTTTTCTTTTCGGTTTCTTCATTTGAATTTTTTGGATAAACGGGATCACCGTGGCTGGCCTACGATTTAACACCGCTGCAGAATGATTCCTCATGGTACAGTTCCATTTCAATTCCATGCACTCATTTCCAAAATTCGCACGACACCGTTTCGGCGTTTTGATCCGACGTTGCACCCCGCACCGTCGATGTTGCACCTTGAGTATATCGATTATTCGGACAGCCATATCTTTTGACTCGTTTAGTGTTACGGGAGCCATAACCTGTCAAAACGAAGCTCTCCAGGAGTTCTACACCTTTGACAGCCAAGGCCATCATAACGGCGTTCCATACCCAAAAAGGACCATCCGAATCACTTTCGGGGGCTCGGAAGTTTTTTTTCTTTTCGGTTTCTTCATTTGAATTTTTTGGTTAAACGGGATCATCGTGGCTGGCCTACGATTTAACACCGCTGCAGAATGATTCCTCATGGTACAGTTCCGTTTCAAATCCACGCACTCATTTCCAAAATTCGCACGACACCGTTTCGGCGTTTTGATCCGACGTTGCACCCCGCACCGTCGATGTTCCACTCTGAGTAAATCGATTATTCGGACAGCCATATCTTTTGACTCGTTTAGAGTTACGGGAGCCATAACCTGTCAAAACGAAGATCTCCAGGAGATCTACGCCTTTGATTGCCCAAGGCCGTCATAACGGCGTTCCATACCCAAAAAGGACCATCCGAATCACTTTCGGGGGCTCGAAAGTTTTTTTTCTTTTCGGTTTCTTCATTTGAATTTTTTGGTTAAACGGGATCACCGTGGATGGCATACGATTTAACACCGCTGCAGAAAGATTCCTCATGGTACAGTTCCATTTCAAATCCACGCACTCATTTCCAAAATTCGCACGACACCGTTTCGGCGTTTTGATCCGACGTTGCACCCTGCACCGTCGATGTTGCACCTTGAGTATATCGATTATTCGGACAGCCATATCTTTTGACTCGTTTAGAGTTACGGGAGCCATAACCTGTCAAAACGAAGCTCTCCAGGAGATCTACGCCTTTGACAGCACAAGGCCGTCATAACGGCGTTCCATACCCAAAAAGGACCATCCGAATCACTTTCGGAGGCTCGGAAGTTTTTTTTCTTTTCGGTTTCTTCGTTTGAATTTTTTGGTTAAACGGGATCACCGTGGCTGGCGTACGATTTAACACCGCTGCAGAATGATTCCGCATGGTACAGTTCCGTTTCAAATCCACGCACTCATTACCAAAATTCGCATGACACCGTTTCGGCGTTTTGATCCGACGTTGCACCCCGCACCGTCGATGTTGCACTCTGAGTATATCGATTATTCGGACAGCCATATCTTTTGACTCGTTTAGAGTTACGGGAGCCATAACCTGTCAAAACGAAGCTCTCTAGGAGATCTACGCCTCTGACAGCCCAAGGCCGTCATAACGGCGTTCCATACCCAAAAAGGACCATCCGAATCACTTTCGGGGGCTCGGAAGTTTTTTTTCTTTTCGGTTTCTTCATTTGAATTTTTTGGTTAAACGGGATCACCGTGGCTGGCCTACGATTTAACACCGCTACAGAATGATTCCGCATGGTACAGTTCCGTTTCAAATCCACGCACTCATTTCCAAAATTCGCACGACACCGTTTCGGCGTTTTGATCCGACGTTGCACCCCGCACCGTCGATGTTGCACCTTGAGTATATCGATTATTCGGACAGCCATATCTTTTGACTCGTTTAGAGTTACGGGAGCCATAACCTGTCAAAACGAAGCTCTCCAAGAGATCTACGCCTTTGACAGCCCAAAGCCGTCATAACGGCGTTCCATACCCGAAAAGGACCATCCGAATCACTTTCGGGGGCTTGGAAGTTTTTTTTCTTTTCGGTTTCTTCATTTGAATTTTTTGGTTAAACGGGATCACCGTGGCTGGCCTACGACTTAACACCGCTGCAGAATGATTCCGCATGGTACAGTTCCGTTTCAAATCCACGCACTCATTTCCAAAATTCGCACGACACCGTTTCGACGTTTTGATCCGACGTTGCACCCCGCACCGTCGATGTTGCACTCTGAGTATATCGATTATTCGGACAGCCATATCTTTTGACTCGTTTAGAGTTACGGGAGCCATAACCTGTCAAAACGACGCTCTCCAGGAGATCTACGCCTTTGACTGCCTAAGGCCGTCATAACGGCGTTCCATACCCAAAAAGGACCATCCGAATCACTTTCGGGGGCTCGGAAGTTATTTTCTTTTCGGTTTCTTCATTTGAATTTTTTGGTTAAACGGGATCACCGTGGCTGGCCTACGATTTAACACCGCTGCAGAATGATTCCTCATGGTACAGTTCCGTTTCAAATCCACGCACTCATTTCCAAAATTCGCACGACACCGTTTCGGCGTTTTGATCCGACGTTGCACCCCGCACCGTCGATGTTGCACCTTGAGTATATCGATTATTCGGACAGCCATATCTTTTGACTCGTTTAGAGTTACGGGAGCCATAACCTGTAAAAATGAAGCTCTCCAGGAGATCTACGCCTTTGATAGCCCAAGGCCGTCATAACGGCGTTCCATACCCAAAAAGGACCATCCGAATCACTTTCGGGGGCTCGGAAGTTTTTTTCTTTTCGGTTTCTTCATTTGAATTTTTTGGTTAAACGGGATCACCGTGGCTGGCCTACGATTTAACACTGCTGCAGAATGATTTCGCATGGTACAGTTCCGTTTCAAATCCACGCACTCATTTCCAAAATTCGCACGACACCGTTTCGACGTTTTGATCCGACGTTGCACCCCGCACCGTCGATGTTGCACTCTGAGTATATCGATTATTCGGACAGCCATATCTTTTGACTCGTTTAGAGTTACGGGAGCCATAACCTGTCAAAACGAAGCTCTCCAGGAGATCTACGCCTTTGACAGCCCAAGGCCGTCATAACGGCGTTCCATACCCAAAAAGGACCATCCGAATCACTTTCGGGGGCTCGGAAGTTTTTTTTCTTTTCGGTTTCTTCATTTGAATTTTTTGGTTAAACGGGATCACCGTGGCTGGCCTACGATTTAACACCGCTGCAGAATGATTCCACATGGTACAGTTCCGTTTCAAATCCACGCACTCATTTCCAAAATTCGCACGACACCGTTTCGACGTTTTGATCCGACGTTGCACCCCGCACCGTCGATGTTGCACTCTGAGTATATCGATTATTCGGACAGCCATATCTTTTGACTCGTTTAGAGTTACGGGAGCCATAACCTGTCAAAACGAAGCTCTCCAGGAGATCTACGCCTTTGACGGCCTAAGGCCGTCATAACGGCTTTCCATACCCAAAAAGGACCATCCGAATCACTTTCGGGGGCTCGGAAGTTTTTTTTCTTTTCGGTTTCTTCATTTGAATTTTTTGGTTAAACGGGATCACCATGGCTGGCCTACGATTTAACACCGCTGCAGAATGATTCCTCATGGTACAGTTCCGTTTCAAATCCACGCACTCATTTCCAAAATTCGCACGACACCGTTTCGGCGTTTTGATCCGACGTTGCACCCCGCACCGTCGATGTTGCACCTTGAGTATATCGATTATTCGGATAGCCATATCTTTTGACTCGTTTAGAGTTACGGGACCCATAACCTGTCAAAACGAAGCTCTCCAAGAGATCTACGCCTTTGACAGCCCAAGGCCGTCATAACGGCGTTCCATACCCAAAAAGGACCATCCGAATCACTTTTGGGGGCTCGGAAGTTTTTTTCTTTTCGGTTTCTTCATTTGAATTTTTGGGTTAAACGGGATCACCGTGGCTGGCCTACGATTTAACACCGCTGCAGAATGATTCCTCATGGTACAGTTCCGTTTCAAATCCACGCACTCATTTCCAAAATTCGCACGACACCGTTACGGCGTTTTGATCCGACGTTGCACCCCGCACCGTCGATGTTGCACCTTGAGTATATCGATTATTCGGACAGCCATATCTTTTGACTCGTTTAGAGTTACGGGAGCCATAACCTGTCAAAACGAAGCTCTCCAGGAGATCTACGCCTTTGACAGCCCAAGGCCGTCATAACGGCGTTCCATACCCAAAAAGGACCATCCGAATCACTTTCGGGGGCTCGGAAGTTTTTTTTCTTTTCGGTTTCTTCATTTGAATTTTTTGGTTAAACGGGATCACCGTGGCTGGCCTACGATTTAACACTGCTGCAGAATGATTCCGCATGGTGCAGTTCCGTTTCAAATCCACGCACTCATTTGCAAAATTCGCACGACACCGTTTCGACGTTTTGATCCGACGTTGCACCCCGCACCGTCGATGTTGCACTCTGAGTATATCGATTATTCGGACAGCCATATCTTTTGACTCGTTTAGAGTTACGGGAGCCATAACCTGTCAAAACGAAGCTCTCCAGGAGATCTACGCCTTTGATAGCCCAAGGCCATCATAACGGCGTTCCATACCAAAAAAGGACCATCCGAATCACTTTTGGGGGCTCGGAAGTTTTTTTTCTTTTCGGTTTCTTCATTTGAATTTTTTTGTTAAACGGGATCACCGTGGCTGGCCTACGATTTAACACCGCTGCAGAATGATTCAGCATGGTACAGTTTCGTTTCAAATCCACGCACTCATTTCCAAAATTCACACGACACCGTTTCGACGTTTTGATCCGACGTTGCACCCCGCACCGTCGATGTTGCACTCTGAGTATATCGATTATTCGGACAGCCATATCTTTTGACTCGTTTAGAGTTACGGGAGCCATAACCTATCAAAACGAAGCTCTCCAGGAGATCTACGCCTTTGATGGCCTATGGCCGTCATAACGGCGTTCCATACCCAAAAAGGACCATCCGAATCACTTTCGGGGGCTCGGAAGTTTTTTTTCTTTTCGGTTTCTTCATTTGAATTTTTTGGTTAAACGGGATCACCGTGGCTGGCCTACGATTTAACACCGCTGCAGAATGATTCCTCATGGTACAGTTCCGTTTCAAATCCACGCACTCATTTCCAAAATACGCACGACACCGTTTCGGCGTTTTGATCCGACGTTGCACCCCGCACCGTCGATGTTGCACCTTGAGTATATCGATTATTCGGACAGCCATATCTTTTGACTCGTTTAGAGTTACGGGAGCCATAACCTGTGAAAACGAAGCTCTCCAGGAGATCTACGCCTTTGACGGCCCAAGGCCGTCATAACGGCGTTCCATACCCAAAAAGGACCATCCGAATCACTTTCGGGGGCTCGGAAGTTTTTTTTCTTTTCGGTTTCTTCATTTGAATTTTTTGGTTAAACGGGATCACCGTGGCTGGCCTACGATTTAGCACCGCTGCAGAATGATTCCTCATGGTACAGTTCCATTTCAAATCCATGCACTCATTTCCAAAATTCGCACGACACCGTTTCGGCGTTTTGATCCGACGTTGCACCCCGCACCGTCGATGTTGCACCTTGAGTATATCGATTATTCGGACAGCCATATCTTTTGACTCGTTTAGTGTTACGGGAGCCATAACCTGTCAAAACGAAGCTCTCCAGGAGTTCTACACCTTTGACAGCCAAGGCCGTCATAACGGCGTTCCATACCCAAAAAGGACCATCCGAATCACTTTCGGGGGCTCGGAAGTTTTTTTTCTTTTCGGTTTCTTCATTTGAATTTTTTGGTTAAACGGGATCACCGTGGCTGGCCTACGATTTAACACCGCTGCAGAATGATTCCTCATGGTACAGTTCCGTTTCAAATCCACGCACTCATTTCCAAAATTCGCACGACACCGTTTCGGCGTTTTGATCCGACGTTGCACCCCGCACCGTCGATGTTCCACTCTGAGTATATCGATTATTCGGACAGCCATATCTTTTGACTCGTTTAGAGTTACGGGAGCCATAACCTGTCAAAACGAAGATCTCCAGGAGATCTACGCCTTTGATTGCCCAAGGCCATCATAACGGCGTTCCATACCCAAAAAGGACCATCCGAATCACTTTCGGGGGCTCGAAAGTTTTTTTTCTTTTCGGTTTCTTCATTTGAATTTTTTGGTTAAACGGGATCACCGTGGATGGCCTACGATTTAACACCGCTGCAGAATGATTCCTCATGGTACAGTTCCATTTCAAATCCACGCACTCATTTCCAAAATTCGCACGACACCGTTTCGGCGTTTTGATCCGACGTTGCACCCTGCACCGTCGATGTTGCACCTTGAGTATATCGATTATTCGGACAGCCATATCTTTTGACTCGTTTAGAGTTACGGGAGCCATAACCTGTCAAAACGAAGCTCTCCAGGAGATCTACGCCTTTGACAGCACAAGGCCGTCATAACGGCGTTCCATACCCAAAAAGGACCATCCGAATCACTTTCGGAGGCTCGGAAGTTTTTTTTCTTTTCGGTTTCTTCGTTTGAATTTTTTGGTTAAACGGGATCACCGTGGCTGGCCTACGATTTAACACCGCTGCAGAATGATTCCGCATGGTACAGTTCCGTTTCAAATCCACGCACTCATTACCAAAATTCGCATGACACCGTTTCGGCGTTTTGATCCGACGTTGCACCCCGCACCGTCGATGTTGCACTCTGAGTATATCGATTATTCGGACAGCCATATCTTTTGACTCGTTTAGAGTTACGGGAGCCATAACCTGTCAAAACGAAGCTCTCTAGGAGATCTACGCCTCTGACAGCCCAAGGCCGTCATAACGGCGTTCCATACCCAAAAAGGACCATCCGAATCAGTTTCGGGGGCTCGGAAGTTTTTTTTCTTTTCGGTTTCTTCATTTGAATTTTTTGGTTAAACGGGATCACCGTGGCTGGCCTACGATTTAACACCACTGCAGAATGATTCCGCATGGTACAGTTCCGTTTCAAATCCACGCACTCATTTCCAAAATTCGCACGACACCGTTTCGGCGTTTTGATCCGACGTTGCACCCCGCACCGTCGATGTTGCACCTTGAGTATATCGATTATTCGGACAGCCATATCTTTTGACTCGTTTAGAGTTACGGGAGCCATAACCTGTCAAAACGAAGCTCTCCAGGAGATCTACGCCTTTGACGGCCCAAGGCTGTCATAACGGCGTTCCATACCCAAAAAGGACCATCCGAATCACTTTCGGGGGCTTGGAAGTTTTTTTTCTATTCGGTTTCTTCATTTGAATTTTTTGGTTAAACGGGATCACCGTGGCTGGCCTACGATTTAACACCGCTGCAGAATGATTCCTCATGGTACAGTTCCGTTTCAAATCCACGCACTCATTTCCAAAATTCGCACGACACCGTTTCGGCGTTTTGATCCGACGTTGCACCCCGCACCGTCGATGTTGCACCTTGAGTATATCGATTATTCGTACAGCCATATCTTTTGACTCGTTTAGAGTTACGGGAGCCATAACCTGTCAAAACGAAGCTCTCTAGGAGATCTACGCCTTTGACGGCCTAAGGCCGTCATAACGGTGTTCCATACCCAAAAAGGACCATCCGAATCACTTTCGGGGGCTCGGAAGTTTTTTTTCTTTTCGGTTTCTTCATTTAAATTTTTTGGTTAAACGGGATCACCGTGGCTGGCCTACGATTTAACACCGCTGCAGAATGATTCCTCATGGTACAGTTCCATTTCAAATCCACGCACTCATTTCCAAAATTCGCACGACACCGTTTCGGCGTTTTGATCCGACGTTGCACCCCGCACCGTCGATGTTGCACCTTGAGTATATCGATTATTCGGACAGCCATATCTTTTGACTCGTTTAGAGTTACGGGAGCCATAACCTGTCAAAACGAAGCTCTCCAGGAGATCTACGCCTTTGACGGCCTAAGGCCGTCGTAACGGCGTTCCATACCCAAAAAGGACCATCCGAATCACTTTCGGGGGCTCGGAAGTTTTTTTCTTTTCGGTTTCTTCATTTGAATTTTTTGGTTAAACGGGATCACCGTGGCTGGCCTACGATTTAACACCACTGCAGAATGATTCCTCATGGTACAGTTCCGTTTCAAATCCACGCACTCATTTCCAAAATTCGCACGACACCGTTTCGACGTTTTGATCCGACGTTGCACCCCGCACCGTCGATGTTGCACTCTGAGTATATCGATTATTCGGACAGCCATATCTTTTGACTCGTTTAGAGTTACGGGAGCCATAACCTGTCAAAACGAAGCTCTCCAAGAGATCTACGCCTTTGACGGCCTAAGGCCGTCATAACGGCTTTCCATACCCAAAAAGGACCATCCGAATCACTTACGGGGGCTCGGAAGTTTTTTTTCTTTTCGGTTTCTTCATTTGAATTTTTTGGTTAAACGGGATCACCATGGCTGGCCTACGATTTAACACCGCTGCAGAATGATTCCTCATGGTACAGTTCCGTTTCAAATCCACGCACTCATTTCCAAAATTTGCACGACACCGTTTCGGCGTTTTGATCCGACGTTGCACCCCGCACCGTCGATGTTGCACCTTGAGTATATCGATTATTCGGACAGCCATATCTTTTGACTCGTTTAGAGTTACGGGACCCATAACCTGTCAAAACGAAGCTCTCCAAGAGATCTACGCCTTTGACAGCCCAAGGCCGTCATAACGGCGTTCCATACCCAAAAAGGACCATCCGAATCACTTTTGGGGGCTCGGAAGTTTTTTTCTTTTCGGTTTCTTCATTTGAATTTTTGGGTTAAACGGGATCACCGTGGCTGGCCTACGATTTAACACCGCTGCAGAATGATTCCTCATGGTACAGTTCCGTTTCAAATCCACGCACTCATTTCCAAAATTTGCACGACACCGTTTCGGCGTTTTGATCCGACGTTGCACCCCGCACCGTCGATGTTGCACCTTGAGTATATCGATTATTCGGACAGCCATATCTTTTGACTCGTTTAGAGTTACGGGACCCATAACCTGTCAAAACGAAGCTCTCCAAGAGATCTACGCCTTTGACAGCCCAAGGCCGTCATAACGGCGTTCCATACCCAAAAAGGACCATCCGAATCACTTTTGGGGGCTCGGAAGTTTTTTTCTTTTCGGTTTCTTCATTTGAATTTTTGGGTTAAACGGGATCACCGTGGCTGGCCTACGATTTAACACCGCTGCAGAATGATTCCTCATGGTACAGTTCCGTTTCAAATCCACGCACTCATTTCCAAAATTCGCACGACACCGTTTCGGCGTTTTGATCCGACGTTGCACCCCGCACCGTCGATGTTGCACCTTGAGTATATCGATTATTCGGACAGCCATATCTTTTGACTCGTTTAGAGTTACGGGAGCCATAACCTGTCAAAACGAAGCTCTCCAGGAGATCTACGCCTTTGACAGCCCAAGGCCGTCATAACGGCGTTCCATACCCAAAAAGGACCATCAGAATCACTTTCGGGGGCTCGGAAGTTTTTTTTCTTTTCGGTTTCTTCATTTGAATTTTTTGGTTAAACGGGATCACCGTGGCTGGCCTACGATTTAACACTGCTGCAGAATGATTCCGCATGGTGCAGTTCCGTTTCAAATCCACGCACTCATTTGCAAAATTCGCACGACACCGTTTCGACGTTTTGATCCGACGTTGCACCCCGCACCGTCGATGTTGCACTCTGAGTATATCGATTATTCGGACAGCCATATCTTTTGACTCGTTTAGAGTTACGGGAGTCATAACCTGTCAAAACGAAGCTCTCCAGGAGATCTACGCCTTTGACAGCCCAAGGCCGTCATAACGGCGTTCCATACCCAAAAAGGACCATCCGAATCACTTTTGGGGACTCGGAAGTTTTTTTTCTTTTCGGTTTCTTCATTTGAATTTTTTGGTTAAACGGGATCACCGTGGCTGGCCTACGATTTAACACCGCTGCAGAATGATTCAGCATGGTACAGTTCCGTTTCAAATCCAAGCACTCATTTCCAAAATTCACACGACACCGTTTCGACGTTTTGATCCGACGTTGCACCCCGCACCGTCGATGTTGCACTCTGAGTATATCGATTATTCGGACAGCCATATCTTTTGACTCGTTTAGAGTTACGGGAGCCATAACCTATCAAAACGAATCTCTCCAGGAGATCTACGCCTTTGATGGCCTATGGCCGTCATAACGGCGTTCCATACCCAAAAAGGACCATCCGAATCACTTTCGGGGGCTCGGAAGTTTTTTTTCTTTTCGGTTTCTTCATTTGAATTTTTTGGTTAAACGGGATCACCGTGGCTGGCCTACGATTTAACACCGCTGCAGAATGATTCCTCATGGTACAGTTCCATTTCAAATCCACGCACTCATTTCCAAAATTCGCACGACACCGTTTCGGCGTTTTGATCCGACGTTGCACCCCGCACCGTCGATGTTGCACCTTGAGTATATCGATTATTCGGACAGCCATATCTTTTGACTCGTTTAGAGTTACGGGAGCCATAACCTGTCAAAACGAAGCTCTCCAGGAGATCTACGCCTTTGATGGCCCAAGGCCGTCATAACGGCGTTCCATACCCAAAAAGGACCATCCGAATCACTTTCGGGGGCTCGAAAGTTTTTTTTCTTTTCGGTTTCTTCATTTGAATTTTTTGGTTAAACGGGATCACCGTGGCTGGCCTACGATTTAACATCGCTGCAGAATGATTCCTCATGGTACAGTTCCATTTCAAATCCATGCACTCATTTCCAAAATTCGCACGACACCGTTTCGGCGTTTTGATCCGACGTTGCACCCCGCACCGTCGATGTTGCACCTTGAGTATATCGATTATTCGGACAGCCATATCTTTTGACTCGTTTAGTGTTACGGGAGCCATAACCTGTCAAAACGAAGCTCTCCAGGAGATCTACACCTTTGACAGCCAAGGCCGTCATAACGGCGTTCCATACCCAAAAAGGACCATCCGAATCACTTTCGGGGGCTCGGAAGTTTTTTTTCTTTTCGGTTTCTTCATTTGAATTTTTTGGTTAAACGGGATCACCGTGGCTGGCCTACGATTTAACACCGCTGCAGAATGATTCCTCATGGTACAGTTCCGTTTCAAATCCACGCACTCATTTCCAAAATTCGCACGACACCGTTTCGGCGTTTTGATCCGACGTTGCACCCCGCACCGTCGATGTTCCACTCTGAGTATATCGATTATTCGGACAGCCATATCTTTTGACTCGTTTAGAGTTACGGGAGCCATAACCTGTCAAAACGAAGATCTCCAGGAGATCTACGCCTTTGATTGCCCAAGGCCGTCATAACGGCGTTCCATACCCAAAAAGGACCATCCGAATCACTTTCGGGGGCTCGAAAGTTTTTTTTCTTTTCGGTTTCTTCATTTGAATTTTTTGGTTAAACGGGATCACCGTGGATGGCCTACGATTTAACACCGCTGTAGAATGATTCCTCATGGTACAGTTCCATTTCAAATCCATGCACTCATTTCCAAAATTCGCACGACACCGTTTCGGCGTTTTGATCCGACGTTGCACCCCGCACCGTCGATGTTGCACCTTGAGTATATCGATTATTCGGACAGCCATATCTTTTGACTCGTTTAGAGTTACGGGAGCCATAACCTGTCAAAACGAAGCTCTCCAGGAGATCTACGCCTTTGACAGCACAAGGCCGTCATAACGGCGTTCCATACCCAAAAAGGACCATCCGAATCACTTTCGGAGGCTCGGAAGTTTTTTTTCTTTTCGGTTTCTTCATTTGAATTTTTTGGTTAAACGGGATCACCGTGGATGGCCTACGATTTAACACCGCTGCAGAATGATTCCGCATGGTACAGTTCCGTTTCAAATCCACGCACTCATTACCAAAATTCGCATGACACCGTTTCGGCGTTTTGATCCGACGTTGCACCCCGCACCGTCGATGTTGCACTCTGAGTATATCGATTATTCGGACAGCCATATCTTTTGACTCGTTTAGAGTTACGGGAGCCATAACCTGTCAAAACGAAGCTCTCCAGGAGATCTACGCCTTTGACGGCCTAAGGCCGTCATAACGGCTTTCCATACCCAAAAAGGACCATCCGAATCACTTTCGGGGGCTCGGAAGTTTTTTTTCTTTTCGGTTTCTTCATTTGAATTTTTTGGTTAAACGGGATCACCGTGGCTGGCCTACGATTTAACACCGCTGCAGAATGATTCCTCATGGTACAGTTCCGTTTCAAATCCACGCACTCATTTCCAAAATTCGCACGACACCGTTTCGGCGTTTTGATCCGACGTTGCACCCCGCACCGTCGATGTTGCACCTTGAGTATATCGATTATTCGGACAGCCATATCTTTTGACTCGTTTAGAGTTACGGGACCCATAACCTGTCAAAACGAAGCTCTCCAAGAGATCTACGCCTTTGACAGCCCAAGGCCGTCATAACGGCGATCCATACCCAAAAAGGACCATCCGAATCACTTTTGGGGGCTCGAAAGTTTTTTTCTTTTCGGTTTCTTCATTTGAATTTTTGGGTTAAACGGGATCACCGTGGCTGGCCTACGATTTAACACCGCTGCAGAATGATTTCTCATGGTACAGTTCCGTTTCAAATCCACGCACTCATTTCCAAAATTCGCACGACACCGTTTCGGCGTTTTGATCCGACGTTGCACCCCGCACCGTCGATGTTGCACCTTGAGTATATCGATTATTCGAACAGCCATATCTTTTGACTCGTTTAGAGTTACGGGAGCCATAACCTGTCAAAACGAAGCTCTCCAGGAGATCTACGCCTTTGACGGCCCAAGGCTATCATAACGGCGTTCCATACCCAAAAAGGACCATCCGAATCACTTTCGGGGGCTCGGAAGTTTTTTTTCTTTTCGGTTTCTTCATTTGAATTTTTTGGTTAAACGGGATCACCGTGGCTGGCCTACGATTTAACACTGCTGCAGAATGATTCCGCATGGTGCAGTTCCGTTTCAAATCCACGCACTCATTTGCAAAATTCGCACGACACCGTTTCGACGTTTTGATCCGACGTTGCACCCCGCACCGTCGATGTTGCACTCTGAGTATATCGATTATTCGGACAGCCATATCTTTTGACTCGTTTAGAGTTACGGGAGCCATAACCTGTCAAAACGAAGCTCTCCAGGAGATCTACGCCTTTGACAGCCCAAGGCCGTCATAACGGCGTTCCATACCCAAAAAGGACCATCCGAATCACTTTTGGGGGCTCGGAAGTTTTTTTTCTTTTCGGTTTCTTCATTTGAATTTTTTGGTTAAACGGGATCACCGTGGCTGGCCTACGATTTAACACCGCTGTAGAATGATTCAGCATGGTACAGTTCCGTTTCAAATCCACGCACTCATTTCCAAAATTCACACGACACCGTTTCGACGTTTTGATCCGACGTTGCACCCCGCACCGTCGATGTTGCACTCTGAGTATATCGATTATTCGGACAGCCATATCTTTTGACTCGTTTAGAGTTACGGGAGCCATAACCTATCAAAACGAAGCTCTCCAGGAGATCTACGCCTTTGATGGCCTATGGCCGTCATAACGGCGTTCCATACCCAAAAAGGACCATCCGAATCACTTTCGGGGGCTCGGAAGTTTTTTTTCTTTTCGGTTTCTTCATTTGAATTTTTTGGTTAAACGGGATCACCGTGGATGGCCTACGATTGAACACCGCTGCAGAATGATTCCCCATGGTACAGTTCCGTTTCAAATCCACGCACTCATTTCCAAAATTCGCACGACACCGTTTCGGCGTTTTGATCCGACGTTGCACCCCGCACCGTCGATGTTGCACCTTGAGTATATCGATTATTCGGACAGCCATATCTTTTGACTCGTTTAGAGTTACGGGAGCCATAACCTGTCAAAACGAAGCTCTCCAGGAGATCTACGCCTTTGACAGCCCAAGGCCGTCATAACGGCGTTCCATACCCAAAAAGGACCATCCGAATCACTTTCGGGGGCTCAAAAGTTTTTTTTCTTTTCGGTTTCTTCATTTGAATTTTTTGGTTAAACGGGATCACCGTGGCTGGCCTACGATTTAACACCGCTGCAGAATGATTCCTCATGGTACAGTTCCATTTCAAATCCATGCACTCATTTCCAAAATTCGCACGACACCGTTTCGGCGTTTTGATCCGACGTTGCACCCCGCACCGTCGATGTTGCACCTTGAGTATATCGATTATTCGGACAGCCATATCTTTTGACTCGTTTAGTGTTACGGGAGCCATAACCTGTCAAAACGAAGCTCTCCAACAGATCTACACCTTTGACAGCCAAGGCCGTCATAACGGCGTTCCATACCCAAAAAGGACCATCCGAATCACTTTCGGGGGCTTGGAAGTTTTTTTTTTTCGGTTTCTTCATTTGAATTTTTTGGTTAAACGGGATCACCGTGGCTGGCCTACGATTTAACACCGCTGCAGAATGATTCCTCATGGTACAGTTCCGTTTCAAATCCACGCACTCATTTCCAAAATTTGCACGACACCGTTTCGGCGTTTTGATCCGACGTTGCACCCCGCACCGTCGATGTTCCACTCTGAGTATATCGATTATTCGGACAGCCATATCTTTTGACTCGTTTAGAGTTACGGGAGCCATAACCTGTCAAAACGAAGCTCTCCAGGAGATCTACGCCTTTGATTGCCCAAGGCCGTCATAACGGCGTTCCATACCCAAAAAGGACCATCCGAATCACTTTCGGGGGCTCGAAAGTTTTTTTTCTTTTCGGTTTCTTCATTTGAATTTTTTGGTTAAACGGGATCACCGTGGATGGCCTACGATTTAACACCGCTGCAGAATGATTCCTCATGGTACAGTTCCATTTCAAATCCACGCACTCATTTCCAAAATTCGCACGACACCGTTTCGGCGTTTTGATCCGACGTTGCACCCCGCACCGTCGATGTTGCACCTTGAGTATATCGATTATTCGGACAGCCATATCTTTTGACTCGTTTAGAGTTACGGGAGCCATAACCTGTCGAAACGAAGCTCTCCAGGAGATCTACGCCTTTGACAGCCCAAGGCCGTCATAACGGCGTTCCATACCCAAAAAGGACCATCCGAATCACTTTCGGAGGCTCGGAAGTTTTTTTTCTTTTCGGTTTCTTCATTTGAATTTTTTGGTTAAACGGGATCACCGTGGCTGGCCTACGATTTAACACCGCTGCAGAATGATTCCGCATGGTACAGTTCCGTTTCAAATCCACGCACTCATTACCAAAATTCGCATGACACCGTTTCGGCGTTTTGATCCGACGTTGCACCCCGCACCGTCGATGTTGCACTCTGAGTATATCGATTATTCGGACAGCCATATCTTTTGACTCGTTTAGAGTTACGGGAGCCATAACCTATCAAAACAAAGCTCTCTAGGAGATCTACGCCTCTGACAGCCCAAGGCCGTCATAACGGCGTTCCATACCCAAAAAGGACCATCCGAATCACTTTCGGGGGCTCGGAAGTTTTTTTTCTTTTCGGTTTCTTCATTTGAATTTTTTGGTTAAACGGGATCACCGTGGCTGGCCTACGATTTAACACCGCTGCAGAATGATTCCGCATGGTACAGTTCCGTTTCAAATCCACGCACTCATTTCCAAAATTCGCACGACACCGTTTTGGCGTTTTGATCCGACGTTGCACCCCGCACAGTCGATGTTGCACCTTGAGTATATCGATTATTCGGACAGCCATATCTTTTGACTCGTTTAGAGTTACGGGAGCCATAACCTGTCAAAACGAAGCTCTCCAGGAGATCTACGCCTTTGATGGCCCAAGGCCGTCATAACGGCGTTCCATACCCAAAAAGGACCATCCGAATCACTTTCGGGGGCTTGGAAGTTTTTTTTCTATTCGGTTTCTTCATTTGAATTTTTTGGTTAAACGGGATCAACGTGGCTGGCCTACGATTTAACACCGCTGCAGAATGATTCCTCATGGTACAGTTCCGTTTCAAATCCACGCACTCATTTCCAAAATTCGCACGACACCGTTTCGGCGTTTTGATCCGACGTTGCACCCCGCACCGTCGATGTTGCACCTTGAGTATATCGATTATTCGGACAGCCATATCTTTTGACTCGTTTAGAGTTACGGGAGCCATAACCTGTCAAACGAAGCTCTCCAGGAGATCTACACCTTTGACGGCCGAAGGCCGTCATAACGGCGTTCCATACCCAAAAAGGACCATCCGAATCACTTTCGGGGGCTCGGAAGTTTTTTTTCTTTTCGGTTTCTTCATTTGAATTTTTTGGTTAAACGGGATCACCGTGGCTGGCCTACGATTTAACACCGCTGCAGAATGATTCCTCATGGTACAGTTCCATTTCAAATCCACGCACTCATTTCCAAAATTCGCACGACACCGTTTCGGCGTTTTGATCCGACGTTGCACCCCGCACCGTCGATGTTGCACCTTGAGTATATCGATTATTCGGACAGCCATATCTTTTGACTCGTTTAGAGTTACGGGAGCCATAACCTGTCAAAACGAAGCTCTCCAGGAGATCTACGCCTTTGACGGCCTAAGGCCGTCATAACGGCGTTCCATACCCAAAAAGGACCATCCGAATCACTTTCGGGGGCTCGGAAGTTTTTTTTCTTTTCGGTTTCTTCATTTGAATTTTTTGGTTAAACGGGATCACCGTGGCTGGCCTACGATTTAACACCGCTGCAGTATGATTCCTCATGGTACAGTTCCGTTTCAAATCCACGCACTCATTTCCAAAATTCGCACGACACCGTTTCGGCGTTTTGATCCGACGTTGCACCCCGCACCGTCGATGTTGCACTCTGAGTATATCGATTATTCAGACAGCCATATCTTTTGACTCGTTTAGAGTTACGGGAGCCATAACCTGTCAAAACGAAGCTCTCTAGGTGATCTACGCCTTTGACAGCCCAAGGACGTCATAACGGCGTTCCATACCCAAAAAGGACCATCCGAATCACTTTCAGGGGCTCGGAAGTTTTTTTTCTTTTCGGTTTCTTCATTTGAATTTTTTGGTTAAACGGGATCACCGTGTCTGGCCTACGATTTAACACCGCTGCAGAATGATTCCGCATGGTACAGTTCCGTTTCAAATCCACGCACTCATTTCCAAAATTCGCACGACACCGTTTCGACGTTTTGATCCGACGTTGCACCCCGCACCGTCGATGTTGCACTCTAAGTATATCGATTATTCGGACAGCCATATCTTTTGACTCGTTTAGAGTTACGGGAGCCATAACCTGTCAAAACGAAGCTCTCTAGGAGATCTACGCCTTTGACAGCCTAAGGCCGTCATAACGGCGTTCCATACCCAAAAAGGACCATCCGAATCACTTTCGGGGGCTCGGAAGTTTTTTTTCTTTTCGGTTTCTTCATTTGAATTTTTTGGTTAAACGGGATCACCGTGGCTGGCCTACGATTTAACACCGCTGCAGAATGATTCCTCATGGTACAGTTCCATTTCAAATCCACGCACTCATTTCCAAAATTCGCACGACCCCGTTTCGACGTTTTGATCCGACGTTGCACCCCGCACCGTCGATGTTGCACCTTGAGTATATCGATTATTCGGACAGCCATATCTTTTGACTCGTTTAGAGTTACGGGAGCCATAACCTGTCAAAACGAAGCTCTCCAGGAGATCTACGCCTTTGAATGCCCAAGGCCGTCAAAACGGCGTTCCATACCCAAAAAGGACCATCCGAATCACTTTCGGGGGCTCGGAAGTTTTTTTTCTTTTCGGTTTCTTCATTTGAATTTTTTTGTTAAACGGGATCACCGTGGCTGGCCTACGATTTAACACCGCTGCAGAATGATTCCTCATGGTACAGTTCCGTTTCAAATCCACGCACTCATTTCCAAAATTCGCACGACACCGTTTCGGCGTTTTGATCCGACGTTGCACCCCGCACCGTCGATGTTGCACTCTGAGTATATCGATTATTCGGACAGCCATATCTTTTGACTCGTTTAGAGTTACGGGAGCCATAACCTGTCAAAACGAAGCTCTCCAGGAGATCTACGCCTTTGATTGCCCAAGGCCGTCATAACGGCGTTCCATACCCAAAAAGGACCATCCGAATCACTTTCGGGGGCTCGGAAGTTTTTTTTCTTTTCGGTTTCTTCATTTGAATTTTTTGGTTAAACGGGATCACCGTGGCTGGCCTACGATTTAACACCGCTGCAGAATGATTCCTCATGGTACAGTTCCATTTCAAATCCACGCACTCATTTCCAAAATTCGCACGACACCGTTTCGGCGTTTTGATCCGACGTTGCACCCCGCACCGTCGATGTTGCACCTTGAGTATATCGATTATTCGGACAGCCATATCTTTTGACTCGTTTAGAGTTACGGGAGCCATAACCTGTCAAAACGAAGCTCTCCAGGAGATCTACGCCTTTGACAGCCAAAGCCGTCATAACGGCGTTCCATACCCAAAAAGGACCATCCGAATCACTTTCGGGGGCTCGGAAGTTTTTTTCTTTTCGGTTTCTTCATTTGAATTTTTTAGTTAAACGGGATCACCGTGGCTGGCCTACGATTTAACACCGCTGCAGAATGATTCCTCATGGTACAGTTCCGTTTCAAATCCACGCACTCATTTCCAAAATTCGCACGACACCGTTTCGGCGCTTTGATCCGACGTTGCACCCCGCACCGTCGATGTTGCACTCTGAGTATATCGATTATTCGGACAGCCATATCTTTTGACTCGTTTAGAGTTACGGGAGCCATAACCTGTCAAAATGAAGCTCTCTAGGAGATCTACGCCTTTGATTGCCCAAGGCCGTCATAACGGCGTTCCATACCCAAAAAGGACCATCCGAATCACTTTCGGGGGCTCGAAAGTTTTTTTTCTTTTCGGTTTCTTCATTTGAATTTTTTGGTTAAACGGGATCAGCGTGGCTGGCCTACGATTTAACACCGTTGCAGAATGATTCCTCATGGTACAGTTCCGTTTCAAATCCACGCACTCATTTCCAAAATTCGCACGACACCGTTTCGGCGTTTTGATCCGACGTTGCACCCCGCACCGTCGATGTTGCACCTTGAGTATATCGATTATTCGGACAGCCATATCTTTTGACTCGTTTAGAGTTACGGGAGCCATAACCTGTCAAAACGAAGCTCTCCAGGAGATCTACGCCTTTGACAGCCCAAGGCCGTCATAACGGCGTTCCATACCCAAAAAGGACCATCCGAATCACTTTCGGGGGCTCGGAAGTTTTTTTTCTTTTCGGTTTCTTCATTTGAATTTTTTGGTTAAACAGGATCACCGTAGCTGGCCTACGATTTAACACCGCTGCAGAATGATTCCTCATGGTACAGTTCCGTTTCAAATCCACGCACTCATTTCCAAAATTCGCACGACACCGTTTCGGCGTTTTGATCCGACGTTGCACCCCGCACCGTCGATGTTGCACCTTGAGTATATCGATTATTCGGACAGCCATATCTTTTGACTCGTTTAGAGTTACGGGAGCCATAACCTGTCAAAACGAAGCTCTCTAGGAGATCTACGCCTTTGACAGCCCAAGGCCGTCATAACGGCGTTCCATACCCAAAAAGGACCATCCGAATCACTTTCGGGGGCTCGGAAGTTTTTTTTTTTTCGGTTTCTTCATTTGAATTTTTTGGTTAAACGGGATCACCGTGGCTGGCCTACGATTTAACACCGCTGCACAATGATTCCTCATGGTACAGTTCCGTTTCAAATCCACGCACTCATTTCCAAAATTCGCACGACACCGTTTCGGCGTTTTGATCCGACGTTGCACCCCGCACCGTCGATGTTGCACTCTGAGTATATCGATTATTCGGACAGCCATATCTTTTGACTCGTTTAGAGTTACGGGAGCCATAACCTGTCAAAACGAATCTCTCCAGGAGATCTACGCCTTTGATAGCCTAAGGCCATCATAACGGCGTTCCATACCCAAAAAGGACCATCCGAATCACTTTCGGGGGTTCGGAAGTTTTTTTTCTTTTCGGTTTCTTCATTTGAATTTTTTGGTTAAACGGGATCACCGTGGCTGGCCTACGATTTAACACCGCTGTAGAATGATTCCTCATGGTACAGTTCCGTTTCAAATCCACGCACTCATTTCGAAAATTCGCACGACACCGTTTCGGCGTTTTGATCCGACGTTGCACCCCGCACCGTCGATGTTGCACCTTGAGTATATCGATTATTCGGACAGCCATATCTTTTGACTCGTTTAGAGTTACGGGAGCCATAACCTGTCAAAATGAAGCTCTCCAGGAGATCTACGCCTTTGATTGCCCAAGGCCGTCATAACGTCGTTCCATACCCAAAAAGGACCATCCGAATCACTTTCGGGGGCTCGGAAGTTTTTTTTCTTTTCGGTTTCTTCATTTGAATTTTTTGGTTAAACGGGATCACCGTGGCTGGCCTACGATTTAACACCACTGCAGAATGATTCCTCATGGTACAGTTCCGTTTCAAATCCACACACTCATTTCCAAAATTCGCACGACACCGTTTCGGCGTTTTGATCCGACGTTGCACCCCGCACCGTCGATGTTGCACCTTGAGTATATCGATTATTCGGACAGCCATATCTTTTGACTCGTTTAGAGTTACGGGAGCCATAACCTGTCAAAACGAAGCTCTCCAGGAGATCTACGCCATTGACAGCCAAGGCCGTCATAACGGCGTTCCGTACCCAAAAAGGACCATCCGAATCACTTTCGGGGGTACGGAAGTTTTTTTCTTTTCGGTTTCTTCATTTGAATTTTTTGGTTAAACGGGATCACCGTGGCTGGCCTACGATTTAACACCGCTGCAGAATGATTCCCCATGGTACAGTTCTGTTTCAAATCCACGCACTCATTACCAAAATTCGCACGACACCGTTTCGGCGTTTTGATCCGACGTTGCACCCCGCACCGTCGATGTTGCACTCTGAGTATATCGATTATTCGGACAGCCATATCTTTTGACTCGTTTAGAGTTACGGGAGCCATAACCTGTCAAAACGAAGCTCTCCAGGAGATCTATGCCTTTGACGGCCCAGAGCTGTCATAACGGCGTTCCATACCCAAAAAGGACCATCCGAATCACTTTCGGGGGCTCGGAAGTTTTTTTTCTTTTCGGTTTCTTCATTTGAATTTTTTGGTTAAACGGGATCACCGTGGCTGGCCTACGATTTAACACCGCTGCAGAATGATTCCTCATGGTACAGTTCCGTTTCAAATCCACGCACTCATTTCCAAAATTCGCACGACACCGTTTCGGCGTTTTGATCCGACGTTGCACCCCGCACCGTCGATGTTGCACTCTAAGTATTTCGATTATTCAGACAGCCATATCTTTTGACTCGTTTAGAGTTACGGGAGCCATAACCTGTCAAAACGAAGCTCTCTAGGAGATCTACGCCTTTGATTGCCCAAGGCCGTCATAACGGCGTTCCATACCCAAAAAGGACCATCCGAATCACTTTCGGGGGCTCGGAAGTTTTTTTCTTTTCGGTTTCTTCATTTGAATTTTTTGGTTAAACGGGATCACCGTGGCTGGCCTACGATTTAACACCGTTGCAGAATGATTCCTCATGGTACAGTTCCGTTTCAAATCCACGCACTCATTTCCAAAATTCGCACGACACCGTTTCGGCGTTTTGATCCGACGTTGCACCCCGCACCGTCGATGTTGCACCTTGAGTATATCGATTATTCGGACAGCCATATCTTTTGACTCGTTTAGATTTACGGGAGCCATAACCTGTCAAAACGAAGCTCTCCAGGAGATCTACGCCTTTGACAGCCCAAGGCCGTCATAACGGCGTTCCATACCCAATAAGGACCATCCGAATCACTTTCGGGGGCTCGGAAGTTTTTTTTCTTTTCGGTTTCTTCATTTGAATTTTTTGGTTAAACGGGATCACCGTGGCTGGCCTATGATTTAACACCGCTGCAGAATGATTCCTCATGGTACAGTTCCGTTTCAAATCCACGCACTCATTTCCAAAATTCGCACGACACCGTTTCGGCGTTTTGATCCGACGTTGCACCCCGCACCGTCGATGTTGCACCTTGAGTATATCGATTATTCGGACAGCCATATCTTTTGACTCGTTTAGAGTTACGGGAGCCATAACCTGTCAAAACGAAGCTCTCCAGGAGATCTACGCCTTTGACTTCCCAAGTCCGTCATAACGGCGTTCCATGCCCAAAAAGGACCATTCGAATCACTTTTGGGGGCTCGGAAGTTTTTTTCTTTTCGGTTTCTTCATTTGAATTTTTTGGTTAAACGAGATCACCGTGGCTGGCCTACGATTTAACACCGCTGCAGAATGATTCCTCATGGTACAGTTCCGTTTCAAATCCACGCACTCATTTCCAAAATTCGCACGACACCGTTTCGGCGTTTTGATCCGACGTTGCACCCCGCACCGTCGATGTTGCACCTTGAGTATATCGATTATTCGGACAGCCATATCTTTTGACTCGTTTAGAGTTACGGGAGCCATAACCCGTCAAAACGAAGCTCTCCAGGAGATCTACGCCTTTGACAGCCAAGGCCGTCATAACGGCGTTCCGTACCCAAAAAGGACCATCCGAATCACTTTCGGGGGTACAGAAGTTTTTTTCTTTTCGGTTTCTTCATTTGAATTTTTTGGTTAAACGGGATCACCGTGGCTGGCCTACGATTTAACACCGCTACAGAATGATTCCCCATGGTACAGTTCTGTTTCAAATCCACGCACTCATTACCAAAATTCGCACGACACCGTTTCGGCGTTTTGATCCGACGTTGCACCCCGCACCGTCGATGTTGCACTCTGAGTATATCGATTATTCGGACAGCCATATCTTTTGACTCGTTTAGAGTTACGGGAGCCATAACCTGTCAAAACGAAGCTCTCCAGGAGATCTATGCCTTTGACAGGCCAAAGCTGTCATAACGGCGTTCCATACCCAAAAAGGACCATCCGAATCACTTTCGAGGGCTCAGAAGTTTTTTTTCTTTTCGGTTTCTTCATTTGAATTTTTTGGTTAAACGGGATCACCGTGGCTGGCCTACGATTTAACACCGCTGCAGAATGATTCCTCATGGTACAGTTCCGTTTCAAATCCACGCACTCATTTCCAAAATTCGCACGACACCGTTTCGGCGTTTTGATCCGACGTTGCACCCCGCACCGTCGATGTTGCACTCTAAGTATTTGGATTATTCAGACAGCCATATCTTTTGACTCGTTTAGAGTTACGGGAGCCATAACCTGTCAAAACGAAGCTCTCCAGGAGATCTACGCCTTTGATTGCCCAAGGCCGTCATAACGGCGTTCCATACCCAAAAAGGACCATCCGAATCACTTTCGGGGGCTCGGAAGTTTTTTTCTTTTCGGTTTCTTCATTTGAATTTTTTGGTTAAACGGGATCACCGTGGCTGGCCTACGATTTAACACCGTTGCAGAATGATTCCTCATGGTACAGTTCCATTTCAAATCCACGCACTCATTTCCAAAATTCGCACGACACCGTTTCGGCGTTTTGATCCAACGTTGCACCCCGCACCGTCGATGTTGCACCTTGAGTATATCGATTATTCGGACAGCCATATCTTTTGACTCGTTTAGAGTTAGGGGAGCCATAACCTGTCAAAACGAAGCTCTCCAGGAGATCTACGCCTTTGACAGCCCAAGGCCGTCATAACGGCGTTCCATACCCAAAAAGGACCATCCGAATCACTTTCGGGGGCTCGGAAGTTTTTTTTCTTTTCGGTTTCTTCATTTGAATTTTTTGGTTAAACGGGATCACCGTGGCTGGCCTATGATTTAACACCGCTGCAGAATGATTCCTCATGGTACAGTTCCGTTTCAAATCCACGCACTCATTTCCAAAATTCGCACGACACCGTTTCGGCGTTTTGATCCGACGTTGCACCCCGCACCGTCGATGTTGCACCTTGAGTATATCGATTATTCGGACAGCCATATCTTTTGACTCGTTTAGAGTTACGGGAGCCATAACCTGTCAAAACGAAGCTCTCCAGGAGATCTACGCCTTTGACAGCCCAAGGCCGTCATAACGGCGTTCCATACCCAAAAAGGACCATCCGAATCACTTTCGGGGGCTCGGAAGTTTTTTTCTTTTCGGTTTCTTCATTTGAATTTTTTGGTTAAACGGGATCACCATGGCTGGCCTACGATTTAACACCGTTGCAGAATGATTCCGCATGGTACAGTTCCGTTTCAAATCCACGCACTCATTTCCAAAATTCGCACGACACCGTTTCGGCGTTTTGATCCGACGTTGCACCCCGCACCGTCGATGTTGCACCTTGAGTATATCGATTATTCGGACAGCCATATCTTTTGACTCGTTTAGAGTTACGGGAGCCATAATCTTTCAAAACGAAGCTCTCCAGGAGATCTACGCCTTTGACAGCCCAAGGCCGTCATAACGGCGTTCCATACCCAAAAAGGACCATCCGAATCACTTTCGGGGGCTCGGAAGGATTTTTTCTTTTCGGTTTCTTCATTTGAATTTTTTGGTTAAACGGGATCACCGTGGCTGGCCTACGATTTAACACCGCTGCAGAATGATCCTCATGGTACAGTTCCGTTTCAAATCCACGCACTCATTTCCAAAATTTGCACGACACCGTTTCGGCGTTTTGATCCGACGTTGCACCCCGCACCGTCGATGTTGCACCTTGAGTATATCGATTATTCGGACAACCATATCTTTTGACTCGTTTAGAGTTACGGGAGCCATAACCTGTCAAAACGAAGCTCTCCAGGAGATCTACGCCTTTGACAGCCCAAGGCCATCATAACGGCGTTCCATACCCAAAAAGTACCATCCGAATCACTTTCGGGGGCTCGGAAGGTTTTTTTCTTTTCGGTTTCTTCATTTGAATTTTTTGGTTAAACGGGATCACCGTGGCTGGCCTACGATTTAACACCGCTGCAGAATGATTCCTCATGGTACAGTTCCGTTTCAAATCCACGCACTCATTTCCAAAATTCGCACGACACCGTTTCGGCGTTTTGAACCGATGTTGCACCCCGCACCGTCGATGTTGCACCTTGAGTATATCGATTATTCGGACAGCCATATCTTTTGACTCGTTTAGAGTTACGGGAGCCATAACCTGTCAAAACGAAGCTCTCCAGGAGATCTACGCCTTTGATGGGCCAAGGCCGTCATAACGGCGTTCCGTACCCAAAAAGGACCATCCGAATCACTTTCGGGGGTTCGGAAGTTTTTTTCTTTTCGGTTTCTTCATTTGAATTTTTTGGTTAAACGGGATCACCGTGGCTGGCCTACGATTTAACACCGCTACAGAATGATTCCCCATGGTACAGTTCTGTTTCAAATCCACGCACTCATTACCAAAATTCGCACGACACCGTTTCGGCGTTTTGATCCGACGTAGCACCCCGCACCGTCGATGTTGCACTCTGAGTATATCGATTATTCGGACAGCCATATCTTTTGACTCGTTTAGAGTTACGGGAGCCATAACCTGTCAAAACGAAGCTCTCCAGGAGATCTATGCCTTTGACGGCCCAGAGCTGTCATAACGGCGTTCCATACCCAAAAAGGACCATCCGAATCACTTTCGGGGGCTCGGAAGTTTTTTTTCTTTTCGGTTTCTTCATTTGAATTTTTTGGTTAAACGGGATCACCGTGGCTGGCCTACGATTTAACACCGCTGCAGAATGATTCCTCATGGTACAGTTCCGTTTCAAATCCACGCACTCATTTCCAAAATTCGCACGACACCGTTTCGGCGTTTTGATCCGAAGTTGCACCCCGCACCGTCGATGTGGCACTCTAAGTATTTCGATTATTCAGACAGCCATATCTTTTGACTCGTTTAGAGTTACGGGAGCCATAACCTGTCAAAACGAAGCTCTCCAGGAGATCTACGCCTTTGATTGCCCAAGGCCGTCATAACGGCGTTCCATACCCAAAAAGGACCATCCGAATCACTTTCGGGGGCTCGGAAGTTTTTTTCTTTTCGGTTTCTTCATTTGAATTTTTTGGTTAAACTGGATCACCGTGGCTGGCCTACGATTTAACACCGTTGCAGAATGATTCCTCATGGTACAGTTCCGTTTCAAATCCACGCACTCATTTCCAAAATTCGCACGACACCGTTTCGGCGTTTTGATCCGACGTTGCACCCCGCACCGTCTATGTTGCACCTTGAGTATATCGATTATTCGGACAGCCATATCTTTTGACTCGTTTAGATTTACGGGAGCCATAACCTGTCAAAACGAAGCTCTCCAGGAGATCTACGCCTTTGACAGCCCAAGGCCGTCATAACGGTGTTCCATACCCAAAAAGGACCATCCGAATCACTTTCGGGGGCTCGGAAGTTTTTTTTCTTTTTGGTTTCTTCATTTGAATTTTTTGGTTAAACGGGATCACCGTGGCTGGTCTATGATTTAACACCGCTGCAGAATGATTCCTCATGGTACAGTTCCGTTTCAAATCCACGCACTCATTTCCAAAATTCGCACGACACCGTTTCGGCGTTTTGATCCGACGTTGCACCCCGCACCGTCGATGTTGCACCTTGAGTATATCGATTATTCGGACAGCCATATCTTTTGACTCGTTTAGAGTTACGGGAGCCATAACCTGTCAAAACGAAGCTCTCCAGGAGATCTACACCTTTGACAGCCCAAGGCCGTCATAACGGCGTTCCATACCCAAAAAGGACCATCCGAATCACTTTCGGGGGCTCGGAAGTTTTTTTCTTTTCGGTTTCTTCATTTGAATTTTTTGGTTAAACGGGATCACCGTGGCTGGCCTACGATTTAACACCGTTGCAGAATGATTCCGTATGGTACAGTTCCGTTTCAAATCCACGCACTCATTTCCAAAATTCGCACGACACCGTTTCGGCGTTTTGATCCGACGTTGCACCCCGCACCGTCGATGTTGCACCTTGAGTATATCGATTATTCGTACAGCCATATCTTTTGACTCGTTTAGAGTTACGGGAGCCATAATCTTTCAAAACGAAGCTCTCCAGGAGATCTACGCCTTTGACAGCCCAAGGCCGTCATAACGGCGTTCCATACCCAAAAAGGACCATCCGAATCACTTTCGGGGGCTCGGAAGGATTTTTTCTTTTCGGTTTCTTCATTTGAATTTTTTGGTTAAACGGGATCACCGTGGCTGGCCTACGATTTAACACCGCTGCAGAATGATCCTCATGGTACAGTTCCGTTTCAAATCCACGCACTCATTTCCAAAATTCGCACGACACCGTTTCGGCGTTTTGATCCGACGTTGCACCCCGCACCGTCGATGTTGCACCTTGAGTATATCGATTATTCGGACAGCCATATCTTTTGACTCGTTTAGAGTTACGGGAGCCATAACCTGTCAAAACGAAGCTCTCCAGGAGATCTGCGCCTTTGATAGCCCAAGGCCGTCATAACGGCGTTCCATACCCAAAAAGGACCATCCGAATCACTTTCGGGGGCTCGGAAGTTTTTTTTCTTTTCGGTTTCTTCATTTGAATTTTTTGGTTAAACGGGATCACCGTGGCTGGCCTACGATTTAACACCGCAGCAGAATGATTCCGCATGGTACAGTTCCGTTTCAAATCCACACACTCATTTCCAAAATTCGCACGACACCGTTTCGAAGTTTTGATCCGACGTTGCACCCCGCACCGTCGATGTTGCACTCTGAGTATATCGATTATTCGGACAGCCATATCTTTTGACTCGTTTAGAGTTACGGGAGCCATAACCTGTCAAAACGAAGCTCTCCAAGAGATCTACGCCTTTGACAGCCTAAGGCCATCATAACGGCGTTCCATACCCAAAAAGGACCATCCAAATCACTTTCGGGGGCTCGGAAGTTTTTTTTCTTTTCGGTTTCTTCATTTGAATTTTTTGGATAAACGGGATCACCATGGCTGGCCTACGATTTAACACCGCTGCAGAATGATTCCTCATGGTACAGTTCCGTTTCAAATCCACGCACTCATTTCCAAAATTCGCACGACACCGTTTCGGCGTTTTGATCCGACGTTGCACCCCGCACCGTCGATGTTGCACCTTGAGTATATCGATTATTCGGACAGCCATATCTTTTGACTCGTTTAGAGTTACGGGAGCCATAACCTGTCAAAACGAAGCTCTCCAGGTGATCTACGCCTTTGACAGCCCAAGGTCGTCATAACGGCGTTCCATACCCAAAAAGGACCATCCGAATCACTTTCGGGGGCTCGGAAGTTTTTTTTCTTTTCGGTTTCTTTATTTGAATTTTTTGGTTAAACGGGATCACCGTGGCTGGCCTACGATTTAACACCGCTGCAGAATGATTCCGCATGGTACAGTTCCGTTTCAAATCCACGCACTCATTTCCAAAATTCGCACGACACCGTTTCGACGTTTTGATCCGACGTTGCACCCCGCACCGTCGATGTTGCACTCTGAGTATATCGATTATTCGGACAGCCATATCTTTTGACTCGTTTAGAGTTACGGGAGCCATAACCTGTCAAAACGAAGCTGTCCAGGAGATCTACGCCTTTGATAGCCCAAGGCCGTCATAACGGCGTTCCATACCCAAAAAGGACCATCCGAATCACTTTCGGGGGCTCGGATGTTTTTTTTCTTTTCGGTTTCTTCATTTGAATTTTTTGGTTAAACGGGATCACCGTGGCTGGCCTACGATTTAACACCGCTGCAGAATGATTCTGCATGGTACAGTTCCGTTTCAAATCCACGCACTCATTTCCAAAATTCGCACGACACCGTTTCGACGTTTTGATCCGACGTTGCACCCCGCACCGTCGATGTTGCACTCTGAGTATATCGATTATTCGGACAGCCATATCTTTTGACTCGTTTAGAGTTATGGGAGCCATAACCTGTCAAAACGATTCTCTCCAGGAGATCTACGCCTTTGACGGCCTAAGGCCGTCATAACGGCGTTCCATACCGAAAAAGGACCATCCGAATCACTTTCGGGGGCTCGGAAGTTTTTTTTCTTTTCGGTTTCTTCATTTGAATTTTTTGGTTAAACGGGATCACCGTGGCTGGCCTGCGATTTAACACCGCTGCAGAATGATTCCTCATGGTACAGTTCCGTTTCAAATCCACGCACTCATTTCCAAAATTCGCACGACACCGTTTCGGCGTTTTGATCCGACGTTGCACCCCGCACCGTCGATGTTGCACCTTGAGTATATCGATTATTCGGACAGCCATATCTTTTGACTCGTTTAGAGTTACGGGAGCCATAACCTGTCAAAACGAAGCTCTCCAGGAGATCTACGCCTTTGACAGCCCAAGGCCGTCATAACGGCGTTCCATACCCAAAAAGGACCATCCGTATCACTTTCGGGGGCTTGGAAGTTTTTTTCTTTTCGGTTTCTTCATTTGAATTTTTTGGTTAAACGGGATCACCGTGGCTGGCCTACGATTTAACACCGCTGCAGAATGATTCCCCATGGTACAGTTCTGTTTCAAATCCACGCACTTATTACCAAAATTCGCACGACACCGTTTCGGCGTTTTGATCCGACGTTGCACCCCGCACCGTCGATGTTGCACTCTGAGTATATCGATTATTCGGACAGCCATATCTTTTGACTCGTTTAGAGTTACGGGAGCCATAACCTGTCAAAACGGATCTCTCCAGGAGATCTATGCCTTTGATGGCCCAAAGCCGTCATAACGGCGTTCCATACCCAAAAAGGACCTTCCGAATCACTTTCGGGGGCTCGGAAGTTTTTTTCTTTTCGGTTTCTTCATTTGAATTTTTTGGTTAAACGGGATCACCGTGGCTGGCCTACGATTTAAAACCGCTGCAGAAAGATTCCTCATGGTACAGTTCCGTTTCAAATCCACGCACTCATTTCCAAAATTCGCACGACACCGTTTCGGCGTTTTGATCCGACGTTGCACCCCGCACCGTCGATGTTGCACTCTGAGTATATCGATTATTCGGACAGCCATATCTTTTGACTCGTTTAGAGTTACGGGAGCCATAACCTGTCAAAACGAATCTCTCCAGGAGATCTACGCCCTTGATTGCCCAAGGCCGTCATAACGGCGTTCCATACCCAAAAAGGACCATCCGAATCACTTTCGGGGGCTCGGAAGTTTTTTTCTTTTCGGTTTCTTCATTTGAATTTTTTGGTTAAACGGGATCACCGTGGCTGGCCTACGATTTAACACCGTTGCAGAATGATTCCTCATGGTACAGTTCTGTTTCAAATCCACGCACTCATTACCAAAATTCGCACGACACCGTTTCGGCGTTTTGATCCGACGTTGCACCCCGCACCGTCGATGTTGCACCTTGAGTATATCGATTATCCGGACAGCCATATCTTTTGACTCGTTTAGAGTTACGGGAGCCATAATCTGTCAAAACGAAGCTCTCCAGGAGATCTACGCCTTTGACAGCCCAAGGCCGTCATAACGGCGTTCCATACCCAAAAAGGACCATCCGAATCACTTTCGGGGGCTCGGATGATTTTTTTCTTTTCGGTTTCTTCATTTGAATTTTTTGGTTAAACGGGATCACCGTGGCTGGCCTACGATTTAACACCGCTGCAGAATGATTCCTCATGGTACAGTTCCGTTTCAAATCCACGCACTCATTTCCAAAATTCGCACGACACCGTTTCGGCGTTTTGATCCGACGTTGCACCCCGCACCGTCGATGTTGCACCTTGAGTATATCGATTATTCGGACAGCCATATCTTTTGACTCGTTTAGAGTTACGGGAGCCATAACCTATCAAAACGAAGCTCTCTAGGAGATCTACGCCTTTGACCGCCAAGGCCGTCATAACGGCGTTCCATACCCAAAAAGGACCATCCGAATCACTTTCGGGGGCTCGGAAGTTTTTTTCTTTTCGGTTTCTTCATTTGAATTTTTTGGTTAAACGGGATCACCCTGGCTGGCCTACGATTTAACACCGTTGCAGAATGATTCCACATGGTACAGTTCCGTTTCAAATCCACGCACTCATTTCCAAAATTCGCACGACACCGTTTCGGCGTTTTGATCCGACGTTGCACCCCGCACCGTCGATGTTGCACCTTGAGTATATCGATTATTCGGACAGCCATATCTTTTGACTCGTTTAGAGTTACGGGAGCCATAATCTTTCAAAACGAAGCTCTCCAGGAGATCTACGCCTTTGACAGCCCAAGGCCGTCATAACGGCGTTCCATACCCAAAAAGGACCATCCGAATCACTTTCGGGGGCTCGGAAGGTTTTTTTCTTTTCGGTTTCTTCATTTGAATTTTTTGGTTAAACGGGATCACTGTGGCTGGCCTACGATTTAACACCGCTGCAGAATGATCCTCATGGTACAGTTCTGTTTCAAATCCACGCACTCATTACCAAAATTCGCACGACACCGTTTCGGCGTTTTGATCCGACGTTGCACCCCGCACAGTCGATGTTGCACTCTGAGTATATCGATTATTCGGACAGCCATATCTTTTGACTCGTTTAGAGTTACGGGAGCCATAACCTGTCAAAACGGAGCTCTCCAAGAGATCTACGCCTTTGATGGCCCAAGGCCGTCATAACGGCATTCCATACCCAAAAATGACCATCCGAATCACTTTCGGGGGCTCGGAAGTTTTTTTCTTTTCGGTTTCTTCATTTGAATTTTTTGGTTAAACGGGATCACCGTGGCTGGCCTACGATTTAACACCGCTGCAGAAAGATTCCTCATGGTACAGTTCCATTTCAAATCCACGCACTCATTTCCAAAATTCGCACGACACCGTTTCGGCGTTTTGATCCGACGTTGCACCCCGCACCGTCGATGTTGCACTCTGAGTATATCGATTATTCGGACAGCCATATCTTTTGACTCGTTTAGAGTTACGGGAGCCATAACCTGTCAAAACGAAGCTCTCCATGAGATCTACGCCTTAGATTGCCCAAGGCCGTCATAACGGCGTTCCATACCCAAAAAGGACCATCCGAATCACTTTCGGGGGCTTGGAAGTTTTTTTCTTTTCGGTTTCTTCATTTGAATTTTTTGGTTAAACGGGATCACCGTGGCTGGCCTACGATTTAACACCGTTGCAGAATGATTCCTCATGGTACAGTTCCGTTTCAAATCCACGCACTCATTTCCAAAATTCGCACGACACCGTTTCGGCGTTTTGATCCGACGTTGCACCCCGCACCGTCGATGTTGCACCTTGAGTATATCGATTATCCGGACAGCCATATCTTTTGACTCGTTTAGAGTTACGGGAGCCATAATCTGTCAAACCGAAGCTCTCCAGGAGATCTACGCCTTTGACAGCCCAAGGCCGTCATAACGGCGTTCCATACCCAAAAAGGACCATCCGAATCACTTTCGGGGGCTCGGATGATTTTTTTCTTTTCGGTTTCTTCATTTGAATTTTTTGGTTAAACGGGATCACCGTGGCTGGCCTACGATTTAACACCGCTGCAGAATGATTCCTCATGGTACAGTTCCGTTTCAAATCCACGCACTCATTTCCAAAATTCGCACGACACCGTTTCGGCGTTTTGATCCGACGTTGCACCCCGCACCGTCGATGTTGCACCTTGAGTATATCGATTATTCGGACAGCCATATCTTTTGACTCGTTTAGAGTTACGGGAGCCATAACCTGTCAAAACGAAGCTCTCCAGGAGATCTACACCTTTGACAGCCAAGGCCGTCATAACAGCGTTCCATACCCAAAAAGGACCATCCGAATCACTTTCGGGGGCTCGGAAGTTTTTTTCTTTTCGGTTTCTTCATTTGAATTTTTTGGTTAAACGGGATCACCCTGGCTGGCCTACGATTTAACACCGTTGCAGAATGATTCCGCATGGTACAGTTCCGTTTCAAATCCACGCACTCATTTCAAAAATTCGCACGACACCGTTTCGGCGTTTTGATCCGACGTTGCACCCCGCACCGTCGATGTTGCACCTTGAGTATATCGATTATTCGGACAGCCATATCTTTTGACTCGTTTAGAGTTACGGGAGCCATAATCTTTCAAAACGAAGCTCTCCAGGAGATCTACGCCTTTGACAGCCCAAGGCCGTCATAACGGCGTTCCATACCCAAAAAGGACCATCCGAATCACTTTCGGGGGCTCGGAAGGTTTTTTTCTTTTCGGTTTCTTCATTTGAATTTTTTGGTTAAACGGGATCACCGTGGCTGGCCTACGATTTAACACTGCTGCAGAATGATCCTCATGGTACAGTTCCGTTTCAAATCCACGCACTCATTTCCAAAATTCGCACGACACCGTTTCGGCGTTTTGATCCGACGTTGCACCCCGCACCGTCGATGTTGCACCTTGAGTATATCGATTATTCGGACAGCCATATCTTTTGACTCGTTTAGAGTTACGGGAGCCATAACCTGTCAAAACGAAGCTCTCCAGGAGATCTATGCCTTTGATAGCCCAAGGCCGTCATAACGGCGTTCCATACCCAAAAAGGACCATCCGAATCACTTTCGGGGGCTCAGAAGGTTTTTTTCTTTTCGGTTTCTTCATTTGAATTTTTTGGTTAAACGGGATCACCGTGGCTGGCCTACGATTTAACACCGCTGCAGAATGATTCCTCATGGTACAGTTCCGTTTCAAATCCATGCACTCATTTCCAAAATTCGCACGACACCGTTTCGGCGTTTTGATCCGACGTTGCACCCCGCACCGTCGATGTTGCACCTTGAGTATATCGATTATTCGGACAGCCATATCTTTTGACTCGTTTAGAGTTACGGGAGCCATAACCTGTCAAAACGAAGCTCTCTAGGAGATCTACGCCTTTGACTGCCCAAGGCCGTCATAACGGCGTTCCATACCCAAAAAGGACCATCCGAATCACTTTCGGGGGCTCAGAAGTTTTTTTTCTTTTCGGTTTCTTCATTTGAATTTTTTGGTTAAACGGGATCACCGTGGCTGGCCTACGATTTAACACCGCTGCAGAATGATTCCGCATGGTACAGTTCCGTTTCAAATCCACGCACTCATTTCCAAAATTCGCACGACACCGTTTCGAAGTTTTGATCCGACGTTGCACCCCGCACCGTCGATGTTGCACTCTGAGTATATCGATTATTCGGACAGCCATATCTTTTGACTCGTTTAGAGTTACGGGAGCCATAACCTGTCAAAACGAAGCTCTCCAGGAGATCTACGCCTTTGACAGCCTAAGGCCATCATAACGGCGTTCCATACCCAAAAAGGACCATCCGAATCACTTTTGGGGCTCAGAAGTTTTTTTTCTTTTCGGTTTCTTCATTTGAATTTTTTGGTTAAACGGGATCACCGTGGCTGGCCTACGATTTAACACCGCTGCAGAATGATTCCTCATGGTACAGTTCCGTTTCAAATCCACGCACTAATTTCCAAAATTCGCACGACACCGTTTCGGCGTTTTGATCTGACGTTGTACCCCGCACCGTCGATGTAGCACCTTGAGTATATCGATTATTCGGACAACCATATCTTTTGACTCGTTTAGAGTTACGGGAGCCATAACCTGTCAAAACGAAGCTCTCCAGGAGATCTACGCCTTTGACAGCCCAAGGCCGTCATAACGGCGTTCCATACCCAAAAAGGACCATCCGAATCACTTTCGGGGGCTCGAAAGTTTTTTTTCTTTTCGGTTTCTTTATTTGAATTTTTTGGTTAAACGGGATCACCGTGGCTGGCCTACGATTTAACACCGCTGCAGAATGATTCCGCATGGTACAGTTCCGTTTCAAATCCACGCACTCATTTCCAAAATTCGCACGACACCGTTTCGACGTTTTGATCCGACGTTGCACCCCGCACCGTCGATGTTGCACTCTGAGTATATCGATTATTCGGACAGCCATATCTTTTGACTCGTTTAGAGTTACGGGAGCCATAACCTGTCAAAACGAAGCTCTCCAGGAGATCTACGCCTTTGATAGCCCAAGGCCGTCATAACGGCGTTCCATACCCAAAAAGGACCATCCGAATCACTTTCGGGGGCTCGGAAGTTTTTTTTCTTTTCGGTTTCTTCATTTGAATTTTTTGGTTAAACGGGATCACCGTGGCTGGCCTACGATTTAACACCGCAGCAGAATGATTCTGCGTGGTACAGTTCCGTTTCAAATCCACGCACTCATTTCCAAAATTCGCACGACACCGTTTCGGCGTTTTGATCCGACGTTGCACCCCGCACCGTCGATGTTGCACCTTGAGTATATCGATTATTCGGACAGCCATATCTTTTGACTCGTTTAGAGTTACGGGAGCCATAATCTTTCAAAACGATGCTCTCCAGGAGATCTACGCCTTTGACAGCCCAAGGCCGTCATAACGGCGTTCCATACCCAAAAAGGACCATCCGAATCACTTTCGGGGGCTCGGAAGGTTTTTTTCTTTTCGGTTTCTTCATTTGAATTTTTTGGTTAAACGGGATCACCGTGGCTGGCCTACGATTTAACACCGCTGCAGAATGATCCTCATGGTACAGTTCCGTTTCAAATCCACGCACTCATTTCCAAAATTCGCACGACACCGTTTCGGCGTTTTGATCCGACGTTGCACCCCGCACCGTCGATGTTGCACCTTGAGTATATCGATTATTCGGACAGCCATATCTTTTGACTCGTTTAGAGTTACGGGAGCCATAACCTATCAAAATGAAGCTCTCCAGGAGATCTACGCCTTTGACAGCCCAAGGCCGTCATAACGGCGTTCCATACCCAAAAAGGACCATCCGAATCACTTTCGGGGGCTCAGAAGGTTTTTTTCTTTTCGGTTTCTTCATTTGAATTTTTTGGTTAAACGGGATCACCGTGGCTGGCCTACGATTTAACACCGCTGCAGAATGATTCCTCATGGTACAGTTCCGTTTCAAATCCATGCACTCATTTCCAAAATTCGCACGACACCGTTTCGGCGTTTTGATCCGACGTTGCACCCCGCACCGTCGATGTTGCACCTTGAGTATATCGATTATTCGGACAGCCATATCTTTTGACTCGTTTAGAGTTACCGGAGCCATAACCTGTCAAAACGAAGCTCTCCAGGAGATCTACGCCTTTGACTGCCCAAGGCCGTCATAACGGCGTTCCATACCCAAAAAGGACCATCCGAATCACTTTCGGGGGCTCGGAAGTTTTTTTTCTTTTCGGTTTCTTCATTTGAATTTTTTGGTTAAACGGGATCACCGTGGCTGGCCTACGATTTAACACCGCTGCAGAATGATTCCGCATGGTACAGTTCCGTTTCAAATCCACGCACTCATTTCCAAAATTTGCACGACACCGTTTCGAAGTTTTGATCCGACGTTGCACCCCGCACCGTCGATGTTGCACTCTGAGTATATCGATTATTCGGACAGCCATATCTTTTGACTCGTTTAGAGTTACGGGAGCCATAACCTGTCAAAACGAAGCTCTCCAGGAGATCTACGCCTTTGACAGCCTAAGGCCATCATAACGGCGTTCCATACCCAAAAAGGACCATCCGAATCACTTTTGGGGGCTCGGAAGTTTTTTTTCTTTTCGGTTTCTTCATTTGAATTTTTTGGTTAAACGGGATCACCGTGGCTGGCCTACGATTTAACACCGCTGCAGAATGATTCCTCATGGTACAGTTCCGTTTCAAATCCACGCACTCATTTCCAAAATTCGCACGACACCGTTTCGGCGTTTTGATCCGACGTTGCACCCCGCACCGTCGATGTTGCACCTTGAGTATATCGATTATTCGGACAACCATATCTTTTGACTCGTTTAGAGTTACGGGAGCCATAACCTGTCAAAACGAAGCTCTCCAGGAGATCTACGCCTTTGACAGCCCAAGGCCGTCATAACGGCGTTCCATACCCAAAAAGGACCATCTGAATCACTTTCGGGGGCTCGGAAGTTTTTTTTCTTTTCGGTTTCTTTATTTGAATTTTTTGGTTAAACGGGATCACCGTGGCTGGCCTACGATTTAACAACGCTGCAGAATGATTCCGCATGGTACAGTTCCGTTTCAAATCCACGCACTCATTTCCAAAATTCGCACGACACCGTTTCGACGTTTTGATCCGACGTTGCACCCCGCACCGTCGATGTTGCACTCTGAGTATATCGATTATTCGGACAGCCATATCTTTTGACTCGTTTAGAGTTACGGGAGCCATAACCTGTCAAAACGAAGCTCTCCAGGAGATCTACGCCTTTGATAGCCCAAGGCCGTCATAACGGCGTTCCATACCCAAAAAGGACCATCCGAATCACTTTCGGGGGCTCGGAAGTTTTTTTTCTTTTCGGTTTCTTCATTTGAATTTTTTGGTTAAACGGGATCACCGTGGCTGGCCTACGATTTAACACTGCTGCAGAATGATTCTGCATGGTACAGTTCCGTTTCAAATCCACGCACTCATTTCCAAAATTCGCACGACACCGTTTCGACGTTTTGATCCGACGTTGCACCCCGCACCGTCGATGTTGCACTCTGAGTATATCGATTATTCGGACAGCCATATCTTTTGACTCGTTTAGAGTTACGGGTGCCATAACCTGTCAAAACGATTCTCTCCAGGAGATCTACGCCTTTGACGGCCTAAGGCCGTCATAACGGCGTTCCATACCGAAAAAGGACCATCCGAATCACTTTCGGGGGCTCGGAAGTTTTTTTTCTTTTCGGTTTCTTCATTTGAATTTTTTGATTAAACGGGATCACCGTGGCTGGCCTGCGATTTAACACCGCTGCAGAATGATTCCTCATGGTACAGTTCCGTTTCAAATCCACGCACTCATTTCCAAAATTCGCACGACACCGTTTCGGCGTTTTGATCCGACGTTACACCCCGCACCGTCGATGTTGCACCTTGAGTATATCGATTATTCGGACAGCCATATCTTTTGACTCGTTCAGAGTTACGGGAGCCATAACCTGTCAAAACGAAGCTCTCCAGGTGATCTACGCCTTTGACAGCCCAAGGCCGTCATAACGGCGTTCCATACCCAAAAAGGACCATCCGAATCACTTTCGGGGGCTTAGAAGGTTTTTTTCTTTTCGGTTTCTTCATTTGAATTTTTTGGTTAAACGGGATCACCGTGACTGGCCTACGATTTAACACCGCTGCAGAATGATTCCTCATGGTACAGTTCCGTTTCAAATCCATGCACTCATTTCCAAAATTCGCACGACACCGTTTCGGCGTTTTGATCCGACGTTGCACCCCGCACCGTCGATGTTGCACCTTGAGTATATCGATTATTCGGACAGCCATATCTTTTGACTCGTTTAGAGTTACGGGAGCCATAACCTGTCAAAACGAAGCTCTCCAGGAGATCTACGCCTTTGACTGCCCAAGGCCGTCATAACGGCGTTCCATACCCAAAAAGGACCATCCGAATCACTTTCGGAGGCTCCGAAGTTTTTTTTCTTTTCGGTTTCTTCATTTGAATTTTTTGGTTAAACGGGATCACCGTGGCTGGCCTACGATTTAACACCGCTGCAGAATGATTCCGCATGATACAGTTCCGTTTCAAATCCACGCACTCATTTCCAAAATTCGCACGACACCGTTTCGAAGTTTTGATCCGACATTGCACCCCGCACCGTCGATGTTGCACTCTGAGTATATCGATTATTCGGACAGCCATATCTTTTGACTCGTTTAGAGTTACGGGAGCCATAACCTGTCAAAACGAAGCTCTCCAGGAGATCTACGCCTTTGACAGCCTAAGGCCATCATAACGGCGTTCCATACCCAAAAAGGACCATCCGAATCACTTTTGGGGGCTCTGAAGTTTTTTTTCTTTTCGGTTTCTTCATTTGAATTTTTTGGTTAAACGGGATCACCGTGGCTGGCCTACGATTTAACACCGCTGCAGAAAGATTCCTCATGGTACAGTTCCGTTTCAAATCCACGCACTCATTTCCAAAATTCGCACGACACCGTTTCGGCGTTTTGATCCGACGTTGTACCCCGCACCGTCGATGTTGCACCTTGAGTATATCGATTATTCGGACAACCATATCTTTTGACTCGTTTAGAGTTACGGGAGCCATAACCTGTCAAAACGAAGCTCTCCAGGAGATCTACGCCTTTGACAGCCCAAGGCCGTCATAACGGCGTTCCATACCCAAAAAGGACCATCCGAATCACTTTTGGGGGCTCGGAAGTTTTTTTTCTTTTCGGTTTCTTTATTTGAATTTTTTGGTTAAACGGGATCACCGTGGCTGGCCTACGATTTAACACCGCTGCAGAATGATTCCGCATGGTACAGTTCCGTTTCAAATCCACGCACTCATTTCCAAAATTCGCACGACACCGTTTCGACGTTTTGATCCGACGTTGCACCCCGCACCGTCGATGTTGCACTCTGAGTATATCGATTATTCGGACAGCCATATCTTTTGACTCGTTTAGAGTTACGGGAGCCATAACCTGTCAAAACGAAGCTCTCCAGGAGATCTACGCCTTTGATAGCCCAAGGTCGTCATAACGGCGTTCCATACCCAAAAAGGACCATCCGAATCACTTTCGGGGGCTCGGAAGTTTTTTTTCTTTTCGGTTTCTTCATTTGAATTTTTTGGTTAAACGGGATCACCGTGGCTGGCCTACGATTTAACACCGCTGCAGAATGATTCTGCATGGTACAGTTCCGTTTCAAATCCACGCACTCATTTCCAAAATTCGCACGACACCGTTTCGGCGTTTTGATCCGACGTTGCACCCCGCACCGTCGATGTTGCACCTTGAGTATATCGATTATTCGGACAGCCATATCTTTTGACTCGTTTAGAGTTACGGGAGCCATAATCTTTCAAAACGATGCTCTCCAGGAGATCTACGCCTTTGACAGCCCAAGGCCGTCATAACGGCGTTCCATACCCAAAAAGGACCATCCGAATCACTTTCGGGGGCTCCGAAGGTTTTTTTCTTTTCGGTTTCTTCATTTGAATTTTTTGGTTAAACGGGATCACCGTGGCTGGCCTACGATTTAACACCGCTGCAGAATGATCCTCATGGTACAGTTCCGTTTCAAATCCACGCACTCATTTCCAAAATTCGCACGACACCGTTTCGGCGTTTTGATCCGACGTTGCACCCCGCACCGTCGATGTTGCACCTTGAGTATATCGATTATTCGGACAGCCATATCTTTTGACTCGTTTAGAGTTACGGGAGCCATAACCTGTCAAAACGAAGCTCTCCAGGAGATCTACGCCTTTGACAGCCCAAGGCCATCATAACGGCGTTCCATACCCAAAAAGGACCATCCGAATCACTTTCGGGGGCTCAGAAGGTTTTTTTCTTTTCGGTTTCTTCATTTGAATTTTTTGGTTAAACGGGATCACCGTGGCTGGCCTACGATTTAACACCGCTGCAGAATGATTCCTCATGGTACAGTTCCGTTTCAAATCCATGCACTCATTTCCAAAATTCGCACGACACCGTTTCGGCGTTTTGATCCGACGTTGCACCCCGCACCGTCGATGTTGCACCTTGAGTATATCGATTATTCGGACAGCCATATCTTTTGACTCGTTTAGAGTTACGGGAGCCATAACCTGTCAAAACGAAGCTCTCCAGGAGATCTACGCCTTTGACTGCCCAAGGCCGTCATAACGGCGTTCCATACCCAAAAAGGACCATCCGAATCACTTTCGAGGGCTCGGAAGTTTTTTTTCTTTTCGGTTTCTTCATTTGAATTTTTTGGTTAAACGGGATCACCGTGGCTGGCCTACGATTTAACACCGCTGCAGAATGATTCCGCATGGTACAGTTCCGTTTCAAATCCACGCACTCATTTCCAAAATTCGCACGACACCGTTTCGAAGTTTTGATCCGACGTTGCACCCCGCACCGTCGATGTTGCACTTTGAGTATATCGATTATTCGGACAGCCATATCTTTTGACTCGTTTAGAGTTACGGGAGCCATAACCTGTCAAAACGAAGCTCTCCAGGAGATCTACGCCTTTGACAGCCTAAGGCCATCATAACGGCGTTCCATACCCAAAAAGGACCATCCGAATCACTTTTGGGGGCTCGGAAGTTTTTTTTCTTTTCGGTTTCTTCATTTGAATTTTTTGGTTAAACGGGATCACCGTGGCTGGCCTACGATTTAACACCGCTGCAGAATGATTCCTCATGGTACAGTTCCGTTTCAAATCCACGCACTCATTTCCAAAATTCGCACGACACCGTTTCGGCGTTTTGATCCGACGTTGCACCCCGCACCGTCGATGTTGCACCTTGAGTATATCGATTATTCGGACAACCATATCTTTTGACTCGTTTAGAGTTACGGGAGCCATAACCTGTCAAAACGAAGCTCTCCAGGAGATCTACGCCTTTGACAGCCCAAGGCCGTCATAACGGCGTTCCATACCCAAAAAGGACCATCCGAATCACTTTCGGGGGCTCGGAAGTTTTTTTTCTTTTCGGTTTCTTTATTTGAATTTTTTGGTTAAACGGGATCACCGTGGCTGGCCTACGATTTAACACCGCTGCAGAATGATTCCGCATGGTACAGTTCCGTTTCAAATCCACGCACTCATTTCCAAAATTCGCACGACACCGTTTCGACGTTTTGATCCGACGTTGCACCCCGCACCGTCGATGTTGCACTCTGAGTATATCGATTATTCGGACAGCCATATCTTTTGACTCGTTTAGAGTTACGGGAGCCATAACCTGTCAAAACGAAGCTCTCCAGGAGATCTACGCCTTTGATAGCCCAAGGCCGTCATAACGGCGTTCCATACCCAAAAAGGACCATCCGAATCACTTTCGGGGGCTCGGAAGTTTTTTTTCTTTTCGGTTTCTTCATTTGAATTTTTTGGTTAAACGGGATCATCGTGGCTGGCCTACGATTTAACACTGCTGCAGAATGATTCTGCATGGTACAGTTCCGTTTCAAATCCACGCACTCATTTCCAAAATTCGCACGACACCGTTTCGACGTTTTGATCCGACGTTGCACCCCGCACCGTCGATGTTGCACTCTGAGTTTATCGATTATTCGGACAGCCATATCTTTTGACTCGTTTAGAGTTACGGGAGCCATAACCTGTCAAAACGATTCTCTCCAGGAGATCTACGCCTTTGACGGCCTAAGGCCGTCATAGCGGCGTTCCATACCGAAAAAGGACCATCCGAATCACTTTCGGGGGCTCGGAAGTTTTTTTTCTTTTCGGTTTCTTCATTTGAATTTTTTGGTTAAACGGGATCACCGTGGCTGGCCTGCGATTTAACACCGCTGCAGAATGATTCCTCATGGTACAGTTCCGTTTCAAATCCACGCACTCATTTCCAAAATTCGCACGACACCGTTTCGGCGTTTTGATCCGACGTTACACCCCGCACCGTCGATGTTGCACCTTGAGTATATCGATTATTCGGACAGCCATATCTTTTGACTCGTTTAGAGTTATGGGAGCCATAACCTGTCAAAACGAAGCTCTCCAGGAGATCTACGCCTTTGACAGCCCAAGGCCGTCATAACGGCGTTCCATACCCAAAAAGGACCATCCGTATCACTTTCGGGGGCTCGGAAGTTTTTTTCTTTTCGGTTTCTTCATTTGAATTTTTTGGTTAAACGGGATCACCGTGGCTGGCCTACGATTTAACACCGCTGCAGAATGATTCCCCATGGTACAGTTCTGTTTCAAATCCACGCACTCATTACCAAAATTCGCACGACACCGTTTCGGCGTTTTGATCCGACGTTGCACCCCGCACCGTCGATGTTGCACTCTGAGTATATCGATTATTCGGACAGCCATATCTTTTGACTCGTTTAGAGTTACGGGAGCCATAACCTGTCAAAACGAAGCTCTCCAGGAGATCTATGCCTTTGATGGCCCAAAGCCGTCATAACGGCGTTCCATACCCAAAAAGGACCATCCGAATCACTTTCGGGGGCTCAGAAGTTTTTTTCTTTTCGATTTCTTCATTTGAATTTTTTGGTTAAACGGGATCACCGTGGCTGGCCTACGATTTAACACCGCTGCAGAAAGATTCCTCATGGTACAGTTCCGTTTCAAATCCACGCACTCATTTCCAAAATTCGCACGACACCGTTTCAACGTTTTGATCCGACGTTGCACCCCGCACCGTCGATGTTGCACTCTGAGTATATCGATTATTCGGACAGCCATATCTTTTGACTTGTTTAGAGTTACGGGAGCCATAACCTGTCAAAACGAAGCTCTCCCGGAGATCTACGCCTTTGATTGCCCAAGGCCGTCATAACGGCGTTCCATACCCAAAAAGGACCATCCGAATCACTTTCGGGGGCTCGGAAGTTTTTTTCTTTTCGGTTTCTTCATTTGAATTTTTTGGTTAAACGGGATCACCGTGGCTGGCCTACGATTTAACACCGTTGCAGAATGATTCCACATGGTACAGTTCCGTTTCAAATCCACGCACTCATTTCCAAAATTCACACGACACCGTTTCGGCGTTTTGATCCGACGTTGCACCCCGCACCGTCGATGTTGCACCTTGAGTATATCGATTATTCGGACAGCCATATCTTTTGACTCGTTTAGAGTTACGGGAGCTATAATCTTTCAATACGAAGCTCTCCAGGAGATCTACGCCTTTGACAGCCCAAGGTCGTCATAACGGCGTTCCATACCTAAAAAGGACCATCCGAATCACTTTCGGGGGCTCGGAAGGTTTTTTTCTTTTCGGTTTCTTCATTTGAATTTTTTGGTTAAACGGGATCACCGTGGCTGGCCTACGATTTAACACCGCTGCAGAATGATCCTCATGGTACAGTTCCGTTTCAAATCCACGCACTCATTTCCAAAATTCGCACGACACCGTTTCGGCGTTTTGATCCGACGTTGCACCCCGCACCGTCGATGTTGCACCTTGAGTATATCGATTATTCGGACAGCCATATCTTTTGACTCGTTTAGAGTTACGGGAGCCATAACCTGTAAAAACGAAGCTCTCCAGGAGATCTACGCCTTTAACAGCCCAAGGCCGTCATAACGGCGTTCCATACCCAAAAAGGACCATCCGAATCACTTTCGGGGGCTCAGAAGGTTTTTTTCTTTTCGGTTTCTTCATTTGAATTTTTTGGTTAAACGGGATCACCGTGGCTGGCCTACGATTGAACACCGCTGCAGAATGATTCCTCATGGTACAGTTCCGTTTCAAATCCATGCACTCATTTCCAAAATTCGCACGACACCGTTTCGGCGTTTTGATCCGACGTTGCACCCCGCACCGTCGATGTTGCACCTTGAGTATATCGATTATTCGGACAGCCATATCTTTTGACTCGTTTAGAGTTACGGGAGCCATAACCTGTCAAAACGAAGCTCTCCAGGAGATCTACGCCTTTGACTGCCCAAGGCCGTCATAACGGCGTTCCATACCCAAAAAGGACCATCCGAATCACTTTCGGGGGCTCGGAAGTTTTTTTTCTTTTCTGTTTCTTCATTTGAATTTTTTGGTTAAACGGGATCACCGTGGCTGGCCTACGATTTAACACCGCTGCAGAATGATTCCGCATGGTACAGTTCCGTTTCAAATCCACGCACTCATTTCCAAAATTCGCACGACACCGTTTCGAAGTTTGGATCCGACGTTGCACCCCGCACCGTCGATGTTGCACTCTGAGTATATCGATTATTCGGACAGCCATATCTTTTGACTCGTTTAGAGTTACGGGAGCCATAACCTGTCAAAACGAAGCTCTCCAGGAGATCTACGCCTTTGACAGCCTAAGGCCATCATAACGGCGTTCCATACCCAAAAAGGACCATCCGAATCACTTTTGGGGGCTCGGAAGTTTTTTTTCTTTTCGGTTTCTTCATTTGAATTTTTTGGTTAAACGGGATCACCGTGGCTGGCCTACGATTTAACACCGCTGCAGAATGATTCCTCATGGTACAGTTCCGTTTCAAATCCACGCACTCATTTCCAAAATTCGCACGACACCGTTTCGGCGTTTTGATCCGACGTTGCACCCCGCACCGTCGATGTTGCACTCTGAGTATATCGATTATTCGGACAGCCATATCTTTTGACTCGTTTAGAGTTACGGGAGCCATAACCTGTCAAAACGATTCTCTCCAGGAGATCTACGCCTTTGACGGCCTAAGGCCGTCATAACGGCGTTCCATACCGAAAAAGGATCATCCGAATCACTTTCGGGGGCTTGGAAGTTTTTTTCTTTTCGGTTTCTTCATTTGAATTTTTTGGTTAAACGGGATCACCGTGGCTGGCCTGCGATTTAACACCGCTGCAGAATGATTCGTCATGGTACAGTTCCGTTTCAAATCCACGCACTCATTTCCAAAATTCGCACGACACCGTTTCGGCGTTTTGATCCGACGTTGCACCCCGCACCGTCGATGTTGCACCTTGAGTATATCGATTATTCGGACAACCATATCTTTTGACTCGTTTAGAGTTACGGGAGCCATAACCTGTCAAAACGAAGCTCTCCAGGAGATCTACGCCTTTGACAGCCCAAGGCTGTCATAACGGCGTTCCATACCCAAAAAGGACCATCCGAATCACTTTCGGGGGCTCGGAAGTTTTTTTTCTTTTCGGTTTCTTTATTTGAATTTTTTGGTTAAACGGGATCACCGTGGCTGGCCTACGATTTAACACCGCTGCAGAATGATTCCGCATGGTACTGTTCCATTTCAAATCCACGCACTCATTTCCAAAATTCGCACGACACCGTTTCGACGTTTTGATCCGACGTTGCACCCCGCACCGTCGATGTTGCACTCTGAGTATATCGATTATTCGGACAGCCATATCTATTGACTCGTTTAGAGTTACGGGAGCCATAACCTGTCAAAACGATTCTCTCCAGGAGATCTACGCCTTTGACGGCCTAAGGCCGTCATAACGGCGTTCCATACCCAAAAAGGACCATCCGAATCACTTTCGGGGGCTCGGAAGTTTTTTTTCTTTTTGGTTTCTTCATTTGAATTTTTTGGTTAAACGGGATCACCGTGGCTGGCCTGCGATTTAACACCGCTGCAGAATGATTCCTCATGGTACAGTTCCGTTTCAAATCCATGCACTCATTTCCAAAATTCGCACGACACCGTTTCGGCGTTTTGATCCGACGTTATACCCCGCACCGTCGATGTTGCACCTTGAGTATATCGATTATTCGGACAGCCATATCTTTTGACTCGTTTAGAGTTACGGGAGCCATAACCTGTCAAAACGAAGCTCTCCAGGAGATCTACGCCTTTGACAGCCCAAGGCCGTCATAACGGCGTTCCATACCCAAAAAGGACCATCCGTTTCACTTTCGGGGGCTCGGAAGTTTTTTTCTTTTCGGTTTCTTCATTTGAATTTTTTGGTTAAACGGGATCACCGTGGCTGGCCTACGATTTAACACCGCTGCAGAATGATTCCTCATGGTACAGTTCCGTTTCAAATCCACGCACTCATTTCCAAAATTCGCACGACACCGTTTCGGCGTTTTGATCCGACGTTGCACCCCGCACCGTCGATGTTGCACTCTGAGTATATCGATTATTCGGACAGCCATATCTTTTGACTCGTTTAGAGTTACGGGAGCCATAACCTGTCAAAACGATTCTCTCCAGGAGATCTACGCCTTTGACGGCCTAAGGCCGTCATAACGGCGTTCCATACCGAAAAAGGATCATCCGAATCACTTTCGGGGGCTTGGAAGTTTTTTTCTTTTCGGTTTCTTCATTTGAATTTTTTGGTTAAACGGGATCACCGTGGCTGGCCTGCGATTTAACACCGCTGCAGAATGATTCGTCATGGTACAGTTCCGTTTCAAATCCACGCACTCATTTCCAAAATTCGCACGACACCGTTTCGGCGTTTTGATCCGACGTTGCACCCCGCACCGTCGATGTTGCACCTTGAGTATATCGATTATTCGGACAACCATATCTTTTGACTCGTTTAGAGTTACGGGAGCCATAACCTGTCAAAACGAAGCTCTCCAGGAGATCTACGCCTTTGACAGCCCAAGGCTGTCATAACGGCGTTCCATACCCAAAAAGGACCATCCGAATCACTTTCGGGGGCTCGGAAGTTTTTTTTCTTTTCGGTTTCTTTATTTGAATTTTTTGGTTAAACGGGATCACCGTGGCTGGCCTACGATTTAACACCGCTGCAGAATGATTCCGCATGGTACTGTTCCATTTCAAATCCACGCACTCATTTCCAAAATTCGCACGACACCGTTTCGACGTTTTGATCCGACGTTGCACCCCGCACCGTCGATGTTGCACTCTGAGTATATCGATTATTCGGACAGCCATATCTATTGACTCGTTTAGAGTTACGGGAGCCATAACCTGTCAAAACGATTCTCTCCAGGAGATCTACGCCTTTGACGGCCTAAGGCCGTCATAACGGCGTTCCATACCCAAAAAGGACCATCCGAATCACTTTCGGGGGCTCGGAAGTTTTTTTTCTTTTTGGTTTCTTCATTTGAATTTTTTGGTTAAACGGGATCACCATGGCTGGCCTGCGATTTAACACCGCTGCAGAATGATTCCTCATGGTACAGTTCCGTTTCAAATCCATGCACTCATTTCCAAAATTCGCACGACACCGTTTCGGCGTTTTGATCCGACGTTATACCCCGCACCGTCGATGTTGCACCTTGAGTATATCGATTATTCGGACAGCCATATCTTTTGACTCGTTTAGAGTTACGGGAGCCATAACCTGTCAAAACGAAGCTCTCCAGGAGATCTACGCCTTTGACAGCCCAAGGCCGTCATAACGGCGTTCCATACCCAAAAAGGACCATCCGTTTCACTTTCGGGGGCTCGGAAGTTTTTTTCTTTTCGGTTTCTTCATTTGAATTTTTTGGTTAAACGGGATCACCGTGGCTGGCCTACGATTTAACACCGCTGCAGAATGATTCCCTATGGTACAGTTCTGTTTCAAATCCACGCACTCATTACCAAAATTCGCACGACACCGTTTCGACGTTTTGATCCGACGTTGCACCCCGCACCGTCGATGTTGCACTCTGAGTATATCGATTATTCGGACAGCCATATCTTTTGACTCGTTTAGAGTTACGGGAGCCATAACCTGTCAAAACGAAGCTCTCCAGGAGATCTATGCCTTTGATGGCCCAAAGCTGTCATAACGGTGTTCCATACCCAAAAAGGACCATCCGAATCACTTTCGGGGGCTCGGAAGTTTTTTTCTTTTCGATTTCTTCATTTGAATTTTTTGGTTAAACGGGATCACCGTGGCTGGCCTACGATTTAACACCGCTGCAGAAAGATTCCTCATGGTACAGTTCCGTTTCAAATCCACGCACTCATTTCCAAAATTCGCACGACACCGTTTCGGCGTTTTGATCCGACGTTGCACCCCGCACCGTCGATGTTGCACTCTGAGTATATCGATTATTCGGACAGCCATATCTTTTGACTCGTTTAGAGTTACGGGAGCCATAACCTGTCAAAACGAAGCTCTCCAGGAGATCTACGCCTTTGATTGCCCAAGGCCGTCATAACGGCGTTCCATACCCAAAAAGGACCATCCGAATCACTTTCGGGGGCTCGGAAGTTTTTTTCTTTTCGGTTTCTTCATTTGAATTTTTTGGTTAAACGGGATCACCGTGGCTGGCCTACGATTTAACACCGTTGCAGAATGATTCCTCATGGTATAGTTTCGTTTCAAATCCACGCACTCATTTCCAAAATTCGCACGACACCGTTTCGGCGTTTTGATCCGACGTTGCACCCCGCACCGTCGATGTTGCACCTTGAGTATATCGATTATTAGGACAGCCATATCTTTTGACTCGTTTAGAGTTACGGGAGCCATAATCTGTCAAAACGAAGCTCTCCAGGAGATCTACGCCTTTGACAGCCCAAGACCGTCATAACGGCGTTCCATACCCAAAAAGGACCATCCGAATCACTTTCGGGGGCTCGGAAGATTTTTTTCTTTTCGGTTTCTTCATTTGAATTTTTTGGTTAAACGGGATCACCGTGGCTGGCCTACGATTTAACACCGCTGCAGAATGATTCCTCATGGTACAGTTCCGTTTCAAATCCACGCACTCATTTCCAAAATTCGCACGACACCGTTTCGGCGTTTTGATCCGACGTTGCACCCCGCACCGTCGATGTTGCACCTTGAGTATATCGATTATTCGGACAGCCATATCTTTTGACTCGTTTAGAGTTACGGGAGCCATAACCTGTCAAAACGAAGCTCTCCAGGAGATCTACGCCTTTGACAGCCAAGGCCGTCATAACGGCGTTCCATACCCAAAAAGGACCATCCGAATCACTTTCGGGGGCTCGGAAGTTTTTTTCTTTTCGGTTTCTTCATTTGAATTTTTTGGTTAAACGGGATCACCGTGGCTGGCCTACGATTTAACAACGCTGCAGAATGATTCCTCATGGTACAGTTCCGTTTCAAATCCACGCACTCATTTCCAAAATTCGCACGACACCGTTTCGGCGTTTTGATCCGACGTTGCACCCCGCACCGTCGATGTTGCACTCTGAGTATATCGATTATTCGGACAGCCATATCTTTTGACTCGTTTAGAGTTACGGGAGCCATAACCTGTCAAAACGAAGCTCTCCAGGAGATCTACGCCTTTGATTGCCCAAGGCCGTCATAACGGCGTTCCATACCCAAAAAGGACCATCCGAATCACTTTCGGGGGCTCGGAAGTTTTTTTTCTTTTCGGTTTCTTCATTTGAATTTTTTGGTTAAACGGGATCACCGTGGCTGGCCTACGATTTAACACCGTTGCAGAATGATTCCTCATGGTACAGTTCCGTTTCAAATCCACGCACTCATTTCCAAAATTCGCACGACACCGTTTCGACGTTTTGATCCGACGTTGCACCCCGCACCGTCGATGTTGCACTTTGAGTATATCGATTATTCGGACAGCCATATCTTTTGACTCGTTTAGAGTTACGGGAGCCATAACCTGTCAAAACGAAGCTCTCCAGGAGATCTACGCCTTTGACAGCCTAAGGCCATCATAACGGCGTTCCATACCCAAAAAGGACCATCCGAATCACTTTTGGGGGCTCGGAAGTTTTTTTTCTTTTCGGTTTCTTCATTTGAATTTTTTGGTTAAACGGGATCACCGTGGCTGGCCTACGATTTAACACCGCTGCAGAATGATTCCTCATGGTACAGTTCCGTTTCAAATCCACGCACTCATTTCCAAAATTCGCACGAAACCGTTTCGGCGTTTTGATCCGACGTTGCACCCCGCACCGTCGATGTTGCACCTTGAGTATATCGATTATTCGGACAGCCATATCTTTTGACTCGTTTAGAGTTACGGGAGCCATAACCTGTCAAAACGATTCTCTCCAGGAGATCTACGCCTTTGACGGCCTAAGGCCGTCATAACGGCGTTCCATACCGAAAAAGGATCATCCGAATCACTTTCGGGGGCTCGGAAGTTTTTTTCTTTTCGGTTTCTTCATTTGAATTTTTTGGTTAAACGGGATCACCGTGGCTGGCCTGCGATTTAACACCGCTGCAGAATGATTCGTCATGGTACAGTTCCGTTTCAAATCCACGCACTCATTTCCAAAATTCGCACGACACCGTTTCGGCGTTTTGATCCGACGTTGCACCCCGCACCGTCGATGTTGCACCTTGAGTATATCGATTATTCGGACAACCATATCTTTTGACTCGTTTAGAGTTACGGGAGCCATAACCTGTCAAAACGAAGCTCTCCAGGAGATCTACGCCTTTGACAGCCCAAGGCTGTCATAACGGCGTTCCATACCCAAAAAGGACCATCCGAATCACTTTCGGGGGCTCGGAAGTTTTTTTTCTTTTCGGTTTCTTTATTTGAATTTTTTGGTTAAACGGGATCACCGTGGCTGGCCTACGATTTAACACCGCTGCAGAATGATTCCGCATGGTACAGTTCCATTTCAAATCCACGCACTCATTTCCAAAATTCGCACGACACCGTTTCGACGTTTTGATCCGACGTTGCACCCCGCACCGTCGATGTTGCACTCTGAGTATATCGATTATTCGGACAGCCATATCTATTGACTCGTTTAGAGTTACGGGAGCCATAACCTGTCAAAACGATTCTCTCCAGGAGATCTACGCCTTTGACGGCCTAAGGCCGTCAAAACGGCGTTCCATACCCAAAAAGGACCATCCGAATCACTTTCGGGGGCTCGGAAGTTTTTTTTCTTTTTGGTTTCTTCATTTGAATTTTTTGGTTAAACGGGATCACCGTGGCTGGCCTGCGATTTAACACCGCTGCAGAATGATTCCTCATGGTACAGTTCCGTTTCAAATCCATGCACTCATTTCCAAAATTCGCACGACACCGTTTCGGCGTTTTGATCCGACGTTGCAGCCCGCACCGTCGATGTTGCACCTTGAGTATATCGATTATTCGGACAGCCATATCTTTTGACTCGTTTAGAGTTACGGGAGCCATAACCTGTCAAAACGAAGCTCTCCAGGAGATCTACGCCTTTGACAGCCCAAGGCCGTCATAACGGCGTTCCATACCCAAAAAGGACCATCCGTTTCACTTTCGGGGGCTCGGAAGTTTTTTTCTTTTCGGTTTCTTCATTTGAATTTTTTGGTTAAACGGGATCACCGTGGCTGGCCTACGATTTAACACCGCTGCAGAATGATTCCCTATGGTACAGTTCTGTTTCAAATCCACGCACTCATTACCAAAATTCGCACGACACCGTTTCGACGTTTTGATCCGACGTTGCACCCCGCACCGTCGATGTTGCACTCTGAGTATATCGATTATTCGGACAGCCATATCTTTTGACTCGTTTAGAGTTACGGGAGCCATAACCTGTCAAAACGAAGCTCTCCAGGAGATCTATGCCTTTGATGGCCCAAAGCTGTCATAACGGCGTTCCATACCCAAAAAGGACCATCCGAATCACTTTCGGGGGCTCGGAAGTTTTTTTCTTTTCGATTTCTTCATTTGAATTTTTTGGTTAAACGGGATCACCGTGGCTGGCCTACGATTTAACACCGCTGCAGAAAGATTCCTCATGGTACAGTTCCGTTTCAAATCCACGCACTCATTTCCAAAATTCACACGACACCGTTTCGGCGTTTTGATCCGACGTTGCACCCCGCACCGTCGATGTTGCACTCTGAGTATATCGATTATTCGGACAGCCATATCTTTTGACTCGTTTAGAGTTACGGGAGCCATAACCTGTCAAAACGAAGCTCTCCAGGAGATCTACGCCTTTGATTGCCCAAGGCCGTCATAACGGCGTTCCATACCCAAAAAGGACCATCCGAATCACTTTCGGGGGCTCGGAAGTTTTTTTCTTTTCGGTTTCTTCATTTGAATTTTTTGGTTAAACGGGATCACCGTGGCTGGCCTACGATTTAACACCGTTGCAGAATGATTCCTCATGGTATAGTTTCGTTTCAAATCCACGCACTCATTTCCAAAATTCGCACGACACCGTTTCGGCGTTTTGATCCGACGTTGCACCCCGCACCGTCGATGTTGCACCTTGAGTATATCGATTATTAGGACAGCCATATCTTTTGACTCGTTTAGAGTTACGGGAGCCATAATCTGTCAAAACGAAGCTCTCCAGGAGATCTACGCCTTTGACAGCCCAAGACCGTCATAACGGCGTTCCATACCCAAAAAGGACCATCCGAATCACTTTCGGGGGCTCGGAAGATTTTTTTCTTTTCGGTTTCTTCATTTGAATTTTTTGGTTAAACGGGATCACCGTGGCTGGCCTACGATTTAACACCGCTGCAGAATGATTCCTCATGGTACAGTTCCGTTTCAAATCCACGCACTCATTTCCAAAATTCGCACGACACCGTTTCGGCGTTTTGATCCGACGTTGCACCCCGCACCGTCGATGTTGCACCTTGAGTATATCGATTATTCGGACAGCCATATCTTTTGACTCGTTTAGAGTTACGGGAGCCATAACCTGTCAAAACGAAGCTCTCCAGGAGATCTACGCCTTTGACAGCCAAGGCCGTCATAACGGCGTTCCATACCCAAAAAGGACCATCCGAATCACTTTCGGGGGCTCGGAAGTTTTTTTCTTTTCGGTTTCTTCATTTGAATTTTTTGGTTAAACGGGATCACCGTGGCTGGCCTACGATTTAACAACGCTGCAGAATGATTCCTCATGGTACAGTTCCGTTTCAAATCCACGCACTCATTTCCAAAATTCGCACGACACCGTTTCGGCGTTTTGATCCGACGTTGCACCCCGCACCGTCGATGTTGCACTCTGAGTATATCGATTATTCGGACAGCCATATCTTTTGACTCGTTTAGAGTTACGGGAGCCATAACCTGTCAAAACGAAGCTCTCCAGGAGATCTACGCCTTTGATTGCCCAAGGCCGTCATAACGGCGTTCCATACCCAAAAAGGACCATCCGAATCACTTTCGGGGGCTCGGAAGTTTTTTTTCTTTTCGGTTTCTTCATTTGAATTTTTTGGTTAAACGGGATCACCGTGGCTGGCCTACGATTTAACACCGTTGCAGAATGATTCCTCATGGTACAGTTCCGTTTCAAATCCACGCACTCATTTCCAAAATTCGCACGACACCGTTTCGACGTTTTGATCCGACGTTGCACCCCGCACCGTCGATGTTGCACTTTGAGTATATCGATTATTCGGACAGCCATATCTTTTGACTCGTTTAGAGTTACGGGAGCCATAACCTGTCAAAACGAAGCTCTCCAGGAGATCTACGCCTTTGACAGCCTAAGGCCATCATAACGGCGTTCCATACCCAAAAAGGACCATCCGAATCACTTTTGGGGGCTCGGAAGTTTTTTTTCTTTTCGGTTTCTTCATTTGAATTTTTTGGTTAAACGGGATCACCGTGGCTGGCCTACGATTTAACACCGCTGCAGAATGATTCCTCATGGTACAGTTCCGTTTCAAATCCACGCACTCATTTCCAAAATTCGCACGAAACCGTTTCGGCGTTTTGATCCGACGTTGCACCCCGCACCGTCGATGTTGCACCTTGAGTATATCGATTATTCGGACAGCCATATCTTTTGACTCGTTTAGAGTTACGGGAGCCATAACCTGTCAAAACGAAGCTCTCCAGGAGATCTACGCCTTTGACAGCCCAAGGCCGTCATAACGGCGTTCCATACCCAAAAAGGACCATTCGAATCACTTTCGGGGGCTCGGAAGTTTTTTTCTTTTCGGTTTCTTTATTTGAATTTTTTGGTTAAACGGGATCACCGTGGCTGGCCTACGATTTAACACCGCTGCAGAATGATTCCGCATGGTACAGTTCCGTTTCAAATCCACGCACTCATTTCCAAAATTCGTACGACACCGTTTCGGCGTTTTGATCCGACGTTGCACCCCGCACCGTCGATGTTGCACCTTGAGTATATCGATTATTCGGACAGCCATATCTTTTGACTCGTTTAGAGTTACGGGAGCCATAATCTGTCAAAACGAAGCTCTCCAGGAGATCTACGCCTTTGACAGCCCAAGACCGTCATAACGGCGTTCCATACCCAAAAAGGACCATCCGAATCACTTTCGGGGGCTCGGAAGATTTTTTTCTTTTCGGTTTCTTCATTTGAATTTTTTGGTTAAACGGGATCACCGTGGCTGGCCTACGATTTAACACCGCTGCAGAATGATTCCTCATGGTACAGTTCCGTTTCAAATCCACGCACTCATTTCCAAAATTCGCACGACACCGTTTCGGCGTTTTGATCCGACGTTGCACCCCGCACCGTCGATGTTGCACTCTGAGTATATCGATTATTCAGACAGCCATATCTTTTGACTCGTTTAGAGTTACGGGAGCCATAACCTGTCAAAACGATTCTCTCCAGGAGATCTACGCCTTTGACAGCCTAAGGCCGTCATAACGGCGTTCCATACCCGAAAAGGACCATCCAAATCACTTTCGGGGGCTCGGAAGTTTTTTTTCTTTTCGGTTTCTTCATTTGAATTTTTTGGTTAAACGGGATCACCGTGGCTGGCCTGCGATTTAACACCGCTGCAGAATGATTCCTCATGGTACAGTTCCGTTTCAAATCCACGCACTCATTTCCAAAATTCGCACGACACCGTTTCGGCGTTTTGATCCGACGTTGCACCCCGCACCGTCGATGTTGCACCTTGAGTATATCGATTATTCGGACAGCCATATCTTTTGACTCGTTTAGATTTACGGGAGCCATAACCTGTCAAAACGAAGCTCTCCAGGAGATCTACGCCTTTGACGGCCCAAGGCCTTCATAACGGCGTTCCATACCCAAAAAGGACAATCCGTATCACTTTCGGGGGCTCGGAAGTTTTTTTCTTTTCGGTTTCTTCATTTGAATTTTTTGGTTAAACGGGATCACCGTGGCTGGCCTACGATTTAACACCGCTGCAGAATGATTCCCCATGGTACAGTTCTGTTTCAAATCCACGCACTCATTACCAAAATTCGCACGACACCGTTTCGGAGTTTTGATCCGACGTTGCACCCCGCACCGTCGATGTTGCACTCTGAGTATATCGATTATTCGGACAGCCATATCTTTTGACTCGTTTAGAGTTACGGGAGCCATAACCTGTCAAAATGAAGCTCTCCAGGAGATCTATGCCTTTGATGGCCCAAAGCCGTCATAACGGCGTTCCATACCCAAAAAGGACCATCCGAATCACTTTCGGGGGCTCGGAAGTTTTTTTCTTTTCGGTTTCTTCATTTGAATTTTTTGGTTAAACGGGATCACCGTGGCTGGCCTACGATTTAACACCGCTGCAGAAAGATTCCTCATGGTACAGTTCTGTTTCAAATCCACGCACTCATTTCCAAAATTCGCACGACACCGTTTCGGCGTTTTGATCCGACGTTGCACCCCGCACCGTCGATGTTGCACTCTGAGTATATCGATTATTCGGACAGCCATATCTTTTGACTCGTTTAGAGTTACGGGAGCCATAACCTGTCAAAACGAAGCTCTCCAGGAGATCTACGCCTTTGATTGCCCAAGGCCGTCATAACGGCGTTCCATACCCAAAAAGGACCATCCGAATCACTTTCGGGGGCTCGGAAGTTTTTTTCTTTTCGGTTTCTTCATTTGAATTTTTTGGTTAAACGGGATCACCGTGGCTGGCCTACGATTTAACACCGTTGCAGAATGATTCCTCATGGTACAGTTTCGTTTCAAATCCACGCACTCATTTCCAAAATTCGCACGACACCGTTTCGGCGTTTTGATCCGACGTTGCACCCCGCACCGTCGATGTTGCACCTTGAGTATATCGATTATTCGGACAGCCATATCTTTTGACTCGTTTAGAGTTACGGGAGCCATAATCTGTCAAAACGAAGCTCTCCAGGAGATCTACGCCTTTGACAGCCCAAGACCGTCATAACGGCGTTCCATACCCAAAAAGGACAATCCGAATCACTTTCGGGGGCTCGGAAGATTTTTTTCTTTTCGGTTTCTTCATTTGAATTTTTTGGTTAAACGGGATCACCGTGGCTGGCCTACGATTTAACACCGCTGCAGAATGATTCCTCATGGTACAGTTCCGTTTCAAATCCACGCACTCATTTCCAAAATTCGCACGACACCGTTTCGGCGTTTTGATCCGACGTTGCACCCCGCACCGTCGATGTTGCACCTTGAGTATATCGATTATTCGGACAGCCATATCTTTTGACTCGTTTAGAGTTACGGGAGCCATAACCTGTCAAAACGAAGCTCTCCAGGAGATCTACGCCTTTGACAGCCAAGGCCGTCATAACGGCGTTCCATACCCAAAAAGGACCATCCGAATCACTTTCGGGGGCTCGGAAGTTTTTTCTTTTCGGTTTCTTCATTTGAATTTTTTGGTTAAACGGGATCACCGTGGCTGGCCTACGATTTAACAACGCTGCAGAATGATTCCTCATGGTACAGTTCCGTTTCAAATCCACGCACTCATTTCCAAAATTCGCACGACACCGTTTCGGCGTTTTGATCCGACGTTGCACCCCGCACCGTCGATGTTGCACTCTGAGTATATCGATTATTCGGACAGCCATATCTTTTGACTCGTTTAGAGTTACGGGAGCCATAACCTGTCAAAACGAAGCTCTCCAGGAGATCTACGCCTTTGATTGCCCAAGGCCGTCATAACGGCGTTCCATACCCAAAAAGGACCATCCGAATCACTTTCGGGGGCTCGGAAGTTTTTTTTCTTTTCGGTTTCTTCATTTGAATTTTTTGGTTAAACGGGATCACCGTGGCTGGCCTACGATTTAACACCGTTGCAGAATGATTCCTCATGGTACAGTTCCGTTTCAAATCCACGCACTCATTTCCAAAATTCGCACGACACCGTTTCGACGTTTTGATCCGACGTTGCACCCCGCACCGTCGATGTTGCACTCTGAGTATATCGATTATTCGGACAGCCATATCTTTTGACTCGTTTAGAGTTACGGGAGCCATAACCTGTCAAAACGAAGCTCTCCAGGAGATCTACGCCTTTGACAGCCTAAGGCCATCATAACGGCGTTCCATACCCAAAAAGGACCATCCGAATCACTTTTGGGGGCTCGGAAGTTTTTTTTCTTTTCGGTTTCTTCATTTGAATTTTTTGGTTAAACGGGATCACCGTGGCTGGCCTACGATTTAACACCGCTGCAGAATGATTCCTCATGGTACAGTTCCGTTTCAAATCCACGCACTCATTTCCAAAATTCGCACGAAACCGTTTCGGCGTTTTGATCCGACGTTGCACCCCGCACCGTCGATGTTGCACCTTGAGTATATCGATTATTCGGACAGCCATATCTTTTGACTCGTTTAGAGTTACGGGAGCCATAACCTGTCAAAACGAAGCTCTCCAGGAGATCTACGCCTTTGACAGCCCAAGGCCGTCATAACGGCGTTCCATACCCAAAAAGGACCATTCGAATCACTTTCGGGGGCTCGGAAGTTTTTTTCTTTTCGGTTTCTTTATTTGAATTTTTTGGTTAAACGGGATCACCGTGGCTGGCCTACGATTTAACACCGCTGCAGAATGATTCCGCATGGTACAGTTCCGTTTCAAATCCACGCACTCATTTCCAAAATTCGTACGACACCGTTTCGGCGTTTTGATCCGACGTTGCACCCCGCACCGTCGATGTTGCACCTTGAGTATATCGATTATTCGGACAGCCATATCTTTTGACTCGTTTAGAGTTACGGGAGCCATAATCTGTTAAAACGAAGCTCTCCAGGAGATCTACGCCTTTGACAGCCCAAGACCGTCATAACGGCGTTCCATACCCAAAAAGGACCATCCGAATCACTTTCGGGGGCTCGGAAGATTTTTTTCTTTTCGGTTTCTTCATTTGAATTTTTTGGTTAAACGGGATCACCGTGGCTGGCCTACGATTTAACACCGCTGCAGAATGATTCCTCATGGTACAGTTCCGTTTCAAATCCACGCACTCATTTCCAAAATTCGCACGACACCGTTTCGGCGTTTTGATCCGACGTTGCACCCCGCACCGTCGATGTTGCACTCTGAGTATATCGATTATTCAGACAGCCATATCTTTTGACTCGTTTAGAGTTACGGGAGCCATAACCTGTCAAAACGATTCTCTCCAGGAGATCTACGCCTTTGACAGCCTAAGGCCGTCATAACGGCGTTCCATACCCGAAAAGGACCATCCGAATCACTTTCGGGGGCTCGGAAGTTTTTTTCTTTTCGGTTTCTTCATTTGAATTTTTTGGTTAAACGGGATCACCGTGGCTGGCCTGCGATTTAACACCGCTGCAGAATGATTCCTCATGGTACAGTTCCGTTTCAAATCCACGCACTCATTTCCAAAATTCGCACGACACCGTTTCGGCGTTTTGATCCGACGTTGCACCCCGCACCGTCGATGTTGCACCTTGAGTATATCGATTATTCGGACAGCCATATCTTTTGACTCGTTTAGATTTACGGGAGCCATAACCTGTCAAAACGAAGCTCTCCAGGAGATCTACGCCTTTGACGGCCCAAGGCCTTCATAACGGCGTTCCATACCCAAAAAGGACAATCCGTATCACTTTCGGGGGCTCGGAAGTTTTTTTCTTTTCGGTTTCTTCATTTGAATTTTTTGGTTAAACGGGATCACCGTGGCTGGCCTACGATTTAACACCGCTGCAGAATGATTCCCCATGGTACAGTTCTGTTTCAAATCCACGCACTCATTACCAAAATTCGCACGACACCGTTTCGGAGTTTTGATCCGACGTTGCACCCCGCACCGTCGATGTTGCACTCTGAGTATATCGATTATTCGGACAGCCATATCTTTTGACTCGTTTAGAGTTACGGGAGCCATAACCTGTCAAAATGAAGCTCTCCAGGAGATCTATGCCTTTGATGGCCCAAAGCCGTCATAACGGCGTTCCATACCCAAAAAGGACCATCCGAATCACTTTCGGGGGCTCGGAAGTTTTTTTCTTTTCGGTTTCTTCATTTGAATTTTTTGGTTAAACGGGATCACCGTGGCTGGCCTACGATTTAACACCGCTGCAGAAAGATTCCTCATGGTACAGTTCCGTTTCAAATCCACGCACTCATTTCCAAAATTCGCATGACACCGTTTCGGCGTTTTGATCCGACGTTGCAGCCCGCACCGTCGATGTTGCACCTTGAGTATATCGATTATTCGGACAGCCATATCTTTTGACTCGTTTAGAGTTACGGGAGCCATAACCTGTCAAAACGAAGCTCTCCAGGAGATCTACGCCTTTGACAGCCAAGGCCGTCATAACGGCGTTCCATACCCAAAAAGGACCATCCGAATCACTTTCGGGGGCTCGGAAGTTTTTTTCATTTCGGTTTCTTCATTTGAATTTTTTGGTTAAACGGGATCACCGTGGCTGGCCTACGATTTAACAACGCTGCAGAATGATTCCTCATGGTACAGTTCCGTTTCAAATCCACGCACTCATTTCCAAAATTCGCACGACACCGTTTCGGCGTTTTGATCCGACGTTGCACCCCGCACCGTCGATGTTGCACTCTGAGTATATCGATTATTCGGACAGCCATATCTTTTGACTCGTTTAGAGTTACGGGAGCCATAACCTGTCAAAACGAAGCTCTCCAGGAGATCTACGCCTTTGATTGCCCAAGGCCGTCATAACGGCGTTCCATACCCAAAAAGGACCATCCGAATCACTTTCGGGGGCTCGAAAGTTTTTTTTCTTTTCGGTTTCTTCATTTGAATTTTTTGGTTAAACGGGATCACCGTGGCTGGCCTACGATTTAACACCGTTGCAGAATCATTCCTCATGGTACAGTTCCGTTTCAAATCCACGCACTCATTTCCAAAATTCGCACGACACCGTTTCGATGTTTTGATCCGACGTTGCACCCCGCACCGTCGATGTTGCACTCTGAGTATATCGATTATTCGGACAGCCATATCTTTCGACTCGTTTAGAGTTACGGGAGCCATAACCTGTCAAAACGAAGCTCTCCAGGAGATCTACGCCTTTGACAGCCTAAGGCCATCATAACGGCGTTCCATACCCAAAAAGGACCATCCGAATCACTTTTGGGGGCTCGGAAGTTTTTTTTCTTTTCGGTTTCTTCATTTGAATTTTTTGGTTAAACGGGATCACCGTGGCTGGCCTACGATTTAACACCGCTGCAGAATGATTCCTCATGGTACAGTTCCGTTTCAAATCCACGCACTCATTTCCAAAATTCGCACGACACCGTTTCGGCGTTTTGATCCGACGTTGCACCCCGCACCGTCGATGTTGCACTCTGAGTATATCGATTATTCGGACAGCCATATCTTTTGACTCGTTTAGAGTTACGGGAGCCATAACCTGTCAAAACGATTCTCTCCAGGAGATCTACGCCTTTGACGGCCTAAGGCCGTCATAACGGCGTTCCATACCGAAAAAGGACCATCCGAATCACTTTCGGGGGCTCGGAAGTTTTTTTTCTTTTCGGTTTCTTCATTTGAATTTTTTGGTTAAACGGGATCACCGTGGCTGGCCTGCGATTTAACACCGCTGCAGAATGATTCCTCATGGTACAGTTCCGTTTCAAATCCACGCACTCATTTCCAAAATTCGCACGACAACGTTTCGGCGTTTTGATCCGACGTTGCACCCCGCACCGTCGATGTTGCACCTTGAGTATATCGATTATTCGGACAGCCATATCTTTTGACTCGTTTAGATTTACGGGAGCCATAACCTGTCAAAACGAAGCTCTCCAGGAGATCTACGCCTTTTACAGCCCAAGGCCTTCATAACGGCGTTCCATACCCAAAAAGGACAATCCGTATCACTTTCGGGGGCTCGGAAGTTTTTTTCTTTTCGGTTTCTTCATTTGAATTTTTTGGTTAAACGGGATCACCGTGGCTGGCCTACGATTTAACACCGCTGCAGAATGATTCCCCATGGTACAGTTCTGTTTCAAATCCACGCACTCATTACCAAAATTCGCACGACACCGTTTCGGCGTTTTGATCCGACGTTGCACCCCGCACCGTCGATGTTGCACTCTGAGTATATCGATTATTCGGACAACCATATCTTTTGACTCGTTTAGAGTTACGGGAGCCATAACCTGTCAAAACGAAGCTCTCCAGGAGATCTATGCCTTTGATGGCCCAAAGCCGTCATAACGGCGTTCCATACCCAAAAAGGACCATCCGAATCACTTTCGGGGGCTCGGAAGTTTTTTTCTTTTCGGTTTCTTCATTTGAATTTTTTGGTTAAACGGGATCACCGTGGCTGGCCTACGATTTAACACCGCTGCAGAAAGATTCCTCATGGTACAGTTCCGTTTCAAATCCACGCACTCATTTCCAAAATTCGCACGACACCGTTTCGGCGTTTTGATCCGACGTTGCAGCCCGCACCGTCGATGTTGCACCTTCAGTATATCGATTATTCGGACAGCCATATCTTTTGACTCGTTTAGAGTTACGGGAGCCATAACCTGTCAAAACGAAGCTCTCCAGGAGATCTACGCCTTTGACAGCCAAGGCCGTCATAACGGCGTTCCATACCCAAAAAGGACCATCCGAATCACTTTCGGGGGCTCGGAAGTTTTTTTCTTTTCGGTTTCTTCATTTGAATTTTTTGGTTAAACGGGATCACCGTGGCTGGCCTACGATTTAACAACGCTGCAGAATGATTCCTCATGGTACAGTTCCGTTTCAAATCCACACACTCATTTCCAAAATTCGCACGACACCGTTTCGGCGTTTTGATCCGACGTTGCACCCCGCACCGTCGATGTTGCACTTTGAGTATATCGATTATTCGGACAGCCATATCTTTTGACTCGTTTAGAGTTACGGGAGCCATAACCTGTCAAAACGAAGCTCTCCAGGAGATCTACGCCTTTGATTGCCCAAGGCCGTCATAACGGCGTTCCATACCCAAAAAGGACCATCCGAATCACTTTCGGGGGCTCGAAAGTTTTTTTTCTTTTCGGTTTCTTCATTTGAATTTTTTGGTTAAACGGGATCACCGTGGCTGGCCTACGATTTAACACCGTTGCAGAATGATTCCTCATGGTACAGTTCCGTTTCAAATCCACGCACTCATTTCCAAAATTCGCACGACACCGTTTCGACGTTTTGATCCGTCGTTGCACCCCGCACCGTCGATGTTGCACTCTGAGTATATCGATTATTCGGACAGCCATATCTTTCGACTCGTTTAGAGTTACGGGAGCCATAACCTGTCAAAACGAAGCTCTCCAGGAGATCTACGCCTTTGACAGCCTAAGGCCATCATAACGGCGTTCCATACCCAAAAAGGACCATCCGAATCACTTTTGGGGGCTCGGAAGTTTTTTTTCTTTTCGGTTTCTTCATTTGAATTTTTTGGTTAAACGGGATCACCGTGGCTGGCCTACGATTTAACACCGCTGCAGAATGATTCCTCATGGTACAGTTCCGTTTCAAATCCACGCACTCATTTCCAAAATTCGCACGACACCGTTTCGGCGTTTTGATCCGACGTTGCACCCCACACCGTCGATGTTGCACCTTGAGTATATCGATTATTCGGACAGCCATATCTTTTGACTCGTTTAGAGTTACGGGAGCCATAACCTGTCAAAACGAAGCTCTCCAGGAGATCTACGCCTTTGACAGCCCAAGGCCGTCATAACGGCGTTCCATACCCAAAAAGGACCATCCGAATCACTTTCGGGGGCTCGGAAGTTTTTTTTCTTTTCGGTTTCTTTATTTGAATTTTTTGGTTAAAAGGGATCACCGTGGCTGGCCTACGATTTAACACCGCTGCAGAATGATTCCGCATGGTACAGTTCCGTTTCAAATCCACGCACTCATTTCCAAAATTCGCACGACACCGTTTCAACATTTTGATCCGACGTTGCACCCCGCACCGTCGATGTTGCACTATGAGTATATCGATTATTCGGACAGCCATATCTTTTGACTCGTTTAGAGTTACGGGAGCCATAACCTGTCAAAACGAAGCTCTCCAGGAGATCTACGCCTTTGATAGCCCAAGGCCATCATAACGGCGTTCCATACCCAAAAAGGACCATCCGAATCACTTTCGGGGGCTCGGAAGTTTTTTTTCTTTTCGGTTTCTTCATTTGAATTTTTTGGTTAAACGGGATCACCGTGGCTGGCCTACGATTTAACACCGCTGCAGAATGATTCTGCATGGTACAGTTCCGTTTCAAATCCACGCACTCATTTCCAAAATTCGCACGACACCGTTTCGACGTTTTGATCCGACGTTGCACCCCGCACCGTCGATGTTGCACTCTAAGTATATCGATTATTCGGACAGCCATATCTTTTGACTCGTTTAGAGTTACGGGAGCCATAACCTGTCAAAACGATTCTCTCCAGGAGATCTACGCCTTTGACGGCCTAAGGCCATCATAACGGCGTTCCATACCGAAAAAGGACCATCCGAATCACTTTCGGGGGCATGGAAGTTTTTTTTCTTTTCGGTTTCTTCATTTGAATTTTTTGGTTAAACGGGATCACCGTGGCTGGCCTGCGATTTAACACCGCTGCAGAATGATTCCTCATGGTACAGTTCCGTTTCAAATCCACGCACTCATTTCCAAAATTCGCACGACACCGTTTCGGCGTTTTGATCCGACGTTGCACCCCGCACCGTCGATGTTGCACCTTGAGTATATCGATTTTTCGGACAGCCATATCTTTTGACTCGTTTAGATTTACGGGAGCCATAACCTGTCAAAACGAAGCTCTCCAGGAGATCTACGCCTTTGACAGCCCAAGGCCTTCATAACGGCGTTCCATACCCAAAAAGGACAATCCGTATCACTTTCGGGGGCTCGGAAGTTTTTTTCTTTTCGGTTTCTTCATTTGAATTTTTTGGTTAAACGGGATCACCGTGGCTGGCCTACGATTTAACACCGCTGCAGAATGATTCCCCATGGTACAGTTCTGTTTCAAATCCACGCACTCATTACCAAAATTCGCACGACACCGTTTCGGCGTTTTGATCCGACGTTGCACCCCGCACCGTCGATGTTGCACTCTGAGTATATCGATTATTCGGACAGCCATATCTTTTGACTCGTTTAGAGTTACGGGAGCCATAACCTGTCAAAACGAAGCTCTCCAGGAGATCTATGCCTTTGACGGCCCAAAGCCGTCATAACGGCGTTCCATACCCAAAAAGGACCATCCGAATCACTTTCGGGGGCTCGGAAGTTTTTTTCTTTTCGGTTTCTTCATTTGAATTTTTTGGTTAAACGGGATCACCGTGGCTGGCCTACGATTTAACACCGCTGTAGAAAGATTCCTCATGGTACAGTTCCGTTTCAAATCCACGCACTCATTTCCAAAATTCGCACGACACCGTTTCGGCGTTTTGATCCGACGTTGCACCCCGCACCGTCGATGTTGCACTCTGAGTATATCGATTATTCGGACAGCCATATCTTTTGACTCGTTTAGAGTTACGGGAGCCATAACCTGTCAAAACGAAGCTCTCCAGGAGATCTACGCCTTTGATTGCCCAAGGCCGTCATAACGACGTTCCATACCCAAAAAGGACCATCCGAATCACTTTCGGGGGCTCGGAAGTTTTTTTCTTTTCGATTTCTTCATTTGAATTTTTTGGTTAAACGGGATCACCGTGGCTGGCCTACGATTTAACACCGTTGCAGAATGATTCCTCATGGTACAGTTCCGTTTCAAATCCACGCACTCATTTCCAAAATTCGCACGACACCGTTTCGGCGTTTTGATCCGACGTTGCACCCCGCACCGTCGATGTTGCACCTTGAGTATATCGATTATTCGGACAGCCATATCTTTTGACTCGTTTAGAGTTACGGGAGCCATAATCTGTCAAAACGAAGCTCTCCAGGAGATCTACGCCTTTGACAGCCCAAGGCCATCATAACGGCGTTCCATACCCAAAAAGGACCATCCGAATCACTTTCGGGGGCTCGGAAGGTTTTTTTCTTTTCGGTTTCTTCATTTGAATTTTTTGGTTAAACGGGATCACCGTGGCTGGCCTACGATTTAACACCGCTGCAGAATGATTCCTCATGGTACAGTTCCGTTTCAAATCCACGCATTCATTTCCAAAATTCGCACGACACCGTTTCGGCGTTTTGATCCGACGTTGCACCCCGCACCGTCGATGTTGCACCTTGAGTATATCGATTATTCGGACAGCCATATCTTTTGACTCGTTTAGAGTTACGGGAGCCATAACCTGTCAAAACGAAGCTCTCCAGGAGATCTACGCCTTTGACAGCCCAAGGCCGTAATAACGGCGTTCCATACCCAAAAAGGACCATCCGAATCACTTTCGGGGGTTCGGAAGGTTTTTTTCTTTTCGGTTTCTTCATTTGAATTTTTTGGTTAAACGGGATCACCGTGGCTGGCCTACGATTTAACACCGCTGCAGAATGATTCCTCATGGTACAGTTCCGTTTCAAATCCACGCACTCATTTCCAAAATTCACACGACACCGTTTCGGCGTTTTGATCCGACATTGCACCCCGCACCGTCGATGTTGCACTCTGAGTATATCGATTATTCGGACAGCCATATCTTTTGACTCGTTTAGAGTTACGGGAGCCATAACCTGTCAAAACGAAGCTCTCCAGGAGATCTACGCCTTTGATTGCCCAAGGCCTTCATAACGGCGTTCCATACCCAAAAAGGACCATCCGAATCACTTTCGGGGGCTCGGAAGGTTTTTTTCTTTTCGGTTTCTTCATTTGAATTTTTTGGTTAAACGGGATCACCGTGGCTGGCCTACGATTTAACACCGCTGCAGAAAGATTCCTCATGGTACAGTTCCGTTTCAAATCCACGCATTCATTTCCAAAATTCGCACGACATCGTTTCGGCGTTTTGATCCGACGTTGCACCCCGCACCGTCGATGTTGCACTCTGAGTATATCGATTATTCGGACAGCCATATCTTTTGACTTGTTTAGAGTTACGGGAGCCATAACCTGTCAAAACGAAGCTCTCCAGGAGATCTACGCCTTTGATTGCCCAAGGCCGTCATAACGGCGTTCCATACCCAAAAAGGACCATCCGAATCACTTTCGGGGGCTCGGAAGTTTTTTTCTTTTCGATTTCTTCATTTGAATTTTTTGGTTAAACGGGATCACCGTGGCTGGCCTACGATTTAACACCGTTGCAGAATGATTCCTCATGGTACAGTTCCGTTTCAAATCCACGCACTCATTTCCAAAATTCGCACGACACCGTTTCGGCGTTTTGATCCGACGTTGCACCCCGCACCGTCGATGTTGCACCTTGAGTATATCGATTATTCGGACAGCCATATCTTTTGACTCGTTTAGAGTTACGGGAGCCATAATCTGTCAAAACGAAGCTCTCCAGGAGATCTACGCCTTTGACAGCCCAAGGCCGTCATAACGGCGTTCCATACCCAAAAAGGACCATCCGAATCACTTTCGGGGGCTCGGAAGGTTTTTTTCTTTTCGGTTTCTTCATTTGAATTTTTTGGTTAAACGGGATCACCGTGGCTGGCCTACGATTTAACACCGCTGCAGAATGATTCCTCATGGTACAGTTCCGTTTCAAATCCACGCACTCATTTCCAAAATTCGCACGACACCGTTTCGGCATTTTGATCCGACGTTGCACCCCGCACCGTCGATGTTGCACCTTGAGTATATCGATTATTCGGACAGCCATATCTTTTGACTCGTTTAGAGTTACGGGAGCCATAACCTGTCAAAACGAAGCTCTCCAGGAGATCTACGCCTTTGACAGCCCAAGGCCGTAATAACGGCGTTCCATACCCAAAAAGGACCATCCGAATCACTTTCGGGGGTTCGGAAGGTTTTTTTCTTTTCGGTTTCTTCATTTGAATTTTTTGGTTAAACGGGATCACCGTGGCTGGCCTACGATTTAACACCGCTGCAGAATGATTCCTCATGGTACAGTTCCGTTTCAAATCCACGCACTCATTTCCAAAATTCGAACGACACCGTTTCGGCGTTTTGATCCGACGTTGCACCCCGCACCGTCGATGTTGCACTCTGAGTATATCGATTATTCGGACAGCCATATCTTTTGACTCGTTTAGAGTTACGGGAGCCATAACCTGTCAAAACGAAGCTCTCCAGGAGATCTACGCTTTTGATTGCCCAAGGCCGTCATAACGGCGTTCCATACCCAAAAAGGACCATCCGAATCACTTTCGGGGGCTCGGAAGGTTTTTTTCTTTTCGGTTTCTTCATTTGAATTTTTTGGTTAAACGGGATCACCGTGGCTGGCCTACGATTTAACACCGCTGCAGAATGATTTCTCATGGTACAGTTCCGTTTCAAATCCACGCACTCATTTCCAAAATTCGCACGACACCGTTTCGGCGTTTTGATCCGACGTTGCACCCCGCACCGTCGATGTTGCACCTTGAGTATATCGATTATTCGGACAGCCATATCTTTTGACTCGTTTAGAGTTACGGGAGCCATAACCTGTCAAAACGAAGCTCTCCAGGAGATCTACGCCTTTGACAGCCAAGGCCGTCATAACGACGTTCCATACCCAAAAAGGACCATCCGAATCACTTTCGGGGGCTCGTAAGTTTTTTTCTTTTCGGTTTCTTCATTTGAATTTTTTGGTTAAACGGGATCACCGTGGCTGGCCTACGATTTAACACCGCTGCAGAATGATTCCTCATGGTACAGTTCCGTTTCAAATCCACGCACTCATTTCCAAAATTCGCACGACACCGTTTCGGCGTTTTGATCCGACGTTGCACCCCGTACCGTCGATGTTGCACCTTGAGTATATCGATTATTCGGACAACCATATCTTTTGACTCGTTTAGAGTTACGGGAGCCATAACCTGTCAAAACGAAGCTCTCCAGGAGATCTACGCCTTTGACAGCCAAGGTCGTCATAACGGCGTTCCATACCCAAAAAGGACCATCCGAATCACTTTCGGGGGCTCGGAAGTTTTTTTCTTTTCGGTTTCTTCATTTGAATTTTTTGGTTAAACGGGATCACCGTGGCTGGCCTACGATTTAACACCGCTACAGAATGATTCCCCATGGTACAGTTCTGTTTCCAATCCACGCACTCATTACCAAAATTCGCACGACACCGTTTCGGTGTTTTGATCCGACGTTGCACCCCGCACCGTCGATGTTGCACTCTGAGTATATCGATTATTCGGACAGCCATATCTTTTGACTCGTTTAGAGTTACGGGAGCCATAACCTGTCAAAACGAAGCTCTCCAGGAGATCTATGCCTTTGACGGCCCAAAGCCGTCTTAACGGCGTTCCATACCCAAAAAGGACCATTTGAATCACTTTCGGAGGCTCGGAAGTTTTTTTTCTTTTCGGTTTCTTCATTTGAATTTTTTGGTTAAACGGGATCACTGTGGCTGGCCTACGATTTAACACCGCTGCAGAATGATTCCTCATGGTACAGTTCCGTTTCAAATCCACGCACTCATTTCCAAAATTCGCACGACACCGTTTCGGCGTTTTGATCCGACGTTGCACCCTGCACCGTCGATGTTGCACTCTGAGTATATCGATTATTCGGGCAGCCATATCTTTTGACTCGTTTAGAGTTACGGGAGCCATAACCTGTCAAAACGAAGCTCTCCAGGAGATCTACGCCTTTGATTGCCCAAGGCCGTCATAACGGCGTTCCATACCCAAAAAGGACCATCCGAATCACTTACGGGGGCTCGGAAGTTTTTTTTCTTTTCGGTTTCTTCATTTGAATTTTTTGGTTAAACGGGATCACCGTGGCTGGCCTACGATTTAACACCGCTGCAGAATGATTCCCCATGGTACAGTTCTGTTTCAAATCCACGCACTCATTTCCAAAATTCGCACGACACCGTTTCGGCGTTTTGATCCGACGTTGCACCCCGCACCGTCGATGTTGCACTCTGAGTATATCGATTATTCAGACAGCCATATCTTTTGACTCGTTTAGAGTTACGGGAGCCATAACCTGTCAAAACGATTCTCTCCAGGAGATCTACGCCTTTGACAGCCTAAGGCTGTCATAACGGCGTTCCATACCCAAAAAGGACCATCCGAATCACTTTCCGGGGCTCGGAATTTTTTTTCTTTTCGGTTTCTTCATTTGAATTTTTTGGTTAAACGGGATCACCGTGGCTGGCCTACGATTTAACACCGCTGCAGAATGATTCCTCATGGTACAGTTCCGTTTCAAATCCATGCACTCATTTCCAAAATTCTCACGACACCGTTTCGGCGTTTTGATCCGACGTTGCACCCCGCACCGTCGATGTTGCACCTTGAGTATATCGATTATTCGGACAGCCATATCTTTTGACTCGTTTAGAGTTACGGGAGCCATAACCTGTCAAAACGAAGCTCTCCAGGAGATCTACGCCTTTGACGGCCCAAGGCCGTCATAACGGCGTTCCATACCCAAAAAGGACCATCCGAATCACTTTCGGGGGCTCGGAAGTTTTTTTTCTTTTCGGTTTCTTCATTTGAATTTTTTGGTTAAACGGGATCACCGTGGCTGGCCTACGATTTAACACCGCTGCAGAATGATTCCTCATGGTACAGTTCCGTTTCAAATCCACGCACTCATTTCCAAAATTCGCACGACACCGTTTCGGCGTTTTGATCCGACGTTGCACCCCGCACCGTCGATGTTGCACCTTGAGTATATCGATTATTCGGACAGCCATATCTTTTGACTCGTTTAGAGTTACGGGAGCCATAACCTGTCAAAACGAAGCTCTCTAGGAGATCTACGCCTTTGACAGCCCAAGGCCGTCATAACGGCGTTCCATACCCAAAAAGGACCATCCGAATCACTTTCGGGGGCTCGGAAGTTTTTTTTCTTTTCGGTTTCTTCATTTGAATTTTTTGGTTAAACGGGATCACCGTGGCTGGCCTACGATTTAACACCGCTGCAGAATGATTCCTCATGGTACAGTTCCGTTTCAAATCCACGCACTCATTTCCAAAATTCGCACGACACCGTTTCGGCGTTTTGATCCGACGTTGCACCCCGCACCGTCGATGTTGCACTCTGAGTATATCGATTATTCGGACAGCCATATCTTTTGACTCGTTTAGAGTTACGGGAGCCATAACCTGTCAAAATGAAGCTCTCCAGGAGATCTACGCCTTTGATTGCCCAAGGCCATCATAATGGCGTTCCATACCCAAAAAGGACCATCCGAATCACTTTCGGGGGCTCGGAAGTTTTTTTTCTTTTCGGTTTCTTCATTTGAATTTTTTGGTTAAACGGGATCACCGTGGCTGGCCTACGATTTAACACCGTTGCAGAATGATTCCTCATGGTACAGTTCCGTTTCAAATCCACGCACTCATTTCCAAAATTCGCACGACACCGTTTCGGCGTTTTGATCCGACGTTGCACCCCGCACCGTCGATGTTGCACCTTGAGTATATCAATTATTCGGACAGCCATATCTTTTGACTCGTTTAGAGTTACGGGAGCCATAATCTGTCAAAACGAAGCTCTCCAGGAGATCTACGCCTTTGATAGCCCAAGGCCGTCATAACGGCGTTCCATACCCAAAAAGGACCATCCGAATCACTTTCGGGGGCTCGGAAGGTTTTTTTCTTTTCGGTTTCTTCATTTGAATTTTTTGGTTAAACGGGATCACCGTGGCTGGCCTACGATTTAACACCGCTGCAGAATGATTCCTCATGGTACAGTTCCGTTTCAAATCCACGCACTCATTTCCAAAATTCGCACGACACCGTTTCGGCGTTTTGATCCGACGTTGCACCCCGCACCGTCGATGTTGCACCTTGAGTATATCGATTATTCGGACAGCCATATCTTTTGACTCGTTTAGAGTTACGGGAGCCATAACCTGTCAAAACGAAGCTCTCCAGGAGATCTACGCCTTTGACAGCCCAAGGCCGTAATAACGGCGTTCCATACCCAAAAAGGACCATCCGAATCACTTTCGGGGGTTCGGAAGGTTTTTTTCTTTTCGGTTTCTTCATTTGAATTTTTTGGTTAAACGGGATCACCGTGGCTGGCCTACGATTTAACACCGCTGCAGAATGATTCCTCATGGTACAGTTCCGTTTCAAATCCACGCACTCATTTCCAAAATTCGCACGACACCGTTTCGGCGTTTTGATCCGATGTTGCACCCCGCACCGTCGATGTTGCACTCTGAGTATATCGATTATTCGGACAGCCATATCTTTTGACTCGTTTAGAGTTACGGGAGCCATAACCTGTCAAAACGAAGCTCTCCAGGAGATCTACGCTTTTGATTGCCCAAGGCCGTCATAACGGCGTTCCATACCCAAAAAGGACCATCCGAATCACTTTCGGGGGCTCGGAAGGTTTTTTTCTTTTCGGTTTCTTCATTTGAATTTTTTGGTTAAACGGGATCACCGTGGCTGGCCTACGATTTAACACCGCTGCAGAATGATTCCTCATGGTACAGTTCCGTTTCAAATCCACGCACTCATTTCCAAAATTCGCACGACACCGTTTCGGCGTTTTGATCCGACGTTGCACCCCGCACCGTCGATGTTGCACCTTGAGTATATCGATTATTCGGACAGCCATATCTTTTGACTCGTTTAGAGTTACGGGAGCCATAACCTGTCAAAACGAAGCTCTCCAGGAGATCTACGCCTTTGACAGCCAAGGCCGTCATAACGACGTTCCATACCCAAAAAGGACCATCCGAATCACTTTCGGGGGCTCGGAAGTTTTTTTCTTTTCGGTTTCTTCATTTGAATTTTTTGGTTAAACGGGATCACCGTGGCTGGCCTACGATTTAACACCGCTGCAGAATAATTCCTCATGGTACAGTTCCGTTTCAAATCCACGCACTCATTTCCAAAATTCGCACGACACCGTTTCGGGGTTTTGATCCGACGTTGCACCCCGTACCGTCGATGTTGCACCTTGAGTATATCGATTATTCGGACAACCATATCTTTTGACTCGTTTAGAGTTACGGGAGCCATAACCTGTCAAAACGAAGCTCTCCAGGAGATCTACGCCTTTGACAGCCAAGGTCGTCATAACGGCGTTCCATACCCAAAAAGGACCATCCGAATCACTTTCGGGGGCTCGGAAGTTTTTTTCTTTTCGGTTTCTTCATTTGAATTTTTTGGTTAAACGGGATCACCGTGGCTGGCCTACGATTTAACACCGCTACAGAATGATTCCCCATGGTACAGTTCTGTTTCCAATCCACGCACTCATTACCAAAATTCGCACGACACCGTTTCGGTGTTTTGATCCGACGTTGCACCCCGCACCGTCGATGTTGCACTCTGAGTATATCGATTATTCGGACAGCCATATCTTTTGACTCGTTTAGAGTTACGGGAGCCATAACCTGTCAAAACGAAGCTCTCCAGGAGATCTATGCCTTTGACGGCCCAAAGCCGTCTTAACGGCGTTCCATACCCAAAAAGGACCATTTGAATCACTTTCGGAGGCTCGGAAGTTTTTTTTCTTTTCGGTTTCTTCATTTGAATTTTTTGGTTAAACGGGATCACTGTGGCTGGCCTACGATTTAACACCGCTGCAGAATGATTCCTCATGGTACAGTTCCGTTTCAAATCCACGCACTCATTTCCAAAATTCGCACGACACCGTTTCGGCGTTTTGATCCGACGTTGCACCCTGCACCGTCGATGTTGCACTCTGAGTATATCGATTATTCGGGCAGCCATATCTTTTGACTCGTTTAGAGTTACGGGAGCCATAACCTGTCAAAACGAAGCTCTCCAGGAGATCTATGCCTTTGATTGCCCAAGGCCGTCATAACGGCGTTCCATACCCAAAAAGGACCATCCGAATCACTTACGGGGGCTCGGAAGTTTTTTTTCTTTTCGGTTTCTTCATTTGAATTTTTTGGTTAAACGGGATCACCGTGGCTGGCCTACGATTTAACACCGCTGCAGAATGATTCCCCATGGTACAGTTCTGTTTCAAATCCACGCACTCATTTCCAAAATTCGCACGACACCGTTTCGGCGTTTTGATCCGACGTTGCACCCCGCACCGTCGATGTTGCACTCTGAGTATATCGATTATTCAGACAGCCATATCTTTTGACTCGTTTAGAGTTACGGGAGCCATAACCTGTCAAAAAGATTCTCTCCAGGAGATCTACGCCTTTGACAGCCTAAGGCTGTCATAACGGCGTTCCATACCCAAAAAGGACCATCCGAATCACTTTCGGGGGCTCGGAATTTTTTTTCTTTTCGGTTTCTTCATTTGAATTTTTTGGTTAAACGGGATCACCGTGGCTGGCCTACGATTTAACACCGCTGCAGAATGATTCCTCATGGTACAGTTCCGTTTCAAATCCATGCACTCATTTCCAAAATTCTCACGACACCGTTTCGGCGTTTTGATCCGACGTTGCACCCCGCACCGTCGATGTTGCACCTTGAGTATATCGATTATTCGGACAGCCATATCTTTTGACTCGTTTAGAGTTACGGGAGCCATAACCTGTCAAAACGAAGCTCTCCAGGAGATCTACGCCTTTGACGGCCCAAGGCCGTCATAACGGCGTTCCATACCCAAAAAGGACCATCCGAATCACTTTCGGGGGCTCGTAAGTTTTTTTCTTTTCGGTTTCTTCATTTGAATTTTTTGGTTAAACGGGATCACCGTGGCTGGCCTACGATTTAACACCGCTGCAGAATGATTCCCCATGGTACAGTTCTATTTCAAATCCACGCACTCATTACCAAAATTCGCACGACACCGTTTCGGCGTTTTGATCCGACGTTGCACCCCGCACCGTCGATGTTGCACTCTGAGTATATCGATTATTTGGACAGCCATATCTTTTGACTCGTTTAGAGTTATGGGAGCCATAACCTGTCAAAACGAAGCTGTCCAGGAGATCTATGCCTTTGACGGCCCAAAGCCGTCATAACGGCGTTCCATACCCAAAAAGGACCATCCGAATCACTTTCGGGGGCTCGGAAGTTTTTTTTCTTTTCGGTTTCTTCATTTGAATTTTTTGGTTAAACGGGATCACCGTGGCTGGCCTACGATTTAACACCGCTGCAGAATGATTCCTCATGGTACAGTTCCGTTTCAAATCCACGCACTCATTTCCAAAATTCGCACGACACCGTTTCGGCGTTTTGATCCGACGTTGCACCCCGCACCGTCGATGTTGCACTCTGAGTATATCGATTATTCGGACAGCCATATCTTTTGACTCGTTTAGAGTTACGGGAGCCATAACCTGTCAAAATGAAGCTCTCCAGGAGATCTACGCCTTTGATTGCCCAAGGCCATCATAATGGCGTTCCATACCCAAAAAGGACCATCCGAATCACTTTCGGGGGCTCGGAAGTTTTTTTTCTTTTCGGTTTCTTCATTTGAATTTTTTGGTTAAACGGGATCACCGTGGCTGGCCTACGATTTAACACCGTTGCAGAATGATTCCTCATGGTACAGTTCCGTTTCAAATCCACGCACTCATTTCCAAAATTCGCACGACACCGTTTCGGCGTTTTGATCCGACGTTGCACCCCGCACCGTCGATGTTGCACCTTGAGTATATCAATTATTCGGACAGCCATATCTTTTGACTCGTTTAGAGTTACGGGAGCCATAATCTGTCAAAACGAAGCTCTCCAGGAGATCTACGCCTTTGATAGCCCAAGGCCGTCATAACGGCGTTCCATACCCAAAAAGGACCATCCGAATCACTTTCGGGGGCTCGGAAGGTTTTTTTCTTTTCGGTTTCTTCATTTGAATTTTTTGGTTAAACGGGATCACCGTGGCTGGCCTACGATTTAACACCGCTGCAGAATGATTCCTCATGGTACAGTTCCGTTTCAAATCCACGCACTCATTTCCAAAATTCGCACGACACCGTTTCGGCGTTTTGATCCGACGTTGCACCCCGCACCGTCGATGTTGCACCTTGAGTATATCGATTATTCGGACAGCCATATCTTTTGACTCGTTTAGAGTTACGGGAGCCATAACCTGTCAAAACGAAGCTCTCCAGGAGATCTACGCCTTTGACAGCCAAGGCCGTCATAACGGCGTTCCATACCCAAAAAGGACCATCCGAATCACTTTCGGGGGCTCGGAATTTTTTTTCTTTTCGGTTTCTTCATTTGAATTTTTTGGTTAAACGGGATCACCGTGGCTGGCCTACGATTTAACACCGCTGCAGAATGATTCCTCATGGTACAGTTCCGTTTCAAATCCACGCACTCATTTCCAAAATTCGCACGACACCGTTTCGGCGTTTTGATCCGACGTTGCACCCCGCACCGTCGATGTTGCACCTTGATTATATCGATTATTCGGACAGCCATATCTTTTGACTCGTTTAGAGTTACGGGAGCCATAACCTGTCAAAACGAAGCTCTCCAGGAGATCTACGCCTTTGATAACCAAGGTCGTCATAACGGCGTTCCATACCCAAAAAGGACCATCCGAATCACTTTCGGGGGCTCGGAAGTTTTTTTCTTTTCGGTTTCTTCATTTGAATTTTTTGGTTAAACGGGATCACCGTGGCTGGCCTACGATTTAACACCGCTACAGAATGATTCCCCATGGTACAGTTCTGTTTCAAATCCACGCACTCATTACCAAAATTCGCACGACACCGTTTCGGCGTTTTGATCCGACGTTGCACCCCGCACCGTCGATGTTGCACTCTGAGTATATCTATTATTCGGACAGCCATATCTTTTGACTCGTTTAGAGTTACGGGAGCCATAACCTCTCAAAACGAAGCTCTCCAGGAGAACTATGCCTTTGACGGCCCAAAGCCGTCTTAACGGCGTTCCATACCCAAAAAGGACCATTTGAATCACTTTCGGAGGCTCGGAAGTTTTTTTTCTTTTCGGTTTCTTCATTTGAATTTTTTGGTTAAACGGGATCACTGTGGCTGGCCTACGATTTAACACCGCTGCAGAATGATTCCTCATGGTACAGTTCCGTTTCAAATCCACGCACTCATTTCCAAAATTCGCACGACACCGTTTCGGCGTTTTGATCCGACGTTGCACCCTGCACCGTCGATGTTGCACTCTGAGTATATCGATTATTCGGGCAGCCATATCTTTTGACTCGTTTAGAGTTACGGGAGCCATAACCTGTCAAAACGAAGCTCTCCAGGAGATCTATGCCTTTGATTGCCCAAGGCCGTCATAACGGCGTTCCATACCCAAAAAGGACCATCCGAATCACTTACGGGGGCTCGGAAGTTTTTTTTCTTTTCGGTTTCTTCATTTGAATTTTTTGGTTAAACGGGATCACCGTGGCTGGCCTACGATTGAACACCGCTGCAGAATGATTCCCCATGGTACAGTTCTGTTTCAAATCCACGCACTCATTTCCAAAATTCGCACGACACCGTTTCGGCGTTTTGATCCGACGTTGCACCCCGCACCGTCGATGTTGCACTCTGAGTATATCGATTATTCAGACAGCCATATCTTTTGACTCGTTTAGAGTTACGGGAGCCATAACCTGTCAAAAAGATTCTCTCCAGGAGATCTACGCCTTTGACAGCCTAAGGCTGTCATAACGGCGTTCCATACCCAAAAAGGACCATCCGAATCACTTTCGGGGGCTCGGAATTTTTTTTCTTTTCGGTTTCTTCATTTGAATTTTTTGGTTAAACGGGATCACCGTGGCTGGCCTACGATTTAACACCGCTGCAGAATGATTCCTCATGGTACAGTTCCGTTTCAAATCCATGCACTCATTTCCAAAATTCTCACGACACCGTTTCGGCGTTTTGATCCGACGTTGCACCCCGCACCGTCGATGTTGCACCTTGAGTATATCGATTATTCGGACAGCCATATCTTTTGACTCGTTTAGAGTTACGGGAGCCATAACCTGTCAAAACGAAGCTCTCCAGGAGATCTACGCCTTTGACGGCCCAAGGCCGTCATAACGGCGTTCCATACCCCAAAAGGACCATCCGAATCACTTTCGGGGGCTCGTAAGTTTTTTTCTTTTCGGTTTCTTCATTTGAATTTTTTGGTTAAACGGGATCACCGTGGCTGGCCTACGATTTAACACCGCTGCAGAATGATTCCCCATGGTACAGTTCTATTTCAAATCCACGCACTCATTACCAAAATTCGCACGACACCGTTTCGGCGTTTTGATCCGACGTTGCACCCCGCACCGTCGATGTTGCACTCTGAGTATATCGATTATTTGGACAGCCATATCTTTTGACTCGTTTAGAGTTATGGGAGCCATAACCTGTCAAAACGAAGCTGTCCAGGAGATCTATGCCTTTGACGGCCCAAAGCCGTCATAACGGCGTTCCATACCCAAAAAGGACCATCCGAATCACTTTCGGGGGCTCGGAAGTTTTTTTTCTTTTCGGTTTCTTCATTTGAATTTTTTGGTTAAACGGGATCACCGTGGCTGGCCTACGATTTAACACCGCTGCAGAATGATTCCTCATGGTACAGTTCCGTTTCAAATCCACGCACTCATTTCCAAAATTCGCACGACACCGTTTCGGCGTTTTGATCCGACGTTGCACCCCGCACCGTCGATGTTGCACTCTGAGTATATCGATTATTCGGACAGCCATATCTTTTGACTCGTTTAGAGTTACGGGAGCCATAACCTGTCAAAATGAAGCTCTCCAGGAGATCTACGCCTTTGATTGCCCAAGGCCATCATAATGGCGTTCCATACCCAAAAAGGACCATCCGAATCACTTTCGGGGGCTCGGAAGTTTTTTTTCTTTTCGGTTTCTTCATTTGAATTTTTTGGTTAAACGGGATCACCGTGGCTGGCCTACGATTTAACACCGTTGCAGAATGATTCCTCATGGTACAGTTCCGTTTCAAATCCACGCACTCATTTCCAAAATTCGCACGACACCGTTTCGGCGTTTTGATCCGACGTTGCACCCCGCACCGTCGATGTTGCACCTTGAGTATATCAATTATTCGGACAGCCATATCTTTTGACTCGTTTAGACTTACGGGAGCCATAATCTGTCAAAACGAAGCTCTCCAGGAGATCTACGCCTTTGATAGCCCAAGGCCGTCATAACGGCGTTCCATACCCAAAAAGGACCATCCGAATCACTTTCGGGGGCTCGGAAGGTTTTTTTCTTTTCGGTTTCTTCATTTGAATTTTTTGGTTAAACGGGATCACCGTGGCTGGCCTACGATTTAACACCGCTGCAGAATGATTCCTCATGGTACAGTTCCGTTTCAAATCCACGCACTCATTTCCAAAATTCGCACGACACCGTTTCGGCGTTTTGATCCGACGTTGCACCCCGCACCGTCGATGTTGCACCTTGAGTATATCGATTATTCGGACAGCCATATCTTTTGACTCGTTTAGAGTTACGGGAGCCATAACCTGTCAAAACGAAGCTCTCCAGGAGATCTACGCCTTTGACAGCCAAGGCCGTCATAACGGCGTTCCATACCCAAAAAGGACCATCCGAATCACTTTCGGGGGCTCGGAATTTTTTTTCTTTTCGGTTTCTTCATTTGAATTTTTTGGTTAAACGGGATCACCGTGGCTGGCCTACGATTTAACACCGCTGCAGAATGATTCCTCATGGTACAGTTCCGTTTCAAATCCACGCACTCATTTCCAAAATTCGCACGACACCGTTTCGGCGTTTTGATCCGACGTTGCACCCCGCACCGTCGATGTTGCACCTTGATTATATCGATTATTCGGACAGCCATATCTTTTGACTCGTTTAGAGTTACGGGAGCCATAACCTGTCAAAACGAAGCTCTCCAGGAGATCTACGCCTTTGATAACCAAGGCCGTCATAACGGCGTTCCATACCCAAAAAGGACCATCCGAATCACTTTCGGGGGCTCGGAAGTTTTTTTCTTTTCGGTTTCTTCATTTGAATTTTTTGGTTAAACGGGATCACCGTGGCTGGCCTACGATTTAACACCGCTACAGAATGATTCCCCATGGTACAGTTCTGTTTCAAATCCACGCACTCATTACCAAAATTCGCACGACACCGTTTCGGCGTTTTGATCCGACGTTGCACCCCGCACCGTCGATGTTGCACTCTGAGTATATCTATTATTCGGACAGCCATATCTTTTGACTCGTTTAGAGTTACGGGAGCCATAACCTCTCAAAACGAAGCTCTCCAGGAGATCTATGCCTTTGACGGCTCAAAGCCGTCATAACGGCGTTCCATACCCAAGAAGGACCATCCGAATCACTTTCGGGGGATCGGAATTTTTTTTCTTTTCGGTTTCTTCATTTGAATTTTTTGGTTAAACGGGATCACCGTGGCTGGCCTACGATTTAACACCGCTGCAGAATGATTCCTCATGGTACAGTTCCGTTTCAAATCCATGCACTCATTTCCAAAATTCTCACGACACCGTTTCGGCGTTTTGATCCGACGTTGCACCCCGCACCGTCGATGTTGCACCTTGAGTATATCGATTATTCGGACAGCCATATCTTTTGACTCGTTTAGAGTTACGGGAGCCATAACCTGTCAAAATGAAGCTCTCCAGGAGATCTACGCCTTTGACGGCCCAAGGCCGTCATAACGGCGTTCCATACCCAAAAAGGACCATCCGAATCACTTTCGGGGGCTCGTAAGTTTTTTTCTTTTCGGTTTCTTCATTTGAATTTTTTGGTTAAACGGGATCACCGTGGCTGGCCTACGATTTAACACCGCTGCAGAATGATTCCCCATGGTACAGTTCTGTTTCAAATCCACGCACTCATTACCAAAATTCGCACGACACCGTTTCGGCGTTTTGATCCGACGTTGCACCCCGCACCGTCGATGTTGCACTCTGAGTATATCGATTATTTGGACAGCCATATCTTTTGACTCGTTTAGAGTTATGGGAGCCATAACCTGTCAAAACGAAGCTGTCCAGGAGATCTATGCCTTTGACGGCCCAAAGCCGTCATAACGGCGTTCCATACCCAAAAAGGACCATCCGAATCACTTTCGGGGGCTCGGAAGTTTTTTTTCTTTTCGGTTTCTTCATTTGAATTTTTTGGTTAAACGGGATCACCGTGGCTGGCCTACGATTTAACACCGCTGCAGAATGATTCCTCATGGTACAGTTCCGTTTCAAATCCACGCACTCATTTCCAAAATTCGCACGACACCGTTTCGGCGTTTTGATCCGACGTTGCACCCCGCACCGTCGATGTTGCACTCTGAGTATATCGATTATTCGGACAGCCATATCTTTTGACTCGTTTAGAGTTACGGGAGCCATAACCTGTCAAAATGAAGCTCTCCAGGAGATCTACGCCTTTGATTGCCCAAGGCCGTCATAATGGCGTTCCATACCCAAAAAGGACCATCCGAATCACTTTCGGGGGCTCGGAAGTTTTTTTTCTTTTCGGTTTCTTCATTTGAATTTTTTGGTTAAACGGGATCACCGTGGCTGGCCTACGATTTAACACCGTTGCAGAATGATTCCTCATGGTACAGTTCCGTTTCAAATCCACGCACTCATTTCCAAAATTCGAACGACACCGTTTCGGCGTTTTGATCCGACGTTGCACCCCGCACCGTCGATGTTGCACCTTGAGTATATCAATTATTCGGACAGCCATATCTTTTGACTCGTTTAGAGTTACGGGAGCCATAATCTGTCAAAACGAAGCTCTCCAGGAGATCTACGCCTTTAATAGCCCAAGGCCGTCATAACGGCGTTCCATACCCAAAAAGGACCATCCGAATCACTTTCGGGGGCTCGGAAGGTTTTTTTCTTTTCGGTTTCTTCATTTGAATTTTTTGGTTAAACGGGATCACCGTGGCTGGCCTACGATTTAACACCGCTGCAGAATGATTCCTCATGGTACAGTTCCATTTCAAATCCACGCACTCATTTCCAAAATTCGCACGACACCGTTTCGGCGTTTTGATCCGACGTTGCACCCCGCACCGTCGATGTTGCACCTTGAGTATATCGATTATTCGGACAGCCATATCTTTTGACTCGTTTAGAGTTACGGGAGCCATAACCTGTCAAAACGAAGCTCTCCAGGAGATCTACGCCTTTGACAGCCAAGGCCGTCATAACGGCGTTCCATACCCAAAAAGGACCATCCGAATCACTTTCGGGGGCTCGGAATTTTTTTTCTTTTCGGTTTCTTCATTTGAATTTTTTGGTTAAACGGGATCACCGTGGCTGGCCTACGATTTAACACCGCTGCAGAATGATTCCTCATGGTACAGTTCCGTTTCAAATCCACGCACTCATTTCCAAAATTCGCACGACACCGTTTCGGCGTTTTGATCCGACGTTGCACCCCGCACCGTCGATGTTGCACCTTGATTATATCGATTATTCGGACAGCCATATCTTTTGACTCGTTTAGAGTTACGGGAGCCATAACCTGTCAAAACGAAGCTCTCCAGGAGATCTACGCCTTTGATAACCAAGGCCGTCATAACGGCGTTCCATACCCAAAAAGGACCATCCGAATCACTTTCGGGGGCTCGGAAGTTTTTTTCTTTTCGGTTTCTTCATTTGAATTTTTTGGTTAAACGGGATCACCGTGGCTGGCCTACGATTTAACACCGCTACAGAATGATTCCCCATGGTACAGTTCTGTTTCAAATCCACGCACTCATTACCAAAATTCGCACGACACCGTTTCGGCGTTTTGATCCGACGTTGCACCCCGCACCGTCGATGTTGCACTCTGAGTATATCTATTATTCGGACAGCCATATCTTTTGACTCGTTTAGAGTTACGGGAGCCATAACCTGTCAAAACGAAGCTCTCCAGGAGATCTATGCCTTTGACGGCTCAAAGCCGTCATAACGGCGTTCCATACCCAAGAAGGACCATCCGAATCACTTTCGGGGGCTCGGAAGTTTTTTTTCTTTTCGGTTTCTTCATTTGAATTTTTTGGTTAAACGGGATCACCGTGGCTGGCCTACGATTTAACACCGCTGCAGAATGATTCCTCATGGTACAGTTCTGTTTCAAATCCACGTACTCATTTCCAAAATTCGCACGACACCGTTTCGGCGTTTTGATCCGACGTTGCACCCCGCACCGTCGATGTTGCACTCTAAGTATATCGATTATTCGGACAGCCATATCTTTTGACTCGTTTAGAGTTACGGGAGCCATAACCTGTCAAAATGAAGCTCTCCAGGAGATCTACGCCTTTGATTGCCCAAGGCCGTCATAACGGCGTTCCATACCCAAAAAGGACCATCCGAATCACTTTCGGGGGCTCGGAAGGTTTTTTTCTTTTCGGTTTCTTCATTTGAATTTTTTGGTTAAACGGGATCACCGTGGCTGGCCTACGATTTAACACCGCTGCAGAAAGATTCCTCATGGTACAGTTCCGTTTCAAATCCATGCACTCATTTCCAAAATTCTCACGACACCGTTTCGGCGTTTTGATCCGACGTTGCACCCCGCACCGTCGATGTTGCACCTTGAGTATATCGATTATTCGGACAGCCATATCTTTTGACTCGTTTAGAGTTACGGGAGCCATAACCTGTCAAAACGAAGCTCTCCAGGAGATCTACGCCTTTGACGGCCCAAGGCCGTCATAACGGCGTTCCATACCCAAAAAGGACCATCCGAATCACTTTCGGGGGCTCGTAAGTTTTTTTCTTTTTGGTTTCTTCATTTGAATTTTTTGGTTAAACGGGATCACCGTGGCTGGCCTACGATTTAACACCGCTGCAGAATGATTCCCCATGGTACAGTTCTATTTCAAATCCACGCACTCATTACCAAAATTCGCACGACACCGTTTCGGCGTTTTGATCCGACGTTGCACCCCGCACCGTCGATGTTGCACTCTGAGTATATCGATTATTTGGACAGCCATATCTTTTGACTCGTTTAGAGTTATGGGAGCCATAACCTGTCAAAACGAAGCTGTCCAGGAGATCTATGCCTTTGACGGCCCAAAGCCGTCATAACGGCGTTCCATACCCAAAAAGGACCATCCGAATCACTTTCGGGGGCTCGGAAGTTTTTTTTCTTTTCGGTTTCTTCATTTGAATTTTTTGGTTAAACGGGATCACCGTGGCTGGCCTACGATTTAACACCGCTGCAGAATGATTCCTCATGGTACAGTTCCGTTTCAAATCCACGCACTCATTTCCAAAATTCGCACGACACCGTTTCGGCGTTTTGATCCGACGTTGCACCCCGCACCGTCGATGTTGCACTCTGAGTATATCGATTATTCGGACAGCCATATCTTTTGACTCGTTTAGAGTTACGGGAGCCATAACCTGTCAAAATGAAGCTCTCCAGGAGATCTACGCCTTTGATAGCCCAAGGCCGTCATAACGGCGTTCCATACCCAAAAAGGACCATCCGAATCACTTTCGGGGGCTCGGAAGGTTTTTTTCTTTTCGGTTTCTTCATTTGAATTTTTTGGTTAAACGGGATCACCGTGGCTGGCCTACGATTTAACACCGCTGCAGAATGATTCCTCATGGTACAGTTCCGTTTCAAATCCACGCACTCATTTCCAAAATTCGCACGACACCGTTTCGGCGTTTTGATCCGACGTTGCACCCCGCACCGTCGATGTTGCACCTTGAGTATATCGATTATTCGGACAGCCATATCTTTTGACTCGTTTAGAGTTACGGGAGCCATAACCTGTCAAAACGAAGCTCTCCAGGAGATCTACGCCTTTGACAGCCAAGGCCGTCATAACGGCATTCCATACCCAAAAAGGACCATCCGAATCACTTTCGGGGGCTCGGAATTTTTTTTCTTTTCGGTTTCTTCATTTGAATTTTTTGGTTAAACGGGATCACCGTGGCTGGCCTACGATTTAACACCGCTGCAGAATGATTCCTCATGGTACAGTTCCGTTTCAAATCCACGCACTCATTTCCAAAATTCGCACGACACCGTTTCGGCGTTTTGATCCGACGTTGCACCCCGCACCGTCGATGTTGCACCTTGATTATATCGATTATTCGGACAGCCATATCTTTTGACTCGTTTAGAGTTACGGGAGCCATAACCTGTCAAAACGAAGCTCTCCAGGAGATCTACGCCTTTGATAACCAAGGCCGTCATAACGGCGTTCCATACCCAAAAAGGACCATCCGAATCACTTTCGGGGGCTCGGAAGTTTTTTTCTTTTCGGTTTCTTCATTTGAATTTTTTGGTTAAACGGGATCACCGTGGCTGGCCTACGATTTAACACCGCTGCAGAATGATTCCTCATGGTACAGTTCCGTTTCAAATCCACGCACTCATTTCCAAAATTCGCACGACACCGTTTCGGCGTTTTGATCCGACGTTGCACCCCGCACCGTCGATGTTGCACCTTGAGTATATCGATTATTCGGACAGCCATATCTTTTGACTCGTTTAGAGTTACGGGAGCCATAACCTGTCAAAACGAAGCTCTCCAGGAGATCTACGCCTTTGACAGCCAAGGCCGTCATAACGGCATTACATACCCAAAAAGGACCATCCGAATCACTTTCGGGGGCTCGGAAGTTTTTTTTCTTTTCGGTTTCTTCATTTGAATTTTTTGGTTAAACGGGATCACCGTGGCTGGCCTACGATTTAACACCGTTGCAGAATGATTCCTCATGGTACAGTTCCGTTTCAAATCCACGCACTCATTTCCAAAATTCGCACGACACCGTTTCGGCGTTTTGATCCGACGTTGCACCCCGCACCGTCGATGTTGCACCTTGAGTATATTAATTATTCGGACAGCCATATCTTTTGACTCGTTTAGAGTTACGGGAGCCATAATCTGTCAAAACGAAGCTCTCCAGGAGATCTACGCCTTTGATAGCCCAAGGTCGTCATAACGGCGTTCCATACCCAAAAAGGACCATCCGAATCACTTTCGGGGGCTCGGAAGGTTTTTTTCTTTTCGGTTTCTTCATTTGAATTTTTTGGTTAAACGGGATCACCGTGGCTGGCCTACGATTTAACACCGCTGCAGAATGATTCCTCATGGTACAGTTCCGTTTCAAATCCACGCACTCATTTCCAAAATTCGCACGACACCGTTTCGGCGTTTTGATCCGACGTTGCACCCCGCACCGTCGATGTTGCACCTTGAGTATATCGATTATTCGGACAGCCATATCTTTTGACTCGTTTAGAGTTACGGGAGCCATAACCTGTCAAAACGAAGCTCTCCAGGAGATCTACGCCTTTGACAGCCAAGGCCGTCATAACGGCATTCCATACCCAAAAAGGACCATCCGAATCACTTTCGGGGGCTCGGAATTTTTTTTCTTTTCGGTTTCTTCATTTGAATTTTTTGGTTAAACGGGATCACCGTGGCTGGCCTACGATTTAACACCGCTGCAGAATGATTCCTCATGGTACAGTTCCGTTTCAAATCCACGCACTCATTTCCAAAATTCGCACGACACCGTTTCGGCGTTTTGATCCGACGTTGCACCCCGCACCGTCGATGTTGCACCTTGATTATATCGATTATTCGGACAGCCATATCTTTTGACTCGTTTAGAGTTACGGGAGCCATAACCTGTCAAAACGAAGCTCTCCAGGAGATCTACGCCTTTGATAACCAAGGCCGTCATAACGGCGTTCCATACCCAAAAAGGACCATCCGAATCACTTTCGGGGGCTCGGAAGTTTTTTTCTTTTCGGTTTCTTCATTTGAATTTTTTGGTTAAACGGGATCACCGTGGCTGGCCTACGATTTAACACCGCTACAGAATGATTCCCCATGGTACAGTTCTGTTTCAAATCCACGCACTCATTACCAAAATTCGCACGACACCGTTTCGGCGTTTTGATCCGACGTTGCACCCCGCACCGTCGATGTTGCACTCTGAGTATATCGATTATTCGGACAGCCATATCTTTTGACTCGTTTAGAGTTACGGGAGCCATAACCTGTCAAAACGAAGCTCTCCAGGAGATCTATGCCTTTGACGGCTCAAAGCCGTCATAACGGCGTTCCATACCCAAGAAGGACCATCCGAATCACTTTCGGGGGCTCGGAAGTTTTTTTTTCTTTTCGGTTTCTTCATTTGAATTTTTTGGTTAAACGGGATCACCGTGGCTGGCCTACGATTTAACACCGCTGCAGAATGATTCCTCATGGTACAGTTCTGTTTCAAATCCACGTACTCATTTCCAAAATTCGCACGACACCGTTTCGGCGTTTTGATCCGACGTTGCACCCCGCACCGTCGATGTTGCACTCTGAGTATATCGATTATTCGGACAGCCATATCTTTTGACTCGTTTAGAGTTACGGGAGCCATAACCTGTCAAAACGAAGCTCTCCAAGAGATCTACGCCTTTGATTGCCCAAGGCCGTCATAACGGCGTTCCATACCCAAAAAGGACCATCCGAATCACTTTCGGGGGCTCGGAAGGTTTTTTTCTTTTCGGTTTCTTCATTTGAATTTTTTGGTTAAACGGGATCACCGTGGCTGGCCTACGATTTAACACCGCTGCAGAAAGATTCCTCATGGTACAGTTCCGTTTCAAATCCATGCACTCATTTCCAAAATTCTCACGACACCGTTTCGGCGTTTTGATCCGACGTTGCACCCCGCACCGTCGATGTTGCACCTTGAGTATATCGATTATTCGGACAGCCATATCTTTTGACTCGTTTAGAGTTACGGGAGCCATAACCTGTCAAAACGAAGCTCTCCAGGAGATCTATGCCTTTGACGGCCCAAGGCCGTCATAACGGCGTTCCATACCCAAAAAGGACCATCCGAATCACTTTCGGGGGCTCGTAAGTTTTTTTCTTTTCGGTTTCTTCATTTGAATTTTTTGGTTAAACGGGATCACCGTGGCTGGCCTACGATTTAACACCGCTGCAGAATGATTCCTCATGGTACAGTTCCGTTTCAAATCCATGCACTCATTTCCAAAATTCTCACGACACCGTTTCGGCGTTTTGATCCGACGTTGCACCCCGCACCGTCGATGTTGCACCTTGAGTATATCGATTATTCGGACAGCCATATCTTTTGACTCGTTTAGAGTTACGGGAGCCATAACCTGTCAAAACAAAGCTCTCCAGGAGATCTACGCCTTTGATGGCCCAAGGCCATCATAACGGCGTTCCATACCCAAAAAGGACCATCCGAATCACTTTCGGGGGCTTGTAAGTTTTTTTCTTTTCGGTTTCTTCATTTGAATTTTTTGGTTAAACGGGATCACCGTGGTTGGCCTACGATTTAACACCGCTGCAGAATGATTCCCCATGGTACAGTTCTATTTCAAATCCACGCACTCATTACCAAAATTCGCACGACACCGTTTCGGCGTTTTGATCCGACGTTGCACCCCGCACCGTCGATGTTGCACTCTGAGTATATCGATTATTTGGACAGCCATATCTTTTGACTCGTTTAGAGTTATGGGAGCCATAACCTGTCAAAACGAAGCTGTCCAGGAGATCTATGCCTTTGACGGCCCAAAGCCGTCATAACGGCGTTCCATACCCAAAAAGGACCATCCGAATCACTTTCGGGGGCTCGGAAGTTTTTTTTCTTTTCGGTTTCTTCATTTGAATTTTTTGGTTAAACGGGATCACCGTGGCTGGCCTACGATTTAACACCGCTGCAGAATGATTCCTCATGGTACAGTTCCGTTTCAAATCCACGCACTCATTTCCAAAATTCGCACGACACAGTTTCGGCGTTTTGATCCGACGTTGCACCCCGCACCGTCGATGTTGCACTCTGAGTATATCGATTATTCGGACAGCCATATCTTTTGACTCGTTTAGAGTTACGGGAGCCATAACCTGTCAAAATGAAGCTCTCCAGGAGATCTACGCCTTTGATTGCCCAAGGCCGTCATAATGGCGTTCCATACCCAAAAAGGACCATCCGAATCACTTTCGGGGGCTCGGAAGTTTTTTTTCTTTTCGGTTTCTTCATTTGAATTTTTTGGTTAAACGGGATCACCGTGGCTGGCCTACGATTTAACACCGTTGCAGAATGATTCCTCATGGTACAGTTCCGTTTCAAATCCACGCACTCATTTCCAAAATTTGCACGACACCGTTTCGGCGTTTTTATCCGACGTTGCACCCCGCACCGTCGATGTTGCACCTTGAGTATATCAATTATTCGGACAGCCATATCTTTTGACTCATTTAGAGTTACGGGAGCCATAATCTGTCAAAACGAAGCTCTCCAGGAGATCTACGCCTTTGATAGCCCAAGGCCGTCATAACGGCGTTCCATACCCAAAAAGGACCATCCGAATCACTTTCGGGGGCTCGGAAGGTTTTTTTCTTTTCGGTTTCTTCATTTGAATTTTTTGGTTAAACGGGATCACCGTGGCTGGCCAACGATTTAACACCGCTGCAGAATGATTCCTCATGGTACAGTTCCGTTTCAAATCCACGCACTCATTTCCAAAATTCGCACGACACCGTTTCGGCGTTTTGATCCGACGTTGCACCCCGCACCGTCGATGTTGCACCTTGAGTATATCGATTATTCGGACAGCCATATCTTTTGACTCGTTTAGAGTTACGGGAGCCATAACCTGTCAAAACGAAGCTCTCCAGGAGATCTACGCCTTTGACAGCCAAGGCCGTCATAACGGCGTTCCATACCCAAAAAGGACCATCCGAATCACTTTCGGGGGCTCGGAATTTTTTTTCTTTTCGGTTTCTTCATTTGAATTTTTTGGTTAAACGGGATCACCGTGGCTGGCCTACGATTTAACACCGCTGCAGAATGATTCCTCATGGTACAGTTCCGTTTCAAATCCACGCACTCATTTCCAAAATTCGCACGACACCGTTTCGGCGTTTTGATCCGACGTTGCACCCCGCACCGTCGATGTTGCACCTTGATTATATCGATTATTCGGACAGCCATATCTTTTGACTCGTTTAGAGTTACGGGAGCCATAACCTGTCAAAACGAAGCTCTCCAGGAGATCTACGCCTTTGATAACCAAGGCCGTCATAACGGCGTTCCATACCCAAAAAGGACCATCCGAATCACTTTCGGGGGCTCGGAAGTTTTTTTATTTTCGGTTTCTTCATTTGAATTTTTTGGTTAAACGGGATCACCGTGGCTGGCCTACGATTTAACACCGCTACAGAATGATTCCCCATGGTACAGTTCTGTTTCAAATCCACGCACTCATTACCAAAATTCGCACGACACCGTTTCGGCGTTTTGATCCGACGTTGCACCCCGCACCGTCGATGTTGCACTCTGAGTATATCGATTATTCGGACAGCCATATCTTTTGACTCGTTTAGAGTTACGGGAGCCATAACCTGTCAAAACGAAGCTCTCCAGGAGATCTATGCCTTTGACGGCTCAAAGCCGTCATAACGGCGTTCCATACCCAAGAAGGACCATCCGAATCACTTTCGGGGGCTCGGAAGTTTTTTTTCTTTTCGGTTTCTTCATTTGAATTTTTTGGTTAAACGGGATCACCGTGGCTGGACTACGATTTAACACCGCTGCAGAATGATTCCTCATGGTACAGTTCTGTTTCAAATCCACGTACTCATTTCCAAAATTCGCACGACACCGTTTCGGCGTTTTGATCCGACGTTGCACCCCGCACCGTCGATGTTGCACTCTGAGTATATCGATTATTCGGACAGCCATATCTTTTGACTCGTTTAGAGTTACGGGAGCCATAACCTGTCAAAACGAAGCTCTCCAGGAGATCTACGCCTTTGATTGCCCAAGGCCGTCATAACGGCGTTCCATACCCAAAAAGGACCATCCGAATCACTTTCGAGGGCTCGGAAGTTTTTTTTCTTTTCGGTTTCTTCATTTGAATTTTTTGGTTAAACGGGATCACCGTGGCTGGCCTACGATTTAACACCGTTGCAGAATGATTCCTCATGGTACAGTTCCGTTTCAAATCCACGCACTCATTTCCAAAATTCGCACGACACCGTTTCGACGTTTTGATCCGACGTTGCACCCCGCACCGTCGATGTTGCACCTTGAGTATATCGATTATTCGGACAGCCATATCTTTTGACTTGTTTAGAGTTACGGGAGCCATAACCTGTCAAAACGAAGCTCTCCAGGAGATCTACGCCTTTGACAGCCCAAGGCCGTCATAACGGCGTTCCATACCCAAAAAGGACCATCCGAATCACTTTCGGGGGCTCGGAAGTTTTTTTCTTTTCGGTTTCTTCATTTGAATTTTTTGGTTAAACGGGATCACCGTGGCTGGCCTTCGATTTAACACCGCTGCAGAATGATTCCCCATGGTACAGTTCTGTTTCAAATCCACGCACTCATTACCAAAATTCGCACGACGTCGTTTCGGCGTTTTGATCCGACGTTGCACCCCGCACCGTCGATGTTGCACTCTGAGTATATCGATTATTCGGACAACCATATCTTTTGACTCGTTTAGAGTTACGGGAGCCATAACCTGTCAAAACGAAGCTCTCCAGGAGATCTATGCCTTTGACGGCCCAAAGCCGTCATAACGGCGTTCCATACCCAAAAAGGACCATCCGAATCACTTTTGGGGGCTCGGAAGTTTTTTTTCTTTTCGGTTTCTTCATTTGAATTTTTTGGTTAAACGGGATCACCGTGGCTGGCCTACGATTTAACACCGCTGCAGAATGATTCCTCATGGTACAGTTCCGTTTCAAATCCACGCACTCATTTCCAAAATTCGCACGACACCGTTTCGCGTTTTGATCCGACGTTGCACCCCGCACCGTCGATGTTCCACTCTGAGTATATCGATTATTCGGACAGCCATATCTTTTGACTCATTTAGAGTTACGGGAGCCATAACCTGTCAAAACGAAGCTCTCCAGGAGATCTACGCCTTTGATTGCCCAAGGCCGTCATAACGGCGTTCCATACCCAAAAAGGACCATCCGAATCACTTTCGGGGGCTCGGAAGTTTTTTTCTTTTCGGTTTCTTCATTTGAATTTTTTGGTTAAACGGGATCACCGTGGCTGGCCTACGATTTAACACCGCTACAGAATGATTCCCCATGGTACAGTTCTGTTTCAAATCCACGCACTCATTACCAAAATTCGCACGACACCGTTTCGGCGTTTTGATCCGACGTTGCACCCCGCACCGTCGATGTTGCACTCTGAGTATATCGATTATTCGGACAGCCATATCTTTTGACTCGTTTAGAGTTACGGGAGCCATAACCTGTCAAAACGAAGCTCTCCAGGAGATCTATGCCTTTGACGGCTCAAAGCCGTCATAACGGCGTTCCATACCCAATAAGGACCATCCGAATCACTTTCGGGGGCTCGGAAGTTTTTTTTCTTTTCGGTTTCTTCATTTGAATTTTTTGGTTAAACGGGATCACCGTGGCTGGCCTACGATTTAACACCGCTGCAGAATGATTCCTCATGGTACAGTTCTGTTTCAAATCCACGTACTCATTTCCAAAATTCGCACGACACTGTTTCGGCGTTTTGATCCGACGTTGCACCCCGCACCGTCGATGTTGCACTCTGAGTATATCGATTATTCGGACAGCCATATCTTTTGACTCGTTTAGAGTTACGGGAGCCATAACCTGTCAAAACGAAGCTCTCCAGGAGATCTACGCCTTTGATTGCCCAAGGCCGTCATAACGGCGTTCCATACCCAAAAAGGACCATCCGAATCACTTTCGGGGGCTCGGAAGTTTTTTTTCTTTTCGGTTTCTTCATTTAAATTTTTTGGTTAAACGAGATCACCGTGGCTGGCCTACGATTTAACACCGTTGCAGAATGATTCCTCATGGTACAGTTCCGTTTCAAATCCACGCACTCATTTCCAAAATTCGCACGACACCGTTTCGACGTTTTGATCCGACGTTGCACCCCGCACCGTCGATGTTGCACCTTGAGTATATCGATTATTCGGACAGCCATATCTTTTGACTTGTTTAGAGTTACGGGAGCCATAACCTGTCAAAACGAAGCTCTCCAGGAGATCTACGCCTTTGACAGCCCAAGGCCGTCATAACGGCGTTCCATACCCAAAAAGGACCATCCGAATCACTTTCGGGGGCTCGGAAGTTTTTTTTCTTTTCGGTTTCTTCATTTGAATTTTTTGGTTAAACGGGATCACCGTGGCTGGCCTACGATTTAACACCGCTGCAGAATGATTCCTCATGGTACAGTTCCATTTCAAATCCACGCACTCATTTCCAAAATTCGCACGACACCGTTTCGGCGTTTTGATCCGACGTTGCACCCCGCACCGTCGATGTTGCACCTTGAGTATATCGATTATTCGGACAGCCATATCTTTTGACTCGTTTAGAGTTACGGGAGCCATAACCTGTCAAAACGAAGCTCTCTAGGAGATCTACGCCTTTGACAGCCCAAGGCCGTCATAACGGCGTTCCATACCCAAAAAGGACCATCCGAATCAATTTCGGGGGCTCGGAAGTTTTTTTCTTTTTGGTTTCTTCATTTGAATTTTTTGGTTAAACGGGATCACCGTGGCTGGCCTTCGATTTAACACCGCTGCAGAATGATTCCCCATGGTACAGTTCTGTTTCAAATCCACGCACTCATTACCAAAATTCGCACGACGTCGTTTCGGCGTTTTGATCCGACGTTGCACCCCGCACCGTCGATGTTGCACTCTGAGTATATCGATTATTCGGACAGCCATATCTTTTGACTCGTTTAGAGTTACGGGAGCCATAACCTGTCAAAACGAAGCTCTCCAGGAGATCTACGCCTTTGACAGCCCAAGGCCGTTATAACGGCGTTCCATACCCAAAAAGGACCATCCGAATCACTTTCGGGGGCTCGGAATTTTTTTTCTTTTCGGTTTCTTCATTTGAATTTTTTGGTTAAACGGGATCACCGTGGCTGGCCTACGATTTAACACCGCTGCAGAATGATTCCTCATGGTACAGTTCCGTTTCAAATCCACGCACTCATTTCCAAAATTCGCACGACACCGTTTCGGCGTTTTGATCCGACGTTGCACCCCGCACCGTCGATGTTGCACCTTGATTATATCGATTATTCGGACAGCCATATCTTTTGACTCGTTTAGAGTTACGGGAGCCATAACCTGTCAAAACGAAGCTCTCCAGGAGATCTACGCCTTTGATAACCAAGGCCGTCATAACGGCGTTCCATACCCAAAAAGGACCATCCGAATCACTTTCGGGGGCTCGGAAGTTTTTTTCTTTTCGGTTTCTTCATTTGAATTTTTTGGTTAAACGGGATCACCGTGGCTGGCCTACGATTTAACACCGCTACAGAATGATTCCCCATGGTACAGTTCTGTTTCAAATCCACGCACTCATTACCAAAATTCGCACGACACCGTTTCGGCGTTTTGATCCGACGTTGCACCCCGCACCGTCGATGTTGCACTCTGAGTATATCGATTATTCGGACAACCATATCTTTTGACTCGTTTAGAGTTACGGGAGCCATAACCTGTCAAAACGAAGCTCTCCAGGAGATCTATGCCTTTGACGGCTCAAAGCCGTCATAACGGCGTTCCATACCCAAGAAGGACCATCCGAATCACTTTCGGGGGCTCGGAAGTTTTTTTTCTTTTCGGTTTCTTCATTTGAATTTTTTGGTTAAACGGGATCACCGTGGCTGGCCTACGATTTAACACCGCTGCAGAATGATTCCTCATGGTACAGTTCTGTTTCAAATCCACGTACTCATTTCCAAAATTCGCACGACACCGTTTCGGCGTTTTGATCCGACGTTGCACCCCGCACCGTCGATGTTGCATTCTGAGTATATCGATTATTCGGACAGCCATATCTTTTGACTCGTTTAGAGTTACGGGAGCCATAACCTGTCAAAACGAAGCTCTCCAGGAGATCTACGCCTTTGATTGCCCAAGGCCGTCATAACGGCGTTCCATACCCAAAAAGGACCATCCGAATCACTTTCGGGGGCTCGGAAGTTTTTTTTCTTTTCGGTTTCTTCATTTGAATTTTTTGGTTAAACGGGATCACCATGGCTGGCCTACGATTTAACACCGTTGCAGAATGATTCCTCATGGTACAGTTCCGTTTCAAATCCACGCACTCATTTCCAAAATTCGCACGACACCGTTTCGACGTTTTGATCCGACGTTGCACCCCGCACCGTCGATGTTGCACCTTGAGTATATCGATTATTCGGACAGCCATATCTTTTGACTTGTTTAGAGTTACGGGAGCCATAACCTGTCAAAACGAAGCTCTCCAGGAGATCTACGCCTTTGACAGCCCAAGGCCGTCATAACGGCGTTCCATACCCAAAAAGGACCATCCGAATCACTTTCGGGGGCTCGGAAGTTTTTTTCTTTTCGGTTTCTTCATTTGAATTTTTTGGTTAAACGGGATCACCGTGGCTGGCCTTCGATTTAACACCGCTGCAGAATGATTCCCCATGGTACAGTTCTGTTTCAAATCCACGCACTCATTACCAAAATTTGCACGACGTCGTTTCGGCGTTTTGATCCGACGTTGCACCCCGCACCGTCGATGTTGCACTCTGAGTATATCAATTATTCGGACAGCCATATCTTTTGACTCGTTTAGAGTTACGGGAGCCATAACCTGTCAAAACGAAGCTCTCCAGGAGATCTACGCCTTTGATTGCCCAAGGCCGTCATAACGGCGTTCCATACCCAAAAAGGACCATCCGAATCACTTTCGGGGGCTCGGAAGTTTTTTTTCTTTTCGGTTTCTTCATTTGAATTTTTTGGTTAAACGGGATCACCGTGGCTGGCCTACGATTTAACACCGTTGCGGAATGATTCCTCATGGTACAGTTCCGTTTCAAATCCATGCACTCATTTCCAAAATTCGCACGACACCGTTTCGACGTTTTGATCCGACGTTGCACCCCGCACCGTCGATGTTGCACCTTGAGTATATCGATTATTCGGACAGCCATATCTTTTGACTTGTTTAGAGTTACGGGAGCCATAACCTGTCAAAACGAAGCTCTTCAGGAGATCTACGCCTTTGACAGCCCAAGGCCGTCATAACGGCGTTCCATACCCAAAAAGGACCATCCGAATCACTTTCGGGGGCTCGGAAGTTTTTTTCTTTTCGGTTTCTTCATTTGAATTTTTTGGTTAAACGGGATCACCGTGGCTGGCCTTCGATTTAACACCGCTGCAGAATGATTCCCCATGGTACAGTTCTGTTTCAAATCCACGCACTCATTACCAAAATTCGCACGACGTCGTTTCGGCGTTTTGATCCGACGTTGCACCCCGCACCGTCGATGTTGCACTCTGAGTATATCGATTATTCGGACAGCCATATCTTTTGACTCGTTTAGAGTTACGGGAGCCATAACCTGTCAAAACGAAGCTCTCCAGGAGATCTATGCCTTTGACGGCCCAAAGCCGTCATAACGGCGTTCCATACCCAAAAAGGACCATCCGAATCACTTTTGGGGGCTCGGAAGTTTTTTTTCTTTTCGGTTTCTTCATTTGAATTTTTTGGTTAAACGGGATCACCGTGGCTGGCCTACGATTTAACACCGCTGCAGAATGATTCCTCATGGTACAGTTCCGTTTCAAATCCACGCACTCATTTCCAAAATTCGCACGACACCGTTTCGCGTTTTGATCCGACGTTGCACCCCGCACCGTCGATGTTCCACTCTGAGTATATCGATTATTCGGACAGCCATATCTTTTGACTCGTTTAGAGTTACGGGAGCCATAACCTGTCAAAACGAAGCTCTCCAGGAGATCTACGCCTTTGATTGCCCAAGGCCGTCATAACGGCGTTCCATACCCAAAAAGGACCATCCGAATCACTTTCGGGGGCTCGGAAGTTTTTTTCTTTTCGGTTTCTTCATTTGAATTTTTTGGTTAAACGGGATCACCGTGGCTGGCCTACGATTTAACACCGCTACAGAATGATTCCCCATGGTACAGTTCTGTTTCAAATCCACGCACTCATTACCAAAATTCGCACGACACCGTTTCGGCGTTTTGATCCGACGTTGCACCCCGCACCGTCGATGTTGCACTCTGAGTATATCGATTATTCGGACAGCCATATCTTTTGACTCGTTTAGAGTTACGGGAGCCATAACCTGTCAAAACGAAGCTCTCCAGGAGATCTATGCCTTTGACGGCTCAAAGCCGTCATAACGGCGTTCCATACCCAATAAGGACCATCCGAATCACTTTCGGGGGCTCGGAAGTTTTTTTTCTTTTCGGTTTCTTCATTTGAATTTTTTGGTTAAACGGGATCACCGTGGCTGGCCTACGATTTAACACCGCTGAAGAATGATTCCTCATGGTACAGTTCTGTTTCAAATCCACGTACTCATTTCCAAAATTCGCACGACACTGTTTCGGCGTTTTGATCCGACGTTGCACCCCGCACCGTCGATGTTGCACTCTGAGTATATCGATTATTCGGACAGCCATATCTTTTGACTCGTTTAGAGTTACGGGAGCCATAACCTGTCAAAACGAAGCTCTCCAGGAGATCTACGCCTTTGATTGCCCAAGGCCGTCATAACGGCGTTCCATACCCAAAAAGGACCATCCGAATCACTTTCGGGGGCTCGGAAGTTTTTTTTCTTTTCGGTTTCTTCATTTGAATTTTTTGGTTAAACGGGATCACCGTGGCTGGCCTACGATTTAACACCGTTGCAGAATGATTCCTCATGGTACAGTTCCGTTTCAAATCCACGCACTCATTTCCAAAATTCGCACGACACCGTTTCGACGTTTTGATCCGACGTTGCACCCCGCACCGTCGATGTTGCACCTTGAGTATATCGATTATTCGGACAGCCATATTTTTTGACTTGTTTAGAGTTACGGGAGCCATAACCTGTCAAAACGAAGCTCTCCAGGAGATCTACGCCTTTGACAGCCCAAGGCCGTCATAACGGCGTTCCATACCCAAAAAGGACCATCCGAATCACTTTCGGGGGCTCGGAAGTTTTTTTCTTTTCGGTTTCTTCATTTGAATTTTTTGGTTAAACGGGATCACCGTGGCTGGCCTTCGATTTAACACCGCTGCAGAATGATTCCCCATGGTACAGTTCTGTTTCAAATCCACGCACTCATTACCAAAATTCGCACGACGTCGTTTCGGCGTTTTGATCCGACGTTGCACCCCGCACCGTCGATGTTGCACTCTGAGTATATCGATTATTCGGACAGCCATATCTTTTGACTCGTTTAGAGTTACGGGAGCCATAACCTGTCAAAACGAAGCTCTCCAGGAGATCTATGCCTTTGACGGCCCAAAGCCGTCATAACGGCGTTCCATACCCAAAAAGGACCATCCGAATCACTTTTGGGGGCTCGGAAGTTTTTTTTCTTTTCGGTTTCTTCATTTGAATTTTTTGGTTAAACGGGATCACCGTGGCTGGCCTACGATTTAACACCGCTGCAGAATGATTCCTCATGGTACAGTTCCGTTTCAAATCCACGCACTCATTTCCAAAATTCGCACGACACCGTTTCGCGTTTTGATCCGACGTTGCACCCCGCACCGTCGATGTTCCACTCTGAGTATATCGATTATTCGGACAGCCATATCTTTTGACTCGTTTAGAGTTACGGGAGCCATAACCTGTCAAAACGAAGCTCTCCAGGAGATCTACGCCTTTGATTGCCCAAGGCCGTCATAACGGCGTTCCATACCCAAAAAGGACCATCCGAATCACTTTCGGGGGCTCGGAAGTTTTTTTCTTTTTGGTTTCTTCATTTGAATTTTTTGGTTAAACGGGATCACCGTGGCTGGCCTACGATTTAACACCGCTACAGAATGATTCCCCATGGTACAGTTCTGTTTCAAATCCACGCACTCATTACCAAAATTCGCATGACACCGTTTCGGCGTTTTGATCCGACGTTGCACCCCGCACCGTCGATGTTGCACTCTGAGTATATCGATTATTCGGACAGCCATATCTTTTGACTCGTTTAGAGTTACGGGAGCCATAACCTGTCAAAACGAAGCTCTCCAGGAGATCTATGCCTTTGACGGCTCAAAGCCGACATAACGGCGTTCCATACCCAATAAGGACCATCCGAATCACTTTCGGGGGCTCGGAAGTTTTTTTTCTTTTCGGTTTCTTCATTTGAATTTTTTGGTTAAACGGGATCACCGTGGCTGGCCTACGATTTAACACCGCTGCAGAATGATTCCTCATGGTACAGTTCTGTTTCAAATCCACGTACTCATTTCCAAAATTCGCACGACACTGTTTCGGCGTTTTGATCCGACGTTGCACCCCGCACCGTCGATGTTGCACTCTGAGTATATCGATTATTCGGACAGCCATATCTTTTGACTCGTTTAGAGTTACGGGAGCCATAACCTGTCAAAACGAAGCTCTCCAGGAGATCTACGCCTTTGATTGCCCAAGGCCGTCATAACGGCGTTCCATACCCAAAAAGGACCATCCGAATCACTTTCGGGGGCTCGGAAGTTTTTTTTCTTTTCGGTTTCTTCATTTGAATTTTTTGGTTAAACGGGATCACCGTGGCTGGCCTACGATTTAACACCGTTGCAGAATGATTCCTCATGGTACAGTTCCGTTTCAAATCCACGCACTCATTTCCAAAATTCGCACGACACCGTTTCGACGTTTTGATCCGACGTTGCACCCCGCACCGTCGATGTTGCACCTTGAGTATATCGATTATTCGGACAGCCATATCTTTTGACTTGTTTAGAGTTACGGGAGCCATAACCTGTCAAAACGAAGCTCTCCAGGAGATCTACGCCTTTGACAGCCCAAGGCCGTCATAACGGCGTTCCATACCCAAAAAGGACCATCCGAATCACTTTCGGGGGCTCGGAAGTTTTTTTTCTTTTCGGTTTCTTCATTTGAATTTTTTGGTTAAACGGGATCACCGTGGCTGGCCTACGATTTAACACCGCTGCAGAATGATTCCTCATGGTACAGTTCCGTTTCAAATCCATGCACTCATTTCCAAAATTCGCACGACACCGTTTCGGCGTTTTGATCCGACGTTGCACCCCGCACCGTCGATGTTGCACCTTGAGTATATCGATTATTCGGACAGCCATATCTTTTGACTCGTTTAGAGTTACGGGAGCCATAACCTGTCAAAACGAAGCTCTCTAGGAGATCTACGCCTTTGACAGCCCAAGGCCGTCATAACGGCGTTCCATACCCAAAAAGGACCATCCGAATCAATTTCGGGGGCTCGGAAGTTTTTTTCTTTTTGGTTTCTTCATTTGAATTTTTTGGTTAAACGGGATCACCGTGGCTGGCCTTCGATTTAACACCGCTGCAGAATTATTCCCCATGGTACAGTTCTGTTTCAAATCCACGCACTCATTACCAAAATTCGCACGACATCGTTTCGGCGTTTTGATCCGACGTTGCACCCCGCACCGTCGATGTTGCACTCTGAGTATATCGATTATTCGGACAGCCATATCTTTTGACTCGTTTAGAGTTACGGGAGCCATAACCTGTCAAAACGAAGCTCTCCAGGAGATCTATGCCTTTGATGGCCCAAAGCCGTCATAACGGCGTTCCATACCCAAAAAGGACCATCCGAATCACTTTCGGGGGCTCGGAAGTTTTTTTTTCTTTTCGGTTTCTTCATTTGAATTTTTTGGTTAAACGGGATCACCGTGGCTGGCCTACGATTTAACACCGCTGCAGAATGATTCCTCATGGTACAGTTCTGTTTCAAATCCACGTACTCATTTCCAAAATTCGCACGACACCGTTTCGGCGTTTTGATCCGACGTTGCACCCCGCACCGTCGATGTTGCACTCTGAGTATATCGATTATTCGGACAGCCATATCTTTTGACTCGTTTAGAGTTACGGGAGCCATAACCTGTCAAAACGAAGCTCTCCAGGAGATCTACGCCTTTGATTGCCCAAGGCCGTCATAACGGCGTTCCATACCCAAAAAGGACCATCCGAATCACTTTCGGGGGCTCGGAAGTTTTTTTTCTTTTCGGTTTCTTCATTTGAATTTTTTGGTTAAACGGGATCACCGTGGCTGGCCTATGATTTAACACCGTTGCAGAATGATTCCTCATGGTACAGTTCCGTTTCAAATCCACGCACTCATTTCCAAAATTCGCACGACACCGTTTCGACGTTTTGATCCGACGTTGCACCCCGCACCGTCGATGTTGCACCTTGAGTATATCGATTATTCGGACAGCCATATCTTTTGACTTGTTTAGAGTTACGGGAGCCATAACCTGTCAAAACGAAGCTCTCCAGGAGATCTACGCCTTTGACAGCCCAAGGCCGTCATAACGGCGTTCCATACCCAAAAAGGACCATCCGAATCACTTTCGGGGGCTCGGAAGTTTTTTTCTTTTCGGTTTCTTCATTTGAATTTTTTGGTTAAACGGGATCACCGTGGCTGGCCTTCGATTTAACACCGCTGCAGAATGATTCCCCATGGTACAGTTCTATTTCAAATCCACGCACTCATTACCAAAATTCGCACGACGTCGTTTCGGCGTTTTGATCCGACGTTGCACCCCGCACCGTCGATGTTGCACTCTGAGTATATCGATTATTCGGACAGCCATATCTTTTGACTCGTTTAGAGTTACGGGAGCCATAACCTGTCAAAACGAAGCTCTCCAGGAGATCTATGCCTTTTGACGGCCCAAAGCCGTCATAACGGCGTTCCATACCCAAAAAGGACCATCCGAATCACTTTTGGGGGCTCGGAAGTTTTTTTTCTTTTCGGTTTCTTCATTTGAATTTTTTGGTTAAACGGGATCACCGTGGCTGGCCTACGATTTAACACCGCTGCAGAATGATTCCTCATGGTACAGTTCCATTTCAAATCCACGCACTCATTTCCAAAATTCGCACGACACCGTTTCGCGTTTTGATCCGACGTTGCACCCCGCACCGTCGATGTTCCACTCTGAGTATATCGATTATTCGGACAGCCATATCTTTTGACTCGTTTAGAGTTACGGGAGCCATAACCTGTCCAAACGAAGCTCTCCAGGAGATCTACGCCTTTGATTACCCAAGGCCGTCATAACGGCGTTCCATACCCAGAAAGGACCATCCGAATCACTTTCGGGGGCTCGGAAGTTTTTTTCTTTTCGGTTTCTTCATTTGAATTTTTTGGTTAAACGGGATCACCGTGGCTGGCCTACGATTTAACACCGCTACAGAATGATTCCCCATGGTACAGTTCTGTTTCAAATCCACGCACTCATTACCAAAATTCGCACGACACCGTTTCGGCGTTTTGATCCGACGTTGCACCCCGCACCGTCGATGTTGCACTCTGAGTATATCGATTATTCGGACAGCCATATCTTTTGACTCGTTTAGAGTTACGGGAGCCATAACCTGTCAAAACGAAGCTCTCCAGGAGATCTATGCCTTTGACGGCTCAAAGCCGTCATAACGGCGTTCCATACCCAAGAAGGACCATCCGAATCACTTTCGGGGGCTCGGAAGTTTTTTTTCTTTTCGGTTTCTTCATTTGAATTTTTTGGTTAAACGGGATCACCGTGGCTGGCCTACGATTTAACACCGCTGCAGAATGATTCTTCATGGTACAGTTCTGTTTCAAATCCACGTACTCATTTCCAAAATTCGCACGACACCGTTTCGGCGTTTTGATCCGACGTTGCACCCCGCACCGTCGATGTTGCACTCTGAGTATATCGATTATTCGGACAGCCATATCTTTTGACTCGTTTAGAGTTACGGGAGCCATAACCTGTCAAAACGAAGCTCTCCAGGAGATCTACGCCTTTGATTGCCCAAGGCCGTCATAACGGCGTTCCATACCCAAAAAGGACCATCCGAATCACTTTCGGGGGCTCGGAAGTTTTTTTTCTTTTCGGTTTCTTCATTTGAATTTTTTGGTTAAACGGGATCACCGTGGCTGGCCTACGATTTAACACCGTTGCAGAATGATTCCTCATGGTACAGTTCCGTTTCAAATCCACGCACTCATTTCCAAAATTCGCACGACACCGTTTCGACGTTTTGATCCGACGTTGCACCCCGCACCGTCGATGTTGCACCTTGAGTATATCGATTATTCGGACAGCCATATCTTTTGACTTGTTTAGAGTTACGGGAGCCATAACCTGTCAAAACGAAGCTCTCCAGGAGATCTACGCCTTTGACAGCCCAAGGCCGTCATAACGGCGTTCCATACCCAAAAAGGACCATCCGAATCACTTTCGGGGGCTCGGAAGTTTTTTTTCTTTTCGGTTTCTTCATTTGAATTTTTTGGTTAAACGGGATCACCGTGGCTGGCCTACGATTTAACACCACTGCAGAATGATTCCTCATGGTACAGTTCCGTTTCAAATCCACGCACTCATTTCCAAAATTCGCACGACACCGTTTCGGCGTTTCGATACGACGTTGCACCCCGCACCGTCGATGTTGCACCTTGAGTATATCGATTATTCGGACAGCCATATCTTTTGACTCGTTTAGAGTTACGGGAGCCATAACCTGTCAAAACGAAGCTCTCTAGGAGATCTACGCCTTTGACAGCCCAAGGCCGTCATAACGGCGTTCCATACCCAAAAAGGACCATCCGAATCACTTTCGGGGGCTCGGAAGTTTTTTTCTTTTTGGTTTCTTCATTTGAATTTTTTGGTTAAACGGGATCACCGTGGCTGGCCTTCGATTTAACACCGCTGCAGAATGATTCCCCATGGTACAGTTCTGTTTCAAATCCACGCACTCATTACCAAAATTCGCACGACGTCGTTTCGGCGTTTTGATCCGACGTTGCACCCCGCACCGTCGATGTTGCACTCTGAGTATATCGATTATTCGGACAGCCATATCTTTTGACTCGTTTAGAGTTACGGGAGCCATAACCTGTCAAAACGAAGCTCTCCAGGAGATCTATGCCTTTGACGGCCCAAAGCCTTCATAACGGCGTTCCATACCCAAAAAGGACCATCCGAATCACTTTTGGGGGCTCGGAAGTTTTTTTTTTTCGGTTTCTTCATTTGAATTTTTTGGTTAAACGGGATCACCGTGGCTGGCCTACGATTTAACACCGCTGCAGAATGATTCCTCATGGTACAGTTCCGTTTCAAATCCACGCACTCATTTCCAAAATTCGCACGACACCGTTTCGCGTTTTGATCCGACGTTGCACCCCGCACCGTCGATGTTCCACTCTGAGTATATCGATTATTCGGACAGCCATATCTTTTGACTCGTTTAGAGTTACGGGAGCCATAACCTGTCAAAACGAAGCTCTCCAGGAGATCTACGCCTTTGATTGCCCAAGGCCGTCATAACGGCCTTCCATACCCAAAAAGGACCATCCGAATCACTTTCGGGGGCTCGGAAGTTTTTTTCTTTTCGGTTTCTTCATTTGAATTTTTTGGTTAAACGGGATCACCGTGGCTGGCCTACGATTTAACACCGTTGCAGAATGATTCCTCATGGTACAGTTCCGTTTCAAATCCACGCACTCATTTCCAAAATTCGCACGACACCGTTTCGGCGTTTTGATCCGACGTTGCACCCCGCACCGTCGATGTTGCACCTTGAGTATATCGATTATTCGGACAGCCATATCTTTTGACTCGTTTAGAGTTACGGGAGCCATAACCTGTCAAAACGAAGCTCTCCAGGAGATCTACGCCTTTGACAGCCAAGGCCGTTATAACGGCGTTCCATACCCAAAAAGGACCATCCGAATCACTTTTGGGGGCTCGGAAGTTTTTTTCTTTTCGGTTTCTTCATTTGAATTTTTTGGTTAAACGGGATCACCGTGGCTGGCCTACGATTTAACACCGCTGCAGAATGATTCCTCATGGTACAGTTCCGTTTCAAATCCACGCACTCATTTCCAAAATTCGCACGACACCGTTTCGGCGTTTTGATCCGACGTTGCACCCCGCACCGTCGATGTTGCACCTTGAGTATATCGATTATTCGGACAGCCATATCTTTTGACTCGTTTAGAGTTACGGGAGCCATAACCTGTCAAAACGAAGCTCTCCAGGAGATCTACGCCTTTGACATCCAAGGCCGTCATAACGGCATTCCATACCCAAAAAGGACCATCCGAATCACTTTCGGGGGCTCGGAAGTTTTTTTCTTTTCGGTTTCTTCATTTGAATTTTTTGGTTAAACGGGATCACCGTGGATGGCCTACAATTTAACACCGCTACAGAATGATTCCCCATGGTACAGTTCTGTTTCAAATCCACACACTCATTACCAAAATTCGCACGACACCGTTTCAGCGTTTTGATCCGACGTTGCACCCCGCACCGTCGATGTTGCACTCTGAGTATATCGATTATTCGGACAGCCATATCTTTTGACTCGTTTAGAGTTACGGGAGCCATAACCTGTCAAAACGAAGCTCTCCAGGAGATCTATGCCTTTGACGGCCCAAAGCCGTCATAACGGCGTTCCATACCCAAGAAGGACCATCCGAATCACTTTCGGGGGCTTGAAAGTTTTTTTTCTTTTCGGTTTCTTCATTTGAATTTTTTGGTTAAACGGGATCACCGTGGCTGGCCTACGATTTAACACCGCTGCAGAATGATTCCTCATGGTACAGTTCTGTTTCAAATCCACGTACTCATTTCCAAAATTCGCACGACACCGTTTCGGCGTTTTGATTCGACGTTGCACCCCGCACCGTCGATGTTGCACTCTGAGTATATCGATTATTCGGACAGCCATATCTATTGACTCGTTTAGAGTTACGGGAGCCATAACCTGTCAAAACGAAGCTCTCCAGGAGATCTACGCCTTTGATTGCCCAAGGCCGTCATAACGGCGTTCCATACCTAAAAAGGACCATCCGAATCACTTTCGGGGGCTCGGAAGTTTTTTTTCTTTTCGGTTTCTTCATTTGAATTTTTTGGTTAAACGGGATCACCGTGGCTGGCCTACGATTTAACACTGTTGCATAATGATTCCTCATGGTACAGTTCCGTTTCAAATCCACGCACTCATTTCCAAAATTCGCACGACACCGTTTCGGCGTTTTGATCCGACGTTGCACCCCGCACCGTCGATGTTGCACCTTGAGTATATCGATTATTCGGACAGCCATATCTTTTGACTTGTTTAGAGTTACGGGAGCCATAACCTGTCAAAACGAAGCTCTCCAGGAGATCTACGCCTTTGACAGCCCAAGGCCGTCATAACGGCGTTCCATACCCAAAAAGGACCATCCGAATCACTTTCGGGGGCTCGGAAGTTTTTTTTCTTTTCGGTTTCTTCATTTGAATTTTTTGGTTAAACGGGATCACCGTGGCTGGCCTACGATTTAACACCGCTGCAGAATGATTCCTCATGGTACAGTTCCGTTTCAAATCCACGCACTCATTTCCAAAATTCGCACGACACCGTTTCGGCGTTTTGATCCGACGTTGCACCCCGCACCGTCGATGTTGCACCTTGAGTATATCGATTATTCGGACAGCCATATCTTTTGACTCGTTTAGAGTTACGGGAGCCATAACCTGTCAAAACGAAGCTCTCTAGGAGATCTACGCCTTTGACAGCCCAAGGCCGTCATAACGGCGTTCCATACCCAAAAAGGACCATCCGAATCACTTTCGGGGGCTCGGAAGTTTTTTTCTTTTCGGTTTCGTCATTTGAATTTTTTGGTTAAACGGGATCACCGTGGCTGGCCTTCGATTTAACACCGCTGCAGAATGATTCCCCATGGTACAGTTCTGTTTCAAATCCACGCACTCATTACCAAAATTCGCACGACGCCGTTTCGGCGTTTTGATCCGACGTTGCAACCCGCACCGTCGATGTTGCACTCTGAGTATATCGATTATTCGGACAGCCATATCTTTTGACTCGTTTAGAGTTACGGGAGCCATAACCTGTCAAAACGAAGCTCTCCAGGAGATCTATGCCTTTGACGGCCCAAAGCCGTCATAACGGCGTTCCATACCCAAAAAGGACCATCCGAATCACTTTTGGGGGCTCGGAATTTTTTTCTTTTCGGTTTCTTCATTTGAATTTTTTGGTTAAACGGGATCACCGTGGCTGGCCTACGATTTAACACCGCTGCAGAATGATTCCTCATGGTACAGTTCCGTTTCAAATTCACGCACTCATTTCCAAAATTCGCACGACACCGTTTCGGCGTTTTGATCCGACGTTGCACCCCGCACCGTCGATGTTCCACTCTGAGTATATCGATTATTCGGACAGCCATATCTTTTGACTCGTTTAGAGTTACGGGAGCCATAACCTGTCAAAACGAAGATCTCCAGGAGATCTATGCCTTTGATTGCCCAAGGCCGTCATAACGGCGTTCCATACCCAAAAAGGACCATCCGAATCACTTTCGGGGGCTCGGAAGTTTTTTTTCTTTTCGGTTTCTTCATTTGAATTTTTTGGTTAAACGGGATCACCGTGGCTGGCCTACAATTTAACACCGCTGTAGAATGATTCCTCATGGTACAGTTCCGTTTCAAATCCACGCACTCATTTCCAAAATTCGCACGACACCGTTTCGGCGTTTTGATCCGACGTTGCACCCCGCACCGTCGATGTTGCACTCTGAGTATATCGATTATTCGGACAGCCATATCTTTTGACTCGTTTAGAGTTACGGGAGCCATAACCTGTCAAAACGAAGCTCTCCAGGAGATCTACGCCTTTGATTGCCCAAGGCCGTCATAACGGCGTTCCATACCCAAAAAGGACCATCCGAATCACTTTCGGGGGCTCGGAAGTTTTTTTTCTTTTCGGTTTCTTCATTTGAATTTTTTGGTTAAACGGGATCACCGTGGCTGGCCTACGATTTAACACCGTTGCAGAATGATTCCTCATGGTACAGTTCCGTTTCAAATCCACGCACTGATTTCCAAAATTCGCACGACACCGTTTCGGCGTTTTGATCCGACGTTGCACCCCGCACCGTCGATGTTGCACCTTGAGTATATCGATTATTCGGACAGCCATATCTTTTGACTTGTTTAGAGTTACGGGAGCCATAACCTATCAAAACGAAGCTCTCCAGGAGATCTATGCCTTTGACAGCCCAAGGCCGTCATAACGGCGTTCCATATCCAAAAAGGACCATCCGAATCACTTTCGGGGGCTCGGAAGTTTTTTTTCTTTTCGGTTTCTTCATTTGAATTTTTTGGTTAAACGGGATCACCGTGGCTGGCCTACGATTTAACACCGCTGCAGAATGATTCCTCATGGTACAGTTTCGTTTCAAATCCACGCACTCATTTCCAAAATTCGCACGACACCGTTTCGGCGTTTTGATCCGACGTTGCACCCCGCACCGTCGATGTTGCACCTTGAGTATATCGAGTATTCGGACAGCCATATCTTTTGACTCGTTTAGAGTTACGGGAGCCATAACCTGTCAAAACGAAGCTCTCTAGGAGATCTACGCCTTTGACAGCCCAAGGCCGTCATAACGGCGTTCCATACCCAAAAAGGACCATCCGAATCACTTTCGGGGGCTCGGAAGTTTTTTACTTTTCGGTTTCTTCATTTGAATTTTTTGGTTAAACGGGATCACCGTGGCTGGCCTTCGATTTAACACCGCTGCAGAATGATTCCCCATGGTACAGTTCTGTTTCAAATCCACGCACTCATTACCAAAATTCGCACGACGCCGTTTCGGCGTTTTGATCCGACGTTGCACCCCGCACCGTCGATGTTGCACTCTGAGTATATCGATTATTCGGACAGCCATATCTTTTGACTCGTTTAGAGTTACGGGAGCCATAACCTGTCAAAACGAAGCTCTCCAGGAGATCTACGTCTTTGATTGCCCAAGGCCGTCATAACGGCGTTCCATACCCAAAAAGGACCATCCGAATCACTTTCGGGGGCTCGGAAGTTTTTTTTCTTTTCGGTTTCTTCATTTGAATTTTTTGGTTAAACGGGATCATCGTGGCTGGCCTACAATTTAACACCGCTGCAGAATGATTCCTCATGGTACAGTTCCGTTTCAAATCCACGCACTCATTTCCAAAATTCGCACGACACCGTTTCGGTGTTTTGATCCGACGTTGCACCCCGCACCGTCGATGTTGCACTCTGAGTATATCGATTATTCGGACAGCCATATCTTTTGACTCGTTTAGAGTTACGGGAGCCATAACCTGTCAAAACGAAGCTCTCCAGGAGATCTACGCCTTTGATTGCCCAAGGCCGTCATAACGGCGTTCCATACCCAAAAAGGACCATCCGAATCACTTTCGGGGGCTCGGAAGTTTTTTTTCTTTTCGGTTTCTTCATTTGAATTTTTTGGTTAAACGGGATCACCGTGGCTGGCCTATGATTTAACACCGTTGCAGAATGATTCCTCATGGTACAGTTCCGTTTCAAATCCACGCACTCATTTCCAAAATTCGCACGACACCGTTTCGGCGTTTTGATCCGACGTTGCACCCCGCACCGTCGATGTTGCACCTTGAGTATATCGATTATTCGGACAGCCATATCTTTTGACTTGTTTAGAGTTACGGGAGCCATAACCTGTCAAAACGAAGCTCTCTAGGAGATCTACGCAGTTGACAGCCCAAGGCCGTCATAACGGCATTCCATACCCAAAAAGGACCATCCGAATCACTTTCGGGGGCTCGGAAGTTTTTTTTCTTTTCGGTTTCTTCATTTGAATTTTTTGGTTAAACGGGATCACCGTGGCTGGCCTACGATTTAACACCGCTGCAGAATGATTCCTCATGGTACAGTTCCGTTTCAAATCCACGCACTCATTTCCAAAATTCGCACGACACCGTTTCGGCGTTTTGATCCGACGTTGCACCCCGCACCGTCGATGTTGCACCTTGAGTATATCGATTATTCGGACAGCCATATCTTTTGACTCGTTTAGAGTTACGGGAGCCATAACCTGTCAAAACGAAGCTCTCCAGGAGATCTACGCCTTTGACAGCCCAAGGCCGTCATAACGGCGTTCCATACCCAAAAAGGACCATCCGAATCACTTTCGGGGGCTCGGAAGTTTTTTTTCTTTTCGGTTTCTTCATTTGAATTTTTTGGTTAAACGGGATCACCGTGGCTGGCCTACGATTTAACACCGCTGCAGAATGATTCCTCATGGTACAGTTCCGTTTCAAATCCACGCACTCATTTCCAAAATTCGCACGACGCCGTTTCGGCGTTTTGATCCGACGTTGCACCCCGCACCGTCGATGTTGCACCTTGAGTATATCGATTATTCGGACAGCCATATCTTTTGACTCGTTTAGAGTTACGGGAGCCATAACCTGTCAAAACGAAGCTCTCCAAGAGATCTATGCCTTTGACGGCCCAAAGCCATCATAACGGCGTTCCATACCAAAAAAGGACCATCCGAATCACTTTCGGGGGCTCGGAAGTTTTTTTTCTTTTCGGTTTCTTCATTTGAATTTTTTGGTTAAACGGGATCACCGTGGCTGGCCTACGATTTAACACCGCTGCAGAATGATTCCTCATGGTACAGTTCCGTTTCAAATCCACGCACTCATTTCCAAAATTCGCACGACACCGTTTCGGCGTTTTGATCCGACGTTGCACCCCGCACCGTCGATGTTGCACCTTGAGTATATCGATTATTCGGACAGCCATATCTTTTGACACGTTTAGAGTTACGGGAGCCATAACCTGTCAAAACGAAGCTCTCCAGGAGATCTACGCCTTTGATTGCCCAAGGCCGTCATAACGGCGTTCCATACCCAAAAAGAACCATCCGAATCACTTTCGGGGGCTCGGAAGTTTTTTTTCTTTTCGGTTTCTTCATTTGAATTTTTTGGTTAAACGGGATCACCGTGGCTGGCCTACGATCTAACACCGCTACAGAATGATTCCCCATGGTACAGTTTTGTTTCAAATCCACGCACTCATTACCAAAATTCGCACGACATCGTTTCGGCGTTTTGATCCGACGTTGCACCCCGCACCGTCGATGTTGCACTCTGAGTATATCGATTATTCGGACAGCCTTATCTTCTGACTCGTTTAGAGTTACGGGAGCCATAACCTGTCAAAATGAAGCTCTCCAGGAGATCTATGCCTTTGACGGCCCAAAGCCGTCATAACGGCGTTCCATACCCATAAAGGACCATCCGAATCACTTTCGGGGGCTCGGAAGTTTTTTTTCTTTTCGGTTTCTTCATTTGAATTTTTTGGTTAAACGGGATCACCGTGGCTGGCCTATGATTTAACACCGTTGCAGAATGATTCCTCATGGTACAGTTCCGTTTCAAATCCACGCACTCATTTCCAAAATTCGCACGACACCGTTTCGGCGTTTTGATCCGACGTTGCACCCCGCACCGTCGATGTTGCACCTTGAGTATATCGATTATTCGGACAGCCATATCTTTTGACTTGTTTAGAGTTACGGGAGCCATAACCTGTCAAAACGAAGCTCTCTAGGAGATCTACGCCTTTGACAGCCCAAGGCCGTCATAACGGCATTCCATACCCAAAAAGGACCATCCGAATCACTTTCGGGGGCTCGGAAGTTTTTTTTTCTTTTCGGTTTCTTCATTTGAATTTTTTGGTTAAACGGGATCACCGTGGCTGGCCTACGATTTAACACCGCTGCAGAATGATTCCTCATGGTACAGTTCCGTTTCAAATCCACGCACTCATTTCCAAAATTCGCACGACACCGTTTCGGCGTTTTGATCCGACGTTGCACCCCGCACCGTCGATGTTGCACCTTGAGTATATCGATTATTCGGACAGCCATATCTTTTGACTCGTTTAGAGTTACGGGAGCCATAACCTGTCAAAACGAAGCTCTCCAGGAGATCTACGCCTTTGACAGCCCAAGGCCGTCATAACGGCGTTCCATACCCAAAAAGGACCATCTGAATCACTTTCGGGGGCTCGGAAGTTTTTTTTCTTTTCGGTTTCTTCATTTGAATTTTTTGGTTAAACGGGATCACCGTGGCTGGCCTACGATTTAACACCGCTGCAGAATGATTCCTCATGGTACAGTTCCGTTTCAAATCCACGCACTCATTTCCAAAATTCGCACGACGCCGTTTCGGCGTTTTGATCCGACGTTGCACCCCGCACCGTCGATGTTGCACCTTGAGTATATCGATTATTCGGACAGCCATATCTTTTGACTCGTTTAGAGTTACGGGAGCCATAACCTGTCAAAACGAAGCTCTCCAAGAGATCTATGCCTTTGACGGCCCAAAGCCATCATAACGGCGTTCCATACCAAAAAAGGACCATCCGAATCACTTTCGGGGGCTCGGAAGTTTTTTTTCTTTTCGGTTTCTTCATTTGAATTTTTTGGTTAAACGGGATCACCGTGGCTGGCCTACGATTTAACACCGCTGCAGAATGATTCCTCATGGTACAGTTCCGTTTCAAATCCACGCACTCATTTCCAAAATTCGCACGACACCGTTTCGGCGTTTTGATCCGACGTTGCACCCCGCACCGTCGATGTTGCACCTTGAGTATATCGATTATTCGGACAGCCATATCTTTTGACACGTTTAGAGTTACGGGAGCCATAACCTGTCAAAACGAAGCTCTCCAGGAGATCTACGCCTTTGATTGCCCAAGGCCGTCATAACGGCGTTCCATACCCAAAAAGAACCATCCGAATCACTTTCGGGGGCTCGGAAGTTTTTTTTCTTTTCGGTTTCTTCATTTGAATTTTTTGGTTAAACGGGATCACCGTGGCTGGCCTACGATCTAACACCGCTACAGAATGATTCCCCATGGTACAGTTTTGTTTCAAATCCACGCACTCATTACCAAAATTCGCACGACATCGTTTCGGCGTTTTGATCCGACGTTGCACCCCGCACCGTCGATGTTGCACTCTGAGTATATCGATTATTCGGACAGCCTTATCTTCTGACTCGTTTAGAGTTACGGGAGCCATAACCTGTCAAAATGAAGCTCTCCAGGAGATCTATGCCTTTGACGGCCCAAAGCCGTCATAACGGCGTTCCATACCCATAAAGGACCATCCGAATCACTTTCGGGGGCTCGGAAGTTTTTTTTCTTTTCGGTTTCTTCATTTGAATTTTTTGGTTAAACGGGATCACCGTGGCTGGCCTATGATTTAACACCGTTGCAGAATGATTCCTCATGGTACAGTTCCGTTTCAAATCCACGCACTCATTTCCAAAATTCGCACGACACCGTTTCGGCGTTTTGATCCGACGTTGCACCCCGCACCGTCGATGTTGCACCTTGAGTATATCGATTATTCGGACAGCCATATCTTTTGACTTGTTTAGAGTTACGGGAGCCATAACCTGTCAAAACGAAGCTCTCTATGAGATCTACGCCTTTGACAGCCCAAGGCCGTCATAACGGCATTCCATACCCAAAAAGGACCATCCGAATCACTTTCGGGGGCTCGGAAGTTTTTTTTCTTTTCGGTTTCTTCATTTGAATTTTTTGGTTAAACGGGATCACCGTGGCTGGCCTACGATTTAACACCGCTGCAGAATGATTCCTCATGGTACAGTTCCGTTTCAAATCCACGCACTCATTTCCAAAATTCGCACGACACCGTTTCGGCGTTTTGATCCGACGTTGCACCCCGCACCGTCGATGTTGCACCTTGAGTATATCGATTATTCGGACAGCCATATCTTTTGACTCGTTTAGAGTTACGGGAGCCATAACCTGTCAAAACGAAGCTCTCCAGGAGATCTACGCCTTTGACAGCCCAAGGCCGTCATAACGGCGTTCCATACCCAAAAAGGACCATCTGAATCACTTTCGGGGGCTCGGAAGTTTTTTTTCTTTTCGGTTTCTTCATTTGAATTTTTTGGTTAAACGGGATCACCGTGGCTGGCCTACGATTTAACACCGCTGCAGAATGATTCCTCATGGTACAGTTCCGTTTCAAATCCACGCACTCATTTCCAAAATTCGCACGACGCCGTTTCGGCGTTTTGATCCGACGTTGCACCCCGCACCGTCGATGTTGCACCTTGAGTATATCGATTATTCGGACAGCCATATCTTTTGACTCGTTTAGAGTTACGGGAGCCATAACCTGTCAAAACGAAGCTCTCCAAGAGATCTATGCCTTTGACGGCCCAAAGCCATCATAACGGCGTTCCATACCAAAAAAGGACCATCCGAATCACTTTCGGGGGCTCGGAAGTTTTTTTTCTTTTCGGTTTCTTCATTTGAATTTTTTGGTTAAACGGGATCACCGTGGCTGGCCTACGATTTAACACCGCTGCAGAATGATTCCTCATGGTACAGTTCCGTTTCAAATCCACGCACTCATTTCCAAAATTCGCACGACACCGTTTCGGCGTTTTGATCCGACGTTGCACCCCGCACCGTCGATGTTGCACCTTGAGTATATCGATTATTCGGACAGCCATATCTTTTGACACGTTTAGAGTTACGGGAGCCATAACCTGTCAAAACGAAGCTCTCCAGGAGATCTACGCCTTTGATTGCCCAAGGCCGTCATAACGGCGTTCCATACCCAAAAAGAACCATCCGAATCACTTTCGGGGGCTCGGAAGTTTTTTTTCTTTTCGGTTTCTTCATTTGAATTTTTTGGTTAAACGGGATCACCGTGGCTGGCCTACGATCTAACACCGCTACAGAATGATTCCCCATGGTACAGTTTTGTTTCAAATCCACGCACTCATTACCAAAATTCGCACGACATCGTTTCGGCGTTTTGATCCGACGTTGCACCCCGCACCGTCGATGTTGCACTCTGAGTATATCGATTATTCGGACAGCCTTATCTTCTGACTCGTTTAGAGTTACGGGAGCCATAACCTGTCAAAATGAAGCTCTCCAGGAGATCTATGCCTTTGACGGCCCAAAGCCGTCATAACGGCGTTCCATACCCATAAAGGACCATCTGAATCACTTTCGGGGGCTCGGAAGTTTTTTTTCTTTTCGGTTTCTTCATTTGAATTTTTTGGTTAAACAGGATCACCGTGGCTGGCCTACGATTTAACGCCGCTGCAGAATGATTCCTCATGGTACAGTTCCGTTTCAAATCCACGCACTCATTTCCAAAATTCGCACGACACCGTTTCGGCGTTTTGATCCGACGTTGCACCCCGCACCGTCGATGTTGCACTCTGAGTATATCGATTATTCGGACAGCCATATCTTTTGACTCGTTTAGAGTTACGGGAGCCATAACCTGTCAAAACGAAGCTCTCCAGGAGATCTACGCCTTTGATTGCCCAAGGCCGTCATAACGGCGTTCCATACCCAAAAAGGACCATCCGAATCACTTTCGGGGGCTCGGAAGTTTTTTTTCTTTTCGGTTTCTTTATTTGAATTTTTTGGTTAAACGGGATCACCGTGGCTGGCCTACGATTTAACACCGTTGCAGAATGATTCCTCATGGTACAGTTCCGTTTCAAATCCACGCACTCATTTCCAAAATTCGCACGACACCGTTTCGGCGTTTTGATCCGACGTTGCACCCCGCACCGTCGATGTTGCACCTTGAGTATATCGATTATTCGGACAGCCATAACTTTTGACTCGTTTAGATTTACGGGAGCCATAACCTGTCAAAACGAAGCTCTCCAGGAGATCTACGCCTTTGATTGCCCAAGGCCGTCATAACGGCGTTCCATACCCAAAAAGAACCATCCGAATCACTTTCGGGGGCTCGGAAGTTTTTTTTCTTTTCGGTTTCTTCATTTGAATTTTTTGGTTAAACGGGATCACCGTGGCTGGCCTACGATTTAACACCGCTGCAGAATGATTCCTCATGGTACAGTTCCGTTTCAAATCCACGCACTCATTTCCAAAATTCGCACGACACCGTTTCGGCGTTTTGATCCGACGTTGCACCCCGCACCGTCGATGTTGCACCTTGAGTATATCGATTATTCGGACAGCCATATCTTTTGACACGTTTAGAGTTACGGGAGCCATAACCTGTAAAAACGAAGCTCTCCAGGAGATCTACGCCTTTGATTGCCCAAGGCCGTCATAACGGCGTTCCATACCCAAAAAGAACCATCCGAATCACTTTCGGGGGCTCGGAAGTTTTTTTTCTTTTCGGTTTCTTCATTTGAATTTTTTGGTTAAACGGGATCACCGTGGCTGGCCTACGATTTAACACCGCTACAGAATGATTCCCCATGGTACAGTTTTGTTTCAAATCCACGCACTCATTACCAAAATTCGCACGACACCGTTTCGGCGTTTTGATCCGACGTTGCACCCCGCACCGTCGATGTTGCACTCTGAGTATATCGATTATTCGGACAGCCATATCTTCTGACTCGTTTAGAGTTACGGGAGCCATAACCTGTCAAAACGAAGCTCTCCAGGAGATCTATGCCTTTGACGGCCCAAAGCCGTCATAACGGCGTTCTATACCCATAAAGGACCATCCGAATCACTTTCGGGGGCTCGGAAGTTTTTTTTCTTTTCGGTTTCTTCATTTGAATTTTTTGGTTAAACGGGATCACCGTGGCTGGCCTACGATTTAACACCGCTGCAGAATGATTCCTCATGGTACAGTTTCATTTCAAATCCACGCACTCATTTCCAAAATTCGCAAGACACCGTTTCGGCGTTTTGATCCGACGTTGCACCCCACACCGTCGATGTTGCACTCTGAGTATATCGATTATTCGGACAGCCATATCTTTTGACTCGTTTAGAGTTACGGGAGCCATAACCTGTCAAAACGATTCTCTCCAGGAGATCTACGCCTTTGATTGCCCAAGGCCTTCATAACGGCGTTCCATACCCAAAAAGGACCATCCGAATCACTTTCGGGGGCTCGGAAGTTTTTTTTCTTTTCGGTTTCTTCATTTGAATTTTTTGGTTAAACGGGATCACCGTGGCTGGCCTACGATTTAACACCGCTGCAGAATGATTCCTCATGGTACAGTTCCGTTTCAAATCCACGCACTCATTTCCAAAATTCGCACGACGCCGTTTCGGCGTTTTGATCCGACGTTGCACCCCGCACCGTCGATGTTGCACCTTGAGTATATCGATTATTCGGACAGCCATATCTTTTGACTCGTTTAGAGTTACGGGAGCCATAACCTGTCAAAACGAAGCTCTCCAAGAGATCTATGCCTTTGACGGCCCAAAGCCATCATAACGGCGTTCCATACCAAAAAAGGACCATCCGAATCACTTTCGGGGGCTCGGAAGTTTTTTTTCTTTTCGGTTTCTTCATTTGAATTTTTTGGTTAAACGGGATCACCGTGGCTGGCCTACGATTTAACACCGCTGCAGAATGATTCCTCATGGTACAGTTCCGTTTCAAATCCACGCACTCATTTCCAAAATTCGCACGACACCGTTTCGGCGTTTTGATCCGACGTTGCACCCCGCACCGTCGATGTTGCACCTTGAGTATATCGATTATTCGGACAGCCATATCTTTTGACACGTTTAGAGTTACGGGAGCCATAACCTGTCAAAACGAAGCTCTCCAGTAGATCTACGCCTTTGATTGCCCAAGGCCGTCATAACGGCGTTCCATACCCAAAAAGAACCATCCGAATCACTTTCGGGGGCTCGGAAGTTTTTTTTCTTTTCGGTTTCTTCATTTGAATTTTTTGGTTAAACGGGATCACCGTGGCTGGCCTACGATCTAACACCGCTACAGAATGATTCCCCATGGTACAGTTTTGTTTCAAATCCACGCACTCATTACCAAAATTCGCACGACATCGTTTCGGCGTTTTGATCCGACGTTGCACCCCGCACCGTCGATGTTGCACTCTGAGTATATCGATTATTCGGACAGCCTTATCTTCTGACTCGTTTAGAGTTACGGGAGCCATAACCTGTCAAAATGAAGCTCTCCAGGAGATCTATGCCTTTGACGGCCCAAAGCCGTCATAACGGCGTTCCATACCCATAAAGGACCATCTGAATCACTTTCGGGGGCTCGGAAGTTTTTTTTCTTTTCGGTTTCTTCATTTGAATTTTTTGGTTAAACGGGATCACCGTGGCTGGCCTACGATTTAACGCCGCTGCAGAATGATTCCTCATGGTACAGTTCCGTTTCAAATCCACGCACTCATTTCCAAAATTCGCACGACACCGTTTCGGCGTTTTGATCCGACGTTGCACCCCGCACCGTCGATGTTGCACTCTGAGTATATCGATTATTCGGACAGCCATATCTTTTGACTCGTTTAGAGTTACGGGAGCCATAACCTGTCAAAACGAAGCTCTCCAGGAGATCTACGCCTTTGATTGCCCAAGGCCGTCATAACGGCGTTCCATACCCAAAAAGGACCATCCGAATCACTTTCGGGGGCTCGGAAGTTTTTTTTCTTTTCGGTTTCTTTATTTGAATTTTTTGGTTAAACGGGATCACCGTGGCTGGCCTACGATTTAACACCGTTGCAGAATGATTCCTCATGGTACAGTTCCGTTTCAAATCCACGCACTCATTTCCAAAATTCGCACGACACCGTTTCGGCGTTTTGATCCGACGTTGCACCCCGCACCGTCGATGTTGCACCTTGAGTATATCGATTATTCGGACAGCCATAACTTTTGACTCGTTTAGATTTACGGGAGCCATAACCTGTCAAAACGAAGCTCTCCAGGAGATCTACGCCTTTGATTGCCCAAGGCCATCATAACGGCGTTCCATACCCAAAAAGGACCATCCGAATCACTTTCGGGGGCTCGGAAGTTTTTTTTCTTTTCGGTTTCTTCATTTGAATTTTTTGGTTAAACGGGATCACCGTGGCTGGCCTACGATTTAACACCGCTGCAGAATGATTCCTCATGGTACAGTTCCGTTTCAAATCCACGCACTCATTTCCAAAATTCGCACGACACCGTTTCGGCGTTTTGATCCGACGTTGCACCCCGCACCGTCGATGTTGCACCTTGAGTATATCGATTATTCGGACAGCCATAACTTTTGACTCGTTTAGATTTACGGGAGCCATAACCTGTCAAAACGAAGCTCTCCAGGAGATCTACGCCTTTGATTGCCCAAGGCCATCATAACGGCGTTCCATACCCAAAAAGGACCATCCGAATCACTTTCGGGGGCTCGGAAGTTTTTTTTCTTTTCGGTTTCTTCATTTGAATTTTTTGGTTAAACGGGATCACCGTGGCTGGCCTACGATTTAACACCGCTGCAGAATGATTCCTCATGGTACAGTTCCGTTTCAAATCCACGCACTCATTTCCAAAATTCGCACGACACCGTTTCGGCGTTTTGATCCGACGTTGCACCCCGCACCGTCGATGTTGCACCTTGAGTATATCGATTATTCGGACAGCCATATCTTTTGACACGTTTAGAGTTACGGGAGCCATAACCTGTCAAAACGAAGCTCTCCAGGAGATCTACACCTTTGATTGCCCAAGGCCGTCATAACGGCGTTCCATACCCAAAAAGAACCATCCGAATCACTTTCGGGGGCTCGGAAGTTTTTTTTCTTTTCGGTTTCTTCATTTGAATTTTTTGGTTAAACGGGATCACCGTGGCTGGCCTACGATTTAACACCGCTACAGAATGATTCCCCATGGTACAGTTTTGTTTCAAATCCACGCACTCATTACCAAAATTCGCACGACACCGTTTCGGCGTTTTGATCCGACGTTGCACCCCGCACCGTCGATGTTGCACTCTGAGTATATCGATTATTCGGACAGCCATATCTTCTGACTCGTTTAGAGTTACGGGAGCCATAACCTGTCAAAACGAAGCTCTCCAGGAGATCTATGCCTTTGACGGCCCAAAGCCGTCATAACGGCGTTCTATACCCATAAAGGACCATCCGAATCACTTTCGGGGGCTCGGAAGTTTTTTTTCTTTTCGGTTTCTTCATTTGAATTTTTTGGTTAAACGGGATCACCGTGGCTGGCCTACGATTTAACACCGCTGCAGAATGATTCCTCATGGTACAGTTCCGTTTCAAATCCACGCACTCATTTCCAAAATTCGCACGACACCGTTTCGGCGTTTTGATCCGACGTTGCACCCCACACCGTCGATGTTGCACTCTGAGTATATCGATTATTCGGACAGCCATATCTTTTGACTCGTTTAGAGTTACGGGAGCCATAACCTATCAAAACGAATCTCTCCAGGAGATCTACGCCTTTGATTGCCCAAGGCCTTCATAACGGCGTTCCATACCCAAAAAGGACCATCCGAATCACTTTCGGGGGCTCGGAAGTTTTTTTTCTTTTCGGTTTCTTCATTTGAATTTTTTGGTTAAACGGGATCACCGTGGCTGGCCTACGATTTAACACCGTTGCAGAATGATTCCTCATGGTACAGTTCCGTTTCAAATCCACGCACTCATTTCCAAAATTCGCACGACACCGTTTCGGCGTTTTGATCCGACGTTGCACCCCGCACCGTCGATGTTGCACCTTGAGTATATCGATTATTCAGACTGCCATATCTTTTGACTCGTTTAGATTTACGGGAGCCATAACCTGTCAAAACGAAGCTCTCCAGGAGATCTACGCCTTTGACAGCCCAAGGCCATCATAACGGCGTTCCATACCCAAAAAGGACCATCCGAATCACTTTCGGGGGCTCGGAAGTTTTTTTTCTTTTCGGTTTCTTCATTTGAATTTTTTGGTTAAACGGTATCACCGTGGCTGACCTACGATTTAACACCGCTGCAGAATGATTCCTCATGGTACAGTTCCGTTTCAAATCCACGCACTCATTTCCAAAATTCGCACGACACCGTTTCGGCGTTTTGATCCGACGTTGCACCCCGCACCGTCGATGTTGCACTCTGAGTATATCGATTATTCGGACAGCCATATCTTTTGACTCGTTTAGAGTTACGGGAGCCATAACCTGTCAAAACGAATCTCTCCAGGAGATCTATGCCTTTGATTGCCCAAGGCCTTCATAACGGCGTTCCATACCCAAAAAGGACCATCCGAATCACTTTCGGGGGCTCGGAAGTTTTTTTTCTTTTCGGTTTCTTCATTTGAATTTTTTGGTTAAACGGGATCACCGTGGCTGGCCTACGATTTAACACCGTTGCAGAATGATTCCTCATGGTACAGTTCCGTTTCAAATCCACGCACTCATTTCCAAAATTCGCACGACGCCGTTTCGGCGTTTTGATCCGACGTTGCACCCCGCACCGTCGATGTTGCACCTTGAGTATATCGATTATTCGGACAGCCATATCTTTTGACTCGTTTAGAGTTACGGGAGCCATAACCTGTCAAAACGAAGCTCTCCAAGAGATCTATGCCTTTGACGGCCCAAAGCCATCATAACGGCGTTCCATACCAAAAAAGGACCATCCGAATCACTTTCGGGGGCTCGGAAGTTTTTTTTCTTTTCGGTTTCTTCATTTGAATTTTTTGGTTAAACGGGATCACCGTGGCTGGCCTACGATTTAACACCGCTGCAGAATGATTCCTCATGGTACAGTTCCGTTTCAAATCCACGCACTCATTTCCAAAATTCGCACGACACCGTTTCGGCGTTTTGATCCGACGTTGCACCCCGCACCGTCGATGTTGCACCTTGAGTATATCGATTATTCGGACAGCCATATCTTTTGACACGTTTAGAGTTACGGGAGCCATAACCTGTCAAAACGAAGCTCTCCAGGAGATCTACGCCTTTGATTGCCCAAGGCCGTCATAACGGCGTTCCATACCCAAAAAGAACCATCCGAATCACTTTCGGGGGCTCGGAAGTTTTTTTTCTTTTCGGTTTCTTCATTTAAATTTTTTGGTTAAACGGGATCACCGTGGCTGGCCTACGATCTAACACCGCTACAGAATGATTCCCCATGGTACAGTTTTGTTTCAAATCCACGCACTCATTACCAAAATTCGCACGACATCGTTTCGGCGTTTTGATCCGACGTTGCACCCCGCACCGTCGATGTTGCACTCTGAGTATATCGATTATTCGGACAGCCTTATCTTCTGACTCGTTTAGAGTTACGGGAGCCATAACCTGTCAAAATGAAGCTCTCCAGGAGATCTATGCCTTTGACGGCCCAAAGCCGTCATAACGGCGTTCCATACCCATAAAGGACCATCCGAATCACTTTCGGGGGCTCGGAAGTTTTTTTTCTTTTCGGTTTCTTCATTTGAATTTTTTGGTTAAACGGGATCACCGTGGCTGGCCTACGATTTAACACCGCTGCAGAATGATTCCTCATGGTACAATTCCGTTTCAAATCCACGCACTCATTTCCAAAATTCGCACGACACCGTTTCGGCGTTTTGATCCGACGTTGCACCCCGCACCGTCGATGTTGCACCTTGAGTATATCGATTATTCGGACAGCCATAACTTTTGACTCGTTTAGATTTACGGGAGCCATAACCTGTCAAAACGAAGCTCTCCAAGAGATCTATGCCTTTGACGGCCCAAAGCCATCATAACGGCGTTCCATACCCAAAAAGGACCATCTGAATCACTTTCGGGGGCTCGGAAGTTTTTTTTCTTTTCGGTTTCTTCATTTTAATTTTTTGGTTAAACGGGATCACCGTGGCTGGACTACGATTTAACACCGCTGCAGAATGATTCCTCATGGTACAGTTCCGTTTCAAATCCACGCACTCATTTCCAAAATTCGCACGACACCGTTTCGGCGTTTTGATCCGACGTTGCACCCCGCACCGTCGATGTTGCACCTTGAGTATATCGATTATTCGGACAGCCATATCTTTTGACACGTTTAGAGTTACGGGAGCCATAACCTGTCAAAACGAAGCTCTCCAGGAGATCTACGCCTTTGATTGCCCAAGGCCATCATAACGGCGTTCCATACCCAAAAAGAACCATCCGAATCACTTTTGGGGGCTCGGAAGTTTTTTTTCTTTTCGGTTTCTTCATTTGAATTTTTTGGTTAAACGGGATCACCGTGGCTGGCCTACGATTTAACACCGCTACAGAATGATTCCCCATGGTACAGTTTTGTTTCAAATCCACGCACTCATTACCAAAATTCGCACGACACCGTTTCGGCGTTTTGATCCGACGTTGCACCCCGCACCGTCGATGTTGCACTCTGAGTATATCGATTATTCGGACAGCCATATCTTCTGACTCGTTTAGAGTTACGGGAGCCATAACCTGTCAAAACGAAGCTCTCCAGGAGATCTATGCCTTTGACGGCCCAAAGCCGTCATAACGGCGTTCTATACCCATAAAGGACCATCCGAATCACTTTCGGGGGCTCGGAAGTTTTTTTTCTTTTCGGTTTCTTCATTTGAATTTTTTGGTTAAACGGGATCACCGTGGCTGGCCTACGATTTAACACCGCTGCAGAATGATTCCTCATGGTACAGTTCCGTTTCAAATCCACGCACTCATTTCCAAAATTCGCACGACACCGTTTCGGCGTTTTGATCCGACGTTGCACCCCGCACCGTCGATGTTGCACTCTGAGTATATCGATTATTCGGACAGCCATATCTTTTGACTCGTTTAGAGTTACGGGAGCCATAACCTGTCAAAACGAATCTCTCCAGGAGATCTACGCCTTTGATTGCCCAAGGCCTTCATAACGGCGTTCCATACCCAAAAAGGACCATCCGAATCACTTTCGGGGGCTCGGAAGTTTTTTTTCTTTTCGGTTTCTTCATTTGAATTTTTTGGTTAAACGGGATCACCGTGGCTGGCCTACGATTTAACACCGTTGCAGAATGATTCCTCATGGTACAGTTCCGTTTCAAATCCACGCACTCATTTCCAAAATTCGCACGACACCGTTTCGGCGTTTTGATCCGACGTTGCACCCCGCACCGTCGATGTTGCACCTTGAGTATATCGATTATTCAGACTGCCATATCTTTTGACTCGTTTAGATTTACGGGAGCCATAACCTGTCAAAACGAAGCTCTCCAGGAGATCTACGCCTTTGACAGCCCAAGGCCGTCATAACGGCGTTCCATACCCAAAAAGGACCATCCGAATCACTTTCGGGGGCTCGGAAGTTTTTTTTCTTTTCGGTTTCTTCATTTGAATTTTTTGGTTAAACGGGATCACCGTGGCTGGCCTACGATTTAACACCGCTGCAGAATGATTCCTCATGGTACAGTTCCGTTTCAAATCCACGCACTCATTTCCAAAATTCGCACGACACCGTTTCGGCGTTTTGATCCGACGTTGCACCCCGCACCGTCGATGTTGCACCTTGAGTATATCGATTATTCGGACAGCCATATCTTTTGACTCGTTTAGAGTTACGGGAGCCATAACCTGTCAAAACGAAGCTCTCCAGGAGATCTACGCCTTTGACAGCCCAAGGCCATCATAACGGCGTTCCATACCCAAAAAGGACCATCTGAATCACTTTCGGGGGCTCGGAAGTTTTTTTTCTTTTCGGTTTCTTCATTTGAATTTTTTGGTTAAACGGGATCACCGTGGCTGGCCTACGATTTAACACCGCTGCAGAATGATTCCGCATGGTACAGTTCCGTTTCAAATCCACGCACTCATTTCCAAAATTCGCACGACACCGTTTCGACGTTTTGATCCGACGTTGCACCCCGCACCGTCGATGTTGCACTCTGAGTATATCGATTATTCGGACAGCCGTATCTTTTGACTCGTTTAGAGTTACGGGAACCATAACCTGTCAAAACGAAGCTCTCCAGGAGATCTACGCCTTTTACTACCCAAGGCCGTCATAACGGCGTTCCATACCCAAAAAGGACCATCCGAATCACTTTCGGGGGCTCGGAAGTTTTTTTTCTTTTCGGTTTCTTCATTTGAATTTTTTGGTTAAACGGGATCACCGTGGCTCGCCTACGATTTAACACCGCTGCAGAATGATTCCGCATGGTACAGTTCCGTTTCAAATCCACGCACTCATTTCCAAAATTTGCACGACACCGTTTCGACGTTTTGATCCGACGTTGCACCCCGCACCGTCGATGTTGCACTCTGAGTATATCGATTATTCGGACAGCCATATCTTTTGACTCGTTTAGAGTTACGGGAGCCATAACCTGTCAAAACGAAGCTCTCCAGGAGATCTATGCCTTTGACGGCCCAAAGCCGTCATAACGGCGTTCCATACCCAAAAAGGACCATCCGAATCACTTTCGGGGGCTCGGAAGTTTTTTTTCTTTTCGGTTTCTTCATTTGAATTTTTTGGTTAAACGGGATCACCGTGGCTGGCCTACGATTTAACACCGCTGCAGAATGATTCCTCATGGTACAGTTCCGTTTCAAATTCACGCACTCATTTCCAAAATTCGCACGACACCGTTTCGGCGTTTTGATCGGACGTTGCACCCCGCACCGTCGATGTTCCACTCTGAGTATATCGATTATTCGGACAGCCATATCTTTTGACTCGTTTAGAGTTACGGGAGCCATAACCTGTCAAAACGAAGCTCTCCAGGAGATCTACGCCTTTGACAGCCTAAGGCCATCATAACGGCGTTCCATACCCAAAAAGGACCATCCGAATAACTTTCGGGGGCTCGGAAGTTTTTTTTCTTTTCGGTTTCTTCATTTGAATTTTTTGGTCAAACGGGATCACCGTGGCTGGCCTACGATTTAACACCGCTGCAGAATGATTCCTCATGGTACAGTTCCGTTTCAAATTCACGCACTCATTTCCAAAATTCGCACGACACCGTTTCGGCGTTTTGATCCGACGTTGCACCCCGCACCGTCGATGTTCCACTCTGAGTATATCGATTATTCGGACAGCCATATCTTTTAACTCGTTTAGAGTTACGAGAGCCATAACCTGTCAAAACGAAGCTCCTTTGATTGCCCAAGGCCGTCATAACGGCGTTCCATACCCAAAAAGGACCATCCGAATCACTTTCGGGGGCTCGGAAGTTTTTTTTCTTTTCGGTTTCTTCATTTGAATTTTTTGGTTAAACGGGATCACCGTGGCTGGCCTACGATTTAACACCGCTGTAGAATGATTCCTCATGGTACAGTTCCGTTTCAAATCCACGCACTCATTTCCAAAATTCGCACGACACCGTTTCGGCGTTTTGATCCGACGTTGCACCCCGCACCGTCGATGTTGCACCTTGAGTATATCGATTATTCGGACAGCCATATCTTTTGACTCGTTTAGAGTTACGGGAGCCATAACCTGTCAAAACGAAGCCCTCCAGGAGATCTACGCCTTTGACAGCCAAGGCCGTCATAACGGCGTTCCATACCCAAAAAGGACCATCCGAATCACTTTCGGGGGCTCGGAAGTTTTTTTCTTTTCGGTTTCTTCATTTGAATTTTTTGGTTAAACGGGATCACCGTGGCTGGCCTACGATTTAACACCGCTACAGAATGATTCCCCATGGTACAGTTCTGTTTCAAATCCACGCACTCATTACCAAAATTCGCACGACACCGTTTCGGCGTTTTGATCCGACGTTGCACCCCGCACCGTCGATGTTGCACTCTGAGTATATCGATTATTCGGACAGCCATATCTTTTGACTCGTTTAGAGTTACGGGAGCCATAACCTGTCAAAACGAAGCTCTCCAGGAGATCTATGCCTTTGACGGCCCAAATCCGTCATAACGGCGTTCCATACCCAAAAAGGACCATCCGAATCACTTTCGGGGGCTCGGAAGTTTTTTTTCTTTTCGGTTTCTTCATTTAAATTTTTTGGTTAAACGGGATCACCGTGGCTGACCTACGATTTAACACCGCTGAAAAATGATTCCTCATGGTACAGTTCCGTTTCAAATCCACGCACTCATTTCCAAAATTCGCACGACACCGTTTCGGCGTTTTGATCCGACGTTGCACCCCGCACCGTCGATGTTGCACTCTGAGTATATCCATTATTCGGACAGCCATATCTTTTGACTCGTTTAGAGTTACGGGAGCCATAACCTGTCAAAACGAAGCTCTCTAGGAGATCTACGCCTTTGATTGCCCAAGGCCGTCAAAACGGCGTTCCATACCCAAAAAGGACCATCCGAATCACTATCGGGGGCTCGGAAGTTTTTTTTCTTTTCGGTTTCTTCATTTGAATTTTTTGGTTAAACGGGATCACCGTGGCTGGCCTACGATTTAACACCGTTGCAGAATGATTCCTCATGGTACAGTTCCGTTTCAAATCCACGCACTCATTTCCAAAATTCGCACGACACCGTTTCGGCGTTTTGATCCGACGTTGCACCCCGCACCGTCGATGTTGCACCTTGAGTATATCGATTATTCGAACAGCCATATCTTTTGACTCGTTTAGATTTACGGGAGCCATAACCTGTCAAAACGAAGCTCTCCAGGAGATCTACGCCTTTGATAGCCCAAGGCCGTCATAATGGCGTTCCATACCCAAAAAGGACCATCCGAATCACTTTCGGGGGCTCGGAAGTTTTTTTCTTTTCGGTTTCTTCATTTGAATTTTTTGGTTAAACGGGATCACCGTGGCTGGCCTACGATTTAACACCACTGCAGAATGATTCCTCATGGTACAGTTCCGTTTCAAATCCACGCACTCATTTCCAAAATTCGCACGACACCGTTTCGGCGTTTTGATCCGACGTTGCACCCCGCACCGTCGATGTTGCACCTTGAGTATATCGATTATTCGGACAGCCATATCTTTTGACTCGTTTAGAGTTACGGGAGCCATAACCTGTCAAAACGAAGCTCTCCAGGAGATCTACGCCTTTGAAAGCCCAAGGCCATCATAACGGTGTTCCATACCCAAAAAGGACCATCCGAATCACTTTCGGGGGCTCGGAAGTTTTTTTTCTTTTCGGTTTCTTCATTTGAATTTTTTGGTTAAACGGGATCACCGTGGCTGGCCTACGATTTAACACCGCTGCAGAATGATTCCGCATGGTACAGTTCCGTTTCAAATCCACGCACTCATTACCAAAATTCGCACGACACCGTTTCGGCGTTTTGATCCGACGTTGCACCCCGTACCGTCGATGTTGCACTCTGAGTATATCGATTATTCGGACAGCCATATCTTTTGACTCGTTTAGAGTTACGGTAGCCATAACCTGTCAAAACGAAGCTCTCCAGGAGATCTATGCCTTTGACGGCCCAAAGCCGTCATAACGGCGTTCCATACCCAAAAAGGACCATCCGAATCACTTTCGGGGGCTCGGAAGTTTTTTTCTTTTCGGTTTCTTCATTTGAATTTTTTGGTTAAACGGGATCACCGTGGCTGGCCTACGATTTAACACCGCTACAGAATGATTCCCCATGGTACAGTTCTGTTTCAAATCCACGCACTCATTACCAAAATTCGCACGACACCGTTTCGGCGTTTTGATCTGACGTTGCACCCCGCACCGTCGATGTTGCACTCTGAGTATATCGATTATTCGGACAACCATATCTTTTGACTCGTTTAGAGTTACGGGAGCCATAACCTGTCAAAACGAAGCTCTCCAGGAGATCTATGCCTTTGACGGCCCGAAGCCGTCATAACGGCGTTCCATACCCAAAAAGGACCATCCGAATCACTTTCGGGGGCTCGGAAGTTTTTTTTCTTTTCGGTTTCTTCATTTAAATTTTTTGGTTAAACGGGATCACCGTGGCTGGCCTACGATTTAACACCGCTGCAGAATGATTCCTCATGGTATAGTTCCGTTTCAAATCCACGCACTCATTTCCAAAATTCGCACGACACCGTTTCGGCGTTTTGATCCGACGTTGCACCCCGCACCGTCGATGTTGCACTCTGAGTATATCCATTATTCGGACAGCCATATCTTTTGACTCGTTTAGAGTTACGGGAGCCATAACCTGTCAAAACGAAGCTCTCCAGGAGATCTACGCCTTTGATTGCCCAAGGCCGTCATAACGGCGTTCCATACCCAAAAAGGACCATCCGAATCACTTTCGGGGGCTCGGAAGTTTTTTTTCTTTTCGGTTTCTTCATTTGAATTTTTTGGTTAAACGGGATCACCGTGGCTGGCCTACGATTTAACACCGCTGCAGAATGATTCCTCATGGTACAGTTCCGTTTCAAATCCACGCACTCATTTCCAAAATTCGCACGACACCGTTTCGGCGTTTTGATCCGACGTTGCACCCCGCACCGTCGATGTTGCACTCTGAGTATATCGATTATTCGGACAGCCATATCTTTTGACTCGTTTAGAGTTACGGGAGCCATAACCTGTCAAAACGAAGCTCTCCAGGAGATCTACGCCTTTGATTGCCCAAGGCCGTCATAATGGCGTTCCATACCCAAAAAGGACCATCCGAATCACTTTCGGGGGCTCGGAAGTTTTTTTTCTTTTCGGTTTCTTCATTTGAATTTTTTGGTTAAACGGGATCACCGTGGCTGGCCTACGATTTAACACCGTTGCAGAATGATTCCTCATGGTACAGTTCCGTTTCAAATCCACGCACTCATTTCCAAAATTCGCACGACACCGTTTCGGCGTTTTGATCCGACGTTGCACCCCGCACCGTCGATGTTGCACCTTGAGTATATCGATTATTCGAACAGCCATATCTTTTGACTCGTTTAGATTTACGGGAGCCATAACCTGTCAAAACGAAGCTCTCCAGGAGATCTACGCCTTTGACAGCCCAAGGCCGTCATAACGGCGTTCCATACCCAAAAAGGACCAACCGAATCACTTTCGGGGGCTCGGAAGTTTTTTTCTTTTCGGTTTCTTCATTTGAATTTTTTGGTTAAACGGGATCACCGTGGCTGGCCTACGATTTAACACCGTTGCAGAATGATTCCTCATGGTACAGTTCCGTTTCAAATCCACGCACTCATTTCCAAAATTCGCACGACACCGTTTCGGCGTTTTGATCCGACGTTGCACCCCGCACCGTCGATGTTGCACCTTGAGTATATCGATTATTCAGACTGCCATATCTTTTGACTCGTTTAGATTTACGGGAGCCATAACCTGTCAAAACGAAGCTCTCCAGAAGATCTACGCCTTTGACAGCCCAAGGCCGTCATAACGGCGTTCCATACCCAAAAAGGACCATCCGAATCACTTTCGGGGGCTCGGAAGTTTTTTTTCTTTTCGGTTTCTTCATTTGAATTTTTTGGTTAAACGGGATCACCGTGGCTGGCCTACGATTTAACACCGCTGTAGAATGATTCCTCATGGTACAGTTCCGTTTCAAATCCACGCACTCATTTCCAAAATTCGCACGACACCGTTTCGGCGTTTTGATCCGACGTTGCACCCCGCACCGTCGATGTTGCACCTTGAGTATATCGATTATTCGGACAGCCATATCTTTTGACTCGTTTAGAGTTACGGGAGCCATAACCTGTCAAAACGAAGCTCTCCAGGAGATCTACGCCTTTGACAGCCCAAGGCCATCATAACGGCGTTCCATACCCAAAAATGACCATCCGAATCACTTTCGGGGGCTCGGAAGTTTTTTTTCTTTTCGGTTTCTTCATTTGAATTTTTTGGTTAAACGGGATCACCGTGGCTGGCCTACGATTTAACACCGCTGCAGAATGATTCCTCATGGTACAGTTCCGTTTCAAATCCACGCACTCATTTCCAAAATTCGCACGACACCGTTTCGGCGTTTTGATCCGACGTTGCACCCCGCACCGTCGATGTTGCACTCTGAGTATATCCATTATTCGGACAGCCATATCTTTTGACTCGTTTAGAGTTACGGGAGCCATACCTGTCAAAACGAAGCTCTCCAGGAGATCTACGCCTTTGACTACCCAAGGCCGTCATAACGGCGTTCCATACCCAAAAAGGACCATCCGAATCACTTTCGGGGGCTCGGAAGTTTTTTTTCTTTTCGGTTTCTTCATTTGAATTTTTTGGTTAAACGGGATCACCGTGGCTGGCCTACGATTTAACACCGCTGCAGAATGATTCCTCATGGTACAGTTCCGTTTCAAATCCACGCACTCATTTCCAAAATTCGCACGACACCGTTTCGGCGTTTTGATCCGACGTTGCACCCCGCACCGTCGATGTTGCACCTTGAGTATATCGATTATTCGGACAGCCATATCTTTTGACTCGTTTAGAGTTACGGGAGCCATAACCTGTCAAAACGAAGCTCTCCAGGAGATCTACGCCTTTGACAGCCCAAGGCCATCATAACGGCGTTCCATACCCAAAAAGGACCATCCGAATCATTTTCGGGGGCTCGGAAGTTTTTTTTCTTTTCGGTTTCTTCATTTGAATTTTTTGGTTAAACGGGATCACCGTGGCTGGCCTACGATTTAACACCGCTGCAGAATGATTCCTCATGGTACAGTTCCGTTTCAAATCCACGCACTCATTTCCAAAATTCGCACGACACCGTTTCGGCGTTTTGATCCGACGTTGCACCCCGCACCGTCGATGTTGCACTCTGAGTATATCGATTATTCGGACAGCCATATCTTTTGACTCGTTTAGAGTTACGGGAGCCATACCTATCAAAACGAAGCTCTCCAGGAGCTCTACGCCTTTGATTGCCCAAGGCCGTCATAACGGCGTTCCATACCCAAAAAGGACCATCCGAATCACTTTCGGGGGCTCGGAAGTTTTTTTTCTTTTCGGTTTCTTCATTTGAATTTTTTGGTTAAACGGGATCACCGTGGCTGGCCTACGATTTAACACCGTTGCAGAATGATTCCTCATGGTACAGTTCCGTTTCAAATCCACGCACTCATTTCCAAAATTCGCACGACACCGTTTCGGCGTTTTGATCCGACGTTGCACCCCGCACCGTCGATGTTGCACCTTGAGTATATCGATTATTCGAACAGCCATATCTTTTGACTCGTTTAGATTTACGGGAGCCATAACCTGTCAAAACGAAGCTCTCCAGGAGATCTACGCCTTTGACAGCCCAAGGCCGTCATAACGGCGTTCCATACCCAAAAAGGACCATCCGAATCACTTTCGAGGTCTCAGAAGTTTTTTTCTTTTCGGTTTCTTCATTTGAATTTTTTGGTTAAACGGGATCACCGTGGCTGGCCTACGATTTAACACCGTTGCAGAATGATTCCTCTTGGTACAGTTCCGTTTCAAATCCACGCACTCATTTCCAAAATTCGCACGACACCGTTTCGGCGTTTTGATCCGACGTTGCACCCCGCACCGTCGATGTTGCACCTTGAGTATATCGATTATTCAGACTGCCATATCTTTTGACTCGTTTAGATTTACGGGAGCCATAACCTGTCAAAACGAAGCTCTCCAGGAGATCTACGCCTTTGACAGCCCAAGGCCGTCATAACGGCGTTCCATACCCAAAAAGGACCATCCGAATCACTTTCGGGGGCTCGGAAGTTTTTTTTCTTTTCGGTTTCTTCATTTGAATTTTTTGGTTAAACGGGATCACCGTGGCTGGCCTACGATTTAACACCGCTGCAGAATGATTCCTCATGGTACAGTTCCGTTTCAAATCCACGCACTCATTTCCAAAATTCGCACGACACCGTTTCGGCGTTTTGATCCGACGTTGCACCCCGCACCGTCGATGTTGCACCTTGAGTATATCGATTATTCGGACAGCCATATCTTTTGACTCGTTTAGAGTTACGGGAGCCATAACCTGTCAAAACGAAGCTCTCCAGGAGATCTACGCCTTTGACAGCCCAAGGCCATCATAACGGCGTTCCATACCCAAAAAGGACCATCCGAATCACTTTCGGGGGCTCGGAAGTTTTTTTTCTTTTCGGTTTCTTCATTTGAATTTTTTGGTTAAACGGGATCACCGTGGCTGGCCTACGATTTAACACCGCTGCAGAATGATTCCGCATGGTACAGTTCCGTTTCAAATCCACGCACTCATTTCCAAAATTCGCACGACACCGTTTCGACGTTTTGATCCGACGTTGCACCCCGCACCGTCGATGTTGCACTCTGAGTATATCGATTATTCGGACAGCCGTATCTTTTGACTCGTTTAGAGTTACGGGAGCCATAACCTGTCAAAACGAAGCTCTCCAGGAGATCTACGCCTTTGACTACCCAAGGCCGTCATAACGGCGTTCCATACCCAAAAAGGACCATCCGAATCACTTTCGGGGGCTCGGAAGTTTTTTTTCTTTTCGGTTTCTTCATTTGAATTTTTTGGTTAAACGGGATCACCGTGGCTGGCCTACGATTTAACACCGCTGCAGAATGATTCCGCATGGTACAGTTCCATTTCAAATCCACGCACTCATTTCCAAAATTCGCACGACACCGTTTCGACGTTTTGATCCGACGTTGCACCCCGCACCGTCGATGTTGCACTCTGAGTATATCGATTATTCGGACAGCCATATCTTTAGACTCGTTTAGAGTTACGGGAGCCATAACCTGTCAAAACGAAGCTCTCCAGGAGATCTACGCCTTTGACAGCCTAAGGCCATCATAACGGCGTTCCATACCCAAAAAGGACCATCCGAATAACTTTCGGGGGCTCGGAAGTTTTTTTTCTTTTCGGTTTCTTCATTTGAATTTTTTGGTCAAACGGGATCACCGTGGCTGGCCTACGATTTAACACCGCTGCAGAATGATTCCTCATGGTACAGTTCCGTTTCAAATTCACGCACTCATTTCCAAAATTCGCACGACACCGTTTCGGCGTTTTGATCCGACGTTGCACCCCGCACCGTCGATGTTCCACTCTGAGTATATCGATTATTTGGACAGCCATATCTTTTGACTCGTTTAGAGTTACGGGAGCCATAACCTGTCAAAACGAAGCTCTCCAGGAGATCTACGCCTTTGATTGCCCAAGGCCGTCATAACGGCGTTCCATACCCAAAAAGGACCATCCGAATCACTTTCGGGGGCTCGGAAGTTTTTTTTCTTTTCGGTTTCTTCATTTGAATTTTTTGGTTAAACGGGATCACCGTGGCTGGCCTACGATTTAACACCGCTGTAGAATGATTCCTCATGGTACAGTTCCATTTCAAATCCACGCACTCATTTCCAAAATTCGCACAACACCGTTTCGGCGTTTTGATCCGACGTTGCACCCCGCACCGTCGATGTTGCACCTTTAGTATATCGATTATTCGGACAGCCATATCTTTTGACTCGTTTAGAGTTACGGGAGCCATAACCTGTCAAAACGAAGCCCTCCAGGAGATCTACGCCTTTGACAGCCAAGGCCGTCATAACGGCGTTCGATACCCAAAAAGGACCATCCGAATCACTTTCGGGGGCTCGGAAGTTTTTTTTCTTTTCGGTTTCTTCATTTGAATTTTTTGGTTAAACGGGATCACCGTGGCTGGCCTACGATTTAACACCGTTGCAGAATGATTCCTCATGGTACAGTTCCGTTTCAAATCCACGCACTCATTTCCAAAATTCGAACGACACCGTTTCGGCGTTTTGATCCGACGTTGCACCCCGCACCGTCGATGTTGCACCTTGAGTATATCGATTATTCGAACAGCCATATCTTTTGACTCGTTTAGATTTACGGGAGCCATAACCTGTCAAAACGAAGCTCTCCAGGAGATCTACGCCTTTGACAGCCCAAGGCCGTCATAACGGCGTTCCATACCCAAAAAGGACCATCCGAATCACTTTCGGGGGCTCGGAAGTTTTTTTCTTTTCGGTTTCTTCATTTGAATTTTTTGGTTAAACGGGATCACCGTGGCTGGCCTACGATTTAACACCGCTACAGAATGATTCCGCATGGTACAGTTCCGTTTCAAATCCACGCACTCATTTCCAAAATTCGCACGACACCGTTTCGACGTTTTCATCCGACGTTGCACCCCGCACCGTCGATGTTGCACTCTGAGTATATCGATTATTCCGACAGCCATATCTTTTGACTCGTTTAGAGTTACGGGAGCCATAACCTGTCAAAACGAAGCTCTCCAGGAGATCTACGCCTTTGACAGCCTAAGGCCATCATAACGGCGTTCCATACCCAAAAAGGACCATCCGAATAACTTTCGGGGGATCGAAAGTTTTTTTTCTTTTCGGTTTCTTCATTTGAATTTTTTGGTCAAACGGGATCACCGTGGCTGGCCTACGATTTAACACCGCTGCAGAATGATTCCTCATGGTACAGTTCCGTTTCAAATTCACGCACTCATTTCCAAAATTCGCACGACACCGTTTCGGCGTTTTGATCCGACGTTGCACCCCGCACCGTCGATGTTCCACTCTGAGTATATCGATTATTCGGACAGCCATATCTTTTGACTCGTTTAGAGTTACGGGAGCCATAACCTGTCAAAACGAAGCTCTCCAAGAGATCTACGCCTTTGATTGCCCAAGGCCGTCATAACGGCGTTCCATACCCAAAAACGACCATCCGATTCACTTTCGGGGGCTCGGAAGTTTTTTTTCTTTTCGGTTTCTTCATTTGAATTTTTTGGTTAAACGGGATCACCGTGGCTGGCCTACGATTTAACACCGCTGCAGAATGATTCCTCATGGTACAGTTCCGTTTCAAATCCACGCACTCATTTCCAAAATTCGCACGACACCGTTTCGGCGTTTTGATCCGACGTTGCACCCCGCACCGTCGATGTTGCACCTTGAGTATATCGATTATTCGGACAGCCATATCTTTTGACTCGTTTAGAGTTACGGGAGCCATAACCTGTCAAAACGAAGCTCTCTAGGAGATCTACGCCTTTGACTGCCAAGGCCGTCATAACGGCGTTCCATACCCAAAAAGGACCATCCGAATCACTTTCGGGGGCTCGGAAGTTTTTTTCTTTTCGGTTTCTTCATTTGAATTTTTTGGTTAAACGGGATCACCGTGGCTGGCCTACGATTTAACACCGCTACAGAATGATTCCCCATGGTACAGTTCTGTTTCAAATCCACGCACTCATTACCAAAATTCGCACGACACCGTTTCAGCGTTTTGATCCGACGTTGCACCCCGCACCGTCGATGTTGCACTCTGAGTATATCGATTATTCGGACAGCCATATCTTTTGACTCGTTTAGAGTTACGGGAGCCATACCTGTCAAAACGAAGCTCTCCAGGAGATCTATGCCTTTGACGGCCCAAAGCCGTCATAACGCCGTTCCATACCCAAAAAGGACCATCTGAATCACTTTCGGGGGCTCGGAAGTTTTTTTTTCTTTTCGGTTTCTTCATTTGAATTTTTTGGTTAAACGGGATCACCGTGGCTGGCCTACGATTTAACACCGCTGCAGAATGATTCCTCATAGTACAGTTCCGTTTCAAATCCACGCACTCATTTCCAAAATTCGCACGACACCGTTTCGGCGTTTTGATCCGACGTTGCACCCCGCACCGTCGATGTTGCACTCTGAGTATATCGTTTATTCGGACAGCCATATCTTTTGACTCGTTTAGAGTTACGGGAGCCATAACCTGTCAAAACGAAGCTCTCCAGGAGATCTACGCCTTTGATTGCCCAAGGCCGTCATAACGGCGTTCCATACCCAAAAAGGACCATCCGAATCACTTTCGAGGGCTCGGAAGTTTTTTTTCTTTTCGGTTTCTTCATTTGAATTTTTTGGTTAAACGGGATCACCGTGGCTGGCCTACGATTTAACACCGTTGCAGAATGATTCCTCATGGTACAGTTCCGTTTCAAATCCACGCACTCATTTCCAAAATTCGCACGACACCGTTTCGGCGTTTTGATCCGACGTGGCACCCCGCACCGTCGATGTTGCACCTTGAGTATATCGATTATTCGGACAGCCATATCTTTTGACTCGTTTAGATTTACGGGAGCCATAACCTGTCAAAACGAAGCACTCCAGGAGATCTACGCCTTTGACAGCACAAGGCCGTCATAACGGCGTTCCATTCCCAAAAAGGACCATCTGAATCACTTTCGGGGGCTCGGAAGTTTTTTTTCTTTTCGGTTTCTTCATTTGAATTTTTTGGTTAAACGGGATCACCGTGGCTGGCCTACGATTTAACACCGCTGCAGAATGATTCCTCATGGTACAGTTCCGTTTCAAATCCACGCACTCATTTCCAAAATTCGCACGACACCGTTTCGGCGTTTTGATCCGACGTTGCACCCCGCACCGTCGATGTTGCACCTTGAGTATATCGATTATTCGGACAGCCATATCTTTTGACTCGTTTAGAGTTACGGGAGCCATAACCTGTCAAAACGAAGCTCTCCAGGAGATCTACGCCTTTGACAGCCGAAGGCCATCATAACGGCGTTCCATACCCAAAAAGGACCATCCGAACCACTTTCGGGGGCTCGGAAGTTTTTTTTCTTTTCGGTTTCTTCGTTTGAATTTTTTGGTTAAACGGGATCACCGTGGCTGGCCTACGATTTAACACCGCTGCAGAATGATTCCGCATGGTACAGTTCCGTTTCAAATCCACGCACTCATTTCCAAAATTCGCACGACACCGTTTCGACGTTTTGATCCGACGTTGCACCCCGCACCGTCGATGTTGCACGCTGAGTATATCGATTATTCGGACAGCCATATCTTTTGACTCGTTTAGAGTTACGGGAGCCATAACCTGTCAAAACGAAGCTCTCCAGGAGATCTACGCCTTTGACTACCCAAGGCCGTCATATCGGCGTTCCATACCCAAAAAGGACCATCCGAATCACTTTCGGGGGCTCGGAAGTTTTTTTTCTTTTCGGTTTCTTCATTTGAATTTTTTGGTTAAACGGGATCACCGTGGCTGGCCTACGATTTAACACCGCTGAAGAATGATTCCGCATGGTACAGTTCCGTTTCAAATCCACGCACTCATTTCCAAAATTCGCACGACACCGTTTCGACGTTTTGATCCGACGTTGCACCCCGCACCGTCGATGTTGCACTCTGAGTATATCGATTATTCGGACAGCCATATCTTTTGACTCGTTTAGAGTTACGGGAACCATAACCTGTCAAAACGAAGCTCTCCAGGAGATATACGCATTTGACAGCCTAAGGCCATCATAACGGCGTTCCATACCCAAAAAGGACCATCCGAATCACTTTCGGGGGCTCGGAAGTTTTTTTCTTTTCGGTTTCTTCATTTGAATTTTTTGGTTAAACGGGATCACCGTGGCTGGCCTACGATTTAACACCGCTGCAGAATGATTCCTCATGGTACAGTTCCGTTTCAAATCCACGCACTCATTTCCAAAATTCGCACGACACCGTTTCGGCGTTTTGATCCGACGTTGCACCCCGCACCGTCGATGTTGCACCTTGAGTATATCGATTATTCGGACAGCCATATCTTTTGACTCGTTTAGAGTTACGGGAGCCATAACCTGTCAAAACGAAGCTCTCCAGGAGATCTACGCCTTTGACAGCCCAAGGCCGTCATAACGGCGTTCCATACCCAAAAAGGACCATCCGAATCACTTTCGGGGGCTCGGAAGTTTTTTTTCTTTTCGGTTTCTTCATTTGAATTTTTTGGTTAAACGGGATCACCGTGGCTGGCCTACGATTTAACACCGCTGCAGAATGATTCCGCATGGTACAGTTCCGTTTCAAATCCATGCACTCATTTCCAAAATTCGCACGATACCGTTTCGACGTTTTGATCCGACGTTGCACCCCGCACCGTCGATGTTGCACCCTGAGTATATCGATTTTTCGGACAGCCATATCTTTTGTCTCGTTTAGAGTTACGGGAGCCATAACCTGTCAAAACGAAGCTCTCCAGGAGATCTACGCCTTTGACGGTCGAAGGCCGTCATAACGACGTTCCATACCCAAAAAGGACCATCCGAATCACTTTCGGGGGCTCGGAAGTTTTTTTTCTTTTCGGTTTCTTCATTTGAATTTTTTGGTTAAACGGGATCACCGTGGCTGGCCTACGATTTAACACCGCTGCAGAATGATTCCGCATGGTACAGTTCCGTTTCAAATCCACGCACTCATTTCCAAAATTCGCACGACACCGTTTCGACGTTTTGATCCGACGTTGCACCCCGCACCGTCGATGTTGCACTCTGAGTATATCGATTATTCGGACAGCCATATCTTTTGACTCGTTTAGAGTTACGGGAGCCATAACCTGTCAAAATGAAGCTCTCCAGGAGATCTACGCCTTTGACTACCCAAGGCCGTCATAACGGCGTTCCATACCCAAAAAGGACCATCCGAATCACTTTCGGGGGCTTGGAAGTTTTTTTTCTTTTCGGTTTCTTCATTTGAATTTTTTGGTTAAACGGGATCACCGTGGCTGGCCTACGATTTAACACCGCTGAAGAATGATTCCGCATGGTATAGTTCCGTTTCAAATCCACGCACTCATTTCCAAAATTCGCACGACACCGTTTCGACGTTTTGATCCGACGTTGCACCCCGCACCGTCGATGTTGCACTATGAGTATATCGATTATTCGGACAGCCATATCTTTTGACTCGTTTAGAGTTACGGGAGCCATAACCTGTCAAAACGAAGCTCTCCAGGAGATCTACGCCTTTGACAGCCTAAGGCCATCATAACGGCGTTCCATACCCAAAAAGGACCATCCGAATCACTTTCGGGGGCTCGGAAGTTTTTTTTCTTTTCGGTTACTTCATTTGAATTTTTTGGTTAAACGGGATCACCGTGGCTGGCCTACGATTTAACACCGCTGCAGAATGATTCCTCATGGTACAGTTCTGTTTCAAATCCACGCACTCATTTCCAAAATTCGCTCGACACCGTTTCGGCGTTTTGATCCGACGTTGCACCCCGCACCGTCGATGTTGCACCTTGAGTATATCGATTATTCGGACAACCATATCTTTTGACTCGTTTAGAGTTACGGGAGCCATAACCTGTCAAAACGAACCTCTCCAGGAGATCTACGCCTTTGACAGCCCAAGGCCGTCATAACGGCGTTCCATTCCCAAAAAGGACCATCCGAATCACTTTCGGGGGCTCGGAAGTTTTTTTTCTTTTCGGTTTCTTCATTTGAATTTTTTGGTTAAACGGGATCACCGTGGCTGGCCTACGATTTAACACCGCTGCAGAATGATTCCGCATGGTATAGTTCCGTTTCAAATCCACGCACTCATTTCCAAAATTCGCACGACACCGTTTCGACGTTTTGATCCGACGTTGCACCCCGCACCGTCGATTTTGCACTATGAGTATATCGATTATTCGGACAGCCATATCATATGACTCGTTTAGAGTTACGGGAGCCATAACCTGTCAAAACGAAGCTCTCCAGGAGATCTACGCCTTTGACAGCCTAAGGCCATCATAACGGCGTTCCATACCCAAAAAGGACCATCCGAATCACTTTCGGGGGCTCGGAAGTTTTTTTTCTTTTCGGTTACTTCATTTGAATTTTTTGGTTAAACGGGATCACCGTGGCTGGCCTACGATTTAACACCGCTGCAGAATGATTCCTCATGGTACAGTTCCGTTTCAAATCCACGCACTCATTTCCAAAATTCGCACGACACCGTTTCGGCGTTTTGATCCGACGTTGCACCCCGCACCGTCGATGTTGCACCTTGAGTATATCGATTATTCGGACAGCCATATCTTTTGACTCGTTTAGAGTTACGGGAGCCATAACCTGTCAAAACGAACCTCTCCAGGAGATCTACGCCTTTGACAGCCCAAGGCCGTCATAACGGCGTTCCATTCCCAAAAAGGACCATCCGAATCACTTTCGGGGGCTCGGAAGATTTTTTTCTTTTCGGTTTCTTCATTTGAATTTTTTGGTTAAACGGGATCACCGTGGCTGGCCTACGATTTAACACCGCTGCAGAATGATTCCGCATGGTACAGTTCCGTTTCAAATCCACGCACTCATTTCCAAAATTCGCACGATACCGTTTCGACGTTTTGATCCGACGTTGCACCCCGCACCGTCGATGTTGCACCCTGAGTATATCGATTATTCGGACAGCCATATCTTTTGACTCGTTTAGAGTTACGGGAGCTATAACCTATCAAAACGAAGCTCTCCAGGAGATCTACGCCTTTGACAGCCCAAGGCCGTCATAACGGCGTTCCATACCCAAAAAGGACCATCCAAATCACTTTCGGGGGCTCGGAAGTTTTTTTTCTTTTCGGTTTCTTCATTTGAATTTTTTGGTTAAACGGGATCACCGTGGCTGGCCTACGATTTAACACCGCTGCAGAATGATTCCGCATGGTACAGTTCCGTTTCAAATCCACGCACTCATTTCCAAAATTCGCACGACACCGTTTCGACGTTTTGATCCGACGTTGCACCCCGCACCGTCGATGTTGCACTCTGAGTATATCGATTATTCGGACAGCCATATCTTTTGACTCGTTTAGAGTTACGGGAGCCATAACCTGTCAAAACGAAGCTCTCCAGGAGATCTACGCCTTTGACAGTCTAAGGCCATCATAACGGCGTTCCATACCCAAAAAGGACCATCCGAATCACTTTCGGGGGCTCGGAAGTTTTTTTTCTTTTCGGTTTCTTCATTTGAATTTTTTGGTTAAACGGGATCACCGTGGCTGGCCTACGATTTAACACCGCTGCAGAATGATTTCTCATGGTACAGTTCCGTTTCAAAACCATGCACTCATTTCCAAAATTCGCACGACACCGTTTCGGCGTTTTGATCCGACGTTGCACCCCGCACCGTCGATGTTGCACTCTGAGTATATCGATTATTCGGACAGCCATATCTTTTCACTCGTTTAGAGTTACGGGAGCCATAACCTATCAAAACGATGCTCTCCAGGAGATCTACGCCTTTGATTGCCCAAGGCCGTCATAACGGCGTTCCATACCCAAAAAGGACCATCCGAATCACTTTCGGGGGCTCGGAAGTTTTTTTTCTTTTCGGTTTCTTCATTTGAATTTTTCGGTTAAACGGGATCACCGTGGCTGGCCTACGATTTAACACCGTTGCAGAATGATTCCTTATGGTACAGTTCCGTTTCAAATCCACGCACTCATTTCCAAAATTCGCACGACACCGTTTCGGCGTTTTGATCCGACGTTACACCCCGCACCGTCGATGTTGCACCTTGAGTATATCGATTATTCGGACAGCCATATCTTTTGACTCGTTTAGATTTACGGGAGCCATAACCTGTCAAAACGAAGCTCTCCAGGAGATCTACGCTTTTGACAGCCCAAGGCCATCATAATGGCGTTCCATACCCAAAAAGGACCATCCGAATCACTTTCGGGGGCTCGGAAGTTTTTTTTCTTTTCGGTTTCTTCATTTGAATTTTTTGGTTAAACGGGATCACCGTGGCTGGCCTACGATTTAACACCGCTGCAGAATGATTCCTCATGGTACAGTTCCGTTTCAAATCCACGCACTCATTTCCAAAATTCGCACGACACCGTTTCGGCGTTTTGATCCGACGTTGCACCCCGCACCGTCGATGTTGCACTCTGAGTATATCGATTATTCGGACAGCCATATCTTTTCACTCGTTTAGAGTTACGGGAGCCATAACCTGTCAAAACGATGCTCTCTAGGAGATCTACGCCTTTGATTGCCCAAGGCCGTCATAACGGCGTTCCATACCCAAAAAGGACCATCCGAATCACTTTCGGGGGCTCGGAAGTTTTTTTTCTTTTCGGTTTCTTCATTTGAATTTTTTGGTTAAACGGGATCACCGTGGCTGGCCTACGATTTAACACCGCTGCAGAATGATTCCGCATGGTACAGTTCCGTTTCAAATCCACGCACTCATTTCCAAAATTCGCACGATACCGTTTCGACGTTTTGATCCGACGTTGCACCCCGCACCGTCGATGTTGCACCCTGAGTATATCGATTATTCGGACAGCCATATCTTTTGACTCGTTTAGAGTTACGGGAGCCATAACCTGTCAAAACGAAGCTCTCCAGGAGATCTACGCCTTTGACGGTCGAAGGCCGTCATAACGGCGTTCCATACCCAAAAAGGACCATCCGAATCACTTTCGGGGGCTCGGAAGTTTTTTTTCTTTTCGGTTTCTTCATTTGAATATTTTGGTTAAACGGGATCACCGTGGCTGGCCTACGATTTAACACCGCTGCAGAATGATTCCGCATGGTACAGTTCCGTTTCAAATCCACGCACTCATTTCCAAAATTCGCCCGACACCGTTTCGACGTTTTGATCCGACGTTGCACCCCGCACCGTCGATGTTGCACTCTGAGTATATCGATTATTCGGACAGCCATATCTTTTGACTCGTTTAGAGTTACGGGAGCCATAACCTGTCAAAACGAAGCTCTCCAGGAGATCTACGCCTTTGACTACCCAAGGCCGTCATAACGGCGTTCCATACCCAAAAAGGACCATCCGAATCACTTTCGGGGGCTTGGAAGTTTTTTTTCTTTTCGGTTTCTTCATTTGAATTTTTTGGTTAAACGGGATCACCGTGGCTGGCCTACGATTTAACACCGCTGCAGAATGATTCCTCATGGTACAGTTCCGTTTCAAATCCACGCACTCATTTCAAAAATTCGCACGACACCGTTTCGGCGTTTTGATCCGACGTTGCACCCCGCACCGTCGATGTTGCACCTTGAGTATATCGATTATTCGGACAGCCATATCTTTTGACTCGTTTAGAGTTACGGGAGCCATAACCTGTCAAAACGAACCTCTCCAGGAGATCTACGCCTTTGACAGCCCAAGGCCGTCATAACGGCGTTCCATACCCAAAAAGGACCATCCGAATCACTTTCGGGGGCTCGGAAGTTTTTTTTCTTTTCGGTTTCTTCATTTGAATTTTTTGGTTAAACGGGATCACCGTGGCTGGCCTACGATTTAACACCGCTGCAGAATGATTCCTCATGGTACAGTTCTGTTTCAAATCCACGCACTCATTTCCAAAATTCGCACGACACCGTTTCGGCGTTTTGATCCGACGTTGCACCCCGCACCGTCGATGTTGCACTCTGAGTATATCGATTATTCGGACAGCCATATCTTTTCACTCGTTTAGAGTTACGGGAGCCATAACCTGTCAAAACGATGCTCTCTAGGAGATCTACGCCTTTGATTGCCCAAGGCCGTCATAACGGCGTTCCATACCCAAAAAGGACCATCCGAATCACTTTCGGGGGCTCGGAAGTTTTTTTTCTTTTCGGTTTCTTCATTTGAATTTTTTGGTTAAACGGGATCACCGTGGCTGGCCTACGATTTAACACCGTTGCAGAATGATTCCTCATGGTACAGTTCCGTTTCAAATCCACGCACTCATTTCCAAAATTCGCACGACACCGTTTCGGCGTTTTGATCCGATGTTACACCCCGCACAGTCGATGTTGCACCTTGAGTATATCGATTATTCGGACAGCCATATCTTTTGACTCGTTTAGATTTACGGGAGCCATAACCTGTCAAAACGAAGCTCTCCAGGAGATCTACGCTTTTGACAGCCCAAGGCCGTCATTACGGTGTTCCATACCCAAAAAGGACCATCCGAATCACTTTCGGGGGCTCGGAAGTTTTTTTCTTTTCGGTTTCTTCATTTGAATTTTTTGGTTAAACGGGATCACCGTGGCTGGCCTACGATTTAACACCGCTGCAGAATGATTCCGCATGGTACAGTTCCGTTTCAAATCCACGCACTCATTTCCAAAATTCGCACGATACCGTTTCGACGTTTTGATCCGACGTTGCACCCCGCACCGTCGATGTTGCACCCTGAGTATATCGATTATTCGGACAGCCATATCTTTTGACTCGTTTAGAGTTACGGGAGCCATAACCTGTCAAAACGAAGCTCTCCAGGAGATCTACGCCTTTGACGGTCGAAGGCCGTCATAACGGCGTTCCATACCCAAAAAGGACCATCCGAATCACTTTCGGGGGCTTGGAAGTTTTTTTTCTTTTCGGTTTCTTCATTTGAATTTTTTGGTTAAACGGGATCACCGTGGCTGGCCTACGATTTAACACCGCTGCAGAATGATTCCTCATGGTACAGTTCCGTTTCAAATCCACGCACTCATTTCAAAAATTCGCACGACACCGTTTCGGCGTTTTGATCCGACGTTGCACCCCGCACCGTCGATGTTGCACCTTGAGTATATCGATTATTCGGACAGCCATATCTTTTGACTCGTTTAGAGTTACGGGAGCCATAACCTGTCAAAACGAACCTCTCCAGGAGATCTACGCCTTTGACAGCCCAAGGCCGTCATAACGGCGTTCCATACCCAAAAAGGACCATCCGAATCACTTTCGGGGGCTCGGAAGTTTTTTTTCTTTTCGGTTTCTTCATTTGAATTTTTTGGTTAAACGGGATCACCGTGGCTGGCCTACGATTTAACACCGCTGCAGAATGATTCCTCATGGTACAGTTCTGTTTCAAATCCACGCACTCATTTCCAAAATTCGCACGACACCGTTTCGGCGTTTTGATCCGACGTTGCACCCCGCACCGTCGATGTTGCACTCTGAGTATATCGATTATTCGGACAGCCATATCTTTTCACTCGTTTAGAGTTACGGGAGCCATAACCTGTCAAAACGATGCTCTCTAGGAGATCTACGCCTTTGATTGCCCAAGGCCGTCATAACGGCGTTCCATACCCAAAAAGGACCATCCGAATCACTTTCGGGGGCTCGGAAGTTTTTTTTCTTTTCGGTTTCTTCATTTGAATTTTTTGGTTAAACGGGATCACCGTGGCTGGCCTACGATTTAACACCGTTGCAGAATGATTCCTCATGGTACAGTTCCGTTTCAAATCCACGCACTCATTTCCAAAATTCGCACGACACCGTTTCGGCGTTTTGATCCGATGTTACACCCCGCACAGTCGATGTTGCACCTTGAGTATATCGATTATTCGGACAGCCATATCTTTTGACTCGTTTAGATTTACGGGAGCCATAACCTGTCAAAACGAAGCTCTCCAGGAGATCTACGCTTTTGACAGCCCAAGGCCGTCATTACGGTGTTCCATACCCAAAAAGGACCATCCGAATCACTTTCGGGGGCTCGGAAGTTTTTTTCTTTTCGGTTTCTTCATTTGAATTTTTTGGTTAAACGGGATCACCGTGGCTGGCCTACGATTTAACACCGCTGCAGAATGATTCCGCATGGTACAGTTCCGTTTCAAATCCACGCACTCATTTCCAAAATTCGCACGATACCGTTTCGACGTTTTGATCCGACGTTGCACCCCGCACCGTCGATGTTGCACCCTGAGTATATCGATTATTCGGACAGCCATATCTTTTGACTCGTTTAGAGTTACGGGAGCCATAACCTATCAAAACGAAGCTCTCCAGGAGATCTACGCCTTTGACGGTCGAAGGCCGTCATAACGGCGTTCCATACCCAAAAAGGACCATCCGAATCACTTTCGGGGGCTCGGAAGTTTTTTTTCTTTTCAGTTTCTTCATTTGAATATTTTGGTTAAACGGGATCACCGTGGCTGGCCTACGATTTAACACCGCTGCAGAATGATTCCGCATGGTACAGTTCCGTTTCAAATCCACGCACTCATTTCCAAAATTCGCACGACACCGTTTCGACGTTTTGATCCGACGTTGCACCCCGCACCGTCGATGTTGCACTCTGAGTATATCGATTATTCGGACAGCCATATCTTTTGACTCGTTTAGAGTTACGGGAGCCATAACCTGTCTAAACGAAGCTCTCCAGGAGATCTACGCCTTTGACTACCCAAGGCCGTCATAACGGCGTTCCATACCCAAAAAGGACCATCCGAATCACTTTCGGGGGCTTGGAAGTTTTTTTTCTTTTCGGTTTCTTCATTTGAATTTTTTGGTTAAACGGGATCACCGTGGCTGGCCTACGATTTAACACCGCTGCAGAATGATTCCTCATGGTACAGTTCCGTTTCAAATCCACGCACTCATTTCAAAAATTCGCACGACACCGTTTCGGCGTTTTGATCCGACGTTGCACCCCGCACCGTCGATGTTGCACCTTGAGTATATCGATTATTCGGACAGCCATATCTTTTGACTCGTTTAGAGTTACGGGAGCCATAACCTGTCAAAACGAACCTCTCCAGGAGATCTACGCCTTTGACAGCCCAAGGCCGTCATAACGGCGTTCCATACCCAAAAAGGACCATCCGAATCACTTTCGGGGGCTCGGAAGTTTTTTTCTTTTCGGTTTCTTCATTTGAATTTTTTGGTTAAACGGGATCACCGTGGCTGGCCTACGATTTAACACCGCTGCAGAATGATTCCGCATGGTACAGTTCCGTTTCAAATCCACGCACTCATTTCCAAAATTCGCACGATACCGTTTCGACGTTTTGATCCGACGTTGCACCCCGCACCGTCGATGTTGCACCCTGAGTATATCGATTATTCGGACAGCCGTATCTTTTGACTCGTTTAGAGTTACGGGAGCTATAACCTATCAAAACGAAGCTCTCCAGGAGATCTACGCCTTTGACAGCCCAAGGCCGTCATAACGGCGTTCCATACCCAAAAAGGACCATCCAAATCACTTTCGGGGGCTCGGAAGTTTTTTTTCTTTTCGGTTTCTTCATTTGAATTTTTTGGTTAAACGGGATCACCGTGGCTGGCCTACGATTTAACACCGCTGCAGAATGATTCCGCATGGTACAGTTCCGTTTCAAATCCACGCACTCATTTCCAAAATTCGCACGACACCGTTTCGACGTTTTGATCCGACGTTGCACCCCGCACCGTCGATGTTGCACTCTGAGTATATCGATTATTCGGACAGCCATATCTTTTGACTCGTTTAGAGTTACGGGAGCCATAACCTGTCAAAATGAAGCTCTCCAGGAGATCTACGCCTTTGACAGTCTAAGGCCATCATAACGGTGTTCCATACCCAAAAAGGACCATCCGAATCACTTTCGGGGGCTCGGAAGTTTTTTTTCTTTTCGGTTTCTTCATTTGAATTTTTTGGTTAAACGGGATCACCGTGGCTGGCCTACGATTTAACACCGCTGTAGAATGATTCCTCATGGTACAGTTCCGTTTCAAATCCATGCACTCATTTCCAAAATTCGCACGACACCGTTTCGGCGTTTTGATCCGACGTTGCACCCCGCACCGTCGATGTTGCACTCTGAGTATATCGATTATTCGGACAGCCATATCTTTTCACTCGTTTAGAGTTACGGGAGCCATAACCTATCAAAACGATGCTCTCCAGGAGATCTACGCCTTTGATTGCCCAAGGCCGTCATAACGGCGTTCCATACCCAAAAAGGACCATCCGAATCACTTTCGGGGGCTCGGAAGTTTTTTTTCTTTTCGGTTTCTTCATTTGAATTTTTTGGTTAAACGGGATCACCGTGGCTGGCCTACGATTTAACACCATTGCAGAATGATTCCTCATGGTACAGTTCCGTTTCAAATCCACGCACTCATTTCCAAAATTCGCACGACACCGTTTCGGCGTTTTAATCCGACGTTACACCCCGCACCGTCGATGTTGCACCTTGAGTATATCGATTATTCGGATAGCCATATCTTTTGACTCATTTAGATTTATGGGAGCCATAACCTGTCAAAACGAAGCTCTCCAGGAGATCTACGCTTTTGACAGCCCAAGGCCGTCTTAACGGCGTTCCATACCCAAAAAGGACCATCCGAATCACTTTCGGGGGCTCGGAAGTTTTTTTTCTTTTCGGTTTCTTCATTTGAATTTTTTGGTTAAACGGGATCACCGTGGCTGGCCTACGATTTAACACCGCTGCAGAATGATTCCGCATGGTACAGTTCCGTTTCAAATCCACGCACTCATTTCCAAAATTCGCACGACACCGTTTCGACGTTTTGATCCGACGTTGCACCCCGCACCGTCGATGTTGCACTCTGAGTATATCGATTATTCGGACAGCCATATCTTTTGACTCGTTTAGAGTTACGGGAGCCATAACCTGTCAAAACGAAGCTCTCCAGGAGATCTACGCCTTTGACAGTCTAAGGCCATCACAACGGCGTTCCATACCCAAAAAGGACCATCCGAATCACTTTCGGGGGCTCGGAAGTTTTTTTCTTTTCGGTTTCTTCATTTGAATTTTTTGGTTAAACGGGATCACCGTGGCTGGCCTACGATTTAACACCGTTGCAGAATGATTCCTCATGGTACAGTTCCGTTTCAAATCCATGCACTCATTTCCAAAATTCGCACGACACCGTTTCGGCGTTTTGATCCGACGTTGCACCCCGCACCGTCGATGTTGCACTTTGAGTATATCGATTATTCGGACAGCCATATCTTTTCACTCGTTTAGAGTTACGGGAGCCATAACCTGTCAAAACGATGCTCTCTAGGAGATCTACGCCTTTGATTACCCAAGGCCGTCATAACGGCGTTCCATACCCAAAAAGGACCATCCGAATCACTTTCGGGGGCTCGGAAGTTTTTTTTCTTTTCGGTTTCTTCATTTGAATTTTTTGGTTAAACGGGATCACCGTGGCTGGCCTACGATTTAACACCGTTGCAGAATGATTCCTCATGGTACAGTTCCGTTTCAAATCCACGCACTCATTTCCAAAATTCGCACGACACCGTTTCGGCGTTTTGATCCGACGTTACACCATGCACCGTCGATGTTGCACCTTGAGTATATCGATTATTCGGACAGCCATATCTTTTGACTCGTTTAGATTTACGGGAGCCATAACCTGTCAAAACGAAGCTCTCCAGGAGATCTACGCTTTTGACAGCCCATGGCCGTCATAACGGCGTTCCATACCCAAAAAGGACCATCCGAATCACTTTCGGGGGCTCGGAAGTTTTTTTTCTTTTCGGTTTCTTCATTTGAATTTTTTGGTTAAACGGGATCACCGTGGCTGGCCTACGATTTAACACCGCTGCAGAATGATTCCGCATGGTACAGTTCCGTTTCAAATCCACGCACTCATTTCCAAAATTCTCACGATACCGTTTCGACGTTTTGATCCGACGTTGCACCCCGCACCGTCGATGTTGCACCCTGAGTATATCGATTATTCGGACACCCATATCTTTTGACTCGTTTAGAGTTACGGGAGCCATAACCTGTCCAAACGAAGCTCTCCAGGAGATCTACGCCTTTGACGGTCGAAGGCCGTCATAACGGCGTTCCATACCCAAAAAGGACCATCCGAATCACTTTCGGGGGCTCGGAAGTTTTTTTTCTTTTCGGTTTCTTCATTTGAATTTTTTGGTTAAACGGGATCACCGTGGCTGGCCTACGATTTAACACCGCTGCAGAATGATTCCGCATGGTACAGTTCCGTTTCAAATCCACGCACTCATTTCCAAAATTCGCACGACACCGTTTCGACGTTTTGATCCGACGTTGCACCCCGCACCGTCGATGTTGCACTCTGAGTATATCGATTATTCGGACAGCCATATCTTTTGACTCGTTTAGAGTTACGGGAGCCATAACCTGTCAAAACGAAGCTCTCCAGGAGATCTACGCCATTGACTACCAAAGGCCGTCATAACGGCGTTCCATACCCAAAAAGGACCATCCGAATCACTTTCGGGGGCTCGGAAGTTTTTTGTCTTTTCGGTTTCTTCATTTGAATTTTTTGGTTAAACGGGATCACCGTGGCTGGCCTACGATTTAACACCGCTGCAGAATGATTCCGCATGGTACAGTTCCGTTTCAAATCCACGCACTCATTTCCAAAATTCGCACGACACCGTTTCGACGTTTTGATCCGACGTTGCACCCCGCACCGTCGATGTTGCACTCTGAGTATATCGATTATTCGGACAGCCATATCTTTTGACTCGTTTAGAGTTACGGGAGCCATAACCTGTCAAAACGAAGCTCTCCAGGAGATCTACGCCTTTGACAGCCCAAGGCCGTCATAACGGCGTTCCATACCCAAAAAGGACCATCCGAATCACTTTCGGGGGCTCGGAAGTTTTTTTTCTTTTCGGTTTCTTCATTTGAATTTTTTGGTTAAACGGGATCACCGTGGCTGGCCTACGATTTAACACCGCTGCAGAATGATTCCTCATGGTGCAGTTCCGTTTCAAATCCACGCACTCATTTCCAAAATTCGCACGACACCGTTTCGGCGTTTTGATCCGACGTTGCACCCCGCACCGTCGATGTTGCACCTTGAGTATATCGATTATTCGGACAGCCATATCTTTTGACTCGTTTAGAGTTACGGGATCCATAACCTGTCAAAACGAACCTCTCCAGGAGATCTACGCCTTTGACAGCCCAAGGCCGTCATAACGGCGTTCCATACCCAAAAAGGACCATCCGAATCACTTTCGGGGGCTCGGAAGTTTTTTTTCTTTTCGGTTTCTTCATTTGAATTTTTTGGTTAAACGGGATCACCGTGGCTGGCCTACGATTTAACACCGCTGCAGAATGATTCCGCATGGTACAGTTCCGTTTCAAATCCACGCACTGATTTCCAAAATTCGCACGATACCGTTTCGACGTTTTGATCCGACGTTGCACCCCGCACCGTCGATGTTGCACCCTGAGTATATCGATTATTCGGACAGCCATATCTTTTGACTCGTTTAGAGTTACGGGAGCTATAACCTATCAAAACGAAGCTCTCCAGGAGATCTACGCCTTTGACAGCCCAAGGCCGTCATAACGGCGTTCCATACCCAAAAAGGACCATCCAAATCACTTTCGGGGGCTCGGAAGTTTTTTTTCTTTTCGGTTTCTTCATTTGAATTTTTTGGTTAAACGGGATCACCGTGGCTGGTCTACGATTTAACACCGCTGCAGAATGATTCCGCATGGTACAGTTCCGTTTCAAATCCACGCACTCATTTCCAAAATTCGCACGACACCGTTTCGACGTTTTGATCCGACGTTGCACCCCGCACCGTCGATGTTGCACTCTGAGTATATCGATTATTCGGACAGCCATATCTTTTGACTCGTTTAGAGTTGCGGGAGCCATAACCTGTCAAAACGAAGCTCTCCAGGAGATCTACGCCTTTGACACTCTAAGGCCATCATAACGGCGTTCCATACCCAAAAAGGACCATCCGAATCACTTTCGGGGGCTCGGAAGTTTTTTTTCTTTTCGGTTTCTTCATTTGAATTTTTTGGTTAAACGGGATCACCGTGGCTGGCCTACGATTTAACACCGCTGCAGAATGATTCCTCATGGTACAGTTCCGTTTCAAATCCATGCACTCATCTCCAAAATTCGCACGACACCGTTTCGGCGTTTTGATCCGACGTTGCACCCCGCACCGTCGATGTTGCACTCTGAGTATATCGATTATTCGGACAGCCATATATTTTCACTCGTTTAGAGTTACGGGAGCCATAACCTGTCAAAACGATGCTCTCTAGGAGATCTACGCCTTTGATTGCCCAAGGCCGTCATAACGGCGTTCCATACCCAAAAAGGACCATCCGAATCACTTTCGGGGGCTCGGAAGTTTTTGTTCTTTTCGGTTTCTTCATTTGAATTTTTTGGTTAAACGGGATCACCGTGGCTGGCCTACGATTTAACACCGTTGCAGAATGATTCCTCATGGTACAGTTCCGTTTCAAATCCACGCACTCATTTCCAAAATTCGCACGACACCGTTTCGGCGTTTTGATCCGACGTTACACCCCGCACCGTCGATGTTGCACCTTGAGTATATCGATTATTCGGACAGCCATATCTTTTGACTCGTTTAGATTTACGGGAGCCATAACCTGTCAAAACGAAGCTCTCCAGGAGATCTACGCTTTTGACAGCCCAAGGCGGTCATAACGGCGTTCCATACCCAAAAAGGAACATCCGAATCACTTTCGGGGGCTCGGAAGTTTTTTTTCTTTTCGGTTTCTTCATTTGAATTTTTTGGTTAAACGGGATCACCGTGGCTGGCCTACGATTTAACACCGCTGCAGAATGATTCCTCATGGTACAGTTCCGTTTCAAATCCACGCACTCATTTCCAAAATTCGCACGACACCGTTTCGGCGTTTTGATCCGACGTTGCACCCCGCACCGTCGATGTTGCACCTTGAGTATATCGATTATTCGGACAGCCATATCTTTTGACTCGTTTAGAGTTACGGGAGCCATAACCTGTCAAAACGAAGCTCTCCAGGAGATCTACGCCTTTGACAGCCCAAGGCCGTCATAACGGCGTTCCATACCCAAAAAGGACCATCTGAATCACTTTCGGGGGCTCGGAAGTTTTTTTTCTTTTCGGTTTCTTCATTTGAATTTTTTGGTTAAACGGGATCACCGTGGCTGGCCTACGATTTAACACCGCTGCAGAATGATTCCGCATGGTACAGTTCCGTTTCAAATCCACGCACTCATTTCCAAAATTCGCACGACACCGTTTCGACGTTTTGATCCGACGTTGCACCCCGCACCGTCGATGTTGCACCCTGAGTATATCGATTATTCGGACAGCCATATCTTTTGACTCGTTTAGAGTTACGGGAGCCATAACCTGTCAAAACGAAGCTCTCCAGGAGATCTACGCCTTTGACAGCCCAAGGCCGTCATAACGGCGTTCCATACCTAAAAAGGACCATCCAAATCACTTTCGGGGGCTCGGAAGTTTTTTTTCTTTTCGGTTTCTTCATTTGAATTTTTTGGTTAAACGGGATCACCGTGGCTGGCCTACGATTTAACACCGCTGCAGAATGATTCCTCATGGTACAGTTCCGTTTCAAATCCACGCACTCATTTCCAAAATTCGCACGACACCGTTTCGGCGTTTTGTTCCGACGTTGCACCCCGCACCGTCGATGTTGCACCTTGAGTATATCGATTATTCGGACAGCCATATCTTTTGACTCGTTTAGAGTTACGGGAGCCATAACCTGTCAAAACGAAGCTCTCTAGGATATCTACGCCTTTGACAGCCCAAGGCCGTCATAACGGCGTTCCATACCCAAAAAGGACCATCCGAATCACTTTCGGGGGCTCGGAAGTTTTTGTTCTTTTCGGTTTCTTCATTTGAATTTTTTGGTTAAACGGGATCACCGTGGCTGGCCTACGATTTAACACCGCTGCAGAATGATTCCTCATGGTACAGTTCCGTTTCAAATCCACGCACTCATTTCCAAAATTCGCACGACACCGTTTCTGCGTTTTGATCCGACGTTGCACCCCGCACCGTCGATGTTGCACCTTGAGTATATCGATTATTCGGACAGCCATATCTTTTGACTCGTTTAGAGTTACGGGAGCCATAACCTATCAAAACGAACCTCTCCAGGAGATCTACGCCTTTGACTGCCCAAGGCCGTCATAACGGCGTTCCATACCCAAAAAGGACCATCCGAATCACTTTCGGGGGCTCGGAAGTTTTTTTTCTTTTCGGTTTCTTCATTTGAATTTTTTGGTTAAACGGGATCACCGTGGCTGGCCTACGATTTAACACCGCTGCAGAATGATTCCGCATGGTACAGTTCCGTTTCAAATCCACGCACTTATTTCCAAAATTCGCACGATACCGTTTCGACGTTTTGATCCGACGTTGCACCCCGCACTGTCGATGTTGCACCCTGAGTATATCGATTATTCGGACAGCCATATCTTTTGACTCGTTTAGAGTTACGGGAGCTATAACCTATCAAAACGAAGCTCTCCAGGAGATCTACGCCTTTGATAGCCCAAGGCCGTCATAACGGCGTTCCATACCCAAAAAGGACCATCCAAATCACTTTCGGGGGCTCGGAAGTTTTTTTTCTTTTCGGTTTCTTCATTTGAATTTTTTGGTTAAACGGGATCACCGTGGCTGGCCTACGATTTAACACCGCTGCAGAATGATTCCGCATGGTAAAGTTCCGTTTCAAATCCACGCACTCATTTCCAAAATTCGCACGACACCGTTTCGACGTTTTGATCCGACGTTGCACCCCGCACCGTCGATGTTGCACTCTGAGTATATCGATTATTCGGACAGCCATATCTTTTGACTCGTTTAGAGTTACGGGAGCCATAACCTGTCAAAACGAAGCTCTCTAGGAGATCTACGCCTTTGACAGTCTAAGGCCATCATAACGGCGTTCCATACCCAAAAAGGACCATCCGAATCACTTTCGGGGGCTCGGATGTTTTTTTTCTTTTCGGTTTCTTCATTTGAATTTTTTGGTTAAACGGGATCACCGTGGCTGGCCTACGATTTAACACCGCTGCAGAATGATTCCTCATGGTACAGTTCCGTTTCAAATCCATGCACTCATTTCCAAAATTCGCACAACACCGTTTCGGCGTTTTGATCCGACGTTGCACCCCGCACCGTCGATGTTGCACTCTGAGTATATCGATTATTCGGACAGCCATATCTTTTCACTCGTTTAGAGTTACGGGAGCCATAACCTGTCAAAACGATGCTCTCCAGGAGATCTACGCCTTTGATTGCCCAAGGCCGTCATAACGGCGTTCCATACCCAAAAAGGACCATCCGAATCACTTTCGGGGGCTCGGAAGTTTTTTTTCTTTTCGGTTTCTTCATTTGAATTTTTTGGTTAAACGGGATCACCGTGGCTGGCCTACGATTTAACACCGTTGCAGAATGATTCCTCATGGTACAGTTCCGTTTCAAATCCACGCACTCATTTCCAAAATTCGCACGACACCGTTTCAGCGTTTTGATCCGACGTTACACCCCGCACCGTCGATGTTGCACCTTGAGTATATCGATTATTCGAACAGCCATATCTTTTGACTCGTTTAGATTTACGGGAGCCATAACCTGTCAAAACGAAGCTCTCCAGGAGATCTACGCTTTTGACAGCCCAAGGCGGTCATAACGGCGTTCCATACCCAAAAAGGAACATCCGAATCACTTTCGGGGGCTCGGAAGTTTTTTTTCTTTTCGGTTTCTTCATTTGAATTTTTTGGTTAAACGGGATCACCGTTGCTGGCCTACGATTTAACACCGCTGCAGAATGATTCCTCATGGTACAGTTCCGTTTTAAATCCACGCACTCATTTCCAAAATTCGCACGACACCGTTTCGGCGTTTTGATCCGACGTTGCACCCCGCACCGTCGATGTTGCACCTTGAGTATATCGATTATTCGGACAGCCATATCTTTTGACTCGTTTAGAGTTACGGGAGCCATAACCTGTCAAAACGAAGCTCTCCGGGAGATCTACGCCTTTGACAGCCCAAGGCCGTCATAACGGCGTTCCATACCCAAAAAGGACCATCCGAATCACTTTCGGGGGCTCGGAAGTTTTTTTTCTTTTCGGTTTCTTCATTTGAATTTTTTGGTTAAACGGGATCACCGTGGCTGGCCTACGATTTAACACCGCTGCAGAATGATTCCGCATGGTACAGTTCCGTTTCAAATCCACGCACTCATTTCCAAAATTCGCACGACACCGTTTCGACGTTTTGATCCGACGTTGCACCCTGCACCGTCGATGTTGCACCCTGAGTATATCGATTATTCGGACAACCATATCTTTTGACTCGTTTAGAGTTACGGGAGCCATAACCTGTCAAAACGAAGCTCTCCAGGAGATCTACGCCTTTGACAGCCCAAGGCCATCATAACGGCGTTCCATACCCAAAAAGGACCATCCAAATCACTTTCGGGGGCTCGGAAGTTTTTTTTCTTTTCGGTTTCTTCATTTGAATTTTTTGGTTAAACGGGATCACCGTGGCTGGCCTACGATTTAACACCGCTGCAGAATGATTCCTCATGGTACAGTTCCGTTTCAAATCCACGCACTCATTTCCAAAATTCGCACGACACCGTTTCGGCGTTTTGTTCCGACGTTGCACCCCGCACCGTCGATGTTGCACCTTGAGTATATCGATTATTCGGACAGCCATATCTTTTGACTCGTTTAGAGTTACGGGAGCCATAACCTGTCAAAATGAAGCTCTCCAGGAGATCTACGCCTTTGACAACCCAAGGCCGTCATAACGGCGTTCCATACCCAAAAAGGACCATCCGAATCACTTTCGGGGGCTCGGAAGTTTTTTTTCTTTTCGGTTTCTTCATTTGAATTTTTTGGTTAAACGGGATCACCGTGGCTGGCCTACAATTTAACACCGCTGCAGAATGATTCCGCATGGTACAGTTCCGTTTCAAATCCACGCACTCATTTCCAAAATTCGCACGACACCGTTTCGACGTTTTGATCCGACGTTGCACCCCGCACCGTCGATGTTGCACCTTGAGTATATCGATTATTCGGACAGCCATATCTTTTGACTCGTTTAGAGTTACGGGAGCCATAACCTGTCAAAACGAAGCTCTCCAGGAGATCTACGCCTTTGACAGCCCAAGGCCGTCATAACGGCGTTCCATACCCAAAAAGGACCATCCAAATCACTTTCGGGGGCTCGGAAGTTTTTTTTCTTTTCGGTTTCTTCATTTGAATTTTTTGGTTAAACGGGATCACCGTGGCTGGCCTACGATTTAACACCGCTGCAGAATGATTCCGCATGGTACAGTTCCGTTTCAAATCCACGCACTCATTTCCAAAATTCGCACGACACCGTTTCGACGTTTTGATCCGACGTTGCACCCCGCACCGTCGATGTTGCACTCTGAGTATATCGATTATTCAGACAGCCATATCTTTTGACTCGTTTAGAGTTACGGGAGCCATAACCTGTCAAAACGAAGCTCTCCAGGAGATCTACGCCTTTGACAGCCCAAGGCCGTCATAACGGCGTTCCATACCCAAAAAGGACCATCCAAATCACTTTCGGGGGCTCGGAAGTTTTTTTTCTTTTCGGTTTCTTCATTTGAATTTTTTGGTTAAACGGGATCACCGTGGCTGGCCTACGATTTAACACCGCTGCAGAATGATTCCTCATGGTACAGTTCCGTTTCAAATCCATGCACTCATTTCCAAAATTCGCACGACACCGTTTCGGCGTTTTGATCCGACGTTGCACCCCGCACCGTCGATGTTGCACTCTGAGTATATCGATTATTCGGACAGCCATATCTTTTCATTCGTTTAGAGTTACGGGAGCCATAACCTGTCAAAACGATGCTCTCCAGGAGATCTACGCCTTTGATTGCCCAAGGCCGTCATAACGGCGTTCCATACCCAAAAAGGACCATCCGAATCACTTTCGGGGGCTCGGAAGTTTTTTTTCTTTTCGGTTTCTTCATTTGAATTTTTTGGTTAAACGGGATCACCGTGGCTGGCCTACGATTTAACACCGTTGCAGAATGATTCCTCATGGTACAGTTCCGTTTCAAATCCACGCACTCATTTCCAAAATTCGCACGACACCGTTTCGGCGTTTTGATCCGACGTTACACCCCGCACCGTCGATGTTGCACCTTGAGTATATCGATTATTCGAACAACCATATCTTTTGACTCGTTTAGATTTACGGGAGCCATAACCTGTCAAAACGAAGCTCTCCAGGAGATCTACGCTTTTGACAGCCCAAGGCGGTCATAACGGCGTTCCATACCCAAAAAGGAACATCCGAATCACTTTCGGGGGCTCGGAAGTTTTTTTTTCTTTTCGGTTTCTTCATTTGAATTTTTTGGTTAAACGGGATCACCGTTGCTGGCCTACGATTTAACACCGCTGCAGAATGATTCCTCATGGTACAGTTCCGTTTCAAATCCATGCACTCATTTCCAAAATTCGCACGACACCGTTTCGGCGTTTTGATCCGACGTTGCACCCCGCACCGTCGATGTTGCACCTTGAGTATATCGATTATTCGGACAGCCATATCTTTTGACTCGTTTAGAGTTACGGGAGCCATAACCTGTCAAAACGAAGCTCTCCGGGAGATCTACGCCTTTGACAGCCCAAGGCCGTCATAACGGCGTTCCATACCCAAAAAGGACCATCCGAATCACTTTCGGGGGCTCGGAAGTTTTTTTTCTTTTCGGTTTCTTCATTTGAATTTTTTGGTTAAACGGGATCACCGTGGCTGGCCTACGATTTAACACCGCTGTAGAATGATTCCGCATGGTACAGTTCCATTTCAAATCCACGCACTCATTTCCAAAATTCGCACGACACCGTTTCGACGTTTTGATCCGACGTTGCACCCTGCACCGTCGATGTTGCACCCTGAGTATATCGATTATTCGGACAGCCATATCTTTTGACTCGTTTAGAGTTACGGGAGCCATAACCTATCAAAACGAAGCTCTCCAGGAGATCTACGCCTTTGACAGCCCAAGGCCATCATAACGGCGTTCCATACCCAAAAAGGACCATCCAAATCACTTTCGGGGGCTCGGAAGTTTTTTTTCTTTTCGGTTTCTTCATTTGAATTTTTTGGTTAAACGGGATCACCGTGGCTGGCCTACGATTTAACACCGCTGCAGAATGATTCCTCATGGTACAGTTCCGTTTCAAATCCACGCACTCATTTCCAAAATTCGCACGACACCGTTTCGGCGTTTTGTTCCGACGTTGCACCCCGCACCGTCGATGTTGCACCTTGAGTATATCGATTATTCGGACAGCCATATCTTTTGACTCGTTTAGAGTTACGGGAGCCATAACCTGTCAAAATGAAGCTCTCCAGGAGATCTACGCCTTTGACAACCCAAGGCCGTCATAACGGCGTTCCATACCCAAAAAGGACCATCCGAATCACTTTCGGGGGCTCGGAAGTTTTTTTTCTTTTCGGTTTCTTCATTTGAATTTTTTGGTTAAACGGGATCACCGTGGCTGGCCTACAATTTAACACCGCTGCAGAATGATTCCGCATGGTACAGTTCCGTTTCAAATCCACGCACTCATTTCCAAAATTCGCACGACACCGTTTCGACGTTTTGATCCGACGTTGCACCCCGCACCGTCGATGTTGCACCCTGAGTATATCGATTATTCGGACAGCCATATCTTTTGACTCGTTTAGAGTTACGGGAGCCATAACCTGTCAAAACGAAGCTCTCCAGGAGATCTACGCCTTTGACAGCCCAAGGCCGTCATAACGGCGTTCCATACCCAAAAAGGACCATCCAAATCACTTTCGGGGGCTCGTAAGTTTTTTTTCTTTTCGGTTTCTTCATTTGAATTTTTTGGTTAAACGGGATCACCGTGGCTGGCCTACGATTTAACACCGCTGCAGAATGATTCCGCATGGTACAGTTCCGTTTCAAATCCACGCACTCATTTCCAAAATTCGCACGACACCGTTTCGACGTTTTGATCCGTCGTTGCACCCCGCACCGTCGATGTTGCACTCTGAGTATATCGATTATTCGGACAGCCATATCTTTTGACTCGTTTAGAGTTACGGGAGCCATAACCTGTCAAAACGAAGCTCTCCAGGAGATCTACGCCTTTGACAGCCCAAGGCCGTCATAACGGCGTTCCATACCCAAAAAGGACCATCCAAATCACTTTCGGGGGCTCGGAAGTTTTTTTTCTTTTCGGTTTCTTCATTTGAATTTTTTGGTTAAACGGGATCACCGTGGCTGGCCTACGATTTAACACCGCTGCAGAATGATTCCTCATGGTACAGTTCCGTTTCAAATCCATGCACTCATTTCCAAAATTCGCACGACACCGTTTCGGCGTTTTGATCCGACGTTGCACCCCGCACCGTCGATGTTGCACTCTGAGTATATCGATTATTCGGACAGCCATATCTTTTCATTCGTTTAGAGTTACGGGAGCCATAACCTGTCAAAACGATGCTCTCCCGGAGATCTACGCCTTTGATTGCCCAAGGCCGTCATAACGGCGTTCCATACCCAAAAAGGACCATCCGAATCACTTTCGGGGGCTCGGAAGTTTTTTTTCTTTTCGGTTTCTTCATTTGAATTTTTTGGTTAAACGGGATCACCGTGGCTGGCCTACGATTTAACACCGTTGCAGAATGATTCCTCATGGTACAGTTCCGTTTCAAATCCACGCACTCATTTCCAAAATTCGCACGACACCGTTTCGGCGTTTTGATCCGACGTTACACCCCGCACCGTCGATGTTGCACCTTGAGTATATCGATTATTCGAACAGCCATATCTTTTGACTCGTTTAGATTTACGGGAGCCATAACCTGTCAAAACGAAGCTCTCCAGGAGATCTACGCTTTTGACAGCCCAAGGAGGTCATAACGGCGTTCCATACCCAAAAAGGAACATCCGAATCACTTTCGGGGGCTCGGAAGTTTTTTTTCTTTTCGGTTTCTTCATTTGAATTTTTTGGTTAAACGGGATCACCGTTGCTGGCCTACGATTTAACACCGCTGCAGAATGATTCCTCATGGTACAGTTCCGTTTCAAATCCACGCACTCATTTCCAAAATTCGCACGACACCGTTTCGGCGTTTTGATCCGACGTTGCACCCCGCACCGTCGATGTTGCACCTTGAGTATATCGATTATTCGGACAGCCATATCTTTTGACTCGTTTAGAGTTACGGGAGCCATAACCTGTCAAAACGAAGCTCTCCGGGAGATCTACGCCATTGACAGCCCAAGGCCGTCATAACGGCGTTCCATACCCAAAAAGGACCATCCGAATCACTTTCGGGGGCTCGGAAGTTTTTTTTCTTTTCGGTTTCTTCATTTGAATTTTTTGGTTAAACGGGATCACCGTGGCTGGCCTACGATTTAACACCGCTGCAGAATGATTCCGCATGGTACAGTTCCGTTTCAAATCCACGCACTCATTTCCAAAATTCGCACGACACCGTTTCGACGTTTTGATCCGACGTTGCACCCTGCACCGTCGATGTTGCACCCTGAGTATATCGATTATTCGGATAACCATATCTTTTGACTCGTTTAGAGTTACGGGAGCCATAACCTGTCAAAACGAAGCTCTCCAGGAGATCTACGCCTTTGACAGCCCAAGGCCATCATAACGGCGTTCCATACCCAAAAAGGACCATCCAAATCACTTTCGGGGGCTCGGAAGTTTTTTTTCTTTTCGGTTTCTTCATTTGAATTTTTTGGTTAAACGGGATCACCGTGGCTGGCCTACGATTTAACACCGCTGCAGAATGATTCCTCATGGTACAGTTCCGTTTCAAATCCACGCACTCATTTCCAAAATTCGCACGACACCGTTTCGGCGTTTTGTTCCGACGTTGCACCCCGCACCGTCGATGTTGCACCTTGAGTATATCGATTATTCGGACAGCCATATCTTTTGACTCATTTAGAGTTACGGGAGCCATAACCTGTCAAAATGAAGCTCTCCAGAAGATATACGCCTTTGATAAGCCAAGGCCGTCATAACGGCGTTCCATACCCAAAAAGGACCATCCGAATCACTTTCGGGGGCTCGGAAGTTTTTTTTCTTTTCGGTTTCTTCATTTGAATTTTTTGGTTAAACGGGATCACCGTGGCTGGCCTACAATTTAACACCGCTGCAGAATGATTCCGCATGGTACAGTTCCATTTCAAATCCACGCACTCATTTCCAAAATTCGCACGACACCGTTTCGACGTTTTGATCCGACGTTGCACCCCGCACCGTCGATGTTGCACCCTGAGTATATCGATTATTCGAACAGCCATATCTTTTGACTCGTTTAGAGTTACGGGAGCCATAACCTGTCAAAACGAAGCTCTCCAGGAGATCTACGCCTTTGACAGCCCAAGGCCGTCATAACGGCGTTCCATACCCAAAAAGGACCATCCAAATCACTTTCGGGGGCTCGGAAGTTTTTTTTCTTTTCGGTTTCTTCATTTGAATTTTTTGGTTAAACGGGATCACCGTGGCTGGCCTACGATTTAACACCGCTGCAGAATGATTCCGCATGGTACAGTTCCGTTTCAAATCCACGCACTCATTTCCAAAATTCGCACGACACCGTTTCGACGTTTTGATCCGACGTTGCACCCCGCACCGTCGATGTTGCACTCTGAGTATATCGATTATTCGGACAGCCATATCTTTTGACTCGTTTAGAGTTACGGGAGCCATAACCTGTCAAAACGAAGCTCTCCAGGAGATCTACGCCTTTGACAGTCTAAGGCCATCATAATGGCGTTCCATACCCAAAAAGGACCATCCGAATCACTTTCGGGGGCTCGGAAGTTTTTTTTCTTTTCGGTTTCTTCATTTGAATTTTTTGGTTAAACGGGATCACCGTGGCTGGCCTACGATTTAACACCGCTGCAGAATGATTCCTCATGGTACAGTTCCGTTTCAAATCCATGCACTCATTTCCAAAATTCGCACGACACCGTTTCGGCGTTTTGATCCGACGTTGCACCCCGCACCGTCGATGTTGCACTCTGAGTATATCGATTATTCGGACAGCCATATCTTTTGACTCGTTTAGAGTTACGGGAGCCATAACCTGTCAAAACGATGCTCTCCAGGAGATCTACGCCTTTGATTGCCCAAGGCCGTCATAACGGCGTTCCATACCCAAAAAGGACCATCCGAATCACTTTCGGGGGCTCGAAAGTTTTTTTTCTTTTCGGTTTCTTCATTTGAATTTTTTGGTTAAACGGGATCACCGTGGCTGGCCTACGATTTAACACCGTTGCAGAATGATTCCTCATGGTACAGTTCCGTTTCAAATCCACGCACTCATTTCCAAAATTCGCACGACACCATTTCGGCGTTTTGATCCGACGTTACACCCCGCACCGTCGATGTTGCACCTTGAGTATATCGATTATTCGGACAGCCATATCTTTTGACTCGTTTAGATTTACGGGAGCCATAACCTGTCAAAACGAAGCTCTCCAGGAGATCTACGCTTTTGACAGCCCAAGGCGGTCATAACGGCGTTCCATACCCAAAAAGGAACATCCGAATCACTTTCGGGGGCTCGGAAGTTTTTTTTCTTTTCGGTTTCTTCATTTGAATTTTTTGGTTAAACGAGATCACCGTTGCTGGCCTACAATTTAACACCGCTGCAGAATGATTCCTCATGGTACAGTTCCGTTTCAAATCCACGCACTCATTTCCAAAATTCGCACGACACCGTTTCGGCGTTTTGATCCGACGTTGCACCCCGCACCGTCGATGTTGCACCTTGAGTATATCGATTATTCGGACAGCCATATCTTTTGACTCGTTTAGAGTTACGGGAGCCATAACCTGTCAAAACGAAGCTCTCCGGGAGATCTACGCCTTTGACAGCCCAAGGCCGTCATAACGGCGTTCCATACCCAAAAAGGACCATCCGAATCACTTTCGGGGGCTCGGAAGTTTTTTTTCTTTTCGGTTTCTTCATTTGAATTTTTTGGTTAAACGGGATCACCGTGGCTGGCCTACGATTTAACACCGCTGCAGAATGATTCCGCATGGTACAGTTCCGTTTCAAATCCACGCACTCATTTCCAAAATTCGCACGACACCGTTTCGACGTTTTGATCCGACGTTGCACCCTGCACCGTCGATGTTGCACCCTGAGTATATCGATTATTCGGATAACCATATCTTTTGACTCGTTTAGAGTTACGGGAGCCATAACCTGTCAAAACGAAGCTCTCCAGGAGATCTACGCCTTTGACAGCCCAAGGCCATCATAACGGCGTTCCATACCCAAAAAGGACCATCCAAATCACTTTCGGGGGCTCGGAAGTTTTTTTTCTTTTCGGTTTCTTCATTTGAATTTTTTGGTTAAACGGGATCACCATGGCTGGCCTACGATTTAACACCGCTGCAGAATGATTCCTCATGGTACAGTTCCGTTTCAAATCCACGCACTCATTTCCAAAATTCGCACGACACCGTTTCGGCGTTTTGTTCCGACGTTGCACCCCGCACCGTCGATGTTGCACCTTGAGTATATCGATTATTCGGACAGCCATATCTTTTGACTCGTTTAGAGTTACGGGAGCCATAACCTGTCAAAATGAAGCTCTCCAGAAGATCTACGCCTTTGATAACCCAAGGCCGTCATAACGGCGTTCCATACCCAAAAAGGACCATCCGAATCACTTTCGGGGGCTCGGAAGTTTTTTTTCTTTTCGGTTTCTTCATTTGAATTTTTTGGTTAAACGGGATCACCGTGGCTGGCCTACAATTTAACACCGCTGCAGAATGATTCCGCATGGTACAGTTCCGTTTCAAATCCACGCACTCATTTCCAAAATTCGCACGACACCGTTTCGACGTTTTGATCCGACGTTGCACCCCGCACCGTCGATGTTGCACCCTGAGTATATCGATTATTCGAACAGCCATATCTTTTGACTCGTTTAGAGTTACGGGAGCCATAACCTGTCAAAACGAAGCTCTCCAGGAGATCTACGCCTTTGACAGCCCAAGGCCGTCATAACGGCGTTCCATACCCAAAAAGGACCATCCAAATCACTTTCGGGGGCTCGGAAGTTTTTTTTCTTTTCGGTTTCTTCATTTGAATTTTTTGGTTAAACGGGATCACCGTGGCTGGCCTACGATTTAACACCGCTGCAGAATGATTCCGCATGGTACAGTTCCGTTTCAAATCCACGCACTCATTTCCAAAATTCGCACGACACCGTTTCGACGTTTTGATCCGACGTTGCACCCCGCACCGTCGATGTTGCACTCTGAGTATATCGATTATTCGGACAGCCATATCTTTTGACTCGTTTAGAGTTACGGGAGCCATAACCTGTCAAAACGAAGCTCTCCAGGAGATCTACGCCTTTGACAGTCTAAGGCCATCATAATGGCGTTCCATACCCAAAAAGGACCATCCGAATCACTTTTGGGGGCTCGGAAGTTTTTTTCTTTTCGGTTTCTTCATTTGAATTTTTTGGTTAAACGGGATCACCGTGGCTGGCCTACGATTTAACACCGCTGCAGAATGATTCCTCATGGTACAGTTCCGTTTCAAATCCATGCACTCATTTCCAAAATTCGCACGACACCGTTTCGGCGTTTTGATCCGACGTTGCACCCCGCACCGTCGATGTTGCACTCTGAGTATATCGATTATTCGGACAGCCATATCTTTTGACTCGTTTAGAGTTACGGGAGCCATAACCTGTCAAAACGATGCTCTCCAGGAGATCTACGCCTTTGATTGCCCAAGGCCGTCATAACGGCGTTCCATACCCAAAAAGGACCATCCGAATCACTTTCGGGGGCTCGAAAGTTTTTTTTCTTTTCGGTTTCTTCATTTGAATTTTTTGGTTAAACGGGATCACCGTGGCTGGCCTACGATTTAACACCGTTGCAGAATGATTCCTCATGGTACAGTTCCGTTTCAAATCCACGCACTCATTTCCAAAATTCGCACGACACCATTTCGGCGTTTTGATCCGACGTTACACCCCGCACCGTCGATGTTGCACCTTGAGTATATCGATTATTCGGACAGCCATATCTTTTGACTCGTTTAGATTTACGGGAGCCATAACCTGTCAAAACGAAGCTCTCCAGGAGATCTACGCTTTTGACAGCCCAAGGCGGTCATAACGGCGTTCCATACCCAAAAAGGAACATCCGAATCACTTTCGGGGGCTCGGAAGTTTTTTTTCTTTTCGGTTTCTTCATTTGAATTTTTTGGTTAAACGGGATCACCGTGGCTGGCCTACGATTTAACACCGCTGCAGAATGATTCCTCATGGTACAGTTCCGTTTCAAATCCACGCACTCATTTCCAAAATTCGCACGACACCGTTTCGGCGTTTTGATCCGACGTTGCACCCCGCACCGTCGATGTTGCACCTTGAGTATATCGATTATTCGGACAGCCATATCTTTTGACTCGTTTAGAGTTACGGGAGCCATAACCTGTCAAAACGAAGCTCTCCAGGAGATCTACGCCTTTGACAGTCTAAGGCCATCATAATGGCGTTCCATACCCAAAAAGGACCATCCGAATCACTTTCGGGGGCTCGGAAGTTTTTTTTCTTTTCGGTTTCTTCATTTGAATTTTTTGGTTAAACGGGATCACCGTGGCTGGCCTACGATTTAACACCGCTGCAGAATGATTCCTCATGGTACAGTTCCGTTTCAAATCCATGCACTCATTTCCAAAATTCGCACGACACCGTTTCGGCGTTTTGATCCGACGTTGCACCCCGCACCGTCGATGTTGCACTCTGAGTATATCGATTATTCGGACAGCCATATCTTTTCACTCGTTTAGAGTTACGGGAGCCATAACCTGTCAAAACGATGCTCTCCAGGAGATCTACGCCTTTGATTGCCCAAGGCCGTCATAACGGCGTTCCATACCCAAAAAGGACCATCCGAATCACTTTCGGGGGCTCGGAAGTTTTTTTTCTTTTCGGTTTCTTCATTTGAATTTTTTGGTTAAACGGGATCACCGTGGCTGGCCTACGATTTAACACCGTTGCAGAATGATTCCTCATGGTACAGTTCCGTTTCAAATCCACGCACTCATTTCCAAAATTCGCACGACACCATTTCGGCGTTTTGATCCGACGTTACACCCCGCACCGTCGATGTTGCACCTTGAGTATATCGATTATTCGGACAGCCATATCTTTTGACTCGTTTAGATTTACGGGAGCCATAACCTGTCAAAACGAAGCTCTCCAGGAGATCTACGCTTTTGACAGCCCAAGGCGGTCATAACGGCGTTCCATACCCAAAAAGGAACATCCGAATCACTTTCGGGGGCTCGGAAGTTTTTTTTCTTTTCGGTTTCTTCATTTGAATTTTTTGGTTAAACGGGATCACCGTGGCTGGCCTACGATTTAACACCGCTGCAGAATGATTCCTCATGGTACAGTTCCGTTTCAAATCCACGCACTCATTTCCAAAATTCGCACGACACCGTTTCGGCGTTTTGATCCGACGTTGCACCCCGCACCGTCGATGTTGCACCTTGAGTATATCGATTATTCGGACAGCCATATCTTTTGACTCGTTTAGAGTTACGGGAGCCATAACCTGTCAAAACGAAGCTCTCCAGGAGATCTACGCCTTTGACAGCCCAAGGCCGTCATAACGGCGTTCCATACCCAAAAAGGACCATCCGAATCACTTTCGGGGGCTCGGAAGTTTTTTTCTTTTCGGTTTCTTCATTTGAATTTTTTGGTTAAACGGGATCACCGTGGCTGGCCTACGATTTAACACCGCTGCAGAATGATTCCGCATGGTACAGTTCCGTTTCAAATCCACGCACTCATTTCCAAAATTCGCACGACACCGTTTCGACGTTTTGATCCGACGTTGCACCCCGCACCGTCGATGTTGCACCTTAAGTATATCGATTATTCGGACAGCCATATCTTTTGACTTGTTTAGGGTTACGGGAGCTATAACCTGTCAAAACGAAGCTCTCCAGGAGATCTACGCCTTTGACGGCCCAAGGCCGTCATAATGGCGTTCCATACCCAAAAAGGACCATCCAAATCACTTTCGGGGGCTCGGAAGTTTTTTTTCTTTTCGGTTTCTTCATTTGAATTTTTTGGTTAAACGGGATCACCGTGGCTGGCCTACGATTTAACACCGCTGCAGAATGATTCCGCATGGTACAGTTCCGTTTCAAATCCACGCACTCATTTCCCAAATTCGCACGACACCGTTTCGGCGTTTTGATCCGACGTTGCACCCCGCACCGTCGATGTTGCACCTTGAGTATATCGATTATTCGGACAGCCATATCTTTTGACTCGTTTAGAGTTACGGGAGCCATAACCTGTCAAAACGAAACTCTCCAGGAGATCTACGCCTTTGACAGCCTAAGGCCGTCATAACGGCGTTCCATACCCAAAAAGGACCATCCGAATCACTTTCGGGGGCTCGGAAGTTTTTTTTCTTTTCGGTTTCTTCATTTGAATTTTTTGGTTAAACGGATCACCGTGGCTGGCCTACGATTTAACACCGCTGCAGAATGATTCCTCATGGTACAGTTCCGTTTCAAATCCACGCACTCATTTCCAAAATTCTTACGACACCGTTTCGGCGTTTTGATCCGACGTTGCACCCCGCACCGTCGATGTTGCACTCTGAGTATATCGATTATTCGGACAGCCATATCTTTTGACTCGTTTAGAGTTACGGGAGCCATAACCTGTCAAAACGAAGCTCTCCAGGAGATCTACGCCTTTGATTGCCCAAGGCCGTCATAACGGCGTTCCATACCCAAAAAGGACCATCCGAATCACTTTCGGGGGCTTGGAAGTTTTTTTTCTTTTCGGTTTCTTCATTTGAATTTTTTGTTTAAACGGGATCACCGTGGCTGGCCTACGATTTAACACCGTTACAGAATGATTCCTCATGGTACAGTTCCGTTTCAAATCCACGCACTCATTTCCAAAATTCGCACGACACCGTTTCGGCGTTTTGATCCGACGTTACACCCCGCACCGTCGATGTTGCACCTTGAGTATATCGATTATTCGGACAGCCATATCTTTTGACTCGTTTAGATTTACGGGAGCCATAACCTGTCAAAACGAAGCTCTCCAGGAGCTCTACGCTTTTGACAGCCCAAGGCCGACATAACGACGTTCCATACCCAAAAAGGACCATCCGAATCACTTTAGGGGGCTCGGAAGTTTTTTTTCTTTTCGGTTTCTTCATTTGAATTTTTTGGTTAAACGGGATCACCGTGGCTGGCCTACGATTTAACACCGCTGCAGAATGATTCCGCATGGTACAGTTCCGTTTCAAATCCACGCACTCATTTCCAAAATTCGCACGACACCGTTTCAACGTTTTGATCCGACGTTGCACCCCGCACCGTCGATGTTGCACTCTGAGTATATCGATTATTCGGACAGCCATATCTTTTGACTCGTTTAGAGTTACGGGAGCAATAACCTGTCAAAACGAAGCTCTCCAGGAGATCTACGCCTTTGACTACCCAAGGCCGTCATAACGGCGTTCCATACCCAAAAAGGACCATCCGAATCACTTTCGGGGGCTCGGAAGTTTTTTTCTTTTCGGTTTCTTCATTTGAATTTTTTGGTTAAACGGGATCACCGTGGCTGGCCTACGATTTAACACCGCTGAAGAATGATTCCGCATGGTACAGTTCCGTTTCAAATCCACGCACTCATTTCCAAAATTCGCACGACACCGTTTCGACGTTTTGATCCGACGTTGCACCCCGCACCGTCGATGTTGCACTCTGAGTATATCGATTATTCGGACAGCCATATCTTTTGACTCGTTTAGAGTTATGGGAGCCATAACCTTTCAAAACGAAGCTCTCAAGGAGATCTACGCCTTTGACAGCCTAAGGCTATCATAACGGCGTTCCATACCCAAAAAGGACCATCCGAATCACTTTCGGGGGCTCGGAAGTTTTTTTTCTTTTCGGTTTCTTCATTTGAATTTTTTGGTTAAACGGGATCACCGTGGCTGGCCTACGATTTAACACCGCTGCAGAATGATTCCTCATGGTACAGTTCCGTTTCAAATCCACGCACTCATTTCCAAAATTCGCACGACACCGTTTCGGCGTTTTGTTCCGACGTTGCACCCCGCACCGTCGATGTTGCACTCTGAGTATATCGATTATTCGGACAGCCATATCTTTTGACTCGTTTAGAGTTACGGGAGCCATAACCTGTCAAAACGAAGCTCTCCAGGAGATCTACGCCTTTGATTGCCCAAGGCCGTCATAACGGCATTCCATACCCAAAAAGGACCATCCGAATTACTTTCGGGGGCTCGGAAGTTTTTTTTCTTTTCGGTTTCTTCATTTGAATTTTTTGTTTAAACGGGATCACCGTGGCTGGCCTACGATTTAACACCGTTACAGAATGATTCCTCATGGTACAGTTCCGTTTCAAATCCACGCACTCATTTCCAAAATTCGCACGACACCGTTTCGGCGTTTTGATCCGACGTTACACCCCGCACCGTCGATGTTGCACCTTGAGTATATCGATTATTCGGACAGCCATATCTTTTGACTCGTTTAGATTTACGGGAGCCATAACCTGTCAAAACGAAGCTCTCCAGGAGATCTACGCTTTTGACAGCCCAAGGCCGACATAACGACGTTCCATACCCAAAAAGGACCATCCGAATCACTTTAGGGGGCTCGGAAGTTTTTTTTCTTTTCGGTTTCTTCATTTGAATTTTTTGGTTAAACGGGATCACCGTGGCTGGCCTACGATTTAACACCGCTGCAGAATGATTCCGCATGGTACAGTTCCGTTTCAAATCCACGCACTCATTTCCAAAATTCACACGACACCGTTTCGACGTTTTGATCCGACGTTGCACCCCGCACCGTCGATGTTGCACTCTGAGTATATCGATTATTCGGACAGCCATATCTTTTGACTCGTTTAGAGTTACGGGAGCAATAACCTGTCAAAACGAAGCTCTCCAGGAGATCTACGCCTTTGACTACCCAAGGCCGTCATAACGGCGTTCCATACCCAAAAAGGACCATCCGAATCACTTTCGGGGGCTCGGAAGTTTTTTTTCTTTTCGGTTTCTTCATTTGAATTTTTTGGTTAAACGGGATCACCGTGGCTGGCCTACGATTTAACACCGCTGAAGAATGATTCCGCATGGTACAGTTCCGTTTCAAATCCACGCACTCATTTCCAAAATTCGCACGACACCGTTTCGACGTTTTGATCCGACGTTGCACCCCGCACCGTCGATGTTGCACTCTGAGTATATCGATTATTCGGACAGCCATATCTTTTGACTCGTTTAGAGTTATGGGAGCCATAACCTGTAAAAACGAAGCTCTCAAGGAGATCTACGCCTTTGACAGCCTAAGGCTATCATAACGGCGTTCCATACCCAAAAAAGGACCATCCGAATCACTTTCGGGGGCTCGGAAGTTTTTTTTCTTTTCGGTTTCTTCATTTGAATTTTTTGGTTAAACGGGATCACCGTGGCTGGCCTACGATTTAACACCGCTGCAGAATGATTCCTCATGGTACAGTTCCGTTTCAAATCCACGCACTCATTTCCAAAATTCGCACGACACCGTTTCGGCGTTTTGTTCCGACGTTGCACCCCGCACCGTCGATGTTGCACCTTGAGTATATCGATTATTCGGACAGCCATATCTTTTGACTCGTTTAGAGTTACGGGAGCCATAACCTGTCAAAACGAAGCTCTCCAGGAGATCTACGCCTTTGACAGCCCAAGGCCGTCATAACGGCATTCCATACCCAAAAAGGACCATCCGAATCACTTTCGGGGGCTCGGAAGTTTTTTTTCTTTTCGGTTTCTTCATTTGAATTTTTTGGTTAAACGGGATCACCGTGGCTGGCCTACGATTTAACACCGCTGCAGAATGATTCCGCATGGTACAGTTCCGTTTCAAATCCACGCACTCATTTCCAAAATTCGCACGACACCGTTTCGACGTTTTGATCCGACGTTGCACCCCGCACCGTCGATGTTGCACCCTGAGTATATCGATTATTCGGACAGCCATATCTTTTGACTCGTTTAGAGTTACGGGAGCGATAACCTGTCAAAACGAAGCTCTCCAGGAGATCTACGCCTTTGACAGCCCAAGGTCGTCATAACGGCGTTCCATACCCAAAAAGGACCATCCAAATCACTTTCGGGGGCTCGGAAGTTTTTTTTCTTTTCGGTTTCTTCATTTGAATTTTTTGGTTAAACGGGATCACCGTGGCTGGCCTACGATTTAACACCGCTGCAGAATGATTCCGCATGGTACAGTTCCGTTTCAAATCCACGCACTCATTTCCAAAATTCGCACGACACCGTTTCGACGTTTTGATCCGACGTTGCACCCCGCACCGTCGATGTTGCACTCTGAGTATATCGATTATTCGGACAGCCATATCTTTTGACTCGTTTAGAGTTACGGGAGCCATAACCTGTCAAAACGAAGCTCTCCAGGAGATCTACGCCTTTGATAGCCTAAGGCCATCATAACGGCGTTCCATACCCAAAAAGGACCATCCGAATCACTTTCAGGGGCTCGGAAGTTTTTTTTCTTTTCGGTTTCTTCATTTGAATTTTTTGGTTAAACGGGATCACCGTGGCTGGCCTACGATTTAACACCGCTGCAGAATGATTCCTCATGGTACAGTTCCGTTTCAAATCAACGCACTCATTTCCAAAATTCGCACGACACCGTTTCGGCGTTTTGATCCGACGTTGCACCCCGCATCGTCGATGTTGCACTCTGAGTATATCGATTATTCGGACAGCCATATCTTTTGACTCGTTTCGAGTTACGGGAGCCATAACCTGTCAAAACGAAGCTCTCCAGGAGATCTACGCCTTTGATTGCCCAAGGCCGTCATAACGGCGTTCCATACCCAAAAAGGACCATCCGAATCACTTTCGGGGGCTCGGAAGTTTTTTTTCTTTTCGGTTTCTTCATTTGAATTTTTTGGTTAAACGGGATCACCGTGGCTGGCCTACGATTTAACACCGTTGCAGAATGATTCCTCATGGTACAGTTCCGTTTCAAATCCACGCACTCATTTCCAAAATTCGCACGACACCGTTTCGGCGTTTTGATCCGACGTTACACCCCGCACCGTCGATGTTGCACCTTGAGTATATCGATTATTCGGACAGCCATATCTTTTGACTCGCTTAGATTTACGGGAGCCATAACCTGTCAAAACGAAGCTCTCCAGGAGATCTACGCTTTTGACAGCCCAAGGCCGTCATAACGGCGTTCCATACCCAAAAAGGACCATCCGAATCACTTTCGGGGGCTCGGAAGTTTTTTTTCTTTTCGGTTTCTTCATTTGAATTTTTTGGTTAAACGGGATCACCGTGGCTGGCCTACGATTTAACACCGCTGCAGAATGATTCCTCATGGTACAGTTCCATTTCAAATCCACGCACTCATTTCCAAAATTTGCACGACACCGTTTCGGCGTTTTGATCCGACGTTGCACCCCGCACCGTCGATGTTGCACCTTGAGTATATCGATTATTAGGACAGCCATATCTTTTGACTCGTTTAGAGTTACGGGAGCCATAACCTCTCAAAACGAAGCTCTCCAGGAGATCTACGCCTTTGACAGCCCAAGGCCATCATAACGGCGTTCCATACCCAAAAAGGACCATCCGAATCACTTTCGGGGGCTCGGAAGTTTTTTTTTCTTTTCGGTTTCTTCATTTGAATTTTTTGGTTAAACGGGATCACCGTGGCTGGCTTACGATTTAACACCGCTGCAAAATGATTCCGCATGGTACAGTTCCGTTTCAAATTCACGCACTCATTTCCAAAATTCGCACGACACCGTTTCGACGTTTTGATCCGACGTTGCACCCCGCACCGTCGATGTTGCACTCTGAGTATATCGATTATTCGGACAGCCATATCTTTTGACTCGTTTAGAGTTACGGGAACCATAACCTGTCAAAACGAAGCTCTCCAGGAGATCTACGCCTTTGACTACCCAAGGCCGTCATAACGGCGTTCCATACCCAAAAAGGACCATCCGAATCACTTTCGGGGGCTCGGAAGTTTTTTTTCTTTTCGGTTTCTTCATTTGAATTTTTTGGTTAAACGGGATCACCGTGGCTGGCCTACGATTTAACACCGCTGCAGAATGATTCCGCATGGTACAGTTCCGTTTCAAATCCACGCACTCATTTCCAAAATTCGCACGACACCGTTTCGACGTTTTGATCCGACGTTGCACCCCGCACCGTAGATGTTGCACTCTGAGTATATCGATTATTCGGACAGCCATATCTTTTGACTCGTTTAGAGTTACGGGAGCCATAACCTGTCAAAACGAAGCTCTCCAGGAGATCTACGCCTTTGACAGCCTAAGGCCATCATAACGGCGTTCCATACCCAAAAAGGACCATCCGAATCACTTTCAGGGGCTCGGAAGTTTTTTTTCTTTTCGGTTTCTTCATTTGAATTTTTTGGTTAAACGGGATCACCGTGGCTGGCCTACGATTTAACACCGCTGCAGAATGATTCCTCATGGTACAGTTCCTTTTCAAATCCACGCACTCATTTCCAAAATTCGCACGACACCGTTTCGGCGTTTTGATCCGACGTTGCACCCCGCACCGTCGATGTTGCACCTTGAGTATATCGATTATTCGGACAGCCATATCTTTTGACTCGTTTAGAGTTACGGGAGCCATAACCTCTCAAAACGAAGCTCTCCAGGAGATCTACACCTTTTACAGCCCAAGGCCATCATAACGGCGTTCCATACCCAAAAAGGACCATCCGAATCACTTTCGGGGGCTCGGAAGTTTTTTTTCTTTTCGGTTTCTTCATTTGAATTTTTTGGTTAAACGGGATCACCGTGGCTGGCCTACGATTTAACACCGCTGCAAAATGATTCCGCATGGTACAGTTCCATTTCAAATTCACGCACTCATTTCCAAAATTCGCACGAAACCGTTTCGACGTTTTGATCCGACGTTGCACCCCGCACCGTCGATGTTGCACTCTGAGTATATCGATTATTCGGACAGCCATATCTTTTGACTCGTTTAGAGTTACGGGAACCATAACCTGTCAAAACGAAGCTCTCTAGGAGATCTACGCCTTTGACTACCCAAGGCCGTCATAACGGCGTTCCATACCCAAAAAGGACCATCCGAATCACTTTCGGGGGCTCGGAAGTTTTTTTTCTTTTCGGTTTCTTCATTTGAATTTTTTGGTTAAACGGGATCACCGTGGCTGGCCTACGATTTAACACCGCTGCAGAATGATTCCGCATGGTACAGTTCCGTTTCAAATCCACGTACTCATTTCCAAAATTCGCACGACACCGTTTCGACGTTTTGATCCGACGTTGCACCCCGCACCGTAGATGTTGCACTCTGAGTATATCGATTATTCGGACAGCCATATCTTTTGACTCGTTTAGAGTTACGGGAGCCATAACCTGTCAAAACGAAGCTCTCCAGGAGATCTACGCCTTTGACAGCCTAAGGCCATCATAACGGCGTTCCATACCCAAAAAGGACCATCCGAATCACTTTCGGGGGCTCGGAAGTTTTTTTTCTTTTCGGTTTCTTCATTTGAATTTTTTGGTTAAACGGGATCACCGTGGCTGGCCTACGATTTAACACCGCTGCAGAATGATTCCTCATGGTACAGTTCCTTTTCAAATCCACGCACTCATTTCCAAAATACGCACGACACCGTTTCGGTGTTTTGATCCGACGTTGCACCCCGCACCGTCGATGTTGCACCTTGAGTATATCGATTATTCGGACAGCCATATCTTTTGACTCGTTTAGAGTTCCGGGAGCCATAACCTGTCAAAACGAAGCTCTCCAGGATATCTACGCCTTTGACTGCCCTAGGCCGTCATAACGGCGTTCCATACCCAAAAAGGACCATCCGAATCACTTTCGGGGGCTCGGAAGTTTTTTTTCTTTTTGGTTTCTTCATTTGAATTTTTTGGTTAAACGGGATCACCGTGGCTGGCCTACGATTTAACTCCGCTGCAGAATGATTCCGCATGGTACAGTTCCGTTTCAAATCCACGCACTCATTTCCAAAATTCGCACGACACCGTTTCGACGTTTTGATCCGACGTTGCACCCCGCACCGTCGATGTTGCACTCTAAGTATATCGATTATTCGGACAGCCATATCTTTTGACTCGTTTAGAGTTACGGGAGCCATAACCTGTCAAAACGAAGCTCTCCAGGAGATCTACGCCTTTGACGGCCCAAGGCCGTCATAACGGCGTTCCATACCCAAAAAGGACCATCCGAATCACTTTCGGGGGCTCGGAAGTTTTTTTTCTTTTCGGTTTCTTCATTTGAATTTTTTGGTTAAACGGGATCACCGTGGCTGGCCTACGATTTAACACCGCTGCAGAATGATTCCTCATGGTACAGTTCCGTTTCAAATCCACGCACTCATTTCCAAAATTCGCACGACACCGTTTCGGCGTTGTGATCCGACGTTGCACCCCGCACCGTCGATGTTGCACTCTGAGTATATCGATTATTCGGACAGCCATATCTTTTGACTCGTTTAGAGTTACGGGAGCCATAACCTGTCAAAACGAAGCTCTCCAGGAGATCTACGCCTTTGATTGCCCAAGGCCGTCATAACGGCGTTCCATACCCAAAAAGGACCATCCGAATCACTTTCGGGGGCTCGGAAGTTTTTTTCCTTTTCGGTTTCTTCATTTGAATTTTTTGGTTAAACGGGATCACCGTGGCTGGCCTACGATTTAATACCGTTGCAGAATGATTCCTCATGGTACAGTTCCGTTTCAAATCCACGCACTCATTTCCAAAATTCGCACGACACCGTTTCGGCGTTTTGATCCGACGTTACACCCCGCACCGTCGATGTTGCACCTTGAGTATATCGATTATTCGGACAGCCATATCTTTTGACTCGCTTAGATTTACGGGAGCCATAACCTGTCAAAACGAAGCTCTCCAGGAGATCTACGCTTTTGACAGCCCAAGGCCGTCATAACGGCGTTCCATACCCAAAAAGGACCATCCGAATCACTTTCGGGGGCTCGGAAGTTTTTTTTCTTTTCGGTTTCTTCATTTGAATTTTTTGGTTAAACGGGATCACCGTGGCTGGCCTACGATTTAACACCGCTGCAGAATGATACCTCATGGTACAGTTCCGTTTCAAATCCACGCACTCATTTCCAAAATTTGCACGACACCGTTTCGGCGTTTTGATCCGACGTTGCACCCCGCACCGTCGATGTTGCACCTTGAGTATATCGATTATTCGGACAGCCATATCTTTTGACTCGTTTAGAGTTACGGGAGCCATAACCTCTCAAAACGAAGCTCTCCAGGAGATCTACGCCTTTGACAGCCCAAGGCCATCATAACGGCGTTCCATACCCAAAAAGGACCATCCGAATCACTTTCGGGGGCTCGGAAGTTTTTTTTTCTTTTCGGTTTCTTCATTTGAATTTTTTGGTTAAACGAGATCACCGTGGCTGGCCTACGATTTAACACCGCTGCAAAATGATTCCGCATGGTACAGTTCCATTTCAAATTCACGCACTCATTTCCAAAATTCGCACGACACCGTTTCGACGTTTTGATCCGACGTTGCACCCCGCACCGTCGATGTTGCACTCTAAGTATATCGATTATTCGGACAGCCATATCTTTTGACTCGTTTAGAGTTACGGGAACCATAACCTGTCAAAACGAAGCTCTCCAGGAGATCTACGCCTTTGACTACCCAAGGCCGTCATAACGGCGTTCCATACCCAAAAAGGACCATCCGAATCACTTTCAGGGGCTCGGAAGTTTTTTTTTTCGGTTTCTTCATTTGAATTTTTTGGTTAAACGGGATCACCGTGGCTGGCCTACGATTTAACACCGCTGCAGAATGATTCCTCATGGTACAGTTCCTTTTCAAATCCACGCACTCATTTCCAAAATTCGCACGACACCGTTTCGGTGTTTTGATCCGACGTTGCACCCCGCACCGTCGATGTTGCACCTTGAGTATATCGATTATTCGGACAGCCATATCTTTTGACTCGTTTAGAGTTACGGGAGCCATAACCTGTCAAAACGAAGCTCTCCAGGAGATCTACGCCTTTGACTGCCCAAGGCCGTAATAACGGCGTTCCATACCCAAAAAGGACCATCCGAATCACTTTCGGGGGCTCAGAAGTTTTTTTTCTTTTCGGTTTCTTCATTTGAATTTTTTGGTTAAACGGGATCACCGTGGCTGGCCTACGATTTAACACCGCTGCAGAATGATTCCGCATGGTACAGTTCCGTTTCAAATCCACGCACTCATTTCCAAAATTCGCACGATACCGTTTCGACGTTTTGATCCGACGTTGTACCCCGCACCGTCGATGTTGCACTTTGAGTATATCGATTATTCGGACAGCCATATCTTTTGACTCGTTTAGAGTTACGGGAGCCATAACCTGTCAAAACGATTCTCTCCAGGAGATCTACGCCTTTGACAGCCTAAGGCCGTCATAACGGCGTTCCTTACCCAAAAAGGACCATCCGAATCACTTTCGGGGGCTCGGAAGTTTTTTTTCTTTTCGGTTTCTTCATTTGAATTTTTTGGTTAAACGGGATCACCGTGGCTGGCCTACGATTTAACACCGCTGTAGAATGATTCCTCATGGTACAGTTCCGTTTCAAATCCACGCACTCATTTCCAAAATTCGCACGACACCGTTTCGGCGTTTTGATCCGACGTTGCACCCCGCACCGTCGATGTTGCACCTTGAGTATATCGATTATTCGGACAGCCATATCTTTTGACTCGTTTAGAGTTACGGGAGCCATAACCTGTCAAAACGAAGCTCTCCAGGAGATCTACGCCTTTGACAGCCCAAGGCCGTCATAACGGCGTTCCATACCCAAAAAGGACCATCCGAATCACTTTAGGGGGCTCGGAAGTTTTTTTCTTTTCGGTTTCTTCATTTGAATTTTTTGGTTAAACGGGATCACCGTGGCTGGCCTACTATTTAACACCGCTGCAGAATGATTCCCCATGGTACAGTTCTGTTTCAAATCCACGCACTCATTACCAAAATTCGCACGACACCGTTTCGGCGTTTTGATCCGATGTTGCAACCCGCACCGTCGATGTTGCGCTCTGAGTATATCATTTATTCGGACAGCCATATCTTTTGACTCGTTTAGAGTTACGGGAGCCATAACCTGTCAAAACGAAGCTCTCCAGGAGATCTATGCCTTTGACGGCCCAAAGCCGTCATAACGGCGTTCCATACCCAAAAAGGACCATCCGAATCACTTTCGGGGGCTCGGAACTTTTTTTCTTTTCGGTTTCTTCATTTGAATTTTTTGGTTAAACGGGATCACCGTGGCTGGCCTACGATTTAACACCGCTGCAGAATGATTCCTCATGGTACAGTTCCGTTTCAAATCCACGCACTCATTTCCAAAATTCGCACGACACCATTTCGGCGTTTTGATCTGACGTTGCACCCCACACCGTCGATGTTGCACTCTGAGTATATCGATTATTCGGACAGCAATATCTTTTGACTCGTTTAGAGTTACGGGAGCCATAACCTGTCAAAACGAAGCTCTCCAGGAGATCTACGCCTTTGATTGCCCAAGGCCGTCATAACGGCGTTCCATACCCAAAAAGGACCATCCGAATCACTTTCGGGGGCTCGGAAGTTTTTTTCTTTTCGGTTTCTTCATTTGAATTTTTTGGTTAAACGGGATCACCGTGGCTGGCCTACGATTTAACACCGTTGCAGAATGATTCCTCATGGTACAGTTCCGTTTCAAATCCACGCACTCATTTCTAAAATTCGCACGACACCGTTTCGGCGTTTTGATCCGACGTTGCACCCCGCACCGTCGATGTTGCACCTTGAGTATATCGATTATTCGGACAGCCATATCTTTTGACTCGTTTAGAGTTACGGGAGCCATAATCTGTCAAAACGAAGCTCTCCAGGAGATCTACGCCTTTGATAGCCCAAGGCCGTCATAACGGCGTTCCATACCCAAAAAGGACCATCCGAATCACTTTCGGGGGCTCGGAAGGTTTTTTTCTTTTCGGTTTCTTCATTTGAATTTTTTGGTTAAACGGGATCACCGTGGCTGGCCTACGATTTAACACCGCTGCAGAATGATTCTGCATGGTACAGTTCCGTTTCAAATCCACGCACTCAATTCCAAAATTCGCACGACACCGTTTCGACGTTTTGATCCGACGTTGCACCCCGCACCGTCGATGTTGCACTCTGAGTATATCGATTATTCGGACAGCCATATCTTTTGACTCGTTTAGAGTTACGGGAGCCATAACCTGTCAAAACGAAGCTCTCCAGGAGATCTACGCCTTTGACAGCCTAAGGCCATCATAACGGCGTTCCATACCCAAAAAGGACCATCCGAATCACTTTCGGGGGCTCGGAAGTTTTTTTTCTTTTCGGTTTCTTCATTTGAATTTTTTTGTTAAACATGATCACCGTGGCTGGCCTACGATTTAACACCGCTGCAGAATGATTCCTCATGGTACAGTTCCGTTTCAAATCCACACACTCATTTCCAAAATTCGCACGACACCGTTTCGGCGTTTTGATCCGACGTTGCACCCCGCACCGTCGATGTTGCACCTTGAGTATATCGATTATTCGGACAGCCATATCTTTTGACTCGTTTAGAGTTACGGGAGCCATAACCTGTCAAAACGAAGCTCTCCAGGAGATCTACGCCTTTGACGGCCCAAGGCCGTCATAACGGCGTTTCATACCCAAAAAGGACCATCCGAATCACTTTCGGGGGCTCGGAAGTTTTTTTTCTTTTCGGTTTCTTCATTTGAATTTTTTTGTTAAACGGGATCACCGTGGCTGGCCTACGATTTAACACCGCTGCAGAATGATTCCGCATGGTACAGTTCCGTTTCAAATCCACGCACTCATTTCCAAAATTCGCACGACACCGTTTCGATGTTTTGATCCGACGTTGCAACCCGCACCGTCGATGTTGCACTCTGAGTATATCGATTATTCAAACAGCCATATCTTTTGACTCGTTTAGAGTTACGGGAGCCATAACCTGTCAAAACGAAGCTCTCCAGGAGATCTACGCCTTTGACAGCCCAAGGCCGTCATAACGGCGTTCCATACCCAAAAAGGACCATCCGAATCACTTTCGGGGGCTCGGAAGTTTTTTTTCTTTTCGGTTTCTTTATTTGAATTTTTTGGTTAAACGGGATCACCGTGGCTGGCCTACGATTTAACACCGCTGTAGAATGATTCCACATGGTACAGTTCCGTTTCAAATCCACGCACTCATTTCCAAAATTCGCACGACACCGTTTCGACGTTTTGATCCGACGTTGCACCCCGCACCGTCAATGTTGCACTCTGAGTATATCGATTATTCGAACAGCCATATCTTTTGACTCGTTTAGAGTTACGGGAGCCATAACATGTCAAAACGATTCTCTCCAGGAGATCTACGCCTTTGACAGCCCAAGGCCGTCATAACGGCGTTCCATACCCAAAAAGGACCATCCGAATCACTTTAGGGGGCTCGGAAGTTTTTTTCTTTTCGGTTTCTTCATTTGAATTTTTTGGTTAAACGGGATCACCGTGGCTGGCCTACTATTTAACACCGCTGCAGAATGATTCCCCATGGTACAGTTCTGTTTCAAATCCACGCACTCATTACCAAAATTCGCACGACACCGTTTCGGCGTTTTGATCCGATGTTGCACCCCGCACCGTCGATGTTGCGCTCTTAGTATATCATTTATTCGGACAGCCATATCTTTTGACTCGTTTAGAGTTACGGGAGCCATAACCTGTCAAAACGAAGCTCTCCAGGAGATCTATGCCTTTGACGGCCCAAAGCCGTCATAACGGCGTTCCATACCCAAAAAGGACCATCCGAATCACTTTCGGGGGCTCGGAACTTTTTTTCTTTTCGGTTTCTTCATTTGAATTTTTTGGTTAAACGGGATCACCGTGGCTGGCCTACGATTTAACACCGCTGCAGAATGATTCCTCATGGTACAGTTCCGTTTCAAATCCACGCACTCATTTCCAAAATTCGCACGACACCATTTCGGCGTTTTGATCCGACGTTGCACCCCACACCGTCGATGTTGCACTCTGAGTATATCGATTATTCGGACAGCAATATCTTTTGACTCGTTTAGAGTTACGGGAGCCATAACCTGTCAAAACGAAGCTCTCCAGGAGATCTACGCCTTTGATTGCCCAAGGCCGTCATAACGGCGTTCCATACCCAAAAAGGACCATCCGAATCACTTTCGGGGGCTCGGAAGTTTTTTTCTTTTCGGTTTCTTCATTTGAATTTTTTGGTTAAACGGGATCACCGTGGCTGGATTACGATTTAACACCGTTGCAGAATGATTCCTCATGGTACAGTTCCGTTTCAAATCCACGCACTCATTTCTAAAATTCGCACGACACCGTTTCGGCGTTTTGATCCGACGTTGCACCCCGCACCGTCGATGTTGCACCTTGAGTATATCGATTATTCGGACAGCCATATCTTTTGACTCGTTTAGAGTTACGGGAGCCATAATCTGTCAAAACGAAGCTCTCCAGGAGATCTACGCCTTTGATAGCCCAAGGCCGTCATAACGGCGTTCCATACCCAAAAAGGACCATCCGAATCACTTTCGGGGGCTCGGAAGGTTTTTTTCTTTTCGGTTTCTTCATTTGAATTTTTTGGTTAAACGGGATCACCGTGGCTGGCCTACGATTTAACACCGCTGCAGAATGATTCTGCATGGTACAGTTCCGTTTCAAATCCACGCACTCAATTCCAAAATTCGCACGACACCGTTTCGACGTTTTGATCCGACGTTGCACCCCGCACCGTCGATGTTGCACTCTGAGTATATCGATTATTCGGACAGCCATATCTTTTGACTCGTTTAGAGTTACGGGAGCCATAACCTGTCAAAACGAAGCTCTCCAGGAGATCTACGCCTTTGACAGCCTAAGGCCATCATAACGGCGTTCCATACCCAAAAAGGACCATCCGAATCACTTTCGGGGGCTCGGAAGTTTTTTTTCTTTTCGGTTTCTTCATTTGAATTTTTTTGTTAAACATGATCACCGTGGCTGGCCTACGATTTAACACCGCTGCAGAATGATTCCTCATGGTACAGTTCCGTTTCAAATCCACACACTCATTTCCAAAATTCGCACGACACCGTTTCGGCGTTTTGATCCGACGTTGCACCCCGCACCGTCGATGTTGCACCTTGAGTATATCGATTATTCGTACAGCCATATCTTTTGACTCGTTTAGAGTTACGGGAGCCATAACCTGTCAAAACGAAGCTCTCCAGGAGATCTACGCCTTTGACGGCCCAAGGCCGTCATAACGGCGTTTCATACCCAAAAAGGACCATCCGAATCACTTTCGGGGGCTCGGAAGTTTTTTTTCTTTTCGGTTTCTTCATTTGAATTTTTTTGTTAAACGGGATCACCGTGGATGGCCTACGATTTAACACCGCTGCAGAATGATTCCGCATGGTACAGTTCCGTTTCAAATCCACGCACTCATTTCCAAAATTCGCACGACACCGTTTCGATGTTTTGATCCGACGTTGCACCCCGCACCGTCGATGTTGCACTCTGAGTATATCGATTATTCAAACAGCCATATCTTTTGACTCGTTTAGAGTTACGGGAGCCATAACCTGTCAAAACGAAGCTCTCCAGGAGATCTACGCCTTTGACAGCCCAAGGCCGTCATAACGGCGTTCCATACCCAAAAAGGACCATCCGAATCACTTTCGGGGGCTCGGAAGTTTTTTTTCTTTTCGGTTTCTTCATTTGAATTTTTTGGTTAAACGGGATCACCGTGGCTGGCCTACGATTTAACACCGCTGCAGAATGATTCCACATGGTACAGTTCCGTTTCAAATCCACGCACTCATTTCCAAAATTCGCACGACACCGTTTCGACGTTTTGATCCGACGTTGCACCCCGCACCGTCAATGTTGCACTCTGAGTATATCGATTATTCGAACAGCCATATCTTTTGACTCGTTTAGAGTTACGGGAGCCATAACCTGTCAAAACGATTCTCTCCAGGAGATCTACGCCTTTGACATCCTAAGGCCGTCATAACGGCGTTCCATACCCAAAAAGGACCATCCGAATCACTTTCGGGGGCTCGGAAGTTTTTTTTCTTTTTGGTTTCTTCATTTGAATTTTTTGGTTAAACGGGATCACCGTGGCTGGCCTACGATTTAACACAGCTGTAGAATGATTCCTCATGGTACAGTTCCGTTTCAAATCCACGCACTCATTTCCAAAATTCGCACGACACCGTTTCGGCGTTTTGATCCGACGTTGCACCCCGCACCGTCGATGTTGCACCTTGAGTATATCGATTATTCGGACAGCCATATCTTTTGACTCGTTTAGAGTTACGGGAGCCATAACCTGTCAAAACGAAGCTCTCCAGGAGATCTACGCCTTTGACAGCCCAAGATCGTCATAACGGCGTTCCATACCCAAAAAGGACCATCCGAATCACTTTCGGGGGCTCGGAAGTTTTTTTCTTTTCGGTTTCTTCATTTGAATTTTTTGGTTAAACGGGATCACCGTGGCTGGCCTACGATTTAACACCGCTGCAGAATGATTCCCCATGGTACAGTTCTGTTTCAAATCCACGCACTCATTACCAAAATTCGAACGACACCGTTTCGGCGTTTTGATCCGATGTTGCACCCTGCACCGTCGATGTTGCACTCTGAGTATATCGATTATTCGGACAGCCATATCTTTTGACTCGTTTAGAGTTACGGGAGCCATAACCTGTCAAAACGAAGCTCTCCAGGAGATCTATGCCTTTGACGGCCCAAAGCCGTCATAACGGCGTTCCATACCCAAAAAGGACCATCCGAATCACTTTCGGGGGCTCGGAAGTTTTTTTCTTTTCGGTTTCTTCATTTGAATTTTTTGGTTAAACGGGATCACCGTGGCTGGCCTACGATTTAACACCGCTGCAGAATGATTCCTCATGGTACAGTTCCGTTTCAAATCCACGCACTCATTTCCAAAATTCGCACGACACCGTTTCGGCGTTTTGATCCGACGTTGCACCCCGCACCGTCGATGTTGCACTCTGAGTATATCGATTATTCGGACAGCAATATCTTTTGACTCGTTTAGAGTTACGGGAGCCATAACCTATCAAAACGAAGCTCTCCAGGAGATCTACGCCTTTGATTGCCCAAGGCCGTCATAACGGCGTTCCATACCCAAAAAGGACCATCCGAATCACTTTCGGGGGCTCGGAAGTTTTTTTCTTTTCGGTTTCTTCATTTGAATTTTTTGTTTAAACGGGATCACCGTGGCTGGCCTACGATTTAACACCGGTGCAGAATGATTCCTCATGGTACAGTTCCGTTTCAAATCCACGCACTCATTTCCAAAATTCGCACGACACCGTTTCGGCGTTTTGATCCGACGTTGCACCCCGCACCGTCGATGTTGCACCTTGAGTATATCGATTATTCGGACAGCCATATCTTTTGACTCGTTTAGAGTTACGGGAGCCATAACCTGTCAAAACGAAGCTCTCCAGGAGATCTACGCCTTTGACGGCCCTAGGCCGTCATAACGGCGTTCCATACCCAAAAATGACCATCCGAATCACTTTCGGGGGATCGGAAGTTTTTTTTCTTTTCGGTTTCTTCATTTGACTTTTTTGGTTAAACGGGATCACCGTGGCTGGCCTACGATTTAACACCGCTGCAGAATGATTCCCCATGGTACAGTTCCGTTTCAAATCCACGCACTCATTTCCAAAATTCGCACGACACCGTTTCGGCGTTTTGATCCGACGTTGCACCCCGCACCGTCGATGTTGCACCTTGAGTATATCGATTATTCGGACAGCCATATCTTTTGACTCGTTTAGAGTTACGGGAGCCATAACCTGTCAAAACGAAGCTCTCTAGGAGATCTACGCCTTTGACAGCCCAAGGCCGTCATAACGGCGTTCCATACCCAAAAAGGACCATCCGAATCACTTTCGGGGGCTCGGAAGTTTTTTTCTTTTCGGTTTCTTCATTTGAATTTTTTGGTTAAACGGGATCACCGTGGCTGGCCTACGATTTAACACCGCTGCAGAATGATTCCCCATGGTATAGTTCTGTTTCAAATCCACGCACTCATTACCAAAATTCGCACGACACCGTTTCGGCGTTTTGATCCGATGTTGCACCCCGCACCGTCGATGTTGCACTCTGAGTATATCGATTATTCGGACAGCCATATCTTTTGACTCGTTTAGAGTTACGGGAGCCATAACCTGTCAAAACGAAGCTCTCCAGGAGATCTACGCCTTTGACAGCCCAAGGCCGTCATAACGGCGTTCCATACCCAAAAAGGACCATCCGAATCACTTTCGGGGGCTCGGAAGTTTTTTTCTTTTCGGTTTCTTCATTTGAATTTTTTGGTTAAACGGGATCACCGTGGCTGGCCTACGATTTAACACCGCTGCAGAATGATTCCTCATGGTACAGTTCCGTTTCAAATCCACGCACTCATTTCCAAAATTCGCACGACACTGTTTCGGCGTTTTGATCCGACGTTGCACCCCGCACCGTCGATGTTGCACTCTGAGTATATCGATTATTCGGACAGCAATATCTTTTGACTCGTTTAGAGTTACGGGAGCCATAACTTGTCAAAACGAAGCTCTCCAGGAGATCTACTCCTTTGATTGCCCAAGGCCGTCATAACGGCGTTCCATACCCAAAAAGGACCATCCGAATCACTTTCGGGGGCTCGGAAGTTTTTTTCTTTTCGGTTTCTTCATTTGAATTTTTTGGTTAAACGAGATCACCGTGGCTGGCCTACGATTTAACACCGCTGCAGAATGATTCCGCATGGTACAGTTCCGTTTCAAATCCACGCACTAATTTCCAAAATTCGCACGACACCGTTTCGACGTTTTGATCCGACGTTGCACCCCGCACCGTCGATGTTGCACTCTGAGTATATCGATTATTCGGACAGCCATATCTTTTGACTCATTTAGAGTTACGGGAGCCATAACCTGTCAAAACGATTCTCTCCAGGAGATCTACGCCTTTGACAGCCTAAGGCCGTCATAACGGCGTTCCATACCCAAAAAGGACCATCCGAATCACTTTCGGGGGCTCGGAAGTTTTTTTTCTTTTCGGTTTCTTCATTTGAATTTTTTGGTTAAACGGGATCACCGTGGCTGGCCTACGATTTAACACCGCTGTAGAATGATTCCTCATGGTACAGTTCCGTTTCAAATCCACGCACTCATTTCCAAAATTCGCACGACACCGTTTCGGCGTTTTGACCCGCACCGTCGATGTTGCACCTTGAGTATATCGATTATTCGGACAGCCATATCTTTTGACTCGTTTAGAGTTATGGGAGCCATAACCTGTCAAAACGAAGCTCTCCAGGAGATCTACGCCTTTGACAGCCCAAGACCGTCATAACGGCGTTCCATACCCAAAAAGGACCATCCGAATCACTTTCGGGGGCTCGGAAGTTTTTTTCTTTTCGGTTTCTTCATTTGAATTTTTTGGTTAAACGGGATCACCGTGGCTGGCCTACGATTTAACACCGCTGCAGAATGATTCCCCATGGTACAGTTCTGTTTCAAATCCACGCACTCATTACCAAAATTCGCACGACACCGTTTCGGGGTTTTGATCCGATGTTGCACCCCGCACCGTCGATGTTGCACTCTGAGTATATCGATTATTCGGACAGCCATATCTTTTGACTCGTTTAGAGTTACGGGAGCCATAACCTGTCAAAACGAAGCTCTCCAGGAGATCTATGCCTTTGACGGCCCAAAGCCGTCATAACGGCGTTCCATACCCAAAAAGGACCATCCGAATCACTTTCGGGGGCTCGGAAGTTTTTTTCTTTTCGGTTTCTTCATTTGAATTTTTTGGTTAAACGGGATCACCGTGGCTGGCCTACGATTTAACACCGCTGCAGAATGATTCCTCATGGTACAGTTCCGTTTCAAATCCACGCACTCATTTCCAAAATTCGCACGACACCGTTTCGGCGTTTTGATCCGACGTTGCACCCCGCACCGTCGATGTTGCACTCTGAGTATATCGATTATTCGGACAGCAATATCTTTTGACTCGTTTAGAGTTACGGGAGTCATAACCTATCAAAACAAATTTCTCCAGGAGATCTACGCCTTTGATTGCCCAAGGCCGTCATAACGGCGTTCCATACCCAAAAAGGACCATCCGAATCACTTTCGGGGGCTCGGAAGTTTTTTTCTTTTCGGTTTCTTCATTTGAATTTTTTGGTTAAACGGGATCACCGTGGCTGGCCTACGATTTAACACCGTTGCAGAATGATTCCTCATGGTACAGTTCCGTTTCAAATCCACGCACTCATTTCCAAAATTCGCACGACACCGTTTCGGCGTTTTGATCCGACGTTGCACCCCGCACCGTCGATGTTGCACCTTGAGTATATCGATTATTCGGACAGCCATATCTTTTGACTCGTTTAGAGTTACGGGAGCCATAATCTGTCAAAACGAAGCTCTCCAAGAGATCTACGCCTTTGACAGCCCAAGGCCGTCATAACGGCGTTCCATACCCAAAAAGGACCATCCGAATCACTTTCGGGGGCTCGGAAGGTTTTTTTCTTTTCGGTTTCTTCATTTGAATTTTTTGGTTACAAGGGATCACCGTGGCTGGCCTACGATTTAACACCGCTGTAGAATGATTCCTCATGGTACAGTTCCGTTTCAAATCCACGCACTCATTTCCAAAATTCGCACGACACCGTTTCGGCGTTTTGATCCGACGTTGCACCCCGCACCGTCGATGTTGCACCTTGAGTATATCGATTATTCGGACAGCCATATCTTTTGACTCGTTTAGAGTTACGGGAGCCATAACCTGTCAAAACAAAGCTCTCCAGGAGATCGCCTTTGACAGCCCAAGGCCGTCATAACGGCGTTCCATACCCAAAAAGGACCATCCGAATCACTTTCGGGGGCTCGGAAGTTTTTTTCCTTTCGGTTTCTTCATTTGAATTTTCTGGTTAAACGGGATCACCGTGGCTGGCCTACGATTTAACACCGCTGTAGAATGATTCCCCATGGTACAGTTTTGTTTCAAATCCACGCACTCATTACCAAAATTCGCACGACACCGTTTCGGCGTTTTGATCCGATGTTGCACCCCGCACCGTCGATGTTGCACTCTGAGTATATCGATTATTCGGACAGCCATATCTTTTGACTCGTTTAGAGTTACGGGAGCCATAACCTGTCAAAACGAAGCTCTCCAGGAGATCTATGCCTTTGACGGCCCAAAGCCGTCATAACGGCGTTCCATACCCAAAAAGGACCATCCGAATCACTTTCGGGGGCTCGGAAGTTTTTTTCTTTTCGGTTTCTTCATTTGAATTTTTTGGTTAAACGGGATCACCGTGGCTGGCCTACGATTTAACACCGCTGCAGAATGATTCCTCATGGTACAGTTCCGTTTCAAATCCACGCACTCATTTCCAAAATTCGCACGACACCGTTTCGGCGTTTTGATCCGACGTTGCACCCCGCACCGTCGATGTTGCACTCTGAGTATATCGATTATTCGGACAGCAATATCTTTTGACTCGTTTAGAGTTACGGGAGTCATAACCTATCAAAACAAATTTCTCCAGGAGATCTACGCCTTTGATTGCCCAAGGCCGTCATAACGGCGTTCCATACCCAAAAAGGACCATCCGAATCACTTTCGGGGGCTCGGAAGTTTTTTTCTTTTCGGTTTCTTCATTTGAATTTTTTGGTTAAACGGGATCACCGTGGCTGGCCTACGATTTAACACCGTTGCAGAATGATTCCTCATGGTACAGTTCCGTTTCAAATCCACGCACTCATTTCCAAAATTCGCACGACACCGTTTCGGCGTTTTGATCCGACGTTGCACCCCGCACCGTCGATGTTGCACCTTGAGTATATCGATTATTCGGACAGCCATATCTTTTGACTCGTTTAGAGTTACGGGAGCCATAATCTGTCAAAACGAAGCTCTCCAAGAGATCTACGCCTTTGACAGCCCAAGGCCGTCATAACGGCGTTCCATACCCAAAAAGGACCATCCGAATCACTTTCGGGGGCTCGGAAGGTTTTTTTCTTTTCGGTTTCTTCATTTGAATTTTTTGGTTATAAGGGATCACCGTGGCTGGCCTACGATTTAACACCGCTGTAGAATGATTCCTCATGGTACAGTTCCGTTTCAAATCCACGCACTCATTTCCAAAATTCGCACGACACCGTTTCGGCGTTTTGATCCGACGTTGCACCCCGCACCGTCGATGTTGCACCTTGAGTATATCGATTATTCGGACAGCCATATCTTTTGACTCGTTTAGAGTTACGGGAGCCATAACCTGTCAAAACAAAGCTCTCCAGGAGATCGCCTTTGACAGCCCAAGGCCGTCATAACGGCGTTCCATACCCAAAAAGGACCATCCGAATCACTTTCGGGGGCTCGGAAGTTTTTTTCCTTTCGGTTTCTTCATTTGAATTTTTTGGTTAAACGGGATCACCGTGGCTGGCCTACGATTTAACACCGCTGTAGAATGATTCCCCATGGTACAGTTCTGTTTCAAATCCACGCACTCATTACCAAAATTCGCACGACACCGTTTCGGCGTTTTGATCCGATGTTGCACCCCGCACCGTCGATGTTGCACTCTGAGTATATCGATTATTCGGACAGCCATATCTTTTGACTCGTTTAGAGTTACGGGAGCCATAACCTGTCAAAACGAAGCTCTCCAGGAGATCTACGCCTTTGACAGCCCAAGGCCGTCATAACGGCGTTCCATACCCAAAAAGGACCATCCGAATCACTTTCGGGGGCTCGGAAGTTTTTTTCTTTTCGGTTTCTTCATTTGAATTTTTTGGTTAAACGGGATCACCGTGGCTGGCCTACGATTTAACACCGCTGCAGAATGATTCCTCATGGTACAATTCCGTTTCAAATCCACGCACTCATTTCCAAAATTCGCACGACACTGTTTCGGCGTTTTGATCCGACGTTGCACCCCGCACCATCGATGTTGCACTCTGAGTATATCGATTATTCGGACAGCAATATCTTTTGACTCGTTTAGAGTTACGGGAGCCATAACCTGTCAAAACGAAGCTCTCCAGGAGATCTACTCCTTTGATTGCCCAAGGCCGTCATAACGGCGTTCCATACCCAAAAAGGACCATCCGAATCACTTTCGGGGGCTCGGAAGTTTTTTTCTTTTCGGTTTCTTCATTTGAATTTTTTGGTTAAACGGGATCACCGTGGCTGGCCTACGATTTAACACCGTTGCAGAATGATTCCTCATGGTACAGTTCCGTTTCAAATCCACGCACTCATTTCCAAAATTCGCACGACACCGTTTCGGCGTTTTGATCCGACGTTGCACCCCGCATCGTCGATGTTGCACCTTGAGTATATCGATTATTCGGACAGCCATATCTTTTGACTCGTTTAGAGTTACGGGAGCCATAATCTGTCAAAACGAAGCTCTCCAGGAGATCTACGCCTTTGACAGCCCAAGGCCATCATAACGGCGTTCCATACCCAAAAAGGACCATCCGAATCACTTTCGGGGGCTCGGAAGTTTTTTTTCTTTTCGGTTTCTTCATTTGAATTTTTTGGTTAAACGGGATCACCGTGGCTGGCCTACGATTTAACACCGCTGTAGAATGATTCCTCATAGTACAGTTCCGTTTCAAATCCACGCACTCATTTCCAAAATTCGCACGACACCGTTTCGGCGTTTTGATCCGACGTTGCACTCCGCACCGTCGATGTTGCACCTTGAGTATATCGATTATTCGGACAGCCATATCTTTTGACTCGTTTAGAGTTACGGGAGCCATAACCTGTCAAAACGAAGCTCTCCAGGAGATCTACGCCTTTGACAGCCCAAGACCGTCATAACGGCGTTCCATACCCAAAAAGGACCATCCGAATCACTTTCGGGGGCTCGGAAGTTTTTTTCTTTTCGGTTTCTTCATTTGAATTTTTTGGTTAAACGGGATCACCGTGGCTGGCCTACGATTTAACACCGCTGCAGAATGATTCCCCATGGTATAGTTCTGTTTCAAATCCACGCACTCATTACCAAAATTCGCACGACACCGTTTCGGCGTTTTGATCCGATGTTGCACCCCGCACCGTCGATGTTGCACTCTGAGTATATCGATTATTCGGACAGCCATATCTTTAGACTCGTTTAGAGTTACGGGAGCCATAACCTGTCAAAACGAAGCTCTCCAGAAGATCTATGCCTTTGACGGCCCAAGGCCGTCATTACGGCGTTCCATACCCAAAAAGGACCATCCGAATCACTTTCGGGGGCTCGGAAGTTTTTTTTCTTTTCGGTTTCTTCATTTGAATTTTTTGGTTAAACGGGATCACCGTGGCTGGCCTACGATTTAACACTGCTGTAGAATGATTCCTCATGGTACAGTTCCGTTTCAAATCCACGCACTCATTTCCAAAATTCGCACGACACCGTTTCGGCGTTTTGATCCGACGTTGCACCCCGCACCGTCGATGTTGCACCTTGAGTATATCGATTATTCGGACAGCCATATCTTTTGACTCGTTTAGAGTTACGGGAGCCATAACCTGTCAAAACGAAGCTCTCCAGGAGATCTACGCCTTTGACAGCCCAAGACCGTCATAACGGCGTTCCATACCCAAAAAGGACCATCCGAATCACTTTCGGGGGCTCGGAAGTTTTTTTCTTTTCGGTTTCTTCATTTGAATTTTTTGGTTAAACGGGATCACCGTGGCTGGCCTACGATTTAACACCGCTGCAGAATGATTCCCCATGGTACAGTTCTGTTTCAAATCCACGCACTCATTACCAAAATTCGCACGACACCGTTTCGGCGTTTTGATCCGATGTTGCACCCCGCACCGTCGATGTTGCACTCTGAGTATATCGATTATTCGGACAGCCATATCTTTTGACTCGTTTAGAGTTACGGGAGCCATAACCTGTCAAAACGAAGCTCTCCCGGAAATCTATGCCTTTGACGCCCCAAAGCCATCATAACGGCGTTCCATACCCAAAAAGGACCATCCGAATCACTTTCGGGGGCTCGGAAGTTTTTTTCTTTTCGGTTTCTTCATTTGAATTTTTTGGTTAAACGGGATCACCGTGGCTGGCCTACGATTTAACACCGCTGCAGAATGATTCCTCATGGTACAGTTCCGTTTCAAATCCACGCACTCATTTCCAAAATTCGCACGACACCGTTTCGGCGTTTTGATCCGACGTTGCACCCCGCACCGTCGATGTTGCACTCTGAGTATATCGATTATTCGGACAGCAATATCTTTTGACTCGTTTAGAGTTACGGGAGCCATAACCTATCAAAACGAAGCTCTCCAGGAGATCTACGCCTTTGATTGCCCAAGGCCGTCATAACGGCGTTCCATACCCAAAAAGGACCATCCGAATCACTTTTGGGGGCTCGGAAGTTTTTTTCTTTTCTGTTTCTTCATTTGAATTTTTTGGTTAAACGGGATCACCGTGGCTGGCCTACGATTTAACACCGTTGCAGAATGATTCCTCATAGTACAGTTCCGTTTCAAATCCACGCACTCATTTCCAAAATTCGCACGACACCGTTTCGGCGTTTTGATCCGACGTTGCACCCCGCACCGTCGATGTTGCACCTTGAGTATATCGATTATTCGGACAGCCATATCTTTTGACTCGTTTAGAGTTACGGGAGCCATAATCTGTCAAAACGAAGCTCTCCAGGAGATCTACGCCTTTGACAGCCCAAGGCCGTCATAACGGCGTTCCATACCCAAAAAGGACCATCCGAATCACTTTCGAGGGCTCGGAAGGTTTTTTTCTTTTCGGTTTCTTCATTTGAATTTTTTGGTTAAACGGGATCACCGTGGCTGGCCTACGATTTAACACCGCTGTAGAATGATTCCGCATGGTACAGTTCCGTTTCAAATCCACGCACTCATTTCCAAAATTCGCACGACACCGTTTCGATGTTTTGATCCGACGTTGCACCCCGCACCGTCGATGTTGCACTCTGAGTATATCGATTATTCGGACAGCCATATCTTTTGACTCGTTTAGAGTTACGGGAGCCATAAACTGTCAAAACGAAGCTCTCCAGGAGATCTACGCCTTTGACAGCCCAAGGCCGTCATAACGGCGTTCCATACCCAAAAAGGACCATCCGAATCACTTTCGGGGGCTCGGAAGTTTTTTTTCTTTTCGGTTTCTTCATTTGAATTTTTTGGTTAAACGGGATCACCGTGGCTGGCCTACGATTTAACACCGCTGCAGAATGATTCCGCATGGTACAGTTCCGTTTCAAATCCACGCACTCATTTCCAAAATTCGCACGACACCGTTTCGATGTTTTGATCCGACGTTGCACCCTGCACCGTCGATGTTGCACTCTGAGTATATCGATTATTCGGACAGCCATATCTTTTGACTCGTTTAGAGTTACGGGAGCCATAACCTGTCAAAACGATTCTCTCCAGGAGATCTACGCCTTTGACAGCCTAAGGCCGTCATAACGGCGTTCCATACCCAAAAAGGACCATCCGAATCACTTTCGGGGGCTCGGAAGTTTTTTTTCTTTTCGGTTTCTTCATTTGAATTTTTTGGTTAAATAGGATCACCGTGGCTGGCCTACGATTTAACACCGCTGTAGAATGATTCCTCATGGTACAGTTCCGTTTCAAATCCACGCACTCATTTCCAAAATTCGCACGACACCGTTTCGGCGTTTTGATCCGACGTTGCACCCCGCACCGTCGATGTTGCACCTTGAGTATATCGATTATTCGGACAGCCATATCTTTTGACTCGTTTAGAGTTACGGGAGCCATAACCTGTCAAAACGAAGCTCTCCAGGAGATCTACGCCTTTGACAGCCCAAGACCGTCATAACGGCGTTCCATACCCAAAAAGGACCATCCGAATCACTTTCGGGGGCTCGGAAGTTTTTTTCTTTTCAGTTTCTTCATTTGAATTTTTTGGTTAAACGGGATCACCGTGGCTGGCCTACGATTTAACACCGCTGCAGAATGATTCCCCATGGTACAGTTCTGTTTCAAATCCACGCACTCATTACCAAAATTCGCACGACACCGTTTCGGCGTTTTGATCCGATGTTGCACCCCGCACCGTCGATGTTGCACTCTGAATATATCGATTATTCGGACAGCCATATCTTTTGACTCGTTTAGAGTTACGGGAGCCATAACCTGTCAAAACGAAGCTCTCCCGGAAATCTATGCCTTTGACGGCCCAAAGCCATCATAACGGCGTTCCATACCCAAAAAGGACCATCCGAATCACTTTCGGGGGCTCGGAAGTTTTTTTCTTTTCGGTTTCTTCATTTGAATTTTTTGGTTAAACGGGATCACCGTGGCTGGCCTACGATTTAACACCGCTGCAGAATGATTCCTCATGATACAGTTCCGTTTCAAATCCACGCACTCATTTCCAAAATTCGCACGACACCGTTTCGGCGTTTTGATCCGACGTTGCACCCCGCACCGTCGATGTTGCACTCTGAGTATATCGATTATTCGGACAGCAATATCTTTTGACTCGTTTAGAGTTACGGGAGCCATAACCTATCAAAACGAAGCTCTCCAGGAGATCTACGCCTTTGATTGCCCAAGGCCGTCATAACGGCGTTCCATACCCAAAAAGGACCATCCGAATCACTTTTGGGGGCTCGGAAGTTTTTTTCTTTTCGGTTTCTTCATTTGAATTTTTTGGTTAAACGGGATCACCGTGGCTGGCCTACGATTTAACACCGTTGCAGAATGATTCCTCATGGTACAGTTCCGTTTCAAATCCACACACTCATTTCCAAAATTCGCACGACACCGTTTCGGCGTTTTGATCCGACGTTGCACCCCGCACCGTCGATGTTGCACCTTGAGTATATCGATTATTCGGACAGCCATATCTTTTGACTCGTTTAGAGTTACGGGAGCCATAATCTGTCAAAACGAAGCTCTCTAGGAGATCTACGCCTTTGACAGCCCAAGGCCGTCATAACGGCGTTCCATACCCAAAAAGGACCATCCGAATCACTTTCGAGGGCTCGGAAGGTTTTTTCTTTTCGGTTTCTTCATTTGAATTTTTTGGTTAAACGGGATCACCGTGGCTGGCCTACGATTTAACACCGCTGTAGAATGATTCCGCATGGTACAGTTCCGTTTCAAATCCACGCACTCATTTCCAAAATTCGCACGACACCGTTTCGATGTTTTGATCCGACGTTGCACCCCGCACCGTCGATGTTGCACTCTGAGTATATCGATTATTCGGACAGCCATATCTTTTGACTCGTTTAGAGTTACGGGAGCCATAACCTGTCAAAACGAAGCTCTCCAGGAGATCTACGCCTTTGACAGCCCAAGGCCGTCATAACGGCGTTCCATACCCAAAAAGGACCATCCGAATCACTTTCGGGGGCTCGGAAGTTTTTTTTCTTTTCGGTTTCTTCATTTGAATTTTTTGGTTAAACGGGATCACCGTGGCTGGCCTACGATTTAACACCGCTGCAGAATGATTCCGCATGGTACAGTTCCGTTTCAAATCCACGCACTCATTTCCAAAATTCGCACGACACCGTTTCGATGTTTTGATCCGACGTTGCACCCTGCACCGTCGATGTTGCACTCTGAGTATATCGATTATTCGGACAGCCATATCTTTTGACTCGTTTAGAGTTACGGGAGCCATAACCTGTCAAAACGATTCTCTCTAGGAGATCTACGCCTTTTACAGCCTAAGGCCGTCATAACGGCGTTCCATACCCAAAAAGGACCATCCGAATCACTTTCGGGGGCTCGGAAGTTTTTTTTCTTTTCGGTTTCTTCATTTGAATTTTTTGGTTAAATAGGATCACCGTGGCTGGCCTACGATTTAACACCGCTGTAGAATGATTCCTCATGGTACAGTTCCGTTTCAAATCCACGCACTCATTTCCAAAATTCGCACGACACCGTTTCGGCGTTTTGATCCGACGTTGCACCCCGCACCGTCGATGTTGCACCTTGAGTATATCGATTATTCGGACAACCATATCTTTTGACTCGTTTAGAGTTACGGGAGCCATAACCTGTCAAAACGAAGCTCTCTAGGAGATCTACGCCTTTGACAGCCCAAGCCCGTCATAACGGCGTTCCATACCCAAAAAGGACCATCCGAATCACTTTCGGGGGCTCGGAAGTTTTTTTCTTTTCGGTTTCTTCATTTGAATTTTTTGGTTAAACGGGATCACCGTGGCTGGCCTACGATTTAACACCGCTGCAGAATGATTCCCCATGGTACAGTTCTGTTTCAAATCCACGCACTCATTACCAAAATTCGCACGACACCGTTTCGGCGTTTTGATCCGATGTTGCACCCCGCATCGTCGATGTTGCACTCTGAGTATATCGATTATTCGGACAGCCATATCTTTTGACTCGTTTAGAGTTACAGGAGCCATAACCTGTCAAAACGAAGCTCTCCAGGAGATCTATGCCTTTGACGGCCCAAAGCCGTCATAACGGCGTTCCATACCCAAAAAGGACCATCCGAATCACTTTCGGAGGCTCGGAAGTTTTTTTTCTTTTCGGTTTCTTCATTTGAATTTTTTGGTTAAACGGGATCACCGTGGCTGGCCTACGATTTAACACCGCTACAGAATGATTCCTCATGGTACAGTTCCGTTTCAAATCCACGCACTCATTTCCAAAATTCACACGACACCGTTTCGGCGTTTTGATCCGACGTTGCACCCCGCACCGTCGATGTTGCACTCTGAGTATATCGATTATTCGGACAGCAATATCTTTTGACTCGTTTAGAGTTACGGGAGCCATAACCTGTCAAAACGAAGCTCTCCAGGAGATCTACGCCTTTGACAGCCCAAGGCCGTCATAACGGCGTTCCATACCCAAAAAGGACCATCCGAATCACTTTCGGGGGCTCGGAAGTTTTTTTTCTTTTCGGTTTCTTCATTTGAATTTTTTGGTTAAACGGGATCACCATGGCTGGCCTACGATTTAACACCGTTGCAGAATGATTCCTCATGGTACAGTTCCGTTTCAAATCCACGCACTCATTTCCAAAATTCGCACGACACCGTTTCGGCGTTTTGATCCGACGTTGCACCCCGCACCGTCGATGTTGCACCTTGAGTATATCGATTATTCGGACAGCCATATCTTTTGACTCGTTTAGAGTTACGGGAGCCATAATCTGTCAAAACGAAGCTCTCCAGGAGATCTACGCCTTTGACAGCCCAAGGCCGTCATAACGGCGTTCCATACCCAAAAAGGACCATCCGAATCACTTTCGGGAGCTCGGAAGGTTTTTTTCTTTTCGGTTTCTTCATTTGAATTTTTTGGTTAAACGGGATCACCGTGGCTGGCCTACGATTTAACACCGCTGCAGAATGATTCCGCATGGTACAGTTCCGTTTCAAATCCACGCACTCAATTCCAAAATTCGCACGACACCGTTTCGACGTTTTGATCCGACGTTGCACCCCGCACCGTCGATGTTGCACTCTGAGTATATCGATTATTCGGACAACCATATCTTTTGACTCGTTTAGAGTTACGGGAGCTATAACCTGTCAAAACGAAGCTCTCCAGGAGATCTACGCCTTTGACAGCCCAAGGCTGTCATAACGGCGTTCCATACCCAAAAAGGACCATCCGAATCACTTTCGGGGGCTCGGAAGTTTTTTTCTTTTCGGTTTCTTCATTTGAATTTTTTGGTTAAACGGGATCACCGTGGCTGGCCTACGATTTAACACCGCTGCAGAATGATTCCCCATGGTACAGTTCTGTTTCAAATCCACGCACTCATTACCAAAATTCGCACGACACCGTTTCGGCGTTTTGATCCGATGTTGCACCCCGCATCGTCGATGTTGCACTCTGAGTATATCGATTATTCGGACAGCCATATCTTTTGACTCGTTTAGAGTTACCGGAGCCATAACCTGTCAAAACGAAGCTCTCCAGGAGATCTATGCCTTTGACGGCCCAGAGCCGTCATAACGGCGTTCCATACCCAAAAAGGACCATCCGAATCACTTTCGGAGGCTCGGAAGTTTTTTTTCTTTTCGGTTTCTTCATTTGAATTTTTTGGTTAAACGGGATCACCGTGGCTGGCCTACGATTTAACACCGCTACAGAATGATTCCTCATGGTACAGTTCCGTTTCAAATCCACGCACTCATTTCCAAAATTCGCACGACACCGTTTCGGCGTTTTGATCCGACGTTGCACCCCGCATCGTCGATGTTGCACTCTGAGTATATCGATTATTCGGACAGCAATATCTTTTGACTCGTTTAGAGTTACAGGAGCCATAACCTGTCAAAACGAAGCTCTCCAGGAGATCTATGCCTTTGACGGCCCAAAGCCGTCATAACGGCGTTCCATACCCAAAAAGGACCATCCGAATCACTTTCGGAGGCTCGGAAGTTTTTTTTCTTTTCGGTTTCTTCATTTGAATTTTTTGGTTAAACGGGATCACCGTGGCTGGCCTACGATTTAACACCGCTACATAATGATTCCTCATGGTACAGTTCCGTTTCAAATCCACGCACTCATTTCCAAAATTCGCACGACACCGTTTCGGCGTTTTGATCCGACGTTGCACCCCGCACCGTCGATGTTGCACTCTGAGTATATCGATTATTCGGACAGCAATATCTTTTGACTCGTTTAGAGTTACGGGAGCCATAACCTGTCAAAACGAAGCTCTCCAGGAGATCTACGCCTTTGACAGGCCAAGGCCGTCATAACGGCGTTCCATACCCAAAAAGGACCATCCGAATCACTTTCGGGGGCTCGGAAGTTTTTTTTCTTTTCGGTTTCTTCATTTGAATTTTTTGGTTAAACGGGATCACCATGGCTGGCCTACGATTTAACACCGTTGCAGAATGATTCCTCATGGTACAGTTCCGTTTCAAATCCACGCACTCATTTCCAAAATTCGCACGACACCGTTTCGGCGTTTTGATCCGACGTTGCACCCCGCACCGTCGATGTTGCACCTTGAGTATATCGATTATTCGGACAGCCATATCTTTTGACTCGTTTAGAGTTACGGGAGCCATAATCTGTCAAAACGAAGCTCTCCAGGAGATCTACGCCTTTGACAGCCCAAGGCCGTCATAACGGCGTTCCATACCCAAAAAGGACCATCCGAATCACTTTCGGGAGCTCGGAAGGTTTTTTTCTTTTCGGTTTCTTCATTTGAATTTTTTGGTTAAACGGGATCACCGTGGCTGGCCTACGATTTAACACCGCTGCAGAATGATTCCGCATGGTACAGTTCCGTTTCAAATCCACGCACTCAATTCCAAAATTCGCACGACACCGTTTCAACGTTTTGATCCGACGTTGCACCCCGCACCGTCGATGTTGCACTCTGAGTATATCGATTATTCGGACAACCATATCTTTTGACTCGTTTAGAGTTACGGGAGCTATAACCTGTCAAAACGAAGCTCTCCAGGAGATCTACGCCTTTGACAGCCCAAGGCCGTCATAACGGCGTCCCATACCCAAAAAGGACCATCCGAATCACTTTCGGGGGCTCGGAAGTTTTTTTCTTTTCGGTTTCTTCATTTGAATTTTTTGGTTAAACGGGATCACCGTGGCTGGCCTACGATTTAACACCGCTGCAGAATGATTCCCCATGGTACAGTTTTGTTTCAAATCCACGCACTCATTACCAAAATTCGCACGACACCGTTTCGGCGTTTTGATCCGATGTTGCACCCCGCATCGTCGATGTTGCACTCTAAGTATATCGATTATTCGGACAGCCATATCTTTTGACTCGTTTAGAGTTACAGGAGCCATAACCTGTCAAAACGAAGCTCTCCAGGAGATCTATGCCTTTGACGGCCCAAAGCCGTCATAACGGCGTTCCATACCCAAAAAGGACCATCCGAATCACTTTCGGAGGCTCGGAAGTTTTTTTTCTTTTCGGTTTCTTCATTTGAATTTTTTGGTTAAACGGGATCACCGTGGCTGGCCTACGATTTAACACCGCTACAGAATGATTCCTCATGGTACAGTTCCGTTTCAAATCCACGCACTCATTTCCAAAATTCGCACGACACCGTTTCGGCGTTTTGATCCGACGTTGCACCCCGCACCGTCGATGTTGCACTCTGAGTATATCGATTATTCGGACAGCAATATCTTTTGACTCGTTTAGAGTTACGGGAGCCATAACCTGTCAAAACGAAGCTCTCCAGGAGATCTACGCCTTTGACAGCCCAAGGCCGTCATAACGGCGTTCCATACCCAAAAAGGACCATCCGAATCACTTTCGGGGGCTCGGAAGTTTTTTTTCTTTTCGGTTTCTTCATTTGAATTTTTTGGTTAAACGGGATCACCATGGCTGGCCTACGATTTAACACCGTTGCAGAATGATTCCTCATGGTACAGTTCCGTTTCAAATCCACGCACTCATTTCCAAAATTCGCACGACACCGTTTCGGCGTTTTGATCCGACGTTGCACCCCGCACCGTCGATGTTGCACCTTAAGTATATCGATTATTCGGACAGCCATATCTTTTGACTCGTTTAGAGTTACGGGAGCCATAATCTGTCAAAACGAAGCTCTCCAGGAGATCTACGCCTTTGACAGCCCAAGGCCGTCATAACGGCGTTCCATACCCAAAAAGGACCATCCGAATCACTTTCGGGAGCTCGGAAGGTTTTTTTCTTTTCGGTTTCTTCATTTGAATTTTTTGGTTAAACGGGATCACCGTGGCTGGCCTACGATTTAACACCGCTGCAGAATGATTCCGCATGGTACAGTTCCGTTTCAAATCCACGCACTCAATTCCAAAATTCGCACGACACCGTTTCGACGTTTTGATCCGACGTTGCACCCCGCACCGTCGATGTTGCACTCTGAGTATATCGATTATTCGGACAACCATATCTTTTGACTCGTTTAGAGTTACAGGAGCTATAACCTGTCAAAACGAAGCTCTCCAGGAGATCTACCCCTTTGACCGCCCAAGGCCGTCATAACGGCGTTCCATACCCAAAAAGGACCATCCGAATCACTTTCGGGGGCTCGGAAGTTTTTTTTCTTTTCGGTTTCTTCATTTGAATTTTTTGGTTAAACGGGATCACCGTGGCTGGCCTACGATTTAACACCGCTGCAGAATGATTCCCCATGGTACAGTTCTGTTTCAAATCCACGCACTCATTACCAAAATTCGCACGACACCGTTTCGGCGTTTTGATCCGACGTTGCACCCCGCACCGTCGATGTTGCACTCTGAGTATATCGATTATTCGGACAGCCATATCTTTTGACTCGTTTAGAGTTACGGGAGCCATAACCTGTCAAAACGAAGCTCTCCAGGAGATCTACGCCTTTGGCAGCCCAAGGCCATCATAACGGCGTTCCATACCCAAAAAGGACCATCCGAATCACTTTCGGGGGCTCGGAAGTTTTTTTTCTTTTCGGTTTGTTCATTTGAATTTTTTGGTTAAACGGGATCACCGTGGCTGGCCTACGATTTAACACCGCTGCAGAATGATTCCTCATGGTACAGTTCCGTTTCAAATCCACGCACTCATTTCCAAAATTCGCACGACACCGTTTCGGCGTTTTGATCCGACGTTGCACCCCGCACCGTCGATGTTGCACTCTGAGTATATCGATTATTCCGACAGCCATATCTTTTTACTCGTTTAGAGTTACGAGACCCATAACCTGTCAAAACGAAGCTCTCCAGGAGATCTACGCCTTTGACAGCCCAAGGCCGTCATAACGGCGTTCCATACCCAAAAAGGACCATCCGAATCACTTTCGGGGGCTCGGAAGTTTTTTTTCTTTTCGGTTTGTTCATTTGAATTTTTTGGTTAAACGGGATCACCGTGGCTGGCCTACGATTTAACACCGTTGCAGAATGATTCCTCATGGTACAGTTCCGTTTCAAATCCACGCACTCATTTCCAAAATTCGCACGACACCGTTTCGGCGTTTTGATCCGACGTTGCACCCCGCACCGTCGATGTTGCATCTTGAGTATATCGATTATTCGGACAGCCATATCTTTTGACTCGTTTAGAGTTACGGGAGCCATAATCTGTCAAAACGAAGCTCTCCAGGAGATCTACGCCTTTGACAGCCCAAGGCCGTCATAACGGCGTTCCATACCCAAAAAGGACCATCCGAATCACTTTCGGGGGCTCGGAAGGTTTTTTTATTTTCGGTTTCTTCATTTGAATTTTTTGGTTAAACGGGATCACCGTGGCTGGCCTACGATTTAACACCACTGCAGAACGATTCCGCATGGTACAGTTCCGTTTCAAATCCTCGCACTCAATTCCAAAATTCGCACGAAACCGTTTCGACGTTTTGATCCGACGTTGCACCCCGCACCGTCGATGTTACACTCTGAGTATATCGATTATTCGGACAGCCATATCTTTTGACTCGTTTAGAGTTACGGGAGCCATAACCTGTCAAAACGAAGCTCTCCAGGAGATCTACCCCTTTGACAGCCCAAGGCCGTCATAACGGCGTTCCATACCCAAAAAGGACCATCCGAATCACTTTCGGGGGCTCGGAAGTTTTTTTTCTTTTCGGTTTCTTCATTTGAATTTTTTGGTTAAACGGGATCACCGTGGCTGGCATACGATTTAACACCGCTGCAGAATGATTCCTCATGGTACAGTTCCGTTTCAAATCCACGCACTCATTTCCAAAATTCGCACGACACCGTTGCGGCGTTTTGATCCGACGTTGCACCCCGCACCGTCGATGTTGCACTCTGAGTATATCGATTATTCGGACAGCCATATCTTTTGACTCGTTTAGAGTTACGGGAGCCATAACCTGTCAAAACGAAGCTCTCCAGGAGATCTACGCCTTTGACGGCCCAAGGCCGTCATAACGGCATTCCATACCCAAAAAGGACCATCCGAATCACTTTCGGGGGCTCGGAAGTTTTTTTTCTTTTCGGTTTCTTCATTTGAATTTTTTGGTTAAACGGGATCACCGTGGCTGGCCTACGATTTAACACCGTTGCAGAATGATTCCTCATGGTACAGTTCCGTTTCAAATCCACGCACTCATTTCCAAAATTCGCACGACACCGTTTCGGCGTTTTGATCCGACGTTACACCCCGCACCGTCGATGTTGCACCTTGAGTATATCGATTATTCGGACAGCCATATCTTTTGACTCGTTTAGATTTACGGGAGCCATAACCTGTCAAAACGAAGCTCTCCAGGAGATCTACGCTTTTGACAGCCCAAGGCCGTCATAACGGCGTTCCATACCCAAAAAGGACCATCCGAATCACTTTCGGGGGCTCGGAAGTTTTTTTTCTTTTCGGTTTCTTCATTTGAATTTTTTGGTTAAACGGGATCACCGTGGCTGGCCTACGATTTAACGCCGCTGCAGAATGATTCCTCATGGTACAGTTTCGTTTCAAATCCACGCACTCATTTCCAAAATTCGCACGACACCGTTTCGGCGTTTTGATCCGACGTTGCACCCCGCACCGTCGATGTTGCACTCTGAGTATATCGATTATTCGGACAGCCATATCTTTTGACTCGTTTAGAGTTACGGGAGCCATAACCTGTCAAAACGAAGCTCTCCAGGAGATCTACGCCTTTGATTGCCCAAGGCCGTCATAACGGCGTTCCATACCCAAAAAGGACCATCCGAATCACTTTCGGGGGCTCGGAAGTTTTTTTTCTTTTCGGTTTCTTCATTTGAATTTTTTGGTTAAACGGGATCACCGTGGCTGGCCTACGATTTAACACCGTTGCAGAATGATTCCTCATGGTACAGTTCCGTTTCAAATCCACGCACTCATTTCCAAAATTCGCACGACACCGTTTCGGCGTTTTGATCTGACGTTGCACCCCGCACCATCGATGTTGCACTCTGAGTATATCGATTATTCGGACAGCCATATCTTTTGACTCGTTTAGAGTTACGGGAGCCATAACCTGTCAAAACGAAGCTCTCCAGGAGATCTACGCCTTTGATTGCCCAAGGCCGTCATAACGGCGTTCCATACCCAAAAAGGACCATCCGAATCACTTTCGGGGGCTCGGAAGTTTTTTTTCTTTTCGGTTTCTTCATTTGAATTTTTTGGTTAAACGGGATCACCGTGGCTGGCCTACGATTTAACACCGCTGCAGAATGATTCCTCATGGTACAGTTCCGTTTCAAATCCACGCACTCATTTCCAAAATTCGCACGACACCGTTTCGGCGTTTTGATCCGACGTTGCACCCCGCACCGTCGATGTTGCACTCTGAGTATATCGATTATTCGGACAGCCATATCTTTTGACTCGTTTAGAGTTACGGGAGCCATAACATGTCAAAACGAAGCTCTCCAGGAGATCTACGCCTTTGATTGCCCAAGGCCGTCATAACGGCGTTCCATACCCAAAAAGGACCATCGGAATCACTTTTGGGGGCTCGGAAGTTTTTTTCTTTTCGGTTTGTTCATTTGAATTTTTTGGTTAAACGGGATCACCGTGGCTGGCCTACGATTTAACACCGTTGCAGAATGATTCCTCATGGTACAGTTCCGTTTCAAATCCACGCACTCATTTCCAAAATTCGCACGACACCGTTTCGGCGTTTTGATCCGACGTTGCACCCCGCACCGTCGATGTTGCATCTTGAGTATATCGATTATTCGGACAGCCATATCTTTTGACTCGTTTAGTGTTACGGGAGCCATAATCTGTCAAAACGAAGCTCTCCAGGAGATCTACGCCTTTGACAGCCCAAGGCCGTCATAACGGCGTTCCATACCCAAAAAGGACCATCCGAATCACTTTCGGGGGCTCGGAAGGTTTTTTCTTTTCGGTTTCTTCATTTGAATTTTTTGGTTAAACGGGATCACCGTGGCTGGCCTACGATTTAACACCGCTGCAGAACGATTCCGCATGGTACAGTTCCGTTTCAAATCCACGCACTCAATTCCAAAATTCGCATGAAACCGTTTCGACGTTTTGATCCGACGTTGCACCCCGCACCGTCGATGTTGCACTCTGAGTATATCGATTATTCGGACAGCCATATCTTTTGACTCGTTTAGAGTTACGGGAGCCATAACCTGTCAAAACGAAGCTCTCCAGGAGATCTACCCCTTTGACAGCCCAAGGCCGTCATAACGGCGTTCCATACCCAAAAAGGACCATCCGAATCACTTTCGGGGGCTCGGAAGTTTTTTTCTTTTCGGTTTCTTTATTTGAATTTTTTGGTTAAACGGGATCACCGTGGCTGGCCTACGATTTAACACCGCTGCAGAATGATTCCTCATGGTACAGTTCCGTTTCAAATCCACGCACTCATTTCCAAAATTCGCACGACACCGTTGCGGCGTTTTGATCCGACGTTGCACCCCGCACCGTCGATGTTGCACTCTAAGTATATCGATTATTCGGACAGCCATATCTTTTGACTCGTTTAGAGTTACGGGAGCCATAACCTGTCAAAACGAAGCTCTCCAGGAGATCTACGCCTTTGACGGCCCAAGGCCATCATAACGGCATTCCATACCCAAAAAGGACCATCCGAATCACTTTCGGGGGCTCGGAAGTTTTTTTTCTTTTCGGTTTCTTCATTTGAATTTTTTGGTTAAACGGGATCACCGTGGCTGGCCTACGATTTAACACCGTTGCAGAATGATTCCTCATGGTACAGTTCCGTTTCAAATCCACGCACTCATTTCCAAAATTCGCACGACACCGTTTCGGCGTTTTGATCCGACGTTACACCCCGCACCGTCGATGTTGCACCTTGAGTAAATCGATTATTCGGACAGCCATATCTTTTGACTCGTTTAGATTTACGGGAGCCATAACCTGTCAAAACGAAGCTCTCCAGGAGATCTACGCTTTTGACAGCCCAAGGCCGTCATAACGGCGTTCCATACCCAAAAAGGACCATCCGAATCACTTTCGGGGGCTCGGAAGTTTTTTTTCTTTTCGGTTTCTTCATTTGAATTTTTTGGTTAAACGGGATCACCGTGGCTGGCCTACGATTTAACGCCGCTGCAGAATGATTCCTCATGGTACAGTTCCGTTTCAAATCCACGCACTCATTTCCAAAATTCGCACGACACCGTTTCGGCGTTTTGATCCGACGTTGCACCCCGCACCGTCGATGTTGCACTCTGAGTATATCGATTATTCAGACAGCCATATCTTTTGACTCGTTTAGAGTTACGGGAGCCATAACCTGTCAAAACGAAGCTCACCAGGAGATCTACACCTTTGATTGCCCAAGGCCGTCATAACGGCGTTCCATACCCAAAAAGGACCATCCGAATCACTTTCGGGGGCTCGGAAGTTTTTTTTCTTTTCGGTTTCTTCATTTGAATTTTTTGGTTAAACAGGATCACCGTGGCTGGCCTACGATTTAACACCGTTGCAGAATGATTCCTCATGGTACAGTTCCGTTTCAAATCCACGCACTCATTTCCAAAATTTGCACGACACCGTTTCGGCGTTTTGATCCGACGTTGCACCCCGCACCGTCGATGTTGCACTCTGAGTATATCGATTATTCGGACAGCCATATCTTTTGACTCGTTTAGAGTTACGGGAGCCATAACCTGTCAAAACGAAGCTCTCCAGGAGATCTACGCCTTTGATTGCCCAAGGCCGTCATAACGGCGTTCCATACCCAAAAAGGACCATCCGAATCACTTTCGGGGGCTCGGAAGTTTTTTTTCTTTTCGGTTTCTTCATTTGAATTTTTTGGTTAAACGGGATCACCGTGGCTGACCTACGATTTAACACCGCTGCAGAATGATTCCTCATGGTACAGTTCCGTTTCAAATCCACGCACTCATTTCCAAAATTCGCACGACACCGTTTCGGCGTTTTGATCCGACGTTGCACCCCGCACCGTCGATGTTGCACTCTGAGTATATCGATTATTCGGACAGCCATATCTTTTGACTCGTTTAGAGTTACGGGAGCCATAACCTGTCAAAACGAAGCTCTCCAGGAGATCTACGCCTTTGATTGCCCAAGGCCATCATAATGGCGTTCCATACCCAAAAAGGACCATCCGAATCACTTTCGGGGGCTCGGAAGTTTTTTTTCTTTTCGGTTTCTTCATTTGAATTTTTTGGTTAAACGGGATCACCGTGGCTGGCCTACGATTTAACACCGTTGCAGAATGATTCCTCATGGTACAGTTCCGTTTCAAATCCACGCACTCATTTCCAAAATTGGCACGACACCGTTTCGGCGTTTTGATCCGACGTTACACCCCGCACCGTCGATGTTGCACCTTGAGTATATCGATTATTCGGACAGCCATATCTTTTGACTCGTTTAGATTTACGGGAGCCATAACCTATCAAAACGAAGCTCTCCAGGAGATCTACGCTTTTGACAGCCCAAGGCCGTCATAACGGCGTTCCATACCCAAAAAGGACCATCCGAATCACTTTCGGGGGCTCGGAAGTTTTTTTTCTTTTCGGTTTCTTCATTTGAATTTTTTGGTTAAACGGGATCACCGTGGCTGGCCTACGATTTAACGCCGCTGCAGAATGATTCCTCATGGTACAGTTCCGTTTCAAATCCACGCACTCATTTCCAAAATTCGCACGACACCATTTCGGCGTTTTGATCCGACGTTGCACCCCGCACCGTCGATGTTGCACTCTGAGTATATCGATTATTCGGACAGCCATATCTTTTGACTCGTTTAGAGTTACGGGAGCCATAACCTGTCAAAACGAAGCTCTCCAGGAGATCTACGCCTTTGACAGCCTAAGGCCATCATAACGGCGTTCCATACCCAAAAAGGACCATCCGAATCACTTTCGGGGGCTCGGAAGTTTTTTTTCTTTTCGGTTTGTTCATTTGAATTTTTTGGTTAAACGGGATCACCGTGGCTGGCCTACGATTTAACACCACTGCAGAATGATTCCTCATGGTACAGTTCCGTTTCAAATCCGCGCACTCATTTCCAAAATTCGCACGACACCGTTTCGGCGTTTTGATCCGACGTTGCACCCCGCAACGTCGATGTTGCACTCTGAGTATATCGATTATTCGGACAGCCATATCTTTTGACTCGTTTAGAGTTACGGGAGCCATAACCTGTCAAAACGAAGCTCTCCAGGACATCTACGCCTTTGATTGCCCAAGGCCATCATAACGGCGTTCCATACCCAAAAAGGACCATCCGAATCACTTTCGGGGGCTTGGAAGTTTTTTTCTTTTCGGTTTCTTAATTTGAATATTTTGGTTAAACGGGATCACCGTGGCTGGCCTACGATTTAACACCGTTGCAGAATGATTCCTCATGGTACAGTTCCATTTCAAATCCACGCACTCATTTCCAAAATTCGCACGACACCGTTTCGGCGTTTTGATCCGACGTTACACCCCGCACCGTCGATGTTGCACCTTGAGTATATCGATTATTCGGACAGCCATATCTTTTGACTCGTTTAGATTTACGGGAGCCATAACCTGTCAAAACGAAGCTCTCCAGGAGATCTACGCTTTTGACAGCCCAAGGCCGTCATAACGGCGTTCCATACCCAAAAAGGACCATCCGAATCACTTTCGGGGGCTCGGAAGTTTTTTTTCTTTTCGGTTTCTTCATTTGAATTTTTTGGTTAAACGGGATCACCGTGGCTGGCCTACGATTTAACACCGCTGCAGAATGATTCCTCATGGTACAGTTCCGTTTCAAATCCACGCACTCATTTCCAAAATTCGCACGACACCGTTTCGGCGTTTTGATCCGACGTTGCACCCCGCACCGTCGATGTTGCACTCTGAGTATATCGATTATTCGGACAGCCATATATTTTGACTCGTTTAGAGTTACGGAAGCCATAACCTGTCAAAACGAAGCTCTCCAGGAGATCTACGCCTTTGATTGCCCAAGGCCGTCATAACGGCGTTCCATACCCAAAAAGGACCATCCGAATCACTTTCGGGGGCTCGGAAGTTTTTTTTCTTTTCGGTTTCTTCATTTGAATTTTTTGGTTAAACGGGATCACCGTGGCTGGCCTACGATTTAACACCGTTGCAGAATGATTCCTCATGGTACAGTTCCGTTTCAAATCCACGCACTCATTTCCAAAATTCGCACGACACCGTTTCGGCGTTTTGATCCGACGTTACACCCCGCACCGTCGATGTTGCACCTTGAGTATATCGATTATTCGGACAGCCATATCTTTTGACTCGTTTAGATTTACGGGAGCCATAACCTGTCAAAACGAAGCTCTACAGGAGATCTACGCTTTTGACAGCCCAAGGCCGTCATAACGGCGTTCCATACCCAAAAAGGACCATCCGAATCACTTTCGGGGGCTCGGAATTTTTTTTCTTTTCGGTTTCTTCATTTGAATTTTTGGTTAAACGGGATCACCGTGGCTGGCCTACGATTTAACGCCGCTGCAGAATGATTCCTCATGGTACAGTTCCGTTTCAAATCCACGCACTCATTTCCAAAATTCGCACGACACCGTTTCGGCGTTTTGATCCGACGTTGCACCCCGCACCGTCGATGTTGCACTCTGAGTATATCGATTATTCGGACAGCCATATCTTTTGACTCGTTTAGAGTTACGGGAACCATAACCTATCAAAACGAAGCTCTCCAGGAGATCTACGCCTTTGATAGCCTAAAGCCATCATAACGGCGTTCCATACCCAAAAAGGACCATCCGAATCACTTTCGTGGGCTCGGAAGTTTTTTTTCTTTTCGGTTCGTTCATTTGAATTTTTTGGTTAAACGGGAAAACCGTGGCTGGCCTACGATTTAACACCGCTGCAGAATGATTCCTCATGGTACAGTTCCGTTTCAAATCCACGCACTCATTTCCAAAATTCGCACGACACCGTTTCGGCGTTTTGATCCGACGTTGCACCCCGCACCGTCGATGTTGCACTCTGAGTATATCGATTATTCGGACAGCCATATCTTTTGACTCGTTTAGAGTTACGAGACCCATAACCTGTCAAAACGAAGCTCTCCAGGAGATCTACGCCTTTGACAGCCCAAGGCCGTCATAACGGCGTTCCATACCCAAAAAGGACCATCCGAATCACTTTCGGGGGCTCGGAAGTTTTTTGTCTTTTCGGTTTCTTCATTTGAATTTTTTGGTTAAACGGGATCACCGTGGCTGGCCTACGATTTAACACCGTTGCAGAATGATTCCTCATGGTACAGTTCCGTTTCAAATCCATGCACTCATTTCCAAAATTCGCACGACACCGTTTCGGCGTTTTGATCCGACGTTGCACCCCGCACCGTCGATGTTGCATCTTGAGTATATCGATTATTCGGACAGCCATATCTTTTGACTTGTTTAGAGTTACGGGAGCCATAATCTGTCAAAACGAAGCTCTCCAGGAGATCTACGCCTTTGACAGCCCAAGGCCGTCATAACGGCGTTCCATACCCAAAAAGGACCATCCGAATCACTTTCGGGGGCTCGGAAGGTTTTTTTCTTTTCGGTTTCTTCATTTGAATTTTTTGGTTAAACGGGATCACCGTGGCTGGCCTACGATTTAACACCGCTGCAGAACGATTCCGCATGGTACAGTTCCGTTTCAAATCCACGCACTCAATTCCAAAATTCGCACGACACCGTTTCGACGTTTTGATCCGACGTTGCACCCCGCACCGTCGATGTTGCACTCTGAGTATATCGATTATTCGGACAGCCATATCTTTTGACTCGTTTAGAGTTACGGGAGCCATAACCTGTCAAAACGAAGCTCTCCAGGAGATCTACCCCTTTGACAGCCCAAGGCCGTCATAACGGCGTTCCATACCCAAAAAGGTCCATCCGAATCACTTTCGGGGGCTCGGAAGTTTTTTTTCTTTTCGGTTTCTTCATTTGAATTTTTTGGTTAAACGGGATCACCGTGGCTGGCCTACGATTTAACACCGCTGCAGAATGATTCCTCATGGTACAGTTCCGTTTCAAATCCACGCACTCATTTCCAAAATTCGCATGACACCGTTGCGGCGTTTTGATCCGACGTTGCACCCCGCACCGTCGATGTTGCACCTTGAGTATATCGATTATTCGGACAGCCATATCTTTTGACTCGTTTAGAGTTACGGGAGCCATAACCTGTCAAAACGAAGCTCTCCAGGAGATCTACGCCTTTGACGGCCCAAGGCCGTCATAACGGCGTTCCATACCCAAAAAGGACCATCCGAATCACTTTCGGGGGCTCGGAAGTTTTTTTTCTTTTCGGTTTCTTCATTTGAATTTTTGGTTAAACGGGATCACCGTGGCTGGCCTACGATTTAACGCCGCTGCAGAATGATTCCTCATGGTACAGTTCCGTTTCAAATCCACGCACTCATTTCCAAAATTCGCACGACACCGTTTCGGCGTTTTGATCCGACGTTGCACCCCGCACCGTCGATGTTGCACTCTGAGTATATCGATTATTCGGACAGCCATATCTTTTGACTCATTTAGAGTTACGGGAGCCATAACCTGTCAAAACGAAGCTCTCCAGGAGATCTACGCCTTTGACAGCCTAAGGCCATCATAACGGCGTTCCATACCCAAAAAGGACCATCCGAATCACTTTCGGGGGCTCGGAAGTTTTTTTTCTTTTCGGTTTGTTCATTTGAATTTTTTGGTTAAACGGGATCACCGTGGCTGGCCTACGATTTAACACCGCTGCAGAATGATTCCTCATGGTACAGTTCCGTTTCAAATCCACGCACTCATTTCCAAAATTCGCACGACACCGTTTCGGCGTTTTGATCCGACGTTGCACCTCGCACCGTCGATGTTGCACTCTGAGTATATCGATTATTCGGACAGCCATATCTTTTGACTCGTTTAGAGTTACGAGACCCATAACCTGTCAAAACGAAGCTCTCCAGGAGATCTACGCCTTTGACAGCCCAAGGCTGTCATAACGGCGTTCCATACCCAAAAAGGACCATCCGAATCACTTTCGGGGGCTCGGAAGTTTTTCTTCTTTTCGGTTTGTTCATTTGAATTTTTTGGTTAAACGGGATCACCGTGGCTGGCCTACGATTTAACACCGTTGCAGAATGATTCCTCATGGTACAGTTCCGTTTCAAATCCACGCACTCATTTCCAAAATTCGCACGACACCGTTTCGGCGTTTTGATCAGACGTTGCACCCCGCACCGTCGATGTTGCACTCTGAGTATATCGATTATTCGGACAGCCATATCTTTTGACTCATTTAGAGTTACGGGAGCCATAACCTGTCAAAACGAAGCTCTCCAGGAGATCTACGCCTTTGACAGCCTAAGGCCATCATAACGGCGTTCCATACCCAAAAAGGACCATCCGAATCACTTTCGGGGGCTCGGAAGTTTTTTTTCTTTTCGGTTTGTTCATTTGAATTTTTTGGTTAAACGGGATCACCGTGGCTGGCCTACGATTTAACACCGCTGCAGAATGATTCCTCATGGTACAGTTCCGTTTCAAATCCACGCACTCATTTCCAAAATTCGCACGACACCGTTTCGGCGTTTTGATCCGACGTTGCACCTCGCACCGTCGATGTTGCACTCTGAGTATATCGATTATTCGGACAGCCATATCTTTTGACTCGTTTAGAGTTACGGGAGCCATAACCTGTCAAAACGAAGCTCTCCAGGAGATCTACCCCTTTGACAGCCCAAGGCCGTCATAACGGCGTTCCATACCCAAAAAGGTCCATCCGAATCACTTTCGGGGGCTCGGAAGTTTTTTTTCTTTTCGGTTTCTTCATTTGAATTTTTTGGTTAAACGGGATCACCGTGGCTGGCCTACGATTTAACACCGCTGCAGAACGATTCCGCATGGTACAGTTCCGTTTCAAATCCACGCACTCAATTCCAAAATTCGCACGACACCGTTTCGACGTTTTGATCCGACGTTGCACCCCGCACCGTCGATGTTGCACTCTGAGTATATCGATTATTCGGACAGCCATATCTTTTGACTCGTTTAGAGTTACGGGAGCCATAACCTGTCAAAACGAAGCTCTCCAGGAGATCTACCCCTTTGACAGCCCAAGGCCGTCATAACGGCGTTCCATACCCAAAAAGGTCCATCCGAATCACTTTCGGGGGCTCGGAAGTTTTTTTTCTTTTCGGTTTCTTCATTTGAATTTTTTGGTTAAACGGGATCACCGTGGCTGGCCTACGATTTAACACCGCTGCAGAATGATTCCTCATGGTACAGTTCCGTTTCAAATCCACGCACTCATTTCCAAAATTCGCATGACACCGTTGCGGCGTTTTGATCCGACGTTGCACCCCGCACCGTCGATGTTGCACCTTGAGTATATCGATTATTCGGACAGCCATATCTTTTGACTCGTTTAGAGTTACGGGAGCCATAACCTGTCAAAACGAAGCTCTCCAGGAGATCTACGCCTTTGACGGCCCAAGGCTGTCATAACGGCGTTCCATACCCAAAAAGGACCATCCGAATCACTTTCGGGGGCTCGGAAGTTTTTTTTCTTTTCGGTTTCTTCATTTGAATTTTTGGTTAAACGGGATCACCGTGGCTGGCCTACGATTTAACGCCGCTGCAGAATGATTCCTCATGGTACAGTTCCGTTTCAAATCCACGCACTCATTTCCAAAATTCGCACGACACCGTTTCGGCGTTTTGATCCGACGTTGCACCCCGCACCGTCGATGTTGCACTCTGAGTATATCGATTATTCGGACAGCCATATCTTTTGACTCATTTAGAGTTACGGGAGCCATAACCTGTCAAAACGAAGCTCTCCAGGAGATCTACGCCTTTGACAGCCTAAGGCCATCATAACGGCGTTCCATACCCAAAAAGGACCATCCGAATCACTTTCGGGGGCTCGGAAGTTTTTTTTCTTTTCGGTTTGTTCATTTGAATTTTTTGGTTAAACGGGATCACCGTGGCTGGCCTACGATTTAACACCGCTGTAGAATGATTCCTCATGGTACAGTTCCGTTTCAAATCCACGCACTCATTTCCAAAATTCGCACGACACCGTTTCGGCGTTTTGATCCGACGTTGCACCTCGCACCGTCGATGTTGCACTCTGAGTATATCGATTATTCGGACAGCCATATCTTTTGACTCGTTTAGAGTTACGAGACCCATAACCTGTCAAAACGAAGCTCTCCAGGAGATCTACGCCTTTGACAGCCCAAGGCTGTCATAACGGCGTTCCATACCCAAAAAGGACCATCCGAATCACTTTCGGGGGCTCGGAAGTTTTTCTTCTTTTCGGTTTGTTCATTTGAATTTTTTGGTTAAACGGGATCACCGTGGCTGGCCTACGATTTAACACCGTTGCAGAATGATTCCTCATGGTACAGTTCCGTTTCAAATCCACGCACTCATTTCCAAAATTCGCACGACACCGTTTCGGCGTTTTGATCCGACGTTGCACCCCGCACCGTCGATGTTGCATCTTGAGTATATCGATTATTCGGACAGCCATATCTTTTGACTTGTTTTGAGTTACGGGAGCCATAATCTGTCAAAACGAAGCTCTCCAGGAGATCTACGCCTTTGACAGCCCAAGGCCGTCATAACGGCGTTCCATACCCAAAAAGGACCATCCGAATCACTTTCGGGGGCTCGGAAGGTTTTTTTCTTTTCGGTTTCTTCATTTGAATTTTTTGGTTAAACGGGATCACCGTGGCTGGCCTACGATTTAACACCGCTGCAGAACGATTCCGCATGGTACAGTTCCGTTTCAAATCCACGCACTCAATTCCAAAATTCGCACGACACCGTTTCGACGTTTTGATCCGACGTTGCACCCCGCACCGTCGATGTTGCACTCTGAGTATATCGATTATTCGGACAGCCATATCTTTTGACTCGTTTAGAGTTACGGGAGCCATAACCTGTCAAAACGAAGCTCTCCAGGAGATCTACCCCTTTGACAGCCCAAGGCCGTCATAACGGCGTTCCATACCCAAAAAGGACCATCCGAATCACTTTCGGGGGCTCGGAAGTTTTTTTTCTTTTCGGTTTCTTCATTTGAATTTTTTGGTTAAACGGGATCACCGTGGCTGGCCTACGATTTAACACCGCTGCAGAATGATTCCTTATGGTACAGTTCCGTTTCAAATCCACGCACTCATTTCCAAAATTCGCATGACACCGTTGCGGCGTTTTGATCCGACGTTGCACCCCGCACCGTCGATGTTGCACCTTGAGTATATCGATTATTCGGACAGCCATATCTTTTGACTCGTTTAGAGTTACGGGAGCCATAACCTGTCAAAACGAAGCTCTCCAGGAGATCTACGCCTTTGACGGCCCAAGGCCGTCATAACGGCGTTCCATACCCAAAAAGGACCATCCGAATCACTTTCGGGGGCTCGGAAGTTTTTTTTCTTTTTGGTTTCTTCATTTGAATTTTTTGGTTAAACGGGATCACCGTGGCTGGCCTACGATTTAACACCGCTGCAGAATGATTCCGCATGGTACAGTTCCGTTTCAAATCCACGCACTCATTTCCAAAATTCGCACGACACCGTTTCGACGATTTGATCCGACGTTGCACCCCGCACCGTCGATGTTGCACTCTGAGTATATCGATTATTCGGACAGCCATATCTTTTGACTCGTTTAGAGTTACGGGAGCCATAACCTGTCAAAACGAAGCTCTCCAGGAGATCTACGATTTTGACAGCCCAAGGCCGTCATAATGGCGTTCCATACCCAAAAAGGACCATCCGAATCACTTTCGGGGGCTCGGAAGTTTTTTTCCTTTTCGGTTTCTTCATTTGAATTTTTTGGTTAAACGGGATCACCGTGGCTGGCCTACGATTTAACACCGCTGCAAAATGATTCCTCATGGTACAGTTCCGTTTCAAATCCACGCACTCATTTCCAAAATTCGCACGACACCGTTTCGGCGTTTTGATCCGACGTTGCACCCCGCACCGTCGATGTTGCACTTTGAGTATATCGATTATTCGGACAGCCATATCTTTTGACTCGTTTAGAGTTACGGGAGCCATAACCTGTCAAAACGAAGCTCTCCAGGAGATCTACGCCTTTGACGGCCCAAGGCCGTCATAACGACGTTCCATACCCAAAAAGGACCATCCGAATCACTTTCGGGGGCTCGGAAGTTTTTTTTCTTTTCGATTTCTTCATTTGAATTTTTTGGTTAAACGGGATCACCGTGGCTGGCCTACGATTTAACACCGCTGCAGAATGATTCCTCATGGTACAGTTCCGTTTTAAATCCACGCACTCATTTCCAAAATTCGCACGACACCGTTTCGGCGTTTTGATCCGACGTTGCACCCCGCACCGTCGATGTTGCACTCTGAGTATATCGATTATTCGGACAACCATATCTTTTGACTCGTTTAGAGTTACGGGAGCCATAACCTGTCAAAACGAAGCTCTCCAGGAGATCTACGCCTTTGATTGCCCAAGGCTGTCATAACGGCGTTCCGTACCCAAAAAGGACCATCCGAATCACTTTCGGGGGCTCGGAAGTTTTTTTTCTTTTCGGTTTCTTCATTTGAATTTTTTGGTTAAACGGGATCACCGTGGCTGGCCTACGATTTAACACCGTTGCAGAATGATTCCTCATGGTACAGTTCCATTTCAAATCCACGCACTCATTTCCAAAATTCGCACGACACCGTTTCGGCGTTTTGATCCGACGTTACACCCCGCACCGTCGATGTTGCACCTTGAGTATATCGATTATTCGGACAGCCATATCTTTTGACTCGTTTAGATTTACGGGAGCCATAACCTGTCAAAACGAAGCTCTCTAGTAGATCTACGCTTTTGACAGCCCAAGGCCGTCATAACGGCGTTCCATACCCAAAAAGGACCATCCGAATCACTTTCGGGGGCTCGGAAGTTTTTTTTCTTTTCGGTTTCTTCATTTGAATTTTTTGGTTAAACGGGATCACCGTGGCTGGCCTACGATTTAACACCGCTGTAGAATGATTCCTCATGGTACAGTTCCGTTTCAAATCCACGCACTCATTTCCAAAATTCGCACGACACCGTTTCGGCGTTTTGATCCGACGTTGCACCCTGCACCGTCGATGTTGCACTCTGAGTATATCGATTATTCGGACAGCCATATCTTTTGACTCGTTTAGAGTTACGGGAGCCATAACCTGTCAAAACGAAGCTCTCCAGGAGATCTACGCCTTTGATTGCCCAAGGCCGTCATAACGGCGTTCCATACCCAAAAAGGACCATCCGAATCACTTTCGGGGGCTCGGAAGTTTTTTTTCTTTTCGGTTTCTTCATTTGAATTTTTTGGTTAAACGGGATCACCGTGGCTGGCCTACGATTTAACACCGTTGCAGAATGATTCCTCATGGTACAGTTCCGTTTCAAATCCACGCACTCATTTCCAAAATTCGCACGACACCGTTTCGGCGTTTTGATCCGACGTTGCACCCCGCACCGTCGATGTTGCACCTTGAGTATATCGATTATTCGGACAGCCATATCTTTTGACTCGTTTAGATTTACGGGAGCCATAACCTGTCAAAACGAAGCTCTCCAGGAGATCTACGCTTTTGACAGCCCAAGGCCGTCATAACGGCGTTCCATACCCAAAAAGGACCATCCGAATCACTTTCGGGGGCTCGGAAGTTTTTTTTCTTTTCGGTTTCTTCATTTGAATTTTTTGGTTAAACGGGATCACCGTGGCTGGCCTACGATTTAACACCGCTGCAGAATGATACCCCATGGTACAGTTCCGTTTCAAATCCACGCACTCAATTCCAAAATTCGCACGACACCGTTTCGGCGTTTTGATCCGACGTTGCACCCCGCACCGTCGATGTTGCACCTTGAGTATATCGATTATTCGGACAGCCATATCTTTTGACTCGTTTAGAGTTACGGGAGCCATAACCTGTCAAAACAAAGCTCTCCAGGAGATCTACGCCTTTGACGGCCCGAGGCCGTCATAACGGCGTTCCATACCCAAAAAGAACCATCCGAATCACTTTCGGGGGCTCGGAAGTTTTTTTTCTTTTCGGTTTCTTCATTTGAATTTTTTTGTTAAACGGGATCACCGTGGCTGGCCTACGATTTAACACCGCTGCAGAATGATTCCGCATGGTACAGTTCCGTTTCAAATCCACGCACTCATTTCCAAAATTCGCACGACACCGTTTCGACGTTTTGATCCGACGTTGCACCCCGCACCGTCGATGTTGCACTCTGAGTATATCGATTATTCGGACAGCCATATCTTTTGACTCGTTTAGAGTTACGGGAGCCATAACCTGTCAAAACGAAGCTCTCTAGGAGATCTACGCCTTTGACAGCCTAAGGCCATCATAACGGCGTTCCATACCCAAAAAGGACCATCCGAATCACTTTCGGGGACTCGGAAGTTTTTTCTCTTTTCGGTTTCTTCATTTGAATTTTTTGGTTAAACGGGATCACCGTGGTTGGCCTACGATTTAACACCGCTGCAGAATGATTCCTCATGGTACAGTTCCGTTTCAAATCCACCCACTCATTTCCAAAATTCGCACGACACCGTTTCGGCGTTTTGATCCGACGTTGCACCCCGCAACGTCGATGTTGCACTCTGAGTATATCGATTATTCGGACAGCCATATCTTTTGACTCGTTTAGAGTTACGGGAGACATAACCTGTCAAAACGAAGCTCTCCAGGAGATCTACGCCTTTGATTGCCCAAGGCCGTCATAACGGCGTTCCATACCCAAAAAGGACCATCCGAATCACTTTCGGGGGCTCGGAAGTTTTTTTTCTTTTCGGTTTCTTCATTTGAATTTTTTGGTTAAACGGGATCACCGTGGCTGGCCTACGATTTAACACCGTTGCAGAATGATTCCTCATGGTACAGTTCCGTTTCAAATCCACGCACTCATTTCCAAAATTCGCACGACACCGTTTCGGCGTTTTGATCCGACGTTACACCCCGCACCGTCGATGTTGCACCTTGAGTATATTGATTATTCGGACAGCCATATCTTTTGACTCGTTTAGATTTACGGGAGCCATAACCTGTCAAAACGAAGCTCTCCAGGAGATCTACGCTTTTGACAGCCCAAGGCCGTCATAACGGCGTTCCATACCCAAAAAGGACCATCCGAATCACTTTCGGGGGCTCGGAAGTTTTTTTTCTTTTCGGTTTCTTCATTTGAATTTTTTGGTTAAACGGGATCACCGTGGCTGGCCTACGATTTAACACCGCTGCAGAATGATTCCTCATGGTACAGTTCCGTTTCAAATCCACGCACTCATTTCCAAAATTCGCACGACACCGTTTCGGCGTTTTGATCCGACGTTGCACCCCGCACCGTCGATGTTGCACCTTGAGTATATCGATTATTCGGACAGCCATATCTTTTGACTCGTTTAGAGTTACGGGAGCCATAACCTGTCAAAACGAAGCTCTCCAGGAGATCTACGCCTTTGACGGCCCAAGGCCGTCATAACGGCGTTCCATACCCAAAAAGGACCATCCGAATCACTTTCGGGGGCTCGGAAGTTTTTTTTTCTTTTCGGTTTCTTCATTTGAATTTTTTTGTTAAACGGGATCACCGTGGCTGGCCTACGATTTAACACCGCTGCAGAATGATTCCGCATGGTACAGTTCCGTTTCAAATCCACGCACTCATTTCCAAAATTCGCATGACACCGTTTCGACGTTTTGATCCGACGTTGCACCCCGCACCGTCGATGTTGCACTCTGAGTATATCGATTATTCGGACAGCCATATCTTTTGACTCGTTTAGAGTTACGGGAGCCATAACCTGTCAAAACGAAGCTCTCCAGGAGATCTATGCCTTTGACCGCCTAAGGCCATCATAACGGCGTTCCATACCCAAAAAGGACCATCCGAATCACTTTCGGGGGCTCGGAAGTTTTTTTTCTTTTCGGTTTCTTCATTTGAATTTTTTGGTTAAACGGGATCACCGTGGCTGGCCTACGATTTAACACCGCTGCAGAATGATTCCTCATGGTACAGTTCCGTTTCAAATCCACGCACTCATTTCCAAAATTCGCACGACACCGTTTCGGCGTTTTGATCCGACGTTGCACCCCGCACCGTCGATGTTGCACTCTGAGTATATCGATTATTCGGACAGCCATATCTTTTGACTCGTTTAGAGTTACGGGAGCCATAACCTGTCAAAACGAAGCTCTCCAGGAGATCTACGCCTTTGATTGCCCAAGGCCGTCATAACGGCGTTCCATACCCAAAAAGGACCATCCGAATCACTTTCGGGGGCTCGGAAGTTTTTTTTCTTTTCGGTTTCTTCATTTGAATTTTTTGGTTAAACGGGATCACCGTGGCTGGCCTACGATTTAACACCGTTGCAGAATGATTCCTCATGGTACAGTTCCGTTTCACATCCACGCACTCATTTCCAAAATTCGCACGACACCGTTTCGGCGTTTTGATCCGACGTTACACCCCGCACCGTCGATGTTGCACCTTGAGTATATCGATTATTCGGACAGCCATATCTTTTGACTCGTTTAGATTTACGGGATCCATAACCTGTCAAAACGAAGCTCTCCAGGAGATCTACGCTTTTGACAGCCCAAGGCCGTCATAACGGCGTTCCATACCCAAAAAGGACCATCCGAATTACTTTCGAGGGCTCGGAAGTTTTTTTTCTTTTCGGTTTCTTCATTTGAATTTTTTGGTTAAACGGGATCACCGTGGCTGGCCTACGATTTAACACCGCTGCAGAATGATTCCTCATGGTACAGTTCCGTTTCAAATCCACGCACTCATTTCCAAAATTCGCACGACACCGTTTCGGCGTTTTGATCCGACGTTGCACCTCGCACCGTCGATGTTGCACTCTGAGTATATCGATTATTCGGACAGCCATATCTTTTGACTCGTTTAGAGTTATGAGACCCATAACCTGTCAAAACGAAGCTCTCCAGGAGATCTACGCCTTTGACAGCCCAAGGCTGTCATAACGGCGTTCCATACCCAAAAAGGACCATCCGAATCACTTTCGGGGGCTCGGAAGTTTTTCTTCTTTTCGGTTTGTTCATTTGAATTTTTTGGTTAAACGGGATCACCGTGGCTGGCCTACGATTTAACACCGTTGCAGAATGATTCCTCATGGTACAGTTCCGTTTCAAATCCACGCACTCATTTCCAAAATTCGCACGACACCGTTTCGGCGTTTTGATCCGACGTTGCACCCCGCACCGTCGATGTTGCACTCTGAGTATATCGATTATTCGGACAGCCATATCTTTTGACTCATTTAGAGTTACGGGAGCCATAACCTGTCAAAACGAAGCTCTCCAGGAGATCTACGCCTTTGATAGCCTAAGGCCATCATAACGGCGTTCCATACCCAAAAAGGACCATCCGAATCACTTTCGGGGGCTTGGAAGTTTTTTTTCTTTTCGGTTTGTTCATTTGAATTTTTTGGTTAAACGGGATCACCGTGGCTGGCCTACGATTTAACACCGCTGCAGAATGATTCCTCATGGTACAGTTCCGTTTCAAATCCACGCACTCATTTCCAAAATTCGCACGACACCGTTTCGGCGTTTTGATCCGACGTTGCACCTCGCACCGTCGATGTTGCACTCTGAGTATATCGATTATTCGGACAGCCATATCTTTTGACTCGTTTAGAGTTACGGGAGCCATAACCTGTCAAAACGAAGCTCTCCAGGAGATCTACGCCTTTGACAGCCCAAGGCCGTCATAACGGCGTTCCATACCCAAAAAGGACCATCCGAATCACTTTCGGGGGCTCGGAAGGTTTTTTTCTTTTCGGTTTCTTCATTTGAATTTTTTGGTTAAACGGGATCACCGTGGCTGGCCTACGATTTAACACCGCTGCAGAACGATTCCGCATGGTACAGTTCCGTTTCAAATCCACGCACTCAATTCCAAAATTCGCACGACACCGTTTCGACGTTTTGATCCGACGTTGCACCCCGCACCGTCGATGTTGCACTCTGAGTATATCGATTATTCGGACAGCCATATCTTTTGACTCGTTTAGAGTTACGGGAGCCATAACCTGTCAAAACGAAGCTCTCCAGGAGATCTACCCCTTTGATAGCCCAAGGCCGTCATAACGGCGTTCCATACCCAAAAAGGTCCATCCGAATCACTTTCGGGGGCTCGGAAGTTTTTTTTCTTTTCGGTTTCTTCATTTGAATTTTTTGGTTAAACGGGATCACCGTGGCTGGCCTACGATTTAACACCGCTGCAGAATGATTCCTCATGGTACAGTTCCGTTTCAAATCCACGCACTCATTTCCAAAATTCGCATGACACCGTTGCGGCGTTTTGATCCGACGTTGCACCCCGCACCGTCGATGTTGCACCTTGAGTATATCGATTATTCGGACAGCCATATCTTTTGACTCGTTTAGAGTTACGGGAGCCATAACCTGTCAAAACGAAGCTCTCCAGGAGATCTACGCCTTTGACGGCCCAAGGCCGTCATAACGGCGTTCCATACCCAAAAAGGACCATCCGAATCACTTTCGGGGGCTCGGAAGTTTTTTTTCTTTTCGGTTTCTTCATTTGAATTTTTGGTTAAACGGGATCACCGTGGCTGGCCTACGATTTAACGCCGCTGCAGAACGATTCCGCATGGTACAGTTCCGTTTCAAATCCACGCACTCAATTCCAAAATTCGCACGACACCGTTTCGACGTTTTGATCCGACGTTGCACCCCGCACCGTCGATGTTGCACTCTGAGTATATCGATTATTCGGACAGCCATATCTTTTGACTCGTTTAGAGTTACGGGAGCCATAACCTGTCAAAACGAAGCTCTCCAGGAGATCTACCCCTTTGATAGCCCAAGGCCGTCATAACGGCGTTCCATACCCAAAAAGGTCCATCCGAATCACTTTCGGGGGCTCGGAAGTTTTTTTTCTTTTCGGTTTCTTCATTTGAATTTTTTGGTTAAACGGGATCACCGTGGCTGGCCTACGATTTAACACCGCTGCAGAATGATTCCTCATGGTACAGTTCCGTTTCAAATCCACGCACTCATTTCCAAAATTCGCATGACACCGTTGCGGCGTTTTGATCCGACGTTGCACCCCGCACCGTCGATGTTGCACCTTGAGTATATCGATTATTCGGACAGCCATATCTTTTGACTCGTTTAGAGTTACGGGAGCCATAACCTGTCAAAACGAAGCTCTCCAGGAGATCTACGCCTTTGACGGCCCAAGGCCGTCATAACGGCGTTCCATACCCAAAAAGGACCATCCGAATCACTTTCGGGGGCTCGGAAGTTTTTTTTCTTTTCGGTTTGTTCATTTGAATTTTTTGGTTAAACGGGATCACCGTGGCTGGCCTACGATTTAACACCGCTGCAGAATGATTCCTCATGGTACAGTTCCGTTTCAAATCCACGCACTCATTTCCAAAATTCGCACGACACCGTTTCGGCGTTTTGATCCGACGTTGCACCTCGCACCGTCGATGTTGCACTCTGAGTATATCGATTATTCGGACAGCCATATCTTTTGACTCGTTTAGAGTTACGAGACCCATAACCTGTCAAAACGAAGCTCTCCAGGAGATCTACGCCTTTGACAGCCCAAGGCTGTCATAACGGCGTTCCATACCCAAAAAGGACCATCCGAATCACTTTCGGGGGCTCGGAAGTTTTTCTTCTTTTCGGTTTGTTCATTTGAATTTTTTGGTTAAACGGGATCACCGTGGCTGGCCTACGATTTAACACCGTTGCAGAATGATTCCTCATGGTACAGTTCCGTTTCAAATCCACGCACTCATTTCCAAAATTCGCACGACACCGTTTCGGCGTTTTGATCCGACGTTGCACCCCGCACCGTCGATGTTGCATCTTGAGTATATCGATTATTCGGACAGCCATATCTTTTGACTTGTTTTGAGTTACGGGAGCCATAATCTGTCAAAACGAAGCTCTCCAGGAGATCTACGCCTTTGACAGCCCAAGGCCGTCATAACGGCGTTCCATACCCAAAAAGGACCATCCGAATCACTTTCGGGGGCTCGGAAGGTTTTTTTCTTTTCGGTTTCTTCATTTGAATTTTTTGGTTAAACGGGATCACCGTGGCTGGCCTACGATTTAACACCGCTGCAGAACGATTCCGCATGGTACAGTTCCGTTTCAAATCCACGCACTCAATTCCAAAATTCGCACGACACCGTTTCGACGTTTTGATCCGACGTTGCACCCCGCACCGTCGATGTTGCACTCTGAGTATATCGATTATTCGGACAGCCATATCTTTTGACTCGTTTAGAGTTACGGGAGCCATAACCTGTCAAAACGAAGCTCTCCAGGAGATCTACCCCTTTGACAGCCCAAGGCCGTCATAACGGCGTTCCATACCCAAAAAGGACCATCCGAATCACTTTCGGGGGCTCGGAAGTTTTTTTTCTTTTCGGTTTCTTCATTTGAATTTTTTGGTTAAACGGGATCACCGTGGCTGGCCTACGATTTAACACCGCTGCAGAATGATTCCTTATGGTACAGTTCCGTTTCAAATCCACGCACTCATTTCCAAAATTCGCATGACACCGTTGCGGCGTTTTGATCCGACGTTGCACCCCGCACCGTCGATGTTGCACCTTGAGTATATCGATTATTCGGACAGCCATATCTTTTGACTCGTTTAGAGTTACGGGAGCCATAACCTGTCAAAACGAAGCTCTCCAGGAGATCTACGCCTTTGACGGCCCAAGGCCGTCATAACGGCGTTCCATACCCAAAAAGGACCATCCGAATCACTTTCGGGGGCTCGGAAGTTTTTTTTCTTTTCGGTTTCTTCATTTGAATTTTTTGGTTAAACGGGATCACCGTGGCTGGCCTACGATTTAACACCGCTGCAGAATGATTCCGCATGGTACAGTTCCGTTTCAAATCCACGCACTCATTTCCAAAATTCGCACGACACCGTTTCGACGATTTGATCCGACGTTGCACCCCGCACCGTCGATGTTGCACTCTGAGTATATCGATTATTCGGACAGCCATATCTTTTGACTCGTTTAGAGTTACGGGAGCCATAACCTGTCAAAACGAAGCTCTCCAGGAGATCTACGATTTTGACAGCCCAAGGCCGTCATAATGGCGTTCCATACCCAAAAAGGACCATCCGAATCACTTTCGGGGGCTCGGAAGTTTTTTTCCTTTTCGGTTTCTTCATTTGAATTTTTTGGTTAAACGGGATCACCGTGGCTGGCCTACGATTTAACACCGCTGCAAAATGATTCCTCATGGTACAGTTCCGTTTCAAATCCACGCACTCATTTCCAAAATTCGCACGACACCGTTTCGGCGTTTTGATCCGACGTTGCACCCCGCACCGTCGATGTTGCACTTTGAGTATATCGATTATTCGGACAGCCATATCTTTTGACTCGTTTAGAGTTACGGGAGCCATAACCTGTCAAAACGAAGCTCTCCAGGAGATCTACGCCTTTGACGGCCCAAGGCCGTCATAACGACGTTCCATACCCAAAAAGGACCATCCGAATCACTTTCGGGGGCTCGGAAGTTTTTTTTCTTTTCGGTTTCTTCATTTGAATTTTTTGGTTAAACGGGATCACCGTGGCTGGCCTACGATTTAACACCGCTGCAGAATGATTCCTCATGGTACAGTTCCGTTTCAAATCCACGCACTCATTTCCAAAATTCGCACGACACCGTTTCGGCGTTTTGATCCGACGTTGCACCCCGCACCGTCGATGTTGCACTCTGAGTATATCGATTATTCGGACAACCATATCTTTTGACTCGTTTAGAGTTACGGGAGCCATAACCTGTCAAAACGAAGCTCTCCAGGAGATCTACGCCTTTGATTGCCCAAGGCTGTCATAACGGCGTTCCGTACCCAAAAAGGACCATCCGAATCACTTTCGGGGGCTCGGAAGTTTTTTTTCTTTTCGGTTTCTTCATTTGAATTTTTTGGTTAAACGGGATCACCGTGGCTGGCCTACGATTTAACACCGTTGCAGAATGATTCCTCATGGTACAGTTCCATTTCAAATCCACGCACTCATTTCCAAAATTCGCACGACACCGTTTCGGCGTTTTGATCCGACGTTACACCCCGCACCGTCGATGTTGCACCTTGAGTATATCGATTATTCGGACAGCCATATCTTTTGACTCGTTTAGATTTACGGGAGCCATAACCTGTCAAAACGAAGCTCTCTAGGAGATCTACGCTTTTGACAGCCCAAGGCCGTCATAACGGCGTTCCATACCCAAAAAGGACCATCCGAATCACTTTCGGGGGCTCGGAAGTTTTTTTTCTTTTCGGTTTCTTCATTTGAATTTTTTGGTTAAACGGGATCACCGTGGCTGGCCTACGATTTAACACCGCTGTAGAATGATTCCTCATGGTACAGTTCCGTTTCAAATCCACGCACTCATTTCCAAAATTCGCACGACACCGTTTCGGCGTTTTGATCCGACGTTGCACCCTGCACCGTCGATGTTGCACTCTGAGTATATCGATTATTCGGACAGCCATATCTTTTGACTCGTTTAGAGTTACGGGAGCCATAACCTGTCAAAACGAAGCTCTCCAGGAGATCTACGCCTTTGATTGCCCAAGGCCGTCATAACGGCGTTCCATACCCAAAAAGGACCATCCGAATCACTTTCGGGGGCTCGGAAGTTTTTTTTCTTTTCGGTTTCTTCATTTGAATTTTTTGGTTAAACGGGATCACCGTGGCTGGCCTACGATTTAACACCGTTGCAGAATGATTCCTCATGGTACAGTTCCGTTTCAAATCCACGCACTCATTTCCAAAATTCGCACGACACCGTTTCGGCGTTTTGATCCGACGTTGCACCCCGCACCGTCGATGTTGCACCTTGAGTATATCGATTATTCGGACAGCCATATCTTTTGACTCGTTTAGATTTACGGGAGCCATAACCTGTCAAAACGAAGCTCTCCAGGAGATCTACGCTTTTGACAGCCCAAGGCCGTCATAACGGCGTTCCATACCCAAAAAGGACCATCCGAATCACTTTCGGGGGCTCGGAAGTTTTTTTTCTTTTCGGTTTCTTCATTTGAATTTTTTGGTTAAACGGGATCACCGTGGCTGGCCTACGATTTAACACCGCTGCAGAATGATACCCCATGGTACAGTTCCGTTTCAAATCCACGCACTCAATTCCAAAATTCGCACGACACCGTTTCGGCGTTTTGATCCGACGTTGCACCCCGCACCGTCGATGTTGCACCTTGAGTATATCGATTATTCGGACAGCCATATCTTTTGACTCGTTTAGAGTTACGGGAGCCATAACCTGTCAAAACAAAGCTCTCCAGGAGATCTACGCCTTTGACGGCCCGAGGCCGTCATAACGGCGTTCCATACCCAAAAAGAACCATCCGAATCACTTTCGGGGGCTCGGAAGTTTTTTTTCTTTTCGGTTTCTTCATTTGAATTTTTTTGTTAAACGGGATCACCGTGGCTGGCCTACGATTTAACACCGCTGCAGAATGATTCCGCATGGTACAGTTCCGTTTCAAATCCACGCACTCATTTCCAAAATTCGCACGACACCGTTTCGACGTTTTGATCCGACGTTGCACCCCGCACCGTCGATGTTGCACTCTGAGTATATCGATTATTCGGACAGCCATATCTTTTGACTCGTTTAGAGTTACGGGAGCCATAACCTGTCAAAACGAAGCTCTCCAGGAGATCTACGCCTTTGACAGCCTAAGGCCATCATAACGGCGTTCCATACCCAAAAAGGACCATCCGAATCACTTTCGGGGACTCGGAAGTTTTTTCTCTTTTCGGTTTCTTCATTTGAATTTTTTGGTTAAACGGGATCACCGTGGCTGGCCTACGATTTAACACCGCTGCAGAATGATTCCTCATGGTACAGTTCCGTTTCAAATCCACCCACTCATTTCCAAAATTCGCACGACACCGTTTCGGCGTTTTGATCCGACGTTGCACCCCGCAACGTCGATGTTGCACTCTGAGTATATCGATTATTCGGACAGCCATATCTTTTGACTCGTTTAGAGTTACGGGAGACATAACCTGTCAAAACGAAGCTCTCCAGGAGATCTACGCCTTTGATTGCCCAAGGCCGTCATAACGGCGTTCCATACCCAAAAAGGACCATCCGAATCACTTTCGGGGGCTCGGAAGTTTTTTTTCTTTTCGGTTTCTTCATTTGAATTTTTTGGTTAAACGGGATCACCGTGGCTGGCCTACGATTTAACACCGTTGCAGAATGATTCCTCATGGTACAGTTCCGTTTCAAATCCACGCACTCATTTCCAAAATTCGCACGACACCGTTTCGGCGTTTTGATCCGACGTTACACCCCGCACCGTCGATGTTGCACCTTGAGTATATTGATTATTCGGACAGCCATATCTTTTGACTCGTTTAGATTTACGGGAGCCATAACCTGTCAAAACGAAGCTCTCCAGGAGATCTACGCTTTTGACAGCCCAAGGCCGTCATAACGGCGTTCCATACCCAAAAAGGACCATCCGAATCACTTTCCGGGGCTCGGAAGTTTTTTTTCTTTTCGGTTTCTTCATTTGAATTTTTTGGTTAAACGGGATCACCGTGGCTGGCCTACGATTTAACACCGCTGCAGAATGATTCCTCATGGTACAGTTCCGTTTCAAATCCACGCACTCATTTCCAAAATTCGCACGACACCGTTTCGGCGTTTTGATCCGACGTTGCACCCCGCACCGTCGATGTTGCACCTTGAGTATATCGATTATTCGGACAGCCATATCTTTTGACTCGTTTAGAGTTACGGGAGCCATAACCTGTCAAAACGAAGCTCTCCAGGAGATCTACGCCTTTGACGGCCCAAGGCCGTCATAACGGCGTTCCATACCCAAAAAGGACCATCCGAATCACTTTCGGGGGATCGGAAGTTTTTTTTTCTTTTCGGTTTCTTCATTTGAATTTTTTTGTTAAACGGGATCACCGTGGCTGGCCTACGATTTAACACCGCTGCAGAATGATTCCGCATGGTACAGTTCCGTTTCAAATCCACGCACTCATTTCCAAAATTCGCATGACACCGTTTCGACGTTTTGATCCGACGTTGCACCCCGCACCGTCGATGTTGCACTCTGAGTATATCGATTATTCGGACAGCCATATCTTTTGACTCGTTTAGAGTTACGGGAGCCATAACCTGTCAAAACGAAGCTCTCCAGGAGATCTATGCCTTTGACCGCCTAAGGCCATCATAACGGCGTTCCATACCCAAAAAGGACCATCCGAATCACTTTCGGGGGCTCGGAAGTTTTTTTTCTTTTCGGTTTCTTCATTTGAATTTTTTGGTTAAACGGGATCACCGTGGCTGGCCTACGATTTAACACCGCTGCAGAATGATTCCTCATGGTACAGTTCCGTTTCAAATCCACGCACTCATTTCCAAAATTCGCACGACACCGTTTCGGCGTTTTGATCCGACGTTGCACCCCGCACCGTCGATGTTGCACTCTGAGTATATCGATTATTCGGACAGCCATATCTTTTGACTCGTTTAGAGTTACGGGAGCCATAACCTGTCAAAACGAAGCTCTCCAGGAGATCTACACCTTTGATTGCCCAAGGCCGTCATAACGGCGTTCCATACCCAAAAAGGACCATCCGAATCACTTTCGGGGGCTCGGAAGTTTTTTTTCTTTTCGGTTTCTTCATTTGAATTTTTTGGTTAAACGGGATCACCGTGGCTGGCCTACGATTTAACACCGTTGCAGAATGATTCCTCATGGTACAGTTCCGTTTCACATCCACGCACTCATTTCCAAAATTCGCACGACACCGTTTCGGCGTTTTGATCCGACGTTACACCCCGCACCGTCGATGTTGCACCTTGAGTATATCGATTATTCGGACAGCCATATCTTTTGACTCGTTTAGATTTACGGGAGCCATAACCTGTCAAAACGAAGCTCTCCAGGAGATCTACGCTTTTGACAGCCCAAGGCCGTCATAACGGCGTTCCATACCCAAAAAGGACCATCCGAATTACTTTCGAGGGCTCGGAAGTTTTTTTTCTTTTCGGTTTCTTCATTTGAATTTTTTGGTTAAACGGGATCACCGTGGCTGGCCTACGATTTAACACCGCTGCAGAATGATTCCTCATGGTACTGTTCCGTTTCAAATCCACGCACTCATTTCCAAAATTCGCACGACACCGTTTCGGCGTTTTGATCCGACGTTGCACCTCGCACCGTCGATGTTGCACTCTGAGTATATCGATTATTCGGACAGCCATATCTTTTGACTCGTTTAGAGTTATGAGACCCATAACCTGTCAAAACGAAGCTCTCCAGGAGATCTACGCCTTTGACAGCCCAAGGCTGTCATAACGGCGTTCCATACCCAAAAAGGACCATCCGAATCACTTTCGGGGGCTCGGAAGTTTTTCTTCTTTTCGGTTTGTTCATTTGAATTTTTTGGTTAAACGGGATCACCGTGGCTGGCCTACGATTTAACACCGTTGCAGAATGATTCCTCATGGTACAGTTCCGTTTCAAATCCACGCACTCATTTCCAAAATTCGCACGACACCGTTTCGGCGTTTTGATCCGACGTTGCACCCCGCACCGTCGATGTTGCACTCTGAGTATATCGATTATTCGGACAGCCATATCTTTTGACTCATTTAGAGTTACGGGAGCCATAACCTGTCAAAACGAAGCTCTCCAGGAGATCTACGCCTTTGATAGCCTAAGGCCATCATAACGGCGTTCCATACCCAAAAAGGACCATCCGAATCACTTTCGGGGGCTCGGAAGTTTTTTTTCTTTTCGGTTTGTTCATTTGAATTTTTTGGTTAAACGGGATCACCGTGGCTGGCCTACGATTTAACACCGCTGCAGAATGATTCCTCATGGTACAGTTCCGTTTCAAATCCACGCACTCATTTCCAAAATTCGCACGACACCGTTTCGGCGTTTTGATCCGACGTTGCACCTCGCACCGTCGATGTTGCACTCTGAGTATATCGATTATTCGGACAGCCATATCTTTTGACTCGTTTAGAGTTACGGGAGCCATAACCTGTCAAAACGAAGCTCTCCAGGAGATCTACGCCTTTGACAGCCCAAGGCCGTCATAACGGCGTTCCATACCCAAAAAGGACCATCCGAATCACTTTCGGGGGCTCGGAAGGTTTTTTTCTTTTCGGTTTCTTCATTTGAATTTTTTGGTTAAACGGGATCACCGTGGCTGGCCTACGATTTAACACCGCTGCAAAACGATTCCGCATGGTACAGTTCCATTTCAAATCCACGCACTCAATTCCAAAATTCGCACGACACCGTTTCGACGTTTTGATCCGACGTTGCACCCCGCACCGTCGATGTTGCACTCTGAGTATATCGATTATTCGGACAGCCATATCTTTTGACTCGTTTAGAGTTACGGGAGCCATAACCTGTCAAAACGAAGCTCTCCAGGAGATCTACCCCTTTGATAGCCCAAGGCCGTCATAACGGCGTTCCATACCCAAAAAGGTCCATCCGAATCACTTTCGGGGGCTCGGAAGTTTTTTTTCTTTTCGGTTTCTTCATTTGAATTTTTTGGTTAAACGGGATCACCGTGGCTGGCCTACGATTTAACACCGCTGCAGAATGATTCCTCATGGTACAGTTCCGTTTCAAATCCACGCACTCATTTCCAAAATTCGCATGACACCGTTGCGGCGTTTTGATCCGACGTTGCACCCCGCACCGTCGATGTTGCACCTTGAGTATATCGATTATTCGGACAGCCATATCTTTTGACTCGTTTAGAGTTACGGGAGCCATAACCTGTCAAAACGAAGCTCTCCAGGAGATCTACGCCTTTGACGGCCCAAGGCCGTCATAACGGCGTTCCATACCCAAAAAGGACCATCCGAATCACTTTCGGGGGCTCGGAAGTTTTTTTTCTTTTCGGTTTCTTCATTTGAATTTTTGGTTAAACGGGATCACCGTGGCTGGCCTACGATTTAACGCCGCTGCAGAACGATTCCGCATGGTACAGTTCCGTTTCAAATCCACGCACTCAATTCCAAAATTCGCACGACACCGTTTCGACGTTTTGATCCGACGTTGCACCCCGCACCGTCGATGTTGCACTCTGAGTATATCGATTATTCGGACAGCCATATCTTTTGACTCGTTTAGAGTTACGGGAGCCATAACCTGTCAAAACGAAGCTCTCCAGGAGATCTACCCCTTTGACAGCCCAAGGCCGTCATAACGGCGTTCCATACCCAAAAAGGACCATCCGAATCACTTTCGGGGGCTCGGAAGTTTTTTTTCTTTTCGGTTTCTTCATTTGAATTTTTTGGTTAAACGGGATCACCGTGGCTGGCCTACGATTTAACACCGCTGCAGAATGATTCCTTATGGTACAGTTCCGTTTCAAATCCACGCACTCATTTCCAAAATTCGCATGACACCGTTGCGGCGTTTTGATCCGACGTTGCACCCCGCACCGTCGATGTTGCACCTTGAGTATATCGATTATTCGGACAGCCATATCTTTTGACTCGTTTAGAGTTACGGGAGCCATAACCTGTCAAAACGAAGCTCTCCAGGAGATCTACGCCTTTGACGGCCCAAGGCCGTCATAACGGCGTTCCATACCCAAAAAGGACCATCCGAATCACTTTCGGGGGCTCAGAAGTTTTTTTCTTTTCGGTTTCTTCATTTGAATTTTTTGGTTAAACGGGATCACCGTGGCTGGCCTACGATTTAACACCGCTGCAGAATGATTCCGCATGGTACAGTTCCGTTTCAAATCCACGCACTCATTTCCAAAATTCGCACGACACCGTTTCGACGATTTGATCCGACGTTGCACCCCGCACCGTCGATGTTGCACTCTGAGTATATCGATTATTCGGACAGCCATATCTTTTGACTCGTTTAGAGTTACGGGAGCCATAACCTGTCAAAACGAAGCTCTCCAGGAGATCTACGATTTTGACAGCCCAAGGCCGTCATAATGGCGTTCCATACCCAAAAAGGACCATCCGAATCACTTTCGGGGGCTCGGAAGTTTTTTTCCTTTTCGGTTTCTTCATTTGAATTTTTTGGTTAAACGGGATCACCGTGGCTGGCCTACGATTTAACACCGCTGCAAAATGATTCCTCATGGTACAGTTCCGTTTCAAATCCACGCACTCATTTCCAAAATTCGCACGACACCGTTTCGGCGTTTTGATCCGACGTTGCACCCCGCACCGTCGATGTTGCACTTTGAGTATATCGATTATTCGGACAGCCATATCTTTTGACTCGTTTAGAGTTACGGGAGCCATAACCTGTCAAAACGAAGCTCTCCAGGAGATCTACGCCTTTGACGGCCCAAGGCCGTCATAACGGCGTTCCATACCCAAAAAGGACCATCCGAATCACTTTCGGGGGCTCGGAAGTTTTTTTTCTTTTCGGTTTCTTCATTTGAATTTTTTTGTTAAACGGGATCACCGTGGCTGGCCTACGATTTAACACCGCTGCAGAATGATTCCGCATGGTACAGTTCCGTTTCAAATCCACGCACTCATTTCCAAAATTCGCATGACACCGTTTCGACGTTTTGATCCGACGTTGCACCCCGCACCGTCGATGTTGCACTCTGAGTATATCGATTATTCGGATAGCCATATCTTTTGACTCGTTTAGAGTTACGGGAGCCATAACCTGTCAAAACGAAGCTCTCCAGGAGATCTACGCCTTTGACCGCCTAAGGCCATCATAACGGCGTTCCATACCCAAAAAGGACCATCCGAATCACTTTCGGGGGCTCGGAAGTTTTTTTTCTTTTCGGTTTCTTCATTTGAATTTTTTGGTTAAACGGGATCACCGTGGCTGGCCTACGATTTAACACCGCTGCAGAATGATTCCTCATGGTACAGTTCCGTTTCAAATCCACGCACTCATTTCCAAAATTCGCACGACACCGTTTCGGCGTTTTGATCCGACGTTGCACCCCGCACCGTCGATGTTGCACTCTGAGTATATCGATTATTCGGACAGCCATATCTTTTGACTCGTTTAGAGTTACGGGAGCCATAACCTGTCAAAACGAAGCTCTCCAGGAGATCTACGCCTTTGATTGCCCAAGGCCGTCATAACGGCGTTCCATACCCAAAAAGGACCATCCGAATCACTTTCGGGGGCTCGGAAGTTTTTTTTCTTTTCGGTTTCTTCATTTGAATTTTTTGGTTAAACGGGATCACCGTGGCTGGCCTACGATTTAACACCGTTGCAGAATGATTCCTCATGGTACAGTTCCATTTCAAATCCACGCACTCATTTCCAAAATTCGCACGACACCGTTTCGGCGTTTTGATCCGACGTTACACCCCGCACCGTCGATGTTGCACCTTGAGTATATCGATTATTCGGACAGCCATATCTTTTGACTCGTTTAGATTTACGGGAGCCATAACCTGTCAAAACGAAGCTCTCCAGGAGATCTACGCTTTTGACAGCCCAAGGCCGTCATAACGGCGTTCCATACCCAAAAAGGACCATCCGAATCACTTTCGAGGGCTCGGAAGTTTTTTTTCTTTTCGGTTTCTTCATTTGAATTTTTTGGTTAAACGGGATCACCGTGGCTGGCCTACGATTTAACACCGCTGCAGAATGATTCCTCATGGTACAGTTCCGTTTCAAATCCACGCACTCATTTCCAAAATTCGCACGACACCTTTTTGGCGTTTTGATCCGACGTTGCACCCCGCACCGTCGATGTTGCACCTTGAGTATATCGATTATTCGGACAGCCATATCTTTTGACTCGTTTAGAGTTACGGGAGCCATAACCTATCAAAACGAAGCTCTCCAGGAGATCTACGCCTTTGATTGCCCAAGGCCGTCATAACGGCGTTCCATACCCAAAATGGACCATCCGAATCACTTTCGGGGGCTCGGAAGTTTTTTTTCTTTTCGGTTTCTTCATTTGAATTTTTTGGTTAAACGGGATCACCGTGGCTGGCCTACGATTTAACACCGCTGCAGAATGATTCCTCATGGTACAGTTCCGTTTCAAATCCACGCACTCATTTCCAAAATTCGCACGACACCGTTTCGACGTTTTGATCCGACGTTGCACCCCGCACCGTCGATGTTGCACTCTGAGTATATCGATTATTCGGACAGCCATATCTTTTGACTCGTTTAGAGTTACGGGAGCCATAACCTGTCAAAACGAAGCTCTCCAGGAGATCTACGCTTTTGACAGCCCAAGGCCGTCATAACGGCGTTCCATACCCAAAAAGGACCATCCGAATCACTTTCGGGGGCTCGGAAGTTTTTTTTCTTTTCGGTTTCTTCATTTGAATTTTTTGGTTAAACGGGATCACCGTGGCTGGCCTACGATTTAACACCGCTGCAGAATGATTCCTCATGGTACAGTTCCGTTTCAAATCCACGCACTCATTTCCAAAATTCGCACGACACCGTTTCGGCGTTTTGATCCGACGTTGCACCCCGCACCGTCGATGTTGCACCTTGAGTATATCGATTATTCGGACAGCCATATCTTTTGACTCGTTTAGAGTTACGGGAGCCATAACCTGTCAAAACGAAGCTCTCCAGGAGATCTACGATTTTGACAGCCCAAGGCCGTCATAATGGCGTTCCATACCCAAAAAGGACCATCCGAATCACTTTCGGGGGCTCGGAAGTTTTTTTCCTTTTCGGTTTCTTCATTTGAATTTTTTGGTTAAACGGGATCACCGTGGCTGGCCTACGATTTAACACCGCTGCAAAATGATTCCTCATGGTACAGTTCCGTTTCAAATCCACGCACTCATTTCCAAAATTCGCACGACACCGTTTCGGCGTTTTGATCCGACGTTGCACCCCGCACCGTCGATGTTGCACTTTGAGTATATCGATTATTCGGACAGCCATATCTTTTGACTCGTTTAGAGTTACGGGAGCCATAACCTGTCAAAACGAAGCTCTCCAGGAGATCTACGCCTTTGACGGCCCAAGGCCGTCATAACGGCGTTCCATACCCAAAAAGGACCATCCGAATCACTTTCGGGGGCTCGGAAGTTTTTTTTCTTTTCGGTTTCTTCATTTGAATTTTTTTGTTAAACGGGATCACCGTGGCTGGCCTACGATTTAACACCGCTGCAGAATGATTCCGCATGGTACAGTTCCGTTTCAAATCCACGCACTCATTTCCAAAATTCGCATGACACCGTTTCGACGTTTTGATCCGACGTTGCACCCCGCACCGTCGATGTTGCACTCTGAGTATATCGATTATTCGGATAGCCATATCTTTTGACTCGTTTAGAGTTACGGGAGCCATAACCTGTCAAAACGAAGCTCTCCAGGAGATCTACGCCTTTGACCGCCTAAGGCCATCATAACGGCGTTCCATACCCAAAAAGGACCATCCGAATCACTTTCGGGGGCTCGGAAGTTTTTTTTCTTTTCGGTTTCTTCATTTGAATTTTTTGGTTAAACGGGATCACCGTGGCTGGCCTACGATTTAACACCGCTGCAGAATGATTCCTCATGGTACAGTTCCGTTTCAAATCCACGCACTCATTTCCAAAATTCGCACGACACCGTTTCGGCGTTTTGATCCGACGTTGCACCCCGCACCGTCGATGTTGCACTCTGAGTATATCGATTATTCGGACAGCCATATCTTTTGACTCGTTTAGAGTTACGGGAGCCATAACCTGTCAAAACGAAGCTCTCCAGGAGATCTACGCCTTTGATTGCCCAAGGCCGTCATAACGGCGTTCCATACCCAAAAAGGACCATCCGAATCACTTTCGGGGGCTCGGAAGTTTTTTTTCTTTTCGGTTTCTTCATTTGAATTTTTTGGTTAAACGGGATCACCGTGGCTGGCCTACGATTTAACACCGTTGCAGAATGATTCCTCATGGTACAGTTCCGTTTCAAATCCACGCACTCATTTCCAAAATTCGCACGACACCGTTTCGGCGTTTTGATCCGACGTTACACCCCGCACCGTCGATGTTGCACCTTGAGTATATCGATTATTCGGACAGCCATATCTTTTGACTCGTTTAGATTTACGGGAGCCATAACCTGTCAAAACGAAGCTCTCCAGGAGATCTACGCTTTTGACAGCCCAAGGCCGTCATAACGGCGTTCCATACCCAAAAAGGACCATCCGAATCACTTTCGAGGGCTCGGAAGTTTTTTTTCTTTTCGGTTTCTTCATTTGAATTTTTTGGTTAAACGGGATCACCGTGGCTGGCCTACGATTTAACACCGCTGCAGAATGATTCCTCATGGTACAGTTCCGTTTCAAATCCACGCACTCATTTCCAAAATTCGCACGACACCTTTTCGGCGTTTTGATCCGACGTTGCACCCCGCACCGTCGATGTTGCACCTTGAGTATATCGATTATTCGGACAGCCATATCTTTTGACTCGTTTAGAGTTACGGGAGCCATAACCTGTCAAAACGAAGCTCTCCAGGAGATCTACGCCTTTGATTGCCCAAGGCCGTCATAACGGCGTTCCATACCCAAAATGGACCATCCGAATCACTTTCGTTGGCTCGGAAGTTTTTTTTCTTTTCGGTTTCTTCATTTGAATTTTTTGGTTAAACGGGATCACCGTGGCTGGCCTACGATTTAACACCGCTGCAGAATGATTCCTCATGGTACAGTTCCGTTTCAAATCCACGCACTCATTTCCAAAATTCGCACGACACCGTTTCGACGTTTTGATCCGACGTTGCACCCCGCACCGTCGATGTTGCACTCTGAGTATATCGATTATTCGGACAGCCATATCTTTTGACTCGTTTAGAGTTACGGGAGCCATAACCTGTCAAAACGAAGCTCTCCAGGAGATCTACGCTTTTGACAGCCCAAGGCCGTCATAACGGCGTTCCATACCCAAAAAGGACCATCCGAATCACTTTCGGGGGCTCGGAAGTTTTTTTTCTTTTCGGTTTCTTCATTTGAATTTTTTGGTTAAACGGGATCACCGTGGCTGGCCTACGATTTAACACCGCTGCAGAATGATTCCTCATGGTACAGTTCCGTTTCAAATCCACGCACTCATTTCCAAAATTCGCACGACACCGTTTCGGCGTTTTGATCCGACGTTGCACCCCGCACCGTCGATGTTGCACCTTGAGTATATCGATTATTCGGACAGCCATATCTTTTGACTCGTTTAGAGTTACGGGAGCCATAACCTGTCAAAACGAAGCTCTCCAGGAGATCTATGCCTTTGACGGCCCAAGGCCGTCATAACGGCGTTCCATACCCAAAAAGGACCATCCGAATCACTTTCGGGGGCTCGGAAGTTTTTTTTCTTTTCCGTTTCTTCATTTGAATTTTTTGGTTAAACGGGATCACCGTGGCTGGCCTACGATTTAACACCGCTGCAGAATGATTCCTCATGGTACAGTTCCGTTTCAAATCCACGCACTCATTTCCAAAATTCGCACGACACCGTTTCGGCGTTTTGATCCGACGTTGCACCCCGCACCGTCGATGTTGCACCTTGAGTATATCGATTATTCGGACAGCCATATCTTTTGACTCGTTTAGAGTTACGGGAGCCATAACCTGTCAAAACGAAGCTATCCAGAAGATCTACGCCTTTGACAGCCCAAGGCCGTCATAACGGCGTTCCATACCCAAAAAGGACCATCCGAATCACTTTCGGGGGCTCGGAAGTTTTTTTTTCTTTTCGGTTTCTTCATTTGAATTTTTTGGTTAAACGGGATCACCGTGGCTGGCCTACGATTTAACACCACTACAGAATGATTCCGCATGGTACAGTTCCGTTTCAAATCCACGCACTCATTTCCAAAATTCGCACGACACCGTTTCGACGTTTTGATCCGACGTTGCACCCCGCACCGTCGATGTTGCACTCTGAGTATATCGATTATTCGGACAGCCATATCTTTTGACTCGTTTAGATTTACGGGAGCCATAACCTGTCAAAACGAAGCTCTCCAGGAGATCTACGCTTTTGACAGCCCAAGGCCGTCATAACGGCGTTCCATACCCAAAAAGGACCATCCGAATCACTTTCGGGGGCTCGGAAGTTTTTTTTCTTTTCGGTTTCTTCATTTGAATTTTTTGGTTAAACGGGATCACCGTGGCTGGCCTACGATTTAACACCGCTGCAGAATGATTCCGCATGGTACAGTTCCGTTTCAAATCCACGCACTCATTTCCAAAATTCGCACGACACCGTTTCGACGTTTTGATCCGACGTTGCACCCCGCACCGTCGATGTTGCACTCTGAGTATATCGATTATTCGGACAGCCATATCTTTTGACTCGTTTAGATTTACGGGAGCCATAACCTGTCAAAACGAAGCTCTCCAGGAGATCTACGCCTTTGACTACCCAAGGCCGTCATAACGGCGTTCCATACCCAAAAAGGACCATCTGAATCACTTTCGGGGGCTCAGAAGTTTTTTTTCTTTTCGGTTTCTTCATTTGAATTTTTTGGTTAAACGGGATCACCGTGGCTGGCCTACGATTTAACACCGCTGAAGAATGATTCCGCATGGTACAGTTCCGTTTCAAATCCACGCACTCATTTCCAAAATTCGCACGACACCGTTTCGACGTTTTGATCCGACGTTGCACCCCGCACCGTCGATGTTGCACTCTGAGTATATCGATTATTCGGACAGCCATATCTTTTGACTCGTTTAGAGTTACGGGAGCCATAACCTGTCAAAACGAAGCTCTCCAGGAGATCTACGCCTTTGACAGCCTAAGGCCATCATAACGGCGTTCCATACCCAAAAAGGACCATCCGAATCACTTTCGGGGGCTCGGAAGTTTTTTTTCTTTTCGGTTTCTTCATTTGAATTTTTTGGTTAAACGGGATCACCGTGGCTGGCCTACGATTTAACACCGCTGCAGAATGATTCCGCATGGTACAGTTCCGTTTCAAATCCACGCACTCATTTCCAAAATTCGCACGACACCGTTTCGACGTTTTGATCCGACGTTGCACCCCGCACCGTCGATGTTGCACTCTGAGTATATCGATTATTCGGACAGCCATATCTTTTGGCTCGTTTAGAGTTACGGGAGCCATAACCTGTCAAAACGAAGCTCTCCAGGAGATCTACGCCTTTGACAGCCTAAGGCCGTCATAACGGCGTTCCATACCCAAAAAGGACCATCCGAATCACTTTCGGGGGCTCGGAAGTTTTTTTTCTTTTCGGTTTCTTCATTTGAATTTTTTTGTTAAACGGGATCACCGTGGCTGGCCTACGATTTAACACCGCTACAGAATGATTCCGCATGGTACAGTTCCGTTTCAAATCCACGCACTCATTTCCAAAATTCGCACGACACCGTTTCGACGTTTTGATCCGACGTTGCACCCCGCACCGTCGATGTTGCACTCTGAGTATATCGATTATTCGGACAGCCATATCTTTTGACTCGTTTAGATTTACGGGAGCCATAACCTGTCAAAACGAAGCTCTCCAGGAGATCTACGCTTTTGACAGCCCAAGGCCGTCATAACGGCGTTCCATACCCAAAAAGGACCATCCGAATCACTTTCGGGGGCTCGGAAGTTTTTTTTCTTTTCGGTTTCTTCATTTGAATTTTTTGGTTAAACGGGATCACCGTGGCTGGCCTACGATTTAACACCGCTACAGAATGATTCCGCATGGTACAGTTCCGTTTCAAATCCACGCACTCATTTCCAAAATTCGCACGACACCGTTTCGACGTTTTGATCCGACGTTGCACCCCGCACCGTCGATGTTGCACTCTGAGTATATCGATTATTCGGACAGCCATATCTTTTGACTCGTTTAGATTTACGGGAGCCATAACCTATCAAAACGAAGCTCTCCAGGAGATCTACGCTTTTGACAGCCCAAGGCCGTCATAACGGCGTTCCATACCCAAAAAGGACCATCCGAATCACTTTCGGGGGCTCGGAAGTTTTTTTTCTTTTCGGTTTCTTCATTTGAATTTTTTGGTTAAACGGGATCACCGTGGCTGGCCTACGATTTAACACCGCTGCAGAATGATTCCGCATGGTACAGTTCCGTTTCAAATCCACGCACTCATTTCCAAAATTCGCACGACACCGTTTCGACGTTTTGATCCGACGTTGCACCCCGCACCGTCGATGTTGCACTCTGAGTATATCGATTATTCGGACAGCCATATCTTTTGACTCGTTTAGAGTTACGGGAGCCATAACCTGTCAAAACGAAGCTCTCCAGGAGATCTACGCCTTTGACAGCCTAAGGCCGTCATAACGGCGTTCCATACCCAAAAAGGACCATCCGAATCACTTTCGGGGGCTCGGAAGTTTTTTCTCTTTTCGGTTTCTTCATTTGAATTTTTTGGTTAAACGGGATCACCGTGGCTGGCCTACGATTTAACACCGCTGCAGAATGATTCCTCATGGTACAGTTCCGTTTCAAATCCACGCACTCATTTCCAAAATTCGCACGACACCGTTTCGGCGTTTTGATCCGACGTTGCACCCCGCACCGTCGATGTTGCACCCCGCACCATCGATGTTGCACCTTGAGTATATCGATTATTTGGACAGCCATATCTTTTGACTCGTTTAGAGTTACGGGAGCCATAACCTGTCAAAACGAAGCTCTCCAGGAGATCTACGCCTTTGACTGCCCAAGGCCGTCATAACGGCGTTCCATACCCAAAAAGGACCATCCGAATCACTTTCGGGGGCTCGGAAGTTTTTTTTCTTTTCGGTTTCTTCATTTGAATTTTTTGGTTAAACGGGATCACCGTGGCTGGCCTACGATTTAACACCGCTGCAGAATGATTCCGCATGGTACAGTTCCGTTTCAAATCCATGCACTCATTTCCAAAATTCGCACGACACCGTTTCGACGTTTTGATCCGACGTTGCACCCCGCACCGTCGATGTTGCACTCTAAGTATATCGATTATTCGGACAGCCATATCTTTTGACTCGTTTAAGTTACGGGAGCCATAACCTGTCAAAACGAAGCTCTCCAGGAGATCTACGCCTTTGACAGCCCAAGGCCGTCATAACGGCGTTCCATACCCAAAAAGGACCATCCGAATCACTTTCGGGGGCTCGGAAGTTTTTTTTCTTTTTGGTTTCTTCATTTGAATTTTTTGGTTAAACGGGATCACCGTGGCTGGCCTACGATTTAACACCGCTGCAGAATGATTCCGCATGGTACAGTTCCGTTTCAAATCCACGCACTCATTTCCAAAATTCGCACGACACCGTTTCGACGTTTTGATCCGACGTTGCACCCCGCACCGTCGATGTTGCACTCTGAGTATATCGATTATTCGGACAGCCATATCTTTTGACTCGTTTAGAGTTACGGGAGCCATAACCTGTCAAAACGATTCTCTCCAGGAGATCAACGCCTTTGACTGCCTAAGGCCGTCATAACGGCGTTCCATACCCAAAAAGGACCATCCGAATCACTTTCGGGGGCTCGGAAGTTTTTTTTCTTTTCGGTTTCTTCATTTGAATTTTTTGGTTAAACGGGATCACCGTGGCTGGCCTACGATTTAACACCGCTGTAGAATGATTCCTCATGGTACAGTTCCGTTTCAAATCCACGCACTCATTTCCAAAATTCGCACGACACCGTTTCGGCGTTTTGATCCGACGTTGCACCCCGCACCGTCGATGTTGCACCTTGAGTATATCGATTATTCGGACAGCCATATCTTTTGACTCGTTTAGAGTTACGGGAGCCATAACCTGTCAAAACGAAGCTCTTCAAGAGATCTACGCCTTTGACAGCCCAAGGCCGTCATAACGGCGTTCCATACCCAAAAAGGACCATCCGAATCACTTTCGGGGGCTCGGAAGTTTTTTTCTTTTCGGTTTCTTCATTTGAATTTTTTGGTTAAACGGGATCACCGTGGCTGGCCTACGATTTAACACCGTTGCAGAATGATTCCTCATGGTACAGTTCCGTTTCAAATCCACGCACTCATTTCCAAAATTCGCACGACACCGTTTCGGCGTTTTGATCCGACGTTGCACCCCGCACCGTCGATGTTGCACCTTGAGTATATCGATTATTCGGACAGCCATATCTTTTGACTCGTTTAGATTTACGGGAGCCATAACCTGTCAAAACGAAGCTCTCCAGGAGATCTACGCTTTTGACAGCCCAAGGCCGTCATAACGGCGTTCCATACCCAAAAAGGACCATCCGAATCACTTTCGGGGGCTCGGAAGTTTTTTTTTCTTTTCGGTTTCTTCATTTGAATTTTTTGGTTAAACGGGATCACCGTGGCTGGCCTACGATTTAACACCGCTGCAGAATGATTCCCCATGGTACAGTTCCGTTTCAAATCCACGCACTCAATTCCAAAATTCGCACGACACCGTTTCGGCGTTTTGATCCGACGTTGCACCCCGCACCGTCGATGTTGCACCTTGAGTATATCGATTATTCGGACAGCCATATCTTTTGACTCGTTTAGATTTACGGGAGCCATAACCTGTCAAAACGAAGATCTTCAGGAGATCTACGCTTTTGACAGCCCAAGGCCGTCATAACGGCGTTCCATACCCAAAAAGGACCATCCGAATCACTTTCGGGGGCTCGGAAGTTTTTTTTCTTTTCGGTTTCTTCATTTGAATTTTTTGGTTAAACGGGATCACCGTGGCTGGCCTACGATTTAACACCGCTGCAGAATGATTCCCCATGGTACAGTTCCGTTTCAAATCCACGCACTCAATTCCAAAATTCGCACGACACCGTTTCGGCGTTTTGATCCGACGTTGCACCCCGCACCGTCGATGTTGCACCTTGAGTATATCGATTATTCGGACAGCCATATCTTTTGACTCGTTTAGAGTTACGGGAGCCATAACCTGTCAAAACGAAGCTCTCCAGGAGATCTACGCCTTTGACGGCCCAAGGCCGTCATAACGGCGTTCCATACCCAAAAAGGACCATCCGAATCACTTTCGGGGGCTCGGAAGTTTTTTTTCTTTTCGGTTTCTTCATTTGAATTTTTTTGTTAAACGGGATCACCGTGGCTGGCCTACGATTTAACACCGCTGCAGAATGATTCCGCATGGTACAGTTCCGTTTCAAATCCACGCACTCATTTCCAAAATTCGCACGACACCGTTTCGACGTTTTGATCCGACGTTGCACCCCGCACCGTCGATGTTGCACTATGAGTATATCGATTATTCGGACAGCCATATCTTTTGACTCGTTTAGAGTTACGGGAGCCATTACCTGTCAAAACGAAGCTCTCCAGGAGATCTACGCCTTTGACAGCCTAAGGCCATCATAACGGCGTTCCATACCCAAAAAGGACCATCCGAATTACTTTCGGGGGCTCGGAAGTTTTTTTTCTTTTCGGTTTCTTCATTTGAATTTTTTGGTTAAACGGGATCACCGTGGCTGGCCTACGATTTAACACCGCTGCAGAATGATTCCTCATGGTACAGTTCCGTTTCAAATCCACGCACTCATTTCCAAAATTCGCACGACACCGTTACGGCGTTTTGATCCGACGTTGCACCCCGCACCGTCGATGTTGCACTCTGAGTATATCGATTATTCGGACAGCCATATCTTTTGACTCGTTTAGAGTTACGGGAGCCATAACCTGTCAAAACGATGCTCTCCAGGAGATCTACGCCTTTGATTGCCCAAGGCCGTCATAACGGCGTTCCATACCCAAAAAGGACCATCCGAATCACTTTCGGGGGCTCGGAAGTTTTTTTTCTTTTCGGTTTCTTCATTTGAATTTTTTGGTTAAACGGGATCACCGTGGCTGGCCTACGATTTAACACCGTTGCAGAATGATTCCTCATGGTACAGTTCCGTTTCAAATCCACGCACTCATTTCCAAAATTCGCACGACACCGTTTCGGCGTTTTGATCCGACGTTACACCCCGCACCGTCGATGTTGCACCTTGAGTATATCGATTATTCGGACAGCCATATCTTTTGACTCGTTTAGATTTACGGGAGCCATAACCTGTCAAAACGAAGCTCTCCAGGAGATCTACGCTTTTGACAGCCCAAGGCCGTCATAACGGCGTTCCATACCCAAAAAGGACCATCCGAATCACTTTCGGGGGCTCGGAAGTTTTTTTTCTTTTCGGTTTCTTCATTTGAATTTTTTGGTTAAACGGGATCACCGTGGCTGGCCTACGATTTAACACCGCTGCAGAATGATTCCTCATGGTACAGTTCCGTTTCAAATCCACGCACTCATTTCCAAAATTCGCACGACACCGTTTCGGCGTTTTGATCCGACGTTGCACCCCGCACCGTCGATGTTGCACCTTGAGTATATCGATTATTCGGACAGCCATATCTTTTGACTCGTTTAGAGTTACGGGAGCCATAACCTGTCAAAACGAAGCTCTCCAGGAGATCTACGCCTTTGACGGCCCAAGGCCGTCATAACGGCGTTCCATACCCAAAAAGGACCATCCGAATCACTTTCGGGGGCTCGGAAGTTTTTTTTCTTTTTGGTTTCTTCATTTGAATTTTTTTGTTAAACGGGATCACCGTGGCTGGCCTACGATTTAACACCGCTACAGAATGATTCCGCATGGTACAGTTCCGTTTCAAATCCACGCACTCATTTCCAAAATTCGCACGACACCGTTTCGACGTTTTGATCCGACGTTGCACCCCGCACCGTCGATGTTGCACTCTGAGTATATCGATTATTCGGACAGCCATATCTTTTGACTCGTTTAGAGTTACGGGAGCCATAACCTGTCAAAACGAAGCTCTCCAGGAGATCTACGCCTTTGACCGCCTAAGGCCATCATAACGGCGTTCCATACCCAAAAAGGACCATCCGAATCACTTTCGGGGGCTCGGAAGTTTTTTTTCTTTTCGGTTTCTTCATTTGAATTTTTTGGTTAAACGGGATCACCGTGGCTGGCCTACGATTTAACACCGCTGCAGAATGATTCCTCATGGTACAGTTCCGTTTCAAATCCATGCACTCATTTCCAAAATTCGCACGACACCGTTTCGGCGTTTTGATCCGACGTTGCACCCCGCACCGTCGATGTTGCACTCTGAGTATATCGATTATTCGGACAGCCATATCTTTTGACTCGTTTAGAGTTACGGGAGCCATAACCTGTCAAAACGAAGCTCTCCAGGAGATCTACGCCTTTGATTGCCCAAGGCCGTCATAACGGCGTTCCATACCCAAAAAGGACCATCCGAATCACTTTCGGGGGCTCGGAAGTTTTTTTTCTTTTCGGTTTCTTCATTTGAATTTTTTGGTTAAACGGGATCACCGTGGCTGGCCTACGATTTAACACCGTTGCAGAATGATTCCTCATGGTACAGTTCCGTTTCAAATCCACGCACTCATTTCCAAAATTCGCACGACACCGTTTCGGCGTTTTGATCCGACGTTACACCCCGCACCGTCGATGTTGCACCTTGAGTATATCAATTATTCGGACAGCCATATCTTTTGACTCGTTTAGATTTACGGGAGCCATAACCTGTCAAAACGAAGCTCTCTAGGAGATCTACGCTTTTGACAGCCCAAGGCCGTCATAACGGCGTTCCATACCCAAAAAGGACCATCCGAATCACTTTCGAGGGCTCGGAAGTTTTTTTCTTTTCGGTTTCTTCATTTGAATTTTTTGGTTAAACGGGATCACCGTGGCTGGCCTACGATTTAACACCGCTGCAGAATGATTCCTCATGGTACAGTTCCGTTTCAAATCCATGCACTCATTTCCAAAATTCGCACGACACCGTTTCGGCGTTTTGATCCGACGTTGCACCCCGCACCGTCGATGTTGCACCTTGAGTATATCGATTATTCGGACAGCCATATCTTTTGACTCGTTTAGAGTTACGGGAGCCATAACCTGTCAAAACGAAGCTCTCCAGGAGATCTACGCCTTTGATTGCCCAAGGCCGTCATAACGGCGTTCCATACCCAAAAAGGACCATCCGAATCACTTTCGGGGGCTCGGAAGTTTTTTTTCTTTTCGGTTTCTTCATTTGAATTTTTTGGTTAAACGGGATCACCGTGGCTGGCCTACGATTTAACACCGCTGCAGAATGATTCCCCATGGTACAGTTCCGTTTCAAATCCACGCACTCAATTCCAAAATTCGCACGACACCGTTTCGGCGTTTTGATCCGACGTTGCACCCCGCACCGTCGATGTTGCACCTTGAGTATATCGATTATTCGGACAGCCATATCTTTTGACTCGTTTAGAGTTACGGGAGCCATAACCTGTCAAAATGAAGCTCTCTAGGAGATCTACGCCTTTGACGGCCCAAGGCCGTCATAACGGCGTTCCATACCCAAAAAGGACCATCCGAATCACTTTCGGGGGCTTGGAAGTTTTTTTTTCTTTTCGGTTTCTTCATTTGAATTTTTTTGTTAAACGGGATCACCGTGGCTGGCCTACGATTTAACACCGCTGCAGAATGATTCCGCATGGTACAGTTCCGTTTCAAATCCACGCACTCATTTCCAAAATTCGCACGACACCGTTTCGACGTTTTGATCCGACGTTGCACCCCGCACCGTCGATGTTGCACTCTGAGTATATCGATTATTCGGACAGCCATATCTTTTGACTCGTTTAGAGTTACGGGAGCCATAACCTGTCAAAACGAAGCTCTCCAGGAGATCTACGCCTTTGACCGCCTAAGGCCATCATAACGGCGTTCCATACCCAAAAAGGACCATCCGAATCACTTTCGGGGGCTCGGAAGTTTTTTTTCTTTTCGGTTTCTTCATTTGAATTTTTTGGTTAAACGGGATCACCGTGGCTGGCCTACGATTTAACACCGCTGCAGAATGATTCCTCATGGTACAGTTCCGTTTCAAATCCACGCACTCATTTCCAAAATTCGCACGACACCGTTTCGGCGTTTTGATCCGACGTTGCACCCCGCACCGTCGATGTTGCACTCTGAGTATATCGATTATTCGGACAGCCATATCTTTTGACTCGTTTAGAGTTACGGGAGCCATAACCTGTCAAAACGAAGCTCTCTAGGAGATCTACGCCTTTGATTGCCCAAGGCCGTCATAACGGCGTTCCATACCCAAAAAGGACCATCCGAATCACTTTCGGGGGCTCGGAAGTTTTTTTTCTTTTCGGTTTCTTCATTTGAATTTTTTGGTTAAACGGGATCACCGTGGCTGGCCTACGATTTAACACCGTTGCAGAATGATTCCTCATGGTACAGTTCCGTTTCAAATCCACGCACTCATTTCCAAAATTCGCACGACACCGTTTCGGCGTTTTGATCCGACGTTACACCCCGCACCGTCGATGTTGCACCTTGAGTATATCGATTATTCGGACAGCCATATCTTTTGACTCGTTTAGATTTACGGGAGCCATAACCTGTCAAAACGAAGCTCTCTAGGAGATCTACGCTTTTGATAGCCCAAGGCCGTCATAACGGCGTTCCATACCCAAAAAGGACCATCCGAATCACTTTCGAGGGCTCGGAAGTTTTTTTCTTTTCGGTTTCTTCATTTGAATTTTTTGGTTAAACGGGATCACCGTGGATGGCCTACGATTTAACACCGCTGCAGAATGATTCCTCATGGTACAGTTCCGTTTCAAATCCACGCACTCATTTCCAAAATTCGCACGACACCGTTTCGGCGTTTTGATCCGACGTTGCACCCCGCACCGTCGATGTTGCACCTTGAGTATATCGATTATTCGGACAGCCATATCTTTTGACTCGTTTAGAGTTACGGGAGCCATAACCTGTCAAAACGAAGCTCTCCAGGAGATCTACGCCTTTGATTGCCCAAGGCCGTCATAACGGCGTTCCATACCCAAAAAGGACCATCCGAATCACTTTCGGGGGCTCGGAAGTTTTTTTTCTTTTCGGTTTCTTCATTTGAATTTTTTGGTTAAACGGGATCACCGTGGCTGGCCTACGATTTAACACCGCTGCAGAATGATTCCCCATGGTACAGTTCCGTTTCAAATCCACGCACTCAATTCCAAAATTCGCACGACACCGTTTCGGCGTTTTGATCCGACGTTGCACCCCGCACCGTCGATGTTGCACCTTGAGTATATCGATTATTCGGACAGCCATATCTTTTGACTCGTTTAGAGTTACGGGAGCCATAACCTGTCAAAACGAAGCTCTCTAGGAGATCTACGCCTTTGACGGCCCAAGGCCGTCATAACGGCGTTCCATACCCAAAAAGGACCATCCGAATCACTTTCGGGGGCTCGGAAGTTTTTTTTCTTTTCGGTTTCTTCATTTGAATTTTTTTGTTAAACGGGATCACCGTGGCTGGCCTACGATTTAACACCGCTGCAGAATGATTCCGCATGGTACAGTTCCGTTTCAAATCCACGCACTCATTTCCAAAATTCGCACGACACCGTTTCGACGTTTTGATCCGACGTTGCACCCAGCACCGTTGATGTTGCACTCTGAGTATATCGATTATTCGGACAGCCATATCTTTTGACTCGTTTAGAGTTACGGGAGCCATAACCTGTCAAAACGAAGCTCTCCAGGAGATCTACGCCTTTGACAGCCTAAGGCCATCATAACGGCGTTCCATACCCAAAAAGGACCATCCGAATCACTTTCGGGGGCTCGGAAGTTTTTTTTCTTTTCGGTTTCTTCATTTGAATTTTTTGGTTAAACGGGATCACCGTGGCTGGCCTACGATTTAACACCGCTGCAGAATGATTCCTCATGGTACAGTTCCATTTCAAATCCACGCACTCATTTCCAAAATTCGCACGACACCGTTTCGGCGTTTTGATCCGACGTTGCACCCCGCACCGTCGATGTTGCACTCTGAGTATATCGATTATTCGGACAGCCATATCTTTTGACTCGTTTAGAGTTACGGGAGCCATAACCTGTCAAAACGAAGCTCTCCAGGAGATCTACGCCTTTGATTGCCCAAGGCCGTCATAACGGCGTTCCATACCCAAAAAGGACCATCCGAATCACTTTCGGGGGCTCGGAAGTTTTTTTTCTTTTCGGTTTCTTCATTTGAATTTTTTGGTTAAACGGGATCACCGTGGCTGGCCTACGATTTAACACCGTTGCAGAATGATTCCTCATGGTACAGTTCCGTTTCAAATCCACGCACTCATTTCCAAAATTCGCACGACACCGTTTCGGCGTTTTGATCCGACGTTACACCCCGCACCGTCGATGTTGCACCTTGAGTATATCGATTATTCGGACAGCCATATCTTTTGACTCGTTTAGATTTACGGGAGCCATAACCTGTCAAAACGAAGCTCTCCAGGAGATCTACGCTTTTGACAGCCCAAGGCCGTCATAACGGCGTTCCATACCCAAAAAGGACCATCCGAATCACTTTCGGGGGCTCGGAAGTTTTTTTTCTTTTCGGTTTCTTCATTTGAATTTTTTGGTTAAACGGGATCACCATGGCTGGCCTACGATTTAACACCGCTGCAGAATGATTCCTCATGGTACAGTTCCGTTTCAAATCCACGCACTCATTTCCAAAATTCGCACGACACCGTTTCGGCGTTTTGATCCGACGTTGCACCCCGCACCGTCGATGTTGCACCTTGAGTATATCGATTATTCGGACAGCCATATCTTTTGACTCGTTTAGAGTTACGGGAGCCATAACCTGTCAAAACGAAGCTCTCCAGGAGATCTACGCCTTTGACGTCCCAAGGCCGTCATAACGGCGTTCCATACCCAAAAATGACCATCCGAATCACTTTCGGGGGCTCGGAAGTTTTTTTTCTTTTCGGTTTCTTCATTTGAATTTTTTTGTTAAACGGGATCACCGTGGCTGGCCTACGATTTAACACCGCTGCAGAATGATTCCGCATGGTACAGTTCCGTTTCAAATCCACGCACTCATTTCCAAAATTCGCACGACACCGTTTCGACGTTTTGATCCGACGTTGCACCCCGCACCGTCGATGTTGCACTCTGAGTATATCGATTATTCGGACAGCCATATCTTTTGACTCGTTTAGAGTTACGGGAGCCATAACCTGTCAAAACGAAGCTCTCCAGGAAATCTACGCCTTTGACCGCCTAAGGCCATCATAACGGCGTTCCATACCCAAAAAGGACCATCCGAATCACTTTCGGGGGCTCGGAAGTTTTTTTTCTTTTCGGTTTCTTCATTTGAATTTTTTGGTTAAACGGGATCACCGTGGCTGGCCTACGATTTAACACCGCTGCAGAATGATTCCTCATGGTACAGTTCCGTTTCAAATCCACGCACTCATTTCCAAAATTCGCACGACACCGTTTCGGCGTTTTGATCCGACGTTGCACCCCGCACCGTCGATGTTGCACTCTGAGTATATCGATTATTCGGACAGCCATATCTTTTGACTCGTTTAGAGTTACGGGAGCCATAACCTGTCAAAACGAAGCTCTCCAGGAGATCTACGCCTTTGATTGCCCAAGGCCGTCATAACGGCGTTCCATACCCAAAAAGGACCATCCGAATCACTTTCGGGGGCTCGGAAGTTTTTTTTCTTTTCGGTTTCTTCATTTGAATTTTTTTGTTAAACGGGATCACCGTGGCTGGCCTACGATTTAACACCGTTGCAGAATGATTCCTCATGGTACAGTTCCGTTTCAAATCCACGCACTCATTTCCAAAATTCGCACGACACCGTTTCGGCGTTTTGATCCGACGTTACACCCCGCACCGTCGATGTTGCACCTTGAGTATATCGATTATTCGGACAGCCATATCTTTTGACTCGTTTAGATTTACGGGAGCCATAACCTGTCAAAACGAAGCTCTCTAGGAGATCTACGCTTTTGACAGCCCAAGGCCGTCATAACGGCGTTCCATACCCAAAAAGGACCATCCGAATCACTTTCGAGGGCTCGGAAGTTTTTTTTCTTTTCGGTTTCTTCATTTGAATTTTTTGGTTAAACGGGATCACCGTGGCTGGCCTACGATTTAACACCGCTGCAGAATGATTCCTCATGGTACAGTTCCGTTTCAAATCCACGCACTCATTTCCAAAATTCGCACGACACCGTTTCGGCGTTTTGATCCGACGTTGCACCCCGCACCGTCGATGTTGCACCTTGAGTATATCGATTATTCGGACAGCCATATCTTTTGACTCGTTTAGAGTTACGGGAGCCATAACCTGTCAAAACGAAGCTCTCCAGGAGATCTACGCCTTTGATTGCCCAAGGCCGTCATAACGGCGTTCCATACCCAAAAAGGACCATCCGAATCACTTTCGGGGGCTCGGAAGTTTTTTTTCTTTTCGGTTTCTTCATTTGAATTTTTTGGTTAAACGGGATCACCGTGGCTGGCCTACGATTTAACACCGCTGCAGAATAATTCCTCATGGTACAGTTCCGTTTCAAATCCACGCACTCATTTCCAAAATTCGCACGACACCGTTTCGACGTTTTGATCCGACGTTGCACCCCGCACCGTCGATGTTGCACTCTGAGTATATCGATTATTCGGACAGCCATATCTTTTGACTCGTTTAGAGTTACGGGAGCCATAACCTGTCAAAACGAAGCTCTCCAGGAGATCTACGCTTTTGACAGCCCAAGGCCGTCATAACGGCGTTCCATACCCAAAAAGGACCATCCGAATCACTTTCGGGGGCTCGGAAGTTTTTTTCTTTTCGGTTTCTTCATTTGAATTTTTTGGTTAAACGGGATCACCGTGGCTGGCCTACGATTTAACACCGCTGCAGAATGATTCCTCATGGTACAGTTCCGTTTCAAATCCACGCACTCATTTCCAAAATTCGCACGACACCGTTTCGGCGTTTTGATCCGACGTTGCACCCCGCACCGTCGATGTTGCACCTTGAGTATATCGATTATTCGGACAGCCATATCTTTTGACTCGTTTAGAGTTACGGGAGCCATAACCTGTCAAAACGAAGCTCTCCAGGAGATCTACGCCTTTGACTACCCAAGGCCGTCATAACGGCGTTCCATACCCAAAAAGGACCATCCGAATCACTTTCGGAGGCTCGGAAGTTTTTTTTCTTTTCCGTTTCTTCATTTGAATTTTTTGGTTAAACGGGATCACCGTGGCTGGCCTACGATTTAACACCGCTGCAGAATGATTCCTCATGGTACAGTTCCGTTTCAAATCCACGCACTCATTTCCAAAATTCGCACGACACCGTTTCGGCGTTTTGATCCGACGTTGCACCCCGCACCGTCAATGTTGCACCTTGAGTATATCGATTATTCGGACAGCCATATCTTTTGACTCGTTTAGAGTTACGGGAGCCATAACCTGTCAAAACGAAGCTATCCAGAAGATCTACGCCTTTGACAGCCCAAGGCCGTCATAACGGCGTTCCATACCCAAAAAGGACCATCCGAATCACTTTCGGGGGCTCGGAAGTTTTTTTTCTTTTCGGTTTCTTCATTTGAATTTTTTGGTTAAACGGGATCACCGTGGCTGGCCTACGATTTAACACCACTACAGAATGATTCTGCATGGTACAGTTCCGTTTCAAATCCACGCACTCATTTCCACAATTCGCACGACACCGTTTCGACGTTTTGATCCGACGTTGCACCCCGCACCGTCGATGTTGCACTCTGAGTATATCGATTATTCGGACAGCCATATCTTTTGACTCGTTTAGATTTACGGGAGCCATAACCTGTCAAAACGAAGCTCTCCAGGAGATCTACGCTTTTGACAGCCCAAGGCCGTCATAACGGCGTTCCATACCCAAAAAGGACCATCCGAATCACTTTCGGGGGCTCGGAAGTTTTTTTTCTTTTCGGTTTCTTCATTTGAATTTTTTGGTTAAACGGGATCACCGTGGCTGGCCTACGATTTAACACCGCTGCAGAATGATTCCGCATGGTACAGTTCCGTTTCAAATCCACGCACTCATTTCCAAAATTCGCACGACACCGTTTCGACGTTTTGATCCGACGTTGCACCCCGCACCGTCGATGTTGCACTCTGAGTATATCGATTATTCGGACAGCCATATCTTTTGACTCGTTTAGAGTTACGGGAGCCATAACCTGTCAAAATGAAGCTCTCCAGGAGAACTACGCCTTTGACTACCCAAGGCCGTCATAACGGCGTTCCATACCCAAAAAGGACCATCCGAATCACTTTCGGGAGCTCAGAAGTTTTTTTTCTTTTCGGTTTCTTCATTTGAATTTTTTGGTTAAACGGGATCACCGTGACTGGCCTACGATTTAACACCGCTGAAGAATGATTCCGCATGGTACAGTTCCGTTTCAAATCCACGCACTCATTTCCAAAATTCGCACGACACCGTTTCGACGTTTTGATCCGACGTTGCACCCCGCACCGTCGATGTTGCACTCTGAGTATATCGATTATTCGGACAGCCATATCTTTTGACTCGTTTAGAGTTACGGGAGCCATAACCTGTCAAAACGAAGCTCTCCAGGAGATCTACGCCTTTGACAGCCTAAGGCCATCATAACGGCGTTCCATACCCAAAAAGGACCATCCGAATCACTTTCGGGGGCTCGGAAGTTTTTTTTCTTTTCGGTTTCTTCATTTGAATTTTTTGGTTAAACGGGATCACCGTGGCTGGCCTACGATTTAACACTGCTGCAGAATGATTCCTCATGGTACAGTTCCGTTTCAAATCCACGCACTCATTTCCAAAATTCGCACGACACCGTTTCGGCGTTTTGATCCGACGTTGCACCCCGCACCGTCGATGTTGCACCTTGAGTATATCGATTATTCGGACAGCCATATCTTTTGACTCGTTTAGAGTTACGGGAGCCATAACCTGTCAAAACGAAGCTCTCCAGGAGATCTACGCCTTTGACAGCCTAAGGCCGTCATAACGGCGTTCCATACCCAAAAAGGACCATCCGAATCACTTTCGGGGGCTCGGAAGTTTTTTTTCTTTTCGGTTTCTTCATTTGAATTTTTTGGTTAAACGGGATCACCGTGGCTGGCCTACGATTTAACACCGCTGCAGAATGATTCCGCATGGTACAGTTCCGTTTCAAATCCACGCACTCATTTCCAAAATTCGCACGACACCGTTTCGACGTTTTGATCCGACGTTGCACCCCGCACCGTCGATGTTGCACTCTGAGTATATCGATTATTCGGACAGCCATATCTTTTGACTCGTTTAGAGTTACGGGAGCCATAACCTGTCAAAACGAAGCTCTCCAGGAGATCTACGCTTTTGACAGCCCAAGGCCGTCATAACGGCGTTCCATACCCAAAAAGGACCATCCGAATCACTTTCGGGGGCTCGGAAGTTTTTTTCTTTTCGGTTTCTTCATTTGAATTTTTTGGTTAAACGGGATCACCGTGGCTGGCCTACGATTTAACACCGCTGCAGAATGATTCCTCATGGTACAGTTCCGTTTCAAATCCACGCACTCATTTCCAAAATTCGCACGACACCGTTTCGGCGTTTTGATCCGACGTTGCACCCCGCACCGTCGATGTTGCACCTTGAGTATATCGATTATTCGGACAGCCATATCTTTTGACTCGTTTAGAGTTACGGGAGCCATAACCTGTCAAAACGAAGCTCTCCAGGAGATCTACGCCTTTGACTACCCAAGGCCGTCATAACGGCGTTCCATACCCAAAAAGGACCATCCGAATCACTTTCGGAGGCTCGGAAGTTTTTTTTCTTTTCCGTTTCTTCATTTGAATTTTTTGGTTAAACGGGATCACCGTGGCTGGCCTACGATTTAACACCGCTGCAGAATGATTCCTCATGGTACAGTTCCGTTTCAAATCCACGCACTCATTTCCAAAATTCGCACGACACCGTTTCGGCGTTTTGATCCGACGTTGCACCCCGCACCGTCGATGTTGCACCTTGAGTATATCGATTATTCGGACAGCCATATCTTTTGACTCGTTTAGAGTTACGGGAGCCATAACCTGTCAAAACGAAGCTCTCCAGGAGATCTACGCCTTTGATTGCCCAAGGCCGTCATAACGGCGTTCCATACCCAAAAAGGACCATCCGAATCACTTTCGGGGGCTCGGAAGTTTTTTTTCTTTTCGGTTTCTTCATTTGAATTTTTTGGTTAAACGGGATCACCGTGGCTGGCCTACGATTTAACACCGCTGCAGAATAATTCCTCATGGTACAGTTCCGTTTCAAATCCACGCACTCATTTCCAAAATTCGCACGACACCGTTTCGACGTTTTGATCCGACGTTGCACCCCGCACCGTCGATGTTGCACTCTGAGTATATCGATTATTCGGACAGCCATATCTTTTGACTCGTTTAGAGTTACGGGAGCCATAACCTGTCAAAACGAAGCTCTCCAGGAGATCTACGCTTTTGACAGCCCAAGGCCGTCATAACGGCGTTCCATACCCAAAAAGGACCATCCGAATCACTTTCGGGGGCTCGGAAGTTTTTTTCTTTTCGGTTTCTTCATTTGAATTTTTTGGTTAAACGGGATCACCGTGGCTGGCCTACGATTTAACACCGCTGCAGAATGATTCCTCATGGTACAGTTCCGTTTCAAATCCACGCACTCATTTCCAAAATTCGCACGACACCGTTTCGGCGTTTTGATCCGACGTTGCACCCCGCACCGTCGATGTTGCACCTTGAGTATATCGATTATTCGGACAGCCATATCTTTTGACTCGTTTAGAGTTACGGGAGCCATAACCTGTCAAAACGAAGCTCTCCAGGAGATCTACGCCTTTGACTACCCAAGGCCGTCATAACGGCGTTCCATACCCAAAAAGGACCATCCGAATCACTTTCGGAGGCTCGGAAGTTTTTTTTCTTTTCCGTTTCTTCATTTGAATTTTTTGGTTAAACGGGATCACCGTGGCTGGCCTACGATTTAACACCGCTGCAGAATGATTCCTCATGGTACAGTTCCGTTTCAAATCCACGCACTCATTTCCAAAATTCGCACGACACCGTTTCGGCGTTTTGATCCGACGTTGCACCCCGCACCGTCAATGTTGCACCTTGAGTATATCGATTATTCGGACAGCCATATCTTTTGACTCGTTTAGAGTTACGGGAGCCATAACCTGTCAAAACGAAGCTATCCAGAAGATCTACGCCTTTGACAGCCCAAGGCCGTCATAACGGCGTTCCATACCCAAAAAGGACCATCCGAATCACTTTCGGGGGCTCGGAAGTTTTTTTTCTTTTCGGTTTCTTCATTTGAATTTTTTGGTTAAACGGGATCACCGTGGCTGGCCTACGATTTAACACCACTACAGAATGATTCTGCATGGTACAGTTCCGTTTCAAATCCACGCACTCATTTCCACAATTCGCACGACACCGTTTCGACGTTTTGATCCGACGTTGCACCCCGCACCGTCGATGTTGCACTCTGAGTATATCGATTATTCGGACAGCCATATCTTTTGACTCGTTTAGATTTACGGGAGCCATAACCTGTCAAAACGAAGCTCTCCAGGAGATCTACGCTTTTGACAGCCCAAGGCCGTCATAACGGCGTTCCATACCCAAAAAGGACCATCCGAATCACTTTCGGGGGCTCGGAAGTTTTTTTTCTTTTCGGTTTCTTCATTTGAATTTTTTGGTTAAACGGGATCACCGTGGCTGGCCTACGATTTAACACCGCTGCAGAATGATTCCGCATGGTACAGTTCCGTTTCAAATCCACGCACTCATTTCCAAAATTCGCACGACACCGTTTCGACGTTTTGATCCGACGTTGCACCCCGCACCGTCGATGTTGCACTCTGAGTATATCGATTATTCGGACAGCCATATCTTTTGACTCGTTTAGAGTTACGGGAGCCATAACCTGTCAAAATGAAGCTCTCCAGGAGAACTACGCCTTTGACTACCCAAGGCCGTCATAACGGCGTTCCATACCCAAAAAGGACCATCCGAATCACTTTCGGGAGCTCAGAAGTTTTTTTTCTTTTCGGTTTCTTCATTTGAATTTTTTGGTTAAACGGGATCACCGTGACTGGCCTACGATTTAACACCGCTGAAGAATGATTCCGCATGGTACAGTTCCGTTTCAAATCCACGCACTCATTTCCAAAATTCGCACGACACCGTTTCGACGTTTTGATCCGACGTTGCACCCCGCACCGTCGATGTTGCACTCTGAGTATATCGATTATTCGGACAGCCATATCTTTTGACTCGTTTAGAGTTACGGGAGCCATAACCTGTCAAAACGAAGCTCTCCAGGAGATCTACGCCTTTGACAGCCTAAGGCCATCATAACGGCGTTCCATACCCAAAAAGGACCATCCGAATCACTTTCGGGGGCTCGGAAGTTTTTTTTCTTTTCGGTTTCTTCATTTGAATTTTTTGGTTAAACGGGATCACCGTGGCTGGCCTACGATTTAACACTGCTGCAGAATGATTCCTCATGGTACAGTTCCGTTTCAAATCCACGCACTCATTTCCAAAATTCGCACGACACCGTTTCGGCGTTTTGATCCGACGTTGCACCCCGCACCGTCGATGTTGCACCTTGAGTATATCGATTATTCGGACAGCCATATCTTTTGACTCGTTTAGAGTTACGGGAGCCATAACCTGTCAAAACGAAGCTCTCCAGGAGATCTACGCCTTTGACAGCCTAAGGCCGTCATAACGGCGTTCCATACCCAAAAAGGACCATCCGAATCACTTTCGGGGGCTCGGAAGTTTTTTTTCTTTTCGGTTTCTTCATTTGAATTTTTTGGTTAAACGGGATCACCGTGGCTGGCCTACGATTTAACACCGCTGCAGAATGATTCCGCATGGTACAGTTCCGTTTCAAATCCACGCACTCATTTCCAAAATTCGCACGACACCGTTTCGACGTTTTGATCCGACGTTGCACCCCGCACCGTCGATGTTGCACTCTGAGTATATCGATTATTCGGACAGCCATATCTTTTGACTCGTTTAGAGTTACGGGAGCCATAACCTGTCAAAACGAAGCTCTCCAGGAGATCTACGCCTTTGACAGCCTAAGGCCGTCATAACGGCGTTCCATACCCAAAAAGGACCATCCGAATCACTTTCGGGGGCTCGGAAGTTTTTTCTCTTTTCGGTTTCTTCATTTGAATTTTTTGGTTAAACGGGATCACCGTGGCTGGCCTACGATTTAACACCGCTGCAGAATGATTCCTCATGGTACAGTTCCGTTTCAAATCCACGCACTCATTTCCAAAATTCGCACGACACCGTTTCGGCGTTTTGATCCGACGTTGCACCCCGCACCGTCGATGTTGCACCCCGCACCATCGATGTTGCACCTTGAGTATATCGATTATTCGGACAGCCATATCTTTTGACTCGTTTAGAGTTACGGGAGCCATAACCTGTCAAAACGAAGCTCTCTAGGAGATCTACGCCTTTGACGGCCCAAGGCCGTCATAACGGCGTTCCATACCCAAAAAGGACCATCCGAATCACTTTCGGGGGCTCGGAAGTTTTTTTTCTTTTCGGTTTCTTCATTTGAATTTTTTGGTTAAACGGGATCACCGTGGCTGGCCTACGATTTAACACCGCTGCAGAATGATTCCCCATGGTACAGTTCTGTTTCAAATCCACGCACTCATTACCAAAATTCGCACGACACCGTTTCGGCGTTTTGATCCGATGTTGCACCCCGCACCGTCGATGTTGCACTCTGAGTATATCGATTATTCGGACAGCCATATCTTTTGACTCGTTTAAAGTTACGGGAGCCATAACCTGTCAAAACGAAGCTCTCCAGGAGATCTATGCCTTTGACGGCCCAAAGCCGTCATAACGGCGTTCCATACCCAAAAAGGACCATCCGAATCACTTTCGGGGGCTCGGAAGTTTTTTTCTTTTCGGTTTCTTCATTTGAATTTTTTGGTTAAACGGGATCACCGTGGCTGGCCTACGATTTAACACCGCTGCAGAATGATTCCTCATGGTATAGTTCCGTTTCAAATCCACGCACTCATTTCCAAAATTCGCACGACACCGTTTCGGCGTTTTGATCCGACGTTGCACCCCGCACCGTCGATGTTGCACTCTGAGTATATCGATTATTCGGACAGCAATATCTTTTGACTCGTTTAGAGTTACGGGAGCCATAACCTGTCAAAACGAAGCTCTCCAGGAGATCTACGCCTTTGATTGCCCAAGGCCGTCATAACGGCGTTCCATACCCAAAAAGGACCATCCGAATCACTTTCGGGGGCTCGGAAGTTTTTTTTCTTTTCGGTTTCTTCATTTGAATTTTTTGGTTAAACGGGATCACCGTGGCTGGCCTACGATTTAACACCGTTGCAGAATGATTCCTCATGGTACAGTTCCGTTTCAAATCCACGCAGTCATTTCCAAAATTCGCACGACACCGTTTCGGCGTTTTGATCCGACGTTGCACCCCGCACCGTCGATGTTGCACCTTGAGTATATCGATTATTCGGACAGCCATATCTTTTGACTCGTTTAGAGTTACGGGAGCCATAATCTGTCAAAACGAAGCTCTCCAGGAGATCTACGCCTTTGACAGCCCAAGGCCGTCATAACGGCGTTCCATACCCAAAAAGGACCATCTGAATCACTTTCGGGGGCTCGGAAGGTTTTTTTCTTTTCGGTTTCTTCATTTGAATTTTTTGGTTAAACGGGATCACCGTGGCTGGCCTACGATTTAACACCGCTGCAGAATGATTCTGCATGGTACAGTTCCGTTTCAAATCCACGCACTCAATTCCAAAATTCACACGACACTGTTTCGACGTTTTGATCCCACGTTGCACCCCGCACCGTCGATGTTGCACTCTGAGTATATCGATTATTCGGACAGCCATATCTTTTGACTCGTTTAGAGTTACGGGAGCCATAACCTGTCAAAACGAAGCTCTCCAGGAGATCTACGCCTTTGACAGCCTAAGGCCATCATAACAGCGTTCCATACCCAAAAAGGACCATCCGAATCACTTTCGGGGGCTCGGAAGTTTTTTTTCTTTTCGGTTTCTTGATTTGAATTTTTTGGTTAAACGGGATCACCCTGGCTGGCCTACGATTTAACACCGCTGCAGAATGATTCCTCATGGTACAGTTCCGTTTCAAATCCACGCACTCATTTCCAAAATTCGCACGACACCGTTTCGGCGTTTTGATCCGACGTTGCACCCCGCACCGTCGATGTTGCACCTTGAGTATATCGATTATTCGGACAGCCATATCTTTTGACTCGTTTAGAGTTACGGGAGCCATAACCTGTCAAAACGAAGCTCTCCAGGAAATCTACCCCTTTGACGGCCCAAGGCCGTCATAACGGCGTTCCATACCAAAAAAGGACCATCCGAATCACTTTCGGGGGCTCGGAAGTTTTTTTTCTTTTCGGTTTCTTCATTTGAATTTTTTGGTTAAACGGGATCACCGTGGCTGGCCTACGATTTAACACCGCTGAAGAATGATTCCGCATGGTACAGTTCCGTTTCAAATCCACGCACTCATTTCCAAAATTCGCACGACACCGTTTCGACGTTTTGATCCGACGTTGCACCCCGCACCGTCGATGTTGCACTCTGAGTATATCGATTATTCGGACAGCCATATCTTTTGACTCGTTTAGAGTTACGGGAGCCATAACCTGTCAAAACGAAGCTCTCCAGGAGATCTACGCCTTTGACAGCCTAAGGCCATCATAACGGCGTTCCATACCCAAAAAGGACCATCCGAATCACTTTCGGGGGCTCGGAAGTTTTTTTTCTTTTCGGTTTCTTCATTTGAATTTTTTGGTTAAACGGGATCACCGTGGCTGGCCTACGATTTAACAGCGCTGCAGAATGATTCCGCATGGTACAGTTCCGTTTCAAATCCACGCACTCATTTCCAAAATTCGCACGACACCGTTTCTGCGTTTTGATCCGACGTTGCACCCCGCACCATCGATGTTGCACCCCGCACCATCGATGTTGCACCTTGAGTATATCGATTATTCGGACAGCCATATCTTTTGACTCGTTTAGAGTTACGGGAGCCATAACCTGTCAAAACGAAGCTCTCCAAGAGATCTACGCCTTTGACTGCCCAAGGCCGTCATAACGGCGTTCCATACCCAAAAAGGACCATCCGAATCACTTTCGGGGGCTCGGAAGTTTTTTTTCTTTTCGGTTTCTTCATTTGAATTTTTTGGTTAAACGGGATCACCGTGGCTGGCCTACGATTTAACACCGCTGCAGAATGATTCCGCATGGTACAGTTCCGTTTCAAATCCACGCACTCATTTCCAAAATTCGCACGACACCGTTTCGACGTTTTGATCCGACGTTGCACTCCGCACCGTCGATGTTGCACTCTAAGTATATCGATTATTCGGACAGCCATATCTTTTGACTCGTTTAAGTTACGGGAGCCATAACCTGTCAAAACGAAGCTCTCCAGGAGATCTACGCCTTTGACAGCCCAAGGCCGTCATAACGGCGTTCCATACCCAAAAAGGACCATCCGAATCACTTTCGGGGGCTCGGAAGTTTTTTTTCTTTTTGGTTTCTTCATTTGAATTTTTTGGTTAAACGGGATCACCGTGGCTGGCCTACGATTTAACACCGCTGCAGAATGATTCCGCATGGTACAGTTCCGTTTCAAATCCACGCACTCATTTCCAAAATTCGCACGACACCGTTTCGACGTTTTGATCCGACGTTGCACCCCGCACCGTCGATGTTGCACTCTGAGTATATCGATTATTCGGACAGCCATATCTTTTGACTCGTTTAGAGTTACGGGAGCCATAACCTGTCAAAACGATTCTCTCCAGGAGATCTACGCCTTTGACAGCCTAAGGCCGTCATAACGGCGTTCCATACCCAAAAAGGACCATCCGAATCACTTTCGGGGGCTCGGAAGTTTTTTTTCTTTTCGGTTTCTACATTTGAATTTTTTGGTTAAACGGGATCACCGTGGCTGGCCTACGATTTAACACCGCTGTAGAATGATTCCTAAAGGTACAGTTCCATTTCAAATCCACGCACTCATTTCCAAAATTCGCACGACACCGTTTCGGCGTTTTGATCCGACGTTGCACCCCGCACCGTCGATGTTGCACCTTGAGTATATCGATTATTCGGACAGCCATATCTTTTGACTCGTTTAGAGTTACGGGAGCCATAACCTGTCAAAACAAAGCTCTCCAAGAGATCTACGCCTTTGACAGCCCAAGGCCGTCATAACGGCGTTCCATACCCAAAAAGGACCATCCGAATCACTTTCGGGGGCTCGGAAGTTTTTTTCTTTTCGGTTTCTTCATTTGAATTTTTTGGTTAAACGCGATCACCGTCGCTGGCCTACGATTTAACACCGCTGCAGAATGATTCCCCATGGTACAGTTCTGTTTCAAATCCACGCACTCATTACCAAAATTCGCACGACACCGTTTCGGCGTTTTGATCCGATGTTGCACCCCGCACCGTCGATGTTGCACTCTGAGTATATCGATTATTCGGACAGCCATATCTTTTGACTCGTTTAGAGTTACGGGAGCCATAACCTGTCAAAACGAAGCTCTCCAGGAGATCTATGCCTTTGACGGCCCAAAGCCGTCATAACGGCGTTCCATACCCAAAAAGGACCATCCGAATCACTTTCGGGGGCTTGGAAGTTTTTTTCTTTTCGGTTTCTTCATTTGAATTTTTTGGTTAAACGGGATCACCGTGGCTGGCCTACGATTTAACACCGCTGCAGAATGATTCCTCATGGTACAGTTCCGTTTCAAATCCACGCACTCATTTCCAAAATTCGCACGACACCGTTTCGGCGTTTTGATCCGACGTTGCACCCCGCACCGTCGATGTTGCACTCTGAGTATATCGATTATTCGGACAGCAATATCTTTTGACTCGTTTAGAGTTACGGGAGCCATAACCTGTCAAAACGAAGCTCTCCAGGAGATCTACGCCTTTGATTGCCCAAGGCCGTCATAACGGCGTTCCATACCCAAAAAGGACCATCCGAATCACTTTCGGGGGCTCGGATGTTTTTTTTCTTTTTGGTTTCTTCATTTGAATTTTTTGGTTAAACGGGATCACCGTGGCTGGCCTACGATTTAACACCGTTGCAGAATGATTCCTCATGGTACAGTTCCGTTTCAAATCCACGCACTCATTTCCAAAATTCGCACGACACCGTTTCGGCGTTTTGATCCGACGTTGCACCCCGCACCGTCGATGTTGCACCTTGAGTATATCGATTATTCGGACAGCCATATCTTTTGACTCGTTTAGAGTTACGGGAGCCATAATCTGTCAAAACGAAGCTCTCCAGGAGATCTACGCCTTTGACAGCCCAAGGCCGTCATAACGGCGTTCCATACCCAAAAAGGACCATCTGAATCACTTTCGGGGGCTCGGAAGGTTTTTTTCTTTTCGGTTTCTTCATTTGAATTTTTTGGTTAAACGGGATCACCGTGGCTGGCCTACGATTTAACACCGCTGCAGAATGATTCTGCATGGTACAGTTCCGTTTCAAATCCACGCACTCAATTCCAAAATTTGCACGACACCGTTTCGACGTTTTGATCCGACGTTGCACCCCGCACCGTCGATGTTGCACTCTGAGTATATCGATTATTCGGACAGCCATATCTTTTGACTCGTTTAGAGTTACGGGAGCCATAACCTGTCAAAACGAAGCTCTCCAGGAGATCTACGCCTTTGACAGCCTAAGGCCATCATAACGGCGTTCCATACCCAAAAAGGACCATCCGAATCACTTTCGGGGGCTCGGAAGTTTTTTTTCTTTTCGGTTTCTTGATTTGAATTTTTTGGTTAAACGGGATCACCGTGGCTGGCCTACGATTTAACACCGCTGCAGAATGATTCCTCATGGTACAGTTCCGTTTCAAATCCACGCACTCATTTCCAAAATTCGCATGACACCGTTTCGGCGTTTTGATCCGACGTTGCACCCCGCACCGTCGATGTTGCACCTTGAGTATATCGATTATTCGGACAGCCATATCTTTTGACTCGTTTAGAGTTACGGGAGCCATAACCTGTCAAAACGAAGCTCTCCAGGAGATCTACGCCTTTGACGGCCCAAGGCCGTCATAACGGCGTTCCATACCCAAAAAGGACCATCCGAATCACTTTCGGGGGCTCGGAAGTTTTTTTTCTTTTCGGTTTCTTCATTTGAATTTTTTGGTTAAACGGGATCACCGTGGCTGGCCTACGATTTAACACCGCTGAAGAATGATTCCGCATGGTACAGTTCCGTTTCAAATCCACGCACTCATTTCCAAAATTCGCACGACACCGTTTCGACGTTTTGATCCGACGTTGCACCCCGCACCGTCGATGTTGCACTCTGAGTATATCGATTATTCGGACAGCCATATCTTTTGACTCGTTTAGAGTTACGGGAGCCATAACCTGTCAAAACGAAGCTCTCCAGGAGATCTACGCCTTTGACAGCCTAAGGCCATCATAACGGCATTCCATACCCAAAAAGGACCATCCGAATCACTTTCGGGGGCTCGGAAGTTTTTTTCTTTTCGGTTTCTTCATTTGAATTTTTTGGTTAAACGGGATCACCGTGGCTGGCCTACGATTTAACACTGCTGCAGAATGATTCCTCATGGTACAGTTCCGTTTCAAATCCACGCACTCATTTCCAAAATTCGCACGACACCGTTTCGGCGTTTTGATCCGACGTTGCACCCCGCACCGTCGATGTTGCACCTTGAGTATATCGATTATTCGGACAGCCATATCTTTTGACTCGTTTAGAGTTACGGGAGCCATACCTGTCAAAACGAAGCTCTCCAGGAGATCTACGCTTTTGACAGCCCAAGGCCGTCATAACGGCGTTCCATACCCAAAAAGGACCATCCGAATCACTTTCGGGGGGTCGGAAGTTTTTTTTCTTTTCGGTTTCTTCATTTGAATTTTTTGGTTAAACGGGATCACCGTGGCTGGCCTACGATTTAACACCGCTGCAGAATGATTACGCATGGTACAGTTCCGTTTCAAATCCACGCACTCATTTCCAAAATTCGCACGACACCGTTTCGACGTTTTGATCCGACGTTGCACCCCGCACCGTCGATGTTGCACCCTGAGTATATCGATTATTCGGACAGCCATATCTTTTGACTCGTTTAGAGTTACGGGAGCCATAACCTGTCAAAACGAAGCTCTCCAGGAGATCTACGCCTTTGACAGCCTAAGGCCATCATAACGGCGTTCCATACCCAAAAAGGACCATCCGAATCACTTTCGGGGGCTCGGAAGTTTTTTTTCTTTTCGGTTTCTTGATTTGAATTTTTTGGTTAAACGGGATCACCGTGGCTGGCCTACGATTTAACACCGCTGCAGAATGATTCCTCATGGTACAGTTCCGTTTCAAATCCACGCACTCATTTCCAAAATTTGCACGACACCGTTTCGGCGTTTTGATCCGACGTTGCACCCCGCACCGTCGATGTTGCACCTTGAGTATATCGATTATTCGGACAGCCATATCTTTTGACTCGTTTAGAGTTACGGGAGCCATAACCTGTCAAAACGAAGCTCTCCAGGAGATCTACGCCTTTGACGGCCCAAGGCCGTCATAACGGCGTTCCATACCCAAAAAGGACCATCCGAATCACTTTCGGGGGCTCGGAAGTTTTTTTTCTTTTCGGTTTCTTCATTTGAATTTTTTGGTTAAACGGGATCACCGTGGCTGGCCTACGATTTAACACCGCTGCAGAATGATTCCTCATGGTACAGTTCCGTTTCAAATCCACGCACTCATTTCCAAAATTCGCACGACACCGTTTCGGCGTTTTGATCCGACGTTGCACCCCGCACCGTCGATGTTGCACCCCGCACCATCGATGTTGCACCTTGAGTATATCGATTATTCGGACAGCCATATCTTTTGACTCGTTTAGAGTTACGGGAGCCATAACCTGTCAAAACGAAGCTCTCCAGGAGATCTACGCCTTTGACTGCCCAAGGCCGTCATAACGGCGTTCCATACCCAAAAAGGACCATCCGAATCACTTTCGGGGGCTCGGAAGTTTTTTTTCTTTTCGGTTTCTTCATTTGAATTTTTTGGTTAAACGGGATCACCGTGGCTGGCCTACGATTTAAAACCGCTGCAGAATGATTCCGCATGGTACAGTTCCGTTTCAAATCCACGCACTCATTTCCAAAATTTGCACGACACCGTTTCGACGTTTTGATCCGACGTTGCACCCCGCACCGTCGATGTTGCACTCTAAGTATATCGATTATTCGGACAGCCATATCTTCTGACTCGTTTAAGTTACGGGAGCCATAACCTGTCAAAACGAAGCTCTCCAGGAGATCTACGCCTTTGACAGCCCAAGGCCGTCATAACGGCGTTCCATACCCAAAAAGGACCATCCGAATCACTTTCGAGGGCTCGGAAGTTTTTTTTCTTTTTGGTTTCTTCATTTGAATTTTTTGGTTAAACGGGATCACCGTGGCTGGCCTACGATTTAACACCGCTGCAGAATGATTCCGCATGGTACAGTTCCGTTTCAAATCCACGCACTCATTTCCAAAATTCGCACGACACCGTTTCGACGTTTTGATCCGACGTTGCACCCCGCACCGTCGATGTTGCACTCTGAGTATATCGATTATTCGGACAGCCATATCTTTTGACTCGTTTAGAGTTACGGGAGCCATAACCTGTCAAAACGATTCTCTCCAGGAGATCTACGCCTTTGACAGCCTAAGGCCGTCATAACGGCGTTCCATACCCAAAAAGGACCATCCGAATCACTTTCGGGGGCTCGGAAGTTTTTTTTCTTTTCGGTTTCTTCATTTGAATTTTTTGGTTAAACGGGATCACCGTGGCTGGCCTACGATTTAACACCGCTGTAGAATGATTCCTCATGGTACAGTTCCGTTTCAAATCCACGCACTCATTTCCAAAATTCGCACGACACCGTTTCGGCGTTTTGATCCGACGTTGCACCCCGCACCGTCGATGTTGCACCTTGAGTATATCGATTATTCGGACAGCCATATCTTTTGACTCGTTTAGAGTTACGGGAGCCATAACCTGTCAAAACGAAGCTCTCCAAGAGATCTACGCCTTTGACAGCCCAAGGCCGTCATAACGGCGTTCCATACCCAAAAAGGACCATCCGAATCACTTTCGGGGGCTCGGAAGTTTTTTTCTTTTCGGTTTCTTCATTTGAATTTTTTGGTTAAACGGGATCACCGTGGCTGGCCTACGATTTAACACCGCTGCAGAATGATTCCCCATGGTACAGTTCTGTTTCAAATCCACGCACTCATTACCAAAATTCGCACGACACCGTTTCGGCGTTTTGATCCGATGTTGCACCCCGCACCGTCGATGTTGCACTCTGAGTATATCGATTATTCGGACAGCCATATCTTTTGACTCGTTTAGAGTTACGGGAGCCATAACCTGTCAAAACGAAGCTCTCCAGGAGATCTATGCCTTTGACGGCCCGAAGCCGTCATAACGGCGTTCCATACCCAAAAAGGACCATCCGAATCACTTTCGGGGGCTCGGAAGTTTTTTTCTTTTCGGTTTCTTCATTTGAATTTTTTGGTTAAACGAGATCACCGTGGCTGGCCTACGATTTAACACCGCTGCAGAATGATTCCTCATGGTACAGTTCCGTTTCAAATCCACGCACTCATTTCCAAAATTCGCACGACACCGTTTCGGCGTTTTGATCCGACGTTGCACCCCGCACCGTCGATGTTGCACTCTGAGTATATCGATTATTCGTACAGCAATATCTTTTGACTCGTTTAGAGTTACGGGAGCCATAACCTGTCAAAACGAAGCTCTCCAGGAGATCTATGCCTTTGCTTGCCCAAGGCCGTCATAACGGCGTTCCATACCCAAAAAGGACCATCCGAATCACTTTCGGGGGCTCGGAAGTTTTTTTCTTTTCGGTTTCTTCATTTGAATTTTTTGGTTAAACGGGATCACCGTGGCTGGCCTACGATTTAACACCGCTGCAGAATGATTCCTCATGGTACAGTTCCGTTTCAAATCCACGCACTCATTTCCAAAATTCGCACGACACCGTTTCGGCGTTTTGATCCGACGTTGCACCCCGCACCGTCGATGTTGCACCTTGAGTATATCGATTATTCGGACAGCCATATCTTTTGACTCGTTTAGAGTTACGGGAGCCATAACCTGTCAAAACGAAGCTCTCCAGGAGATCTACGCCTTTGACTACCCAAGGCCGTCATAACGGCGTTCCATACCCAAAAAGGACCATCTGAATCACTTTCGGGGGCTCGGAAGTTTTTTTTCTTTTCGGTTTCTTCATTTGAATTTTTTGGTTAAACGGGATCACCGTGGCTGGCCTACGATTTAACACCGCTGCAGAATGATTCTGCATGGTACAGTTCCGTTTCAAATCCACGCACTCATTTCCAAAATTCGCACGACACCGTTTCGATGTTTTGATCCGACGTTGCACCCCGCACCGTCGATGTTGCACTCTGAGTATATCGATTATTCGGACAGCCATATCTTTTGACTCGTTTAGAGTTACGGGAGCCATAACTTGTCAAAACGAAGCTCTCCAGGAGATCTACGCCTTTGACTACCCAAGGCCGTCATAACGGCGTTCCATACCCAAAAAGGACCATCCGAATCACTTTCGGGGGCTCGGAAGTTTTTTTTCTTTTCGGTTTCTTCATTTGAATTTTTTGGTTAAACGGGATCACCGTGGCTGGCCTACGATTTAACACCGCTGCAGAATGATTCTGCATGGTACAGTTCCGTTTCAAATCCACGCACTCATTTCCAAAATTCGCACGACACCGTTTCGACGTTTTGATCCGACGTTGCACCCCGCACCGTCGATGTTGCACTCTGAGTATATCGATTATTCGGACAGCCATATCTTTTGACTCGTTTAGACTTACGGGAGCCATAACCTGTCAAAACGAAGCTCTCCAGGAGATCTACGCCTTTGACTACCCAAGGCCGTCATAACGGCGTTCCATACCCAAAAAGGACCATCTGAATCACTTTCGGGGGCTCGGAAGTTTTTTTTCTTTTCGGTTTCTTCATTTGAATTTTTTGGTTAAACGGGATCACCGTGGCTGGCCTACGATTTAACACCGCTGCAGAATGATTCCACATGGTACAGTTCCGTTTCAAATCCAAGCACTCATTTCCAAAATTCGCACGACACCGTTTCGACGTTTTGATCCGACGTTGCACCCCGCACCGTCGATGTTGCACTCTGAGTATATCGATTATTCGGACAGCCATATCTTTTGACTCGTTTAGAGTTACGGGAGCCATAACCTGTCAAAACGAAGCTCTCCAGGAGATCTACGCCTTTGACAGCCTAAGGCCATCATAACGGCGTTCCATACCCAAAAAGGACCATCCGAATCACTTTCGGGGGCTCGGAAGTTTTTTTCTTTTCGGTTTCTTCATTTGAATTTTTTGGTTAAACGAGATCACCGTGGCTGGCCTACGATTTAACACCGCTGCAGAATGATTCCACATGGTACAGTTCCGTTTCAAATCCACGCACTCATTTCCAAAATTCGCACGACACCGTTTCGACGTTTTGATCCGACGTTGCACCCCGCACCGTCGATGTTGCACTCTGAGTATATCGATTATTCGGACAGCCATATCTTTTGACTCGTTTAGAGTTACGGGAGCCATAACCTGTCAAAACGATTCTCTCCAGGAGATCTACGCCTTTGACAGCCTAAGGCCGTCATAACGGCGTTCCATACCCAAAAAGGACCATCCGAATCACTTTCGGGGGCTCGGAAGTTTTTTTTCTTTTCGGTTTCTTCATTTGAATTTTTTGGTTAAACGGGATCACCGTGGCTGGCCTACGATTTAACACCGCTGTAGAATGATTCCTCATGGTACAGTTCCGTTTCAAATCCACGCACTCATTTCCAAAATTCGCACGACACCGTTTCGGCGTTTTGATCCGACGTTGCACCCCGCACCGTCGATGTTGCACCTTGAGTATATCGATTATTCGGACAGCCATATCTTTTGACTCGTTTAGAGTTACGGGAGCCATAACCTGTCAAAACGAAGCTCTCCAAGAGATCTACGCCTTTGACAGCCCAAGGCCGTCATAACGGCGTTCCATACCCAAAAAGGACCATCCGAATCACTTTCGGGGGCTCGGAAGTTTTTTTCTTTTCGGTTTCTTCATTTGAATTTTTTGGTTAAACGGGATCACCGTGGCTGGCCTACGATTTAACACCGCTGCAGAATGATTCCCCATGGTACAGTTCTGTTTCAAATCCACGCACTCATTACCAAAATTCGCACGACACCGTTTCGGCGTTTTGATCCGATGTTGCACCCCGCACCGTCGATGTTGCACTCTGAGTATATCGATTATTCGGACAGCCATATCTTTTGACTCGTTTAGAGTTACGGGAGCCATAACCTGTCAAAACGAAGCTCTCCAGGAGATCTATGCCTTTGACGGCCCGAAGCCGTCATAACGGCGTTCCATACCCAAAAAGGACCATCCGAATCACTTTCGGGGGCTCGGAAGTTTTTTTCTTTTCGGTTTCTTCATTTGAATTTTTTGGTTAAACGAGATCACCGTGGCTGGCCTACGATTTAACACCGCTGCAGAATGATTCCTCATGGTACAGTTCCGTTTCAAATCCACGCACTCATTTCCAAAATTCGCACGACACCGTTTCGGCGTTTTGATCCGACGTTGCACCCCGCACCGTCGATGTTGCACTCTGAGTATATCGATTATTCGTACAGCAATATCTTTTGACTCGTTTAGAGTTACGGGAGCCATAACCTGTCAAAACGAAGCTCTCCAGGAGATCTATGCCTTTGCTTGCCCAAGGCCGTCATAACGGCGTTCCATACCCAAAAAGGACCATCCGAATCACTTTCGGGGGCTCGGAAGTTTTTTTCTTTTCGGTTTCTTCATTTGAATTTTTTGGTTAAACGGGATCACCGTGGCTGGCCTACGATTTAACACCGCTGCAGAATGATTCCTCATGGTACAGTTCCGTTTCAAATCCACGCACTCATTTCCAAAATTCGCACGACACCGTTTCGGCGTTTTGATCCGACGTTGCACCCCGCACCGTCGATGTTGCACCTTGAGTATATCGATTATTCGGACAGCCATATCTTTTGACTCGTTTAGAGTTACGGGAGCCATAACCTGTCAAAACGAAGCTCTCCAGGAGATCTACGCCTTTGACTACCCAAGGCCGTCATAACGGCGTTCCATACCCAAAAAGGACCATCTGAATCACTTTCGGGGGCTCGGAAGTTTTTTTTCTTTTCGGTTTCTTCATTTGAATTTTTTGGTTAAACGGGATCACCGTGGCTGGCCTACGATTTAACACCGCTGCAGAATGATTCTGCATGGTACAGTTCCGTTTCAAATCCACGCACTCATTTCCAAAATTCGCACGACACCGTTTCGATGTTTTGATCCGACGTTGCACCCCGCACCGTCGATGTTGCACTCTGAGTATATCGATTATTCGGACAGCCATATCTTTTGACTCGTTTAGAGTTACGGGAGCCATAACTTGTCAAAACGAAGCTCTCCAGGAGATCTACGCCTTTGACTACCCAAGGCCGTCATAACGGCGTTCCATACCCAAAAAGGACCATCCGAATCACTTTCGGGGGCTCGGAAGTTTTTTTTCTTTTCGGTTTCTTCATTTGAATTTTTTGGTTAAACGGGATCACCGTGGCTGGCCTACGATTTAACACCGCTGCAGAATGATTCTGCATGGTACAGTTCCGTTTCAAATCCACGCACTCATTTCCAAAATTCGCACGACACCGTTTCGACGTTTTGATCCGACGTTGCACCCCGCACCGTCGATGTTGCACTCTGAGTATATCGATTATTCGGACAGCCATATCTTTTGACTCGTTTAGACTTACGGGAGCCATAACCTGTCAAAACGAAGCTCTCCAGGAGATCTACGCCTTTGACTACCCAAGGCCGTCATAACGGCGTTCCATACCCAAAAAGGACCATCTGAATCACTTTCGGGGGCTCGGAAGTTTTTTTTCTTTTCGGTTTCTTCATTTGAATTTTTTGGTTAAACGGGATCACCGTGGCTGGCCTACGATTTAACACCGCTGCAGAATGATTCCACATGGTACAGTTCCGTTTCAAATCCAAGCACTCATTTCCAAAATTCGCACGACACCGTTTCGACGTTTTGATCCGACGTTGCACCCCGCACCGTCGATGTTGCACTCTGAGTATATCGATTATTCGGACAGCCATATCTTTTGACTCATTTAGAGTTACGGGAGCCATAACCTGTCAAAACGAAGCTCTCCAGGAGATCTACGCCTTTGACAGCCTAAGGCCATCATAACGGCGTTCCATACCCAAAAAGGACCATCCGAATCACTTTCAGGGGCTCGGAAGTTTTTTTTCATTTCGGTTTCTTCATTTGAATTTTTTGGTTAAACGGGATCACCGTGGCTGGCCTACGATTTAACACCGCTGCAGAATGATTCCCCAATGTTATCCCGCCTTTTGGCAAGGCCGTGACACCAAGGACTTAACAAGGAACCGGCGACAGATCATCTCGTAGACCAGCTACGCACAAGGATTGCTATGGATATCGGTGAAATTTGTCCGAGTCCAGATCGGGCTACAATTGATAGGACACGTCGAGTAAAGCAGTAGAAACCAACACCCTGAATTTCGGAGCGATCCGAGTTCGTATGCTCAAGCTATCATCGTTGAAAAATGGAAGGAGTATGCTTTAGTTCGAATCCTTCTACAATTCGAATCCATAAAGCAAGTCCTTACTTCGAATCGATTTTCCCAGAGCCTTGCCTCGAATCCCTCCTCCAAGCACCCTTGGTTCGAATCCATCAGACTGGCTCCCTACTTCGAGTCCACAAAGGAAGTATTCTTCGAATCCAACAAAGCGCCATGCTTCGAATCCATGCAGGCAAAGGAACTCCAATTCCATTCCAAAGCACCGGCATCATCGATTCGAAGGAAGCTAGCCTTCGACTCCGGCATCTTCGAATCCATCCAGTGGTAGGGACTTCGACTCCATTTCATAAACTGTCTTTGAATCCATCCTGGTGAAGCAGATTCGAATCGATCAGTAGTGACATACCTTAATCGATTCGAACGATCGCTGATCTAATCGATTCGAAGGAAACGCACCTTCAAATCCAGTAACTTCGTATCCCCCAAGTCCACACAACTAAAACCCGGGGTATGACCCAGAAAACTCGGAGAAAAAGGAGAGTTGACCCGAAGCACGCGCACCACGTCGTCGCCTTAACATACAGAAGCCTGGATTCGACCCTATGTGGCCCCCCTGACGTGCCAGAACTGGTCTCCCCTCATTTTAGGCGAAATATCAGCCTCCTACACCTATAAATAGAGCCCCTGGTCATTCAGAAAAGGGGTCGGATAATTCTAAGTACTGAAGAGCGCCCAGATTCTGCCAGATTTACTCCAGAACACCGCCGCTTCTTTAGATTGACACTTAGCATTTAGATTCAGTTGTATTGCCTTATTAACTACTGTAATCTTCAAGTAATCGAGCAATAAAATCATCCAATTTCACAGTGGACGTAGGCAAAACGCCGAACCACTCTAAATCGCTTGTCTTTGCAATTTATTTTCTGTTATTTGGAGTTTTTGTTAGATAATCCACAGTTTTAATTTTCATTCTTCACTTTTATCTCTTCAAAAACTTCCGAACAGTGTTGTGCCCATTTTTGGTACAAACACTTTGGTGCTTTCACTGAGAAAAAACCAGCTTTTTTCTCCTGCTCCTTGGATCTACCATCGATACCGGATTGCACAAATCCAAGAGGAAGATCCAGATCTTCGATTCACAGTCCTTCCATTCTACTCAGATTTGCATAAAATCTAGGAAAAGGATTCATCATTCGAAATGGTTAGCACAAGAACCACTTCTATAGCTGCTGGACAAGAAGGTAGGGATGGACAGAATCCTGCTCAACAGCAGCCATCCAACCAAGACAACACTGCCCACTCAGATCCGTCCGGGGCAGTCACTAGACAAGAATTCCAAGTATTGCTTCAAGAGCTGACTCAGAGTCGGCAACAATTAGCCGAACAGTTGCGTGCCAATATCGAATTGACGAACCAACTGAACCGCCAGGGCCGTAGGAGGTCCAGAAGGGATGATGTTTCCCGCTCATCCACTGAAAGTTCTGCTTCATCAGACTACTATCACAGATCTACCCGTCCTCGATTAGATGGGGGTCATGCACAAACGACTGGATATCAACCCGCTTTGACTGTTGGACAGTTGAGGGCAGGACCGTCGACCAGCTTTCAGGCCGGGCCTTCCACACAAGGAGGCCCTACTACACAGCATACCGCGGACAATCATGCCACAGCTGCCACAATAGAAACAAGGGTTGATACCCGAAATCTTTCAGAGCCAAATAATCGGCAACGTGGGCGTACTCCTGAACCGTACGTCCTAGAGGACGCTGAGCCAAGGAGGCAAAATTTGGACCGTCGACAGCGCCCGGTCCGAACTCGCGCTGTGGAACCCGACCACACCCTAGCCCGGCTAAGCAACAAAAAACGATGTCTGACGATATCATATTCAAAAGCAGAGATGCTGACAAAATCGAAGCTCCAACGATTGATCCACTGGTCATATCTGCCCAGGTTGGTCCTGCTTGGATGAAGAGGATCTTGGTTGACAGTGGGAGTTCTGTAAACATTCTATTCAAGCGAGCTTACGATTTAATGAAGATGGAAGCAAAAGACCTAAAACCCTGCCAATCCCGGGTTTATGGCTTCAATGGCAGTGCAACAATACCTACTGGGATAGTGGAACTACCAGTGGAACTGGGGATCGGAGAGCGCAGGAGAGTCCGACTACTGCAATTTGTTGTTCTTGACATTGCTTCACCGTACAATGCATTCCTGGGTCGACCAGCTCTTGCTGAATTCAGGGCAGCCATTGCCCCGTGGTGTTTGACTTTAAAATTCCCAACCGATCATGGTATAGGAATCGTTCAAGGAGATCAGGCAGCAGGAAGAGCCTGTTATGTTGCTGAATTGCGAGAAGCACAGAAGAAGGAGAAAGGAAAGGGCGTAGAGGAATCTCTCTGCGTCCGTTTTACTGATAATTGACAGCTAACGCCTGGGCCCCGGCCCGGGCACCACTACCAATTCCTTAGAGATCTTGACCCTAGAGATAGCGAAGATAAAGATGAAGTAGAAGAGAATCAAGCGTCTCCAGCCGAACTGACTATGGACGTCCCGGTCAGTGAGGATGACGACTCGAAAGTACTAAAAGTTGGATCTCAACTGGGAAAACAGATACAACAGGAATTGGTTGAATTTCTTCAAGCGAATCTTGATGTCTTTGCCTGGACGCACTCTGACATGTGCGGAATCTCACCGAACATTGCAAGTCACTCTTTAAATATTGATCCGCGACATGTTCCGGTCAAGCAAAAGAGGCGTGGTATGGATCCAGAGAGATCTGCCGCCCTTAAAGAAGAAATTGACAAGTTGCATTCAAATGGTTTCATCCGAGATGCTCTGTACCCAGAGTGGGTGTCAAATCCGGTAATGGTTCGGAAACCGAGCGGGAAATGGAGAACTTGTGTCGACTACTCTGATTTAAACAAAGCCTGTCCAAAAGATAGTTTTCCACTTCCTCGAATTGACCAACTCGTAGACTCAACTGCAGGCCATGAATTGTTATCCTTTATGGACGCTTATTCCGGTTATAATCAGATACCCATGCATCTACCCGATCAAGAACATACTAGTTTCGTAACCGACCTGGGACTCTACTGTTACAGAGTCATGCCCTTTGGTTTAAAGAATGCCGGAGCAACTTACCAACGCTTGGTTAATCGAATGTTCGCTGATCAGATCGGGAAGATCATGGAAGTTTATGTGGATGACATGTTAGTTAAGTCCCGATTTTCCACAGATCACGTCAGCGATTTAAATTCAATGTTCTGCATCTTACGTGAGTATGGAATGAAGCTTAACCCGCTAAAGTGCCACTTTGGCGTCGCATCCGGAAAGTTTCTGGGGTTCATCGTCAACGCCCGTGGGATAGAAGCAAACCCCGAGAAGATCTGGGCAATAAGGAATTTGCAAACCCCGAAGACCATAAAGCAAGTCCAGAGTCTCAACGGGAAGGTAGCAGCGCTAAGCAGGTTCATCTCGAAATCCACTGATAAATGTATTCCTTTCTTTGATCTAATCCGGAAAGGGAAACGAAACTTTGAATGGACCACGGAATGTGAAGGCGCATTCCGATCGCTGGTTCAGCATCTCTCTACACCACCGATTTTGTCGAAACCGATTGATCACGAACAATTATACCTTTATCTGGCGGTATCGGAGCATGCGATCAGTGCTGCTTTGGTCCGGGAAGAAGACCGAGTGCAGAAACTGGTCTATTATGTCAGTAAACGATTGACCGGAGCTGAAAGAAATTACCCCAGGTTGGAGAAACTGGCTTACTGCTTGGTCATTGCCTCGAGAAAGCTTCGTCCTTATTTCCAAGCACATCCGCTTACTGTGTATACCGATCAGCCGTTACGACAGGTCCTCACGCGGCCTGAGACGTCTGGAAGGTTACTCAAGTGGAATATTGAACTGAGCCAATTTGACATTACTTATGCTCCACGGAGAGCCATTCAAGGGCAAGTCCTAGCTGACTTCATAGCCGAATTTACTGTTCCTGACGACTTACCTGAAACCAGCGAGTCTCCTAAATATGTCTGGAAACTTTATACAGATGGTGCATCAAACGATCGATGTTCGGGCGCTGGAGTTGTACTAGAAACCCCCGAAGGTCGATCCATATGCTATGCTTTGAAGTTTGACTTTCACGCAACCAACAATGAAGCCGAGTATGAAGCCCTGTTGACTGGGTTAAAGCTTGCCAAAGATCTGAGAATTATCGCTATAGAAGTTTATTGTGATTCACAGTTGGTTGTGTGTCAGGTACGGGGAGAATATCAAGCAAGAGATCGAAGGTTAGCTGCTTATCTAGCCCGAGTTCAGGAAGCGCTGGATCAGTTTGATTATTATGCTATTTACTACATACCACGAGATCGCAATCAAAAGGCCGATTCATTGGCAAAGTTGGCCAGCACAGGTGAAGCACAGCAAATGGGACTCGTCCCGGTCGAAACGTTGCCTTTCCCAAGCATCGATCAAATCAAAACAAATGATGTGTTGGAGACCTTTCCCAGCAGAGAGTCATGGATGACTCCGTATCGAAATTATATTGAGAATGGGATATTGCCTGAGCACCGAAATGAGAGAAGGCAAATTCTACGAAAAGCTTCGCGGTTCATCATTCAGGACGGGATCATGTATAGAAAAGGTTATTCTGTTCCACTCCTCCGGTGTATCGCTCACGACGAAGTCAAACGAGTGTTACATGATGTACACGAGGGAGAATGCGGCGATCACACCGGTGGACAAGCGCTTGCTAAGAAGATACTCCGATATGGATATTACTGGCCGACAGTGAATCGAGATGCAGCCAATTACGCCAGAAAGTGCGACAAGTGCCAAAAACACGCTCGAATTCCAAGAGCCCCGCCTACCGAGTTAACTCAAATGGTCAGTCCCTGGCCGTTCGCTATGTGGGGTATCGATATCATTGGTGCTTTGCCTCTGGCAAAAGGTGGTGCGAAGTATGCCATCGTCGCAGTTGACTACTTCACAAAGTGGGCCGAGGCCGAAGCTCTCGCAACAATTACGTCAAAGAAAGTGATAAACTTTGTGGTCCGCAATATCATTTGCCGATTTGGACTCCCGCATACCATCATCACCGATAACGGGACCCAATTCGAAAGTTCAGAGTTCAAGAATTTCTGCCAACGATTTCATATTCATAAAAAGTTCTCTGCAGTCGCGCATCCACAAGCAAACGGTCAGGTCGAAGCTGTTAACAAAGTTATCAAATCCATCTTAAAGAAACGACTGGAAAAGGCTGGGGGCGAATGGGTCGATGAACTTCCTATGGCATTATGGGCTTATCGAACAACTCACAAGACCGCAACTGGACACACCCCATTTTCCTTATCCTATGGCTCGGAGGCCGTCATTCCAGTGGAGACAGAAGTATTTTCTCACCGCGTAACTTATTATGATCCGAAAACAAACGCTATATTGCTCGCTGAATCTTTGGATCTGTTGGACGAGAAACGAGAAGAAGCTGATTTAAGAGCGGCCGCTTACCGAAGTCGGGTCGCCCGATTATATAACACCAAAGTTCGCCCCCGAACCTTTGATCTTGGTGATCTGGTCCTCAAGAGAATATACCCGGTTCCTTCACACATGAAACCAAATTGGGAAGGACCGTACGTGATTACGCAACGACTTGGAGATGGCACATTCAAACTATCAACCGTGGACGGTCTAGTTTTACCGAGAGCCTGGAACAGCGAGAGTCTCCGTCGCTATTACATATGACAGGCTTTATTTATTTCATTATGTTTTTTATTCAGCAATTTACTTTTGCATTTCGAAATTAGAATTTGTAATAAGGCAACTGATTTGCCATATTTTCTTATTTCAGCAATAAAATGCCATCTCTTCGAGCCAGAGCTGTGATTCATTAAATACAATGTACAACATCACGATGCACGAAGAGCTAAGTTCCATCACACAGTGGAATTTATTCAAGTAGGGAGTGGCTGTGAAGCAATCAACCACTCACTAAATGAAACCCGAGCTCGGGGGCAAGCCATCACATCAGGCCACGAAATGGGTTGATACACGACAACCCTTCATTCAACTCCGTACTCCCAGAGTGCGAGGCGGAGTATAAATATTTTACTAAACTCCGTGCTCCCAGAGTGCGAGGCGGAGTATAAACATTTTTCTCAACTCCGTGCTCCTAGAGTGCGAGGCGGAGTATAAACATTTTTCCTAAACCCCAGAGTACTCCGAGAGCGCGAGCTGGGTATAAGCTTTTTACTTAACTCCGTGCTCCCAGAGCGCGAGGCGGAGTATAAACATTCTTCTAACTCCGTGCTCCCAGAGCGCGAGGCGGAGTATAAACATTCTTCTAACTCCGTGCTCCCAGAGCGCGAGACGGAGTATAAACATTCTTCTAACTCCGTACTCCCAGAGTGCGAGGCGGAGTATAAACATTCATCTAACTCCGTGCTCCCAGAGTGCGAGACGGAGTATAAACATTCATCCTACTTCGAACTCCGGAGCGCGAGACGGGGTATAAACACACGTCAACTCCACACTTCTCCCCAATACAGGGGGCAGAACCATAACACATAACAAGTTGAAGATAGAAAGGGAATAGATTTTCATTTCCATTATCAACAAAAAGAATCTGATTACAAAGTGTTTATGAAAAATTCTGCTAGTGGGAGCCGAATCCACATCTATACACGGCTATAGAAAAATCAACAAAATGCTACCCTACGCAACAGAGATTTAGAGAAAGAAGTTCAATCTTTCTTCTTCCTTATCTTCTTCTTCGGGGTAGCTCCACCTGATCCGTTGCCCGATTTCTTCCTCAATCGCTTGCTCTTTTCAGGCTTGCCCTCCGGCAGCGATATAATGTCGACATCTTCCTCAGAGCTGGAGGCAACAGAAGTTCTTCTAGGAGGACGAGCTGGAGGCATAGGAGTAGTAGCAGGAGGGGGGACAGGAGCGGTCTCGATCAATACAGTACCACCCGGCGAAATCACCATTAACGGGGCAGGCCCGGGTGGACTAGCACCAACATTCCCTGCTGCCATCTCGGCAGCGATCTCAGCAATAACATCGTCCTCACGAGATACTTGGGCCGCATCGGATGTGCCAATAGCTGGCATAGATAAAATAGCGGTCGGAGCAGCCTCATTCACAGCATCGGACGGGTTGGCAGAGGGATCGATGGGTTCATTGAGAAGCTCCTCAATCATTTGAGCGCTGAAAGAAAACATATTTGCATCTCCCTCCTCGCCAATCAAAGTAGAAGTCGTGATGGCTTCAGAAAAAACAACCCCTTGTGTTTGATGAGGAACTGATAAAGCAAGGGGCGCAGAAACAATAACTTCGGTCACTGAAATACGACAAAACGAAGATTGTTAGCCAAGTGTGTTGCTTAAGGTTCTTCACAACTGAACTACGAGAAACGTTCAAATACCTTCCTTGGTCTGAACCGAAATGTGGGCAGAATCCTCGGCAGAAGATAATAATGGTTGGTCAGGATTGTAGGCAGGAACAGATTGGGGATCTACCGCACCAGTGGTTTCGGGCAATGTTGGAATTGCAGTTCCAACACCTGTCCCGTGATGCACGACCCCCGAGCCTTCGCCTGCCTCTAGAGATCGGACGCCGAGCTTTTCTTTCGCCATAGAGATTACCACTTCATGAAGGGTCTTCCTCTCATCCTTGGTAAGCAGACGCATCTCCAGTTCAAAGTCGTCAAGTGCTCCATCTGGATGCGCTGCTCTCTTCTCATTCACCAGCCGGGTCCAGGCATTGTACAAGATCATGGAGTCATCTCCCAGCCACGCTAAATTTCTGTGTTCCAGCACATTAGCGTTATACGTGACTAAGAGATCGTCAAACTCAGCATCTAGCCTAGACCTCTCCTCCAAGATCTTTTCCTGAATCTCTGCTTCCACAGACTTAGCCTTGACCGCCGCCGCAGCAAGTTCGGCCCTAAGGGATACTGCTTGGTCACAAGCCTCTTGAGCAGTAGCGTTCGCATCATTCTTCTCCTTCACCATTTCAGCGAATTTGGCCTTGAGCTCGTTCAGCTCTTTAACGGCTAAGTCTCGCTCAGCTGCAATGGTGGTATTGCGATGGCCCATCTCTTCCACTGTGGCGCAATGTTCTTGCTGCATCCTCGCTAGTTTGGCCACGACACCCTCGTGTTTCTTAAGTGTTTCAAGCTCTGACTTTCGGGACGTTTCCACTTCGGATTGAAGAACTTGAATGATGCGTTTCTGCTTCGCAATGTCAACGTCACGTTCGGCAATGACCTTCGCCCTGTCGAAAGCTACTCTAGAAGCCTTCACGGCCGCCTTATACCACTCCTTGTACTGAGCATAGAAGTCATGGATGTAATTATGAGCAGTGGTCTCAGCTTCCGGAGGGATTCTTTTAAAGTTAGGAGGGAAGATATAGCCATCCATGCAAATTTCCGGGTAGTCATTTTTCATTTGGGCGAGTTTAGCAGCTCCCTCGCTTGTCAACTCAGCCGGAGCTTGTTCAATTATAGCGGCTACCGTTGGTTCCACTCTTGGCCGCTGAATATCAGGCCGAGAAGATTGAGAAGGCAACTGTTGCTGATGAGATGGCCCTGGGAGGTCTACTGGAGCCCTGGGAGGCGGAGGAGAACGAGATCGGGGTCGGTACTGGTATCCCCGGTCTCTGTCAGAGTAATCATAGCCAGAACGGTTACGCGAGTAATCTCTGTCTCTATCATAACGTTCTTGACTCGAATAGCCTCGCCCATGGTCCCTATCTGTCTCTCTCCTACGGGAATCGTAAAATGGAGAAGATTGGTGCACATTCCGAAGCCTATCTAGAGTAGAGCCGCGTCCTGACATCTCACCTGCGATAAGAAAGAATTACGGATTAAAATTCCATAAAGCAATGTTTACCATGCAAAAGTCATGAAGTGCCGTGGGAGTGTGTGTAAATGTGTAAACCCCCAAAACCGACCGGAAGTGTTGACCGCACTTAAAGGAAAAGGCTCGTTCACGTTTAGAACATCTTGAAATTCCTCCAACCCAGGATCATGAGAAATCGATATATAATCTGGGATAGGAATATCGTCTAGCCCTTTGAAAGAATCTCTCGAATGAGAAGGGGCGGCCTCAGAAATCATGACCCCGGAAGCGGGAAGAAACACATCTACGGATTTTCCCCCCTTGGACTTAAGTTTTTTGGAAACGGCGGCCTTGCCTTTCCGTTTTTCTCCCGATTCTTCAATGTTTCCCGAGAGATCAGCCATCGGCTCTGAATCTGTGTGGGTTCTTTCTTCATCACCCGCCTCAATTATTCTGATTCCGAGTGACTTCTTCACTTTTTTCTTCTTGGTCTTCTTCTTATCTCCCTTCTTGGAGGCAGACTTTGCAAAGCCCTCGACAACTATGCTTTGATTGATGTCGATCAAACCCAGAACTCTTAAGTTGTAGTCGTTCAGCACCGAGTCAATATGCCTCAGCTCGCTTGGGACTTCTTGAAGACTCCGGACGGTACCCTTGAAACGCCCTCCATCGGGCCTAGAGATAATAGCTGTAAAAGGAATGAAATGTCAATTTTAACACCGAAGAGCTATTGGTCAAGGAAACAGGTTAAGGCGCTTACGTCTAGATAACCATCGCCTAGCGAAACCCGGAGGGCACCGAACGTAGAACCATTCGTTCTTGAAATAGCTCAGTCGAGTCCAAGCTCCAACTACAACTTGGCAATTTCTAACTGCCTCCAAAAATGTAAACGACGGGCTATCACCCCTGCTCTTGAAGTTAAATATGTGTCTGATCTCGGAAGGCCTCGGCGGGCGGAAAAGACAGTCCATAAATATTACAAAGGCACTGTTCAGCAACGCGTGCCCGTTGGGATGAAGTTATGAAGGAGCGATTCCTAAATATGATAGCATTCCTCTGATATATTGATTGAAAGGAGGAAGAGTTCCAGCCGCACAAGCATGACGGTAGAATGCTGTATATCCTTCAGGCGGATTGTGCGGTCTATCAATGGCGCTGGGCAATAATACGTCACCAAGAGATATGTTATGCTTTAAGCATATTCGTCCCAATAAGGATTCAGAGATGTTGGACTGAACCGAATCAACAGGGTCCTCAATAAATATCGCCTCCGGCAATTCATCTGGAGCTGGATCGATTATATCGGCAGGGATATCGGGAATCTCAAGCACCGGAGGAGTCGAGCTCTGTACCTCTTGTTGTTGGGAGCTCGAAGATTCCATAATTAGCTAACTCATTAGAAAGCAACGTTAAGTTCATGAACAAGCCCGTGCATGCCCCTGTGTAGTGTGTATGAATGTGTCGTGCAGTGCAAGTGTTGTGCATCACTTAAGCAAATTTAACAGAATAAAGCAAGATGTTCGTACAACGTATCTTGGGAATTTGAGAATGAAAACGACCGTCATCGCTGACCGTCACTTCCACACCATCCAAGTGCTATCAACCAATGCAAGTTTAAGTCTGTTGAGATTTTAGTTAAGTCATAGTTCCATCGACGAGCCTCAAAGGAAATTCAAGTTTAAATCTTTCAGTCAAGGTCGATTATGCAAGGCCGAAGCTCGTCGCAGTCAATTATGCTAAAGTTCATTACGTTCGTCGGAGTACAACCTGAAGTTGGTCGTAGTTCGGACGATGGAGCAAATCATAAGAACAATGGTCTTAGGGGATGAAGGCGTTCGAATCCATCGACACGAATCGATGAGGGTCGAATCGATGGAGTTTGATTCCAGGCGCTTCAAATCCATATGGTTCGACTCGATGTAACCTTATGATGGAGGAGCACTTCGAATCCGTGAGCTCCACGTTACTTCGAATCGATCAATATTCAGTTCCTTCGAATCGATCTGGATAGCGTTACTTCGAATCGATCAATTCGATGCCCTTTCCCTCCAAGTCATCGATTCGGAACCTTGCCCTTGAAATCGATTCGAAGATCGTTTGTTCCTGGATCGATGCAAAGCAACGGGAAACGACACTCTAATCGCTGTAACCCAAAAGACATCACTCCTCGACTCCATCGAGTCGACCCATTTCATTCAGATCTTGTCACTCCTCAGAGTTTTTCTAAGGCGAGAATGGTTTATTTTTCTCATCTCGAATCGATCCATTGAGTACCTGTTTAGATTTCGAGTGGAAGCGTGGATGAGTTCGATCGATTCGCGGTAGGCACGTCAGTTTTAGCTCTGGAAGATTGATTCGAAGAAACGGCTGAAGCAATGGTAAAAGTAAAAAGTTAGAAGTGAATAGGACCCCGGTATATATAGGGGAAATATGGCGATTCGTCTCCCGGTATACCTAACCGGCTTCTACAGGTGGGAAAATCGAATCGAATCGATTCGTTGCGGCAAGTACGAATCCATTGTAACTCACTGCTTCGAATCCATCACAACGCAGAGTCGTTCCACTGCTTCGAATCCGTCACTTAGTTCGAATCCATCTGGTTTTGAATCCTTTACGACATCGAATCCATTTCAGCAACATCGAAACAAAGCAGCATTGATTCGAGCACTCACAACTTCGACTCCACCAACTCAGAGAACATCAAATCCGCGCAATATCGATTCGAAGAGGCACAGCTTCGAATCCATCGCCAACCACTAATGAAAATGGACGAACCGTTTCAATGATAAAACTTGCTTGTCTACTCTTCATACCGATTCAGGAGAGGATCGACGCGGGAGGATGACCATAGACAATCATAAAAGTAATAGTTTAACTCAAATCTCAAATCGGTTCAGGAGAGGACCGATGCAGATTTCGACAACAAAACCGAACTGACAACAACTTGCGATCGCGCAACGTTAACCAAGGTCAAGATAATACACGTGTACACGTATTTTTGACTAATGTTTTGGTCTTTATCATCAACAGGAATCAAATGTTCATCTCGTCATGACTCAAAAGCCCAGACAGCCAGTCACGATTATACGACAGTCGATTACTGCAATACAGAATGCAACTTTCGATAAAGCATGTTGTAGCAATCCAATGAGAGACTGCAGCTTTTCAAAGCACGTCATGTTTACACAAGACGTACTTTGGGGGGCAAATGTTATCCCGCCTTTTGGCAAGGCCGTGACACCAAGGACTTAACAAGGAACCGGCGACAGATCGTCTCGTAGACCAGCTACGCACAAGGATTGCTATGGATATCGGTGAAATTTGTCCGAGTCCAGATCGGGCTACAATTGATAGGACACGTCGAGTAAAGTAGTAGAAACCAACACCCAGAATTTCGGAGCGATCCGAGTTCGTATGCTCAAGCTATCATCGTTGAAAAATGGAAGGAGTATGCTTTAGTTCGAATCCTTCTACAATTCGAATCCATAAAGCAAGTCCTTACTTCGAATCGATTTTCCCAGAGCCTTGCCTCGAATCCCTCCTCCAAGCGCCCTTGGTTCGAATCCATCAGACTGGCTCCCTACTTCGAGTCCACAAAGGAAGTATTCTTCGAATCCAACAAAGCGCCATGCTTCGAATCCATGCAGGCAAAGGAACTCCAATTCCATTCCAAAGCACCGGCATCATCGATTCGAAGGAAGCTAGCCTTCGACTCCGGCATCTTCGAATCCATCCAGTGGTAGGGACTTCGACTCCATTTCATAAACTGTCTTCGAATCCATCCTGGTGAAGCAGATTCGAATCGATCAGTAGTGACATACCTTAATCGATTCGAACGATCGCTGATCTAATCGATTCGAAGGAAACGCACCTTCAAATCCAGTAACTTCGTATCCCCCAAGTCCACACAACTAAAACCCGGGGTATGACCCAGAAAACTCGGAGAAAAAGGAGAGTTGACCCGAAGCACGCGCACCACGTCGTCGCCTTAACATACAGAAGCCTGGATTCGACCCTATGGATTCGAAACATATCGATTCGAACGAATCCATAGGACGAAGAACACGAAAATCCCCAACTTGAATCGATCATAACTCGAGTTCTACAAGTCCAAATGCCATGAAAGTTTCACAGGAGCTTAAGCACATGATGAAGAATGTTCACACCAAATTTCAGCTCGATTGGACGATTTCTTGATCGATTCGAACCAAGGGTCGAATCGATCCCGAAGTGGGCCCGGATCTCCAAGATTTCGGCCATGTGGGCCCCCTGACGTGCCAGAACTAGTCTCCCCTCATTTTAGGCGAAATATCAGCCTCCTACACCTATAAATAGAGCCCCTGGTCATTCAGAAAAGGGGTCGGATAATTCTAAGTACTGAAGAGCGCCCAGATTCTGCCAGATTTACTCCAGAACACCGCCGCTGCTTTAGATTGACACTTAGCATTTAGATTCAGTTGTATTGCCTTATTAACTACTGTAATCTTCAAGTAATCGAGCAATAAAATCATCCAATTTCACAGTGGACGTAGGCAAAACGCCGAACCACTCTAAATCGCTTGTCTTTGCAATTTATTTTCTGTTACTTGGAGTTTTTGTTAGATAGTCCACAGTTTTAATTTTCATTCTTCACTTTTATCTCTTCAAAAACTTCCGAAGAGTGTTGTGCCCATTTTTGGTACAAACACCCAAAAAGGACCATCCGAATCACTTTCGGGGGCTCGGAAGTTTTTTTCTTTTCGGTTTCTTCATTTGAATTTTTTGGTTAAACGGGATCACCGTGGCTGGCCTACGATTTAACACCGCTGTAGAATGATTCCTCATGGTACAGTTCCGTTTCAAATCCACGCACTCATTTCCAAAATTCGCACGACACCGTTTCGGCGTTTTGATCCGACGTTGCACCCCGCACCGTCGATGTTGCACCTTGAGTATATCGATTATTCGGACAGCCATATCTTTTGACTCGTTTAGAGTTACGGGAGCCATAACCTGTCAAAACGAAGCTCTCCAGGAGATCTACGCCTTTGACGGCCCAAGGCCGTCATAACGGCGTTCCATACCCAAAAAGGACCATCCGAATCACTTTCGGGGGCTCGGAAGTTTTTTTCTTTTCGGTTTCTTCATTTGAATTTTTTGGTTAAACGGGATCACCGTGGCTGACCTACGATTTAACACCGCTGCAGAATGATTCCCCATGGTACAGTTCTGTTTCAAATCCACGCACTCATTACCAAAATTCGCATGACACCGTTTCGGCGTTTTGATCCGATGTTGCACCCCGCACCGTCGATGTTGCTCTCTGAGTATATCGATTATTCGGACAGCCATATCTTTTGACTCGTTTAGAGTTACGGGAGCCATAACCTGTAAAAACGAAGCTCTCCAGGAGATCTATGCCTTTGACGGCCCAAAGCCGTCATAACGGTGTTCCATACCCAAAAAGGACCATCCGAATCACTTTCGGGGGCTCGGAAGTTTTTTTTCTTTTCGGTTTCTTCATTTGAATTTTTTGGTTAAACGGGATCACCGTGGCTGGCCTACGATTTAACACCGCTGCAGAATGATTCCTCATGGTACAGTTCCGTTTCAAATCCACGCACTCATTTCCAAAATTCGCACGACACCGTTTCGGCGTTTTGATCCGACGTTGCACCCCGCACCGTCGATGTTGCACTCTGAGTATATCGATTATTCGGACAGCAATATCTTTTGACTCGTTTAGAGTTACGGGAGCCATAACCTGTCAAAACGAAGCTCTCCAGGAGATCTACGCCTTTGATTGCCCAAGTCCGTCATATCGGCGTTCCATACCCAAAAAGGACCATCCGAATCACTTTCGGGGGCTCGGAAGTTTTTTTTCTTTTCGGTTTCTTCATTTGAATTTTTTGGTTAAACGGGATCACCGTGGCTGGCCTACGATTTAACACCGTTGCAGAATGATTCCTCATGGTACAGTTCCGTTTCAAATCCACGCACTCATTTCCAAAATTCGCACGACACCGCTTCGGCGTTTTGATCCGACGTTGCACCCCGCACCGTCGATGTTGCACCTTGAGTATATCGATTATTCGGACAGCCATATCTTTTGACTCGTTTAGAGTTACGGGAGCCATAATCTGTCAAAACGAAGCTCTCCAGGAGATCTACGCCTTTGACAGCCCAAGGCCGTCATAACGGCGTTCCATACCCAAAAAGGACCATCCGAATCACTTTCGGGGGCTCGGAAGGTTTTTTTCTTTTCGGTTTCTTCATTTGAATTTTTTGGTTAAATGGGATCACCGTGGCTGGCCTACGATTTAACACCGCTGCAGAATGATTCCGCATGGTACAGTTCCTTTTCAAATCCACGCACTCAATTCCAAAATTCGCACGACACCGTTTCGACGTTTTGATCCGACGTTGCACCCCGCACCGTCGATGTTGCACTCTGAGTATATCGATTATTCGGACAGCCATATCTTTTGACTCGTTTAGAGTTACGGGAGCCATAACCTGTCAAAACGAAGCTCTCCAGGAGATCTACCCCTTTGACAGCCCAAGGCCGTCATAACGGCGTTCCATACCCAAAAAGGACCATCCGAATCACTTTCGGGGGCTCGGAAGTTTTTTTCTTTTCGGTTTCTTCATTTGAATTTTTTGGTTAAACGGGATCACCGTGGCTGGCCTACGATTTAACACCACTGCAGAATGATTCCCCATGGTACAGTTCTGTTTCAAATCCCCGCACTCATTACCAAAATTCGCACGACACCGTTTCGGCGTTTTGATCCGACGTTGCACCCCGCACCGTCGATGTTGCACTCTGAGTATATCGATTATTCGGATAGCCATGTCTTTTGACTCGTTTAGAGTTACGGGAGCTATAACCTGTCAAAACAAAGCTCTCCAGGAGATCTACGCCTTTGACAGCCCAAGGCCGTCACAACGGCGTTCCATACCCAAAAAGGACCATCCGAATCACTTTCGGGGGCTCGGAAGTTTTTTTTCTTTTCGGTTTGTTCATTTGAATTTTTTGGTTAAACGGGATCACCGTGGCTGGCCTACGATTTAACACCGCTGCAGAATGATTCCTCATGGTACAGTTCCGTTTCAAATCCACGCACTCATTTCCAAAATTCGCACGACACCGTTTCGGCGTTTTGATCCGACGTTGCACCCCGCACCGTCGATGTTGCACTCTGAGTATATCGATTATTCGGACAGCCATATCTTTTGACTCGTTTAGAGTTACGGGACCCATAACCTGTCAAAACGAAGCTCTCCAGGAGATCTACGCCTTTGACAGCCCATGGCCGTCATAACGGCGTTCCATACCCAAAAAGGACCATCCGAATCACTTTCGGGGGCTCGGAAGTTTTTTTTTCTTTTCGGTTTGTTCATTTGAATTTTTTGGTTAAACGGGATCACCGTGGCTGGCCTACGATTTAACACCGTTGAAGAATGATTCCTCATGGTACAGTTCCGTTTCAAATCCACACACTCATTTCCAAAATTCGCACGACACCGTTTCGGCGTTTTGATCCGACGTTGCACCCCGCACCGTCGATGTTGCATCTTGAGTATATCGATTATTCGGACAGCCATATCTTTTGACTCGTTTAGAGTTACGGGAGCCATAATCTGTCAAAACGAAGCTCTCCAGGAGATCTACGCCTTTGACAGCCCAAGGCCGTCATAACGGCGTTCCATACCCAAAAAGGACCATCCGAATCACTTTTGGGGGCTCGGAAGGTTTTTTTCTTTTCGGTTTCTTCATTTGAATTTTTTGGTTAAACGGGATCACCGTGGCTGGCCTACGATTTAACACCGCTACAGAACGATTCCGCATGGTACAGTTCCGTTTCAAATCCACGCACTCAATTCCAAAATTCGCACGACACCGTTTCGACGTTTTGATCCGACGTTGCACCCCGCACCGTCGATGTTGCACTCTGAGTATATCGATTATTCGGATAGCCATATCTTTTGACTCGTTTAGAGTTACGGGAGCCATAACCTGTCAAAACGAAGCTCTCCAGGAGATCTACCCCTTTGACAGCCCAAGGCCGTCATAACGGCGTTCCATACCCAAAAAGGACCATCCGAATCACTTTCGGGGGCTTGGAAGTTTTTTTCTTTTCGGTTTCATCATTTGAATTTTTTGGTTAAACGGGATCACCGTGGCTGGCCTACGATTTAACACCGCTGCAGAATGATTCCTCATGGTACAGTTTCGTTTCAAATCCACACACTCATTTCCAAAATTCGCATGACACCGTTTCGGCGTTTTGATCCGACGTTGCACCCCGCACCGTCGATGTTGCACCTTGAGTATATCGATTATTCGGACAGCCATATCTTTTGACTCGTTTAGAGTTACGGGAGCCATAACCTGTCAAAACAAAGCTCTCCAGGAGATCTACGCCTTTGACGGCCCAAGGCCGTCATAACGGCGTTCCATACCCAAAAAGGACCATCCGAATCACTTTCGGGGGCTCGGAAGTTTTTTTTCTTTTCGGTTTCTTCATTTGAATTTTTTGGTTAAACGGGATCACCGTGGCTGGCCTACGATTTAACACCGCTGCAGAATGATTCCTCATGGTACAGTTCCGTTTCAAATCCACGCACTCATTTCCAAAATTCGCACGACACCGTTTTGGCGTTTTGATCCGACGTTGCACCCCGCACCGTCGATGTTGCACCTTGAGTATATCGATTATTCGGACAGCCATATCTTTTGACTCGTTTAGAGTTACGGGAGCCATAATCTGTCAAAACGAAGCTGTCCAGGAGATCTACGCCTTTGACAGCCCAAGGCCATCATAACGGCGTTCCATACCCAAAAAGGACCATCCGAATCACTTTCGGGGGCTCGGAAGGTTTTTTTCTTTTCGGTTTCTTCATTTGAATTTTTTGGTTAAACGGGATCACCGTGGCTGGCCTACGATTTAACACCGCTGCAGAACGATTCCGCATGGTACAGTTCCGTTTCAAATCCACGCACTCAATTCCAAAATTCGCACGACACCGTTTCGACGTTTTGTTCCGACGTTGCACCCCACACCGTCGATGTTGCACTCTGAGTATATCGATTATTCGGACATCCATATCTTTTGACTCGTTTAGAGTTACGGGAGCCATAACCTGTCAAAACGAAGCTCTCTAGGAGATCTACCCCTTTGATAGCCCAAGGCCGTCATAACGGCGTTCCATACCCAAAAAGGACCATCCGAATCACTTTCGGGGGCTCGGAAGTTTTTTTTCTTTTCGGTTTCTTCATTTGAATTTTTTGGTTAAACGGATCACCATGGCTGGCCTACGATTTAACACCGCTGCAGAATGATTCCTCATGGTACAGTTCCGTTTCAAATCCACGCACTCATTTCCAAAATTCGCATGACACCGTTTCGGCGTTTTGATCCGACGTTGCACCCCGCACCGTCGATGTTGCACCTTGAGTATATCGATTATTCGAACAGCCATATCTTTTGACTCGTTTAGAGTTACGGGAGCCATAACCTGTCAAAACGAAGCTCTCCAAGAGATCTACGCCTTTGACAGCCCAAGGCCGTCATAACGGCGTTCCATACCCAAAAAGGACCATCCGAATCACTTTCAGGGGCTCGGAAGTTTTTTTTCTTTTCGGTTTCTTCATTTGAATTTTTTGGTTAAACGGGATCACCGTGGCTGGCCTACGATTTAACACCGATGCAGAATGATTCCTCATGGTACAGTTCCATTTCAAATCCACGCACTCATTTCCAAAATTCGCACGACACCGTTTCGGCGTTTTGATCCGACGTTGCACCCCGCACCGTCGATGTTGCACCTTGATTATATCGATTATTCGGACAGCCATATCTTTGGACTCGTTTAGAGTTACGGGAGCCATAATCTGTCAAAACGAAGCTCTCCAGGTGATCTACGCCTTTGACAGCCCAAGGCCGTCATAACGACATTCCATACCCAAAAAGGACCATCCGAATCACTTTCGGGGGCTCGGAAGTTTTTTTTCTTTTCGGTTTCTTCATTTGAATTTTTTGGTTAAACGGGATCACCGTGGCTGGCCTACGATTTAACACCGCTGCAGAATGATTCCTCATGGTACAGTTCCGTTTCAAATCCATGCACTCATTTCCAAAATTCGCATGACACCGTTTCGGCGTTTTGATCCGACGTTGCACCCCGCACCGTCGATGTTGCACCTTGAGTATATCGATTATTCGGACAGCCATATCTTTTGACTCGTTTAGAGTTACGGGAGCCATAACCTGTCAAAACGAAGCTCTCCAGGAGATCTACGCCTTTGACGGCCCAAGGCCGTCATAACGGCGTTCCATACCCAAAAAGGACCATCCGAATCACTTTCGGGGTCTCGGAAGTTTTTTTCTTTTCGGTTTCTTCATTTGAATTTTTTGGTTAAACGGGATCACCGTGGCTGGCCTACGATTTAACAACGCTGCAGAATGATTCCGCATGGTACAGTTCCGTTTCAAATCCACGCACTCATTTCCAAAATTCGCACGACACCGTTTCGACGTTTTGATCCGACGTTGCACTCCGCACCGTCGATGTTGCACTCTGAGTATATCGATTATTCGGACAACCATATCTTTTGACTCGTTTAGAGTTATGGGAGCCATAACCTGTCAAAACGAAGCTGTCCAGAAGATCTACACCTTTGACAGCCCAAGGCCGTCATAACGGCATTCCATACCCAAAAAGGACCATCCGAATCACTTTCGGGGGCTCGGAAGTTTTTTTTCTTTTCGGTTTCTTCATTTGAATTTTTTGGTTAAACGGGATCACCGTGGCTGGCCTACGATTTAACACCGCTGCAGAATGATTCCTCATGGTACAGTTCCGTTTCAAATCCATGCACTCATTTCCAAAATTCGCATGACACCGTTTCAGCGTTTTGATCCGACGTTGCACCCCGCACCGTCGATGTTGCACCTTGAGTATATCGATTATTCGGACAGCCATATCTTTTGACTCGTTTAGAGTTACAGGAGCCATAACCTGTCAAAACGAAGCTCTCCAGGAGATCTACGCCTTTGATGGCCCAAGGCCGTCATAACGGCGTTCCATACCCAAAAAGGACCATCTGAATCACTTTCGGGGTCTCGGAAGTTTTTTTTCTTTTCGGTTTCTTCATTTGAATTTTTTGGTTAAACGGGATCACCGTGGCTGGCCTACGATTTAACACCGCTGCAGAATGATTCCGCATGGTACAGTTCCGTTTCAAATCCACGCACTCATTTCCAAAATTCGCACGACACCGTTTCGACGTTTTGATCCGACGTTGCACTCCGCACCGTCGATGTTGCACTCTGAGTATATCGATTATTCGGACAACCATATCTTTTGACTCGTTTAGAGTTATGGGAGCCATAACCTGTCAAAACGAAGCTCTCCAGAAGATCTACGCCTTTGACAGCCCAAGGCCGTCATAACGGCATTCCATACCCAAAAAGGACCATCCGAATCACTTTCGAGGGCTCGGAAGTTTTTTTTCTTTTCGGTTTCTTCATTTGAATTTTTTGGTTAAACGGGATCACCGTGGCTGGCCTACGATTTAACACCGCTGCAGAATGATTCCTCATGGTACAGTTCTGTTTCAAATCCACGCACTCATTTCCAAAATTTGCACGACACCGTTTCGGCGTTTTGATCCGACGTTGCACCCCGCACCGTCGATGTTGCACCTTGAGTATATCGATTATTCGGACAGCCATATCTTTTGACTCGTTTAGAGTTACGGGAGCCATAACCTGTCAAAACGAAGCTCTCCAGGAGATCTACGCCTTTGACAGCCCAAGGTCGTCATAACGGCGTTCCATACCCAAAAAGGACCATCCGAATCACTTTCGGGGGCTCGAAAGTTTTTTTTCTTTTCGGTTTCTTCATTTGAATTTTTTGGTTAAACGGGATCACCGTGGCTGGCCTACGATTTAACACCGCTGCAGAATGATTCCGCATGGTACAGTTCCATTTCAAATCCACGCACTCATTTCCAAAATTCGCACGACACCGTTTCGACGTTTTGATCCGACGTTGCACCCCGCACCGTCGATGTTGCACTCTGAGTATATCGATTATTCGGACAGCCATATCTTTTGACTCGTTTAGAGTTACGGGAGCCATAACCTGTCAAAACGAAGCTCTCCAGAAGATCTACGCCTTTGACAGCCTAAGGCCGTCATAACGGCGTTCCATACCGAAAAAGGACCATCCGAATCACTTTCGGTGGCTCGGAAGTTTTTTTTCTTTTCGGTTTCTTCATTTGAATTTTTTGGTTAAACGGGATCACCGTGGCTGGCCTACGATTTAACACCGCTGTAGAACGATTCCTCATGGTACAGTTCCGTTTCAAATCCACGCACTCATTTCCAAAATTCGCACGACACCGTTTCGGCGTTTTGATCCGACGTTGCACCCCGCACCGTCGATGTTGCACTTTGAGTATATCGATTATTCGGACAGCCATATCTTTTGACTCGTTTAGAGTTACGGGAGCCATAACCTATCAAAACGAAGATCTCCAGGAGATCTACACCTTTGACAGCCCAAGGCCGTCATAATGGCTTTCCATACCCAAAAAGGACCATCCGAATCACTTTCGGGGGCTCGGAAGTTTTTTTCTTTTCGGTTTCTTCATTTGAATTTTTTGGTTAAACGGGATCACCGTGGCTGGCCTACGATTTAACACCGCTGTAGAATGATTCTGCATGGTACAGTTCCATTTCAAATCCACGCACTCATTTCCAAAATTCGCACGACACCGTTTCGACGTTTTGATCCGACGTCGCACCCCGGACCGTCGATGTTGCACTCTGAGTATATCGATTATTCGGACAGCCATATCTTTTGACTCGTTTAGAGTTACGGGAGCCATAACCTGTCAAAACGAAGCTCTCCAGAAGATCTACGCCTTTGACTGCCTAAGGCCGTCATGACGGCGTTCCATACCCAAAAAGGACCATCCGAATCACTTTCGGTGGCTCGGAAGTTTTTTTTCTTTTCGGTTTCTTCTTTTGAATTTTTTGGTTAAACGGGATCACCGTGGCTGGCCTATGATTTAACACCGCTGCAGAATGATTCCTCATGGTACAGTTCCGTTTCAAATCCACGCACTCATTTCCAAAATTCGCACGACACCGTTTCGGCGTTTTGATCCGACGTTGCACCCCGCACCGTCGATGTTGCACCTTGAGTATATCGATTATTCGGACAGCCATATCTTTTGACTCGTTTAGAGTTACGGGAGCCATAACCTGTCAAAACGAAGCTCTCCAGGAGATCTACGCCTTTGACCGCCCAAGGCCGTCATAACGGCGTTCCATACCCAAAAAGGACCATCCGAATCACTTTCTGGGGCTCGGAAGTTTTTTTTCTTTTCTGTTTCTTCATTTGAATTTTTTTGTTAAACGGGATCACCGTGGCTGGCCTACGATTTAACACCGCTGCAGAATGATTCCGCATGGTACAGTTCCGTTTCAAATCCACGCACTCATTTCCAAAATTCGCACGACACCGTTTCGACGTTTTGATCCGACGTTGCACCCCGCACCGTCGATGTTGCACTCTGAGTATATCGATTATTCGGACAGCCATATCTTTTGACTCGTTTAGAGTTACGGGAGCCATAACCTGTCAAAACGAAGCTCTCCAGAAGATCTACGCCTTTAACTGCATAAGGCCGTCATAACGGCGTTCCATACCCAAAAAGGACCATCCGAATCACTTTCGGTGGCTCGGAAGTTTTTTTTCTTTTTGGTTTCTTCATTTGAATTTTTTGGTTAAACGGGATCACCGTGGCTGGCCTACGATTTAACACCGCTGCAGAATGATTCCTCATGGTACAGTTCCGTTTCAAATCCACGCACTCATTTCCAAAATTCGCACGACACCGTTTCGGCGTTTTGATCCGACGTTGCACCCCGCACCGTCGATGTTGCACCTTGAGTATATCGATTATTCGGACAGCCATATCTTTTGCCTCGTTTAGAGTTACGGGAGCCATAACCTGTCAAAACGAAGCTCTCCAGGAGATCTACGCCTTTGACAGCCCAAGGCCGTCATAACGGCGTTCCATACCCAAAAAGGACCATCCGAATCACTTTCGGGGGCTCGGAAGTTTTTTTTCTTTTCGGTTTCTTCATTTGAATTTTTTGGTTAAACGGGATCACCGTGGCTGGCCTACGATTTAACACCGCTGCAGAATGATTCCTCATGGTACAGTTCTGTTTCAAATCCACGCACTCATTTCCAAAATTCGCACGACACCGTTTCGACGTTTTGATCCGACGTTGCACCCCGCACCGTCGATGTTGCACTCTGAGTATATCGATTATTCGGACAACCATATATTTTGACTCGTTTAGAGTTATGGGAGCCATAACCTGTCAAAACGAAGCTCTCCAGAAGATCTACGCCTTTGACAGCCCAAGGTCGTCATAACGGCATTCCATACCCAAAAAGGACCATTCGAATCACTTTCGAGGGCTCGGAAGTTTTTTTTCTTTTCGGTTTCTTCATTTGAATTTTTTGGTTAAACGGGATCACCGTGGCTGGCCTACGATTTAACACCGCTGCAGAATGATTCCTCATGGTACAGTTCTGTTTCAAATCCACGCACTCATTTCCAAAATTCGCACGACACCGTTTCGGCGTTTTGATCCGACGTTGCACCCCGCACCGTCGATGTTGCACCTTGAGTATATCGATTATTCGGACAGCCATATCTTTTGACTCGTTTAGAGTTACGGGAGCCATAACCTGTCAAAACGAAGCTCTCCAGGAGATCTACGCCTTTGACAGCCCAAGGCTGTCATAACGGCGTTCCATACCCAAAAAGGACCATCCGAATCACTTTCGGGGGCTCGGAAGTTTTTTTTCTTTTCGGTTTCTTCATTTGAATTTTTTGGTTAAACGGGATCACCGTGGCTGGCCTACGATTTAACACCGCTGCAGAATGATTCCGCATGGTACAGTTCCATTTCAAATCCACGCACTCATTTCCAAAATTCGCACGATACCGTTTCGACGTTTTGATCCGACGTTGCACCCCGCACCGTCGATGTTGCACTCTAAGTATATCGATTATTCGGACAGCCATATCTTTTGACTCGTTTAGAGTTACGGGAGCCATAACCTGTCAAAACGAAGCTCTCCAGAAGATCTACGCCTTTGACAGCCTAAGGCCGTCATAACGGCGTTCCATACCCAAAAAGGACCATCCGAATCACTTTCGGTGGCTCGGAAGTTTTTTTTCTTTTCGGTTTCTTCATTTGAATTTTTTGGTTAAACGGGATCACCGTGGCTGGCCTACGATTTAACACCGCTGCAGAATGATTCCTCATGGTACAGTTCCGTTTCAAATCCACGCACTCATTTCCAAAATTCGCACGACACCGTTTCGGCGTTTTGATCCGACGTTGCACCCCGCACCGTCGATGTTGCACCTTGAGTATATCGATTATTCGGACAGCCATATCTTTTGCCTCGTTTAGAGTTACGGGAGCCATAACCTGTCAAAACGAAGCTCTCCAGGAGATCTACGCCTTTGACGGCCAAAGGCCGTCATAACGGCGTTCCATACCCAAAAAGGACCATCCGAATAACTTTCGGGGGCTCAGAAGTTTTTTTTTCTTTTCTGTTTCTTCATTTGAATTTTTTTGTTAAACGGGATCACCGTGGCTGGCCTACGATTTAACACCGCTGCAGAATGATTCCGCATGGTACAGTTCCGTTTCAAATCCACGCACTCATTTCCAAAATTCGCACGACACCGTTTCGACGTTTTGATCCGATGTTGCACCCCGCACCGTCGATGTTGCACTCTGAGTATATCGATTATTCGGACAGCCATATCTTTTGACTCGTTTAGAGTTATGGGAGCCATAACCTGTCAAAACGAAGCTCTTTCGAGGGCTCGGAAGGTCGTCATAACGGCGTTCCATACCCAAAAAGGACCATCCGAATCACTTTCGAGGGCTCGGAAGTTTTTTTTCTTTTCGGTTTCTTCATTTGAATTTTTTGGTTAAACGGGATCACCGTGGCTGGCCTACGATTTAACACCGCTGCAGAATGATTCCTCATGGTACAGTTCTGTTTCAAATCCACGCACTCATTTCCAAAATTCGCACGACACCGTTTCGGCGTTTTGATCCGACGTTGCACCCCGCACCGTCGATGTTGCACCTTGAGTATATCGATTATTCGGACAGCCATATCTTTTGACTCGTTTAGAGTTACAGGAGCCATAACCTGTCAAAACGAAGCTCTCCAGGAGATCTACGCCTTTGACAGCCCAAGGCCATCATAACGGCGTTCCATACCCAAAAAGGACCATCCGAATCACTTTCGGGGGCTCGGAAGTTTTTTTTCTTTTCGGTTTCTTCATTTGAATTTTTTGGTTAAACGGGATCACCGTGGCTGGCCTACGATTTAACACCGCTGCAGAATGATTCCGCATGGTACAGTTCCATTTCAAATCCACGCACTCATTTCCAAAATTCGCACGACACCGTTTCGACGTTTTGATCCGACGTTGCACCCCGCACCGTCGATGTTGCACTCTGAGTATATCGATTATTCGGACAGCCATATCTTTTGACTCGTTTAGAGTTACGGGAGCCATAACCTGTCAAAACGAAGCTCTCCAGAAGATCTATGCCTTTGACAGCCCAAGGCCGTCATAACGGCATTCCATACCCAAAAAGGACCATCCGAATCACTTTCGAGGGCTCGGAAGTTTTTTTTCTTTTCGGTTTCTTCATTTGAATTTTTTAGTTAAACGGGATCACCGTGGCTGGCCTACGATTTAACACCGCTGCAGAATGATTCCTCATGGTACAGTTCCGTTTCAAATCCACGCACTCATTTCCAAAATTCGCACGACACCGTTTCGGCGTTTTGATCCGACGTTGCACCCCGCACCGTCGATGTTGCACCTTGAGTATATCGATTATTCGGACAGCCATATCTTTTGACTCGTTTAGAGTTACGGGAGCCATAACCTGTCAAAACGATGCTCTCCAGGAGATCTACGCCTTTGACAGCCCAAGGCCGTCATAACGGCGTTCCATACCCAAAAAGGACCATCCGAATCACTTTCGGTGGCTCGGAAGTTTTTTTTCTTTTCGGTTTCTTCATTTGAATTTTTTGGTTAAACGGGATCACCGTGGCTGGCCTACGATTTAACACCGCTGCAGAATGATTCCTCATGGTACAGTTCCGTTTCAAATCCACGCACTCATTTCCAAAATTCGCACGACACCGTTTCGGCGTTTTGATCCGACGTTGCACCCCGCACCGTCGATGTTGCACCTTGAGTATATCGATTATTCGGACAGCCATATCTTTTGCCTCGTTTAGAGTTACGGGAGCCATAACCTGTCAAAACGAAGCTCTCCAGGAGATCTACGCCTTTGACGGCCAAAGGCCGTCATAACGGCGTTCCATACCCAAAAAGGACCATCCGAATAACTTTCGGGGGCTCAGAAGTTTTTTTTTCTTTTCTGTTTCTTCATTTGAATTTTTTTGTTAAACGGGATCACCGTGGCTGGCCTACGATTTAACACCGCTGCAGAATGATTCCGCATGGTACAGTTCCGTTTCAAATCCACGCACTCATTTCCAAAATTCGCACGACACCGTTTCGACGTTTTGATCCGATGTTGCACCCCGCACCGTCGATGTTGCACTCTGAGTATATCGATTATTCGGACAGCCATATCTTTTGACTCGTTTAGAGTTATGGGAGCCATAACCTGTCAAAACGAAGCTCTTTCGAGGGCTCGGAAGGTCGTCATAACGGCGTTCCATACCCAAAAAGGACCATCCGAATCACTTTCGAGGGCTCGGAAGTTTTTTTTCTTTTCGGTTTCTTCATTTGAATTTTTTGGTTAAACGGGATCACCGTGGCTGGCCTACGATTTAACACCGCTGCAGAATGATTCCTCATGGTACAGTTCTGTTTCAAATCCACGCACTCATTTCCAAAATTCGCACGACACCGTTTCGGCGTTTTGATCCGACGTTGCACCCCGCACCGTCGATGTTGCACCTTGAGTATATCGATTATTCGGACAGCCATATCTTTTGACTCGTTTAGAGTTACAGGAGCCATAACCTGTCAAAACGAAGCTCTCCAGGAGATCTACGCCTTTGACAGCCCAAGGCCATCATAACGGCGTTCCATACCCAAAAAGGACCATCCGAATCACTTTCGGGGGCTCGGAAGTTTTTTTTCTTTTTGGTTTCTTCATTTGAATTTTTTGGTTAAACGGGATCACCGTGGCTGGCCTACGATTTAACACCGCTGCAGAATGATTCCGCATGGTACAGTTCCATTTCAAATCCACGCACTCATTTCCAAAATTCGCACGACACCGTTTCGACGTTTTGATCCGACGTTGCACCCCGCACCGTCGATGTTGCACTCTGAGTATATCGATTATTCGGACAGCCATATCTTTTGACTCGTTTAGAGTTACGGGAGCCATAACCTGTCAAAACGAAGCTCTCCAGAAGATCTATGCCTTTGACAGCCCAAGGCCGTCATAACGGCATTCCATACCCAAAAAGGACCATCCGAATCACTTTCGAGGGCTCGGAAGTTTTTTTTCTTTTCGGTTTCTTCATTTGAATTTTTTAGTTAAACGGGATCACCGTGGCTGGCCTACGATTTAACACCGCTGCAGAATGATTCCTCATGGTACAGTTCCGTTTCAAATCCACGCACTCATTTCCAAAATTCGCACGACACCGTTTCGGCGTTTTGATCCGACGTTGCACCCCGCACCGTCGATGTTGCACCTTGAGTATATCGATTATTCGGACAGCCATATCTTTTGACTCGTTTAGAGTTACGGGAGCCATAACCTGTCAAAACGAAGCTCTCCAGAAGATCTACGCCTTTGACAGCCTAAGGCCATCATAACGGCGTTCCATACCCAAAAAGGACCATCCGAATCACTTTCGGTGGCTCGGAAGTTTTTTTTCTTTTCGGTTTCTTCATTTGAATTTTTTGGTTAAACGGGATCACCGTGGCTGGCCTACGATTTAACACCGCTGCAGAATGATTCCTCATGGTACAGTTCCGTTTCAAATCCACGCACTCATTTCCAAAATTCGCACGACACCGTTTCGGCGTTTTGATCCGACGTTGCACCCCGCACCGTCGATGTTGCACCTTGAGTATATCGATTATTCGGACAGCCATATCTTTTGACTCGTTTAGAGTTACGGGAGCCATAACCTGTCAAAACGATGCTCTCCAGGAGATCTACGCCTTTGACAGCCCAAGGCCGTCATAACGGCGTTCCATACCCAAAAAGGACCATCCGAATCACTTTCGGGGGCTCGGAAGTTTTTTTTCTTTTCGGTTTCTTCATTTGAATTTTTTGGTTAAACGGGATCACCGTGGCTGGCCTACGATTTAACACCGCTGCAGAATGATTCCGCATGGTACAGTTCCATTTCAAGTCCACGCACTCATTTCCAAAATTCGCACGACACCGTTTCGACGTTTTGATCCGACGTTGCACCCCGCACCGTCGATGTTGCACTCTGAGTATATCGATTATTCGGACAGCCATATCTTTTGACTCGTTTAGAGTTACGGGAGCCATAACCTGTCAAAACGAAGCTCTCCAGAAGTTCTACGCCTTTGACAGCCTAAGGCCGTCATAACGGCGTTCCATACCCAAAAAGGACCATCCGAATCACTTTCGGTGGCTCGGAAGTTTTTTGTCTTTTCGGTTTCTTCATTTGAATTTTTTGGTTAAACGGGATCACCGTGGCTGGCCTACGATTTAACACCGCTGCAGAATGATTCCTCATGGTACAGTTCCGTTTCAAATCCACGCACTCATTTCCAAAATTCGCACGACACCGTTTCGGCGTTTTGATCCGACGTTGCACCCCGCACCGTCGATGTTGCACCTTGAGTATATCGATTATTCGGACAGCCATATCTTTTGCCTCGTTTAGAGTTACGGGAGCCATAACCTGTCAAAACGAAGCTCTCCTGGAGATCTACGCCTTTGACAGCCCAAGGCCGTCATAACGGCGTTCCATACCCAAAAAGGACCATCCGAATCAATTTCGAGGGCTCGGAAGTTTTTTTTCTTTTCGGTTTCTTCATTTGAATTTTTTGGTTAAACGGGATCACCGTGGCTGGCCTACGATTTAACACCGCTGCAGAGTGATTCCTCATGGTACAGTTCTGTTTCAAATCCACGCACTCATTTCCAAAATTCGCACGACACCGTTTCGACGTTTTGATCCGACGTTGCACCACGCACCGTCGATGTTGCACTCTGAGTATATCGATTATTCGGACAGCCATATCTTTTGACTCGTTTAGAGTTATGGGAGCCATAACCTGTCAAAACGAAGCTCTCCAGAAGATCTACGCCTTTGACAGCCCAAGGCCGTCATAACGGCGTTCCATACCCAAAAAGGACCATCCGAATCACTTTCGGGGGCTCGGAAGTTTTTTTTCTTTTCGGTTTCTTCATTTGAATTTTTTGATTAAACGGGATCACCGTGGCTGGCCTACGATTTAACACCGCTGCAGAATGATTCCTCATGGTACAGTTCCGTTTCAAATCCACGCACTCATTTCCAAAATTCGCACGACACCGTTTCGGCGTTTTGATCCGACGTTGCACCCCGCACCGTCGATGTTGCACCTTGAGTATATCGATTATTCGGACAGCCATATCTTTTGCCTCGTTTAGAGTTACGGGAGCCATAACCTGTCAAAACGAAGCTCTCCAGGAGATCTACGCCTTTGACAGCCAAAGGCCGTCATAACGGTGTTCCATACCCAAAAAGGACCATCCGAATCACTTTTGGGGGCTCGGAAGTTTTTTTCTTTTCGGTTTCTTCATTTGAATTTTTTGGTTAAACGGGATCACCGTGGCTGGCCTACGATTTAACACCGCTGCAGAATGATTCCTCATGGTACAGTTCCGTTTCAAATCCACGCACTTATTTCCAAAATTCGCACGACACCGTTTCGGCGTTTTGATCCGACGTTGCACCCCGCACCGTCGATGTTGCACCTTGAGTATATCGATTATTCGGACAGCCATATCTTTTGCCTCGTTTAGAGTTACGGGAGCCATAACCTGTCAAAACGAAGCTCTCCTGGAGATCTACGCCTTTGGCAGCCCAAGGCCGTCATAACGGCGTTCCATACCCAAAAAGGACCATCCGAATCACTTTCGGGGGCTCGGAAGTTTTTTTTCTTTTCGGTTTCTTCATTTGAATTTTTTGGTTAAACGGGATCACCGTGGCTGGCCTACGATTTAACACCGCTGCAGAGTGATTCCTCATGGTACAGTTCTGTTTCAAATCCACGCACTCATTTCCAAAATTCGCACGACACCGTTTCGACGTTTTGATCCGACGTTGCACCACGCACCGTCGATGTTGCACTCTGAGTATATCGATTATTCGGACAGCCATATCTTTTGACTCGTTTAGAGTTATGGGAGCCATAACCTGTCAAAACGAAGCTCTCCAGAAGATCTACGCCTTTGACAGCCCAAGGCCGTCATAACGGCATTCCATACCCAAAAAGGACCATCCGAATCACTTTCGAGGGCTCGGAAGTTTTTTTTCTTTTCGGTTTCTTCATTTGAATTTTTTAGTTAAACGGGATCACCGTGGCTGGCCTACGATTTAACACCGCTGCAGAATGATTCCTCATGGTACAGTTCTGTTTCAAATCCACGCACTCATTTCCAAAATTCGTACGACACCGTTTCGGCGTTTTGATCCGACGTTGCACCCTGCACCGTCGATGTTGCACCTTGAGTATATCGATTATTCGGACAGCCATATCTTTTGACTCGTTTAGAGTTACGGGAGCCATAACCTGTCAAAACGAAGCTCTCCAGGAGATCTACGCCTTTGACAGCCCAAGGCCGTCATAACGGCGTTCCATACCCAAAAAGGACCATCCGAATCACTTTCGGGGGCTCGGAAGTTTATTTTCTTTTCGGTTTCTTCATTTGAATTTTTTGGTTAAACGGGATCACCGTGGCTGGCCTACGATTTAACACCGCTGCAGAATGATTCCGCATGTACAGTTCCATTTCAAGTCCACGCACTCATTTCCAAAATTCGCACGACACCGTTTCGACGTTTTGATCCGACGTTGCACCCCGCACCGTCGATGTTGCACTCTGAGTATATCGATTATTCGGACAGCCATATCTTTTGACTCGTTTAGAGTTACGGGAGCCATAACCTGTCAAAACGAAGCTCTCCAGAAGATCTATGCCTTTGACAGCCCAAGGCCGTCATAACGGCATTCCATACCCAAAAAGGACCATCCGAATCACTTTCGAGGGCTCGGAAGTTTTTTTTCTTTTCGGTTTCTTCATTTGAATTTTTTAGTTAAACGGGATCACCGTGGCTGGCCTACGATTTAACACCGCTGCAGAATGATTCCTCATGGTACAGTTCTGTTTCAAATCCATGCACTCATTTCCAAAATTCGTACGACACCGTTTCGGCGTTTTGATCCGACGTTGCACCCCGCACCGTCGATGTTGCACCTTGAGTATATCGATTATTCGGACAGCCATATCTTTTGACTCGTTTAGAGTTACGGGAGCCATAACCTGTCAAAACGAAGCTCTCCAGGAGATCTACGCCTTTAACAGCCCAAGGCCGTCATAACGGCGTTCCATACCCAAAAAGGACCATCCGAATCACTTTCGGGGGCTCAGAAGTTTTTTTTCTTTTCGGTTTCTTCATTTGAATTTTTTGGTTAAACGGGATCACCGTGGCTGGCCTACGATTTAACACCGCTGCAGAGTGATTCCTCATGGTACAGTTCTGTTTCAAATCCACGCACTCATTTCCAAAATTCGCACGACACCGTTTCGACGTTTTGATCCGACGTTGCACCACGCACCGTCGATGTTGCACTCTGAGTATATCGATTATTCGGACAGCCATATCTTTTGACTCGTTTAGAGTTATGGGAGCCATAACCTGTCAAAACGAAGCTCTCCAGAAGATCTACGCCTTTGACAGCCCAAGGCCGTCATAACGGCATTCCATACCCAAAAAGGACCATCCGAATCACTTTCGAGGGCTCGGAAGTTTTTTTTCTTTTCGGTTTCTTCATTTGAATTTTTTAGTTAAACGGGATCACCGTGGCTGGCCTACGATTTAACACCGCTGCAGAATGATTCCTCATGGTACAGTTCTGTTTCAAATCCACGCACTCATTTCCAAAATTCGTACGACACCGTTTCGGCGTTTTGATCCGACGTTGCACCCTGCACCGTCGATGTTGCACCTTGAGTATATCGATTATTCGGACAGCCATATCTTTTGACTCGTTTAGAGTTACGGGAGCCATAACCTGTCAAAACGAAGCTCTCCAGGAGATCTACGCCTTTGACAGCCCAAGGCCGTCATAACGGCGTTCCATACCCAAAAAGGACCATCCGAATCACTTTCGGGGGCTCGGAAGTTTATTTTCTTTTCGGTTTCTTCATTTGAATTTTTTGGTTAAACGGGATCACCGTGGCTGGCCTACGATTTAACACCGCTGCAGAATGATTCCGCATGTACAGTTCCATTTCAAGTCCACGCACTCATTTCCAAAATTCGCACGACACCGTTTCGACGTTTTGATCCGACGTTGCACCCCGCACCGTCGATGTTGCACTCTGAGTATATCGATTATTCGGACAGCCATATCTTTTGACTCGTTTAGAGTTACGGGAGCCATAACCTGTCAAAACGAAGCTCTCCAGAAGATCTATGCCTTTGACAGCCCAAGGCCGTCATAACGGCATTCCATACCCAAAAAGGACCATCCGAATCACTTTCGAGGGCTCGGAAGTTTTTTTTCTTTTCGGTTTCTTCATTTGAATTTTTTAGTTAAACGGGATCACCGTGGCTGGCCTACGATTTAACACCGCTGCAGAATGATTCCTCATGGTACAGTTCTGTTTCAAATCCATGCACTCATTTCCAAAATTCGTACGACACCGTTTCGGCGTTTTGATCCGACGTTGCACCCCGCACCGTCGATGTTGCACCTTGAGTATATCGATTATTCGGACAGCCATATCTTTTGACTCGTTTAGAGTTACGGGAGCCATAACCTGTCAAAACGAAGCTCTCCAGGAGATCTACGCCTTTAACAGCCCAAGGCCGTCATAACGGCGTTCCATACCCAAAAAGGACCATCCGAATCACTTTCGGGGGCTCAGAAGTTTTTTTTCTTTTCGGTTTCTTCATTTGAATTTTTTGGTTAAACGGGATCACCGTGGCTGGCCTACGATTTAACACCGCTGCAGAATGATTCCGCATGGTACAGTTCCATTTCAAGTCCACGCACTCATTTCCAAAATTCGCACGACACCGTTTCGACGTTTTGATCCGACGTTGCACCCCGCACCGTCGATGTTGCACTCTGAGTATATCGATTATTCGGACAGCCATATCTTTTGACTCGTTTAGAGTTACGGGAGCCATAACCTGTCAAAACGAAGCTCTCCAGAAGATCTACGCCTTTGACTGCCTAAGGCCGTCATAAAGGCATTCCATACCCAAAAAGGACCATCCGAATCACTTTCGGTGGCTCGGAAGTTTTTTTTCTTTTCGGTTTCTTCATTTGAATTTTTTGGTTAAACGGGATCACCGTGGCTGGCCTACGATTTAACACCGCTGCAGAATGATTCCTCATGGTACAGTTCCGTTTCAAATCCACGCACTCATTTCCAAAATTCGCACGACACCGTTTCGGCGTTTTGATCCGACGTTGCACCCCGCACCGTCGATGTTGCACCTTGAGTATATCGATTATTCGGACAGCCATATCTTTTGACTCGTTTAGAGTTACGGGAGCCATAACCTGTCAAAACGATGCTCTCCAGGAGATCTACGCCTTTGACAGCCCAAGGCCGTCATAACGGCGTTCCATACCCAAAAAGGACCATCCGAATCACTTTCGGGGGCTCGGAAGTTTTTTTTCTTTTCGGTTTCTTCATTTGAATTTTTTGGTTAAACGGGATCACCGTGGCTGGCCTACGATTTAACACCGCTGCAGAATGATTCCGCATGGTACAGTTCCATTTCAAGTCCACGCACTCATTTCCAAAATTCGCACGACACCGTTTCGACGTTTTGATCCGACGTTGCACCCCGCACCGTCGATGTTGCACTCTGAGTATATCGATTATTCGGACAGCCATATCTTTTGACTCGTTTAGAGTTACGGGAGCCATAACCTGTCAAAACGAAGCTCTCCAGAAGTTCTACGCCTTTGACAGCCTAAGGCCGTCATAACGGCGTTCCATACCCAAAAAGGACCATCCGAATCACTTTCGGTGGCTCGGAAGTTTTTTGTCTTTTCGGTTTCTTCATTTGAATTTTTTGGTTAAACGGGATCACCGTGGCTGGCCTACGATTTAACACCGCTGCAGAATGATTCCTCATGGTACAGTTCCGTTTCAAATCCACGCACTCATTTCCAAAATTCGCACGACACCGTTTCGGCGTTTTGATCCGACGTTGCACCCCGCACCGTCGATGTTGCACCTTGAGTATATCGATTATTCGGACAGCCATATCTTTTGCCTCGTTTAGAGTTACGGGAGCCATAACCTGTCAAAACGAAGCTCTCCTGGAGATCTACGCCTTTGACAGCCCAAGGCCGTCATAACGGCGTTCCATACCCAAAAAGGACCATCCGAATCAATTTCGAGGGCTCGGAAGTTTTTTTTCTTTTCGGTTTCTTCATTTGAATTTTTTGGTTAAACGGGATCACCGTGGCTGGCCTACGATTTAACACCGCTGCAGAGTGATTCCTCATGGTACAGTTCTGTTTCAAATCCACGCACTCATTTCCAAAATTCGCACGACACCGTTTCGACGTTTTGATCCGACGTTGCACCACGCACCGTCGATGTTGCACTCTGAGTATATCGATTATTCGGACAGCCATATCTTTTGACTCGTTTAGAGTTATGGGAGCCATAACCTGTCAAAACGAAGCTCTCCAGAAGATCTACGCCTTTGACAGCCCAAGGCCGTCATAACGGCGTTCCATACCCAAAAAGGACCATCCGAATCACTTTCGGGGGCTCGGAAGTTTTTTTTCTTTTCGGTTTCTTCATTTGAATTTTTTGGTTAAACGGGATCACCGTGGCTGGCCTACGATTTAACACCGCTGCAGAATGATTCCTCATGGTACAGTTCCGTTTCAAATCCACGCACTCATTTCCAAAATTCGCACGACACCGTTTCGGCGTTTTGATCCGACGTTGCACCCCGCACCGTCGATGTTGCACCTTGAGTATATCGATTATTCGGACAGCCATATCTTTTGCCTCGTTTAGAGTTACGGGAGCCATAACCTGTCAAAACGAAGCTCTCCAGGAGATCTACGCCTTTGACAGCCAAAGGCCGTCATAACGGTGTTCCATACCCAAAAAGGACCATCCGAATCACTTTTGGGGGCTCGGAAGTTTTTTTCTTTTCGGTTTCTTCATTTGAATTTTTTGGTTAAACGGGATCACCGTGGCTGGCCTACGATTTAACACCGCTGCAGAATGATTCCTCATGGTACAGTTCCGTTTCAAATCCACGCACTCATTTCCAAAATTCGCACGACACCGTTTCGGCGTTTTGATCCGACGTTGCACCCCGCACCGTCGATGTTGCACCTTGAGTATATCGATTATTCGGACAGCCATATCTTTTGCCTCGTTTAGAGTTACGGGAGCCATAACCTGTCAAAACGAAGCTCTCCTGGAGATCTACGCCTTTGACAGCCCAAGGCCGTCATAACGGCGTTCCATACCCAAAAAGGACCATCCGAATCACTTTCGGGGGCTCGGAAGTTTTTTTTCTTTTCGGTTTCTTCATTTGAATTTTTTGGTTAAACGGGATCACCGTGGCTGGCCTACGATTTAACACCGCTGCAGAGTGATTCCTCATGGTACAGTTCTGTTTCAAATCCACGCACTCATTTCCAAAATTCGCACGACACCGTTTCGACGTTTTGATCCGACGTTGCACCACGCACCGTCGATGTTGCACTCTGAGTATATCGATTATTCGGACAGCCATATCTTTTGACTCGTTTAGAGTTATGGGAGCCATAACCTGTCAAAACGAAGCTCTCCAGAAGATCTACGCCTTTGACAGCCCAAGGCCGTCATAACGGCATTCCATACCCAAAAAGGACCATCCGAATCACTTTCGAGGGCTCGGAAGTTTTTTTTCTTTTCGGTTTCTTCATTTGAATTTTTTAGTTAAACGGGATCACCGTGGCTGGCCTACGATTTAACACCGCTGCAGAATGATTCCTCATGGTACAGTTCTGTTTCAAATCCACGCACTCATTTCCAAAATTCGTACGACACCGTTTCGGCGTTTTGATCCGACGTTGCACCCTGCACCGTCGATGTTGCACCTTGAGTATATCGATTATTCGGACAGCCATATCTTTTGACTCGTTTAGAGTTACGGGAGCCATAACCTGTCAAAACGAAGCTCTCCAGGAGATCTACGCCTTTGACAGCCCAAGGCCGTCATAACGGCGTTCCATACCCAAAAAGGAGCATCCGAATCACTTTCGGGGGCTCGGAAGTTTATTTTCTTTTCGGTTTCTTCATTTGAATTTTTTGGTTAAACGGGATCACCGTGGCTGGCCTACGATTTAACACCGCTGCAGAATGATTCCGCATGTACAGTTCCATTTCAAGTCCACGCACTCATTTCCAAAATTCGCACGACACCGTTTCGACGTTTTGATCCGACGTTGCACCCCGCACCGTCGATGTTGCACTCTGAGTATATCGATTATTCGGACAGCCATATCTTTTGACTCGTTTAGAGTTACGGGAGCCATAACCTGTCAAAACGAAGCTCTCCAGAAGATCTATGCCTTTGACAGCCCAAGGCCGTCATAACGGCATTCCATACCCAAAAAGGACCATCCGAATCACTTTCGAGGGCTCGGAAGTTTTTTTTCTTTTCGGTTTCTTCATTTGAATTTTTTAGTTAAACGGGATCACCGTGGCTGGCCTACGATTTAACACCGCTGCAGAATGATTCCTCATGGTACAGTTCTGTTTCAAATCCATGCACTCATTTCCAAAATTCGTACGACACCGTTTCGGCGTTTTGATCCGACGTTGCACCCCGCACCGTCGATGTTGCACCTTGAGTATATCGATTATTCGGACAGCCATATCTTTTGACTCGTTTAGAGTTACGGGAGCCATAACCTGTCAAAACGAAGCTCTCCAGGAGATCTACGCCTTTAACAGCCCAAGGCCGTCATAACGGCGTTCCATACCCAAAAAGGACCATCCGAATCACTTTCGGGGGCTCGGAAGTTTTTTTTCTTTTCGGTTTCTTCATTTGAATTTTTTGGTTAAACGGGATCACCGTGGCTGGCCTACGATTTAACACCGCTGCAGAATGATTCCGCATGGTACAGTTCCATTTCAAGTCCACGCACTCATTTCCAAAATTCGCACGACACCGTTTCGACGTTTTGATCCGACGTTGCACCCCGCACCGTCGATGTTGCACTCTGAGTATATCGATTATTCGGACAGCCATATCTTTTGACTCGTTTAGAGTTACGGGAGCCATAACCTGTCAAAACGAAGCTCTCCAGAAGATCTACGCCTTTGACTGCCTAAGGCCGTCATAAAGGCATTCCATACCCAAAAAGGACCATCCGAATCACTTTCGGTGGCTCGGAAGTTTTTTTTCTTTTCGGTTTCTTCATTTGAATTTTTTGGTTAAACGGGATCACCGTGGCTGGCCTACGATTTAACACCGCTGCAGAATGATTCCTCATGGTACAGTTCCGTTTCAAATCCACGCACTCATTTCCAAAATTCGCACGACACCGTTTCGGCGTTTTGATCCGACGTTGCACCCCGCACCGTCGATGTTTCACCTTGAGTATATCGATTATTCGGACAGCCATATCTTTTGACTCGTTTAGAGTTACGGGAGCCATAACCTGTCAAAACGAAGCTCTCCAGGAGATCTACGCCTTTGACGGCCCAAGGCCGTCATAACGGCGTTCCATACCCAAAAAGGACCATCCGAATCACTTTCGGGGGCTCGGAATTTTATTTTCTTTTCTGTTTCTTCATTTGAATTTTTTTGTTAAACGGGATCACCGTGGCTGGCCTACGATTTAACACCGCTGCAGAATGATTCCGCATGGTACAGTTCCGTTTCAAATCCACGCACTCATTTTCAAAATTCGCACGACACCGTTTCGACGTTTTGATCCGACGTTGCACCCCGCACCGTCGATGTTGCACTCTGAGTATATCGATTATTCGGACAGCCATATCTTTTGACTCGTTTAGAGTTACGGGAGCCATAACCTGTCAAAATGAAGCTCTCCAGAAGATCTACGCCTTTGACTGCCTAAGGCCGTCATAACGGCGTTCCATACCCAAAAAGGACCATCCGAATCACTTTCGGTGGCTCGGAAGTTTTTTTTCTTTTCGGTTTCTTCATTTGAATTTTTTGGTTAAACGGGATCACCGTGGCTGGCCTACGATTTAACACCGCTGCAGAATGATTCCTCATGGTACAGTTCCGTTTCAAATCCACGCACTCATTTCCAAAATTCGCACGACACCGTTTCGGCGTTTTGATCCGACGTTGCACCCCGCACCGTCGATGTTGCACCTTGAGTATATCGATTATTCGGACAGCCATATCTTTTGCCTCGTTTAGAGTTACGGGAGCCATAACCTGTCAAAACGAAGCTCTCCAGGAGATCTACGCCTTTGACAGCCCAAGGCCGTCATAACGGTGTTCCATACCCAAAAAGGACCATCCGAATCACTTTTGGGGGCTCGGAAGTTTTTTTCTTTTCGGTTTCTTCATTTGAATTTTTTGGTTAAACGGGATCACCGTGGCTGGCCTACGATTTAACACCGCTGCAGAATGATTCCCCATGGTACAGTTCTGTTTCAAATCCACGCACTCATTACCAAAATTCGCACGACACCGTTTCGGCGTTTTGATCCGACGTTGCACCCCGCACCGTCGATGTTGCACTCTGAGTATATCGATTATTCGGACAGCCATATCTTTTGACTCGTTTAGAGTTACGGGAGCCATAACCTGTCAAAACGAAGCTCTCCAGGAGATCTATGCCTTTGACGGCCCAAAGTCGTCAAAACGGCGTTCCATACCCAAAAAGGACCATCCGAATCACTTTCGGTGGCTCGGAAGTTTTTTTTCTTTTCGGTTTCTTCATTTGAATTTTTTGGTTAAACGGGATCACCGTGGCTGGCCTACGATTTAACACCGCTGCAGAATGATTCCTCATGGTACAGTTCCGTTTCAAATCCACGCACTCATTTCCAAAATTCGCACGACACCGTTTCGGCGTTTTGATCCGACGTTGCACCCCGCACCGTCGATGTTGCACCTTGAGTATATCGATTATTCGGACAGCCATATCTTTTGCCTCGTTTAGAGTTACGGGAGCCATAACCTGTCAAAACGAAGCTCTCCAGGAGATCTACGCCTTTGACGGCCCAAGGCCGTCATAACGGCGTTCCATACCCAAAAAGGACCATCCGAATCACTTTCGGTGGCTCGGAAGTTTTTTTTCTTTTCGGTTTCTTCATTTGAATTTTTTGGTTAAACGGGATCACCGTGGCTGGCCTACGATTTAACACCGCTGCAGAATGATTCCTCATGGTACAGTTCCGTTTCAAATCCACGCACTCATTTCCAAAATTCGCACGACACCATTTCGGCGTTTTGATCCGACATTGCACCCCGCACCGTCGATGTTGCACTCTGAGTATATCGATTATTCGGACAGCCATATCTTTTGACTCGTTTAGAGTTACGGGAGTCATAACCTGTCAAAACGAAGCTCTCCAGGAGATCTATGCCTTTGATTGCCCAAGGCCGTCATAACGGCGTTCCATACCCAAAAAGGACCATCCGAATCACTTTCGGGGGCTCGGAAGTTTTTTTTCTTTTCGGTTTCTTCATTTGAATTTTTTGGTTAAACGGGATCACCGTGGCTGGCCTACGATTTAACACCGTTGCAGAATGATTCCTCATGGTACAGTTCTGTTTCAAATCCACGCACTCATTTCCCAAATTCGCACGACACCGTTTCGGCGTTTTTATCCGACGTTGCACCCCGCACCGTCGATGTTGCACCTTGAGTATATCGATTATTCGGACAGCCATATCTTTTGACTCGTTTAGAGTTACGGGAGCCATAATCTGTCAAAACGAAGCTCTCTAGGAGATCTACGCCTTTGACAGCCTAAGGCCGTCATAACGGCGTTCCATACCCAAAAAGGACCATCCGAATCACTTTCGAGGGCTCGAAAGTTTTTTTCTTTTCGGTTTCTTCATTTGAATTTTTTGGTTAAACGGGATCACCGTGGCTGGCCTACGATTTAACACCGCTGCAGAATGATTCCGCATGGTACAGTTCCGTTTCAAATCCACGCACTCATTTCCAAAATTCGCACGACACCGTTTCGGCGTTTTGATCCGACGTTGCACCCCGCACCGTCGATGTTGCACCTTGAGTATATCGATTATTCGGACAGCCATATCTTTTGACTCGTTTAGAGTTACGGGAGCCATAACCTGTCAAAACGAAGCTCTCCAGGAGATCTACGCCTTTGATAGCCCAAGGCCGTCATAACGGCGTTCCATACCCAAAAAGGACCATCCGAATCACTTTCGGGGGCTCGGAAGTTTTTTTTCTTTTCGGTTTCTTCATTTGAATTTTTTGGTTAAACGGGATCACCGTGGCTGGCCTACGATTTAACACCGCTGCAAAATGATTCCTCATGGTACAGTTCCGTTTCAAATCCACGCACTCATTTCCAAAATTCGCAGGACACCGTTTCGGCGTTTTGATCCGACGTTGCACCCCGCACCGTCGATGTTGCACCTTGAGTATATCGATTATTCGGACAGCCATATCTTTAGACTCGTTTAGAGTTACGGGAGCCATAACCTGTCAAAACGAAGCTCTCCAAGAGATCTACGCCTTTGACAGCCCAAGGCCATCATAATGGCATTCCATACCCAAAAAGGACCATCCGAATCACTTTCGGGGGCTCGGAAGTTTTTTTTCTTTTCGGTTTCTTCATTTGAATTTTTTGGTTAAACGGGATCACCGTGGCTGGCCTACGATTTAACACCGCTGCAGAATGATTCCTCATGGTACAGTACTGTTTCAAATCCACGCACTCATTTCCAAAATTTGCACGACACCGTTTCGGCGTTTTGATCCGACGTTGCACCCCGCACCGTCGATGTTGCACCTTGAGTATATCGATTATTCGGACAGCCATATCTTTTGACTCGTTTAGAGTTACGGGAGCCATAACCTGTCAAAACAAAGCTCTACAGGAGATCTACGCCTTTGATAGCCCAAGGCCGTCATAACGGCGTTCCATACCCAAAAAGGACCATCCGAATCACTTTCGGGGGCTCGGAAGTTTTTTTTCTTTTCGGTTTCTTCATTTGAATTTTTTGGTTAAACGGGATCACCGTGGCTGGCCTACGATGTAACACCGCTGCAGAATGATTCCCCATGGTACAGTTCTGTTTCAAATCCACGCACTCATTACCAAAATTCGCACGACACCGTTTCGGCGTTTTGATCCGACGTTGCACCCCGCACCGTCGATGTTGCACCTTGAGTATATCGATTATTCGGACAGCCATATCTTTTGACTCGTTCAGAGTTACGGGAGCCATAACCTGTCAAAACGAAGCTCTCCAGGAGATCTATGCCTTTGACAGCCCAAGGCCGTCATAACGGCGTTCCATACCCAAAAAGGACCATCCGAATCACTTTCGGGGGCTCGGAAGTTTTTTTTTCTTTTCGGTTTCTTCATTTGAATTTTTTGGTTAAACGGGATCACCGTGGCTGGCCTACGATTTAACACTGCTGAAGAATGATTCCGCATGGTACAGTTCCGTTTCAAATCCACCCACTCATTTCCAAAATTCGCACGACACCGTTTCGACGTTTTGATCCGACGTTGCACCCCGCACCGTCGATGTTGCACTCTGAGTATATCGATTATTTGGACAGCCATATCTTTTGACTCGTTTAGAGTTACGGGAGCCATAACCTGTCAAAACGAAGCTCCCTAGAAGATCTACGCCTTTGATGGCCTAAGGCCGTCATAACGGCGTTCCAAACCCAAAAAGGACCATCTGAATCACTTTCGGTGGCTCGAAAGTTTTTTTCTTTTCGGTTTCTTCATTTGAATTTTTTGGTTAAACGGGATCACCGTGGCTGGCCTACGATTTAACACCACTGCAGAATGATTCCTCATGGTACAGTTCCGTTTCAAATCCACGCACTCATTTCCAAAATTCGCACGACACCGTTTCGGCGTTTTGATCCGACGTTGCACCCCGCACCGTCGATGTTGCACTCTGAGTATATCGATTATTCGGACAGCCATATCTTTTGACTCGTTTAGAGTTACGGGAGCCATAACCTGTCAAAACGAAGCTCTCCAGGAGATCTACGCCTTTGACAGCCCAAGGCCGTCATAACGGCGTTCCATACCCAAAAAGGACCATCCGAATCACTTTCGGTGGCTCGGAAGTTTTTTTTCTTTTCGGTTTCTTCATTTGAATTTTTTGGTTAAACGGGATCACCGTGGCTGGCCTACGATTTAACACCGCTGCAGAATGATTCCTCATGGTACAGTTCCGTTTCAAATCCACGCACTCATTTCCAAAATTCGCACGACACCGTTTCGGCGTTTTGATCCGACGTTGCACCCCGCACCGTCGATGTTGCACCTTGAGTATATCGATTATTCGGACAACCATATCTTTTGCCTCGTTTAGAGTTACGGGAGCCATAACCTGTCAAAACGAAGCTCTCCAAGAGATCTATGCCTTTGACTGCCCAAGGCCGTCATAACGGTGTTCCATACCCAAAAAGGACCATCCGAATCACCTTCGGGGGCTCGGAAGTTTTTTTCTTTTCGGTTTCTTCATTTGAATTTTTTGGTTAAACAGGATCACCGTGGCTGGCCTACGATTTAACACCGCTGCAGAATGATTCCCCATGGTACAGTTCTGTTTCAAATCCACGCACTCATTACCAAAATTCGCACGACACCGTTTCGGCGTTTTGATCCGACGTTGCACCCCGCACCGTCGATGTTGCACTCTGAGTATATCGATTATTCGGAAAGCCATATCTTTTGACTCGTTTAGAGTTACGGGAGCCATAACCGGTCAAAACGAAGCTCTCCAGGAGATCTATGCCTTTGACGGCCCAAAGCCGTCATAACGGCGTTCCATACCCAAAAAGGACCATCCGAATCACTTTCGGGGGCTCGGAAGTTTTTTTTCTTTTCGGTTTCTTCATTTGAATTTTTTGGTTAAACGGGATCACCGTGGCTGGCCTACGATTTAACACCGCTGCAGAATGATTCCTCATGGTACAGTTCCGTTTCAAATCCACGCACTCATTTCCAAAATTCGTACGACAACGTTTCGGCGTTTTGATCCGACGTTGCACCCCGCACCGTCGATGTTGCACTCTGAGTATATCGATTATTCGGACAGCCATATCTTTTGACTCGTTTAGAGTTACGGGAGCCATAACCTGTCAAAACGAAGCTCTCCAGGAGATCTATGCCTTTGATTGCCCAAGGCCGTCATAACGGCGTTCCATACCCAAAAAGGACCATCCGAATCACTTTCGGGGGCTCGGAAGTTTTTTTCTTTTCGGTTTCTTCATTTGAATTTTTTGGTTAAACGGGATCACCGTGGCTGGCCTACGATTTAACACCGTTGCAGAATGATTCCTCATGGTACAGTTCCGTTTCAAATCCACGCACTCATTTCCAAAATTCGCACGACACCGTTTCGGCGTTTTGATCCGACGTTGCACCCCGCACCGTCGATGTTGCACCTTGAGTATATCGATTATTCGGACAGCCATATCATTTGACTCGTTTAGAGTTAAGGGAGCCATAATCTGTCAAAACGAAGCTCACCAGGAGATCTACGCCTTTGACAGCCCAAGGCCGTCATAACGGCGTTCCATACCCAAAAAGGACCATCCGAATCACTTTCGGGGGCTCGGAAGTTTTTTTTCTTTTCGGTTTCTTCATTTGAATTTTTTGGTTAAACGGGATCACCGTGGCTGGCCTACGATTTAACACTGCTGCAGAATGATTCCGCATGGTACAGTTCCGTTTCAAATCCACGCACTCATTTCGAAAATTCGCACGACACCGTTTCGGCGTTTTGATCCGACGTTGCACCCCGCACCGTCGATGTTGCACCTTGAGTATATCGATTATTCGGACAGCCATATCTTTTGACTCGTTTAGAGTTACGGGAGCCATAACCTATCAAAACGAAGATCTCCAGGAGATCTACCCCTTTGACAGCCCAAGGCCGTCATAACGGCTTTCCATACCCAAAAAGGACCATCCGAATCACTTTCGGGGGCTCGGAAGTTTTTTTCTTTTCGGTTTCTTCATTTGAATTTTTTGGTTAAACGGGATCACCGTGGCTGGCCTACGATTTAACACCGCTGCAGAATGATTCCTCATGGTACAGTTCCGTTTCAAATCCACGCACTCATTTCCAAAATTCGCAGGACACCGTTTCGGCGTTTTGATCCGACGTTGCACCCCGCACCGTTGATGTTGCACCTTGAGTATATCGATTATTCGGACAGCCATATCTTTTGACTCGTTTAGAGTTACGGGAGCCATAACCTGTCAAAACGAAGCTCTCCAGGAGATCTACGCCTTTGACAGCCCAAGGCCATTAAAACGGCGTTCCATACCCAAAAAGGACCATCCGAATCACTTTCGGGGGCTCGGAAGTTTTTTTCTTTTCGGTTTCTTCATTTGAATTTTTTGGTTAAACGGGATCACCGTGGCTGGCCTACGATTTAACACCGCTGCAGAATGATTCCCCATGGTACAGTTCTGTTTCAAATCCACGCACTCATTACCAAAATTCGCACGACACCGTTTCAGCGTTTTGATCCGACGTTGCACCCCGCACCGTCGATGTTGCACTCTGAGTATATCGATTATTCGGACAGCCATATCTTTAGACTCGTTTAGAGTTACGGGAGCCATAACCTGTCAAAACGAAGCTCTCCAGGAGATCTACGCCTTTGACAGCCCAAGGCTGTCATAACAGCATTCCATACCCAAAAAGGACCATCCGAATCACTTTCGGGGGCTCGGAAGTTTTTTTTCTTTTCGGTTTCTTCATTTGAATTTTTTGGTTAAACGGGATCACCGTGGCTGGCCTACGATTTAACACCGTTGCAGAATGATTCCTCATGGTACAGTTCCGTTTCAAATCCACGCACTCTTTTCCAAAATTCGCACGACACCGTTTCGGCGTTTTGATCCGACGTTGCACCCCGCACCGTCGATGTTGCACCTTGAGTATATCGATTATTCGGACAGCCATATCTTTTGACTCGTTTAGAGTTACGGGAGCCATAATCTGTCAAAACGAAGCTCTCCAGGAGATCTACGCCTTTGACAGCCCAAGGCCGTCATAACGGCGTTCCATACCCAAAAAGGACCATCCGAATCACTTTCGGGGGCTCGGAAGTTTTTTTTCTTTTCGGTTTCTTCATTTGAATTTTTTGGTTAAACTGGATCACCGTGGCTGGCCTACGATTTAACACCGCTGCAGAATGATTCCGCATGGTACAGTTCCGTTTCAAATCCACGCACTCATTTCCAAAATTCGCACGACACCGTTTCGGCGTTTTGATCCGACGTTGCACCCCGCACCGTCGATGTTGCACCTTGAGTATATCGATTATTCGGACAGCCATATCTTTTGACTCGTTTAGAGTTACGGGAGCCATAACCTGTCAAAACGAAGATCTCCAGGAGATCTACCCCTTTGACAGCCCAAGGCCGTCATAACGGCTTTCCATACCCAAAAAGGACCATCCGAATCACTTTCGGGGGCTCGGAAGTTTTTTTCTTTTCGGTTTCTTCATTTGAATTTTTTGGTTAAACGGGATCACCATGGCTGGCCTACGATTTAACACCGCTGCAGAATGATTCCTCATGGTACAGTTCCGTTTCAAATCCACGCACTCATTTCCAAAATTCGCATGACACCGTTTCGGCGTTTTGATCCGACGTTGCACCCCGCACCGTTGATGTTGCACCTTGAGTATATCGATTATTCGGACAGCCATATCTTTAGACTCGTTTAGAGTTACGGGAGCCATAACCTGTCAAAACGAAGCTCTCCAGGAGATCTACGCCTTTGACAGCCCAAGGCCGTCATAACGGCGTTCCATACCCAAAAAGGACCATCCGAATCACTTTCGAGGGCTCGGAAGTTTTTTTTCTTTTCGGTTTCTTCATTTGAATTTTTTGGTTAAACGGGATCACCGTGGCTGGCCTACGATTTAACACCGCTGCAGAATGATTCCTCATGGTACAGTTCCGTTTCAAATCCACGCACTCATTTCCAAAATTCGCACGACACCGTTTCGGCGTTTTGATCCAACGTTGCACCCCGCACCGTCGATGTTGCACCTTGAGTATATCGATTATTCGGACAGCCATATCTTTTGCCTCGTTTAGAGCTACGGGAGCCATAACCTGTCAAAACGAAGCTCTCCAAGAGATCTATGCCTTTGACAGCCCAAGGCCGTCATAACGGTGTTCCATACCCAAAAAGGACCATCCGAATCACTTTCGGGGGCTCGGAAGTTTTTTTCTTTTCGGTTTCTTCATTTGAATTTTTTGGTTAAACGGGATCACCGTGGCTGGCCTACGATTTAACACCGCTGCAGAATGATTCCCCATGGTACAGTTCTGTTTCAAATCCACGCACTCATTACCAAAATTCGCACGACACCGTTCCGGCGTTTTGATCCGACGTTGCACCCCACACCGTCGATGTTGCACTCTGAGTATATCGATTATTCGGACAGCCATATCTTTTGACTCGTTTAGAGTTACGGGAGCCATAACCGGTCAAAACGAAGCTCTCCAGGAGATCTATGCCTTTGATGGCCCAAAGCCGTCATAACGGCGTTCCATACCCAAAAAGGACCATCCGAATCACTTTTGGGGGCTCGGAAGTTTTTTTTCTTTTCGGTTTCTTCATTTGAATTTTTTGGTTAAACGGGATCACCGTGGCTGGCCTACGATTTAACACCGCTGCAGAATGATTCCTCATGGTACAGTTCCGTTTCAAATCCACGCACTCATTTCCAAAATTCGTACGACACCGTTTCGGCGTTTTGATCCGACGTTGCACCCCGCACCGTCGATGTTGCACTCTGAGTATATCGATTATTCGAACAGCCATATCTTTTGACTCGTTTAGAGTTACGGGAGCCATAACCTGTCAAAACGAAGCTCTCCAGGAGATCTATGCCTTTGATTGCCCAAGGCCGTCATAACGGCGTTCCATACCCAAAAAGGACCATCCGAATCACTTTCGGGGGCTCGGAAGTTTTTTTTCTTTTCGGTTTCTTCATTTGAATTTTTTGGTTAAACGGGATCACCGTGGCTGGCCTACGATTTAACACCGTTGCAGAATGATTCCTCATGGTACAGTTCCGTTTCAAATCCACGCACTCATTTCCAAAATTCGCACGACACCGTTTCGGCGTTTTGATCCGACGTTGCACCCCGCACCGTCGATGTTGCACCTTGAGTATATCGATTATTCGGACAGCCATATCTTTTGACTCGTTTAGAGTTAAGGGAGCCATAATCTGTCAAAACGAAGCTCTCCAGGAGATCTACGCCTTTGACAGCCCAAGGCCGTCATAACGGCGTTCCATACCCAAAAAGGACCATCCGAATCACTTTCGGGGGCTCGGAAGTTTTATTTCTTTTCGGTTTCTTCATTTGAATTTTTTGGTTAAACGGGATCACCGTGGCTGGCCTACGATTTAACACCGCTGCAGAATGATTCCGCATGGTACAGTTCCGTTTCAAATCCACGCACTCATTTCGAAAATTCGCACGACACCGTTTCGGCGTTTTGATCCGACGTTGCACCCCGCACCGTCGATGTTGCACCTTGAGTATATCGATTATTCGGACAGCCATATCTTTTGACTCGTTTAGAGTTACGGGAGCCATAACCTATCAAAACGAAGATCTCCAGGAGATCTACCCCTTTGACAGCCCAAGGCCGTCATAACGGCGTTCCATACCCAAAAAGGACCATCCGAATCACTTTCGGGGGCTCGGAAGTTTTTTTTCTTTTCGGTTTCTTCATTTGAATTTTTTGGTTAAACGGGATCACCGTGGCTGGCCTACGATTTAACACCGCTGCAGAATGATTCCGCATGGTACAGTTCCGTTTCAAATCCACGCACTCATTTCGAAAATTCGCACGACACCGTTTCGGCGTTTTGATCCGACGTTGCACCCCGCACCGTCGATGTTGCACCTTGAGTATATCGATTATTCGGACAGCCATATCTTTTGACTCGTTTAGAGTTACGGGAGCCATAACCTGTCAAAACGAAGCTCTCCAGGAGATCTATGCCTTTGACAGCCCAAGGCCGTTATAACGATGTTCCATACCCAAAAAGGACCATCCGAATCACTTTCGGGGGCTCGGAAGTTTTTTTTCTTTTCGGTTTCTTCATTTGAATTTTTTGGTTAAACGGGATCACCGTGGCTGGCCTACGATTTAACACCGCTGCAGAATGATTCCCCATGGTACAGTTCTGTTTCAAATCCACGCACTCATTACCAAAATTCGCACGACACCGTTTCAGGTTTTTGATCCGACATTGCACCCCGCACCGTCGATGTTGCACTCTGAGTATATCGATTATTCGGACAGCCGTATCTTTAGACTCGTTTAGAGTTACGGGAGCCATAACTTGTCAAAACGAAGCTCTCCAGGAGATCTACGCCTTTGACAGCCCAAGGCCGTCATAACAGCATTCCATACCCAAAAAGGACCATCCGAATCACTTTCGGGGGCTCGGAAGTTTTTTTTCTTTTCGGTTTCTTCATTTGAATTTTTTGGTTAAACGGGATCACCGTGGCTGGCCTACGATTTAACACCGCTGCAGAATGATTCCTCATGGTACAGTTCTGTTTCAAATCCACGCACTCATTTCCAAAATTCGCACGACACCGTTTCGGCGTTTTGATCCGACGTTGCACCCCGCACCGTCGATGTTGCACCTTGAGTATATTGATTATTCGGACAGCCATATCTTTTGACTCGTTTAGAGTTACGGGAGCCATAACCTGTCAAAACGAAGCTCTCCAGGAGATCTACGCCTTTGACAGCCCAAGGCCGTCATAACGGCGTTCCATACCCAAAAAGGACCATCCGAATCACTTTCGGGGGCTCGGAAGTTTTTTTTCTTTTCGGTTTCTTCATTTGAATTTTTTGGTTAAACGGGATCACCGTGGCTGGCCTACGATTTAACACCGCTGCAGAATGATTCCCCATGGTACAGTTCTGTTTCAAATCCACGCACTCATTACCAAAATTCGCATGACACCGTTTCGGAGTTTTGATCCGACGTTGCACCCCGCACCGTCGATGTTGCACCTTGAGTATATCGATTATTCTGACAGCCATATCTTTTGACTCGTTTAGAGTTACGGGAGCCATAACCTGTCAAAACGAAGCTCTCCAGGAGATCTACGCCTTTGACAGCCCAAGGCTGTCATAACGGCGTTCCATACCCAAAAAGGACCATCCGAATCACTTTCGGGGACTCGGAAGTTTTTTTTCTTTTCGGTGTCTTCATTTGAATTTTTTGGTTAAACGGGATCACCGTGGCTGGCCTACGATTTAACACCGCTACAGAATGATTCTGCATGGTACAGTTCCGTTTCAAATCCACGCACTCATTTCCAAAATTCGCACGACACCGTTTCGGCGTTTTGATCCACGTTGCACCCCGCACCGTCGATGTTGCACCTTGAGTATATCGATTATTCGGACAGCCATATCTTTTGACTCGTTTAGAGTTACGGGAGCCATAACCTGTCAAAACGAAGCTCTCCAGGAGATCTACCCCTTTGACAGCCCAAGGCCATCATAACGGCTTTCCATACCCAAAAAGGACCATCCGAATCACTTTCGGGGGCTCGGAAGTTTTTTTTCTTTTCGGTTTCTTCATTTGAATTTTTTGGTTAAACGGGATCACCGTGGCTGGCCTACGATTTAACACCGCTGCAGAATGATTCCTCATGGTACAGTTCCGTTTCAAATCCACGCACTCATTTCCAAAATTCGCACGACACCGTTTCGACGTTTTGATCCGACGTTGCACCCCGCACCGTCGATGTTGCACTCTGAGTATATCGATTATTCGGACAGCCATATCTTTTGACTCGTTTAGAGTTACGGGAGCCATAACCTGTCAAAACGAAGCTCTCCAGGATATCTACCCCTTTGACAGCCCAAGGCCGTCATAACGGCGTTCCATACCCAAAAAGGACCATCCGAATCACTTTCGGGGACTCGGAAGTTTTTTTTTCTTTTCGGTTTCTTCATTTGAATTTTTTGGTTAAACGGGATCACCGTGGCTGGCCTACGATTTAACACCGCTGCAGAATGATTCCTCATGGTACAGTTCCGTTTCAAATCCACGCTCTCATTTCAAAAATTCGCACGACACCGTTTCGACGTTTTGATCCGACGTTGCACCCCGCACCGTCGATGTTGCACCTTGAGTATATCGATTATTCGGACAGCCATAACTTTTGACTCGTTTAGAGTTACGGGAGCCATAACCTGTCAAAACGAAGCTCTCTAGGAGATCTACCTCTTTGACAGCCCAAGGCCGTCATAACGGCGTTCCGTACCCAAAAAGGACCATCCGAATCACTTTCGGGGGCTCGGAAGTTTTTTTTCTTTTCGGTTTCTTCATTTGAATTTTTTGGTTAAACGGGATCACCGTGGCTGGCCTACGATTTAACACCGCTGAAGAATGATTCTGCATGGTACAGTTCCGTTTCAAATCCACGCACTCATTTCCAAAATTCGCACGACACCGTTTCGACGTTTTGATCCGACGTTGCACCCCGCACCGTCGATGTTGCACCTTGAGTATATCGATTATTCGGACAGCCATATCTTTTGACTCGTTTAGAGTTACGGGAGCCATAACCTGTCAAAACGAAGCTCTCCAGGAGATCTACGCCTTTGACAGCCCAAGGCCGTCATGACGGCGTTCCATACCCAAAAAGGACCATCCGAATCACTTTCGGGGGCTCGGAAGTTTTTTTTCTTTTCGGTTTCTTCATTTGAATTTTTTGGTTAAACGGGATCACCGTGGCTGGCCTACGATTTAACACCGCTGTAGAATGATTCCTAATGGTACAGTTCCGTTTCAAATCCACGCACTCATTTCCAAAATTCGCACGACACCGTTTCGGCGTTTTGATCCGACGTTGCACCCCGCACCGTCGATGTTGCACCTTGAGTATATCGATTATTCGGATAGCCATATCCTTTGACTCGTTTAGAGTTACGGGAGCCATAACCTGTCAAAACGAAGCTCTCCAGGATCTACCCCTTTGACATCCCAAGGCCGTCATAACGGCTTTCCATACCCAAAAAGGACCATCCGAATCACTTTCGGGGGCTCGGAAGTTTTTTTTCTTTTCGGTTTCTTCATTTGAATTTTTTGGTTAAACGGGATCACCGTGGCTGGCCTACGATTTAACACCGCTGCATAATGATTCCCCATGGTACAGTTCTGTTTCAAATCCACGCACTCATTACCAAAATTCGCACGACACCGTTTCGGCGTTTTGATCCGACGTTGCACCCCGCACCGTCGATGTTGCACTCTAAGTATGTCGATTATTCGGACAGCCATATCTTTTGACTCCTTTAGAGTTACGGGAGCCATAACCTGTCAAAACGAAGCTCTCCAGGAGATCTACGCCTTTGACGGCCCAAGGCCGTCATAACGGCGTTCCATACCCAAAAAGGACCATCCGAATCACTTTCGGGGGCTCGGAAGTTTTTTTCTTTTCGGTTTCTTCATTTGAATTTTTTGGTTAAACGGGATCACCGTGGCTGGCCTACGATTTAACACCGCTGCAGAATGATTCCTCATGATACAGTTCCGTTTCAAATCCACGCACTCATTTCCAAAATTCGCACGACACCGTTTCGGCGTTTTGATCCGACGTTGCACCCCGCACCGTCGATGTTGCACCTTGAGTATATCGATTATTCGGACAGCCATATCTTTTGACTCGTTTAGAGTTTCGGGAGCCATAACCTGTCAAAACGAAGCTCTCCAGGAGATCTACGCCTTTGACGGCCCTAGGCCGTCATAACGGCGTTCCATACCCAAAAATGACCATCCGAATCACTTTCGGGGGCTCGGAAGTTTTTTTTCTTTTCGGTTTCTTCATTTGACTTTTTTGGTTAAACGGGATCACCGTGGCTGGCCTACGATTTTACACCGCTGCAGAATGATTCCCCATGGTACAGTTCTGTTTCAAATCCACGCACTCATTACCAAAATTCGCACGACACCGTTTCGGCGTTTTGATCCGACGTTGCACCCCGCACCGTCGATGTTGCACTCTGAGTATATCGATTATTCGGACAGCCATATCTGTTGACTCGTTTAGAGAAACGGGAGCCATAACCTGTCAAAACGAAGCTCTCCGGAAGATCTACGCCTTTGACGGCCCTAGGCCGTCATAACGGCGTTCCATACCCAAAAAGGACCATCCAAATCACTTTCGGGGGCTCGGAAGTTTTTTTTCTTTTCGGTTTCTTCATTTGAATTTTTTGGTTAAACGGGATCACCGTGGCTGGCCTACGATTTAACACCGCTGCAGAATGATTCCTCATGGTACAGTTCCATTTCAAATCCACGCACTCATTTCCAAAATTCGCACGACACCGTTTCGACGTTTTGATCCGACGTTACACCCCGCACCGTCGATGTTGCACTCTGAGTATATCGATTATTCGGACAGCCATATCTTTTGACTCGTTTAGAGTTACGGGAGTCATAACCTGTCAAAACGAAGCTCTCCAGGAGATCTACCCCTTGGACAGCACAAGGCCGTCATAACGGCGTTCCATACCCAAAAAGGACCATCCGAATCACTTTCGGGGGCTCGGAAGTTTTTTTTTCTTTTCGGTTTCTTCATTTGAATTTTTTGGTTAAACGGGATCACCGTGGCTGGCCTACGATTTAACACCGCTGCAGAATGATTCCTCATGGTACAGTTCCGTTTCAAATCCACGCTCTCATTTCAAAAATTCGCACGACACCGTTTTGGCGTTTTGATCCGACGTTGCACCCCGCACCGTCGATGTTGCACCTTGAGTATATCGATTATTCGGACAACCATATCTTTTGACTCGTTTAGAGTTACGGGAGCCATAACCTGTCAAAACAAAGCTCTCCAGGAGATCTACCTCTTTGACAGCCCAAGGCCGTCATAACGGCGTTCCATACCCAAAAAGGACCATCTGAATCACTTTCGGGGGCTCGGAAGTTTTTTTTCTTTTCGGTTTCTTCATTTGAATTTTTTGGTTAAACGGGATCACCGTGGCTGGCCTACGATTTAACACCGCTGAAGAATGATTCTGCATGGTACAGTTCCGTTTCAAATCCACGCACTCATTTCCAAAATTTGCACGACACCGTTTCGACGTTTTGATCCGACGTTGCACCCCGCACCGTCGATGTTGCACCTTGAGTATATCGATTATTCGGACAGCCATATCTTTTGACTCGTTTATAGTTACGGGAGCCATAACATGTCAAAACGAAGCTCTCCAGGAGATCTACGCCTTTGATAGCCCAAGGCCATTATGACGGCGTTCCATACCCAAAAAGGACCATCCGAATAACTTTCGGGGGCTCCGAAGTTTTTTTTCTTTTCGGTATCTTCATTTGAATTTTTTGGTTAAACGGGATCACCGTGGCTGGCCTACGATTTAACACCACTGTAGAATGATTCCTCATGGTACAGTTCCATTTCAAATCCACGCACTCATTTCCAAAATTCGCACGACACCGTTTCGGCGTTTTGATCCGACGTTGCACCCCGCACCGTCGATGTTGCACCTTGAGTATATCGATTATTCGGATAGCCATATCCTTTGACTCGTTTAGAGTTACGGGAGCCATAACCTGTCAAAACGAAGCTCTCTAGGATCTACGCCTTTGATAGCCCAAGGCCGTCATAACGGCGTTCCATACCCAAAAAGGACCATCAGAATCACTTTCGGGTGCTCGGAAGTTTTTTTCTTTTCGGTTTCTTCATTTGAATTTTTTGGTTAAACGGGATCACCGTGGATGGCCTACGATTTAACACCGCTGCAGAATGATTCCCCATGGTACAGTTCTGTTTCAAATCCACGCACTCATTACCAAAATTCGCACGACACCGTTTCGGCGTTTTGATCCGACGTTGCACCCCGCACCGTCGATGTTGCATTCTGAGTATATCGATTATTCAGACAGCCATATCTTTTGACTCGTTTAGAGTTACGGGAGCCATAACCTGTCAAAACGAAGCTCTCCAGGAGATCTACGCCTTTGACGGCCCAAGGCCGTCATAACGGCGTTCCATACCCAAAAAGGACCATCCGAATCACTTTCGGGGGCTCGGAAGTTTTTTTCTTTTCGGTTTCTTCATTTGAATTTTTTGGTTAAACGGGATCACCATGGCTGGCCTACGATTTAACACCGCTGCAGAATGATTCCTCATGGTACAGTTCCGTTTCAAATCCACGCACTCATTTCCAAAATTCGCACGACACCGTTTCGGCGTTTTGATCCGACGTTGCACCCCGCACCGTCGATGTTGCACCTTGAGTATATCGATTATTCGGACAGCCATATCTTTTGACTCGTTTAGAGTTACGGGAGCCATAACCTGTCAAAACGAAGCTCTCCAGGAGATCTATGCCTTTGATGGCCCTAGGCCGTCATAACGGCGTTCCATACCCAAAAATGACCATCCGAATCACTTTCGGGGGATCGGAAGTTTTTTTTCTTTTCGGTTTCTTCATTTGACTTTTTTGGTTAAACGGGATCACCGTGGCTGGCCTACGATTTAACACTGCTGCAGAATGATTCCCCATGGTACAGTTCTGTTTAAAATCCACGCACTCATTACCAAAATTCGCACGACACCGTTTCGGCGTTTTGATCCGACGTTGCACCCCGCACCGTCGATGTTGCACTCTGAGTATATCGATTATTCGGACAGCCATATCTGTTGACTCGTTTAGAGTTACGGGAGCCATAACCTGTCAAAACGAAGCTCTTCGGAAGATCTACGCCTTTGACGGCCCTAGGCCGTCATAACGGCGTTCCATACCCAAAAAGGACCATCCAAATCACTTTCGGGGGCTCGGAAGTTTTTTTTCTTTTCATTTTCTTCATTTGAATTTTTTGGTTAAACGGGATCACCGTGGCTGGCCTACGATTTAACACCGCTGCAGAATGATTCTTCATGGTACAGTTCCGTTTCAAATCCGCGCACTCATTTCCAAAATTCGCACGACACCGTTTCGACGTTTTGATCCAACGTTGCACCCCGCACCGTCGATGTTGCACTCTGAGTATATCGATTATTCGGACAGCCATATCTTTTGACTCGTTTAGAGTTACGGGAGCCATAACCTGTCAAAACGAAGCTCTACAGGAGATCTACCCCTTTGACAGCCCAAGGCCGTCATAACGGCGTTCCATACCCAAAAAGGACCATCTGAATCACTTTCGGGGGCTCGGAAGTTTTTTTTCTTTTCGGTTTCTTCATTTGAATTTTTTGGTTAAACGGGATCACCGTGGCTGGCCTACGATTTAACACCGCTGCAGAATGATTCCTCATGGTACAGTTCCGTTTCAAATCCATGCACTCATTTCCAAAATTCGCACGACACCGTTTCGGCGTTTTGATCCGACGTTGCACCCCGCACCGTCGATGTTGCACCTTGAGTATATCGATTATTCGGACAGCCATATCTTTTGACTCGTTTAGAGTTACGGGAGCCATAACCTGTCAAAACGAAGCTCTCCAGGAGATCTACGCCTTTGACAGCCCAAGGCCGTTATAACGGCGTTCCATACCCAAAAAGGACCATCCGAATCACTTTCGGGGGCTCAGAAGTTTTTTTTCTTTTCAGTTTCTTCATTTGAATTTTTTGGTTAAACGGGATCACCGTGGCTGGCCTACGATTTAACACCGCTGCAGAATGATTCCCCATGGTACAGTTCTGTTTCAAATCCACGCACTCATTACCAAAATTCGCACGACACCGTTTCGGCGTTTTGATCCGACGTTGCACCCCGCACCGTCGATGTTGCACTCACAGTATATCGATTATTCGGACAGCCATATCTTTTGACTCGTTTAGAGTTACGGGAGCCATAACCTGTCAAAACGAAGCTCTCCAGGAGATCTACGCCTTTGACGGCCCAAGGCCGTCATAACGGCGTTCCATACCCAAAAAGGACCATCCGAATCACTTTCGGGGGCTCGGAAGTTTTTTTTCTTTTCGGTTTCTTCATTTGAATTTTTTGGTTAAACAGGATCACCGTGGTTGGCCTACGATTTAACACCGCTGCAGAATGATTCCTCATGGTACAGTTCCGTTTCAAATCCACGCACTCATTTCCAAAATTCGCACGACACCGTTTTGGCGTTTTGATCCGACGTTGCACCCCGCACCGTCGATGTTGCACCTTGAGTATATCGATTATTCGGACAGCCATATCTTTTGACTCGTTTAGAGTTACGGGAGCCATAACCTGTCAAAACGAAGCTCTCCGGGAGATCTACGCCTTTGACGGCCCAAGGCCGTCATAACGGCGTTCCATACCCAAAAAGGTCCATCCGAATCACTTTCGGGGGCTCGGAAGTTTTTTTTCTTTTCGGTTTGTTCATTTGAATTTTTTGGTTAAACGGGATCACCGTGGCTGGCCTACGATTTAACACCGCTGTAGAATGATTCCTCATGGTATAGTTCCGTTTCAAATCCACGCACTCATTTCCAAAATTCACACGACACCGTTTCGGCATTTTGATCCGACGTTGCACCCCGCACCGTCGATGTTGCACCTTGAGTATATCGATTATTCGGATAGCCATATCCTTTGACTCGTTTAGAGTTACGGGAGCCATAACCTGTCAAAACGAAGCTCTCCAGGAGACCTACGCCTTTGACAGCCCAAGGCCATCATAACGGCGTTCCATACCCAAAAAGGACCATCCGAATCACTTTCGGGGGCTCGGAAGTTTTTTTTCTTTTCGGTTTCTTCATTTGAATTTTTTGGTTAAACGGGATCACCGTGGCTGGCCTACGATTTAACACCGCTGCAGAAAGATTCCTCATGGTACAGTTCCGTTTCAAATCCACGCACTCATTTCCAAAATTCGCACGACACCGTTTCGGCGTTTTGATCCGACGTTGCACCCCGCACCGTCGATGTTGCACCTTGAGTATATCGATTATTCGGACAGCCATATCTTTTGACTCGTTTAGAGTTACGGGAGCCATAACCTGTCAAAACGAAGCTCTCCAGGAGATCTACGCCTTTGACAGCCCAAGGCCGTCATAACGGCGTTCCATACCCAAAAAGGACCATCCGAATCACTTTCGGGGGCTCGGAAGTTTTTTTCTTTTCGGTTTCTTCATTTGAATTTTTTGGTTAAACGGGATCACCGTGGCTGACCTACGATTTAACACCGCTGCAGAAAGATTCCTCATGGTACAGTTCCGTTTCAAATCCACGCACTCATTTGCAAAATTCGCACGACACCGTTTCGGCGTTTTGATCCGACGTTGCACCCCGCACCGTCGATGTTGCACCTTGAGTATATCGATTATTCGGACAGCCATATCTTTTGACTCGTTTAGAGTTACGGGAGCCATAACCTGTCAAAACGAAGCTCTCCAGGAGATCTACGCCTTTGACAGCCCAAGGCCGTCATAACGGCGTTCCATACCCAAAAAGGACCATCCGAATCACTTTCGGGGGCTCGGAAGTTTTTTTCTTTTCGGTTTCTTCATTTGAATTTTTTGGTTAAACGGGATCACCGTGGCTGGCCTACGATTTAACTCGTTTAGAGTTACGGGAGCCATAACCTGTCAAAACGAAGCTCTCCAGGAGATCTACGCCTTTGACGGCCCAAGGCCATCATAACGGCGTTCCATACCCAAAAAGGACCATCCGAATCACTTTCGGGGGCTCGGAAGTTTTTTTTCTTTTCGGTTTCTTCATTTGAATTTTTTGGTTAAACGGGATCACCGTGGCTGGCCTACGATTTAACACCGCTGCAGAATGATTCCTCATGGTACAGTTCCGTTTCAAATCCACGCACTCATTTCCAAAATTCGCACGACACCGTTTTGGCGTTTTGATCCGACGTTGCACCCCGCACCGTCGATGTTGCACCTTGAGTATATCGATTATTCGGACAGCCATATCTTTTGACTCGTTTAGAGTTACGGGAGCCATAACCTATCAAAACGAAGCTCTCCAGGAGATCTACGCCTTTGAGAGCCCAAGGCCGTCATAACGGCGTTCCATACCCAAAAAGGACCATCCGAATCACTTTCGGGGGCTCGGAAGTTTTTTTTCTTTTCGGTTTCTTCATTTGAATTTTTTGGTTAAACGGGATCACCGTGGCTGGCCTACGATTTAACACCGCTGCAGAAAGATTCCTCATGGTACAGTTCCGTTTCAAATCCACGCACTCATTACCAAAATTCGCACGACACCGTTTCGGCGTTTTGATCCGACGTTGCACCCCGCACCGTCGATGTTGCACTCTGAGTATGTCGATTATTCGGACAGCCATATCTTTTGACTCGTTTAGAGTTACGGGAGCCATAACCTGTCAAAACGAAGCTCTCCAGGAGATCTACGCCTTTGACGGCCCAAGGCCATCATAACGGCGTTCCATACCCAAAAAGGACCATCTGAATCACTTTCGGGGGCTCAGAAGTTTTTTTTCTTTTCGGTTTCTTCATTTGAATTTTTTGGTTAAACGGGATCACCGTGGCTGGCTTACGATTTAACACCGCTGCAGAAAGATTCCTCATGGTACAGTTCCGTTTCAAATCCACGCACTCATTTCCAAAATTCGCACGACACCGTTTCGGCGTTTTGATCCGACGTTGCACCCCGCACCGTCGATGTTGCACCTTGAGTATATCGATTATTCGGACAGCCATATCTTTTGACTCATTTAGAGTTACGGGAGCCATAACCTGTCAAAACGAAGCTCTCTAGGAGATCTACGCCTTTGACAGCCCAAGGCCGTCATAACGGCGTTCCATACCCAAAAAGGACCATCCGAATCACTTTCGGGGGCTCGGAAGTTTTTTTTCTTTTCGGTTTCTTCATTTGAATTTTTTGGTTAAACGGGATCACCGTGGCTGGCCTACGATTTAACACCGCTGCAGAAAGATTCCTCATGGTACAGTTCCGTTTCAAATCCACGCACTCATTACCAAAATTCGCACGACACCGTTTCGGCGTTTTGATCCGACGTTGCACCCCGCACCGTCGATGTTGCACTCTGAGTATGTCGATTATTCGGACAGCCATATCTTTTGACTCGTTTAGAGTTACGGGAGCCATAACCTGTCAAAACAAAGCTCTCCAGGAGATCTACGCCTTTGACGGCCCATGGCCGTCATAACGGCGTTCCATACCCAAAAAGGACCATCCGAATCACTTTCGGGGGCTCGGAAGTTTTTTTTCTTTTCGGTTTCTTCATTTGAATTTTTTGGTTAAACGGGATCACCGTGGCTGGCCTACGATTTAACACCGCTGTAGAAAGATTCCTCATGGTACAGTTCCGTTTCAAATCCACGCACTCATTTCCAAAATTCGCACGACACCGTTTCGGCGTTTTGATCCGACGTTGCACCCCGCACCGTCGATGTTGCACCTTGAGTATATCGATTATTCGGACAGCCATATATTTTGACTCGTTTAGAGTTACGGGAGCCATAACCTGTCAAAACGAAGATCTCCAGGAGATCTACGCCTTTGACAGCCCAAGGCCGTTATAACGGCGTTCCATACCCAAAAAGGACCATCCGAATCACTTTTGGGGGCTCGGAAGTTTTTTTTCTTTTCGGTTTCTTCATTTGAATTTTTTGGTTAAACGGGATCACCGTGGCTGGCCTACGATTTAACACCGCTGCAGAATGATTCCCCATTGTACAGTTCTGTTTCAAATCCACGCACTCATTACCAAAATTCGTACGACACCGTTTCGGCGTTTTGATCCGACGTTGCACCCCGCACCATCGATGTTGCACTCTGAGTATATCGATTATTCGGACAGCCATATCTTTTGACTCGTTTAGAGTTACGGGAGCCATAACCTGTCAAAACGAAGCTCTCCAGGAGATCTACGCCTTTGACAGCCCAAGGCCGTCATAACGGCATTCCATACCCAAAAAGGACCATCCGAATCACTTTCGGGGGCTCGGAAGTTTTTTTTCTTTTCGGTTTCTTCATTTGAATTTTTTGGTTAAACGGGATCACCGTGGCTGGCCTACGATTTAACTCCGCTGCAGAAAGATTCCTCATGGTACAGTTCCGTTTCAAATCCACGCACTCATTTCCAAAATTCGCACGACACCGTTTCGGCGTTTTGATCCGACGTTGCACCCCGCACCGTCGATGTTGCACTCACAGTATATCGATTATTCGGACAGCCATATCTTTTGACTCGTTTAGAGTTACGGGAGCCATAACCTGTCAAAACGAAGCTCTCCAGGAGATCTACGCCTTTGACAGCCCAAGGCCGTCATAACGGCGTTCCATACCCAAAAAGGACCATCCGAATCACTTTCGGGGGCTCGGAAGTTTTTTTTCTTTTCGGTTTCTTCATTTGAATTTTTTGGTTAAACGGGATCACCGTGGTTGGCCTACGATTTAACACCGCTGCAGAATGATTCCTCATGGTACAGTTCCGTTTCAAATCCACGCACTCATTTCCAAAATTCGCACGACACCGTTTCGGCGTTTTGATCCGACGTTGCACCCCGCACCGTCGATGTTGCACCTTGAGTATATCGATTATTCGGACAGCCATATCTTTTGACTCGTTTAGAGTTACGGGAGCCATAACCTGTCAAAACGAAGCTCTCCAGGAGATCTACGCCTTTGACAGCCCAAGGCCGCCATAACGGCGTTCCATACCCAAAAAGGACCATCCGAATCACTTTCGGGGGCTCGGAAGTTTTTTTCTTTTCGGTTTCTTTATTTGAATTTTTTGGTTAAACGGGATCACCGTGGCTGGCCTACGATTTAACACCGCTGCAGAATGATTCCCCATGGTACAGTTCTGTTTCAAATCCACGCACTCATTACCGAAATTCGCACGACACCGTTTCGGCGTTTTGATCCGACGTTGCACCCCGCATCGTCGATGTTGCACTCTGAGTATGTCGATTATTCGGACAGCCATATCTTTTGACTCGTTTAGAGTTACGAAAGCCATAACCTGTCAAAATGAAGCTCTCCAGGAGATCTACGCCTTTGATAGCCCAAGGCCGTCATAACGGCGTTCCATACCCAAAAAGGACCATCCGAATCACTTTCGGGGGCTCGGAAGTTTTTTTTCTTTTCGGTTTCTTCATTTGAATTTTTTGGTAAAACGGGATCACCGTGGCTGGCCTACGATTTAACACCGCTGCAGAAAGATTCCTCATGGTACAGTTCCGTTTCAAATCCACGAACTCATTACCAAAATTCGCACGACACCGTTTCGGCGTTTTGATCCGACGTTGCACCCCGCACCGTCGATGTTGCACTCTGAGTATGTCGATTATTCGGACAGCCATATCTTTTGACTCGTTTAGAGTTACGGGAGCCATAACCTGTCAAAACGAAGCTCTCCAGGAGATCTATGCCTTTGACGGCCCAAGGCCGTCATAACGGCGTTCCATACCCAAAAAGGACCATCCGAATCACTTTCAGGGGCTCGGAAGTTTTTTTCTTTTCGGTTTCTTCATTTGAATTTTTTGGTTAAACGGGATCACCGTGGCTGGCCTACGATTTAACACCGCTACAGAATGATTCCTCATGGTACAGTTCAGTTTCAAATCCACGCACTCATTTCCAAAATTCGCACGACACCGTTTCGGCGTTTTGATCCGACGTTGCACCCCGCACCGTCGATGTTGCACCTTGAGTATATCGATTATTCGGACAGCCATATCTTTTGACTCGTTTAGAGTTACGGGAGCCATAACCTGTCAAAACGAAGATCTCCAGGAGATCTACGCCTTTGATAGCCCAAGGCCGTTATAACGGCGTTCCATACCCAAAAAGGACCATCCGAATCACTTTCGGGGGCTCGGAAGTTTTTTTTCTTTTCGGTTTCTTCATTTGAATTTTTTGGTTAAACGGGATCACCGTGGCTGGCCTACGATTTAACACCGCTGCAGAATGATTCCCCATGGTACAGTTCTGTTTCAAATCCACGCACTCATTACCAAAATTCGTACGACACCGTTTCGGCGTTTTGATCCGACGTTGCACCCCGCACCATCGATGTTGCACTCTGAGTATATCGATTATTCGGACAGCCATATCTTTTGACTCGTTTAGAGTTACGGGAGCCATAACCTGTCAAAACGAAGCTCTCCAGGAGATCTACGCCTTTGACAGCCCAAGGCCGTCATAACGGCGTTCCATACCCAAAAAGGACCATCCGAATCACTTTCGGGGGCTCGGAAGTTTTTTTTCTTTTCGGTTTCTTCATTTGAATTTTTTGGTTAAACGGGATCACCGTGGCTGGCCTACGATTTAACACCGCTGCAGAAAGATTCCTCATGGTACAGTTCCATTTCAAATCCACGCACTCATTTCCAAAATTCGCACGACACCGTTTCGGCGTTTTGATCCGACGTTGCACCCCGCACCATCGATGTTGCACCTTGAGTATATCGATTATTCGGACAGCCATATCTTTTGACTCGTTTAGAGTTACAGGAGCCATAACCTGTCAAAACGAAGCTCTCCAGGAGATCTATGCCTTTGACAGCCCAAGGCCGTCATAACGGCGTTCCATACCCAAAAAGGACCATCCAAATCACTTTCGGGGGCTCGAAAGTTTTTTTTCTTTTCGGTTTCTTCATTTGAATTTTTTGGTTAAACGGGATCACCGTGGCTGGCCTACGATTTAACACCGCTGCAGAATGATTCCCCATGGTACAGTTCCGTTTCAAATCCACGCACTCATTTCCAAAATTCGCACGACACCGTTTCGGCGTTTTGATCCGACGTTGCACCCCGCACCGTCGATGTTGCACCTTGAGTATATCGATTATTCGGACAGCCATATCTTTTGACTCGTTTAGAGTTACGGGAGCCATAACCTGTCAAAACGAAGCTCTCCAGGAGATCTACGCCTTTGACAGCCCAAGGCCGCCATAACGGCATTCCATACCCAAAAAGGACCATCCGAATCACTTTCGGGGGCTCGGAAGTTTTTTTCTTTTCGGTTTCTTCATTTGAATTTTTTGGTTAAACGGGATCACCGTGGCTGGCCTACGATTTAACACCGCTGCAGAATGATTCCCCATGGTACAGTTCTGTTTCAAATCCACGCACTCATTACCGAAATTCGCACGACACCGTTTCGGCGTTTTGATCCGACGTTGCACCCCGCATCGTCGATGTTGCACTCTGAGTATGTCGATTATTCGGACAGCCATATCTTTTGACTCGTTTAGAGTTACGGGAGCCATAACCTGTCAAAACGAAGCTCTCCAGGAGATATACGCCTTTGACGGCCCAAGGCCGTCATAACGGCGTTCCATACCCAAAAAGGACCATCCGAATCACTTTCGGGGGCTCGGAAGTTTTTTTTCTTTTCGGTTTCTTCATTTGAATTTTTTGGTTAAACGGGATCACCGTGGCTGGCCTACGATTTAACACCGCTGCAGAATGATTCCCCATGGTACAGTTCTGTTTCAAATCCACGCACTCATTACCAAAATTCGCACGACACCGTTTCAGCGTTTTGATCCGACGTTGCACCCCGCACCGTCGATGTTGCACCTTGAGTATATCGATTATTCGGACAGCCAAATCTTTTGACTCGTTTAGAGTTACGGGAGCCATAACCTATCAAAACGAAGCTCTCCAGGAGATCTACGCCTTTGACAGCCCAAGGCCGTCATAACGGCGTTCCATACCCAAAAAGGACCATCCGAATCACCTTCGGGGTCTCGGAAGTTTTTTTTCTTTTCGGTTTCTTCATTTGAATTTTTTGGTTAAACGGGATCACCGTGGCTGGCCTACGATTTAACACCACTGCAGAATGATTCCGCATGGTACAGTTCCGTTTCAAATCCACGCACTCATTTCCAAAATTCGCACGACACCGTTTCGACGTTTTGATCCGACGTTGCACCCCGCACCGTCGATGTTGCACTCTGAGTATGTCGATTATTCGGACAGCCATATCTTTTGACTCGTTTAGAGTTACGGGAGCCATAACCTGTCTAAACGAAGCTCTCCAGGAGATCTACGCCTTTGACGGCCCAAGGCCGTCATAACGGCGTTCCATACCCAAAAAGGACCATCCGAATCACTTTCGGGGGCTCGAAAGTTTTTTTTCTTTTCGGTTTCTTCATTTGAATTTTTTGGTTAAACAGGATCACCGTGGCTGGCCTACGATTTAACACCGCTACAGAAAGATTCCTCATGGTACAGTTCCGTTTCAAATCCACGCACTCATTTCCAAAATTCACACGACACCGTTTCGGCGTTTTGATCCGACGTTGCACCCCCCACCGTCGATGTTGCACCTTGAGTATATCGATTATTCGGGCAGCCATATCTTTTGACTCGTTTAGAGTTACGGGAGCCATAACCTGTCAAAACGAAGCTCTCCAGGAGATCTACGCCTTTGACAGCCCATGGCCGTCATAACGGCGTTCCATACCCAAAAAGGACCATCCGAATCACTTTCGGGGGCTCGGAAGTTTTTTTTCTTTTCGGTTTCTTCATTTGAATTTTTTGGTTAAACGGGATCACCGTGGCTGGCCTACGATTTAACACCGCTGCAGAAAGATTCCTCATGGGACAGTTCCGTTTCAAATCCACGCACTCATTTCCAAAATTCGCACGACACCGTTTCGGCGTTTTGATCCGACGTTGCACCCCGCACCGTCGATGTTGCACTCTGAGTATGTCGATTATTCGGACAGCCATATCTTTTGACTCGTTTAGAGTTACGGGAGCCATAACCTGTCAAAACGAAGCTCTCCAGGAGAACTACGCCTTTGACAGCCCAAGGCCATCATAACGGCGTTCCATACCCAAAAAGGACCATCCGAATCACTTTCGGGGGCTCTGAAGTTTTTTTCTTTTCGGTTTCCTCATTTGAATTTTTTGGTTAAACGGGATCACCGTGGCTGGCCTACGATTTAACACCGCTGCAGGATGATTCCCCATGGTACAGTTCCGTTTCAAATCCACGCACTCATTACCAAAATTCGCACGACACCGTTTCGGCGTTTTGATCCGACGTTGCACCCTGCACCGTCGATGTTGCACTCTGAGTATGTCGATTATTCGGACAGCCATATCTTTTGACTCGTTTAGAGTTACGGGAGCCATAACCTGTCAAAACGAAGCTCTCCAGGAGATCTACGCCTTTGACGGCCCAAGGCCGTCATAACGGCGTTCCACACCCAAAAAGGACCATCCGAATCACTTTCGGGGGCTCGGAAGTTTTTTTCTTTTCAGTTTCTACATTTGAATTTTTTGGTTAAACGGGATCACCGTGGCTGGCCTACGATTTAACACCGCTGCAGAAAGATTCCTCATGGTACAGTTCCGTTTCAAATCCACGCACTCATTTCCAAAATTCGCACGACACCGTTTCGGCGTTTTGATCCGACGTTGCACCCCGCACCGTCGATGTTGCACCTTGAGTATATCGATTATTCGGACAGCCATATCTTTTGACTCGTTTAGAGTTACGGGAGCCATAACCTGTCAAAACGAAGCTCTCCAGGAGATCTACGCCTTTGACAGCCCATGGCCGTCATAACGGCGTTCCATACCCAAAAAGGACCATCCGAATCACTTTCGGGGGCTCGGAAGTTTTTTTTCTTTTTGGTTTCTTCATTTGAATTTTTTGGTTAAACGGGATCACCGTGGCTGGCCTACGATTTAACACCGCTGCAGAAAGATTCCTCATGGTACAGTTCCGTTTCAAATCCACGCACTCATTTCCAAAATTCGCACGACACCGTTTCGGCGTTTTGATCCGACGTCGCACCCCGCACCGGAGATGTTGCACCTTGAGTATATCGATTATTCAGACAGCCATATCTTTTGACTCGTTTAGAGTTACGGGAGCCATAACCTGTCAAAACGAAGCTCTCCAGGAGATCTACGCCTTTGACGGCCAAAGGCCGTCATAACGGCGTTCCATACCCAAAAAGGACCATCCGAATCACTTTCGGGGGCTCGGAAGTTTTTTTTCTTTTCGGTTTCTTCATTTGAATTTTTTGGTTAAACGGGATCACCGTGGCTGGCCTACGATTTAACACCGCTGCAGAATGATTCCTCATGGTACAGTTCCGTTTCAAATCCACGCACTCATTTCCAAAATTCGCACGACACCGTTTCGGCGTTTTGATCCGACGTTGCACCCCGCACCGTCGATGTTGCACCTTGAGTATATCGATTATTCGGACAGCCATATCTTTTGACTCGTTTAGAGTTACGGGAGCCATAACCTGTCAAAACGAAGCTCTCCAGGAGATCTACGCCTTTGACGGCCAAAGGCCGTCATAACGGCGTTCCATACCCAAAAAGGACCATCCGAATCACTTTCGGGGGCTCGGAAGTTTTTTTTCTTTTCGGTTTCTTCATTTGAATTTTTTGGTTAAACGGGATCACCGTGGCTGGCCTACGATTTAACACCGCTGCAGAATGATTCCTCATGGTACAGTTCCGTTTCAAATCCACGCACTCATTTCCAAAATTCGCACGACACCGTTTTGGCGTTTTGATCCGACGTTGCACCCCGCATCGTCGATGTTGCACCTTGAGTATATCGATTATTCAGACAGCCATATCTTTTGACTCGTTTAGAGTTACGGGAGCCATAACCTGTCAAAACGAAGCTCTCCAGGAGATCTACGCCTTTGACAGCCCAAGGCCGTCATAACGGCGTTCCATACCCAAAAAGGACCATCCGAATCATTTTCGGGGGCTCGAAAGTTTTTTTTCTTTTCGGTTTCTTCATTTGAATTTTTTGGTTAAACGGGATCACCGTGGCTGGCCTACGATTTAACACCGCTGCAGAATGATTCCCCATGGTACAGTTCTATTTCAAATCCACGCACTCATTACCAAAATTCGCACAACACCGTTTCGGCGTTTTGATCCGACGTTGCACCCCGCACCGTCGATGTTGCACTCTGAGTATATCGATTATTCGGACAGCCATATCTTTTGACTCGTTTAGAGTTACGGGAGCCATAACCTGTCAAAACGAAGCTCTCCAGGAGATCTACGCCTTTGATGGCCCAAGGCCGTCATAACGGCGTTCCATACCCAAAAAGGACCATCCGAATCACTTTCGGGGGCTCGGAAGTTTTTTTTCTTTTCGGTTTCTTCATTTGAATTTTTTGGTTAAACGGGATCACCGTGGCTGGCCTACGATTTAACACCGCTGCAGAATGATTCCTCATGGTACAGTTCCGTTTCAAATCCACGCACTCATTTCCAAAATTCGCACGACACCGTTTCGGCGTTTTGATCCGACGTTGCACCCCGCACCGTCGATGTTGCACCTTGAGTATATCGATTATTCGGACAGCCATATCTTTTGACTCGTTTAGAGTTACGGGAGCCATAACCTGTCAAAACGATGCTCTCCAGGAGATCTACGCCTTTGACGGCCTTGGGCCGTCATAACGGCGTTCCATACCCAAAAATGACCATCCGAATCACTTTCGGGGGCTCGGAAGTTTTTTTTCTTTTCGGTTTCTTCATTTGAATTTTTTGGTTAAACGGGATCACCGTGGCTGGCCTACGATTAAACACCGCTGCAGAATGATTCCCCATGGTACAGTTCTGTTTCAAATCCACGCACTCATTACCAAAATTCGCACGACACCGTTTCGGCATTTTGATCCGACGTTGCACCCCGCACCGTTGATGTTGCACTCTGAGTATATCGATTATTCGGACAGCCATATCTGTTGACTCGTTTAGAGTTACGGGAGCCATCACCTGTCAGAACGAAGCTCTCCGGAAGATCTATGCCTTTGACGGCCCTAGGCCGTCATAACGGCGTTCCATACCCAAAAAGGACCATCCAAATCACTTTCGGGGGCTCGGAAGTTTTTTTTCTTTTCGGTTTCTTCATTTGAATTTTTTGGTTAAACGGGATCACCATGGCTGGCCTACGATTTAACACCGCAGCAGAATGATTCCTCATGGTACAGTTCCGTTTCAAATCCACGCACTCATTTCCAAAATTCGCACGACACCGTTTCGACGTTTTGATCCGACGTTGCACCCCGCACCGTCGATGTTGCACTCTGAGTATATCGATTATTCGGACAGCCATATCTTTTGACTCGTTTAGAGTTACGGGAGCCATAACCTGTCAAAACGAAGCTCTCCAGGAGATCTACCCCTTTAACAGCCCAAGGCCGTCATAACGGCGTTCCATACCCAAAAAGGACCATCCAAATCACTTTCGGGGGCTCGGAAGTTTTTTTTCTTTTCGGTTTCTTCATTTGAATTTTTTGGTTAAACGAGATCACCGTGGCTGGCCTATGATTTAACACCGCTGCAGAATGATTCCTCATGGTACAGTTCCGTTTCAAATCCACGCACTCATTTCCAAAATTCACACGACACCGTTTCGGCGTTTTGATCCGACGTTGCACCCCGCACCGTCGATGTTGCACCTTGAGTATATCGATTATTCGGACAGCCATATCTTTTGACTCGTTCAGAGTTACGGGAGCCATAACCTGTCAAAACGAAGCTCTCCAGGAGATCTACTCCAATGACAGCCCAAGGCCGTTATAACGGCGTTCCATACCCAAAAAGGACCATCCGAATCACTTTCGGGGGATCGGAAGTTTTTTTTCTTTTCGGTTTCTTCATTTGAATTTTTTGGTTAAACGGGATCACCGTGGCTGGCCTACGATTTAACACCGCTGCAGAATGATTCCTCATGGTACAGTTCCGTTTCTAATCCACGCACTCATTTCCAAAATTCGCACGACACCGTTTCGGCGTTTTGATCCGACGTTGCACCCCGCACCATCGATGTTGCACCTTGAGTATATCGATTATTCGGACAGCCATATCTTTTGACTCGTTTAGAGTTACGGGAGCCATAACCTGTCAAAATGAAGCTATCCAGGAAATCTACGCCTTTGATAGCCCAAGGCCATCATAACGGCGTTCCATACCCAAAAAGGACCATCCGAATCACTTTCGGGGGCTCGGAAGTTTTTTTTCTTTTCGGTTTCTTCATTTGAATTTTTTGGTTAAACGGGATCACCGTGGCTGGCCTACGATTAAACACCGCTGCAGAATGATTCCCCATGGTACAGTTCTGTTTCAAATCCACGCACTCATTACCAAAATTCGCACGACACCGTTTCGGCATTTTGATCCGACGTTGCACCCCGCACCGTCGATGTTGCACTCTGAGTATATCGATTATTCGGACAGCCATATCTGTTGACTCGTTTAGAGTTACGGGAGCCATAACCTATCAGAACGAAGCTCTCCGGAAGATCTACGCCTTTGACGGCCCTAGGCCGTCATAACGGCGTTCCATACCCAAAAAGGACCATCCGAATCACTTTCGGGGGCTTGGAAGTTTTTTTTCTTTTCGGTTTCTTCATTTGAATTTTTTGGTTAAACGGGATCACCGTGGCTGGCCTACGATTTAACACCGCTGCAGAATGATTCCTCATGGTACAGTTCCATTTCAAATCCATGCACTCATTTACAAAATTCGCACGACACCGTTTCGGCGTTTTGATCCGACGTTGCACCCCGCACCGTCGATGTTGCACCTTGAGTATATCGATTATTCGGACAGCCATATCTTTTGACTCGTTTAGAGTTACGGGAGCCATAACCTGTCAAAACGAAGCTCTCCAGGAGATCTACGCCTTTGACAGCCCAAGGCCGTCATAACGGCGTTCCATACCCAAAAAGGACCATCCGAATCACTTTCGGGGGCTCGGAAGTTTTTTTTCTTTTCGGTTTCTTCATTTGAATTTTTTGGTTAAACGGGATCACCGTGGCTGGCCTACGATTTAACACCGCTGCAGAATGATTCCTCATGGTACAGTTCCGTTTCAAATCCACGCACTCATTTCCAAAATTCGCACGACACCGTTTCGGCGTTTTGATCCGACGTTGCACCCCGCACCGTCGATGTTGCACCTTGAGTATATCGATTATTCGGACAGCCATATCTTTTGACTCGTTTAGAGTTACGGGAGCCATAACCTGTCAAAACGAAGCTCTCCAGGAGATCTACGCCTTTGACAGCCCAAGGCCGTCATAACGGCGTTCCATACCCAAAAAGGACCATCCGAATCACTTTCGGGGGCTCGGAAGTTTTTTTCTTTTCGGTTTCTTCATTTGAATTTTTTGGTTAAACGGGATCACCGTGGCTGGCCTACGATTAAACATCGCTGCAGAATGATTCCCCATGGTACAGTTCTGTTTCAAATCCACGCACTCATTACCAAAATTCGCACGACACCGTTTCGGCATTTTGATCCGACGTTGCACCCCGCACCGTCGATGTTGCACTCTGAGTATATCGATTATTCGGACAGCCATATCTGTTGACTCGTTTAGAGTTACGGGAGCCATAACCTGTCAGAACGAAGCTCTCCGGAAGATCTACGCCTTTGATGGCCCTAGGCCGTCATAACGGCGTTCCATACCCAAAAAGGACCATCCGAATCACTTTCGGGGGCTCGGAAGTTTTTTTTCTTTTCGGTTTCTTCATTTGAATTTTTTGGTTAAACGGGATCACCGTGGCTGGCCTACGATTTAACACCGCTGCAGAATGATTCCTCATGGTACAGTTCCATTTCAAATCCACGCACTCATTTACAAAATTCGCACGACACCGTTTCGGCGTTTTGATCCGACGTTGCACCCCGCACCGTCGATGTTGCACTCTGAGTATGTCGATTATTCGGACAGCCATATCTTTTGACTCGTTTAGAGTTACGGGAGCCATAACCTATCAAAACGAAGCTCTCCAGGAGATCTACGCCTTTGACGGCCCAAGGCCGTCATAACGGCGTTCCATACCCAAAAAGGACCATCCGAATCACTTTCGGGGGCTCGGAAGTTTTTTTTCTTTTCGGTTTCTTCATTTGAATTTTTTGGTTAAACGGGATCACCGTGGCTGGCCTACGATTTAACACCGCTGCAGAATGATTCCCCATGGTACAGTTCTGTTTCAAATCCACGCACTCATTACCAAAATTCGCACGACACTGTTTCGGCGTTTTGATCCGACGTTGCACCCCGCACCGTCGATGTTGCACTTTGAGTATATCGATTATTCGGACAGCCATATCTGTTGACTCGTTTAGATTTACGGGAGCCATAACCTGTCAGAACAAAGCTCTCCGGAAGATCTACGCCTTTGACGGCCCTAGGCCGTCATAACGGCGTTCCATACCCAAAAAGGACCATCCAAATCACTTTCGGGGGCTCGGAAGTTTTTTTTCTTTTCGGTTTCTTCATTTGAATTTTTTGGTTAAACGGGATCACCGTGGCTGGCCTACGATTTAACACCGCTGCAGAATGATTCCTCATGGTACAGTTCCGTTTCAAATCCATGCACTCATTTCCAAAATTCGCACGACACCGTTTTGGCGTTTTGATCCGACATTGCACCCCGCACCGTCGATGTTGCACTCTGAGTATATCGATTATTCGGACAGCCATATCTTTTGACTCGTTTAGAGTTACGGGAGCCATAACCTGTCAAAACGAAGCTCTCCAGGAGATCTACGCCTTTGACTGCCCAAGGCCGTCATAACGGCGTTCCATACCCAAAAAGGACCATCCGAATCACTTTCGGGGGCTCGGAAGTTTTTTTTCTTTTCGGTTTCCTCATTTGAATTTTTTGGTTAAACGGGATCACCGTTGTAACATTCCCCCTTTTTGACCGCCTCCAGTCGGTAATTAAACCAACTAGAAACGTTCAAAAAGACGAATTGTTATTTAGTTTATAAGGTTTAAACAGAATCAGCCACAGAAACACAGAATAATAACACTGAATTAAAACAAATGAGAATTTATTTCATTACTATAAATCTTTTTATATACATCAGAGTTTATACAATTTTAATACTGATACAGCGGAATATCATAAAATACAATTTTCTTCTGAAACTAAAAATGGTTCTTTACTCTCTCTCTCTAACTTCGCTGCTCGAAAATCTTCAAGCTGTAAAAATACTCGGTCTGACCCGAGTATTATATTCAAAAGAAAATAATACACAGGTCGGTCTAATTCAAACCAGTTTATTAGTGCATATAGGCAGTAATAATCAAATAGACGACAGTCACAATAATTCTCGTCTATCCAACTCTTTTAACAAAGAAATCGGATAACGAAAATATAACACTTAACAGTGTTAAACAATAAATCAGCAGATTTAAATCATCAACAGAGATAAATAAACAATTTATCATATCGACTAAATCAATTTAGAACGATTGAAATTTTCACTTTAAAACCCTCGAAGTTCGATTGGCTGCCGTACACGCACGCGTGTACGGCCTCGCCAATATGGCATAAAAATCAATGCATCACGAGCAAAGAAAAATCAATTCAAAACTGTCGAGTTTGGGTGGCGGCAGTGCACGCACGCGTGCGCCGCCTCGCCACCACCGAATATAAAGTCATCACATAGCAACAAGGGTAAAACTGCAACAAGAAAAAAGACAGTGGCAACAGTTCAGAGGACAGTGAACTAAGGTAAAGACCACAAACTAATATCAAAGGCAAAGCAATGCCCAATGTAGACTTCAAGTCTGACGTGAACCAAGTGCAACTGAATGGAATGGGATGCGACAATGCAACAGCAACAGGGAAGATGATTCAAGTACAATAACTTCAGAGACTAGAGCACAAGAGACACAAGTGCAGCAGTTTAGAGTGAAGCTACAGATGTACAACATCAACAAAGGAATGCAGACTGAACAAATAACAAGTGGAGCTATAATCAATGAATGCCAGAGCCAAAAGTTCACAGTGAAGACGGTGATACAAGCTAATGAATGCAAGATGCAACACAATGAAAACAACTTACATGCAGGCACTGGTCCAGCATGATAAATGCCAAATGCACAACAGTGAATGAATGAAGTGATAAAGCATTTGTGACAAAGATAGGATCAAGTGCATATCTGTTACTTATTGAAACAGTCAAACAAATCCAACCAGAGGCAAACTTTCAATGAATATCAAAACCCGATGTAACAACATCATTTTTAAAAATGACCAAATCAAGATATATGAACTCGAGCCAGTCTAGCCACCACAAGAAATCAAGGGTAGGACTGCAACAAGAAAAATGCAGCCACCACATGGATATCAGGGCTCAATTTCCAAAATATCAAGAGAATATGCCAACAGGAAGATGCAGTTCAAAACAAAATGCAATAAATCTGAGATCACAAAAATCAACACCAACTAGTTTGAAGGGTCGAGACAGTTATAGTTTTAAAGTGAAACTGCTCGTATATTCGAAGCATAGTGCCAGATGGTATGAACAAGACTCAAATGTCTCCAGTATATATATTTAAAATATGGACTTAGATCAGGTTATATACTAGTGGTACTGTTTAAGTTTTATAAAATTATTAATGCCAGAATCGACAAGATAACCAAACTCAAAGCCAGTCCCAAAATCAAGTGAAAACAATATAGCAATGAACTCAATCAGTTCAAAATGAAACAACAGGAAGATTCTCCAAGAAAACAAAGCACATAAGGGTACCGGGGAGTATGCAACCCGACCATCAAAGTGCAGACAAAATGAAGTCAGTGCCAATAGTAATGACAACAACTCCACCAAGTCGTAATCCAATCTCAAATTACAGTCAATCATTCCAAGAGAAAAGAAGATGCAATTCGAACATACATATATACATATCGATTATGTATATACATACGAGACTGCAGACATATGTATAAAGGCCAAAATGCAACTATAATTTCACGCTAAAAGAACTGGGCCAATGTAATAGTGCAAATAAGAACATGGGATGAATACAACATGAAGCAGCAAGATACATGTATAGTGAACAGTGCAGTCCTTAAACAATGCAACAGCAACAAACCAAACAGTCGAGCATGAATAGGCAGGCAGACTCAAGTTTATATGAAGCATATTGGGTACAGCATAGTTAAACATGTAGTAAAGTCAAAATGAACAGAGATGCATACATACTTATTCACAGACATATAGATACAACAGGTTTTATACTTTTTCAAATTATTTTAAAGTAGTGCAATGCAGACTATAATGTCAAAGTTCAGGTTAGTCCAAACATCAAGCTGAAGCCATGATTTTTACTGACCGAAGGCAATTTCTTAAGGCAATTACAAAGTCGAATGAATTTCCATCTAACATAACTTCACAAAATTAATTCAAAATGAACAACACAGTGAATGTTACAGCAACATGTAGAAGTTTCAAGTTAAACAAGTAAATGCCAATTGAAAACATCAAAGAACAAGTCACAGCCGAGTAAATCACAAAAGCACACACTCAAAATTTCCAAAAATCACGAATTAGATGTGAGTGAACTTAAATCCCTCACGCGACTGTTCAAAAAAAATCAACTCGAGAAACAGGTATTAATAAATACAATACCAGCTTTGAAACGAAAACGAGCAGTGGAAATATAACAACGAAGCAGAATTAGATGTGAGGGAATTAACCACTCACCTGTTGTTTGAAACAATCGCGGGCAAGAGGAAGACGAGCGAAGATTGATCGAAGAATCGAACGAACGCCGAAGAAGCCCTCCAGATCGAACGAGATCGCCGAAGCCCTAGTTTATCAAGTCGCCATTTTTTTTTTCTTTGATCTATTTAGGTTTAGGTTATACGAATGAAAAGGGGAGGATGTCGTGGCTCGTATTTGTGCAGAGGAGATCGTGGGGGGCATGGGTCGGTATGGGCTTGAGGTATGGACCGGTGTAAGATATTTTTTTTTCTTTATTATATATTTTTTTTCCTTTTTCTTTTTCTTTTTAAAACTGATTTGTTTTGTATTTAATTTTGTTGTTAAAATCTAGACTATGTATATATATTCATTCGTACGAAAAAATTTAAATAAAAGAATTTCAATCGATTACAATTTCCAAATTCAAACAGAAATTTATATTGCCAATTTAAAGAAGATTTTATCGTTATAAAATTTTCCAACAATAAACAGAAATTATCTGTCAACTTTAATCGTTTATCGATGATTATAATTCGGGTGAAAATCCAGGTTGTTACAGAAATTCAATTTGAATTCGATTTAATTTTATACGCGTTTACCCGCCATATATCCACAAAACAATTCTGATAAATACGAAAATTTGAAATCCAGTAATAATTCAATATTACGGACCCAATGAAACTCGTTTCGTCAAATTCCGAGACTGTGCCTCGGAAGACTATTTTTAAATTCGATTTCAACGATAAAATTTCAAAACTAAACAAATCGCTTTCAAATTCAATTCTAAAGCTTCTATTATCTTCAGTATTATCAATATGAATTTTCCAAGCCTTTAAATTATTTTTAACCGGCTTAAAATCGAAGATTCAAATTTTATTCAACTTTCAATAGATTAAATTCAAAATTTAATCACCAATTCATTCTGATAATTTGAAATTCAAGTCAAATCATCATTCAAATATTTAAAATTAATTAAATATTCTCAAATTAAATTGTTCAAAATTCAGGGTCGTTACAAACTCCCCTCCTTAAAAACTTTTCGTCCACGAAAAGGAAAAGTTGTTAAAATTTCATCGATATTTATACCTTACTCAATTTTTTACTAAGCTTAAAACTTATTACAAATAAATGAATATAGGATTCATTCCATTTGTTTAATCTCACTAGTTCTTATTATCTTCTCTTTTGTTCATTGATTTCTAAAATCAAAACGCAAAAGTCTTTTATCAACATTTTCGATTTACAACTCAGATTCAAACTTAAAATTCTTCACATTAGAGATTTATATAATATATATCTCTTCCAAAGCTGTGAACTTTCAAAACATTACAAAGATCCTCTTCCTTAGTTCATTAAGTTGGAATTTTTGTAATTCTACTTCAGTTCATTGATTCACTATTTACTGTTTGAAAATACTTGCTAACTCGAAATTTAACAAGTCCATCTTCGTTCTCACAGACATTAGGCATACGCTGGCCAGGCGCAGGTCTAAAAATCTCCAAGTACTAAATATACTTGCTTCAATTCCCAGTGAAAATACTTTTAAAAATTCTTTTTCAAAAATGGATATGGAAAGCACGTTCCCCCATGGATTACAGTTCCACCCGGCGGTTACGCTACTTTCCCAGTAGAGTCGCTTGTGGCTGTAGATTTCTCATCTCTTAAATTTCGCCATGGTTGTCGCCATAGATTGCAGTACACACGGCGGTTACGCTACTATCCCAGTAGAATCGCTCGTGTCTGTAGGCATCACGCCCCTCAAATTTTGCCTGGCATTAGATTGCAGTTTACTCGGCGGTTACGCCACTATCCCAGTGGAGTCGCTCGTAACTGTGGGCATCTCGCCCCTCAAATTACGCTAACATCATCAATCAAATCTAATCTCATCGCGATGAACTATCGCGAAGGATTTCCGATTCAAATAGTCACTCTGACTAAAATTCTACGTAGCTACGAATTTCAAATGGATACTCATCGAGAGTTCCAATACCTTCTTTAATAATAAATGGAAGGTACTTTTCCACATCCTCAGTTTAGAAAACATAATATCATATATGTAGTACTTTCATTTCCCATTTCGTACATATCATATCCATGTAAGCTTACATAAGATTTCCATAACAATGTCTTTCTAAACTAACGGTTTTCAATTCACCGCATTCATATATATAAGTTCTAAAAACTTACATATCTCATATTCATAACAAAATAGAGGATTTCAAAATTTTCCTCTAAGTCGATTTGGAAATTTAAGGTTATCTCAAACCTAATTCATATTCATAATTCCATTCATTATCGACTTTCACATTCGATTTGGATTTCACGCTTACATCGTCAATTCTCAACACAGAATTGATGTCTATCGATATATAACCTCTGAGCTCGTATGTCTCAGAGAAGGGTGTTAAGCTAAGAGAATAAATTCTCCGCCACCAACAGATATATATTTAATAGAGATCAATTGCTATGTCATCAATTCACAATGTTAGACATGCAATCCAAATCATCATCTGAAATTCAAAGCTCAACTTATATTGTCTTTGATGTCGAAGTTAAACTCAATTTTAACTCAACGATTCAATCTTTTTTGAAAAATTTCAAATTGAACAAATTGTTCAAATTCTCATTTAACTTTTCAACTTCGACTTCAAAAATGAATTTCAAATCATTTATTCCTTACGGAATATATTCACAACATTTCATTTCATATTGGAAAAACATTTCCATACTTATTTAAAAATAAGTAATTCACAAATCCATTTATTTTCAACATTTGAAAATATTCCATATACTTTAATCAAAATTAAGTATATATTTCATCTTTTAAGGAAATCATTCTCTTTCACATATTAATTTGAGTTAAAACGAATGTTACGTAAAACATCGTTACGACAACTCAAAATCACTAGTATAGGAATTCAAAATTTAAATAGATGTATAAATCCCAATACTGTACAAAACATTTCCTTTCGGAAATCATTTACTATAACAATAGTGTTATAGTCCACCATTTCCTTATATTCGAAAACGTCTATTTCAACAATGAATGTTGAAATCTATGGTTTCGATATTCAATGCCTTTGAAAACATCTTTTAAAACAATTAACTTCGTTTTAAAATATCACTTTCCCAAACATGTCCATTTTACTCAATAATATATTCACGGTCCAAAATCGTGAATATACATCTTTTAACAAACTATAAAGATTTACTTATCAAAATAAGTCAGTTTCGAATTTATAAACAACGTTTATAAATCCCATTTCTATTCATAAAGACTTCAATTTATAAAAATTGCTTCATTAATCATTCCTACTATAACTCAGTTTTATATCAGAATTTTAATTTACAAGTAAATTACTTATAAATTCTTTTATTTCGCAACATCGATTCATTTTTATAACTTCTCAATTTCAATTCTGTAATTTCCATTCACTTATGAAATCCATTAAATATTTCACTTTTAACACTTATACAATTCCAATATTTTATTAACACTTTCAAATCTTCAATTTAAGCCGTTTATAATAATTCAAAAATTCCAATTTAAACTATTATACAAATTTATCAATTTTCCATTTCCAAAATAATCAACTAGTTCTTTAGTAAATCATTCATCGACTTGGTTTCCAATTTAATCACATTTGATTCATTCACATTGGATTTTACTAATATTCATTCATATTCAATTAGTTCACATTCACTAATTCATATTCAAGTTAGTTAGCTTTCAATTCAAATCAAATTTGATTCTCTTTAAATTTACTTATCTTTCAATTTGAATTCAATATCTTAACTTTCAAATTTCCATTCATTCAATTTCATTAATACAATTTCATTAACACTTAATGAATTTCTATACGATCAACTGGCAAAACCAAATTTATTCAATTTAACCAAATTTATTTACTTTGCTTACATTCAATTTGGTTCAACATACTTAATTTCAATTGGTTTATATTCTAATTCTGATTGAATTCTAATATTCACTATATTCACTAATTCACTTTTACAGTTAAAGTTGAATTTCCCTTTCTATAACTCAAATTCATATTCATTCTTCACTTTATTATTTTCACTATACAGCTTAAGTTCGTCTCGAATTTATTTGAAATACTATTTTATTTAACTTTTCTAAAGTCAAATTCATATCACATTTCAAAAATTCAGATTTTGTTTTACTTAACAAAACTGTTCAACCATTTTAACAACTGGTTTTATTCAAATTTTCTCATTTTATAAGTTATACAACTTATTAATTTAGACTTTCCAATTCGTATTATATAATCACTTCTCTTTCAAGTTTAACTTTTCTATCTCAACAATTTATCAAATCAAGTACGATTTATTTAACTTCCTTAAGTTAAATTTCAAATCCATTCATTTTTTAATACTAATTCAATTCAATTTAACTTTTCTTAAGTTAAAAATCTTTATTTTCATATTCAATATTCACTTTACTTATATAAGATCTATTCCAAATTCATTTATCTTATATTTTCTAAAACAATTTTATACTTCTTTGGATTTGAAAAACATTTTCTTTTAAAGTGTTTCTAGTAACTATTCATATTAAACATCATAAACTAAGCTTTGTGTAAACCAAAGCTCTGATACCACCTGTAACATTCCCCCTTTTTGACCGCCTCCAGTCGGTAATTAAACCAACTAGAAACGTTCAAAAAGACGAATTGTTATTTAGTTTATAAGGTTTAAACAGAATCAGCCACAGAAACACAGAATAATAACACTGAATTAAAACAAATGAGAATTTATTTCATTACTATAAATCTTTTTATATACATCAGAGTTTATACAATTTTAATACTGATACAGCGGAATATCATAAAATACAATTTTCTTCTGAAACTAAAAATGGTTCTTTACTCTCTCTCTCTAACTTCGCTGCTCGAAAATCTTCAAGCTGTAAAAATACTCGGTCTGACCCGAGTATTATATTCAAAAGAAAATAATACACAGGTCAGTCTAATTCAAACCAGTTTATTAGTGCATATAGGCAGTAATAATCAAATAGACGACAGTCACAATAATTCTCGTCTATCCAACTCTTTTAACAAAGAAATCGGATAACGAAAATATAACACTTAACAGTGTTAAACAATAAATCAGCAGATTTAAATCATCAACAGAGATAAATAAACAATTTATCATATCGACTAAATCAATTTAGAACGATTGAAATTTTCACTTTAAAACCCTCGAAGTTCGATTGGCTGCCGTACACGCACGCGTGTACGGCCTCGCCAATATGGCATAAAAATCAATGCATCACGAGCAAAGAAAAATCAATTCAAAACTGTCGAGTTTGGGTGGCTGCAGTGCACGCACGCGTGCGCCGCCTCGCCACCACCGAATATAAAGTCATCACATAGCAACAAGGGTAAAACTGCAACAAGAAAAAGGACAGTGGCAACAGTTCAGAGGACAGTGAACTAAGGTAAAGACCACAAACTAATATCAAGGGCAAAGCAATGCCCAATGTAGACTTCAAGTCTGACGTGAACCAAGTGCAACTGAATGGAATGGGATGCGACAATGCAACAGCAACAGGGAAGATGATTCAAGTACAATAACTTCAGAGACTAGAGCACAAGAGACACAAGTGCAGCAGTTTAGAGTGAATCTACAGATGTACAACATCAACAAAGGAATGCAGACTGAACAAATAACAAGTGGAGCTATAATCAATGAATGCCAGAGCCAAAAGTTCACAGTGAAGACGGTGATACAAGCTAATGAATGCAAGATGCAACACAATGAAAACAACTTACATGCAGGCACTGGTCCAGCATGATAAATGCCAAATGCACAACAGTGAATGAATGAAGTGATAAAGCATTTGTGACAAAGATAGGATCAAGTGCATATCTGTTACTTATTGAAACAGTCAAACAAATCCAACCAGAGGCAAACTTTCAATGAATATCAAAACCCGATGTAACAACATCATTTTTAAAAATGACCAAATCAAGATATATGAACTCGAGCCAGTCTAGCCACCACAAGAAATCAAGGGTAGGACTGCAACAAGAAAAATGCAGCCACCACATGGATATCAGGGCTCAATTTCCAAAATATCAAGAGAATATGCCAACAGGAAGATGCAGTTCAAAACAAAATGCAATAAATCTGAGATCACAAAAATCAACACCAACTAGTTTGAAGGGTCGAGACAGTTATAGTTTTAAAGTGAAACTGCTCGTATATTCGAAGCATAGTGCCAGATGGTATGAACAAGACTCAAATGTCTCCAGTATATATATTTAAAATATGGACTTAGATCAGGTTATATACTAGTGGTACTGTTTAAGTTTTATAAAATTATTAATGCCAGAATCGACAAGATAACCAAACTCAAAGCCAGTCCCAAAATCAAGTGAAAACAATATAGCAATGAACTCAATCAGTTCAAAATGAAACAACAGGAAGATTCTCCAAGAAAACAAAGCACATAAGGGTACCGGGGAGTATGCAACCCGACCATCAAAGTGCAGACAAAATGAAGTCAGTGCCAATAGTAATGACAACAACTCCACCAAGTCGTAATCCAATCTCAAATTATAGTCAATCATTCCAAGAGAAAAGAAGATGCAATTCGAACATACATATATACATATCGATTATGTATATACATACGAGACTGCAGACATATGTATAAAGGCCAAAATGCAACTATAATTTCACGCTAAAAGAACTGGGCCAATGTAATAGTGCAAATAAGAACATGGGATGAATACAACATGAAGCAGCAAGATACATGTATAGTGAACAGTGCAGTCCTTAAACAATGCAACAGCAACAAACCAAACAGTCGAGCATGAATAGGCAGGCAGACTCAAGTTTATATGAAGCATATTGGGTACAGCATAGTTAAACATGTAGTAAAGTCAAAATGAACAGAGATGCATACATACTTATTCACAGACATATAGATACAACAGGTTTTATACTTTTTCAAATTATTTTAAAGTAGTGCAATGCAGACTATAATGTCAAAGTTCAGGTTAGTCCAAACATCAAGCTGAAGCCATGATTTTTACTGACCGAAGGCAATTTCTTAAGGCAATTACAAAGTCGAATGAATTTCCATCTAACATAACTTCACAAAATTAATTCAAAATGAACAACACAGTGAATGTTACAGCAACATGTAGAAGTTTCAAGTTAAACAAGTAAATGCCAATTGAAAACATCAAAGAACAAGTCACAGCCGAGTAAATCACAAAAGCACACACTCAAAATTTCCAAAAATCACGAATTAGATGTGAGTGAACTTAAATCCCTCACGCGACTGTTCAAAAAAATCAACTCGAGAAACATGTATTAATAAATACAATACCAGCTTTGAAACGAAAACGAGCAGTGGAAATATAACAACGAAGCAGAATTAGATGTGAGGGAATTAACCACTCACCTGTTGTTTGAAACAATCGCGGGCAAGAGGAAGACGAGCGAAGATTGATCGAAGAATCGAACGAACGCCGAAGAAGCCCTCCAGATCGAACGAGATCGCCGAAGCCCTAGTTTATCAAGTCGCCATTTTTTTTTTCTTTGATCTATTTAGGTTTAGGTTATACGAATGAAAAGGGGAGGATGTCGTGGCTCGTATTTGTGCAGAGGAGATCGTGGGGGGCATGGGTCGGTATGGGCTTGAGGTATGGACCGGTGTAAGATATTTTTTTTTCTTTATTATATATTTTTTTTTCTTTTTCTTTTTCTTTTTAAAACTGATTTGTTTTGTATTTAATTTTGTTGTTAAAATCTAGACTATGTATATATATTCATTCGTACGAAAAAATTTAAATAAAAGAATTTCAATCGATTACAATTTCCAAATTCAAACAGAAATTTATATTGCCAATTTAACGAAGATTTTATCGTTATAAAATTTTCCAACAATAAACAGAAATTATCTGTCAACTTTAATCGTTTATCGATGATTATAATTCGGGTGAAAATCCAGGTTGTTACAGAAATTCAATTTGAATTCGATTTAATTTTATACGCGTTTACCCGCCATATATCCACAAAACAATTCTGATAAATACGAAAATTTGAAATCCAGTAATAATTCAATATTACGGACCCAATGAAACTCGTTTCGTCAAATTCCGAGACTGTGCCTCGGAAGACTATTTTTAAATTCGATTTCAACGATAAAATTTCAAAACTGAACAAATCGCTTTCAAATTCAATTCTGAAGCTTCTATTATCTTCAGTATTATCAATATGAATTTTCCAAGCCTTTAAATTATTTTTAACCGGCTTAAAATCGAAGATTCAAATTTTATTCAACTTTCAATAGATTAAATTCAAAATTTAATCACCAATTCATTCTGATAATTTGAAATTCAAGTCAAATCATCATTCAAATATTTAAAATTAATTAAATATTCTCAAATTAAATTGTTCAAAATTCAGGGTCGTTACAACCGTGGCTGGCCTACGATTTAACACCGCTGCAGAATGATTCCTCATGGTACAGTTCCGTTTCAAATCCACGCACTCATTTCCAAAATTCGCACGACACCGCTTCGGCGTTTTGATCCGACGTTGCACCCCGCACCGTCGATGTTGCACCTTGAGTATATCGATTATTCGGACAACCATATCTTTTGACTCGTTTAGAGTTACGGGAGCCATAACCTGTCAAAACGAAGCTCTCCAGGAAATCTACGCCTTTGACAGCCCAAGGCCGTCATAACGGCGTTCCATACCCAAAAAGGACCATCCGAATCACTTTCGGGGGCTCGGAAGTTTTTTTTCTTTTCGGTTTCTTCATTTGAATTTTTTGGTTAAACGGGATCACCGTGGCTGGCCTACGATTTAACACCGCTGCAGAATGATTCCCCATGGTACAGTTCTGTTTCAAATCCACGCACTCATTACCAAAATTCGCACGACACCGTTTCGGCGTTTTGATCCGACGTTGCACCCCGCACCGTCGATGTTGCACTCTGAGTATATCGATTATTCGGACAGCTATATCTGTTGACTCGTTTAGAGTTACGGGAGCCATAACCTGTCAGAACGAAGCTCTCCGGAAGATCTACGCCTTTGACGGCCCTAGGCCGTCATAACGGCGTTCCATACCCAAAAAGGACCATCCAAATCACTTTCGGGGGCTCGGAAGTTTTTTTTCTTTTCGGTTTCTTCATTTGAATTTTTTGGTTAAACGAGATCACCGTGGCTGGCCTACGATTTAACACCGCTGCAGAATGATTCCTCATGGTACAGTTCCGTTTCAAATCCACGCACTCATTTCCAAAATTCGCACGACACCGTTTCGGCGTTTTGATCCGACATTGCACCCCGCACCGTCGATGTTGCACTCTGAGTATATCGATTATTCGGACAGCCATATCTTTTGACTCGTTTAGAGTTACGGGAGCCATAACCTGTCAAAACGAAGCTCTCCAGGAGATCTACGCCTTTGACTGCCCAAGGCCGTCATAACGGCGTTCCATACCCAAAAAGGACCATCCGAATCACTTTCGGGGGCTCGGAAGTTTTTTTTCTTTTCGGTTTCCTCATTTGAATTTTTTGGTTAAACGGGATCACCGTGGCTGGCCTACGATTTAACACCGCTACAGAATGATTCCTCATGGTACAGTTCCGTTTCAAATCCACGCACTCATTTCCAAAATTCGCACGACACCGCTTCGGCGTTTTGATCCGACGTTGCACCCCGCACCGTCGATGTTGCACCTTGAGTATATCGATTATTCGGACAGCCATATCTTTTGACTCGTTTAGAGTTACGGGAGCCATAACCTGTCAAAACGAAGCTCTCCAGGAAATCTACGCCTTTGACAGCCCAAGGCCGTCATAACGGCGTTCCATACCCAAAAAGGACCATCCGAATCACTTTCGGGGGCTCGGAAGTTTTTTTCTTTTCGGTTTCTTCATTTGAATTTTTTGGTTAAACGGGATCACCGTGGCTGGCCTACGATTTAACACCGCTGCAGAATGACTCCCCATGGTACAGTTCTGTTTCAAATCCACGCACTCATTACCAAAATTCGCACGACACCGTTTCGGCGTTTTGATCCGACGTTGCACCCCGCACCGTCGATGTTGCACTCTGAGTATATCGATTATTCGGACAGCTATATCTGTTGACTCGTTTAGAGTTACGGGAGCCATAACCTGTCAGAACAAAGCTCTCCGGAAGATCTATGCCTTTGACGGCCCTAGGCCGTCATAACGGCGTTCCATACCCAAAAAGGACCATCCAAATCACTTTCGGGGGCTCGGAAGTTTTTTTTCTTTTCGGTTTCTTCATTTGAATTTTTTGGTTAAACGAGATCACCGTGGCTGGCCTACGATTTAACACCGCTGCAGAATGATTCCTCATGGTACAGTTCCGTTTCAAATCCACGCACTCATTTCCAAAATTCGCACGACACCGTTTTGGCGTTTTGATCCGACATTGCACCCCGCACCGTCGATGTTGCACTCTGAGTATATCGATTATTCGGACAGCCATATCTTTTGACTCGTTTAGAGTTACGGGAGCCATAACCTGTCAAAACGAAGCTCTCCAGGAGATCTACGCCTTTGACAGCCCAAGGCCGTCATAACGGCGTTCCATACCCAAAAAGGACCATCCGAATCACTTTCGGGGGCTCGGAAGTTTTTTTTCTTTTCGGTTTCTTCATTTGAATTTTTTGGTTAAACGGGATCACCGTGGCTGGCCTACGATTTAACACCACTGCAGAATGATTCCCCATGGTACAGTTCTGTTTCAAATCCACGCACTCATTACCAAAATTCGCACGACACCGTTTCGGCGTTTTGATCCGACGTTGCACCCCGCACCGTCGATGTTGCACTCTGAGTATATCGATTATTCGGACAACCATATCTTTTGACTCGTTTAGAGTTACAGGAGCCATAACCTGTCAAAACGAAGCTCTCCAGGAGATCTACGCCTTTGACAGCACAAGGTCGTCATAACGGCGTTCCATACCCAAAAAGGACCATCCAAATCACTTTCGGGGGCTCGGAAGTTTTTTTTTCTTTTCGGTTTCTTCATTTGAATTTTTTGGTTAAACGGGATCACCGTGGCTGGCCTGCGATTTAACACCGCTGCAGAATGATTCCTCATGGTACAGTTCCGTTTCAAATCCACGCACTCATTTCCAAAATTCGCACGACACCGTTTCGGCGTTTTGATCCGACGTTGCACCCCGCACCGTCGATGTTGCACCTTGAGTATATCGATTATTCGGATAGCCATATCTTTTGACTCGTTTAGAGTTACGGGAGCCATAACCTATCAAAACGAAGCTCTCCAGGAGATCTAAGCCTTTGACAGCCCAAGGCCGTCATAACGGCGTTCCATACCCAAAATGGACCATCCGAATCACTTTTGGGGGCTCGAAAGTTTTTTTCTTTTCGGTTTCTTCATTTGAATTTTTTGGTTAAACGGGATCACCGTGGCTGGCCTACGATTTAACACCACTGCAGAATGATTCCCCATGGTACAGTTCTGTTTAAAATCCACGCACTTATTACCAAAATTCGCACGACACAGTTTCGGCGTTTTGATCCGACGTTGCACCCCGCACCGTCGATGTTGCACTCTGAGTATATCGATTATTCGGACAGCCAAATCTTTTGACTCGTTTAGAGTTACGGGAGCCATAACCTGTCAAAACGAAGCTCTCCAGGAGATCTACGCCTTTGACAACCCAAGGCCGTCATAACGGCGTTCCATACCCAAAAAGGACCATCCGAATCACTTTCGGGGGCTCGAAAGTTTTTTTTCTTTTCGGTTTCCTCATTTGAATTTTTTGGTTAAACGGGATCACCGTGGCTGGCCTACGATTTAACACCGCTACAGAATGATTCCTCATGGTACAGTTCCGTTTCAAATCCACGCACTCATTTCCAAAATTCGCACGACACCGCTTCGGCGTTTTGATCCGACGTTGCACCCCGCACCGTCGATGTTGCACCTTGAGTATATCGATTATTCGGACAGCCATATCTTTTGACTCGTTTAGAGTTACGGGAGCCATAACCTGTCAAAACGAAGCTCTCCAGGAAATCTACGCCTTTGACAACCCAAGGCCGTCATAACGGCGTTCCATACCCAAAAAGGACCATCCGAATCACTTTCGGGGGCTCGGAAGTTTTTTTTCTTTTCGGTTTCTTCATTTGAATTTTTTGGTTAAACGGGATCACCGTGGCTGGCCTACGATTTAACACCGCTGCAGAATGACTCCCCATGGTACAGTTCTGTTTCAAATCCACGCACTCATTACCAAAATTCGCACGACACCGTTTCGGCGTTTTGATCCGACGTTGCACCCCGCACCGTCGATGTTGCACTCTGAGTATATCGATTATTCGGACAGCCATATCTTTTGACTCGTTTAGAGTTACGGGAGCCATAACCTGTCAAAACGAAGCTCTCCAGGAGATCTACGCCTTTGACTGCCCAAGGCCGTCATAACGGCGTTCCATACCCAAAAAGGACCATCCGAATCACTTTCGGGGGCTCGGAAGTTTTTTTTCTTTTCGGTTTCCTCATTTGAATTTTTTGGTTAAACGGGATCACCGTGGCTGGCCTACGATTTAACACCGCTACAGAATGATTCCTCATGGTACAGTTCCGTTTCAAATCCACGCACTCATTTCCAAAATTCGCACGACACCGCTTCGGCGTTTTGATCCGACGTTGCACCCCGCACCGTCGATGTTGCACTCTGAGTATATCGATTATTCGGACAGCCATATCTTTTGACTCGTTTAGAGTTACGGGAGCCATAACCTGTCAAAACGAAGCTCTCCAGGAGATCTACGCCTTTGACAGCCCAAGGCCGTCATAACGGCGTTCCATACCCAAAAAGGACCATCCAAATCACTTTCGGGGGCTCGGAAGTTTTTTTTCTTTTCGGTTTCTTCATTTGAATTTTTTGGTTAAACGGGATCACCGTGGCTGGCCTACGATTTAACACCACTGCAGAATGATTCCCCATGGTACAGTTCTGTTTCAAATCCACGCACTCATTACCAAAATTCGCACGACACCGTTTCGGCGTTTTGATCCGACGTTGCACCCCGCACCGTCGATGTTGCACTCTGGGTATATCGATTATTCGGACAACCATATCTTTTGACTCGTTTAGAGTTACAGGAGCCATAACCTGTCAAAACGAAGCTCTCCAGGAGATCTACGCCTTTGACAGCACAAGGTCGTCATAACGGCGTTCCATACCCAAAAAGGACCATCCAAATCACTTTCGGGGGCTCGGAAGTTTTTTTTCTTTTCGGTTTCTTCATTTGAATTTTTTGGTTAAACGGGATCACCGTGGCTGGCCTGCGATTTAACACCGCTGCAGAATGATTCCTCATGGTACAGTTCCGTTTCAAATCCACGCACTCATTTCCAAAATTCGCACGACACCGTTTCGGCGTTTTGATCCGACGTTGCACCCCGCACCGTCGATGTTGCACCTTGAGTATATCGATTATTCGGATAGCCATATCTTTTGACTCGTTTAGAGTTACGGGAGCCATAACCTGTCAAAACGAAGCTCTCCAGGAGATCTAAGCCTTTGACAGCCCAAGGCCGTCATAACGGCGTTCCATACCCAAAAAGGACCATCCGAATCACTTTTGGGGGCTCGAAAGTTTTTTTCTTTTCGGTTTCTTCATTTGAATTTTTTGGTTAAACGGGATCACCGTGGCTGGCCTACGATTTAACACCACTGCAGAATGATTCCCCATGGTACAGTTCTGTTTAAAATCCACGCACTTATTACCAAAATTCGCACGACACAGTTTCGGCGTTTTGATCCGACGTTGCACCCCGCACCGTCGATGTTGCACTCTGAGTATATCGATTATTCGGACAGCCAAATCTTTTGACTCGTTTAGAGTTACGGGAGCCATAACCTGTCAAAACGAAGCTCTCCAGGAGATCTACGCCTTTGACAACCCAAGGCCGTCATAACGGCGTTCCATACCCAAAAAGGACCATCCGAATCACTTTCGGGGGCTCGGAAGTTTTTTTTCTTTTCGGTTTCCTCATTTGAATTTTTTGGTTAAACGGGATCACTGTGGCTGGCCTACGATTTAACACCGCTACAGAATGATTCCTCATGGTACAGTTCCGTTTCAAATCCACGCACTCATTTCCAAAATTCGCACGACACCGCTTCGGCGTTTTGATCCGACGTTGCACCCCGCACCGTCGATGTTGCACCTTGAGTATATCGATTATTCGGACAGCCATATCTTTTGACTCGTTTAGAGTTACGGGAGCCATAACCTGTCAAAACGAAGCTCTCCAGGAAATCTACGCCTTTGACAGCCCAAGGCCGTCATAACGGCGTTCCATACCCAAAAAGGACCATCCGAATCACTTTCGGGGGCTCGGAAGTTTTTTTTCTTTTCGGTTTCTTCATTTGAATTTTTTGGTTAAACGGGATCACCGTGGCTGGCTTACGATTTAACACCGCTGCAGAATGACTCCCCATGGTACAGTTCTGTTTCAAATCCACGCACTCATTACCAAAATTCGCACGACACCGTTTCGGCGTTTTGATCCGACGTTGCACCCCGCACCGTCGATGTTGCACTCTGAGTATATCGATTATTCGGACAGCTATATCTGTTGACTCGTTTAGAGTTACGGGAGCCATAACCTGTCAGAACGAAGCTCTCCGGAAGATCTACGCCTTTGACGGCCCTAGGCCGTCATAACGGCGTTCCATACCCAAAAAGGACCATCCAAATCACTTTCGGGGGCTCGGAAGTTTTTTTTCTTTTCGGTTTCTTCATTTGAATTTTTTGGTTAAACGAGATCACCGTGGCTGGCCTACGATTTAACACCGCTGCAGAATGATTCCTCATGGTACAGTTCCGTTTCAAATCCACGCACTCATTTCCAAAATTCGCACGACACCGTTTCGGCGTTTTGATCCGACATTGCACCCCGCACCGTCGATGTTGCACTCTGAGTATATCGATTATTCGGACAGCCATATCTTTTGACTCGTTTAGAGTTACGGGAGCCATAACCTGTCAAAACGAAGCTCTCCAGGAGATCTACGCCTTTGACAGCCCAAGGCCGTCATAACGGCGTTCCATACCCAAAAAGGACCATCCAAATCACTTTCGGGGGCTCGGAAGTTTTTTTTCTTTTCGGTTTCTTCATTTGAATTTTTTGGTTAAACGGGATCACCGTGGCTGGCCTACGATTTAACACCACTGCAGAATGATTCCCCATGGTACAGTTCTGTTTCAAATCCACGCACTCATTACCAAAATTCGCACGACACCGTTTCGGCGTTTTGATCCGACGTTGCACCCCGCACCGTCGATGTTGCACTCTGAGTATATCGATTATTCGGACAACCATATCTTTTGACTCGTTTAGAGTTACAGGAGCCATAACCTGTCAAAACGAAGCTCTCCATGAGATCTACGCCTTTGACAGCACAAGGTCGTCATAACGGCGTTCCATACCCAAAAAGGACCATCCAAATCACTTTCGGGGGCTTGGAAGTTTTTTTTCTTTTCGGTTTCTTCATTTGAATTTTTTGGTTAAACGGGATCACCGTGGCTGGCCTGCGATTTAACACCGCTGCAGAATGATTCCTCATGGTACAGTTCCGTTTCAAATCCACGCACTCATTTCCAAAATTCGCACGACACCGTTTCGGCGTTTTGATCCGACGTTGCACCCCGCACCGTCGATGTTGCACCTTGAGTATATCGATTATTCGGATAGCCATATCTTTTGACTCGTTTAGAGTTACGGGAGCCATAACCTGTCAAAACGAAGCTCTCCAGGAGATCTAAGCCTTTGACAGCCCAAGGCCGTCATAACGGCGTTCCATACCCAAAAAGGACCATCCGAATCACTTTTGGGGGCTCGAAAGTTTTTTTCTTTTCGGTTTCTTCATTTGAATTTTTTGGTTAAACGGGATCACCGTGGCTGGCCTACGATTTAACACCACTGCAGAATGATTCCCCATGGTACAGTTCTGTTTAAAATCCACGCACTTATTACCAAAATTCGCACGACACAGTTTCGGCGTTTTGATCCGACGTTGCACCCCGCACCGTCGATGTTGCACTCTGAGTATATCGATTATTCGGACAGCCAAATCTTTTGACTCGTTTAGAGTTACGGGAGCCATAACCTGTCAAAACGAAGCTCTCCAGGAGATCTACGCCTTTGACAACCCAAGGCCATCATAACGGCGTTCCATACCCAAAAAGGACCATCCGAATCACTTTCGGGTGCTCGGAAGTTTTTTTTCTTTTCGGTTTCTTCATTTGAATTTTTTGGTTAAACGGGATCACCGTGGCTGTCCTACGATTTAACACCGCTGCAGAATGATTCCCCATGGTACAGTTTTGTTTCAAATCCACGCACTCATTACCAAAATTCGCATGACACCGTTTCGGCGTTTTGATCCGACGTTGCACCCCGCACCGTCGATGTTGCACTCTGAGTATATCGATTATTCGGACAGCCATATCTTTTGACTCGTTTAGAGTTACGGGAGCCATAACCTGTCAAAACGAAGCTCTCCAGGAGATCTACGCCTTTGACGGCCCAAGGCCGTCATAACGGCGTTCCATACCCAAAAAGGACCATCCGAATCACTTTCGGTGGCTCGGAAGTTTTTTTTCTTTTCGGTTTCTTCATTTGAATTTTTTGGTTAAACGGGATCACCGTGGCTGGCCTACGATTTAACACCACTGCAGAATGATTCCTCATGGTACAGTTCCGTTTCAAATCCACGCACTCATTTCCAAAATTCGCACGACACCGTTTCGGCGTTTTGATCCTACGTTGCACCCCGCACCGTCGATGTTCCACCTTGAGTATATCGATTATTCGGACAGCCATATCTTTTGACTCGTTTAGAGTTACGGGAGCCATAACCTGTCAAAACGAAGCTCTCCAGGAGATCTACGCCTTTGACAGCCCAAGGCCGTCATAATGGCGTTCCATACCCAAAAAGGACCATCCGAATCACTTTCGGGGGCTCAAAAGTTTTTTTTCTTTTCGGTTTCTTCATTTGAATTTTTTGGTTAAACGGGATCACCGTGGCTGGCCTACGATTTAACACCGCTGCAGAATGATTCCTCATGGTACTGTTCCGTTTCAAATCCACGCACTCATTTCCAAAATTCGCACGACACCGTTTCTGCGTTTTGATCCGACGTTGCACCCCGCACCGTCGATGTTGCACCTTGAGTATATCGATTATTCGGACAGCCATATCTTTTGACTCGTTTAGAGTTACGGGAGCCATAACCTGTCAAAACGAAGCTCTCCAGGAGATCTACGCCTTTGACAGCCTAAGGCCGTCATAACAGCGTTCCGTACCCAAAAAGGACCATCCGAATCACTTTCGGGGGCTCGGAAGTTTTTTTTTCTTTTCGGTTTCTTCATTTGAATTTTTTGGTTAAACGGGATCACCGTGGCTGGCCTACGATTTAACACCGCTGTAGAATGATTCCTCATGGTACAGTTCCATTTCAAATCCATGCACTCATTTCCAAAATTCGCACGACACCGTTTCGATGTTTTGATCCGACGTTGCACCCCGCACCGTCGATGTTGCACCTTGAGTATATCGATTATTCGGACAGCCATATCTTTTGACTCGTTTAGAATTACGGGAACCATAACCTGTCAAAACGAAGCTCTCCAGGAGATCTACGCCTTTGATGGCCCAAGGCCGTCATAACGGCGTTCCATACCCAAAAAGGAACATCCGAATCACTTTCGGGGCTTGGAAGTTTTTTTTCTTCTCGGTTTCTTCATTTGAATTTTTTGGTTAAACGGGATCACCGTGGCTGGCCTACGACTTAACACCACTGCAGAATGATTCCTCATGGTACAGTTCCGTTTCAAATCTACGCACTCATTTCCAAAATTCGCACGACACCGTTTCGGCGTTCTGATCCGACATTGCACCCCGCACCTTCGATGTTGCACCTTGAGTATATCGATTATTCGGACAGCCATATCTTTTGACTCGTTTAGAGTTACGGGAGCCATAACCTGTCAAAACGAAGCTCTCCAGGAGATCTACGCCTTTGATGGCCCAAGGCCGTCATAACGGCGTTCCATACCCAAAAAGGAACATCCGAATCACTTTCGGGGCTTGGAAGTTTTTTTTCTTCTCGGTTTCTTCATTTGAATTTTTTGGTTAAACGGGATCACCGTGGCTGGCCTACGACTTAACACCACTGCAGAGTGATTCCCCATGGTACAGTTCTGTTTCAAATCCACGCACTCATTACCAAAATTCGCACGACACCGTTTCGGCGTTTTGATCCGACGTTGCACCCCGCACCGTCGATGTTGCACTCTGAGTATATCGATTATTCGGACAGCCATATCTTTTGACTCGTTTAGAGTTACGGGAGCCATAACCTGTCAAAACGAAGCTCTCCGGGAGATCTACGCCTTTGACGGCCCAAGGCCGTCATAACGGCGTTCCATACCCAAAAAGGACCATCCGAATCACTTTCGGGGGCTCGGAAGTTTTTTTTCTTTTCGGTTTCTTCATTTGAATTTTTTGGTTAAACGGGATCACCGTGGCTGGCCTACGATTTAACACCGCTGCAGAATGTTTCCTCAAGGTACAGTTCCATTTCAAATCCACGCACTCATTTCCAAAATTCGCACGACAGCGTTTCGGCGTTTTGATCCGACATTGCACCCCGCACCGTCGATGTTGCACCTTGAGTATATCGATTATTCGGACAGCCGTATCTTTTGACTCGTTTAGAGTTACGGGAGCCATAACCTGTCAAAACGAAGCTCTCCAGGAGATCTATGCCTTTGACAGCCCAAGGCCGTCATAACGGCATTCCATACCCAAAAAGGACCATCCGAATCACTTTCGGGGGCTTGGAAGTTTTTTTTCTTTTCGGTTTCTTCATTTGAATTTTTTGGTTAAACGGGATCACCGTGGCTGGCCTACGATTTAACACCGCTGCAGAATGATTCCTCATGGTACAGTTCCGTTTCAAATCCATGCACTCATTTCCAAAATTCGCACGACACCGTTTCGATGTTTTGATCCGTCGTTGCACCCCGCACCGTCGATGTTGCACCTTGAGTATATCGATTATTCGGACAGCCATATCTTTTGACTCGTTTAGAATTACGGGAACCATAACCTGTCAAAACGAAGCTCTCTAGGAGATCTACGCCTTTGATGGCCCAAGGCCGTCATAACGGCGTTCCATACCCAAAAAGGACCATCCGAATCACTTTCGGGGGCTTGGAAGTTTTTTTCTTTTCGGTTTCTTCATTTGAATTTTTTGGTTAAACGGGATCACCGTGGCTGGCCTACGACTTAACACCACTGCATAATGATTCCTCATGGTACAGTTCCGTTTCAAATCCACGCACTCATTTCCAAAATTTGCACGACACCGTTTCGGCGTTTTGATCCGACGTTGCACCCCGCACCGTCGATGTTGCACTCTGAGTATATCGATTATTCGGACAGCCATATCTTTTGACTCGTTTAGAGTTACGGGAGCCATAACCTGTCAAAACGAAGCTTTCCAGGAGATCTACGCCTTTGACGGCCCAAGGCCATCATAACGGCGTTCCATACCCAAAAAGGACCATCCGAATCACTTTCGGGGGCTCGGAAGTTTTTTTCTTTTCGGTTTCTTCATTTGAATTTTTTGGTTAAACGGGATCACCGTGGCTGGCCTACGATTTAACACCGCTGCAGAATGTTTCCTCAAGGTACAGTTCCATTTCAAATCCACGCACTCATTTCCAAAATTCGCACGACACCGTTTCGGCGTTTTGATCCGACATTGCACCCCGCACCGTCGATGTTGCACCTTGAGTATATCGATTATTCGGATAGCCGTATCTTTTGACTCGTTTAGAGTTACGGGAGCCATAACCTGTCAAAACGAAGCTCTCCAGGAGATCTACGCCTTTGACAGCCCAAGGCCGTCATAACGGCGTTCCATACCCAAAAAGGACCATCCGAATCACTTTCGGGGGCTCGGAAGTTTTTTTTCTTTTCGGTTTCTTCATTTGAATTTTTTGGTTAAACGGGATCACCGTGGCTGGCCTACGATTTAACACCGCTGCAGAATGATTCCTCATGGTACAGTTCCGTTTCAAATCCATGCACTCATTTCCAAAATTCGCACGACACCGTTTCGATGTTTTGATCCGATGTTGCACCCCGCACCGTCGATGTTGCACCTTGAGTATATCGATTATTCGGACAGCCATATCTTTTGACTCGTTTAGAATTACGGGAACCATAACCTGTCAAAACGAAGCTCTCCAGGAGATCTACGCCTTTGATGGCCCAAGGCCGTCATAACGGCGTTCCATACCCAAAAAGGACCATCCGAATCACTTTCGGGGGCTTGGAAGTTTTTTTCTTTTCGGTTTCTTCATTTGAATTTTTTGGTTAAACGGGATCACCGTGGCTGGCCTACGACTTAACACCACTGCATAATGATTCCTCATGGTACAGTTCCATTTCAAATCCACACACTCATTTCCAAAATTTGCAAGACACCGTTTCGGCGTTTTGATCCGACGTTGCACCCCGCACCGTCGATGTTGCACTCAGAGTATATCGATTATTCGGACAGCCATATCTTTTGACTCGTTTAGAGTTACGGGAGCCATAACCTGTCAAAACGAAGCTCTCCAGGAGATCTACGCCTTTGATAGCCCAAGGCCATCATAACGGCGTTCCATACCTAAAAAGGACCATCCGAATCACTTTCGGGGGCTTGGAAGTTTTTTTTATTTTCGGTTTCTTCATTTGAATTTTTTGGTTAAACGGGATCACCGTGGCTGGCCTACGATTTAACACCGCTGCAGAATGATTCTCCATGGTACAGTTCTGTTTCAAATCCACGCACTCATTACCAAAATTCGCACGACACCATTTCGGCGTTTTTATCCAACGTTGCACCCCGCACCGTCGATGTTGCACTCTGAGTATATCGATTATTCGGACAGCCATATCTTTTGACTCGTTTAGAGTTACGGGAGCCATAATCTGTCAAAACGAAGCTCTCCAGGAGATCTACGCCTTTGACAGCTCAAGGCCGTCATAACGGCGTTCCATACCCAAAAAGGACCACCCGAATCACTTTCGGGGGCTCGGATGTTTTTTTTCTTTTCGGTTTCTTCATTTGAATTTTTTGGTTAAACGGGATCACCGTGGCTGGCCTACGATTTAACACCGTTGCAGAATGATTACTCATGGTACAGTTCCGTTTCAAATCTACGCACTCATTTCCAAAATTCGCACGACACCGTTTCGGCGTTTTGATCCGACGTTGCACCGCGCACCGTCGATGTTGCACCTTGAGTATATCGATTATTCGGACAGCCATATCTTTTGACTCGTTTAGGGTTACGGGAGCCATAACCTGTCAAAACGAAGCTCTCCAGGAGATCTACGCCTTTGACAGCCCAAGGCCGTCATAACGGCGTTCCATACCTAAAAAGACCATCCGAATCACTTTCGGGGGCTCGGAAGTTTTTTTTCTTTTCGGTTTCAACATTTGAATTTTTTGGTTAAACGGGATCACCGTGGCTGGCCTAAGATTTAACACCGCTGCAGAATGATTCCCCATGGTACAGTTCTGTTTCAAATCCACGCACTCATTTCCAAAATTCGCACGACACCGTTTCGGCGTTTTTATCCGACGTTGCACCCCGCACCATCGATGTTGCACTCTGAGTATATCGATTATTCGGACAGCCATATCTTTTGACTCGTTTAGAGTTACGGGAGCCATAACCTGTCAAAACGAAGCTCTCCAGGAGATCTACGCCTTTGACAGCCCAAGGCCGTCATAACGGCGTTCCATACCCAAAAAGGACCATCCGAATCACTTTCGGGGGCTCGGAAGTTTTTTTTCTTTTCGGTTTCTTAATTTGAATTTTTTGGTTAAACGGGATCACCGTGGCTGGCCTACGATTTAACACCGCTGCAGAATGATTCCTCATGGTACAGTTCCGTTTCAAATCCACGCACTCATTTCCATAATTCGCACGACACCGTTTCGGCGTTTTGATCCGACGTTGCACCCCGCACCGTCGATGTTGCACCTTGAGTATATCGATTATTCGGACAGCCATATCTTTTGACTCGTTTAGAGTTACGGGAGCCATAACCTGTCAAAACGAAGCTCTCCAGGAGATCTACGCCTTTGACAGCCCAAGGCCGTCATAACGGCGTTCCATACCTAAAAAGGACCATCCGAATCACTTTCGGGGGCTCGGAAGTTTTTTTTTCTTTTCGGTTTCTTCATTTGAATTTTTTGGTTAAACGGGATCACCGTGGCTGGCCTACGATTTAACACCGCTGCAGAATGATTCCTCATGGTACAGTTCTGTTTCAAATCCACGCACTCATTACCAAAATTCGCACGACCCCGTTTCGGCGTTTTGATCCGACGTTGCACCCCACACCGTCGATGTTGCACCTTGAGTATATCGATTATTCGGACAGCCATATCTTTTGACTCGTTTAGAGTTACGGGAGCCATAACCTGTCAAAACGAAGCTCTCCAGGAGATCTACGCCTTTGACAGCTAAAGGCCGTCATAACGGCGTTCCATACCCAAAAAGGACCATCCGAATCACTTTCGGGGGCTCGGAAGTTTTTTTTCTTTCCGGTTTCTTCATTTGAATTTTTTGGTTAAACGGGATCACCGTGGCTGGCCTACGATTTAACACCGCTGCAGAATGATTCCTCATGGTACAGTTCCGTTTCAAATCCACGCACTCATTTCCAAAATTCGCACGACACCGTTTCGGCGTTTTGATCCGACTTTGCACCCCGCACCGTCGATGTTGCACTCTGAGTATATCGATTATTCGGACAGCCATATCTTTTGACTCGTTTAGAGTTACGGGAGCCATAACCTGTCAAAACGAAGCTCTCCAGGAGATCTACGCCTTTGATAGCCCAAGGCCGTCATAACGGCGTTCCATACCCAAAAAGGACCATCCGAATCACTTTCGGGGGCTCGGAAGTTTTTTTTCTTTTCGGTTTCTTAATTTGAATTTTTTGGTTAAACGGGATCACCGTGGCTGGCCTACGATTTAACACCGCTGTAGAATGATTCCTCATGGTACAGTTCCGTTTCAAATCCACGCACTCATTTCCAAAATTCGCACGACACCGTTTCGGCGTTTTGATCCGACGTTGCACCCCGCACCGTCGATGTTGCACCTTGAGTATATCGATTATTCGGACAGCCATATCTTTTGACTCGTTTAGAGTTACGGGAGCCATAACCTGTCAAAACGAACCTCTCCAGGAGATCTACACCTTTGACAGCCCAAGGCCATCATAACGGCGTTCCATACCCAAAAAGGACCATCCGAATCACTTTCGGGGGCTCGGAAGTTTTTTTTCTTTTCGGTTTGTTAATTTGAATTTTTTGGTTAAACGGGATCACCGTGGCTGGCCTACGATTTAACACCGCTGCAGAATGATTCCTCATGGTACAGTTCCGTTTCAAATCCACGCACTCATTTCCAAAATTCGCACGACACCGTTTCGGCGTTTTGATCCGACGTTGCACCCCGCACCGTCGATGTTGCACCTTGAGTATATCGATTATTCGGACAGCCATATCTTTTGACTCGTTTAGAGTTACGGGAGCCATAACCTGTCAAAACAAAGCTCTCCAGGAGATCTACGCCTTTGACAGCCCAAGGCCGTCATAACGGCGTTCCATACACAAAAAGGACCATCCGAATCACTTTCGGGGGCTCGGAAGTTTTTTTCCTTTTCGGTTTCTTAATTTGAATTTTTTGGTTAAACGGGATCACCGTGGCTGGCCTACGATTTAACACCGCTGCAGAATGATTCCTCATGGTACAGTTCCGTTTCAAATCCACGCACTCATTTCCATAATTCGCACGACACCGTTTCGGCGTTTTGATCCGACGTTGCACCCCGCACCGTCGATGTTGCACCTTGAGTATATCGATTATTCGGACAGCCATATCTTTTGACTCGTTTAGAGTTACGGGAGCCATAACCTGTCAAAACGAAGCTCTCCAGGAGATCTACGCCTTTGACAGCCCAAGGCCGTCATAACGGCGTTCCATACCTAAAAAGGACCATTCGAATCACTTTCGGGGGCTCGGAAGTTTTTTTTTCTTTTCGGTTTCTTCATTTGAATTTTTTGGTTAAACGGGATCACCGTGGCTGGCCTACGATTTAACACCGCTGCAGAATGATTCCTCATGGTACAGTTCTGTTTCAAATCCACGCACTCATTACCAAAATTCGCACGACCCCGTTTCGGCGTTTTGATCCGACGTTGCACCCCACACCGTCGATGTTGCACCTTGAGTATATCGATTATTCGGACAGCCATATCTTTTGACTCGTTTAGAGTTACAGGAGCCATAACCTGTCAAAACGAAGCTCTCCAGGAGATCTACGCCTTTGACAGCTAAAGGCCGTCATAACGGCGTTCCATACCCAAAAAGGACCATCCGAATCACTTTCGGGGGCTCGGAAGTTTTTTTTCTTTCCGGTTTCTTCATTTGAATTTTTTGGTTAAACGGGATCACCGTGGCTGGCCTACGATTTAACACCGCTGCAGAATGATTCCTCATGGTACAGTTCCGTTTCAAATCCACGCACTCATTTCCAAAATTCGCACGACACCGTTTCGGCGTTTTGATCCGACTTTGCACCCCGCACCGTCGATGTTGCACTCTGAGTATATCGATTATTCGGACAGCCATATCTTTTGACTCGTTTAGAGTTACGGGAGCCATAACCTGTCAAAACGAAGCTCTCCAGGAGATCTACGCCTTTGATAGCCCAAGGCCGTCATAACGGCGTTCCATACCCAAAAAGGACCATCCGAATCACTTTCGGGGGCTCGGAAGTTTTTTTTCTTTTCGGTTTCTTAATTTGAATTTTTTGGTTAACCGGGATCACCGTGGCTGGCCTACGATTTAACACCGCTGTAGAATGATTCCTCATGGTACAGTTCCGTTTCAAATCCACGCACTCATTTCCAAAATTCGCACGACACCGTTTCGGCGTTTTGATCCGACGTTGCACCCCGCACCGTCGATGTTGCACCTTGAGTATATCGATTATTCGGACAGCCATATCTTTTGACTCGTTTAGAGTTACGGGAGCCATAACCTGTCAAAACGAACCTCTCCAGGAGATCTACACCTTTGACAGCCCAAGGCCATCATAACGGCGTTCCATACCCAAAAAGGACCATCCGAATCACTTTCGGGGGCTCGGAAGTTTTTTTTCTTTTCGGTTTGTTAATTTGAATTTTTTGGTTAAACGGGATCACCGTGGCTGGCCTACGATTTAACACCGCTGCAGAATGATTCCTCATGGTACAGTTCCGTTTCAAATCCACGCACTCATTTCCAAAATTCGCACGACACCGTTTCGGCGTTTTGATCCGACGTTGCACCCCGCACCGTCGATGTTGCACCTTGAGTATATCGATTATTCGGACAGCCATATCTTTTGACTCGTTTAGAGTTACGGGAGCCATAACCTGTCAAAACAAAGCTCTCCAGGAGATCTACGCCTTTGACAGCCCAAGGCCGTCATAACGGCGTTCCATACCCAAAAAGGACCATCCGAATCACTTTCGGGGGCTCGGAAGTTTTTTTTCTTTTCGGTTTCTTAATTTGAATTTTTTGGTTAAACGGGATCACCGTGGCTGGCCTACGATTTAACACCGCTGCAGAATGATTCCTCATGGTACAGTTCCGTTTCAAATCCACGCACTCATTACCAAAATTCGCACGACACCGTTTCGGCGTTTTGATCCGACGTTGCACCCCGCACCGTCGATGTTGCACCTTGAGTATATCGATTATTCGGACAGCCATATCTTTTGACTCGTTTAGAGTTACGGGAGCCATAACCTGTCAAAACGAAGCTCTCTAGGAGATCTACGCCTTTGACAGCCCAAGGCCGTCATAACGGCGTTCCATACCTAAAAAGGACCATCCGAATCACTTTCGGGGGCTCGGAAGTTTTTTTTTCTTTTCGGTTTCTTCATTTGAATTTTTTGGTTAAACGGGATCACCGTGGCTGGCCTACGATTTAACACCGCTGCAGAATGATTCCTCATGGTACAGTTCTGTTTCAAATCCACGCACTCATTACCAAAATTCGCACGACCCCGTTTCGGCGTTTTGATCCGACGTTGCACCCCGCACCGTCGATGTTGCACCTTGAGTATATCGATTATTCGGACAGCCATATCTTTTGACTCGTTTAGAGTTACGGGAGCCATAACCTGTCAAAACGAAGCTCTCCAGGAGATCTACGCCTTTGACAGCCCAAGGCCGTCATAACGGCGTTCCATACCTAAAAAGGACCATCCGAATCACTTTCGGGGGCTCGGAAGTTTTTTTTCTTTTCGGTTTCTTCATTTTAATTTTTTGGTTAAACGGGATCACCGTGGCTGGCCTACGATTTAACACCGCTGCAGAATGATTCCTCATGGTACAGTTCCGTTTCAAATCCACGCACTCATTTCCAAAATTCGCACGACACCGTTTCGGCGTTTTGATCCGACTTTGCACCCCGCACCGTCGATGTTGCACTCTGAGTATATCGATTATTCGGACAGCCATATCTTTTGACTCGTTTAGAGTTACGGGAGCCATAACCTGTCAAAACGAAGCTCTCCAGGAGATCTACGCCTTTGATAGCCCAAGGCCGTCATAACGGCGTTCCATACCCAAAAAGGACCATCCGAATCACTTTTGGGGGCTCGGAAGTTTTTTTTCTTTTCGGTTTCTTAATTTGAATTTTTTGGTTAAACGGGATCACCGTGGCTGGCCTACGATTTAACACCGCTGCAGAATGATTCCTCATGGTACAGTTCCGTTTCAAATCCACGCACTCATTTCCAAAATTCGCACGACACCGTTTCGGCGTTTTGATCCGACGTTGCACCCCGCACCGTCGATGTTGCACCTTGAGTATATCGATTATTCGGACAGCCATATCTTTTGACTCGTTTAGAGTTACGGGAGCCATAACCTGTCAAAATGAAGCTCTCCAGGAGATCTACGCCTTTGACAGCCCAAGGCCGTCATAACGGCGTTCCATACCCAAAAAGGACCATCCGAATCACTTTCGGGGGCTCGGAAGTTTTTTTTCTTTTCGGTTTCTTAATTTGAATTTTTTGGTTAAACGGGATCACCGTGGCTGGCCTACGATTTAACACCGCTGCAGAATGATTCCTCATGGTACAGTTCCGTTTCAAATCCACGCACTCATTTCCAAAATTCGCACGACACCGTTTCGGCGTTTTGATCCGACGTTGCACCACGCACCGTCGATGTTGCACCTTGAGTATATCGATTATTCGGACAGCCATATCTTTTGACTCGTTTAGAGTTACGGGAGCCATAACCTGTCAAAACGAAGCTCTCCAGGAGATCTACACCTTTGACAGCCCAAGGCCATCATAACGGCGTTCCATACCCAAAAAGGACCATCCGAATCACTTTCGGGGGCTCGGAAGTTTTTTTTCTTTTCGGTTTCTTAATTTGAATTTTTTGGTTAAACGGGATCACCGTGGCTGGCCTACGATTTAACACCGCTGCAGAATGATTCCTCATGGTACAGTTCCGTTTCAAATCCACGCACTCATTTCCAAAATTCGCACGACACCGTTTCGGCGTTTTGATCCGACGTTGCACCCCGCACCGTCGATGTTGCACCTTGAGTATATCGATTATTCGGACAGCCATATCTTTTGACTCGTTTAGAGTTACGGGAGCCATAACCTGTCAAAACGAAGCTCTCCAGGAGATCTACACCTTTGACAGCCCAAGGCCATCATAACGGCGTTCCATACCCAAAAAGGACCATCCGAATCACTTTCGGGGGCTCGGAAGTTTTTTTTCTTTTCGGTTTGTTAATTTGAATTTTTTGGTTAAACGGGATCACCGTGGCTGGCCTACGATTTAACACCGCTGCAGAATGATTCCTCATGGTACAGTTCCGTTTCAAATCCACGCACTCATTTCCAAAATTCGCACGACACCGTTTCGGCGTTTTGATCCGACGTTGCACCCCGCACCGTCGATGTTGCACCTTGAGTATATCGATTATTCGGACAGCCATATCTTTTGACTCGTTTAGAGTTACGGGAGCCATAACCTGTCAAAACGAAGCTCTCCAGGAGATCTACACCTTTGACAGCCCAAGGCCATCATAACGGCGTTCCATACCCAAAAAGGACCATCCGAATCACTTTCGGGGGCTCGGAAGTTTTTTTTCTTTTCGGTTTGTTAATTTGAATTTTTTGGTTAAACGGGATCACCGTGGCTGGCCTACGATTTAACACCGCTGCAGAATGATTCCTCATGGTACAGTTCCGTTTCAAATCCACGCACTCATTTCCAAAATTCGCACGACACCGTTTCGGCGTTTTGATCCGACGTTGCACCACGCACCGTCGATGTTGCACCTTGAGTATATCGATTATTCGGACAGCCATATCTTTTGACTCGTTTAGAGTTACGGGAGCCATAACCTGTCAAAACGAAGCTCTCCAGGAGATCTACACCTTTGACAGCCCAAGGCCATCATAACGGCGTTCCATACCCAAAAAGGACCATCCGAATCACTTTCGGGGGCTCGGAAGTTTTTTTTCTTTTCGGTTTCTTAATTTGAATTTTTTGGTTAAACGGGATCACCGTGGCTGGCCTACGATTTAACACCGCTGCAGAATGATTCCTCATGGTACAGTTCCGTTTCAAATCCACGCACTCATTTCCAAAATTCGCACGACACCGTTTCGGCGTTTTGATCCGACGTTGCACCCCGCACCGTCGATGTTGCACCTTGAGTATATCGATTATTCGGACAGCCATATCTTTTGACTCGTTTAGAGTTACGGGAGCCATAACCTGTCAAAACGAAGCTCTCCAGGAGATCTACACCTTTGACAGCCCAAGGCCATCATAACGGCGTTCCATACCCAAAAAGGACCATCCGAATCACTTTCGGGGGCTCGGAAGTTTTTTTTCTTTTCGGTTTCTTAATTTGAATTTTTTGGTTAAACGGGATCACCGTGGCTGGCCTACGATTTAACACCGCTGCAGAATGATTCCTCATGGTACAGTTCCATTTCAAATCCACGCACTCATTTCCAAAATTCGCACGACACCGTTTCGGCATTTTGATCCGACGTTGCACCCCGCACCGTCGATGTTGCACCTTGAGTATATCGATTATTCGGACAGCCATATCTTTTGACTCGTTTAGAGTTACGGGAGCCATAACCTGTCAAAACGAAGCTCTCCAGGAGATCTACACCTTTGACAGCCCAAGGCCATCATAACGGCGTTCCATACCCAAAAAGGACCATCCGAATCACTTTCGGGGGCTCGGAAGTTTTTTTTCTTTTCGGTTTGTTAATTTGAATTTTTTGGTTAAACGGGATCACCGTGGCTGGCCTACGATTTAACACCGCTGCAGAATGATTCCTCATGGTACAGTTCCGTTTCAAATCCACGCACTCATTTCCAAAATTCGCACGACACCGTTTCGGCGTTTTGATCCGACGTTGCACCCCGCACCGTCGATGTTGCACCTTGAGTATATCGATTATTCGGACAGCCATATCTTTTGACTCGTTTAGAGTTACGGGAGCCATAACCTGTCAAAACAAAGCTCTCCAGGAGATCTACGCCTTTGACAGCCCAAGGCCGTCATAACGGCGTTCCATACCCAAAAAGGACCATCCGAATCACTTTCGGGGGCTCGGAAGTTTTTTTTCTTTTCGGTTTCTTAATTTGAATTTTTTGGTTAAACGGGATCACCGTGGCTGGCCTACGATTTAACACCGCTGCAGAATGATTCCTCATGGTACAGTTCCGTTTCAAATCCACGCACTCATTTCCAAAATTCGCACGACACCGTTTCGGCGTTTTGATCCGACGTTGCACCCCGCACCGTCGATGTTGCACCTTGAGTATATCGATTATTCGGACAGCCATATCTTTTGACTCGTTTAGAGTTACGGGAGCCATAACCTGTCAAAACGAAGCTCTCCAGGAGATCTACGCCTTTGACAGCCCAAGGCCGTCATAACGGCGTTCCATACCTAAAAAGGACCATCCGAATCACTTTCGGGGGCTCGGAAGTTTTTTTTTCTTTTCGGTTTCTTCATTTGAATTTTTTGGTTAAACGGGATCACCGTGGCTGGCCTACGATTTAACACCGCTGCAGAATGATTCCTCATGGTACAGTTCTGTTTCAAATCCACGCACTCATTACCAAAATTCGCACGACCCCGTTTCGGCGTTTTGATCCGACGTTGCACCCCGCACCGTCGATGTTGCACCTTGAGTATATCGATTATTCGGACAGCCATATCTTTTGACTCGTTTAGAGTTACGGGAGCCATAACCTGTCAAAACGAAGCTCTCCAGGAGATCTACGCCTTTGACAGCCCAAGGCCGTCATAACGGCGTTCCATACCTAAAAAGGACCATCCGAATCACTTTCGGGGGCTCGGAAGTTTTTTTTCTTTTCGGTTTCTTCATTTGAATTTTTTGGTTAAACGGGATCACCGTGGCTGGCCTACGATTTAACACCGCTGCAGAATGATTCCTCATGGTACAGTTCCGTTTCAAATCCACGCACTCATTTCCAAAATTCGCACGACACCGTTTCGGCGTTTTGATCCGACTTTGCACCCCGCACCGTCGATGTTGCACTCTGAGTATATCGATTATTCGGATAGCCATATCTTTTGACTCGTTTAGAGTTACGGGAGCCATAACCTGTCAAAACGAAGCTCTCCAGGAGATCTACGCCTTTGATAGCCCAAGGCCGTCATAACGGCGTTCCATACCCAAAAAGGACCATCCGAATCACTTTCGGGGGCTCGGAAGTTTTTTTTCTTTTCGGTTTCTTAATTTGAATTTTTTGGTTAAACGGGATCACCGTGGCTGGCCTACGATTTAACACCGCTGCAGAATGATTCCTCATGGTACAGTTCCGTTTCAAATCCACGCACTCATTTCCAAAATTCGCACGACACCGTTTCGGCGTTTTGATCCGACGTTGCACCCCGCACCGTCGATGTTGCACCTTGAGTATATCGATTATTCGGACAGCCATATCTTTTGACTCGTTTAGAGTTACGGGAGCCATAACCTGTCAAAATGAAGCTCTCCAGGAGATCTACGCCTTTGACAGCCCAAGGCCGTCATAACGGCGTTCCATACCCAAAAAGGACCATCCGAATCACTTTCGGGGGCTCGGAAGTTTTTTTTCTTTTCGGTTTCTTAATTTGAATTTTTTGGTTAAACGGGATCACCGTGGCTGGCCTACGATTTAACACCGCTGCAGAATGATTCCTCATGGTACAGTTCCGTTTCAAATCCACGCACTCATTTCCAAAATTCGCACGACACCGTTTCGGCGTTTTGATCCGACGTTGCACCACGCACCGTCGATGTTGCACCTTGAGTATATCGATTATTCGGACAGCCATATCTTTTGACTCGTTTAGAGTTACGGGAGCCATAACCTGTCAAAACGAAGCTCTCCAGGAGATCTACGCCTTTGACACCCCAAGGCCGTCATAACGGCGTTCCATACCTAAAAAGGACCATCCGAATCACTTTCGGGGGCTCGGAAGTTTTTTTTCTTTTCGGTTTCTTCATTTGAATTTTTTGGTTAAACGGGATCACCGTGGCTGGCCTACGATTTAACACAGCTGCAGAATGATTCCTCATGGTACAGTTCTGTTTCAAATCAACGCACTCATTACCAAAATTCGCACGACCCCGTTTCGGCGTTTTGATCCGACGTTGCACCCCGCACCGTCGATGTTGCACCTTGAGTATATCGATTATTCGGACAGCCATATCTTTTGACTCGTTTAGAGTTACGGGAGCCATAACCTGTCAAAACGAAGCTCTCCAGGAGATCTACGCCTTTGACAGCTAAAGGCTGTCATAACGGCGTTCCATACCCAAAAAGTACCATCCGAATCACTTTCGGGGGCTCGGAAGTTTTTTTTCTTTTCGGTTTCTTCATTTGAATTTTTTGGTTAAACGGGATCACCGTGGCTGGCCTACGATTTAACACCGCTGCAGAATGATTCCTCATGGTACAGTTCCGTTTCAAATCCACGCACTCATTTCCAAAATTCGCACGACACCGTTTCGGCGTTTTGATCCGACTTTGCACCCCGCACCGTCGATGTTGCACTCTGAGTATATCGATTATTCGGACAACCATATCTTTTGACTCGTTTAGAGTTACGGGAGCCATAACCTGTCAAAACGAAGCTCTCTAGGAGATCTACGCCTTTGATAGCCCAAGGCCGTCATAACGGCGTTCCATACCCAAAAAGGACCATCCGAATCACTTTCGGGGGCTCGGAAGTTTTTTTTTCTTTTCGGTTTCTTAATTTGAATTTTTTGGTTAAACGGGATCACCGTGGCTGGCCTACGATTTAACACCGCTGCAGAATGATTCCTCATGGTACAGTTCCGTTTCAAATCCACGCACTCATTTCCAAAATTCGCACGACACCGTTTCGGCGTTTTGATCCGACGTTGCACCCCGCACCGTCGATGTTGCACCTTGAGTATATCGATTATTCGGACAGCCATATCTTTTGACTCGTTTAGAGTTACGGGAGCCATAACCTGTCAAAACGAAGCTCTCCAGGAGATCTACGCCTTTGACGGCCCAAGGCCGTCATAACGGCGTTCCATACCCAAAAAGGACCATCCGAATCACTTTCGGGGGCTCGGAAGTTATTTTTCTTTTCGGTTTCTTCATTTGAATTTTTTGGTTAAACGGGATCACCATGGCTGGCCTACGATTTAACACCGCTGCAGAATGATTCCTCATGGTACAGTTCCGTTTCAAATCCACGCACTCATTTCCAAAATTCGCACGACACCGTTTCGGCGTTTTGATCCGACTTTGCACCCCGCACCGTCGATGTTGCACTCTGAGTATATCGATTATTCGGACAGCCATATCTTTTGACTCGTTTAGAGTTACGGGAGCCATAACCTGTCAAAACGAAGCTCTCTAGGAGATCTACGCCTTTGATAGCCCAAGGCCGTCATAACGGCGTTCCATACCCAAAAAGGACCATCCGAATCACTTTCGGGGGCTCGGAAGTTTTTTTTTCTTTTCGGTTTCTTCATTTGAATTTTTTGGTTAAACGGGATCACCGTGGCTGGCCTACGATTTAACACCGCTGCAGAATGATTCCTCATGGTACAGTTCCGTTTCAAATCCACGCACTCATTTCCAAAATTCGCACGACACCGTTTCGGCGTTTTGATCCGACGTTGCACCCCGCACCGTCGATGTTGCACCTTGAGTATATCGATTATTCGGACAGCCATATCTTTTGACTCGTTTAGAGTTACGGGAGCCATAACCTGTCAAAACGAAGCTCTCCAGGAGATCTACGCCTTTGATAGCCCAAGGCCGTCATAACGGCGTTCCATACCCAAAAAGGACCATCCGAATCACTTTCGGGGTCTCGGAAGTTTTTTTTCTTTTCGGTTTCTTCATTTGAATTTTTTGGTTAAACGGGATCACCATGGCTGGCCTACGATTTAACACCGCTGCAGAATGATTCCTCATGGTACAGTTCCGTTTCAAATCCACGCACTCATTTCCAAAATTCGCACGACACCGTTTCGGCGTTTTGATCAGACGTTGCACCCCGCACCGTCGATGTTGCACCTTGAGTATATCGATTATTCGGACAGCCATATCTTTTGACTCGTTTAGAGTTACGGGAGCCATAACCTGTCAAAACGAAGCTCTCCAGGAGATCTACGCCTTTGACAGCCCAAGGCCGTCATAACGGCGTTCGATACCTAAAAAGGACCATCCGAATCACTTTCGGGGGCTCGGAAGTTTTTTTTCTTTTCGGTTTCTTCATTTGAATTTTTTGGTTAAACGGGATCACCGTGGCTGGCCTACGATTTAACACCGTTGCAGAATGATTACTCATGGTACAGTTCCGTTTCAAATCTACGCACTCATTTCCAAAATTCGCACGACACCGTTTCGGCGTTTTGATCCGACGTTGCACCGCGCACCGTCGATGTTGCACCTTGAGTATATCGATTATTCGGACAGCCATATCTTTTGACTCGTTTAGAGTTACGGGAGCCATAACCTGTCAAAACGAAGCTCTCCAGGAGATCTACGCCTTTGACGGCCCAAGGCCGTCATAACGGCGTTCCATACCTAAAAAGGACCATCCGAATCACTTTCGGGGGCTCGGAAGTTTTTTTTCTTTTCGGTTTCTTCATTTGAATTTTTTGGTTAAACGGGATCACCGTGGCTGGCCTACGATTTAACACCGCTGCAGAATGATTCCCCATGGTACAGTTCTGTTTCAAATCCACGCACTCATTACCAAAATTCGCACGACACCGTTTCGGCGTTTTGATCCAACGTTGCACCCCACACCATCGATGTTGCACTCTGAGTATGTCGATTATTCGGACAGCCATATCTTTTGACTCGTTTAGAGTTACGGGAGCCATAACCTGTCAAAACGAAGCTCTCCAGGAGATCTACGCCTTTGACAGCTAAAGGCCGTCATAACGGCGTTCCATACCCAAAAAGGACCATCCGAATCACTTTCGGGGGCTCGGAAGTTTTTTTTCTTTTCGGTTTCTTCATTTGAATTTTTTGGTTAAACGGGATCACCGTGGCTGGCCTACGATTTAACACCGCTGCAGAATGATTCCTCATGGTACAGTTCCGTTTCAAATCCACGCACTCATTTCCAAAATTCGCACGACACCGTTTCGGCGTTTTGATCCGACGTTGCACCGCGCACCGTCGATGTTGCACCTTGAGTATATCGATTATTCGGACAGCCATATCTTTTGACTCGTTTAGAGTTACGGGAGCCATAACCTGTCAAAACGAAGCACTCCAGGAGATCTACGCCTTTGACAGCCCAAGGCCGTTATAACGGCGTTCCATACCCAAAAAGGACCATCCGAATCACTTTCGGGGGCTCGGAAGTTTTTTTCTTTTCGGTTTCTTCATTTGAATTTTTTGGTTAAACGGGATCACCGTGGCTGGCCTACGATTTAACACCGTTGCAGAATGATTACTCATGGTACAGTTCCGTTTCAAATCTACGCACTCATTTCCAAAATTCGCACGACACCGTTTCGGCGTTTTGATCCGACGTTGCACCGCGCACCGTCGATGTTGCACCTTGAGTATGTCGATTATTCGGACAGCCATATCTTTTGACTCGTTTAGAGTTACGGGAGCCATAACCTGTCAAAACGAAGCTCTCCAGGAGATCTACGCCTTTGACTGCCCAAGGCCGTCATAACGGCGTTCCATACCCAAAAAGGACCATCCGAATCACTTTCGGGGGCTCGGAAGTTTTTTTTCTTTTCGGTTTCTTAATTTGAATTTTTTGGTTAAACGGGATCACCGTGGCTGGCCTACGATTTAACACCGCTGCTGAATGATTCCTCATGGTACAGTTTCGTTTCAAATCCACGCACTCATTTCCAAAATTCGCACGACACCGTTTCGGCGTTTTGATCCGACGTTGCACCCCGCACCGTCGATGTTGCACCTTGAGTATATCGATTATTCGGACAGCCATATCTTTTGACTCGTTTAGAGTTACGGGAGCCATAACCTGTCAAAATGAAGCTCTCCAGGAGATCTACGCCTTTGACAGCCCAAGGCCGTCATAACGGCGTTCCATACCCAAAAAGGACCATCCGAATCACTTTCGGGGGCTCGGAAGTTTTTTTTCTTTTCGGTTTCTTAATTTGAATTTTTTGGTTAAACGGGATCACCGTGGCTGGCCTACGATTTAACACCGCTGCAGAATGATTCCTCATGGTACAGTTCCGTTTCAAATCCACGCACTCATTTCCAAAATTCGCACGACACTGTTTCTGCGTTTTGATCCGACGTTGCACCCCGCACCGTCGATGTTGCACCTTGAGTATATCGATTATTCGGACAGCCATATCTTTTGACTCGTTTAGAGTTACGGGAGCCATAACCTGTCAAAACGAAGCTCTCCAGGAGATCTACGCCTTTGACAGCCCAAGGCCGTCATAACGGCGTTCCATACCCAAAAAGGACCATCCGAATCACTTTCGGGGGCTCGGAAGTTTTTTTTCTTTTCGGTTTCTTCATTTGAATTTTTTGGTTAAACGGGATCACCGTGGCTGGCCTACGATTTAACACCGCTGCAGAATGATTCCTCATGGTACAGTTCCGTTTCAAATCCACGCACTAATTTCCAAAATTCGCACGACACCGTTTCGGCGTTTTGATCCGACGTTGCACCCCGCACCGTCGATGTTGCACCTTGAGTATATCGATTATTCGGACAGCCATATCTTTTGACTCGTTTAGAGTTACGGGAGCCATAACCTGTCAAAACGAAGCTCTCCAGGAGATCTACGCCTTTGACAGCCCAAGGCCGTCATAACAGCGTTCCATACCTAAAAAGGACCATCCGAATCACTTTCGGGGGCTCGGAAGTTCTTTTTCTTTTCGGTTTCTTCATTTGAATTTTTTGGTTAAACGGGATCACCGTGGCTGGCCTACGATTTAACACCGCTGCAGAATGATTCCCCATGGTACAGTTTTTTTTCAAATCCACGCACTCATTACCAAAATTCGCACGACACCGTTTCGGCGTTTTGATCCAACGTTGCACCCCGCACCGTAGATGTTGCACTCTGAGTATATCGATTATTCGGACAGCCATATCTTTTGACTCGTTTAGAGTTACGGGAGCCATAATCTGTCAAAACGAAGCTCTCCAGGAGATCTACGCCTTTGACAGCCCAAGGCCGTCATAACGGCGTTCCATACCCAAAAAGGACCACCCGAATCACTTTCGGGGGCTCGGAAGTTTTTTTTCTTTTCGGTTTCTTCATTTGAATTTTTTGGTTAAACGGGATCACCGTGGCTGGCCTACGATTTAACACCGTTGCAGAATGATTACTCATTGTACAGTTCCGTTTCAAATCTACGCACTCATTTCCAAAATTCGCACGACACCGTTTCGGCGTTTTGATCCGACGTTGCACCGCGCACCGTCGATGTTGCACCTTGAGTATATCGATTATTCGGACAGCCATATCTTTTGACTCGTTTAGAGTTACGGGAGCCATAACCTGTCAAAACGAAACTCTCCAGGAGATCTACGCCTTTGACGGCCCAAGGCAGTCATAATGGCGTTCCATACCTAAAAAGGACCATCCGAATCACTTTCGGGGGCTCGGAAGTTTTTTTCTTTTCTGTTTCTTCATTTGAATTTTTTGGTTAAACGGGATCACCGTGGCTGGCCTACGATTTAACACCGCTGCAGAATGATTCCCCATGGTACAGTTCTGTTTCAAATCCACGCACTCATTACCAAAATTCGCACGACACCGTTTCGGCGTTTTGATCCAACGTTGCACCCCGCACCATCGATGTTGCACTCTGAGTATGTCGATTATTCGGACAGCCATATCTTTTGACTCGTTTAGAGTTACGGGAGCCATAACCTGTCAAAACGAAGCTCTCCAGGAGATCTACGCCTTTGACAGCCCAAGGCCGTTATAACGGCGTTCCATACCCAAAAAGGACCATCCGAATCACTTTCGGGGGCTCGAAAGTTTTTTTCTTTTCGGTTTCTTCATTTGAATTTTTTGGTTAAACGGGATCACCGTGGCTGGCCTACGATTTAACACCGCTGCAGAATGATTCCTCATGGTACAGTTCCATTTCAAATCCATGCACTCATTTCCAAAATTCGCACGACACCGTTTCGATGTTTTGATCCGACGTTGCACCCCGCACCGTCGATGTTGCACCTTGAGTATATCGATTATTCGGACAGCCATATCTTTTGACTCGTTTAGAATTACGGGAACCATAACCTGTCAAAACGTAGCTCTCCAGGAGATCTACGCCTTTGATGGCCCAAGGCCGTCATAACGGCGTTCCATACCCAAAAAGGACCATCCGAATCACTTTCGGGGGCTTGGAAGTTTTTTTTCTTTTCGGTTTCTTCATTTGAATTTTTTGGTTAAACGGGATCACCGTGGCTGGCCTACGACTTAACACCACTGCATAATGATTCCTCATGGTACAGATCTGTTTCAAATCCAAGCAATCATTTCCAAAATTCGCACGACACCGTTTCGGCGTTTTGATCCGACGTTGCACCCCGCACCTTCGATGTTGCACCTTGAGTATATCGATTATTCGGACAGCCATATCTTTTGACTCGTTTAGAGTTACGGGAGCCATAACCTGTCAAAAAGAAGCTCTCCAGGAGATCTACGCCTTTGACGGCCCAAGGCCGTCATAACGGCGTTCCATACCCAAAAAGTACCATCCGAATCACTTTCGGGGGCTCGGAAGTTTTTTTTCTTTTCGGTTTCTTCATTTGAATTTTTTGGTTAAACGGGATCACCGTGGCTGGCCTACGATTTAACACCGCTGCAGAATGATTCCTCATGGTACAGTTCCGTTTCAAATCCACGCTCTCATTTCCAAAATTCGCACGACACCGTTTCGGCGTTTTGATCCGACGTTGCACCCCGCACCGTCGATGTTGCACTCAGAGTATATCGATTATTCGGACAGCCGTATCTTTTGACTCGTTTAGAGTTACGGGAGCCATAACCTATCAAAACGAAGCTCTCCAAGAGATCTACTCCTTTGACAGCCCAAGGCCGTTATAACGGCGTTCCATACCCAAAAAGGACCATCCGAATCACTTTCGGGGGCTCGGAAGTTTTTTTCTTTCCGGTTTCTTCATTTGAATTTTTTGGTTAAACGGGATCACCGTGGCTGGCCTACGATTTAACACCGCTGCAGAGTGATTCCTCATGGTACAGTTCCGTTTCAAATCCATGCACTCATTTCCAAAATTCGCACGACACCGTTTCGATGTTTTGATCCGACGTTGCACCCCGCACCGTCGATGTTGCACCTTGAGTATATCGATTATTCGGACAGCCAATCTTTTGACTCGTTTAGAATTACGGGAACATTAACCTGTCAAAACGAAGCTCTCCAGGAGATCTACGCCTTTGATGGCCCAAGGCCGTCATAACGGCGTTCCATACCCAAAAAGGACCATCCGAATCACTTTCGGGGGCTTGGAAGTTTTTTTTCTTTTCGGTTTCTACATTTGAATTTTTTGGTTAAACGGGATCACCGTGGCTGGCCTATGACTTAACACCACTGCATAATGATTCCTCATGGTACAGTTCCGTTTCAAATCCACGCAATCATTTCCAAAATTCGCACGACACCGTTTCGGCGTTTTGATCCGACGTTGCACCCCGCACCTTCGATGTTGCACCTTGAGTATATCGATTATTCGGACAGCCATACTTTTGACTCGTTTAGAGTTACGGAAGCCATAACCTGTCAAAACGAAGCTCTCTAGGAGATCTACGCCTTTGACGGCCCAAGGCCGTCATAACGGTGTTCCATACCCAAAAAGTACCATCCGAATCACTTTCGGGGGCTCGGAAGTTTTTTTCTTTTCGGTTTCTTCATTTGAATTTTTTGGTTAAACGGGATCACCGTGGCTGGCCTACGATTTAACACCGCTGCAGAATGATTCCTCATGGTACAGTTCCGTTTCAAATCCACGCACTCATTTCCAAAATTCGCACGACACCGTTTCGGCGTTTTGATCCGACGTTGCACCGTCGATGTTGCACCTTGAGTATATCGATTATTCGGACAGCCATATCTTTTGACTCGTTTAGAGTTACGGGAGCCATAACCTGTCAAAACGAAGCTCTCCAGGAGATCTACGCCTTTGACGGCCCAAGGCCGTCATAACGGCGTTCCATACCTAAAAAGGACCATCCGTATCACTTTCGGGGGCTCGGAAGTTTTTTTTCTTTTCGGTTTCTTCATTTGAATTTTTTGGTTAAACGGGATCACCGTGGCTGGCCTACGATTTAACACCGCTGCAGAATGATTCCTCATGGTACAGTTCCGTTTCAAATCCACGCACTCATTACAAAAATTCGCACGACACCGTTTCGGCGTTTTGATCCAACGTTGCACCCCGCACCATCGATGTTGCACTCTGAGTATGTCGATTATTCGGACAGCCATATCTTTTGACTCGTTTAGAGTTACGGGAGCCATAACCTGTCAAAACGAAGCTCTCCAGGAGATCTACACCTTTGACAGCCCAAGGCCGTCTTAATGGCGTTCCATACCCAAAAAGGACCATCCGAATCACTTTCGGGGGCTCGGAAGTTTTTTTTCTTTTCGGTTTCTTCATTTGAATTTTTTGGTTAAACGGGATCACCGTGGCTGGCCTACGATTTAACACCGCTGCAGAATGATTCCTCATGGTACAGTTCCGTTTCAAATCCACGCGCTCATTTCCAAAATTCGCACGACACCGTTTCGGCGTTTTGATCCGACGTTGCACCCCGCACCGTCGATGTTGCACTCAGAGTATATCGATTATTCGGACAGCCATATCTTTTGACTCGTTTAGAGTTACGGGAGCCATAACCTGTCAAAACGAAGCTCTCCAGGAGATCTACGCCTTTGACAGCCCAAGGCCGTAATAACGGCGTTCCATACCCAAAAAGGACCATCCGAATCACTTTTGGGGGCTCGGAAGTTTTATTCTTTTCGGTATCTTCATTTGAATTTTTTGGTTAAACGGGATCACCGTGGCTGGCCTACGATTTAACAACGCTGCAGAGTGATTCCTCATGGTACAGTTCCGTTTCAAATCCACGCACTCATTTCCAAAATTCGCACGACACTGTTTCGGCGTTTTGATCCGACGTTGCACCCCGCACCGTCGATGTTGCACCTTGAGTATATCGATTATTCGGATAGCCATGTCTTTTGACTCGTTTAGAGTTACGGGAGCCATAACCTGTCAAAACGAAGCTCTCCAGGAGATCTACGCCTTTGGCAGCCCAAGGCCGTCATAACGGCGTTCCATACCCAAAAAGGACCATCCGAATCACTTTCGGGGGCTCGGAAGTTTTTTTTCTTTTCGGTTTCTTCATTTGAATTTTTTGGTTAAACGGGATCACCGTGGCTGGCCTACGATTTAACACCGCTGCAGAATGATTCCCCATGGTACAGTTCCGTTTCAAATCCACGCACTCATTACCAAAATTCGCACGACACCGTTTCGGCGTTTTGATCCGACGTTGCACCCCGCACCTTCGATGTTGCACTCTGAGTATATCGATTATTCGGACAGCCATGTCTTTTGACTCGTTTGGAGTTACGGGAGCCATAACCTGTCAAAACGAAGCTCTCCAGGAGATCTACGCTTTTGACAGCCCAAGGCCGTCATAACGGCGTTCCATACCCAAAAAGGACCATCCGAATCACTTTCGGGGGCTCGGAAGTTTTTTTTCTTTTCGGTTTCTTCATTTGAATTTTTTGGTTAAACGGGATCACCGTGGCTGGCCTACGATTTAACACCGCTGCAGAATGATTCCTCATGGTACAGTTCCGTTTCAAATCCACGCTCTCATTTCCAAAATTCGCACGACACCGTTTCGGCGTTTTGATCCGACGTTGCACCCCGCACCGTCGATGTTGCACCTTGAGTATATCGATTATTCGGACAGCCATGTCTTTTGACTCGTTTAGAGTTACGGGAGCCATAACCTGTCAAAACGAAGCCCTCCAGGAGATCTACGCCTTTGGCAGCCCAAGGTCGTCATAACGGCGTTCCATACCCAAAAAGGACCATCCGAATCACTTTCGGGGGCTCGGATGTTTTTTTTCTTTTCGGTTTCTTCATTTGAATTTTTTGGTTAAACGGGATCACCGTGGCTGGCCTACGATTTAACACCGCTGCAGAATGATTCCTCATGGTACAGTTCCGTTTCAAATCCACGCACTCATTTCCAAAATTCGCACGACACCGTTTCGGCGTTTTGATCCGACGTTGCACCCCGCACCGTCGATGTTGCACCTTGAGTATATCGATTATTCGGACAGCCATGTCTTTTGACTCGTTTAGAGTTACGGAAGCCATAACCTGTCAAAACGAAGCTCTCCAGGAGATCTACGCCTTTGACAGCCCAAGGCCGTCATAACGCCGTTCCATACCCAAAAAGGACCATCCGAATCACTTTCGGGGGCTCGGAAGTTTTTTCTCTTTTCGGTTTCTTCATTTGAATTTTTTGGTTAAACGGGATCACCGTGGCTGGCCTACGATTTAACACCGCTGCAGAATGATTCCTCATGGTACAGTTCCGTTTCAAATCCACGCACTCATTTCCAAAATTCGCACGACACCGTTTCGGCGTTTTGATCCGACGTTGCACCCCGCACCTTCGATGTTGCACTCTGAGTATATCGATTATTCGGACAGCCATATCTTTTGACTCGTTTAGAGTTACGGGAGCCATAACCTGTCAAAACGAAGCTCTCCAGGAGATCTACGCCCTTGACAGCCCAAGGCCGTCTTAACGGCGTTCCATACCCAAAAAGGACCATCCGAATCACTTTCGGGGGCTCGGAAGTTTTTTTTCTTTTCGGTTTCTTCATTTGAATTTTTTGGTTAAACGGGATCACCGTGGCTGGCCTACGATTTAACACCGCTGCAGAATGATTCCTCATGGTACAGTTCCGTTTCAAATCCACGCACTCATTTCCAAAATTCGCACGACACCGTTTCGGCGTTTTGATCCGACGTTCCACCCCGCACCTTCGATGTTGCACTCTGAGTATATCGATTATTCGGACAGCCATATCTTTTGACTCGTTTAGAGTTACGGGAGCCATAACCTGTCAAAACCAAGCTCTCCAGGAGATCTACGCTTTTGACAGCCCAAGGCCGTCATAACGGCGTTCCATACCCAAAAAGAACCATCCGAATCAGTTTCGGGGGCTCGGAAGTTTTTTTTCTTTTCGGTTTCTTCATTTGAATTTTTTGGTTAAACGGGATCACCGTGGCTGGCCTACGATTTAACACCGCTGCAGAATGATTCCTCATGGTACAGTTCCGTTTCAAATCCACGCTCTCATTTCCAAAATTCGCACGACACCGTTTCGGCGTTTTGATCCGACGTTGCACCCCGCACCGTCGATGTTGCACCTTGAGTATATCGATTATTCGGATAGCCATATCTTTTGACTCGTTTAGAGTTACGGGAGCCATAACCTGTCAAAACGAAGCTCTCCAGGAGATCTACGCCCTTGACAGCCCAAGGCCGTCTTAACGGCGTTCCATACCCAAAAAGGACCATCCGAATCACTTTCGGGGGCTCGGAAGTTTTTTTTCTTTTCGGTTTCTTCATTTGAATTTTTTGGTTAAACGGGATCACCGTGGCTGGCCTACGATTTAACACCGCTGCAGAATGATTCCTCATGGTACAGTTCCGTTTCAAATCCACGCACTCATTTCCAAAATTCGCACGACACCGTTTCGGCATTTTGATCCGACGTTCCACCCCGCACCGTCGATGTTGCACTCAGAGTATATCGATTATTCGGACAGCCATATCTTTTGACTCGTTTAGAGTTACGGGAGCCATAACCTGTCAAAACGAAGCTCTCCAGGAGATCTACGCCTTTGACAGCCCAAGGCCGTCATAACGGCGTTCCATACCCAAAAAGGACCATCCGAATCACTTTCGGGGGCTCGGAAGTTTTTTTCTTTTCGGTTTCTTCATTTGAATTTTTTGGTTAAACGGGATCACCGTGGCTGTCCTACGATTTAACACCGCTGCAGAGTGATTCCCCATGGTACAGTTCCGTTTCAAATCCACGCACTCATTTCCAAAATTCGCACGACACCGTTTCGGCGTTTTGATCCGACGTTGCACCCCGCACCGTCGATGTTGCACCTTGAGTATATCGATTATTCGGACAGCCATATCTTTTGACTTGTTTAGAGTTACGGGAGCCATAACCTGTCAAAACGAAGCTATCCAGGAGATCTACGCCTTTGGCAGCCAAAGGCCGTCATAACGGCGTTCCATACCCAAAAAGGACCATCCGAATCACTTTCGGGGGCTCGGAAGTTTTTTTCTTTTCGGTTTCTTCATTTGAATTTTTTGGTTAAACGGGATCACCGTGGCTGGCCTACGATTTAACACCGCTGCAGAATGATTCCTCATGGTACAGTTTCGTTTCAAATCCACGCACTCATTTCCAAAATTCGCACGACACCGTTTCGGCGTTTTGATCCGACGTTGCACCCCGCACCTTCGATGTTGCACTTTGAGTATATCGATTATTCGGACAGCCATATCTTTTGACTTGTTTAGAGTTACGGGAGCCATAACCTGTCAAAACGAAGCTCTCCAGGAGATCTACGCCCTTGACAGCCCAAGGCCGTCTTAACGGCGTTCCATACCCAAAAAGGACCATCCGAATCACTTTCGGGGGCTCGGAAGTTTTTTTTCTTTTCGGTTTCTTCATTTGAATTTTTTGGTTAAACGGGATCACCGTGGCTGTCCTACGATTTAACACCGCTGCAGAATGATTCCTCATGGTACAGTTCCATTTCAAATCCACGCACTCATTTCCAAAATTCGCACGACACCGTTTCGGCGTTTTGATCCGACGTTGCACCCCGCACCGTCGATGTTGCACTCTGAGTATATCGATTATTCGGACAGCCATATCTTTTGACTCGTTTAGAGTTACGGGAGCCATAACCTGTCAAAACGAAGCTCTCCAGGAGATCTACGCCTTTGGCAGCCCAAGGCCGTCATAACGGCGTTCCATACCCAAAAAGGACCATCCGAATCACTTTCGGGGGCTCGGAAGTTTTTTTTCTTTTCGGTTTCTTCATTTGAATTTTTTGGTTAAACGGGATCACCGTGGCTGGCCTACGATTTAACACCGCTGCAGAATGATTCCTCATGGTACAGTTCCGTTTCAAATCCACGCTCTCATTTCCATAATTCGCACGACACCGTTTCGGCGTTTTGATCCGACGTTGCACCCCGCACCGTCGATGTTGCACCTTGAGTATATCGATTATTCGGATAGCCATATCTTTTGACTCGTTTAGAGTTACGGGAGCCATAACCTGTCAAAACGAAGCTCTCCAGGAGATCTACGCCCTTGACAACCCAAGGCCGTCTTAACGGCGTTCCATACCCAAAAAGGACCATCCGAATCACTTTTGGGGGCTCGGAAGTTTTTTTTCTTTTCGGTTTCTTCATTTGAATTTTTTGGTTAAACGGGATCACCGTGGCTGGCCTACGATTTAACACCGCTGCAGAATGATTTCTCATGGTACAGTTCCGTTTCAAATCCACGCACTCATTTCCAAAATTCGCACGACACCGTTTCGGCGTTTTGATCCGACGTTCCACCCCGCACCGTCGATGTTGCACTCAGAGTATATCGATTATTCGGACAGCCATATCTTTTGACTCGTTTAGAGTTACGGGAGCCATAACCTGTCAAAACGAAGCTCTCCAGGAGATCTACGCCTTTGACAGCGCAAGGCCGTCATAACGGCGTTCCATACCCAAAAAGGACCATCCGAATCACTTTCGGGGGCTCGGAAGTTTTTTTCTTTTTGGTTTCTTCATTTGAATTTTTTGGTTAAACGGGATCACCGTGGCTGGCCTACGATTTAACACCGCTGTAGAGTGATTCCCTATGGTACAGTTCCGTTTCAAATCCACGCACTCATTTCCAAAATTCGCACGACACCGTTTCGGCGTTTTGATCCGACGTTGCACCCCGCACCGTCGATGTTGCACCTTGAGTATATCGATTATTCGGACAGCCATATCTTTTGACTCGTTTAGAGTTACGGGAGCCATAACCTGTCAAAACGAAGCTCTCCAGGAGATCTACGCCTTTGACAGCCCAAGGTCGTCATAACGCCGTTCCATACCCAAAAAGGACCATCCGAATCACTTTCGGGGACTCGGAAGTTTTTTTTCTTTTCGGTTTCTTCATTTGAATTTTTTGGTTAAACGGGATCACCGTGGCTGGCCTACGATTTAACACCGCTGCAGAATGATTCCTCATGGTACAGTTCCGTTTCAAATCCACGCACTCATTTCCAAAATTCGCACGACACCGTTTCGGCGTTTTGATCCGACGTTGCACCCCGCACCTTCGATGTTGCACTCTGAGTATATCGATTATTCGGACAGCCATATCTTTTGACTCGTTTAGAGTTACGGGAGCCATAACCTGTCAAAACGAAGCTCTCCAGGAGATCTACGCCCTTGACAGCCCAAGGCCGTCTTAACGGCGTTCCATACCCAAAAAGGACCATCCGAATCACTTTCGGGGGCTCGGAAGTTTTTTTTCTTTTCGGTTTCTTCATTTGAATTTTTTGGTTAAACGGGATCACCGTGGCTGGCCTACGATTTAACACCGCTGCAGAATGATTCCTCATGGTACAGTTCCGTTTCAAATCCACGCACTCATTTCCAAAATTCGCACGACACCGTTTCGGCGTTTTGATCCGACGTTCCACCCCGCACCTTCGATGTTGCACTCTGAGTATATCGATTATTCGGACAGCCATATCTTTTGACTCGTTTAGAGTTACGGGAGCCATAACCTGTCAAAACGAAGCTCTCCAGGAGATCTACGCTTTTGACAGCCCAAGGCCGTCATAACGGCGTTCCATACCCAAAAAGGACCATCCGAATCACTTTCGGTGGCTCGGAAGTTTTTTTTCTTTTCGGTTTCTTCATTTGAATTTTTTGGTTAAACGGGATCACCGTGGCTGGCCTACGATTTAACACCGCTGCAGAATGATTCCTCATGGTACAGTTCCATTTCAAATCCACGCTCTCATTTCCAAAATTCGCACGACACCGTTTCGGCGTTTTGATCCGACGTTGCACCCCGCACCGTCGATGTTGCACCTTGAGTATATCGATTATTCGGATAGCCATATCTTTTGACTCGTTTAGAGTTACGGGAGCCATAACCTGTCAAAACGAAGCTCTCCAAAAGATCTACGCCCTTGACAGCCCAAGGCCGTCTTAACGGCGTTCCATACCCAAAAAGGACCATCCGAATCACTTTCGGCGGCTCGGAAGTTTTTTTTCTTTTCGGTTTCTTCATTTGAATTTTTTGGTTAAACGGGATCACCGTGGCTGGCCTACGATTTAACACCACTGCAGAATGATTCCTCATGGTACAGTTCCGTTTCAAATCCACGCACTCATTTCCAAAATTCGCACGACACCGTTTCGGCGTTTTGATCCGACGTTGCACCCCGCACCTTCGATGTTGCACTCTGAGTATATCGATTATTCGGACAGCCATATCTTTTGACTCGTTTAGGGTTACGGGAGCCATAACCTGTCAAAACGAAGCTCTCCAGGAGATCTACGCCCTTGATAGCCCAAGGCCGTCTAAACGGCGTTCCATACCCAAAAAGGACCATCCGAATCACTTTCGGGGGCTCGGAAGTTTTTTTTCTTTTCGGTTTCTTCATTTGAATTTTTTGGTTAAACGGGATCACTGTGGCTGGCCTACGATTTAACACCGCTGCAGAATGATTCCTCATGGTACAGTTCCGTTTCAAATCCACGCACTCATTTCCAAAATTCGCACGACACCGTTTCGGCGTTTTGATCCGACGTTCCACCCCGCACCTTCGATGTTGCACTCTGAGTATATCGATTATTCGGACAGCCATATCTTTTGACTCGTTTAGAGTTACGGGAGCCATAACCTGTCAAAACGAAGCTCTCCAGGAGATCTACGCTTTTGACAGCCCAAGGCCGTCATAACGGCGTTCCATACCCAAAAAGGACCATCCGAATCACTTTCGGTGGCTCGGAAGTTTTTTTTCTTTTCGGTTTCTTCATTTGAATTTTTTGGTTAAACGGGATCACCATGGCTGGCCTACGATTTAACACCGCTGCAGAATGATTCCTCATGGTACAGTTCCGTTTCAAATCCACGCTCTCATTTCCAAAATTCGCACGACACCGTTTCGGCGTTTTGATCCGACGTTGCACCCCGCACCGTCGATGTTGCACCTTGAGTATATCGATTATTCGGATAGCCATATCTTTTGACTCATTTAGAGTTACGGGAGCCATAACCTGTCAAAACGAAGCTCTCCAGGAGATCTACTCCCTTGACAGCCCAAGGCCGTCTTAACGGCGTTCCATACCCAAAAAGGACCATCCGAATCACTTTCGGGGGCTCGGAAGTTTTTTTCTTTTCGGTTTCTTCATTTGAATTTTTTGGTTAAACGGGATCACCGTGGCTGGCCTACGATTTAACACCGCTGCAGAATGATTCCTCATGGTACAGTTCCGTTTCAAATCCACGCACTCATTTCCAAAATTCGCACGACACCGTTTCGGCGTTTTGATCCGACGTTCCACCCCGCACCGTCGATGTTGCACTCAGAGTATATCGATTATTCGGACAGCCATATCTTTTGACTCGTTTAGAGTTACGGGAGCCATAACCTATCAAAACGAAGCTCTCCAGGAGATCTACGCCTTTGACAGCCCAAGGCCGTCATAACGGCGTTCCATACCCAAAAAGGACCATCCGAATCACTTTCGGGGGCTCGGAAGTTTTTTTCTTTTCGGTTTCTTCATTTGAATTTTTTGGTTAAACGGGATCACCGTGGCTGGCCTACGATTTAACACCGCTGTAGAGTGATTCCCCATGGTACAGTTCCGTTTCAAATCCATGCACTCATTTCCAAAATTCGCACGACACTGTTTCGGCGTTTTGATCCGACGTTGCACCCCGCACCGTCGATGTTGCACCTTGAGTATATCGATTATTCGGATAGCCATATCTTTTGACTCGTTTAGAGTTACGGGAGCCATAACCTGTCAAAACGAAGCTATCAAGGAGATCTACGCCTTTGACAGCCCAAGGCCATCATAACGGCGTTCCATACCCAAAAAGGACCATCCGAATCAATTTTGGGAGCTCGGAAGTTTTTTTTCTTTTCGGTTTCTTCATTTGAATTTTTTGGTTAAACGGGATCACCGTGGCTGGCCTACGATTTAACACCGCTGCGGAATGATTCCCCATGGTACAGTTCTGTTTCAAATCCACGCACTCATTACCAAAATTCGCACGACACCGTTTCGGTGTTTTGATCCGACGTTGCACCCCGCACCTTCGATGTTGCACTCTGAGTATATCGATTATTCGGACAGCCATATCTTTTGACTCGTTTAGAGTTACGGGATCCATAACCTGTCAAAACGAAGCTCTCCAGGAGATCTACGCCTTTGACAGCCCAAGGCCGTCATAACGGCGTTCCATACCCAAAAAGGACCATCCGAATCACTTTCGGGGGCTCGGAAGTTTTTTTTCTTTTCGGTTTCTTCATTTGAATTTTTTGGTTAAACGGGATCACCGTGGCTGGCCTACGATTTAACACCGCTGCAGAATGATTCCTCATGGTACAGTTCCGTTTCAAATCCACGCACTCATTTCCAAAATTCGCACGACACCGTTTCGGCGTTTTGATCCGACATTGCACCCCGCACCTTCGATGTTGCACTCTGAGTATATCGATTATTCGGACAGCCATATCTTTTGACTCGTTTAGAGTTACGGGAGCCATAACCTGTCAAAACGAAGCTCTCCAAGAGATCTACGCTTTTGACAGCCCAAGGCCGTCATAACGGCGTTCCATACCCAAAAAGGACCATCCGAATCACTTTCGGTGGCTCGGAAGTTTTTTTTCTTTTCGGTTTCTTCATTTGAATTTTTTGGTTAAACGGGATCACCGTGGCTAGCCTACGATTTAACACCGCTGCAGAATGATTCCTCATGGTACAGTTCCGTTTCAAATCCATGCACTCATTTCCAAAATTCGCACGACACCGTTTCGGCGTTTTGATCCGACGTTGCACCCCGCACCGTCGATGTTGCACTCAGAGTATATCGATTATTCGGACAGCCATATCTTTTTACTCGTTTAGAGTTACGGGAGCCATAACCTGTCAAAACGAAGCTCTCCAGGAGATCTACGCCTTTGACAGCCCAAGGCCGTCATAACGGCGTTCCATACCCAAAAAGGACCATCCGAATCACTTTCGGGGGCTCGGAAGTTTTTTTCTTTTCGGTTTCTTCATTTGAATTTTTTGGTTAAACGGGATCACCGTGGCTGGCCTACGATTTAACACCACTGCAGAGTGATTCCCCATGGTACAGTTCCGTTTCAAATCCACGCACTCATTTCCAAAATTCGCACGACATTGTTTCGGCGTTTTGATCCGATGTTGCACCCCGCACCGTCGATGTTGCACCTTGAGTATATCGATTATTCGGATAGCCATATCTTTTGACTCGTTTAGAGTTACGGGAGCCATAACTTGTCAAAACAAAGCTATCCAGGAGATCTACGCCTTTGACAGCCCAAGGCCGTCATAACGTCGTTCCATACCCAAAAAGGACCATCCGAATCACTTTCGGGAGCTCGGAAGTTTTTTTTCTTTTCGGTTTCTTCATTTGAATTTTTTGGTTAAACGGGATCACCGTGGCTGGCCTACGATTTAACACCGCTGCGGAATGATTCCCCATGGTACAGTTCTGTTTCAAATCCATGCACTCATTACCAAAATTCGCACGACACCGTTTCGGCGTTTTGATCCGACGTTGCACCCCGCACCTTCGATGTTGCACTCTGAGTATATCGATTATTCGGACAGCCATATCTTTTGACTCGTTTAGAGTTACGGGAGCCATAACCTGTCAAAACGAAGCTCTCCAGGAGATCTACGCCTTTGACAGCCCAAGGCCGTCATAACGGCGTTCCATACCCAAAAAGGACCATCCGAATCACTTTCGGGGGCTCGGAAGTTTTTTTTCTTTTCGGTTTCTTCATTTGAATTTTTTGGTTAAACGGGATCACCGTGGCTGGCCTACGATTTAACACCGCTGCAGAATGATTCCTCATGGTACAGTTCCGTTTCAAATCCACGCACTCATTTCCAAAATTCGCACGACACCGTTTCGGCGTTTTGATCCGACGTTGCACCCCGCACTGTTGATGTTGCACCTTGAGTATATCGATTATTCGGACAGCCATATCTTTTGACTCGTTTAGAGTTACGGGAGCCATAACCTGTCAAAACGAAGCTCTCCAGGAGATCTACGCCTTTGACAGCCCAAGGCCGTCATAACGGCGTTCCATACCCAAAAAGGACCATCCGAATCACTTTCGGGGGCTAGGAAGTTTTTTTTCTTTTCGGTTTCTTCATTTGAATTTTTTGGTTAAACGGGATCACCGTGGCTGGCCTACGATTTAACACCGCTGCAGAATGATTCCTCATGCTACAGTTCCGTTTCAAATCCACGCACTCATTTCCAAAATTCGCACGACACCATTTCGGCGTTTTGATCCGACGTTGCACCCCGCACCTTCGATGTTGCACTCTGAGTATATCGATTATTCGGACAGCCATATCTTTTGACTCGTTTAGAGTTACGGGAGCCATAACCTGTCAAAACGAAGCTATCCAGGAGATCTACGCCTTTGACGGCCCAAGGCCGTCATAACGGCGTTCCATACCCAAAAAGGACCATCCGAATCACTTTTGGGGGCTCGGAAGTTTTTTTTCTTTTCGGTTTCTTCATTTGTATTTTTTGGTTAAACGGGATCACCGTGGCTGGCCTACGATTTAAAACCGCTGCAGAATGATTCCCCATGGTACAGTTCTGTTTCAAATCCACGCACTCATTACCAAAATTCGCACGACACCGTTTCGGCGTTTTGATCCGACGTTGCACCCCGCACCTTCGATGTTGCACTCTGAGTATATCGATTATTCGGACAGCCATATCTTTTGACTCGTTTAGAGTTACGGGAGCCATAACCTGTCAAAACGAAGCTCTCCAGGAGATCTACGCCTTTGACGCCCAAGGCCGTCATAACGGCGTTCCATACCCAAAAAGGACCATCCGAATCACTTTCGGGGGCTCGGAAGTTTTTTTTCTTTTCGGTTTCTTCATTTGAATTTTTTGGTTAAACGGGATCACCGTGGCTGGCCTACGATTTAACACCGCTGCAGAATGATTCCTCATGGTACAGTTCCGTTTCAAATCCATGCACTCATTTCCAAAATTCGCACGACACTGTTTCGGCGTTTTGATCCGACGTTGCACCCCGCACCGTCGATGTTGCACCTTGAGTATATCGATTATTCGGATAGCCATATCTTTTGACTCGTTTAGAGTTACAGGAGCCATAACCTGTCAAAACGAAGCTCTCCAGGAGATCTACGCCTTTGGCAGCCCAAGGCCGTCATAACGGCGTTCCATACCCAAAAAGGACCATCCGAATCACTTTCGGGGGCTCGAAAGTTTTTTTTCTTTTCGGTTTCTTCATTTGAATTTTTTGGTTAAACGGGATCACCGTGGCTGGCATACGATTTAAAACCGCTGCAGAATGATTCCCCATGGTACAGTTCTGTTTCAAATCCACGCACTCATTACCAAAATTCGCACGACACCGTTTCGGCGTTTTGATCCGACGTTGCACCCCGCACCTTCGATGTTGCACTCTGAGTATATCGATTATTCGGACAGCCATATCTTTTGACTCGTTTAGAGTTACGGGAGCCATAACCTGTCAAAACGAAGCTCTCCAGGAGATCTACGCTTTTGACAGCCCAAGGCCGTCATATCGGCGTTCCATACCCAAAAAGGACCATCCGAATCACTTTCGGTGGCTCGGAATTTTTTTTCTTTTCGGTTTCTTCATTTGAATTTTTTGATTAAACGGGATCACCGTGGCTGGCCTACGATTTAACACCGCTGCAGAATGATTCCTCATGGTACAGTTCCGTTTCAAATCCACGCTCTCATTTCCAAAATTCGCACGACACCGTTTCGGCGTTTTGATCCGACGTTGCACCCCGCATCGTCGATGTTGCACCTTGAGTATATCGATTATTCGGACAGCCATATCTTTTGACTCGTTTAGAGTTACGGGAGCCATAACCTGTCAAAACGAAGCTCTCCAGGAGATCTACCTCTTTGACAGCCCAAGGCCGTCATAACGGAGTTCCATACCCAAAAAGGACCATCCGAATCACTTTCGGGGGCTCGGAAGTTTTTTTCTTTTCGGTTTCTTCATTTGAATTTTTTGGTTAAACGGGATCACCGTGGCTGGCCTACGATTTAACACCGCTGCAGAATGATTATCCATGGTACAGTTCTGTTTCAAATCCACGCACTCATTACCAAAATTCGCACGACACCGTTTCGGCGTTTTGATCCGACGTTGCACCCTGCACCGTCGATGTTGCACTCTGAGTATATCGATTATTCGGACAGCCATATCTTTTGACTCGTTTAGAGTTGCGGGAGCCATAACCTGTCAAAACGAGGCTCTCCAGGAGATCTACGCTTTTGACAGCCCAAGGCCGTCATAACGGCATTCCATACCCAAAAAGGACCATCCGAATCACTTTTGGTGGCTCGGAAGTTTTTTTCTTTTCGGTTTCTTTATTTGAATTTTTTGGTTAAACGGGATCACCGTGGCTGGCCTACGATTTAACACCGCTGCAGAATGATTCCTCATGGTACAGTTCCGTTTCAAATCCACGCTCACATTTCAAAAATTCGCACGACACCATTTCAGCGTTTTGATCCGACGTTGCACCCCGCACCGTCGATGTTGCACCTTGAATATATATCGATTATTCGGACAGCCATATCTTTTGACTCGTTTAGAGTTACGGGAGCCATAACCTATCAAAACGAAGCTCTCCAGGAGATCTACGCCTTTGGCAGCCCAAGGCCATCATAACGGCGTTCCATACCCAAAAAGGACCATCCGAATCACTTTCGGGGGCACGGAAGTTTTTTTTCTTTTCGGTTTCTTCATTTGAATTTTTTGGTTAAACGGGATCGCCGTGGCTGGCCTACGATTTAACACCGCTGTAGAATGATTCCTCATGGTACACTTCCATTTCAAATCCACGCACTCATTTCCAAAATTCGCACGACACCGTTTTGGCGTTTTGATCCGACGTTGCACCCCGCACCGTCGATGTTGCAATCTGAGTATATCGATTATTCGGACAGCCATATCTTTTGACTCGTTTAGAGTTACGGGAGCCATAACCTGTCAAAACGAAGCTCTCCAGGAGATCTACGCTTTTGACAGCCCAAGGCCATCATAACGGCGTTCCATACCCAAAAAGGACCATCCGAATCACTTTCGGTGGCTCGGAAGTTTTTTTTCTTTTCGGTTTCTTCATTTGAATTTTTTGGTTAAACGGGATCACCGTGGCTGGCCTACGATTTAACACCGCTGCAGAATGATTCCCCATGGTACAGTTCTGTTTCAAATCCACGCACTCATTACCAAAATTCGCACGACACCGTTTCGGCGTTTTGATCCGACGTTGCACCCCGCACCTTCTATGTTGCACTCTGAGTATATCGATTATTCGGACAGCCATATCTTTTGACTCGTTTAGAGTTACGGGAGCCATAACCTGTCAAAACGAAGCTCTCCAGGAGATCTACGCTTTTGACAGCCCAAGGCCGTCATAACGGCGTTCCATACCCAAAAAGGACCATCCGAATCACTTTCGGGGGCTCAGAAGTTTTTTTTCTTTTCGGTTTCTTCATTTGAATTTTTTGGTTAAACGGCATCACCGTGGCTGGCCTACGATTTAACACCGCTGTAGAATGATTCCCCATGGTACAGTTCTGTTTCAAATCCACGCACTCATTACCAAAATTCGCACGACACCGTTTCGGCGTTTTGATCCGACGTTGCACCATGCACCTTCTATGTTGCACTCTGAGTATATTGATTATTCGGACAGCCATATCTTTTGACTCGTTTAGAGTTACGGGAGCCATAACCTGTCAAAACGAAGCTCTCCAGGAGATCTACGCTTTTGACAGCCCAAGGCCGTCATAACGGCGTTCCATACCCAAAAAGGACCATCCGAATCACTTTCGGGGGCTCGGAAGTTTTTTTTCTTTTCGGTTTCTTCATTTGAATTTTTTGGTTAAATGGGATCACCGTGGCTGGACTACGATTTAACACCGCTGCAGAATGATTCCCCATGGTACAGTTCTGTTTCTAATCCACGCACTCATTACCAAAATTCGCACGACACCGTTTCGGCGTTTTGATCCGACGTTGCACCCCGCACCGTCGATGTTGCACTCTGAGTATATCGATTATTCGGACAGCCATATCTTTTGACTCGTTTAGAGTTACGGGAGCCATAACCTGTCAAAACGAAGCTCTCCAGGAGATCTACGCTTTTGACAGCCCAAGGCCGTCATAACGGCGTTCCATACCCAAAAAGGACCATCCGAATCACTTTCGGTGGCTCGGAAGTTTTTTTTCTTTTCGGTTTCTTCATTTGAATTTTTTGGTTAAACGGGATCACCGTGGCTGGCCTACGATTTAACACCGCTGCAGAATGATTCCCCATGGTACAGTTCTGTTTCAAATCCACGCACTCATTACCAAAATTCGCACGACACCGTTTCGGTGTTTTGATCCGAAGTTGCACCCCGCACCTTCTATGTTGCACTCTGAGTATATTGATTATTCGGACAGCCATATCTTTTGACTCGTTTAGAGTTACGGGAGCCATAACCTGTCAAAACGAAGCTCTCCAGGAGATCTACGCTTTTGACAGCCCAAGGCCGTCATAACGGCGTTCCATACCCAAAAAGGACCATCCGAATCACTTTCGGTGGCTCGGAAGTTTTTTTCTTTTCGGTTTCTTCATTTGAATTTTTTGGTTAAACGGGATCACCGTGGCTGGCCTACGATTTAACACCGCTGCAGAATGATTCCCCATGGTACAGTTCTGTTTCAAATCCACGCACTCATTACCAAAATTCGCACGACACCGTTTCGGCGTTTTGATCCGACGTTGCACCCCGCACCGTCGATGTTGCACTCTAAGTATATCGATTATTCGGACAGCCATATCTTTTGACTCGTTTAGAGTTACGGGAGCCATAACCTGTCAAAACGAAGCTCTCCAGGAGATCTACGCTTTTGACAGCCCAAGGCCATCATAACGGCGTTCCATACCCAAAAAGGACCATCCGAATCACTTTCGGTGGCTCGGAAGTTTTTTTTCTTTTCGGTTTCTTCATTTGAATTTTTTGGTTAAACGGGATCACCGTGGCTGGCCTACGATTTAACACCGCTGCAGAATGATTCCCCATGGTACAGTTCTATTTCAAATCCACGCACTCATTACCAAAATTCGCACGACACCGTTTCGGCGTTTTGATCCGACGTTGCACCCCGCACCTTCTATGTTGCACTCTGAGTATATCGATTATTCGGACAGCCATATCTTTTGACTCGTTTAGAGTTACGGGAGCCATAACCTGTCAAAACGAAGCTCTCCAGGAGATCTACGCTTTTGACAGCCCAAGGCCATCATAACGGCGTTCCATACCCAAAAAGGACCATCCGAATCACTTTCGGGGGCTCGGAAGTTTTTTTTCTTTTCGGTTTCTTCATTTGAATTTTTTGGTTAAACGGGATCACCGTGGCTGGCCTACGATTTAACACCGCTGTAGAATGATTCCCCATGGTACAGTTCTGTTTCAAATCCACGCACTCATTACCAAAATTCGCACGACACCGTCTCGGCGTTTTGATCCGACGTTGCACCATGCACCTTCTATGTTGCACTCTGAGTATATCGATTATTCGGACAGCCATATCTTTTGACTCGTTTAGAGTTACGGGAGCCATAACCTGTCAAAACGAAGCTCTCCAGGAGATCTACGCTTTTGACAGCCCAAGGCCGTCATAACGGCGTTCCATACCCAAAAAGGACCATCCGAATCACTTTCGGGGGCTCGGAAGTTTTTTTTCTTTTCGGTTTCTTCATTTGAATTTTTTGGTTAAATGGGATCACCGTGGCTGGACTACGATTTAACACCGCTGCAGAATGATTCCCCATGGTACAGTTCTGTTTCTAATCCATGCACTCATTACCAAAATTCGCACGACACCGTTTCGGCGTTTTGATCCGACGTTGCACCCCGCACCGTCGATGTTGCACTCTGAGTATATCGATTATTCGGACAGCCATATCTTTTGACTCGTTTAGAGTTACGGGAGCCATAACCTGTCAAAACGAAGCTCTCCAGGAGATCTACGCTTTTGACAGCCCAAGGCCGTCATAACGGCGTTCCATAGCCAAAAAGGACCATCCGAATCACTTTCGGTGGCTCGGAAGTTTTTTTTCTTTTCGGTTTCTTCATTTGAATTTTTTGGTTAAACGGGATCACCGTGGCTGGCCTACGATTTAACACCGCTGCAGAATGATTCCTCATGGTACAGTTCCATTTCAAATCCACGCTCTCATTTCAAAAATTCGCACGACACCGTTTCAGCGTTTTGATCCGACGTTGCACCCCGCACCGTCGATGTTGCAACTTGAGTATATCGATTATTCGGACAGCCATATCTTTTGACTCGTTTAGAGTTACGGGAGCCATAACCTGTCAAAACGAAGCTCTCCAGGAGATCTACCTCTTTGACAGCCCAAGGCCGTCATAACGGCGTTCCATACCCAAAAAGGACCATCCGAATCACTTTCGGGGGCTCGGAAGTTTTTTTTCTTTCCAGTTTCTTCATTTGAATTTTTTGGTTAAACGGGATCACCGTGGCTGGCCTACGATTTAACACCGCTGCAGAATGATTCCCGATGGTACAGTTCTGTTTCAAATCCACGCACTCATTACCAAAATTCGCACGACACCGTTTCGACGTTTTGATCCGACGTTGCACCCCGCACCTTCGATGTTGCACTCTGAGTATATCGATTATTCGGACAGCCATATCTTTTGACTCGTTTAGAGTTACGGGAGCCATAACCTGTCAAAACGAAGCTCTCCAGGAGATCTACGCTTTTGACAGACCAAGGCCGTCATAACGGCGTTCCATACCCAAAAAGGACCATCCGAATCACTTTCGGTGGCTTGGAAGTTTTTTTTCTTTTCGGTTTCTTCATTTGAATTTTTTGGTTAAACGGGATCACCGTGGCTGGCCTACGATTTAACACCGCTGCAGAATGATTCCCCATGGTACAGTTCTGTTTCAAATCCACGCACTCATTACCAAAATTCGCACGACACCGTTTCGGCGTTTTGATCCGACGTTGCACCCCGCACCTTCTATGTTGCACTCTGAGTATATCGATTATTCGGACAACCATATCTTTTGACTCGTTTAGAGTTACGGGAGCCATAACCTGTCAAAACGAAGCTCTCCAGGAGATCTACGCTTTTAACAGCCCAAGGCCGTCATAACGGCGTTCCATACCCAAAAAGGACCATCCGAATCACTTTCGGGGGCTCGGAAGTTTTTTTTCTTTTCGGTTTCTTCATTTGAATTTTTTGGTTAAATGGGATCACCGTGGCTGGACTACGATTTAACACCGCTGCAGAATGATTCCCCATGGTACAGTTCTGTTTCAAATCCACGCACTCATTACCAAAATTCGCACGACACCGTTTCGGCGTTTTGATCCGACGTTGCACCCCGCACCGTCGATGTTGCAATCTGAGTATATCGATTATTCGGACAGCCATATCTTTTGACTCGTTTAGAGTTACGGGAGCCATAACCTGTCAAAACGAAGCTCTCCAGGAGATCTACGCCTTTGGCAGCCCAAGGCCGTCATAACGGCGTTCCATACCCAAAAAGGACCATCCGAATCACTTTCGGGGGCTCGGAAGTTTTTTTTCTTTTCGGTTTCTTCATTTGAATTTTTTGGTTAAACGGGATCACCGTGGCTGGCCTACGATTTAACACCGCTGCAGAATGATTCCTCATGGTACAGTTCCATTTCAAATCCACGCTCTCATTTCCAAAATTCGCACGACACCGTTTCGGCGTTTTGATCCGACGTTGCACCCCGCACCGTCGATGTTGCACCTTGAGTATATCGATTATTCGGACAGCCATAACTTTTGACTCGTTTAGAGTTACGGGAGCCATAACCTGTCAAAACGAAGCTCTCCAGGAGATCTACCTCTTTGACAGCCCAAGGCCGTCATAATGGCGTTCCATACCCAAAAAGGACCATCCGAATCACTTTCGGGGGCTCGGAAGTTTTTTTCTTTTCGGTTTCTTCATTTGAATTTTTTGGTTAAACGGGATCACCGTGGCTGGCCTACGATTTAACACCGCTGCAGAATGATTATCCATGGTACAGTTCTATTTCAAATCCACGCACTCATTACCAAAATTCGCACGACACCGTTTCGACGTTTTGATCCGACGTTGCACCCCGCACCGTCGATGTTGCACTCTGAGTATATCGATTATTCGGACAACCATATCTTTTGACTCGTTTAGAGTTACGGGAGCCATAACCTGTCAAAACGAAGCTCTCCAGGAGATCTACGCCTTTGGCAGCCCAAGGCCGTCATAACGGCGTTCCATACCCAAAAAGGACCATCCGAATCACTTTCGGGGGCTCGGAAGTTTTTTTTCTTTTCGGTTTCTTCATTTGAATTTTTTGGTTAAACGGGATCGCCGTGGCTGGCCTACGATTTAACACCGCTGCAGAATGATTCCTCATGGTACACTTCCATTTCAAATCCACGCACTCATTTCCAAAATTCGCACGACACCGTTTCGGCGTTTTGATCCGACGTTGCACCCCGCACCGTCGATGTTGCACTCTGAGTATATCGATTATTCGGACAGCCATATCTTTTGACTCGTTTAGAGTTACGGGAGCCATAACCTGTCAAAACGAAGCTCTCCAGGAGATCTACGCTTTTGACAGCCCAAGGCTGTCATAACGGCGTTCCATACCCAAAAAGGACCATCCGAATCACTTTCGGTGGCTCGGAAGTTTTTTTTCTTTTTGGTTTCTTCATTTGAATTTTTTGGTTAAATGGGATCACCGTGCCTGGCCTACGATTTAACACCGCTGCAGAATGATTCCTCATGGTACAATTCCATTTCAAATCCACGCTCTCATTTCAAAAATTCGCACGACACCGTTTCGGCGTTTTGATCCGACGTTGCACCCCGCACCGTCGATGTTGCACCTTGAGTATATCGATTATTCGGACAGCCATATCTTTTGACTCGTTTAGAGTTACGGGAGACATAACCTGTCAAAACGAAGCTCTCCAGGAGATCTATCTCTTTGACGGCCCAAGGCCGTCATAACGGCGTTCCATACCCAAAAAGGACCATCCGAATCACTTTCGGGGGCTCGGAAGTTTTTTTTCTTTTCGATTTCTTCATTTGAATTTTTTGGTTAAACAGGATCACCGTGGCTGGCCTACGATTTAACACCGCTGCAGAATGATTCCCCATGGTACAGTTCTGTTTCAAATCCACGCACTCATTACCAAAATTCGCACGACACCGTTTCGGCGTTTTGATCCGACGTTGCACCCCGCACCTTCGATGTTGCACTCTGAGTATATCGATTATTCGGACAGCCATATCTTTTGACTCGTTTAGAGTTACGGGAGCCATAACCTGTCAAAACGAAGCTCTCCAGGAGATCTAGGCTTTTGACAGCCCAAGGCCGTCATAACGGCGTTCCATACCCAAAAAGGACCATCCGAATCACTTTCGGTGGCTCGGAAGTTTTTTTTCTTTTCGGTTTCTTCATTTGAATATTTGGTTAAACGGGATCACCGTGGCTGGCCTACGATTTAACACCGCTGCAGAATGATTCCCCATGGTACAGTTCTGTTTCAAATCCACGCACTCATTACCAAAATTCGCACGACACCGTTTCGGCGTTTTGATCCGACGTTGCACCCCGCACCTTCGATGTTGCACTCTGAGTATATCGATTATTCGGACAGCTATATCTTTTGACTCGTTTAGAGTTACGGGAGCCATAACCTGTCAAAACGAAGCTCTCCAGGAGATCTACGCTTTTGACAGCCCAAGGCCGTCATAACGGCGTTCCATACCCAAAAAGGACCATCCGAATCACTTTTGGGGGCTCGGAAGTTTTTTTTCTTTTCGGTTTCTTCATTTGAATTTTTTGGTTAAATGGGATCACCGTGGCTGGACTACGATTTAACACCGCTGCAGAATGATTCCCCATGGTACAGTTCTGTTTCAAACCCACGCACTCATTACCAAAATTCGCACGACACCGTTTCGGCGTTTTGATCCGACGTTGCACCCCGCACTGTCGATGTTGCACTCTGAGTATATGGATTATTCGGACAGCCATATCTTTTGACTCGTTTAGAGTTACGGGAGCCATAACCTGTCAAAACGAAGCTCTCCAGGAGATCTACGCCTTTGGCAGCCCAAGGACGTCATAACGGCGTTCCATACCCAAAAAGGACTATTCGAATCACTTTCGGGGGCTCGGAAGTTTTTTTTCTTTTCGGTTTCTTCATTTGAATTTTTTGGTTAAACGGGATCACCGTGGCTGGCCTACGATTTAACACCGCTGCAGAATGATTCCTCATGGTACAGTTCCGTTTCAAATCCACGCTCTCATTTCCAAAATTCGCACGACACCGTTTCGGCGTTTTGATCCGACGTTGCACCCCGCACCGTCGATGTTGCACCTTGAGTATATCGATTATTCGGACAGCCATATCTTTTGACTCGTTTAGAGTTACGGGAGCCATAACCTGTCAAAACGAAGCTCTCCAGGAGATCTACCTCTTTGACAGCCCAAGGCCATCATAACGGCGTTCCATACCCAAAAAGGACCATCCGAATCACTTTCGGGGGCTCGGAAGATTTTTCTTTTCGGTTTCTTCATTTGAATTTTTTGGTTAAACGGGATCACCGTGGATGGCCTACGATTTAACACCGCTGCAGAATGATTATCCATGGTACAGTTCTGTTTCAAATCCACGCACTCATTACCAAAATTCGCACGACACCGTTTCGGCGTTTTGATACGAAGTTGCACCCCGCACCGTCGATGTTGCACTCTGAGTATATCGATTATTCGGACAACCATATCTTTTGACTCGTTTAGAGTTACGGGAGCCATAACCTTTCAAAACGAAGCTCTCCAGGAGATCTACGCCTTTGGCAGCCCAAGGCCGTCAAAACGGCGTTCCATACCCAAAAAGGACCATCCGAATCACTTTCGGGGGCTCGGAAGTTTTTTTTCTTTTCGGTTTCTTCATTTTAATTTTTTGGTTAAACGGGATCGCCGTGGCTGGCCTACGATTTAACACCGCTGCAGAATGATTCCTCATGGTACACTTCCGTTTCAAATCCACGCACTCATTTCCAAAATTCGCACGACACTGTTTCGGAGTTTTGATCCGACGTTGCACCCCGCACCGTCGATGTTGCACTCTGAGTATATCGATTATTCGGACAACCATATCTTTTGATTCGTTTAGAGTTACGGGAGCCATAACCTGTCAAAACGAAGCTCTCCAGGAGATCTACGCCTTTGGCAGCCCAAGGCCGTCATAACGGCGTTCCATACCCAAAAAGGACCATCCGAATCACTTTCGGGAGCTCGGAAGTTTTTTTTCTTTTCGGTTTCTTCATTTGAATTTGTTGGTTAAATTGGATCACCGTGGCTGGACTACGATTTAACACCGCTGCAGAATGATTCCCCATGGTACAGTTCTGTTTCAAATCCACGCACTCATTACCAAAATTTGCACGACACCGTTTCGGCGTTTTGATCCGACGTTGCACCCCGCACCGTCGATGTTGCACTCTGAGTATATCGATTATTCGAACAGCCATATCTTTTGACTCGTTTAGAGTTACGGGAGCCATAACCTATCAAAACGAAGCTCTCCAGGAGATCTACGCCTTTGACAGCCCAAGGCCGTCATAACGGCGTTCCATACCCAAAAAGGACCATCCGAATCTCTTTCGGGGGCTCGGAAGTTTTTTTCTTTTCGGTTTCTTCATTTGAATTTTTGGTTTAACGGGATCACCGTGGCTGGCCTACGATTTAACACCGCTGCAGAATGATTCCTCATGGTACAGTTCCGTTTCAAATCCACGCTCTCATTTCCAAAATTCGCACGACACCGTTTCGACGTTTTGATCCGACGTTGCACCCCGCACCGTCGATGTTGCACCTTGAGTATATCGATTATTCGGACAGCCATATCTTTTGACTCGTTTAGAGTTACGGGAGCCATAACCTGTCAAAACGAAGCTCTCCAGGAGATCTACGCCTTTGACTGCTCAAGGCCGTCATAACGGCGTTCCATACCCAAAAAGGACCATCCGAATCACTTTAGAGGGCTTGGAAGTTTTTTTTCTTTTCGGTTTCTTCATTTGAATTTTTTGGTTAAACGGGATCACCGTGGCTGGCCTACGATTTAACACCGCTGCAGAATGATTCCTCATGGTACAGTTCCGTTTCAAATCCACGCACTCATTACCAAAATTCGCACGACACCGTTTCGGCGTTTTGATCCGACGTTGCACCCCGCACCTTCGATGTTGCACTCTGAGTATATCGATTATTCGGACAGCCATATCTTTTGACTCGTTTAGAGTTACGGGGGCCATAACCTGTCAAAACGAAGCTCTTTAGAAGATCTACGCCTTTGACAGCCCAAGGCCGTCATAACGGCGTTCCATACCCAAAAAGGACCATCCAAATCACTTTCGGGGGCTCGGTAGTTTTTTTTCTTTTCGGTTTCTTCATTTGAATTTTTGGGTTAAACGGGATCACCGTGGCAGGCCTACGATTTAACACCGCTGTAGAATGATTATCCATGGTACAGTTCTGTTTCAAATCCACGCACTCATTACCAAAATTCGCACGACACCGTTTCGGCGTTTTGATCCGACGTTGCACCCCGCACCGTCGATGTTGCACTCAGAGTATATCGATTATTCAGACAGCCATATATTTTGACTCGTTTAGAGTTACGGGAGCCATAACCTGTCAAAACGAAGCTCTCCAGGAGATCTACGCCTTTGACAGCCCAAGGCCGTCATAACGGCGTTCCATACCCAAAAAGGACCATCCGAATCACTTTCGGGGGCTCGGAAGTTTTTTTTCTTTTCGGTTTCTTCATTTGAATTTTTTGGTTAAACGGGATCACCGTGGCTGGCCTACGATTTAACACCGCTGCAGAATGATTCCTCATGGTACAGTTCCGTTTCAAATCCACGCACTCATTTCCAAAATTTGCACGACACCGTTTCGGCGTTTTGATCCGACGTTGCACCCCGCACCGTCGATGTTGCACCTTGAGTATATCGATTATTCGGACAGCCATATCTTTTGATTCGTTTAGAGTTACGGGAGCCATAACCTGTCAAAACGAAGCTCTCCAGGAGATCTACGCCTTTGGCAGCCCAAGGCCGTCATAACGGCGTTCCATACACAAATAGGACCATCCGAATCACTTTCGGGGGCTCGGAAGTTTATTTTCTTTTCGGTTTCTTCATTTGAATTTTTTGGTTAAATGGGATCACCGTGGCTGGACTACGATTTAACACCGCTGCAGAATGATTCCCCATGGTACAGTTCTGTTTCAAATCCACGCACTCATTACCAAAATTCGCACGACACCGTTTCGGCGTTTTGATCCGACGTTGCACCCCGCACCGTCGATGTTGCACTCTGAGTATATCGATTATTCGGACAACCATATCTTTTGACTCGTTTAGAGTTACGGGAGCCATAACCTGTCAAAACGAAGCTCTCCAGGAGATCTACGCCTTTGACAGCCAAAGGCTATCATAACGGCGTTCCATACCCAAAAAGGACCATCCGAATCACTTTCGGGGGCTCGGAAGTTTTTTTTCTTTTCGGTTTCTTCATTTGAATTTTTTGGTTTAACGGGATCACCGTGGCTGGCCTACGATTTAACACCGCTGCAGAATGATTCCTCATGGTACAGTTCCGTTTCAAATCCACGCTCTCATTTCCAAAATTCGCACGACACCGTTTCGACGTTTTGATCCGACGTTGCACCCCGCACCGTCGATGTTGCACCTTGAGTATATCGATTATTCGGACAGCCATATCTTTTGACTCGTTTAGAGTTACGGGAGCCATAACCTGTCAAAACGAAGCTCTCTAGGAGATCTACGCCTTTGACTGCCCAAGGCCGTCATAACGGCGTTCCATACCCAAAAAGGACCATCCGAATCACTTTCGAGGGCTTGGAAGTTTTTTTCTTTTCGGTTTCTTCATTTGAATTTTTTGGTTAAATGGGATCACCGTGGCTGGCCTACGATTTAACACCGCTGTAGAATGATTATCCATGGTACAGTTCTGTTTAAAATCCACGCACTCAATACCAAAATTCGCACGACACCGTTTCGGCGTTTTGATCCGACGTTGCACCCCACACCGTCGATGTTGCACTCAGAGTATATCGATTATTCGGACAGCCATATCTTTTGACTCGTTTAGAGTTACGGGAGCCATAACCTGTCAAAACGAAGCTCTCCAGGAGATCTACGCCTTTGACTGCCCAAGGCCTTCATAACGGCGTTCCATACCCAAAAAGGACCATCCGAGTCACTTTTGGGGGCTCGGAAGTTTTTTTTCTTTTCGGTTTCTTCATTTGAATTTTTTGGTTAAATGGGATCACCGTGGCTGGCCTACGATTTAACACCGCTGCAGAATGATTCCTCATGGTACAGTTACGTTTCAAATCCACGCACTCATTTCCAAAATTCGCACGACACCGTTTCGGCGTTTTGATCCGACGTTGCACCCCGCACCGTCGATGTTGCACTCAGAGTATATCGATTATTCGGACAGCCATATCTTTTGACTTGTTTAGAGTTACGGGAGCCATAACCTGTCAAAATGAAGCTCTCCAGGAGATCTACGCCTTTGATAGCCCAAGGTCGTCATAACGGCGTTCCATACCCAAAAAGGACCATCCGAATCACTTTCGGGGGCTCGGAAGTTTTTTTTCTTTTCGGTTTCTTCATTTGAATTTTTTGGTTAAACGGGATCACCGTGGCTGGCCTACGATTTAACACCGCTGCAGAATGATTCCTCATGGTACAGTTCCGTTTCAAATCCACGCACTCATTTCCAAAATTCGCACGACACTGTTTCGGCGTTTTGATCCGACGTTGCACCCCGCACCGTCGATGTTGCACCTTGAGTATATCGATTATTCAGATAGCCATATCTTTTGACTCGTTTAGAGTTACGGGAGCCATAACCTGTCAAAACGAAGCTATCCAGGAGATCTACGCCTTTGACGGCCCAAGGCCGTCATAACGGCGTTCCATACCCAAAAAGGACCATCCGAATCACTTTCGGGAGCTCGGAAGTTTTTTTTCTTTTCGGTTTCTTCATTTGAATTTTTTGGTTAAACGGGATCACCGTGGCTGGCCTACGATTTAACACCGCTGCAGAATGATTCCCCATGGTACAGTTCTGTTTCAATTCCACGCACTCATTACCAAAATTCGAACGACATCGTTTCGGCGTTTTGATCCGGCGTTGCACCCCGCACCTTCGATGTTGCACTCTGAGTATATCGATTATTCGGACAGCCATATCTTTTGACTCGTTTAGAGTTACGGGAGCCATAACCTGTCAAAATGAAGCTCTCCAGGAGATCTACGCTTTTGACAGCCCAAGGCCGTCATAACGGCGTTCCATACCCAAAAAGGACCATCCGAATCACTTTCGGGGGCTCGGAAGTTTTTTTTCTTTTCGGTTTCTTCATTTGAATTTTTTGGTTAAACGGGATCACCGTGGCTGGCCTACGATTTAACACCGCTGCAGAATGATTCCTCATGGTACAGTTCCGTTTCAAATCCACGCTCTCATTTTCAAAATTCACACGACACCGTTTCGGCGTTTTGATCCGATGTTGCACCCCGCACCGTCGATGTTGCACCTTGAGTATATCGATTATTCGGACAGCCATATCTTTTGACTCGTTTAGAGTTACGGGAGCCATAACCTGTCAAAACGAAGCTCTCCATGAGATCTACCTCTTTGACAGCCCAAGGCCGTCATAACGGCATAACATACCCAAAAAGGACCATCCGAATCACTTTCGGGGGCTCGGAAGTTTTTTTTCTTTTCGGTTTCTTCATTTGAATTTTTTGGTTTAAACGGGATCACCGTGGCTGGCCTACGATTTAACACCGCTGCAGAATGATTCCCCATGGTACAGTTCTGTTTCAAATCCTCGCACTCATTACCAAAATTCGCACGACACCGTTTCGGCGTTTTGATCCGACGTTGCACCCCGCACCTTCGATGTTGCACTCTGAGTATATCGATTATTCGGACAGCCATATCTTTTGACTCGTTTAGAGTTATGGGAGCCATAACCTGTCAAAACGAAGCTCTCCAGGAAATCTACGCTTTTGACAGCCCAAGGCCGTCATAGCGGCGTTCCATACCCAAAAAGGACCATCCGAATCACTTTCGGGGGCTCGGAAGTTTTTTTTCTTTTCGGTTTCTTCATTTGAATTTTTTGGTTAAACGGGATCACCGTGGCTGGCCTACGATTTAACACCACTGCAGAATGATTCCTCATGGTACAGTTCCGTTTCAAATCCACGCTCTCATTTCCAAAATTCGCACGACACCGTTTAGGCGTTTTGATCCGACGTTGCACCCCACACCGTCGATGTTGCACCTTGAGTATATCGATTATTCGGACAGCCATATCTTTGGACTCGTTTAGAGTTACGGGAGCCATAACCTGTCAAAACGAAGCTCTCCAGGAGATCTACCTCTTTGACGGCCCAAGGCCGTCATAACGACGTTCCATACCCAAAAAGGACCATCCGAATCACTTTCGGGGGCTCGGAAGTTTTATTTCTTTTCGGTTTCTTCATTTGAATTTTTTGGTTTAACGGGATCACCATGGCTGGCCTACGATTTAACACCACTGCAGAATGATTCCTCATGGTACAGTTCCGTTTCAAATCCACGCTCTCATTTCCAAAATTCGCACGACACCGTTTCGACGTTTTGATCCGACGTTGCACCCCGCACCGTCGATGTTGCACCTTGAGTATATTGATTATTCGGACAGCCATATCTTTTGACTCGTTTAGAGTTACGGGAGCCATAACCTGTCAAAACGAAGCTCTCCAGGAGATCTACGCCTTTGACAGCCCAAGGCCGTCATAACGGCGTTCCATACCCAAAAAGGACCATCCGAATCACTTTCGGGAGCTCGGAAGTTTTTTTTCTTTTCGGTTTCTTCATTTGAATTTTTTGGTTAAACGGGATCACCGTGGCTGGCCTACGATTTAACACCGCTGCAGAATGATTCCCCATGGTACAGTTCTGTTTCAAATCCACGCACTCATTACCAAAATTCGCACGACATCGTTTCGGCGTTTTGATCCGACGTTGCACCCCGCACCTTCGATGTTGCACTCTGAGTATATCGATTATTCGGACAGCCATATCTTTTGACTCGTTTAGAGTTACGGGAGCCATAACCTGTCAAAACGAAGCTCTCCAGGAGATCTACGCTTTTGACAGCCCAAGGCCGTCATAACGGCGTTCCATACCCAAAAAGGACCATCCGAATCACTTTCGGGGGCTCGGAAGTTTTTTTTCTTTTCGGTTTCTTCATTTGAATTTTTTGGTTAAACGGGATCACCGTGGCTGGCCTACGATTTAACACCGCTGCAGAATGATTCCTCATGGTACAGTTCCGTTTCAAATCCACGCACTCATTTCCAAAATTCGCACGACACCGTTTCGGCGTTTTGATCCGACGTTGCACCCCGCACCGTCGATGTTGCACCTTGAGTATATCGATTATTCGGACAGCCATATCTTTTGACTCGTTTAGAGTTACGGGAGCCATAACCTGTCAAAACGAAGCTCTCCAGGAGATTTACCTCTTTGATGGCCCAAGGCCGTCATAACGACGTTCCATACCCAAAAAGGACCATCTGAATCACTTTTGGGGGCTCGGAAGTTTTTTTTCTTTTCGGTTTCTTCATTTGAATTTTTTGGTTAAACGGGATCACCGTGGCTGGCCTACGATTTAACACCACTGCAGAATGATTCCTCATGGTACAGTTCCGTTTCAAATCCACGCTCTCATTTCCAAAATTCGCACGACACCGTTTCGGCGTTTTGATCCGACGTTGCACCCCGCACCGTCGATGTTGCACCTTGAGTATATCGATTATTCGGACAGCCATATCTTTGGACTCGTTTAGAGTTACGGGAGCCATAACCTGTCAAAACGAAGCTCTCCAGGAGATCTACGCTTTTGACAGCCCAAGGCCGTCATAACAGCGTTCCATACCCAAAAAGGACCATCCGAATCACTTTCGGGGGCTCGGAAGTTTTATTTCTTTTCGGTTTCTTCATTTGAATTTTTTGGTTTAACGGGATCACCGTGGCTGGCCTACGATTTAACACCGCTGCAGAATGATTCCTCATGGTACAGTTCCGTTTCAAATCCACGCTCTCATTTCCAAAATTCGCACGACACCGTTTCGACGTTTTGATCCGACGTTGCACCCCGCACCGTCGATGTTGCACCTTGAGTATATCGATTATTCGGACAGCCATATCTTTTGACTCGTTTAGAGTTACGGGAGCCATAACCTGTCAAAACGAAGCTCTCCAGGAGATCTACGCCTTTGACAGCCCAAGGCCATCATAACGGCGTTCCATACCCAAAAAGGACCATCCGAATCACTTTCGGGAGCTCGGAAGTTTTTTTTCTTTTCGGTTTCTTCATTTGAATTTTTTGGTTAAACGGGATCACCGTGGCTGGCCTACGATTTAACACCGCTGCAGAATGATTCCCCATGGTACAGTTCTGTTTCAAATCCACGCACTCATTACCAAAATTCGCACGACATCGTTTCGGCGTTTTGATCCGACGTTGCACCCCGCACCTTCGATGTTGCACTCTGAGTATATCGATTATTCGGACAGCCATATCTTTTGACTCGTTTAGAGTTACGGGAGCCATAACCTGTCAAAACGAAGCTCTCCAGGAGATCTACGCTTTTGACAGCCCAAGGCCGTCATAACGGCGTTCCATACCCAAAAAGGACCATCCGAATCACTTTCGGGGGCTCGGAAGTTTTTTTTCTTTTCGGTTTCTTCATTTGAATTTTTTGGTTAAACGGGATCACCGTGGCTGGCCTACGATTTAACACCGCTGCAGAATGATTCCTCATGGTACAGTTCCGTTTCAAATCCACGCACTCATTTCCAAAATTCGCACGACACCGTTTCGGCGTTTTGATCCGACGTTGCACCCCGCACCGTCGATGTTGCACCTTGAGTATATCGATTATTCGGACAGCCATATCTTTTGACTCGTTTAGAGTTACGGGAGCCATAACCTGTCAAAACGAAGCTCTCCAGGAGATCTACGCCTTTGTCAGCCCAAGGCCGTCATAACGGCGTTCCATACCCAAAAAGGACCATCCGAATCACTTTCGGGAGCTCGGAAGTTTTTTTTTTTCGGTTTCTTCATTTGAATTTTTTGGTTAAACGGGATCACCGTGGCTGGCCTACGATTTAACACCGCTGCAGAATGATTCCCCATGGTACAGTTCTGTTTCAAATCCACGCACTCATTACCAAAATTCGCACGACATCGTTTCGGCGTTTTGATCCGACGTTGCACCCCGCACCTTCGATGTTGCACTCTGAGTATATCGATTATTCGGACAGCCATATCTTTTGACTCGTTTAGAGTTACGGGAGCCATAACCTGTCAAAACGAAGCTCTCCAGGAGATCTACGCTTTTGACAGCCCAAGGCCGTCATAACGGCGTTCCATACCCAAAAAGGACCATCCGAATCACTTTCGGGGGCTCGGAAGTTTTTTTTCTTTTCGGTTTCTTCATTTGAATTTTTTGGTTAAACGGGATCACCGTGGCTGGCCTACGATTTAACACCGCTGCAGAATGATTCCTCATGGTACAGTTCCGTTTCAAATCCACGCACTCATTTCCAAAATTCGCACGACACCGTTTCGGCGTTTTGATCCGACGTTGCACCCCGCACCGTCGATGTTGCACCTTGAGTATATCGATTATTCGGACAGCCATATCTTTTGACTCGTTTAGAGTTACGGGAGCCATAACCTGTCAAAACGAAGCTCTCCAGGAGATCTACGCCTTTGTCAGCCCAAGGCCGTCATAACGGCGTTCCATACCCAAAAAGGACCATCCGAATCACTTTCGGGAGCTCGGAAGTTTTTTTTTTCGGTTTCTTCATTTGAATTTTTTGGTTAAACGGGATCACCGTGGCTGGCCTACGATTTAACACCGCTGCAGAATGATTCCCCATGGTACAGTTCTGTTTCAAATCCACGCACTCATTACCAAAATTCGCACGACATCGTTTCGGCGTTTTGATCCGACGTTGCACCCCGCACCTTCGATGTTGCACTCTGAGTATATCGATTATTCGGACAGCCATATCTTTTGACTCGTTTAGAGTTACGGGAGCCATAACCTGTCAAAACGAAGCTCTCCAGGAGATCTACGCTTTTGACAGCCCAAGGCCGTCATAACGGCGTTCCATACCCAAAAAGGACCATCCGAATCACTTTCGGGGGCTCGGAAGTTTTTTTTCTTTTCGGTTTCTTCATTTGAATTTTTTGGTTAAACGGGATCACCGTGGCTGGCCTACGATTTAACACCGCTGCAGAATGATTCCTCATGGTACAGTTCCGTTTCAAATCCACGCACTCATCCAAAATTCGCACGACACCGTTTCGGCGTTTTGATCCGACGTTGCACCCCGCACCGTCGATGTTGTACCTTGAGTATATCGATTATTCGGACAGCCATATCTTTTGACTCGTTTAGAGTTACGGGAGCCATAACCTGTCAAAACGAAGCTCTCCAGGAGATCTACGCCTTTGACAGCCCAAGGCCGTCATAACGGCGTTCCATACCCAAAAAGGACCATCCGAATCACTTTCGGGAGCTCGGAAGTTTTTTTTCTTTTCGGTTTCTTCATTTGAATTTTTTGGTTAAACGGGATCACCGTGGCTGGCCTACGATTTAACACCGCTGCAGAATGATTCCCCATGGTACAGTTCTGTTTCAAATCCACGCACTCATTACCAAAATTCGCACGACATCGTTTCGGCGTTTTGATCCGACGTTGCACCCCGCACCTTCGATGTTGCACTCTGAGTATATCGATTATTCGGACAGCCATATCTTTTGACTCGTTTAGAGTTACGGGAGCCATAACCTGTCAAAACGAAGCTCTCCAGGAGATCTACGCTTTTGACAGCCCAAGGCCGTCATAACGGCGTTCCATACCCAAAAAGGACCATCCGAATCACTTTCGGGGGCTTGGAAGTTTTTTTTCTTTTCGGTTTCTTCATTTGAATTTTTTGGTTAAACGGGTTCACCGTGGCTGGCCTACATTTAACACCGCTGCAGAATGATTCCTCATGGTACAGTTCCGTTTCAAATCCACGCTCTCATTTCCAAAATTCACACGACAACGTTTCGGCGTTTTGATCCGACGTTGCACCCCGCACCGTCGATGTTGCACCTTGAGTATATCGATTATTCGGACAGCCATATCTTTTGACTCGTTTAGAGTTACGGGAGCCATAACCTGTCAAAACGAAGCTCTCTAGGAGATCTACCTCTTTGACAGCCCAAGGCCGTCATAACGGCATTCCATACCCAAAAAGGACCATCTGAATCACTTTCGGGGGCTCGGAAGTTTTTTTTCTTTTTGGTTTCTTCATTTGAATTTTTTGGTTTAAACGGGATCACCGTGGCTGGCCTACGATTTAACACCGCTGCAGAATGATTCCCCATGGTACAGTTCTGTTTCAAATCCACGCACTCATTACCAAAATTCGCACGACACCGTTTCGGCGTTTTGATCCGACGTTGCACCCCGCACCGTCGATGTTGCACTCTGAGTATATCGATTATTCGGACAGCCATATCTTTTGACTCGTTTAGAGTTACGGGAGCCATAACCTGTCAAAACGAAGCTCTCCAGGAGATCTACGCTTTTGACAGCCCAAGGCCGTCATAACGGCGTTCCATACCCAAAAAGGACCATCCGAATCACTTTCGGGGGCTCGGAAGTTTTTTTTCTTTTCGGTTTCTTCATTTGAATTTTTTGGTTAAACGGGATCACCGTGGCTGGCCTACGATTTAACACCGCTGCAGAATGATTCCTTATGGTACAGTTTCGTTTCAAATTCACGCTTTCATTTCCAAAATTCGCACGACACCGTTTCGGCGTTTTGATCCGACGTTGCACCCCGCACCGTCGATGTTGCACCTTGAGTATATCGATTATTCGGACAGCCATATCTTTTGACTCGTTTAGAGTTACGGGAGCCATAACCTGTCAAAACGAAGCTCTCCAGGAGATCTACCTCTTTGACAGCCCAAGGCCGTCATAATGACGTTCCATACCCAAAAAGGACCATCCGAATCACTTTCGGGGGCTCGGAAGTTTTATTTCTTTTCGGTTTCTTCATTTGAATTTTTTGGTTTAACGGGATCACCATGGCTGGCCTACGATTTTACACCACTGCAGAATGATTCCTCATGGTACAGTTCCGTTTCAAATCCACGCTCTCATTTCCAAAATTCGCACGACACCATTTCGACGTTTTGATCCGACGTTGCACCCCGCACCGTCGATGTTGCACCTTGAGTATATCGATTATTCGGACAGCCATATCTTTTGACTCGTTTAGAGTTACGGGAGCCATAACCTGTCAAAACGAAGCTCTCTAGGAGATCTACGCCTTTGACTGCCCAAGGCCGTCATAACGGCGTTCCATACCCAAAAAGGACCATCCGAATCACTTTCGAGGGCTTGGAAGTTTTTTTTCTTTTCGGTTTCTTCAATTGAATTTTTTGGTTAAACGGGATCACCGTGGCTGGCCTACGATTTAACACCGCTGTAGAATGATTATCCATGGTACAGTTCTATTTCAAATCCACGCACTCATTACCAAAATTCGCACGACACCGTTTCGGCGTTTTGATCCGACGTTGCACCCCGCACCGTCGATGTTGCACTCAGAGTATATCGATTATTCGGACAGCCATATCTTTTGACTCGTTTAAGTTACGGGAGCCATAACCTGTCAAAACGAAGCTCTCCAGGAGATCTACGCCTTTGTCAGCCCAAGGCCGTCATAACGGCGTTCCATACCCAAAAAGGACCATCCGAATCACTTTCGGGAGCTCGGAAGTTTTTTTTCTTTTCGGTTTCTTCATTTGAATTTTTTGGTTAAACGGGATCACCGTGGCTGGCCTACGATTTAACACCGCTGCAGAATAATTCCCCATGGTACAGTTCTGTTTCAAATCCACGCACTCATTACCAAAATTCGCACGACATCGTTTCGGCGTTTTGATCCGACGTTGCACCCCGCACCTTCGATGTTGCACTCTGAGTATATCGATTATTCGGACAGCCATATCTTTTGACTCGTTTAGAGTTACGGGAGCCATAACCTGTCAAAACGAAGCTCTCCAGGAGATCTACGCTTATGACAGCCCAAGGCCATCATAACGGCGTTCCATACCCAAAAAGGACCATCCGAATCACTTTCGGGGGCTCGGAAGTTTTTTTTCTTTTCGGTTTCTTCATTTGAATTTTTTGGTTAATCGGGATCACCGTGGCTGGCCTACGATTTAACACCGCTGCAGAATGATTCCTCATGGTACAGTTCCGTTTCAAATCCACGCACTCATTTCCAAAATTCGCACGACACCGTTTCGGCGTTTTGATCCGACGTTGCACCCCGCACCGTCGATGTTGCACCTTGAGTATATCGATTATTCGGACAGCCATATCTTTTGACTCGTTTAGAGTTACGGGAGCCATAACCTGTCAAAACGAAGCTCTCCAGGAGATCTACGCCTTTGACAGCCCAAGGCCGTCATAACGGCGTTCCATACCCAAAAAGGACCATCCGAATCACTTTCGGGAGCTCGGAAGTTTTTTTTCTTTTCGGTTTCTTCATTTGAATTTTTTGGTTAAACGGGATCACCGTGGCTGGCCTACGATTTAACACCGCTGCAGAATGATTCCCCATGGTACAGTTCTGTTTCAAATCCACGCACTCATTACCAAAATTCGCACGACATCGTTTCGGCGTTTTGATCCGACGTTGCACCCCGCACCTTCGATGTTGCACTCTGAGTATATCGATTATTCGGACAGCCATATCTTTTGACTCGTTTAGAGTTACGGGAGCCATAACCTGTCAAAACGAAGCTCTCCAGGAGATCTACGCTTTTGACAGCCCAAGGCCGTCATAACGGCGTTCCATACCCAAAAAGGACCATCCGAATCACTTTCGGGGGCTCGGAAGTTTTTTTTCTTTTCGGTTTCTTCATTTGAATTTTTTGGTTAAACGGGATCACCGTGGCTGGCCTACGATTTAACACCGCTGCAGAATGATTCCTCATGGTACAGTTCCGTTTCAAATCCACGCACTCATTTCCAAAATTCGCACGACACCGTTTCGGCGTTTTGATCCGACGTTGCACCCCGCACCGTCGATGTTGCACCTTGAGTATATCGATTATTCGGACAGCCATATCTTTTGACTCGTTTAGAGTTACGGGAGCCATAACCTGTCAAAACGAAGCTCTCCAGGAGATCTACGCCTTTGACAGCCCAAGGCCGTCATAACGGCGTTCCATACCCAAAAAGGACCATCCGAATCACTTTCGGGAGCTCGGAAGTTTTTTTTCTTTTCGGTTTCTTCATTTGAATTTTTTGGTTAAACGGGATCACCGTGGCTGGCCTACGATTTAACACCGCTGCAGAATGATTCCCCATGGTACAGTTCTGTTTCAAATCCACGCACTCATTACCAAAATTCGCACGACATCGTTTCGGCGTTTTGATCCGACGTTGCACCCCGCACCTTCGATGTTGCACTCTGAGTATATCGATTATTCGGACAGCCATATCTTTTGACTCGTTTAGAGTTACGGGAGCCATAACCTGTCAAAACGAAGCTCTCCAGGAGATCTACGCTTTTGACAGCCCAAGGCCGTCATAACGGCGTTCCATACCCAAAAAGGACCATCCGAATCACTTTCGGGGGCTTGGAAGTTTTTTTTCTTTTCGGTTTCTTCATTTGAATTTTTTGGTTAAACGGGTTCACCGTGGCTGGCCTACATTTAACACCGCTGCAGAATGATTCCTCATGGTACAGTTCCGTTTCAAATCCACGCTCTCATTTCCAAAATTCACACGACAACGTTTCGGCGTTTTGATCCGACGTTGCACCCCGCACCGTCGATGTTGCACCTTGAGTATATCGATTATTCGGACAGCCATATCTTTTGACTCGTTTAGAGTTACGGGAGCCATAACCTGTCAAAACGAAGCTCTCTAGGAGATCTACCTCTTTGACAGCCCAATGTCGTCATAACGGCATTCCATACCCAAAAAGGACCATCTGAATCACTTTCGGGGGCTCGGAAGTTTTTTTTCTTTTTGGTTTCTTCATTTGAATTTTTTGGTTTAAACGGGATCACCGTGGCTGGCCTACGATTTAACACCGCTGTAGAATGATTCCCCATGGTACAGTTCTGTTTCAAATCCACGCACTCATTACCAAAATTCGCACGACACCGTTTCGGCGTTTTGATCCGACGTTGCACCCCGCACCGTCGATGTTGCACTCTGAGTATATCGATTATTCGGACAGCCATATCTTTCGACTCATTTAGAGTTACGGGAGCCATAACCCGTCAAAACGAAGCTCTCCAGGAGACTACACCTTTGATAGCACAAGGCCGTCATAACGGCGTTCCATACCCAAAAAGGACCATCCGAATCACTTTCGGGGGCTCGGAAGTTTTTTTTCTTTTCGGTTTCTTCATTTGAATTTTTTGGTTAAACGGGATCACCGTGGCTGGCCTACGATTTAACACCGCTGCAGAATGATTCCTCATGGTACAGTTCCGTTTCAAATTCACGCTTTCATTTCCAAAATTCGCACGACACCGTTTCGGCGTTTTGATCCGACGTTGCACCCCGCACCGTCGATGTTGCACCTTGAGTATATCGATTATTCGGACAGCCATATCTTTTGACTCGTTTAGAGTTACGGGAGCCATAACCTGTCAAAACGAAGCTCTCCAGGAGATCTACCTCTTTGACAGCCCAAGGCCGTCATAATGACGTTCCATACCCAAAAAGGACCATCCGAATCACTTTCGGGGGCTCGGAAGTTTTATTTCTTTTCGGTTTCTTCATTTGAATTTTTTGGTTTAACGGGATCACCATGGCTGGCCTACGATTTTACACCACTGCAGAATGATTCCTCATGGTACAGTTCCGTTTCAAATCCACGCTCTCATTTCCAAAATTCGCACGACACCGTTTCGACGTTTTGATCCGACGTTGCACCCCGCACCGTCGATGTTGCACCTTGAGTATATCGATTATTCGGACAGCCATATCTTTTGACTCGTTTAGAGTTACGGGAGCCATAACCTGTCAAAACGAAGCTCTCTAGGAGATCTACGCCTTTGACTGCCCAAGGCCGTCATAACGGCGTTCCATACCCAAAAAGGACCATCCGAATCACTTTCGAGGGCTTGGAAGTTTTTTTTTCTTTTCGGTTTCTTCAATTGAATTTTTTGGTTAAACGGGATCACCGTGGCTGGCCTACGATTTAACACCGCTGTAGAATGATTATCCATGGTACAGTTCTATTTCAAATCCACGCACTCATTACCAAAATTCGCACGACACCGTTTCGGCGTTTTGATCCGACGTTGCACCCCGCACCGTCGATGTTGCACTCAGTGTATATCGATTATTCGGACAGCCATATCTTTTGACTCGTTTAGAGTTACGGGAGCCATAACCTGTCAAAACGAAGCTCTCCAGGAGATCTACGCCTTTGACAACCCAAGGCCGTCATAACGGCGTTCCATACCCAAAAAGGACCATCCGAATCACTTTCGGGGGCTCGGAAGTTTTTTTTCTTTCCGGTTTCTTCATTTGAATTTTTTGGTTAAACGGGATCACCGTGGCTGGCCTACGATTTAACACCGCTGCAGAATGATTCCTCATGGTACAGTTCCGTTTCAAATCCACGCTCTCATTTCAAAAATTCGCACGACACCGTTTCGGCGTTTTGATCCGACGTTGCACCCCGCACCGTCGATGTTGCACCTTGAGTATATCGATTATTCGGACAGCCATATCTTTTGACTCGTTTAGAGTTACGGGAGCCATAACCTGTCAAAACGAAGCTCTCCAGGAGATCTACGCCTTTGACAGCCCAAGGCCGTCATAACGGCGTTCCATACCCAAAAAGGACCATCCGAATCACTTTCGGGGACTCGGAAGTTTTTTTTCTTTTCGGTTTCTTCATTTGAATTTTTTGGTTAAACGGGATCACCGTGGCTGGCCTACGATTTAACACCGCTGCAGAATGATTCCTCATGGTACAGTTCCGTTTCAAATCCATGCACTCATTTCCAAAATTCGCACGACACTGTTTCGGCGTTTTGATCCAACGTTGCACCCCGCACCGTCGATGTTGCACCTTGAGTATATCGATTATTCGGACAACCATATCTTTTGACTCGTTTAGAGTTACGGGAGCCATAACCTGTCAAAACGAAGCTCTCCAGGAGATCTACGCCTTTGACAGCCTAAGGCCGTCATAACGGCGTTCCATACCCAAAAAGGACCATCCGAATCACTTTCGGGAGCTCGGAAGTTTTTTTTCTTTTCGGTTTCTTTATTTGAATTTTTTGGTTAAACGGGATCACCGTGGCTGGCCTACGATTTAACACCGCTGCAGAATGATTCCCCATGGTACAGTTCTGTTTCAAATCCACGCACTCATTACCAAAATTCGCACGACACCGTTTCGGCGTTTTGATCCGACGTTGCACCCCGCACCTTCGATGTTGCACTCTGAGTATATCGATTATTCGGACAGCCATATCTTTTGACTCGTTTAAAGTTACGGGAGCCATAACCTGTCAAAATGAAGCTCTCCAGGAGATCTACGCTTTTGATAGCCCAAGGCCGTCATAACGGCGTTCCATACCCAAAAAGGACCATCTGAATCACTTTCGGGGGCTCGGAAGTTTTTTTTCTTTTCGGTTTCTTCATTTGAATTTTTTGGTTAAACGGGATCACCGTGGCTGGCCTACGATTTAACACCGCTGCAGAATGATTCCTCATGGTACAGTTCCTTTTCAAATCCACGCTCTCATTTCCAAAATTCGCACGACACCGTTTCGGCGTTTTGATCCGACATTGCACCCCGCACCGTTGATGTTGCACCTTGAGTATATCGATTATTCGGACAGCCATATCTTTTGACTCGTTTAGAGTTACGGGAGCCATAACCTGTCAAAATGAAGCTCTCCAGGAGATCTACCTCTTTGACAGCCCAAGGCCGTCATAATGACGTTCCATACCCAAAAAGGACCATCCGAATCACTTTCGGGGGCTCGGAAGTTTTATTTCTTTTCGGTTTCTTCATTTGAATTTTTTGGTTTAACGGGATCACCATGGCTGGCCTACGATTTAACACCACTGCAGAATGATTCCTCATGGTACAGTTCCGTTTCAAATCCACGCTCTCATTTCCAAAATTCGCACGACACCGTTTCGACGTTTTGATCCGACGTTGCACCCCGCACCGTCGATGTTGCACCTTGAGTATATCGATTATTCGGACAGCCATATCTTTTGACTCGTTTAGAGTTACGGGAGCCATAACCTGTCAAAACGAAGCTCTCTAGGAGATCTACGCCTTTGACTGCCCAAGGCCGTCATAACGGCGTTCCATACCCAAAAAGGACCATCCGAATCACTTTCGAGGGCTTGGAAGTTTTTTTTCTTTTCGGTTTCTTCATTTGAATTTTTTGGTTAAACGGGATCACCGTGGCTGGCCTACGATTTAACACCGCTGTAGAATGATTATCCATGGTACAGTTCTGTTTCAAATCCACGCACTCATTACCAAAATTTGCACGACACCGTTTCGGTGTTTTGATCCGACGTTGCACCCCGCACCGTCGATGTTGCACTCAGAGTATATCGATTATTCGGACAGCCATATCTTTTGACTCGTTTAGAGTTACGGGAGCCATAACCTGTCAAAACGAAGCTCTCCAGGAGATCTACGCCTTTGACAGCCCAAGGCCGTCATAATGGTGTTCCATACCCAAAAAGGACCATCCGAATCACTTTCGGGGGCTCGGAAGTTTTTTTTCTTTTCGGTTTCTTCATTTGAATTTTTTGGTTAAACGGGATCACCGTGGCTGGCCTACGATTTAACACCGCTGCAGAATGATTCCTCATGGTACAGTTCCGTTTCAAATCCACGCACTCATTTCAAAAATTCGCACGACACCGTTTCGGCGTTTTGATCCGACGTTGCACCCCGCACCGTCGATGTTGCACCTTGAGTATATCGATTATTCGGACAGCCATATCTTTTGACTCGTTTAGAGTTACGGGAGCCATAACCAGTCAAAACGAAGCTCTCCAGGAGATCTACGCCTTTGACAGCCCAAGGCCGTCATAACGGCGTTCCATACCCAAAAAGGACCATCCGAATCACTTTCGGGGACTCGGAAGTTTTTTTTCTTTTCGGTTTCTTCATTTGAATTTTTTGGTTAAACGGGATCACCGTGGATGGCCTACGATTTAACACCGCTGCAGAATGATTCCTCATGGTACAGTTCCGTTTCAAATCCATGCACTCATTTCCAAAATTCGCACGACACTGTTTCGGCGTTTTGATCCAACGTTGCACCCCGCACCGTCGATGTTGCACCTTGAGTATATCGATTATTCGGACAACCATATCTTTTGACTCGTTTAGAGTTACGGGAGCCATAACCTGTCAAAACGAAGCTCTCCAGGAGATCTACGCCTTTGACGGCCTAAGGCCGTCATAACGACGTTCCATACCCAAAAAGGACCATCCGAATCACTTTCGGGAGCTCGGAAGTTTTTTTTCTTTTCGGTTTCTTTATTTGAATTTTTTGGTTAAACGGGATCACCGTGGCTGGCCTACGATTTAACACCGCTGCAGAATGATTCCCCATGGTACAGTTCTGTTTCAAATCCACGCACTCATTACCAAAATTCGCACGACACCGTTTCGGCGTTTTGATCCGACGTTGCACCCCGCACCTTCGATGTTGCACTCTGAGTATATCGATTATTCGGACAGCCATATCTTTTGACTCGTTTAGAGTTACGGGAGCCATAACCTGTCAAAACGAAGCTCTCCAGGAGATCTACGCTTTTGATAGCCCAAGGCCGTCATAACGGCGTTCCATACCCAAAAAGGACCATCCGAATCACTTTCGGGGGCTCGGAAGTTTTTTTCTTTTCGGTTTCTTCATTTGAATTTTTTGGTTAAACGGGATCACCGTGGCTGGCCTACGATTTAACACCGCTGCAGAATGATTCCTCATGGTACAGTTCCTTTTCAAATCCACGCTCTCATTTCCAAAATTCGCACGACACCGTTTCGGCGTTTTGATCCGACGTTGCACCCCGCACCGTTGATGTTGCACCTTGAGTATATCGATTATTCGGACAGCCATATCTTTTGACTCGTTTAGAGTTATGGGAGCCATAACCTGTCAAAACGAAGCTCTCCAGGAGATCTACCTCTTTGACAGCCCAAGGCCGTCATAACGGCGTTCCATACCCAAAAAGGACCATCCGAATCACTTTCGGGGGCTCGGAAGTTTTTTTCTTTTCGGTTTCTTCATTTGAATTTTTTGGTTAAACGGGATCACCGTGGCTGGCCTACGATTTAACACCGATGCAGAATGATTATCCATGGTATAGTTCTGTTTCAAATCCACGCACTCATTACCAAAATTCGCACGACACCGTTTCGGCGTTTTGATCCGACGTTGCACCCTGCACCGTCGATGTTGCACTCTGAGTATATCGATTATTCGGACAGCCATATCTTTTGACTCGTTTAGAGTTACGGGAGCCATAACCTGTCAAAACGAAGCTTTCCAGGAGATCTACGCCTTTGACAGCCCAAGGCCGTCATAACGGCGTTCCATACCCAAAAAGGACCATCCGAATCACTTACGGGGGCTCGGAAGTTTTTTTTCTTTTCGGTTTCTTCATTTGAATTTTTTGGTTTAACGGGATCACCGTGGCTGGCCTACGATTTAACACCGCTGCAGAATGATTCCTCATGGTACATTTCCATTTCAAATCCACACTCTCATTTCCAAAATTCGCACGACACCGTTTCGACGTTTTGATCCGACGTTGCACCCCGCACCGTCGATGTTGCACCTTGAGTATATCGATTATTCGGACAGCCATATCTTTTGACTCGTTTAGAGTTACGGGAGCCATAACCTGTCAAAACGAAGCTCTCTAGGAGATCTACGCCTTTGACTGCCCAAGGCCGTCATAACGGCGTTCCATACCCAAAAACGACCATCCGGATCACTTTCGGGGGCTTGGAAGTTTTTTTTCTTTTCGGTTTCTTCATTTGAATTATTTGGTTAAACGGGATCACCGTGGCTGGCCTACGATTTAACACCGCTGTAGAATGATTATCCATGGTACAGTTCTGGTTCAAATCCACGCACTCATTACCAAAATTCGCCCGACACTGTTTCGGCGTTTTGATCCGACGTTGCACCCCGCACCATCGAAGTTGCACTCTGAGTATATCGATTATTCGGACAGCCATATCTTTTGACTCGTTTAGAGTTACGGGAGCCATAACCTGTCAAAACGAAGCTCTCCAGGAGATCTACGCCTTTGAAAGCCCAAGGCCGTCATAACGGCGTTCCATACCCAAAAAGGACCATCCGAATCACTTTCGGGGGCTCGGAAGTTTTTTTTCTTTTCGGTTTCTTCATTTGAATTTTTTGGTTAAACGGGATCACCGTGGCTGGCCTACGATTTAACACCGCTACAGAATGATTCCTCATGGTACAGTTCCGTTTCAAATCCACGCACTCATTTCCAAAATTCGCACGACACCGTTTCGGCGTTTTGATCCGACGTTGCACCCCGCACCGTTGATGTTGCACCTTGAGTATATCGATTATTCGGACAGCCATATCTTTTAACTCGTTTAGAGTTACGGGAGCCATAACCTGTCAAAACGAAGCTCTCCAGGAGATCTACGCCTTTGACAGCCCAAGGTCGTCATAACGGCGTTCCATACCCAAAAAGGACCATCCGAATCACTTTCGGGGGCTCGGAAGTTTTTTTTCTTTTCGGTTTCTTCATTTGAATTTTTGGGTTAAACGGGATCACCGTGGCTGGCCTACGATTTAACACCGCTGTATAATGATTATCCATGGTACAGTTCCGTTTCAAATCCACGCACTCATTTCCAAAATTCGCACGACACCGTTTCGGCGTTTTGATCCGACGTTGCACCCCGCACCGTTGATGTTGCACCTTGAGTATATCGATTATTCGGACAGCCTTATCTTTTGACTCGTTTAGAGTTACGGGAGCCATAACCTGTCAAAACGAAGCTCTCCAGGAGATCTACGCGTTTGACAGCCCAAGGCCGTCATAACGGCGTTCCATACCCAAAAAGGACCATCCGAATCACTTACGGGGGCTCGGAAGTTTTTTTTTTTTTCGGTTTCTTCATTTGAATTTTTTGGTTTAACGGGATCACCGTGGCTGGCCTACGATTTAACACCGCTGCAGAATGATTCCTCATGGTACAGTTCCGTTTCAAATCCACACTCTCATTTCCAAAATTCGCACGACACCGTTTCGACGTTTTGATCCGACGTTGCACCCCGCACCGTCGATGTTGCACCTTGAGTATATCGATTATTCGGACAGCCATATCTTTTGACTCGTTTAGAGTTACGGGAGCCATAACCTGTCAAAACGAAGCTCTCTAGGAGATCTACGCCTTTGACTGCCCAAGGCCGTCATAACGGCGTTCCATACCCAAAAACGACCATCCGGATCACTTTCGGGGGCTTGGAAGTTTTTTTTCTTTTCGGTTTCTTCATTTGAATTATTTGGTTAAACGGGATCACCGTGGCTGGCCTACGATTTAACACCGCTGTAGAATGATTATCCATGGTACAGTTCTGTTTCAAATCCACGCACTCATTACCAAAATTCGCCCGACACAGTTTCGGCGTTTTGATCCGACGTTGCACCCCGCACCGTCGAAGTTGCACTCTGAGTATATCGATTATTCGGACAGCCATATCTTTTGACTCGTTTAGAGTTACGGGGCCATAACCTGTCAAAACGAAGCTCTCCAGGAGATCTACGCCTTTGATAGCCCAAGGCCGTCATAACGGCGTTCCATACCCAAAAAGGACCATCCGAATCACTTTCGGGGGCTCGGAAGTTTTTTTTCTTTTCGGTTTCTTCATTTGAATTTTTTGGTTAAACGGGATCACCGTGGCTGGCCTACGATTTAACACCGCTACAGAATGATTCCTCATGGTACAGTTCCGTTTCAAATCCACGCACTCATTTCCAAAATTCGCACGACACCGTTTCGGCGTTTTGATCCGACGTTGCACCCCGCACCGTTGATGTTGCACCTTGAGTATATCGATTATTCGGACAGCCATATCTTTTGACTCGTTTAGAGTTACGGGAGCCATAACCTGTCAAAACGAAGCTCTCCAGGAGATCTACGCCTTTGACAGCCCAAGGTCGTCATAACGGCGTTCCATACCCAAAAAGGACCATCCGAATCACTTTCGGGGGCTCGGAAGTTTTTTTTCTTTTCGGTTTCTTCATTTGAATTTTTGGGTTAAACGGGATCACCGTGGCTGGCCTACGATTTAACACCGCTGTAGAATGATTATCCATGGTACAGTTCCGTTTCAAATCCACGCACTCATTTCCAAAATTCGCACGACACCGTTTCGGCGTTTTGATCCGACGTTGCACCCCGCACCGTCGAAGTTGCACTCTGAGTATATCGATTATTCGGACAGCCATATCTTTTGACTCGTTTAGAGTTACGGGAGCCATAACCTGTCAAAACGAAGCTCTCCAGGAGATCTACGCCTTTGATAGCCCAAGGCCGTCATAACGGCGTTCCATACCCAAAAAGGACCATCCGAATCACTTTCAGGGGCTCGGAAGTTTTTTTTCTTTTCGGTTTCTTCATTTGAATTTTTTGGTTAAACGGGATCACCGTGGCTGGCCTACGATTTAACACCGCTGCAGAATGATTCCTCATGGTACAGTTCCATTTCAAATCCACGCACTCATTTCCAAAATTCGCACGACCCCGTTTCGGCGTTTTGATCCGACGTTGCACCCCGCACCGTTGATGTTGCACCTTGAGTATATCGATTATTCGGACAGCCGTATCTTTTGACTCGTTTAGAGTTACGGGAGCCATAACCTGTCAAAACGAAGCTCTCCAGGAGATCAACGCGTTTGACAGCCCAAGGCCGTCATAACGGCGTTCCATACCCAAAAAGGACCATCCGAATCACTTTCGGGGGCTCGGAAGTTTTTTTCTTTTCGGTTTCTTCATTCGAATTTTTTGGTTAAACGGGATCACCGTGGCTGGCCTACGATTTAACACCGCTGCAGAATGATTCCTCATGGTACAGTTCCGTTTCAAATCCACGCACTCATTTCCAAAATTCGCACGACACTGTTTCGGCGTTTTGATCCGACGTTGCACCCCGCACCGTCGATGTTGCACCTTGAGTATATCGATTATTCGGATAGCCATATCTTTTGACTCGTTTAGAGTTACGGGAGCCATAACCTGTCAAAACGAAGCTCTCCAGGAGATCTACCTCTTTGACAGCCCAAGGTCATCATAACGGCGTTCCATACCCAAAAAGGACCATCCGAATCACTTTCGGGGGATCGGAAGTTTTTTTTCTTTTCGGTTTCTTCATTTGAATTTTTTGGTTAAACGGGATCACCGTGGCTGGCCTACGATTTAACACCGCTGCAGAATGATTATCCATGGTACAGTTCTGTTTCAAATCCACGCACTCATTACCAAAATTCGCACGACACCGTTTCGGCGTTTTGATCCGACGTTGCACCCCGCACCGACGATGTTGCACTATGAGTATATCGATTATTCGGACAGCCATATCTTTTGACTCGTTTAGAGTTACGGGAGCCATAACCTGTCAAAACGAAGCTCTCCAGGAGATCTACGCCTTTGACAGCCCAAGGCCGTCATAACGGTGTTCCATACCCAAAAAGGACCATCCGAATCACTTTCGGGGGCTCGAAAGTTTTTTTTCTTTTCGGTATCTTCATTTGAATTTTTTGGTTTAACGGGATCACCGTGGCTGGCCTACGATTTAACACCGCTGCAGAATGATTCCTCATGGTACAGTTCCGTTTCAAATCCACGCTCTCATTTCCAAAATTCGCACGACACCGTTTCGACGTTTTGATCCGACGTTGCACCCCGCACCGTCGATGTTGCACCTTGAGTATATCGATTATTCGGACAGCCATATCTTTTGACTCGTTTAGAGTTACGGGAGCCATAACCTGTCAAAACGAAGCTCTCCAGGAGATCTACGCCTTTGACTGCCCAAGGCCGTCATAACGGCGTTCCATACCCAAAAAGGACCATCCGAATCACTTTCGGGGGCTTGGAAGTTTTTTTTCTTTTCGGTTTCTTCATTTGAATTTTTTGGTTAAACGGGATCACCGTGGCTGGCCTACGATTTAACACCGCTGTAGAATGATTATCCATGGTACAGTTCTGGTTCAAATCCACGCACTCATTACCAAAATTCGCACGACACCGTTTCGGCGTTTTGATCCGACGTTGCACCCCGCACCGTCGATGTTGCACTCTGAGTATATCGATTATTCGGACAGCCATATCTTTTGACTCGTTTAGAGTTACGGGAGCCATAACCTGACAAAACGAAGCTCTCCAGGAGATCTACACCTTTGATAGCCCAAGGCCGTCATAACGGAGTTCCATACCCAAAAAGGACCATCCGAATCACTTTCGGGAGCTCGGAAGTTTTTTTTCTTTTCGGTTTCTTCATTTGAATTTTTTGGTTAAACGGGATCACCGTGGCTGGCCTACGATTTAACACCGCTGCAGAATGATTCCTCATGGTACAGTTCCGTTTCAAATCCATGCACTCATTTCCAAAATTCGCACGACACCGTTTCGGCGTTTTGATCCGACGTTGCACCCCGCACCTTCGATGTTGCACTCTGAGTATATCGATTATTCGGCCAGCCATATCTTTTGACTCGTTTAGAGTTACGGGAGCCATAACCTGTCAAAACGAAGCTCTCCAGGAGATCTACGCCTTTGATAGCCCAAGGCCGTCATAACGGCGTTCCATACCCAAAAAGGACCATCCGAATCACTTTCGGGGGCTCGGAAGTTTTTTTTCTTTTCGGTTTCTTCATTTGAATTTTTTGGTTAAACGGGATCACCGTGGCTGGCCTACGATTTAACACCGCTGCAGAATGATTCCTCATGGTACAGTTCCGTTTCAAATCGACGCACACATTTCCAAAATTCGCACGACACTGTTTCGGCGTTTTGATCCGACGTTGCACCCCGCACCGTCGATGTTGCACCTTGAGTATATCGATTATTCGGATAGCCATATCTTTTGACTCGTTTAGAGTTACGGGAGCCATAACCTGTCAAAACGAAGCTCTCCAGGAGATCTACGCCTTTGACAGCCCAAGGCCGTCATAACGGCGTTCCATACCCAAAAAGGACCATCCGAATCACTTTCAGGGGCTCGAAAGTTTTTTTTCTTTTCGGTTTCTTCATTTGAATTTTTTGGTTTAACGGGATCACCGTGGCTGGCCTACGATTTAACACCGCTGCAGAATGATTCCTCATGGTACAGTTCCGTTTCAAATCCACGCTCTCATTTCCAAAATTCGCACGACACCGTTTCGACGTTTTGATCCGACGTTGCACCCCGCACCGTCGATGTTGCACCTTGAGTATATCGATTATTCGGACAGCCATATCTTTTGACTCGTTTAGAATTACGGGAGCCATAACCTGTCAAAACGAAGCTCTCTAGGAGATCTACGCCTCTGACTGCCCAAGGCCGTCATAACGGCGTTCCATACCCAAAAAGGACCATCGGAATCACTTTCGGGGGCTTGGAAGTTTTTTTTCTTTTCGGTTTCTTCATTTGAATTTTTTGGTTAAACGGGATCACCGTGGCTGGCCTACGATTTAACACCGCTGTAGAATGATTATCCATGGTACAGTTCTGTTTCAAATCCACGCACTCATTACCAAAATTCGCACGACACCGTTTCGGCGTTTTGATCCGACGTTGCACCCCGCACCGTCGATGTTGCACTCTGAGTATATCGATTATTCGGTCAGCCATATCTTTTGACTCGTTTAGAGTTACGGGAGCCATAACCTATCAAAACTAAGCTCTCCACGAGATCTACGCCTTTGATAGCCCAAGGCCGTCATAACGGCGTTCCATACCCAAAAAGGACCATCCGAATCACTTTCGGGGGCTCGGAAGTTTTTTTTCTTTTCGGTTTCTTCATTTGAATTTTTTGGTTAAACGGGATCACCGTGGCTGGCCTACGATTTAACACCGCTGCAGAATGATTCCTCATGGTACAGTTCCATTTCAAATCCATGCACTCATTTCCAAAATTCGCACGACACCGTTTCGGCGTTTTGATCCGACGTTGCACCCCGCACCGTTGATGTTGCACCTTGAGTATATCGATTATTCGGACAGCCATATCTTTTGACTCGTTTAGAGTTATGGGAGCCATAACCTGTCAAAACGAAGCTCTCCAGGAGATCTACGCATTTGACAGCCCAAGGCCGTCATAACGGCGTTCCATACCCAAAAAGGACCATCCGAATCACTTTCGGGGGCTCGGAAGTTTTTTTTCTTTTCGGTTTCTTCATTTGAATTTTTTGGTTAAACGGGATCACCGTGGCTGGCCTACGATTTAACACCGCTGCAGAATGATTCCTCATGGTACAGTTCCGTTTCAAATCCACACACTCATTTCCAAAATTCGCACGACACTGTTTCGGCGTTTTGATCCGACGTTGCACCCCGCACCGTCGATGTTGCACCTTGAGTATATCGATTATTCGGATAGCCATATCTTTTGACTCGTTTAGAGTCACGGAAGCCATAACCTGTCAAAACGAAGCTCTCCAGGAGATCTACGCCTTTGACAGCCCAAGGCCATCATAACGGCGTTCCATACCCAAAAAGGACCATCCGAATCACTTTCGGGAGATCGGAAGTTTTTTTTCTTTTTGGTTTCTTCATTTGAATTTTTTGGTTAAATGGGATCATCGTGGCTGGCCTACGATTTAACACCGCTGTAGAAAGATTCCCCATGGTACAGTTCTGTTTCAAATCCACGCACTCATTACCAAAATTCGCACGACACCGTTTCGGCGTTTTGATCCGACGTTGCACCCCGCACCTTCGATGTTGCACTCTGAGTATATCGATTATTCGGACAGCCATATCTTTTGACTCGTTTAGAGTTACGGGAGCCATAACCCGTCAAAACGAAGCTCTCCAGGAGACTACACCTTTGATAGCACAAGGCCGTCATAACGGCGTTCCATACCCAAAAAGGACCATCCGAATCACTTTCGGGGGCTCGGAAGTTTTTTTTCTTTTCGGTTTCTTCATTTGAATTTTTTGGTTAAACGGGATCACCGTGGCTGGCCTACGATTTAACACCGCTGCAGAATGATTCCTCATGGTACAGTTCCGTTTCAAATCCACGCTCTCATTTCCAAAATTCGCACGACACCGTTTCGGCGTTTTGATCCGACGTTGCACCCCGCACCGTCGATGTTGCACCTTGAGTATATTGATTATTCGGACAGCCATATCTTTTGACTCGTTTAGAGTTACGGGAGCCATAACCTGTCAAAACGAATCTCTCCAGGAGATCTACCACTTTGACGGCCCAAGGCCGTCATAACGGCGTTCCATACCCAAAAAGGACCATCCGAATCACTTTCGGGGGCTCGAAAGTTTTTTTTCTTTTCGGTTTCTTCATTTGAATTTTTTGGTTTAACGGGATCACCGTGGCTGGCCTACGATTTAACACCGCTGCAGAATGATTCCTCATGGTACAGTTCCGTTTCAAATCCACGCTCTCATTTCCAAAATTCGCACGACACCGTTTCGACGTTTTGATCCGACGTTGCACCCCGCACCGTCGATGTTGCACCTTGAGTATATCGATTATTCGGACAGCCATATCTTTTGACTCGTTTAGAATTACGGGAGCCATAACCTGTCAAAACGAAGCTCTCTAGGAGATCTACGCCTTTGACTGCCCAAGGCCGTCATAACGGCGTTCCATACCCAAAAAGGACCATCGGAATCACTTTCGGGGGCTTAGAAGTTTTTTTTCTTTTCGGTTTCTTCATTTGAATTTTTTGGTTAAACGGGATCACCGTGGCTGGCCTACGATTTAACACCGCTGCAGAATGATTCCTCATGGTACAGTTCCATTTCAATCCATGCACTCATTTCCAAAATTCGCACGACACCGTTTCGGCGTTTTGATCCGACGTTGCACCCCGCACCGTCGATGTTGCACTCTGAGTATATCGATTATACGGACAGCCATATCTTTTGACTCGTTTAGAGTTATGGGAGCCATAACCTATCAAAACGAAGCTCTCCAGGAGATCTACGCGTTTGACAGCCCAAGGCCGTCATAACGGCGTTCCATACCCAAAAAGGACCATCTGAATCACTTTCGGGGGCTCGGAAGTTTTTTTTCTTTTCGGTTTCTTCATTTGAATTTTTTGGTTAAACGGGATCACCGTGGCTGGCCTACGATTTAACACCGCTGCAGAATGATTCCTCATGGTACAGTTCCGTTTCAAATCCACGCACTCATTTCCAAAATTCGCACGACACTGTTTCGGCGTTTTGATCCGACGTTGCACCCCGCACCGTCGATGTTGCACCTTGAGTATATCGATTATTCGGATAGCCATATCTTTTGACTCGTTTAGAGTTACGGAAGCCATAACCTGTCAAAACGAAGCTCTCCAGGAGATCTACGCCTTTGACAGCCCAAGGCCATCATAACGGCGTTCCATACCCAAAAAGGACCATCCGAATCACTTTCGGGAGCTCGGAAGTTTTTTTTCTTTTCGGTTTCTTCATTTGAATTTTTTGGTTAAATGGGATCATCGTGGCTGGCCTACGATTTAACACCGCTACAGAATGATTCCCCATGGTACAGTTCTGTTTCAAATCCACGCACTCATTACCAAAATTCGCACGACACCGTTTCGGCGTTTTGATCCGACGTTGCACCCCGCACCTTCGATGTTGCACTCTGAGTATATCGATTATTCGGATAGCCATATCTTTTGACTCGTTTAGAGTTACGGGAGCCATAACCTGTCAAAACGAAGCTCTCCAGGAGATCTACGCCTTTGACAGCCCAAGGCCGTCATAACGGCGTTCCATACCCAAAAAGGACCATCTGAATCACTTTCGGGGGCTCGAAAGTTTTTTTTCTTTTCGGTTTCTTCATTTGAATTTTTTGGTTTAACGGGATCACCGTGGCTGGCCTACGATTTAACACCGCTGCAGAATGATTCCTCATGGTACAGTTCCGTTTCAAATCCACGCTCTCATTTCCAAAATTCGCACGACACCGTTTCGACGTTTTGATCCGACGTTGCACCCCGCACCGTCGATGTTGCACCTTGAGTATATCGATTATTCGGACAGCCATATCTTTTGACTCGTTTAGAATTACGGGAGCCATAACCTGTCAAAACGAAGCTCTCTAGGAGATCTACGCCTTTGACTGCCCAAGGCCGTCATAACGGCGTTCCATACCCAAAAAGGACCATCGGAATCACTTTCGGGGGCTTGGAAGTTTTTTTTCTTTTCGGTTTCTTCATTTGAATTTTTTGGTTAAACGGGATCACCGTGGCTGGCCTACGATTTAACACCGCTGTAGAATGATTATCCATGGTACAGTTCTGTTTCAAATCCACGCACTCATTACCAAAATTCGCACGACACCGTTTCGGCGTTTTGATCCGACATTGCACCCCGCACCGTCGATGTTGCACTTTGAGTATATCGATTATTCGGACAGCCATATCTTTTGACTCGTTTAGAGTTACGGGAGCCATAACCTGTCAAAACGAAGCTCTCCAGGAGATCTACGCCTTTGATAGCCCAAGGCCGTCATAACGGCGTTCCATACCCAAAAAGGACCATCCGAATCACTTTCGGGGGCTCGAAAGTTTTTTTTCTTTTCGGTTTCTTCATTTGAATTTTTTGGTTAAACGGGATCACCGTGGCTGGCCTACGATTTAACACCGCTGCAGAATGATTCCTCATGGTACAGTTCCATTTCAAATCCATGCACTCATTTCCAAAATTCGCACGACACCGTTTCGGCGTTTTGATCCGACGTTGCACCCTACACCGTCGATGTTGCACTCTGAGTATATCGATTATTCGGACAGCCATATCTTTTGACTCGTTTAGAGTTATGGGAGCCATAACCTGTCAAAACGATGCTCTCCAGGAGATCTACGCGTTTGACAGCCCAAGGCCGTCATAACGGCGTTCCATACCCAAAAAGGACCATCCCAATCACTTTCGGGGGCTCGGAAGTTTTTTTTCTTTTCGGTTTCTTCATTTGAATTTTTTGGTTAAACGGGATCACCGTGGCTGGCCTACGATTTAACACCGCTGCAGAATGATTCCTCATGGTACAGTTCCGTTTCAAATCCACGCACTCATTTCCAAAATTCACACGACACTGTTTCGGCGTTTTGATCCGACGTTGCACCCCGCACCGTCGATGTTGCACCTTGAGTATATCGATTATTCGGATAGCCATATCTTTTGACTCGTTTAGAGTTACGGAAGCCATAACCTGTCAAAACGAAGCTCTCTAGGAGATCTACGCCTTTGACAGCCCAAGGCCATCATAACGGCGTTCCATACCCAAAAAGGACCATCCGAATCACTTTCGGGAGCTCGGAAGTTTTTTTTCTTTTCGGTTTCTTCATTTGAATTTTTTGGTTAAATGGGATCATCGTGGCTGGCCTATGATTTAACACCGCTGCAGAATGATTCCCCATGGTACAGCTCTGTTTCAAATCCACGCACTCATTACCAAAATTCGCACGACACCGTTTCAGCGTTTTGATCCGACGTTGCACCCCGCACCTTCGATGTTGCACTCTGAGTATATCGATTATTCGGATAGCCATATCTTTTGACTCGTTTAGAGTTACGGGAGCCATAACCTGTCAAAACGAAGCTCTCCAGGAGATCTACGCCTTTGACAGCCCAAGGCCGTCATAACGGCGTTCCATACCCAAAAAGGACCATCTGAATCACTTTCGGGGGCTCGAAAGTTTTTTTTCTTTTCGGTTTCTTCATTTGAATTTTTTGGTTTAACGAGATCACCGTGGCTGGCCTACGATTTAACACCGCTGTAGAATGATTCCTCATGGTACAGTACCGTTTCAAATCCACGCTCTCATTTCCAAAATTCGCACGACACCGTTTCGACGTTTTGATCCGACGTTGCACCCCGCACCGTCGATGTTGCACCTTGAGTATATCGATTATTCGGACAGCCATATCTTTTGACTCGTTTAGAATTACGGGAGCGATAACCTGTCAAAACGAAGCTCTCTAGGAGATCTACGCCTTTGACTGCCCAAGGCCATCATAACGGCGTTTCATACCCAAAAAGGACCATCGGAATCACTTTCGGGGGCTTGGAAGTTTTTTTTCTTTTCGGTTTCTTCATTTGAATTTTTTGGTTAAACGGGATCACCGTGGCTGGCCTACGATTTAAAACCGCTGTAGAATGATTATCCATGGTACAGTTCTGTTTCAAATCCACGCACTCATTACCAAAATTCGCACGACACCGTTTCGGCGTTTTGATCCGATGTTGCACCCCGCACCGTCGATGTTGCACTCTGAGTATATCGATTATTCGGACAGCCATATCTTTTGACTCGTTTAGAGTTACGGGAGCCATAACCTGTCAAAACGAAGCTCTCCAGGAGATCTACGCCTTTGATAGCCCAAGGCCGTCATAACGGCGTTCCATACCCAAAAAGGACCATCCGAATCACTTTCGGGGGCTCGGAAGTTTTTTTTCTTTTCGGTTTCTTCATTTGAATTTTTTGGTTAAACGGGATCACCGTGGCTGGCCTACGATTTAACACCGCTGCAGAATGATTCCTCATGGTACAGTTCACTTTCAAATCAATGCACTCATTTCCAAAATTCGCACGACACCGTTTCGGCGTTTTGATCCGACGTTGCACCCCGCACCGTTGATGTTGCACCTTGAGTATATCGATTATTCGGACAGCCATATCTTTTGACTCGTTTAGAGTTATGGGAGCCATAACCTGTCAAAACGAAGCTGTCCAGGAGATCTACGCGTTTGACAGCCCAAGGCCGTCATAACGGTGTTCCATACCCAAAAAGGACCATCCGAATCACTTTCGGGGGCTCTGAAGTTTTTTTTCTTTTCGGTTTCTTCATTTGAATTTTTTGGTTAAACGGGATCACCGTGGCTGGCCTACGATTTAACACCGCTGCAGAATGATTCCTCATGGTACAGTTCCGTTTCAAATCCACGCACTCACTTCCAAAATTCGCACGACACTGTTTCGGCGTTTTGATCCGACGTTGCACCCCGCACCGTCGATGTTGCACCTTGAGTATATCGATTATTCGGATAGCCATATCTTTTGACTCGTTTAGAGTTACGGAAGCCATAACCTGTCAAAACGAAGCTCTCCAGGAGATCTACGCCTTTGACAGCCCAAGGCCATCATAACGGCGTTCCATACCCAAAAAGGACCATCCGAATCACTTTCGGGAGCTCGGAAGTTTTTTTTCATTTTCGGTTTCTTCATTTGAATTTTTTGGTTAAATGGGATCATCCTGGCTGGCCTACGATTTAACACCGCTGCAGAATGATTCCCCATGGTACAGTTCTGTTTCAAATCCACGCACTCATTACCAAAATTCGCACGACACCGTTTCGGCGTTTTGATCCGACGTTGCACCCCGCACCTTCGATGTTGCACTCTGAGTATATCGATTATTCGGACAGCCATATCTTTTGACTCGTTTAGAGTTACGGGAGCCATAGCCTGTCAAAACGAAGCCCTCCAGGAGATCTACACGTTTGATAGCACAAGGCCGTCATAACGGCGTTCCATACCCAAAAAGGACCATCCGAATCAATTTCGGGGGCTCGGAAGTTTTTTTTCTTTTCGGTTTCTTCATTTGAATTTTTTGGTTAAACGGGATCACCGTGGCTGGCCTACGATTTAACACCGCTGCAGAATGATTCCTTATGGTACAGTTCCGTTTCAAATCCACGCTCTCATTTCCAAAACTCGCACGGCACCGTTTCGGCGTTTTGATCCGACGTTGCACCCCGCATCGTCGATGTTGCACCTTGAGTATATTGATTATTCGGACAGCCATATCTTTTGACTCGTTTAGAGTTACGGGAGCCATAACCTGTCAAAACGAAGCTCTCCAGGAGATCTACCCCTTTGACAGCCCAAGGCCGTCATAACGGCATTCCATACCCAAAAAGGACCATCCGAATCACTTTCGGGGGCTCGGAAGTTTTTTTTCTTTTCGGTTTCTTCATTTGAATTTTTTGGTTAAACGGGATCACCGTGGCTGGCCTACGATTTAACACCGCTGCAGAATGATTATCCATGGTACAGTTCTGTTTCAAATCCACGCACTAATTACCAAAATTCGCACGACACCGTTTCGGCGTTTTGATCCGACGTTGCACCCCGCACCGTCGATGTTGCACTCTGAGTATATCGATTATTCGGACAACCATATCTTTTGACTCGTTTAGAGTTACGGGAGCCATAACCTGTCAAAACGAAGCTCTCTAGGAGATCTACGCCTTTGATAGCCCAAGGCCGTCATAACGGCGTTCCATACCAAAAAGGACCATCCGAATCACTTTCGGGGGCTCGGAAGTTTTTTTTCTTTTCGGTTTCTTCATTTGAATTTTTTGGTTAAACGGGATCACCGTGGCTGGCCTACGATTTAACACCGCTGCAGAATGATTCCTCATGGTACAGTTCCATTTCAAATCCACGCTCTCATTTCCAAAATTCGCACGACACCGTTTCGGCGTTTTGATCCGACGTTGCACCCCGCACCGTCGATGTTGCACCTTGAGTATATCGATTATTCGGACAGCCATATCTTTTGACTCGTTTAGAATTACGGGAGCCATAACCTGTCAAAACGAAGCTCTTTAGGAGATCTACACCTTTGACTGCCCAAGGCCGTCATAACGGCGTTCCATACCCAAAAAGGACCATCGGAATCACTTTCGGGGGCTTGGAAGTTTTTTTTCTTTTCGGTTTCTTCATTTGAATTTTTTGGTTAAACGGGATCACCGTGGCTGGCCTACGATTTAACACCGCTGCAGAATGATTCCTCATGGTACAGTTCCATTTCAAATCCATGCACTCATTTCCAAAATTCGCACGACACCGTTTCGGCGTTTTGATCCGACGTTTCACCCCGCACCGTCGATGTTGCACTCTGAGTATATCGATTATTCGGACAGCCATATCTTTTGACTCGTTTAGAGTTATGAGAGCCATAACCTGTCAAAACGAAGCTCTCCAGGAGATCTACGCGTTTGACAGCCCAAGGCCGTCATAACGGCGTTCCATACCCAAAAAGGACCATCCGAATCACTTTTGGGGGCTCGGAAGTTTTTTTTCTTTTCGGTTTCTTCATTTGAATTTTTTGGTTAAACGGGATCACCGTGGCTGGCCTACGATTTAACACCGCTGCAGAATGATTCCTCATGGTACAGTTCCGTTTCAAATCCACGCACTCATTTCCAAAATTCGCACGACACTGTTTCGGCGTTTTGATCCGACGTTGCACCCCGCACCGTCGATGTTGCACCTTGAGTATATCGATTATTCGGATAGCCATATCTTTTGACTCGTTTAGAGTTACGGAAGCCATAACCTGTCAAAACGAAGCTCTCCAGGAGATCTACGCCTTTGACAGCCCAAGGCCATCATAACGGCGTTCCATACCCAAAAAGGACCATCCGAATCACTTTCGGGAGCTCGGAAGTTTTTTTTCTTTTCGGTTTCTTCATTTGAATTTTTTGGTTAAATGGGATCACCGTGGCTGGCCTACGATTTAACACCGCTGCAGAATGATTCCCCATGGTACAGTTCTGTTTCAAATCCACGCACTCATTACCAAAATTCGCACGACACCGTTTCGGCGTTTTGATCCGACGTTGCACCCCGCACCTTCGATGTTGCACTCTGAGTATATCGATTATTCGGATAGCCATATCTTTTGACTCGTTTAGAGTTACGGGAGCCATAACCTGTCAAAACGAAGCTCTCCAGGAGATCTACGCCTTTGATAGCCCAAGGCCGCCATAACGGCGTTCCATACCCAAAAAGGACCATCCGAATCACTTTCGGGGGCTCGAAAGTTTTTTTTCTTTTCGGTTTCTTCATTTGAATTTTTTGGTTTAACGGGATCACCGTGGCTGGCCTACGATTTAACACCGCTGCAGAATGATTCCTCATGGTACAGTTCCATTTCAAATCCACGCTCTCATTTCCAAAATTCGCACGACACCGTTTCGACGTTTTGATCCGACGTTGCACCCCGCACCGTCGATGTTGCACCTTGAGTATATCGATTATTCGGACAGCCATATCTTTTGACTCGTTTAGAATTACGGGAGCCATAACCTGTCAAAACGAAGCTCTCTAGGAGATCTACGCCTTTGACTGCCCAAGGCCGTCATAACGGCGTTCCATACCCAAAAAGGACCATCGGAATCACTTTCGGGGCTTGGAAGTTTTTTTTCTTTTCGGTTTCTTCATTTGAATTTTTTGGTTAAACGGGATCACCGTGGCTGGCCTACGATTTAAAACCGCTGTAGAATGATTATCCATGGTACAGTTCTGTTTCAAATCCACGCACTCATTACCAAAATTCGCACGACACCGTTTCGGCGTTTTGATCCGACGTTGCACCCCGCACCGTCGATGTTGCACTCTGAGTATATCGATTATTCGGACAGCCATATCTTTTGACTCGTTTAGAGTTACGGGAGCCATAACCTGTCAAAACGAAGCTCTCCAGGAGATCTACGCCTTTGATAGCCCAAGGCCGTCATAACGGCGTTCCATACCCAAAAAGGACCATCCGAATCACTTTCGGGGGCTCGGAAGTTTTTTTTCTTTTCGGTTTCTTCATTTGAATTTTTTGGTTAAACGGGATCACCGTGGCTGGCCTACGATTTAACACCGCTGCAGAATGATTCCTCATGGTACAGTTCACTTTCAAATCCATGCACTCATTTCCAAAATTCGCACGACACCGTTTCGGCGTTTTGATCCGACGTTGCACCCCGCACCGTTGATGTTGCACCTTGAGTATATCGATTATTCGGACAGCCATATCTTTTGACTCGTTTAGACTTATGGGAGCCATAACCTGTCAAAACGAAGCTCTCCAGGAGATCTACGCGTTTGACAGCCCAAGGCCGTCATAACGGCGTTCCATACCCAAAAAGGACCATCCGAATCACTTTCGGGGGCTCGGAAGTTTTTTTTCTTTTCGGTTTCTTCATTTGAATTTTTTGGTTAAACGGGATCACCGTGGCTGGCCTACGATTTAACACCGCTGCAGAATGATTCCTCATGGTACAGTTCCGTTTCAAATCCACGCACTCATTTCCAAAATTCGCACGACACTGTTTCGGCGTTTTGATCCGACGTTGCACCCCGCACCGTCGATGTTGCACCTTGAGTATATCGATTATTCGGATAGCCATATCTTTTGACTCGTTTAGAGTTACGGGAGCCATAACCTGTCAAAATGAAGCTCTTTAGGAGATCTATGCCTTTGACTGCCCAAGGCCGTCATAACGGCGTTCCATACCCAAAAAGGACCATCGGAATCACTTTCGGGGGCTTGGAAGTTTTTTTTCTTTTCGGTTTCTTCATTTGAATTTTTTGGTTAAACGGGATCACCGTGGCTGGCCTACGATTTAACACCGTTGTAGAATGATTCCCCATGGTACAGTTCTGTTTCAAATCCATGCACTCATTACCAAAATTCGCACGACACCGTTTCGGCGTTTTGATCCGACGTTGCACCCCGCACCTTCGATGTTGCACTCTGAGTATATCGATTATTCGGACAGCCATATCTTTTGACTCGTTTAGAGTTACGGGAGCCATAACCTGTCAAAACGAAGCTCTCCAGGAGATCTACACGTTTGATAGCACAAGGCCGTCATAACGGCGTTCCATACCCAAAAAGGACCATCCGAATCACTTTCGGGGGCTCGGAAGTTTTTTTTCTTTTCGGTTTCTTCATTTGAATTTTTTGGTTAAACGGGATCACCGTGGCTGGCCTACGATTTAACACCGCTGCAGAATGATTCCTCATGGTACAGTTCCATTTCAAATCCACGCTCTCATTTCCAAAATTCGCACGACACCGTTTCGACGTTTTGATCCGACGTTGCACCCCGCACCGTCGATGTTGCACCTTGAGTATATCGATTATTCGGACAGCCATATCTTTTGACTCGTTTAGAATTACGGGAGCCATAACCTGTCAAAACGAAGCTCTCTAGGAGATCTACGCCTTTGACTGCCCAAGGCCGTCATAACGGCGTTCCATACCCAAAAAGGACCATCGGAATCACTTTCGGGGCTTGGAAGTTTTTTTTCTTTTCGGTTTCTTCATTTGAATTTTTTGGTTAAACGGGATCACCGTGGCTGGCCTACGATTTAAAACCGCTGTAGAATGATTATCCATGGTACAGTTCTGTTTCAAATCCACGCACTCATTACCAAAATTCGCACGACACCGTTTCGGCGTTTTGATCCGACGTTGCACCCCGCACCGTCGATGTTGCACTCTGAGTATATCGATTATTCGGACAGCCATATCTTTTGACTCGTTTAGAGTTACAGGAGCCATAACCTGTCAAAACGAAGCTCTCCAGGAGATCTACGCCTTTGATAGCCCAAGGCCGTCATAACGGCGTTCCATACCCAAAAAGGACCATCCGAATCACTTTCGGGGGCTCGGAAGTTTTTTTTCTTTTCGGTTTCTTCATTTGAATTTTTTGGTTAAACGGGATCACCGTGGCTGGCCTACGATTTAACACCGCTGCAGAATGATTCCTCATGGTACAGTTCACTTTCAAATCCATGCACTCATTTCCAAAATTCGCACGACACCGTTTCGGCGTTTTGATCCGACGTTGCACCCCGCACCGTTGATGTTGCACCTTGAGTATATCGATTATTCGGACAGCCATATCTTTTGACTCGTTTAGACTTATGGGAGCCATAACCTGTCAAAACGAAGCTCTCCAGGAGATCTACGCGTTTGACAGCCCAAGGCCGTCATAACGGCGTTCCATACCCAAAAAGGACCATCCGAATCACTTTCGGGGGCTCGGAAGTTTTTTTTCTTTTCGGTTTCTTCATTTGAATTTTTTGGTTAAACGGGATCACCGTGGCTGGCCTACGATTTAACACCGCTGCAGAATGATTCCTCATGGTACAGTTCCGTTTCAAATCCACGCACTCATTTCCAAAATTCGCACGACACTGTTTCGGCGTTTTGATCCGACGTTGCACCCCGCACCGTCGATGTTGCACCATGAGTATATCGATTATTCGGATAGCCATATCTTTTGACTCGTTTAGAGTTACGGGAGCCATAACCTGTCAAAACGAAGCTCTTTAGGAGATCTACGCCTTTGACTGCCCAAGGCCGTCATAACGGCGTTCCATACCCAAAAAGGACCATCGGAATCACTTTCGGGGGCTTGGAAGTTTTTTTTCTTTTCGGTTTCTTCATTTGAATTTTTTGGTTAAACGGGATCACCGTGGCTGGCCTACGATTTAACACCGTTGTAGAATGATTCCCCATGGTACAGTTCTGTTTCAAATCCACGCACTCATTACCAAAATTCGCACGACACCGTTTCGGCGTTTTGATCCGACGTTGCACCCCGCACCTTCGATGTTGCACTCTGAGTATATCGATTATTCGGACAGCCATATCTTTTGACTCGTTTAGAGTTACGGGAGCCATAACCTGTCAAAACGAAGCTCTCCAGGAGATCTACACGTTTGATAGCACAAGGCCGTCATAACGGCGTTCCATACCCAAAAAGGACCATCCGAATCACTTTCGGGGGCTCGGAAGTTTTTTTTCTTTTCGGTTTCTTCATTTGAATTTTTTGGTTAAACGGGATCACCGTGGCTGGCCTACGATTTAACACCGCTGCAGAATGATTCCTCATGGTACAGTTCCGTTTCAAATCCACGCTCTCATTTCCAAAATTCGCACGACACCGTTTCGGCGTTTTGATCCGACGTTGCACCCCGCATCGTCGATGTTGCACCTTGAGTATATTGATTATTCGGACAGCCATATCTTTTGACTCGTTTAGAGTTACGGGAGCCATAACCTGTCAAAACGAAGCTCTCCAGGAGATCTACCCCTTTGACAGCCCAAGGCCGTCATAACGGCATTCCATACCCAAAAAGGACCATCCGAATCACTTTCGGGGGCTCGGAAGTTTTTTTTCTTTTCGGTTTCTTCATTTGAATTTTTTGGTTAAACGGGATCACCGTGGCTGGCCTATGATTTAACACCGCTGCAGAATGATTATCCATGGTACAGTTCTGTTTCAAATCCACGCACTAATTACCAAAATTCGCACGACACCGTTTCGGCGTTTTGATCCGACGTTGCACCCCGCACCGTCGATGTTGCACTCTGAGTATATCGATTATTCGGACAGCCATATCTTTTGACTCGTTTAGAGTTACGGGAGCCATAACCTGTCAAAACGAAGCTCTCTAGGAGATCTACGCCTTTGATAGCCCAAGGTCGTCATAACGGCGTTCCATACCAAAAAGGACCATCCGAATCACTTTTGGGGGCTCGGAAGTTTTTTTTCTTTTCGGTTTCTTCATTTGAATTTTTTGGTTAAACGGGATCACCGTGGCTGGCCTACGATTTAATACCGCTGCAGAATGATTCCTCATGGTACAGTTCCATTGCAAATCCACGCACTCATTTCCAAAATTCGCACGACACCGTTTCGGCGTTTTGATCCGACGTTGCACCCCGCACCGTCGATGTTGCACCTTGAGTATATCGATTATTCGGACAGCCATATCTTTTGACTCGTTTAGAATTACGGGAGCCATAACCTGTCAAAACGAAGCTCTTTAGGAGATCTACGCCTTTGACTGCCCAAGGCCGTCATAACGGCGTTCCATACTCAAAAAGGACCATCGAAATCACTTTCGGGGGCTTGGAAGTTTTTTTTCTTTTCGGTTTCTTCATTTGAATTTTTTGGTTAAACGAGATCACCGTGGCTGGCCTACGATTTAACACCGTTGTAGAATGATTATCCATGGTACAGTTCTATTTCAAATCCACGCACTCATTACCAAAATTCGCACGACACCGTTTCGGCGTTTTGATCCGACGTTGCACCCCGCACCGTCGATGTTGCACTCTGAGTATATCGATTATTCGGACAGCCATATCTTTTGACTCGTTTAGAGTTACGGGAGCCATAACCTGTCAAAACGAAGCTCTCCAGGAGATCTACGCCTTTGATAGCCCAAGGCCGTCATAACGGCGTTCCATACCCAAAAAGGACCATCTGAATCACTTTCGGGGGCTCGGAAGTTTTTTTTCTTTTCGGTTTCTTCATTTGAATTTTTTGGTTTAACGGGATCACCGTGGCTGGCCTACGATTTAACACCGCTGCAGAATGATTCCTCATGGTACAGTTCCGTTTCAAATCCACACTCTCATTTCCAAAATTCGCACGACACCGTTTCGACGTTTTGATCCGACGTTGCACCCCGCACCGTCGATGTTGCACCTTGAGTATATCGATTATTCAGACAGCCATATCTTTTGACTCGTTTAGAGTTACGGGAGCCATAACCTGTCAAAACGAAGCTCTCCAGGAGATCTACGCGTTTGACAGCCCAAGGCCGTCATAACGGCGTTCCATACCCAAAAAGGACCATCCGAATCACTTTCGGGGGCTCGGAAGTTTTTTTTCTTTTCGGTTTCTTCATTTGAATTTTTTGGTTAAACGGGATCACCGTGGCTGGCCTACGATTTAACACCGCTGCAGAATGATTCCTCATGGTACAGTTCCGTTTCAAATCCACGAACTCATTTCCAAAATTCGCACGACACTGTTTCGGCGTTTTGGTCCGACGTTGCACCCCGCACCGTCGATGTTGCACCTTGAGTATATCGATTATTCGGATAGCCATATCTTTTGACTCGTTTAGAGTTACGGGAGCCATAACCTGTCAAAACGAAGCTCTCCAGGAGATCTACGCCTTTGACAGCCCAAGGCCATCATAACGGCGTTCCATACCCAAAAAGGACCATCCGAATCACTTTCGGGACCTCGGAAGTTTTTTTTTCTTTTCGGTTTCTTCATTTGAATTTTTTGGTTAAATGGGATCATCGTGGCTGGCCTACGATTTAACACCGCTGCAGAATGATTCCCCATGGTACAGTTCTGTTTCAAATCCACGCACTCATTACCAAAATTCGCACGAAACCGTTTCGGCGTTTTGATCCGACGTTGCACCCCGCACCTTCGATGTTGCACTCTGAGTATATCGATTATTCGGACAGCCATATCTTTTGACTCGTTTAGAGTTACGGGAGCCATAACCTGTCAAAACGAAGCTCTCCAGGAGATCTACGCCTTTGATAGCACAAGGCCGTCATAACGGCGTTCCATACCCAAAAAGGACCATCCGAATCACTTTCGAGGGATCGGAAGTTTTTTTTCTTTTCGGTTTCTTCATTTGAATTTTTTGGTTAAACGGGATCACCGTGGCTGGCCTACGATTTAACACCGCTGCAGAATGATTCCTCATGGTACAGTTCCGTTTCAAATCCACGCTCTCATTTCCAAAATTCGCACGACACCGTTTCCGCGTTTTGATCCGACGTTGCACCCCGCATCGTCGATGTTGCACCTTGAGTATATTGATTATTCGGACAGCCATATCTTTTGACTCGTTTAGAGTTACGGGAGCCATAACCTGTCAAAACGAAGCTCTCCAGGAGATCTACCCCTTTGATAGCCCAAGGCCGTCATAACGGCATTCCATACCCAAAAAGGACCATCCGAATCACTTTCGGGGGCTCGGAAGTTTTTTTTCTTTTCGGTTTCTTCATTTGAATTTTTTGGTTAAACGGGATCACCGTGGCTGGCCTACGATTTAACACCGCTGCAGAATGATTATCCATGGTACAGTTCTGTTTCAAATCCACGCACTAATTACCAAAATTCGCACGACACCGTTTCGGCGTTTTGATCCGACGTTGCACCCCGCACCGTCGATGTTGCACTCTGAGTATATAGATTATTCGGACAGCCGTATCTTTTGACTCGTTTAGAGTTACGGGAGCCATAACCTGTCAAAACGAAGCTCTCTAGGAGATCTATGCCTTTGATAGCCCAAGGCCGTCATAACGGCGTTCCATACCCAAAAAGGACCATCCGAATCACTTTCGGGGGCTCGGAAGTTTTTTTTCTTTTCGGTTTCTTCATTTGAATTTTTTGGTTAAACGGGATCACCGTGGCTGGCCTACGATTTAACACCGCTGCAGAACGATTCCTTATGGTACAGTTCCGTTGCAAATCCACGCACTCATTTCCAAAATTCGCACGACACCGTTTCGGCGTTTTGATCCGACGTTGCACCCCGCACCGTCGATGTTGCACCTTGAGTATATCGATTATTCGGACAGCCATATCTTTTGACTCGTTTAGAGTTACGGGAGCCATAACCTGTCAAAATGAAGCTCTCCAGGAGATCTACGCCTTTGACAGCACAAGGCCGTCATAACGGCGTTCCATACCCAAAAAGGACCATCCGAATCACTTTCGGGGACTCGGAAGTTTTTTTCTTTTCGGTTTCTTCATTTGAATTTTTTGGTTAAACGGGATCACCGTGGCTGGCCTACGATTTAACACCGCTGCAGAATGATTCCTCATGGTACATTTCCGTTTCAAATCCACGCACTCATTTCCAAAATTCGCACGACACCGTTTCGGCGTTTTGATCCGACGTTTCACCCCGCACCGTCGATGTTGCACCTTGAGTATATCGCTTATTCGGACAGCCATATCTTTTGACTCGTTTAGAGTTACGGGAGCCATAACCTGTCAAAAGAAGCACTCTAGGAGATCTACGCCTTTGACTGCCCAAGGTCGTCATAACGGCGTTCCATACCCAAAAAGGACCATCCGAATCACTTTTGGGAGCTCGGAAGTTTTTTTTCTTTTCGGTTTCTTCATTTGAATTTTTTGGTTAAACGGGATCACCGTGGCTGGCCTACGATTTAACACCGCTGCAGAATGATTCCCAATGGTACAGTTCTGTTTCAAATCCACGCACTCATTACCAAAATTCGCACGACACTGTTTCGGCGTTTTGATCCAACGTTGCACCATGCACCGTCGATGTTGCACTCTGAGTATATCGATTATTCGGACAGCCATATCTTTTGACTCGTTTAGAGTTACGGGAGCCATAACCTGTCAAAACGAAGCTCTCCAGGAGATCTACGTCTTTGACAGCCTAAGGATGTCATAACGGCCTTCCATACCCAAAAAGGACCATCCGAATCACTTTCGGGGGCTCGGAAGTTTTTTCTTTTCGGTTTCTTCATTTGAATTTTTTGGTTAAACGGGATCACCGTGGCTGGCCTACGATTTAACACCTCTACAGAATGATTCCTCATGGTACAAATCCGTTTCAAATCCACGCTCTCATTTCCAAAATTCACACGACACCGTTTCGACGTTTTGATCCGACGTTGCACCCCGCACCGTCGATGTTGCACCTTGAGTATATCGATTATTCGGACAACCATATCTTTTGACTCGTTTAGAGTTACGGGAGCCATAACCTGTCAAAACGAAGCCCTCCAGGAGATCTACGCCTTTGACGGCCCAAGGCCGTCATAACAGCGTTCCATACCCAAAAAGGACCATCCGAATCACTTTCGGGGGCTCGGAAGTTTTTTTTCTTTTCGGTTTCTTCATTTGAATTTTTTGGTTTAACGGGATCACCGTGGCTGGCCTACGATTTAACACCGCTGCAGAATGATTCCTCATGGTACAGTTCCGTTTCAAATCCACGCACTCATTTCCAAAATTCGCACGACACCGTTTCGGCGTTTGATCCGACGTTTCACCCCGCACCGTCGATGTTGCACCTTGAGTATATTGCTTATTCGGACTGTCATATCTTTTGACTCGTTTAGAGTTACGGGAGCCATAACCTGTCAAAACGAAGCACTCCAGGAGATCTACGCCTTTGACTGCCCAAGGCCGTCATAACGGCGTTCCATACCCAAAAAGGACCATCCGAATCACTTTTGGGAGCTCGGAAGTTTTTTTTCTTTTCGGTTTCTTCATTTGAATTTTTTGGTTAAACGGGATCACCGTGGCTGGCCAACGATTTAACACCACTGCAGAATGATTCCCCATGGTACAGTTCTGTTTCAAATCCACGCACTCATTACCATAATTCGCACGACACCGTTTCGGCGTTTTGATCCGACGTTGCACCCCGCACCGTCGATGTTGCACTCTGAGTATATCGATTATTCGGACAGCCATATCTTTTGACTCGTTTAGAGTTACGGGAGCCATAACCTGTCAAAACGAAGTTCTCCAGGAGATCTACGCCTTTGACTGCCCAAGGCCATCATAACGGCGTTCCATACCCAAAAAGGACCATCCGAATCACTTTCGGGGGCTCGGAAGATTTTTTCTTTTTGGTTTCTTCATTTGAATTTTTTGGTTAAACGGGATCACCGTGGGTGGCCTACGATTTAACACCGCTGCAGAATGATTCGTCATTGTACAGTTCCGTTTCAAATCCACGCTCTCATTTCCAAAATTCGCACGACACCGTTTCGACGTTTTGATCCGACGTTGCACCCCGCACCGTCGATGTTGCACCTTGAGTATATCGATTATTCGGACAGCCATATCTTTTGACTCGTTTAGAGTTACGGGAGCCATAACCTGTCAAAACGGAGCTCTCCAGGAGATCTACGCCTTTGACGGCCCAAGGCCATCATAACGGCGTTCCATACCCAAAATGGACCATCCGAATCACTTTCGGGGGCTTGGAAGTTTTTTTCTTTTCGGTTTCTTCATTTGAATTTTTTGGTTAAACGGGATCACCGTGGCTGGCCTACGATTTAACACCGCTGCAGAATGATTATCCATGGTACAGTTCTGTTTCAAATCCACGCAATCATTACCAAAATTCGCACGACACCGTTTCGGCGTTTTGATCCGACGTTGCACCCCGCACCGTCGATGTTGCACTCTGAGTATATCGATTATTCGGACAGCCATATCTTTTGACTCGTTTAGAGTTACAGGAGCCATAACCTGTCAAAACGAAGCTCTCCAGGAAATCTACACCTTTGATAGCCCAAGGCCGTCATGACGGCGTTACATACCCAAAAAGGACCATCTGAATCACTTTCGAGGGCTCGGAAGTTTTTTTCTTTTCGGTTTCTTCATTTGAATTTTTTGGTTAAACGGGATCACCGTGGCTGGCCTACGATTTAACACCGCTACAGAATGATTCCTCATGGTACAGTTCCGTTTCAAATCCACGCACTCATTTCCAAAATTCGCACGACACCGTTTTGGCGTTTTGATCCGACATTGCACCCCGCACCGTCGATGTTGCACCTTGAGTATATCGATTATTCGGACAGCCATATCTTTTGACTCGTTTAGAGTTACGGGAGCCATAACCTGTCAAAATGAAGCTCTCCAGGAGATCTACGCCTTTGACGGCCCAAGGCCGTCATAACGGTGTTCCATACCCAAAAAGGACCATCCGAATCACTTTCGGGGGCTCGGAAGTTTTTTTTCTTTTCGGTTTCTTCATTTGAATTTTTTGGTTAAACGGGATCACCGTGGCTGGCCTACGATTTAACACCGCTGCAGAATGATTCTGCATGGTACAGTTCCGTTTCAAATCCACGCACTCATTTCCAAAATACGCACGACACCGTTTCGGTGTTTTGATCCGACGTTGCACCCCGCACCGTCGATGTTGCACCTTGAGTATATCGATTATTTGGACAGCCATATCTTTTGACTCGTTTAGAGTTACGGGAGCCATAACTTGTCAAAACGAAGCTCTCCAGGAGATCTACGCCTTTGACGGCCCAAGGCCGTCATAACGGCGTTCCATACCCAAAAAGGACCATCCGAATCACTTTCGGGAGCTCGGAAGTTTTTTATCTTTTCGGTTTCTTCATTTGAATTTTTTGGTTAAACGGGATCACCGTGGCTAGCCTACGATTTAACACCGCTGCAGAATGATTCCTCATGGTACAGTTCCGTTTCAAATCCACGCACTCATTTCCAAAATTCGCACGACACCGTTTCGGCGTTTTGATCCGACGTTGCACCCCGCACCGTCGATGTTGCACCTAGAGTATATCGATTATTCGGACAGCCATATCTTTTGACTCGTTTAGAGTTACGGGAGCCATAACCTGTCAAAACGAAGCTCTCCAGGAGATATACGCCTTTGATAGCCCAAGGCCGTCATAACGGCGTTCCATACCCAAAAAGGACCATCCGAATCACTTTCGGGGGCTCGAAAGTTTTTTTTCTTTTCGGTTTCTTCATTTGAATTTTTTGGTTAAACGGGATCACCGTGGCTGGCCTACGATATAACACCGCTGCAGAATGATTCCTCATGGTACAGTTCCGTTTCAAATCCACGCACTCATTTCCAAAATTCGCACGACACCGTTTCAGCATTTTGATCCGACGTTGCACCCCGCACCGTCGATGTTGCAACTTGAGTATATCGATTATTCGGACAGCCATATCTTTTGACTCGTTTAGAGTTACGGGAGCCATAACCTGTCAAAACGAAGCTCTCAAGGAGATCTACGCCTTTGACTGCCCAAGGCCGTCATAACGGCGTTCCATACCCAAAAAGGACCATCCGAATCACTTTCGGGGGCTCGGAAGTTTTTTTTCTTTTCGGATTCTTCATTTGAATTTTTTGGTTAAACGGGATCACCGTGGCTGGCCTACGATTTAACACCGCTGCAGAATGATTCCTTATGGTACAGTTCCGTTTCAAATCCACGCACTCATTTCCAAAATTCGCACGACACCGTTTCGGCGTTTGATCCGACGTTTCACCCCGCACCGTCGATGTTGCACCTTGAGTATATCGCTTTTTCGGACAGCCATATCTTTTGACTCGTTTAGAGTTACGGGAGCCATAACCTGTCAAAACGAAGCACTCCAGGAGATCTACGAATTTGACTGCCCAAGGCCGTCATAACGGCGTTCCATTCCCAAAAAGGTCCATCCGAATCACTTTTGGGAGCTCGGAAGTTTTTTTTCTTTTCGGTTTCTTCATTTGAATTTTTTGGTTAAACGGGATCACCGTGGCTGGCCTACGATTTAACATCGCTGCAGAATGATTCCTCATGGTATAGTTCCGTTTCAAATCCACGCACTCATTTCCAAAATTCGCACGACACCGTTTCGGCGTTTTGATCCGACGTTGCACCCCGCACCGTCGATGTTGCACCTTGAGTATATCGATTATTCGGACAGCCATATCTTTTGACTCGTTTAGAGTTACGGGAGCCATAACCTGTCAAAATGAAGCTCTCCAGAAGATCTACGCCTTTGACTTCCCAAGGCCGTCATAACGGCGTTCCATACCCAAAAAGGACCATCCGTATCACTTTCGGGGGCTCGTAAGTTTTTTTTCTTTTCGGTTTCTTCATTTGAATTTTTTGGTTAAAAGGGATCACCGTGGCTGGCCTACGATTTAACACCGCTGCAGAATGATTCCTCATGGTACAGTTCCGTTTCAAATCCACGCTCTCATTTCCAAATTTCGCACGACACCGTTTCGAAGTTTTGATCCGACGTTGCTCCCCGCACCGTCGATGTTGCACCTTGAGTATATCGATTATTCGGACAGCCATATCTTTTGACTCGTTTAGAGTTACGGGAGCCATAACCTGTCAAAACGAAGCTCTCCAGGAGATCTACGCCTTTGACAGCCCAAGGCCGTCAAAACGGCGTTCCATACCCAAAAAGGACCATCCGAATCACTTTTGGGGGCTCGGAAGTTTTTTCTTTTGGGTTTCTTCATTTGAATTTTTTGGTTAAACGGGATCACCGTGGCTGGCCTACGATTTAACACCGCTGCAGAATGATTATCCATGGTACAGTTCTGTTTCAAATCCACGCAATCATTACCAAAATTCACACGACACCGTTTCGGCGTTTTGATCCGACGTTGCACCCCGCACCGTCGATGTTGCACTCTGAGTATATCGATTATTCGGACAGCCATATCTTTTGACTCGTTTAGAGTTACGGGAGCCATAACCTGTCAAAACGAAGCTCTCCAGGAGATATACGCCTTTGATAGCCCAAGGCCGTCATAACAGCGTTCCATACCCAAAAAGGACCATCCGAATCACTTTCGGGGGCTCGGAAGTTTTTTTTCTTTTCGGTTTCTTCATTTGAATTTTTTGGTTAAACGGGATCACCGTGGCTGGCCTACGATATAACATCGCTGTAGAATGATTCCTCATGGTATAGTTCCGTTTCATATCCACGCACTCATTTCCAAAATTCGCACGACACCGTTTCGGCGTTTTGATCCGACGTTGCACCCCGCACCGTCGATGTTGCACCTTGAGTATATCGATTATTCGGACAGCCATATCTTTTGACTCGTTTAGAGTTACGGGAGCCATAACCTGTCAAAACGAAGCTCTCTAGAAGATCTACGCCTTTGACTTCCCAAGGCCATCATAACGGCGTTCCATACCCAAAAAGGACCATCCGAATCACTTTCGGGGGCTCGTAAGTTTTTTTTCTTTTCGGTTTCTTCATTTGAATTTTTTGGTTAAAAGGGAGCACCGTGGCTGGCCTACGATTTAACACCGCTGCAGAATGATTCCTCATGGTACAGTTCCGTTTCAAATCCACGCTCTCATTTCCAAATTTCGCACGACACCGTTTCGAAGTTTTGATCCGACGTTGCTCCCCGCACCGTCGATGTTGCACCTTGAGTATATCGATTATTCGGACAGCCATATCTTTTGACTCGTTTAGAGTTACGGGAGCCATAACCTGTCAAAACGAAGCTCTCCAGGAGATCTACGCCTTTGACAGCCCAAGGCCGTCAAAACGGCGTTCCATACCCAAAAAGGACCATCCGAATCACTTTTGGGGGCTCGGAAGTTTTTTTCTTTTGGGTTTCTTCATTTGAATTTTTTGGTTAAACGGGATCACTGTGGCTGGCCTACGATTTAACACCACTGCAGAATGATTATCCATGGTACAGTTCTGTTTCAAATCCACGCACTCATTACCAAAATTCGCACGACACCGTTTTGGCGTTTTGATCCGACGTTGCACCCCGCACCGTCGATGTTGCACTCTGAGTATATGGATTATTCGGACAGCCATATCTTTTGACTCGTTTAGAGTTACGGGAGCCATAACCTGTCAAAACGAAGCTCTCCAGGAGATCTACGCTTTTGACAGCCCAAGCCGTCATAACGGCGTTCCATACCCAAAAAGGACCATCCGAATCACTTTCGGGGGCTCGGAAGATTTTTTCTTTTTGGTTTCTTCATTTGAATTTTTTGGTTAAACGGGATCACCGTGGCTGGCCTACGATTTAACACCGCTGCAGAAAGATTCCTCATGGTACAGTTCCATTTCAAATCCACGCTCTCATTTCCAAAATTCGCACGACACCGTTTCGACGTTTTGATCCGACGTTGCACCCCGCACCGTCGATGTTGCACCTTGAGTATATCGATTATTCGGACAGCCATATCTTTTGACTCGTTTAGAGTTACGGGAGCCATAACCTGTCAAAACGAAGCTCTCCAAGAGATCTACGCCTTTGACTGCCCAAGGCCGTCATAACGGCGTTCCATACCCAAAAAGGACCATCCGAATCACTTTCGGGGGCTCGGAAGTTTTTTTTCTTTTCGGTTTCTTCATTTGAATTTTTTGGTTAAAAGGGATCACCGTGGCTGGCCTACGATTTAACACCGCTGCAGAATGATTATCCATGGTACAGTTCTGTTTCAAATCCACGCAATCATTACCAAAATTCGCACGACACCGTTTCGGCGTTTTGATCCGACGTTGCACCCCGCACCGTCGATGTTGCACTCTGAGTATATCGATTATTCGGACAGCCATATCTTTTGACTCGTTTAGAGTTACGGGAGCCATAACCTGTCAAAACGAAGCTCTCCAGGAGATATACGCCTTTGATAGCCCAAGGCCGTCATAACAGCGTTCCATACCCAAAAAGGACCATCCGAATCACTTTCGGGGGCTCGGAAGTTTTTTTTCTTTTCGGTTTCTTCATTTGAATTTTTTGGTTAAACGGGATCACCGTGGCTGGCCTACGATATAACATCACTGCAGAATGATTCCTCATGGTACAGTTCTGTTTCAAATCCACGCACTCATTTGCAAAATTCGCACGACACCGTTTCGGCGTTTTGATCCGACGTTGCACCCCGCACCGTCGATGTTGCACCTTGAGTATATCGATTATTCGGACAGCCATATCTTTTGACTCGTTTAGAGTTACGGGAGCCATAACCTGTCCAAACGAAGCTCTCCAGGAGATCTACGCCTTTGACTGCCCAAGGCCGTCATAACGGCGTTCCATACCCAAAAAGGACCATCCGAATCACTTTCGGGGGCTCGTAAGTTTTTTTTCTTTTCGGTTTCTTCATTTGAATTTTTTGGTTAAAAGGGATCACCGTGGTTGGCCTACGATTTAACACCGCTGCAGAATGATTCCTCATGGTACAGTTCCGTTTCAAATCCACGCTCTCATTTCCAAATTTCGCACGACACCGTTTCGAAGTTTTGATCCGATGTTGCTCCCCGCACCGTCGATGTTGCACCTTGAGTATATCGATTATTCGGACAGCCATATCTTTTGACTCGTTTAGAGTTACGGGAGCCATAACCTGTCAAAACGAAGCTCTCCAGGAGATCTACGCCTTTGACAGCCCAAGGCTGTCAAAACGACGTTCCATACCCAAAAAGGACCATCCGAATCACTTTCGGGGGCTCGGAAGTTTTTTTCTTTTGGGTTTCGTCATTTGAATTTTTTGGTTAAACGGGATCACTGTGGCTGGCCTACGATTTAACACCGCTGCAGAATGATTATCCATGGTATAGTTCTGTTTCAAATCCACGCACTCATTACCAAAATTCAAACGACACCGTTTTGGCGTTTTGATCCGACGTTGCACCCCGCACCGTCGATGTTGCACTCTGAGTATATGGATTATTCGGACAGCCATATCTTCTGACTCGTTTAGAGTTACGGGAGCCATAACCTGTCAAAACGAAGCTCTCCAGGAGATCTACACCTTTGATAGCCCAAGGCCGTCATAACGGCGTTCCATACCCAAAAAGGACCATCCGAATCACTTTCGGGGGCTCGGAAGTTTTTTTTCTTTTCGGTTTCTTCATTTGAATTTTTTGATTAAACGGGATCACCGTGGCTGGCCTACGATTTAACGCCGCTGCAGAATGATTCCTCATGGTACAGTTCCGTTTCAAATCCACGCACTCATTTCCAAAATACGCACGACACCGATTCGGCGTTTTGATCCGACGTTGCACCCCGCACCGTCGATGTTGCACCTTGAGTATATCGATTATTCGGACAGCCATATCTTTTGACTCGTTTAGATTTACGGGAGCCATAACCTATCAAAACGAAGATCTCCAAGAGATCTACGCCTTTGACTGCCCAAGGTCGTCATAACGGCGTTCCATACCCAAAAAGGACCATCCGAATCACTTTCGGGGGCTCGAAAGTATTTTTTCTTTTCGGTTTGTTCATTAGAATTTTTTGGTTAAACGGGATCACCGTGGCTGGCCTACGATATAACACCGCTGCAGAATGATTCCTCATGGTACAGTTCCGTTTCAAACCCACGCACTCATTTCCAAAATTCGCACGACACCGTTTCGGCGTTTTGATCCGACGTTGCACCCCGCACCGTCGATGTTGCACCTCGAGTATATCGATTATTCGGACAGCCATATCTTTTGACTCGTTTAGAGTTACGGGAGCCATAACCTATCAAAACGAAACTCTCCAGGAGATCTACGCCTTTGACTGCCCAAGGCCGTCATAACGGCGTTCCATACCCAAAAAGGACCATCCGAATCACTTTCGGGGGCTCGGAAGTTTTTTTTCTTTTCGGTTTCTTCATTTGAATTTTTTGGTTAAAAGGGATCACCGTGGCTGGCCTACGATTTAACACCGCTGCAGAATGATTCCTCATGGTACAGTTCCGTTTCAAATCCATGCTCTCATTTCCAAAATTCGCACGACACCATTTCGAAGTTTTGATCCGACGTTGCACCCCGCACCTTCGATGTTGCACCTTGAGTATATCGATTATTCGGACAGCCATATCTTTTGACTCGTATAGAGTTACGGGAGCCATAACCTGTCAAAACGAAGCTCTCCAGGAGATCTACGCCTTTGAAAGCCAAGGCCGTCATAACGGCGTTCCATACCCAAAAAGGACCATCCGAATCACTTTCGGGGGCTCGGAAGTTTTTTTCTTTTCGGTTTCTTCATTTGAATTTTTTGGTTAAACGGGATCACCGTGGCTGGCCTACGATTTAACACCGCTGCAGAATGATTATCCATGGTACAGTTCTGTTTCAAATCCACGCACTCATTACCAAAATTCGCACGACACCGTTTTGGCGTTTTGATCCGACGTTGCACCCTGCACCGTCGATGTTGCACTCTGAGTATATCGATTATTCGGACAGCCATATCTTTTGACTCGTTTAGAGTTACGGGAGCCATAACCTGTCAAAACGAAGCTCTCCAGGAGATCTACACCTTTGATAGCCCAAGGCCGTCATAACGGCGTTCCATACCCCAAAAGGACCATCCGAATCACTTTCGGGGGCTCGGAAGTTTTTTTTCTTTTCGGTTTCTTCATTTGAATTTTTTGGTTAAACGGGATCACCGTGGCTGGCCTACGATTTAACACCGCTGTAGAATGATTCCTCATGGTACAGTTCCGTTTCAAATCCACGCACTCATTTCCAAAATTCGCACGACACCGTTTCGGCGTTTTGATCCGACGTTGCACCCCGCACCGTCGATGTTGCACCTTGAGTATATCGATTATTCGGACAGCCATATCTTTTGACTCGTATAGAGTTACGGGAGCCATAACCTGTCAAAACGAAGCTCTCTAGGAGATCTACGCCTTTGAAAGCCCAAGGCCGTCACAACGGTGTTCCATACCCAAAAAGGACCATCCGTATCACTTTCGGGGGCTCGGAAGTTTTTTTCTTTTCGGTTTCTTCATTTGAATTTTTTGGTTAAACGGGATCACCGTGGCTGGCCTACGATTTAACACCGCTGCAGAATGATTCCTCATGGTACAGTTCCGTTTCAAATCCACACTCATTTCCAAAATTCACACGACACCGTTTCGGCGTTTTGATCCGACGTTGCACCCCGCACCGTCGATGTTGCACCTAGAGTATATCGATTATTCGGACAGCCATATCTTTTGACTCGTTTAGAGTTACGGGAGCCATAACCTGTCAAAACGAAGCTCTCCGGGAGATCTAGGCCTATGATAGCCAAGGCCGTCATAACGGTGTTCCATACCCAAAAAGGACCATCCGAATCACATTCGGGGACTCGGAAGTTTTTTTTCTTTTCGGTTTCTTCATTTGAATTTTTTGGTTAAACGGGATCACCGTGGCTGGCCTACGATTTAACACCGCTGCAGAATGATTCCTCATGGTACAGTTCCGTTTCAAATCCACGCTCTCATTTCCAAAATTCGCACGACACCGTTTCGGCGTTTTGATCCGACGTTGCACCCCGCACCGTCGATGTCGCACCTTGAGTATATCGATTATTCGGACAGCCATATCTTTTGACTCGTTTAGAGTTACGGGAGCCATAACCTGTCAAAACGAAGCTCTCCAGGAGATCTACGCCTTTGACTGCCCAATGCCATCATAACGGCGTTCCATACCCAAAAAGGACCATCCGAATCACTTTCGGGGGCTCGGAAGTTTTTTTTCTTTTCGGTTTCTTCATTTGAATTTTTTGGTTAAAAGGGATCACCGTGGCTGGCCTACGATTTAACACCGCTGCAGAATGATTATCCATGGTACAGTTCTGTTTCAAATCCACGCAATCATTACCAAAATTCGCACGACACCGTTTCGGCGTTTTGATCCGACGTTGCACACCGCACCGTCGATGTTGCACTCTGAGTATATCGATTATTCGGACAGCCATATCTTTTGACTCGTTTAGAGCTACGGGAGCCATAACCTGTCAAAACGAAGCTCTCCAGGAGATATACGCCTTTGATAGCCCAAGGCCGTCATAACGGCGTTCCATACCCAAAAAGGACCATCCGAATCACTTTCGGGGGCTCGGAAGTTTTTTTTCTTTTCGGTTTCTTCATTTGAATTTTTTGGTTAAACGGGATCACCGTGGCTGGCCTACGATTTAACACCGCTGCAGAATGATTCCTCATGGTACAGTTCCGTTTCAAATCCACGCACTCATTTCCAAAATTCGTACGACACCGTTTCGGCGTTTTGATCCGATGTTGCACCCCGCACCGTCGATGTTGCACCTTGAGTCTATCGATTATTCGGACAGCCATATCTTTTGACTCGTTTAGAGTTACGGGAGCCATAACCTGTCAAAACGAAGCTCTCTAGGAGATCTATGCCTTTGATAGCCCAAGGCCATCATTACGGCGTTCCATACCCAAAAAGGACCATCCGAATCACTTTCGGGGGCTCGGAAGTTTTTTTTCTTTTCGGTTTCTTCATTTGAATTTTTTGGTTAAACGGGATCACCGTGGCTGGCCTACGATTTAACACCGCTGCAGAATGATTCCTCATGGTACAGTTCCGTTTCAAATCCACGCTCTCATTTCCAAAATTCGCACGATACCGTTTCGACGTTTTGATCCGACGTTGCACCCCGCACCATCGATGTTGCACCCTGAGTATATCGATTATTCGGACAGCCATATCTTTTGACTCGTTTACAGTTACGGGAGCCATAACCTGTCAAAACAATGCTCTCCAGTAGATCTACGCCTTTGAAAGCCCAAGGCCATCATAACGGCATTCCATACCAAAAAAGGACCATCCGAATCACTTTCGGGGGCTCAGAAGTTTTTTTTCTTTTCGGTTTCTTCATTTGAATTTTTTAGTTAAACGGGATCACCGTGGCTGGCCTACGATTTAACACCGCTGCAGAATGATTATCCATGCTACAGTTCCGTTTCAAATCCATGCACTCATTTCCAAAATTCGCACGACACCGTTTCGGCGTTTTGATCCGATGTTGCACCCCGCACCGTCGATGTTGCACCTTGAGTATATCGATTATTCGGACAGCCATATCTTTTGACTCGTATAGAGTTACGGGAGCCATAACCTGTCAAAACGAAGCTCTCCAGGAGATCTACGCCTTTGAAAGCCCAAGGCCGTCATAACGGCGTTCCATACCCAAAAAGGACCATCTGAATCACTTTCGGGGGCTCGGAAGTATTTTTTCTTTTCGGTTTCATCATTTCAATTTTTTGGTCAAACGGGATCACCGTGGCTGGCCTACGATTTAACACCACTGCAGAATGATTCCTCAAGGTACAGTTCTGTTTCAAATCCACGCACTCATTTCCAAAATTCGCACGACACCGTTTCGGCGTTTTGATCCGACGTTGCACCCCGCACCGTCGATGTTGCACCTAGAGTATATCGATTATTCGGACAGCCATATCTTTTGACTCGTTTAGAGTTACGGGAGCCATAACCTGTCAAAACGAAGCTCTCCGGGAGATCTATGCCTTTGATAGCCAAGGCCGTCATAACCGTGTTCCATACCCAAAAAGGACCATCCGAATCACATTCGGGGACTCGGAAGTTTTTTTTCTTTTCGGTTTCTTCATTTGAATTTTTTGGTTAAACGGGATCACCGTGGCTGGCCTACGATTTAACACCGCTGCAGAATGATTCCTCATGGTACAGTTCCGTTTCAAATCCACGCTCTCATTTCCAAAATTCGCACGACACCGTTTCGGCGTTTTGATCCGACGTTGCACCCCGCACCGTCGATGTCGCACCTTGAGTATATCGATTATTCGGACAGCCATATCTTTTGACTCGTTCAGAGTTACGGGAGCCATAACCTGTCAAAACGAAGCTCTCCAGGAGATCTACGCCTTTGACTGCCCAAGGCCGTCATAATGGCGTTCCATACCCAAAAAGGACCATCCGAATCACTTTCGGGGGCTCGGAAGTTTTTTTTCTTTTCGGTTTCTTCATTTGAATTTTTTGGTTAAAAGGGATCACCGTGGCTGGCCTACGATTTAACACCGCTGCAGAATGATTATCCATGGTACAGTTCTGTTTCAAATCCACGCAATCATTACCAAAATTCGCACGACACCGTTTCGGCGTTTTGATCCGACGTTGCACACCGCACCGTCGATGTTGCACTCTGAGTATATCGATTATTCGGACAGCCATATCTTTTGACTCGTTTAGAGCTACGGGAGCCATAACCTGTCAAAACGAAGCTCTCCAGGAGATATACGCCTTTGATAGCCCAAGGCCGTCATAACGGCGTTCCATACCCAAAAAGGACCATCCGAATCACTTTCGGGGGCTCGGAAGTTTTTTTCTTTTCGGTTTCTTCATTTGAATTTTTTGGTTAAACGGGATCACCGTGGCTGGCCTACGATTTAACACCGCTGCAGAATGATTCCTCATGGTACAGTTCCGTTTCAAATCCACGCACTCATTTCCAAAATTCGCACGACACCGTTTCGGCGTTTTGATCCGACGTTGCACCCCGCACCGTCGATGTTGCACCCTGAGTATATCGATTATTCGGACAGCCATATCTTTCGACTCGTTTACAGTTACGGGAGCCATAACCTGTCAAAACAATGCTCTCCAGTAGATCTACGCCTTTGACAGCCCAAGGCCGTCATAACGGCGTTCCATACCCAAAAAGGACCATCCGAATCACTTTCGGGGGCTCAGAAGTTTTTTTTCTTTTCGGTTTCTTCATTTGAATTTTTTGGTTAAACGGGATCACCGTGGCTGGCCTACGATTTAACACCGCTGCAGAATGATTCCTTATGGTACAGTTCCGTTTCAAATCCACGCACTCATTTCCAAAATTCGCACGACACCGTTTCGGCGTTTGATCCGACGTTTCACCCCGCACCGTCGATGTTGCACCTTGAGTATATCGCTTTTTCGGACAGCCATTTCTTTTGACTCGTTTAGAGTTACGGGAGCCATAACCTGTCAAAACGAAGCACTCCAGGAGATCTACGCCTTTGACTGCCCAAGGCCGTCATAACGGCGTTCCATACCCAAAAAGGACCATCCGAATCACTTTTGGGAGCTTGGAAGTTTTTTTTCTTTTCGGTTTCTTCATTTGAATTTTTTGGTTAAACGGGATCACCGTGGCTGGCCTACGATTTAACACCACTGCAGAATGATTCCCCATGGTACAGTTCTGTTTCAAATCCACGTACTCATTACCAAAATTCGCACGACACCGTTTCGGCGTTTTGATCCGACGTTGCACCCCGCACCGTCGATGTTGCACTCTGAGTATATCGATTATTCGGACAGCCATATCTTTTGACTCGTTTAGAGTTACGGGAGCCATAACCTGTCAAAACGAAGCTCTCCAGGAGATCTACACCTTTGATAGCCCAAGGCCGTCATAACGGCGTTCCATACCCAAAAAGGACCATCCGAATCACTTTCGGGGGCTCGGAAGTTTTTTTCTTTTCGGTTTCTTCATTTGAATTTTTTGGTTAAACGGGATCACCGTGGCTGGCCTACGATTTAACACCGCTGCAGAATGATTCCTCATGGTACAGTTCCGTTTCAAATACACGCACTCATTTCCAAAATTCGCACGACACCGTTTCGGCGTTTTGATCCGACGTTGCACCCCACACCGTCGATGTTGCACCTAGAGTATATCGATTATTCGGACAGCCATATCTTTTGACTCGTTTAGAGTTACGGGAGCCATAACCTGTCAAAACGAAGCTCTCCGGGAGATCTATTCCTTTGATAGCCCAAGGCCGTCATAACGGTGTTCCATAACCAAAAAGGACCATCCGAATCACATTCGGGGACTCGGAAGTTTTTTTTCTTTTCGGTTTCTTCATTTGAATTTTTTGGTTAAACGGGATCACCATGGCTGGCCTACGATTTAACACCGCTGCAGAATGATTCCTCATGGTACAGTTCCATTTCAAATCCACGCTCTCATTTCCAAAATTCGCACGACACCGTTTCGACGTTCTGATCCGACGTTGCACCCTGCACCGTCGATGTTGCACCTTGAGTATATCGATTATTCGGACAGCCATATCTTTTGACTCGTTCAGAGTTACGGGAGCCATAACCTGTCAAAACGAAGCTCTCCAGGAGATCTACGCCTTTGACTGCCCAAGGCCGTCATAATGGCGTTCCATACCCAAAAAGGACCATCCGAATCACTTTCGGGGGCTCGGAAGTTTTTTTTCTTTTCGGTTTCTTCATTTGAATTTTTTGGTTAAAAGGGATCACCGTGGCTGGCCTACGATTTAACACCACTGCAGAATGATTATCCATGGTACAGTTCTGTTTCAAATCCACGCAATCATTACCAAAATTCGCACGACACCGTTTCGGCGTTTTGATCCGACGTTGCACACCGCACCGTCGATGTTGCACTCTGAGTATATCGATTATTCGGACAGCCATATCTTTTGACTCGTTTAGAGCTACGGGAGCCATAACCTGTCAAAACGAAGCTCTCCAGGAGATATACGCCTTTGATAGCCCAAGGCCGTCATAACGGCGTTCCATACCCAAAAAGGACCATCCGAATCACTTTCGGGGGCTCGGAAGTTTTTTTCTTTTCGGTTTCTTCATTTGAATTTTTTGGTTAAACGGGATCACCGTGGCTGGCCTACGATTTAACACCGCTGCAGAATGATTCCTCATGGTACAGTTCCGTTTCAAATCCACGCACTCATTTCCAAAATTCGCACGACACCGTTTCGGCGTTTTGATCCGACGTTGCACCCCGCACCGTCGATGTTGCACCCTGAGTATATCGATTATTCGGACAGCCATATCTTTCGACTCGTTTACAGTTACGGGAGCCATAACCTGTCAAAACAATGCTCTCCAGTAGATCTATGCCTTTGACAGCCCAAGGCCGTCATAACGGCGTTCCATACCCAAAAAGGACCATCCGAATCACTTTCGGGGGCTCAGAAGTTTTTTTTCTTTTCGGTTTCTTTATTTGAATTTTTTGGTTAAACGGGATCACCGTGGCTGGCCTACGATTTAACACCGCTGCAGAATGATTCCTTATGGTACAGTTCCGTTTCAAATCCACGCACTCATTTCCAAAATTCGCACGACACCGTTTCGGCGTTTGATCCGACGTTTCACCCCGCACCGTCGATGTTGCACCTTGAGTATATCGCTTTTTCGGACAGCCATTTCTTTTGACTCGTTTAGAGTTACGGGAGCCATAACCTGTCAAAACGAAGCACTCTAGGAGATCTACGCCTTTGACTGCCCAAGGCCATCATAACGGCGTTCCATACCCAAAAAGGACCATCCGAATCACTTTTGGGAGCTCGGAAGTTTTTTTTCTTTTCGGTTTCTTCATTTGAATTTTTTGGTTAAACGGGATCACCGTGGCTGGCCTACGATTTAACACCACTGCAGAATGATTCCCCATGGTATAGTTCTGTTTCAAATCCACGTACTCATTACCAAAATTCGCACGACACCGTTTCGGCGTTTTGATCCGACGTTACACCCCGCACCGTCGATGTTGCACTCTGAGTATATCGATTATTCGGACAGCCATATCTTTTGACTCGTTTAGAGTTACGGGAGCCATAACCTGTCAAAACGAAGCTCTCCAGGAGATCTACACCTTTGATAGCCCAAGGCCGTCATAACGGCGTTCCATACCCAAAAAGGACCATCCGAATCACTTTCGGGGGCTCGGAAGTTTTTTTCTTTTCGGTTTCTTCATTTGAATTTTTTGGTTAAACGGGATCACCGTGGCTGGCCTACGATTTAACACCGCTGCAGAATGATTCCTCATGGTACAGTTCCGTTTCAAATACACGCACTCATTTCCAAAATTCGCACGACACCGTTTCGGCGTTTTGATCCGACGTTGCACCCCACACCGTCGATGTTGCACCTAGAGTATATCGATTATTCGGACAGCCATATCTTTTGACTCGTTTAGAGTTACGGGAGCCATAACCTGTCAAAACGAAGCTCTCCGGGAGATCTATTCCTTTGATAGCCCAAGGCCGTCATAACGGTGTTCCATAACCAAAAAGGACCATCCGAATCACATTCGGGGACTCGGAAGTTTTTTTTCTTTTCGGTTTCTTCATTTGAATTTTTTGGTTAAACGGGATCACCATGGCTGGCCTACGATTTAACACCGCTGCAGAATGATTCCTCATGGTACAGTTCCATTTCAAATCCACGCTCTCATTTCCAAAATTCGCACGACACCGTTTCGACGTTCTGATCCGACGTTGCACCCTGCACCGTCGATGTTGCACCTTGAGTATATCGATTATTCGGATAGCCATATCTTTTGACTCGTTTAGATTTACGGGAGCCATAACCTGTCAAAACGAAGCTCTCCAGGAGATCTACGCCTTTGACAGCCCAAGGTTGTCATAACGGCATTCCATACCCAAAAAGGACAATCCGAATCACTTTCGGGGGCTCGGAAGTTTTTTTTCTTTTCGGTTTCTTCATTTGAATTTTTTGGTTAAACGGGATCACCGTGGCTGGCCTACGATTTAACACCACTGCAGAATGATTCCTCATGGTACAGTTCTATTTCAAATCCACGCACTCATTTCCAAAATTCGCACGACACCGTCTAGGTGTTTTGATCCGACGTTGCACCCCGCACCGTCGATGTTGCACCTAGAGTATATCGATTATTCGGACAGCCATATCTTTTGACTCGTTTAGAGTTACGGGAGCCATAACCTGTCAAAACGAAGCTCTCCAGGAGATCTACACCTTAGATAGCCAAGGCCGTCATAACGGCGTTCCATACCCAAAAAGGACCATCCGAATCACTTTCGGGGGCTCGGAAGTTTTTTTCTTTTCGGTTTCTTCATTTGAATTTTTTGGTTAAACGGGATCACCGTGGCTGGCCTACGATTTAACACCGCTGCAGAATGATTCCTCATGGTACAGTTCCGTTTCAAATCCACGCACTCATTTCCAAAATTCGCACGACACCGTTTCGGCGTTTTGATCCGACGTTGCACCCCGCACCGTCGATGTTGCACCTAGAGTATATCGATTATTCGGACAGCCATATCTTTTTACTCGTTTAGAGTTACGGGAGCCATAACCTGTCAAAACGAAGCTCTCCGGGAGATCTATGCCTTTGATAGCCCAAGGCCGTCATAACGGTGTTCCATACCCAAAAAGGACCATCCGAATCACATTCGGGGACTCGGAAGTTTTTTTTCTTTTCGGTTTCTTCATTTGAATTTTTTGGTTAAACGGGATCACCGTGGCTGGCCTACGATTTAACACCGCTGCAGAAAGATTCCTCATGGTACAGTTCCGTTTCAAATCCACGATCTCATTTCCAAAATTCGCACGACACCGTTTCGACGTTTTGATCCGACGTTGCACCCCGCACCGTCGATGTTGCACCTTGAGTATATCGATTATTCAGATAGCCATATCTTTTGACTCATTTAGAGTTACGGGAGCCATAACCTGTCAAAACGAAGCTCTCCAGGAGATCTACGCCTTTGACAGCCCAAGGCCGTCATAACAGCGTTCCATACCCAAAAAGGACCATCCGAATCACTTTCGGGGGCTCGGAAGTTTTTTTTCTTTTCGGTTTCTTCATTTGAATTTTTTGGTTAAAAGGGATCACCGTGGCTGGCCTACGATTTAACACCGCTGCAGAATGATTATCCATGGTACAGTTCCGTTTCAAATCCACACACTCATTTCCAAAATTCGCACGACACCGTTTCGGCGTTTTGATCCGACGTTGCACCCCGCACCGTCGATGTTGCACCTAGAGTATATCGATTATTCGGACAGCCATATCTTTTGACTCGTTTAGAGTTACGGGAGCCATAACCTGTCAAAACGAAGCTCTCCAGGAGATCTACACCTTTGATAGCCCAAGGCCGTCATAAGGGCGTTCCATACCCAAAAAGGACCATCCGAATCACTTTCGGGGGCTCGGAAGTTTTTTTTCTTTTCGGTTTCTTCATTTGAATTTTTTGGTTAAACGGGATCACCGTGGCTGGCCTACGATTTAACACCACTGCAGAATGATTCCTCATGGTACAGTTCCGTTTCAAATCCACGCACTCATTTCCAAAATTCGCACGACACCGTTTCGGCGTTTTGATCCGACGTTGTTCCCCGCACCGTCGATGTTGCACCTAGAGTATATCGATTATTCGGACAGCCATATCTTTTGACTCGTATAGAGTTACGGGAGCCATAACCTGTCAAAACGAAGCTCTCCAGGAGATCTACGCCTTTGAAAGCCCAAGGCCGTCATAACGGCGTTCCATACCCAAAAAGGACCATCCGAATCACTTTCGGGGGCTCGGAAGTTTTTTTTCTTTTCGGTTTCTTCATTTGAATTTTTTGGTTAAACGGGATCACCGTGGCTGGCCTACGATTTAACACCACTGCAGAATGATTCCTCATGGTACAGTTCCGTTTCAAATCCACGCACTCATTTCCAAAATTCGCACGACACCGTTTCGGCGTTTTGATCCGACGTTGCACCCCGCACCGTCGATGTTGCACCTAGAGTATATCGATTATTCGGACAGCCATATCTTTTGACTCGTTTAGAGTTACGGGAGCCATAACCTGTTAAAACGAAGCTCTCCAGGAGATCTACACCTTTGATAGCCCAAGGCCGTCATAACGGCGTTCCATACCCAAAAAGGACCATCCGAATCACTTTCGGGGGCTCGGAAGTTTTTTCTTTTCGGTTTCTTCATTTGAATTTTTTGGTTAAACGGGATCACCGTGGCTGGCCTACGATTTAACACCGCTGCAGAATGATTCCTCATGGTACAGTTCCGTTTCAAATCCACGCACTCATTTCCAAAATTCGCACGACACCGTTTCGGCGTTTTGATCCGACGTTGCACCCCGCACCGTCGATGTTGCACGTAGAGTATATCGATTATTCGGACAGCCATATCTTTTGACTCGTTTAGAGTTACGGGAGCCATAACCTGTCAAAACGAAGCTCTCCGGGAGATCTATGCCTTTGATAGCCCAAGGCCTTCATAACGGTGTTCCATACCCAAAAAGGACCATCCGAATCACATTCGGGGACTCGGAAGTTTTTTTTCTTTTCGGTTTCTTTATTTGAATTTTTTGGTTAAACGGGATCACCGTGGCTGGCCTACGATTTAACACCGCTGCAGAATGATTCCTCATGGTACAGTTCCGTTTCAAATCCACGCTCTCATTTCCAAAATTCGCACGACACCGTTTCGACGTTTTGATCCGACGTTGCACCCCGCACCGTCGATGTTGCACCTTGAGTATATCGATTATTCGGATAGCCATATCTTTTGACTCATTTAGAGTTACGGGAGCCATAACCTGTCAAAACGAAGCTCTCTAGGAGATCTACGCCTTTGACAGCCCAAGGCCGTCATAACGGCGTTCCATACCCAAAAAGGACCATCCGAATCACTTTCGGGGGCTCGGAAGTTTTTTTTTGCTTTTCGGTTTCTTCATTTGAATTTTTTGGTTAAAAGGGATCACCGTGGCTGGCCTACGATTTAACACCGCTGCAGAATGATTATCCATGGTACAGTTCTGTTTCAAATCCACGCACTCATTACCAAAATTCGCATGACACCGTTTCGGCGTTTTGATCCGACTTTGCACCCCGCACCGTCGATGTTGCACTCTGAGTATATCGATTATTCGGACAGCCATATCTTTTGACTCGTTTAGAGCTACGGGAGCCATAACCTGTCAAAACGAAGCTCTCCGGGAGATCTATGCCTTTGGTAGCCCAAGGCCATCATAACGGCGTTCCATTCCCAAAAAGGACCATCCGAATTACTTTCGGGGTCTCGGAAGTTTTTTTTCTTTTCGGTTTCTTCATTTGAATTTTTTGGTTAAACGGGATCACCATGGCTGACCTTCGATTTAACACCGCTGCAGAATGATTCCTCATGGTACAGTTCCGTTTCAAATCCACGCACTCATTTCCAAAATTCGCACGACACCGTTTCGGCGTTTTGATCCGACGTTGCACCCCGCACCGTCGATGTTGCACCTTGAGTATATCGATTATTCGGATAGCCATATCTTTTGACTCGTTTAGAGTTACGGGAGCCATAACCTGTCAAAACGAAGCTCTCCAGGAGATCTACGCCTTTGACAGCCCAAGGCCGTCATAACGGCATTCCATACCCAAAAAGGACCATCCGAATCACTTTCGGGGGCTCAGAAGTTTTTTTCTTTTCGGTTTCTTCATTTGAATTTTTTGGTTAAAAGGGATCACCGTGGCTGGCCTACGATTTAACACCGCTGCAGAATGATTATCCGTGGTACAGTTCTGTTTCAAATCCACACACTCATTACCAAAATTCGCACGACACCATTTCGGCGTTTTGAACCGACGTTGCACCCCGCACCGTCGATGTTGCACTCTGAGTATATCGATTATTCCGACAGCCATATCTTTTGACTCGTTTAGAGCTACGGGAGCCATAACCTGTCAAAACGAAGCTCTACAGGAGATCTACGCCTTTGATAGCCCAAGGCCGTCATAACGGCGTTCCATTCCCAAAAAGGACCATCCGAATCACTTTCGGGGGCTCGGAAGTTTTTTTACTTTTCGGTTTCTTCATTTGAATTTTTTGGTTAAACGGGATCACCGTGGCTGGCCTATGATTTAACACCGCTGCAGAATGATTCCTCATGGTACAATTCCGTTTCAAATCCACGCACTCATTTCCAAAATTCGCACGACACCGTTTCTGCGTTTTGATCCGACGTTGCACCCCGCACCGTCGATGTTGCACCTTGAGTATATCGATTATTCGGACAGCCATATCTTTTGACCCGTTTAGAGTTACGGGAGCCATAACCTGTCAAAACGAAGCTCTCCAGGAGATCTACGCCTTTGATAGCCCAAGGCCGTCATAACGACGTTCCATACCCAAAAAGGACCATCCGAATCACTTTCGGGGGCTCGGATGTTTTTTTTCTTTTCGGTTTCTTCATTTGAATTTTTTGGTTAAACGGGATCACCGTGGCTGGCCTACGATTTAACACCGTTGCAGAATGATTCCTCATGGTACAGTTCCGTTTCAAATCCACGCTCTCATTTCCAAAATTCGCACGACACCGTTTCGACGTTTTGATCCGACGTTGCACCCCGCACCGTCGATGTTGCACCTTGAGTATATCGATTATTCGGACAGCCATATCTTTTGACTCGTTTACAGTTACGGGAGCCATAACCTGTCAAAACAATGCTCTCCAGGAGATCTACGCCTTCGACAGCCCAAGGCCGTCATAACGGCGTTCCATACCCAAAAAGGACCATCCGAATCACTTTCGGGGGCTCAGAAGTTTTTTTTCTTTTCGGTTTCTTCATTTGAATTTTTTGGTTAAACGGGATCACCGTGGCTGGCCTACGATTTAACACCGCTGCAGAATGATTATCCATGGTACAGTTCCGTTTCAAATCCACGCACTCATTTCCAAAATTCGCACGACACCGTTTCGGCGTTTTGATCCGACGTTGCACCCCGCACCGTCGATGTTGCACCTTGAGTATATCGATTATTCGGACATCCATATCTTTTGACTCGTTTACAGTTACGGGAGCAATAACCTGTCAAAACAATGCTCTCCAGGAGATCTACGCCTTCGACAGCCCAAGGCCGTCATAACGGCGTTCCATACCCAAAAAGGACCATCCGAATCACTTTCGGGGGCTCGGAAGTTTTTTTTCTTTTCGGTTTCTTCATTTGAATTTTTTGGTTAAACGGGATCACCGTGGCTGGCCTACGATTTAACACCACTGCAGAATGATTCCTCATGGTAAAGTTCCGTTTCAAATCCACGCACTCATTTCCAAAATTCGCACGACACCGTTTCGGCGTTTTGATCCGACGTTGCACCCCGCACCGTCGATGTTGCACCTTGAGTATATCGATTATTCGGACAGCCATATCTTTTGACTCGTTTAGAGTTACGGGAGCCATAACCTGTCAAAACGAAGCTCTCCATGTGATCTACGCCTTTGACAGCCCAAGGCCGTCCTAACGGCGTTCCATACCCAAAAAGGACCATCCGAATCACTTTCAGGGGCTCGGAAGTTTTTTTTCTTTTCGGTTTCTTCATTTGAATTTTTTGGTTAAATGGGATCACCGTGGCTGGCCTACGATTTAACACCGCAGCAGAACGATTATCCATGGTACAGTTCCGTTTTAAATCCACGCACTCATTACCAAAATTCGCACGACACCGTTTCGACGTTTTGATCCGACGTTGCACCCCGCACCGTCGATGTTGCACTCTGAGTATATCGATTATTCGGACAGCTATATCTTTTGACTCGTTTAGAGTTACGGGAGCCTTAACCTGTCAAAACGAAGCTCTCCAGGAGATCTACGCCTTTGAAAGCCCAAGGCCGTCATAACGGCGTTCCATACCCAAAAAGGACCATCCGAATCACTTTCGGGGGCTCGGAAGTTTTTTTTCTTTTCGGTTTCTTCACTTGAATTTTTTGGTTAAACGGGATCACCGTGGCTGGCCTACGATTTAACACCACTGCAGAATGATTCCTCATGGTACAGTTCCCTTTCAAATCCATGCACTCATTTCCAAAATTCGCACGACACCGTTTCGGCGTTTTGATCCGACGTTGCACCCCGCACCGTCGATGTTGCACCTTGAGTATATCGATTATTCGGACAGCCATATCTTTTGACTCGTTTAGAGTTACGGGAGCCATAACCTGTCAAAACGAAGCTCTCCAGGTGATCTATGCCTTTGACACCCCAAGGCCGTCATAACGGCGTTCCATACCCAAAAAGGACCATCCGAATCACTTTCGGGGGCTCAGAAGTTTTTTTTCTTTTCGGTTTCTTCATTTGAATTTTTTGGTTAAATGGGATCACCGTGGCTGGCCTACGATTTAACACCGCTGCAGAATGATTATCCATGGTACAGTTCTGTTTCAAATCCACGCACTCATTACCAAAATTCGCACGACACCATTTCGACGTTTTGATCCGACGTTGCACCCCGCACCGTCGATGTTGCACTCTGAGTATATCGATTATTCGGACAGCCATATCTTTTGACTCGTTTAGAGTTACGGGAGACATAACCTGTCAAAACGAAGCTCTCCTGGAGATCTATGCCTTTGATAGCCCAAGGCCATCGTAACGGCGTTCCATACCCAAAAAGGACCATCCGAATCACTTTCGGGGGCTCGGAAGTTTTTTTTCTTTTCGGTTTCTTCATTTGAATTTTTTGGTTAAACGGGATCACCGTGGCTGGCCTACGATTTAACACCGCTGCAGAATGATTCCTCATGGTACAGTTCCGTTTCAAATCCACGCACTCATTTCCAAAATTCGCACGACACCGTTTCGGCGTTTTGATCCGACGTTGCACCACGCAACGTCGATGTTGCACCTTCAGTATATCGATTATTCGGACAGCCATATCTTTTGACTCATTTAGAGTTACGGGAGCCATAACCTGTCAAAACGAAGCTCTACAGGAGATCTACGCCTTTGACAGCCCAAGGTCGTCATAACGCCGTTCCATACCCAAAAAGGACCATCCGAATCACTTTCGGGGACTCGGAAGTTTTTTTTCTTTTCGGTTTCTTCATTTGAATTTTTTGGTTAAACGGGATCACCGTGGCTGGCCTACGATTTAACACCGCTGCAGAATGATTCCTCATGGTACAGTTCCGTTTCAAATCCACGCACTCATTTCCAAAATTCGCACGACACCGTTTCGGCGTTTTGATCCGACGTTGCACCCCGCACCGTCGATGTTGCACCTAGAGTATATCGATTATTCGGACAGCCATATCTTTTGACTCGTTTAGAGTTACGGGAGCCATAACCTGTCAAAACGAAGCTCTCCAGGAGATCTACGCCTTTGATGGCCAAAGGCCGTCATAACGGCGTTCCATACCCAAAAAGGACCATCCGAATCACTTTCGGGGACTCGGAAGTTTTTTTTCTTTTCGGTTTCTTCATTTGAATTTTTTGGTTAAATGGGATCACCGTGGCTGGCCTACGATTTAACACCGCTGCAGAATGATTAACCATGGTACAGTTCTGTTTCAAATCCATGCACTCATTACCAAAATTCGCACGACATCGTTTCGACGTTTTGATCCGACGTTGCACCTCGCACCGTCGATGTTGCACTCTAAGTATATCGATTATTCGGACAGCCATATCTTTTAACCTGTTTAGAGTTACGGGAGCCATAACCTGTCAAAACGAAGCTCTCCAGGTGATCTACGCCTTTGACAGCCCAAGGCCGTCATAATGGCGTTCCATACCCAAAAAGGACCATTCGAATCACTTTCGGGGGCTCGGGAGTTTTTTTTCTTTTCGGTTTCTTCATTTGAATTTTTTGGTTAAATGGGATCACCGTGGCTGGCCTACGATTTAACACCGCTGCAGAATGATTATCCATGGTACAGTTCTGTTTCAAATCCACGCACTCATTACCAAAATTCGCACGACACCGTTTCGACGTTTTGATCCGACGTTGCACCGCGCACCGTCGATGTTGCACTCTGAGTATATCGATTATTCGGACAGCCATATCTTTTGACTCGTTTAGAGTTACGGGAGACATAACCTGTCAAAACGAAGCTCTCCAGGAGATCTACGCCTTTGATAGCCCAAGGCCATCATAACGGCGTTCCATACCCAAAAAGGACCATCCGAATCACTTTCGGGGGCTCGGAAGTTTTTTTTCTTTTCGGTTTCTTCATTTGAATTTTTTGGTTAAACGGGATCACCGTGGCTGGCCTACGATTTAACACCGCTGCAGAATGATTCCTCATGGTACAGTTCCGTTTCAAATCCATGCACTCATTTCCAAAATTCGCACGACACCGTTTCGGCGTTTTGATCCGACGTTGCACCCCGCACCGTCGATGTTGCACCTTGAGTATATAAATTATTCGGACAGCCATATCTTCTGACTCGTTTAGAGTTACGGGAGCCATAACCTGTCAAAACGAAGCTCTCCAGGAGATCTACGCCTTTGACAGCCCAAGGTCGTCATAACGCCGTTCCATACCCAAAAAGGACCATCCGAATCACTTTCGGGGACTCGGAAGTTTTTTTTCTTTTCGGTTTCTTCATTTGAATTTTTTGGTTAAACGGGATCACCGTGGCTGGCCTACGATTTAACACCGCTGCAGAATGATTCCTCATGGTACAGTTCCGTTTCAAATCCACGCACTCATTTCCAAAATTCGCACGACACCGTTTCGGCGTTTTGATCCGACGTTGCACCCCGCACCGTCGATGTTGCACCTAGAGTATATCGATTATTCGGACAGCCATATCTTTTGACTCGTTTAGAGTTACGGGAGCCATAACCTATCAAAACGAAGCTCTCCAGGAGATCTACGCCTTTGACGGCCCAAGGCCGTCATAACGGCGTTCCATACCCAAAAATGACCATCCGAATCACTTTCGGGGGCTCGGAAGTTTTTTTTCTTTTCGGTTTCTTCATTTGAATTTTTTGGTTAAATGGGATCACCGTGGCTGGCCTACGATTTAACACCGCTGCAGAATGATTATCCATGGTACAGTTCTGTTTCAAATCCACGCACTCATTACCAAAATTCGCACGACACCGTTTCGACGTTTTGATCCGACGTTGCACCCCGCACCGTCGATGTTGCACTCTAAGTATATCGATTATTCGGACAGCCATATCTTTTGACTCGTTTAGAGTTACGGGAGCCATAACCTGTCAAAACGAAGCTCTCCAGGTGATCTACGCCTTTGACAGCCCAAGGCCATCATAATGGCGTTCCATACCCAAAAAGGACCATCCGAATCACTTTCGGGGGCTCGGGAGTTTTTTTTCTTTTCGGTTTCTTCATTTGAATTTTTTGGTTAAATGGGATCACCGTGGCTGGCCTACGATTTAACACCGCTGCAGAATGATTATCCATGGTACAGTTCTGTTTCAAATCCACGCACTCATTACCAAAATTCGCACGACACCGTTTCGACGTTTTGATTCGACGTTGCACCCCGCACCGTCGATGTTGCACTCTGAGTATATCGATTATTCGGACAGCCATATCTTTTGACTCGTTTAGAGTTACGGGAGCCATAACCTGTCAAAACGAAGCTCTCCAGGAGATCTACGCCTTTGATAGCCCAAGGCCATCATAACGGCGTTCCATACCCAAAAAGGACCATCCGAATCACTTTCGAGGGCTCGGAAGTTTTTTTTCTTTTCGGTTCATTTGAATTTTTTGGTTAAACGGGATCACCGTGGCTGGCCTACGATTTAACACCGCTGCAGAATGATTCCTCATGGTACAGTTCCGTTTCAAATCCACGCACTCATTTCCAAAATTCGCACGACACCGTTTCGGCGTTTTGATCCGACGTTGCACCCCGCACCGTCGATGTTGCACCTTGAGTATATCGATTATTCGGACAGCCATATCTTTTGACTCGTTTAGAGTTACGGGAGCCATAACCTGTCAAACAAAGCTCTCCAGGAGATCTACGCCTTTGACAGCCCAAGGTCGTCATAACGCCGTTCCATACCCAAAAAGGACCATCCGAATCACTTTCGGGGACACGGAAGATTTTTTTCTTTTCGGTTTCTTCATTTGAATTTTTTGTTTAAACGGGATCACCGTGGCTGGCCTACGATTTAACACCGCTGCAGAATGATTCCTCATGGTACAGTTCCGTTTCAAATCCACGCACTCATTTCCAAAATTCGCACGACACCGTTTCGGCGTTTTGATCCGACGTTGCACCCCGCACCGTCGATGTTGCACCTAGAGTATATCGATTATTCGGACAGCCATATCTTTTGACTCGTTTAGAGTTACGGGAGCCATAACCTGTCAAAACGAAGCTCTCTAGGTGATCTACGCCTTTGACGGCACAAGGACGTCATAATTGCGTTCCATATCCAAAAAGGACCATCCGAATCACTTTCGGGGGCTCGGACGTTTTTTTTCTTTTCGGTTTCTTCATTTGAATTTTTTGGTTAAACGGGATCACCGTGGCTGGCCTACGATTTAACACCGCTGCAGAATGATTATCCATGGTACAGTTCTGTTTCAAATCCACGCACTCATTACCAAAATTCGCACGACACCGTTTCGGCGTTTTGATCCGTCGTTGCACCCCGCACCGTCGATGTTGCACTCTGAGTATATCGATTATTCGGACTGCCATATCTTTTGACTCGTTCAGAGTTACGGGAGCCATAACCTGTCAAAACGAAGCTCTCCAGGAGATCTACGCCTTTGATATCCCAAGGCCGTCATAACGGCGTTCCATACCCAAAAAGGACCATCCGAATCACTTTCGGGGGCTCGGAAGTTTTTTTCTTTTCGGTTTCTTCAGTTGAATTTTTTGGTTAAAAGGGATCACCGTGGCTGGCCTACGATTTAACACCGCTGCAGAATGATTATCCATGGTACAGTTCTGTTTCAAATCCACGCACTCATTACCAAAATTCGCACGACACCGTTTCGGCGTTTTGATCCGACGTTGCACCCCGCATCGTCGATGTTGCACTCTGAGTATATCGATTATTCGGGCAGCCATATCTTTTGACTCATTTAGAGTTACGGGAGCCATAACCTATCAAAACGAAGCTGTCCAGGAGATCTACGCCTTTGATAGCCCAAGGCCGTCATAACGGCGTTCCATACCCAAAAAGTACCATCCGAATCACTTTCGGGGGCTCGGAAGTTTTTTTTCTTTTCGGTTTCTTCATTTGAATTTTTTGGTTAAACGAGATCACCGTGGCTGGCCTACGATTTAACACCGCTGCAGAATGATTCCTCATGGTACAGTTCCGTTTCAAATCCACACACTCATTTCCAAAATTCGAACGACAGCCATATCTTTTGACTCGTTTAAGGTTACGGGAGCCATAACCTGTCAAAACGAAGCTCTCCAGGAGATCTACGCCTTTGACAGCCCAAGGCCGTCATAACGGCGTTCCATACCCGAAAAGGACCATCCGAATAACTTTCGGGGGCTTGGAAGTTTTTTTTCTTTTCGGTTTCATCATTTGAATTTTTTGGTTAAACGGGATCACCGTGGCTGGCCTACAATTTAACACCGCTGCAGAATGATTCCTCATGGTACAGTTCCGTTTCAAATCCACGCTCTCATTTCCAAAATTCGCACGACACCGTTTCGACGTTTTGATCCGACACCGTCGATGTTGCACCTTGAGTATATCGATTATTCGGACAGCCATATCTTTTGACTCGTTTACAGTTAAGGGAGCCATAACCTGTCAAAACGATGCTCTCCAGGAGATCTACGCCTTTGACAGCCCAAGGCCGTCATAACGGCGTTCCATACCCAAAAAGGACAATCCGAATCACTTTCGGGGGCTCGGAAGTTTTTTTTTCTTTTCGGTTTCTTCATTTGAATTTTTTGGTTAAACGGGATCACCGTGGCTGGCCTACGATTTAACACCGCTGCAGAATGATTATCCATGGTACAGTTCCGTTTCAAATCCACGCACTCATTTCCAAAATACGCACGACACCGTTTCGGCGTTTTGATCCGACGTTGCACCCCGCACCGTCGATGTTGCACCTTGAGTATATCGATTATTCGGACAACCATATCTTTTGACTCGTATAGAGTTACGAGAGCCATAACCTGTCAAAACGAAGCTCTCCAGGAGATCTACGCCTTTGAAAGCCCAAGGCCGTCATAACGGCGTTCCATACCCAAAAAGGACCATCCGAATAACTTTCGGGGGCTCGGAAGTTTTTTTTCTTTTCGGTTTCTTTATTTGAATTTTTTGGTTAAACGGGATCACCGTGGATGGCCTATGATTTAACACCACTGCAGAATGATTCCTCATGGTACAGTTCCGTTTCAAATCCACGCACTCATTTCCAAAATTTGCACGACACCGTTTCGGCGTTTTGATCCGACGTTGCACCCCGCACCGTCGATGTTGCACCTTGAGTATATCGATTATTCGGACAGCCATATCTTTTGACTCGTTTAGAGTTACGGGAGCCAAAACCTGTCAAAACGAAGCTCTCCATGTGATCTACGCCTTTGACAGCCCAAGGCCGTCATAACGGCGTTCCATAGCCAAAAAGGACCATCCGAATCACTTTCGGGGGCTCGGAAGTTTTTTTTCTTTTCGGTTTCTTCATTTGAATTTTTTGGTTAAATGGGATCACCGTGGCTGGCCTACGATTTAACACCGCTGCAGAATGATTATCCATGGTACAGTTCTATTACAAATCCACGCACTCATTACCAAAATTCGCACGACACCATTTCGGCGTTTTGATCCGACGTTGCACCCCGCACCGTCGATGTTGCACTCTGAGTATATCGATTATTCGGACAGCCATATCTTTTGACTCGTTTAGAGTTACGTGAGCCATAACCTGTCAAAACGAAGCTCTCCAGGAGATCTACGCCTTTGATAGCCCAAGGTTGTCATAACGGCGTTCCATACCCAAAAAGGACCATCCGAATCACTTTCGGGGGCTCGGAAGTTTTTTTTCTTTTCGGTTCCTACATTTGAATTTTTTGGTTAAACGGGATCACCGTGGCTGGCCTACGATATAAAACCGCTGCAGAATGATTCCTCATGGTACAGTTCCGTTTCAAATCCACGCACTCATTTCCAAAATTCGCACGACACCGTTTCGGCGTTTTGATCAGACGTTGCACCCCGCACCGTCGATGTTGCACCTTGAGTATATCGATTAGTCGGACAGCCATATCTTTTGACTCGTTTAGAGTTACGGGAGCCATAACCTGTCAAAACGAAGCTCTCCAGGAGATCTATGCCTTTGACGGCCCAAGGCCGTCATAATGCCGTTCCATACCCAAAAAGGACCATCCGAATCACTTTCGGGGACTCGGAAGGTTTTTTTCTTTTCGGTTTCTTCATTTGAATTTTTTGGTTAAACGGGATCACCGTGGCTGGCCTACGATTTAACACCGCTGCAGAATGATTCCTCATGGTACAGTTCCGTTTCAAATCCATGCACTCATTTCCAAAATTCGCACGACACCGTTTCGGCGTTTTGATCCGACGTTGCACCCCGCACTGTCGATGTTGCACCTAGAGTATATCGATTATTCGGAAAGCCATATCTTTTGACTCGTTTAGAGTTACGGGAGCCATAACCTTTCAAAACGAAGCTCTCCAGGAGATCTACGCCTTTGACGGCCCAAGGCCGTCATAACGGCGTTCCATACCCAAAAAGTACCATCCGAATCACTTTCGGGGGCTCGGAAGTTTTTTTTCTTTTCGGTTTCTTCATTTAATTTTTTTTGTTAAACGGGATCACCGTGGCTGGCCTACGATTTAACACCGCTGCAGAATGATTATCCATGGTACAGTTCTATTTCAAATCCACGCACTCATTACCAAAATTCGCACGACACCGTTTCGGCGTTTTGATCCGACGTTGCACCCCGCACCGTCGATGTTGCACTCTGAGTATATCGATTATTCGGACAGCCATATCTTTTGACTCGTTTAGAGTTACGGGGCCATAACCTGTCAAAACGAAGCTCTCCAGGAGATCTACGCCTTTGATAGCCCAAGGCCGTCATAACGGCGTTCCATACCCAAAAAGGACAATCCGAATCACTTTCGGGGGCTCGGAAGTTTTTTTTCTTTTCGGTTTCTTCATTTGAATTTTTTGGTTAAACGGGATCACCGTTGCTGGCCTACGATTTAACACCACTGCAGAATGATTCCTCATGGTACAGTTCCATTTCAAATCCATGCACTCATTTCCAAAATTTGCACGACACCGTTTCGACATTTTGATCCGACGTTGCACCCCGCACCGTCGATGTTGCACCTTGAGTATATCGATTATTCGGACAGCCATATCTTTTGACTCGTTTAGAGTTACGGGAGCCATAACCTGTCAAAACGAAGCTCTCCGGGAGATCTACGCCTTTGACAGTCCAAGGCCATAATAACGGCGTTCAATACCCAAAAAGGACCATCCAAATCACTTTCGGGGGCTCGGAAGTTTTTTTTCTTTTCGGTTTCTTCATTTGAATTTTTTGGTTAAACGGGATCACCGTGGCTGGCCTACGATTTAACACCGCTGCAGAATGATTCCTCATGGTACAGTTCCGTTTCAAATCCACGCTCTCATTTCCAAAATTCGCACGACACCGTTTCGACGTTTTGATCCGACGTTGCACCCCGCACCCTCGATGTTGCACCTTGAGTATATCGATTATTCGGACAGCCATATCTTTTGACTCGTTTACAGTTACGGGAGCCATAACCTGTCGAAACGATGCTCTCCAGGAGATCTACGCCTTTGACAGCCCAAGGCCGTCATAACGGTGTTCCATACCCAAAAAGGACCATCCGAATCACTTTCGGGGGCTCGGAAGTTTTTTTTTCGGTTTCTTCATTTGAATTTTTTGGTTAAACGGGATCACCGTGGATGGCCTACGATTTACACCGCTGCAGAATGATTATCCATGGTACAGTTCCGTTTCAAATCCACGCACTAATTTCCAAAATTCGCACGACACCGTTTCGGCGTTTTGATCCGACGTTGCACCCCGCACCGTCGATGTTGCACCTTGAGTATATCGATTATTCGGACAGCCATATCTTTTGACTCGTTTAGAGTTACGGGAGCCAAAACCTGTCAAAACGAAGCCCTCCAGGAGATTTACGCCTATGGCAGCGCAAGGCCGTCATAACGGCGTTCCATACCCAAAAAGAACCATCCGAATCACTTTCGGGGGCTCGGAAGTTTTTTTTCTTTTCGGTTTCTTCATTTGAATTTTTTGGTTAAACGGGATCACCATGGCTGGCCTACGATTTTACACCGCTGCAGAATGATTCCTCATGGTACAGTTCCATTTCAAATCCACGCACTCATTTCCAAAATTCGCACGACACCGTTTCGGCATTTTGATCCGACGTTGCACCCCGCACCGTCGATGTTGCACCTTGAGTATATCGTTATTCGGACAGCCATATCTTTTGACTCGTTTAGAGTTACGGGAGCCATAACCTGTCAAAACGAAGCCCTCCGGGTGATCTACGCCTTTGACAGCCCAAGGCTGTCATAACGGCGTTCCATACCCAAAAAGGGACATCCGAATCACTTTCGGGGGCTCGGAAGTTTTTTTCTTTTCGGTTTCTTCATTTGAATTTTTTGGTTAAACGGGATCACCGTGGCTGGCCTACGATTTAACACCGCTGCAGAATGATTATCCATGGTACAGTTCTGTTTCAAATCCACGCACTCATTACCCAAATTCGCACGACACCGTTTCGGCGTTTTGATCCGACGTTGCACCCTGCACCGTCGATGTTGCACTCTGAGTATATCGATTATTCGGACAGCCATATCTTTTGACTCGTTTTGAGTTACGAGAGCCATAACCTGTCAAAACGAAGCTCTCCAGGAGATCTACGCCTTTGATAGCCCAAGGCCATCATAACGGCGTTCCATACCCAAAATGGACCATCCGAATCACTTTCGGGGGCTCAGAAGTTTTTTTTCTTTTCGGTTTCTTCATTTGAATTTTTTGGTTAAACGGGATCACTGTGGCTGGCCTACGATTTAACACCGCTGCAGAATGATTCCTCATGGTACAGTTCCGTTTCAAATCCACGCACTCATTTCCAAAATTCGCACGACACCGTTTCGGCGTTTTGATCCGACGTTGCACCCCGCACCGTCGATGTTGCACCTTGAATATATCGATTATTCGGACAGCCATATCTTTTGACTCGTTTAGAGTTACGGGAGCCATAACCTATCAAAACGAAGCTCTCCATGTGATCTACGCCTTTGACAGCCCAAGGCCGTCATAACGGCGTTCCATAGCCAAAAAGGACCATCCGAATCACTTTCGGGGGCTCGGAAGTTTTTTTTCTTTTCGGTTTCTTCATTTGAATTTTTTGGTTAAACGGGATCACCGTGGCTGGCCTACGATTTAACACCGCTGCAGAATGATTATCCATGGTACAGTTCTATTACAAATCCACGCACTCATTACCAAAATTCGCACGACACCATTTCGGCGTTTTGATCCGACGTTGCACCCCGCACCGTCGATGTTGCACTCTGAGTATATCGATTATTCGGACAGCCATATCTTTTGACTCGTTTAGAGTTACGGGAGACATAACCTGTCAAAACGAAGCTCTCCAGGAGATCTACGCCTTTGATAGCCCAAGGCCATCATAACGGCGTTCCATACCCAAAAAGGACCATCCGAATCACTTTCGGGGGCTCGGAAGTTTTTTTTCTTTTCGGTTTCTTCATTTAAATTTTTTGGTTAAACGGGATCACCGTGGCTGGCCTACGATTTAACACCGCTGCAGAATGATTCCTCATGGTACAGTTCCGTTTCAAATCCACGCACTCATTTCCAAAATTCGCACGACACCGTTTCGGCGTTTTGATCCGACGTTGCACCCCGCACCGTCGATGTTGCACCTTGAGTATATCGATTATTCGGACAGCCATATCTTTTGACTCGTTTAGAGATACGGGAGCCATAACCCGTCAAAACGAAGCTCTCCAGGAGATCTACGCCTTTGACAGCCCAAGGTCGTCATAACGCCGTTCCATACCCAAAAAGGACCATCCGAATCACTTTCGGGGACTTGGAAGTTTTTTTTCTTTTCGGTTTCTTCATTTGAATTTTTTGGTTAAACGGGATCACCGTGGCTGGCCTACGATTTAACACCGCTGCAGAATGATTCCTCATGGTACAGTTCCGTTTCAAATCCACGCACTCATTTCCAAAATTCGCACGACACTGTATCGGCGTTTTAATCCGACGTTGCACCCCGCACCGTCGATGTTGCACCTAGAGTATATCGATTATTCGGACAGCCATATCTTTTGACTCGTTTAGAGTTACGGGAGCCATAACCTGTCAAAACGAAGCTCTCCAGGAGATCTACGCCTTTGACGGCCCAAGGCCGTCATAACGGCGTTCCATACCCAAAAATGACCATCCGAATCACTTTCGGGGGCTCGGAAGTTTTTTTTCTTTTCGGTTTCTTCATTTGAATTTTTTGGTTAAATGGGATCACCGTGGCTGGCCTACGATTTAACACCGCTGCAGAATGATTATACATGGTACAGTTCTGTTTCAAATCCACGCACTCATTACCAAAATTCGCAAGACACCGTTTCGACGTTTTGATCCGACGTTGCACCCCGCACCGTCGATGTTGCACTCTAAGTATATCGATTATTCGGACAGCCATATCTTTTGACTCGTTTAGAGTTACGGGAGCCATAACCTGTCAAAACGAAGCTCTCCAGGTGATCTACGCCTTTGACAGCCCAATGCCGTCATAATGGCGTTCCATACCCAAAAAGGACCATCCGAATCACTTTCGGGGGCTCGGGAGTTTTTTTTCTTTTCGGTTTCTTCATTTGAATTTTTTGGTTAAACGGGATCACCGTGGCTGGCCTACGATTTAACACCGCTGCAGAATGATTATCCATGGTACAGTTCTGTTTCAAATCCACGCACTCATTACCCAAATTCGCACGACACCGTTTCGGGGTTTTGATCCGACGTTGCACCCCGCACCGTCGATGTTGCACTCTGAGTATATCGATTATTCGGACAGCCATATCTTTTGACTCGTTTTGAGTTACGAGAGCCATAACCTGTCAAAACGAAGCTCTCCAGGAGATCTACGCCTTTGATAGCCCAAGGCCATCATAACGGCGTTCCATACCCAAAAAGGACCATCCGAATCACTTTCGGGGGCTCGGAAGTTTTTTTTCTTTTCGGTTTCTTCATTTGAATTTTTTGGTTAAACGGGATCACCGTGGCTGGCCTACGATTTAACACCGCTGCAGAATGATTCCTCATGGTACAGTTCCGTTTCAAATCCACGCACTTATTTCCAAAATTCGCACGACACCGTTTCGGCGTTTTGATCCGACGTTGCACCCCGCACCTTCGATGTTGCACTCTGAGTATATCGATTATTCGGACAGTCATATCTTTTGACTCGTTTAGAGTTACGGGAGCCATAACCTGTCAAAACGAAGCTCTCCATGTGATCTACGCCTTTGATAGCCCAAGGCCGTCATAACGGCGTTCCATAGCCAAAAAGGACCATCCGAATCACTTTCGGGGGCTCGGAAGTTTTTTTTCTTTTCGGTTTCTTCATTTGAATTTTTTGGTTAAATGGGATCACCGTGGCTGGCCTACGATTTAACACCGCTGCAGAATGATTATCCATGGTACAGTTCTATTACAAATCCACGCACTCATTACCCAAATTCGCACGACACCGTTTCGGGGTTTTGATCCGACGTTGCACCCCGCACCGTCGATGTTGCACTCTGAGTATATCGATTATTCGGACAGCCATATCTTTTGACTCGTTTTGAGTTACGAGAGCCATAACCTGTCAAAACGAAGCTCTCCAGGAGATCTACGCCTTTGATAGCCCAAGGCCATCATAACGGCGTTCCATACCCAAAAAGGACCATCCGAATCACTTTCGGGGGCTCGGAAGTTTTTTTCTTTTCGGTTTCTTCATTTGAATTTTTTGGTTAAACGGGATCACCGTGGCTGGCCTACGATTTAACACCGCTGCAGAATGATTCCTCATGGTACAGTTCCGTTTCAAATCCACGCACTTATTTCCAAAATTCGCACGACACCGTTTCGGCGTTTTGATCCGACGTTGCACCCCGCACCTTCGATGTTGCACTCTGAGTATATCGATTATTCGGACAGCCATATCTTTTGACTCGTTTAGAGTTACGGGAGCCATAACCTGTCAAAACGAAGCTCTCCATGTGATCTACGCCTTTGATAGCCCAAGGCCGTCATAACGGCGTTCCATACCCAAAAAGGACCATCCGAATCACTTTCGGGGGCTCGGAAGTTTTTTTTCTTTTCGGTTTCTTCATTTGAATTTTTTGGTTAAACGGGATCACCGTGACTGGCCTACGATTTAACACCGCTGCAGAATGATTCCTCATGGTACAGTTCCGTTTCAAATCCACGCACTTATTTCCAAAATTCGCACGACACCGTTTCGGCGTTTTGATCCGACGTTGCACCCCGCACCTTCGATGTTGCACTCTGAGTATATCGATTATTCGGACAGCCATATCTTTTGACTCGTTTAGAGTTACGGGAGCCATAACCTGTCAAAACGAAGCTCTCCAGGTGATCTACGCCTTTGACAGCCCAATGCCGTCATAATGGCGTTCCATACCCAAAAAGGACCATCCGAATCACTTTCGGGGGCTCGGGAGTTTTTTTTCTTTTCGGTTTCTTCATTTGAATTTTTTGGTTAAACGGGATCACCGTGGCTGGCCTACGATTTAACACCACTGCAGAATGATTATCCATGGTACAGTTCTGTTTCAAATCCATGCACTCATTACCCAAATTCGCACGACACCGTTTCGGGGTTTTGATCCGACGTTGCACCCCGCACCGTCGATGTTGCACTCTGAGTATATCGATTATTCGGACAGCCATATCTTTTGACTCGTTTTGAGTTACGAGAGCCATAACCTGTCAAAACGAAGCTCTCCAGGAGATCTACGCCTTTGATAGCCCAAGGCCATCATAACGGCGTTCCATACCCAAAAAGGACCATCCGAATCACTTTCGGGGGCTCGGAAGTTTTTTTTCTTTTCGGTTTCTTCATTTGAATTTTTTGGTTAAACGGGATCACCGTGGCTGGCCTACGATTTAACACCGCTGCAGAATGATTCCTCATGGTACAGTTCCGTTTCAAATCCACGCACTTATTTCCAAAATTCGCACGACACCGTTTCGGCGTTTTGATCCGACGTTGCACCCCGCACCTTCGATGTTGCACTCTGAGTATATCGATTATTCGGACAGCCATATCTTTTGACTCGTTTAGAGTTACGGGAGCCATAACCTGTCAAAACGAAGCTCTCCATGTGATCTACGCCTTTGATAGCCCAAGGCCGTCATAACGGCGTTCCATAGCCAAAAAGGACCATCCGAATCACTTTCGGGGGCTCGGAAGTTTTTTTTCTTTTCGGTTTCTTCATTTGAATTTTTTGGTTAAATGGGATCACCGTGGCTGGCCTACGATTTAACACCGCTGCAGAATGATTATCCATGGTACAGTTCTATTACAAATCCACGCACTCATTACCAAAATTCGCATGACACCATTTCGGCGTTTTGATCCGACGTTGCACCACGCACCGTCGATGTTGCACTCTGAGTATATCGATTATTCGGACAGCCATATCTTTTGACTCGTTTAGAGTTACGGGAGACATAACCTGTCAAAACGAAGCTCTCCAGGAGATCTACGCCTTTGATAGCCCAAGGCCATCATAACGGCGTTCCATACCCAAAAAGGACCATCCAAATCACTTTCGGGGGCTCGGAAGTTTTTTTTCTTTTCGGTTTCTTCATTTGAATTTTTTGGTTAAACGGGATCACCGTGGCTGGCCTACGATTTAACACCGCTGCAGAATGATTCCTCATGGTACAGTTCCGTTTCAAATCCACGCACTCATTTCCAAAATTCGCACGACACCGTTTCGGCGTTTTGATCCGACGTTGCACCCCGCACCGTCGATGTTGCACCTTGAATATATCGATTATTCGGACAGCCATATCTTTTGACTCGTTTAGAGTTACGGGAGCCATAACCTGTCAAAACGAAGCTCTCCAGGAGATCTACGCCTTTGACAGCCCAAGGTCATCATAACGCCGTTCCATACCCAAAAAGGACCATCCGAATCACTTTCGGGGGCTCGGGAGTTTTTTTTCTTTTCGGTTTCTTCATTTGAATTTTTTGGTTAAACGGGATCACCGTGGCTGGCCTACGATTTAACACCGCTGCAGAATGATTCCTCATGGTACAGTTCCGTTTCAAATCCACGCACTCATTTCCAAAATTCGCACGACACCGTTTCGGCGTTTTGATCCGACGTTGCACCCCGCACCGTCGATGTTGCACCTAGAGTATATCGATTATTCGGACAGCCATATCTTTTGACTCGTTTAGAGTTACGGGAGCCATAACCTGTCAAAACGAAGCTCTCCAGGTGATCTACGCCTTTGACGGCCCAAGGCCGTCATAACGGCGTTCCATACCCAAAAATGACCATCCGAATCACTTTCGGGGGCTCGGAAGTTTTTTTTCTTTTCGGTTTCTTCATTTGAATTTTTTGGTTAAATGGGATCACCGTGGCTGGCCTACGATTTAACACCGCTGCAGAATGATTATCCATGGTACAGTTCTGTTTCAAATCCATGCACTCATTACCAAAATTCGCACGACACCGTTTTGACGTTTTGATCCGACGTTGCACCCCGCACCGTCGATGTTGCACTCTTAGTATATCGATTATTCGGACAGCCATATCTTTTGACTCGTTTAGAGTTACGGGAGCCATAACCTGTCAAAACGAAGCTCTCCAGGTGATCTACGCCTTTGACAGCCCAAGGCCGTCATAATAGCGTTCCATACCCAAAAAGGACCATCCGAATCACTTTCGGGGGCTCGGGAGTTTTTTTTCTTTTCGGTTTCTTCATTTGAATTTTTTGGTTAAACGGGATCACCGTGGCTGGCCTACGATTTAACACCGCTGCAGAATGATTCCTCATGGTACAGTTCGGTTTCAAATCCACGCACTCATTACCAAAATTCGCACGACACCGTTTCGGCGTTTTGATCCGACGTTGCACCCCGCACCGTCGATGTTGCACCTTGAGTATATTGATTATTCGGACAGCCATATCTTTTGACTCGTTTAGAGTTACGGGAGCCATAACCTGTCAAAACGAAGCTCTCTAGGAGATCTACGCCTTTGACAGCCCAAGGTCGTCATAACGCCGTTCCATACCCAAAAAGGACCATCCGAATCAATTTCGGGGACACGGAAGATTTTTTTCTTTTCGGTTTTTTCATTTGAATTTTTTGTTTAAACGGGATCACCGTGGCTGGCCTACGATTTAACACCGCTGCAGAATGATTCCTCATGGTACAGTTCCGTTTCAAATCCACGCACTCATTTCCAAAATTCGCACGACACCGTTTCGGCGTTTTGATCCGACGTTGCACCCCGCACCGTCGATGTTGCACCTAGAGTATATCGATTATTCGGACAGCCATATCTTTTGACTCGTTTAGAGTTACGGGAGCCATAACCTGTCAAAACGAAGCTCTCCAGGAGATCTACGCCTTTGACGGCCCAAGGCCGTCATAACGGCGTTCCATACCCAAAAATGACCATCCGAATCACTTTTGGGGGCTCGGAAGTTTTTTTTCTTTTCGGTTTCTTCATTTGAATTTTTTGGTTAAATGGGATCACCGTGGCTGGCCTACGATTTAATACCGCTGCAGAATGATTATCCATGGTACAGTTCTGTTTCAAATCCACGCACTCATTACCAAAATTCGCACGACACCGTTTCGACGTTTTGATCCGACGTTGCACCCCGCACCGTCGATGTTGCACTCTAAGTATATCGATTATTCGAACAGCCATATCTTTTGACTCGTTTAGAGTTACGGGAGCCATAACCTGTCAAAACGAAGCTCTCCAGGTGATCTACGCCTTTGACAGCCCAATGCCGTCATAATGGCGTTCCATACCCAAAAAGGACCATCCGAATCACTTTCGGGGGCTCGGGAGTTTTTTTTCTTTTCGGTTTCTTCATTTGAATTTTTGGTTAAACGGGATCACCGTGGCTGGCCTACGATTTAACACCGCTGCAGAATGATTATCCATGGTACAGTTCTGTTTCAAATCCACGCACTCATTTCCCAAATTCGCACGACACCGTTTCGGCGTTTTGATCCGACGTTGCACCCCGCACCGTCGATGTTGCACTCTGAGTATATCGATTATTCGGACAGCCATATCTTTTGACTCGTTTTGAGTTACGAGAGCCATAACCTGTCAAAACGAAGCTCTCCAGGAGATCTACGCCTTTGATAGCCCAAGGCCATCATAAAGGCGTTCCATACCCAAAAAGGACCATCCGAATCACTTTCGGGGGCTCGGAAGTTTTTTTCTTTTCGGTTTCTTCATTTGAATTTTTTGGTTAAACGGGATCACCGTGGCTGGCCTACGATTTAACACCGCTGCAGAATGATTCCTCATGGTACAGTTCCGTTTCAAATCCACGCACTTATTTCCAAAATTCGCACGACACCGTTTCGGCGTTTTGATCCGACGTTGCACCCCGCACCTTCGATGTTGCACTCTGAGTATATCGATTATTCGGACAGCCATATCTTTTGACTCGTTTAGAGTTACGGGAGCCATAACCTGTCAAAACGAAGCTCTCCATGTGATCTACGCCTTTGACAGCCCAAGGCCGTCATAACGGCGTTCCATAGCCAAAAAGGACCATCCGAATCACTTTCGGGGGCTCGGAAGTTTTTTTTCTTTTCGGTTTCTTCATTTGAATTTTTTGGTTAAATGGGATCACCGTGGCTGGCCTACGATTTAACACCGCTGCAGAATGATTATCCATGGTACAGTTCTATTACAAATCCACGCACTCATTACCAAAATTCGCATGACACCATTTCGGCGTTTTGATCCGACGTTGCACCACGCACCGTCGATGTTGCACTCTGAGTATATCGATTATTCGGACAGCCATATCTTTTGACTCGTTTAGAGTTACGGGAGACATAACCTGTCAAAACGAAGCTCTCCAGGAGATCTACGCCTTTGATAGCCCAAGGCCATCATAACGGCGTTCCATACCCAAAAAGGACCATCCGAATCACTTTCGGGGGCTCGGAAGTTTTTTTTCTTTTCGGTTTCTTCATTTGAATTTTTTGGTTAAACGGGATCACCGTGGCTGGCCTACGATTTAACACCGCTGCAGAATGATTCCTCATGGTACAGTTCCGTTTCAAATCCACGCACTCATTTCCAAAATTCGCACGACACCGTTTCGGCGTTTTGATCCGACGTTGCACCCCGCACCGTCGATGTTGCACCTTGAGTATATCGATTATTCGGACAGCCATATCTTTTGACTCGTTTAGAGTTACGGGATCCATAACCTGTCAAAACGAAGCTCTCCAGGAGATCTACGCCTTTGACAGCCCAAGGTCATCATAACGCCGTTCCATACCCAAAAAGGACCATCCGAATCACTTTCGGGGGCTCGGGAGTTTTTTTTCTTTTCGGTTTCTTCATTTGAATTTTTTGGTTAAACGGGATCACCGTGGCTGGCCTACGATTTAACACCGCTGCAGAATGATTCCTCATGGTACAGTTCCGTTTCAAATCCACGCACTCATTTTTAAAAATTCGCACGACACCGTTTCGGCGTTTTGATCCGACGTTGCACCCCGCACCGTCGATGTTGCACCTAGAGTATATCGATTATTCGGACAGCCATATCTTTTGACTCGTTTAGAGTTACGGGAGCCATAACCTGTCAAAACGAAGCTCTCCAGGTGATCTACGCCTTTGACGGCCCAAGGCCGTCATAACGGCGTTCCATACCCAAAAATGACCATCCGAATCACTTTCGGGGGCTCGGAAGTTTTTTTTCTTTTCGGTTTCTTCATTTGAATTTTTTGGTTAAATGGGATCACCGTGGCTGGCCTACGATTTAACACCACTGCAGAATGATTATCCATGGTACAGTTCTGTTTCAAATCCACGCACTCATTACCAAAATTCGCACGACACCGTTTCGACGTTTTGATCCGACGTTGCACCCCGCACCGTCGATGTTGCACTCTAAGTATATCGATTATTCGGACAGCCATATCTTTTGACTCGTTTAGAGTTACGGGAGCCATAACCTGTCAAAACGAAGCTCTCCAGGTGATCTACGCCTTTGATAGCCCAAGGCCATCATAATAGCGTTCCATACCCAAAAAGGACCATCCGAATCACTTTCGGGGGCTCGGGAGTTTTTTTTCTTTTCGGTTTCTTCATTTGAATTTTTTGGTTAAACGGGATCACCGTGGCTGGCCTACGATTTAACACCGCTGCAGAATGATTCCTCATGGTACAGTTCGGTTTCAAATCCACGCACTCATTACCAAAATTCGCACGACACCGTTTCGGCGTTTTGATCCGACGTTGCACCCCGCACCGTCGATGTTGCACCTTGAGTATATCGATTATTCGGACAGCCATATCTTTTAACTCGTTTAGAGTTACGGGAGCCATAACCTGTCAAAACGAAGCTCTCCAGGAGATCTACGCCTTTGACAACCCAAGGTCGTCATAACGCCGTTCCATACCCAAAAAGGACCATCCGAATCAATTTCGGAGACACGGAAGATTTTTTTCTTTTTGGTTTTTTCATTTGAATTTTTTGTTTAAACGGGATCACCGTGGCTGGCCTACGATTTAACACCGCTGCAGAATGATTCCTCATGGTACAGTTCCGTTTCAAATCCATGCACTCATTTCCAAAATTCGCACGACACCGTTTCGGCGTTTTGATCCGACGTTGCACCCCGCACCGTCGATGTTGCACCTAGAGTATATCGATTATTCGGACAGCCATATCTTTTGACTCGTTTAGAGTTACGGGAGCCATAACCTGTCAAAACGAAGCTCTCCAGGAGATCTACGCCTTTGACGGCCCAAGGCCGTCATAATGGCGTTCCATATCCAAAAAGGACCATCCGAATCACTTTCGGGGGCTCGGACGTTTTTTTTCTTTTCGGTTTCTTCATTTGAATTTTTTGGTTAAACGGGATCACCGTGGCTGGCCTACGATTTAACACCGCTGCAGAATGATTATCCATGGTACAGTTCTGTTTCAAATCCACGCACTCATTACCAAAATTCGCACGACACCGTTTCGGCGTTTTGATCCGTCGTTGCACCCCGCACCGTCGATGTTGCACTCTGAGTATATCGATTATTCGGACTGCCATATCTTTTGACTCGTTCAGAGTTACGGGAAACATAACCTGTCAAAACAAAGCTCTCCAGGAGATCTACGCCTTTGATATCCCAAGGCCGTCATAACGGCGTTCCATACCCAAAAAGGACCATCCGAATCACTTTCGGGGGCTCGGAAGTTTTTTTTCTTTTCGGTTTCTTCATTTGAATTTTTTGGTTAAAAGGGATCACCGTGGCTGGCCTACGATTTAACACTGCTGCAGAATGATTATCCATGGTACAGTTCTGTTTCAAATCCACGCACTCATTACCAAAATTCGCACGACACCGTTTCGGCGTTTTGATCCGACGTTGCACCCCGCATCGTCGATGTTGCACTCTGAGTATATCGATTATTCAGGCAGCCATATCTTTTGACTCATTTAGAGTTACGGGAGCCATAACCTATCAAAACGAAGCTGTCCAGGAGATCTACGCCTTTGATAGCCCAAGGCCGTCATAACGGCGTTCCATACCCAAAAAGGACCATCCGAATCACTTTTGGGGGCTCGGAAGTTTTTTTTCTTTTCGGTTTCTTCATTTGAATTTTTTGGTTAAACGAGATCACCGTGGCTGGCCTACGATTTAACACCGCTGCAGAATGATTCCTCATGGTACAGTTCCGTTTCAAATCCACGCACTCATTTCCAAAATTCACACGACACCGTTTCGGCGTTTTGATCCGACGTTGCACCCCGCACCGTCGATGTTGCACCTTGAGTATATCGATTATTCGGACAGCCATATCTTTTGACTCGTTTAGAGTTACGGGAGCCATAACCTGTCAAAACGAAGCTCTCCAGGAGATCTACGCCTTTGACAGCCCAAGGCCGTCATAACGGCGTTCCATACCCGAAAAGGACCATCCGAATAACTTTCGGGGGCTCGGAAGTTTTTTTTCTTTTCGGTTTCATCATTTGAATTTTTTGGTTAAACGGGATCACCGTGGCTGGCCTACGATTTAACAACGCTGCAGAATGATTCCTCATGGTACAGTTCCGTTTCAAATCCATGCACTCATTTCCAAAATTCGCACGACACCGTTTCGGCGTTTTGATCCGACGTTGCACCCCGCACTGTCGATGTTGCACCTAGAGTATATCGATTATTCGGAAAGCCATATCTTTTGACTCGTTTAGAGTTACGGGAGCCATAACCTTTCAAAACGAAGCTCTCCAGGAGATCTACGCCTTTGACGGCCCAAGGCCGTCATAACGGCGTTCCATACCCAAAAAGTACCATCCGAATCACTTTCGGGGGCTCGGAAGTTTTTTTTCTTTTCGGTTTCTTCATTTAATTTTTTTTGTTAAACGGGATCACCGTGGCTGGCCTACGATTTAACACCGCTGCAGAATGATTATCCATGGTACAGTTCTATTTCAAATCCACGCACTCATTACCAAAATTCGCACGACACCGTTTCGGCGTTTTGATCCGACGTTGCACCCCGCACCGTCGATGTTGCACTCTGAGTATATCGATTATTCGGACAGCCATATCTTTTGACTCGTTTAGAGTTACGGGGCCATAACCTGTCAAAACGAAGCTCTCCAGGAGATCTACGCCTTTGATAGCCCAAGGCCGTCATAACGGCGTTCCATACCCAAAAAGGACAATCCGAATCACTTTCGGGGGCTCGGAAGTTTTTTTTCTTTTCGGTTTCTTCATTTGAATTTTTTGGTTAAACGGGATCACCGTTGCTGGCCTACGATTTAACACCACTGCAGAATGATTCCTCATGGTACAGTTCCATTTCAAATCCATGCACTCATTTCCAAAATTTGCACGACACCGTTTCGACATTTTGATCCGACGTTGCACCCCGCACCGTCGATGTTGCACCTTGAGTATATCGATTATTCGGACAGCCATATCTTTTGACTCGTTTAGAGTTACGGGAGCCATAACCTGTCAAAACGAAGCTCTCCGGGAGATCTACGCCTTTGACAGTCCAAGGCCATAATAACGGCGTTCAATACCCAAAAAGGACCATCCAAATCACTTTCGGGGGCTCGGAAGTTTTTTTTCTTTTCGGTTTCTTCATTTGAATTTTTTGGTTAAACGGGATCACCGTGGCTGGCCTACGATTTAACACCGCTGCAGAATGATTCCTCATGGTACAGTTCCGTTTCAAATCCACGCTCTCATTTCCAAAATTCGCACGACACCGTTTCGACGTTTTGATCCGACGTTGCACCCCGCACCCTCGATGTTGCACCTTGAGTATATCGATTATTCGGACAGCCATATCTTTTGACTCGTTTACAGTTACGGGAGCCATAACCTGTCGAAACGATGCTCTCCAGGAGATCTACGCCTTTGACAGCCCAAGGCCGTCATAACGGTGTTCCATACCCAAAAAGGACCATCCGAATCACTTTCGGGGGCTCGGAAGTTTTTTTTTCGGTTTCTTCATTTGAATTTTTTGGTTAAACGGGATCACCGTGGATGGCCTACGATTTACACCGCTGCAGAATGATTATCCATGGTACAGTTCCGTTTCAAATCCACGCACTAATTTCCAAAATTCGCACGACACCGTTTCGGCGTTTTGATCCGACGTTGCACCCCGCACCGTCGATGTTGCACCTTGAGTATATCGATTATTCGGACAGCCATATCTTTTGACTCGTTTAGAGTTACGGGAGCCAAAACCTGTCAAAACGAAGCCCTCCAGGAGATTTACGCCTATGGCAGCGCAAGGCCGTCATAACGGCGTTCCATACCCAAAAAGAACCATCCGAATCACTTTCGGGGGCTCGGAAGTTTTTTTTCTTTTCGGTTTCTTCATTTGAATTTTTTGGTTAAACGGGATCACCATGGCTGGCCTACGATTTTACACCGCTGCAGAATGATTCCTCATGGTACAGTTCCATTTCAAATCCACGCACTCATTTCCAAAATTCGCACGACACCGTTTCGGCATTTTGATCCGACGTTGCACCCCGCACCGTCGATGTTGCACCTTGAGTATATCGTTATTCGGACAGCCATATCTTTTGACTCGTTTAGAGTTACGGGAGCCATAACCTGTCAAAACGAAGCCCTCCGGGTGATCTACGCCTTTGACAGCCCAAGGCTGTCATAACGGCGTTCCATACCCAAAAAGGGACATCCGAATCACTTTCGAGGGCTCGGAAGTTTTTTTCTTTTCGGTTTCTTCATTTGAATTTTTTGGTTAAACGGGATCACCGTGGCTGGCCTACGATTTAACACCGCTGCAGAATGATTATCCATGGTACAGTTCTGTTTCAAATCCACGCACTCATTACCCAAATTCGCACGACACCGTTTCGGCGTTTTGATCCGACGTTGCACCCTGCACCGTCGATGTTGCACTCTGAGTATATCGATTATTCGGACAGCCATATCTTTTGACTCGTTTTGAGTTACGAGAGCCATAACCTGTCAAAACGAAGCTCTCCAGGAGATCTACGCCTTTGATAGCCCAAGGCCATCATAACGGCGTTCCATACCCAAAATGGACCATCCGAATCACTTTCGGGGGCTCAGAAGTTTTTTTTCTTTTCGGTTTCTTCATTTGAATTTTTTGGTTAAACGGGATCACCGTGGCTGGCCTACGATTTAACACCGCTGCAGAATGATTCCTCATGGTACAGTTCCGTTTCAAATCCACGCACTCATTTCCAAAATTCGCACGACACCGTTTCGGCGTTTTGATCCGACGTTGCACCCCGCACCGTCGATGTTGCACCTTGAATATATCGATTATTCGGACAGCCATATCTTTTGACTCGTTTAGAGTTACGGGAGCCATAACCTATCAAAACGAAGCTCTCCATGTGATCTACGCCTTTGACAGCCCAAGGCCGTCATAACGGCGTTCCATAGCCAAAAAGGACCATCCGAATCACTTTCGGGGGCTCGGAAGTTTTTTTTCTTTTCGGTTTCTTCATTTGAATTTTTTGGTTAAACGGGATCACCGTGGCTGGCCTACGATTTAACACCGCTGCAGAATGATTATCCATGGTACAGTTCTATTACAAATCCACGCACTCATTACCAAAATTCGCACGACACCATTTCGGCGTTTTGATCCGACGTTGCACCCCGCACCGTCGATGTTGCACTCTGAGTATATCGATTATTCGGACAGCCATATCTTTTGACTCGTTTAGAGTTACGGGAGACATAACCTGTCAAAACGAAGCTCTCCAGGAGATCTACGCCTTTGATAGCCCAAGGCCATCATAACGGCGTTCCATACCCAAAAAGGACCATCCGAATCACTTTCGGGGGCTCGGAAGTTTTTTTTCTTTTCGGTTTCTTCATTTAAATTTTTTGGTTAAACGGGATCACCGTGGCTGGCCTACGATTTAACACCGCTGCAGAATGATTCCTCATGGTACAGTTCCGTTTCAAATCCACGCACTCATTTCCAAAATTCGCACGACACCGTTTCGGCGTTTTGATCCGACGTTGCACCCCGCACCGTCGATGTTGCACCTTGAGTATATCGATTATTCGGACAGCCATATCTTTTGACTCGTTTAGAGATACGGGAGCCATAACCCGTCAAAACGAAGCTCTCCAGGAGATCTACGCCTTTGACAGCCCAAGGTCGTCATAACGCCGTTCCATACCCAAAAAGGACCATCCGAATCACTTTCGGGGACTCGGAAGTTTTTTTTCTTTTCGGTTTCTTCATTTGAATTTTTTGGTTAAACGGGATCACCGTGGCTGGCCTACGATTTAACACCGCTGCAGAATGATTCCTCATGGTACAGTTCCGTTTCAAATCCACGCACTCATTTCCAAAATTCGCACGACACTGTATCGGCGTTTTAATCCGACGTTGCACCCCGCACCGTCGATGTTGCACCTAGAGTATATCGATTATTCGGACAGCCATATCTTTTGACTCGTTTAGAGTTACGGGAGCCATAACCTGTCAAAACGAAGCTCTCCAGGAGATCTACGCCTTTGACGGCCTAAGGCCGTCATAACGGCGTTCCATACCCAAAAATGACCATCCGAATCACTTTCGGGGGCTCGGAAGTTTTTTTTCTTTTCGGTTTCTTCATTTGAATTTTTTGGTTAAATGGGATCACCGTGGCTGGCCTACGATTTAACACCGCTGCAGAATGATTATACATGGTACAGTTCTGTTTCAAATCCACGCACTCATTACCAAAATTCGCAAGACATCGTTTCGACGTTTTGATCCGACGTTGCACCCCGCACCGTCGATGTTGCACTCTAAGTATATCGATTATTCGGACAGCCATATCTTTTGACTCGTTTAGAGTTACGGGAGCCATAACCTGTCAAAACGAAGCTCTCCAGGTGATCTACGCCTTTGACAGCCCAATGCCGTCATAATGGCGTTCCATACCCAAAAAGGACCATCCGAATCACTTTCGGGGGCTCGGGAGTTTTTTTTCTTTTCGGTTTCTTCATTTGAATTTTTTGGTTAAACGGGATCACCGTGGCTGGCCTACGATTTAACACCGCTGCAGAATGATTATCCATGGTACAGTTCTGTTTCAAATCCACGCACTCATTACCCAAATTCGCACGACACCGTTTCGGGGTTTTGATCCGACGTTGCACCCCGCACCGTCGATGTTGCACTCTGAGTATATCGATTATTCGGACAGCCATATCTTTTGACTCGTTTTGAGTTACGAGAGCCATAACCTGTCAAAACGAAGCTCTCCAGGAGATCTACGCCTTTGATAGCCCAAGGCCATCATAACGGCGTTCCATACCCAAAAAGGACCATCCGAATCACTTTCGGGGGCTCGGAAGTTTTTTTTCTTTTCGGTTTCTTCATTTGAATTTTTTGGTTAAACGGGATCACCGTGGCTGGCCTACGATTTAACACCGCTGCAGAATGATTCCTCATGGTACAGTTCCGTTTCAAATCCACGCACTTATTTCCAAAATTCGCACGACACCGTTTCGGCGTTTTGATCCGACGTTGCACCCCGCACCTTCGATGTTGCACTCTGAGTATATCGATTATTCGGACAGTCATATCTTTTGACTCGTTTAGAGTTACGGGAGCCATAACCTGTCAAAACGAAGCTCTCCATGTGATCTACGCCTTTGATAGCCCAAGGCCGTCATAACGGCGTTCCATAGCCAAAAAGGACCATCCGAATCACTTTCGGGGGCTCGGAAGTTTTTTTTCTTTTCGGTTTCTTCATTTGAATTTTTTGGTTAAATGGGATCACCGTGGCTGGCCTACGATTTAACACCGCTGCAGAATGATTATCCATGGTACAGTTCTATTACAAATCCACGCACTCATTACCCAAATTCGCACGACACCGTTTCGGGGTTTTGATCCGACGTTGCACCCCGCACCGTCGATGTTGCACTCTGAGTATATCGATTATTCGGACAGCCATATCTTTTGACTCGTTTTGAGTTACGAGAGCCATAACCTGTCAAAACGAAGCTCTCCAGGAGATCTACGCCTTTGATAGCCCAAGGCCATCATAACGGCGTTCCATACCCAAAAAGGACCATCCGAATCACTTTCGGGGGCTCGGAAGTTTTTTTCTTTTCGGTTTCTTCATTTGAATTTTTTGGTTAAACGGGATCACCGTGGCTGGCCTACGATTTAACACCGCTGCAGAATGATTCCTCATGGTACAGTTCCGTTTCAAATCCACGCACTTATTTCCAAAATTCGCACGACACCGTTTCGGCGTTTTGATCCGACGTTGCACCCCGCACCTTCGATGTTGCACTCTGAGTATATCGATTATTCGGACAGCCATATCTTTTGACTCGTTTAGAGTTACGGGAGCCATAACCTGTCAAAACGAAGCTCTCCATGTGATCTACGCCTTTGATAGCCCAAGGCCGTCATAACGGCGTTCCATACCCAAAAAGGACCATCCGAATCACTTTCGGGGGCTCGGAAGTTTTTTTTCTTTTCGGTTTCTTCATTTGAATTTTTTGGTTAAACGGGATCACCGTGGCTGGCCTACGATTTAACACCGCTGCAGAATGATTCCTCATGGTACAGTTCCGTTTCAAATCCATGCACTTATTTCCAAAATTCGCACGACACCGTTTCGGCGTTTTGATCCGACGTTGCACCCCGCACCTTCGATGTTGCACTCTGAGTATATCGATTATTCGGACAGCCATATCTTTTGACTCGTTTAGAGTTACGGGAGCCATAACCTGTCAAAACGAAGCTCTCCAGGTGATCTACGCCTTTGACAGCCCAATGCCGTCATAATGGCGTTCCATACCCAAAAAGGACCATCCGAATCACTTTCGGGGGCTCGGGAGTTTTTTTTCTTTTCGGTTTCTTCATTTGAATTTTTTGGTTAAACGGGATCACCGTGGCTGGCCTACGATTTAACACCGCTGCAGAATGATTATCCATGGTACAGTTCTGTTTCAAATCCACGCACTCATTACCCAAATTCGCACGACACCGTTTCGGGGTTTTGATCCGACGTTGCACCCCGCACCGTCGATGTTGCACTCTGAGTATATCGATTATTCGGACAGCCATATCTTTTGACTCGTTTTGAGTTACGAGAGCCATAACCTGTCAAAACGAAGCTCTCCAGGAGATCTACGCCTTTGATAGCCCAAGGCCATCATAACGGCGTTCCATACCCAAAAAGGACCATCCGAATCACTTTCGGGGGCTCGGAAGTTTTTTTTCTTTTCGGTTTCTTCATTTGAATTTTTTGGTTAAACGGGATCACCGTGGCTGGCCTACGATTTAACACCGCTGCAGAATGATTCCTCATGGTACAGTTCGTTTCAAATCCACGCACTTATTTCCAAAATTCGCACGACACCGTTTCGGCGTTTTGATCCGACGTTGCACCCCGCACCTTCGATGTTGCACTCTGAGTATATCGATTATTCGGACAGCCATATCTTTTGACTCGTTTAGAGTTACGGGAGCCATAACCTGTCAAAACGAAGCTCTCCATGTGATCTACGCCTTTGATAGCCCAAGGCCGTCATAACGGCGTTCCATAGCCAAAAAGGACCATCCGAATCACTTTCGGGGGCTCGGAAGTTTTTTTTCTTTTCGGTTTCTTCATTTGAATTTTTTGGTTAAATGGGATCACCGTGGCTGGCCTACGATTTAACACCGCTGCAGAATGATTATCCATGGTACAGTTCTATTACAAATCCACGCACTCATTACCAAAATTCGCATGACACCATTTCGGCGTTTTGATCCGACGTTGCACCACGCACCGTCGATGTTGCACTCTGAGTATATCGATTATTCGGACAGCCATATCTTTTGACTCGTTTAGAGTTACGGGAGACATAACCTGTCAAAATGAAGCTCTCCAGGAGATCTACGCCTTTGATAGCCCAAGGCCATCATAACGGCGTTCCATACCCAAAAAGGACCATCCAAATCACTTTCGGGGGCTCGGAAGTTTTTTTTCTTTTCGGTTTCTTCATTTGAATTTTTTGGTTAAACGGGATCACCGTGGCTGGCCTACGATTTAACACCGCTGCAGAATGATTCCTCATGGTACAGTTCCGTTTCAAATCCACGCACTCATTTCCAAAATTCGCACGACACCGTTTCGGCGTTTTGATCCGACGTTGCACCCCGCACCGTCGATGTTGCACCTTGAATATATCGATTATTCGGACAGCCATATCTTTTGACTCGTTTAGAGTTACGGGAGCCATAACCTGTCAAAACGAAGCTCTCCAGGAGATCTACGCCTTTGACAGCCCAAGGTCATCATAACGCCGTTCCATACCCAAAAAGGACCATCCGAATCACTTTCGGGGGCTCGGGAGTTTTTTTTCTTTTCGGTTTCTTCATTTGAATTTTTTGGTTAAACGGGATCACCGTGGCTGGCCTACGATTTAACACCGCTGCAGAATGATTCCTCATGGTACAGTTCCGTTTCAAATCCACGCACTCATTTCCAAAATTCGCACGACACCGTTTCGGCGTTTTGATCCGACGTTGCACCCCGCACCGTCGATGTTGCACCTAGAGTATATCGATTATTCGGACAGCCATATCTTTTGACTCGTTTAGAGTTACGGGAGCCATAACCTGTCAAAACGAAGCTCTCCAGGTGATCTACGCCTTTGACGGCCCAAGGCCGTCATAACGGCGTTCCATACCCAAAAATGACCATCCGAATCACTTTCGGGGGCTCGGAAGTTTTTTTTCTTTTCGGTTTCTTCATTTGAATTTTTTGGTTAAATGGGATCACCGTGGCTGGCCTACGATTTAACACCGCTGCAGAATGATTATCCATGGTACAGTTCTGTTTCAAATCCATGCACTCATTACCAAAATTCGCACGACACCGTTTTGACGTTTTGATCCGACGTTGCACCCCGCACCGTCGATGTTGCACTCTTAGTATATCGATTATTCGGACAGCCATATCTTTTGACTCGTTTAGAGTTACGGGAGCCATAACCTGTCAAAACGAAGCTCTCCAGGTGATCTACGCCTTTGACAGCCCAAGGCCGTCATAATAGCGTTCCATACCCAAAAAGGACCATCCGAATCACTTTCGGGGGCTCGGGAGTTTTTTTTCTTTTCGGTTTCTTCATTTGAATTTTTTGGTTAAACGGGATCACCGTGGCTGGCCTACGATTTAACACCGCTGCAGAATGATTCCTCATGGTACAGTTCGGTTTCAAATCCACGCACTCATTACCAAAATTCGCACGACACCGTTTCGGCGTTTTGATCCGACGTTGCACCCCGCACCGTCGATGTTGCACCTTGAGTATATCGATTATTCGGACAGCCATATCTTTTGACTCGTTTAGAGTTACGGGAGCCATAACCTGTCAAAACGAAGCTCTCCAGGAGATCTACGCCTTTGACAGCCCAAGGTCGTCATAACGCCGTTCCATACCCAAAAAGGACCATCCGAATCAATTTCGGGGACACGGAAGATTTTTTTCTTTTCGGTTTTTTCATTTGAATTTTTTGTTTAAACGGGATCACCGTGGCTGGCCTACGATTTAACACCGCTGCAGAATGATTCCTCATGGTACAGTTCCGTTTCAAATCCACGCACTCATTTCCAAAATTCGCACGACACCGTTTCGGCGTTTTGATCCGACGTTGCACCCCGCACCGCCGATGTTGCACCTAGAGTATATCGATTATTCGGACAGCCATATCTTTTGACTCGTTTAGAGTTACGGGAGCCATAACCTGTCAAAACGAAGCTCTCCAGGAGATCTACGCCTTTGACGGCCCAAGGCCGTCATAACGGCGTTCCATACCCAAAAATGACCATCCGAATCACTTTTGGGGGCTCGGAAGTTTTTTTTCTTTTCGGTTTCTTCATTTGAATTTTTTGGTTAAATGGGATCACCGTGGCTGGCCTACGATTTAATACCGCTGCAGAATGATTATCCATGGTACAGTTCTGTTTCAAATCCACGCACTCATTACCAAAATTCGCACGACACCGTTTCGACGTTTTGATCCGACGTTGCACCCCGCACCGTCGATGTTGCACTCTAAGTATATCGATTATTCGAACAGCCATATCTTTTGACTCGTTTAGAGTTACGGGAGCCATAACCTGTCAAAACGAAGCTCTCCAGGTGATCTACGCCTTTGACAGCCCAATGCCGTCATAATGGCGTTCCATACCCAAAAAGGACCATCCGAATCACTTTCGGGGGCTCGGGAGTTTTTTTTCTTTTCGGTTTCTTCATTTGAATTTTTGGTTAAACGGGATCACCGTGGCTGGCCTACGATTTAACACCGCTGCAGAATGATTATCCATGGTACAGTTCTGTTTCAAATCCACGCACTCATTTCCCAAATTCGCACGACACCGTTTCGGCGTTTTGATCCGACGTTGCACCCCGCACCGTCGATGTTGCACTCTGAGTATATCGATTATTCGGACAGCCATATCTTTTGACTCGTTTTGAGTTACGAGAGCCATAACCTGTCAAAACGAAGCTCTCCAGGAGATCTACGCCTTTGATAGCCCAAGGCCATCATAAAGGCGTTCCATACCCAAAAAGGACCATCCGAATCACTTTCGGGGGCTCGGAAGTTTTTTTCTTTTCGGTTTCTTCATTTGAATTTTTTGGTTAAACGGGATCACCGTGGCTGGCCTACGATTTAACACCGCTGCAGAATGATTCCTCATGGTACAGTTCCGTTTCAAATCCACGCACTTATTTCCAAAATTCGCACGACACCGTTTCGGCGTTTTGATCCGACGTTGCACCCCGCACCTTCGATGTTGCACTCTGAGTATATCGATTATTCGGACAGCCATATCTTTTGACTCGTTTAGAGTTACGGGAGCCATAACCTGTCAAAACGAAGCTCTCCATGTGATCTACGCCTTTGACAGCCCAAGGCCGTCATAACGGCGTTCCATAGCCAAAAAGGACCATCCGAATCACTTTCGGGGGCTCGGAAGTTTTTTTTCTTTTCGGTTTCTTCATTTGAATTTTTTGGTTAAATGGGATCACCGTGGCTGGCCTACGATTTAACACCGCTGCAGAATGATTATCCATGGTACAGTTCTATTACAAATCCACGCACTCATTACCAAAATTCGCATGACACCATTTCGGCGTTTTGATCCGACGTTGCACCACGCACCGTCGATGTTGCACTCTGAGTATATCGATTATTCGGACAGCCATATCTTTTGACTCGTTTAGAGTTACGGGAGACATAACCTGTCAAAACGAAGCTCTCCAGGAGATCTACGCCTTTGATAGCCCAAGGCCATCATAACGGCGTTCCATACCCAAAAAGGACCATCCGAATCACTTTCGGGGGCTCGGAAGTTTTTTTTCTTTTCGGTTTCTTCATTTGAATTTTTTGGTTAAACGGGATCACCGTGGCTGGCCTACGATTTAACACCGCTGCAGAATGATTCCTCATGGTACAGTTCCGTTTCAAATCCACGCACTCATTTCCAAAATTCGCACGACACCGTTTCGGCGTTTTGATCCGACGTTGCACCCCGCACCGTCGATGTTGCACCTTGAGTATATCGATTATTCGGACAGCCATATCTTTTGACTCGTTTAGAGTTACGGGATCCATAACCTGTCAAAACGAAGCTCTCCAGGAGATCTACGCCTTTGACAGCCCAAGGTCATCATAACGCCGTTCCATACCCAAAAAGGACCATCCGAATCACTTTCGGGGGCTCGGGAGTTTTTTTTCTTTTCGGTTTCTTCATTTGAATTTTTTGGTTAAACGGGATCACCGTGGCTGGCCTACGATTTAACACCGCTGCAGAATGATTCCTCATGGTACAGTTCCGTTTCAAATCCACGCACTCATTTTTAAAAATTCGCACGACACCGTTTCGGCGTTTTGATCCGACGTTGCACCCCGCACCGTCGATGTTGCACCTAGAGTATATCGATTATTCGGACAGCCATATCTTTTGACTCGTTTAGAGTTACGGGAGCCATAACCTGTCAAAACGAAGCTCTCCAGGTGATCTACGCCTTTGACGGCCCAAGGCCGTCATAACGGCGTTCCATACCCAAAAATGACCATCCGAATCACTTTCGGGGGCTCGGAAGTTTTTTTTCTTTTCGGTTTCTTCATTTGAATTTTTTGGTTAAATGGGATCACCGTGGCTGGCCTACGATTTAACACCACTGCAGAATGATTATCCATGGTACAGTTCTGTTTCAAATCCACGCACTCATTACCAAAATTCGCACGACACCGTTTCGACGTTTTGATCCGACGTTGCACCCCGCACCGTCGATGTTGCACTCTAAGTATATCGATTATTCGGACAGCCATATCTTTTGACTCGTTTAGAGTTACGGGAGCCATAACCTGTCAAAACGAAGCTCTCCAGGTGATCTACGCCTTTGACAGCCCAAGGCCATCATAATAGCGTTCCATACCCAAAAAGGACCATCCGAATCACTTTCGGGGGCTCGGGAGTTTTTTTTCTTTTCGGTTTCTTCATTTGAATTTTTTGGTTAAACGGGATCACCGTGGCTGGCCTACGATTTAACACCGCTGCAGAATGATTCCTCATGGTACAGTTCGGTTTCAAATCCACGCACTCATTACCAAAATTCGCACGACACCGTTTCGGCGTTTTGATCCGACGTTGCACCCCGCACCGTCGATGTTGCACCTTGAGTATATCGATTATTCGGACAGCCATATCTTTTAACTCGTTTAGAGTTACGGGAGCCATAACCTGTCAAAACGAAGCTCTCCAGGAGATCTACGCCTTTGACAACCCAAGGTCGTCATAACGCCGTTCCATACCCAAAAAGGACCATCCGAATCAATTTCGAAGACACGGAAGATTTTTTTCTTTTTGGTTTTTTCATTTGAATTTTTTGTTTAAACGGGATCACCGTGGCTGGCCTACGATTTAACACCGCTGCAGAATGATTCCTCATGGTACAGTTCCGTTTCAAATCCATGCACTCATTTCCAAAATTCGCACGACACCGTTTCGGCGTTTTGATCCGACGTTGCACCCCGCACCGTCGATGTTGCACCTAGAGTATATCGATTATTCGGACAGCCATATCTTTTGACTCGTTTAGAGTTACGGGAGCCATAACCTGTCAAAACGAAGCTCTCCAGGAGATCTACGCCTTTGACGGCCCAAGGCTGTCATAATGGCGTTCCATATCCAAAAAGGACCATCCGAATCACTTTCGGGGGCTCGGACGTTTTTTTTCTTTTCGGTTTCTTCATTTGAATTTTTTGGTTAAACGGGATCACCGTGGCTGGCCTACGATTTAACACCGCTGCAGAATGATTATCCATGGTACAGTTCTGTTTCAAATCCACGCACTCATTACCAAAATTCGCACGACACCGTTTCGGCGTTTTGATCCGTCGTTGCACCCCGCACCGTCGATGTTGCACTCTGAGTATATCGATTATTCGGACTGCCATATCTTTTGACTCGTTCAGAGTTACGGGAAACATAACCTGTCAAAACAAAGCTCTCCAGGAGATCTACGCCTTTGATATCCCAAGGCCGTCATAACGGCGTTCCATACCCAAAAAGGACCATCCGAATCACTTTCGGGGGCTCGGAAGTTTTTTTTCTTTTCGGTTTCTTCATTTGAATTTTTTGGTTAAAAGGGATCACCGTGGCTGGCCTACGATTTAACACTGCTGCAGAATGATTATCCATGGTACAGTTCTGTTTCAAATCCACGCACTCATTACCAAAATTCGCACGACACCGTTTCGGCGTTTTGATCCGACGTTGCACCCCGCATCGTCGATGTTGCACTCTGAGTATATCGATTATTCAGGCAGCCATATCTTTTGACTCATTTAGAGTTACGGGAGCCATAACCTATCAAAACGAAGCTGTCCAGGAGATCTACGCCTTTGATAGCCCAAGGCCGTCATAACGGCGTTCCATACCCAAAAAGGACCATCCGAATCACTTTTGGGGGCTCGAAAGTTTTTTTTCTTTTCGGTTTCTTCATTTGAATTTTTTGGTTAAACGAGATCACCGTGGCTGGCCTACGATTTAACACCGCTGCAGAATGATTCCTCATGGTACAGTTCCGTTTCAAATCCACGCACTCATTTCCAAAATTCACACGACACCGTTTCGGCGTTTTGATCCGACGTTGCACCCCGCACCGTCGATGTTGCACCTTGAGTATATCGATTATTCGGACAGCCATATCTTTTGACTCGTTTAGAGTTACGGGAGCCATAACCTGTCAAAACGAAGCTCTCCAGGAGATCTACGCCTTTGACAGCCCAAGGCCGTCATAACGGCGTTCCATACCCGAAAAGGACCATCCGAATAACTTTCGGGGGCTCGGAAGTTTTTTTTCTTTTCGGTTTCATCATTTGAATTTTTTGGTTAAACGGGATCACCGTGGCTGGCCTACGATTTAACACCGCTGCAGAATGATTACACATGGTACAGTTCCATTTCAAATCCACGCTCTCATTTCCAAAATTCGCACGACACCGTTTCGACGTTTTGATCCGACGTTGCACCCCGCACCGTCGATGTTGCACCTTGAGTATATCGATTATTCGGACAGCCATATCTTTTGACTCGTTTACAGTTAAGGGAGCCATAACCTGTCAAAACGATGCTCTCCAGGAGATCTACGCATTTGACAGCCCAAGGCCGTCATAACGGCGTTCCATACCCAAAAAGGACCATCCGAATCACTTTCGGGGGCTCGGAAGTTTTTTTTCTTTTCGGTTTCTTCATTTGAATTTTTTGGTTAAACGGGATCACCGTGGCTGGCCTACGATTTAACACCGCTGCAGAATGATTATCCATGGTACAGTTCCGTTTCAAATCCACGCACTCATTTCCAAAATACGCACGACACCGTTTCGGCGTTTTGATCCGACGTTGCACCCCGCACCGTCGATGTTGCACCTTGAGTATATCGATTATTCGGACAACCATATCTTTTGACTCTTATAGAGTTACGAGAGCCATAACCTGTCAAAATGAAGCTCTCCAGGAGATCTACACCTTTGAAAGCCCAAGGCCGTCATAACGGTGTTCCATACCCAAAAAGGACCATCCGAATCACTTTCGGGGGCTCGGAAGTTTTTTTTCTTTTCGGTTTCTTTATTTGAATTTTTTGGTTAAACGGGATCACCGTGGATGGCCTACGATTTAACACCACTGCAGAATGATTCCTCATGGTACAGTTCCGTTTCAAATCCACGCACTCATTTCCAAAATTTGCACGACACCGTTTTGGCGTTTTGATCCGACGTTGCACCCCGCACCGTCGATGTTGCACCTTGAGTATATCGATTATTCGGACAGCCATATCTTTTGACTCGTTTAGAGTTACGGGAGCCATAACCTGTCAAAACGAAGCTCTCCATGTGATCTACGCCTTTGACCGCCCAAGGCCGTCATAACGGCGTTCCATAGCCAAAATGGACCATCCGAATCACTTTCGGGGGCTCGGAAGTTTTTTTTCTTTTCGGTTTCTTCATTTGAATTTTTTGGATAAATGGGATCACCGTGGCTGGCCTACGATTTAACACCGCTGCAGAATTATTATCCATGGTACAGTTCTATTACAAATCCACGCACTCATTACCAAAATTCGCACGACACCATTTCGGCGTTTTGATCCGACGTTGCACCCCGCACCGTCGATGTTGCACTCTGAGTATATCGATTATTCGGACAGCCATATCTTTTGACTCGTTTAGAGTTACATGAGCCATAACCTGTCAAAACGAAGCTCTCCAGGAGATCTACGCCTTTGATAGCCCAAGGTTGTCATAACGGCGTTCCATACCCAAAAAGGACCATCTGAATCACTTTCGGGGGCTCGGAAGTTTTTTTTCTTTTCGGTTCCTACATTTGAATTTTTTGGTTAAACGGGATCACCGTGGCTGGCCTACGATATAACACCGCTGCAGAATGATTCCTCATGGTACAGTTCCGTTTCAAATCCACGTCATTTCCAAAATTCGCACGACACCGTTTCGGCGTTTTGATTCGACGTTGCACCCCGCACCATCGATGTTGCACCTTGAGTATATCGATTAGTCGGACAGCCATATCTTTTGACTCGTTTAGAGTTACGGGAGCCATAACCTGTCAAAACGAAGCTCTCCAGGAGATCTATGCCTTTGACGGCCCAAGGCCGTCATAACGCCGTTCCATACCCAAAAAGGACCATCCGAATCACTTTTGGGGACTCGGAAGTTTTTTTTCTTTTCGGTTTCTTCATTTGAATTTTTTGGTTAAACGGGATCACCGTGGCTGGCCTACGATTTAACACCGCTGCATAATGATTCCTCATGGTACAGTTCCGTTTCAAATCCATGCACTCATTTCCAAAATTCGCACGACACCGTTTCGGCTTTTTGATCCGACGTTGCACCCCGCACTGTCGATGTTGCACCTAGAGTATATCGATTATTCGGAAAGCCATATCTTTTGACTCGTTTAGAGTTACGGGAGCCATAACCTGTCAAAACGAAGCTCTCCAGGAGATCTACGCCTTTGATGGCCCAAGGCCGTCATAACGGCGTTCCATACCCAAAAAGTACCATCCGAATCACTTTCGGGGGCTCGGAAGTTTTTTTTCTTTTCGGTTTCTTCATTTAAATTTTTTTGTTAAACGGGATCACCGTGGCTGGCCTACGATTTAACACCGCTGCAGAATGATTATCCATGGTACAGTTCTATTTCAAATCCACGCACTCATTACCAAAATTCGCACGACACCGTTTCGGCGTTTTGATCCGACGTTGCACCCCGCACCGTCGATGTTGCACTCTGAGTATATCGATTATTCGGACAGCCATATCTTTTGACTCGTTTAAAGTTACGGGGCCATAACCTGTCAAAACGAAGCTCTCCAGGAGATCTACGACTTTGATAGCCCAAGGCCGTCATAACGGCGTTCCATACCCAAAAAGGACCATCCGAATCACTTTCGGGGGCTCGGAAGTTTTTTTTCTTTTCGGTTTCTTCATTTGAATTTTTTGGTTAAACGGGATCACCGTGGCTGGCCTACGATTTAACACCGCTGCAGAATGATTCCTCATGGTACAGTTCCATTTCAAATCCATGCACTCATTTCCAAAATTTGCACGACACCGTTTCGGCATTTTGATCCGACGTTGCACCCCGCACCGTCGATGTTGCACCTTGAGTATATCGATTATTCGGACAACCATATCTTTTGACTCGTTTAGAGTTACGGGATCCATAACCTGTCAAAACGAAGCTCTCCAGGAGATCTACGCCTTTGACAGTCCAAGGCCATCATAACGGCGTTCAATACCCAAAAAGGACCATCCAAATCACTTTCGGGGGCTTGGAAGTTTTTTTTCTTTTCGGTTTCTTCATTTGAATTTTTTGGTTAAACGGTATCACCGTTGCTGGCCTACGATTTAACACCGCTGCAGAATGATTCCTCATGGTACAGTTCCGTTTCAAATCCACGCTCTCATTTCCAAAATTCGCACGACACCGTTTCGACGTTTTGATCCGACGTTGCACCCCGCACCCTCGATGTTGCACCTTGAGTATATCGATTATTCGGACAGCCATATCTTTTGACTCGTTTACAGTTACGGGAGCCATAACCTGTCAAAACGATGCTCTCCAGGAGATCTACGCCTTTGACAGCCCAAGGCCGTCATAACGGTGTTCCATACCCAAAAAGGACCATCCGAATCACTTTCGGGGGCTCGGAAGTTTTTTTTTTTCGGTTTCTTCATTTGAATTTTTTGGTTAAACGGGATCACCGTGGATGGCCTACGATTTACACCGCTGCAGAATGATTATCAATGATACAGTTCCGTTTCAAATCCACGCACTAATTTCCAAAATTCGCACGACACCGTTTCGGCGTTTTGATCCGACGTTGCACCCCGCACCGTCGATGTTGCACCTTGAGTATATCGATTATTCGGACAGCCATATCTTTTGACTCGTTTAGAGTTACGGGAGCCATAACCTGTCAAAACGAAGCCCTCCAGGAGATTTACGCCTATGGCAGCGCAAGGCCGTCATAACGGCGTTCCATACCCAAAAAGGACCATCCGAATCACTTTCGGGGGCTCGGAAGTTTTTTTTCTTTTCGGTTTCTTCATTTGAATTTTTTGGTTAAACGGGATCACCATGGCTGGCCTACGATTTTACACCGCTGCAGAATGATTCCTCATGGTACAGTTCCATTTCAAATCCACGCACTCATTTCCAAAATTCGCACGACACCGTTTCGGCATTTTGATCCGACGTTGCACCCCGCACCGTCGATGTTGCACCTTGAGTATATCGTTATTCGGACAGCCATATCTTTTGACTCGTTAAGAGTAACGGGAGCCATAACCTGTCAAAACGAAGCCCTCCGGGTGATCTACGCCTTTGACAGCCCAAGGCTGTCATAACGGCGTTCCATACCCAAAAAGGGACATCCGAATCACTTTCGGGGGCTCGGAAGTTTTTTTTCTTTTCGGTTTCTTCATTTGAATTTTTTGGTTAAACGGGATCACCGTGGCTGGCCTACGATTTAACATCGCTGCAGAATGATTATCCATGGTACAGTTCTGTTTCAAATCCACGCACTCATTACCCAAATTCGCACGACACCGTTTCGGCGTTTTGATCCGACGTTGCACCCCGCACCGTCGATGTTGCACTCTGAGTATATCGATTATTCGGACAGCCATATCTTTTGACTCGTTTTGAGTTACGAGAGCCATAACCTGTCAAAACGAAGCTCTCCAGGAGATCTACACCTTTGATAGCCCAAGGCCATCATAACGGCGTTCCATACCCAAAAAGGACCATCCGAATCACTTTCGGGGGCTCGGAAGTTTTTTTTCTTTTCGGTTTCTTCATTTGAATTTTTTGGTTAAACGGGATCACCGTGGCTGGCCTACGATTTAACACCGCTGCAGAATGATTCCTCATGGTACAGTTCCGTTTCAAATCCACGCACTCATTTCCAAAATTCGCACGACACCGTTTCGGCGTTTTGATCCGACGTTGCACCCCGCAACGTCGATGTTGCACCTTGAGTATATCGATTATTCGGACAGCCATATCTTTTGACTCGTTTAGAGTTACGGGAGCCATAACCTGTCAAAACGAAGCTCTCCAAGAGATCTACGCCTTTGACGGCCCAAGGCCGTCATAACGCCGTTCCATACCCAAAAAGGACCATCCGAATCACTTTCGGGGACTCGGAAGTTTTTTTTCTTTTCGGTTTCTTCATTTGAATTTTTTGGTTAAACGGGATCATCGTGGCTGGCCTATGATTTAACACCACTACAGAATGATTCCACATGGTACAGTTCCGTTTCAAATCCACGCACTCATTTCCAAAATTCGCACGACACCGTTTCGGCATTTTGATCCGACGTTGCACCCCGCAACGTCGATGTTGCACCTTGAGTATATCGATTATTCGGACAACCATATCTTTTGACTCGTTTAGAGTTACGGGAGCCATAACCTGTCAAAACGAAGCTCTCCAGGAGATCTACGCCTTTGACGGCCCAAGGCCGTCATAACGCCGTTCCATATCCAAAAAGGACCATCCGAATCACTTTCGGGGACTCGGAAGTTTTTTTTCTTTTCGGTTTCTTCATTTGAATTTTTTGGTTAAACGGGATCACCGTGGCTGGCCTACGATTTAACACAGCGGCAGAATGATTCCTCATGGTACAGTTCCGTTTCAAATCCACGCACTCATTTCCAAAATTCGCACGACACCGTTTCGGTGTTTTGATCCGACGTTGCACCCCGCACCGTCGATGTTGCACCTAGAGTATATCGATTATTCGGACAGCCATATCTTTTGACTCGTTTAGAGTTACGGGAGCGATAACCTGTCAAAACGAAGCTCTCCAGGAGATTTACGCCTTTGACAGCCCAAGGCCGTCATAACGGCGTTCCATACCCAAAAAGGACCATCTGAATCACTTTCGGGGGCTCGGAAGTTTTTTTTCTTTTCGGTTTCTTCATTTGATTTTTTTGGTTAAACGGGATCACCGTGGCTGGCCTACGATTTAACACCACTGCAGAATGATTCCTCATGGTACAGTTCCGTTTCAAATCCACACACTCATTTCCAAAATTCGCATGACACCGTTTCGACGTTTTGATCCGACGTTGCACCCCGCACCGTCGATGTTGCACCTTGAGTATATCGATTATTCGAACAGCCATATCTTTTGACTCGTTTAGAGTTACGGGAGCCATAACCTGTCAAAACAAAGCTCTCTAGGAGATCTACGCCTTTGACGGCCCAAGGCCGTCATAACGCCGTTCCATACCCAAAAAGGACCATCCGAATCACTTTCGGGGACTCGGAAGTTTTTTTTCTTTTCGGTTTCTTCATTTGAATTTTTTGGTTAAACGGGATCACCGTGGCTGGCCTACGATTTAACACCGCTGCAGAATGATTCCTCATGGTACAGTTCCGTTTCAAATCCATGCACTCATTTCCAAAATTCGCACGACACCGTTTCGGCGTTTTGATCCGACGTTGCACCCCGCACCGTCGATGTTGCACCTAGAGTATATCGATTATTCGGACAGCCATATCTTTTGACTCGTTTAGAGTTACGGGAGCCATAACCTGTCAAAACGAAGCTCTCCAGGAGATCTACGACTTTGACAGCCCAAGGCCGTCATAACGGCGTTCCATACCCAAAAAGGACCATCCGAATCACTTTCGGGGGCTCGGAAGTTTTTTTTCTTTTCGGTTTCTTCATTTGAATTTTTTGGTTAAATGGGATCACCGTGGTTGGCCTACGATTTAACACCGCTGCAGAATGATTCCTCATGGTACAGTTCAGTTTCAAATCCACGCACTCATTTCCAAAATTCGCACGACACCGTTTTGGCGTTTTGATCCGACGTTGCACCCCGCACCATCGATGTTGCACCTTGATTATATCGATTATTCGGACAGCCATATCTTTTGACTCGTTTAGAGTTACGGGAGCCATAACCTGTCAAAATGAAGCTCTCCAGGAGATCTACGCCTTTGACTTCCCAAGGCTGTCATAACGCCGTTCCATACCCAAAAAGGACCATCCGAATCACTTTCGGGGACTCAGAAGTTTTTTTTCTTTTCGGTTTCTTCATTTGAATTTTTTGGTTAAACGGGATCACCATGGCTGGCCTACGATTTAACACCGCTGCAGAATGATTCCTCATGGTACAGTTCCGTTTCAAATCCACGCACTCATTTCCAATATTCGCACGACACCGTTTCGGCGTTTTGATCCGATGTTGCACCCCGCACCGTCGATGTTGCACCTTGAGTATATCGATTATTCGGACAGCCATATCTTTTGACTCGTTTAGAGTTACGGGAGCCATAACCTGTCAAAACGAAGCTCTCCAGGAGATCTACGCCTTTGACAGCCCAAGGCCGTCATAACGCCGTTCCATACCCAAAAAGGACCATCCGAATCACTTTTGGGGACTCGAAAGTTTTTTTTCTTTTCGGTTTCTTCATTTGAATTTTTTGGTTAAACGGGATCACCGTGGCTGGCATACGATTTAACACCGCTGCAGAATGATTCCTCATGGTACAGTTCCGTTTCAAATCCACGCACTCATTTCCAAAATTCGCACGACACCGTTTCGGCATTTTCATCCGACGTTGCACCCCGCACCGTCGATGTTGCACCTTGAGTATATCGTTATTCGGACAGCCATATCTTTTGACTCGTTTAGAGTTACGGGAGCCATAACCTGTCAAAACGAACCCTCCGGGTGATCTAAGCCTTTGACAGCCCAAGGCTGTCATAACGGCGTTCCATACCCAAAAAGGGCCATCCGAATCACTTTCGGGGGCTCGGAAGTTTTTTTTCTTTTCGGTTTCTTCATTTGAATTTTTTGGTTAAACGGGATCACCGTGGCTGGCCTACGATTTAACACCGCTGCAGAATGATTATCCATGGTACAGTTCTGTTTCAAATCCACGCACTCATTACCCAAATTCGCACGACACCGTTTCGGCGTTTTGATCCGACGTTGCACCCCGCACCGTCGATGTTGCACTCTGAGTATATCGATTATTCGGACAGCCATATCTTTTGACTCGTTTTGAGTTACGAGAGCCATAACCTGTCAAAACGAAGCTCTCCAGGAGATCTACGCCTTTGATAGCCCAAGGCCGTCATAACGGCGTTCCATACCCAAAAAGGACCATCCGAATCACTTTCGGGGGCTCGGAAGTTTTTTTTCTTTTCGGTTTCTTCATTTGAATTTTTTGGTTAAACGGGATCACCGTGGCTGGCCTACGATTTAACACCGCTACAGAATGATTCCTCATGGTACAGTTCCGTTTCAAATCCACGCACTCATTTCCAAAATTCGCACGACACCGTTTCGGCGTTTTGATCCGACGTTGCACCCCGCAACGTCGATGTTGCACCTTGAGTATATCGATTATTCGGACAGCCATATCTTTTGACTCGTTTAGAGTTACGGGAGCCATAACCTGTCAAAACGAAGCTCTCCAGGAAATCTACGCCTTTGACGGCCCAAGGCCGTCATAACGCCGTTCCATACCCAAAAAGGACCATCCGAATCACTTTCGGGGACTCGGAAGTTTTTTTTCTTTTCGGTTTCTTCATTTGAATTTTTTGGTTAAACGGGATCACCGTGGCTGACCTACGATTTAACACCACTGCAGAATGATTCCACATGGTACAGTTCCGTTTCAAATCCACGCACTCATTTCCAAAATTCGCACGACACCGTTTCGGCGTTTTGATCCGACGTTGCACCCCGCACCGTCGATGTTGCACCTTGAGTATATCGATTATTCGGACAGCCATATCTTTTAACTCGTTTAGAGTTACGGGAGCCATAACCTGTCAAAACGAAGCTCTCCAGGAGATCTACGCCTTTGACGGCCCAAGGCCGTCATAACGCCGTTCCATACCCAAAAAGGACCATCCGAATCACTTTCGGGGACTCGGAAGTTTTTTTTCTTTTCGGTTTCTTCATTTGAATTTTTTGGTTAAACGGAATCACCGTGGCTGGCCTACGATTTGACACAGCGGCAGAATGATTCCTCATGGTACAGTTCCGTTTCAAATCCACGCACTCATTTCCAAAATTCGCACGACACCGTTTCGGCGTTTTGATCCGACGTTGCACCCCGCACCGTCGATGTTGCACCTAGAGTATATCGATTATTCGGACAGCCATATCTTTTGACTCGTTTAGAGTTACGGGAGCCATAACCTGTCAAAACGAAGCTCTCCAGGAGATCTACGCCTTTGACAGCCCAAGGCTGTCATAACGGCGTTCCATACCCAAAAAGGACCATCTGAATCACTTTCGGGGGCTCGGAAGTTTTTTTTCTTTTCGGTTTCTTCATTTGAATTTTTTGGTTAAACGGGATCACCGTGGCTGGCCTACGATTTAACACCACTGCAGAATGATTCCTCATGGTACAGTTCCGTTTCAAATCCACACACTCATTTCCAAAATTCGCACGACACCGTTTCGACGTTTTGATCCGACGTTGCACCCCGTACCGTCGATGTTGCACCTTGAGTATATCGATTATTCGAACAGCCATATCTTTTGACTCGTTTAGAGTTACGGGAGCCATAACCTGTCAAAACGAAGCTCTCCAGGAGATCTACGCCTTTGACGGCCCAAGGCCGTCATAACGCCGTTCCATACCCAAAAAGGACCATCCGAATCACTTTCGGGGACTCGGAAGTTTTTTTTCTTTTCGGTTTCTTCATTTGAATTTTTTGGTTAAACGGGATCACCGTGGCTGGCCTACGATTTAACACCGCTACAGAATGATTACTCATGGTACAGTTCCGTTTCAAATCCATGCACTCATTTCCAAAATTCGCACGACACCGTTTCGGCGTTTTGATCCGACGTTGCACCCCGCACCGTCGATGTTGCACCTAGAGTATATCGATTATTCGGACAGCCATATCTTTTGACTCGTTTAGAGTTACGGGAGCCATAACCTGTCAAAACGAAGCTCTCCAGGAGATCTACGACTTTGACAGCCCAAGGCCGTCATAACGGCGTTCCATACCCAAAAAGGACCATCCGAATCACTTTCGGGGGCTCGGAAGTTTTTTTTCTTTTCGGTTTCTTCATTTGAATTTTTTGGTTAAATGGGATCACCGTGGTTGGCCTACGATTTAACACCGCTGCAGAATGATTCCTCATGGTACAGTTCAGTTTCAAATCCACGCACTCATTTCCAAAATTCGCACGACACCGTTTCGGCATTTTGATCCGATGTTGCACCCCGCACCGTCGATGTTGCACCTTGAGTATATCGTTATTCGGACAGCCATATCTTTTGACTCGTTTAGAGTTACGGGAGCCATAACCTGTCAAAACGAAGCCCTCCGGGTGATCTACGCCTTTGACAGCCCAAGGCTGTCATAACGGCGTTCCATACCCAAAAAGGGCCATCCGAATCACTTTCGGGGGCTCGGAAGTTTTTTTTCTTTTCGGTTTCTTCATTTGAATTTTTTGGTTAAACGGGATCACCGTGGCTGGCCTACGATTTAACACCGCTGCAGAATGATTATCCATGGTACAGTTCTGTTTCAAATCCACGCACTCATTACCCAAATTCGCACGACACCGTTTCGGCATTTTGATCCGACGTTGCACCCCGCACCGTCGATGTTGCACTCTGAGTATATCGATTATTCGGACTGCCATATCTTTTGACTCGTTTTGAGTTACGAGAGCCATAACCTGTCAAAACGAAGCTCTCCAGGAGATCTACGCCTTTGATAGCCCAAGGCCGTCATAACGGCGTTCCATACCCAAAAAGGACCATCCGAATCACTTTCGGGGGCTCGGAAGTTTTTTTTCTTTTCGGTTTCTTCATTTGAATTTTTTGGTTAAACGGGATCACCGTGGCTGGCCTACGATTTAACACCGCTGCAGAATGATTCCTCATGGTACAGTTCCGTTTCAAATCCACGCACTCATTTCCAAAATTCGCACGACACCGTTTCGGCGTTTTGATCCGACGTTGCACCCCGCAACGTCGATGTTGCACCTTGAGTATATCGATTATTCGGACAGCCATATCTTTTGACTCGTTTAGAGTTACGGGAGCCATAACCTGTCAAAACGAAGCTCTCCAGGAGATCTACGCCTTTGACGGCCCAAGGCCGTCATAACGCCGTTCCATACCCAAAAAGGACCATCCGAATCACTTTCGGGGACTCGGAAGTTTTTTTTCTTTTCGGTTTCTTCATTTGAATTTTTTGGTTAAACGGGATCACCGTGGCTGACCTACGATTTAACACCACTGCAGAATGATTCCACATGGTACAGTTCCGTTTCAAATCCACGCACTCATTTCCAAAATTCGCACGACACCGTTTCGGCGTTTTGATTCGACGTTGCACCCCGCACCGTCGATGTTGCACCTTGAGTATATCGATTATTCGGACAGCCATATCTTTTGACTCGTTTAGAGTTACGGGAGCCATAACCTGTCAAAACGAAGCTCTCCAGGAGATCTACGCCTTTGACGGCCCAAGGCCGTCATAACGCCGTTCCATACCCAAAAAGGACCATCCGAATCACTTTCGGGGACTCGGAAGTTTTTTTTCTTTTCGGTTTCTTCATTTGAATTTTTTCGTTAAACGGGATCACCGTGGCTGGCCTACGATTTAACACAGCGGCAGAATGATTCCTCATGGTACAGTTCCGTTTCAAATCCATGCACTCATTTCCAAAATTCGCACGACACCGTTTCGGCGTTTTGATCCGACGTTGCACCCCGCACCGTCGATGTTGCACCTAGAGTATATCGATTATTCAGACAGCCATATCTTTTGACTCGTTTAGAGTTACGGGAGCCATAACCTGTCAAAACGAAGCTCTCCAGGAGATCTACGCCTTTGACAGCCCAAGGCCATCATAACGGCGTTCCATACCCAAAAAGGACCATCCGAATCACTTTCGGGGGCTCGGAAGTTTTTTTTCTTTTCGGTTTCTTCATTTGAATTTTTTGGTTAAACGGGATCACCGTGGCTGGCCTACGATTTAACACCACTGCAGAATGATTACTCATGGTACAGTTCCGTTTCAAATCCACACACTCATTTCCAAAATTCGCACGACACCGTTTCGACGTTTTGATCCGACGTTGCACCCCGCACCGTCGATGTTGCACCTTGAGTATATCGATTATTCGAACAGCCATATCTTTTGACTCGTTTAGAGTTACGGGAGCCATAACCTGTCAAAACGAAGCTCTCTAGGAGATCTACGCCTTTGACGGCCCAAGGCCGTCATAACGCCGTTCCATACCCAAAAAGGACCATCCGAATCACTTTCGGGGACTCGGAAGTTTTTTTTCTTTTCGGTTTCTTCATTTGAATTTTTTGGTTAAACGGGATCACCGTGGCTGGCCTACGATTTAACACCGCTGCAGAATGATTCCTCATGGTACAGTTCCGTTTCAAATCCATGCACTCATTTCCAAAATTCGCACGACACCGTTTCGGCGTTTTGATCCGACGTTGCACCCCGCACCGTCGATGTTGCACCTAGAGTATATCGATTATTCGGACAGCCATATCTTTTGACTCGTTTAGATTTACGGGAGCCATAACCTGTCAAAACGAAGCTCTCCAGGAGATCTACGACTTTGACGGCCCAAGGCCGTCATAACGGCGTTCCATACCCAAAAAGGACCATTCGAATCACTTTCGGGGGCTCGGAAGTTTTTTATCTTTTCGGTTTCTTCATTTGAATTTTTTGGTTAAATGGGATCACCGTGGTTGGCCTACGATTTAACACCGCTGCAGAATGATTCCTCATGGTACAGTTCAGTTTCAAATCCACGCACTCATTCCAAAATTCGCACGACACCGTTTTGGCGTTTTGATCCGACGTTGCACCCCGCACCATCGATGTTGCACCTTGAGTATATCGATTATTCGGACAGCCATATCTTTTGACTCGTTTAGAGTTACGGGAGCCATAACCTGTCAAAATGAAGCTCTCCAGGAGATCTACGCCTTTGACGACCCAAGGCCGTCATAACGCCGTTCCATACCCAAAAAGGACCATCCGAATCACTTTCGGGGACTCGGAAGTTTTTTTTCTTTTCGGTTTCTTCATTTGAATTTTTTGGTTAAACGGGATCACCGTGGCTGGCCTACAATTTAACACCACTGCAGAATGATTCCTCATGGTACAGTTCCGTTTCAAATCCACGCTCTCATTTCCAATATTCGCACGACACCGTTTCGGCGTTTTGATCCGACGTTGCACCCCGCACCGTCGATGTTGCACCTTGAGTATATCGATTATTCGGACAGCCATATCTTTTGACTCGTTTAGAGTTACGGGAGCCATAACCTGTCAAAACGAAGCTCTCCAGGAGATCTACGCCTTTGACAGCCCAAGGCCGTCATAACGCCGTTCCATACCCAAAAAGGACCATCCGAATCACTTTCGGGGACTTGGAAGTTTTTTTTCTTTTCGGTTTCTTCATTTGAATTTTTTGGTTAAACGGGATCACCGTGGCTGGCCTACGATTTAACACCGCTGCAGAATGATTCCTCATGGTACAGTTCCGTTTCAAATCCACGCACTCATTTCCAAAATTCGCACGACACCGTTTCGATGTTTTGATCCGACGTTGCACCCCGCACCGTCGATGTTGCACCTAGAGTATATCGATTATTCGGACAGCCATATCTTTTGACTCGTTTAGAGTTACGGGAGCCATAACCTGTCAAAACGAAGCTCTCCAGGAGATCTATGCCTTTGACAGCCAAGGCCGTCATAACGGCGTTCCATACCCAAAAAGGACCATCCGAATCACTTTCGGGGGCTCGGAAGTTTTTTTTCTTTTCGGTTTCTTCATTTGAATTTTTTGGTTAAACGGGATCACCGTGGCTGGCCTACGATTTAACACCGCTGCAGAATGATTCCTCATGGTACAGTTCCGTTTCAAATCCACGCACTCATTTCCAATATTCGCACGACACCGTTTCGGCGTTTTGTTCCGACGTTGCACCCCGCACCGTCGATGTTGCACCTTGAGTATATCGATTATTCGGACAGCCATACCTTTTGACTCGTTTAGAGTTACGGGAGCCATAACCTGTCAAAACGATGCTCTCCAAGAGATCTACGCCTTTGACGGCCCAAGGCCGTCATAACGGTGTTCCATACCCAAAAAGGACCATCCGAATCACTTTCGGGGGCTCAGAAGTTTTTTTTCTTTTTGATTTCTTCATTTGAATTTTTTGGTTAAACGGGATCACCGTGGCTGGCCTACGATTTAACACCGCTGCAGAATGATTATCCATGGTATAGTTCCATTTCAAATCCACGCACTCATTTCCAAAATTCGCACGACACCGTTTCGATGTTTTGATCCGACGTTGCACCCCGCACCGTCGATGTTGCACCTAGAGTATATCGATTATTCGGACAGCCATATCTTTTGACTCGTTTAGAGTTACGGGAGCCATAACCTGTCAAAACGAAGCTCTCCAGGAGATCTATGCCTTTGACAGCCAAGGCCGTCATAACGGCGTTCCATACCCAAAAAGGACCATCTGAATCACTTTCGGGGGCTCGGAAGTTTTTTTTCTTTTCGGTTTCTTCATTTGAATTTTTTGGTTAAACGGGATCACCGTGGCTGGCCTACGATTTAACACCGCTGCAGAATGATTCCTCATGGTACTGTTCCGTTTCAAATCCACGCACTCATTTCCAAAATTCACACGACACCGTTTCGGCGTTTTGATCCGACGTTGCACCCCGCACCGTCGATGTTGCACATAGAGTATATCGATTATTCGGACAGCCATATCTTTTGACTCGTTTAGAGTTACGGGAGCCATAACCTGTCAAAACGATGCTCTCCAGGAGATCTATGCCTTTGACAGCCAAGGTCGTCATAACGGCGTTCCATACCCAAAAAGGACCATCCGAATCACTTTCGGGGGCTCGGAAGTTTTTTTTCTTTTCGGTTTCTTCATTTGAATTTTTTGGTTAAACGGGATCACCGTGGCTGGCCTATGATTTAACACCGCTGCAGAATGATTCCTCATGGTACAGTTCCGTTTCAAATCCACGCACTCATTTCCAATATTCGCACGATACCGTTTCGGCGTTTTGATCCGACGTTCCACCCCGCACCGTCGATGTTGCACCTTGAGTATATCGATTATTCGGACAGCCATACCTTTTGACTCGTTTAGAGTTACGGGAGCCATAACCTGTCAAAACGATGCTCTACAAGAGATCTACGCCTTTGATGGCCCAAGGCCGTCATAACGGTGTTCCATACCCAAAAAGGACCATCCGAATCACTTTCGGGGGCTCAGAAGTTTTTTTTCTTTTCGATTTCTTCATTTGAATTTTTTGGTTAAACGGGATCACCGTGGCTGGCCTACGATTTAACACCGCTGCAGAATGATTATCCATGGTATAGTTCCGTTTCAAATCCACGCACTCATTTCCAAAATTCGCACGACACCGTTTCGGCGTTTTGATCTGACGTTGCACCCCGCACCGTCGATGTTGCACCCTGAGTATATCGATTATTCGGACAGCCATATCTTTTGACTCGTTTAGAGTTACGGGAGCCATAACCTGTCAAAACGAAGCTCTCCAGAAGATTTACGCCTTTGGCAGCCCAAGGCCGTCATAACGGCGTTCCATACCCAAAAAGGACCATCCGAATCACTTTCGGGGGCTCGGAAGTTTTTTTTCTTTTCGATTTCTTCATTTGAATTTTTTGGTTAAACGGGATCACCGTGGCTGGCCTACGATTTAACACCGCTGTAAAATGATTCCTCATGGTACAGTTCCGTTTCAAATCCACACACATTTCCAAAATTCGCACGACACCGTTTCGGCGTTTTTATCCGACGTTGCACCCCGCACCGTCGATGTTGCACCTTGAGTATATCGATTATTCGGACAGCCATATCTTTTGACTCGTTTAGAGTTACGGAAGCCATAACCTGTCAAAACGAAGCTCTCCAGGTGATCTACGCCTTTGACAGCCCAAGGCTGTCATAACGGCGTTCCATACCCAAAAAGGACCATTCGAATCACTTTCGGGGGCTCGGAAGTTTTTTTTCTTTTCGGTTTCTTCATTTGAATTTTTTGGTTAAACAAGATCACCGTGGCTGGCCTACGATTTAACACCGCTGCAGAATGATTATCCATGGTACAGTTCTGTTTCAAATCCACGCACTCATTACCAAAATTCGCACGACACCGTTTCGGCGTTTTGATCCGACGTTGCACCCCGCACCGTCGATGTTGCACTCTGAGTATATCGATTATTCGGACAGCCATATCTTTTGACTCGTTTAGAGTTACGAGAGCCATAACCTGTCAAAACGAAGCTCTCCAGGAGATCTACGCCTTTGATAGCCCAAGGCCATCATAACGGCGTTCCATACCCAAAAAGGACCATTCGAATCACTTTCGGGGGCTCGGAAGTTTTTTTTCTTTTCGGTTTCTTCATTTGAATTTTTTGGTTAAACGGGATCACCGTGGCTGGCCTACGATTTAACACCGCTGCAGAATGATTCCTCATGGTACAGTTCCGTTTCAAATCCACACACTCATTTCCAAAATTCGCACGACACCGTTTCGACGTTTTGATTCGACGTTGCACCCCGCACCGTCGATGTTGCACCTTGAGTATATCTATTATTCGAACAGCCATATCTTTTGACTCGTTTAGAGTTACGGGAGCCATAACCTGTCAAAACGAAGCTCTCTAGGAGATCTTCGCCTTTGACGGCCCAAGGCCGTCATAACGCCGTTCCATACCCAAAAAGGACCATCCGAATCACTTTCGGGGGCTCGGAAGTTTTTTTTCTTTTCGGTTTCTTCATTTGAATTTTTTGGTTAAACGGGATCACCGTGGATGGCCTACGATTTAACACCGCTGCAGAATGATTCCTCATGGTACTGTTCCATTTCAAATCCACGCACTCATTTCCAAAATTCACACGACACCGTTTCGGCGTTTTGATCCGACGTTGCACCCTGCACCGTCGATGTTGCACCTAGAGTATATCGATTATTCGGACAGCCATATCTTTTGACTCGTTTAGAGTTACGGGAGCCATAACCTGTCAAAACGATGCTCTCCAGGAGATCTATGCCTTTGACAGCCAAGGTCGTCATAACGGCGTTCCATACCCAAAAAGGACCATCCGAATCACTTTCGGGGGCTCGGAAGTTTTTTTCTTTTCGGTTTCTTCATTTGAATTTTTTGGTTAAACGGGATCACCGTGGCTGGCCTACGATTTAACACCGCTGCAGAATGATTCCTCATGGTACAGTTCCGTTTCAAATCCACGCACTCATTTCCAATATTCGCACGACACCGTTTCGGCGTTTTGTTCCGACGTTGCACCCCGCACCGTCGATGTTGCACCTTGAGTATATCGATTATTCGGACAGCCATACCTTTTGACTCGTTTAGAGTTACGGGAGCCATAACCTGTCAAAACGATGCTCTCCAAGAGATCTACGCCTTTGATGGCCCAAGGCCGTCATAACGGTGTTCCATACCCAAAAAGGACCATCCGAATCACTTTCGGGGGCTCAGAAGTTTTTTTTCTTTTCGATTTCTTCATTTGAATTTTTTGGTTAAAGGGGATCACCGTGGCTGACCTACGATTTAACACCGCTGCAGAATGATTATCCATGGTATAGTTCCGTTTCAAATCCACGCACTCATTTCCAAAATTCGCACGACACCGTTTCGGCGTTTTGATCCGACGTTGCACCCCGCACCGTCGATGTTGCACCCTGAGTATATCGATTATTCGGACAGCCATATCTTTTGACTCGTTTAGAGTTACGGGAGCCATAACCTGTCAAAACGAAGCTCTCCAGGAGATTTACGCCTTTGGCAGCCCAAGGCGGTCATAACGGCGTTCCATACCCAAAAAGGACCATCCGAATCACTTTCGGGGGCTCGGAAGTTTTTTTTCTTTTCGATTTCTTCATTTGAATTTTTTGGTTAAACGGGATCACCGTGGCTGGCCTACGATTTAACACCGCTGTAAAATGATTCCTCATGGTACAGTTCCGTTTCAAATCCACACACATTTCCAAAATTCGCACGACACCGTTTCGGCGTTTTTATCCGACGTTGCACCCCGCACCGTCGATGTTGCACCTTGAGTATATCGATTATTCGGACAGCCATATCTTTTGACTCGTTTAGAGTTACGGGAGCCATAACCTGTCAAAACGAAGCTCTCCAGGAGATCTATGCCTTTGACAGCCAAGGCCGTCATAACGGCGTTCCATACCCAAAAAGGACCATCCGAATCACTTTCAGGGGCTCGGAAGTTTTTTTTCTTTTCGGTTTCTTCATTTGAATTTTTTGGTTAAACGGGATCACCGTGGCTGGCCTAGGATTTAACACCGCTGCAGAATGATTCCTCATGGTACTGTTCCGTTTCAAATCCACGCACTCATTTCCAAAATTCACACGACACCGTTTCGGCGTTTTGATCCGACGTTGCACCCCGCACCGTCGATGTTGCACCTAGAGTATATCGATTATTCGGACAGCCATATCTTTTGACTCGTTTAGAGTTACGGGAGCCATAACCTGTCAAAACGATGCTCTCCAGGAGATCTATGCCTTTGACAGCCAAGGTCATCATAACGGCATTCCATACCCAAAAAGGACCATCCGAATCACTTTCGGGGGCTCGGAAGTTTTTTTTCTTTTCGGTTTCTTCATTTGAATTTTTTGGTTAAACGGGATCACCGTGGCTGGCCTACGATTTAACACCGCTGCAGAATGATTCCTCATGGTACAGTTCCGTTTCAAATCCACGCACTCATTTCCAATATTCGCACGACACCGTTTCGGCGTTTTGATCCGACGTTGCACCCCGCACCGTCGATGTTGCACCTTGAGTATATCGATTATTCGGACAGCCATACCTTTTGACTCGTTTAGAGTTACGGGAGCCATAACCTGTCAAAACGATGCTCTCCAAGAGATCTACGCCTTTGACGGCCCAAGGCCGTCATAACGGTGTTCCATACCCAAAAAGGACCATCCGAATCACTTTCGGGGGCTTAGAAGTTTTTTTTCTTTTCGATTTCTTCATTTGAATTTTTTGGTTAAACGGGATCACCGTGGCTGGCCTACGATTTAACACCGCTGCAGAATGATTATCCATGGTATAGTTCCGTTTCAAATCCACGCACTCATTTCCAAAATTCGCACGACACCGTTTCGGCGTTTTGATCCGACGTTGCACCCCGCACCGTCGATGTTGCACCCTGAGTATATCGATTATTCGGACAGCCATATCTTTTGACTCGTTTAGAGTTACGGGAGCCATAACCTGTCAAAACGAAGCTCTCCAGGAGATTTACGCCTTTGGCAGCCCAAGGCCGTCATAACGGCGTTCCATACCCAAAAAGGACCATCCGAATCACTTTCGGGGGCTCGGAAGTTTTTTTTCTTTTCGATTTCTTCATTTGAATTTTTTGGTTAAACGGGATCACCGTGGCTGGCCTACGATTTAACACCGCTGTAAAATGATTCCTCATGGTACAGTTCCGTTTCAAATCCACACACATTTCCAAAATTCGCACGACACCGTTTCGGCGTTTTTATCCGACGTTGCACCCTGCACCGTCGATGTTGCACCTTGAGTATATCGATTATTCGGACAGCCATATCTTTTGACTCGTTTAGAGTTACGGAAGCCATAACCTGTCAAAACGAAGCTCTCCAGGTGATCTACGCCTTTGACAGCCCAAGGCTGTCATAACGGCGTTCCATACCCAAAAAGGACCATCCGAATCACTTTCGGGGGCTCGGAAGTTTTTTTTCTTTTCGGTTTCTTCATTTGAATTTTTTGGTTAAACAAGATCACCGTGGCTGGCCTACGATTTAACACCGCTGCAGAATGATTATCCATGGTACAGTTCTGTTTCAAATCCACGCACTCATTACCAAAATTCGCACGACACCGTTTCGGCGTTTTGATCCGACGTTGCACCCCGCACCGTCGATGTTGCACTCTGAGTATATCGATTATTCGGACAGCCATATCTTTTGACTCGTTTAGAGTTACGAGAGCCATAACCTGTCAAAACGAAGCTCTCCAGGAGATCTACGCCTTTGATAGCCCAAGGCCATCATAACGGCGTTCCATACCCAAAAAGGACCATTCGAATCACTTTTGGGGGCTCGGAAGTTTTTTTTCTTTTCGGTTTCTTCATTTGAATTTTTTGGTTAAACGGGATCACCGTGGCTGGCCTACGATTTAACACCGCTGCAGAATGATTCCTCATGGTACAGTTCCGTTTCAAATCCACACACTCATTTCCAAAATTCGCACGACACCGTTTCGACGTTTTGATTCGACGTTGCACCCCGCACCGTCGATGTTGCACCTTGAGTATATCTATTATTCGAACAGCCATATCTTTTGACTCGTTTAGAGTTACGGGAGCCATAACCTGTCAAAACGAAGCTCTCTAGGAGATCTACGCCTTTGACGGCCCAAGGCCGTCATAACGCCGTTCCATACCCAAAAAGGACCATCCGAATCACTTTCGGGGGCTCGGAAGTTTTTTTTCTTTTCGGTTTCTTCATTTGAATTTTTTGGTTAAACGGGATCACCGTGGCTGGCCTACGATTTAACACGCTGCAGAATGATTCCTCATGGTACTGTTCCGTTTCAAATCCACGCACTCATTTCCAAAATTCACACGACACCGTTTCGGCGTTTTGATCCGACGTTGCTCCCCGCACCGTCGATGTTGCACCTAGAGTATATCGATTATTCGGACAGCCATATCTTTTGACTCGTTTAGAGTTACGGGAGCCATAACCTGTCAAAACGATGCTCTCCAGGAGATCTATGCCTTTGACAGCCAAGGTCGTCATAACGGCGTTCCATACCCAAAAAGGACCATCCGAATCACTTTCGGGGGCTCGGAAGTTTTTTTTCTTTTCGGTTTCTTCATTTGAATTTTTTGGTTAAACGGGATCACCGTGGCTGGCCTACGATTTAACACCGCTGCAGAATGATTCCTCATGGTACGGTTCCGTTTCAAATCCACGCACTCATTTCCAATATTCGCACGACACCGTTTCGGCGTTTTGTTCCGACGTTGCACCCCGCACCGTCGATGTTGCACCTTGAGTATATCGATTATTCGAACAGCCATACCTTTTGACTCGTTTAGAGTTACGGGAGCCATAACCTGTCAAAACGATGCTCTCCAAGAGATCTACGCCTTTGACGGCCCAAGGCCGTCATAACGGTGTTCCATACCCAAAAAGGACCATCCGAATCACTTTCGGGGGCTCAGAAGTTTTTTTTCTTTTCGATTTCTTCATTTGAATTTTTTGGTTAAACGGGATCACCGTGGCTGGCCTACGATTTAACACCGCTGCAGAATGATTATCCATGGTATAGTTCCGTTTCAAATCCACGCACTCATTTCCAAAATTCGCACGACACCGTTTCGGCGTTTTGATCCGACGTTGCACCCCGCACCGTCGATGTTGCACCCTGAGTATATCGATTATTCGGACAGCCATATCTTTTGACTCGTTTAGAGTTACGGGAGCCATAACCTGTCAAAACGAAGCTCTCCAGGAGATTTACGCCTTTGGCAGCCCAAGGCCGTCATAACGGCGTTCCATACCCAAAAAGGACCATCCGAATCACTTTCGAGGGCTCGGAAGTTTTTTTTCTTTTCGATTTCTTCATTTGAATTTTTTGGTTAAACGGGATCACCGTGGCTGGCCTACGATTTAACACCGCTGTAAAATGATTCCTCATGGTACAGTTCCGTTTCAAATCCACACACATTTCCAAAATTCGCAAGACACCGTTTCGGCGTTTTTATCCGACGTTGCACCCCGCACCGTCGATGTTGCACCTTGAGTATATCGATTATTCGGACAGCCATATCTTTTGACTCGTTTAGAGTTACGGAAGCCATAACCTGTCAAAACGAAGCTCTCCAGGTGATCTACGCCTTTGACAGCCCAAGGCTGTCATAACGGCGTTCCATACCCAAAAAGGACCATCCGAATCACTTTCGGGGGCTCGGAAGTTTTTTTTCTTTTCGGTTTCTTCATTTGAATTTTTTGGTTAAACAAGATCACCGTGGCTGGCCTACGATTTAACACCGCTGCAGAATGATTATCCATGGTACAGTTCTGTTTCAAATCCACGCACTCATTACCAAAATTCGCACGACACCGTTTCGGCGTTTTGATCCGACGTTGCACCCCGCACCGTCGATGTTGCACTCTGAGTATATCGATTATTCGGACAGCCATATCTTTTGACTCGTTTAGAGTTACGAGAGCCATAACCTGTCAAAACGAAGCTCTCCAGGAGATCTACGCCTTTGACAGCCCAAGGCCATCATAACGGCGTTCCATACCCAAAAAGGACCATTCGAATCACTTTCGGGGGCTCGGAAGTTTTTTTTCTTTTCGGTTTCTTCATTTGAATTTTTTGGTTAAACGGGATCACCGTGGCTGGCCTACGATTTAACACCGCTGCAGAATGATTCCTCATGGTACAGTTCCGTTTCAAATCCACACACTCATTTCCAAAATTCGCACGACACCGTTTCGACGTTTTGATTCGACGTTGCACCCCGCACCGTCGATGTTGCACCTTGAGTATATCTATTATTCGAACAGCCATATCTTTTGACTCGTTTAGAGTTACGGGAGCCATAACCTGTCAAAACGAAGCTCTCCAGGAGATCTACGCCTTTGACGGCCCAAGGCCGTCATAACGCCGTTCCATACCCAAAAAGGACCATCCGAATCACTTTCGGGGGCTCGGAAGTTTTTTTCTTTTCGGTTTCTTCATTTGAATTTTTTGGTTAAACGGGATCACCGTGGCTGGCCTACGATTTAACACCGCTGCAGAATGATTCCTCATGGTACTGTTCCGTTTCAAATCCACGCACTCATTTCCAAAATTCACACGACACCGTTTCGGCGTTTTGATCCGACGTTGCACCCCGCACCGTCGATGTTGCACCTAGAGTATATCGATTATTCGGACAGCCATATCTTTTGACTCGTTTAGAGTTACGGGAGCCATAACCTGTCAAAACGATGCTCTCCAGGAGATCTATGCCTTTGACAGCCAAGGTCGTCATAACGGCGTTCCATACCCAAAAAGGACCATCCGAATCACTTTCGGGGGCTCGGAAGTTTTTTTTCTTTTCGGTTTCTTCATTTGAATTTTTTGGTTAAACGGGATCACCGTGGCTGGCCTACGATTTAACACCGCTGCAGAATGATTCCTCATGGTACAGTTCCGTTTCAAATCCACGCACTCATTTCCAATATTCGCACGACACCGTTTCGGCGTTTTGTTCCGACGTTGCACCCCGCACCGTCGATGTTGCACCTTGAGTATATCGATTATTCGGACAGCCATACCTTTTGACTCGTTTAGAGTTACGGGAGCCATAACCTGTCAAAACGATGCTCTCCAAGAGATCTACGCCTTTGACGGCCCAAGGCCGTCATAACGGTGTTCCATACCCAAAAAGGACCATCCGAATCACTTTCGGGGGCTCAGAAGTTTTTTTTCTTTTCGATTTCTTCATTTGAATTTTTTGGTTAAACGGGATCACCGTGGCTGGCCTACGATTTAACACCGCTGCAGAATGATTATCCATGGTATAGTTCCGTTTCAAATCCACGCACTCATTTCCAAAATTCGCACGACACCGTTTCGATGTTTTGATCCGACGTTGCACCCCGCACCGTCGATGTTGCACCTAGAGTATATCGATTATTCGGACAGCCATATCTTTTGACTCGTTTAGAGTTACGGGAGCCATAACCTGTCAAAACGAAGCTCTCCAGGAGATCTATGCCTTTGACAGCCAAGGCCGTCATAACGGCGTTCCATACCCAAAAAGGACCATCCGAATCACTTTCGGGGGCTCGGAAGTTTTTTTTCTTTTCGGTTTCTTCATTTGAATTTTTTGGTTAAACGGGATCACCGTGGCTGGCCTACGATTTAACACCGCTGCAGAATGATTCCTCATGGTACTGTTCCGTTTCAAATCCACGCACTCATTTCCAAAATTCACACGACACCGTTTCGGCGTTTTGATCCGACGTTGCACCCCGCACCGTCGATGTTGCACCTAGAGTATATCGATTATTCGGACAGCCATATCTTTTGACTCGTTTAGAGTTACGGGAGCCATAACCTGTCAAAACGATGCTCTCCAGGAGATCTATGCCTTTGACAGCCAAGGTCGTCATAACGGCGTTCCATACCCAAAAAGGACCATCCGAATCACTTTCGGGGGCTCGGAAGTTTTTTTTCTTTTCGGTTTCTTCATTTGAATTTTTTGGTTAAACGGGATCACCGTGGCTGGCCTACGATTTAACACCGCTGCAGAATGATTCCTCATGGTACAGTTCCGTTTCAAATCCACGCACTCATTTCCAATATTCGCACGACACCGTTTCGGCGTTTTGATCCGACGTTGCACCCCGCACCGTCGATGTTGCACCTTGAGTATATCGATTATTCGGACAGCCATACCTTTTGACTCGTTTAGAGTTACGGGAGCCATAACCTGTCAAAACGATGCTCTCCAAGAGATCTACGCCTTTGACGGCCCAAGGCCGTCATAACGGTGTTCCATACCCAAAAAGGACCATCCGAATCACTTTCGGGGGCTCAGAAGTTTTTTTTCTTTTCGATTTCTTCATTTGAATTTTTTGGTTAAACGGGATCACCGTGGCTGGCCTACGATTTAACACCGCTGCAGAATGATTATCCATGGTATAGTTCCGTTTCAAATCCACGCACTCATTTCCAAAATTCGCACGACACCGTTTCGGCGTTTTGATCCGACGTTGCACCCCGCACCGTCGATGTTGCACCCTGAGTATATCGATTATTCGGACAGCCATACCTTTTGACTCGTTTAGAGTTACGGGAGCCATAACCTGTCAAAACGAAGCTCTCCAGGAGATTTACGCCTTTGGCAGCCCAAGGCCGTCATAACGGCGTTCCATACCCAAAAAGGACCATCCGAATCACTTTCGGGGGCTCGGAAGTTTTTTTTCTTTTCGATTTCTTCATTTGAATTTTTTGGTTAAACGGGATCACCGTGGCTGGCCTACGATTTAACACCGCTGTAAAATGATTCCTCATGGTACAGTTCCGTTTCAAATCCACACACATTTCCAAAATTCGCACGACACCGTTTCGGCGTTTTTATCCGACGTTGCACCCCGCACCGTCGATGTTGCACCTTGAGTATATCGATTATTCGGACAGCTATATCTTTTGACTCGTTTAGAGTTACGGAAGCCATAACCTGTCAAAACGAAGCTCTCCAGGTGATCTACGCCTTTGACAGCCCAAGGCTGTCATAACGGCGTTCCATACCCAAAAAGGACCATCCGAATCACTTTCGGGGGCTCGGAAGTTTTTTTTCTTTTCGGTTTCTTCATTTGAATTTTTTGGTTAAACAAGATCACCGTGGCTGGCCTACGATTTAACACCGCTGCAGAATGATTATCCATGGTACAGTTCTGTTTCAAATCCACGCACTCATTACCAAAATTCGCACGACACCGTTTCGGCGTTTTGATCCGACGTTGCACCCCGCACCGTCGATGTTGCACTCTGAGTATATCGATTATTCGGACAGCCATATCTTTTGACTCGTTTAGAGTTACGAGAGCCATAACCTGTCAAAACGAAGCTCTCCAGGAGATCTACGCCTTTGATAGCCCAAGGCCATCATAACGGCGTTCCATACCCAAAAAGGACCATTCGAATCACTTTCGGGGGCTCGGAAGTTTTTTTTCTTTTCGGTTTCTTCATTTGAATTTTTTGGTTAAACGGGATCACCGTGGCTGGCCTACGATTTAACACCGCTGCAGAATGATTCCTCATGGTACAGTTCCGTTTCAAATCCACACACTCATTTCCAAAATTCGCACGACACCGTTTCGACGTTTTGATTCGACGTTGCACCCCGCACCGTCGATGTTGCACCTTGAGTATATCTATTATTCGAACAGCCATATCTTTTGACTCGTTTAGAGTTACGGGAGCCATAACCTGTCAAAACGAAGCTCTCCAGGAGATCTACGCCTTTGACGGCCCAAGGCCGTCATAACGCCGTTCCATACCCAAAAAGGACCATCCGAATCACTTTCGGGGACTCGGAAGTTTTTTTTCTTTTCGGTTTCTTCATTTGAATTTTTTGGTTAAACGGGATCACCGTGGCTGGCCTACGATTTAACACCGCTGCAGAATGATTCCTCATGGTACAGTTCCATTTCAAATCCACGCTCTCATTTCCAAAATTCGCACGACACCGTTTCGACGTTTTGATCCGACGTTGCACCCCGCACCGTCGATGTTGCACATTGAGTATATCGATTATTCGGACAGCCATATCTTTTGACTCGTTTACAGTTAAGGGAGCCATAACCTGTCAAAACGATGCTCTCCAAGAGATCTACGCCTTTGACAGCCCAAGGCCGTCATAACGGTGTTCCATACCCAAAAAGGACCATCCGAATCACTTTCGGGGGCTCGGAAGTTTTTTTTCTTTTCGGTTTCTTCATTTGAATTTTTTGGTTAAACGGGATCACCGTGGCTGGCCTACGATTTAACACCGCTGCAGAATGATTATCCATGGTACAGTTCCGTTTCAAATCCACGCACTCATTTCCAAAATTCGCACGACACTGTTTCGGCGTTTTGATCCGACGTTGCACCCCGCACCGTCGATGTTGCACCTTGAGTATATCGATTATTCGGACAGCCATATCTTTTGACTCGTTTAGAGTTACGGGAGCCATAACCTGTCAAAACGAAGCTCTCCAGGAGATTTACGCCTTTGGCAGCCCAAGGCCGTCATAACGGCGTTCCATACCCAAAAAGGACCATCCGAATCACTTTCAGGGGCTCGGAAGTTTTTTTCTTTTCGGTTTCTTCATTTGAATTTTTTGGTTAAACGGGATCACCGTGGCTGGCCTACGATTTAACACCGCTGTAAAATGATTCCTCATGGTACAGTTCCGTTTCAAATCCACACACTCATTTCCAAAATTCGCACGACACCGTTTCGGCGTTTTTATCCGACGTTGCACCCCGCACTGTCGATGTTGCACCTTGAGTATATCGATTATTCGGACAGCCATATCTTTTGACTCGTTTAGAGTTACGGGAGCCATAACCTGTCAAAACGAAGCTCTCCAGGAGATCTACGCCTTTGACTGCCCAAGGCCGTCATAACGCCGTTCCATACCCAAAAAGGACCATCCGAATCACTTTCGGGGGCTCGGAAGTTTTTTTTCTTTTGGGTTTCTTCATTTGAATTTTTTGGTTAAACAAGATCACCGTGGCTGGCCTACGATTTAACACCGCTGTAGAATGATTATCCATGGTATAATTCTGTTTCAAATCCACGCACTCATTACCAAAATTCGCACGACACCGTTTCGGCGTTTTGATCCGACGTTGCACCCCGCACCGTCGATGTTGCACTCTGAGTATATCGATTATTCGGACAGCCATATCTTTTGACTCGTTTAGAGTTACGAGAGCCATAACCTGTCAAAACGAAGCTCTCCAGGAGATCTACGCCTTTGATAGCCCAAGGCCATCATAACGGCGTTCCATACCCAAAAAGGACCATTCGAATCACTTTCAGGGGCTCGGAAGTTTTTTTTTCTTTTCGGTTTCTTCATTTGAATTTTTTGGTTAAACGGGATCACCGTGGCTGGCCTACGATTTAACACCGCTGCAGAATGATTCCTCATGGTACAGTTCCGTTTCAAATCCACACACTCATTTCCAAAATTCGCACGACACCGTTTCGACGTTTTGATTCGACGTTGCACCCCGCACCGTCGATGTTGCACCTTGAGTATATCGATTATTCGAACAGCCATATCTTTTGACTCGTTTAGAGTTACGGGAGCCATAACCTGTCAAAACGAAGCTCTCCAGGAGATCTACGCCTTTGACGGCCCAAGGCCATCATAACGCCGTTCCATACCCAAAAAGGACCATCCGAATCACTTTCGGGGACTCGGAAGTTTTTTTTCTTTTCGGTTTCTTCATTTGAATTTTTTGGTTAAACGGGATCACCGTGGCTGGCCTACGATTTAACACCGCTGCAGAATGATTCCTCATGGTACAGATCCGTTTCAAATCCACGCTCTCATTTCCAAAATTCGCACGACACCGTTTCGACGTTTTGATCCGACGTTGCACCCCGCACCGTCGATGTTGCACATTGAGTATATCGATTATTCGGACAGCCATATCTTTTGACTCGTTTACAGTTACGGGAGCCATAACCTGTCAAAACGATGCTCTCCAAGAGATCTACGCCTTTGACAGCCCAAGGCCGTCATAACAGTGTTCCATACCCAAAAAGGACCATCCGAATCACTTTCGGGGGCTCGGAAGTTTTTTTTCTTTTCGGTTTCTTCATTTGAATTTTTTGGTTAAACGGGATCACCGTGGCTGGCCTACGATTTAACACCGCTGCAGAATGATTCCTCATGGTACAGTTCCGTTTCAAATCCACACACTCATTTCCAAAATTCACACGACACCGTTTCGGCGTTTTTATCCGACGTTGCACCCCGCACCGTCGATGTTGCACCTTGAGTATATCGATTATTCGGACAGCCATATCTTTTGACTCGTTTAGAGTTACGGGAGCCATAACCTGTCAAAACGAAGCTCTCCAGGTGATCTATGCCTTTGACAGCCCAAGGCTGTCATAACGGCGTTCCATACCCAAAAAGGACCATCCGAATCACTTTCGGGTGCTCGGAAGTTTTTTTTCTTTTCGGTTTCTTCATTTGAATTTTTTGGTTAAACAGGATCACCGTGGCTGGCCTACGATTTAACACCGCTGCAGAATGATTATCCATGGTACAGTTCTGTTTCAAATCCACGCACTCATTACCAAAATTCGCACGACACCGTTTCGGCGTTTTGATCCGACGTTGCACCCCGCACCGTCGATGTTGCACTCTGAGTATATCGATTATTCGGACAGCCATATCTTTTGACTCGTTTAGAGTTACGAGAGCCATAACCTGTCAAAACGATGCTCTCCAGGAGATCTACACCTTTGATAGCCCAAGGCCGTCATAACGGCGTTCCATACCCAAAAAGGACCATTCGAATCACTTTCGGGGGCTCGGAAGTTTTTTTTTCTTTTCGGTTTCTTCATTTGAATTTTTTGGTTAAACGGGATCACCGTAGCTGGCCTACGATTTAACACCGCTGCAGAATGATTCTTCATGGTACAGTTCCGTTTCAAATCCACGCACTCATTTCCAAAATTCGCACGAAACCGTTTCGGCGTTTTGATCCGACGTTGCACCCCGCACCGTCGATGTTGCACCTTGAGTATATCGATTATTCGGATAGCCATATCTTTTGACTCGTTTAGAGTTACGGGAGCCATAACCTGTCAAAACGAAGCTCTCCAGGAGATGTACGCCTTTGACAGCCCAAGGCCGTCATAACGCGGTTCCATACCCAAAAAGGACCATCCGAATCACTTTCGGGGACTCGGAAGTTTTTTTTCTTTTCGGTTTCTTCATTTGAATTTTTTGGTTAAACGGGATCACCGTGGCTGGCCTATGATTTAACACCGCTGCAGAATGATTCCTCATGGTACAGCTCCGTTTCAAATCCACGCACTCATTTCCAAAATTCACACGACACCGTTTCGGCGTTTTGATCCGACGTTGCACCCCGCACCGTCGATGTTGCACCTAGAGTATATCGATTATTCGGACAGCCATATCTTTTGACTCGTTTAGAGTTACGGGAGCCATAACCTGTCAAAACGAAGCTCTCCAGGAGATCTACGCCTTTGACAGCCCAAGGCCGTCATAACGGCATTCCATACCCAAAAAGGACCATCCGAATCAATTCGGGGGCTCGGAAGTTTTTTTTCTTTTCGGTTTTTTCATTTGAATTTTTTGGTTAAATGGGATCACCGTGGCTGGCCTACGATTTAACACCGCTGCAGAATGATTCCTCATGGTACAGTTCCGTTTCAAATCCACGCACTCATTTCCAAAATTCGCACGACACCGTTTCGGCGTTTTGATCCGACGTTGCACCCCGCACCGTCGATGTTGCACCTAGAGTATATCGATTATTCGGACAGCCATATCTTTTGACTCGTTTAGAGTTACGGGAGCCATAACCTGTCAAAACGAAGCTCTCCAGGAGATCTATGCCTTTGACAGCCAAGGCCGTCATAACGGCGTTCCATACCCAAAAAGGACCATCCGAATCACTTTCGGGGGCTCGGAAGTTTTTTTTCTTTTCGGTTTCTTCATTTGAATTTTTTGGTTAAACGGGATCACCGTGGCTGGCCTACGATTTAACACCGCTGCAGAATGATTCCTCATGGTACAGTTCCGTTTCAAATCCACGCACTTATTTCCAAAATTCGCACGACACCGTTTCGGCGTTTTGATCCGACGTTGCACCCCGCACCGTCGATGTTGCACCTAGAGTATATCGATTATTCGGACAGCCATATCTTTTGACTCGTTTAGAGTTACGGGAGCCATAACCTGTCAAAACGAAGCTCTCCAGGAGATCTATGCCTTTGACAGCCCAGGCCATCATAACGGCGTTCCATACCCAAAAAGGACCATCCGAATCATTTTCGGGGGCTCGGAAGTTTTTTTTCTTTTCGGTTTCTTCATTTGAATTTTTTGGTTAAACGGGATCACCGTGGCTGGCCTACGATTTAACACCGCTGCAGAATGATTCCTCATGGTACAGTTCCGTTTCAAATCCACGCACTCATTTCCAAAATTCGCACGACACCGTTTCGGCGTTTTGATCCGACGTTGCACCCCGCACCGTCGATGTTGCACCTTGAGTATATCGATTATTCGGACAACCATATCTTTTGACTCGTTTAGAGTTACGGGAGCCATAACCTGTCAAAAACGATGCTCTCCAGGAGATCTACGCCTTTGACAGCCCAAGGCCGTTATAACGGTGTTCCATACCCAAAAAGGACCATCCGAATCACTTTCGGGGGCTCGGAAGTTTTTTTTCTTTTCGGTTTCTTCATTTGAATTTTTTGGTTAAACGGGATCACCGTGGCTGGCCTACGATTTAACACCGCTGCAGAATGATTATCCATGGTACAGTTCCGTATCAAATCCACGCACTCATTTCCAAAATTCGCACGACACTGTTTCGGCGTTTTGATCCGACGTTGCACCCCGCACCGTCGATGTTACACCTTGAGTATATCGATTATTCGGACAGCCATATCTTTTGACTCGTTTAGAGTTACGGGAGCCATAACCTGTCAAAACGAAGCTCTCCAGGAGATCTACGCCTTTGGCAGCCCAAGGCCGTCATAACGCGGTTCCATACCCAAAAAGGACCATCCAAATCACTTTCGGGGACTCGGAAGTTTTTTTTCTTTTCGGTTTCTTCATTTGAATTTTTTGGTTAAACGGGATCACCGTGGCTGGCCTACGATTTAACACCGATGTAGAATGATTCCTCATGGTACAGTTCCGTTTCAAATCCACACACTCATTTCCAAAATTCGCACGACACCGTTCCGGCGTTTTTATCCAACGTTGCACCCCGCACCGTCGATGTTGCACCATGAGTATATCGATTATTCGGACAGCCATATCTTTTGACTCGTTTAGAGTTACGGGAGCCATAACCTGTCAAAACGAAGCTCTCCAGGTGATCTACGCCTTTGACAGCCCAAGGCTGTCATAACGGCGTTCCATACCCAAAAAGGACCATCCGAATCACTTTCGGGGGCTCGGAAGTTTTTTTTCTTTTCGGTTTCTTCATTTGAATTTTTTGGTTAAACAGGATCACCGTGGCTGGCCTACGGTTTAACACCGCTGCAGAATGATTATCCATGGTACAGTTCCGTTTCAAATCCACGCACTCATTACCAAAATTCGCACGACACCGTTTCGGCGTTTTGATCCGACGTTGCACCCCGCACCGTCGATGTTGCACTCTGAGTATATCGATTATTCGGACAGCCATATCTTTTGACTCGTTTAGAGTTACGAGAGCCATAACCTGTCAAAACGAAGCTCTCCAGGAGATCTACGCCTTTGATAGCCCAAGGCCGTCATAACGGCGTTCCATACCCAAAAAGGACCATTCGAATCACTTTCGGGGGCTCGGAAGTTTTTTTTTCTTTTCGGTTTCTTCATTTGAATTTTTTGGTTAAACGGGATCACCGTAGCTGGCCTACGATTTAACACCGCTGCAGAATGATTCTTCATGGTACAGTTCCGTTTCAAATCCACGCACTCATTTCCAAAATTCGCACGAAACCGTTTCGGCGTTTTGATCCGACGTTGCACCCCGCACCGTCGATGTTGCACCTTGAGTATATCGATTATTCGGATAGCCATATCTTTTGACTCGTTTAGAGTTACGGGAGCCATAACCTGTCAAAACGAAGCTCTCCAGGAGATGTACGCCTTTGACAGCCCAAGTCCGTCATAACGCGGTTCCATACCCAAAAAGGACCATCCGAATCACTTTCGGGGACTCGGAAGTTTTTTTTCTTTTCGGTTTCTTCATTTGAATTTTTTGGTTAAACGGGATCACCGTGGCTGGCCTATGATTTAACACCGCTGCAGAATGATTCCTCATGGTACAGCTCCGTTTCAAATCCACGCACTCATTTCCAAAATTCACACGACACCGTTTCGGCGTTTTGATCCGACGTTGCACCCCGCACCGTCGATGTTGCACCTAGAGTATATCGATTATTCGGACAGCCATATCTTTTGACTCGTTTAGAGTTACGGGAGCCATAACCTGTCAAAACGAAGCTCTCCAGGAGATCTACGCCTTTGACAGCCCAAGGCCGTCATAACGGCGTTCCATACCCAAAAAGGACCATCCGAATCAATTCGGGGGCTCGGAAGTTTTTTTTCTTTTCGGTTTTTTCATTTGAATTTTTTGGTTAAATGGGATCACCGTGGCTGGCCTACGATTTAACACCGCTGCAGAATGATTCCTCATGGTACAGTTCCGTTTCAAATCCACGCACTCATTTCCAAAATTCGCACGACACCGTTTCGGCGTTTTGATCCGACGTTGCACCCCGCACCGTCGATGTTGCACCTAGAGTATATCGATTATTCGGACAGCCATATCTTTTGACTCGTTTAGAGTTACGGGAGCCATAACCTGTCAAAACGAAGCTCTCCAGGAGATCTATGCCTTTGACAGCCAAGGCCGTCATAACGGCGTTCCATACCCAAAAAGGACCATCCGAATCACTTTCGGGGGCTCGGAAGTTTTTTTTCTTTTCGGTTTCTTCATTTGAATTTTTTGGTTAAACGGGATCACCGTGGCTGGCCTACGATTTAACACCGCTGCAGAATGATTCCTCATGGTACAGTTCCGTTTCAAATCCACGCACTTATTTCCAAAATTCGCACGACACCGTTTCGGCGTTTTGATCCGACGTTGCACCCCGCACCGTCGATGTTGCACCTAGAGTATATCGATTATTCGGACAGCCATATCTTTTGACTCGTTTAGAGTTACGGGAGCCATAACCTGTCAAAACGAAGCTCTCCAGGAGATCTATGCCTTTGACAGCCCAGGCCATCATAACGGCGTTCCATACCCAAAAAGGACCATCCGAATCATTTTCGGGGGCTCGGAAGTTTTTTTTCTTTTCGGTTTCTTCATTTGAATTTTTTGGTTAAACGGGATCACCGTGGCTGGCCTACGATTTAACACCGCTGCAGAATGATTCCTCATGGTACAGTTCCGTTTCAAATCCACGCACTCATTTCCAAAATTCGCACGACACCGTTTCGGCGTTTTGATCCGACGTTGCACCCCGCACCGTCGATGTTGCACCTTGAGTATATCGATTATTCGGACAGCCATATCTTTTGACTCGTTTAGAGTTACGGGAGCCATAACCTGTCAAAACGATGCTCTCCAGGAGATCTACGCCTTTGACAGCCCAAGGCCGTTATAACGGTGTTCCATACCCAAAAAGGACCATCCGAATCACTTTCGGGGGCTCGGAAGTTTTTTTTCTTTTCGGTTTCTTCATTTGAATTTTTTGGTTAAACGGGATCACCGTGGCTGGCCTACGATTTAACACCGCTGCAGAATGATTATCCATGGTACAGTTCCGTATCAAATCCACGCACTCATTTCCAAAATTCGCACGACACTGTTTCGGCGTTTTGATCCGACGTTGCACCCCGCACCGTCGATGTTACACCTTGAGTATATCGATTATTCGGACAGCCATATCTTTTGACTCGTTTAGAGTTACGGGAGCCATAACCTGTCAAAATGAAGCTCTCCAGGAGATCTACGCCTTTGGCAGCCCAAGGCCGTCATAACGCGGTTCCATACCCAAAAAGGACCATCCAAATCACTTTCGGGGACTCGGAAGTTTTTTTTCTTTTCGGTTTCTTCATTTGAATTTTTTGGTTAAACGGGATCACCGTGGCTGGCCTACGATTTAACACCGATGTAGAATGATTCCTCATGGTACAGTTCCGTTTCAAATCCACACACTCATTTCCAAAATTCGCACGACACCGTTCCGGCGTTTTTATCCAACGTTGCACCCCGCACCGTCGATGTTGCACCATGAGTATATCGATTATTCGGACAGCCATATCTTTTGACTCGTTTAGAGTTACGGGAGCCATAACCTGTCAAAACGAAGCTCTCCAGGTGATCTACGCCTTTGACAGCCCAAGGCTGTCATAACGGCGTTCCATACCCAAAAAGGACCATCCGAATCACTTTCGGGGGCTCGGAAGTTTTTTTTCTTTTCGGTTTCTTCATTTGAATTTTTTGGTTAAACAGGATCACCGTGGCTGGCCTACGGTTTAACACCGCTGCAGAATGATTATCCATGGTACAGTTCCGTTTCAAATCCACGCACTCATTACCAAAATTCGCACGACACCGTTTCGGCGTTTTGATCCGACGTTGCACCCCGCACCGTCGATGTTGCACTCTGAGTATATCGATTATTCGGACAGCCATATCTTTTGACTCGTTTAGAGTTACGAGAGCCATAACCTGTCAAAACGAAGCTCTCCAGGAGATCTACGCCTTTGATAGCCCAAGGCCGTCATAACAGCGTTCCATACCCAAAAAGGACCATTCGAATCACTTTCGGGGGCTCGGAAGTTTTTTTTCTTTTCGGTTTCTTCATTTGAATTTTTTGGTTAAACGGGATCACCGTGGCTGGCCTACGATTTAACACCGCTGCAGAATGATTCCTCATGGTACAGTTCCGTTTCAAATCCACGCACTCATTTCCAAAATTCGCACGACACCGTTTCAGCGTTTTGATCCGACGTTGCACCCCGCACCGTCGATGTTGCACCTTGAGTATATTGATTATTCGGACAGCCATATCTTTTGACTCGTTTAGAGTTACGGGAGCCATAACCTGTCAAAATGAAGCTCTCCAGGAGATCTACGCCTTTGATAGCCCAAGGCCATCATAACGGCGTTCCATACCCAAAAAGGACCATCCGAATCACTTTCGGGGGCTCGGAAGTTTTTTTTCTTTTCGGTTTCTTCATTTGAATTTTTTGGATAAACGGGATCACCGTGGCTGGCCTACGATTTAACACCGCTGCAGAATGATTCCTCATGGTACAGTTCCGTTTCAAATCCACGCTCTCATTTCCAAAATTCGCACGACACCGTTTCGACGTTTTGATCCGACGTTGCACCCCGCACCGTCGATGTTGCACATTGAGTATATCGATTATTCAGACAGCCATATCTTTTGACTCGTTTACAGTTACGGGAGCCATAACCTGTCAAAACGATGCTCTCCAAGAGATCTACGCCTTTGACAGCCCAAGGCCGTCATAACGGTGTTCCATACCCAAAAAGGACCATCCGAATCACTTTCGGGGGCTCGGAAGTTTTTTTCCTTTTCGGTTTCTTCATTTGAATTTTTTGGTTAAACGGGATCACCGTGGCTGGCCTACGATTTAACACCGCTGCAGAATGATTATCCATGGTACAGTTCCGTTTCAAATCCATGCACACATTTCGAAAATTCGCACGACACCGTTTCGGCGTTTTGATCCGACGTTGCACCCCGCACCGTCGATGTTGCACCTTGAGTATATCGATTATTCGGACAGCTATATCTTTTGACTCGTTTAGAGTTACGGGAGCCATAACCTGTCAAAACGAAGCTCTCCAGGAGATCTACGCCTTTGACTGCCCAAGGCCGTCATAACGGCGTTCCATACCAAAAAAGGACCATCCGAATCACTTTCGGGGACTCGGAAGTTTTTTTTCTTTTCGGTTTCTTCATTTGAATTTTTTGGTTAAACGGGATCACCGTGGCTGGCCTACGATTTAACACCGCTGCAGAATGATTCCTCATGGTACAGTTCCGTTTCAAATCAACGCACTCATTTCCAAAATTCGCACGACACCGTTTCGGCGTTTTGATCCGATGTTGCACCCCGCACCGTCGATGTTGCACCTAGAGTATATCGATTATTCGGACAGCCATACCTTTTGACTCGTTTAGAGTTACGGGAGCCATAACCTGTCAAAACGAAGCTCTCCAGGAGATCTACGCCTTTAATAGCCCAAGGCCGTCATAACGGCGTTCCATACCCAAAAAGGACCATCCGAATCACTTTCGGGGGCTCGGAAGTTTTTTTCTTTTTGATTTCTTCATTTGAGTTTTTTGGTTAAACGGGATCACCGTGGCTGGCCTACGATTTAACACCGCTGCAGAATGATTCCTCATGGTACAGTTCCATTTCAAATCAACGCTCTCATTTCCAAAATTCGCACGACACCGTTTCGGCGTTTTGATCCGACGTTGCACCCCGCACCGTCGATGTTGCACCTTGAGTATATCGATTATTCGGACAGCCAAATCTTTTGACTCGTTTAGAGTTACGGGAGCCATAACCAGTCAAAACGAAGCTCTTCAGGAGATCTACGCCTTTGACTGCCCAAGGCCGTCATAACGGCGTTCCATACCCAAAAAGGACCATCCGAATCACTTTCGGGGACTCGGAAGTTTTTTTCCTTTTCGGTTTCTTCATTTGAATTTTTTGGTTAAACGGGATCACCGTGGTTGGCCTACGATTTAACACCGCTGCAGAATGATTCCTCATGGTACAGTTCCATTTCAAATCCACGCACTCATTTCCAAAATTCGCACGACACCGTTTTAGCGTTTTGATCCGACGTTGCACCCCGCACCGTCGATGTTGCACCTAGAGTATATCGATTATTCGGACAGCCATATCTTTTGACTCGTTTAGAGTTACGGGAGCCATAACCTGTCAAAACGAAGCTCTCCAGGAGATCTACGCCTTTGATGGCCCAAGGCCGTCATAATGGCGTTCCATACCCAAAATGGACCATCCGAATCACTTTCGGGGGCTCGGAAGTTTTTTTTCTTTTCGGTTTCTTCATTTGAATTTTTTGGTTAAACGGGATCACCGTGCCTGGCCTACGATTTAACACCGCTGCAGAATGATTCCTCATGGTACAGTTCCATTTCAAATCCACGCACTCATTACCAAAATACGCACGACACCGTTTCGGCGTTTTGATCCGACGTTGCACCCCGCACCGTCGATGTTGCACCTTGAGTATATCGATTATTCGGACAGCCATATCTTTTGACTCGTTTAGAGTTACGGGAGCCATAACCTGTCAAAACGGAGCTCTGCAGGAGATCTACGCCTTTGACAGCCCAAGGCCGTCATAACGGCGTTCAATACCCAAAAAGGACCATCCGAATCACTATCGGGAGCTCGGAAGTTTTTTATCTTTTCGGTTTCTTCATTTGAATTTTTTGGTTAAACGAGATCACCGTGTCTGGCCTACGATTTAACACCGCTGCAGAATGATTCCTCATGGTACAGTTCCGTTTCAAATCCACGCACTCATTTCCAAAATTCGCACGACACCGTTTCGGCGTTTTGATCCGACGTTGCACCCCGCACCGTCGATGTTGCACCTTGAGTATATCGATTATTCGGACAGCCATATCTTTTGACTCGTTTAGAGTTACGGGAGCCATAACCTGTCAAAATGAAGCTCTCCAGGAGATCTACGCCTTTGACAGCACAAGGCCGTCATAACGGCGTTCCATACCCAAAAAGGACCATCCGAATCACTTTCAGGGACTCCGAAGTTTTTTTTCTTTTCGGTTTCTTCATTTGAATTTTTTGGTTAAACGGGATCACCGTGGCTGGCCTACGATTTAACACCGCTGCAGAATGATTCCTCATGGTACAGTTCCGTTTCAAATCCACGCACTCATTTCCAAAATTCGCACGACACCGTTTCAGCGTTTTGATCTGACGTTGCACCCCGCACCGTCGATGTTGCACCTAGAGTATATCGATTATTCGGACAGCCATATCTTTTGACTCGTTTAGAGTTACGGGAGCCATAACCTGTCAAAACGAAGCTCTCAAGGAGATCTACGCCTTTGACAGCCCAAGGCCGTCATAACGGCGTTCCATACCCAAAAAGGACCATCCGAATCACTTTCGAGGGCTCGGAAGTTTTTTTTCTTTTCGGTTTCTTCATTTGAATTTTTTGGTTAAACGGGATCACCGTGGCTGGCCTACGATTTAACACCGCGGCAGAATGATTCCTCATGGTACAATTCCGTTTCAAATCCACGCACTCATTTCCAAAATTTGCACGACACCGTTTCGGCGTTTTGATCCGACGTTGCACCCCGCACCGTCGATGTTGCACCTTGAGTATATCGATTATTCGGACAGCCATATCTTTTGACTCGTTTAGAGTTACGGGAGCCATAACCTGTCAAAACGAAGCTCTCTAGGTGATCTACGCCTTTGATAGCCCAAGGCCGTCATAACGGCGTTCCATACCCAAAAAGGACCATCCGAATCACTTTCGGGGGCTCGAAAGTTTTTTTTCTTTTCGGTTTCTTCATTTGAATTTTTTGGTTAAATGGGATCACCGTGGCTGGCCTACGATTTAACACCGCTGCAGAATGATTCCTCATGGTACAGTTCCATTTCAAATCCACGCACTCATTTCCAAAATTCGCACGACACCGTTTCGGCGTTTTGATCCGACGTTGCACCCCGCACCGTCGATGTTGCACCTTGAGTATATCGATTATTCGGACAGCCATATCTTTTGACTCATTTAGAGTTACGGGAGCCATAACCTGTCAAAACGAAGCTCTCCAGAAGATCAACGCCTTTGACAGCCTAAGGCCGTCATAACGGCGTTCCATACCCAAAAAGGACCATCCGAATCACTTTCGGGGGCTCGGAAGTTTTTTTTCTTTTCGGTTTCTTCATTTGAATTTTTTGGTTAAACGGGATCACCGTGGCTGGCCTACGATTTAACACCGCTGCAGAATGATTCCTCATGGTACAGTTCCGTTTCAAATCAACGCACTCATTTCCAAAATTCGCACGACACCGTTTCGGCGTTTTGATCCGATGTTGCACCCCGCACCGTCGATGTTGCACCTAGAGTATATCGATTATTCGGACAGCCATACCTTTTGACTCGTTTAGAGTTACGGGAGCCATAACCTGTCAAAACGAAGCTCTCCAGGAGATCTACGCCTTTAATAGCCCAAGGCCGTCATAACGGCGTTCCATACCCAAAAAGGACCATCCGAATCACTTTCGGGGGCTCGGAAGTTTTTTTTCTTTTTGATTTCTTCATTTGAGTTTTTTGGTTAAACGGGATCACCGTGGCTGGCCTACGATTTAACACCGCTGCAGAATGATTCCTCATGGTACAGTTCCATTTCAAATCAACGCTCTCATTTCCAAAATTCGCACGACACCGTTTCGGCGTTTTGATCCGACGTTGCACCCCGCACCGTCGATGTTGCACCTTGAGTATATCGATTATTCGGACAGCCAAATCTTTTGACTCGTTTAGAGTTACGGGAGCCATAACCAGTCAAAACGAAGCTCTTCAGGAGATCTACGCCTTTGACTGCCCAAGGCCGTCATAACGGCGTTCCATACCCAAAAAGGACCATCCGAATCACTTTCGGGGACTCGGAAGTTTTTTTCCTTTTCGGTTTCTTCATTTGAATTTTTTGGTTAAACGGGATCACCGTGGTTGGCCTACGATTTAACACCGCTGCAGAATGATTCCTCATGGTACAGTTCCATTTCAAATCCACGCACTCATTTCCAAAATTCGCACGACACCGTTTTAGCGTTTTGATCCGACGTTGCACCCCGCACCGTCGATGTTGCACCTAGAGTATATCGATTATTCGGACAGCCATATCTTTTGACTCGTTTAGAGTTACGGGAGCCATAACCTGTCAAAACGAAGCTCTCCAGGAGATCTATGCCTTTGATGGCCCAAGGCCGTCATAATGGCGTTCCATACCCAAAATGGACCATCCGAATCACTTTCGGGGGCTCGGAAGTTTTTTTTCTTTTCGGTTTCTTCATTTGAATTTTTTGGTTAAACGGGATCACCGTGCCTGGCCTACGATTTAACACCGCTGCAGAATGATTCCTCATGGTACAGTTCCATTTCAAATCCACGCACTCATTACCAAAATACGCACGACACCGTTTCGGCGTTTTGATCCGACGTTGCACCCCGCACCGTCGATGTTGCACCTTGAGTATATCGATTATTCGGACAGCCATATCTTTTGACTCGTTTAGAGTTACGGGAGCCATAACCTGTCAAAACGGAGCTCTGCAGGAGATCTACGCCTTTGACAGCCCAAGGCCGTCATAACGGCGTTCAATACCCAAAAAGGACCATCCGAATCACTATCGGGAGCTCGGAAGTTTTTTATCTTTTCGGTTTCTTCATTTGAATTTTTTGGTTAAACGAGATCACCGTGTCTGGCCTACGATTTAACACCGCTGCAGAATGATTCCTCATGGTACAGTTCCGTTTCAAATCCACGCACTCATTTCCAAAATTCGCACGACACCGTTTCGGCGTTTTGATCCGACGTTGCACCCCGCACCGTCGATGTTGCACCTTGAGTATATCGATTATTCGGACAGCCATATCTTTTGACTCGTTTAGAGTTACGGGAGCCATAACCTGTCAAAATGAAGCTCTCCAGGAGATCTACGCCTTTGACAGCACAAGGCCGTCATAACGGCGTTCCATACCCAAAAAGGACCATCCGAATCACTTTCAGGGACTCCGAAGTTTTTTTTCTTTTCGGTTTCTTCATTTGAATTTTTTGGTTAAACGGGATCACCGTGGCTGGCCTACGATTTAACACCGCTGCAGAATGATTCCTCATGGTACAGTTCCGTTTCAAATCCACGCACTCATTTCCAAAATTCGCACGACACCGTTTCAGCGTTTTGATCCGACGTTGCACCCCGCACCGTCGATGTTGCACCTAGAGTATATCGATTATTCGGACAGCCATATCTTTTGACTCGTTTAGAGTTACGGGAGCCATAACCTGTCAAAACGAAGCTCTCAAGGAGATCTACGCCTTTGACAGCCCAAGGCCGTCATAACGGCGTTCCATACCCAAAAAGGACCATCCGAATCACTTTCGAGGGCTCGGAAGTTTTTTTTCTTTTCGGTTTCTTCATTTGAATTTTTTGGTTAAACGGGATCACCGTGGCTGGCCTAAGATTTAACACCGCGGCAGAATGATTCCTCATGGTACAATTCCGTTTCAAATCCACACACTCATTTCCAAAATTTGCACGACACCGTTTCGGCGTTTTGATCCGACGTTGCACCCCGCACCGTCGATGTTGCACCTTGAGTATATCGATTATTCGGACAGCCATATCTTTTGACTCGTTTAGAGTTACGGGAGCCATAACCTGTCAAAACGAAGCTCTCTAGGTGATCTACGCCTTTGATAGCCCAAGGCCGTCATAACGGCGTTCTATACCCAAAAAGGACCATCCGAATCACTTTCGGGGGCTCGAAAGTTTTTTTTCTTTTCGGTTTCTTCATTTGAATTTTTTGGTTAAATGGGATCACCGTGGCTGGCCTACGATTTAACACCGCTGCAGAATGATTCCTCATGGTACAGTTCCATTTCAAATCCACGCACTCATTTCCAAAATTCGCACGACACCGTTTCGGCGTTTTGATCCGACGTTGCACCCCGCACCGTCGATGTTGCACCTTGAGTATATCGATTATTCGGACAGCCATATCTTTTGACTCATTTAGAGTTACGGGAGCCATAACCTGTCAAAACGAAGCTCTCCAGAAGATCAACGCCTTTGACAGCCTAAGGCCGTCATAACGGCGTTCCATATCCAAAAAGGACCATCCGAATCACTTTCGGGGGCTCGGAAGTTTTTTTTCTTTTCGGTTTCTTCATTTGAATTTTTTGGTTAAACGGGATCACCGTGGCTGGCCTACGATTTAACACCGCTGCAGAATGATTCCTCATGGTACAGTTCCGTTTCAAATCAACGCACTCATTTCCAAAATTCGCACGACACCGTTTCGGCGTTTTGATCCGATGTTGCACCCCGCACCGTCGATGTTGCACCTAGAGTATATCGATTATTCGGACAGCCATACCTTTTGACTCGTTTAGAGTTACGGGAGCCATAACCTGTCAAAACGAAGCTCTCCAGGAGATCTACGCCTTTAATAGCCCAAGGCCGTCATAACGGCGTTCCATACCCAAAAAGGACCATCCGAATCACTTTCGGGGGCTCGGAAGTTTTTTTTCTTTTTGATTTCTTCATTTGAGTTTTTTGGTTAAACGGGATCACCGTGGCTGGCCTACGATTTAACACCGCTGCAGAATGATTCCTCATGGTACAGTTCCATTTCAAATCAACGCTCTCATTTCCAAAATTCGCACGACACCGTTTCGGCGTTTTGATCCGACGTTGCACCCCGCACCGTCGATGTTGCACCTTGAGTATATCGATTATTCGGACAGCCAAATCTTTTGACTCGTTTAGAGTTACGGGAGCCATAACCAGTCAAAACGAAGCTCTTCAGGAGATCTACGCCTTTGATTGCCCAAGGCCGTCATAACGGCGTTCCATACCCAAAAAGGACCATCCGAATCACTTTCGGGGACTCGGAAGTTTTTTTCCTTTTCGGTTTCTTCATTTGAATTTTTTGGTTAAACGGGATCACCGTGGTTGGCCTACGATTTAACACCGCTGCAGAATGATTCCTCATGGTACAGTTCCATTTCAAATCCACGCACTCATTTCCAAAATTCGCACGACACCGTTTTAGCGTTTTGATCCGACGTTGCACCCCGCACCGTCGATGTTGCACCTAGAGTATATCGATTATTCGGACAGCCATATCTTTTGACTCGTTTAGAGTTACGGGAGCCATAACCTGTCAAAACGAAGCTCTCCAGGAGATCTACGCCTTTGATGGCCCAAGGCCGTCATAATGGCGTTCCATACCCAAAATGGACCATCCGAATCACTTTCGGGGGCTCGGAAGTTTTTTTTCTTTTCGGTTTCTTCATTTGAATTTTTTGGTTAAACGGGATCACCGTGCCTGGCCTACGATTTAACACCGCTGCAGAATGATTCCTCATGGTACAGTTCCATTTCAAATCCACGCACTCATTACCAAAATACGCACGACACCGTTTCGGCGTTTTGATCCGACGTTGCACCCCGCACCGTCGATGTTGCACCTTGAGTATATCGATTATTCGGACAGCCATATCTTTTGACTCGTTTAGAGTTACGGGAGCCATAACCTGTCAAAACGGAGCTCTCCAGGAGATCTACGCCTTTGACAGCCCAAGGCCGTCATAACGGCGTTCAATACCCAAAAAGGACCATCCGAATCACTATCGGGAGCTCGGAAGTTTTTTATCTTTTCGGTTTCTTCATTTGAATTTTTTGGTTAAACGAGATCACCGTGTCTGGCCTACGATTTAACACCGCTGCAGAATGATTCCTCATGGTACAGTTCCGTTTCAAATCCACGCACTCATTTCCAAAATTCGCACGACACCGTTTCGGCGTTTTGATCCGACGTTGCACCCCGCACCGTCGATGTTGCACCTTGAGTATATCGATTATTCGGACAGCCATATCTTTTGACTCGTTTAGAGTTACGGGAGCCATAACCTGTCAAAATGAAGCTCTCCAGGAGATCTACGCCTTTGACAGCACAAGGCCGTCATAACGGCGTTCCATACCCAAAAAGGACCATCCGAATCACTTTCAGGGACTCCGAAGTTTTTTTTCTTTTCGGTTTCTTCATTTGAATTTTTTGGTTAAACGGGATCACCGTGGCTGGCCTACGATTTAACACCGCTGCAGAATGATTCCTCATGGTACAGTTCCGTTTCAAATCCACGCACTCATTTCCAAAATTCGCACGACACCGTTTCAGCGTTTTGATCCGACGTTGCACCCCGCACCGTCGATGTTGCACCTAGAGTATATCGATTATTCGGACAGCCATATCTTTTGACTCGTTTAGAGTTACGGGAGCCATAACCTGTCAAAACGAAGCTCTCAAGGAGATCTACGCCTTTGACAGCCCAAGGCCGTCATAACGGCGTTCCATACCCAAAAAGGACCATCCGAATCACTTTCGAGGGCTCGGAAGTTTTTTTTCTTTTCGGTTTCTTCATTTGAATTTTTTGGTTAAACGGGATCACCGTGGCTGGCCTACGATTTAACACCGCGGCAGAATGATTCCTCATGGTACAATTCCGTTTCAAATCCACGCACTCATTTCCAAAATTTGCACGACACCGTTTCGGCGTTTTGATCCGACGTTGCACCCCGCACCGTCGATGTTGCACCTTGAGTATATCGATTATTCGGACAGCCATATCTTTTGACTCGTTTAGAGTTACGGGAGCCATAACCTGTCAAAACGAAGCTCTCTAGGTGATCTACGCCTTTGATAGCCCAAGGCCGTCATAACGGCGTTCCATACCCAAAAAGGACCATCTGAATCACTTTCGGGGGCTCGAAAGTTTTTTTTCTTTTCGGTTTCTTCATTTGAATTTTTTGGTTAAATGGGATCACCGTGGCTGGCCTACGATTTAACACCGCTGCAGAATGATTCCTCATGGTACAGTTCCATTTCAAATCCACGCACTCATTTCCAAAATTCGCACGACACCGTTTTGGCGTTTTGATCCGACGTTGCACCCCGCACCGTCGATGTTGCACCTTGAGTATATCGATTATTCGGACAGCCATATCTTTTGACTCATTTAGAGTTACGGGAGCCATAACCTGTCAAAACGAAGCTCTCCAGAAGATCAACGCCTTTGACAGCCTAAGGCCGTCATAACGGCGTTCCATACCCAAAAAGGACCATCCGAATCACTTTCGGGGGCTCGGAAGTTTTTTTTCTTTTCGGTTTCTTCATTTGAATTTTTTGGTTAAACGGGATCACCATGGCTGGCCTACGATTTAACACCGCTGCAGAATGATTCCTCATGGTACAGTTCCGTTTCAAATCCACGCTCTCATTTCCAAAATTCGCACGACACCGTTTCGACGTTTTGATCCGACGTTGCACCCCGCACCGTCGATGTTGCACCTTGAGTATATCGATTATTCGGACAGCCATATCTTTTGACTCGTTTAGAGTTACGGGAGCCATAACCTGTCAAAACGAAGCTCTCCAGGAGATCTACGCCTTTGACGGCCCAAGGCTGTCATAACGGCGTTCCATACCCAAAAAGGACCATCCGAATCACTTCCGGGGGCTTGGAAGTTTTTTTTCTTTTCGGTTTCTTCATTTGAATTTTTTGGTTAAACGGGATCACCGTGGCTGGCCTACGATTTAACACCGCTGCAGAATGATTCCTCATGGTACAGTTCCGTTTCAAATCCACGCTCTCATTTCCAAAATTCGCACGACACCATTTCGACATTTTGATCCGATGTTGCACCCCGCACCGTCGATGCTGCACCTAGAGTATATCGATTATTCAGACAGCCATACCTTTTGACTCGTTTAGAGTTACGGGAGCCATAACCTGTCAAAACGAAGCTCTTTAGGAGATCTACACCTTTAATAGCCCAAGGCCGTCATAACGGCGTTCCATACCCAAAAAGGACCATCCGAATCACTTTCGGGGGCTCGGAAGTTTTTTTTCTTTTCGGTTTCTTCATTTGAATTTTTTGGTTAAACGGGATCACCGTGGCTGGCCTACGATTTAAAACCGCTGCAGAATGATTACTCATGGTACAGTTCCATTTCAAATCCACGCTCTCATTTCCAAAATTCGCACGACACCGTTTCGGCGTTTTGATCCGACGTTGCACCCCGCACCGTCGATGTTGCACCTTGAGTATATCGATTATTCGGACAGCCAAATCTTTTGACTCGTTTAGAGTTACGGGAGCCATAACCAGTCAAAACGAAGCTCTTCAGGAGATCTACGCCTTTGACTGCCCAAGGCCGTCATAACGGCGTTCCATACCCAAAAAGGACCATCCGAATCACTTTCGGGGACTCGGAAGTTTTTTTCCTTTTCGGTTTCTTCATTTGAATTTTTTGGTTAAACGGGATCACCGTGGCTGGCCTACGATTTAACACCGCTGCAGAATGATTCCTCATGGTACAGTTCCATTTCAAATCCACGCACTCATTTCCAAAATTCGCACGACACCGTTTCAGCGTTTTGATCCGACGTTGCACCCCGCACCGTCGATGTTGCTCCTAGAGTATATCGATTATTCGGACAGCCATATCTTTTGACTCGTTTAGTTTTACGGGAGCCATAACCTGTCAAAACGAAGCTCTCCAGGAGATCTACGCCTTTGACGGCCCAAGGCCGTCATAATGTCGTTCCATACCCAAAAAGGACCATCCGAATCACTTTCGGGGGCTCGGAAGTTTTTTTTCTTTTCGGTTTCTTCATTTGAATTTTTTGGTTAAACGGGATCACCGTGGCTGGCCTACGATTTAACACCGCTGCAGAATGATTCCTCATGGTACAGTTCCGTTTCAAATCCACGCACTCATTACCAAAATACGCACGACACCGTTTCGGCGTTTTGATCCGACGTTGCACCCCGCACCGTCGATGTTGCACCTTGAGTATATCGATTATTCGGACAGCCATATCTTTTGACTCGTTTAGAGTTACGGAAGCCATAACCTGTCAAAACGGAGCTCTCCAGGAGATCTACGCCTTTGACAGCCCAAGGCCGTCATAACGGCGTTCCATACCCAAAAAGGACCATCCGAATCACTTTCGGGATCTCGGAAGTTTTTTATCTTTTCGGTTTCTTCATTTGAATTTTTTGGTTAAACGGGATCACCGTGGCTGGCCTACGATTTAACACTGCTGCAGAATGATTCCTCATGGCACAGTTCCGTTTCAAATCCATGCACTCATTTCCAAAATTCGCACGACACCGTTTCGGCATTTTGATCTGACGTTGCACCCCGCACCGTCGATGTTGCACCTTGAGTATATCGATTATTCGGACAACCATATATTTTGACTCGTTTAGAGTTACGGGAGCCATAACCTGTCAAAACGAAGCTCTCCAGGAGATCTACGCCTTTGATAGCACAAGGCCGTCATAACGGCGTTCCATACCCAAAAAGGACCATCCGAATCACTTTAAGGGACTCCGAAGTTTTTTTTCTTTTCGGTTTCTTCATTTGAATTTTTTGGTTAAACGGGATCACCGTTGCTGGCCTACGATTTAACACTGCTGCAGAATGATTCCTCATGGTACAGTTCCGTTTCAAATCCACGCACTCATTTCCAAAATTCGCACGACACCGTTTCAGCGTTTTGATCCGACGTTGCACCCCGCACCGTCGATGTTGCACCTAGAGTATATCGATTATTCAGACAGCCATATCTTTTGACTCGTTTAGAGTTACGGGAGCCATAACCTGTCAAAACGAAGCTCTCCAGGAGATCTACGCCTTTGACAGCCCAAGGCCGTCATAACGGCGTTCCATACCCAAAAAGGACCATCCGAATCACTTTCGGGGGCTCGGAAGTTTTTTCTCTTTTCGGTTTCTTCATTTGAATTTTTTGGTTAAACGGGATCACCGTGGCTGGCCTACGATTTAACACCACTGCAGAATAATTCCTCATGGTACAGTTCCGTTTCAAATCCACACACTCATTTTCAGAATTCGCACGACACCGTTTCGGCGTTTTGATCCAACGTTGCACCCCTCACCGTCGATGTTGCACCTTGAGTATATCGATTATTCGGATAGCCATATCTTTTGACTCGTTTAGAGTTACGGGAGCCATAACCTGTCAAAATGAAGCTCTCCAGGAGATCTACGCCTTTGACAGCCCAAGGCCGTCATAATGGCGTTCCATACCCAAAAAGGACCATCCGAATCACTTCCGGGGGCTTGGAAGTTTTTTTTCTTTTCGGTTTCTTCATTTGAATTTTTTGGTTAAACGGGATCACCGTGGCTGGCCTACGATTTAACACCGCTGCAGAATGATTCCTCATGGCACAGTTCCGTTTCAAATCCACGCACTCATTTCCAAAATTCGCACGACACCGTTTCGGCGTTTTGATCCGACGTTGCACCCCGCACCGTCGATGTTGCACCTTGAGTATATTGATTATTCGGACAGCCATATCTTTTGACTCGTTTAGAGTTACGGGAGCCATAACCTGTCAAAACGAAGCTCTCCAGGAGATCTACGCCTTTGACAGCACAAGGCCATCATAACGGCGTTCCATACCCAAAAAGGACCATCCGAATCACTTTCAGGGACTTTGAAGTTTTTTTTCTTTTCGGTTTCTTCATTTGAATTTTTTGGTTAAACGGGATCACCGTGGTTGGCCTACGATTTAACACTGCTGCAGAATGATTCCTCATGGTACAGTTCCGTTTCAAATCCACGCACTCATTTCCAAAATTCGCACGACACCGTTTCAGCGTTTTGATCCGACGTTGCACCCCGCACCGTCGATGTTGCACCTAGAGTATATCGATTATTCGGACAACCATATCTTTTGACTCGTTTAGAGTTACGGGAGCCATAACCTGTCAAAACGAAGCTCTCCAGGAGATCTACGCCTTTGACAGCCCAAGGCCGTCATAACGGCGTTCCATACCCAAAAAGGACCATCCGAATCACTTTCGGGGGCTCGGAAGTTTTTTTTCTTTTCGGTTTCTTCATTTGAATTTTTTGGTTAAACGGGATCACCGTGGCTGGCCTACGATTTAACACCACTGCAGAATGATTTCTCATGGTACAGTTCCGTTTCAAATCCACGCACTCATTTCCAAAATTCGCACGACACCGTTTCGGCGTTTTGATCCGACGTTGCACCCCGCACCGTCGATGTTGCACCTTGAGTATATCGATTATTCGAACAACCATATCTTTTGACTCGTTTAGAGTTACGGGAGCCATAACCTGTCAAAACGAAGCTCTCCAGGAGATCTACGCCTTTGACAGCCCAAGGCCGTAATAACGGCGTTCCATACCCAAAAAGGACCATCCGAATCACTTCCGGGGGCTTGGAAGTTTTTTTTCTTTTCGGTTTCTTCATTTGAATTTTTTGGTTAAACGGGATCACCGTGGCTGGCCTACGATTTAACACCGCTGCAGAATGATTCCTCATGGCACAGTTCCGTTTCAAATCCACGCACTCATTTCCAAAATTTGCAAGACACCTTTTCGGCGTTTTGATCCGACGTTGCACCCCGCACCGTCGATGTTGCACCTTGAGTATATCGATTATTCGGACAGCCATATCTTTTGACTAGTTTAGAGTTACGGGAGCCATAACCTGTCAAAACGAAGCTCTCCAGGAGATCTACGCCTTTGACAGCCCAAGGCCGTCTTAACGGCGTTCCTTACCCAAAAAGGACCATCCGAATCACTTTCGGGAGCTCGGAAGTTTTTTTTCTTTTCAGTTTCTTCATTTGAATTTTTTGGTTAAACGTGATCACCGTGGCTGGCCTACGATTTAACACCGCTGCAGAATGATTCCTCATGGCACAGTTCCATTTCAAATCCACGCACTCATTTCCAAAATTCGCACGACACCGTTTCGGCGTTTTGATCCGACGTTGCACCACGCACCGTCGATGTTGCACCTTGAGTATATCGATTATTCAGACAGCCATATCTTTTGACTCGTTTAGAGTTACGGGAGCCATAACCTGTCAAAACGAAGCTCTCCAGGAGATCTACGCCTTTGACTGCCCAAGGCCGTCATAACGGCGTTCCATACCAAAAAAGGACCATCCGAATCACTTTCGGGGACTCGGAAGTTTTTTTTCTTTTCGGTTTCTTCATTTGAATTTTTTGGTTAAACGGGATCACCGTGGCTGGCCTACGATTTAACACCACTGCAGAATGATTCCTCATGGTACAGTTCCGTTTCAAATCCACGCACTCATTTCCAAAATTCGCACGACACCGTTTCGGCGTTTTGATCCGATGTTGCACCCCGCACCGTCGATGTTGCACCTAGAGTATATCGATTATTCGGACAGCCATACCTTTTGACTCGTTTAGAGTTACGGGAGCCATAACCTGTCAAAACGAAGCTCTCCAGGATATCTACGCCTTTAATAGCCCAAGGCCGTCATAACGGCGTTCCATACCCAAAAAGGACCATCCGAATCACTTTCGGGGGCTTGGAAGTTTTTTTTCTTTTCGGTTTCTTCATTTGAATTTTTTGGTTAAACGGGATCACCGTGGCTGGCCTACGATTTAACACCGCTGCAGAATGATTCCTCATGGTACAGTTCCATTTCAAATCCACGCTCTCATTTCCAAAATTCGCACGACACCGTTTCGGCGTTTTGATCCGACGTTGCACCCCGCACCGTCGATGTTGCACCTTGAGTATATCGATTATTCGGGCAGCCAAATCTTTTGACTCGTTTAGAGTTACGGGAGCCATAACCAGTCAAAACGAAGCTCTTCAGGAGATCTACGCCTTTGACTGCCCAAGGCCGTCATAACGGCGTTCCATACCCAAAAAGGACCATCCGAATCACTTTCGGGGACTCGGAAGTTTTTTTCCTTTTCGGTTTCTTCATTTGAATTTTTTGGTTAAACGGGATCACCGTGGCTGGCCTACGATTTAACACCGCTGCAGAATGATTCCTCATGGTACAGTTCCATTTCAAATCCACGCACTCATTTCCAAAATTCGCACGACACCGTTTCAGCGTTTTGATCCGACGTTGCACCCCGCACCGTCGATGTTGCACCTAGAGTATATCGATTATTCGGACAGCCATATCTTTTGACTCGTTTAGTTTTACGGGAGCCATAACCTGTCAAAACGAAGCTCTCCAGGAGATCTACGCCTTTGACGGCCCAAGGCCGTCATAATGGCGTTCCATACCCAAAAAGGACCATCCGAATCACTTTCGGGGGCTCGGAAGTTTTTTTTCTTTTCGGTTTCTTCATTTGAATTTTTTGGTTAAACGGGATCACCGTGGCTGGCCTACGATTTAACACCGCTGCAGAATGATTCTTCATGGTACAGTTCCATTTCAAATCCACGCACTCATTACCAAAATACGCACGACACCGTTTCGGCGTTTTGATCCGACGTTGCACCCCGCACCGTCGATGTTGCACCTTGAGTATCTCGATTATTCGGACAGCCATATCTTTTGACTCGTTTAGAGTTACGGAAGCCATAACCTGTCAAAACGGAGCTCTCCAGGAGATCTACGCCTTTGACAGCCCAAGGCCGTCATAACGGCGTTCCATACCCAAAAAGGACCATCCGAATCACTTTCGGGAGCTCGGAAGTTTTTTATCTTTTCGGTTTCTTCATTTGAATTTTTTGGTTAAACGGGATCACCGTGGCTAGCCTACGATTTAACACCGCTGCAGAATGATTCCTCATGGTACAGTTCCGTTTCAAATCCACGCACTCATTTCCAAAATTCGCACGACACCGTTTCGGCATTTTGATCCGACGTTGCACCCCGCACCGTCGATGTTGCACCTTGAGTATATCGATTATTCGGACAGCCATATCTTTTGACTCGTTTAGAGTTACGGGAGCCATAACCTGTCAAAACGAAGCTCTCCAGGAGATCTACGCCTTTGACAGCACAAGGCCGTCATAATGGCGTTCCATACCCAAAAAGGACCATCCGAATCACTTTCAGGGACTCCGAAGTTTTTTTTCTTTTCGGTTTCTTCATTTGAATTTTTTGGTTAAACGGGATCACCGTGGCTGGCCTACGATTTAACACTGCTGCAGAATGATTCCTCATGGTACAGTTCCGTTTCAAATCCACGCACTCATTTCCAAAATTCGCACGACACCGTTTCAGCGTTTTGATCCGACGTTGCACCCCGCACCGTCGATGTTGCACCTAGAGTATATCGATTATTCGGACAGCCATATCTTTTGACTCGTTTAGAGTTACGGGAGCCATAACCTGTCAAAACGAAGCTCTCCAGGAGATCTACGCCTTTGACAGCCCAAGGCCGTAATAACGGCGTTCCATACCCAAAAAGGACCATCCGAATCACTTCCGGGGGCTTGGAAGTTTTTTTTCTTTTCGGTTTCTTCATTTGAATTTTTTGGTTAAACGGGATCACCGTGGCTGGCCTACGATTTAACACCGCTGCAGAATGATTCCTCACGGTACAGTTCCGTTTCAAATCCACGCACTCATTACCAAAATACGCACGACACCGTTTCGGCGTTTTGATCCGACGTTGCACCCCGCACCGTCGATGTTGCACCTTGAGTATCTCGATTATTCGGACAGCCATATCTTTTGACTCGTTTAGAGTTACGGAAGCCATAACCTGTCAAAACGGAGCTCTCCAGGAGATCTACGCCTTTGACAGCCCAAGGCCGTCATAACGGCGTTCCATACCCAAAAAGGACCATCCGAATCACTTTCGGGAGCTCGGAAGTTTTTTATCTTTTCGGTTTCTTCATTTGAATTTTTTGGTTAAACGGGATCACCGTGGCTAGCCTACGATTTAACACCGCTGCAGAATGATTCCTCATGGTACAGTTCCGTTTCAAATCCACGCACTCATTTCCAAAATTCGCACAACACCGTTTCGGCATTTTGATCCGACGTTGCACCCCGCACCGTCGATGTTGCACCTTGAGTATATCGATTATTCGGACAGCCATATCTTTTGACTCGTTTAGAGTTACGGGAGCCATAACCTGTCAAAACGAAGCTCTCCAGGAGATCTACGCCTTTGACAGCACAAGGCCGTCATAACGGCGTTCCATACCCAAAAAGGACCATCCGAATCACTTTCAGGGACTCCGAAGTTTTTTTTCTTTTCGGTTTCTTCAATTGAATTTTTTGGTTAAACGGGATCACCGTGGCTGGCCTACGATTTAACACTGCTGCAGAATGATTCCTCATGGTACAGTTCCGTTTCAAATCCACGCACTCATTTCCAAAATTCGCACGACACCGTTTCAGCGTTTTGATCCGACGTTGCACCCCGCACCGTCGATGTTGCACCTAGAGTATATCGATTATTCGGACAGCCATATCTTTTGACTCGTTTAGAGTTACGGGAGCCATAACCTGTCAAAACGAAGCTCTCCAGGAGATCTACGCCTTTGACAGCCCAAGGCCGTCATAACGGCGTTCCATACTCAAAAAGGACCATCCGAATCACTTTCGGGGGCTCGGATGTTTTTTTTCTTTTCGGTTTCTTCATTTGAATTTTTTGGTTAAACGGGATCACCGTGGCTGGCCTACGATTTAACACCACTGCAGAATAATTCCTCATGGTACAGTTCCGTTTCAAATCCACACACTCATTTTCAAAATTCGTACGACACCGTTTCGGCGTTTTGATCCGACGTTGCACCCCGCACCATCGATGTTGCACCTTGAGTATATCGATTATTCGGATAGCCATATCTTTTGACTCGTTTAGAGTTACGGGAGTCATAACCTGTCAAAACGAAGCTCTCCAGGAGATCTACGCCTTTGACAGCCCAAGGCCGTCATAAAGGCGTTCCATACCCAAAAAGGACCATCCGAATCACTTCCGGGGGCTTGGAAGTTTTTTTTCTTTTCGGTTTCTTCATTTGAATTTTTTGGTTAAACGGGATCACCGTGGCTGGCCTACGATTTAACACCGCTACAGAATGATTCCTCATGGCACAGTTCCGTTTCAAATCCACGCACTCATTTCCAAAATTTGCAAGCACCTTTTCGGCGTTTTGATCCGACGTTGCACCCCGCACCGTCGATGTTGCACCTTTAGTATATCGATTATTCGGACAGCCATATCTTTTGACTCGTTTAGAGTTACGGGAGCCATAACCTGTCAAAACGAAGCTCTCCAGGAGATCTACGCCTTTGACAGCCCAAGGCCGTAATAACGGCGTTCCATACCCAAAAAGGACCATCCGAATCACTTCCGGGGGCTTGGAAGTTTTTTTTCTTTTCGGTTTCTTCATTTGAATTTTTTGGTTAAACGGGATCACCGTGGCTGGCCTACGATTTAACACCGCTGAAGAATGATTCCTCATGGTACAGTTCCGTTTCAAATCCACGCACTCATTACCAAAATACGCACGACACCGTTTCGGCGTTTTGATCCGACGTTGCACCCCGCACCGTCGATGTTGCACCTTGAGTATCTCGATTATTCGGACAGCCATATCTTTTGACTCGTTTAGAGTTACGGAAGCCATAACCTGTCAAAACGGAGCTCTCCAGGAGATCTACGCCTTTGACAGCCCAAGGCCGTCATAACGGCGTTCCATACCCAAAAAGGACCATCCGAATCACTTTCGGGAGCTCGGAAGTTTTTTATCTTTTCGGTTTCTTCATTTGAATTTTTTGGTTAAACGGGATCACCGTGGCTAGCCTACGATTTAACACCGCTGCAGAATGATTCCTCATGGTACAGTTCCGTTTCAAATCCACGCACTCATTTCCAAAATTCGCACAACACCGTTTCGGCATTTTGATCCGACGTTGCACCCCGCACCGTCGATGTTGCACCTTGAGTATATCGATTATTCGGACAGCCATATCTTTTGACTTGTTTAGAGTTACGGGAGCCATAACCTGTCAAAACGAAGCTCTCCAGGAGATCTACGCCTTTGACAGCACAAGGCCGTCATAACGGCGTTCCATACCCAAAAAGGACCATCCGAATCACTTTCAGGGACTCCGAAGTTTTTTTTCTTTTCGGTTTCTTCAATTGAATTTTTTGGTTAAACGGGATCACCGTGGCTGGCCTACGATTTAACACTGCTGCAGAATGATTCCTCATGGTACAGTTCCGTTTCAAATCCACGCACTCATTTCCAAAATTCGCACTACACCGTTTCAGCGTTTTGATCCGACGTTGCACCCCGCACCGTCGATGTTGCACCTAGAGTATATCGATTATTCGGACAGCCATATCTTTTGACTCGTTTAGAGTTACGGGAGCCATAACCTGTCAAAACGAAGCTCTCCAGGAGATCTATGCCTTTGACAGCCCAAGGCCGTCATAACGGCGTTCCATACTCAAAAAGGACCATCCGAATCACTTTCGGGGGCTCGGATGTTTTTTTTCTTTTCGGTTTCTTCATTTGAATTTTTTGGTTAAACGGGATCACCGTGGCTGGCCTACGATTTAACACCACTGCAGAATAATTCCTCATGGTACAGTTCCGTTTCAAATCCACACTCATTTTCAAAATTCGTACGACACCGTTTCGGCGTTTTGATCCGACGTTGCACCCCGCACCATCGATGTTGCACCTTGAGTATATCGATTATTCGGATAGCCATATCTTTTGACTCGTTTAGAGTTACGGGAGTCATAACCTGTCAAAACGAAGCTCTCCAGGAGATCTACGCCTTTGACAGCCCAAGGCCGTCATAAAGGCGTTCCATACCCAAAAAGGACCATCCGAATCACTTCCGGGGGCTTGGAAGTTTTTTTTCTTTTCGGTTTCTTCATTTGAATTTTTTGGTTAAACGGGATCACCGTGGCTGGCCTACGATTTAACACCGCTACAGAATGATTCCTCATGGCACAGTTCCGTTTCAAATCCACGCACTCATTTCCAAAATTTGCAAGCACCTTTTCGGCGTTTTGATCCGACGTTGCACCCCGCACCGTCGATGTTGCACCTTGAGTATATCGATTATTCGGACAGCCATATCTTTTGACTCGTTTAGAGTTACGGGAGCCATAACCTGTCAAAACGAAGCTCTCCAGGAGATCTACGCCTTTGACAGCCCAAGGCCGTCTTAACGGCGTTCCTTACCCAAAAAGGACCATCCGAATCACTTTCGGGAGCTCGGAAGTTTTTTTTCTTTTCGGTTTCTTCATTTGAATTTTTTGGTTAAATGTGATCACCGTGGCTGGCCTACGATTTAACACCGCTGCAGAATGATTCCTCATGGCACAGTTCCATTTCAAATCCACGCACTCATTTCCAAAATTCGCACGACACCGTTTCGGCGTTTTAATCCGACGTTGCACCCCGCACCGTCGATGTTGCACCTTGAGTATATCGATTATTCAGACAGCCATATCTTTTGACTCGTTTAGAGTTACGGGAGCCATAACCTGTCAAAACAAAGCTCTCCAGGAGATCTACGCCTTTGACAGCCCAAGGTCGTCATAACGGCGTTCCATACCCAAAAAGGACCATCCGAATCACTTTCGGGAGCTCGGAAGTTTTTTTTCTTTTCGGTTTCTTCATTTGAATTTTTTGGTTAAACGGGATCACCGTGGTTGGCCTACGATTTAACACCGCTGCAGAAGGATTCCTCATGGTACAGTTCCGTTTCAAATCAACGCTCTCATTTCCAAAATTCGCCCGACACCGTTTCGGCGTTTTGATCCGACGTTGCACCCCGCACCGTCGATGTTGCACCTTGAGTATATCGATTATTCGGACAGCCAAATCTTTTGACTCGTATAGAGTTACGGGAGCCATAACCTGTCAAAACGAAGCTCTCCAGGAGATCTACGCCTTTGACTGCCCAAGGCCGTCATAACGGCGTTCCATACCCAAAAAGGACCATCCGAATCACTTTCGGGGACTCGGAAGTTTTTTTTCTTTTCGGTTTCTTCATTTGAATTTTTTGGTTAAACGGGATCACCGTGGCTGGCCTACGATTTAACACCGCTGCAGAATGATTCCTCATGGTATAGTTCCGTTTCAAATCCACGCACTCATTTCCAAAATTCGCACTACACCGTTTCGGCGTTTTGATCCGATGTTGCACCCCGCACCGTCGATGTTGCACCTAGAGTATATCGATTATTCGGACAGCCATATCTTTTGACTCGTTAAGAGTTACGGGAGCCATAACCTGTCAAAACGAAGCTCTCCAGGAGATCTACGCCTTTGACAGCCCAAGGCCGTCATAACAGCGTTCCATACCCAAAAAGGACCATCCGAATCACTTTCGGGGGCTCGAAAGTTTTTTTTCTTTTCGGTTTCTTCATTTGAATTTTTTGGTTAAATGGGATCACCGTGGCTGGCCTACGATTTAACACCGCTGCAGAATGATTCCTCATGGTACAGTTCCATTTCAAATCCACGCACTCATTTCCAAAATTCGCACGACACCGTTTCGGCATTTTGATCCGACGTTGCACCCCGCACCGTCGATGTTGCACCTTGAGTATATCGATTATTCGGACAGCCATATCTTTTGACTCATTTAGAGTTACGGGAGCCATAACCTGTCAAAACGAAGCTCTCCAGAAGATCTACGCCTTTGACAGCCCAAGGCCGTCATAACGGCGTTCCATACCCAAAAAGGACCATCCGAATCACTTTCGGGAGCTCGGAAGTTTTTTTTCTTTTCGGTTTCTTCATTTGAATTTTTTGGTTAAACGGGATCACCGTGGCTGGCCTACGATTTAACACCGCTGCAGAATGATTCCTCATGGTACAGTTCCGTTTCAAATCAACGCTCTCATTTCCAAAATTCGCACGACACCGTTTCGGCGTTTTGATCCGAGGTTGCACCCCGCACCGTCGATGTTGCACCTTGAGTATATCGATTATTCGGACAGCCAAATCTTTTGACTCGTTTAGAGTTACGGGAGCCATAACCTGTCAAAACGAAGCTCTCCAGGAGATCTACGCCTTTGACTGCCCAAGGCCGTCATAACGGCGTTCCATACCAAAAAAGGACCATCCGAATCACTTTCGGGGACTCGGAAGTTTTTTTTTCTTTTGGGTTTCTTCATTTGAATTTTTTGGTTAAACGGGATCACCGTGGCTGGCCTACGATTTAACACCGCTGCAGAATGATTCCTCATGGTACAGTTCCGTTTCAAATCAACGCACTCATTTCCAAAATTCGCACGACACCGTTTCGGCGTTTTGATCCGATGTTGCACCCCGCACCGTCGATGTTGCACCTAGAATATATCGATTATTCGGACAGCCATACCTTTTGACTCGTTTAGAGTTACGGGAGCCATAACCTGTCAAAACGAAGCTCTCCAGGAGATCTACGCCTTTAATAGCCTAAGGCCGTCATAACGGCGTTCCATACCCAAAAAGGACCATCCGAATCACTTTCGGGGGCTCGGAAGTTTTTTTTCTTTTCGGTTTCTTCATTTGAATTTTTTGGTTAAACGGGATCACCGTGGCTGGCCTACGATTTAACACCGCTGCAGAATGATTCCTCATGGTACAGTTCCATTTCAAATCAACGCTCTCATTTCCAAAATTCGCACGACACCGTTTCGGCGTTTTGATCCGACGTTGCACCCCGCACCATCGATGTTGCACCTTGAGTATATTGATTATTCGGACAGCCAAATCTTTTGACTCGTTTAGAGTTACGGGAGCCATAACCAGTCAAAACGAAGCTCTTCAGGAGATCTACGCCTTTGACTGCCCAAGGCCGTCATAACGGCGTTCCATACCCAAAAAGGACCATCCGAATCACTTTCGGGGACTCGGAAGTTTTTTTCCTTTTCGGTTTCTTCATTTGAATTTTTTGGTTAAACGGGATCACCGTGGCTGGCCTACGATTTAACACCGCTGCAGAATGATTCCTCATGGCACAGTTCCGTTTCAAATCCACGCACTCATTTCCAAAATTCGCATGACACCGTTTCGGCGTTTTGATCCGACGTTGCACCCCGCACCGTCGATGTTGCACCTAGAGTATATCGATTATTCGGACAGCCATATCTTTTGACTCGTTTAGAGTTACGGGAGCCATAACCTGTCAAAACGAAGCTCTCCAGGAGGTCTACGCCTTTGACGGCCCAAGGCTGTCATAATGGCATTCCATACCCAAAAAGGACCATCCGAATCACTTTCGGGGGCTCGGAAGTTTTTTTTCTTTTCGGTTTCTTCATTTGAATTTTTTGGTTAAATGGGATCACCGTGGCTGGCCTACGATTTAACACTGCTGCAGAATGATTCCTCATGGTACAGTTCCATTTCAAATCCACGCACTTATTACCAAAATACGCACGACACCGTTTCGGCGTTTTGATCCGACGTTGCACCCCGCACCGTCGATGTTGCACCTTGAGTATATCGATTATTCGGACAGCCATATCTTTTGACTCGTTTAGAGTTACGGGAGCCATAACCTGTCAAAACGGAGCTCTCCAGGAGATCTACGCCTTTGACAGCCCAAGGCCGTCATAACGGCGTTCCATACCCAAAAAGGACCATCCGAATCACTTTCGGGAGCTCGGAAGTTTTTTATGTTTTCGGTTTCTTCATTTGAATTTTTTGGTTAAACGGGATCACCGTGGCTAGCCTACTATTTAACACTGCTGCAGAATGATTCCTCATGGTACAGTTCCGTTTCAAATCCACGCACTCATTTCCAAAATTCGCACGACACCGTTTCGGCGTTTTGATCCGACGTTGCACCCCGCACCGTCGATGTTGCACCTTGAGTATATCGATTATTCGGACAGCCATATCTTTTGACTAGTTTAGAGTTACGGGAGTCATAACCTGTCAAAACGAAGCTCTCCAGGAGATCTACGCCTTTGACAGCACAAGGCCGTCATAACGGCGTTCCATACCCAAAAAGGACCATCCGAATCACTTTCAGGGACTCCGGAGTTTTTTTTTCTTTTCGGTTTCTTCATTTGAATTTTTTGGTTAAACGGGATCACCGTGGCTGGCCTACGATTTAACACCGCTGCAGAATGATTCCTCGTGGTACAGTTCCGTTTCAAATCCACGCACTCAGTTCCAAAATTCGCACGACACCGTTTCAGCGTTTCGATCCGACGTTGCACCCCGCACCGTCGATGTTGCACCTAGAGTATATCGATTATTCGGACAGCCATATCTTTTGACTCGTTTAGAGTTACGGGACCCATAACCTGTCAAAACGAAGCTCTCCAGGAGATCTACGCCTTTGACAGCCCAAGGCCGTCATAACGGCGTTCCATACCCAAAAAGGACCATCCGAATCACTTTCGGGGGCTCGGAAGTTTTTTTTCTTTTCGGTTTCTTCATTTGAATTTTTTGGTTAAACGGAATCACCGTGGCTGGCCTACGATTTAACACCACTGCAGAATGATTCCTCATGGTACAGTTCCGTTTCAAATCCACGCACTCATTTCCAAAATTCGCACGACACCGTTTCGGCGTTTTGATCCGACGTTGCACCCCGCACCGTCGATGTTGCACCTTGAGTATATCGATTATTCGGACAGCCATATCTTTTGACTCGTTTAGAGTTACGGGAGCCATAACCTGTCAAAACGAAGCTCTCCAGGAGATCTACGCCTTTGACAGCCCAAGGCCATCATAACGGCGTTCCATACCCAAAAAGGACCATCCGAATCACATCCGGGGACTCGGAAGTTTTTTTTCTTTTCGGTTTATTCATTTGAATTTTTTGGTTAAACGGGATCACCGTGTCTGGCCTACGATTTAACACCGCTGCAGAATGATTCCTCATGGTACAGTTCCGTTTCAAATCCACGCACTCATTTCCAAAATTCGCACGACACCGTTTCAGCGTTTTGATCCGACGTTGCACCCCGCACCGTCGATGTTGCACTCTGAGTATATCGATTATTCGAGCAGCCATATCTTTTGACTCGTTTAGAGTTACGGGAGCCATAACCTGTCAAAACGAAGCTCTCCAGGAGATCTACGCCTTTGACAGCACAAGGCCGTCATAACGGCGTTCCATACCCAAAAAGGACCATCCGAATCACTTTCGGGAGCTCGGAAGTTTTTTATCTTTTCGGTTTCTTCATTTGAATTTTTTGGTTAAACGGGATCACCGTGGCTAGCCTACGATTTAACACCGCTGCAGAATGATTCCTCATGGTACAGTTCCGTTTCAAATCCACGCACTCATTTCCAAAATTCGCACGACACCGTTTCGGCGTTTTGATCCGACGTTGCACCCCGCACCGTCGATGTTGCACCTTGAGTATATCCATTATTCGGACAACCATATCTTTTGACTCGTTTAGAGTTACGGGAGCCATAACCTGTCAAAACGAAGCTCTCCAGGAGATCTACGCCTTTGACAGCCCAAGGCCGTCATAACGGCGTTCCATACCCAAAAAGGACGATCCGAATCACATCCGGGGACTCGGAAGTTTTTTTTCTTTTCGGTTTATTCATTTGAATTTTTTGGTTAAACGGGATCACCGTGTCTGGCCTACGATTTAACACCGCTGCAGAATGATTCCTCATGGTACAGTTCCGTTTCAAATCCACGCACTCATTTCCAAAATTCGCACGACACCGTTTCAGCGTTTTGATCCGACGTTGCACCCCGCACCGTCGATGTCGCACTCTGAGTATATCGATTACTCGGGCAGCCATATCTTTTGACTCGTTTAGAGTTACGGGAGCCATAACCTGTCAAAACGAAGCTCTCCAGGAGATCTACGCCTTTGACGGCCCAAGGCCGTCATAACGGCGTTCCATACCCAAAAAGGACCATCCGAATCACTTTCGGGGGCTCGAATGGTTTTTTTCTTTTCGGTTTTTTCATTTGAATTTTTTGGTTAAACGGGATCACCGTGGCTGGCCTACGATTTAACACCGCTGCAGAATGATTCCTCATGGTACAGTTCCGTTTCAAATCCACGCACTCATTTCCAAAATTCGCACGACACCGTTTCGGCGTTTTGATCCGACGTTGCACCCCGCACCGTCGATGTTGCACCTAGAGTATATCGATTATTCGGACAGCCATATCTTTTGACTCGTTTAGAGTTACGGGATCCATAACCTGTCAAAACGAAGCTCTCCAGGAGATCTACGCCTTTGAAAGCCCAAGGCCATCATAACGGCGTTCCATACCCAAAAAGGACCATCCGAATCACTTTCGGGGGTTCGGAAGTTTTTTTATTTTCGGTTTCTTCATTTGAATTTTTTGGTTAAACGGGATCACCGTGGCTGGCCTACGATTTAACACCACTGCAGAATGATTCCTCATGGTACAGTTCCATTTCAAATCCACGCACTCATTTCCAAAATTCGGACGACACCGTTTCGGCGTTTTGATCCGACGTTGCACCCCGCACCGTCGATGTTGCACCTTGAGTATATCGATTATTCGGACAGCCATATCTTTTGACTCGTTTAGAGTTACGGGAGCCATAACCTGTCAAAACGAAGCTCTCCAGGAGATCTACGCCTTTGACAGCCCAAGGCCGTCATAACGGCGTTCCATACCCAAAAAGGACCATCCGAATCACATCCGGGGACTCGGAAGTTTTTTTCTTTTTGGTTTATTCATTTGAATTTTTTGGTTAAACGGGATCACCGTGTCTGGCCTTCGATTTAACACCGCTGCAGAATGATTCCTCATGGTACAGTTCCGTTTCAAATCCACGCACTCATTTCCAAAATTCGCACGACACCGTTTCAGCGTTTTGATCCGACGTTGCACCCCGCACCGTCGATGTTGCACTCTGAGTATATCGATTACTCGGGCAGCCATATCTTTTGACTCGTTTAGAGTTACGGGAGCCATAACCTATCAAAACGAAGCTCTCCAGGAGATCTACGCCTTTGACGGCCCAAGGCCGTCATAACGGCGTTCCATACCCAAAAAGGACCATCCGAATCACTTTCGGGGGCTCGGAAGTTTTTTTCTTTTTGGTTTTTTCATTTGAATTTTTTGGTTAAACGAGATCACCGTGGCTGGCCTACGATTTAACACCGCTGCAGAATGATTCCTCATTTTACAGTTCCGTTTCAAATCCACGCACTCATTTCCAAAATTCGCACGACACCGTTTCGGCGTTTTGATCCGACGTTGCACCCCGCACCGTCGATGTAGCACCTAGAGTATATCGATTATTCGGACAGCCATATCTTTTGACTTGTTTAGAGTTACGGGAGCCATAACCTGTCAAAACGAAGCTCTCCAGGAGATCTACGCCTTTGACAGCCCAAGGCCATCATAACGGCGTTCCATACCCAAAAAGGACCATCCGAATCACTTTCGGGGGCTCGGAAGTTTTTTTTATTTTCGGTTTCTTCATTTGAATTTTTTGGTTAAACGGGATCACCGTGGCTGGCCTACGATTTAACACCGCTGCAGAATGATTCCTCATGGTACAGTTCCGTTTTAAATCCACGCACTCATTTCCAAAATTCGCACGACACCGTTTCGGCGTTTTGATCCGACGTTCCACCCCGCACCGTCGATGTTGCACCTTGAGTATATCGATTATTCGGACAGCCATATCTTTTGACTCGTTTAGAGTTACGGGAGCCATAACCTGTCAAAACGAAGCTCTCCAGGAGATCTACGCCTTTGACAGCCCAAGACCGCCATAACGGTGTTCCATACCCAAAAAGGACCATCCGAATCATTTTCGGGGGCTCGGAAGTTTTTTATCTTTTCGGTTTCTTCATTTGAATTTTTTGGTTAAACGGGATCACCGTGGCTAGCCTACGATTTAACACCGCTGCAGAATGATTCCTCATGGTACATTTCCGTTTCAAATCCACGCACTCATTTCCAAAATTCGCACGACACCGTTTCGGCGTTTTGATCCGACGTTGCACCCCGCACCATCGATGTTGCACCTTGAGTATATCGATTATTCGGACAGCCATATCTTTTGACTCGTTTAGAGTTACGGGAGCCATAACCTGTCAAAACGAAGCTCTCCAGGAGATCTACGCCTTTGACAGCACAAGGCCGTCATAACGGCGTTCCATACCCAAAAAGGACCATCCGAATCACTTTCAGGGACTCAGAAGTTTTTTTTCTTTTCGGTTTCTTCATTTGAATTTTTTGGTTAAACGGGATCACCGTGGCTGGCCTACGATTTAACACCGCTGCAGAATGATTCCTCATGGTACAGTTCCGTTTCAAATCCACGCACTCATTTCCAAAATTCACACGACACCGTTTCGGCGTTTTGATCCGACGTTGCACCCCGCACCGTCGATGTTGCACCTTGAGTATATCGATTATTCTGACAGCCATATCTTTTGACTCGTTTAGAGTTACGGGAGCCATAACCTGTCAAAACGAAGCTCTCCAGGAGATCTACGCCTTTGACAGCCCAAGGCCGTCATAACGGCGTTCCATACCCAAAAAGGACCATCCGAATCACATCCGGGGACTCGGAAGTTTTTTTTCTTTTTGGTTTATTCATTTGAATTTTTTGGTTAAACGGGATCACCGTGTCTGGCCTTCGATTTAACACCGCTTCAGAATGATTCCTCATGGTACAGTTCCGTTTCAAATCCACGCACTCATTTCCAAAATTCGCACGACACCGTTTCAGCGTTTTGATCCGACGTTGCACCCCGCACCGTCGATGTTGCACTCTGAGTATATCGATTACTCGGGCAGCCATATCTTTTGACTCGTTTAGAGTTACGGGAGCCATAACCTATCAAAACGAAGCTCTCCAGGAGATCTACGCCTTTGACGGCCCAAGGCCGTCATAACGGCGTTCCATACCCAAAAAGGACCATCCGAATCACTTTCGGGGGCTCGGAAGTTTTTTTCTTTTTGGTTTTTTCATTTGAATTTTTTGGTTAAACGAGATCACCGTGGCTGGCCTACGATTTAACACCGCTGCAGAATGATTCCTCATTTTACAGTTCCGTTTCAAATCCACGCACTCATTTCCAAAATTCGCACGACACCGTTTCGGCGTTTTGATCCGACGTTGCACCCCGCACCGTCGATGTAGCACCTAGAGTATATCGATTATTCGGACAGCCATATCTTTTGACTTGTTTAGAGTTACGGGAGCCATAACCTGTCAAAACGAAGCTCTCCAGGAGATCTACGCCTTTGACAGCCCAAGGCCATCATAACAGCGTTCCATACCCAAAAAGGACCATCCGAATCACTTTCGGGGGCTCGGAAGTTTTTTTTATTTTCGGTTTCTTCATTTGAATTTTTTGGTTAAACGGGATCACCGTGGCTGGCCTACGATTTAACACCGCTGCAGAATGATTCCTCATGGTACAGTTCCGTTTTAAATCCACGCACTCATTTCCAAAATTCGCACGACACCGTTTCGGCGTTTTGATCCGACGTTCCACCCCGCACCGTCGATGTTGCACCTTGAGTATATCGATTATTCGGACAGCCATATCTTTTGACTCGTTTAGAGTTACGGGAGCCATAACCTGTCAAAACGAAGCTCTCCAGGAGATCTACGCCTTTGACAGCCCAAGACCGCCATAACGGTGTTCCATACCCAAAAAGGACCATCCGAATCATTTTCGGGGGCTCGGAAGTTTTTTATCTTTTCGGTTTCTTCATTTGAATTTTTTGGTTAAACGGGATCACCGTGGCTAGCCTACGATTTAACACCGCTGCAGAATGATTCCTCATGGTACATTTCCGTTTCAAATCCACGCACTCATTTCCAAAATTCGCACGACACCGTTTCGGCGTTTTGATCCGACGTTGCACCCCGCACCGTCGATGTTGCACCTTGAGTATATCGATTATTCGGACAGCCATATCTTTTGACTCGTTTAGAGTTACGGGAGCCATAACCTGTCAAAACGAAGCTCTCCAGGAGATCTACGCCTTTGACAGCACAAGGCCGTCATAACGGCGTTCCATACCCAAAAAGGACCATCCGAATCACTTTCAGGGACTCGGAAGTTTTTTTTCTTTTCGGTTTCTTCATTTGAATTTTTTGGTTAAACGGGATCACCGTGGCTGGCCTACGATTTAACACCGCTGCAGAATGATTTCTCATGGTACAGTTCCGTTTCAAATCCACGCACTCATTTCCAAAATTCACACGACACCGTTTCGGCGTTTTGATCCGACGTTGCACCCCGCACCGTCGATGTTGCACCTTGAGTATATCGATTATTCTGACAGCCATATCTTTTGACTCGTTTAGAGTCACGGGAGCCATAACCTGTCAAAACGAAGCTCTCCAGGAGATCTACGCCTTTGACAGCCCAAGGCCGTCATAACGGCGTTCCATACCCAAAAAGGACCATCCGAATCACATCCGGGGACTCGGAAGTTTTTTTTCTTTTCGGTTTATTCATTTGAATTTTTTGGTTAAACGGGATCACCGTGTCTGGCCTACGATTTAACACCGCTGCAGAAAGATTCCTCATGGTACAGTTCCGTTTCAAATCCACGCACTCATTTCCAAAATTCGCACGACACCGTTTCAGCGTTTTGATCCGACGTTGCACCCCGCACCGTCGATGTTGCACTCTGAGTATATCGATTATTCGGGCAGCCATATCTTTTGACTCGTTTAGAGTTACGGGAGCCATAACCTGTCAAAACGAAGCTCTCCAGGAGATCTACGCCTTTGACAGCACAAGGCCGTCATAACGGCGTTCCATACCCAAAAAGGACCATCCGAATCACTTTCGGGAGCTCGGAAGTTTTTTATCTTTTCGGTTTCTTCATTTGAATTTTTTGGTTAAACGGGATCACCGTGGCTAGCCTACGATTTAACACCGCTGCAGAATGATTCCTCATGGTACAGTTCCGTTTCAAATCCACGCACTCATTTCCAAAATTCGCACGACACCGTTTCGGCGTTTTGATCCGACGTTGCACCCCGCACCGTCGATGTTGCACCTTGAGTATATCCATTATTCGGACAGCCATATCTTTTGACTCGTTTAGAGTTACGGGAGCCATAACCTGTCAAAACGAAGTTCTCCAGGAGATCTACGCCTTTGACAGCCCAAGGCCGTCATAACGGCGTTCCATACCCAAAAAGGACCATCCGAATCACATCCGGGGACTCGGAAGTTTTTTTTCTTTTCGGTTTCTTCATTTGAATTTTTTGGTTAAACGGGATCACCGTGGCTGGCCTACGATTTAACACCGCTGCAGAATGATTCCTCATGGTACAGTTCCGTTTCAAATCCACGCACTCATTTCCAAAATTCACACGACACCGTTTCGGCGTTTTGATCCGACGTTGCACCCCGCACCGTCGATGTTGCACTCTGAGTATATCGATTACTCGGGCAGCCATATCTTTTGACTCGTTTAGAGTTACGGGAGCCATAACCTGTCAAAACGAAGCTCTCCAGGAGATCTACGCCTTTGATGGCCCAAGGCCGTCATAACGGCGTTCCATACCCAAAAAGGACCATCCGAATCACTTTCGGGGGCTCGGAAGGTTTTTTTCTTTTCGGTTTTTCATTTGAATTTTTTGGTTAAACGGGATCACCGTGGCTGGCCTACGATTTAACACCGCTGCAGAATGATTCCTCATGGTACAGTTCCGTTTCAAATCCACGCACTCATTTCCAAAATTCGCACGACACCGTTTCGGCGTTTTGATCCGACGTTGCACCCCGCACCGTCGATGTTGCACCTAGAGTATATCGATTATTCGGACAGCCATATCTTTTGACTCGTTTAGAGTTACGGGAGCCATCACCTGTCAAAACGAAGCTCTCCAGGAGATCTACGCCTTTGACAGCCCAAGGCCGTCATAACGGCGTTCCATACCCAAAAAGGACCATCCGAATCACTTTCGGGGGCTCGGAAGTTTTTTATCTTTTCGGTTTCTTCATTTGAATTTTTTGGTTAAACGGGATCACCGAGGCTAGCCTACGATTTAACACCGCTGCAGAATGATTCCTCATGGTACAGTTCCGTTTCAAATCCACGCACTCATTTCCAAAATTCGCACGACACCGTTTCGGCGTTTTGATCCGACGTTGCACCCCGCACCGTCGATGTTGCACCTTGAGTATATCCATTATTCGGACAGCCATATCTTTTGACTCGTTTAGAGTTACGGGAGCCATAACCTGTCAAAACGAAGCTCTCCAGGAGAGCTACGCCTTTGACAGCCCAAGGCCGTCATAACGGCGTTCCATACCCAAAAAGGACGATCCGAATCACATCCGGGGACTCGGAAGTTTTTTTTCTTTTCGGTTTATTCATTTGAATTTTTTGGTTAAACGGGATCACCGTGTCTGGCCTACGATTTAACACCGCTGCAGAATGATTCCTCATGGTACAGTTCCATTTCAAATCCACGCACTCATTTCCAAAATTCGCACGACACCGTTTCAGCGTTTTGATCCGACGTTGTACCCCGCACCGTCGATGTTGCACTCTGAGTATATCGATTACTCGGGCAGCCATATCTTTTGACTCGTTTAGAGTTACGGGAGCCATAACCTGTCAAAACGAAGCTCTCCAGGAGATCTACGCCTTTGATGGCCCAAGGCCGTCATAACGGCGTTCCATACCCAAAAAGGACCATCCGAATCACTTTCGGGGGCTCGGAAGGTTTTTTTCTTTTCGGTTTTTCATTTGAATTTTTTGGTTAAACGGGATCACCGTGGCTGGCCTACGATTTAACACCGCTGCAGAATGATTCCTCATGGTACAGTTCCGTTTCAAATCCACGCACTCATTTCCAAAATTCGCACGACACCGTTTCGGCGTTTTGATCCGACGTTGCACCCCGCACCGTCGATGTTGCACCTAGAGTATATCGATTATTCGGACAGCCATATCTTTTGACTCGTTTAGAGTTACGGGAGCCATAACCTGTCAAAACGAAGCTCTCCAGGAGATCTACGCCTTTGACAGCCCAAGGCCGTCATAACGGCGTTCCATACCCAAAAAGGACCATCCGAATCACATCCGGGGACACGGAAGTTTTTTTTCTTTTCGGTTTATTCATTTGAATTTTTTGGTTAAACGGGATCACCGTGTCTGGCCTACGATTTAACACTGCTGCAGAATGATTCCTCATGGTAAAGTTCCGTTTCAAATCCACGCACTCATTTCCAAAATTCGCACGACACCGTTTCAGCGTTTTGATCCGACGTTGCACCCCGCACCGTCGATGTTGCACTCTGAGTATATCGATTACTCGGGCAGCCATATCTTTTGACTCGTTTAGAGTTACGGGAGCCATAACCTGTCAAAACGAAGCTCTCCAGGAGATCTACGCCTTTGACGGCCCAAGGCCGTCATAACGGCGTTCCATACCCAAAAAGGACCATCCGAATCACTTTCGGGGGCTCGGAAGTTTTTTTTCTTTTTGGTTTTTTCATTTGAATTTTTTGGTTAAACGAGATCACCGTGGCTGGCCTACGATTTAACACCGCTGCAGAATGATTCCTCATTGTACAGTTCTGTTTCAAATCCACGCACTCATTTCCAAAATTCGCACGACACCGTTTCGGCGTTTTGATCCGACGTTGCACCCCGCACCGTCGATGTTGCACCTAGAGTATATCGATTATTCGGACAGCCATATCTTTTGACTTGTTTAGAGTTACGGGAGCCATAACCTGTCAAAACGAAGCTCTCCAGGAGATCTACGCCTTTGACAGCCCAAGGCCATCATAACGGCGTTCCATACCCAAAAAGGACCATCCGAATCACTTTCGGGGGCTCGGAAGTTTTTTTTATTTTCGGTTTCTTCATTTGAATTTTTTGGTTAAACGGGATCACCGTGGCTGGCCTACGATTTAACACCGCTACAGAATGATTCCTCATGGTACAGTTCCGTTTTAAATCCACGCACTCATTTCCAAAATTCGCACGACACCGTTTCGGCGTTTTGATCCGACGTTCCACCCCGCACCGTCGATGTTGCACCTTGAGTATATCGATTATTCGGACAGCCATATCTTTTGACTCGTTTAGAGTTACGGGAGCCATAACCTGTCAAAACGAAGCTCTCCAGGAGATCTACGCCTTTGACAGCCCAAGACCGCCATAACGGTGTTCCATACCCAAAAAGGACCATCCGAATCATTTTCGGGGGCTCGAAAGTTTTTTATCTTTTCGGTTTCTTCATTTGAATTTTTTGGTTAAACGGGATCACCGTGGCTAGCCTACGATTTAACACCGCTGCAGAATGATTCCTCATGGTACATTTCCGTTTCAAATCCACGCACTCATTTCCAAAATTCGCACGACACCGTTTCGGCGTTTTGATCCGACGTTGCACCCCGCACCGTCGATGTTGCACCTTGAGTATATCGATTATTCGGACAGCCATATCTTTTGACTCGTTTAGAGTTACGGGAGCCATAACCTGTCAAAACGAAGCTCTCCAGGAGATCTACGCCTTTGACAGCACAAGGCCGTCATAACGGCGTTCCATACCCAAAAAGGACCATCCGAATCACTTTCAGGGACTCGAAAGTTTTTTTTCTTTTCGGTTTCTTCATTTGAATTTTTTGGTTAAACGGGATCACCGTGGCTGGCCTACGATTTAACACCGCTGCAGAATGATTCCTCATGGTACAGTTCCGTTTCAAATCCACGCACTCATTTCCAAAATTCACACGACACCGTTTCGGCGTTTTGATCCGACGTTGCACCCCGCACCGTCGATGTTGCACCTTGATTATATCGATTATTCTGACAGCCATATCTTTTGACTCGTTTAGAGTCACGGGAGCCATAACCTGTCAAAACGAAGCTCTCCAGGAGATCTACGCCTTTGACAGCCCAAGGCCGTCATAACGGCGTTCCATACCCAAAAAGGACCATCCGAATCACTTTCGGGGGCTCGGAAGTTTTTTATCTTTTCGGTTTCTTCATTTGAATTTTTTGGTTAAACGGGATCACCGTGGCTAGCCTACGATTTAACACCGCTGCAGAATGATTCCTCATGGTACAGTTCCGTTTCAAATCCATGCACTCATTTCCAAAATTCGCACGACACCGTTTCGGCGTTTTGATCCGACGTTGCACCCCGCACCGTCGATGTTGCACCTTGAGTATATCGATTATTCGGACAGCCATATCTTTTGACTCGTTTAGAGTTACGGGAGCCATAACCTGTCAAAACGAAGCTCTCCAGGAGATCTACGCCTTTGACAGCACAATGCTGTCATAACGGCGTTCCATACCCAAAAAGGACCATCCGAATCACTTTCGGGGGCTCGGAAGTTTTTTTTCTTTTTGGTTTCTTCATTTGAATTTTTTGGTTAAACGGGATCACCGTGGCTGGCCTACGATTTAACACCGCTGCAGAATGATTCCTCATGGTACAGTTCCGTTTCAAATCCACGCACTCATTTCCAAAATTCGCACGACACCGTTTCGGCGTTTTGATCCGACGTTGCACCCCGCACCGTCGATGTTGCACCTTGAGTATATCGATTATTCGGACAGCCATATCTTTTGACTCGTTTAGAGTTACGGGAGCCATAACCTGTCAAAACGAAGCTCTCCAGGAGATCTACGCCTTTGACAGCCCAAGGCCGTCATAACGGCGTTCCATACCCAAAAAGGACCATCCGAATCACTTTCGGGAGATCGGAAGTTTTTTTTCTTTTCGGTTTCTTCATTTGAATTTTTTGGTTAAACGGGATCACCGTGGCTGGCCTACGATTTAACACCGCTGCAGAATGATTCCTCATGGTACAGTTCCGTTTCAAATCCACGCACTCATTTCCAAAATTCGCACGACACCGTTTCGCCGTTTTGATCCGACGTTGCACCCCGCACCGTCGATGTTGCACCTTGAGTATATCGATTATTCGGACACCCATATCTTTTGACTCGTTAAGAGTTACGGGAGCCATAACCTGTCAAAACGAAGCTCTCCAGGAGATCTACGCCTTTGACAGCCCAAGGCCGTCATAATGGCGTTCCATACCCAAAAAGGACCATCTGAATCACTTCCGGGGGCTCGGAAGTTTTTTTTCTTTTCGGTTTCTTCATTTGAATTTTTTGGTTAAACGGGATCACTGTGGCTGGCCTACGATTTAACACCGCTGCAAAATGATTCCTCATGGTACAGTTCCGTTTCAAATCCACGCACTCATTTCCAAAATTCGCACGACACCGTTTCGGCATTTTGATCCGACGTTGCACCCCGCACCGTCGATGTTGCACCTTGAGTATATCGATTATTCGGACAGCCATATCTTTTAACTCGTTAAGAGTTACGGGAGCCATAACCTGTCAAAACGAAGCTCTCCAGGAGATCTACGCCTTTGACAGCCCAAGGACGTCATAACGGCGTTCCATACCCAAAAAGGACCATCCGAATCACTTTCGGGAGCTCGGAAGTTTTTTATCTTTTCTGTTTCTTCAATTGAATTTTTTGGTTAAACGGGATCACCGTGGCCAGCCTACGATTTAACACCGCTGCAGAATGATTCCTCATGGTACAGTTCCGTTTCAAATCCATGCACTCATTTCCAAAATTCGCACGACACCGTTTCGGCGTTTTGATCCGACGTTGCACCCCGCACCGTCGATGTTGCACCTTGAGTATATCGATTATTCGGACAGCCATATCTTTTGACTCGTTTAGAGTTACGGGAGCCATAACCTGTCAAAGCGAAGCTCTCCAGGAGATCTACGCCTTTGACAGCCCAAGGCCGTCATAACGGCATTCCATACCCAAAAAGGACCATCTGAATCACTTCCGGGGGCTCGGAAGTTTTTTTTCTTTTCGGTTTCTTCATTTGAATTTTTTGGTTAAACGGGATCACCGTGGCTGGCCTACGATTTAACACCGCTGCAGAATGATTCCTCATGGTACAGTTCCGTTTCAAATCCATGCACTCATTTCCAAAATTCGCACGACACCGTTTCGGCGTTTTGATCCGACGTTGCACCCCGCACCGTCGATGTTGCAACTTGAGTATATCGATTATTCGGACAGCCATATCTTTTGACTCGTTTAGAGTTACGGGAGCCATAACCTGTCAAAACGAAGCTCTCCAGGAGATCTACGCCTTTGACAGCCCAAGGCCGTCATAACAGCGTTTCATACCCAAAAAGGACCATCCGAATCACTTTCGGGGGCTCGGAAGTTTTTTTCTTTTCGGTTTCTTCATTTGATTTTTTTGGTTAAACGGGATCACCGTGGCTGGCCTACGATTTAACACCGCTGCAGAATGATTCCTCATGGTACAGTTCCGTTTCAAATCCACGCACTCATTTCCAAAATTCGCACGACACCGTTTCGGCGTTTTGATCCGACGTTGCACCCCGCACCGTCGATGTTGCACCTTGAGTATATCGATTATTCGGACAGCCATATCTTTTGACTCGTTTAGAGTTACGGGAGCCATAACCTGTCAAAACGAAGCTCTCCAGGAGATCTACGCCTTTGACAGCCCAAGGCCGTCATAACGGCGTTCCATACCCAAAAAGGACCATCCGAATCACTTTCGGGAGCTCGGAAGTTTTTTTTCTTTTCGGTTTCTTCATTTGAATTTTTTGGTTAAACGGGATCACCGTGGCTGGCCTACGATTTAACACCACTGCAGAATGATTCCTCAAGGTACAATCCCGTTTCAAATCCACGCACTCATTTCCAAAATTCGCACGACACCGTTTCGGCGTTTTGATCCGACGTTGCACCCCGCACCGTCGATGTTGCACCTTGAGTATATCGATTATTCGGACAGCCATATCTTTTGACTCGTTTAGAGTTACGGGAGCCATAACCTGTCAAAACAAAGCTCTCCAGGAGATCTACGCCTTTGACAGCCCATGGCCGTCATAACGGCGTTCCATACCCAAAAAGGACCATCCGAATCACTTTCGGGGGCTCGGAAGTTTTTTTTCTTTTCGGTTTCTTCATCTGAATTTTTTGGTTAAACGGGATCACCGTGGCTGGCCTACGATTTAACACCGCTGCAGAATGATTCCTCATGGTACAGTTCCGTTTCAAATCCACGCACTCATTTCCAAAATTCGCACGACACCGTTTCGGCGTTTTGATCCGACGTTGCACCCCGCACCGTCGATGTTGCACCTTGAGTATATCGATTATTCGGACAGCCATATCTTTTGACCCGTTTAGAGTTACGGGAGCCATAACCTGTCAAAACGAAGCTCTCCAGGAGATCTACGCCTTTGACAGCCCAAAGCCGTCATAACGGCGTTCCATACCCAAAAAGGACCATCCGAATCACTTTTGGGAGCTCGGAAGTTTTTTTTCTTTTCGGTTTCTTCATTTGAATTTTTTGGTTAAACGGGATCACCGTGGCTGGCCTACGATTTAACACCGTGCAGAATGATTCCCCATGGTACAGTTCCGTTTCAAATCCACGCACTCATTTCCAAAATTCGCACAACACCATTTCGGCGTTTTGATCCGACGTTGCACCCCGCACCGTCGATGTTGCACCTTGAGTATATCGATTATTCGGACAGCCATATCTTTTGACTCGTTTAGAGTTACGGGAGCCATAACCTGTCAAAACGAAGCTCTCCAGGAGATCTACGCCTTTGATAGGCCAGGGTCGTCATAATGGCGTTCCATACCCAAAAAGGACCATCCGAATCACTTTCGGGGGCTCGGAAGTTTTTTTTTCTTTTCGGTTTCTTCATTTGAATTTTTTGGTTAAACGGGATCACCGTGGTTGGCCTACGATTTAACACCGCTGCAGAATGATTCCTCATGGTACATTTCCGTTTCAAATCCACGCACTCATTTCCAAAATTCGCACGACACCGTTTCGGCGTTTTGATCCGACGTTGCACCCCGCACCGTCGATGTTGCACCTAGAGTATATCGATTATTCGGACAGCCATATCTTTTGACTCGTTTAGAGTTACGGGAGCCATAACCTGTCAAAACGAAGCTCTCCAGGAGATCTACGCCTTTGACAGCCCAAGGCCGTCATAACGGCATTCCATACCCAAGAAGGACCATCCGAATCACTTTCGGGGGCTCGGAAGTTTTTTTCTTTTCGGTTTCTTCATTTGAATTTTTTGGTTAAACGGGATCACCGTGGCTGGCCTACAATTTAACACCGCTGCAGAATGATTCCTCTTGGTACAGTTCCGTTTCAAATCCACGCACTCATTTCCAAAATTCGCACGACACCGTTTCGGCGTTTTGATCCGACGTTGCACCCCGCACCGTCGATGTTGCACCTTGAGTATATCGATTATTCGGACAGCCATATCTTTTGACTCGTTTAGAGTTACGGGAGCCATAACCTGTCAAAACGAAGCTTTCCAGGAGATCTACGCCTTTGACAGCCCAAGGCCGTCATAACGGCGTTCCATACCCAAAAAGGACCATCCGAATCACTTTCGGGAGATCGGAAGTTTTTTTTCTTTTCGGTTTCTTCATTTGAATTTTTTGGTTAAACGGGATCACCGTGGATGGCCTACGATTTAACACCGCTGCAGAATGATTCCTCATGGTACAGTTCCGTTTCAAATCCACGCACTCATTTCCAAAATTCGCACGACACCGTTTCGGCGTTTTGATCCGACGTTGCACCCCGCACCGTCGATGTTGCACCTTGAGTATATCGATTATTCGGACAGCCATATCTTTTGACTCGTTTAGAGTTACGGGAGCCATAACCTGTCAAAACGAAGCTCTCCAGGAGATCTACGCCTTTGAAAGCCCAAGGCCATCATAGCGGCGTTCCATACCCAAAAAGGACCATCTGAATCACTTTCGGGAGCTCGGAAGTTTTTTATCTTTTCTGTTTCTTCATTTGAATTTTTTGGTTAAACGGGATCACCGTGGCTAGCCTACGATTTAACACCGCTGCAGAATGATTCCTCATGGTACAGTTCCGTTTCAAATCCATGCACTCATTTCCAAAATTCGCACGACACCGTTTCTGCGTTTTGATCCGACGTTGCACCCCGCACCGTCGATGTTGCACCTTGAGTATATCGATTATTCGGACAGCCATATCTTTTGACTCGTTTAGAGTTACGGGAGCCATAACCTGTCAAAACGAAGCTCTCCAGGAGATCTACGCCTTTGACAGCCCAAGGCCGTCATAACGGCGTTCCATACCCAAAAAGGACCATCCGAATCACTTTCGGGAGATCGGAAGTTTTTTTTCTTTTCGGTTTCTTCATTTGAATTTTTTGGTTAAACGGGATCACCGTGGCTGGCCTACGATTTAACACCGCTGCAGAATGATTCCTCATGGTACAGTTCCGTTTCAAATCCACGCACTCATTTCCAAAATTCGCACGACACCGTTTCGGCGTTTTGATCCGACGTTGCACCCCGCACCGTCGATGTTGCACCTTGAGTATATCGATTATTCGGACACCCATATCTTTTGACTCGTTAAGAGTTACGGGAGCCATAACCTGTCAAAACGAAGCTCTCCAGGAGATCTACGCCTTTGACAGCCCAAGGCCGTCATAATGGCGTTCCATACCCAAAAAGGACCATCTGAATCACTTCCGGGGGCTCGGAAGTTTTTTTTCTTTTCGGTTTCTTCATTTGAATTTTTTGGTTAAACGGGATCACTGTGGCTGGCCTACGATTTAACACCGCTGCAAAATGATTCCTCATGGTACAGTTCCGTTTCAAATCCACGCACTCATTTCCAAAATTCGCACGACACCGTTTCGGCATTTTGATCCGACGTTGCACCCCGCACCGTCGATGTTGCACCTTGAGTATATCGATTATTCGGACAGCCATATCTTTTAACTCGTTAAGAGTTACGGGAGCCATAACCTGTCAAAACGAAGCTCTCCAGGAGATCTACGCCTTTGACAGCCCAAGGCCGTCATAACGGCGTTCCATACCCAAAAAGGACCATCCGAATCACTTTCGGGAGCTTGGAAGTTTTTTATCTTTTCTGTTTCTTCATTTGAATTTTTTGGTTAAACGGGATCACCGTGGCCAGCCTACGATTTAACACCGCTGCAGAATGATTCCTCATGGTACAGTTCCGTTTCAAATCCATGCACTCATTTCCAAAATTCGCACGACACCGTTTCGGCGTTTTGATCCGACGTTGCACCCCGCACCGTCGATGTTGCACCTTGAGTATATCGATTATTCGGACAGCCATATCTTTTGACTCGTTTAGAGTTACGGGAGCCATAACCTGTCAAAGCGAAGCTCTCCAGGAGATCTACGCCTTTGACAGCCCAAGGCCGTCATAACGGCATTCCATACCCAAAAAGGACCATCCGAATCACTTCCGGGGGCTCGGAAGTTTTTTTTCTTTTCGGTTTCTTCATTTGAATTTTTTGGTTAAACGGGATCACCGTGGCTGGCCTACGATTTAACACCGCTGCAGAATGATTCCTCATGGTACAGTTCCGTTTCAAATCCATGCACTCATTTCCAAAATTCGCACGACACCGTTTCGGCGTTTTGATCCGACGTTGCACCCCGCACCGTCGATGTTGCAACTTGAGTATATCGATTATTCGGACAGCCATATCTTTTGACTCGTTTAGAGTTACGGGAGCCATAACCTGTCAAAACGAAGCTCTCCAGGAGATCTACGCCTTTGACAGCCCAAGGCCGTCATAACAGCGTTTCATACCCAAAAAGGACCATCCGAATCACTTTCGGGGGCTCGGAAGTTTTTTTCTTTTCGGTTTCTTCATTTGATTTTTTTGGTTAAACGGGATCACCGTGGCTGGCCTACGATTTAACACCGCTGCAGAATGATTCCTCATGGTACAGTTCCGTTTCAAATCCACGCACTCATTTCCAAAATTCGCACGACACCGTTTCGGCGTTTTGATCCGACGTTGCACCCCGCACCGTCGATGTTGCACCTTGAGTATATCGATTATTCGAACAGCCATATCTTTTGACTCGTTTAGAGTTACGGGAGCCATAACCTGTCAAAACGAAGCTCTCCAGGAGATCTACGCCTTTGACAGCCCAAGGCCGTCATAACGGCGTTCCATACCCAAAAAGGACCATCCGAATCACTTTCGGGAGCTCGGAAGTTTTTTTTCTTTTCGGTTTCTTCATTTGAATTTTTTGGTTAAACGGGATCACCGTGGCTGGCCTACGATTTAACACCACTGTAGAATGATTCCTCAAGGTACAATCCCGTTTCAAATCCACGCACTCATTTCCAAAATTCGCACGACACCGTTTCGGCGTTTTGATCCGACGTTGCACCCCGCACCGTCGATGTTGCACCTTGAGTATATCGATTATTCGGACAGCCATATCTTTTGACTCGTTTAGAGTTACGGGAGCCATAACCTGTCAAAACAAAGCTCTCCAGGAGATCTACGCCTTTGACAGCCCATGGCCGTCATAACGGCGTTCCATACCCAAAAAGGACCATCCGAATCACTTTCGGGGGCTCGGAAGTTTTTTTTCTTTTCGGTTTCTTCATCTGAATTTTTTGGTTAAACGGGATCACCGTGGCTGGCCTACGATTTAACACCGCTGCAGAATGATTCCTCATGGTACAGTTCCGTTTCAAATCCACGCACTCATTTCCAAAATTCGCACGACACCGTTTCGGCGTTTTGATCCGACGTTGCACCCCGCACCGTCGATGTTGCACCTTGAGTATATCGATTATTCGGACAGCCATATCTTTTGACCCGTTTAGAGTTACGGGAGCCATAACCTGTCAAAACGAAGCTCTCCAGGAGATCTACACCTTTGACAGCCCAAAGCCGTCATAACGGCGTTCCATACCCAAAAAGGACCATCCGAATCACTTTTGGGAGCTCGGAAGTTTTTTTTCTTTTCGGTTTCTTCATTTGAATTTTTTGGTTAAACGGGATCACCGTGGCTGGCCTACGATTTAACACCGTGCAGAATGATTCCCCATGGTACAGTTCCGTTTCAAATCCACGCACTCATTTCCAAAATTCGCACAACACCATTTCGGCGTTTTGATCCGACGTTGCACCCCGCACCGTCGATGTTGCACCTTGAGTATATCGATTATTCGGACAGCCATATCTTTTGACTCGTTTAGAGTTACGGGAGCCATAACCTGTCAAAACGAAGCTCTCCAGGAGATCTACGCCTTTGATAGGCCAGGGTCGTCATAATGGCGTTCCATACCCAAAAAGGACCATCCGAATCACTTTCGGGGGCTCGGAAGTTTTTTTTTCTTTTCGGTTTCTTCATTTGAATTTTTTGGTTAAACGGGATCACCGTGGTTGGCCTACGATTTAACACCGCTGCAGAATGATTCCTCATGGTACATTTCCGTTTCAAATCCACGCACTCATTTCCAAAATTCGCACGACACCGTTTCGGCGTTTTGATCCGACGTTGCACCCCGCACCGTCGATGTTGCACCTAGAGTATATCGATTATTCGGACAGCCATATCTTTTGACTCGTTTAGAGTTACGGGAGCCATAACCTGTCAAAACGAAGCTCTCCAGGAGATCTACGCCTTTGACAGCCCAAGGCCGTCATAACGGCATTCCATACCCAAGAAGGACCATCCGAATCACTTTCGGGGGCTCGGAAGTTTTTTTTCTTTTCGGTTTCTTCATTTGAATTTTTTGGTTAAACGGGATCACCGTGGCTGGCCTACAATTTAACACCGCTGCAGAATGATTCCTCTTGGTACAGTTCCGTTTCAAATCCACGCACTCATTTCCAAAATTCGCACGACACCGTTTCGGCGTTTTGATCCGACGTTGCACCCCGCACCGTCGATGTTGCACCTTGAGTATATCGATTATTCGGACAGCCATATCTTTTGACTCGTTTAGAGTTACGGGAGCCATAACCTGTCAAAACGAAGCTTTCCAGGAGATCTACGCCTTTGACAGCCCAAGGCCGTCATAACGGCGTTCCATACCCAAAAAGGACCATCCGAATCACTTTCGGGAGATCGGAAGTTTTTTTTCTTTTCGGTTTCTTCATTTGAATTTTTTGGTTAAACGGGATCACCGTGGATGGCCTACGATTTAACACCGCTGCAGAATGATTCCTCATGGTACAGTTCCGTTTCAAATCCACGCACTCATTTCCAAAATTCGCACGACACCGTTTCGGCGTTTTGATCCGACGTTGCACCCCGCACCGTCGATGTTGCACCTTGAGTATATCGATTATTCGGACAGCCATATCTTTTGACTCGTTTAGAGTTACGGGAGCCATAACCTGTCAAAACGAAGCTCTCCAGGAGATCTACGCCTTTGAAAGCCCAAGGCCATCATAGCGGCGTTCCATACCCAAAAAGGACCATCTGAATCACTTTCGGGAGCTCGGAAGTTTTTTATCTTTTCTGTTTCTTCATTTGAATTTTTTGGTTAAACGGGATCACCGTGGCTAGCCTACGATTTAACGCCGCTGCAGAATGATTCCTCATGGTACAGTTCCGTTTCAAATCCATGCACTCATTTCCAAAATTCGCACGACACCGTTTCTGCGTTTTGATCCGACGTTGCACCCCGCACCGTCGATGTTGCACCTTGAGTATATCGATTATTCAGACAGCCATATCTTTTGACTCGTTTAGAGTTACGGGAGCCATAACCTGTCAAAACGAAGCTTTCCAGGAGATCTACGCCTTTGACAGCCCAAGGCCGTCATAACGGCGTTCCATACCCAAAAAGGACCATCCGAATCACTTTCGGGAGATCGGAAGTTTTTTTTCTTTTCGGTTTCTTCATTTGAATTTTTTGGTTAAACGGGATCACCGTGGATGGCCTACGATTTAACACCGCTGCAGAATGATTCCTCATGGTACAGTTCCGTTTCAAATCCATGCACTCATTTCCAAAATTCGCACGACACCGTTTCGGCGTTTTGATCCGACGTTGCACCCCGCACCGTCGATGTTGCACCTTGAGTATATCGATTATTCGGACAGCCATATCTTTTGACTCGTTTAGAGTTACGGGAGCCATAACCTGTCAAAACGAAGCTCTCCAGGAGATCTACGCCTTTGAAAGCCCAAGGCCATCATAGCGGCGTTCCATACCCAAAAAGGACCATCTGAATCACTTTCGGGAGCTCGGAAGTTTTTTATCTTTTCTGTTTCTTCATTTGAATTTTTTGGTTAAACGGGATCACCGTGGCTAGCCTACGATTTAACACCGCTGCAGAATGATTCCTCATGGTACAGTTCCGTTTCAAATCCATGCACTCATTTCCAAAATTCGCACGACACCGTTTCTGCGTTTTGATCCGACGTTGCACCCCGCACCGTCGATGTTGCACCTTGAGTATATCGATTATTCGGACAGCCATATCTTTTAACTCGTTTAGAGTTACGGGAGCCATAACCTGTCAAAACGAAGCTCTCCAGGAGATCTACGCCTTTGATAGCCCAAGGCCGTCATAACGGCGTTCCATACCCAAAAAGGACCATCCGAATCACTTCTGGGGGCTCGGAAGTTTTTTTTCTTTTCGGTTTCTTCATTTGAATTTTTTGGTTAAACGGGATCACCGTGGCTGGCCTACGATTTAACACCGCTGCAGAATGATTCCTCATGGTACAGTTCCGTTTCAAATCCACGCACTCATTTCCAAAATTCGCACGACACCGTTTCGGCGTTTTGATCCGACGTTGCACCCCGCACCGTCGATGTTGCACCTTGAGTATATCGATTATTCGGACAGCCATATCTTTTGACTCGTTTAGAGTTACGGGAGCCATAACCTGTCAAAACGAAGCTCTCCAGAAGATCTACGCCTTTGACAGCCCAAGGTCGTCATAACGGCGTTCCATACCCAAAAAGGACCATTCGAATCACTTTTGGGGGCTCGGAAGTTTTTTTTCTTTTCGGTATCTTCATTTGAATTTTTTGGTTAAACGGGATCACCGTGGCTGGCCTACGATTTAACACCGCTGCAGAATGATTCCTCATGGTACATTTCCGTTTCAAATCCACGCACTCATTTCCAAAATTCGCACGACACCGTTTCGGCGTTTTGATCCGACGTTGCACCCCGCACCGTCGATGTTGCACCTAGAGTATATCGATTATTCAGACAGCCATATCTTTTGATTCGTTTAGAGTTACGGGAGCCATAATCTGTCAAAACGAAGCTCTCCAGGAGATCTACGCCTTTGACAGCCCAAGGCCGTCATAACAGCGTTCCATACCCAAAAAGGACCATCCGAATCACTTTCGGGAGCTCGGAAGTTTTTTTTCTTTTCGGTTTCTTCATTTGAATTTTTTGGTTAAACGGGATTACTGTGGCTAGCCTACGATTTAACACCGCTGCAAAATGATTCCTCATGGTACAGTTCCGTTTCAAATCCACGCACTCATTTCCAAAATTCGCACGACACCGTTTCGGCGTTTTGATCCGACGTTGCACCCCGCACCGTCGATGTTGCAACTTGAGTATATCGATTATTCGGACAGCCATATCTATTGACTCGTTTAGAGTTACGGGAGCCATAACCTGTCAAAACGAAGCTCTCCAGGAGATCTACGCCTTTGACCGCCCAAGGCCGTCATAACAGCGTTCCATACCCAAAAAGGACCATCCGAATCACTTTCGGGGGCTTGGAAGTTTTTTCTTTTCGGTTTCTTCATTTGATTTTTTTGGTTAAACGGGATCACCGGGGCTGGCCTACGATTTAACACCGCTGCAGAATGATTCCTCATGGTACAGTTCTGTTTCAAATCCACGCACTCATTTCCAAAATTCGCACGACACCGTTTCGGCGTTTTGATCCGACGTTGCACCCCGCACCGTCGATGTTGCACCTTGAGTATATCGATTATTCGGACAGCCATATCTTTTGACTCGTTTAGAGTTACGGGAGCCATAACCTGTCAAAACGAAGCTCTCCAGGAGATCTATGCCTTTGACAGCCCAAGGCCGTCATAACGGCGTTCCATACCCAAAAAGGACCATCCGAATCACTTTCGGGGGCTCGGAAGTTTTTTTTCTTTTTGGTTTCTTCATTTGAATTTTTTGGTTAAACGGGATCACCGTGGCTGGCCTACGATTTAACACCGCTGCAGAATGATTCCTCCTGGTACAGTTCCGTTTCAAATCCACGCACTCATTTCCAAAATTCGCACGACACCGTTTCGGCGTTTTGATCCGACGTTGCACCCCGCACCGTCGATGTTGCACCTTGAGTATATCGATTATTCGGACAGCCATATCTTTTGACTCGTTTAGAGTTACGGGAGCCATAACCTGTCAAAACGAAGCTCTCCAGGAGATCTACGCCTTTGACAGCCCATGGCCGTCATAACGGCGTTCCATACCCAAAAAGGACCATCCGAATCACTTTCGGGGGCTCGGAAGTTTTTTTTCTTTTCGGTTTCTTCATTTGAATTTTTTGGTTAAACGGGATCACCGTGGCTGGCCTACGATTTAACACCGCTGCAGAATGATTCCTCATGGTACAGTTCTGTTTCAAATCTACGCACTCATTTCCAAAATTCGCACGACACCGTTTCGGCGTTTTGATCCGACGTTGCACCCCGCACCGTCGATGTTGCACCTTGAGTATATCGATTATTCGGACAGCCATATCTTTTGACTCGTTTAGAGTTACGGGAGCCATAACCTGTCAAAACGAAGCTCTCCAGGAGATCTACGCCTTTGACAGCCCAAGGCCGTCATAACGGCGTTCCATACCCAAAAAGGACCATTCGAATCACTTTCGGGGGCTCGGAAGTTTTTTTTCTTTTCGGTTTCTTCATTTGAATTTTTTGGTTAAACGGGATCACCGTGGCTGGCCTACGATTTAACACCGCTGCAGAATGATTCCTCATGGTACAGTTCCGTTTCAAATCCACGCACTCATTTCCAAAATTCGCACGACACCGTTTCGGCGTTTTGATCCGACGTTGCACCCCGCACCGTCGATGTTGCACCTTGAGTATATCGATTATTCGGACAGGCATATCTTTTGACTCGTTTAGAGTTACGGGAGCCATAACCTGTCAAAACGAAGCTCTCCAGGAGATCTACGCCTTTGACAGCCCATGGCCGTCATAACGGCGTTCCATACCCAAAAAGGACCATCCGAATCACTTTCGGGGGCTCGGAAGTTTTTTTTCTTTTCGGTTTCTTCATTTGAATTTTTTGGTTAAACGGGATCACCGTGGCTGGCCTATGATTTAACACCGCTGCAGAATGATTCCTCATGGTACAGTTCCGTTTCAAATCCACGCACTCATTTCCAAAATTCGCACGACACCGTTTCGGCGTTTTGATCCGACGTTGCACCCCGCACCGTCGATATTGCACCTTGAGTATATCGATTATTCGGACAGCCATATCTTTTGACCCGTTTAGAGTTACGGGAGCCATAACCTGTCAAAACGAAGCTCTCTAGGAGATCTACGCCTTTGACAGCCCAAAGCCGTCATAACGGCATTCCATACCCAAAAAGGACCATCCGAATCACTTTTGGGAGCTCGGAAGTTTTTTTTCTTTTCGGTTTCTTCATTTGAATTTTTTGGTTAAACGGGATCACCGTGGCTGGCCTACGATTTAACACCGTGCAAAATGATTCCCCATGGTACAGTTCCGTTTCAAATCCACGCACTCATTTCCAAAATTCGCACGACACCGTTTCGGCGTTTTGATCCGACGTTGCACCCCGCACCGTCGATGTTGCACCTTGAGTATATCGATTATTCGGACAGCCATATCTTTTGACTCGTTTAGAGTTACGGGAGCCATAACCTGTCAAAACGAAGCTCTCCAGGAGATCTACGCCTTTGATAGGCCAAGGTTGTCATAACGGCGTTCCATACCCAAAAAGGACCATCCGAATCACTTTCGGGGACTCGGAAGTTTTTTTTTCTTTTCGGTTTCTTCATTTGAATTTTTTGGTTAAACGGGATCACTGTGGCTGGCCTACGATTTAACACCGCTGCCGAATGATTCCTCATGGTACATTTCCGTTTCAAATCCACGCACTCATTTCCAAAATTCGCACGACACCGTTTCGGCGTTTTGATCCGACGTTGCACTCCGCACCGTCGATGTTGCACCTAGAGTATATCGATTATTCGGACAGCCATATCTTTTGACTCGTTTAGAGTTACGGGAGCCATAACCTGTCAAAACGAAGCTCTCCAGGAGATCTACGCCTTTGACAGCCCAAGGCCGTCATAACGGCATTCCATACCCAAGAAGGACCATCCGAATCACTTTCGGCGGCTCGGAAGTTTTTTTTCTTTTCGGTTTCTTCATTTGAATTTTTTGGTTAAACGGGATCACCGTGGCTGGCCTACGATTTAACACCGCTGCAGAATGATTCCTCTTGGTACAGTTCCGTTTCAAATCCACGCACTCATTTCCAAAATTCGCACGACACCGTTTCGGCGTTTTGATCCGACGTTGCACCCCGCACCGTCGATGTTGCACCTTGAGTATATCGATTATTCGGACAGCCATATCTTTTGACTCGTTTAGAGTTACGGGAGCCATAACCTGTCAAAACGAAGCTCTCCAGGAGATCTACGCCTTTGACAGTCCAAGGCCGTCATAACGGCGTTCCATACCCAAAAAGGACCATCCGAATCACTTTCGGGAGCTCGGAAGTTTTTTTTCTTTTCGGTTTCTTCATTTGAATTTTTTGGTTAAACGGGATCACCGTGGCTGGCCTACGATTTAACACCGCTGCAGAATGATTCCTCATGGTACAGTTCCGTTTCAAATCCACGCTCTCATTTCCAAATTTCGCACTACAACATTTCGACGTTTTGATCCGACGTTGCACCCCGCACCGTCGATGTTGCACCTTGAGTATATCGATTATTCGGACAGCCATATCTTTTGACTCGTTTAGAGTTACGGGAGCCATAACCTGTCAAAACGAAGCTCTCCAGGAGATCTACGCCTTTGACAGCCCATGGCCGTCATAACGGCGTTCCATACCCAAAAAGGACCATCCGAATCACTTTCGGGGGCTCGGAAGTTTTTTTTTCTTTTCGGTTTCTTCATTTGAATTTTTTGGTTAAACGGGATCACCGTGGCTGGCCTACGATTTAACACCGCTGCAGAATGATTCCTCATGGTACAGTTCCGTTTCAAATCCACGCACTCATTTCCAAAATTCGCACGACACCGTTTCGGCGTTTTGATCCGACGTTGCACCCCGCACCATCGATGTTGCACCTTGAGTATATCGATTATTCGGACAGCCATATCTTTTGACTCGTTTAGAGTTACGGGAGCCATAACCTGTCAAAACGAAGCTCTCCAGGAGATCTACGCCTTTGACAGCCCAAGGCCGTCATAACGGCGTTCCATACCCAAAAAGGACCATCCGAATCACTTTCGGGAGCTCGGAAGTTTTTTATCTTTTCTGTTTCTTCATTTGAATTTTTTGGTTAAACGGGATCACCGTGGCCAGCCTATGATTTAACACCGCTGCAGAATGATTCCTCATGGTACAGTTCCGTTTCAAATCCATGCACTCATTTCCAAAATTCGCACGACACCGTTTCGGCGTTTTGATCCGACGTTGCACCCCGCACCATCGATGTTGCACCTTGAGTATATCGATTATTCGGACAGCCATATCTTTTGACTCGTTTAGAGTTACGGGAGCCATAACCTGTCAAAGCGAAGCTCTCCAGGAGATCTACGCCTTTGACAGCCCAAGGCCGTCATAACGGCATTCCATACCCAAAAAGGACCATCCGAATCACTTCCGGGGGCTCGGAAGTTTTTTTTCTTTTCGGTTTCTTCATTTGAATTTTTTGGTTAAACGGGATCACCGTGGCTGGCCTACGATTTAACACCGCTGCAGAATGATTCCTCATGGTACAGTTCCGTTTCAAATCCATGCACTCATTTCCAAAATTCGCACGACACCGTTTCGGCGTTTTGATCCGACGTTGCACCCCGCACCGTCGATGTTGCAACTTGAGTATATCGATTATTCGGACAGCCATATCTTTTGACTCGTTTAGAGTTACGGGAGCCATAACCTGTCAAAACGAAGCTCTCCAGGAGATCTACGCCTTTGACAGCCCAAGGCCGTCATAACAGCGTTTCATACCCAAAAAGGACCATCCGAATCACTTTCGGGGGCTCGGAAGTTTTTTTCTTTTCGGTTTCTTCATTTGATTTTTTTGGTTAAACGGGATCACCGTGGCTGGCCTACGATTTAACACCGCTGCAGAATGATTCCTCATGGTACAGTTCCGTTTCAAATCCACGCACTCATTTCCAAAATTCGCACGACACCGTTTCGGCGTTTTGATCCGACGTTGCACCCCGCACCGTCGATGTTGCACCTTGAGTATATCGATTATTCGGACAGCCATATCTTTTGACTCGTTTAGAGTTACGGGAGCCATAACCTGTCAAAACGAAGCTCTCCAGGAGATCTACGCCTTTGACAGCCCAAGGCCGTCATAACGGCGTTCCATACCCAAAAAGGACCATCCGAATCACTTTCGGGAGCTTGGAAGTTTTTTTTCTTTTCGGTTTCTTCATTTGAATTTTTTGGTTAAACGGGATCACCGTGGCTGGCCTACGATTTAACACCACTGCAGAATGATTCCTCAAGGTACAATCCCGTTTCAAATCCACGCACTCATTTCCAAAATTCGCACGACACCGTTTCGGCGTTTTGATCCGACGTTGCACCCCGCACCGTCGATGTTGCACCTTGAGTATATCGATTATTCGGACAGCCATATCTTTTGACTCGTTTAGAGTTACGGGAGCCATAACCTGTCAAAACAAAGCTCTCCAGGAGATCTACGCCTTTGACAGCCCATGGCCGTCATAACGGCGTTCCATACCCAAAAAGGACCATCCGAATCACTTTCGGGGGCTCGGAAGTTTTTTTTCTTTTCGGTTTCTTCATCTGAATTTTTTGGTTAAACGGGATCACCGTGGCTGGCCTACGATTTAACACCGCTGCAGAATGATTCCTCATGGTACAGTTCCGTTTCAAATCCACGCACTCATTTCCAAAATTCGCACGACACCGTTTCGGCGTTTTGATCCGACGTTGCACCCCGCACCGTCGATGTTGCACCTTGAGTATATCGATTATTCGGACAGCCATATCTTTTGACCCGTTTAGAGTTACGGGAGCCATAACCTGTCAAAACGAAGCTCTCCAGGAGATCTACGCCTTTGACAGCCCATGGCCGTCATAACGGCGTTCCATACCCAAAAAGGACCATCCGAATCACTTTCGGGGGCTCGGAAGTTTTTTTTCTTTTCGGTTTCTTCATCTGAATTTTTTGGTTAAACGGGATCACCGTGGCTGGCCTACGATTTAACACCGCTGCAGAATGATTCCTCATGGTACAGTTCCGTTTCAAATCCACGCACTCATTTCCAAAATTCGCACGACACCGTTTCGGCGTTTTGATCCGACGTTGCACCCCGCACCGTCGATGTTGCACCTTGAGTATATCGATTATTCGGACAGCCATATCTTTTGACTCGTTTAGAGTTACGGGAGCCATAACCTGTCAAAACGAAGCTCTCCAGGAGATCTACGCCTTTGACAGTCCAAGGCCGTCATAACGGCGTTCCATACCCAAAAAGGACCATCCGAATCACTTTCGGGAGCTCGGAAGTTTTTTTTCTTTTCGGTTTCTTCATTTGAATTTTTTGGTTAAACGGGATCACCGTGGCTGGCCTACGATTTAACACCGCTGCAGAATGATTCCTCATGGTACAGTTCCGTTTCAAATCCACGCTCTCATTTCCAAATTTCGCACGACAACATTTCGACGTTTTGATCCGACGTTGCACCCCGCACCGTCGATGTTGCACCTTGAGTATATCGATTATTCGGACAGCCATATCTTTTGACTCGTTTAGAGTTACGGGAGCCATAACCTGTCAAAACGAAGCTCTCCAGGAGATCTACGCCTTTGACAGCCCATGGCCGTCATAACGGCGTTCCATACCCAAAAAGGACCATCCGAATCACTTTCGGGGGCTCGGAAGTTTTTTTTTCTTTTCGGTTTCTTCATTTGAATTTTTTGGTTAAACGGGATCACCGTGGCTGGCCTACGATTTAACACCGCTGCAGAATGATTCCTCATGGTACAGTTCCGTTTCAAATCCACGCACTCATTTCCAAAATTCGCACGACACCGTTTCGGCGTTTTGATCCGACGTTGCACCCCGCACCATCGATGTTGCACCTTGAGTATATCGATTATTCGGACAGCCATATCTTTTGACTCGTTTAGAGTTACGGGAGCCATAACCTGTCAAAACGAAGCTCTCCAGGAGATCTACGCCTTTGACAGCCCAAGGCCGTCATAACGGCGTTCCATACCCAAAAAGGACCATCCGAATCACTTTCGGGAGCTCGGAAGTTTTTTATCTTTTCTGTTTCTTCATTTGAATTTTTTGGTTAAACGGGATCACCGTGGCCAGCCTATGATTTAACACCGCTGCAGAATGATTCCTCATGGTACAGTTCCGTTTCAAATCCATGCACTCATTTCCAAAATTCGCACGACACCGTTTCGGCGTTTTGATCCGACGTTGCACCCCGCACCATTGATGTTGCACCTTGAGTATATCGATTATTCGGACAGCCATATCTTTTGACTCGTTTAGAGTTACGGGAGCCATAACCTGTCAAAGCGAAGCTCTCCAGGAGATCTACGCCTTTGACAGCCCAAGGCCGTCATAACGGCATTCCATACCCAAAAAGGACCATCCGAATCACTTCCGGGGGCTCGGAAGTTTTTTTTCTTTTCGGTTTCTTCATTTGAATTTTTTGGTTAAACGGGATCACCGTGGCTGGCCTACGATTTAACACCGCTGCAGAATGATTCCTCATGGTACAGTTCCGTTTCAAATCCATGCACTCATTTCCAAAATTCGCACGACACCGTTTCGGCGTTTTGATCCGACGTTGCACCCCGCACCGTCGATGTTGCAACTTGAGTATATCGATTATTCGGACAGCCATATCTTTTGACTCGTTTAGAGTTACGGGAGCCATAACCTGTCAAAACGAAGCTCTCCAGGAGATCTACGCCTTTGACAGCCCAAGGCCGTCATAACAGCGTTTCATACCCAAAAAGGACCATCCGAATCACTTTCGGGGGCTCGGAAGTTTTTTTCTTTTCGGTTTCTTCATTTGATTTTTTTGGTTAAACGGGATCACCGTGGCTGGCCTACGATTTAACACCGCTGCAGAATGATTCCTCATGGTACAGTTCCGTTTCAAATCCACGCACTCATTTCCAAAATTCGCACGACACCGTTTCGGCGTTTTGATCCGACGTTGCACCCCGCACCGTCGATGTTGCACCTTGAGTATATCGATTATTCGGACAGCCATATCTTTTGACTCGTTTAGAGTTACGGGAGCCATAACCTGTCAAAACGAAGCTCTCCAGGAGATCTACGCCTTTGACAGCCCAAGGCCGTCATAACGGCGTTCCATACCCAAAAAGGACCATCCGAATCACTTTCGGGAGCTTGGAAGTTTTTTTTCTTTTCGGTTTCTTCATTTGAATTTTTTGGTTAAACGGGATCACCGTGGCTGGCCTACGATTTAACACCACTGCAGAATGATTCCTCAAGGTACAATCCCGTTTCAAATCCACGCACTCATTTCCAAAATTCGCACGACACCGTTTCGGCGTTTTGATCCGACGTTGCACCCCGCACCGTCGATGTTGCACCTTGAGTATATCGATTATTCGGACAGCCATATCTTTTGACTCGTTTAGAGTTACGGGAGCCATAACCTGTCAAAACAAAGCTCTCCAGGAGATCTACGCCTTTGACAGCCCATGGCCGTCATAACGGCGTTCCATACCCAAAAAGGACCATCCGAATCACTTTCGGGGGCTCGGAAGTTTTTTTTCTTTTCGGTTTCTTCATCTGAATTTTTTGGTTAAACGGGATCACCGTGGCTGGCCTACGATTTAACACCGCTGCAGAATGATTCCTCATGGTACAGTTCCGTTTCAAATCCACGCACTCATTTCCAAAATTCGCACGACACCGTTTCGGCGTTTTGATCCGACGTTGCACCCCGCACCGTCGATGTTGCACCTTGAGTATATCGATTATTCGGACAGCCATATCTTTTGACCCGTTTAGAGTTACGGGAGCCATAACCTGTCAAAACGAAGCTCTCCAGGAGATCTACGCCTTTGACAGCCCAAAGCCGTCATAACGGTGTTCCATACCCAAAAAGGACCATCCGAATCACTTTTGGGAGCTCGGAAGTTTTTTTTCTTTTCGGTTTCTTCATTTGAATTTTTTGGTTAAACGGGATCACCGTGGCTGGCCTACGATTTAACACCATGCAGAATGATTCCCCATGGTACAGTTCCGTTTCAAATCCACGCACTCATTTCCAAAATTCGCACAACACCATTTCGGCGTTTTGATCCGACGTTGCACCCCGCACCGTCGATGTTGCACCTTGAGTATATCGATTATTCGGACAGCCATATCTTTTGACTCGTTTAGAGTTACGGGAGCCATAACCTGTCAAAACGAAGCTCTCCAGGAGATCTACGCCTTTTATAGGCCAGGGTCGTCATAATGGCGTTCCATACCCAAAAAGGACCATCCGAATCACTTTCGGGGGCTCGGAAGTTTTTTTTTCTTTTCGGTTTCTTCATTTGAATTTTTTGGTTAAACGGGATCACCGTTGTTGGCCTACGATTTAACACCGCTGCAGAATGATTCCTCATGGTACATTTCCGTTTCAAATCCACGCACTCATTTCCAAAATTCGCACGACACCGTTTCGGCGTTTTGATCCGACGTTGCACCCCGCACCGTCGATGTTGCACCTAGAGTATATCGATTATTCGGACAGCCATATCTTTTGACTCGTTTAGAGTTACGGGAGCCATAACCTGTCAAAACGAAGCTCTCCAGGAGATCTACGCCTTTGACAGCCCAAGGCCGTCATAACGGCATTCCATACCCAAGAAGGACCATCCGAATCACTTTCGGGGGCTCGGAAGTTTTTTTTCTTTTCGGTTTCTTCATTTGAATTTTTTGGTTAAACGGGATCACCGTGGCTGGCCTACAATTTAACACCGCTGCAGAATGATTCCTCTTGGTACAGTTCCGTTTCAAATCCACGCACTCATTTCCAAAATTCGCACGACACCGTTTCAGCGTTTTGATCCGACGTTGCACCCCGCACCGTCGATGTTGCACCTTGAGTATATCGATTATTCGGACAGCCATATCTTTTGACTCGTTTAGAGTTACGGGAGCCATAACCTGTCAAAACGAAGCTTTCCAGGAGATCTACGCCTTTGACAGCCCAAGGCCGTCATAACGGCGTTCCATACCCAAAAAGGACCATCCGAATCACTTTCGGGAGATCGGAAGTTTTTTTTCTTTTCGGTTTCTTCATTTGAATTTTTTGGTTAAACGGGATCACCGTGGATGGCCTACGATTTAACACCGCTGCAGAATGATTCCTCATGGTACAGTTCCGTTTCAAATCCACGCACTCATTTCCAAAATTCGCACGACACCGTTTCGGCGTTTTGATCCGACGTTGCACCCCGCACCGTCGATGTTGCACCTTGAGTATATCGATTATTCGGACAGCCATATCTTTTGACTCGTTTAGAGTTACGGGAGCCATAACCTGTCAAAACGAAGCTCTCCAGGAGATCTACGCCTTTGAAAGCCCAAGGCCATCATAGCGGCGTTCCATACCCAAAAAGGACCATCTGAATCACTTTCGGGAGCTCGGAAGTTTTTTATCTTTTCTGTTTCTTCATTTGAATTTTTTGGTTAAACGGGATCACCGTGGCTAGCCTACGATTTAACACCGCTGCAGAATGATTCCTCATGGTACAGTTCCGTTTCAAATCCATGCACTCATTTCCAAAATTCGCACGACACCGTTTCTGCGTTTTGATCCGACGTTGCACCCCGCACCGTCGATGTTGCACCTTGAGTATATCGATTATTCGGACAGCCATATCTTTTAACTCGTTTAGAGTTACGGGAGCCATAACCTGTCAAAACGAAGCTCTCCAGGAGATCTACGCCTTTGACAGCCCAAGGCCGTCATAACGGCGTTCCATACCCAAAAAGGACCATCCGAATCACTTCTGGGGGCTCGGAAGTTTTTTTTCTTTTCGGTTTCTTCATTTGAATTTTTTGGTTAAACGGGATCACCGTGGCTGGCCTACGATTTAACACCGCTGCAGAATGATTCCTCATGGTACAGTTCCGTTTCAAATCCACGCACTCATTTCCAAAATTCGCACGACACCGTTTCGGCGTTTTGATCCGACGTTGCACCCCGCACCGTCGATGTTGCACCTTGAGTATATCGATTATTCGGACAGCCATATCTTTTGACTCGTTTAGAGTTACGGGAGCCATAACCTGTCAAAACGAAGCTCTCCAGGAGATCTACGCCTTTGACAGCCCAAGGTCGTCATAACGGCGTTCCATACCCAAAAAGGACCATTCGAATCACTTTTGGGGGCTCGGAAGTTTTTTTTCTTTTCGGTATCTTCATTTGAATTTTTTGGTTAAACGGGATCACCGTGGCTGGCCTACGATTTAACACCGCTGCAGAATGATTCCTCATGGTACATTTCCGTTTCAAATCCACGCACTCATTTCCAAAATTCGCACGACACCGTTTCGGCGTTTTGATCCGACGTTGCACCCCGCACCGTCGATGTTGCACCTAGAGTATATCGATTATTCAGACAGCCATATCTTTTGATTCGTTTAGAGTTACGGGAGCCATAATCTGTCAAAACGAAGCTCTCCAGGAGATCTACGCCTTTGACAGCCCAAGGCCGTCATAACAGCGTTCCATACCCAAAAAGGACCATCCGAATCACTTTCGGGAGCTCGGAAGTTTTTTTTCTTTTCGGTTTCTTCATTTGAATTTTTTGGTTAAACGGGATTACCGTGGCTAGCCTACGATTTAACACCGCTGCAAAATGATTCCTCATGGTACAGTTCCGTTTCAAATCCACGCACTCATTTCCAAAATTCGCACGACACCGTTTCGGCGTTTTGATCCGACGTTGCACCCCGCACCGTCGATGTTGCAACTTGAGTATATCGATTATTCGGACAGCCATATCTATTGACTCGTTTAGAGTTACGGGAGCCATAACCTGTCAAAACGAAGCTCTCCATGAGATCTACGCCTTTGACCGCCCAAGGCCGTCATAACAGCGTTCCATACCCAAAAAGGACCCTCCGAATCACTTTCGGGGGCTTGGAAGTTTTTTCTTTTCGGTTTCTTCATTTGATTTTTTTGGTTAAACGGGATCACCGGGGCTGGCCTACGATTTAACACCGCTGCAGAATGATTCCTCATGGTACAGTTCTGTTTCAAATCCACGCACTCATTTCCAAAATTCGCACGACACCGTTTCGGCGTTTTGATCCGACGTTGCACCCCGCACCGTCGATGTTGCACCTTGAGTATATCGATTATTCGGACAGCCATATCTTTTGACTCGTTTAGAGTTACGGGAGCCATAACCTGTCAAAACGAAGCTCTCCAGGAGATCTATGCCTTTGACAGCCCAAGGCCGTCATAACGGCGTTCCATACCCAAAAAGGACCATCCGAATCACTTTCGGGGGCTCGGAAGTTTTTTTCTTTTTGGTTTCTTCATTTGAATTTTTTGGTTAAACGGGATCACCGTGGCTGGCCTACGATTTAACACCGCTGCAGAATGATTCCTCATGGTACAGTTCCGTTTCAAATCCACGCACTCATTTCCAAAATTCGCACGACACCGTTTCGGCGTTTTGATCCGACGTTGCACCCCGCACCGTCGATGTTGCACCTTGAGTATATCGATTATTCGGACAGCCATATCTTTTGACTCGTTTAGAGTTACGGGAGCCATAACCTGTCAAAACGAAGCTCTCCAGGAGATCTACGCCTTTGACAGCCCATGGCCGTCATAACGGCGTTCCATACCCAAAAAGGACCATCCGAATCACTTTCGGGGGCTCGGAAGTTTTTTTTCTTTTCGGTTTCTTCATTTGAATTTTTTGGTTAAACGGGATCACCGTGGCTGGCCTACGATTTAACACCGCTGCAGAATGATTCCTCATGGTACAGTTCTGTTTCAAATCTACGCACTCATTTCCAAAATTCGCACGACACCGTTTCGGCGTTTTGATCCGACGTTGCACCCCGCACCGTCGATGTTGCACCTTGAGTATATCGATTATTCGGACGGCCATATCTTTTGACTCGTTTAGAGTTACGGGAGCCATAACCTGTCAAAACGAAGCTCTCCAGGAGATCTACGCCTTTGACAGCCCAAGGCCGTCATAACGGCGTTCCATACCCAAAAAGGACCATTCGAATCACTTTCGGGGGCTCGGAAGTTTTTGTTCTTTTCGGTTTCTTCATTTGAATTTTTTGGTTAAACGGGATCACCGTGGCTGGCCTACGATTTAACACCGCTGCAGAATGATTCCTCATGGTACAGTTCCGTTTCAAATCCACGCACTCATTTCCAAAATTCGCACGACACCGTTTCGGCGTTTTGATCCGACGTTGCACCCCGCACCGTCGATGTTGCACCTTGAGTATATCGATTATTCGGACAGGCATATCTTTTGACTCGTTTAGAGTTACGGGAGCCATAACCTGTCAAAACGAAGCTCTCCAGGAGATCTACGCCTTTGACAGCCCATGGCCGTCATAACGGCGTTCCATACCCAAAAAGGACCATCCGAATCACTTTCGGGGGCTCGGAAGTTTTTTTTCTTTTCGGTTTCTTCATTTGAATTTTTTGGTTAAACGGGATCACCGTGGCTGGCCTATGATTTAACACCGCTGCAGAATGATTCCTCATGGTACAGTTCCGTTTCAAATCCACGCACTCATTTCCAAAATTCGCACGACACCGTTTCGGCGTTTTGATCCGACGTTGCACCCCGCACCGTCGATATTGCACCTTGAGTATATCGATTATTCGGACAGCCATATCTTTTGACCCGTTTAGAGTTACGGGAGCCATAACCTGTCAAAACGAAGCTCTCTAGGAGATCTACGCCTTTGACAGCCCAAAGCCGTCATAACGGCGTTCCATACCCAAAAAGGACCATCCGAATCACTTTTGGGAGCTCGGAAGTTTTTTTTCTTTTCGGTTTCTTCATTTGAATTTTTTGGTTAAACGGGATCACCGTGGCTGGCCTACGATTTAACACCGTGCAAAATGATTCCCCATTGTACAGTTCCGTTTCAAATCCACGCACTCATTTCCAAAATTCGCACGACACCGTTTCGGCGTTTTGATCCGACGTTGCACCCCGCACCGTCGATGTTGCACCTTGAGTATATCGATTATTCGGACAGCCATATCTTTTGACTCGTTTAGAGTTACGGGAGCCATAACCTGTCAAAACGAAGCTCTCCAGGAGATCTACGCCTTTGATAGGCCAAGGTTGTCATAACGGCGTTCCATACCCAAAAAGGACCATCCGAATCACTTTCGGGGGCTCGGAAGTTTTTTTTCTTTTTGGTTTCTTCATTTGAATTTTTTGGTTAAACGGGATCACCGTGGCTGGCCTACGATTTAACACCGCTGCAGAATGATTCCTCATGGTACAGTTCCGTTTCAAATCCACGCACTCATTTCCAAAATTCGCACGACACCGTTTCGGCGTTTTGATCCGACGTTGCACCCCGCACCGTCGATGTTGCACCTTGAGTATATCGATTATTCGGACAGCCATATCTTTTGACTCGTTTAGAGTTACGGGAGCCATAACCTGTCAAAACGAAGCTCTCCAGGAGATCTACGCCTTTGACAGCCCATGGCCGTCATAACGGCGTTCCATACCCAAAAAGGACCATCCGAATCACTTTCGGGGGCTTGGAAGTTTTTTTTCTTTTCGGTTTCTTCATTTGAATTTTTTGGTTAAACGGGATCACCGTGGCTGGCCTACGATTTAACACCGCTGCAGAATGATTCCTCATGGTACAGTTCTGTTTCAAATCTACGCACTCATTTCCAAAATTCGCACGACACCGTTTCGGCGTTTTGATCCGACGTTGCACCCCGCACCGTCGATGTTGCACCTTGAGTATATCGATTATTCGGACGGCCATATCTTTTGACTCGTTTAGAGTTACGGGAGCCATAACCTGTCAAAACGAAGCTCTCCAGGAGATCTACGCCTTTGACAGCCCAAGGCCGTCATAACGGCGTTCCATACCCAAAAAGGACCATTCGAATCACTTTCGGGGGCTCGGAAGTTTTTGTTCTTTTCGGTTTCTTCATTTGAATTTTTTGGTTAAACGGGATCACCGTGGCTGGCCTACGATTTAACACCGCTGCAGAATGATTCCTCATGGTACAGTTCCGTTTCAAATCCACGCACTCATTTCCAAAATTCGCACGACACCGTTTCGGCGTTTTGATCCGACGTTGCACCCCGCACCGTCGATGTTGCACCTTGAGTATATCGATTATTCGGACAGGCATATCTTTTGACTCGTTTAGAGTTACGGGAGCCATAACCTGTCAAAACGAAGCTCTCCAGGAGATCTACGCCTTTGACAGCCCATGGCCGTCATAACGGCGTTCCATACCCAAAAAGGACCATCCGAATCACTTTCGGGGGCTCGGAAGTTTTTTTTCTTTTCGGTTTCTTCATTTGAATTTTTTGGTTAAACGGGATCACCGTGGCTGGCCTATGATTTAACACCGCTGCAGAATGATTCCTCATGGTACAGTTCCGTTTCAAATCCACGCACTCATTTCCAAAATTCGCACGACACCGTTTCGGCGTTTTGATCCGACGTTGCACCCCGCACCGTCGATATTGCACCTTGAGTATATCGATTATTCGGACAGCCATATCTTTTGACCCGTTTAGAGTTACGGGAGCCATAACCTATCAAAACGAAGCTCTCTAGGAGATCTACGCCTTTGACAGCCCAAAGCCATCATAACGGCGTTCCATACCCAAAAAGGACCATCCGAATCACTTTTGGGAGCTCGGAAGTTTTTTTTCTTTTCGGTTTCTTCATTTGAATTTTTTGGTTAAACGGGATCACCGTGGCTGGCCTACGATTTAACACCGTGCAAAATGATTCCCCATTGTACAGTTCCGTTTCAAATCCACGCACTCATTTCCAAAATTCGCACGACACCGTTTCGGCGTTTTGATCCGACGTTGCACCCCGCACCGTCGATGTTGCACCTTGAGTATATCGATTATTCGGACAGCCATATCTTTTGACTCGTTTAGAGTTACGGGAGCCATAACCTGTCAAAACGAAGCTCTCCAGGAGATCTACGCCTTTGATAGGCCAAGGTTGTCATAACGGCGTTCCATACCCAAAAAGGACCATCCGAATCACTTTCGGGGACTCGGAAGTTTTTTTTTCTTTTCGGTTTCTTCATTTGAATTTTTTGGTTAAACGGGATCACCGTGGCTGGCCTACGATTTAACACCGCTGCCGAATGATTCCTCATGGTACATTTCCGTTTCAAATCCACGCACTCATTTCCAAAATTCGCACGACACCGTTTCGGCGTTTTGATCCGACGTTGCACTCCGCACCGTCGATGTTGCACCTAGAGTATATCGATTATTCGGACAGCCATATCTTTTGACTCGTTTAGAGTTACGGGAGCCATAACCTGTCAAAACGAAGCTCTCCAGGAGATCTACGCCTTTGACAGCCCAAGGCCGTCATAACGGCATTCCATACCCAAGAAGGACCATCCGAATCACTTTCGGGGGCTCGGAAGTTTTTTTTCTTTTCGGTTTCTTCATTTGAATTTTTTGGTTAAACGGGATCACCGTGGCTGGCCTACGATTTAACACCGCTGCAGAATGATTCCTCTTGGTACAGTTCCGTTTCAAATCCACGCACTCATTTCCAAAATTCGCACGACACCGTTTCGGCGTTTTGATCCGACGTTGCACCCCGCACCGTCGATGTTGCACCTTGAGTATATCGATTATTCGGACAGCCATATCTTTTGACTCGTTTAGAGTTACGGGAGCCATAACCTGTCAAAACGAAGCTCTCCAGGAGATCTACGCCTTTGACAGTCCAAGGCCGTCATAACGGCGTTCCATACCCAAAAAGGACCATCCGAATCACTTTCGGGAGCTCGGAAGTTTTTTTTCTTTTCGGTTTCTTCATTTGAATTTTTTGGTTAAACGGGATCACCGTGGCTGGCCTACGATTTAACACCGCTGCAGAATGATTCCTCATGGTACAGTTCCGTTTCAAATCCACGCTCTCATTTCCAAATTTCGCACGATAACATTTCGACGTTTTGATCCGACGTTGCACCCCGCACCGTCGATGTTGCACCTTGAGTATATCGATTATTCGGACAGCCATATCTTTTGACTCGTTTAGAGTTACGGGAGCCATAACCTGTCAAAACGTAGCTCTCCAGGAGATCTACGCCTTTGACAGCCCATGGCCGTCATAACGGCGTTCCATACCCAAAAAGGACCATCCGAATCACTTTCGGGGGCTCGGAAGTTTTTTTTCTTTTCGGTTTCTTCATTTGAATTTTTTGGTTAAACGGGATCACCGTGGCTGGCCTACGATTTAACACCGCTGTAGAATGATTCCTCATGGTACAGTTCCGTTACAAATCCACGCACTCATTTCCAAAATTCGCACGACACCGTTTCGGCGTTTTGATCCGACGTTGCACCCCGCACCATCGATGTTGCACCTTGAGTATATCGATTATTCGGACAGCCATATCTTTTGACTCGTTTAGAGTTACGGGAGCCATAACCTATCAAAACGAAGCTCTCCAGGAGATCTACGCCTTTGACAACCCAAAGCCGTCATAACGGCGTTCCATACCCAAAAAGGACCATCCGAATCACTTTTGGGAGCTCGGAAGTTTTTTTTCTTTTCGGTTTCTTCATTTGAATTTTTTGGTTAAACGGGATCACCGTGGCTGGCCTACGATTTAACACCGTGCAGAATGATTCCCCATGGTACAGTTCCGTTTCAAATCTACGCACTCATTTCCAAAATTCGCATGACACCGTTTCGGCGTTTTGATCCGACGTTGCACCCCGCACCGTCGATGTTGCACCTTGAGTATATCTATTATTCGGACAGCCATTTCTTTTGACTCGTTTAGAGTTACGGGAGCCATAACTTGTCAAAACGAAGCTCTCCAGGAGATCTACGCCTTTGATAGGCCAAGGTCGTCATAACGGCGTTCCATACCCAAAAAGGACCATCCGAATCACTTTCGGGGACTCGGAAGTTTTTTTTCTTTTCGGTTTCTTCATTTGAATTTTTTGGTTAAACGGGATCACCGTGGCTGGCCTACGATTTAACTCCACTGCAGAATGATTCCTCATGGTACATTTCCGTTTCAAATCCACGCACTCATTTCCAAAATTCGCACGACACCGTTTCGGCGTTTTGATCCGACGTTGCACCCCGCACCGTCGATGTTGCACCTAGAGTATATCGATTATTCAGACAGCCATATCTTTTGACTCGTTTAGAGTTACGGGAGCCATAACCTGTCAAAACGAAGCTCTCCAGGAGATCTACGACTTTGACAGCCCAAGGCCGTCATAACGGCATTCCATACCCAAGAAGGACCATCCGAATCACTTTCGGGGGCTCGGAAGTTTTTTTTCTTTTCGGTTTCTTCATTTGAATTTTTTGGTTAAACGGGATCACCGTGGCTGGCCTACGATTTAACACCGCTGCAGAATGATTCCTCATGGTACAGTTCCGTTTCAAATCCACGCACTCATTTCCAAAATTCGCACGACACCGTTTCGGCGTTTTGATCCGACGTTGCACCCCGCACCGTCGATGTTGCACCTTGAGTATATCGATTATTCGGACAGCCATATCTTTTGACTCGTTTAGAGTTACGGGAGCCATAACCTGTCAAAACGAAGCTCTCCAGGAGATCTACGCCTTTGACAGTCCAAGGCCGTCATAACGGCGTTCCATACCCAAAAAGGACCATCCGAATCACTTTCGGGAGCTCGGAAGTTTTTTTTCTTTTCGGTTTCTTCATTTGAATTTTTTGGTTAAACGGGATCACCGTGGCTGGCCTACGATTTAACACCGCTGCAGAATGATTCCTCATGGTACAGTTCCGTTTCAAATCCACGCTCTCATTTCCAAAATTCGCACGACAACGTTTCGACGTTTTGATCCGACGTTGCACCCCGCACCGTCGATGTTGCACCTTGAGTATATCGATTATTCGGACAGCCATATCTTTTGACTCGTTTAGAGTTACGGGAGCCATAACCTGTCAAAACGAAGCTCTCCAGGAGATCTACGCCTTTGACAGTCCAAGGCCGTCATAACGGCGTTCAATACCCAAAAAGGACCATCCGAATCACTTTCGGGAGCTCGGAAGTTTTTTTTCTTTTCGGTTTCTTCATTTGAATTTTTTGGTTAAACGGGATCACCGTGGCTGGCCTACGATTTAACACCGCTGCAGAATGATTCCTCATGGTACAGTTCCGTTTCAAATCCACGCTCTCATTTCCAAATTTCGCACGACAACATTTCGACGTTTTGATCCGACGTTGCACCCCGCACCGTCGATGTTGCACCTTGAGTATATCGATTATTCGGACAGCCATATCTTTTGACTCGTTTAGAGTTACGGGAGCCATAACCTGTCAAAACGAAGCTCTCCAGGAGATCTAAGCCTTTGACAGCCCATGGCCGTCATAACGGCGTTCCATACCCAAAAAGGACCATCCGAATCACTTTCGGGGGCTCGGAAGTTTTTTTTCTTTTCGGTTTCTTCATTTGAATTTTTTGGTTAAACGGGATCACCGTGGCTGGCCTACGATTTAACACCGCTGCAGAATGATTCCTCATGGTACAGTTCCGTTTCAAATCCACGCACTCATTTCCAAAATTCGCACGACACCGTTTCGGCGTTTTGATCCGACGTTGCACCCCGCACCATCGATGTTGCACCTTGAGTATATCGATTATTCGGACAGCCATATCTTTTGACTCGTTTAGAGTTACGGGAGCCATAACCTATCAAAACGAAGCTCTCCAGGAGATCTACGCCTTTGACAGCCCAAAGCCGTCATAACGGCGTTCCATACCCAAAAAGGACCATCCGAATCACTTTTGGGAGCTCGGTAGTTTTTTTTCTTTTCGGTTTCTTCATTTGAATTTTTTGGTTAAACGGGATCACCGTGGCTGGCCTACGATTTAACACCGTGCAGAATGATTCCCAATGGTACAGTTCCGTTTCAAATCTACGCACTCATTTCCAAAATTCGCATGACACCGTTTCGGCGTTTTGATCCGACGTTGCACCCCGCACCGTCGATGTTGCACCTTGAGTATATCTATTATTCGGACAGCCATATCTTTTGACTCGTTTAGAGTTACGGGAGCCATAACTTGTCAAAACGAAGCTCTCCAGGAGATCTACGCCATTGATAGGCCAAGGTCGTCATAACGGCGTTCCATACCCAAAAAGGACCATCCGAATCACTTTCGGGGACTCGGAAGTTTTTTTTCTTTTCGGTTTCTTCATTTGAATTTTTTGGTTAAACGGGATCACCGTGGCTGGCCTACGATTTAACTCCACTGCAGAATGATTCCTCATGGTACATTTCCGTTTCAAATCCACGCACTCATTTCCAAAATTCGCACGACACCGTTTCGGCGTTTTGATCCGACGTTGCACCCCGCACCGTCGATGTTGCACCTAGAGTATATCGATTATTCGGACAGCCATATCTTTTGACTCGTTTAGAATTACGGGAGCCATAACCTGTCAAAACGAAGCTCTCCAGGGGATCTACGCCTTTGACACCCCAAGGCCGTCATAACGGCATTCCATACCCAAGAAGGACCATCCGAATCACTTTCGGGGGCTCGGAAGTTTTTTTTCTTTTCGGTTTCTTCATTTGAATTTTTTGGTTAAACGGGATCACCGTGGCTGGCCTACGATTTAACACCGCTGCAGAATGATTCCTCATGGTACAGTTCCGTTTCAAATCCACGCACTCATTTCCAAAATTCGCACGACACCGTTTTGGCGTTTTGATCCGACGTTGCACCCCGCACCGTCGATGTTGCACCTTGAGTATATCGATTATTCGGACAGCCATATCTTTTGACTCGTTTAGAGTTACGGGAGCCATAACCTGTCAAAACGAAGCTCTCCAGGAGATCTACGCCTTTGACAGTCCAAGGCCGTCATAACGGCGTTCCATACCCAAAAAGGACCATCCGAATCACTTTCGGGAGCTCGGAAGTTTTTTTTCTTTTCGGTTTCTTCATTTGAATTTTTTGGTTAAACGGGATCACCGTGGCTGGCCTACGATTTAACACCGCTGCAGAATGATTCCTCATGGTACAGTTCCGTTTCAAATCCACGCTCTCATTTCCAAAATTCGCACGACAACGTTTCGACGTTTTGATCCGACGTTGCACCCCGCACCGTCGATGTTGCACCTTGAGTATATCGATTATTCGGACAGCCATATCTTTTGACTCGTTTAGAGTTACGGGAGCCATAACCTGTCAAAACGAAGCTCTCCAGGAGATCTACGCCTTTGACAGCCCAAGGCCGTCATAACGGCGTTCCATACCCAAAAAGGACCATCCGAATCACTTTCGGGGGCTCGGAAGTTTTTTTTCTTTTCGGTTTCTTCATTTGAATTTTTTGGTTAAACGGGATCACCGTGGCTGGCCTACGATTTAACACCGCTGCAGAATGATTCCTCATGGTGCAGTTCCGTTTCAAATCCACGCACTCATTTCCAAAATTCGGACGACACCGTTTCGGCGTTTTGATCCGACGTTGCACCCCGCACCGTCGATGTTGCACCTTGAGTATATCGATTATTCGGACGGCCATATCTTTTGACTCGTTTAGAGTTTCGGGAGCCATAACCTGTCAAAACGAAGCTCTCCAGGAGATCTACGCCTTTGACAGCCCATGGCCGTCATAACGGCGTTCCATACCCAAAAAGGACCATCCGAATCACTTTCGGGGGCTCGGAAGTTTTTTTTCTTTTCGGTTTCTTCATTTGAATTTTTTGGTTAAACGGGATCACCGTGGCTGGCCTACGATTTAACACCGCTGCAGAATGATTCCTCATGGTACAGTTCCGTTTCAAATCCACGCAATCATTTCCAAAATTCGCACGACACCATTTCGGTGTTTTGATCCGACGTTGCACCCCGCACCGTCGATGTTGCACCTTGAGTATATCGATTATTCGGACAGCCATATCTTTTGACCCGTTTAGAGTTACGGGAGCCATAACCTGTCAAAACGAAGCTCTCCAGGAGATCTACGCCTTTGACAGCCCAAAGCCGTCAAAACGGCGTTCCATACCCAAAAAGGACCATCCGAATCACTTTTGGGAGCTCGGAAGTTTTTTTTCTTTTCGGTTTCTTCATTTGAATTTTTTGGTTAAACGGGATCACCGTGGCTGGCCTACGATTTAACACCGTGCAGAATGATTCCCCATGGTACAATTCCGTTTCAAATCCACGCACTCATTTCCAAAATTCGCACGACACCTTTTCGGCGTTTTGATCCGACGTTGCACCCCGCACCGTCGATGTTGCACCTTGAGTATATCGATTATTCGGACAGCCATATCTTTTGACTCGTTTAGAGTTACGGGAGCCATAACCTGTCAAAACAAAGCTCTCCAGGAGATCTACGCCTTTGATAGGCCAAGGTCGTCATAACGGCGTTCCATACCCAAAAAGGACCATCCGAATCACTTTCGGGGACTCGGAAGTTTTTTTTTCTTTTCGGTTTCTTCATTTGAATTTTTTGGTTAAACGGGATCACCGTGGCTGGCCTACGATTTAACACCGCTGCAGAATGATTCCTCATGGTACATTTCCGTTTCAAATCCACGCACTCATTTCCAAAATTCGCACGACACCGTTTCGGCGTTTTGATCCGACGTTGCACCCCGCACCGTCGATGTTGCACCTAGAGTATATCGATTATTCGGACAGCCATATCTTTTGACTCGTTTAAGTTACGGGAGCCATAACCTGTCAAAACGAAGCTCTCCAGGAGATCTACGCCTTTGACAGCCCAAGGCCGTCATAACGGCATTCCATACCCAAGAAGGACCATCCGAATCACTTTCGGGGGCTCGGAAGTTTTTTTTCTTTTCGGTTTCTTCATTTGAATTTTTTGGTTAAACGGGATCACCGTGGCTGGCCTACGATTTAACACCGCTACAGAATGATTCCTCTTGGTACAGTTCCATTTCAAATCCACGCACTCATTTCCAAAATTCGCACGACACCGTTTCGGCGTTTTGATCCGACGTTGCACCCCGCACCGTCGATGTTGCACCTTGAGTATATCGATTATTCGGACAGCCATATCTTTTGACTCGTTTAGAGTTACGGGAGCCATAACCTGTCAAAACGAAGCTCTCCAGGAGATCTACGCCTTTGACAGTCCAAGGCCGTCATAACGGCGTTCCATACCCAAAAAGGACCATCCGAATCACTTTCGGGAGCTCGGAAGTTTTTTTTCTTTTCGGTTTCTTCATTTGAATTTTTTGGTTAAACGGGATCACCGTGGCTGGCCTATGATTTAACACCGCTGCAGAATGATTCCTCATGGTACAGTTCCGTTTCAAATCCACGCTGTCATTTCCAAAATTCGCACCACAACGTTTCGACGTTTTGATCCGACGTTGCACCCCGCACCGTCGATGTTGCACCTTGAGTATATCGATTATTCGGACAGCCATATCTTTTGACTCGTTTAGAGTTACGGGAGCCATAACCTGTCAAAACGAAGCTCTCCAGGAGATCTACGCCTTTGACAGCCCAAGGCCGTCAAAACGGCGTTCCATACCCAAAAAGGACCATCCGAATCACTTTCGGGGGCTCGGAAGTTTTTTTTCTTTTCGGTTTCTTCATTTGAATTTTTTGGTTAAACGGGATCACCGTGGCTGGCCTACGATTTAACACCGCTGCAGAATGATTCCTCATGGTACAGTTCCGTTTCAAATCCACGCACTCATTTCCAAAATTCGCACGACACCGTTTCGGCGTTTTGATCCGACGTTGCACCCCGCACCGTCGATGTTGCACCTTGAGTATATCGATTAATCGGACAGCCATATCTTTTGACTCGTTTAGAGTTACGGGAGCCATAACCTGTCAAAACGAAGCTCTCCAGGAGATCTACGCCTTTGACAGCCCATGGCCGTCATAACGGCGTTCCATACCCAAAAAGGACCATCCGAATCACTTTCGGGGGCTCGGAAGTTTTTTTTCTTTTCGGTTTCTTCATTTGAATTTTTTGGTTAAACGGGATCACCGTGGCTGGCCTACGATTTAACACCGCTGCAGAATGATTCCTCATGGTACAGTTCCGTTTCAAATCCACGCACTCATTTCCAAAATTCGCACGACACCGTTTCGGCGTTTTGATCCGACGTTGCACCCCGCACCGTCGATGTTGCTCCTTGAGTATATCGATTATTCGGACAGCCATATCTTTTGACCCGTTTAGAGTTACGGGAGCCATAACCTGTCAAAACGAAGCTCTCAAGGAGATCTACGCCTTTGACAGCCCAAAGCGGTCATAACGGCGTTCCATACCCAAAAAGGACCATCCGAATCACTTTTGGGAGCTCGGAAGTTTTTTTTCTTTTCGGTTTCTTCATTTGAATTTTTTGGTTAAACGGGATCACCGTGGCTGGCCTACGATTTAACACCGTGCAGAATGATTCCCCATGGTACAGTTCCGTTTCAAATCCACGCACTCATTTCCAAAATTCGCACGACACCGTTTCGGCGTTTTGATCCGACGTTGCACCCCGCACCGTCGATGTTGCACCTTGAGTATATCGATTATTCGGACAGCCATATCTTTTGACTCGTTTAGAGTTACGGGAGCCATAACCTGTCAAAACGAAGCTCTCCAGGAGATCTACGCCTTTGATAGGCCAAGGTCGTCATAATGGCGTTCCATACCCAAAAAGGACCATCCGAATCACTTTCGGGGACTCGGAAGTTTTTTTTTCTTTTCGGTTTCTTCATTTGAATTTTTTGGTTAAACGGGATCACCGTGGCTGGCCTACGATTTAACACCGCTGCAGAATGATTCCTCATGGTACATTTCCGTTTCAAATCCACGCACTCATTTCCAAAATTCGCACGACACCGTTTCGGCGTTTTGATCCGACGTTGCACCCCGCACCGTCGATGTTGCACCTAGAGTATATCGATTATTCGGACAGCCATATCTTTTGACTCGTTTAGAGTTACGGGAGCCATAACCTGTCAAAACGAAGCTCTCCAGGAGATCTACGCCTTTGACAGCCCAAGGCCGTCATAACGGCATTCCATACCCAAGAAGGACCATCTGAATCACTTTCGGGGGCTCGGAAGTTTTTTTTCTTTTCGGTTTCTTCATTTGAATTTTTTGGTTAAACGGGATCACCGTGGCTGGCCTACGATTTAACACCGCTGCAGAATGATTCCTCTTGGTACAGTTCCGTTTCAAATCCACGCAATCATTTCCAAAATTCGCACGACACCGTTTCGGCGTTTTGATCCGACGTTGCACCCCGCACCGTCGATGTTGCACCTTGAGTATATCGATTATTCGGACAGCCATATCTTTTGACTCGTTTAGAGTTACGGGAGCCATAACCTGTCAAAACGAAGCTCTCCAGGAGATCTACGCCTTTGACAGTCCAAGGCCGTCATAACGGTGTTCCATACCCAAAAAGGACCATCTGAATCACTTTCGGGAGCTTGGAAGTTTTTTTCTTTTCGGTTTCTTCATTTGAATTTTTTGGTTAAACGGGATCACCGTGGCTGGCCTACGATTTAACACCGCTGCAGAATGATTCCTTATGGTACAGTTCCGTTTCAAATCCACGCTCTCATTTCCAAAATTCGTACAACAACGTTTCGACGTTTTGATCCGACGTTGCACCTCGCACCGTCGATGTTGCACCTTGAGTATATCGATTATTCGGACAGCCATATCTTTTGACTCGTTTAGAGTTACGGGAGCCTTAACCTGTCAAAACGAAGCTCTCCAGGAGATCTACGCCTTTGACGGCCCATGGCCGTCATAACGGCGTTCCATACCCAAAAAGGACCATCCGAATCACTTTCGGGGGCTCGGAAGTTTTTTTTCTTTTTGGTTTCTTCATTTGAATTTTTTGGTTAAACGGGATCACCGTGGCTGGCCTACGATTTAACACCGCTGCAGAATGATTCCTCATGGTACATTTCCGTTTCAAATCCACGCACTCATTTCCAAAATTCGCACGACACCGTTTCGGCGTTTTGATCCGACGTTGCACCCCGCACCGTCGATGTTGCACCTAGAGTATATCGATTATTCGGACAGCCATATCTTTTGACTCGTTTAGAGTTACGGGAGCCATGACCTGTCAAAACGAAGCTCTCCAGGAGATCTATGCCTTTGACAGCCCAAGGCCGTCATAACGGCATTCCATACCCAAGAAGGACCATCCGAATCACTTTCGGGGGCTCGGAAGTTTTTTTTCTTTTCGGTTTCTTCATTTGAATTTTTTGGTTAAACAGGATCACCGTGGCTGGCCTACGATTTAACACCGCTGCAGAATGATTCCTCATGGTATAGTTCCGTTTCAAATCCACGCACTCATTTCCAAAATTCGCACGACACCGTTTCAGCGTTTTGATCCGACTTTGCACCCCGCACCGTCGATGTTGCACCTTGAGTATATCGATTATTCGGACAGCCATATCTTTTGACTCGTTTAGAGTTACGGGAGCCATAACCTGTCAAAACGAAGCTCTCCAGGAGATCTACGCCTCTGACAGTCCAAGGCCGTCATAACGGCGTTCCATACCCAAAAAGGACCATCCGAATCACTTTCGGGAGCTCGGAAGTTTTTTTCTTTTCGGTTTCTTCATTTGAATTTTTTGGTTAAACGGGATCACCGTGGCTGGCCTACGATTAACACCGCTGCAGAATGATTCCTCATGGTACAGTTCCGTTTCAAATCCACGCTCTCATTTCCAAAATTCGCACGACAACGTTTCGGCGTTTTGATCCGACGTTGCACCCCGCACCGTCGATGTTGCACCTTGAGTATATCGATTATTCGGACAGCCATATCTTTTGACTCGTTTAGAGTTACGGGAGCCATAACCTGTCAAAACGAAGCTCTCCAGGAGATCTACGCCTTTGACAACCCAAGGCCGTCATAACGGCGTTCCATACCCAAAAAGGACCATCCGAATCACATTCGGGGGCTCGGAAATTTTTTTCTTTTCGGTTTCTTCATTTGAATTTTTTGGTTAAACGGGATCACCATGGCTGGCCTACGATTTAACACCGCTGCAGAATGATTCCTCATGGTACAGTTCCGTTTCAAATCCACGCACTCATTTCCAAAATTCGCACGACACCGTTTCGGCGTTTTGATCCGACGTTGCACCCCGCACCGTCGATGTTGCACCTAGAGTATATCGATTATTCGGACAGCCATATCTTTTGACTCGTTTAGAGTTACGGGAGCCATAACCTGTCAAAACGAAGCTCTCTAGGAGATCTACGCCTTTGACAGCCAAGGCCGTCATAACGGCGTTCCATACCCAAAAAGGACCATCCGAATCACTTTCGGGGGCTCGGAAGTTTTTTTTCTTTTCTGTTTCTTCATTTGAATTTTTTGGTTAAACGGGATCACCGTGGCTGGCCTACGATTTAACACCGCTGCGGAATGATTCTGTTATCCCGCCTTTTGGCAAGGCCGTGACACCAAGGGCTTGGATAGATACCGGTGATAGGTTGTCTCAGAAGTCGGTTACATATAAGGATCGCTACGGATATCGATGAACTTTGTCCGAGTCCGGATCGGGCTACAATCGATAAGACACATCGAGCAAAGCCATGGGAACCAACGACCCAAGTTTCAAGTCAATCCGAGTTCGTATGCTCGAGATATCGTCGACAAGAGATGGAGTAGGGCACCCTTAGTTCGAATCCATAGGTTTCGCCTATGTTCGAATCCATTGGCCAGGAACCGGTTCGAATCCATCGAACTTCCATTGCCTCGACTCCATCAGCCCTCCCTTGCTTCGACTCCATCAGCATAGAGGCTCTCGTTCGAATCCAACCGGACCAAGCATTGATTCGAAACCATCGAGATAGCATTGGTTTGAATCAATTGTAGTTAGCTGTACTTCGAATCGATTCGAACAATACCTTAAGTTCGAATCGATTGGAGCTTTCTACAATTCGAATCCATCAAGAGAGGGAGCTTCGAATCCAGGAGACGTAGCTTTACTTCGAATCCAAGAGATATAGCTTGCCCTCGACTCCACTATCTTCGAATCCACTCAACTGGGAGTCCTCGACTCCACCATCTTCGAATCCAAGTCGTGGATTCGACCCAGTCAATGCGGAGTGCAAAGCGGACCGATGCGAAGAAGGCGCACCACGTCACCATCTTCACGAGCAGGAGGATCGATTCGAACGAATCGATTCGAGCATATCGATTCGAACGACTCCAGAATACGAAAAACGCCAACTTGAATCGATCATAACTCGAGTTCTACAAGTCCAAATGCCATGAAATTTTCACAGAAGCTCAAACACATGATGAAGAATGTACACACCAAATTTCAGCTCGATTGAATGATTTCTTGATCGATTCGAACCAAGGGTCGAATCGATCCCAAAGTGGGCCCGGATCTCCAGATTTCGGCCATGTGGGCCCCCTGACGTACCAGAACTGGTCTCCCCTCATTTTAGGCGAAATATCAGCCTCCTACACCTATAAATAGAGCCCCTGGTCATTCAGAAAAGGGGTCGGAGAATTCTAAGTACTGAAGAGCGCCCAGATTCTGCTAGATTTACTCCAGAACACCGCCGCTGCTTTAGATTGACACTTAGCATTTGAATTCAGTTGTATTACGTTATTAACTACTGTAATCTTCAAGTAATCGAGCAATAAAATCATCAAACTTCATAGTGGACGTAGGCAAAACGCCGAACCACTCTAAATCGCTTGTCTTCGCAATTTACTTTCTGTTATTTGGAGTTTTTGTTAGATAATCCACAGTTTTAATTTTCATTCTTCACTGTTATCTCTTCAAAAACTTCCAAAGAGTGTTGTGCCCATTTTTGGTACAAACACTTTGGTGCTTTCACTGAGAAAAAACCAGCTTTTTTCTCCTGCTCCTTGGATCTACCATCAATACCGGATTGCACAAATCCAAGAGGAAGATCCAGATCTTCGATTCACAGTCCTTCCATTCTACTCAGATTTGCATAGAATCTAGGAAAAGGATTCATCATTCAAAATGGTTAGCACGAGAACCACTTCTACAGCTGCTGGACAAGAAGGTAGGGATGGACAGAATCCTGCTCAACAGCAGCCATCCAACCAAGACAACACTGCCCACTCAGATCCGTCTGGGGCAGTCACTAGACAAGAATTCCAAGTATTGCTACAAGAGCTGACTCAGAGTCGGCAGCAATTAGCCGAACAGTTGCGTGCCAATATCGAATTGACAAACCAACTGAACCGCCAGGGCCGTAGGAGGTCCAGAAGGGATGATGTTTCCCGCTCATCCACTGAAAGTTCTGCTTCATCAGACTACTATCACAGATCTACCCGTCCTCGATTAGACGGGAGTCATGCACAAACGACCGGATATCAACCCGCTTTAACTGTTGGACAGTTGAGGGCAGGACCATCAACCAGCTTTCAGGCCGGGCCCTCCACACAAGGAGGCCCTACTACACAGCATACCGCGGACAATCATGCCGCAGCAGCCACAATAGAAACAAGGGTTGATACCCGAAATCTTTCAGAGCCAAATAATCGGCAACGTGGGCGTACTCCTGAACCGTACGTCTTAGAGGACGCTGAGCCAAGAAGGCAAAATTTGGACCGTCGACAGCGCCCGGTCCGAACTCACGCTGTGGAACCCGACCACACCTTAGCTCGGCAAGCTCAAAATGTGGCAATGCCAGACATCTCGACTATGATACGTCAGATGATCCGCGAAAGCAAAGGCCTTACCAACGATGACTGGGGACTTTCCCGTAGTCACACTCCCTTCACAGACGAGATACTGAGTGCTGAACCTCCCCGGTGATTCAGAATGCCAACCCTTCCTATGTACGAAGGAAATTCTGATCCAAATCAACACATCTTGAAATATGAGTGGTCAATGAGCGCCGCAAGGGCCGATGACGCAGTAAAATGTCGAAGTTTCCCCATCTCTCTAGGTGGAATTGCAACGATGTGGTTCACAAGATTGCCACCTAGGTCTATCTCTTCATTCGATCAACTGGCTAAGAAATTTGTGGAACAATTTCGCATGCATGTCGCTAGACCCAAAGATGTCAACACCTTATCCAGTGTTACCCAAGCTCGAGGGGAAACGCTAAGGCGTTACTTAGAAAGATTCCATGCGGCATGTGTGGAGATTAGTAATCCCAACGACAACTCAATCTTAATGGCATTGACAAAGGGGATTGACCCTGATTCTGAGTTTGGAAACTGGTTAGCCGGAAAACCACCCGCATCGTTGGACCGTTTCTACTCCAAAGCCGCACAATTCTTACGGCAAGAGGACGCGAAACAGTCTAGGAAGCAGGACGATGAGGGACCCAGGAGCGAAGGAATACAGAGCAATGTAGCAGTAAAACAGTCCGGTGACAATTCCGGAAAAGTTCAGTTGAACATACAGAACAAGCAAACGCAGCCAAGAGGTAGCAATAGTCAGAATAAGAAAAGAGATCCAAATCGGGGTCCACGACGTGAGGCTCCAATGTTCGATAATTACACACCATTGAATACATCGTTGGAAAATGTATACCTACAGACTTGCAATACCATGCAATACAAGAAGCCGGCTCCGAAGCAATCGTCGGAGAGGCAGATTCAAACAGGGAAGTTCTGTAGATTCCACGAAAGTTATGGCCACAACACCAATGAATGTCGGCACTTGCAGGACCTCATTGAGAAGTTGATCAGAGAGAGGAAGTTAGACCAGTTTGTGCGGGCACCGCAGTCTGAAGGGGCGGGCCCCTCAAATCAAAATCATGTACATAATCCAGAGAGACAGGAGGAACCAGGTCGTGTCGGAGGAAGACTGGTAATTAATGTTGTAAGTGATAGTCCTCGTACAGCGAAGCGAAGCTGGGGAGAAATGAAATCATATAACAACTTGGTTAGACGAACAGACTTTGAGTACGATGATAACTTGGACAATAAACCTTCGACCAAACGAAAGAGAGCGACAATTAACGACATCACTTTCCGAGACAACGATACTGATTATGTCGGAAGCCCGACTACTGACCCACTCGTGATATCGGCACAAGTAGGTCCAGCTTGGATGAAGAGGATACTAATTGACTGCGGGAGCTCTGTGAATATCCTTTTTATACACGCTTATAATCAAATGAGGATGAATCCCAGGGATTTGGAACCTTTCCAAACTCACCTCCATGGATTCAACGGTAGCTCTACCGTACCTATTGGGGTGGTGAAGTTACCAGTTAGGTTGGGATCTAAGGAACATAGGAGAGTTCGAACATTACAGTTCACTATGTTGAACATAGTTTCGCCGTACAACGCTTTCTTAGGACGACCTGCCCTTACTGAATTCAGAGCCGTAATTGCCCCATGGTGCTTGACCTTAAAGTTTCCCACCGTCAACGGAGTTGGAGTCGTCCAGGGCGATCAGGTAGACTTGAGAACAGTCATACACCGAAAACGAGTCACCCGATTACGTAATGCCGAGGACCGACTCAAAACTTTTGAACGCAATGAGATTGTCATTAAAAAAGAATACCCAGCGCTACTGCACATGAAACCAACATGGAAGGGATCACATGAGATTAAACAAGAGCTCGGGGATGATGTATATGAGATGACGACCGCTGATGGTCTAGCTTCACCAAAGGCCTTGGATAGTGAAAGACTTCGTCGCTATCGCACATAACAGGCTATGTTTATCTATTTAGTGTCAATTCTATTTTAGAATTTGTTTCTGCATTTCGAAATTAGAATCTGTAATAAGGCAACTGACTTTGCCATGTTTTCTTATTTCAGCAATAAAATGCCATCTCTTTGAGCCAGAGCTGTGATTCATTAAATACAATGTACAACATCACGATGCACGAAGAGCTAAATTCCATCACACAATGGAATTTATTCAAGTAGGGAGTGGCTATGAAGCAATCAACCACTCACCAAATGAAACCCGAGCTCGGGGGCAAGCCATCACATCAGGCCAGAAATGGGTTGATATACAAAACTTTTTACTTAACTCCGTACTCCCAGAGTGCGAGGCGGAGTATAAACATTTTTCTAAATCCCAGAGTACTCCGAGAGCGCGAGCTGGGTATAAACTTTTTACTTAACTCCGTACTCCCAGAGTGCAAGGCGGAGTATAAACATTTTCCTAAAACCCCAGAGTACTCCGAGAGCGCGAGCTGGGTATAAATATCAACAGACTCCAGCTTCCGAGAGCGCGAACTGGAGTATAAACATTAACCAACTCCGTACTCCCAGAGTGCGAGGCGGAGTATAAACATTTTCCTAAATCCCAGAGTACTCCGAGAGCGCGAGCTGGGTATAAACTTTTTACTTAACTCCGTACTCCCAGAGTGCGAGGCGGAGTATAAACATTTTCCTAAAACCCCAGAGTACTCCGAGAGCGCGAGCTGGGTATAAATATCAACAAACTCCAGCTTCCGAGAGCGCGAACTGGAGTATAAACATTAACTAACTCCGTACTCCCAGAGTGCGAGGCGGAGTATAAACATTTTCCTAAAACCCCAGAGTACTCCGAGAGCGCGAGCTGGGTATAAATACCAACAAACTCCAGCTTCCGAGAGCGCGAACTGGAGTATAAACATTAACTAACTCCGTACTCCCAGAGTGCGAGGCGGAGTATAAACATTTTCCTAAAACCCCAGAGTACTCCGAGAGCGCGAGCTGGGTATAAATACCAACAAACTCCAGCTTCCGAGAGCGCGAACTGGAGTATAAACATTAACTAACTCCGTACTCCCAGAGTGCGAGGCGGAGTATAAACATTCATCTAACTCCGTACTCCCAGAGTGTGAGGCGGAGTATAAACATTCATTCAACTCCGTACTCCTAGTACGCAAGGCGGAGTATAAACATACATCAACTCCACACTAATCCCCAATACTGGGGGCAGAACCATAACACACAACAAGTTGGAGACAAAAGGGAATACATTCTCATTTCCACTATCAACAAAAAGAATATGATTACAAAATGGTTCAAGAAATTGCTACTAGTGGGAGCCGAATCCACATCTATACACGGCTATAGAAGAATCAACAAAATGCTACCCTACACAACAGAGATTTAAAGAAAGAGTTCAATCTTTCTTCTTCCTTATCTTCTTCTTCGGGGTAGCTCCACCCGATCCGCTGTCCGATTTTCTCCTCAACCGCTTACTCTTTTCAGGCTTGCCCTCCGGCAGCGATATGATGTCAACGTCTTCCTCAGAACTAGAGGTGACGGGAGTTCTCCTAGGAGGTCGAGCTGGAGGCATGGGAGTAGTAGCAGGAGGAGGGACAGGGGCAGTCTCAATCACTACAGTACCGCCCGATGAAATCACCATTAATGGGGCAGGCCCGGGCGGATTCACACCAGCATTCCCTGCTGTCATCTCGGCATCAATCTCAGCCATAACGTCGTCCTCACGGGATACTTGGGCCGCATCGGACGTGCCAATAGCTGGCATGGATGAACTAACGGCCGGAGCAGCCCCACTCACAGCATCGGACGGGTTGACAGAGGGATCGATGGGTTCATTGAGAAGCTCCTCAATCATTTGAGCGCTGAAAGAAAACATATTTGCATCTCCCACTTCGCCGATCAAGGTAGAAGTCGTGATGGCTTCAGTAAAAACAACCCCTTGTGTTTGATGTGGAACTGATAGAGCAAGAGGCGCAGAAACAACGACTTCAGTCACTGAAATGCGACAAAACGAAGATTGTTAGCCAAGTGTGTTGCTTAAAGTTCTCCACAACTAAACTACGAGAAGCGTTCAAATACCTTCCTTAGTCTGGACCGAAACGTGGGAGGAATCATCGGCTGAAGATAATAACGGTTGGTCAGGATTATATGCAGGAACAGATTGGGGATCTACCGCACCAGTGGTTTCGGGCAATGTTGGGATTACGGCTCCAACACTTGCCTCGTGATGCGCGGTCCTCGAACCTTCGCCTGTCTCTAAAGATTGAACGCCAAGCTTTTCTTTCGCCATAGAAATCACCACCTCATGAAGGGTCTTCCTCTCATCCTCGGTGAGCAAACGCATCTCCAGCTCAAAGTCGTCAAATGTTTCATCTGGATGCACTGCCTTCTTCTCATTCACCAGCCGGGTCCAGGCATTGTACAAAATCATGGAGTCATCTCCCAGCCACGCTAAATTTCTATGTTCCAGCACATTAGCGTTGTACGTGACAAGGAGATCGTCGAACTCAGCGTCCAGCCTGGACCTCTCCTCCAAAATCTTTTCCTAGATTTCTGCTTCCACAGATTTAGCCCTGACCGCCGCCGCAGCAAGTTCGGCCCTGAGAGATACTGCTTGATCGCAAGCCTCTTGAGCGGTGGCGTTTGCATCGTCCTTCTCCTTCACCATTTCAGTGAATTTGGCCTTGAGCTCGTTTAGCTCTTTAACGGCTAAGTCTCGCTCAGCTGCAATGGTGGTGTTGCGGTGGCCCATCTCCTCTACCGTGGCACAATGTTCTTGTTGCATCCTAGCCATTTTGGCCACAGCGTCTTCGTGTTTCTGGAGAGCTTGAAGTTCAGAACTCCGGGACGTCTCCATTTCAGATTGAAGAACTTCAATGATGCGTTTCTGTTTAGCAATTTCAGCATCACGTTCAGCAATAATCTTCGCCCTGTCAAAAGCCACTCTAGAAGCCTTCACGGCTGCCTTGTACCACTCCTTGTACTGAGCGTAGAAGTCGTGAATATAACTATGAGCGGTGGTCTCAGCTTCCGGAGGAATTCTTTTGAAGTTAGGAGGGAAGATATAGCCATCCATGCAAATTTCCGGGTAGTCATTTTTCATTTGGGCAAGTTTAGCAGCTCCCTCGCTTGTCAACTCAGCCGGAGCTTGTTCAATTATAGCGGCTGCTGTCGGTTCCATTCTTGGCCGCTGAATATCAGGCCGAGAAGATTGAGAAGGCAACTGTTGCTGATAAGATGGCCCTGGGAGGTCTACTGGAGCCCTGAGAGGCGGAGGAGAACGAGATCGGGATCGGTACTGGTATCCCCGGTCTCTGTCAGAGTAATCATAGCCAGAACGGTTACGCGAGTAATCTCTGTCTCTATCATAACGTTCTTGACTCGAATAGCCTCGCCCATGGTCCCTATTTGTCTCTCTCCTACGGGAATCGTAAAATGGAGAAGATTGGCGCACATTCCGAAGCCTATCTAGAGTGGAGCCACGTCCTGACATCTCACCTGCGATAAGAAAGAATTACGGTTTAAAATCCCATAAAGCAATGTTTACTATGCAGAAGTCATGAAGTGCCATGGAAGTGTGTGTAAATGTGTAAACCCCCAAACCGACCGGAAGTGTTGACCGCACTTAAAGGAAAGGGCTCGTTCATATTTAGGACATCTTGTAATTCCTCCAACCCAGGATTATGAGAGATTGATATATAATCTGGGATAGGAATATCGTCAAGCCCTTTGAGAGAATCTCTCGAATGAGAAGGGGCGGCCTCAGAAATCATAACTCCGGAAGCGGGAAGAAACACATCTACAGATTTTCCCCCCTTTGACTTAAGTTTTTTGGAAACGGCGGCCTTGCCTTTCCGTTTTTCTCCCGATTCCTCCAAGTTTCCCGAAAGGTCGGCCATTGGCTCTGAATCCGTATGGGTTCTTTCTTCGTCACTCGCCTCGATTATTCTGATTCCGAGTGACTTCTTCACTTTTCTCTTCTTGGGTTTCTTCTTATTTTCCTTCTTGGAGACGGACTTCGAAAATCCCTCAATAACTATGCTTTGATTAATGTCGATCAAACCCAGAACTCTTAAGTTGTAGTCGTTCAGCACCGAGTCAATATGCCTCAGCTCGCTTGGGAGTTCTTGAAGACTCCGGACGGTACCCTTGAAACGCCCTCCATCGGGCCTAGAGATAATAGCTGTAAAAGGAATGAAATGTCAATTTTAACACCGAAGAGCTATTGGTCAAAGAAACAGGTTAAGGCGCTTACGTCTAGACAACCATCGCCTAGCGAAACCCGGAGGGCACCGAACGTAGAACCATTCGTTCTTGAAATAGCTCAGTCGAGTCCAAGCTCCAACTACAACTTGGCAATTTCTAACTGCCTCCAAAAATGTAAACGACGGGCTATCACCCCTGCTCTTGAAGTTGAATATGTGTCTGATCTCGGAGGGCCTCGGCGGGCGAAAGAGACAGTCCATAAATATGATAAAGGCACTGTTCAGCAACGCGTGCCCGTTGGGATGAAGTTGTGAAGGAGCGATTCCTAAATATGATAGCATCCCTCTGATATATTGATTGAAGGGAGGAAGAGTTCCAGCCGCACAAGCATGACGGTAGAATGCTGTATATCCTTCAGGCGGATTGTGCGGTCTATCAGTGGCGCTGGGCAATAATACATCACCTAGAGATATGTTGTGCTTTAGGCATATTCGTCCCAATAAAGATTCAGAGATGTTAGACTGAACCGAATCGACAGGGTCCTCAATAAATATAGCCTCTGACAATTCGTCTGGAGCTGGATCGATTACATCGGCAGGGATCTCAGGAATCTCAAGAACCGGAGGAGTCGAGCTCTGTACTTCTTGTTGTTGGGAGCTCGAAGATTCCATAATTAGCTAACTCATCAGAAAGCAACGTTAAGTTCATAACTAGCCCGTGCATGCCCCAGTGTAGTGTCTATGAACGTGTCGTGCAGTGCAAGTGCTATGCATTACTTAAGCAAATTTAACAGAATGAAGCAAGATATTCGAACAACATAACTTGGGAATTTGAGAATGAAAATGACCGTCATCGCTGACCGTCCCTTCCACACCATCCAAACGCCACTGACCATTTCAAATATAAATCAGTTAAATTACTGGTCAAGTCATAGTTCCATCGACAAGCTTCAAAGGAAATTCAGGTTTAATTTTTCAGTCAAGTTCGATAATGCAAGGCCGAAGCTTGTCGGAGTCGAGTGTGCTAAAATTCAATGGGTTCATCAAAGTTCAACTTGAAATTGGTCATGGTTCAGATGTTGGAGCAAATCAGAAGAGTAGAAGCCCCTGAAGCAAAGATGTTCGAATCAATCGACTCGAATCGATATGAGTCGAATCGATGAAGGTCGAATCATATCGATTCGACCCTGCATAAGTTCGACTCGATGAAATCTTGGGGTGGAGAAGCAGTTCGAATCCATGGGCTATGCATAACTTCGAATCGATCAATGCTCGGCACTTTCGAATCGATTGGGATATTACTGCTTCGAATCGATCGATTCGATCTTTCAAAACCATCGGTGCGATATTTCGTATCGATTCAAACCACCTATCCCTGAATCAATTCGAAGTCTTATTTTCTTCATCGATTCGTTTTACTTAACCCTGCATCGATTCGAAATCTTACATCTTCGATCGATTCGGGCTGCCTGTCCCCGAATCAATACGAGTAGAATAAGCTATCTCTTGTATATCCATCGAGTCGACCCATTTCAGTTTTTACTACTCTTCGTATTTCTCAAAAGAAAGGATCAAAGTCAATGTTCGAATCCCGTTTTCGTCGTTCTACACTCGAATCGATCCCTTAGATACCTGGACGAATTCGATTGGAATTTAAGACTCGGTAAAATCTGATTGACTCGTGCAAGACGTGGAGCTCTGAAGAATCGATTCGAAGAAGAAGCTATAGCAACAGTAAAAAGTAAAAAATGAAAGTGACACCGGCCTCGCATATTTATATGGACCTCACAAGAGAAACGGGACGATTCGTCTCCCGGTAAATGCGACCAATTCCAACCGGTCACGCACTTATCCATTCGAATCCATCATATTCGAACCCACCATCTTCGAACCCCTTAAAAAACGTTCGACTCCAACAACTCAGGTAACCACATCGAAACCACACGGTATCGATTCGAAGAACCATCGATTCGAAGCTGTCGACAGAAGATGAACCTGGGTCACTATGCCCCATCGATTCGAAGTGTCTACTTCGAAACCATTAACTCGAGGCGGAGCTTCGCATCCATCAAATACCACCGGTCAAATGGACGAATCGTTTCCATATGAAAAATTGCTTATCCACTCTTGTACCGATTCAGGAGAGGATCAATACGAGAGGGTGATCATAGACAATCATAAAAGCAATGTTTTAACTCAAATCTCAAATCGGTCCAGGAGAGGACCGATGCAGATTTCGATAGCGAACCGAACGGAAAACAACTTGCGATCACGCAACGTTAACCAAGGTCAAGATAATACACGTATGCACGTATTTTTTGACTAATGTTTTGGTCTTTATCATCAACAGGAATCAAATGTTCATCTCGTCATGACTCAAAAGCCCAGACAGCCAGTCACGATTATACGACAGTCGACAACTGCAATACAGAATGCAACTTTCGATAAAGCATGTTGTAGCAATCCAATGAGAGACTGCAGCTTTTCAAAGCACATCATGTTTACACAAGACGTACTTTGAGGGGCAAATGTTATCCCGCCTTTTGGAAAGGCCGTGACACCAAGGGCTTGGATAGATACCGGTGATAGGTTGTCTCAGAAGTCGGTTACATATAAGGATCGCTACGGATATCGATGAACTTTGTCCGAGTCCGGATCGGGCTGCAATCGATAAGACACATCGAGCAAAGCCATGGGAACCAACGACCCAAGTTTCAAGTCAATCCGAGTTCGTATGCTCGAGATATCGTCGACAAGAGATGGAGTAGGGCACCCTTAGTTTGAATCCATAGGTTTCGCCTATGTTCGAATCCATTGGCCAGGAACCGGTTCGAATCCATCGAACTTCCATTGCCTCGACTCCATCAGCCCTCCCTTGCTTCGACTCCATCAGCATAGAGGCTCTCGTTCGAATCCAACTGGACCAAGCATTGATTCAAAACCATCGAGATAGCATTGGTTTGAATCAATTGTAGTTAGCTGTACTTCGAATCGATTCGAACAATACCTTAAGTTCGAATCGATTGGAGCTTTCTACAATTCGAATCCATCAAGAGAGGGAGCTTCGAATCCAGGAGACGTAGCTTCACTTCGAATCCAAGAGATATAGCTTGCCCTCGACTCCACTATCTTCGAATCCACTCAACTGGGAGTCCTCGACTCCACCATCTTCGAATCCAAGTCGTGGATTCGACCCAGTCAACGCGGAGTGCAAAGCGGACCGATGCGAAGAAGGCGCACCACGTCACCATCTTCACGAGCAGGAGGATCGATTCGAACGAATCGATTCGAGCATATCGATTCGAATGACTCCAGAATACAAAAAACGCCAACTTGAATCGATCATAACTCGAGTTCTACAAGTCCAAATGCCATGAAATTTTCACAGAAGCTCAAACACATGATGAAGAATGTACACACCAAATTTCAGCTCGATTGAATGATTTCTTGATCGATTCGAACCAAGGGTCGAATCGATCCCAAAGTGGGTCCGGGTCTCCAGATTTCGGCCATGTGGGCCCCCTGACGTACCAGAACTGGTCTCCCCTCATTTTAGGCGAAATATCAGCCTCCTACACCTATAAATAGAGCCCCTGGTCATTCAGAAAAGGGGTCGGAGAATTCTAAGTACTGAAGAGCGCCCAGATTCTGCTAGATTTACTCCAGAACACCGCCGCTGCTTTAGATTGACACTTAGCATTTGAATTCAGTTGTATTACGTTATTAACTACTGTAATCTTCAAGTAATCGAGCAATAAAATCATCAAACTTCATAGTGGACGTAGGCAAAACGCCGAACCACTCTAAATCGCTTGTCTTCGCAATTTACTTTCTGTTATTTGGAGTTTTTGTTAGATAATCCACAGTTTTAATTTTCATTCTTCACTGTTATCTCTTCAAAAACTTCCGAAGAGTGTTGTGCCCATTTTTGGTACAAACAGATTCCTCATGGTACAGTTCCGTTTCAAATCCACGCACTCATTTCCAAAATTCGCACGACACCGTTTCAGCGTTTTGATCCGACGTTGCACCCCGCACCGTCGATGTTGCACCTTGAGTATATCGATTATTCGGACAGCCATAACTTTTGACTCGTTTAGAGTTACGGGAGCCATAACCTGTCAAAACGAAGCTCTCCAGGAGATCTACGCCTTTGACTGCCCAAGGCCGTCATAACGGCGTTCCATACCCAAAAAGGACCATCCGAATCACTTTTAGGAGCTCGGAAGTTTTTTTCTTTTCGGTTTCTTCATTTGAATTTTTTGGTTAAACGGGATCACCGTGGCTGGCCTACGATTTAACACCACTGCAGAATGATTCCTCATGGTACAGTTCCGTTTCAAATCCACGCTCTCATTTCCAAAATTCGCACGACACCAACGCTCCGTTTTGATCCGACGTTGCACCCTCCACCGTCGATGTTGCACCTTGAGTATATCGATTATTCGGACAGCCATATCTTTTGACTCGTTTAGAATTACGGGAGCCATAACCTGTCAAAACGAAGCTCTCCAGGAGATCTACGCCTTTGACAACCCAAGGCCGTCATAACGGCGTTCCATACCCAAAAAGGACCATCCGAATCATTTCCGGGGGTTTGGATGTTTTATTTCTTTTTGGTTTCTTCATTTGAATTTTTTGGTTAAACGGGATCACCGTGGCTGGCCTACGATTTAACACCGCTGCAGAATGATTCCTCATGGTACAGTTCCGTTTCAAATCCACGCACTCATTTCCAAAATTCGCACGACACCGTTTCGGCGTTTTGATCCGACGTTGCACCCCGCACCGTCGATGTTGCACCTTGAGTATATCGATTATTCGGACAGCCATATCTTTTGACTCGTTTAGAGTTACGGGAGCCATAACCTGTCAAAACGAAGCTCTCCAGGAGATCTACGCCTTTGACGGCCCAAGGCCGTCATAACGGCGTTCCATACCCAAAAAGGACCATCCGAATCACTTTCGGGAGCTCGAAAGTTTTTTTTCTTATCGGTTTCTTCATTTGAATTTTTTGGTTAAACGGGATCACCGTGGCTGGCCTACGATTTAACACCGCTGCAGAATGATTCCTCATGGTACATTTCCGTTTCAAATCCACGCACTCATTTCCAAAATTCGCACGACACCGTTTCGGCGTTTTGATCCGACGTTGCACCCCGCACCGTCGATGTTGCACCTTGAGTATATCGATTATTCGGACAACCATATCTTTTGACTCGTTTAGAGTTACGGGAGCCATAACCTGTCAAAACGGAGCTCTCCAGGAGATCTACGCCTTTGACAGCCCAAGGCCGTCATAACGGCGTTCCATACCCAAAAAGGACCATCCGAATCACATTCGGGGGCTCGGAAATTTTTTTCTTTTCGGTTTCTTCATTTGAATTTTTTGGTTAAACGGGATCACCGTGGCTGGCCTACGATTTAACACCGCTGCAGAATGATTCCTCATGGTACAGTTCCGTTTCAAATCCACGCACTCATTTCCAAAATTCGCACGACACCGTTTCGGCGTTTTGATCCGACGTTGCACCCCGCACCGTCGATGTTGCACCTAGAGTATATCGATTATTCGGACAGCCATATCTTTTGACTCGTTTAGAGTTACGGGAGCCATAACCTGTCAAAACGAAGCTCTCTAGGAGATCTACGCCTTTGACAGCCAAGGCCGTCATAACGGCGTTCCATACCCAAAAAGGACCATCCGAATCACTTTCGGGGGCTCGGAAGTTTTTTTCTTTTCGGTTTCTTCATTTGAATTTTTTGGTTAAACGGGATCACCGTGGCTGGCCTACGATTTAACACCGCTGCAGAATGATTCCTCATGGTACAGTTTTGTTTCAAATCCACGCACTCATTTCCAAAATTCGCACGACACCGTTTTGGCGTTTTGATCCGACGTTCCACCCCGCACCATCGATGTTGCACCTTGAGTATATCGATTATTCGGACAGCCATATCTTTTGACTCGTTTAGAGTTACGGGAGCCATAACCTGTCAAAACGAAGCTCTCCAGGAGATCTACGCCTTTGACAGCCCAAGGCCGTCATAACGGCGTTCCATACCCAAAAAGGACCATCCGAATCACTTTTGGGAGCTCGGAAGTTTTTTTCTTTTCGGTTTCTTCATTTGAATTTTTTGGTTAAACGGGATCACCGTGGCTGGCCTACGATTTAACACCGCTGCAGAATGATTCCTCATGGTACAGTTCCGTTTCAAATCCATGCTCTCATTTCCAAAATTCGCACGACAACGTTTCGACGTTTTGATCCGACGTTGCACCCCGCACCGTCGATGTTGCACCTTGAGTATATCGACTATTCGGACAGCCATATCTTTTGACTCGTTTAGAGATACGGGAGCCATAACCTGTCAAAACGAAGCTCTCCAGGAGATCTACGCCTTTGACAGCCCAAGGCCGTCATAACGGCGTTCCATACCCAAAAAGGACCATACGAATCACTTCCGGGGGCTCGGAAGTTTTTTTTCTTTTCGGTTTCTTCATTTGAATTTTTTGGTTAAACGGGATCACCGTGGCTGGCCTACGATTTAACACCGCTGCAGAATGATTCCTCATGGTACAGTTTCGTTTCAAATCCACGCACTCATTTCCAAAATTCACACGACACCGTTTCGGCGTTTTGATCCGACGTTGCACCCCGCACCGTCGATGTTGCACCTTGAGTATATCGATTATTCGGACAGCCATATCTTTTGACTCGTTTAGAGTTACGGGAGCCATAACCTGTCAAAACGAAGCTCTCCAGGAGATCTACGCCTTTGACGGCCCAAGGCCGTCATAACGGCGTTCCATGCCCAAAAAGGACCATCCGAATCACTTTCGGGGGCTCGGAAGTTTTTTTTCTTTTCGGTTTCTTCATTTGAATTTTTTGGTTAAACGGGATCACCGTGGCTGGCCTACGATTTAACACCGCTGCAGAATGATTCCTCATGGTACATTTCCGTTTCAAATCCACGCACTCATTTCCAAAATTCGCACGACACCGTTTCGGCGTTTTGATCCGACGTTGCACCCCGCACCGTCGATGTTGCACCTAGAGTATATCGATTATTCGGACAGCCATATCTTTTGACTCGTTTAGAGTTACGGGAGCCATAACCTGTCAAAACGAAGCTCTCCAGGAGATCTACGCCTTTGACAGCCCAAGGCCGTCATAACGGCGTTCCATACCCAAAAAGGACAATCCGAATCACTTTCGGGGGCTTGGAAGTTTTTTTTCTTTTCGTTTTCTTCATTTGAATTTTTTGGTTAAACGGGATCACCGTGGCTGGCCTACGATTTAACACCGCTGCAGAATGATTCCTCATGGTACAGTTCCGTTTAAAATCCACGCACTCATTTCCAAAATTCGCACGACACCGTTTCGGCGTTTTGATCCGACGTTGCACCCCGCACCGTCGATGTTGCACCTAGAGTATATCGATTATTCGGACAGCCATATCTTTTGACTCATTTAGAGTTACGGGAGCCATAACCTGTCAAAACGAAGCTCTCTAGGAGATCTACGCCTTTGATAGCCAAGGCCGTCATAACGGCGTTCCATATCCAAAAAGGACCATCCGAATCACTTTCGGGGGCTCGGAAGTTTTTTTTCTTTTCGGTTTCTTCATTTGAATTTTTTGGTTAAACGGGATCACCGTGGCTGACCTACGATTTAACACCGCTGCAGAATGATTCCTCATGGTACAGTTCCGTTTCAAATCCACGAACTCATTTCCAAAATTCGCACGACACCGTTTCGGCGTTTTGATCCGACGTTGCACCCCGCACCGTCGATGTTGCACCTTGAGTATATCGATTATTCGGACAGCCATATCTTTTGACTCGTTTAGAGTTACGGGAGCCATAACCTGTCAAAACGAAGCTCTCCAGGAGATCTACGCCTTTGACGGCCCAAGGCCGTCATAACGGCGTTCCATGCCCAAAAAGGACCATCCGAATCACTTTCGGGGGCTCGGAAGTTTTTTTTCTTTTCGGTTTCTTCATTTGAATTTTTTGGTTAAACGGGATCACCGTGGCTGGCCTACGATTTAACACCGCTGCAGAATGATTCCTCATGGTACATTTCCGTTTCAAATCCACGCATTTATTTCCAAAATTCGCACGACACCGTTTCGGCATTTTGATCCGACGTTGCACCCCGCACCGTCGATGTTGCACCTAGAGTATATCGATTATTCGGACAGCCATATCTTTTGACTCGTTTAGAGTTACGGGAGCCATAACCTGTCAAAACGAAGCTCTCCAGGAGATCTACGCCTTTGACAGCCCAAGGCCGTCATAACGGCGTTCCATACCCAAAAAGGACCATCCGAATCACTTTCGGGGGCTTGGAAGTTTTTTTTCTTTTCGTTTTCTTCATTTGAATTTTTTGGTTAAACGGGATCACCGTGGCTGGCCTACGATTTAACACCGCTGCAGAATGATTCCTCATGGTACAGTTCCGTTTCAAATCCACGCACTCATTTCCAAAATTCGCACGACACCGTTTCGGCGTTTTGATCCGACGTTGCACCCCGCACCGTCGATGTTGCACCTAGAGTATATCGATTATTCGGACAGCCATATCTTTTGACTCATTTAGAGTTACGGGAGCCATAACCTGTCAAAACGAAGCTCTCCAGGAGATCTACGCCTTTGACAGCCCAAAGTCATCATAACGGCGTTCCATACCCAAAAAGGACCATCCGAATCACTTTCGGGGACTCGGAAGTTTTTTTCTTTTCAGTTTCTTCATTTGAATTTTTTGGTTAAACGGGATCACCGTGGCTGGCCTATGATTTAACACCGCTGTAGAATGATTCCTCATGGTACATTTCCGTTTCAAATCCACGCACTCATTTCCAAAATTCGCACGACACCGTTTCGGCGTTTTGATCCGACGTTGCACCCCGCACCGTCGATGTTGCACCTAGAGTATATCGATTATTCGGACAGCCATATCTTTTGACTCGTTTAGAGTTACGCGGGCCATAACCTGTCAAAACGAAGCTCTCCAAAAGATCTACGCCTTTGACAGCCCAAGGCCGTCATAACGGCGTTCCATACCCAAAAAGGACCATACGAATCACTTCCGGGGGCTCGGAAGTTTTTTTTCTTTTCGGTTTCTTCATTTGAATTTTTTGGTTAAACGGGATCACCGTGGCTGGCCTACGATTTAACACCGCTGCAGAATGATTCCTCATGGTACAGTTTCGTTTCAAATCCACGCACTCATTTCCAAAATTCGCACGACACTGTTTCGGCGTTTTGATCCGACGTTGCACCCCGCACCGTCGATGTTGCACCTTGAGTATATCGATTATTCGGACAGCCATATCTTTTGACTCGTTTAGAGTTACGGGAGCCATAACCTGTCAAAACGAAGCTCTCCAGGAGATCTACGCCTTTGACGGCCCAAGGCCGTCATAACGGCGTTCCATGCCCAAAAAGGACCATCCGAATCACTTTCGGGGGCTCGGAAGTTTTTTTTCTTTTCGGTTTCTTCATTTGAATTTTTTGGTTAAACGGGATCACCGTGGCTGGCCTACGATTTAACACCGCTGCAGAATGATTCCTCATGGTACATTTCCGTTTCAAATCCACGCACTCATTTCCAAAATTCGCACGACACCGTTTCGGCGTTTTGATCCGACGTTGCACCCCGCACCGTCGATGTTGCACCTAGAGTATATCGATTATTCGGACAGCCATATCTTTTGACTCGTTTAGAGTTACGGGAGCCATAACCTGTCAAAACGAAGCTCTCCAGGAGATCTACGCCTTTGACAGCCCAAGGCCGTCATAACGGCGTTCCATACCCAAAAAGGACAATCCGAATCACTTTCGGGGGCTCGGAAGTTTTTTTTCTTTTCGTTTTCTTCATTTGAATTTTTTGGTTAAACGGGATCACCGTGGCTGGCCTACGATTTAACACCGCTGCAGAATGATTCCTCATGGTACAGTTCCGTTTCAAATCCACGCACTCATTTCCAAAATTCGCACGACACCGTTTCGGCGTTTTGATCCGACGTTGCACCCCGCACCGTCGATGTTGCACCTAGAGTATATCGATTATTCGGACAGCCATATCTTTTGACTCATTTAGAGTTACGGGAGCCATAACCTGTCAAAACGAAGCTCTCTAGGAGATCTACGCCTTTGACAGCCAAGGCCGTCATAACGGCGTTCCATATCCAAAAAGGACCATCCGAATCACTTTCGGGGGCTTGGAAGTTTTTTTTCTTTTCGGTTTCTTCATTTGAATTTTTTGGTTAAACGGGATCACCGTGGCTGACCTACGATTTAACACCGCTGCAGAATGATTCCTCATGGTACAGTTCCGTTTCAAATCCACGCACTCATTTCCAAAATTCGCACGACACCGTTTCGGCGTTTTGATCCGACGTTGCACCCCGCACCGTCGATGTTGCACCTTGAGTATATCGATTATTCGGACAGCCATATCTTTTGACTCGTTTAGAGTTACGGGAGCCATAACCTGTCAAAACGAAGCTCTCCAGGAGATCTACGCCTTTGACAGCCCAAGGCCGTCATAACGGCGTTCCATACCCAAAAAGGACCATCCGAATCACTTTCGGGAGCTCGGAAGTTTTTTTCCTTTTCGGTTTCTTCATTTGAATTTTTTGGTTAAACGGGATCACCGTGGCTGGCCTACGATTTAACACCACTGCAGAATGATTCCTCAAGGTACAATCCCGTTTCAAATCCACGCTCTCATTTCCAAAATTTGCACGACACCGTTTCGAAGTTTTGATCCGACGTTGCACCCCGCACCGTCGATGTTGCACCTTGAGTATATCGATTATTCGGACAGCCATATCTTTTGACTCGTTTAGAGTTACGAGAGCCATAACCTGTCAAAACGAAGCACTCCAGGAGATCTACGCCTTTGACAGCCCAAGGCCGTCATAACGGCATTCCATACCCAAAAAGGACCATCCGAATCACTTCCGGGGGCTCGGAAGTTTTTTTTCTTTTCGGTTTCTTCATTTGAATTTTTTGGTTAAACGGGATCACCGTGGCTGGCCTACGATTTAACACCGCTGCAGAATGATTCCTCATGGTACAGTTCCGTTTCAAATCCACGCACTCATTTCCAAAATTCGCACGACACCGTTTCAGCGTTTTGATCCGACGTTGCACCCCGCACCGTCGATGTTGCACCTAGAGTATATCGATTATTCGGACAGCCATATCTTTTGACTGGTTTAGAGTTACGGGAGCCATATCCTGTCAAAACGAAGCTCTCCAGGAGATCTACGCCTTTGACAGCCCAAAGTCATCATAACTGCGTTCCATACCCAAAAAGGACCATCCGAATCACTTTCGGGGACTCGGAAGTTTTTTTCTTTTCGGTTTCTTCATTTGAATTTTTTGGTTAAACGGGATCACCGTGGCTGGCCTATGATTTAACACCGCTGTAGAATGATTCCTCATGGTACATTTCCGTTTCAAATCCACGCACTCATTTCCAAAATTCGCACGACACCGTTTCGGCGTTTTGATCCGACGTTGCACCCCGCACCGTCGATGTTGCACCTAGAGTATATCGATTATTCGGACAGCCATATCTTTTGACTCGTTTAGAGTTACGCGGGCCATAACCTGTCAAAACGAAGCTCTCCAAAAGATCTACGCCTTTGACAGCCCAAGGCCGTCATAACGGCGTTCCATACCCAAAAAGGACCATACGAATCACTTCCGGGGGCTCGGAAGTTTTTTTTCTTTTCGGTTTCTTCATTTGAATTTTTTGGTTAAACGGGATCACCGTGGCTGGCCTACGATTTAACACCGCTGCAGAATGATTCCTCATGGTACAGTTTCGTTTCAAATCCACGCACTCATTTCCAAAATTCGCACGACACTGTTTCGGCGTTTTGATCCGACGTTGCACCCCGCACCGTCGATGTTGCACCTTGAGTATATCGATTATTCGGACAGCCATATCTTTTGACTCGTTTAGAGTTACGGGAGCCATAACCTGTCAAAACGAAGCTCTCCAGGAGATCTACGCCTTTGACGGCCCAAGGCCGTCATAACGGCGTTCCATGCCCAAAAAGGACCATCCGAATCACTTTCGGGGGCTCGGAAGTTTTTTTTCTTTTCGGTTTCTTCATTTGAATTTTTTGGTTAAACGGGATCACCGTGGCTGGCCTACGATTTAACACCGCTGCAGAATGATTCCTCATGGTACATTTCCGTTTCAAATCCACGCACTCATTTCCAAAATTCGCACGACACCGTTTCGGCGTTTTGATCCGACGTTGCACCCCGCACCGTCGATGTTGCACCTAGAGTATATCGATTATTCGGACAGCCATATCTTTTGACTCGTTTAGAGTTACGGGAGCCATAACCTGTCAAAACGAAGCTCTCCAGGAGATCTACGCCTTTGACAGCCCAAGGCCGTCATAACGGCGTTCCATACCCAAAAAGGACAATCCGAATCACTTTCGGGGGCTCGGAAGTTTTTTTTCTTTTCGTTTTCTTCATTTGAATTTTTTGGTTAAACGGGATCACCGTGGCTGGCCTACGATTTAACACCGCTGCAGAATGATTCCTCATGGTACAGTTCCGTTTCAAATCCACGCACTCATTTCCAAAATTCGCACGACACCGTTTCGGCGTTTTGATCCGACGTTGCACCCCGCACCGTCGATGTTGCACCTAGAGTATATCGATTATTCGGACAGCCATATCTTTTGACTCATTTAGAGTTACGGGAGCCATAACCTGTCAAAACGAAGCTCTCTAGGAGATCTACGCCTTTGACAGCCAAGGCCGTCATAACGGCGTTCCATATCCAAAAAGGACCATCCGAATCACTTTCGGGGGCTTGGAAGTTTTTTTTCTTTTCGGTTTCTTCATTTGAATTTTTTGGTTAAACGGGATCACCGTGGCTGACCTACGATTTAACACCGCTGCAGAATGATTCCTCATGGTACAGTTCCGTTTCAAATCCACGCACTCATTTCCAAAATTCGCACGACACCGTTTCGGCGTTTTGATCCGACGTTGCACCCCGCACCGTCGATGTTGCACCTTGAGTATATCGATTATTCGGACAGCCATATCTTTTGACTCGTTTAGAGTTACGGGAGCCATAACCTGTCAAAACGAAGCTCTCCAGGAGATCTACGCCTTTGACAGCCCAAGGCCGTCATAACGGCGTTCCATACCCAAAAAGGACCATCCGAATCACTTTCGGGAGCTCGGAAGTTTTTTTCCTTTTCGGTTTCTTCATTTGAATTTTTTGGTTAAACGGGATCACCGTGGCTGGCCTACGATTTAACACCACTGCAGAATGATTCCTCAAGGTACAATCCCGTTTCAAATCCACGCTCTCATTTCCAAAATTTGCACGACACCGTTTCGAAGTTTTGATCCGACGTTGCACCCCGCACCGTCGATGTTGCACCTTGAGTATATCGATTATTCGGACAGCCATATCTTTTGACTCGTTTAGAGTTACGAGAGCCATAACCTGTCAAAACGAAGCACTCCAGGAGATCTACGCCTTTGACAGCCCAAGGCCGTCATAACGGCATTCCATACCCAAAAAGGACCATCCGAATCACTTCCGGGGGCTCGGAAGTTTTTTTTCTTTTCGGTTTCTTCATTTGAATTTTTTGGTTAAACGGGATCACCGTGGCTGGCCTACGATTTAACACCGCTGCAGAATGATTCCTCATGGTACAGTTCCGTTTCAAATCCACGCACTCATTTCCAAAATTCGCACGACACCGTTTCAGCGTTTTGATCCGACGTTGCACCCCGCACCGTCGATGTTGCACCTAGAGTATATCGATTATTCGGACAGCCATATCTTTTGACTGGTTTAGAGTTACGGGAGCCATATCCTGTCAAAACGAAGCTCTCCAGGAGATCTACGCCTTTGACAGCCCAAAGTCATCATAACTGCGTTCCATACCCAAAAAGGACCATCCGAATCACTTTCGGGGACTCGGAAGTTTTTTTCTTTTCGGTTTCTTCATTTGAATTTTTTGGTTAAACGGGATCACCGTGGCTGGCCTATGATTTAACACCGCTGCAGAATGATTCCTCATGGTACATTTCCGTTTCAAATCCACGCACTCATTTCCAAAATTCGCACGACACCGTTTCGGCGTTTTGATCCGACGTTGCACCCCGCACCGTCGATGTTGCACCTAGAGTATATCGATTATTCGGACAGCCATATCTTTTGACTCGTTTAGAGTTACGGGAGCCATAACCTATCAAAACGAAGCTCTCCAGGAGATCTACGCCTTTGACAGCCCAAGGCTGTCATAACGTCATTCCATACCCAAAAAGGACCATCCGAATCACTTTCGGGGGCTCGGAAGTTTTTTTCTTTTCGGTTTCTTCATTTGAATTTTTTGGTTAAATGGGATCACCGTGGCTGGCCTACGATTTAACACCGCTGCAGAATGATTCCTCATGGTACAGTTCCGTTTCAAATCCATGCACTCATTTCCAAAATTCGCACGACACCGTTTCGGCGTTTTGATCCGACGTTGCACCCCGCACCGTCGATGTTGCACCTAGAGAATATCGATTATTCGGACAGCCATATCTTTTGACTCGTTTAGAGTTACGGGAGCCATAACCTGTCAAAACGAAGCTCTCTAGGAGATCTACGCCTTTGACAGCCAAGGCCGTCATAACGGCGTTCCATACCCAAAAAGGACCATCCGAATCACTTTCGGGGGCTCGGAAGTTTTTTTTCTTTTCGGTTTCTTCATTTGAATTTTTTGGTTAAACGGGATCACCGTGGCTGGCCTACGATTTAACACCGCTGCAGAATGATTCCTCATGGTACAGTTCCGTTTCAAATCCACGCACTCATTTCCAAAATTCGCACGACACCGTTTCGGCGTTTTGATCCGACGTTGCACCCCGCACCGTCGATGTTGCACCTTGAGTATATCGATTATTCAGACAGCCATATCTTTTGACTCGTTTAGAGTTACGGGAGCCATAACCTGTCAAAACGAAGCTCTCCAGGAGATCTACGCCTTTGACAGCCCAAGGCCGTCATAACGGCATTCCATACCCAAAAAGGACCATCCGAATCACTTTCGGGAGCTCGGAAGTTTTTTTTCTTTTCGGTTTCTTCATTTGAATTTTTTGGTTAAACGGGATCACCGTGGCTGGCCTATGATTTAACACCACTGCAGAATGATTCCTCATGGTACAGTTCCGTTTCAAATCCACGCTCTCATATCCAAAATTCGCACGACACCGTTTCGACGTTTTGATCCGACGTTGCACCCCGCACCGTCGATGTTGCACCTTGAGTATATCGATTATTCGGACAGCCTTATCTTTTGACTCGTTTAGAGTTACGGGAGCCATAACCTGTCAAAACGAAGCTCTCCAGGAGATCTACGCCTTTGACAGCCCAAGGCCGTCATAACGGCGTTCCATACCCAAAAAGGACCATCCGAATCACTTCCGGGGGCTCGGAAGTTTTTTTTCTTTTCGGTTTTTTCATTTGAATTTTTTGGTTAAACGGGATCACCGTGGCTGGCCTACGATTTAACACCGCTGCAGAATGATTCCTCATGGTACAGTTTCGTTTCAAATCCACGCACTCATTTCCAAAATTCGCACGACACTGTTTCGGCGTTTTGATCCGACGTTGCACCCCGCACCGTCGATGTTGCACCTTGAGTATATCGATTATTCGGACAGCCATATCTTTTGACTCGTTTAGAGTTACGGGAGCCATAACCTGTCAAAACGAAGCTCTCCAGGAGATCTACGCCTTTGACGGCCCAAGGCTGTCATAACGGCGTTCCATGCCTAAAAAGGACCATCCGAATCACTTTCGGGGGCTCGGAAGTTTTTTTTCTTTTCGGTTTCTTCATTTGAATTTTTTGGTTAAACGGGATCACCGAGGCTGGCCTACGATTTAACACCGCTGCAGAATGATTCCTCATGGTACAGTTCCGTTTCAAATCCACGCACTCATTTCCAAAATTCGCACGACACTGTTTCGGCGTTTTGATCCGACGTTGCACCCCGCACCTTCGATGTTGCACCTAGAGTATATCGATTATTCGGACAGCCATATCTTTTGACTCGTTTAGAGTTACGGGAGCCATAACCTGTCAAAACGAAGCTCTCTAGGAGATCTACGCCTTTGACAGCCCAAGGCCGTCATAACGGCGTTCCATACCCAAAAAGGACCATCCGAATCACTTTCGGGGGCTCGGAAGTTTTTTTTCTTTTCGGTTTCTTCATTTGAATTTTTTGGTTAAACGGGATCACCGTGGCTGGCCTACGATTTAACACCGCTGCAGAATGATTCCTCATGGTACAGTTCCGTTTCAAATCCACGCACTCATTTCCAAAATTCGCACGACACCGTTTTGGCGTTTTGATCCGACGTTGCACCCCGCACCGTCGATGTTGCACCTAGAGTATATCGATTATTCGGACAGCCATATCTTTTGACTCGTTTAGAGTTACGGGAGCCATAACCTGTCAAAACGAAGCTCTCCAGGAGATCTACGCCTTTGACGGCCCAAGGCCGTCATAACGGCGTTCCATACCCAAAAAGGACCATCAGAATCACTTTCGGGAGCTCGGAAGTTTTTTTTCTTTTCGGTTTCTTCATTTGAATTTTTTGGTTAAACGGGATCACCGTGACTGGCCTAAGATTTAACACCACTACAGAATGATTCCTCATGGTACAGTTCCGTTTCAAATCCACGCTCTCATTTCCAAAATTCGCACGACACCGTTTCGACGTTTTGATCCGACGTTGCACCCCGCACCGTCGATGTTGCACCTTGAGTATATCGATTATTCGGACAGCCATATCTTTTGACTCGTTTAGAGTTACGGGAGCCATAACCTGTCAAAACGAAGCTCTCTAGGAGATCTATGCCTTTGACAGCCCAAGGCCATCATAACGGCGTTCCATACCCAAAAAGGACCATCCGAATCACTTTCGGGAGCTCGGAAGTTTTTTTTCTTTTTGGTTTCTTCATTTGAATTTTTTGGTTAAATGGGATCACCGTGGCTGGCCTACGATTTAACACCGCTGCAGAATGATTCCTCATGGTACAGTTCCGTTTCAAATCCACGCTCTCATTTCCAAAATTCGCACAACACCGTTTCGACGTTTTGATCCGACGTTGCACCCCGCACCGTCGATGTTGCACCTTGAGTATATCGATTATTCGGACAGCCATATCTTTTGACTCGTTTAGAGTTACGGGAGCCATAACCTGTCAAAACGAAGCTCTCCAGGAGATCTACGCCTTTGATTGCCCAAGGCCGTCATAACGGCGTTCCATACCCAAAAAGGACCATCCGAATCACTTCCGGGGGCTCGGAAGTTTTTTTCTTTTCGGTTTCTTCATTTGAATTTTTTGGTTAAACGGGATCACCGTGGCTGGCCTACGATTTAACACCGCTGCAGAATTATTCCTCATGGTACAGTTCCGTTTCAAATCCACGCACTCATTTCCAAAATTCGCACGACACCGTTTCGGCGTTTTGATCCGACGTTGCACCCCGCACCGTCGATGTTGCACCTTGAGTATATCGATTATTCGGACAGCCATATCTTTTGACTCGTTTAGAGTTACGGGAGCCATAACCTGTCAAAACGAAGCTCTCCAGGAGATCTACGCCTTTGACAGCCCAAGGCCGTCATAACGGCGTTCCATACCCAAACAGGACCATCAGAATCACTTTCGGGAGCTCGGAAGTTTTTTTTCTTTTCGGTTTCTTCATTTGAATTTTTTGGTTAAACGGGATCACCGTGGCTGGCCTACGATTTAACACCACTGCAGAATGATTCCTCATGGTATAGTTCCGTTTCAAATCCACGCTCTCATTTCCAAAATTCGCACGACACCGTTTCGGCGTTTTGATCCGACGTTGCACCCCGCACCGTCGATGTTGCACCTAGAGTATATCGATTATTCGGACAGCCATATCTTTTGACTCGTTTAGAGTTACGGGAGCCATAACCTATCAAAACGAAGCTCTCCAGGAGATCTACGCCTTTGACAGCCCAAGGCCGTCATAACGTCATTCCATACCCAAAAAGGACCATCCGAATCACTTTCGGGGGCTCGGAAGTTTTTTTTCTTTTCGGTTTCTTCATTTGAATTTTTTGGTTAAACGGGATCACCGTGGCTGGCCTATGATTTAACACCGCTGCAGAATGATTCCTCATGGTATAGTTCCATTTCAAATCCACGCACTCATTTCCAAAATTCGCACGACACCGTTTCGGCGTTTTGATCCGACGTTGCACCCCGCACCGTCGATGTTGCCCCTTGAGTATATCGATTATTCGGACAGCCATATCTTTTGACTCGTTTAGAGTTACGGGAGCCATAACCTGTCAAAACGAAGATCTCCAGGAGATCTACGTCTTTGACAGCCCAAGGTTGTCATAACAGCGTTCCATACCCAAAAAGGACCATCCGAATCACTTTCGGGGACTCGGAAGTTTTTTTTCTTTTCGGTTTCTTCATTTGAATTTTTTGGTTAAACGGGATCACCGTGGCTGGCCTACGATTTAACACCGCTGCAGAATGATTCCTCATGGTACAGTTCCGTTTCAAATCCACGCACTCATTTCCAAAATTCGCACGACACCGTTTCGTCGTTTTGATCCGACGTTGCACCCCGCACCTTCGATGTTGCACCTAGAGTATATCGATTATTCGGACAGCCATATCTTTTGACTCGTTTAGAGTTACGGGAGCCATAACCTGTCAAAACGAAGCTCTCTAGGAGATCTACGCCTTTGACAGCCCAAGGCCGTCATAACGGCGTTCCATACCCAAAAAGGACCATCCGAATCACTTTCGGGGGCTCGGAAGTTTTTTTTCTTTTCGGTTTCTTCATTTGAATTTTTTGGTTAAACGGGATCACCGTGGCTGGCCTACGATTTAACACCGCTGCAGAATGATTCCTCATGGTACAGTTCCATTTCAAATCCACGCACTCATTTCCAAAATTCGCACGACACCGTTTCGGCGTTTTGATCCGACGTTGCACCCCGCACCGTCGATGTTGCACCTAGAGTATATCGATTATTCGGACAGCCATATCTTTTGACTCGTTTAGAGTTACGGGAGCCATAACCTGTCAAAACGAAGCTCTCCAGGAGATCTACGCCTTTGACGGCCCAAGGCCGTCATAACGGCGTTCCATACCCAAAAAGGACCTTCAGAATCACTTTCGGGAGCTCGGAAGTTTTTTTTCTTTTCGGTTTCTTCATTTGAATTTTTTAGTTAAACGGGATCACCGTGACTGGCCTACGATTTAACACCACTACAGAATGATTCCTCATGGTACAGTTCCGTTTCAAATCCACGCTCTCATTTCCAAAATTCGTACGACACCGTTTCGACGTTTTGATCCGACGTTGCACCCCGCACCGTCGATGTTGCACCTTGAGTATATCGATTATTCGGACAGCCATATCTTTTGACTCGTTTAGAGTTACGGGAGCCATAACCTGTCAAAACGAAGCTCTCTAGGAGATCTATGCCTTTGACAGCCCAAGGCCATCATAACGGCGTTCCATACCCAAAAAGGACCATCCGAATCACTTTCGGGAGCTCGGAAGTTTTTTTTCTTTTTGGTTTCTTCATTTGAATTTTTTGGTTAAATGGGATCACCGTGGCTGGCCTACGATTTAACACCGCTGCAGAATGATTCCTCATGGTACAGTTCCGTTTCAAATCCACGCTCTCATTTCCAAAATTTGCACGACACCGTTTCGACGTTTTGATCCGACGTTGCACCCCGCACCGTCGATGTTGCACCTTGAGTATATCGATTATTCGGACAGCCATATCTTTTGACTCGTTTAGAGTTACGGGAGCCATAACCTGTCAAAACGAAGCTCTCCAGGAGATCTACGCCTTTGATTGCCCAAGGCCGTCATAACGGCGTTCCATACCCAAAAAGGACCATCCGAATCACTTCCGGGGGCTCGGAAGTTTTTTTCTTTTCGGTTTCTTCATTTGAATTTTTTGGTTAAACGGGATCACCGTGGCTGGCCTACGATTTAACACCGCTGCAGAATTATTCCTCATGGTACAGTTCCGTTTCAAATCCACGCACTCATTTCCAAAATTCGCACGACACCGTTTCGGCGTTTTGATCCGACGTTGCACCCCGCACCGTCGATGTTGCACCTTGAGTATATCGATTATTCGGACAGCCATATCTTTTGACTCGTTTAGAGTTACGGGAGCCATAACCTGTCAAAACGAAGCTCTCCAGGAGATCTACGCCTTTGACAGCCCAAGGTCGTCATAACGGCGTTCCATACCCAAAAAGGACAATTCGAATCACTTTCGGGGGCTCAGAAGTTTTTTTCTTTTCGGTTTCTTCATTTGAATTTTTTGGTTAAACGGGATCACCGTGGCTGGCCTACGATTTAACACCGCTGCAGAATGATTCCTCATGGTACAGTTCCGTTTCAAATCCACGCACTCATTTCCAAAATTCGCATGACACCGTTTCGGCGTTTTGATCCGACGTTGCACCCCGCACCGTCGATGTTGCACCTAGAGTATATCGATTATTCGGACAGCCATATCTTTTGACTCGTTTAGAGTTACGGGAGCCATAACCTGTCAAAACGAAGCTCTCCAGGAGATCTACGCCTTTGACAGCCCAAGGCCGTCATAACGGCGTTCCATACCCAAACAGGACCATCAGAATCACTTTCGGGAGCTCGGAAGTTTTTTTTCTTTTCGGTTTCTTCATTGAATTTTTTGGTTAAACGGGATCACCGTGGCTGGCCTACGATTTAACACCACTGCAGAATGATTCCTCATGGTACAGTTCCGTTTCAAATCCACGCTCTCATTTCCAAAATTCGCACGACACCGTTTCGACGTTTTGATCCGACGTTGCACCCCGCACCGTCGATGTTGCACCTTGAGTATATCGATTATTCGGACAGCTATATCTTTTGACTCGTTTAGAATTACGGGAGCCATAACCTGTCAAAACGAAGCTCTCCAGGAGATCTACGCCTTTGACAACCCAAGGCCGTCATAACGGCGTTCCATACCCAAAAAGGACCATCCGAATCACTTTTGGGAGCTCGGAAGGTTTTTTTTCTTTTCGGTTTCTTCATTTGAATTTTTAGGTTAAACGGGATCACCGTGGCTGGCCTACGATTTAACACCGCTGCAGAATGATTCCTCATGGTACAGTTTGAAAGTGTGTACGCTTGTGCACACTAATTACGGATCGTGTAATATGGACTAATATATGCGGAATGTTATTTACAATTGCTATACAAGTAAATATTCAATAAACTAACTATATAGCAATTCACAGATATAGAATAGTAAATGTAGTAAACTGTAAAAATCACACCAGGGATTTTTATACTGGTTCGGACCTCCCGTCCTACGTCCAGTCCCAGACTCCTATCTGGATTTTCACAACCAACTACCTCGCTTCACCCGGAGGAACAGGTTTACAACAGCCGAACGGGATTTCGTGCCTTTTACAACACCGAGGACTTCAACAAAAACAAATACAATTGTCGTTGACAACTTGTGCTCTTGATAACACTGATTTGTCACTTGTAGTACACCCTTCCTATAATCTTATCCTCAAAGTATGTGAATGATGTTTGTGAAGATTGAAGGAAGTATATTACTTAATTGAATCAAAAGATATGAAATAATTTCAATGATTCAATAAGCAATTGAAATGTTGAGTCAAGATTTTTATAGAGTTTTGATTTCTGACAAAGGGATAAGCCGTGATCGACAAAAAGAAGTTATTCATTGTTTTAAAGATTGTGAACTTTCAATGATTTTTGTCAAATTTTCTCGACCTTTGTTAAAGTTAGAAACATTTTGAGTTATGTCATCTAACTTAGTTTGTAAGCTCGCCTTTTCTAGGTCCAGATTTTTGACTTTTGCCTTAAGCTCATGATTTTCAGTAGTGAGAGCATCATTTTTCTCTTTTTGAGTTTCAATTTCTTGACTCAAAAGAGATAATTGAGAGTCAACATTAGATGATGATTCTTGAAGTTTTTCAAGTTCTTCTTCTAAAATTTTCTTCTCGTCTTTTAACATATCTCGTTCAAACTTTGCTCTACTCAAATCTGCTTTGGCTACTTTTAATTGACGTTTTATGTCTTTATATTTGACTATCAATTCAGAATTTATATCAAGTAATTCATCATATGTAGGAATTTGTACCTCATCTTCTGTTGCCATAAAACAAACATTAGCTTGTTCATTCTCCTGATCACTTTCACTTTCAGATGAGGATGAGTCTGAATCATCCCATGTTACTGAGAAGGCTCGTTTCTTTGACTTGTCCTTTTTATGTTTGAATTTATCATTTTCTGACTTCTTCTTTTGTTCTGGACAATCCTTCTGCATGTGCCCCTTTTTGTGACAGTTGAAACATTCTATAGTTGATGAAGATGGTTTGTTTGATCCAGTTTTCTTTTTGTTGTAACGACTGGCTTTTCGATATTTTAGGAATTTTTTGAATCCTTTTGCAATGAATGCCAAATCTTCATCTTCGGAATCTGATTCATTTTCATCTTTCTCAGCATGAAATGCTACATTTTTCTTTTCTTCTTTCTGTTCTTTTCTAGCCTGCAAATTTGCTTCATAGGACATTAAATTTCCTATCAATTCATCTGGCTTCATGATGGAAAGGTCATTAGCTTCTTCAATTGCTAATACTTTTCCTTCCCATTCACTAGTCAGAGAATGTAGGACTGTTGAAACAACATCAAAATCTGAATATTTTTGTCCTAATCCGATAAGTGCATGATGAATAGTTTGAAACCTTGAATACATATCATTGATTGTCTCATTCGGTTTCATTTTGAAAATTTGAAACTGACTTTTCAGCATGGCTATTTTGGCTTGTTTAACCTTGTTAGTACCTTCATGAGTGGTTTTCAGCGTTTGCCAAATTTGATATGCAGTAATGCAGATACTAACACTGTTATATTCATTTTGGTCTAATGCACAAAACAACATATTTATTGCCTTTGCATTTACGGCTGCTGCCGTTTTCTCAGCCGTTGTCCATTCTGAATATTCAGTTGTTGGATTCACTATTTCTTTTTGAGTAGCATTCCAAGCATCATAGCTATTTGATTGCATAAAAAATGACATACGTGTTGCCCAATAGCTATAGTTAATGCCATTAAAAAATGGAGGTCTTTGTGTTGATTGACCTTCCGTGTAAGTGTTAGTGCTAGTGCTTGCGTTATTTGCCATATTACAAGAATATATCAAATAACGGTGTTACGGTTATATGATGACCGTGCTCTGATACCAAATGAAAGTGTGTACGCTTGTGCACACTAATTACAGATCGTGTAATATGGACTAATATATGCGGAATATTATTTACAATTGCTATACAAGTAAATATTCAATAAACTAACTATATAGCAATTCACAGATATAGAATAGTAAATGCAGTAAACTGTAAAAATCACACCAGGGATTTTTATACTGGTTCGGACCTCCCGTCCTACGTCCAGTCCCAGACTCCTATCTGGATTTTCACAACCAACTACCTCGCTTCACCCGGAGGAATAGGTTTACAACACCCGAACAGCCGAACGGGATTTCGTGCCTCTTACAACACCGAGGACTTCAACAAAAACAAATACAATTGTCGTTGACAACTTGTGCTCTTGATAACACTGATTTGTCACTTGTAGTACACCCTTCCTATAATCTTATCCTCAAAGTATGTGAATGATGTTTGTGAAGATTGAAGGAAGTATATTACTTAATTGAATCAAAAGATATGAAATAATTTCAATGATTCAATAAGCAATTGAAATGTTTGAGAGTTCAAGACAGAGATCAATAGAATAGAGATTAGAATAATAGAATTGGTTCTTATGATCTGGAATAATGATTTCATGATGTTTATATAAGAAATAAATAGTTGTAACCCTTTGTGAAAAGATACAAACAAAGGTCATGATCATTGGTGAAGAGAAAGAGAAGCAACTGTTGAAGAAAAGGAAGTGTCTGTACGAAAGGTTGCTTTCTGTTTGAAAACGGTCGACAAGTCAAAATGGACCAGTAGACAGGAATTTGAATATATATACGTTATGTACACTTGTGCATGTTATCTGTGCATTCTGGGCAGAAACGGTCGACCGCCTTGTTTTAAACCGGTCGACCGGTTTAGCCCAGACTGCACAGTTAATGTGCACTCATACATATATACATTTATATTCAAAGATTGAAGGTATGAGATTATTTGAGGATAGATTTTAACATAAATAACACTACTAACATACCAAATAATCAACCTCTAATGTATGGAGCTCTTTGTGTCTCTTTAAAACAATGAATAACTTCTTTTTGTCGATCACGGCTTATCCCTTTGTCAGAAATCAAAACTCTATAAAAATCTTGACTCAACACAGTTCCATTTCAAATCCACGCTCTCATTTCCAAAATTCACACGACACCGTTTCGACGTTTTGATCCGACGTTGCACCCCGCACCGTCGATGTTGCACCTTGAGTATATCGATTATTCGGACAGCCATATCTTTTGACTCGTTTAGAGTTACGGGAGCCATAACCTGTCAAAACGAAGCTCTCTAGGAGATCTATGCCTTTGACAGCCCAAGGCCGTCATAACGGCGTTCCATACCCAAAAAGGACCATCCGAATCACTTCCGGGGGCTCGGAAGTTTTTTTCTTTTCGGTTTCTTCATCTGAATTTTTTGGTTAAACGGGATCACCGTGGCTGGCCTACGATTTAACACCGCTGCAGAATTAATCCTCATGGTACAGTTCCGTTTCAAATCCACGCACTCATTTCCAAAATTCGCACGACACCGTTTCGGCGTTTTGATCCGACGTTGCACCCCGCACCGTCGATGTTGCACCTTGAGTATATCGATTATTCGGACAGCCATATCTTTTGACTCGTTTAGAGTTACGGGAGCCATAACCTGTCAAAACGAAGCTCTCCAGAAGATCTACGCCTTTGACAGCCCAAGGCCGTCATAACGGAGTTCCATACCCAAAAAGGACCATCAGAATCACTTTCGGGAGCTCAGAAGTTTTTTTTCTTTTCGGTTTCTTCATTTGAATTTTTTGGTTAAACGGGATCACCGTGGCTGGCCTACGATTTAACACCACTGCAGAATGATTCCTCATGGTACAGTTCCGTTTCAAATCCACGCACTCATTTCCAAAATTCGCACGACACCGTTTCGACGTTTTGATCCGACGTTGCACCCCGCACCGTCGATGTTGCACCTTGAGTATATCGATTATTCGAACAGCCATATCTTTTGACTCGTTTAGAGTTATGGGAGCCATAACCTGTCAAAACGAAGCTCTCTAGGAGATCTACGCCTTTGACAGCCCAAGGCCGTCATAACGGCGTTCCATACCCAAAAAGGACCATCCGAATCACTTTCGGGGGCTCGGAAGTTTTTTTTCTTTTTGGTTTCTTCATTTGAATTTTTTGGTTAAACGGGATCACCGTGGCTGGCCTACGATTTAACACCACTGCAGAATGATTCCTCATGGTACATTTCCGTTTCAAATCCACGCACTCATTTCCAAAATTCGCACGACACCGTTTCGGCGTTTTGATCCGACGTTGCTCCCCGCACCGTCGATGTTGCACCTAGAGTATATCGATTATTCGAACAGCCATATCTTTTGACTCGTTTAGAGTTACGGGAGCCATAACCTGTCAAAACGAAGCTCTCCAGGAGATCTACGCCTTTGACAGCCCAAGGCTGTCATAACGGCGTTCCATACCCATAAAGGACCATCCGAATCACTTTCGGGGGCTCGGAAGTTTTTTTTCTTTTTGGTTTCTTCATTTGAATTTTTTGGTTAAACGGGATCACCGTGGCTGGCCTTCGATTTAACACCGCTGCAGAATGATTCCTCATGGTACATTTCCGTTTCAATTCCACGCACTCATTTCCAAAATTCGCACGACACCGTTTCGGCGTTTTGATCCGACGTTGCACCCCGCACCGTCGATGTTGCACCTAGAGTATATCGATTATTCGGACAGCCATATCTTTTGACTCGTTTAGAGTTACGCGGGCCATAACCTGTCAAAACGAAGCTCTCCAGAAGATCTACGCCTTTGACAGCCCAAGGCTGTCTTAACGGCGTTCCATACCCAAAAAGGACCATCCGAATCACTTTCGGGGACTCGGAAGTTTTTTTTCTTTTCGGTTTCTTCATTTGAATTTTTTGGTTAAACGGGATCACCGTGGCTGGCCTACGATTTAACACCACTGCAGAATGATTCCTCATGGTACAGTTCCGTTTCAAATCCACGCACTCATTTCCAAATTTCGCACGACACCGTTTCGACGTTTTGATCCGACGTTGCACCCCGCACCGTCGATGTTGCACCTTGAGTATATCGATTATTCGAACAGCCATATCTTTTGACTCGTTTAGAGTTACGGGAGCCATAACCTGTCAAAACGAAGCTCTCAAGGAGATCTACGCCTTTGACAGCCCAAGGCCGTCACAACGGCGTTCCATACCCAAAAAGGACCATCCGAATCACTTTCGGGGGCTCGGAAGTTTTTTTTCTTTTTGGTTTCTTCATTTGAATTTTTTGGTTAAACGGGATCACTGTGGCTGGCCTACGATTTAACACCGCTGCAGAATGATTCCTCATGGTACATTTCCGTTTCAAATCCACGCACTCATTTCCAAAATTCGCACGACACCGTTTCGGCGTTTTGATCCGACGTTGCTCCCCGCACCGTCGATGTTGCACCTAGAGTATATCGATTATTCGAACAGCCATATCTTTTGACTCGTTTAGAGTTACGGGAGCCATAACATGTCAAAACGAAGCTCTCCAGGAGATCTACGCCTTTGACAGCCCAAGGCCGTCATAACGGCGTTCCATACCCAAAAAGGACCATCCGAATCACTTTCGGGGGCTCGGAAGTTTTTTTTCTTTTTGGTTTCTTCATTTGAATTTTTTGGTTAAACGGGATCACCGTGGCTGGCCTACGATTTAACACCGCTGCAGAATCATTCCTCATGGTACATTTCCGTTTCAAATCTACGCACTCATTTCCAAAATTCGCACGACACCGTTTCGGCGTTTTGATCCGACGTTGCACCCCGCACCGTCGATGTTGCACCTAGAGTATATCGATTATTCGGACAGCCATATCTTTTGACTCGTTTAGAGTTACGCGGGCCATAACCTGTCAAAACGAAGCTCCCCAGAAGATCTACGCCTTTGACAGCCCAAGGCCGTCTTAACGGCGTTCCATGCCCAAAAAGGACCATCCGAATCACTTTCGGGGGCTCGGAAGTTTTTTTCTTTTCGGTTTCTTCATTTGAATTTTTTGGTTAAACGGGATCACCGTGGCTGGCTCATGGTACAGTTCCGTTTCAAATCCACGCTCTCATTTCCAAAATTCGCACGACACCGTTTCGACGTTTTGATCCGACGTTGCACCCCGCACCGTCGATGTTGCACCTTGAGTATATCGATTATTCGGACAAACATATCTTTTGACTCGTTTAGAGTTACGGGAGCCATAACCTGTCAAAACGAAGCTCTCCAGGAGATCTACGCCTTTGACAGCCCAAGGCCGTCTTAACGGCGTTCCATACCCAAAAAGGACCATCCGAATCACTTTCGGGAGCTCGGAAGTTTTTTTTCTTTTCGGTTTCTTCATTTGAATTTTTTGGTTAAACGGGATCACCGTGGCTGGCCTACGATTTAACACCGCTGCAGAATGATTCCTCATGGTACAGTTCCATTTCAAATCCACGCTCTCATTTCCAAAATTCGCACGACACCGTTTCGACGTTTTGATCCGACGTTGCACCCCGCACCGTCGATGTTGCACCTTGAGTATATCGATTATTCGGACAGCCATATCTTTTGACTCGTTTAGAGTTACGGGAGCCATAACCTGTCAAAACGAAGCTCTCCAAGAGAACTACGCCTTTGACAGCCCAAGGTCGTCATAACGGCGTTCCATACCCAAAAAGGACCATCCGAATCACTTTCGGAGGCTCGAAAGTTTTTTTCTTTTCGGTTTCTTCATTTGAATTTTTTGGTTAAACGGGATCACCGTGGCTGGCCTACGATTTAACACCGCTGCAGAATGATTCCTCATGGTACAGTTCCGTTTCAAATCCACGCTCTCATTTCCAAAATTCGTACGACACCGTTTCGACGTTTTGATCCGACGTTGCACCCCGCACCGTCGATGTTGCACCTTGAGTATATCGATTATTCGGACAGCCATATCTTTTGACTCGTTTAGAGTTACGGGAGCCATAACCTGTCAAAACGAAGCTCTCCAGGAGATCTACGCCTTTGACAGCCCAAGGCCGTCATAACGGCGTTCCATACCCAAAAAGGACCATCAGAATCACTTTCGGGAGCTCGGAAGTTTTTTTTCTTTTCGGTTTCTTCATTTGAATTTTTTGGTTAAACGGGATCACCGTGGCTGGCCTACGATTTAACACCGCTGCAGAATGATTCCTCATGGTACAGTTCCGTTTCAAATCCACGCTCTCATTTCCAAAATTCGCACGACACCGTTTCGACGTTTTGATCCGACGTTGCACCCCGCACCGTCGATGTTGCACCTTGAGTATATCGATTATTCGGACAGCCATATCTTTTGACTCGTTTAGAGTTACGGGAGCCATAACCTGTCAAAACGAAGCTCTCCAGGAGATCTACGCCTTTGACTGCCCAAGGCCGTCATAACGGCGTTCCATACCCAAAAAGGACCATCCGAATCACTTTCGGGGGCTCGGAAGTTTTTTTTCTTTTTGGTTTCTTCATTTGAATTTTTTGGTTAAACGGGATCACCGTGGCTGGCCTACGATTTAACACCGCTGCAGAATGATTCCTCATGGTACATTTCCGTTTCAAATCCACGCACTCATTTCCAAAATTCGCACGACACCGTTTTGGCGTTTTGATCCGACGTTGCACCCCGCACCGTCGATGTTGCACCTAGAGTATATCGATTATTCGGACAGCCATATCTTTTGACTCGTTTAGAGTTACGCGGGCCATAACCTGTCAAAACGAAGCTCTCCAGAAGATCTACGCCTTTGACAGCCCAAGGCCGTCTTAACGGCGTTCCATACCCAAAAAGGACCATCCGAATCACTTTCGGGGACTCGGAAGTTTTTTTTCTTTTCGGTTTCTTCATTTGAATTTTTTGGTTAAACGGGATCACCGTGGCTGGCCTACGATTTAACACCACTGCAGAATGATTCCTCATGGTACAGTTCCGTTTCAAATCCACGCTCTCATTTCCAAAATTCGCACGACACCGTTTCGACGTTTTGATCCGACGTTGCACCCCGCACCGTCGATGTTGCACCTTGAGTATATCGATTATTCGGACAAACATATCTTTTGACTCGTTTAGAGTTACGGGAGCCATAACCTGTCAAAACGAAGCTCTCCAGGAGATCTACGCCTTTGACAGCCCAAGGCCGTCTTAACGGCGTTCCATACCCAAAAAGGACCATCCGAATCACTTTCGGGAGCTCGGAAGTTTTTTTTCTTTTCGGTTTCTTCATTTGAATTTTTTGGTTAAACGGGATCACCGTGGCTGGCCTACGATTTAACACCGCTGCAGAATGATTCCTCATGGTACAGTTCCGTTTCAAATCCATGCTCTCATTTCCAAAATTCGCACGACACCGTTTCGACGTTTTGATCCGACGTTGCACCCCGCACCGTCGATGTTGCACCTTGAGTATATCGATTATTCGGACAGCCATATCTTTTGACTCGTTTAGAGTTACGGGAGCCATAACCTGTCAAAACGAAGCTCTCCAGGAGATCTACGCCTTTGACAGCCCAAGGTCGTCATAACGGCGTTCCATACCCAAAAAGGACCATCCGAATCACTTTCGGGGGCTCGGAAGTTTTTTTCTTTTCGGTTTCTTCATTTGAATTTTTTGGTTAAACGGGATCACCGTGGCTGGCCTACGATTTAACACCGCTGCAGAATGATTCCTCATGGTACAGTTCCGTTTCAAATCCACGCTCTCATTTCCAAAATTCGCACGACACCGTTTCGACATTTTGATCCGACGTTGCACCCCGCACCGTCGATGTTGCACCTTGAGTATATCGATTATTCGGACAGCCATATCTTTTGACTCGTTTAGAGTTACGGGAGCCATAACCTGTCAAAACGAAGCTCTCCAGGAGATCTACGCCTTTGACAGCCCAAGGCCGTCATAACGGCGTTCCATACCCAAAAAGGACCATCAGAATCACTTTCGGGAGCTCGGAAGTTTTTTTTCTTTTCGGTTTCTTCATTTGAATTTTTTGGTTAAACGGGATCACCGTGGCTGGCCTACGATTTAACACCGCTGCAGAATGATTCCTCATGGTACATTTCCGTTTCAAATCCACGCACTCATTTCCAAAATTCGCACGACACCGTTTTGGCGTTTTGATCCGACGTTGCACCCCGCACCGTCGATGTTGCACCTAGAGTATATCGATTATTCGGAAAGCCATATCTTTTGACTCGTTTAGAGTTACGCGGGCCATAACCTGTCAAAACGAAGCTCTCCAGAAGATCTACGCCTTTGACAGCCCAAGGCCGTCTTAACGGCGTTCCATACCCAAAAAGGACCATCCGAATCACTTTCGGGGACTCGGAAGTTTTTTTTCTTTTCGGTTTCTTCATTTGAATTTTTTGGTTAAACGGGATCACCGTGGCTGGCCTCCGATTTAACACCGCTGCAGAATGATTCCTCATGGTACATTTCCGTTTCAAATCCACGCACTCATTTCCAAAATTCGCACGACACCGTTTTGGCGTTTTGATCCGACGTTGCACCCCGCACCGTCGATGTTGCACCTAGAGTATATCGATTATTCGGACAGCCATATCTTTTGACTCGTTTAGAGTTACGCGGGCCATAACCTGTCAAAATGAAGCTCTCCAGAAGATCTACGCCTTTGACAGCCCAAGGCCGTCTTAACGGCGTTCCATACCCAAAAAGGACCATCCGAATCACTTTCGGGGACTCGGAAGTTTTTTTTCTTTTCGGTTTCTTCATTTGAATTTTTTGGTTAAACGGGATCACCGTGGCTGGCCTACGATTTAACACCACTGCAGAATGATTCCTCATGGTACAGTTCCGTTTCAAATCCACGCTCTCATTTCCAAAATTCGCACGACACCGTTTCGACGTTTTGATCCGACGTTGCACCCCGCACCGTCGATGTTGCACCTTGAGTATATCGATTATTCGGACAAACATATCTTTTGACTCGTTTAGAGTTACGGGAGCCATAACCTGTCAAAACGAAGCTCTCCAGGAGATCTACGCCTTTGACAGCCCAAGGCCGTCTTAACGGCGTTCCATACCCAAAAAGGACCATCCGAATCACTTTCGGGAGCTCGGAAGTTTTTTTTCTTTTCGGTTTCTTCATTTGAATTTTTTGGTTAAACGGGATCACCGTGGCTGGCCTACGATTTAACACCGCTGCAGAATGATTCCTCATGGTACAGTTCCGTTTCAAATCCACGCTCTCATTTCCAAAATTCGCACGACACCGTTTCGACGTTTTGATCCGACGTTGCACCCCGCACCGTCGATGTTGCACCTTGAGTATATCGATTATTCGGACAGCCATATCTTTTGACTCGTTTAGAGTTACGGGAGCCATAACCTGTCAAAACGAAGCTCTCCAGGAGATCTACGCCTTTGACAGCCCAAGGTCGTCATAACGGCGTTCCATACCCAAAAAGGACCATCCGAATCACTTTCGGGGGCTCGGAAGTTTTTTTCTTTTCGGTTTCTTCATTTGAATTTTTTGGTTAAACGGGATCACCGTGGCTGGCCTACGATTTAACACCGCTGCAGAATGATTCCTCATGGTACAGTTCCGTTTCAAATCCATGCTCTCATTTCCAAAATTCGCACGACACCGTTTCGACGTTTTGATCCAACGTTGCACCCCGCACCGTCGATGTTGCACCTTGAGTATATCGATTATTCGGACAGCCATATCTTTTGACTCGTTTAGAGTTACGGGAGCCATAACCTGTCAAAACGAAGCTCTCCAGGAGATCTACGCCTTTGACAGCCCAAGGTCGTCATAACGGCGTTCCATACCCAAAAAGGACCATCCGAATCACTTTCGGGGGCTCGGAAGTTTTTTTCTTTTCGGTTTCTTCATTTGAATTTTTTGGTTAAACGGGATCACCGTGGCTGGCCTACGATTTAACACCGCTGCAGAATGATTCCTCATGGTACAGTTCCGTTTCAAATCCACGCTCTCATTTCCAAAATTCGCACGACACCGTTTCGACATTTTGATCCGACGTTGCACCCCGCACCGTCGATGTTGCTCCTTGAGTATATCGATTATTCGGACAGCCATATCTTTTGACTCGTTTAGAGTTACGGGAGCCATAACCTGTCAAAACGAAGCTCTCCAGGAGATCTACGCCTTTGACAGCCCAAGGCCGTCATAACGGCGTTCCATACCCAAAAAGGACCATCAGAATCACTTTCGGGAGCTCGGAAGTTTTTTTTCTTTTCGGTTTCTTCATTTGAATTTTTTGGTTAAACGGGATCACCGTGGCTGGCCTACGATTTAACACCGCTGCAGAATGATTCCTCATGGTACATTTCCGTTTCAAATCCACGCACTCATTTCCAAAATTCGCACGACACCGTTTTGGCGTTTTGATCCGACGTTGCACCCCGCACCGTCGATGTTGCACCTAGAGTATATCGATTATTCGGACAGCCATATCTTTTGACTCGTTTAGAGCTACGCGGGCCATAACCTGTCAAAACGAAGCTCTCTAGAAGATCTACGCCTTTGATAGCCCAAGGCCGTCTTGACGGCGTTCCATACCCAAAAAGGACCATCCGAATCACTTTCGGGGACTCGGAAGTTTTTTTTCTTTTCGGTTTCTTCATTTGAATTTTTTGGTTAAACGGGATCACCGTGGCTGGCCTACGATTTAACACCGCTGCAGAATGATTCCTCATGGTACATTTCCGTTTCAAATCCACGCACTCATTTCCAAAATTCGCACGACACCGTTTTGGCGTTTTGATCCGACGTTGCACCCCGCACCGTCGATGTTGCACCTAGAGTATATCGATTATTCGGACAGCCATATCTTTTGACTCGTTTAGAGTTACGCGGGCCATAACCTGTCAAAACGAAGCTCTCCAGAAGATCTACGCCTTTGACAGCCCAAGGCCGTCTTAACGGCGTTCCATACCCAAAAAGGACCATCCGAATCACTTTCGGGGACTCGGAAGTTTTTTTTCTTTTCGGTTTCTTCATTTGAATTTTTTGGTTAAACGGGATCACCGTGGCTGGCCTACGATTTAACACCACTGCAGAATGATTCCTCATGGTACAGTTCCGTTTCAAATCCACGCTCTCATTTCCAAAATTCGCACGACACCGTTTCGACGTTTTGATCCGACGTTGCACCCCGCACCGTCGATGTTGCACCTTGAGTATATCGATTATTCGGACAAACATATCTTTTGACTCGTTTAGAGTTACGGGAGCCATAACCTGTCAAAACGAAGCTCTCCAGGAGATCTACGCCTTTGACAGCCCAAGGCCGTCTTAACGGCGTTCCATACCCAAAAAGGACCATCCGAATCACTTTCGGGAGCTCGGAAGTTTTTTTTCTTTTCGGTTTCTTCATTTGAATTTTTTGGTTAAACGGGATCACCGTGGCTGGCCTACGATTTAACACCGCTGCAGAATGATTCCTCATGGTACAGTTCCGTTTCAAATCCACGCTCTCATTTCCAAAATTCGCACGACACCGTTTCGACGTTTTGATCCGACGTTGCACCCCGCACCGTCGATGTTGCACCTTGAGTATATCGATTATTCGGACAGCCATATCTTTTGACTCGTTTAGAGTTACGGGAGCCATAACCTGTCAAAACGAAGCTCTCCAGGAGATCTACGCCTTTGACAGCCCAAGGTCGTCATAACGACGTTCCATACCCAAAAAGGACCATCCGAATCACTTTCGGGGGCTCGGAAGTTTTTTTCTTTTCGGTTTCTTCATTTGAATTTTTTGGTTAAACGGGATCACCGTGGCTGGCCTACGATTTAACACCGCTGCAGAATGATTCCTCATGGTACAGTTCCGTTTCAAATCCACGCTCTCATTTCCAAAATTCGCACGACACCGTTTCGACGTTTTGATCCGACGTTGCACCCCGCACCGTCGATGTTGCACCTTGAGTATATCGATTATTCGGACAGCCATATCTTTTGACTGGTTTAGAGTTACGGGAGACATAACCTGTCAAAACGAAGCTCTCCAGGAGATCTACGCCTTTGACAGCCCAAGGCCGTCATAACGGCGTTCCATACCCAAAAAGGACCATCAGAATCACTTTCGGGAGCTCGGAAGTTTTTTTTCTTTTCGGTTTCTTCATTTGAATTTTTTGGTTAAACGGGATCACCGTGGCTGGCCTACGATTTAACACCGCTGCAGAATGATTCCTCATGGTACAGTTCCGTTTCAAATCCACGCTCTCATTTCCAAAATTCGCACGACACCGTTTCGACGTTTTGATCCGACGTTGCACCCCGCACTGTCGATGTTGCACCTTGAGTATATCGATTATTCGGACAGCCATATTTTTTGACTCGTTTAGAGTTACGGGAGCCATAACCTGTCAAAACGATGCTCTCCAGGAGATCTACGCCTTTGACTGCCCAAGGCCGTCATAACGGCGTTCCATACCCAAAAAGGACCATCCGAATCACTTTCGGGGGCTCGGAAGATTTTTTTCTTTTTGGTTTCTTCATTTGAATTTTTTGGTTAAACGGGATCACCGTGGCTGGCCTACGATTTAACACCGCTGCAGAATGATTCCTCATGGTACATTTCCGTTTCAAATCCACGCACTCATTTCCAAAATTCGCACGACACCGTTTCGGCGTTTTGATCCGACGTTGCACCCCGCACCGTCGATGTTGCACCTAGAGTATATCGATTATTCGGACAGCCATATCTTTTGACTCGTTTAGAGTTACGCGGGCCATAACCTGTCAAAACGAAGCTCTCCAGAAGATCTACGCCTTTGACAGCCCAAGGCCGTCTTAACAGCATTCCATACCCAAAATGGACCATCCGAATCACTTTCGGGGACTCGGAAGTTTTTTTTCTTTTCGGTTTCTACATTTGAATTTTTTGGTTAAACGGGATCACCGTAGCTGGCCTACGATTTAACACCACTGCAGAATGATTCCTCATGGTACAGTTCTGTTTCAAATCCACACTCTCATTTCCAAAATTCGCACGACACCGTTTCGACGTTTTGATCCGACGTTGCACCCCGCACCGTCGATGTTGCACCTTGAGTATATCGATTATTCGGACAGCCATATCTTTTGACTCGTTTAGAGTTACGGGAGCCATAACCTGTCAAAACGAAGCTCTCCAAGAGATCTACGCCTTTGACAGCCCAAGGCCGTCATAACGGCGTTCCATACCCAAAAAGGACCATCCGAATCACTTTCGGGAGCTCGGAAGTTTTTTTTCTTTTTGGTTTCTTCATTTGAATTTTTTGGTTAAACGGGATCACCGTGGCTGGCCTACGATTTAACACCGCTGCAGAATGATTACTCATGGTACAGTTCCGTTTCAAATCCCCGCACTCATTTCCAAATTCGCACGACACCGTTTCGACGTTTTGATCCGACGTTGCACCCCGCACCGTCGATGTTGCACCTTGAGTATATCGATTATTCGGACAGCCATATCTTTTGACTCGTTTAGAGTTACGGGAGCCATAACCTGTCAAAACGAAGCTCTCCAGGAGATCTACGCCTTTGACAGCCCAAGGTCGTCATAACGGCGTTCCATACCCAAAAAGGACCATCCGAATCACTTTCGGGGGCTCGGAAGTTTTTTTCTTTTCGGTTTCTTCATTTGAATTTTTTGGTTAAACGGGATCACCGTGGCTGGCCTACGATTTAACACCGCTGCAGAATGATTCCTCATGGTACAGTTCCGTTTCAAATCCACGCTCTCATTTCCAAAATTCGCACGACACCGTTTCGACGTTTTGATCCGACGTTGCACCCCGCACCGTCGATGTTGCACCTTGAGTATATCGATTATTCGGACAGCCATATCTTTTGACTCGTTTAGAGTTACGGGAGCCATAACCTGTCAAAACGAAGCTCACCAGGAGATCTACGCCTTTGACAGCCCAAGGCCGTCATAACGGCGTTCCATACCCAAAAAGGACCATCAGAATCACTTTCGGGAACTCGAAAGTTTTTTTTCTTTTCGGTTTCTTCATTTGAATTTTTTGGTTAAACGGGATCACCATGGCTGGGCTACGATTTAACACCGCTGCAGAATGATTCCTCATGGTACAGTTCCGTTTTAAATCCACGCTCTCATTTCCAAAATTCGCAAGACACCGTTTCGACGTTTTGATCCGACGTTGCACCCCGCACCGTTGATGTTGCACCTTGAGTATATCGATTATTCGGACAGCCATATCTTTTGACTCGTTTAGAGTTACGGGAGCCATAACCTGTCAAAACGAAGCTTTCCAGGAGATCTACGCCTTTGACAGCCCAAGGCCGTCATAACGGCGTTCCATAACCAAAAAGGACCATCCGAATCACTTTCGGGAGCTCGGAAGTTTTTTTTCTTTTCGGTTTCTTCATTTGAATTTTTTGGTTAAACGGGATCACCGTGGCTGGCCTACGATTTAACACCGCTGCAGAATGATTCCTCATGGTACAGTTCCGTTTCAAATCCACGCTCTCATTTCCAAAATTCGCACGACACCGTTTCGACGTTTTGATCCGACGTTGCACCCCGCACCGTCGATGTTGCACCTTGAGTATATCGATTATTCGGACAGCCATATCTTTTGACTCGTTTAGAGTTACGGGAGCCATAACCTGTCAAAACAAAGCTCTCCAGGAGATCTACGCCTTTGACAGCCCAAGGTCGTCATAACGGCGTTCCATACCCAAAAAGGACCATCCGAATCACTTTCGGGGGCTCGGAAGTTTTTTTCTTTTCGGTTTCTTCATTTGAATTTTTTGGTTAAACGGGATCACCGTGGCTGGCCTACGATTTAACACCGCTGCAGAATGATTCCTCATGGTACAATTCCGTTTCAAATCCACGCTCTCATTTCCAAAATTCGCACGACACCGTTTCGACGTTTTGATCCGACGTTGCACCCCGCACCGTCGATGTTGCACCTTGAGTATATCGATTATTCGGACAGCCATATCTTTTGACTGGTTTAGAGTTACGGGAGCCATAACCTGTCAAAACGAAGCTCTCCAGGAGATCTACGCCTTTGACAGCCCAAGGCCGTCATAACGGCGTTCCATACCCAAAAAGGACCATCAGAATCACTTTCGGGAGCTCGGAAGTTTTTTTTCTTTTCGGTTTCTTCATTTGAATTTTTTGGTTAAACGGGATCACCGTGGCTGGCCTACGATTTAACACCGCTGCAGAATGATTCCTCATGGTACAGTTTCGTTTCAAATCCACGCTCTCATTTCCAAAATTCGCACGACACCGTTTCGACGTTTTGATCCGACGTTGCACCCCGCACTGTCGATGTTGCACCTTGAGTATATCGATTATTCGGACAGCCATATTTTTTGACTCGTTTAGAGTTACGGGAGCCATAACCTGTCAAAACGAAGCTCTCCAGGAGATCTACGCCTTTGACTGCCCAAGGCCGTCATAACGGCGTTCCATACCCAAAAAGGACCATCCGAATCACTTTCGGGGGCTCGGAAGATTTTTTTCTTTTTGGTTTCTTCATTTGAATTTTTTGGTTAAACGGGATCACCGTGGCTGGCCTACGATTTAACACCGCTGCAGAATGATTCCTCATGGTACATTTCCGTTTCAAATCCACGCACTCATTTCCAAAATTCGCACGACACCGTTTCGGCGTTTTGATCCGACGTTGCACCCCGCACCGTCGATGTTGCACCTAGAGTATATCGATTATTCGGACAGCCATATCTTTTGACTCGTTTAGAGTTACGCGGGCCATAACCTGTCAAAACGAAGCTCTCCAGAAGATCTACGCCTTTGACAGCCCAAGGCCGTCTTAACAGCATTCCATACCCAAAATGGACCATCCGAATCACTTTCGGGGACTCGGAAGTTTTTTTTCTTTTCGGTTTCTACATTTGAATTTTTTGGTTAAACGGGATCACCGTAGCTGGCCTACGATTTAACACCACTGCAGAATGATTCCTCATGGTACAGTTCTGTTTCAAATCCACGCTCTCATTTCCAAAATTCGCACGACACCGTTTCGACGTTTTGATCCGACGTTGCACCCCGCACCGTCGATGTTGCACCTTGAGTATATCGATTATTCGGACAGCCATATCTTTTGACTCGTTTAGAGTTACGGGAGCCATAACCTGTCAAAACGAAGCTCTCCAGGAGATCTACGCCTTTGACAGCCCAAGGCCGTCATAACGGCGTTCCATACCCAAAAAGGACCATCCGAATCACTTTCGGGAGCTCGGAAGTTTTTTTTCTTTTTGGTTTCTTCATTTGAATTTTTTGGTTAAACGGGATCACCGTGGCTGGCCTACGATTTAACACCGCTGCAGAATGATTCCTCATGGTACAGTTCCGTTTCAAATCCACGCTCTCATTTCCAAAATTCGCACGACACCGTTTCGACGTTTTGATCCGAGGTTGCACCCCGCACCGTCGATGTTGCACCTTGAGTATATCGATTATTCGGACAGCCATATCTTTTGACTCGTTTAGAGTTACGGGAGCCATAACCTGTCAAAACGAAGCTCTCCAGGAGATCTACGCCTTTGACAGCCCAAGGTCGTCATAACGACGTTCCATACCCAAAAAGGACCATCCGAATCACTTTCGGGGGCTCGGAAGTTTTTTCTTTTCGGTTTCTTCATTTGAATTTTTTGGTTAAACGGGATCACCGTGGCTGGCCTACGATTTAACACCGCTGCAGAATGATTCCTCATGGTACAGTTCCGTTTCAAATCCACGCTCTCATTTCCAAAATTCGCACGACACCGTTTCGACGTTTTGATCCGACGTTGCACCCCGCACCGTCGATGTTGCACCTTGAGTATATCGATTATTCGGACAGCCATATCTTTTGACTCGTTTAGAGTTACGGGAGCCATAACCTGTCAAAACGAAGCTCACCAGGAGATCTACGCCTTTGACAGCCCAAGGCCGTCATAACGGCGTTCCATACCCAAAAAGGACCATCAGAATCACTTTCGGGAGCTCGGAAGTTTTTTTTCTTTTCAGTTTCTTCATTTGAATTTTTTGGTTAAACGGGATCACCATGGCTGGGCTACGATTTAACACCGCTGCAGAATGATTCCTCATGGTACAGTTCCGTTTTAAATCCACGCTCTCATTTCCAAAATTCGCAAGACACCATTTCGACGTTTTGATCCGACGTTGCACCCCGCACCGTCGATGTTGCACCTTGAGTATATCGATTATTCGGACAGCCATATCTTTTGACTCGTTTAGAGTTACGGGAGCCATAACCTGTCAAAACGAAGCTCTCCAGGAGATCTACGCCTTTGACAGCCCAAGGCCGTCATAACGGCGTTCCATACCCAAAAAGGACCATCCGAATCACTTTCGGGAGCTCGGAAGTTTTTTTTCTTTTCGGTTTCTTCATTTGCATTTTTTGGTTAAACGGGATCACCGTGGCTGGCCTACGATTTAACACCGCTGCAGAATGATTCCTCATGGTACAGTTCCGTTTCAAATCCACGCTCTCATTTCCAAAATTCGCACGACACCGTTTCGACGTTTTGATCCGACGTTGCACCCCGCACCGTCGATGTTGCACCTTGAGTATATCGATTATTCGGACAGCCATATCTTTTGACTCGTTTAGAGTTACGGGAGCCATAACCTGTCAAAACGAAGCTCTCCAGGAGATCTACGCCTTTGACAGCCCAAGGCCGTCATAACGGCGTTCCATACCCAAAAAGGACCATCCGAATCACTTTCGGGGGCTCGGAAGTTTTTTTCTTTTCGGTTTCTTCATTTGAATTTTTTGGTTAAACGGGATCACCGTGGCTGGCCTACGATTTAACACCGCTGCAGAATGATTCCTCATGGTACAGTTCCGTTTCAAATCCACGCTCTCATTTCCAAAATTCGCACGACACCTTTTCGACGTTTTGATCCGACGTTGCACCCCGCACCGTCGATGTTGCACCTTGAGTATATTGATTATTCGGACAGCCATATCTTTTGACTCGTTTAGAGTTACGGGAGCCATAACCTGTCAAAACGAAGCTCTCCAGGAGATCTACGCCTTTGACAGCCCAAGGTTGTCATAACGGCGTTCCATACCCAAAAAGGACCATCCGAATCACTTTCGGGGGCTTGGAAGGTTTTTTCTTTTTGGTTTCTTCATTTGAATTTTTTGGTTAAACGAGATCACCGTGGCTGGCCTACGATTTAACACCGCTGCAGAATGATTCCTCATGGTACAGTTCCGTTTCAAATCCACGCTCTCATTTCCAAAATTCGCACGACACCGTTTCGACGTTTTGATCCGACGTTGCACCCCGCACCGTCGATGTTGCACCTTGAGTATATCGATTATTCGGATAGCCATATCTTTTGACTCGTTTAGAGTTACGGGAGCCATAACCTGTCAAAACGAAGCTCTCCAGGAGATGTACGCCTTTGACAGCCCAAGGCCGTCATAACGGCGTTCCATACCCAAAAAGGACCATCAGAATCACTTTCGGGAGCTCGGAAGTTTTTTTTCTTTTCGGTTTCTTCATTTGAATTTTTTGGTTAAACGGGATCACCGTGGCTGGCCTACGATTTAACACCGCTGCAGAATGATTCCTCATGGTACAGTTCCGTTTCAAATCCACGCTCTCATTTCCAAAATTCGCACGACACCGTTTCGACGTTTTGATCCGACGTTGCACCCCGCACCGTCGATGTTGCACCTTGAGTATATCGATTATTCAGACAGCCATATCTTTTGACTCGTTTAGAGTTACGGGAGCCATAACCTGTCAAAACGAAGCTCTCCAGGAGATCTACGCCTTTGACAGCCCAAGGTCGTCATAACGGCGTTCCATACCCAAAAAGGACCATCCGAATCACTTTCGGGGGCTCGGAAGTTTTTTTCTTTTCGGTTTCTTCATTTGAATTTTTTGGTTAAACGGGATCACCGTGGCTGGCCTACGATTTAACACCGCTGCAGAATGATTCCTCATGGTACGGTTCCGTTTCAAATCCACGCTCTCATTTCCAAAATTCGCACGACACCGTTTCGACGTTTTGATCCGACGTTGCACCCCGCACCGTCGATGTTGCACCTTGAGTATATCGATTATTCGGACAGCCATATCTTTTGACTCGTTTAGAGTTACGGGAGCCATAACCTGTCAAAACGAAGCTCTCTAGGAGATCTACGCCTTTGACAGCCCAAGGTCGTCATAACGGCGTTCCATACCCAAAAAGGACCATCCGAATCACTTTCGGGAGCTCGGAAGTTTTTTTTCTTTTCGGTTTCTTCATTTGAATTTTTTAGTTAAACGGGATCACCGTGGCTGGCCAACGATTTAACACAGCTGCAGAATGATTCCTCATGGTACATTTCCGTTTCAAATCCATGCACTCATTTCCAAAATTCGCACGACACCGTTTCGGCGTTTTGATCCGACGTTACATCCCGCACCGTCGATGTTGCACCTAGAGTATATCGATTATTCGAACAGCCATATCTTTTGACTCGTTTAGAGTTACGGGAGCCATAACCTGTCAAAACGAAGCTCTCCAAGAGATCTACGCCTTTGACAGCCCAAGGCCGTCATAACGGCGTTCCATACCCAAAAAGGACCATCCGAATCACTTTCGGGGGCTTGGAAGTTTTTTTTCTTTTTGGTTTCTTCATTTGAATTTTTTGGTTAAACGGGATCACCGTGGCTGGCCTACGATTTAACACCGCTGCAGAATGATTCCTCATGGTACATTTCCGTTTCAAATCCACGCACTCATTTCCAAAATTCGCACGACACCGTTTCGGCGTTTTGATCCGACGTTGCACCCCGCACCGTCGATGTTGCACCAAGAGTATATCGATTATTCGGACAGCCATATCTTTTGACTCGTTTAGAGTTACGGGGGCCATAACCTGTCAAAACGAAGCTCTCCAGAAGATCTACGCCTTTGACAGCCCAAGGTCGTCTTAACGACGTTCCATACCCAAAAAGGACCATCCGAATCACTTTCGGGGACTCGGAAGTTTTTTTTCTTTTCGGTTTCTTCATTTGAATTTTTTGGTTAAATGGGATCACCGTGGCTGGCCTACGATTTAACACCACTGCAGAATGATTCCTCATGGTACAGTTCCGTTTCAAATCCACGCTCTCATTTCCAAAATTCGCACGACACCGTTTCGACGTTTTGATCCGACGTTGCACCCCGCACCGTCGATGTTGCACCTTGAGTATATCGATTATTCGGACAGCCATATCTTTTGACTCGTTTAGAGTTACGGGAGCCATAACCTGTCAAAACGAAGCTCTCCAGGAGATCTACGCCTTTGACAGCCCAAGGCCGTCATAACGGCGTTCCATACCCAAAAGGACCATCCGAATCACTTTCGGGAGCTCGGAAGTTTTTTTTTCTTTTCGGTTTCTTCATTTGAATTTTTTGGTTAAACGGGATCACCGTGGCTGGCCTACGATTTAACACCGCTGCAGAATGATTCCTCATGGTACAGTTCCGTTTCAAATCCACGCTCTCATTTCCAAAATTCGCACGACACCGTTTCGACGTTTTGATCCGACGTTGCACCCCGCACCGTCGATGTTGCACCTTGAGTATATCGATTATTCGGACAGCCATATCTTTTGACTCGTTTAGAGTTACGGGAGCCATAACCTGTCAAAACGAAGCTCTCCAGGAGATCTACGCCTTTGACAGCCCAAGGTCGTCATAATGGCGTTCCATACCCAAAAAGGACCATCCGAATCACTTTCGGGGGCTCGGAAGTTTTTTTCTTTTCGGTTTCTTCATTTGAATTTTTTGGTTAAACGGGATCACCGTGGCTGGCCTACGATTTAACACCGCTGCAGAATGATTCCTCATGGTACAGTTCCGTTTCATATCCACGCTCTCATTTCCAAAATTCGCACGACACCGTTTCGACGTTTTGATCCGACGTTGCACCCCGCACCGTCGATGTTGCACCTTGAGTATATCGATTATTCGGACAGCCATATCTTTTGACTCGTTTAGAGTTACAGGAGCCATAACCTGTCAAAATGAAGCTCTCCAGGAGATCTACGCCTTTGACAGCCCAAGGCCGTCATAACGGCGTTCCATACCCAAAAAGGACCATCAGAATCACTTTCGGGAGCTCGGAAGTTTTTTTTCTTTTCGGTTTCTTCATTTGAATTTTTTGGTTAAACGGGATCACCGTGGCTGGCCTACGATTTAACACCGCTGCAGAATGATTCCTCATGGTACAGTTCCGTTTCAAATCCACGCTCTCATTTCCAAAATTCGCACGACACCGTTTCGACGTTTTGATCCGACGTTGCACCCCGCACCGTCGATGTTGCACCTTGAGTATATCGATTATTCGGACAGCCATATCTTTTGACTCGTTTAGAGTTACAGGAGCCATAACCTGTCAAAACGAAGCTCTCCAGGAGATCTACGCCTTTGACAGCCCAAGACCGTCATAACGGCGTTCCATACCCAAAAAGGACCATCAGAATCACTTTCGGGAGCTCGGAAGTTTTTTTTCTTTTCGGTTTCTTCATTTGAATTTTTTGGTTAAACGGGATCACCGTGGCTGGCCTACGATTTAACACCGCTGCAGAATGATTCCTCATGGTACAGTTCCGTTTCAAATCCACGCTCTCATTTCCAAAATTCGCACGACACCGTTTCGACGTTTTGATCCGACGTTGCACCCCGCACCGTCGATGTTGCACCTTGAGTATATCGATTATTCGAACAGCCATATCTTTTGACTCGTTTAGAGTTACGGGAGCCATAACCTGTCAAAACGAAGCTCTCCAGGAGATCTACGCCTTTGACAGCCCAAGGCCGTCATAACGGCGTTCCATACCCAAAAGGACCATCCGAATCACTTTCGGGAGCTCGGAAGTTTTTTTTTCTTTTCGGTTTCTTCATTTGAATTTTTTGGTTAAACGGGATCACCGTGGCTGGCCTACGATTTAACACCGCTGCAGAATGATTCCTCATGGTACAGTTCCGTTTCAAATCCACGCTCTCATTTCCAAAATTCGCACGACACCGTTTCGACGTTTTGATCCGACGTTGCACCCCGCACCGTCGATGTTGCACCTTGAGTATATCGATTATTCGGACAGCCATATCTTTTGACTCGTTTAGAGTTACGGGAGCCATAACCTGTCAAAACGAAGCTCTCCAGGAGATCTACGCCTTTGACAGCCCAAGGTCGTCATAATGGCGTTCCATACCCAAAAAGGACCATCCGAATCACTTTCGGGGGCTCGGAAGTTTTTTTCTTTTCGGTTTCTTCATTTGAATTTTTTGGTTAAACGGGATCACCGTGGCTGGCCTACGATTTAACACCGCTGCAGAATGATTCCTCATGGTACAGTTCCGTTTCATATCCACGCTCTCATTTCCAAAATTCGCACGACACCGTTTCGACGTTTTGATCCGACGTTGCACCCCGCACCGTCGATGTTGCACCTTGAGTATATCGATTATTCGGACAGCCATATCTTTTGACTCGTTTAGAGTTACAGGAGCCATAACCTGTCAAAACGAAGCTCTCCAGGAGATCTACGCCTTTGACAGCCCAAGGCCGTCATAACGGCGTTCCATACCCAAAAAGGACCATCAGAATCACTTTCGGGAGCTCGGAAGTTTTTTTTCTTTTCGGTTTCTTCATTTGAATTTTTTGGTTAAACGGGATCACCGTGGCTGGCCTACGATTTAACACCGCTGCAGAATGATTCCTCATGGTACAGTTCCGTTTCAAATCCACGCTCTCATTTCCAAAATTCGCACGACACCGTTTCGACGTTTTGATCCGACGTTGCACCCCGCACCGTCGATGTTGCACCTTGAGTATATCGATTATTCGGACAGCCATATCTTTTGACTCGTTTAGAGTTACGGGAGCCATAACCTGTCAAAACGAAGCTCTCCAGGAGATCTACGCCTTTGACAGCCCAAGGCCGTCATAACGGCGTTCCATACCCAAAAGGACCATCCGAATCACTTTCGGGAGCTCGGAAGTTTTTTTTTCTTTTCGGTTTCTTCATTTGAATTTTTTGGTTAAACGGGATCACCGTGGCTGGCCTACGATTTAACACCGCTGCAGAATGATTCCTCATGGTACAGTTCCGTTTCAAATCCACGCTCTCATTTCCAAAATTCGCACGACACCGTTTCGACGTTTTGATCCGACGTTGCACCCCGCACCGTCGATGTTGCACCTTGAGTATATCGATTATTCGGACAGCCATATCTTTTGACTCGTTTAGAGTTACGGGAGCCATAACCTGTCAAAACGAAGCTCTCCAGGAGATCTACGCCTTTGACAGCCCAAGGTCGTCATAATGGCGTTCCATACCCAAAAAGGACCATCCGAATCACTTTCGGGGGCTCGGAAGTTTTTTTCTTTTCGGTTTCTTCATTTGAATTTTTTGGTTAAACGGGATCACCGTGGCTGGCCTACGATTTAACACCGCTGCAGAATGATTCCTCATGGTACAGTTCCGTTTCATATCCACGCTCTCATTTCCAAAATTCGCACGACACCGTTTCGACGTTTTGATCCGACGTTGCACCCCGCACCGTCGATGTTGCACCTTGAGTATATCGATTATTCGGACAGCCATATCTTTTGACTCGTTTAGAGTTACAGGAGCCATAACCTGTCAAAACGAAGCTCTCCAGGAGATCTACGCCTTTGATAGCCCAAGGCCGTCATAACGGCGTTCCATACCCAAAAAGGACCATCAGAATCACTTTCGGGAGCTCGGAAGTTTTTTTTCTTTTCGGTTTCTTCATTTGAATTTTTTGGTTAAACGGGATCACCGTGGCTGGCCTACGATTTAACACCGCTGCAGAATGATTCCTCATGGTACAGTTCCGTTTCAAATCCACGCTCTCATTTCCAAAATTCGCACGACACCGTTTCGACGTTTTGATCCGACGTTGCACCCCGCACCGTCGATGTTGCACCTTGAGTATATCGATTATTCGGACAGCCATATCTTTTGACTCGTTTAGAGTTACGGGAGCCATAACCTGTCAAAACGAAGCTCTCCAGGAGATCTACGCCTTTGACAGCCCAAGGCCGTCATAACGGCGTTCCATACCCAAAAAGGACCATCCGAATCACTTTCGGGGGCTCGGAAGTTTTTTTCTTTTCGGTTTCTTCATTTGAATTTTTTGGTTAAACGGGATCACCGTGGCTGGCCTACGATTTAACACCGCTGCAGAATTATTCCTCATGGTACAGTTCCGTTTCAAATCCACGCACTCATTTCCAAAATTCGCACGACACCGTTTCGGCGTTTTGATTCGACGTTGCACCCCGCACCGTCGATGTTGCACCTTGAGTATATCGATTATTCGGACATCCATATCTTTTGACTCGTTTAGAGTTACGGGAGCCATAACCTGTCAAAACGAAGCTCTCCAGGAGATCTACGCCTTTGACAGCCCAAGGTCGTCATAACGGCGTTCCATACCCAAAAAGGACCATCCGAATCACTTTCGGGGGCTCGGAAGTTTTTTTCTTTTCGGTTTCTTCATTTGAATTTTTTGGTTAAACGGGATCACCGTGGCTGGCCTACGATTTAACACCGCTGCAGAATGATTCCTCATGGTACAGTTCCGTTTCAAATCCACGCACTCATTTCCAAAATTCGCACGACACCGTTTCGGCGTTTTGATCCGACGTTGCACCCCGCACCGTCGATGTTGCACCTAGAGTATATCGATTATTCGGACAGCCATATCTTTTGACTCGTTTAGAGTTACGGGAGCCATAACCTGTCAAAACGAAGCTCTCCGGGAGATCTACGCCTTTGACAGCCCAAGGCCGTCATAACGGCGTTCCATACCCAAAAAGGACCATCAGAATCACTTTCGGGAGCTCGGAAGTTTTTTTTCTTTTCGGTTTCTTCATTTGAATTTTTTGGTTAAACGGGATCACCGCGGCTGGCCTACGATTTAACACCACTGCAGAATGATTCCTCATGGTACAGTTCCGTTTCGAATCCACGCTCTCATTTCCAAAATTCGCACGACACCGTTTCGACGTTTTGATCCGACGTTGCACCCCGCACCGTCGATGTTGCACCTTGAGTATATCGATTATTCGGACATCCATATCTTTTGACTCGTTTAGAGTTACGGGAGTCATAACCTGTCAAAACGAAGCTCTCCAGGAGATCTATGCCTTTGACAGCCCAAGGCCGTCATAACGGCGTTCCATACCCAAAAAGGACCATCCGAATCACTTTCGGGAGCTCGGAAGTTTTTTTTCTTTTCGGTTTCTTTATTTGAATTTTTTGGTTAAACGGGATCACCGTGGCTGGCCTACGATTTAACACCGCTGCTGAATGATTCCTCATGGTACAGTTCCGTTTCAAATCCACGCTCTCATTTCCAAAATTCGCACGACACCGTTTCAACGTTTTGATCCGACGTTGCACCCCGCACCGTCGATGTTGCACCTTGAGTATATCGATTATTCGGACAACCATATCTTTTGACTCGTTTAGAGTTACGGGAGCCATAACCTGTCAAAACGAAGCTCTCCAGGAGATCTACGCCTTTGACAGCCCAAGGCCGTCATAACGGCGTTCCATACCCAAAAAGGACCATCCGAATCACTTCCGGGGGCTCGGAAGTTTTTTTCTTTTCGGTTTCTTCATTTGAATTTTTTGGTTAAACGGGATCACCGTGGCTGGCCTACGATTTAACACCGCTGCAGAATTATTCCTCATGGTACAGTTCCGTTTCAAATCCACGCACTCATTTCCAAAATTCGCACGACACCGTTTTGGCGTTTTGATCCGACGTTGCACCCCGCACCGTCGATGTTGCACCTTGAGTATATCGATTATTCGGACAGCCATATCTTTTGACTCGTTTAGAGTTACGGGAGCCATAACCTGTCAAAACGAAGCACTCCAGGAGATCTACGCCTTTGACAGCCCAAGGTCGTCATAACGGCGTTCCATACCCAAAAAGGACCATCCGAATCACTTTCAGGGGCTCGGAAGTTTTTTTCTTTTCGGTTTCTTCATTTGAATTTTTTGGTTAAACGGGATCACCGTGGCTGGCCTACGATTTAACACCGCTGCAGAATGATTCCTCATGGTACAGTTCCGTTTCAAATCCACGCACTCATTTCCAAAATTCGCACGACACCGTTTCGGCGTTTTGATCCGACGTTGCACCCCGCACCGTCGATGTTGCACCTATAGTATATCGATTATTCGGACAGCCATATCTTTTGACTCGTTTAGAGTTACGGGAGCCATAACCTGTCAAAACGAAGCTCTCCAGGAGATCTACGCCTTTGACAGCCTAAGGCCGTCATAACGGCGTTCCATACCCAAAAAGGACCATCCGAATCACTTTCGGGAGCTCGGAAGTTTTTTTTCTTTTCGGTTTCTTCATTTGAATTTTTTGGTTAAACGGGATCACCATGGCTGGCCTACGATTTAACACCACTGCAGAATGATTCCTCATGGTACAGTTCCGTTTCAAATCCACGCTCTCATTTCCAAAATTCGCACGACACCGTTTCGACGTTTTGATCCGACGTTGCACCCCGCACCGTCGATGTTGCACCTTGAGTATATCGATTATTCGGACAGCCATATCTTTTGACTCGTTTAGAGTTACGGGAGCCATAACCTGTCAAAACGAAGCTCTCCAGGAGATGTACGCCTTTGACAGCCCAAGGCCGTCATAACGGCGTTCCATACCCAAAAAGGACCATCCGAATCACTTTCGGGGGCTCGGAAGTTTTTTTCTTTTCGGTTTCTTCATTTAAATTTTTTGGTTAAACGGGATCACCGTGGCTGGCCTACGATTTAACACCGCTGCAGAATTATTCCTCATGGTACAGTTCCGTTTCAAATCCACGCACTCATTTCCAAAATTCGCACGACACCGTTTCGGCGTTTTGATCCGACGTTGCACCCCGCACCGTCGATGTTGCACCTTGAGTATATCGATTATTCGGACATCCATATCTTTTGACTCGTTTAGAGTTACGGGAGCCATAACCTGTCAAAACGAAGTTCTCTGGGAGATCTACGCCTTTGACAGCCCAAGGTCGTCATAACGGCGTTCCATACCCAAAAAGGACCATCCGAATCACTTTCGGGGGCTCGGAAGTTTTTTTCTTTTCGGTTTCTTCATTTGAATTTTTTGGTTAAACGGGATCACCGTGGCTGGCCTACGATTTAACACCGCTGCAGAATGATTCCTCATGGTACAGTTCCGTTTCAAATCCACGCACTCATTTCCAAAATTCGCACGACACCGTTTCGGCGTTTTGATCCGACGTTGCACCCCGCACCGTCGATGTTGCACCTAGAGTATATCGATTATTCGGACAGCCATATCTTTTGACTCGTTTAGAGTTACGGGAGCCATAACCTGTCAAAACGAAGCACTCCAGGAGATCTACGCCTTTGACAGCCCAAGGCCGTCATAACGGCGTTCCATACCCAAAAAGGACCATCAGAATCACTTTCGGGAGCTCGGAAGTTTTTTTTCTTTTCGGTTTCTTCATTTGAATTTTTTGGTTAAACGGGATCACCGCGGCTGGCCTACGATTTAACACCACTGCAGAATGATTCCTCATGGTACAGTTCCGTTTCGAATCCACGCTCTCATTTCCAAAATTCGCACGACACCGTTTCGACGTTTTGATCCGACGTTGCACCCCGCACCGTCGATGTTGCACCTTGAGTATATCGATTATTCGGACATCCATATCTTTTGACTCGTTTAGAGTTACGGGAGTCATAACCTGTCAAAACGAAGCTCTCCAGGAGATCTATGCCTTTGACAGCCCAAGGCCGTCATAACGGCGTTCCATACCCAAAAAGGACCATCCGATTCACTTTCGGGAGCTCGGAAGTTTTTTTTCTTTTCGGTTTCTTTATTTGAATTTTTTGGTTAAACGGGATCACCGTGGCTGGCCTACGATTTAGCACCGCTGCAGAATGATTCCTCATGGTACAGTTCCGTTTCAAATCCACGCTCTCATTTCCAAAATTCGCACGACACCGTTTCGACGTTTTGATCCGACGTTGCACCCCGCACCGTCGATGTTGCACCTTGAGTATATCGATTATTCGGACAACCATATCTTTTGACTCGTTTAGAGTTACGGGAGCCATAACCTGTCAAAACGAAGCTCTCCAGGAGATCTACGCCTTTGACAGCCCAAGGCCGTCATAACGGCGTTCCATACCCAAAAAGGACCATCCGAATCACTTCCCGGGGCTCGGAAGTTTTTTTCTTTTCGGTTTCTTCATTTGAATTTTTTGGTTAAACGGGATCACCGTGGCTGGCCTACGATTTAACACCGCTGCAGAATTATTCCTCATGGTACAGTTCCGTTTCAAATCCACGCACTCATTTCCAAAATTCGCACGACACCGTTTTGGCGTTTTGATCCGACGTTGCACCCCGCACCGTCGATGTTGCACCTTGAGTATATCGATTATTCGGACAGCCATATCTTTTGACTCGTTTAGAGTTACGGGAGTCATAACCTGTCAAAACGAAGCACTCCAGGAGATCTACGCCTTTGACAGCCCAAGGTCGTCATAACGGCGTTCCATACCCAAAAAGGACCATCCGAATCACTTTCGGGGGCTCGGAAGTTTTTTTCTTTTCGGTTTCTTCATTTGAATTTTTTGGTTAAACGGGATCACCGTGGCTGGCCTACGATTTAACACCGCTGCAGAATGATTCCTCATGGTACAGTTCCGTTTCAAATCCACGCACTCATTTCCAAAATTCGCACGACACCGTTTCGGCGTTTTGATCCGACGTTGCACCCCGCACCGTCGATGTTGCACCTAGAGTATATCGATTATTCGGACAGCCATATCTTTTGACTCGTTTAGAGTTACGGGAGCCATAACCTGTCAAAACGAAGCTCTCCAGGAGATCTACGCCTTTGACAGCCTAAGGCCGTCATAACGGCGTTCCATACCCAAAAAGGACCATCCGAATCACTTTTGGGAGCTCGGAAGTTTTTTTTCTTTTCGGTTTCTTCATTTGAATTTTTTGGTTAAACGGGATCACCGTGGCTGGCCTACGATTTAACACCACTGCAGAATGATTCCTCATGGTACAGTTCCGTTTCAAATCCACGCTCTCATTTCCAAAATTCGCACGACACCGTTTCGACGTTTTGATCCGACGTTGCACCCCGCACCGTCGATGTTGCACCTTGAGTATATCGATTATTCGGATAGCCATATCTTTTGACTCGTTTAGAGTTACGGGAGTCATAACCTGTCAAAACGAAGCTCTCCAGGAGATCTACGCCTTTGACAGCCCAAGGCCGTCATAATGGCGTTCCATACCCAAAAAGGACCATCCGAATCACTTTCGGGAGCTCGGAAGTTTTTTTCTTTTCGGTTTCTTCATTTGAATTTTTTGGTTAAACGGGATCACCGTGGCTGGCCTACGATTTAACACCGCTGCAGAATGATTCCTCATGGTACAGTTCCGTTTCAAATCCACGCTCTCATTTCCAAAATTCGCACGACACCGTTTCGACGTTTTGATCCGACATTGCACCCCGCACCGTCGATGTTGCACCTTGAGTATATCGATTATTCGGACAACCATATCTTTTGACTCGTTTAGAGTTACGGGAGCCATAACCTGTCAAAACGAAGCTCTCCAGGAGATCTACGCCTTTGACAGCCCAAGGCCGTCATAACGGCGTTCCATACCCAAAAAGGACCATCCGAATCACTTCCGGGGGCTCGGAAGTTTTTTCTTTTCGGTTTCTTTATTTGAATTTTTTGGTTAAACGGGATCACCGTGGCTGGCCTACGATTTAACACCGCTGCAGAATTATTCCTCATGGTACAGTTCCGTTTCAAATCCACGCACTCATTTCCAAAATTCGCACGACACCGTTTCGGCGTTTTGATCCGACGTTGCACCCCGCACCGTCGATGTTGCACCTTGAGTATATCGATTATTCGGACAGCCATATCTTTTGACTCGTTTAGAGTTACGGGAGCCATAACCTGTCAAAACAAAGCTCTCCAGGAGATCTACGCCTTTGACAGCCCAAGGCCGTCATAACGGCGTTCCATACCCAAAAAGGACCATCCGAATCACTTTCTGGGACTCGGAAGTTTTTTTTCTTTTCGGTTTCTTCATTTGAATTTTTTGGTTAAACGGGATCACCGTGGCTGGCCTACGATTTAACACCGCTGCAGAATGATTCCTCATGGTACATTTCCGTTTCAAATCCACGCACTCATTTCCAAAATTCGCACGACACCGTTTCGGCGTTTTGATCCGACGTTGCACCCCGCACCGTCGATGTTGCACCTAGAGTATATCGATTATTCGAACAGCCATATCTTTTGACTCGTTTAGAGTTACGGGAGCCATAACCTGTCAAAACGAAGCTCTCCAGGAGATCTACGCCTTTGACAGCCCAAGGCCGTCATAACGGCGTTCCATACCCAAAAAGGACCATCCGAATCACTTTCGGGGGCTCGGAAGTTTTTTTTCTTTTTGGTTTCTTCATTTGAATTTTTTGGTTAAACGGGATCACCGTGGCTGGCCTACGATTTAACACCGCTGCAGAATGATTCCTCATGGTACATTTCCGTTTCAAATCTACGCACTCATTTCCAAAATTCGCACGACACCGTTTCGGCGTTTTGATCCGACGTTGCATCCCGCACCGTCGATGTTGCACCTAGAGTATATCGATTATTCGGACAGCCATATCTTTTGACTCGTTTAGAGTTACGGGAGCCATAACCTGTCAAAACGAAGTTCTCCAGAAGATCTACGCCTTTGACAGCCCAAGGCCGTCTTAACGGCGTTCCATACCCAAAAAGGACCATCCGAATCACTTTCGGGGACTCGGAAGTTTTTTTTCTTTTCGGTTTCTTCATTTGAATTTTTTGGTTAAACGGGATCACCGTGTCTGGCCTACGATTTAACACCGCTGCAGATTGATTCCTCATGGTACATTTCCGTTTCAAATCCACGCACTCATTTCCAAAATTCGCACGACACCGTTTCGGCGTTTTGATCCGACGTTGCACCCCGCACCGTCGATGTTGCACCTAGAGGATATCGATTATTCGGACAGCCATATCTTTTGACTTGTTTAGAGTTACGGGAGCCATAACCTGTCAAAACGAAGCTCTCCAGGAGATCTACGCCTTTGACAGCCCAAGGCCGTCATAACGGCATTCCATACCCAAAAAGGACCATCCGAATCACTTTCGGGGGCTCGGAAGTTTTTTTTCTTTTCGGTTTCTTCATTTGAATTTTTTGGTTAAACGGGATCACCGTGGCTGGCCTACGAATTAACACCGCTGCAGAATGATTCCTCATGGTACAGTTCCGTTTCAAATCCACGCACTCATTTCCAAAATTCGCACGACACCGTTTCGGCGTTTTGATCCGACGTTGCACCCCGCACCGTCGATGTTGCACCTAGAGTATATCGATTATTCGGACAGCCATATCTTTTGACTCGTTTAGAGTTACGGGAGCCATAACCTGTCAAAACGAAGCTCTCTAGGAGATCTACGCCTTTGACAGCCAAGGCCGTCATAACGGCGTTCCATACTCAAAAAGGACCATCCGAATCACTTTCGGGGGCTCGGATGTTTTTTTTCTTTTCGGTTTCTTCATTTGAATTTTTTGGTTAAACGGGATCACCGTGGCTGGCCTACGATTTAACACCGCTGCAGAATGATTCCTCATGGTACAGTTCCGTTTCAAATCCACGCACTCATTTCCAAAATTCGCACGACACCGTTTCGGCGTTTTGATCCGACGTTGCACCCCGCACCGTCGATGTTGCACCTAGAGTATATCGATTATTCGGACAGCCATATCTTTTGACTCGTTTAGAGTTACGGGAGCCATAACCTGTCAAAACGAAGCTCTCTAGGAGATCTACGCCTTTGACAGCCAAGGCCGTCATAACGGCGTTCCATACTCAAAAAGGACCATCCGAATCACTTTCGGGGGCTCGGAAGTTTTTTTTCTTTTCGGTTTCTTCATTTGAATTTTTTGGTTAAACGGGATCACCGTGGCTGGCCTACGATTTAACACCGCTGCAGAATGATTCCTCATGGTACAGTTCCGTTTCAAATCCACACACTCATTTCCAAAATTCGCACGACACCGTTTCGGCGTTTTGATCCGACGTTGCACCCCACACCATCGATGTTGCACCTTTAGTATATCGATTATTCGGACAGCCATATCTTTTGACTCGTTTAGAGTTACGGGAGCCATAACCTGTCAAAACGAAGCTCTCCAGGAGATCTACGTCTTTGACAGCCCAAGGCCGTCATAACGGCGTTCCATACCAAAAAAGGACCATCCGAATCACTTTCGGGAGCTCGGAAGTTTTTTTTCTTTTCGGTTTCTTCATTTGAATTTTTTGGTTAAACGGGATCACCGTGGCTGGCCAACGATTTAACACCGCTGCAGAATGATTATCCATGGTACAGTTCCGTTTCAAATCCACGCTCTCATTTCCAAAATTCGCACAACACCGTTTCGACGTTTTGATCCGACGTTGCACCCCGCACCGTCGATGTTGCACCTTGAGTATATCGATTATTCGGACATCCATATCTTTTGACTCGTTTAGAGTTACGGGAGCCATAACCTGGAAAAACGAAGCTCTCCAGGAGATCTACGCCTTTGACAGCCCAAGGCCGTCATAACGGCGTTCCATACCCAAAAAGGACCATCCGAATCACTTCCGGGGGCTCGGAAGTTTTTTTTCTTTTCGGTTTCTTCATTTGAATTTTTTGGTTAAACGGGATCACCATGGCTGGCTTACGATTTGACACCGCTGCAGAATGATTCCTCATGGTACAGTTCCGTTTCAAATCCACGCACTCATTTCCAAAATTCGCACGACACCGTTTCAGCGTTTTGATCCGACATTGCACCCCGCACCGTCGATGTTGCACCTTGAGTATATCGATTATTCGGACAGCCATATCTTTTGACTCGTTTAGAGTTACGGGAGCCATAACCTGTCAAAACGAAGCTCTCCAGGAGATCTACGCCTTTGACAGCCCAAGGTCGTCATAACGGCGTTCCATACCCATAAAGGACCATCCGAATCACTTTCGGGGACTCGGAAGTTTTTTTTCTTTTCGGTTTCTTCATTTGAATTTTTTGGTTAAACGGGATCACCGTGGATGGCCTACGATTTAGCACCGCTGCAGAATGATTCCTCATGGTACATTTCCATTTCAAATCCACGCACTCATTTCCAAAATTCGCACGACACCGTTTCAGCGTTTTGATCCGACGTTGCACCCCGCACCGTCGATGTTGCACCTAGAGTATATCGATTATTCGAACAGCCATATCTTTTGACTCGTTTAGAGTTACGGGAGCCATAACCTGTCAAAACGAAGCTCTCCAGGAGATCTACGCCTTTGACAGCCCAAGGCCGTCATAATGGCGTTCCATACCCAAAAAGGACCATCCGAATCACTTTCGGGGGCTCGGAAGTTTTTTTTCTTTTTGGTTTCTTCATTTGAATTTTTTGGTTAAACGGGATCACCGTGGCTGGCCTACGATTTAACACCGCTGCAGAATGATTCCTCATGGTACATTTCCGTTTCAAATCCACGCACTCATTTCCAAAATTCGCACGACACCGTTTCGGCGTTTTGATCCGACGTTGCACTCCGCACCGTCGATGTTGCACCTAGAGTATATCGATTATTCGGACAGCCATATCTTTTGACTCGTTTAGAGTTACGGGAGCCATAACCTGTCAAAACGAAGCTCTCCAGAAGATCTACGCCTTTGACAGCCCAAGGCCGTCTTAACGGCGTTCCATACCCAAAAAGGACCATCCGAATCACTTTCGGGGACTCGGAAGTTTTTTTTCTTTTCGGTTTCTTCATTTGAATTTTTTGGTTAAACGGGATCACCGTGGCTGGCCTACGATTTAACACCACTGCAGAATGATTCCTCATGGTACATTTCCGTTTCAAATCCACGCACTCATTTCCAAAATTCGCACGACACCGTTTCGGCGTTTTGATCCGACGTTGCACCCCGCACCGTCGATGTTGCACCTAGAGTATATCGATTATTCGGACAGCCATATCTTTTGACTCGTTTAGAGTTACGGGAGCCATAACCTGTCAAAACGAAGCTCTCCAGGAGATCTACGCCTTTGACAGCCCAAGGCCGTCATAACGGCATTCCATACCCAAAAAGGACCATCCGAATCACTTTCGGGTGCTCGGAAGTTTTTTTTCTTTTCGGTTTCTTCATTTGAATTTTTTGGTTAAACGGGATCACCGTGGCTGGCCTACGAATTAACACCGCTGCAGAATGATTCCTCATGGTACAGTTCCGTTTCAAATCCACGCACTCATTTCCAAAATTCACACGACACCGTTTCGCCGTTTTGATCCGACGTTGCACCCAGCACCGTCGATGTTGCACCTAGAGTATATCGATTATTCGGACAGCCATATCTTTTGACTCGTTTAGAGTTACGGGAGCCATAACCTGTCAAAACGAAGCTCTCTAGGAGATCTACGCCTTTGACAGTTAAGGCCGTCATAACGGCGTTCCATACCCAAAAAGGACCATCCAAATCACTTTCGGGGGCTCGGAAGTTTTTTTTCTTTTCGGTTTCTTCATTTGAATTTTTTGGTTAAACGGGATCACCGTGGCTGGCCTACGATTTAACACCGCTGCAGAATGATTCCTCATGGTACAGTTCCGTTTCAAATCCACGCACTCATTTCCAAAATTCGCACGACACCGTTTCGGCGTTTTGATCCGACGTTGCACCCCGCACCATCGATGTTGCACCTTGAGTATATTGATTATTCGGACAGCCATATCTTTTGACTCGTTTAGAGTTACGGGAGCCATAACCTGTCAAAACGAAGCTCTCCAGGAGATCTACGTCTTTGACAGCCCAAGGCCGTCATAACGGCGTTCCATACCAAAAAAGGACCATCCGAATCACTTTCGGGAGCTCGGAAGTTTTTTTTCTTTTTGGTTTCTTCATTTGAATTTTTTGGTTAAACGGGATCACCGTGGCTGGCCTACGATTTAACACCGCTGCAGAATGATTATCCATGGTACAGTTCCGTTTCAAATCCACGCTCTCATTTCCAAAATTCGCACAACACCGTTTCGACGTTTTGATCCGACGTTGCACCCCGCACCGTCGATGTTGCACCTTGAGTATATCGATTATTCGGACATCCATATCTTTTGACTCGTTTAGAGTTACAGGAGCCATAACCTGGAAAAACGAAGCTCTCCAGAAGATCTACGCCTTTGACAGCCCAAGGCCGTCATAACGGCGTTCCATACCCAAAAAGGACCATCCGAATCACTTCCGGGGGCTCGGAAGTTTTTTTTCTTTTCGGTTTCTTCATTTGAATTTTTTGGTTAAACGGGATCACCATGGCTGGCCTACGATTTGACACCGCTGCAGAATGATTCCTCATGGTACAGTTCCGTTTCAAATCCACGCACTCATTTCCAAAATTCGCACGACACCGTTTCAGCGTTTTGATCCGACCTTGCACCCCGCACCGTCGATGTTGCACCTTGAGTATATCGATTATTCGGACAGCCATATCTTTTGACTCGTTTAGAGTTACGGGAGCCATAACCTGTCAAAACGAAGCTCTCCAGGAGATCTACGCCTTTGACAGCCCAAGGTCGTCATAACGGCGTTCCATACCCAAAAAGGACCATCCGAATCACTTTCGGGGACTCGGAAGTATTTTTTCTTTTCGGTTTCTTTATTTGAATTTTTTGGTTAAACGGGATCACCGTCGCTGGCCTACGATTTAACACCGCTGCAGAATGATTCCTCATGGTACATTTCCGTTTCAAATCCACGCACTCATTTCCAAAATTCGCACGACACCGTTTCGGCGTTTTGATCCGACGTTGCACCCCGCACCGTCGATGTTCCACCTAGAGTATATCGATTATTCGGACAGCCATATCTTTTGACTCGTTTAGAGTTACGGGAGCCATAACCTGTCAAAATGAAGCTCTCCAGAAGATCTACGCCTTTGACAGCCCAAGGCCGTCTTAACGGCGTTCCATACCCAAAAAGGACCATCCGAATCACTTTCGGGGACTCGGAAGTTTTTTTCTTTTCGGTTTCTTCATTTGAATTTTTTGGTTAAACGGGATCACCGTGGCTGGCCTACGATTTAACACCGCTGCAGAATGATTCCTCATGGTACATTTCCGTTTCAAATCCACGCACTCATTCCAAAATTCGCACGACACCGTTTCGGCGTTTTGATCCGACGTTGCACCCCGCACCGTCGATGTTGCACCTAGAGTATATCGATTATTCGGACAGCCATATCTTTTGACTCGTTTAGAGTTACGGGAGCCATAACCTGTCAAAACGAAGCTCTCCAGGAGATCTACGCCTTTGACAGCCCAAGGCCGTCATAACGGCATTCCATACCCAAAAAGGACCATCCGAATCACTCTCGGGTGCTCGGAAGTTTTTTTTCTTTTCGGTTTCTTCATTTGAATTTTTTGGTTAAACGGGATCACCGTGGCTGGCCTACGAATTAACACCGCTGCAGAATGATTCCTCATGGTACAGTTCCGTTTCAAATCCACGCACTCATTTCCAAAATTCGCACGACACCGTTTCGCCGTTTTGATCCGACGTTGCACCCCGCACCGTCGATGTTGCACCTAGAGTATATCGATTATTCGGACAGCCATATCTTTTGACTCGTTTAAAGTTACGGGAGCCATAACCTGTCAAAACGAAGCTCTCTAGGAGATCTACGCCTTTGACAGCCAAGGCCGTCATAACGGCGTTCCATACCCAAAAAGGACCATCCAAATCACTTTCGGGGGCTCGGAAGTTTTTTTTCTTTTCGGTTTCTTCATTTGAATTTTTTGGTTAAACGGGATCACCGTGGCTGGCCTACGATTTAACACCGCTGCAGAATGATTCCTCATGGTACAGTTCCGTTTCAAATCCACGCACTCATTTCCATAATTCGCACGACACCGTTTCGGCGTTTTGATCCGACGTTGCACCCCGCACCATCGATGTTGCACCTTGAGTATATTGATTATTCGGACAGCCATATCTTTTGACTCGTTTAGAGTTACGGGAGCCATAACCTGTCAAAACGAAGCTCTCCAGGAGATCTACGTCTTTGACAGCCCAAGGCCGTCATAACGGCGTTCCATACCAAAAAAGGACCATCCGAATCACTTTCGGGAGCTCGGAAGTTTTTTTTCTTTTCAGTTTCTTCATTTGAATTTTTTGGTTAAACGGGATCACCGTGGCTGGCCTACGATTTAACACCGCAGCAGAATGATTATCCATGGTACAGTTCTGTTTCAAATCCACGCTCTCATTTCCAAAATTCGCACAACACCGTTTCGACGTTTTGATCCGACGTTGCACCCCGCACCGTCGATGTTGCACCTTGAGTATATCGATTATTCGGACATCCATATCTTTTGACTCGTTTAGAGTTACAGGAGCCATAACCTGGAAAAACGAAGCTCTCCAGGAGATCTACGCCTTTGACAGCCCAAGGCCGTCATAACGGCGTTCCATACCCAAAAAGGACCATCTGAATCACTTCCGGGGGCTCGGAAGTTTTTTTTCTTTTCGGTTTCTTCATTTGATTTTTTTGGTTAAACGGGATCACCATGGCTGGCCTACGATTTGACACCGCTGCAGAATGATTCCTCATGGTACAGTTCCGTTTCAAATCCACGCACTCATTTCCAAAATTCGCACGACACCGTTTCAGCGTTTTGATCCGACCTTGCACCCCGCACCGTCGATGTTGCACCTTGAGTATATCGATTATTCGGACAGCCATATCTTTTGACTCGTTTAGAGTTACGGGAGCCATAACCTGTCAAAACGAAGCTCTCCAGGAGATCTACGCCTTTGACAGCCCAAGGTCGTCATAACGGCGTTCCATACCCAAAAAGGACCATCCGAATCACTTTCGGGGACTCGGAAGTATTTTTTCTTTTCGGTTTCTTCATTTGAATTTTTTGGTTAAACGGGATCACCGTCGCTGGCCTACGATTTAACACCGCTGCAGAATGATTCCTCATGGTACATTTCCGTTTCAAATCCACGCACTCATTTCCAAAATTCGCACGACACCGTTTCGGCGTTCTGATCCGACGTTGCACCCCGCACCGTCGATATTGCACCTAGAGTATATCGATTATTCGGACAGCCATATCTTTTGACTCGTTTAGAGTTACGGGAGCCATAACCTGTCAAAACGAAGCTCTACAGGAGATCTACGCCTTTGACAGCCCAAGGCCATCATAACGGCGTTCCATACCCAAAAAGGACCATCCGAATCACTTTCGGGGGCTCAGAAGTTTTTTTTCTTTTCGGTTTCTTCATTTGAATTTTTTGGTTAAACGGGATCACCGTGGCTGGCCTACGATTTAACACCGCTGCAGAATGATTCCTCATGGTACAGTTCCGTTTCAAATCCACGCACTCATTTCCAAAATTCGCACGACACCGTTTCGGCGTTTTGATCCGACGTTGCACCCCGCACCGTCGATGTTGCACCTAGAGTATATCGATTATTCGGACAGCCATATCTTTTGACTCGTTTAGAGTTACGGGAGCCATAACCTGTCAAAACGAAGCTCTCTAGGAGATCTACGCCTTTGACAGCCAAGGCCGTCATAACGGCGTTCCATACTCAAAAAGGACCATCCGAATCACTTTCGGGGGCTCGGAAGTTTTTTTTCTTTTCGGTTTCTTCATTTGAATTTTTTGGTTAAACGGGATCACCGTGGCTGGCCTACGATTTAACACCGCTGCAGAATGATTCCTCATGGTACAGTTCCGTTTCAAATCCACGCACTCATTTCCAAAATTCGCACGACACCGTTTCGGCGTTTTGATCCGACGTTGCACCCCACACCATCGATGTTGCACCTTTAGTATATCGATTATTCGGACAGCCATATCTTTTGACTCGTTTAGAGTTACGGGAGCCATAACCTGTCAAAACGAAGCTCTCCAGGAGATCTACGTCTTTGACAGCCCAAGGCCGTCATAACGGCGTTCCATACCAAAAAAGGACCATCCGAATCACTTTCGGGAGCTCGGAAGTTTTTTTTCTTTTCGGTTTCTTCATTTGAATTTTTTGGTTAAACGGGATCACCGTGGCTGGCCAACGATTTAACACCGCTGCAGAATGATTATCCATGGTACAGTTCCGTTTCAAATCCACGCTCTCATTTCCAAAATTCGCACAACACCGTTTCGACGTTTTGATCCGACGTTGCACCCCGCACCGTCGATGTTGCACCTTGAGTATATCGATTATTCGGACATCCATATCTTTTGACTCGTTTAGAGTTACGGGAGCCATAACCTGGAAAAACGAAGCTCTCCAGGAGATCTACGCCTTTGACAGCCCAAGGCCGTCATAACGGCGTTCCATACCCAAAAAGGACCATCCGAATCACTTCCGGGGGCTCGGAAGTTTTTTTTCTTTTCGGTTTCTTCATTTGAATTTTTTGGTTAAACGGGATCACCATGGCTGGCTTACGATTTGACACCGCTGCAGAATGATTCCTCATGGTACAGTTCCGTTTCAAATCCACGCACTCATTTCCAAAATTCGCACGACACCGTTTCAGCGTTTTGATCCGACATTGCACCCCGCACCGTCGATGTTGCACCTTGAGTATATCGATTATTCGGACAGCCATATCTTTTGACTCGTTTAGAGTTACGGGAGCCATAACCTGTCAAAACGAAGCTCTCCAGGAGATCTACGCCTTTGACAGCCCAAGGTCGTCATAACGGCGTTCCATACCCATAAAGGACCATCCGAATCACTTTCGGGGACTCGGAAGTTTTTTTTCTTTTCGGTTTCTTCATTTGAATTTTTTGGTTAAACGGGATCACCGTGGATGGCCTACGATTTAGCACCGCTGCAGAATGATTCCTCATGGTACATTTCCATTTCAAATCCACGCACTCATTTCCAAAATTCGCACGACACCGTTTCAGCGTTTTGATCCGACGTTGCACCCCGCACCGTCGATGTTGCACCTAGAGTATATCGATTATTCGAACAGCCATATCTTTTGACTCGTTTAGAGTTACGGGAGCCATAACCTGTCAAAACGAAGCTCTCCAGGAGATCTACGCCTTTGACAGCCCAAGGCCGTCATAATGGCGTTCCATACCCAAAAAGGACCATCCGAATCACTTTCGGGGGCTCGGAAGTTTTTTTTCTTTTTGGTTTCTTCATTTGAATTTTTTGGTTAAACGGGATCACCGTGGCTGGCCTACGATTTAACACCGCTGCAGAATGATTCCTCATGGTACATTTCCGTTTCAAATCCACGCACTCATTTCCAAAATTCGCACGACACCGTTTCGGCGTTTTGATCCGACGTTGCACTCCGCACCGTCGATGTTGCACCTAGAGTATATCGATTATTCGGACAGCCATATCTTTTGACTCGTTTAGAGTTACGGGAGCCATAACCTGTCAAAACGAAGCTCTCCAGAAGATCTACGCCTTTGACAGCCCAAGGCCGTCTTAACGGCGTTCCATACCCAAAAAGGACCATCCGAATCACTTTCGGGGACTCGGAAGTTTTTTTTCTTTTCGGTTTCTTCATTTGAATTTTTTGGTTAAACGGGATCACCGTGGCTGGCCTACGATTTAACACCACTGCAGAATGATTCCTCATGGTACATTTCCGTTTCAAATCCACGCACTCATTTCCAAAATTCGCACGACACCGTTTCGGCGTTTTGATCCGACGTTGCACCCCACACCGTCGATGTTGCACCTAGAGTATATCGATTATTCGGACAGCCATATCTTTTGACTCGTTTAGAGTTACGGGAGCCATAACCTGTCAAAACGAAGCTCTCCAGGAGATCTACGCCTTTGACAGCCCAAGGCCGTCATAACGGCATTCCATACCCAAAAAGGACCATCCGAATCACTCTCGGGTGCTCGGAAGTTTTTTTTCTTTTCGGTTTCTTCATTTGAATTTTTTGGTTAAACGGGATCACCGTGGCTGGCCTACGAATTAACACCGCTGCAGAATGATTCCTCATGGTACAGTTCCGTTTCAAATCCACGCACTCATTTCCAAAATTCGCACGACACCGTTTCGCCGTTTTGATCCGACGTTGCACCCCGCACCGTCGATGTTGCACCTAGAGTATATCGATTATTCGGACAGCCATATCTTTTGACTCGTTTAGAGTTACGGGAGCCATAACCTGTCAAAACGAAGCTCTCTAGGAGATCTACGCCTTTGACAGCCAAGGCCGTCATAACGGCGTTCCATACCCAAAAAGGACCATCCAAATCACTTTCGGGGGCTCGGAAGTTTTTTTTCTTTTCGGTTTCTTCATTTGAATTTTTTGGTTAAACGGGATCACCGTGGCTGGCCTACGATTTAACACCGCTGCAGAATGATTCCTCATGGTACAGTTCCGTTTCAAATCCACGCACTCATTTCCAAAATTCGCACGACACCGTTTCGGCGTTTTGATCCGACGTTGCACCCCGCACCATCGATGTTGCACCTTGAGTATATTGATTATTCGGACAGCCATATCTTTTGACTCGTTTAGAGTTACGGGAGCCATAACCTGTCAAAACGAAGCTCTCCAGGAGATCTACGTCTTTGACAGCCCAAGGCCGTCATAACGGCGTTCCATACCAAAAAAGGACCATCCGAATCACTTTCGGGAGCTCGGAAGTTTTTTTTCTTTTCAGTTTCTTCATTTGAATTTTTGGTTAAACGGGATCACCGTGGCTGGCCTACGATTTAACACCGCAGCAGAATGATTATCCATGGTACAGTTCTGTTTCAAATCCACGCTCTCATTTCCAAAATTCGCACAACACCGTTTCGACGTTTTGATCCGACGTTGCACCCCGCACCGTCGATGTTGCACCTTGAGTATATCGATTATTCGGACATCCATATCTTTTGACTCGTTTAGAGTTACAGGAGCCATAACCTGGAAAAACGAAGCTCTCCAGGAGATCTACGCCTTTGACAGCCCAAGGCCGTCATAACGGCGTTCCATACCCAAAAAGGACCATCTGAATCACTTCCGGGGGCTCGGAAGTTTTTTTTCTTTTCGGTTTCTTCATTTGATTTTTTTGGTTAAACGGGATCACCATGGCTGGCCTACGATTTGACACCGCTGCAGAATGATTCCTCATGGTACAGTTCCGTTTCAAATCCACGCACTCATTTCCAAAATTCGCACGACACCGTTTCAGCGTTTTGATCCGACCTTGCACCCCGCACCGTCGATGTTGCACCTTGAGTATATCGATTATTCGGACAGCCATATCTTTTGACTCGTTTAGAGTTACGGGAGCCATAACCTGTCAAAACGAAGCTCTCCAGGAGATCTACGCCTTTGACAGCCCAAGGTCGTCATAACGGCGTTCTATACCCAAAAAGGACCATCCGAATCACTTTCGGGGACTCGGAAGTATTTTTTCTTTTCGGTTTCTTCATTTGAATTTTTTGGTTAAACGGGATCACCGTCGCTGGCCTACGATTTAACACCGCTGCAGAATGATTCCTCATGGTACATTTCCGTTTCAAATCCACGCACTCATTTCCAAAATTCGCACGACACCGTTTCGGCGTTCTGATCCGACGTTGCACCCCGCACCGTCGATATTGCACCTAGAGTATATCGATTATTCGGACAGCCATATCTTTTGACTCGTTTAGAGTTACGGGAGCCATAACCTGTCAAAACGAAGCTCTCCAGGAGATCTACGCCTTTGACAGCCCAAGGTCGTCATAACGGCGTTCCATACCCAAAAAGGACCATCCGAATCACTTTCGGGGACTCGGAAGTATTTTTTCTTTTCGGTTTCTTCATTTGAATTTTTTGGTTAAACGGGATCACCGTGGCTGGCCTACGATTTAACACCGCTGCAGAATGATTCCTCATGGTACAGTTCCGTTTCAAATCCACGCACTCATTTCCAAAATTCGCACGACACCGTTTCGGCGTTTTGATCCGACGTTGCACCCCGCACCGTCGATGTTGCACCTAGAGTATATCGATTATTCGGACAGCCATATCTTTTGACTCGTTTAGAGTTACGGGAGCCATAACCTGTCAAAACGAAGCTCTCTAGGAGATCTACGCCTTTGACAGCCAAGGCCGTCATAACGGCGTTCCATACTCAAAAAGGACCATCCGAATCACTTTCGGGGGCTCGGAAGTTTTTTTTCTTTTCGGTTTCTTCATTTGAATTTTTTGGTTAAACGGGATCACCGTGGCTGGCCTACGATTTAACACCGCTGCAGAATGATTCCTCATGGTACAGTTCCGTTTCAAATCCACGCACTCATTTCCAAAATTCGCACGACACCGTTTCGGCGTTTTGATCCGACGTTGCACCCCACACCATCGATGTTGCACCTTTAGTATATCGATTATTCGGACAGCCATATCTTTTGACTCGTTTAGAGTTACGGGAGCCATAACCTGTCAAAACGAAGCTCTCCAGGAGATCTACGTCTTTGACAGCCCAAGGCCGTCATAACGGCGTTCCATACCAAAAAAGGACCATCCGAATCACTTTCGGGAGCTCGGAAGTTTTTTTTCTTTTCGGTTTCTTCATTTGAATTTTTTGGTTAAACGGGATCACCGTGGCTGGCCAACGATTTAACACCGCTGCAGAATGATTATCCATGGTACAGTTCCGTTTCAAATCCACGCTCTCATTTCCAAAATTCGCACAACACCGTTTCGACGTTTTGATCCGACGTTGCACCCCGCACCGTCGATGTTGCACCTTGAGTATATCGATTATTCGGACATCCATATCTTTTGACTCGTTTAGAGTTACGGGAGCCATAACCTGGAAAAACGAAGCTCTCCAGGAGATCTACGCCTTTGACAGCCCAAGGCCGTCATAACGGCGTTCCATACCCAAAAAGGACCATCCGAATCACTTCCGGGGGCTCGGAAGTTTTTTTTCTTTTCGGTTTCTTCATTTGAATTTTTTGGTTAAACGGGATCACCATGGCTGGCTTACGATTTGACACCGCTGCAGAATGATTCCTCATGGTACAGTTCCGTTTCAAATCCACGCACTCATTTCCAAAATTCGCACGACACCGTTTCAGCGTTTTGATCCGACATTGCACCCCGCACCGTCGATGTTGCACCTTGAGTATATCGATTATTCGGACGGCCATATCTTTTGACTCGTTTAGAGTTACGGGAGCCATAACCTGTCAAAACGAAGCTCTCCAGGAGATCTACGCCTTTGACAGCCCAAGGTCGTCATAACGGCGTTCCATACCCATAAAGGACCATCCGAATCACTTTCGGGGACTCGGAAGTTTTTTTTCTTTTCGGTTTCTTCATTTGAATTTTTTGGTTAAACGGGATCACCGTGGATGGCCTACGATTTAGCACCGCTGCAGAATGATTCCTCATGGTACATTTCCATTTCAAATCCACGCACTCATTTCCAAAATTCGCACGACACCGTTTCAGCGTTTTGATCCGACGTTGCACCCCGCACCGTCGATGTTGCACCTAGAGTATATCGATTATTCGAACAGCCATATCTTTTGACTCGTTTAGAGTTACGGGAGCCATAACCTGTCAAAACGAAGCTCTCCAGGAGATCTACGCCTTTGACAGCCCAAGGCCGTCATAATGGCGTTCCATACCCAAAAAGGACCATCCGAATCACTTTCGGGGGCTCGGAAGTTTTTTTTCTTTTTGGTTTCTTCATTTGAATTTTTTGGTTAAACGGGATCACCGTGGCTGGCCTACGATTTAACACCGCTGCAGAATGATTCCTCATGGTACATTTCCGTTTCAAATCCACGCACTCATTTCCAAAATTCGCACGACACCGTTTCGGCGTTTTGATCCGACGTTGCACTCCGCACCGTCGATGTTGCACCTAGAGTATATCGATTATTCGGACAGCCATATCTTTTGACTCGTTTAGAGTTACGGGAGCCATAACCTGTCAAAACGAAGCTCTCCAGAAGATCTACGCCTTTGACAGCCCAAGGCCGTCTTAACGGCGTTCCATACCCAAAAAGGACCATCCGAATCACTTTCGGGGACTCGGAAGTTTTTTTTCTTTTCGGTTTCTTCATTTGAATTTTTTGGTTAAACGGGATCACCGTGGCTGGCCTACGATTTAACACCACTGCAGAATGATTCCTCATGGTACATTTCCGTTTCAAATCCACGCACTCATTTCCAAAATTCGCACGACACCGTTTCGGCGTTTTGATCCGACGTTGCACCCCGCACCGTCGATGTTGCACCTAGAGTATATCGATTATTCGGACAGCCATATCTTTTGACTCGTTTAGAGTTACGGGAGCCATAACCTGTCAAAACGAAGCTCTCCAGGAGATCTACGCCTTTGACAGCCCAAGGCCGTCATAACGGCATTCCATACCCAAAAAGGACCATCCGAATCACTTTCGGGTGCTCGGAAGTTTTTTTTCTTTTCGGTTTCTTCATTTGAATTTTTTGGTTAAACGGGATCACCGTGGCTGGCCTACGAATTAACACCGCTGCAGAATGATTCCTCATGGTACAGTTCTGTTTCAAATCCACGCACTCATTTCCAAAATTCACACGACACCGTTTCGCCGTTTTGATCCGACGTTGCACCCAGCACCGTCGATGTTGCACCTAGAGTATATCGATTATTCGGACAGCCATATCTTTTGACTCGTTTAGAGTTACGGGAGCCATAACCTGTCAAAACGAAGCTCTCTAGGAGATCTACGCCTTTGACAGTTAAGGCCGTCATAACGGCGTTCCATACCCAAAAAGGACCATCCAAATCACTTTCGGGGGCTCGGAAGTTTTTTTTCTTTTCGGTTTCTTCATTTGAATTTTTTGGTTAAACGGGATCACCGTGGCTGGCCTACGATTTAACACCGCTGCAGAATGATTCCTCATGGTACAGTTCCGTTTCAAATCCACGCACTCATTTCCAAAATTCGCACGACACCGTTTCGGCGTTTTGATCCGACGTTGCACCCCGCACCATCGATGTTGCACCTTGAGTATATTGATTATTCGGACAGCCATATCTTTTGACTCGTTTAGAGTTACGGGAGCCATAACCTGTCAAAACGAAGCTCTCCAGGAGATCTACGTCTTTGACAGCCCAAGGCCGTCATAACGGCGTTCCATACCAAAAAAGGACCATCCGAATCACTTTCGGGAGCTCGGAAGTTTTTTTTCTTTTTGGTTTCTTCATTTGAATTTTTTGGTTAAACGGGATCACCGTGGCTGGCCTACGATTTAACACCGCTGCAGAATGATTATCCATGGTACAGTTCCGTTTCAAATCCACGCTCTCATTTCCAAAATTCGCACAACACCGTTTCGACGTTTTGATCCGACGTTGCACCCCGCACCGTCGATGTTGCACCTTGAGTATATCGATTATTCGGACATCCATATCTTTTGACTCGTTTAGAGTTACAGGAGCCATAACCTGGAAAAACGAAGCTCTCCAGAAGATCTACGCCTTTGACAGCCCAAGGCCGTCATAACGGCGTTCCATACCCAAAAAGGACCATCCGAATCACTTCCGGGGGCTCGGAAGTTTTTTTTCTTTTCGGTTTCTTCATTTGAATTTTTTGGTTAAACGGGATCACCATGGCTGGCCTACGATTTGACACCGCTGCAGAATGATTCCTCATGGTACAGTTCCGTTTCAAATCCACGCACTCATTTCCAAAATTCGCACGACACCGTTTCAGCGTTTTGATCCGACCTTGCACCCCGCACCGTCGATGTTGCACCTTGAGTATATCGATTATTCGGACAGCCATATCTTTTGACTCGTTTAGAGTTACGGGAGCCATAACCTGTCAAAACGAAGCTCTCCAGGAGATCTACGCCTTTGACAGCCCAAGGTCGTCATAACGGCGTTCCATACCCAAAAAGGACCATCCGAATCACTTTCGGGGACTCGGAAGTATTTTTTCTTTTCGGTTTCTTTATTTGAATTTTTTGGTTAAACGGGATCACCGTCGCTGGCCTACGATTTAACACCGCTGCAGAATGATTCCTCATGGTACATTTCCGTTTCAAATCCACGCACTCATTTCCAAAATTCGCACGACACCGTTTCGGCGTTTTGATCCGACGTTGCACCCCGCACCGTCGATGTTCCACCTAGAGTATATCGATTATTCGGACAGCCATATCTTTTGACTCGTTTAGAGTTACGGGAGCCATAACCTGTCAAAATGAAGCTCTCCAGAAGATCTACGCCTTTGACAGCCCAAGGCCGTCTTAACGGCGTTCCATACCCAAAAAGGACCATCCGAATCACTTTCGGGGACTCGGAAGTTTTTTTTCTTTTCGGTTTCTTCATTTGAATTTTTTGGTTAAACGGGATCACCGTGGCTGGCCTACGATTTAACACCGCTGCAGAATGATTCCTCATGGTACATTTCCGTTTCAAATCCACGCACTCATTCCAAAATTCGCACGACACCGTTTCGGCGTTTTGATCCGACGTTGCACCCCGCACCGTCGATGTTGCACCTAGAGTATATCGATTATTCGGACAGCCATATCTTTTGACTCGTTTAGAGTTACGGGAGCCATAACCTGTCAAAACGAAGCTCTCCAGGAGATCTACGCCTTTGACAGCCCAAGGCCGTCATAACGGCATTCCATACCCAAAAAGGACCATCCGAATCACTCTCGGGTGCTCGGAAGTTTTTTTTCTTTTCGGTTTCTTCATTTGAATTTTTTGGTTAAACGGGATCACCGTGGCTGGCCTACGAATTAACACCGCTGCAGAATGATTCCTCATGGTACAGTTCCGTTTCAAATCCACGCACTCATTTCCAAAATTCGCACGACACCGTTTCGCCGTTTTGATCCGACGTTGCACCCCGCACCGTCGATGTTGCACCTAGAGTATATCGATTATTCGGACAGCCATATCTTTTGACTCGTTTAAAGTTACGGGAGCCATAACCTGTCAAAACGAAGCTCTCTAGGAGATCTACGCCTTTGACAGCCAAGGCCGTCATAACGGCGTTCCATACCCAAAAAGGACCATCCAAATCACTTTCGGGGGCTCGGAAGTTTTTTTTCTTTTCGGTTTCTTCATTTGAATTTTTTGGTTAAACGGGATCACCGTGGCTGGCCTACGATTTAACACCGCTGCAGAATGATTCCTCATGGTACAGTTCCGTTTCAAATCCACGCACTCATTTCCATAATTCGCACGACACCGTTTCGGCGTTTTGATCCGACGTTGCACCCCGCACCATCGATGTTGCACCTTGAGTATATTGATTATTCGGACAGCCATATCTTTTGACTCGTTTAGAGTTACGGGAGCCATAACCTGTCAAAACGAAGCTCTCCAGGAGATCTACGTCTTTGACAGCCCAAGGCCGTCATAACGGCGTTCCATACCAAAAAAGGACCATCCGAATCACTTTCGGGAGCTCGGAAGTTTTTTTTCTTTTCAGTTTCTTCATTTGAATTTTTTGGTTAAACGGGATCACCGTGGCTGGCCTACGATTTAACACCGCAGCAGAATGATTATCCATGGTACAGTTCTGTTTCAAATCCACGCTCTCATTTCCAAAATTCGCACAACACCGTTTCGACGTTTTGATCCGACGTTGCACCCCGCACCGTCGATGTTGCACCTTGAGTATATCGATTATTCGGACATCCATATCTTTTGACTCGTTTAGAGTTACAGGAGCCATAACCTGGAAAAACGAAGCTCTCCAGGAGATCTACGCCTTTGACAGCCCAAGGCCGTCATAACGGCGTTCCATACCCAAAAAGGACCATCTGAATCACTTCCGGGGGCTCGGAAGTTTTTTTTCTTTTCGGTTTCTTCATTTGATTTTTTTGGTTAAACGGGATCACCATGGCTGGCCTACGATTTGACACCGCTGCAGAATGATTCCTCATGGTACAGTTCCGTTTCAAATCCACGCACTCATTTCCAAAATTCGCACGACACCGTTTCAGCGTTTTGATCCGACCTTGCACCCCGCACCGTCGATGTTGCACCTTGAGTATATCGATTATTCGGACAGCCATATCTTTTGACTCGTTTAGAGTTACGGGAGCCATAACCTGTCAAAACGAAGCTCTCCAGGAGATCTACGCCTTTGACAGCCCAAGGTCGTCATAACGGCGTTCCATACCCAAAAAGGACCATCCGAATCACTTTCGGGGACTCGGAAGTATTTTTTCTTTTCGGTTTCTTCATTTGAATTTTTTGGTTAAACGGGATCACCGTCGCTGGCCTACGATTTAACACCGCTGCAGAATGATTCCTCATGGTACATTTCCGTTTCAAATCCACGCACTCATTTCCAAAATTCGCACGACACTGTTTCGGCGTTTTGATCCGACGTTGCACCCCGCACCGTCGATATTGCACCTAGAGTATATCGATTATTCGGACAGCCATATCTTTTGACTCGTTTAGAGTTACGGGAGCCATAACCTGTCAAAACGAAGCTCTCCAGGAGATCTACGCCTTTGACAGCCCAAGGCCATCATAACGGCGTTCCATACCCAAAAAGGACCATCCGAATCACTTTCGGGGGCTCAGAAGTTTTTTTTCTTTTCGGTTTCTTCATTTGAATTTTTTGGTTAAACGGGATCACCGTGGCTGGCCTACGATTTAACACCGCTGCAGAATGATTCCTCATGGTACAGTTCCGTTTCAAATCCACACACTCATTTCCAAAATTCGCACGACACCGTTTCGGCGTTTTGATCCGACGTTGCACCCCGCACCATCGATGTTGCACCTTGAGTATATCGATTATTCGGACAGCCATATCTTTTGACTCGTTTAGAGTTACGGGAGCCATAACCTGTCAAAACGATGCTCTCCAGGAGATCTACGTCTTTGACGGTCCAAGGCCGTCATAACGGCGTTCCACACCAAAAAAGGACCATCCGAATCACTTTCGGGAGCTCGGAAGTTTTTTTTCTTTTCGGTTTCTTCATTTGAATTTTTTGGTTAAACGGGATCACCGTGGCTGGCCTACGATTTAACACCGCTGCAGAATGATTATCCATGGTACAGTTCCGTTTCAAATCCACGCTCTCATTTCCAAAATTCGCACAACACCGTTTCGACGTTTTGATCCGACGTTGCACCCCGCACCGTCGATGTTGCACCTTGAGTATATCGATTATTCGGACATCCATATCTTTTGACTCGTTTAGAGTTACAGGAGCCATAACCTGGAAAAACGAAGCTCTCCAGGAGATCTACGCCTTTGACAGCCCAAGGCCGTCATAACGGCGTTCCATACCCAAAAAGGACCATCCGAATCACTTCCGGGGGCTCGGAAGTTTTTTTTCTTTTCGGTTTCTTCATTTGAATTTTTTGGTTAAACGGGATCACCATGGCTGGCCTACGATTTGACACCGCTGCAGAATGATTCCTCATGGTACAGTTCCGTTTCAAATCCACGCACTCATTTCCAAAATTCGCACGACACCGTTTCAGCGTTTTGATCTGACGTTGCACCCCGCACCGTCGATGTTGCACCTTGAGTATATCGATTATTCGGATAGCCATATCTTTTGACTCGTTTAGAGTTACGGGAGCCATAACCTGTCAAAACGAAGCCCTCCAGGAGATCTACGCCTTTGACAGCCCAAGGTCGTCATAACGGCGTTCCATACCCAAAAAGGACCATCCGAATCACTTTCGGGGACTCGGAAGTATTTTTTCTTTTCGGTTTCTTCATTTGAATTTTTTGGTTAAACGGGATCACCGTCGCTGGCCTACGATTTAACACCGCTGCAGAATGATTCCTCATGGTACATTTCCGTTTCAAATCCACGCACTCATTTCCAAAATTCGCACGACACCGTTTCGGCGTTTTGATCCGACGTTGCACCCCGCACCGTCGATATTGCACCTAGAGTATATCGATTATTCGGACAGCCATATCTTTTGACTCGTTTAGAGTTACGGGAGCCATAACCTGTCAAAACGAAGCTCTCCAGGAGATCTACGCCTTTGACAGCCCAAGGCCATCATAACGGCGTTCCATACCCAAAAAGGACCATCCGAATCACTTTCGGGGGCTCGGAAGTTTTTTTTCTTTTCGGTTTCTTCATTTGAATTTTTTGGTTAAACGGGATCACCGTGGCTGGACTACGATTTAACACCGCTGCAGAATGATTCCTCATGGTACAGTTCCATTTCAAATCCACGCACTCATTTCCAAAATTCGCACGACACCGTTTCGGCGTTTTGATTCGACGTTGCACCCCGCACCGTCGATGTTGCACCTTGAGTATATCGATTATTCGGACAGCCATATCTTTTGACTCGTTTAGAGTTACGGGAGCCATAACCTGTCAAAACGAAGCTCTCCAGGAGATCTACGCCTTTGACAGCCCAAGGCCATCATAACGGCGTTCCATACCCAAAAAGGACCATCCGAATCACTTTCAGGGACTTGGAAGTTTTTTTTCTTTTCGGTTTCTTCATTTGAATTTTTTGGTTAAACGGGATCACCGTGGCTGGCCTACGATTTAACACCACTGCAGAATGATTCCTCATGGTACAGTTCCGTTTCAAATCCACGCACTCATTTTCAAAATTCGCACGACACCGTTACGGCGTTTTGATTCGACGTTGCACCACGCACCGTCGATGTTGCACCTAGAGTATATCGATTATTCGGACAGCCATATCTTTTGACTCGTTAAGAGTTACGGGAGCCATAACCTGTCAAAACGAAGCTCTCCAGGAGATCTACGCCTTTGATGGCCCAAGGCCGTCATAACGGCGTTCCATACCCAAAAAGGACCATCCGAATCACTTTCGGCGGATCGGAAGTTTTTTTTCTTTTCGGTTTCTTCATTTGAATTTTTTGGTTAAACGGGATCACCGTGGCTGGCCTACGATTTAACACCGCTGCAGAATGATTCCTCATGGTACAGTTTCGTTTCAAATCCACGCACTCATTTCCAAAATTCGCACGACACCGTTTCGGCGTTTTGATCCGACGTTGCACCCCGCACCATCGATGTTGCACCTTGAGTATATCGATTATTCGGACAGCCATATCTTTTGACTCGTTTAGAGTTACGGGAGCCATAACCTGTCAAAACGAAGCTCTCCAGGAGATCTACGCCTTTGACAGCCCAAGGCCGTCATAACGGCGTTCCATACCAAAAAAGGACCATCCGAATCACTTTCGGGAGCTCGGAAGTTTTTTTTCTTTTCGGTTTCTTCATTTGAATTTTTTGGTTAAACGGGATCACCGTGGCTGGCCTACGATTTAACACCGCTGCAGAATGATTATCCATGGTACAGTTCCGTTTCAAATCCACGCTCTCATTTCCAAAATTCGCACAACACCGTTTCGACGTTTTGATCCGACGTTGCACCCCGCACCGTCGATGTTGCACCTTGAGTATATCGATTATTCGGACATCCATATCTTTTGACTCGTTTAGAGTTACGGGAGCCATAACCTGGAAAAACGAAGCTCTCCAGGAGATCTACGCCTTTGACAGCCCAAGGCCGTCATAACGGCGTTCCATACCCAAAAAGGACCATCCGAATCACTTCTGGGGGCTCGGAAGTTTTTTTTCTTTTCGGTTTCTTCATTTGAATTTTATGGTTAAACGGGATCACCATGGCTGGCCTACGATTTGACACCGCTGCAGAATGATTCCTCATGGTACAGTTCCATTTCAAATCCACGCACTCATTTCCAAAATTCGCACGACACCGTTTCAGCGTTTTGATCCGACGTTGCACCCCGCACCGTCGATGTTGCACCTTGAGTATATCGATTATTCGCACAGCCATATCTTTTGACTCGTTTAGAGTTACGGGAGCCATAACCTGTCAAAACGAAGCTCTCCAGGAGATCTACGCCTTTGACAGCCCAAGGTCGTCATAACGGCGTTCCATACCCAAAAAGGACCATCCGAATCACTTTCGGGGACTCGAAAGTATTTTTTCTTTTCGGTTTCTTCATTTGAATTTTTTGGTTAAACGGGATCACCGTGGCTGGCCTACGATTTAACACCGCTGCAGAATGATTCCTCATGGTACATTTCCGTTTCAAATCCACGCACTCATTTCCAAAATTCGCACGACACCGTTTCGGCGTTTTGATCCGACGTTGCACCCCGCACCGTCGATATTGCACCTAGAGTATATTGATTATTCGGACAGCCATATCTTTTGACTCGTTTAGAGTTACGGGAGCCATAACCTGTCAAAACGAAGCTCTCCAGGTGATCTATGCCTTTGACAGCCCAAGGTCGTCATAACAGCGTTCCATAACCAAAAAGGACCATCCGAATCACTTTCGGGGGCTCGGAAGTTTTTTTTCTTTTCGGTTTCTTCATTTGAATTTTTTGGTTAAACGGGATCACCGTGGCTAGCCTACGATTTAACACCGCTGCAGAATGATTCCTCATGGTACAGTTCCGTTTCAAATCCACGCACTCATTTCCAAAATTCGCACGACACCGTTTCGGCGTTTTGATCCGACGTTGCACCCCGCACCGTCGATGTTGCACCTTGAGTATATCGATTATTCGGACAGCCATATCTTTTGACTCGTTTAGAGTTACGGGAGCCATAACCTGTCAAAACGAAGCTCTCCAGGAGATCTACGCCTTTGACAGCCCAAGGCCGTCATAACGGCGTTCCATACCCAAAAAGGACCATCCGAATCACTTTCGGGAGCTCGGAAGTTTTTTTTCTTTTCGGTTTCTTCATTTGAATTTTTTGGTTAAACGGGATCACCGTGCCTGGCCTATGATTTAACACCGCTGCAGAATGATTATCCATGGAACAGTTCCGTTTCAAATCCACGCTCTCATTTTCAAAATTCGCACAACACCGTTTCGACGTTTTGATCCGACGTTGCACCCCGCACCGTCGATGTTGCACCTAGAGTATATCGATTATTCGGACAGCCATATCTTTTGACTCGTTTAGAGTTACGGGAGCCATAACCTGTCAAAACGAAGATCTCTAGGAGATCTACGCCTTTGACAGCCCAAGGCCGTCATAACGGCGTTCCATACCCAAAAAGGACCATCCGAATCACTTTCGGGGGCTCGGAAGTTTTTTTTTCTTTTCGGTTTCTTCATTTGAATTTTTTGGTTAAATGGGATCATCGTGGCTGGCCTACGATTTAACACCGCTGCAGAATGATTCCTCATGGTACAGTTCCGTTTCAAATCCACGCACTCATTTCCAAAATTCGCACGACACCGTTTCGACATTTTGATCCGACGTTGCACCCCGCACCGTCGATGTTGCACCTAGAGTATATCGATTATTCGGATAGCCATATCTTTTGACTCGTTTAGAGTTACGGGAGCCATAACCTGTCAAAACGAAGATCTCCAGGAGATCTACGCCTTTGGTAGCCCAAGGTCGTCATAACGGCGTTCCATACCCAAAAAAGACCATCCGAATCACTTTCGGGGACTCGGAAGTATTTTTTCTTTTCGGTTTCTTCATTTGAATTTTTTGGTTAAACGGGATCACCGTGGCTGGCCTACGATTTAACACCGCTGCAGAATGATTCCTCATTGTACATTTCCGTTTCAAATCCACGCACTCATTTCCAAAATTCGCACGACACCGTTTCGGCGTTTTGATCCGACGTTGCACCCCGCACCGTCGATATTGCACCTAGAGTATATCGATTATTCGGACAGCCATATCTTTTGACTCGTTTAGAGTTACGGGAGCCATAACCTGTCAAAACGAAGCTCTCAAGGAGATCTACGCCTTTGACAGCCTGAGGCCATCATAACGGCGTTCCATACCCAAAAAGGACCATCCGAATCACTTTCGGGGGCTCGGAAGTTTTTTTTCGGTTTCTTCATTTGAATTTTTTGGTTAAACGGGATCACCGTGGCTGGCCTACGATTTAACACCGCTGCAGAATGATTCCTCATGGTACAGTTCCGTTTCAAATCCACGCACTCATTTCCAAAATTCGCACGACACCGTTTCGGCGTTTTGATCTGACGTTGCACCCCGCACCATCGATGTTGCACCTTGGGTATATCGATTATTCGGACAGCCATATCTTTTGACTCGTTTAGAGTTACGGGAGCCATAACCTGTCAAAACGAAGCTCTCCAGGAGATCTATGCCTTTGACAGCCCAAGGCCGTCATAACGGCGTTCCATACCAAAAAGGACCATCCAAATCACTTTCGGGAGCTCGGAAGTTTTTTTTCTTTTCGGTTTCTTCATTTGAATTTTTTGGTTAAACGGGATCACCGTGGCTGGCCTATGATTTAACACCGCTGCAGAATGATTATCCATGGTACAGTTCCGTTTCAAATCCACGCTCTCATTTCCAAAATTCGCACAACACCGTTTCGACGTTTTGATCCGACGTTGCATCCCGCACCGTCGATGTTGCACCTAGAGTATATCGATTATTCGGACAGCCATATCTTTTGACTCGTTTAGAGTTACGGGAGCCATAACCTGTCAAAACGAAGATCTCCAGGAGATCTACACCATTGACAGCCCAAGGTCGTCATAACGGCGTTCCATACCCAAAAAGGACCATCCGAATCACTTTCGGGGGCTCGGAAGTTTTTTTTTCTTTTCGGTTTCTTCATTTGAATTTTTTGGTTAAATGGGATCACCGTGGCTGGCCTACGATTTAACACCGCTGCAGAATGATTCCTCATGGTACAGTTCCGTTTCAAATCCACGCACTCATTTCCAAAATTCGCACGACACCGTTTCGGCGTTTTGATCCGACGTTGCACCCCGCACCGTCGATGTTGCACCTAGAGTATATCGGTTATTCGGACAGCCATATCTTTTGACTCGTTTAGAGTTACGGGAGCCATAACCTGTCAAAACGAAGATCTCCAGGAGATCTACGCCTTTGACAGCCCAAAGTCGTCATAACGGCGTTCCATACCCAAAAAAGACCATCCGAATCACTTTCGGGGACTCGGAAGTATTTTTTCTTTTCGGTTTCTTCATTTGAATTTTTTGGTTAAACGGGATCACCGTGGCTGGCCTACGATTTAACACCGCTGCAGAATGATTCCTCATGGTACATTTCCGTTTCAAATCCACGCACTCATTTCCAAAATTCGCATGACACCGTTTCGGCGTTTTGATCCGACGTTGCACCCCGCACCGTCGATATTGCACCTAGAGTATATCGATTATTCGGACAGCCATATCTTTTGACTCGTTTAGAGTTACGGGAGCCATAACCTGTCAAAACGAAGCTCTCCAGGAGATCTACGCCTTTGACAGCCTGAGGCCGTCATAACGGCGTTCCATACCCAAAAAGGACCATCCGAATCACTTTCGGGGGCTCGGAAGTTTTTTTTTTCGGTTTCTTCATTTGAATTTTTTGGTTAAACGGGATCACCGTGGCTGGCCTACGATTTAACACCGCTGCAGAATGATTCCTCATGGTACAGTTCCGTTTCAAATCCACGCACTCATTTCCAAAATTCGCACGACACCGTTTCGGCGTTTTGATCCGACGTTGCACCCCGCACCATCGATGTTGCACCTTGAGTATATCGATTATTCGGACAGCCATATCTTTTGACTCGTTTAGAGTTACGGGAGCCATAACCTGTCAAAATGAAGCTCTCCAGGAGATCTACGCCTTTGACAGCCCAAGGCCGTCATAACGGCGTTCCATACCAAAAAGGACCATCCGAATCACTTTCGGGAGCTCGGAAGTTTTTTTTCTTTTCGGTTTCTTCATTTGAATTTTTTGGTTAAACGGGATCACCGTGGCTGGCCTATGATTTAACACCGCTGCAGAATGATTATCCATGGTACAGTTCCGTTTCAAATCCACGCTCTCATTTCCAAAATTCGCACAACACCGTTTCGACGTTTTGATCCGACGTTGCACCCCGCACCGTCGATGTTGCACCTAGAGTATATCGATTATTCGGACAGCCATATCTTTTGACTCGTTTAGAGTTACGGGAGCCATAACCTGTCAAAACAAAGATCTCCAGGAGATCTACGCCTTTGACAGCTCAGGGCCGTCATAACGGCGTTCCATACCCAAAAAGGACCATCCGAATCACTTTCGGGGGCTCGGAAGTTTTTTTTCTTTTCGGTTTCTTCATTTGAATTTTTTGGTTAAATGGGATCACCGTGGCTGGCCTACGATTTAACACCGCTGCAGAATGATTCCTCATGGTACAGTTCCGTTTCAAATCCATGCACTCATTTCCAAAATTCGCACGACACCGTTTTGGCGTTTTGATCCGACGTTGCACCCCGCACCGTCGATGTTGCACATAGAGTATATCGATTATTCGGACAGCCATATCTTTTGACTCGTTTAGAGTTACGGGAGCCATAACCTATCAAAACGAAGCTCTCCAGGAGATCTACGCCTTTGACAGCATAAGGCCGTCATAACGGCGTTCCATACCAAAAAAGGACCATCCGAATCACTTTCGGGAGCTCGGAAGTTTTTTTTCTTTTCGGTTTCTTCATTTGAATTTTTTGGTTAAACGGGATCACCGTGGCTGGCCTACGATTTAACACCGCTGCAGAATGATTATCCATGGTACAGTTCCGTTTCAAATCCACGCTCTCATTTCCAAAATTCGCACAACACAGTTTCGACGTTTTGATCCGACGTTGCACCCCGCACCGTCGATGTTGCACCTTGAGTATATCAATTATTCGGACATCCATATCTTTTGACTCGTTTAGAGTTACGGAAGCCATAACCTGTCAAAACGAAGCTCTCCAGGAGATCTACGTCTTTGACAGCCCAAGGCCGTCATAACGGCGTTCCATACCCAAAAAGGACCATCCGAATCACTTCCGGGGGCTCGAAAGTTTTTTTTCTTTTCGGTTTCTTCATTTGAATTTTTTGGTTAAACGGGATCACCGTGGCTGGCCTACGATTTAACACCGCTGCGGAATGATTCCTCATGGTACAGTTCCGTTTCAAATCCACGCACTCATTTCCAAAATTCGCACGACACCGTTTCAGCGTTTTGATCCGACGTTGCACCCCGCACCGTCGATGTTGCACCTTGAGTATATCGATTATTCGGACAGCCATATCTTTTGACTCGTTTAGAGTTACGGGAGCCATAACCTGTCAAAACGAAGCTCTCCAGGAGATCTACGCCTTTGACAGCCCAAGGCCATCATAACGGCGTTCCATACCCAAAAAGGACCATCCGAATCACTTTCGGGGGCTCGGAAGTTTTTTTTCTTTTTGGTTTCTTCATTTGAATTTTTTGGTTAAACGGGATCACCGTGGCTGGCCTACGATTTAACACCGCTGCAGAATGATTCCTCATGGTACAGTTCCGTTTCAAATCCACGCACTCATTTCCAAAATTCGCACGACACCGTTTCAGCGTTTTGATCCGACGTTGCACCCCGCACCGTCGATGTTGCACCTTGAGTATATCGATTATTCGGACAGCCATATCTTTTGACTCGTTTAGAGTTACGGGAGCCATAACCTGTCAAAACGAAGCTCTCCAGGAGATCTACGCCTCTGACAGCCCAAGGTCGTCATAACGGCGTTCCATACCCAAAAAGGACCATCCGAATCACTTTCGGGGACTCGAAAGTATTTCTTCTTTTCGGTTTCTTCATTTGAATTTTTTGATTAAACGGGATCACCGTGGCTGGCCTACGATTTAACACCGCTGCAGAATGATTCCTCATGGTACATTTCCGTTTCAAATCCACGCACTCATTTCCAAAATTCGCACGACACCGTTTCGGCGTTGTGATCCGACGTTGCACCCCGCACCGTCGATATTGCACCTAGAGTATATCGATTATTCGGACAGCCATATCTTTTGACTCGTTTAGAGTTACGGGAGCCATAACCTGTCAAAATGAAGCTCTCCAGGAGATCTACACCTTTGACAGCCCAAGGCCATCATAACGGCGTTCCATACCCAAAAAGGACCATCCGAATCACTTTCGGGGGCTCGGAAGTTTTTTTTTCTTTTCGGTTTCTTCATTTGAATTTTTTGGTTAAACGGGATCACCGTGGCTGGCCTACGATTTAACACCGCTGCAGAATGATTCCTCATGGTACAGTTCCGTTTCAAATCCACGCACTCATTTCCAAAATTCGCACGACACCGTTTCGGCGTTTTGATCCGACGTTGCACCCCGCACCGTCGATGTTGCACCTTGAGTATATCGATTATTCGGACAGCCATATCTTTTGACTCGTTTAGAGTTACGGGAGCCATAACCTGTCAAAACGAAGCTCTCCAGGAGATCTACGCCTTTGACAGCCCAAGGCCATCATAACGGCGTTCCATACCCAAAAAGGACCATCCGAATCACTTTCGGGGGCTCAGAAGTTTTTTTTTTTTCGGTTTCTTCATTTGAATTTTTTGGTTAAACGGGATCACCGTGGCTGGCCTACGATTTAACACCGCTGCAGAATGATTCCTCATGGTACAGTTCCATTTCAAATCCACGCACTCATTTCCAAAATTCGCACGACACCGTTTCGGCGTTTTGATCCGACGTTGCACCCCGCACCGTCGATGTTGCACCTAGAGTATATCGATTATTCGGACAACCATATCTTTTGACTCGTTTAGAGTTACGGGAGCCATAACCTGTCAAAACGAAGCTCTCCAGGAGATCTACGCCTTTGACCGCCCAAGGCCGTCATAACGGCGTTCCATACCCAAAAAGGACCATCCGAATCACTTTCGGGGGCTCGGAAGTTTTTTTTCTTTTCGGTTTCTTCATTTGAATTTTTTGGTTAAACGGGATCACCGTGGATGGCCTACGATTTAACACCGCTACAGAATGATTCCTCATGGTACAGTTCTGTTTCAAATCCACGCACTCATTTCCAAAATTCGCACGACACCGTTTCGGCGTTTTGATCCGACGTTGCACCCCGCACCGTCGATGTTGCACCTAGAGTATATCGATTATTCGGACAGCCATATCTTTTGACTCGTGTAGAGTTACGGGAGCCATAACCTGTCAAAACGTAGCTCTCTAGGAGATCTGCGCCTTTTACAGCCAAGGCCGTCATAACGGCGTTCCATACCCAAAAAGGACCATCCGAATCACTTTCGGGGGCTCGGAAGTTTTTTCTTTTCGGTTTCTTCATTTGAATTTTTTGGTTAAACGGGATCACCGTGGCTGGCCTACGATTTAACACCGCTGCAGAATGATTCCTCATGGTACAGTTCCGTTTCAAATCCACGCACTCATTTCCAAAATTCGCACGACACCGTTTCAGCGTTTTGATCCGACGTTGCACCCCGCACCGTCGATGTTGCACCTTGAGTATATCGATTATTCGGACAGCCATATCTTTTGACTCGTTTAGAGTTACGGGAGCCATAACCTGTCAAAACGAAGCTCTCCAGGAGATCTACGCCTTTGACAGCCCAAGGTCGTCATAACGGCGTTCCATACCCAAAAAGGACCATCCGAATCACTTTCGGGGACTTGGAAGTATTTTTTCTTTTCGGTTTCTTCATTTGAATTTTTTGGTTAAACGGGATCACCGTGGCTGGTCTACGATTTAACACCGCTGCAGAATGATTCCTCATGGTACATTTCCGTTTCAAATCCACGCACTCATTTCCAAAATTCGCACGACACCGTTTCGGCGTTTTGATCCGACGTTGCACCCCGCACCGTCGATATTGCACCTAGAGTATATCGATTATTCGGACAGCCATATCTTTTGACTCGTTTAGAGTTACGGGAGCCATAACCTGTCAAAACGAAGCTCTCCAGGAGATCTACGCCTTTGACCGCCCAAGGCCGTCATAACGGCGTTCCATACCCAAAAAGGACCATCCGAATCACTTTCGGGGGCTCGGAAGTTTTTTTTCTTTTCGGTTTCTTCATTTGAATTTTTTGGTTAAACGGGATCACCGTGGATGGCCTACGATTTAACACCGCTACAGAATGATTCCTCATGGTACAGTTCCGTTTCAAATCCACGCACTCATTTCCAAAATTCGTACGACACCGTTTCGGCGTTTTGATCCGACGTTGCACCCCGCACCGTCGATGTTGCACCTAGAGTATATCGATTATTCGGACAGCCATATCTTTTGACTCGTGTAGAGTTACGGGAGCCATAACCTGTCAAAACGTAGCTCTCTAGGAGATTTGCGCCTTTTACAGCCAAGGCCGTCATAACGGCGTTCCATACCCAAAAAGGACCATCCGAATCACTTTCGGGGGCTCGGAAGTTTTTTCTTTTCGGTTTCTTCATTTGAATTTTTTGGTTAAACGGGATCACCGTGGCTGGCCTACGATTTAACACCGCTGCAGAATGATTCCTCATGGTACAGTTCCGTTTCAAATCCACGCACTCATTTCCAAAATTCGCACGACACCGTTTCAGCGTTTTGATCCGACGTTGCACCCCGCACCGTCGATGTTGCACCTTGAGTATATCGATTATTCGGACAGCCATATCTTTTGACTCGTTTAGAGTTACGGGAGCCATAACCTGTCAAAAACAAGCTCTCCAGGAGATCTACGCCTTTGACAGCCCAAGGTCGTCATAACGGCGTTCCATACCCAAAAAGGACCATCCGAATCACTTTCGGGGACTTGGAAGTATTTTTTCTTTTCGGTTTCTTCATTTGAATTTTTTGGTTAAACGGGATCACCGTGGCTGGTCTACGATTTAACACCGCTGCAGAATGATTCCTCATGGTACATTTCCGTTTCAAATCCACGCACTCATTTCCAAAATTCGCACGACACCGTTTCGGCGTTTTGATCCGACGTTGCACCCCGCACCGTCGATATTGCACCTAGAGTATATCGATTATTCGGACAGCCATATCTTTTGACTCGTTTAGAGTTACGGGAGCCATAACCTGTCAAAACGAAGCTCTCCAGGAGATCTACGCCTTTGACCGCCCAAGGCCGTCATAACGGCGTTCCATACCCAAAAAGGACCATCCGAATCACTTTCGGGGGCTCGGAAGTTTTTTTCTTTTCGGTTTCTTCATTTGAATTTTTTGGTTAAACGGGATCACCGTGGCTGGCCTACGATTTAACACCGCTGCAGAATGATACCTCATGGTACAGTTCCGTTTCAAATCCACGCACTCATTTCCAAAATTCGCACGACACCGTTTCGGCGTTTTGATCCGACGTTGCACCCCGCACCGTCGATGTTGCACCTTGAGTATATCGATTATTCGGACAGCAATATCTTTTGACTCGTTTAGAGTAACGGGAGCCATAACCTGTCAAAACGAAGCTCTCCAGGAGATCTACGCCTTTGACAGCCCAAGGTCGTCATAACGGCGTTCCATACCCAAAAATGACCATTCGAATCACTTTCGGGGACTCGGAAGTATTTTTTCTTTTCGGTTTCTTCAATTGAATTTTTTGGTTAAACGGGATCACCGTGGCTGGCCTACGATTTAACACCGCTGCAGAATGATTCCTCATGGTACATTTCCGTTTCAAATCCACGCAATCATTTCCAAAATTCGCACGACACCGTTTCGGCGTTTTGATCCGACGTTGCATCCCGCACCGTCGATATTGCACCTAGAGTATATCGATTATTCGGACAGCCATATCTTTTGACTCGTTTAGAGTTACGGGAGCCATAACCTGTCAAAACGAAGCTCTCCAGGAGATCTACGCCTTTGACAGCCCAAGGCCGTCATAACGGCGTTCCATACCCAAAAAGGACCATCCGAATCACTTTCGGGGGCTCGGAAGTTTTTTTCTTTTCGGTTTCTTCATTTGAATTTTTTGGTTAAACGGGATCACCGTGGCTGGCCTACGATTTAACACCGCTGCAGAATATTTCCTCATGGTACAGTTCCGTTTCAAATCCACGCACTCATTTCCAAAATTCGCATGACACCGTTTCGGCGTTTTGATCCGACGTTGCACCCCGCACCATCGATGTTGCACCTTGAGTATATCGATTATTCGGACAGCCATATCTTTTGACTCGTTTAGAGTTATGGGAGCCATAACCTGTCAAAACGAAGCTCTCCAGGAGATCTACGCCTTTGACAGCCCAATGCCATCATAACGGCGTTCCATACCCAAAACGGACCATCCGAATCACTTTCGGGGGCTCGGAAGTTTTTTTCTTTTCGGTTTCTTCATTTGAATTTTTTGGTTAAACGGGATCACCGTGGCTGGCCTACGATTTAACACCGCTGTAGAATGATTCCTCATGGTACAGTTCCGTTTCAAATCCACGCTCTAATTTCCAAAATTCGCACGACACCGTTTCAGTGTTTTGATCCGACGTTGCACCCCGCACCGTCGATGTTGCACCTTGAGTATATCGATTATTCGGACAGCCATATCTTTTGACTCGTTTAGAGTTACGGGAGCCATAACCTGTCAAAACGAAGCTCTCCAGGATATCTACGCCTTTGACAGCCCAAGGTCGTCATAACGGCGTTTCATACCCAAAAAGGACCATCCGAATCACTTTCGGGGACTCGGAAGTATTTTTTCTTTTCGGTTTCTTCATTTGAATTTTTTGGTTAAACGGGATCACCGTGGCTGGCCTACGATTTAACACCGCTGCAGAATGATTCCTCATGGTACATTTCCGTTTCAAATCCACGCGCTCATTTCCAAAATTCGCACGACACCGTTTCGGCGTTTTGATCCGACGTTGCAACCCGCACCGTCGATGTTGCACCTAGAGTATATCAATTATTCGGACAGCCATATCTTTTGACTCGTTTAGAGTTACGGGAGCCATAACCTGTCAAAACGAAGCTCTCTAGGAGATCTACGCCTTTGACAGCCAAGGCCGTCATAACGGCGGTCCATACCCAAAAAGGACCATCCGAATCACTTTCGGGGGCTCGGAAGTTTTTTTTTTCGGTTTCTTCATTTGAATTTTTTGGTTAAACGGGATCACCGTGGCTGGCCTACGATTTAACACCGCTGCAGAATGATTCCTCATGGTACAGTTCCATTTCAAATCCACGCACTCATTTCCAAAATTCGCACGACACCGTTTCGCCATTTTGATCCGACGTTGCACCCCGCACCATCGATGTTGCCCCTTGAGTATATCGATTATTCGTACAGCCATATCTTTTGACTCGTTTAGAGTTACGGGAGCCATAACCTGTCAAAACGAAGCTCTCCAGGAGATCTATGCCTTTGACAGCCCAAGGCCGTCATAACGGCGTTCCATACCAAAAAAGGACCATCCGAATCACTTTCGGGAGCTCGGAAGTTTTTTTTCTTTTCGGTTTCTTCATTTGAATTTTTTGGTTAAACGGGATCACCGTGGCTGTCCTACGATTTAACACCGCTGCAGAATGATTATCCATGGTACAGTTCCGTTTCAAATCCACGCTCTCATTTCCAAAATTCGCAAAACACAGTTTCGACGTTTTGATCCGACGTTGCACCCCGTACCGTCGATGTTGCACCTTGAGTATATCGATTATTCGGACATCCATATCTTTTGACTCGTTTAGAGTTACGGAAGCCATAACCTGTCAAAACGAAGCTCTCCATGAGATCTACGCCTTTGACAGCCCAAGGCCGTCATAACGGCGTTCCATACCCAAAAAGGGCCATCCGAATCACTTCCGTGGGCTCGGAAGTTTTTTTTCTTTTCGGTTTCTTCATTTGAATTTTTTGGTTAAACGGGATCACTGTGGCTGGCCTACGATTTAACACCGCTGCGGAATGATTCCTCATGGTACAGTTCCGTTTCAAATCCACGCACTCATTTCCAAAATTCGCACGACACCGTTTCAGCGTTTTGATCCGACGTTGCACCCCGCACCGTCGATGTTGCACCTTGAGTATATCGATTATTCGGACAGCCATATCTTTTGACTCGTTTAGAGTTACGGGAGCCATAACCTGTCAAAACGAAGCTCTCCAGGAGATCTACTCCTTTGACAGCCCAAGGCCATCATAACGGCGTTCCATACCCAAAAAGGACCATCCGAATCACTTTCGGGGGCTCGGAAGTTTTTTTTCTTTTCGGTTTCTTCATTTGAATTTTTTGGTTAAACGGGATCACCGTGGCTGGCCTACGATTTAACACCGCTGCAGAATGATTACTCATGGTACAGTTCCGTTTCAAATCCACGCACTCATTTCCAAAATTCGCACGACACCATTTCGGCGTTTTGATCCGACGTTGCACCCCGTACCGTCGATGTTGCACCTTGAGTATATCGATTATTCGGACAGCCATATCTTTTGACTCGTTTAGAGTTACGGGAGCCATAACCTGTCAAAACGAAGCTCTCCAGGAGGTCTACGCCTTTGACAGCCCAAGGCCGTCATAACGGCGTTCCATACCCAAAAAGGACCATCCGAATCACTTTCGGGGGCTCGGAAGTTTTTTTTCTTTTCGGTTTCTTCATTTGAATTTTTTGGTTAAACGGGATCACCGTGGCTGGCCTACGATTTAACACCGCTGCAGAATGATTCCTCATGGTACAGTTCCGTTTCAAATCCACGCACTCATTTCCTAAATTCGCACGACACCGTTTCAGCGTTTTGATCCGACGTTGCACCCCGCACCGTCGATGTTGCACCTTGAGTATATCGATTATTCGGACAGCCATATCTTTTGACTCGTTTAGAGTTACGGGAGCCATAACCTGTCAAAACGAAGCTCTCCAGGAGATCTACGCCTTTGACAGCCCAAGGTCTTCATAACGGCGTTCCATACCCAAAAAGGACCATCCGAATCACTTTCGGGGACTCGGAAGTATTTTTTCTTTTCGGTTTCTTCATTTGAATTTTTTGGTTAAACGGGATCACCGTGGCTGGCCTACGATTTAACACCGCTGCAGAATGATTCCTCATGGTACATTTCCGTTTCAAATCCACGCACTCATTTCCAAAATTCGCACGACACCGTTTCGGCGTTTTGATCCGACGTTGCACCCCGCACCGTCGATATTGCACCTAGAGTATATCGATTATTCGGACAGCCATATCTTTTGACTCGTTTAGAGTTACGGGAGCCATAACCTGTCAAAACGAAGCTCTCCAGGAGATCTATGCCTTTGACAGCCCAAGGTCATCATAACGGCGTTCCATACCCAAAAAGGACCATCCGAATCACTTTCGGGGACTCGGAAGTATTTTTTCTTTTCGGTTTCTTCATTTCAATTTTTTGGTTAAACGGGATCACCGTGGCTGGCCTACGATTTAACACCGCTGCAGAATGATTCCTCATGGTACATTTCCGTTTCAAATCCACGCACTCATTTCCAAAATTCGCACGACACCGTTTCGGCGTTTTGATCCGACGTTGCACCCCGCACCGTCGATGTTGCACCTAGAGTATATCAATTATTCGGACAGCCATATCTTTTGACTCGTTTAGAGTTACGGGAGCCATAACCTGTCAAAACGAAGCTCTCTAGGAGATCTACGCCTTTGACAGCCAAGGCCGTCATAACGGCGTTCCATACCTAAAAAGGACCATCCGAATCACTTTCGGGGGCTCGGAAGTTTTTTTTTTCGGTTTCTTCATTTGAATTTTTTGGTTAAACGGGATCACCGTGGCTGGCCTACGATTTAACACCGCTGCAGAATGATTCCTCATGGTACAGTTACGTTTCAAATCCACGCACTCATTTCCAAAATTCGCACGACACCGTTTCGCCGTTTTGATCCGACGTTGCACCCCGCACCATCGATGTTGCACCTTGAGTATATCGATTATTCGGACAGCCATATCTTTTGACTCGTTTAGAGTTACGGGAGCCATAACCTGTCAAAACGAAGCTCTCCAGGAGATCTACGCCTTTGACAGCCCAAGGCCGTCATAACGGCATTCCATACCAAAAAAGGACCATCCGAATCACTTTCGGGAGCTCGGAAGTTTTTTTTCTTTTCGGTTTCTTCATTTGAATTTTTTGGTTAAACGGGATCACCGTGGCTGTCGTACGATTTAACACCGCTGCAGAATGATTATCCATGGTACAGTTCCGTTTTAAATCCACGCTCTCATTTCCAAAATTCACACAACACAGTTTCGACGTTTTGATCCGACGTTGCACCCCGCACCGTCGATGTTGCACCTTGAGTATATCGATTATTCGGACATCCATATCTTTTGACTCGTTTAGAGTTATGGAAGCCATAACCTGTCAAAACGAAGCTCTCTAGGAGATCTACGCCTATGACAGCCCAAGGCCGTCATAACGGCGTTCCATACCCAAAAAGGACCATCCGAATCACTTCCGGGGGCTCGGAAGTTTTTTTTCTTTTCGGTTTCTTCATTTGAATTTTTTGGTTAAACGGGATCACCGTGGCTGGCCTACGATTTAACACCGCTGCGGAATGATTCCTCATGGTACAGTTCCGTTTCAAATCCACGCACTCATTTCCAAAATTCGCACGACACCGTTTCAGCGTTTTGATCCGACGTTGCACCCCGCACCGTCGATGTTGCACCTTGAGTATATCGATTATTCGGACAGCCATATCTTTTGACTCGTTTAGAGTTACGGGAGCCATAACCTGTCGAAACGAAGCTCTCCAGGAGATCTACGCCTTTTACAGCCCAAGGCCGTCATAACGGCGTTCCATACCCAAAAAGGACCATCCGAATCACTTTCGGGGGCTCGGAAGTTTTTTTTCTTTTCGGTTTCTTCATTTGAATTTTTTGGTTAAACGGGATCACCGTGGCTGGCCTACGATTTAACACCGCTGCAGAATGATTCCTCATGGTACAGTTCCGTTTCAAATCCACGCACTCATTTCCAAAATTCGCACGACACCGTTTCAGCGTTTTGATCCGACGTTGTACCCCGCACCGTCGATGTTGCACCTTGAGTATATCGATTATTCGGACAGCCATATCTTTTGACTCGTTTAGAGTTACGGGAGCCATAACCTGTCAAAACGAAGCTCTCCAGGAGATCTACGCCTTTGACAGCCCAAGGTCGTCATAACGGCGTTCCATTCCCAAAAAGGACCATCCGAATCACTTTCGGGGACTCGGAAGTATTTTTTCTTTTCGGTTTCTTCATTTGGATTTTTTGGTTAAACGGGATCACCGTGGCTGGCCTACGATTTAACACCGCTGCAGAATGATTCCTCATGGTACAGTTCCGTTTCAAATCCACGCACTCATTTCCAAAATTCGCACGACACCGTTTCGGCGTTTTGATCCGACGTTGCACCCCGCACCGTCGATGTTGCACCTTGAGTATATCGATTATTCGGACAGCCATATCTTTTGACTCGTTTAGAGTTACGAGAGCCATAACCTGTCAAAACGAAGCTCTCCAGGAGATCTACACCTTTGACAGCCCAAGGCCGTCATAACGGCGTTCCATACCAAAAAAGGACCATCCGAATCACTTTCGTGAGCTCGGAAGTTTTTTTTCTTTTCGGTTTCTTCATTTGAATTTTTTGGTTAAACGGGATCACCGTGGCTGGCCTACGATTTAACACCGCTGCAGAATGATTATCCATGGTACAGTTCCGTTTCAAATCCACGCACTCATTTCCAAAATTCGCACGACACCGTTTCGGCGTTTTGATCCGACGTTGCACCCCGCACCGTCGATGTTGCACCTAGAGTATATCAATTATTCGGACAGCCATATCTTTTGACTCGTTTAGAGTTACGGGAGCCATAACCTGTCAAAACGAAGCTCTCCAGGAGATCTACGCCTTTGACAGCCAAGGCCGTCATAACGGCGTTCCATACCCAAAAAGGACCATCCGAATCACTTTCGGGGGCTCGGAAGTTTTTTTTTTCGGTTTCTTCATTTGAATTTTTTGGTTAAACGGGATCACCGTGGCTGGCCTACGATTTAACACCGCTGCAGAATGATTCCTCATGGTACAGTTCCGTTTCAAATCCACGCACTCATTTCCAAAATTCGCACGACACTGTTTCGCCGTTTTGATCCGACGTTGCACCCCGCACCATCGATGTTGCACCTTGAGTATATCGATTATTCGGACGGCCATATCTTTTGACTCGTTTAGAGTTACGGGAGCCATAACCTGTCAAAACGAAGCTCTCCGGGAGATCTACGCCTTTGACGGCCCAAGGCCGTCATAACGGCGTTCCATACCAAAAAAGGACCATCCGAATCACTTTCGGGAGCTCGGAAGTTTTTTTTCTTTTCGGTTTCTTCATTTGAATTTTTTGGTTAAACGGGATCACCGTGGCTGTCCTACGATTTAACACCGCTGCAGAATGATTATCCATGGTCGGTTCCGTTTCAAATCCACGCTCTCATTTCCAAAATTCGCACAACACAGTTTCGACGTTTTGATCCGACGTTGCACCCCGCACCGTCGATGTTGCACCTTGAGTATATCGATTATTCGGACATCCATATCTTTTGACTCGTTTAGAGTTACGGAAGCCATAACCTGTCAAAACGAAGCTCTCCAGGAGATCTACGCCTTTGACAGCCCAAGGCCGTCATAACGGCGTTCCATACCCAAAAAGGACCATCCGAATCACTTCCGGGGGCTCGGAAGTTTTTTTTCTTTTCGGTTTCTTCATTTGAATTTTTTGGTTAAACGGGATCACCGTGGCTGGCCTACGATTTAACACCGCTGCGGAATGATTCCTCATGGTACAGTTCCGTTTCAAATCCACGCACTCATTTCCAAAATTCGCGCGACACCGTTTCAGCGTTTTGATCCGACGTTGCACCCCGCACCGTCGATGTTGCACCTTGAGTATATCGATTATTCGGACAGCCATATCTTTTGACTCGTTTAGAGTTACGGGAGCCATAACCTGTCAAAACGAAGCTCTCCAGGAGATCTACGCCTTTGACAGCCCAAGGCTATCATAACGGCGTTCCATACCCAAAAAGGACCATCCGAATCACTTTCGGGGGCTCGGAAGTTTTTTTTCTTTTCGGTTTCTTCATTTGAATTTTTTGGTTAAACGGGATCACCGTGGCTGTCGTACGATTTAACACCGCTGCAGAATGATTATCCATGGTACAGTTCCGTTTTAAATCCACGCTCTCATTTCCAAAATTCACACAACACAGTTTCGACGTTTTGATCCGACGTTGCACCCCGCACCGTCGATGTTGCACCTTGAGTATATCGATTATTCGGACATCCATATCTTTTGACTCGTTTAGAGTTATGGAAGCCATAACCTGTCAAAACGAAGCTCTCTAGGAGATCTACGCCTATGACAGCCCAAGGCCGTCATAACGGCGTTCCATACCCAAAAAGGACCATCCGAATCACTTCCGGGGGCTCGGAAGTTTTTTTTCTTTTCGGTTTCTTCATTTGAATTTTTTGGTTAAACGGGATCACCGTGGCTGGCCTACGATTTAACACCGCTGCGGAATGATTCCTCATGGTACAGTTCCGTTTCAAATCCACGCACTCATTTCCAAAATTCGCACGACACCGTTTCAGCGTTTTGATCCGACGTTGCACCCCGCACCGTCGATGTTGCACCTTGAGTATATCGATTATTCGGACAGCCATATCTTTTGACTCGTTTAGAGTTACGGGAGCCATAACCTGTCGAAACGAAGCTCTCCAGGAGATCTACGCCTTTTACAGCCCAAGGCCGTCATAACGGCGTTCCATACCCAAAAAGGACCATCCGAATCACTTTCGGGGGCTCGGAAGTTTTTTTTCTTTTCGGTTTCTTCATTTGAATTTTTTGGTTAAACGGGATCACCGTGGCTGGCCTACGATTTAACACCGCTGCAGAATGATTCCTCATGGTACAGTTCCGTTTCAAATCCACGCACTCATTTCCAAAATTCGCACGACACCGTTTCAGCGTTTTGATCCGACGTTGTACCCCGCACCGTCGATGTTGCACCTTGAGTATATCGATTATTCGGACAGCCATATCTTTTGACTCGTTTAGAGTTACGGGAGCCATAACCTGTCAAAACGAAGCTCTCCAGGAGATCTACGCCTTTGACAGCCCAAGGTCGTCATAACGGCGTTCCATTCCCAAAAAGGACCATCCGAATCACTTTCGGGGACTCGGAAGTATTTTTTCTTTTCGGTTTCTTCATTTGGATTTTTTGGTTAAACGGGATCACCGTGGCTGGCCTACGATTTAACACCGCTGCAGAATGATTCCTCATGGTACAGTTCCGTTTCAAATCCACGCACTCATTTCCAAAATTCGCACGACACCGTTTCGGCGTTTTGATCCGACGTTGCACCCCGCACCGTCGATGTTGCACCTTGAGTATATCGATTATTCGGACAGCCATATCTTTTGACTCGTTTAGAGTTACGAGAGCCATAACCTGTCAAAACGAAGCTCTCCAGGAGATCTACACCTTTGACAGCCCAAGGCCGTCATAACGGCGTTCCATACCAAAAAAGGACCATCCGAATCACTTTCGTGAGCTCGGAAGTTTTTTTTCTTTTCGGTTTCTTCATTTGAATTTTTTGGTTAAACGGGATCACCGTGGCTGGCCTACGATTTAACACCGCTGCAGAATGATTATCCATGGTACAGTTCCGTTTCAAATCCACGCACTCATTTCCAAAATTCGCACGACACCGTTTCGGCGTTTTGATCCGACGTTGCACCCCGCACCGTCGATGTTGCACCTAGAGTATATCAATTATTCGGACAGCCATATCTTTTGACTCGTTTAGAGTTACGGGAGCCATAACCTGTCAAAACGAAGCTCTCCAGGAGATCTACGCCTTTGACAGCCAAGGCCGTCATAACGGCGTTCCATACCCAAAAAGGACCATCCGAATCACTTTCGGGGGCTCGGAAGTTTTTTTTTTCGGTTTCTTCATTTGAATTTTTTGGTTAAACGGGATCACCGTGGCTGGCCTACGATTTAACACCGCTGCAGAATGATTCCTCATGGTACAGTTCCGTTTCAAATCCACGCACTCATTTCCAAAATTCGCACGACACTGTTTCGCCGTTTTGATCCGACGTTGCACCCCGCACCATCGATGTTGCACCTTGAGTATATCGATTATTCGGACGGCCATATCTTTTGACTCGTTTAGAGTTACGGGAGCCATAACCTGTCAAAACGAAGCTCTCCGGGAGATCTACGCCTTTGACGGCCCAAGGCCGTCATAACGGCGTTCCATACCAAAAAAGGACCATCCGAATCACTTTCGGGAGCTCGGAAGTTTTTTTTCTTTTCGGTTTCTTCATTTGAATTTTTTGGTTAAACGGGATCACCGTGGCTGTCCTACGATTTAACACCGCTGCAGAATGATTATCCATGGTCGGTTCCGTTTCAAATCCACGCTCTCATTTCCAAAATTCGCACAACACAGTTTCGACGTTTTGATCCGACGTTGCACCCCGCACCGTCGATGTTGCACCTTGAGTATATCGATTATTCGGACATCCATATCTTTTGACTCGTTTAGAGTTACGGAAGCCATAACCTGTCAAAACGAAGCTCTCCAGGAGATCTACGCCTTTGACAGCCCAAGGCCGTCATAACGGCGTTCCATACCCAAAAAGGACCATCCGAATCACTTCCGGGGGCTCGGAAGTTTTTTTTCTTTTCGGTTTCTTCATTTGAATTTTTTGGTTAAACGGGATCACCGTGGCTGGCCTACGATTTAACACCGCTGCGGAATGATTCCTCATGGTACAGTTCCGTTTCAAATCCACGCACTCATTTCCAAAATTCGCGCGACACCGTTTCAGCGTTTTGATCCGACGTTGCACCCCGCACCGTCGATGTTGCACCTTGAGTATATCGATTATTCGGACAGCCATATCTTTTGACTCGTTTAGAGTTACGGGAGCCATAACCTGTCAAAACGAAGCTCTCCAGGAGATCTACGCCTTTGACAGCCCAAGGCTATCATAACGGCGTTCCATACCCAAAAAGGACCATCCGAATCACTTTCGGGGGCTCGGAAGTTTTTTTTCTTTTCGGTTTCTTCATTTGAATTTTTTGGTTAAACGGGATCACCGTGGCTGGCCTACGATTAAACACCGCTGCAGAATGATTCCTCATGGTACAGTTCCGTTTCAAATCCACGCACTCATTTCCAAAATTCGCACGACACCGTTTCGGCGTTTTGATCCGACGTTGCACCCCGCACCGTCGATGTTGCACCTTGAGTATATCGATTATTCGGACAGCCATATCTTTTGACTCGTTTAGAGTTACGGGAGCCATAACCTGTCAAAACGAAGCTCTCCAGGAGATCTACGCCTTTGACAGCCCAAGGCCGTCATAACGGCGTTCCATACCCAAAAAGGACCATCCGAATCACTTTCGGGGGCTCGGAAGTTTTTTTTCTTTTCGGTTTCTTCATTTGAATTTTTTGGTTAAACGGGATCACCGTGGCTGGCCTACGATTTAACACCGCTGCAGAATGATTCCTCATGGTACAGTTCCGTTTCAAATCCACGCACTCATTTCCAAAATTCGCACGACACCGTTTCGGCGTTTTGATCCGACGTTGCACCCCGCACCGTCGATATTGCACCTAGAGTATATCGATTATTCGGACAGCCATATCTTTTGACTCGTTTAGAGTTACGGGAGCCATAACCTGTCAAAATGAAGCTCTCTAGGAGATCTACGCCTTTGACAGCCCAAGGCCATCATAACGGCGTTCCATACCCAAAAAGGACCATCCGAATCACTTTCGGGGGCTCGGAAGTTTTTTTTTCTTTTCGGTTTCTTTATTTGAATTTTTTGGTTAAACGGGATCACCGTGGCTGGCCTACGATTTAACACCGCTGCAGAATGATTCCTCATGGTACAGTTCCGTTTCAAATACACGCACTCATTTCCAAAATTCGCACGACACCGTTTCGGCGTTTTGATCCGACGTTGCACCCCGCACCGTCGATGTTGCACCTTCAGTATATCGATTATTCGGACAGCCATATCTTTTGACTCGTTTAGAGTTACGGGAGCCATAACCTGTCAAAACAAAGCTCTCTAGGAGATCTACGCCTTTGACAGCCCAAGGTCGTCATAACGGCGTTCCATACCCAAAAAGGACCATCCGAATCACTTTCGGGGACTCGGAAGTATTTTTTCTTTTCGGTTTCTTCATTTGAATTTTTTGGTTAACCGGGATCACTGTGGCTGGCCTACGATTTAACACCGCTGCAGAATGATTCCTCATGGTACATTTCCGTTTCAAATCCACGCACTCATTTCCAAAATTCGCACGACACCGTGTCGGCGTTTTGATCCGACGTTGCACCCCGCACCATCTATGTTGCACCTAGAGTATATCAATTATTCGGACAGCCATATCTTTTGACTCGTTTATAGTTACGGGAGCCATAACCTGTCAAAACGAAGCTCTCTAGGAGATCTACGCCTTTGACAGCCAAGGCCGTCATAACGGCGTTCCATACCCAAAAATGACCATCCGAATCACTTTCGGGGGCTCGGAAGTTTTTTTTTTCGGTTTCTTCATTTGAATTTTTTGGTTAAACGGGATCACCGTTGCTGGCCTACGATTTAACACCGCTGCAGAATGATTCCTCATGGTACAGTTCCGTTTCAAATCCACGCACTCATTTCCAAAATTCGCACGACACCGTTTCGCCGTTTTGATCCGACGTTGCACCCCGCACCATCGATGTTGCACCTTGAGTATATCGATTATTCGGACAGCCATATCTTTTGACTCGTTTAGAGTTACGGGAGCCATAACCTGTCAAAACGAAGCTCTCCAGGAGATCTACGCCTTTGACAGCCCAAGGCCGTCATAACGGCGTTCCATACCAAAAAAGGACCATCCGAATCACTTTCGGGAGCTCGGAAGTTTTTTTTCTTTTCGGTTTCTTCATTTGAATTTTTTGGTTAAACGGGATCACCGTGGCTGGCCTACGATTTAACACCGCTGCAGAATGATTATCCATGGTACAGTTCCGTTTCAAATCCACGCTCTCATTTCCAAAATTCGCACAACACAGTTTCGACGTTTTGATCCGACGTTGCACCCCGCACCGTCGATGTTGCACCTTGAGTATATCGATTATTCGGACATCCATATCTTTTGACTCGTTTAGAGTTACGGAAGCCATAACCTGTCAAAACGAAGCTCTCCAGGAGATCTACGCCTTTGACAGCCCAAGGCCGTCATAACGGCGTTCCATACCCAAAAAGGACCATCCGAATCACTTCCGGGGGCTCGGAAGTTTTTTTTCTTTTCGGTTTCTTCATTTGAATTTTTTGGTTAAACGGGATCACCGTGGCTGGCCTACGATTTAACACCGCTGCGGAATGATTCCTCATGGTACAGTTCCGTTTCAAATCCACGCACTCATTTCCAAAATTCGCACGACACCGTTTCGGCGTTTTGATCCGACGTTGCACCCCGCACCGTCGATGTTGCACCTAGAGTATATCAATTATTCGGACAGCCATATCTTTTGACTCGTTTAGAGTTACGGGAGCCATAACCTGTCAAAACGAAGCTCTCCAGGAGATCTACGCCTTTGACAGCCCAAGGACATCATAACGGCGTTCCATACCCAAAAAGGACCATCCGAATCACTTTCGGGGGCTCGGAAGTTTTTTTTCTTTTCGGTTTCTTCATTTGAATTTTTTGGTTAAACGGGATCACCGTGGCTGGCCTACGATTTAACACCGCTGCAGAATGATTCCTCATGGTACAGTTCCGTTTCAAATCCACGCACTCATTTCCAAAATTCGCACGACACCGTTTCGGCGTTTTGATCCGACATTGCACCCCGCACCGTCGATGTTGCACCTTGAGTATATCGATTATTCGGACAGCCATATCTTTTGACTCGTTTAGAGTTACGAGAGCCATAACCTGTCAAAACGAAGCTCTCCAGGAGATCTACACCTTTGACAGCCCAAGGCCGTCATAACGGCGTTCCATACCCAAAAAGGACCATCCGAATCACTTTCGGGGGCTCGGAAGTTTTTTTTCTTTTCGGTTTCTTCATTTGAATTTTTTGGTTAAACGGGATCACCGTGGCTGGCCTACGATTTAACACCGCTGCAGAATGATTCCTCATGGTACAGTTCCGTTTCAAATCCACGCACTCATTTCCAAAATTCGCACGACACCGTTTCAGCGTTTTGATCCGACGTTGCACCCCGCACCGTCGATGTTGCACCTTAAGTATATCGATTATTCGGACAGCCATATCTTTTGACTCGTTTAGAGTTACGGGAGCCATAACCTGTCAAAATGAAGCTCTCCAGGAGATCTACGCCTTTGACAGCCCAAGGTTGTCATAACGGCGTTCCATACCCAAAAAAGACCATCCGAATCACTTTCGGGGACTCGGAAGTATTTTTTCTTTTCGGTTTCTTCATTTGAATTTTTTGGTTAAACAGGATCACCGTGGCTGGCCTACGATTTAACACCGCTGCAGAATGATTCCTCATGGTACATTTCCATTTCAAATCCACGCACTCATTTCCAAAATTCGCACGACACCGTTTCGGCGTTTTGATCCGACGTTGCACCCCGCACCGTCGATATTGCACCTAGAGTATATCGATTATTCGGACAGCCATATCTTTTGACTCGTTTAGAGTTACGGGAGCCATAACCTGTCAAAACGAAGCTCTCCAGGAGATCTACGCCTTTGACAGCCCAAGGCCATCATAACGGCGTTCCATACCCAAAAAGGACCTTCCGAATCACTTTCGGGGGCTCGGAAGTTTTTTTCTTTTCGGTTTCTTCATTTGAATTTTTTGGTTAAACGGGATCACCGTGGCTGGCCTACGATTTAACACCGCTGCAGAATGATTCCTCATGGTACAGTTCCGTTTCAAATCCACGCACTCATTTCCAAAATTCGCACGAAACCGTTTCGGCGTTTTGATCCGACGTTGCACCCCGCACCGTCGATGTTGCACCTTGAGTATATCGATTATTCGGACAGCCATATCTTTTGACTCGTTTAGAGTTACGGGAGCCATAACCTGTCAAAACGAAGCTCTCCAGGAGATCTACGGCTTTGACATCCCAAGGCCATCATAACGGCGTTCCATACCCAAAAAGGACCATCCGAATCACTTTCGGGGGCTCGGAAGTTTTTTTTCTTTTCGGTTTCTTCATTTGAATTTTTTGGTTAAACGGGATCACCGTGGCTGGCCTACGATTTAACACCGCTGCAGAATGATTCCTCATGGTACAGTTCCGTTTCAAATCCACGCACTCATTTCCAAAATTCGCACGACACCGTTTCGGCGTTTTGATCCGACGTTGCACCCCGCACCGTCGATGTTGCACCTAGAGTATATCGATTATTCGGACAGCCATATCTTTTGACTCGTTTAGAGTTACGGGAGCCATAACCTGTCAAAACGAAGCTCTCCAGGAGATCTACGCCTTTGACAGCCCAAGGCCGTCATAACGGCGTTCCATACCCAAAAAGGACCATCCGAATCACTTTCGGGGGCTTGGAAATTTTTTTCTTTTCGGTTTCTTCATTTGAATTTTTTGGTTAAACGGGATCACCGTGGATGGCCTACGATTTAACACCGCTGCAGAATGATTCCTCATGGTACAGTTCCATTTCAAATCCACGCACTCATTTCCAAAATTCGCACGACACCGTTTCGGCGTTTTGATCCGACGTTGCACCCCGCACCGTCGATATTGCACCTAGAGTATATCGATTATTCGGACAGCCATATCTTTTGACTCGTTTAGAGTTACGGGAGCCATAACCTGTCAAAACGAAGCTCTCCAGGAGATCTACGCCTTTGACAGCCAAGGCCGTCATAACGGCGTTCCATACCCAAAAAGGACCATCCGAATCACTTTCGGGGGCTCGGAAGTTTTTTTCTTTTCGGTTTCTTCATTTGAATTTTTTGGTTAAACGGGATCACCGTGGCTGGCCTACGATTTAACACCGCTGCAGAATGTTTCCTCATGGTACAGTTCCGTTTCAAATCCACGCACTCATTTCCAAAATTCGCACGACATCGTTTCGGCGTTTTGATCCGACGTTGCACCCCGCACCATCGATGTTGCACCTTGAGTATATCGATTATTCGGACAGCCATATCTTTTGACTCGTTTAGAGTTACGGGAGCCATAACCTGTCAAAACGAAGCTCTCCAGGAGATCTATGCCTTTGACAGCCCAAGGCCATCATAACGGCGTTCCATACCCAAAAAGGACCATCCGAATCACTTTCGGGGGCTCAGAAGTTTTTTTTCTTTTCGGTTTCTTCATTTGAATTTTTTGGTTAAACGGGATCACCGTGGCTGGCCTACGATTTAACACCGCTGCAGAATGATTCCTCATGGTACAGTTCCGTTTCAAATCCACGCACTCATTTCCAAAATTCGCACGACACCGTTTCAGCGTTTTGATCCGACGTTGCACCCCGCACCGTCGATGTTGCACCTTGAGTATATCGATTATTCGGACAGCCATATCTTTTGACTCGTTAACAGTTACGAGAGCCATAACCTGTCAAAACAAAGCTCTCCGGGAGATCTACGCCTTTGACTACCCTAGGCCGTCATAACGGAGTTCCATACCCAAAAAGGACCATCCGAATCACTTTCGGGGACTCGGAAGTATTTTTTCTTTTCGGTTTCTTCATTTGAATTTTTTGGTTAAACGGGATCACCGTGGCTGGCCTACGATTTAACACCGCTGCAGAATGATTCCTCATGGTACAGTTCCGTTTCAAATCCACGCACTCATTTCCAAAATTCGCACGACACCGTTTCGGCATTTTGATCCGACGTTGCACCCCGCACCGTCGATGTTGCACCTTGAGTATATCGATTATTCGGACAGCCATATCTTTTGACTCGTTTAGATTTACGGGAGCCATAACCTGTCAAAACGAAGCTCTCCAGGAGATCTACGCCTTTGACAGCCCAAGGCCGTCATAACGGCGTTCCATACCCAAAAAGGACCATCCGAATCACTTTCGGGGGCTCGGAAGTTTTTTTTTCTTTTCGGTTTCTTCATTTGAATTTTTTGGTTAAACGGGATCACCGTGGCTGGCCTACGATTTAACACCGCTGTAGAATGATTCCTCATGGTACAGTTCTGTTTCAAATCCACGCACTCATTTCCAAAATTCGCACGACACCGTTTCGGCGTTTTGATCCGACGTTGCACCCCGCACCGTCGATGTTGCACCTATAGTATATCGATTATTCGGACAGCCATATCTTTTGACTCGTTTAGAGTTACGGGAGCCATAACCTGTCAAAACGAAGCTCACTAGGAGATCTACGCCTTTGACAGCCAAGGCCGTCATAACGGCGTTCCATACCCAAAAAGGACCATCCGAATCACTTTCGGGGGCTCGGAAGTTTTTTTTTCGGTTTCTTCATTTGAATTTTTTGGTTAAACGGGATCACCGTGGCTGGCCTACGATTTAACACCGCTGCAGAATGATTCCTCATGGTACAGTTCCGTTTCAAATCCACGCACTCATTTCCAAAATTCGCACGACACCGTTTCGCCGTTTTGATCCGACGTTGCACCCCGCACCATCGATGTTGCACCTTGAGTATATCGATTATTCGGACAGCCATATCTTTTGACTCGTTTAGAGTTACGGGAGCCATAACCTGTCAAAACGAAGCTCTCCAGGAGATCTACGCCTTTGACAGCCCAAGGCCGTCATAACGGCGTTCCATACCAAAAAAGGACCATCCGAATCACTTTCGGGAGCTTGGAAGTTTTTTTTCTTTTCGGTTTCTTCATTTGAATTTTTTGGTTAAACGGGATCACAGTGGCTGGCCTACGATTTAACACCGCTGCAGAATGATTATCCATGGTACAGTTCCGTTTCAAATCCACGCTCTCATTTCCAAAATTCGCACAACACAGTTTCGACGTTTTGATCTGACGTTGCACCCCGCACCGTCGATGTTGCACCTTGAGTATATCGATTATTCGGACATCCATATCTTTTGACTCGTTTAGAGTTACGGAAGCCATAACCTGTCAAAAAGAAGCTCTCCAGGAGATCTACGCCTTTGACAGCCCAAGGCCGTCATAACGGTGTTCCACACCCAAAAAGGACCATCTGAATCACTTCCGGGGGCTCGGAAGTTTTTTTTCTTTTCGGTTTCTTCATTTGAATTTTTTGGTTAAACGGGATCACCGTGGCTGGCCTACGATTTAACACCGCTGCGGAATGATTCCTTATGGTACAGTTCCATTTCAAATCCACGCACTCATTTCCAAAATTCGCACGACACCGTTTCGGCGTTTTGATCCGACGTTGCACCCCGCACCGTCGATATTGCACCTAGAGTATATCGATTATTCGGACAGCCATATCTTTTGACTCGTTTAGAGTTACGGGAGCCATAACCTGTCAAAACAAAGCTCTCCAGGAGATCTACGCCTTTGACAGCCCAAGGCCATCATAACGGCGTTCCATACCCAAAAAGGACCATCCGAATCACTTTCGGGGGCTCGGAAGTTTTTTTTCTTTTCGGTTTCTTCATTTGAATTTTTTGGTTAAACGGGATCACCGTGGCTGGCCTACGATTTAACACCGCTGCAGAATGATTCCTCATGGTACAGTTCCGTTTCAAATCCACGCACTCATTTCCAAAATTCGCACGACACCGTTTCGGTGTTTTGATCCGACGTTGCACCCCGCACCGTCGATGTTGCACCTTGAGTATATCGATTATTCGGACAGCCATATCTTTTGACTCGTTTAGAGTTACGGGAGCCATACCCTGTCAAAACGAAGCTCTCCAGGAGATCTACGGCTTTGACAGCCCAAGGCCATCATAACGGCGTTCCATACCCAAAAAGGACCATCCGAACCACTTTCGGGGGCTCGGAAGTTTTTTTTCTTTTCGGTTTCTTCATTTGAATTTTTTGGTTAAACGGGATCACCGTGGCTGGCCTACGATTTAACACCGCTACAGAATGATTCCTCATGGTACAGTTCCGTTTCAAATCCACGCACTCATTTCCAAAATTCGCACGACACCGTTTCGGCGTTTTGATCCGACGTTGCACCCCGCACCGTCGATGTTGCACCTAGAGTATATCGATTATTCGGACAGCCATATCTTTTGACTCGTTTAGAGTTACGGGAGCCATAACCTGTCAAAACGAAGCTCTCCAGGAGATCTACGCCTTTGACAGCCCAAGGCCGTCATAACGGCGTTCCATACCCAAAAAGGACCATCCGAATCACTTTCGGGGGCTTGGAAATTTTTTTCTTTTCGGTTTCTTCATTTGAATTTTTTGGTTAAACGGGATCACAGTGGCTGGCCTACGATTTAACACCGCTGCAGAATGATTATCCATGGTACAGTTCCGTTTCAAATCCACGCTCTCATTTCCAAAATTCGCACAACACTGTTTCGACGTTTTGATCTGACGTTGCACCCCGCACCGTCGATGTTGCACCTTGAGTATATCGATTATTCGGACATCCATATCTTTTGACTCGTTTAGAGTTACGGAAGCCATAACCTGTCAAAAAGAAGCTCTCCAGGAGATCTACGCCTTTGACAGCCCAAGGCCGTCATAACGGTGTTCCACACCCAAAAAGGACCATCTGAATCACTTCCGGGGGCTCGGAAGTTTTTTTTCTTTTCGGTTTCTTCATTTGAATTTTTTGGTTAAACGGGATCACCGTGGCTGGCCTACGATTTAACACCGCTGCGGAATGATTCCTTATGGTACAGTTCCATTTCAAATCCACGCACTCATTTCCAAAATTCGCACGACACCGTTTCGGCGTTTTGATCCGACGTTGCACCCCGCACCGTCGATATTGCACCTAGAGTATATCGATTATTCGGACAGCCATATCTTTTGACTCGTTTAGAGTTACGGGAGCCATAACCTGTCAAAACGAAGCTCTCCAGGAGATCTACGCCTTTGACAGCCCAAGGCCATCATAACGGCGTTCCATACCCAAAAAGGACCATCCGAATCACTTTCGGGGGCTCGGAAGTTTTTTTTCTTTTCGGTTTCTTCATTTGAATTTTTTGGTTAAACGGGATCACCGTGGCTGGCCTACGATTTAACACCGCTGCAGAATGATTCCTCATGGTACAGTTCCGTTTCAAATCCACGCACTCATTTCCAAAATTCGCACGACACCGTTTCGGTGTTTTGATCCGACGTTGCACCCCGCACCGTCGATGTTGCACCTTGAGTATATCGATTATTCGGACAGCCATATCTTTTGACTCGTTTAGAGTTACGGGAGCCATACCCTGTCAAAACGAAGCTCTCCAGGAGATCTACGGCTTTGACAGCCCAAGGCCATCATAACGGCGTTCCATACCCAAAAAGGACCATCCGAACCACTTTCGGGGGCTCGGAAGTTTTTTTTCTTTTCGGTTTCTTCATTTGAATTTTTTGGTTAAACGGGATCACCGTGGCTGGCCTACGATTTAACACCGCTACAGAATGATTCCTCATGGTACAGTTCCGTTTCAAATCCACGCACTCATTTCCAAAATTCGCACGACACCGTTTCGGCGTTTTGATCCGACGTTGCACCCCGCACCGTCGATGTTGCACCTAGAGTATATCGATTATTCGGACAGCCATATCTTTTGACTCGTTTAGAGTTACGGGAGCCATAACCTGTCAAAACGAAGCTCTCCAGGAGATCTACACCTTTGACAGCCCAAGGCCGTCATAACGGCGTTCCATACCCAAAAAGGACCATCCGAATCACTTTCGGGGGCTTGGAAATTTTTTTCTTTTCGGTTTCTTCATTTGAATTTTTTGGTTAAACGGGATCACCGTGGATGGCCTACGATTTAACACCGCTGCAAAATGATTCCTCATGGTACAGTTCCGTTTCAAATCCACGCACTCATTTCCAAAATTCGCACGACACCGTTTCGGCGTTTTGATCCGACGTTGCACCCCGCACCGTCGATGTTGCACCTAGAGTATATCGATTATTCGGACAGCCATATCTTTTGACTCGTTTAGAGTTACGGGAGCCATAACCTGTCAAAACGAAGCTCTCTAGGAGATCTACGCCTTTGACAGCCAAGGCCGTCATAACGGCGTTCCATACCCAAAAAGGACCATCCGAATCACTTTCGGGGGCTCGGAATTTTTTTTCTTTTCGGTTTCTTCATTTGAATTTTTTGGTTAAACGGGATCACCGTGGCTGGCCTACGATTTAACACCGCTGCAGAATGTTTCCTCATGGTACAGTTCCGTTTCAAATCCACGCACTCATTTCCAAAATTCGCACGACACCGTTTCGGCGTTTTAATCCGACGTTGCACCCCGCACCATCGATGTTGCACCTTGAGTATATCGATTATTCGGACAGCCATATCTTTTGACTCGTTTAGAGTTACGGGAGCCATAACCTGTCAAAACGAAGCTCTCCAGGAGATCTATGCCTTTGACAGCCCAAGGCCATCATAACGGCGTTCCATACCCAAAAAGGACCATCCGAATCACTTTCGGGGGCTCAGAAGTTTTTTTTCTTTTCGGTTTCTTCATTTGAATTTTTTGGTTAAACGGGATCACCGTGGCTGGCCTACGATTTAACACCGCTGCAGAATGATTCCTCATGGTACAGTTCCGTTTCAAATCCATGCACTCATTTCCAAAATTCGCACGACACCGTTTCAGCGTTTTGATCCGACGTTGCACCCCGCACCGTCGATGTTGCACCTTGAGTATATCGATTATTCGGACAGCCATATCTTTTGACTCGTTAAGAGTTACGGGAGCAATAACCTGTCAAAACAAAGCTCTCCAGGAGATCTACGCCTTTGACTACCCTTGGCCGTCATAATCGAGTTCCATACCCAAAAAGGACCATCCGAATCACTTTCGGGGACTCGGAAGTATTTTTTCTTCTCGGTTTCTTCATTTGAATTTTTTGGTTAAACGGGATCACCGTGGCTGGCCTACGATTTAACACCGCTGCAGAATGATTCCTCATGGTACAGTTCCGTTTTAAATCCACGCACTCATTTCCAAAATTCGCACGACACCGTTTCGGCGTTTTGATCCGACGTTGCACCCCGCACCGTCGATGTTGCACCTTGAGTATATCGATTATTCGGACAGCCATATCTTTTGACTCGTTTAGATTTACGGGAGCCATAACCTATCAAAACGAAGCTCTCCAGGAGATCTATGCCTTTGACAGCCCAAGGCCGTCATAACGGCGTTCCATACCCAAAAAGGACCATCCGAATCACTTTCGGGGGCTCGGAAGTTTTTTTTTCTTTTCGGTTTCTTCATTTGAATTTTTTGGTTAAACGGGATCACCTTGGCTGGCCTACGATTTAACACCGCTGTAGAATGATTCCTCATGGTACAGTTCTGTTTCAAATCCACGCACTCATTTCCAAAATTCGCACGACACCGTTTCGGCGTTTTGATCCGACGTTGCACCCCGCACCGTCGATGTTGCACCTATAGTATATCGATTATTCGGACAGCCATATCTTTTGACTCGTTTAGAGTTACGGGAGCCATAACCTGTCAAAACTAAGCTCACTAGGAGATCTACGCCTTTGACAGCCAAGGCCGTCATAACGGCGTTCCATACCCAAAAAGGACCATCCGAATCACTTTCGGGGGCTCGGAAGTTTTTTTTTCGGTTTCTTCATTTGAATTTTTTGGTTAAACGGGATCACCGTGGCTGGCCTACGATTTAACACCGCTGCAGAATGATTCCTCATGGTACAGTTCCGTTTCAAATCCACGCACTCATTTCCAAAATTCGCACGACACCGTTTCGCCGTTTTGATCCGACGTTGCACCCCGCACCATCGATGTTGCACCTTGAGTATATCGATTATTCGGACAGCCATATCTTTTGACTCGTTTAGAGTTACGGGAGCCATAACCTGTCAAAACAAAGCTCTCCAGGAGATCTACGCCTTTGACAGCCCAAGGCCGTCATAACGGCGTTCCATACCAAAAAAGGACCATCCGAATCACTTTCGGGAGCTCGGAAGTTTTTTTTCTTTTCGGTTTCTTCATTTGAATTTTTTGGTTAAACGGGATCACAGTGGCTGGCCTACGATTTAACACCGCTGCAGAATGATTATCCATGGTACAGTTCCGTTTCAAATCCACGCTCTCATTTCCAAAATTCGCACAACACAGTTTCGACGTTTTGATCCGACGTTGCACCCCGCACCGTCGATGTTGCACCTTGAGTATATCGATTATTCGGACATCCATATCTTTTGACTCGTTTAGAGTTACGGAAGCCATAACCTGTCAAAAAGAAGCTCTCCAGGAGATCTACGCCTTTGACAGCCCAAGGCCGTCATAACGGCATTCCACACCCAAAAAGGACCATCCGAATCACTTCCGGGGGCTCGGAAGTTTTTTTTCTTTTCGGTTTCTTCATTTGAATTTTTTGGTTAAACGGGATCACCGTGGCTGGCCTACGATTTAACACCGCTGCGGAATGATTCCTCATGGTACAGTTCCGTTTCAAATCCACGTACTCATTTCCAAAATTCGCACGACACCGTTTCAGCGTTTTGATCCGACGTTGCACCCCGCACCGTCGATGTTGCACCTTGAGTATATCGATTATTCGGACAGCCATATCTTTTGTCTCGATTAGAGTTACGGGAGCCATAACCTGTCAAAACGAAGCTCTCCAGGTGATCTACGCCTTTGACAGCCCAAGGCCATCATAACGGCGTTCCATACCCAAAAAGGACCATCTGAATCACTTTTGGGGGCTCGGAAGTTTTTTTTCTTTTCGGTTTCTTCATTTGAATTTTTTGGTTAAACGGGATCACCATGGCTGGCCTACGATTTAACACCGCTGCAGAATGATTCCTCATGGTACAGTTCCGTTTCAAATCCACGCACCCATTTCCAAAATTCGCACGACACCGTTTCGGCGTTTTGATCCGCGTTGCACCCCGCACCGTCGATGTTGCACCTTGAGTATATCGATTATTCGGACAGCCATATCTTTTGACTCGTTTAGAGTTACGGGAGCCATAACCTGTCAAAACGAAGCTCTCCAGGAGATCTACGCCTTTGACAGCCAAGGCCGTCATAACGGCGTTCCATACCCAAAAAGGACCATCCGAATTACTTTCGGGGGCTCGGAAGTTTTTTTTCTTTTCGGTTTCTTCATTTTAATTTTTTGGTTAAACGGGATCACCGTGGATGGCCTACGATTTAACACCGCTGCAGAATGATTCCTCATTGTACAGTTCCGTTTCAAATCCACGCACTCATTTCCAAAATTCGCACGACACCGTTTCGGCGTTTTGATCCGACGTTGCACCCCACACCGTCGATGTTGCACCTAGAGTATATCGATTATTCGGACAGCCATATCTTTTGACTCGTTTAGAGTTACGGGAGCCATAACCTGTCAAAACGAAGCTCTCTAGGAGATCAACGCCATTGACAGCCAAGGCCGTCATAACGGCGTTCCATACCCAAAAAGGACCATCCGAATCACTTTCGAGGGCTCGGAAGTTTTTTTCTTTTCGGTTTCTTCATTTGAATTTTTTGGTTAAACGGGATCACCGTGGCTGGCCTACGATTTAACACCGCTGCAGAATGTTTCCTCATGGTATAGTTCCGTTTCAAATCCACGCACTCATTTCCAAAATTCGCACGACACCGTTTCGGCGTTTTGATCCGACGTTGCACCCCGCACCATCGATGTTGCACCTTGAGTATATCGATTATTCGGACAGCCATATCTTTTGTCTCGATTAGAGTTACGGGAGCCATATCCTGTCAAAACGAAGCTCTCCAGGTGATCTACGCCTTTGACAGCCCAAGGCCATCATAACGGCGTTCCATACCCAGAAAGGACCATCTGAATCACTTTTGGGGGCTCGGAAGTTTTTTTTCTTTTCGGTTTCTTCATTTGAATTTTTTGGTTAAACGGGATCACCATGGCTGGCCTACGATTTAACACCGCTGCAGAATGATTCCTCATGGTACAGTTCCGTTTCAAATCCACGCACTCATTTCCAAAATTCGCACGACACCGTTTCGGCGTTTTGATCCGACGTTGCACCCCGCACCGTCGATGTTGCACCTTGAGTATATCGATTATTCGGACAGCCATATCTTTTGACTCGTTTAGAGTTACGGGAGCCATAACCTGTCAAAACGAAGCTCTCCAGGAGATCTACGCCTTTGACAGCCAAGGCCGTCATAACGGCGTTCCATACCCAAAAAGGACCATCCGAATTACTTTCGGGGGCTCGGAAGTTTTTTTTCTTTTCGGTTTCTTCATTTGAATTTTTTGGTTAAACGGGATCACCGTGGATGGCCTACGATTTAACACCGCTGTAGAATGATTCCTCATGGTACAGTTCCGTTTCAAATCCACGCACTCATTTCCAAAATTCGCACGACACCGTTTCGGCATTTTGATCCGACGTTGCACCCCACACCGTCGATGTTGCACCTAGAGTATATCGATTATTCGGACAGCCATATCTTTTGACTCGTTTAGAGTTACGGGAGCCATAACCTGTCAAAACGAAGCTCTCTAGGAGATCAACGCCATTGACAGCCAAGGCCGTCATAACGGCGTTCCATACCCAAAAAGGACCATCCGAATCACTTTCGGGGGCTCGGAAGTTTTTTTCTTTTCGGTTTCTTCATTTGAATTTTTTGGTTAAACGGGATCACCGTGGCTGGCCTACGATTTAACACCGCTGCAGAATGTTTCCTCATGGTATAGTTCCGTTTCAAATCCACGCACTCATTTCCAAAATTCGCACGACACTGTTTCGGCGTTTTGATCCGACGTTGCACCCCGCACCATCGATGTTGCACCTTGAGTATATCGATTATTCGGACAGCCATATCTTTTGACTCGTTTAGAGTTACGGGAGCCATAACCTGTCAAAACGAAGCTCTCCAGGAGATCTACGCCTTTGACAGCCCAAGGCCGTCATAACGGCGTTCCATACCAAAATAGGACCATCCGAATCACTTTCGGGAGCTCGGAAGTTTTTTTTCTTTTTGGTTTCTTCATTAGAATTTTTTGGTTAAACGGGATCACCGTGGCTGGCCTACGATTTAACACCGCTGCAGAATGATTATCCATGGTACAGTTCCGTTTCAAATCCACGCTCTCATTTCCAAAATTCGCACAACACCGTTTCGACGTTTTGATCCGACGTTGCACCCCGCACCGTCAATGTTGCACCTTGAGTATATCGATTATTCAGACATCCATATCTTTTGACTCGTTTAGAGTTACGGGAGCCATAACCTGTCAAAACGAAGCTCTCCAGGAGATCTACGCCTTTGACAGCCCAAGGCCGTCATAACGGCGTTCCATACCCAAAAAGGACCATCTGAATCACTTCCGGGGGCTCGGAAGTTTTTTTTCTTTTCGGTTTCTTCATTTGAATTTTTTGGTTAAACGGGATCACCGTGGCTAGCCTACGATTTAACACCTCTGCAGAATGATTCCCCATGGTACACTTCCGTTTCAAATCCACGCACTCATTTCCAAAAGTCGCACGACACCGTTTCGGCGTTTTGCTCCGACGTTGCACCCCGCACCGTCGATGTTGCACCCTGAGTATATCTATTATTCGGACAGCCATATCTTTTGACTCGTTTAGAGTTACGGGAGCTATAACCTGTCAAAACGAATCTCTTCGGGAGATCTACATCTTTGACAGCCCCAGGACGTCATAACGACTTCCATACCCAAAAAGGACCATCCGAATCACTTTCGGGTGCTCGGAAGTTTTTTTTCTTTTCGGTTTCATCATTTGAATTTTTTGGTTAAACGGGATCACCGTTGCTGGCCTCCGATTTAACACCTTTGCAGAATGTTTCCCCATGGTACACTTCTGTTTCAAATCCACACACTCATTTCCAAAAGTCGCACGACACTGTTTCGGCGTTTTGATCCGACGTTGCACCCCGCACCGTCGATGTTGCACCCTAAGTATATCTATTATTCGGATAGCCATATCTTTTGACTCGTTTAGAGTTACGGGAGCCACAACCTATCGAAACGAAGCTATCCGGGAGATCTACGCCTTTGACAGCCGTAGGATGTCATAACGGCGTTTCATACCCAAAAAGGACCATCTGAATCACTTTTCGGGGCTCGGAAGTTTTTTTTCTTTTCGGTTTCATCATTTGAATTTTTTTGGTTAAACGGGATCACCGTTGCTGCCTCCGATTTAACACCTCTGCTGAATGATTCCCCATGGTACACTTCCATTTCAAATCCACGCACTCATTTCCAAAAGTCGCACGACACCGTTTCGGTGTTTTGATCCGACGTTGCACCCCGCACCGTCGATGTTGCACCCTGAGTATATCTATTATTCGGACAGCCATATCTTTTGACTCGTTTAGGGTTACGGGAGCCATAACCTGTCAAAACGAAGCTCTCCAGGAGATCTACGCCTTTGACAGCCCTAGGACGTCATAACGACGTTCCATACCCAAATAGAACCATCCGAATCAGTTTCGGGGGCTCGGAAGTTTTTTTTTCTTTTTGGTTTCATCATTTGAATTATTTGGTTAAACGGGATCACCGTTGCTGGCCTCCGATTTAACACCTCTGCAGAATGATTCCCCATGGTACACTTCCGTTTCAAATCCACGCACTAATTTCCAAAAGTTGCACGGCACCGTTTCGGCGTTTTGATCTGACGTTGCACCCCGCACCGTAGATGTTGCACCCTGAGTATATCTATTATTCAGACAGCCATATCTTTTGACTCGTTTAGAGTTACGGGAGCCATAACCTGTAAAAACGAAGCTCTCCGGGAGATCTACACCTTTGAGAGCCCTAGGCCTTCATAATGGCGTTCCATACCCAAAAAGGACCATCCGAATCACTTTCGGGGCTTGGAAGTTTTTTTTCTTTTCGGTTTCATCATTTGAATTTTTTGGTTAAACGGGATCACCGTTGCTGGCCTCCGATTTAACACCTCTGCAGAATGATTCCCCATGGTACAATTCTGTTTCAAATCCATGCACTCATTTCCAAGAGTCGCACGACACCGTTTCGGCGTTTTGATCCGACGTTGCACCCCGCACCGTCGATGTTGCATCCTGAGTATATCGATTATTCGGACAGTCATATCTTTTGACTCGTTTAGAGTTACGGGAGCCATAACCTATCAAAACGAAGCTCTCCGGGAGATCTACGCCTTTGACAGCCCTAGGCCTTCATAATGGCGTTCCATACCCAAAAAGGGCCATCCGAATCACTTTCGGGGCTTGGAAGTTTTTTTCTTTTCGTTTTTATCATTTGAATTTTTTGGTTAAACGGGATCACCGTTGCTGGCTTTCGATTTAACAACTCTGCAGAATGATTCCCCATGGTACAGTTCCGTTTCAAATCCATGCACTCATTTCCAAAAGTCGCACGACACCGTTTCGGCGTTTTGATCCGACGTTGCACCCCGCACCGTCGATGTTGCATCCTGAGTATATCAATTATTCGGATAGTCATATCTTTTGACTCGTTTAGAGTTACGGGAGCCATAACCTATCAAAACGAAGCTCTTCGGGAGATCTACGCCTTTGACTGCCCTAGGCCGTCGTAACGGAGATCCATACCCAAAAAGGACCATCGGAATGACTTTCGGGGGCTCCGAATTTTTTTTCTTTTCGGTTTCTTCATTTGAATTTTTTGGTTAAACGGGATCACCGTTGCTGGCCTCCGATTTAACACCTCTGCAGAATGATTCCCCATGGTACACTTTCGTTTCAAATCCACGCACTCATTTCCAAAAGTCGCACGGCACCGTTTCGGCGTTTTGCTCTGACGTTAAACCCCGCACCGTCGATGTTGCACCCTGAGTATATCTATTATTCAGATAGCCATATCTTTTGATTCGTTTAGAGTTACGGGAGCCACAACCTGTCAAAACGAAGTTCTCCGGGAGATCTACGCCTTTGACAGCTTTAGGATGTCATAACGGCGTGTCATACCCAAAAAGGACCACCCGAATCACTTTCGGGGGCTCGGAAGTTTTTTTTCTTTTCGGTTTCATCATTTGAATTTTTTGGTTAAACGGGATCACCGTTGCTGCCTCCGATTTAACACCTCTGCTGAATGATTCCCCATTGTACACTTCCATTTCAAATCCACGCACTCATTTCCAAAAGTCGCACGACACCGTTTCGGCGTTTTGATCCGACGTTGCACCCCGCACCGTCGATGTTGCACCCTGAGTATATCTATTATTCGGACAGCCATATCTTTTGACTAGTTTAGGGTTACGGGAGCCATAACCTGTCAAAACGAAGCTCTCTAGGGGATCTACGCCTTTGACAGCCCTAGGACGTCATAACGGCGTTCCATACCCAAATAGAACCATCCGAATCAGTTTCGGGGGCTCGGAAGTTTTTTTTCTTTTTGGTTTCATCATTTGAATTATTTAGTTAAACGGGATCACCGTTGCTGGCCTCCGATTTAACACCTCTGCAGAATGATTCCCCATGGTACACTTCCATTTCAAATCCACGCACTAATTTCCAAAAGTTGCACGGCACCGTTTCGGCGTTTTGATCCGACGTTGCACCCCGCACCGTAGATGTTGCACCCAGAGTATATCTATTATTCGGACAACCATATCTTTTGACTCGTTTAGAGTTACGGGAGCCATAACTTGTCAAAACGAAGCTCTCTGGGAGATCTACGCCTTTGACAGCCCTAGGCCTTCATAATGGCGTTCCATACCCAAAAAGGACCATCCGAATCACTTTCGGGGCTTGGAAGTTTTTTTTTCTTTTCGGTTTCATCATTTGAATTTTTTGGTTAAACGGGATCACCGTTGCTGGCCTCCGATTTAACACCTCTGCAGAATGATTCCCCATGGTACAGTTCCGTTTCAAATCCATGCACTCATTTCCAAAAGTCGCACGACACCGTTTCGGCGTTTTGATCCGACGTTGCACCCCGCACCGTCGATGTTGCATCCTGAGTATATCGATTATTCGGACGGTCATATCTTTTGACTCGTTTAGAGTTACGAAAGCCATAACCTGTCAAAACGAAGCTCTCCGGGAGATCTATGCCTTTGACTGCCCTAGGCCATCGTAACGGAGTTCCATACCCAAAAAGGACCATCGGAATGACTTTCGGGGGCTCCGAATTTTTTTTCTTTTCGGTTTCTTCATTTGAATTTTTTGGTTAAACGGGATCACCGTTGCTGGCCTCCGATTTAATACCTTTGCAGAATGATTCCCCATGGTACACTTCTGTTTCAAATCCACACACTCATTTCCAAAAGTCGCACGACACCGTTTCGGCGTTTTGATCCGACGTTGCACCCCGCACCGTCGATGTTGCACCCTGAGTATATCTATTATTCGCATAGCCATATCTTTTGACTCGTTTAGAGTTACGGGAGCCACAACCAGTCAAAATGAAGCTCTCCGGGAGATCTACGCCTTTGACAGCCCTAGGATGTCATAATGGCGTTTCATACCCAAAAAGGACCATCCGAATCACTTTCGGGGGCTCGGAAGTTTTTTTCCTTTTAGGTTTCATCATTTGAATTTTTTGGTTAAACGGGATCACCGTGGCTGCCTCCGATTTAACACCTCTGTTGAATGATTCCCCATGGTACACTTCCGTTTCAAATCCACGCACTCATTTCCAAAAGTCGCACGACACCGTTTCTGCATTTTGATCCGACATTGCACCCCGCACCATCGATGTTGCACCCTGAGTATATCTATTATTCGGACAGCCATATCTTTAGACTCGTTTAGAGTTACGGGAGCCATAACCTGTCAAAACGAAGCTCTCTGGGAGATCTCCGCCTTTGACGGCCCTAGGCCATCACAACGGCGTTCCATACCCAAAAAGGGCCATTCGAATCACTTTCGGGGGCTCGGAAGTTTTTTTTCTTTTCGGTTTCATCATTTGAATTTTTTGGTTAAACGGGTTCACCGTGGCTGGCCTTCGATTTAACACCTCTACAGAATGATTCCCTATGGTACACTTCCGTTTCAAATCCATGCACTCATTTCCAAAAGTCGCACGACACCGTTTCGGCGTTTTGATTCGACGTTGCACCCCGCACCGTCGATGTTGCATCCTGAGTATATTGATTATTCGGACAGCCATATCTTTTGACTCGTTTAGAGTTACGGGAGCCATAACCTGTCAAAACGAAGCTCTCCTGGAGATCTACGCCTTTGACTGCCCTAGGCCGTCATAACGGAGTTCCATACCGAAAAAGGACCATCGGAATGACTTTCGGGGGCTCGGAATTTTTTTTCTTTTCGGTTTCTTCATTTGAATTTTTTGGTTAAACGGGATCACCGTTGCTGGCCTCCGATTTAACACCTCTGCAGAATGATTCCCCATGGTACTCTTCCGTTTCAAATCCATGCACTCATTTCCAAAAGTCGCACGGCACCGTTTTGGCATTTTGCTCCGACGTTGCACCCCGCACCGTCGATGTTGCACCCTGAGTATATCTATTATTCGGACAGCCATATCTTTTGACTCGTTTAGAGTTACGGGAGCTATAACTTGTCAAAACGAAGCTCTCCGAGAGATCTACGCCTTTTGACTGCCCTAGGCCGTCATAACGGAGTTCCATACCCAAAAAGGACCATCGGAATGACTTTCGGGGGCTCTGAATTTTTTTTCTTTTCGGTTTCTTCATTTGAATTTTTTGGTTAAACGGGATCACCGTTGCTGGCCTCCGATTTTACTGCTCTGCAGAACGATTCCCCATGGTACACTTCCGTTTCAAATCCACGCACTCATTTCCAAAAGTCGCACGGCACCGTTTCGGCGTTTTGCTCCGACGTTGCACCCCGCACCGTCGATGTTGCACCCTGAGTATATCTATTTTTCGGACAGCCATATCTTTGGACTCGTTTAGAGTTACGGGAGCTATAACCTATCATAACGAAGCTCTCCGGGAGATCTACATCTTTGACAGCCCTAGGACGTCATAACGGCGTTCCATACCCAAAAAGGACCATCCGAATCACTTTCGGGGGCTCGGAAGTTTTTTTTTCTTTTCGGTTTCATCATTTGAATTTTTTTGTTAAACGGGATCACCGTTACTGGCCTCTGATTTAACACCTCTGCAGAATGATTCCCCACGGTACACTTCTATTTCAAATCCACACACTCATTTCCAAAAGTCGCACGACACCGTTTCGGCGTTTTGATCCGACGTTGCACCCCGCACCGTCGATGTTGCACCCTGAGTATATCTATTATTCGGATAGCCATATCTTTTGACTCGTTTAGAGTTACAGGAGCAACAACCTGTCAGAACGAAGCTCTCCGGGAGATCTACGCCTTTGACAGCCCTAGGATGTCATAACGGCGTTTCATACCCAAAAAGGACCATCTGAATCATTTTCGGGGGCTCAGAAGTTTTTTTTCTTTTCGGTTTCATCATTTGAATTTTTTGGTTAAACGGGATCACCGTGGCTGGCCTCCGATTTAACACCTCTACAGAATGATTCCCCATGGTACACTTCCATTTCAAATCCACGCACTCATTTCCAAAAGTCGCACGACACCGTTTCGGCGTTTTGATTCGACGTTGCACCCCGCACCGTCGATGTTGCACCCTGAGTATATCGATTATTCGGACAGCCATATCTTTTGACTTGTTTAGAGTTACTCGAGCCATAACCTGTTAAAACGAAGCTCTTCGGGAGATCTACGCCTTTGACTTCCCTAGGCCGTCATAACGGAGTTCCATACCCAAAAAGGACCATCGGAATGACTTTCGGGGGCTCGGAATTTTTTTTCTTTCCGGTTTCTTCATTTGAATTTTTTGGTCAAACGGGATCACCGTTGCTGGCCTCCGATTTAACACCACTGCAGAATGATTCCCCATGGTACACTTTCATTTCAATTCCACGCACTCATTTCGAAAAGTCGCACGGCACCGTTTCGGCGTTTTGCTCCGACGTTGCACCCCGCACCGTCGATGTTGCACCCTGAGTATATCTATTATTCGGACAGCCATATCTTTTGACTCGTTTAGAGTTACGGGAGCCACAACCTGTCAAAACGAAGCTCTTCGGGAGATCTACGCCTTTGACAACCCTAGGATGTCATAACGGCGTTCCATACCCAAAAAGGACCATCCGAATCAGTTTCGGGGGCTCAGAAGTTTTTTTTCTTTTCGGTTTCATCATTTGAATTTTTTGGTTAAACGGGATCACCGTTGCTGGCCTCCGATTTAACACCTCTGCAAATGATTCCCCATGGTACACTTCCGTTTCAAATCCACGCACTCATTTCCAAAAGTCGCACGGCACCGTTTCGGCGTTTTGATCCGACGTTGCACCCCGCACCATCGATGTTGCACCCTGAGTATATCTATTATTCGGATAGCCATATCTTTTGACTCGTTTAGAGTTACGGAGCCAAAACCTGTCAAAAAGAAGCTCTCCGGGAGACCTACGCCTTTGACAGCCCTAGGCCTTCATAATGGCGTTCCATACCCAAAAAGGACCATCCGAATCACTTTCGGGGCTTGGAAGTTTTTTTTTCTTTTCGGTTTCATCATTTGAATTTTTTGGTTAAACGGGATCACCGTGGCTGGCCTCCGATTTAACACCTCTACAGAATGATTCCCCATGGTACACTTCCATTTCAAATCCACGCACTCATTTCCAAAAGTCGCACGACACCGTTTCGGCGTTTTGATTCGACGTTGCACCCCGCACCGTCGATGTTGCACCCTGAGTATATCGATTATTCGGATAGCCATATCTTTTGACTCGTTTAGAGTTACGGGAGCCATAACCTGTCAAAACGAAGCTCTCCGGGAGATCTACGCCTTTGACTGCCCTAGGCCGTCATAATGGAGTTCAATACCCAAAAAGGACCATCCGAATCAGTTTCGGGGGCTCGGAAGTTTTTTTTTCTTTTCGGTTTCATCATTTGAATTTTTTGGTTAAACGGGATCACCGTTGCTGGCCTCTGATTTAACACCTCTGCAGAATGATTCCCCATGGTACACTTCCGTTTCAAATCCACGCACTCATTTCCAAAAGTCGCACGACACCGTTTCGGCGTTTTGATTCGACGTTGCACCCCGCACCGTCGATGTTGCACCCTGAGTATATCGATTATTCGGATAGCCATATCTTTTGACTCGTTTAGAGTTACGGGAGCCATAACCTGTCAAAACGAAGCTCTCCGGGAGATCTACGCCTTTGACTACCCTAGGCCATCATAACGGCGTTCCATACCCAAAAAGGACCATCCGAATCAGTTTCGGGGGCTCGGAAGTTTTTTTTTCTTTTCGGTTTCATCATTTGAATTTTTTGGTTAAACGGGATCACCGTTGCTGGCCTCCGATTTAACACCTCTGCAGAATGATTCCCCATGGTACACTTCCGTTTCAAATCCACGCACTCATTTCCAAAAGTCGCACGACACCGTTTCGGCGTTTTGATCCGACGTTGCACCCCGCACCGTAGATGTTGCACCCTGAGTATATCTATTATTCGGACAGCCATATCTTTTGACTCGTTTAGAGTTACGGGAGCCATAACCTGTCAAAACGAAGCTCTCCGGGAGATCTACGCCTTTGACAGCCCTAGGCCTTCATAATGGCGTTCCGTACCCAAAAAGGACCATCCGAATCACTTTCGGGGCTTGGAAGTTTTTTTTTCTTTTCGGTTTCATCATTTGAATTTTTTGGTTAAACGGGATCACCGTTGCTGGCCCCCGATTTAACACCTCTACAGAATGATTCCCCATGGTACAGTTCCGTTTCAAATCCATGCACTCATTTCCAAAAGTCGCACGACACCGTTTCGGCGTTTTGATCCGACGTTGCACCCCGCACCGTCGATGTTGCATCCTGAGTATATCGATTATTCAGACAGTCATATCTTTTGACTCGTTTATAGTTACGGGAGCCATAACCTGTCAAAACGAATCTCTCCGGGAGATCTACGCCTTTGATTGCCCTAGGCCGTCATAACGGAGTTCCGTACCCAAAAAGAACCATCGGAATGACTTTCGGGGGCTCCGAATTTTTTTTCTTTTTGGTTTCTTCATTTGAATTTTTTGGTTAAACGGGATCACCGTTGCTTGCCTCCGATTTAACACCTCTGCAGAATGATTCCCCATTGTACACTTCCGTTTCAAATCCACGCACTCATTTCCAAAAGTCGCACGGCATCGTTTCGGTGTTTTGCTCCGACGTTGCACCACGCACCGTCGATGTTGCACCCTGAGTATATCTATTATTCGGACAGCCATATCTTTTGACTCGTTTAGAGTTACGGGAGCTATAACCTGTCATAACGAAGCTCTCCGGGAGATCTACATCTTTGACAGCCCTAGGACGTAATAACGGCGTTCCATACCCAAAAAGGACCATCCGAATCACTTTCGGGGGCTCGGAAGTTTTTTTTTCTTTTCGGTTTCATCATTTGAATTTTTTGGTTAAACGGGATCACCATTGCTGGCCTCCGATTTAACACCTCTGCAGAATGATTCCCCATGGTACACTTCTGTTTCAAATCCACACACTCATTTCCAAAAGTCGCACGACACCGTTTCGGCGTTTTGATCCGACGTTGCACCTCACACCGTCGATGTTGCACCCTGAGTATATCTATTATTCGGATAGCCATATCTTTTGACTCGTTTATACTTACGGGAGCCACAACCTGTTAAAACGAAGCTCTCCGGGAGATCTACGCCTTTGACAACCCTAGGATGTCATAATGGCGTTTCATACCCAAAAAGGACCATCCGAATCACTTTCGGGGGCTCGGAAGTTTTTTTTCTTTTCGGATTCATCATTTGAATTTTTTGGTTAAACGGGATCACCGTTGCTGGCCTCCGATTTAACACCTCTGCTGAATGATTCCCCATGGTACACTTCCGTTTCAAATCCACGCACTCATTTCCAAAAGTCGCACGACACCGTTTCGGCGTTTTGATCCGATGTTGCACCCCACACCGTCGATGTTGCACCCTGAGTATATCTATTATTCGGACAGCCATATCTTTAGACTCGTTTAGAGTTACGGGAGCCATAACCTGTCAAAACGAAGCTCTCAGGGAGATCTACGCCTTTGACGGCCCTAGGTCGTGATAACGGCGTTCCATACCCAAAAAGGACCATCCGAATCACTTTCGAGGGCTCGGAAGTTTTTTTTCTTTTCGGTTTCATCATTTGAATTTTTTGGTTAAATGGGTTCACCGTGGCTGGCCTCCGATTTAACACCTCTACAGAATGATTCCCCATGGTACACTTCCGTTTCAAATCCACGAACTCATTTCCAAAAGTCGCACGACACCGTTTCGGCATTTTGATTCGACATTGCACCCCGCACCGTCGATGTTGCATCCTGAGTATATTGATTATTCGGACAGCCATATCTTTTGACTCGTTTAGAGTTACGGGAGCCATAACCTGTCAAAACGAAGCACTCCGGGAGATCTACGCCTTTGACTGCCCTAGGCCATCATAACGGAGTTCCATACCCAAAAAGGACCATCGGAATGACTTTCGGGGGATCGGAATTTTTTTTCTTTTCGGTTTCTTCATTTGAATTTTTTGGTTAAACGGGATCACTGTTGCTGGCCTCCGATTTAACACCTCTGCAGAATGATTCCCCATGGTACACTTCCGTTTCAAATCCACGCACTCATTTCCAAAAGTCGCACGGCACCGTTTCGGCGTTTTGCTCCTACGTTGCACCCCGCACCATCGATGTTGCACCCTGAGTATATCTATTATTCGGACAGTCATATCTTTTGACTCGTTTAGAGTTACGGGAGCCATAACCTGTCAAAACGAAGCTCTACGGGAGATCTACGCCTTTGACAACCCTAGGACATCATAACGGCATTCCATACCCAAAAAGGACCAACCGAATCACTTTCGGGGGCTCGGAAGTTTTTTTTTCTTTTCGGTTTCATCATTTGAATTTTTTTGTTAAACTGGATCACCGTTGCTGGCCTCCGATTTAACACCTCTGCAGAATGATTCCCCATGGTACACTTCTGTTTCAAATCCACACACTCATTTCCAAAAGTCGCACGACACCGTTTCGGCGTTTTGATCCGACGTTGCACCCCGCACCGTCGATGTTGCACCCTGAGTATATCTAATATTTGTATAGCCATATCTTTTGACTCGTTTAGAGTTACGGGAGCCACAACCTGTCAAAACAAAGCTCTCCAGAAGATCTACGCCTTTGACAGCCCTAGAATGTCATAACGGCATTTCATACCCAAAAAGGACCATCCGAATCACTTTCAGGGGCTTGGAAGTTGTTTTTCTTTTCGGTTTCATCATTTGAATTTTTTGGTTAAACGGGATCACCGTTGCTGGTCTCCGATTTTACACCTCTGCAGAATGATTCCCCATGGTACACTTCCGTTTCAAATCCACGCACTCATTTCCAAAAGTCGCACGACACCGTTTCGGCGTTTTGATTCGTCGTTGCATCCCGCACCGTCGATGTTACACCTTGAGTATATCTATTATTCGGACAGCCATATCTTTAGACTCGTTTAGAGTTACGGGAGCCATAACCTGTCAAAACGAAGCTCTCCGGGAGATCTACACCATTGATGGCCCTAGGCCGTCATAACGGCGTTCCATACCCAAAAAGGACCATCCGAATCACTTTCGGGGGCATGGAAGTTTTTTTTCTTTTCGGTTTCATCATTTGAATTTTTAGGTTAAACAGGTTCACCGTGGCTGGCCTCCTATTTAACACCTCTACAGAATGATTCCCCATGGTACACTTCCATTTCAAATCCACGCACTCATTTCCAAAAGTCGCACGGCACCGTTTCGGCGTTTTGATTCGACGTTGCAACCCGCACCGTCGATGTTGCACCCTGAGTATATCGATTATTCGGACAGCCATATCTTTTGACTCGTTTAGAATTACGGGAGCCATAACCTGTCAAAACGAAGCTCTCCGGGAGATCTACGCCTTTAACTGCCCTAGGCCGTCATAACGGAGTTCCATACCCAAAAAGGACCATCGGAATGACTTTCGGGGGCTCGGAATTTTTTTTCTGTCCGGTTTCTTCATTTGAATTTTTTGGTTAAACGGGATCACCATTGCTGGCCTCCGATTTAACACCTCTGCAGAATGATTCCCCATGGTACACTTCCATTTCAAATCCACGCACTCATTTCCAAAAGTCGCACGGCACCGTTTCGGCGTTTTGCTCCGACGCTGCACCCCGCACTGTCGATGTTGCACCCTGAGTATATCTATTATTCGGACAGCCATATCTTTTGACTCGTTTAGAGTTACGAGAGCCATAACCTGTCAAAACGAAGCTCTCCAGGAGATCTACGCCTTTGACAACCCTAGGACGTCATAACGGCGTTCCATACCCAAAAAGGACCATCCGAATCACTTTCGTGGGCTCGGAAGTTTTTTTTTCTTTTCGGTTTCATCATTTGAATTTTTTAGCTAAACGGGATCACAGTTGCTGGCCTCCGATTTAACACCTCTGCAGAATGATTCCCCATGGTACACTTCTGTTTCAAATCCACACACTCATTTCCAAAAGTCGCACGACACCGTTTCGGTGTTTTGATCCGACGTTGCACCCCGCACCGTCGATGTTGCACCCTGATTATATCTATTATTCGGATTGCCATATCTTTTGACTCGTTTAGAGTTACGGGAGCCATAACCTGTCAAAACGAAGCTCTCTGGGAGATCTACGCCTTTGACAGCACTAGGATGTCACAACGGCGTTTCATACCCAAAAAGGACCATCCGAATCACTTTCGGGGGCTCGGAAGTTTTTTTCTTTTCGGTTTCATCATTTGAATTTTTTGGTTAAACGGGATAACCGTTTCTGGCCTCCGATTTAACACCTCTGCAGAATGATTCCCCATGGTACACTTCCATTTCAAATCCATGCACTCATTTCCAAAGTCACACGACACCGTTTCGGCGTTTTGATCCGACGTTGCACCCCGCACCGTCGATGTTGCACCCTGAGTACATCTATTATTCGGACAGCCATATCTTTAGACTCGTTTAGAGTTACGGGAGCCATAACCTGTCAAAACGAAGCTCTCCGGGAGATCTACGCCTATGATGGCCCTAGGCCGTCATAACGGCGTTCCATACCCAAAAAGGACCATCCGAATCACTTTCGAGGGCTTGGAAGTTTTTTTCTTTTCGGTTTCATCATTTGAATTTTTTGGTTAAACGGGTTCACCGTGGCTGGCCTTTGATTTAACACCTCTACAGAATGATTCCCCATGGTACACTTCCATTTCAAATGCACGCACTCATTTCCAAAAGTCGCACGACACCGTTTCGGCGTTTTATTCGACGTTGCACACCGCACCGTCGATGTTGCACCCTGAGTATATCGATTATTCGGAAAGCCATATCTTTTGACTCGTTTAGAGTTACGGGAGCCATAACCTGTCAAAACGAAGCTCTCCAGGAAATCTACGCCTTTGACTGCCCTAGGCTGTCATAACGGCGTTCCATACCCAAAAACGACCATCCGAATCACTTTCGGGGGCTCGGAAGTTTTTCTTTTCGGTTTCTTCATTTGAATTTTTTGGTTAAACGGGATCACCATGGTTGGCCTCCGATTTAACACCTCTGCAGAATGATTCCCCATGGTACAGTTCCGTTTCAAATTCACGCACTCATTTCCAAAAGTCGCACGACACCGTTTCGGCGTTTTGATCCGACGTTGCACCCCGCACCGTCGATGTTGCACCCTGAGTATATCGATTATTCGGACAGCCATATCTTTTGATTCGTTTAGAGTTACGGGAGCCATAACCTGTCAAAACGAAGCTCACCGAGAGATCTACGCCTTTGACAGCCCTAGGCCATCATAACGGCGTTCCATATCCAAAAAGGACCATCTGATTCACTTTTGGGGGCTTGGAAGTTTTTTTTTCTTTTCGGTTTCATCATTTGAATTTTTTGTTTAAACAGGATCACCGTTGCTGGCCTCCGATTTAACACTTCTGCAGAATGATTCCCCATGGTACAGTTCCGTTTCAAATCCATGCACTCATTTCCAAAAGTCGCACGACACCGTTTCGGCGTTTTGATCCGACGTTGTACCCCGCACCGTCGATGTTGCATCCTGAGTATATCGATTATTCGGACAGCCATATCTTTTGACTCGTTTAGAGTTACGGGAGCCATAACCTGTCAAAACGAAGCTCTTCGGGAGATCTACGCCTTTGAATACCCTAGGCCGTCATAACGGAGTTCCATACCCAAAATGGACCATCGGAATGACTTTCGGGGGCTCCGAATTTTTTTTCTTTTTGGTTTCTTCATTTGAATTTTTTGGTTAAACGGGATCACCGTTGCTGGCCTCCGATTTAACACCTCTGCAGAATGATTCCCCATGGTACACTTCCATTTCAAATCCACGCACTCGTTTCCAAAAGTCGCACGGCACCGTTTCGGCGTTTTGATTCGACGTTGCACCCCGCACCGTCGATGTTGCACCCTGAGTATATCGATTATTCAGACAGCCATATCTTTTGACTCGTTTAGAGTTACGGGAGCCATAACCTGTCAAAACGAAGCTCTCCGGGAGATCTACGCCTTTGACTACCCTAGGCCGTCATAACGGAGTTCCATACCCAAAAAGGACCATCGGAATGACTTTCGGGGGCTCGGAATTTTTTTTCTTTCCGGTTTCTTCATTTGAATTTTTTGGTTAAACGGGATCACCGTTGCTGGCCTCCGATTTAACACCTCTGCAGAATGATTCCCCATGGTACACTTCCATTTCAAATCCACGCACTCATTTCCAAAAGTCGCACGGCACCGTTTCGGCGTTTTGCTCCGACGTTGCACCCCGCACCGTCGATGTTGCACCCTGAGTATATCTATTATTCGGACAGCCATATCTTTTGACTCGTTTAGAGTTACGGGAGACATAACCTGTCAAAATGAAGCTCTCTGGGAGATCTACGCCTTTAACAGCCCTAGGACGTCATAACGACATTCCATACCCAAAAAGGACCATCCGAATCACTTTCGGGGGCTCGGAAGTTTTTTTTTCATTTTGGTTTCATCATTTGAATTTTTTGGTTAAACGGGATCACCGTTGCTAGCCTCCGATTTAACACCTCTGCAGAATGATTCCCCATGGTACACTTCTGTTTCAAATCCACACACTCATTTCCAAAAGTCGCACGACACCGTTTCGGCGTTTTGATCCGACGTTGCACCCCGCACCGTCGATGTTGCACCCTGAGTATATCTATTATTCGGATAGCCATATCTTTTGACTCGTTTAGAGTTACGGGAGCCACAACCTGTCAAAATGAAGATCTCCAGGAGATCTACCCCTTTGACAGCCCTAGGATGTCATAACGGCGTTTCATAACCAAAAATGACCATCCGAATCACTTTCGTGGGCTCGGAAGTTTTTTTTCTTTTCGGTTTCATCATTTGAATTTTTTGGTTAAACGGGATCACCGTTGCTGGCCTCCGATTTAACACCTCTACAGAATGATTCCCCTTGGTACACTTCCGTTTCAAATCCATGCACTCATTTCCAAAAGTCGCACGACACCGTTTTGGCGTTTTGATCCGACGTTGCACCCCGCACCGTCGATGTTGCACCCTGAGTATATCTATTATTCGGACAGCCATATCTTTAGACTCGTTTAGAGTTACGGGAGCCATAACCTGTCAAAACGAAGCTCTCCGGGAGATCTACTCCTTTGACTACCCTAGGCCATCATAACGGCGTTCCATACCCAAAAAGGACCATCCGAATCACTTTCGGGGTCTCGGAAGTTTTTTTTCTTTTCGGTTTCATCATTTGAATTTTTTGGTTAAACGGGTTCACCGTGGCTGGCCTCCGATTTAACACCTCTACAGAATGATTCCCCATGGTACACTTCCGTTTCAAATCCACGCACTCATTTCCAAAAGTCGCACGACACCGTTTCGGCGTTTTGATTCGACGTTGCACCCCGCACCGTCGATGTTGCATCCTGAGTATATCGATTATTCGGACAGCCATATCTTTAGACTCGTTTAGAGTTACGGGAGCCATAACCTGTCAAAACGAAGCTCTCCAGGAGATCTACACCTTTGACTGCCCTAGGCCGTCATAACGGAGTTCCATACCCAAAAAGGACCATCGGAATGACTTTCGGGGGCTTGGAATTTTTTTTCTTTTCGGTTTCTTCATTTGAATTTTTTGGTTAAACGGGATCACCGTTGCTGGCCTCTGTTTTAACACCTCTGCAGAATGATTCCCCATGGTACACTTCCTTTTCAAATCCACGCACTCATTTCCAAAAGTCGCACGGCACCGTTTCGGCGTTTTGCTCTGACGTTGCACCCCGCACCGTCGATGTTGCACCTTGAGTATATCTATTATTCGGACAACCATATCTTTTGACTCGTTTAGAGTTACGGGAGCCATAACCTGTCAAAACGAAGCTCTCCAGGAGATCTACGCCTTTGATAGCCCTAGGACGTCATAACGGCGTTCCATACCCAAAAAGGACCATCCGAATCACTTTCGAGGGCTCAGATGTTTTTTTTCTTTTCGGTTTCATCATTTGAATTCTTTGGTTAAGCGGGATCACCGTTGCTGGCCTCAGATTTAACACCACTGCAGAATGATTCCCCATGGTACACTTCTGTTTCAAATCCACACACTCATTTCCAAAAGTCGCACGACACCGTTTCGGCGTTTTGATTCGACGTTGCACCCCGCACCGTCGATGTTGCACCCTGAGTATATCTATTATTCGGATAGCCGTATCTTTTGACTCGTTTAGAGTTACGGGATCCACAACCTATCAAAACGAAGCTCTCCGGGAGATCTACGCCTTTGACAGCCCTTGGATGTCATAACGGCGTTTCATACCCAAAAAGGACCATCCGAATCACTTTCGGGGGCTCGGAAGTTTTTTTTCTTTTCGGTTTCATCATTTGAATTTTTTGGTTAAATGGGATCACTGTTGCTGGCCTCCGATATAACACCTCTGCAGAATGATTCCCCATGGTACACTTCTGTTTCAAATCCACGCACTCATTTCCAAAAGTCGCACGACACCTTTTCGGCGTTTTGATCCGACGTTGCACCCCACACCGTCGATGTTGCACCCTGAGTATATCTATTATTCGGACAGCCATATCTTTAGACTCGTTTAGAGTTACGGGAGCCATAACCTGTCATAACGAAGCTCTCTGGGAGATCTACGCCTTTGATGGCCCTAGGCCGTCATAACGGCGTTCCATACCCAAAAAGGACCATCCAAATCACTTTCGGGGGCTCGAAAGTTTTTTTTCTTTTCGGTTTCATCATTTGAATTTTTTGGTTAAATGAGATCACCGTTGCTGGCCTCCGATATAACACCTCTATAGAATGATTCCCCATGGTACACTTCCGTTTCAAATCCACGCACTCATTTCCAAAAGTCGCACGACACCGTTTCGGCGTTTTGATTCGACGTTGCACCCCGCACCGTCGATGTTGCACCCTTAGTATATCGATTATTCGGACAGCCATATCTTTTGACTCGTTTAGAGTTACGGGAGCCATAACCTGTCAAAACGAAGCTCTCCAGGAGATCTACGCCTTTCACAGCCCTAGGCCGTCATAACGGCGTTCCATACCCAAAAACGACCATCCGAATCACTTTCGGGGGCTCGGATGTTTTTTCTTTTCTTTTCGGTTTCTTCATTTGAATTTTTTGGTTAAACGGGATCACCGTGGCTGGCCTCCGATTTAACACCTCTGCAGAATGTTTCCCCATGGTACAGTTTCGTTTCAAATTCACGCACTCATTTCCAAAAGTCGCACGACACCGTTTCGGCATTTTGATCCGACGTTGCACCCCGCACCGTCGATGTTGCACCCTGAGTATATCGATTATTCGGACAGCCATATCTTTTGACTCGTTTAGAGTTACGGGAGCCATAACCTGTCAAAATGAAGCTCTCCGGGAGATCTACGCCTTTGACAGCCCTAGGCCATCATAACGGTGTTCCATAACCTAAAAGGACCATCTGATACACTTTTAGGGGCTTGGAAGTTTTTTTTTCTTTTCGGTTTCATCATTTGAATTTTTTGGTTAAACGGGATCACCGTTGCTGGCCTCCGATTTAACACCTCTGTAGAATGATTCCCCATGGTATAGTTCCATTTCAAATCCATGCACTCATTTCGAAAAGTCGCACGACACCTGTTCGGCGTTTTGATCCGACGTTGCACCCCGCACCGTCGATGTTACATCCTGAGTATATCGATTATTCGGACAGCCATATCTTTTGACTCGTTTAGAGTTACGGGAGCCATAACCTGTCAAAACGAAGCTCTCCGGTAGATCTACGCCTTCGACTACCCTAGGCCGTCATAACGGAGTTCCATACCCAAAAAGGACCATCGGAATGACTTTCGGGGGCTCGGAATTTTTTTTCTTTTTGGTTTCTTCATTTGAATTTTTTGGTTAAACGGGATCACCGTTGCTGGCCTCCGATTTAACACCTCTGCAGAATGATTCCCCATGGTACACTTCCATTTCAAATCCACGCACTCATTTCCAAAAGTTGCACTGCACCATTTCGGCGTTTTGCTCCGACGTTGCACCCCGCACCGTCGATGTTGCATCCTGAGTATATCTATTATTCGGACAGCCATATCTTTTGACTCGTTTAGAGTTACGCGAGCCATAACCTGTCAAAACGAAGCTCTCCAGGAGATCTACGCCTTTGATAGCCCTAAGACGTCATAACGGCGTTCCATACCCAAAAAGGACCATTCGAATCACTTTCGGGGGCTCGGAAGCTTTTTTTTCTTTTCGGTTTCATCATTTGAATTTTTTGGTTAAACGGGATCACCGTTGCTGGCCTCCGATTTAACACCTCTGCAGAATGATTCCCCATGGTACACTTCTGTTTCAAATCCATACACTCATTTCCAAAAGTCGCACTACACCATTTCGTCGTTTTGATCCGACGTTGCACCCCGCACCGTCGATGTTGCACCCTGAGTATATCTATTATTCAGACTGCCATATCTTTTGACTCGTTTTGAGTTACGGGAGCCACAACCTGTCAAAATGAATCTCTCCGAGAGATCTACGCCTTTGACAGCCCTAGGATGTCATAACGGCATTTCATACCCAAAAAGGACCATCCGAATCACTTTCGGGGGCTCGGAAGTTTTTTTTTCTTTTCGGTTTCTTCATTTGAATTTTTTGGTTAAACGGGATCACCGTTGCTGGCCTCCGATTTAACACCTCTGCAGAATGATTCCCCATGGTACACTTCCGTTTCAAATCCTCGCACTCATTTCCAAAAGTCGCACTGCACGGTTTCGGCGTTTTGCTCCGACGTTGCACCCCGCACCGTCAATGTTGCATCCTGAGTATATCTATTATTCGGACAGCCATATCTTTTGACTCGTTTAGAGTTACGGGAGCCATAACCTGTCAAAACGAAGCTCTCCGGGAGATCTACGCCTTTGATAGCCCTAAGACGTCATAACGGCGTTCCATACCCAAAAAGGACCATCCGAATCACTTTCGGGGGCTCGGAAGCTTTTTTTTCTTTTCGGTTTCATCATTTGAATTTTTTGGTTAAACGGGATCACCGTTGCTGGCCTCCGATTTAACACCTCTGCAGAATGATTCCCCATGGTACACTTCTGTTTCAAATCCATACACTCATTTCCAAAAGTCGCACGACACCATTTCGGCGTTTTGATCCGACGTTGCACCCCGCACCGTCGATGTTGCACCCTGAGTATATCTATTATTCGGACAGCCATATCTTTTGACTCGTTTAGGGTTAGGGGAGCCATAACCTGTCAAAACGAAGCTCTCCAGGAGATCTACGCCTTTGGCAGCCCTAGGACGTCATAACAGCATTCCATACCCAAAATGGACCATCCGAATCACTTTCGGGGGCTCGGAAGTTTTTTTTTTCTTTTCGGTTTCTTCATTTGAATTTTTTGGTTAAACGGGATCACCGTTGCTGGCCTCCGATTTAACACCTCTGCAGAATGATTCCCCATGGTACACTTCTGTTTCAAATCCACGCACTCATTTCCAAAAGTCGCACGACACCGTTTCGGCGTTTTGATCCGACGTTGCACCCCGCACCGTCGATGTTGCACCCTGAGTATATCTATTATTCGGACAGCCATATCTTTAGACTCGTTTAGAGTTACGGGAGCCATAACCTGTCAAAACGAAGCTCTCCGGGAGATCTACGCCTTTGATGGCCCTAGGTTGTCGTAACGGCGTTCCATACCCAAAAAGGACCATCCGAATCACTTTCGGGGGCTCGGAAGTTTTTTTTCTTTTCGGTTTCATCATTTGAATTTTTTGGTTAAACGGGTTCACCGTGGCTGGCCTCCGATTTAACACCTCTATAGAATGATTTCCCATTGTACACTTCCGTTTCAAATCCACGCACTCATTTCCAAAAGCCGCACGGCACCGTTTCAACGTTTTGATTCGATGTTGCACCCCGCACCGTCGATGTTGCACCCTGAGTATATCGATTATTCGGACCGCCATATCTTTTGACTTGTTTAGAGTTATGGGAGCCATAACCTGTCACAACGAAGCTCTCCGGGAGATCAACGCCTTTGACTGCCCTATGCCGTCATAACGGAGTTCCATACCCAAAAAGGACCATCAGAATGACTTTCAGGGGCTCGGAATTTTTTTTCTTTTCGGTTTCTTCATTTGAATTTTTTGGTTAAACGGGATCACTGTTGCTGGCCCCCGATTTAACACCTCTGCAGAATGATTCCCCATGGTACACTTCCGTTTCAAATCCACGCACTCATTTCCAAAAGTCGCACGGCACCGTTTCGGCGTTTTGCTTGGACGTTGCACCCCGCACCGTCGATGTTGCATCCTGAGTATATCTATTATTCGGACAGCCATATCTTTTGACTCGTTTAGAGTTACGGGAGCCATAACCTGTCAAAACGAAGCTCTCCGGGAGATCTACGCCTTTGATAGCCCTAAGACGTCATAACGGCGTTCCATACCCAAAAAGGACCATCCGAATCACTTTCGGTGGCTCGGAAGCTTTTTTTTCTTTTCGATTTCATCATTTGAATTTTTTGGTTAAACGGGATCACCGTTGCTGGCCTCCGATTTAACACCTCTGCAGAATGATTCCCCATGGTACACTTCCGTTTCAAATCCTCGCACTCATTTCCAAAAGTCGCACTGCACCGTTTCGGCGTTTTGCTCCAACGTTGCACCCCGCACCGTCAATGTTGCATCCTGAGTATATCTATTATTCGGACAGCCATATCTTTTGACTCGTTTAGAGTTACGGGAGCCATAACCTGTCAAAACGAAGCTCTCCAGGAGATCTACGCCTTTGATAGCCCTAAGATGTCATAACGGCGTTCCATACCCAAAAAGGACCATTCGAATCACTTTTGGGGGCTCGGAAGCTTTTTTTTCTTTTCGGTTTCATCATTTGAATTTTTTGGTTAAAGGGGATCACCGTTGCTGGCCTCCGATTTAACACCTCTGCAGAATAATTCCCCATGGTACACTTCTGTTTCAAATCCATACACTCATTTCCAAAAGTCGCACGACACCATTTCGGCGTTTTGATCCGATGTTGCACCCCGCACCGTCGATGTTGCACCCTGAGTATATCTATTATTCGGACAGCCATATCTTTTGACTCGTTTTGAGTTACGGGAGCCACAACCTGTCAAAACGAATCTCTCCGAGAGATCTACGCCTTTGACAGCCCTAGGATGTCATAACGGCATTTCATACCCAAAAAGGACCATCCAAATCACTTTCGGGGGCTCGGAAGTTTTTTTTTCTTTTCGGTTTCTTCATTTGAATTTTTTGGTTAAACGGGATCACCGTTGCTGGCCTCCGATTTAACACCTCTGCAGAATGATTCCCCATGGTACACTTCCGTTTCAAGTCCACGCACTCATTTCCAAAAGTCGCACGACACCGTTTCGGCGTTTTGATCCGACGTTGCACCCCGCACCGTCGATGTTGCACCCTGAGTATATCTATTATTCGGATAGCCATATCTTTAGACTGGTTTAGACTTACGGGAGCCATAACCTGTCAAAACGAAGCTCTCTGGGAGATCTATGCCTTTGATGGCCCTAGGTTGTCATAACGGCGTTCCATACCCAAAAAGGACCATCCGAATCACTTTCAGGGGCTCGGAAGTTTTTTTTCTTTTCGGTTTCATCATTTGAATTTTTTGGTTAAACGGGTTCACCGTGGCTGGCCTCCGATTTAACACCTCTACAGAATGATTTCCCATTGTACACTTCCGTTTCAAATCCACGCACTCATTTCCAAAAGCCGCACGGCACCGTTTCGACGTTTTGATTCGACGTTGCACCCCGCACCGTCGATGTTGCACCCTGAGTATATCGATTATTCGGACAGCCATATCTTTTGACTTGTTTAGAGTTATGGGAGCCATAACCTGTCAAAACGAAGCTCTCCGGGAGATCTACGCCTTTGACTGCCCTAGGCCGTCATAACGGAGTTCCATACCCAAAAAGGACCATCGGAATGACTTTCGGGGGCTCGGAATTTTTTTTCTTTTCGGTTTCTTCATTTGAATTTTTTGGTTAAACGGGATCACCGTTGCTGGCCTCCGATTTAACACCTCTGCAGAATGATTCCCCATGGTACAATTTCGTTTCAAATCCACGCACTTATTTCCAAAAGTCGCACGGCACCGTTTCGGCGTTTTGCTTCGACGTTGCACCCCGCACCGTCGATGTTGCATCCTGAGTATATCTATTATTCGGACAGCCATATCTTTTGACTCGTTTAGAGTTACGGGAGCCATAACCTGTCAAAACGAAGCTCTCCGGGAGATCTACGCCTTTGATAGCCCTAAGACGTCATAACGGCGTTCCATACCCAAAAAGGACCATCCGAATCACTTTCGGGGGCTCGGAAGCTTTTTTTTCTTTTCGGTTTCATCATTTGAATTTTTTGGTTAAACGGGATCACCGTTGCTGGCCTCCGATTTAACACCTCTGCAGAATGATTCCCTATGGTACACTTCCGTTTCAAATCCACGCACTCATTTCCAAAAGTCGCATGACACCGTTTCGGCGTTTTGATCCGACGTTGCACCCCGCACCGTCGATGTTGCACCCTGAGTATATCTATTATTCGGACAGCCATATCTTTAGACTTGTTTAGAGTTACGGGAGCCATAACCTGTCAAAACGAAGCTCTCCGGAAGATCTACGCCTTTGACGGCCCTAGGCCGTCATAACGGCGTTCCATACCCAAAAAGGACCATCCGAATCACTTTCGGGGGCTCGGAAGTTTTTCTTCTTTTCGGTTTCATCATTTGAATTTTTTCGTTAAACGGGTTCACCGTGGCTGGCCTCCGATTTAACACCTCTACAGAATGATTTCCCATCGTACACTTCCGTTTCAAATCCACGCACTCATTTCCAAAAGTCGCACGACACCGTTTCGGCGTTTTGATTCGACGTTGCACCCCGCACCGTCGATGTTGCATCCTGAGTATATCGATCATTCGTACAGCCATATCTTTTGACTCGTTTAGAGTTACGGGAGCCATAACCTGTCAAAACGAAGCTCTCCGGGAGATCTACGCCTTTGATAGCCCTAGGATGTCATAACGGCGTTCCATACCCAAAGAGGACCATCCGAATCACTTTCGGGGGCTCGGAAGTTTTTTTTCTTTTCGGTTTCATCATTTGAATTTTTTGGTTAAACGGGATCACCGTTGCTGGCCTCCAATTTAACACCTCTGCAGAATGATTCCCCATGGTACACTTCCGTTTCAAATCAACGCACTCATTTCCAAAAGTCGCACGACACCGTTTCGGCGTTTTGATCCGACGTTGCACCCCGCACCGTCGATGTTGCACCCTGAGTATATCTATTATTCGGACAGCCATATCTTTAGACTTGTTTAGAGTTACGGGAGCCATAACCTGTAAAAATGAAGCTCTCCGGGAGATCTACGCGTTTGACAGCCCTAGGATGTCATAACGGTGTTTCATACCCAAAAAGGACCATCCGAATCACTTTCGGGGGCTCGGAAGTTTTTTTTCTTTTCGCTTTCATCATTTGAATTTTTTGGTTAAACGGGATCACCGTGGCTGCCTCCGATTTAACACCTCTGCTGAATGATTCCCCATGGTACACTTCCGTTTCAAATCCATGCACTCATTTCCAAAATTCGCACGACGCCGTTTCAGCGTTTTGATCCGACCTTGCACCCCGCACCGTCGATGTTGCACCTTGAGTATATCTATTTTTCGGATAGCCATATCTTTAGACTCGTTTAGAGTTACGGGAGCCATAACCTGTCAAAACGAAGCTCTCCAGGAGATCTACGCCTTTGACGGCCCTAGGCCATCATAACGGCGTTCCATACCCAAAAAGGACCATCAGAATCACTTTCGGGGGCTTGGAAGTTTTTTTTTCTTTTCGGTTTCATCATTTGAATTTTTTGGTTAAACGGGATCACCGTTGCTGGCCTCCGATTTAACACCTCTGCAGAATGATTCCCCATGGTGCATTTCCATTTCAAATCCACGCACTCATTTCCAAAAGTCGCACGACACCGTTTCGGCGTTTTGATTCGACGTTGCACCCCGCACCGTCGATGTTGCACCCTGAGTATATCGATTATTCGGACAGCCATATCTTTTGACTCGTTTAGAGTTACGGGAGCCATAACCTGTCAAAACGAAGCTCTCCAGGAGATCTACGCCTTTGACAGCCCTAGGCCGTCATAACGGCGTTCCATTCCCAAAAACGACCATCCGAATCACTTTCGGGGGCTCGAAAGTTTTTTTTTCTTTTCGGTTTCTTCGTTTGAATTTTTTGGTTAAACGGGATCACCGTTGCTGGGCTCTGATTTAACACCTCTGCAGAATGATTCTTCATGGTACACTTCCGTTTCAAATCCACGCACTCATTTCCAAAAGTCGCACGGCACCGTTTCGGTGTTTTGATTCGACGTTGCACCCCACACCGTCGATGTTGCACCCTGAGTATATCGATTATTCGGACAGCCATATCTTTTGACTCGTTTAGAGTTACGGGAGCCATAACCTGTCAAAACGAAGCTCTCCAGGAGATCTACGCCTTTGACAGCCCTAGGCCGTCATAACGGCGTTCCATTCCCAAAAAGGACCATCCGAATCACTTTCGGGGGCTCGGAAGCTTTTTTTTCTTTTCGGTTTCATCATTTGAATTTTTTGGTTAAACGGGATCACCGTTGCTGGCCTCCGATTTAACACCTCTGCAGAATGATTCCCCATGGTACACTTCTGTTTCAAATCCATACACTCATTTCCAAAAGTCGCACGACACCATTTCGGCGTTTTGATCCGACGTTGCACCCCGCACCGTCGATGTTGCACCCTGAGTATATCTATTATTCGGACAGCCATATCTTTTGACTCGTTTAGGGTTAGGGGAGCCATAACCTGTCAAAACGAAGCTCTCCAGGAGATCTACGCCTTTGGCAGCCCTAGGACGTCATAACAGCATTCCATACCCAAAATGGACCATCCGAATCACTTTCGGGGGCTCGGAAGTTTTTTTTTTCTTTTCGGTTTCTTCATTTGAATTTTTTGGTTAAACGGGATCACCGTTGCTGGCCTCCGATTTAACACCTCTGCAGAATGATTCCCCATGGTACACTTCTGTTTCAAATCCACGCACTCATTTCCAAAAGTCGCACGACACCGTTTCGGCGTTTTGATCCGACGTTGCACCCCGCACCGTCGATGTTGCACCCTGAGTATATCTATTATTCGGACAGCCATATCTTTAGACTCGTTTAGAGTTACGGGAGCCATAACCTGTCAAAACGAAGCTCTCCGGGAGATCTACGCCTTTGATGGCCCTAGGTTGTCGTAACGGCGTTCCATACCCAAAAAGGACCATCCGAATCACTTTCGGGGGCTCGGAAGTTTTTTTTCTTTTCGGTTTCATCATTTGAATTTTTTGGTTAAACGGGTTCACCGTGGCTGGCCTCCGATTTAACACCTCTATAGAATGATTTTCCATTGTACACTTCCGTTTCAAATCCACGCACTCATTTCCAAAAGCCGCACGGCACCGTTTCGACGTTTTGATTCGATGTTGCACCCCGCACCGTCGATGTTGCACCCTGAGTATATCGATTATTCGGACCGCCATATCTTTTGACTTGTTTAGAGTTATGGGAGCCATAACCTGTCACAACGAAGCTCTCCGGGAGATCAACGCCTTTGACTGCCCTATGCCGTCATAACGGAGTTCCATACCCAAAAAGGACCATCGGAATGACTTTCAGGGGCTCGGAATTTTTTTTCTTTTCGGTTTCTTCATTTGAATTTTTTGGTTAAACGGGATCACTGTTGCTGGCCCCCGATTTAACACCTCTGCAGAATGATTCCCCATGGTACACTTCCGTTTCAAATCCACGCACTCATTTCCAAAAGTCGCACGGCACCGTTTCGGCGTTTTGCTTGGACGTTGCACCCCGCACCGTCGATGTTGCATCCTGAGTATATCTATTATTCGGACAGCCATATCTTTTGACTCGTTTAGAGTTACGGGAGCCATAACCTGTCAAAACGAAGCTCTCCGGGAGATCTACGCCTTTGATAGCCCTAAGACGTCATAACGGCGTTCCATACCCAAAAAGGACCATCCGAATCACTTTCGGGGGCTCGGAAGCTTTTTTTTCTTTTCGATTTCATCATTTGAATTTTTTGGTTAAACGGGATCACCGTTGCTGGCCTCCGATTTAACACCTCTGCAGAATGATTCCCCATGGTACACTTCCGTTTCAAATCCTCGCACTCATTTCCAAAAGTCGCACTGCACCGTTTCGGCGTTTTGCTCCAACGTTGCACCCCGCACCGTCAATGTTGCATCCTGAGTATATCTATTATTCGGACAGCCATATCTTTTGACTCGTTTAGAGTTACGGGAGCCATAACCTGTCAAAACGAAGCTCTCCGGGAGATCTACGCCTTTGATAGCCCTAAGATGTCATAACGGCGTTCCATACCCAAAAAGGACCATCCGAATCACTTTTGGGGGCTCGGAAGCTTTTTTTTCTTTTCGGTTTCATCATTTGAATTTTTTGGTTAAAGGGGATCACCGTTGCTGGCCTCCGATTTAACACCTCTGCAGAATAATTCCCCATGGTACACTTCTGTTTCAAATCCATACACTCATTTCCAAAAGTCGCACGACACCATTTCGGCGTTTTGATCCGATGTTGCACCCCGCACCGTCGATGTTGCACCCTGAGTATATCTATTATTCGGACAGCCATATCTTTTGACTCGTTTTGAGTTACGGGAGCCACAACCTGTCAAAACGAATCTCTCCGAGAGATCTACGCCTTTGACAGCCCTAGGATGTCATAACGGCATTTCATACCCAAAAAGGACCATCCAAATCACTTTCGGGGGCTCGGAAGTTTTTTTTTCTTTTCGGTTTCTTCATTTGAATTTTTTGGTTAAACGGGATCACCGTTGCTGGCCTCCGATTTAACACCTCTGCAGAATGATTCCCCATGGTACACTTCCGTTTCAAGTCCACGCACTCATTTCCAAAAGTCGCACGACACCGTTTCGGCGTTTTGATCCGACGTTGCACCCCGCACCGTCGATGTTGCACCCTGAGTATATCTATTATTCGGATAGCCATATCTTTAGACTGGTTTAGACTTACGGGAGCCATAACCTGTCAAAACGAAGCTCTCTGGGAGATCTATGCCTTTGATGGCCCTAGGTTGTCATAACGGCATTCCATACCCAAAAAGGACCATCCGAATCACTTTCAGGGGCTCGGAAGTTTTTTTTCTTTTCGGTTTCATCATTTGAATTTTTTGGTTAAACGGGTTCACCGTGGCTGGCCTCCGATTTAACACCTCTACAGAATGATTTCCCATTGTACACTTCCGTTTCAAATCCACGCACTCATTTCCAAAAGCCGCACGGCACCGTTTCGACGTTTTGATTCGACGTTGCACCCCGCACCGTCGATGTTGCACCCTGAGTATATCGATTATTCGGACAGCCATATCTTTTGACTTGTTTAGAGTTATGGGAGCCATAACCTGTCAAAACGAAGCTCTCCGGGAGATCTACGCCTTTGACTGCCCTAGGCCGTCATAACGGAGTTCCATACCCAAAAAGGACCATCGGAATGACTTTCGGGGGCTCGGAATTTTTTTTCTTTTCGGTTTCTTCATTTGAATTTTTTGGTTAAACGGGATCACCGTTGCTGGCCTCCGATTTAACACCTCTGCAGAATGATTCCCCATGGTACAATTTCGTTTCAAATCCACGCACTTATTTCCAAAAGTCGCACGGCACCGTTTCGGCGTTTTGCTTCGACGTTGCACCCCGCACCGTCGATGTTGCATCCTGAGTATATCTATTATTCGGACAGCCATATCTTTTGACTCGTTTAGAGTTACGGGAGCCATAACCTGTCAAAACGAAGCTCTCCGGGAGATCTACGCCTTTGATAGCCCTAAGACGTCATAACGGCGTTCCATACCCAAAAAGGACCATCCGAATCACTTTCGGGGGCTCGGAAGCTTTTTTTTCTTTTCGGTTTCATCATTTGAATTTTTTGGTTAAACGGGATCACCGTTGCTGGCCTCCAATTTAACACCTCTGCAGAATGATTCCCTATGGTACACTTCCATTTCAAATCCACGCACTCATTTCCAAAAGTCGCATGACACCGTTTCGGCGTTTTGATCCGACGTTGCACCCCGCACCGTCGATGTTGCACCCTGAGTATATCTATTATTCGGACAGCCATATCTTTAGACTTGTTTAGAGTTACGGGAGCCATAACCTGTCAAAACGAAGCTCTCCGGGAGATCTACGCCTTTGATGGCCCTAGGCCGTCATAACGGCGTTCCATACCCAAAAAGGACCATCCGAATCACTTTCGGGGGCTCGGAAGTTTTTCTTCTTTTCGGTTTCATCATTTGAATTTTTTCGTTAAACGGGTTCACCGTGGCTGGCCTCCGATTTAACACCTCTACAGAATGATTTCCCATCGTACACTTCCGTTTCAAATCCACGCACTCATTTCCAAAAGTCGCACGACACCGTTTCGGCGTTTTGATTCGACGTTGCACCCCGCACCATCGATGTTGCATCCTGAGTATATCGATCATTCGTACAGCCATATCTTTTGACTCGTTTAGAGTTACGGGAGCCATAACCTGTCAAAACGAAGCTCTCCTGGAGATCTACGCCTTTGATAGCCCTAGGATGTCATAACGGCGTTCCATACCCAAAGAGGACCATCCGAATCACTTTCGGGGGCTCGGAAGTTTTTTTTCTTTTCGGTTTCATCATTTGAATTTTTTGGTTAAACGGGATCACCGTTGCTGGCCTCCAATTTAACACCTCTGCAGAATGATTCCCCATGGTACACTTCTGTTTCAAATCAACGCACTCATTTCCAAAAGTCGCACGACACCGTTTCGGCGTTTTGATCCGACGTTGCACCCCGCACCGTCGATGTTGCACCCTGAGTATATCTATTATTCGGACAGCCATATCTTTAGACTTGTTTAGAGTTACGGGAGCCATAACCTGTAAAAATGAAGCTCTCCAGGAGATCTACGCGTTTGACAGCCCTAGGATGTCATAACGGTGTTTCATACCCAAAAAGGACCATCCGAATCACTTTCGGGGGCTCGGAAGTTTTTTTTCTTTTCGCTTTCATCATTTGAATTTTTTGGTTAAACGGGATCACCGTGGCTGCCTCCGATTTAACACCTCTATTGAATGATTCCCCATGGTACACTTCCGTTTCAAATCCATGCACTCATTTCCAAAAGTCGCACGACGCCGTTTCAGCGTTTTGATCCGACCTTGCACCCCGCACCGTCGATGTTGCACCTTGAGTATATCTATTTTTCGGATAGCCATATCTTTAGACTCGTTTAGAGTTACGGGAGCCATAACCTGTCAAAACGAAGCTCTCCAGGAGATCTACGCCTTTGACGGCCCTAGGCCATCATAACGGCGTTCCATACCCAAAAAGGACCATCAGAATCACTTTCGGGGGCTTGGAAGTTTTTTTTTCTTTTCGGTTTCATCATTTGAATTTTTTGGTTAAACGGGATCACCGTTGCTGGCCTCCGATTTAACACCTCTGAAGAATGATTCCCCATGGTGCATTTCCATTTCAAATCCACGCACTCATTTCCAAAAGTCGCACGACACCGTTTCGGCGTTTTGATTCGACGTTGCACCCCGCACCGTCGATGTTGCACCCTGAGTATATCGATTATTCGGACAGCCATATCTTTTGACTCGTTTAGAGTTACGGGAGCCATAACCTGTCAAAACGAAGCTCTCCAGGAGATCTACGCCTTTGACAGCCCTAGGCCGTCATAACGGCGTTCCATTCCCAAAAACGACCATCCGAATCACTTTCGGGGGCTCGAAAGTTTTTTTTTCTTTTCGGTTTCTTCGTTTGAATTTTTTGGTTAAACGGGATCACCGTTGCTGGGCTCTGATTTAACACCTCTGCAGAATGATTCTTCATGGTACACTTCCGTTTCAAATCCACGCACTCATTTCCAAAAGTCGCACGGCACCGTTTCGGTGTTTTGATTCGACGTTGCACCCCACACCGTCGATGTTGCACCCTGAGTATATCGATTATTCGGACAGCCATATCTTTTGACTCGTTTAGAGTTACGGGAGCCATAACCTGTCAAAACGAAGCTCTCCAGGAGATCTACGCCTTTGACAGCCCTAGGCCGTCATAACGGCGTTCCATTCCCAAAAACGACCATCCGAATCACTTTCGGGGGCTCGAAAGTTTTTTTTCTTTTCGGTTTCTTCGTTTGAATTTTTTGGTTAAACGGGATCACCGTTGCTGGGCTCTGATTTAACACCTCTGCAGAATGATTCTTCATGGTACACTTCCGTTTCAAATCCACGCACTCATTTCCAAAAGTCGCACGGCACCGTTTCGGTGTTTTGATCCGACGTTGCACCCCGCACCGTCGATGTTGCACCCTGAGTATATCTATTATTCGGACAGCCATATCTTTTGACTCGTTTATGGTTACGGGAGCCATAACCTGTCAAAACGAAGCTCTCCGGGAGATCTACGCCTTTGACAGTCCTAGGATGTCATAACGGCGTTCCATACCCAAAAAGAACCATCCGAATCAGTTTCGGGTGCTCGGAAGTTTTTTTTTCTTTTTGGTTTCATCATTTGAATTTTTTGGTTAAACGGGATCATCGTTGCTGGCCTCCGATTTAACACCTCTGCAGAATGATTCCCCATGGTACACTTCCATTTTAAATCCACGCACTAATTTCCAAAAGTTGCACGACACCGTTTCGGCGTTTTGATCCGACGTTGCACCCCGCACCGTAGATGTTGCACCTTGAGTATATCTATTATTCGGACAGCCATATCTTTTGACTCGTTTAGAGTTACGGGAGCAATAACCTGTCAAAACAAAGCTCTCCGGGAGATCTACGCCTTTGATGGCCCTAGGTCGTCATAATGGCGTTCCATACCCAAAAAGGACCATCCGAATCACTTTCGGGGGCTTGGAAGTTTTTTTTTCTTTTCGGTTTCATCATTTGAATTTTTTGGTTAAACGGGATCACCGTTGCTGGCCTCCGATTTAACACCTCTGCAGAATGATTCCCCATGGTGCATTTCCATTTCAAATCCACGCACTCATTTCCAAAAGTCGCACGACACCGTTTCGGCGTTTTGATCCGACGTTGCACCCCGCACCGTCGATGTTGCATCCTGAGTATATCAATTATTCGGACAGCCATATGTTTTGACTCGTTTAGAGTTACGGGAGCCATAACCTGTCAAAACGAAGCTCTCCGGGAGATCTACGCCTTTGACTGCCCTAGGCCGTCATAACGGAGTTCCATACCCAAAAAGGACCATCGGAATGACTTTCGGGGGCTCGGAATTTATTTTCTTTTCTGTTTCTTCATTTGAATTTTTTGGTTAAACGGGATCACCGTTGATGGCCTTCGATTTAACACCTCTGCAGAATGATTCCCCATGGTACACTTCCGTTTCAAATCCACGCACTCATTTCCAAAAGTCGCACGTCACCATTTCGGCGTTTTGCTCCGACGTTGCACCCCGCACCGTCGATGTTGCACCCTGAGTATATCTATTATTCGGACAGTCATATCTTTTGACTTGTTTAGAGTTACGGGAGCCATAACCTGTCAAAACGAAGCTCTCCGGGAGATCTACGCCTTTGAAAGCTCTAGGATGTCATAACGACGTTCCATACCCAAAAAGGACCATCCGAATCACTTTCGAGGGCTCGGAAGTTTTTTTTTCTTTTCGGTTTCATCATTTGAATTTTTTGGTTAAACGGGATCACCGTTGCTGGCCTCCGATTTAACACCTCTGCAGAATGATTCCCCATGGTACACTTCTATTTCAAATCCACACACTCATTTTCAAAAGTCGCACGACACCGTTTCGGTGTTTTGATCCGACGTTGCACCCCGCACCGTCGATGTTGCACCCTGAGTATATCTATTATTCGGACAGCCATATCTTTTGACTCGTTTAGAGTTACGGGAACCACAACCTGTCAAAAGGAAGCTCTCAGGAAGATCTACGCCTTTGAAAACCCTAGGATGTCATAACGACATTTCATACCCAAAAAGGACCATCCGAATCACTTTCGGGGGCTCGGAAGTTATTTTTTCTTTTCGGTTTCATCATTTGAATTTTTTGGTTAAACGGGATCACCGTTGCTGGCCTCCGATTTAACACCTCTGCAGAATGATTCCCCATGGTACACTTCCGTTTCAAATCCACGCACTCATTTCCAAAAGTCGCACGGCACCGTTTTGGCGTTTTGATCCGACGTTGCACCCCACACCGTCGATGTTGCACCCTGAGTATATCTATTATTCGGACAGCCATATCTTTAGACTTGTTTAGAGTTACGGGAGCCATAACCTGTCAAAACGAAGCTCTCCGGGGGATCTACGCCTTTAACAGCCCTAGGTCGTCATAACGGAGTTCCATACCCAAAAAGCACCATCGGAATGACTTTCGGGGGCTCGGAATTTTTTTTCTTTTCGGTTTCTTCATTTGAATTTTTGGGTTAAACGGGATCACCGTGGCTGGCCAACGATTTAACATCGCTGCAGAATGATTCCCTATGGTACACTTCCGTTTCAAATCCACGCACTCATTTCCAAAAGTCGCACGACACCGTTTCGGCGTTTTGATCTGACGTTGCACCCCGCACCGTCGATGTTGCACCCTAAGTATATCGATTATTCGGACAGCCATCTCTTTTGACTCGTTTAGAGTTACGGGAGCCATAACCTGTCAAAACGAAGCTCTCCAGGAGATCTACGCCTTTGACGGCCTTAGGCCGTTATAACGGCGTTCCATACCCAAAAACGACCATCCGAATCACTTTCGGGGGCTCGGAAGTTTTTTTTTCTTTTCGGTTTTTTCATTTGAATTTTTTGGTTAAACGGGATCACCGTGGCTGGCCTCCTGTTTAACACCTCTGTAGAATGATTCTCCATGGTACAGTTCCGTTTCAAATCCACGCACTCATTTCCAAAAGTCACACGACACAGTTTCGGTGTTTTGATCCGACGTTGCACCCCGCACCGTCGATGTTGCACCCTGAGTATATCGATTATTCGGACAGCCATATCTTTTGACTCGTTTAGAGTTACGGGAGCCATAACCTGTCAAAACGAAGCTCTCCGGGAGATCTACACCTTTGACAGCCCTAGGCCATCATAACGGCATTCCATACCCAAAAAGGACCTTCCGAATCACTTTCGGGGGCTTGGAAGTTTTTTTTCTTTACGGTTTCATCATTTGAATTTTTTCGTTAAACGGGATCACCGTTGCTGGCCTCCGATTTAACACCTCTGTAGAATGATTCCCCATGGTACACTTCCGTTTCAAATCCTCGCACTCATTTCCAAAAGTCGCACTGCACGGTTTCGGCGTTTTGCTCCGACGTTGCACCCCGCACCGTCAATGTTGCATCCTGAGTATATCTATTATTCGGACAGCCATATCTTTTGACTCGTTTAGAGTTACGGGAGCCATAACCTGTCAAAACGAAGCTCTCCGGGAGATCTACGCCTTTGATAGCCCTAAGACGTCATAACGGCGTTCCATACCCAAAAAGGACCATCCGAATCACTTTCGGGGGCTCGGAAGCTTTTTTTTCTTTTCGGTTTCATCATTTGAATTTTTGGTTAAACGGGATCACCGTTGCTGGCCTCCGATTTAACACCTCTGCAGAATGATTCCCCATGGTACACTTCTGTTTCAAATCCATACACTCATTTCCAAAAGTCGCACGACAACATTTCGGCGTTTTGATCCGACGTTGCACCCCGCACCGTCGATGTTGCACCCTGAGTATATCTATTATTCGGACAGCCATATCTTTTGACTCGTTTAGGGTTAGGGGAGCCATAACCTGTCAAAACGAAGCTCTCCAGGAGATCTACGCCTTTGGCAGCCCTAGGACGTCATAACAGCATTCCATACCCAAAAAGGACCATCCGAATCACTTTCGGGGGCTCGGAAGTTTTTTTTTTCTTTTCGGTTTCTTCATTTGAATTTTTTGGTTAAACGGGATCACCGTTGCTGGCCTCCGATTTAACACCTCTGCAGAATGATTCCCCATGGTACACTTCTGTTTCAAATCCACGCACTCATTTCCAAAAGTCGCACGACACCGTTTCGGCGTTTTGATCCGACGTTGCACCCCGCACCGTCGATGTTGCACCCTGAGTATATCTATTATTCGGACAGCCATATCTTTAGACTCGTTTAGAGTTACGGGAGCCATAACCTATCAAAACGAAGCTCTCCGGGAGATCTACGCCTTTGATGGCCCTAGGTTGTCGTAACGGCGTTCCATACCCAAAAAGGACCATCCGAATCACTTTCGGGGGCTCGGAAGTTTTTTTTCTTTTCGGTTTCATCATTTGAATTTTTTGGTTAAACGGGTTCACCGTGGCTGGCCTCCGATTTAACACCTCTATAGAATGATTTCCCATTGTACACTTCCGTTTCAAATCCACGCACTCATTTCCAAAAGCCGCACGGCACCGTTTCGACGTTTTGATTCGATGTTGCACCCCGCACCGTCGATGTTGCACCCTGAGTATATCGATTATTCGGACCGCCATATCTTTTGACTTGTTTAGAGTTATGGGAGCCATAACCTGTCACAACGAAGCTCTCCGTGAGATCAACGCCTTTGACTGCCCTATGCCGTCATAACGGAGTTCCATACCCAAAAAGGACCATCGGAATGACTTTCAGGGGCTCGGAATTTTTTTTCTTTTTGGTTTCTTCATTTGAATTTTTTGGTTAAACGGGATCACCGTTGCTGGCCCCCGATTTAACACCTCTGCAGAATGATTCCCCATAGTACACTTCCGTTTCAAATCCTCGCACTCATTTCCAAAAGTCGCACTGCACCGTTTCGGCGTTTTGCTCCAACGTTGCACCCCGCACCGTCAATGTTGCATCCTGAGTATATCTATTATTCGGACAGCCATATCTTTTGACTCGTTTAGAGTTACGGGAGCCATAACCTGTCAAAACGAAGCTCTCCGGGAGATCTACGCCTTTGATAGCCCTAAGATGTCATAACGGCGTTCCATACCCAAAAAGGACCATCCGAATCACTTTTGGGGGCTCGGAAGCTTTTTTTTCTTTTCGGTTTCATCATTTGAATTTTTTGGTTAAAGGGGATCACCATTGCTGGCCTCCGATTTAACACCTCTGCAGAATAATTCCCCATGGTACACTTCTGTTTCAAATCCATACACTCATTTCCAAAAGTCGCACGACACCATTTCGGCGTTTTGATCCGACGTTGCACCCCGCACCGTCGATGTTGCACCCTGAGTATATCTATTATTCGGACAGCCATATCTTTTGACTCGTTTTGAGTTACGGGAGCCACAACCTGTCAAAACGAATCTCTCCGAGAGATCTACGCCTTTGATAGCCCTAGGATGTCATAACGGCATTTCATACCCAAAAAGGACCATCCGAATCACTTTCGGGGGCTCGGAAGTTTTTTTTTCTTTTCGGTTTCTTCATTTGAATTTTTTGGTTAAACGGGATCACCGTTGCTGGCCTCCGATTTAACACCTCTGCAGAATGATTCCCCATGGTACACTTCCGTTTCAAGTCCACGCACTCATTTCCAAAAGTCGCACGACACCGTTTCGGCGTTTTGATCCGGCGTTGCACCCCGCACCGTCGATGTTGCACCCTGAGTATATCTATTATTCGGATAGCCATATCTTTAGACTGGTTTAGACTTACGGGAGCCATAACCTGTCAAAACGAAGCTCTCTGGGAGATCTATGCCTTTGATGGCCCTAGGTTGTCATAACGGCGTTCCATACCCAAAAAGGACCATCCGAATCACTTTCAGGGGCTCGGAAGTTTTTTTTCTTTTCGGTTTCATTATTTGAATTTTTTGGTTAAACGGGTTCACCGTGGCTGGCCTCCGATTTAACACCTCTACAGAATGATTTCCCATTGTACACTTCCGTTTCAAATCCACGCACTCATTTCCAAAAGCCGCACGGCACCGTTTCGACGTTTTGATTCGACGTTGCACCCCGCACCGTCGATGTTGCACCCTGAGTATATCGATTATTCGGACAGCCATATCTTTTGACTTGTTTAGAGTTATGGGAGCCATAACCTGTCAAAACGAAGCTCTCCGGGAGATCTACGCCTTTGACTGCCCTAGGCCGTCATAACGGAGTTCCATACCCAAAAAGGACCATCGGAATGACTTTCGGGGGCTCGGAATTTTTTTTCTTTTCGGTTTCTTCATTTGAATTTTTTGGTTAAACGGGATCACCGTTGCTGGCCTCCGATTTAACACCTCTGCAGAATGATTCCCCATGGTACACTTCCGTTTCAAATCCACGCACTTATTTCCAAAAGTCGCACGGCACTGTTTCGGCGTTTTGCTTCGACGTTGCACCCCGCACCGTCGATGTTGCATCCTGAGTATATCTATTATTCGGACAGCCATATCTTTTGACTCGTTTAGAGTTACGGGAGCCATAACCTGTCAAAACGAAGCTCTCCGGGAGATCTACGCCTTTGATAGCCCTAAGACGTCATAACGGCGTTCCATACCCAAAAAGGACCATCCGAATCACTTTCGGGGGCTCGAAAGTTTATTTTTCTTTTCGGTTTCTTCGTTTGAATTTTTTGGTTAAACGGGATCACCGTTGCTGGGCTCTGATTTAACACCTCTGCAGAATGATTCCCCATGGTACACTTCCGTTTCAAATCCACGCACTCATTTCCAAAAGTCGCACGACACCGTTTCGGCGTTTTGATTCGACGTTGCACCCCGCACCGTCGATGTTGCACCCTTAGTATATCGATTATTCGGACAGCCATATCTTTTGACTCGTTTAGAGTTACGGGAACCACAACCTGTCAAAACGAAGCTCTCTGGGAGATCTACGCCTTTGACAACCCTAGGATGTCATAACGGCGTTCCATACCCAAAAAGGACCATCCGAATCACTTTCGGGGGCTCGAAAGTTATTTTTTCTTTTCGGTTTCATCATTTGAATTTTTTGGTTAAACGGGATCACCGTTGCTGGCCTCCGATTTAACACCTCTGTAGAATGATTCCCCATGGTACACTTCCGTTTCAAATCCACGCACTCATTTCCAAAAGTCGCACGGCACCGTTTTGGCGTTTTGATCCGACGTTGCACCCCACACCGTCGATGTTGCACCCTGAGTATATCTATTATTCGGACAGCCATATCTTTAGACTTGTTTAGAGTTACGGGAGCCATAACCTGTCAAAACGAAGCTCTCCGGGGGATCTACGCCTTTAACAGCCCTAGGTCGTCATAACGGAGTTCCATACCCAAAAAGCACCATCGGAATGACTTTCGGGGGCTCGGAATTTTTTTTCTTTTCGGTTTCTTCATTTGAATTTTTGGGTTAAACGGGATCACCGTGGCTGGCCAACGATTTAACATCGCTGCAGAATGATTCCCTATGGTACACTTCCGTTTCAAATCCACGCACTCATTTCCAAAAGTCGCACGACACCGTTTCGGCGTTTTGATCTGACGTTGCACCCCGCACCGTCGATGTTGCACCCTAAGTATATCGATTATTCGGACAGCCATCTCTTTTGACTCGTTTAGAGTTACGGGAGCCATAACCTGTCAAAACGAAGCTCTCTAGGAGATCTACGCCTTTGACGGCCTTAGGCCGTTATAACGGCGTTCCATACCCAAAAACGACCATCCGAATCACTTTCGGGGGCTCGGAAGTTTTTTTTTCTTTTCGGTTTTTTCATTTGAATTTTTTGGTTAAACGGGATCACCGTGGCTGGCCTCCTGTTTAACACCTCTGTAGAATGATTCCCCATGGTACAGTTCCGTTTCAAATCCACGCACTCATTTCCAAAAGTCACACGACACAGTTTCGGTGTTTTGATCCGACGTTGCACCCCGCGCCGTCGATGTTGCACCCTGAGTATATCGATTATTCGGACAGCCATATCTTTTGACTCGTTTAGAGTTACGGGAGCCATAACCTGTCAAAACGAAGCTCTCCGGGAGATCTACACCTTTGACAGCCCTAGGCCATCATAACGGCATTCCATACCCAAAAAGGACCTTCCGAATCACTTTCGGGGGCTTGGAAGTTTTTTTTCTTTACGGTTTCATCATTTGAATTTTTTCGTTAAACGGGATCACCGTTGCTGGCCTCCGATTTAACACCTCTGTAGAATGATTCCCCATGGTACAGTTCCATTTCAAATCCGTGCACTCATTTCCAAAAGTCGCACGACACCGTTTTGGCGTTTTGATCCGACGTTGCACCCCGCACCGTCGATGTTGCATCCTGAGTATATCGATTATTCGGACATCCATATCTTTTCTCTCGTTTAGAGTTACGGGAGCCATAACCTGTCAAAACGAAGCTCTCCAGGAGATCTACGCCTTTGACTGCCCTAGGCCGTCATAACGGAGTTCCATACCCAAAAAGGACCATCGGAATGACTTTCGGGGGCTCGGAATATTTTTTCTTTTCGGTTTCTTCATTTGAATTTTTTGGTTAAACGGGATCACCGTTGCTGGCCTCCGATTTAACACCTCTGCAGAATGATTCCCCATGGTACAGTTCCGTTTCAAATCCACGCACTCATTTCCAAAAGTCGAACGGCACCGTTTTGGAGTTTTGATCCGACGTTGCACCCCGCACCGTCGATGTTGCACCCTGAGTATATCTATTATTCGGACAGCCATATCTTTTGACTCGTTTAGGGTTACGGGAGCCATAACCTACCAAAAGGAAGCTCTCCAGGAGATCTACGCCTTTGACAGCCCTAGGACGTCATAACGGCGTTCCATACCCAAAAAGAACCATCCGAATCAGTTTCGGGAGCTCGGAAGTTTTTTTTTCTTTTTGGTTTCATCATTTGAATTTTTTGGTTAAACGGGATCACCGTTGCTGGCCTCCGATTTAACACCTCTGCAGAATGATTCCCCATGGTACACTTCCGTTTCAAATCCATGCACTAATTTCCAAAAGTTGCACGACACCGTTTCGGCGTTTTGATCCGACGTTGCACCCCGCACCGTAGATGTTGCACCCTGAGTATATCTATTATTCGGACAGCCATATCTTTTGACTCATTTAGAGTTACGGGAGCCATAACCTGTCAAAACGAAGCTCTCCCGGAGATCTACGCCTTTGACGGCCCTAGGCCGTCATAATGGCGTTCCATACCCAAAAAGGACCATCCGAATCACTTTCGGGGGCTTGGAAGTTTTTTTTCTTTTTGGTTTCATCATTTGAATTTTTTGGTTAAACGGGATCACCGTGCTGGCCTCCGATTTAACACCTCTGCAGAATGATTCCCCATGGTAAACTTCCGTTTCAAATCCACGCACTCATTTCCAAAAGTCACACGACACCGTTTCGGCGTTTTGATCCGACGTTGCACCCCGCACCGTCAATGTTGCATCCTGAGTATATCGATTATTTGGACAACCGTATCTTTCGACTCGTTTAGAGTTACGGGAGCCATAACCTGTCAAAACGAAGCTCTCCGGGAGATCTATGCCTTTGACTGCCGTAGGCCGCCATAACGGAGTTCCATACCCAAAAAGGACCATCGGAATGACTTTCGGGGGCTCAGAATTTTTTTTCTTTTCGGTTTCTTCATTTGAATTTTTTGGTTAAACGGGATCACCGTTGCTGGCCTTCGATTTAACACCTCTGCAGAATGATTCCCCATGGTACACTTCCGTTTCAAATCCACACACTCATTTCCAAAAGTCGCACGGCACCGTTTCGGTGTTTTGATCCGACGTTGCACCCCGCACCGTCGATGTTGCACCCTGAGTATATCTATTATTCGGACAGCCATATCTTTTGACTCGTTTAGGGTTACGGGAGCCATAACCTGTCAAAACGAAGCTCTCCAGGAGATCTACGCCTTTGGCAGCCCTAGGACGTCATAACAGCATTCCATACCCAAAAAGAACCATCTGAATCAGTTTCGGGGGCTCGGAAGTTTTTTTTTCTTTTTGGTTTCGTCATTTGAATTTTTTGGTTAAACGGGATCACCGTTGCTGGCCTCCGATTTAACACCTCTGCAGAATGATTCCCCATGGTACACTTCCGTTTCAAATCCATGCACTAATTTCCAAAAGTTGCACGACACCGTTTCGGCGTTTTGATCCGACGTTGCACCCCGCACCGTAGACGTTGCACCCTGAGTATATCTATTATTCGGACAGCCATATCTTTTGACTCGTTTAGAGTTACGGGAGCCATAACTTGTCAAAACGAAGCTCTCCGGGAGATCTACGCCTTAGAAAGCCCTAGGACATCATAACGACGTTCCATACCTAAAAAGGACCATCCGAATCACTTTCGGGGGCTCGGAAGTTTTTTTTTCTTTTCGGTTTCATCATTTGAATTTTTTGGTTAAACGGGATCACCGTTGCTGGCCTTCGATTTAACACCTCTGCAGAATGATTCCCCATGGTACACTTCTGTTTCAAATCCACACACTCATTTCCAAAAGTCGCACGACACCGTTTCGGCGTTTTGATCCGACGTTGCACCCCGCACCGTCGATGTTGCACCCTGAGTATATCTATTATTCGGACAGCCATATCTTTTGACTCGTTTAGAGTTATGGGAGCCACAACCTGTCAAAATGAAGCTCTCCGGGAGATCTACGCCTTTGACAGCCCTAGGATCTCATAACGGCATTTCATACCCAAAAAGGCCCATCCGAATCACTTTCGGGGGCTCGGAAGTTTTTTTTTCTTTTCGGTTTCATCATTTGAATTTTTTGGTTAAACGGGATCACCGTTGCTGGCCTCCGATTTAACACCGCTGTAGAATGATTCCCCATGGTACACTTCCGTTTCAAATCCACGCACTCATTTCCAAAAGTCGCACGACACCGTTTCGGCGTTTTGATCCGACGTTGCACCCCGCACCGTCGATGTTGCACCCTGAGTATATCTATTACTCGGACTGCCATATCTTTAGACTTGTTTAGAGTTATGGGAGCCATAACCTGTCAAAATGAAGCTCTCCGGGGGATCTACGCCTTTTATGGCCCTAGGCCGTCATAACGGCGTTCCATACCCAAAAAGGACCGTCCAAATCACTTTCGGGGGCTCAGATGTTTTTTTTCTTTTCGGTTTCATCATTTGAATTTTTTGGTTAAATGGGATCACCGTTGCTGGCCTCCGATATAACACCTCTACAGAATGATTCCCCATGGTACACTTCCATTTCAAATCCACGCACTCATTTCCAAAAGTCGCACGACACCGTTTCGGCGTTTTGATTCGACGTTGCACCCCGCACCGTCGATGTTGCACCCTGAGTATATCGATTATTCGGACAGCCATATCATTTAACTCGTTTAGAGTTACGGGAGCCATAACCTGTCAAAACGAAGCTCTCCAAGAGATCTACGCCTTTGATGGCCCTAGGCCGTCATAACGGCGTTCCATACCCAAAAATGACCATCTGAATCACTTTCGGGGGCTCGGAAGTTTTTTTTTCTTTTAGGTTTCTTCATTTGAATTTTTTGGTTAAACTGGATCACCGTGGCTGGCCTCCTATTTAACACCTCTACAGAATGATTCCCTATGGTACAGTTCTGTTTCAAATCCATGCACTCATTTCCAAAAGTCGCACGACACCGTTTCGGTGTTTTGATCCGACGTTGCACCCCGCACCGTCGATGTTGCACCCTGAGTATATCGATTATTCGGACAGCCATATCTTTTGACTCGTTTAGAGTTACGGGAGCCATAACCTGTCAAAACGAAGCTCTCCGGGAGATCTACGCCTTTGACAGCCCTAGGCCATCATAATGGCGTTCCATACCCAAAAAGGACCATCCGAATCACTTTCGGGGGCTTGGAAGTTTTTTTTCTTTTCGGTTTCATCATTTGAATTTTTTGGTTAAACGGGATCACCGTTGCTGGCCTCCGATTTAACACCTCTGCAGAATGATTCCCCATGGTACAGTTCCGTTTCAAATCCATGCACTCATTTCCAAAAGTCGCACGACACCGTTTCGGCGTTTTGATCCGACGTTGCACCCCGCACCGTCGATGTTGCATCCTGAGTATATCGATTATTCGGACATCCATATCTTTTGACTCGTTTAGAGTTACGGGAGCCATAACCTGTCAAGACGAAGCTCTCCAGGAGATCTACGCCTTTGACAGCCCTAGGCCATCATATTGGAGTTCCATACCCAAAAAGGACCATCGGAATGACTTTCGGGGGCTCGGAATTTTTTTTCTTTTCGGTTTCTTCATTTGAATTTTTTGGTTAAACGGGATCACCGTTGCTGGCCTCCGATTTAACACCTCTGCAAAATGATTCCCCATGGCACACTTCCGTTTCAAATCCATGCACTCATTTACAAAAGTCGCACGGCACCGTTTCGGTGTTTTGATCCGACGTTGCACCCCGCACCGTCGATGTTGCACCCTGAGTATATCTATTATTCGGACAGCCATATCTTTTGACTCGTTTAGGGTTACGGGAGCCATAACCTGTCAAAAGGAAGCTCTCCAGGAGATCTACGCCTTTGACAGCCCTAGGACGTCATAACGGCGTTCCATACCCAAAAAGAACCATCCGAATCAGTTTCGGAGGCTCGGAAGTTTTTTTTCTTTTTGGTTTCATCATTTGAATTTTTTGGTTAAACAGGATCACCATTGCTGGCCTCCGATTTAACACCTCTGCAGAATGATTCCCCATGGTACACTTCCGTTTCAAATACATGCACTCATTTCCAAAAGTTGCACGACACCGTTTCAGCATTTTGATCCGACGTTGCACCCCGCACCGTAGATGTTGCACCCTGAGTATATCTATTATTCGGACAGCCATATCTTTTGACTCGTTTAGAGTTACGGGAGCCATAACCTTTCAAAATGAAGCTTTCCGGGAGATCTACGCCTTTGACAGCCCTAGGCCGTCATAATGGCATTCCATACCCAAAAAGGACCATCCGAATCACTTTCGGGGGCTTAGAATTTTTTTTTCTTTTCGGTTTCATCATTTGAATTTTTTGGTTAAACGGGATCACCGTTGCTAGCCTCCGATTTAACACCTCTGCAGAATGATTCCCCATGGTACAGTTCTGTTTCAAATCCATGCACTCATTTCCAAAAGTCGCACGACAACGTTTCGGCGTTTTGATCCGACGTTGCACCCCGCACCGTCGATGTTGCATCCTGAGTATATCGATTATTCAGACAGCCATATCTTTTGACTCGTTCAGTGTTACGGGAGCCATAACCTGTCAAAACGAAGCTCTCCGGGAGATCTACGAATTTGACTGCCCTAGGCCGTCATAAGGGAGTTGCATACCCAAAAAGGACCATCGGAATGACTTTCGGGGGCTCGGAATTTTTTTCTTTTCAATTTCTTCATTTGAATTTTTTGGTTAAACGGGATCACCGTTGCTGGCCTCCGATTTAACACCTATGCAGAACGATTCCCCATGGTACACTTCCGTTTCAAAACCTCGCACTCATTTCCAAAAGTCGCATGGCACCGTTTCGGCGTTTTGCTCCGACGTTGCACCCCGCACCGTCGATGTTGCACCCTGAGTATATCTATTATTCGGACAGCCATATCTTTTGACTCGTTTAGAGTTACGGGACCCATAACCTGTCAAAACGAAGCTATCCGGGAGATCTACGCCTTCGATAGCCCTAGGACGTCATTACGGCGTTCCATAACCAAAAAGGACCATCCGAATCACTTTCGGGGGCTCGGAAGTTTTTTTTCTTTTCGGTTTCATCATTTTAATTTTTTGGTTAAACGGGATCACCGTTGCTGGCCTCCGATTTAACACCTCTGCAGTATGATTCCCATGGTACACTTCTGTTTCAAATCCACACACTCATTTCCAAAAGTCGCACGACACCGTTTCGACATTTTGATCCGACGTTGCACCCCGCACCGTCGATGTTGCACCTTGAGTATATCTATTATTTGGACAGCCATATCTTTTGACTCGTTTAGAGTTACGTGAGCCACAACCTATCAAAACGAAGCTCTCCGGGAAATTTACGCCTTTGACAGCCCTAGGAAGTCAAATCGGCGTTTAATACCCAAAAAGGACCATCCGAATCACTTTCGGGGGCTCGGAAGTTTTTTTTTCTTTTCGCTTTCATCATTTGAATTTTTTGGTTAAACGGGATCACTGTTAATGGCCTCCGATTTAACACCTCTGCAGAATGATTCCCCATGGAACACTTCCGTTTCAAATCCACGCACTCATTTCCAAAAGTCGCACGACACCGTTTTGGCGTTTTGATCCGACGTTGCACCCCGCACCGTCGATGTTGCACCCTGAGTATATCAATTATTCGGACAGCCATATCTTTAGACTCGTTTAGAGTTACGGGAGCCATAACCTGTCAAAATGAAGCTCTCTGGGAGATCTACGCCTTTGACAGCCTTAGGCCGTCATAACGGCGTTCCATTCCCAAAAAGGACCATTCGAATCACTTTCAGGGGCTCGGAAGTTTTTTTTCTTTTCGGTTTCATCATTTGAATTTTTTGGTTAAACGGGTTCACCGTGGCTGGCCTCCGGTTTAACACCTCTACAGAATGATTCTGCATGGTACACTTCCATTTCAAATCCACACACTCATTTCCAAAAGTCGCACGGCACCGTTTCGGCGTTTTGATTCGACGTTGCACCCCGCACCGTCGATGTTGCACCCTGAGTATATCGATTATTCGGAGAGCCATATCTTTTGACTCGTTTAGAGTTACGGGAGCCATAACCTGTCAAAACGAAGCTCTCCAGGAGATCTACGCCTTTGACGGTCTTAGGACGTCATAACGGCGTCCCATACCCAAAAATGACCATCCGAATCACTTTCGGGGGCTCGGAAGTTTTTTTTTCTTTTCGGTTTCTTCATTTGAATTTTTTGGTTAAACGGGATCACCATGGCTGGCCTCCTATTAAACACCTCTGCAGAATGATTCCCCATGGTACAGTTCCGTTTCAAATCCACGCACTCATTTCCAAAAGTCGCACGACACCGTTTCGGCGTTTTGATCCGACGTTGCATCCCGCACTGTCGATGTTGCACCTTGAGTATATCGATTATTCGGACAGCCATATCTTTTGACTCGTTTAGAGTTACGGGAGCCATAACCTGTCAAAACGAAGCTCTCCGGGAGATCTACGCCTTTGACAGCACTAGGCCATCATAACGGCGTTCCATACTCAAAAAGGACCATCCGAATCACTTTCGGGGGCTTGGAAGTTTTTTTTCTTTTCGGTTTCATCATTTGAATTTTTTGGTTAAACGGGATCACCGTTGCTGGCCTCCGATTTAACACCTCTGCAGAATGATTCCCCATGGTACAGTTCCGTTTAAATCCATGCACTCATTTCCAAAAGTAACACGATACCGTTTCGTTGTTTTGATCCGACGTTGCACCCCGCACCGTCGATGTTGCATCTTGAGTATATCGATTATTCGGAAAGCCATATCTTTTGACTCGTTTAGAGTTACAGGAGCCATAACCTGTCAAAACGAAGCTCTCTGAGAGATTTACGCCTTTGACAGCCCTAGGCCGTCATAACGGAGTTCCATACCCAAAAAGGACCATCGGAATGACTTTCGGGGGCTCGGAATTTTTTTTCTTTTCGGTTTCTTCATTTGAATTTTTTGGTTAAACGGGATCACCGTTGCTGGCCTCCGATTTAACACCTCTGCAGAATGATTCCCCATGGTACACTTCCGTTTCAAATCCACGCACTCATTTCCAAAAGTCGCACGGCACCGTTTCGGCGTTTTGCTCCGACATTGCACCCCGCACCGTCGATGTTGCATCCTGAGTATATCTATTATTCGGACATCCATATCTTTTGACTCGTTTAGAGTTACGGGAGCCATAACCTGTCAAAACGAAGCTCTCCGGGAGATCTACGCCTTTGATAGCCCTAGGATGTCATAACAGCGTTCCATACCCAAAAAGGACCATCCGAATCACTTTCGGGGGCTCGGAAGCTTTTTTTCTTTTCTGTTTCATCATTTGAATTTTTTGGTTAAACGGGATCACCGTTGCTGGCCTCCGATTTAACACCTCTGCAGAATGATTCCCCATGGTACACTTATGTTACAAATCCACACACTTACTTCCAAAAGTCGCACGACAGCGTTTCGGCGTTTTGATCCGACGTTGCACCCCGCACCGTCGATGTTGCACCATGAGTATATCTATTATTCGGACAGCCATATCTTTTGACTCGTTTAGAGTTACGGGAGCCACAACCTGTCAAAACGAAGCTCTCCAGGAGATCTACGCCTTTGACAGCCCTAGGATGTCATAACGGTGTTTCATACCCAAAAAGGACCATCCGAATCACTTTCGGGGGCTCGGAAGTTTTTTTTTCTTTTCGGTTTCATCATTTGAATTTTTTGGTTAAACGGGATCACAGTTGCTGGCCTCCGATTTAACACCTCTGCAGAATGATTCCCCATGGTACACTTCTGTTTCAAATCCATGCACTCATTTCCAAAAGTCGCACGGCACCGTTTTGGTGTTTTGATCCGACGTTGCACCCCGCACCCTCGATGTTGCACCCTGAGTATATCTATTATTCGGACAGCCATATCTTTTGACTCGTTTAGGGTTACGGGAGCCATAACCTGTCAAAACGAAGCACTCCAGAAGATCTACGCCTTTGATAGCCCTAGGACATCATAACGGCGTTCCATACCCAAAAAGAACCATCCGAATCAGTTTCGGGGGCTCGGAAGCTTTTTTTTCTTTTTGGTTTCATCATTTTAATTTTTCGGTTAAACGGGATCACCGTTGCTGGCCTCCGATTTAACACCTCTGCAGAATGATTCCCCATGGTACACTTCCGTTTCAAATCCATGCACTAATTTCCAAAAGTTGCACGACACCGTTTCGGCGTTTTGATCGGACGTTGCACCTCGCACCGTAGATGTTGCACCCTGAGTATATCTATTATACGGACAGCCATATCTTTTGACTCGTTTAGAGTTACGGGAGCCATAACATGTCAAAACGAAGCTCTCCGGGAGAACTACGCCTTTGACAGCCCTAGGCCGTCATAATGGCGTTACATACCCAAAAAGGACCATCCGAATCACTTTCGGGGGCTTGGAAGTTTTTTTTTCTTTTCGGTTTCATCATTTGAATTTTTTGGTTAAACGGGTTCACCGTTGCTGGCCTCCGATTTAACACCTCTGCAGAATGATTCCCATGGTACAGTTCTGTTTCAAATCCATGCACTCATTTCCAAAAGTCGCACGACACCGTTTCGGCGTTTTGATCCGACGTTGCACCCCGCACCGTCGATGTTGCACCCTGAGTATATCAATTATTCGGACAGCCATATATTTAGACTCGTTTAGAGTTACGGGAGCCATAACCTGTCAAAACGAAGCTCTCCGGGAGATCTACGCCTTTGATGGCCTTAGGCCGTCATAACGGCGTTCCATACCCAAAAAGGACCATCCGAATCACTTTCGGGGGCTCGGAAGTTTTTTTTCTTTTCGGTTTCATCATTTGAATTTTTTGGTTAAACGGGTTCACCGTGGCTGGCCTCCGGTTTAACACCTCTACAGAATGATTCCGCATGGTACACTTCCGTTTCATATCCACACACTCATTTACAAAAGTCGCACGACACCGTTTCGGCGTTTTGATTCGACGTTGCACCCCGCACCGTCGATGTTGCACCTTGAGTATATCGATTATTCGGAGAGCCATATCTTTTGACTCGTTTAGAGTTACGGGAGCCATAACCTGTCAAAACGAAGCTCTCCAGGAGATCTACGCCTTTGACGGTCTTAGGACGTCATAACGGCGTTCCATACCCAAAAATGACCATCCGAATCACTTTCGGGGGCTCGGAAGTTTTTTTTTTCGGTTTCTTCATTTGAATTTTTTGGTTAAACGGGATCACCATGGCTAGCCTCCTATTAAACACCTCTGCAAAATGATTCCCCATGGTACAGTTCCGTTTCAAATCCATGCACTCATTTCCAAAAGTCGCACGACACCGTTTCGGCGTTTTGATCCGACGTTGCATCCCACACCGTCGATGTTGCACCCTGAGTATATCGATTATTCGGACAGCCATATCTTTTGACTCGTTTAGAGTTACGGGAGGCACAACCTGTCAAAACGAAGCTCTCCGGGAGATCTACGCCTTTGACAGCCCTATGATGTCATAACGGCGTTCCATACCCAAAAAGGACCATCCGAATCACTTTCGGGGGCTCGGAAGTTTTTTTTTCTTTTCGGTTTCATCATTTGAATTTTTTGGTTAAACGGGATCACTGTTGCTGGCCTCCGATTTAACACCTCTGCAGAATGATTCCCCATGGTACACTTCTGTTTCAAATCCACACACTCATTTCCAAAAGTTGCACGACACCGTTTCGGCGTTTTGATCCGACGTTGCACCCCGCACCGTCGATGTTGCACCCTGAGTATATCTATTATTCGGACAGCCATATCTTTTGACTCGTTTAGAGTTACGGGAGCCACAACCTGTCAAAACGAAGCTCTCCGAGAGATCTACGCCTTTGATAGCCCTAGGATGTCATAATGGCGTTTCATACCCAAAAAGGACCATCCGAATCACATTCGGGGGCTCGAAAGTTTTTTTTTCTTTTCGGTTTCATCATTTGAATTTTTTGGTTAAACGGGATCACCGTTGCTGGCCTCCGATTTAACACCTTTGCAGAATGATTCCCCATGGTACACTTCCATTTCAAATCCACGCACTCATTTCCAAAAGTTGCACGATACCGTTTCGGCGTTTTGATCCGACGTTGCACCCCGCACCGTCGATGTTGCACCCTGAGTATATCTATTATTCGTACAGCCATATCTTTAGACTCGTTTAGAGTTACGGGAGCCATAACCTGTCAAAACGAAGCTCTCCGGGAGATCTACGCCTTCGATGGCCTTAGGCCGTCATAACGGCGTTCCATACCCAAAAAGGACCATCCGAATCACTTTCGGGGGCTCGGAAGTTTTTTTTTTCTTTTCGGTTTCTTCATTTGAATTTTTTGGTTAAACGAGATCACCGTGGATGGCCTCCGATTTAACACCTCTGCAGAATGATTCCCCATGGTACAGTTCCGTTTCAAATCCACGCACTCATTTCCAAAAGTCGTACGGCACCGTTTCGGCGTTTTGATTCGATGTTGCACCCTGAGTATATCGATTATTCGGACAACCATATCTTTTGACTCGTTTAGAGTTACGGGAGCCATAACCTGTCAAAACGAAGCACTCCAGAAGATCTACACCTTTGACAGCCCTAGGACATCATAACGGCATTCCATACCCAAAAAGAACCATCCGAATCAGTTTCGGGGGCTCGGAAGTTTTTTTTTCTTTTTGGTTTCATCATTTGAATTTTTCGGTTAAACGGGATCACCGTTGCTGGCCTCCAATTTAACACCTCTGCAGAATGATTCCCCATGGTACACTTCCGTTTCAAATCCACGCACTAATTTCCAAAAGTTGCACGACACCGTTTCGGCGTTTTGATCCGACGTTGCACCTCGCACCGTAGATGTTGCACCCTGAGTATATCTATTATTCGGACAGCCATATCTTTTGACTAGTTTAGAGTTACGGGAGCCATAACCTGTCAAAACGAAGCTCTTTGGGAGATCTACGCCTTTGACCGCCATAGGCCGTCATAATGGCATTCCATACCCAAAAAGGACCATCCGAATCACTTTCGGGGGCTTGGAAGTTTCATCGTTTGAATTTTTTGGTTAAACGGGATCACCGTTGCTGGCCTCCGATTTAAAACCTCTGCAGAATGATTCCCCATGGTACAGTTCCGTTTCAAATCCATGCACTCATTTCCAAAAGTAGCACGACACCGTTTCGGCGTTTTGATCCGACGTTGCACCCCGCACCGTCGATGTTGCATCCTGAGTATATTGATTATTCGGACAGCCATATCTTTTGACTCGTTTAGAGTTACGGGAGCCATAACCTGTCAAAACGAAGCTCTCCAGGAGATCTACGCCTTTGACGGTCTTAGGACGTCATAACGGCGTTTCATACCCAAAAATGACCATCCGAATCACTTTCGGGGGCTCGGAAGTTTTTTTTTCCGGTTTCTTCGTTTGAATTTTTTGGTTAAACGGGATCACCATGGCTGGCCTCCTATTAAACACCTCTGCAGAATGATTCCCCATGGTACAGTTCCGTTTCAAATCCACGCACTCATTTCCAAAAGTCGCATGACACCGTTTCGGCGTTTTGATCCGACGTTGCATCCCACACAGTCGATGTTGCACCCTGAGTATATCGATTATTCGGACAGCCATATCTTTTGACTCGTTTAGAGTTACGGGAGCCGTAACCTGTCAAAACGAAGCTCTCCGGGAGATCTACGCCTTTGACAGCACTAGGCCATCATAACGGCGTTCCATACCCAAAAAGGACCATCCGAATCACTTTCGGGGGCTTGGAAGTTTTTTTTTCTTTTCGGTTTCATCATTTGAATTTTTTGGTTAAACGGGATCACCGTTGCTGGCCTCCGATTTAACACCTCTGCTGAATGATTCCCCATGGTACAGGTCCGTTTAAATCCATGCACTCATTTCCAAAAGTAACACGATACCGTTTCGTTGTTTTGATCCGACGTTGCACCCCGCACCGTCGATGTTGCATCCTGAGTATATCGATTATTCGGACAGCCATATCTTTTGACTCGTTTAGAGTTACAGGAGCCATAACCTGTCAAAACGAAGCTCTCCGGGAGATCTACGCCTTTGACGGCCCTAGGCCGTCATAACGGAGTTCCATACCCAAAAAGGACCATCGGAATGACTTTCGGGGGCTCGGAATTTTTTTTCTTTTCGGTTTCTTCATTTGAATTTTTTGGTAAAACGGGATCACCGTTGCTGGCCTCCGATTTAACACCTCTGCAGAATGATTCCCCATGGTACACTTCCATTTCAAATCCACGCACTCATTTCCAAAAGTCGCACGGCACCGTTTCGGCGTTTTGCTCCGACATTGCACCCCGCACCGTCGATGTTGCATCCTGAGTATATCTATTATTCGGACATCCATATCTTTTGACTCGTTTTGAGTTACGGGAGCCATAACCTGTCAAAACAAAGCTCTCCGGGAAATCTACGCCTTTGATAGCCCTAGGATGTCATAACGGCATTCCATACCCAAAAAGGACCATCCGAATCACTTTCGGGGGCTCGGAAGCTTTTTTTTCTTTTCTGTTTCCTCATTTGAATTTTTTGGTTAAACGGGATCACCGTTGCTGGCCTCCGATTTAACACCTCTACAGAATGATTCCCCATGGTACACTTATGTTTCAAATCCACACACTTATTTCCAAAAGTCGCACGACACCGTTTCGGCGTTTTGATCCGACGTTGCACCCCGCACCGTCGATGTTGCACCCTGAGTATATCTATTATTCGGACAGCCATATCTTTTGACTCGTTTAGAGTTACGGGAGCCACAACCTGTCAAAACGAAGCTCTCCAGGAGCTCTACGCCTTTGACAGCCCTAGGATGTCATAATGGTGTTTCATACCCAAAAAGGACCATCCGAATCACTTTCGGGGGCTCGGAAGTTTTTTTTTCTTTTCGGTTTCATCATTTGAATTTTTTGGTTAAACGGGATCACCGTTGCTGGCCTCCGATTTAACACCTCTGCAGAATGATTCCCCATGGTACACTTCCGTTTCAAATCCACGCACTCATTTCCAAAAGTCGCACGGCACCCTTTCGGTGTTTTGATCCGACGTTGCATCCCGCACCCTCGATGTTGCACCCTGAGTATATCTATTATTCGGACAGCCATATCTTTTGACTCGTTTAGGGTTACGGGAGCCATAACCTGTCAAAACGAAGCACTCTAGAAGATCTACGCGTTTGACAGCCCTAGGACGTCATAACGGCGTTCCATACCCAAAAAGAACCATCCGAATCAGTTTCGGGGGCTCGGAAGTTTTTTTTTCTTTTTGGTTTCATCATTTGAATTTTTTGGTTAAACGGGATCACCATTGCTGGCCTCCGATTTAACACCTCTGCAGAATGATTCCCCATGGTACAGTTCCGTTTCAAATCCATGCACTCATTTCCAAAAGTAGCACGACACCGTTTCGGCGTTTTGATCCGACGTTGCACCCCACACCGTCGATGTTGCACCCTCAGTATATCTATTATTCGGACAGCCATATCTTTTGACTCGTTTAGAGTTACGGGAGCCATAACCTGTCAAAAGGAAGCTCTCCGGGAGATCTATGCCTTTGATAGCCCTATGATGTAATAACGGCGTTCCATACCCAAAAATGACCATCCGAATCACTTTCGAGGGATCGGAAGTTTTTTTTCTTTTCGGTTTCATCATTTGAATTTTTTGGTTAAACGGGATCACCGTTGCTGGCCTCCGATTTAACACCTCTGTAGAATGATTACCCATGGTACACTTCTGTTTCAAATCCACACACTCATTTCCAAAAGTCGCACGACACCGTTTCGGCGTTTTGATCCGACGTTGCACCCCGCACCGTCGATGTTGCACCCTGAGTATATCTATTATTCGGACAGCCATATCTTTTGACTCGTTTAGAGTTACGGGAGCCACAACCTGTCAAAACGAAGCTCTCCGGGAGATCTACGCCTTTGATAGCCCTAGGATGTCATAACGGCATTTCATACCCAAAAAGGACCATCCGAATCATATTCGGGGGCTCAAAAGTTTTTTTTCTTTTCGGTTTCATCATTTGAATTTTTTGGTTAAACGGGATCACCGTTGCTGGCCTCCGATTTAACACCTTTGCAGAATGATTCCCCATGGTAAACTTCCGTTTCAAATCCACGCACTCATTTCCAAAAGTTGCACGACACCGTTTCGGGGTTTTGATCCGACGTTGCACCTCGCACCGTCGATGTTGCACCCTGAGTATATCTATTATTCGGACAGCCATATCTTTAGACTCGTTTAGAGTTACGGGAGCCATAACCTGTCAAAACGAAGCTCTCCAGGAGATCTACGCCTTTGATGGCCTTAGGCCGTCATAACGGCGTTCCATACCCAAAAAGGACCATCCGAATCACTTTCGGGGGCTCGGAAGTTTTTTTTTTCTTTTCGGTTTCTTCATTTGAATTTTTTAATTAAACGGGATCACCGTGGCTGGCCTCCGATTTAACACCTCTGCAGAATGATTCCCCATGGTACAGTTCCGTTTCAAATCCACGCACTCATTTCCAAAAGTCGCACGGCACCGTTTCGGCGTTTTGATTCGATGTTGCAGCCTGAGTATATCGATTATTCGGACAGCCATATCTTTTGACTCGTTTAGGGTTACGGGAGCCATAACCTGTCAAAACGAAGCACTCCAGAAGATCTACGCCTTTGACAGCCCTAGGACGTCATAACGGCGTTCCATACCCAAAAAGAACCATCCGAATCAGTTTCGGGGGCTCGGAAGTTTTTTTTTCTTTTTGGTTTCATCATTTGAATTTTTCGGTTAAACGGGATCACCGTTGCTGGCCTCCGATTTAACACCTCTGCAGAATGATTCCCCATGGTATACTTCCGTTTCAAATCCACGCACTAATTTCCAAAAGTTGCACGACACCGTTTCGGCGTTTTGATCTGACGTTGCACCTCGCACCGTAGATGTTGCACCCTGAGTATATCTATTATTCGGACAGCCATATCTTTTGACTAGTTTAGAGTTACGGGAGCCATAACCTGTCAAAACGAAGCTCTTTGGGAGATCTACGCCTTTGACAGTCCTAGGCCGTCATAATGGCGTTCCATAACCAAAAAGGACCATCCGAATCACTTTCGGGGGCTTGGAAGTTTTTTTTTCTTTTCGGTTTCATCATTTGAATTTTTTGGTTAAACGGGATCACCGTTGCTGGCCTCCGATTTAACACCTCTGCAGAATGATTCCCCATGGTACAGTTCCATTTCAAATCCATGCACTCATTTCCAAAAGTAGCACGACACCGTTTCGGCGTTTTGATCCGACGTTGCACCCCGCACCGTCGATGTTTCATCCTGAGTATATCGATTATTCGGACAGCCATATCTTTTGACTCGTTTAGAGTTATGGGAGCCATAACCTGTCGAAACGAAGCTCTCCGGGAGATCTACGCCTTTGACTGCCCTAGGCCGTCATAACGGAGTTCCATACCCAAAAAGGACCATCGGAATGACTTTCGGGGACTAGGAATTTTTTTTCTTTTCGGTTTCTTCATTTGAATTTTTTGGTTAAACGGGATCACCGTTGCTGGCCTCCGATTTAACACCTCTACAGAATGATTCCCCATGGTACACTTCCATTTCAAATCCACGCACTCATTTCCAAAAGTCGCACGGCACCGTTTTGGCGTTTTGCTCCGACGTTGCACCCCGCACCGTCGATGTTGCACCCTGAGTATATCTATTATTCGGACAGCCATATCTTTTGACTCGTTTAGAGTTACGGCAGCCATAACCTATCAAAACGAAGCTCTCCGGGAGATCTCCGCCTTTGACAGCCCTAGGACGTCATAACGGCGTTCCATACCCAAAAAGGACCATCCGAATCACTTTCGGGGGCTCGGAAGTTTTTTTTCTTTTCGGTTTCATCATTTGAATTTTTTGGTTAAACGGGATCACCGTTGCTGGCCTCCGATTTAACACCTCTGCAGAATGATTCCCCATGGTACACTTCTGTTTCAAATCCACACACTCATTTCCAAAAGTCGCACGACACCGTTTCGGCGTTTTGATCCGACGTTGCACCCCGCACCGTCGATGTTGCACCCTGAGTATATCTATTATTCGGACAGCCATATCTTTTGACTCATTTAGAGTTACGGGAGCCACAACCTATCAAAACAAAGCTCTCCGGGAGATCTACGCCTTTGACAGCCCTAGGATGTCATAACGGCGTTTCATACCCAAAACGAACCATCCGAATCACATTCGGGGGCTCAGAAGTTTTTTTTTCTTTTCGGTTTCATCATTTGAATTTTTTGGTTAAACGGGATCACCGTTGCTGGCCTCCGATTTAACACCTCTGCAGAATGATTCCCCATGGTACACTTCTGTTTCAAATCCACGCACTCATTTCCAAAAGTCGCACGACACCGTTTCGGCGTTTTGATCCGACGTTGCACCCCGCACCGTCGATGTTGCACCCTGAGTATATCTATTATTCGGACAGCCATATCTTTAGACTCGTTTAGAGTTACGGGAGCCATAACTTGTCAAAATGAAGCTCTCCGGGAGATCTACGCCTTTGACGGCCTTAGGCCATCATAACGGCGTTCCATACCCAAAAAGGACCATCCGAATCACTTTCGGGGGCTCGGAAGTTTTTTTTTTCTTTTCGGTTTCTTCATTTGAATTTTTTGGTTAAACGGGATCACCGTGGCTGGTCTCCGATTTAACACCTCTGCAGAATGATTCCCCATGGTACAGTTCGGTTTCAAATCCATGCACTCATTTCCAAAAGTAGCACGGCACCGTTTCAGCGTTTTGATCTGACGTTGCACCCCGCACCGTCGATGTTGCACCCTGAGTATATCTATTATTCGGACAGCCATATCTTTTGACTCGTTTAGAGTTACGGGAGCCATAACCTGTCAAAACGAAGCTCTCCGGGAGATCTACGCCTTTGACAGCCCTATGATGTCATAACGGCGTTCCATACCCAAAAAGGACCATCCGAATCACTTTCGGGGGCTCGGAAGTTTTTTTTTCTTTTCAGTTTCATCATTTGAATTTTTTGGTTAAACGGGATCACCGTTGCTGGCCTCCGATTTAACACCTCTGCAGAATGATTCCCCATGGTACACTTCTGTTTCAAATCCACACACTCATTTCCAAAAGTCGCACGACACCGTTTCGGCGTTTTGATCCGACGTTGCACCCCGCACCGTCGATGTTGCACCCTGAGTATATCTATTATTCGGACAGCCATATCTTTTGACTCGTTTAGAGTTACGGGAGCCACAACCTGTCAAAACGAAGCTCTCCTGGAGATCTACGCCTTTGACAGCCCTAGGATGTCATAACGGCGTTTCATACCCAAAAAGGACCATCCGAATCACATTCGGGGACTCGAAAGTTTTTTTTTCTTTTCGGTTTCATCATTTGAATTTTTTGGTTAAACGGGATCACCGTTGCTGGCCTCCGATTTAACACCTTTGCAGAATGATTCCCCAGGGTAAACTTCCGTTTCAAATCCACGCACTCATTTCCAAAAGTTGCACGACACCGTTTCGGCGTTTTGATCCGACGTTGCACCCCGCACCGTCGATGTTGCACCCTGAGTATATCTATTATTCGAACAGCCATATCTTTAGACTCGTTTAGAGTTACGGGAGCCATAACCTGTCAAAACGAAGCTCTCCGGGAGATCTACGCCTTTGATGGCCTTAGGCCGTCATAACGGCGTTCCATACCCAAAAAGGACCATCCGAATCACTTTCGGGGGCTCGGAAGTTTTTTTTTTCTTTTCGGTTTCTTAATTTGAATTTTTTGGTTAAACGGGATCACCGTGGCTGGCCTCCGATTTAACACCTCTGCAGAATGATTCCCCATGGTACAGTTCCATTTCAAATCCATGCACTCATTTCCAAAAGTCGCACGGCACCGTTTCGGCGTTTTGATTCGATGTTGCACCCTGAGTATATCGATTATTCGGACTGCCATATCTTTTGACTCGTTTAGAGTTACGGGAGCCATAACCTGTCAAAACGAAGCACTCCAGAAGATCTACGCTTTTGACAGCCCTAGGACGTCATAACGGCGTTCCATACCCAAAAAGAACCATCCGAATCAGTTTCGGGGGCTCGGAAGTTTTTTTTTCTTTTTGGTTTCATCATTTGAATTTTTCGGTTAAACGGGATCACCGATGCTGGCCTCCGATTTAACACCTCTGCAGAATGATTCCCCATGGTACACTTCCGTTTCAAATCCACGCACTAATTTCCAAAAGTTGCACGACACCGTTTCGGCGTTTTGATCCGACGTTGCACCTCGCACCGTAGATGTTGCACCCTGAGTATATCTATTATTCAGACAGCCATATCTTTTGACTAGTTTAGAGTTACGGTAGCCATAACCTGTCAAAACGAAGCTCTTTGGGAGATCTACGCCTTTGACAGCCCTAGGCCGTCATAATGGCGTTCCATACCCAAAAAGGACCATCCGAATCACTTTCGGGGGCTTGGAAGTTTTTTTTTCTTTTCGGTTTCATCATTTGAATTTTTTGGTTAAACGGGATCACCGTTGCTAGCCTCCGATTTAACACCTCTGCAGAATGATTCCCCATGGTACAGTTCCGTTTCAAATCCATGCACTCATTTCCAAAAGTAGCACGACACCGTTTCGGCATTTTGATCCGACGTTGCAACCCGCACCGTCGATGTTGCATCCTGAGTATATCGATTATTCGGACAGCCATATCTTTTGACTCGTTTGGAGTTACGGGAGCCATAACCTGTCAAAACGAAGCTCTCCGGGAGATCTACGCCTTTGACTGCCCTAGGCCGTCATAACGGAGTTCCATACCCAAAAAGGACCATCGTAATGACTTTCGGGGACTAGGAATTTTTTTTCTTTTCGGTTTCTTCATTTGAATTTTTTGGTTAAACGGGATCACCGTTGCTGGCCTCCGATTTAACACCTCTACAGAATGATTCCCCATGGTACACTTCCATTTCAAATCCACGCACTCATTTACAAAAGTCGCACGGCACCGTTTCGGCGTTTTGCTCCGACGTTGCACCCCGCACCGTCGATGTTGCACCCTGAGTATATCTATTATTCGGACAGCCATATCTTTTGACTCGTTTAGAGTTACGGCAGCCATAACCTATCAAAACGAAGCTCTCCGGGAGATCTCCGCCTTTGACAGCCCTAGGACGTCATAACGGCATTCCATACCCAAAAAGGACCATCCGAATCACTTTCGGGGGCTCGGAAGTTTTTTTTTCTTTTCGGTTTCATCATTTGAATTTTTTTGTTAAACGGGATCACCGTTGCTGGCCTCCGATTTAACACCTCTGCAGAATGATTCCCCATGGTACACTTCTGTTTCAAATCCACACACTCATTTCCAAAAGTCGCACGACACCGTTTCGGCGTTTTGATCCGACGTTGCACCCTGCACCGTCGATGTTGCACCCTGAGTATATCTATTATTCGGACAGCCATATCTTTTGACTCGTTTAGAGTTACGGGAGCCACAACCTATCAAAACAAAGATCTCCGGGAGATCTACGCCTTTGACAGCCCTAGGATGTCATAACGGCGTTTCATTCCCAAAACGGACCATCCGAATCACATTCGGGGGCTCGGAAGTTTTTTTTTTCTTTTCGGTTTCATCATTTGAATTTTTTGGTTAAACGGGATCACCGTTGCTGGCCTCCGATTTAACACCTCTGCAGAATGATTCCCCATGGTACACTTCTGTTTCAAATCCACGCACTCATTTCCAAAAGTCGCACGACACCGTTTCGGCGTTTTGATCCGACGTTGCACCCCGCACCGTCGATGTTGCACCCTGAGTATATCTATTATTCGGACAGCCATATCTTTAGACTCGTTTAGAGTTACGGGAGCCATAACTTGTCAAAATGAAGCTCTCCGGGAGATCTACGCCTTTGACGGCCTTAGGCCATCATAACGGCGTTCCATTCCCAAAAAGGACCATCCGAATCACTTTCGGGGGCTCGGAAGTTTTTTTTTTCTTTTCGGTTTCTTCATTTGAATTTTTTGGTTAAACGGGATCACCGTGGCTGGCCTCCGATTTAACACCTCTGCAGAATGATTCCCCATGGTACAGTTCCGTTTCAAATCCATGCACTCATTTCCAAAAGTAGCACGGCACCGTTTCGGCGTTTTGATCCGACGTTGCACCCCGCACCGTCGATGTTGCACCCTGAGTATATCTATTATTCAGACAGCCATATCTTTTGACTCGTTTAGAGTTACGGGAGCCATAACCTGTCAAAACGAAGCTCTCCGGGAGATCTACGCCTTTGACAGCCCTATGATGTCATAACGGCGTTCCATACCCAAAAAGGACCATCCGAATCACTTTCGGGGGCTCGGAAGTTTTTTTTTCTTTTCGGTTTCATCATTTGAATTTTTTGGTTAAACGGGATCACCGTTGCTGGCCTCCGATTTAACACCTCTGCAGAATGATTCCCCATGGTACACTTCTGTTTCAAATCCACACACTCATTTCCAAAAGTCGCACGACACCGTTTCGGCGTTTTGATCCGACGTTGCACCCCGCACCGTCGATGTTGCACCCTGAGTATATCTATTATTCGGACAGCCATATCTTTTGACTCGTTTAGAGTTACGGGAGCCACAACCTGTCAAAACGAAGCTCTCCTGGAGATCTACGCCTTTGACAGCCCTAGGATGTCATAACGGCGTTTCATACCCAAAAAGGACCATCCGAATCACATTCGGGGTCTCGAAAGTTTTTTTTTCTTTTCGGTTTCATCATTTGAATTTTTTGGTTAAACGGGATCACCGTTGCTGGCCTCCGATTTAACACCTTTGCAGAATGATTCCCCATGGTAAACTTCCGTTTCAAATCCACGCACTCATTTCCAAAAGTCGCACGACACTGTTTCGGCGTTTTGATCCGACGTTGCACCCCGCACCGTCGATGTTGCACCCTGAGTATATCTATTATTCGGACAGCCATATCTTTAGACTCGTTTAGAGTTACGGGAGCCATAACCTGTCAAAACGAAGCTCTCCGGGAGATCTACGCCTTTGATGGCCTTAGGCCGTCATAACGGCGTTCCATACCCAAAAAGGACCATCCGAATCACTTTCAGGGGCTCGGAAGTTTTTTTTTTCTTTTCGGTTTCTTAATTTGAATTTTTTGGTTAAACGGGATCACCGTGGCTGGCCTCCGATTTAACACCTCTGCAGAATGATTCCCCATGGTACAGTTCCGTTTCAAATCCACGCACTCATTTCCAAAAGTCGCACGGCACCGTTTCGGCGTTTTGATTCGATGTTGCACCCTGAGTATATCGATTATTCGGACTGCCATATCTTTTGACTCGTTTAGAGTTACGGGAGCCATAACCTGTCAAAACGAAGCACTCCAGAAGATCTACGCTTTTGACAGCCCTAGGACGTCATAACGGCGTTCCATACCCAAAAAGAACCATCCGAATCAGTTTCGGGGGCTCGGAAGTTTTTTTTTCTTTTTGGTTTCATCATTTGAATTTTTCGGTTAAACGGGATCACCGTTGCTGGCCTCCGATTTAACACCTCTGCAGAATGATTCCCCATGGTACACTTCCGTTTCAAATCCACGCACTAATTTCCAAAAGTTGCACGACACCGTTTCGGCGTTTTGATCCGACGTTGCACCTCGCAACGTAGATGTTGCACCCTGAGTATATCTATTATTCAGACAGCCATATCTTTTGACTAGTTTAGAGTTACGGGAGCCATAACCTGTCAAAACGAAGCTCTTTGGGAGAACTACGCCTTTGACAGCCCTAGGCCGTCATAATGGCGTTCCATACCCAAAAAGGACCATCCGAATCACTTTCGGGGGCTTGGAAGTTTTTTTTTCTTTTCGGTTTCATCATTTGAATTTTTTGGTTAAACGGGATCACCGTTGCTAGCCTCCAATTTAACACCTCTGCAGAATGATTCCCCATGGTACAGTTCCGTTTCAAATCCATGCACCCATTTCCAAAAGTAGCACGACACCGTTTCGGCGTTTTGATCCGACGTTGCACCCCGCACCGTCGATGTTGCATCCTGAGTATATCGATTATTCGGACAGCCATATCTTTTGACTCGTTTAGAGTTACGGGAGCCATAACCTGTCAAAACGAAGCTCTCCGGGAGATATACGCCTTTGACTGCCCTAGGCCGTCATAACGGAGTTCCATACCCAAAAAGGACCATCGTAATGACTTTCGGGGACTAGGAATTTTTTTTCTTTTCGGTTTCTTAATTTGAATTTTTTGGTTAAACGGGATCACCGTTGCTGGCCTCCGATTTAACACCTCTACAGAATGATTCCCCATGGTACACTTCCATTTCAAATCCACGCACTCATTTCCAAAAGTCGCACGGCACCGTTTCGGCGTTTTGCTCCGACGTTGCACCCCGCACCGTCGATGTTGCACCCTGAGTATATCTATTATTCGGACAGCCATATCTTTTGACTCGTTTAGAGTTACGGCAGCCATAACCTATCAAAACGAAGCTCTCCAGGAGATCTCCGCTTTGATAGCCCTAGGACGTCATAACGGCATTCCATACCCAAAAAGGACCATCCGAATCACTTTCGGGGGCTCGGAAGTTTTTTTTTCTTTTCGATTTCATCATTTGAATTTTTTGGTTAAACGGGATCACCGTTGCTGGCCTCCGATTTAACACCTCTGCAGAATGATTCCCCATGGTACACTTCTGTTTCAAATCCACACACTCATTTCCAAAAGTCGCACGACACCGTTTCGGCGTTTTGATCCAACGTTGCACCCCGCACCGTCGATGTTGCACCCTGAGTATATCTATTATTCGGACAGCCATATCTTTTGACTCGTTTAGAGTTACGGGAGCCACAACCTATCAAAACAAAGCTCTTCGGGAGATCTACGCCTTTGACAGCCCTAGGATGTCATAACGGCGTTTCATACCCAAAACGGACCGTCCGAATCACATTCGGGGGCTCGGAAGTTCTTTTTTCTTTTCGGTTTCATCATTTGAATTTTTTGGTTAAACGGGATCACCGTTGCTGGCCTCCGATTTCACACCTCTACAGAATGATTCCCCATGGTACACTTCTATTTCAAATCCACGCACTCATTTCCAAAAGTCGCACGACACCGTTTCGGCGTTTTGATCCGACGTTGCACCCCGCACCGTCGATGTTGCACCCTGAGTATATCTATTATTCGGACAGCCATATCTTTAGACTCGTTTAGAGTTACGGGAGCCATAACTTGTCAAAACGAAGCTCTCCGGGAGATCTACGCCTTTGACGGCCTTAGGCCATCATAACGGCGTTCCATACCCAAAAAGGACCATCCGAATCACTTTCGGGGGCTCGGAAGTTTTTTTTTTCTTTTCGGTTTCTTCATTTGAATTTTTTGGTTAAACGGGATCACCGTGGCTGGCCTCCGATTTAACACCTCTGCAGAATGATTCCCCATGGTACAGTTCCGTTTCAAATCCACGCACTCATTTCCAAAAGGCGCACGGCACCGTTTCGGCGTTTTGATTCGATGTTGCACCTTGAGTATATCGATTATTCGGACAGCCATATCTTTTTACTCGTTTAGAGTTACGGGAGCCATAACCTGTCAAAACGAAGATCTCCAGGAGATCTACGCATTTGACGGCCCTAGGCCATCATAACAGCGTTCCAAACACAAAAACGACCATCCGAATCACTTTCGGGGGCTCGGAAGTTTTTTTTTCTTTTCGGTTTCTTCATTTGAATTTTTGGTTAAACGGGATCACCATGGCTGGCCTCCTATTAAACACCTCTGCAGAATGATTCCCCATGGTACAGTTCCATTTCAAATCCACGCACTCATTTCCAAAAGTCGCACGACACCGTTTCGGCGTTTTGATCCGACGTTGCACCCCGCACCGTCGATGTTGCACCTGGAGTATATCGATTATTCGGACAGCCATATCTTTTGACTCGTTTAGAGTTACGAGAGCCATAACCTGTCAAAACGAAGCTCTCCGGGAGATCTACGCCTTTGACAGCCCTAGGCCATCATAACGGCGTTCCATACCCAAAACGGACCATCCGAATCACATTCGGGGGCTCGGAAGTTTTTTTTTCTTTTCGGTTTCATCATTTGAATTTTTTGGTTAAACGGGATCACCGTTGCTGGCCTCCGATTTAACACCTCTACAGAATGATTCCCCATGGTACACTTCTATTTCAAATCCACGCACTCATTTCCAAAAGTTGCACGACACCGTTTCGGCGTTTTGATCCGACGTTGCACCCCGCACCGTCGATGTTGCACCCTGAGTATATCTATTATTCGGACAGCCATATCTTTAGACTCGTTTAGAGTTACGGGAGCCATAACCTGTCAAAACGAAGCTCTCCGGGAGATCTACGCCTTTGATGGCCTTAGGCCGTCATAACGGCGTTCCATACCCAAAAAGGACCATCCGAATCACTTTCGGGGGCTCGGAAGTTTTTTTTTCTTTTCGGTTTCTTAATTTGAATTTTTTGGTTAAACGGGATCACCGTGGCTGGCCTCCGATTTAACACCTCTGCAGAATGATTCCCCATGGTACAGTTCCGTTTCAAATCCACGCACTCATTTCCAAAAGTCGCACGGCACCGTTTCGGCGTTTTGATTCGATGTTGCACCCTGAGTATATCGATTATTCGGACTGCCATATCTTTTGACTCGTTTAGAGTTACGGGAGCCATAACCTGTCAAAACGAAGCACTCCAGAAGATCTACGCTTTTGACAGCCCTAGGACGTCATAACGGCGTTCCATACCCAAAAAGAACCATCCGAATCAGTTTCGGGGGCTCGGAAGTTTTTTTTTCTTTTTGGTTTCATCATTTGAATTTTTCGGTTAAACGGGATCACCGTTGCTGGCCTCCGATTTAACACCTCTGCAGAATGATTCCCCATGGTACACTTCTGTTTCAAATCCACGCACTAATTTCCAAAAGTTGCACGACACCGTTTCGGCGTTTTGATCCGACGTTGCACCTCGCACCGTAGATGTTGCACCCTGAGTATATCTATTATTCAGACAGCCATATCTTTTGACTAGTTTAGAGTTACGGGAGCCATAACCTGTCAAAACGAAGCTCTTTGGGAGATCTACGCCTTTGACGGCCCTAGGCCGTCATAATGGCGTTCCATACCCAAAAAGGACCATCCGAATCACTTTCGGGGGCTTGGAAGTTTTTTTTCTTTTCGGTTTCATCATTTGAATTTTTTGGTTAAACGGGATCACCGTTGCTAGCCTCCGATTTAGCACCTCTGCAGAATGATTCCCCATGGTACAGTTCCGTTTCAAATCCATGCACTCATTTCCAAAAGTAGCACGACACCGTTTCGGCGTTTTGATCCGACGTTGCACCCCGCACCGTCGATGTTGCATCCTGAGTATATCGATTATTCGGACAGCCATATCTTTTGACTCGTTTAGAGTTACGGGAGCCATAACCTGTCAAAACGAAGCTCTCCGGGAGATCTACGCCTTTGACTGCCATAGGCCGTCATAACGGAGTTCCATACCCAAAAAGGACCATCGTAATGACTTTCGGGGACTAGGAATTTTTTTTCTTTTCGGTTTCTTCATTTGAATTTTTTGGTTAAACGGGATCACCGTTGCTGGCCTCCGATTTAACACCTCTACAGAATGATTCCACATGGTACACTTCCATTTCAAATCCACGCACTCATTTCCAAAAGTCGCACGGCACCGTTTCGGCGTTTTGCTCCGACGTTGCACCCCGCACCGTCGATGTTGCACCCTGAGTATATCTATTATTCGGACAGCCATATCTTTTGACTCGTTTAGAGTTACGGCAGCCATAACCTATCAAAACGAAGCTCTCCGGGAGATCTCCGCCTTTGACAGCCCTAGGACGTCATAACGGCATTCCATACCCAAAAAGGACGATCCGAATCACTTTCGGGGGCTCGGAAGTTTTTTTTTCTTTTCGGTTTCATCATTTGAATTTTTTGGTTAAACGGGATCACCGTTGCTGGCCTCCGATTTAACACCTCTGCAGAATGATTCCCCATGGTACACTTCTGTTTCAAATCCACACACTCATTTTCAAAAGTCGCACGACACCGTTTCGGCGTTTTGATCCGACGTTGCACCCCGCACCATCGATGTTGCACCCTGAGTATATCTATTATTCGGACAGCCATATCTTTTGACTCGTTTAGAGTTACGGGAGCCACAACCTATCAAAACAAAGCTCTCCGGGAGATCTACGCCTTTGACAGCCCTAGGATGTCATAACGGCGTTTCATACCCAAAACGGACCATCCGAATCACATTCGGGGGCTCGGAAGTTTTTTTTTCTTTTCGGTTTCATCATTTGAATTTTTTGGTTAAACGGGATCACCGTTGCTGGCCTCCGATTTAACACCTCTACAGAATGATTCCCCATGGTACACTTCTATTTCAAATCCACGCACTCATTTCCAAAAGTCGCACGACACCGTTTCGGCGTTTTGATCCGACGTTGTACCCCGCACCGTCGATGTTGCACCCTGAGTATATCTATTATTCGGACAGCCATATCTTTAGACTCGTTTAGAGTTACGGGAGCCATAACTTGTCAAAACGAAGCTCTCCGGGAGATCTACGCCTTTGACGGCCTTAGGCCATCATAACGGCATTCCATACCCAAAAAGGACCATCCGAATCACTTTCGGGGGCTCGGAAGTTTTTTTTTTCTTTTCGGTTTCTTCATTTGAATTTTTTGGTTAAACGGGATCACCGTGGCTGGCCTCCGATTTAACACCTCTGCAGAATGATTCCCCATGGTACAGTTCTGTTTCAAATCCACGCACTCATTTCCAAAAGGCGCACGGCACCGTTTCGGCGTTTTGATTCGATGTTGCACCCTGAGTATATCGATTATTCGGACAGCCATATCTTTTTACTCGTTTAGAGTTACGGGAGCCATAACCTGTCAAAACGAAGATCTCCAGGAGATCTACGCATTTGACGGCCCTAGGCCATCATAACAGCGTTCCATACAAAAAAACGACCATCCGAATCACTTTCGGGGGCTCGGAAGTTTTTTTTTCTTTTCGGTTTCTTCATTTGAATTTTTTGGTTAAACGGGATCACCATGGCTGGCCTCCTATTAAACACCTCTGCAGAATGATTCCCCATGGTACAGTTCCATTTCAAATCCACGCACTCATTTCCAAAAGTCGCACGACACCGTTTCGGCGTTTTGATCCGACGTTGCACCCCGCACCGTCGATGTTGCACCTGGAGTATATCGATTATTCGGACAGCCATATCTTTTGACTCGTTTAGAGTTACGGGAGCCATAACCTGTCAAAACGAAGCTCTCCGGGAGATCTACGCCTTTGACTGCCCTAGGCCGTCATAACGGAGTTCCATACCCAAAAAGGACCATCGTAATGACTTTCGGGGACTAGGAATTTTTTTTCTTTTCGGTTTCTTCATTTGAATTTTTTGGTTAAACGGGATCACCGTTGCTGGCCTCCGATTTAACACCTCTACAGAATGATTCCCCATGGTAAACTTCCATTTCAAATCCACGCACTCATTTCCAAAAGTCGCACGGCACCGTTTCGGCGTTTTGCTCCGACGTTGCACCCCGCACCATCGATGTTGCACCCTGAGTATATCTATTATTCGGACAGCCATATCTTTTGACTCGTTTAGAGTTACGGCAGCCATAACCTATCAAAACGAAGCTCTCCGGGAGATCTCCGCCTTTGACAGCCCTAGGACGTCATAACGGCATTCCATACCCAAAAAGGACCATCCGAATCACTTTCGGGGGCTCGGAAGTTTTTTTTTCTTTTCGGTTTCATCATTTGAATTTTTTGGTTAAACGGGATCACCGTTGCTGGCCTCCGATTTAACACCTCTGCAGAATGATTCCCCCTGGTACACTTTTGTTTCAAATCCACACACTCATTTCCAAAAGTCGCACGACACCGTTTCGGCGTTTTGATCCGACGTTGCACCCCGCACCGTCGATGTTGCACCCTGAGTATATCTATTATTCGGACAGCCATATCTTTTGACTCGTTTAGAGTTACGGGAGCCACAACCTATCAAAACAAAGCTCTCCGGGAGATCTACGCCTTTGACAGCCCTAGGATGTCATAACGGCGTTTCATACCCAAAATGGACCATCCGAATCACATTCGGGGGCTCGGAAGTTTTTTTTTCTTTTCGGTTTCATCATTTGAATTTTTTGGTTAAACGGGATCACCGTTGCTGGCCTCCGATTTAACACCTCTACAGAATGATTCCCCATGGTACACTTCTATTTTAAATCCACGCACTCATTTCCAAAAGTCGCACGACACCGTTTCGGCGTTTTGATCCGACGTTGCACCCCGCACCGTCGATGTTGCACCCTGAGTATATCTATTATTCGGACAGCCATATCTTTAGACTCGTTTAGAGTTACGGGAGCCATAACTTGTCAAAACGAAGCTCTCCGGGAGATCTACGCCTTTGACGGCCTTAGGCCATCATAACGGCGTTCCATACCCAAAAAGGACCATCCGAATCACTTTCGGGGGCTCGGAAGTTTTTTTTTCTTTTCGGTTTCTTCATTTGAATTTTTTGGTTAAACGGGATCACCGTGGCTGGCCTCCGATTTAACACCTCTGCAGAATGATTCCCCATGGTACAGTTCCGTTTCAAATCCACGCACTCATTTCCAAAAGGCGCACGGCACCGTTTCGGCGTTTTGATTCGATGTTGCACCCTGAGTATATCGATTATTCGGACAGCCATATCTTTTGACTCGTTTAGAGTTACGGGAGCCATAACCTGTCGAAACGAAGCTCTCCGGGAGATCTACGCCTTTGACAGCCCTAGGCCATCATAACGGCGTTCCATACCCAAAAAGGACCATTCGAATCACTTTCGGGGGCTTGGAAGTTTTTTTTTCTTTTCGGTTTCATCATTTGAATTTTTTGGTTAAACGGGATCACCGTTGCTGGCCTCCGATTTAACACCTCTACAGAATGATTCCCCATGGTAAACTTCCATTTCAAATCCACGCACTCATTTCCAAAAGTCGCACGGCACCGTTTCGGCGTTTTGCTCCGACGTTGCACCCCGCACCGTCGATGTTGCACCCAGAGTATATCTATTATTCGGACAGCCATTTCTTTTGACTCGTTTAGAGTTACGGCAGCCATAACCTATCAAAACGAAGCTCTCCGGGAGATCTCCGCCTTTGACAGCCCTAGGACGTCATAACGGCATTCCATACCCAAAAAGGACCATCCGAATCACTTTCGGGGGTTCGGAAGTTTTTTTTTCTTTTCGGTTTCATCATTTGAATTTTTTGGTTAAACGGGATCACCGTTGCTGGCCTCCGATTTAACACCTCTGCAGAATGATTCCCCATGGTACACTTCTGTTTCAAATCCACACACTCATTTCCAAAAGTCGCACGACACCGTTTCGGCGTTTTGATCCGACGTTGCACCCCGCACCATCGATGTTGCACCCTGAGTATATCTATTATTCGGACAGCCATATCTTTTGACTCGTTTAGAGTTACGGGAGCCACAACCTATCAAAACAAAGCTCTCCGGGAGATCTACGCCTTTGACAGCCCTAGGATGTCATAACGGCGTTTCATACCCAAAACGGACCATCCGAATCACATTCGGGGGCTCGGAAGTTTTTTTTTCTTTTCGGTTTCATCATTTGAATTTTTTGGTTAAACGGGATCACCGTTGCTGGCCTCCGATTTAACACCTCTACAGAATGATTCCCCATGGTACACTTCTATTTCAAATCCACGCACTCATTTCCAAAAGTCGCACGACACCGTTTCGGCGTTTTGATCCGACGTTGCACCCCGCACCGACGATGTTGCACCCTGAGTATATCTATTATTCGGACAGCCATATCTTTAGACTCGTTTAGAGTTACGGGAGCCATAACTTGTCAAAACGAAGCTCTCCGGGAGATCTACGCCTTTGACGGCCTTAGGCCATCATAACGGCGTTCCATACCCAAAAAGGACCATCCGAATCACTTTCGGGGGCTCGGAAGTTTTTTTTTTCTTTTCGGTTTCTTCATTTGAATTTTTTGGTTAAACGGGATCACCGTGGCTGGCCTCCGATTTAACACCTCTGCAGAATGATTCCCCATGGTACAGTTCTGTTTCAAATCCACGCACTCATTTCCAAAAGGCGCACGGCACCGTTTCGGCGTTTTGATTCGATGTTGCACCCTGAGTATATCGATTATTCGGACAGCCATATCTTTTTACTCGTTTAGAGTTACGGGAGCCATAACCTGTCAAAACGAAGATCTCCAGGAGATCTACGCATTTGACGGCCCTAGGCCATCATAACAGCGTTCCATACACAAAAACGACCATCCGAATCACTTTCGGGGGCTCGGAAGTTTTTTTTTCTTTTCGGTTTCTTCATTTGAATTTTTTGGTTAAACGGGATCACCATGGCTGGCCTCCTATTAAACACCTCTGCAGAATGATTCCCCATGGTACAGTTCCATTTCAAATCCACGCACTCATTTCCAAAAGTCGCACGACACCGTTTCGGCGTTTTGATCCGACGTTGCACCCCGCACCGTCGATGTTGCACCTGGAGTATATCGATTATTCGGACAGCCATATCTTTTGACTCGTTTAGAGTTACGGGAGCCATAACCTGTCAAAACGAAGCTCTCCGGGAGATCTACGCCTTTGACAGCCCTAGGCCATCATAACGGCGTTCCATACCCAAAAAGGACCATCCGAATCACTTTCGGGGGCTTGGAAGTTTTTTTTTCTTTTCGGTTTCATCATTTGAATTTTTTGGTTAAACGGGATCACTGTTGCTGGCCTCCGATTTAACACCTCTGCAGAATGATTCCCCATGGTACAGTTCCGTTTAAATCCATGCACTCATTGTTATCCCGCCTTTTGGCAAGGCCAGGACACCAAGGAGTTGGATTCCAAATGTCATTTGTCATGGATATCGTTGAAGTTTGTCAGATGTCCGGATCACGCTCCAATTGATGGGACACAATCGGGAAAATAAAGCAAACCAACGTTCCAAGTTTCAAGTCAATCAGAGCTCATACGCACAGGTTATGATGGATACAAGTTGGAGGAAAAAGCATGTTTTCGTATCCATCGGCGGACCCCATTTCGTATCCATTGAAACGTATCTGTTCGTTTCGATGGAGCCAGTACATCGAGTTCGTATCGATGGGTTTCGTATCCATCGGTGGTCTTCGTTTCGCATCCATCGATCTCGTGTCGATTAGAATGATTAAGTCCACACAGTGATAAGCTTCGTATCGATAAAACCTTCAGCCGGAAAGACTTGTTCGTATCCATCAATAAGTCACCTGGTTCGTAACGATCACTTAATATCTACTTCGTATCCATCAGCCAGTTCTTGCTTCGTATCCATCATTCAGTGTCTACTTCGTATCCGTCTAAGGACTTCACTTCGAGTCCATGCGAAGTGACTTACTCGTATCCATCAGGTCAACCAGCTTGGATAACGTGTCATCTCTCGAAGAAAACGAGGCGAGATACCTGGAATCGAAACAGTAAATACGGCGCTGAGACCGGATCGAGGCGAAGCGCGCGCACCACGTCATCCCTCGATGCGAATGCGCCGAGATATATGGAGTCGACGCGGTCGACTCGGAGTAAAGACCGGATCGAGGCGAAGCGCGCGTTCCACGTCTTCACAGAGGCGCGTGACACCATCGATTCGAAGCTCTCAGTTCGGAAGGATGGATTCGAACCAGACAGCCTAGTGAAGAACGTCGCCTCGTATCGATGATATCTCTCAATCCACTGATCCAAATACCATGAAATTTTAACCGAAGGTTGCACGCATACCGAGGAACATCTCCACCAAATTTGAGCTCAATTGGAGGTAATCTTGATCGATACGAAATGACTTCGTATCGATCGCAGATTGACTCCAAACTTTCTGGAAACGGTCGCGTGGGCCCCCTCACGTGCCAGACCAAGTCTCCCGGAGTTTGAGCGAATTCTGAGCCTCCTACGCCTATAAATAGAGTCCCAGAATCAACAGAAAAAGGATCTTTTTCCTCTGAAGCGTCCAGACTCTGCCGGATTGAGATTTGCATCCTACTTTTGCTGTCAATTTCGAATTCTAATCTGTAATCCGCTGTTCATTACTGTAACCGCTTGTAATCATTGAAAGAGAATCAATAAAATCATCAAAACTTCATAGTGGACGTAGGCTATACGCCGAACCACTCTAAATTGCTTGTCTGTGCACATTACATTTCTGTTTGTTGGAGTTTTTGTTAGATAACCTCTGTTTTACATTTATAATCTTCATTTTATCTCTTCAAATAACTCCCGAAGAGTGTTGTGCCCATTTTTGGTACAAACACTCATTTCCAAAAGTCGCACGACACCGTTTCGGCGTTTTGATCCGACGTTGCACCCCGCACTGTCGATGTTGCATCCTGAGTATATCGATTATTCGGACAGCCATATCTTTTGACTCGTTTAGAGTTACAGAAGCCATAACCTGTCAAAACGAAGCTCTCCGGGAGATCTACGCCTTTGACTGCCCAAGGCCGTCATAACGGAGTTCCATACCCAAAAAGGACCATCGGAATGACTTTCGGGGGCTCGAAATTTTTTTTCTTTTCGGTTTCTTCATTTGAATTTTTTGGTTAAACGGGATCACCGTTGCTGGCCTCCGATTTAACACCTCTGCAGAATGATTCCCCATGGTACACTTCCGTTTCAAATCCACGCACTCATTTCCAAAAGTCGCACGGCACCGTTTCGGCGTTTTGCTCCAATTTTGCACCCCGCACCGTCGATGTTGCATCCTGAGTATATCTATTATTCGGACAGCCATATCTTTTGACTCGTTTAGAGTTACGGGAGCCATAACCTGTCAAAACGAAGCTCTCCGGGAGATCTACGCCTTTGAGAGCCCTAGGACGTCATAACGGCGTTCCATACCCAAAAAGGACCATCCGAATCACTTTCGGGGTCTCGGAAGCTTTTTTTTCTTTTCTGTTTCATCATTTGAATTTTTTGGTTAAACGGGATCACTGTTGCTGGCCTCCGATTTAACACCTCTGCAGAATGATTCCCCATGGTACACTTCTGTTTCAAATCCACACACTCATTTCCAAAAGTCGCACGACACCGTTTCGGCGTTTTGATCCGACGTTGCACCCCGCACCGTCGATGTTGCACCCTGAGTATATCTATTATTCGGACAGCCATATATTTTGACTCGTTTAGAGTTACGGGAGCCACAACCTGTCAAAACGAAGCTCTCCAGGAGATCTACGCCTTTGACAGCCCTAGGATGTCATAACGGTGTTTCATACCCAAAAAGGACTATCCGAATCACTTTCGGGGGCTCGGAAGTTTTTTTTCTTTTCGGTTTCATCATTTGAATTTTTTGGTTAAACGGGATCACCGTTGCTGGCCTCCGATTTAACACCTCTGCAGAATGATTCCCCATGGTACACTTCTGTTTCAAATCCACGCACTCATTTCCAAAAGTCGCACGACACTATTTCGGCGTTTGGATCCGACGTTGCACCCCGCACCGTCGATGTTGCACCCTGAGTATATCTATTATTCGGACAGCCATATCTTTAGACTCGTTTAGAGTTACGGCAGCCATAACCTGTCAAAACGAAGCTCTCTGGGAGATCTACGCCTTTAACGGCCTTAGGCCGTCACAACGGCGTTCCATACCCAAAAAGGACCGTCCGAATCACTTTCGGGGGCTCGTAATTTTTTTTTCTTTTCGATTTCATCATTTGAATTTTTTGGTTAAACGGGTTCACCGTGGCTGGCCTCCGATTTAAGACCTCTACAGAATGATTCCCCATGGTACATTTCCATTTCAAATCCATGCACTCATTTCCAAAAGTCGCACGGCACCGTTACGGCGTTGTGATTCGACGTTGCACTCCGCACCGTCGATTTTGCACCCTGAATATATCGATTATTCGGACAGCCATATCTTTTGACCCCTTTAGAGTTACGGGAGCCATAACCTGTCAAAACGAAGCTCTCCAAGAGATCTACGCCTTTGACCGGCCTAGGCTGTCATAACGGCGTTCCATACCCAAAAACTACCATCCGAATCACTTTCGGGGGCTCGGAAGTTTTTTTTTCTTTTCGGTTTCTTCATTTGAATTTTTTGGTTAAACGGGATCACCGTGGCTGGCCTCCGATTTAACACCTCTGAAGAATGATTCCCCATGGTACAGTTCCGTTTCAAATCCATGCACTCATTTCCAAAAGTCGCACGACACCGTTTCGGCGTTTTGATCCGACGTTGCACGCTGCACCGTCGATGTTGCACCCTGAGTATATAGATTATTCGGACAACCATATCTTTTGACTCGTTTAGAGTTACGGGAGCCATAACCTGTCAAAACGAAGCTCTCCGGGAGATCTACGCCTTTGACAGCCCTAGGCCATCATAACGGCGTTCCATATCCAAAAAGGACCATCCGAATCACTTTCGGGGGCTCGGAAGTTTTTTTTCTTTTCAGTTTCATCATTTGAATTTTTTGGTTAAACGGGATCACCGTTGCTGGCCTCCAATTTAACACCTCTGCAGAATGATTCCCCATGGTACACTTCCGTTTCAAATCCACGCACTCATTTCCAAAAGTCGCACGACACCGTTTCGGCATTTTGATCCGACGTTGCACCCCGCACCGTCGATGTTGCACCCTGAGTATATCTATTATTCGGACAGCCATATCTTTAGACTCGTTTAGAGTTACGGGAGCCATAACCTGTCAAAACGAATCTCTTCGGGAGATCTACGCCATTGACGGCCTTAGGCCGTCATAACGGCGTTCCATACCCAAAAAGGACCATCCGAATCACTTTCGGGGGCTCGGAAGTTTTTTTTTTCTTTTCGGTTTCTTCATTTGAATTTTTTGGTTAAACGGGATCACCGTGGCTGGCCTCCGATTTAACACCTCTGTAGAATGATTCCCCATGGTACAGTTCCGTTTCAAATCCACGCACTCATTTCCAAAAGTCGCACGGCACCGTTTCGGCGTTTTGATTCGACGTTGCACCCCGCACCGTCGATGTTGCACCCTGAGTATATCGATTATTCGGACAGCCATATCTTTTGACTTGTTTGGAGTTACGGGAGCCATAACCTGTCAAAACGAAGCTCTCCAGGAGATCTACGCCTTTGATGGCCCTAGGCCGTCATAACGGCGTTCCATACCAAAAAACGACCATCCGAATCACTTTCGGGGGCTCGGAAGTTTTTTTTTTCTTTTCGGTTTCTTCATTTGAATTTTTTGGTTAAACGGGATCACCATGGCTGGCCTCCTATTAAACACCTCTGCAGAATGATTCCCCATGGTACAGTTCCGTTTCAAATCCACGCACTCATTTCCAAAAGTCGCACGACACCGTTTCGGCGTTTTGATCCGACGTTGCACCCCGCACCGTCGATGTTGCACCCTGAGTATATCGATTATTCGGACAGCCATATCTTTTGACTCGTTTAGAGTTACGGGAGCCATAACCTGTCGAAACGAAGCTCTCCGGGAGATCTACGCCTTTGACAGCCCTAGGCCATCATAATGGCGTTCCATACCCAAAAAGGACCATTCGAATCACTTTCGGGGGCTTGGAAGTTTTTTTTCTTTTCGGTTTCATCATTTGAATTTTTTGGTTAAACGGGATCACCGTTGCTGGCCTCCGATTTAACACCTCTGCAGAATGATTACCCATGGTACAGTTCCGTTTAAATCCATGCACTCGTTTTCAAAAGTCGCACGACACCGTTTCGGCGTTTTGATCCGACGTTGCACCCCGCACCGTCGACGTTGCATCCTTAGTATATCGATTATTCGGACAGCCATATCTTTTGACTCGTTTAGAGTTACAGGAGCCATAACCTGTCAAAACGAAGCTCTCCGGGAGATCTACGCCTTTGACTGCCTTAGGCCGTCATAACGGAGTTCCATACCCAAAAAGGACCATCGGAATGACTTTCGGGGGCTCAGAATTTTTTTTCTTTTCGGTTTCTTCATTTGAATTATTTGGTTAAACGGGATCACCGTTGCTGGCCTCCGATTTAACACCTCAGCAGAATGATTCCCCATGGTACACTTCCGTTTCAAATCCACGCACTCATTTCCAAAAGTCGCACGGCACCGTTTCGGCGTTTTGCTCCTACATTGCACCCCGCACCGTCGATGTTGCATCCTGAGTATATCTATTATTCGGACAACCATATCTTTTGACTCGTTTAGAGTTACGGGAGCCATAACCTGTCAAAACAAAGCTCTCCGGGAGATCTACGCCTTTGATAGCCCTAGGACGTCATAACGGCAGTCCATACCCAAAAAGGACCATCCGAATCACTTTCGGGGGCTCGGAAGCTTTTTTTTCTTTTCTGTTTCATCATTTGAATTTTTTGGTTAAACGGGATCACCGTTGCTGGCCTCCGATTTAACACCTCTGCAGAATGATTCCCCATGGTACACTTCTATTTCAAATCCACAAACTCATTTCCAAAAGTCGCACGACACCGTTTCGGCGTTTTGATCCGACGTTGCACCCCGCACCGTCGATGTTGCACCCTGAGTATATCTATTATTCGGACAGCCATATCTTTTGACTAGTTTAGAGTTACGGGAGCCATAACCTGTCAAAACGAAGCTCTCCGGGAGATCTACGCCTTTGATAGCCCTAGGATGTCATAACGGCGTTCCATACCCAAAAAGGACCATCCGAATCACTTTCGGGGGCTCGGAAGCTTTTTTTTCTTTTCTGTTTCATCATTTGAATTTTTTGGTTAAACGGGATCACCGTTGCTGGCCTCCGATTTAACACCTCTGCAGAATGATTCCCCATGGTACACTTCTATTTCAAATCCACAAACTCATTTCCAAAAGTCGCACGACACCGTTTCGGCGTTTTGATCCGACGTTGCACCCCGCACCGTCGATGTTGCCCCTTGAGTATATCTATTATTCGGACAGCCGTATCTTTAGACTCGTTTAGAGTTACGGCAGCCATAACCTGTCAAAACGAAGCTCTCCGGGAGATCTACGCGTTTGACGGCCCTAGGCCATCATAACGGCGTTCCATACCCAAAAAGGACCATCCGAATCACTTTCGGTTGCTCGGAAGTTTTTTTTCTTTTTGGTTTCATCATATGAATTTTTTGGTTAAAAGGGTTCACCGTGGCTGACCTCCGATTTAACACCTCTACAGAATGATTCCCCATGGTACACTTCCATTTCAAATCCACGCACTCATTTCCAAAAGTCGCACGGCACCGTTTCGACGTTTTGATTCGACGTTGCACTCCGCACCGTCGATGTTGCACCCTGAATATATCGATTATTCGGACAGCCATATCTTTTGACCCGTTTAGAGTTACGGGAGCCATAACCTGTCAAAACGAAGCTCTCTAGGAGATCTACGCCTTTGACTGGCCTAGGCCATCATAACGGCGTTCCATACCCAAAAAGACCATCTGAATCACTTTCGGGGGCTCGGAAGATTTTTTTTCTTTTCGGTTTCTTCATTTGAATTTTTTGGTTAAACGGGATCATTGTGGCTGGCCTCCGATTTAACACCTCTGCAGAATGATTCCCCATGGTACAGTTCTGTTTCCAATCCATGCACTCATTTCCAAAAGTCACACGACACCGTTTCGGCGTTTTGATCCGACGTTGCACCCCGCACCGTCGATGTTAAACCCTGAGTATATCTATTATTTGGACAGCCATATCTTTAGACTCGTTTAGAGTTACGGGAGCCATAACCTGTCAAAACGAAGCTCTCCGGGAGATCTACGCCTTTGACGGTCTTAGGCCGTCATAATGGCGTTCCATACCCAAAAAGGACCATCCGAATCACTTTCGGGGGCTTGGAAGTTTTTTTTCTTTTCGGTTTCTTCATTTGAATTTTTAGGTTAAACGGGATCACCGTTGCTGGCCTCCGATTTAACACCTCTGCAGAATGATTCCCTATGGTACACTTCCGTTTCAAATCCACGCACTCATTTCCAAAAGTCGCATGACACCGTTTCGGCGTTTTGATCCGACGTTGCACCCCGCACCGTCGATGTTGCACCCTGAGTATATCTATTATTCAGACAGCCATATCTTTAGACTTGTTTAGAGTTACGGGAGCCATAACCTGTCAAAACGAAGCTCTACGGAAGATCTACGCCTTTGACGGCCCTAGGCCGTCATAACGGCGTTCCATACCCAAAAAGGACCATCCGAATCACTTTCGGGGGCTCGGAAGTTTTTCTTCTTTTCGGTTTCATCATTTGAATTTTTTCGTTAAACGGGTTCACCGTGGCTGGCCTCCGATTTAACACCTCTACAGAATGATTCCCCATGGTACACTTCCATTTCAAATCCACGCACTCATTTCCAAAAGTCGCACGGCACCGTTTCGACGTTTTGATTCGACGTTGCACTCCGCACCGTCGATGTTGCACCCTGAATATATCGATTATTCGGACAGCCATATCTTTTGACCCGTTTAGAGTTACGGGAGCCATAACCTGTCAAAACGAAGCTCTCTAGGAGATCTACGCCTTTGACTGGCCTAGGCCATCATAACGGCGTTCCATACCCAAAAAGACCATCTGAATCACTTTCGGGGGCTCGGAAGATTTTTTTTCTTTTCGGTTTCTTCATTTGAATTTTTTGGTTAAACGGGATCATTGTGGCTGGCCTCCGATTTAACACCTTGCAGAATGATTCCCCATGGTACAGTTCTGTTTCCAATCCATGCACTCATTTCCAAAAGTCGCACGACACCGTTTCGGCGTTTTGATCCGACGTTGCACCCCGCACCGTCGATGTTGCACACTGAGTATATCAATTATTCGGATAGCCATATCTTTTGACTCGTTTAGAGTTACGGGAGCCATAACCTGTCAAAACGAAGCTCTCCAGCAGATCTACGCCTTTGAAAGCCCTAGACCATCATAACAGCGTTCCATACCCAAAAAGGACCATCCGAATCACTTTCGGGGGCTCGGATGTTTTTTTTTTCGGTTTCATCATTTGAATTTTTTGGTTAAACGGGATCACCGTTGCTGGCCTCCGATTTAACACCTTTGCAGAATGATTCCCTATGGTACACTTCCGTTTCAAATCCACGTACTCATTTCCAAAAGCCGCACGACACCGTTTCGGCGTTTTGATCCGATGTTGCACCCCGCACCGTCGATGTTAAACCCTGAGTATATCTATTATTTGGACAGCCATATCTTTAGACTCGTTTAGAGTTACGGGAGCCATAACCTGTCAAAACGAAGCTCTCCGGGAGATCTACGCCTTTGACGGTCTTAGGCCGTCATAATGGCGTTCCATACCCAAAAAGGACCATCCGAATCACTTTCGGGGGCTTGGAAGTTTTTTTTCTTTTCGGTTTCTTCATTTGAATTTTTAGGTTAAACGGGATCACCGTTGCTGGCCTCCGATTTAACACCTCTGCAGAATGATTCCCTATGGTACACTTCCGTTTCAAATCCACGCACTCATTTCCAAAAGTCGCATGACACCGTTTCGGTGTTTTGATCCGACGTTGCACCCCGCACCGTCGATGTTGCACCCTGAGTATATCTATTATTCAGACAGCCATATCTTTAGACTTGTTTAGAGTTACGGGAGCCATAACCTGTCAAAACGAAGCTCTCCGGAAGATCTACGCCTTTGACGGCCCTAGGCCGTCATAACGGCGTTCCATACCCAAAAAGGACCATCCGAATCACTTTCGGGGGCTCGGAAGTTTTTCTTCTTTTCGGTTTCATCATTTGAATTTTTTCGTTAAACGGGTTCACCGTGGCTGGCCTCCGATTTAACACCTCTACAGAATGATTCCCCATGGTACACTTCCATTTCAAATCCACGCACTCATTTCCAAAAGTCGCACGGCACCGTTTCGACGTTTTGATTCGACGTTGCACTCCGCACCGTCGATGTTGCACCCTGAATATATCGATTATTCGGACAGCCATATCTTTTGACCCGTTTAGAGTTACGGGAGCCATAACCTGTCAAAACGAAGCTCTCTAGGAGATCTACGCCTTTGACTGGCCTAGGCCATCATAACGGCGTTCCATACCCAAAAAGACCATCTGAATCACTTTCGGGGGCTCGGAAGATTTTTTTTCTTTTCGGTTTCTTCATTTGAATTTTTTGGTTAAACGGGATCATTGTGGCTGGCCTCCGATTTAACACCTTGCAGAATGATTCCCCATGGTACAGTTCTGTTTCCAATCCATGCACTCATTTCCAAAAGTCGCACGACACCGTTTCGGCGTTTTGATCCGACGTTGCACCCCGCACCGTCGATGTTGCACACTGAGTATATCAATTATTCGGATAGCCATATCTTTTGACTCGTTTAGAGTTACGGGAGCCATAACCTGTCAAAACGAAGCTCTCCAGCAGATCTACGCCTTTGAAAGCCCTAGACCATCATAACAGCGTTCCATACCCAAAAAGGACCATCCGAATCACTTTCGGGGGCTCGGATGTTTTTTTTTTCGGTTTCATCATTTGAATTTTTTGGTTAAACGGGATCACCGTTGCTGGCCTCCGATTTAACACCTTTGCAGAATGATTCCCTATGGTACACTTCCGTTTCAAATCCACGTACTCATTTCCAAAAGCCGCACGACACCGTTTCGGCGTTTTGATCCGATGTTGCACCCCGCACCGTCGATGTTAAACCCTGAGTATATCTATTATTTGGACAGCCATATCTTTAGACTCGTTTAGAGTTACGGGAGCCATAACCTGTCAAAACGAAGCTCTCCGGGAGATCTACGCCTTTGACGGTCTTAGGCCGTCATAATGGCGTTCCATACCCAAAAAGGACCATCCGAATCACTTTCGGGGGCTTGGAAGTTTTTTTTCTTTTCGGTTTCTTCATTTGAATTTTTTGGTTAAACGGGATCACCGTGGCTGGCCTCCGATTTAACACCTCTACAGAATGATTCCCCATGGTACAGTTCCGTTTTAAATCCACGCACTCATTTCCAAAAGTCGCACGGCACCGTTTCGGCGTTTTGATTCGACATTGCACCCCGCACCGTCGATGTTGCACCCTGAGTATATCGATTATTCAGACAGCCATATCTTTTGACTCGTTTGGAGTAACGGGAGCCATAACCTGTCAAAACGAAGCTCTCTAGGAGATCTACGCCTTTGATGGCCCTAGGCCATCATAACGGCGTTCCATACCCAAAAAAGACCATCCGAATCACTTTCGGGGGCTCAGAAGTTTTTTTTTCTTTTCGGTTTCTTCATTTGAATTTTTTGGTTAAACGGGATCACCATGGATGGTCTCCTATTAAACACCTCTGCAGAATGATTCCCCATGGTACAGTTCCATTTCAAATCCACGCACTCATTTCCAAAAGTCGCACGACACCGTTTCGGCGTTTTGATCCGACGTTGCACCCCGCACCGTCGATGTTGCACCTTGAGTATATTGATTATTCGGACAGCCATATCTTTTGACTCGTTTAGAGTTACGTGAGCAATAACCTGTCAAAACGAAGCTCTCCGGGAGATCTACGCCTTTGACAGCCCTAGGCCATCATAACGGCGTTCCATACCCAAAAAGGACCATCCGAATCACTTTCGGGGGCTTGGAAGTTTTTTTTTCTTTTCGGTTTCATCATTTGAATTTTTTGGTTAAAAGGGATCACCGTTGCTGGCCTCCGATTTAACACCTCTGCAGAATGATTCCCCATGGTACAGTTTCGTTTAAATCCATGCACTCATTTCCAAAGGTCGCACGACACCGTTTCGGCGTTTTGATCCGACGTTGCACCCCGCACCGTCGATGTTGCATCCTGAGTATATCGATTATTCGGACAGCCATATCTTTTGACTCGTTTAGAGTTACAGGAGCCATAACCTGTCAAAACGAAGCTCTCCGGGAGATCTACGCCTTTGACTGCCCTAGGTAGTCATAACGGAGTTCCATACCCAAAAAGGACCACCGGAATGACTTTCGGGTGCTCGGAATTTTTTTTCTTTTCGGTTTCTTCATTTGAATTTTTTGGTTAAACGGGATCACCGTTGCTGGACTCCGATTTAACACCTCTGCATAATGATTCCTCATGGTACACTTCTGTTTCAAATCCATGCACTCATTTCCAAAAGTCGCACGGCACCGTTTCGGGGTTTTGCTACGACGTTGCACCCCGGCACCGTCGATGTTGCATCCTGAGTATATCTATTATTCGTACAGCCATATCTTTTGACTCGTTTAGAGTTACGGGAGCCATAACCTGTCAAAACGAAGCTCTCCAGGAGATCTACGCCTTTGATAGCCCTAGGACGTCATAACGGCGTTCCATACCCAAAAAGGACCATCCAAATCACATTCGGGGGCTCGGAAGCTTTTTTTCTTTTCTGTTTCATCATTTGAATTTTTTGGTTAAACGGGATCACCGTTGCTGGCCTCCAATTTAACACCTCTGCAGAATGATTCCCCATGGTACACTTCTGTTTCAAATCCACACACTCATTTCCAAAAGTCTCACAACACCGTTTCGGCGTTTTGATCCGACGTTGCACCCCGCACCGTCGATGTTGCACCCTGAGGATATCTATTATTCGGACAGCCATATCTTTTGACTCGTTTAGAGTTATGGGAGCCACAACCTGTCAAAACAAAGCTCTCCTGGAGATCTATGCCTTTGACATCCCTAGGATGTCATAACGGCGTTTCATTACCAAAAAGGACCATCCGAATCACTTTCGGGGGCTCGGAAGTTTTTTTTTCTTTTCGGTTTCATCATTTGAATTTTTTGGTTAAACGGGATCACCGTTGCTGGCCTCCAATTTAACACCTCTACAGAATGATTCCCCATGGTACACTTCCGTTTCAAATCCACGCACTCATTTCCAAAAGTCGCACGACACCGTTTCGGCGTTTTGATCCGACGTGGCACCCCGCACCGTCGATGTTGCACCCTGAGTATATCTATTATTCGGACAGCCATATCTTTAGACTCGTTTAGAGTTACGGGAGCCATAACCTGTCAAAACGAAGCTCTCCGGGAGATCTACGCCTTTGACAGCCCTAGGCCATCATAACGGCGTTCCATACCCAAAAAGGACCATCCAAATCACTTTCGGGGGCTTGGAAGTTTTTTTTTCTTTTCGGTTTCATCATTTGAATTTTCTGGTTAAACGGGATCACCGTTGCTGGCCTCCGATTTAACACCTCTGCAGAATGATTCCCCATGGTACTGTTCCGTTTAAATCCATGCATTCATTTCCAAAAGTCGCACGACACCGTTTCGGCGTTTTGATCCGACGTTGCACCCCGCACCGTCGATGTTGCATCCTGAGTATATCGATTATTCGGACAGCCATATCTTTTGACTCGTTTAGAGTTACAGGAGCCATAACCTGTCAAAACGAAGCTCTCCGGGAGATCTACGCCTTTGACTGCCCTAGGCCATCATAACGGAGTTCCATACCCAAAAAGGACCACCGGAATGACTTTCGGGGGCTCGGAATTTTTTTTCTTTTCGGTTTCTTCATTTGAATTTTTTGGTTAAACGGGATCACCGTTGCTGGCCTCCGATTTAACACCTCTGCAGAATGATTCCCCATGGTACACTTCCGTTTCAAATCCACGCACTCATTTCCAAAAGTCGCACGGCACCGTTTCGGGGTTTCGCTCCGACGTTGCACCCCGCACCGTCGATGTTGCATCCTGAGTATGTCTATTATTCGTACAGCCATATCTTTTGACTCGTTTAGAGTAACGAGAGCCATAACCTGTCAAAACGAAGCTCTCCAGGAGATCTACGCCTTTGATAGCCCTAGGACGTCATAACGGCGTTCCATACCCAAAAAGGACCATCCGAATCACTTTCGGGGGCTCGGAATCTTTTTTTCTTTTCTGTTTCATCATTTGAATTTTTTGGTTAAACGAGATCACCGTTGCTGGCCTCCAATTTAACACCTCTGCAGAATGATTCCCCATGGTACACTTCTGTTTCAAATCGACACACTCATTTCCAAAAGTCGCACAACACCGTTTCGGCGTTTTGATCCGACGTTGCACCCCGCACCGTCGATGTTGCACCCTGAGTATATCTATTATTCGGACAGCCATATCTTTTGACTCGTTTAGAGTTGCGGGAGCCACAACCTGTCAAAACGAAGCTCTCCAGGAGATCTACGCCTTTGAAAGCCCTAGGATGTCATAACGGCGTTTCATTACCAAAAAGGACCATCCGAATCACTTTCGGGGGCTCGGAAGTTTTTTTTTCTTTTCGGTTTCATCATTTGAATTTTTTGGTTAAACGGGATCACCGTTGCTGGCCTCCGATTTAACACCTCTGCAGAATGATTCCCCATGGTACACTTCCGTTTCAAATCCACGCACTCATTTCCAAAAGTCGCACAACACCGTTTCAGCGTTTTGATCCGACGTTGCACCCCGCACCGTCGATGTTGCACCCTGAGTATATCTATTATTCGGACAGCAATATCTTTAGACTCGTTTAGAGTTATGACAGCCATAACCTGTCAAAACGAAGCTCTCCGGGAGATCTACGCCTTTGACGGCCCTAGGCCGTCATAACGGTGTTCCATACCCAAAAAGGTCCATCCGAATCACTTTCGGGGGCTCGAAAGTTTTTTCTCTTTTCGGTTTCATCATTAGATTTTTTTGGTTAAACGGGTTCACCGTGGCTGGCCTCCGATTTAACACCTCTACAGAATGATTTCCCATGGTACACTTCCATTTCAAATCCACGCACTCATTTCCAAAAGTCGCACGGCACCGCTTCGGCGTTTTGATTCGACGTTGCACTCCGCACCGTCGATGTTGCACCCTGAATATATCGATTATTCGGACAGCCATATCTTTTGAGCCGTTTAGAGTTACGGGAGCCATAACCTGTCAAAACGAAGCTCTCCAGGAGATCTACGCCTTTGACCGGCCTAGGCCATCATAACGGCGTTCCATACCCAAAAACGACCATCCGAATAACTTTTGGGGGCTCGGAAGTTTTTTTTTCTTTTCGGTTTCTTCATTTGAATTTTTTGGTTAAACGGGATCACCGTGGCTGGCCTCCGATTTAACACCTCTGCAGAATGATTCCCCATGGTACAATTCCGTTTCAAATCCACGCACTCATTTCCAAAAGTCGCACGACACCGTTTCGGCGTTCTGATCCGACTTTGCACCCCGCAACGTCGATGTTGCACCCTGAGTATATCGATTTTTCGGACAGCCATATTTTTTGACTCGTTTAGAGTTACGGGAGCCATAACCTGTCAAAACGAAGCTCTCCGGGAGATCTACGCCTTTGACAGCCTTAGGCCATCATAACGGCGTTCCATACCCAAAAAGGACCATCCGAATCACTTTCGGGGGCTTGGAAGTTTTTTTTTCTTTTCGGTTTTATCATTTGAATTTTTTGGTTAAACGGGATCACCGTTGCTGGCCTCCGATTTAACACCTCTGCAGAATGATTCCCCATGGTACTATTCCGTTTAAATCCATGCACTCATTTCCAAAAGTCGCACGACACCGTTTCGGCGTTTTGATCCGACGTTGCACCCCGAACCGTCGATGTTGCATCCTGAGTATATCGATTATTCGGACAGCCATATCTTTTGACTCGTTTAGAGTTACAGGAGCCATAACCTATCAAAACGAAGCTCTTCGGGAGATCTACGCCTTTGACTGCCCTAGGCCGTCATAACGGAGTTCCATACCCAAAAAGGACCACCGGAATGACTTTCGGGGGCTCGGAATTTTTTTTCTTTTCGGTTTCTTCATTTGAATTTTTTGGTTAAACGGGATCACCGTTGCTGGCCTCCGATTTAACACCTCTGCAGAATGATTCCCCATGGTACACTTCCGTTTCAAATCCACGCACTCATTTCCAAAAGTCGCACGGCACCGTTTCGGGGTTTTGCTCCGACGTTGCACCCCGCACCGTCGATGTTGCATCCTGAGTATGTCTATTATTCGTACAGCCATATCTTTTGACTCGTTTAGAGTTACGGGAGCCATAACCTGTCAAAAAGAAGCTCTCCAGGAGATCTACGCCTTTGATAGCCCTAGGACGTCATAACGGCGTTCCATACCCAAAAAGGACCATCCGAATCACTTTCGGGGGCTCGGAAGCTTTTTTTCTTTTCTGTTTCATCATTTGAATTTTTTGGTTAAACGGGATCACCGTTGCTGGCCTCCAATTTAACACCTCTGCAGAATGATTCCCCATGGTACACTTCTATTTCAAATCCACGCACTCATTTCCAAAAGTCGCACGACACCGTTTCGGCGTTTTGATCCGACGTTGCACCCCGCACCGTCGATGTTGCACCCTGAGTATATCTATTATTCGGACAGCAATATCTTTAGACTCGTTTAGAGTTACGGCAGCCATAACCTGTCAAAACGAAGCTCTCCGGGAGATCTACGCCTTTGACGGCCCTAGGCCGTCATAACGGCGTTCCATACCCAAAAAGGTCCATCCGAATCACTTTCGGGGGCTCGGAAGTTTTTTCTCTTTTCGGTTTCATCATTTGAATTTTTTGGTTAAACGGGTTCACCGTGGCTGGCCTCCGATTTAACACCTCTACAGAATGATTTCCCATGGTACACTTCCATTTCAAATCCACGCACTCATTTCCAAAAGTCGCACGGCACCGTTTCGGCGTTTTGATTCGACGTTGCACTCCGAACCGTCGATGTTGCACCCTGAATATATCGATTATTCGGACAGCCATATCTTTTGAGCCATTTAGAGTTACGGGAGCCATAACCTGTCAAAACGAAGCTCTCCAGGAGATCTACGCCTTTTACCGGCCTAGGCCATCATAACGGCGTTCCATACCCAAAAACGACCATTCGAATAACTTTCGGGGGCTCGGAAGTTTTTTTTCTTTTCGGTTTCTTCATTTGAATTTTTTGGTTAAACGGGATCACCGTGGCTGGCCTCCGATTTAACACCTCTGCAGAATGATTCCCCATGGTACAGTTCCGTTTCAAATCCATGCACTCATTTCCAAAAGTCGCACGACACCGTTTCGGCGTTTTGATCCGACTTTGCACCCCGCAACGTCGATGTTGCACCCTGAGTATATCGATTATTCGGACAGCCATATTTTTTGACTCGTTTAGAGTTACGGGAGCCATAACCTGTCAAAACGAAGCTCTTCGGGAGATCTACGCCTTTGACAGCCCTAGGCCATCATAATGGCGTTCCATACCCAAAAAGGACCATCCGAATCACTTTCGGGGGCTTGGAAGTTTTTTTTTCTTTTCGGTTTTATCATTTGAATTTTTTGGTTAAACGGGATCACCATTGCTGGCCTCCGATTTAACACCTCTGCAGAATGATTCCCCAGGGTACACTTCCATTTCAAATCCACGCAGTCATTTCCAAAAGTCGCATGACACCGTTTCGGCGTTTTGATCCGACGTTGCACCCCGCACCGTCGATGATGCACCCTGAGTATATCTATTATTCGGACATCCATATCTTTTGACTCGTTCAGAGTTACGGGAGCCATAACCTGTCAAAACGAACCTCTCCGGGAGATCTACACCTTTGATAGCCCTAAGACGTCATAACGGCGTTCCATACCCAAAAAGGACCATCCGAAAAACTTTTGGGGACTCGGAAGTTTTTTTTCTTTTCGGTTTAATCATTTGAATTTTTTGGTTAAACGGGATCACTGTTGCTGGCCTCCGATTTAACACCTCTGCAGAATGATTCCCCATGGTACACTTCCGCTTCAAATCCACGCACTCATTTCCAAAAGTCGCACGACACCGTTTTGGCGTTTTGATCCGACGTTGCACCCCGCACCGTCGATGTTGCACCCGGAGTATATCTATTATTCGGACAGCCATATCTTTTGACTCGTTTAGAGTTACGGGAGCCATAACCTGTCAAAACGAAGCTCTCTGGGAGATCTACGCCTTTGACAGCCCTAGGACGTCATAACGGCGTTCCATACCCAAAAAGGACCATCCGAATCACTTTTGGGGGCTCGAAAGTTTTTTTTTTCTTTTCGGTTTCATCATTTGAATTTTTTGGTTAAACGGGATCACCGTTGCTGGCCTCCGATTTAACACCTCTGCAGAATGATTCCCCATGGTACACTTCCGTTTCGAATCCACGCACTCATTTCCAAAAGTCGCACGACACCGTTTCGGTGTTTTGATCCGACGTTGCACCCCGCACCGTCGATGTTGCACCCTGAGTATATCTATTATTCGGACAGCCATATCTTTTGACTCGTTTAGAGTTACGGGAGCCATAACCTGTCAAAACGAAGCTCTCCGGGAGATCTACGCCTTTGATAGCCCTACGACGTCATAACGGCGTTCCATACCCAAAAAGGACCATCTGAATCACTTTCGGGGGCACAAATGTTTTTTTTTCTTTTTGGTTTCATCATTTGAATTTTTTGGTTAAACGGGATCACCGTTGCTGGCCTCCGATTTAACACCTCTGCAGAATGATTCCCCATGGTACACTTCTGTTTCAAATCCACGCACTCATTTCCAAAAGTCGCACGACACCGTTTCAGCGTTTTGATCCGACGTTGCACCCCGCACCGTCGATGTTGCACCCTGAGTATATCGATTATTCGGACAGCCATATCTTTTGACTCGTTTAGAGTTACGGGAGCCATAACTTGTCAAAACGAAGCTCTCTGGGAGATCTACGCCTTTGACTTCCCTAGGCCGTCATAACGAAGTTCCATACCCAAAAAGGACCATCGGAATGGCTTTCGGGGGCTCGGAATTTTTTTTCTTTTCGGTTTCTTCAATTGAATTTTTTGGTTAAACAGGATCACCGTTGCTGGCCTCCGATTTAACACCTCGGCAGAATGATTCCCTATGGTACACTTCCGTTTCAAATCCACGCACTCATTTCCAAAAGTCGCACGGCACCGTTTCGGCGTTTTGATCCGACGTTGCACCCCGCACCGTCGATGTTGCACCCTGAGTATATCTATTATTCGGACAGCCATATCTTTTGACTCGATCAGAGTTACGGGAGCCATAACCTGTCAAAACGAAGCTCTTCGGGAGATCTATGCCTTTGACAGCCCTAGGACGTCAAAACGGCGTTCCATACCCAAAAAGGACCGTTCGAATCACTTTCGGGGGCTCGGAATTTTTTTTTCTTTTCGGTTTCATTATTTGAATTTTTTGGTTAAACGGGATCACCGTTGCTGGCCTCCGATTTAACACCTCTGCAGAATGATTCCCCATGGTACAGTTCCGTTTCAAACCCACGCACTCATTTCCAAAAGTCGCACGACACCGTTTCGGCGTTTTGATTCGACGTTGCACCCCGCACCGTCGATGTTGCACCCTGAGTATATCGATTATTCGGACAGCCATATCTTTTTACTCGTTTAGAGTTACGGGAGCCATAACCTGTCAAAACGAAGCTCTCCGGGAGATCTACGCCTTTGATAGCCCTACGACGTCATAACGGCGTTCCATACCCAAAAAGGACCACCCGAATCACTTTCGGGGGCTCGAAAGTTTTTTTTTCTTTTCGGTTTCATCATTTGAATTTTTTGGTTAAACGGGATCACCGTTGCTGGCCTCCGATTTAACACCTCTACAGAATGATTCCCCATGGTACACTTCCGTTTCAAATCCACGCACTCATTTCCAAAAGTCGCACGACACTGTTTCGGCATTTTGATCCGACGTTGCACCCCGCACCGTCGATGTTGCACCCTGAGTATATCGATTATTCGGACATGCATATCTTTTGACTCGTTTAGAGTTACGGGAGCCATAACTTGTCAAAACGAAGCTCTCTGGGAGATCTACGCCTTTGACTGCCCTAGGCCGTCATAACGGAGTTCCATACCCAAAAAGGACCATAGGAATGACTTTCGGGGGCTCGGAATTTTTTTTCTTTTCGGTTTCTTCATTTGAATTTTTTGGTTAAACGGGATCACCGTTGCTGGCCTCCGATTTAACACCTCTGCAGAATGATTCCTCATGGTACACTTCCATTTCAAATCCACGCACTCATTTCCAAAAGTCGCACGGCACCGTTTCGGCGTTTTGATCCGACGTTGCACCTCGCACCGTCGATGTTGCACCCTGAGTATATCTATTATTCGGACAGCCATAACCTGTCAAAAGGAAGCTCTCCGGGAGATATATGCCTTTGACAGCCCTAGGACGTCATAATGGCGTTCCATACCCAAAAAGGACCATTCGAATCACTTTCGGGGGCTTGGAAGTTTTTTTTTCTTTTCGGTTTCATCATTTGAATTTTTTGGTTAAACGGGATCACCGTTGCTGGCCTTCGATTTAACACCTCTGCAGAATGATTCCCCATGGTACACTTCCATTTCAAATCCACGCACTAATTTCCAAAAGTCGCACGACACCGTTTTGGCGTTTTGATCCGACGTTGCACCCCGCACCGTCGATGTTGCACCCGGAGTATATCTATTATTCCGACAGCCATATCTTTTGACTCGTTTAGAATTACGGGAGCCATTACCTGTCAAAACGAAGCTCTCTGGGAGATCTACGCCTTTGACAGCCCTAGGACGTCATAACGGCGTTCCATACCCAAAAAGGACCATCCGAATCACTTTTGGGGGCTCGAAAGTTTTTTTTTCTTTTCGGTTTCATCATTTGAATTTTTTGGTTAAACGAGATCACCGTTGCTGGCCTCCGATTTAACACCTCTGCAGAATGATTCCCCATGGTACACTTCCATTTCGAATCCACGCACTCATTTCCAAAAGACGCACGACACCGTTTCGGCGTTTTGATCCGACGTTGCACCCCGCACCGTCGATGTTGCACCCTGAGTATATTTATTATTCGGACAGCCATATCTTTTGACTCGTTCAGAGTTACGCGAGCCATAACCTGTAAAAACGAAGCTCTCCGGGAGATCTACGCCTTTGACAACCCTAGGTCGTCATAACGGTGTTCCATACCCAAAAAGGACCATCCGAATCACTTTCGAGGGCTCGGAAGTTTTTTTTTTCTTTTTGGTTTCATCATTTGAATTTTTTGGTTAAACGGGATCACCGTTGCTGGCCTCCGATTTAACACCTCTGTAGAATGATTCCCCATGGTACAGTTCCGTTTCAAACCCACGCACTCATTTCCAAAAGTCGCATGACACCGTTTCGGCGTTTTGATCCGACGTTGCACCCCGCACCGTCGATGTTGCACCCTGAGTATATCGATTATTCGGACAGCCATATCTTTTTACTCGTTTAGAGTTACGGGAGCCATAACCTGTCAAAACGAAGCTCTTCGGGAGATCTACGCCTTTGATAGCCCTACGACGTCACAACGGCGTTCCATACCCAAAAGGGACCATCCGAATCACTTTCGTGGGCTCGAAAGTTTTTTTTTCTTTTCGGTTTCATCATTTGAATTTTTTGGTTAAACGGGATCACCGTTGCTGGCCTCCGATTTAACACCTCTGCAGAATGATTCCCCATGGTACACTTCCGTTTCAAATTCACGCACTCATTTCCAAAAGTCGCACGACACCGTTTCGGCGTTTTGATCCGACGTTGCACCCCGCACCGTCGATGTTGCACCTTGAGTATATCTATTATTCGGATAGCCATATCTTTTGACTCGTTTAGAGTTACGGGAGCCATAACCTGTCAAAACGAAGCTCTCCGGGAGATCTACGCCTTTGTCAGCCCTAGGTTGTCATAACGGTGTTCCATACCCAAAAAGGACCATCCGAATCACTTTCGGTGGCTCGGAAGTTTTTTTTCTTTTCGTTTTCATCATTTGAATTTTTTGGTTAAACGGGATCACCTTTGCTGGCCTCCGATTTAAGACCTCTGTAGAATGATTCCCCATGGTACAGTTCTGTTTCAAACCCACGCACTCATTTCCAAAAGTCGCACGACACTGTTTCGGCGTTTTGATCCTACGTTGCACCCCGCACCGTCGATGTTGCACCCTGAGTATATCAATTATTCGGACGGCCATATCTTTTGACTCGTTTAGAGTTACGGGAGCCATAACCTATCAAAATGAAGCACTCCGAGAGATCTACGCCTTTGATAGCCCTACGACGTCATAACGGCGTTCCATATCCAAAAAGGACCATCCGAATCACTTTCGGGGGCTCGAAAGTTTTTTTTTTCTTTTCGGTTTCATCATTTGAATTTTTTGGTTAAACGGGATCACCGTTGCTGGCCTCCGATTTAACACCTCTACAGAATGATTCCCCATGGTACACTTCCGTTTCAAATCCACGCACTCATTTCCAAAAGTCGCACGACACCGTTTCGGCGTTTTGATCCGACGTTGCACCCTGCACCGTCGATGTTGCACCCTGAGTATATCGATTATTCGGACAGCCATATCTTTTGACTCGTTTAGAGTTACGGGAGCCATAACTTGTCAAAATGAAGCTCTCTGGGAGATCTATGCCTTTAACTGCCGTAGGCCGTCATAACGGAGTTCCATACCCAAAAAGGACCATCGGAATGACTTTCGGGGGCTCGGAATTTTTTTTCTTTTCGGTTTCTTCATTTGAATTTTTTGGTTAAACGGGATCACCGTTACTATCCTCCGATTTAACACCTCTGCAGAATGATTCCCCATGGTACACTTCCGTTTCAAATCCACGCACTCATTTGTAAAAGTCGCACGGCACCGTTTCGGCGTTTTGATCCGACGTTGCACCCCGCACCGTCGATGTTGCACCCTGAGTATATCTATTATTCGGACAGCAATATCTTTTGACTCGTTCAGAGTTACGGGAGCCATAACCTGTCAAAACGAAGCTCTCCGGGAGATCTACGCCTTTGAAAGCCCTAGGACGTCACAACGGCGATCCATACCCAAAAAGGACCATCCGAATCACTTTCGGGGGCTCGGAAGTTTTTTTTTCTTTTCGGTTTCGTCATTTGAATTTTTTGGTTAATCGGGATCACCGTTGCTGGCCTCCGATTTAACACCTCTGCAGAATAATTCCCCATGGTACAGTTCTGTTTCAAATCCACGCACTCATTTACAAATGTCGCACGACACCGTTTTGGCGTTTTGATCCGACGTTGCACCACGCACCGTCGATGTTGCACCCTGAGTATATCGATTATTCGGACAGCCATATCTTTTGACTCGTTTAGAGTTACGGGAGCCATAACCTGTCAAAACGAAGCACTCTGGGAGATCTACGCCTTTGACTGCCCTAGGCCGTCATAACGGAGTTCCATACCCAAAAAGGACCATCGGAATGACTTTCGGGGGCTCGGAATTTTTTTTCTTTTCGGTTTCTTCATTTGAATTTTTTGGTTAAACGGGATCACCGTCACTAGCCTCCGATTTAACACCTCTGCAGAATGATTCCCCATGGTACACTTCCGTTTCAAATCCACGCACTCATTTCCAAAAGTCGCACGGCACCGTTTCGGCGTTTTGATCCGACGTTGCACCCCGCACCGTCGATGTTGCACCCTGAGTATATCTATTATTCGGACAGCCATATCTTTTGACTCGTTCAGAGGTACGCGAGCCATAACCTGTAAAAACGAAGCTCTCCGGGAGATCTACGCCTTTGACAGCCCTAGGTCGTCATAACGGCGTTCCATACCCAAAAAGGTCCATCCGAATCACTTTCGAGGGCTCGGAAGTTTTTTTTTCTTTTCGGTTTCATCATTTGAAAATTTGGTTAAACGGGATCAACGTTGCTGGCCTCCGATTTAACACCTCTGCAGAATGATTCCCCATGGTACAGTTCCGTTTCAAACCCACGCACTCATTTCCAAAAGTCGCACGACACCGTTTCGGCGTTTTGATCCGACGTTGCACCCCGCACCGTCGATGTTGCACCCTGAGTATATCGATTATTCGGACAGCCATATCTTTTGACTCGTTTATAGTTACGGGAGCCATTACCTGTCAAAACGAAGCTCTCCAGGAGATCTACGCCTTTGATAGCCCTACGACGTCACAACGGCATTCCATACCCAAAAGGGACCATCCGAATCACTTTCGGAGGCTCGAAAGTTTTTTTTTTCTTTTCGGTTTCATTATTTGAATTTTTTGGTTAAACGGGATCACCGTTGCTGGCCTATGATTTAACACCTCTGCAGAAAGATTCCCCATGGTACACTTCCATTTCAAATCCACGCACTCATTACCAAAAGTCGCACGACAGCGTTTCGGCATTTTGATCCGACGTTGCACCCCGCACCGTCGATGTTGCACCTTGAGTATATCTATTATTCGGATAGCCATATCTTTTGACTCGTTAAGAGTTACGGGAGCCATTACCTGTCAAAACGAAACTCTTCGGGAGAACTATGCCTTTGACATCCCTAGGCCGTCATAACGGCGTTCCATACCCAAAAAGGTCCATCCGAATCACTTTCGGGGGCTCGGATGTTTTTTTTTCTTTTCGGTTTCATCATTTGAATTTTTTGGTTAAACGGGATCACCGTTGCTGGCCTCCGATTTAACACCTCTGCAGAATGATTCCCCATGGTACAATTCCGTTTCAAATCCACGCACTCATTTCCAGAAGTCGCACGACACTGTTTCGGTGTTTTGATCCGACGTTGCACCCCGCACCGGCGATGTTGCACCCTGAGTATATCGATTATTCGGACAGCCATATCTTTTGACTCGTTTAGAGTTACGGGAGCCATAACCTGTCAAAACGAAGCTCTCCGGAAGATCTACGCCTTTGACGGCCATAGGCCGTCATAACAGAGTTCCATACCCAAAAAGGACCATTGGAATGACTTTCGGGGGCTTGGAATTTTTTTTCTTTTCGGTTTCTTCATTTGAATTTTTTGGTTAAACGGGATCACCGTTGCTGGCCTCCAATTTAACACCTCTGCAGAATGATTCCCTATGGTACACTTCCGTTTCAAATCCATGCACTAATTTCCAAAAGTCGCACGGCACCGTTTCGGCGTTTTGATCCGACGTTGCACCTCGCACCGTCGATGTTGCACCCTGAGTATATTTATTATTCGGACAGTCATATCTTTTGACTCGTTTAGAGTTACGGGAGCCATAACCTGTCAAAACGAAGCTCTCCGGGAGATCTACGCCTTTGACTGCCCTAGGACGTCATAACGGCGTTCCATACCCAAAAAGGACCATCCTAATCACTTTCGGGGGCTCGGAAGTTTTTTTTTCTTTTCGGTTTCATCATTTGAATTTTTTGGTTAAACGGGATCACCGTTGCTGGCCTCCGATTTAACACCTCTGTAGAATGATTCCCCATGGTAAACTTCCGTTTCAAATCCACGCACTCATTTCCAAAAGTCGCACGACACCGTTTCGGCATTTTGATCCGACGTTGCACCCTGCACCGTCGATGTTGCACCCTGAGTATATCTATTATTCGGACAGCCATATCTTTTGACTCGTTTAGAGTTACGGGAGCCATAACCTGTCAAAACGAAGCACTCCGGGAGATCTACGCCTTTGACAGCCCTAGTCTGTCATAACGGCGTTCCATACCCAAAAGGGACCATCCGAATCACTTTTGGGGGCTCGGAAGTTTTTTTTTCTTTTCGGTTTCATCATTTGAATTTTTTGGTTAAACGGGTTCACCATGACTGGCCTCCGATTTAACACCTCTATAGAATGATTCCCCATGGTACACTACCATTTCAAATCCACGCACTCATTTTCAATAGTCGCACGGCACAGTTTTGGCGTTTTCATTCGACGTTGCACCCCGCACCGTCGATGTTGCACCCTGAGTATATCGATTATTCGGACAGCCATATCTTTTGACTCGTTTAGAGTTACGGGAGCCATAACTTGTCAAAACGAAGCTCTCCAGGAGATCTACGCCTTTGATAGCCCTAGTCCATCATAACGGCATTCCATACCCAAAAAGGACCATCCGAATCACTTTCGGGGGCTCAGAAGTTTTTTTTCTTTTCAGTTTCTTCATTTGAATTTTTTGGTTAAACGAGATCACCGTGGTTGTCCTACGATTTAACACCACTGCAGAATGATTCCCCATGGTACAGTTCCGTTTGAAATCCACGCACTGATTTCCAAAAGTCGCACGACACCGTTTCGGCGTTTTGATCCGACGTTGCACCCCGCACCGTCGATGTTGCACCCTGAGTATATCGATTATTCGGACAGCCATATCTTTTGACTCGTTTAGAGTTACGGGAGCCATAACCTGTCAACGAAGCTCTCCGGGAGGTCTACGTCTTTGACTGCCCTATGCCGTCATAACGGAGTTCCATACCCAAAAAGGACCATCGGAATGACTTTCGGGGGCTTAGAAATTTTTTTCTTTTCGGTTTCTTTATTTGAATTTTTTGGTTAAACGGGATCACCATTGCTGGACTCCAATTTAACACCTCTGCAGAATGATTCCCCATGGTACACTTCCGTTTCAAATCCACGCACTCATTTCCAAAAGTCGCACGACACCGTTTCGGCGTTTTGATCCGACGTTGCACCCCGCACCGTCGATGTTGCACCCTGAGTATATCTATTATTCGGACATCCATATCTTTTGACTCGTTTAGAGTTACGGGAGCCATAACCTGTCAAAACGAAGCTCTCCGGGAGATCTACGCCTTTGATAGCCCTAGGACGTCATAGCGGCGTTCAATACCCAAAAAGGACCATCCGAAACACTTTCGGGGGCTCGGATGTTTTTTTTCTTTTCGGTTTCATCATTTGAATTTTTTGGTTAAACGGGATCACCGTTGCTGGCCTCCGATTTAACACCTCTGCAGAATGATTCCCCATGGTACACTTCCGTTTCAAATCCACGCACTCATTTACAAATGTCGCACGACACCGTTTTGGCGTTTTGATCCGACGTTGCACCACGCACCGTCGATGTTGCACCCTGAGTATATCGATTATTCGGACAGCCATATCTTTTGACTCGTTTAGAGTTACGGGAGCCATAACCTGTCAAAACGAAGCACTCTGGGAGATCTACGCCTTTGACTGCCCTAGGCCGTCATAACGGAGTTCCATACCCAAAAAGGACCATCGGAATGACTTTCGGGGGCTCGGAATTTTTTTTCTTTTCGGTTTCTTCATTTGAATTTTTTGGTTAAACGGGATCACCGTCACTAGCCTCCGATTTAACACCTCTGCAGAATGATTCCCCATGGTACACTTCCGTTTCAAATCCACGCACTCATTTCCAAAAGTCGCACGGCACCGTTTCGGCGTTTTGATCCGACGTTGCACCCCGCACCGTCGATGTTGCACCCTCAGTATATCTATTATTCGGACAGCCATATCTTTTGACTCGTTCAGAGGTACGCGAGCCATAGCCTGTAAAAACGAAGCTCTCCGGGAGATCTACGCCTTTGACAGCCCTAGGTCGTCATAACGGCGTTCCATACCCAAAAAGGTCCATCCGAATCACTTTCGAGGGCTCGGAAGTTTTTTTTTCTTTTCGGTTTCATCATTTGAATTTTTTGGTTAAACGGGATCACCGTTGCTGGCCTCCGATTTAACACCTCTGCAGAATGATTCCCCATGGTACAGTTCCGTTTCAAACCCACGCACTCATTTCCAAAAGTCGCACGACACCGTTTCGGCGTTTTGATCCGACGTTGCACCCCGCACCGTCGATGTTGCACCCTGAGTATATCGATTATTCGGACAGCCATATCTTTTGACTCGTTTATAGTTACGGGAGCCATTACCTGTCAAAACGAAGCTCTCCAGGAGATCTACGCCTTTGATAGCCCTACGACGTCACAACGGCATTCCATACCCAAAAGGGACCATCCGAATCACTTTCGGAGGCTCGAAAGTTTTTTTTTTCTTTTCGGTTTCATTATTTGAATTTTTTGGTTAAACGGGATCACCGTTGCTGGCCTATGATTTAACACCTCTGCAGAATGATTCCCCATGGTACACTTCCATTTCAAATCCACGCACTCATTACCAAAAGTCGCACGACAGCGTTTCGGCATTTTGATCCGACGTTGCACCCCGCACCGTCGATGTTGCACCTTGAGTATATCTATTATTCGGATAGCCATATCTTTTGACTCGTTAAGAGTTACGGGAGCCATTACCTGTCAAAACGAAACTCTTCGGGAGAACTATGCCTTTGACATCCCTAGGCCGTCATAACGGCGTTCCATACCCAAAAAGGTCCATCCGAATCACTTTCGGGGGCTCGGAAGTTTTTTTTCTTTTCGGTTTCATCATTTGAATTTTTTGGTTAAACGGGATCACCGTTGCTGGCCTCCGATTTAACACCTCTGCAGAATGATTCCCCATGGTACAATTCCGTTTCAAATCCACGCACTCATTTCCAGAAGTCGCACGACACTGTTTCGGTGTTTTGATCCGACGTTGCACCCCGCACCGGCGATGTTGCACCCTGAGTATATCGATTATTCGGACAGCCATATCTTTTGACTCGTTTAGAGTTACGGGAGCCATAACCTGTCAAAACGAAGCTCTCCGGAAGATCTACGCCTTTGACGGCCATAGGCCGTCATAACAGAGTTCCATACCCAAAAAGGACCATTGGAATGACTTTCGGGGGCTTGGAATTTTTTTTCTTTTCGGTTTCTTCATTTGAATTTTTTGGTTAAACGGGATCACCGTTGCTGGCCTCCAATTTAACACCTCTGCAGAATGATTCCCTATGGTACACTTCCGTTTCAAATCCATGCACTAATTTCCAAAAGTCGCACGGCACCGTTTCGGCGTTTTGATCCGACGTTGCACCCCGCACCGTCGATGTTGCACCCTGAGTATATTTATTATTCGGACAGTCATATCTTTTGACTCGTTTAGAGTTACGGGAGCCATAACCTGTCAAAACGAAGCTCTCCGGGAGATCTACGCCTTTGACTGCCCTAGGACGTCATAACGGCGTTCCATACCCAAAAAGGACCATCCAAATCACTTTCGGGGGCTCGGAAGTTTTTTTTTCTTTTCGGTTTCATCATTTGAATTTTTTGGTTAAACGGGATCACCGTTGCTGGCCTCTGATTTAACACCTCTGTAGAATGATTCCCCATGGTAAACTTCCGTTTCAAATCCACGCACTCATTTCCAAAAGTCGCACGACACCGTTTCGGCATTTTGATCCGACGTTGCACCCTGCACCGTCGATGTTGCACCCTGAGTATATCTATTATTCGGACAGCCATATCTTTTGACTCGTTTAGAGTTACGGGAGCCATAACCTGTCAAAACGAAGCACTCCGGGAGATCTACGCCTTTGACAGCCCTAGTCTGTCATAACGGCGTTCCATACCCAAAAGGGACCATCCGAATCACTTTTGGGGGCTCGGAAGTTTTTTTTTCTTTTCGGTTTCATCATTTGAATTTTTTGGTTAAACGGGTTCACCATGACTGGCCTCCGATTTAACACCTCTATAGAATGATTCCCCATGGTACACTACCATTTCAAATCCACGCACTCATTTTCAATAGTCGCACGGCACAGTTTCGGCGTTTTCATTCGACGTTGCACCCCGCACCGTCGATGTTGCACCCTGAGTATATCGATTATTCGGACAGCCATATCTTTTGACTCGTTTAGAGTTACGGGAGCCATAACCTGTCAAAACGAAGCTCTCCAGGAGATCTACGCCTTTGATAGCCCTAGTCCATCATAACGGCGTTCCATACCCAAAAAGGACCATCCGAATCACTTTCGGGGGCTCAGAAGTTTTTTTTCTTTTCAGTTTCTTCATTTGAATTTTTTGGTTAAACGGGATCACCGTGGTTGTCCTACGATTTAACACCACTGCAGAATGATTCCCCATGGTACAGTTCCGTTTGAAATCCACGCACTGATTTCCAAAAGTCGCACGACACCGTTTCGGCGTTTTGATCCGACGTTGCACCCCGCACCGTCGATGTTGCACCCTGAGTATATCGATTATTCGGACAGCCATATCTTTTGACTCGTTTAGAGTTACGGGAGCCATAACCTGTCAACGAAGCTCTCCGGGAGGTCTACGTCTTTGATTGCCCTATGCCGTCATAACGGAGTTCCATACCCAAAAAGGACCATCGGAATAACTTTCGGGGGCTTAGAAATTTTTTTCTTTTCGGTTTCTTTATTTGAATTTTTTGGTTAAACGGGATCACCATTGCTGGACTCCAATTTAACACCTCTGCAGAATGATTCCCCATGGTACACTTCCGTTTCAAATCCACGCACTCATTTCCAAAAGTCGCACGACACCGTTTCGGCGTTTTGATCCGACGTTGCACCCCGCACCGTCGATGTTGCACCCTGAGTATATCTATTATTCGGACAGCCATATCTTTTGACTCGTTTAGAGTTACGGGAGCCATAACCTGTCAAAACGAAGCTCTCCGGGAGATCTACGCCTTTGATAGCCCTAGGACGTCATAGCGGCGTTCAATACCCAAAAAGGACCATCCGAAACACTTTCGGGGGCTCGGATGTTTTTTTTCTTTTCGGTTTCATCATTTGAATTTTTTGGTTAAACGGGATCACCGTTGCTGGCCTCCGATTTAACACCTCTGCAGAATGATTCCCCATGGTACACTTCCGTTTCAAATCCACGCACTCATTTCCAAAAGTCGCACGACACCGTTTCGGCGTTTTGATCCGACGTTGCAACCCGCACCGTCGATGTTGCACCCTGAGTATATCTATTATTCGGACATACATATCTTTTGACTCGTTTAGAGTTACGGGAGCCATAACCTGTCAAAACGAAGCTCTCCGGGAGATCTACGCCTTTGATGGCCCTAAGCCGTCATAACTGCGTTCTATACCCAAAAAGGACCATCCGAATCACTTTCGGGGGCTCGGAAGTTTTTTTTCTTTTCGGTTTCATCATTTGAATTTTTTGGTTAAACGGGTTCACCGTGGCTGGACTCCGATTTAACACCTCTATATAATTATTCCCCATGGAACACTTCCATTTCAAATCCATGCACTCATTTCCAAAAGTCGCACGGCACCGTTTCGGCGTTTTGATTCGACGTTGCACCCCGCACCGTCGATTATTCGGACAGCAATATCTTTTGACTCGTTTAGACTTACGGGAGCCATAACCTGTTAGAATGAAGCTCTCTGGGAGGTCTACGCCTTTGACTGCCCTAGGCCGTCATAACGGAGTTCCATACCCAAAAAGGACCATCGGAATGACTTTCGGGGGCTCCGAAATTTTTTTCTTTTCGGTTTCTTTATTTGAATTTTTTGGTTAAACGGGATCACCATTGCTGGACTCCAATTTAACACCTCTGCAGAATGATTCCCCATGGTACACTTCCGTTTCAAATCCACGCACTCATTTCCAAAAGTCGCATGTCACCGTTTCGGCGTTTTGATCCGACGTTGCACCCCGCACCGTCGATGTTGCACCCTGAGTATATCTATTATTCGGACAGCCATATCTTTTGACTCGTTTAGAGTTACGGGAGCCATAACCTTTCAAAACGAAGCTCTCCGGGAGATCTACGCCTTTGAAAGCCTAGGACATCATAACGGCGTTCCATACCCAAAAAGGACCATCCGAATCACTTTCGGGGGCTCGGGAGTTTTTTTTCTTTTCTGTTTCATCATTTGAATTTTTTGGTTAAACGGGATCACCGTTGCTGGCCTCCGATTTAACACCTCTGCAGAATGATTCCCCATGGTACACTACCGTTTCAAATCCACGCACTCACTTCCAAAAGTCGCACGACACCGTTTTGGCGTTTTGATCCGACGTTGCACCTCGCACCGTCGATGTTGCACCCTGAGTATATCTACTATTCGGACAGCCATATCTTTTGACATGTTTAGAGTTACGGGAGCCATAACCTATCAAAACGAAGCTCTCCGGGAGATCTACGCCTTTGACGTCCCTAGGCCGTCATAACGGCGTTCCATACCCAAAACGGTCCATCCGAATCACTTTCGGGGGCTCGGAAGTTTTTTTTCTTTTCGGTTTTATCATTTGAATTTTTTGGTTAAACGAGTTCACCGTGGCTGGCCTCTGATTTAACACCTCTACAGAATGATTCCCTATGGTACACTTCTGTTTCAAATCCACGCACTCATTTCCAAAAGTCGCACGGCACCGTTTCGGCATTTTGATTCGACGTTGCACCCCGCACCGTCGATGTTGCACCCTGAGTATATCGATTATTCGGACTGCCATATCTTTTGACTCGTTTAGAGTTACGGGAGCCATAACCTGTCAAAACGAAGCTCTCCAGGAGATCTACGCCTTTGACAGCCCTAGGCCGTCATAACGGCATTCCATACCCAAAAAGGACCATCCGAATTACTTTCGGAGGCTCGGAAGTTTTTTTTCTTTTCGGTTTCTTCATTTGAATTTTTTGGTTAAACGGGATCACCGTGGATGGTCTACGATTTAACACCGCTGCAGAATGATTCCCCATGGTACAGTTCCGTTTCAAATCCACACACTCATTTCCAAAAGTCGCACGACACCGTTTCGGCGTTTTGATCCGACGTTGCACCCCGCACCGTCGATGTTGCACCCTGAGTATATCGATTATTCGGACAGCCATATCTTTTGACTCGTTTAGAATTACGGGAGCCATAACTTGTCAAAAGGAAGCTCTCCGGGAGATCTACACTTTTGATTGCCCAAGCCCCTCATTACGGGGTTCCATACCCAAAAAGGACCATCCGAATCACTTTCGGGGGCTCGGAAGTTTTTTTCTATTTGGTTTCTTCATTTGAATTTTTTGGTTAAACGGGATCACTGTGGCTGGCCTACGATTTAACACCTCTGCAGAATGATTCCCCATGTTATAGTTCCGTTTCAAATCCATGCACTCATTTCCAAAAGTCGCACGGCACCGTTTCGGCGTTTTGATCCGACGTTGCACCCCGCACCGTCGATGTTGCACCCTGAGTATATCGATTATTCGGGCAACCATATCTTTTGACTCGTTTAGAGTTACGGGAGCCATAACCTGTCAAAACGAAGCTCTCTGGGAGATCTACGCCTTTGACTGCCCAAGGCCCTCATTACGGGGTTCCATACCCAAAAAGGACCATCCGAATCACTTTCGAGGGCTCAGAAGTTTTTTTCTATTTGGTTTCTTCATTTGAATTTTTTGGTTAAACGGGATCACCGTGGCTGGCCTACGATTTAACAACGCTGCAGAATGATTCCTCATGGTACAGTTCCATTTCAAATCCACGCACTCATTTCCAAAAGTCGCACGGCACCGTTTCGGCGTTTTGATCCGACGTTGCACCCCGCACCGTCGATGTTGCACCTTGAGTATATCGATTATTCGGACAGCCATATCTTTTGACTCGTTTGTAGTTACGGGAGCCATAACCTGTCAAAACGAAGCTCTCTAGGAGATCTACGCCTTTGATCGCCCTAGGCCGTCATAACGGCGTTCCATACCCAAAAAGGACCATCCGAATCACTTTCGGGGGCTCGGAAGTTTTTTTTTCTTTTCGGTTTCATCATTTGAATTTTTTGGTTAAACGGGATCACCGTGGCTGGCCTCCGATTTAACACCTCTGCAGAATGATTCCCCATGGTACACTTTCGTTTCAAATCCACGCACTCATTTCCAAAAGTCACACGGCACCGTTTCGGCGTTTTGATCCAACGTTGCACCCCGCACCGTCGATGTTGCACCCTAAGTATATCGATTATTCGGACAGCCATGTCTTTTGACTCGTTTAGAGTTACGGGAGTCATAACCTGTCAAAATGAAATTCTCTGGGAGATCTACGCCTTAACTGCCCTAGGCCGTCATAACGGAGTTCCATACCCAAAAAGGACCATCGGAATGACTTTCGGGGGCTTGGAATTTTTTTTCATTTCGGTTTCTTCATTTGAATTTTTTGGTTAAACGGGATCACCGTGGCTTGCCTATGATTTAACCCCGCTGCAAAATGATTCCCCATGGTACAGTTCCGTTTCAAATCCACGCTCTCATTTCCAAGAGTCGAACGGCACCGTTTCGGGGTTTTGATCTGACGTTGCACCCCGCACCGTCGAAGTTGCACCATGAGTATATCGATTATTCGGACAGCCATATCTTTTGACTCGTTTAGAGTTACGGGAGCCATAACCTGTCAAAACGAAGCTCTCCAGGAGACCTACGCCTTTGACTGCTCTAGGCCGTCATAATGGCGTTCCATACCCAAAAAGGACCATCCGAATCACTTTCGGGGGCTCGGAAGTTTTTTTTCTTTTCGGTTTCATCATTTGAATTTTTTGGTTAAACGGGATCACCTTGGCTGGCCTCTGATTTAACACCTCTGTAGAATGATTCCTCATGGTACACTTCCGTTTCAAATCCACGCACTCATTTCCAAAAGTCGCACGGCACCATTACGGCGTTTTGATCCGACGTTGCACCCCACACCGTCGATGTTGCACCCTGAGTATATCAATTATTCGGACAGCCATATCTTTTGACTCGTTTAGAGTTACGGGAGTCATAACCTGTCAAAACGAATCTCTCCGGGAGATCTACGCCTTTGACCGCCATAGGCCATCATAACGGAGTTCCATACCCAAAAATGACCATCAGAATGACTTTCGGGGGCTCGGAATTTTTTTTCTTTTCGGTTTGTTCATTTGAATTTTTTGGTTAAACGGGATCACCGTGGCTGGCCTCCGTTTAACACCGCTGTAAAATGATTCCCCATGGTACAGTTTCGTTTCAAATCCATGCACTCATTTCCAAAAGTCACATGACACCGTTTCGGCGTTTTGATCCGACGTTGCACCCCGCACCGTCGATATTGCGCCTTGAGTATATCGATTATTCGAACAGCCATATCTTTTGACTCGTTTAGAGTTACGGGAGCCATAACTTGTCAAAACAAAGCTCTTCAGGAGATCTACGCCTTTGACCGCCCTAGGCTGTCATAACGGCGTTCCATACCCAAAAAGGACCATCCGAATCACTTTCGGGGGCTCGGAAGTTTTTTTTCTTTTCGGTTTCATCATTTGAATTTTTTGGTTAAACGGGATCACCGTGGCTGGCCTACGATTTAACACCGCTGCAGAATGATTTCCCATGGTACAGTTCCATTTCAAATCCATGCACTCATTTCCAAAAGTCGCACGACACCGTTTCGGCATTTTGATCCGACGTTGCACCCCGCACCGTCGATGTTGCACCATGAGTATATCGATTATTCGGACGACCATATCTTTTGACTCGTTTAGAGTTACGGGAGCCATAACCTGTCAAAAGGAAGATCTCCGGGAGATCTACACTTTTGACTGCCCAAGCTCCTCATTACGGGGTTCCATACCCAAAAAGGACCATCCGAATCACTTTCGGGGGCTCGGAAGTTTTTTTCTATTTGGTTTCTTCATTTGAATTTTTTGGTTAAACGGGATCACTGTGGCTGGCCTACGATTTAACACCTCTGCAGAATGATTCCCCATGTTACAGTTCTGTTTCAAATCCATGCACTCATTTCCAAAAGTCGCACGACACCGTTTCGGCGTTTTGATCCGACGTTGCACCCCGCACCGTCGATGTTGCACCCTGAGTATATCGATTATTCGGACAACCATATCTTTTGACTCGTTTAGAGTTACAGGAGCCATAACCTGTCAAAACGAAGCTCTCTGGGAGATCTACGCCTTTGACTGCCCAAGGCCCTCATTATGGGGTTCCATACCCAAAAAGGACCATCCGAATCACTTTCGAGGGCTCGGAAGTTTTTTTCTATTTGGTTTCTTCATTTGAATTTTTTGGTTAAACGGGATCACCATGGCTGGCCTACGATTTAACAACGCTGCAGAATGATTCCCCATGGTAAAGTTCCGTTTTGATCCGATGTTGAAACCCGCATCGTCGATGTTGCACCCTGAGTATATCGATTATTCGGACAGCCATATCTTTTGACTCGTTTAGAGTTACGGGAGCCATAACCTGTCAAAACGAAGCTCTCTAGGAGATCTACGCCTTTGACAGCCCTAGGCCGTCATAACGGCGCTCCATACTGAAAAAGGACCATCCGAATCACTTTCGGGGGCTCGGAAGTTTTTTTCTTTTCGGTTTCATCATTTGAATTTTTTGGTTAAACGGGATCACCGTTGCTGGCCTCCGATTTAACACCTCTGTAGAATGATTCCCCATGGTACAGTTCCCTTTCAAATCTATGCACTCATTTTCAAAAGTCGCACGGCACCGTTTCGGCGTTTTGATCCGACGTTGCACCCCGCACCGTCGATGTTGCACCCTCAGTATATCGATTATTCGGACAGCCATATATTTTGACTCGTTTAGAGTTACGGGAGTCATAACCTGTCAAAACGAATCTCTCCGGGAGATCTACGCCTTTGACCGCCATAGGCCATCATAACGGAGTTTCATACCCAAAAAGGACCATCAGAATGACTTTCGGGGGCTCGGAATTTTTTCTTTTCGGTTTCTTCATTTGAATTTTTCGGTTAAACGGGATCACTGTGGCTGGCCTACGATTTAACCCCGCTGCAGAATTATTCCCCATGGTACAATTCAGTTTCAAATCCACGCACTCATTTCCAAAAGTCGCACGGCACCGTTTCGGCGTTTTGATCCGACGTTGCACCCCGCACCGTCGATGTTGCAACCTGATGTTATCCCAACTTTTGGCAAAGCCGAGATACCCAAAGATTAACTGAAAATCAATGATCATTAGTCATGAACATCGATTGTGTATCGCAGGTTCAACATGGATATCGATGAATTTTTCCCGGGTCCGGATCAGGCTACGATTGATAAGACACGACAAGCGAAGTAGTGGAAACCAGCGTTCCAAATTTCGGGGCAATCCATGTTCATATGCTCGAGTTATCGCCAATGGAAGATGGATGAAATAGGCTAGGGTCGAATCGATGAGGAAAGGCTGATTCGAATCGATCAGAGGAGCATTGCGTCGAATCCATGAAGAGCACACTTGCTTCGGCTCCATCTATCGGACATTGGTTCGTATCCATCAGGAGCAACCATGCTTCGAATCCATCCGCGCGTGCCTTAAGCTTCGAATCCATTGGAGCATTCCCCACCTTCGACTCCATCGAGCAAGTCCTCAACTGCCTAAGTTCGAATCCATCCTCACATACTCCAGTTCGAATCCATCGAAGGAAGGATCCTTCGAATCCATACAGGTGGAGGAGCTCCGACTCCATCGCATTCGAATCCCCAGACTGAGACAACTTCGAATCGGTCCACAGCAACATGTCTAGATCGATTCGAACGAGCACCAGTTTCATCAATTCGAAGGAAGAGAACCTTCGAATCCAACATCTCGAATCCACCAAGTAAACGCGACTAAAACCACGGATTTGACCCAGAAAACTCGGAGAAAAAGGGGGATTGACCCGGAGCACGCGCACCACGTCATCATCTTCACGTGCAGAAGCATGGATTCGACCCTATGGATTTGAACCATATCGATTCGAATGAATCCATGGGACGAAGAACACCAACTTGAATCGATCATAACTCGAGATCCAAAAGGCCAAATGGAATGAAATTTTCACAGAAGCTTAAACACATGATGAAGAATGTCCACACCAAATTTCAGCTCGATTGGACTCTTTCTTGATCGATTCGAACCAAGGGTCGAATCGATCCCAAAGTGGGCCCGGATCTCCAGATTTCGGCCATGCGGGCCCCCTCACATGCCAGAACTGGTCTCCCCTAAATTTAGGCGAAATATCAGCCTCCTACACCTATAAATAGAGCCCCTGGTCATTCAGAAAAGAGGTTGGACAATTTTGAGAGCTAAAGAGCGCCCAGACTCTGCCAGATTTACTCCAGATCACCATTGCTGCCTTAGATTCAGACTTAGCTCAGAAAATCAGTTGTAATACAACACACGAAATTGTAATCTTCAAGTATCGAGCAATAAAATCATAAAAACCTTGAAGTGGACGTAGGCCGGAGATAGCCGAACCACTATAAATCTTGCATCACTGTTCATTATTTTTGGATTGCTGTTAGTTGTTTGCTTAGATCTGAGATTTGTGTTTGAATATTTGTTGATCTGTATTCATACACTGGTGCTTTCACAACGCTTGGGGTTTGTGACCAATTTTGGCGAAACACTTTGGTGCTTTCACTGAGAAGAACTAGCACCCGCTACACCAGATTCAAAGTTTAGATTTGGAATTTTAAGGATTCAGATCTGACTCTACAATGACTCGACAAACTAGACAAAGAACTGAGAGGATCCAACAGGCAGGAAGTCAAGAGGCATCCTCTGGCGCTGGAGAAGGACAAGCTTCGATCTACATTACTAGAGATGAGATGGAGGCTATGAATAACCTAATGCAGGAAAGAATGATGAAAAGCCAACAAGAGATGCTGCAGAATTTCTTCGAGCAGATGAGAGCTGCAGGGACACAGAACCCTGGACCAGTTACAGCGGCTGTGAATGTGGAACAAGGAGCTAGGGCTATGGAACCCAACGGAGGACAGAATACAGAACCAGAAGGCAATCAACAAGGGCTTGGGGGCAGGCCCGCAAGATCCGACGCAGAAGGACCTTTGGAAGGAGCTCAACCGGCTAGGGCCAACACAAATGCTAACGAGCCACCCGAAGAGTACGTACCAGAATTCCCTACAAGACTCGGAGGGCAAGACAGAGACATGACAAGGGGGCAACCCCTAGATGGAGATGAAAGAATGATTGGCCTAGTGAGACGACTCATGAGAGGGGGATTGTCAGGCGGAGGATTGGAAGAGGTTAGTCGAAGTCCGTTCGCTCCAAATATCCGAAATGCAAGGAACCCTCCAAAGTTCAAACTACCGATGTTGGATCCTTATGACGGAAAGTCAGACCCGACCATGCATATCACCAGATATATCAGACACATGGAAGTGTTGGGAGCATCCGAGGAAGTAATGGCACGATGTTTCCCCTTATTCTTATCAGATTTGGCTGCGCTTTGGTTTAGACAGCTAGAGACAGGATCAATCAGGACATGGGGCGAGCTTGTGGATTGTTTCATGAAGCAGTTTAGGGTTCACATAACGCGACCCAAGAGCGTGATGACTTTGGCATCAATAAAGCAAAGGACCGGAGAGTCCATAAAAGATTTTCTGTTATGATTTAATGCAACGGTGGCTTCTGTAGATCGCCCGGACCCATCGATGATTTTGATGGCGGCAGTGGTAGGAGTTGGAGAAGGCACCGAATTCAAAGACTCTTTGACTAAAGGTCCACCGCAAGATCTTGGAGTTTTTCCATGAAGCTGAAAAATTCATTCGATTAGAGGAATCATGAGCCGAGAGGCAGGAAATAAATGTTGCACAAGGCGAAGGAACCGCCAGGGAACAGTCCAGGGCGGACAAAGGAAAGAGAAAGCAGGATGACGCACATGATGGTCCTGATAAACGGAAGAAATTCTGAGAGCCCAGATTCAGGCAATACACAGACTTGGTGGCAGGACTGGAACGAATTTACACCGAAACTCGGGGGCAACTCCCCTATCGAAAACCACCGAGGAGAGATCCCACAGAGCGGGAACATAGAACCGGAAAATATTGCCTATTCCATGAGTTAGATGGGCACACAACCGACGAATGCCGCCACCTAAGGGATGAGGTGGAAGAGCATACCAGGAGTGGTAGATTGCCACAATATATCAGAGAACGGGCAACGATAGCAAGACCTGAACAACCTCCACCTAATAGGAATGATCCTGGATCGGGATCACGACTCGTCATCAACTAATCGTGATGGCAAGGGCCAAGTTCAAGATTTGGACTCTGGTCGATTAGTTTTCTTAGATTTGATTTCCAAAATAAAACGGCTATCCCACTTACTCATGTACGGGAACCAGAGAGATCCCTAGGCATGCTCTAAGATGGAAATAGACCGCTCCGCCCGGAGAGGCATTGTCTTGTTTTTCCTGGTGTTTGAGATTGAACATCTAGGATTTGAATTTAATAAAGAGACACTTATTAAAATAAACCTTTTAACCGGAGAGTTAAAGGATGAACATTAAATATCAATATAAACATGATCGCTTTATGACCTTACCCGGAGAGGCGGGGTCCGGAGTGCAAGAAGTGAGTTGCTTCGCCGGAGAGCGACAGGATCGACTCACTTAAGCATCGTTTCCCATTCACCGGAGAGTGATTGGATCGGGATTCGATAAGAGCCCGGAGAGCCTATGATCGGCCTAATGATTTAGGTCATGACATCGCTTAATGTTCAAAAACACTGAACCGGAGTGCAGGGGGTGTAGCCGCTTCGCCGGAGAGCGACAGGATCGGCTCACTCATCGTTGTTTCCCCTTCACCGGAGAGTGACAGGATGGGATCCAGTAAGAGCCCAGAGAGGCTACGATCGGTCCAGAATGACCAAGACATCGCTATACGCCCTAGCTGGGGCCCGAGTGCAAGGGATAGAAAGCAACGCCGGAGTGCAATAGGATATTTCTATTCAATCGCTAAATCTAGAATGGGTTTGACAAGGGTCCGGAGTGACCATCAATAGTACGGAGAGACCGTAGAATTTCATTCTTAACTTCCACTGGAAAAAATTGATAACAATTCGGCTTCGAACAGCCATGGACTTGATTAAAAATGCTATAAACTCTCAATAAAACATGAACTCACTGCATTCGACTTGAGACTGATCAAAACACGCCTTTTACCAAAAGGCATGTTTTGGGGGGCAAAATGTTATCCCAACTTTTGGCAAAGCCGAGATACCCAAAGATTAACTGAAAATCAATGATCATTAGTCATGAACATCGATTGTGTATCGCAGGTTCAACATGGATATCAATGAATTTTGGTCGGGTCCGGATCAGGCTACGATTGATAAGACACGACAAGCGAAGTAGTGGAAACCAGCGTTCCAAATTTCGGGGCAATCCAAGTTCATATGCTCGAGTTATCGCCAATGGAAGATGGATGAAATAGGCTAGGGTCGAATCGATGAGGAAAGGCTGATTCGAATCGATCAGAGGAGCATTGCGTCGAATCCATGAAGAGCACACTTGCTTCGGCTCCATCTATCGGGCATTGGTTCGTATCCATCAGGAGCAACCATGCTTCGAATCCATCCGCGCGTGCCTTAAGCTTCGAATCCATTGGAGCATTCCCCACCTTCGACTCCATCGAGCAAGTCCTCAACTGCCTAAGTTCGAATCCATCCTCACATACTCCAGTTCGAATCCATCGAAGGAAGGATCCTTCGAATCCATACAGGTGGAGGAGCTCCGACTCCATCGCATTCGAATCCCCAGACTGAGACAACTTCGAATCGGTCCACAACAACATGTCTAGATCGATTCGAACGAGCACCAGTTTCATCAATTCGAAGGAAGAGAACCTTCGAATCCAACATCTCGAATCCACCAAGTAAACGTGACTAAAACCACGGATTTGACCCAGAAAACTCGGAGAAAAAGGGGGATTGACCCGGAGCACGCGCACCATGTCATCATCTTCACGTGCAGAAGCATGGATCCGACCCTATGGATTCGAACCATATCGATTCGAATGAATCCATGGGACGAAGAACACCAACTTGAATCGATCATAACTCGAGATCCACAAGTCCAAATGCAATGAAATTTTCACAGAAGCTTAAACACATGATGAAGAATGCCCACACCAAATTTCAGCTCGATTGGACTCTTTCTTGATCGATTCGAACCAAGGGTCGAATCGATTCCAAAGTGGGCCCGGATCTCCAGATTTCGGCCATGCGGGCCCCCTCATGTGCCAGTACTGGTCTCCCCTAAATTTAGGCAAAATATCAGCCTCCTACACCTATAAATAGAGCCCTTGGTCATTCAGAAAAGAGGTCGGACAATTTTGAGAGCTAAAGAGTGCCCAGACTCTGCCAGATTTACTCCAGATCACCATTGCTGCCTTAGATTCAGACTTAGCTCAGAAAATCAGTGGTAATACAACACACGAAATTGTAATCTTCAAGTATCGAGCAATAAAATCATAAAAACCTTGAAGTGGACGTAGGCCGGAGATAGCCGAACCACTATAAATCTTGCGTCACTGTTCATTATTTTTGGATTGTTGTTAGTTGTTTGCTTAGATCTGAGATTTGTGTTTGAATATTTGTTGATCTGTATTCATACACTGGTGCTTTCACAACGCTTGGGGTTTGTGACCAATTTTGGTGCAAACACCTGAGTATATCGATTATTCGGACAACCATACCTTTTGACTCGTTTAGAGTTACGGAAGCCATAACCTGTCAAAACGAAGCTCTCTAGGAGACCTACGCCTTTGACGGCCTTGGCCGTCATAACGGCGTTCCATACCCAAAAAGGACCATCCGAATCACTTTCGGGGGCTCGGAAGTTTTTTTAATTTTCGGTTTCATCATTTAAATTTTTTGGTTAAACGGGATCACCATGGCTGGCCTCCGATTTAACACCTCTGCAGAATGATTCCCCATGTTACACTTCCATTTCAAATCCACGCACTCATTTCCAAAAGTCGCATGGCACCGTTTCGGCATTTTGATCTGACGTTGCACCCCGCACCGTCGATGTTGCACCATGAGTATATCGATTATTCGGACAGCCATATCTTTTGACTCGTTTAGAGTTACGGGAGTCATAACCTGTCAAAACGAATCTCTCCGGGAGATCTACGCCTTTGACCGCCATAGGCCATCATAACGGAGTTCCATACCCAAAAAGGACCATAAGAATGACTTTCGGGGGCTCGGAATTTTTTTTCTTTTCGGTTTCTTCATTTGAATTTTTTGGTTAAACGAGATCACCGTGGCTGGCCTCCGTTTAACACAGCTGCAAAATGATTCCCCATGGTACAGTTCCATTTCAAATCCACGCACTCATTTCCAGAAGTCACAGGGCACCGTTTCGGCGTTTTGATCCGACGTTGCACCCCGCACCGTCGATGTTGCAACCTTAGTATATCGATTATTCGGACAACCATATCTTTTGACTTGTTTAGAGTTACGGGAGCCATAACATATAAAAACGAACTCTCCAGGAGATCTACGCCTTTGACCGCGTTAATCCGTCATAACGACGTTCCATACCCAAAAAGGACCATCCGAATCACTTTTGGGGGCTCGGAAGTTTTTTTTCTTTTCGGTTTCATCATTTGAATTTTTTGGTTAAACAAGATCACCATGGCTGGCCTACGATTACCGCTGCAGAATTATTCCCCATGGTACAGTTCCGTTTCAAATCCACGCACTCATTTCCAAAAGTCGCACGACACCATTTCGGCGTTTTGATCCGACGTTGCACCCCGCACCGTCGATGTTGCACCATGAGTATATCGATTATTCGGACAGCCATATCTTTTGACTCGTTTAGAGTTACGGGAGCCATAACCTATCAAAACGAAGCACTCCAGGAGATCTACGCCTTTGACTGCCCTGGGCCGTCATTACAGCGTTCCATACCCAGAAAGGACCATCCGAATCACTTTCGGGGGCTCGGAAATTTTTTTCTTTTCAGTTTCACCATTTGAATTTTTTGGTTAAACGGGATCACCGTTGCTGGCCTCCGATTTAACCCCTCTGCAGAATGATTCCCAATGGTACACTTCCGTTTCAAATCTACGCACTCATTTTCAAAAGTCGCACGGCACCGTTTCGGCGTTTTAATCTGACGTTGCTCCCCGCACCGTCGATGTTGCACCCTGAGTATATCGATTATTCGGACAGCCATATCTTTTGACTCGTTTAGAGTTACGGGAGTCATAACCTGTCAAAACAAAGCTCTCCGGGAGATCTACGCCTTTGACTGCCCTAGGCCGTCATAATGGAGTTCCATACCCAAAAGGACTATAGGAATGACTTTCGGGGGCTCGAAATTTTTTTTCTTTTCAGTTTCTTCATTTGAATTTTTTGGTTAAACAGGATCACCGTGGCTGGCCTACGATTTAACCCCGCTGCAGAATGATTCCCCATAGTACAATTCCGTTTCAAATCCACGCACTCATTTCCAAAAGTCGCACGGCACCGTTTCGGCGTTTTGATCCGACGTTGCACCCCGCACCGTCGATGTTGCACCCTGGGTATATCGATTATTCGGACAGCCATATCTTTTGACTCGTTTAGAGTTACGGGAGCCATAACCTATCAAAACGAAGCTCTCCGGGAGATCTACGCCTTTGACTGCCCAAGGCCCTCATTGCGGGGTTCCATACCCAAACATGACCATCCGAATCACTTTTGGGGGCTCGGAAGTTTTTTTCTATTCGGTTTCTTCATGTGAATTTTTTGGTTAAACGGGATCACCGTGGCTGGCCTACGATTTAGCACCACTGCAGAATGATTCCCCATGGTACAGTTCCGTTTCAAATCCACGCACTCATTTCCAAAAGTCGTACGGCACCGTTTCGGCGTTTTGATCCGACGTTGCACCCCGCACCGTCGATGTTGCACCCTGAGTATATCGATTATTCGGACAACCATATCTTTTGACTCGTTTAGCGTTACGAGAGCCATAACCTGTCAAAACGAAGCTCTCCACGAGATCTACGCCTTTGATAGCCCTAGGCCATCATAACGGCGTTCCATACCCAAAAAGGACCATCCGAATCACTTTCGGGGGCTCGGAAGTTTTTTTTCTTTTCGGTTTCATCATTTGAATTTTTTGGTTAAACGGGATCACCGTTGCTGGCCTCCGATTTAACACCTCTGCAGAATGATTCCCCATGGTACACTTCCGTTTCAAATCCACGCACTCATTTCCAAAAGTCGCACGACACTGTTTCGGCGTTTTGATCCGACGTTGCACCCTGCACCGTCGATGTTGCACCCTCAGTATATCAATTATTCGGACAATCATATCTTTTGACTCATTTAGAGTTACGGGAGTCATAACCTGTCAAAACGAATCTCTCCAGGAGATCTACGCCTTTGACCGCCATAGGCCATCATAATGGAGTTTCATACCCAAAAAGGACCATCAGAATGACTTTCGGGGGCTTGGAATTTTTTTTCTTTTCGGTTTCTTCATTTGAATTTTTTGGTTAAACGGGATCACCGTGGCTGGCCTACGATTTAACCCCGCTGCAGAATGATTCCCCATGGTACAGTTCCGTTTCAAATCCACGCACTCATTTCCACAAGTCACACGACACCGTTACGGCGTTTTGATCCGACGTTGCACCCCGCACCGTCGATGTTGCACCCTGAGTATATCGATTATTCGGACAGCCATACCTTTTGACTCGTTTAGAGTTACGGGAGCCATAACCTGTCAAAAAGAAGCTCTCCAGGAGACCTACGCCTTTGATGGCCCTAGGCCGTCATAACGGCGTTCCATACCCAAAAAGGACCATCCGAATCACTTTCGGGGGCTCGAAAGATTTTTTTCTTTTCGGTTTCATCATTTGAATTTTTTGGTTAAACGGGATCACCGTGGCTGGCCTCCGATTTAACACCTCTGCAGAATGATTCCCCATGTTACACTTCCGTTTCAAATCCACGCACTCATTTCCAAAAGTCGCATGGCACCGTTTCGGCATTTTGATCTGACGTTGCACCCCGCACCATCGATGTTGCACCCTGAGTGTATCGATTATTCGGACAGCCATATCTTTTGACTCGTTTAGAGTTACGGGAGTCATAACCTGTCAAAACGAATCTCTCCGGGAGATCTACGCCTTTGACCGCCATAGGCCATCATAACGGAGTTCCATACCCAAAATGGACAATCGAAATGACTTTCGGGGGCTCGGAATTTTCTTTTCTTTTCGGTTTCTTCATTTGAATTTTTTGGTTAAACGGGATCACCGTGGTTGGACTCCGATTTAACACCGCTGCAAAATGATTTCCCATGGTACAGTTCCGTTTCAAATCCACGCACTCATTTCCAAAAGTCGCACGGCACCGTTTCGACGTTTTGATCCGACGTTGCACCCCGCACCGTCGATGTTGCACCCTGAGTATATCGATTATTCGGACAGCCATTTCTTTTGACTCGTTTAGAGTTACGGGAGCCATAACCTGTCAAAACGAAGCTATCCAGGAGATCTACACCTTTGACCGCCCTAGGCCATCATAACAGCGTTCCATACCCAAAAAGGACCATCCGAATCACTTTCGGGGGCTCGAAAGTTTTTTTTCTTTTCGGTTTCATCATTTGAATTTTTTGGTTAAACGGGATCACCGTGGCTGGCTTACGATTTAAAACCGCTGCAGAATGATTCCCCATGGTACAGTTCCATTTCAAATCCACGCACTCATTTCCAAAAGTCGCACGACACCGTTTCGGCGTTTTGATCCGACGTTGCACCCCGCACCGTCGATGTTGCACCCTGAGTATATCGATTATTCGGACAGCCATATCTTTTGACTCATTTAAAGTTACGGGAGCCATAACCTGTCAAAATGAAGCTCTCCAGGAGATCTACGCCTTTGATGGCCGTAGGCCTTCATAACAACGTTCCATACCCAAAAAGGACCATCCGAATCACTTTCGGGGGCTCGGAAGTTTTTTTTCTTTTTGGTTTCATCATTTGAATTTTTTGGTTAAACGGGATCGCCGTTGCTGGCCTCCGATTTAACACCTCTGCAGAATGATTCCCCATGGTACACTTCCGTTTCAAATCCACTCACTCATTTCCAAAAGTCGCACGGCACCGTTTCGGCGTTTTGATCCGACGTTGCACCCCGCACCGTCGATGTTGCACCCTGAGTATATCGATTATTCAGACAGCCATATCTTTTGACTCGTTTAGAGTTACGGGAGCCATAACCTGTCAAAACGAAGCTCTCCGGGAGATCTACGCCTTTGACTGCCCTTGGCTGTCATAATGGAGTTCCATACCCAAAAGGACCATTGGAATGACTTTCGGGGGCTCGGAATTTTTCTCTTTTCGCTTTCTTCATTTGGATTTTTTGGTTAAATGGGATCACCGTGGCTGGCCCACGATTTAACCCCGCTGCAGAATGATTCCCCATGGTACAGTTCCGTTTCAAATCCACGCACTCATTTCCAAAAGTCACACGGCACCGTTTCGGCGTTTTGATCCGACGTTGCACCCCGCACCGTCGATGTTGCACCCTGAGCATATCGATTATTCGGACAACCATATCTTTTGACTCGTTTAGAGTTACGGGAGCCATAACCTGTCAAAACGAAGCTCTCTATAGGTGGTCTACGCCTTTGACAGCCCTATGCCGTCATAATGGCATTCCATACCGAAAAAGGACCATCCGAATCACTTTCGGGGGCTCGGAAGTTTTTTTTCTTTTCGGTTTCATCATTTGAATTTTTTGGTTAAACAGGATCACCGTTGCTGGCCTCCGATTTAACACCTCTGCAAAATGATTTCCCATGGCACACTTCCGTTTCAAATCCACACACTCATTTCCAAAAGTCGCATGGCACCGTTTCGGCGTTTTGATCCGATGTTGCACCCCGCACCGTCGATGTTGCACCCTGAGTATATCGATTATTCGGACATCCATATCTTTTGACTCGTTTTGAGTTACGGGAACCATAACATGTCAAAACGAAGTTCTCCGGGAGACCTACGCCTTTGACTTCCCTAAGCTATCATAACGGAGTTCCATACCCTAAATGGACCATCGGAATGACTTTCGGGGGCTCGGAATTTTTTTCTTTTCGGTTTCTTCATTTGAATTTTTTGGTTAACGGGATCACCATGGCTGGCCTACGATTTAACCCCGCTGCAGAATGATTCCCCATGGTACAGTTCCGTTTCAAATCCACGCACTCATTTCCAAAAGTCACACGGCACCGTTTCGGCGTTTTGATCCGACGTTGCACCCCGCACCGTCGATGTTGCACCCTGAGCATATCGATTATTCGGACAGCCATATCTTTTTACTCGTTTAGAGTTACGGGAGCCATAACCTGTCAAAACGAAGCTCTTCAGAAAATCTACGCCTTTGACGGCCCTAGGCCATCATAACGGCGTACCATACCCAAAAAGGACCATCCGAATCACTTTTGGGGGCTTGGAAGTTTTTTTTCTTTTCGGTTTCATCATTTGAACTTTTTGGTTAAACGAGATCACCGTGGCTGGCCTCCGATTTAACACCTCTGCAGAATGATTCCCCATGGTACACATCCGTTTCAAATCCACACACTCATTTCCAAAAGTCGCACGACACCGTTTCGGCGTTTTGATCCGACGTTGCACCCCGCACCGTCGATGTTGCACCCTGAGTATATCGATTATTCGGACAGCCATATCTTTTGACTCGTTTAGAGTTACGGGAGTCATAACCTGTCAAAATGAAGCTCTTCGGGAGATCTACGCCTTTGATAGCCCTAGGCCGTCATAACGGAGTTCCATACCCAAAAAGGACTATCGGAATGACTTTCGGGGGCTCGAAATTTTATTTCTTTTCGGTTTCTTCATTTAAATTTTTTGGTTAAACGGGATCACCATGGCTGGCCTCCAATTTAACACCGCTGCAAAATGATTCCCCATGGTACAGTTCCGTTTCAAATCCATGCACTCATTTCCAAAAGTCGCACAACACCGTTTCGGCGTTTTGTTCCGACGTTGCACCCCGCACCGTCGATGTTGCACCCTGAGTATATCGATTATTCGGACAACCATATCTTTTGACTCGTTTAGAGTTATGGGAGCCATAACCTGTCAAAATGAAGCTCTCTAGGAGATCTACGCCTTTGACCGCCCTAGGCCGTCATAACGGTGTTCCATACCCAAAAAGGCCATCCGAAGCACTTTCGGGGGCTCGGAAGTTTCTTTTCTTTTCAATTTCATCATTTGAATTTTTTGGTTAAACGGGATCACCGTTGCTGGCCTCCGATTTAACACCTCTGCAGAATGATTCCCTATGGTACACTTCCCTTTCAAATCCACGCACTCATTTCCAAAAGTCGCACGACACCGTTTCGGCGTTTTGATCTGACGCTGCACCTCCCACCGTCGATGTTGCACCATGAGTATATCGATTATTCGGACAGCCATGTCTTTTGACTCGTTTAGAGTTACGGGAGCCATAACCTGTCAAAACGAAGCTCTCCGGGAGATCTACGCCTTTGGCTGCCCTAGGCCGTCATAACGGAGTTCCATACCCAAAAAGGACCATCGGAATGACTTTCGGGGGCTCGGAATTTTTTCTTCTTTTCGGTTTCTTCATTTGAATTTTTTGGTTAAACGGGATCACCGTGGCTGACCTACGATTTAACCCCACTTGTGACGCCCCACCTCTATGCTCACAATAACAAAGAGTATTAAAAGAAATAATGTCTGTTACTACGAAGAATAAGGCTGGATAGGAGCGGCCATCCGTAGTTGGCCTTATACTAGTATTGGTTACCTCGATAGGAGTGGTATATATTTTCCATTTTTCATCTCTTATTTATTTACTCCCATCGACATACCCAATTCCAGTATAAAACAGACTACGATGGTTCATAATAGTTTAGGACACTATATATAATAATAACACAGATACAAAAAGAATGCAGAACACAGATAACAAAAGTCTCATATATATATAACTGATGTCAGTTACAATACATTTGACATGATACATATGATACAACTACAACTATCGACTCTGGAAGTTATATATACAAGTACATTATCGACTAATATATATATGAATACATATCAACCTATACTATGACACGACTACTCCAAAAGATATGAAAAGTCTTCATAGCTCAAACAGCAACCCAAAGCAAGATATCTACAACCTGAAATAACTCGGGTCTGACCCGAGTATTAAATTCAAAAGGAAATAATACACGGGTCAGTCTAATTCAAACTCAGTTATTAATGCACAGAAGCAATAATAATCAAATAACAAATAGACGACAGTTACAGAAATCTCGTATATCCGACTCCTCGATAAGAGAATCGGATAACGACAGATATAACACTAAACAGTGTTAAACAACAAATCAGCAAATCCAAATCATCAACAAAGATAGATAAAAAGATTATCAATGAAGATAATTTTGAAAACAATAGAATTGTCTAAACAATAATTAACACAAAATCTAATTATTAAATAATAATTAGAAACTCAGAATCTAATTATCGAATAGATAATTAGACACAACAAAATGATCAATCGAACTGAATCAAATACAATTCCCAAATATTGAATTGAACACAAAACAATTCAAATAATTGAAATATCAATTAAAACGTCAATTCTGTGTGGCTGCAGTACACGCACGCGTGAATTGCCTCGCCACTACAGTGATGAAATACACAAAAGCTCAATGAATAAAAAATGAATGGCATCAAATCAAATCAAAATGAACCAGATGGAACTGCAAGAGCTAGCACAGTGTCCACCCAGTACCCACCAATGAACAAAGTGCACGTGAATGCACAATGAAAATTCCCAAACGAGCACAAGGTCAAACCCGAGCGTTTAAGCTGGATTCAACTCAATGTACAAATCATATTACAATAATATCAAGATAAAACTGAGTCAATGATGAAGCACCAGACTTCAAATTATAAACAACAAGTGAATACACACAAATGCACAAGACAATGGACAAACAAGACAACATGAAGTATAAAATTAATGGAACGGGACTAAAGTCAGACCAAATAATCAGGTGAACCCATAATGAAGACAACCCATAATTAAAGAAGTCAACATAGATGATATACCAAAGTCCATCATATAACAACAATGCAGTACACACATATGTACTCAAGGCAACAAGTTCAAATACCAAAGTGAAGCACCAGATTTCAAGCCAAGCAGTGGATAGGAAAAATAAATACAGAGCAATTTCCACAATGAAACTGCAGATGCAATCATACTCAGGTACAACGACAACATGATGCAATGCAACAGCATACCAAATGACCCAACTGCCCAGGCTTAAAGATAAATGTATGTATGCACATATATGAAGGCCAATAACAAATGAAGACTCAAGTACCACCAGCTCAAAGCCTACAACATGAATGACCAGTTTTTGACCAAGGCTACAATGTGCACAGAGACAAGGTGAACCAGCAAAGGCAAAGCCCAAATGATCTGGCAACCATGTAGAAGTGAAGCCACAAGTGTACAACTAAAACAGACCAAATGCCACAAATATGGAATGCACCGATACATGACCAGACACAGGACAACAAGACTCAAGTACATCAATGTCACTGACTCAAGTATATATGCAGTAAAATGGATGCAACAAAATCAGTGTAATAAAGAATGAATGCCACGACTCCAAAGAGCATGCACAAGTGACTCGAAGTAGTGAGTCAAGTGCAAGTCAAGGCAGTGGATTCAAATCCAGTGCAACTCCAACCTGAACCAAAAGTCGACAAGTATTTCAAGTACGAATGCACTATGACAAATATACTAGCTCAACCTACTATGAAGACAGTGATAAATATGCAGTGCAGTGCAACTCAAAACAAACCCATATGAACATGTACATAGGGAACTCAAATATGCAGGTTTTAAACATTGAGGATATGATGCAAGCAAACGAATCAATGCAACATGACTCAAGTCAGTGAACACTTTAGGTATGCAGACCATCAATAGTGAAACATGATGCAAGAACCAAAATGACACTGAAACAAATGAATTTGACCAGTGACCAACATCATAACCAAGTAAAAGTCGAGGTAAACAAGTCAAGTCAACAGCAATATAATCGGACATGAGGCCGAGATGAACAATGTAAGTGTCGAAGTCGCGTAAGCATACTCAAGTCAGAGAATGTCACAGAATCAAAATGTCAACGACAGTATTATCAGAGATGAAGCCGAGAATATCAAAGACGTGTCGACCAAACATTATCAAATAATCGATTACGAACAAGTCAGATAAAATCAAAAACCTTACATACAAAATTGAGTGGCCGATCAAGTAAAAGTGACAAATTCAAATATATTTGTACGAACGAAAATCAAAGTCAAGTAAAATCATCAACATCGAAACAAAGTTGAACTACCGTAACAAAGTGTTGAATTATATGTGAGGGTCACTCACCTTTGTTTCGAAAAGCACTATCCAACAGCCGAAGTCATGGAATCGCGTACACAAATCAAGACCGAAGTCAAACGCGAATCAAGCCATGGCGGCCCCAAAATCGATCAATCAACAAAGGCGCAGCTTTGATTGTAAATTTGAAAGCCCTAATTCTTAGAGCTGAGAGAAAACAAAGAATCAATGCCGCCATTTCTCTTTCCCCTGTTCGTTTGTTTTAGGGCTTGAGAAAATGAACGGGTAAAAAGAACGGGTCGGATATAAGGGAAAGGGATTAATTTTGGTAAGGGTTTGCAAATTGAAAAATGAATGGAGAGAGAGTGGAATGGGTCTCTACATTGGATAAGTATCACGGCCACAAAAATAATAAAAGAGACGTGGCCAATACCAAATTTTAAAACCCGTATAACCTTATGAATTTTTGAAAAGAATTTAAACCTGATTTAAAAACTCCCATAGCAATAATCCAGCAGAATTAATCGCCTAATGACGATTATAAATTGATGCGAAATCCCAATTTGTTACAGACTCCCCTCCTTATAAAAATTGTGTCCCTGTAATTTTCATAATTAAGGTCGTCAATAACAATTATTTTTCTAACATAAACTGGTTAAGTTAGAAAAATAAAGATCGAGAACCCAACACCAAAGAAATCTTTTAATTCCATAAAAGAAATTCACAATTTCCCAACAAAACCTAATTATCAAATAGATAATCAGAAAACCGAAAAACTGAATAAATACAATTATCAGCGATATTCAATTATCAATTTGATAATTAGAATACAGAAATTACAAAACAGCAATATCTAATTATCGATACGATAATTAGAAAACAACAAAATTTAATTATCAACAAAGATGATTAGAAAGCACAAATCACAATTCGCAAAACTGCAAATATCTAGTTATCCAACAATTAAATAGAAAACACAAACTTCATAATCAACAAACTCTAACTGTCAATAGAGATAGATAGAAAATAGCAATTTAATAAAATCAACATAATCTAGACTTAATTAGAGACTAGAAAATCTCATATCAATAAAATCAGCAATCAACCAATATCTAATTATCACAAACGATAATCAGGAAACATCAAATCATCAAATATCTAATTATCACAAACGATAATAAAAAAACATCAAATCAACAAATATCTAATTATCACAACGATAATCAGAAAACATCTAATCAACAAATATCTAATTATCAAAAATTATAATCAAATCTCAAATCAACAAATATTTAATTATCACAACGATAATCAGAAACAACAATTATCTAATTATCCAAAACGATAATCAGAAACATCAATTATCTAATTATCAAAAACGATAATCAGAATCAACAAATATCTAATTATCAAAAACGATAATCAGAATCAACAAATATCTAATTATCAAAAACGATAATCAAATCTCAAATCAACAAATATTTAATTATCACAACGATAATCAGAAACAACAATTATCTAATTATCCAAAACGATAATCAGAAACGTCAAATATCTAATTATCAAAAACGATAATCAGAATCAACAAATATCTAATTATCAAAAACGATAATCAGAATTAACAAATATCTAATTATCAAAAACGATAATCAGAAATCTCAAATCAATAAATATCTAATTATCAAAAATGGTAATCAAATCTCAAATCAACAAATATTTAATTATCACAATGATAATCAGAAACAACAATTATCTAATTATCAAAACGATAATCAGAATCAACAAATATCTAATTATCAAAAACGATAATCAGAAATCTCAAATCAACAAATATCTAATTATCAAAAACGATAATCAGAAATCTCAAATCAGCAAATATCTAATTATCAAACCGATAATCAGAAACAACAATTATCCGATTATCAAAAACGATAATCAGAAACAACAAATATCCGATTATCAAAAACGATAATCAGAAACAACAAATATCCGATTATCAAAAACGATAATCAGAAACAACAAATATCCGATTATCAAAAACGATAATCAGAAACAACAAATATCCGATTATCAAAAACGATAATCAGAAACAAAAAATATCCGATTATCAAAAACGATAATCAGAAACAACAAATATCCGATTATAAAAAACGATAATCGGAAATAACAAATATCCGATTATCAAAAACGATAATCAGAAACAACAAATATCTAATTATCAAAAACGATAATCAGAAACAACAAATATCCGATTATCGAAAACGATAATCAGAAACAACAAATATCCGATTATCAAAAACGATAATCAGAAACAACAAATATCTGATTATCAAAAACGATAATAAGAAACAACAAATATCCAATTACCTACAGATAATTGGAAACAACAAATATCTAGAAATCAATTAAGAAGACTAGAAAATCAACATAAAAGGTTGGATCGATCCCATTAGATGGCGAGTTTTTAGTTCGCCGCACGTGCATCAACAAATGGCCGAAGCCTACCAAGTACTCAACATAATTTTGGCGTCCAACAAATGACCCAAAGGTCCGCAGAGTGACCCGAAGGTCTAGTACTAGTATTTGACCCAAAGGTCCTCAGAGTGGCCCGAAAGCCCAACAAATGACCCGAAGGTCCAACATAGTGGCTCGAAAGCACACAAATCATCAGAATCATCAAAACATCAAATATTTCAATTAACGAGTCCGGAATTAACCGAAATAGCAAACGCACATGTCTCATACCACGTGTTTTACTAAATCGTTTGATTCTCTTCATCGTTTCCTTTAAAGTGCAAAATTTGTGTATTTTGTAAAAATACATTTTACATTCTCAAACGGACAAGTCCGGAATTAAGCGAATCAGTAAAAGAAAAGGGTCATAGTCCTCGATTTTGCTGAAACGTTTAAATCGCTTCCTCATTCTTTTGAAAGCGCAAACTGTAAAATTCCTGAAAACAATTTTATTTATTTTATAAAAATAACAATTCACATTCTCAACTGGACAAGTCCTGAGTTAAGCGAATCAGTAAAAGAAAAGGGTCATAGTCCTCGATTTTGCTGAATCGTTTAAGTCGCTTCCTCATTCTTTTGAAAGCGCAAACTGTTAAAAATTTTATAAAACAATTTTCATTTTAAAATGATTTTCCAATCACGTGATTAAAGAAGCAATATTAATAACAATTTCGAAGAGGAAATTGTACTTCCCAAAACACCGTAAAATCGTATCTCAAAATCAGCATTGCGGAATAACCGCTTGAAAATCCACTTTTAAAAATTCGACGGTTACTGAAGCCAAAGCGACAGTAATTTTTATATGTCAAAATCTCATCAAAATAATTTACATCAAAATGTAATACCAGTGAATTTTCATTCATTAAAATGCCAACAAAACACCGTGCTTCAGAAACTTAACATTGGTGTAAAAATCCCGTTATAAAGGTAACGACAATAAAATACGTATAAACCAAACATCGGTTCAACGTTAAATCAATGCAGTAACGTGCAACTCAAATTTGCATGTACTACAAAATAAACAAAGAAATCATTTGAATGTATCTTCAGTGAAGATAATTCAAAACAGCAAAATCTAATCAATATATGATTAGCATAAAAGGAAACCAACAAAAATCTTCAAAAAATCACATAACTGCAGTCGCTTCGAATCCTCAAATCGGATTCGAAATTTTCAAAGAAACAAAATAAACACAGCTATCTAAGCAACAAAAGAAATTTACTTCAATTTCATATTTTGATTTTAAATCAAAAAGATTATCTGCTGTATTCAGCAAAGACAGTCTCACTGTTTCCGCTGCGCACTCTGATAACCAAAACACAAATTAATCAATCAATAAAACACAGTCTCTCTTTAATTTTTAAATAAAGATATTTAAAAATTTCATCAAAATTTCAAAACTTTAGTTTTGACTCAAAGCACAAATAAAAACATCGACAAATAGTTGTAACACATGTTCCATCTAAGTTATGTTTTATATTATGTCCATAAACCCCAAGCTCTGATACCAACTGTGACGCCCCACCTCTATGCTCACAATAACAAAGAGTATTAAAAGGAATACTGTCTGTTATTACGAAGAATAAGGCTAGATAGTAGCGGCCATCCGTAGTTGGCCTTACACTAGTATTGGTTACCTCGATAGGAGTGGTATATATTTTCTATTTTTCATCTCTTATTTATTTACTCCCATCGACATACCTAATTCCAGTATAAAACGGACTACGATGGTTCATAATAGTTTAGGACAATATATATAATAATAACACAGATACAAAAAGAATGCGGAACACAGATAAGAAAAGTCTCATATATATATATATATATATATATATATATAACTGATGTCAGTTACAATACATTTGACACGATACATATGATACAACTACAACTGTCGACTCTGGAAGTTATATATACAAGTACATTATCGACTAATATACCTGAATACATATCAACCTATACTATGAAACGATTACTCCAAAAGATATGAAAAGTCTTCATAGCTCAAACAGCAACCCAAAGCAAGATATCTACAACCTGAAATAACTCGGGTCTGACCCGAGTATTAGATTCAAAAGAAAATAATACACGGGTCAATCTAATTCAAACTCAGTTATTAATGCACAGAAGCAATAATAATCAAATAACAAATAGACGACAGTTACAGAAATCTCGTATATCCGACTCCTCGATAAAAGAATCGGATAACGGCAGATATAACAATAAACAGTGTTAAACAACAAATCAGCAAATCCAAATCATCAACAAAGATAGATAAAAAGATTATCAATGAAGATAATTTTGAAAACAACAGAATTGTCTAAACGACAATTAACACTAAATCCAATTATTAAATAATAATTAGAAACTCATAATCTAATTATCGAATAGATAATTAGACACAACAAAATGATCAATCGAACTGAATCAAATACAATTCCCAAATATTGAATTGAACACAAAACAATTCAAATAATTGAAATATCAATTAAAACGTCAATTCTGTGTGGCTGCAGTACACGCACGCGTGCACTGCCTCGCCACTACAGTGATAAAATACACAAAATCTCAATGAATCAAAATTGAATGGAATTAAATCAAATCAAAATGAACCATATGGAATTGCAAGAGCTAGCACAGTGTCCACCCAGTACCCACCAATGAACAAAGTGCACGTGAATGCACAATGAAAATTCCCAAACGAGCACAAGGTCAAACCCGAGCGTTTAAGCTGGATTCAACTCAATGTACAAATCATATTACAATAATATCAAGATAAAACTGAGTCAATGATGAAGCACCAGACTTCAAATTATAAACAACAAGTGAATACACACAAATGCACATGACAATGGACAAACAAGACCACATGAAGTATAAAATTAATGGAACGGGACTCAAGTCAGACCAAATGATCAGGTGAACCCATAATGAAGACAACCCATAATTAAAGAAGTCAACATATATGATATACCAAAGTCCATCATATAACAACAATGCAGTACACACATATGTACTCAAGGCAACAAGTTCAAATACCAAAGTGAAGCACCAGACTTCAAGCCAAGTAGTGGATAGGAAAAATAAATACAGAGCAATTGCCACAATGAAACTGCAGATGCAATCATACTCAGGTACAACGACAACATGATGCAATGCAACAGCATACCAAATGACCCAACTGCCCAGGCTTAACGATAAATGTATGTATGCACATATATGAAGGCCAATAACAAATGAAGACTCAAGTACCACCAGCTCCAAGCCTACAACATGAATGACCAGTTTTTGACCAAGGCTACAATGTGCATAGAGACAAGGTGAACCAGCAAAGGCAAAGCCCAAATGATCTGGCAACCATGTAGAAGTGAAGCCACAAGTGTACAACTACAACAGACCAAATGCCACAAATACGGAATGCACTGATACATGAATAGACACAGGACAACAAGACTCAAGTACATCAATGTCACTGACTCAAGTATATATGCAGTAAAATGGATGCAACAAAATCAGTGTAGTAAAGAATGAATGCCACGACTCCAGAGAGCATGCACAAGTGACTCGAAGCAGTGAGTCAAGTGCAAGTTAAGGCAGTGGATTCAAATCCAGTGCAACTCCAACCTGAACCAAAAGTCGACAAGTATTTCAAGTACGAATGCACTGTGACAAATATACCAGCTCAACCTACTATGAAGACAGTGATAAATATGCAGTGCAGTGCAACTCAAAACAAACCCATATGAACATGTACACAGGGAACTCAAATATGCAGGTTTAAAACATTGAGGATATGATGCAAGCAAACGAAACAATGCAACATGACTCAAGTCAGTGAACACTTTAGGTATGCGGACCAACAATAGTGAAACATGATGAAAGAACCAAAATGACACTGAAACAAATGAATTTGACCAGTGACCAACATCATAACCAAGTCAAAGTCGAGGTAAACAAGTCAAGTCAACAGCAGTATAATCGGACATGAGGCCGAGATGAACAATGTAAGTGTCGAAGTCGCGTAAGCATACTCAAATCAGAGAATGTCACGGAATCAAAATGTCAACAATAGTATTATCGGAGATGAAGCCGAGAATATCAAAGACGTGTCAACCAAACATTATCAAATAATCGATTACGAACAAGTCAGATAAAATCACAAACCTTACATACAAAATCGAGTGGCCGATCATGTAAAAGTGACAAATTCAAATATATTTGTACAAACAAAAATCAAATTCAGGTAAAATCATCAACATCGAAACAAAGTTGAACTACCGTAACAAAGTATTGAATTAGATGTGAGGGTCACTCACCTATGTTTCGAAAAGCACTATCCAACAGCCGAAGTCATGGAATCGCGTACACAAATCAAGACCAAAGTCAAACGCGAATCAAGCCATGGCGGCCCCAAAATCGATCAATCAACAAAGGCGCAGCTTTGATTGTAAATTCGAAAGCCCTAATTCTTAGAGCTGAGAGAAAACGAAGAATCGAAGCCTCCATTTCTCTTTCTCCCGTTCGTTTGTTTTAGGGCTTGAGAAAATGAACGGGTAAAAAGAACGGGTTGGATATAAGAGAAAGGGATTAATTTTGTTAAGGGTTTGCAAATTGAAAAATGAATGGAGAGAGAGTGGAACGGGTCTCTACACTGGATAAGTATCACGGCCACAAAAATAATAAAGGAGACGTGGCCAATACCAAATTTTAAAACCCGTATAACCTTAACGAATTTTTGAAAAGAATTTAAACCTGAATTAAAAACTCCCACAGCAATAATCCAGCAGAATTAATCGCCTAATGACGATTATAAATTGATGCGAAATCCCAGGTTGTTACACCGCTGCAGAATGATTCCCCATGGTACAGTTCCATTTCAAATCCACGCACTCATTTCCAAAAGTCGCACAGCACCGTTTCGGCATTTTGATCCGACATTGCACCCCGCATCGTCGATGTTGCACCTTGAGTATATCGATTATTTGGACAGCCATATCTTTTGACTCGTTTAGAGTTACGGGAGCCATAACCTATCAAAACGAAGCTCTCCAGGAGATCTACGCCTATGACGGCCCTAGGCCGTCATAATGGCATTCCATACCCAAAAAGGACCATCCGAATCACTTTCGGGGGCTCGGAAGTTTTTTTCTTTCCGGTTTCATCATTTGAATTTTTTGGTTAAACGGATCACCGTGGCTGGCCTCCGATTTAACACCTCTGTAGAATGATTCCCCATGGTACACTTCCGTTTCAAATCCACTCACTCATTTCCAAAAGTTGCACGGCACCGTTTCGGCGTTTTGATCCGACGTTGCACCCCTCACCGTCGATGTTGCACCCGGAGTATATCGATTATTCGGACAGCCATATCTTTTGACTCGTTTAGAGTTACGGGAGTCATAACCTGTCAAAACGAAGCTCCCCGGGAGATCTACGCCTTTGACGGCCCTAGGCCGTCATAACGGAGTTCCATACCCAAAAAGGACCATCGGAATGACTTTCGGGGGCTCGAAATTTTTTTTCTTTTCGGTTTCTTCATTTGAATTTTTTGGTTAAACGGGATCACCGTGGCTGGCCTCCGATTTAACACCACTGCAAAATGATTCCCCATGGTACAGTTCCGTTTCAAATCCACGCACTCATTTCCAAAAGTCGCACGGCACCGTTTCGGCGTTTTGATCCGACGTTGCACCCCGCACCGTCGATGTTGCACCCTGAGTATATCGATTATTCGGACAGCCATATCTTTTGACTCGTTTAGAGTTACGGGTGCCATAACCTGTCAAAACGAAGCTCTTGAGGAGATCTATGCCTTTGACCACCCTAGGCCGTCATAATGGCGTTCCATACCCAAAAAGGACCATCCGAATCACTTTCGGGGGCTCAGAAGTTTTGTTTCTTTTTGGTTTCATCATTTGATTTTTTTGGTTAAACGGGATCACCGTGGCTGGCCTACGATTTAACACCGCTGTAGAATGATTCCCCATGGTACAGTTCCGTTTCAAATCCACGCACTCATTTCAAAAAGTCGCATGACACCATTTCGGCGTTTTGATCCGACGTTGCACCCCGCACCGTCAATGTTGCACCCTGAGTATATCGATTATTCGGACAGCCATATCTTTTGACTCGTTTAGAGTTACGGGAGCCATAACCTGTCAAAACGAAGCTCTCCAGGAGATCTATGCCTTTGACCGCCCTAGGGCGTCATAACGACGTTCCTACCGAAAAAGGACCATCTGAATCATTTTCGGGGGCACGGAAGTTTTTTTTCTTTTCGGTTTCGTCATTTGAATTTTTTGGTTAAACGGGATCACGTTGCTGGCCTCCGATTTAACACCTCTGCAGAATGATTCCCCATGGTACACTTCCGTTTCAAATCCACGCACTCATTTCCAAAAGTCGCACGGCACCATTTCGGCGTTTTGATCCGACGATGCACCCCGCACCGTCGATGTTGCACCCTGAGTATATCGATTATTCGGACAGCCATATCTTTTGACTCGTTTCGAGTTACGGGAGCCATAACCTGTCAAAACGAAGATCTACGGGCGATCTACGCCTTTGACTGCCCTAGGCCGTCATAACGGAGTTCCATACCCAAAAAGGACCATCGGAATGACTTCGGGGGCTCGGAATTTTTTTTCTTTTCGGTTTCTTCATTTGAATTTTTTGGTTAAACGGGGTCACCGTGGCGGGCCTACGATTTAACCCCGCTGCAAAATGATTCCCCATGGTACAGTTCCGTTTCAAATCCACGCACTCATTTCCAAAAGTCGCACGGCACCGTTTCGGCGTTTTGATCCGATGTTGCAACCCGCACCGTCGATGTTGCACCCTAAGTATATCGATTATTCGGACAACCATATCTTTTGACTCGTTTAGAGTTACGGGAGCCATAACCTGTCAAAACGAAGCTCTCCAGGACATCTACGCCCTTGTTAGCCCTAGCTCGTCATAACGGCGTTCCATACCGAAAAAGGACCATCCGAATCACTTTCGGGGGCTCGGAAGTGTTTTTTTTAGGTTTCATCATTTGAATTTTTTGGTTAAACGGGATCACCGTTGTTGGCCTCTGATTTAACACCTCTGCAGAATGATTCCCCATGGTACACTTCCGTTTCAAATCCACACAATCATTTCCAAAAGTCGCACGACATCGTTTCGGCGTTTTGATCCGACGTTGCACCCCGCACCGTCAATGTTGCACCCTGAGTATATCGATTATTCGGACATCCATATCTTTTGACTCCTTTAGAGTTACGGGAGCCATAACCTGTCAAAACGAAGCTCTCCGGGAGATCTACGCCTTTGACAGCCCTAGTCCATCATAACGGAGTTCCATACCCAAAAAGGACCATCGGAATGACTTTTGGGGGCTCGGAATTTTTTTTCTTTTCGGTTTCTTCATTTGAATTTTTTGGTTAAACGGGATCACCATGGCTGGCCAACGATTTAACCCCGCTGCAGAATGATTCCCCATGGTATAGTTTCGTTTCAAATCCATGCACTCATTTCCAAAAGTCACACGACACTGTTTCGGCGTTTTGATCCGACGTTGCACCCCGCACCGTCGATGTTGCACCCTGAGTATATCGATTATTCGGACAGCCATATCTTTTGACTCGTTTAGAGTTACGGGAGCCATAACCTATCAAAACGAAGATCTACGGGCGATCTACGCCTTTGACTGCCCTAGGCCGTCATAACGGAGTTCCATACCCAAAAAGGACCATCGGAATGACTTCGGGGGCTCGGAATTTTTTTTCTTTTCGGTTTCTTCATTTGAATTTTTTGGTTAAACGGGGTCACCGTGGCGGGCCTACGATTTAACCCCGCTGCAAAATGATTCCCCATGGTACAGTTCCGTTTCAAATCCACGCACTCATTTCCAAAAGTCGCACGGCACCGTTTCGGCGTTTTGATCCGATGTTGCAACCCGCACCGTCGATGTTGCACCCTAAGTATATCGATTATTCGGACAACCATATCTTTTGACTCGTTTAGAGTTACGGGAGCCATAACCTGTCAAAACGAAGCTCTCCAGGACATCTACGCCCTTGTTAGCCCTAGCTCGTCATAACGGCGTTCCATACCGAAAAAGGACCATCCGAATCACTTTCGGGGGCTCGGAAGTGTTTTTTTTTAGGTTTCATCATTTGAATTTTTTGGTTAAACGGGATCACCGTTGTTGGCCTCCGATTTAACACCTCTGCAGAATGATTCCCCATGGTACACTTCCGTTTCAAATCCACACAATCATTTCCAAAAGTCGCACGGCATCGTTTCGGCGTTTTGATCCGACGTTGCACCCCGCACCGTCAATGTTGCACCCTGAGTATATCGATTATTCGGACATCCATATCTTTTGACTCCTTTAGAGTTACGGGAGCCATAACCTGTCAAAACGAAGCTCTCCGGGAGATCTACGCCTTTGACAGCCCTAGTCCATCATAACGGAGTTCCATACCCAAAAAGGACCATCGGAATGACTTTTGGGGGCTCGGAATTTTTTTTCTTTTCGGTTTCTTCATTTGAATTTTTTGGTTAAACGGGATCACCATGGCTGGCCTACGATTTAACCCCGCTGCAGAATGATTCCCCATGGTATAGTTTCGTTTCAAATCCATGCACTCATTTCCAAAAGTCACACGACACTGTTTCGGCGTTTTGATCCGACGTTGCACCCCGCACCGTCGATGTTGCACCCTGAGTATATCGATTATTTGGACAGCCATATCTTTTGACTCGTTTAGAGTTACGGGAGCCATAACCTATCAAAACGAAGCTCTCCAAGAAATCTACGCCTTTGACGGCCCTAGGCCGTCATAACGGCGTTCCATAACAGAAAAGGACCATCCGAATCACTTTCGGGGGCTCGGAAGTTTTTTTCTTTTCGGTTTCATCATTTGAATTTTTTGGTTAAACGGGATCACCGTGGCTGGTCTCCGATTTAACACCTCTGTAGAATGATTACCTATGGTACACTTCCGTTTCAAATCCACGCATTCATTTCCAAAAGTCGCACGGCACCGTTTCTGCGTTATGATCCGACGTTGCACCCCGCACCGTCGATGTTGCACCCTGAGTATATCGATTATTCGGACAACCATATCTTTTGACTCGTTTAGAGTTACGGGAGTCATAACCTGTCAAAACGAAGCTCTCCGGGAGATCTACGCCTTTGATAGCCCGAGGCCGTCATAACGGAGTTCCATACCCAAAAAGGACCATCGGAATGACTTTTGGGGGCTCGGAATTTTTTTTCTTTTCGGTTTCTTCATTTGAATTTTTTGGTTAAATGGGATCACAGTGGCCGGCCTCCGATTTAACACCGCTGCAAAATGATTCCCCATGGTACAGTTCCGTTTCAAATCCACGCACTCATTTCCAAAAGTCGCACGGCACCGTTTCGGCATTTTGATCCGACGTTGCACCAAGCACCGTCGATGTTGCACCCTGAGTATATCGATTATTCGGACAGCCATATCTTTTGACTCGTTTAGAGTTACGGGAGCCATAACCTGTCAAAACGAAGCTCTCCATGAGATCTACGCCTTTGATCGCCCTAGGCCGTCATAACGGCGTTCCATACCCAAAAAGGACCATCCGAATCACTTTCGAGGGCTCGGAAGTTTTTTTTCTTTTCGGTTTCATCATTTGAATTTTTTGGTTAAACGGGATCACCGTGGCTGGCCTACGATTTAACACCGCTGCAGAATGATTCCCCATGGTACAGTTCCATTTCAAATCCACGCACTCATTTCCAAAAGTCGCACGCCACCGTTTCGGCGTTTTGATCCGACGTTGCACCCCGCACCGTCGATGTTGCACCATGAGTATATCGATTATTCGGACAGTCATATCTTTTGACTCGTTTAGAGTTACGTGAGCCATAACCTGTCAAAACGAAGCTCTCCAGGAGATCTACGCCTTTGACGGCCTTAGGCCGTCATAACGACGTTCCATACCCAAAAAGTTCCATCCGAATCACTTTCTGGGGCTCGGAAGTTTTTTTTCTTTTCGGTTTCATCATTTGAATTTTTTGGTTAAACGGGATCACCGTTGCTGGCCTCCGATTTAACACCTATGCAGAATGATTCCCCCTGGTACACTTCCGTTTCAAATCCACGCACTCATTTCCAAAAGTCGCACGACACCGTTTCGGCGTTTTGATCCGACGTTGCACCCCGCACCGTCGATGTTGCACCCTGAGTATATCGATTATTCGGACAACCATATCTTTTGACTCGTTTAGAGTTACGGGAGCCATAACCTGTCAAACCGAAGCTCTCCGGAAGATCTACGCCTTTGACTGCCCTAGACCATCATAACGGACTTCCATGCCCAAAAAGGACCATCGGAATGACTTTCGGGGGCTCGGAATTTTTTTTCTTTTCGGTTTCTTCATTTGAATTTTTTGGTTAAACGGGATCACCGTGGCTAGCCTACGATTTAACCCCGCTGAAGAATGTTTCCCCATGGTACAGTTCCGTTTCAAATCCACGCACTCATTTTCAAAAGTCGCACGGCACCGTTTCGGCGTTTTGATCCGACGTTGCAACCCGCATCGTCGATGTTGCACCCTGAGTATATCGATTATTCGGATAACCATATCTTTTGACTCGTTTAGAGTTACGGGAGCCATAACCTGTCAAAACGAAGCTCTCCAAGAGATCTATGCCTTTGATATCCCTAGGTCATCATAACGGCGTTCCATACCGAAAAAGGACCATCCGAATCACTTTCAGGGGCTCGGAAGTTTTTTTTCTTTTCGGTTTCATAATTTGAATTTTTTGGTTAAACGGAATCACCGTTGCTGGTCTCTTATTTAACACCTCTGCAGAATGATTCCCCATGGTACACTTCCATTTCAAATCCACGCACTCATTTCCAAAAGTCGCACGGCACCGTTTCGGCGTTTTGAACCGACGTTGCACCCCGCACCGTCGATGTTGCACCCTGAGTATATCGATTATTCGGACAGCCATATCTTTTGACTCGTTTAGAGTTACGGGAGCCATAACCTGTCAAAACGAAGCTCTCCGGGAGATCTACGCCTTTGACTAGCCTAGGCCGTCATAACGGAGTTCCATACCCAAAAAGGACCGTGGCTGGCCTACGATTTAACCCCGCTGCAGAATGATTCCCCATGGTATAGTTCCGTTTCAAATCCACGCACTCATTTCCAAAAGTCACACGGCACCGTTTCGGCGTTTTGATCCGACGTTGCACCCCTCACCGTCGATGTTGCACCCTGAGTATATCGATTATTCGGACAGCCATATCTTTTGACTCGTTTAGAGTTACGGGAGCCATAACCTTTCAAAAAAAAGCTCTCCAGGAGATCTACGCCTTTGACTGCCCTAGGCCGTCATAACGGCGTTCCATACCCAAAAATGACGATCCGAATAACTTTCGAGGGCTCGGAAGTTTTTTTCTTTTCGGTTTCATCATTTGAATTTTTTGGTTAAACGGGATCACCGTGGCTGGCCTACGACTTAACCCCGCTGCAGAATGATTCCCCATGGTACACTTCCGTTTCAAATCCACGCACTCATTTCCAAAAGTCGCAGGGCACCGTTTCGGCGTTTTGATCCGACGTTGCACCCCGCACCGTCGATGTTGCACCCTGAGTATATCGATTATTCGGACAGACATTTCTTTTGACTCGTTTAGAGTTACGGGAGTCATAACCTGTCAAAACGAAGCCCTCCGGGAGATCTACGCTTTTGATAGCCCTAGGCCATCATAACGGAGTTCCATACCCAAAAAGGAACATCAAAATGACTTTCGGGGGCTCGGAATTTTTTTTCTTTTCGGTTTCTTCATTTGAATTTTTTGGTTAAGCGGGATCACCGTGGTTGGCCTCCGATTTAACACCGCTGCAAAATGATTCCCCATGGTACAGTTCCGTTTCAAATCCACACACTCATTTCCAAAAGTCGCTCGACACCATTTCTGCGTTTTGATCCGACGTTGCACCCCATACCGTCGATGTTGCACCCCGAGTATATCGATTATTCGGACAACCATATCTTTTGACTCGTTTAGAGTTACGGGAGCCATAACCTGTCAAAACGAAGCTCTCCGGGATATCTACGCCTTTGATCACCGTAAGCCGTCATAACAGCGTTCCATACCCAAAAAGGACCATCCGAATCACTTTCGGGGGCTCGTAGGTTTTTTTTCTTTTCGGTTTCATCATTTGAATTTTTTGGTTAAACGGGATCACCGTGGCTGGCCTACCATTTAACACCGCTGCAGAATGATTCCCTATAGTACAGTTCCGTTTCAAATCCACGCACTCATTTCCAAAAGTCACACGCCACTGTTTCGGTGTTTTGATCCGACGTTGCACCCCGCACCGTCGATGTTGCACCCTGAGTATATCGATTATTAGGACAACCATATCTTTTGACTCGTTTAGAGTTACGGGAGCCATAACCTGTAAAAACGAAGCTCTCCAGGAGATCTACGCATTTGACGGCCCTCGGCCGTCATAACGGCGTTCCATACCCAAAAAGGACCATCCGAATCACTTTCCGGGGCACGGAAGATTTTTTTCTTTTCGGTTTCATCATTTGAATTTTTTGGTTAAACGGGATCACCGTTGCTGGTCACCGATTTAACACCTCTGCAGAATGATTCCCCATGGTACACTTTCATTTCAAATCCACGCACTCATTTCCAAAAGTCACACGGCACCGTTTCGGCGTTTTGATCCGACGTTGCACCCCGCACCGTCGATGTTGCACCCTGAGTATATCGATTATTCGGACAGCCATATCTTTTGACTCGTTTAGAGTTACGGGAGCGATAACCTATCAAAACGAAGCTCTTTGGGAGATTTACGCCTTTGACTGCCCTAGGCCATCATAACGGAGTTCCATACCCAAAAAGGACCATCGGAATGACTTTCGGGGGCTCGGAATTTTTTTTCTTTTCGGTTTCTTCATTTGAATTTTTTGGATAAACGGGATCACCGTGGCTAGCCTACGATTTAACCCCGCTGCAGAATGATTCCGCATGGTACAGTTCCGTTTCAAATCCACGCACTCATTTCCAAAAGTCGCACGGCACCGTTTCGGCGTTTTGTTCCGATGTTGCAACCCGCATCGTCGATGTTGCACCCTGAGTATATCGATTATTTGGACTGCCATATCTTTTGACTCGTTTAGAGTTACGGGAGTCATAACCTGTCTAAACGAAGCTCTCCGGGAGATCTACGCCTTTGATAGCCCTAGGCCGTCATAACGGAGTTCCATACCCAAAAAGGACCATCGGAATGACTTTCAGGGGCTTGGATTTTTTTTTCTTTTCATTTTCTTCATTTGAATTTTTTGGTTAAACGGGATCACCGTGGCTGGCCTCCGATTTAACACCTCTGCAGAATGATTCCCCATGGTACAGTTCTGTTTCAAATCCACGCACTCATTTCCAAAAGTCGCACGACACCGTTTCGGCGTTTTAATCCGACGTTGCACCCCGCACCGTCGATGTTGCACCCTGAGTATATCGATTATTCGGACAACCATATCTTTTGACTCGTTTAGAGTTACGGGAGCCATAACCTGTCAAAACAAAGCTCTCCAGGGTATCTACGCCTTTGACTGCCCTAGGCCATCATAACGGCGTTCCATACCCAAAAAGGACCATCCGAATCACTTTCGGGGGATCGGAAGTTTTTTTTCTTTTCGGTTTCATCATTTGAATTTTTTGGTTAAACGGGATCGCCATGGCTGGCCTACGATTTAACACCTCTGCAGAATGATTCCCCATGGTACACTTCCGTTTCAAATCCACGCACTCATTTCCAAAAGTCGCACGGTACCGTTTCGGCGTTTTGATCCGACGTTGCACCACGCACCGTCGATGTTGCACCCTGAGTATATCGATTATTCGGACATCCACATCTTTTGACTCGTTTAGAGTTACGGGAGCCATAACCTGTCAAAACGAAGCTCTCCGGGAGATCAATGCCTTTGACTGCCCTAGGCCGTCATAACAGAGTTCCATACCCAAAAAGGACCATCGGAATGACTTTCGAGGGCTCGGATTTTTTTTTCTTTTCGGTTCCTTCATTTGAATTTTTTGGTTAAACGGGATCACCATGGCTGGCCTACGATTTAACCCCGCTGCAGAATGATTCCCCATGGTACAGTTCCATTTCAAATCCACGCACTCATTTCCAAAAGTCACACGGCACCGTTTCGGCGTTTTGATCCGACGTTGCACCCCGCACCGTCGATGTTGCACCCAGAGTATATCGATTATTCGGACAGCCATATCTTCTGACTCGTTTAGAGTTACGGGAGCCATAACCTGTCAAAACGAAGCTCTCCAAGAAATCTACACCTTTGACGGTCATAGGCCGTCATAATGACGTTCCATACCCAAAAAGGACCATCCGAATCACTTTTGGGGGCTCGAAAGTTTTTTTTCTTTTTGGTTTCATCATTTGAATTTTTTGGTTAAACGGGATCACCGTGGCTGGCCTCCGATTTAACACCTCTGCAGAATGATTCCCTATGGTACACTTCCGTTTCAAATCCACGCACTCATTTCCAAAAGTCGCACGGCACCGTTTCTGCGTTTTGATCCGACGTTGCACCCCGCACCGTCGATGTTGCACCCTGAGTATATCGATTATTCGGACAGCCATATCTTTTGACTCGTTTAGAGTTACGGGAGTCATAACCTGTCAAAACGAAGCTCTCCGGGAGATCTACGCCTTTTATAGCCCTAGGTCATCATAACGGAGTTCCATACCCAAAAAAGACCATCGGAATGACTTTCGGGGGTTGGAATTTTTTTTCTTTTCGGTTTCTTCATTTGAATTTTTTGGTTAAACGGGATCACCGTGGCTGGCCTCTGATTTAACACCACTGCAAAATGATTCCCCATGGTACAGTTCCGTTTCAAATCCACGCACTCATTTCCAAAAGTCGCACGGCACCGTTTCGGCATTTTGATCCGACCTTGCACCCCGCACCGTCGATGTTGCACCCTGAGTATATCGATTATTCGGACAGCCATATCTTTTGACTCGTTTAGAGATACAGGAGCCATAACCTGTCAAAACGAAGCTCTCCAAGAGATCTACGCCTTTGACCGCCCTAGGCCATCATTACGACGTTCCATACCCAAAAAGGACCATCCGAATCACTTTCGGGGGCTCGGAAGTTTTTTTCTTTTCGGTTTCATCATTTGAATTTGTTGGTTAAACGGGATCACCGTGGCTGGCCTACGAATTAACACCGCTGCAGAATGATTCCCCATGGTACAGTTCCGTTTCAAATCCACGCACTCATTTCCAAAAGTCGCACGCCACCGTTTCGGCGTTTTGATTCGACGTTGCACCCCGTACCGTCGATGTTGCACCCCGAGTATATCAATTATTCGAACAACCATATCTTTTGACTCGTTTAGAGTTACGGGAGCCATAACCTGTCAAAACGAAGCTCTCCAGGAGATCTACACCTTCGACGGCCTTAGGCCGTCATAACGGCGTTCCATACCCAAAAAGGACCATCCGAATCACTTTCCGGGGCTCGGAAGTTTTTTTCTCTTTTCGGTTTCATCATTTGAATTTTTTGGTTAAACGGGATCACCGTTGCTGTCCTCCGATTTAACACCTCTGCAGAATGATTCCCCATGGTACACTTCCGTTTCAAATCCGCGCACTCATTTCCAAAAGTCGCACAGCACCGTTTCGGCGTTTTGATCCGACGTTGCATCCCGCACCGTCGATGTTGCACCCTGAGTATATCGATTATTCGGACAGCCGTATCTTTTGACTCGTTTAGAGTTACGGGAGCCATAACCTATCAAAACGAAGCTTTCCAGGAGATCTACGCCTTTGACTACCCTAGGCCGTCATAACGGAGTTCCATACGCAAAAAGGACCATCGGAATGACTTTCGGGGGCTCGTAATTTTTTTTCTTTTCGGTTTCTTCATTTGAATTTTTTGGTTAAACGGGATCATCGTGGCTGGCCTACGATTTAACCCCGTTGCAGAATGATTCCCCATGGTACAGTTCCGATTCAAATCCACGCACTCATTTCCAAAAGTCGCACGGCACCGTTTCGGCGTTTTGATCCGATGTTGCAACCCGCACCGTCGATGTTGCACCCTGAGTATATCGATTATTCGGACAGCCATATCTTTTGACTCGTTTAGAGTTACGGGAGCCATAACCTGTCAAAACGAAGCTCTCAAGGAGATCTACGCCTTTGACAGCCCTAGGCCATCATAACGGCGTTCCATACCGAAAAAGGACCATCCGGATCACTTTTGGAGGCTTGGAAGTTTTTTTTCTTTTCGGTTTCATCATTTGAATTTTTTGGTTAAACGGGATCACCGTTGTTGGCCTCCGATTTAACACCTCTGCAGAATGATTCCCCATGGTACACTTCCGTTTCAAATCCACGCACACATTTCCAAAAGTCGCACGGCACCGTTTCGGCATTTTGATCCGACGTTGCACCCCGCACCGTCGATGTTGCACCCTGAGTATATCGATTATTCGGACATCCATATCTTTTGACTCGTTTAGAGTTACGGGAGCCATAACCTGTCAAAATGAAGCTCTCCGGGAGATCTATGTCTTTGACTGCCCTAGGCCGTCATAACGGAGTTCCATACCCAAAAAGGACCATCGGAATGACTTTCGGGGCTCGGAATTTTTTTTCTTTTCGGTTTCTTCATTTGAATTTTTTGGTTAAACGGGATCACCATGGCTGGCCTATGATTTAACCCCGTTGCAGAATGATTCCCCATGGTACAGTTCCGTTTCAAATCCACGCACTCATTTCCAAAAGTCACACGGCACCGTTTCGGCGTTTTGATCCGACGTTGCACCCCGCACCGTCGATGTTGCACCCTGAGTATATCGATTATTCGGACAGCCATATGTTTTGACTCGTTTAGAGTTACGGGAGCCATAACCTGTCTAAACGAAGCTCTCAAGGAGGTCTACGCCTTTGACAGCCCTAGGCCATCATAACGGCGTTCCATACCGAAAAAGGACCATCCGGATCACTTTTGGGGGCTTGGAAGTTTTTTTTCTTTTCGGTTTCATCATTTGAATTTTTTGGTTAAACGGGATCACCGTGGATGGCCTACGATTTAACACCGCTGCAGAATGATTCCCTATGGTACAGTTCCGTTTCAAATCTACGCACTCATTTCCAAAAGTCGCACGGCACCGTTTCGGCGTTTTGATTCGATGTTGCAACCCGCACCGTCGATGTTGCACCCTGAGTATATCGATTATTCGAACAGCCATATCTTTTGACCCGTTTAGAGTTACGGGAGCCATAACCTGTCAAAACGAAGCTCTCAAGGAGATCTACGCCTTTGACAGCCCTAGGCCATCATAACGGCGTTCCATACCGAAAAAGTACCATCCGAATCACTTTTGGGGGCTCGGAAGTTTTTTTTCTTTTCGGTTTTATCATTTGAATTTTTTGGTTAAACGGGATCACCGTTGTTGGCCTCCGATTTAACACCTCTGCAGAATGATTCCCCATGGTACACTTCCGTTTCAAATCCACGCACTCGTTTCCAAAAGTCGCACGACACCGTTTCAGCGTTTTGATCCGACGCTGCACCCCGCACCGTCGATGTTGCACCCTGAGTATATCGATTATTCGGACATCCATATCTTTTGACTCGTTTAGAGTTACGGGAGCCATAACCTGTCAAAACGAAGCTCTTCAGGAGATCTATGCCTTTGACTACCCTAGGCCATCATAACGGAGTTCCATACCCAAAAAGGACCATCGGAATGACTTTCGGGGGCTCGGAATTTTTTTTCTTTTCGGTTTCTTCATTTGAATTTTTTGGTTAAACGGGATCACTATGGCTGGCCTACGATTTAACCCCGCTGCAGAATGATTCCCCATGGTACAGTTCCGTTTCAAATCCACACACTCATTTCCAAAAGTCACACGGCACCGTTTCGGCGTTTTGATCCGACGTTGCACCCCGCACCGTCGATGTTGCACCCTGAGTATATCGATTATTCGGACAGCCATATCTTTTGACTCGTTTAGAGTTACGGAAGCCATAACCTATCAAAACGAAGCTCTCCAAGAAATCTACGCCTTTGACGGCCCTAGGCCGTCATAACGGGGTTCCATACCCAAAAAGGACCAACCGAATCACTTTCGGGGGCTCGGAAGTTTTTTTTCTTTTCGGTTTCATCATTTGAATTTTTTGGTTAAACGGGATCACCGTGGCTGGCCTCCGATTTAATACCTCTGCAGAATGATTCCCCATGGTACACTTCCGTTTCAAATCCACGCACTCATTTCCAAAAGTCGCACGGCACCGTTTCTGCGTTTTGATCCGACGTTGCACCCCGCACCGTCGATGTTGCACCCTGAGTATATCGATTATTCGGACAGCCATACCTTTTGACTCGTTTAGAGTTACGGGAGCCATAACCTGTCAAAATGAAGCTCTCCGGGAGATCTACGCCTTTGATAGCCCTAGGATGTCATTACGGTGTTCCATACCCAAAAAGGACCATCCGAATCACTTTCGGGGGCTTGGAAGTTTTTTTTCTTTTCGGTTTCATCATTTGAATTTTTTGGTTAAACGGGATCACCATGGCTGGCCTACGATTTAACACCGCTGCAGAATGATTCCCTATGGTACAGTTCCGTTTCAAATCCACGCACTCATTTCCAAAAGTCGCACGCCACCGTTTCGGCGTTTTGATCCGACGTTGCACCCCGCACCGTCGATGTTGCACCCTGAGTATATCGATTATTCAGACAGCCATATCTTTTGACTCGTTTAGAGTTACGGGAGCCATAACCTGTCAAAATGAAGCTCTCCAGGAGATCTACAACTTTGACGGCCTTAGGCCGTCATAACGGCGTTCCATACCCAAAAAGGACCATCCGAATCACTTTCCGGGGCTCGGAAATTTTTTTTTCTTTTCGGTTTCATCATTTGAATTTTTTGGTTAAACGGGATCACCGTTGCTGGCCTCCGATTTAACACCTCTGCAGAATGATTCCCCTTGGTACACTTCCGTTTCAAATCCACGCACTCATTTCCAAAAGTCGCACAGCACCGTTTCGGCGTTTTGATACGACGTTGCACCCCGCACCGTCGATGTTGCAACCTGAGTATATCGATTATTCAGATAGCCATATCTTTTGACTCGTTTAGAGTTATGGGAGCCATAACATGTCAAAACGAAGCTCTGCAGGAGTTCTACGCCTTTGACTACCCTAGGCCGTCATAACGGAGTTCCATACCCAAAAAGGACCATCGGAATGACTTTCGAGGGCTCGTAATTTTTTTTCCTTTCGGTTTCTTCATTTGAATTTTTTGGTTAAACGGGATCACCGTGGCTGGCCTACGATTTAACCCCGCTGCAGAATGATTCCCCATGGTACAGTTCCGTTTCAAATCGACGCACTCATTTCCAAAAGTCGCACGGCACCGTTTCGGCGTTTTGATCCGACGTTGCACCCCGCACCGTCGATGTTGCACCCTGAGTATATCGATTATTCGGACATCCATATCTTTTGACTCGTTTAGAGTTACGGGAGCCATAACCTGTCAAAACGAAGCTCTCCCGGAGATCTATGCCTTTGACTGCCCTAGGCCATCATAACGGAGTTCCATACCCAAAAAGGACCATCGGAATGACTTTCGGGGGCTCGGAATTTTTTTTCTTTTCGGTTTCTTCATTTGAATTTTTTGGTTAAACGGGATCACCATGGATGGCCTACGATTTAACCCTGCTGCAGAATGATTCCCCATGGTACAGATCCGTTTCAAATCCACGCACTCATTTCCAAATGTCACACGGCACCGTTTCAGCGTTTTGATCCGACGTTGCACCCCGCACCGTCGATGTTGCACCCTGAGTATATCGATTATTCGGACATCCATATCTTTTGACTCGTTTAGAGTTACGGGAGCCATAACCTGCCAAAACGAAGCTCTCCCGGAGATCTATGCCTTTGACTGCCTTAGGCCATCATAACGGAGTTCCATACCCAAAAAGGACCATCGGAATGACTTTCGGGGGCTCGAAATTTTTTTTCTTTTCGGTTTCTTCATTTGAATTTTTTGGTTAAACGGGATCACCATGGCTGGCCTACGATTTAACCCTGCTGCAGAATGATTCCCCATGGTACAGTTCCGTTTCAAATCCACGCACTCATTTCCAAATGTCACACGGCACCGTTTCGGCGTTTTGATCCGACGTTGCACCCCGCACCGTCGATGTTGCACCCTAAGTATATCGATTATTCGGACAGCCATATCTTTTGACTCGTTTAGAGTTACGGAAGCCATAACCTGTCAAAACAAAGCTTTCCAAGAAATCTACGCCTTTGACGGCCCTAGGCCGTCATAACGGGGTTCCATACCCAAAAAGGACCAACCGAATCACTTTCGAGGGCTCGGAAGTTTTTTTCTTTTCGGTTTCATCATTTGAATTTTTTGGTTAAACGGGATCACCGTGGCTGGCCTCCGATTTAATACCTCTGCAGAATGATTCCCCATGGTACACTTCCGTTTCAAATCCACGCACTCATTTCCAAAAGTCGCATGGCACCGTTTCTGCGTTTTGATCCGACGTTGCACCCCGCACCGTCGATGTTGCACCCTGAGTATATTGATCATTCGGACAACCATAACTTTTGACTCGTTTAGAGTTATGGGAGCCATAACCTGTTAAAACGAAGCTCTCCGGGAGATCTACGCCTTTGATAGCCCTAGGCCGTCATTACGGCATTCCATACCCAAAAAGGACCATCCGAATCACTTTCGGGGGCTTAGAAGTTTTTTTTTTCGGTTTCATCATTTGAATTTTTTGGTTAAACGGGATCACCGTGGCTGGCCTACGATTTAACACCGCTGCAGAATGATTCCCTATGGTACAGTTCCGTTTCAAATCCACGCACTCATTTCCAAAAGTCGCACGCCACCGTTTCGGCGTTTTGATCCGACGTTGCACCCCGCACCGTCGATGTTGCACCCTGAGTATATCGATTATTCAGACAGCCATATCTTTTGACTCGTTTAGAGTTACGGGAGCCATAACCTGTCAAAACGAAGCTCTCCAGTAGATCTACACCTTTGACGGCCTTAGGCCGTCATAACGGCGTTCCATACCAAAAAAGGACCATCCGAATCACTTTCCGGGGCTCGGAAGTTTTTTTTTCTTTTCGGTTTCATCATTTGAATTTTTTGGTTAAACGGGATCACCGTTGCTGGCCTCCGATTTAACACCTCTGCAGAATGATTCCCCTTGGTACACTTCCGTTTCATATCCACGCACTCATTTCCAAAAGTCGCACAGCACCGTTTCGGCGTTTTGATCCGACGTTGCACCCCGCACCGTCGATGTTGCACCCTGAGTATATCGATTATTCGGATAGCCATATCTTTTGACTCGTTTAGAGTTATGGGAGCCATAACATGTCAAAACGAAGCTCTGCAGGAGATCTATGCCTTTGACTACCCTAGGCCGTCATAACGGAGTTCCATACCCAAAAAGGACCATCGGAATGACTTTCGGGGGCTCGGAATTTTTTTCCTTTCGGTTTCTTCATTTGAATTTTTTGGTTAAACGGGATCACCGTGGCTGGCCTATGATTTAACCCCGCTGCAGAATGATTCCCCATGGTACAGTTCCATTTCAAATCCACGCACTCATTTCCAAAAGTCGCACGGCACCGTTTCGGCGTTTTAATCCGATGTTGCAACCCGCACCGTCGAAGTTGCACCCTGAGTATATCGGATATTCGGACAGCCATATCTTTTGACTCGTTTAGAGTTACGGGAGCCATAACCTGTCAAAACGAAGCTCTCCAGGAGATCTACGCCTTTGACAGCCCTAGGCCATCATAACGGCGTTCCATACCAAAAAAGGACCATCCGAATCACTTTTGGGGGCTCGGAAGTTTTTTTTCTTTTCGGTTTCATCATTTGAATTTTTTGGTTAAACGGAATCACCGTGGCTGGCCTACGATTTAACACCGCTGCAGAATAATTCCCCATGGTACAGTTCCGTTTCAAATCCACGCACTCATTTCCAAAAGTCGCACGGCACCGTTTCTGTGTTTTGATCCGACGTTGCACCCCGCACCGTCGATGTTGCACCTTGAGTATATCGATTATTCGGACAGCCATATCTTTTGACTCGTTTAGAGTTACGGGAGCCATAACCTATCAAAACGAAGCTCTTCAAGAGATCTATGCCTTTGACAGCCCTAGGCCATCATAACGGCATTCCATACCGAAAAAGGACCATTTGAATCACTTTCGGGGGCTCGGAAGTTTTTTTTGTTTTCGGTTTCATCATTTGAATTTTTTGGTTAAACCGGATCACCGTTGCTGGCCTCCGATTTAACACCTCTGCAGAATGATTCCCCATGGTACACTTCCATTTCAAATCCACGCACTCATTTCCAAAAGTCGCACGGCACCATTTCAACGTTTTGATCCGACGTTGCACCCCGCACCGTCGATGTTGCACCCTGAGTATATCTATTATTCGGACAGCCATATCTTTTGACTCGTTTAGAGTTACGGGAGCCATAACCTATCAAAACGAAGCTCTCCGGGAGATCTACGCCTTTGACTGCCCTAGGCCGTCATAACGGAGTTCCATACCCAAAAAGGACCATGGCTGGCCTATGATTTAACCCCGCTGCAGAATGATTCCCCATGGTACAGTTCCGTTTCAAATCCACGCACTCATTTCCAAAAGTCACACGGCACCATTTCGGCGTTTTGATCCGACGTTGCACCCCGCACCGTCGACGTTGCACCCTGAGTATATCGATTATTCAGACAGCCATATCTTTTGACTCGTTTAGAGTTACGGGAGCCATAACCTGTCAAAACGAAGCTCTCCAGGAGATCTACGCCTTTGAAGGCCCTAGGTCGTCATAACGGCGTTCCATTTCCAAAAAGGACCATCCGAAAAACTTTCGGGGGCTCGGAAGTTTTTTTTTCTTTTCGGTTTCATCATTTGAATTTTTTGGTTAAACGGGATCACCGTGGGTGGCCTTCGATTTAACACCTCTGCAGAATGATTCCCCATGGTACACTTCCGTTTCAAATCCACGCACTCATTTCCAAAAGTCGCACGGCACCGTTTCGGCGTTTTGATCCGACGTTGCACCCCGCACCGTCGATGTTGCACCCTGAGTATATCGATTATTCGGACAGCCATATCTTTTGACTCGTTTAGAGTTACGGAAGCCATAACCTGTCAAAACGAAGCTCTCCAGGATATCTATGCCTTTGACCGCCCTAGGCCGTCATAACAGCGTTCCATACCCTAAAAGGACCATCCGAATCACTTTCGGGGGCTCGGAAGTTTTTTTTCTTTTCGGTTTCATCATTTGAATTTTTTGGTTAAACGGGATCACCGTGGCTGGTCTACGATTTAACACCGCTGCAGAATGATTCCCCATGGTACAGTTCCGTTTCAAATCCACGCACTCATTTCCAAAAGTCACACGCCACCCTTTCGGCGTTTTGATCCGACGTTGCACCCCGCACCGTCGATGTTGCACCCTGAGTATATCGATTATTCGGACAGCCATACCTTTTGACTCGTTTAGAGTTACGGGAGCCATAACCTATCAAAACGAAGCTCTCCAGGATACCTACGCCTTTGACCGCCCTAGGCCGTCATAACGGCGTTCCATACCCAAAAAGGACCATCCGAATCACTTTCGGGGGCTCGGAAGTTTTTTTTCTTTTCGGTTTCATCATTTGAATTTTTTGGTTAAACGGGATCACCGTGGCTGGCCTCTGATTTAACACCTCTGCAGAATGATTCCCCATGGTACACTTCCGTTTCAAATCCACGCACTCATTTCCAAAAGTCGCACAGCAACGTTTCGGCGTTTTGATCCGACGTTGCACCCCGCACCGTCGATGTTGCACCCCGCACCGTCGATGTTGCACCCTGAGTATATCGATTATTCGGACAACCATATCTTTTGACTCGTTTAGATTTACGGGAGTCATAACCTATCAAAACGAAGCTATCCGATAGATCTACTCCTTTGATAGCCCTAGGCCGTCATAACGGAGTTCCATACCCAAAAAGGACCATCAGAATGACTTTCGAGGGCTCGGAATTTTTTTTCTTTTCGGTTTCTTCATTTGAATTTTTTGGTTAAATGTGATCACCGTGGCTGGCCTCCGATTTAACACCGCTGCAAAATGATTCCCCATGGTATAGTTCCGTTTCAAATCCACGCACTCATTTCCAAAAGTCGCACGGCACCGTTTCGGCATTTTGATCCGACGTTGCACCCCGCACCGTCGATGTTGCACCCTAAGTATATCGATTATTCGGACAGCCATATCTTTTGACTCGTTTAGAGTTACGGGAGCCATAACCTGTCAAAACGAAGCTCTCCAGGATATATACGCCTTTGACCGCCCTAGGCCGTCATAACGGCGTTCCATACCTAAAAAGGACCATCCAAATCACTTTCGGGGGCTCGGAAGTTTTTTTCGTTTCCGTTTCATCATTTGAATTTTTTGGTTAAACGGGATCACCGTGGCTTTCCTACGATTTAACACCGCTGCAGAATGATTCCCCATGTTACAGTTCCGTTTCAAATCCACGCACTGATTTCCAAAAGTCGCACGGCACCGTTTCGTCGTTTTGATCCGACATTGCACCCCGCACCGTTGATGTTGCACCCTGAGTATATCGATTATTCGGACAGCCATATCTTTTGACTCGTTTAGAGTTACGGGAGCCATAACCTGTCAAAACGAAGCTCTTCGGGAGATCTACGCCTTTGACCACCCTATGCCGTCATAACGGCGTTCCATACCCAAAAAGGACCATCCGAATCACTTTCGGGGGCTCGGAAGTTTTTTTCTTTTCGGTTTCATCATTTGAATTTTTTGGTTAAACGGGATCACCGTGGCTGGCCTACGATTTAACACCGCTGCAGAATGATTCCCCATGGTATAGTTCCGTTTCAAATCCACGCACTCATTTCCAAAAGTCGCACGGCACCGTTTCGGCGTTTTGATCCCATGTTGCACCCTGAGTATATCAATTATTCGGACAACCATATCTTTTGACTCGTTTAGAGTTACGGGAGTCATAACCTGTCAAAAAGAAGCTCTCCAGGAGATCTACACCTTTGATAGCCCTAGGCCATCATAACGGAGTTCCATACCGAAAAAGGACCATCGGAATGACTTTCGGGGGCTCGGAATTTTTTTTCTTTTCGGTTTCTTCATTTGAATTTTTTGGTTAAACGGGATCACCGTGGCTGGCCTCCGATTTAACACCGCTGCAAAATGATTCCCCATGGTACAGTTCCGTTTAAAATCCACGCACTCATTTCCAAAAGTCGCACGACACTGTTTCGGCGTTTTGATCCGATGTTGCACCCCGCACCGTCGATGTTGCACCCTGAGTATATCGATTATTCGGACAACCATATCTTTTGACTCGTTTAGAGTTACGGGAGCCATAACCAGTCAAAACGAAGCTCTCTAGGATATCTACGTCTTTGACCGCCCTAGGCCGTCATAACGACGTTCCATACCAAAAAAGGACCATCCGAATCACTTTCGGGGGCTCAGAAGTTTTTTTCTTTTCGGTTTCATCATTTGAATTTTTTGGTTAAACGGGATCACGGTGGGTGGCCTTCGATTTAACACCTCTACAGAATGATTCCCCATGGTGCACTTCCGTTTCAAATCCACGCACTCATTTCCAAAAGTCGCACGGCACCGTTTCGGCGTTTTGATCCGACGTTGCACCCCGCACCGTCGATGTTGCACCCTGAGTATATCGATTATTCGGACATCCATATCTTTTGACTCGTTTAGAGTTACGGAAGCCATAACCTGTCAAAACGAAGCTCTCCAGGATATCTACGCCTTTGACCGCCCTCGGCCGTCATAACAGCGTTCCATACCCTAAAAGGACCATCCGAATCACTTTCGGGGGCTCGGAAGTTTTTTTTTCTTTTCGGTTTCATCATTTGAATTTTTTGGTTAAACGGGATCACCGGGGCTGGCCTACGATTTAACACCACTGCAGAATGATTCCCCATGGTACAGTTCCGTTTCAAATCCACGCACTCATTTCCAAAAGTCACACGCCACCCTTTCGGCGTTTTGATCCGACGTTGCACCCCGCGCCGTCGATGTTGCACCCTGAGTATATCGATTATTCGGACAGCCATACCTTTTGACTCGTTTAGAGTTACGGGAGCCATAACCTGTCAAAACGAAGCTCTCCAGGATACCTACGCCTTTGACCGCCCTAGGCCATCATAACGGCGATCCATACCCAAAAAGGACCATCCGAATCACTTTCGGGGGCTCGGAAGTTTTTTTTCTTTTCGGTTTCATCATTTGAATTTTTTGGTTAAACGGGATCACCGTGGCTGGCCTCTGATTTAACACCTCTGCAGAATGATTCCCCATGGTACACTTCCGTTTCAAATCCACGCACTCATTTCCAAAAGTCGCACAGCAACGTTTCGGCGTTTTGATCCGACGTTGCACCCCGCACCGTCGATGTTGCACCCTGAGTATATCGATTATTCGGACAACCATATCTTTTGACTCGTTTAGATTTACGGGAGTCATAACCTGTCAAAACGAAGCTATCCGATAGATCTACTCCTTTGATAGCCCTAGGCCATCATAACGGAGTTCCATACCCAAAAAGGACCATCAGAATGACTTTCGGGGGCTCGGAATTTTTTTTCTTTTCGGTTTCTTCATTTGAATTTTTTGGTTAAATGGGATCACCGTGGCTGGCCTCCGATTTAACACCGCTGCAAAATGATTCCCCATGGTATAGTTCCGTTTCAAATCCACGCACTCATTTCCAAAAGTCGCACGGCACCGTTTCGGCGTTTTGATCCGACGTTGCACCCCGCACCGTCGATGTTGCACCCTGAGTATATCGATTATTCGGACAGCCATATCTTTTGACTCGTTTAGAGTTACGAGAGCCATAACCTGTCAAAACGAAGCTCTCCAGGATATATACGCCTTTGACCGCCCTAGGCCGTCATAACGACGTTCCATACCTAAAAAGGACCATCCAAATCACTTTCGGGGGCTCGGAAGTTTTTTTCTTTTCAGTTTCATCATGTGAATTTTTTGGTTAAACGGGATCACCGTGGCTGGCCTACGAATTAACACCGCTGCAGAATGATTCCCCATGTTAAAGTTCCGTTTCAAATCCACGCACTCATTTCCAAAAGTCGCACGGCACCGTTTCATCGTTTTGATTCGACATTGCACCCTGCACCGTTGATGTTGCACCCTGAGTATATCGATTATTCGGACAGCCATATCTTTTGACTCGTTTAGAGTTACGGGAGCCATAACCTGTCAAAACGAAGCTCTTCGGGAGATCTACGCCTTTGACCGCCCTAGGCCGTCATAACGGCGTTCCATACCCAAAAAGGACCATCCGAATCACTTTCGGGGGCTCGGAAGTTTTTTTCTTTTCGGTTTCATCATTTGAATTTTTTGGTTAAACGGGATCACCGTGGCTGGCCTACGATTAAACACCGCTGCAGAATGATTCCCCATGGTATAGTTCCGTTTCAAATCCACGCACTCATTTCCAAAAGTCGCACGGCACCGTTTCGGCGTTTTGATCCGACGTTGCACCCCATGTTGCACCCAGAGTATATCGATTATTCGGACAACCATATCTTCTGACTCGTTTAGAGTTACGGGAGTCATAACCTGTCAAAAAGAAGCTCTCCAGGAGATCTACGCCTTTGATAGCCCTAGGCCATCATAACGGAGTTCCATACCGAAAAAGGACCATCGGAATGACTTTCGGGGGCTCGGAATTTTTTTTCTTTTCGGTTTCTTCATTTGAATTTTTTGGTTAAACGGGATCACCGTGGCCGGCCTCCGATTTAACACCGCTGCAAAATGATTCCCCATGGTACAGTTCCGTTTAAAATCCATGCACTCATTTCCAAAAGTCGCACGGCACTGTTTCGGCGTTTTGATCCGACGTTGCACCCTGCACCGTCGATGTTGCACCCTGAGTATATCGATTATTCGGACAACCATATCTTTTGACTCGTTTAGAGTTACGGGAGCCATAACCAGTCAAAACGATGCTCTCTAGGATATCTACGTCTTTGACCGCCCTAGGCCATCATAACGACGTTCCATACCAAAAAAGGACCATCCGAATAACTTTCGGGGGCTCAGAAGTTTTTTTCTTTTCGGTTTCATCATTTGAATTTTTTCGTTAAACGGGATCACCGTGGCTGGCCTCCGATTTAACACCTCTGTAGAATGATTCCCCAAGGTACACTTCCATTTCAAATCCACGCACTCATTTCCAAAAGTCGCACTACACCGTTTCGGTGTTTTGATCCGACGTTGCACCCTGCACCGTCGATGTTGCACCCTGAGTATATCGATTATTCGGACAGCCATATCTTTTGACTCGTTTAGAGTTACGGGAGTCATAACCTGTCAAAACGAAGCTCTCCGGGAGATCTACTCCTTTGGTAGCCCTAGGCCGTCATAATGGAGTTCCATACCCAAAAAGGACCATCCGAATCACTTTCGGGGGCTCAAAAGTTTTTTTCTTTTCGGTCTCATCATTTGAATTTTTTCGTTAAACGGGATCACCGTGGCTGGCCTCCGATTTAACACCTCTGTAGAATGATTCCCCAAGGTACACTTCCATTTCAAATCCACGCACTCATTTCCAAAAGGCGCACGGCACTGTTTCGGTGTTTTGATCCGACGTTGCACCCCGCACCGTCGATGTTGCACCCTGAGTATATCGATTATTCGGACAGCCATATCTTTTGACTCGTTTAGAGTTACGGGAGTCATAACCTGTCAAAACAAAGCTCTCCGGGAGATCTACTCCTTTGGTAGCCCTAGGCCGTCATAATGGAGTTCCATACCCAAAAAGGACCATCGGAATGACTTTCGGGGGCTCGGAATTTTTTTTCTTTTTGGTTTCTTCATTAGAATTTTTCGGTTAAATGGGATCACCGTGGCTGGCCTCCGATTTAACACCGCTGCAAAATGATTCCCTATGGTACAGTTCCATTTCAAATCCACGCACTCATTTCCAAAAGTCGCTCGGCACCGTTTCGACGTTTTGATCCGACGTTGCACCCCTCACCGTCGATGTTGCACCCTGAGTATATCGATTATTTGGACAGCCATATCTTTTGACTCGTTTAGATTTACGGGAGCCATAACCTGTCAAAACGAAGCTCTCCAGGATATTTACGCCTTTGGTAGCCCTAGGCCGTCATAACGGCGTTCCATACCTAAAAAGGACCATCCAAATCACTTTCGGGGGCTCGGAAATTTTTTTCTTTTCGGTTTCATCATTTGAATTTTTTGGTTAAACGGGATCACCGTGCCTGGCCTACGATTTAATACCGCTGTAGAATGATTCCCCATGGTACAGTTCCATTTCAAATCCATGCACTCATTTCCAAAAGTCGCACGGCACCGTTTCGGCGTTTTGATCCGACGTTGCACCCCGCACCATCGATGTTGCACCCTGAGTATATCGATTATTCGGAGAGCCATATCTTTTGACTCGTTTAGAGTTACGGGAGTCATATCCTGTCAAAACGAAGCTCTCTGGGAGATCTACACCTTTGATAGCCCAAGGCCGTCATAACGGAGTTCCATACCCAAAAAGGACCATCGAAATGACTTTCGGGGGCTCGGAATTTTTTTTCTTTTCGGTTTCTTCATTTGAATTTTTTGGTTAAATGGGAACACCGTGGCTGGCCTCCAATTTAACACCACTGCAAAATGATTCCCCAAGGTACAGTTCCGTTTCAAATCCACGCACTCATTTCCAAAAGTCGCACGGCACCGTTTCGGCGTTTTGAACCGACGTTGCACCCCGCACCGTCGATGTTGCATCCTGAGTATATCGATTATTCGGACAGCCATATCTTTTGACTCGTTTAGAGTTACGGTAGCCATAACTTGTCAAAATGAAGCTCTCTAGGAGATCTACGCCTTTGATGGCCCTAGGCCGTCATAACGGCGTTCCATACCCAAAAAGGACCATCCGAATCACTTTCGGGGGCTCGGAAGTTTTTTTCTTTTCGGTTTCATCATTTGAATTTTTTGGTTAAACGGGATCACCGTGGCTGGCCTATGATTTAACACCGCTGCAGAATGATTCCCCAAGGTACAGTTCCGTTTCAAATCCACGCACTCATTTCCAAAAGTCGCACGGCACTGTTTCGGCGTTTTGATCCGACGTTGTACCCCGCACCGTCGATGTTGCACCCTGAGTATATCGATTATTCGGACAACCATATCTTTTGACTCGTTTAGAGTTACGGGAGTCATAACCTGTCAAAACGAAGCTCTCCGGGAGATCTACGCCTTTGATATCCCTAGGCCATCATAACGGAGTTCCATACCCAAAAAGGACCATCGGAATGACTTTCGGGGGCTCGGAATTTTTTTTCTTTTCAATTTCTTCATTTGAATTTTTCGGTTAAACGGGATCACCGTGGCTGACCTCCGATTTAACACAAAATGATTCCCCATGGTACAGTTCCGTTTCAAATCCAAGCACTCATTTCCAAAAGTCGCACGGCACAGTTTCGGCGTTTTGATCCGATGTTGCACCCCGCACCATCGATGTTGCACCCTGAGTATAACGATTATTCGGACAGCCATATCTTTTGACTCGTTTAGAGTTACGGGAGCCGTAACCTGTCAAAACGAAGCTCTCTAGGATATCTACGCCTTTGACCGCCCTAGGCCATCATAACGGCGTTCCATACCCAAAAAGGACCATCCGAATCACTTTCGGGGGCTCGGAAGTTTTTTATCTTTTCGGTTTCATCATTTGAATTTTTTGGTTAAACGGGATCACCGTGGCTGGCCTCCGATTTAACACCTCTGCAGAATGATTCCCCGTGGTACACTTCCATTTCAAATCCACGCACTCATTTCCAAAAGTCGCACGACACCGTTTCAGCGTTTTGATCCGACGTTGCACCCCGCACCGTCGATGTTGCACCATGAGTATATCGATTATTCGGACAGCATATCTTTTGACTCATTTAGAGTTACGGGAGTCATAACTTGTCAAAACGAAGCTCTCCGGGAGATCTACACCTTTGATAGCCCTAGGCCGTCATAACGGAGTTCCATACCCAAAAAGGACCATCGGAATGACTTTCGGGGGCTCGGAATTTTTTTTCTTTTCGGTTTCTTCATTTGAATTTTTTGGTTAAACGGGATCACCGTGGCTGGCCTCCGATTTAGCACCGCTGCAAAATGATTCCCCATGGTACAGTTCCATTTCAAATCCACGCACTCATTTCCAAAAGTCGCACGGCACCGTTTCGGCGTTTTTGATCCGACATTGCACCCCGCACCGTCGATGTTGCACCCTGAGTATATCGATTATTCGGACAGCCATATCTTTTGACTCGTTTAGAGTTACGGGAGCCATTACTTGTCAAAACAAAGCTCTCGAGGATATCTACGCCTTTGATCGCCCTAGGCCGTCATAACGGCGTTCCATACCTAAAAAGGACCATCTAAATCACTTTCGGGGGCTCGGAAGTTTTTTTCTTTTTGGTTTCATCATTTGAATTTTTTGGTTAAACGGAATCACCGTGGCTGGCCTACGATTTAACACCGCTGCAGAATGATTCCCCATGGTACAGTTCCGTTTCAAATCCACGCACTCATTTCCAAAAGTCGCACGGCACCGTTTCGGCATTTTGATCCGACGTTGCACCCCGCACTGTCGATGTAGCACCCTGAGTATATCGATTATTCGGACAGCCATATCTTTTGACTCGTTTAGAGTTATGGGAGCCATAACCTGTCAAAACGAAGCTATCCGGGAGATCTGCGCCTTTGATCGCCCTCGGCCATCATGACGGAGTTCCAAACCAAAAAAGGACCATCGGAATGACTTTCAAGGGCTCGAATTTTTTTTTCTTTTCGGCTTCTTCATTTGAATTTTTTGGTTAAACGGGATAACCGTGGCTGGCCTCCGATTTAACACCGCTGCAAAATGATTCCCCATGGTACAGTTCCGTTTCAAATCCGTGCACTCATTTCTAAAAGTCGCACGGCACCGTTTCGGCGTTTTGATCCGACGTTGCACCCCGCACCGTCGATGTTGCACCCTGAGTATATCGATTATTCGGACAGCCATATCTTTTGACTCGTTTAGAGTTACGGGAGTCATATCCTGTCAAAACGAAGCTCTCTGGGAGATCTACACCTTTGATAGCCCAAGGCCGTCATAACGGAGTTCCATACCCAAAAAGGACCATCGGAATGACTTTCGGGGGCTCGGAATTTTTTTTCTTTTCGGTTTCTTCATTTGAATTTTTTGGTTAAATGGGAACACCGTGGCTGGCCTCCAATTTAACACCACTGCAAAATGATTCCCCAAGGTACAGTTCCGTTTCAAATCCACGCACTCATTTCCAAAAGTCGCACGGCACCGTTTCGGCATTTTGAACCGACGTTGCACCCCGCACCGTCGATGTTGCATCCTGAGTATATCGATTATTCGGACAGCCATATCTTTTGACTCGTTTATAGTTACGGTAGCCATAACTTGTCAAAACGAAGCTCTCTAGGAGATCTACGCCTTTGATGGCCCTAGGCCGTCATAACGGCGTTCCATACCCAAAAAAGACCATCCGAATCACTTTCGGGGGCTCGGAAGTTTTTTTCTTTTCGGTTTCATCATTTGAATTTTTTGGTTAAACGGGATCACCGTGGCTGGCCTATGATTTAACACCGCTGCAGAATGATTCCCCAAGGTACAGTTCCGTTTTAAATCCACGCACTCATTTCCAAAAGTCGCACGGCACTGTTTCGGCGTTTTGATCCGACGTTGTACCCCGCACCGTCGATGTTGCACCCTGAGTATATCGATTATTCGGACAGCCATATCTTTTGACTCGTTTAGAGTTACGGGAGTCATAACCTGTCAAAACGAAGCTCTCCGGGAGATCTACGCCTTTGATATCCCTAGGCCATCATAACGGAGTTCCATACCCAAAAAGGACCATCGGAATGACTTTCGGGGGCTCGGAATTTTTTTTCTTTTCAATTTCTTCATTTGAATTTTTCGGTTAAACGGGATCACCGTGGCTGACCTCCGATTTAACACAAAATGATTCCCCATGGTACAGTTCCGTTTCAAATCCAAGCACTCATTTCCAAAAGTCGCACGGCACCGTTTCGGCATTTTGATCCGATGTTGCACCCCGCACCATCGATGTTGCACCCTGAGTATAACGATTATTCGGACAGCCATATCTTTTGACTCGTTTAGAGTTACGGGAGCCGTAACCTGTCAAAACGAAGCTCTCTAGGATATCTACACCTTTGACCGCCCTAGGCCATCATAACGGCGTTCCATACCCAAAAAGGACCATCCGAATCACTTTCGGGGGCTCGGAAGTTTTTTATCTTTTCGGTTTCATCATTTGAATTTTTTGGTTAAACGGGATCACCGTGGCTGGCCTCCGATTTAACACCTCTGCAGAATGATTCCCCGTGGTACACTTCCATTTCAAATCCACGCACTCATTTCCAAAAGTCGCACGACACCGTTTCAGCGTTTTGATCCGACGTTGCACCCCGCACCGTCGATGTTGCACCATGAGTATATCGATTATTCGGACAGCATATCTTTTGACTCATTTAGAGTTACGGGAGTCATAACCTGTCAAAACGAAGCTCTCCGGGAGATCTACGCCTTTGATAGCCCTAGGCCGTCATAACGGAGTTCCATACCCAAAAAGGACCATCGGAATGACTTTCGGGGGCTCGGAATTTTTTTTCTTTTCGGTTTCTTCATTTGAATTTTTTGGTTAAACGGGATCACCGTGGCTGGCCTCCGATTTAGCACCGCTGCAAAATGATTCCCCATGGTACAGTTCCATTTCAAATCCACGCACTCATTTCCAAAAGTCGCACGGCACCGTTTCGGCGTTTTTGATCCGACATTGCACCCCGCACCGTTGATGTTGCACCCTGAGTATATCGATTATTCGGACAGCCATATCTTTTGACTCGTTTAGAGTTACGGGAGCCATAACTTGTCAAAACAAAGCTCTCGAGGATATCTACGCCTTTGATCGCCCTAGGCCGTCATAACGGCGTTCCATACCTAAAAAGGACCATCTAAATCACTTTCGGGGGCTCGGAAGTTTTTTTCTTTTTGGTTTCATCATTTGAATTTTTTGGTTAAACGGAATCACCGTGGCTGGCCTACGATTTAACACCGCTGCAGAATGATTCCCCATGGTACAGTTCCGTTTCAAATCCACGCACTCATTTCCAAAAGTCGCACGGCACCGTTTCGGCATTTTGATCCGACGTTGCACCCCGCACTGTCGATGTAGCACCCTGAGTATATCGATTATTCGGACAGCCATATCTTTTGACTCGTTTAGAGTTATGGGAGCCATAACCTGTCAAAACGAAGCTATCCGGGAGATCTGCGCCTTTGATCGCCCTCGGCCATCATGACGGAGTTCCAAACCAAAAAAGGACCATCGGAATGACTTTCAAGGGCTCGAATTTTTTTTTCTTTTCGGCTTCTTCATTTGAATTTTTTGGTTAAACGGGATAACCGTGGCTGGCCTCCGATTTAACACCGCTGCAAAATGATTCCCCATGGTACAGTTCCATTTCAAATCCGTGCACTCATTTCTAAAAGTCGCACGGCACCGTTTCGGCGTTTTGATCCGACGTTGCACCCCGCACCGTCGATGTTGCACCCTGAGTATATCGATTATTCGGAGAGCCATATCTTTTGACTCGTTTAGAGTTACGGGAGTCATATCCTGTCAAAACGAAGCTCTCTGGGAGATCTACACCTTTGATAGCCCAAGGCCGTCATAACGGAGTTCCATACCCAAAAAGGACCATCGGAATGACTTTCGGGGGCTCGGAATTTTTTTTCTTTTCGGTTTCTTCATTTGAATTTTTTGGTTAAACGGGATCACCGTGGCTGGCCTCCGATTTAGCACCGCTGCAAAATGATTCCCCATGGTACAGTTCCATTTCAAATCCACGCACTCATTTCCAAAAGTCGCACGGCACCGTTTCGGCGTTTTTGATCCGACATTGCACCCCGCACCGTCGATGTTGCACCCTGAGTATATCGATTATTCGGACAGCCATATCTTTTGACTCGTTTAGAGTTACGGGAGCCATAACTTGTCAAAACAAAGCTCTCGAGGATATCTACGCCTTTGATCGCCCTAGGCCGTCATAACGGCGTTCCATACCTAAAAAGGACCATCTAAATCACTTTCGGGGGCTCGGAAGTTTTTTTCTTTTTGGTTTCATCATTTGAATTTTTTGGTTAAACGGAATCACCGTGGCTGGCCTACGATTTAACACCGCTGCAGAATGATTCCCCATGGTACAGTTCCGTTTCAAATCCACGCACTCATTTCCAAAAGTCGCACGGCACCGTTTCGGCATTTTGATCCGACGTTGCACCCCGCACTGTCGATGTAGCACCCTGAGTATATCGATTATTCGGACAGCCATATCTTTTGACTCGTTTAGAGTTATGGGAGCCATAACCTGTCAAAACGAAGCTATCCGGGAGATCTGCGCCTTTGATCGCCCTCGGCCATCATGACGGAGTTCCAAACCAAAAAAGGACCATCGGAATGACTTTCAAGGGCTCGAATTTTTTTTTCTTTTCGGCTTCTTCATTTGAATTTTTTGGTTAAACGGGATAACCGTGGCTGGCCTCCGATTTAACACCGCTGCAAAATGATTCCCCATGGTACAGTTCCGTTTCAAATCCGTGCACTCATTTCTAAAAGTCGCACGGCACCGTTTCGGCGTTTTGATCCGACGTTGCACCCCGCACCGTCGATGTTGCACCCTGAGTATATCGATTATTCGGACAGCCATATCTTTTGACTCGTTTAGAGTTACGGGAGCCATAACCTGTCAAAACAAAGCTCTCCAGGATACCTACGCCTTTGACCGCCCTAGGCCATCATAACGGCATTCCATACCTAAAAAGGACCATCCAAATCACTTTCGGGGGCTCGGAATTTTTTTCTTTTCGGTTTCATCATTTGAATTTTTTGGTTAAACGGGATCACTGTGGCTGGCCTATGATTTAACACCGCTGCAGAATGATTCCCCATGGTACAGCTCCGTTTCAAATCCACGCACTCATTTCCAAAAGTCGCACGACACCGTTTCGGCGTTTTGATCCGACGTTGCACCCCGCACCGTCGATGTTGCACCCTGAGTATATCGATTATTCGGACAGCCATTTCTTTTGACTCGTTTCGACTTACGGAAGTCATAACCTGTCAAAACGAAGCTCTCCGGGAGATCTACGCCTTTGATAGCCCTAGGCCATCATAACGGAGTTCCATACCCAAAAAGGACCATCGGAATGACTTTCGGGGGCTCGGAATTTTTTTTCTTTTCGGTTTCATCATTTGAATTTTTTGGTTAAACGGGATCACCGTGGCTGGCCTCCAATTTAACACCTCTGCAGAATGATTCCCCATGGTACACTTCCGTTTCAAATCCACACACTCATTTCTAAAAGTCGCACGGCACCGTTTCGGCATTTCGATCCGACATTGCACCCCGCACCGTCGATGTTGCACCCTGAGTATACCGATTATTCGGACAGCCATATCTTTTGACTCGTTTAGAGTTACGGGAGCCATAACCTGTCAAAACGAAGCTCTCCGGGAGATCTACTCCTTTGACCGCCCTAGGCCGTCATAACGGAGTTCCGTACCCAAAAAGGACCATCCGAATCACTTTCGGGGGCTCGGAAGTTTTTTTCTTTTCGGTTTCTTCATTTGAATTTTTTGGTTAAACGGGATCACCGTGGCTGGCCTCCGATTTAACACCGCTGCAAAATGATTCCCCATGGTACAGTTCCGTTTCAAATCCACGCACTCATTTCCAAAAGTCGCACGGCACCGTTTCGGCGTTTTGATCCGACGTTGCACCCCGCACTGTCGATGTAGCACCCTGAGTATATCGATTATTCGGACAGCCATATCTTTTGACTCGTTTAGAGTTATGGGAGCCATAACCTGTCAAAACGAAGCTATCCGGGAGATTTGCGCCTTTGATCGCCCTAGGCCATCATAACAGAGTTCCAAACCCAAAAAGGACCATCGGAATGACTTTCGAGGGCTCGAATTTTTTTTTCTTTTCGGCTTCTTCATTTGAATTTTTTGGTTAAACGGGATCACCGTGGCTGGCCTCCGATTTAACACCGCTGCAAAATGATTCCCCATGGTACAGTTCCGTTTCAAATCCACGCACTCATTTCCAAAAGTCGCACGGCACCGTTTCGGCGTTTTGATCCGATGTTGCACCCCGCACCATCGATGTTGCACCCTGAGTATAACGATTATTCGGACAGCCATATCTTTTGACTCGTTTAGAGTTACGGGAGCCATAACCTGTCAAAACGAAGCTCTCTAGGATATCTACACCTTTTACCGCCCTAGGCCATCATAACGGCGTTCCATACCCAAAAAGGACCATCCGAATCACTTTCGGGGGCTCGGAAGTTTTTTATCTTTTCGGTTTCATCATTTGAATTTTTTGGTTAAACGGGATCACCGTGGCTGGCTTCCGATTTAACACCTCTGCAGAATGATTCCCCATGGTACAGTTCCTTTCAAATCCACGCACTCATTTCCAAAAGTCGCACGGCACCGTTTCGGCGTTTTGATCCGACGTTGCACCCCGCACCGTCGATGTTGCACCCTGAGTATATCGATTATTCGGACAGCCATATCTTTTGACTCGTTTAGATTTACGGGAGCCATAACCTGTCAAAACGAAGCTCTCCGGGATATCTACGCCTTTGACCGCCCTAGGCCATCATAACGACATTCCATACCTAAAAAGGACCATCCAAATCACTTTCGGGGGCTCGGAAGTTTTTTTCTTTTCGGTTTCATCATTTGAATTTTTTAGTTAAACGGGATCACTGTGGCTGGCCTATGATTTAACACTGCTGTAGAATGATTCCCCATGGTACAGTTCCGTTTCAAATCCACGCACTCATTTCCAAAAGTCGCACGGCACCGTTTCGGCGTTTTGATCCGACGTTGCACCCCGCACCATCGATGTTGCACCTTGAGTATATCGATTATTCGGACAGCCATATCTTTTGACTCGTTTAGACTTACCGAAGTCATAACCTGTCAAAACGAAGCTCTCCGGGAGATCTACGCCTTTGATAGCCCTATGCCGTCATAACGGAGTTCCATACCCAAAAAGGACCATCGAAATGACTTTCTGGGGCTCGGAATTTTTTTTCTTTTCGGTTTCATCATTTGAATTTTTTGTTTAAACGGGATCACCGTGGCTGGCCTCCAATTTAACACCTCTGCAGAATGATTCCCCATGGTACACTTCCGTTTCAAATCCACACACTCATTTCTAAAAGTCGCACGGCACCGTTTCGGCGTTTCGATCCGACGTTGCACCCCGCACCGTCGATGTTGCACCCTGAGTATATCGATTATTCGGACAGCCATATCTTTTGACTCGTTTAGAGTTACGGGAGTCATAACCTGTCAAAACGAAGCTCTCCGGGAGATCTACTCCTTTGATAGACCTAGGCCGTCATAACGGAGTTCCATAACCAAAAAGTTCCATTGGAATGACTTTTGGGGGCTCGGAATTTTTTTTCTTTTCGGTTTCTTCATTTGAATTTTTTGGTTAAACGCGATCACCGTGGCTGGCCTTCGATTTAACACCGCTGCAAAATGATTCCCCATGGTACAGTTCCGTTTCAAATCCACACACTCATTTCCAAAAGTCGTACGGCACCGTTTCAGCGTTTTGATCCGACGTTGCACCCCGCACCGTCGATGTTGCACCCTCAGTATATCGATTATTCGGACAACCATATCTTTTGACTCGTTTAGAGTTACGGGAACCATAACCTGTCAAAATGAAGCTCTCCAGGATATCTACGCCTTTGACCGCCCTAGGCCGTTATAACGGCGTTCCATACCCAAAAAGGACCATCCGAATCAGTTTCGGGGACTCGGAAGTTTTTTTTCTTTTCGGTTTCATCATTTGAATTTTTTGGTTAAACTGGATCACCGTGGCTGGCCTCCGATTTAACACCTCTGCAGAATGATTCCCCATGGTACAGTTCCCTTTCAAATCCACGCACTCATTTCCAAAAGTTTCTTCATTTGAATTTTTTGCTTAAAGGGGATCACCGTGGCTGGCCTCCGAATTAAAACCGCTGCAAAATGATTCCCCATGGTACAGTTCCGTTTCAAATCCACGTACTCATTTCCAAAAGTCGCACGGCACCGTTTCGGCGTTTTGATCCGACATTGCACCCCGCACCGTCGATGTTGCACCCTGAGTATATCGATTATTCGGACAGTCATATCTTTTGACTCGTTTAGAGTTACGGGAGCCATAACCTGTCAAAACGAAGCTCTCCAGGAGATCTACGCCTTTGACCGCCCTAGGCCGTCATAACGGCGTTCCATACCCAAAAAGGACCATCGGAATGACTTTCGGGGGCTCGGAATTTTTTTTCTTTTCGGTTTCTTCATTTGAATTTTTTGGTTAAACGGGATCACCGTGGCTGGCCTCCGATTTAACACCGCTGCAAAATGATTCCCCATGGTACAGTTCCGTTTCAAATCCACGCACTCATTTCCAAAAGTCGCACGACACCGTTTCGGCGTTTTGATCCGACGTTGCACCCCGCACTGTCGATGTTGCATCCTGAGTATATCGATTATTCGGACAGCCATATCTTTTGACTCGTTTAGAGTTACGGGAGCCATAACCTGTCAAAACGAAGCTCTCCAGGATATCTACGCCTTTGGCCGCCCTAGGCCGTCATAACGGCGTTCCATACCCAATAAGGACCATCCGAATCACTTTCGGGGGCTCGGAAGTTTTTTTTCTTTTTGGTTTCATCATTTGAATTTTTTGGTTAAACGGGATCACCATGGCTGGCCTCCAATTTAACACCTCTGCAGAATGATTCCCCATGGTACACTTCCGTTTCAAATCCATGCACTCATTTCCAAAAGTTGCACGGCACCGTTTCGGCGTTTTGATCCGACGTTGCACCCCGCACCGTCGATGTTGCACCCTGAGTATATCGATTATTCGGACAACCATATCTTTTGACTCGTTTAGAGTTACGGGAGCCATAACCTGTCAAAACGAAGCACTCCAAGAGATCTACGCCTTTGACAGCCCTAGGCCGTCATAACGGCGTTCCATACCCAAAAAGGACCATGGGAATGACTTTCGGGGGTTCGGAATTTTTTTTCTTTTTGGTTTCTTCATTTGAATTTTTTGGTTAAATGGGATCACCGTGGCTGGCCTCCGATTTAACACCGCTGCAAAATGATTCCCCATGGTACAGTTCCGTTTCAAATCCACGCACTCATTTCCAAAAGTCGCATGGCACCGTTTCGCCGTTTTGATCCGACGTTGCACCCCGCACCGTCGATGTTGCACCCTGAGTATATCGATTATTCGGACAGTCGTATCTTTTGACTCGTTTAGAGTTACGGGAGCCATAACCTGTCAAAACGAAGCTCTCCAGGAGATCTACGCCTTTGACCGCCCTAGGCTGTCATAACAGCGTTCCATACCCAAAAAGGACCATCCGAATCACTTTCGGGGGCTCGAAAGTTTTTTTTCTTTTCGGTTTCATCATTTGAATTTTTTGGTTAAACGGGATCACCGTGGCTGGCCTCCGATTTAACACCTCTGCAGAATGATTCCCCATGGTACACTTCCGTTTCAAATCCACGCACTCATTTCCAAAAGTCGCACGACACCTTTTCGTCGTTTTGATCCGACGTTGCACCCCGCACCATCGATGTTGCACCATCAGTATATCGATTATTCGGACAGCCATATCTTTTTACTCGTTTAGAGTTATATGAGTCATCACCTGTCAAAACGAAGCACTCCGGGAGATCTACTCCTTTGATAGCCCTAGGCCGTCATAACGGAGTTCCATACCCAAAAAGGACCATCGGAATGACTTTCGGGGGCTCGGAATTTTTTTTCTTTTCAGTTTCTTCATTTGAATTTTTTGCTTAAAGGGGATCACCGTGGCTGGCCTCCGAATTAAAACCGCTGCAAAATGATTCCCCATGGTACAGTTCCGTTTCAAATCCACGTACTCATTTCCAAAAGTCGCACGGCACCGTTTCGGCGTTTTGATCCGACATTGCACCCCGCACCGTCGATGTTGCACCCTGAGTATATCGATTATTCGGACAGTCATATCTTTTGACTCGTTTAGAGTTACGGGAGCCATAACCTGTCAAAACGAAGCTCTCCAGGAGATCTACGCCTTTGACCGCCCTAGGCCGTCATAACAGCGTTCCATACCCAAAAAGGACCATCGGAATGACTTTCGGGGGCTCGGAATTTTTTTTCTTTTCGGTTTCTTCATTTGAATTTTTTGGTTAAACGGGATCACCGTGGCTGGCCTCCGATTTAACACCGCTGCAAAATGATTCCCTATGGTATAGTTCCGTTTCAAATCCACGCACTCATTTGCAAAAGTCGCACGGCACCGTTTCAGCGTTTTGATCCGACGTTGCACCCCGCACCGTCGATGTTGCACCCTGAGTATATCTATTATTCGGACAGCCATATCTTTTGACTCGTTTAGAGTTACGGGAGCCATAACCTGTCAAAACGAAGCTCTCCAGGATATCTATGCCTTTGAACGCCCTAGGCCGTCATAACGGCGTTCCATACCTAAAAAGGACCATCCAAATCACTTTCGGGGGCTTAGAAGTTTTTTTCTTTTCGGTTTCATCATTTGAATTTTTTGGTTAAACGGGATCACCGTGGCTGGCCTACGATTTAACACCACTGCAGAATGATTCCCCCTGGTACAGTTCCGTTTCAAATCCACGCACTCATTTCCAAAAGTCGCACGGCACCACTTCGGCTTTTTGATCCGACATTGCACCCCGCACCGTCGATGTTGCACCCTGAGTATATCGATTATTCGGACAGCCATATCTTTTGACTCGTTTAGAGTTACGGGAGTCATAACCTGTCAAAACGAAGCTCTCCGGGATATCTGTGCCTTTTAACGCCCTAGGCTGTCATAACGGCGTTCCGTACCCAAAAAGGACCATCCGAATCACTTTCGGGGGCTCGGAAGTTTTTTTCTTTTCGGTTTCATCATTTGAATTTTTTGGTTAAACGGTATCTCCGTTGCTGGCCTCCGATTTAACACCTCTGCAGAATGATTCCCCATGGTATACTTCCGTTTCAAATCCACGCACTCATTTCCAAAAGTCGCACGGCACCGTTTCGGCGTTTTGATCCGACGTTGCACCCCGCACCGTCGATGTTGCATCCTGAGTATATCGATTATTCGGACAGCCATATCTTTTGACTCGTTTAGAGTTACGGGAGCCATAACCTGTCAAAATGAAGCTCTCCAGGATATCTACGCTTTTGACCGCCCTAGGCCGTCATAACAGCGTTCCATAACTAAAAAGGACCATCCAAATCACTTTCGGGGGCTTAGAAGTTTTTTTCTTTTCGGTTTCATCATTTGAATTTTTTGGTTAAACGGGATCACCGTGGCTGGCCTACGATTTAACACCGCTGCAGAATGATTCCCCATGGTACAATTCCGTTTCAAATCCACGCACTCATTTCCAAAAGTCGCACGGCACCGTTTCAGCGTTTTGATCCGACGTTGCACCCCGCACCATCGATGTTGCACCCTGAGTATATCGATTATTCGGACAGCCATATCTTTTGACTCGTTTAGATTTACGGGAGTCATAACCTGTCAAAACGAAGCTCTCCGGGAGATCTACGCCTTTCATAGCCCTAGGCTGTCATAACGGAGTTCTAAACCCAAAAAGGACCATCGGAATGACTTTCGGGTGCTCGGAATTTTTTTTCTTTTCGGTTTTTTCATTTGAATTTATTGGTTAAACGGGATCACCGTGGCTGGCCTCAGATTTAACACCGCTGCAAAATGATTCCCCATGGTATAGTTCCGTTTCAAATCCACGCACTCATTTGCAAAAGTCGCACGGCACCGTTTCGGCGTTTCGATCCGACGTTGCACCCCGCACCGTCGATGTTGCACCCTGAGTATATCGATTATCAGCCATATCTTTTGACTCGTTTAGAGTTATGGGAGTCATCACCTGTCAAAACGAAGCACTCCCGGAGATCTACTCCTTTGATAGCCCTAGGCCGTCATAACGGAGTTCCATACCCAAAAAGGACCATCGGAATGACTTTCGGGGGCTCGTAATTTTTTTTCTTTTCGGTTTCTTCATTTGAATTTTTTGGTTAAAGGGGATCACCGTGGCTGGCCTTTAATTTAACACCGCTGCAAAATGATTCCCCATGGTACAGTTCCGTTTCAAATCCACGCACTCATTTCCAAAAGTCGCACGGCACCTTTTCCGGGTTTTGATCCGACGTTGCACCCCGCACCGTCGATGTTGCACCATGAGTATATCGATTATTCGGACAGCCATATCTTTTGACTCGTTTAGAGTTACGGGAGCCATCACCTGTCAAAACGAAGCACTCCAGGCTATCTACGCCTTTGACCGCCCTAGGCCGTCATAACGGCGTTCCATACCCAAAAAGGACCATCCGAATCACTTTCGGGGGCTCGGAATTTTTTTTCTTTTCGGTTTCTTTATTTGAATTTTTTGGTTAAACGGGATCACCGTGGCTGGCCTCCGATTTAACACCGCTGCAAAATGATTCCCCATGGTACAGTTCCGTTTCAAATCCACGCACTCATTTCCAAAAGTCGCACGGCACCGTTTCGGCGTTTTGATCCGACGTTGCACCCCGCACCGTCGATGTTGCATCCTGAGTATATCGATTATTCGGACAGCCATATCTTTTGACTCGTTTAGAGTTACGAGAGCCATAACCTGTCAAAACGAAGCTCTCCAGGATATCTACGCCTTTGGCCGCCCTAGGCCGTCATAACGGCGTTCCATACCCAATAAGGACCATCCGAATCACTTTCGGGGGCTCGGAAGTTTTTTTTCTTTTCGGTTTCATCATTTGAATTTTTTGGTTAAACGGGATCACCATGGCTGGCCTCCGATTTAACACCTCTGCAGAATGATTCCCCATGGTACACTTCCGTTTCAAATCCATGCACTCATTTCCAAAAGTTGCACGGCACCGTTTCGGCGTTTTGATCCGACGTTGCACCCCGCACCGTCGATGTTGCACCCTGAGTATATCGATTATTCGGACAGCCATATCTTTTGACTCGTTTAGAGTTACGGGATCCATAACCTGTCAAAACGAAGCTCTCCAAGAGATCTACGCCTTTGACAGCCCTAGGTCGTCATAACGGCGTTCCATACCCAAAAAGGACCATGGGAATGACTTTTGGGGGGTTCGGAATTTTTTTTCTTTTTGGTTTCTTCATTTGAATTTTTTGGTTAAATGGGATCACCGTGGCTGGCCTCCGATTTAACAATGCTGCAAAATGATTCCCCATGGTACAGTTCCATTTCAAATCCACGCACTCATTTCCAAAAGTCGCATGGCACCGTTTCGGCGTTTTGATCCGACGTTGCACCCCGCACCGTCGATGTTGCACCCTGAGTATATCGATTATTCGGACAGTCATATCTTTTGACTCGTTTAGAGTTACGGGAGCCATAACTTGTCAAAACGAAGCTCTCCAGGAGATCTACGCCTTTGACCGCCCTAGGCCGTCATAACAGCGTTCCATACCCAAAAAGGACCATCCGAATCACTTTCGGGGGCTCGGAAGTTTTTTTTCTTTTCGGTTTCATCATTTGAATTTTTTGGTTAAACGGGATCACCGTGGCTGGCCTCCGATTTAACACCTCTGCAGAATGATTCCCCATGGTACACTTCCGTTTCAAATCCACGCACTCATTTCCAAAAGTCGCACGACACCTTTTCGTCGTTTTGATCCGACGTTGCACCCCGCACCGTCGATGTTGCACCTTGAGTATATCGATTATTCGGACAGCCATATCTTTTGACTCGTTTAGAGTTATGGGAGTCATCACCTGTCAAAACGAAGCACTCCCGGAGATCTACTCCTTTGATAGCCCTAGGCCGTCATAACGGAGTTCCATACCCAAAAAGGACCATCGGAATGACTTTCGGGGGCTCGGAATTTTTTTTCTTTTCAGTTTCTTCATTTGAATTTTTTGGTTAAAGGGGATCATTGTGGCTGGCCTCCGATTTAACACCGCTGCAAAATGATTCCCCATGGTACAGTTCCGTTTCAAATCCACGTACTCATTTCCAAAAGTCGCACGGCACCTTTTCGGCGTTTTGATCCGACGTTGCACCCCGCACCGTCGATGTTGCACCATGAGTATATCGATTATTCGGACAACCATATCTTTTGATTCGTTTAGAGTTACGGGAGCCATCACCTGTCAAAACGAACCACTCCCGGAGATCTACGCCTTTGACCGCCCTAGGCCGTCATAACAGCGTTCCATACCCAAAAAGGACCATCGGAATGACTTTCGGGGGCTCGGAATTTTTTTTCTTTTCAGTTTCTTCATTTGAATTTTTTGGTTAAAGGGGATCACCGTGGCTGGCCTCCGATTTAACACCGCTGCAAAATGATTCCCCATGGTACAGTTCCGTTTCAAATCCACGTACTCATTTCCAAAAGTCGCACGGCACCGTTTCGGCGTTTTGATCCGACGTTGCACCCCGCACCGTCGATGTTGCACCCTGAGTATATCGATTATTCGGACAGTCATATCTTTTGACTCGTTTAGAGTTACGGGAGCCATAACATGTCAAAACGAAGCTCTCAAGGAGATCTACGCCTTTGACCGCCCTAGGTCGTCATAACAGCGTTCCATACCCAAAAAGGACCATCGGAATGACTTTCGGGGGCTCGGAATTTTTTTTCTTTTCAGTTTCTTCATTTGAATTTTTTGGTTAAAGGGGATCACCGTGGCTGGCCTCCGATTTAACACTGCTGCAAAATGATTCCCTATGGTACAGTTCCGTTTCAAATCCACGTACTCATTTCCAAAAGTCGCACGGCACCGTTTCGGCGTTTTGATCCGACGTTGCACCCCGCACCGTCGATGTTGCACCCTGAGTATATCTATTATTCGGACAGCCATATCTTTTGACTCGTTTAGAGTTACGGGAGCCATAACCTGTCAAAACGAAGCTCTCCAGGATATCTATGCCATTGACCGCCCTAGGCCGTCATAACGACGTTCCATACCAAAAAAGGACCATCCAAATCACTTTCGAGGGCTCAGAAGTTTTTTTCTTTTCGGTTTCATCATTTGAATTTTTTGGTTAAACGGGATCACCGTGGCTGGCCTACGATTTAACATCGCTGCAGAATGATTCCCCATGATACAGTTCCGTTTTAAAACCATGCAATCATTTCCAAAAGTCGCACGGCACCGCTTCGGCGTTTTGATCCGACATTGCACCCCGCACCGTCGATGTTGCACACTGAGTATATCGATTATTCGGACAGCCATATCTTTTGACTCGTTTAGAGTTACGGGAGTCATAACCTGTCAAAACGAAGCTCTCCGGGCTATCTACGCCTTTTACCGCCCTAGGCTGTCATAACGGCGTTCCGTACCCAAAAAGGACCATCCAAATCACTTTCGGGGGCTCAGAAGTTTTTTTCTTTTCGGTTTCATCATTTGAATTTTTTTGGTTAAACGGGATCTCCGTTGCTGGCCTCCGATTAAACACCTCTGCAGAATGATTCCCCATGGTATACTTCCGTTTCAAATCCACGCACTCATTTCCAAAAGTCGCACGGCACCGTTTCGGCGTTTTGATCCGACGTTGCACCCCGCACCGTCGATGTTGCATCCTGAGTATATGGATTATTCGGACAGCCATATCTTTTGACTCGTTTAGAGTTCCGGGAGCCATAACCTGTCAAAATGAAGCTCTCTAGGTTATCTACGCTTTTGACCGCCCTAGGCCGTCATAACAGCGTTCCATACCTAAAAAGGACCATCCAAATCACTTTCGGGGGCTCAGAAGTTTTTTTCTTTTCGGTTTCATCATTTGAATTTTTTGGTTAAACGGGATCACCGTGGTTGGCCTACGATTTAACACCGCTGCAGAATGATTCCCCATGGTACAATTCCGTTTCAAATCCACGCACTCATTTCCAAAAGTCGCACGGCACCGTTTCGGCGTTTTGATCCGACGTTGCACCCCGCACCATCGATGTTGCACCCTGAGTATATCGATTATTCGGACAACCATATCTTTTGACTCGTTTAGAGTTACGGGATCCATAACCTGTCAAAACGAAGCTCTCCAAGAGATCTACGCCTTTGACAGCCCTAGGTCGTCATAACGGCGTTCCATACCCAAAAAGGACCATGGGAATGACTTTTGGGGGGTTCGGAATTTTTTTTCTTTTTGGTTTCTTCATTTGAATTTTTTGGTTAAATGGGATCACCGTGGCTGGCCTCCGATTTAACAACGCTGCAAAATGATTCCCCATGGTACAGTTCCATTTCAAATCCACGCACTCATTTCCAAAAGTCGCATGGCACCGTTTCGGCGTTTTGATCCGACGTTGCACCCCGCACCGTCGATGTTGCACCCTGAGTATATCGATTATTCGGACAGTCATATCTTTTGACTCGTTTAGAGTTACGGGAGCCATAACTTGTCAAAACGAAGCTCTCCAGGAGATCTACGCCTTTGACCGCCCTAGGCCGTCATAACAGCGTTCCATACCCAAAAAGGACCATCCGAATCACTTTCGGGGGCTCGGAAGTTTTTTTTCTTTTCGGTTTCATCATTTGAATTTTTTGGTTAAACGGGATCACCGTGGCTGGCCTCCGATTTAACACCTCTGCAGAATGATTCCCCATGGTACACTTCCGTTTCAAATCCACGCACTCATTTCCAAAAGTCGCACGACACCTTTTCGTCGTTTTGATCCGACGTTGCACCCCGCACCGTCGATGTTGCACCTTGAGTATATCGATTATTCGGACAGCCATATCTTTTGACTCGTTTAGAGTTATGGGAGTCATCACCTGTCAAAACGAAGCACTCCCGGAGATCTACTCCTTTGATAGCCCTAGGCCGTCATAACGGAGTTCCATACCCAAAAAGGACCATCGGAATGACTTTCGGGGGCTCGGAATTTTTTTTCTTTTCAGTTTCTTCATTTGAATTTTTTGGTTAAAGGGGATCATTGTGGCTGGCCTCCGATTTAACACCGCTGCAAAATGATTCCCCATGGTACAGTTCCGTTTCAAATCCACGTACTCATTTCCAAAAGTCGCACGGCACCTTTTCGGCGTTTTGATCCGACGTTGCACCCCGCACCGTCGATGTTGCACCATGAGTATATCGATTATTCGGACAACCATATCTTTTGATTCGTTTAGAGTTACGGGAGCCATCACCTGTCAAAACGAACCACTCCCGGAGATCTACGCCTTTGACCGCCCTAGGCCGTCATAACAGCGTTCCATACCCAAAAAGGACCATCGGAATGACTTTCGGGGGCTCGGAATTTTTTTTCTTTTCAGTTTCTTCATTTGAATTTTTTGGTTAAAGGGGATCACCGTGGCTGGCCTCCGATTTAACACCGCTGCAAAATGATTCCCCATGGTACAGTTCCGTTTCAAATCCACGTACTCATTTCCAAAAGTCGCACGGCACCGTTTCGGCGTTTTGATCCGACGTTGCACCCCGCACCGTCGATGTTGCACCCTGAGTATATCGATTATTCGGACAGTCATATCTTTTGACTCGTTTAGAGTTACGGGAGCCATAACATGTCAAAACGAAGCTCTCAAGGAGATCTACGCCTTTGACCGCCCTAGGTCGTCATAACAGCGTTCCATACCCAAAAAGGACCATCGGAATGACTTTCGGGGGCTCGGAATTTTTTTTCTTTTCAGTTTCTTCATTTGAATTTTTTGGTTAAAGGGGATCACCGTGGCTGGCCTCCGATTTAACACTGCTGCAAAATGATTCCCTATGGTACAGTTCCGTTTCAAATCCACGTACTCATTTCCAAAAGTCGCACGGCACCGTTTCGGCGTTTTGATCCGACGTTGCACCCCGCACCGTCGATGTTGCACCCTGAGTATATCTATTATTCGGACAGCCATATCTTTTGACTCGTTTAGAGTTACGGGAGCCATAACCTGTCAAAACGAAGCTCTCCAGGATATCTATGCCATTGACCGCCCTAGGCCGTCATAACGACGTTCCATACCAAAAAAGGACCATCCAAATCACTTTCGAGGGCTCAGAAGTTTTTTTCTTTTCGGTTTCATCATTTGAATTTTTTGGTTAAACGGGATCACCGTGGCTGGCCTACGATTTAACATCGCTGCAGAATGATTCCCCATGATACAGTTCCGTTTTAAAACCATGCAATCATTTCCAAAAGTCGCACGGCACCGCTTCGGCGTTTTGATCCGACATTGCACCCCGCACCGTCGATGTTGCACACTGAGTATATCGATTATTCGGACAGCCATATCTTTTGACTCGTTTAGAGTTACGGGAGTCATAACCTGTCAAAACGAAGCTCTCCGGGCTATCTACGCCTTTTACCGCCCTAGGCTGTCATAACGGCGTTCCGTACCCAAAAAGGACCATCCAAATCACTTTCGGGGGCTCAGAAGTTTTTTTCTTTTCGGTTTCATCATTTGAATTTTTTTGGTTAAACGGGATCTCCGTTGCTGGCCTCCGATTAAACACCTCTGCAGAATGATTCCCCATGGTATACTTCCGTTTCAAATCCACGCACTCATTTCCAAAAGTCGCACGGCACCGTTTCGGCGTTTTGATCCGACGTTGCACCCCGCACCGTCGATGTTGCATCCTGAGTATATGGATTATTCGGACAGCCATATCTTTTGACTCGTTTAGAGTTCCGGGAGCCATAACCTGTCAAAATGAAGCTCTCTAGGTTATCTACGCTTTTGACCGCCCTAGGCCGTCATAACAGCGTTCCATACCTAAAAAGGACCATCCAAATCACTTTCGGGGGCTCAGAAGTTTTTTTCTTTTCGGTTTCATCATTTGAATTTTTTGGTTAAACGGGATCACCGTGGTTGGCCTACGATTTAACACCGCTGCAGAATGATTCCCCATGGTACAATTCCGTTTCAAATCCACGCACTCATTTCCAAAAGTCGCACGGCACCGTTTCGGCGTTTTGATCCGACGTTGCACCCCGCACCATCGATGTTGCACCCTGAGTATATCGATTATTCGGACAGCCATATCTTTTGACTCGTTTAGATTTACGGGAGTAATAACCTGTCAAAACGAAGCTCTCCGGGATATCTACGCCTTTCATAGCCCTAGGCTGTCATAACGGAGTTCTATACCCAAAAAGGACCATCGGAATGACTTTCGGGTGCTCGGAATGTTTTTTCTTTTCGGTTTTTTCATTTGAATTTTTTGGTTAAACGGGATCACCGTGGCTGGCCTCCGATTTAACACCGCTGCAAAATGATTCCCCATGGTATAGTTCCGTTTCAAATCCACGCACTCGTTTACAAAAGTCCCACGGCACCGTTTCGGCGTTTTGATCCGACGTTGCACCCCGCACCGTCGATGTTGCACCCTGAGTATATTGATTATTCGGACAACCATATCTTTTGACTCGTTTAGAGTTACGGGAGCCATAACCAGTCAAAACGAAGCTCTCCAGGCTATCTACGCCTTTGACCGCCCTAGGCTGTCATAACGGCGTTCCATACCCAAAAAGGACCATCCGAATCACTTTTGGGGGCTCGGAAGTTGTTTTTCTTTTTGGTTTCATCATTTGAATTTTTTGGTTAAACGGGATCACCGTGACTGGACTACGATTTAACACCACTGCAGAATGATTCCCCATGGTACAGTTCCATTTCAAATCCACGCACTCATTTCCAAAAGTCGCACGGCACCGTTTCGGCGTTTTGATCCGACGTTGCACCCCGCACCGTCGATGTTGCACCCTGAGTATATCGATTATTCGGACAACCATATCTTTTGACTCATTTAGAGTTACAGGAGTCATAACCTGTCAAAACGAAGCTCTCCGGGAGATCTACGCCTTTGATAGCCCTAGGCCGTCATAACGGAGTTCCATACCCAAAAAGGACCATCGGAATGACTTTCGGGGGCTTGGAATTTTTTTTCTTTTCGGTTTCTTCATTTGAATTTTTTGGTTAAACGGGATCACCGTGGCTGGCTTCCGCTTTAACACCGCTGCAAAATGATTCCCCATGGTACAGTTCCGTTTCAAATCCACGCACTCATTTCCAAAAGTCGCACGGCACCGTTTCGGCGTTTTGATCCGACGTTGCACCCCGCACCGTCGATATTGCATCCTGAGTATATCGATTATACGGACAACCATATCTTTTGACTCGTTTAGAGTTACGAGAGCCATAACCTTTCAAAACGAGGCTCTCCAGGATATCTACGCCTTTGACCGCCCTAGGCCGTCATAGCGGCGTTCCATACCCAAAAAGGACCTTCCGAATCACTTTCGGGGGCTCGGAAGTTTTTTTCTTTTCGGTTTAATCATTTGAATTTTTTGGTTAAACGGGATCACCGTGGCTGGCATCCGATTTAACACCCCTGCAGAATGATTCCCCATGGTACACTTCTGTTTCAAATCCACGCACTCATTTCCAAAAGTCGCACAACACCGTTTCGGCGTTTTGATCCGACGCTGCACCCCGCACCGTCGATGTTGCACCCTGAGTATATCGATTATTCGGACAGCCACATCTTTTGACTCGTTTAGAGTTACGGGAGTCATAACCTGTCCAAACGAAGCTCTTTGGGAGATCTACTCCTTTGATTGCCCTTGGCCGTCATAACGGAGTTCCATACCCAAAAAGGACCATCGGAATGACTTTCGGGGGCTCGGAATTTATTTTCTTTTCGGTTTCTTCATTTGAATTTTTTGGTTAAATGGGATCACCGTGGCTGGCCTCCGATTTAACACCGCTGCTAAATGATTCCCCATGGTACAGTTCCGTTTCAAATCCACGCACTCATTTTCAAAAGTCGCACGGCACCGTTTCGGCGTTTTGATCCAACGTTGCACCCCGCACCGTCGATGTTTCACCCTGAGTATATCGATTATTCGGACAGCCATATCTTTTGACTCGTTTGGAGTTACGGGAGCCATAACCTGTCAAAACGAAGCTCTCCAGGATATCTACGCCTTTGACCGCCCTAGGCCGTCATAACTGTGTTCCATACCTAAAAAGGACCATCCAAATCACTTTCGGGGGCTTGGAAGTTTTTTCTTTTCGGTTTCATCATTTGAATTTTTTGGTTAAACGGGATCACCGTGGCTGGCCTACGATTTAACACCGCTGCAGAATGATTCCCCATGGTACAGTTTCGTTTCAAATCTACGCACTCATTTCCAAAAGTCGCACGGCACCGTTTCGGCGTTTTGATCCGACGTTGCACCCCGCACCGTCGATGTTGCACCCTGAGTATATCGATTATTCGGACAACCATATCTTTTGACTCCTTTAGAGTTACGAGAGCCATAACCTGTCAAAACGAAGCTCTCCCGGATATCTACGCCTTTGACCGCCCTAGGCCGTTATAACGGCGTTCCATACCCAAAAAGGACCATCCGAATCACTTTTGGGTACTCGGAAGTTTTTTTTCTTTTCGGTTTCATCATTTGAATTTTTTGGTTAAACGGGATCACCGTGGCTGGCCTCCGATTTAACACCTCTGCAGAATGATTCCCCATGGTACACTTCCGTTTCAAATCCACGCACTCATTTCCAAAAGTCGCGCGACACCTTTTCGGCGTTTTGATCCGACGTTGCACCCCGCACCGTCGATGTTGCACCATGAGTATATCGATTATTCGGACAGCCATATCTTTTGACTCGTCTAGAGTTACGGGAGTCATAACCTGTCAAAACGAAGCTCTCCGGGAGATCTACTCCTTTGATAGCCCTAGGCCATCATAATGGAGTTCCATACCCAAAAAGGACCATCGGAATGACTTTCGGGGGCTCGGAATTTTTTTTCTTTTCAGTTTCTTCATTTGAATTTTTTGGTTAATGGGGATCACCGTGGCTGGCCTCTGATTTAACACCACTGCAAAATGATTCCCCATGGTACAGTTCCATTTCAAATCCACGATCTCATTTCCAAAAGTCGCACGGCACCGTTTCGGCGTTTTGATCCGACGTTGCACCCCGCACCGTCGATGTTGCACCCTGAGTATATCGATTATTCGGACAGCCATATCTTTTGACTCGTTTAGAGTTACGGGAGCCATAACCTGTCAAAACGAAGCTCTCCAGGATATATATGCCTTTGACCGCCCTATGCCGCCATAACGGCGTTCCATACCTAAAAAGGACCATCCAAATCACTTTCGGGGGCTCAGAAGTTTTTTTCTTTTCGGTTTCATCATTTGAATTTTTTGGTTAAACGGGATCACCGTGGCTGGCCTCCGATTTAACACCTCTGTAGAATGATTCCCCATGGTACACTTCCGTTTCAAATCCACGCATTCATTTCCAAAAGTCGCACGGCACCGTTTCTGCGTTTTGATCCGACGTTGCACCCCGCACCTTCGATGTCGATTATTTGGACAACCATATCTTTTGACTCGTTTAGAGTTACGGGAGCCATAACCTGTCAAAACGAAGCTCTCTAGGCTATCTACGCCTTTGACCTCCCTAGGCCATCATAACGGCGTTCCATACCCAAAAAGGACCATCCGAATCACTTTCGGGGGCTCGGAATTATTTTTCTTTTCGGTTTCTTCATTTGAATTTTTTGGTTAAACGGGATCACCGTGGCTGTCCTCTGATTTAACACTGCTGCAAAATGATTCCTCATGGTACAGTTCCGTTTCAAATCCATGCACTCATTTCTAAAAGTCACACGGCACCGTTTCGGCGTTTTGATCCGACGTGGCACCCCGCACCGTCGATGTTGCATCCTGAGTATATCGATTATTCGGACAGCCATATCTTTTGACTAGTTTAGAGTTACGGGAGCCATAACCTGTCAAAACGAAGCTCTCCAGGATATCTACGCCTTTGGCCGCCCTAGGCCGTCATAACGGCGTTCCATACCCAATAAGGACCATCTGAATCACTTTCGGGGGCTCGGAAGTTTTTTTTCTTTTCGGTTTCATCATTTGAATTTTTTGGTTAAACGGGATCACCATAGCTGGCCTCCGATTTAACACCTCTGCAGAATGATTCCCCATGGTACACTTCCGTTTCAAATCCATGCACTCATTTCCAAAAGTCGCACGACACTGTTTCGGCGTTTTGATCCAACGTTGCACCCCGCACCATCGATGTTGCACCCTGAGTATATCGATTATTCGGACAGCCATATCTTTTGACTCGTTTAGAGTTACGGGAGCCATAACCTGTCAAAACGAAGCTCTCCAGGATATCTACGCCTTTGACCGCCCTAGGCCGTCATAACTGTGTTCCATACCTAAAAAGGACCATCCAAATCACTTTCGGGGGCTCAGAAGTTTTTTCTTTTCGGTTTCATCATTTGAATTTTTTGGTTAAACGGGATCACCGTGGCTGGCCTACGATTTAACACCGCTGCAGAATGATTCCCCATGGTACAGTTTCGTTTCAAATCTACGCACTCATTTCCAAAAGCCGCACGGCACCGTTTCGGCGTTTTGATCCGATGTTGCACCCCGCACCGTCGATGTTGCACCCTGAGTATATCGATTATTCGGACAACCATATCTTTTGACTCGTTTAGAGTTACGGGAGCCATAACCTGTCAAAACGAAGCTCTCCAGGATATCTATGCCTTTGACCGCCCTAGGCCATCATAACGGCGTTCCATACCCAAAAAGGACCATCCGAATCACTTTCGGGGGCTCGGAAGTTTTTTTTTCTTTTCGGTTTCATCATTTGAATTTTTTGGTTAAACGGGATCACCGTGGCTGGCCTCCGATTTAACATCTCTGCAGAATGATTCCCCATGGTACACTTCCGTTTCAAATCCACGCACTCATTTCCAAAAGTCGCGCGACACCTTTTCGGCATTTTGATCCGACGTTGCACCCCGCACCATCGATGTTGCACCATGAGTATATCGATTATTCGGACAGCCATATCTTTTGACTCGTCTAGAGTTACGGGAGTCATAACCTGTCAAAACGAAGCTCTCCGGGAGATCTACTCCTTTGATAGCCCTAGGCCATCATAATGGAGTTCCATACCCAAAAAGGACCATCGGAATGACTTTCGGGGGCTCGGAATTTTTTTTCTTTTCAGTTTCTTCATTTGAATTTTTTGGTTAATGGGGATCACCGTGGCTGGCCTCTGATTTAACACCACTGCAAAATGATTCCCCATGGTACAGTTCCATTTCAAATCCACGATCTCATTTCCAAAAGTCGCACGGCACCGTTTCGGCGTTTTGATCCGACGTTGCACCCCGCACCGTCGATGTTGCACCCTGAGTATATCGATTATTCGGACAGCCATATCTTTTGACTCGTTTAGAGTTACGGGAGCCATAACCTGTCAAAACGAAGCTCTCCATGATATATATGCCTTTGACCGCCCTAGGCCGCCATAACGGCGTTCCATACCTAAAAAGGACCATCCAAATCACTTTCGGGGGCTCAGAAGTTTTTTTCTTTTCGGTTTCATCATTTGAATTTTTTGGTTAAACGGGATCACCGTGGCTGGCCTACGATTTAACACTGCTGCAGAATGATTCCCCATGGTACAGTTCCATTTCAAATCCACGCACTGATTTCCAAAAGTCGCACGGCACCGTTTCGGCGTTTTGATCTGACATTGCACCCCGCACCGTCGATGTTGCACCCTGAGTATATCGATTATTCGGACAGCTATATCTTTTGACTCGTTTAGAGTTACAGGAGTCATAACCTGTCAAAACAAAGCTCTCTGGGATATCTACGCCTTTGACCGCCCTAGGCTGTCATAACGGCGTTCCATACCCAAAAAGGACCATCCGAATCATTTTTGGGGGCTCGGAAGTTTTTTTTCTTTTCGGTTTCATCATTTGAATTTTTTGGTTAAACGGGATCTCCGTTGCTGGCCTCCGATTTAACACCTCTGCAGAATGATTCCCCATGGTATACTTCCATTTCAAATCCACGCACTCATTTCCAAAAGTCGCACGGCACCGTTTTGGCATTTTGATCCGACGTTGCACCCCGCACCGTCGATGTTGCAACCTGAGTATATCGATTATTCGGAGAGCCATATCTTTTGACTCGTTTAGAGTTACGGGAGCCATAACCTGTCAAAACGAAGCTCTCCAGGATATCTACGCCTTTGACCGCCCTAGGCCGTCATAACAGCGTTCCATACCTAAAAAGGACCATCCAAATCACTTTTGGGGGCTCAGAAGTTTTTTCTTTTCGGTTTCATCATTTGAATTTTTTGGTTAAACGGGATCACCGTGGCTGGCCTACGATTTAACACCGCTGCAGAATGATTCCCCATGGTACAGTTTCATTTCAAATCCACGCACTCATTTTCAAAAGTCGCACGGCACCGTTTCGGCGTTTTGATCCGACGTTGCACCCCGCACCATCGATGTTGCACCCTGAGTATATCGATTATTCGGACAGCCATATCTTTTGACTCGTTTAGAGTTACGGGAGTCATAACCTGTCAAAACGAAACTCTCCGGGAGATCTACGCCTTTGATAGCCCTAGGCTGTCATAACGGAGTTCTATACCCTAAAAGGACCATCGGAATGACTTTCAGGGGCTCGGAATTTTTTTTCTTTTCAGTTTCTTCATTTGAATTTTTTGGTTAAACGGGATCACCGTGGCTGGCCTCCGATTTAACACCGCTGCAAAATGATTCCCTATGGTATAGTTCCGTTTCAAATCCACGCACTCATTTGCAAAAGTCGCACGGCACCGTTTCGGCGTTTTGATCCGACGTTGCACCCTGAGTATATCGATTATTCGGACAACCATATGTTTTGACTCGTTTAGAGTTACGGGATCCATAACCTATCAAAACGAAGCTCTCCAGGCTATCTACGCCTTTGACCGCCCTAGGCTATTATAATGGCGTTCCATTCCCAAAAAGGACTATCTGAATCACTTTTGGTGGCTCGGAAGTTGTTTTTCTTTTCGGTTTCATCATTTGAATTTTTTGGTTAAACGGGATCACCGTGACTGGCCTACGATTTAACACAGTTGCAGAATGATTCCCCATGGTACAGTTCCATTTCAAATCCACGCACTCATTTCCAAAAGTCGCAAGACACCGTTTCGGCGTTTTGATCCGACGTTGCACCCCGCACCGTCGATGTTGCACCCTGAGTATATCGATTATTCGGAGAGCCATATCTTTTGACTCGTTTAGAGTTACGGGAGCCATAACCTGTCAAAACGAAGCTCTCCAGGATATCTACGCCTTTGATAGCCCTAGGCCGTCATAACGGAGTTCCATACCCAAAAAGGTCCATCGGAATGACTTTCGGGGGCTCGGAATTTTTTTTCTTTTCGGTTTCTTCATTTGAATTTTTTGGTTAAACGGGATCACCGTGGCTGGCCTCCGCTTTAACACCGCTGCAAAATGATTCCCCATGGTACAGTTCCGTTTCAAATCCACGCACTCATTTCCAAAAGTCGCACGACACCGTTTCGGCGTTTTGATCCGACGTTGCACCCCGCACCGTCGATGTTGCATCCTGAGTATATCGATTATTCGGACAACCATATCTTTTGACTCGTTTAGAGTTACGGGAGCCATAACCTTTCAAAACAAAGCTCTCCAGGATATCTACGCCTTTGACCGCCCTAGGCCGTCATAGCGGCGTTCCATACCCAAAAAGGACCATCCGAATCACTTTCGGGGGCTCGGAAGTTTTTTTCTTTTCGGTTTCATCATTTGAATTTTTTGGTTAAACGGGATCACCGTGGTTGGCATCCGATTTAACACCTCTGCAGCATGATTCCCCATGGTACACTTCTGTTTCGAATCCACGCACTCATTTCCAAAAGTCGCACAACACCGTTTCGGCGTTTTGATCCGACGCTGCACCCCGCACCGTCGATGTTGCACCCTGAGTATATCGATTATTCGGACAGGCATATCTTTTGACTCGTTTAGAGTTACGGGAGTCATACCCAAAAAGGACCATCGGAATGACTTTCGGGGGCTCGGAATTTTTTTTCTTTTCGGTTTCTTCATTTGAATTTTTTGGTTAAATGAGATCACCGTGGCTGGCCTCCGATTTAACACCGCTGCAAAATGATTCCCCATGGTATAGTTCCATTTCAAATCCACGCACTCATTTCCAAAAGTCGCACGGCACCGTTTCGGCGTTTTGATCCGTCGTTGCACCCCGCACCGTTGATGTTTCACCCTGAGTATATCGATTATTCGGACAGCCATATCTTTTGACTCGTTTGGAGTTACGGGAGCCATAACTTGTCAAAATGAAGCTCTCCATGATATCTATGCCTTTGACCGCCCTAGGCCGTCATAACTGTGTTCCATACCTAAAAAGGACCATCCAAATCACTTTTGGGGGCTCGGAAGTTTTTTTCTTTTCGGTTTCATCATTTGAATTTTTTGGTTAAACGGGATTCCCGTGGCTGGCCTACGATTTAACACCGCTGCAGAATGATTGCCCATGGTACCGTTTTGTTTCAAATCCACGCACTCATTTCCAAAAGTCGCACGGCACCATTTCGGCGTTTTGACGATGTTGCACCCCGCACCGTCGATGTTGCACCCTGAGTATATCGATTATTCGGACAGCCATATCTTTTGACTCGTTTAAAGTTACGGGAGCTATAACCTGTCAAAACGAAGCTCTCTAGGAGATCTACACTTTTGACAGCCCTAGGACGTAATAACGGCGTTCCATACCCAAAAAGGACCATGGGAATGACTTTCGGGGGTTCGGAATTTTTTTTCTTTTTGGTTTCTTCATTTGAATTTTTTGGTTAAACGGGATCACCGTGGCTGGCCTCCGATTTAACACCGCTGCAAAATGATTCCCTATGGTACAGTTCCGTTTCAAATCCGCACACTCATTTCCAAAAGTCGCATGGCACCGTTTCGGCGTTTTGATCCGACGTTGCACCCCGCACCATCGATGTTGCACCTTGAGTATATCGATTATTCGGACAGCCATATCTTTTGACTCGTTTAGAGCTACGGGAGCCATAACCTGTCAAAACGAAGCTCTCCAGGAGATCTACGCCTTTCACCGCCCTAGGCCGTCATAACGGCGTTCCATACCCAAAAAGGACCATCCGAATCACGTTCGGGGGCTCGGAAGTTTTTTTTCTTTTCGGTTTCATCATTTGAATTTTTTGGTTAAACGGGATCACCGTGGCTGGCCTCCGATTTAACACCTCTGCAGAATGATTCCCCATGGTACACTTCCGTTTCAAATCCACGCACTCAATTCCAAAAGTCGCACGACACCTTTTCGGCGTTTTGATCCGACGTTGCACCCCGCACCGTCGATGTTGCACCATGAGTATATCGATTATTCGGACAGCTATATCTTTTGACTCGTTTAGAGTTACGGGAGTCATAACCTGTGAAAACAAAGCACTCCGGGAGATCTACTCCTTTGATAGCCCTAGGCCGTCATAACGGAGTTCCATACCCAAAAAGGACCATCGGAATGACTTTCGGGGGCTCGGAATTTTTTTTCTTTTCAGTTTCTTCATTTGAATTTTTTGGTTAAAGGGGAACACCGTGGCTGGCCTCTGATTTAACACCGCTGCAAAATGATTCCCCATGGTACAGTTCCGTTTCAAATCCACGATCTCATTTCCAAAAGTCGCACGGCACCGTTTCGGCGATTTGATCCGACGTTGCACCCCGCACCGTCGATGTTGCACCCTGAGTATATCGATTATTCGGACAGCCATATCTTTTGACTCGTTTAGAGTTACGGGAGCCATAACCTGTCAAAACGAAGCTCTCTAGGAGATCTACACCTTTGACAGCCCTAGGACGTCATAACGGCGTTCCATACCCAAAAAGGACCATGGGAATGACTTTCGGGGGTTCGGAATTTTTTTTCTTTTTGGTTTCTTCATTTGAATTTTTTGGTTAAACGGGATCACCGTGGCTGGCCTCCGATTTAACACCGCTGAAAAATGATTACCCATGGTACAGTTCCGTTTCAAATCCGCACACTCATTTCCAAAAGTCGCATGGCACCGTTTCGGCGTTTTGATCCGACGTTGCACCCCGCACCGTCGATGTTGCACCCTGAGTATATCGATTATTCGGACAGCCATATCTTTTGACTCGTTTAGAGCTACGGGAGCCATAACCTGTCAAAACGAAGCTCTCCAGGAGATCTACGCCTTTAACCGCCTTAGGCCATCATAACGGCGTTCCATACCCAATAAGGACCATCCGAATCACGTTCGGGGGCTCGGAAGTTTTTTTTCTTTTCGGTTTCATCATTTGAATTTTTTGGTTAAACGGGATCACCGTAGCTGGCCTCCGATTTAACACCTCTGCAGAATGATTCCCCATGGTACACCTCCGTTTCAAATCCACGCACTCATTTCCAAAAGTCGCACGACACCTTTTCGGCGTTTTGATCCGACGTTGCACCCCGCACCGTCGATGTTGCACCATGAGTATATCGATTATTCGGACAGCCATATCTTTTGACTCGTTTAGAGTTACGGGAGTCATAACCTGTCAAAACGAAGCTCTTCGGGAGATCTACTCCTTTAATAGCCCTAGGCCGTCATAACGGAGTTCCATACCCAAAAAGGACCATCGGAATGACTTTCGGGGGCTCGGAATTTTTTTTCTTTTCAGTTTCTTCATTTGAATTTTTTGGTTAAAGGAGATCACCGTGGCTGGCCTCTGATTTAACACCGCTGTAAAATGATTCCCCATGGTACAGTTCCGTTTCAAATCCACGATCTCATTTCCAAAAGTCGCACGGCACCGTTTCAGCGTTTTGATCCGACGTTGCACCCCGCACCGTCGATGTTGCACCCTGAGTATATCGATTATTCGGACAGCCATATCTTTTGACTCGTTTAGAGATACGAGAGCCATAACCTGTCAAAACGAAGCTCTCCAGGATATCTATGCCTTTGATTGCCCTAGGCCGTCATAACGGCGTTCCATACCTAAAAAGGACCATCCAAATCACTTTCGGGGGCTCAGAAGTTTTTTCTTTTTGGTTTCATCATTTGAATTTTTTGGTTAAACGGGATCACCGTGGCTGGCCTATGATTTAACACCGCTGCAGAATTATTCCCCATGGTACAGTTCCGTTTCAAATCCACGCACTCATTTCCAAAAGTCGCACGGCACCGTTTCGGCGTTTTGATCCGACATTGCACCCCGCACCGTCGATGTTGCACCCTGAGTATATCGATTATTCGGACAGCCATATCTTTTGACTCGTTTAGAGTTACAGGAGTCATAACCTGTCAAAACGAAGCTCTTTGGGATATCTACGCCTTTGACCGCCCTAGGCTGTCATAACGGCGTTCCATACCCAAAAAGGACCATCCAAATCACTTTCGGGGGCTCAGAAGTTTTTTTTCTTTTCGGTTTCATCATTTGAATTTTTTGGTTAAACGGGATCTCCGTTGCTGGCCTCCGATTTAACACCGCTGCAGAATGATTCCCCATGGTACAGTTCCATTTCAAATCCACGCACTCATTTCCAAAAGTCGCACGGCACCGTTTCGGCGTTTTGATCCGACGTTGCACCCCGCACCGTCGATGTTGCATCCTGAGTATATCGATTATTCGGACAGCCATATCTTTTGACTCGTTTAGAGTTACGAGAGCCATAACCTGTCAAAATGAAGCTCTCCAGGATATCTATGCCTTTGACCGCCCTAGGCCGTCATAACAGCGTTCCATACCTAAAAAGGACCATCCAAATCACTTTCGGGGGCTCAGAAGTTTTTTTCTTTTCGGTTTCATCATTTGAATTTTTTGGTTAAACGGGATCACCGTGGCTGGCATACGATTTAACACCGCTGCAGAATGATTCCCCATGGTACAGTTCCGTTTCAAATCCACGCTCTCATTTCTAAAAGTCGCACGGCACCGTTTCGGCGTTTTGATCCGACGTTGCACCCCGCACCATCGATGTTGCACCCTGAGTATATCGATTATTCGGACAGCCATATCTTTTGACTCGTTTAGAGTTACGGGAGTCATAACCTGTCAAAACGAAGCTCTCCGGGAGATCTACGCCTTTGATAGCCCTAGGCTGTCATAACGGAGTTCTATACCCAAAAAGGACCATCAGAATGACTTTCGGGGGCTCAGAATTTTTTTTCTTTTCGGTTTCTACATTTGAATTTTTTGGTTAAACGGGATCACCGTGGCTGGCCTCCGATTTAACACCGCTGCAAAATGATTCCCCATGGTATAGTTCCGTTTCAAATCCATGCACTCATTTGCAAAAGTCGCACGGCACCGTTTCGGCGTTTTGATCCGACGTTGCACCCTGAGTATTTTGATTATTCGGACAACCATATCTTTTGACTCGTTTAGAGTTACGGGAGCCATAACCTATCAAAACGAAGCTCTCCAGGCTATCTACGCCTTTGAATGCCCTAGGCTGTTATAACGGCGTTCCATACCCAAAAAGGACCATCTGAATCACTTTTGGTGGCTCGGAAGTTGTTTTTCTTTTCGGTTTCATCATTTGAATTTTTTGGTTAAACGTGATCACCGTGACTGGCCTACGATTTAACACCGCTGCAGAATTATTCCCCATGGTACAGTTCCATTTCAAATGCACGCACTCATTTCCAAAAGTCGCACGACACAGTTTCGGCGTTTTGATCCGACGTTGCACCCCGCACCGTCGATGTTGCACCCTGAGTATATCGATTATTCGGACAGCCATATCTTTTGACTCATTTAGAGTTACGGGAGTCATAACATGTCAATACGAAGCTCTTCGGGAGATCTACGCCTTTGATAGCCCTAGGCCGTCATAACGGAGTTCCATACCCAAAAAGGACCATCGGAAAGACTTTCGGGGGCTCGGAATTTTTTTTCTTTTCGGTTTCTTCATTTGAATTTTTTGGTTAAACGGGATCACCATGGCTGGCCTCCGCTTTAACACCGCTGCAAAATGATTCCCCATGGTACAGTTCCGTTTCAAATCCACGCACTCATTTCCAAAAGTCGCACGACACCGTTTCGGCGTTTTGATCCGACGTTGCACCCCGCACCGTCGATGTTGCATCCTGAGTATATCGATTCGGACAACCATATCTTTTGACTCGTTTAGAGTTACGGGAGCCATAACCTTTCAAAACGAAGCTCTCCAGGATATCTACGCCTTTGACCGCCCAAGGCCATCATAGCGGCGTTCCATACCCAAAAAGGACCATCCGAATCACTTTCGGGGGCTCGGAAGTTTTTTTCTTTTTGGTTTCATCATTTGAATTTTTTGGTTAAACAGGATCACCGTGGCTGGCATCCGATTTAACACCTCTACAGAATGATTCCCCATGGTACACTTCTGTTTCAAATCCACGCACTCGTTTCCAAAAGTCGCACAACACCGTTTCGGCGTTTTGATCCGACGCTGCACCCCGCACTGTCGATGTTGCACCCTGAGTATATCGATTATTCGAACAACCATATCTTTTTACTCGTTTAGAGTTACGGGAGTCATAACCTGTCAAAACGAAGGTCTTCGGGAGATCTACTCCTTTGATAGCCCTAGGCCGTCATAAAGGAGTTCCATACCCAAAAAGGACCATCGGAATGACTTTCGGGGGCTCGGAATTTTTTTCTTTTCGGTTTCTTCATTTGAATTTTTTGGTTAAATGAGATCACCGTGGCTGGCCTCCGATTTAACACTGCTGCAAAATGATTCCCCATGGTAAAGTTCCATTTCAAATCCACGCACTCATTACCAAAAGTCGCACGGCACCGTTTCGGCGTTTTGATCCGACGTTGCACCCCGCACCGTCGATGTTTCACCCTGAGTATATCGATTATTCGGACAACCATATCTTTTGACTCGTTTGGAGTTACGGGAGCCATAACCTGTCAAAATGAAGCTCTCCAGGATATCTATGCCTTTGATCGCCCTAGGCCATCATAACTATGTTCCATACCTAAAAAGGACCATCCAAATCACTTTCGGGGGCTCGGAAGTTTTTTTCTTTTCGGTTTCATCATTTGAATTTTTTGGTTAAACGGGATCACCGTGGCTGGCCTACGATTTAACACCGATGCAGAATGATTCCCCATGGTACAGTTTCGTTTCAAATCCACGCACTCATTTCCAAAAGTCGCACGACACCGTTTCGGCGTTTTGATCCGATGTTGCACCCCGCACCGTCGATGCTGCACCCTGAGTATATCGATTATTCGGACAGCCATATCTTTTGACTCGTTTAGAGTTACGGGAGTCATAACCTGTCAAAACGAAGCACTCCGGGAGATCTACGCCTTTGATAGCCCTAGGCTGTCATAACGGAGTTCTATACCCAAAAAGGACCATCGGAATGACTTTCGGGGGCTCGGAATTTTTTTTCTTTTTGGTTTCTTCATTTGAATTTTTTGGTTAAACGGGATCACCGTGGCTGGCCTCCGATTTAACACCGCTGCAAAATGATTCCCCATGGTATAGTTCCGTTTCAAATCCACGCACTCATTTGCAAAAGTCGCACGGCACCGTTTCGGCGTTTTGATCCGACGTTGCACCTCGCACCGTCGATGTTGCACCCTGAGTATATCGATTATTCGGACAACCATATATTTTGACTCGTTTAGAGTTACGGGAGCCATAACCTGTCATAACGAAGCTCTCCAGGCTACCTACGCCTTTGACCGCCCTAAGCTATCATAACGGCGTTCCATACCCAAAAAGGACCATCCGAATCACTTTTGGGGGCTCGAAAGTTGTTTTTCTTTTCGGTTTCATCATTTGAATTTTTTGGTTAAACGGGATCACCGTGACTGGCCTACGATTTAACACCGCTGCAGAATGATTCCCCATGGTATATTTCCATTTCAAATCCACGCACTCATTTCCAAAAGTCGCACGGCACCGTTTCGGCGTTTTGATCCGACGTTGCACCCCGCACCGTCGATGTTGCACCCTGAGTATATCGATTATTCGAACAGCCATATCTTTTGCCTCGTTTAGAGTTACGAGAGTCATAACCTGTCAAAACAAAGCTCTCCGGGAGATCTACGCCTTTGATAGCCCTAGGCTGTCATAACGGAGTTCCATACCCAAAAAGGACCATAGGAATGACTTTCGGGTGCTGGGAATTTTTTTTCTTTTCGGTTTCTTCATTTGAATTTTTTGGTTAAACGGGATCACCGTGGCTGGCCTCTGCTTTAACACCGCTGCAAAATGATTCCCCATGATACATTTCCATTTCAAATCCAAGCACTCATTTCCAAAAGTCGCACGACATCGTTTCGGCGTTTTGATCCGACGTTGCACCCCGCACCATCGATGTTGCACCCTGAGTATATCGATTATTCGGACAGCCATATCTTTTGACTCGTTTAGAGTTACGGGAGCCATAACCTGTCAAAACAAAGCTCTCCAGGATATCCACGCCTTTGACCGCCCTATGCCATCATAACGGCGTTCCATACCTAAAAAGGACCATCCAAATCACTTTCGGGGGCTCGGAAGTTTTTTTCTTTTCGGTTTCATCATTTGAATTTTTTGGTTAAACGGGATCACCGTGGCTGGCCTACGATTTAACACCGATGCAGAATGATTCCCCATGGTACAACTCCGTTTCAAATCCACGCACTCATTTCCAAAAGTCACACGCCACCGTTTCGGCGTTTTGATCCGACGTTGCACCCCGCACCGTCGATGTTGCACCCTGAGTATATCGATTATTCGGACAGCCATATCTTTTGACTCGTTTAGTTTTACGGGAGCCATAACCTGTAAAAACGAAGCTCTCCTGGAGATCTACGCCTTTGACGGCCCTAGGCGGTCATAATGGCATTCCATATCCAAAAAGGACCATCCGAATCACTTTCCGGGGCTCGGAAGTTTTTTTTCTTTTTGGTTTCATCATTTGAAATTTTTGGTTAAACGGGATCACCGTTGCTGGCCTCCGATTTAACACATCTGCAGAATGATTCCCCATGGTACACTTCCATTTCAAATCCACGCACTCATTTTCAAAAGTCGCACGGCACCATTTCGGCGTTTTGATCCGACATTGCACCCCGCACCGTCGATGTTGCACCCTGAGTATATCGTTTATTCGGACAGCCATATCTTTTGACTCGTTTAGAGTTACAGGAGTCATAAACTGTCAAAACGAAGCTCTCCGGGATATCTACGCCTTTGACCACCCTAGGCTGTCATAACGGCGTTCCATACCCAAAAAGGACCATCCGAATCACTTTCGGGGGCTCGGAAGTTTTTTTTCTTTTCGGTTTCATCATTTGAATTTTTTGGTTAAACGGGATCTCCGTTGCTGGCCTCCGATTTAACACCTCTGCAGAATGATTCCCCATGGTATACTTCCATTTCAAATCCACGCACTCATTTCCAAAAGTTGCATGGCACCGTTTTGGCGTTTTGATCCGACGTTGCACCCCGCACCGTCGATGTTGCATCCTGAGTATATCGATTATTCGGACAGCCATATCTTTTGACTCGTTTAGAGTTACGGGAGCCATAACCTGTCAAAATGAAGCTCTCCAGGATATCTACGCCTTTGACCGCCCTAGGCCATCATAACAGCGTTCCATACCTAAAAAGGACCATCCAAATCACTTTTGGGGGATCAGAAGTTTTTTTCTTTTCGGTTTCATCATTTGAATTTTTTGGTTAAACGGGATCACCGTGGCTGGCCTACGATTTAACACCGCTGCAGAATGATTCCCCATGGTACAGTTCCATTTCAAATCCACGCACTCATTTCCAAAAGTCGCACGGCACCGTTTCGGCGTTTTGATCCGACATTGCACCCCGCACCATCGATGTTGCACCCTGAGTATATCGATTATTCGGACAGCCATATCTTTTGACTCGTTTAGAGTTACGGGAGTCATAACCTGTCAAAACGAAGCTCTCTGGGAGATCTACGCCTTTGATAGCCCTAGGCTATCATAACGGAGTTCTATACCCAAAAAGGACCATCGGAATGACTTTCGGGGGCTCGGAATTTTGTTTCTTTTCGGTTTCTTCATTTGAATTTTTTGGTTAAACGGGATCACCGTGGCTGGCCTCTGATTTAACACCGCTGCAAAATGATTCCCCATGGTATAGTTCCGTTTCAAATCCACGCACTCATTTGCAAAAGTCGCACGGCACCGTTTCGGCGTTTTGATCCGACGTTGCACCCTGAGTATATCGATTATTCGGACAACCATATCATTTGACTCGTTTAGAGTTACGGGAGCCATAACCTATCAAAACGAAGCACTCCAGGCTATCTACGCCTTTGACCGCCCTAGGCTGTTATAACGGCGTTCCATATCCAAAAAGGAACATCCAATCACTAGTGGTGGCTCGGAAGTTGTTTTTCTTTTCGGTTTCATCATTTGAATTTTTTGGTTAAACGGGATCACCGTGACTGGCCTACGATTTAACACAGCTGCAGAATGATTCCCAATGGTACAGTTCCATTTCAAATCCACACACTCATTTCCAAAAGTCGCATGGCACCGTTTCGGCGTTTTGATCCGACGTTGCACCCCGCACCGTCGATGTTGCACCCTGAGTATATAGATTATTCGGACAGCCATATCTTTTGACTCATTTAGAGTTACGGGAGTCATAACCTGTCAAAACGAAGCTCTCCGGGAGATCTATGCCTTTGATAGCCCTAGGCCGTCATAACGGAGTTCCATACCCAAAAAGGACCATCGGAATGACTTTCGGGGGCTCGGAATTTTTTTTCTTTTCGGTTTCTTCATTTGAATTTTTTGGTTAAACGGGATCACCGTGGCTGGCCTCCACTTTAACACCGCTGCAAAATGATTCCCCATGGTACAGTTCCGTTTCAAATCCACGCACTCATTTCCAAAAGTCGCACGGCACCGTTTCGGCGTTTTGATCCGACGTTGCACCCCGCACCGTCGATGTTGCATCCTGAGTATATCGATTATTCGGACAACCATATCTTTTGACTCGTTTAAAGTTACGGGAGCCATAACCTTTCAAAACGAAGCTTTCCAGGATATCTACGCCTTTGACCACCCTAGGCCGTCATAGCGGCGTTCCATACCCAAATAGCACCATCCGAATCACTTTCGGGGGCTCGGAAGTTTTTTTCTTTTCGGTTTCATCATTTGAATTTTTTGGTTAAACGGGATCACCGTGGCTGGCATCCGATTTAACACCTCTGCAGAATGATTCCCCATGGTACACTTCTGTTTCAAATCCACGCACTCATTTCCAAAAGTCACACAACACCGTTTCGGCGTTTTGATCCGACGCTGCACCCCGCACCGTCGATGTTGCACCCTGAGTATATCGATTATTCGGACAGCCATATCTTTTGACTCGTTTAGAGTTACGGGAGTCATAACCTGTCAAAACGAAGCTCTTCGGGAGATCTATTCCTTTGATAGCCCTAGGCCGTCATAACGGAGTTCCATACCCAAAAAGGACCATCAGAATGACTTTCGGGGGCTCGGAATTTTTTTTCTTTTCGGATTCTTCATTTGAATTTTTTGGTTAAATGAGATCACCGTGGCTGGCCTCCGATTTAACACCGCTGCAAAATGATTCCCCATGGTACAGTTCCATTTCAAATCCACGCACTCATTTCCAAAAGTCGCACGGCACCGTTTCGGCGTTTTGATCCGACGTTGCACCCCGCACCGTCGATGTTTCACCCTGAGTATATCGATTATTCGGACAGCCATATCTTTTTGACTCATTTAGAGTTACGGGAGTGATAACCTGTAAAAACGAAGCTCTCTGGGAGATCTACGCCTTTGACTGCCCTAGGCCGTCATAACGGCGTTCCATACCCAAAAAGGACCATCCGAATCACTTTCGGGGGCTTGGAAGTTTTTTTGACTGGTTTCGGCGTTTTGATCCGTTTCGGCGTTTTGATCCGACGTTGCACCCCGCACCGTCGATGTTGCACCCTGAGTATATCGATTATTCGGACAACCATATCTTTTGACTGGTTTAGAATTACGGGAGTCATAACCTGTCATAACCTCTGTAGAATGATTATCCCCATGGTACACTTCCGTTTCAAATCCACGCACTTATTTCAAATAGTCGCACGGCACCGTTTCGGTGTTTTGATCCGACGTTGCACCCCGCACCGTCGATGTTACACCCTGAGTATATCGATTATTCGGACAGCCATATATTTTGACTCATTTAGAGTTACGGGAGCCATAACCTATAAAAGTGAAGCTCTCCAGGAGATCTACGCCATTGACGTCCCTAGGCCGTCATATCGGCATTCCATACCCAAAAAGGACCCTCCGAATCACTTTCGTGGGCTCAGAAGTTTTTTTTCTTTTCGGTTTCATCATTTGAATTTTTTGGTTAAACGGGATCATCGTGGCTGACCTCCGATTTAACACCTCTGCAGAATGATTCCCCATAATACACTTCCATTTCAAATCCACGCACTCATTTCCAAAAGTAGCACGGCACCGTTTCGGCGTTTTGATCCGATGTTGCACCCCGCACTGTCGATGTTGCACCCTGAGTATATCGATTATTCGGACTGCCATATCTTTTGACTCGTTTAGAGTTACGGGAGTCATAACCTGTCAAAACGAAGCTCTCCGGGAGATCTATGCCTTTGATAGCTCTGGGCCGTCATAACGGAGTTCCATACCCAAAAAGGACCATCAGAATGACTTTCGGGGGCTCGGAATTTTTTTCTTTTCGGTTTCTTCATTTGAATTTTTTGGTTAAACGGGTTCACCGTTGCTGGCCTCCGATTTAACACCGCTGCAAAATGATTTCCCATGATACAGTTCCGTTTCAAATCCACGCACTCATTTCCAAAAGTCGCACGGCACCGTTTCGGCGTTTTGATCCAACGTTGCACCACGCACCGTCGATGTTGCACCCTGAGTATATCGATTATTCGGACAGCCATTTCTTTTGACTCGTTTAGAGTTACGGGAGCCATAACCTGTCAAAATGAAGCTCTCAAAGAGATCTACGCCTTTGACAGCCCTAGGCCGTCATAACAGCGTTCCATACCCAAAAAGGACCATCCGAATCACTTTCGGGGGCTCGGATGTTTATTTTCTTTTCGGTTTCATCATTTGAATTTTATGGTTAAACGGGATCACTGTGGCTGGCCTACGATTTAACACCGCTACAGAATGATTCCCCACGGTACAGTTTCGTTTCAAATCCACGCACTCATTTCCTAAAGTCGCATGCCACCGTTTCGGCGTTTTGATCCGACGTTGCACCCCGCACCGTCGTTGTTGCACCCTGAGTATATCGATTATTCGGACAGCCATATCTTTTGACTCGTTTAGAGTTACGGGAGCCATAACCTGTCAAAACGAAGCTCTCCAGGAGATCTACGCCTTTAATGGCCCTAGGCCGTCATAACGGCGTTCCATACCCAAAAAGGACCATCCGAATAACTTTCGGGGGCTCGGAAGTTTTTTTTTCTTTTCGGTTTCATCATTTGAATTTTTTGGTTAAACGGGATCACCGTGGCTGGCCTCCGATTTAACACCTCTGCAGAATGATTCCCCATGGTACACTTCCGTTTCAAATCCACGCACTCCTTTCCAAAAGTCGCACGGCACCGTTTCGGCGTTTTGATCCGACGTTGCACCCCGCACCGTCGATGTTGCACCCTGAGTATATCGATTATTCGGACAGCCATATCTTTTGACTCGTTTAGAGTTACGGGAGCCATAACCTGTCAAAACGAAGCACTCCAGGAGATCTACGCCTTTGACGGCCCTATTCCATCATAACAGCTTTCCATACCCAAAAAGGACCATCTGAACCACTTTCCGGGGCTCGGAAGTTTTTTTTCTTTTCGGTTTCATTATTTGAATTTTTTAGTTAAACGGGATCACCGTTGCTTGCCTCCGATTTAACACCTCTGCAGAATGATTCCCCATGGTACACTTCCGTTTCAAATCCACGCACTCATTTCCAAAAGTCGTACAACACCGTTTCGGCGTTTTGATACGACGTTGCACCCCGAACCGTCGATGTTACACCCTGAGTATTTCGATTATTCGGACAGCCATATCTTTTGACTCGTTTAGAGTTACGGGATCCATAACCTGTCAAAATGAAGCTCTCCAGGAGATCTACACCTTTGAAGTCCCTAGGCCGTCATAACGGCGTTCCATACCCAAAAAGGACCATCCGAGTAACTTTCGGGGGCTCGGAAGTTTTTTTTCTTTTCGGTTTCATCATTTGAATTTTTTGGTTAAACGGGATAACCGTGGCTGGCCTCCGATTTAACACCTCTGCAGAATGATTCCCCATGGTACACTTCCGTTTAAAATCCACGCACTTATTTCCAAAAGTCGCACGACACCGTATCGGCGTTTTGATCCGACGTTGCACCCCGCACCGTCGATGTTGCACACTGAGTATATCGATTATTCGGACAACCATATCATTTGAATCGTTTAGAGTTACGGGAGTCATAACCTATCAAAACGAAGCTCTTTGGTAGATCTACGCCTTTGATAGCCCTAGGCCATCATAACGGGGTTCCATATCCAAAAAGGACCATCGGAATGACTTTCGGGAGATCGGAATTTTTTTTCTTTTCGGTTTCTTCATTTGAATTTTTTGGTTAAAAGGGTTCACCGTGGCTGGCCTCCGATTTAACACCGCTGCAAAATGATTCCCCATGGTACAGTTCCATTTCAAATCCACGCACTCATTTCCAAAAGTCGCACGGCACCGTTTCGGCGTTTTGATCCGACGTTGCACCCCGCACCGTCGATGTTGCACCCTGAGTATATCGATTATTCGGATAGCCATATCTTTTGACTCGTTTAGAGTTACGGGAGCCATAACCTGTCAAATCGAAGCTCTCCAGGGTATCTATGCCTTTGATCGCCCTAGGCCGTCATAACGGTGTTCCATACCCAAAAAGAACCATCTGAATCACTTTCGGGGGCTTGGAAGTTTTTTTTCTTTTCGGTTTCATCATTTGAATTTTTTGGTTAAACGGGATCACCGTGGCTGGCCTACGATTTAACACCGCTGCAGAATGATTCCCCATGGTACAGTTCCGTTTCAAATCCACGCACTCATTTCCAAAAGTCACACGCCACCGTTTCGTCGTTTTGATCCGACGTTGCACCCCGCACCGTCGATGTTGCACCCTGAGTATATCGATTATTCGGACAGCCATATCTTTTGACTCGTTTAGAGTTACGGGAGCCATAACCTGTCAAAACAAAGCTCTCTAGGAGATCTACGCCATTGACGGCCCTAGGCCGTCATAACGGCGTTCCATACTCAAAAAGGACCATCCGAATCACATTCCGCGGCTCGGAAGTTTTTTTTCTTTTCGGTTTAATCATTTGAATTTTTTGGTTAAACGGGATCACCGTTGCTGGCCTCCGATTTAACACCTCTACAGAATGATTCCCCATGGTACACTTCCGTTTCAAATACACGCACTCATTTCCAAAAGTCGCACGACACCGTTTTGGCGTTTTGATCCGACGTTGCACCCCGCACCGTCGATGTTGCACCCTAAGTATATCGATTATTCGGACAGCCATATCTTTTGACTCGTTTAGAGTTACGGGAGTCATAACCTTTCAAAACGAAGCTCTCTGGGAGATCTACGCTTTTGATAGCCCTAGGCCATCATAACGGAGTTCCATACCCAAAAAGGACCATCGGAATGACTTTCGGGGGCTCGGAATTTTTTTTCTTTTCGGTTTCTTCATTTGAATTTTTTGGTTAAACGGGATCACCGTGGTTGGCCTCTGATTTAACACCGCTGCAAAATGATTCCCCATGGTATAGTTCAGTTTCAAATCCACACACTCATTTCCAAAAGTCGCACGGCACCGTTTCGGCGTTTTGATCCGATGTTCCAACCCGCATCGTCGATGTTGCACCCTGAGTATATAGATTATTCGGACATCCATATCTTTTGACTCGTTTAGAGTTACGGAAGCCATAACCTGTCAAAACGAAGCTCTCCAGGATATCTACGCCTTTGACCGCCCTAGGCCGTCATAACAGCGTTCCATACCCTAAAAGGACCATCTGAATCACTTTCCGGGGCTCGAAAGTTTTTTTCCTTTTCGGTTTCATCATTTGAATTTTTTGGTTAAACGGGATCACCGTTGCTTGCCTCCGATTTAACACCTCTACAGAATGATTCCCCATGGTACACTTCCGTTTCAAATCCACGCACTCATTTCCAAAAGTCGCACAGCACCGTTTCGGCGTTTTGATACGACGTTGCACCCCGCACCGTCGATGTTACACCCTGAGTATTTCGATTATTCAAACAGCCATATCTTTTGACTCGTTTAGAGTTACGGGATCCATAACCTGTCAAAATGAAGCTCTCCAGGAGATCTACGCCTTTGAAGTCCCTAGGCCGTCATAACGGCGTTCCATACCCAAAAAGGACCATCCGAATAACTTTCGGGGGCTCGGAAGTTTTTTTTCTTTTCGGTTTCATCATTTGAATTTTTTGGTTAAACGGGATCACCGTGGCTGGCCTCCGATTTAACACCTCTGTAGAATGATTCCCCATGGTACACTTCCATTTAAAATCCACGCACTTATTTCCAAAAGTCGCACGACACCGTTTCGGCGTTTTGATCCGACGTTGCACCCCGCACCGTCGATGTTGCACCCTGAGTATATCGATTATTCGGACAACCATATCATTTGAATCGTTTAGAGTTACGGGAGTCATAACCTATCAAAACGAAGCTCTTCAGGAGATCTACGCCTTTGATAGCCCTAGGCCATCATAACGGGGTTCCATACCCAAAAAGGACCATCGGAATGACTTTCGGGAGCTCGGAATTTTTTTTCTTTTTGGTTTCTTCATTTGAATTTTTTGGTTAAACGGGTTCACCGTAGCTGGCCTCCGATTTAACACCGCTGCAAAATGATTCCCCATGGTACAGTTCCATTTCAAATCCACGCACTCATTTCCAAAAGTCGCACGGCACCGTTTCGGCGTTTTGATCCGACGTTGCACCCCGCACCTTCGATGTTGCACCCTCAGTATATCGATTATTCGAATAGCCATATCTTTTGACTCGTTTAGAGTTACGGGAGCCATAACCTGTCAAAACGAAGCTCTCTAGGATATCTATGCCTTTGACCGCCCTAGGCCGTCATAACGGCATTCCATACCCAAAAAGGACCATCTGAATCACTTTCGGGGGCTTGGAAGTTTTTTTCTTTTCGGTTTCATCATTGGAATTTTTTGGTTAAACGGGATCACCGTGGCTGGCCTACAATTTAACACCGCTGCAGAATGATTCCCCATGGTACAGTTCTGTTTCAAATACACGCACTCATTTCCAAAAGTCACACGCCACCGTTTCGTCGTTTTGATCCGACGTTGCACCCCGCACCGTCGATGTTGCACCCTGAGTATATCGATTATTCGAACAGCCATATCTTTTGACTCGTTTAGAGTTACGGGAGCCATAACCTGTCAAAACGAAGCTCTCCAGGAGATCTAAACCTTTGACGGCCATAGGCCGTCATAACAGCGTTCCATACCCAAAACGGACCATCCGAATCACTTTCCGAGGCTCAGAAGTTTTTTTTCTTTTCGGTTTCATCATTTGAATTTTTTGGTTAAACGGGATCACCGTTGCTGGCCTCCGATTTAACACCTCTGTAGAATGATTCCCCATGGTACACTTCCGTTTCAAATCCACGCACTCATTTCCAAAAGTCGCACGGCACCGTTTCGGCGTTTTGATCCGACGTTGCACCCCGCACCGTCGATGTTGCACCCTGAGTATATCGATTATTCGGACAGCCATATCTTTTGACTCGTTTAGAGTTACGGGATCCATAACCTATCAAAATGAAGCTCTCCAGGAGATCTACGCCTTTGACGGCCCTAGCCCATCATAACGGCGTCCCATACCCAAAAAGGGCCATCCGAATCACTTTCGGGGGCTCAGAAGTTTTTTTTCTTTTCGGTTTAATCATTTGAATTTTTTGGTTAAACGGGATCACCGTTGCTGGCCTCCGATTTAACACCTCTGCAGAATGATTCCCCATGGTACACTTCCGTTTCAAATCCATGCACTCATTTCCAAAAGTCGCACAGCACCGTTTCGGCGTTTTGATACGACGTTGCACCCCGCACCGTCGATGTTACACCCTGAGTATTTCGATTATTCGGACGGCCATATCTTTTGATTCGTTTAGAGTTACGGGAGTCATAACCTTTCAAAACGAAGCTCTCCGGGAGATCTACGCCTTTGATAGCCCTAGGCCGTCATAACGGAGTTCCATACCCAAAAAGGACCATCGGAATGACTTTCGAGGGCTCGGAATTTTTTTTCTTTTTGGTTTCTTCATTTGAATTTTTTGGTTAAACGGGATCACCGTGGTTGGCCTCCAATTTAACACCGCTGCAAAATGATTCCCCATGGTATAGTTTCGTTTCAATTCCACACACTCATTTCCAAAAGTCGCACGACACCGTTTCGGCGTTTTGATCCGATGTTGCAACCCGCATCGTCGATGTTGCACCCTGAGTATATCGATTATTCGGACAGCCATATCTTTTGACTCGTTTAGAGTTACGGGAGCCATAACCTGTCAAAACGAAGCTCTCCAGGAGATCTAAACCTTTGACGGCCATAGGCCGTCATAACAGCGTTCCATACCCAAAACGGACCATTCGAATCACTTTCCGAGGCTCGGAAGTTTTTTTTCTTTTCGGTTTCATCATTTGAATTTTTTGGTTAAACGGGATCACCGTTGCTGGCCTCCGATTTAACACCTCTGTAGAATGATTCCCCATGGTACACTTCCGTTTCAAATCCACGCACTCATTTCCAAAAGTCGCACGGCACCGTTTCGGCGTTTTGATCCGACGTTGCACCCCGCACCGTCGATGTTGCACCCTGAGTATATCGATTATTCGGACAGCCATATCTTTTGACTCGTTTAGAGTTACGGGAGCCATAACCTATCAAAATGAAGCTCTCCAGGAGATCTACGCCTTTGACGGCCCTAGCCCATCATAACGGCGTCCCATACCCAAAAAGGGCCATCCGAATCACTTTCGGGGGCTCGGAAGTTTTTTTTCTTTTCGGTTTCATCATTTGAATTTTTTGGTTAAACGGGATCACCGTAGCTGGCCTCCGATTTAACACCTCTGCAGAATAATTCCCCATGGTACACTTACATTTCTAATCCATGCACTCATTTCCAAAAGTCGCACGACACCGTTTCGGCGTTTTGATCCGACGTTGCACCCCGCACCGTCGATGTTGCACCCTGAGTATATCGATTATTCGGACATCCATATCTTTTGACTCGTTTAGAGTTATGGGAGCCATAACCTGTCAAAACGAAGCTCTCTAGGGTATCTATGCCTTTGATCGCCCTAGGCCGTCATAACGGTGTTCCATACCCAAAAAGAACCATTTGAATCACTTTCGGGGGCTTGGAAGTTTTTTTTCTTTTCGGTTTGATCATTTGAATTTTTTGGTTAAACGGGATCACCGTGGCTGGCCTACAATTTAACACCGCTGCAGAATGATTCCCCATGGTACAGTTCCGTTTCAAATCCACGCACTCATTTCCAAAAGTCACATGCCACTGTTTCATCGTTTTGATCCAAAGTTGCACCCCGCACCGTCGATGTTGCACCCTGAGTATATCGATTATTCGGACAACCATATCTTTTGAGTCGTTTAGAGTTACGGGAGCCATAACCTGTCAAAACAAAGCTCTCTAGGAGATCTACGCCATTGACGGCCGTAGGCCGTCATAACGGCGTTCCATACCCAAAAAGGACCATCCGAATCACTTTCCACGGCTCGGAAGTTTTTTTTCTTTTCGGTTTAATCATTTGAATTTTTTGGTTAAACGGGATCACCGTTGCTGGCCTCCGATTTAACACCTCTGCAGAATGATTCCCCATGGTACACTTCCGTTTCAAATACACGCACTCATTTCCAAAAGTCGCACGACACCGTTTTGGCGTTTTGATCTGACGTTGCACCCCGCACCGTCGATGTTGCACCCTGAGTATATCGATTATTCGGACAGCCATATCTTTTGACTCGTTTAGAGTTACGTGAGTCATAACCTTTCAAAACGAAGCTCTCTGGGAGATCTACGCTTTTGATAGACCTAGGCCGTCATAACGGAGTTCCATACCCAAAAAGGACCATCGGAATGACTTTCGGGGGCTCGGAATTTTTTTTCTTTTCGGTTTCTTCATTTGAATTTTTTGGTTAAACGGGATCACCGTGGTTGGCCTCTTATTTAACACCGCTGCAAAATGATTCCCCATGGTATAGTTCAGTTTCAAATCCACACACTCATTTCCAAAAGTCGCACGGCACCATTTCGGCGTTTTGATCCGATGTTGCAACCCGCATCGTCGATGTTGCACCCTGAGTATATAGATTATTCAGACATCCATATCTTTTGACTCGTTTAGATTTACGGGAGCCATAACCTGTCAAAACGAAGCTCTCCATGAGATCTACGCTTTTGACAGCCCTATGCCGTCATAACGGCGTTCCATACCGAAAAGGACCATCCGAATCACTTTCGAGGGCTCGGAAGTTTTTTTTCTTTTCGGTTTCATCATTTGAATTTTTTGGTTAAACGGGATCACCGTTGCTGGCCTCCGATTTAACACCTCTGCAGAATGATTCGCTATGGTATACTTCTATTTCAAATCCACGCACTCATTTCCAAAAGTCGCACGGCACCGTTTCGGCGTTTTGATCCGACGTTGCACCCCGCACCGTCGATGTTGCATCCTGAGTATATCGATTATTCGGACAGCCATATCTTTTGACTCGTTTGGAGTTACGGGAGCCATAACCTGTCAAAACGAAGCTCTCCAGGAGATCTACGCCTTTGACTGCCCAAGGCCGTCATAACGGCGTTCCATACCGAAAAAGGACCATCCGAATCACTTTCGGGGGCTCGTAAGTTTTTTTTCTTTTCGGTTTTATCATTTGAGTTTTTTGGTTAAACGGGATCACCGTGGCTGGCCTCCGATTTAACACCTCTGCAGAATGATTCCCCATGGTACACTTCCGTTTCAAATCCACGCACTCATTTCCAAAAGTCGCACGGCACCGTTTCGGCGTTTTGATCCGACGTTGCACCCCGCACCGTCGATGTTGCACCCTGGGTATATCGATTATTCGGACAGCCATATCTTTTGACTCGTTTAGAGTTACGGGAGTCATAACCTGTAAAAATGAAGCTCTCTAGGAGATCTATGCCTTTGATAGCCCTAGGCCGTCATAACGGAGTTCCATACCCAAAAAGGAACATCGGAATGACTTTAGGGGGCTCGGAATTTTTTTTCTTTTCAGTCTCTTCATTTGAATTTTTTGGTTAAACGGGATCACCGTGGCTGGCCTCCGATTTAACACCGCTGCAAAATGATTCCCCATGGTACAGTTCCGTTTCAAATCCACGCACTCATTTCCAAAAGTCGCACGGCACCGTTTCGGCGTTTTGAGCCGACGTTGCACCCCGCACCGTCGATGTTGCATCCTGAGTATATCGATTATTCGGACAGCCATATCATTTGACTCGTTAGAGTTACGGGAGCCATAACTAGTCAAAACGAAGCTCTCTAGGAGGTCTACGCCTTTGACCGCCTAGACCGTCATAACGGCGTTCCATACCCAAAATGGACGATCCGGATCACTTTCGGGGGCTCGAAAGTTTTTTTTCCTTTTGGTTTCATCATTTGAATTTTTTGGATAAACGGGATCACCGTGGCTGGCCTACGATTTAACACCGCTGTAGAATGATTCCCCATGGTACAGTTCCGTTTCAAATCCACGCACTCATTTCTAAAAGTCGCACGCCATCGTTTCGGCGTTTTGATCCGACGTTGCACCCTGCACCATCGATGTTGCACCCTGAGTATATCGATTATTCGGACAACCATATCTTTTGACTCGTTTAGAGTTACGGGAGCCATAACCTGTCAAAACGAAGCTCTCCAGGAGATCTACGCCTTTGACGGCCCTGGGCCGTCATAACGGCATTCCATACCCAAAAAGGACCATCCGAATCACTTTCCGGGGCTCGGAAGTTTTTTTCTTTTCGGTTTCATCATTTGAATTTTTTGGTTAAACGGGATCACCGTTGCTGGCCTCCAATTGAACACCTCTGCAGAATGATTCCCCATGGTACACTTCCGTTTCGAATCCACACACTCATTTCCAAAAGTCGCACGGTACCGTTTCGGCGTTTTGATTCGACGTTGGACCCCGCACCGTCGATGTTGCACCCTGAGTATATCGATTATTCGGACAACCATATCTTTTGACTCGTTTAGATTTACGGGAGCCATAACCTGTCAAAACGAAGCTCTCCGGGAGATCTATGCCTTTGACGGCCCTAGGCCGTCATAACGGCATTCCATACCCAAAAAGGACCATGCGAATCACTTTCGGGGGCTCGGAAGTTTTTTTCTTTTCGGTTTCATCATTTGAATTTTTTGGTTAAACGGGATCACCGTGGCTGGCCTCTGATTTAACACCTCTGCAGAATGATTCCCTATGCTACACTTCCGTTTCAAATCCACGCACTCATTTCCAAAAGTTGCACGGCACCGTTTCGGCGTTTTGATCCGACGTTGCACCCCGCACCGTCGATGTTGCACCCTGAGTATATCGATTATTCGGACAACCATATCTTTTGACTCGTTTAGAGTTACGGGAGCCATAACCTGTCAAAACGAAGCTCTCTAGGAGATCTGTGCCTTTGACCACCCTAGGCCGTCATAACGGCGTTCCATACCCAAAAAGGACCATTCGAATCACTTTCTGGGGCTCGGAATTTTTTTTTCTTTTCGGTTTCATCATTTGAATTTTTTGGTTAAACGGGATCACCATGGCTGGCCTACGATTTAACACCACTGCAGAATGATTCCCCATGGTATAGTTCTGTTTCAAATCCAAACACTCATTTCCAAAAGTCGCACGGCACCGTTTCGGCGTTTTGATCCGATGTTGCACCCCGCACCGTCGATGTTGCACCCTGAGTATGTCGATTATTCGGACAGCCATATCTTTTGACTCGTTTAGAGTTGCGGGAGCCATAACCTGTCAAAACGAAGCTCTCCGAGAGATATACGCCTTTGACTACCCTAGGCTATCATAACGGCGTTCCATACCCAAAAAGGACCATCTGAATAACTTTCAGGGGCTCGGAAGTTTTTTTCTTTTCGGTTTCATCATTTGAATTTTTTGGTTAAACGGGATCACCGTGGCTGGCCTCCGATTTAACAACTCTGCAGAATGATTCCCAATGGTACACTTTCGTTTCAAATCCACGCACTCATTTCCAAAGTCGCACGAGACGGTTTCGGCGTTTTGATCCGACGTTGCACCCCGCATTGTCGATGTTGCACCCTGAGTATATCGATTATTCGAACAGCCATATCTTTTGACTCGTTTAGAGGTACGGCAGTCATAACCTGTCAAAACGAAGTTCTCCGGGAGATCTACGCCTTTGACTGCCCTAGGCCGTCATAACGGAGTTCCATACCCAAAAAGGACCATCAGAATGACTTTCGGGGGCTCGGAATTTTTTTTCTTTTCGGTTTCTTCATTTGAATTTTTTGGTTAAACGGGATCACCGTGGCTGGCCTCCAATTTAACACCGCTGCATAATGATTCCCCATGGTACAGTTCCCTTTCAAATCCATGCACTCATTTCCAAAAGTCGCACGGCACTGTTTCGGCGTTTTGATCCGACGTTGCACCCTGCACCGTCGATGTTGCACCCTGAGTATATCGATTATTCGGACAGCCATATCTTTTAACTCGTTTACAGCTACGGGAGCCATAACCTGTCAGAACGAAGCCCTCCAGGAGATCTACGCCTTTGACAGCACTAGGCCGTCGTAACGGCGTTCCATACCCAAAAAGCACCATCCGAATCACTTTCGGTGGCTCGAAAGTTTTTTTTCTTTTCGGTTTCATCATTTGAATTTTTTGGTTAAACGGGATCACCATTGCTGGCCTCCGATTTAACACCTCGGCAGAATGATTCCCCATGGTACACTTCCGTTTCAAATCCACGCACTCATTTCCAAAAGTCGCACGGCACCATTTCGGCGTTTTGATCCGACGTTGCACACTACACCGTCGATGTTGCACCTGAGTATATCGATTATTCGGACAGCCATATCTTTTGACTCGTTTAGAGTTACAGGAGCCATAACCTGTCAAAACAAAGCTGTCCAGGAGAACTACGCCTTTGACTGCCCTAGGCCGTCATAACGGAGTTTCATACCCAAAAAGGACCATCGGAATGACTTTCGGGGACTCGGAATTTTTTTTCTTTTCGGTTTCTTCATTTGAATTTTTTGGTTAAACGGGTTCACCGTGGCTGTCCTATGATTTAACCCCACTGCAAAATGATTCCCCATGGTACAGTTCCGTTTCAAATCCACGCACTCATTTCCAAAAGTCGCACGGCACCTTTTCGGCGATTTGATCCGATGTTGCAACCCGCACCGTCAATGTTGCACCTTGAGTATATCGATTATTCGGACAGCCATATCTTTTGACTCCTTTAGAGTTACGGGATCCATAACCTGTCACAACGAAGCTCTCCAGGAGATCTACGCCTTTGATCGACCTAGGCCGTCATAACGGCGTTCCATACCCAAAAAGGACCATCCGAATCACTTTCGGGGGCTCGGAAGTTTTTTTTCTTTTCGGTTTCATCATTTGAATTTTTTGGTTAAACGGGATCACCGTGGCTGGCCTCTGATTTAACACCTCTGTAGAATGATTCCATATGATACACTTCCGTTTCAAATCCACGCACTCATTTCCAAAAGTCGCACGGCACCGTTTCGGCGTTTTGATCCGACGTTGCACCCCGCACCGTCGATGTTTCACCCTGAGTATATCGATTATTCGGACAACCATATCTTTTGACTCGTTTAGAGTTACGGGAGCCATAACCTGTCAAAACGAAGCTCTCTAGGAGATCTGTGCCTTTGACCACCCTAGGCCGTCATAACGGCGTTCCATACCCAAAAAGGACCATCCGAATCACTTTCTGGGGCTCGGAAGTTTTTTTTCTTTTCGGTTTCATCATTTGAATTTTTTGGTTAAACGGGATCACCGTGGCTGCCCTACGATTTAACACCGCTGCAGAATGATTCCCCATGGTATAGTTCCGTTTCAAATCCATGCACTCATTTCCAAAAGTCGCACGGCACTATTCGGCGTTTTGATCCGATGTTGCACCCCGCACCGTCGATGTTGCACCTTGAGTATATCGATTATTCGGACAGCCATATCTTTTGACTCGTTTAGAGTTGCGGGAGCTATAACCTGTCAAAACGAAGCTCTCCGGGAGATATACGGCTTTGACTGCCCTAGGCTATCATAACAGCGTTCCATACTCAAAAAGGACCATCCGAATCACTTTCAGGGGCTCGGAAGTTTTTTTTCTTTTCGGTTTCATCATTTGAATTTTTTGGTTAAACGGGATCACCGTGGCTGGCTTTCGATTTAACAACTCTGCAGAATGATTCCCCATGGTACACTTCCGTTTCAAATCCACGCACTCATTTCCAAAGTCGCACGGCACCGTTTCGGCGTTTTGATCCGACGTTGCACCCCGCACTGTCGATGTTGCACCCTGAGTATATCGATTATTCGGACAGCCATATCTTTTGACTCGTTTAGAGTTACGGGAGTCATAACCTGTCAAAACGAAGTTCTCCGGGAAATCTACGCCTTTGACTGCCCTAGGCCGTCATAACGGAGTTCCATACCCAAAAAGGACCATCGGAATACTTTCGGGGGCTCGGAATTTTTTTTCTTTTCGGTTTATTCATTTGAATTTTTTGGTTAAACGGGATCACCGTGGCTGGCCTCCAATTTAACACCACTGCATAATAATTCCCCATGGTACAGTTCCCTTTCAAATCCATGCACTCATTTCCAAAAGTCGCACGGCACCGTTTTGGCGTTTTGATCCGACGTTGCACCCCGCACCGTCGATGTTGCATCCTGAGTATATCGATTATTCGGACAACCATATCTTTTGACTCGTTTACAGTTACGGGAGCCATAACCTGTCAAAACGAAGCTCTCTAGGAGATCTACGCCTTTGACAGCCCTAGGCCATCATAACGGTGCTCCATACTGAAAAAGGACCATCCGAATCACTTTCGGGGGCTCGGAAGTTTTTTTTCTTTTCGGTTTCATCATTTGAATTTTTTGGTTAAACGGGATCACTGTGGCTGGCCTCTGATTTAACACCTCTGTAGAATGATTCCATATGATACACTTCCGTTTCAAATCCACGCACTCATTTCCAAAAGTGGCACGGCACCGTTTCGGCGTTTTGATCCGACGTTGCACCCCGCACCGTCGATGTTTCACCCTGAGTATATCGATTATTCGGACAACCATATCTTTTGACTCGTTTAGAGTTACGGGAGCCATAACCTGTCAAAACGAAGCTCTCTAGGAGATCTGTGCCTTTGACCACCCTAGGCCGTCATAACGGCGTTCCATACCCAAAAAGGACCATCCGAATCACTTTCTGGGGCTCGGAAGTTTTTTTTCTTTTCGGTTTCATCATTTGAATTTTTTGGTTAAACGGGATCACCGTGGCTGCCCTACGATTTAACACCGCTGCAGAATGATTCCCCATGGTATAGTTCCGTTTCAAATCCACGCACTCATTTCCAAAAGTCGCACGGCACTATTCGGCGTTTTGATCCGATGTTGCACCCCGCACCGTCGATGTTGCACCTTGAGTATATCGATTATTCGGACAGCCATATCTTTTGACTCGTTTAGAGTTGCGGGAGCTATAACCTGTCAAAACGAAGCTCTCCGGGAGATATACGGCTTTGACTGCCCTAGGCTATCATAACAGCGTTCCATACTCAAAAAGGACCATCCGAATCACTTTCAGGGGCTCGGAAGTTTTTTTTCTTTTCGGTTTCATCATTTGAATTTTTTGGTTAAACGGGATCACCGTGGCTGGCTTTCGATTTAACAACTCTGCAGAATGATTCCCCATGGTACACTTCCGTTTCAAATCCACGCACTCATTTCCAAAGTCGCACGGCACCGTTTCGGCGTTTTGATCCGACGTTGCACCCCGCACTGTCGATGTTGCACCCTGAGTATATCGATTATTCGGACAGCCATATCTTTTGACTCGTTTAGAGTTACGGGAGTCATAACCTGTCAAAACGAAGTTCTCCGGGAAATCTACGCCTTTGACTGCCCTAGGCCGTCATAACGGAGTTCCATACCCAAAAAGGACCATCGGAATACTTTCGGGGGCTCGGAATTTTTTTTCTTTTCGGTTTATTCATTTGAATTTTTTGGTTAAACGGGATCACCGTGGCTGGCCTCCAATTTAACACCACTGCATAATAATTCCCCATGGTACAGTTCCCTTTCAAATCCATGCACTCATTTCCAAAAGTCGCACGGCACCGTTTTGGCGTTTTGATCCGACGTTGCACCCCGCACCGTCGATGTTGCATCCTGAGTATATCGATTATTCGGACAACCATATCTTTTGACTCGTTTACAGTTACGGGAGCCATAACCTGTCAAAACGAAGCTCTCTAGGAGATCTACGCCTTTGACAGCCCTAGGCCATCATAACGGTGCTCCATACTGAAAAAGGACCATCCGAATCACTTTCGGGGGCTCGGAAGTTTTTTTTCTTTTCGGTTTCATCATTTGAATTTTTTGGTTAAACGGGATCACTGTGGCTGGCCTCTGATTTAACACCTCTGTAGAATGATTCCATATGATACACTTCCGTTTCAAATCCACGCACTCATTTCCAAAAGTGGCACGGCACCGTTTCGGCGTTTTGATCCGACGTTGCACCCCGCACCGTCGATGTTTCACCCTGAGTATATCGATTATTCGGACAACCATATCTTTTGACTCGTTTAGAGTTACGGGAGCCATAACCTGTCAAAACGAAGCTCTCTAGGAGATCTGTGCCTTTGACCACCCTAGGCCGTCATAACGGCGTTCCATACCCAAAAAGGACCATCTGAATCACTTTCTGGGGCTCGGAAGTTTTTTTTCTTTTCGGTTTCATCATTTGAATTTTTTGGTTAAACGGGATCACCGTGGCTGCCCTACGATTTAACACCGCTGCAGAATGATTCCCCATGGTATAGTTCCGTTTCAAATCCACGCACTCATTTCCAAAAGTCGTACGGCACTATTCGGCGTTTTGATCCGATGTTGCACCCCGCACCGTCGATGTTGCACCTTGAGTATATCGATTATTCGGACAGCCATATCTTTTGACTCGTTTAGAGTTGCGGGAGCTATAACCTGTCAAAACGAAGCTCTCCGGGAGATATACGGCTTTGACTGCCCTAGGCTATCATAACGGCGTTCCATACTCAAAAAGGACCATCCGAATCACTTTCAGGGGCTCGGAAGTTTTTTTTCTTTTCGGTTTCATCATTTGAATTTTTTGGTTAAACGGGATCACCGTGGCTGGCCTCCGATTTAACAACTCTGCAGAATGATTCCCCATGGTACACTTCCGTTTCAAATCCACGCACTCATTTCCAAAGTGGCACGGCACCGTTTCGGCGTTTTGATCCGACGTTGCACCCCGCACTGTCGATGTTGCACCCTGAGTATATCGATTATTCGGACAGCCATATCTTTTGACTCGTTTAGAGTTACGGGAGTCATAACCTGTCAAAACGAAGTTCTCCGGGAAACTACGCCTTTGACTGCCCTAGGCCGTCATAACGGAGTTCCATACCCAAAAAGGACCATCGGAATACTTTCGGGGGCTCGGAATTTTTTTTCTTTTCGGTTTATTCATTTGAATTTTTTGGTTAAACGGGATCACCGTGGCTGGCCTCCAATTTAACACCACTACATAATAATTCCCCATGGTACAGTTCCCTTTCAAACCCATGCACTCATTTCCAAAAGTCGCACGGCACCGTTTTGGCGTTTTGATCCGACGTTGCACCCCGCACCGGCGATGTTGCATCTTGAGTATATCGATTATTCGGACAACCATATCTTTTGACTCGTTTACAGTTACGGGAGCCATAACCTGTCAAAACGAAGCCCTCCAGGAGATCTACACCTTTGACAGCACTAGGCCGTCATAACGGCGTTCCTTACCCAAAAAGGACCTTCCGAATCACTTTCGGGGGCTCGGAAGTTTTTTTTCTTTTCGGTTTCATCATTTGAATTTTTTGGTTAAACGGGATCACCGTGGATAACCTCCGATTTAACACCTCTGCATAATGATTCCCCATGGTACAATTCCGTTTCAAATCCATGCACTCATTTCCAAAAATCGCACGGCACCGATTCGGCGTTTTGATCCGACGTTGCACCCCGCATTGTCGATGTTGCACCCTAAGTATATCGATTATTCGGACAGCCATATCTTTTGACTCGTTTAGAGTTACGGCAGTCATAACCTGTCAAAACGAAGTTCTCCGGGAGATCTACGCCTTTGACAGCCCTAGGCCGTCATAACGGAGTTCCATACCCAAAAAGGACCATCGTAATGACTTTCGGGGGCTCGGAATTTTTTTTCTTTTCGGTTTCTTCATTTGAATTTTTTGGTTAAACGGGACCACCGTGGTGGGCCTCCGATTTAACACCGCTGCAAAATAATTCCCCATGGGACAGTTCCGTTTAAATCCACGCACTCATTTCCAAAAGTCGCACGGCACTGTTTCGGCGTTTTGATCCGATGTTGAAACCCGCATCGTCGATGTTGCACCCTGAGTATATCGATTATTCGGACAGCCATATCTTTTGACTCGTTTAGAGTTACGGGAGCCATAACCTGTCAAAACGAAGCTCTCTAGGAGATCTACGCCTTTGACAGCCCTAGGCCATCATAACGGTGTTCCATACTGAAAAAGGACCATCCGAATCACTTTCGGGGGCTCGGAAGTTTTTTTTCTTTTCGGTTTCATCACTTGAATTTTTTGGTTAAACGGGATCACCGTTGCTAGCCTCCGATTTAACAACTCTGCAGAATGATTCCCCATGGTACAGTTCCCTTTCAAATCCACGCACTCATTTTCAAAAGTCGCACGGCACCGTTTCGGCGTTTTGATCCGACGTTGCACCCCGCACCGTCGATGTTGCACCCTGAGTATATCGATTATTCGGACAACCATATCTTTTGACTCGTTTAGAGTTACGGGAGCCATAACTTGTCTAAATGAAGCTCTCCGGGAGATCTACGCCTTTGATTTCCCTAGGCCGTCAGAACGGAGTTCCATACCCAAAAAGGACCATCGGAATGACTTTCGGAGGCTCGGAATTTTTTTTCTTTTCGGTTTCTTCATTTGAATTTTTTGGTTAAACGGGATCACCGTGGCTGGCCTACGATTTAAACCCGCTGCAGAATGATTCTCCATGGTACACTTCCGTTTCAAATCCATGCACTTATTTCCAAAAGTCGCACGCCATCGTTTCGGCGTTTTGATCTGACGTTGCGCCCCGTACCGTCGATGTTGCACCCGGAGTATATCGATTATTCGGACAGCCATATCTTTTGACTCGTTTAGAGTTACGGGAGCCATAACCTGTCAAAACGAAGCTCTCCAGGAGATCTACGCCTTTGATGGCCCTAGGCCATCATAACGGCGTTCCATACCCAAAAAGGACCATCCGAATCACTTTTAGGGGCTCGGAAGTTTTTTTTCTTTTCGGTTTCATCATTTGAATTTTTTGGTTAAACGGGATCACCATGGCTGGCCTCCGATTTAACACCTCTGCAGAATGATTCCCCATGGTACACTTCCGTTTCAAATCCACGCACTCATTTCCAAAGTCGCACGGCACCGTTTCGGCGTTTTGATCCGACGTTGCACCCCGCACTGTCGATGTTGCACCCTGAGTATATCGATTATTCGGACAGCCATATCTTTTGACTCGTTTAGAGTTACGGGAGTCATAACCTGTCAAAACGAAGTTCTCCGGGAGATCTATGCCTTTGACCGCCCTAGGCCGTCATAACGGAGTTCCATACCCAAAAAGGACCATCGGAATGACTTTCGGGGGCTCGGAATTTTTTTTCTTTTCGGTTTCTTCATTTGAATTTTTTGGTTAAACGGGATCACCGTGGCTGGCCTCCGATTTAACACCGCTGCATAATGATTCCCCATGGTACAGTTCCCTTTCAAATCCATGCACTCATTTTCAAAAGTCGCACGGCACCGTTTCGGCGTTTTGATCCGACGTTGCACCCCGCACCGTCGATGTTGCACCCTGAGTATATCGATTATTCGGACAGCCATATCTTTTGACTCGTTTACAGTTACGGGAGCCATAACCGGTCAAAACGAAGCTCTCTGGGAGATCTACGCCTTTAATGGCCCTAGGCCGTCATAACGGCGTTCCATACCCAAAAAGGACCATCCGAATCACTTTCGGGGGCTCGAAAGTTTTTTTTCTTTTCGGTTTCATCATTTGAATTTTTTGGTAAAACGGGATCACCGTGGCTGGCCTCCGCTTTAACACCTCTGCAGAATGATTCCCCATGGTATACTTCCGTTTCAAATCCACGCACTCATTTCCAAAAGTCGCACGGCACCGAATCGGCGTTTTGGTCCGACGTTGCACCTCGCACCGTCGATGTTGCACCCTGAGTGTATCGATTATTCGGACAACTATATCTTTTGACTCGTTTAGAGTTACGGGAGTCATAACCTGTCAAAACGAAGCTCTCCAGGAGATCTACGCATTTGATAGCCCTAGGCCATCATAACGGAGTTCCATACCCAAAAAGGACCATCGGAATGACTTTCGGGGGCTCGGAATTTTTTTTCTTTTCGGTTTCTTCATTTGAATTTTTTGGTTAAACGGGACCGCCGTGGTTGGCCTCTGATTAAACACCGCTGCAAAATGATTCCCCATGGTACAGTTCCATTTCAAATCCACGCACTCATTTCCAAAAGTCGCACGGCACCGTTTCGGCGTTTTGATCCGACGTTGCACCCCGCACCGTCGATGTTGCACCTTGAGTATATCGATTATTCGGACAGCCATATCTTTTGACTCGTTTAGAGTTACGGGAGCCATAACCTGTCAAAACGAAGCTCTCCAGGAGATCTACGCCTTTGACCACCTTAGGCCGTCATAATGGTGTTACATACCCAAAAAGGACAATCCGAATCACTTTCGGGGGCTCGGAAGTTTTTTTTCTTTTCGGTTTCATCATTTGAATTTTTTGGTTAAACGGGATCACCGTGGTTGGCCTACGATTTAACACCGCTGTAGAATGATTCCCTATGGTACAGTTCCGTTTCAAATCCACGCACTCATTTCCAAAAGTCGCATGCCACCGTTTCGGCGTTTTGATCCGACGTTGCACCCCGCACCGTCAATGTTGCACCCTGAGTATATCGATTATTCGGACAGCCATATCTTTTGACTCGTTTAGAGTTACGGGAGCCATAACATGTCAAAACAAAGCTCTTCAGGAGATCTACGCCTTTGACCGCTCTAGTTCGTCATAACGAAGTTCCATACCCAAAAAGGACAATCCGAATCACTTTCGGGGGCTCAGAAGTTTTTTTTCTTTTCGGTTTCAGCATTTGAATTTTTGAGTTAAACGAGATCACCGTGGCTGGCCTACGATTTAACACCGCTGCAGAATGATTCCCTATGGTACAGTTCCATTTCAAATCCACGCACTCATTTCCAAAAGTCGCACGGCACCGTTTCGGCATTTTGATTCGATGTTGCAACCCGCACAGTCGATGTTGTACCCTAAGTATATCGATTATTCAGACAGCCATATCTTTTGACTCCTTTAGAGTTACGGGATCCATAACCTGTCAAAACGAAGCTCTCCAGGAGATCTACGCCTTTGACCGCCTTAGGCCGTCATAATGGTGTTCCATACCCAAAAAGGACCATCCGAATCACTTTCGGGGGCTCGGAAGTTTTTTTTCTTTTCGGTTTCATCATTTGAATTTTTTGGTTAAACGGAATCACCGTGGTTGGCCTACGATTTAACACCGCTGTAGAATGATTCCCTATGGTACAGTTCCGTTTCAAATCCACGCACTCATTTCCAAAAGTCGCATGCCACCGTTTCGGCGTTTTGATCCGACGTTGCACCCCGCACCGTCGATGTTGCACCCTGAGTATATCGATTATTCGGACAGCCATATCTTTTGACTCGTTTAGAGTTACGGGAGCCATAACCTGTCAAAACAATGCTCTTCAGGAGATCTACGCCTTTGACCGCTCTAGTTTGTCATAACGAAGTTCCATAACCAAAAAGGACCATCCGAATCACTTTCGGGGGCTCAGAAGTTTTTTTTCTTTTCGGTTTCAGCATTTGAATTTTTGAGTTAAACGAGATCACCGTGGCTGGCCTACGATTTAACACCGCTGCAGAATGATTCCCTATGGTACAGTTCCATTTCAAATCCACGCACTCATTTCCAAAAGTCGCACGGCACCGTTTCGGCGTTTTGATCCGATGTTGCAACCCGCACAGTCGATGTTGCACCCTAAGTATATCGATTATTCAGACAGCCATATCTTTTGATTCCTTTAGAGTTACGGGACCCATAACCTGTCAAAACGAAGATCTCCAGGAGATCTACGCATTTGACAGCCCTAGGGCGTCATAACGGCGTTCCATACCGAAAAAGGACCATCCGAATCACTTACGGGGGCTCGGAAATATATTTTTCTTTTCGGTTTCATCATTTGAAATTTTTGGTTAAACGGGATCACCGTTGCTGACCTCCGATTTAACACCTCTGTAGAATGATTCCCCATGGTACACTTCCGTTTCAAATCCACGCACTCATTTCCAAAAGTCGCACGGCACCGTTTCGGTGTTTTGATCCGATGTTGCACCCCGCACCGTCGATGTTGCACCCTGAGTATATCGATTATTCGGACAGCCATATCTTTTGACTCGTTTAGAGTTACGGGAGCCATAACCTGTCAAAACGAAGCTCTCCGAGAGATCTATGCCTTTGACTGCCCTAGGCCATCATAACGGAGTTCCATACCCAAAAATGACCATCGGAATGACTTTCGGGGGCTCGGAATTTTTTTTCTTTTTGGTTTCTTCATTTGAATTTTTTGGTTAAACGGGATCACCGTGGCTGGCCTACGATTTAACACCGCTGTAGAATGATTCCCCATGGTACAGTTCCGTTTCAAATCCATGCACTCATTTCCAAAAGTCGCACGGCACCGTTTCGGCGTTTTGATCCGACGTTGCACCCCGCACCATCGATGTTGCACCCTGAGTATATCGATTATTCGGACTGCCATATCTTCTGACTCGTTTAGAGTTACGGGATCCATAACCTGTCAAAACGTTGCTCTCTAGGAGATCTACGCCTTTGATGGCCCTAGGCCGTCATAACGCCGTTCCATACCCAAAAAGGACCATCCGAATCACTTTCGGGGACTCGGAAGTTTTTTTTCTTTTCGGTTTCATCATTTGAATTTTTTGGTTAAACGGGATCATCGTGGCTGGCCTCCGATTTAACACCTCTGCAGAATGATTCCCCATGGTGTACTTCCATTTCAAATCCACGCACTCATTTCCAAAAGTCGCACGGCACCGATTCGGCGTTTTGATCGGACGTTCCACCCCGCACCGTCGATGTTGCACCCTGAGTATATCGATTATTCGGACAGCCATATCTTTTGACTCGTTTAGAGTTACGGGAGTCATAAACTGTCAAAACGAAGCTCTCCGGGAGATCTACGCCTTCGATAGCCATAGGCCATTATAACGGAGTTCCATACCCAAAAAGGACCATCGGAATGACTTTCCGAGGCTCAGAATTTTTTTCTTTTCGGTTTCTTCATTTGAATTTTTTGGTTAAACGGGACCACCGTGGTTGGCCTCTGATTTAACACCGCTGCAAAATGATTCCCCATGGTACAGTTCCGTTTCAAATCCACGAACTCATTTCCAAAAGTCGCACGGCACCGTTTCGGCATTTTGATCCGACGTTGCACCCTGCACCATCGATGTTGCACCCTGAGTATATCGATTATTCGGACAGCCATATCTTTTGACTCGTTTATAGTTACGGGAGCCATAACCTGTCAAAACGAAGCTCTCCAGGAGATCTACGCCTTTGATCGCCCTAGGCCATCATAATGGCGTTCCATACCCAAAAAGGACCATCCGAATCACTTTCGGGGGCTCGGAAGTTTTTTTTCTTTTCGGTTTAATCATTTGAATTTTTTGGTTAAACGGGATCACCGTGGCTGGCCTACAATTTAACACCGCTGCAGAATGATTACCTATGGTACAGTTCCGTTTCAAATCCACGCACTCATTTCCAAAAGTCGCACGCCACCGTTCCGGCATTTTGATCCGACGTTGCACCCCGCACTGTCGATGTTGCACCCTGAGTATATCGATTATTCGGGCAGCCATATCTTTTGACTCGTTTAGAGTTACGGGAGCCATAACCTGTCAAAACGAAGCTCTCTAGGAGATCTACCCCTTTGACCTCCCTAGTCCGTCATAACGGAGTTCCGTACCCAAAAAGGACCATCCGAATCACTTTCGGGGGCTTGGAAGTTTTTTTTCTTTCCAGTTTCGTCATTTGAATTTTTTGGTTAAACGGGATCACCGTTGCTGGCCTCCGATTTAACACCTCTGCAGAATGATTCCCCATGGTACACTTCCGTTTCAAATCCACACACTCATTTCCAAAAGTCGCACGGCACCATTTCGGCGTTTTGATCCGATGTTGCACCCCGCACCGTCAATGTTGCACCTTGAGTATATCTATTATTCGGACAGCCGTATCTTTTGACTCGTTTAGAGTTACGGGAGCCTTAACCTGTTAAAACGAAGCTCTTCGGGAGATCTACGCTTTTTACGGACCTAGGCCGTCATAACGGCGTTCCATACCCAAAAAGGACCATCCGAATCACTTTCGGGGGATCGAAAGTTTTTTTTTTCTTTTCGGTTTCATCATTTGAATTTTTTGGTTAAACGGGATCACCGTTGCTGGCCTCCGATTTAACACCTATGCAGAATGATTCCCCATGGTACACTTCCGTTTCAAATCCTCACACTCATTTCCAAAAGTCGCACGGCACCGTTTCGGCGTTTTGATCCGACGTTGCACCCCGCACCGTCGATGTTGCACCCTGAGTATATCGATTATTCGGACAACCATATCTTTTGACTCGTTTAGAGTTACGGGAGCCATAACCTATCAAAACAAATCTCTCCGGGAGATCTACGCCTTTGACTGCCCTAGGCCGTCATAACGGAGTTCCATACCCAAAAATGACCATCGGAATGACTTTCGGGGGCTCGGAATTTTTTTTCTTTCCGGTTTCTTCATTTGAATTTTTTGGTTAAACGGGTTCACCGTGGCTGGCCTACGATTTAACCCCACTGTAGAATGATTCCCCATGGTACAGTTCTATTTCAAATCCACACACTAATTTCCAAAAGTCGCACGGCACCATTTCGGCGTTTTGATCCGATGTTGCAACCCGCACCGTCGATGTTGCACCCTGAGTATATCGATTATTCGGACAGCCATATCTTTTGACTCGTTTAGAGTTACGGGAGCCATAACTTGTCAAAACGAAGCTCTCCAGGAGATCTACGCCTTTTACCGCCCTAGGCCGTCTTAACGGTGTTCCATACCGAAAAAGGACCATCCGAATCACTTTCGGGGGCTCGGAAGTTTATTTTCTTTTCGGTTTCATCATTTGAATTTTTTGGTTAAACGGGTTCACCGTTGATGGCCTCCAATTTAACACCTCTGCAGAATGATTCCCCATGGTACACTTCCGTTTCAAATCCACGCACTCATTTCCAAAAGTCGCATGGCACCGTTTCGGCGTTTTGATCCAATGTTGCACCCCGCACCGTCGATGTTGCACCCTGAGTATATCGATTATTCGGACAGCCATATCTTTTGACTCGTTTAGAGTTACGAGAGCCATAACCTGTCAAAACGAAGCTCTCTAGGAGATCTACGCCATTGAGAGCCCTAGGCCATCATAACGGTGTTCCATACCGAAAAAGGACCATCTGAATCACTTTCGGGGGCTCGGAAGTTTTTTTTCTTTTCGGTTTCATCATTTGAATTTTTTGGTTAAACGGGATCACTGTTGCTGGCCTCCGATTTAACACCTCTGCAGAATGATTCCCCATGGTACACTTCCGTTTCAAATCCACGCACTCATTTCCAAAAGTAGCACGGCACCGTTTCGGCGTTTTGATCCGATGTTGCAACCCGCACCGTCGATGTTGCACCCTGAGTATATCGATTATTCGGACAGCCATATATTTTGACTCGTTTAGAGTTACGGGAGCCTTAACCTGTTAAAACGAAGCTCCCCGAGAGATCTACGCCTTTGACGGCCCTAGGCCGTCATAACGGCGTTCCATACCGAAAAAGGACAATCCGAATCAATTTCGGGCGATCGGAAGTTTTTTTTCTTTTCGGTTTCATCATTTGAATTTTTTGGTTAAACGGGATCACCGTTGCTGGCCTCCGATTTAACACCTCTGCAGAATGATTCCCCATGGTACACTTCCATTTCAAATCCAGGCTCTCATTTCCAAAAGTCGCACGGCACCGTTTCGGCGTTTTGATCCGACGTTGCACCCCACACCGTCGATGTTGCACCCTAAGTATATCGATTATTCAGACAGCCATATCTTTTGACTCCTTTAGAGTTACTTGATCCATAACCTGTCAAAACGAAGCTCTCCAGGAGATCTACGCCTTTGACCGCCTTAGGCCGTCATAATGGTGTTCCATACCCAAAAAGGACCATCCGAATCACTTTCGGGGGCTCGGAAGTTTTTTTTCTTTTCGGTTTCATCATTTGAATTTTTTGGTTAAACGGGATCACCGTGGTTGGCCTACGATTTAACACCGCTGTAGAATGATTCCCTATGGTACAGTTCCGTTTCAAATCCACGCACTCATTTCCAAAAGTCGCATGCCACCGTTTCGGCGTTTTGATCCGACGTTGCACCCCGCACCGTCGATGTTGCACCCTGAGTATATCGATTATTCGGACAGCCATATCTTTTGACTCGTTTAGAGTTACGGGAGCCATAACCTGTCAAAACAATGCTCTTCAGGAGATCTACGCCTTTGACCGCTCTAGTTTGTCATAACGAAGTTCCATAACCAAAAAGGACCATCCGAATCACTTTCGGGGGCTCAGAAGTTTTTTTTCTTTTCGGTTTCAGCATTTGAATTTTTGAGTTAAACGAGATCACCGTGGCTGGCCTACGATTTAACACCGCTGCAGAATGATTCCCTATGGTACAGTTCCATTTCAAATCCACGCACTCATTTCCAAAAGTCGCACGGCACCGTTTCGGCGTTTTGATCCGATGTTGCAACCCGCACAGTCGATGTTGCACCCTAAGTATATCGATTATTCAAACAGCCATATCTTTTGATTCCTTTAGAGTTACGGGATCCATAACCTGTCAAAACGAAGATCTCCAGGAGATCTACGCCTTTGACAGCCCTAGGGCGTCATAACGGCGTCCCATACCGAAAAAGGATCATCCGAATCACTTACGGGGGCTCGGAAATATATTTTTCTTTTCGGTTTCATCATTTGAAATTTTTGGTTAAACGGGATCACCGTTGCTGGCCTCCGATTTAACACCTCTGTAGAATGATTCCCCATGGTACACTTCCGTTTCAAATCCACGCACTCATTTCCAAAAGTCGCACGGCACCGTTTCGGTGTTTTGATCCGATGTTGCACCCCGCACCGTCGATGTTGCACCCTGAGTATATCGATTATTCGGACAGCCATATCTTTTGACTCGTTTAGAGTTACGGGAGCCATAACCTGTCAAAACGAAGCTCTCTGAGAGATCTATGCCTTTGACTGCCCTAGGCCATCATAACGGAGTTCCATACCCAAAAATGACCATCGGAATGACTTTCGGGGGCTCGGAATTTTTTTTCTTTTTGGTTTCTTCATTTGAATTTTTTGGTTAAACGGGATCACCGTGGCTGGCCTACGATTTAACACCGCTGTAGAATGATTCCCCATGGTACAGTTCCGTTTCAAATCCATGCACTCATTTCCAAAAGTCGCACGGCACCGTTTCGGCGTTTTGATCCGACGTTGCACCCCGCACCATCGATGTTGCACCCTGAGTATATCGATTATTCGGACTGCCATATCTTCTGACTCGTTTAGAGTTACGGGATCCATAACCTGTCAAAACGTTGCTCTCTAGGAGATCTACGCCTTTAATGGCCCTAGGCCGTCATAACGCCGTTCCATACCCAAAAAGGACCATCCGAATCACTTTCGGGGACTCGGAAGTTTTTTTTCTTTTCGGTTTCATCATTTGAATTTTTTGGTTAAACGGGATCATCGTGGCTGGCCTCCGATTTAACACCTCTGCAGAATGATTCCCCATGGTGTACTTCCATTTCAAATCCACGCACTCATTTCCAAAAGTCGCACGGCACCGATTCGGCGTTTTCATCGGACGTTGCACCCCGCACCGTCGATGTTGCACCCTGAGTATATCGATTATTCGGACAGCCATATCTTTTGACTCGTTTAGAGTTACGGGAGTCATAAACTGTCAAAACGAAGCTCTCCGGGAGATCTACGCCTTCGATAGCCATAGGCCATTATAACGGAGTTCCATACCCAAAAAGGACCATCGGAATGACTTTCCGAGGCTCGGAATTTTTTTTCTTTTCGGTTTCTTCATTTGAATTTTTTGGTTAAACGGGACCACCGTGGTTGGCCTCTGATTTAACACCGCTGCAAAATGATTCCCCATGGTACAGTTCCATTTCAAATCCACGAACTCATTTCCAAAAGTCGCACGGCACCGTTTCGGCATTTTGATCCGACGTTGCACCCTGCACCATCGATGTTGCACCCTGAGTATATCGATTATTCGGACAGCCATATCTTTTGACTCGTTTATAGTTACGGGAGCCATAACCTGTCAAAACGAAGCTCTCCAGGAGATCTACGCCTTTGACCGCACTAGGCCATCATAATGGCGTTCCATACCCAAAAAGGACCATCCGAATCACTTTCGGGGGCTCAGAAGTTTTTTTTTCTTTTCGGTTTAATCATTTGAATTTTTTGGTTAAACGGGATCACCGTGGCTGGCCTACAATTTAACACCGCTGCAGAATGATTCCCTATGGTACAGTTCCGTTTCAAATCCACGCACTCATTTCCAAAAGTCGCACGCCACCGTTCCGGCATTTTGATCCGACGTTGCACCCCGCACTGTCGATGTTGCACCCTGAGTATATCGATTATTCGGGCAGCCATATCTTTTGACTCGTTTAGAGTTACGGGAGCCATAACCTGTCAAAACGAAGCTCTCTAGGAGATCTACGCCTTTGACCTCCCTAGTCCGTCATAACGGAGTTCCATACCCAAAAAGGACCATCCGAATCACTTTCGGGGGCTTGGAAGTTTTTTTAATTTCCAGTTTCGTCATTTGAATTTTTTGGTTAAACGGGATCACCGTTGCTGGCCTCCGATTTAACACCTCTGCAGAATGATTCCCCATGGTACACTTCTGTTTCAAATCCACGCACTCATTTCCAAAAGTCGCACGGCACCATTTCGGCGTTTTGATCCGATGTTGCACCCCGCACCGTCGATGTTGCACCTTGAGTATATCTATTATTCGGACAGCCGTATCTTTTGACTCGTTTAGAGTTACGGGAGCCTTAACCTGTTAAAACGAAGCTCTTCGGGAGATCTACGCTTTTTACGGACCTAGGCCGTCATAACGGCGTTCCATACCCAAAAAGGACCATCCGAATCACTTTCGGGGGCTCGAAAGTTTTTTTTTTCTTTTCGGTTTCATCATTTGAATTTTTTGGTTAAACGGGATCACCGTTGCTGGCCTCCGATTTAACACCTATGCAGAATGATTCCCCATGGTACACTTCCGTTTCAAATCCTCACACTCATTTCCAAAAGTCGCACGGCACCGTTTCGGCGTTTTGATCCGACGTTGCACCCCGCACCGTCGATGTTGCACCCTGAGTATATCGATTATTCGGACAGCCATATCTTTTGACTCGTTTAGAGTTACGGGAGCCATAACCTATCAAAACAAAGCTCTCCGGGAGATCTACGCCTTTGACTGCCCTAGGCCGTCATAACGGAGTTCCATACCCAAAAATGACCATCGGAATGACTTTCGGGGGCTCGGAATTTTTTTTCTTTCCGGTTTCTTCATTTGAATTTTTTGGTTAAACGGGTTCACCGTGGCTGGCCTACGATTTAACCCCACTGTAGAATGATTCCCCATGGTACAGTTCTATTTCAAATCCACACACTAATTTCCAAAAGTTGCACGGCACCATTTCGGCGTTTTGATCCGATGTTGCAACCCGCACCGTCGATGTTGCACCCTGAGTATATCGATTATTCGGACAGCCATATCTTTTGACTCGTTTAGAGTTACGGGAGCCATAACTTGTCAAAACGAAGCTCTCCAGGAGATCTACGCCTTTTACCGCCCTAGGCCGTCTTAACGGCGTTCCATACCGAAAAAGGACCATCCGAATCACTTTCGGGGGCTCGGAAGTTTATTTTCTTTTCGGTTTCATCATTTGAATTTTTTGGTTAAACGGGTTCACCGTTGATGGCCTCCAATTTAACACCTCTGCAGAATGATTCCCCATGGTACACTTCCGTTTCAAATCCACGCACTCATTTCCAAAAGTCGCATGGCACCGTTTCGGCGTTTTGATCCAATGTTGCACCCCGCACCGTCGATGTTGCACCCTGAGTATATCGATTATTCGGACAGCCATATCTTTTGACTCGTTTAGAGTTACGAGAGCCATAACCTGTCAAAACGAAGCTCTCTAGGAGATCTACGCCATTGAGAGCCCTAGGCCATCATAACGGCGTTCCATACCGAAAAAGGACCATCTGAATCACTTTCGGGGGCTCGGAAGTTTTTTTTCTTTTCGGTTTCATCATTTGAATTTTTTGGTTAAACGGGATCACTGTTGCTGGCCTCCGATTTAACACCTCTGCAGAATGATTCCCCATGGTACACTTCCGTTTCAAATCCACGCACTCATTTCCAAAAGTAGCACGGCACCGTTTCGGCGTTTTGATCCGATGTTGCAACCCGCACCGTCGATGTTGCACCCTGAGTATATCGATTATTCGGACAGCCATATATTTTGACTCGTTTAGAGTTACGGGAGCCTTAACCTGTTAAAACGAAGCTCTCCGAGAGATCTACGCCTTTGACGGCCCTAGGCCGTCATAACGGCGTTCCATACCGAAAAAGGACAATCCGAATCAATTTCGGGCGATCGGAAGTTTTTTTTCTTTTCGGTTTCATCATTTGAATTTTTTGGTTAAACGGGATCACCGTTGCTGGCCTCCGATTTAACACCTCTGCAGAATGATTCCCCATGGTACACTTCCATTTCAAATCCAGGCTCTCATTTCCAAAAGTCGCACGGCACCGTTTCGGCGTTTTGATCCGACGTTGCACCCCACACCGTCGATGTTGCACGCTGAGTATATCTATTATTCGGACAGCCGTATCTTTTGACTCGTTTAGATTTAAGGGAGCCTTAACCTGTCAAAACGAAGCTCTCTGGGAGATCTACACCTTTGACGGCCTTAGGCCGTAATAACGGCGTTCCATACCCAAAAAGGACCATCCGAATCACTTTCGGGGGCTCGAAAGTTTTTTTTCTTTTCGGTTTCATCATTTGAATTTTTTGGTTAAACGGGATCACCGTTGCTGGACTCCGATTTAACACCTCTGCAGAATGATTCCCCATGGTACACTTCCGTTTCAAATCCACGCACTCATTTCCAAAAGTCGCACGGCATCGTTTCGGCGTTTTGATCCGACGTTGCACCCCGCACCGTCGATGTTGCACCCTGAGTATATCGATTATTCGGACAGCCATATCTTTTGACTCGTTTAGAGTTACGGGAGCCATAACCTGTCAAAACAAAGCTCTCCGGGAGATCTACGCCTTTGACTGCCCTAGGCCGTCATAACGGAGTTCCGTACTCAAAAAGGACCATCGGAATGACTTTCGGGGGCTCGGAATTTTTTTTCTTTTCGGTTTCTTCATTTGAATTTTTTGGTTAAACGGGTTCTCCGTGGTTGGCCTACGATTTAACCCCGCTGCAGAATGATTCCCCATGGTACAGTTCTGTTTCAAATCCATGCACTCATTTCCAAAAGTCGCACGGCACCGTTTCGGCGTTTTGATCCGATGTTGCAACCCGCACCGTCGATGTTGCACCCTGAGTATATCGATTATTCGGACAACCATATCTTTTGACTTGTTTAGAGTTACGGGAGTCATAACCTGTCAAAATGAAGCTCTCCGGGAGATCTACGCCTTTGACGGCCCTAGCCCGTCATAATGGCATTCCATACCCAAAAAGGACCATCCGAATCACTTTCGGGGGCTCGGAATTTTTTTTCTTTTCGGTTTCATCATTTGAATTTTATGGTTAAACGGGATCACCGTGGATGGCCTCCGATTTAACACCTCTGCAGAATGATTCCCCATGGTACACTTCCGTTTCAAATCCACGCACTCATTTCCAAAAGTCGCACGGCTCAGTTTCGGCGTTTTGATCCGACGTTGCACCCCGCACCGTCGATGTTGCACCCTGAGTATATCGATTATTCGGACAGCCATATCTTTTGACTCGTTTAGAGTTACGGGAATCATAACCTTTAAAAATGAAGCTCTCCGGGAGATTTACACCTTAGATAGCCCTGGGCCATTATAACGGAGTTCCATACCCAAAAAGGACCATCGGAATGACTTTCCGGGGCTCGGAATTTTTTTTCTTTTCGGTTTCTTCTTTTGAATTTTTTGGTTAAACGGGACCACCGTGGTTGGCCTCTGATTTAACACCACTGCAAAATGATTCCCCATGGTACAGTTCCGTTTCAAATCCACGCACTCATTTCCAAAAGTCGCACGGCACCGTTTCGGCGTTTTGATCCGACGTTGCACCCCGCACCATCGATGTTGCACCCTGAGTATATCGATTATTCGGACAGCCATATCTTTTGACTCGTTTAGAGTTACGGGAGCCATAACCTGTCAAAACGAAGCTCTCCAGGAGATCTACGCCATTGACCGCCCTAGGCCATCATAATGGCGTTCCATACCCAAAAAGGACCATCCGAATCACTTTCGGGGGCTCGGAAGTTTTTTTTCTTTTCGGTTTAATCATTTGAATTTTTTGGTTAAACGGGATCACCGTGGCTAGCCTACGATTTAACACCGCTGCAGAATGATTCCCTATGGTACAGTTCCGTTTCAAATCCACGCACTCATTTCCAAAAGTCGCACGCCACCGTTTCGGCATTTTGATCCGACGTTGCACCCCGCACTGTCGATGTTGCACCCTGAGTATATCGATTATTCGGGCAGCCATATCTTTTGACTCGTTTAGAGTTATGAGAGCCATAACCTGTCAAAACGAAGCTCTCCAGGAGATCTACGCCTTTGACCACCCTAGTCCGTCATAACGGCTTTCCATACCCAAAAAGGACCATCTGAATCACTTTCGGGGGCTTGGAAGTTTTTTTTCTTTCCGGTTTCGTCATTTGAATTTTTTGGTTAAACGGGATCACCGTTGCTGGCCTCCGATTTAACACCTCTGCAGAACGATTCCCCATGGTACACTTCCGTTTCAAATCCATGCACTCATTTCCAAAAGTTGCAAGGCACCGTTTCGGCGTTTTGATCTGACGTTGCACCCCGCACCGTCGATGTTGTACCTTGAGTATATCTATTATTCGGACAGCCATATCTTTTGACTCGTTTAGAGTTACGGGAGCCTTAACCTGTTAAACAAAGCTCTCCGGGAGATCTACGCCTTTGACGGCCCTAGGCCGTCATAACGGCGTTCCATACCCAAAAAGGACCATCCGAATCACTTTCGGGGGCTCGAAAGTTTTTTTTTTCTTTTCGGTTTCATCATTTGAATTTTTTGGTTAAACGAGATCACCGTTGCTGGCCTCCGATTTAACACCTCTGCAGAATGATTCCCCATGGTACACTTCCGTTTCAAATCCACACACTCATTTCCAAAAGTCACACGGCACCGTTTCGGCGTTTTGATCCGACGTTGCACCCCGCACCGTCGATGTTGCACCCTGAGTATATCGATTATTCGGACAGCCATATCTTTTGACTCGTTTAGAGTTATGGGAGCCATAACCTGTCAAAACAAAGCTCTCTGGGAGATCTACGCCTTTGATTGCCATAGTCCGTCATAACGGAGTTCCATACCCAAAAATGACCATCGGAATGACTTTCGGGGGCTCGGAATTTTTTTTCTTTTCGGTTTCTTCATTTGAATTTTTTGGTTAAACGGGTTCACCGTGGCTGGCCTACGATTTAACCCCGCTGTAGAATGATTCCCCATGGTACAGTTCTATTTCAAATTCACACACTAATTTACAAAAGTCGCACGGCACCGTTTCGGCATTTTGATCCGATGTTGCAACCCGCACCGTCGATGTTGCACCCTGAGTATATCGATTATTCGGACAGCCATATCTTTTGACTCGTTTAGAATTACGGGAGCCATAACTTGTCAAAACGAAGCTCTCCAGGAGATCTACGCCTTTTACCGCCCTAGGCCGTCTTAACGGCGTTCCATACCCAAAAAGGACCATCCGAATCACTTTCGGGGGCTCGGAAGTTTATTTTCTTTTCGGTTTCATCATTTGAATTTTTTGGTTAAACGGGTTCACCGTTGATAGCCTCCAATTTAACACCTCTGCAGAATGATTCCCCATGGTACACTTCCGTTTCAAATCCACGCACTCATTTCCAAAAGTCGCACGGCACCGTTTCGGCGTTTTGATCCAATGTTGCACCCCGCACCGTCGATGTTGCACCCTGAGTATATCGATTATTCGGACAGCCATATCTTTTGACTCGTTTAGAGTTACGAGAGCCATAACCTGTCAAAACGAAGCTCTCTAGGAGATCTACGCCATTGAGAGCCCTAGGCCATCATAACGGCGTTCCATACCGAAAAAGGACCATCCGAATCACTTTCGGGGGCTCGGAAGTTTTTTTTCTTTTCGGTTTCATCATTTGAATTTTTTGGTTAAACGGGATCACTGTTGCTGGCCTCCGATTTAACACCTCTGCAGAATGATTTCCCATGGTACACTTCCGTTTCAAATCCATGCACTCATTTCCAAAAGTAGCACGGCACCGTTTCGGCGTTTTGATCCGATGTTGCAACCCGCACCTTCGATGTTGCACCCTGAGTATATCGATTATTCGGACAGCCATATATTTTGACTCGTTTAGAGTTACGGGAGCCTTAACCTATTAAAACGAAGCTCTCCGGGAGATCTACGCCTTTGACGGCCCTAGGCCGTCATAACGGCGTTCCATACCGAAAAAGGACCATCCGAATCAATTTCGGGCGCTCGGAAGTTTTTTTTCTTTTCGGTTTCATCATTTGTAATTTTTGGTTAAACGGGATCACCGTTGCTGGCCTCCGATTTAACACCTCTGCAGAATGATTCCCCATGGTACACTTCCATTTCAAATCCAGGCACTCATTTCCAAAAGTCGCACGGCACCGTTTCGGCGTTTTGATCCGACGTTGCACCTCACACCGTCGATGTTGCACCCTGAGTATATCTATTATTCGGACAGCCATATCTTTTGACTCGTTTAGATTTAAGGGAGCCTTAACCTGTCAAAACGAAGCTCTCCGGGAGATCTACAGCTTTGACGGCCCTAGGCCGTCATAACGGCGTTCCATACCCAAAAAGGACCATCTGAATCACTTTCGGGGGCTCGAAAGTTTTTTTTCTTTTCGGTTTCATCATTTGAATTTTTTGGTTAAACGAGATCACCGTTGCTGGCCTCCGATTTAACACCTCTGCAGAATGATTCCCTATGGTACACTTCCGTTTCAAATCCACGCACTCATTTCCAAAAGTCGCACGGCACCGTTTCGGCGTTTTGATCCGACGTTGCACCCCGCACCGTCAATGTTGCACCCTGAGTATATCGATTATTCGGACAGCCATATCTTTTGACTCGTTTAGAGTTACGGGAGCCATAACCTGTCAAAACAAAGCTCTCCGGGAGATCTACGCCTTTGACTGCCCTAGGCCGTCATAACGGAGTTCCATACTCAAAAAGGACCATCAGAATGACTTTCGGGGGCTCGGAATTTTTTTTCTTTTCGGTTTCTTCATTTGAATTTTTTTGGTTAAACGGGATCACCTTGGTTGGCCTCCGATTTAACACCGCTGCAAAATGATTCCCCATGGTACAGTTCCGTTTCAAATCCATGCACTCATTTCCAAAAGTCGCACGGCACCGTTTCGGCGTTTTGATCCGACGTTGCAACCCGCACCGTCGATGTTGCACCCTGAGTATATCGATTATTCGGACAGCCATATCTTTTGACTTGTTTAGAGTTACGGGAGTCATAACCTGTCAAAATGAAGCTCTCCGGGAGATCTACGCCTTTGACGGCCCTAGGCCGTCATAATGGCATTCCATACCCAAAAAGGACCATCCGAATCACTTTCGGGGGCTCGGAAGTTTTTTTTCTTTTCGGTTTCATCATTTTAATTTTATGGTTAAACGGGATCACCGTGGATGGCCTCCGATTTAACACCTCTGCAGAATGATTCCCCATGGTACACTTCCGTTTCAAATCCACGCACTCATTTCCAAAAGTCGCACGGCACAGTTTCGGCGTTTTGATCCGACGTTGCACCCCGCACCGTCGATGTTGCACCCTGAGTATATCGATTATTCGGACAGCCATATCTTTTGACGCGTTTAGAGTTACGGGAATCATAACCTTTCAAAATGAAGCTCTCCGGGAGATCTACACCTTTGATAGCCCTAGGCCATCATAACGGAGTTCCATACCCAAAAAGGACCATCGGAATGACTTTCAGGGGCTCGGAATTTTTTTTCTTTTCGGTTTCTTCATTTGAATTTTTTTGGTTAAACGGGATCACCGTGGTTGGCCTCCGATTTAACACCGCTGCAAAATGATTCCCCATGGTACAGTTCCATTTCAAATCCATGCACTTATTTCCAAAAGTCGCACGGCACCGTTTCGGCGTTTTGATCCGACGTTGCACCCTGAGTATATCGATTATTCGGACAGCCATATCTTTTGACTCGTTTAGAGTTACAGGAGCCATAACCTGTCAAAACGAAGCTCCCCAGGAGATCTACGCCTTTGACCATCCTAGGCCATCATAACGGCGATCCATACCCAAAAAGGACCATCCGAAACACTTTCGAGGGCTCAGAAGTTTTTTTTTCTTTTCGGTTTCATCATTTGAATTTTTTTGTTAAACAGGATCACCGTGGCTGGCCTACGATTTAACACCGCTGCAGAATGATTCCCTATGGTACAGTTCCATTTCAAATCCACGCACTCATTTCCAAAAGTCGCATGCCACCGTTTCGGCGTTTTGATCCGACGTTGCACCCCGCACTGTCGATGTTGCACCCTGAGTATATCGATTATTCGGACAGCCATATCTTTTGACTCGTTTAGAGTTAAGGGAGCCATAACCTGTCAAAATGAAGCTCTCCTGGAGATCTACGTCTTTGACAGCCCTAGGCCATCATAACGGCATTCCATACCAAAAAAGGACCATCCGAATCACTTTCGGTGGCTCGGATGTTTTTTTTCTATTCGGTTTCATCATTTGAATTTTTTGGTTAAACGGGATCACCGTTGATGGCATCCGATTTAACACCTCTGCAGAATGATTCCCCATGGTACACTTCCATTTCTAATCCACACACTCATTTCCAAAAGTCGCACGGCACCGTTTTGGCGTTTTGATCCGATGTTGCACCCCGCACCGTCGATGTTGCACCCTGAGTATATCGATTATTCAGACAGCCATATCTTTTGACTCGTTTAGAATTACGGGAGCCATAACCTGTCAAAACGAATATCTCCGAGAGATATACGCCTTTGACTGCCCTAGGCCGTAATAACGGAGTTCCATACCCAAAAATTACCATCGGATTGACTTTCGGGGGCTCGGAATATTTTTTTTCCTTTTGATTTCTTCATTTGAATTTTTTGGTTAAACGGGATCACCGTGGATGGCCTACGATTTAACCCCGCTGCAGAATGATTCCCCATGGTACAGTTCCATTTCAAATCCACGCACTCATTTCCAAAAGTCGCACGGCACCGTTTCGGCGTTTTGATCCGACGTTGCACCCCGCACCGTCGATGTTGCACCCTGAGTATATCGATTATTCGGACAGCCATATCTTTTGACTCGTTTAGAGTTACGGGAGCCATAACCTGTCAAAACGAAGCTCTCCAAGAGTTCTAAGCCTTTGACGGCCCTAGGCTATCATAATTGCGTTACATACCCAAAAAGGACCATCCGAATCACTTTCGGGGGCTCGGAAGTTTTTTTTTCTTTTCGGTTTCATCATTTGAATTTTTTGATTAAACGGGATCACCATGGCTGGCCTCCGATTTAACACCTCTACAGAATGATTCCCCATCGTACACTTCCGTTTCAAATCCACGCACTCATTTCCAAAAGTCGCACGGCACAGTTCCGGCGTTTTGATCCTACGTTGCACCCCGCACCGTCGATGTTGCACCCTGAGTATATCGATTATTCGGACAGCCATATCTTTTGACTCGTTTAGAGTTACGAGAGTCATAACCTGTCAAAACGAAGCTCTCCGGAAGATCTACACCTTTGATAGCCCTAGGCTGTCATAACGGAGTTCCATACCCAAAAAGGACCATCAGAATGACTTTCGAGGGCTCGGAATTTTTTTTCTTTTCGGTTTCTTCATTCGAATTTTTTGGTTAAACGGGATCACCGTGGTTGGCCTCCGATTTAACACCGCTGCAAAATGATTCCCCATGGTACAGTTCCATTTCAAATCCACGCACTCATTTCCAAAAGTCGCACGGCACCGTTTCGGCGTTTTGATCCGACGTTGCACCCCGCACCGTCGATGTTGCACCCTGAGTATATCGAATATTCGGACAGCCATATCTTTTGACTCGTTTTGAGTTACGGGAGCCATAACCTGTCAAAACGAAGCTCTCCAGGAGATCTACGCCTTTGACCGCCCTAGGCCGTCATAACGGCGTTCCATACCCAAAAAGGACCATCCGAATCACTTTCGGGGGCTTAGAAGTTTTTTTTCTTTTCGGTTTCATCATTTGAATTTTTTGGTTAAACGGTATCACCGTGGCTGGCCTATGATTTAACACCGCTGCAGAATGATTCCCCATGGTACACTTCTGTTTCAAATCCATGCACTCATTTCCAAAAGTCGCACGGCACCGTTTCGGCGTTTTGATCCGATGTTGCAAACCGCACCGTCGATGTTGCACCCTGAGTATATCGATTATTCGGACAGCCATATATTTTGACTCGTTTAGAGTTACGGGAGCCATAACCTGTCAAAACGAAGCTCTCCAGGAGATCTACGCCTTTGACAGCCCTAGGCTGTCATAATGGCATTCCATACCGAAAAAGGACCATCCGAATCACTTTTAGGGGCTCGGAAGTTTTTTTTCTTTTCGGTTTCATCATTTGAATTTTTTGGTTAAACGGGATCACCATTGCTGGCCTCCGAATTAACACCTCTGCAGGATGATTCCCCATGGTACACTTCCGTTTCAAATCCACGCACTCATTTTCAAAAGTCGCACGACATCGTTTCGGCGTTTTGATCCGACGTTGCACCCCGCACCGTCGATGTTGCACCCTGAGTATATCTATTATTCGGACATCCATATCTTTTGACTCGTTTAGAGTTACGGGAGCCTTAACCTGTTAAAACGAAGCTCTCTGGGAGATCTACGCCTTTGATGGCCCTAGGCCATCATAACGGCGTTCCATACCCAAAAAGGACCATCCGAATCACTTTCAGGGGCTCGAAAGTTTTTCTTCTTTTCGGTTTCATCATTTGAATTTTTTGGTTAAACGGGATCACCGTTGATGGCCTCCGATTTAACACCTCTGCAGAATGATTCCCCATGGTACACATCCGTTTCAAATCCACGCACACATTTCCAAAAGTCGCACGGCACCGTTTCGGCGTTTTGATCCGATGTTGCACCCCGCACCGTCGATGTTGGACCCTGAGTATATCGATTATTCGGACAGCCATATCTTTTGACTCGTTTAGAGTTACGGGAGCCATAACCTGTCAAAACGAAGCTCTCCAGGAGAACTATGCCTTTGACAGCCCTAGGCCATCATAACGGCATTCCATACCAAAAAGGACCATCCGAATCACTTTCGGGGGCTCGGAAGTTTTTTTTCTTTTCGGTTTCATCATTTGAATTTTTTGGTTAAACGGGATCACCGTTGCTGGCCTCCGATTTAACACCTCTGCAGAATCATTCCCCATGGTACAGTTCTGTTTCAAATCCACGCACTCATTTCCAAAAGTCGCAAGGCACCGTTTCGGCGTTTTGATCCGATGTTGCACCACGCACCGTCGATGTTGCACCCTGAGTATATCGATTATTCGGACAGCCATATCTTTTGACTCGTTTAGAGTTACGGGAGCCATATCCTGTGAAAACGAAGCTCTCCAGGAGATCTATGCCTTTGATAGCCCTAGGCCGTCATAACGGCGTTCCATACCAAAAAGGACCATCCGAATCACTTTCGTGGGCTCGGAAGTTTTTTTCTTTTCGGTTTCATCATTTGAATTTTTTGGTTAAACGGGATCACCGTGGCTGGCCTCCGATTTAATACCTCTGCAGAATGATTCCCCATGGTACACTTCCGTTTCAAATCCACGCACTCATTTCGAAAAGTCGCACGGCACCGTTTCGACGTTTTGATCCGATGTTGCAACCCCCACCGTCGATGTTGCACCTTGAGTATATCGATTATTCGGACAGCCATATCTTTTGACTCGTTTAGAGTTACGGGAGCCATAACCTGTCAAAACGAATCTCTCCAGGAGATCTACGCCTTTGACAGCCCTAGGCCGTCATAACGGCGTTCCATACCGAAAAAGGACCATCCGAATCACTTTCGGGGGCTCGGAAGTTTTTTTTCTTTTCGGTTTCATCATTTGAATTTTTTGGTTAAACGGGATCACCGTTGCTGGCCTCCGATTTTACACCTCTACAGAATGATTCCCCATGGTACAGTTCTATTTCAAATCCACGCACTCATTTCCAAAAGTCGCACGGCACCGTTTCGGCGTTTTGATCCGATGTTGTAACCCGCACCGTCGATGTTGCACCCTGAGTATATCGATTATTCGGACAGCCATATCTTTTGACTCGCTTAGAGTTACGGGAGCCATAACCTGTCAAAACGAAGCTCTCCAGGAGATCTACGCCTTTGACCGCCCTAGGCCGTCATAACGGCATTCCATACCGAAAAAGGACCATCCGAATCACTTTCGGGGGCTCGGAAGTTTTTTTTCTTTTTGGTTTCATCATTTGAATTTTATGGTTAAACGGGATCACCGTTGATGGCCTCCGATTTAACACCTCTGCAGAATAATTCCCCATGGTACACATCCGTTTCAAATCCACGCACTCATTTCCAAAAGTCGCACGACACCGTTTCGGCGTTTTGATCCGATGTTGCACCCCGCCTCGTCGATGTTGCTCCCTGAGTATATCGATTATTCGGACAACCATATCTTTTGACTCGTTTATATTTACGGGAGCCATAACCTGTCAAAACGAAGCTCTCTAGGAGATCTACGCCTTTGACAGCCCTAGGCCATCATAACGGCGTTCCATACCGAAAAAGGACCATCCGAATCACTTTCGGGGGCTCGGAAGTTTTTTTCTTTTCGGTATCATCATTTGAATTTTTTGGTTAAACGGGATCACCGTTGCTGGCCTCCGATTAAAAACCTCTGCAGAATGATTCCCCATGGTACACTTCCATTTCAAATCCACGCACACATTTCCAAAAGTCGCACGGCACCGTTTCGGCGTTTTGATCCGACGTTGCACCCCGCACCGTCGATGTTGCACCCTGAGTATATCGATTATTCGGACAACCATATATTTTGACTCGTTTAGAGTTACGGGAGCCATAACCTGTCAAAATGAAGCTCTCCAAGAGATCTACGCCTTTGACAGCCCTAGGGCGTCATAACGGCGTTCCATACCGAAAAAGGACCATCCGAATTACTTTCGGTGTCTCGGAAGTTTTTTTTCTTTTCGGTTTCATCATTTGAATTTTTTGGTTAAACGGGATCACCGTTGCTGGCCTCCGATTTAAAACCTCTTCAGAATGATTCCCCATGGTACACTTCCGTATCAAATCCACGCACTCATTTCCAAAAGTTGCACGGCACCGTTTCAGCATTTTGATCCGACGTTGCACCACGCACCGTCGATGTTGCACCCTGAGTATATCTATTATTCGGACAGCCATATCTTTTGACTCGTTTAGAGGTACGGGAGCCATAGCCTGTTAAAACGAAGCTCTCTGGGAGATCTACTCCTTTGACGGCCCTAAGCCATCATAACGGCGTTCCATACCCAAAAAGGACCATCCGAATCACTTTCGGGGGCTCGAATGTTTTTTTTCTTTTCGGTTTCATTATTTGAATTTTTTGGTTAAACCGGATCACCGTTGCTGGCTTCCGATTTAACACCTCTGCAGAATGATTCCCCATGGTACACTTCCATTTCAAATCCACGCACTCATTTCCAAAAGTCGCATGGCACCGTTTCGGCGTTTTGATCCGACGTTGCACCCCGCACAGTCGATGTTGCACCTTGAGTATATCGATTATTTGGACAGCCATATCTTTTGACTCGTTTAGAGTTACGGGATCCATAACCTGTCAAAACGAAGCTCTCCGGGAGATCTACGCCTTTGACCACCCTAGGCCGTCATAACGGCGTTCCATACCGAAAAAGGACCATCCGAATCACTTTCGAGGGCTCGGAAGTTTTTTTTCATTTCGGTTTCATCATTTGAATTTTTTGGTTAAACGGGATCACCGTTGATGGCCACCGATTTAACACCTCTGCAGAATGATTCCACATGGTACACTTCCGTTTCAAATCCACTCACTCATTACCAAAATTCGCACAACATCGTTTCGGCGTTTTGATCCGACGTTGCACCCCGCACCGTCGATGTTGCACCCTGAGTATAACAATTATTCGGAAAACCATATCTTTTGACTCTTTTAGAGTTACAGGAGCCATAACCTGTCAAAATGAAGCTCTCCAGGAGATCTACGCCTTTGACTACCCTAGGCCATCATAACGGCGTTCCATACCGAAAAAGGACCATCCGAATCACTTTCGGGGGCTCGGAAGTTTGTTTTCTTTTCGGTTTCATCATTTGAATTTTTTGGTTAAACGGGATCACCGTTGCTGGCCTCCGATTTAACACCTCTACAGAATGATTCCCCATGGTACACTTCCGTTTCAAATCCACGCACTCATTTCGAAAAGTCGCACGGCACCGTTTCGGCGTTTTGATCCGATGTTGCAACCCGCACCGTCGATGTTGCACCCTGAGTATATCGATTATTCAGACATCCATATCTTTTGACTCGTTTAGAGTTACGGGAGCCATAACCTGTCAAAACGAAGCTCTCCAGGAGATCTATGCCTTTGACAGCCCTAGGCCGTCATAACGGCGTTCCATACTGAAAAAGGACCATCCGAATCACTTTCGGGGGCTCGGAAGTTTGTTTTCTTTTCGATTTCATCATTTGAATTTTTTGGTTAAACGGGATCACCGTTGCTGGCCTCCGATTTAACACCTCTGCATAATGATTCCCCATGGTACACTTCCATTTCAAATCCACGCACTCATTTCCAAAAGTCGCACGGCACCGTTTCGGCGTTTTGATCCGATGTTGCACCCCGCACCGTCGATGTTGCACCCTGAGTATATAGATTATTCGGACAGCCATATCTTTTGACTCGTTTAGAGTTACGGGAGCCGTAACCTTTCAAAACGAAGCTCTCTGAGAGATCTACGCCTTTGACTGCCCTAGGTCGTAATAACGGAGTTCCATCCCCAAAAAGGACCATCGGAATGACTTTCGGTGGCTTGGAATTATTTTTCTTTTTGGTTTCTTCATTTGAATTTTTTGGTTAAACGGGATCACCGTGGCTGGCTTACGATTTAACCCCGCTGCAGAATGATTCCCCATGGTACAGTTCCATTTCAAATCCATGCACTCATTTCCGAAAGTCGCACGGCACCGTTCCAACGTTTTGGTCCGACGTTGCACCCCGCACCGTCGATGTTGCACCCTGAGTATATCGATTATTCGGACAGCCATATCTTTTGACTCGTTAAGAGTTACGGGAGCCATTACCTATCAAAACGAAGGTCTCCGAGAGATCTACGCCTTTGACGGCACTAGGCTATCATAACGGCGTTCCATACCCAAAAAGGACCATCTAAATCACTTTCGGGGGCTCGGAAGTTTTTTTTCTCTGTTCGGTTTCATCATTTGAATTTTATGGTTAAACGGGATCACCGTGGCTGGCCTCTGATTTAACACCTATGCAGAATGATTCCCCATGGTACACTTCCATTTCAAATCCACGCACTCATTTCCAAAAGTCGCACGGCACAGTTTCGGCGTTTTGATCCGACGTTGCACCCCGCACCGTCGATGTTGCACCCCGAGTATATCGATTATTCGGACAGCCATATCTTTTGACTCGTTTAGAGTTACGTGAGTCATCACCTGTCAAAACGAAGCTCTCCGGGAGATCTACGCCTTTGATAGCCCTAGGCCGTCATAACGGAGTTCCATACCCAAAAAGGACCATCGGAATGACTTTCGAGGGCTCGGAATTTTTTTTCTTTTTTGTTTCTTCATTTGAATTTTTTGGTTAAACGGGATCACCGTGGCTGGCCTCCGATTTAACCCCGCTGCAAAATGATTCCCCATGGTACAGTTCCATTTCAAATCCACGCACTCATTTCTAAAAGTCGCACGGCTCCGTTTCGGCGTTTTGATCCGACGTTGCACCCCGCACCGTCGATGTTGCACCCTGAGTATATCGATTATTCGGACAGCCATATCTTTTGATTCGTTTAGAGTTACAGGAGCCATAACCTGTCAAAACGAAGCTCTCCAGGAGATCTACGCCTTTGACCGTCCTAGGCCATCATAACGGCGTTCCATACCGAAAAAGGTCCATCCGAATCACTTTCGGGGGCTCGGAAGTATTTTTTCTTTTCGGTTTCATCATTTGATTTTTTTGGTTAAACGGGATCACCGTTGCTGGCCTCCGATTTAATACCTCTGCAGAATGATTCCCCATGGTACACTTCCATTTCAAATCCACGCACTCATTTCCAAAAGTCGAACGCCACCGTTTCGGCGTTTTGATCCGACGTTGCACCCCACACCGTCGATGTTGCACCCTGAGTATATCGATTATTCGGACAACCATATCTTTTGACTCGTTTAGAGTTACGGGAGTCATAACCTGTCTAAACGAAGCTCTCCGGGAGATCTACGGCTTTGACAGCCCTAGGCCGTCTTAACGGAGTTCCATACCCAAAAAGGACCTTCGTAATGACTTTCGGGGGTTCGGAATTTTTTTTCTTTTCGGTTTCTTCATTTGAATTTTTTGTTAAACGGGATCACCGTGGCTGGCCTACGATTTAACCTCGCTGTAGAATGATTCCCCATGGGACAGTTCCGTTTCAAATCCAAACACTAATTTCCAAAAGTCGCACGACACCGTTTCGGCGTTTTGATCCGACATTGCACCCCGCACCGTCGATGTTGCACCCTGAGTATATCGATTATTCAAACAGCTGTATCTTTTGACTCGTTTAGAGTTACGGGAGCCAGAACCTGTCAAAAAGGAGCTCTCCGCGAGATCTACGCCTTTGACGGCCCTAGGCTATCATAACGGCGTTCCATACCCCAAAAGGACCATCTAAATCACTTTCGGGGGCTCGGAAGTTTTTTTTTCTCTATTCGGTTTCATCATTTGAATTTTATGGTTAAACGGGATCACCGTGGCTGGCCTCTGATTTAACACCTCTGCAGAATGATTCCCCATAGTACACTTCCATTTAAAATCCACGCACTCATTTCCAAAAGTCACACGGCACAGTTTCAGCGTTTTGATCCGACGTAGCACCCCGCACCGTCGATGTTGCACCCCGAGTATATCGATTATTCGGACAGCCATATCTTTTGACTCGTTTAGAGTTACGTGAGTCATAACCTGTCAAAACCAAGCTCTCCGGGAGATCTACGCCTTTGATAGCCCTAGGCCGTCATAACGGAGTTCCATACCCAAAAAGGACCATCGGAATGACTTTCGGGGGCTCGGAATTTTTTTCTTTTTTGTTTCTTCATTTGAATTTTTTGGTTAAACGGGATCACCGTGGCTGGCCTCCGATTTAACACCGCTGCAAAATGATTCCCCATGGTACAGTTCCGTTTCAAATCCACGCACTCATTTCCAAAAGTCGCACGGCACCATTTCGGCGTTTTTATCCGACGTTGCACCCCGCACCGTCGATGTTGCACCCTGAGTATATCGATTATTCGGACAGCCATATCTTTTGATTCGTTTAGAGTTACAGGAGCCATAACCTGTCAAAACGAAGCTCTCCAGAAGATCTACGCCTTTGATGGCCCAAGGCCATCATAACGGCGTTCCATACCGAAAAAGGACCATCCGAATCACTTTCGGGGGCTCGGAAGTTTTTTTTCTTTTCGGTTTCATCATTTGAATTTTTTGGTTAAACGAGATCACCGTTGCTGGCTTCCGATTTAACACCTCTGTAGAATGATTCCCCATGGTACACTTTCGTTTCAAATCCACGCACTCATTTCCAAAAGTCGCACGGCACCGTTTCGGCGTTTTGATCCGACGTTGCACTCCGCACCGTCGATGTTGCACCCTGAGTATATCAATTATTCTGACATCCATATCTTTTGACTCGTTTAGAGTTACGGGAGCCATAACCTTTCAAAACGAAGCTCTCCGGGAGATCTACGGCTTTGACTGCCCTAGGCCGTCATAACAGAGTTCCATACCCAAAAAGGACCTTCGGAATGACTTTCCGGGGCTCGGAATTTTTTTTCTTTTCGGTTTCTTCATTTGAATTTTTTGGTTAAACGGGATCACCGTGGCTGGCCTACGATTTAACACCGCTGCAAAATGATTCCCCATGGTACAGTTCCGTTTCAAATCCATGCATTCATTTCCAAAAGTCGAACGACACCGTTTCGGCGTTTTGATCCGACGTTGCACCCCGCACTGTCGATGTTGCACCTTGAGTATATCGATTATTCGGACAGCCATATCTTTTGACTCGTTTAGAGTTGCGGGAGCCATAACATGTCAAAATAAAGCTCTCCAGGAGATCTACACCCTAGGCTATCATAACGGCGTTCCATACCCAAAAAGGACCATCCGAATCACTTTCGGGGGCTCGGAAGTTTTTTTTCTTTTCGGTTTCATCATTTGAATTTTTTGGTTAAACTGGATCACCGTGGCTGGCCTACGATTTAACACCGCTGCAGAATGATTCCCCATGGTACAGTTTCGTTTCAAATCCACACACTCATTTCCAAAAGTCGCACGGCACCGTTTCGGCGTTTTGATCCGATGTTGCACCCCGCACTGTCGATGTTGCACCCGGAGTATATCGATTATTCGGACAGCCATATCTTTTGACTCGTTTAGTGTTACGGGAGCCATAACCTATCAAAACGAAGCTCTCTAGGAGATCTACGCCTTTAACTACCCAAGGTAGTCATAACGGCATTCTATACTGAAAAAGGACCATCCGAATCACTTTCAGGGGCTCGGAAGTTTTTTTTCTTTTCGGTTTCATCATCTGAATTTTTTGGTTAAACGGGATCACCGTTGCTGGCCTCCGATTTAACACCTCTGCAGAATGATTCTCCATGGTACACTTCCATTTCAAATCCACGCACTCATTTTCAAAAGTCGCACGACACCGTTTCGGTGTTTTGATCCAATGTTGCAACCCGCACCGTCGATGTTGCACCTTGAGTATACCGATTATTCGGACAGCCATATCTTTTGACTCGTTTAGAGTTACGGGAGCCATAACATGTCAAAACGAAGCTCTCCAGGAGATCTATACCTTTGACCGCCCTAGGTTGTCATAACGGCGTTCCATACCCAAAAAGGACCATCCGAATCACTTTCAGGGGCTTGGAAGTTTTTTTTCTTTTCGGTTTCATCATTTGAATTTTTTGGTTAAACGGGATCACCGTGGTTGGCCTACGATTTAACACCGCTGCAGAATGATTCCCCATGGTACAGTTTCGTTTCAAATCCATGCACTCATTTCCAAAAGTCGCACGGCACCGTTTCGGCGTTTTTATCCGACGTTGCACCCCGCACCGTCGATGTTGCACCCTGAGTATATCGATTATTCGGACAGCCGTATCTTTTGACTCGTTTAGAGTTACGGGAGCCATAACCTGTCAAAACGAAGCTCTTCAGGAGATCTACGCCTTTGGCGGCCCTAGGCAGTCATAATGGCATTCCATACCCAAAAAGGACCATCTGAATCACATTTGGGGGCTTGGAAGTTTTTTTTTCTTTTCGGTTTCATCATTTGAATTTTTTGGTTAAACGGGATCACCGTGGCTGGCCTACGATTTAACACCGCTGCAAAATGATTCCCCATGGTACAGTTCCGTTTCAAATCCACGCACTCATTTCCAAAAGTCGGACGACACCATTTCGGCGTTTTGATCCAACGTTGCACCCCGCACCGTCGATGTTGCACCTTGAGTATATCGATTATTCGGACAACCATATCTTTTGACTCGTTTAGAGTTACGGGAGCCATAACATGTCAAAACGAAGCTCTCCAGGAGATCTAGGCCTTTGACCGCCCTAGGCCGTCATAACGGCGTTCCATACCGAAAAAGGACCATCCGAATCACTTTCGGGGGCTCGGAAGTTTTTTTTCTTTTCGGTTTCATCATTTGAATTTTTTTGTTAAACGAGATCACCGTTGCTGGCTTCCGATTTAACACCTCTGTAGAATGATTCCCCATGGTACACTTTCGTTTCAAATCCACGCACTCATTTCCAAACGTCGCATGGCACCGTTTCGGCGTTTTGATCCGACGTTGCACTCCGCACCGTCGATGTTGCACCCTGAGTATATCAATTATTCTGACATCCATATCTTTTGACTCGTTTAGAGTTACGGGAGCCATAACCTGTCAAAACGAAGCTCTCCGGGAGATCTACGGCTTTGACTGCCCTAGGCCGTCATAACAGAGTTCCATACCCAAAAAGGACCTTCGGAATGACTTTCCGGGGCTCGGAATTTTTTTCTTTTCGGTTTCTTCATTTGAATTTTTTGGTTAAACGGGATCACCGTGGCTGGCCTACGATTTAACACCGCTGCAAAATGATTCCCCATGGTACAGTTCCGTTTCAAATCCATGCATTCATTTCCAAAAGTCGAACGACACCGTTTCGGCGTTTTGATCCGACGTTGCACCCCGCACTGTCGATTTTGCACCTTGAGTATATCGATTATTCGGACAGCCATATCTTTTGACTCGTTTAGAGTTGCGGGAGCCATAACATGTCAAAACAAAGCTCTCCAGGAGATCTACGCCCTTGACCACCCTAGGCCATCATAACGGCGTTCCATACCCAAAAAGGACCATCCGAATCACTTTCGGGGGCTCGGAAGTTTTTTTTCTTTTCGGTTTCATCATTTGAATTTTTTGGTTAAACTGGATCACCGTGGCTGGCCTACGATTTAACACCACTGCAGAATGATTCCCCATGGTACAATTTCGTTTCAAAGCCACACACTCATTTCCAAAAGTCGCACGGCACCGTTTCGGCGTTTTGATCCGATGTTGCACCCCGCACCGTCGATGTTGCACCCTGAGTATATCGATTATTCGGACAGCCATATCTTTTGACTCGTTTAGTGTTACGGGAGCCATAACCTATCAAAACGAAGCTCTCTAGGAGATCTACGCCTTTAACTACCCAAGGTAGTCATAACGGCGTTCTATACCGAAAAAGGACCATCCGAATCACTTTCAGGGGCTCGGAAGTTTTTTTTCTTTTCGGTTTCATCATCTGAATTTTTTGGTTAAACGGGATTACCGTTGCTGGCCTCCGATTTAACACCTCTGCAGAATGATTCTCCATGGTACACTTCCGTTTCAAATCCACGCACTCATTTCTAAAAGTCGCACGACACCGTTTTGGTGTTTTGATCCAATGTTGCAACCCGCACCGTCGATGTTGCACACTGAGTATACCGATTATTCGGACAGCCATATCTTTTGACTCGTTTAGAGTTACGGGAGCCATAACATGTCAAAACGAAGCTCTCCAGGAGATCTACACCTTTGACCGCCCTAGGCCGTCATAACGGCGTTCCATACCCAAAAAGGACCATCCGAATCACTTTCAGGGGCTCAGAAGTTTTTTTTCTTTTCGGTTTCATCATTTGAATTGTTTGGTTAAACGGGATCACCGTGGTTGGCCTACGATTTAACACCGCTGCAGAATGATTCCCCATGGTACAGTTCTGTTTCAAATCCATGCACTCATTTCCAAAAGTCGCACGACACCGTTTCGGCGTTTTTATCCGACGTTGCACCCCGCACCGTCGATGTTGCACCCTGAGTATATCGATTATTCGGACAGCCGTATCTTTTGACTCGTTTAGAGTTACGGGAGCCATAACCTGTCAAAACGAAGCTCTCCAGGAGATCTACGCCTTTGACGGCCCTAGGCAGTCATAATGGCATTCCATACCCAAAAAGGACCATCTGAATCACATTTGGGGGCTTGGAAGTTTTTTTTTCTTTTCGGTTTCATCATTTGAATTTTTTGGTTAAACGGGATCACCGTGGCTGGCCTACGATTTAACACCGCTGCAAAATGATTCCCCATGGTACAGTTCCGTTTCAAATCCACGCACTCATTTCCAAAAGTCGTACGACACCGTTTCGGCGTTTTGATCCAACGTTGCACCCCGCACCGTCGATGTTGCACCCAGAGTATATCGATTATTCGGACAACCATATCTTTTGACTCGTTTAGAGTTACGGGAGCCATAACATGTCAAAACGAAGCTCTCCAGGAGATCTAGGCCATTGACCGCCCTAGGCCGTCATAACGGCGTTCCATACCGAAAAAGGACCATCCGAATCACTTTCGGGGGCTCGGAAGTTTTTTTTTATTTTCGGTTTCATCATTTGAATTTTTTGGTTAAACGGGATCACCGTTGCTGGCCTCCGATTTAACACCTCTGCAGAATGATTACCCATGGTACACTTCCATTACAAATCCACGCACTCATTTCCAAAAGTGGCACGCCCTCGTTTCGGCGTTTTGATCCGACGTTGCAACCCGCACCGTCGATGTTGCACCCTGAGTATATCTATTATTCGGACAGCCATATCTTTTGACTCGTTTAGAGCTACGGGAGCCATAACCTGTCAAAACGAAGCTCTCCGGGAGATCTACGGCTTTGACTGCCCTAGGTCGTCTTAACGGAGTTCCATACCCAAAAAGGACCTTCGGAATGACTTTCGGGGGCTCGGAATTTTTTTTCTTTTCGGTTTCTTCATTTGAATTTTTGTTAAACGGGATCACCGTGGCTGGCCTACGATTTAACCTCGCGGCAAAATGATTCCCCATGGTACAATTCCGTTTCAAATCCACCCACTCATTTCCAAAAGTCGCCCGACACCGTTTCGGCGTTTTGATCCGACGTTGCACCCCGCACCGTCGATGTTGCACCCTGAGTATATCGATTATTCGGACAGCCATATCTTTTGACTCGTTTAGAGTACGGAAGCCATAACCTGTCAAAACGAAGCTCTCCAAAAAATCTACGCCTTTGACGGCCCTTGGCTGTCATAACGGCATTCCATACCCAAAAAGGACCATCCGAATCACTTTCGGGGGCTCGGAATTTTTTTTTCTTTTCGATTTCATCATTTGAATTTTTTGGTTAAACGGGATCACCGTGGCTGGCCTCCGATTTAACACCTCTGTAGAATGATTCCCCATGGTACACTTCCGTTTCAAATCCACGCACTCATTTCCAAAAGTCGCACGGCACCGTTTTGGCGTTTTGATCCGATGTTGCAACCCGCACCGTCGATGTTGCACCCTGAGTATATCGATTATTCGGACAACCATATCTTTTGACTCGTTTAGAGTTACGGGAGACATAACCTGTCAAAACGAAGCTCTCCAGGAGATCTACGCCTTTGACGGCCCTAGGCCGTCATAATGGCGTTCCATACCCAAAAAGGACCATCGAATCACTTTCGGGGGCTCGGAAGTTTTTTTCTTTTCGGTTTCATCATTTGAATTTTTTGGTTAAACGGGATCACCGTTGCTGGCCTCCGATTTAACACCTCTGCAGAATGATTACCCATGATACACTTCCATTTCAAATCCACTTACTCATTTACAAAAGTCGCACGGCACCGTTTCGGCGTTTTGATCCGACGTTGCACCCCGCACCGTCGATGTTGCACCCTGAGTATATCAATTATTCGGACAGCCATATCTTTTGACTCGTTTAGATTTACGGGAGCCATAACCTGTCAAAACAAAGCTCTCCGGGAGATCTACAGCTTTGACTGCCCTAGGCCGTCATAACGGAGTTCCATACCCAAAAAGGACCTTCAGAATGACTTTCGGGGGCTCGGAATTTGTTTTCTTTTCGGTTTCTTCATTTGAATTTTTTGGTTAAACGGGATCACCGTGGCTGGCCTACGATTTAACCCCGCTGCAGAATGATTCCCCATGGTACAGTTCCGTTTCAAATCCACGCACTCATTTCCAAAAGTCGCACGGCACCGTTTCGGCGTTTTGATCCGACGTTGCACCCCGCACCGTCGATATTGCACCCTGAGTATATCTATTATTCGGACAACCATATCTTTTGACTCGTTTAAAGTTACGGGAGCCATAACCTGTCAAAAAGAAGCTCTCTAGGAGATCTACGCCTTTGACCGCCCTAGGCCGTCATAACGGCATTCCATACCGAAAAAGGACCATCCAAATCACTTTCGGGGGCTCGGAAGTTTTTTTTCTTTTCGGTTTCATCATTCGAATTTTTTGGTTAAACGGGATCACTGTTGCTGGCCTCCGATTTAACACCTCTGCAGAATGATTCCCCATGGTACACTTCCGTTTCAAATCCACGCACTCATTTCCAAAAGTCGCACGGCACCGTTTCAGCGTTTTGATCCGATGTTGCTACCCGCACCGTCGATGTTGCACCCTGAGAATATCGATTATTCGGACAGCCATATCTTTTGACTCGTTTGGAGTTACGGGAGCCATAACCTGTCAAAACAAAGCTCTTCGGGAGATTTACGGCTTTGACTGCCCTAGGCCATCATAACGGAGTTCCATACCCAAAAAGACCTTCGGAATGACTTTCGGGGGCTCGGAAATTTTTTTCTTTTCGGTTTCTTCATTTGAATTTTATAGTTAAACGGGATCACCGTGGCTGGCCTACGATTTAACCCCGCTGCAGAATGATTCCCCATGGTACAGTTCCGTTTCAAATCCACGCACTCATTTATAAAAGTCACACGGCACCGTTTCGGCGTTTTGGTCCGACGTTGCATCCCGCACCGTCGATGTTGCACCCTGAGTATATCGATTATTTGGATAGCCATATCTTTTGACTCGTTTAGAGTTACGGGAGCAATAACCTGTCAAAACGAAGCACTCCAGGAGATCTACGCCTTTGACGGCCCTAGGCAGTCATAACGGCGTTGCATAACCAAAAAGGACCATCCGAATAACTTTCGAGGGCTCGGAAGTTTTTTTTTCTTTTCGGTTTCATCATTTGAATTTTTTGGTTAAACGTGATCACCGTGGCTGGCCTCCGATTTAACACCTCTGCAGAATGATTCCCCATGGTACACTTCCGTTTCAAATCCACGAACTCATTTCCAAAAGTCGCACGACACCGTTTCGGCGTTTTGATCCGACGTTGCACCCCGCACCGTCGATGTTGCACCTTGAGTATATCGATTATTCGGACAGCCATATCTTTTGACTCGTTTAGAGTTACGGGAGCCATAACCTGTCAAAACGAAGCTCTCCAGGAGATCTACGCCTTTGACTGGCGTAGGCCGTCATAACGGCGTTCCATACCCAAAAAGGACCATCTGAATCACTTTCGAGGGCTCGGAAGTTTTTTTCTTTTCGGTTTCTTCATTTGAATTTTTTGGTTAAACGGGATCACCGTGGCTGGCCTACGATTTAACCCCGCTGTAGAATGATTCCCCATGGTACAGTTCTGTTTCAAATCCACGCACTCGTTTCCAAAAGTCACACGGCACCGTTTCGGCGTTTTGATCCGACGTTGCACCGCGCACCGTCGATGTTGCACCCTGAGTATATCAATTATTTGGACAGCCATATCTTTTGACTCGTTTAGATTTACGGGAGCCATAACCTGTCAAAACGAAGCTCTCCCGGAGAGCTACGCCTTTGACCTCCCTAGGCCGTCATAACGGCGTTCCATACCCAAGAAGGACAATCCGAAACAATTTCGGGTGCTCGGAAGTTTTTTTTCTTTTCGGTTTCATCATTTGAATTTTTTGGTTAAACGGGATCACCGTGGCTGGCCTACGATTTAGCACCGCTGCAGAATGATTCCCCATGGTACAGTTCCGTTTCAAATCCACGCACTCATTTCCAAAAGTCGCACGGCACCGTTTCAGCGTTTTGATCCGATGTTGCAACCCGCACCGTCGATGTTGCACCCTGAGTATATCGATTATTCGGACAGCCATATCTTTTGACTCGTTTAGAGTTACGGGAGCCATAACCTGTCAAAACGAAGCTCTCTAGGAGATCTATGACTTTGACTACCCTATGCTATCATAACGGCGTTCCATACTGAAAAAGGACCATCCGAATCACTTTCGGGGGCTCGGAAGTTTTTTTCTTTTCGGTTTCATCATTTGAATTTTTTGGTTAAACGGGATAACCGTTGCTGGCCTCCGATTTAACACCTCTGCAGAATGATTCCCCATGGTACACTTCCATTTCAAATCCACGCACTCATTTCCAAAAGTCGCCCGGCACCGTTTCGGCGTTTTAATCCGATGTTGCAACCCGCACCGTCGATGTTGCACCCTGAGTATATCGATTATTCGGACAGCCATATCTTTTGACTCGTTTAGAGTTACGGGAGCTATAACCTGTCAAAACGAATCTCTCCAGGAGATCTACACCTTTTACTGCCCTAGGCCATCATAACAGCGTTCCATACTGAAAAAGGACCATCCGAATCACTTTCGGGGGCTCGGAAGTTTTTTTTCTTTTCGGTTTCATCATTTGAATTTTTTGGTTAAACGGGATCACCGTTGCTGGCCTCCGATTTAACACCTCTGCAGAATGATTCCCCATGGTACACTTCCGTTTCAAATCCACGCACTCATTTCCAAAAGTCGCACGGCACCGTTTCGGCGTTTTGATCCGATGTTGCAACCCGCACCGTCGATGTTGCACCCTGAGTATATTGATTATTCGGATAGCCATATCTTTTGACTCGTTTAGAGTTACAGGAGCCATAACCTGTCAAAACGAAGCTCTCTAGAAGATCTACGCCTTTGACAGCCCTAGGCCGTCATAACGGCGTTCCATACCGAAAAAGGACCATCCAAATCACTTTCGGGGGCTCGGAAGTTTTTTTTCTTTTCGGTTTCATCATTCGAATTTTTTGGTTAAACGGGATCACCGTTGCTGGCCTCCGATTTAACACCTCTGCAGAATGATTCCCCATGGTACACATCCGTTTCAAATCCACGCACTCATTTCCAAAAGTCGCATGGCACTGTTTCGGCGTTTTGATCCGACGTTGCACTCCGCACCATTGATGTTGCAACCTGAGTATATCGATTATTCGGACAGCAATATCTTTTGACTCGTTTAGAGTTACGGGATCCATAACCTGTCAAAACGAAGCCCTCCAGGAGATCTACGGCTTTGACTGCCCTAGGTCGTCATAACGGAGTTCCATACCCAAAAGGACCTTCGGAATGACTTTCGGGGGCTCGGAATTTTTTTTCTTTTCGGTTTCTTCATTTGAATTTTTTGGTTAAACGGGATCACCGTGGCTGGCCTACGATTTAACCCCACTGCAGAATGATTCCCCATGGTACAGTTCCGTTTCAAATCCACGCACTCATTTCCAAAAGTCACACGGCACCGTTTTGGCGTTTTGATCCGACGTTGCACCCCGCACCGTCGATGTTGCACCCTGAGTATATCGATTATTCGGACAGCCATATCTTTTGACTCGTTTAGAGTTACGCGAGTCATAACTTGTCAAAACGAAGCTCTCTGGGGGATCTACACCTTTCATAGCCCTAAGCCTTCATAACGGAGTTCCATACCCAAAAAGGACCATCTGAACCACTTTCGGGGGCTCGGAAGTTTTTTTTCTTTTCGGTTTCATCATTTGAATTTTTTGGTTAAACGGGATCACCGTTGCTGGCCTCCGATTTAACACCTCTGCAAAATGATTCCCCATGGTACACTTCCGTTTCAAATCCACACACTCATTTCCAAAAGTCGCACAAGACCGTTTCGGCGTTTTGATCCGATGTTGCAACCAACATCGTCGATGTTGCACCCTGAGTATATCGATTATTCAGACAGCCATATATTTTGACTCGTTTAGAGTTACGGGAGCAATAACCTGTAAAAACGAAGCTCTCCAGGAGATCTACGGCTTTGACTGCCCTAGGCCGTCATAACGGAGTTCCATACCCAAAAAAGGACCTTCGGAATGAATTTCGGGGGCTCGGAATTTTTTTTCTTTTCGGTTTCTTCATTTGAATTTTTTGGTTAAACGGGATCACCGTGGCTGGCCTACGATTTAACCCCGCTGTAGAATGATTCCCCATGGTACAGTTCCGTTTCAAATCCACGCACTCATTTCCAAAAGTCACACGGCACCGTTTCGGCGTTTTGATCCGACGTTGCACCCCGCACCGTCGATGTTGCACCCTGAGTATATCGATTATTTGGACAGCCATATCTTTTGACTCGTTTAGAGTTACGGGAGCCATAACCTGTAAAAACGAAGCTCTCCAGGAGATCTACGCCTTTGACCTCCCTAGGCCATCATAACAGCGTTCCATACCCAAAAAGGACCATCCGAATCAATTTCGGGGGCTCGGAAGTTTTTTTTCTTTTCGGTTTCATCATTTGAATTTTTTGGTTAAACGGGATCACCGTGGCTGGCTTACGATTTAACACCGCTGCAGAATGATTCCCCATGGTACAGTTCCGTTTCAAATCCACGCACTAATTTCCAAAAGTCGCATGGCACCGTTTCGGCGTTTTGATCCGATGTTGCAACCCGCACCGTCGATGTTGCACCCTGAGTATATCGATTATTCAGACAGCCATATCTTTTGACTCGTTTAGAGTTACGGGAGCCATAACCTGTCAAAACGAAGCTCTCTAGGAGATCTACGCCCTTGACCGCCCTAGGCCGTCATAACGGTGTTCCATACCCTAAAAGGACCATCCAAATAACTTTCGGGGGCTCGGAAGTTTTTTTTCTTTTCGGTTTCATCATTCGAATTTTTGGTTAAACGAGATCACCGTTGCTGGCCTCCGATTTAACACCTCTGCAGAATGATTCCCCATGGTACACTTCCATTTCAAATCCACGCACTCATTTCCAAAAGTCGCATGGCACCGTTTCGGCGTTTTGATCCGACGTTGCACCCCGCACCGTCGATGTTGCAACCTGAGTATATCGATTATTCGGACAACCATATCTTTTGACTCGTTTAGAGTTACGGGAGCCATAACCTGTCAAAACGAAGTTCTCTGGGAGATCTACAGCTTTGACTGCCCTAGGTCATCATAACGGAGTTCCATACCCAAAAAGGACCTTCGGAATGACTTTCGGGGGCTCGGAATTTTTTTTCTTTTCGGTTTCTTCATTTGAATTTTTTGGTTAAACGGGATCACCGTTGCTGGACTCCGATTTAACACCTCTGCAGAATGATTCCCCATGGTACACTTCCGTTTCAAATCCACGCACTCATTTCCAAAAGTCGCACAGGACCGTTTCGGCGTTTTGATCCGATGTTGCAACCCGCATCGTCGATGTTGCACCCTGTGTATATCGATTATTCAGACAGCCATATATTTTGACTCGTTTAGAGTTACGGGAGCAATAACCTGTCAAAACGAAGCACTCCAGGCGATCTACGCCTTTGACAGCCCTAGGCCGTCATATTGGCGTTCCATACCGAAAAAGGACCATCCAAATCACTTTCGGGGGCTCGGAAGTTTTTTTCTTTTCAGTTTCATCATTTGAATTTTTTGGTTAAACGGGATCACCGTTGCTGGCCTCCGATTTAACACCTCTGCATAATGATTCCCCATGTTACACTTCCGTTTCAAATCCACGCACTCATTTCCAAAAGTCGCACGGCACCGTTTCGGCATTTTGATTCGACGTTGCACCCCGCACCGTCGATGTTGCACCCTGAGTATATCGATTATTCGGACAGCCATATCTTTTGAATCGTTTAGAGTTACGGGAGCCATAACCTGTCAAAACGAAGCTTTCCGGGAGATCTACGGCTTTGACTGCCCTAGGCCGTCATAACGGAGTTCCATACCCAAAAAGGACCTTCGGAATGACTTTCGGGGGCTCGGAATTTTTTTTCTTTTCGGTTTCTTCATTCGAATTTTTTGGTTAAACGGGATCACCGTGGCTGGCCTACAATTTAACCCCGCTGTAGAATGATTCCCCATGGCACAGTTCCATTTCAAATCCACGCACTCATTTCCAAAAGTCACACGGCACCGTTTCGGCGTTTTGATCCGACATTGCACCCCGCACCATCGATGTTGCCCCTGAGTATATCGATTATTTGGATAGCCATATCTTTTGACTCGTTTAGAGTTACGGGAGCCATAACCTGTCAAAACGAAGCTCTCCAGGAGATCTACGCCTTTGACCTCCCTAGGCCATCATAACGGCGTTCCATACCCTAAAAGGACCATCCGAATCAATTTTGGGGGCTCGGAAGTTTTTTTTCTTTTCGGTTTCATCATTTGAATTTTTTGGTTAAACGGGATCACTGTGGCTGGCCTACGATTTAACACCGCTGCAGAATGATTCCCCATGGTACAGTTCCGTTTCAAATTCACGCACTCATTTCCAAAAGTCGTACGGCACCGTTTCGGCGTTTTGATCCGATGTTGCAACCCGCACCGTCGATGTTGCACCCTGAGTATATCGATTATTCGGACAACCATATCTTTTGACTCGTTGAGAGTTACGGGAACCATAACCTGTCAAAACGAAGCTCTCCAGGAGATCTACGCCTTTGACTGCCCTAGGCTGTCATAACGGCGTTCCATACTGAAAAAGGACCATCCGAATCACTTTCGGGGGCTTGGAAGTTTTTTTTCTTTTCGGTTTCATCATCTGAATTTTTTGGTTAAACGGGATAATCGTTGCTGGCCTCTGATTTAACACCTCTGCAGAATGATTCCCTATGGTACACTTCCGTTTCAAATCCACACTCATTTCCAAAAGTCGCACGGCACCATTTCGGCGTTTTGATCCGATGTTGCAACCCGCACCGTCGATGTTGCACCCTTAGTATATCGATTATTCAGACAGCCATATCTTTTGACTCGTTTAGAGTTACGGAAGCCATAACCTGTCAAAACGAAGCTCTCCAAGAGATCTACCTCTTTGACAGCCCTAGGCTGTCATAACGGCGTTCCATACCGAAAAAGGACCATCCGAATCACTTTTGGGGGCTCGGAAGTTTTTTTTCTTTTCGGTTTCATCATTTGAATTTTTTGGTTAAACGGGATCACCGTTGCTGGCCTCCGATTTAACACCTCTGCAGAATGATTCCCCATGGTACACTTCCGTTTCAAATCCACGCACTCATTTCCAAAAGTCGCACGACACCTTTTCGGCATTTTGATCCGACGTTGCACCCCGCACCGTCGATGTTGCACCCTGAGTATATCGATTATTCGGACAGCCATATCTTTTGACTTGTTTAGAGTTATGGGAGCCATAACCTGTCAAAACGAAGCTCTCCGGGAGATATACGGCTTTGACTGCCCTAGGCTGTCATAACGGAGTTCCATACCCAAAAAGGACCTTCGGAATGACTTTCGAGGGATCGGAATTTTTTTTCTTTTCGATTTCTTCATTTGAATTTTTTGGTTAAACGGGATCACCGTGGCTGTCCTACGATTTAACCCCGCTGCAGAATGATTCCCCATGGTACAGTTCAGTTTCAAATCCACGCACTCATTTCCAAAAGTCACACGGCACCGTTTCGGCGTTTTGATCCGACGTTGCACCCCGCACCGTCGATGTTGCACCCTGAGTATATCGATTAATTGGACAGCCATATCTTTTGACTCGTTTAGAGTTACGGGAGTCATAACCTGTCAAAACGAAGCTCTCTAGGAGATCTACGCCTTTGACGGCCCTAGGCCGTCATAACGGCGTTCCATACCCAAAAAGGACCATCTGAATCACTTTCGGGGGCTCGGAAGTTTTTTTTTTCTTTTTGGTTTCATCATTTGAAGTTTTTGGTTAAACGGGATCACCGTGGCTGGCCTCCGATTTAACACCTCAGCAGAATGATTCCCCATGGTACACATTCATTTCAAATCCACACACTCATTTCCAAAAGTCGCACGGCACCGTTTCGGCATTTTGATCCGACGTTGCACCCCGCACCGTCGATGTTGCACCCTGAGTATATCGATTATTCGGACAGCCATATCTTTTGACTCGTTTAGAGTTACGTGAGGCATAACCTGTCAAAATGAAGCTCTCCGGGAGATCTACGCCTTTGATATCCCTAGGACGTCATAACGGAGTTCTATACCCAAAAAGGACCATCCGGATCATTTTTGGGGGCTCGGATGTTTTTTTTTTCGGTTTCATCATTTGAATTTTTTGGTTAAACGGGATCACCGTTGCTGGCCTCCGATTTAACACCTCTGCAGAATGATTCCCCATGGTACACTTCCGTTTCAAATCCACGCACTCATTTCCAAAAGTCGCATAAGACCGTTTCGGCGTTTTGATCCGATGTTGCAACCCGCATCGTCGATGTTGCACCCTGAGTATATCGATTATTCGGACAGCCATAACTTTTGACTCGTTTAGAGTTACGGGAGCAATAACCTGTCAAAACGAAGATCTGCAGGTAATATACGCCTTTGACAGCCCTAGGCCGTCATAACGGCGTTCCATACTGAAAAAGGACCATCTGAATCACTTTTGCGGGCTCGGAAGTTTTTTTCTTTTCGGTTTCATCATTTGAATTTTTTGGTTAAACGGGATCACCGTTGCTGGCCTCCGATTTAACACCTCAACATAATGATTCCCCATGGTACACTTCCGTTTCAAATCCACACACTCATTTCCAAAAGTCGCACGGCACCGTTTTGGCGTTTTGATCCGACGTTGCACCCCGCACCGTCGATGTTGCACCTTGAGTACATCGATTATTCGGACAGCCATATCTTTTGATTCGTTTAGGGTTACGGGAGCCATAACCTATCAAAACGAAGCTCTCCGGGAGATCTTCGGCTTTGACTGCCCTAGGACATCATAACGGAGTTCCATACCCAAAATGGACCTACGGAATGACTTTCGGGGGCTCGGAATTTTTTTTCTTTTCGGTTTCTTCATTTGAATTTTATGGTTAAACGGGATCACCGTGGCTGGCCTTCGATTTAACCGCGCTGCAGAATGATTCCCCATGGTACAGTTCCGTTTCAAATCCACGCATTCATTTCCAAAAGTCGAAAGGCACCGTTTCGGCGTTTTGATCCGATGTTGCAACCCGCACCGTCGATGTTGCACCCTGAGTATATCGATTATTCGGACAACCATATCTTTTGACTCGTTTAGAGTTACGGGAGCCATAACCTGTCAAAACGAAGCTCTCCAGGAGATCTACGCCTTTGACTGCCCTAGGCTGCCATAATGGCGTTCCATACTGAAAAAGGACCATCCGAATCACTTTCGGGGGCTCGGAAGTTTTTTTCTTTTCGGTTTCATCATTTGAATTTTTTGGTTAAACGGGATAACCGTTGCTGGCCTCCGATTTAACACCTCTGCAGAATGATTCCCCATGGTACACTTCCGTTTCAAATCCACGCACTCATTTCCAAAAGTCGCACGGCACCGTTTCGGCGTTTTGATCCGATGTTGCAACCCGCACCGTCAATGTTTCACCCTGAGTATATCGATTATTCGGACAGCCATATCTTTTGACTCGTTTAGAGTTACGGGAGCCATAACCTGTCAAAACGAAGCTCTCCTAGAGATTTACGTCTTTGACAGCCCTAGGCCATCATAACGGCGTTCCATACCGAAAAAGGACCATCCAAATCACTTTTGGGGGCTCGGAAGTTTTTTTTTTCTTTTCGGTTTCATCATTTGAATTTTTTGGTTAAACGGGATCACCGTTGCTGGCCTCCGATTTAACACCTCTGCAGAATGATTCCCCATGGTAAACTTCCGTTTCAAATCCACACACTCATATCCAAAAGTCGCACGACACCTTTTCGGTGTTTTGATCCGACGTTGCACCCCGCACCGTCGATGTTGCACCCTGAGTATATCGATTATTCGGACAGGCATATCTTTTGAATCGTTTAGAGTTACGGGAGCCATAACCTGTCAAAACGAAGCTCTCCGGGAGATCTACGGCTTTGACCGCCCTAGGCCGTCATAACGGAGTTCCATAGCCAAAAAGGACCTTCGGAATGACTTTCGGGGGCTCGGAATTTTTTTTCATTTCGGTTTCTTCATTTGAATTTTTTGGTTAAACGGGATCACCGTGGCTGGCCTAAGATTTAACCCCGCTGCAGAATGATTCCCCATGGTACAGTTCCGTTTCAAATCCACGCACTCATTTCCAAAAGTCACACGGCACCGTTTCAGCGTTTTGATCCGACGTTGCACCCCGCACCGTCGATGTTACACCCTGAGTATATCGATTATTTGGACAGCCATATCTTTTGACTCGTTTAGAGTTACGGGAGCCATAACCTGTCAAAACGAAGCTCTCCAGAAGATCTACGCCTTTGACGGCCCTGGGCCGTCATAACGACGTTCCATACCCAAAAAGGACCATCTGAATCACTTTGGGGCTCGGAAGTTTTTTTCTTTTCGGTTTCATCATTTGAATTTTTTGGTTAAACGGGATCACCGTGGCTGGCCTTCGATTTAACACCTCTGTAGAATGATTACCCATGGTACACGTTCGTTTCAAATCCACGCACTCATTTCCAAATGTCGCACGGCACCGTTTCGGCATTTTGATCCGACGTTGCACCCCGCACCGTCGATGTTGCACCCTTAGTATATCGATTATTCGGACAGCCATATCTTTTGACTCGTTTAGAGTTACGGGAGTCATAACCTGTCAAAACGAAGATCTCCAGGAGATCTACGCCTTTGATATCCCTAGGCCGTCGTAACGGAGTTCTATACCCAAAAAGGACCATCCGAATCATTTTCGGGGGCTCGAAAGTTTTTTTTTTCTGTTTCATCATTTGAATTTTTTGGTTAAATGGGATCACCGTTGCTGGCCTCCGATTTAACACCTCTTCAGAATGATTCCCCATGGTACACTTCCATTTCAAATCCACGCACTCATTTCCAAAAGTCGCACAGGACCGTTTCGGCGTTTTGATCCGATGTTGCAACCCGCATCGTCGATGTTGCACCCTGAGTATATCGATTATTCGGACAGCCATTTCTTTTGACTCGTTTAGAGTTACGGGAGCAATAACCTATCAAAACGAAGCTCTCCAGGAGATCTACGCCTTTGATAGCCCTAGGTCGTCATAACGGCGTTCCATACCGAAAAAGGACCATCCGAATCACTTTGGGGGCTCGGAAGTTTTTTTTCTTTTCGGTTTCATCATTTGAATTTTTTGGTTAAACGGGATCACCGTTGCTGGCCTCCGATTTAACACCTCAGCAGAATGATTCCCCATGGTACACTTCCATTTCAAATCCACGCACTCATTTCCAAAAGTCGCACGGCACCGTTTCGGCGTTTTGATCCGACGTTGCACCCCGCACCGTCGATGTTGCAACCTGAGTATATCGATTATTCGGACAGCCATATCTTTTGATTCGTTTAGGGTTACGGGAGCCATAACCTGTCAAAACGAAGCTCTCCGAGAGATCTTCGGCTTTTACTGCCCTAGGCCGTCATAACGGCGTTCCATACCCTAAAAGGACCATCCGAATCAATTTCGGGGGCTTGGAAGTTTTTTTCTTTCGGTTTCATCATTTGAATTTTTTGGTTAAACGGGATCACCGTGGCTGGCCTACGATTTAACCCCGCTGCAGAATGATTCCCCATGGTACAGTTCCGTTTCAAATCCACGCACTCATTTCCAAAAGTCGCACGGCACCGTTTCGTCGTTTTGATCCGACGTTGCACCCCGCACCGTCGATGTTGCTCCCTAAGTATATCGGTTATTTGGACAGCCATATCTTTGGACTCGTTTAGAGTTACGGGAGCCATAACCTGTCAAAACGAAGCTCTCTAGGAGATCTACGCCTTTGACGGCCATAGGCCGTCATAACGGCATTCCATACCCTAAAAGGACCATCCGAATCACTTTCGGGGGCTCGGAAGTTTTTTTTCTTTTCGGTTTCATCATTTGAATTTTTTGGTTAAACGGGATCACCGTGGCTGGCCTCCGATTTAACACCTCTGCAGAATGATTCCCCATGGTACACTTTCGTTTCAAATCCACGCACTCATTTCCAAAAGTCGCATGGCACCGTTTCGGCGTTTTGATCCGACGTTGCACCCCGCACCGTCGATGTTGCACCCTAAGTATATCGATTATTCGGACAGCCATATCTTTTGACTCGTTTAGAGTTACGGGAGTCATAACCTGTCAAAACGAAGCTCTCCGGGATATCTACGCCTTTGATAGCCCTAGGCCGTCATAACGGAGTTCAATACCCAAAACGGACCATCGGAATGACTTTCGGGGCTCGGAATTTTTTTTCTTTTCGGTTTCTTCATTTGAATTTTTTGGTTAAACGGGATCACCGTGGCTGGCCTCCGATTTAACACCGCTGCAAAATGATTCCCTATGGTACAGTTCCATTTCAAATCCACGCCCTCATTTCCAAAAGTCGCACGGCACCGTTTCGGCGTTTTGATCCGACCTTGCACCCCGCACCGTCGATATTTCACCCTGAGTATATCGATTATTCGGACAGCCATTTCTTTTGACTCGTTTAGAGTTACAGGAGCAATAACCTGTCACTCTCCAGGAGATCTACGCGTTTGACCGCCCTAGGCCATCATAACGGCGTTTCATACCCAAAAAGGACCATCGGAATCACTTTCGAGGGCACAGAAGTTTTTTTTCTTTTCGGTTTCATCATTTGAATTTTTTGGTTAAACGGGATCACCGTGGCTGGCCTACGATTTGACACCGCTGTAGAATGATTCCCCATGGTACAGTCCCGTTTCAAATCCATGCACTCATTTCCAAAAGTCGCACGCCACCGTTTCGGCGTTTTGATCCGACGTTGCACCCCGCACCGTCGATGTTGCACCCTAAGTATATCGATTATTCGGACAGCCATATCTTTTGACTCGTTTAGAGTTACGGGAGCCATAACCTGCCAAAACGAAGCTCTCCAAGAGATCTATGCCTTTGATAGCCCTAGCCCATCTTAACGGTGTTCCATACCCAAAAAGGACCATCTAAATCACTTTACGGGGCTCGGAAGTTTTTTTCTTTTCGGTTTCATTATTTGAATTTTTTGGTTAAACGGGATCACCGTGGCTGGCCTCCGATTTAACACCGCTGCAGAAAAGATTCCCCATGGTACAGTTCCGTTTCAAATCCATGCACTCATTTCTAAAAGTCGCACGGCACCATTTCGGCGTTTTGATCCGACGTTGCACCTCGCACCGTAGATGTTGCACCCTGAGTATATCGATTATTCGGACAACCATATCTTCTGACTCGTTCAGAGTTATGGGAGCCATAACCTGTCAAAACGAAGCTCTTCGGGAGATCTACACCTTTGACCACCCTAGGCCGTCATTACGCAGATACATACCCAAAAAGGACCATCCGAATCACTTTCGGGGGCTCTGAAATTTTTTCTTTTCGTTCTCTTCATTTGAATTTTTTGGTTAAACGAGATCACCGTAGTTGGCCTCCGATTTAACACCGCTGCAGAATGATTCCCCATGGTACAGTCCCGTTTCAAATCCACACACTCATTTCCAAAAGTCGCACGCCACCGTTTCGACGTTTTGATCCGACGTTGCACCCCGCACCGTCGATGTTGCACCCTGAGTATATCGATTATTCGGACAGCCATATCTTTTGACTCGTTTAGGGTTACGGGAGCCATAACTTGTCAAAACGAAGCTCTCTGGGAGATCTACGCCTTTGATAGCCCTAGGCCGTCATTATGGAGTTCCATACCCAAAAAGGACCATCCGAATCACTTTCGGTGGTTCGGAAGTTTTTTCATTCGGTTTCTTCATTTGAATTTTTTGGTTAAACGGGATCACCGTGGTTGGCCTCCGATTTAACACCGCTGCAGAATGATTCCCCATGGTACAGTTCCATTTCAAATCCACGCACTCATTTCCAAAATTCACACGACACCGTTTCGGCGTTTTGATCCGACGTTGCACCCCGCACCGTCGATGTTGCACTCTGAGTATATCGATTATTCGGACAGCCATATCTTTTGACTCGTTTAGAGTTACGGGAGCCATAACCTGTCAAAACGAAGCTCTTTGGGAGATCTACACCTTTGACCACCCTAGGCCGTCATTACGGAGTTACATACCCAAAAAGGAACATTCGAATCACTTTCGGGGGCTTGGAAGTTTTTTCTTTTCGTTTTCTTCATTTGAATTTTTTGGTTAAACGAGATCACCGTGGTTGGCCTCCGATTTAACACCGCTGCAGAATGATTCCCCATGGTACAGTTCCATTTCAAATCCATGCACTCATTTCTAAATGTCGCACGGCACCGTTTCGGCATTTTGATCCGACGTTGCACCTCGCATCGTCGATGTTGCACCCTGAGTTTATCGATTATTCGGATAACCATATCTTTTGACTGGTTTAGGGTTACGGGAGCCATAACCTATCAAAACGAAGCTCTTCGGGAGATCTACACCTTTAACGGCCCTGGGCCGTCATTACGGAGTTCTATACCCAAAAAGGACCATCCGAATCACTTTCTAAGGCTCGGTAGTTTTTTTTTTCGGTTTCTTCATTTGAATTTTTTAGTTAAACGGGATCACCGTGGTTGGCCTCCGATTTAACACCGCTGCAGAATGATTCCCCATGGTACAGTTCCATTTCAAATCCACGCATTCATTTACAAAAGTCGCACGGCACCGTTTCGGCGTTTTGATCCGATGTTGCAACCCGCACCGTCGATGTTGCACCCTGAGTATATCGATTATTCGGACAACCATATCTTTTGACTCGTTTAGAGTTACGGGAGCCATAACCTGTCAAAACGAAGCTCTCCAGGAGATCTACGCCTTTGACCGCCCTAGACCGTCATTATGGAGTTCGATACCCAAAAAGGACCATCCGAATCACTTTTGGGGGCTCGGAAGTTTTTTTCTTTTCGGTTTCTTCATTTGAATTTTTTGGTTAAACGGGATCACCGTGGATGGCCTTCGATTTAACACCGCTGCAGAATGATTCCCTATGGTACAGTTACGTTTCAAATCCACGCACTCATTTCTAAAAGTCGCACGGCACCGTTTCGGCGTTTTGATCCGACGTTGCACCTCGCACCTTCGATGTTGCACCCTGAGTATATCGATTATTCGAACAGCCATATCTTTTGACTCGTTTAGAATTATGGGAGCCATAACCTGTAAAAACGAATCTCTTCAGAAGATCTACGCCTTTGACGGCCCTAGGCCATCATTACGGAGTTCCATACCCAAAGCGGACCATCCGAATCACTTTCGGGGGCTCGGAAGTTTTTATCTTTTCGGTTTCTTCATTTGAATTTTTTGGTTAAACGGGATCACCGTGGCTGGCCTCCGAATTAACACCGCTGCAGAACGATTCCCCATGGTATAGTTCCATTTAAAATCCGCGCACTCATTTCTAAAAGTTGCACAGCACCGTTTCGGCGTTTTGATCCGACGTTGCACCTCGCACCGTCGATGTTGCACCCTGAGTATATCGATTATTCAGACAGCCATATCTTTTGACTCGTTTAGAGTTACGGGAGCCATAACCTGTCAAACCAAAGCTCTTCGAGAGATCTATGCCTTTGACCGCCCTAGGCCGTCATTACTGAGTTCCATACCCAAAAAGGACCATCCGAAACACTTTTGGGGGCTTGGAAGTTTTTATCTTTTCGGTTTCTTCATTTGAATTTTTGGTTAAACGGGATCACCGTGGATGGCCTCCGATTCAACACCGCTGCAGAATGATTCCCCATGGTACAGTTCCGTTTCAAATCCACGCACTCATTTCTAAAAGTCGCACGGCACCGTTCCGGCGTTTTGATCCAACGTTGCACCTCGCACCGTCGATGTTGCACTCTGAGTATATCGATTATTCGGACAGCCATATCTATTGACTCGTTTAGAGTTACGTGCGCCATAACCAATCAAAACGAAGCTCTCCAGGAGATCTACGCCTTTGATGGCCCTAGGTCGTCATAACGGCGTTCCATACCCAAAAAGGACCATCCGAATCACTTTCGGGGGCTCGGAAATTTTTTTTTCTTTTCGGTTTCATCATTTGTATTTTTTGGTCAAACGGGATCACCGTGGCTGACCTCCGATTTAACACCTCTGCAGAATGATTCTCCATGGGACACTTCCGCTTCAATTCCACGCACTCATTTCCAAAAGTCGCACGGCACCGTTTCGGCGTTTTGATCCGATGTTGCAACCCGCACCGTCGATGTTGCTCCCTAAGTATATCGATTATTCGGACAGCCATATCTTTTGACTCTTTTAGAGTTACGGGAGCCATAACCTATCAAAACGAAGCTCTCCAGGAGATCTACGCCTTTGACGGCCCTAGGCCGTCATAACGGCGTTCCATATCGAAAAAGGGCCGTCCGAATCACTTTCGGGGGCTCGGAAGTTTTTTTCTTTTCGGTTTCATCATTTGAATTTTTTGGTTAAACGGGATCACTGTTGCTGGCCTCCGATTTAACACCTCTACAGAATGATTCCCCATGGTACACTTCCATTTCAAATCCACGCACTCATTTCCAAAAGTCGCACGGCACCGTTTCGGCGTTTTGATCCGACGTTGCACTCCGCACCATCGATGTTGCACCCTGAGTATATCAATTATTCGAACAGCCATATCTTTTGACTCGTTTAGAGTTACAGGAGCCATAACCTGTCAAAACGAAGCTCTCCGGGAGATCTACGGCTTTGACTGCCCTAGGCCGTCATAACAGAGTTCCATACCCAAAAAGGACCTTCGGAATGACTTTCGGGGGCTCGGAATTTTTTTTCTTTTCGGTTTCTTCATTTGAATTTTTTGGTTAAACGGGATCACCGTGGCTGGCCTACGATTTAACCCCGCTGCATAATGATTCCCCATGGTACAGTTCCGTTTCAAATCCACACACTCATTTCCAAAAGTCGCATGGCACCGTTTTGGCGTTTTGATCCGACGTTGCACCACGCACCGTCGATGTTGCACCCTAAGTATATCGATTATTCGGACAGCCATATCTTTTGACTCGTTTAGAGTTACGGGAGCCATAACCTGTTAAAACGAAGCTCTCCAGGAGATCTACGCCTTTGACAGCCCTAGGCTGTCATAACGGCGTTTCATACCCAAAAAGGACCATCTGAATCACTTCGGGGGCTTGGAAGTTTTATTTCTTTTTGGTTTCATTATTTGAATTTTTTGGTTAAACGGGATCACCGTGGCTGGCCTACGATTTAACACCGCTGCAGAATGATTCCCCATGGTACAGTTCCGTTTCAAATCCACGCACTCATTTCCAAAAGTCGCACGCCACCGTTTTGGCGTTTTGATCCGACGTTGCACCCCGCACCGTCGATGTTGCACCCTGAGTATATCGATTATTCAGACAGCCATATCTTTTGACTCGTTTAGAGTTACGGGAGCCATAACCTGTCAAAACAAAGCTCTCCAGGAGATCTACGCCTTTGACCGCCCAAGGCCGTCATAACGGCGTTCCATACCCAAAAAGAACCATCCGAATCACTTTCGGGGGCTCGGAAGTTTCTTTTCTTTTCGGTTTCATCATTTGAAATTTTTGGTTAAACGGGATCACCGTGGCTGGCCTACGATTTAACACCGCTGTAGAATGATTCCCCATGGTACAGTTCCGTTTCAAATCCACGCACTCATTACCAAAAGTCCCACGGCACCGTTTCGGCGTTTTGATCCGATGTTGCTACCCGCACCGTCGATGTTGCACCCTGAGAATATCGATTATTCGGACAGCCATATCTTTTGACTCGTTTGGAGTTACGCGAGCCATAACCTGTCAAAACGAAGCTCTCCAGGAGATCTACGCCTTTGATTGCCCAAAGCCGTCATAACGGCGTTCCATACCGAAAAAGGACCATCTGAATCACTTTCGGGGGCTCGGAAGTTTTTTTTCTTTTCGGTTTCATCATTTGAATTTTTTGGTTAAACGGGATCACCGTGGCTGGCCTACGAATTAACACCACTGCAGTATGATTCCCCATGGTACAGTTCTGTTTCAAATCCACGCAATCCTTACCAAAAGTAGCACGGCACCGTTTCGGCGTTTTGATCCGATGTTGCAACCCGCACCGTCGATGTTGCACCCTGAGTATATCGATTATTCAGATAGTCATATCTTTTGACTCGTTTGGACTTACAGGAGCCATAACCTGTCAAAACGAAGCTCTCCAGGAGATCTACGCCTTTGATGGCCCTAGGATTTCATAACGGCGTTCCATACCCAAAAAGAACAATCCGAATCACTTTTGGGGCTCGGAATTTTTTTTTCTTTTCTGTTTCTTCATTTGAATTTTTTGGTTAAACGGGATCACCGTGGATGGCCTCCGATTTAACACCTCTGCAGAATGATTCCCCATGGTACAGTTCCGTTTCAAATCCACGCACTCATTTCCAAAAGTCGCACGGCACCGTTTCGGCGTTTTGATCCGACGTTGCACCCCGCACCGTCGATGTTGCACCCTGAGTATATCGATTATTCGGACAGCCATATCTTTTGACTCGTTTAGAGTTACGGGAGCCATAACCTGTCAAAACAAAGCTCTCCGGGAGATCTTTGGCTCTGACTGCCCTAGGCCATCATAACGGAGTTCCATACCCAAAAAGGACCTACGGAATGACTTTCGGGGGCTCTGAATTTTTTTTCTTTTCGGTTTCTTCATTTGAATTTTATGGTTAAACGGGATCACCGTGGCTGGCGTACGATTTAACCCCGCTGCAGAATGATTCCCCATGGTACAGTTCCGTTTCAAATCCATGCACTCATTTCCAAAAGTCGCACGGGACCGTTTCGGCGTTTTGATCCGACGTTGCACCTCGCACCGTCGATGTTGCACCCTGAGTATATCGATTATTTGGACAACCATATCTTTTGACTCGTTTAGAGTTGCGGGAGCCATAACCGGTCAAAACGAAGCTCTCCAGGAGATCTACGCCTTTGACGGCCCTAGGCCGTCATAACGACATTCCATACCCAAAAAGGACCATCCGAATCACTTTCGGGGGCTCGGAAGTTTTTTTTATTTTCGGTTTCATCATTTGGACTTTTTGGTTTAACGGGATCACCGTGGCTGGCCTCCGATTTAACACCTCTGTAAAATGATTCCCCATTGTACACATTCGTTTCAAATCCATGCACTCATTTCCAAAAGTCGCACGGCACCGTTTCGGCATTTTGATCCGACGTTGCACCCTGCACCGTCGATGTTGCACCCTGAGTATATCGATTATTCGAACAGCCATATCTTTTGACTCGTTTAGGGTTATAGGAGCCATAACCTGTCAAAACGAAGCTCTCCGGGAGATCTTCGGCTTTGACTGCCCTAGGCCGTCATAACGGAGTTCCATACCCAAAAAGGACCTACGGAATGACTTTCGGGGGCTCGGAATTTTTTTTCTTTTCGGTTTCTTCATTTGAATTTTATGGTTAAACGGGATCACCGTGGCTGGCCTACGATTTAACCCCGCTGCAGAATGATTCCCCATGGTACAGTTCCGTTTCAAATCCACGCACTCATTTCCAAAAGTCACACGGCACCGTTTCGGCGTTTTGATCCGACGTTGCACCCCGCACCGTCGATGTTGCACCCTGAGTATATCGATTATTTGGACAGCCATATCTTTTGACTCGTTTAGAGTTACTTGAGCCATAACCTGTCAAAACGAAGCTCTCCAGGAGATCTACGCCTTTGACCGCCCTAGGCCGTCATAACAGCGTTCCATACCCAAAAAGGACCATCCGAATCACTCTCGGGGGCTCGGAAGTTTTTTTTCTTTTCAATTTCATCATTTGAATTTTTTGGTTAAACGGGATCACCGTGGCTAGCCTACGATTTAACACCGCTGCAGAATGATTCCCCATGGTACAGTTCAGTTTCAAATCCACGCACTCATTTCCAAAAGTCGCACGACACCGTTTCGGCGTTTTGATCCGACGTTGCACTCCGCACCATCGATGTTGCACCCTGAGTATATCGATTACTCGGACAGCCATATCTTTTGACTCGTTTAGAGTTACGGGAGCCATAACCTATCAAAACGAAGCTCTCCGGGAGATCTACGGCTTTGACTACCCTAGGCCGTCATAACGGCGTTCCATACTGAAAAAGGACCATCCGAATCTCTTTCGGGGGCTCGGAAGTTTTTTTCTTTTCGGTTTCATCATTTGAATTTTTTGGTTAAACGGGATTACCGTTGCAGGCCTCTGATTTAACACCTCTGCAGAATGATTCCCCATGGTACACTTCCGTTTCAAATCCATGCACTCATTTCCAAAAGTCGCACGGCACCGTTTCGGCGTTTTGATCCGATGTTGCAACCCGCACCGTCGATGTTGCACCTTGAGTATATCTATTATTCGGACAGCCATATCTTTTGACTCGTTTAGAGTTACGGGAGCCATAACCTGTCAAAACGAAGCTCTCCAAGAGATCTATGCCTTTGACTGCCCTAGGCCGTCAAAACGGCATTTCATACCGAAAAAGGACCTTCCGAATCACTTTCGGGGGCTCGGAAGTTTTTTTTTCTTTTCGGTTTCATCATTTGAATTTTTTGGTTAAACGGGATCACCGTTGCTGGCCTCCGATTTAACACCTCTGCAGAATGATTCCCCAAGGTACACTTCCGTTTCAAATCCACGCACTTATTTCCAAAAGTCGCACGGCACTGTTTCGGCGTGTTGATCCGACGTTGCACCCTGCACCGTCGATGTTGCACCCTGAGTATATCGATTATTCGGACAGCCATATCTTTTGACTCGTTTAGAGTTACGGGAGCCATAACCTGTCAAAACGAAGTTCTCCGGGAGATCTACGGCCTTGACTGCCCTAGGCCATCATAACGGAGTTCCATACCCAAAAAGGACCTTCGGAATGACTTTCGGGGGCTCGGAATTTTTTATCTTTTTGGTTTCTTCATTTGAACTTTTTGGTTAAACGGGATCACCGTGGCTAGCCTACGATTTAACCCCATCGCAGAATGATTCCCCATTGTACAGTTCAGTTTCAAATCCATGCACTCATTTCCAAAAGTCACACGGCACCGTTTCGGCATTTTGATCCGACGTTGCACCCTGCACCGTCGATGTTGCACCGTGAGTATATCGATTATTTGGACAGCCATATCTTTTGACTCGTTTAGAGTTACGGGAGCCATAACCTGTCAACACGAAGCTCTCCAGGAGATCTACGCCTTTGAAGGCCCTAAGCCGTCATAACGGCGTTCCATACCCAAAAAGGACCATCCGAATCACTTTCGGGGGCTCGAAAGTTTTTTTTCTTTTCGGTTTCATCATTTGGATTTTTTAGTTAAACGGGATCACCGTGGCTTGCCTCCGATTTAACACCTCTGCAGAATGATTCACCATGGTACACATTCTTTTCAAATCCACGCACTCATTTCCAAAAGTCACACGACACAGTTTCAGCATTTTGATCCGACGTTGCACCCCGCACCGTCGATGTTGCACCCTGAGTATATCGATTATTCGGACAGCCATATCTTTTGACTCGTTTAGGGTTATCGGAGTCATAACCTGTCAAAATGAAGCTCTTCGGGAGATCTACGCCTTTGATAGCCCTAGGCTGTCATAACGGAGTTCCATACCCAAAAAGGACCATCCGAATCACTTTCGGGGGCTCGGAAGTTTTTTTTTTCGGTTTCATCATTTGAATTTTTTGGTTAAACGGGATCACCGTTGCTGGCCTCCGATTTAACACCTCTGCAGAATGATTCCTCATGGTACACTTCCATTTCAAATCCACGCACTCATTTCCAAAAGTCGCACAGGACCGTTTCGGCGTTTTGATCCGATGTTGCAACCCGCAACGTCGATGTTGCACCCTGAGTATATCGATTATTCGGACAGCCATATCTTTTGACTCGTTTAGAGTTACGGGAGCCATAACCTGTCAAAACGAAGCTCTCCAGGAGATCTACGCCTTTGACAGCCCTAGGCCATCATAACGGCGTTCCATACCGAAAAAGGACCATCCGAATCACTTTCGGGGGCTCGGAAGTTTGTTTTCTTTTCGGTTTCATCATTTGAATTTTTTGGTTAAACGGGATCACCGTTGCTGGCCTCCGATTTAACACCTCAGCAGAATGATTCTCCATGGTACACTTCCGTTTCAAATCCACGCATTCATTTCCAAAAGTTGCACGGCACCGTTTCGGCGTTTTGATCCGACGTTGTACCCCGCACCGTCGATGTTGCACCCTGAGTATATCGATTATTCGGACAGCCATATCTTTTGACTCGTTTAGAGTTACGGGAGCCATAACCTGTCAAAACAAATCTCTCCGGGAGATCATCGGCTCTGACTGCCCTAGGCCATCATAACGGAGTTCCATACCCAAAAATGACCTACGGAATGACTTTCGGAGGCTCGGAATTTTTTTTCTTTTCGGTTTCTTCATTTGAATTTTATGGTTAAACGGGATCACCGTGGCTGGCGTACGATTTAACCCCGCTGCAGAATGATTCCCCATGGTACAGTTCCGTTTCAAATCCACGCACTCATTTCCAAAAGTCGCACGGGACCGTTTCGGCGTTTTGATCCGACGTTGCACCTCGCACCGTCGATGTTGCACCCTGAGTATATCGATTATTTGGACAACCATATCTTTTGACTCGTTTAGAGTTGCGGGAGCCATAACCTGTCAAAACGAAGCTCTCCAGGAGATCTACGCCTTTGACGGCCCTAGGCCGTCATAACGGCATTCCATACCCAAAAAGGACCATCCGAATCACTTTCGGGGGCTCAGAAGTTTTTTTTCTTTTCGGTTTCATCATTTGGACTTTTTGATTTAACGGGATCACCGTGGCTGGCCTCCGATTTAACACCTCTGTAGAATGATTCCCCATTGTACACATTCGTTTCAAATCCACGCACTCATTTCCAAAAGTCGCACGGCACCGTTTCGGCATTTTGATCCGACGTTGCACCCCGCACCGTCGATGTTGCACCCTGAGTATATCGATTATTCGAACAGCCATATCTTTTGACTCATTTAGGGTTATGGGAGCCATAACCTGTCAAAACGAAGCTCTCCGGGAGATCTTCGGCTTTGACTGCCCTAGGCCGTCATAACGGAGTTCCATACCCAAAAAGGACCTACGGAATGACTTTCGGGGGCTCGGAATTTTTTTTCTTTTCGGTTTCTTCATTTGAATTTTATGGTTAAACGGGATCACCGTGGCTGGCCTACGATTTAACCCCGCTGCAGAATGATTCCCCATGGTACAGTTCCGTTTCAAATCCACGCACTCATTTCCAAAAGTCACACGGCACCGTTTCGGCGTTTTGATCCGACGTTGCACCCCGCACCGTCGATGTTGCACCCTGAGTATATCGATTATTTGGACAGCCATATCTTTTGACTCGTTTAGAGTTACTTGAGCCATAACCTGTCAAAACGAAGCTCTCCAGGAGATCTACGCCTTTGACCGCCCTAGGCCGTCATAACCCCGTTCCATACCCAAAAAGGACCATCTGAATCACTTTCGGGGGCTCGGAAGTTTTTTTTCTTTTCAATTTCATCATTTGAATTTTTTGGTTAAACGGGATCACCGTGGCTGGCCTACAATTTAACACCGCTGCAGAATGATTCCCCATGGTACAGTTCAGTTTTAAATCCACGCACTCATTTCCAAAAGTCGCACGACACCGTTTCGGCGTTTTGATCCGATGTTGCAACCCGCACCGTCGATGTTGCACCCTGAGTATATCGATTATTCGGACAGCCATATCTTTTGACTCGTTTAGAGTTACGGGAGCCATAACCTATCAAAACGAAGCTCTCCAAGAGATCTACGCCTTTGACTGCCCTAGGCCATCATAACGGCGTTCCATACTGAAAAAGGACCATCTGAATCACTTTCGGGGGCTCGAAAGTTTTTTTCTTTTCGGTTTCATCATTTGAATTTTTTGGTTTAACGAGATTACCGTTGCTGGCCTCTGATTTAACACCTCTGTAGAATGATTCCCCATGGTACACTTCCGTTTCAAATCCATGCACTCATTTCCAAAAGTCGCACGGCACCGTTTCGGCGTTTTGATCCGATGTTGCAACCCGCACCGTCGATGTTGCACCCTGAGTATATCGATTATTCGGACAGCCATATCTTTTGACTCGTTTAGAGTTACGGGAGCCATAACCTGTCAAAACGAAGCTCTCCAGGAGATCTACGCCTTTGACCGCCCTAGGCCGTCATAACCCCGTTCCATACCCAAAAAGGACCATCTGAATCACTTTCGGGGGCTCGGAAGTTTCTTTTCTTTTCAATTTCATCATTTGAATTTTTTGGTTAAACGAGATCACCGTGGCTGGTCTACGATTTAACACCGCTGCAGAATGATTCCCCATGGTACAGTTCAGTTTCAAATCCACGCACTCATTTCCAAAAGTCGCACGACACCGTTTCGGCGTTTTGATCCGATGTTGCAACCCGCACCGTCGATGTTGCACCCTGAGTATATCGATTATTCGGACAGCCATATCTTTTGACTCGTTTAGAGTTACGGGAGCCATAACCTATCAAAACGAAGCTCTCCAAGAGATCTACGCCTTTGACTGCCCTAGGCCATCATAACGGCGTTCCATACTGAAAAAGGACCATCTGAATCACTTTCGGGGGCTCGGAAGTTTTTTTCTTTTCGGTTTCATCATTTGAATTTTTTGGTTTAACGAGATTACCGTTGCTGGCCTCTGATTTAACACCTCTGTAGAATGATTCCCCATGGTACACTTCCGTTTCAAATCCATGCACTCATTTCCAAAAGTCGCACGGCACCGTTTCGGCGTTTTGATCCGATGTTGCAACCCGCACCGTCGATGTTGCACCCTGAGTATATCGATTATTCGGACAGCCATATCTTTTGACTCGTTTAGAGTTACGGGAGCCATAACCTGTCAAAACGAAGCTCTCCAAGAGATCTATGCCTTTGACTGCCCTAGGCCGTCCAAACGGCGTTTCATACCGAAAAAGGACCTTCCGAATCACTTTCGGGGGCTCAGAAGTTTTTTTTTCTTTTCGGTTTCATCATTTGAATTTTTTGGTTAAACGGGATCACCGTTGCTGGCCTCCGATTTAACACCTCTGCAGAATGATTCCCCAAGGTACACTTCCGTTTCAAATCCACGCACTTATTTTCAAAAGTCGCACGGCACTGTTTCGGCGTTTTGATCCGACGTTGCACCCCGCACCGTCGATGTTGCACCCTGAGTATATCGATTATTCGGACAACCATATCTTTTGACTCGTTTAGAGTTACGGGAGCCATAACCTGTCAAAACGAAGTTCTCCGGGAGATCTACGGCCTTGACTGCCCTAGGCCGTCATAACGGAGCTCCATACCCAAAAAGGACCTTCAGAATGACTTTCGGGGGCTCGGAATTTTTTATCTTTTTGGTTTCTTCATTTGAACTTTTTGGTTAAACGGGATCACCGTGGCTGGCCTACGATTTAACCCCATCGCAGAATGATTCCCCATGGTACAGTTCAGTTTCTAATCCATCCACTCATTTCCAAAAGTTACACGGCACCGTTTCGGCGTTTTGATCCGACGTTGCACCCCGCACCGTCGATGTTGCACCGTGAGTATATCGATTATTTGGACAGCCATATCTTTTGACTCGTTTAGAGTTACGGGAGCCATAACCTGTCAACACAAAGCTCTCCAGGAGATCTACGCCTTTGAAGGACCTAAGCTGTCATAACGGCGTTCCATACCCAAAAAGGACCATCCGAATCACTTTCGGGGGCTCGAAAGTTTTTTTTCTTTTCGGTTTCATCATTTGGATTTTTTGGTTAAACGGGATCACCGTGGCTGGCCTCCGATTTAACACCTCTGCAGAATGATTCACCATGGTACACATTCGTTTCAAATCCATGCACTCATTTCCAAAAGTCACACGGCACCGTTTCAGCATTTTGATCCGACGTTGCACCCCGCACCGTCGATGTTGCACCCTGAGTATATCGATTATTCGGACAGCCATATCTTTTGACTCGTTTAGGGTTATCGGAGTCATAACCTGTCAAAATGAAGCTCTTCGGGAGATCTACGCCTTTGATAGCCCTAGGCCTTCATAACGGAGTTCCATACCCAAAAAGGACCATCCGAATCACTTTCGGGGGCTCGGAAGTTTTTTTTTCGGTTTCATCATTTGAATTTTTTGTTAAACGGGATCACCGTTGCTGGCCTCCGATTTAACACCTCTGCAGAATGATTCCCCATGGTACACTTCCATTTCAAATCCACGCACTCATTTACAAAAGTCGCACAGGACCGTTTCGGCGTTTTGATCCGATGTTGCAACCCGCAACGTCGATGTTGCACCCTGAGTATATCGATTATTCGGACAGCCATATCTTTTGACTCGTTTAGAGTTACGGGAGCCATAACCTGTCAAAACGAAGCTCTCCAAGAGATCTATGCCTTTGACTGCCCTAGGCCGTCAAAACGGCGTTTCATACCGAAAAAGGACCTTCCGAATCACTTTCGGGGGCTCAGAAGTTTTTTTTTCTTTTCGGTTTCATCATTTGAATTTTTTGGTTAAACGGGATCACCGTTGCTGGCCTCCGATTTAACACCTCTGCAGAATGATTCCCCAAGGTACACTTCCGTTTCAAATCCACGCACTTATTTTCAAAAGTCGCACGGCACTGTTTCGGCGTTTTGATCCGACGTTGCACCCCGCACCGTCGATGTTGCACCCTGAGTATATCGATTATTCGGACAACCATATCTTTTGACTCGTTTAGATTTACGGGAGCCATAACCTGTCAAAACGAAGTTCTCCGGGAGATCTACGGCCTTGACTGCCCTAGGCCGTCATAACGGAGATCCATACCCAAAAAGGACCTTCAGAATGACTTTCGGGGGCTCGGAATTTTTTATCTTTTTGGTTTCTTCATTTGAACTTTTTGGTTAAACGGGATCACCGTGGCTGGCCTACGATTTAACCCCATCGCAGAATGATTCCCCATGGTACAGTTCAGTTTCTAATCCATCCACTCATTTCCAAAAGTCACACGGCACCGTTTCGGCGTTTTGATCCGACGTTGCACCCCGCACCGTCGATGTTGCACCGTGAGTATATCGATTATTTGGACAGCCATATCTTTTGACTCGTTTAGAGTTACGGGAGCCATAACCTGTCAACACAAAGCTCTCCAGGAGATCTACGCCTTTGAAGGCCCTAAGCCGTCATAACGGCGTTCCATACCCAAAAAGGACCATCCGAATCACTTTCGGGGGCTCGAAAGTTTTTTTTCTTTTCGGTTTCATCATTTGGATTTTTTGGTTAAACGGGATCACCGTGGCTGGCCTCCGATTTAACACCTCTGCAGAATGATTCACCATGGTACACATTCGTTTCAAATCCATGCACTCATTTCCAAAAGTCACACGGCACCGTTTCAGCATTTTGATCCGACGTTGCACCCCGCACCGTCGATGTTGCACCCTGAGTATATCGATTATTCGGACAGCCATATCTTTTGACTCGTTTAGGGTTATCGGAGTCATAACCTGTCAAAATGAAGCTCTTCGGGAGATCTACGCCTTTGATAGCCCTAGGCCTTCATAACGGAGTTCCATACCTAAAAAGGACCATCCGAATCACTTTCGGGGGCTCGGAAGTTTTTTTTTCGGTTTCATCATTTGAATTTTTTGTTAAACGGGATCACCGTTGCTGGCCTCCGATTTAACACCTCTGCAGAATGATTCCCCATGGTACACTTCCATTTCAAATCCACGCACTCATTTCCAAAAGTCGCACAGGACCGTTTCGGCGTTTTGATCCGATGTTGCAACCCGCAACGTCGATGTTGCACCCTGAGTATATCGATTATTCGGACAGCCATATCTTTTGACTCGTTTAGAGTTACGGGAGCCATAACCTGTCAAAACGAAGCTCTCCAGGAGATCTACGCCTTTGACAGCCCTAGGCCATCATAACGGCGTTCCATACCGAAAAAGGACCATCCGAATCACTTTCGGGGGCTCGGAAGTTTGTTTTCTTTTCGGTTTCATCATTTGAATTTTTTGGTTAAACGGGATCACCGTTGCTGGCCTCCGATTTAACACCTCAGCAGAATGATTCTCCATGGTACACTTCCGTTTCAAATCCACGCATTCATTTCCAAAAGTTGCACGGCACCGTTTCGGCGTTTTGATCCGACGTTGTACCCCGCACCGTCGATGTTGCACCCTGAGTATATCGATTATTCGGACAGCCATATCTTTTGACTCGTTTAGAGTTACGGGAGCCATAACCTGTCAAAACAAAGCTCTCCGGGAGATCTTCGGCTCTGACTGCCCTAGGCCATCATAACGGAGTTCCATACCCAAAAAGGACCTACGGAATGACTTTCGGGGGCTCGGAATTTTTTTTATTTTCGGTTTCTTCATTTGAATTTTATGGTTAAACGGGATCACCGTGGCTGGCGTACGATTTAACCCCGCTGCAGAATGATTCCCCATGGTACAGTTCCGTTTCAAATCCACGCACTCATTTCCAAAAGTCGCACGGCACCGTTTCGTCGTTTTGATCCGACGTTGCACCCTGCACCGTCGATGTTGCACCCTGAGTATATCGATTATTCGGACAGCCATATCTTTGGACTCGTTTAGAGTTACGGGAGCTATAACCTGTCAAAACGAAGCTCTCCATGAGATCTATGCCTTTGATGGCCTTAGGCCATCATAACGGCATTCCATACCCAAAAAGGACCATCCGAATCACTTTCGGGGGCTCGGAAGTTTTTTTTTTCTTTTCGGTTTTATCATTTGAATTTTTTGGTCAAACGGGATCACCGTGGCTGGCTTCCGATTTAACACCTCTGCAGAATGATTCCCCAAGGTACACTTCCATTTCAAATCCACGCACTCATTTCCAAATGTCGCACGGTACCGTTTCGGCGTTTTGATCCGACGTTGCACCCCGCACCGTCGATGTTGCACCCTGAGTATATCGATTATTCGGGCAGCCATATCTTCTGACTCGTTTAGAGTTACGGGAGTCATAACCTGTAAAAACGAAGCTCTCCGGGATATCTATGCCTTTGATAGCCCTAGGCCGTCATAACGAAGTTCCATACCCAAAAAGGACCATCGGAATGACTTTCGGGGGCTCGGAATTTTTTTTCGTTTCGGTTTCTTCATTTGAATTTTTTGGTTAAACGGGATCACCGTGGCTGGCCTCTGATTTAACACCGCTGCAAAATGATTCCCTATGGTACAGTTCCGTTTCAAATCCACGCACTCATTTCCAAAAGTCGCACGCCACCTTTTCGGCGTTTTGATCCGACGTTGCAACCCGCACCATCGATGTTGCACCCTAAGTATATCGATTATTCGGACAGTCGTATCTTTTGACTCGTTTAGAGTTACGGGAGCCATAACCTGTCAAAACGAAGCTCTCTAGGAGATCTACGCCTTTGACAGCCTTAGCCTGTCATAATGGTGTTCCATACCCAAAAAGGACCATCCGAATCACTTTCCGGGGCTCGGAAGTTTTTTTTCTTTTCGGTTTTATTAATTGAATTTTTTGGTTAAACGGGTTCACCGTGGCTGGCCTCCAATTTAATACCGCTACAGAAAAGATTCCCAATGGTACAATTCCGTTTCAAATCCACGCACCCATTTCTAAAAGTCGCACGGCACCATTTCGGCGTTTTGATCTGACGTTGCACCTCGCACCGTAGATGTTGCACCCTGACTATATCGATTATTCGAACAACCATATCTTCTGACTCGTTTAGAGTTACGGGAGCCATAACCTGTCAAAATGAAGCTCTTCGGGAGATCTACACCTTTGACCACCCTAGGCCGTCATTACGGAGTTACATACCCAAAAAGGACCATCTGAATCACTTTCGGGGGCTCGGAAGTTTTTTCTTTTCGTTTTCTTCATTTGAATTTTTTGGTTAAACGAGATCACCGTGGTTGGCCTCCGATTTAACACCGCTGTAGGATGATTCCCCATGGTACAGTCCCCTTTCAAATCCACGCACTCATTTCCAAAAGTCGCACGCCACCGTTTCGGCGTTTTGATCCGACGTTGCACCCCGCACCGTCGATGTTGCACCCTGAGTATATCGATTATTCGGACAGCCATATCTTTTGACTCGTTTAGGGTTACGGGAGCCATAACTTGTCAAAACGAAGCTCTTCGGGAGATCTACACCTTTGACCACCCTAGGCCGTCATTACGGAGTTACATACCCAAAAAGGACCATCCGAATCACTTTCGGGGCTTGGAAGTTTTTTTCATTCGGTTTCTTCATTTGAATTTTTTGGTTAAACGGGATCACCGTGGTTGGCCTCCAATTTAACACCGCTGCAGAATGATTCCCCATGGTACAATTCCGTTTCAAATCCACGCACTCATTTCTAAAAGTCACACGGCACCGTTTCAGCGTTTTGATCCGACGTTGCACCTCGCACCGTCGATGTTGCACCCTGAGTATATCGATTATTCGGACAACCATATCTTTTGACTCGTTTAGAGTTACGGGAGTCATAACCTATCAAAACGAAGATCTTCGAGAGATCTACGCCTTTGACCACCCTAGGCTGTCATTACGGAGTTCCATACCCAAAAAGGACCATCCGAATCACTTTTGGGGGCTCGGAAGTTTTTTCTTTTCGGTTTCTTCATTTGAATTTTTTGGTTAAACGGGATCACCGTGGATGGCCTCCGATTTAACACCGATGCAGAATGATTCCCCATGGTACAGTTCCGTTTCAAATCCACGCATTCATTTCTAAAAGTCGCACGGCACCGTTTCAGCGATTTGATCCGACGTTGCACCTCGCACCGTCGATGTTGCACCGAGAGTATATCGATTATTCGGACAGCCATATCTTTTGACTCGTTTAGAGTTACGGGAGCCATAATCTGTGAAAACGAAGCTCTCCGAAAGATCTACGCCTTTGACGGCCCTAGGCTATCATTACGGAGTTCCATACCAAAAAAGGACCATCCGAATCACTTTCGGGGGCTCGGAAGTTTTTATCTTTTCGGTTTCTTCATTTGAATTTTTTGGTTAAACGGGATCACCGTGGCTGGCCTCCAATTTAACACCGTTGAAGAACGATTCCCCATGGTACAGTTCCATTTCAAATCCATGCACTCATTTCTAAAAGTCGCACAACACCGTTTTGGCGTTTTGATCCGACGTTGCACCTCGCACCGTCGATATTGCACCCTGAGTATATCGATTATTCAGACAGCCATATCTTTTGACTCGTTTAGAGTTGCGGGAGCCATAACCTGTCAAACCAAAGCTCTCCGAGAGATCTACGCCTTGGACCGCCCTAGGCCGTCATTACGGAGTTCCATGCCCAAAAAGGACCATTTGAATCACTTTTGGGGGCTCGGAAGTTTTTTTCTTTTCGGTTTCTTCATTTGAATTTTTTGGTTAAACGGGATCACCGTGGATGGCCTCCGATTTAACACCGCTGCAGAATGATTCCCCATGGTACAGTTCCATTTCAAATCCACGCACTCATTTCTAAAAGTCGCACGGCACTGTTTCGGCATTTTGATCCGACGTTGCACCTCGCACCGTCGATGTTGCACCCTGAGTATATCGATTATTCGGACAGCCATATCTTTTGACTCGTTTAGAATTATGGGAGCCATAACCTGTCAAAACGAAGCTCTCCGGGAGATCTACGCCTTTGACTGCCCTATGCCATCATTACGGAGTTCCATGCCTAAAAAGGACCATCAGAATCACTTTCGGGGGCTCGGAAGTTTTATTCTTTTCAGTTTCTTCATTTGAATATTTTGGTTAAATGGGATCACCGTGGCTGGCCTCAGATTTAACACCGCTGCAGAATTAATCCCCATGGTAAAGTTCCATTTCAAATCCACGCACTTATTTCTAAAAGTCGCACGGCAACGTTTCGATGTTTTGATCCGACGTTGCACCTCGCACCGTCGATGTTGCACCTCGCACCGTCGATGTTGCACCCTGAGTATATCGATTATTCGTAAAGCCATATCTTTTGACTCGTTTAGAGTTACGGGAGCCATAACCTGTCAAAACGAAGCTCTTCAGGTGATATACGCCTTTGACGGCCTTAGGCCGTCATTATGGAGTTCCATACCCAAAAAGGACAATCCGAATCACTTTCGGGGGCTCGGAAGTTTTTTTTCTTTTCGGTTTCTTCATTTGAATTTTTTGGTTAAACGGGATCACCGTGGCTGGCCTACGATTTAACACCGCTGTAGAATGATTCCTCATGGTACAGTTCCGTTTCAAATCCATGCACTCATTTCCAAAATTCGCACGACACCGTTTTGGCGTTTTGATCCGACGTTGCACCCCGCACCGTAGATGTTGCACCATGAGTATATCTATTATTCGGACAGCCATATCTTTTGACTCGTTTAGAGTTACGGGAGCCATAACCTGTCAAAACGAAGCTCTCCAGGAGATCTACGCCGTTGATCGCCATAGGCCGTCAGTACGGAGTTAAATACCCAAAAAGGACCATTCGAATCACTTTCGGGGGCTCGGAAGTTTTTTCTTTTCGTTTTCTTCATTTGAATTTTTTGGTTAACCGGGATCACCGTGGTTGGCCTCTGATTTAACACCGCTGCAGAATGATTCCCCATGGTACAGTTCCATTTCAAATCCATGCACTCATTTCTAAATGTCGCACGACACCGTTTTGGCATTTTGATCCGACGTTGCACCTCGCACCGTCGATGTTGCACCCTGAGTTTATCGATTATTCGGACAGCCATATCTTTTGACTCGTTTAGAGTTACGGGAGCCATAATCTTTCAAAACGAAGCTCTCCAGGAGATCTACGCCTTTGACGGCCCTATGCCGTCATTACGGAGTTTCATACCCAAAAAGGACCATCCGAATCACGTTCTAGGGCTCGGTAGTTTTTTTCTTTTTGGTTTCTTCATTTGAATTTTTTGGTTAAACCGGATCACCGTGGTTGGCCTCCGATTTAACACCGCTGCAGAATGATTCCCTATGGTACAGTTCCATTTCAAATCCACACACTCATTTCTAAAAGTCACACGACACTGTTTCGGCGTTTTGATCCGACGTTGCACCTCGCACCGTCGATGTTGCACCCTGAGTATATCGATTATTCGGACAGCCATATCTTTTGACTCGTTTAGAGTTACGGGAGCAATAACCTGTCAAAACGAAGCTCTCCAGGAGATCTACACCTTTGACGGCCCTAGGCTGTCATAACGGCGTTCCATACCGAAAAAAGACCATCCGGATCACTTTCGGGGGCTCGAAAGTTTTTTTTCTTTTCAGTTTCATCATTTGAATTTTTTGGTTAAACGGGATCACCATTGCTGGCCTCCAATTTAACTCCTCGACAGAATGATTCCCCATGGTACACTTCCATTTCAAATCCACGCACTCATTTCCAAAAGTCGCACGGCACCGTTTCGGCGTTTTGATCCGACGTTGCACTCCGCACCGTCGATGTTGCACCCTGAGTATATCGATTATTCGGACAGCCATATCTTTTGACTCGTTTAGAGTTACGGGATCCATAACCTGTCAAAACGAAGCTCTCCGGGAGATCTTCGGCTTTGACTACACTAGGCCGTCATAACGGAGTTCCATACCCAAAAAGGACCTACGGAATGACTTCCGGAGGCTCGGAATTTTTTTTCTTTTCGGTTTCTTCATTTGAATTTTATGGTTAAACGGGATCACCGTGGCTGGCCTACGATTTAACCCCGCTGCAGAATGATTCCCCATGGTACAGTTCCATTTCAAATCCACGCACTCATTTCCAAAAGTCGCACGGCACCGTTTCGTCGTTTTGATCCGACGTTGCACCCTGCACCGTCGATGTTGCACCCTGAGTATATCGATTATTCGGACATCCATATCTTTGGACTCGTTTAGAGTTACGGGAGCCATAACCTGTCAAAACGAAGCTCTACAAAAGATCTACGCCTTTGACGGCCCTAGGCCATCATAACGGCATTCCATACCCAAAAAGGACCATCCAAATCACTTTCGGGGGCTCGGAAGTTTTTTTTTCTTTTCGGTTTCATCATTTGAATTTTTTGGTCAAACGGGATCACCGTGGCTGGCCTCCGATTTAACACCTCTGCAGAATGAATCTCCATGGTACACTTCCGTTTCAAATCCACACACTCATTTCCAAAAGTCGCACGGCACCGTTTCGGCGTTTTGATCCGACGTTGCACCCCGCCCCGTCGATGTTGCACCCTGAGTATATCGATTATTCGGGCAGCCATATCTTTTGACTCGTTTAGAGTTACGGGAGTCATAATCTGTAAAAACGAAGCTCTTCGGGATATCTACGCCTTTGATAGCCCCCGTCATAACGGAGTTCCATACCCAAAAAGGACCATCGGAAAGACTTTCGGGGGCTCGAAATTTTTTTCTTTTCGGTTTCTTCATTTGAATTTTTTGGTTAAACGGGATCACCGTGGCTGGCCTCCGATTTAACACCGCTGCAAAATGATTCCCTATGGTACAGTTCCGTTACAAATCCACGCACTCATTTCCAAAAGTCGCACGCCACCGTTTCGTCGTTTTGATCCGACGTTGCACCGTCGATGTTGCACCCTAAGTATATCGATTATTCGGATAGCCATATCTTTTGACTCGTTTAGAGTTACGGGAGCCATAACCTGTAAAAACGAAGCTCTCCAGGAGATCTACGCCTTTGACTGCCCTAGCCCGTCATAACGGTGTTCCATACCCAAAAAGGACCATCCGAATCACTTTCCGGGGCTCTGAAGTTTTTTTTCTTTTCGGTTTTATTATTTGAATTTTTTGGTTAAACGGGTTCACCGTGGCTGGCCTCCGATTTAACACCGCTGCAGAAAAGATTCCCCATGGTACAGTTCCATTTCAAATCCACACAACCATTTTTAAAAGTCGCACGGCACCATTTCGGCGTTTTGATCCGACGTTGCACCTCGCATCTTAGATGTTGCACCCTGAGTATATCGATTATTCAGACAACCATATCTTCTGACTCGTTTAGAGTTACGGGAGCCATAACCTGTCAAAACGAAGCTCTTCGGGAGATCTACACCTTTGACCCCCTAGGCCATCATTACGGAGTTACATACCCAAAAAGGACCATCCGAATCACTTTCGGGGGCTCGGAAGTTTTTTCTTTTCGTTTTCTTCATTTGAATTTTTTGGTTAAACGAGATCACCGTGGTTGGCCTCCAATTTAACACCGCTGCAGGATGATTCCCCATGGTACAGTCACGTTTCAAATCCACGCACTCATTTCCAAAAGTCGCACGCCACCGTTATGGCGTTTTGATCCGACGTTGCACCCCGCACCGTCGATGTTGCACCCTGAGTATATCGATTATTCGCGCAGCCATATCTTTTGACTCGTTTAGGGTTACGGGAGCCATAACTTGTCAAAACGAAGCTCTCCGGGAGATCTACGCCTTTGATAGCCCTAGGCCGTCATTATGGAGTTCCATACCCAAAAAGGACCATCTGAATCACTTTCGGGGGCTCGGAAGTTTTTTTCATTCGGTTTCTTCAGTTGAATTTTTTGGTTAAACGGGATCACCGTGGTTGGCCTCCGATTTGATCCATGCACAGTTCCGTTTCAAATCCATGCACTCATTTCTAAATGTCGCACGACACCGTTTCAGCATTTTGATCCGACGTTGCACCTCGCACCGTCGATGTTGCACCCTGAGTTTATCGATTATTCGGACAGCCATAACTTTTGACTGGTTTAGGGTTACGGGAGCCATAACCTGTCAAAACGAAGCTCTTCAGGAGATCTACACCTTTAATGGCCCTAGGCCGTAATTACGGAGTTCTATACTTAAAAAGGACCATCCGAATCACTTTCTGGGGCTCGGTAGTTTTTTTTTCGGTTTCTTCATTTGAATTTTTTGGTTAAACGGGATCACCGTGGTTGGCCTCCGATTTAACACCGCTGCAGAATGAGTCCCCATGGTACAATTCCATTTCAAATCCACGCACTCATTTCTAAAAGTCACACGGCACCGTTTTGGTGTTTTGATCCGACGTTGCACCTCGCACCGTCGATGTTGCACCCTGAGTATATCGATTATTCGGACAGCCATATCTTTTGACTCGTTTAGAGTTACGGGAGCCATAACCTGTCAAAACGAAGCTCTCCGAGAGATCTACGCCTTTGACCGCCCTAGGTCGTCATTACGGAGTTCCGTACCCAAAAAGGACCATCCAAATCACTTTTGGGGGCTCGGAAGTTTTTTTCTTTTCGGTTTCTTCATTTGAATTTTTTGGTTAAACGGGATCACCATGGATGGCCTCCGATTTAACACCGTTGCAGAATGATTCCCCATGGTACAGTTCCGTTTCAAATCCATGCATTCATTTCGAAAAGTCGCATGACACCGTTTCGGCGTTTTGATCCGACGTTGCACCTCGCACCGTCGATGTTGCACCCTGAGTATATCGATTATTCGGACAGCCATATCTTTTTACTCGTTTAGAATTATGAGAGCCATAACCTGTCAAAACGAAGCTCTTCAGGAGATCTACACCTTTGACGGCCCTAGTTCGTCATTACGGAGTTCCATACCCAAAGCGGACCATCCGAATCACTTTCGGGGGTTCGGACGTTTTTATCTTTTCGGTTTCTTCATTTGAATTTTTTGGTTAAACGGGATCACCGTGGCTGGCCTCCGATTTAACACCGCTGCAGAATGATTCCCCATGGTACAGTTCCATTTCAAATCCACGCACTCATTTCTAAAAGTCGCACTGCACCGTTTCGGCATTTTGATCCGACGTTGCACCTCGCACCGTCGATGTTGCACCCTGAGTATATCGATTATTCAGACAGCCATATCTTTTGACTCGTTTAGAGTTGCGGGAGCCATAACCTGTCAAACCTAAGCTCTCCGAGAGATCTACGCCTTTGACCGCCCTAGGCCATCATTACTGAGTTCCATACCCAAAAAGGACCATCCGAATCACTTTTGGGGGCTTGGAAGTTTTTTTCTTTTCGGTTTCTTCATTTGAATTTTTTGGTTAAACGGGATCACCGTGGATGGCCTCCGATTTAACACCGCTGCAGAATGATTCCCCATGGTACAGTTCCGTTTCAAATCCATGCACTCATTTCTAAAAGTCGCACGGCACCGTTTCGGCATTTTGATCCGACGTTGCACCTCGCACGTCGATGTTGCACCCTGAGCATATCGATTATTCGAACAGCCATATCTTTTGACTCGTTTAGAATTATGGGAGCCATAACCTATCAAATCGAAGCTCTCTGGGAGATCTACGCCTTTGACTGCCCTAGGCCGTCATTACGGAGTTCCATACCTAAAAAGGACCATCCGAATCACTTTCGGGGGCTCGGAAGTTTTATTCTTTTCGGTTTCTTCATTTGAATATTTTGGTTAAACGGAATCACCGTGGCTGGCCTCAGATTTAACACCGCTGAAGAATTAATCCCCATGGTACAGTTCCATTTCAAATCCACGCACTTATTTCTAAAAGTCGCACGGCAACGTTTCGGCGTTTTGATCCGACGTTGCACCTCGCACCGTCGATGTTGCACCCTGAGTATATCGATTATTCGTAAAGCCATATCTTTTGACTCGTTTAGAGTTACGGGAGCCATAACCTGTCAAAACGAAGCTCTTTAGGAGATCTACGCCTTTGACGACCCTAGGCCGTCATTACGGAGTTCCATACCCAAAAAGGACCATCCGAATCACTTTCGGGGGCTCGGAAGTTTTTTTCCTTTCGGTTTCTTCATTTGAATTTTTTGGTTAAACGGGATCACCGTGGCTGGCCTCCGATTTAACACCGCTGCAGAATGATTTCCCATGGTACAGTTCCGTTTCAAATCCATGCACTCATATTTAATAGTCCTACGACACCGTTTAGGCGTTTTGATCCGACGTTGCACCTCGCACCGTAGATGTTGCACCATGAGTATATCGATTATTCGGACAGCCATATCTTTTGACTCGTTTAGGGTTACGGGAGCCATAACCTGTCAAAACGAAGCTCTCTGGGAGATCTACGCCGTTGACGGCCATAGGCCGTCAGTACGAAGTTACATACCCAAAAAGGACCATCCGAATCACTTTCGCGGGCTCGGAAGTTTTTTCTTTTCGTTTTCTTCATTTGAATTTTTTGGTTAAATGGGATCACCGTGGTTGGCCTCTGATTAACACCGCTGCAGAATGATTCCCCATGGTAAAGTTCCATTTCAAATCCATGCACTCATTTCTAAATGTCGCACGACACCGTTTCGGCATTTTGATCCGACGTTGCACCTCGCACCGTCGATGTTGCACACTGAGTTTATCGATTATTCGAACAGCCATATCTTTTGACTCGTTTAGAGTTGCGGGAGCCATAATCTGTCAAAACGAAGCTCTCCGAAAGATCAACCCCTTTGACGGCCCTAGGCCGTCATTACGGAGTTTCATACCCAAAAAGGACCATCCGAATCACTTTCTAGGGCTCGGTAGTTTTTTTTCTTTTCGATTTCTTCATTTGAATTTTTTGGTTAAACAGGATCACCGTGGATGGCCTCCGATTTAACACCGCTGCAGAATGATTCCCCATGGTACAGTTCCATTTCAAATCCACGCACTCATTTCTAAAAGTCACACGACACCGTTTCAGTGTTTTGATCCGACGTTGCACCTCGCACCGTCGATGTTGCACCCGGAGTATATAGATTATTCGGACAGCCATATCTTTTGACTCGTTTAGAGTTACGGGAGCCATAACCTGTCAAAACGAAACTCTTCGGGAGATCTACGCCTTTGACCGCCCTAGGCCATCATTACGGAGTTCCATACCCTAAAAGGACCATCCGAATCACTTTCGGGGGCTCGGAAGTTTTTTTCTTTTCGGTTTCTTCATTTGAATTTTTTGGTTAAATGGGTCACCGTGGCTGGCCTCCGATTTAACATCGCTGCAGAATAATTCCCCATGGTACAGTTCCGTTTCAAATCCACGCACTCATTTCTAAAAGTCACACGGAACTGTTTCGGCGTTTTGATCCGACGTTGCACCTCGCACCGTCGATGTTGCACCCTGAGTATATCGATTATTCAGACAGCCATATCTTTTGACTCGTTTAGAGTTACGGGAGCCATAACCTATCAAAACGAAGCTCTCTGGGAGATCTATGCCTTTGATTGCCCTAGGCCGTCATTACAGAGTTCCATACCCAAAAAGGACCATCCGAATCACTTTCGGGGGCTCGGAAGTTTTTTTCTTTTCGGTTTCTTCATTTGAATTTTTTGGTTAAGAGGGATCACCGTGGCTGGCCTCCGATTTAACACCGCTGCAGAATGTTTCCCCATGGTACAGTTCCATTTCAAATCCACGCACTCATTTCTAAAAGTCGCACGGCACCGTTTTGGCGTTTTGATCCGACGTTGCACCTCGCACCGTCGATGTTGCATCCTGAGTATATCGATTATTCGGACAGCCATATCTTTTGACTCGTTTAGAATTACGGGAGCCATAACCTATCAAAACGAAGCTCTCCGGGAGATCTACGCCTATGACCGCCCAAGGTCATCATTACGGAGTTCCATACCTAAAAATGACCATCCGAAAAACTTTCGGGGGCTCGGAAGTTTTTATCTTTTCGGTATCTTCATTTGAATTTTTTGGTTAAACGGGATCACCGTGGCTGGCCTTCGATTTAACACTGCTGCAGAATGATTCCCCATGGTACAATTCCGTTTCAAATCCACGCACTCATTTCTAAAAGTCGCACTGCACCGTTTCGGCGTTTTGATCCGATGTTGCACCTAGGCCGTCGTTATGGAGTTCCATACCCAAAAAGGACCATCCGAATAACTTTCGGGGGCTCGGAAGTTTTTATCTTTTCGGTTTCTTCATTTGAATTTTTTGGTTAAACGGGATCACTATGGTTGGCCTCCGATTTAACACCGCTGCAGAATGATTCCCCATGGTACAGTTCCGTTTCAAATCCACGCACTCATTTCTAAAAGTCGCACGGCACCGTTTCGGCGTTTTGACCCGACGTTGCACCTCTCACCGTAGATGTTGCACCCTTAGTATATCGATTATTGGGACAACCATATCTTTTGACTCATTTAGAGTTACGGGAGCCATAACCTATCAAAATGAAGCTCTCCGGGAGATCTACGCCTTTGACCGCCCTAGACCGTCATTACGGAGTTACATACCCAAAAAGGACCATCCGAATCACTTTCGGGGGCTCGAAAATTTTCTTTACGGTTTCTTCATTTGAATTTTTTGGTTAAACGGGATCACCGTGGTTGGCCTCCGATTTAATACCACTGCAGAATGATTCCCCATGGTACAGTTCCGTTTCAAATCCACGCATTTATTTCTAAAAATCGCACGGCACCGTTTCGGCATTTTGATCCGACGTTGCACCTCGCACCGTAGATGTTGCACCCTGAGTATATCGATTATTGGGACAGCCATATCTTTTGACTCGTTTAGAGTTACGGGAGCCATAACCTGTCAAAACAAAGCTCTCCGAGAGATCTACGCCTTTGACGGCCCTGTGCCGTCATTACGGAGTTCCATACCCAAAAAGGACCATCCGAATCACTTTTGGGGGCTTGGAAGTTTTTTTCTTTTCGGTTTCTTCATTTGAATTTTTTGGTTAAACGGGATCACCGTGGCTGGCCTCCGATTTAACACCGCTACAGAATGATTCCCCATGGTACAGTTCCGTTTCAAATCCACGCACTCATTTCTAAAAGACGCACGACACCATTTTGGCGTTTTGATTCGACGTTGCACCTCGCACCATCGATGTTGCACCCTGAGTATATCGATTATTCGGAAAGCCATATCTTTTGATTCGTTTAGAGTTACGGAAGCCATAACCTGTCAAAACAAAGCTCTCTGGGACATCTATGTCTTTGACCGCCCTAGGCCGTCATTATTGGAGTTCTATACCCAAAAAGGACCATCCGAATCATTTTCGGGGGCTTGGAAGTTTTTTTCTTTTCGGTTTCTTCATTTGAATTTTTTGGTTAAACAGGATCACCGTGGTTGGCCTTCGATTTAACACTGCTGCAGAATGATTCCCCATGGTACAGTTCTATTTCAAATCCACGCACTCATTTCTAAAAGTCGCACGGCACCGTTTCGGCGTTTTGATCCGACGTTGCACCTTGCACCGTCGAGGTTGCACCTTGAGTATATCGATTATTCGGAATGCCATATTTTTTGACTCGTTTAGAGTTACGGGAGCCATAACCTGTCAGAACGAAGCTCTTCGGGAGATCTACGCCTTTGACGGCCCTAGGCCGTCATTACGGAGTTCCACACCCAAAAAGGACCATCTGAATCACTTTCGGGGGCTCGGAGGTTTTTTTCTTTTCGGTTTCTTCATTTGAATTTTTTGGTTAAACGGGATCACCGTGGCTGGCCTCCGATTTAACACCGCTGTAGAAAGATTCCCCAAGGTACAGTTCCGTTTAAAATCCACGCACTCATTTCTAAAAGTCGCACGGCACTGTTTTGGCGTTTTGATCCGACGTTGCACCTCGCACCGTCGATGTTGCACCCTGCGTATATCGATTATTCGGACAGCCATATCTTTTGACTCGTTTAGAGTTACGGGAGCCATAACCTGTCAAAACGAAGCTCTCCGGAAGATCTACGCCTTTGACCGCCCTAGGCCGTCATTACGGAGTTCCATACCCAAAAAGGACCATCAGAATCACTTTCAGGGGCTCGAAAGTTTTTTTCTTTTCGGTTTCTTCATTTGAATTTTTTGGTTAAACGGGATCACCGTGGCTAGCCTCCGATTTAACACCGCTGCAGAATGATTCCCCATGGTACAGTTCCGTTTCAAATCCACGCACTCATTTCTAAAAGTCGCACGGCACCGTTTCGGCGTTTTGATCCGACGTTGCACCTCGCACCGTCGAGGTTGCACCCTGAGTATATCGATTATTCGGAAAGCCATATTTTTTGACTCGTTTAGAGTTACGAGAGCCATAACCTGTCAAAACGAAGATCTTCTAGAGATCTACGCCTTTGACGGCCCTAGGCCGTCATTACGGAGTTCCACACCCAAAAAGGACCATCCGAATCACTTTCGGGGGCTCGGAGGTTTTTTTCTTTTCGGTTTCTTCATTTGAATTTTTTGGTTAAACGGGATCACCGTGGCTGACCTTCGATTTAACACCGCTGTAGAATGATTCCCCAAGGTACAGTTCCGTTTCAAATCCACACACTCATTTCTAAAAGTCGCACAGCACCGTTTCGGTGTTTTGATCCGACGTTGTACCTCGCACCGTCGATGTTGCACCCCGAGTATATCGATTATTCGGACAGCCATATCTTTTGACTCGTTTAGAGTTACGGGAGCCATAACCTGTCAAAACGAAGCTCTTCGGGTGATAAACGCCTTTAATCGCCCTAGGCCGTCATTATGGAGTTACATACCCAAAAAGGACCATCCGAATCACTTTCAGGGGCTCGGAAGTTTTTTTCTTTTCGGTTTCTTCATTTGAATTTTTTGGTTAAACGGGATCACCGTAGGTGGCCTCCAATTTATCACCGCTGCAGAATGATTCCCCATGGTACAGTTCCATTTCAAATCCATGCACTCATTTCTAAAAGTCGCACGGCACCGTTTCGGCGTTTTGATCCGTCGTTGCACCTCGCACCGTCGATGTTGCACCCTGAGTATATCGATTATTTGGACAACCATATCTTTTGACTCGTTTAGAGTTACGGGAGCCATAACTTGTCAAAACAAAGCTCTCTGGGAGATCTATGCCTTTGACCGTCCTAGGCCGTCATTACGGAGTTCCATACTCAAAAAGGACCATCCGAATCACTTTCAGGGGCTCGGAAGTTTTTTCTTTTCGGTTTCTTCATTTGTATTTTTTGGTTAAACGGGATCACCATGGTTGGTCTCCGATTTAACACCGCTGTAGAATGATTCCCCATGGTACAGTTCCATTTCAAATCCACGCACTCATTTCTAAAAGTCGCAAGGCACCATTTCGGCATTTTGATCCGATGTTGCACGTCGCACCGTCGATGTTGCACCCTGAGTTCATCGATTATTCAAACAGCCATTTCTTTTGACTCGTTAAGAGTTACGGGAGCCATAACCTGTCAAAACGAAGCTCTCTGGGAGATCTACGCCTTTGACTACCCTAAGCCGTCATTACGGAGTTCCATACCCAAAAAAGACCATCTGAATTACTTTCGGGGGCTCGGAAGTTTTTTCTTTTCGGTTTCTTCATTTGAATTTTTTGGTTAAACGGGATCACCGTGGCTGGCCTCCGATTTAGCACCGCTGCAGAATTATTCCCCATGGTACAGTTTTGTTTCAAATCCACGCACTCATTTCTAAAAGTCGCACGGCACCGTTTCGGCGTTTTGATCCGACGTTGCACCTCGCACTGTCGAGGTTGCACCCTGAGTATATCGATTATTCGGAAAGTCATATCTTTTGACTCATTTAGAGTTACGGGAGCCATAACCTGTCAGAACGAAGCTCTTCAGGAGATCTACGCCTTTGACGGCCCTAGGCCGTCATTACGGAGTTCTACACCCAAAAAGGACCATCCGAATCACTTTTGGGGTCTCGGAGGTTTTTTTCTTTTCTGTTTCTTCATTTGAATTTTTTGGTTAAACGGGATCACCGTGGCTGGCCTCCGATTTAGCACCGCTGTAGAATGATTCCCCATGGTACAGTTCCATTTCAAATCCACGCATTCATTTCTAAAAGTCGCACGACACCGTTTCGGCGTTTTGGTCCGACGTTGCACCTCGCACCGTCGAGGTTGCACCCTGAGTATATCGATTATTCGGAAAGCCATATCTTTTGACTCGTTTAGAGTTACGGGAGCCATAACCTGTCAGAACGAAGCTCTCCGGGAGATCTATGCCTTTGACGGCCCTAGGCCGTCATTACGGAGTTCCACACCCAAAAAGGACCATCCGAATCACTTTCGGGGGCTCGGAGGTTTTTTTCTTTTCGGTTTCTTCATTTGAATTTTTTGGTTAAACGGGTTCATCGTGGTTGTCCTCCGATTTAACACCGCTGCAGAATGATTCCCCACGGTACAGTTTCGTTTCAAATCCACGCACTCATTTCTAAAAGACGCACGGCACCGTTTCGGCGTTTTGATCTGACGTTGCACCTCGCACCGTAGATGTTGCACCCTGAGTATATCGATTATTCGGACAGCCATATCTTTTGATTCGTTTAGAGTTACGGGAGCCATAACCTGTCAAAACGAAGCTCCCCGGGACATCTACGTCTTTGACCGCCCTAGGCCGTCATTACGGAGTTACGTACCCAAAAAGGACCATCCGAATCACTTTCGAGGGCTCGGAAGTTTTTTTCTATTCGGTTTCTTCATTTGAATTTTTTGGTTAAACGGGATCACCGTGGTTGGCCTCCGATTTAACACCGCTGCAGAATGATTCCCCATGGTACAGTTCCGTTTCAAATCCACGCACTCATTTCTAAAAATCGCACGGCACCGTTTCGGCGGTTTGATCCGACATTGCACCTCGCACCGTCGATGTTGCACCTTGAGTTTATCGAATATTCGGACAGCCATATCTTTTGACTCGTTTAGAGTTACGGGAGCCATAACCTGTCAAAACGAAGCTCTCCAGAAGATCTACGCCATTGACTGCCCTATGCCGTCATTATGGAGTTCCATATCCAAAAAGGACCATCCGAATCACTTTCGGGGGCTTGGAAGATTTTTTTATTCGGTTTCTTCATTTGAATTTTTTGGTTAAACGGGATCACCGTGGCTGGCCTCCGATTTAACACCGCTGTAGAATGATTCCCCATGGTACAGTTCCGTTTCAAATCCACGCATTCATTTCTAAAAGTCGTACGACACCGTTTCGGCGTTTTGGTCCGACGTTGCACCTCGCACCGTCGAGGTTGCACCCTGAGTATATCGATTATTCGGAAAGCCATATCTTTTGACTCGTTTAGAGTTACGGGAGCCATAACCTGTCAGAACGAAGCTCTCCGGGATATCTACGCCTTTGACGGCCCTAGGCCGTCATTACGGAGTTCCACACCCAAAAAGTACCATCTGAATCACTTTCGGGGGCTCGGAGGTTTTTTTCTTTTCGGTTTCTTCATTTGAATTTTTTGGTTAAACGGGATCACCGTGGCTGGCCTCCGATTTAACACCGCTGCAGAAAGATTCCCCAAGGTAAAATTCCGTTTCAAATCCACGCACTCATTTCTAAAAGTCGCACGGCACCGTTTTGGCATTTTGATCCGACGTTGCACCTCGCACCGTCGATGTTGCACCCTGAGTTTATCGATTATTCAGACAGCCATATCTATTGACTCGTTTAGAGTTACGAGAGCCATAACCTGTCAAAACGAAGCTCTTCGGGAGATCTACGCCTCTGACTACCCTAGGCCGTCATTACGGAGTTTCATACCCAAAAAGGACCATTCGAATCACTTTCGGGTGCTCGGAAGTTTTTTTTCTTTTCGGTTTCATCATTTGAATTTTTTGGTTAAACGGGATCACCGTGGGTGGCCTCCGATTTATCACCATTGCAGAATGATTCCCCATGGTACAGTTCCGTTTCAAATCCCTGAATATATCGAATATTGGGACAACCATATCTTTTGACTCGTTTAGAGTTACGGGAGCCATAACCTGTCAAAACGAAGCTCTCCGAGAGATCTACGTCTTTGACCGCCCTAGGCCGTCATTACGGAGTTACATACCCAAAAAGGACCATCCGAATCACTTTCGGGGGCTCGGATGTTTTTTTCTTATCGGTTTCTTCATTTGAATTTTTTGGTTAAACGGGATCACCGTGGTTGGCCTCCGATTTAACACCGCTGCAGAATGATTCCCCATGGTACAGTTCCATTTCAAATCCACACACTCATTTCTAGAAATCGCATGGCACCGTTTCGGCGTTTTGATCCGACGTTGCACCTCGCACCGTAGATGTTGCACCCTGAGTATATCGATTATTGTGACAGCCATATCTTTTGACTCGTTTAGAGTTACGGGAGCCATAACCTGTCAAAACGAAGCTCTCCGGGAGATCTACGCCTTTGACCGCCCTAGGCCGTCATTACGGAGTTCCATACCCAAAAAGGACCAATCGAATCACTTTCCGTGGTTGTCCTCCGATTTAACACCGCTGCAGAATGATTCCCCATGGTGCAGTTCCGTTTCAAATCCACGCACTCATTTCTAAAAGTCGCACGACACCGTTTCGTCATTTTGATCCGACGTTGCACCTCGCACCGTCGATGTTGCACCCTGAGTTTATCGATTATTCAGACAGCCATATCTTTTGACTCGTTTAGAGTTACGGGAGCCATAACCTGTCAAAACGAAGCACTCAGGGAGATCTACGCCTTTGGCCGCCCTACGCCATCATTACGGAGTTCCATACCCAAAAAGGACCATCCGAATCACTTTCTGGGGCTTGGAAGTTTTTTTCTTTTCGGTTTCTTCATTTGAATTTTTTGGTTAAATGGGATCACCGTGGCTGGCCTCCGATTTAACACCGCTGCAGAATGATTCCCCATGGTACAGTTCCGTTTCAAATCCACGCACTAATTTCTAAAAGACGCATGGCACCGTTTCGGCGTTTTGATCCGACGTTGCACCTCGCACCGTCGATGTTGCACCCTGAGTATTTCGATTATTCAGACAACCATATCTTTTGACTCGTTTAGAGTTACAGGAGCAATAACCAGTAAAAACGAAGCTCTCCAGGACATCTACGTCTTTGACAGCCCTAGGCCGTCATTATGGAGTTCCATACCCAAAAAGGACCATCCGAATAACTTTCGGGGGCTCGGAAGTTTTTATCTTTTCGGTTTCTTCATTTGAATTTTTTGGTTAAACGGGATCACCGTGGTTGACCTCCGATTTAATAACGCTGCAGAATGATTACCCATGGTACAGTTCCGTTTCAAATCCATGCACTCATTTCTAAATGTCGCACGGCACCGTTTCTGCGTTTTGATCCGACGTTGCACCTCGCACCGTAGATGTTGCACCCTGAGTATATCGATTATTGGGACAGCCATATCTTTTGACTCGTTTAGAGTTACGGGAGCCATAACCTGTCAAAACGAAGCTCTCAAGGAGATCTACGCCTTTGACCGCCCTAGGCCATCATTACGGAGTTACATACCCAAAAAGGACCATCCGTATCACTTTCGGGGGCTCGGATGTTTTTTTCTTTTCGGTTTCTTCATTTGAATTTTTTGGTTAAACGGGATCACCGTGGTTGGCCTACGATTTAACACCGCTGCAGAATGATTCCCCATGGTACAGTTCCGTTTCAAATCCATGCACTCATTTCTAAAAATCGCACGGCACCATTTCGGCGTTTTGATCTGTCGTTGCACCTCGCACCGTAGATGTTGCACCCTGAGTATATCGATTATTCGGACAACCATATCTTTTGACTCGTTTAGAGTTACGGGAGCCATAACCTGTCAAAACGAAGCTCTCCGGGAGATCTACGCCTTTGACAGCCCAAGGCCATCATAACGGCGTTCCATACCCAAAAAGGACCATCCGAATCACTTTCGGGGGCTCGGAAGTTTTTTTTCTTTTCGGTTTCTTCATTTGAATTTTTTGGTTAAACGGGATCACCGTGGTTGGCCTCCGATTTAACACCGCTGCAGAATGATTCCCCATGGTACAGTTCCGTTTCAAATCCACGCACTCATTTCTAAAAATCGCACGGCACCATTTCGGCGTTTTGATCTGTCGTTGCACCTCGCACCGTAGATGTTGCACCCTGAGTATATCGATTATTCGGACAGCCATATCTTTTGATTCGTTTAGAGTTACGGGAGCCATAACCTGTCAAAACGAAGCTCTCCGGGACATCTACGTCTTTGACCGCCCTAGGCCGTCATTACGGAGTTACATACCCAAAAAGGACCATCCGAATCACTTTCGAGGGCTCGGAAGTTTTTTCTATTCGGTTTCTTCATTTGAATTTTTTGGTTAAACGGGATCACCGTGGTTGGCCTCCGATTTAACACCGCTGTAGAATGATTCCCCATGGTACAGTTCCGTTTCAAATCCACGCACTCATTTCTAAAAATCGCACGGCACCGTTTCGGCGGTTTGATCCGACGTTGCACCTCGCACCGTCGATGTTGCACCCTGAGTTTATCGAATATTCGGACAGCCATATCTTTTGACTCGTTTAGAGTTACGGGAGCCATAACCTGTCAAAACGAAGCTCTCTAGAAGATCTACGCCATTGACTGCCCTATGCCGTCATTACGGAGTTCCATATCCAAAAAGGACCATCCGAATCACTTTCGGGGGCTCGGAAGTTTTTTTTATTCGATTTCTTCATTTGAATTTTTTGGTTAAACGGGATCACCGTGGTTGACCTCCAATTTAGCACCGCTGTAGAATGATTCCCCATGGTACAGTTCCGTTTCAAATCCACGCATTCATTTCTAAAAGTCGCACGACATCGTTTCGGCGTTTTGGTCCGACGTTGCACCTCGCACCGTCGAGGTTGCACCCTGAGTATATCGATTATTCGGAAAGCCATATCTTTTGACTCGTTTAGAGTTACGGGAGCCATAACCTTTCAGAACGAAGCTCTCCGGGAGATCTACGCCTTTGACGGCCCTAGGCCGTCATTACGGAGTTCCACACCCAAAAAGGACCATCTGAATCACTTTCGGGGGCTCGGAGGTTTTTTTCTTTTCGGTTTCTTCATTTGAATTTTTTGGTTAAACGGGATCACCGTGGCTGGCCTCCGATTTAACACCGCTGCAGAAAGATTCCCCAAGGTACAATTCCGTTTCAAATCCACGCACTCATTTCTAAAAGTCGCACGGCACCGTTTCGGCATTTTGATCCGACGTTGCACCTCGCACCGTCGATGTTACACCCTGAGTTTTTCGATTATTCAGACAGCCATATCTTTTGACTCGTTTAGAGTTACGGGAGCCATAACCTGTCAAAACGAAGCTCTTCAGGAGATCTACGCCTTTGACTACCCTAGGCCGTCATTACGGAGTTTCATACCCAAAAAGGACCATTCGAATCACTTTCGGGTGCTCGGAAGTTTTTTTTCTTTTCGGTTTCATCATTTGAATTTTTTGGTTAAACGGGATCACCGTGGATGGCCTTCGATTTATCACCGTTGCAGAATGATTCCCCATGGTACAGTTCCGTTTCAAATCCCTGAATATATCGAATATTGGGACAACCATATCTTTTGACTCGTTTAGAGTTACGGGAGCCATAACCTATCAAAACGAAGCTCTTCGAGAGATGTACGCCTTTGACCGCCCTAGGCCGTCATTACGGAGTTACATACCCAAAAAGGACCATCCGAATCACTTTCGGGGGCTCGGAAGTTTTTTTCTTATCGGTTTCTTCATTTGAATTTTTTGGTTAAGCGGGATCACCGTGGTTGGCCTTCGATTTAACACCGCTGCAGAATGATTCCCCATGGTAGAGTTCCATTTCAAATCCACACACTCATTTCTAGAAATCGCATGGCATCGTTTCGGCGTTTTGATCCGACGTTGCACCTCGCACCGTAGATGTTGCACCCTGAGTATATCGATTATTGGGACAGCCATATATTTTGACTCGTTTAGAGTTACGGGAGCCATACCTGTCAAAACGAAGCTCTCCGGGAGATCTACGCCTTTGACCGCCCTAGGCCGTCATTACGGAGTTCCATACCCAAAAAGGACCAATCGAATCACTTTCGGAGGCTCGAAAGTTTTTTTCTTTTCGGTTTCTTCATTTGAATTTTTTGGTTAAACGGGATCACCGTGGCTGGCCACCAATTTAACACCGCTGCAGAATGATTCCCCATGGTACAGTTCTGTTTCAAATCCACGCACTCAATTCTAAAAGTAGCACGGCACCATTTCGGCGGTTTGATCCGACGTTGCACCTCGCACCGTAGATGTTGCACCCCGAGTATATCGATTATACGGACAGCCATATCTTTTGATTCGTTTAGAGTTACGGGAGCCATAACCTGTCAAAATGAAGCTCTCCGGGACATCTACGCCTTTGCCGCTCTAGGCCGTCATTACGGAGTTCCATACCCATAAAGGACCATCCGAATCACTTTCGGGGGCTCGGAAGTTTTTTTTTCGGTTTCTTCATTTGAATTTTTTGGTTAAACGGGATCACCGTGGCTGGCCTCCGATTTAGCACCGCTGCAGAATGATTCCCCATGGTACAGTTCCGTTTCAAATCCACGTACTCATTTCTAAAGATCACACGGCACCATTTCGGCGTTTTGATCCGACGTTGCACCTCGCACCGTAGATGTTGCACCCTGAGTATATCGATTATTCGGACAGCCATATCTTTTGACTCTTTTAGAGTTACGGGAGCCATAACCTGTCATAATGAAGCTCTCTGGGAGATCTATGTCTTTGACCGCCCTAGGCCGTCATTACGAAGTTCCATACCCAAAAAGGACCATCCGAATCACTTTCGGGGGCTCGGAAGTTTTTTTCTTTTCGGATTCTTCATTTGAATATTTTGGTTAAACGGGATCACCGTGGCTGGCCTCCGATTTAACACCGCTGCAGAATGATTCCCCATGGTACAGTTCCGTTTCAAATCCACGCACTCATTTCTAAAAGTCGCACGGCACCGTTTCGGCGTTTTGATCCGACGTTGCACCTCGCACCGTCGATGTTGCACCCTTAGTATATCGATTATTCGGAAAGCCATATCTTTTGACTCGTTTAGAGTTACGGGAGCCATAACCTGTCAAAACGAAGCTCTTTGGGAGATCTACGCCTTTGACGGCTCAAGGCCGTCATTACGGAGTTCCACACCAAAAAAGGACCATACGAATCACTTTCGAGGGCTCGGAGGTTTTTTTCTTTTCGGTTTCTTCATTTGAATTTTTTGGTTAAACGTGATCACCGTGGTTGGCCTCCGATTTAACACCGCTGCAGAATGATTCCCCATAGTACAGTTCCGTTTCAAATCCATGCACTCATTTCTAAAAGTCGCACGTCACCGTTTCGGCGTTTTGATCCGACGTTGCACCTCACACCGTCGATGTTGCACCCTGAGTATATCGATTATTCGGAAAGCCATTTCTTTTGACCCGTTTAGAGTTACGGGGGCCATAACCTGTCAAAACGAAGATCTTCAATAGATCTACGCCTTTGACCGCCCTAGGCCGTCATTACGGAGTTCCATACCCAAAAGGACCATCCGAATCACTTTCGAGGGCTCGGAAGTTTTTTTCTTTTCGGTTTCTTCATTTGAATTTTTTGGCTAAACTGGATAATCGCGGTTGGCCTCCGATTAAACACCGCTGCAGAATGATTCCCCATGGTACAGTTTCATTTCAAATCCACGCACTCATTTCTAAAAGTCGCAAGGCACCGTTTCGGCATTTTGATCCGACGTTGCACCTCGCACTGTCGATGTTGCACCCTGAGTTTATCGATTATTCAGACAGCCATAACTTTTGACTCGTTTAGAGTTACGGGGACCGTAACCTATCAAAACGAAGCTATCCGGGGGATCTACGCCTATGACTACCCTAGGACGTCATTACGGAGTTCCATACCCAAAAAGGACCATCCGAATCACTTTCGGGGGCTCGGAAGTTTTTTTCTTTTCGGTTTCTTCATTTGAATTTTTTGGTTAAACGGGATCACCGTGGTTGGCCTCCGATTAAACACCGCTGCAGAATGATTCCCCATGGTACTGTTCGTTTCAAATCCACGCACTCATTTCTAAAAGTCGCAAGGCACCGTTTCGGCATTTTGATCCGACGTTGCACTCGCACCGTCGATTTTGCTCCCTGAGTTTATTAATTATTCGGACAGCCATATCTTTTGACTCGTTTAGAGTTACGGGGGCCATAACCTGTCAAAACGAAGCTCTCCGGGAGATCTATGCCTAAGACTGCCCTAAGCCATCATTATGGAGTTCCATACCCAAAAAGGACCATCCGAATCACTTTCGGAGGCTCGGAAGTTTTTTTCTTTTCGGTTTCTTCATTTGAATTTTTTGGTTAAACGGGATCACCGTGGTTGGCCTCCGATTTAACACTGCTGCAGAATGATTCCCCGTGGTACAGTTCCATTTCAAATCCTCGCACTCATTTCTAAAAGTCACACGGCACCGTTTCGGCGTTTTGATCCGACGTTGCACCTCGCACCGTCGATGTTGCACCCTGAGTATATCGATTATTCGGAAAGCCATATCTTTTGACTCGTTTAGAGTTACGGGAGCCATAACCTGTCAAAACGAAGCTCTTCAGGAGATCTACGCCTTTGACGGCCTTAGGCCATCATTACGGAGTTCCATACCCAAAAAGGACATCCGAATCACTTTAAGGGGCTCGGAAGTTTTTTTCTTTTCGGTTTCTTCATTTGAATTTTTTGGTTAAACGGGATCACCGTGGTTGGCCTCTGATTTAACACCGCTGCAGAATGATTCCCCATGATACAGTTCCGTTTCAAATCCAAGCACTCATTTCTAAAAGTCACAAGGCACCGTTTCGGCATTTTGATCCGACGTTCCACCTCGCACCATAGATGTTGCACCCTGAGTATATCGATTATTGGGACAGCCATATCTTTTGACTCGTTTAGAGTTACGGGAGCCATAACCAGTCCAAACGAAGCTCTCCGGGGGATCTACGCATTTGACCACCCTAAGCTGTCATTACAGAGTTCCATATCCAAAAAGGACCATCCGAATCACTTTCGTGGGCTTGGAAGTTTTTTCTTTTCGTTTTCTTCATTTGAATTTTTTGGTTAAACAGGATCACCGTGGTTGGCCTCCGATTTAACACCGCTGCAGAATGATTCCCCATGGTACAGTTTCATTTCAAATCCATGCACTCATTTCTAAAAGTCGCACGACACCGTTTCGGCATTTTGATTCGGCGTTGCACCTCGCACCGTCGATGTTGCACCCTGAGTATATCGATTATTCAGACAGCCATATCTTTTGACTCGTTTAGAGTTACGGTAGCCATAACCTGTCAAAACGAAGCTCTACGGGAGATCTACGCCTTTGACCGCCCTAGGCCGTCATTACGGAGTTACACATCCAAAAAGGACCATCCGAATCACTTTCGGGGGCTCGGGAGTTTTTTTCTTTTCGATTTCTTCATTTGAATTTTTTGGTTAAACGGGATCACCGTGGCAGGCCTCCGATTTAACACCGCTGCAGAATGATTCCCCATGGTATAGTTCCATTTCAAATCCACGCACTGATTTCTAAAAGTCGCACAGCACCGTTTCGGCGTTTTGATCCGACGTTGCACCTCGCACCGTCGATGTTGCACCCTTAGTATATCGATTATTCGGAAAGCCATATCTTTTGACTCGTTTAGAGTTATGGGAGCCATAACCTGTCAAAACGAAGCTCTTCGGGAGATCTACGCCTTTGACCGCTCTAGGCTGTCATTACGGAGTGCCACACCCCAGAAGGACCATCCGAATCACTTTCGGGGGCTCGGAGGTTTTTTCTTTTCGGTTTCTTCATTTGAATTTTTTGGGTAAACGGGATCACCGTGGTTGGCCTCCGATTTAACACCGCTGCAGAATGATTCCCCATGGTACAGTTCCGTTTCAAATCCACGCACTCATTTCTAAAAGTCGCACGGCACCATTTCGGCGTTTTGATCCGACGTTGCACCTCGCACCGTCGATGTTGCACCCTGTGTTTATCGTTTATTCAGACAGCCATATCTTTTGACTCGTTTAGAGTTACGGGGGCCATAAGCTGTCAAAACGAAGCTCTCCGGGAGATCTATGCCTATGACTGCACTAGGCCGTCAATACGGAGTTCCATACCAAAAAAGGACCATCCGAATCACTTTCGGTGGCTCGGAAGTTTTTTTCTTTTCGGTTTCTTCATTTGAATTTTTTGGTTAAACGGGATCACCGTGGTTGGCCTCCGATTAAACACGACTGCGGAATGTTTCCCCAGGGTACTATTTCGTTTCAAATCCACGCACTCATTTCTAAAAGTCACAAGGCACCGTTTTGGCATTTTGATCCGACGTTGCACTCGCACCGTCGATGTTGCACCCTGAGTATACCGGTTATTCGGAAAGCCATATCTTTTGACTCGTTTAGAGTTACGGGAGCCATAACCTGTCAAAACGAAGCTCTTCAGGAGATCTACACCTTTGACGCCCTTAGGCCATCATTACGGAGTTCCATACCCAAAAAGGACCATCCGAATCACTTCTGGGGGCTCGGAAGTTTTTTTCTTTTCGGTTTCTTCATTTGAATTTTTTGGTTAAACGGGGTCACCGTGGTTGGCCCCCGATTTAACACCGCTGCAGAATGTTTCCCCATGGTACAGTTCCGTTTCAAATCCGCGCACTCATTTCTAAAAGTCGCACGGCACCGTTTCGGCGTTTTGATCCGACGTTGCACCTCGCACCGTAGATGTTGCACCCTGAGTATATCGATTATTGGGACAGCCATATCTTTTGACTCGTTTAGAGTTACGGGAGCCATAACCAGTCCAAACGAAGCTCTCCGGGGGATCTACGAATTTGACTACCTTAGGCTGTCATTACGGAGTTCCATATCCAAAAAGGACCATCCGAATCACTTTCGTGGGCTCGGAAGTTTTTTCTTTTCGTTTTCTTCATTTGAATTTTTTGGTTAAACGGGATCACCGTGGTTGGCCTCCGATTTAACACCGCTGCAGAATGATTCCCCATGGTACAGTTTCGTTTCAAATCCACGCACTCATTTCTAAAAGTCGCACGACACCGTTTCGGCGTTTTGATCCGACGTTGCACCTCGCACCGTAGATGTGGCACCCTGAGTATATCGATTATTCGGACAGCCATATCTTTTCACCCGTTTACAGTTACGGGAGCCATCTCTTGTCAAAATGAAGTGCTTTGGGAGATCTACGCCTTTTGCCGCCCTAGGCCGTCATTACGGAGTTACATACCCAAAAAGGACCATCCGAATCACTTTCGGGTGCTCGGGAGTTTTTTTCTTTTCAATTTCTTCATTTGAATTTTTTGGTTAAACGGGGTCACCGTGGTTGGCCTCCGATTTAACACCGCTGCAGAATGATTCCCCATGGTACAGGTCCGTTTCAAATCCACGCACGCATTCCTAAAAGTCGCACGACACCGTTTCGGCATTTTGATCCGACGTTTCTCCTCGCACCGTCGATGTTGAAACTTGAGTATATCGATTATTCGGACGCCATATCCTTTGACTCGTTTAGAGTTACGGGAGCCATAACCTGTCAAAACGAAGCTCTCTGGGAGATCTATGCCTTTGACCGCCCTAGGCCATCATTACGGAGTTCCATACCCAAAAAGGACCATCCGAATCACTTTCGGGGACTCGGAAGTTTCTTTCTTTTCGGTTTCTTCATTTGAATTTTTTGGTTAAACGGGATCACCTTGGTTGGCCTCCGATTTAACACCGCTGTAGAATGATTCCCCATGGTACAGTTCCATTTCAAATCCACGCACTCATTTCTAAAAGTCCCATGGCACCGTTCCGGCGTTTTGATCCGACGTTGCACCTCGCACCGTCGATGTTGCACCCTGAGTATATCGATTATTCGGACAACCATATCTTTTGACTCATTTAGAGTTACGAGAGCCATAACCTGTCAAAACGAAGCTCTTCGGGAGATCTACGCCTTTGATCGCCCTAGGCCATAATTACGGAGTTCCATACCCAAAAAGGACCATCCGAATCACTTTTGGGGGCTCGGAAGTTTTATTCTTTTCCGTTTCTTCATTTGAATTTTTTGGTTAAACGGGATCACCGTGGTTGGCCTCCGATTTAACACCGCTGCAGAATGATTCCCCATGGTACAGTTCCATTTCAAATCCACGCACTCATTTTTAATAGTCGCACGGCACCGTTACGGCGTTTTTATCCGACGTTGCACCTCGCACCGTAGATGTTGCACCCTGAGTATATCGATTATTCGGACAGCCATCACTTTTGACTCGATTAGAGTTACGAGAGCCATAACCTTTCAAAATGAAGCTCTTCGGAAGATCTACGCCTTTGACCGACATAGGCCGTCATTACGGAGTTCCATACCCAAAAAGGACCATCCGAATCACTTTCGGGGGCTCGGAAGTTTTATTCTTTTCGGTTTCTTCATTCGAATATTTTGGTTAAACGGGATCACCGTGGCTGGCCTCCGATTTAACACCGCTGCAGAATGATTCCCCATGGTACAGTCCCGTTTCAAATCCACGCACTCATTTCTAAAAGTCGCACGACACCCTTTCGGCGTTTTGATCCAACGTTGCACCTCGCACCGTCGATGTTGCACCCTTAGTATATCGATTATTCGGAAAGCCATGTCTTTTGACTCATTTAGAGTTATGAGAGCCATAACCTGTCCAAATGAAGCTCTTCGGGAGATCTACGCCTTTGACGGCTCTAGGCCGTCATTACGGAGTTCCACACCCAAAAAGGACCATCCGAATCACTTTCGGGGGCTCGGAGGTTTTTTTCTTTTCGGTTTCTTCATTTGAATTTTTTGGTTAAACGGGATCACCGTGGTTGGCCTTTGATTTAACACCGCTGCAGAATGATTCCCCATGGTACAGTTCCATTTCAAATCCATGCACTGATTTAAAAGTCGCACGGCACCGTTTCGGCATTTTGATCCGACGTTGCACCTCGCACCGTCGATGTTGCATCCTGAGTATATCGATTATTCGGAAAGCCATATCTTTTGACTCGTTTAGAGTTACAGGAGCCATAACCTGTTAAAACGAAGCCCTTCAGGAGATCTACGCCTTTGATGGCCCTAGGCTGTCATTACGGAGTTCCATACCCAGAAAGGACCATCCGAATCACTTTCGGGGGCTCGGAAGTTTTTTTCTTTTCGGTTTCTTCATTTGAATTTTTCGGTTAAACGGGATCACCGTGGCTGGCCTCCGATTTAACACCGCTGCAGAATGATTCCCCATGGTACAGGTTCGTTTCAAATCCACACACTCATTTCTAAAAGTCGCACGACACCGTTTCGGCGTTTTGATCCGACGTTGCACCTCGCACCGTAGATGTGGCACCCTGAGTATATCGATTTTTCGGACAACCATATCTTTTGACTCGTTTACAGTTACGGGAGCAATAACCTGTCAAAACGAAGCTCTCCGAGAGATCTACGCCTTTTACCGCCCTAGGCCGTCATTACGGAGTTACATACCCAAAAAGGACCATCCGAATCACTTTCGGGTGCTCGGGATTTTTTTACTTTTCAATTTCTTCATTTGAATTTTTTGGTTAAACGGGATCACCGTGGCTGGCCTCCGATTTAACACCGCTGCAGAATGATTCCCCATGGTACAGGTTCGTTTCAAATCCACGCACTGATTTTTAAAAGTCGCACGACACCGTTTCGTCGTTTTGATCCGACGTTGCTCCTCGCACCGTCGATGTTGCAACCTGTGTATATCGATTATTCGGACGCCATATCTTTTTACTCGTTTAGAGTTACGGGAGCCATAACCTGTCAAAACGAAGCTCTCCAGGAGATCTACGCCTTTGGCCGCCCTAGGCCATCATTACGGAGTTCCATACCCAAAAAGGACCATCCGAATCACTTTCGGGGACTTGAAAGTTTCTTTCTTTTCGGTTTCTTCATTTGAATTTTTTGGTTAAACGGGATCACCTTGGCTGGCCTACGATTTAACACCGCTGCAAAATGATGCCCCATGGAACAGTTCTGTTTCAAATCCACGCACTCGTTTCTAAAAGTCGCACGACACCGTTTCAGCATTTTGAACCGATGTTGCACCTCGCACCGTCGATGTTGCACCATGAGGATATCGATTATTCGGACAGCCATATCTTTTGACTCGTTTAGAGTTACGGGAGCCATAACCTGTCAAAACGAAGCTCTCCGGGAGATCTACGCCTTTGACCACCCTAGGCCATAATTACAGAGTTCCATACCCAAAAAGGAACATCCGAATCACTTTCGGGGCTCGGAAGTTTTATTCTTTTCCGTTTCTCCATTTGAATTTTTTGGTTAAACGGAATCACCGTGGCTGGCCTCCGATTTAACACCGCTGTAGAATGATTCCCCATGGTACAGTTCCATTTCAAATCCACGCACCCATTTTTAATAGTCGCACGACACCGTTTTTGCGTTTTTATCCGACGTTGCACCTCGCACCGTAGATGTTGCACCCTGAGTATATCGATTATTCGGACAGCCATATCTTTTGACTCGATTAGAGTTACGAGAGCCATAACCTTTCAAAATGAAGCTCTCCGGGAGATCTACGCCTTTGACCACCCTAGGCCGTCATTACGGAGTTCCATACCCAAAAAGGACCATCCGAATCACTTTCGGGGGCTCGGAAGTTTTATTCTTTTCGGTTTCTTCATTTGAATATTTTGGTTAAACGGGATCACCGTGGCTGGCCTCCGATTTAACACTGCTGCAGAATGATTCCCCACGGTACAGTTCCATTTCAAATCCAGGCGCTCTTTTCTAAAATTCGCACGGCACCCTTTCGGCATTTTGATCCGACGTTGCACCTCGCACCGTCGATGTTGCACCCATAATAGATCGATTATTCGGAAAGCCATATCTTTTGACTCGTTTAGAGTTACGGGAGCCATAACCTGTCAAAATGAAGCTCTTCGGGAGATCTACGCCTTTGACGGCACCGTTTTTTTCTTTTTGGTTTCTTCATTTGAATTTTTTGGTTAAACGGGATCACCGTGGTTGGCCTCCGATTTAACACCGCTGCAGAATGATTCCCCATGGTACAGTTCCATTTCAAATCCACGCACTAATCTAAAAGTCGCAAGGCACCGTTTCGGCATTATGATCCGACGTTGCACCTCGCACCGTCGATGTTGCAAGCCACATCTTTTGACTCGTTTAGAGTTACGGGAGCCATAACCTGTCAAAACGAAGCTCTCCGGGAGATCTACGCCTATGACTGCCCTAGGCCGTCATTACGAAGTTCGATACCCAAAAAGGACCATCCGAATCACATACGGGGGCTCAGAAGTTTTTTTCTTTTCGGTTTCTTCATTTGAATTTTTTGGTTAAACGGGATCACCGTGGTTGGCCTCCGATTAAACACCGCTGCAGAATGATTCCCCATGGTACTGTTTCGTTTCAAATCCACGCACTCATTTCTAAAAGTCGCACGGCACCGTTTCGGCGTTTTGATCCGACGTTGCACCTCGCACCGTCGATGTTGCACCCGGAGTATATCGATTATTCGGACAGCCATATTTTTTGACTCGTTTAGGGTTACAGGGGCCATAACCGGTCAAAACGAAGCCCTCCGGGAGATATATGCCTATGACTGCCCTAGGCAGTCATTACGGAGTTCCATACCCAAAAAGGACCATCCGAATAACTTTTGGGGGCTCGGAAGTTTTTATCTTTTCGGTTTCTTCATTTTAATTTTTTTTGTTAAACGGGATCACCGTGGTTGGCCTCCGATTTAACACCGCTGCATAATGATTCCCCAAGGTACAGTTCCGTTTCAAATCCACGCACTCATTTCTAAAAGTCGCACTGCACCGTTTCGGCGTTTTGATCCGACGTTGCACCTCGCACCGTAGATGTTGCACCCGGAGTATATCGACTATTCGGACAGCCATATCTTTTGACTCGTTTACAGTTACGGGAGCCAAAACCTGTCAAAATAAAGCTCTCCGGGAGATCTACGCCTTTGACCGCCCTAGGCCGTCATTACGGAGTTACATACCCAAAAAGGACCATCCGAATCACTTTCGGGGGCTCGGAAGTTTTTTCTTTTCGATTTCTTCATTTGAATTTTTTGGTTAAACGGGATCACCGTGGTTGGCCTCCGATTTAACACCACTACAGAATGATTCCCCATGGTACAGTTCCGTTTCAAATCCAAGCACTCATTTCTAAAAATCGCACGGCACCGTTTCGGCGTTTTGATCCGTCGTTGCACCTCGCACCGTAGATGTTGCACCCTGAGTATATCGATTATTGGGACAGCGATATCTTTTGACTCGTTTAGAGTTACGGGAGCCATAACCTGTCAAAACGAAGCTCTCTGGGAGATCTATGCCTTTGACTGCCCTAGGCCGTCATTACGGAGTTCCATACCCAAAAAGGACCATCCGAATCACTTTCGGGGGCTCAGAAGTTTTTTCTTTTTGGTTTCTTCATTTGAATTTTTTGGTTAAACGGGACCACCGTGGCTAGCCTCCGATTTAACACCGCTGCAGAATGATTCTCCATGGTATAGTTCCGTTTCAAATCCATGCTCTCATTTCTAAAAGACACAAGGCACCATTTCGGCATTTTGATCCGACGTTGCACCTCGCACCGTCGATGTTGCACCTTGAGTATATCGATTATTCGGACAGCCATATCTTTTGATTCGTTTAGAGTTACGGAAGCCATAACCTGTCAAAACGAAGCTCTCCGGGAAATCTACGTCTTTGACCGCCCTACGCCGTCATTATTTGAGTTCCATACCAAAAAAGGACCATCCGAATCACTTTCGGGGGCTCGGAAGTTTTTTTCTTTTCGGTTGCTTCATTTGAATTTTTGGTTAAATGGAATCACCGTGGTTGGCCTCTGATTTAACACCACTGCAGAATGATTCCCCATGGTACAGTTCCATTTCAAATCCATGCTCTCATTTCTAAAAGTTGCACGGCACCGTTTTGGCGTTTTGATCCGACGTTGCACCTCGCACCGTCGATGTTGCACCCTGAGTATATCTATTATTCGGACAGCCATATCTTTTGACTCGTTTAGAGTTACGGGAGCCATAACCTGTCAAAACGAAGCTCTCTGGGAGATCTACACCTTTGACGGCCCTGTGCCATCATTACTGAGTTCCACACCCAAAAAGGACCATCCGAACCACTTTCGAGGGCTTGAAGGTTTTTTTCTTTTCGGTTTCTTCATTTGAATATTTTGGTTAAACGGGATCACCGTGGCTGGCCTTCGATTTAACACTGCTGCAGAATGATTCCCCATGGTACAGTTCCATTTCAAATCCACGCACTCATTTTTAAAAGTCGCACGGCACCGTTCGGCGTTTTGATCCGACGTTGCACCTCGCACCGTCGATGTTGCACCTTGAGTATATCGATTATTCGGAAAGCCATATCTTTTGACTCGTTTAGAGTTACGGGAGCCATAACCTGTCAAAACGAAGCTCTCCGGGAGATCTACGCCTTTGACGGCCCTGTGCCGTCATTACGGAGTTCCACACCCAAAACGGACCATCCGAATCACTTTCGGAGGCTCGGAGGTTTTTTTCTTTTCGGTTTCTTCATTTGAATATTTTGGTTAAACGGGATCACCGTGGCTGGCCTTCGATTTAACACCGCTGCAGAATGATTCCTCATGGTACAGTTCCGTTTCAAATCCATGCACTCATTTCTAAAAGTCGCACGACACCATTTCAGCTTTTTGATCCGACGTTGCACCTCGCACCGTCGATGTTGCACCCTATGTATATCGATTATTCGGACAGCCATATCTTTTGACTCGTTTAGAGTTACGGGGGCCATAACCTGTCAAAACGAAGCCATTCGGGTGATCTACGCTTATGACTGCCCTAGGCAGTCATTACGGAGTTCCATACCCAAAAAGGACCATCAGTATAACTTTCGGGGGCTTGGAAGTTTTTATCTTTTCGGTTTCTTCATTTGAATTTTTTGGTTAAACGGGATCACCGTGGTTGGCCTTCGTTTTAACACTGCTGCATAATGATTCCCCATGGTACAGTTCCGTTTCAAATCCACGCACTCATTTCTAAAAGTCGCACGGCACCGTTTCGGCGTTTTGATCCGACGTTGCACCTCGCACCGTAGATGTTGCACCCTGAGTATATCGATTATTGGGACAGCCATATCTTTTGACTCATTTAGAGTTACGGGAACCATAACCTATCAAAATGAAGCTCTCCGGTAGATCTACGCCTTTGACCGCCCTAGGCCGTCATTACGGAGTTACATACCCAAAAAGGACCATCCGAACCACTTTCGAGTGCTCGAAGGTTTTTTTCTTTTCGGTTTCTTCATTTGAATATTTTGGTTAAACGGGACCACCGTGGCTGGCCTTCGATTTAACACTGCTGCAGAATGATTCCCCATGGTACAGTTCCGTTTCAAATCCACGCACTCATTTTTAAACGTCGCACGACACAGTTCGGCGTTTTGATCCGACGTTGCACCTCGCACCGTCGATGTTGCACCTTGAGTATATCGATTATTCGGAAAGCCATATCTTTTGACTCGTTTAAAGTTACGGGAGCCATAACCTGTCAAAACGAAGCAATCCGGGAGATCTACGCCTTTGACGGCCCTAGGCCGTCATTACGGAGTTCCACACCCAAAACGGACCATCCGAATCACTTTCGGAGGCTCGGAGGTTTTTTTCTTTTCGGTTTCTTCATTTGAATATTTTCGTTAAACGGGATCACCGTTGCTGGCCTCCGATTTAACACCGCTGCAGAATGATTCCCCATGGTACAGTTCCATTTCAAATTCACGCACTCATTTCTAAAAGTCGCATGGCACCGTTTCGGCGTTTTGATCCGACCTCGCACCTCGCACCGCCGATGTTGCACCCTGAGTATAACGATTATTCGAAAAGCCAAATCTTTTGACTCGTTTAGAGTTACGGGAGCCATAACCTATCAAAACGAAGCTCTTCGAGAGATCTACGCCTTTGACGGCCCTAGTCCATCTTTACGGAGTTCCACACCCAAAAAGGACAATCCGAATCACTTTCGGGGGCTCGGAGATTTTTTTCTTTTCGGTTTCTTCATTAGAATTTTTTGGTTAAACGGGATAACCGTGGTTGGCCTCAGATTTAACATCGCTGCAGAATGATTCCCCATGGTAAAGTTCCATTTCAAATCCACGCAATCATTTCTAAAAGTCGCACGGCACCGTTTCGGCGTTTTGATCCCACGTTGCACTTCGCACCGTCGATGTTGCACCCTGAGTATAACGATTATTCGGAAAGCCATATCTTTTGACTCGTTCAGAGTTACGAGAGCCATTACCTGTCAAAACGAAGCCCTTCGGGAGATCTACGCCATTGACGGCCATAGGCCGTCATTACGGAGTTCCACACCCAAAAAGGACCATCCGAATCACTTTCGGGGGCTCGGAGGTTTTTTTCTTTTCGGTTTCTTCATTTGAATTTTTTGGTTAAACGGGATCACCGTGGTTGGCCTCTGATTTAACACCGCTATAGAATGATTCCCCATGGTACATTTCCGTTTCAAATCCATGCACTCAGTTCTAAAAGTCGCACGGCACCGTTTCGGCGTTTTGATCCGACGTTGCACCTCGCACCGTCGAGGTTGCACCCTCAGTATATCGATTATTCGGAAAGCCATATCTTTTGACTCGTTTAGAGTTACGGGAGCCATAACCTGTCAAAAGAAGCTCTTCGGGAGATCTACGTCTTTGACGGCCCTAGGCCGTCATTACGGAGTTCCACACCCAAAAAGGACCATTCGAATCACTTTCGGGGGCTCGGAGGATTTTTCCTTTTCGGTTTCTTCATTTGAATTTTTTGGTTAAACGGGATCACCGTGGTTGGCCTCCGAAATAACACCGCTGCAGAATGATTCCCCATGGTATAGTTCCGTTTCAAATCCACACACTCATTTCTAAAAGTCGCACGTCACCGTTTCGGCGTTTTGATCCTACGTTGCACCTCGCACCGTCAATGTTGCACCCTGAGTATATCGATTATTCGGACAGCCATATCTTTTGACTCGTTTAGAGTTATGGGAGCCATAACTTATCAAAACGAAGCTCTCCCAGAGATCTACGCCTTTGATCGCCTAGGCCGTCATTACGGAGTTCCATACCCAAAAAGGACCATCCGAATCACTTTCAGGGGCTCGGAAGTTTATGTTTTCGGTTTCTTCATTTGAATTTTTTGGTTAAACGGGATCACCGTGGCTGGCCTCCGATTTAACACCGCTGCAGAATGATTCCCCATGGTATAGTTCTGTTTCAAATCCACGCACTCATTTTTAAAAGTCACACGGCACCGTTTCGGCGTTTTGATCCGACGTTGCAACTCGCACCCTGAGTATATCGATTATTCGGACAGGCATATATTTTGACTCGTTTAGAGTTACGAGAGCCATAACCTTTCAAAACGAAGCTCTCTGGTAGATCTACGCCTTTGACTGCCTTAGGCCTTCATTACGGAGTTCCATACCCAAAAAGGACCATCTGAATCACTTTCGGGGGCTCGGAAGTTTTATTCTTTTCGGTTTCTTCATTTGAATATTTTGGTTAAACGGGATCACCGTGGTTGGCCTCCGATTTAACACCGCTGCAGAATGATTCCCCATGGTACAGTTCCGTTTCAAATCCACGCATTCATTTCTAAAAGTCGCACGGCACTATTTCGGCATTTCGATCCGACGTTGCACCTCGCACCGTCGATGTTGCACCCTGAGTTTATCGATTATTCGGACAGCCATATCTTTTGACTCGTTTAGAGTTACGTGAGCCATAACCTGTCAAAACGAAGCTCTCCGGGTCATCTACGCCTTTGAGAGCCCTAGGATGTCATTATGGAGTTCCATACCCAAAAAGGACCATCCGAATCACTTTTGGGGGCTCAGAAGTTTTTTCTTTTCGGTTTCTTCATTTGAATTTTTGGTTAAACGGTATCACCGTGGCTGGCCTCCGATTAAACACCGCTGCAGAATGATTTCCCATGGTACTGTTCCGTTTCAAATCCACGCACTCATTTCTTAAAGTCGCAGTGCACCGTTTCGGCGTTTTGATCCGACGTTGCACCTCGCACCGTCGATGTTGCACCCTGAGTATATCGAGTATTCAGACAGCCATATCTTTTGACTCGTTTAGAGTTATGGGGGGCATAACCTGTCAAAACGAAGCTCTTTTGGAGATCTATGCCTATGACTGCCCTAGGCCATCATTACGGAATTCCATTCCCAAAAATGACCATCCGAATCACTTTCGGGGGCTCGGAGGTTTTTTTCTTTTCGGTTTCTTCATTTGAATTTTTTGATTAAACGGGGTCACCGTGGTTGGCCTCCGATTTAACACCGCTGCAGAATGATTCCCCATGGTACTGTTTCGTTTCAAATCCACGCACTCATTACTAAAAGTCGCACAGCACCGTTTCGGCGTTTTGATCCGACGTTGCACCTCACACCGTCGATGTTGCACCCTGAGTATAACGATTATTCGGAAAGCCATATCTTTTGACTCGTTTAGAGTTACGGGAGCCATTACCTGTCAAAACGAAGCCCTTCGGGAGATCTACGCCATTGACGGCCATAGGCCGTCATTACAGAGTTCCACACCCAAAAAGGACCATCCGAATCACTTCTGGGTCTCGGAGGTTTTTTTCTTTTCGGTTTCTTCATTTGAATTTTTTGGTTAAACGGGATCACCATGGTTGGCCTCTGATTTAACACCGCTGTAGAATGATTCCCTAAGGTACATTTCCGTTTCAAATCCATGCACTCATTTCTAAAAGTCGCACGGCACCGTTTCGGCGTTTTGATCCGACGTTGCACCTCGCACCGTCGAGGTTGCACCCTGAGTATATCGATTATTCGGAAAGCCATATCTTCTGAATCATTTAGAGTTACGGGAGCCATAACCTGTCAAAAAAATCTCTTCGGGAGATCTACGTTTTTGACGGCCCTAGGCCGTCATTACGGAGTTCCACACCCAAAAAGGACCATCCGAATCACTTTCGGGGGCTCGGAGGATTTTTCGGTTTCTTCATTTGAATTTTTTGGTTAAACGGGATCACCATGGGTTGCCTCCGAATTAACATCGCTGCAGAATGATTCCCCATGGTACAGTTCCGTTTCAAATCCACGCACTCATTTCTAAAAGTCGCACGTCACCGTTTCGGCGATTTGATCCTACGTTGCACCTCGCACCGTCAATGTTGCACCCTGAGTATATCGATTATTCGGACAGCCATATCTTTTGACTCGTTTAGAGTTACGGGAGCCATAACTTATCAAAACGAAGCTCTCCGGGAGATCTACGCCTTTGACCGCCCTAGGCCGTCATTACGGAGTTCCATACCCAAAAAGGACCATCCGAATCACTTTCAAGGGCTCGGAAGTTTATGTTTTCGGTTTCTTCATTTGAAATTTTTGGTTAAACGGGATCACCGTGGCTGGCCTTCGATTTATCACCGCTGCAGATTCATTCCCCACGGTATAGTTCTGTTTCAAATCCACGCACTCATTTTTAATAGTCGCACGGCACCGTTTCGGCGTTTTGATCCGACGTTGCAACTCGCACCGTAGATGTTGCACCTTGAGTATATCGATTATTCGGACAGACATATATTTTGACTCGTTTAGAGTTACGAGAGCCATAACCTTTCAAAACGAAGCTCTTTGGTAGATCTACGCCTTTGACCGCCTTACGCCTTCATTACGGAGTTCCATACCCAAAAAGGACCATCCGAATCACTTTCGGGGGCTCGGAAGTTTTATTCTTTTCGGTTTCTTCATTTGAATATTTTGGTTAAACGGGATCACCGTGGCTGGCCTCCGATTTAACACCGCTGCAGAATGATTCCCCATGGTACAGTTCTGTTTCAAATCCACGCACTCATTTCTAAAAGTCGCATGGCACTATTTCGGCGTTTTTATCCTACGTTGCACCTCGCACCGTCGATGTTGCACCCTGAGTTTATCGATTATTCGGACATCCATATCTTTTGACTCGTTTAGAGTTACGGGAGCCATAACCTATCAAAACGAAGCTCTCTGGGTCATCTACGCCTTTGAGAGCCCTAGGATATCATTATGGAGTTCCATACCCAAAAAGGACCATCCGAATCACTTTCGGGGGCTCGGAAGTTTTTTTCTTTTCGGTTTCTTCATTTGAATTTTTTGGTTAAACGGTATCACCGTGGCTGGCCTCCGATTAAACATCGCTGTAGAATGATTCCCCATGGTACAGTTCCATTTCAAATCCACGCACTCATTTCTAAAAGTCGCAGGGCACCGTTTCGGCGTTTTGATCTGACGTTGCACCTCGCACCGTCGATGTTGCACCCTGAGTATATCGAGTATTCGGACAGCTATATCTTTTGACTCGTTTAGAGTTACGGGGGGCATAACCTGTCAAAACGAAGCTCTTTTGGAGATCTAAGCCTATGACTGCCCTAGGCCATCATTACGGAATTCCATTCCCAAAAAGGACCATCCGAATCACTTTCGGGGGCTCGGAGGTTTTTTTCTTTTCGGTTTCTTCATTTGAATTTTTTGGTTAAACGGGGTCACCGTGGTTGGCCTCCGATTTAACACCGCTGCAGAATGATTCCCCATAGTACTGTTTCATTTCAAATCCACGCACTCATTACTAAAAGTCGCAAGGCACCGTTTTGGCGTTTTGATCCGACATTGCACCTCACACCGTCGATGTTGCACCCTGAGTATATCGATTATTCAGACAGCCATATCTTTTGACTCGTTTAGAGTTACGGGGGCCATAACCTGTCAAAACAAAGCTCTCCGGGAGATCTACGCCTATGATTGCTCTAGGCCGTCATTACGGAGTTCCATACCCAAAAAGGACCATCCGAATCACTTTCGGGGGCTCGGAAATTTTTTTCTTTTCGGTTTCTTCATTTGAATTTTTTGGTTAAACATGATCACCGTGGTTGGCTTCCGATTTAACACCACTGCAGAATGATTCCCCATGGTACTGTTTCGTTTCAAATCCACGCACTCATTTCTAAAAGTCGCACGGCACCGTTTCGGCATTTTGATCCGACGTTGCACCTCACACCGTCGATGTTGCACCCTGAGTATATCGATTATTCGGACAGCCATATTTTTTGACTCGTTTAGAGTTACAGGGGCCATAACCGGTCAAAACGAAGCCCTCCGGGAGATATATGCCTATGACTGCCCTAGGCAGTCATTACGGAGTTCCATACCCAAAAAGGACCATACGAATAACTTTCGGGGTCTCAGAAGTTTTTACCTTTTCGGTTTCTATATTTGAATTTTTTGGTTAAACGGGATCACCGTGGTTGGCCTCCGATTTAACACCGCTGCATAATGATTCCCCATGGTATAGTTCCGTGTCAAATCCACGCACTCATTTCTAAAAGTCGCACGGCACCGTTTCGGCGTTTTGATCCGACGTTGCACCTCGCACCGTAGATGTTGCACCCTGAGTATATCGATTATTGGGACAGCCATATCTTTTGACTCATTTAGAGTTACGGGAGCCATAACCTGTCAAAATGAAGCTCTCCAGGAGATCTACGCCTTTGACCGCCATAGGCCGTCATTACGGAGTTACATACCCAAAAAGGAGCATCCGAATCACTTTCGGGGGCTCGGAAGTTTTTTACTTTTCGGTTTCTTCATTTGAATTTTTTGGTTAAACGGGATCACCGTGGTTGGCCTCCGATTTAATACCGCTGCAGAATGATTACCCATGGTACAGTTGCGTTTCAAATCCACGCACTCATTGCTAAAAATCGCACGGCACCGTTTCGGCGTTTTGATCCGACATTGCACCTCGCACCGTAGATGTTGCACCCTGAGTATATCGATTATTGGGACAGCCATATCTTTTGACTCGTTTAGAGTTACGGGAGCCATAACCTGTCAAAACGAAGCTCTCCAGGAGATCTACGCCTTTGACCGCCTTAGGCCGTCATTACGGAGTTCATAACCAAAAAGGACCATCCGAATCACTTACGGGGGCTCGAATGTTTTTTTCTTTTTGGTTTCTTCATTTGAATTTTTTGGTTAAACGGGATCACCGTGGCTGGCATCTGATTTAACACCACTGCAGAATGATTCCCCATGGTACAGTTCCGTTTCAAATCCACGCACTCTTTTCTAAAAGACGCACGGCACCATTTCGGCGTTTTTATCCGATGTTGCACCTCGCACCGTCGATGTTGCACCTTGAGTATATCGATTATTCGGACAGCCATATCTTTTGATTCGTTTAGAGTTACGGAAGCCATAACCTGTCAAAACGAAGCTCTCCGGGACATCTACGTCTTTGACCGCCCTAGGCCGTCATTTTTGGAGATCCATACCCAAAAAGGACCATCCGAATCACTTTCGAGGCTCGGAAGTTTTTTTCTTTTCGGTTTCTTTATTTGAATTTTTTGGTTAAATGGGATCACCGTGGTTGGCCTCCGATTTAACACTGCTGCAGAATAATTCCCCATGGTACAGTTCTGTTTCAATCCATGCACTCATTACCAAAATTCGCACGACACCGTTTCGGCGTTTTGATCCGACGTTGCACCCCGCACCGTCGATGTTGCACTCTGAGTATATCGATTATTCGGACAGCCATATCTTTTGACTCGTTTAGAGTTACGGGAGCCATAACCTGTCAAAACGAAGCTCTCCGGGAGATCTACGCTTTTGACGGCCCTGGGCCATCATTACAGAGTTCCACACCCAAAAAGGACCATCCGAACCACTTTCGGTTTCTTCATTTGAATATTTTGGTTAAACGGGATCACCATGGCTGGCCTTCGATTTAACACCGCTGAAGAATGATTCCCCATGGTACAGTTCCGTTTCAAATCCATGCACTCATTTTTAAAAGTCGCACGGCACCGTTCGGCGTTTTGATCCGACGTTGCACCTCGCACCGTCGATGTTGCACCCTGAGTATATCGATTATTCGGAAAGCCACATCTTTTGACTCGTTTAGAGTTACGGGAGCCATAACCTGTCAAAACGAAGCTCTCCGGGAGATCTACGCCTTTGACGGCCCTAGGCCGTCATTACGGAGTTCCACACCCAAAAGGGACCATCCGAATCACTTTCGGAGGCTCGGAGGTTTTTTCTTTTCGGTTACTTCATTTGAATATTTTGGTTAAACGGGATCACCGTGGCTGACCTCCGATTTAACACCGCTGCAGAATGATTCCCCATGGTACAGTTCCGTTTCAAATCCACGCACTCATTTCTTAAATTTGCACGGCACCGTTTCGGCGTTTTGATCCGACGTTGCACCTCGCACCGTCGATGTTGCACCCTGAGTATAACGATTATTTGAAAATCCATATCTTTTGACTCGTTTAAAGTTACGGGAGCCATAACCTGTCAAAACGAAGCCCTTTGGGAGATCTACGCCTTTGACGGCCTTAAGCCATCTTTACGGAGTTCCACACCCAAAAAGGACAATCCGAATCACTTTCGGGGGCTCGGAGATTTTTTTCTTTTCGGTTTCTTCATTAGAATTTTTTGGTTTAACGGGATCACCGTGGTTGGCCTCCGATTCAACACTGCTGCAGAGTGATTCCCCATGGTACAATTCCATTTCAAATCCACGCACTCATTTCTAATAGTCGCACCGCACGGTTTCGGCGTTTTGATCCGACGTTGCACATCGCACCGTCGATGTTGCACCGTGAGTATAACGATTATTCGGAAAGCCATATCTTTTGACTCGTTTAGAATTACGGGAGCCATTACCTGTCAAAACGAAGCCCTTTAGGAGATCTACGCCATTGATGGCCATAGGCGGTCATTACGGGGTTCCACACCCAAAAAGGACCATCCGAATCACTTTCGGGGGCTAGGAGGTTTTTTTCTTTTCGGTTTCTTCATTTGAATTTTTTTGTTAAACGGGATCACCGTGGTTGGCCTCCGATTTAACACCGCTGTAGAATGATTCCCCATGGTACATTTGAATTTCAAATCCATGCACTCATTTCTAAAAGTCGCACGGCACCGTTTCGGCGTTTTGATCCGACGTTGCACCTCGCACCGTCGAGGTTGCACCCTGAGTATATCGATTATTCGGAAAGCCATATCTTTTGACTCGTTTAGAGTTATGGGAGCCATAACCTGTCAAAAGAAGCTCTTCGGGAGATCTACGCCTTTGACGACCATAGGCCATCATTACGGAGTCCCACACCCAAAAAGGACCATCCGAATCACTTTCGGGGGCTCGGAGGATTTTTCCTTTTCGATTTCTTCTTTTGAATTTTTTGGTCAAACGGGATCACCGTGGTTGGCCTCCGAAATAACACCGATGCAGAATGATTCCCCATGGTACAGTTCCATTTCAAATCCACGCACTCATTTCTAAAAGTCGCACGGCACCGTTTCGGCGTTTTGATCCTACGTTGCACCTCGCACCGTCAATGTTGCACCCTGAGTATATCGATTATTCCGACAGCCATATCTTTTGACTCGTTTAGAGTTACGGGAGCCATAACTTATTAAAATGAAGCTCTCTGAGAGATCTACGCCTTTGAACGCTCTAGGCCGTCATTACAGAGTTCCATACCCAAAAAGGACCATCCGAATCACTTTCAGGGGTTCGAAAGTTTATTCTTTCGGTTTCTTTATTTGAATTTTTTGGTTAAACGGGATCACCGTGGCTGGCCTCCGATTTAACACCGCTGTAGAATGATTCCCCATGGTACAGTTCCATTTCAAATCAACGCACTCATTTTTAATAGTCGCACGGCACCGTTTCGGCGTTTTGATCCGACGTTGCACCTCGCACCGTAGATGTTGCACCCTGAGTATATTGATTATTTGGACCGCCATATATTTTGACTCGTTTAGAGTTACGAGAGCCATAACCTTTCAAAACGAAGCTCTCGGGGAGATCTACGCCTTTGACCGCCCTAGGCCTTCATTACGGAGTTCCATACCCAAAAAGGACCATCCGAATCACTTTCGGGGGCTCGAAAGTTTTATTCTTTTCGGTTTCTTCATTTGAATATTTTGGTTAAACGGGATCACCATGGCTGGCCTCCGATTTAACACCGCTGCAGAATGATTCCCCATGGTACAGTTCCATTTCAAATCCACGCACTCATTTCTAAAAGTCGCATGGCACCGTTTCGGCGTTTTGATCCGACGTTGCACCTCGCACCGTAGATGTTGCACCCTGAGTATATCGATTATTCGGACAGCCATATATTTTGACTCATTTAGAGTTACGAGAGCCATAACCTTTCAAAACGAAGCTCTCCGGGAGATCTACGCCTTTGACCGCCCTAGGCCGTCATTACGGATTTCCATACCCAAAAACGACCATCTGAACCACTTTCGGCGGCTCGGAAGTTTTATTCTTTTCGGTTTCTTCATTTGAATATTTTGGTTAAACGGGACCACCGTGGCTGGCCTCCGATTTAACACCGCTGCAGAATGATTCCCCATGGTACAATTCCGTTTCAAATCCACGCACTCATTTCTAAAAGTCGCACGACACCGTTTCGGCATTTTGATCCGACGTTGCACCTCGCACCGTCGATGTTGCACCCTTAGTATATCGATTATTCGGAAAGTCATATCTTTTGACTCGTTTAGAGTTACGGGAGCCATAACCTGTCAAAACGAAGCTCTTCAGGAGATCTACGCCTTTGATGGCCCTAGGACGTCATTACGGAGTTCCATACCCAAAAAGGACCATCCGAATCACTTTCGGGGGCTCGGAATTTTTTTTCTTTTCGGTTTTTTCATTTGAATTTTTTGGTTAAACGGGATCACCGTGGTTGGCCGCCGATTAAACACCGCTGCAAAATGATTCTCCATGGTACTGTTTCGTTTCAAATCCACGCACTCATTTCTAAATGTCGCAAGGCTCCGTTTCGGCATTTTGATCCGACGTTGCACCTCGCACCGTCGATGTTGCACCCTAAGTTTATCGATTATTCAGACAGCCATATCTTTTGACTTAGAGTTACGGGGGCCATAACCTGTCAAAACGAAGCTCTCTGGGAGATCTATGCCTATGACTGCTCTAGGCCGTCATTACGGAGTTCCATACCCAAAAAGGACCATCCGAATCACTTTCGGGGGCTCGGAAGTTTTTTTCTTTTTGGTTTCATTTGAATTTTTTGGTTAAACAGGATCACCGTGGCTGGCCTCCGATTTAACACCGCTGTAGAATGATTCCCTATGGTACAGTTCCATTTCAAATCCACGCACTCATTTTTAATAGTCGCACGGCACTGTTTCTGCGTTTTGATCCGACGTTGCACCTCGCACCGTAGATGTTGCGCCCTGAGTATATCGATTATTGGAACAGCCATATCTATTGACTCGTTCAGAGTTACGGGAACCATAACTTGTCAAAACAAAGCTCTCCAGGAGATCTACGCCTTTGACAACCCTAGGCCATCATTACGGAGTTCCATATGCAAAAAGGACCATTCGAATCACTTTCGGGGGATCAGAAATTTTTTCTTTTCGTTTCTTCATTTGAATTTTTTGGTTAAACGGGAACACCGTGGTTGGCCTCCGATTTAACACCGCTGCAGAATGATTCCCCATGGTACAGTTCCGTTTGAAATCGACGCACTCATTTCTAAAAGTTGCACGGCACCGTTTCGGCGTTTTGATCCGACGTTGCACCTCGCACCGTCGATGTTGCACCCTGAGTATATCGATTATTCGGACAGCCATTTCTTTTGACACGTTTAGAGTTACGGGAGCCATAACCTGTCAAAACAAAGCTCTTCGGGAGATCTACGCCTTTGACCGCCCTAGGCCATCATTACGGAGTTCCATACCCAAAAAGGTCCATCCGAATAACTTTCGGGGGCTTGGAAGTTTAATTCTTTTCGGTTTCTTCATTTGAATATTTTGGTTAAACGGGATCACCGTGGCTGGCCTACGATTTAACACCGTGGCAGAATAATTCCCCATGGTACAGTTCCGTTTCAAATCCATGCACTCATTTCTAAAAGTCGCACGGCACCGTTTCGGCGTTTTGATCCGACGTTGCACCTCGCACCGTCGATGTTGCACCCTGAGTATATCAATTATTCGGAAAGCCATATCTTTTGACTCGTTTAGAATTACGGGAGCCATAACCTTTCAAAACGATGCTCTTCGGGAGATCTACGCCTTTGACGGCCCTAGGCCGTTATTACGGAGTTACACACCGAAAAAGGGCCATCCGAATCACTTTCGGGGGCTCGGAGGTTTTTTTCTGTTCGGTTTCTTCATTTGAATTTTTTGGTTAAATGGGGTCACTATGGTTGGCCTCCGATTTAACACCGCTGCAGAATGATTCCCCATGGTACAGTTCCGTTTCAAATCCACGCACTCATTTCTAAAAGTCGCACGGCACCGTTTCGGGGTTTTGATCCGACGTTGCACCTCGCACCGTCGATGTTGCACCCTGAGTATATTGATTATTCGGAAAGCCATATCTTTTGACTCGTTTAGAGTTATGTGAGCCATAACCTGTCAAAACGAAGCTCCTCAAAAGATCTACGCCTTTGACGGCCCTAGGCCGTCCTTACGGAGTTCCATACCCAAAAAGGACCATCCGAACCACTTTCGGGGGCTTAGAAGTTTTTTCCTTTTCGGTTTCTTCATTTGAATATTTTGGTTAAACAAGATCGCCTTGGCTGGCCTCCGATTTAACACCGCTGCAGAATGATTCCCCATGATACAGTTTTGTTTCAAATCCACGCACTCATTTCTAAAAGTCGCACGGCACCGTTTCGGGGTGTTGATCTGACGTTGCACCTCGCACCGTCGATGTTGCACCCTGAGTATATCGATTATTCGGACAGCCATATCTTTTTACTCGTTTAGAGTTACGAGAGCCATAACCTGTCAAAACGAAGCTCTGCGGGAGATCTACGCCTTTGACTGCCATAGGCCATCATTATGGAGTTCCATACCCAAAAAGGACCATCCGAATCACTTTCGGGGGCTCAGAAGTTATATTCTTTTCGGTTTCTTCATTTGAATATTTTGGTTAAACGGGATCACCGTGGCTGGCCTCCGATTTAACACCGCTGCAGAATGATTCCCCATGGTACAGTTCCGTTTCAAATCCACGCACTTATTTCTAATAGTTGCACGACACCATTTCGGCGTTTTGATCCGACGTTGCACCTCGCACCGTCGATGTTGCACCCTGAGTATATCGATTATTCGGAAAGCCATATCTTTTGACTCGTTTAGAGTTACGGGATCCATAACCTTTCAAAACGAAGCTCTTCGGGAGATCTAAGCCTTAGACAGCCCTAGGCCATCATTACGGAGTTCCACACCCAAAAAGGGCCATCCGAATCACTTTCGGGGGCTCGGAGGTTTTTTCTTTTCGGTTTCTTCATTTGAATTTTTTGGTTAAACGGGATCACTGTGGCTGGCCTCCGATTTAAAATCGCTGCAGAATGATTCCCCGTGGTACAGTTCCGTTTCAAATCCACGCACTCATTTCTAAAAGTCGCACGGCACCGTTTCGGCATTTTGATCCGACGTTGCACCTCGCATCGTCGATGTTGCACCCTGAGTATATCGATTATTCGGAAAGTCATACCTTTTGACTCATTTAGAGTTACGGGAGCCATAACCTGTCAAAACGAAGCTTTTCAGGAGATCTACGCCTTTGATGGTCCTAGGCCATCATTACGGAGTTCCATACCCAAAAAGGACCATCCGAATTACTTTCGGGGGCTTGGAAGTTTTTTTCTTTTCGGTTTCTTCCTTTGAATTTTTTGGTTAAACGGGATCACCGTGGCTTGCATCTGATTTAACACCGCTGCAGAATGATTCCCCATGGTACAGTTCCATTTCAAATCCACGCACTCATTTTTAATAGTCGCACGGCACCGTTTCGGCATTTTGATCCGACGTTGCACCTCGCACCGTAGATGTTGCACCCTGAGTATATCTATTATTCGGACAGCCATGTCTTTTGACTCGTTTAGAGTTACGAGAGCCATAACCTTTCAAAACGAAGCTCTCCGGGAGATCTACGCCTTTGACCGCCCTAGGCCGTCATTACGGAGTTCCATACCCAAAAAGGACCATCTGAATCACTTTCGGCGGCTCGGAAGTTTTATTCTTTTCAGTTTCTTCATTTGAATATTTTTGTTAAACGGGATCACCGTGGTTGGCCTCCGATTTAACACCGCTGTAGAATGATTCCCTATGGTACAGTTCCGTTTCAAATCCACGCACTTATTTCTAAAAGTCGCACGACACCGTTTTGGTGTTTTGATCCGACGTTGCACCTTGCACCGTCGATGTTGCACCCTTAGTATATCGATTATTCGGAAAGCCATATCTTTTGACTCATTTAGAGTTACTGGAGCCATAACCTATCAAAATGAAGCTCTTCGGGAGATCTACGCCTTTGACGACTCTAGGTAATCATTACAGAGTTCCATACCCAAAAAGGACCATTCGAATAACTTTCGGGGGCTCGGAAGTTTTTTTCTTTTCGGTTTCTTCATTTGAATATTTTGGTTAAACGGGATCACCATGGTTGACCTACGATTTAACACCGCTACAGACTGATTCCCCATGGTACAGTTCCGTTTCAAATCCACGCACTCATTTCTAAAAGTCGCACGGCACCGTTTCGGCATTTTGATCCGACGTTGCACCTCGCACCGTCAATGTTGCACCCTGAGTATATCGATTATTCAGAAAGCCATATCTTTTGACTCGTTTAGAGTTACGGGAGCCATAACCTGTCAAAACGAAGCTCTCCGGGAGATCTACGCCTATGACTGCTCTAGGCCGTCATTACGGAGTTCCATACCCAAAAAGGACCATCCGAATCACTTTCGGGGGCTCGGAAGTTTTTTTCTCTTCGGTTTCATTTGAATTTTTTGGTTTAACGGGATCACCGTGGTTGGCCTCCGATTAAACACCGCTACAGAATTATTCCCCATGGTACTGTTTCGTTTCAAATCCACGCACTCATTTAAAAAGTCGCAAGGCACCGTTTCAGCATTTTTATCCGACGTTGCACCTCGCACCGTCGATGTTGTACCCTGAGTTTATCGGTTATTCGGACAGCCATATCTTTTGAGTCGTTTAGAGTTACGGGGGCTATAACCTGTCAAAACGAAGCTCTCCAGGAGATCTATGCCTATGACTACTATAGGCCGTCATTACGGAGTTCCATACCCAAAAAGGACCATCCGAATCACTTTCGGGGCCTCGGAAGTTTTTTTCTTTTCGGTTTCATTTGAATTTTTTGGTTTAACGGGATCACCGTGGTTGGCCTCCGATTAAACACCGCTGCAGAATGATTCCCTATGGTACTGTTTCGTTTCAAATCCACGCAGTCATTTCTAAAAGTCGCAAGGCACCGTTTTGGCATTTTGATCCGACGTTGCACCTTGCACCGTCGATGTTGCACCCTAAGTTTACCGATTATTCGGACAGCCATATCTTTTGACTCGTTTAGAGTTACGGGGGCCATAATCTGTCAAAACGAAGCTCTCCGGGAGATCTACGATTTTGACTGCCCTAGTCCGTCATTACGGAGTTCCATACTCAAAAAGGACCATCTGAATCACTTTCGGGGGCTCGGAAGTTTTTTTCTTTTCGGTTTCTTCATTTGAATTTTTTGGTTAAACGGGATCACCGTGGTTGGCCTCCGATTAAACACCGCTGCAGAATGATTCCCCATGGTCCTGTTTCGTTTCAAATCCACGCACTCATTTCTAAAAGTCGCAAGGCGCCGTTTCGGCATTTTGATCCGACGTTGCACCTCGCACCGTCGATGTTGCACCCTGAGTTTATCGATTATTCGTACAACCATATCTTTTGACTCGTTTAGAGTTACGGGGGCCATAACTTGTCAAAACGAAGCTCTCTGGGAGATCTATGCCTATGACTGTCCTAAGCCGTCATTACGCAGTTCCATACCCAAAAAGGACCATCCGAATCACTTTCGGGGGCTCGGAAGTTTTTTTCTTTTCGGTTTCTTCATTTGAATTTTTTGGTTAAACGAGATCACCGTGGTTGGCCTCCGATTTAACACCGCTGCAGAATGATTCCCCATGGTACAGTTCCATTTCAAATCCACGCACTAATTTCTAAAAGTCGCACGGCACCGTTTCGGCGTTTTGATCCGACGTTGCACCTTGCACCGTCGATGTTGCACCCTGAGTATATCGATTATTCGGAAAGCCATATCTTTTGACTCGTTTAGAGTTGAGGGAGCCATAACCTGTCAAAACGAAACTCTTTAGGAGATCTACGCCTTTGACGGCCTTAGGCCATCATTACGGAGTTCCATACCCAAAAAGGACCATCCGAATCACTTTCGGGGGCTCAGAAATTTTTTTCTTTTCGGTTTCTTCATTTGAAATTTTTGTTTAAACGTGATCACCGTGGTCGGCCTCCGATTTAACACCGCTGCAGAATGAATCCCTATGGTACAGTTCCATTTCAAATCCACGCACTCATTTCTAACAGTCGCACGGCACCGTTTTGGCGTTTTGATCCGACGTGGCACCTCGCACCGTAGATGTTGCACCTTGAGTATATTGATTATTGGGACAGCCATATCTTTTGACTCGTTTAGAGTTACGGGAGCCATAACCAGTCAAAACGAAGCTCTCCGGGATATCTATGCCTTTGACCACCCTAGGCCGTCATTACGGAGTTCCATATCCAAAAAGGACCATCCGAATCACTTTCGGGGGCTCGGAAGTTTTTTCTTTTCGTTTTCTTCCTTTGAATTTTTTGGTTAAACGGGATCACCGTGGTTGGCCTCCGATTTAACACCGCTGTAGAATGATTCCCCATGGTACAGTTCCATTTCAAATCCATGCACTCATTTCTAAAAGTCGCACGGCATCGTTACGGTGTTTTGATCCGACGTTGCACCTCGCACCGTCGATGTTGCACCCTGAGTATATCGATAATTCGGACATCCATATCATTTGACTCGTTTACAGTTACGGGAGCCATAACCTGTCAAAACGAAGCTCTCCGGGAGATCTACGCCTTTGACTGCCCTAGGTCGTCATTACTGAGTTACATACCCAAAAAGGAACATCCGAATCACTTTCGGGGGCTTGGAAGTTTTTTTCTTTTCGATTTTTTCATTTGAATTTTCTGGTTAAACGGGATCACCGTGGCTGGCCTCCGATTTAACACCGCTGCAGAATGATTCCCCATGGTACAGTTCCGTTTCAAATCCACGCACTCATTTCTAAAAGTCGCACGGCACCGTTTCGGCGTTTTGATCCGACGTTGCACCTCGCACCGTCGATGTTGCAACCTGAGTATATCGATTATTCGGACAGCCATATCTTTTGACTCGCTTAGAGTTACGTGAGCCATAACCTGTCAAAACGAAGCTCTCCGGGAGATCTACGCCTTTGACCGCCCTAGGCCCTCATTACGGAGTTCCATACCCAAAAAGGACCATCCGAATCACTTTCGGGGGCTTGGAAGTTTTATTCTTTTCGGTTTCTTTATTTGAATATTTTTGTTAAACGAGATCACCGTGGCTGGCCTCCGATTTAACACCGCTGCAGAATGATTCCCCATGGTACAGTTCCATTTCAAATCCATGCACTCATTTCTAAAAGTCGCACGGCACCATTTTGGCGTTTTGATCCGACGTTGCACCTCGCACTGTCGATGTTGCACCCTGAGTATATCGATTATTCGGAAAGCCATAGCTTTTGACTCGTTTAGAGTTACGGGAGCCATAACCTTTCAAAACGAAGCTCTTCGGGAGATCTACGCCTTTGATGGCCCTAGGCCGTCATTACGGAGTTCCATACCCAAAAAGGGCCATCCGAATCACTTTCGGGGGCTAGGAGGTTTTTTCTTTTCGGTTTCTTCATTACCGCTGCAGAATGATTCCCCATGGTACAGTTTCATTTCAAATCCACGCACTCATTTCTAAAAGTCACATGGCACCGTTTCGGCATTTTGATCCGTCGTTGCACCTCGCACCGTCGATGTTGCACCCTGAGTATATCGATTATTCGGAAAGCCATATCTTTTGACTCGTTTAGAGTTACGGGAGCCATAACCTGTCAAAACGAAGCTCTTCAGGAGATCTATGCCTTTGATGGGCCTAACCTATCATTACGGAGTTCCATACCCAAAAAGGACCATCCGAATCACTTTCGGGGGCTCGGAAGTTTTTTTCTTTTCGGTTTCTTCATTTGTATTTTTTGGTTAAACAGGATCACCGTGGCTGGCCTCTGATTTAACACCGCTGCAGAATGATTCCCCATGGTACAGTTCCATTTCAAATCCACGCACTCATTTTTAATAGTCGCACGGCACCGTTTCGGCGTATTGATCCGACGTTGCACCTCGCACCGTAGATGTTGCACCCTGAGTATTGTTATCCCGCCTTTTGGCAAGGCCAGGACACCAAGGAGTTGGGTTCCAAATGTCGTTTGTCATGGATATCGTTGAATTTTGACCAAGTCCGGATCAAGCCCCAATCGATGGGACATGATCGGGAAAATAAAGCAAACCAATGCTCCAAGTTTCAGATCGATCCGAGTTCATATGCTCAAGTTATGATGGATGCAAGGCAAAGGGAAGAGCACTTTTTCGTATCCATCGGGAAGCAGCAGTTCGTATCGATGGGTTTCGTATCCATCGGCGGTCCTCGTTTTCGCATCCATCGATCTCATACCCATCAGAACGATTCAGTCCACATAGTCATAAGCTTCGTATCGATAGAACCTTCAGCCGGAAAGACTTGTTCGTATCCATCAATAGTCACCTGGTTTGTAACGGTCACTTGATGTCTACTTCGTATCCATCAGTTAGTGCCTGCTTCGTATCCATCATCCAGTGTCTACTTCGTATCCATCAGCCAGTGTTTGCTTCGTATCCATGGATGAAGTCCTACTCGAATCCATCAGGTCAACCAGCTTGGATAACGTGTCATATCTCGAAGGAAACGGGGCGAGATACATGGAGTCGAAGCAGTCAACACGGAGCAAATACCGGATCGAGGCGAAGCGCACGCGTTACGTCATCCCTCGATGCGAATGCGCCGAGATATATGGAGTCGACACGGTCGACTCGGAGTAAAGACCGGATCGAGGCGAAGTGTGCGTTCCACATCTTCACAGAGGCGCGTGATACCATCGATTCGAAGCCCTCAGCTCAGAGAAATGGATTCGAACCAGACAGCCTAGCGAAGAACATCGCCTCGTATCGATGATATCTCTCAATCCACTGGTCCAAATACCATGAAATTTTAACTGAAGGTTGCACACATACCGAGGAACACCTCCACCAATTTTGAGCTCAATTGGAAGTAATCTTGATCGATACGAAATGATTTCGTATCGATCACAGATTGACTTGAAACTCTCTGGAAGTGGTCGAATGGGTCCCCTCACGTGTCAGGCCAAGTCTCCCGAGGTTTGAGCAAAATCTAAGCCTCCTACGCCTATAAATAGAGCCCCAGAATCAACGAGAAGAGGATCTTTTTCTCTCTGAAGCGTCCAGACTCTGCCGGATTGAGATTTGCATCCTACTTTTGCTGTCAATTTCGAATTCTAAATTGTAATCCGCTGTTCATTGCTGTAAACGCTTGTAATCATTGAAAGAGAATCAATAAAACCATCAAAACTTCATAGTGGACGTAGGCTATACGCCGAACCACTCTAAATTTCTTGTCTGTGCACTTTACATTCCTGTTTGTTGGAGTTTTTGTTAGATAATCTCTGTTTTACATTTATAATCTTCATTTTATCTCTTCAAATAACTCCCGAAGAGTGTTGTGCCCATTTTTGGTACAAACACTTTGGTGCTTTCCCCGAGAAAACCAGCGTTTTCTCCTGCTCATTGGATCTGCCGTCGATACCGGATTGCACAAATCCAAGAGGAAGATCCAAATATCCAGTCCGTAATCCTTCCATTCTATTCAGATCTGCTCAAAATCTAGGAAAGGACTCCACCACCGAGAATGGTCAGCACAAGAACTGGCACTACCGCTGCAGAGCAAGAAGGCAGAGATAGGCAGAATCCCACACAGCCGCCTTCTTCCAATCAAGACAATACCACTCACTCAGACTCAACGGGGCTAGTCACTCGACAGGAGTTTCAGGTATTGCTCCAGGAGCTGACCCAAAGTTGTCAGCAGTTGGCGGAATAGTTGCGCGCCAATATCGAGCTGACCAACCAGCTAAACCGCCGGGGGCATAGAAGGTCCAGGAGAGATGATGTCTCCAGAGCGTCTACCGAAAGCTCAGCTTCATCTGATTATCACCACCGAACTACCCGTCCTCGACTAGAGGGGAGTCGCGCTCAAGCTGCTGAATATCAGCCCGCCTTAACTGTTGGGCAACTGAGGGTAGGACCGTCGACCAGATTCCAAACGGGTCCCTCAACACGAGGAGGTACTGCCCCACAGTACACCACGGATAACCGCGCCACAACCGCCGCAGCAGAGACAAGGGTCGATACCCGAAATCAATCAGAGCCGATCAATCAACAGCGAGGACATACTCCTGAACCTTATGTCCCAGAAGACGTTGAGCCAAGGAGGCGAGATACGGATCGTCGACAGCGCCCGATCCCAACTCGCACCGTGGAACCCGACCACGCCTTAGCTCATCACGCTCAGAATCTGCCCGTTTCGGATATATCAACCATGATACGTCAGATGATCCGCGAGAGTCCGGGGCTCACCAATGATGACTGGGGGATTTCCCGTAGTCATACCCCTTTCACAGACGAAGTATTACATGCCGAACCCCCTAGGCGATTCAGAATGCCGACTCTCCCGATGTACGAAGGGAATAGTGACCCCAACCAGCATATTCTGAAATATGAATGGTCGATGAGCGCTGCAAGGGCCGACGATGCAGTGAAGTGTCGGAGTTTCCCCATCTCTCTGGGGGGAATCGCGACAATGTGGTTTACTCGCCTACCACCTAGATCAATTTCTTCGTTCGATCAATTGGCCAAGAGGTTTGTGGAGAAATTCCGGATGCATGTTGCTAGGCCAAAAGACGTCAACACCTTGTCCAGCGTCACTCAAGCACCTGGAGAAACGCTCAGGCATTACCTGGAGAGGTTCCACGCAGCATGCGTCGAGATCACCAATCCCAACGATAATTCAATCTTGATGGCTCTGACCAAGGGAATTGATCCTGATTCTAAATTCGGAAACTGGCTAGCTGGAAAACCGCCCGCATCATTAGACCGTTTTTACTCCAAGGCCGCTCAATTCCTGCGGTAGGAGGACGCAAAACAGTCTAGGAAGCAGGACGATGCGAGGCCCAGCATTGAGGGAATACAGAGCAATGTGGCAGTTAAACAGTCCGGCGAGAGTTCTGGGAAAGTTCAACTGAATATACAAAACAAGCAAACCCAGCAGAGAGGAAACAATGGCCAGAATAAGAAGAGAGACGAGAACCGAGGTCCACGACGTAGAGCTCAGATGTTTGACAGTTATACGCCGCTAAACACGTCATTGGAAAACGTATACTTACAGACTTGTAACACTGTACAGTATAAGAAGCCTACTCCGAAGCCCTCGTCGGAGAGACAGATTCAGACAGGGAAATTCTGCAGGTTCCATGAAAGCTATGGACACAATACTAATGAGTGTCGACACTTACAGGACCTCATCGAGAAGCTGATTAGAGAGAGGAAGCTAGATCAGTTTGTACGGGCGCCGCAGTCTGGCGGAGCAGGCCCCTCGAATCAAAATCGTTCACAAAATCAGGAAAGAGAGGAGGAACCCGCCCGCACGGGCGGGAGATTAGTTATCAACACAATAAGTAGTGGTCCCCATCCGACAGACAGAAGCTGGGGGGAAATGGAGTCGTATGCCAGTTCTATCAGGCATGCGGACTTCGAGTGTTATAGTAATTGCGAGGATGGAACCCCGACGAAGCAACAAAAGATAATGTCCGATGATATCGTGTTCAGGAGCCGAGACGCCGATAAAGTCGAAGTCCCTACAATCGACCCACTAGTCATATCTGCCCAGGTAGGTCCTGCTTGGATGAAGAGGATCCTGGTTGACAGTGGGAGCTCTGTGAACATCCTGCTTAAACGGGCTTACGATCTAATGAAGATGGAGACAAAGGATTTGAAACCCTGTTTATCCAGGATCCATGGTTTCAACGGAAGTGCCACGATACCCATCGGAATAACTGAACTCCCAGTCGAGTTAGGCGTTGGAGAACACCGGAGGGTCCGAATGTTACAATTTGTTGTGCTAGAAATCGACTCGCCATATAATGCGTTTCTGGGTCGACCAGCCTTAGCTGAGTTCAGGGCGGCGATCGCCCCATGGTGTCTGACTCTGAAATTTCCCACTGATCATGGGATTGGAGTTGTTCAAGGAGATCAGGCCTCAGGAAGGGCCTGTTATGTTGCTGAGCTGCGCGGGGCGCAACGTAAAGAGAAGGGAAAGGGCGTAGAGGAATCTCTCTGCGTCCGTTCTGTTGATAATTGACAATTGATGTCTGGGCCTCGGCCCGGGCACCACGACCAATTCCTGAAAGACCTGGACCCCAGGGACAACGAGGATAAAGGCGAATCAACGGAGAGTCAAGCTTCTCCAGCCGAACTGACTGTGGACGTCCCAATCAGTGATTCAAAGATGTTGAAAGTTGGGTCTCAACTCAACAAACAGACACGGCAGGAATTGGTCGAATTTCTTCGGGCGAATCTCGACGTCTTCGCTTGGACACACTCTGACATGTGCGGGATCTCGCCAAGCATTGCAAGTCACTCCCTGAATATAGATCCGCGACATGTCCCAGTAAAGCAGAAAAGGCGCGGTATGGATCCAGAGAGATCTGCCGCCCTTAAGGAGGAAGTTGATAAACTACAATCGAATGGGTTCATTCGAGATGCCTTGTATCCAGAATGGGTGTCCAACCCTGTACTAGTTCGGAAACCAAACGGGAAGTGGAGAACCTGTGTTGATTACTCTGACCTAAACAAGGCCTGTCCAAAAGATAGCTTCCCACTTCCACGAATCGATCAGCTCGTAGATTCGACGGCCGGACATGAACTACTATCCTTTATGGATGCCTATTCCGGCTACAATCAGATACCCATGCATTTACCTGATCAAGAACATACCAGCTTCGTGACCGACCTGGGACTCTATTGTTACAAAGTCATGCCATTTGGTCTAAAGAACGCTGGAGCAACATACCAACGCTTAGTCAACCGAATGTTCGCTGATCAGATTGGGAAGACCATGGAGGTTTACGTGGATGACATGCTGGTGAAGTCCCGATTCTCCACCGATCACGTCAGAGATTTGAATTCAATGTTCAACATCCTCCGAGAGTACGGAATGAAGCTCAACCCACTCAAATGTCACTTTGGCGTTGCATCCGGAAAATTCCTTGGGTTCATCGTCAATGCTCGAGGAATAGAGGCCAATCCTGAGAAGATCTGGGCTATTAGAAATTTGCAAACCCCTAGAACTATAAAGCAAGTCCAGAGTCTTAACGGGAAGGTCGCAGCATTGAGCAGGTTCATTTCAAAGTCCACCGATAAATGCATTCCTTTCTTCGACCTGATCCGGAAGGGCAAACGAAACTTTGAATGGACCACGGAGTGTGAGGGCGCGTTCCGATCATTAGTTCAACATCTCTCCACACCTCCGATCCTATCAAAACCGGTTGACCACGAGAAACTATATCTCTACCTGGCAGTATCAGAACATGCGATCAGTGCTGCTCTAGTCCGGGAAGAAGACAAAGTGCAAAACCCGGTCTACTATGTCAGTAAGCGACTAACAGGAGCTGAAAGAAATTATCCGAGACTGGAGAAACTGGCCTACTGCTTGGTCATTGCCTCAAGAAAGCTCCGTCCTTACTTCCAAGCTCATCCACTTACTGTGTACACCGACCAGCCGTTACGACAGGTCCTTACGCGGCCTGAGACGTCCGGTAGGTTACTCAAGTGGAACATTGAGCTAAGCCAATTTGATATCGCATACGCCCCGCGGAGGGCCATTCAAGGACAAGTCCTGGCTGATTTCATAGCTGAATTCACCGTTCCAGAAGACTTACCCGAGACCAGCGAATCCCCCGAATACATCTGGAAGCTGTATACTGATGGTGCGTCAAATGACCGGTGTTCGGGCGATGGGGTTGTACTTGAGACTCCCAAGGGCCGATCCATATGTTATGCTCTTAAATTCGACTTTCGTGCAACTAATAATGAAGCCGAATATGAAGCCCTCCTAACCGGCCTAAAGCTTGCCAGAGATTTGAGAATTATCGCTGTAGAAATTTATTGCGATTCACAGTTAGTGGTATGCCAAGTACGAGGAGAATACCAGGCAAGAGACCGAAGACTGGCCGCTTACTTGGCACGAGTTCAGGAAATACTAAACCAGTTTGATTATTATGTCATCTATTATGTGCCTCGGGAGCGCAATCAGAAAGCCGATATACTGGCAAAGTTAGCTAGCACAGGTGAAGCGCAACAAATGGGACTTGTCCCCGTTGAAACTTTGGCCACTCCGAGCATCGATCGGATAGAAATGAACTCTGTATTTGAAACCGCTCCCAGTAGAGAATCTTGGATGACTCCGTATCGGAATTACATTGAGAATGGGGTGCTGCCTGAACCTAGAAATGAGAAGAGACAAATTCAGCGAAAAGCTTCGCGGTTCGTCATCCAAAACAGAGTCATGTACAGGAGAGGTTATTCCGTTCCTCTCCTCAGGTGTATCGCCCACGAGGAAATCAAACGAGTGTTACATGACGTGCACGAAGGAGAGTGCGGCGATCATACCGGAGGGCAAGCTCTCGCTAAGAAGATACTCCGATATGGGTACTACTGGCCGACAGTGAACCGGGATGCGGCAAACTATGCCCGGAAGTGCGATAAATGCCAGATACATGCCTGAATTCCGAGAGCTCCGCCTACTGAAATAACCCAAATGGTCAGTCCTTGGCCATTCGCAATGTGGGGCATTGACATCATCGGCGCTTTACCTTTGGCAAAAGGCGGTGCGAAATACGCCATCGTCGCCGTTGACTACTTCACAAAGTGGGCTGAAGCCGAAGCCCTTGCAACCATTACGACAAAGAAAGTGATAAATTTCGTGGTTCGCAACATCATCTGTCGATTTGGACTCCCGCATACTATCATCACTGATAACGGAGCCCAATTCGAGAGTGCATAATTCAAGAATTTCTGTCAACGGTTTCATATCCGCAAAAAGTTCTCGGCTGTCGCACACCCACAAGCGAATGGACAAGTTGAGGATGTCAACAAAGTTATAAAATCGATCCTGAAGAAACGATTGGAAAAGGCTGGGGGCAAGTGGGTCGATGAACTTCCTATGGCGTTATGGGCCTATCGAACGACCCACAAAACCGCGACCGGACACACTCCGTTTTCCCTATCTTACGGCTCAGAGGCCGTTATTCCGGTCGAGACAGAAGTGCTCTCTCATCGCGTGACTTATTATGATCCGAAAACAAACGCTATACTCATGGCCGAGTCTTTGGATCTATTGGATGAAAAATGGGAAGAGGCTGATTTGAGAGCAGCCGCACATCGAAGTCGGGTCGCCCGACTGTACAACACCAGAGTTCGACCTCGAACCTTTGAACTCGACGACCTCGTACTCAAGAGAATCTACCCGGTTCCTTCACACATGAAGCCGAACTGGGAAGGACCATATGTAATTACACGAAAGCTTGGAGATGGTACATTCAAGCTGTCGACCGTTGACGGTCTCGATTTACCAAGGGCTTGGAACAGCGAAAGTCTCCGCCGCTATTACATATGACAGGCTTTATTTATTCCGTTCTATTTAGCAATTTGTTTTCGCATTTCGAAATTTGAATTTTGTAATAAGGCAACTGACTTTGCCGCATTTTCTTATTTCAGCAATAAAATGCCACTTCTTCGAGCCAGAGCTGTGATTCATTAAGTACGATATACAACATCACAGTGCACGAAGAGCTAAATCCCATCATGCAATGGGACTTATTCAAATGGAGAGTGGCTGTGATACGACCGGTCACTCACTAGGTGAAACCCGAGCTCGGGGACAAGCCATGACACCGATATTGATAGGGTTGACACACGACAATCCTGCAATCAACTCCGTGCTCCCAGAGTGCGAGGCGGAGTATAAACGTTCAACTCCGTGCTCCCAGAGTGCGAGGCGGAGTATAAACATTCAACTCCGTATTCCCAGAGTGCGAGACGGAGTATAAACATTCAACTCCATATTCCCAGAGTGCGAAGTGGAGTATAAACAATCAACTCCGTGCTCCCAGAGTGCGAGACGGAGTATAAACATTCAACTCCATATTCCCAGAGTGTGAAGTGGAGTATAAACAATCAACTCCGTGCTCCCAGAGTGCGAGACGGAGTATAAACATTCAACTCCATATTCCCAGAGCGCGAAGTGGAGTATAAACATTCAACTCCGCATTCCCAGAGTGCGAGGCGGAGTATAAACATTTAACTCCATATTCCCAGAGTGCGAAGTGGAGTATAAACATCCGACTCCATGCTCCCAGAGTGCAAGGCGGAGTATAAACATTCAACTCCGTGCTCCCAGAGTGCGAGACGGAGTATAAACATTCAACGCCATATTCCCAGAGTGCGAAGTGGAGTATAAACAATCAACTCCGTGCTCCCAGAGTGCGAGACGGAGTATAAACATTCAACTCCATATTCCCAGAGCGCGAAGTGGAGTATAAACATTCAACTCCGCATTCCCAGAGTGCGAGGCGGAGTATAAACATTTAACTCCATATTCCCAGAGTGCGAAGTGGAGTATAAACATTCGACTCCGTGCTCCCAGAGTGCGAGGCGGAGTATAAACATTCAACTCCGTATTCCCAGAGTACGAAGCGGAGTATAAACATTTAACTCCATATTCCCAGAGTGCGAAGTGGAGCATAAACATTCAACTCCGCATTCCCAGAGTGCGATGCGGAGTATAAACGACCAACTCCATGCTCCCAGAATGCGAGACGGAGTACAAACATCGGTCAACTCCGTGTTCCAAGAGTGCGAACAACCGCTTACGAGATGACATATATCCCCGGAGTGTGGATGAAACGATTCATAAGAGAACAAGTGTAGTTCGACCACTCGGTCCTCGCTTGGTGCAATCACAAGCTGATCATCACAACTTAACCCCGGAACTGGGGGCAGAGGCAAATGTTAGTCATTACCCGGAACTATGCGATGCTCAGCTCCGATGCGATCCCCTATCATAACTCAAGTCCGAGATTTCCATACTTAACAAGTAAAATGAGCTATTCTTGAAACAATCAGATAATGCAAGTACACTGGACCAAAGTCCGAACACTGCGATATTCAAGCATAGAAAGGAACATGAGCTGAAGCTAGAAAACAAAATTTTATTCCAACTAACTCAAAAACAACGGTTCATACATGAGTTTTTTCCAAAATGTTCCTACTAGCGGGGGCCGAACCCGCATCTAAACACGGCCTACAAAAGGGAAAGACAGAGAAAATAACAAAAGTCCCTAACTGCCTATGAAAAGAATGTCTAATCCTTCTGCTTCCTCAGCTTCTTCTTCCTCGAGGAGCTACTGGAACCACCAGTACCCTTTCGCTTGGAGCCTTTCTCCTTAGGCAAGCTCCCTTCGGGTGAAGGCATAATGTCAACGTCCTCGTCTGAGCTGGACTCTATAGGGATGCTTCCCGCGGGAGGAGTTGGAGGAACAGACTCCGCAGCCGGAGGAGGGACTGGCACATCAGTATCAGTAAGTGTACCCCCAGGAGACACAATCATAAGAGGAGTAGGGCACTGTGCTGCTGCTCCGCCATCTACTTCGCCGCCGTGCGCCGCGGCCGTCATCTCGGCATTAATCTCGGCCAACATCGCCGCTTCCCGCTGTGCTCTGGCTTCGCTAGGAGCCGTAGTAGTCTGAGATAAGGCGTCAGAAGTAGCCGTGAAACCACCCAAGCCGAATGGCAAGTCCGCAAAAGGATCACTTTGATGGCCAAGGAGCTCGTTTATCATCTGCTCATCGAAAGAAAGTGAGCTCCCCTGCGTCACTCCAACTGGTGCCATTGCTGCGACGGAGGTCGCCTCAGAGATGATGGCTCCTGGCGCTTGACCTGATTCTTGGGTGGTAAGGGGCGCGGCTGGTGCAACTCCTGTCACTGATCAAAGGAAAAGGACACGTCATTAACAACATTTCATCACAGATTCTTCAATCCAAATATACAAGAAGTTAGTTCAGAGTACCTTCCTCGGTCTGGCTCGAGGTCGTCTGAACAACTTAAGAAGGATGTTCCTTAATAGGAGATAAATGCGGTTGATCTGGATCGTATGCCGGAATAGGCTGGGGGTAGATCATCGGAGTTGGCTCAGACTGAGATGACACAACTATCTCAGAACTCATAACATGGTGTTCTGCACCAGAGCTCTCTCCGACTTCCTGGATTTGGGCACCAAGCCTCACCTTGTCGTGGGAAATCATGGAGTCATGGAGAACCTTCTTTTCGTCATCATTGAGAATGCGGTTCTCCAGCTCGAATTCATCAAGGGCTTTATCAGGGTGCCCAGACTTCTCCTCGTCAACCAGTAGGTTCCAGGAGTTATAGAGATGCGTGGGGTAATCGTCAAGCCATGTCAAATCTCGGTGCCTTAGCACATTGGCATTATAAGTGACGAGTAGCTCTTCCACCTCGGCCTCAATCCTGGCCTCCGCCTGCCGTACTTTCTCGTCAACCCCAGCCTCAGCTTCATGGGCTTGTTGTATAGCCGCTTCCTTCTCCTTTCGGAGCGTCACTGCCTGATCACAGGCCTCCTACGCAGAGACATTAGCTGCGTCTTTTTCCTTCGCCATCTCTGAAAACTTTGATTTCAGCTCATTAAGCTCCTTAAGAGCGGCGTCCCTCTCGGTAGTAATAGAAGTGTTCCTGTGACCCATGTCCTCGATGGCAGTATAATGCTCTTGCTTCATCCTGGTCATGACCGCGTTCACTTCATCAACCTTCTTTAGGGCCTCCATCTCGGATTTACGGGAAGACTCAGCCTCCGAGTTGAGCGCTTTTATGATTTGGTCGTTGTGACCCAGCTCCTTCTTGAGCTTCTCAATGGTGACGCCCCGATCGAATGCCACTTTAGACGCCTTCCTCGCGGCCCATCCCCATTCCCTGTACTGGAAAAAGATGTCCGCAACATAATCATGGATAGTGGTTTCCGCGGTTGGCGGAATTCTCTTCAAGTGCGGAGGGAAGACATAACCATCAAAACAGATGTCGGGAAATTCCTTCCTCATCTGTGCCAGTTTAAGTGCTCCTTCACTAGACGCCTCGGTCGGGACCAGTACAGTAGCCGAAGAGGTGGCTATTTCAGTCCTATGCGGAGGATCGGACCTCAAAGCTTGAGAAGGGGGCCTAGGCCGTGAAGTTTCGGGAGGACGAGTAACTGCGGCCGTAGGAGGTGCAGAGGTCCTAGGGGGAGGAGAGCGAGATCGGGATCGGCGAACGTATCCCCTATCTCTGTCAGACTTCTCCTGACCAGAGTGTCCTGAGTCGTAATCCCTCTTGCCCTCTCTCCTGCGTGGCTCAAGATAACGGCGCTTATTGCGCAAACTACCAAGCACAGAACCTTGCCCAGACATCGTACCTGAAAAGAAAACCACGAAGAATCAGTAACCGTTTGCGATGTGTTGTTTACGGTTAGGAAAGTGTGTTGTGCCGTGAAGAGTGTGTGAATGTGTAACCCCCCGGACCAACCAGAAGTGTCAATCGCACTGGCAAGATCAGACTCGCTAACATCGACGATATGTCGCGGTCCACCCGACCCAACGTCGTGTTGCTCCGGCTCGATGTCCGGGATTGGAGGGTCAGCGGGCCCTTCGAATTAATCTTCAGCTTGCAGGGAGGATGCTTCCGTAATCCTAACTCCTGGCGAAGGACGGTGCAAAACCACAGACTTCCGCCTCCCAGACTTAGGCTGTTTCGAGGCCACTGCTTTGCCTTTCCTCTTTGCATCGGACTCCGGGGTTGCATTAGCAGGTCCGACCAACGGTTCCTCGTCAGTATGAGTTTTCTCGGAATCGGGTTCCTCAATTATCACAACCCAGGGCTTCATCCGCTTGACCTTTTTCCTGGAGACGGTCTTTGATGCACCATCGAGTCTTATGCTCTGCCTCCGACCGATCAGCCCAAGAACTCTGAGATTCCGATCTGTCAATAACAGTTCAATATTACTTTCTTCGCTAGGAATCTCTTGGAGGACCCGAACTATCTCTTTATAGTAGCCACCCTCAGGCCGCTGGATGATAGCTGAAAGAAAAAGAGAAGAAGACGTAAGTTTAATTTCACTCCGAAAATTGCCCTGTCTATTACTTGGGAAAAAAGACAATGCTCACGTCTGAACAGCCATCTTCTGGCAAACCCCGGAGGACATCGGACATAGAACCACTCCGACTTAAAGTAGCTTAGCCTAGTCCACGACCCCGCGACAACTTGGCAGTTCCTTACAGACTCCAAGAACGTATAAGATGGGCTGTCAGTCCGACTCTTGAAATTAAACAAGTATCTTATGTCGGTCATACGGGGAGGACGATGGAGGTACTCCATGAATACAATGAACAAGCTGTTGAGTGAGGCATATCCGTTTGGATGCAATTGAGACGGAGCGATGTCCAGATAATCCAACACTTCTCTTATGTAATCATTGAACGGAGGAAGTGTGCCGGCTGCGCACGCATGTCGATTAAAAGTAGTATACCCCTCCGGGGGATTATGTGGCCTGTCATCCGGTCCAGGCAACAGTACCTCATCCAAAGATAAGCCATGCCTTAAGCATATTCTCCCTAGCATGTCTTCAGAGATATTGGACGGGACAGAGTCAGGTGGACTGTTAATGAAGGACGCATCGGGCAACTCATCCGGAGCTGGACCAATAGCTTCGGTCTCGATGACCGGAATCTCAAGTCTGGGAGGGATAGGGTTCTGAGTTTCTTGCTGCTGCGAACTTGACGGTTCCATCACTAGCTAACTCACGAGAAACCATCATTAGATGATAAAAAGCCCGTGCATTCCCCAGTGTAAAGTGCATGAATGTGTTGTGTAGTGCAAATGTTGTGTGTGACTTGAGCAAATTCTGCAGAATTAAAGAAAACATGCAAGCGATGAAATTCTGGAAATCAGACAGGCATGACCGTCATCGCTGACCGTCACGACCGCGCCATCCAGATGACGACGATCGATTCAAGTTAAAGTTTGCTTATACTCTTGTTTTTGTTAAATAGCAGTTCCATCAACGAGCTTCAAGAGGCAGTCAAGTATGCATGCTATGATCGAGTTCAATTATGCAAGGTAGAAGCTCGTCGGAGTCAAGTGGTCGGGTTTTCAGAAACACCATATGTTTGTCAAAGATTTAATTTCGAATCGATCACCGCACCTCACTCCCATATCGAGACAGGGGGATCACGTATTTCGACATGACAACGTTCGAATCGATACTTTCGTATCGATCGCCCTGGCGTAGGAATGCTTCGTATCGATCAGGCTGAAGTGGGAATGCTTCGTATCGATCATACTGAAGTGGGAATGCTTCGTGCCGATCAGGTTCGACTCGACGCATATCGTGTCGATCGAGAGCACCAATTTCGCATCGATCTGAAGGCAGTGGCTTCATATCGACCGCCGCCCTCATCTCCATATCGATGCGAGCGTATACAGTCTGGATCGATATGAATACTCCCAGTCCAGGACGATACGAAGTGGATTTGAAATGTTTTCCTCCTTGTCTCCTTCTTCCCCAAAGGGTTTTAACTCCATGGCCACGCTCCATCCCCAGATCTCGTTTTCTCTCGTCCAGATCTCGAATTTATCGAACTCGGCCATAGAAGCAAGGAGGATGATTGGAGTCTTGAGTTTTATCATTATTGACGTAATCTTATCTGCTAATCACCTGATTTTAGAAGTTAAATCTCGAAGGATCGAAGGTTTGGGTCGATTCGAAAGTGAACAATACTTCCTCTCGGTCTATCGATACGGGGATAAAAGAGGAACAGAGAACAGCAGTAAAAAATAGAAGGTAAAAAAGTGAGAAGTGACGAAGTCCCAGGTATTTATATGAAGCCTAGGATGGAACCGAGTCGATTCGACTCCCAGTCAACCTGACCGGTCGCAACCAGTCAGACGGCGCATCGAAACGAAGGCTCGTTTCGAACCCACCAGACTTTATCGGTTCAAAGTGCACAAGGAGGCCACTTGAGTACGATGGATCAGTGCAAACGCTCTCTTCGAATCCATCAAGATGAGCATTCATCGAGGCGAAATGTTCACCAGACATCATCGTTTCGAAACATCCAAATTATGAGCCATCGATTCAAAACAGAGCAGACCTATCGATACGAACATTCATTTCGTATCCACCCGATATCGCCAATTCAAATCATAATTCACCATGATTCGTGACTATCGATACGAATGACCGTTTTCGTATCCAACAAATCAACCCACATCGACACGAAGAAAGGCTTTCCAAATTTTAGCATCGACTCATGAGAGGACCGATACAAGAGAATGGCTAAAGGGTACGACTTCCAAAGTTATTCAAAGAAGACCTGCAGCTTTTCAAAGCACGTCATGTTTTCACAAGACGTACTTTGGGGGGCAAATGTTATCCCGCCTTTTGGCAAGGCCAGGACACCAAGGAGTTGGGTTCCAAATGTCGTTTGTCATGGATATCGTTGAATTTTGACCAAGTCCGGATCAAGCCCCAATCGATGGGACATGATCGGGAAAATAAAGCGAACCAACGCTCCAAGTTTCAGATCGATCCGAGTTCATATGCTCAAGTTATGATGGATGCAAGGCAAAGGGAAGAGCACTTTTTCGTATCCATCGTCGTATCGATGGGTTTCGTATCCATCGGCGGTCCTCGTTTTCGCATCCATCGATCTCATACCCATCAGAACGATTCAGTCCACATAGTCATAAGCTTCGTATCGATAGAACCTTCAGCCGGAAAGACTTGTTCGTATCCATCAATAAGTCACCTGGTTTGTAACGGTCACTTGATGTCTACTTCGTATCCATCAGTTAGTGCCTGCTTCGTATCCATCATCCAGTGTCTACTTCGTATCCATCAGCCAGTGTTTGCTTCGTATCCATGGATGAAGTCCTACTCGAATCCATCAGGTCAACCAGCTTGGATAACGTGTCATATCTCGAAGGAAACGGGGCGAGATACATGGAGTCGAAGCAGTCAACACGGAGCAAATACCGGATCGAGGCGAAGCGCGCGCGTTACGTCATCCATTGATGCGAATGCGCCAAGATATATGGAGTCGACACGGTCGACTCGGAGTAAAGACCGGATCGAGGCGAAGTGTGCGTTCCACGTCTTCACAGAGGCGCGTGATACCATCGATTCGAAGCCCTCAGCTCAGAGAAATGGATTCGAACCAGACAGCCTAGCGAAGAACATCGCCTCGTATCGATGATATCTCTCAATCCACTGATCCAAATACCATGAAATTTTAACTGAAGGTTGCACACATACCAAGGAACACCTCCACCAATTTTGAGCTCAATTGGAAGTAATCTTGATCGATACGAAATGATTTCGTATCGATCACAGATTGACTTGAAACTCTCTGGAAGTGGTCGAATCGGTCCCCTCACGTGTCAGGCCAAGTCTCCCGGGGTTTGAGCGAAATCTAAGCCTCCTACGCCTATAAATAGAGCCCCAGAATCAACGAGAAGAGGATCTTTTTCTCTCTGAAGCGTCCAGACTCTGCCGGATTGAGATTTGCATCCTACTTTTGCTATCAATTTCGAATTCTAAATTGTAATCCGCTGTTCATTGCTGTAAACGCTTGTAATAATTGAAAGAGAATCAATAAAACCATCAAAACTTCATAGTGGACGTAGGCTATACGCCGAACCACTCTAAATTGCTTGTCTGTGCACTTTACATTCCTGTTTGTTGGAGTTTTTGTTAGATAATCTCTGTTTTACATTTATAATCTTCATTTTATCTCTTCAAATAACTCCCGAAGAGTGTTGTGCCCATTTTTGGTACAAACAAGTATATCGATTATTCGGACAGCCATATCTTTTGACTCGTTTAGAGTTACGAGAGCCATAACCTTTCCAAACGAAGCTCTCCGGGAGATCTACACCTTTGACTGTCCTAGGCTATCATTATGGAGTTCCATACCCAAAAAGGACCATCCGAATCACTTTTGGGGGCTCGGAAGTTTTTTTCTTTTCGGTTTCTTCATTTGAATTTTTTGGTTAAACGGGATCACCGTGGTTGCACTCCGATTAAACACCGCTGCAGAATGATTCCCCATGGTACAGTTCCATTTCAAATCCACGAACTCATTTCTAAAAGTCGCACGGCCCTGTTTCGGCATTTTGATCCGACGTTGCAACTCGCACCGTAGATGTTGCACCCTGAGTATATCGATTATTCGGACAGCCATATCTTTTGGCTCATTTAGAGTTACGGGAGCCATAACCTGTCAAAACGAAGCTCTCCGGGAGATCTACGCCTTTGACCGCACTAGGCCGTCATTACGAACTTACATACCCAAAAAGGACCATCCGAATAACTTTCCGGGGCTCGGAAGTTTGTTTCTTTTCGGTTTCTTCTTTTGAATTTTTTGGTCAAACGGGTCACCGTGGTTGGCCTCCGATTTAACACCGCTGCAGAATGATTCCCCATGGTACAGTTCTGTTTCAAATCCACTCACTCATTTTTAAAAGTCGCACGGCACCGTTTCAGCGTTTTGATCCGACGTTGCACCTCGCACCGTCGATGTTGCACCCAGAGTATATCGATTATTCGGACCGCCATACCTTTTGACTCGTTTAGAGTTACGGGATCCATAACCTGTCAAAACGAAGCCCTCCGGGAGATCTACGCCTTTGACCGCCCTAGGCCATCATTACGAAGTTCCATACCCAAAAAGGACCATCCGAATCACTTTCAGGGGCTTGGAAGTTTTATTCTTTTCGGTTACTTCATTTGAATATTTTTGTTAAAAGAGATCACCGTGGCTGGCCTCCGATTTAACACCGCTGCAGAATGATTCCCCATGGTACAGTTCCATTTCAAATCCACGCACTCATTTCTAAAAGTCGCACGGCATCGTTTTGGCGTTTTGATCCGACGTTGCACCTCACACTATCGATGTTGCACCCTGAGTATATCGATTATTCGGAAAGCCATAGCTTTTGACTCGTTTAGAGTTATGGGAGCCATAACCTTTCAAAACGAAGCTCTTCGGGAGATCTACGCCTTTGACGACACTAGGCCGTCATTACGGAGTTCCATACCCAAAAGGGCCATCCGAATCACTTTCGGGGGCTCGGAGATTTTTTTCTTTTCGGTTTCTTCATTACCGCTGCAGAATGATTCCCCATGGTACAGTTCCGTTTCAAATCCACGCACTCATTTCTAAAAGTCGCACGGCACCGTTTCGGCGTTTTGATCCGACGTTGCACCTCGCACCGTCGATGTTGCAACCTGAGTATATCGCTTATTCGGACAGCCATATCTTTTGACTCGCTTAGAGTTACGTGAGCCATAACCTGTCAAAACGAAGCTCTCCGGGAGATCTACGCCTTTGACCGCCCTAGGCCGTCATTACGGAGTTCCATACCCAAAAAGGACCATCCGAATCACTTTCGGGGGCTTGGAAGTTTTATTCTTTTCGGTTTCTTCATTTGAATATTTTTGTTAAACGAGATCACCGTGGCTGGCCTCCGATTTAACACCGCTGCAGAATGATTCCCCATGGTATAGTTCCATTTCAAATCCATGCACTCATTTCTAAAAGTCGCACGGCACCGTTCTGGCGTTTTGATCCGACGTTGCACCTCGCACTGTCGATGTTGCAACCTGAGTATATCGATTATTCGGAAAGCCATAGCTTTTGACTCGTTTAGAGTTACGGGAGCCATAACCTTTCAAAACGAAGCTCTTCGGGAGATCTATGCCTTTGATGGCCCTAGGCCGTCATTACGGAGTTCCATACCCAAAAAGGGCCATCCGAATCACTTTCGGGGGCTAGGAGGTTTTTTCTTTTCGGTTTCTTCATTACCGCTGCAAAATGATTCCCCATGGTACAGTTTCATTTCAAATCCACGCACTCATTTCTAAAAGTCACATGGCACCGTTTCGGCATTTTGATCCGACGTTGCACCTCGCACCGTCGATGTTGCACCCTGAGTATATCGATTATTCGGAAAGCCATATCTTTTGACTCGTTTAGAGTTACGAGAGCCATAACCTGTCAAAACGAAGCTCTTCAGGAGATCTATGCCTTTGATGGGCCTAACCTATCATTACGGAGTTCCATACCCAAAAAGGACCATCCGAATCACTTTCGGGGGCTCGGAAGTTTTTTTCTTTTCGGTTTCTTCATTTGTATTTTTTGGTTAAACAGGATCACCGTGGCTGGCCCCTGATTTAACACCGCTGCAGAATGATTCCCCATGGTACAGTTCCATTTCAAATCCACGCACTCATTTTTAATAGTCGCACGACACCGTTTCGGCGTATTGATCCGACGTTGCACCTCGCACCGTAGATGTTGCACCCTGAGTATATCGATTATTCGGACAGCCATATCTTTTGACACGTTTAAAGTTACGAGAGCCATAACCTTTCCAAACGAAGCTCTCCGGGAGATCTACACCTTTGAATGTCCTAGGCTGTCATTATGGAGTTCCATACCCAAAAAGGACCATCCGAATCACTTTTGGGGGCTCGGAAGTTTTTTTCTTTTCGGTTTCTTCATTTGAATTTTTTGGTTAAACGGGATCACCGTGGTTGCACTCCGATTAAACACCGCTGCAGAATGATTCCCCATGGTACAGTTCCATTTCAAATCCACGAACTCATTTCTAAAAGTCGCACGGCCCTGTTTCGGCATTTTGATCCGACGTTGCAACTCGCACCGTAGATGTTGCACCCTGAGTATATCGATTATTCGGACAGCCATATCTTTTGGCTTGTTTAGAGTTACGGGAGCCATAACCTGTCAAAACGAAGCTCTCCGAGAGATCTACGCCTTTGACCGCACTAGGCCGTCATTACGAACTTACATACCCAAAAAGGACCATCCGAATAACTTTCCGGGGCTCGGAAGTTTGTTTCTTTTCGGTTTCTTCTTTTGAATTTTTTGGTCAAACGGGATCACCGTGGTTGGCCTCCGATTTAACACCGCTGCAGAATGATTCCCCATGGTACAGTTCTGTTTCAAATCCACGCACTCATTTCTAAAAGTCGCACGGCACCGTTTCAGCGTTTTGATCCGACGTTGCACCTCGCACCGTCGATGTTGCACCCAGAGTATATCGATTATTCGGACCGCCATACCTTTTGACTCGTTTAGAGTTACGGGATCCATAACCTGTCAAAACGAAGCCCTCCGGGAGATCTACGCCTTTGACCGCCCTAGGCCATCATTACGGAGTTCCATACCCAAAAAGGACCATCCGAATCACTTTCAGAGGCTTGGAAGTTTTATTCTTTTCGGTTTCTTCATTTGAATATTTTTGTTAAAAGAGATCACCGTGGCTGGCCTCCGATTTAACACCGCTGCAGAATGATTCCCCATGGTACAGTTCCATTTCAAATCCACGCACTCATTTCTAAAAGTCGCACGGCATCGTTTTGGCGTTTTGATCCGACGTTGCACCTCGCACTGTCGATGTTGCACCCTGAGTATATCGATTATTCGGAAAGCCATAGCTTTTGACTCGTTTAGAGTTACGGGAGCCATAACCTTTCAAAACGAAGCTCTTCGGGAGATCTACGCCTTTGACGGCACTAGGCCGTCATTACGGAGTTCCATACCCAAAAAGGGCCATCCAAATCACTTTCGGGGGCTCGGAGATTTTTTTCTTTTCGGTTTCTTCATTACCGCTGCAGAATGATTCCCCATGGTACAGTTCCGTTTCAAATCCACGCACTCATTTCTAAAAGTCAAATGGCACCGTTTCAGCATTTTGATCCGACGTTGCACCTCGCACCGTCGATGTTGCACCCTGAGTATATCGATTATTCGGAAAGCCATATCTTTTGACTCGTTTAGAGTTACGGGAGCCATAACCTGTCAAAACGAAGCTCTTCAGGAGATCTATGCCTTTAATGGCCCTAACGCATCATTCCGGAGTTCCATACCCAAAAAGGACCATCCGAATCACTTTCGGAGGCTCGAAAGTTTTTTTCTTTTCGGTTTCTTCATTTGTATTTTTTGGTTACACATGATCACCATGGCTGGCCTCCGATTTAACACCGCTGCAGAATGATTCCCCATGGTACAGTTCCATTTCAAATCCATGCACTCATTTTTAATAGTCGCACAGCACCGTTTCGGCGTATTGATCCGACATTGCACCTCGCACAGTAGATGTTGCACCCTGAGTATATCGATTATTCGGACAGCCATATCTTTTGACTTGTTTAGAGTTACGAGAGCCATAACCTTTCCAAACGAAGCTCTCTGGCAGATCTACAACTTTGACTATCCTAGGCTGTCATTATGGAGTTCCATACCCAAAAAGGACCATTCGAATCACTTTTGGGGGCTCGGAAGTTTTTTTCTTTCCAGTTTCTTCATTTGAATTTTTTGGTTAAACGGGATCACCGTGGTTGCACTCCGATTAAACACCGCTGCAGAATGATTCCCCATGGTACAGTTCCATTTCAAATCCACGCACTCATTTCTAAAAGTCGCACGGCACTGTTTCGGCATTTTGATCCGACGTTGCACCTCGCACCGTAGATGTTGCTCCCTGAGTATATCGATTATTCGGACAGCCATATCTTTTGACTCGTTTAGAGTTACGGGAGCCATAACCTGTCAAAACGAAGCTCTTCGGGAGATCTACGCCTTTGACCGCACTAGGCCGTCATTACGGAGTTACATACTCACAAAGGACCATCCGAATAACTTTCAGGGGCTCGGAAGTTTTTTTCTTTTCGGTTTCTTCATTTGAATTTTTTGGTTAAACGGGATCACCGTTGTTGGCCTCCGATTTAACACCGCTGCAGAATGATTCCCCATGGTACAGTTCCGTTTCAAAACCACGCACTCATTTCTAAAAGTCACAAGGCACCGTTTCGGCATTTTGATCCGACGTTGCACCTCGCACCGTCGATGTTGCACCCAGAGTATCTATTATTCGAACAGCCATATCTTTTGACTCGTTTAGAGTTACGGGGCCCATAACCTGTCAAAACGAAGCTCTCCGGGAGATCTACGCCTTTGACTGCCCTAGGCCGTCCTTACAGATTTCCATACCCAAAAAGGACCATCCGAATCACTTTCGGGGGATCGGAAGTTTTTTTCTTTTCGGTTTCTTCATTTGAATTTTTGGTTAAACGGGATCACCGTGGCTGGCCTCCGATTAAACACTGCTGTAGAACGATTCCCCATGGTACAGTTCCATTTCAAATCCACGCACTCATTTCTAAAAGTCGCACAACACCATTTCGGCGTTTTGATCCGACGTTGCACCTCGCACCGTCGATGTTGCACCTTGAGTATATCGATTATTCAGACAGCCATATCTTTTGAATCGTTTAGAGTTACGGGAGCCATAACCTGTCAAAACGAAGCTCTCCGGGATATCTACGCCTTTAACCGCCGTAGGTTGTCATGACGGATTTCCATACCCAAAAGGACCATCCGAATCACTTTCGGGGGCTCGGAAGTTTTTTTATTTTCGGTTTCTTCATTTGAATTTTTTGGTTAAACGGGATCACCGTGGCTGGCCTCCAATTTAACATCGTTGCAGAATGATTCCCCATGGTACAGTTCCATTTCAAATCCACGCACTCATTTCTAAAAGTTGCACAGCACAGTTTCGGCGTTTTGATCCGACGATGCACCTCACACCGTCGATGTTGCACCTTGAGTATATCGATTATTCGGAAAGCCATATCTTTTGACTCGTTTAGAGTTACGGGAGCCGTAACCTGTCAAAACGAAGCTCTTCGGGAGATCTACGCCTTTGACGGCCCTAGGCCATCATTACGGAGTTCCACAACCAAAAATGACCATCCGAATAACTTTCGGGGGCTCGGAGGTTTTTTTCTTTTTGGTTTCTTCATTTGAATTTTTTGGTTAAACGGGATCAACGTGGTTGGCCTCCGATTTAACACCGCTGCAGAATGATTCCCCATGGTACAGTTTCGTTTCAAATCCACACACTCATTTCTAAAAGTCGCAAGGCACCGTTTCGGCATTTTGATCCGATGTTGCACCTCGCACCGTCGATGTTGCACCCTGAGTTTATCGATTATTCGGACAGCCATATCTTTTCACTCGTTTAGAGTTACGGGGGCCATAACCTGTCAAACGAAGCTCTCCGGGAGATCTACGCCTATGACTGCCCTAGGCCGTCATAACGGCATTCCATACCCAAAAAGGACCATCCGAATCACTTTCGGGGGCTCGGGACCGTTTCGGCGTTTTGATCCGACATTGCACCCCGCACCGTCGATGTTGCACCCTGAGTATATCGATTATTCGGACAGCCATATCTTTTGACTCGTTTAGAGTTACGGGAGCCATAACCTGTCAAAACGAAGGCCTCCGGGAGATCTACGCCTTTGACTGCCCTAGGCCGTCATAACGGAGTTCCATACCCACAAAGGACCATCGGAATGACTTTCGGGGGATCGGAATTTTTTTTCTTTTCGGTTTCTTCATTTGAATTTTTTGGTTAAACGGGATCGCCGAGGTTGCACTCCGATTAAACACCGCTGCAGAATGATTCCCCATGGTACAATTCCGTTTCAAATCCACGCACTCATTTCTAAAAGTTGCACGGCACCGTTTCGACATTTTGATCCGACGTTGCACCTCGCACCGTAGATGTTGCACCCTGAGTATATCGATTATTCGGACAGCCATATCTTTTGACTCGTTTAAAGTTACGGGAGCCATAACCTGTCAAAACGAAGCTCTCCGGGAGATCTACGCCTTTGAGCGCCCTAGGCCGTCATTACGGAGTTACATACCCAAAAATGACCATCCGAATAACTTTTGGGGGCTCGAAATTTTTTTTTTTCGGTTCTTCATTTGAATTTTTTGGTTAAACGGGATCACCGTGGTTGGCCTTCGATTTAACACCGCTGTAGAATGATTCCCCATGGTACACTTCCGTTTCAAATCGACGCACTCATTTCTAATAGTCGCAAGGCACCGTTACGGCATTTTGATTCGACGTTGCACCTCGCACCGTCGATGTTGCACCCTGAGTTTATCGATTATTCGTACAGCCATATCTTTTGACTCGTTTAGAGTTACGCGGGCCATAACTTGTCAAAATGAAGCTCTCCGGGAGATCTATGCCTATGATTTCCCTAAGCCGTCATTACGGAGTTCCATACCCAAAAAGGACGATCCGAATCACTTTCGGGGGCTCGGAAGTTTTTTTCTTTTCGGTTTCTTCATTTGAATTTTTTGGTTAAACGGGATCACCGTGGTTGGCATCCGATTTAACACCGCTGCAGAATGATTCCCCATGGTACAGTTCCGTTTTAAATCCACGCACTCATTTCTAAAAGCCGCATGGCACCGTTTCGGCGTTTTGATCCGACCTCGCACCGTCGATGTTGCACCCTGAGTATATCGATTATTCGGACAGCCATATCTTTAGACTCGTTTAGAGCTACGGGAGCCATAACCTGTCAAAACGAAGCTCTCCGGGAGATCTATGCCTTTGACTGCCCTAGGCCATCATTATGGAGTTCCATACCCAAAAAGGACCATCCAAATCACTTTCGGGGGCTCTGAAGTTTTTTTCTTTTCGGTTTCTACATTTGAATTTTTTGGTTAAACGGAATCACCGTGGCTGGCCTCCGATTTAACACCGCTGCAGAATGATTCCCCATGGTATAGTTCCATTTCAAATCCACGCTCTCAGTTCTAATTGTCGCACGGCACCGTTTCGGCGTTTTGCTCCGACGTTGCACCTCGCACCGTAGATGTTGCACCCTGATTATACCGATTATTCGGACAGCCATATCTTTTGACTCGTTTAGAGTTACGAGAGCCATAACCTTTCAAAACGAAGCTCTCCGAGAGGTCTACGTTTTTTACTGCCTAGGCTGTCATTACCGAGTTCCATACCCAAAAAGGACCATCTGAATCACTTTCAGGGGCTCGAAAGTTTTTTTCTTTTCGGTTTCTTCATTTGAATTTTTTGGTTAAACGGGATCACCGTGGTTGCACTCCGATTTAACACCGCTGCAGAATGATTCCCCATGGTACAGTTCCGTTTCAAATCCACGCACTTATTTCTAAAAGTCGCACGACACCGTTTCGGCATTTTGATACGACGTTGCAGCTCGTTCGTAGATGTTGCACCCTGAGTATATCGATTATTCGGACAGCCATATCTTTTGACTCGTTTAGATTTACGGGAGCCATAACCTGTCAAAACGAAGCTCTCCAGGAGGTCTACGCCTTTGACCGCCTTAGGCCGTCATTACGGAGTTACGTACCCAAAAAGAACCATCCGAATAACTTTCGGGGGCTCGGAAGTTTTTTTCTTTTTGGTTTCTTCATTTGAATTTTTTGGTTAAACGGGATCACCGTAGTTGGCCTCCGATTTAACACCGCTGCTGAATGATTCCCCATGGTACAGTTCAGTTTCAAATCCACGCACTCATTTCTAAAAGTTGCACGGCACCATTTCGGCATTTTGATTCGACGTTGCACCTCGTACCGTCGATGTTGCACCTTGAATTTATCGATTATTCGGACAGCCATATCTTTTGACTCGTTTAGAGTTACGTGGGCCATAACCTGTCAAAACGAAGCTCTCCGGGAGATCTACACCTTTGACCACCCTAGGCCGTCATTACAGAGTTACGTACCCAAAATGGACCATCCAAATAACTTTCGGGGGCTCGAAAGTTTTTTTCTTTTCGGTTTCTTCATTTGAATTTTTTGGTTAAACGGGATCACCGTGGTTGGCCTCCGATTTAACACCGCTGCAGAATGATTCCCCATGGTACAGTTCCGTTTTAAATCCATGCACTCATTTCTAAAAGTCGCAAGGCACCATTTTGGCATTTTGATTCGACGTTGCACCTCGCACCGTCGATGTTGCACCCTGAATTTATCGATTATTCGGACAGCCATATCGTTTGACTCGTTTAGAGTTACGGGGGCCATAACCTGTCAAAACGAAGCTCTCTGGGAGATCTACGCCTTTGGCTGCCCTAGGCCGTCATTACGGAGTTCCATACCCAAAAAGGACCATCCGAATCACTTTCGGGGGCTCGGAAGTTTTTTTCTTTTTGGTTTCTTCATTTGAATTTTTTGGTTAAACGGGATCACCGTGGCTGTCCTCCGATTTAACACCGCCGCAGAATGATTACCCATGGTACAGTTCCATTTTAAATCCACGCACTCATTTTTAACAGTCACACGGCACTGTTTCAACGTTTTGATCTGACGTTGCACCTCGCACCGTAGATGTTGCACCCTGAGTATATCGATTATTCGGACATCCATATTGTTTATACCAAAAATGGGCACAACACTCTTCGGAAGTTTTTGAAGAGATAAAAGTGAAGAAAGAAAATTGAAAATGAGGATTATCTAACAAAAACTCCAAATAACAGAAAGTAAATTGCATAGAAGACGATAATTTAGAGTGGTTCGGCCTTTCGCCTACGTCCACTATGAAGTTTGATGATTTTATTGCTCGTTGAAGATTACAATTTCTTATAATGTAATACAACTGATTTTATGAGCTAAGTCTGAATCTAAGGCAGCGGTGGTGATTTGGAGTAAATCTGGCAGAGTCTGGGCGCTCTTTAGCTCTTAAAATTGTCCGACCCCTTTTCTGAATGACCGGGGGCTCTATTTATAGGTGTAGGAGGCAGATATTTCGCCTAAATTTTGGGAGACTTGGTCTGGCACGTGAGGGGACCCACACGACCGTTTCCAGAAAGTTTCGCCTCGATCTGCGATCGATACGAATCCATTTCGTATCGATCAAGATGATGTCCAATTAAGCTGAAATTTGGCAGGGACATTCTTCAGTGTGTGTTCGGAAGTTTTTGAAGAGATAAAAGTGAAGAAAGAAAATTGAAAATGAGGATTATCTAACAAAAACTCCAAATAACAGAAAGTAAATTGCACAAAAGACGACAATTTAGAGTGGTTCGGCGTTTCGCCTACGTCCACTATGAAGTTTGATGATTTTATTGCTCGATACTTGAAGATTACAATTTCTTATAATGTAGTACAACTGATTTTATGAGCTAAGTCTGAATCTAAGGCAGCGGTGGTGATTTGGAGTAAATCTGGCAGAGTCTGGGCGCTCTTTAGCTCTTAAAATTGTCCGACCCCTTTTCTGAATGACCAGGGGCTCTATTTATAGGTGTAGGAGGCAGATATTTCGCCTAAATTTCGGTAGACTTGGTCTGGCACGTGAGGGGACCCACACGACCGTTTCCAGAAAGTTTCGCCTCGATCTGCGATCGATACGAATCCATTTCGTATCGATCAAGATGATGTCCAATTAAGCTAAAATTTGGCAGGGACATTCTTCAGTGTGTGCGTGAGCTTTTGTGAAAATTTCATTGAATTTGGATCAGTGGATTATGAGCTCTCGTCGATATGAAATGGAATTCCTCAGTGGCTGTTCTGTTCCTCTCCATGGATTCGACTCGATCCTCCCATATCGATCACTGCACGTGTTTCTGAGATGATGTGGCGCGCGCACTTCGTTTCGATCCAGTCTTCAAGCCGTGTTGACCGCTTCGACTCCATAGATCTCGCCTCGTTTGCTTCGATGGATGACACATCACCCTAGTTTGTTGACTTGTTGGATACGAATAAACCAGTGGGCATGGATTCGAAGTAGTCATTAGCTGATTGTTGTGAGGCACGTCATCTATCGATGGATACGAACCCGATCGATGCGAACTCGATGGGTTCGAACATTGCCAACTCCATCGATACGAAATCATGGGAACTTGCCGATGCGAAGCAGATGATGGACTCGGGCTGGATGGATACGGAGTAAGGTAACCTGATGGACACGAAGGGAGATTTCCAGGATGGATACGAAATAGACACTTGGCCAATCGATACGAGTTGTACTAACTATCGATGGACACGAAATCCATCGATACGAATTCGAAGGATTCGAAACAGGGCTACCTCTATCGATACGAAACGATGCTCCCTGATGGGTAAGAAATGGAGCTTATTGATGGATACGAAAACATGTCTTCCCCTCCAACTTGTATCCATCATAACCTGAGCATATGAACTCGGATTGACTTGAAACTTGAGACGTTGGCTTCCTTAGCTTGATCTGAGCTCGAAAAAAATTCATCGATATCCATGACGAGCGACATTTGGAATCCAATCAATTCCTCGGTATCCTGGCCTTGCCAAAAGGCGGGGTAACACATATCTTTTGACTCGTTTAGAGTTACGAGAGCAATAACCTTTCAAAACAAAGCTCTCCGGGAGATCTACGCCTTTGACTGCCCTAGGCCGTCATTATGGAGTTCCATACCCAAAAAGGACCATCCGAATCACTTTCGGGGGCTCGAAAGTTTTTTTCTTTTCGGTTTCTTCATTAGAATTTTTTGGTTAAACGGGATCGCCGTGGTTGCACTCCGATTAAACACCGCTGCAGAATGATTCCCCATGGTACAGTTCTGTTTCAAATCCACGCACTTATTTCTAAAAGTCGCACGGCACCGTTTCGGCGTTTTGATCCGACGTTGCACCTCGCACCGTAGATGTTGCACCCTGAGTATATTGATTATTCGGACAGCCATATCTTTTGACTCGTTTAGAGTTACGGGAGCCATAACCTGTCAAAACGAAGCTCTCCGGGAGATCTACGCCTTTGACCGTCCTAGGCCGTCATTACGGAGTTACATACCCAAAAAGGACCATCCGAATAACTTTTGGGGGCTCGGAAGTTTTTTTCTTTTCGGTTTCTTCATTTGAATTTTTTGGTTAAACGTGATCACCGTGGTTGGCCTCCGATTTAACACCGCTGCAGAATGATTCCCCATGGTACAGTTCCATTCAAATCCACGCACTCATTTCTAAAAGTCGCAAGGCATCGTTTCGGCATTTTGATCCGATGTTGCACCTCGCATCGTCGATGTTGCACCCTGAGTTTATCGATTATTCGGACAGTCGTATCTTTTGACTCGTTTAGAGTTACGGGGGCCATTACCTGTCAAAACGAAGCTCTTTGGGAGATCTACGCCTATGACTTCCCTAGGCCGTCATTACGGAGTTCCATACCCAAAAAGGACCATCCGAATCACTTTCGGGGGCTCGGAAGTTTTTTTCTTTTCGGTTTCTTCATTTGAATTTTTTGGTTAAACGGGATCACCGTGGTTAGCATCCGAATTAACACCGCTGCAGAATGATTCCCCATGGTACAGTTCCATTTCAAATCCACGCACTCATTTCTAAAAGCCGCATGGCACCTTTCGGCGTTTTGATCCGACGTTGCACCTCGCACCGTCGATGTTGCACCCAGAGTATATCGATTATTCGGACAACCATATCTTTAGACTCGTTTAGAGCTACGGGAGCCATAACCTATCAAAACGAAGCTCTCTGGGAGATCTACGCCTTTGACTGCCCTAAGCCATCATTATGGAGTTCTATACCCAAAAAGGACCATCCAAATCACTTTCGGGGGCTTGGAAGTTTTTTTCTTTTCGGTTTCTTCATTTGAATTTTTTGGTTAAACGGGATCACCGTGGTTGCACTCCGATTAACCACCGCTGCAGAATGATTCCCCATGGTACAGTTCCGTTTCAAATCCACGCACTCATTTCTAAAAGTCGCACGTCACCGTTTCGGCATTTTGATCCGACGTTGCACCTCGCACCGTAGATGTTGCACCCTGAGTATATCGATTATTCGGACAGCCATATCTTTTGACTCGTTTAGAGTTACGGGAGCCATAACCTGTCAAAACGAAGCTTTCCGGGAGATCTACGCCTTTGACCGCCCTAGGCCATCATTACGGAGTTACGTACCATAAAAGGACCATCCGAATAACTTTCGGCGGCTCGGAAGTTTTTTTCTTTTCGGTTTCTTCATTTGAATTTTTTGGTTAAACGGGATCACCGTGGTTGGCCTCTGATTTAACACCGCTGCAGAATGATTCCCTATAGTACAGTTCTGTTTCAAATCCACGCACTCATTTCTAAAAGTCGCACGGCACCGTTTCGGCGTTTTGATCCGACGTCGCACCTCACACCGTAGATGTTGCACCCTGAGTATATCGATTATTCGGACAGCCATATCTTTTGACTCGTTTAAAGTTACGGGAGCCATAACCTGTCAATACAAAGCTCTCTAGGAGATCTACGCCTTTGACGGCCCTAGGCCGTCATAACGGCATTCCATACCCAAAAAGGACCATCCGAATCACTTTCGGGGGCTCGGAAGTTTTTTTCTTTTCTGTTTCTTCATTTGAATTTTTTGGTTAAACGGGATCACTGTGGTTGTCCTCCGATTTAACACCGCTGCAGAATGATTCCCCATGGTACAGTTCTGTTTCAAATCCATGCACTCATTTCTAAAAGTCGCACGGCACCGTTTTGGCATTTTGATCCGACGTTGCAACTCGCACCGTCGATGTTGCACCCTGAGTTTATCGATTATTCGGACAACCATATCTTTTGACTCGTTTAGAGTTACGGGAGCCATAACCTATCAAAACAAAGCTCTCCGGGAGATCAACGCCTTTGACTACCAGAGGCCATCATTATGGAGTTCCATACCCAAAAAGGACCATCCGAATCACTTTCGGGGGCTCGAAAGTTTTTTTCTTTTCGGTTTCTTCATTTGAATTTTTTCGTTAAACGGGATCACCGTGGTTGCACTCTGATTAAACACCGCTGCAGAATGATTCCCCATGGTACAGTTCCGTGTCAAATCCACGCACTCATTCCCAAAAGTCGCACGGGACCGTTTGGGCATTTTGATCCGACGTTGCACCTCGCACCGTAGATGTTGCACCCTGAGTATATCGATTATTCGGACAGCCATATCTTTTGACTCGTTTAGAGTTACGGGAGCCATAACCTGTCAAAATGAAGCTCTCCGGGAGATCTACGCCTTTGACCACACTAGGCTGTCATTACGGAGTTACATACCCAAAAAGGACCATCCGAATAACTTTCAGGGGCTCGGAAGTTTTTTCTTTGCGGTTTCTTCATTTGAATTTTTTGGTTAAACGGGATCACCGTGGTTGGCCTCCGATTTAACACCGCTGTAGAATGATTCCCCATGGTACAGTTCCGTTTCAAATCCACGCACTCATTTCTAAAAGTCGCAAGGCACCGTTTTGGCATTTTGATTCGACGTTGCACCTCGCACCGTCGATGTTGCACCCTGAATTTATCGATTATTCGGACAGCCATATATTTTGACTCGTTTAGAGTTACGGGGGCCATAATCTGTCAAAACGAAGCCCTCCGGGAGATCTACGCCTTTGGCTGCCCTAGGCCGTCATTACGGAGTTCCATACCCAAAAAGGACTATCCGAATCACTTTCGGGGGCTCGGAAGTTTTTTTCTTTTCGGTTTCTTCATTTGAATTTTTTGGTTAAACGGGATCACCGTGGTTGTCCTCCGATTTAACACTGCTACAGAATGATTCCCCATGGTACAATTCCGTTTCAAATCCATGCACTCATTTCAATAAGTCGCACGACACCGTTTCGGCGTTTTGATCCGATGTTGCAACTCGCACCGTCGATGTTGCACCCTGAGTTTATCGATTATTCGGACAGCCATATCTTTTTACTCGTTTAGAGTTACGGGAGTCATAACCTGTCAAAACGAAGCTCTCTGGGAGATCTACGCCTTTGACCATCGTAGGCCATCATTATGGAGTTCCATACCCAAAAAGGACCATCCGAATCACTTTCGGGGGCTCGGAAGTTTTTTTCTTTTCGGTTTCTTCATTTGTCGATATCCGCATGGTGCAACATCGACGGTGGAAGGTGCAACATCGGTTCAAAATGCCAAAACAGTGTCGTACAACTTATAGAATTGAGTACGTGGATTTGATACGGGACTGGACGATGGGGCATCATTCTCCAGTGATGTTAAATCGAAGACCAATCATGGTGATCCCGTTTAACCAAAAAATTCATGTGAAGAAACCGAAGAGGAAAAAACTTCCGAGCCTCCGAACGTGATTCAGATGGTCTTTTTTGGGAATGGAACTTCGTAGTGTCGGCCTAGAGCCATCAAAGTCGTAGATCTCAGTGAGAGATTTGTTTTGATAGGATATGGCTCCCGTAGCTCTAAACGAGTCAAAAGATATGGTTGTCCGAACAATCGATATCCTCAAGGTGTAACATCGACGGTGCAAGGTGGAACATCGGTTCAAAATGAAAAAACGGTGTCGTATGACCTTTAGAAATGAGTGCATGGATTTTAAATGGAGTTGTACAATGGGGTAGCAATCTCCAGCGATGGTAAATCAGAGGCAAACCATGGTGACCCCATTTAACCAAAAAATTCACGTGTAGAAACCGAAGAGGAAAAAACTTTCAAGCCCCCGAAAGTAATTTGGATGGTCTTTTTCGGGTATGCAACTCCGTAGTGACAGCCGATAACCATCCAAGCTGTAGATCTTAGTGCGAGCTTCGTTTTGACAGGTTATGGCTTCCGTAACTCTAAACGAATCAAAAGATATGGCTATCCGAACAGTCGATATACTCAGGGTGCAACATCGATGGTGCGAGATGCAACGTCGGATAAAAATGCAGAAATGGTGCTGTACGACTTTTAGAAATGAGTGCATAGATTTGAAATGGAACAATATCATGGAGCATCATTCTCCAACGTTGGTAAATCGGAGGCCAACCACAGTGATCCCGTTTAACCAAAAAATTCACGTGAAGAAACCGAAGAGGCAAAAACTTCCGATCCCTCCAGTGATTCAGATGGTCTTTTATGGGTATGGAAATCCATAGTGATGGTTATGAGCCGTCAAAGTTGTAGATCTCAGTGCGAGCTTTGTTTTGATAGGTTATTGCTCCCGTAGCTCTAAATGAGTCAGAAGATATTGTTGTCCGAACAATCGATATCCTTAGGGTGCAATTTCGACGGTGCAAGGTGCAACAACGGTTCAAAATGCAAAAACAGTGTCGTACGACTTTTAGAAATGAGTGCATGAATTTTAAATGGAGCTATACCATGGGGCAGCAAACTCCAATGATGGTAAATCAGAGGCCGACCACGATGACCCCGTTTAACCAAAAAATTCACGTGAAGAAACCGAAGAGGAAAAAACTTCTGAGTCACCGAAAGTGGTTCTAATGGTATTTTTTGGGTATGGAACTTCGTAGTAACGGCCAAGAGCCGTCAAAGTTGTAGATCTCAGTGAAAGCTTGGTTTCGATAGGTTATGGCTCCCGTAAATCTAAATAGGTCAATAGATATGGCTATCCGAACAACCGATATCCTTAGGGTTCAACAGGGACGGTCCAAGGTGCAACGTCGATTCAAAATGCAGAAACGGTGCCGTACGACTTTTAGAAATGAGTGTGTGGATTTGAAACAAAACTGTTCCATTGGGTATCATTCTCCAACGATGGTAAATCGGAGATCAACCAAGGTGATCCCGTTTAACCAAAAAATTCACACGAAGAAACCGAAGAGGAAAAACTTCTGAGCCCCCGAACGCGATTCAGATGGTCCTTTTTGGGTGTGGAAGTCCATAGTGATGGCCTAAAGCTATCAAAATTGTAAATATTAAAGAGAGCTTCGTATTGACAGGTTATGGCCCTATAATTCTAAACGATTCAAATGATATGTCTGTCCAAACAATCGATATCCTCAGGGTGCATCATCGATGGTGCAAGGTGCAACATCGGTTCAAAATGCCAAAACTGTACCGTACGACTTTTAGAAATGAGTGCGTGGATTTGAAAAGGAAATGTACCATGGGGCATCATTCCCAAGCGATGGTAAATCGGAGGCCAACCACGGCGACCCCGTTTAACCAAAAAATTCATGTGAAGAAACCGAAAGGAAAAAACTTCCGAGCCCTCGAAAGTGATTCAGATGGTCTTTTTTGGGTATGGAACTCCATAGTAACGGCCTAGAGCTGTCAAAGTTGTAGATCTCGGTGAGAGCTTCGTTTGATAGGTTATGGTTTCTGAAGCTCTAAACGGGTCAAAAGATATGGCTGTCCGAACAATCGATATCCTCAGGGTGCAACATCAACGTTGCAAGGTGCAACATCGGTTCAAAATGCAAAAAACCATGTCGTATGACTTTTAGAGAAGAGTGCATGGATTTGAAACGGAACTGTACCACGGGGAATCATTCTCCAGTGATGGTAAAGCGGAGGAAAACCAAGGTGACCCCGTTTAACGAAAAAATCCACATGAAGAAACGGTAGAGGAAAAAATTTCCAAGCCCCCGAAAGTAATTCAGATGGTCTTCTTTGGGCATGGAACTCCGTAGTGGCGGCCTAGCACCATCATAGTTGTAGATCTCAGTGGGAGCTTTGTTTTGACAGGTTATGGATCCCGTAACTCTAAACGAGTCAAAAGATATGTATGTCCGAACAATCGATATCCTCAGGGTGCAACATCGATGGTGAAAGGTGCAACATCGGTTCAAAATGCCGAAACAATACCGTACAACATTTAGAAATGAGTGCATCGATTTGCAACGGAACTGTACCATGGGGCATCATTCTCCAGCGATGGTAAATCGAAGACCAACCACGGTGATCCCGTTTTACTAAAAAATTCACATGAAGAAACCGAAGAGGAAAAACTTCTAAGCCCCCAAAAGTGATTCGGATGGTGTTTTTTGGGTGTGGAACTCCGCGTAGTGATGGCCAAGAGCCATAAAAGTTGTAGAACATAGTGAGGGCTTCGATTTTACAGGTTATGACTCCCGTAAATCTAAACGAGTCAAAAGATATAGCTGTCCGAATAATCGATATCCTCAGGGTGCAACATCAACGGTGCAAGGTGCAACATCGGTTCAAAATGTAGAAATGGTGTCGTACGACTTTTAGAAATGAGTGCATAGATTTGAAACGGAACAATATCATGGGGCAACATTCTCCAGCGATGGTAAATCGAAGGCCAACCATGGTGATCCCGTTTAAACAAAAAATTCACGTGAAGAAATCGAAGAGGCTAAAACTTCCGATCCCCCGAAGTGATTCGGATGGTCTTTTATGGATATGGAACACCATAGTGATGGCTAAGAGCCATCAAAGTTGTAGATCTTAGTGAGAGCTTTGTTTTGACAGGTTATGGCTCCCGTAGCTCTGAATGAGTCAGAAGATATGGTTGTTCGAACAATCGATATCTTCAAGGTGCAACATCGACGGTGCAAGGTGCAACATCGGTTCAAAATGGAAAAATAGTGTCGTACGACTTTTAGAAATGAGTGCATAGATTTTAAATGGAACTGTACCATGGGGCAGCAACCTCCAATGATGGTAAATCAGAGGCCGACCACGATGATCCCGTTTAACCAAAAAATTCACATGAAGAAACCGAAGAGGAAAAAACTTCTGAACGCCGGAAAGTGATTCGGTTGGTCTTTTTTGGGTATGGAACTCCATAGTGACGGACTAGAGCCATCAAATTGGTTGATCTCAGTGAGAGCATCTTTTCGACAGGTTATGGCTCCCGTAACTCAAAACGAGTCAAAAGATATGTCTGTCCGAACAATCGATATCCTCAGGGTGTAACATCGACGGTGAAAGGTGCAACATCGATTCAAAATGCAGAAACGGTGTCGTACGACTTTTAAAAATGAGTGTGTGGATTTGAAATGGAACTGTACCATGGGATATCATTCTCCAGTGATGGTAAATCGAAGGCCAACCAAGGTGATCCCGTTTAACCAAAAAATTCACATGAAGAAATCGAAGAGGAAAAAACTTCCGAGCCCCGAAAGTTATTCGGATGGTCTTTTTTGGGTGTGGAATTCTGTAGTGACAGCTTAGAGCCAACAAAGTTGTAGATCTTAGTGAGAGATTCGTTCTGATAGGTTATGGCTCCCGTAGCTCTAAACGAGTCAGAAGGTATGCCTGTCCAAATAATCGATATCCTCAGGGTGCAACATCGACGGTGCAAGGTGCAACATCGCTTCAAAATGAAAAAACAGTGGCGTATGACTTTTAGAAATGAGTGCATGGATTATAAATGTAACTGTACCATGGGGCCGCAATCTCCAGCGATGGTAAATCAGAGGCCAACCCCGAGGACCCCGTTTAACCAAAAAATTCACGTGAAGAAACCGAAGAGGAAAAAACTTCCGAGCCCCCGAAAGTGGTTCAGATGGTCTTTTTTGGGTATGGAACTCCATACTAATGGCCCAGAGCCGTCAAAGTTGTAGATCTCAGTGAGAGGTTCGTTTCGACGGGTTATGACTCCCATAAGTCTAGACAAGTCAAAAGATATGGCTGTCCGGACAATCGATATCCTTAGGGTGCAACATCGACGGTGCAAGGTGCAACATCGATTCAAAATGCAGAAACGGTGCCGTACAACTTTTAGAAACCAGCGTATGGAATTGAAATGGAATAGTACTATAGGGCATCATTCTCCAGCGATGGTAAATTTGAGGCCAACCAAGGTGATCCCATTTAACCAAAAAATTCACGTGGAGAAACCGAAGACGAAAAATCTTCAATGCCCACAAACGTGATTCAGATGGTCCTTTTTGGGTGTGGAAATCTGTAGTGATGGCCTAAAGCTTTCTAAACTATAGATATCACAGAGAGCTTCATTTTGACAGGTTATGGTTCCCGTAACTCTGAACGAGTCAAAAGATATGTTTGTCCAAACCATTGATATCCTCAGGAGTACCGTGTGACTTTTATAAATGAGCGTGTGGATTTGAAACGGAACTGTACCATGGGGCATCATTCTTCAACGATGGTAAATCGGGGACTAACCACAGTGACCCCATTTAACCAAAAAATTAACGCGAAGAAACCGAAGATGAATAAACATCCTAGCCCCCGAAAATGATTCGGATAGTCTTTTTTGGGATTGGAACTCCGTAGTGATGTCCAGGAGCCGTCAAAGTTGTAGATCTCAGTGAGAGCTTCGTTTGATAGGTTATGGCTTCCGTAGCTCTAAACGAGTCAAAATATATGGCTGTCCGAACAATCGATATCCTCAGGGTGCAACATCGACAGTGCAAGGTGCAACATCGATTTAAAATGCAAAAACAGTGTCGTAGGACTTTTAGAGAACAATGCGTGGATTTGAAACGGAACTGTACCATGGTGTATCATTCTCCAGCGATGGTAAATCGAAGGCCAATCATGGTGACCCCATTTAACCAAAAAATTCACGTGAAGAAACCGTAGAGGAAAAAACTTCCGAGCCTACGAAAGTGATTCAAATGGTCTTCTTTGGGCATGGAACTCCGTAGTGGCGGCCTAGTACCATCAAAGTTGTAGATCTCAGTGAGAGCTTCGTTCTGATAGGTTATGGCTCCCGTAACTCTAAACGAGTCAATAGATATGTATGTACGAAAAATCGAAATCCTCAGGGTGCAACATCGACTGTGCAAGGTGCAACATCGGTTCAAAATGCCAAAACAGTGCCATGCGACTTTTTGAAATGAGTGCGTGGATTTACAATGTAACTGTACCATGAGGCATCATTCTCCATTGATGGTAAATCAGTGACCAACCACAGTGATCCCGTTTAACCATAAAATTCACGTGAAGAAACTAAAAAGGAAAAAACTTCCAAGCCTCCGAAAGAGATTCAGATGGTCGTTTTTGGGTGTGGAACTTCATAGTGATTGCCTAGAGCCATAAAAGTTGTAGATCTCAGTGAGAGCTTCGTTTGATAGGTTATGGCTTCCGTAGCTCTAAACGAGTCAAAAGATATGGCTGTCCGAACAATCGTTATCCTCAGGGTGCAACATCGACGGTGCAAGGTGCAACATCGGTTCATAATGAAAAAACAGTGTCGAATATCTTTTAGAGAAGAGTGCTTGGATTTGAAACGGAACTGTACCATGGGGAATCATTCTCCAGCGATGGTAAATCGAAGGCCAACCATGGTGACCCCGTTTAACCAATTAATTCATGTGAAGAAACCATAGATAAAAAACATCCGAGCCCACGAAAGTGATTCAGATGGTCTTCTTTGGGCATGGAACTCCGTAGTGGCGTCCTAGCACCATCAAAGTTGTAGATCCCAGTGAGGGCTTCGTTCTGACAGTTTATGGCTCCCGTAACTCAAAATGAGTCAAAAGATATGTATGTTTGAAAAATTTATATCCTTAGGGTGCATCATCGACGGTGCAAGGTGCAACATCAGTTCAAAATGCTGAAACTGTGTCGTACGACTTTTTGAAATGAGGGCATGGATTTGCAACGTAATTGTACCATGGGGCATCATTCTTCTGCGATGGTAAGTTGGAGACCAACCACGGTAATCTCGTTTAACCAAAAAATTCACGTGAAGAAACCGAAAAGAAAAAAACTTTCGAACCCCCGAAAGTGATTCAGATGGTCTTTTTTGGGTGTGGAACTCCATAGTGATGGCCTAGAGTCGTAAAAGTTGTAGATCTCAGTGAGATTTCATTTTGACAGGTTATGGCTCCCATAGCTCTAAATGAGTCAGAAGTTATGGCTGTCGGAACAATCGATATCCTCATGGTGCAACATCGACGGTGCAAGATGCAACATCAATTTCAAATTCCAAAACGGTGTCGTATGACTTTTTGAAACGAGTTCATGGATCTGAAATGGAACTGTACCATGGAGCATCATTCTCCCACGATGGTAAATCGGAGGCCAACTAAGGTGATCCCTTTTAACCAAAAAATTCACATGAAGAAACCGAAGAGGAAAAATTTCCTAGCCCCCTAACGCGATTCGGATGGTCCTTTTTGGGTATGGAACTCCATAGTGATGGCTTAAAGCTATCAAAATTGTAAATATCATAGAGAGCTTCATTTTCATAGGTTTTGGCTCCCGTAACTCTAAACGAGTCAAATGATATGTTTGTCCAAACAATCGATATCCTTAGGGTGCAACATCGACGGTGTAAGGTGCAACATCAGTTCAAAATGCCGAAACTGTACTGTACAATTTTAGAAATGAGTGCATGGATTTGAAATGGAATTGTACCATGGGGCATCATTCTCCAGCGATGGAAATAAGAGCCCACCACAGTGATCCTGTTTAACCAAAAATTCACGTGAAGAAACCGAAGAGGAAAAAACTTCCGAGCCCCCGAAAGTGATTCGGATGGTCTTTTCTGGGTATGGAACTCCATAGTGACTGCCCAGAGCCGTCAAAGTTTTAGATCTCAGTGAAAGCTTTGTTTGATAGGTTATGACTTCCGTAGCTCTAAACGAGTCAAAAGATATGGCTGTCCAAACAATCGATATCCTCGGGGTGCAACATCGACGGTGGAAGGTGCAACATCGGTTCAAAATGCAAAAACAGTGCCGTATGACTTTTAGAGAAGAGTGCATGGATTAAAACAGAACTGTACTATGGGGAATCATTCTCCGGTGATGGTAAATCGAAGGCCAACCACGGTGACCCCGTTTAACCGATAAATTCACGTGATGAAACCGAAAAATTCCGTAGTGGCAGCCTATCACCATTAAAGTTGTAGATCTCAGTGAGAACTTCTTTCTGATAGGTTATGGATCCCGTAACTCTAAACGAGTCAAAATATATGTCTGTCCGAACAATCGATATCCTTAGGGTGCAACATCCATGGTGCAAGGTACAACATTGGTTTAAACTGCCAAAACAGTGTCGTACGACTTTCAGAAATGATTGCATGGATCTGCAACGGAACTGTACCTTGGGGCATCATTCTCTAGCTGTGGTAAATCAGAGACCAACCACGGTGATCCCGTTTAACCCAAAAATTCACTTGAAGAAACCGAAGAGGAAAATACTTCCGAGCCCCAGTAAGTGATTCGGAAAGTTTTTTTTGGGTGGGAAACTCCGTAGTGATGGACGAGAGCCGTAAAAGTTGTAGATCTCAGCGAGAGCTTTGTTTTGACAGGATATTGCTCGACATGCTTAACACATGCAAGTCGGATGGGAAGTGGTGTTTCCAGTGGCGGACGGGTGAGTAAAGCGTAAGAACCTGCTCTTGGGAGGGGAACAACAACTGGAAACGGTTGCTAATACCCCGTAGGCTGAGGACCAAAAGGAGGAATCCGCCCAAGGAGGTGCTTGCGTCTGATTAGCTAGTTAGTGAGTAGCTCTAAACGACTCAGAAGATATGGTTGTTCGAACAATCGATATACTCAGGGTGCAACATCGTTGGTGCAACATCGGTTCAAAATGCAGAAACAGTGCCGTACGACATTTGGAAATGAGCGCATGGATTTTAAATGGAACTATACCATAGGGTAGCACTGTCCAGCGATGGTAAATCGGAGGTCAACCAGGGTGACCTCGTTTAACCAAAAAATTAACATGAAGAAACCGAAGAGGAAAAACTTCCAAGCCGTTGAAAGTGATTCGGATGGTCTCTTTTGGGTATCGAACTCCGTAGTAACGGCCTACAGCCATCAAAGTTGTAGATCTCAGTGAGAGCTTTATTTTGACAGGTTATGGCTCCCGTAACTCTAAACGAGTCAAAAGATATGGCTGTCTGAAAAATCGATATTCTCAAGGTGCAACATCGACGGTGCAAGGTGCAACATAGATTCAAAATGCAGAAACGGTGCCGTACAACTTTTAGAAATGAGTGCATGGATTTGAAACGAAACTGTACCATGGGGGCACCATTCACCTTCGATGGTAAATCGGAGGCCAACCATGGTGATCCCGTTTAACCAAAAAATTCACATGAAGAAACCGAATAGGAAAAAACTTCCGATCGCCGAAAAGTGATTCAGATGTTCTTTTTTGGGTGTGGAACTCCGTAGTGACGGCTATAGCCATTAAAGTTGTAGATCTTAGTGAGAACTTCGTTTCGATAGGTTATGGCTCCCATAAATCTAAACGAGTCAAGAGATATGTCTGTCCGAACAATCGATATCCTCCGGGTGCAACATCGAAGGTGAAAGGTGCAACATCGATTCAAAATGCCTAAACGATGCTGTACGACTTTTAGAAATGAGTGCATGGGTTTGAAATGGAACTGTACCATGGGGCATCATTTTCCAGCAATGGTAAATCAAAGGCTAACCAAGGTGATCCCGTTTAACCAAAAAATTCACGTTAAAAAACCGAAGAGGAAAAACTTCCGAGCCCCCGAACGCGATTCGATGGTCCTTTTTGGGTGTGGAACTCCATAGTGATGGCCTAAAGCTGTCAAAATTGTAAATATCACAAAGAGCTTTGTTTTGACAGGTTGTGACTCCCATAACTCCAAACGAGTCAAAAAATATGTCTGTCCAAACATTCGATATCCTCAGGGTGCAACATCGACGGTGGAAGGTGCAACTTTGGTTCAAAATGCCGAAACAGTACCATACGACTATTAGAAATAAGTGTGTAGATTTGAAACAAAACTGTTCCATTGGGCATCATTCTCCAATGATGGTAAATCGGAGACCAACCATAGTGATTTTGTTTAACCAAAAATTCACGTGAAGAAACCAAAGAGGAAAAAACTTCCGAGCCCCCGAAAGGGTAATTCAGATGGTATTTTTTGGGTATGGAACTCCATAGTGACGACCTAGAGCTATCAAAGTTTTAGATCTCGGTGAGAGCTTCTTTTTGATAGGTTATGGCTTCCGTAGCTCTAAACGAGTCAAAAGATATGAATGTTCGAACAATGATATCCTCAAGGTGCAACATCGACAGTGCAAGGTGCAACATCGGTTCAAAATGCAAAAACAGTGTCGTATGACTTTTAGAGAAGAGTGCATGGATTTCAAATGGAACTGTACCATGGGGCATCATTCTCCAGCGATGGTAAATCGGAGGCCAACCATGGTGACCGCGTTTTACCAAAAAATTCACGTGAATAAACCGTTAAGGAAAAAACTTCCGAGCCCCTGAAAGTGATTTGGATATTCTTCTTTGGGCATGGAACTCTGTAGTGGCGGCATAACACCATCAAATTGTAGATCCTAGTGAGAGCTTCGTTCTGACAGGTTATGGCTCCTGTAACTCTAAACGAGTCAAAAGATATGTAAATCTGAACAATCGATATCCTCAAGGTGCAACATCGACGGTGCAAGGTGCTTTATCAGTTCAAAATGCAAAAACAATTTCGTACGACTTTTAGAGACAAGTGCATGGATTTGAAACGGAACTGTACTGTGAGGCATCCATCTCCAGCGATGGTAAATCGGAGGCCAACCACGGTGGCCCCGTTTAACCAAAAATATACGTGAAGAAACCGAAGAGGAAAAAACTTCCTAGCCCCCGAACGTGATTCAGATGGTCCTTTTTGGGTGTGGAACTCCATAGCGAGGGCCTAGAGCTGTTAAAATTGTAGATATCATAGAGAGCTTCGTTTTGGCAGGTTATGGCGCCTGTAACTCTAAATGAGTCAAAAGATACATCTGTCCGAACAATCGATATCCTCAGGGTGCAACATCGACGGTGCAAGGTGCAACATCGGTTCAAAATGCCAAAACTGTGTCGTACGACTTTTAGAAATGAGTGCGTAGATTTGAAACGGTACTGTACCATGGAGCATCCTTCTCCAGCGATGGTAAATCGAAGAACAACCACGGTGATCCTGTTTGACCAAAAAATTCACGTGAAGAAACCGAAGAGGAAAAAACTTCCGAGCCCCCGAAAGTGATTCGGATGGTAATTTTTGGATATGTAACTCCGTAGTGACGGACTAGGGCCATCAAAGTTGTGGATGGAGCCATCTAAGTTGTAGATCTCAATGAGAGATTCGTTTTGACAGGTTTTGGCTCCCTGTAGCTCTAAACAAGTCAGAAGATATAGCTGTCCGAATAATCGATATCCTCACGATGCAACATCGATGGTGCAAGGTGCAACATTGATTCAAAATGCAAAATCAGCGTTGTACGACTTTTAGGAATGAGTGCATGGATACTAAATGGAATTGTAGCATGGGGCAGCATTCTCCAGCGATGGTAAATCGGAGGACAACCAGGTGACCCCGTTTAACAAAAAAATTCACGTGAAGAAACCGAAGTGGAAAAAAACTTTCGAGCCCCCGAAAGTTATTCGGACGATCTTTTATGGGTATGAAACTCCGTAGTGACGACCAAAAGCCGTTAAAGCTGTAGATCTGAGTGAGAACTTCATTCTGACAAGTTATGGCTCCCGTAACTCTAAACGAGTCAAAAGATATGGCTGTCCGAACAATTGATATCCTACGGGTGCAACATCGACGGTGCAAGGTGGAACACCGATTCAAAATGCAGAAGCGGTGCCATATGACTTTAGAATAAGAGCGTGGATTTGTAACGGAACTGTACCATGGGGCATCACTCTCGAACGATGATAAATCGGAGGCCAACCACGGTGATCCTGTTTAACCAAAAAATTAATGTGAAGAAACCGAAGGGGAAAAAACTTCCCAACCATCGAACATGATTCAGATGGTTGGGTGTGGAACTCTGTAGTGACGGCTTAGATCTATCAAAATTGTAGATATCAGAGAGAGTTTCGTTTTGACAGATTACGGCTCCTATAACCCTAAACTAGTCAAAAGATATGTCTTTCCGAACAGTTGATATTCTCAGTGTGCAACATCGACGATGTAAGGTGCAACATCGGTTCAAAGTGCAAAAACAGTGTCGTACGACTTTTAGAAATGAGTGTGTTGATTTGAAACAGAACTGTACCATGGGGCATTATTTCCCAGCGATGGTCAATCGGAGACCAACCACGGCGATCCCGTTTAACCATAAAATTCACGTGAAGGAACCGAAGAGGAAAAAAATTCCGAGCCCCGAAAGTGATTCAGATGGGCTTTTTGGGGTATGGTGCTCTATAGTGATGGCTTAGAGCCATTAAAGTTGTAGATCTCAATGAGAGCTTCGTTTTGATAGGTTACGACTCCTGTATCTCTAAATGAGTCAAAAGATATGGCTGTCCGAACAATCGATATCCTCATGGTGCAACATCGATGGTGCAAGGTGCAACATCGATTCAAAATGCAGAAATGGTGTCGTACGACTTTTAGAAATGAGTGCATAGAATTGAAATGGAACAATATCATGGTGCATCATTCTCCAGCGATGGTAAATCGAAGGCCAACTACGATGATCCCGTTTAACCAAAAAATTCACGTGAAGAAACCGAAGAGGCAAAAACTTCTGATCCCCCGAAAGTGATTCGGATGGTCTTTTTTGGGTATGGAACTCCATAGTGACGGCTAAGAGCCATCAAAGTTGTAAATCTCAGTTAGAGCTTTGTTTTGACAGGTTATGGCTCCCATAGCTCTAAATGAGTCAGAAGATATGGTTGTCCGAACAATCGATATCCTCAGGGTGCAACATCGACGGTGCAAGGTGCAACATCGGTTCAAAATGGAAAAATAGCGTTGTACGACTTTTAGAAATGAGTGCATGGATTTTAAATGGAACTGTACCATGGGGCAGCAACCTCTAATGAAGGTAAATCGGAGGCCAACCACGATGACCTCGTTCAACCAAAAAATTCACGTGAAGAAATCAAAGTGGAAAAAACATCCAAGCCCCCAAAAGTAGTTCGGATGGTCCTTTTTGGGTATGGAACTCCGTAGTGATGGCCTAAAGCTGTCAAACCTATAGATATCAAAGAGAGCGTCATTTTGACAGGTTATGGCTCCCGTAACTCTAAACGAGTCAAAATATATGTTTGTCCAAAAAATCGATATCCTCAAGGTGCAACATCGACGGTGGAAGGAGCAACATCGGTTTAAAATGCCGAAACAATACCGTATGACTTTTAGAAATGAGTGCATGTATTTGAAATGGAACTGTACTATGGGGGATCATTTTCCAGCGATGGTAAATTGGAGATCAACCACGGTGATCACGTTTAACCAAAAAATTCACTTGTAGAAACCGAAGAGGAAAAAACTTCCAAGCCCTCGAAAGTGATTCGGATGGTCTTTTGTGGGTATGGAACTCCGTAGTAATGGCCTTCAACCGACAAAGTTGAAGACCTTAGTGGGAGCTTTGTTTTGACACGTTATGGCTCCCGTAACTCTAAACGAGTCAGAAGATATGGCTGTCCGAATAATCGATATCCTTAGGGTGCAACATCGACGGTGTCGTACGACTTTTACAAGCGAGTGCGTGGATTTGAAACGGAACTGTACCATGGGGCATCATTCACCCGTGATGGTAAATCGGAGGCTAACCGCGGTGATCCCGTTTAACCAAAAAATTCCCGTGAAGAAACCGTAGAGGAAAAAACTTCCGAGCCCCCGAAAATGATTCGGATATTCTTCTTTGGGCATGGAACTCGTTAGCGACGGCCTAGCACCAAAGTTGTAGAACCCAATGAGAGCTTCGTTCTGACAGGTTATGGCTCCTGTAACTCTAAACGAGTCAAAAGTTATGTAAGTCCAAACAATCGATATCCTCAGGGTATCAACGGTGCAAGGTGCAACATCGGTTCAAAATACTGAAATAGTGCCGTACGACTTTCTGAAATGAGTGCGTGGATTTTCAACGTAATTGAACCATGGAGCATCATTCTCCAGCGATGGTAAATCGAAGACCAACCACAGTGATCATGTTTAACCAAAAAATTCACGTGAATAAACCGAAATGGAAAAAAGTTTTCGAGCCCCAAAAGTGATTCGGATGATCTTTTTGGTTGTGGAACTCCATAGTGATGGCCTAGAGCCGTAAAAGTTTTAGATCTTAGTGAGAGCTTCATTTTGACAGGTTATGGCTCCCATAGCTCTAAACGAGTCAGAAGATATAGCTATCCGAACAATCGATATACTCAGGGTGCAACATCGGTTCAAAATGCAAAAGCAGTGTCGTACGACTTTTAGAAATGAGTGCATGGATTTAAATGGAACTGTTCCATAGGGTAGCAATCTCCAGTTATGTTAAATCGGAGGCCAACCAGGGTGACTTCGTTTAAACAAAAAATTCACGTGAAAAAACCGAAGAGGAAAAAACTTCCAACCCCCGAAAGTGATTCGGATGGTCTTTTTTAAGGTATGGAACTCCGTAATAACGTCCTACAGCCTTTGAAGTTGTAGATCTCAGTGAGGGCTTCTTTTTGACAGGTTATGGCTCTGTAACTCTGAATGAGTCAAAAGATATGGCTGTCCGAACAATCGATATACTCAAGGTACAACATCGACGGTGCAAGGTGCAACTTCGATTCAAAATGCAAAAAGGGTGTCGTACGGCTTTTAGAAATGAGTGCATGGATTAGAAACGGAACTATACCATGGGGCATCATTCACCTGCGATGGTAAATTGAAGGCCAACCACGGTAATCACGTTTAACCAAAAAATTCACATGAAGAAACCGAAAAGAAGAAAACTTTTGAGCGCCGGAAAGTGATTCAGATGGTCTTTTTTGGGTATGGAACTCCGTAGTGACGGCATTGAGCCATCCAAGTTTTAGATCTTAGTGAGAGCTTCATTTCGACTGGTTATGGCTCGCATAACTCTAATTGAGTCAAAAGATATGTCTGTCCGAACTATCGATATCCTAAGGGTGCAACATTGACGGTGCAAGGTGCAACATCGGTTTAAAAGGCCAAAACAGTGTCATACGACTTTTAGATATGAGTGCATGGATTTGAAATGGGACGGTACCTTGGGGCATCATTCTCCAGCGATGGTAAATCGGAGGCCAACCATGGTGACCCCGTTTAAACAAAAATTCACGTGAAGAAACTGAAGAGGAAAAAACTTCCCTGTCCCCGAACGTGATTCAGATGGTCCTTTTTGGGTGTGGAACTCCATAGGGAAGGCCTAGAGCTGTTAAAATTGTAGATATCATAGAGAGCTTCGTTTTGGCAGGTTATGGCTCCCGTAACTCTAAACGAGTAAAAAGATACGTCTGTCCGAACAATCGATATCCTCAGGGTGCAACATCGACGGTGCAAGGTGCAACATTGGTTCAAAATGCCAAAACTTTGTCGTACGACTTTTAGAAATGAGTGCGTGGATTTGAAATGGAACTATACCATGGAGCATCATTCTCCAGCGATGGTAAATTGGAAAACAACCATGGTGATCCCGTTTAACCAAAAAATTCACGTGAAGAAACCGAAGAGGAAAAAATTTCCGAGCCCCCGAAAGTGATCGGATGGTCTTTTCTGGATATGTAACTCTGTAGTGACGGCCTAGGGCCATCAAAGTTGTGGATAGAGCCATCAAAGTTGTAGATCTCAGTGAGAGCTTTGTTTTGACAGGTTATGGCTCCCGTAGCTCTAAACGAGTCAGAAGATATGGCTGTCCGAATAATCGATATCCTTAGGATGCAACATCGATGGTGCAAGGTGCAACATCGATTCAAAATGCGAAATCAGTGTCGTACGACTTTTAGAAATGAGTGCATGGATATTAAATGGAACTGTACCATGGTGCAGCTTTCTCCAGCGATGGTAAATCGGAGGCCAACCAGGTGACCCCGTTTAACAAAAAAATTCACATGAAGAAACCGAAGTGGAAAAAACTTTCGAGCCCCCGAAAGTGATTCGAACGGTCTTTCTTTGGGTATGGAACTCTGTAGTGACGACTGAAAGCCGTTAAAGCTGTAGATCTCAGTGAGAACTTCATTCTGACAGGTTATGGCTCCCATAACTCTAAATGAGTCAAAAGATATGGTTGTCCGAACAATCGATATCCTCCGGGTGCAACATCGACAGTGCAAGGTGGAACATCGATTAAAAATGCAGAAACGGTGCCGTATGACTTTTAGAATAAAAGCGTGGATTTGAAACAGAACTGTACCATGGGGCATCATTCTCCGGCAATGGTAAATCGGAGGCCAACCACGGTGATCCCGTTTAACCAAAAAATTCATGTGAAGAAACCGAAGCGGAAAAAATTCCGAGCCCCCGAACGTGATTCAGATGGTCATTTTTAGGTGTGCAACTTCGTAATGACAGCTTAGATCTGTCAAAATTATAGGTATCACAGAGAGTTTCGTTTTGATAGATTATGGCTCCTATAACTCCAACGAGTCAAAAGATATGTCTGTCCGAACAGTCGATATCCTCAGGGTGCAACATCGATGGTGTAAGTTGCAAAATCGGTTCAAAATGCAAAAACAGTTCCGTACGACTTTTAGAAATGAGTAAATGAATTTTAAATGGAACTGTATCATGGGGTAGCAATCTCCAACGATGGTAAATCGAAGGCTAACCACGGTGACCCCGTTTAACCAAAAAATTCACGTGTAGAAACCGAAGAGGAAAAAACTTCCAAGCCCTCAAAAGTGATTCAGATAGTCTTTTTTAGGTATGGACCTCCGTAGTGATGGCCTGTAACCATCAAAGTTTTAGATCTCACTAAGAGCTTCGTTTTGACAGGTTATGGCTCCCGTAACTCTAAACGAGTCAAAAGATATGGTTGTCCGAACTATCGATATACTCAGGGTGCAACATCGACGATGCAAGGTGCAACTTCGATTAAAAATGCATAAATGGTGTCGTACGAATTTTAGAAATGAGTGGGTGGGTTTGAAATGGAACTGTACCATGGGGCATCATTCTCCAGCGACGGTAAATCGGTGGCCAACCACAGTGATCCCATTTAACCAAAAAATTCACGTGATGAAACCAAAGAGGAAAAAACTTTCGAACCCAAAAAAGTGATTCGGATGACCTTTTTTGGATATGGAACTTCGTAATGTGGCCTGGAGCCGTCATTGTTTTAGATCTCGGTGAGAGCTTCGTTTTGACAGGTTATGGCTCCCGTAACTCTAAACGAGTCAAAAGATATGTATGTCCGAACAATCGATATCCTCAGGGTGCAACATCGACGGTGCAAGGTGCAACATCGGTACAAAATGCAGAAACAGTGTCGTACGAATTTTAGAGATGAGTGCGTGGATTTGAAACGGAACTGTACCATGGGGAATCATTCTCAAGCAATGGTAAATTGGAGGCCAACCATGGTGACCCCGTCTAACAAAATATTCACATGAAGAAACCGAGGAGAAAAAACTTCCAAGCCCCCGAAAGTGATTCAGATGGTCTTTTTTGGGTATTGAACTTAGTAGTGACGGCCCAGTGCCGTTAAAGTTGTAGATCTTAATGAGAGTTTTGTTTTGACAAGTTAAGGCTCCCGTAACTCTAAACGGGTCAAAAGATATGGTTGTCCGAACAATCGATATCCTCAGGGTGCAACATCGACGGTGCAAGGTGCAACATCGGTTCAAAATGCCAAAACATTGCCGTATGACTTTTAGACATGAGTGCGTGAATTTGAAACGGTATTGTACCATGGGGCATCATTCTCCAACGTTGGTAAATCGGATGCCAACCACGTTGATCCCGTTTAACAAAAAAAAATCACGTGAAGAAATCAAAGAGGAAAAAACTTCTTTGCCCCCGTATGTGATTCGGATGGTCTTTTTTGGGTATGGAATTCCGCAGTGAAGGCCTAGAGCCATCAAAGTTGTAGATCTTAGTGAGAGCTTCATTTTGATAGGTTATGGCTCTCGTACCACTAAACGAGTTAGAAGATATTGTTGTCCGAACAATCGATATCCTTAGGGTGCAACATCGACGGTGCAAGGTGCAATATCGGTTCAAAATGCAAAAACATTACCGTACGACTTTGAGAAATGAGTGCACGGATTTTAAATGGAACTATACCATGGGGGGTAGTCACAAACGATGGTGAATCATAGGCCAACCCCGATGACCCGTTTAGCTAACAAATTCACGTGAAGAAACCAAAGAGGAAAAAAATTCCGAGCCCCCTAAAGTAATTCGAATGGTTGTTTTTAGGTATGGAACTCTATAGTGATGGCTTAGAGCTGTTAAACTTACAGATCTCGGTGAGAGATTCGTTTTGACAGGTTATGGCTCCCGGAAATCTAAACGAGTCAAAAGATATGATTGTCCAAACAATCGATGTCCTCAAGGTGCAACATCGACGGTGCAAGGTGCAACATCAATTCAAAATGCAGAAACGGTGCCGTTCGACTTTTAGAAATGAGTGCGTGGATTTAAAATGGAACTGTACCATGGGGCATCATTCTCCAGTGATGGTAAATCATAGGCCAACCACGGTGATCCTGTTTAACCACAAAATTCACGTGAAGAAACCGAAGAAGAGAAAACTTCCGAGCCCCCTAAAGTAATTTGGATGGTCTTTTTTGGGTATGGAACCCATAGTGACAGCCTGGAGCCTTTATAGTTGTAGATCTCAGTTAAAGCTTCGTTTTGATAGGTTATGGCTCCCGTAACTCTAAATGAGTCAAAAGATATGGCTACCCAAACAATCTATATCCTCAAGGTGCAACATCGATGGTGCAAGGTGCAATATCAATTCAAAATGCAGAAACAGTGTCGTACGACTTTTAGAAATGAGTGCGTGGATTTGAAATGGAACTGTATCACTGGGCATCATTCTCCAGCGATGGAAAATCGTAGGCCAACGACGGTAATCCCGTTTAACCAAAAAATTCATGTGAAGAAACCGAAGAGGAAAAAACTTCTGATCCCCGAAAAGTGATTCGGATGGTTTTTTTGTATGGAGTTCCATAGTGACGGCCTAGAGCCATCAAAGTTGTAGATCTCAGTGAGAGCTTCGTTTTGACAAGTTATGACTCACATAACTCCAAACGAGTCAAAAGACATGGTTGTCCGAACAATCGATATCCTCAGAATCCCGAAACGGTGTCGTGCGACCTTTAGAAATGAGTGCGTTGATTTGAAACGGAACTGTCCATGGGGCATCATTCTCGAGCGATGGTAAATCGGAGGCCAACCACGGTGACTCCGTTTAACCAACAAATTCACGTGAAGAAACCAAAGAGGTAAGAACTTCCGAGCCCCCGAAAGTGATTTGGATGTTCTTTTTTGGTCATTGAACTCCGTAGTGACGGCCGAGAGCCGTTAAAGTTGTAGATCTCATGTAGAGCTTCGTTTTGACAGGTAATGTTTCCCATAGCTTTAAACGAGTCAGAAGATATGGCTGTCCGAATAATCGATATCCTAAGGGTGCAATATCGGCGGTGCAAGGTGCAACATCGGTTCAAAATGCAAAAACTGTGCCGTATGACTTTTAGAAATGAATGCATGGATTTTAAATGAAATTGTAACATGGGGTAGCAATCTTAAGCGATGGTAAATCGGAGGCCAACCACGGTGATCCTGTTTAAACAATAAATTCACATGAAGAAACCAAAGAGGAAAAAGCTTCCAAGCTTCCGAAAGTGATTCGGATGGTCATTTCTGGGAGTGGAACTCCATAATGACGGCCCAAAGTCGTCAAAGTTGTAGATCTCAGTGAGAGCTTCATTTTGACAGGTTATGGCTCACGTAACTCTAAACTAATCAAAAGATATGTATGTCCGAACAATCGATATCCTCAGGGTGCAACATCGACGGTGCAAGGTGCAACATCGGTTTAAAATCCCGAAATGATGCCGTACGACATTTAGAAATGAGTGTGTGGATTTGAAACGGAACTGTACCATAGGGTATCATTCTCCAACGATGGTAAATTGGAAACCAACCATGGTGATCCCGTTTAAAAAAAATTCACATGAAGAAACCGATTAGGAAAATACTTCCGAGCCCCCGAAAGTGATTCAGATGGTCTTTTTCAGGTATGGAGTTCCGTAGTGATGGCCCTGAGCCACATAGGTTGTAGATCTTAGTGAGAGCTTCGTTTTGACATGTTATGGCTCCCGTATCTCTAAACGAGTCAGAAGATATGGTTGTTCGAACAATCGATGTCCTCAGGGTGCAACATCGACGGTGGAAGGTGCAACATCGGTTCAAAATGCAAAAATAGTACCGTACGACTTTTAGAAATGATTGCATGGATTTTAAATGGAACTGTACCATGGGGCAGAAATCTCAAATGATGGTAATTCGGAGGCCAACCACGGTGACCTCATTTAGCCAAAAAATTCACGTGAAGAAACCGAAGAGGAAAAAACTTCCAGCACTTCAAAGTGATTCGGATGGTCATTTTTGGGTATGGAACTCTGTAATAGTGACCTACAGACGTCAACATTGTAGATCTAAGTGAGAGCTTCATTTTGACAGGTTATGGCTCCCGTAACTCTAAACGAGTCAAAAGATATTGCTGTCCGAACAATCGATATCCTCAAGGTGCAACATCGATGGTGTATGGTGCAATATCGATTCAAAATGCAGAAACAGTGCCGTAGGACTTTTAGAAATGAATGCATGGATTTGAAACGGAATCGTACCATGGGGCATCATTCTCCAGCAATGGTAAATCCTAGGCTAACCATGGTGATCCCGTTTAACCAAAAAATTCACGTGAAGAAACCGAAAAGGAAAAAACTTCTGAGCACCAGAAAGTGATTCGGATGGTCTTTTTTGTGTATGGAACCCTGCAGTGATGGCCTAGCGCACAAAGTTGTGGATCTCAGTGAGAGCTTCGTTTTGACAAGTTATTTCTCACGTAACTTCAAACCAGTCAAAAGATATGTTTGTCCGAACAATCGATATCCTCAGGGTGCAACATCGACGGTGCAAGTGCAACATCAGTTCAGAATGCAGAAACAGTGTCGTACGACTTTTCGAGCTGAGTGAGTGGGTTTTAAACGGAAATTTACCAATAAGCATCATTCTCCAGTGATGGCAAATCGGAGGCCAACCACGGTGATCCCGTTTAACCAAAAAAATCACGTAAAGAAACCGAAGAGGAAAAATATTCCGAGTCCCCGAAAGTGATTCAGATGGTCTTTTATTGGGTACGGAACTCCGTAGTGACGGCTGAGAGATGTCAAAGTCGTAGATCTCAAAGATAGCTTCGTTTTGACAGGTTATGTCTCCCGTAACTCTAAACGAGTCAAAAGATATTGCTGTCCGAATAATCGATATCCTCATGGTGCAACATTGATGGTGCGAGGTGCAACATCGGTTCAAAATGCCAAAACGGTGTCGTACGACTTTTAGAAAGGAGTGTATGGATTTGAAACGAGACTGTATCATGGGGCATCATTCTCCAGTGATGGAAAATTAGAGGCCAACCACGGTGATCCCGTTTAACCAATAAATTCGCGTGAAGAAACCAAAGAGCAAAAAACTTCCCAGCCACCGAAAGTGATTCAGATGGTCATTTCTGGGTGTGGAACTCCATAGTGACGGTCCAAAGCCGCCAAAGTTGTAGATCTCAGTGAGAGCTTCATTTTGACAGGTTATGACTCCCATAACTCTAAACGAATCAAAAGATATGTATGTTTGACTAATCGATATCCTCGGTGATTCAGATGGTCTTTTTTGGGTATGGAACTCCATAGTGACGGAACAAAGCCGACAAAGTCGTAGATTTCACAGAGAGCTTCGTTTTGACTAGTTATGGCTCCCGTAAGTCTAAACCAGTCAAAAGATATGTTGTTCGAATAATCGATATCCTCAGGGTGCAACATCGACGGTGCGAGGTGCAACATCGGTTCAAAATCCGGAAACGATGCCGTACGACATTTAGAAATGAGTATGTGGATTTGAAACGGAACTATACCATGGGGCATCATTCTCTAGCGATGGTAAATCGGAGGCCAACCAAGGTGACCCCGTTTAAACAAAAAATTCACATGAGGAAACCGAAGAGGAAAAAACTTCCGAGCCCCCAAAAGTGATTCGGATGGTCTTTTTTTGGGTATGGAACTCCGTAAAGATGGCATAGAGCCGTCAAAGTCGTAGAACTCACAGATAGCTTTGTTTTGAAAGGTTATGGCTACCGTAAATTTAAACGAGTCAAATGATATGGCTTTCCGAATAATCGATATCGTAAGGTTGCAACATCGACGGTGCGAGGTGCAACATTGGTTCAAAATGCCGAAACGGTGCCATGCTACTTTTAGAAATGAGTGCGTGGATTTGAAACGGAATAGTTCCATGGGGCATTATTCTCCAGCGATGGAAACCGGAGGCCAACAATAGTGATCCCGTTTAACCAAAAAATTCACATAAAGAAACAGAAGAGGAAAAAATTTCCGAGCCCCCGAAAGTTATTCGGATGGTCTTTTTTGGGTATGGAACTCCGAAGTGATGGCCTTAAGCCCTCAAAGTCGTAGATCTCACAGAGAGCTTCTTTTTGATAGGTTTTGGCTCCCGTAACTCTAAACGAGTCAAAAGATATGGCTGTCCGAATAATCGATATCCTCAAGGTGCAACATCGACGGTGCGAGGTGCAACATCGGTTAAAAATGCCGAAACGGTGTCGTGCGACTTTTAGAAATGAGTGCATGGATTTGAAACGGAACAGTACCATGGGGCATCATTCTTCAGCGATGGTAAATCAGAGGCAAACCACAGTGATCCCGTTTAAACAAAAAATTCACATGAAGAAACAGTAGAGGAAAAAACTTCCGAGCCCCCGAAGGTGATTCAGATATTCTACTTTGGGTTCCCGTAAGTCTAAACCGGTCAAAAGATATGGTTGTCAGAATAATCGATATCTTCAGGGTGCAACAACGACGGTGCGAGGTGCAACATCGGTTCAAAATACCGAAACAGTGTCGTGCGACTTTTAGAAAAGTTTGCGTGGATTTGAAACGGAACTGTACCATGGGGCATCATTCTCCAGCGATGGTAAATCGGAGGCCAACCACGTTGATTCTATTTAACCAAAAAATTTACGTGAAGAAACCGTAGAGGAAAAAACTTCCGACACCCCGAAAGTGATTCAGATATTATTCTTTGGGCATGGTGTTATCCCTCCTTTTGGCAAGGCCGTGATACCAAGAACTTGACTAGAGACCAGTGGCAGTTCGTCTTGGAGATCGGTTACACACAGGCTCACTACGGATATCGATGAATTTTTTCCGAACTCGGATCGAGCCACCATTAGCAAGACATAACAATTGAAGCTAAGGAAGCCAAGGTCCCAAGTTTCAAGTCGATCTGAGTACGTATGCTCAAGTTAATGATCCACGCAAGTTAGAAGGGAAACAATGATTCGAATCCATCTATTCGAATCCATCAGGATCGAATCGATCAACAGGCTGGGCTAGGTTTCACCTACTTCGAATCCACGAAGTCAACTTGCTTCGAATCCATCGAGCACTCCTTAGTTCGAATCCATCCAAACAGACTACGATCGAATCCAACAGTTCGAACCCATTAGGTTTTCCTCTACTTCGAATCCATGTAGTAGATACACTTCGACTCCATCCCATAAGCTACTTCGAATCCACCCTGTTGAAGTAGCTTCGAATCGATTAACCAAGGTATACCTTGATCGATTCGAACGAGCATGTCTACGAGTCCACTACCTCGAATCCACTAAGTCAAGGCGGCTGGAACCATGGATTCGACCCAATCAACTCAGAGTGAAAGTAGGATCAATACGAAGAAAACGTGCCACGTCAGCAATGGCACGCGCGAAACCATCGAGTCGACCCTATCGATTCGAAGGGATCGATTCGAACCAAGCTAATCAACCAGAAATGCAATCTTGAATCGATCGTAACTTGAGATCTATAAGTCCAAATGCTATGAAATTTTCACAGAAGCTTGAGCACATGTTGAAGAATGTCCACGCCAAATTTCAGCCCGATTGAACAATTTCTTTATCGATTCGAATAGACTTCGAATCGATCCCAAAGTGGGTCCGGATTTCCAGATAGCGGGCATGTGGGCCCCCTCACATGCCAGAACTGGTCTCCCCTCGATTTAGGCGAAATATCAGCCTCCTACGCCTATAAATAGAGCCCCTGGTCATTCAGAAAAGGGGTCGGACAATTCTAAGAGCTAAAGAGCGCCCAGACTCTGCCAGATTTACTCAAAATCACCACGGTTGTCTTAGATTCAGACTTAGCTCACAAAACCAGTAGTACTGCGTTATAAGAAATTGTAATCTTCGAGTGTCGAGCAATAAAATCATCAAACTTCATAGTGGACGTAGGCTAAAAAGCCGAACCACTCTAAATCGCTTGTCTTTGCACTTTACATTTCTGTTATTTGGAGTTTTTGTTAGATCATCCACAGTGTTAATTTTCATTCTTCACGTTTATCTCTTCAAAGACTTCCAAAGAGTGTTGTGCCCATTTTTGGTACAAACACTTTGGTGCTTTCACTGAGAACAACTAGTTTTTCTCCTGCTCTTTGGATCTACCATCGATACCGGATTGCATAAATCCAAGGGGAAGATCCAGATCTCTACTCCGGAATCCTTCCATTCTATTCAGATTTGCATAAAATCTAGGAAAGGAATCCACTGCTCAAGATGGTTAGCACAAGAACTAATTCTACAGCTGCTAATCAAGAAGGTCGGGATGGACAAAATCCCACACAGCAGTTACAGTCCAATCAAGACAACACTGCTCACTCTGGTCCATCTGGACCAATAACCAGACAAGAGTTTCATGTATTGCTTCAGGAATTGACTCAAAGTCGGCAACAGCTGGCCGAACAGTTGCGTGCTAATATTGAATTGACCAATCAATTAAACCGCCAAAGGCGCAGGAGGACAAGGAGGGATGATGCTTCCCACTCGTCCACTGAAAGTTCTGCTTCATCTGACTATCATGGCAGAACTACACGTCCCCGATTGGACGCAGGTCATACACAAGCTACCGAGTATCAACCCGCCTTGACTGTAGGACAATTGAGGGTCGGACCGTCAACTGGCTCCTAGGCCGGGCCCTCATCACGAGGTGTTGTTCCACAGCATACCACAGGCGATCGCGCTGCAACTGCCGCGGTAGAAACAAGGGTTGATACCCGAAACCTGTCGGATCCAAATAATCAACAACGTGGGCGTACTCCTGAACCATACGTCCTAGAAAATGTGGAGCCAAGGAGGCGAGATATAGGCCGTCGACAACGTCCGGTCCAAGCTCGCGCTGTGGAACCCGACCACACCTTAGCTCAGCCTACACGGAATGTGGCTATGCCCGACATTTCAACCATGATACGTCAAATGATTCGCGAGAGCCAGGGACTTATCAATGACGACTGGGGAATCTCCCGTAGTCATACTCCTTTCACAGACGAAATACTGTACGCTGAACCTCCTCGGCGATTCAGAATGCCAACTCTTCCTCTGTACGAAGGAAATTCTGATCCCAATCAACATATTTTGAAATAAGAATGGTCAATGAGCACCGCAAGGGCTGATGATGCAGTAAAATGTCGAAGCTTCCCCATCTCTTTGGGAGGAATCGCAACAATGTGGTTCACAAGGTTGCCACCAAGATCCATCTCTTCGTTCGATCAACTGGCTAAGAAATTTGTCGAACAGTTTTGTATGCATGTCACTAGGCCCAAAGACGTTAACACCCTATCTAGTGTCACCCAGGCTAAGGGAGAAACGCTCAGGCGTTACTTGGAGAGATTCCATGCAACATGCATGGAAATTAGTAATCCCAACGATAACTCGATTTTGATGGCGTTAACCAAAGGGATCGATCCCGACTCTGAATTTGGAAATTGGTTAGCTGGGAAACCACCCGCATCGTTGGATCGTTTCTACTCCAAAGCCGCACAATTCTTGAGACAAGAGGACGCGAAACAATCTAGGAAACAGGACGATGCGATACCCAGAACTAAAGGAATACAAAGTAATATGGCAGTTAAGCAGTCCGGTGAGAGTTCCGGAAAAGTTCAGTTGAACGTACAGAACAAACAAACTCAGCCAAGGGGTAACAGTGGTTAGGATAAGAAAAGAGACCAAAATCGAGGCCCGCAACGTAGGACCCCAATGTTTGACAATTACACGCCATTGAATACATCGTTATAAAACGTGTATCTGCAAACCTGCAACGCTGAGCAATATAAGAAACCTGCCCCGAAGCAATCATCGGAGAGGCAGATTCAGACAGGGAAGTTTTGTAGATTTCACGAAAGTTACGGCCACAATACCAATGAGTGTCGACATCTGCAAGACCTCGTCGAAAAATTGATCAGGGAGAGAAAGTTAGACCAGTTTGTACGGGCACCGCTGTCTGGTGGAGCGGGCCCCTCAAAGCAAAAATCATACACAGAATCAAGCAAGGCAGGAAGAACCGGGTCGTGACGGAGGAAGATTGGTAATTAATGCTGTAAGTGGTAGTCCTCATCCAGCGGTCCAAAGCTGGGAGGAAATGGAATCATATAGCAACTTAGCTAAACGCTCAAACTTCGAGTATAATGATAACTTGGACGGTAAACCTTCGACCAAGCAAAAGAGAGCGATGACTAATGACATCACTTTCCGAGACAACGACATTGACTACGTCGGAAGTCCGACTACTGACCCACTTGTGATATCAACCCGAGTAGGCCCGATGTGGATGAAGAGGATCCTGATTGACTGTGGGAGCTCTGTGAATATCATATGTACATGCTTATAATCAAATGAAGATGAAAGCTGGGGATCTAAAACCCTTCAAAACTCATCTCTATGGATTCAATGGCAGCGCTACCATACCTGTTGGGATGGTAGAATTACCAGTTGAGTTGGGAGCCGGAGAACGTAGATCGATTCGGACATTACAGTTTGTTGTGTTGGATGTAGACTCGCCATATAATGCCTTTTTAGGTCGACCTGCCCTTGCTGAGTTCAGGGCCATAATCGCCCCATGGTGTTTAACTTTAAAATTCCCAACTATCAACGGAGTTGGGGTCGTCCAGGGCGACCAGGTTGATTTGAGAACAATCATACACCGAAATCGAGTTGCCCGATTGCACAATGCCAAGGACCGACTTAAAACTTTTGAACTTGGTAAGCTAGCCACTAAAAAAGATTATCCGACACTCCCGCCCATGATATCAACGTGGAGAGGGTCGCGCAAAATTAAGCAAAAGCTCAAGGATGGCGAATTCAAGTTATCACCCATTGATGGCTTAACTTCACCAGGGGCCTGGAATAGCGAAGGCCTTCATTGCTACTGCAATTAACAGGCTATGTTTATCTATTTAGTTTAAATTCCGTTTTAAAAGTTGTTTCAGCATTTCGAAATTAGAACTTATAATAAGGCAACCGACTTTGCCATATTTTCTGATTTCAGCAATAAAATGACATTTCTTCGGGTCAGAGCTGTGATTCATTAAATACAATGTACAACATCACGATGCACGGAGAGCTAAAATTCCATCACGCAATGGGATTTATTCAAGAAAGGAGTGGCTGTGATATAGCCGGCCACTTGCTAAGTGAAGCCCGAGCTCGGGAGCAAGCCATCACATCAAAGCTAAAATTGGGTTGATACACGACGATCCTTCACTAACTCCGTACTCCCAGAGTGCGAGGCGGAGTATAAACATTCTTTAACTCCGTACTCCCAGAGCGCGAGGCGGAGTATAAACATTCACCAACTCCGTACTCCCAGAGTGCGAGGCGGAGTATAAACATTAATCCACTCCGTACTCCCAGAGTGCAAGGCGGAGTATAAACATTCCTTAACTCCGTACTCCCAGAGTGCGAGGCGGAGTATAAACATTCCTTAACTCCGTGCTCCCAAGGTGCGAGGCGGAGTAAAAACATTCCTTAACTCCGTACTCCCAGAGTGCGAGGCGGAGTATAAACATTCCTTAACTCCGTACTCCCAGAGTGCGAGGCGGAGTATAAACATTCACTAACTCCGTACTCCCAGAGTGCGAGGCAGAGTATAAACATTAATCAACTCCGTACTCCCAGAGTGCAAGGCGGAGTATAAACATTCCTTAACTCCGTACTCCCAGAGTGCGAGGCGGAGTATAAACATTCCTTAACTCCGTGCTCCCAAGGTGCGAGGCGGAGTAAAAACATTCACTAACTCCGTACTCCCAGAGTGCGAGGCGGAGTATAAACATTAATCAACTCCGTACTCCCAAAGTGCGAGGAGGAGTATAAACATTCCTTAACTCCGTGCTCCCAGAGTGCGAGGCGGAGTATAAACATTCCTTAACTCCGTACTCCCAGAGTGCGAGGCGTAGTATAAACATTCCTTAACTCCGTACTCCCAGAGTGCGAGGCGGAGTATAAACATTCCTTAACTCCGTACTCCCAGAGTGCGAGGCGGAGTATAAACATTCCCTAACTCCGTACTCCCAGAGTGCGAGGCGGAGTATAAACATTCCTTAACTCTGTACTCCCAGAGTGCGAGGCGGAGTATAAACATTCACTAACTTCGTACTCCTAGAGCGCGAGGCGGAGTATAAACATTCACCAACTCCATACTCCCAGAGTGCGAGGCGGAGTATAAACATTAACCAACTCCGTACTCCCAGAGTGCGAGACGGAGTATAAACACACATTAACTACTTACTTGTCCCCAAGACTGGGGGCAGAACCAAAACAAATATCGAATTGAAGACGAAAGATAATATACTTTCATTTCCATTATCAACAAAAAGAATTCGATTACAAGATAATTCAAAAAAAAATTCCTGCTAGTGGGAGCCGAGTCCACATCTATACAAGGCTATAAAGAAAACCAAAAGACAAAACAAAACACTACAGAAAACTAAAGAAGGATTTCAATCTTTCTTCTTCCTTATTTTCTTCTTCGGGGTAGTCCCACTGGAGCCGCTACCCAACTTCTTCCTCACTCTCTTACTCTTCTCCGGTTTGCCCTCAGATGGCAACATGATGTCCACCTCTTCCTCGGAGCTTGAGGCAATAGAGATTCTTTTGGAGGGTGGAGCCGGAGGAATAGAAGCAGTAACAGGAGGTGGGGCAGGAGCACTCGCAATTACCATAGTGCCGCCAGGCAATATCATCATTAGCGGGGCATGGCCTGACGGGTCCATACCAGCGGTCACTGCGGCCATCTTAGCATCAATCTCAGTCAAAATCTCATCTTCACGAGGTACTTGTGCCGCACTAGAAGTACTAGTGGTTGGCATAAAGGAGCTAACAGCCGGAGTGGACCCGCTCGTGGCAAAGGAAGGATCGACGAAGGGATCATTGGGTTCTCTAAGAAGTTCTTCGATCATCTGAGCATTAAAAGATAGCATGCTCGCTTCTCCCTCTTCGCCAACCACGGTGGATGTCATAATGGCCTCAGTGACGATAGCCCCTTGCGCCGTATAAGGAACTTGTGATACAGGATGCGTTGGGACAACGGCTTCGGTCACTGAAATGCAAAAAGCAAAGGTTGTTAGCTAAGAGTATTGATTCAGATTCAACACACTAAGTGTATACGAGAGGCGTTCGATTACCTTCCTTAGCCTGGCCCGTGGTATGGGCAGATACAGAGGCAGGAGCATCAGCAGAAGATAAATGCGGCTGGTCGGGATTATAAGCAGGGACAGACTAAGGATCGACCGCACCGATGGTTTCGGGCAATGTCGGAATTACAGCTCCAACACTTGTTTCGTGATGCTCAATCCCCGAGCCCTCGCCCGTCTCTATCTGTTGAAAACCAAGTCTCTCTCTCTCGCCATGGAAACCGCCGCCTCATGAAAAACTTTCCTCTCTTCCTCAGTAAGCAAGCGCATCTCAAGCTCGAAATCATCCAGCGTTTCATCCGGATGCGCTGCTTTCTTCTCCTCCACCAACCTAGTCCAGGCGTTATACAGAATCATAGGATCATCTCCCAGCCATGATAAATTTCTGTGCTCTAGCACATTGGCGTTGTATGTAACCAGGAGATCATCAAAATCAGCATCCATCCTGGACTGCTCCGCCATAATCTTTTCCTGGATTTCTACATCCACGGACTTGGTCTTGGCCACCGCCGCAGCAAGTTCGGCTCGAAGTGACACAGCTTGGTCGCATGCCTCTTTAGCGGTGGTGTTAGCAGCGTCTTTCTCTTTCACCACTTCAGCAAATTTGGCCTTGAGCCCATTCAGCTCCTTAACGGCTGCGTCTCGCTCAGCTACGACATTGGTGTAACGGTGGCCCATCTCTTCTACCGTGGTACAGTGTGCCTGCTGCATCCTCGCTATCTTTGCCACAGCATCATCATGCTTTTTAAGCGCTTGGAGTTCAGAGTTTCGAGACGACTCCATCTCAGATTGAAGAACTTGGATGATGTGGTCTTTCTTGACAATCTCAGCATCTCGTTCCTGAATAACTTTTGCCCGGTCAAAAGCTACCTTTGAAGCTTTCATGGCTGCTTTGTACCACTCCTGGTATTGGACATAGAAGTCACGAATATAGCTGTGCGCAATATTTTCGGCATCCTGAGGAATCCTCTTGAGATGAGGAGGAAAGACATATGCGTCCATACAGATTTCTGGGAAGTCCTTTTTCATTTGAGCAAGCTGGATAGCTCCTTCGCTTGTCAACTCAGCCGGAGCCTGCTCAATGATGGCAGCTGTCGGTGGTTCAACTCTAGGCTGCTGAGTCTCGGGCCTTGAAGATTGGGAAGGCTGCTGCTGCTGTGAAGGCCCAGGGGTATCTACGGGGGCCCTAGGAGGCGGAGGAGAACGAGATCGTGATCGGTACTGATGGCCCCGATCTCTGTCAGTACGATCATGGCCAGAACGGCCACGCCAATAATCTCTATCCCTGTCATAGCGCTCCTAGCTAGTGTAACCTTGCCCGTGGTACCTATCCGATTTCCTCCGACGGGACTCATAATAAGAAGAAGATCGGCGCACGTTACGGAGCCTATCTAGAGTGGATCCGCGACCTGACATATCACCTGCGATAAGAGGAAACCACAGTTTAGAATCCTACAAAAATAGTGTTCAACTGTACGGGGATCGTGTAGTGCCGTGGAAGTGTGTGTAAATGTGTAAACCCCCTGACCAACCGGAAGTGTTGACCGCACTCAAAGGAAAGGGCTCGCTCATATGTAAATCATCTTGAAATTCCTCCAACCCGGAATTGTGAGGGATTAATATAAAATCCGGGATGGGAATATCATCAAGTGAATATTAGGCTCAGGTCCCTAGTAAGTTTCAAAATACACAAAAACCCCAGTAAAAAAAAGTGTGTAAATTAGGTCCCTAGAATTAAGTTACTAAGTAATTGCATATAGTTATGCAATTTTTTTGGTGAATAATTGCGGAATTTTCCGCAACTTTTTGAAAAAATTGCGTAAATTTCCGCAATTTTTTGGGTGAATAATTGCGGAATTTTCCGCAATTTTTTGGATGAATAATTGTGGAATTTTCTGCAATTTTTTGATATAATTGCATAAATGTCTGCAATTATTCACTGAATAATTGCATAAGTGTATGTCATTATTCAGTAACTTAATTCTATGGACCTAATTTACAAACTTTATTTTACTGGGGTTTTTGTGTATTTTGAAACTTATTAGGGACCTGTGCCAAACTATCCCTATCATCAAGCCCTTTGAAAGCATCTCTCGATTGAGAAGGGGCGGCCTCTGAAATTATAGCTCCGGAGGCGGGACAAGACACATCTACAGACTTCCGCCCCTTAGATTTAAGTTTTTTAGGAATGACGGTCTTGCTTTTCCGTCTTTCTCCCAACTCTTCGAAGTTGCCGAAAGATCAGCCATCGGCTCCACATCTATATGGGTCCTTTCTTCATCGCTCACTTCGGTTATTGTAACCCCGGGCATTTTCTTCGCCAGTGTCTTTTCCTTCTTCTTCTTGTTTTTCTTCTTTGAGGCAGGCTTTGACATCCCTTCGATGACTATACTCTGATTTATTTCAATCAAGCCGAGAGCTCTTAAGTTGTAGTCATTCAACACCGAGTCGATGTGTCTCAGCTCGCTCGGAACTTCTTGAAGACTTCGGCCTATGCCCTTGTAGTACCCGCCATCGGGTCTGGAGATAATGGCTGTAAGAAAAACAAGATGTCAATACCAATGCCAAAGAACTGTTGATCAAAGAGAAACAACGACATATGAGGACACTTACGTCTAGATAACCATCGCCTAGCAAAACCAGGAGGACACCGGACATAAAACCATTCATTCTTAAAGTAGCTAAGTCTGGTCCAGGCTCCAATAATAACTTGGCAATTTCTGACTGCCTCCAAAAATGTAAAGGACGGGCTATCGCCCCTGCTCTTAAAATTAAATATGTATCTAATCTCGGTTGGCCTTGGCGGGCAAAAGAGACAATCCATAAATATGACAAAGGCACTATTCAGCAACGCATGTCCGTTGGGATGAAGTTGCGAGGGAGCAATTCCTAAATATGACAGCATCTCTCTGATGTATTGATTAAAAGGAGGGAGAGTTCCAGCCGCACAAGCATGGCGGTAAAAAGCAGTATATCCCTCGGGTGGATTGTGAGGTCTGTCATCAGCGCCAGGCAATAACACATCGTCTAAAGGAATATGATGCCTTGTGCATATCCGGCCCAATAAGGATTCAGAGATATTAGACCGGACAGAATCAACAGGATCCTCGATAAATATTGCGTCTTGTAGCTCGTCGGGAGCAGGATCTATTAAATCCGCTGGGATATCTGGAACTACAAGGACCGGAGGAAGAAAACTCTGAATCTCTTGTTGTTGAGAGCTCGAAGATTTCATAACTAACTAACTCATCATAAAGCAACGTTAAGTACATAAAGAGCCCGTACATTCCCCAGTATAGAGTGTGTGAGCGTGTCGTGCAGTGCAAGTGTTGAACATTACTAAGCAGATTTTACAAAATGAAACAAGACGTCTAAATGACAACACTTTGAAATTTGAGAACAATGACCGTCATCGCTGACCGTCACTTCCATGCCATCCAGATACTACTGGCCAAATTCAAGTATAAACCGGTCATATTGTTGGTTAAGTCACAGTTCCATCGACGAGCTTCAAAAAGGAGGTCATATCTTAAAGTCAAGTTCGATTATGCAAGGCCGAAGCTCGTCGGAGTCAAGTATGCTAAAGTTTATTAAGTTCGTCAAAGTTCGACTTGAAATTGGTCGTAGTTCAGATGTTGGAGCAAATCAAAAGAGTAATGGTCTCAGAGACAAAGACCTTCGAATCCATCGACTCGAATCGATACGAGTTGGATCGATGAAAATCGAGTCTAGGTACTTCGAATCCGTGTGGTTCGACACGGCGTAACATTGGGTTGGAGAAGCACTTCGAATCCATGCGCTCTACATGACTTTGAATTGATCAATATTGAATTCCTTCGAATCGATCGGGGTATCATTACTTCGAATCGATCGGCACGAGCCTTTTTTCTTTTGTAACCATCAATTCGAAGCTATGCATCCAAAATCGATTCGAAACACTCATTCCTGGATCGATGCGAAGCAATGAAAGAACAACACTCTGGATCGATACGAATCGAATAGTTTCATTCCTCAGTTCCATCGAGTCGACCCATTTCATTCAGATCTCACCACTCCTCAAAATTTTCAGAAGAAAAGATTGTTCTATCATTCTCATCTCGAGTCGATCCTTTGGTTACCTGATTTGATTACTAGTGGAAGCGTGAACGAATTCAGTCGATTCGTGGAGAGTATGTTTGTTTTGGCTCTGGGAGATCGACTCGAAGAGACAGCTAAAGCAATGGTGAAAAGTGAAAATGAAATCGGCCTCGCGTATTTATATGGGTTCCAAGGACGACTCGTGGCGCTTCGTCTCCCGGTCATTTTGACCGTTTTCCACAGGTCACAACCCCATCGATTCGAACAACGAAGCTTTGAATCCATCACGACGTTGAATCCTTCAACTACTTCGAATCCATCATAGCTCTGCCTTCTTCCTGAACTTCTAATCCATCCATGCAATATCGAGGCGAGGCATCATCGATTCGAAGAAGCAATTGAACAAGATCTGGATCGAAAATCCGATCGACTCGAAGTGTTGATTCTATCGAACCATCGATTCGAAAGTTATCGATTCGGACATACATGCTTCGAATCCACCGGGAACTGTCGATGAGAATGAACGCATCGCTTCGATTTGAAAAAGTACTTGTCTACCTTTTATACCGATTCAGGAGAGGATCGATACAAGAGGATGATCATAGACAATCATAAAAACAATGTTTTAAGTCGAATCTCGAATCGATTCAGTAGAGGATCGATGTAGAATTCAATAACAAACCAAACTGACAACAACTTGCAATCGCGCGACGTTAACTAGAGTCAAGACAGCCGATCGCAACCATGCGGCGATTAATTGCAATAGTAAAGAATACAATTCTCAGCAGAGCATGTCATAATTGTACAACGCTAGATTGCAGCTTTTCAAAGCACGTCATGTTTACACAAGACGTACTTTGGGGGGCAAATGTTTTCCCGCCTTTTGGCAAGGCCGTGACACCAAGAACTTGACTAGAGACCAGTGACAGTTCGTCTTGGAGATCGGTTACACACAGGCTCACTACGGATATCGATGAATTTTTTCCGAACTCGGATCGAGCCACCATTAGCAAGACATAACAATTAAAGCTAAGGAAGCCAAGGTCCCAAGTTTCAAGTCGATCCGAGTACGTATGCTCAAGTTAATGATCCACGCAAGTTAGAAGGGAAACAATGATTCGAATCCATCAAGATCGAATCGATCAACAGGCTGGGCTAGGTTTCACCTGCTTCGAATCCACGAAGTCAACTTGCTTCGAATCCATCGAGCACTCCTTAGTTCGAATCCATCCAAACAGACTACGATAAAATCCAACAGTTCGAACCCATTAGGTTTTCCTCTACTTCGAATCCATGTAGTAGATACACTTCGACTCCATCCCATAAGCTACTTCGAATCCACCCTGTTGAAGTAGCTTCGAATCGATTAACCAAGGTATACCTTGATCGATTCGAACGAGCATGTCTACGAGTCCACTACCTCGAATCCACTAAGTCAAGGCGGCTGGAACCATGGATTCGACCTAGTCAACTCGGAGTGAAAGTAGGATCGATACGAAGAAAACACGCCACGTCAGCAATGGCACGCGCGAAACCATCGAGTCGACCCTATCGATTCGAAGGGATCGATTCAAACCAAGCTAATCAACCAGAAATGCAATCTTGAATCGATCGTAACTTGAGATCTATAAGTCCAAATGCTATGAAATTTTCACAGAAGCTTGAGCACATGTTGAAGAATGTCCACGCCAAATTTCAGCCCGATTGAACAATTTCTTTATCGATTCGAATAGACTTCGAATCGATCCCAAAGTGGGTCCGGATTTCCAGATAGCGGGCATGTGGGCCCCCTCACATGCCAGAACTGGTCTCCCCTCGATTTAGGCGAAATATCAGCCTCCTACGCCTATAAATAGAGCCCCTGGTCATTCAGAAAAGGGGTCGGACAATTCTAAGAGCTAAAGAGCGCCCAGACTCTGCCAGATTTACTCAAAATTACCACGGTTGTCTTAGATTCAGACTTAGCTCACAAAACCAGTTATACTGCGTTATAAGAAATTGTAATCTTCGAGTGTCGAGCAATAAAATCATCAAACTTCATAGTGGACGTAGGCTAAAAAGCCGAACCACTCTAAATCGCTTGTCTTTGCACTTTACATTTTTGTTATTTGGAGTTTTTGTTAGATAATCCACAGTGTTAATTTTCATTCTTCGCGTTTATCTCTTCAAAGACTTCCGAAGAGTGTTGTGCCCATTTTTGGTACAAACACATGGTACTCCATAGTGACGACCGAGAGCTGTCAAAGTCGTAGATCTCACAGAGAGCTTCGTTTTTACTGGTTATGGATCTCTTAAGTCTAAACCAGTCAAAAGATATGGTTGTCCGAATAATCGATATCCTTAGGATGCAACATCGATGGTGCGAGGTGCAACATCGGTTCAAAATGCCGAAACGGTGTCGTACGACTTTTAGAAATGAGTGCGTGGATTTGAAACAGAACTGTACCATGGGGCATCATTCTCCAGCGATGGAAAATCGGAGGCCAACCATGGTGATCCCGTTTAACCAAAAAATTCACATGAAGAAACCGAAGAGGAAAATACTTCCAATCCAGCGAAAGTGATTCAGATGGTCTTTTTTTGGCATGGAACTCCATAGTGATGGTTAAGAGCAGTCAAAGTCGTAGATCTCACAGAGAGCTTCGTTCTGACAGGTTATGGCTCCCGTAAGTATAAACCAGTCAAAAGATATGGCTGTCCGAATAATCGATATCTTCAAGGTGCAACATCGACGGTGCGAGGTGTAACATCGGTTCAAAATGCTGAAACGGTGCCGTACGACCTTTAGAAATGATTGCATGGATTTGAAACGGAACTGTACCATGCGGCATTATTCTCCAGCGATGGTAAATCGGTGGTCAACCACGGTGATCTCATTTAACCAAAAAATTCACATGAAGGAACCAAAGAGGAAAAAACTTCCAAGCACCCGAAAGTGTTTCGGATGGCCTTTTTTGGTATGGAACTCCATATTGATGGCTGTGAGCCGTCAAATTCGTAGATCTCATACAGAGCTTCATTTTGACTGGTTATGGCTCCCGAACGTCTAAACCAATCAAAAGATATGGCTGTCCGAATAATCGATAGTCTCAGGGTGCAACATCGACAGTGCGAGATGCAACCTCGGTTCAAAATGCCGAAATGGTGTCGTACGACTTTAAGAAATGAGTGCGTGGATTTGAAACAGAACTTTACAACGAGGCATCATTCTCCAGTGATGGCAAATCGGAGGCCAACCACGGTGATCCCATTTAACAAAAAATTTCACGTGAAGAAACCGTAGAGGAAAAAACTTCCATGCCCTCGAAAGTGATTCGGATATTCTTCTTTGGGCATGGAACTCCGTAGTGACAGCCTAGAGCAGTCGAAGTCGTAGATCTCACAGAGAGCTTCGTTTTTGACTGGTTACGGCTCCCGTAACGCTAAACGAGTCAAAAGATACGACTGTCCGAATAATCGATATCCTCAGGGTACAACATCGATGGTGCGAGGTGCAACATCGGTTCAAAATGCCAAAATGGTGTCGTGCGACTTTTAGAAAAGAGTACGTGGATTTGAAACGGGACTGTATCATGGGGCATCATGCTCCAGCGATGGTAACTCGCAGGCCAACCACGGTGATCCCATTTAACCAAAATATTCGCATGAAGAATCCGAAGTGGAAAAAACTTCCGAGCCCCCGAAAGTAATTCTGATGGTCTTTTTTGGGGTATGGAACTCCCTAGTGACGATCGAGCACTGTCAAAGCCGTAGACCTCAAAGAGAGCTTCATTTTGACTGGTTATGGCTCCCGTAAGTCTAAACTAGTCAAAAGATATAGCTGTCCGAATAATCGATATCCTCAGTGTGCAACATCGACGGTGCGAGGTGGAACATCGGTTCAAAATGCCGAAACAGTGTCGTATGAATTTTAGAAATGAGTGCGTGGATTTGAAACAAAACTGTACAATGGGGCATCATTCTCCAGTGATAGCAAATCAGAGGCCAACCACGGTGATCCAGTTTAACCGAAAAATTCACGTGACGAAACCGAAGAGGAAAAAACTTCCGTGCCCCCGAAAGTTATTCGGATGGTCTTTTTTGGGTACGGAACTCCGTAGTGATGGCGGAGAGCTGTCAAAGTCGGAGATCTCAAAGTTAGCTTCGTTTTGACAGGTTATGACTCCCGTAACTCTAAATGAGTCAAAAGATATGGCTGTCCGAATAATCGACATCCTCAAGGTGCAACATCGATGGTGCGAGGTGCAACATCGGTTCAAAATGCCAAAACGGTGTCGTGCGACTTTTAGAAATGAGTGCGTGGATATGAAACGAGACTGTATCATGGGGCATCATTCTCCTGCGATGGTAAATCGGAGGCCAACCAAGGTGATCCCGTTTAACCAAAAAATTCACATAAAGAAATTGAAGAGGAAAATACTTCCGAGCCCCCAAAAGTGATTCGGATGGTACTTTTTTGGGTATGAATCTCCATAGTGACGGCCGAGAGCGGTCAAAGTCGTAGATCTCACAGAGAGCTTCATTTTGATAGGTTATGGCTCTGTTAACTGTAAACGAGTCAAAAAATATGGTTGTCCGAATAATCGATATCCTCAGGGTGAACATCGACGGTGCGAGGTGCAACATCGGTTCAAAATGCCAAAACGGTGTCGTGCAACTTATAGAACTGAGTGTGTGGATTTGAAATGGAACTGTACCATGAGGCATCATTCTCCAGCGATGGTAAATCGGAGACCAACCACGGTGATCCCGTTTAACCAAAAAATTCACATGAAGAAACCGAAGAGGAAAAAACTTCTAAGCCCACGAAAGTGATTCGAATGGTCTTTTTTAGGGTATGGAACTCCATAGTGTCGGCTGAGAGCTGTCAAAGTCGTAGATCTCACAGGGAGCTTTGTTTCGACAGGTTATGGCTCCCGTAAGTCTAAACCAATCAAAAGATATGGCTGTTCGAATAATCGATATTCTCAGGGTGCAACAACGACGGTGAGATGTGCAACATCGGTTCAAAATACCGAAATGGTGACGTGCGACTTTTAGAAAAGATTGCGTGGATTTGAATCGGAACTGTACCATGGGGCATCATTCTCCAACGATGGAAAATCAGAGGCCAACCACGGTGATTCTGTTTAACCAAAAAATTCACGTGAAGAAACAATAGAGGAAAAAACTTCCGAGCCCCCGAAAGTGATTCAGATATTATTCTTTGGGCATGGTACTCCATAGTGACGACCGAGAGCTGTCAAAGTCGTAGATCTCACAGAGAGCTTCGTTTTTACTGGTTATGGATCCCGTAAGTCTAAACCAGTCAAAAGATATGGCTGTCCGAATAATCGATATCCTTAGGGTGCAGCATCGATGGTGCGAGGTGCAACATCGGTTCAAAATGCCGAAACGGTGTCGTGCGACTTTTAGAAATGAGTGCAGGGATTTGAAATGGAACTGTACCATGGGGCATCATTCTCCAGCGATGGTAAATCGGAGGCCAACCACGGTGATCCCGTTTAACCAAAAAATCCACCGATAGTGATTCAGATGGTCTTTTTTTGGCATGGAACTCCATAGTGACGGCTAAGAGCTGTCAAAGTCGTAGACCTTACAGAGAGCTTCGTTCTGACAGGTTATGGCTCCCGTAAGTATAAACTAGTCAAAAGATACGCCTATCCAAATAATCGATATCTTCAAGGTGCAACATCGACGGTGCGAGGTGTAACATCGGTTCAAAATGCTGAAACGGTGCCGTACGACCTTTAAAAATGATTGCGTGGATTTGAAATGGAACTGTACCATGCGGCATTATTCTCCAGCGATGGTAAATCGATGGTCAACCACGGTGATCTCGTTTAACCAAAAAATTCACATGAAGGAACCGAAGAGGAAAAAACTTCCAAGCACTCGAAGGTGTTTCGGATGGCCTTTTTTTGGTATGGAACTCCATATTGACGGCTGTGAGCCATCAAAGTCGTAGATCTCATAGAGAGCTTCATTTTGACTGGTTATGGCTCCCGAACGTCTAAGCCAATCAAAAGATATGTCTGTCTGAATAATCGATAGTCTCAGGGTGCAACATCGACAGTGCGAGGTGCAACTTCGGTTCAAAATGCCGAAATGGTGCCGTACGACTTTAAGAAATGAGTGCGTGGATTTGAAACAGAACTGTACAATGAGGCATCATTCTCCAGTGATGGCAAATCGGAAGCCAACCACGGTGATCCCATTTAACAAAAAAATTCACGTGAAGAAACCGTAGAGGAAAAAAATTCCGAGCCCCCGAAAGTGATTCAGATATTCTTCTTTGGGCATGGAACTCCGTAGTGACAGCCTAGAGCTGTCAAAGTCGTAGATCTCACAGAGAGCTTCGCTTTTGACTGGTTACGGCTCCTGTAACTCTAAACGAGTCAAAAGATATGGCTGTTCGAATAATCGATATCCTCAGGGTGCAACATCGACGGTGCGAGGTGCAACATCAGTTCAAATGCCAAAATGGTGTCGTGCGACTTATAGAAATGATTGTGTGGATTTGAAACGGAACTGTACCATGGGACATCATTCTCCAACGATGGTAAATCGGAGGCCAACCACGGTGATCCCGTTTAACCAAAAAATTCACATGAAGAAACCGAAGAGGAAAAAACTTCTGAGCCCCCGAAAGTGATTCGGATGGTCTTTTATAGGATATGGAACTCCATAGTGTCGGTTGAGAGCTGTCAAAGTCATAGATCTCACAGGGAGCTTCATTTTGACTGGTTATGGCTCCCGTATGTCTTAACCAATCAAAGGATATGGCTGTCCGAAAAATCGATATCCTCAGGGTGCAACAATGACGGTGCGAGGTGGAACATCTTTTCAAAATGCCGAAACGGTGCCGTGCGACTTTTAGAAAAGAGTGCGTGGATTTGAAACAGAACTGTACCATAAGACATCATTCTCCAGCGATGGAAAATCAGAGGCCAACCATGGTGATTCCATTTAACCAAAAAATTCACGTGAAGAAACCGTATAGGAAAAAACATCCGAGCCCCCGAATGTGATTAGGATATTCTTTTTTGGGCATGGAACTCCGTAGTGATGGCCGAGAGCTATCAAAGTCGTAGATCTCATAGAGAGCTTCGTTTTGACATGTTATGGAACCCGTAAGTCTAAATTAGTCAAAAGTTATGGCTGTCCGAATAATCGATATTCTTAGGGTGCAGCATCGACGGTGCGAGGTGCGACGTCGGTTCAAAATGCCGAAATGGTGTCGTACGACTTTTATAAATGATTGCATGCATTTGAAACGGAACTGTACCATGGGGCATCATTCTCCAACGATGGTAAATCGGTGGCCAACCAAGGTGATCCCGTTTAACCAAAAAATTCACGTGAAGAAACCGAAGAGGAAAAAAACTTCCGAGCCTTCGAATGTGATTCGGTTGGTTCTTTTTGGGTGTGCAACTCCCTATTGACAGTCGAGCGCTTTCAAAGTCGTAAATCTCACAAAGAGCTTCATTTGGACTGGTTATGGATCCCGTAAGTCTAAACCAGTCAAAAGATATAGTTGTCCGAATAATCGATATCCTTAGGGTGAAACATCGACGGTGCGAGGTGCAACATCGGTTCAAAATGCCAAAACGGTGCCGTGCGGCTTTTAGAAATGAGTTCATGGATTTGAAACGGAACTGTACCATGGGGCATCATTCTCCAGCGATGGCAAATCGGAGGCCAACCACGGTGACCCCGTTTAACCAAAAAATTCACAAGAAGAAACCGAAGAGGAAAAAACTTCCAAGCCCCCAAAAGTGATTCAGATGGTCTTTATTTGGTATGGAACTCCATAGTGACGGCTGAGTGGAATCAAAGTCATAGATCTCACAGAAAGCTTTGTTCTGACTGGTTATGGCTCCCGTAAGTCTAAACCAGTCAAAAGATATGGTTGTTCGAATAATCGATATCCTCATGGTGCAACATCGACGGTGCACGGTGCAACATCAGTTCAAAATGTCGAAACGGTGCCGTACGATTTTTAGAAATGAGTGCGTGGGTTTGAACGAAACTGTCCCATGGGTCATCATTCTCCAGCGATGGTAAATCGAAGGCCAACCACGGTGATTTCGTTTAACCAAAAAATTCACGTGAAGAAAACGTAGAGGAAAAAACTTTCGAGCACCCGAAAGTGATTCAGATATTCTTCTTTGGTCATGGTACTCCACAGTGACGGTCGAGAGCTGTCAAAGTCATTGATCTCACAAAGAGCTTCATTTTGACTGGTTATGGATCCTGTAAGTCTAAACCAGTCAAAAGATATGGTTGTCCGAATAATCGATATCCTTAGGGTACATCATCGATGGTGCGAGGCGCAACATCGTTTCAAAATGCCGAAACGGTGCCGTACGACATTTAGAAATGAGTGTGTGAATTTGAAATGGAACTGTACCATGGGGCATCATTCTCCAGCAATGGTAAATCGGAGGCCAACCACGGGGATCCCGTTTAACCAAAAAGTTCACATGAAGAATCCAAAGAGGAAAAAATTCTATGCCCCCGAAAGTGATTCGGATGGTCTTTTTTTGGGTATGGAACTCCCTAGTGACGGTCGAGCGCTGTCAAAGTCATAGATCCCACATAGATCTTTATTTTGACTGGTTATGGCTCCCGTAAGTCTAAACCAGTCAAAAGATATAGCTGTCCGAATAATCGATATCCTTAGGGTGCAACATCAACGGTGCGAGGTGCAAATCCGGTTCAAAATGCCGAAACGGTGCCGTACGACTTTTAGAAATGAGTGCATGGATTTGAAACTGAACTGTACAATAGGGAATCATTCTCCAAGGATGGAAAATCGGAGGCCAACCACGGTGATCCCGTTTAACCAAAAAATTCACGTGAAGAAACCGTAGAGGAAAAAACTTCCGAGCACCCTAAAGTGATTCGGATAGTCTTTTTTGGTATGGAACTCCATAGTGATGGTTGAGAGCTATCAATGTCATAGATCTCATAGAAAGCTTCATTCTGACTGGTTATGGCTCCCGTAAGTCTAAACCAGTCAAAAGATATGGCTGTCCGAATAATCGATATCCTCAGGGTGCACCATCGACGGTCCATGGTGCAACATCGGTTCAAAATGCCGAAACGGTGCCGTACGACTTTTAGAAATGTGTGCGTGGATTTGAAATAGAACTGTACCATGGGGCATCATTCTCTAGTGATGGTAAATCGAAGGCCAACCACGATGATCACGTTTAACCAAAAAAATCACATGAAGAAACCGAAGAGGAAAGAACTTCCGAGCTTTCGAAAGTCATTCGGATGGTCTTTTTTTGGTATGGAACTCCATATTGACGGCTAAGAGCCGTCAATGTCATAGATCTCACAGAGAGCTTCGTTTTGACAAGTTATGGCTCTCGAAAGTCTAAACCAATCAAAAGATATGGCTGTCCGAATAATCGATAGTCTCAGGGTGCAACATCAACGGTGCGAGGTGCAATATCGGTTCAAAATCCTGAAACGGTGCCGTGCAACTTTTAGAAATGAGTCCGTGGATTTGAAACAGAACTATACCATTAGGCATCATTCTCCAGCGATGGCAAACCGGAGGGCAACCACGGTGATCCCGTTTAACCAAAAAATTCACATGAAGAAACCATAGAGGAAAAAACTTCCGAGCCCCCGAAAGTGATTCGGATATTCTTCTTTGGGCATGGAACCCGTAGTGATGGCAGAGAGTTATCAAAGTTATAGATCTCAATGAGAGCTTCGTTTTGACTGGTTATGGCTCCCGTAACTCTAAACGAATCAAAAGATATGGTTTTCCGAATAATTGATATCCTTAGGGTGCAACATCAACGGTGCGAGGTGCAACATCGGTTCAAAATTCCAAAACAGTGTAGTGCAACTTTTAGAAATGAGTGCTTGGATTTGAAACGGGGTTGTACCATGGGGTATCATTCTCCAGCGATGGTAAATCGGAGGCCAACCATGGTGATCCCGTTTAACCAAAACATTCACATGAAGAATCCAAAGAGGAAATAACATCCGAGCCCCCGAAAGTGATTCAGATGGTCTTTTTTTGGGTATGGAACTCTCTAGTGATGGTAGAGAGCTGTCAAATTCGTAAATCTCACAGAGAGCTTCGTTTTGACTGGTTATAGCTCCCGAAATCCTAAACCAATCAAAAGATATGATTGTCTGAATAATCGATAATCTCAGGGTACAACACTGACGGTGAGAGGTGCAACTTCGGTTAACAATGCCGAAACGGTGCACTGTGGCTTTTAGAAATGAGTGCATGGATTTGAAACAACTGTACCATGGGGCATCATTCTCCAGCGATGGAAAATCAAAGGCCGACCACGGTGATCCCATTTAACCAAAAAATTCACGTGAAGAAACCGTAGAGGAAAAAACTTCTAAGCCCCAGAAAGTGATTCAGATATTCTTCTTCGGGCATGGAACTCCGTAGTGGCGGCGGAGATTTCTCAAAGTCGTCGATCTCAAAGAGAGCTTTGTTTTTATAGGTTATAGTTCCAGTAACTCTAAACGAGTTAAAAGATATGACTGTCCGAATAATCGATATCCTCAAGGTGCAACATCGACGGTGCGAAGTGCAACATCGATTCAAAATGCCGAAACGGTGACGTGTGACTTTTAGAAATGAGTGCGTGGATTTGAAATGGGACTGTACCATGGGGCATCATTCTCCAGTGATGGTAAATCGAAGGCCAACCACGGTGATCCCGTTTAACCAAAAAATTCACATAAAGAAACTGAAGAGGAAAAAACTTCCGAGCCCCCAAAAGTGTTTCGGATGGTCCTTTTTTGGGTATGACACTCCATAGTGACGGCCGAAAGCTGTCAAAGTCATAGCTCTCATAGAGAGCTTCGTTTTGACAGGTTATGGCTCAGATAAGTCTAAATGAGTCTATAGATATTGCTATCTGAATAATCGATTTCCTTAGGATGCTACATCGACGGTACGTGATGCAATATCAGTTCAAAATGCCGAAACGATGCCGTGCGACATATAGAAATGAGTGTGTGGATTTGAAACCAAACTGTACCATGGGGCATCATTCTCCAGCAATGGTAAATCGGAGGCCAACCACGGTGATCCCGTTTAACCAAAAAAATCACATGAAGAAACCAAAGAGGAAAAAACTTCCGAGCCCCCGATAGTGATTCAGATGGTCTTTTATAGGGTATGGAACTCCATAGTGACAGCTGAGAGCTGTCAAAGTCATAGATCTCACAGGGAGCTTCGTTTTGACTGGCTATGGCTCCCGTCAATCTAAACCAATCAAAAGATATGGCTTTCCCAATAATCGATATCCTCAGGGTGCAACAACGATGGTGTGAGGTGCAACATCGGTTCAAAATGCCGAAACGGTGCCATGCAACTTTTAGAAAAGAGTGCGTGGATTTGAAACGGTAGAGTACCATGAGGCATCATTATGCAGCGATGGCAAATTGGAGGCCAACCACGGTGATCCTGTTTAACCAAAAAAATTACATGAAGAAACCGTAGAGGAAAAAACTTTCGAGCCCCCAAAGTGATTCAGATATCCTTCTTTGGGCATGGAACTCTGTAGTGACGGCCAAGAGCTGTCAAAGTTGTAGATCTCAAAATGAGCTTCGTTTTGACCGGTTATGGATCCCGTAAGTCTAAACCAGTCAGAATATATGGTTGTCCGAATAATCGATATCTTTAGGGTGCAGCATCGACGGTGCGAGGTGCAACATCGGTTCAAAATGCCGAAACGGTGCCGTACGACTTTTAGAAATGAGTGCATGGATTTGAAATGGAACTGTACCATTGGGCATCATTCTCCAGCGATGGTAAATTGGAGGCCAACCATGGTGATCCCGTTTAACCAAAAAAATCGCATGAAGAATCCGAAGAAGAAAAAACTTCCGAGCCCCAGAAAGTGATTCGGATGGTCTGTTTTTTGGCATGGAAATCCCTAGTGGTGGCCGAGAGCTATCAAAATCGTAGATCTCACAAAGAGCTTCGTTTTCACTGGTTATGGCTCCCGTAAGTCCAAACCAATCAAAAGATATGGTTGTTTGAATAATCGATATCCTTAGGGTGAAGCATCGACGGTGCGAGGTGCAACATCAGTTCAAAATGCCAAAACGGTGCCGTACAACATTCTTAAATGAGTGCGTTGACTTGAAATGGAACTGTACCAGGGGCATCATTCTTCAGCGATGGTAAATCAGAGGCCAACCACGGTGATCCCGTTTAACCAAAAAATTCACATGAAGAATCCGAAGAGGAAAAAACTTCCGAGCCCCCGAAAGTGATTCGAATGGTCTTTTGGTATGGAACTCAATAGTGACGGCTGAGAGCTATCAAAGTCATAGATCTCACAAAGAGCTTCGTTTTGACTGGTTATGGCTCCCGAAAGTCTGAACCAATCAAAAGATATGGTCGTCCGAATAATCGATAGTCTCAAGGTGCAACATCGACAGTGCGAGGTGCAACATCAGTTCAAAATGTCGAAACGGTGTCGTGCGGCTTTTAGAAATGAGTCCGTGGATTTGAAATAGAACTGTACCATTGGGCATCATTCTCCAGCGATAAAAAATCGGAGGCCAACCACGGTGATCCCGTTTAACCAAAAAAATCACTTGAAGAAACCGAAGAGGAAAAAACTTCCAAGCCACCGAAAGTGATTCGGGTGGTCTTTTTTGGTATGGAACTCCATAGTGACTGCTAAGAGCTAACAAGGTCGTAGATCTCACAGAGAGATTCGTTTTGACAGGTTATGGCTACCGCAAGTTTGAACCAATCAAAAGATATGGCTGTCCGAATAATCGATTTCCTCAGGGTGCAACAACGACGGTGCATGGTGCAACATCGGTTCAAAATGCCAAAACGGTGCCGTACGACTTTTAGAAATGAGTGATTGGATTTGAAACGGAACTGCACCATGGGGCATCAACCTCGAGCGATGGTAATTCGGAGGCCGACCACGGTGATCCCGTTTGACTAAAAAATTCACATGAAGAAACCGAAGAGGAAAAAACTTTCGATCCCCCGAAGCGGATGGTCTTTTTTTGGTATGGAACTCCATAGTGAGGTCTTAGAGCAGTCAAAGTCGTAGATCTCATAGAGAGCTTTGTTTTGACTGGTTATGGCTCCCGAAAGTCTGAACTAATCAAAAGATATGGGTGTCCGAATAATCGATAGTCTCAGGGTGCAAAATCGACGGTGCGAGGTGCAACATCGGTTCAAAAAGACAAAACGGTGCCATGCGACTTTTAGAAATGAGTGCGTGGATTTGAAACGAACTGTACCCTGGGGCATCATTCTCCAGCGATGGTAATTCAGAGGCCAACCACAGTGATCCCGTTTAACTAAAAAATTCATGTGAAGAAACCGTAGAGGAAAAAACGTCCAAGCCCCAGAGAGTTAATCGGATATTCTTCTTTGGGCATGGAACTCCGTAGTGATGGCAAAGAGCTATCAAAGTCGTAGATCTCAAAGAGAGCTTTGTTTTAATGGTTATGGCTCCCGTAACTCTAAAACGAGTCAGAAGATATGGTTGTCCGAATAATCGATATCCTCAGGGTGCAACATCGGTTCAAAATGCCGAAACGGTGTCGTGCGACTTATAGAAATGAGTGTTTGTATTTGAAATGGAACTATACCATGGGGCATCATTCTCCAGTGATGGTAAATCAGAGGCCAACCACGGTGATTCAGTTTAACCAAAAAATTCACATGAAGAAACGGAAGAGGAAAAAACTTCCGAGCCCCTGAAAATTAGTCGGATGGTCTTTTATAGGGTATGGATCTCCATAGTGATGGCTGAGGGCTATCAAAGTCGTAGATCTCACAAGGAGCTTCATTTTGACTGGTTATGGCTCATGTAAGTCTAAACCAATCAAAAGATATGGTTGTCCGAATAATCGATATCATCAGGGTGCAACAACGACGGTGCGAGGTGCAACACCGGTTCAAAATGCCAAAACGGTGCCTTGCGAATTTTAGAAAAAAGTGTGTGGATTTGAAACAGAACTGTACCATGGAGCATCATTCTCCAACGATGGCAAATCGGAGGCCAACCACCGTGATCCCGTTTAACCAAAAAATTCACGTGAAGAAACCGTAGAGAAAAAACTTCCGAGCCCCCGAAAGTGATTAGGACATTCTTCTTTGGGCATGGTACTCCGTAGTGACGGACGAGAGCTATCAAAGTCGTAGATCTCACAGAGAGATTCGTTTTGACTGGTTATGGATCTCGTAAGCCTAAACTAGTCAAAAGATATGGCTGTCCGTATAATCGATATCCTTAGGGTGCAGCATCGACGGTGCGAGGTGCAACAACGGTTCAAAATGCCGAAACGGTGCCATACGACTTTTAGAAATGAGTGCATGGATTTGAAATGGAACTATACCATGGGGCATCATTCTCCAACGATGGTAAATCGGAGGCCAACCACAGTGATCCCGTTTAACCAAAAAATTCACATGAAGAATCCGAAAAGGAAAAAACTTCCGAGCCCTAGAAAGTGATTCAGATGGTCTTTTTTCTGGGTATGGAACTCCCTAGTGATGGTCGTGAGCTATCAATGTCGTAGATCTCACAGAGAGATTCATTTTGACTGGTTATGGCTCCCGTAAGTCTACACCAGACAAAAGATATAGTTGTTTGAATAATCGATATCCTCAGGGTGCAACATCGACGATGCGAGGTGCAACATCGGTTCAAAATGCCGAAACGGTGCCCTGCGGCTTTTAGAAATGAGTGCGTGGATTTGAAATGGAACTGTACCATGGGGCATCATTCTCCAATGATGGAAAATCGGAGGCCAACCACGGTGATCTCGTTTAACCAAAAAATTCACATGAAGAAACCGAAGAGGAAAAAACTTCCAAACCACCGAAAGTAATTCGGATGGTCTTTTTTGGTATGGAACTCCATAGTGACGGTTGAGAGCTATCAAAGTCGTAGATCTCACAGAGAGCTTCGTTATAACAAGTAATGGCTACCGTAAGTCTAAACTAGTCAGAAGATATGGCTGTATGAATAATCGATATCCTTAAGGTGCAACATCAATGGTGCGTGGTGCAACATCGGTTCAAAATGCCGAAACGGTGTCGTACGACTTTTAGAAATGAGTGCGTAGATTTGAAACGGAACTGTACCATGAGGCATCATTCTCCAGCAATGGTAAATCGGAGGCCAACCACGATGATCCCGTTTGACCAAAAAATTCACATGAAGAAACCGAAGAGAAAAAAATTCCGAGCCCCCGAAAGTGATTCGGATGGTCTTTTGGTATGAAACTCCATAGTGACGGCTGAGAGCTGTCAAAGTCCTAGATCTCACAGTGAGCTTCGTTTTGACTGGTGTGAATAATCGATAGTGCGAGGTGCAACATCAGTGGTCCGAATAATCGATGGTCTCAGGGTGCAACATCGATGGTGCGAGGTGCAACATCGGTTCAAAATGCCGAAACGGTGTCGTGCGACTTTTAAAAATGAGTGCGTAGATTTGAAACAAAACTGTACCATGGGGCATCATTCTCTAGCGATGGAAAATCGGAGGCCAACCACGGTGATCCCGTTTAACCAAAAAATTCAGGTGAAGAAACCGTAGAGGGAAAAACTTTCGAGCCCCCGAAAATGATTTAGATATTCTTCTTTGGGCATGGAACTCCATAGTGACGGCATAGAGCTATCAAAGTCGTTGATCTCAAAGAGAGCTTCGTTTTTAGAGGTTATGTCTCCCATAAATCTAAACGAGTCAAAAGATATGGTTGTCCGAATAATCGATATCCTCTGGGTGCAACATCGACGGTGCGAGGTGCAACATCGGTTCAAAATGCCGAAATGGTGTCGTGCAACTTATAGAAATGATTGTGTGGATTTGAAACGGAACTGTACCATGGGACATCATTCTCCAGCGATGGAAAATCGGAGGCCAACCACGGTGATCCTGTTTAACGAAAAAATTCACATGAAGAAATCGAAGAGGAAAAAACTTCCAAGCCACCGAAAGTGATTCAGATGGTCTTTTTTTGATATGGAACTCCATAGTGACGGCTGAGAGCTGTCAAAGTCGTAGAACTCACAAAGAGCTTCGTTCTAACTAGTTATGGCTCCCGCAAGTATAAACTAATCAAAAGATATGGCTGTACGAATAATCGATATCCTCAAGGTGCAACATCGACGGTGTGTGGTGCAACATCGGTTTAAAATGCTGAAACGGTGTCGTACAACTTTTAGAAATGAGTGCATGGATTTGAAATGGAACTGTACCATGGGGCATCATTCTCTAGTGATGGTAAATCAGAGGACAACCACGGTGATCCCGTTTAACCAAAAAATTCACTTGAAGAAACCGAAGAGGAAAAAAATTCCGAGACCCCGAAAGTGATTCGGATGGTCTTTTGGTATGGAACTCCATAGTGACGGCTGAGAGCTGTCAAAGTCGTAGATCTCACAGAGAGCTTCGTTTTGGCTGGTTATGGCTCTCGAAAGTCAAAACCAATCAAAAGGTATGGTTGTTTGAATAATCGATAGTCTCAGGGTGCAACATCGACGGTGCGAGGTGCAACATCGGTTCAAAATTCCAAAACGGTGTCGTGCAACTTTTACAAATGAGTGCGTGGACTTGAAATAGAACTATACCATGGGGCATCATTCTCCAGTGATGGCAAATTGGGGGCCAACCACATTGATCCCATTTAACCAAAAAATTCACGTGAAGCAACCGTAGAGGAAAAAAGTTCCAAGCCCCCGAAAGTGATTCAGATATTCTTCATTGTGCATGGAACTCCGTAGTGACGGCAGAGAGCTATAGAAGTCGTAGATCTCACGGATAGCTTCGTATTGACAGGTTATGGCTCTCGTAACTCTAAACGAGTCAAAAGATATGGTTGTCCGAATAATCGATATCCTAATGGTGCAACATCGACGGTGCGAGGTGCAACATCAGTTCAAAATGCTGAAACGGTGTCGTGCGACTTTTAGAAACGAGTGCGTGGATTTGAAACAGAACTGTTCCATGGGGCATCATTCACCAGCGATGGCAAATCGGAGGCCAACCATGGTGATCCCGTTTAACCAAAAAATTCACGTGAAGTAACCGTAGAGAAAAAAATCTTCCGAGCCCCCGAAAGTGATTCGAATTTCTTCTTTGGGCATGGAACTCCGTAGTGATGGCAGAGAGCTATAAAAGTCGTAGATCTCAAAGATAGCTTCGTTTTGACAGGTTATGGCTCCCGTAACTCTAAACGAGTCAAAAGATATGGTTGTCCGAATAATCGATATCCTCACGGTGCAACATCGACGGTGCGAGGTGCAACATCGGTTCAAAACGCCTAAACGGTGCCATGCGACTTATAGAAATGAGTGTGTAGATTTGAAACGGAACTGTATCATGGGGCATCATTCTCCAGTGATGGTAAATCGGAGGCCAACCACGGTGATCATGTTTAACCAAAAAATTCACATGAAGAAACCGAAGAGGAAAAAACTTCCGAGCCCTCGAAAGTGATTCAGATGGTCTTATATAGGGTTTGGAACTCCATAGTGACAGCTGAGAGCTATCAAAGTCGTAGAACACACAGGGAGCTTCGTTTTGACTGGTTATGGCTCCCGTAAGTCTAAACCAATCAAAAGATATGGCTGTCCGAATAATCGATATCCTTAGGGTGCAGCATCGACTGTGCGAGGTCCAACATCGGTTCAAAATGCCGAAATGGTGTCGTGCGTCTTTTAGAAATGAGTGCGTGGATTTGAAACGGAACTGTACCATGGGGCATCGTTCTCCGGCGATGGCAAATCGAAGGCTAACCACGGTGATCCCGTTTAACCAAAAAATTGACATGAAGAAACCGAAGAGGAAAAAACTTCTATGCCCCTGAAAATGATTCGGATGGTCTTTTATAGGGGTATGGATCTCCATAGTGATGGCTGAGAGCTGTCAAAGTCGTAGATCTTACATAGATATTCGTTATGACTGGTTATGCCTCCCGTAAGTCTAAACCAATCAAAAGATATGGCTGTCCGAATAATCGATATCCTCAGGGTGCAACAACGACGGTGCGAGGTGCAACATCGGTTCAAAATGCCGAAACGGTGTCGTGCGACTTTTAGAAAAGATTGCGTGGAAAAATTATGGAAATTGAAACCCATCTCTAAAATCATGTTTTACCTAACATATAATTTTTCCATGGCATTCTTGTTTGTACCAAAATTGAGCACAACACTCTTCGGAAGTTTTTGAAGAGATAAAGTGATGAAATTAAATAGAAAAGGAGGAATTATCTAACAAAAACTCCAAATATCAGATATGAAAATAATTAACATGCAAGGAGACACAAGAATTTAGAGTGGTTCGGCGTATTTCGTACGTCCACTATGAAGTAGTTTGCTTTATTGATCTATCTTTGACGATTACAAGTGAATTCAATGAATTACAGCAGGTAATTATGATTTGCACCAGTGAAATTCGTTGGTAGCAGCAGCAATGGAGTTCAGATCTAGATCCGGCTGAGTCCGAGCATTGGAGATTTCAAAAAAGAAGAAGAACCCCTTTTCTATTGGCTTTGGGGGTCTATTTATAGGTGTAGGAGGCTGGTATTTTGCTCAGATCTCGGGAGACCCCCTCTGGCACATGACCAGGCCCGCGCGCCCAAGCCCGTGAAGTTTCGGTCCGATCCGTGATCGATACGAACATATTTCATATCATTCAAGATTTCATCCAATGGAGTCGAAATTTGGTGTGGGCATTCTTTAGCATGCACGTAAGCTTCTGTGAAAATTTCATAGCATTTGGACTTGTAAATCATGAGATATGATCGATACGAATTAGGGTCTTCGGTTGGCTGTTTCATTCGACTTCCTCACTTCGACTCGGTCCTGTTCGACTCGGTATTGTTCAAATCCCTGTTCGACTCGGTCTTGTTCGAATCGCTGTTCGACTCGGTCTCGTTCGAATCGCTTGGAGGTGGCCTATTTTGCATCGATAAGAGTGACCCAACTAGATGGAGTCGAACAGTGGCTCTGAAATGGAGTCGAGCTAGATGGAGTCAAACAATGGCTTTGTAATGGAGTCGAACTAGATGGAGTCGAACAGTTGCTCTTCAATGGATGCGGAGCGGAGCGAGTCAAACCGAGGCTCTTCAATGGATGCGGAGTGGAGCGAGTCAAACAGAGATTCTCTGATGGATGCGAAGCGGAGCGAGTCGAACAGATGCTCTCTGATGGATGCGAAGCGGAGCGAGTCGAATAGATGCTCTCTAATGGATGTGAATTGGAGCGAGTCGAACAGATGTTCTCTGATGGATGCGAAGTGGAGCGAGTCGAACAGAGACTCTTTTTATTCAATTTTGCATCGATCATAACATGAGCATATTAACTCGGATTGACTTGAAATTTAGAACGCTGGCTCTCACAGCTTCGCTTGTCGTGTCATATCAATTTTAGCTCGATCGGGACTCGGACAAAATTCGTCGATATCCATAGCGAGCCTGTATATAACCGATTTCTAGGACGGACCGTCATTGGTTACTGTTTGTACCAAAATTGGGCACAACACTCTTCGAAAGTCTTTGAAGAGATAAAGTGAAGAAAATAAATGTAAAAAGAGGATTTATCTAACAAAAACTCCAAATTTCAGAAATAAGAATAACTAGAATGTAGGGAGACACAGGAATTTAGAGTGGTTCGGCGTATTGCCTACGTCCACTATGAAGTAGTTTGCTTTATTGATCTTTCTTTGATGTTTACAAGTGAATGCAATGAATTACAAGAGTTAGCTATTATTTGCAGCAATGAATCTTGTTGATAGCAGCAGCGACAGAGTTCAGATCTGGATCTGGCGGAGTTTGGGCATTGGAGATCTCAAGGAGGAAGAAGAACCCCTTTTTTGTTGGCTTTGGGGGTCTATTTATAGGTGTAGGAGGCTGATATTTCGCTCAGATCTCGAGAGACCCTCTCTGGCACGTGACCAGGCCCGTACGCCCAAGCCCACGAAGTTTCGGTTCGATCCGTGATTGACACGAGCTGATTTCGACTCGCTCAAGATCTCATCCAATGGAGTTGAAATTTGGCGTGGACACTCTCTAGCATGCACGTAGTCTTCTGTGAAAATTTCATAACATTTGGACTTGTAGATTGGGAGATATGATCGATACGAAATAGATTTCTCAGCAGGCTGTTTCCTTCGACTCGCTTCCCTGCTTCGACTCGCTCATGTTTCGACTCGATGACGTGGCGCTCTGCTGGAGTCGAATCAGACAGAGTCGATCAGTGGTTCTGTGAGGGCTGTGGAGCGGGTCGAAGAGGACTCTCTTTTGGATGTTGTCTTGATCGAGCCGAAGTAAGCACTCGGTTTGAGCGAGTCGAAGCAAGCTTTGGTCGAGCGAGTCGAAGTTGGCAACTGGGCGAAGCGAGTCGAAGTGGGCAACTGGACGAAGCGAGTCGAAGTGGGCAACTGGGCGAAACGAGTCGAAGTGGTGAACTGGGCGAAGCGAGTCGAAGTGGGGATTCCAGATGGCAACAAGTCAAACAAGAACGAGTCGAAGTTGATATTTGAGGGAACCGGAGCGAGTCGAAGGAGGGAGTCGAAGGAGCGAGTCGACTCTGTCTGATTTTCGTCCAATTTTGCATCCCTCATAACTTGAGCATACGAACTCGGATTGACTTGAGATTTTGAACGTTGGTTCCCATGGCTTAGCATGCCGTGTCCTACCAATTTTGGCTAGATCCGGACTCATAAAAAATTCATCGACATCCATGGTGAGCCCCTGTATGACTGATCTCCAGGACGGACCGTCATTGGTTATTAGTCAATCCCTTGGTGTTACGGCCTTGCCAAAAGACGAGATAACATTTGCCCCCCAAAGTACTCTTGTGAAAACATGATGTGCTTTGAAGTGCTTCAATCTTTATTCTAAATTGTTATCGTCTTCCCGATGAAAGCTGTAATCTTTGGCCGTTCTTCTTGATAATGTAAACTGTTAACTGTTGACTGCTGTGCCCTGTATCATTGCAACTGATTGTTGTATGCCAGTGGTTATCCGTTTGCTGTTGTAGTTGTTACCATATGTATTTCTGATTCTTAAAATTTTTGAATGCTGACTATTAGTCCGTCATTCATGCATGTACGTTAACCTGACTCCCGCTGACGTTTGCACGTTCTCGAGTCGTGTAAATGATCGAAACGTCAAAGATAATTTTCATTGGATTTGTGGACGTGAAGTAAGCATGTTGAGTTGATGGAGTTGATCTCCGGAAGTCGTGATTCTATGGATTCGAACAGGATGTTCGACTCGGTCTTGGATCGAACTGCGTCATTCGACTTGGTCTTGGATTGGAACATCATAGGAGCTGGAGTCGAAACGCACAAGAGACGGAGTCGAAGGGGAGCGAGTCGAAGGAGCGAGTCGAAGTGATGGTGTGTAATGATGCATTGGAGATGGAGTCAAAGGGAAGCGATACGAATGGTAGTTCCGTATCTATGCACCGAAGAGGGAGTCGAAGCACGTGTTCGACTCCATTGGAACCTGAATCATTTATTCCCCTTGCTTTTCACTTTATATAAATATCTGGCACTTAGCTGTTTTTTTTTACGTTTTACCTTTCACCTTTACCTTCCCTGCCTTCGCATCGCTCTGAGACTCGAGAGGAAAGAACGAAAATTCTTGACTTCAAATCAACTCCTACCATCACTTAATCGAATTAATCTGACAGATCTAGGTAATCAATAAACGAATCCATGTGTAAAACGATGAGGCTTGGGTTTTCCTATCAAATCAATCAAAGTCGTGGTCAATCGAAGGCTTCCTGGCCTCCGCTTCGTGCCGATGGAGTGTGGGTTTCGAGATGATGAGACGAGGGTCTTCGCGTCGATCGATGATGGAGCTTAGCTTTTTATCGGGTGCTCTGAATTCATGGATCGACACGAAGGGATCGCGCATGATGGACTCAAAACAATGGCCTCGAATCGAGTCGAAAAGTGTATCTTTTGATCGAGTCGAAGTACAGGCCTGGGATGGTTCGAAGCGGAGTGCCTGGAGATCGAGTCAAACCGCGTAGCTCTTGATCGAGTCGAAGCAGAGGCTTTGGATCGAGTCGAAGCACGTGGTTTGGGATTGAGTCGAAGTAGAGGCTTCGAAGCGAGTCGAAGAGCGTGGCTTCGGACCGAGTCGAAGGACATGGTCTTGGACCGAGTCGAAATGCATACTCCCAAATGATCGATTCGACCTCGAGCCTTAGTGAATGATTTGAATTCGAACTTGAATAATTGCCTTGAACTTGCACTTTTGACACTTTGACCATTTGTTTAATTTTGACGACATCGGAAATTCTAGTGCCTTTGAACACTTAACTCGGACGAACTTCAGATTTTCTTAATTGGACTTAATTGTTTCACTGCACACCTGATTGCCTAGTGAAGTTCGTCGATGAAACTGGAACTTACTAAAATAATAACACATTTTAACTTGGACCGATAGCTAATAACTGGATGGCATGCTTGCGACGGTCAGCGATGACGGTCCTTCTAAGTGAATTCTGAAGTCTCATTATTCACACGTTTTCCTTAATCCGGTTGATCTTCCCAAATAATATACAATACTACACTACACAACACGCTCACACACTTTACACTGGGGGATGCATGAGTGTTATTTGTCAGTTTAACAATGATTTTTTATAAGCTAGCTGGTCATGGATCCTTCAAGTTCTCAGCAACCGGAATTTCCAAGTTCTATTCCTCCAACCATAGAGATACCGGTTATTGAAGCCGAAGTTATAGAGCCAGTTCCGGATGACCGTCCGGGCGCTCGGTTTATACTCAATCCATCAGATTCCATGTCGTCGGGTATCTCTGAAGACATGCTTGGCCGGATCTGCTTAAGGCACGGTTTGTCTCTTGACGACGTGATACTTCCTGGGCCTACTGACAGGCCACACAACCCCCCGGCGGGGTATACCGCTTTCAACCGTCACGCTTGTACAGCGGGGACACTTCCTCCCTTCAATGACTATATAAGGGAGACGTTATCATTTCTGGGCATAGCTCCATCTCAGCTACATCCCAACGGTTATGCCTTATTGAACAGCATCTTCATTCTCTTCATGGAGATCCTTTTTCGACCACCGAAGCCGATCGAGATCCGATATTTATTCATTATCAAGAGCCGTGGAGACAGCCCCTCTTTCACCTTTCTGGAAGCGGTTAGGAGCTGCCACATTGTACAGGGCTCTTGGGGAAGGCTGAGTTATTACAAAACCGAATGGTTCTACGTTCGATGCCCCCTTGGATTTGCTGGGCGGTGGTTGGATAGACGTAAGTGTTCCCATTTCCCATGATTTACTGAGATGTTAATGACCGACTCCAAGGACGGACATACTTTTTCTCTCTTACAGCCGCAATCTCTCACCCCGATGGTGCGTACTTCAGAGAGCTTGTTCGGATTCTACAAGCGTTTCCGGGCGAAGAGAGGCATATAGACGTAGCCTGACCGATTGGAATTTGAGGGCTGTCGGGCTGATAGAACGAAGACAGAGCATACACCTGGATGTGATACATAGGGTGGCCTCGAAGAAACGCATGAAACGTGTGAAGCGCAAAGCGCCTGCAGTTGCGACCACCGAGGAAGTTGATCCAGAAAGAATGCCCACTAATACTGAGCTCACGGCCGTGCCTCCTTTCGATGTTCAGGATTCCGGAGGAAAAAGAAAGGGCAAGGCCGCTGCTTACAAATGCCCTAAATCGAAGAGATTTAAGTCCGTGGTCGTGTCTTTACCTTCCCAGGGGATTAGAATTTCAGAAGCTCCTCCCCCGCAAGTGGAGAGTCCTTTTGCTAAGCTTGATGATATTTCGATCCTGGATTTCGTGTCGTCTCCTCACGATGACGGGATGGAAGGGTTTGATAGTGCTTTTGAACTGAGCGGGTCGCTTTCTATGGGTGCGGCCGACATTTCTGGTTGGTCGGGAGATTGCACATGCATACACATCACTACACTTCATGATCCACAACTGTACGTCGTCCAACTTAGGAAGTAGCTAACTCATTCTTCGCTTCTCATTTTCAGGTACCATGTCCAGGAGAGGATCAATGCTGAACAGTCTCCGCTCAGACCGAAAGGCTTCAGGTTATTATGATTATCGCAGGAGGGATTCTGATAGGGATCGCGATCGCGAGTACTCTAGTCAGGACAGGTATGGGAGTGACAGGGATAGAGTATACAGGCACCGGTCTAGATCACGTTCTCCTCCTCCCAGGCTTCCGTCTCCACCTCCTGCTCATGTTCCACAGCCGCCCGAGCATCCTCGTCACAGGCCCTCCTCTCATACTTCAAGATCTGAGACTCATATTTAGAGAGTCGAGACTACACCTTCTGTAGTTACAGAGCAAGTCCCTGCCGATCCTACTGGAGAAGGGTCCCTTAAGTTGGCTCAAATGAAGAAGGATTTCCTGAATATTTGCTTGGACGGTTATGTTTTTCCTCCCCACTTGAAGAGAATTTCATCTTCGGTAGAAGGCACGATGAATGACTTTGTCCACGACATTTATACCCAATATCGAGAGTGGGCGAAGGCTGCTGAAAAAGCTTCCAAAGTGGCCTTCGAGCGGGCTAAAGAGATCGAGAAGATGGAGATCGAGCTTGCAAAAAGGGATCGTATTATTCAGGTCCTCTCTGTCGAGTCCAAGTCTTCTCGGAAATCTGAGATTGAGGCCATTAAGAAGGCTGATGAAGCGAAGGCGAAGATGGAGAGGTTGGGGCAGACACACGTTGCCCTGGTAGAGGAGATGGGACACCGGAATACCAAAGTTATCGCCGAGCGGGATGCGGCGGTCAAGGAGCTCAACGAACTAAAAGCCAAATTCGCCAGCTTGGTTAAAGAAAAAGATGATGCGAACATCGCAGCCCAGGAGGCGTGCGATCAGGCTGTTCTGCTCAGGGGAGAACGGGATGCGGCGGTGGCCAAAGTCCAGAAAGCGGAGACTGAGGTCGAGGAAAGGGTGAAATTGGCCGAGGTCGGGCTAGAGGCCGACATCGAGGACCTCCTTGTTGTCTACAATGCTAATGTGCTGAGGCATAGAGGCTTAGCCTGGCTTGATGACTATTCGGTGCATCTCCGCAGTGCTTGGGGCCGATTGGTCGAGGAGGAGAAAGAGGCGCACCCGGGTGAATCTATGGATGAATTCGAGCTTGAGAATCGCCTGTTAACTGATGATGAGAAGAAGATTCTCCACGATTCAATGATCTCTTATGAGAAGGAGAGGCTCGGCACTCAGCACTTGGAAGTAGGAGAAGGCTCCGGGGTTGGACATCATGATGCAAGTCTCGACATTCCGATGTCAACCCAGCCTGAACCTTTACCTGCGGCTGACCCTCAAGTTGTTCCTGCCTATAATCCGGATCAGCCGCGGATGTCTCCGACTGCAGCGCCAGCGACTGAAGCCGCCACGTCGCTTACAAGCCAAACTGAGGAAGGTACTCCGAACATTCTATATGTCTATCATGAGTCGAAGTCTTCGATCGAGTTCAAGTTCTAACAATTTTTTCATTCCTTGTCCAGTGATTGATGTTGCGCCGCACATGCCTCCTACTATTCAAGGATTATATCAGATGCAGGAAGCTATTGATACCGAAGCAACCGATGCGAGCACAGCTTCCCCGATTGGTGATATGCAGGGGAATACGATGGCGTTTGACGAGCACTTGATGGACGAACTCTTCCGTTGTCATGGCGATCCCCGCGCTGATTTGCCATCTGTCGTGAGTGGAACTGATCCTGCCACAAGCTCTTCAATACCGACTGCTGATGCCCCTAGTGGGGCTCAAGCTGTTACTGAAGAGGAGATGTTTTCCCAGATCGACGCTGAACTGGCAGCAGCTAGTTATAACGGCAGCTTTGGAAGTGTGATGGCAGCATCAGGGCCTGCCCCGCTTGGAATGATGCCTCCTGGTGGTTCTGTCTTTCTCGCCAGCCTGCCCATTCCACCGTCTGAAATTGATCCCTTTCCTCCGACTCCGCCCGTAGGAAGCATTCTCATTCACACGAGTTCGGAGGAAGACGTCGACATAATGCCATTGCCGGAAGACCAACCGCTAAAAGGCGCAGGCTTGAAGAGGAAGATTGACGACGGCTCAAGCGGGTCCACACTGAAGAGGAAGCTAAGGAAAAAAAGAGACTAAGCACGATTGCCTGACGTATTTTGATTTCTTTTTGCATTTTGCTAGCTGTGTATAGATGCGGGTTCGGCCCCTGCTAGTATGAATTTTTTGGAAACTTGTACACGAACGTCTTCTATAATCCATAGAAATGAAATCCTTTCTTTTTGACTTCCTTTTTTGTCAATGTGTATTTGACTAAGTGTTTCAATGTCTGGACTGCACTTGTGAAGTTTCAGTTTTCGAATGAAGTTTGTTCCTGCTTGCCGAGTTCGGGTATTGTGGTCATGGCTTGTGACTGTGAAGCGAGCTGAATTCTGACGTCGCATTGCTTCAGTCAATGGTTGACGCTTGAGTTCTGCCCCCCAGTCTTGGGGATGAGCAGTAGACTATCAACCGACGATCGCTCCTTTTTTATACCATGCTGAGCCTTGCGCCACCGAATGGACGTCTGAGTCAAGTGGAGATTGAGTAATGCATCCATACTTGTTTGATTGCCGATAATCATCTCTGCATTCCGGGGATCCTCATTTGTTTACTGGCGAATGGTTATGCCGACTTGAGTTTCGATCACATGCCCGCCGTCTGGGGACTTGGGATTGGTTCTTGTACTCCGACTCGTGCTCTGGGAGTTTGGAGTTGACACTTATACTTCGATCCATGCTGTGGGAACTTTGAAGTTGGTATTCAGGCTCCGTTCTGCATTCTGGGAATCCGGAGTTGACATATATGCTTCGACTTGCTTTCGGAAATTCGGGACTGATGTTTATACTCTGACTCGCGCTTTGGGAGTTCGGAGTTGGATGTTTATAGTCCACTTTGCACTCCGGGAATATGGAGTTGAATGTTTATACTCCGGTTCACGCTTTGGGAATTCGGAGTTGGATGTTTATACTCCATTTCGCACTCCGGGAATATGGAGTTGAATGTTTATACTCCGGTTCGCGCTTTGGGAATTCGGAGTTGGATGTTTATACTCCATTTCGCACTCCGGGAATATGGAGTTGAATGTTTATACTCCGGTTCGCGCTTTGGGAATTCGGAGTTGGATGTTTATACTCCACTTCGCACTCCGAGAATATGGAGTTGAATGTTTATACTCCGGTTCGCGCTTTGGGAATTCGGAGTTGGATGTTTACACTCCACTTCGCACTGCGGGAATATGGAGTTGAATGTTTATACTCTGGTTCGCGCTTTGGGAATTCGGAGTTGATGTTTATACTCCGACTCGCGCTCTGAGAGTTCGGAGTTGATGTTTATACTCCGACTCACGCTCTGGGAGTTCGGAGTTGAGGAAGGATTGTCGTGTACCAATCCCCTTTTTTTGACTTTGATGTGATGGATTGCCCCCGAGCTCGAGTTTCACTTAGGGAGTGATTGGTTGCATCGTAGCCACTCTCTATTTGAATAAATCCCACCGTATGATGAGACTTAGCTCTCCGTGCATAGTGATGGTCGTATGAAGTATTTCAAGTAAATCACAGCTCTGGCTCGAAGAGGTTGCATTTTATTGCTGAAATAAGAAAGTATGGCGAAGTCAGTTGCCTTATTACAAGTTCTAATTTCGAAATGCATGAACAAATTGCAGAAAAGGAAAGTAAACTAACTGGATAAAGATAGCCTGTCAGGTGTAATAGCGGCGGAGACTTTCGTTGTTCCAAGCTCTTGGCAAGGTAAGACCTTTGATGGTTGATAACTTGAATGTGCCATCTTCGAGCCTTCGTTCAATAACATACGGTCCTTCCCATGTTGGCTTCATATGTGAAGGAACTGGATATACTCTTTTTAATACAAGATCGCCTACCTTGAAGGTTCGCGGACGGACCTTGGCGTTGTACAATCGGGCGACTCGACTTCGATGCGCAGCTGCCCTCAAGTCAGCTTCCTCACGCTTCTCATCTGGTAGATCGAGAGATTCAGCAAGTAATATAGCATTCGTCTTTGGATTATAGTATGTCACACGATGGGAAGGTACTTTTAGCTCGACTGGAATAACGGCCTCTGAACCGTAGGAAAGAGAGAACGGAGTGTGGCCGGTCGCGGTCTTGTGGGTTGTTCGGTAAGCCCATAGAGCCATAGGAAGTTCATCGACCCATTTGCCCCCGACCTTTTCCAGTCGTTTTTTCAAGATTGATTTTATAACCTTATTAACTGCTTCGACATGTCCGTTTGCTGGAGGGTGTGCAACTGCGGAGAATTTCTTTTGGATGTGAAATCATTTGCAGAAATCTTTGAATTCAACGCTGTCGAATTGGGTTCTATTGTCTATAATTATGGTGTGTGGGGGACCGAATCGACAGATGATGTTACGAACCACAAAGTTGATTACTTTCCTCGTCGTAATGGTAGCGAGAGCTTCGGCTTCAGCCCACTTTGTAAAGTAATCAACTGCGACGATGGCGTACTTTGCTCCACCTTTTGCCAGAGGTAGAGCATCGATGATGTCGAAGCCCCACATTGCGAACAGCCATGGGCTGACCATTTGCGTTATCTCAGTAGGAGGGGCTCTAGGAATTCGGGCATATTTCTGGCACCTATCAGATTTCTTCGCATATTCCAACGCATCATGATTCACGGTAGGCCAATAATATCCGTAGCGAGGTATTTTCTTGGCAAGTGTTTGCCCCCCGATGTGATCGCCACATTCTCCCTCATGCACATTGCGTAGCACTTGTTTGATTTCATCGTGAGCGATACATCGGAGTAGGGGGACTGAGTACCCCCTTCTGTACATGAGTCCATTCTGGATGGTAAACCTTGACGCCTTTCGAAGGACTTGTCTTTTTTCACTCCTGCGCTCCGGCAGGGTTCCGTGCTCAATGTAATTTCTGAGTGGAGTCATCTAGGAATCCCTTTTGGGGACGGATTCGCATACCCGGTTTATTTCTGCTTGGTCGATACTTAGGGAAGATAGCATTTCCACGGGTACGAGTCCCATTTGTTGAGCTTCGCCTGTGCTGGCTAACTTCGCCAACGAATCAGCCTTTTGGTTGCTTTCTCGAGGTATACTGAATATGGCGTAGTAATCGAAATGGTCTAGTACTTCCTTAACTCGCGCTAAATAAGCAGCCAACCTTCGATCCCTTGCTTGATACTCTCCTCGTACTTGGCACACAACCAATTGTGAATCACAATAAATTTCCACTGCGATAATCCTCAAATCTCTAGCAAGTTTCAAGCCGGCTAGGAGGGATTCATATTCAGCTTCATTATTAGTCGCATGGAAATCGAACTTTAAGGCATAACATATGGATCGACCCACGGGAGTTTCAAGCACAATACCGGCGCCTGAACACTGGTCGTTTGATGCTCCGTTAGTATAAAGTTTCTAGACGTACTCGGGGGATTCACTGGCTTTGGGCAAGTCCTCTGGGATGGTAAATTCAGCTATGAAATCGGCTAGGACTTGTCCTTGTATGGTCCGTCTCGGAGCGTAAGTAAGGTCAAACTGGCTCAGTTCGATGTTCCACTTGAGTAACCTTCCAGACGTCTCAGGCCACGAGAGGACCTGTCGTAACGGCTGGTCGGTGTAAACAATAATGGAATGTGCCTGGAAGTATGGTCGGAGTTTTCTTGATGCAATGACAAGGTAGTAAGCCAACTTTTCCAGCTTCGGATAATTTCTCTCAGCCCCAGTCAATCGTTTGCTGACATAGTATACGGGCCTCTGTATCTTGTCTTCCTCTCGGATTAACGCAGCGCTGATTGCATTTTCTGATATCGCCAGATATATGAACAGCTTCTCATGATCAATAGGCTTTGACAGTATCGGTGGTGTAGACAGATGTTGGACTAGTGCTTGGAAAGCGCCCTCGCACTCTGTGGTCCATTCAAAGTTTTGTTTCCCTTTTCGAATCAGGTCGAAGAAGGGAATGCATTTGTCAGTGGACTTTGAAATGAACCTGCTCAATGCTGCTACTTTCCCATTGAGACTCTGGACTTGCTTTATAGTTTTGGGAGTTTCAAGGTTTCTAATTGCCCAAATCTTCTCGGGATTGGCTTCGATTCCCCGGGCGTTAACGATGAACCCAAGGAACTTTCCGGATGCAACTCCAAAGTGACATTTCAGTGGGTTGAGCTTCATCTTGTATTCCCGAAGTATGTTGAACATAGTCTCCAGGTCTTTTACATGGTCGGTGGAGAGTCGTGACTTCACGAGCATGTCGTCCACATATACTTCCATTGTCTTCCCGATTTGATTAGCGAACATCCGATTGACCAACCGTTGGTAAGTGGCTCCGGCGTTCTTGAGTCCGAACGGCATAACCTTGTAACAATAAAGTCCCAGATTGGTCATGAAGCTGGTATGTTCTTGGTCGGGTAAATGCATCGGTATCTGATTGTAGCCTGCATACGCGTCCATGAAGGACAAGAGTTCATGTCCAGCCGTCGAATCCAGTAGCTGATCAATCATAGGGAGCGGGAAACTGTCTTTGGGGCATGCTTTATTTAGATCGAAATAGTCGACACATGTTCTCCACTTCCCATTTGGCTTTCGGACGAGTACGGGATTTGACACCCATTCGGGGTATAGCGCATCTCGAATGAATCCGTTCGCTTCAAGCTTTTCTACTTCCTCTTTAAGGGCGGCAGATCTCTCTGGATCCATACCGCGCCTTTTTTGTTTGACCGGGACATGCCGCGGGTCAATGTTCAGAGTGTGGCTCGCGATGTCCGGCGAGATCCCACACATATCAGAATGTGTCCAGGCAAATACTTCAAGATTTTCCCGCAGAAATTCAACCAATTCCTCTTAAGTTTGCTGGCTTAGCTGAGATCCAATCTTTATTATTTTTGAATCATCGTTATTGTCAATTGGGACATCAATTGTCAGTTCAGCTGGGGATGCTTGACTCTCTTTAGATTCTCCTTCGTCTTCAGTTTCTCTTTAGATCAATTGGAGGGGGTGCCCGGGCCTGGGCCCGGTCGTTAATTGTCAATTGTCGGTGAAACGGACGCAGAGAGACTCCTCTACGTCCTTTCCCATCTCCTTCCGCTGTGCTTCCCGTACCTTGGCAACATAGCAGGCTCTAGCAGTGGCCTGATCTCCGTGAATGATTCCTATTCCATGATCAGTGGGAAATTTCAAGGTCAAACACCATGGGGCAATGGCTATTCTGAATTCAGCGAGGGCCAGTCGGCCCAAGAAAGCATTGTAAGGGGAGTCTATGTCCAGAACGATGAATTGCAACATTCGTACTCTCCGACGTTCTCCTACTCCCAACTCCACAAGCAGTTCCACCATCCCAGTGGGAATTGTGGCACTTCCGTTGAAACCGTGGACTCGAGATTGACAAGGCTTCAAGTCTGCGGCTTCCATCTTCATTTGATCATAAGCTCGTTTGAACAAAATATTCACAGAGCTTCCGCTGTCAACTAAGATCCTCTTTATCCAAGCGGGACCTACTTGTGCAGAGATGACCAGTGGGTCGATAGTGGGAGCCTCGATTTTATCTGCGTCTCTGCTTCTGAACACGATGTCATCCATCATCGTTTTTTGTTGCTTGGCCGGAGTCCACTCATCAAAAATACTGCAACACTCGAAGTCTGCATGCCTGATAGAACTGGCATACGACTCCATTTCCTTCCAGCTTCGATCTGCCGGGTGAGGACCGCCGCTTATTGTGTTAATGACTAACCTCCCGTCCGCACGAGCGGGTTCTTCCTGTCTTTCCTGATTCGGTGAACGATTCTGATTTGATGGGCCCGCACCACTGGATTGCGGCGCCCGTACATACTGATCTAGCTTCCGCTCACGATCAGCTTTTCAATGAGGTCTTGTAGGTGACGACACTCATTGGTATTATGGCCATAACTGTCATGGAATCTACAGAGCTTTGCTGTTTAGATTTGTCTTTCGGTTGGTGGTTTCGGGGCAGGCTTCTTATACTGCATGGTATTGCAGGTCTGCAAGTACACATTTTCCAACGACGTGTTCAATAGAGTGTAGTTTTCGTACATAGAAGCTCTACGCCGTGGTCCACGATCCTGATCGCGTTTTTTGTTCTGATTTCTATTGTCCCTCTGCTGATTCTGCTTATTTTGGACGTTCAACTGAACTTTTCCAGAACTATCTCCGATCTGTTTAACAGCGACGTTACTCTGGATGCCTTCAATGTTAGGTCCTGCGTCATCCTACTTCCTAGACTGTCTCGCATCCTCCCTTCTCAGGAATTAGGCTGCCTTGGAGTAGAAACGGTCCAATGACGCAAGTGGTTTCCCAGCTAACCAACTTCCGAACTCGGAATCAGCATCTATCCCCTTAGTCAGAGCCATCAGGATAGAGTTATTGTTGGGATTGCTTATTTCCGCACACGCAGCATGGAATCGCTTTAAGTAACGCCTAAGCGTTTCTCCGGGAGCTTGCGTAACACTAGATAGAGTGTTAATGTCCTTTGGCCTCGCCACGTGCATACGGAATTGTTCGACAAACTTAGTGGCCATCTGGTCAAAGTTAGAGATGGATCGCGGTGGCAAACGAGTGAACCACATGGTAGCGATGCCCCCAGGGAAATGGGGAAACTACGGCACTTTATTGCGTCATCAGCTCTAGCAGCATTCATTAGCCATTCATATTTCAGGACGTGTTGATTGGGGTCAGAACTCCCTTCATAAACTGGCAAAGCTGGCATCCTGAAGTGCCGAGGTGGTTCAGCGTATAAAACATCATCGGTGAAAGGGGTATGACTTCGGGATATTCCCCGGTCGTCATTAGATAGACCCTGACTTTCATGGATCATTTAGCGAATCATCGCTGGTATATCTGTCGTTTGGACACTCGGAGCATGTTCTGCCAAGGTGTGGTCGGGTTCCACAGCGTGAGTCTGGACCGGACGCGGTCGACGGTCCGTGCCTCGCCTCCTTGGTTCAACATCCTCTGGGACATAAGGTTCAGGAGTCTGCTCCCGTTGGTTATGTTGAGGATCAGCTTGGTTCCTAGCGTCACCTCCTCGCCCCGCAGTGGTGGTAGTAGCAATGTTGCCGGTAACATGATAAGGAGCAGCTCCTCCCCGAGTTGAAGGTTCTGTGCGGAGGCTAACAGATGGTCCAGTTCTCGGTTGCCCAAGGTTCGAAGCAGGTTAAGGTCCCGTGGCCTGGGTGTAACTTCCACCCAATCGTGGACGTGTGGATCTAGTTTGGCCATCGGAGGAGGCTGAGCTCTCTATGAAGGAGTGAGAGCCCTGGTCTCTTCTAGATCTCCTTCGCCTTTGGCGATTTAGCTAGTTAGTCAACTCCGCGTTGGCGCGTAGTTGCTCCGCTAGCTGCTGTCGACTTTGGGTTAACTCCTGAAGCAATGTCTGGAATTCTTGTCTAGTGATTGGACCTGATGGATCTGAAGGTCCTGCAGCATTTTGGTTGGACGGAGGTGATTGCACGGGGTTTTGTCGGTCCCGCGCTCCTTGATCAGCGGCTGCAGAGGTGGTACGTGTGCTCACCATAGTGAATTGATGAAGTCCTTTCCTAGATCTGATTGCAAATCTGAGTAGATTGGAAGGGCTTCGAAGTTCTAGATCTGGATCTTCTTCTTAGATTTATGCAATCCAATATAGATAGGAGATCCAAAGAGTGGGAGAAAAATTGGGATTTTCTCGGTGAAAGCACCAAAGTGTTTATACCAAAATTGGGCACAACACTCTTCGGAAGTCTTTGAAGAGATAAAGTGAAGAAAATAAATGTAAAAAGAGGATTTATCTAACAAAAACTCCAAATTTCAGAAATAAGAATAATTAGAATGCAGGGAGACACAGGAATTTAGAGTGGTTCGGAATATTGCCTACGTCCACTATGAAGTAGTTTGCTTTATTGATCTTTCTTTGATGTTTACAAGTGAATGCAATGAATTACAAGAGTTAGCTAATATTTGCAGCAGTGAATCTTGTTGATAGCAGCAGCGACAGAGTTCTGATCTGGATCTGGCGGAGTCCGGGCGTTGGAGATATCAAGGAGGAAGAAGAACCCCTTTTTTGTTGGCTTTGGGGGTCTATTTATAGGTGTAGGCGGCTGATATTTTGCTCAGATCTCAGGAGACCCTCTCTGGCACGTGACCAGGCCCGTACGCCCAAGCCCACGAAGTTTCGGTTCGATCCGTGATTGACACGAGCTGATTTCGACTCGCTCAAGATCTCATCCAATGGAGTCGAAATTTGGCGTGGACACTCTCTAGCATGCACGTAGTCTTCTGTGAAAATTTCATAGCATTTGGACTTGTAGATTGGGAGATATGATCGATATGAAATAGAGTTCTCAACAGGCTGTTTCCTTCGACTCGCTTCCCTGCTTCGACTCGCTCATGTTTCGACTCGATGACGTGGCGCTCTGCTGGAGTCGAATCAGACAGAGTCGATCAGTGGTTCTGTGAGGGCTGTGGAGTGAGTCGAAGTGGACTCTCTTTTGGATGTTGTCTCGATCGAGCCGAAGTAAGCACTCGGTTTGAGCGAGTCGAAGCAAGCTTTGGTCGAGCGAGTCAAAGTTGGCAACTGGGCGAAGCGAGTCGAAGTGGGCAACTGGACGAAGCGAGTCGAAGTGGGCAACTGGGAGAAGCGAGTCGAAGTGGGGAACTGGGCTAAGCGAGTCGAAGTGGGGATTCCAGATGGCAACGAGTCAAACAGGAACGAGTCGAAGTTGATATTTGAGGGAACCGGAGCGAGTCGAAGGAGGGAGTTGAAGGAGGGAGTCGACTCTGTCTGATTTTCGTCCAATTTTGCATCCCTCATAACTTGAGCATACGAACTCGGATTGACTTGAGATTTTAAACGTTGGTTCCCATGGCTCAGCTTGCCGTGTCCTACAAATTTTGGCTAGATCCGGACTCGGAAAAAATTCATCGACATCCGTGGTGAGCCCATGTATGACTGATCTCCAGGACGGACCGTCACTGGTTATTAGTCAATCCCTTGGTGTTACGGCCTTGCCAAAAGATGGGATAACAGTTACTAGTCAATTCCTTGGTGTCACGGCCTTGCCAAAAGGCGGGATAACATTTGCCTCCCAAAGTAGGTCTTGTGGAAACATGATGTGCTTTGAAGTGCTGCAATCTTCATTCTGAATAGTTATCGTATTTTTGATGAAAGCTGTGATCTTCGACTGTTTTTCTTGATAATGTAAACTGTTGACTGTCAACTGCTGTACCCTGTATTGTTGCAACTGATTGTTGTACGCTAGTGATTAGCCGTTTGTTGTTCACTTTTGTAATTGTCATCCGGTAAGCATTCAACTCTTGTAAATTTTGAAAATTGAATGTTAGTTTGTCATACATGCATGTATGTTAGCCTGACTCCCGTCAATGTTTGCACGTTCACGAGTCGTTGTCAAGTTTTTTTTATATCGAGTTTTACAACGATCTTCTCCTTAATCGATGTGAAATTTGAGTTGTAACAACATTCGATTGTTGTTTTAAGTCCTTCCTTTGTATCGATCCTCTCCTGGATCGATCTGAGATGTTGGAATGTATGCTTCGTATCGATGGATATGTAATATTGGGTCTCGGATCGATGGATACAAAAGTAACGCTTTGTATCGATGGAGTCAAATGATCCAGACATAATCATGCAGTGATGCTTCACGGAGGATGTGCCATTTCTTATTCCTTTATTCAATAAGAATCCCCGATTGTGGATAATCTTTGATAGGAGTCATCCATGACTCTTTTTCTAGATCCGTCTCCAAGATCTAGTTGATCTTCATATGTTAATGCCTAGAATAATAAGCATTTCAACTGGGACAAAGTCTATTTGTCATGCATCCCCAAAACTGGCTAGCTTGGCGAGAGTCCATATATATATAAGATCGAGTCCAAGCGAACACATCAAGATTCTCCTGAAGTAAAATAGTTGACTCTTTCTTCATCATTGCGCAGAGTTGTGATCTGATCTACAATACTCGTGATGGGTTGTAGGCGCCTCATGTGTTTATTTGCAATGGTAAATGATCAGGCTTATAAGGACGTTGAATCAAAGGATTAGTAGAACTTAGCCTTGTACTGCATGCTGCTACATAGTTGGCTCCAGCTTTGAGATTGAATTCACTTGTATTTTTGAATGATGCGCTTTTCATTTAATGTACTCGCGATCCATTGCTCATCGGAAGGGTCAGGATGATGATCAGTTGCCCATAAGTCCGGGTATTGATCTGATGACTCTATCTCTAGGCATCCTTTCGGTCACAACCTAGAGTTGTTATGAATATCAGCATGGGTCATAGGTTCAAGTTATCATAGTCAACTCTCGGATAATTACTCTTTTCCCCCAGTCTCGGGTTGGCGGATGCATTACGCGGACGGTCTAGTCTCGTCCTAGCTATGTCTATACCATAGTTCAAGCTTTAAGAACCAGGGTTGACTGATGAATGGTTGAATCATATTAATCTTATCTTCTTGTTCGTGCCCCCAAGTCTGGGGAATATCTTGATAAGTGGCAGGGTAGATAATGTCCGCTTCAATTTTGTATTATATCCCATTGAACCATGGGATCGAGTTAACCGATGGAAGGTTGAGTCGTGCCTATCCTGCATTATGTTCTAGTTCTTTCCACTAGGCGGAATACATTGTTACTTTGCTGACATTCAGACATAAGCTAGATTCTGGACGGTCAATGACATTCGCTTTGTTGCTTATGTCGCCATACTTTGGGCAAAAACTGAAGAGCGAGTCATCCAGTCAGATCCAATGTAGGATTGATGCTTCCTTTGTTGAATCCAGGGTAAGAATCAGTGTGCAGATGTTTAGGTTGCACTTGTTTTGAATTGCTCTTTTAGTCGTATCATGGTAAGAGTCAATGAATGAATGGTCGCGTTGCATTCATTTGGAGTTGGGTGATCAACCATGTCCATTTTGATTTACGTTCTCCCATCAAATTTAGGGATAAAGTTATCTCGAATGTGGTCATGTCATGCTCATATGGTCTCATGCTCTTCCTGACGGATCAAAGGAAGGTAACGGTGGACGAATGGTCAAGTCACATCCATTCGTGTTTTGTTCTTCTATCCATGCTCTGTTGGTCAAAGGTATTCGATGGAGTTTGGGTCACATCGACTTGTAGACGAAGAGGACCGATATTGACCGTCGATTCAATGGTACAATGTCAAAGGTGCAGATCGATATTGCCCGTCGATCCGGCGGTACAATATAATTGGTTGCCCAGAACTTCGGGCATCATTCTGATTGGTTAGCATTAGGGTCTCCTTGTAGTCGTTGCCTTAAGTTGTAAAGGACGCTAAGCTGGAGATGTAGCGAGTCACCTTTCTTTTCTTTCGGTGATTTGTAATTCTACCTCCCGTCTTGAGTTAGAAGAGTTAGTTCATGGATGGTCTAATTGCACCTGTAGTGAGTTTATATTGCTCATGTCGAGTCTAGGTCAAAGTTGGTGAATGAATGGTCGAATCACATTCATTCGTTTGTCTATTCTTGTAGTCACACTTTGGGGATCAGAGTCAGTTGAAGGGCCATTCATCACACCTATTTGATGTTAATACCCCTCTCCACACTCTGGGGACTAAGACTTTTAGTAGAAAATGGTCGGACCGCATTTTCCTCAATTAATCCCTCTAGCACTAGTCAATGGTGAAAGTCGAAGTGTGGTCGATGACATTACAACAACTTTAATTTGATTCTTCTCCCACTGAACTGTAGGAAGGAATCGATTGGCAGATGGTTAGGTTACATTCGTCCATGTTGCACGAACAGCCCATTGGATCATAAGGGAGAGATAGCGGATGAACGGTCGTGCCACGTTCGTTTGCAGTAGAACAGGTAGTCACATCCATTTAGAATAGGACATTCAGCTAGGTTCGTTTTGCGAATCTGTGTCTCCCTGTCGAATCAAGGAAGAAATTTTGTCTTGTGGGGTTGGAGTGCATCCCTATAAAATTATGTTATGGGTCCCGTGCCGGGGACAAGAGGTTATGCATGGACGGTTGGGTCACGCCCTCTTAGTGCTGGAAGGTAGAATCGCATCCAATTTTGTGTGTTAATTATTCCCCCTTGTCAAGGGAAGATTGGAAAGCAGACGGTCGAACCACATCCGCTTTTTGTAGTACAGAACTTGATGAGGAACCATAGCCGATAGACGGACAGTCAAATCACAGGCCTTTTGGTATTCATATTCCAAACCATGCTTAGAGGACTAGAGTTGGTTGATGGGTTGTTAGTCACACCCATTTGGTGTTTATACTCTAGCCTGCGCTTCCAGGACCGAAGCAAGTTGATGGGTGGTCATTCGCACCCAATTGGTGTTTATACTCCAGTCCACCCTCTGGGGACTTAGAGTTAGTTGAAGTTTATTCTCCAGTTCGCGCTCTGGGAATCTGGAGTTAGTTGATCATTATACTCTAGTTCGCACTCTGGGAATCTGGAGTTGTTGATGTTTATTCTCCAGTTCACACTCTGGGAATATGGAGTTAGTTGATGTTTATACTCCAGTTCGTGATCTGGGAATCTAGAGTTGTTGATGTTTATACTCCATTTCGCACTCTGGGAATCTGGAGTTAGTTGATGTTTATACTCTAGTTGTTAGTTGGTGTTTATACTCCAGTTCGCGCTCTGGGAATCTAGAGTTGTTGATGTTTATACTCCAGTTTGCCCTCTGGGAATCTGGAGTTAGTTGATGTTTATACTCCAGTTCACGCTCTGGGAATCTGGAGTTGTTGATGTTTATACTCCAGTTCGCCCTCTGGGAATCTGGAGTTGTTGATGTTTATACTCCAGTTCGCACTCTGGGAATCTAGAGTTAGTTGATGTTTATACTCCAGTTCGCACTCTGGGAATCTGGAGTTAGTTGATGTTTATACTCCAATTCGCACTCTAGGAATCTAGAGTTAGTTGATGTTTATACTCCAGTTCGCGTTCTGGGAACTGGAGTTGTTTGATGTTTATACTCCAGTTCGCACTCTGGGAATCTGGAGTTAGTTGATGTTTATACTCTAGTTCGCACTCTGAGAATCTAAAGTTAGTTGATGTTTATACTACAGTTCACGCTCTGGGAATTTGGAGTTGTTGATGTTTATACTCCAGTTCGCACTCTGGGAATCTGGAGTAAGTTGATGTTTATACTCCAGTTCACGCTCTGGGAATTTGGAGTTGTTGATGTTTATACTCCAGTTCGCACTCTGGGAATCTGGAGTAAGTTGATGTTTATACTCCAGTTCGCACTCTAGGAATCTAGAGTTAGTTGATGTTTATACTCCAGTTCGCACTCTAGGAATCTGGAGTTAGTTGATGTTTATACTCAAGTTTTATACTCTAGTTCGCGCTCTGGGAATCTGGAGTTGTTTGATGTTTATACTCCAGTTCGCACTCTAGGAATCTGGAGTTAGTTGATGTTTATACTCCAGTTCGCACTCTTGGAATCTGGAGTTAGTTGATGTTTATACTCCAGTTCGCGCTCTGGAAATCTAGAGTTGTTGATGTTTATACTCCAGTTCACACTCTAGGAATCTGGAGTTTGTTGATGTTTATACTCCAGTTCGCACTCTGGGAATCTGGAGTTAGTTGATGTTTATACTCCAGTTCGCACTCTGGGAATCTGGAGTTAGTTGATGTTTATACTCTAGTTCGCGCTCTGGGAGTCTGGAGTTCGTTGATATTTATACTCTAGTTTGCGCTCTGGGGGTCTGGAGTTCGTTGATGTTTATACTCCAGTTCGCGCTCTGGGTAGTTGTTGATGTTTATACTCCAGTTCATGCTCTGGGAATCTGGAGTTGTTTGATGTTTATACTCCAGTTCGCACTCTGGGAATCTGGAGTTAGTTGATCAGGTACGTGGACGGTTGTATCATATCCACCCTGAGTAGGCAAGCGAAGTCGTTAGATGGACGGATCCATCCTCCTCGAGCTTGTAAATATGGAAGGCGAGGTCGTTAGATGGACTGATCCATCCTCCTCGGGTTTAGGTTGAACACGGGCGAAGTCGTTAGATGGACGGATCCATCCTCCTCGAGCCCATGTCCATAAGCTTATACTCCAACTCACACTATGGGAGCCGGAGTTAGTTAGAGGATTGTCATGTATCAATCCCTTATTGTCGCAGTGTGATGGCTTGTCCCTGAGCTCGGGGTTTCACTTAGTGAGTGATCGGTGGGATCCCGATTAACTTCCACTTATATGCCCCTCAACGAAGGATGAGATTTAGTTTATGGACGGTTGGATCACATCCATGTTCGTTTAGACTCCACTTTTGCTAAGCCTAAGGAGTAAGATTAGTGTTCTGGCAAGCTTTGTGCTCGAGCATAGGAAGGGATGGTCGAACTACATCCACTCTGAGTTGTGTATTTTCCCTTAAGTCGGGTGCAAGAATTGGAGAGCAGACAGTCGAGTCACGTCCAATTTATTCTTTGCATTCTTTCGATCGAGCTAAGGAAGATAGTTGAAATGACAGCTCGTGATGGTTAGCGAGTAGGCAGTCAGTCGTTGATGACTTTAAATTGAGGGTTGGCCCCTGATGAAGTCGGTTTAAGGCATGATTGTTTTGCCGAATCACAGACGCAAACTGGGGAGTGAATGGTCAAATCATATCCACTTTAAACATGTGTTCTCAAATAACCCTAAGTGTCTAATGTAGGATTGGATGCATGGATGGTGACATTACGTCCACCCTTGGTGTGATTCCGATTTTATCGGGCATCAGAAGAAGCATAAGTATTTTAGCGAGCTTCAAGTACGAGATGGAGAGTACATTGTTGGGATATATCACTCCAAGTCTTTCCCAGATCTCCAATTAAATTGCATAGGCGGATGAGTGGATGGTCGGTTGCATCCATTTTGTACTAGAGTCTTGACCTTGTCGGTCTCTTCCGCTTTGATGCCTTGCCCCCAGTCAAGGGCATATAGTAGCCGATGAGTGGTTGAATCATGCTTGTCATGATGATACCTCAATGATTTGATCATAGTCCGCGGAGGTTGTTTTGCACCCAATCTTAAGTGCTCGGTTACCTGCATCATTTGCAAGTAGTTTAATTCAAGTAGGTCATATTTCGCAACGTAAATGAAATTGAATTAGAAATAATTCAAAAGAGATCAGATCAAATCTCATTGATAAGTGAGGAAGTGTCGTATGCTCGCTATTGCACTTCAGTCCAGCCCTTCTTAGTTGGAAGTCTAACGCAAATGGTTCAATTTGATCAAAGTCCTTGATCGATAGGGGTCGGATGTTCCCGGTCCTTCGTTTTATGAGGCTTGCACATATTGTCGGAGCTATCCTTCCTGAAGCAGCTTTATGGCGTTGGCGTTCACGGTAGCCATCTAGGGAAGAGGAGTTTTCCGATCTAGAGTATGGAGTAGGTCCCCTCCTTATCTTGCTATGTTGATCCTTCATCTGATTCACCAACTCAATATTAGCCTAGACATGTTGATGGCATTCATCACCCTTGGAGAAATCCACGTGCCATTCCCACTTCATAAGGTAGTGCCGGGGGTTGTATTTCCATAGTACACCGACATAGTTAACATGTTGAATTTTCACTGGAAGTTCTGCATGTAGGATGGTTTCAACGAAAAGGTCTCGACTGGGAAAGATTCTCCAATCGACATTATGATCAGGTCCATCTTATTGCCAAGGGGTCTTGTAACACTGGTGAATGATGTATGCACGACTGCCCAATGTTCGAGTGGTTTGGTGATGCCGATTGGATGGTGAGTTGGTTAAAATGGCCTAATAGATTGGTGTTTATCCCAAACTTTCATCCAGATAGGAGACCTATATAGGGTATTAAGGAAATCCTCTTAAGGTTGTATGCCATGCTTTTAGTCACGTGGACGTGGAATGATTAAGATGCGGGCATTTGAAGATGGTTTAGCGGTGACCAGCTATGTTTTGAGTTGGCAGAGTAGACAGTGCAGGGAAGTCGTCATATTAGCCATCGTACCATAGTTGTCAACTCAGGAGTTTAAAAGCTGGTCAATTGGGAGAAGTTGCATTCCACCTTAAAAGCATGATATATTAATCAACTCCAGTTCTTGGCATATTAGCTAAGTTTTCTAGCCTCTGGGAGCACCGGTTGAGTAGTATTCCTTTACCCATTCCTTGATTGCAATTCAGCATTTGTTGTTGTGATCTCCTATGTCTTGTTCAGTCATGGAACCATTAGAAGCATGGATGGAATGTTCCTCCATTAAATTGAACTTTGAATTCACTATGCGGGTGCTCTGCACTGCGGCTAGAGATTTGAGTCGTACCCGGAAAAAAAAAATTAGCCTCTTTTTCAGAGATTTGAGTCGTACCCGAAAATATTATATTTTTTTTTTGAAATTTCGTATTGCTCTCAGTAATGTTCGAACGCTACAAATGTTGGTGAAATTGAACGATCCGAAAAGTGGACAATTGGATCGATACGAAAGGCGTACAGCTGCACCGGTACGAAGTGGATGTGAGTATCGATACAAATTGGACGCAGATGGATCGATACGAACATCGTGTGAGTATCGATACGAATTAGAGCAGTTGCGACCGATACGAACGGAGCGATGCGAAGCAGATCGATACGAACAGAGCGATGCGAAGCAGATCGATACGAACAGATCACAGGCGATCGATACGAACAGAGCGATGTGAAGAAGATCGATACGAATAGAGCACTCTTGATCGATACGAACAGGAAAGTGGCGATCGATACGAACAGAGCGATGCGAAGTAGATCGATACAAATAGTGATCGATACGAATTTTGACATATTTTCTGGATACGAAATGATGGATACGAAAATGATCATATTTTCGAGATACGAAAACATGGATACGAAAACCACCATATTTTCATGGATACGAAAACATGGATACAAAAATCATCATATTTTTTGGATACGAAAACATGGATACGAAAATCATCATATTTTCCGGATACGAAAACATGGATACGAAAATCACCATATTTTCTGGATACGAAAACATGGATACGAAAATCATCATATTTTCTGGATACGAAAACATGGATACGAAAATGATCATATTTTCGGGATACGAAAACATGGATACGAAAATCACCATATTTTCATGGATACGAAAACATGGATACGAAAATCATCATATTTTCTGTATATGAAAACATGGATACAAAAATCACCATATTTTCATGGATACGAAAACATGGATACGAAAATCATCATACTTTCTGGATACGAAAATCATCATATTTTCTGGAGACGAAAACATGGATATGAAAATCACCATATTTTCTAGATACGAAAACATGGATATGAAAATCATCATATTTTCTGGATACGAAAACATGGATACGAAAATGATCATATTTTCGGGATACGAAAACATGGATACAAAAATCACCATATTTTCATGGATACGAAAACCATCATATTTTCTGGATATGAAAACATGGATACGAAAATCACCATATTTTCTGGATACGAAAACATGGATACGAAAATCACCATATTTTCTGGATACGAAAACATGGATACGAAAATCACCATATTTTCATGGATATGAAAACATGGATACGAAAATCACCATATTTTCATGGATATGAAAACATGGATACAAAAATCATCATATTTTCTGGATACGAAAACATGGATACGAAAATCACCATATTTTCTGGATACGAAAATCATCATATTTTATGGATACGAAAACATGGATACGAAAATGATCATATTTTCGGGATACGAAAACATGGATACGAAAATCACCATATTTTCATGGATACGAAAACATGGATATGAAAATCATCATATTTTCTGGATACGAAAACATGGATACGAAAATCACCAAATTTTCATGGATACGAAAACTTGGATACGAAAATAATCATATTTTCTGGATACGAAAACATGAATACGAAAATCACCATATTTTCATGGATACAAAAACATGGATACGAAAATCATCATATTTTCTGGATACGAAAATCACCATATTTTCATGGACACGAAAATATGGGTACGAAAATCATGGTCAATGTAGTTCCTCTTAGATCTAGAGCAATCTGAATAGAATAGAAGGAACCACTTGACGACAGATCTGGATCTTCCCCTTAGATGTTTGCAATCCGGTATCGGCAGTAGATCCCATGAGCAGAAGAAAAAAACTGGTTTTTTTCTCAGTGAAAGCAATGGCATTCTAAATTCAATAACGATCGGTTTTGCCCTAAAACCGCGCAAATTCATATGTAAATGAATTGATTTAAATCAAACATATAATAATTCAAGCATATCATCATCCAAAACATCATAAAAACGAACCAATCTTAAATCTGAAAACATATGATTTAAAAACAAAATAGAGATGAAATGAATTATTATTCACCTTAAATATGAAAAGAGCTTTGAGATTTGATTTGAAATTAATCCCCTAGCTTTAGTTCCTCAACTTTATTGAATTTTTTTTCCTCTTCTTCCTTGTTAATGGCCGGCTCTTCTTAAGTTAAATTTGCGTTTTTGAGTTTTTGAGAAAATAAACGTGAATGGGCGAATAAAAGTGTATGGCCATGAATAATAAGGTAGGGCTATATTTATTAATATGCCCATGTTTTAATTAATAATTTAAAGTCGTTATAAGCCCATTTAAGGTAAATTAAGCACGACCTTCTTATTGTTTTATTTAAATCTCAATCTTAAATTAAATACTTGGATAATGTTATCAAAAATCAGGGGTGTTACAGGCTCCCCCTTAAATAATTTCGTCCTCGAAATTCAGTAAGGACTAAATACTAAACATAGCAATCATCTGTAACAACTCCTAATATCCATACTAGCCTATCTGACTAGCAACTATCTATATAAATCTAATATAGACATACCCTCATAGCAGATCAAGATAAGTATCTCTAATTCTGTCTTCTGTCCTCCAAGCATAGTCCTTCTCGTTGCCGCTCCACTAAACTTTCGCCAAACTGACTATCTTATTCCTCAATCATTTCTCATCTCACGTTACAACTCGAACTGTTTGTCTAACAAAAGTCAAATTAGGCTCTACTATCAAGTCTCCCAACCCCGTCGGAGGAATAGTAGTCTCTGGATCATGCACATACTTGCGAAGATGAGACACATGAAATACATTATAGACACCTGTCATACTACTCGTCAACTCTACTCTTTGTGCGAGCTTCCTAATCCTCTCTATAATTTGGAATGTTCCAATATATCTCGGGGCTAACTTCCCTGACTTTCCAAATCATACCACACCTTCATCAGTGACACCTTAATAAAAACCTTATCTCCAACTGAGAACTCTATGTTTTTATGCCTCTTATCTGCGTAACTCTTCTGTCTGTATTGAGCTTCCTTCATCCTTTCTTGGATTAACTTGATCTTCTTTGAAGCCTCCCTAACCAAATCTGGACCTAAGACTAATCTGTCTCCTGTATCCAACCAACATGCTGGTGATTTGCATGGCCTTCCATACAAAGCTTCAAAAGGCGCCATTCCTATACTAGTATGGTAACTATTATTATAAGAGAACTCAACTAAATGTAGGTGATCTTCCCAGGATCCACCAAAGTCTAAGATACAAGCTCTTTGGAAATCCTCGAATACCCTGTTGACTCTCTCTGTCTGCCAATCCGTCTAAAGGTGATATGCAGTACTCATATTAAGCTTGGTACCCAATACTTCATGTAGTCTCTTCTAGAATTCACTAGTGAACAAGGCATCTCAGCCACTCATTATACTACTAGGAACTCCATGTAGTCTAATTATGTTCTTCATGAACAACTGAGCTAAAACAGGTGCCATCCTAGCTGACTTAATTGGAATGAAATGGGCGCTATTGGTCGGTATGTCCACTATAACCCATATACTTTCATTTCCTTATTTGACCTTGGAAACTCATCTATAAAATCCATGGATATCGAATACCATTTCCAAACTGGAATCTCTAGAGGTTGAAGCAATCCACCCGGCTTCTATTGTTCGGCCTTCACTTGTTGACAGTTTGCACACTGCCTAACCTACAAGCTAACATCCCTCTTCATACCTTCCTAATAGAAGCTCCTCTTCATATCATGATACATCTTGGTTCCTCCAGAATGAATCGTAAACTTTGACCGATGACATTCTCCAAGAACTTCTTTCCTCAAGTCCTCCACATTCGGGACACACAACCTTCCCTTCTTTCTCAACCATCCACTTTGGTCAAGACTAAAGTCTTTTAGATCATCAATCTCATCTCACAATCTCGAGCCATTTAATCCTCTCGGCTAATACTGGATCCTCTTTTTGCTTAGAAGCTATCCTTTCGATTAACACTAGTCGAACTTCCAAACAGGACAACATGGTGGTACTCTGACTAGACCTAGTAGCCGATCTTAACTGCACACCACAACTGGCCAAAGCTTCTAAATCCTTCCACTCCACCAACATAGCTATTACCATATTCCGATGTCTTCGGCTAAGAGCATCCGCTACATTATTACCTTTTCATGGTGTATACTCTATACCAAAATCATAAGCAGCCAAAAACTCCAACCACCTCTGTTGTCTCATATTCAACTCCTTCTGTGGGAATAAGTATCTTAAAGACTTATGATCGGTATAAAGCTCAAACCTCTCCCCTAAGAGATAATGTCTCCAAATCTTCAGTGCAAAGATCACCGTAGCCAACTCCAAATCATGTGTATGATATCTCACTTCATGCGGTCTAAGCTGTCTGGATGCATATGCAATTACTTTATCCTTCTGCATCAATACTGCTCCCAATCCAGTTCTGCATGCATCAGTATACACCACTAACCCCTGGTTTTCATCTGGAACTACTAAAACTGGTGCATTGGTTAACAAATGCTTTAACTTAAGCAATGCTTCCTCACATTTGTCGGACTGAATAAACTTCACCTCCTTCCTGGTTAACTTAGTCAAAGGTGCTGCTATCCACGAGAAATCCTTGATGAATCTCCGGTAGTAGCCGGCAAGTCCAAGAAAACTTCTAATCACGGTTATCGTCTCTGGTCTCTTCCAATTATTCACAACTTTGATCTTATATGAATCGACCGACAACCCTTTCTCTGAAACCACATGACCAAGAAACTTAACCTCTTTCATCCAAAAATGACACTTGGTAAACTTCGCCTTTAGCTAATTCTGTCTCAGCGTCTCCAGTACCACTCTAAGATGAACTTCATGCTCTCTCTCATCCTTAGAGTGTACTAAAATGTCATCTATAAACACCAGCACAAACTTATCCAAGTACTTTTGAAAGACTCGGTTCATCAAAACCATGAAGAAAGTAGGTGCATTTGTTAATCCAAATGGCATCACTAACCACTCATACGAACCATACCTAGTCTGAAATGATGTCAAAGGAATACTGTCCTCTTCTGCTCTTAACTAATGGAAACCTATCACCAAATCCAACTGGAAGAACACTCTGGCTCCACCCAATTGATCGAACAGATCGTCTATTCTTGGCAAAGGATACTTATTCTTAATTGTCCTTTCGTTCAACTTACGATAATCGATGCACATCCTCAATGACCCATCTCGTTTCTTTACGAACACTGCGACCGCTCCCTAAGGCGAACTGCTTGGCCTGATAAAATTCCTTCCTTCAAGATCCACTAGCTACACCTTTAATTCCTTCATCTCTGTAGGTGTCATCCTACTAGGTCCTCTACTAACAGGTTCAGCTCCGGGCACAAGATCTATACGAAACTCAACTGCTCGCTTCGGTGGTAGTCCTGTGACTGGCTCAAGACATCTACAAACTCTCTTGCTACTCGAACCCAACTTAACTCATATCCTATCTCAATAGCATTAAGCAAAATACTAACACTCCGGTCAGAATTCTCCACTGGGAGTATTACTCGGTTATGGCTATCAGGATGTCTCAGTGATAACTCCCTGTCCTGGAAAAATATTCTAGCCTCATACCTAACCTACCAATCCATACCTACCCTACCAATCCATACCCAAGGTGATTCCGAAATCTACGAAATCGAAAACATACAGACCGCATGCAAACTTATAACCTAACAAATCCATTTCTAACTCGTCATATCTCAACCCTAGAGTTGCACATCCTCCTATTGGATTCGCAACCCTTAAGAAAATAACAAGGTAGGTGGGTTCTAATCATAATCTATCAACCAAACACTGAGATATAAATGAATGTGATTTACCAGTATCAACAAGTATTCAAAATGGTATACTCTAAATCAAAAACATACTTTCCATCACAGTCTTCCCTTTATCAGCTGCAGTAGGCCTAGCTGGTCCAATAGCAAAACCTTTGCTTTGTCCTCCCTAACTGGCTCTGGACACTGATTCTTGTAATGCTAAACTTGATCATAGTTGAAGCACTTCACATTCTTCTTATTTGCAGTCATCTTCCCATTACCTAATCGGCACTCATTCGCATAATGACCCTTTTTGTCACACTTAAAGCAAACTAACTCAGCCTTTGCCTTCTTGGCAGTATCTCCCTTCTGGCTCCCTTCTTTTTAAAGAACTTTCTCTTCTTCCCTTGAGAACCATGAATTTCCACTTGCTTCTCTATAGCACAACTAGCAAGCATCTCCTCATGGCAAATGGCCATCTCCACAACTAAATTACTAGGATCACGAAGATGTGGTAGGGTCGCCCTAGCAACCTCGAGCCTCAGTTCCCTAATGAACTTCTCGTTCCTTCTGATGACGGTGTCTATAGTATTATGTCCATAATAAGATAACTGCTCAAACTTAGTGGCATACTCAATGACCGATATCTCTCCCTGCTCCAGATCCATAAACTTCCTCATCATCTCTGACTTAGCAAACTCAGACACAAACTTTTGCTCAAATCTCCTTGTAAACTCAGCCAATGTCAACTGTTCTTCCGGAACTCCGGCAGTAACATTATTCCACCAGTAAATCGCTGACCCTTGCAATTGTCTAGAGGCCAACCTTCCCTTTTGCGCATCATCTAAACCCAAATCAGCAAATATATGCTCACAATGCAATAACCAATTTCAACCTTAATAGCATTCTCCATCCCCATGAACGACTTCCCACCAAGACTGGTGTAGTCCCTGCTCAGCCTAGCATAATTATTCCCACCTGGAGATATAGGATTGGTTCCTCCAACATTTCCAGCAATTCCCGCAGTAGTGCCTGCTTGCATTATATTGACGAAAAACTGATACATCGCCCACATATCTACCGGTGGATTTCCAGCACCCACATTGGCATCATCATTTTAGTTATTAGCATTAGCTGATCGACCCGGGTTCCTCCTAGTGGTGGGTCGAGCATTTCCATTGGTTGTGGTGCTTCCTCCACTGAGATTTCCTCTTCCGTTTCCTGCTTCCATATCTTCTTTCTCGTAAATCTGCATACGAGCCTTAGTAAGATACAGAAGAATGGTCTAAGAGAGCGAAGAATATGTGCTTATATATAACTATATATATCAGATACAAGTACGTTACTATAACGTTAATCCAAACCCCAATCTTGTTGTCTAATTCATTGGATTATGTTTGAAAAACCTTTTTGGTTTAAGTTTCTTTTAAAGTTCCATAAACCTATGCTTTGATACCAACTTGTAACATCCCCTTCATAGAGGCCTAAAACTAACGGCTACAGATATTGTAGTCATCCATAGTTATTAATCATCGGCGATCAAATACGGCAATGTTAGATACATTGATACACTAAAACACAAGAATATGAAAAAAATTAATAACAGCAAACAAAGTCCATGTTCCATTACAAAATATTTCAAATTCATTACATAATCCCAGAGCACAGACCACATTCAGACAAAATATATTTATTACAAAATACGCCAAGAGCGATATATGAAGATGCCCCCTTGGATGACCAGAGTATATAATATGGCAATAAAACAAGTTTTCCTTTATAACCAAACATAGCGGAAATAAAAGAACTCTAAGTAGCTAACATGCCTCATGCACGTCACCGAAAGCTTTATTCGTCTAAAAGAACACCTGAAAACCCTAAACCTCAAACTACTCAAAATCAATTGAGTACCCGAGAGTTTAAGGGGAAAACAAAAACTTCGAGTCAGACATAAAGCCTGGTATGAATAATAATCTACCATCTCAAATGATTTAGATATCTAGTGAGACCACACTGCTTAGCGGAATGGGTTTTCCCCTCACTAGTATCTTAAACCTTTATAAAACCATATACTGTGCTCCTGCATCCACAATGGTTAAAACAATTCAAAATAATATGATGGTATGCAAATAAGTAAGTTAATTCTGGATTACCCATCCCCATTCATTTTGACTATCTGTCTCAATTGTAGTTTCTAGGATTACTATTAACCTATTAGTTTTCATGGACTCACTAATAACCGAATAATTGTTTATGGACTACCTGTTTGATTTCACAATTTTCGTGGGATCACTAAGAACCTATTGGTAACTTAATATCTTTTCTCTTATCCTAGTTTTTGTGACGACCCACATTTCGGAAGGTTTAAATTGACAATAATCCACACATGTCTGACTCAAACAAACCGGAACATAGATAATCAATGGGGTTAAATAAGAAGAGAAGAAGAAAACAAAACACAGAATCTCACAGTGGAAACGATAAAATACAAAAATCAAATAAACAATTCATGAAGTTGTTTACTATACATTTGATTTTAATTTATATACATTTATCAGATTTATATATATATATACATCAGGGATAAATAATCAACACGGTAGAATAGCATGATGTAGGGCATAATAATAGTAGTAGTATACCAAAACTCTGTCTTCGTCCTCTAGAGAATAATCTTCAATATGCTGAAAAAACTCAGGACTAACCCGAGCGTAATGAAAAGACAAAACACTCGAGTCAGGACTAAAATACTCTTATGTAAGTCAATTCAATATCACAAATATGAGTGCAATAACTTAAGAGATGTTGCGGGATTTTCCATCTCCTAAGGATCCATTAAACTATTTATATATAATAGTATACGCTATAATAGATAATGTCTATCAGTAAAATAAATATCAAAATAGCGTTAAGGCTTTACATTGATCCACCTTAACGCATTTTTATAGTTTTAAACCAAAGTCGTAATGGGCTCGTATAGGGATAAATATGACAAGGCACGTGAGACAATACCCAAGGTAGGATTCTACTAGTTTACCCTTTCTGGCTGGCCGTAACCCATCTGTGGCCGACCGCGACAATCAATCCAACCGACAAAAGGTGCACCCATCGAATACGAAATCACAATAGTAATACGAGGGATCAACGTCGCTAGAGGTAGCTAACCTCAATGGCCAGACATAGGCTCCTGTTTTAGTCATTTTAATTATGACACGAATGTCAAGGCTATCCATCATCGTTCTCTTACTTCATTCCAGTAAACGTCGCCAATTCAACCACTACATTCTGGATATCATCCACCGCGTACACGGTTGTCAAAGTGGTTCCAATACTGAAAGAGAGTATTTCAATAAGAGGCCCCGGTCTCTTTAACAACCAATCGTCATTTTACACACCGGTTGGTTCTTTTACATTTCGAAAACAATTTACACTTGATATCAAAGTATCATATTCGTTTCAAAATCAAATCCATTTCGAAATTATCATATATTCTCTTTAAAATCAAATCCATTTCAAAATTTACCATATATTCAAAATTATCAAATTTGTCCAATAAATCGATTTTACTTCCAAAATTTGATTCGAATTCAGTTTAGGTTATAATCTCCACTTTAACTTAGTTCGTATTTAAATCCAAGGTTTAAATATAAACATTTCCGTCTCTTTAACCAGTTTGAATTTTAGAAAATAGTTTGGAAAATCAAAATAATTTGAAAAATAATTCCAAATTCAAACCGGTCAACTTCCCAAATTTTCTATCCGAATCAATTCCAAATTCCATTTCGATTTAGTCGATTCATTCCAATTTCAAATTGAATAAATTTCTATTCCACATAAATTTCGATTTCAATTCACAAATTTCTTTAAATTTCAATTCAATTCCAAATTAATTAAATCTCAATTTCAAATAAATTTTCAATTCCAATTCCGAATTAATTTAAATTCCAATTTCAAATTAATTTCCAATTTAAATTCCAAATTCAATTTCAAGATATCGATTCAAACACTTAAATCAAATTTACTTTCAATACCAAATTTTCAATTCCAAACTCAAACTTGAAATATCATTTCATATAAATTTTCTTAGAAATATTCAGAGTTCGATTAAAACTCCAATCTTTTAAAACAAATCAACTTTCGAAAATTTACGCCGTATTTCAATTTTTTACTTAAAAATCTAAACTTCGAATAATTAAACAATTTCATTTACCAATTTTAAATTCCAACATTTCGAGCTTCAATTAAAAATAATTCAATTTCCATAAATTGGATTTTATTCTTAAAATCAATTCATTTAAATAATTTCAAAACAACTTTTAAAATCATTTAATTTAACCAACTCAGTGTTCGTATATAATTTTCTAACGTATGGCCAAGTGGATAATTATTTCAATTAAATTTCAAGGATGGATATATATCATTTCAATCCAAATAGATGTCATAGGTATATATCATTTCAACCTATTTCTTAATTTATTCGAAATAATTCAGTTTACAGTTTTATATGCAATAAACAATATATAGGCATGATATATTAAAATAAATAAACAACCAATATCGCCCAATAGCATCCATCACAACCAATCAACCATAAAGCCAATAACATTCACAAATTCCAATTTTTACTATATCGGGTAATATACTTCCAATTAAAATTTAAATTTATTTAATGGTCAATTTATATTCTATCAATTAATCCATATACTAATTTAAATAACAATTAAACCTACCAAACAACAGCCAATAAATTTCATATCACTTCAGAATATAAATATAACTAACATAAAATTATTTTAGTCAATTGTGAGCGTATAAACACTCACCTTTGATTTATCGATGATTTAAAATCCAAATAAAGGCCCAAATTTGAACAGTCTTGGAATGCAGCCAAACCAGTTCCATAATGTCCAGAATTTTGAAACGAATGTAACGGAGAAAACCGCGCGTCAATCTGAGCTCGTATGCAAAAGTTATGCTAGTTAGAACGATTGAATAATTTAATTAAAAATTAATAATAGTAAAAAATTAACAACACGTCACCCTTCTTCTTCCTCATGGTCGAGAGCACGTAACCAAATTTCCATGCGCGCCCTCCAATTCTTGACCGGAACTCGATCAGCTGAACCCTATGCATGCACCTCGACCTGCTCTCCTTTCCACTCGAACGGTGCACCCCCAGCCACTGCCATTCTCTCGAAAAACGTGAAAATACGCACGACATTCAAAGCCAGATCCTGGCGAATCCGTGATGTACTACCAACAATCAACCTTATGGATTTGAATAGCTCGCCAAGATCTACAACTTTGCTTTTGGAATTTTTCGATTTCGTTGAACGGATTGAGAGATAAAGAGGAAAGAAGATCGGCAATTTCTGGCCATGGAATAGGTGGCAGCCATGGTTTGAAATTAGGGTTTCTGAAATAAAATAATAATAAAACCGCCTCGGTTTGCGTGCGTATTTATACAGGTAGGTCTAAAATTGTCCGAACTCCAATCGAGACGTGCCGCCAAGCGTTTATAATGTTTTACCTCTATTCCGAACGCAATGGAACTAGTTTCGAGGCCTAATTCGATCGTATATGGAAGATAGCTTTTCAAAGTCAATTTATTTTATCGAATTTCTTAAATTGATTTCTACGCGTTTCAAGCTCGCATGGCCAAACGATAAGTCCGATCACTACGAAATTTGAAATCTTACAATAATTCACTATTACGGATCCGATGAAACTTGTTTCGTCGAAATTCGAGACCGTTGCCAAAATGGCTATTTTTACTCGTTAATTACAATATAAAATTTCAATTTCAAATTTTCCACATTTAAATCCAATTTTACATGTTAACCATCTTAATTTTTTTATGTATATAAAATTTAAATCAGCTTACGATATCATTTTCTATCATATTAAATTCATAATTTAATTATTCAAATAATTTCTAATATTAAATTATTCAACAAATTACATTAATAACAATTTTCATTCAATAATCACATTAAACTTAATAATTAAAAATAGCTGAAAATACGGGTCGTTACATACTACCCCACTCAAAACTTTTCGTCCTCGAAAAGGCGTAGAGTACAGAATTTTACATATAATATATTTTATTCAAATAATCACTTATAACTTTAAAATCTTATTTGAAAACCTTTTCTACGTTTCTACTACACTATTCCGATATCGGTTTATGGAAAATATAATTTTATATATAAACAAGTTATAAAAATTATAAAACTTCAAAAATTATCTAACTCCCGGATTTACGAAAAATTTCGGCAGAGTCTCCTTTGCGCGGCTCGATCGGAAAAAATTTACAATTCAATATATAACATAAATATAACCAATATATATCAAATATACATCTCATCTCAATGATGAAGCATCCTGAAGGGCAAAAATATAAAATCGCAGTATGTAATCCGAGATACGTACCTTATTATTTATAATACGAGCGAGTTCGCTCGTATTAAGCAAGCAAAGCATATAAATCCACGTATACGCCCACAAACAGTCTTCATATGTACCTATCTCAACTCAATTTAAGATATTAGTTGCATATAATGGTATAAAAGCATATATAAGCCTAATACAACCATATAACATGTATTTTTGAATTCACACAATAAATACAAGCACAAATACGCAACATACAACAATCATATCCAACTAAAACATTAATAACAATGGTTTGCAACAAAGAAACCATCCAACCATCAACATCCGTCCAATTAATCCAATTAATTCATAACCATGTGAATTTTCATTATCCAATGTCAATTTTTTTTTGTTTATACCCTTCATTTCTTATTAACATACATTTCATTAACAATTTAATTGATTCATTTCAATTTATTTGCATTCAATCAACTTTTATTCAATTAGATTCACATTCAATTGATTTTTCATTCAATTTATTTACTTCTAATTGATTTGCATGCAATTATCAATATTAATAAATTTACATTCTATTAATTTACACTCGTTTATGGTTACATTTTTTTCTTCACTTCATTATTTCATTCCAATAATTCATATAATTAATTGCACTTAAGAAGTAATTTAATTTCATACCACATTCCATATATTTTACATTGATTCACAATCACTAATTAATATTTATTTCATTAATCATACAATGGATTTATATTCAATTCATTCACTTTTAATTAGTTTACATTCAACAAATTTGGTTTCAATTCATTCTTTCTTTCGATCAATATTTATTGCATTCACATTTGATTTATTACAATTCAATATACTATTTACATTCCATCGATTTGTTTCAATTTTATTAACATTCATTACAAATTCATTATATTCACTTTTTATTCAATTCAATCTATGAAATTCCAATTTGTTTCACTTTTTTTAACCTATTTCATATAAATTCATTTATGAATCATTTATAAAAATTATTCCACTTAACCATACTTAAGTAAATTTATTTCCACTTAGTATATTCTCTCTCCCTTTTTTTACACTAACATCATTAAGAATCATCTAAATTCATTATAAATATTTTATATAACACAGTCGCGTTTATTATCATTACTTCATATCTTAAGTTATTTTAAACTCATCGATTCACTTCATTTATTCAAATTCCTATTATTAATTTACTAAGGTAAATTTTATTTTATAACTCTATTCATATTAATAAATTTATATTTCTCTTCCACAATCAATTCATTTAACTTTTCTGAAGTTAACTTAAATTTGTAGTTTATTCCAATAACCTATTCCATATTATATTAGTTAACATTCAATTTTATTGAAACTCATTCTACTGGCATTTTATTTTATAATTCAAGTTGTATTCATTCTATTAATTCATTTATAGCCTAAGTGGAATTTACTTCACTTAATATCTAATTCAATTTATTTAACAATAAGTTAAACTTCATTTCATTTTAATCCATTACTCATTTTATTTAATCTTATTCAAGTTAAATTTTCTTATCATTCCATTCAACAAATTTAAATTCGTTTTAGCTTAATAATTCTCAAATCTATAATTTGTTCATTCAAAATTTCATTTTACTAATTCAATTTAAAATACATTTCATTTATTTAAGCTTCTTAAGTTGGACTTCATTTTATTTACTTAATTTCCCTAACTCCATTTAAATTAACAATGCTAAGCCGATTATTTTATTTCTATCAGAAATTCAAAATTTTCTTTTGTTTGTTTAACCAAAATTTAACCATTATAAATTTGGATTATTTTCCTATTCAAATTTATAAGTTATAACTTCAATTTTTCTACACTATTTTAAATTTATAAGTCATAAACTTATTCCTTATATGCTATTTTCAAAACTGTTTCATATATTTATTAAATCACTTGAAATATTTTTCACAATCAAAACTTGTGTTAAACGAAAATAAATTTCTTTTGGTAGCAATTTTCACTCAGAAACCCGAAAATGAACACTGGCGATGCTGCAGTCATCCCTAGAATTATTTCCCAGCGACCAAGCGAGTTTAATGCTTTTGTTTCTTCCAAAAATCCTTTCAAAATATTTTTCTCGTCAAACTCTTTAAATAATATTCATATTAATTTTTGAAGGCTTCGAAAACAAATTTTGAAACAAAACGGATTTAAAATTCTAAAATTCTCAATTTTAAAAATCATTTCTATTTATATGTTATTTTTAAATATACTTATACAAATTTCCTTAACCTATTTTCAAAATATTCCATTAATTTACATTTGGTCATTTTAACCAATTTTTATTGCAATTATATTTCAATTCAATTTAATTATCAATGCTTTACAAAATAAAATTCATTAAGTATTCGTTTTATTTTTAATTCAACCAATAATCATTGATAATTAAATATTATTATCCTCAATCAACTCATTCATTAAGAATTATCACTTTATATAATATAATAATATAATTAGGTAAAATTATTTCATTATCCGATTTTAAAACGATATTATGTCGACTTGCCTCGTTTAAGTGTTTAGAAACCCCTATCGATGACACGGCGTCCCACACACCGACCAGAATTCATAAACAACTCAACGGATAAGTAAACACAATATAAAACATTTTATAACACTAACAAGTACGCTCTCTCATATATATACACTCAAACAGACTCATTCGAGGGTATTACTACCCTATCTCTAATGAGTCAAACCCCACAAAGCCAAGGTTATCGCTAAACCTTCGCTCTGATACCAACTGTGACGACCCACATTTCGGAAGGTTTAAATCGACAATAATCCACACATGTCCGACTCAAACAAACCGAAACGTAGATAATCAATGGGGTTAAATAATAAAAATAAGAAGAGAAGAAGAAAACAAAACACAGAATCTCACAGCGGAAACGATAAAATACAATAATCAAATAAACAATTCATGAAGTTGTTTACCATACATTTGATTTTAATCTATATACATTTATCAGAGATATATATATACATCAGGGATAAATAATCAATACAGTAGAATAGCATGATGTAGGGCATAGTAATAGTAGTAGTATACCAAAACTCCATCTTCGTCCTCCAGAGAATAATCTTCAATATGCTGAAAAAACTCAGGACGGACCCGAGCGTAATGAAAAGACAAAACACTCGAGTCGGGACTAAAATACTCTTATGTAAGTCAAATCAATATCACAAATATGAGTGCAATAACTTAAGAGATGTTACGGGATTTTCCATTTCCTAAGGATCCGTTAAACTATTTATATATAATAGTATACACTATAATAGATAATGTCTATCAGTAAAATAAATATCAAAATAGCGTTAAGGCTTTACATCGATCCACCTTAACACATTTTTATAGTTTTAAACCAAAGTCGTAATGGGCTCGTATAGGGATAAATATGACAAGGCACGTGAGGCAATGCCCAAGGTAGGATTCTACCAGTTTACCCTTTCTGGCTGGTCGTAACCCATCCGTGGCCGACCGCGACAATCAATCCAACCGACAAAAGGTGTACCCATCGAATACGAAATCACAATAGTAATACGAGGGATCAACGTCGCTAGAGGTAGCTAACCTCAATGGCTAGACATAGGCTCCTGTTTTAGTCATTTTAATTATGATAGGAATGTCAAGGCTATCCATCATCGTTCTCTTACTTCATTCCAGTAAACGTCGCCAATTCAACCACAACATTCTGGATATCATCCACCGCATACACGGTTGTCAAAGTGGTTCCAATACTGAAAGAGAGTATTTCAATAAGAGGCCTCGGTCTCTTTAACAATCAACCGTCATTTTACACGCCGGTTGGTTCTTTTACATTTCGAAAACAATTTGCACTTGATATCAAAGTATCATATTCGTTTCAAAATCAAATCCATTTCGAAATTATCATATATTCTCTTTAAAATCAAATCCATTTCAAAATTTACCATATATTCAAAATTATCAAATTTGTCCAATAAATCGATTTTACTTCCAAAATTTGATTCGAATTCAGTTTAGGTTATAATCTCCACTTTAACTTAGTTCGTATTTAAATCCAAGGTTTAATATAAACATTTCCGTCTCTTTAACCAGTTTGAATTTTAGAAAATAGTTTGGAAAATCAAAATAATTTGAAAAATAATTCCAAAGTCAAACCGGTCAACTTCCCAAATTTCCTATTCGAATCAATTCCAAATTCCATTTCAATTTAGTCGATTCATTCCAATTTCAAATTGAATAAATTTCTATTCCACATAAATTTCGATTTCAATTCACAAATTTCTTTAAATTTCAATTCAATTCCAAATTAATTAAATCTCAATTTCAAATAAATTTTCATTCCAATTCCGAATTAATTTAAATTCCAATTTCAAATTAATTTCCAATTTAAATTCCAATTCCAAATTCAATTTCAAGATATCGATTCAAACACTTAAATCAAATTTACTTTCAATACCAAATTTTAAATCAAATTTTCAATTCCAAACTCAAACTTGAAATATCATTTCATATAAATTTTCTTAGAAATATTCAGAGTTCGATTAAATTTCGAAAATTTACGCCGTATTTCAATTTTTTTACTTAAAAATCTAAACTTCGAATAATTAAACAATTTCATTTACCAAGTTTAAATTCCAACATTTCGAGCTTCAATTCAAAATAATTCAATTTCCATAAATTGGATTTTATTCTTAAAATCAATTCATTTAAATAATTTCAAAACAACTTTTAAAATCATTTAATTTAACCAACCTGGTGTCCGTATATAAGTTTCTAAGTGGAAATTAGCCACAAGGGCTTCTTTAGCAAGTGGAATTAGTTTCTAGGACACACAACTGAAATAATTACTTTCAAGGACAAAATGTAAAATAATTAGTTTCTATTGCCTAAAAACCTATGAAATTATGTCCTTGAAAGTAATTGGACTGATGACTTTGTCCTTGAAAGTAATTATTCTGCTGACTTTGGCCTTGAAAGTAATTGCTTTGAATGTGTGTCCTAGAAACTAATTGGACTGCAAAGTTTGTCCTTCTGGTGAAATGCCCCATTTTCTAACCTATGGCCAAGTGGATAATTATTTCAATTAAATTTCAAGGATGTATACATATCATTTCAATCCAAATAGATGTCATAGGTATATATCATTTCAACCTATTTCTTAATTTATTCGAAATAATTCAGTTTACAGTTTTATATGCAATAAACAATATACAGGCATGATATATCAAAATAAATAAACAACCAATATCGACCAATAGCATCCATCACAACCAATCAACCATAAAGCTAGTAACATTCACAAATTATAATTTTTACCATATCGGGTAATATACTGCTAATTAAATTTTAAATTTATTTAATGGTCAATTTAAATTCTATCAATTAATTCATATACTAATTTAAATAATAATTAAACCTACCAAACAACAGCCAATAAATTTCATATCACTTCAGAATATAAATATAACTAACATAAAATTAATTTAGTCAATTGTGAGCGTATAAACACACCTTTGATTTATCGACGATTTAAAATCCAAATAAAGGCCCAAATTTGAACAGTCTCGGAATGTAGCCAAACCAGTTCCATAATGTCTAGAATTTCGAAACGAACGCAACGGAGAAAACCGCGTGTCAATCCGAGCTCGTATGCAAAAGTTATGCTAGTTAGAACGATTGAATAATTTAATTAAAAATTAATAAAAAAAAAACAACACGTCACCCTTCTTCTTCCTCCTGTTCGAGAGCATGTAACCCATCCCACGCAACCAAATTTCCATGTGTTCCCTCCAATTCTTGACCGGAACTCGATCAGCTGAACCCTATGCGTGCGCCTCGACCTGCTCTCCTTTCCACTCGAACGCTACGCCCCCAGCCGCTGCCATTCTCTCGAAAAACGTGAAAATACGCACGACATTCAAAGCCAGATCCTGGCGAATCCGTGACGTATTACCAGCAATCAACCATATGGATTTGAAGAGCTCGCCAAGATCTATAACTTTGCTTTTGGAATTTGTCGATTTCGTTGAAGGGATTGAGAGATAAAGAGGAAAGAAGATCGGCAATTTCTGGCCATTGGAATAGGTGGCGGCCAAGGTTTTAAATTAGGGTTTCTGAAATAAAATAATATTAAAACTGTCTCGGTTTGCGTGCGTATTTATACAGGTAGGTCTAAAATTGTCCGAACTCCAATCGAGACGTGCCGCCAGGCGTTTACAATGTTTTACCCCTATTCCGAACGCAATGAAACTAGTTTCGAGGCCTAATTTGATCGTATGTGGAAGATAGCTTTTCAAAGTCAATTTATTTTATCAAATTTCTAAATTGATTTCTACGCGTTTCAAGCTCGTACGGCCAAACGATAAGTCCGATCAGTACGAAATTTGAAATCTTACAATAATTCACTATTACGGATCCGATGAAACTAGTTTCGTCGAAATCCGAGATCATTGCCAAAATGGTTATTTTTACTCGTTAATTACAATATAAAATTTCAATTTCAAATTTTCCACATTTAAATCCAATTTTACATGTTAACCATTTTATTTTTTTTATGTATATAAAATTTAAATCAGCTTACGACATCATTTTCTATCATATTAAATTCATAATTTAATTATTCAAATAATTTCTAATATTAAATTTGTTTGTACCAAAAATGGGCACAACACTCTTCGGGAGTTATTTGAAGAGATAAAATGAAGAACGTAAATGTAAAACAGAGATTATCTACCAAAAACTCCAATAAAAAGAATTGTAAATACGCAGACAAGCAATTTAGAGTGGTTCGGCGTATTGCCTACGTCCACTATGAAGTTTTGATGATTTTATTGATTCTCTTTCAATGATTACAAGTGATTACAGCGAACAACAGCGAATTATAGCTTGGAATTCAGATTCAACAGTAAGAATAAGATGCAAATCTCGATCTGGCAGAGTCTGGACGCCTCAGAATCCAGATCCCCTTTTCTGAATGACCAGGGGTCCTATTTATAGGTGTAGTAGGCTGATATTTCGCCTAAATTGAGGGGAGACCGGTTCTGGCACGTGAGGGGACCCACATGCCCGCTCTTTGGAAATCCGGGCCCACTTTCGGATCGATTCGACCCTTGCTTCGAATCGATCAAGATTTGCTCCGATTGAGCTGAAATTTGGCATGGACATTCCTTAGGTTGCCAGTTAGCTCCTGTCAAAATTTCATAGCATTTGGACTTGTAGATCTCGAGATATGATCGATTCAAGATTTCATTTCTGGCTGATGTGGTCTGTTCGAATCGATCCCCTTCGAATCGATAGGGTCGAATCGATGGTTTGTGCGTGCGAATGGTGACGTGTCGCGCGCGCTTCTCGGGGGTATCCAGCTTTTTCTCCGAGTTTACTGGGTCGAATCCATGGTTTTAGGCGCCTTTAGTTACTGGATTCGAGGGGATGGATACGAGGAGACGTTCGTTCGAATCGATCGAGGTTTCCCATAGTTGATCAATTCGAAGTTGCCTCAACAGGGTGGATTCGAAGTAGAGCAACTTCATGGATTCGAAGCACTCCATCTTGATGGATTCGAAGTAGAGCAACTTCATGGATTCGAAGCACTCCATCTTGATGGATTCGAAGGAAGGCATCTTGATGGATTCGAAGGAAGGCATCCTGATGGATTCGAAGCACTCCATCTTGATGGATTCGAAGGAAGGCATCTTGATGGATTCGAAGCAAGGTCACTAGATGGATTCGAAGCACAGTGATACCTATGGATTCGAAGCAAGGTCACTGGATGGATTCGAAAACATGGCCTTTCCCTTCAACTTGCATCCATCATAACTTGAGCATATGAACTCGGATTGACTCGAAACTTGAAACGTTGACTCCCATGGTTTAGCTTGTCATGTCCTAGCGATTTTGGCACAATCCGGACTCGGACAAAATTCGTCGATATCCATAGTGAGCCTGTGTATGACCGATCTCTAGGACGGACTGTCATTGGATTACTAGTCAATTCCTTGGTGTCACGGCCTTGCCAAAAGGCGGGATAACATTTGCCCCCCAAAGTACGTCTTGTGGGAACATGACGTGCTTTGAAATACTGCTATCATTACTCTGAATAGTTATTGTCTTTTCGGTGGAAGCTGTGACCTTCGACCGTTCTTCTTGATAATGCAAACTGTTGACTGTCGACTGCTATATCATGTATTGTTGCGACCGATTGCTGTATTCTAGCAGTTACCCGTTTGTTGTTGTAATCGTTATCAAATGAGCCTCCAATTCCTGTAAATCTAGAATATTGAAGATTAGTCCAACATTTATGCATATATGTTAATCTGACTCTCGCTAACGTTCACGAGTCGTTGTCAGTTTATCTTATATTGAATTCCGTATCGATCCTCTCCTGAACCGACGTGAAATTCATTGTAACAACATTTGAGGGTTGCTCTTGAATGCTTCCTCGCAACGATCCTCTCCTGACTCGATGTGAAGGGTTGGAATATATGCTTCGTATCGGTGAATACGTAATATCGAGTCTCGGATCGATGGATACAAAAGTAATACTTTGTATCGACGGAGTCAAACGATCCAGACATAATCATGCAGTGATGCTTCACGGAGGATATGCCATTTCTTATTCGTTTATTCAATAAGAATCCCCGATTGTGGATAATCTTCGATAGGAGTTATCCATGACTCCTCCCCTACATCCATCTCTAAGATCTAGCTGATCTTCATATGCCAATGCTTGGAATAATAGTATTTTAACTGGGACAAAGTCTATTTGTCGTGCATCCCCAGAACTGGCTAGCTTGGCGATTGATTCGGCCTTTTTGTTTAGTTCTCTGAGGATTTGTGTAGTGGTGTAATAGTCGAAGCCGACCGGTAGCTTTTGGACCCGGTTGAGATAAGGAGCAAGACATCGCCCCCTAGTCAGATAATCTTCCCTGACTTGGCATACTACTAACTGGTAATCACATGAGACATGTAAAGTTTCCACTCGTAGTTTTCTTGCAAGTTTGAGCGCCAAGGCTTCATAGTTAACTTCGTTATTTGTTGCAAGGAAGTTGAGTTTCAGGGCGTAGCAGATCGTTTGTTCCTCAAGAGTTATTAACGCAACTTCGATGTTAGAAAGCCGATTATTGGAAGTTCTATCGGGGTACGTTCTCCATCGGTTGGATGGTTCTCCACTGTTCTTCGGATAATCGTCCGATGTAGTGAATTCAGATATGAAGTATGCTAATGTTTGACCATCGAGAGCTCTCCGACGGAGATAAGTGATATCAAATTGGCTTAGCTTGATATTCCATTTGAGTAGCTTTTCAGGTATCTAAGGTTTCTATTGGACCTATCGTTCTCAAGTTTGAATCCAAAGAATGCAGTATAGCACTACAGGTCCGGATCTGTGATGAAATAGTTGTATTCCTGGTCTAGGACATGTTTCAGTATCTGATTGCATCTAGAGTTTGCATCCATGGATGAGAGTAATTCATGCCTGATGGTTAAGTCAATTAGTTGATTGATCATTGGATGTGGAAGCTATGCTTTGCCATGCCTCGTGCAAATCTGGGTAGTCGGTGTATGTTCGCCACTCTCCTTTTATTTCTCTCATAAGCAAAGGATTGAATATTCATTTTGGGTAGAGGACATCGCGGATAAACCTATTGGTTTTGAGTAGATTCGCCCCCTCCTTAAGTGTAGCAGATCTTTCTAGATCCATGTTGCTTTGTTTTTATTCACCGAGACATGCATCGGGTTGGCACTTAGTGCAGGGTTCTTAATGGTGGGTAAGAGTCCATATATACACATGAGATTGAGTCCAAGCGAACATATCAAATTCACCTAAAGCAATGCAGTCGACTCTTGCACCATCATTGCGCAGAGTTGTGATCTGATCCACAATACACGTGAAGGGTTGTAGGTGCCTCATGTGTTTATTTTCAATGGTAAATGATCAGGCTTATAAGGATGTTAAATCAAAGGGTTAGTAGAATTTAGCCTCGTACTGCATGCTGCTACATAGCTGGCTCCACCTTTGAGATTGAATTTACTTGTGTTTCTGAATGATCAGTCGCCCCTGAGTTTGGGTATTGATTTGATGATTCTATCTCTAGGCATCCTTTCGGTCGCAACCTAGAGTTGTTACGAATATCAAGCATGGGTCATAGGTTGAAATTGTCATAGTTAACTCTCGGATAATTACTCCTTTGCCCCCAGTGACGGGTTGTCGGATGCATTACGCGGACGGTCTAGTCTCGTCCTAGCGGTGTTTATACTGTAGTTCAAGCTTTTAGAATTAGAGTTCATTGATGAATGGTTGAATCATATTAATCTTATCTTCTTGCTCGTGCCCCCAAGTCTGGGGAGTATCTCGATAAGTGGCAAGGTAGACAATGTCCGCTTCAATTTTGTATTATATTCCATTGAACCATAGGATCAAATTAACGGACGGAGGACCGAGTCGTGCCTATCATGCATTATGTTCTACTTCTCTCCTCTAGGCGGAATACATCGTTACTTTGCCGACATTCGGACATAAGCTAGATTATGGATGGTCAACGACATTCGCTCTACTGCTTATGTCGCCATACTTTGGGCAAAAACTGAAGAGTGAATCGTCTAGTCAGATCCAATGCAGGATTGGTGCTTCCCTTGTCGAATCTAGGGTAAGAATCAGTGTGCAGATGTTTAGGTTGCACTTGTTTCGAATCGTTCTTTTAGCCGGATTATGGTAAGAGTCAATGAATGAATGGTCGCGTTGCATTCATTTGGAGTTGGCTGATCAACCATGTCCATTTCGATTTACGTTCTCCCGTTAGATCAAGGGATAAAGTCAGCTCAAATGCAGTCATGTCATGCTCATTTGGTCTCATGCTCTTCCTGACGGATCTAAGGAAGGCGACGAAGGACGAATGGTCAAGTCACACTCATTCGTGGTTTATTCTTTTATCCGTGCTATGCTGGTCGAAGATATTCGATGCATGCTCGGGTCACATCGATTTGTAGTTGAAGAGGATTGATATTGACCGTCGATTCGACGGCATGATGCAGAATGCTCGGACCTCATTTCCTGTCAATCCGATGGTATGATATGAAAGGCGTAGATCGACATTGCCCGTCGATCCGGCGGTATGATATGATTGGTTGCTTGTAACTTTGGGCGTCATTATGTTTGGTTGGCATTAAGGCCTCCTTGCAGTCGTTGCCTTAAGTTTTAATGGACGCTAAGCCGGAGAGGCAGCGAGTCACCTTTCTCTTCTTTCAGTAATTTGTACTTCTGCCCCCAGTCTTGGGGATAAGCCGTAATAGGCATTATGCAATATTGTTCACTGCTTAATTTTAACATCCACACTCTGGGGACTTGTATCTTTATGACAATTGTTGATCACTCATTTTCATGTGTTGAGTCTGCGCCTATGCTCGGGGAATGAGTGATGTAACTTGGTTGAGATGCAGTCGAAGTTGTTAGGTGGACGGGTCCACCCTCCTCGAGGCCGTACTTGGTTGTAGTTTATACTCCGGCTCGAGCTCTCGGAGTCCGGAGTTAGTTTAATGTTTATACTCCAGTTCGCGCTCTCGGAATCCGGAGTTAGTTAATGTTTATACTCCAGTTCGCGCTCTCGGAAGCTGGAGTTTGTTGATGTTTATACTCCGGTTCGCGCTCTCGGAATCCGGAGTTAGTTAATGTTTATACTCCAGTTCGCGCTCTCGGAAGCTGGAGTTTGTTGATGTTTATACTCCGGTTCGCGCTCTCGGAATCCGGAGTTAGTTAATGTTTATACTCCAGTTCGCGCTCTCGGAAGCTGGAGTTTGTTGATGTTTATACTCCGGTTCGCGCTCTCGGAATCCGGAGTTAGTTAATGTTTATACTCCAGTTCGCGCTCTCGGAAGCTGGAGTTTGTTGATATTTATACCCAGCTCGCGCTCTCGGAGTACTCTGGGGTTTTGTGAATGTTTATACTCCGTCTCGCGCTCTGGGAGTACGGAGTTGAATGAAAGTTTATACTCCGCCTCGCACTCTGGGAGTACGGAGTTAAGTAAAAAGTTTGTACCCAGCTCGCGCTCTCGGAGTACTCTGGGATTTTAGGAAAATGTTTATACTCCGCCTCGCACTCTGGGAGTACGGAGTTAAGTAAAAAGTTTGTACCCAGCTCGCGCTCTCGGAGTACTCTGGGATTTTAGGAAAATGTTTATACTCCGCCTCGTACTCTGGGAGTACGGAGTTGAATAAAAAGTTTGTACCCAGCTCGTGCTCTCGGAGTACTCTGGGGTTTTAGGAAAATGTTTATACTCCGCCTCGCACTCTGGGAGTACGGAGTTAAATGAATGTTTATACTCCGCCTCGCACTCTGGGAGTACGGAGTTAAGTAAAAAGTTTGTACCCAGCTCGCGCTCTCGGAGTACTCTGGGATTTTAGGAAAATGTTTATACTCCGCCTCGCACTCTGGGAGTACGGAGTTAAGTAAAAAGTTTGTACCCAGCTCGCGCTCTCGGAGTACTCTGGGATTTTAGGAAAATGTTTATACTCCGCCTCGCACTCTGGGAGTACGGAGTTGAATAAAAAGTTTGTACCCAGCTCGCGCTCTCGGAGTACTCTGGGGTTTTAGGAAAATGTTTATACTCCGCCTCGCACTCTGGGAGTACGGAGTTAAGTAAAAAGTTTGTACCCAGCTCGCGCTCTCGGAGTACTTTGGGGTTTTACTTAGCGAGAGATCGGTAGGATCCCAATTAACTTCCACTTATAGGCCCTTCAACAAAGGATGAGGTTTAGAGTATGGACGGTTAGATCGCGTCCATGTTCATTTGGATTCCGCTTTTGCCAGGCCTAAGGAGTAAGATTAGTGTTCTGGCAAGCTTTGTGCTCGAGCATAGGAAAGGATGGTCGAATTACATCCACTTTGAGTTGTATGTTTTCCCTTAAGTCGGGTGCAAGAAATGGAGAGCAGACAGTCGAGTCACATCCAATTTATACTTTGCATTCTTTCGATCGAGCTAAGGAAGAGAGTTGAAATGATGGCTCATGATGGTTAGTGAGTAGACAATCAGTCGTTGATGACTTTAAATTGAGGGTTGAACCTTTAAACATGTGTTCCCTCAAATAATCCCAAATGTCTAATGTAGGATTGGATGTATGGGTGGTGACATCACGTCCACCCTTGATGTGATTCCGATTTTATCGGTCATTAGAAGAAGCATAAGTATTTTGGCAAGCTTCAAGTACGAGATGGAGAAGGCACTGTTGGGACATATAACTCCAAGTCTTTCTTACATCTCCTAATTAAATTGCGTAGGCAGATGAGTGGATGGTCGGTTGCATCCACTTTGTACTAAAGTCCTGACCTTGTCGGTCTCTTCCGCTTTGATGCCTTGCCCCCAGTAAGGGGCATATAGTAGCCGATGAGTGGTCGAATCATGCTCATCACGATGATACCTCAATGATTTGATCATGGTCCGCGAAGGTTGTTTTGCACCCAATCTTAAGTACTCGGTTACCTGCATCATTTGCAAGTAGTTTAATTCAAGTAGGTCATATTTCGCAACGTAAATGAAATTGAATTAGAAATAATTCAAAAGAGATCAGATCAAATCTCATTGATAAGTGAGGCAGCGTCGTATGCTCGCTATTGCACATCATTCCATCCCTTCTCAGTTGGAAGTCTAACGCAAATGGTTCAATTCGATCAAAGTCCTTGATCGATAGGGGTCGGATGTTCCCGGTCCTTCGTTTTATGGGGCTTGCATATATGGTCGGAGCTATCCTTCCCGGAGAAGCCTTATGGCGTTGGCGTTCACGGTAGCCATTTAGAGAAGAGGAGTTTTCCGATCTAGAGTATGGAGCAGGTCCCCTCCTTATCCTGCTATGTTGATCCTTCATCTGATTCATCAACTCAAAATTTTCCTAGACATGTTGGTGCAGTTGTCGGTGGCGGTCTACCAGTTCTCTTGTCAAAGTCTGGAAATAAGCGCCGGTGATGAATTCATTTATGGGTATCGGCAGCAACTGGCTGCGGTCTTTGGATAATTTCGTTGGCTGCCAGCTTCTTCATTCACTTCAACAATAAAAGAAGTAGATCTGGTATGTCTAACCACGATTGACAATGTTCTTTGAGGAATGGGGGAAGACAGCTACATTTGATAGCAGTCATCACTCTTGGTGTAAGCCATGCGCAATTCTCACTTCATGAGGTAGTGCCGGGGGTTGTATTTCCATAACACACTGACATAGTTAACATGTTGAATTTTCACTGGAAGTTCTGCATGTAGGATGGTTTCAACGAATAGGTCTCGACTAGGAAAGATTCCCCAATCGGCATTATGATCAGGCTCATTTTATTGCCCAGGGGTCTTGTAACACTGGTCAATGACGTATGCATGATTGCGTTCGAGTTGTTTGCAATGCCGATAGGACGGTGAGTTGGTTAAAATGGGCTAACAGATTGGTGTTTATCCCAAACTTTCATCCAGATAGGGGACCTATATAGGGTATTAAGGAAGTCTTCTTGAGGTTGTATGCCATGCTTTTAGTCATGTGGACGTAGAATGATTAAGATGCGGGCATTTGAAGATGGTTCAGCGGTGACCAGCTATGCTTTGAGTCGGCAGAGTAGACAGTGTAGGGGAGTCGTCATATTAGCCGTCGTACCATAGTTGTCAACTCAGGAGTTTGAAAGCTGGTCAATTGGAGGAAGTTGCATTCCACCCATTCCTTGATTGCAACTCAACATTTGTTGTTGTGATCTCCTATGTCTTGTTCAGTCATGGAATAATCAGAAGCATGGATGGAATGTCCCTTCATTAAACTGGTGATTGAATCGACAATGCGGGTGCCCTGCGCTGCGGCTAGGGTTCGGGGGAAATTTGGGTCGTACCCGAAAAATAATTTTTTGAATTTTTGTATCGATACGAATTGGACACAGATGGATCGATACGAGCAGCGTGCGAGTATCGATACGAATTGGAGCAGTTGCGATCGATACGAACAGAGCGCAGGCAAAGCAGATCGAGTCGAAGTGATCGATTCGAACGGAGCGATGCAAAGCAGATCGAGTCGAAGTGATCGATTCGAACGGAGCGATGCAAAGCAGATCGAGTCGAAGTGATCGATTCGAACGGAGCGATGCAAAGCAGATCGAGTTGAAATGATCGATTCGAACAGAACGATGCAAAGTTGATCGATTCGAAGTGATCGATACGAACAGGGATCGATCGAATCGATACGAACGGAGTGATGAGAAGCAGATCGATTCGAAGTGATCGACACGAACAGGGATCGATCGAATCGATACGAACGGAGCGATGCGAAGTTGATCGACTCGAAGTGATCGATACGAACAGAGTGATGAGAAGCAGATCGAATCGAAGTGATCGATACGAACAGGGATCGATCGAATCGATACGAACGGAGCGATGCAAAGCAGATCGATTCGAAGTGATCGATACGAACAGAGTGATGAGAAGCAGATCGATTCGAAGTGATCGATTCGAACTTTGGCATTTTTTCTGGATACGAAAATATGGATACGAAATGATTGATGAATGCAGTTCCTCTTAGATCTTGAGCAATCTGAATAGAATAGATGGAACCACTTGACGACAGATCTGGAACTCCTCCTTAGATTTTTGCAATCCAACTACGGTAGTAGATCCACAGAGCAGGAGAAAAGCAAGGTTTCTCTCAATGAAAGCACCAAAGTGTTTGTACCAAAAATGGGCACAACACTCTTCGGGAGTTATTTGAAGAGATAAAATGAAGAACGTAAATGTAAAACAGAGATTATCTAACAAAAACTCCAATAAAAAGAATTGTAAATACGCAGACAAGCAATTTAGAGTGGTTCGGCGTATCGCCTACGTCCACTATGAAGTTTTGATGATTTTATTGATTCTCTTTCAATGATTACAAGTGATTACAGCGAACAACAGCGAATTATAGCTTGGAATTCAGATTCAACAGTAAGAATAAGATGCAAATCTCGATCCGGCAGAGTCTGGACGCCTCAGAATCCAGATCCCCTTTTCTGAATGACCAGGGGTCCTATTTATAGGTGTAGGAGGCTGATATTTCGCCTAAATTGAGGGGAGACCGGTTCTGGCACGTGAGGGGACCCACATGCCCGCTCTTTGGAAATCCGGGCCCACTTTCGGATCGATTCGACCCTTGCTTCGAATCGATCAAGATTTGCTCCGATTGAGTTGAAATTTGGCATGGACATTCCTTAGGTTGCCAGTTAGCTCCTGTCAAAATTTCATAGCATTTGGACTTGTAGATCTCGAGATATGATCGATTCAAGATTTCATTTCTGGCTGATGTGGTCTGTTCGAATCGATCCCCTTCGAATCGATAGGGTCGAATCGATGGTTTGTGCGTGCGAATGGTGACGTGTCGCGCGTGCTTCTCGGGGGTATCCATCTTTTTCTCCGATTTTACTGGGTCGAATCCATGGTTTTAGGCGCCTTTAGTTACTGGATTCGAGGGGATGGATACGAGGAGACGTTCGTTCGAATCGATCGAGGTTTCCCATAGTTGATCAATTCGAAGTTGCCTCAACAGGGTGGATTCGAAGTAGAGCAACTTCATGGATTCGAAGCACTCCATCTTGATGGATTCGAAGTAGAGCAACTTCATGGATTCGAAGCACTCCATCTTGATGGATTCGAAGGAAGGCATCTTGATGGATTCGAAGGAAGGCATCCTGATGGATTCGAAGCACTCCATCTTGATGGATTCGAAGGAAGGCATCTTGATGGATTCGAAGCAAGGTCACTGGATGGATTCGAAAACATGGCCTTTCCCTTCAACTTGCATCCATCATAACTTGAGCATATGAACTCGGATTGACTCGAAACTTGAAACGTTGACTCCCATGGTTTAGCTTGTCATGTCCTAGCGATTTTGGCCCAATCCGGACTCAGACAAAATTCGTCGATATCCATAGTGAGCCTGTGTATGACCGATCTCTAGGACGGACTGTCATTGGATTACTAGTCAATTCCTTGGTGTCACGGCCTTGCCAAAAGGCGGGATAACAAAATTATTCAACAAATTACATTAATAACAATTTTCATTCAATAATCACCTTATATTTAATAATTAAAAATAGCTGAAAATACGGGTCGTTACAGTTTTCATGGGCTGACTAGGGACCTATTGACTATCTGTCAATATCTTAATCCGGATATAGTTTTCATGGGCTAACTATAAACCTATTGGCCCTTACCAATATCAAATCATAATTTCCATGGGTTGACTATGAACCTATTGGCCCTGCCAATATCTTTCCCTATACATAGTTTTCATGGGCTTATTGTGAACCTATTGGCCCCTACTAATACCTTTAATTAAGATTTTCATATTTCTTAAGTTATATTCACTACTGGGTCAACCTGGCTGGTTATTCTGCCTTTCCCCAAAGTACTGTTATGGGTTAATTACAACGTGAATAAATATATGAAGAAGCAATCTATACAACAAAGTAATACCCTCAAATCTTTATTTATGCCATGGTATTTCCTTTAAAATGAGAATGGGTCATTTGATTTGAAACCTTAAAAAATTACTTTTCGAAACCACTGGATGACCTCCATCGAAAGCATAGAAAACCTCTTTTCAAAACTGTAAGTATATATCTTTCGAAGCTCTATAAATCAATCCTTTCGAAACCAAATCATACCTTTCGAATGTGTCGAAACATTTCTAAATAATCTTTAGAAATATAGCTTCGAAACCAATGAAAGTACCCCTTTCGAAAGAATTGGGTTTTACTCCTTACAAACATCTTTTGGGTCAAAGTGGTTACACATGAAAGTATCTCTTTTAAAACCTTTAATAAAATATTTTTGGGGAAAAATTGATGGTGTCGGAACCATCTATTCGAAAGCTCAAAACCTTGGAGTAAAACTTTGAAGGATAGCATCGAAACCCCCTTTCGTCACCATTGCCTTCGAAACCCCTGAACCCCTTCGAAAGAAATTAGGAAGTGACTTGGCTTATGTTTAGTACAAAGAGAACTCCTTGAAAGTATTGATGGCTGCAATACATCCGAAAGGTAAAAGGATAGCGACTAGTTTTCGATCAGGTCGGAACCACTTCTTTCGAAAGCATTATATAAAAACAAAGGAACCCATTCGAAAGCTCCTACTTAAAACATGATATGGAAACCTACCTAGAAAGCTATTTAGAAAAACCCCTTTCGAAAACATAGGTTTCGACTACGTCAAAATCTTTGGGTAAAACAAAGCTGGCACTTAACATTTGAAAACAGAACTAAAGTTTCGACCCCATCGGAAGCATTGCTTTCGACACCATAGCTTCCGCCTTTCCTCCAATCCACTGCGTACCGTCTAAGTGATAACTTGTGTATTGTTTTCGAGTAGGTGGGTTTCGACTGAGTTGGAGCGGAAGCATTGGAGTCGAAGGGTACTACTAAAGGAGGCAGAACCCTCTTTTCTGATTAAAAGCTGAAATCATGCTCATTTTTAGTAATTGCTTTAACTAACCTGCCTATGTGTAATCTTTTAATTGGTTGCCTTAAAACTTTTCAAATACTTTATAAAATAACTGCCACATTTATCAGATCTAAATCAAATAAAAAATTAACGTTTAAGCCCTTCTACTAAGCAAAACCACTATTGCAATTAAGTCCTTTTTTTAAATAATTTATTTTCCATAGCAAATCAATTAAGAAAAATCCCCAAAAGTCACAGAAATTCAATTTCATGATGTTATCTAACATATTAAAATTTCAGACCCAATTCCTTCTTGAAATAATCGAAATAAATTTTAAACCCAAATATATCATATTTTCCTTTAGAAATTCATAATAAATTTTCCATAGCTTGGAAAATTATGGAAATTAAAACTCATCATTATAATCATGTTTTACCTAACATGTAATTTTTCCAAGGCATTCTAAATTCAATAACAATCAGTTTTGCCCTAAAACCGTGCAAATTCATATGTAAATGAATTGGTTTAAATCAAACATATAATAATTCAAGCATATCATCATCCAAAACATCATAAAAACAAATTTAATCTTAAATCCGAAAATATATGATTATAAAAACAAAATAGAGATGGAATGAATTATTATTCACCTTAAATATGACAAGAGCTTTGAGATTTGATTTGAAATTAATCCCCTGGCTTTAATTCCTCAGCTTGATTGAATTTCTCTTCCTCTTCTTCCTTGTTAATGGCCGGCTCTTCTTAGGTTAAATTTGCATTTTTGAGTTTTTGAGAAAATGAATGTGAATGGGCGAATAAAAGTGTATGGCCATGAATAATAAGGTGCGGCTATATTTACTAATACACCCATATTTTAATTAACAATTTAAAGCCATTATAAGCCCATTTAAGGTAAATTAAGCACGGCCTTCTTATGGTTTTATTCAAATCTCAATCCCCCTTATCATCATTATTTTATTTAATTTATCTAATTAAATCTCTTGAATAATGTTATCAAAAATTAGGGGTGTTACATTGACCATCGCTAGAGAGTGGTGCCTCATGGTACAGTTCCGTTTCAAATCCACACACTCATTTCTAAAAGTCGTACGACACTTTTCCGACAATTTGAACTAATGTTGCACCTTGCACCCTCGATGTTGCACCCTAAGGATATCGATTATTCGGACAGCCATATCTTTTGACTAGTTTAGAGTTATGGGAGCCATACCTATCAAAACAAAGCTCTATATGAGATCTACAACTTGAACATCTCTAGTCCGTCACTACATAGTTCCATATCCAAAACAAAATATATGAATCACTTTCGGAAGCTTGGAAGTTTTTTCCCCTTTGGTTTCTTCATGTGAATTTTTTGGTTAAACGGGATCACCGTGGTTGGCCTTTTATTTGCCATCGTTGGAGAGTGGTGCCCCATGGTACAGTTCCATTTCAAACCACACACTCATTTCTAAAAGTCGTACAACACTATTTCGACATTTTAAACCGATGTTGCACCGTTGATGTTGCACCGTAAGGATATCGATTATTCGGACAGCCATATCTTTTGACTCGTTTAGAGTTATGGGAGCCATAACCTGTCAAAACGAAGCACTCTTTGTGATCTACACCTTGAATATCTCTAGGCCATCACTACATAGTTCCTTATTCAAAAAAGACTATATGAATCACTTTCGGAGGCTTGGAAGCTTTTTCCTCTTCGATTTCTTCATGGGAATTTTTTGGTTAAATGGGATCACCGCGGTTAGCCTCCGATTTACCATCGTTGGAGAGTGGTGCCGCATGGTTTAGTTCCATTTTAAATCCATGCACTCATTTATAAAGGTAATACGACACTGTTTCGGCATTTTGAACCGATGTTGCACCTGCACCGTCGATGTTGCACCCTAAGGCTATCGATTCTTAGAACAGCCATATCTTTTGACACGTCTAGAGTTACGGGAGGCATAACCTATCAAAATGAAGCTCTCTGTGAGATCTGCAATTTTGACGGCTCAAGGCTGTCACTATGGAGTTCCATACCCAAAAAGGACCATCCGAATAACTTTCAGGGGCTCGGAAGATTTTTCCTCTTCGGTTTCTTAAAGTGAATGTTTTGGTAAAACGGGATCACCGTGGTTGGCCTTCGATTTACCATCGCTCGAGAGTGGTGCACCATGGTTCAGTTTTGTTTCAAAACCACACACTCATTTCTAAAAGTTGTATGGCACTGTTTCGGCATTTTGAACCGATGTTGCACCTTGCACCGTCGATGTTGCACCCTAAGGATATCGATTCTTTGGACTGCCATAACTTTTGACTCGTTTAGAGTTACAAGAGCTATAACCTATCAAAATGAAGCTCTCTATGAGATCTAAAACTCGAACAACTCTATGCCATCACTATGTAGTTCCATATCTAAAAAAGACTATCCGAATCACTTTCAAAGGCTCGGTAGTTTTTTCCTCTTTGGTTTCTTCACGTGAATATTTAGGTTAAACGGGATCACCGTGGTTGGCCTTCGATTTACCATCGCTAGATAATGATGCCCCATCGTACAGTTCTGTTTCATATCCACGCACTCATTTATAAAAGTATACGGCACTGTTTCCGCATATTTAAGCCGATGTTGCACCTTGCACCGTCGATGTTGACTCTGAGGATATCGATTCTTCGGACTGCCATAACTTTGGACTCGTTTAGAGTTACGGGAACCATAACATGTCGGAACGAAGCTCTCTATGAGATCTACAACTTGAACAGCTCTAGGCCATCACTACAAAGTTCCATATCCAAAAATGACTATATGAATCACTTTCGGAGGCTCGGAAGTTTTTTCCTCTTCGGTTTCTTCACGTGATTTTTTTGGTTAAACGGGATCACCGTGGTTGGCCTTTGATTTACCATTGTTGGAGAGTGGTACCCTATGGTACAATTCTGTTTCAAATCCACACACTCATTTCTAAAAGTTGTACGACACTGTTTCGGCATTTTGAACTGATGTTGCACCTTGCACCGTTGATGTTGTAGCCTGAGGATATCGATTATTTGGACAACCATATCTTTTTACTCGTTTAGAGTTATAGGAGCCATAAACAATAAAAAAGAAGCACTCTTTAAGATCTACACCTTAAACAGCTCTAGGCTATTACTACATAGTTTCGTATCCAAAAAAGACAATATGAATCACTTTCAGAGGCTCAGAAGTTTTTTCCTCTTCGGTTTCTTCACGGGAATTTTTTGGTTAAACGGGACCACCGTGGTTGGCCTCCGATTTACCATCACTGGAGAGTGGTGCCCCATGGTTTAGTTCCATTTCAAATCCTCACTCATTTTTAAAGGTCATACGGCACTGTTTCAACATTTTGAACCGATATTACACCCGCACCGTCGATGTTGCACCCAGAGGCTATCGATTCTTCAGACAACCATGTCTTTTGACACGTCTAGAGTTACGGGAGCCATAACTAGTCAAAATGAAACCCTCTGTGAGATCTATACCTTAAATAGCTCTTGATCGTCACTATGTAGTTCCATATCCAAGAAATACTATATGAATCACTTTCGAAGGCTTTGAAGTTTTTTCTTTTTCGGTTTCTTCACGTGAATTTTTTGGTGAAACGTGATCATCATGGTTGGCCTTTGGTTTACCATCGCTGGAGAGTGGTGCACCATGGTACTGTTCCATTTCAAAATCACACACTCATTTCTAAAAGTCGTACGGCACTGTTTCGGCATTTTGAACCGATGTTGAACCTTGCACCGTCGATGTTGCACCCTAAGGATATCGATTCTTTAGACTGCCATAACTTTCGACTCGTTTAGAGTTACGGGAGCCATTACCTATCAAAACAAAGCTCTCTGTGCGATCTACAAATTTGATGGCTTTAGGCTGTTACTATGGAGTTCCATACCCAAAAAAGACTGTCCGAATCACTTTCGAGGGCTCGAAATTTTTCCTCTTTGGTTTCTTCACGTGAATTATTTTGTTAAACGGGATCACCGTGGTTGGCCTCCGATTTACAATCGCTGGAGAATGATGCCCAATGGTACGATTCCATTTCAAATCCATGCACTCATTTCCAAAAGTCGTACGACATTGTTTCGGCATTTTGAACCGATATTGCACCTTGCACCGTCGATGTTGCACCCTAAGGATATCGATTATTCGGACAGCCATATCTTTTAACTCGTTTAGAGTTGCGGGAACCATAACCTTTCAAAATGAAGCACTCAATGAGATCTACAACTTGAATAGCTCTAGGCCGTCACTACGTAATTTTGTATCCAAAAAAGACTATATGAAGCACTTTCGGAGGCTCGGGAGTTTTTTCCTCTTCGGTTTCTTCAGGTGAATTTTTTGTTTAAATGGGATCACCGTGGTTGGCCTCCGATTTACCATCGGTGGAGAGTGGTGCCCCATGGTTCAGTTTCGTTTATTCGGTGCTGACTTTCGATGGTTGTTATCCCGTCTTTTGGCAAGACCGTGACACCAAGAACTTGACTAGAAACCAAAGACAGTTCATCCAAGAAGATCGGCTATACGCAGGCCCACTATGGATATCGACAAATTTTGCCCGAGTCCGAATCAAGCCTAAATTGATATGACACAACAACCGAAGCTATGAGAGTCAACGTTCCAAATTTTAGGTCAATCCGAGTTTGTATGCTCAAGTTACAATCGATGCAAAATTGAATAGAAACAGCCCCTGTTCGAATCGCTCAGTTTGACTCCCTCCACTTCGACTCGCTCCACTTCGACTCGCTCCTTTCGAATCCATCTGGGAAGCCTACTTCGACTCGCTCCGCTTCGCCTCCATCTTTGACTCGCTCCACTTTGACTCGCTCCGCTTCGCCTCCATCTTCGACTCACTCCACTTCGTCAACTTCGCATCCATCCGAAGACTTCTTCTTCGTGTCCATCGATGTGAAGCAAGGCACAGCAGTCAATACAAATAAGCGACATGTCACCGAGTCAAACAGAACCGAGTCGAACAAAGAGCGAGTCGAAACAAAAGCGAGTCGAACCAAACAGCCTATCGAGAATCCCAATTCGTATCGATCGTATCTCCTAATCTACAAGTCCAAATGCTATGAAATTTTCACAGAAGACTACGTGCATGCTAAAGAATGTCCACGCCAAATTTCGACTCCATTGGATGAAATCTTGATCGATACGAAATCTGTTTGTATCGATCACGGATCAGACCGAAACTTCACGGGCTTGGGCGCGCGGGCCTTGTCACATGCTAAAGAGGGTTTCCTGAGATCTGAGCAAAATATCAGCCTCCTACACCTATAAATAGACCTCCAAAGCCAACAAAAAAGGGGTTCTTCTTCCTCTTTGAGATCTCCAACGCACGGACTCCGCCGAATCCAGACTGAACTCAATTACTACTGCTACCAACGAATTTCACTACTGCAAATCATAATTGCCTGCTGTAGATCATTGAATTCACTTGTAAAGATCAAAGAAAGATCAATAAAGCAAACTACTTCATAGTGGACGTAGGCAATACGCCGAACCACTCTAAATTCTTGTGTCTCCCTGCATTTTAGTTATTCTTGTTTGTACCAAAAATGGGCACAACACCCTTCGGAATTTATTAAAGAGATAAAAGTGAAGAAAATAAATTGAAAATGAAGATTATCTAACAAAAACTCCAATAAACAGAAATGTAAATACGCAAACAAGCAATTTAGAGTGGTTCGGCGTGTTGCCTACGTCCACTATGAAGTTTTGATGACTTTATTGATTCTCTTTCAATGATTACAAGTGATTACAGCCAACAATAGCGAACTACAATTTGGAATTCTAATTCAACAGTAAGAATAAGATGCAAATCTCAATCCGGCAGAGTCTGGGCGCTTCTGAATTAAAAGATCCATCTTCTGTAGGCTCTGGACTCTATTTATAGGCGTAGGAGGCTAAGTTTTCGCTCAAACTTCGGGAGACTCGTTCTGGCACGTGAGGGGGCCCACGCGACCATTTCCAGAAAGTTTTGCCTTGATCGGTGATCGAAACGAATCCATTTCGTATCGATCAAGATGATGTTCAATTGAGCTGGAATTTGGCAGATACACTCCTTAAAGCATATGCAAGCATCTGTGAAAATTTCATTGAATTTGGATCAGTAGATTATGAGATATCATCGATACGAAATGGAATTCCTCAGTGGCTGTTCTGTTCGACACCATGGATTCGACTCGATCCCCCCGTATCGATCACTGCACGTGTTTCTGAGATGACGTGGCGCGCGCACTTTGTTTCAATCCAGTCTACAAGCCGTGTTGACCGCTTCGACTCCATAGATCTCGCCTCGTTTGCTTCGATGGATGAAACGTCACCCTAGTTCGTTGACTTGTTGGATACGAATAAGCCAGTGGGCATGGATTCGAAGTAGTCATTAGCTGATTGTTGTGAGGCACGTCATCTATCGATGGATACGAACCCGATCGATGCGAACTCGATGGGTTCGAACATTGCAACCTCCATCGATACGAAATCATGGGAACTTGCCGATGCGAAGCGGATGATGGGCATGGGATGGATGGATACGAAGTATGGTAACCTGATGGACACGAAAAGAAATTTCCATAATGGATACGAAATAGGCACTTGGCCAATCGATACGAGTTGTACTAACTATCGATGAACAGGAAATCCATCGATACGAACTCGATGGATTCGAAACACGGATACCTCTATCGATATGAAATGATGTTTCCTGATGGGTATGAAATGGAGCTTATTGATGGATACGAAAACATGTTTTTTCCTCCAACTTGTATCCATCATAACCTGAGCATATGAACTCGGATTGACTTGAAACTTGGGACGTTGACTTCCTCTGCTTTCTTAGTCATGCCTCATCAATTGTAGCTTGATCCGGACTCGGACAAAATTCATCGATATCTATGACGAGCGACATTTGGAATCCAATCAATTCCTCGGTATCCTGGCCTTGCCAAAAGGCGGGATAACATTTGCCCCCCAAATTAAGTCTTGTGGAAACATGACGTGCTTTGAAAAGCTGCAGGTTCTCTCTGAACAACTATCATATCTCTTGTTGAAAGTTGTACTCTGTATTGCTGTAATTGATTAGTTGACTTTTGTTAACGTTGCATGCTCACGAGTCATCGTTAGTTTCCTTGCATCGAATTTCATACCGATTCTCTCTTGAACCGATTTGGGAATTTGAGATGAAACAACGCTTGATGGTTGCTTCAGGAAGTTCCTTCGTATCAATGGTAATGTATCAGTTATGACAGATACGAAATCGTTGTTCGTATCAATGTGCAGTGGATGGAGTTGTAATCTTGTTGATGCGAACGAGGGCTTCGAGTCGATGGGCTTCATCATCCTCAGCCGTCCTCGCCGTGTGCTTCGTACCGATGGACCCACTGTCCATTTCGAATCGATGGGGGCTTCGGTCGGATGGATACGAAAAAAGCGTTCGACTCAATCCTGGGTTGACTGGTTGCGACCGGTCACGTGGACTAGGAGGTGAATCGACCCGGTTCCTCCTAAGCTTCATATAAATACCCAGGACTTTGCCATTTTTTTACCTTTTACTCTTTTACTGCCACCTCCTACTCTCGTACCGATCCAACCATTTGGTAAAAATGGAGATCTATTCCTTGCCTTCGACTCGATCAAGTCCAATCTTTAATTCTTCGAACCCTAGTTTTAAATTAGGTAATTAATTACGAATCCAAACGACGAAGTTGTCTCGGATCCACTCCATCTTCATCAATCATCCATTCTGGCAATCGGTAACACCAGATCTGGGCCAAAAACTCGGTCGAAAATGGCCATGGCGACGCCCTTGTTTATTGAAGAAGAAAGAATGGAAGAAGTAAATCGATCTATGTCTCGTGTCGATATGGGGACCTGTGGCTGAATCGATGAAGGCGATGATATGTTCTTTTGGTTTTTGCATCGAACCTAATGGAGATGTCGTAGCTCGTATCGATGGCGATGGGTGGTAGATCGTGTCGATTGGTAACGATCGATGTGTGACTTAAACAAGCAATCGTTTTGAAATACTCGGCTTCAGATTGATACGAATTTTATTCCCTTAATGGATACGATAAGCATCGATTCGAACGTGATCCATGTGAAGCTGGGGGTTTTCTAACCGATATGAATCTAACCACCAGGGATTGATTCGAAGACATCTTTCCTGATCGATACGAACTCGAATTCTAATGATCGATTCGAAGCATGCCCCCAGTGATCGATAAGAAATTCAGATCTTGACATCTACAAACAAACTCCCCGCGATCGATTCGAATCCATCCTATGATGGATATGAAATTTTGAACACTCCTTTGCACAATTCCGACGAGCTTCATTCTCGCATATCTGGACTTGACAGTCAAACTACATACTTGACCGCCTTTCGAAGCTCGTCGATGGGACTATAACTTAATACTATGATAACGAACTTCAAATCGAATCGATTGCCAGCATCGGGATGGTTTGGTGATGACGGTCAGCGATGACGGTCATTTCGACCGGATTCCGATTATCTTTGTCGTTTGTAAATTTTCTTTAACTCTGCAGAATTTTTTCAAGTAATGCACAGCACTACACAACACATTCATACACGTTACACCGGGGAATGCACGTGCTTTTTATTGTCTAATGATGACTTCTCGTGAGTTAGCTAGTGATGGAACCATCAAGTTCGCAGCAGCAAGAGATTCAAACTCTAACCCCTCCCAGACTTGAAATACCAGACATCGAGGCCGAAGTCATCGGTCCAGCCCCGGACGAGTTGCCTGACGCGTCCTTCATTAATAACGCACCTAACTCCGTCCCGTCCAATATTTCCGAAGATATGCTAGGGAGAATATGCTTAAGGCATGGTCTGTCGCTGGACGAGGTAATATTGTCGGGACCAAATGACAGGCTGCATAATCCCCTGGAGGGATATACTGCATTTAATCGTCATGCGTGCGCAGCCGGGACACTTCCTCCGTTTAATGACTATATAAGAGAAGTGCTGGCTTACCTGGGGATCGCCCCATCTCAGCTTCACCCGAATGGATTTGCTTCGCTCAACAGCCTGTTCATTGCGTTTATGGAGTACCTACATCGACCTCCTCGCATGACCGATATAAGATATTTGTTCAACTTCAAAAGTCGGACTGATAGTCCATCTTTCACATTCCTGGAGTCTGTAAGAAATTGCCAAGTGGTCACAGGGTCTTGGACGAGACTGAGCTACTTCAAGTCGGAATGGTTTTACATTCGATGTCCTCCAGGATTTGCCAGAAGATGGCTATTCAGACGTGAGTATCATCATTTTCCCGAATTGTTGACAAGGAAATTCATGAATGAAATTGAACTCATATTTTCTTTTTCTTTTCTTTCAGCAATAATCCAGCGTCCTGACGGTGGTTACTACAAAGAGATAGTCCAGGTTCTCCAAGAAATTCCAAGTGAAGAAAGGAATATCGAACTGCTGCTGACGGACCGGAATCTCAGAATTCTCGGGTTGATTGGACGAAGGCAAAGCATAAGGCTTGACGGCGCACTAAAGACTGTCTCCAGAGAAAAAGTCAAGCGGAAGAAACCCAAAGTCGTTATAATCGAGGAAGCTGACTCCGAAAGAACTCATACCGATGAGGATCCATTGGTCGGGCCTACCGACGGGACCCCGGATTCTGAGGAAAATAGAAAAGGCAAGGCAGTGGCTTCTAAACAGTCTAAATCTGGGAGACAGAAGTCCGTAGTCACAAACCGCCCCCTTTCTGGAGTTAGAATCTCAGAATCATCCCCCCTGCATACGGAAAACTCCTTCGAAGGGCTCGCTGACCTTCCAATCCTGGACCTTGCGTTCACACAGCATGATGCCGGGTTGGATGAACCGCAACATACTCTCGATGTTAGCGAGCCTCTTACTACCAGTGTGGTCGACACTTCTGGTTGGTCTGGGAGGTTACACATCCATACACTCTTTACGGTACTACACAATTTTGACCGTAAATCGCATATCATAAATGGTGACTAATCCTCCTTGTTTTACTTTTTAGGTACGATGTCTGGTCGCGGCTCTGTGATTGGCAGTTTGCGCAACAAGCGCCGTTATTATGAACCACGAAGGAAAGAGGGAGATAGATACCATGATTCAGGGCATTCTGGTCAGGAGAAGTTTGACAGAGATAGGGGATACGTACGCCGGTCTCGATCTCGCTCTCCTCCGCCTATGACCTCTGTACCGCCCATAGCTCTGGTGACATGCCCTCCTGAGACTTCACGGCCCAGACCACCTTCTCACATTCCTAGATCCGATCCCCTACGTGGAGCTGAAATAGCCACTTCCTCAGCTACTACACCGGTCGTGACTGATTCGACTGGGGAAGGAGCGCTCAAACTGGCTCAAATGAGGAAGGAATTCCCCGACATCTGTTTTGATGGTTACGTCTTTCCTCCCCACCTGAAGAGAATTCCGCCAAAAGCTGAAAATACTATCCATGATTATGTTGCGGACATTTTCTTTCAGTACAAGGAGTGGGCGAGGGCCGCGAGGAAAGCATCTAAAGTGGCGTTTGATCGGGCCGCTACTATCGAAAAGCTGTAGAAGGAGTTGGGTCAAAAAGACCAAATTATGCAAGTGCTCAACACCGAGGCCGAGTCTTCCTGCAAATCTGAAATGGAGGCCCTGAAAAAGGTCGATGATGCAAACTCGGCCAGGAAGAGAATGAAACAAGAGCACTACTCTGCCATCGAAGAGATGGGTCATAGGAACACCACCATCACTGCCGAGAGAGACGCAGCCCTCAAGGAACTTAATGAGCTGAAATCTAAGTTCTTCGAAATTGCGAGGGAGAAAGACGCGGCCAACGTCTCAGTGCAAGAAGCCTGTGACCAGGCGATGGTGCTTCGGAAAGAGAAGGACGCAGCTATGGAAAAGGTCCGTGTAGTTGAAACTGGAGTTGATGAGAAGGTCCGACAGGCGGAAGCCAGGGTTGAGGCTGAGGTAGAAGAGCTACTCGTCACATACAATGCCAACGTGCTAAGGCACCGAGATCTGACTTGGCTCGATGATTATCCAACACATCTCTACAACGCTTGGAACTTGTTGGTTGAGGAAAAAATCGGGGCATCCTGATGAAGCCTTTGATGAATTTGAGCTGGAGAACCGCATACTCAATGATGATGAAAAGAAGGTTCTTCATGACTCCATGATTTTTCGTGAGAAGGAAAGGCTTGGTACCCAATTTCAGGAAGTTGGGGAAGGCTCTGGTGCTGAGCACCACATTATGAGTTCCGAGATTGTCACGTCATCTCAATCTGAGCCAACTCCGATGATCGACTCCCAGCCTATACCGGCTTATGATCTGGACCAGCCGCATCTATCTCCTATTAAGGAGCACCCTTCCGAAGCCGTTCAGAAGACCTCTAGTCAAGCTGAGGAAGGTATTCCGAACTAACCTCTCGTATATCTGGATTGAAGAACTTGTATAGAAATGTGTATTAACAAATTCTTCTTTTCTCTGATCAGTGACCGAAGTCATTCCGGCTACGCTTCCTGCAATCCAGGAGTCATGCCAAGCGCAGGAAGCGATCATTTCTGAGGCGACGTATGTTGTGACGGTCGCGCCTGTTGAAGTAACGCAGGGGAGCTCAATCTCTTTTGATGAACAGATGATAAATGAGCTCCTTGGTCGATAGAGTGACCCCTTCGTGGATATACCATTCGGTTTGGGTGGATTTTCATCCACTTCAAATACTTCGGCCCAAGCTACTACGGCACACAGTGAAGCCCGAGCCCTCCAAGAAGCAAGTATGCTGGCTGAAATTAACGCCGAGATGGAGGCAGCAGCACATGGTGGCAGCTCAGGGATCGGAGCAGCGGTGCATGACCCTACACCACTTATGATGATATCCCTTGGGGGCGTGCTTGTCGATGCAGGTGCGCCAGTCCCGCCTTCGGCTGTAGATCCCATTCCTCTGACTCCTCCTGCGGGAAGCATTGCCTTAGACTCCAGTTCGGAGGAGGACGTCGACATCATTCCCCCGTCTAGAGATAGTCTTCCCAAAGAAAAGGGTTCAAAGTGGAAGATCACTGGCGGCTCCAACGGCTCTTCGTCGAAGAATAAGCTAAGAAAAAAGAAAGAGTAGATAGACTATTTTTAGGCATGTTTTTCCTTTTGCAGTTAGGAACTTTGTCATCCTCTTTTCCTTTTTTTTATAGGCCGTATATAGATGCGGGTTCAGCCCCCGCTAGTAGGAATTTTTTAGAATGGCTTGTATACGAACCATTGCTTTTTTGATTAGTTGAAATAAAATTTTTGTCTTCTTGTTTCAACTTTCATTCCTTCTATGCTTAAGTGTTGCAGTGTATGAACCTCAGTTCTGTGTACTTGCATTATTCTAACTCTTAAGCATAACTTGTTTCTTCTGACAAGCCCTAGAAATTACGAACTTAAGTGGTAACCGAAGATTGAGTCGGACTTGAATGTCATACCATTTCGGGTAGTGATTAACACTTGAACCTGCCCTCAGTTCTGGGGTTGAGTTGTAAAGACCAGCTTGTGATCATAATGAATGAGTATCGAGTAGTCGATCCACACTTTCTTCTTTATAAATTGTTACATCCGCACTCTGGAGGTTCTCACTTGCGTTCTCGCAATCAGTAATGGCTTATTGAAAGCTTTCAGGCATCAGTCCACACTCCGGGGACATAAGTCATCTTGTGAGCGGTCGTTCACACTCTGGGAACTTAGGGTTGACATTACTACCCCATCCCATATTCTGGGAAATCGGAGTTAACGTTCACATTCCAACTCGTGCTCTGGGAGTTAGAAAGGCGTATCAGGGTCATGGATTGATTAGCTCATATCCATCCTGATTCAACAAGTGAGATCGTTAGACGGACGGGTCCATCCCTCTCGAACTTGGTTAAGTTATGGTCGAAGTCGTTAGATGAACGGATTCACTTTTCTTCGACTCTGTATTTTAAAGTTTATATTCCACCTCGCACTCTGGGAGCATGGAGTTGGCCGGCAAACGATCAGTCACGTTTGTTTGGGCACTTGGATTGCGTTCGCACTGCGGGATTAATGGGTTAATCAGGATCGTGGATGGTTGATTTGCATCCACCCTGAGTCGACAAGCGAGGTCGTTAGACGGGTCCATCCCCCTCGAGCTTGTTTAAGGTACAGCCGAAGTCGTTAGGTGGATAGGTTCACCCTCTTCGGAACTGTATTTAATCGAAATGCGGTCGAGGTCGTTAGGCGGATGGATCCGTCCTCCTCGGAACCGCATTCGTTCGATGTTTATATTCCAGCCCACACTCTGGGAGTTTGGAATTAGCTATAGGATTGTCGTGTATCAATCCTATTTATCGTTGGTGTAATGACTTTTCTCCGAGCTCGGGTTTCGCTTAGCGAGTGGCCGGTCATATCACAGCCACTCTCTATTTGAATAATTCCCATTGCATGATGGAATTTAGCTCTCCATGCATCATGATGTCGTACATTGTATTCAATGAATCACTGCTCTGGCTTGAAGAGATGGCATTTTATTGCTGAAGTGAGAAAATGTGGCAAAGTTAGTTGCATTATTACAGAATTCAAACTTAAAATGCGGAAACAAATTGAAAAATGGAAAAATAGAATGAAACAAATAAAGCCTGTCAGGTGTAATAGCGACAGAGACTTTCGCTATTCCAGGCCCTGGGCAAAGTAAGACCGTCAACGGTCGATAACTTGAATGTGCCATCTCCAAGTCTCTCTGTGATCACGTATGGTCCTTCCCAATTTGGTTTCATGTGTGAAGGGACCGGATAGATTCTCTTGAGGACGAGATCGCCGAGTTCAAAAGTTCGAGGTCGAACTTTGGTATTATACAGTCGGGCGACTCGACTCCGATGTGCGGCTGCTCTCAAATCAGCCTCTTCCCGCTTCTCATCCAGTAGATCCAATGATTCAGCAAGCAATATAGCGTTTGTTTTCGGATCATAATAAGTCACGCGATGAGAAGACACTTCCATCTCAACTATGATAACGGTTTCTGAGCCATAAGATAGGGAAAACGGGGTGTGCCCGGTCGCCATCTTGTGGGTTGTTCGATAGGCCCATAAAGCCATAGGAAGTTCATCAACCCATTTGCCCCCAGCCTTTTCCAGTCGTTTCTTTAGAATGGACTTTATGACTTTATTGACGGCCTCGACCTGACCATTTGCCTGAGGATGCGCGACTGCCGAGAACTTTTTATGAATATGGAAACGTTGACAGAAATTCTTGAATTCTGTACTACTGAATTGGGCTCCGTTATCGGTGATGATGGTATTCGGGAGTCCATATCGACAGATAATGTTGCGAACTGCGAAATTGATTACTTTCTTGGTCGTAATGGTTGCGAGGGGCTCCGCTTCAGCCCACTTGGTGAAGTAGTCAACTGCGATGATGGCATATCTTGCCCCACCTTTGGCCAGAGGTAGCGTACCGATGATATCGATGCCCCACATTGCAAATGGCCAGGGACTGACCATTTGGGTTATCTCGGTAGGTGGGGCTCTTGAAATCCGGGCGTGTTTCTAGCACCTATCGCATTTCCTGGCATAATTCGCTGCATCTCGGTTCACAGTCGGCCAGTAGTATCCGTATCGGAGTATTTTCTTAGCAAGAGCTTGTCCACCGGTGTGATCGCCACATTCTCCTTCGTGTACGTCTTGTAACACTCGTTTGATTTCATCGTGTGTGATACATCGGAGAAGAGGAACAGAATACCCTCTTCTATACATAACTCTGTTTTGAATGACGAAGCGTGAAGCTTTTCATAGAATTTGTCTTTTCTCATTTCTGCGCTCAGGCAATGTCCCATTCTCGATGTAGTTTTGATATGGAGTCATCCACGATTCTCTATTGGGAGTGGTTTCAAACATAAAATTCATCTCTATTTGATCAATGCTCGGGGAAGACAAAGTTTCGACAGGGACAAGTCCCATTTGCTGTGCTTCACCTGCACTCGCCAACTTTGCTAGTGAGTCAGCCTTCTGATTACGCTCTTGGGGTATATGGTAAATGGCATAGTAATCGAATTGACTTAACGCTTCTTGAACTCGGGTTAGGTAGGCAACTAGCCGTCTATCCTTGGCCTGATATTCGCCCAGAACTTGATATACAACCAACTGGGAATCGCAGTAGATTTTCACAGCGACAATCTTCATATCGCAAGCAAGTTTTAATCCGGCAAGCAAAGCTTCGTATTCAGCTTCATTGTTGGTTGCGCGAAATTCGAACCTCAAAGCGTAGCATATGGATCGGCCTTCGGGAGTTTCAAGTACTATTCCGGCACCGGAACACTGATCGTTTGATGCAGCATCGGTGTGTAACTTCCAAATACATTTAGGAGGTATAGAGGCTTCAGGCAGATCTTCTGAAATAGTGAATTCGGCTATAAAATCCGCTAGGACTTGTCCTTGAATGGCTCTTCGCGGAGCATAAGTGATATCAAATTGGCTCAGTTCAATGTTCCACTTGAGTAACCTACCAGACGTCTCAGGCCGCGTGAGGACCTATCGTAACGGTTGATCGGTGTACACAGTAAGGGAATGAGCTTGGAAATAAGGGCGAAGCTTCCTTGAGGAAATGACCAGGCAGTACGCCAGTTTCTCTAGTCTTGGGTAATTTCTTTCAGCTCCTGTTAGCCGTTTACTAACATAGTAGACTAGTTTCTGCACTCGGTCTTCTTCTCGAACCAAAGCGGCTCTGATTGCATGCTCTGATACTGCCAGATAAAGGTACAATTGCTTGTGGTCAATTGGCTTTGACAAGATCGGTGGTGTGGAAAGATGTTGAATCAGTGATCGGAATGCGTCTTCACACTCCAGGGTCCATTCAAAGTTTTGCTTTCCTTTCCGGATTAGATCGAAGAAAGGAATACATTTATCGGTGGATTTTGAATTGAACCTGCTCAGTGCTGCTACTTTCCCATTGAGACTCTGGACTTGTTTTATGGTTCTCGGGGTTCGCAAGTTTCTTATCGCCCAGATCTTTTCGGGATTTGCTTCTATCCCTCGAGCGTTGACGATGAACCCGAGGAACTTTCCAGAGGCGACACCGAAGTGACATTTTAATGGATTGAGCTTCATTCCATATTCCCAAAGGATGCAGAACATCGAGTCTAAATCTCTGACGTGATCTGTGGAGAAACGAGATTTCACTAGCATGTCATCTACATAAACCTCCATGGTCTTCCCAATCTGGTTGGCGAACATTCGGTTGACCAAGCGTTGGTATGTTGCTCCTGCGTTTTTCAGACCAAAGGGCATGACTTTGTAGCAGTAGAGTCCCAGATCGGTCACAATGCTGGTATGTTCTTGATCAGGCAGATGCATAGGTATTTGATTGTAGCCGGAATAAGCATCCATGAACGATAATATTTCATGTCTAGCTGTCGTATCTACGAGCTGGTCAATTCGAGGAAGTGGAAAACTATCCTTTGGACAAGCCTTATTCAAGTCAAAGTAGTCAATGCAAGTCCTCCATTTTCCATTTGGTTTTCGGACCAACATGGGGTTTGACACCCATTTTGGATACAAAGCATCTCGAATGAACCCATTTGATCGTAGTTTATCAACCTCTTCTTTAAGGGCGGCAGATCTCTTCGGATCCATACCACGCCTTTTTTGCTTGACCGGGACATACCACGGATCGATATTCAGGGAATGACTCGCGATATCCGGCGAGATCCCGCACATATCAGAGTGTGTCCAGAAGAAAACGTCGAGATTCGCCCAGAGAAATTCAACCAATTCATGTTGTGTCTGTTTTCCCAGTTGAGACCCAACTTTTAGCATCCTCGAATCATCATCCTCACTGATTGGGACGTCCACAGTCAGTTCGGCCGGGGAAGCTTGATTCTCTTTAGATTTGTCTTTATCTTCATTGTCTCTGGGGTCAAGGTCTCTCTGGAATTGGTTGTGGTGCCTGGGTCGGGGCCTAGGCATTAGTTGTCAATTATCAGCAGAACGGACGTAGAGAGATTCCTCTATGCCCTTCCCTTTCTCCTTTCGCTATACTCCTCGTAGTTCAGCAACATAGAAGGCCCTCCCCACTGCCTGATCTCCTTGAATGACTCCGACCTCATGATCAGTGGGGAACTTCAGAGTCAAGCACCATGGGGCAATGGCTGCCCTGAATTCAGCAAGGGCCGGTCGGCCCAAAAATGCATTATAAGGTGAACCAATGTCCAAAACAACAAACTGCAACATTCAGACTCTCCGGCGTTCTCCAACCCCCAACTCCACTGGTAATTCCGTCACTCCAGTGGGTATTGTAGCACTTCCATTGAAGCCGTGGACTCGAGATTGGCAAGGTTTTAAGTCCTTAGCTTCCATTTTCATTAAGTCGTAAGCCCGTTTAAGTAAGATATTTACAGAGCTCCCACTGTCAACCAGGATCCTCTTCATCCAAGCAGGACCAACCTGGGCAGATATGACCAGTGGGTCGATTGTGGGGGCTTCGACCTTATCAGCGTCTCGGCTTCTAAATATGATATCATCAGACATCATTTTTCGTTTTTTGGCCGGAGCGCCATCCTCACAATTACTACAACATTCGAAGTCTGCATGCCTGATAGAGCTAGCATACGACTCCATTTCCCTCCAGCTTCGGTCTGCTGGGTGGGGACCACCACTTATTGTATTTATCACCAACCTCCCGCCTGTACGAGCGGGTTCCTCCTGTATTTCTTGATTTTGCACACGGTTTTGATTCGAAGGGCACGCACCACCAGACTGCGGCGCCCGCACCACCAGACTGCGGCGCCCGCACAAACTGATCTAACTTTCTCTCCCTGATCAACTTCTTAATAAGGTCCTGCAAGTGTCGACACTCATTGGTATTGTAGCCATAACTCTCGTGAAATCTACAGAACTTCCCTGTTTGAATCTGCCTCTCCGACGATTGCTTCGGAGCAGGCTTCTTATATTGCATAGTGTTCCAGGTTTGTAGGTATACGTTTTCCAATGACGTATTCAATGGCGTGTAATTATCAAACATTGGGGCCCTACGTCGTGGGCCTCGGTTCTGATCTCTTTTCTTATCCTGACCATTGTTGCCCCGCGGCTGGGTCTGCTTGTTCTGTATATTCAACTGAACTTTTCCGAAATTCTCACCAGACTACTTAACTGCTACGCTACTTTGTATCCCTTCACTCCTGGGCCTCACATCGTCTTGCTTCCTAGACTGTTTCGCGTCCTCTTGCCGCAAGAATTGAGCGGCTTTGGAGTAGAAAAGGTCCAACGATGCGGGTGGTTTTCTAGCTAGCCAATTTCCAAACTCAGAACCAGGATCGATCCCTTTAGTTAAAGCCATCAAGATCGAGTTATCGTTGGGATTACTAATCTCCACGCATGCCACGTGGAATCTCTCTAAGTAACACCTGAGTGTTTCCCCAGGAGCTTGGGTGACAATAGACAAAGTGTTAACGTCTTTAGGTCTAGCAACATGCATACGAAACTGTTCGACAAATTTCTTAGCCAGTTGATCGAACGAAGAGATAGATCAAGGTGGCAACCTTGTAAACCAGATCGTCGCGATTCCCCCTAGAGATATGGGGAAATTTCGACACTTTACTGCATCATCAGCTCTTGCAGCGCTCATTGACAATTCATATTTCAAAATATTTTGATTAGGGTCACTGTTTCCTTCGTACATTGGGAGATTTGGCATTCTGAATCGCCGAGGAGGATTAGCATATAATATCTCGTCTGTGAAAGGAGTGTGACTACGGGAGATTCCCCAGTCGTCATTGGTAAGCCTTTAGCTTTCGCGGATCATCTGGCGTATCATGGTTGAAAGTTCTGGCATCGACACATTCTGTGCTTGCTGAGCTAAGGTGTGGTCGGGTTCCATAATGCGAGTTTGGACCGGATGCTGTCGACGGTCCATGTCTCGCCTCCTTGGCTCAGCATCTTCCGGGACGTATGGCTCAGGAGTATGCCCACGTTGCTGATTGTTTAACTTTGACAGATTTCGGGTATCAACCCTTGTTTCTACCGCGGCGGTTGCGGTGCGGTTATCCGTGGTATATTGTGGAGCGGCACCCCCTCGTGACGAGGGTCCGGTCTGGAAGCTGGTTGATGGCCCAACCCTCAACTGTCCAACGGTCAAGGCAGGTTGATATCCGGTAGCTTGTGTGTGACTTACGTCTAGTCAGGGGCGTGTAGATCTACCGTGATAGTCAGATGAAGCTGAACTTTCATTAGATGAGTGGGAAACATCATCTCTCCTGGTCCTCCTGCGCCTTCGGCGGTTCAATTGGTTGGTCAATTCAGCGTTAGCGCGCAGTTGTTCAGTCAATTATTGCCGACTTTGAGTCAGTTCTTGGAGCAACACTTGGAACTCTTGTCTGGAGACTGGTCCTGATGGATCTGAGTGAGCAGTGTTGTCTTGGTTGGATAGTGGCTGCTGTGTAGGATTCTGCCCATCCCGACCTTCTTGATTAGCAGCCGTAGAAGCAGTTCTTGTGCTAACCATCTTGAGTGGTGGATTCCTTTCCTAGACTTTATGCAAATCTGAATAGAGTGGAAGGATTCCAAATTAGAGATCTGGATCTTCCTCTTGGATTTACGCAATCCAGTGTCGATGGGAGATCCAAGGAGCAGGAGAAAAAACTGGTTTTTTCTCAGTGAAAGCACCAAAGTGTTTGTAACAAAAATGGGCACAACACTCTTCGGAAGTTTTTGAAGACATAAAAGTGAAGAAAATAAATTGAAAATGAAGATTATCTAACAAAAACTCCAATAAACAGAAATGTAAATACGTAGACAAGCAATTTAGAGTGGTTCGGCGTGTTGCCTACGTCCACTATGAAGTTTTGATGACTTTATTGATTCTCTTTCAATGATTACAAGTGATTACAGCCAACAACAGCAAACTACAATTTAGAATTCTAATTCAACAGTAAGAATAAGATGCAAATCTCAATCTGGCAGAGTCTGGGCGCTTCAGAATCAAAAGATCCCTCTTCTGTAGGCTCTGGGCTCTATTTATAGGCATAGGAGGCTAAGTTTTCGCTCAAACTTCGGGAGACTCGTTCTGGCACGTGAGGGGGCCCACGCGACCATTTCTAGAAAGTTTTTCCTTGATCAGTGATCGATACGAATCCATTTCGTATCGATCAAGATGATGTTCAACTGAGCTGGAATTTGGCAGATACACTCATTAAAGCATATGCAAGCATCTGTGAAAATTTCATTGAATTTGGATCAGTAGATTATGAGATCTCGTCGATACGAAATGGAATTCCTCAGTGGCTGTTTTGTTCGACTCCATGGATTCGACTCGATCCCCCCGTATCGATCACTGCACGTGTTTCTGAGATGACGTGGCGCGCACACTTCGTTTCGATCCAGTCTTCAAGCCGTGTTGACCGCTTCGACTCCATAGATCTCGCCTCATTTGCTTCGATGGATGACACGTCACCCTAGTTCGTTGACTTGTTGGATACAAATAAACCAGTGGGCATGGATTCGAAGTAGTCATTAGCTGATTGTTGTGAGGCACGTCATCTATCAATGGATACGAACCCGATCGATGCGAACTCGATGGGTTCGAACATTGCCAACTCCATCGATACGAAATCATGGGAACTTGCCGATGCGAAGCGGATGATGGGCACGGGCTCGATGGATATGAAGTACGGTAACCTGATGGACACGAAAAGAGATTTCCATGATGGATACGAAATAGGCACTTGGCCAGTCGATACGAGTTGTACTAACTATCGATGAATAGGAAATCCATCGATACGAACTCGATGGATTCGAAACACGGATACCTCTATCGATACGAAATGATGTTTCCTGATGGGTACGAAATGGAGCTTATTGATGGATACGAAAACATGTTTTTCCCTCCAACTTGTATCCATCATAACCTGAGCATATGAACTCGGATTGACTTGAAACTTGGGACGTTGACTTCCTCTGCTTTCTTAGTCATGCCTCATCAATTGTAGCTTGATCCGGATTCGGACAAAATTCATCGATATCTATGACGAGCGACATTTGGAATCCAATCAATTCCTCGGTATCCTGGCCTTGCCAAAAGGCGGGATAACAATTCTCATTTTTGAAATTTGGAGTTTTTGTTAGATAAATCCCCTTTTTACATTCAATTTCTTCACTTTATCTCTTCAACGACTTTCGAAGAGTGTTGTGCCCAATTTTGGTACAAACACTTTGGTGCTTTCACTGAGAAAAACTCAACTTTTCTCCTGCTCTGTGGATCTACTACCATCGTTGGATTGCAAAAATCTAAGGAGGTGATCCAGATCTGTCGTCAAGTGGTTCCTTCTATTCTATTCAGATTGCTCCAGATCTAAGAGGAACTACATTCACCATGTTTTCGTACCCATGAAAATATGGTGATTTCCGTATCCATATTTTCGTATCCAGAAAATATGGTGATTTTCGTGTCCATGTTTTCGTATCCAGAAAATATGGTGATTTTCGTATCCATGTTTTCGTATCCAGAAAATATGGTGATTTTCGTGTCCATGTTTTCGTATCCAGAAAATATGATGATTTTCATATCTATGTTTTCGTATCTAGAAAATATGGTGATTTTCGTGTCCATGTTTTCGTATCCAGAAAATATGATGATTTTCATATCCATGTTTTCGTATCCAGAAAATATGGTGATTTTCGTGTCCATGTTTTCATATCCAGAAAATATGATGATTTTCGTATCCATGTTTTCGTATCCAGAAAATATGGTGATTTTCGTGTCCATGTTTTCGTATCCAGAAAATATGTTGATTTTCGTGTCCATGTTTTCGTATCTAGAAAATATGATGATTTTCATATCCATGTTTTCGTATCCAGAAAGTATGGTGACTTTCGTGTCCATGTTTTCGTATCCAGAAAATATGATGATTTTCGTATCCATGTTTTCGTATCCAGAAAATATGGTGATTTTCGTGTCCATGTTTTCATATCTAGAAAATATGATGATTTTCGTGTCCATGTTTTCGTATCCAGAAAATATGTCAAAATTCGTATCGATCACTATTCGTATCGATCTGCTTCGCATCGCTCTGTTCGTATCGATCAGCTTCGCATCGCTCTGTTCGCATCGATCGCCACTTTCCTGTTCGTATCGATCAAGAGTGCTCTGTTCGACTCGCTCCACTTCGCATCGCTCTGTTCGCATCGATCGCCATTTTCATGTTCGTATCGATCAAGAGCGCTCTGTTCGACTCGCTCCACTTCGCATCGCTCTGTTCGTATCAATCGCCACTTTCATGTTCGTATCGATCAAGAGCACTCTGTTCGACTCGCTCCACTTTGCATCGCTCTGTTCGTAACGATCGCCACTTTCTTGTTGTATCGATCAAGAGCGCTCTGTTCGACTCGATCCACTTCGCATCGCTCTGTTCGTATCGATCAAGAGCACCCGCATAGTGAATTCAAAGCACAATTTAATGGAGGAACATTCCATCCACGCTTCTAATGGTTCCATGACTGAACAATACATCAGAGATCACAACAACAAATGCTGAGTTGCAATCAAGGAATGGGTAAAGAAATACTACTTGACCGGTGCTCCCAGAGGCTAGAAAACCTAGCTAATATGCCAAGAGCTGGAGTTGATTAATATATCATGCTTTTAAGGTGGAATGCAACTTTCTCCAATTGACCAACTTTTAAACTCCTGAATTGACAGCTATGGTACGATGGCTAATATGACGACTCCCCTACACTGTCCTCACTATCTTATATAGGCCTCCTACCTGGGTGAAAATTAGAAATAACCACCAATCTACGAGCCCATCTTAACCAACTCACCATCCGATCGGCATCACCAAACCACTCGAACATTGGGCAATCGTGCATACAACATTCACCAGTGTTACAAGACCCCTTGGCAATAAAATGGACCTGATCATAATGTCGATTGGAGAATCTTTCCTAGTCGAGACCTATTCGTTGAAACCATCCTACATGTAGAACTTCCAGTGAAAATTCAACATGTTAACTATGTTAGTGTACTATGGAAATACAACCCCCGACACTACCCTATGAAGTGGGAATGGCGCGTGGATTTCTCCAAGGGCAATGAATGCCATCAAATGCAGATGTCTTCCCTCATTCTTCAGAGAAGACCGTCAGTCACGACTTTGATAAGAGAATTGGTGGATAGCCGCCAACGACTACACCAATATGTCTAGGCCAATATTGAGTTGATGAATCGGATGAAGGATTAACATAGCAAGATAAGGAGGGGACCTACTCCATACTCTAGATAAGAAAACTCCTCTTCTCTATATGGCTACCGTGAACGCCAATGCCATAAGGCTGCTCCGGGAAGGATAGCTCCGACAATATGTGCAAGCCCTATAAAACGAAGGACCGGGAACATCCGATCCCTATCGATCAAGGACTTTGATCAAATTGAACCATTTGCGTTAGACTTCCAACTGAGAAGGGCTGGACTGAAGTGCAATAGCGAGCATACGATGCTGCCTCACATATCAATGAGATTTGATCTGATATCTTTTGAATTATTTCTAATTCAATTTCATTTACGTTGTGAAATATGACCTACTTGAATTAAACTACTTGCAAATGATGCAAGTAACCGAGTACTTAAGATTGGGTGCAAAACAACCTCCGTGAACTATGATCAAATCATTGAGGTATCATCATGACGAGCATGATTCAACCACTCATCGGCTACTATATTCCCCTGACTGGGGGCAAGGCATCAAAGCGGAAGAGACCGACAAGGTCAAGACTCTAGTACAAAGTGGATGCAACCGACCATCCACTCATCCGCCTATGCAATTTAATTGGAGATCTGGGAAAGACTTGGAGTAATATATCCCAACAATGTACTCTCCATCTCGTACTTGAAGCTCGCCAAAATACTTACGCTTCTTCTGATGCCCGATAAAATCGAAATCACACCAAGGGTGGACGCAACGTCACCATCCATGCATCCAATCCTACATTAGACACTTGGGGTTATTTGAGAACACATGTTTAAAGTTGATATGATTCGGCCGTTCACTCCCCAGTTTGCGTCTATGATTCGACAAAACAATCATGCATTAAACCGACTTCATCAGGGCCAACCCTCAATTTAAAGTCATCAATGACTGACTGCCTACTCGCTAACCATCACGAGTTTTCATTTCAACTCTCTTCCTTAGCTCGATCGAAAGAATGCAAAGTATAAATTGGACGTGACTCGACTGTCTGCTCTCCAATTCTTGCACCCGACTTAAGGGAAAATACACAACTCAGAGTGGATGTAGTTCGACCATCCATTCCTATGCTCAAGCATAAAGCTTGCCAGAACACTAATCATACTCCTTAGGCTTGGCAAAAGCGGAATCCAAATGAACATGGACGCGATCCAACCGTCCATAAGCTAAATCTCATCCTTCGTTGAGGGGCATATGAGTGAAAGTTAATCGGGATCCCACCGATTACTCGCTAAGTGAAACCCCGAGCTCGGGGACAAGCCATCACACTACGGCAATAAGGGATTGATACACGACAATCCTCTAACTAACTCCGGCTCCTAGGGTGTGAGCAGGAGTATAAACTTACGGACATGGGCTCGAGGAGGCTGGATCCGTCCATCCAACGACTTCGCCCGTATTCAACCTAAACCCGAGGAGGCTGGATCAGTCCATCTAACGACCTCGCCTTCCATATTTACAAGCTCGAGGAGGATGGATCTGTCCATCTAACGACTTCGCTTGCCTACTCAGGGTGGATATGATACAACCGTCCACGTACCTGATCAACTAACTCCAGATTCCCAAAGTGCAAACTGGAGTATAAACATTAAATAACTCTAAGTCCTCAGAGCGCGGACTGGAGTATAAACACTAAAATAGGTGTGACTGACCACCCATCAACTAACTCCAGATTTCCAGAGCGCGAACTAGAGTATAAACATCAACTCCGAACTCCCAGAGTGCGAGTCGGAGTATAAACATGAACTCCAGATTCCCAGAGCGGGAGACGGAGTATAAACATCAACTCCGAACTCCCAGAGTGCGAGTCGAAGTATAAACATCAACTTCGAACTCCCAGAGTGCGAGTCAGAGTATAAACATCAACTCCGAACTCCCAGAGTGCGAGTCGGAGTATAAACATCAACTCTAGATTCCCAGATTGCAAACTGGACTATAAACATCAACTTCGAACTCCCAGAGTGCGAGTCGGAGTATAAACATCAACTCCAGATTCCCAGAGTACGAACTAGAGTATAAACATCAACAACTTCAGATTCCCAGAGTGCGAACTGGAGTATAAACATCAACAACTCCAGATTCCCAGAGTGCGAACTGGAGTATAAACATAAAGAACTCCAGATTCCCAGAGTGTGAACTGGAGTATAAACATCCACTAACTCCAGATTCCCAGAGTGCGAACTGGAGTATAAACATCCACTAACTCCAGATTCCCAAAGTGCGAACTGGAGTATAAACGTCAACTAACTCCAGATTTCCAGAATGCGAACTGGAGTATAAAAATCAACTAACTCCGGATTCCCAGAATGTGAACTGGAGTATAAACATCAACTAACTCCAGATTCCCAGAGTGCGAACTGGAGTATAAACATAAACTTACTTCGGTCCCGAGAGCGCAGGCTAGAGTATAAACACCAAATGGGTGTGACTAACAACCCATCAACCAACTCCAGTCCTCAAAGCATGGTTTGGAGTATGAATACCAAAAGGGATGTGATTTGACTGTCCATCTATCGGCTATGGTTCCTTATCAAGTTCTGTAGTACAAAAAGCGGATGTGGTACGACCGTCTGCTTTCCAATCTTCCCCTGACATGGGGGCACACTTAACACACAAAATTGGATGCGATCCTACCATCCAACACTAAGCGGGCGTGACCCAACCGTCCATGCATAACCTCTTGTCCCCGGCACGGGACCCATAACATAATTTTATAGGGATGCACTCCAACCCCACAAGACAAAATTTCTTCCTTGATTCGACAGGGAGACGCAGATTTGCAAAACGAACCTAGCTGAATGTCCTATTCTAAACGGATGTGACTACCCGTTCTACTGCAAACAAACGTGGCGCGACCGTTCATCCGCTAACTCTCCCCTATGATCCAACGGGCTGTTCGTGCAACATGGATAGATATGACCTAATAATCTGCCAATCGATTCCTTCCTACAGTTCAGTGGGAGAAGCATCAAATTAAAGTTGTTGTAATGTGATCAACCACACTTCGACTTTCGCCATTGACTAGTGCTAGAGGGATTAATTGAGGAAAATGCGGTCCGACCATTTCCTACTAAAACTCTTAGTCCCCAGAGTGTGGACAGGGGTATAAACATCAAATAGGTGTGATGAATGGCCCTTCAACTGACTCTGATCCCCAAAGTGTGGCTACAAGAATAGACAAACGAATGAATGTGATTCGACCATTCATTCACCAACTCTGACCTAGACTCGACATGAGCAATATAAACTGACTACAGGTGCAATTAGACCATCCACGAACTAAATCTTCTAACTCAAGACTGGAGGTAGAAGTACAAATCACCGAAAGAAGAGAAAGGTGACTCGCTACATCTCCAGCTTAGCGTCCTTTACAACTTAAGGCAACGACTACAAGGAGACCCTAATGCTAACCATTCAGAATGATGCCCGAAGTTCTAGGCAACCAATTATATCATACCACCGGATCGACGGGCAATATCGATCTGCACCTTTCACATTGTACCAATGAATCGATGGTCAATATCGGTCCTCTTCGTCTACAAGTCGATGTGACCCTAACTCCATCGAATACCTTTGACCAACAAAGCATGGATAGAAGAATAAACCACAAATGGGTGTGACTTGACCATTCGTCCTCCGTTACCTTCCCTCGATCCGTCGGGAAGAGCATGAGACCAAATGAGCATGACATGACCGCATTCGAGCTGACTTTATCCCTAGATCTGACGGGAGAACGTAAATCGAAATGGACATGGTTGATCACCCAACTCCAAATGAATGCAATGCGACCATTCATGCATTGATCTTACCACGATCCGACTAAAAGAGCAATTCAAAACAAGTGCAACCTAAACATTTGCACACTGACTCTTACCCTGGATCCGACAAGGGAAGCATCGATCCTGCATTGGATCTAACTGGACAATTCACTCCTCAGTTTTTGCCCAGAGTATGGCGACATAAGCAGCGAAGTGAATATCATTGACCGTCCAGAATCTAGCTTATGTCCAAATGTCGGCAAAGTAACAATGTATTCCACTAAGAGGAAAGAACTAGAACATAATACAAGATAGTCACGAATCAGCCTTCCATCGGTTAACTCGATCCCATGGTTCAATGGGATAGAATACAAAGTTGAAGCGGACATTATCTACCCTGCCACTTATCGAGATATTCCCCAGACTTGGGGGCACGAACAAGAAGATAAGATTAATATGATTCAACCATTCATCAGTCAACTCTAGTTCTTAAAGCTTGAACTATAGTATAGACACAGCTAGGACGAGACTAGACCGTCCGCGCAATGCATCCGCCAACCCGAGACGGGGGGCAAAAGAGTAATTATTCGAAAGTTGACTATGACAACTTGAACCTATGACCCATGCCTAATATTCATAACAACTCTAGGTTGCGACCGAGGGGATGCCTAGAGATAGAGTCATCAGATCAGTACCCGGACTTATGGGCAACTGATCATCATTCTGACCCTTCCGATGAGCAATGAATTGCAGGTACATTGCATGAAAAGCGCATCATTCAGAAACATAAGTAAATTCAATCCCAAAGCTGGAGCCAGCTATTTAGCAGCATGCAGTACAAGAATAAGTTCTACTAATCCTTTGATTCAACGTCCATATAAGCCTGATCATTTACCATTGCAAATAAACACATGAAGCGCCTATAACCTATCACGAGTATTGTAGATTAGATCACAACTCTACGCAATGATGAAGAAAGAGTCGGTTGTTTTACTTTAGGTGAATCTTGATGTGTTCGCTCGGACTCTATCTCATATACATACATACATATATATATATATATATATATATATATATATGGACTCTCTCCAGCCATGAAGAACCCTGCATTAAATGTCTCGATGAACAAAAACGATGCGACATGGATCCGAAAAGATCTGTTGTACTTAAAGAGGAGGCGAATCTGCTCAAAACCAGTGGGTTTATCCATGATGCCCTCCAACCAAAATGGGTATCCAATCCTTTACTTATAAGAAAAACGAACAGAGAGTGGAGGACATACGTCAACTACTCAAATTTGCAAGGGGTATGACAAAGAACGGCTTTCCACTTCCATTGATCAACCAACTGATGGATCTGACCATCAGACATGAATTACTCACATCCATGGATGCAAACTCCAGATACAATCGGATACTAAAGCATGTCCTAAACCAGGAATACAACTGTCTCATTATTGACCTGGGCCTATAGTGCTATGCTGAAATCACTGGATTCGAACTTGAGAACGCTTATGCTACTTACCAAAGGACGATTAACAGATCATTCAAAAATCATATCGGTCCGTCGATGAAAGTAGATGTGGTTAATATGCTCGTGAGATCACAACTATCAAACGACCATATCGATGACTTGACAGAGGTATTCGGTGCTCTCTAAAAAATGCAGGATGAAGCTCGATCCTAGGAGCTCACCCCGTTAACGTCTATATCGACCAGCCGTTATGATAGGTCCAACAGCGGCCTTAGATGTCTGAAAAGTTACTCAAATGGGATATCGAACTAAGCCAATTTGATTTCACATATCTCCCTCGGAGAGCTCTCCATGATCAAACATTAGCATACTTCATATCTGAATCCACCACATCAGACGACTATCCGAAGAATAGTGGTGAACCGTCCAACCGATGGAGGACGTACACAGATGGAACTTCCAATAATCGGCTTTTTAACGTCGAAGTTGCGTTAATGACTACTGAGGAACGATCGATCTGCCACGCCCTCAAACTCAACTTCCCTGCAACAAATAACGAAGCTAAGTATGAAGCCTTGGCGCTCAAAATTGCAAGAAAACTAGGAGTGGAAACTTTGCATATATTATGTGATTATTGGTTAGTAGTATACCGAGTCAGGGAAGATTATTCAACTAGGGGGCAATATCTTGCTCCTTATCCTAGCTGGGTCCAAAAGCTACTAGTCAACTTCGACTATTACACCATTACACACATCATCAGAGAACAAAATGAAAAAGCTAAGTCACTGGCCAAGCTAGCCAGTTCTGGGGATGCGCGGCAAAAAAACTTTGTCCCCGTTGAAATGCTTATTATTCCAAGCATTGACATATGAAGATCAACTAGATCTTAGAGATGGATCTAGGAGAGGAGTCATGAATGACTCCTATCGAAGATTATCCACAATTGGGGATTCTTATTGAATAAACGAATAAGAAATGGCATATCCTCCGTGAAGCATCACTGCATGATTATGTCTGGATCGTTTGACTCCGTCGATACAAAGCATTACTTTTGTATCCATCGATCCGAGACCCAATATTATGTATCCACCGATACGAAGCATACATGCCAACCCTTAACATCGATTCAGGAGAGGATCGTTACGAAGGAGCATTCAAAAACAACCATCAAATGTTGTTACAACGAATTTCACGTCGGTTCAGGAGAGGATCGATACGGAATTCAATATAAGATAAACTAACAACGACTCGTGAACGTCAGCGAGAGTCAGAGTAGCATATACGCATATATGTCGGATTAATCTTCAATATTCCATATTTACAGGAATTGGAAGCTCATTTGATAACGATTACAACAACAAACGGCTAATCACTAGCGTACATCAATCAGTTGCAACAGTACAGGGTACAGTAGTTGACAATCAATAGTTTACATTATCAAGAAAAAAAGTCGAAGATTACAGCTTTCATCAGAAAGACCATAACTATTCAAAATAAAGATTGTAGCATTTCAAAGCACATCATGTTCCCACAAGACGTACTTTGGGGGGCAAATGTTATCCCGCCTTTTGGCAAGACCGTGACACCAAGAACTTGACTAGAAACCAAAGACAGTTCATCCAAGAAGATCGGCTATACGCAGGCCCACTATGGATATCGACAAATTTTGCCCGAGTCCGAATCGAGCCTAAATTGATATGACACAACAACCAAAACTATGAGAGTCGACGTTCCAAATTTCAGGTCAATCCGAGTTCGTATGCTCAAGTTACGATAGATGCAAAATTGGATAGAAACAGCCCATGTTCGAATCGCTCAGTTTGACTCGCTCCACTTCGACTCGCTCCGTTCGAATCCATCTGGGAAGCCTACTTTGACTCACTCCACCTCGACTCGCTCCACTTCGCCTCCATCTTCGACTCGCTCTACTTCCTCAACTTCGCATCCATCCGAAGACTTCTACTTCGTGTCCATCAATGTGAAGCAAGGCACAGCAGTCAATACAAATAAGCGACACGTCACCGAGTCAAACAGAACCGAGTCAAACAAAGAGCGAGTCGAAACAAAAGCGAGTCGAACCAAGCAGCCTACCGAGAATCCCAATTTGTATCGATCATATCTCCTAATCTACAAGTCCAAATGCTATGAAATTTTCATAGAAGACTACGTGCATGCTAAAGAATGTCCACGCCAAATTTCGACTCCATTGGATGAAATCTTGATCGATACGAAATCTGTTCGTATCGATCACGGATCAGACCGAAACTTCACGGGCTTGGGCGCGCGGGCCTGGTCACGTGCCAGAGAGGGTCTCCCGAGATCTGAGCGAAATATCAGCCTCCTACACCTATAAATAGACCTCCAAAGCCAATAAAAAAGGGGTTCTTCTTCCTCTTTGAGATCTCCAACGCACGGACTCCGCCGAATCCAGATCTGAACTCAATTACTGCTGCTACCAACGAATTTCACTGCTGAAAATCATAATTGACTGCTGTAGATCACTGAATTCACTTGTAAACATCAAAGAAAGATCAATAAAGCAAACTACTTCATAGTGGACGTAGGCAATACACCGAACCACTCTAAATTCTTGTCTCCTTGCATTTTAGTTATTCTCATTTCTGAAATTTGGAGTTTTTGTTAGATAAATCCCCTTTTTACATTCAATTTCTTTACTTTATCTCTTCAACGACTTCCGAAGAGTGTTGTGCCCAATTTTGGTACAAACAATGGTCAAAAAGGCGGGTCGTTACAGCGGAATGGTATTAGTTGGTACGTGTGAATGAAATTGAAGACTTAAAACATTTTAAAATCTATTTTATATAACTAATTGTGGAATAATATATGTTTTAATGATGAGTTTTTAACTAAATAAGTTTTGAAACAATTTAATGAGTTTGGAGGCATTTTTCTAACTTGTTAATTTCGGGGACGAAATTCTTTTAAGGGGGGAGTGTAATTACACAGAATCTCAGTCATTCGAATTTCAAATATTTAATTGATTTTAAATATTAAAAGGTTAATTTTGTAAGTTAAATAGTTTAAATTTTAAATATAAGGGTTATTTCAATATTTGGAATTGTTTAGACAGTTGAATCTTGAATTTGATATGAATAAAAATGATTTCTAAAATGGATTTAAATTCTGTTTAAATAAGAATGAACATAGCAAACTTTTAAATTGGAATTAATATTGATCAAACTGGTTTTGAAATAACTCATTTTAATTAACGTGTTAAATTATAGATCTGGGGCACTGTCTCAGATTTTAACGAAACTAGTGCATTTGGGTTCGTAATAATATATTATTATATGTGGTCAAATTTCGTGGTGATCGAACGTATCGTTTGATCGTCCGAGCTCTAAACACGTAGAAATTAATTAAAGGAATTTAAATTAATATAATTTGATTTTGAAAGCTAATTTCTGTATAGTTTGGAATTGGGTCCCAATACTAGTTCCATTATGTTCGGAATAGGGGTAATTATTATAGAATGCATGCGGCACACGTCGATTGGAGTTTAGAATTTTGAAGCATGAATAGTGTTTGAATATTTTCTATACAAGGACCTAAGAGCTCACAAAATTGGACAAAACCCTAATACAAAAGCTTCAACCGACATTTTCTCTAACCTCACCCAACGGCCCTTCTTCCACGGTGCCATTCAAGGCCGAACAAGGTTTCGAGTTCAACTAGCAAAACATATAGCACGACAGCATGAGCAAGATCAACGACTATATTTTCATTGGAGCACCATGGTGGCGACTAGGTGCCTCCATTCGCAGTGGTCACGGCAGTAATAGGGAGCAATAGGAGTCATGGCATGCTCGATGGTAGTCGCGATGGCGAAAGGTGGTGGGGAGGCAAGGACGCGTGGTCAGGTTTCGTTCATATTTGGAAATGTTGCGCCTGGATTTGAATAAGTGTGGTTAGGGTTTTTATGAAGGTGATTAATTAAAGCTAATGACATAATTAATGAATATTTTTATTTAAAATCGAATGTTTATAAATGTATAACCTTTTCATACGAGGTCCGATTTGAATGCGACATGTTGCATTGCACTCGTAACAATGGATACTACATTATGAAGTTGGATTGGAATAATTTAGAGCTTTTAGGAATTTTTGTTAAAATTGAATGACCATTTAATTTTAATTCAAACCGGAATGCTTAGGCGATTACTGGAATTTTGGTGAGTTAACTCACCTCTCTAGCCCACTTATATTTTTATATAAATGTGGATAATTTTATTTATGAATGTTGTTGCTTGTTTGGATAATTTACTATATTTATTGGTTGGTTTGGATATATTCTCTCCTTGGAGCGGATGTGACATTATACGTTCCCGTGTATGAGGGGATGACCCTTTTATACGATCCCACCTCGAAGCGGTTGATTTATATTTTATGATTATATACTGCATGTGATGTAGGGGGACAAGTTGGAGGGATCCAATAGGATTCATCATCACTGTTGATTTTACTTTTCATATATTGTGACATATGATCAGTTGGAAATTATATTGTGAATGGTTGAAGCGACACAGTCGTTATAAATGTGCTTTGAAATCCCTGAAATTAAACATGTGTTTAAATTGGGATAAATAAATATATATATATATATATATTAAATATATATTAGGTTATTTACACATGTTTTAGCATGTTGGACATAAATGGATAACTTGGGAAGTTATTACCATTAGATAATAAGTGGTGATGGAAATATTTGGTTTAATAAAGTAAAAATGACTTTTACTTTATATATATCTTTTCGAAATATTTATAAAATAATTTTCTACATATTTATTGAAAGAAATTAATTTTAGAAGTTTTGAAGTTTAAAAATGTTTTATAATTATTTCTGAATTTAAAACGTAAATGGGTTTTCATATTGAATATATTTTATGGATTTTAAATAAGTATTTTTAGAAGATATTAGATATAGATGTTTTAAATAATAATATAATAGTTTTTAAAGTGATAAGTATTTCCAATAATATAATAGTTTTTAAAGTATTTCTAATATTATAATAGTTTTTAAAGTATTTTAGTATATATAATTTTTTAGTTAACAAGTTAAATATTTTATTTAAAGTAAACAGAAGTCTTATATTATATTATCGTTTTAAATATTTCTTAATATTAAATATTTTACCTTATAAATAAATTAGTGTACATATATCAAAACATTATTTTAAGTAGTTTTAACATATTAGTAAGCATTTTAATGTATTTTTATATACATACAAGTTTTAAGTATTAAATTAAATGTTCTATTTCAATATAATAAAAAAGGGATTTGGGTTCAAACAGTAAAGTTAATTAAATGATTTTGGAAAGATTTAAACAAAAGTGTAACATCTAAATTTATAAATGTTAGATATGCATGATGTTTAAATAAATGTTTGAAGATTAATTATAAGGATGAACAACAGTTTTGGGGTTGTTGTAAACGATGTTGTAACAACACTTGTTTTTAACCCTTATTATTAATTATATTTGGGGATATAATTAGATATTTACTAATGAATATTTAGTAGAAAAATACAAGTTACCGGTTTTGGGTTTGTTGTGACGATTGTTTTTAGCAACACTTGTCTTTAACCCTTAAATGTAATTAAATCTCTAAAAGGGAGTTTTAAAGATAATGATTAATTGGAATGGTTTTGGGTTTGTGTTAAACAATGTTTTAGCAACATTTGTATTTAAACCCTTAAACTATAATTTTTAAGAAATATTATAAAAATATTTAGATCTTTAATACTAGAATTTTAAAGATAATAATAAGTATTGGAGTCTTTTATAAAAAGATAGAATATGTAGTATGTTTAATTTATAAAAGAAAAGGAGTTTATTATAACAATGTTTTGGTGGTAATTGTTTTAGTCTCTTTGATTATATTTTAAAGTAAAATAAAACTTGTTAAGTAATTTGTGAATATACTTATACCGTTGGAATAAGTATAAGAATACTTTTTAAGTATTAAAAAGGGTATAAGTGAGGAATTAAACAATATATACAAGTATATAAAGGGAGTTTTAATTAATAAAAGAGAATTAATTAATAAAGAGAGTTTTGACTAATAAAAGAGAAGTTTATAAAAAAAAAAATTTCCTGATGAGAAGGATTTTTAATTAATAAAAGGGTTAAAGACCATGCCTTACATGAAATGATAGTGCATGTATGTTTACTTGCTTATGAAAAAGTATTCGGGACTTAGTTCCCTTATGCGATCATTTTCATTATTGTTGAATAAGACCAAATTCATCGACTTGGTCTTGGAGAGACCGGTATCGGTAAGTGTTCTACTTATCGAAAACCATTTCAAGGTTGAGATACAGGTTCTCTATGTTGGATGTGAATGATGTAAACCATATATGGTTTTGGAATCTGTTGAGATGATGGGAATCCATATGGGATTCATTATGCGATCGAGTTTCGATGGAAAACTCGTGTGGAGATGCCAAACGTAGCCTTGACATCGGGAAATGACTAAAGATAGAGTAGGATGCATGATCCTGGGGTTTAGCTGACCAATGAGAAGTGTATCGGCTTTATATCTAGAGTATGCTCAATGATTTATTGTGCACGGGGAGTTGATGATACTTTTGTACACATTGTTCGCGAGATTGTTCGAATGATGGCCCAGTTGTATTTACCTTATGGTATATTTTATCTAGAGATATATGACGCTCAGAAGGTATTTTCTGATCCTTGTTATAGGTGATCGGTCTCATTGAGGAGGTCTCCATGGAATATCCATTTATGCAAACGTACCTTAGCGGTTTTGTTTGTATACTTAAATATGGTGTCAAATTTAACCATTTCAACTATGATTTATATTTATATTGAACACCATATATATTATTATTATATCACTAAATTTTTCTATAAAATGGTTCGGTCATCGTAAGGTTAAAACCCGTCTGTATTTACTTGCGGCATGGTCTTACGAGATACCTTTATTTCAGAAAGGTTTTATAACATTAAATAATTCACATGACTTGAGTTTTCTCATGCTGGTTTACCAGACTGATTCAGATGTTATTTTCCTTATAATGCTTGGGCCAGCCCCGTGTATATTGATAGGTTTCATTGATGATCATTTGCGCTCTTGGAAAGAGGAGATGGATGATTTCCTACTGTATATTTTATTTTCGCTGCATTGCTTTGTTTATATTATCAATAATTGTAAATACATGTTGTTATAACTGTCCAGGCTAATGATAGGTAAGTTTTTCTCTTATTGTTGTATGTATATTAAAATGTTCTTTCTTAAAAGTATCATTTTGATATTATATGTTATCGTTCTACTGTGAGATTATGATATTGTGTTATCTTCTTTCATGTTCATTTTATTTTCTTCTTTTTATTTTACCCTAACGTTCTGTCTTTCCGGCACTTAGGTGCTCGGCATGTGAATACCATGGATGTATTAGTGTCGACATTCGAGGGTCGAAAGGGCGACCGTTACATAATATTTCCAAAAATTAATTAATGATTTGCAATTAGTAAATTGTAATCGATAATCTATGAATAATAACATATAAATAATAACTTGTAACCAACAACTACTATTATATCACTAAATAAGTAAAAAATTTCTTAATTACATAGTAAATTTAAATTTGCATATATAGATTTCACTAAGTAAAATAAAAAAACATGTTAACATTTTTACGTTCATCCCGCTTCCAATTTAACCTTTTTACACCCGCCCCGCTTCTTTTAACCGGTAAAATAAAAAAATAGGAAAACCTTAGGCCCCGTTTAGCTTGTCGTTTTTAGTTTTGTGTTTTCGTCTATACAAAAACGCATCCGTTGTATGTATAGTTGAAAAACAAACAATTTTGAAAAATTAAATTAACATATAAAATAGAAAACAAGTTTATTTTATTTTTCGTGTTTCGAGAGATAACAAAAGCACGGAGAACAATCAAACACTTTCGTTGTCCGTTGATCGTCCCAACGGCTAAGAATTATAAATCTTCTTCTCTTATTCTTGTTATTTCTTAGTGTAAGTTGAAAACACAAAACTCAAAATACAAAATGAAACCAAACGACCCTTAGTTCCCAAGCCAAATCAATCGTTTCTCATACTTGTCTCTCAGATCGATCGTGCCCCAAAAAAAATTCGCATACTTAGCATACTTCGTCTACCAAGCCAAATCGGATCTTAAAACCCTAGTTCCCAAGTTCAAATTGCATTGCATTTCATCGTTAACCCATTCCTAAAATGCATGACGGTCTTCTCAACGTATTTGAAGCAACCCGTCGTTCACTAATCCATTCTCAAATCTAAGCTACTGTTTAATTCCAAATGTTTATTCAAAAAAAAGGTTCATGCTTCATTTTTTGACTTATGACTAAGGTAGAGTTTTCTGCTGGATACATGCCTTAGATTTGTTGCTCAAGTATTGAGATGCATTTAAGCACTAATTATTGACGTGATGATTTTGTACGGAGTATATGTAGTTCATTTGTAAAACATATGTGAACAGGCGTTATTTAAAAAGCACCAATTCTGTTTTCTAAATTATTAAAAAATAAAATAAAAATAACTGTATTTTTTTAGCAAGCTTTAGTACAAATGATACTACTGAAACTAGTCAAAGTTTTTTCTTTATTATTATTGGTATTATTTAATTAAGAGTTTTATTTTAATCAAGCAAAGTACTCATAAAAATGAATTGTGTTTGAAATCATCTAGTTGAAAATGACATTTTTATTCCATGTAGAAAGAAAGTGGTCTATTTTTATGTTTGTAAATAGTGATTAAATTGATTGAAGTATAAAAATTGTTCAGTAGTGGGCTAAATCAACGAATTTATTTCTTTGTTGTAAAGAAAGTGGAAATTTTTGCACTTCTAAAAAATTTATTTATTTTATACATTTTTATTATTAAAATTTTATATTTCACATTTGGCATACATTGGGAGTTATCGTCAATCTATTTTTCATTTTCACAATGTAGAATTCAAATACGAAAGTGCATATAATTTGTAATCTTATTCTATAGTTTATACATTTTAGTGGAAAACTATTTAGAGGCTTAATTATCTTTCTCTTTAGCCATAGAGGTGCATTTTACTTTGTATAACTTTTGTCCATGATTCTTTAAATTTATAGAAATAAAAGTAGTATTTCATTTTCATTAAGAGTTTAGAAAATAAATAAATAAAATATGACTTTATTTCTATATGAAACTCATACATTCCAAATTTAATATATTCGAAACTAATATATTTGGAAACTCTATCGATTCTTTACAAGACCGATCTGATATGGCTGTTTTTATAGGAAGGTGGCGGAATAAAGTCAAAGGAGATAACATGATGAGTCATATCGTGAATTAAAAGGATGTCATTAGTGAGTGAATGGATGTAGGATATCATAAATGAAAAGGATGTCGTATAATAGTGAATGGATGCAAGGCTGATTTCGAATATGGTATGAGCATGACACCTCCTTACATGATTCAAGCCCAAGATCTGATATGCCATGATACAAGTTCGACATCACCTCTGATACAAGTTCAACGTTGTTGCTTATACAGGGAAGTGGCCACATGAGGTCTCTATTTCTGATGTTGTTTCAAGAAAAGTCCTGTAGTAAAGAATATGTAAATTAGGTCCCTATTTTCTTAAAATAAGAAAGTGCAAACCAATTTGTAGTTTTCTGTCAAAAAGTGCAAGTTAACTTGCTCTTTTCGAAAATTGAAAATTTTTAAAATTTTCAAAAAGAATTTCAAAATCATAAAACTACAAGTTATCTTGCATTTTCTGTTAAAAAAGTGCAAGGCATCTTGCATTTTCTATTTTTCAAAAATAGGGACCAAATTTAGAGGGAATTAGGAAAAATGACAAACTTTGAAAAAAATTTAGGCTGAAGGACACAAAGTTTCATTTTTGGGCTGAAGGACAAACTTTGAAAAAAAATTAGGCTGAAGGAAAATGCTAAATATAGTTAGCATTTTGTACAGTGCAAACATTGTACAAAATGCTAATTATAACTAGCATTATATCCAGGTTTACACTGTACAAAATGCTAGTTGTATTAGCATTGTCCTTCAGCCTAATTATCTTTCAAAGTTTGTCCTTCAGCCTAAAAATAAAACTTGGTGTCCTTCAGCCAAAAATTTTATGAAAATTTGTCCTTGTGCCTATTTTCCACCCAAATTTACATATTAATTTCTGCAGGGACTTTTCTTTTAACAACATTAAAAATAGGGACTTATAGCTCTTTTCTTGATAAAATAATACAAAATCACGTGATTGAGTTATGTCATAAATGAGAGGTTTTCGTAAGTGATTGAATGGATGCAAGATACCGTAAATGAGTGAATGAATGTCATAAGTAATGTAGGGTATCGTTGATGAGCAAGTCAAATTATGGACGCATGATAGATTTTGAGTGAGCTGTTCGTCACCTGCAAACATTAAACATTAATAATGGTAAGTTAACTCAATAAGGATCGGATTTGAAATTTTTTTAGAAGTATATAAAATTCAAAATTCAGGTTATTTCGATGATTTTTCGAACATGCAAAGGTTTAGGCCCTCCTTCTAGCGCCAAAATGTTAAACCAAAAATTGGTTTAATATCCAAGGTATTTTTACAAGAAGGCAAATTCGAAGAAATTTCAATAATACCACTTGGTTTTATGGTTATTCGCAAAATTATATAAAATTCAAACCATGTGTCACAATGATAAAATAGGTAAGTCAAAATATGCCATAGATCTTGAATCATTATCATTTGATACAATAGGCAACATAAACAAGTCATATCTCTTGTTTAATAATATAGCATGTTACAAAATAAGTCAAATATGAAAATATCTATTTGTTCAAATCCTTTTATGTGTATGTCCACATCATCTTCTTTGTCATTGGTCACTTTCCATTAAAGCAGTTCTCAAGATCCTTAGAGAGCTTAGAGAAGTTCTAGTCCAAAAAGTGACTTATGCTAAGAGAGGAACATAATTTAGGGACCTCTTTCCATGAGGGGGTGCATCTCTATTTATAGTGGTTGGAAGGAGGCGAGACTTGCTTCATTTTTTGATGTGAGTTGGCAAGGATTGATGACTTGGCACAAGGGATGGTCTTGATGGTGCTACTTATCATGATCATTTTAAGGTTGAATACTTCACATGGATCGTTATCTTGGTGGTCTTCTCAACACCGATTATGTGGTGAAATATGAATGCCTTTGAAGCTTTAACTAAGGAAAATACACTAGTAACGACCCATAATTTAATAACTTAAAATATAAAGATTTGATATATTTTTAATTAATTAAATAATGGAATTTATAAATCAGACAAACCTATTTTAAATAAGTACTAATGATGGTAAGGTTGTCTTGAAATTTGGTTTACAAAAATAGTTGTTTGGACAAAAATCGAGTGCGACTGGAAATCATTTTTGGGATTTTTGACTTTTCATCATTTAAAAGTAGTAGGAACATGTTATGTACACTCCTGTATACACACACACACACACACACACACACACACACATATATATATATATATATATAACATATGCCTTGGTTAAGAAAGTGATTTGAGTTAATAAGTTTAACTTATTCACTTAAGTAAATAAGGAAAGTTTGAATTTTCTTTTAATATTAAAAAAAGGAAAATGGTATAAAAGGTAACATCAAGCCATGTAAAGAGGTGAAGTGACGACGATGGGGGGTATGGATGGCGTATGGAGTAAGGAAGGTGGAGGTGTGGTGGCATCTTGAGACAGTGGGCATTGTACCTTTTAATTATCAAGGTAATTTTTGTAATTTCTCCTATTCATTTTATTAAAAAACAACTTTTTTTCATTACTTATTTTATTTCATTTCCTTCATTTTCAAATTTTTATCTCTTCTTTTCTAAGCTTTCCCTTTTCCTTCCATGGCTTCTACAAAATTTCTAAGTTAAAAATCTCTCCTTTTTCCACTTTAAAACCTTAAACAAAAGCCAAAATCACCTCCTTTCTTCTTTAAACCTCCTATCCTCCAAAAAAGACCCAACCCCCCTCCTCAAGCTAAGTCAAGCCTTCCACCCACCTTGGTCGAAAATAAAAGTCCCCCTAGATTCAAAAAATCAAGTTTTAGAAAAGAAAAGTTAGATCCTGGTGGTGGTGCAAAGTTGTAGCAGCTTTGATTTGTATTCGTGTTGATTTTGGTAAGAAAATCTCACTTTTAAAACCAAAGATTTTAACTTTAGTATTTGTATTACAATAATAGTTAATTTATTGCTTATGTTATAAGTTTGGACTAATGTTGTTTGGTTTGGTTCCCGCATGAAGCGGATGATATATGTGATGATATGGGATGACTTGAAATGTAGTCGAAGTACTTAAGTAATTATTTACAAGCGACGATCTTTCCTTATTTTATGGATGACATTACATTTATATATATTTATTTGCTTATGTATATGGATGACTATATATTGAATGGAAAGTTAACACTTGAATTGGTTTATGTTTCGACATCGAGATCTTGTGTGCTTTAAAAACTAGCTTACTTACATGTTTTCAAAGTATGTTTTAAATGGTTTTCTGAACTTTACCTTTTTTTTTCAAACCTCCATATAAAGTTGTAAAGTGATTTAAATATGGAAGAAAAAGCTATTTTGATTTATAAAACAATTTTAAAAGTTATGGTCCATATAACAATAGTCGCTATGGATGTAGTCCATAAATCAACAACACTTATGTGAACTAAAAAGAAATTTTTACTTTAGATATTTTTGAAAAGCCTTTTAAACTGTATTATAAGTAAATAATAGGTTTAATTATTATTTATTTATTATTTAGATAAAATGTTTAATTATTATTTAAATAAAAGGTTTAATTATTAATTATTTATTATTTTAATAAAAGGTTTAATAGTTGTTTAATTATTATTTAAATAATAGGTTTAATTTTTATTTAATTATAATTTCAATAAAAGGTTTAATTGTTATTTAATAAAAGATTTAATTATTATTTAATATTATTTAAATAAATGGTTCAATTATTATTTCATTATTATTTAATAAAAGGTCTCCTTATTATTTAACTATTATTTAAATAAAAGGTTAAATTTTTATTTAATTAAATAAATTTTTTTAATTTTAAATCATTTTATTTCGAAATGCCGCTTTTGTTTAAAAGCGGCTATGTTTTAAAGAATGTTTTTAAATACAAGGGATTTTTTGTCTATGTCATTAAGTAGCCAAACAAATATGATAAGTTATGCTAAAACATTGACACGTTTTATGGAAAGTAAGTCATCTTGTATTTATCACTAAAGGCCGATAGGTAGACTTTCCTCTATCTATGAGATCTAGAACCAAATTTCCTAGGCGAGGGATAGAGAACTCGAAATGTCGAAAACGTGATAAGTATAAGAGAGTTAATTTCGATAAATGGGTCACGATTAATTAAGTATATGGAAGATACTTCATTGTATACTTAACACCAAATTTCGAGGTATGGGATCTCTTCTTTATCCTAAGAACTAAGAATGTATGTCAAGGCAAGGAAGTTTCTAACTTGTCCAACTTCTTGTTATTCAAGGGATAGTACTGTTTGAAATCGGAAGGTGGGGATAAGTATAGGGTGTCTTATTTTTCATATGCAAATCTATACTCAACCCAAATTTTAAAATTTCTTAATGTTGGTTTGAGGAGACCGGGATCAGATAAACATGAGTTATCCGAAAACCACTTCGAACTAATGAAAGCATTCGAATTGGAAAACATCTAGAAGATGATGGAATCAAAGATGAAGACCTTTTAAGTGCAAGGGCTACTTGCTACTAATCCTAAGGATGACTCCAAAAAGGATGAAGTAGAAGTAGTGCCTTCGGTTTGTTCATATCCTGAACAACGTGTATGGATGAATGTTGGCATTGCATTGTTGCTTGGAGGGCAGTGTTAGCAATCCTAGTGGGATTTTCTAAAAGTTAAAATGCAGCCTCGAGCTCACACCCAGTAATGACTAAAGCTAGGATGTGTTGCAGGGCTAAGTGGGTCGCTCTAATTAGGGTATGATCATTGCCTAATCTAGATCGGTATTTATATTTTATGTATGCTTGTGGCCACGGAAATGGTAATTGATTGCAACCGAGGGGTGATTTTATTCGGTACTATCCAAGAAAGGGTGGGCCAGTCCTGAGTAGTAGAGGTGCAAATGTTTTGTAGCCTTGACGCATTTTCTCTAAAAGTGTATTATATGGAATCAACTTTCCATTACGTGCTTACGGACTTAGTTTTATCCTATATATGCTGGAATGTACCTAAAGTAACCATTTCGGCTATGATTTATGTAACATCCCTAATTTTGATAACATTATTAAAGAGATTTAATTAAATAGAATAATGTAAACATCATAGTGATAAGGGGATTGAGATTTGAATAAATAATTGAATGTCGTGCTTAATTATCTAAATGGGCTTATAAATGGCTTATATATTAATTAATTAAAACAAGGATATTAGGGTAATTGCCACCTACATTTCTATTACACTTATATTCTTGTTTCATTCCCATTCATGTTCAATTTACAAAATACAAAACGTAAACAAAAAGAAGAGCAAAGCCGGCCATTAGGAAAGGAGAAAATCAATTTAAAGCTAAGGATTCAAGCTAGGGGAAATTAATCTCAATCAAATCTCAAGGTCCTTATCCCAATCAAAGTGAATAATAATCTAAATCATCTCTATTTTGTTTTATGATCATTTGTTTTTCGGTTTTAAGATTAAATCCATTATTATGATGATTTTTGATTGATGATATGCTTGGATTTGGACATGTTGGGTTCAAACAAAATAATTTGATAATTATTTGACACGGTTTTAAGGGTAAAACCGATTATAATGATTTTCGTATGCCACGGGAAAATTTTATGTTATGTAAAACATGATTTTAGAGATGAGTTTTAAATTTTATAATTTTCCAAGCCATGAAAAATTTATTATAAATTTTCAAAGAGAAATATGGATAATTGGGTTTAGAAATTTATTTCGATTATTTTATAAAGAATTCGGATCTGAAACTTTAATATGTTAGATAACATATTGGAAGTGAATTTCTGTAATTTTTTGGGATTTTTCCTAAGTAATTTACTATGGAAATAAAATTATTTTAGGTGAAGGAAGTAATTGTTTTAATGGTTTTGCTTAATGGATGGGCTTGTTCATTAAATTAATCCATGTTTAGATCTGAAATTATGCTGCAGTTATTTTTGTAAAGAATTTTAAAAGTAATGGAAACCAATCAAACGTTTACAAATAGGCAGGTTAGTTATAAGGTATTTTCTTTAATTGGCATTAAATCGGTCTTTACCTAGAAAAGTGGGTTCCGCCTCTTTTAGAAGCACCTTTCGACCCTATGCTTCCGCCTTCAACCAAGTTGAAACCTACCAGGTCGAAACTAACTAAGCTGAAACCAATACACAAGGTATCAAACATTGGTACGTAGTGGATTGGAGAAGGGCGGAAGGCATGGTGTCGAAACAAAGCTTTCAATGGGGTCCAAACCTTTATTTTACTTCCTAAAGAAATAAGCTTGCCTGTTTTTACTAAATACTTTCGAAGGAGTCAAAACAGATGCTTTCGAAGGTGTCTTTCTAAATTGCTTTCGAAAGGGGTTGCCGCTTCTTATTTAAATAGTAGCTTTCAAATGAGTTACTTAGTTTTAAATCAGTGCTTTCAAAAAGAGTAGTTTCAACCAAGTCGAAACCTTCTGCTGTCCCTATGGCTTTCGAAGGGATTGAAGTCATCAGCTAATTCAAAAGGTAGCCTTTGTTTTAAACTTGTACTGAGCCACTTCCTAAAAGCTTTCTAACAAGTTCAAGGGTTTCGAAGGAAATGGCTTCGGAAGGGGGCTTCGATGCTATCCTTCAATGGTTTACCTAAATGATTTGAGCTTTCGAATGAATGGTTCCGAAGCCATCGACTTTTCCCCAAACAACTTTATATAAAAGTTAATGGTTTCAAAAGGGGTACTTTCGCATGTATTCACTTCGACCCAAAAGATATTTTAAGGAAAAACCCAATGGTTTTGAAAGAGATGTTTTAAAGTGATTTTGAAAGGTATATGTTAGTGTTTTGAAAAGAAGATTTGAATGCTTTCGAAGGAGCTTATCCATTGGTTTCGAAAGTAAAGTTTTAAGGTTTCGAAAGCCTTAGTTTTCAAAGCAAATAACCTAATCTCATTTTAAAGAAAAACCATGGCATAATAAAAAAAATTGAAATGGTAGTATGGAGTTTTAAAGAAGTTTTCCTTGAATATTAGGTTAAAGGGATTAACCAAGTTTTATATAAATGGATTTCAAGGATATTAGACCACAGATGTTTATATTTATATATATATATATATATATATATATATATTAGACCACAGGTGTTTATACATACATACATATATATATATAAAAGACTTCTTCACACACACACACACATATATATATATATATATATATTCACATTGTTATGGACCCATAACTGTATTTTGGAGAAGGGCGGAATAACCGGTTAGATTGACCCAGTAGTGAATATAAATTGAATTAACTCCTGAATGAAAAGAATTGCATCCAAGAGGTCAAATAGACCAGAATGTAGGATGCTTAAATATTGATTAAAGAAGTTATCAGGTAGACAGGTTCATGATAAACCCATGAAAACTATGGTTGGAAGAATTATTGGCATAGGCTAATAGGTTTGTAGTGAACCCATGAAAACTATGATAAGAGGGAAGTTATTAGAGTTACCAATAGGTTCAGGGAGGACCCATGAAATAGTAAAGTTATTGGTAGGGACCAATAGGTTCTTAGTGATCCCATAAAAACTATGAAACCGGACAGGGAGTCCATAAATATTAAACAGGTTATTAGTTAGCCCATGAAAAGTATTAGGTTAATAGTGACCCTAGAAACTATAATAAGGACATATAGTCCGAATGAATGGGGGTGGGAAATCCAAAATTGATTTACTTGTTTGCATATCATCATATTATTTTGAAATGTTATATTTTTAACCATTGTGGATGTAGGAGCACAGTGTATGGTGTTATAAAGTTTTAGGATACTAGTGAGAGGAAAACCCGTTCCGCTATGCGGCGTGGTCTCACTAGATATCTAAATGGTTTAAGATGGTAGATTATTATTCATACCACGCTTTATGTTTGACTCGAAGTTTATGTTTTCCCCTTAAACTCTTGGGTGCTCAATTGATTTTGAGTAGTTTGAGAGTTGAGGTTTTCAGGTACCTCTTTAGACGAATAAGCTTAAGGAGACGTGCAGGAGGCATTATAGCGATTTAGAGTTCTTTTCTATTTTGATTCCACTGTGTTTTTTTGTAAAGGCAAAGATGTTTAATTGCCTAGTTATATATTCTAATCAACTAAGGGGGCATCTTCATATGTCGCTCTTGGCATATGTTATAATAATTATATTTTCGATGAACGTGGTTCTCGTGTTGGGATTATGTAATGAATTTGAAATGCTTTGAAATGGAATGAAAAAGTTGTTTGTTGATTTTAAATTTTTCCATATCCACTATTAGATCAATGTATCTAACATTACTTTATTTGGTCGCCGAGGATTAATAACTATGGATGACTGCAGGATCCATAGCCGTTAGTTTTGGGCCTCCAAGTGGGGAATGTTACAAGTTGGTATCAGAGCATAGGTTTATGAAACTTAGAAGAAATTTAAACCTAAAAGATTTTCAAACATAATCCAATGAGTCAGAAAATAAGATCGGGTTTTGGGATAATGCTACAGTAACGTACTTTTATTTGCTATATATATAAGTACGTATTACCTTCTTTCTTAGACCGTTCTTCTGTATCTTACTAAGGCTCGTATGCTGATTTACGAGAAAGAAGATATGGAGGCAGGCAACGGAAGAGGAAATCTCGGTGGAGGAAGCACCACAACCAATGGAAATGTTCGACCCACTAGGAGGAACCCAAGTCGACAGGCTAATGCTAACCAAAATGCAGATGCCAATATGGGTGTTGGAAATCCACCAGTGGATATGGGGGCGATGTATTAGTTTTTCGTCAATATAATGCAAGCTGGAGCTGCTGCTGGAGTTGCTGGGAATTTTGGAGGAGCTAATTATGTGGCTTCGATTGGGAATAACTATGCTAAGTTGAGCAGAGACTACACTAGTCTTACAAGGGAACCGTTTATGGGAACGGAGGACGCTATAGAAGTTGAGAATTGGCTATTGCATTGTGAGAGATCTTCACTGATTTAGGTTTGGATAATGAGCAGAAGAGGAGGCTGGCCTCTAGGCAGTTGCAAGGGGAATCACTTCATTGGTGGAATAGTGTTATTGCTGGAGTTCCGGAGGAAGAGTTGACTTAGGTAGATTTTAGAAGGAGATTTGAACATAAGTTTTTATCTGAAGTTGCTAAGTTAGCGTTGATGAGAAAATTTATGGATTTGGAACAGGGAGAGATGTCGGTAATCGAGTATGCTACTAAGTTTGATGAGTTGTTCCGATATGGATATGCTACTATAGACACCGTCATCAGGAGGAATGAGAGGTTCATTCAGGGATTGAGGCTAAGATTTCTAGGGCGACTCTGACACATATCCGTGATCCTTGTAATGTAGTTATGGAGACGGCAATCCTACATGAAGAGATGCTTGCTATTTGTGCGAGAGAAAAGCTGGTTGAAACCCAGGGTTCACAAGGAAAGAAGAGAAAGTTCTTTAAGAAGATGGGAGCCTAAAAGGGCAAGGCTGCCAAGAAGGTAAAGGCTGATTTAGTTAGCTTCAAGTGTGAAAAGAAAGGTCATTATGCTCATGAGTGCCGGTCAAGCAAGGGGAAGAAGGCTGCATAAAAGAAAGGTGTGAAGTGCATCATTGTGATTAGGTTGGGCATTATAAGAACCAGTGTCCAGAGCTAGTCAGGGCGGACACGGGAAAGGTTTTTGCTGTTGGACCATTGCAACACCCCGTATTTGGAGGCCAAAAGCTAAGCGCTACAGATGCTACAGTCATCTATAGTATTAACCTCTGGTAGCAAAATACGGTAATGCTAATGGTATCCACAATATCAGAAGCACTTGAATATGAACAATATCACATATTCCAAAGACAACATTTTATTGATTACATTTCAAAACAATAATTCATATCCAAGTTACATAATCCCATATCATTTCCAAGGTAAAGATCAAATATAATCATTACAATAGTACACCTGGAGCGACATATGACGATGCCCCCTTGGTTGATCAAAGCAATATAGTCAAACTGACTTAATATACACAGCGGAAATAAACAGAATAAACTACAACTCCTAAATAGCTATCTGACAGCCACCTGCTCGTCTCCGGAAGCTTTGTTTGCCAAAACAACAAAATCCTAAAAACCTCAACCCTTAGTCTACTCAAGTCAGTTTTGAGCACCCGAGAGTTTAAGGGGAAACAAAAACTTCAAGTCAGACATAAAGCCTGGTGTGAATAATATTGTTACATCTCGGTTTACTGATATTAAGTGAGACCATGCCGCTTTGCGGAACGGGTTCCCCTTAGTAATATCCTTTTCAAAACATATTTGCAAATCCTTTCCTGAAACCAAATTGGTTAATCAAACTGATTATACTAATAATAATAATAGCAATATCTACTATGCTATAAATAGGTAACTAATGGACTGTCTGCCCATAAGGAATAAATCTGTCCGAAAATTTGGCTAATTGTCCGCAAACTGGACTAACTCTTTGTAGACTGGACTAACTGTTCGCTAACTAGACTAACTGTTCTCAAACTGGACTAGCTGTTCGAATCATTTTCTTAGGGTTAACTACCCTTCATCTTTTTCCTTGAAAACCTTTTAAAAATAATTTAACCTTTTAAATCATACTTACATAAGGAAAAATATATTCTTAGCTTTACTCTAAGCTATTTTGCCATGTTATATATACTTTACTCAAAATAATATCGATGAGTTTTAATGAGGATTACCTATTCCCTCAAAATAAGTTAAACCCCTTTTTAACTTAAAAACACTTAGGCTATGCTACCTAGTTAGTATATTCGAAACCTTTGTTTAAAAAACTTTAAACAACCCTTTCGAAACCCTTGAAAGTATCCCTTTCGAAACCATTAAAAACAACCCTTTCGAAACCATTTTAAATACCCCATTTGAAACCATCAAGGGCCTTTCCTTCGAAATCTTTAAAGCATTAGACATCCTTCTTTACAACCTTTAAACCATGCCTTTCGAAAACATTGGAAAACCTTTCCTCTTAGACCTTTCAAAATCACTGGGGAACTACCCTTTCGAAACCTGCATTTAAAACCCTTTCGAAAGCACTAAAACACAAAACCTTTCGAAAGCCTTTGGGTTCAATTTAAAACATGTGGAAACTTTTTGAAACCATTCAAAAACTGTTTCGGTTGAAACCATTTTGGATTATGCCTTCAAGTGGAGCAAAAGGATCAGAAATCCATTAAAGTCGAAAGCATTCCTTTCGAAATCATTCCTAAGTAAAGAAGTGATGGTGTCGAAACCATCCCTTCGAAAGCATTGGAGAAGTGGCCAAATTTTAGAAAACAAAGTAACCTCTTCAAAACCATCTAGGTCGAAAGGAAGAAAGCGGCAGAAAAAGGTTTCGACTTAGTCAAAAGCGGTCATTTAAAACAAAAGTGCAACCTAATCGAAACCATTTCTTTAAATCCATTTGACCTAGTCCAAAGCTAACCAAGTCGAAAGCTACTTAGTCGAAAGCAAGCATGCACATTTTCATTTAAAAACAAAGTAGTGGTTTAACCCCTTCGGAACCCTTGGTTTCGACCCTATACCTTCCGCCTATATCCAATTCACTACGTACCAGTTAATTGATACAATGTGCCTTGGTTTTGATAGAGTTGGAGGCGAAGGTAAGGAGACGAAAACCTGGTGCCGAAAGCATCGAAACAATAAAAACCATGTAGACTAGTCCTTTTTAAACTATTTCTTTGTACCTAACCTGCCTTGTTTGTCAAATTGTGATTGGTTGCAAGTTTCTCTTTTCCAAAAGTACTGCTGACTTTCCAGAATTAACAATTTGAATTTATTTATAAAAAGCCCCTTGTCCTTTCATAAATATATAAGACATTTAAGTCCTATACCTTAGAAAAATTTATATACTAATTAAAACACTTAGGAAAGTTCTACAAAAATTCCAGAAAATCACTTTTAACATGTTTTCTAACATATATTAATTTCAGACCCAAACCATTATTATTTAATCGTCAATAATTTTTAATCCAAAATAACATTTTCTTCACTAGAAAATTCATATAAAATCCACATAAATTCAGAAAATTCTAAAAAATGAAACCCATCTCCAAAATATCATTTCTGGTCTATATAAAAATTTGCAAGGCATTTGGATGTCATTTGATAGGGTTTTCACCTCAAAACATGTCATAAAGTCTATATGAACAAACATAAATCATCAACAAGTATATATAATCATCCCATCATTCAAAAACATGGCAAATCATTGCAAATAGGTTCGGATTTCAACTTAAAACCAAAAACAATAAGAAATTTGAGATTTAGTCATTATTCACTTTAGCTTTAGAGATTAAGGAGCTTGAGATTTGAATGGATTTGATTTGATTAAGCTTCTTCCTTAGCTTTTCTTAATTTTCTTCCTCTTGCTCTTGTTAATGGTGGCCGACGTCTAGTTTAAAATTTTGATAAATGAAAATGAACGTGTATAGAGATACACGGCTAAGGGTTATAAATATAGGAAGGGTCTCTTTCCTATTTTACCCCTCTTCTATTTCATTTTAACACTTATTTTAATTAATTGGTTAAATGGCACGGCTACCCCTTAATTAAATCAAATCTCAATCCCCTAATCAACACATTATTTTATTTAATTTAACCAATTAATTATTCTAAATAATGTTACCAAAAATATGGGGTGTTACAAACTCACCTATTTAAAGAATTTCGTCCTCGAAATTATGATAAGGCACAAAACAAATCAATTAAAGGGGTAAAAAAATATCATCAAACAAGTTAGGATAAGTATCTCTTATCCCGCTTTCAATCTCCCAAGTACAGTCCATGTCATCGTCGCTCCACTGGACTTTAACTAATCTGACTGTCTTGGTTCTAAACCTTTTCTCATCTCTTGCAACAATGCGCACTGGCTTTCTCACTATAGTTAAGTCTGGTTCTACCACTAAGTCCTCTAGCACAGTCGGCGCAATAGCAGTCTCCGGGTCTCTAACACACTTTTTGAGATGAGAAACATAGAAAACATAGTGGACTCCTGCCGAATTGCTCGGTAACTCAACTCTATATGGGATTTTCCCGATCCTCTCAATAATAGGAAAAGGTCACAACGAATCTCGGTGTTAACATTACTGATCTTCTGAATCTGATCACACCCTTCATCGGCGACACCTTAACGAAAACCTGATCTTCAACTGAGAACTCTAAATCTTTCCGTCTTTTATCTGCATAGCTCTTCTACCTAGACTGAGCCTCCTTCATCTTAGCTTGAATGACCTCAATCTTTTATACAGCTTCTCTAACTAAATCTGGACCAAGAACCAACCTATCCCTGGTCACTAACCAACATACGGGAGATTTGCATGGCCTTCCATACAAAGCTTCAAACGGTGCCATCCCAATACTAGTCCGATAACTGTTGTTATATGAAAACTCAACTAGATGCAGATAGTCTTTCCATGATTCCCCAAAATCCGATACACAAGCTCTTAACAAATCTTCCAAGATTTTGTTAACTCTTTCCATCTTCCCATCTATTTGTGGATGGTAAGAGGTACTCATCTTGAGCTTGGTTCCCAAAACTTCCTGTAGACTCTTCCAGAACTCGCTAGTGAATAAGGAATCTCTGTCTCTTACTATGCTACTAGGAATTTCATGCAGTCTAACCACATTCTTCATAAACAACTTCGCTAATAAAGGTGACGTTCTGGTTGACTTAACTGGAATGAAATAGGCACTCTTGTTCAATCTGTCCACTATAACCCATATACTTTCATTTCCTCATTTTGACCTTGGCAACCCGTCAATAAAATCCATGAAAATAGAATCCCACTTCCATACCGGAATATCCAATGGCTGAAGCAATCCACTTGGCTTCTGGTGTTCAGCCTTCGCTTGTTGGCAATTTAAGCACTGCTTTACCCATAAGCCAATATCCCACTTCATACCTTCCTAGAAGAAACTTCTCTTCATATCCTGATACATCTTAGTTCCTCCTGGATGAATAGAGAACTTCGAACGATGGCATTCCTCCAAAACTTCTTTCCTTATGTTTCCTACACTCGAAACACAAAATCTCTCTTTCTTTCTCAACCACCCATTCTGGTCAAGACCGAAGTCCTTTAAGTCATCGCTCTCGGTTCCATCTCTTAACCTCCTGATCTGCTCAACTAACACTGGATCCTCTTCCTGTTTAGAAGCAATCTTTTCGATCATCACTAGTCAAACTTATAAATAAGATAATATAATAGTCTCTTCACTTGACCCAGCCTCGGATCTCCACTAAACTCTACAAGCTGTCAAGGCTTCCAAATCCATCCACTCAGCAATCATCGCTAACACTGCATTCTGATGCTTTCTTCTAAGTGCGTCATAAACTTTGTTGCCTTTCCCCGGTGTATACTCAATTCCAAAATCCAAAGCAGCAATAAACTTTAACCATCTCTGATGTCTCATGTTCAGCTCTTTCTGAAAGAACAAATACTTTAGCGACTTATGGTCTGTATAAAGCTCGAACCTCTCTCCCAAAAGGTAACATCTCCACACATTCAATGCAAAAATCGCTGCAGCCAATTCCAAATCATGTGTCGGATATCTGACCACATGCGGTCTAAGATGTCTAGACGCATAGGCAATCACCTTACCTCTCTGCATTAGCACGACTCCTAATCCTATTCCACATGCATCGGGATAAACCACCAAATCCTGATTACTTTCCGAAACAACCAACACAGGTGCATGGGCCAATAAGTGTTTCAAACTCTGGAATGCTTCCGCACACTTATCGGTTCACACAATTTGCATATCCTTTCTTGTTAGCTTGGTCATCGGTGCTGCTATCCGTGAAAAATCCTTAATTAATCTTTGATAATAACTAGCTAATATAAGAAAACTCTTTATCTCAGTCACTGTCTCTGGTCTCTTCCAACTATTCACTGCTTCAATCTTAGTCGGATCTACTGACAACCCTTTCTTTGAGACTACATGACCAAAAAACTTCACTTCTTTCTTCCAGAAATGACCCTTCAATAACTTCGCCTTTAGCTGATGTTGCCTCAGCATCTCAAGCACCACTCTAAGATGAACTTCATGCTCCTTCTCATCCTTAGAGTATATCAAGATTAACATCTATGAAAACCAACATGAACTTATCCAAGTGCTCTCGGAAAACCCGGTTCATCAAATCCCCAAAGAATGTCGGCGCATTTGTCAGTCCGAACGGCACGACTAACCATTCGTACGATCCATATCTGGTCCTAAACATCGTCAAAGGTATATTATCCTCTGCTACTCTGAGCTGATGGAAACCTATCGCCAAATCCAACTGGGAAAATACCTTGGCTCCACTTAACTGATCGAACAAATCGTCAATCCTTGGAAGGGGATATCGATTCTTTATCGTCATCTCATTCAACTTACGATAACTGATACATAGCCTTAACGATCCATCCATCTTCTTAGCAAACACTGCGGCTACTCCCCAAGGTGAACAACTCGTTCTGATAAAACTCTTACCTTCCAGATCCACTAATTGCACCTTCAACTCCCTCATCTCTGTAGCGATCGTCTTGCTTGGCGGCCTACTTACTGGTTCTGCTCCCGGAACCAAATCTATCCAAAACTCAATGGCTCGTTTCGGTGGCAATCCAACTATAGGCTCAAAAACATCCGTGAATTCTCTAACCATGAAAACTCGATTCAGCTCACCTTCCAATTCCATAACACCCAACAAAGCATTCACCTCACTGCTAAGGCTTCCTACGGTATAAACAATCATGTTGCTATAATCAAGGTGCCTAAGTAATATTTTCCTATCCTGGCAAAATATCATAGCATTGTACTCACTTAACTAATCCATACCAAGAATAATTCTGAACCCCACAAAATCAAACACATGTAAACTATAAACAAAAGTATGACCTAACAAGTCAAACTCTAACTGGTCACATCTCAACCCTAGAGTTGCATACCCTTCTGTTGAATTCGCAACCCGTAAGGAAGTAACTAAATATGTGGGTTCTAGGTTTAGCTTATCTATCAAACATCTAGATATAAAAGTATGCGATGCACCGGTATCAAATAGAATGCTAACACACATACCATGAATCTGAAGCGTACCTCCCAAAACCGCCTTTCCCTTCTGCTGAGCTGTTGGCTTCAAAGTAGCAGGCTCCAATGCATACACCTTGCCCTTTCCATCCTTAGCGGGCTCCTTGCATTGATTCATATAGTGGCCAATCTGGTCACAGTTGAAGCACCAGACACTCTTCTTCCCGGCCACCTCCTTTGCCTTTCCAGCATGAGACTCGTTAGCAAAATGCCCCTTCTTGTCGCACTTAAAACAGACAATCTCGGACCTCTCTTTCTTAGCTGCTCCACCCTTCTGAGCATCCTTCTTACGAAAGAATTTCCTCTTTTGACTCTACCCAACCTGGACCTCCTTAACCTTTCTCTTCCCATTACAAAAACAGAAGGATCCCTAATATGAGGTAATGTAGCCCTTGGTAACTCAGGCTTCAACCCCCTGATAAACTTCTCATTCTCTTCATCACTGTATCCACTAAAGCATACCCATATCTGGTCAACTCCTCAAAACTTCTAGCATACTCCAGAACAGACATCTCTTCCTGCTCTAACTCAGCCAACTTTCTGATTAGAGTTGACTTTGCCATCGCAGTCATGAACCTCTCCTAGAACCTCCCCTTGAAATCTGCCCATATCAAGGTTTCCTCATCCACACCAGCCGTCACACTGTTCCACCAAAACAAAGCTGCCACTTGAAGCTGTCTTGAAGCAAGCCTCCTCTTCTGCTCATCATTGAGCGCCAAGTCTGCAAAAATTCTCTCACAGTGAAATAATCAGTTTTCCACCTCGATAGCATCCTCGGTTCCATTAAATGGCTTCCATCCAAGCTTAGCATAATCTCCACTCAACTTAGCATAATTGTTAACTACCGGAACTTCCAGAACCTCTGCTCCTGCAGCATCTCCCCCTACCACTCCAACTACAATTCCAGCTGGCATGCATCATATTCACAAAAAACTGATACATAGCTCCCATGTCTACTTGCAGGACTCCAACACCGACATTCTCTGCTTGTGCCTGACCTTGGGTCCTCCTCGTATTAGGTCTGGCATTCCCATCGGTGTCCTTCCCTCCTGGGTTAACTCTTCCTCTTCTACCATCCATAATTGTATTCAAACCTCATGAGGTACAGAAAAATAACCTAACAATGATAGAAGACTAGAGATAAATCGTATACCTATATATAGAAAATACAAGTACGTTACTATAGCGTTATCACATACCCCAATCTTACTCTAGTTCCTTAGGATTATGTTTTAAAAACCATTTTTAGTTTAAAGTTTCTCATAAACCCGTGCTCTGATACCAAGTTGTAACACCCCATATCTAGAGGCTAAAAGCTAAGCGCTATAGATGCTACAGTCATCTATAGTATTAACTTATGGTGACAAAATACGGTAATACTAATGGTATCCATAATATCAGAAGCACTTGAATATGCACAAAATCACAGATTCCAAAAACAACATTTTACTGATTAAATTTCAAAACAATAATTCATATCCAAGTTACATAATCCCATATCGTTTCCCAGGTAAAGATCAAACATAATCATTACAATAATACGCCAAGAGCAACATATGATGATGCCCCCTTGGTTGATCAAAGTAGTATAGTCATAACTGACTTAATATACATAGCGGAAATAAACAGAATAAACTGCAACTCCTAAATAGCTATTCGATGGCTACCGACTTGTCTCCGGAAGCTTTGTTCGCCAAAACAACAAAAACCTATAAACCTCAACCCTCAGCCTACTCAAATCAATTTTGAGCACCCGAGAGTTTAAGGGGAAAAAAACTTCGAGTTAGACATAAAGCCTGGTGTGAATAATACTGTTACATCTCGGTTTACTGATAATAAGTGAGACCACGCCGCTTAGCGGAACGGGTTTCCCCTCACTAATATTTTTTTCAAAACATATATTTGCAAATCCTTTCCTGTAACCAAATTGGTTAATAAAACTGATTATACTAATAATAATAGCAATATCTATTATGCTATAAATAGGTAACTAATGGACTATCTTCCCAAAAGTAATAAATGGATTATCTGTCCAAAAACTGGGTTGACTGTCCGCAAACTGGACTAAAGTCCGCAAACTGGACTATGTTTGTACCAAAAATGGGCACAACACTCTTCGGAAGTTTTTGAAGAGATTAAAGTGAAGAAAATAAACTGAAAATGAAGATTATCTAACAAAAACTCTAATAAACAGAAATGTAAATACGCAGACAAGCAATTTAGAGTCGTTCGGCGTGTTGCCTACGTCCACTATGAAGTTTTTATGATTTTATTGATTCTCTTTCAATGATTACAAGCGATTACAGCGAACAACAAAGGATTACAACTTAGAATTCGAATTAAACAGTAAGAGTAAGATGCAAATCTCGATCTGGCAGAGTCTGGACGCATGAGAATCAAAAAGATCCTTCTTTTGTTGGCTCTGGGGCTCTATTTATAGGCGTAGGAGGCTGAGATTTCATTCAAATTTCGGGGGACTTGGTCTGGCACGTGAGGGGCCACGCGACCGTATCCAGAAAGTTTTGCCTCGATCTGTGATCGATACGAATCCATTTTGTATCGATCAAGATGATGTCCAATCGAGCTGAAATTTGGCAGAGACATTCCTTAGTGTGTATGCAAGCTCTGGTGAAAATTTCATTGCATTTGGATCAGTGGATCATGAGATATAGTCGATACGAAGTAGAATTTCTTGATGGCTGTTTGGTTCGACTCCATGGCTTCGACTCGATCCCCTCGTATCGATAGTTGCACGCGTTCTTGAGATGATGTGGCACGCGCATTTCGCCTCGATCCGGTCTTTACTCTGTGTTGACCGTATCGACTCCATAGATCTCGCCTTGCTCGCTTCGAGGGATGACACGTCACCCAGGTTTGTTGACTCGATGGATACGAAGTAGTTATCAGTTATGGATTCGAACAACAGTTATATCGATGGATACGAACTAACTAAGGTCGATGGTTACAAATAGGCCCTTCCTTGATGGACACGAGCCACATAGCTCCTTAATGGACACGAAGTCAATCAATGCGAACTGGAGTCTTTCGATGGATACGAAACCTGATGGATACGAATTGTTTTGCCCAGATGGATTCGAAGAGAGCTTTCCATGATGGATACGACGCGGACATTTGGCCAATCGAGATGAGTCGTATTAGCTATCGGTGGATACGAAGTTCATCGATTCGAACTTGATGGAGACGAACGCGGCCAACTTCATCGGTACGAACCAATACTCCTCGATGGGTACGAAATGGGGCTTACTGATGGATACGAAAACATGCTTTTCCCTTCAACTTGTATCCATCATAACTTGAGCATATGAACTCGGATTGACTTGGAATTTGGGATGTAGGCTTCCCTGGCTGTGCTTGTCACGTCATATCAATTGTAGCTCGATCCGGACTTGGACAAAATTCATCGATATCCATGACGAGCGATACTTGGTTTTCAATCAATCCCTTGGTATCCTGGCCTTGCCAAAAGGCGGGATAACATTTGCCCCCCAAAGTACATCTTGTGGAAACATGATGTGTTTTGACAAGCTGCGGTTTCTCTTTAAACAATTATCGTATTTCTCGTTGAAAGTTGTACTCTGTATTGCTGTAATTGACTGTTGTGTGATAATGACTAGCTGACTCTCTTTAACGTTGCATGTTCGCGAGTCATTGCCAGTTTAGCTTGTTATCGAATTTCGTGTTGATTCTCTCCTGAACCGATTTGAAATTCGAGTTGAAACAACGCTTGATGGTTGTTTTTGAGTAGTTCCTTCGTATCGATCCACTCCTGAATCGACATAGAAGGTTGAAAGGCTGACTTCGCATCGATACATGGAGGATTTGGAACCAGTGAAATGCTCGTTCGTATCAATGGTTAGTAACTCCAATGGGTCTTCGTTGTGTCATTCGTATCGATGCTATTGTTTAAGATGTGATGGATGTGAAATCTCCTTTCGTATCGACATGCAGTGGATGGAGTTGTGAACTTGTTGATGCGAACAAGGGCTTCGAATCGATGTGCTCACTGTCCATTTCGAATCGATGGGATTCATCATCTTCGGCCGTCTCCACTGTGCGCTTCGTATTGGTGGACTTCGGCCATTTTCACTTTTTACTTTTTACTATTGCCTTATACTTTCTGCACTTTCGTATCGATCTACGAACTCGAGAGGAAAAAGTGTTACAGCCTTCAAATCGATCTCATCCTTCAATCCTTCGAACCTAAACACTAAACTCAGGTAATTAAATGATAGAATCGCGTTAAGAGCGATGAGTCTCGAAATCTTAGCCATCATTCTTGCTTTTACAATCGATTTAGATAAATTTGAGATATGGACGTGTGAGAGTAAGATTGTGGATGGAGCGTGGCCATGGAGTTGCGGCTCTTTAGAGAAGAAGGAGATGAGGAGGAATCACTTTAGCTCCGTTTCATGTCGATCTGGAATGGGAATATTCGAATCGGTCCAGATGATATGATTTCGTATCGGTATGGAGGCGAAAGTGGCGATCGATGCGAAGCCAGCGTTTTCAGATCGATGCGAGATCAACACACCTGATCGTTGCGAATTGGTTTGCCCTCGATCGATACGACATGTATCGATCCGTACCTGATCGATACGAAACATATCTAGCCCAAACTGATCGATACGAACGTATCGATTCGAACTGTATGAAAGCGAAACGTGGCGACCGATTCCAATCTTAATTTTGACGAACTTAGGGAAATCCTGCATACTTGAACACTTGACTCCGACGAGCTTCTGCCTTGCATGACTGAACTCAAACACAGAATTGCATATTTGACTGCCTTCTGAAGCTCGTTGATGGAACTATAACCTAACAACGTGATAATGAATTTTAACCCGAATCGATCGCCAATATCTGGATGGTACGATTGTGATGGTCAGCGATGACAGTCATTTCTACCGGACCTCGAAGTTTTGTCGTTTGCATATTTTCTTTTAACTCTGCAGAATCTTTGCAAGTTATGCACAACACTGTACTGCACAACGCACACTTTACATGGGGGGAACACACGGGCTTTTTAGAATCTAACGATGATTTCTCGTGAGTTAGCTAGTTATGGAACCATCAAGTTCGCAGCAGCAAGAAACTCAGAGTTTAACTCCTCCCAGACCTGAAATACCGGACAGCGAGGCCGAAGTCGTTGGTCCAGCCCCGGACGAATTGCCTGATGCGTCCTTCATTAGTCCACCTGACTCTGTTCCGTCCAATATTTCTGAAGATATGCTAGGGAGAATATGCCTAAGGCATGGTCTGTCGATGGACGACGTATTATTGCCGGGGCCAAATGACAGACCACATAATCCCCCGGAGGGGTATACTTCATTTAATCGCCACGCGTGTGCAGTCGGGACACTTCCTCCGTTCAACGACTATATAAGAGAAGTGTTGGCTTATTTGGGGATTGCACCATCTCAGCTACACCCGAATGGATACGCTTCGCTCAACAGCTTGTTCATTGCATTTATGGAGTACCTCTATCGACCTCCTCGCATGACCGATATAAGATATTTGTTCAACTTTAAAAGTCGAACTGACAGTCCGTCTTTCACATTCCTGGAGTCTGTGAGAAATTGCCAAGTGGTACAGGGTCTTGGACTAGACTGAGCTATTTCAAGTCGGAGTGGTTTTACGTCCGATGTCCTCTAGGATTTGCCAGAAGATGGCTATTCAGACGTGAGTACCATCATTTTCCCAAGTTGTTGATAAGGCAATCATGAATGAAATCGAACTTACATTGCTTTTTCTTTTTCTTTCAGCAATAATCCAGCGACCCGAAGGTGGTTATTATAAAGAGATAGTCCGGATTCTTCAAGAAATCCCGAGCGAAGAAAGAAACATTGACTTGATCGTGACAGACAAAAACCTTAGGATCCTTGGACTGATCAAGCGAAGACAGAGTATAAGGCTCGATAGTGTACTAAAGACTATCTCAAAGGAGCGAGTTAGGCGTAAGAAGCCTAAAGTTATCATACTCGAGGAGGCTGATTCTGAAAGAACCCATACCGACACTAGACCTTTGGTCGGGCCTGCTGATGTGACCCCGAAATCAGATGAAAAGAGAAAAGGCAAGGCAGTTGCTTTTAAACAATCTAAATCTGGGAGACAGAAGTCTGTGGTCACAAACCGCCCCCTTTCTGGAGTTAGAATCTCATAAGCATCCCCCATGCAGGCGGAAATCTCCTTTGAAGGGCTCGCTGACCTTCCAATTCCGGACCTTGCGTTCACACAGCATGATGTCGGGTTGGATGAACTGCAACATACTTTCGATGTTAGCGAGTCTCTTTCTACCAGTGTGGTCGACACTTCTGGTTGGTCTGGGGGGTTACACATCCATACACTCTTCACGACACTACACAATTTTTGACCGCTAACCGCATACCATAAACGGTTACTAATTCTCCTTATTTCACTTTGCAGGTACGATGTCTAGTCGAGGCTCAGTGCTTGGTAGTTTGCGCAACAAGCGTCGAGCTTCATCGCACTATAAACCGCGCAGGAGAGAGGGAGATAGAGATTATGATACGGGGTATTCCAGTCAGGAACGGTCTGACAGAGATAGGGGACATGTACGTCGGTCCCGATCCCGCTCTCCTCCTCCTCCTAGGACCTCTGTACCACTTCCAGCTTTGGTTACACGTCCTCCTGAAACTTCACGGCACAAGCCGTCCTCTCATGTTCCTAGATTTGACCCTCCACATGGAACTGAAATAGCCACCTCCGTGACAACTACATCAGTCGTGACTGATTCGACCGGGGAAGGAGCGGCCAAACTTGCACAAATGAGGAAGGAATTCCCCGATATTTGCTTTGACGGTTACGTCTTCCCCCCACACCTGAAGAGAATTCCGCCAACGGTTGAGAATACCATTCACGATTATGTTGCGGACATATTCTTTCAATACAAAGAGTGAGCGAGGGCCACGAGGAAAGCACCAAAAGTGGCATTTGATCGGGCGGCCACTATCGAAAAGTTGGAAAAAGAGCTGGGTCAGAAAGACCAAATTGTTCAAGTGCTCAATGCCGAGGCCGAGTCTTCCCGTAAATATGAAATGGAAGCTCTCAAAAAGGTCGATGATGCAAACTCGGCCATGAATAGAATGAAACAGGAGCACTATACTTCGATGGAAGACATGGGTCATAGGAACCCCACCATCATTGCTGAGAGAGACGATGCCCTCAAAGAGCTTAATGAGCTTAAATCTAAGCTTTCCGATCTTATGAAGGAGAAAGATGCGGCAAACGTCTCTACACAAGAGGCCTGTGATCAGGCGGTGGTGCTTCAAAAGGAGAGGGATGCGGCTATGGAAAAAGTCCGCGAGATCGAAGCCGGGGTTGATGAGAAGGTCCGACTGGCGGAAGGCAGGGTTGAGGCTGAGGTAGAGGAGCTTCTTGTCACTTACAACGCCCAGGTGTTCAGGCATAGAGATCTGACTTGGCTCGATGATTACCCGAGAAATCTTTATAATGCCTAGAATCTACTGGTTGAGGAGGAGAAATTGGGGCATCCTAATGAAGCCTTTGATGAATTTGAGCTGGAGAACCGTATACTCAATGATGACGAAAAGAAGGTTCTTCACGACTCCATGATTTCTCATGAGAAGGAGAGGCTCGGTACTCAGCCCCAGGAAGTTGGAGAAGGCTCTGGTGTTGAGCACCATACTACGAGTTCCGAGATTGTCATGCCATCTAAGTCTGAGCCGACTTCGATGATCGACTCTCAGCCTATACCAGCTTATGATCCGGACCAGCCACATCTATCTCCTATTAAGGAGCATCCTTCTGAAGTCGTTCAGACGATCTTAAGCCAAACTGAGGAAGGTACTCTGAACTAATCTCTTGTACATTTGGACTGAAGAACTTGTATAGAAGTGTATACTAAAAAATGCTTCTTTTCTTTGATCAGTGACTGAAGTTGTACCGACAACGCTTCCTGCAATCCAGGAATCATGCCAAGCACAGGAAGCCATTATCTCTGAAGCGACCTCTGTTGCGACGATTGTGCTTGCCGAAGTAATGCAGGGGAGCTCAATTTCTTTTGACGAACAAATGGTGAACGAGCTTCTCGGTCGACAGAGTGACCCTTTTGCGGACTTACCATTCATCCTGGGTGGATTTTCATCTACTTCTGGTACTTCGACACAGACCACCACAGCACACAGTGAAGCCCGAGCCCTTCGAGAAGCAAACATGCTGGTTGAAATTGATGCCGAGATGGAGGCGGCAGCACATGGTGGCAGCTCAGAGAGCGGAGCAATGGTGCATGGCCCTACACCACTTATGATGATATCCCCTGGGGGCACGCTTGTCGACACTAGTGCACCAGTCTCTCTTCCGGCTATAGATCCCGTTCCTCCGACTCCTCCCGCGGGAAGCATTCCCCTAGACTCCAGTTCGAAGGAGGATGTCGATATTATGCTCTCGTCCGAGGATAGCTTGCTTAAAGAAAAGGGCTCTAAACGGAAGATCACTAGTGGCTCCAGTGGCTCGTCGTCGAAGAAGAAGAAACTAAGGAAAAAGAAAGAGTAGATAGACACTTTTTAGGCATGTATTTCCTTTTGCAGTTAGGAATTTTGTCATCTTTTTTCTTTCATAGGCCGTGTATAGATGCGGGTTCGGCCCCCGCTAGTAGGAATTTTTTGGAAAGGCTGGTATACGAGCCAGCGCTCTTAATTAGTTGAAATAAAATTTTGTCTTCTTGCTTCAACTTTTATTCCTTTTATGCTTAAATGTTGTAGCGTTCGAACCTCAGTTCTGTGTACTTGCATTATTTTAACTCGTTTCAGGTAGTGATTAACACTTGCATCTGCCCCCAGTTCCGGGGTTGAGTTGTAAAGATCAGCTTGTGATCGCAGTAAGTGAGGATCGAGCGGTCGAACTACACTTGTTTCTTTATAGATGGTTACATCCACACTCTGGGGGTTTGCTCTTGCATTCTTGCAGTCAGTTACAGCTTATCAAAAGCTTTCAAGTATTAGCCCATACTCTGGGGACACAAGTCATCTTGTAAGCGGTCGTTCACACTCTGGGAACTTAGGATTGACGTTAGTACTCCAACCCATGTTCTGGGAAATTGGAGTTAGCATTTACATTCCGACTCGCACTCCGGGAGTTCGAAAGGCGTATCAGGATCATGGATGGTTAGATCATATCCATCCTGATGTAACAAGTGAGATCGTTAGACGGACGGGTTCATCCCTCTCGAGCTTGGTTAAGTTATGGTCGAAGTTGTTAGGTGAACGGATTCACTCTCTTCGACACTGTATCTTAAAGTTTAAACTCCACCTCGCACTCTGGGAGCATGGAGTTGGCTGACAAACGGTCAGTCACATTTGTTTGGGCACTTGGATTACGTTCGCACTCTGGGAACGGTGAATTAATCAGGATCGTGGATGGTTGATTCGCAACCACCCTGAGTCGACAAGCGAGGTCGTTAGATAGACGGGTCCATCCTCCTAGAGCTTGTTTAAGGTACAGCCGAAGTCGTTAGGTGGATAGGTTCACCCTCTTCGGAACTGCATTTAGTCGTAATACGATCGAGGTCGTTAGGCGGACGGATCCGCCCTCCTCGAGACCATATTTGTTTGATGTCTATATTCCAGCTCACACTCTGGGAGTTTGGAATTAGTTATAGGATTGTCGTGTATCAATCCTATTTATAATCGGTGTAATGACTTGTCCCCGAGCTCGGGTTTCGCTTAGCGAGTGGCCGGTCGTATCACAACCACTCTCTATTTGAATAACTCCCATTGCATGATGGAATTTAGCTCTTCGTGCTGTGATGTCGTACATTGTATTTAATGAATCACAGCTCTGGCTCGAAGAGATGGCATTTTATTGCTGAAGTAAGAAAACGCGGCAAAGTTAGTCGCCTTATTACAGAATTCAAACTTAAAAATGCGGAAACAAACTGTAAATGGAAAAATAGAATGCAACAAATAAAGCCTGTCAGGTGTAATAGCAACGGTGACTCTCGCTGTTCCAGGCCCTTGGCAAAGTAAGACCATCAACGGTCGATAACTTGAATGTGCCATCTCCAAGTCTTTGTGTAATCACGTATGGTCCTTCCCAATTTGGTTTCATGTGTGAAGGGACCAGATAGATTCTCTTGAGGACGAGATCGCCGAGTTCAAAGGTTCGAGGTCGAACTTTGGCATTGTACAATCGGGCGACTTGACTTCGATGTGCGGCTGCTCTCAAATCAGCCTCTTTCTGCTTCTCATCCAGTAGATCCAAAGATTCAGCAAGCAATATAGCGTTTATTTTCGGATCATAGTAAGTCACGCGATGGGAAAACACTTCCATCTCGACTGGAATAACGGCTTCTGAGCCATAAGATAGGGAAAACGGGGTGTGCCCAGTCGCAGTCTTGTGGGTCGTTCGATAGGCCCATAAAGCCATAGGAAGTTCATCAACCCATTTGCCCCCAGCCTTTTCCAGTTGTTTCTTTAGAATGGATTTTATGACTTTATTGACAGCCTTGACCTGACCGTTTGCCTGAGGATGTGCGACTGCCGAGAATTTCTTATGGATATGAAACCGTTGACAGAAATTCTTGAATTCCGCACTGCTGAATTGGGCTCCGTTATCGGTGATGATGGTATTCGGGAGTCCAAATCGACAGATAATGTTGCGAACTACGAAATTGATTACTTTCTTTGTCGTAATGGTTGCAAGGGGTTCCGCTTCAGCCTACTTGGTGAAGTAATCAAATGCAACGATGGCATATCTTGCCCCACCTTTGGCCAGAGGTAGCGTACCGATGATATCGATGCCCCACATTGCAAATGGCTAGGGACTGACCATTTGGGTTATCTCGGTAGGTGGGGCTCTTGGAATTCGGGCATGTTTCTGGCACCTATCGCATTTTCTGGCATAGTTTGCTCCATCTCGGTTCACGGTCGGCCAGTAGTATCCGTATTGGAGTATCTTCTTAGTGAGAGCTTGTCCACCGGTGTGATCGCCACATTCTCCTTTGTGTACGTCTTGTAACACTCGTTTGATTTCATCATGTGCGATACATCGGAGGAGAGGAACAGAATACCCCCTTCTATACATGACTCCGTTCTGAATGACGAAACGTGAAGCTTTTCGCAGAATTTGTCTTTTCTCATTTCTATGCTCTGGTAACGTCCCATTCTCGATGTAATTTCGGTATGGAGTCATCCACGATTCTCTACTGGAAGCGGTTTCAAACACAAAATTCGTCTCTATTTGATCAATGCTTGGGGAGGACAAAGTTTCGACAGGGACAAGTCCCATTTGCTGTGCTTCACCTGTACTTGCCAGCTTTGCTAGTGAGTCAGCCTTCTGATTATGCTCTCGGGGTATATGATAAAAAGCACAGTAATCGAATTGACTTAATGCTTCTTGAACTCGGGCTAGGTAGGCAGCTAGTCGTCGATCCTTGGCCTGATATTCGCCCAGAACTTGATAAACAACTAACTGGGAATCGCAGTAGATTTCCACAGCAACAATCTTCAGATCACAAGCAAGTTTTAACCTGGCAAGCAAAGCTTCGTATTCAGCTTCATTGTTGGTTGCGCGAAATTTGAACCTCAGAGCGTAGCATATGGATCAGCCTTCGGGAGTTTCAAGTACTATTCCGGCACCCGAACACTGATCGTTCGATGTACCATCGATGTGCAGCTTTCAAATGCATTTAGGAGGTGTAGTGGTTTCAGGAAGATCCTCTGAAACAGTAAATTCTGCTATAAAATCCGCTAGGACTTGTCCTTGAATGGCTCTTCGTGGGGCATAAGTGATATCAAATTGACTCAGTTCAATGTTCCACTTGAGTAGCCTACCAAACATCTCAGGCCGCGTGAGGACCTGTCGTAACGGCTGATCGGTGTACACAGTAAGGGAATGAGCTTGGAAATAAGGGCGAAGCTTCCTTGAGGCAATGACCAGGCAGTACGCCAGTTTCTCTAGTCTTAGGTAATTTCTATCAGCTCCTGTTAGCCGTTTACTAACATAGTAGACTGGTTTTTGCACACGGTCTTCTTCCCGAACTAAAGCAGCACTGATTGCATGCTCTGATACTGCCAGATAAAGGTACAATTGCTCGTGGTCAATCGGCTTTGACAAGATCGGTTGTGTGGAAAGATGTTGAACCAGCGATCGGAATGCGTCTTCACACTCCACGGTCCATTCAAAATTTCGCTTTCCTTTCCAGATCAGATCGAAGAAAGGAATGCATTTATCGATGGATTTTGAAATGAACCTGCTTAATGCTGAGACTCTGGACTTGTTTTATGGTTCTTGGAGTTTGTAGGTTCCTTATTGCCCAGATCTTTTCGGGATTTGCTTCTATCCCTCGAGCATTAACGATGAACCCGAGGAACTTTCCAGAAGCGACACCGAAGTGACACTTTAATGGATTAAGCTTCATTCCATATTCCCGAAGGATGCAGAACATCGAATCCAAATCCCTCACATGATCTATGGAGAATCGAGATTTTACTAGCATGTCATCCACATAAACCTCCATGGTCTTCCCGATCTGGTTGGCGAACATCTTGTTGACCAAGCATTGGTATGTTGCTCCGGCGTTTTTTAGACCAAAAGGCATGACTCTGTAGCAGTAGAGTCCCAGATCGGTCATGAAACTGGTATGTTCTTGATCAGGCAAATGCATAGGTATTTGATTGTAGCTAGAATAAGCATCCATGAAAGATTATAATTCATGCCCAACTGCTGAATCTACGAGCTGTTCAATCCGAGGAAGTGGAAAACTATCCTTCGGACAAGCCTTGTTCAAGTCAGAGTAGTCAATGCAAGTTCTCCATTTCCCATTCGGTTATCGAACCAGTACGGGATTTGACACCCATTCTGGGTACAAAGCATCTCTGACGAACCCATTTGATCGTAACTTATCAACCTCCTCTTTAAGGGCGGCAGATCTCTCTGGATCCATACCACGCCTTTTCTTCTTGACTGGGACATATCACGGATCAATATTCAGGGAGTGACTTGCGATGTCCGGCGAGATCCCGCACATATCAGAGTGTGTCCAGGCGAAAACGTCAAGATTCGCCTAGAGAAATTCAACCAATTCCTGTTGTGTCTGTTTTCCCAGTTGAGACCCAACTTTTAGCATCCTCGAATCATCACCCTCACTGATTGGGACGTCCACAGTCAGTTCGGCCGGGGAAGCTTGATTCTCTTTAGACTCGTCTTTGTCTTCATTGTCTCTAGGGTCAAGGTCTTTTTGGAATTGGTTGTAGTGCCCGGGCCGGGGCCCAGGCATTAGTTGTCAATTATCAGCAAAACGGACGCAGAGAGATTCCTCTACGCCCTTTCCTTTCTCCTTCTACTGTACCCCGCGTAGTTCAGCAACATAACAGGCCCTCCCCGCTGCCTGGTCTCCTTGAATGACTCCAATCCCGCGATCGGTGGGGAACTTCAGAGTCAAGCACCATGGGGCAACGGCTGCCCTGAACTCAGCAAGGGCCGATCGGCCCAAAAATGCATTATAAGGTGAACCAATGTCCAAAACGACAAACTGCAACATCCGGACTCTCCGGCGGTCTCCAATCCCCAACTCCATTGGTAGTTCCGTCACTCCAGTAGGTATTGTAGCACTTCCATTGAAGCCGTGGACTCGAGATTGGCAAGGTTTTAAGTCCTTTGCTTCCATTTTCATTAAATCATAAGCTCGTTTAAGTAAGATGCTTACAGAGCTCCCACTGTCAACCAGGATCCTCTTCATCCAAGCAGGACCTACCTGGGCAGATATGACCAGTGAGTCGATTGTGGAGGCTTCGACCTTATCAGCGTCTCGGCTTCTAAATATGATATCATCAGACATTGTCTTCTGTTGTTTGGACGGAGCCCCATCTTCACAATTACTGCAGCATTCGAAGTCCGCATGCTTGATAGAACTAGCATACGACTCCATTTCCCTCCAGCTTCTGTCTGCTGGGTGGGGACCACCACTTATTGTATTTATAACTAGCCTTCCGCCCGTACGAGCAGGTTCTTCTTGTCTTTCTTGATTTTGCACATGATCTTGATTTGAAGGGCCCACACCACCAGACTGCGGGGCCCGCACAAACTGATCTAACTTTCTCTCCCTGATCAACTTCTCGATGAGGTCCTGCAAATGTCGACACTCATTGGTATTGTGGCCGTAACTCTCATGGAATCTACAAAACTTCCCTGTTTGGACCTACCTCTCCGACGAGGGCTTCGGAGCAGGCTTCTTATATTGCACAGTGTTGCAAGTTTGTAGATACACGTTTTCCAATGATGTATTCAACGGCGTGTAATTATCGAACATTGGAGCCCTACGTCGTGGGCCTTGGTTCTGATCTCTTTTCTTATCCTGACCATTGTTGCCTCTCGGCTGGGTTTGTTTGTTCTATATATTTAACCGAACTTTTCCGGAACTCTCACCGGACTGCTTAACTGCTACGTTACTTTGTATCCCTTCACTTCTGGGTCTCGCATCGTCCTACTTCCTAGACTGTTTCGCGTCCTCTTGCCGTAAGAACTGAGCGGCTTTGGAGTAGAAACGGTCCAACGATGCAGGTGGTTTACCAGCTAACCAATTTCCAAACTCAGAATCGGGATCGATCCCTTTGGTTAATGCCATCAAAATCGAGTTATCATTGGGATTACTAATCTCCACACATGCTGTGTGGAATCTTTCTAAATAACGCCTGAGTGTCTCTCCATGAGCTTGGGTGACACTAGATAGGGTGTTAACGTCTTTAGGTCTAGCGACATGCATAGGAAACTGTTCGACAAATTTCTTAGCCAGTTGATCGAACGAAGGGATAGATCTAGGTGGCAACCTTGTAAACCACATTGTTGCGATTCCTCCCAAAGAGATGGGGAAACTTTGGCATTTCACTGCATCATCAGCCCTTGCAGCGCTCATTGACCACTCATATTTCAAAATATGTTGATTGGGGTCACTACTTCCTTCGTACATTGGGAGAGTTGGCATTCTAAATCGCCGAGGGGGATCAACGTATAATATCTCGTCTGTGAAAGGGGTATGACTACGGGAGATTCCCCAATCGTCATTGGTAAGCCCCTGACTTTCGCGAATCATCTGACATATCATGGTTGAAATATCGGGCATCGTCGCATTCTGTGCATGCTGAGCTAAGGTGTGGTCGGGTTCCACGGCGCGAGTTTGGACCGGACGCTGTCGACGGTCCATGTCTCGCCTCCTTGGCTCAGCATCTTCCGGGAAGTATGGCTTAGGAGTACGCCCACGTTGCTGATTGTTCGGATTTGACAGATTTTGGGTATCAGCCCTTGTCTCAGCCGCGGTGGTTGCAGTGCGATTGTCCGTGGTATACTGTGGAACAGCACCTCCTCGTGATGAGGGCCCAGTCTGGAAGCTGGTTGACGATCCAACCCTCAATTGTCCTACAGTCAAGGCAGGTTGATATCCGGTAGCTTGTGTGTGACTCACGTCTAATCGGGGACGGGTAGATCTGCCGTGATAGTAAGATGAGGCGGAACTTTCGGTGGACGAGTGGGAAACATCATCCCTCCTGGTCCTCCTGCGCCTTTGGTGGTTTAATTGGTTGGTCAATTCAGCGTTAGCGCGCAACTGTTCAGTCAATTGTTGCCGACTTTGAGTCAGTTCTTGGAGCAACACTTGGAACTCTTGTCTGGTGACTGGTCCTGACGGATCTGAGTGAGCAGTGTTGTCTTGATTGGATGGCGGCTGCTGTGTAGGATTCTGTCTATCCCGACCTTCTTGATCAGCAGCTGTAGAGGCAGTTCTTGTGCTAACCATCTTGAGTGGTGGAGTCCTTTCCTAGACTTTACGCAAATCTGAATAGGATGGAAGGATTCCGGATTAAAGATCTGGATTTTCCTCTTGGATTTATGCAATCCGGTGTCGATGGTAGATCCAAGGAGCAGGAGAAAAAACTGGTTTTTCTCGGTGATAGAACCAAAGTGTTTGTACCAAAAATGGGCACAACACTCTTCGGAAGTTTTTGAAGAGATTAAAGTGAAGAAAATAAACTGAAAATGAAGATTATCTAACAAAAACTCCAATAAACAGAAATGTAAATACGCAGACAAGCAATTTAGAGTGGTTCGGCGTGTTGCCTACATCCACTATGAAGTTTTTATGATTTTATTGATTCTCTTTCAATGATTACAAGCGATTACAGCGAACAACAGAGGATTACAGCTTAGAATTCGAATTAAACAGTAAGAGTAAGATGAAAATCTCGATCCGGCAGAGTCTGGACGCTTGAGAATCAAAAAGATCCTTCTTCTGTTGGCTCTGGGGCTCTATTTATAAGCGTAGGAGGCTGAGATTTCATTCAAACTTTGGGGGACTTGGTCTGGCATGTGAGGGGGCCCACGCGACCGTTTCCAGAAAGTTTTGCCTCGATCTGAGATCGATACGAATCCATTTCGTATCGATCAAGATGATGTCCAATCGAGCTGAAATTTGGCAGAGACATTCCTTAGTGTGTATGCAAGCTCTGGTGAAAATTTCATTGCATTTGGATCAGTGGATCATGAGATATAGTCGATATGAAGTAGAATTTCTCGATGGCTGTTTGGTTCAACTCCATGGCTTCGACTCGATCCCCTCGTATCGATAGTTGCACGCGTTCCTGAGATGATGTGGCGCACGCATTTCGCCTCGATCTGGTCTTTACTCCATGTTGACCGTATCGACTCCATAGATCTCGCCTTGCTCGCATCGAGGGATGACACGTCACCCAGGTTTGTTGACTCGATGGATACGAAGTAGTTACCAGTTATGGATTCGAACAACAGTTATATCGATGGATACGAACTAACTAAGGTCGATGGTTACGAATAGGCCCTTCCTTGATGGACACGAGCCACATAGCTCCTTAATGGACACGAAGTCAATCAATGCGAACTGGAGTCTTTCGATGGATACGAAACCTGATGGATACGAATTGTTTTGCCCAGATGGATTCGAAGAGAGCTTTCATGATGGATACGACGCGGACATTTGGCCAATCGAGATGAGTCGTATTAGCTATCGGTGGATACGAAGTTCATCGATTCGAACTTGATGGAGACGAACGCGGCCAACTTCATCGGTACGAACCAATACTCCTCGATGGGTACGAAATGGGGCTTACTGATGGATACGAAAACATGCTTTTCCCTTCAACTTGTATCCATCATAACTTGAGCATATGAACCTAGATTGACTTGGAATTTGGGATGTAGGCTTCCCTGGCTGTGCTTGTCACGTCATATCAATTGTAGCTCGATCCGGACTCGGACAAAATTCATCAATATCCATGACGAGCGATACTTGGTTTTCAATCAGTCCCTTGGTATCCTGGCCTTGCCAAAAGGCGGGATAACAGACTAACTGTCCACTAACTGGACTAACTGTCCGCAAACTAGACTAACTGTCTGAATCATTTTCGTAGGGTTAACTAACCTTCATCTTTTTCCTTGAAATCCTTTTCAAAATGATTTAACCTTTTAAATTATACTTATATAAGGAAAAATATGTTCTTAGCTTTACTCTAAACTATTTTGCCATGTTATATATACTTTACTCAAAATAATGTTGATGAGTTTTAATGAGGATTACCTATCCCCTCAAAATAAGTTAAAACCCTTTTTAACTTAAAAACACTTAGGCTATGCTACCTAGTTAGTATATTTGAAACCTTTTTAAAAAAATTAAACAACCCTTTCGAAACCCTTGAAAGTAACCCTTTCGAAACCATTAAAAATTACCTTTTCGAAACCATTATAAATACCCCTTTCGAAACCATCAAAAGCCTTTCCTTCGAAAGCTTTAAAACATTAGACATCCTTCTTTACAACCTTTAAACCATGCCTTTCGAAAAAATTGGAAAACCTTTACTTTAGTCCTTTCGAAATCATTGAGGAACTACCCCTTCGAAACCTGCATTTAAAACCCTTTCAAAAGCACTAAAACACTAAATCTTTCGAAAGCCTTTGGGTTCAATTTAAAACATGTGGGATCCTGTAACAACCCTAATTTTTAGTTAACATCATTCTGGACATTTAGTTGGATAGATTAAATAGAATATTATGTATAATTAGGCAGAATGAGATTTGGTTAATTAGTGTGGTCGTGCCAAACTTAATGAAATAAGTAAGATTGTTTTAAAATTAATATACATAGAAGAATACATGGGAGAGGCAAAATACACATAGAAAAACCCTTCATTCATTAGACCTTCATCTCCTACATCATTCTCATATTCACAACAAAAACAACCAAAAGGAAAGCTCAATCAAGGCCAGCCATTAGGAAGCAATAAGGAGATTGAAATCTAAGATTCAAAGGAAAGCAAGCTTAGGATTAATAGCTACACCAAATCTCAACTCCAACCATTAATCTAAGGTGAATAATAACACTCACCATCTCTTAAATCTTTGTTTTGATTCGGCTATGGGTAATACCTGAATCCTATGTATTTGATTGGTCAAGTTATGATCTAATAATCATTGTTTGGATAGAATAATAGTTAATGTGAATTTTTGTAATTTATTAGAAATGGTTTAATTTGGTTTTAGGGTTAAATCCAAAGTTCCTATCCTCCAAATGATTTGAAATTTTGATACGCTGAGAAAAACATTATTTTGGAAATGAGTTTTTAATTTCAAAATTTTCCAAATTATAGTGATTATTTTATGAATTTCCTATGGAGGAAATGGCTTAATAACGGGTTTTAATCATTTTAAATAATTAAATGAGGCTTATTGTGGATGCAGGAGCATAGCATATGGTTAAGATGTTTAATTGGGTATTAGTGAGGGGAAACCTGTTCCACACAGCGACGGGATCTCACTAGATATCTATTGGTTTGAGATAGTAGATTCTTATTCACACCGGGCTTTTTGTTTGACCCGAAGTTTTTGTTTTCCCCTTAAACTCTCAAGTACTCATTTAAGTAGGTTGAGAGTAAGAGTTTTTCAGGTTCCCTTTAGATGAATAAGCTTTTGGAGACGTGTAGGAGGCAATCGAGCCAGTAAGAGCTGTATATCTATTTTCCGTTGTGTTTTGATTCTGCTTTTGTGTCATAATGGCAAGTTTTATTAAATGGTAGATATTTGACTCTGATCATCCAAGGAGGCATCTTCATATGTCGCTCTTGGAATATGTTGTGATAATTATATTTTCTCTAAAAGTGGTTTGCGAACGGGGATTACATAATGAAATTGAAATCTTATTGTGAAATGAGATGAGAAATTTTATTTTTAAAATTGTGTTGAATTTCCATATTCATCTATTTCTGGTATTATCAAAATGATTAACATAGCCGCATTTTGTCACTAGAAATTAGTAACTGTGGATGCCTGTAACACTTAGTTTCGGGCCTCAAAATGGAGAATGTTACAGTTTTCATCACTTGAAAGTTGTCATCTACTTCTTCAATGGTGATGTCTTCTTTGTTGTCATCTGATAGTATTGTTGTTGCTTTAGGCTTTCTTGGTGCTCTTTCGCCTAGTGGTTTCTTTGAGACACTTCGAGGTTGTATTTCTATGTCTGTTGCTATACAAAAGAAATAACATAAAGAAGTTATTGATTGCACAAATATTTATGAAGTATTCAAATACAATATGTTATATGTTAGTTTTGGAAAAGATTCTAAGTTGTATGCAGCTAATCGATCTTTCAGCTCAAGCACGTCGGCATCCCCATCGTCGCTTTTAACAATAGTTGCCTGCAAGTTCAATTAATGAAATACAAGAATTATAATGTTGCAATTCCAAAGACAAATAATTAAGGAAAATAAACTAATAAACCTTCTTAAGTGTAGATTTCTTCTTAGGCATAGCTTTAGGTTTTGCAGTAGTAGGTGTGTACTACATATAAATAAACAAGAAAGCAGTAGTTATGTGATATGCCATTATAAAACAGAAAATAGAAATTCTTCTCAAAAGATAACAGATTTTTACCATCATCTGCAGTGTTTTTCTTGGTTGTGTTGTTTTTTCTATACTTTTTCAGAGCCTGTTTAACAGCAGGGAGACCGACAACATTGTTTCTTCTATTTGCTTTCCTCAATTTATTATCTTCAATGTCTTATGTTTCTAGTTCATCTACTTTATTTTCAAAGCATCAAGGTCTTTTAGAAATAATCTAGTTGGAGATGTAACGCACATGCAATGCCTAGAGATATTGCTTTTGCTTACCCAGATAGTTCACCACCATGTGCCTTCACAAACACATCATATGTGCTCTCATATCCTAATGTCATTAATGGAGTTTTTATGTACTATAGCCATAAATAATTTCCTTGCAAATATTCCTGTAAAAAGCAAGAACATAACCCCAACTCGAGTTTATGTGTTGCACCATTGTATAATAAACAGTCACTAAATTCTTTGATATATAGATATCCCTACCTAGCCGGTGCTTATGGTTTAAGAACTTAACATGACATAGAAACACATTATAATATAATATCACTAAATGCATACACCGTCATTTCATGAACATATCATTTTAGTAGTTTTGTGAAAGGATGTAAGTTTATCTAAAATAGAGATAATGTAACAACTTACAGAAGACCTAATCATGGCATCTAAATGTAACTTTTTGTCTATATCATCTACATCAAATGCTAAATAACTAGAAATGAACTAGATGGGTGATCATTCATTTTTAAAGTTACTTAAATACCACATGGAATTTACTTATAGTCGATAAAATCATTAATATGCCTTGGTATCTTGATGTGTTCTGCAAGAGCTATTATTTGTTTTAAAAGTTATTGGGTAAGTAAGAGGCAACAACTAAAATAAGTATACAACTTAAATTGATCATAATTTCACCTCATCTCTATGAATCCTTCTGCTTTTCACCATTCATGTAAAATACTTAAGTCATGGTTGATCACTTAAAAACGAGTTTTTCAAATGGACCCTTAGTCTGGAAATGATGATATCAGGTTGAACTATATCATCTTGCATCAACAAATATCTTAATAAAGTTGTAAAATTAGCAAATTTCTAATAAAATAAAGCACCAATTCTATTACTCTCATCATATAAATTTGAATACAACATCATATTTTTGCATCATGGTAATTAATGATGAACTTCCTAGATCCTTCTTGAAGAACAATACGAGAAATGGTGCACTTCCTTCTTCCAATTCCATTAATAGTCTGAGAAGCAAATCCACCAGGCAGTCCGACATAACTTGCTTCTCCAAATTGATTTCCTCCACTTCCAATGTGTCTTCGTCGATAGTGGCGATGATGGTTGCAGAAGGGCATTTCTGTAAGTTATAGAAGGACTTGGATGCCAGAAGGAAAATTAAGTTCGGTTTAAGGAGAATTGGGAGGAGAAGGAGAAAGAGAGGAGAAAATGAATCATTATTCTTATATATCTTCCAAAATTTTAAGGGAATTGGGGCAGTGATTAGCAGGAGGATGGGACTTGCTAGTGCCCAAAATATTTGGGGTTGGAGGAGAGGAGGTCGGTGACGATTACCAAGAGGTCAATTGGATTGAGGCAAGATGGGATCGATGGAAGGTGGTGGTATGAGGAGCTACTAGCAGAGGTGGAGATAAGGGAGGATATTTTGCATTTAGGATTTGAGAAAAGAGGAGGAGGGAAAATGGAAATAATTTAAGGATGAGGCGGCAATAAAAATAATTAGGAGAGCCCGCATAATCAAAGTGTTGCATAGTCAGTCCCTAATAAAAATAAAACAAATTCAAAAAATCAATAACACTATGAAATAAAGTGTTATCTATTGGCATTATAAAAAGAAACTTTTCTTATAATGCACCCAAAGTGCCGATTCATAGGTGATACTGGGAATCCCTGGTGTTGATTCGGTTTCTAGTACATTTGAGTCGTGAGTCGTGAGTCGTACTAGGTGTCTCTGGGTATCGATTCAATTTTGGGTAGTTGATCAAATATCGCTATTATATAATTATACGATGCGATATTAATAGCTTATGATTAGTGAGAATCATAATTGAATAGATTTGCGATTGTGGTCACATTAAATAGAAATAGAACATATGTTACATGACTTACATAAGATACCTACATGCAGTACTGCATATCAACGGCTTGTCAACTAAATATTCGTCCAGCAAATTGGTCGTTCAATGGAGTTTTACATCGATGACATGTTGGTTAAGTCTGAAAGGGCAGGGGGCATGTGAAGAATCAAGTCAAGACTTTTGGCATCCTCCGCAAGTATAACATGATGATTAGCCCCAGGAAATGTTCTTTTACGGTATGATCTGGAAAGTACCTTGGCTTTGTAGTGAGTGCCAAGGGAACCGAGGCAAATCCAAGCAAGATTCAGGTAATTCAAGAGATCAATGTACCATGCTAAGTCAAGCAAGTGCAGAACCTAAATGGAATGATCACGGCATTCAGCCACTTTGTGTCAAAAGCCATAAAGCATCGCGTACCCTTCTTCTACCTCATCAAGAAGGAGAAGACATTTATATGGAGTGAAGATTGTACCAAAACATTCGAAGAGTCAAAGAGACACCTGGCCACACCTTACGTGCTTTCGAATCATGTTGACGGGGAGGACCTATAATTATATCTTGCAGTGATTGACCATGCATTCAGCACCCCCTTAATCTGCAATGAAGAAAAAGTCCATTGCCCCATCTGCTACATAAGCAAGAGGTTAATGCATCCTGAAACAATATATCCCACGTAACAGAGGATGTCCTACTGCTTACTCTTGGTCACCCGACGTATACAACTGTATTTCCAAGCCTACCCCATCAAGGTTCTCACAAATCAACCATTAAAGCAGGTTTTGAGCTGACCTGATGTAGTGGGTTGACTGTTGAAATGGTCCTTAAAACTTGGATAGCATCACATCACCTTCCACCCTCATACCTCGATCAAGGGCCGGCTATGGCCGATTTCATAAAAGAGTGCTCTAGCTTAGGTAGCTACAATGAGGGAGCGACAAGCAATTTGCCCTCCTGACAACTCTATGCTAATGATACGTCTAACGAGAAAGGTGTAGGAGTAGGAATGGCATTAGTTATGCCCGATGGTAAAGAACTTCGCTTCACTGTCTGTCTTGGCTTCAAGACCATGAAAATTGAAGCGAATATGAACCTGTCATGACCGATATCAGGATGGCTAAAGAACTATGAGTGGTATTATTAACGTGTGCAGTGACTCATCATTGTCTATCAATCAGATCAAGGAACGCTTCTAAATCAAAGGTAAGACGTTGGCTCTTTACATGGCAGAAGCCAAGAACTCATTTGCACCTTTGCGAGTTTCAAGATTGAACAAATCCCCCAAAAATGGAACTCCAAGGCTGACCAATTGGCCAAGGCGGCCAACAACCCTGAATAAAACACCCCTTGGGTCCCCTGGAGGTATGGGTCACCCCTTTCTTTGAACCAGGGAAATTGCCATGGAAATTGATCAAGCCTGCCCCGACTCTTGGATAACCCCACCGATGAAGTACCTCACAAACGTCAATCTACTTGCATAAAGAAAAGAGGACCGAAGAATCCCATATCGGGAACTCCACTACACCATCATGGATGCAAAGCTATACTGAAGGGCATAATCAACTCCCCTCCAAAGACGCATGACCAGTGAAGAGGCTGATCACATACTAGAGGAATTGCACAAAGATATTTTTGGAGATCACGTTGGGGGCCAAAGCCTGACAAAGAAAGTTGCCCGTCAAATGTATTACTAGTCAACTATAATCAAAGATGCAATCGGTTATGTTAATAGTGCAACCGATGCTAAAGTTTTGCAAAGATCCTAAGAGCCTCCCCGAATCTGTTGACCCGTAAGATGTCTAGCTAGCCATTTGATACTTAGGTAATAGACTTAATCGATAAGCTACCAAATGCCAAGGGCGGATACAACCACGCCATAGTCGCTATTGAGTACTTAACATGTGGGTAGAGGCGGGGCCTCTCACTAGGGTCACCATGCCCAAAGTTCTAACTTAGTGATTGGGTACAGAATCTGTCGATTTAGACTCCTAAAGAAGATCATAATCGACAATGGTACCCAGTTTAAGAGTGAGCTATTTTAAGGGTTTAATGATCGGAACATAATAAAAAAGTGAGTTTCCTTAGTCGCATATCCCCAGGCCAATGAGAAGGTTAAAGCCATGAATAAAACCATTAAGACAATGTTGAAGAAGCTTCTCGCAAAGTCCAAGGGAAACTGGGCTGAAGACTCACTACTTGTACTCTAATCATACCGCAACAGCAACCGAACGTCGATGGGGCACTCTCCTTTCTCTTTGGCTTACAATTATGAAGCTATGCTACCCGTCGATGTCGAACATACCATCTCCGAGGTGCTTCACTCACGACCTCAAACAAGATGGAGAATGGCTTGAGCTTGGACTCTCAATGTTTTGGTAGAAAAGTGAACAAAATCTAAAGTACATATGAAAGCATATAAAAGAAAGATAGCCAAGCACTACAATGCAAGGGTAAAGTCCTACCAGTGCAAAGTGTAAGACTTGTTTTTGGTTTGTGTCTTTGCGAACACCAAGGATCTGACAGAGTGGATCCTAGAACCGAATTGGGATAACCTATATATAATCATTGCTGCGCTCACCAAAGGCGCATACCACATCTCGAATCTCAAAGGCTCTAATGTGTCTCGCTCATGGAACCCAAAGTGCCTCCAAGCATATCATGTATAAAAGTTGCAAGCTGTTGTTATAAGGCTATAAAGTATTGCCGAATTTATAAGGCAATATGATTTATATCACCCTTATTTTGGTATGTGGAATGTGAACGCGACATCCCTGGGACATCTCGATTTAATAAGGTTAATTAATTGGAACCAGCTTATTCGAGTCCCCCATGATCATTAAGGCAACCGCACAACACTGGCTATCCGAAGGGGTCAAGATGAAAATCCACCTCTGCCACCAAGGAAGTGAAACTACTTCGTGGTATTGTACAAGCCACTCAATGCTTCCTTCCACACTAGAGGCATCGACGAACCAATAATGAGACCACCCCTGCAGTGTTCCTGATTCGCTTGCCTATGATGTTGCCCATCCCTTTAGCGGGACAAGTAATTGATGCCCTGGAGATGGAGTTACCTACATCATAACTCCAAACTAGGCATTTGTAGTGTTGCTCCATGCTGATGTGCAAGCTACTCAATGCTTCCTTCTCACTAGAGGCAGAAACAAATCGATGGCGAGACCACTTCTATGTTGTCTCGATTTATTTTCCCATGATGCTGCTTATCTCCCTAGGGGTGCATCACTAGTTCCCTGGAGGCACAATTACCCACATTGTAACTCTAAACCAGGCATCTATAGTGTTGCTTCGTGGGGATGCATGAGCCACTCAATGCTTCCTTCCTCATCGGAGGCATCGACGAACCAATGGCGAGACCACCCGTTGGTGTTCCTGATTTGTTCATCCGTGATGCTACCTATCTCCTTGGTAAGATGAGGCACTGTGGCTTAGAGGCGTAGTTAACTATGTAATACTCTGAACCAGGCATCCATAGTTCTACTCCATAAGGATGCATAAGTCATTCAGCGCTCCCTTCCTCACTAAAGGCATTGTAACACCCCATATTTTCAGATAATTAAATACCCAAAATAATTATTAAACAGTGAAAATAAGAATTTTTGGAACTGTCATAATATGGCCTCGAAACTTATACCATTGTGTTCGTGGCGATTTTCTGATCAATTTCCATATATAACTTGTCTAAATCCGAGTTAATATGAAGAAGTTACGAGAAGAAAATGAAGTCAGAAAAATGAAAAAAAAAAAGAGAAAGGACCCCATGGGTCGACCCATAGGTCGACCAACAAAGTGCACAGGTCGACCCTCAAAGTGCATGGGTCGGCCCTCAATGTACACAGGTCGACCCGCCTTTTGCCTTGGATGTGAAATCGTCCAAGGTCGTGCCGAAGTTATAAATTTTGATTTTCGTGCAATCCGGAGCGTTGTTTTTTGGATCCAATGATTCGCGGCGAGCCTGTGACGTGGTTGCACCAGATTCAATCCAAAAATCCGATGGTCTGAGATCCTCAAACACCACTATAAATAGGACCCTAGGCCTAGCTATTTTCTCACAATCAGACTTTCTCCCAATTGGGTTCATTGCCTGAGGTTGAACCCTAAATATAAAATATTTCTAGGGAGAATATCTTTTTAATAAAAATATTAGACGCCTTAGAAGGGGATCTAGGAAGGCCATGGAGTAAATCTAAGGACAATAGGTGAGTGGATTTAAATTATATCTCTTTTATGTTTATGATATATGATATCGTTAGATTCTCGTTAAATATTCAATTCAACATTTATTTCAGTAATTAATTCTACTAATTAGTCATGTTGAAACTGTAAATTTTATAAGAGAAGTGTACTTATATTTAAATGTTATTTATCTGGAAAATGAAAGGAATCCAATTAAATATAAGTAAGATTAGGCTTAAAAGTTGTAGAGAAAGGCATAAGCCTAAAAGTGAGAAATTTCTAGTAAATTATGTTAAAGCGGGAGAAATGGATTAAAAAGGATAAAATCTAATAACTTGATTTGGAAGCTAGTGATAGATTAGTTGGTTAGTTTAGAAAAGGGAATACATTTCCATTGTTTAATATTGTAAGAATAACGATAAACGTAACTACAAGAATAAAAGCAAGAAAAATGGAATTAGTGCAAAATAGAGACATTACTGTATTTTGTATTACCCAATAATTAAAGAAACAATAAAAGAAATATCTTGCAGTTACGAGTTATTTTTTATCGCATTATTTAGTATTAAAATATGGAAATGGATTTTTAGCACAGTTTTGTAACCAACCAAATAGAATAGAACTACTTCATGTTTTTAATTTTTTTTCTACTGATAGATCCTATAGCCACCTATGGCTTTGTATTAAGTATTTATTGGATATGTCGATCCACTTGAGTAAGAAAATAATATAGAGCATTTACCGACGTATTCAAAAGATATTTAAGATAAGGCTATAGATGGTCGCTCCTAACCAGCCTTATTCTCCGCATTAGCAGACGGTATTACCCAGTAATACTCTTTGTTAATATGGGTCTCGGGGTGGGGCGTCACATCATAAAAGAGAATAACATGAAGCGTTAAAGAAATTAAAAGAGGAAATAATCAAGTTAAATATTTGAAAAGACTATAAATAATAAACAGAAAATGTGACTAGATCTGCATTTACTGTGCAGATAGTAGAATAAAAAATAAAGAAATTATTATGATAAGTAATTTGTGACAGTTGGAGGTAGTCCCAAGCTAAGACTATCATGTAATATAAGAACTAAAGAAAATTTAGTATCAAAATAAAAGAAGGCAGACTAGAATAAGAAAAGGGACACTTGCAATTACATTTATAACATGTGGGTTATAAAAGAATATAAAAGTGACAATTGCAAGTATAATTATAACAAGTAGGTTATAATTAAAAAGAAAGAAATAGAAGAGGCTTGTTTTATCAAACTTAGATCTTGGATTAAGTTAATAAGCAAAAATAATAGAAATGGCCCGTACCGGCAGCATTCCCTTTCAGGTCTAGAATTGATGGTCTCACGCATGGGTGAGGCTGGACATGCTGATTAGGGTAAATAAGTAGCCAATAGAATAAGAAAAGTAAACTAAACGCATAGTAAAAGATTAGATGTAGGGTCTAATAAAATGGTAAAGTGCGTTTGGAGTAGCCCAAAGAGAATCTGGATAAAGAGCCTAACGAAGCAGTTCATCGCAGATTTTTAGTACAGGAAGAGCACTTCCAACTTAGTTATTTTAGGCTAGTAGTACGAGACTTCAACGGGATGTGAGGATACTTTAGGATGGCCCTCTGGGGTAGGCCTAACGAAGCTGCACCCCCGGAAGCAGGTCTGTAGGTGTTCCATCAAGAGAGTATGCCTTAACTGCTTTTGCATTCCAGGTCTAACGAAGCGGACCTTTGTAGGCAGTCAAAAGGTTGATGATGGAGTAGGATATTTGTATGACACCGTACTCTAGTTTGCGAGTAGGTTAAAGTGAGCAGGACCCATAAGGATAGTCGCATGTGGGTATCAACCATCATCAGTCAGAGCGAGTTCGAGAAAGACTAGAGTTAAACCAACAGGCCAGTGATTCTTTCATTATTGAGACATTGGATGAGGGGCACACCCAATTGGAGGTTTAGATTGTTTGCAGTAGGGCACAACCACTTAGCTCTTGAAAGGTCTTTCGGTTAGTTGAGAGGGGGTTGCGTGGGGCCATAGCCACGATGAGAAAAGAGACATACCAAGTAGAATATCTGTATTGTAGGCCTAACAAAGCAGACCTTTAGAGATATAGAAAATCCCCGACTAAGTTCCGTACAAGGTAGACCTTGTAGGCAGAATTCAAGGAGTAGACATAACGATTACGTGTAGTCCTCAAGGTACGCACTGGGTGGTACATTGTGGATGTCCGAGCACTAGTATAAGCTAGTGCGGATGCAATTTCACGTTTTCATAGTAGACAATGGAACATCTGTATTGTATGCCTCATGAAGTTGTCCTTTACATATGTAGTTATAGTATGCTCTAGCAGCGAGACAATGGAGTCCTTTTCGAGGAGGATACGGAAGGTACTATGGGTAGTAGCTAGGACCGATGTGGTCTTTGGGCATGTAGCTATATATATATATATATATATATATATATATATATATATATTGGTCTGTAAGTCTTAATCTACTAGGGAGTAGATAAGCACGATTCACGCACAGAGGTGAGAGTATTATAAATCCTATAAACCTAATATAACAGAAAATGGAAATAGAATGGTATATGTAGAATTATGCTTAGAAGTGTATAATTTGTCCATTCACCAGAACTTTAGTTCTGACCCCCTCCTCATATCATCCCACAGGTTAGATAGATGGCAGAGATTTTCCAGCTTCGTGACACTTGTTTAGAAACTGTTATTACCTTGGTGAGTATTTACTTACTATTAAATTTCAGTCAGTTCCGCTGTGAGATATTTATTTGAGCTATGATATATTTGTCTTTGCCTATTTGCAGGATACCAAATACCCAACTTGGGCTTCAGTGGGCTTGGAATTTAGCATTTTTGCGAAAAATCCAGACCCGTTGGAATTCGGGTTGTTACAGGCATCAATGAACCAATGGCAAGACCACCCCCGTAGTGGTATCGATTCATATGCATGTGATGTAGTTTCCCTTTAGTGGGAGAATACAACGGTGCCCTAGCGATGTGGTTACCCACATCGTAACCCTGACCCAAGTGCCCATAACATTGCTCCGAGAGGTTGCACCAATCAACCGACGCTTCCTCCTGCACCAAGTGACCACATAAGGGCACCACCAATAGCTTGCACCCATCATACAAGAATGTGGGATAACAACTTCATTAAAAGATAAGTTCTATTTTGTTTGAATAATCTTTAACTTCGTCATATTTTCATATGTTATCTTATGAATAAATTGCCTATGCATTTACTTAAAAACCATCGGGGGCATCAAAGCCGTCTAGCCTTGAATTATTATAAGTAAAAATGTAGGAATAGGAGTGCATTCACATATGTGCAATGATTAACAAAGGGAATGTGAACAAGAACAGATGATTCAAACAAATAACCTGATCAACGGTGAAAATTTTCAACACAAAAGAAAACAGTGATGTTCAATGTTTACAAACACGATCATATCATAACTGATACATCATCCAAAAAAATAAAGAGATGAACCACTCAATAACTTTAGGAGGAGGGGGATCCCCCATGACATAGCACTCATCATCGTAAACCAAATCCTTATCTACTAGTGGGGATCAAGGACAAGGGCTCGCTTGGTCCTCCCATAAGGGAGGCAATCAGCTCTGGTGTGAGACCTATCTGGGACCACCCCGGACGTCGCCATCTCCATCGCAACCTCAATATGGACGTTTGCACACTGTTCAAGGGTAATGAAGGGAACCAACAATAGGAGGTGGTAGTTGCCGAGAAGATCTGCTTTAACATCCTGTAACATCCCGTAAATTGGCGTTAGTTATTTAATTAGTTAGTTAATTAATTAGGCTCCAAAAATGGAATTTGTGCAAATGTTGGAATTTGACCATGAAACTTGCACCATTGCATTTGTGACGAAATTCTGAGCAACTTTCTTAATTGGAGTTTTGCGTTCGGAGTCCAAACGGAGAAATTACGGATGAAAAACGAATTTAGAACGAAAATTAATAAATAAGAAAAATTAATGTTTATATATTAATTAACCCGGGCCCATAGGTCGACCCACCATCATGGGCGATCGACCAGGGGCCGTCGACTGTTCTCTATGTGGCGGCTAGGGTTATCTTAGGCCCAATGTCCCAGATTTATATATTTCGATCTAACAGTTGAGGTTGATTCGTACGCCTATAAATTCACGCTTAACCCTCCCTTCTCTTCTCATATTTTTCTGGATGCAGTAGCAAAGTTCTGCCATTTTATATTCTTCACTTTATTTCTAAATTATAAAAATAAGATATTTATATTTATATTCATACAAATTGGAAAAGAATAGATATACAATAAAAAGGAGAAGAGAAGAGAATCAATTATAGCGTATTTGGGGTAAGTTATATATATTTGTATATTTGTATCTATTTTCTCTCTCAATCCCAAATCTCTTCTCAGATCTATAGTTCTAATGTATGTATATACCATTTTATACATATTTCTTGGATTAAAAATGATTTAAAGATGAATTTAAGGTTCTACTTCAGATGTATAGATCTGGATCACTTTTAAAAGATGAGTGGCAAATTTTATATATTGTTTATGATTTTAAATCTATTCTATTGGCATACGTTTGATTTTTATGCCTAAATCAATTTTATTTGTGGATTACAGGCTTAAATTAGTATAAAAAATTGCCTACATATTCTTGTTTTAGACTTAATTTGAAATATGTTTACACCTAGATCTGGAAATCAGTCCCAAAGATTTTAGAATTTGAATGTGGTATATTTTTATTCTAGATCTAAACTTGGGTGTAAAATAGGAGTTTTGGATTATTGCCCAAATTTGTGTTAATTTGTAGATTTTCCATAGTTTAATTTGTAGGAAGAACATCCGTTTGATTTTTATAAAAAAATTAATTTTTCCACTTTTGATTCAAAATTGCGACGCTTGATTTAACAAGGAATAAAACAAAAAGTTAAGAGATATGTAAAGTATAGATTTATTCTCCGTAGTTTACACTATTTATTCCAAATAAAAAGACATTATCCATTCCTTGTAATTTCAAATGTAATAAATCTTTTCTTTTGTGTTAAAACCAATTTATGGAAATCATAGCGGAAAATTTTCCAAAGGAATTTAATTCTAGCAAATTAAATATGGAAAACATATTCTAGTTATATATTTATGACTAGAATATATTTGGATAAGAATAAGTAGTTTATATGTATTTATTGCGTTAATAAAGAAGAACAACGTTTATTTGTGCATTATTTATGTGTAACGTTCGTTAGTTATTATTATATTTAGGAAAGTGAATGGGTAGAATTTGGAAATGTAGTAACTCCTATTAATGGAAAATAAATTAGGAATTGTCAATAATTAATAGGAATAAAGAATTGTAACCCTAATAAATGGGTAATTAATGGGAAATAATGGATAGGATTAGATTAGAGGTCACAATTGGTTAAAAACACTGTAACTCTAATTAATGGAAATGAATTTATGAGTTACAATTAATAAGGACAAATGGGTAAAAAGAGACTGATAAAAATGGAATAGATATAAAAGGTTACTAATTTGAAATTCGTAATCATACATAAATGTCATAGGAAATGTCTGTTAGGATTTTATGGACAAATTGACATTTATGAGCATAAAAAGGGTATTTATGGGTAGATAAGTATTTAAGATAAATCTTATTGCCTTAAATAAAAAGGGAATTATTAAGCTAAGTCCGATATCTACCTAAGATAATATAAGTAAAGACTTAGGATAGTTAATTGGACTTAGTAGGTTAGTGATGCGAGGTCAGTAGAGCCACTTGACGGAAGACTGCCCTTCACTTTGAGGCTGCCAGCAGTCGAGTGCTCCTACTACTGATGTGAGATATCACTAATCCTAGTACCCATGATGAAGTGAGAGATTGGGCCTGCTTTCTTAACTGAAAAGTATTAAACGGTCCAAATCTAGAATTAGGAGCGGTGAGGGATATCTCCATAGGGGTTCGCTTCTGGTTTGAGATATTAAGTGGTTGTAGGGTCTGCCTCACTCCTAAAAAAAGTATTAAGTAACCTAGTGAGATTCCAAATAAAAAAGGATGTCTTTAAAAGGGTTTACTTCAGTGTGGAGGATTAAGTGGCTATTTTAGGGCCCACCTCCCTACCGAAAGAAGTAATCTAATGAGGTTCCACGTTTATAATTAAGTGTGATAATGAATATCTCGGAAAGGGTTCGCTTCAAGTTTAAGATATTGAGTGACTAAGCTAGGTTTCGCCTCTCTCCTAAAAAGAAGTATTAATAACCTTGTGAGATTCCAAGTGATGTTAGCTAGATAGTACCAGTGAGGAGTCCACCTTGGGGTTAGGTATTAAATGATAAAGACCTACCTATAAATAGGTGTTAAATGGTCAGGGATCTGCCTAGTCCTTATTAATGAGGTATTAAGTGGCTTGGGTAGAGTCTCTCATATTGCTAAGGTCGTAATAACGATAGTACCAGTGAGGAGTTCGCTTGGAGATAGGTATTAAGTGATGAGGACATGCCTAGAATATCGGTATTAAATGGTTAAAAGTCTGCTTAGTCCATTTTAAAGGTATTAGGTGGCTTGGGTACTGTCTCTTACAATGATTTTATTAGCGATAGATGCGGTAATAGTTGGACATTAAATGTCAAAAGCCTTAAATAGTGGTTAGAGGTCTTTGTAGCTAGGACCCACCGACCATTGACAACATTGTTAGAAAACCACTTTAGGAATAGATCTTAAATAACGTGGTCTACCTTGATTGAGGTCTTAAATGGCAGAGTCTGCCTATTTCTCTTTTAAAAGTATTTTGTGGTGATTATAAAAGCCTGCTTCATATTTAGAAGTATTAAGTAGCAAATGTGTTTGGAAGTATTGGGTGGTTGGTAAGGCTTCGTTGGTATTTTGTACCTTGGGAATGGGTAGGTTAGTAATCGTGTATGCAATGCAAGGTTAAGTTAGAATTGCTAACCATAATAGACATAACTATTTAATGGAAACCAATCGGTATAAATTTATATTATGGACAGTTTATAGATTTTTTAGTCACCAGAACGTTGTTCTGACCTCCTCCTCATTACAAGCCACATGATAGATTTAGAGGAACATGTCGCTAGATTTAAAGGAACAGGTCACTGGAGCTGGATGTGTTTATTTGTTGGGGAAGTCTTCTTTTCTCTCATGCTTGATCCTGATGTGACAACCTATTATCCAAGGAATACCGTTTATTCCAAAGTAGTAGTCATAGTCGGTATTCTTATCCTATTATTGTTTTCGCTATGAATTTAGATTTATATCAATCTCTGATAATGCTCATGCTTACTTGTAGGTACCAAATCCAACGATCTATGCTTTGATGGACTTGGGTTTCGATTTTGTTGCAATTTAGGCCCATTGAGGTGCGATTTGTTATACATCTTAGTTAACTTCTACTCCCACTACACATCTACGGCATCTTTCTCCTTCTTAATCTCCTTCCGGGTTGCATAGTGCATATGTTGCGTTGCTTCTCCCTCTGCCCATCGCCTCATTGTGACTTGCCTCCAAATCCATCCTCATCTGCTAGAGCTCATCCTCCAACCTCCTCTTCTCCTCGGCTTGGTCGTTAATAGCAATGTCCCTGGACCACTCACCATGTTTCATGCCTCCTCTACTAGCAGTGCCCTTCTCTCTAAAGCCTCCTCCCTTGCCTCCACATCCTGAACCCTCTTTTTTTGTTTCTACCTCTCTTCCTCCGCTTGCTAATGCGTAGTCTTCTCCTTCTCCAACTGCTTAGTTAGATATGCAAGACATAAGTGAAAGCGTTAGGCTTGCATCGCGGTCTACATAATAAGCAGTTCGAGGTCTAAGTCATAGGATAAGGGGTTTTTGAAAAAGGTGATATTCAAACAAAAGCCACAACATGGAAAATGCAGGGATCAAAGCCGAGAGAGAATTACTTACTGGTGTTTTGGTAGAATTTTGGAAGAAAGGATCAAGTTTTCTATGGAAATTGGGAAGCTACAACGGTTTCTTAATGGGAAATGTCTTCAAAAGCCCAGCAAAAGTTGGAAAGGATAAGGAGAAAGGAATATATATGGGGAAGGAAACGGCATGTGACGATGGATTCACCAGAACCATATACGTATAATCATTGCGCTTGTCGAATCCCTATATCGAAAAATGATTTTCCTCTACAGAGTCTAGGAAAATGAATCATCTCCACAAGTTGTTTGATGATGCATGTCGTAAATTTAACGCATCATTAAATGCATGAATGCCAAGCCCGTCACCATACACGGGTATGAGCTTGGGGGCAAAATGTTGCTCGTATTCCTCGCAAATAAAGAAGTGGGCCAACCAACTTAGAAACTCATATTTTCCATAGCCCATGTATTTCAATGGTCGGGCTCTTTACCAGCCAGCTATGATCAACCTATGTATCGCCCATTTGGAACATGGCCCAACCTCTTTGCCTTTCACCTACTGGCCAGGCCCAACTAGGCCTACTCAAGAAATACCTCATCCGCTCCGATGAGAGTGATGGGTCAGTGTTACCTGAAGGTTCGACCAGGCAACTAGGCACTCGACACTTACATTCTAGAGTGATCGGCGTACATGGATCGGCATACCTGTATCGTTTGGCATACATGGATCGGCATCCACACTTCGTTCGGCATGGCAAAGCATTCGACATATGGAGTTGATCGGCGTCTAGAGATGTCTGACATCAGTCTGGTCGGCATCAATGGTTCGGCATCAGTCTGGTCAGCATCAATGGTTTGGCATCAATCTGGTCGGCATCAATGGTTCGGCATCAATCTGGTCGGCATCAATGGTTCGGCATCAATCTGATCGGCATCGATGGATCAGCATCAGTCTGCTTGGCATCAATGGTTCGGCATTAATCTGTTCGGCATCGATGGTTCGGCATCAATCAGTTCGGCATCGATGATTCGACATCAGTCTGGTTGGCATTAATGGTTCGGCATCAATGGTTCGACATTAGTCTGTTCGGCATCGATGGTTAGACATCAGTCTGTTCGGCATCGATGGTTCGACATCAGTCTGTTCGGCATCGATGGTTCGGCATCAATCTGTTCAGCATCAGTGGTTTGGCACCCAGAACTCACTCTTTCTGGGCTAAGGTAATCGGCTGCCAGGCCCACCATGGGAGTCCAACTCATCTTTGTCTATAAATAGAGAGGCAGGGGCACAGTGAAAGGGACCTTTTTTTCAAGAACATTGGGGAGACTCTGCCGCTTTCAAGACTCATTTTCTTTACGTAGCAATTGTATTCAAGTAGTTGGTATACGGATTGTATCTGTAATCAATTATCAAGTGAAGCAATAAAGATTAACCACAAAGTGGACGTAGGCAGTTACGCCGAACCACTATAAATCTGGTGTTCTCGTCATTGCATTCAATTTAGCATATTGTTCTTTGTTTAAATTTACTTTCATCATTTATCTCTCTGCACAATCTTTCTTAACGAGGTTAGTGACCAATTTTGGTGCTAACACTTTGGTGCTTTCACTGAGAATCGAATTCTCAGACCTCAAGGATCTGCTTTGAAGCTACTGGCTTGGATAAATCCCCCGAAGAAGATCTGAGTCATTCGTAGGACGTTTGTTGATTCTACTGAGAGTTCATACCAATAACTCTACTATGGCAAGACCACGTACCAGATCAGCCTCTCATAATGCGGACGCCCATGAGACTGCTAGCGTACAACAAGCAGGGCCTAGCAATCAGCAAGCAATTCTAGGTGCAGGGACTACCGCCCAGGACCAAATGCAAGTTGTCACCAGAATAGAGTTCAACGACTTGATGAGAGAACTCAAGGAAAGCAGGAGACAACTCGAAGAGCAGATGCAAGCTAACGCCGACCTCATGGCACAGCTCACTCAACAACAGCATCAGAATGCTGGGGGCAATCCAGCTCCTTATTCTTCATCTGACAGCTCGACTTCGTCCGATGAACCTCCCAGGCGCAAACGCCGCAAGACTGAAACTACGCAGGCAGGTGCTGCTGTCCGAACAGCTGGGGACCATTTACACCTCGGAGACCGTGACCAAGCGGGAACTGGAAACTTAGGAGCTGGAGTGCAGGTAGAGGATGGACGCCCGGCTCACCAAGGCGCTAATGATGTCGAACCTCAAGATGCACGTTTGGCAGATCGCCAGCAGAGGAGACATCAACCTGATCAATCCCGTAGGACAAACTCTAACCTTCCACCTTCCACACAAACCCCAGACCTGACAGCTATGATTAGACAATTGATGAAAGAGAATCAAGGCTTATCAAACGACGATTGGGGAGTGTCCAGAAGTCTTACTCCTTTCACAGACGTTGTTCTACAGGCGGAGTACCCAAGGAAGTTCAGCATGCCAACTATCCCGGCTTATGAAGGAAAGACTGATCCCAGACAGCATGTGATGAGGTACGAATGGATGATGGATTCAGCTAGAGCGAATGATGCAACCAAGTGCAGGTGCTTTCCAATAACTCTATCTGGGATCGCTACCATGTGGTTCACCCGACTTCCTTCGCGGTCCGTATCTAGTTTCGAGGAGTTTGCGAAGAAGTTTATAGAACAGTTCAGGATACATACTACTCGTCCAAAGGACATGATGTCTCTATCAAGTGTAATCCAAGCTCCTGGGGAGTCATTGAAGGAGTATTTACAGAGATTCCATATTGCGGCTACTGAAGTCAGTAATCTCAATGATCACGCAATTCTTATAGTTGTGATGCGAGGTGTGGATCCGGATTCAGAGTTTGGAGATTGGTTGGCAGGAAAACCTCCAACTACGCTAGAGCATTTTTACTCAAAGGCACATCAGTTCATAAGAAGGGAGGAAGCCAGGTGGATAAGGCGAGATAAGGCACCGGGGCCTGTTCAGGAGTCCGTAAAAAGCAACATTGCTGTGAAGCAGTCCGGAGACAACTCGGGGAAAGTTCATGTCAATGTCCAGAACAAGCCCGGGCAATCTAAGGAATCTGAAGGAAGAAATCAAGGGAAGAAGAGAGAAGCGGGGGAATGGAAGCCGAGAATTCCAACCTACAATGAGTACACCCCGCTGAATGCGTCTCTTGAGAACATTTACCTATCAACCTGCAATACCTTTCAGTACAGAAAGCCATGCCCAAAGGAGTCAACCGAGGAACAAAAGCGGACTGGGAAATACTACCGCTTCCATGAAACTTATGCGCACAATACTGAAGAGTGCAGACACCTACATGATGCTATAGAAAAGTTGATTAGACAGAAAAAGTTACAAGAGTTTGTGAAGAATCCGCAAGAAGGAGGACAGGGAACGTCCAATCCCGGTCGTGCACCAGCTCCACGTCATCCCGAGGAGCCTGCTCGGACCGTGGGTAGACTAGTCATCAACACGATCATCGACGGACCTCACCCTGTAGATAAGAACTGGCAAGAGATGGAACGGTATGCTAATTCCCTAAGACACGCGGACTTCGAGTGTTGTTCCAACATAGAGGATGGGACCCCCGCTAAACAGCTACACACGATGACAGACGATATAGTATTCAGGAGCAGAGACGCTGACCAGGTGGAGGCTCCTACCATCGACCCGATGGTCATATCTGCGACAATCGGACCAGCTTTTGTGAAAATAATTTTGATTAATTATGGAAGTTCTGTCAATATCATCTTCAAGAAGGCTTATGATCAGATGAAGATGGAGACAAAGGATTTGAAGCCATCTGAAGCTCGTATACATGGCTTTAATGGCGCAGCGACCGGTGCAGTGGGATATGTTGAGTTGCCAGTTGAACTGGGACAAGGTGAGCGTAGGAGGGTGCGGATCCTACCTTTCGTAGTTTTGGATGTGGATTCTCCGTACAATGTGATTTTGGGTCGACCGGCCGTGGCTAAGTTTAGGGTAGCATTGGCCCCGTGGTGTTTGACTTTAAAATTTCCGACTGACAAAGGAGTAGGTGTTGATCATGGTGACCAAGCGGCCGGTCGTGCATGTTATGTGGCTGAGCTCCGAGAGGCCCATCGGAGGGAGAAAGGAAAGGTTGCGGACAATCCCGTCCGCATCCAGCATACTGACAATGAAAAAATAATGCCCGAGCCCTGGCTCGGGCAAAATTCTCGGATCTACAGAGACATAGATCCGAGAGACGACGATGAGGAACCCAAGGAAGAAAAAGCAGCACCGGCTGAACTGACGATTGACATTTCAGTCAGTCAAGACGATCCATTGCGAGTACTGAAGATCGGATCACAACTTAGCCCCGCCATGACTGAAGACCTTAGTGATTTCTTTCCGAGCGAATCTTGATGTTTTCGCTTGGACACATTCTGACATGTGTGGATTTCTCCCGCTATTACGAGTCATATGTTGAACATAGACCCGAAGTACGTCCCAGTTAAACAAAAGAGGAGAGGAATGGACCCGGAGAGGTCCGCTGCTCTCAGAGAGGAGGTGGACAAACTCAAAGCCAATGGGTTCGTCCGCGACGCCCTCTACCCTGAATGGGTATCAAACCCCGTGCTGGTGAAAAAGGCGAACGGGAAATGGAGAACTTGCGTAGATTATTCCGATTTGAACAAAACATGCCCCAAGGACAGTTTCCCATTGCCTGGGATTGATCAGTTGGTCGACTCCACTGCAGGACACGAGTCGTTGTCGTTCATGGATGCGTACTCAGGATACAATCAGATGCCGATACATATTCTGGACCAGGAACACACCAGTTTCATCACAGACGTTGGGCTATATTTCTATGTAGTAATGCCTTTCGGATTGAAAAACGCGGGAGCGACCTATCAGCATTTGGTGAATCGAATGTTCAAAGACCAAATTAGTAGAACGATGGAAGTCTATGTGGATGACATGCTCGTGAAGTCACGACAGTCGAACGACCACATTCGAGACTTAGCAGAGATGTTCGATATACTCAGATATTATGGAATGAAGATCAACCCTTAGAAGTGTTCCTTCGGCATTGCATCAGTGAAGTTTCTAGGATTCATTGTTAATGCTAGGGGAATTGAAGCTAACCCGGAAAAGATTCAAGCTATTCGAGATGTGCAAGTGCCCAGAACTATAAAACAGGTGCAAAGCTTGAATGGAAAGGTGGCTGCGCTGAGTCGATTTATATCCAGAGCCACGGACAAGTGCATTCCCTTCTTCGATATAATAAAGAAAGGGAAGAGGAATTTCGAATGTACGTCCAACTGTGAGGAAGCATTCCGAGATCTGGTGAGGCATTTGGAGAGTCCTCCAGTACTGTCGAAACCAGCAGACCACGAGATGCTGTACGTATACTTGGCTGTATCCTCGCATCCTATAAGTGCGGCTTTGGTCCGCGAGGAGGACCGAGTCCAAAAGCCGGTGTATTACGTTAGAAAACGTTTAACGGGGGCAGAAAGAAATTACCCTAAACTTGAGAAGTTGGCATATTGCTTGGTGATTGCATCACATAAGCTGCGTCCATACTTTCAAGCACACTTGGTCAGTGTCTATACCGATCAGCCCTTACGGCAGGTACTCCAATGACCAGAAACTTCTGGAAGGATGTTAAAATGGAATATCGAGTTGAGTCAGTTCGATATTACCTACCTACCACGAAGAGCCATACAAGGGCAAGCATTAGCAGATTTCATCGCTGAGTTTACTGTATCTGACGAACCAGATAGTCACAGTGTCATTCCCCTCATTCGATGGAAATTGTACACCGATGGGGCATCAAACGACCGTTGCTCCGGAGCTGGTGTAGTTCTCGTAACTCCAGAAAATCGATCGATTTGATACGCTCTGAAGCTCAATTTCCCGGCTATGAATAATGAATCAGAATATGAAGCACTGATTGCTGGCTTAAAGCTCGTTGGAGAACTCAAGGTTAAATTAGTTGGGATCTTTTGTGACTCGCAGCTGGTGGTGTACCAAGTGCGAGGAGACTACCAAGAAAGGGGACAAAAGCTTGCTCCATACCTTGCTCTGGTTCAGGAACTATTGGCGAACTTCGAGCATTATGACATTTCGCATGTCCCGCGGGAACAGAACAAGGAAGCCGACTCGCTGGCCAAATTCGCAAGCACTGGCGATGCGCAGCAAATGGGATTGGTTCCCGTCAAAACCTTACACACTCCAAGCATAGATGTGATGGAAGTCGATTTTGCTTTGGAAACGGAAATCGAGGAGGAGTCGTGGATGACCCCATTCAAACAATACCTGCTAAACGGGACCTTGCCCGAAAGAAGAAGCGAAAGACGGCAGGTCATTCACAAAGCCGCGCGATATGTGATGCAGGGAGGAGTAATGTATCGAAGAGGGTTCTCGGTCCCCTTACTACGGTGCGTTGCCCGTGATGATGCAAAGCGGGTCTTGGAGGAGGTTCATGAAGGAGAATGTGGCGACCATACTGGGGGGCGGATACTAGCAAAAAAGATCCTCCGCTATGGATACTATTGGCCAACTGTGAATCGGGATGCTGCAGATTACGCAAGAAAATGTGACAAGTGTCAAAGATATGTGAAAATCCCGAGAGCTCCACCAACAGAACTCACACAAATGGTTAGTCCCTGGCCGTTTGCAATCTGAGGAATCGACATAATCGGTTCTTTGCCTATATCCAAAGGTGGTGCAAAATACACGATAGTTGCGGTCGACTGCTTCACAAAATGGGCCGAGGCAGAGCCTTTAGCCACAATCACCTCCAAGAAGGTCATTAATTTCGTTGTACGAAACATTATATGCCGCTTTGGCCTCCCGTGAACCATCATTACGGACAACGGAAATCAATTTGAAAGTAAAGAATTCAAAGATTTCTGTTCAAAGTACGGCATTGAGAAAAAGTTCACCGCCGTTACTCATCCGAAGGCTAATGGACAAGTTGAAGCCGTGAACAAAGTAATCAAGTCCATATTGAAGAAGCGTTTGGAAAAGGCTGGAGGCAAGTGGGTAGATGAACTCCCAACAGCGCTATGGGCTTATAGAACTACCCACAAGTCCACGACTGGCCACACTCCATTCGCATTGGCATACGGCTCGGAAGCTGTTATACCCATGGAGCTTGAAGTTCCATCACATCGGGTGTCACATTATGATCCTAAGACGAATCAGGATCTCTTATTGGAGTCACCGGACTGCATTGATGAAAAACGTGAAGAAGCTGAACTAAGGGTGGCAGCATATAGGCACCGAGTCAAGCGATATTATGATGAGAAAGTCCGCCCAAGGATCTTTGATGTGGGTGATCTCGTTTTGAAACGAGTTTTCCCGGTACCATCACGTATGAATCCCAACTGGGAAGGTCCATATGTCGTTGAACGGAAGCTTGGAGAGGGAACTTTCAAGCTAGCGACCGTTGATGGCGTGACACTCCCCCGAGCGTGGAACAGTGAACATTTGCGACGTTATTACATTTAGCTTGTTTCTTTCCTGTTTTAGGTACAATTGTTTGTTGTATGTTTTTATTCCATTGATTCTTAGTTTCCTTTTTAGCGTGTAATTGGACAATTTAGTTGGTTTCATTAATAAAGGCTTGAAGCCATCTTTTCCATGAATTATTGATGTTTTTGTACCTTATAATCTGATGATGAACTACTGGAGTTACATTATTCCATATTATGTACGAACTCGCATAAACAGCTTCAATCTCCGAGTCCCTTAAGTGCAGACCGGAGTACTCTAAGTCCCCAGAGCGCGGACTAGAGTATAAACAACTTCAATCTCCGAGTCCCCTGAGTGCGGATCGGAGTACTCTAAATCCACAGAGCGTGGACTAGAGTGTAAACGACTTCAATCTCCGAGTCCCTTGAGTGCGGACCGGAGTACTCTAAGTCCCCAGAGCGTGGACTAGAGTATAAACGACTTCAATCTCCGAGTCCCCTGAGTGCGGACCGGAGTACTCTAAGTCCTCAAAGCGTGGACTAGAGTATAAACGACTTGAATCTCCGAGTCCCCTGAGTGCGGACCGAAGTACTCTAAGTCCCCAGAGCGCGGACTAGAGTATAAACGAATTGAACCGCCGAGTCCCCTGAGTGCGGACCGGAGTACTCTAAGTCCCTGGAGCGCGGATTAGAAAATATTCTAAGTACCAAAAATGTGAAACGAGAAATGTACAATTCCAAAGAATGTCCGAACAATGTAAGAATGGATTGGGAATTTATGCAACTCATAAGAACTTGAGTTTCGACCACAGTTATACAGAAAGCTAAAAAACCAAATAAATCGTTCAAATGACAAAGAAACTAAGCTTTATTCAATGATCCAAAATGGGGTTATACAACCACTCCTCCAAAACTTGGAGTCAAAAATCTATTTACATAAACTACGAAAACGAAAAAGTAAAAGTAGTTACAGGACCTAAGCAAAATCACGTTGAACGAGTATAGTGGCTATTTCTTCGGCTTCCTTTTCTTGTCCTCCTTTGTTTTCTCAGATGACTCCTCTCCCTCACGCTTCCTCTTGGACTTTTTGCTTGCCAAAAAGCGGAGTCAGGAGTGGGAGAAGGAACATCCAGCGGTTTGGATTTGCCAGGATGGATGACTTTCAAAGGCCTATTCAGCGGGTCGGTGAGTTCTAGTACTTGAGACTCGACCTTGATCTCGACCTTCTTTTTCTTCTCTTCCGCGAGTCGCTCCTTTATACTCACCTTCGAAGTATGTTCAGAGGCGCCCGTGATTCCAATTTCATAACTCCCTTCAACGGGAGATGAAGTGTCAGACTTATCATCATCCAGTGCCCCGATCACTTGAGCATCAGGACCGGGAGTTACTCCCACGTGAGTAGCATCGCTTGTTTTCCCCATCTCCTCCTTGGCGTCATCGCTCCTCGGAGTTGGTTCGGGATCAGAGCGGCCTGTATAAAAACATAAAGAACGAACATTAGAACCAATAATCGATCGCAGAAAGTGACATATATTTGCACTTATAGAAGAAGAGTTTTATACCGATTTCTTGCTGGCTTTCAGCTGTGCGTGGAGTTTCACCCTCTAGAATGGGAGATAGCACGTGAATGCCGAGACCAGGGTCTTCGAGATCATAGCCGGCATGCAGCTCGAATGGGTCAAGTGCTGGCTGATCGACCGATTGAGTAGAAGGAGGAGCTGCAGCCTCGGTTCTAGATGGACCAGCTTTGTCATCTTTCTCTTTTGACGGAAGAGAGCCTTTACCAAAGAGAGCCATAGCCGCAGACAAGTCCGATGGCTCATTCCCCATAAGAAATTCTTTCACTAAAGCCTCCTCGTCGACCTCCTCGGTGCCCGACTCCACCTGTCTAATCTTTACTAAAGTCTCCCAAGCCTCAGCAAGAGATTCAAGATAGCCCTCGCCCAAGAAATTCAAGTCCCGGTGCATGAGGATGCAGGCGTTGTATTCGGCAATCAGCGGGTCAAACATACACTTGACCTCTTCTCTGCCGGCTTCTGCAGCTGCTTCAAGATGGAGTCGATCTCCTCAGAAGCTAGTCTCTTGCCCTCCTCACGGGCCTCATCCTTCATCGTCTCAACCTTAGAAAGCTCATCATCGAGCTTTGCTTTTAAGAGCCGTATGGCAACAATTTCGTTGCAATATCGTTGGGACTCTTCTTGAGCTGCTATCTTCTCTTCTTTCTCCTTAGAGAATAGCTCTTTCAACTCTTTGACTTGCAGGGCGAGTGCATCCCTTTCTTTCTGAATAGAATCTTTTTCTAAAGCCACGGCCCCACTGCGTTGAACTGCTTCGTCAAGTTCCTTTTTATGGGTTGTCTCTAGACGAGCGACGGCCTCGGTAGTGTCTTTTGCACTTTGTTCTGCAGCCTCGAGCTTGGACTTATACGAAGCAAGCTCTTCATCTTGATTTTTAATGATGTCCTTGTCGAAGATAGCTTCAAGCGGTCAATTTCCTGTTGGCGCTCAACAGAGATTTCCGAGACTTTTTCGACTAAATGAACAAACGCGTCATGTTGAACATAGACGTCGTTGTTGCAAGCGATGGAACTTTGCTTGACATGCCCTGGAATATGATGAATTGCTGGAAGGAACTTCAGGCCGTCAAAGCAGATTTTAGGAAATTTGACTTTAAGTTCGGCCAGCTTCTCCGATATTGTTGGGTCTACCACAGGAGCAGGGGGAGGAGGCTTTGAAAGTTCTACTCTCTTGCGATGTTCCCGAGATTGCCGTGTGCTTGAAGAGCCAGAATGTTGATCTCGGGAAACATCGGGTTGAGACCCCTTCAGCGAAGACTTTTCTCTGCTTTGCTCTGTTTGAGGAGGAGGATCGCGAGAGTATGAAGATTGGGAGTGTGATTTCTTTCGATAAGACGACTCTCGGGGACGGTTGTCTCAATCTTCGTAATCGTCCCTATCCCGGCGTTTATCGGAGCCCTAGTCTCGGCCAGGATGGTGAAATATAGAAGAGCCGTGGAGGCGATTGAATCCGTGGGAGCGTCCCATGTCACCTGCATAGAATAAAAATAACAACGAGTTAGGAAGAATCGGGGTAATGGCAAAAATTGAAGTGTATGGTGAAGTGCATGTGTGCGTGTGTGTCCTAGTGTTCCCCCCGACGGACCAGTTCCTTTATCTTTACTAATTGGAATATTATCTCCCTGGACTCGGGCTTGAACTCCCATGTCGCCTCTAGCGGGTGAATGAAACTTGAGGGCCTCTGGATCATCAAAACCGTAGTTGAGTAGATCGTCAGGAATGGTAAGGTTCGATAGGCCCTTCAGAGAACTTTCTAAATGTGATGAGGAAGCTTCTTTCTCCACTGGAACAAGGGTAATTTTAGAAGTTCCACCAACTTTTTCCTTCCTCATCTTGTACGTCGGTTTCTTTTTCCCCTTAGAAGGGGAAGATGACATTTCGATGTCGTGAACTTCGACCGTTGGGTCTTGAGTGTGACCGACATTCTCATCTTGTGCTTCAGGTGTCTCGGTCTCCTTAATTTCCCCCTCTTCTGGTGTATTAGGAGCATTGCGTGCTGAAGACTCAGCCTGTTTTTTCCCTTTGCCAGAGGTAGGCCTGGGAATGGTGATGCCCTAAGGAAGGCTTATCCGACGGCCTTCTGCCAACAGTCCAAGCCTTGTAAGTGACTCATTCGAAATGAGAGTTCTAATGTCCCGTTCTCCGGCAGGAAGGGCTCGAATAGCTTCGACGGCATCAGAGTATCCGCAGCCGTCAGGACGTGGAGTGATACTTGAAAAGATGGGTAAAAGTTAGAAGAAGTACGGCTGCTGCTAAACACAAGTAACGGTTCAAGAAAAAGGCTTACTTCCTTCAACCTATCTCCTCGCAAAGCCGGGAGGACAACGCACATAAAACCATTCCTGTTTATACAAGGCAAACTTGGTCCACGCTCCAGTTAAGATTTGACATTTGTTGTGCGGCTCGAGAAAAATGAATGATGGGCTATCCTTCCGCTTCTTGATGCAATATATGTATCTGATATCGCTCTGAGTTGGAAGCCTAGAGAAGACATTCATAAAGAGGATGCAAGTGCCGTAGAGGAATGCATGGCCGTTCGGGTGCAGTTGCGATGGAGCAATGTCGATGTATTGCAGCACATCCCGAAGAAACGAGTTGAATGGTGGCACACTGCCAACCCCGAGCATGAATTTGTTATAAGTTGTGTATCCGACTGGGGGCAAGTGTGGACGCTCATGCCCCGATGGGACTAGCACGTCATCAAAGGGGATTCCATGGACAGAGCATATCCAGCGAAGTGTACTTTCATTAATCTTTGAAGCAAGTGAATCGACAGGGTTGTCCAAGAAAATTGCTGCCTCCAGCGCATCGGGAGCTAAATCATGTGCAGGGGAAGTTGACAGATTTGAAGTATCTGCGACTTCTCGTCGGGAGGACGACCCTGTCCGAAATCTTGGCGGAGCTAGATTTCCGAGACATCGCTGATAAAGATTGAATCTAGCGAAGTACCTGTTCGAACTATACTTAAAAAATAACCGACGTCAGACTTAACAATACAAATATTCCCTCCGTGTAGTGTGTGAACTAGTGCCATCATTCAGGTGTAAACGTTGAGAAATTATAAGTCACGGGATTGATGATGTAAAGTTGAGCCTTGAACTGTCATCTCCGAAGACCGTCATCGCCGACCGTCTCTGAAAGCCAGCCTTGCAATGTTTTCAATTTTGAACTCGGACATTGGCACTGCGTGTTAAAAGATTTAATCCATTTTTATTGGTTTAAGTTCAGGCTTGTGATTATTGAAACTAAGAAGTTATCAGTCCAGATTAGTTCGATATGCTAGTGTGCTTAGGTCCTCGTCCTTGTGTTTGTTGTATGATTAGGCAAGGTGAATAAGAGTTCGGCTTAAGTTCTGTTCGGCTTAAGTTCTGATCGGCTTAAGTTCTGATCGGCTTAAGTTCTGATCGGCTTAAGTTCTATTCGGCGCTTAAGTTCTGATCGGCTTAAGTTCTGATCGGCTTAAGTTCTGATCGGCTTAAGTTTTGTTCGGCTTTCGTTCTGTTCGGCTTAAGTTTTGTTCGGCCTAAGTTCTGTTCGGCATTCGTTCTGATCGGCTTTCGTTCTGATCGAACAAAATTCTGTTCAGCCAAAATCCTGTTCGGCCAGAATCCTGTTCGACCTCTCTCCTGTTCGGCTTAAAAACGTGTGCACACAGCAAGTCATGCCGAGCTGATTCACTCGGCCTTCTACCCTTAACATCATTTCTCTTCTTTTCCTTCATCTCTCCCAGCCAACGTACCCGTGTCGTTCGGCAAGCCCTGTCAAACCACGGTCATGCCGATCAACTTCACTAAACCTTAACTCCAATTTAACTACCGTAATTCTCCTCCATCGCTCGGAATAAGGAAGTCATGCCGAGCCACATCAATACGTCTTCCACCAACTCCCTCCTTCAAACACCTATGCCATCCTCTTCTCTTCTACCGTTCATCTAGCCTTAAACTCCTTTAAAACACCCACACTTCGCCCTTAACTCCTCCTGCTCCATGCAATTACTTCTGACTTTGATTTTGCAGAGATTCGCGAGTTCGAATCTGATGCTAGGTTTCCTAATCGGAGTGAAGTATTTAGGGAAAAGTTTTTTACCTAAGAAATGAGTCGAAGCTCGGGGAGATTCTAGAGTAGGGAACGTGGTTCTAATTGGATTCAGTTGGTTGGGGAAGGAAGTGAGGCAACGAATGGTGTTTCATAAGGGAAGGGAAAAGTAGATAATTCTCTGAAGTCTGTTGAGAGGCAAAATTCGTAAATACTGAAAAGCAAAGGTAGAAGTAAAAGGGAGAAGAAGAAGGAGAATCGGCTTATATAGAGAGAAGGGAAGTCGAAGAGACTATAACCGGTTGAAGCGGTCAAATCGACATTTTTTGGCATCAAGGGTGCTCGGCATCGGCTATGTCATTCGGCATCCAGGGTGCTCGGCTTCGGCTGTGTCGTTCGGTATTTGCATATCGTTCGACGTCCTGGGTGATTCAAAGCACACCACGTTTAACCACATGATGTACTTTGGGGGGCAAGTGTTACCTGAAGGTTTGACCAGGCAACTAGGCACTCGACACTTACATTCTAGAGTGATCGGCGTACATGGATCAGCATACATGTATCGTTCGGCATACATGGATCGGCATCCACACTTCGTTCGGCATGGCAGAGCATTCGACATACGGAGTTGATCGACGTCTAGAGATGTCTGACATCAGTCTGGTCGGCATCAATGGTTCGGCATCAGTCTGGTCAGCATCAATGGTTCGGCATCAATCTGGTCGGCATCAATGGTTCGGCATCAGTCTGGTCGGCATCAATGGTTCGGCATCAGTCTGATTGGCATCGATGGATCAGCATCAGTCTGCTCGGCATCAATGGTTCGACATCAATCTGTTCGGCATCGATGGTTCAACATCAATCTGTTCGGCATCAATGGTTCGGCATCAGTCTGGTCAGCATCGATGGTTCGGCATCAGTCTGTTCAACATCGATGGTTCGGCATCAGTCTGTTCGGCATCAATGGTTCGACATCAGTCTGTTCGGCATCGATGGTTCGGCATCAATCTGTTCGGCATCAGTGGTTCGGCACCCAGAACTCACTCTTTCTGGGCTAAGGTAATCGGCTGCCAGGCCCACCATGGGAGTCCAACCCATCTTTGTCAATAAATAGAGAGGCAGGGGCACAGTGAAAGGGACCTTTTTTCAAGAACACTGGGGACACTCTGCCGCTTTGAAGACTCATTTTCTTTACTTAGCAATTGTATTCAAGTAGTTGGTATACGGATTGTATCTATAATCAATTATCAAGTGAAGCAATAAAGATTATCCTCAAAGTGGATGTAGGCAGTTACGCCGAACCACTATAAATCTGGTGTTCTCGTCTTTGCATTCAATTTAGCATATTGTTCTTTGTTTAAATTTACTTTCATCATTTATCTCTCTACACAATCTTTCTCAACGAGGTTAGTGACCAATTTTGGTGCTAACAGTCAGTCTCCCCTATGGGCAACAAATGACGAGATCAATGAAGGTTACTCCAGGAAGTTAGGGGCCCACAACGGCCAGCTTAGTCAATCAGCAAGCCACCAAACTGCCTCCTCATTTGTCCTTATCCTTGTTCTAGCTCGCCATCGTACGCAAGGATCTCCAAGTTTCAATTAACCAAGTTTGCAAGCATCGAACTTCCTTAGCTTAATAGAAACTCCGCATGTGCCACACCTCTGAAAGGTTGGCAACCACTGGCATGGCTCATCTAACAAGGACACCATTGTACAACAACCCCTTCATTTATTATGTTGACACCCTAGCACCTCTACCACAACCACCCCCACCTTCATGTTGTATGTTGTGTTTTGAGGCATTTCCATAGTATATCTCACAGGCTGTTTGCATCTTCATCTTGATAAACCACTTAGCGTCCCAACTGGTATGACCATCAACGGCCCACGGCATTTCTTGGGCATGTTCAGACCAATCCCAGCCGTCCAAACAACAAATTTAGCTACTATAAATTTATCATGCATTACCACTTCACAGGGGTTGAAAAACATTAAACCTTCATGTATCCTTGTATTTGCAGTCATTTCACTTTGTAATCTGGGCTATTGTAGTCGAAGTGAAGTAATAAGAAACTTTTAATAATGGATGTAGAATGCCTTTGGTCAAACCACTCTAAACTCTCGTCCCTTTACTTTTTAGCAAACTAATACTACTTTAGTTTTCATTTTTAACTAAGATATTAGTTACCAATATTTGCTAATATATCCTCTTCAACATACCATCGAGGTTGGCTAAAATATGGTCAATAGTTATGATGCTAAAATTTATCGTGCCAATAGAATCATTACCCTACAAAACCAGAAAGGAGGAGATAGGGTCTTAGTGTCCTTGGTGATATGAAAGAAGGGTCTATGGTTTCGTTATATGTTATGGAAATCATAAAAGAAGTTAGAGATAGAGTGTTGCGACTCTAGAATTTGCTGATGTCTTCGAACTGGTAATGAAATTACTGATAAGAAGAGCGATTAAGATTTTCATAGATTTGGTACCAGAGGCAAAACCTATTATTAGTCCACCTAGCATAATGTTGCCTAAGGAAATGAGAGAGTTGAAGAAGCAACTGATAGAGCTTGAGCATGGGAGTTTCATTTGATTAAGTAGTTCACCATGGGGAGCTTCGACGGTACTTTGGTAAAAGTCGAATGGATCACTTCACATGTGTATTGACTATAGGAAGTTGAATGAAGTGACTGTGAACAATCGCTATCCATTGCCTATGATAGATGATTTATTTGATCGGTTGAGTGGAGCTAGAGTATTCTCGTAGTTAGATTCGGCTATGTGATTGAGTGGCTGAAGATAGTATTCCTTTGATCACATTTAGGACAAGGTATGGTTCATATGAGTGGTTGGTCATGCCTTTTAGGCTAACCAATGCTCTAGTATTCTTTGTAGACTTTATAAACTGAGTCTTTCACGATCTATAGGACAGGTTTTTGTTGATCTTTATAGATGATAGTTTAGGTATATTCTCAGGAAGAGCGAGATAATGAAGTTCACATTAGATATTGGACACCTTTAGACAACGCAAGTTGAAGGCTGAGTTTTCCATGTGTCATTTTGAAAACTGAAAGTTAAGTTCCTAGGCTAGGTGGTTTCAAAGGAAGGACCGACTATGATCCTTCAAAGGTTGAAGCTATAAATGATTGAAAAAGACTAGAAACTATTACTGAGATAAGGAGTTTCTTGGGATATGTAGGGTACTATCGTAGGTTCATCAATGAATTTTGTAGGATAGCAACACCATTGACCAAACTTAACCAGAAGAATGAAAGGTATAATAGGACGAGGGAGTGTGAGGAAGCATTCTGAGAGTTGAAGCTTCAACTGAAAGAATCTCTGCTTTTATTTATATTGGAAGGGAATGGAGATATGTTGGTTCAGGATTAGGAGTTGTGTTGATTCAGAAGGACAAGGTTATAGCTTATGCCTCTAGGTAGTTATGAACCCTTATAGGTTCGGTATCCAACTCATGACTCAGAGTTAGCAGCAGTTATCTTAGCACTAAAAATTTGGAGGCATTACCTTTTAAGGGAAAGGTTTGAGTTGTTCACTAACCATAAGACTTCGAGATATTTGTTTTCTCAAAAGGGCAGGTTCACATTCCATGGCAAGCTACTCCCGCGACACAACCTATTCCACAGGTTGAAGCAGCACCTCGACCTTTAGACTTCCCTAAACTGTGCAAGGACTTCCAAAATATGGGTGGATGAGTGTATACAAGAGTCGAGGACTTTCTTGATATAAAAGCTTGGATTAGTGATTATGACCCCATATTTCGGGAGCATGGGTAGGAAGATCAGACCAAGAGGAGGGTGATTGCATGGCATCTTAATAGAGAGGCACTAGATTGGTGGACTATTGTAGCAAAAGAAAATGCTGAGGAGGAAATCGCTTGGGCTGGGTTAGAACTCGCTTTGAGTTAAGGTTCATGTCATGTGCAGAAGTAAGTCTACAGTTGGAGAAATTTATATAGTTGAAGCAAGGAGACTCCACTTTAAAGGAGTACATTAATAAATTCACTGAGTTGGCAGAGTTTGGATTGAGCTTGATTGACACCTCTATGAAGAAGGTGATGAAATTTGTCAAAGGTCTTAATTCTCCGCTTAGGAATTGCTTTTGGCCCAGATTCTCATGGGTGCTACTTATGAGGTGATTGTTGAGATGGCCTTGCTACAAACCGCTGGTGGTAAGGAAAAGAAAAGGAGAAGGAGAAGGAGAAGGTTGGGACGACACAAAATCAAGGGGAATCTAAGAAGGGAGGATTTTAGGCAAACAAGAAAGCTAATGGGAAGATCAAGAAGGAGGGAAATTATAGAAGGTGTTAGAGAAAGGAGCACATTGCTAAAGACTACAAATTGAGCTTGATGAAGGAGGAATTCTAGGGAAAATGCTACCGCTGCTTTGAGGAAGGGCGCTACAAGAATCGGTGTCCGAAGCTAGCTAAAGAAGAACAAAGTGGGCAAGCTTATGTTATTGAAGCGGTTCCTATCTCAAGTAGACCACCTCCGAGAGATCAAGGGAAAGCCGCAATGGAGGGTACAATTACTATCTCTGGAAATACCATAGTGCCTTGTTTGACTCGAGAGCATCCCATTCATTCTTAGCAAGAAGTACAGTTAAATCTTTGAATTTGAAAACCAATGTTGTCATCGACCAAATAGCCGTATCCATCCTATTGGGGGGTCGAAATATCTTTCTTTAATCTGTAAAGACCTAGCTATGGACATTTGTAATATTGATTTTACATGTAATGAATACGTTTTTGGCTTTGATGGGTATGGACTTATCCACGGGATGGATTGGTTAGCTTACTACAGGGTTGTCTTAGATTGTGATAGGAGGATCGTTCGATTAAGGAGCTGTAAGGGTCAAAATATTGATGTTCGTTGTTCACCCCGAAACTCGGTCGAGTTGAGCTATTTGTATTCTCTTAGCCTATCACAAAATGAATCTCATCTATTGCCGTAGTCCGAGACTTTTTAGACATTTTTGAAGAAGTCTTTGGTCTCCCACCCCGTAGGGATATCGAGTTCATAATTGGCTTAGAGAAGGGCGCTAGACCTATTACGCTGCCATTGAGGCATATGGCTTCTGAAGAATGGCGAGAGTTGGACAAGCAAATTTCAAAGTTATTGCAGAAAGGATTTATATGTCGTAGTATTTCAGAATGGGGAGCATCGGTTGTTTTTGCCACTAAGCCAGATGGCTCATTATGGATATGCATCAATTATTGAGCGCCGAACAAGTTGACTAAAAAGAATAGGTATCCTCTACCTAGAATAGCAGACTTATTCGATCGAGTCGTCGATTCCAAAGTCTTTTTCCAACTGGACTTTGCCACTGGATTCTAGCAGTTAAGGGTAGCAGAAGATAACAAGGCATAGAATGCCTTTCGCACACCAGAAGGACTATTTGAATGGGAGGTGATGCCTTTTGCTTTGACTAATGCCCCTTCGTACTTTGTAGATTTAATGAGTGAAGATTTTAGGGGACATCTGAACAAGTTTGTTGTGGTATTGTAGATGACATTTTAGTATTCTCCAAGAATGAAGGAGGACATGAGAGGCACCTAAGAGAGGTACAGAGACCTTGAAAATACACCAACTAAAATCCAAATTCTCTAAGTGACATTTCTAGCGAAAGGAGGTGAAGTTTCTAAGTCACATTGTTTCCAAAAAGGGATTTTTTGTTGATCCTGCTTAAGTGGAAGCTATTCAAGATTGGAAAATTTTGAGAAATTCTACAAAAGTTAGGAGTTCCTTGGTTTGGCCGGTTATTATTGAATATCCATGAAAGACTTTACAATGGTAGCAGTACCATTAACTCGCTTAACCAAGAAGAATCTACTCTTTGCATGGGATGAAAAATGTGCGAAATCTTTTGAGACATTAAAGGGGTAACTAGTGCACCCCAGCTAACAATCCCAGACGGATCGAAGCCTTTCATTGTATACACCGATGCATGTGGTACAGGATTGGGGGCTGTCCTTATGCAAGAAGAGAAGGTAGTGGCATATACCAGTAGACAATTGAAGGACCATGAGAAATGATACCCTACTCATGATTTAGAATTAGCGGTAATTGTTTTTGCTTTGAAGATGTGGAGGCATTATCTTTTTGGAGGGAGGTTTAAGTTTTTCACCGACCACAAATCCCTTAAATACCTTTTCCCCCAAAGAGATTTAAATCTTAGACAACAAAGGTGGATGGAGTTCATAACATCATATGACTTTAAGATTCGGTATACCCCAGACAAAGGGATTGTTGTTGCCGACGCCTTCAGTGGGAAGAATGCTGCTCTTAGTGCTATATACGAGTGAAGGCAGTTGGAGTTCCTCTCGAATTTTAATTTCCAACAGCCAATAGTACTCACTCAAGGATATTTTGTAGTAATTGAGGTAAGACCTGCATTGATTGATGGTAACGACCCACCTTTTTGGACGGTTTAAATCGAAAATAATCCACACATGTTAACTCAAACCATTCAAAAGGGAGGATTGTTAATGGGGTAAATAAGAAAAATAAGAGAAAAGAAGGGAAACAAAAAATAGAATCTCACAGCGGAATGACAAAATATAATAATCAAATAAACAGTTCATGAAGCTTTTTATAATATACATTTGATTACACTTTTACAATATATCAGAGTTATACATACAACAAGAATAAATAAATAATGCAGTGGAACAACATGATACAGTGGAATAATAATAATATAATACTAAACTCCGTCTTCGTCCTTCAGATTTAAGGTCTTCAACACTGAAAAACTCAGGCTGACCCGAGCGTAATGAAAAGACAAAACACTCGAGTCGGAACTAAAAGATCTTATGTAAGTTAAATCAACATAAATAAATATGAGTGTAACGGCTTCAGAGATGTTTACGGGATTTTACATCTCCTATCCAGTGTATAACGTGCGTGCAATAACTTAAGAGATGTTCGGGATTTCCATCTCCTAAGGATCCGTTAAACTATTTACTATGTAGTAATATACGCTATATATGTAATGTCTAGCAGTAACGTATAATATACTGAAAATAGCGTTAAGGCGTGCGTTACCCATATCCCCCTTAACACATCTTATAATGTCGTAATCTATATACAGTACTGTAAACTCCACCAAACCGGTGGGCTATTAGGGAGCACTCCATAGTTACAACACAAAACAACTCGCTATGGAAGATGACAAGGCACGCGAGGCTATACCCTGGGTAGGATTCTACCGTTTTGCGGCACCAGGCTGGTGGTAACGCATAGCAGCTACCACCTCCCACATCGAAACAACACTCCAATAATCAAAAGGGCCCCAAATCAATCACAAAGTAAACGATATGGCATCGAAGAAGCGTGTCCGATAGGAGGAGAGACCTCACTTGGCCTGGTGATGGCTCCTGTTATAGTCATCCAAGCTGACCAAGGGGTCAGAGCAGCGTCTCTTACCTTATACCAGAAGCGTTCGCTAAACCATCCTACTTTGTTCTGGATCCTCCACCATGTGCACAGTTGTTAAAGTGGTTTCGGAATTGGCAGAGAGTATGAAAATATCCGACCCCGGTCTCTTTAACAACCAATTGTTATATTTTTCGCACCGCGGTCATTTTATAAAACATTTATAATAATAAATGCAGAAAACGGTTTATACTTTCGTATCAAGATATCGTATCAAGATATCCATATACTTATTCCAAAAGTATAAATATATTCATAAATACCGAGGAAGATTTCTTTCAATCAATTTCGAAAATAATCTTTAAATCTCTCTTAAACCATTTATAAACTAGTTATATGCTTTAAAACCATTTATAAAGCTATTTATAAAATTACAAAATAGCTTACAAGTCTTCTCCTTTTTATAAACTTCTACGCAAATTCCTTTAAAATACTTCCAAATCTCTTTACAGAAGTTCTTTTAAAAAAACACTTTATAATATCCTTTAAAACTTTTATAACTCCTTTATAAAACCATTATAAAAATCCTTTATAAAAAATCTTTTATAAGAATCCCTTTTATAAAAGTGAATATTAGGCTCAAGTCCCTAATAAGTTTCAAAATACACAAAAACCCCAGTAAAAAAAGTATGTAAATTAGGTCCCTAGAATTAAGTTACTAAGTAATTGCATATAGTTATGCAATTATTCACTGAATAATTGAAGACATTTATGCAATTATATCCAAAAGTTGCATAAATTTATGCAATTTTTTCGGTGAATAAGTGCGGAAATTTCCGCAATTTGTTTGGTGAATAATTGCGGGATTTTCCGCAAATTTTTGAAAAAATTGCAGAAATTTCCGCAATTTTTCAGTGAATAATTGTGGAAATGTCTGTACTTTTTTGATATAATTGCATAAATGTCTGCAATTATTCATTGAATAATTGCATAAGTGTATGCCATTATTCGGTAACTTAATTCTAGGGACCTAATTTACAAACCTTTTTTTACTGGGGTTTTTGTGTATTTTGAAACTTATTAGGGACCTGTGCCAAACTGTCCCTTTATAAAATCCATTATAAAATCTCTTACAAATTTTTTATATATTCATTACAAAACCTCTTACATTTTTATTTATTAAAGTTATTATAAAATCTATATTTATTATATTAAATCAAAACTATATTTATTATAATAAATTAAATTTAATATATATATATATATATATTAAAATTATATTAAATATTTTATTAAATTAAATTTTAAACTATTTAAATTATATTTCTAAAACTAAATAAAATTATAAATTAAAACCTAAAATTACATTTAAAACCATATATTAACTTATAATTTGAAACTTTAAACATATAAATAAATTATTTTCCAAATATAAATTTTAAATAAAATCATTAAATTAAATTTAAAAATCAAATTTATAAATCAGACGTACTTTACCATTTAGAAAATAATTTAAAACTGACCAACGGTGTCCGTATATAATTTTCTACCATATATTCAAGTTATAGGGTATGTATCATTTCAACCCCAAAATAGTTAAATTTTCCAAGTATATATCATTTCAACCCGTATCCCGAATCAAAATTTCCAAATCAATAAAATCGCCCGGGTTTATCATTTCAACCAATAACGATTTTCCCTAATCTATAAGATCATTCGGGAATGTATCATTTCAAGCCATAGTGATAACAGTGATATAAACATCCAATCATCCAAAAAGGTCAACAAATAAACATCCATCACAATCAACATCCAAATCAGCCAATAAATCACAACAAATCACTGGTTATCATTATCAGGTATTTAACTAAAAATTTAAATTCAATATTAATTTAAATGGCAATTTAATTCAATATAAATTGAATTAAAATGTCAAATTAAACTACCAAACAGCAACCAATAATATTCTTATCACATCATAAATTTAATTTAACTAACATAAGATGGTTTGGTATTTGTGAGTGGGTTAAATCACTCACCTTTGAATTTTAGCCCATTAAAAAATCCAAATAAAGCCCAAAATCCAACAGTCTTAGAATCCAACCAAACCAGTTCCAGATTGTTCGGAATTTCGATACGATCGCAACGGAAGAAACTGTGTCCAAATCCGAGCTCGTATGAAAAGTTATGATAGTTAGAAGTTTGAAAATTAAAAATTAAAAATTAAAAAAAATGAAACAAGGGTATTTTCGTAATTAGTTCACCTTGCAAACCCTAGCAGCCTCTCATGAATACTCTACAGACATCGAGCACGAACCGCCGCCAAGACCTAGCTCCCACGCACGCGCCTACGGCCATCTTCGACCCGATCCATCAACGCCACAAGCCTCCCCAACTCCGGCCGACCTCTTTGAGCATGCACGACCATCTCCGGTGGCTCCTACAGCCACCACCAATACACAGCCGCCACCCCTTCCAAGCCAATTTCTGGCAAACCTCGTTGACTTTAAGATGATGCAACCACATGGATCGAAAGCCTTTGGCCTCCTCGACACCACAGCAGCACCTGATCGCCAAACGGTCGACGATCCACTGTCGAATTGAAAACTCTAGAATGGATGGACGAAACATCTTCTATGATTTTTTGTCAAACGAGGCATCAAATCGAAAAACAAATTGTGGAGAAAGATTATGCTTGTTGAGAGCTTCACAATGATATATCATATGACATAGTTTGAGGAGTTTGGATTTCGATTTGATTTCGATTTGAAATTGAATTTGGGAATTAGGGTTTTGATTAACAGCCATTGGGAAGGAGAAAGAAGCAGATGATTTGAACAGATACGTACAGAAATGGGAGTAGGCAACTATGGTTTCAGGAAATATCCATTTATATAGGTAGAGATGGATAAGAATGAATGGGCATATCGAATTGGGTCGAAACGATAACGACAACCCGAAAATCTCGTTTCATTCTCGAATGGGTCATCTAATATATCGAAATATAGGTTTTTAATATTTTTAAACTCAATGGAACTAGTTTCAAACCCTAATTCCATCATATATAGAAGTTAGCTTTCAAAATCAAATTATATTCATTTAAATTCTATTAATCGATTTCTACGCATTTCAAGCTCGCACGGCCAAACGATAAATCTGATCGCTACGAAACTTGAAATCCTACAATAATTCACTGTTACGGATCCGATGAAACTAGTTTAGTCGAAATCCGAGACAGCGACCAAAATGGCTAATTTTCACGTTGATTAAATAATATTATTATTAAATTGATTTAATCACTTTTAGATTCAAATTTAAAAGTTAAATTTTTTTATCATTCTTGATTACTTAGAAATTTATAACCTCTAAATTTTCCATGTTAAATCCAATATTTAAATATTTCACAAATTTCAGCGTTCAATTACAACTGTAATAAAATCCCAGTTAATTATATTTTAATTTCAATAAATTCTTTTATTTCGATTTACACCCTTATTATTGAATCGACTATTACCTTATGAAATAATTAACATTAGTTTACATTTTATTACATTCATATTCTACAGTTATCATCATAACTCATATTAATTTCAATATTTCAATTGTATTAATTACATTAATTACCAATTTAATTCCTTATTTACGATTATAACCAAATTAACTTTATAATTATTTCAATTGATTGACATTACATTAAAATAGTTGTCAATAACATTCAAACAACATTATTAAATTATATTCTAAATATTTTCTCATTAATAAATCATAAATTTTAATTTCTCACAATATTAAATTTCAAAATCTTATTTAATTTAATAGTTTTAATTATCAAAAATACGGGTCGTTACACTCTCCCCTACTCAAAACTTTTTGTCCTCGAAAAGGAACAAGAAGGAATTAAGAAACAAGATATAATTTTATTCAAAATAATCAATTTATAAACAATTTATTTACATAATTAAGTTTTAAATAAGATATATCAATTTATAAACAATTAAATCTTTCATATTCAAGTTTAATAAAAGTTTGAAAATATTTTCACTTTCACAAAATTTTCTAAGTCCTAAATTTACGAAAAATTTCGGCAGAGTCTCCATTGCGCGGTTAGGTTCGAAAAAGAATAATATCAATAATTTAAATATATATATATATATATATTATATTTCAATAATAAAATATCCCAAACCATGGGAACACAATAAAATACCATTGCAAAATCGTAATCTGAAAACGTACCTATTTGTCGGGCAAACAACTTACTTACGAAACCAAACGTAGTAGCTATTGCTTCCATAAACCTGTATTTCACTTACATAATCCAAAAGAGTTAAAATTATATAAAAGATTAATATTTTAGTTGTTTCAAAAAGCAAATCAACACAAAACAGAAGCAAAAAAATAGCACGACCATCATATGCAACAAAGGAATCAATCATACATCCATAGCAACCAAAACTAATGGTTTGTTCAGGTTCAGAAACTTTCCATCGTATAAGGGTGATAAATAAACTAATAAGTGTACCTTACACTCAACAGCCTTTGATAATAACTTAATGGATTATTCATACAACCTTAAACAATTTGAAGTATCCTCTCCTGAACTTCCCATTAGCCAAACAATACAGAATTTAAATGTTATTTAAGTTTATTCAATCGGTTTCCCTTTTACACATTATTTACTTTCATTTATTTTCAGTTCCCATTCAATATTTGAAATCAACATTGAATACATTGTTAAAGTATTACATACATTTTATTTATTTTCAATTTATTCACACAAGGTTATCTCTTATTTATTTACATTCATTTATTCACATAGATTATTTCAAACTCAATTATTTAGAACATCAATAAATCAATTCTTAAAATATTACATAAGTTCCTTTTCAAATTTAATTCTCAATTATTATTTACTTATAAAACTTGATTTAATATTAATATTCATTGGTGAATAAATTCATACTTAAGTTTCTTAACTTTTAAATTTACATTCATTCCTTCATATATAGTATCATTTAATATTAAATATATTTATGAATCATTTCATCAATTTCTTAAGTTTAAAATCGTTTACTTAAGTAATATTCACTTTTACTATTCATTTTGATTATTAAGCAATTCAACCATTTACTTAAGTTTATATATTCCTTGTACATCTTAATTTTATTTATTTATAAATATATGTCCATTTTGAAGCACTTTGTTATTAAGCTTTTATTTGTATAATATTCTATTACATATTCATATTAACATTTCAAATTTTAAACATTTCTGGTAAGTTTTATATATGTTTTTTTAGAATGTAATTGAACGTTATACAAATTTATTTCATTCATTTTAGTTAAGAAAACATTCATTAATTTACATCTATTAAGATTTAACTTCTCATATTCATTTAAACACTTAATTTCTAATTTTCTTATTTCTCATTTTAGAAGTTTTCAACTATTAAAATAGTCAAAATTTCATTTCATTACAATAATTAAAAATCATTGATTGAAAGAAATTTAAGAACTAAGTATCAGATTTCATTTCAAATCATTTTGAAATATATATATATATATATATCTTTTATATATATATATATATATATCTTTTATATATATCAAATCATACATAAGAAATTTTAAATCAAAATTTGTTTATCGAACCAAATGGGTAGCGAAGCTACTAAGTGGCCTCCCCCACTTTGAGACTCGAAAATGAACGTCGATGATGCGGCCGTCATCACCGAAATTATTTTCCAGCGATAGAAGAGGGGAGTACAGAACTTATTTCCTTTTAAATTTCCTTTAAAACATTTCTTTCAAATCACATTGAAAATATTTATATCCGAAAATACTTCCAAATAATACTAATATTATATTCCAAAATCTCTGTAAACCAATTTCAAAACTCCGAAACTTAAGTTCTCAAATTTCCAATTTATATTCACTTAATTTGTAAATCCTATTTTGCAACCAATATTTATTCCTAACAAACATATCACATACAACTATATCCATTTACAAAAATTATTCTTTTATATACAAAATATAATACTAGGTAAAATTATTTCATTTACCTATATTTCAAAAACAATATTATGTCGGTCTGCTCTATTAAGTGTTTAGAAATCTCTATCGATGCCATAGCGTCCTATGTACCGACCAGAATTTGTAAATACTAAACAGAACAAATTAACATAATATAAAAACAGTTTTATAACGCTAACAAATACGCTCTCTCATATACACTCAAACTCATTCTAGGGTATTAACAACCCTATCTCTAATTAGTTAACCCCGAACAGGCTAAGGTTATCGCTAAACCAAAGCTCTGATACCAACTGTAACGACCCACCTTTTTGGACGGTTTAAATCGACAATAATCCACACATGTCAACTCAAACCATTCAAAAGAGAGGATTGTTAATGAGGTAAATAAGAAAAGAAGGAAAATAAAACACAGAATCTCACAGCGGAATGACAAAATATAATAATCAAATAAACAATTCATGAAGTTGTTTTATAATATACATTTGATTACACTTTTACAATATATTATAGTTATACATATAACAGGAATAAATAAATAATGCAGTGGAACAATATGATACAGTGGAATAATAATAATAATATAATGCTAAACTCCATCTTCGTCCTCCAGAAATAAGGTCTGCAACACTGAAAAACTTAGGCTGACTCGAGCGTAATGAAAAGACAAAACACTTGAGTCAGAACTAAAAGATCTTATGTAAGTTAAATCAACATAAATAAATATGAGTGTAACGGCATTAGAGATGTTTACGGGATTTTACATTTCCTATCCATTGTATAACGTGCGTGCAATAACTTAAGAGATGTTCGGGATTTCCATCTCCTAAGGATCCGTTAAACTATTTACTATGTAGTAATATGTGCTATTTATGTAATGTCTAGCAGTAAAGTATAATATACTGAAAATAGCGTTAAGGCGTTACCCATATCCCCCTTAACACAATTTATAATGTCATAGTCTATACGGTACTGTAAACTCCACCAAACCGGTGGGCTATCAGGAGCACTCCATAGGTACGACACAAACCAAAATCGTAGTGGGCTCGCTAGGGAAGATGACAAGGCATGCGAGGCTATACCCTGGGTAGGATTCTACAGTTTTGCGGCACCAAGCCGGTTGTAACGTATAGCAGCTACTACCGCCCACCTCGGAACAACACTCCCATAATCAAAAAGGCCCCAAATCAATCACAAAGTAAAAAATATGGTATCGAAGAAGTGTTTCCGATAGGAGGAGCGACCTCACTTGGCCTAGTGGTGGCTCCTGTTTTAGTTATCCAAGCTGACCAGGGGGTCAGGGCTGCGTTTCTTACCTCATACCATAAGCGTTCGCCAAACCATCCTACTTTGTTCTGGATCCTCCACCACGTGCACAGTTGTTAAAGTAGTTTCGGAATTGGCAGTGAGTATGACAATATCCGACCCCGGTCTCTTTAACAACCAATCATTATATTTTTCATACCGTGGTCATTTTATAAAACGTATATAAAAATAAATCCAGAAAACAGTTTAAACTTTCATATCAAGATATCCATATACTTATTCCAAAAGTATAAATATATTCATAAATACCGAGAAAGATTTCTTTCAATCAATTTCGAAAATAATCTATAGATCTCTCTTAAACCATTTATAAACTATTTATATGCTTTAAAACCATTTATAAAGCTATTTATAAAATTCCAAAACAGTTTACAACTCTTCCCCTTTTTATAAACTTCTACGCAAATTCCTCTAAAATACTTCAAAATCTCTTTACATAAGTTCTTTTAAAAAACCCCTTTATAAAATCCTTTAAAACCTTTATAACTTCTTTATAAAACCATTATAAAAATCCTTTATAAAAATCTTTTATAAGAATCCCTTTTATAAAATCCATTATAAAATCTCTTACAAAACTTTTATAAATTCCTTACAAAACCTCTTACATTTTATTTATTAAAGTTATTATAAGATCTATATTTATTATATTAAATCAAAACTATATTTATTATATTAAATTAAATTTAAAATATATATATTAAAATTATATTAAATAGTTTACTAAATTAAATTTTAAACTATTTAAATTATATTTCTAAAACTAAATAAAATTATAAATTAAAACTTAAATTACAATTAAAACCATATATTAACTTAAATTTGAAAATATAAACATATAAATAAATTATTTTCCAAATATAAATTTTAAATAAAATCATTAAATTAAATTTAAAAATCAAATTTATAAATCAGACATACTTTACCATTTAGAAAATAATTTAAACTGACTAACGGTGTCTGTATATAATTTTCTACCCTATGGTCAATTGATAGGGTATGTATCATTTCAACCCCAAAACAGTTAAATTTCCCAGGTATATATCATTTCAACCCATATCTCGAATCAAAATTTCCAAATCAATAAAATCGCTTGGGCTTATCATTTCAACCCATAACGATTTTCCCTAATCTATAAGATCATTCGGGTATGTATCATTTCAAGCCATAGTGATAACAGAGATATAAACATCCAATCATCCAAAAATGTCAACAAATAAACATCCATCACAATCAACATCCAAACCAGCCAATAAATCACAACAATTAACTGGTTATCATTATCGGGTATTTAACTAACAATTTAAATTCAATATTAATTTAAATGGCAATTTAATTCAATATAAATTAAAATTCAATTAAAATGTCAAATTAAACTACCAAACAGCAACCAATAATATTCTTTTCACATCATAAATTTAATTTAACTAACATAAGATTGTTTAGTATTTGTGAGTGGGTTAAATCACCCACCTTTGATTTTTAGCTCATTTAAAAATCCAAATAAAGTCCAAAATCCAACAGTCTCATAATCCAACTAAACGAGTTCCAGATTTTCTGGAATTTTGATACGATCACAATGGAAGAAACCGCATCCAAATCCGAGCTCGTATGAAAAGCTTATGATAGGTAGAAGTTTGAAATTTTAAAATTAAATAAAAAATAAAACAAGGGCATTTTCGTAATTAGTTCACCTTGCAAACCCTAACAGCCTCTCATGAAATCTCTACAGACATCGAGCACGAACCGCCGCATGATCTAGCTCCCATGCATGTGCCTACAGCCATCTTTGACCCGATCCATCCACGCCACAAGCCTCCCCACCTCTGGTCGACCTCTCTAAGCATGCGCGACCATCCACAGTGCCTCCCACAGCCACCACCAATACACGGCCGCCGCCCCTTCCAAGCCAATTTCTGGCAAACCTCATCGACCTTCAGATGATGCAACCGCATGGATCGAAAGCCTTTGGCCTCCTTTACGCCACAACAGCACCCAATCGCCAAATGGTCGACGATCCACCATCGAATTGAAAACCCTAGGATGGACGGTCGAAACTTCTTCGATGATTTTTGGTCAAACGATGCATAAAATTGAAAAACAAATTGCGAAGAGAGATTACCCTCATCGAGAGCTTCGCAACGATATATTATATGACGTGGTTTGAGGAGTTTGGATTTCGATTTGATTTCGATTTGAAATTGAAATTGGGAATTAGGGTTTTGATTGACAGCCATTGGGAAGGAGGAAGAAGCAGATGATTTGAATAGATACGTATAGAAATTGGAATAGACAGCTAGGGTTTCAGGAAATATCCATTTATATATGTAGAGATGGATAAGAACGAATGGACGTATCGAATTGGGTCGAAACGATAACGACAACCCGAAAAGCCCGTTTCTTTCCCGAAACGAAAATGGGTCATCCAATATATCGAAATATAGGTTTTCAATATTTTTAAACTCAATGGAACTAGTTTCAAACTCTAATTCCATCGTATATAGAAGTTAGCTTTCAAAATCAAATTATATTTATTTAAATTTTATTAATCGATTTATACATGTTTCGAGCTCACACGGCCAAACGGTAAATCTGATCGCTACAAAACTTGAAATACTACAATAATTCACTGTTACAGATTCGATGAAACTGGTTTCGTCGAAATCTGAGACAATTACCAAAATGGCTAATTTTCACGTTAATTAATAATATTATTAGTAAATTGATTTAATCACTTTTAGATTCAAATTTAAAAGTTAAATATTTTTATCATTCTTGATTACTTAGAAATTTATAATCTTCTAAAATAAATTTTCCATGTTAAATTCAATATTTAAATATTGCATAAATTTCTGCATTCAATTACAACTGTAATAAAATCCCAGTTAATTATATTTTAATTTCAATAAATTCTTTTATTTCGATTTACACCCCGATTATTGATACAACTATTACCTTATGAAATAATTAACATTAGTTTACATTTTTTATATTCATATTCTACAATTATCATCATAACTCATATTAATTTCAATATTTCAATTGCATTAATTCCATTAATTACCAATTTAATTCCTTATTGACATTTATATCCAAATTAACTTTACAATTATTTCAATTGGTTGAAACTACATTAAAATAGTTGTCAATAACATTCAAACAACATTATTAAATTATATTCTAAATATTTTCTCACTAATAAATCATAAATTTAATTTCTCACGATATTAAATTTCAAAATCTTATTTAATTTAATAATTTTTAATTATCAAAAATACAGGTCGTTACATTGATTGCATCGAGCAGGGACAGAAGGAGGATACGATGTTGGTGGATATTTTAGGGGTGAACATTTCCCCATGACGATAGATATGCAATAGATCAAAGGGGATGGCTAAGGAGAGATGGACGCTGATGTGTTCTAATGCTGGAAGATGTTTTGGAAGGAGTTCTGGTTGAGTGTCACCATTCTAAGATGACTATTCATCCTGGAGAAGATAAAATGTATAGGGATATGAAGAGGATTTTCTATTGGCTAGGTTTGAAGAGTAGAGTAACAGAGTATGTCGTTAGGTGTTTAACGTGTCAAAGGATTAAGGCAGAATAAGGAAAGCCTAGAGGACTGCTATTACTGTTAGAGGTGCCGACTTGGAAGTGGGAACATATATCTATAGACTTTATAGATGGGTTTCCTAGAAGCCAAAGAGACAATGAACCTATTTGGGTTATAGTGGATAGGCTCATTAAGAGCGCCCACTTTATTCCCGTTAGGAGTAATAGGACTACAGCATCTATAGCATGGATTTATGTCAAGGAAGTGGTGTGATTACATGGAGTTTGAATCAGCACTGTTGGTGATAAAGACCCCTTGTTCACTAGCGAATTTTGGAGGAGTTTGCAATTTGCTTTGGGAATGACTTCGAATCTTAGCGCTGCTTACCATCCGTAGCCGATGGTCAGATGGAAAGGGTAAACATGATTTTAGAAGATTTTTTGAGAGCTTGCATCATGGATTTTGGAGGACATTGGGAACAACGCTTACCCTTGGTAGAGTTCTCATATAATAATAGTTACCAAGCAACGATTGGCATAGCACCCTTTGAAGCCTTAGATGGGAGGCAGTGCAGATCGCCTAGTTCTTGATGGGAAACTACTGACAAAATTATACTTGGACCAGACCTAATCCATGGGATCTCGAAGAAAGTAGAATTGATTAGATAGTGTATGAAGGCCACACAGGACCGTTGGAAGTCCTACACTGACAGCGAAGAAAGAAATTTTCATTTTCGGCTGGGGACATGGTATCCATCAACGTTTCCCCTCTTAGAAAGGTTATGAGATTTGGTACATCAAGGAAGTTGGCATCATGGTTCGTTGGGCTTTTCCTGATTTTAGAGAGGTTGGGGAAACTTGCTTATCGAATGGAGCTTCCGAATAAGATAACTAGATTCCATGATGTCTTTCATGTTTCACACTTAAGGAAATATCTACATGATACTACCAATGTAGTACAACCTGATCAGTTAATAAATGTTGAGATGGAGCCGATAGCCCCCATGTCGTCACATGCATAGTGGATCACGGTAGTAAGAAACTTCGTAACAAGGAAATTAGGTTGGTCCGAGTTCAATGGGAAGACACCCAGCAGAGAGCACATGAGAAACCGAAGAAAAGATGAAGTCTTCTCATCTCGAGCTTTTCTCTAGTAAACTTCTCTCCAAATTTTGTATTTTAGTTGCATCGTGGTTGCTAGATTGGATAATACGAGATAGTTGCCACACTTTTCACTATTATTTATGCACTCATATAGAATTTCATGTATATTTAGGATGTAGGCATACATGCCTATATGTCACGACCTTACATTTACGCTAAGCTTGAGCTCACCTATATTATCTTGCATACCTTATCACATTGTATTTTTGGTTGAGTACAGACAACTTGGTTGCATAACATGGTTATAGAGTGTGCGTTACATTATTTGCCCTTGGGGATTTCGGGGGAAAAATCCATTTTAAAGGGGGAAGAGTGTAACACCCCGTAAAATTTAACAAGAAATTAATTAAATTAAAATAAGGTTACAAATGGAAATTCTATGAATTTCAGAATTTGGTCATGAAAGTTGCACCATTACGTCCATTGCAAATTTATGATCAATTTTCATATACAAAGTTTTGCAATCGTAGTTCAAACAGAGAAGTTATAGACGGTTGAAGTTTTTGAATTTAAAATAATTCAAACAAGTTTAAATTTAAAATTTAAAATTTTGAATTGAACATATAACGTTAACAGGACTTAATGTTTAAATAAACGTTAAAGATTAGCTAATGTTTATCTATTTATGTTTTCTTTCTATGTAACCAGTTTCAGACAAATGTGTATTTTAAAATACTGTATTGTGGTATGTTGACACGTTGTGGGATTCTATGATAACTTGTATGCTTCTGAACTGGTTTTCTTTCTATGAAATAGGTATATGTTTTTGATATTATATTTTATCCATTCCGCTATGAGATTCTGAAAGTATAGATAGATAGATCCATGTACTGTATATTGTTTCAACTTTATCAACCCAATAGCTCATTTTGAAATCGGCCTAAAGTTCGATAGGATTTTATTGGATCAAAAATTAGGTCCTTTTCGAAGTGGGTTGTAACAAGTAGTGCCAAGAAAGAAGGGCTGAATGGCTTCGGTATTGAGAACGGGAGCCAAGTTAGCTAAAATGTATGTTAAGACTATAGTGAGACTTTATGGAATTCCAAGTCCTATAGTTAGTGATTGATACCCATTATTTTCTAGTCAAGTTTGGTAAAAGCCTACTGAGTGCTTTAGGCTTAGAATTATGTATGAGTACTATTTATCACCCACGGACATATGGCCAGACTGAGAGTGTCAATCAAGTGCTTGAAGATTAGCTAAAAACATGTGTATTAGCCTTTAGTGGGTCTTACGAAGACCATTCGCACTTAGTGAAATTTTCATAATAGTTACCAATCTAGTATTTGGATGGCTCCTTAGGGGCATTGTATGGAAGGCCTTGTAAGTCACTAGTGAGTTGGTGCAAGATATGAATTGGGCTTTGTACTGACCCGTAATTTTATCACTTTGAAAATGAGATATTTAATTTATTTTAAATATTTAGATATAGAATTTTCAAACTTAATAATCATGTTTTACGTGATAAATAAAAATGGTAAACTTATTTTTAGAATTGGCTTACAAAAAATAGAGATTTTTGATTTTCGTCGTAAAATTGACGAAAGCCGGTTCTCGATAAAATTTAATATACATTCGAATAATTATTGTAACTAGTAATAACTCTTTTTAATGGTTATATAATGATACAATAATAATAGAAATTTGATTTACAATGATTTTATAAACATATATACTTGTTTTATAACGAGTGACAAATTTAGTCGCATTTTGGCAGATCGACGTCGTATTTTTATAATTAGATTTTATTATTATTAAATACGGTTTTATAAATCAAATGAACATGTTTTAATTATTTAAAGTGATATGAAATTTATTTTTATGTTTTTTACATAAATAAATAGTTTAACAAAAACGTCAAAAACGTGACCGTAAAACGTTTTGTCAAAAATCAACGTTTTGTTCAACAAAAGTTGCCACAACGTTGTTACATCTTTATTTGCATATACATGAACATATTTTTAAATATGGTAAGTATTAGTAAAGTCACTAAATAATAATACTTTTTCTAAACAAGATTAAAAAGTTCTAGAAATTCATTAACAAAAAGTAAGCACAAAAGGACAAAACATATCAAATCAAATATGACAAAATCTTACTTTATTTTTCTTAATGCTTAAGTGATTAAGACATAAAGTTGTGAAGTGAAAGGTGATGTTAAGTGTTGAAAAAATGGAGTTTACTTTAAGTTGAAGTAAGGGTATTTTGGTTATTTCACATAATAATATTTTATTCCAAACTTTTCTATACATAAATATATCCTTCTTCACTTTCATACACACTTTCCGTTCTTCTTCTTCCTTTTCTAAGCTTTCTCCTTCTTCTTCCTTAGAGTTTTAATAGCTTCCATGCTAGCCTAAAATAATTCAAAGTAACAACGAAGTTCTGTCGAGAAATCGAAAGTTAATGGTACACTTAAATTCAAAATCAAGATAGCGAAACTATAGTAGATTTCAAGAAGTTTCGGAAAGTAGTAGTGAAGTTATAGTCAAATCCATTGTAACAAAGTTAGATCGGAAAGCAAATTTTTGTGAGAAAACTCTACCTCTTCTCTACTCTTATTTTCTACGATGTTATGACATGCTTTTGTACTTGTTGTGTTGCTTAATATTACGTTTGTATGGTTAATTAAATATTATAAAATTTAGAAGTTAAATACTTAATGGGGTACGAGAAAATGACTAGTACACGTGTTTCGTCTGTGTGGTCCAATGAGACTTGGGCGAGGGATGGAACATGTCGATGGAAAAGCCCAGATGCTCCAAAATAAATATTAAATCATTTTAACCCAAGATAAAATAAAAAGTGTTATAAATATTTGATAGAATAAAGTGTTGATTATCATTTATTATTGTGTTTATTTCTTTGATTGATTGTTTGAATTAGGCTCGACCAGTTTATGAGCAATCTACCTTTTTATATGCATGGGCTGGGTAGACAATACACTAAGAATGATTAAATATGAACACCTTGTGATTCTAATTTCATGGTTTGACTATAAGGTATTCGATAAAAATATTGGTTAAGCAGGAATTATAATAAAAGATGTTTATTATGATTTTGGAAATAAAAGATATTTTATCTTTTGAATTTAAATGATTTCTTTTGGAAAGTGATAGAAATATTTTAAGAATAAATATTTTGAAGTGATAATAAAAGTGATTTATATAAAGAATGGTTTATAAAAATGTTTTATAAACAAAGAGAGTTTCAAGGACTAAAACCCAGTGTTTGGAAATGATTTCAAAAGGTTTTTGAAAATTACAACACTATGATTTGTAAGTATTTGTGCATATTAGTGAAAATGATTTATCTCTTCGGGATGTAAAATGATTTTTTATGTTATCGATGATTCGGTAACTCATAACTAAAACGCGGGCATATGTTTTTAGTATAGTCCGCTCTTGGAATAGAGGAATGTACTTATTTATCGACTGTAAGAAGGCTGACACCCAGTTGCCTTGTTATTGGGAGAAACCTCCTGATCTAGTTGCTTATATTTTGATATGCTTTTATAATAGTATTTTGTGATTTCCAAATAAATATTTAAAAAGTGCTTTGTTTTAAGATCCCAAACTAAAGTATAATTTGACACAAAAGATGTATATATATCATTTCAAAGGTTTTGAAATAAAACCGGGAATTTATTTCGAAGAGATTATTTTCCAAAATGATTATATTTTGAAAATAATAAAGTTAATTAGATTTGAGAAAATCTAAATGTGAAGGTTAAGCCTAAGTGGGTAGTTTTGAAAATTGCATATTGTTTGTTGCATCGTAGGCTCCATGAGTCCTATTTGTGGTAAGAGAACTACATTGGCTTGATCCTATATCTAATTAGGTACCAGGCCCGGCCCTTCCCTAAAGCGGGGGAAGCGACCGCTAAGGGCACCAGTTTTTCTGGGGCATCAAAAATTTTTGACGATACGCCAAAAAAAAAAGCGGATCTCAAATTCTCAATCGCGATTCGTCCAAGGCTCCAACCTCCAGCGATTTCGATTCGAGTTGTCATCGTCGATCTGACAAATTGTCGTCGTCGATCTCGAGTTGGGAAAGGGGCAGCTCCATCATCCAGCGGCACGACGTCGACAGGCTGTCGTCGATAGCTCCAATGGCACGGCAGCGACACGACACGGTGGGCGGCGGCTCCAGTCCAGTGACGGTGACCAGTCTCTGACTCTCGCTTTCATTCTCCGACTCTCGCTTCCAGTCCAGCGGCACGACACATTACAATTTTGAAGCTTCAAAATAAAAGGTGCCATTTTGATTTTACAATTTTGAAGTTAATAGTATTACACTTTAGTGACTTTACATACTTACAGTTATAGTATATATATATAAATTCAATTAGTAATGTTAATTAACTTAATTTGATAATTATTTATGTTATGCAATAATCAGTAGACAGTAATAGTATGATAGACTATAGTACCACAGTAGGTTTTGATTATTTGATAATTCAATTTAATAATTTACAGTACAAATTCAATTCAATTTACCATAATTCAATTTGATAATTCAATTCAATTTGATAATTGTTTGATAATTTGATAATTCAGTTTAATAATTTATGATACAAATTCAATTTAATTTACAGTATCATAATTCAATTTGATAATTTGTATTGTCGTGTTCAATTACAATGAAATGTAAAATCAAAATTCAATTACTGAAATCAATTGTATAACAACTATTTATTTGAACTTTTATAGTGTTTAGAAATGCGTAAACAAGAATCTGGACATGCTAAAAGGGCTAGAAAAAGAAGGCTAGAGGAACTCACTAATTCGCAGAAAGGCGCTCTTAATAAATTTTTCATCAAAAGTATTCCAGTAGAAAGTTCGAGTTTGAATGTGGATAATGCTCCCGTTATTGATGAGAATGATGATAATGTTGATGATGATATTCTAATGAACGAACATGACAATGGAAATATGAGCGAGGAGAAAGAAAATATTGATTCATCATCACATGTGGAGAATGTTAGTTTAATATCAAATGATCCCGGTACATGGAAAAAAATTGATCAAAAATTGAGAGACTTGCTAGTTGAAAGAGGTCCTTCTAGAGTACTAAAAGATAATGACTCTGATTTTCTAAAAGATGCTATTAATAGACATTTTTCTTCCACATTATATGTCAGACATTTGCCTAACGGGGATAAACAAGATAGAAAATGGTTGGTATATTCAAATTCACTTGATAAAGTATTTTGTTTCTGTTGCAAATTATTCACAAATCAAACAACGGCTAGTCATCTTGCTAATGAAGGAATTAATGATTGGCGCAACCTTAGTACTAAGCTGAAACAACATGAAAGTAGTAAGGATCATCTTCTGAATATGAGCAGTTGGAAACAAGATTGAAAGCCAAAGCAACTATAGATCAAAGTGTAATAGATCAAATATAGAAGGAAAAAGAACGTTGGAAGAAAGTGTTGATAAGAATAATTGTTGTTGTGCAAACACTTGCTTCCAATAATTTAGCATTTCGTGGAACGAACGAAAGGCTTTATGAACAAAACAATTTGTAAATTAATTGAAATGATAGCAGAATTCGATCCAGTAATGCAGGAACATGTTCGACGGGTTGAACAAAAAGAAATTCATATACATTACCTTGGACACAAAATTCAAAATGAGTTAATACTCACATTGGAGAATGAAATTAAAAATAAAATTATTATAAAAATCAAAAAGGCCAAGTATTTTTCAGTTATATTAGACTGCACTCCAGATATTAGTCGTGTCGAACAGATGTCTCTTGTAATAAGATGTGTTAATGTTTCAACTAATCCCGTAAAGGTGGAAGAGTTTTTTATTGAATTTCTAAAATTGGATGATACTACTGGACTTGGAATTTTTAACAAGCTTAAAGAAGCTTTAGAGGATATTAAGCTTGATATTTATGATATTAGAGGACAAGGTTATGATAATGGGTCAAATATGAAAGGAAAACACCAAAGGGTGCAACAAAGACTGTTAGAAATTAATCCAAGGGCTTTCTACACACCTTGTGGTTGTCATAGTCTTAATCTTGTGCTGTGTGATATGGCTAAATCGTGTCCTAAAGCATCAAACTTTTTTGGAGTGATCCAACGGATATTTAATGTATTTTCTTCATCCACACAGAGAAGGCAAGTTTTTAAAAATCATGTATCAGGTTGTACTGTTAAACAATTATCAGACACACGTTGGGAAAGTCACATTGAAGTAGTAAAATCTATAAGATATCAAAGCGTGGAGATAAGAGACGCTCTAATTTCCTTGTCAAATAGCACTAAGGATTCTATGGCGAAGAGTGAAGCTAGAAGTCTTGTAACAAATGAGATTGAAAATTTTGAATTCTTATTCGGATTGTGCATTTGGTATGAAATGTTGAAAAATGTAAACACTGTTAGCAAGATTCTTCAAACTGAAGATATGCAAATTGATGTTGCTATCGCTAGATTGCAAGAGCTTATTGATTTTTTTGAAGATTTCGGAAACAGAGATTTAATTCTACGATGGATGATGCTAAAGAGATAGCTCATATGTTGGATATTGAACCCATTTTTCCTCAAAAAAGAATTATTCGTAGAAAGAAACAGTTTGATGAAGATGCGAATGTTGAAGAACCGATGCAAACATCAGAAGAATCATTTCGAATCAATTACTTTCTGCAGATTGTGGATAAAGCACGTGTTTCGTTAGTGACTCGATTTGAGCAATTCAAAGAATATGATGATAAGTTTGGCTTCTTATTTGATTTAAAAAAATTCACTTCTACAGATGATGAGAAACTGAAAAGTCATTGTTTAAAACTTGAGGAATATTTGACACATGATTTCCACTCTGATATTGATGGAAGAGAGTTATTTTTAGAGTTAAAAGTATTGAAAGTTATCTTGCTAGAGGAAAAAACAAAAGCAATTGAACTGCTGAATTTCATAAATTCTTGTTCGAGAGAGTTAAATTTTCCTAATGCTTGGATAGCATATAGAATAATTTTGACCATACCAGTTACAGTTGCCTCAGCCAAAAGAAGTTTTTCAAAGCTAAAGTTGATAAAGTCTTATCTTCGCTCCACTATGTCACAAGAAAGATTAAACGGTTTGGCACTTTTGTCGATTGAACAAGATATGGTCAATGAACTTGAATATGATAATATTATAAGTAATTTTGCAAGTCAAAAGGCTAGAAAAATGTTCATCGATAGTTGATATTAATTTTGGTGTACAACTTGAATTATTATCACAAATAAAGTTATTTTCTTTTTTTCTCTGCTCATTATTTATGAACAATATAAATTTTAATGATTTAATTAATGGTCATAATATCAGTTTCTATATAGGGGCCTTGTTTTCACTTTTGGCTTTAGGTACCAAAACTCATAGGACCGGCCCTGTTAGGTACCCAATTAGATATTGGTATGTAGGCAGTCACAAGTGGTAGTGATGCAGCCCTAATAATAATATCTATATTTTCTTGTTTATTGTTTGCTATTTATCGTGTGTTAATATCTCTTTTCTGCTTACTATTTTATTCCGCATTTGACATGTTTATTGAGTTTGCAAAAATGACTACTGTTGTCTTTCTCATCAGAGTTGTGCAGCGTTAGATATTTGTATCTGTATTTGATGTGTATTAAAACACACCTAGTAGATTAAATTGATTACTCTGATAACTCGTATAATTGAAATTATATCCTATATATTAAATAGTGTTGAATATTTATCAAATATTATATGTTAAAATGGTAGTTTTAATTCGATGTTTTAGAACAGACTAATTTTTCAGTGATTTTGACTAGTTCGAAAATCCAGGTCGTCTCAAGCTTGTTCTAAGGTCAGATCTTATAAGGGATGTTTCGGAGAAGGTTAGGATGATTTGGAAAAAGATGAAGGATGCTCAATCAAGGCAAATAATTTATTTCAATAGGAGGTGGATGGACTTGGAATTTGATCTGGGAGATCATGTATTTGTTAAAGTGCTGCCAGTGAGAGAAATTATGAGGTTTGAATGGGTCGGAATGTTGGCGTTGAGATATGTCGGCCCATTTCCGATATTTATGGTGAATCGGCAAAAGTAGCTTATAGGATTGGATTGCCAAATGCTTTTTTCAATGTCCATAATGTGTTTTATGTATCATACCTACCGAAGTGAGTCCAAGACCATATGGATGTTTTGGTTTCAAGAGCAATGGAAGACTTGATTGTTGGGCCAAATATGACCTATGTTAGGAAGCCCATCCGAATTGTAGAGCAAGATGTCAAAATGCTTCAGAACAAGAAAGTGGAGCTTGTTCGGGTCTAATGGAGCGAGGTCCAAGATAATCGTACTTAGGAGATGGAGGATAAAGTCAAGAAGACTTATCATGAGTTGTTTTCCTAAATTAGCATGTATGTTTGCTATGTTTTGTGTTAAACCATACATACAAACAAGCATACATACATATGATATTATGGTTGATTTTATTATGTATTGGTAGATGTACTGGTACATTTTGTTAGAGACGCATGGGTAGGGAACTTATGTGTGTGTTTATGCTAGAATGGGCTTGAGAAAGTTTATTAGGTCACCATCGTGCCTTATTTAAATTTCTAAGATGAAATTCCTATAAAGGAGGAAGGCTATATTGACCGATATATTAATAGATAATTAATTAAGGAAATTAATTATAATAATAAATGTTAAAAGATTTAATTAAGGAACCAAATAAAAAATGAAAAAAATTAAACAAGGTAAATATATGGGGACTTTATTTACTTGTTGGGTATACGAGATTAATAATAAAAAATTATTAAGTGAAGACTTAGGGGATTTAAGTTAAATAAGATATAAATAATAGAATTAGCGGTATGCTATATGGGAAATTATGTAATTTGTTACATATATCTAACTCTGTGACCAATCTTGTTCAAAATAAAAGGTTTTTTTTCTTTCTATCATACACTTATTACATAGTGATATAAATAATTAAGTAATTAATTTAAAATATATAGATGGAAAATTCTTAAATGATATGTTATATGATAGTAATTACAAAGTGTTGTAATCTTGAGAATTTTATCACAATGAAAATAACATACTGTTTTAAATATTCCTAGTCAGGATGCATCGAGAGCGGATATTGATGCATCCGTTGAGTAGTACATAACGCTCTCCAGATGTTAGGCAGCATATTACTCCTGACTACTAGGGGCACCAAGAGGTTATGTACTGATAATTATTGGATAATTATGGAATGACTCACTCGATAGTTTTTTGTTGGTTGATATAACTAAGGTCAAATAGAAAATATCGATGTGACTAATTTACACACTTCTTTCGACTTGAGAATTTCATCTTCAACATGGAAGCTTTGTTTTGATTATAGTCAAATCATGGCATAGCGTCAATTGAATGACTATAGTTGGGTCAAGTGGAAGTATTGGAAGTGAAACACTATTCAGGAAAGGATTCGTCTTCTCGGTTATATAGGGTTAGTATCACGGTCAATTGAAATCAACTCAGAGTCAAAACTCTGGCCATAGTAGTAGAATTAATAATAAAAGTTATTATTGAACCAAGGACTTTGTTTTTAGAGTTACAAAGTTGAATATGGACGATGTTGGAATTTTGATCAAAACCAAATTTCATAAGTCCTAATGTGATATAATTTTGACAAAGAGAATCGGTGTAGATAATCATTACTACCATGGACTGCTTATAATAAGTAGAATTGGATTTTACCAAAAGATGTGGAAGCGATAAATTTAGCCAAAATGCCACACCATTAACGATAATATTAGAACTGCTCAACATTAATCGTTGATTGAATTTGCACCTATGAGTCACATGACCGAAATGATGAATATTCCGAATGAACTGCATGATTTAATTGATTTTTAATAGTTGAAAATCAATTAAATTAATTAATATTTATGAAATATTAATATTAAAATCTATTAAATTTATTTGAATGCCATTAGTATTTAGTAAAGTGCATATATAAAAGTTATGAACGTATGTATCGATACACGACATTGGTAGAATGTTTAAATATGATTTAAATAGAATAAATTCTAAAAAGGGCTTTAAATGGATTGAATAAATTAATATCTGTGAAATGTTAATTGTTAAAAATTTCTTACTTTATTTGTTTGATTACCATTAGTATTTGATAAGGTGTGTATATAACAGTTATAAGCGCGCGTATCGGCATAAGATATCGATAGGAAATTTAAATTGGATTTAAATGAGAATAAACTAATTGATTTTTAGAATGTTTTGGAGCCTAAATAGCCTAAGTAATGGTCGACCATTCTTTGATGAACAAGAGGGGTCTTTTTCTTTAAAATGAAAAGAAAATCTTAATTAAAAGGAGAGGAATCAGCATATATTAAATGCCTCAATTATTTCCTCCTTTAAAAAAAATTATCTCTGTCATTTTCTCCTTTTAATTCATATTCTTGTTGGAACTAGGCCAGCCCGGAGTGGAAGCTATGAATGAATTTCAAATTTTTTTTACCCTTTTGGATCTTTATTGGGCCTATGAAATCTAATTTATTTAGAACATTTCTAAATTTATTTTAAATCAATCATATATTTTATTTAAATTCGAATATTTTGTAATATGAAATTGATTTGATTAGATTTAGTTTATATACGTGTGTTATGTGTGTGTGTATCTGTGTGTGCGCGCATGTGTAACATGATAATCCATGAAGGGTATAACATACCCGTATATAAATGCTGAGATTTACATTGCAATGGACACATTAGCTCATTTTGTATGTGTTGTATGTTGTCCAAATATGTGCATACATAAATATTATAGAATATATAAATCATATATATATATATATATATATGTGTGTGTGTGTGTGTGTGTGTATGTATGTATGTATCATAAGATATGTTTCAAAACATTGTAAAGTAAATTCATACATAAATGTATACATATGTTTATTTATATTTAGATATCATATATATATATAAATACATATATATAATATTATAATTAATAATTTATAACATAATACATGTAAATATGTAGATAAGTGAATACATATATAAATATATATATATAATATTTATTTACTTAATTTTAGCGTAAATTAACTATTTGATTTTTATACATATGTATATACTTATAAATATAAATCTAATGAAATAATTAATTTCATGGTTTAATATATGTTTACATAAATACAAAGTAAGTTAATACACACACACACATACATACATACATACAATATATATAATGATTCAAAAATTTATTCTAGTTCAAAACTAACATAAGTTTGCAGGAAAAATTAATTTAATATTTTATGGTCTATTATTAATGAATTAAATAATAGTTTCGACTATAATTAATTAATACAAAATATTCGAATGAGAAAAAATCAATTTTAAAAAATATGAAAATCAAGGGTCACAAAACACATGTCACGGAAAAATATCGGATTTATTTGACTTAAATATTATTTTAATAATTAAAAAACATTTTGGCCATAACTTAGTAAAATTATTAAAAATATAAAATATTAATGAAAAATTCTAAAATAATTTTCAAAAGCTTCTTATACAATTTATTAATTTTAAAAAAATATAAAATTAAATTTTTGGAACATTAATTATTTTATTTATAATAAAGAATTCATATGATCATTAATAATAAATAATAATATATATAAATCCATATAAAAATTATTTTTGGGTTTTATAATTCATAATAAGCATATATAAACAAATAAAATATTTAAATCAATTTTATATATTATATAATCATATATGTAATTATATAAGTAGAGCATTTATATATATACACACATAATTAATATATATAAGCTAATATATATCAAAAAATTAAATTCTGCATTGAAAGTTAAGTCTAATTATAACTGATTTATAAACATAAACTTTTGTATCATGCACATAACCAATCTAATTGTGACAACTACATTTACCTACAAATCTCACATAACTAAACATATAACAATAATATATATACATGGATTTAGACGTGAACAATTTATAGATTATAAAATATGATATTATATCAGTAATATGAAATGAAATTTACATATCAATGATGCCTTTGAGTCCATGTAGAAGCAATGAATTTTCTTCTCTAAGTACCCCCGATTCGTGAGGTTGCTAATTCGGAATCGACGACCTTCTACTATCGAATAGTATTTGATTTAACTTTTACTTGATTTGAGATATTGGAGTTGATTAGGGGATCTATTTCAGATAGCAGAATGAAGATAATAATGGCAACGAAAAGCAGAAAAAGAATAGGTTTTAGAGATCCATATATATAGGATTCCATAAGTGAGAAATAGGGAAAACCTTTTTACTTATTCTCTCTTGATCTCAATCCTTTATCTCTGATCCCTTACCTCAGTTTTTGCCACCTTCAGTGACTTGCCAAAACCAAAATTTGCAGCCCTAACGATGGGCTTTAAACTCATTTATGCCCAAGCCAAAATACTATGCAATTAAATCTAATTTAATCGCTTACCGATATTGTATATCGATCGATATATTTATAACTATTATAAATATATATAACATTATTTATTTCTCAAATCATATTCAAATTTTATAATTAATATTTTATAAATATTAATTAATTTAATTAACTGATAACAATTATAAACTAATTAAATCATTCGGTCTTAAGGGAATTCATCATTTCGGTTGTGCAACTCTTGGGTGTAAATTCGATCAGGAATTAACACTGAACTATTCAAATGTTAACGTTCACACGTCACTTAGCATGTGGTGTGATATTATGGCTAAATTTATCTGTTACTCACTTTTGGTAAAATCTTATTTTAATTTAATAAGCTTTACCAGTTAGTGGCATTTATACACACCAGTTCTCTTTATCAAAACTGTATCACTTTGGACTTATGAAATTTGGTAATTTTCAAAATTCCAATATCATCCACATTCAACTCTATAATCCAAACACTAAGTCCTTGGTTCAATAATAAAAATTATTATTAACCAAAATTCTCTGGCCAGAGACTTTGAGTTGAGTTGATCATGATACCCACCACATATAATTGAGGAGACGAATCCTCTCTTGAATAGTATTCCATTTCCAATACTTCCACTCGACCCAACTATAGTCACTCAATGGATGTCATGCCAAGATTTGGCTATAATCAAAGTGGAGCTTTCATATTAAAGATCTACGATATTCTCAAGTCGAGAGAATTGTGTAAATCAGTTACACGATATTTTCTGTTTGACCTTAGTTATATTAACCAACAGAAAACTATCGAGTGAGTCATTCCATAGTTATCCAATAACTATTATTACGTAACCCCTTGGTGCTTTCAACAGCCATGAGTAATACATTGTCCAAGATTTGGAGAGCGTTACGTATTTTGTCTCAACGGATATATTGATATGCAATCTCGATGCACCTTGACTAGGAACATTTAAAATGGTATATTTGTTTTTATTATGATAAATTACTCACGGTTACAACACTTTGTAACTACTATCACAAAAACACATCATTCATGGATTTTCTATTAAATATACTTTTAATTAAATTAATTAATTAATATAACACATTATATCAATTATATAATAGAAAGAAAAACACCTTTTATTTCGAATAAGATTGATTACTAGTTAGATATATGTAACAATTACATAATTGCCCCTATGGCATAACCCTAACTCTATAAATCTCCCACTTGCACTTGGGTTCAATTATGGAATCTTATTCCAACTTCTCCAATTGGTTTCCTTAAAACCAATTGGGTCACCCTTAGTGAACGGGTATCCTATTGTGTTTTAATCATCTACTTTGTCGACTAACTCTCTCCGATGCTGGTAAACTACCTTTATCATGTGAAACAATTCTGAGTTTGTTTCTTGACTTCTAGTGAGCTCTAAATTCTACAAGGAACTATGTCATGACATTGTTATCATATAACAATGTTATGGGATTCTCAACATTTGGCATCACCCTCAGCTCAGTTATAAAACTTATGCATTTATATTTATATACATTGCTTTTATTGTGGCACTATTCAAGAAGATGTACTTAGCCTTTTTCGTTGAACCAACCAGAGTCTTTCATTCAGAACATTTCCAACTTAAAAATTCTTGATATGAATTTATTATTGACATGTTATACTCAATATCATTTATGAGAATTTGAATCCGAACATTCCTTCATAAGGAGTTCACTGTTTCCGTAAACAATTATCCAATATTTCATAAATACACAAGAACACCTCAAAAAAATATTTATGATATCAATTTGGGTTTGATATTTGCTTCATGTATCAAAAATATAAACAGATCACGATATCATAGACAACATAACAAGTATGATAATTCCTATTGTCAATGCATATGGAACTCATCTCAAATGTTCCGTATTAAACAATTTAATAAAGTGTCTTTGCATATAGATTTGGGACATTCCCGATATCTTTTATACTCACTATAAAATACATCAATTACACATTCAACATCGAGTATTAAAATAACTAAGGCTGATTTTAATACAAATACCTCGTTAAAATCAACAATGTGTTGTTTACTTACAGTTTAGAAATATTAATGTACCTTATAACATTCTTTTTTTAGAGCACATGCTTCCTATGCATTTTGATTGACAATCAAATTATTTGATATTTTTATCAAAACGCTTGTCCAGTTTTGATGCTTGTCGAATGATACTTTCGTATCTATTCTTGGATCATATTCAAATACTCACAAACCTAAATATTGTTCTCATTAACTTCAATACACTTTGGTTGTTATGTGCAAATACTCTATTTTAAATCATTATTTAGATTGTTTCCATTTCAGCGCATATGTACCAAATCACAAAGTCTTATGAAGCTATAATTTTGTGAGTAAATTCGAAATAACTTGATCATGTTGAATGATGAATCTATTATGCTAATTTCAACCTTTGAAATTTACGAGATTATTCTTATCAACATTGCACATTTAATTCCAACTGCATTAGTCTTGCCCATAAAGACACAATCGCGGCTGATGGATCACATCCCTTCGGTTACGACTACCAAAATCATATTCTGATGATGTACTTAGAATTCATTTTCGGATCTTCGCATCATACCATATAATAGAGTTAACACTCTTAATGTTTTAACTAAACAACCGAGGATTATATATTTTCGACATTGATAAGAAACTCATTGTTTCTCTTCAATACACGAGAATACTTATTAGACATTCTAATGCGATGTGTTCATTTAGGTTAGTTGATTTCATTTCATTTCATGTAATCAGTTTTATTTTTGGATCATATCAAATTTCATTTTACTACCAATAATTTCTCAAAGAAATTCCTTCACAATGAAGTTGGTATTTCTTCAAACAACAATTGTTTCTCAGTGTAACAGAACAGGTATTCATAAACACTTTATGGATTACCTTTTATATAAAACTGATTTAGTGTTTAGTTTATAAAACTTATATTCAAAACATAAATATCTCATCTAATGGCAGACTTTCCCAAACTCCTTTTATGGAGATTCATATAGGATCCCTCACGAACAATTATTATGTGTAGACTTTCGACTCGCACAACCTGCCAACTCCTTGGTCTAGAATATGTTGGGGTTTCTTATGACCCTTATCTTGTATGATTTTGTAAACTATTATTTAGATGAAATAATATTAACCTTGTGTACTACTGTTAAGTACACAACCTTATAGAAAGAAATTAACTCAACTTCACTCACAATTATCGCACGTTGTCCAATAAAATTCGATTACTTCTTATCGATACATCATTATGTATTACGGTTGAGAATGACTTTTTAGATTGAATCTTTATTCATTTTTAGGTACGTTCAAAACCTTTACCAATATACTCACATATTCGATCAAATCGAGTTATTCCAATCGCATGTTACATTGTTTACTTCCCATGTATATTCTACGAGTTTACATAGACATACTACATATGTATCAAATACACATGTCCATGTCGATGATAACTCATTGGTGAATATAACGAAGTATGTGAAACCGTTTTGGTATTAATAGACTTACAATCATATACAACTATATGTATCAATCCAAAGAGTTCATCAACTCTAATGATGCTCCTACTAAATGGGTGCATTGTCCTTAATTGTTTGAGATATAATTACCCAGTATTGTATGATTCATAATCGTATAATAATTATTTCTCAAAACTACGTCTTAGTCCATAATTCCAAAATAATTGTAAATAACTTTGGATACTTTAGTATTTTCCAATGCATCACTTTTGTTATGAAAACAAATACCACATTATAGTTTTATTTCATATTGAATATTCATAATATTCACATTGAAATATAACTATATATATTTTTTCAATCAACACTGAAAAATAGTCATTACTTCATAAATAATGTTCAATATGTTTTACGAAAACAATTTTCGTAAATGCAATTAATAAGTGTTACATGGCATGATCCCACTATTTCCGCCATTACTATAATAGTGTACTAATTTTAGAGGTTCATTATTCACTTAATGTGACGACCGCCCATGACCCCTGCACCGAACCTAGAGATAGTGCGCTGTAAAGTGTGCCAGGCGACCATGGATGATTGCCAGGGTAAAATTAAAACAACAGAATCTTTCGTATTACTCACAGCGCATGGACAAAATACAATAGAATATATATATAGTTAAGCTTCACAGAATAGAATCTCATCAATAAAACTTCATAATAGTTGAATACAAACATCTGAACAGTCAATACATCAAGCCTCACTACATAACACTCAGAGAAATATACAAACAGCGGAACATCCAGTACATATAGTAAGAAGATAATATGCAAGCCTCCAGCTCGTCTTCGATATCAACATCGTGGAAAGCAAGAACAGCACATGTCACCTGCTACCTAGTCTGCCCATCTCAAAATGGACGAATAACCCAAGGCAATAAGAGTTAAAACATAAAGCCTTGAGTCAGACAACAGTCTTAGTGAGCGGTAAATTAACTGACAACATACCAAAAGAGCATAAAGGAAAAAGGAATAGGAATCCAACCCTCCCACTCCACCTCTTTCTACAGTGATAGCCCCCAGACACACATTAAGCAGAAGCAAACATAGCAAAGCATACAATTTAAAGTAAAGCAATTATCACTCGAGTCAAGGGCGATGTTTTCCAAGTACAAACCCCCAAGGCCTAAACCAAGATCAGATAAGCACCCAGAAAACACTGCTCTTGAGACCGAATGACGATACAACCAAACATCCATGACTCTGGCTATCACTGTTATCATTGCTTCGATATCATCGTTAATTGAATGACCGGCTCATTATTTCATCCGTCCGTCAAGGGCTAATGGAAACCCCGGCTCTAGACATGACTCTGCACGTCATCGTGACCCGTGCCTAGGACTATCGAATCTGCCCAGAGTACTCGACTACCAATCAGTAGCCTTCAGGGACTATCGAATCTGCCCAACGTACTCTTGCTTTGAGCATGCTAGAACCTTCAACAACGATGAGATCTCAGCCTTCTAGTCATCCTCCCCGACGACTATTTCCATACTAGCTCAAGCGCCTCTCGAGCAAACCATTATCCTCAAACTCGAACCATTTCACCGAGTTATCAATCTGGTTGGAATGATCCCGTCTGGATTAGACCAAGACTATCTCATATCATACTTCGCCTCATCATCACCATAGCAAAGCCTCATCTCAACATCATCCTCAAATCTATCCATATGAGCTTCATCATCCACTACATATGCCACGAGCAGCTTTTCCAATTCAAGAGCCTTTCCCTTAGCTTTCGAATCATCTTCGACCATCTTGTCTAAATCAAATCATCAATCATCTAATTCATAGCAATCAATCAAATCAAACATTAATCCAAGTAAACAAGCATTCAAATATGATCTAAATAGACAATTATAACAATAATGGCAATTTCTTAATTAAAGAGTCAAAAGTCTAACAAGCATGAAAACATGAGCAATATCTCTATAATCTTGATGAATGATCTTGCATAGGTTAACATGTAGTAAAATGGATGCCAAATCATTATGAACAATGGATCTATATGGATCTATACTTAGGATTAGGAAAATGCATGGAAATCACTACTTTAACACAAAATCAAGCCAACGATCCGATATACTCCTTTGGATCCGTGTGAGAGATAATCACCACTCACCAAATCACCTAAATACCCCAAAAGCAACACACTTCAGATCTGGACAGCGAAGGATCTAACTCGATCTATCACGAATCCACTTCAAACGATGAAATCTCTCTTCGATGGATGAAGATCTTCAATCTAAGCTCTTGGATCTTCGATTTGATCTTCGATTTGGATGGAAGGAATCACAAGATTAGAGTGGAGAAAAGAAGTGAAGAAGTGTAGAACTCAAGCTCTCAAAATGGCAGCACTTCGTCGCTTCGAAATCCGGATCCCAAAAATGAAGAAAAACCCTCATATTTATAGGCTGATCCTTAGGTCGCTCGCTCTTAGGTCGTCCACGACCTAAAAACCCACGACCTAACAAAACCCTACGACTTACGACCTAGCGCAAGCGCGCGACTTACAGATCCAACGACCTAACACATGCGCGCTTATACGACCTAACGACTTAGCATATGCGCGCTTCCTCGCGACCTACGACTTAACTGAGACGCGACCTAGCAACAGTTCCGACCTAACGACTTAACGGAAGCCACGATCTAACTATGTCACGACCTAAAACAATGCGCGACCTAACTATGTCACGACTTAAAACAATGCGCGACCTAACTTCTCAATAACCACGCGACTTAACTGGGTTACGACCTAACCCCTTACGACCTAATACTTAGCGACCTAACAACCCACGACCTAACTCCTAAGTCGTCTACGACTTAACCTCCTTAGGTCGCTCACTGCTACCCCCAGCTTCCTTAGGTCGTCGCCGACCTACCCTCCTTAAGTCGCTAACTCTTAAGTCGCCGACCGACCTATCCCTTAGGTCGTTAACTCGCCCAATCTCTTAAGTCGCTTACTAACTTAAGTCGCCTATTTCCTTAAGTCGTCTACGACCTAACCTACTCCACGACCGAAGTCACCACACGACTTATCTCCTATACGACCTAACTATCACACGACCTAACTTCTTAGGTCGTTCCAATACTTAGGTCGCTCCACTTCACTAAGTCGTCTACCCCTTAACTCGCCCACTTCCTTAGGTCGCTCCAAACTCTCATACAACCTAAGACTTAGACTCTGGACGACTTATCAAAAATGCGACCAAATGTCAACTGTTTTACGATGTTTCGATCCGTAAAAATACGGGTCGTTACATTCTCTTCCCCTTAGGAATTTTGCCCCCGAAATTCCAAACAAACAAGAGCAAACAAAGGCTATTCTGCATGCCTACCATCCATAGCAATCAACAAACCATGCATCCAATTCTAGCTTAGCATGCAGAATTCTAAAACTTAGAACAAGTTACAATGTCGTTAGATGACACGACACCTTAGGGCCATACCTTGAAGAGTTCAGGATGAGCTGCTTTCATCCTCTCTTCCACCTCCCATGTACAGTCGTTATCATCATCACTCCATTGTATCTTGAGCAACTTAACTACCTTCCTCCTAAGCTGTTTCGTGTCAGTTTCCACAACACGAAGCGGCTTACGAGGTCTCCTATCGACTGGATTAACTTCGAAATCTTCACAGCTTTCAGCAGAAACCACTGTATTCGAGTCGTGCACATACTTCCGTAGAAACGATACATGAAAAACATTGTGCACACCCGACATATTTTCTGGTAACTCCAATCTGTAGGCGAGCTTTCCAATTCGCTCGGTGATTGGGAATGGTCCAACAAATCTCGGAGTCAATTTTCCTTTCTTCCCGGATCGAATAACATTCTTCAGTGGAGAAATCTTCACAAAAACCATATCACCTACGTCGAACTCCAAATCCTTTCGACGCTTATCAGCATAACTTTTCTGACGGTCTTGGGCTGTCTTCATTCATCGCCGAATGATCTCTATACAATCTGAAGTCTGTCGAATCATTTCTGGCCCAAGTATCAACTTTTCTCCTGTCTCTAACCAACATGTCGGAGAGTTACACGGTCTTCCATATAATGCCTCATACGGTGCCATACCAATGCTTGATTGGAAACTATTATTATACGAAAATTCCACCAAATGAAGGTGATCTTCCCATGATCCTCCGAAATCTAAAACACAAGCTCTAAGGAGATCTTCCAAAACTCGGTTGACTCTCTCGGTCTAACCATCTGTTTAAGGGTGATGAGCTGTACTCAAACACAACTCGGTTCCCAAAACTTCCTGGAAGCTCTTCCAAAATCCACTAGTGAACAATGGGTCTCGATCACTCACTATACTCTTCGGAATACCATGGAATCGAACTATCCACTTAACATATAACTCAGCCAACTTTGATGCAGTCCTAGTCGATCGAACAAGAATGAATCTTGCACTCTTAGTCAGACGATCTACAATGACCCAAATTCCTTCATTTTACGTTCTTGTTCTAGGTAGTCCATCAATAAAATCCATCGATATTTGCTCCCACTTCCATGTAGGAACTTCCAATGGCTGAAGCAATCCACTTGGCTTCTTCTGCTCGGCTTTTACCAACTGGCAGTTCATACATTTGGAAATAAAATTTCCAACATCCTTCTTCATACCTTCCCAGTAATAGGTTCTCTTCATATCCCGATACATCTTATTTCCACCTGGATGAATTGTCAACTTCGAGTGATGACTTTCCCTCAGAACTTCATTCCTCAATTCATCGATATCGGGAACAACTAGTCGTCCTTGTTTCCGAAGCCAACCTTCTTGATCGACCTCGAGTCCTTTATCCTTTTCTGGGTCCAATCCAGATTCCAAATCACGGATAATCTTGACAAGCTTATCGTCTCGCTTTTGGCTCTCGCTAATCCTTTCCACAAGAGTAGGTCTTATCGATAAGTTTGCCAACATTTCAGGTTCCAACTCACATCTGGGCCTGAAGTCATATCCAGCTAAATACTCGAGATTCTTCCATTCTGAAAACATGGCCCCCAATCCTGCATGTCTTCGACTTAATGCATCTGCCACTGCGTTACCTTTTCCCGGAGTATAAGCTATACCGAAATCATATGATGCCAAAAACTCTAGCCATCGTTGCTGCCGAATATTCAAATCCTTTTGGGAGAAAAGATACTTCAACGACTTATGATCTGTAAACAACTCAAATCGAACTCCCAATAGGTAATGTCTCCACATCTTCAGAGCAAATACAATCGCGCTAACTCCAAATCATGAGTCGGGTAATTCCTTTCATGCGGCTTCAGTTGTCGACTTGCATACGCAACAACTTTATCCTTCTGCATCAGCACTGCTCCAAGTCCAGTACCACATGCATCGGTGTAAACCACCATCTCATCATTCCCACTTGGAATAGTCAAAACAGGAGCACTTGTCAGTCGCTCTTTCAGGATTTCGAAAGCTTGCTCACACTTATCATCCCATCGGAACACTTGGTTCTTTTTCGTCAATCCTGTTAACGGTGCAGCTACCTTGGAAAAGTCTTTGATAAACCGACGATAATATCCTGCTAATCCAAGAAAACTTCTCACATCAGATGCATTCTTAGGTCTAACCCAATCCTAGATTGCTGCCACCTTAGCGGGATCAACCGCTATTCCATTTCCAGAAATAATATGGCCTAAGAACCTCACTTCGCTCTTCCAGAAGTGACACTTCGAAAACTTAGCTTTCAGCTGATGTTTCCGTAAGATTTCCAAAACATTACGCAAGTGCGTCTTGTGCTCTTCTTCAGTTTTGGAATAAATCAAAATATCATCCACAAACACAAGTACGAACTTGTTCAACTAATCTCTGAATACTCTATTCATAAGATCCACAAAATATGCTGGTGCATTAGTCAATCCAAACAACATTACTAGCCACTCAAAGAAACCGGATGATGTCCTGAAAGCAGTCTTCGGCACACTATCCTTAGCCACTCTCAACTGGTGAAATCCCGTTGCCAAATCCATCTGAGAAAATACCTTAGCTTCGTGAAGCTGATCAAACAAGTCATCTATTCTCGGCAATGGATACTTGTTCTTCTTAGTCACTTTATTCAGCTCACGATAATCCACACACAACCTCAACGATCCATCCGCTTTGGTTGCAAACACAACTGGTGCACCCCATTCGGACACACTACGCCGAATGAATCCTTTCTGTAAAAGGTCATCAACCTGCACCTTCAACTCCTGCTGTTCCCTAGGCGCCATCCGCCTAAGAGGCATCACAACAGGTCTGGCTCCTTCAACTAGATCTATATGAAACTCGATCTCTCTATGCGGCGGTAACCCTTTGACCTCGTCAAAGACATCCTCAAACCCATTAGCGATTGGCACAGATGACAGTCCATCCCGTGGAACAACCAGCGAATACATGAAGCTCATGAAGATGCCTTCTTCATGCTTACATCGTATCACAATATTTCGCCCCTCCACATTCTCGACTGTCACCTCCAACCTATCACAATCAACCTTTGCCGCATACTTCCTAAGCCAGTCCATACCCAAAATAATTCCGAACCCCGCAAAGTTTAGAACAAAACAATCACAAACAAAAGAGCAATCATGACTCGATACAATCAGACCACGGCATAACATACACAAACAAGACGAACCCCCAACTGGATTAGTCACAACCAATGGCCTATCAACAATATCCGGTTCCAAACCTAACCGGCTTACAAGTTCTTTACAAACAAACGAATGCAACGCCCCAGTATCAAATAGCACTCTAACTGGAACACCACATATGGAAAGAGTACCTTGAACCACCACACTCTTTCCTTTCTCTTCAGCGGTAGGAGCTTTCGAAGATGATGGAACAGCCCCCAAAGCATAAGCTTGCACAATCTGCTTGTCCTTCCGCGGTTCCGGATAATTCTTCTTAACATGCCCCAGCTTGTCACAGTTGTGGCACTTCACCGACACCTTCGGATTCTTGCAATCCCTGGAGAAATGGCCCTTCTGTTGACAATTGAAGCAGGTCACTTCGCCCTTTGGCTTCTTCTGGCCATCCTTACCCTTTTGTTGCTGCTGCTTCCTCTTCTTGTTTCCACCCTGCTGTGGTCTAGACTCCTCCTTGGTCACAGCAACAACAGATCCCTCTTTAGGAAACAGATTCTCATGCCTGAGAGCCTTCTCTACAAGCTTCTCAAATGGATCGTCCAAATGATCCACCAACTGCCTCCCAAGATAACTGCCCAAACCTGTCACAAACTTCTCATTCTTCTGATATGCAGATTCAATATACGACCGAGCATACTTGGACAAAGCTTCAAACTCAGAAACATACTCAAGAACTGGTCTTCCACCTTGCTTGAGCTCCACAAACTTCTTGAACAGAACAGACTTCTGAGCCGTAGAAATGAACTTAGCTTCAAATCTGGCTTGGAATTGCTCCCAAGTAATCTCTTCCTCCGGAGTATCAATGGTGATAGAGTTCCACCAATCAGAAGCTCTTCCTTGAAGCTGTCTTGATGATAACTTCCTCTTAGTTGCATCCTCAATTCCCAAATCACCAAAGATCCTTCTACAAGCATCTATCCACCTCTGGACTTCAATAGTTGATTCTGTCCCCAAGAAAACCTTTCCTCCAAGAGCAGTATAATCCTTGCACAACTTAGCAAAATCCACCAGTTTTGGAGTTTGAACTTGAACTCCAACATCCACCGATGGCCCCGGAGCTGGCATCCTTCTCATGATCGAAGTCATCATAGCTTCGAACATAGCAGCATAATCAGCAGCCCCCTCAGTAGCACGGCCTTCCCTAGCAGCTGGTCTCCCTCTTCGACTCATCCTTAATATCTATAAAAAGGAATAATTAATACACTTTGAGAAACAACTGTATAAGGGATTCAAATCATTCTAAGCTACTATATTATATATAGTAATCATCCATCAAAATACAATTACGTCTCTCATACGTAGTTACGTCAGCGAGCGTTGGGTAAAATCGATTAACCAATGCTCTGATACCAAATGTGACGACCGCCCATGACCCCTACACCGAACCTAGAGATAGTGCGCTGTAAAGTGTGCCAGGCGACCATGGATGATTGCCAGGGTAAAATTAAAACAACAGAATCTATCGTATTACTCACAGCGCATGGACAAAATACAATAGAATATATGTATAGTGAAGCTTCACAGAATAGAATCTCATCAATAAAACTTCATAATAGTTGAATACAAACATCTGAACAGTCAATACATCAAGCCTCACTACATAACACTCAGAGAAATATACAAACAGCGGAACATCCAGTACATATAGTAAGAAGATAATATGCAAGCCTCCAGCTCGTCTTCGATATCAGCATCGTGGAAAGCAAGAACAGCACCTGTCACCTGCTACCTAGTCTGCCCGTCCCAAAATGGACGAACAGCCCAAGGCAATAAGAGTTAAAACATAAAGCCTTGAGTCAGACAACAGTCTTAGTGAGCGGTAAATTAACTGACAACATACCAAAAGAGCATAAAGGAAAAAGGAATAGGAATCCAACCCTCCCACTCCACCTCTTTCTACAGTGATAGCCCCCAGACACACACTAAGCAGAAGCAAACATAGCAAAGCATACAATTTAAAGTAAAACAATTATCACTCGAGTCAAGGGCGATGTTTTCCAAGTACAAACCCCCAAGGCCTAAACCAAGATCAGATAAGCACCCAGAAAACACTGCTCTTGAGACCGAATGACGATACAACCAAACATCCATGACTCTGGCTATCACTGTTATCATTGCTTCGATATCATCGTTAATTGAATGACCGGCTCATTATTTCATCCGTCCGTCAAGGGCTAATGGAAACCCCGGTTCTAGACATGACTCTGCACGTCATCGTGACCCGTGCCTAGGACTATCAAATCTGCCCAGAGTACTCGACTACCAATCAGTAGCCTTCAGGGACTATCGAATCTGCCCAACGTACTCTTACTTTGAGCATGCTAGAACCTTCAACAACGATGAGATCTCAGCCTTCTAGTCATCCTCCCCGACGACTATTTCCATACTAGCTCAAGCGCCTCTCGAGCAAACCATTATCCTCAAACTCGAACCATTTCACCGAGTTATCAATCTGCTTGGAATGATCCCGTCTGGATTAGACCAAGGCTATCTCATATCATACTTCGCCTCATCATCACCATAGCAAAGCCTCATCTCAACATCATCATCAAATCTATCCATATGAGCTTCATCATCCGCTACATATGCCACGAGCAGCTTTTCCAATTCAAGAGCCTTTCCCTTAGCTTTCGAATCATCTTCGACCATCTTGTCTAAATCAAATCATCAATCATCTAATTCATAGCAATCAATCAAATCAAACATTAATCCAAGTAAACAAGCATTCAAATATGATCTAAATAGACAATTATAACAATAATGGCAATTTCGTAATTAAAGAGTCAAAAGTCTAACAAGCATGAAAACATGAGCAATATCTCTATAATCTTGATGAACGATCTTGCATAGGTTAACATGTAGTAAAATGGATGCCAAATCATTATGAACAATGGATCTATATGGATCTATACTTAGGATTAGGAAAATGCATGGAAATCACTACTTTAACACAAAATCAAGCCAACGATCCGATATACTCCTTTGGATCCGTGTGAGAGATAATCACCACTCACCAAATCACCTAAATACCCCAAAAGCAACACACTTCAGATCTGGACAGCGAAGGATCTAACTCGATCTATCTCGAATCCGCTTCAAACGATGAAATCTCTCTTCGATGGATGAAGATCTTCAATCTAAGCTCTTGGATCTTCGATTTGATCTTCGATTTGGATGGAAGGAATCACAAGATTAGAGTGGAGAAAAGAAGTGAAGAAGTGTAGAACTTGAGCTCTCAAAATGGCAGCACTTCGTCGCTTCGAAATCCGGATCCCAAAAATGAAGAAAAACCCTCATATTTATAGGTTGATCCTTAGGTCGCTCGCTCTTAGGTCGTCCACGACCTAAAAACCCACGACCTAACAAAACCCTACGACTTACGACCTAGCGCAAGCGCGCGACTTACAGATCCAACGACCTAACACATGCACGCTTATACGACCTAACGACTTAGCATATGCGCGCTTCCTCGCGGCCTACGACTTAACTGAGACGCGACCTAGCAACAGTTCCGACCTAACGACTTAAAGGAAGCCACGATCTAACTATGTCACGACCTAAAACAATGCGCGACCTAACTATGTCACGACTTAAAACAATGCGCGACCTAACTACTCAATAACCACGCGACTTAACTGGGTTACGACCTAACCCCTTACGACCTAATACTTAGCGACCTAACTACCCATGACCTAACTCCTAAGTCGTCTATGACTTAACCTCCTTAGGTCGCTCACTGCTACCCCCAGCTTCCTTAGGTCGTCGCCGACCTACCCTCCTTAAGTCGCTAACTCTTAAGTCGCCGACCGACCTATCCCTTAGGTCGTTAACTCGCCCAATCTCTTAAGTCGCTTACTACCTTAATTCGCCTATTTCCTTAAGTCGTCTACGACCTAACCTACTCCACGACCTAAGTCACCACACGAATTATCTCCTATACGACCTAACTATCACACGACCCAACTTCTTAGGTCGTTCCAATACTTAGGTCGCTCCACTTCACTAAGTCGTCTACCCCTTAACTCGCCCACTTCCTTAGGTCGCTCCAAACTCTCATACGACCTAAGACTTAGACTCTGGACGACTTATCAAAAATGCGACCAAATGTCAACTGTTTTACGATGTTTCGATCCGTAAAAATATGGGTCGTTACACTTAATATAGTTTATTTATTTCATATACTGCAACTAGTCTACAATGGAGAGTTCTACGATCAAATATCTTGAACTCAAAGAAGTAAATCTTATATAAAACAATTTTCTATATGAAAATACATCTTAGAATAGAGATCATATTTCTTAGTCCAATATTAAGTATCAATTATTATTTTTGAATTCTCATTTCCAATGTTTCTTTATGAAGTAGAAGTGACCTTCACTCGCTTCATCCCAACTGTACCTTTAATCACATCTACTCTTATACATTTCTTTTCTTTCTAAATGCTCGAACCATTCAAAAGAAATCCTTTACTACAATATCATAACGAACTCTTTACAAAAGTGCATTCGACTATCCTAAACTTTGAAGAATATCAAATATGTTGCGCTTTGTGTAAACTGATCAAACTGGCATTTCAATGATCGAGTTCTTAGAATGCTATTTGATTCATTTTGTAGTCAATCAAATTGAATACTTGATCTCACACTAAGGTTTATTTGGTTTTTCAAATGAACTAATTTCACAAAAATACCGTACATTACAAACTTTGACCATTCACCATATAACATTTATATACGATTGCATATGGATCAAATATGCATAGTCTTGTATTGTTTTTGGAGTTCGTAGCTCATAGAATGCAATACATGGTCTCGATCAAATAAACGCATAAGTTACCAAACTAAGAATGTTTTAGTAATTGTAAAATTAGGCACTTGCATGGATGTTGAAACGTTAACATGCAATAAGCTTTTATTGGTAAGTATATGTTATATTTCTATTTGTCAATCTTCAATTCATTTGTATATCTTAATTGATAAACATTTTATCAATCTTATTAAATGCACAAATTTATCAATGTAGATTATTATAAAATTATATAGCATATGTTCTTACAATATTAGAAAGACTAAATGTTATCATTTCATTTTTCTAATAAGGCTCCCACTAGTCTTTTATGTTTCACCAAACCCTAAGCAAAACATAGAAGTCTTTCAACTTCATTAGTGGGTGTTAGGACTCGTCCGTCTTGGAATTATGACATTGAGTTTGCTCAACGAGTAATAGCTCCATGGAAGATGGATAACTCCTTATCGGTTGTATACCCCTAACTCTTCTTGTCATAATCTCATTTCGATCTTGAGTTTGCTCAATAAACCAAAAGAGATTATTCACTCGTACCTACCATATCGCGACGGCCTAAGTATAGTATATGTACCTTGAGTTTGCTTAACAAAAACATATAGTTATCTTACATAATCTATTCAATATATCAATAATACCACACATAATATCGCTAGCTTGAGTTTGCTCAACAAATAACGAGTATGCAAGTAATTTATTAATATATACATATATGGTAGAGGCCAATATTATATTGAAGATTCATAATCTTCAATATATTATATTGAGTGATATCGACTTATGGAATAATGTATTTCCTATGAAATGTCATTGTGATTCAAATGTCGGACACATCTAAAATCACGGTATACGTACAATACGTGTATTTATTCCTTAAGTCTGTTTAGGGCTTCTTTAATGTTCCGCATTTGGTTTATACATTCATATTATATAAGTTTTATTATTGTATAACTTTTATAGTCTTATATATAACATTATATTAATCAAATCCTATTTAATTAATTTTAATTAATTAACATTTTAATTAATTTTATATTATTTTAATATAACATTTATATTAAATATTTATTAAATACTATACCCTTTATAGTATTGTGCAAATATCATATATATGTGTACATTATATTAATTCAAATTTGGGCCTTTTCTATTAGGGATAACTTTTGGGCTGTGAGCTTAATATTTAACCGTAACATGACTATTTAGACCACATAGGCTATTGGGCTACGATACCATTGTTAGAACTGGGCCAACCCGCAGTGGAATCTATGAGTGAATTTCAAATATATTTTTACCCTTTTGGATCTTTATTGGGCCTATAAAGTATAATTTATTTAGAAAATTTCTAAATACATTTTAAATAAAATCATATATTTTTAGATTCAAATATTTTGTAATATGAAATTGATTTGATTAGATTTAATTTATATACATGTATTGTATACATATATGTGTGTGTGCACGCACGCGTGCATGTGTAACATGATAATTCATGAAGGGTATAATGTGCCCGTATATAGATGCTAGGATTCACATTGTAACAGACACTTTAGCTCATTTTGTATGTATTGTATGTTGTCCAAATATGTGCATATATAAATATTATAGAATATATAAATCATATATATATATATAATAGCATCATAAGATATGTTTCAAAACATTGTAAAGTAAATTCATACATGTATACATGTGTTTATTTATATTTAGATATCTTATACACACACATACATATATATATAATATTATAATTAATAATTTATAACATAATAGATGTAAATATGTCGATAAGTGAACAAATATATAAATATATATAATATTTAGTTAATTAATTTTAGCGTAAATTAAATATTTGATTTTATATATCTATTTATATACCTATAAATATGAATATAATGAAATATGTAATTTCATGGTTAAATATATATTTACAATTCATGGTTAAATATATATTTACATCAATACAAAGTAAGTTTTTATATATATTTTTATATATAATGATTCAAAATTTTATTTCAGTTCAAAACTAATATAAGTTTACAGGAAAAATTAATTTGACATTTTATTGTGTATTATTAATGAATTAAATAATATTTTCGACTGTAATTAATTAATATAAAATCTTCAATTCAAAAAACAAATCATTTTTTAAAATTTACAAAAATCTAGGATCACGAAACACATGCCATGACAAAATATCAGATTTATTTGACTTAAAATATTATTTTTAATAATTAAAAAACATTTCAGCCATAACTTGATTAAATTATTAAAAATATAAAATATTCATGAAAAATTCAGAAATAATTTTCGAATGCTGCTTATATGATGTAGTAACTTAAAATATAAAATTGAATTTTTAGATCAATAATTATTTTATATATAATAAACAATTCATATAATCATTCATAATTAATAATAATAATATATATATATATAAATTATTTTTGGGTTTTATAATTCATAATAAGTATATATAAACATATAAAAATATTTAAATCAATTTTATATATTATAAAATCATATATATAAATAGAGTATTTACACACACACAATTAATACATACATACATATATATATATACACATATATATACATATATACATATATATATATATATATGTATGTATGTATGTATGTATGTATGTATGTATGTGTGTCTGTGTATATGATAATAAATATCAAAATATTAAATTTTGTATAGAAAGTTAAATCTAATTATAATTGATTTATAAACATAAACTTCTACATCATGCACATAACCAATCTAATTGCGACAACTACATTTACCTACAAAAGTTTCATCTAACTAAACATATAACAATAATATATATACATGTATTCAGATGTGAATAATTTATAGATTACAAAATATGATATTATATTAGTAATATGAAATGAAAGTTACCTATCAATGATGCCTTTGAGTCCACATAGAAGCAATGAATTCCCTTCTCTAAGTATCTTCTGATTCGTCGGGTTGCCAATTTAGAATCGACGACCTTCTACTATCGAATAGTATTTGATTTAACTTGAACTTGATTTGAGATATTGGGAATTGATTAGGGGATCTATTTTAGCTAGCAAAATGAAGATAATAATGGTGACCAAAAGTAGAAAAAGAATAGGTTTTAGAGATCCATATATATAACATTGTATAAGAGATAAATAGGAAAAACATTTTTACTTATTCTCTCTTAATCTCAACCCTTTCTCTCTAACCCCTTTCCTCGGTTTTAGTCACCTCTAATGACTTACCAAAACCAAAATTTGTAGCCTTAATGACGGGCTTTAAACCCATTTATGCCCAGGCTAAAATACTATGCAATTAAATCTAATTTAATCGCTTATCGATATCATATATCAATCGATATATTTATAACTATTATAAATATAAATAACATTATTTATTTATCAAATCATATTCAAATTTTGTAATTAATATTTCATAAATATTAATTAATTTAATTAATTAATGACAATTATAAACCAATTAAATTGTTTGATCTTAAGAGAATTCATCATTTCGGTTGTGTAACTCTTGGGTGTAAATTTGGTCAACAATTAACACCGAACTATTTGAATGTTAATGTTCACACGTCACTTAGCAGGTGGTGTGACATTATGGTCAAATTTATCGCTTACTCACTTTCGGTAAAGTCTCATTTCAATTTAATAAGCGTTACCCATTGGTAACATTTATATACATAGTTATCTTAGTCAAAACTGTATCACCTTGGACTTGTGAAATTTGGTAATGGTCAAAATTTCAATATCATCCACATTCAACTATACAGTCCAAACACTAAGTCATTGGTTCAGTAATAACAATCATTATTAACCAAAATGCTCTGGCTAGGGACTTTACTTTGAGTTGATGTAACGACCCAGTATTTTGAACCATTCGCATCCATTATAAGTGTATAGGTAGACACTCATGTCGGAGTTGAATTGCTCAAAATACCGCGTTGTTAATTTAAATTGGCAAAACTGAACATATACAGTAAATAAATAATCACAGATCACAAACACAGAGTAATAAATGCAGTGGAAATAAAAGAGATAGTAGTTCATGAAGCTACTATATGAATATATAAAATACATCAGAGTTAAACCAGATACAACGGAAGAGTAATATGATACATCAGATACAAAGCAGAATACATCACTGGAATCATCGAATATCTGAAAGTTGGATAGATAGCTGGATCTCCAAGCGAAGCTCCAACTCCAAAGGTGAGTCTCGAAAGCTGAACCACTCAGTCTGACTCGAGCGTAAAGCAAAAACACAAGACACTCGAGTCAGGATTAACATTCTTATATTAATAAATCCAACTCAAGTGAAATAGCAATTGAAATACAAGTAACTCAAAGGATGTTTGGAATAACCATCCTTTAAGGATCCGTCAAACTATCTACTATGTAGTAATGTACGATAAGTAGATAATGTCTATCAGTAATAATAAAGATATCAAAATAGCGTTAAGTCATGGCCCATTCCACCCTTAACACATTTTTATTCCCAAAAGCATATACAAGACCGTAGTTTCCCCAAAACCGGAAGTCACCAGAGGGCAATCCATATACTAAAGGTACAAATCAAAATCGTAGTGGTCGCGTATAAATGGAATACAAGTATGACAAGGCACATGAGGCAATACCCAAGGTAGTGATACTACCGTTCGCCTGATCCGGACTGGTGAGAACGCAACGCCGCAGCGCCCGCAACACCGTGAAACAACACTCCCAAAATCAAGGGTGCACCAATCGACAACAAGTATAAGTAGTTCGAAGAAGTGTGTCCACTTGAGGTAGCTAATCCTCCATTGGCCCGGCACAGCTCCTGTTTTAGTCATTTCCAATTTGACACAAGTGTCAAGGCTATCCATTATCGTTCTCTTTCTTCAGTCATCACGTACATCATTTCAACCACTTCATTCTGGATCATCACTCCGCGTATAGTTATTAAAGTGGTTTTCGGTTTAGATAGAGAGTATATCCATAACCGAATTCCGGTCTCTTTAATAACTTCCGTAATTATTACACCGATTGGTCGTTTATTTATTTCAAAACCAAATCAATTTCAATTTCAATTCGTAAATCAACATTTCATTTGTCTTTCGAAATCAATTTCCAAAATTTTCGTTTCAAAACTTCCAAATTATACATTCAAAGTCTTACAATTCAATTTCAATTTTATTTAAAAACAATTCAAATATTGATTCAAATTCGTATATAAGTTTCATTCCGAAATCATTTAAATCAATTTAGTTTTAACATACAAATCAATTTTCATTCATTTATCGATTTCATTCAATATCGTTAAATTAATTTATTATTCAAAACAATTTCTATTAAACTTCTCATTCATTAAATCAATTACTTAAGTTCAACTCCATTATATCAAAACTTACAAATTTTGAATTAAATTAAATTCGTCAAATCAATTCTTTCAATTACAAGTCTTATATTAATTCCAAAAATATCACATTTTCATTTCTTGTTAAAGAAATTCTATTTCACTTATTTACTTTCTTAAATAATTTTCCAAATCTTAATTAATAAAGAAAACTCAATTTCAATTATTTACGAAGTAAAATTCTCTTATTCAAAATTTCATTTTTTCTTATTAAAGAATTTCAATTCAATTTAATCATTAAATAATTCAATCTTATTTAATTATCAAATAATTCAAAACTTAATTATTAAATAATTTTCAAAGTTTCATAATTTCAAACATAATTATAATTTCAAACTTAATTATTAAATCATTTCAAAGTTTAATAATTTCAAACTTAATTATAATTTCAACTTAATTCAATAATTTCTCAAATTAAACAACATTCTTTCATTAATTACATTGTTAATATTTTGTTTCAGATTATTAAATATTAACATTTTCCTTTCATCAAAATTTAAATTTCAACTTCATTTCAAAACATATTATTTATTCAAATAAAATATTCGTTTTATTTTCAAATCAAATTATTGACCAATCGGGTTTTTTTTATTTAATTCTCTATCCTAGGTCAAAGTTCAATTTGGGTATTTATCATTTCAACCCGATTCCAATTTAATTCAAAATCAAAACATAGCAAAGGGAACTTGCAGTGTGATAACTGGGATGGTGTCAAAGTAAATAAACAAGCAATAACAACAATCAATAACAATCCAATAATCAATTCAAATAATCCCGAAATAACCGTATTAATTCGCATTGTTATTTGTACGAATTAATATAATTATTTCTAGAATCTACACTATCATTTCATGTAGATTAAAGATTATTACACTTATTATTCATACGTTTCTCACTTGTCATTCAATTTCAAATTTTTACACTACAACAATTAATCCAATATACGTCGATGGTCCAAAGTGTAATTATCACTATTCTACATGTCAATTAATTTAACAATTAAAGGGGTCATATTCACTAATCAAATTTAACATATAAATCAGTTTTAAAATTGTTATCTATTCTATATCCGTTTCAATTTTGCATACTATTTATCATTTAACACTAACAATTTAACGTCCAGTATAAACATCAACAATCAATCAATTATCAGCCAAACTGTATTATCATCACATAAATAATTAACAGATAATAGTGTCAGATGTCACAGGTGAACTGATATAGGCAATAGCATATATAACAGTGTAATTAACTAACAGCAACATATTTCAATTGTCGTTTCAATTGAAATCAAATTTAAATAAATAAAAGAATGTAAATCGTGAGTGATTGCTCACCTTTCGAGGCTAGAGAGATAGACGATGAAATTGAGTTTTGAATCCAAACACGAACTTCAAAATAAAGCAAATTGGACACTATTCGACGGAAAGAACAGGCACGATGGACAAGTCTGATGACAAAATCGATAAACAAATCAGAATAACTTTGATAGAACAGCAACGCTAACATAATAATATTATTATTTTCATGAAATCAATATTTGTGTAAGCACATATCATTTAAATAATAATAAACACATATAAAGCAGAGTATCTGTATAGTAAAAATGAATATATACTTATAAACATACATGCCAACCTAGAAAACAACAAAACTTATATATAATATGATATAACATAGATATATATAGCCAGATAACAAAAATCAAATCTGTAAGTAATATACATATATAACTTGCTGCAAAAATTTTTTTTTTTTTACAAAAACCAAAACACATTTTATATATTTAACCACTGTTTAATCCCAACCTTGTAATCGACGTTCGTACATATTTTATAAAAGTCAATACTATAAACTAATGCAAACAATCTTTGTGTTCAAATATTGATTAAACAATATATATACAATAACGGACCAAGACTTCAGTATGCATTATACTTGAAAACCAATATGAATATATCTCACAAACAATAGTACAAGTTAAATGCGTACACTATAAATATACAAATTTTACCAACTTATATATATTGCGTAAATCAACTATATACAGCCTTGATAATTAAAACGGAAAATACAACTTTAAACTTACTCATATATATATATATATATATATATAATATATATAACTAACATTTCCAATACACATCTATTAAACACAGATTAGAAAATAATTCAGACTTTTACTGTTATATAACTACATATATAAAACTTCTTTTATAATATATTATATTACCTAAAACACCAAAGTATACTTTATACATATATATAAGTAAGTACCTCAAGACTTGTGCATGCTGTAATATGCATGAAACAGCAACACAATTGTGACGACCGCCCATGACCCCTGCACCGAATCTAGAGAAAGTGCGCTGTAAAGTGTGCCAGGCGACCATGGACGATTGTCAGGGTAAATTAAAAACAACAGAATCTATCGTATTACTCACAGCGCATGGACAAAATACAATAGAACATATGTATAGTGAAGCTTTACAGAACCAAATGCCATCATATAAAACTCCATAATAGTTGAATACAAACATCCAAATAGTCAATACATCAAGCCTCACTACATATCTCTCAGAGAATACAAAACAGCGGAACATCCAGTACATAAAAGAAGATAATATGCAACCCTCTAGCTCGTCTTCGAAATCAGCATCGTGAGAAGAGAACAGCACCTGTCACCTGCTACCTAGTCTGCCCGTCCCAAAATGGACGAACAGCCCAAGGCAATAAGAATTAAAAACATAAAGCCTTGAGTCAGACAACAGTCTTAGTGAGCAGTAAATTAACTAACAACATACCAAAAGAGCATAAAGGAAAAAGAATAGGAATACAACCCTCCCACTCCACCTCCTACTACAGTGATAGCCCCCAGACACACACTAAGCAGAAGCAACATAGCAGAGCATACAATTTAAAGTAAAGTAATAATCATTCAAGTCAAGGGCGATGTTTTCCAAGTACCAAGGCCTAAATCAGATAAGCACCCAGAAAATACCGCTCTTGGGTCCGAATGACGATACAACCAAACATCCATGACTCTGGCTATCACTGTTATCATTGCTTCGATATCACCGTTAATTGAATGACCGACACATTCTTTCAGCCGTCCGTCAAGGGCTAATGGAAACCACGGTTCTAGACATAACTCCCGCACGTCGTCGCAGCCCGTGCCTAAGACTATCGAATCTGCCCAGAGTACTCGACCATCAACAGTTAGTCGTTGGGACTATCGAATCTGCCCAAACGTACTCTTGCTTAGAGCATGCTAGAACCTTCAACAACGATACTATCCAAGCCTCCTAGTCATCCTCCTCGACGACTATTCTCATATCCATTCATTATCCTCAACTCGAATCATATCACCGAGTTATCAACATGCTTGGAATGATCCCATCTGGATTAGACCAAGTCTTCATCATATGATTGCCTCGCTTCATCACATCCTCGCAAAGCCTCATCTCAACATCACATCATCAAATCTATGCATAAGAGCTTCATCATTCCGCTACATATGCCACGAGCAGCTTTCCCAATTCAAGAGCCTTTCCCTTAGCTTTTGAATCGTCTTCGGTCTAAATCAAACCATCAATCATCTAATTCATAACAATCAATCAAATCAAACATTAATCCAAACAATCAAGCGTTCAAATAAGATCTAAATAGACAATTATCACAATAATGGCATTTTCGTACTTAAAGAGTTGAAAGTCCAATAAGCATGAAAACATGAATTATATCCCTACAAACTTGATGAATGAACTTGCATAGGTTAACATATGATAAAATGGATGTAACATCATCATGAACAATGGATCTATATGGATCTACACTTAGGATGAAGAAAATGCATGGAAATCACTATTTTAACACCAAATCGAGCCAACAATCCGATATACTCCTTTGGATCCGTGTGAGAGATAATCACCACTCACCAAATCACCTAAACAACCCCAAATCAACACGCTTCAGTTCTGGACAGCGAAGGATCAAGCTTGATCTATCACGAATCCGCTTCAAACGAAGAAATCTCTCTTGAAAAGATGAAGATCTTCAATTTAAGCTCTTGAATCTTCAATCTTGATCTTCAACTTGGATGGATGTAAGCACTAGATTAGAGTGGAGAAAAGAAGTGAAGAAGTGTAGAAGTCGAGCTCTCAAAATGGCAGCACTTCGTCGCTTCAAAAATCCGGATCCCAAAAAGTGAGAACAACCCCCTCTATTTATAGCAGAAATTCCTTAGGTCGCTCGGAGTTAGGTCGTCCACGACCTACGACCTAGCAACATTTTCGACCTAACCAAAGCCAGACGACTTAAAACAAATGCGCATCTGCGACTTAACCTGCCAACGACCTACGACCTAATGCGCTCGACTTAACTATTGCCGACCTAACGGCTTAGCATATGCACGCATCCTACGACTCAACAGATAACTGGGTTATGACTTCATCTCCTAGGTCGCACGCGACTTAAAACATAGGATACGACCTAACGACTTAACGGTTATCTCCTAAGTCGGTTACGACCTATAGCATGCGCCTATGACCCAACTGAGAAGCGACCTAACAACATAACACCTCAACGACCTATCTATTATGTCCTTACGCGACCTAACATAAGTCGCAAACAACTGGACTGCGACCTAACTACTAAGCCAAAGCCCAGCGACCTAACAACTTCGCGCGACCTACGACTTAACAAGCGTGCGACTTACGACTTAGAAATCACGCGACCTAACACTTAAACTATCCCCTGCGACCTAACAACCCATACTACAAAACTACTCACGCGACCTAACTGGGTTATGTTCTAACTCCTTAAGTCGCCTAACTCTTAGGTCGCTAACACGCTAACCTTCTTAGGTCGCTAACCTATAGGTCGCTCCAAGATACTAAGTCGCTAACCCGGTAACCATTAGGTCATTAACTTTCTTAAGTCGCTGCCGACCTACCCCTTAGGTCGCCAATCTCTATAAGTCGGTCACGACCTATCACTTAGGTCGTTCACGACCTAGGACTTAGAAAAATTCTGCCTAAAATCTGAAACAACTTAAAATGCTGAAAATTCCAGATTCGAACGAACTTTTCGATCCGTAAAAATACGGGTCGTTACATTCTCTCCCCCTTAGGAATTTCGCCCCCGAAATTCCAAATAAACAAAGCAATCAAAGACTATTCTGTACACCTACCATCCATAACAATCATCAAACCATGCATCCAATTCTAGCTTAGCGTACAGAATTCTAACACTAGAACAAGTTACAATATCGTGAGATGACACGACACCTTAGGGCCATACCTTGAAGAGTTCAGGATGAGCTGCCTTCATCCTCTCTTCCACCTCCCCGTACAGTCGTTATCATCATCACTCCATTGTATCTTGAGCAACTTAACTACCTTCCTCCTAAGCTGTTTCGTGTCGGTTTCCACAACACGAAGCGGCTTACGAGGTCTTCTATCGACCGGATCAACTTCGAAATCTTCACAGCTATCAGCAGAAACCACTGTATTCGAGTCGTGCACATACTTCCGTAGATATGATACGTGAAAAACATTGTGCACACCCGACATCTTCTCAGGTAACTCCAGTCTATAGGCGAGCTTTCCAATTCGCTCGATGATCGGGAATGGTCCAACAAATCTCGGAGTCAATTTTCTTTTCTTCCCGAATCGGATAACATTCTTCAGCGGAGAAATCTTCACAAAAACCATATCACCAACGTCGAATTCCAAATCCTTTCGACGCTTATCGGCATAACTCTTCTGATGGTCTTGGGCTACCTTCATTCGTTGCCGAATGATTTCTATACAATCTGAAGTCTGTCCAATCATCTCTGGCCCAAGTATCAACTTTTCTCCAATTTCCAACCAACATGTCGTAGAGTTACACGGCCTTCCATACAATGCCTCATACGGTGCCATACCAATGCTTGACTGGTAACTGTTGTTGTATGCAAACTTCACCAAATGAAGATGATCTTCCCATGATCCTCCGAAATCCAAAACACAAGCTCTGAGGAGATCTTCCAAAACTCGGTTGACCCTCTCGGTCTGACCATCCGTCTGAGGGTGATAAGCTGTACTCAAACACAACTCGGTTCCCAAAACTTCCTGGAAGCTCTTCCAAAATCCACTAGTGAACAATGGGTCTCGATCGCTCACTATACTCTTCGGAATACCATGGAATCGAACTATCCACTTAACATACAGCTCAGCCAACTTTGATGCAGTCCTAGTCGATCGAACAGGAATGAATCTCGCGCTCTTAGTCAGGCGATCTATAATGACCCAAATCCCTTCATTTCCCGTTCTGGTTCTAGGCAATCCATCAATAAAGTCCATCGATATTTGCTCCCACTTCCATGTAGGAACTTCTAATGGCTGAAGTAATCCACTTGGCTTTTTCTGTTCAGCCTTTACCAACTGGCAGTTCATGCACTTGGAAATAAAATCTCCAACATCCTTCTTCATACCTTCCCAGTAGTAGGTTCTCTTCATATCCCGATACATCTTATTTCCACCAGGGTGAATTGTCAACTTCGAGTGATGACTTTCCTTCAGGACTTCACTCCTCAATTCATCTATATCGGGAACAACTAGTCGTCCTTGCTTCCGAAGCCAACCCTCTCAATCGACCTCGAATCCTTTATCCTTTTCTGGATCCAATCCAGATTCCAAATCACGGATAATCTTGACAAGCTTATCATCTCGCTTCTGACTCTCGCCAATTCTCTCCACAAGAGTCGGTCTTATCGATAAGTTTGCCAACATCTCAGGTTCCAATTCACATCTAGGCCTGAAGTCAAATCCAGCTAAATACTCGAGACTCTTCCATTCTGAAAACATGGCTCCCAATCCTGCATGTCTTCGACTTAACGCATCTGCCACTGCGTTACCTTTTCCCGGAGTATAAGCTATACCGAAATCATATGATGCCAAAAACTCTAGCCAACGTTGCTGCCGAAGATTCAAATCCCTTTGGGAGAAAAGATACTTCAACGACTTATGATCGGTAAACAACTCGAATCGAACTCCCAACAGATAATGTCTCCACATCTTCAGAGCAAATACAATCGCCGCTAACTCCAAATCATGAGTCGGGTAATTCCTTTCATGCGGCTTCAGTTGTCGACTTGCATACGCAACAACTTTATCCCTCTGCATCAGCACTGCTCCAAGTCCAGTACCACATGCGTCGGTGTAAACCACCATCTCATCATTCCCACTTGGAATAGTCAAAACAGGAGCACTCGTCAATCTCTCTTTCAGGATTCCGAAAGCTTGCTCACACTTAGCATCCCAACTGAACACTTGGTTCTTTTTCGTCAATCCTGTTAACGGTGCAGCTACCCTGGAGAAGTCTTTGATAAACCGTCGATAATATCCTGCTAATCCAAGAAAACTTCTCACATCAGATGCATTCTTAGGTCTAACCCAATCCTGGATTGCTGCCACCTTAGCAGGATCAACCGCTATTCCACTTCCAGAAATCACATGGCCTAAGAACCTCACTTCACTCTTCCAGAAGTGACACTTCGAAAACTTAGCCTTCAGCTGATGCTTCCGTAAGATCTCCAAGACAATTCGCAAGTGCGTCTTGTGCTCTTCTTCCGTTCTGGAATAAATCATAATATCATCCACGAACACAAGTACAAACTTGTTCAACTGATCTCTGAACACTCTATTCATAAGATCCACAAAATATGCTGGCGCGTTAGTCAATCCAAACGGCATTACCAGCCACTCAAAGAAACCAGATGGTGTCCGAAAAGCAGTCTTCGGCACACTATCCTTAGCCACTCTCAACTGGTGAAATCCCGTTGCCAAATCCATCTGAGAAAACACCTTGGCTTCGTGAAGCTGATCAAACAAGTCATCTATTCTCGGCAATGGATACTTGTTCTTCTTAGTCACCTTATTCAGCTCACGATAATCCACACACAATCTCAACGACCCATCTGCCTTGGTTGCAAACACAACTGGTGCACCCCACTCGGACACACTACGCCGAATGAATCCTTTCTGCAAAAGATCATCAACTTGCACCTTCAACTCTTGATGTTCCCTAGGCGCCATCCGCCTAAGAGGCATCACAACAGGTCTGGCTCCTTCAACTAGATCTATACGAAACTCGATCTCTCTATGCAGCGGCAACCCTTTGACTTCGTCAAAGACATCCTCGAATCCATTTGCGATTGGCACTAAAGACATTCCATCCCATGGAACAACTAGCGAATACATGAAGCTCGTGAAGACGCCTTCCTCATGCTTACATCGTATCACAATCTTTCGCCCCTCCACATTCTCGACTGTCACCTCCAGCCTCTCACAATCAACCTTAGCCGCATATTTCCTAAGCCAGTCCATACCCAAAATAATTCCGAACCCCGCAAAGTTCAGAACAAAACAATCACAAACAAAAGAGCAACCATGACTCGACACAATCAGACCACGGCATAACATACACAAACAAGACGAACCCCCAACTGGATTAGTCACAACCAATGGCCTATCAACAATATCCGGTTCCAAACCTAACCGGCCTACTAGTTCATTACAAACAAACGAATGCGACGCTCCAGTATCAAACAGAACTCTAACTGGAACACCACATAGGAAAAGAGTACCTTGAACAACCACACTCTTTCCTTTCTCTTCAACAGTAGGAGCTTTCGAAGACGACGGAACAGCTCCCAAAGCATAAGCTTGCACAATCTGCTTGTCCTTCCTCGGTTCTGGACAATTCTTCCTGATGTGCCCTGGCTTGTCACAGTTGTGATACTTCATTGGCACCTTCGGATTCTTACAATCCTTAGAGAAATGGCCCTTCTGCTGACAATTGTAGCAAGTCACCTCGCCTTTCGGCTTCTTCTGGCCATCCTAACCCTTCTGCTGCTGCTGCTTCCTCTTTTGGTTTCCACCCTGCTGTGGTTTAGACTCTCCCCTGGTAACAGCAATAACAGGTCCTTCCTTAGGAAACAGACTCTCATGCCTAAGAGATTTCTCCACAAGCTTCTCAAATGAATCATCCAAATGATCCACCAACTGTCTCCCAAGATAACTGTCCAAGCCTGTCACAAACTTCTCATTCTTCTGATAAGCAGACTCAATATACGACCGGGCATACTTGGACAAAGCTTCGAACTCAGAAACATACTCCAGAACTGATCTTCCGCCTTGCTTGAGCTCCACAAACCTCTTGAACAGAACAGACTTCTGAGCTGTAGAAATGAACTTAGCTTCAAATCTAGCTTGGAATTGCTCCCAAGTAATCTCTTCCTCCACAGTATTGATGGTAATAGAGTTCCACCAATCAGAGGCTCTCCCTTGAAGCTGCCTTGATGCCAACTTCCTCTTAGTTGCATCATCAATTCCCAAATCACCAAAGATCCTTCTACAAGCATCTATCCATCTCTGGACTTCGATAGTTGATTCTGTTCCCAAGAAAACCTTCCCTCCAAGAGCAGTATAGTCCTTGCACAGCTTAGCAAAATCCACTGGTTTCGGAGTCTGAACCTGAACTCCAACATCAACTGCCGCCCCCGGAACTGGTATCCTTCTCATGATCGAAGTCATCATAGCTTCGAACATGGCTGCATAATCAGCAGTCTCTTCAGTAGCACGGCCTTCCCTAGCAGCTGGTCTCCCTCTTCGACTCATTCTCAATATCTATAAAAAGGAATGATTAGAACATCTAGAGAAACAACTGCATAAAGGACTCAAACTCAACTAAACTACTATATTATATATAGTATTCATCCATCAAAATACAATTACGTCTCTCATACGTAGTTACTACGGCGAGCGTTGGGTAAAATCGATTAACCAACGCTCTGATACCAAATGTGACGACCGCCCATGACCCCTGCACCGAATCTAGAGAAAGTGCGCTGTAAAGTGTGCTAGGCGACCATGGACGATTGTCAGGGTAAATTAAAAACAACAGAATCTATCGTATTACTCACAGCGCATGGACAAAATACAATAGATCATATGTATAGTGAAGCTTTACAGAACCAAATGCCATCATATAAAACTCCATAATAGTTGAATACAAACATCCAAATAGTCAATACATCAAGCCTCACTACATATCTCTCAGAGAATACAAAACAGCGGAACATCCAGTACATATAAGAAGATAATATGCAACCCTCTAGCTCGTCTTCGATATCAGCATCGTGAGAAGAGAACAGCACCTGTCACCTGCTACCTAGTCTGCCCGTCCCAAAATGGACGAACAGCCCAAGGCAATAAGAATTAAAAACATAAAGCCTTGAGTCAGACAATAGTCTTAGTGAGCAGTAAATTAACTAACAACATACCAAAAGAGCATAAAGGAAAAAGAATAGGAATACAACCCTCCCACTCCACCTCCTACTACAGTAATAGCCCCCAGACACACACTAAGCAGAAGCAACATAGCAGAGCATACAATTTAAAGTAAAGTAATAATCATTCGAGTCAAGGGCGATGTCTTCCAAGTACCAAGGCCTAAATCAGATAAGCACCCAGAAAATACCGCTCTTGGGTCCGAATGACGATACAACCAAACATCCATGACTCTGGCTATCACTGTTATCATTGCTTCGATATCACCGTTAATTGAATGACCGGCACATTCTTTCAGCCGTCCGTCAAGGGCTAATGGAAACCCCGGTTCTAGACATAACTCCCGCACGTCGTCGCAGCCCGTGCCTAGGACTATCGAATCTGCCCAGAGTACTCGACCATCAACAGTTAGTCGTTGGGACTATCGAATCTGCCCAAACGTACTCTTGCTTAGAGCATGCTAGAACCTTCAACAAGGATACTATCCAAGCCTCCTGGTCATCCTCCTCGACGACTATTCTCATATCCATTCATTATCCTCAACTCGAATCATATCACCGAGTTATCAACATGCTTGGAATGATCCCGTCTGGATTAGACCAAGTCTTCATCATATGATTGCCTCGCTTCATCACATCCTCGCAAAGCCTCATCTCAACATCACATCATCAAATCTATGCATAAGAGCTTCATCATTCCGCTACATATGCCACGAGCAGCTTTCCCAATTCAAGAGCCTTTCCCTTAGCTTTTGAATCGTCTTCGGTCTAAACCAAACCATCAATCATCTAATTCATAACAATCAATCAAATCAAACATTAATCCAAACAATCAAGCGTTCAAATAAGATCTAAATAGACAATTATCACAATAATGGCATTTTCGTAATTAAAGAGTTGAAAGTCCAATAAGCATGAAAACATGAATTATATCCCTACAAACTTGATGAATGAACTTGCATAGGTTAACATATGATAAAATGGATGTAACATCATCATGAACAATGGATCTATATGGATCTACACTTAGGATGAAGAAAATGCATGGAAATCACTATTTTAACACCAAATCGAGCCAACAATCCGATATACTCCTTTGGATCCGTGTGAGAGATAATCACCACTCACCAAATCACCTAAACAACCCCAAATCAACATGCTTCAGTTCTGGACAGCGAAGGATTAAGCTTGATCTATCACGAATCCGCTTCAAACGAAGAAATCTCTCTTGAAAAGATGAAGATCTTCAATCTAAGCTCTTGAATCTTCAATCTTGATCTTCAACTTGGATGGATGTAAGCACTAGATTAGAGTGGAGAAAAGAAGTGAAGAAGTGTAGAAGTCGAGCTCTCAAAATGGCAGCACTTCGTCGCTTCAAAAATCCGGATCCCAAAAAGTGAGAACAACCCCCTCTATTTATAGCAGAAATTCCTTAGGTCGCTCGGAGTTAGGTCGTCCACGACCTACGACCTAGCAACATTTTCGACCTAACCAAAGCCAGACGACTTAAAACAAATGCGCATCTACGACTTAACCTGCCAACGACCTACGACCTAATGCGCTCGACTTAACTATTGCCGACCTAACGGCTTAGCATATGCGCGCATCCTACGACTCAACAGATAACTGGGTTATGACTTCATCTCCTAGGTCGCACGCGACTTAAAACATAGGATATGACCTAACGACTTAACGGTTATCTCCTAAGTCGGTTATGACCTATAGCATGCGTCTATGACCCAACTGAGAAGCGACCTAACAACATAACACCTCAACGACCTATCTATTATGTCCTTACGCGACCTAACATAAGTCGCAAACAACTGGACTGCGACCTAACTACTAAGCCAAAGCCCAGCGACCTAACAACTTCGCGCGACCTACGACTTAACAAGCGTGCGACTTACGACTTATAAATCACGCGACCTAACACTTAAACTATCCCCTGCGACCTAACAACCCATACTACAAAACTACTCACGCGACCTAACTGGGTTATGTTCTAACTCCTTAAGTCGCCTAACTCTTAGGTCGCTAACACGCTAACCTTCTTAGGTCGCTCCAAGATACTAAGTCGCTAACCCGGTAACCATTAGGTCATTAACTTTCTTAAGTCGCTGCCGACCTACCCCTTAGGTCGCCAATCTCTATAAGTCGGTCACGACCTATCACTTAGGTCGTTCACGACCTAGGACTTAGAAAAATTCTACCTAAAATCTGAAACGACTTAAAATGCTGAAAATTCCAGATTCGAACGAACTTTTCGATCCGTAAAAATACGGGTCGTTACAACAATAAACATATATATAAAAATATAAGAATTACAGCTTACACTTTACACCATAGGAAGGAGAAGGTCGATTGATGGACGAGGCGGAGCATGGTCAGTCGTGGGGAGGGAAGAAGGTTGTCACGCGTGGCGAGAAGTGGTGCAACGGATCCGAAGCAATTGAAGGCTAGCGTTAGGTGGTGGCGAGCGAAAAGGTCGACGATGCTCGGTGATGGGTTGGCAATGCAAAGAGAAGGCCGAAGGTGCTGGAAAAAGTCAGGGAGAGGATGGTCGACAAGGCTCGGTGAGGGGTCGGAGGTAGGTTGCGCAGGCGGAGGGGACGGTCGGCAAGGGGCAGTGTACGGTCGAGGCAAGTTGGAGGGTGGGCTGCATCGGTTTATGAGTGGATTTTTTTTCCTGAGAGGACGTGGAGATGGAGTGGGAACGGAAGATCTGGAGCTTGGTGATTTGATTTCGGGGAAGCACGGCCAGTAGAAGATGAGGATGAGTCTTTGGTCGTGAAGGCTTCCTTGGTTCATCGCGAAAATGAGGGTGGAAGGCAGCGGAGCTTGGGTTGATCACATGGGGAAAAGCCAAAGGAAGGGATGGTGGAAAATCTGGGTTTCGGAGGTTGAGGAGAGGAGAAACAAAGAGTCGAGTTGTTTTTTTTTCAAAGATGTGAACGGTGGTTTGAAAGCTAATGAGGCATGATTCGTTGGAAACATAAACTTATAAAGTAATTCAATACGTAGGAACATTGAAAGTCTCGAACGAGAGAAAAATAATAATAAAGGAAAATGACGTATGATTTCCAACACGTACACAGTTCAAAGTTGAAAGGCCACAAGAAAGTCAAAAGCCAGAAATTGAATACCGGTATGGTTTAATCGTTTCACAGATTCTGCTGTGCACCGGTCATCGAAATTGAAAGTTAAATATACCGTAGAGATCAGCACGATGAGACGATCAAAACGGTATACATACATCAGTGGTATGATTTAATTTTAAAAATTCGAATTTTTATACCAGCGGAAAATGCAAGAAAATGCTGAAAAATAAGATCGACGGAGCCAAAGATGTCCGAATTTGGAAAAACGACAAACTAACATCTTGCTCAGAAGATGGTTTAGAATTTTTCTATGTAAAAATATTTGGGTTTCGGAAATGTTTTATTTTCATCGCTTTTTAACTGATTAAATTGAAGTGAATTTTACGCGCGACATAAACTTCCATATTTTCGGACGAAAATTTACCAGTTGCTATGTTTAACTAGACGTATTCCAAATATCAAATTTATATTTCAAAATTTTATCGTTTAAAATTTCGCTAAATTTCAACTAATTACGTTATTAAAACAGTTGAAATTTACGGGTCGTTACACTCTCCCCCACTCAAAACTTTTCGTCCCCGAAAAGGAACGAGGTAGGAGAATAGAAACAACCAGAAAGAAAAACAGATTTGAAATACAAAATGACAATTAATTTAAACCATATATATTCAAATTAAATTAATTGATATTCAATAATTAATTTAATCCATTTGATTGCACTAAAATCAATCTCAACTATTTTCAAATTTATTATCTTATTATCCAATTATGTTTAATTAACAAATTTCTAAAATCATAAATTAGAATAGTCATTTAATAAAAACATATTTATTCAACAAATTTAATTCTTCTTTATTCCAAATTATTTTTAAGTTTATTTCACTTAATATCTTATTACATATATTTAAACCATATAAATTAATTTAAACCATATAAATTCCAATTTAAATTAATTTATATTCACTAATTGCTTATAAATTCAAGGTATTTCCATACGTTGATCAAATTTCAATTAATTAATTCTTTCAAAACAAATATATTAATTCTTTCAAAACAAAATTTTTTCATTATTAATTGAGTTTACTTATTATCCTATCTAACTCTATTAACATCTTTATCATCAAAATTTAGTGTATAACATTTATTATAAACACTCAAATTTTATTTATAAATTCAATTTATCTTATATATTATCCAATTACATATTCAACTTCTGAATGATTTAGGTAAGTTGTATTAGAATGCAGTTGAACAATATACAAATAAAAATTTTCCCAATTCAATTATTCAAGTTTTAATATTTATTCCAAATTTTGGTTTTATTTATAATTAAAATCATCATTTAACAAAATTTAAGAATTAGATTTCCGATTAACTTTAACAATTTTAGAGATAATTATGTATATACTATATATATTAATTCAAATTAAATTTTAAAACAATATTCCCATATATATATATATATAAATCAAGTCATACTTAAGAAATTCAAATTAAAATATTTCCCAAACAAAACCGTAACAAACCTACAGAATGGTTTCTCTACTTCGAAACTCGAAAATGAATGTCGATGATGCGGCCGCCATCACCGAATTTTATTTTCCAGTGACAAAGAGAAGAGCACTGATTTCAATATTTAAAATTCTTTGAAAACGGTTTCTATTTGAAAAATACGTTCAATAATATACTTTAAAATTTTAAAAATCAAAGTTCGAAATCACCGGAATCTAAATTCTCAAATTTCTGAATTAAATTCATTTCAAATTCCAAATCAATTTATAAACCGTATTTATAAATTTATTTAGAACAATAAATGATAATCAAATATTATCATTTCAAACAAACAATTTAATTAACCTATTAAATTTTTAGAAAATTTTACTTATAAATATTTATAATATAATCATACAAATTTATTCCATTTACCAAATTTGAAAACGATATTAATTTACAAATACACATCCTCGCTCGACTATATAAGAATAGATTTCAAAACATGTAAAGCGATTCAAATTTGATGGAAATCAAATGAAATAGAATTTTGATTCGAAAATAAGTTTGAAACAGAAGATAAGATAATTCAATTACCACAATCGTGAGATGGATGAGTTTATTTAATTCACGGGTAACCTTAACCGGGTCGTCCATAACTTCAAGAATAGATCGATGTAGAATTCTGAGGTAAATCGACATTCGATCTCAAGAGATAGAATTCAGGTATAGCAGATGATAGATAACATCGTAAACCGAGGATACAGAAATCTCCGGTAAATCGACGCCTATTATAAAGGAGTTTTGCTCCTTTACGAATCATTCGACGATTGGCGAGACCGCCGATCTATTATAGATATCATTCAAAATGGAGTTATGTGATGCTCCAGAATTGGAAGGAGACGAATAGTGAGGGACACGAATGAAATTTGGAACCGTAGGGAACGTTCCAAAATTCAAAGAAATCGAGTCGACAGGAAGAGATTGAAACTCGAATGAGAGTGATTCTGTAAATACATTTACCCTATATGTTAAGTTTTGCCTAGAGCTACCAAAGCTCTGATACCAACTGTAACGACCCAGTATTTTGAACCATTCGCATCCATTATAAGTGTATAGGTAGACACTCATGCCGGAGTTGAATTGCTCAAAATACCACGTTGTTAATTTAAATTGGCAAAACTGAACATATACAGTAAATAAATAATCACAGATCACAAACACAGAGTAATAAATGCAGCGGAAATAAAAGAGATAGTAGTTCATGAAGCTACTATATGAATATATAAAATACATCAGAGTTAAACCAGATACAACGGAAGAGTAATATGATACATCAGATACAAAGCAGAATACATCACTGGAATCATCGAATATCTGAAAGCTGGATAGATAGCTGGATCTCCAAGCGAAGCTCCAACTCCAAAGGTGAGTCTCGAAAGCTGAACCACTCAGTCTGACCCGAGCGTAAAGCAAAAACACAAGACACTCGAGTCAGGATTAACATTCTTATATTAATAAATCCAACTCAAGTGAAATAGCAATAGAAATACAAGTAACTCAAAGGATGTTTGGAATAACCATCCTTTAAGGATCCGTCAAACTATCTACTATGTAGTAATGTACGATAAGTAGATAATGTCTATCAGTAATAATAAAGATATCAAAATAGCGTTAAGTCATGGCCCATTCCACCCTTAACACGTTTTTATTCCCAAAAGCATATACAAGACCGTAGTTTCCCCAAAACCGGAAGTCACCAGAGGGCAATCCATATACTAAAGGTACAAATCAAAATCGTAGTGGTCGCGTATAAATGGAATACAAGTATGACAAGGCACATGAGGCAATACCCAAGGTAGTGATACTACCGTTCGCCTGATCCGGACTGGTGAGGACGCAACGCCGCAGCGCCCGCAACACCGTGAAACAACACTCCCAAAATCAAGGGTGCACCAATCGACAACAAGTATAAGTAGTTCGAAGAAGTGTGTCCACTTGAGGTAGCTAATCCTCCATTGGCCCGGCACAGCTCCTGTTTTAGTCATTTCCAATTTGACACAAGTGTCAAGGCTATCCATTATCGTTCTCTTTCTTCAGTCATCACGTACATCATTTCAACCACTTCATTCTGGATCATCACTCCGCGTATAGTTATTAAAGTGGTTTTCGGTTTAGATAGAGAGTATATCCATAACCGAATTCCGGTCTCTTTAATAACTTCCGTAATTATTACACCGATTGGTCGTTTATTTATTTTAAAACCAAATCAATTTCAATTTCAATTTCAATTCGTAAATCAACATTTCATTTGTCTTTCGAAATCAATTTCCAAAATTTTCGTTTCAAAACTTCCAAATTATACATTCAAAGTCTTACAATTCAATTTCAATTTTATTTAAAAACAATTCAAATATTGATTCAAATTCGTATATAAGTTTCATTCCAAAATCATTTAAATCAATTTAGTTTTAACATTCAAATCAATTTTCATTCATTTATCGATTTCATTCAATATCGTTAAATTAATTTATTATTCAAAACAATTTCTATTAAACTTCTCATTCATTAAATCAATTACTTAAGTTCAACTCCATTATATCAAAACTTACAAATTTTGAATTAAATTAAATTCGTCAAATCAATTCTTTCAATTACAAGTCTTATATTAATTCCAAAAATATCACATTTTCATTTCTTGTTAAAGAAATTCTATTTCACTTATTTACTTTCTTAAATAATTTTACAAATCTTAATTAATAAAGAAAACTCAATTTCAATTATTTACGAAGTAAAATTCTCTTATTCAAAAGTTCAATTTTTCTTATTAAAGAATTTCAATTCAATTTAATCATTAAATAATTCAATCTTATTTAATTATCAAATAATTCAAAACTTAATTATTAAATAATTTTCAAAGTTTCATAATTTCAAACATAATTATAATTTCAAACTTAATTATTAAATCATTTCAAAGTTTAATAATTTCAAACTTAATTATAATTTCAACTTAATTCAATAATTTCTCAAATTAAACAACATTCTTTCATCAATTACATTGTTAATATTTTGTTTCAGATTATTAAATATTAACATTTTCCTTTCATCAAAATTCAAATTTCAACTTCATTTCAAAACATATTATTTATTCAAATAAAATATTCGTTTTATTTTCAAATCAAATTATTGACCAATCGGGTTTTTTTATTTAATTCTCTATCCTAGGTCAAAGTTCAATTTGGGTATTTATCATTTCAACCCGATTCCAATTTAATTCAAAATCAAAACATAGCAAAGGGAACTTGCAGTGTGATAACTGGGATGGTGTCAAAGTAAATAAACAAGCAATAACAACAATCAATAACAATCCAATAATCAATTCAAATAATCCCGAAATAACCGTATTAATTCGCATTGTTATTTGTACGAATTAATATAATTATTTCTAGAATCTACACTATCATTTCATGTAGATTAAAGATTATTACACTTATTATTCATACGGTTTCTCACTTGTCATTCAATTTCAAATTTTTACACTACAACAATTAATCCAATATACGTCGATGGTCCAAAGTGTAATTATCACTATTCTACATTTCAATTAATTTAACAATTAAAGGGGTCATATTCACTAATCAAATTTAACATATAAATCAGTTTTAAAATTGTTATCTATTCTATATCCGTTTCAATTTTGCATACTATTTATCATTTAACACTAACAATTTAACGTCCAGTATAAACATCAACAATCAATCAATTATCAGCCAAACTGTATTATCATCACATAAATAATTAACAGATAATAGTGTCAGATGTCACAGGTGAACTGATACAGGCAATAGCATATATAACAGTGTAATTAACTAACAGCAACATATTTCAATTGTCGTTTTAATTGAAATCAAATTTAAATAAATAAAAGAATGTAAATCGTGAGTGATTGCTCACCTTTCGAGGCTAGAGAGATAGACGATGAAATTGAGTTTTGAATCCAAACACGAACTTCGAAATAAAGCAAATTGGACACTATTCGACGGAAAGAACAGGCACGACGGACAAGTCTGATGACAAAATCGATAAACAAATCAGAATAACTTTGATAGAACAGCAACGCTAACATAATAATATTATTATTTTCATGAAATCAATATTTGTGTAAGCACATATCATTTAAATAATAATAAACACATATAAAGCAGAGTATCTGTATAGTAAAAATGAATATATACTTATAAACATACATGCCAACCTAGAAAACAACAAAACTTATATATAATATGATATAACATAGATATATATAGCCAGATAACAAAAATCAAATCTGTAAGTAATATACATATATAACTTGCTGCAAATTTTTTTTCTTTTACAAAAACCAAAACACATTTTATATATTTAACCACTGTTTAATCCCAACCTTGTAATCGACGTTCGTACATATTTTATAAAAGTCAATACTATAAACTAATGCAAACAATCTTTGTGTTCAAATATTGATTAAACAATATATATACAATAACGGACCAAGACTTCAGTATGCATTATACTTGAAAACCAATATGAATATATCTCACAAACAATAGTACAAGTTAAATGCGTACACTATAAATATACAAATTTTACCAACTTATATATATTGCGTAAATAAACTATATACAGCCTTGATAATTAAAACAGAAAATACAACTTTAAACTTACTCATATATATATATATAATATATAACTAACATTTCCAATACACATCTATTAAACACAGATTAGAAAATAATTCAGACTTTTACTGTTATATAACTACATATATAAAACTTCTTTTATAATATATTATATTACCTAAAACACCAAAGTATACTTTATACATATATATAAGTAAGTACCTCAAGACTTGTGCATGCTGTAATATGCATGAAACAGCAACACAATAAACATATATATAAAAATATAAGAATTACAGCTTACACTTTACACCATAGGAAGGAGAAGGTCGATTGATGGACGAGGCGGAGCATGGTCAGTCGTGGGGAGGGAAGAAGGTTGTCACGCGTGGCGAGAAGTGGTGCAACGGATCCGAAGCAATTGAAGGCTAGCGTTAGGTGGTGGCGAGCGAAAAGGTCGACGATGCTCGGTGATGGGTTGGCAATGCAAAGAGAAGGCCGAAGGTGCTGGAAAAAGTCAGGGAGAGGATGGTCGACAAGGCTCGGTGAGGGGTCGGAGGTAGGTTGCGCAGGCGGAGGGGACGGTCGGCAAGGGGCAGTGTACGGTCGAGGCAAGTTGGAGGGTGGGCTGCATCGGTTTATGAGTGGATTTTTTTTCCTGAGAGGACGTGGAGATGGAGTGGGAACGGAAGATCTGGAGCTTGGTGATTTGATTTCGGGGAAGCACGGCCAGTAGAAGATGAGGATGAGTCTTTGGTCGTGAAGGCTTCCTTGGTTCATCGCGAAAATGAGGGTGGAAGGCAGCGGAGCTTGGGTTGATCACATGGGGAAAAGCCAAAGGAAGGGATGGTGGAAAATCTGGGTTTCGGAGGTTGAGGAGAGGAGAAACAAAGAGTCGAGTTGTTTTTTTTTCAAAGATGTGAACGGTGGTTTGAAAGCTAATGAGGCATGATTCGTTGGAAACATAAACTTATAAAGTAATTCAATACGTAGGAACATTGAAAGTCTCGAACGAGAGAAAAATAATAATAAAGGAAAATGACGTATGATTTCCAACACGTACACAGTTCAAAGTTGAAAGGCCACAAGAAAGTCAAAAGCCAGAAATTGAATACCGGTATGGTTTAATCGTTTCACAGATTCTGCTGTGCACCGGTCATCGAAATTGAAAGTTAAATATACCGTAGAGATCAGCACGATGAGACGATCAAAACGGTATACATACATCAGTGGTATGATTTAATTTTAAAAATTCGAATTTTTATACCAGCGGAAAATGCAAGAAAATGCTGAAAAATAAGATCGACGGAGCCAAAGATGTCCGAATTTGGAAAAACGACAAACTAACATCTTGCTCAGAAGATGGTTTAGAATTTTTCTATGTAAAAATATTTGGGTTTCGGAAATGTTTTATTTTCATCGCTTTTTAACTGATTAAATTGAAGTGAATTTTACGCGCGACATAAACTTCCATATTTTCGGACGAAAATTTACCAGTTGCTATGTTTAACTAGACGTATTCCAAATATCAAATTTATATTTCAAAATTTTATCGTTTAAAATTTCGCTAAATTTCAACTAATTACGTTATTAAAACAGTTGAAATTTACGGGTCGTTACAACCGTGATACTACATATAACTAAGGGGACGAATTCTCTCTTGAATAGGGCTTCACTTCCAATACTTCCACTCAACCCAACTATAGTCACTCGATGGACGCCATATCATGATTTGGCTATAATCAAAACAGAGTTTTCATATTGAAGATCCACAATATTCTTAAGTCGAGAGAACTGCGCAAATCAGTCACATCGATATTTTCTGTTTAATCTTAGTTATATTAACCAACAGAAAATTATCGAGTGAGTCGTTCCACAGTTATCCATCTTGGTGCCCCGAACAGCCATGAGTAATATACTATCCAACATTTGAAGAGCATTACGTACTTTAGTCTCAATGGATACATCGATATCCAGCCTCGATGCATCTTGACTAGGAACATTTAAAATGGTATATTTGTTTTCATTGTGATAAATTGCTCAGGGTTACACACTTTATAACTACTATTGCAAAAATATATCATTTATGGATTTCTTATTAAATATACTTTTAATTAAATTAATTAATATAACATATTATATCAAGTATATAATAGAAAGAAAAACACCTTTTATTTCGAACAAGATTGATTACCAAGTTAGATATATATAACAAATTACATAGTTGTATTGGGGTGAGGTTCTAAAAATTTTAAACAAAATTCAAACAAAACAAAATTTATAAGGTGGTTACCTTTAGATAATTGCAGATATGAAGATTGATTTGTGAATCTAGGAATTGCTTCTTATTCAAGGTGTATTCTCTAGGCTTCATCTGAAAGGTAATTTTCTGTTTTATTTATATATATGTAAATTACCATATTTACATGCCTATAATCCTCCACATCTTCTACTTCTTCGCCTTGTATGATTTTGGTTTATGTATGATTATCAAATTTCTATTTTTTATCATCTATTTTGTCATCATGTTGAATTTAATTTTCCTTTTATCTGTTATCCATGTGATATCAATCGTAGATTCTCTTCCGCTCTCTTTTGTTTGATCATTATGTATACATGTAATCTATATCTAGATCTGATTGCCACAACTTCATATACACCCAATTCATCTAATCCTTTCAATTTAGTAAACATTGTTTGAATAAAAATTTTGGGCCCTTATATTAGTGAATCAATTTCATATTACAAAGTTATGGATTGAAGGATGTTTTATAAATTTTGAACTATTTTGAGTATTGTTTACATGTAAATTAATCGAATTTGTTATTCTTATGTTGTTTTTAAAAGGAATGAAAAGGAAAAAGGGAAACCTTTAAATTTCCTTTGATTTGTTTCTTAAATTAATATTTGACTTTATGCTAAGCTGTTTTGTTTTGAAAATATGGTTTTGAATTACAAATTAGCTAAGCATAATTTAGTGTTGTTTCATTTCAACATTTTAATTTAATTTGTATACATAAACATATATGTGTGCATGTGAATATGTGTGTGTCCGTATGTATATAAATTTTATAGTTTACAAAATTGGTTTTAAACAAATTAAAATCCCAAAACATGTGAACAAATTAAAACAATTTAAAATTTGACGACAAAGGCATATGTGGAGGGGATACGTGACCATTGTGTAAATCCCAAAACCTACAACGTTCACATTTGCTATGCACACTTTCTCTATGCAACTCTTATACATTTACACATGGGTGCATCTGATGCGCTCATCAAAAAAATACAAACAATTTAAAATTAAATTAAACTATTTTAAATAATTATAATAAGATGAACATTTACTTAAAAGAAAATTTAGAAATTTGGATATGCTATTTTGGGATCAATCTATTAGGAATAGGTCTACATAGTTATGGTTCATTCACATAAAATCTAAGTAAATTGTAGAAATTCCATGCGGAATAAGTAAGACATATATAACGAAAATTTGTGTGAAAAGTTCTAAATGAATTTAGACTACAAGGACCCAATAAAGATCCAAAAGGATTTTTTTTGAAATTTACCACATTATTTTGCTTCGAACTAGCCCGGTTCTAACAATGGTACGGTATCAGAGTCAAATAGTCCACGTGGTCTAAATTAGTCATGTTAGGGCTAACTGATTAAGCCTACCAATTTATTATGGTATTTAGAAAAGTGGTGTCTAAGCTTAGGTTTGGGTAATTAAGTACCCCGCCCTCCCTGACTGCTGGCCTGACCCGAAAAGTGAAGTGAGCCTAAAGGTTACCCCAAGTTGAAAAGGCACAATTTCAATTAGGCCTCGAGCTAATTTTCAAAATTGTTTTAAAAATTAAAATTATAAATTTAAAAGTTAAATTTAAAATAAGAAATATATATTATAAAAGTTATAATATAATGAAAATTTTCAAAGTGTTTGAAAATATAAATATAAATATATATATATTTATATTAATTTCAAAATAAATTTTATTAATAAGATTAATAGAAGAAATAAATTAATTAATAAGTTAATTAAATAATGTACATATTTGCATGTATAATATATAGTGGCATATGTTATGTTGTCTTAAAATGTTTAAGACAAATATGTAAATGTATGTATAAAATATAATTTTAAAAATTAATTAAATTTAGTTAAAAATATTTAATTAAATAAATAAATTAAAAGTTTGTTTATAATTAAAATACATACAATGTATGTATAAGATATATGTGTGTTACTATATAGATTATAGTGTATATTTAATATAATATGTTAACTGAATAATTAACAATTAATTAAAGAGTTAATTAAATTAAATTACTTAAATATGATTTAATTAATATAATGTTATACATAAGATTATTATATAAGTCAACTAAAATATAAAAGTTATATAGTAACAAAATATAATATAATATGAATGTATGAACAAAAGGTGGAACATTAAAGAAATCCTAAATAGACTTAAGGATTAAATATATATGTAAGTGTACGTGTACCATGATTCCCAATGTGTCCGACATTTAAATCGCGAGGGTATTTCATTAGAAATACATTATTCCATAAGTCGATATCACTCTAAATAATATATTGAAGATTGTGAATGTTTAATATAATGTTGACCTCTACCATATATATATATATATTAATAAATTACTTGCATACTCCTTAGTTATTGAGAAAACTCAAGCTAGGGACATATATGTAGTATTATTAATATATTGAATAGACGAGGTAAGATAATTATATGTATTTGTTAAGCAAACTCAAGGTACATATACTATACTTAGGCCGTTATAATATGGTACGTACGGGTGAATAATTTCATTTCAATTTGTTGAGCAAACTCAAGATACATATACTATACTTAGTCCCTCGTGATATGATAGGTACGTGTTAATTATTTCATTTCAATTTATTGAGCAAACTCAAGGTCGAAGTGAAATTAGGACAAGGTACCATGGGATAGGAGTTGTATATGATGCAACCGATAAAAGAGTTATCCATCATCTGTGGGGCGATGCCTTGTTGAGCAAAATGAAGGTTAGAATTCCAAGATAGACAAGTCTTAACACCTACTAGAGAAATCAAATGATTTCTATGTTTTTCTTAGGTTTTTTATAAACATAAAAATCTAATGGGACCTTATTTGAAAAATGGAATGGTAACATTTATCCTTTCTAATATTGTAATAACATTTTCTATATAAAGTTACAATAATATTTATTGATAATTAATATAATTTATAAAATATTTATTAATTAAGATATATGATGAACTGGATTAATGATTGACAAAAAAGTATAAAATATACTTAGTAATAAATATTTTCAACATGTTATTGTTTTAATGCCCAAGTAAGTTCCAAATTTTGTAACTACTAAATACATTCGTATTCGGTTACTTACGTGTTTATTTGCCTAAGACTATGTATTAACTTTTGAGTTATGAACTCATAAGCAATACAAGAAAATGGATATTTGATCCATACTTAACCACATACAAAGATTGTATAGTGAAAATTCATTGTTTGTAATGTATAAAACTTCAATGAAATTAGTTCTTCCGGAATAATTAAATAAATTATAGTGCAAGATCGTGTATTCAATATGATTGATTATAGTAAGGATTTCCTTTAAATGGTTTGACCATTTTGGAAAGGAAAGCAAATGTACAAACGTAGATGTAACTTAAGGCACGGTTGGGAAGAAGAGAGTGAATAATCACTTATGCTTCATAAGGAAATATCGAAAACGAGAATTGTAAAATAATAATTGATATTTAACATTGGAATGAGAAAATATGATTTCTATTCCAAAATGTATTTTTTATATTGAAAATTGTTTTCAACTGAAGTTATTTTTTTTAGTTCAAGATATTTGATCTAAAAACTCTCAACTATAAAATGGTTATAGTATATGGAATAAATAGCATACATTAAGTGGTTGAATGGACCTCCGTATTTATACGCTATTATAGTAATGGTAGAAATAGTGGGAGAATGTGATATAGCACTTATTGATCGCATCAAGTTATGAAAATTGTTTTCTCAAATCATACCAAACATTATTTATGAAATAATAACTATTTTTCATTATTAACTGAAAAATAGACGTAGTTTTATCTCAATATGAATATTATGTATAATTATTATAAAATAAAACTATAATAGTGGTATTTGTTTTCATAACAAAAGTAATACATTGGAAAATACATAAATATCTCAAATTATTTGCAATTATTTTTGAATTATAGACAAAGCCATAATTTTGAGAAATAATTTTTCGATTATATAATTATGAATCATATGGTACTAGTGAATTATATCTTAGACAATTAAGGGCCAAGAACCCAATCAGTGGAAGTGTCAAAAGAGTTGATAAACTCTTTGGGTACATATAGATGTTTGTAATTGAAAGTCTATTGATACCAAAAAGGAATTTGGTCAATATAATTGCGATGATTTACATTTGATTTTTCATTAAGTATCTAATGTTAATTTTGATCATTTTCATAATACCTTATTCAATGTCCACTATGCTAATATGATTTTTTTTTGTTTTGATGAAAACAAAAAGGGAGAGTTAAGATTTGGTGTTAATAATGAATTCAACAAAAATATTTTAAGAAATATTATTTGTTTAATATTTTATTTTCGAACACATATACCAAATATGTAGGAGAGCATATCAATAAAGGAGAATGTTATACGTACTGTGACATTATGCTATAATTTTAACGATTTTGCTTTTATGTTATTGAGTACACACTCAACACATGTTACACTTGTCAAATCTTAACTTATTGTTTGTTATCATCATAAGATGAGATTGTGGAGTATACATCTTGTTTGATGATAACTAATGTGTATTTATATTTGATTTATTTTTACATAGTGTCACGTGTAAAATATCAACAAAACGCAATTTTGTTTTCAATCAACTTGTCATCTATTATCTTTTATATGCTTGATGTACACTTATCACATATTAAACACATTTGTACTTTGTATGTAAATTTGAACATATGTTTGTTATTATCAAAAGAAAGATATTGTGAGATATTGCAATTAACTTCTATTTGATGTTATGTATTTAATGTGTTTGTTCAATGATATATATTTATAAGATTTTGTTTTCTTCAAGGTGCTTCAAAAATTGTTCATGATGAAGTTTCATTTTTTTTGGTGTAGAACAACACCATGCATGTCATACCCATTTCTAAATAATAATGGCACAAAATATTTTATATAAAAAAACTTCCAAATCATAACAATGTTGGAACCTGGCCAATTGGAACCGGGCTAGTCAAAAGCGGGATAATTGGGTAATTTCAAAAAAAATTCTTTTGGATCAAGTATTGGGCCTATGTAATCTAAATTCATTTAGAATTTTTCTAAATTTTATTTTCAATAAAATGTTGATCTTATTATAATTATTTAAAATTAGTTTGATTTAGTTTTAAATTGTTTATGTTATTATTTTTTATTTATTTCATGGGTGCATCAAATGCGCACATATGTGAATGTTTAAGTGTTTCATATAGAATGTGTGCATAGAAAATGTAGACATTTTAGCTGTTGGGATTTATACCACAATATTCATATATCCCCTTCATATATGCCTTTGTCGTGCAAAGAAAAAAACACTTTATTTATTTATATGTGCTTATGTATATAGATATAAATTTGTTTGTACGAAAGTTTGTATGAAAGACATAGAAGGTAATCTAAAATTGGCTATAATTAAAATGGTAGTTCATACATCATTACATTACTTTAAAAGCTAATTTTGTAAATTTTAAAATTTATACCCACACACACATAACACACACAAAAATTCACTCACATGCATACATACATACATATATATATATATATATATGTATATAGATTAAATTAATATTTGAAACAAAACAGTACAAACTTATACTTAACTAATTTGCAATTCAAAACCATACTTTCAAAAAAAATTGCTTGTCGTAAGTCCAAACATTAAATTAAGAAACAAATCAAGGGAAATTTAAAAGCTTCTCTTTTTTCTGTTTTTTTGGAAACAACATATGAAATTTAAGTTCAATTAATTTGCATGTAAACAATCCTTAAAATATGTCAAAATATTTATAAAATATCCTTCAATCTATAACTTTGTAATATGTAATATGGTCCATTAATATAATGATTCTAAAATTTTATTCAAACAATGTTTTCCAAATTAAAAGGATTAGACGAATTATGCATATATGAATTCATGACAATCGGATCTAGATCTAAATTACGTATATACATAATAATCAAACAAAGAGAATAAAAGAGAATCTATGATTGGTATTATTAATATCACACGAGTAACAGATAAAAGGGAAATCAAATTCAACATGATAACAAAATAAACGATTCAAAAGTAGAACTTTGATAATCATACATAACCCAAAACATACAAGGAGAAGAAATAGAAGATGTGGAGAATTATAAGCATGTGAACATGATAATTCGCATATAAATAAATAAAATTGCCTTTCAGACGAAGCCTAGAGAATACACCTTGAATGAAGAAGAATTCCTAGATTCTATAAATCGATTTCCAAATCTGCATTTATCTAAAGACAACCACATTTTTCTCTTTTCTTTTGTTTGAATTTTGTTTTGAATTTTTTATAACCTTATCCCCATGGAAATTTTGACCCTGAGAAGATAAGATAAGGATGAGAGATCTAAAAAATGATAGAGAGAAAAATTTATTAACAGAGGAAATAAATATGGCATTCAATATATGTTGATTCCTTTCCTTTTAATAAAATTTTCTTTCCATTTTAAAACAAAAGACCCCTCGTTTTCCTCAAAGCAAGTCCAACCATTACATGGGCTATTTGGGCTCCAAAAAATTCCAAAAACTAATTAGTATTATCCTTATTTAAGTCCAATTTAAATTTTCAATTGATAACCTATACCGATACATGCGCTTATAACTATTATATACGCACTTTATTAAATACTAATAGAAATAAAAAAAATCAAATAAGACATTTTTAACAATTAATACTTCACAAATATTAATTAATTTAATTTATATAAAGCCCTTTATTTAGCATTTATTCTATTTAAATTGAATTTAAACATTCTACCGTCATCGTATATCGATACGCGTGTTTATAAGTTTTATATACACAATTTACTAAATACTAACGGAATTCAAATAAATGAAATAAAATTTAATAATTAATATTTCATAAATATTAATTAATTTTCAACTATAAAATTTTTAATTAAATCGTGCGGTTCATTAGGAACCTTCATCATTTTCACTGTGTGACCCATATGTGTAAATTCAATCAACAATTAATATTAAACAATTCAAATATTAACGTTTACATGTCATCTTAGCTAGTGGTGTGATATTTTGGCTGAATTTATCGCTTACACATCGTTCGCTAAAAATCCAATTTTATTTATAATAAGCGTTACTCATTAGTGACAATTATCTACACCATTTCTCTTCGTCAAATCTATATCATTTTGGACTTGCAGAATTTGGTAATGGTAAAAATTCCAACATCATTAATATTCAACTCTATAGTCCAAACACAAAGTCCTTGGTTCAACAATGATAATTATTATTCATTGAGCTACTCTAGCCAGAGATTTTAACTTTGAGTTGACTTCAGTTGACCGTGATATTAACCCCATATATCCGAGGAGATAAATTCTCTTTTGAATAGTGTTTCACTTCCAATACTTCCACTTGACCCAACTATAGTCTTTTGATGGACTTCATGCTATGATTTGACTGTAATCAAAGTAGAACTTTCATGTAGAAGATCGACCTTATTCTCGAGTCAAGAAAACTGATTATTCACATCGATATTTTCTATTTGACCTTAGTTATATTAGCCAACAAAAATCTATCGAGCGAGTCATTCTATAGTTATCCAATAACTATCATTATGTAACCTTTGGTGCCCCCAATAGTCATGAGTAATACATTGCCCAATATTTGGAGAGCGTTACGTACTATAGTCTCAACAGAGGCATCGATATCCAGTCTCAATACATCTTGACTAGGAATAATTAAAACGGTATGTTTATTTTATTGTGATAAATCACTCATGGTTACAACGCATTATAACTATTATAAAAAACATACCATTTATGAATTTTCTACTAAATATATTTTTAACTAAATTAAAAATTAATATATAACACATTTTATCAAGTATATAATAAAAAGAAAACACTTTTTATTTCGAACAAGGTTGATTATTGAGTTAGATAAATGTAATAATTACATAATTGCCCCTAGGGCATACCCCTAACTCTATCAATAAGAAACCTCAATATATCCTAGGATAAAATTTGATATAGTTTTGATGAAGAGAATTGGTGAAAATAATTATCACTGCCGGGTAACACTTAAATAAAGTAAAATTGGATTTTGATGAAGAGAATTGGTATAAATAATTCTAACTACTCGGTAATGCTTAAATAAAGTAAAAATGGATTTTACTAAAATGAAGTAAGCGATAAATTTGGCCAAAATACCACACCACCTGCTAAGTGATGTGTAAACGTTAGTAATCGAATAGTTCAATATTAAACACTAACCGAATTTACACCTGAAGAGTCACACAACTGAAATGTTGTATACTCATATAACTACATGATTTAATTAATTTGTAATTATTGTAAATTAAAATTAATTAATATTTATGAAATATTAATTAATTTTATTTATTTATTTGATGTGTTAAACAATATATATAAATATGTTTATAATAGTTATAAATATATCAATCGATATATGATATCGATATGCATTTAAATTGGATTTAAATGTGATAAATATTGTTCGAGCTTGAAGTGGGTTTGAAGCCCATATGGAGAAGGGAATTTTGGCTATGATTAGACCAGAGAAAGGGCAGCCATAAAATGGCAATTGACTTGGGTTTAGATATTAAAAAAAGGTAGAGAATAGGTAAGAGAAGAACAGGGATCTTGAACTTACTTTATCTCTTTAGCCTCTCCCTTATAAAATGATTAAAATCCTCATTATAAAACTACTTTTTGCTACCTCCATTCACCCCATCGCTGGCCAAAAATTATCTCCATCCTCTTCTATATTTGCAAGCTCAAATAAAGTTATTCAATAGTCGGTGGTCAACAATTCAAAGCTTGCACCTTCAGGATTGGTATAGGATTCAAAGGATCTCATATCTTCATTTAAACTTGTATTTGATAGGCTTTGGTAAAGGAATGTTTCTGATTTACAAGTATAAATAAAATATATCATATGATGTTTAGATCTATAGTTGACCAGTCTAGCATATCGGTATATCGTCACATTTATGATGGTTGTTTACTTGTATGCTAATATAATTTGATTTAAAAAAATTCATGCAACATATACATACTTAATACTCACAGCATAAAATTACAATAATTTAACATTATTTAATTCATATAAGTTTCATAAATTAAATATTAAACATTATATTATACAAAATACGTTTTAAAATTTTATATAAATAATTTTGGATCCGAAAGACTTTCGGCAAAAGAAAATTATTATCTAAATCAAATCAATTAAATAAATATATCATATAAAGTATAATTCAAATTTTATAAAATTATCACACCTAATAAGTTTCGAGGAAAAAAATTAATTTTTTTAAATTAAATACACACACACACGTTTGCCGAAACTAATAATTATTTTTGAAAATATTTTTAAATTATAATATATATATATATATCTGTAAATATTTTAAATGTTAAAAATATAGTTCAGATTTTTATAATATATTAAAATACAAAATTTTATTTTTGAAAATATTTTTAATTAATTTTCGTGTGAAATTTTAAATTTAATAAATATTAAAAAGATAGTTTTTTGCCGTGAGCATTATTTAATGTATATGTATGTGTATATATTATATAAATTATATATATATCATATGTATTATATATATTAGCAAATTATAAGTATATGTATGTGTGTATGAAAAAAGATCAATTGTTTCCGGTTTATATAATAAAATAAATAAGTGAATTTTAGTCTTTTATATAAAATGATTTTGCATTTATTTACATTTGTATATACATATATAATTATATACGTATTTTATAAATTCATTATATATATATTATTCAAAATTAAGTGTAACACACACACACACACACACACACATATATATATATATATATATATGTTTGTAATATTTTGTATATGTAAATTAGAGCACATAAGCATACATTTGGGAGATATATTTGTATACTAGATGGGCTAACAAATTTGTTGTGTAAATCCCAAAACTTGTACACGAGCATGTCAAACCTTGCACGGATTGCTATGTTACACATGCACACACACATATATGTGTATACGATACATATATATTTATAATACAATAACAATTACATAATATAAAACTATATTATAAATTTAAATAAAATAATGATTTTTTATATAAATTTAGAAGTGTTCTAAATGAACCATACTTTATAGGCCCGATAAAGATCCAAAATGGTAAAAATTTGTAATTCGTCAATTTCTTCACTGTGGGCTGGCCCAGTTCCTACAATGGTATTGAAGCCAAATAGCCTATGCTGTCTGAATTAGTCATATTAGGGCTAACTAACTAAGCTTACAACCAAGTTAGTAGGGTGTCTAAGAAAAGTAGCATCTAGGTCGAATTGTCGGGCAATCAAGTAGCATGTCCTACCTGGCTATCAGCCTGGCCCGAACAGTTACGTGAGCCCAAAGGTTGCCCCTAAAAGAGAATGATCCAATTTGTATTGGGCCTTGAGCTAATTTAAAAATTGTTTTAAATTTAAAAATAAAATTTTAAATTTAAAAGTTAAATTTAAAATAAGAAAAATATTATAAATGTTATAATATAGATTTTCATACTGTTTTGAAAATTAAAATAAAAGTTTTAAATTTAAAAGTTAAATTTAAAATAAAACACATATTATAAAAGTTATAATATAATTTTTAAAATGTTTTAAAATGTTATAAAATTAATTTTAAAATTTTATTTATTAAAAAGATTAATAAAATAAATGAATTAATTAAATAAGTTAATTAGCTAAATATGTATACATGTATAATATATATAATGATATATGTTGTTGTCTTGAATTGTTTAAGATAATATGAGTATACATGTGCGTATGAAGAATTTTCGAAAAAAATTCAATTAAAATTGTTTAATTAAATAAATTAATTAAAAGTTAGTTAATAAATTAAAATATATAGATGCATGCATACATGTATACATACACAAACACATACACACACACACAGATATATATATATATATCTGTGAGTGTGTATGTGTGTGTTACTATAAAGGTTATAATATATATATTAAATATAATATGTTATAATTGAACAATATAATAATTAATGAAAGTGTAAATTAAATAAATAAGATTTAATTAATATAATTTTACATATAAGACTACTATATAAGTAAATCAAATTATAAAAGTTATATAACAAAACATATATAATATAAATGTATAATAAAAGGTGGAACACTAAAGAAATCCTAAATAGACTTAAGGAATAAATACACACGTAAAAATACGTAAACCGTGATTTTTTATGTATTCGACACTTGAATCACGAGAGTATTTAATAAGAAGTACATTATTCCATAAATCAATATCGGTCAACTAAACACATTGAGAATTATGAATCTTTAATATAAAGTTGTCCTCTACCATTCATATATTAATAGATTACTTGCATACTCCTTAGTTGCTGAGATTTCCTCAAGCTAGGAATGTTATGTGTAGTGCTATTAATATATAGACTAGATGAGATAAGATTAAGATACTTATACATATTTGTTGATCTTTCCCCAAGGTTTCTATAGTATACTTAGGCCCTTGCAAAATGATGGGTACGAGTGAATAATCTATCTTTATTAGTTGAGCTTTCCTTAAGATAAAGATGAGATTAGGACAAGGATCACAAGGTTAGGAGTTGTATGTGATACAATTAATAAGGATTTATCCATCACATATAGGAGTATGGTTTATTGAGCTTTCCTCAAGGTCAGAATCCCAAGATATACGAGTCATAACACCCACTAGTGAGGTCGAAAGACTTCAATGCTTCGTCTTATGGTTTGGAGAAACATAAAAAACTAGTGGGACTGTAACACCCTATAAAATTAATAAGAAAATAATACATTAAACTAAGCCTAAAATTGAAAATTTTGTAAACGTCGGAATTTGGCCACGAAAGTTACACCATTGCATTCGTGGTGATTTTCTGATCAACTTTTATATATAAAGTTTTGTAACCAGATTTTGAACAAAAAATTTATTGACGTTTGAAGTTTACGAATTTAAAATAATTTTAATGAATTCAAATTTTGAACTTAAATAACGTTAACGTAAAAATTAAATAGGGTGATGAATATTTTTAACATTAAGAGATACTTAATGTTTTAGAAAAACATTAACGTTAGTTTTAACATAGGAAATAAATAAACAAAGAACGACAAATAAAAATTCATGGATGGCCCAAATTTTATTATTTTATATCGACCTAAATCCGTCGTTTCTAGTGTGTTGTAACTACTATAAATAAGAGGCTAGCGTCCTCACTTTTATTCACAAAATCTTTGGAACGCTAGTGAAATTCTACCAGTCTTCTTCTTCAATACTATGATTCAGAATCAATTAGATTTTCAGGTAAGGGATTTTAGACATTTTTATATACATTTTCTAATTCTATTTTTTCCTAATCTCTTATTCTAAATCTAATCTATATACAATCGAATTATGGTATATTCCAAAAATAAGAAATCGAATTATGGTATATTCCAAAAAGAAGAAATCTGAAGGATGAAATGGAGAAGGCGTAATTCGTATCCAAAGGAAGGAAGGCAACTGTTTGTGAGTAGAAGTCTTAGTTTTCACATTTTAGTATTTATATAGTAAAAGTTTGGATTTGTTTTATGCCTTAGGGAATATTGTACATGAAAACCCTAAAACTAAAACCCCAAAATTCCCTCAAACGAAATGTCAATTCTTGGGTTTATTGGAACTCAATTTTTTTATATTAAAATAATAGAATTTATTTTGTTGTTGCAATTTAAATATTTTATATTCTATTCCACTTTAAAATTTTCTCTTTTGTTGTGCTAAAGGATTCTAAAAAAATAAGTTACAAGGTGTGTAAAGTATGAATTCTCTTATTCGTACTTTGCAATGTCTGTTTCCGTAATTTAAGTATGAATCCCTTTTTCATTTCAAGTTTGTATATATAAAAGTTGAATAGAATATAAAGGCTTTGAATTTTAAGTTTTGTTTCCTTGAAAAAAAAGCGTTGATTCTACCATATTAATATAAAATAAGTTTGGTTTTTGATTCGGTTTTATTAATGCAAGTCTATTTATTTGGCTAAGGATATTAGCTATTTTGTAAGTTATCGTATGGAGTTAGACTTGTATGAATTTAAAAGTTTTGACATTTTAATGATTAGTATAGGACATGAGAATTTTAAAATATGAATATTTTATGCACGCTTAGGAAAATATATATTAGTTAGCCTAATTATTGCGTAAATAAATATATTATTAGCATAATAACATATTAATCGTATAGAATAAATAGATTAGTAAATAGTATTAAACCCATAACAAGGAGGTTAAGGATAATTATGGAAATTAATCCATAATCAAAGGCAAAATAAGGATATTTCCTTATATGGCCTTAGTGTGTAAATGCGGATGAGGTATACTATATACATAGTATATATTTATGGTAGTATGTTAGGAGAGCGGGAAAATGGCTAGGTTATATGGATGTGAGGTCTGTCAAAAGCACAAAGAAGTCTACCTAGCTAATCTGGCTACTAGCAGTGTGACTTTAGGACTAATGTGAGACATCGTCTGTAATAAACACATACGGTGGATGTGGTGTTAGTTTCAATTCTTTGTGGTAAATTTGCCCAATTAATCTAGCTAGTAGTACATACGAATAAGTAGACTAATGTGAGATGTCATGGTTTAGATATGGGTCATAACATGGATTACCTATTAGGTGCGATAGTGGGAAATCTCGAAAGGGGCCCGCTTCAGGGTTGAGGTATTAAGTGGCTATTGTAGGATCCACCTCTTCCAATAAATGAAATATTAAGTGGTTGCATGGGATTTCATACGATGTCAGATAGGAAGTACTAGAGTGAGGTTCGCCTTAGGTTAGGTATTACATGATGGGGATCTACCTAGGGTATATGTACTAAATGTTCAGAGTCTGCATAACTCCCATTAAAGAGGTATAAAGTGGCTCAGGTGTTTTCTCTCGCATTGTTAAGGGCATGATTGGAAGTAATTTCATTGTACACATGATAGAGTTATGGAGATGGACTGGAAAAGCCTTTAAACTTACGGTTGGGGGTATATTTGGTAGGGTATAGCATAGGATGCATAAGACGTATTACTTATTTAAATGATATTGCTCAGATATTATTATGGTAAGACTTAAGATATTCATTTACCAGACATTGGTGTTCTGACTCACTTCTCATACAACCTACATGCTAGGGGAAAGGTGCTAATGGAGAAGATGAAGGCGACAGTGAAGACCTATCTTAATTTATCTATTTATCTATATTTTTGATATATTATGATGTATCCAATTTCAGACATATTAATGTTATTTTGAGATATTGTATTATGGATATTTGGGGATGTTATGTTTTTGAGAATTCATTTTTATGAAATGGGCACCTATTTTTGTTATTATATTTTATCTCTTCCGTTGTGAAATTCTGTAACCATAGATAGATAGCTCTATATATTGTTCACTGCATCAATTTTACCAACCAACAGCCAGCTTTGGAATGGGCCTAAGGTTCGATAGGTTTTTATTGGATCGAAAATTAGGTCCATTTCGGAAAGGGTCATTAGGAGCCTTATTACAAAAATGAAATGGTAACATTTAACCTAATATTGAAAAAACATCTACTATGTATAAATAAAATAATCTAGTTCGATAAATTTATGCATTAAATATAATGGATAAAATGTTTATCAATTAAAATATACCAAGGGACTGAATTAATTGATAAAGAAATATTAAATATACTTACCAATAAAAAAATCGTGTTGACCTATGAAAGTGCCTAATTATATAACCACTAAATATGTTCATAACTTGGTCACTTATGAGTTTATTTGCTCGAGGCTGTGTATTGTCTTCAATAAGTTTTGAACTCTAAAAGCAATACAAGAAGTGGATATTTAATCCATATACAATCACACATAAATGTTATATAGTGAACGGTCACAATTCATAATGTACGAAACCTCAATAAAAATAGTTCATTGAAATAAGCAAGTAAACTATAGTGTGAGATGTTGTATTCAATATGATTGATTACAATAATGATCTTGTTATGTTAAATATAATACTGGACCAAAGGCTACAAGATGGATCTATGAACTCGATCATTCAAATGTCACTTTGATTAGTTTACATAAAGTGCAACCTGTTGATGTCTTTAAATGTTAAGGATGATGAGTGCACTCTTGTAAAGAGTTTGTTAATGATACCGTAATATGGATTTCCTTTAAATGGTTCGACCATTTAGAAGGGAAATCAAATGTATAGGTATGGATGTAACTTAAGGCACGATTAGGATGAAGAGAGTGAATGGTCACTTCTGCTTCACAAAAAAATTTAAAAACAATAATTGTAAAATAATAACTAATGCTTTACATTGGAATGAGAAATATGATTTCTATTTCGAAATGTATTTCACATAAAAATTGTTTTCTATGAAGTTTATTTCTTTGAATTTAAGATGTTTGATCTTAAAACTCTCAACTATAAACTGGTTACAACAAACGAAACAAATAACATATATTAAGTGGTTAAATGCGGGTTCTATTTCATATGTTATTATAGTAATGGCAGAAATAGTGGGAGCATGCCATATAACACTTATTAGTCGCATCAAGTTATGAAAATTGTTTTAGTAAAACATACCAAACATTATTTATGACACAACACTTGTTTTTCAGTGTTGACTGAAAATAGACATAGTTTTATTTCAATATGAATATTATGAATATTCATTATAAAATAAAACTATAGTGCCAGTATTTATGATGCATTGAAAATACTGAAGTATCAAAATTTAGTTAAAAATATTTTGGAATTATGGACTAAGCCGTAGTTTTGAGAAATAATTTTTGATTATATGATTAGGAATCATATGGTATTAGTAAATTATGTCTTAGACAATTAAGGGTAAAGCACACATTCAATGGGAGCATCATAAGGATTAATGAACTCTTCGAATTGATACGTATAAATATATGCAATCGCAAGTCTATTCATACCAAAAGGTTCCATGTAGTTCGTTATATTCACGGATGAGTTATCACCGACACAGACAAGTGTATTTAATACACATGCAACATGTTTATGGTAAGCTAATAGAGTATAGAACGGAAGTAAATAAAATATCATGCAATTGAAAATAAAATTGATTCGATTTGATCGAGTAAGTGAGTATATTGGAGAGAGTTCTGAACGTACCTAAAAAAGAACAAAGAATTAACCTTAAAAGTCACGCTTTCCTATGATACATAATGATGTATCAACAAGGAGTGATCGAACTTTGTTGAATAAAGCACGATTAATTTTGTGTGAAGTTGAGTTAACTTCTTTCAATAAGACCATGTACTTAAGAGTAGTACACGAGATTAAAATTAATTTTATCTAAAAGAATGGTTTAAAAATCATACAAGATATGGGTTTATAAGAAAAATCAACATATCCTAGACTAAGGAGTTGGCAGGTTGTGCGAGTTGAAAGACTACATGTAATAATTATTCGTGAGGGATCTTATATGAATCACCCCTTAAGGAGTTTGGAAACGACTGTCATTGGATGACCAATTTATGTTTTGAACATAAGTTTTGTGAACTAAAAACCAAATTAGTTTAATAAATAAGGCAATTCATAAAGTGTTTATGAATATCTATTCTATTGCACTAAGAAACAACCGTTGTTTCAAAGTACCAACTTCGTAGCGAATGAATTTCTTAAAGAAATTATTGGTAGTAAAATGGATTTGGATACAATCTAAAGATGAAACCGATTACGAGGGATGAAATGAAATTAACTAAACCTATATGAACATAATGCATTAGAATGTCCAATAAATATCCTCGCATATTGAAGGGAGACTATGGGTTTCTTATCAATATCGAGAATAGATAATCCTCGATTGTCAATTAAACCATTAGGCATATTTACTATATGATTTGGTATGATGTGCAAATCCGAATGGATTCCATGTACATTATCAAAACATGATTCTGGTTGTCGTACTCGAAGGGATGTGATCCACTGGCCACGATTGCATCTTTAAGAGTAACAGTAATGCAGTTGGAATTTAATGAACAACGTTGATAAGAATAACATCCTAAATTTTAATTGTTGAAATCAACGTAATAGATTCATCATTCAACTTGCTCAAGTTAATTCAGATTTACTCATAAAATTATTGCTTGGTATGACTTTATGTGTGGTACATATGTGTCAAAATGGAAATACTAAAATGATTTAGAATGAACTTTTTGCACATAATAACCAAAATGTTTCGAAGTCGGCGGGAGTGATATTGAGATTGTGGGTTTTACGAAATGATCTAAGAAATGATACGAAAGTAACATTTTATAAGCATCAGAATTGAATAAGTATTTTGATAGAAATATCGAATAGTTTGATTTTCAGTCAAAATGCAGAGGAAGCGTGGTCCATAACAAAGAACATTGTAAGGTACATAAATATTTCTAGACTATAAGTAAACAACATATTACCGATTGTTAACGATGTACTTGTATTAAAATCTATATCTTTTATGTTAAGTATAAAGGATGTTGGGAATGTCCCAAAACGATATGCAAAAACACCTTGTAAACATGTTTAATAAGGAACATGTAAGACATGTTCCTTATGTATTGACAATATGAGTTATCATACATGTTGCATTATCTACAATATTTTATTTTGCTTATATATTTGATACATGAAGCAAATATCAAATCCAAGTTAAGATCACTAAATGGTTGTTTAGAGTATCCTCGAGTATTTATGAAATATTAGGGAACTGTTTATAGAAACAACAAACTCCTTATGAAGGAGTGTGTGAAAAACTTTATGAGTGATATCGAGTACAGTGTGTCAATATTAAATTTATGTTCGAACTTTAGTTAAGGAGCTTCAAGTTTGAAATGTTCCAAATAAAAGGTTGTGACCGATTTAACAAAAGGCTAAGTACCTCGTCTTGAATAGAACCACAATACTGCAATGTATAAGTATAAATGCATAAATTTATAACCGAGCTGAGCTAAGGGTGATTCCAAAGTATTAAGGATACTACATTATTGTTATATGATATCAAAGTAATGATAGAAGCTTACTAAAAGTTGAGAAACATAATTTAACTAATTCCACATGATAAAGGTGGTTTATCGGCAACGGAGAGAGTCAATTGACAAAGTAGATAATTAAACATAGCAAATCAATTCATGAAGGTTCTAACTTCATCAGTTCTTATTAAACTAATTGAAAGAATGGGATAGAGATTCCATAATTGATACCAAGTGCAAGTGGGAGATTGATAAGTTTAGGGGTATGCCCTAAGGGCAATTATATATTGTTACATATATCGAACTCAATAATCAATCTTGTTCGAAATAAAATGTGTGTTCTTTCTATATATACTTGATATAATGTGTTATATATTAATTAATTAATTAAATTAAAAGTATATTTAATAGAAATCCATAAACGATATGTTTTATGATATATAGTGGTTACAATGCGTTATAATCATGAGTGATTTATCATAATAAAATAAACATACCATTTTAAATATTCCTAGTCAATATAAATTAATGTTATATTTTATATCATATGATGTTTAGATCAATAGTTGATGAATCTAGCATATCGATATATCGTCACATTTATTATGGTTGTTGTTATCATGCCTTTTGGCAAGGTCGTGGTACCAAGGAATTGACTGAAGACCAAGGACAGTCTGTCCCGAAGATTGGTTATACATAGGTTCACTATGGATACTGGTGAAATTGGTCTGAGTCTGGATCGAGCTACAATCGGTATGATACGACAAGCGAAGCTACGGAAGTCAACATTCCAAATTTCAAGTCAATTGGAGTTCGTATGCTCAAGATATGGATCGATCAAGTCTCACGTGAAACACATGTGGTTCGTATCAAGTGTACATCGCTTTATATCCATCAAGTGAGCATCGTTTCGTATCCATCAAGTGGGCATTGCTTCGTATCCATCAAGTGGGCATCGTTTCGTATCCATCAAGTGGGCATCGCTTCGTATCCATTGTGTGCCAACCTCCTTCGTATCCATCGAAGTCAAAATTCTTCGTACCCATGGAAGCCTGCTATTTCATATCGATCCATCCATTAATATGTTTCATATCGATCGGCCATTGATCGATATGAAATACACATGACAGATCGATACGAATTTCATCATAATTGATCGATACGAAACTAACCCAGAACATCTATACGAAGTGAAGAACAAAACAGTGATATGAATGGAGTTGCACTAGATCGTTATGAAGGAAAAACATTCAAGTGGAAGACTCGGTCACTCGGCATGAAAAGTGGATCGGTCCTAGGATATAGCGCCACATCACCTGATCGATATGAGCTAGCATCGACACGAAGCCATCGATACGAATTGTATCGATACGAACTCGGTAGTATTTTACAAATACAAACTTGGATCGATCATAACTCAAAATCTACAAGTCCAAATGCCACCAAATTTTCTCAGGAGCTTGCGTACCACCTCAAGAATGTCCTTGATCGATCTCAGGCCAAATGGAGGTGTTTTTGATCGATATGAAATGTACATGTATCGATCAGGGATTGATCCCAATCTACCTCGGACTGATCATGTGGGCCCGACCACGTATGAGAAGGAGTATTCCGAGATCTAAGTCAGATTTTTCTAGCCTACACCTATAAATAGCAGCCCAATGTCTCCAGAAAATGGACCTTTGACTCTTCTACGCCGATACTCTGCCAGAACCTCCATTGTATCTTGAATGCTCGAGAGTGTACTGTTGTAATCAGTTGTAATTAGTTAGAAAAGTCAATAAAAAAGCAAACTTTCCATAGTGGACGTAGGCTACAACGCCAAACTGCTCGAAATTCTTGTGCTCTTACTTTTCTGTTTTTCTATTTTGGCGTGTTTGTTAGATTAGCCTCCTTTTTCATTTATATTCTTCATTTTAATCTCTTCAAATACGTCCGAAGAGTGTTGTGCCCAATTTTGGTACAAACACTTTGGTGCTTTCACTAAGAGAACCCAGCTTTTCTCTTGCTCATTGGATCTACTACCGTTGTTGGATTGCAAGAATCCAAGGAGAAGATCCAGATCTCAAATCCAGTAGTTCTTCCATCCTATTCAGATTGCATCAAATCTAGGAAGGAGCTACATCATTCATAATGGTTACTACTAGGACCGCCTCAACTGCTGCAGATCAAGAAGGACGGGATAGACAAAACCCCGCGCAGCTACCTGCTACAGGATAGAACTCAGCTGGACCTCCAAATCCGCAAGGCCCTGTCACCAGGGAGGAATTCCAAATGCTGATGCAGGAACTGACTCATAGCCACGTATAGCTCACCCAACAGATCTGTGATAACACAGAGCTAACCAACCGAATGAATGAGGAAAGACGAAGGAGATCCAGAAGGGATCGTGCCTTATATTCATCCACTGAAAGCTCAGCTTCCTCCAACTTCAACCACGGATCTACACGTCCACGGTTGGATGGAAGCTACGCGCAAGCCCCCAAGCATCAGCGCACTTTGAATCTTAGGCAAGCCGGAGCTGGTCCTTCTACAGGGCACCAGGCTGGACCCTCCTCCTGAGGAGAGGCACTTCCCTATCATTCCACTAATAGCCATGCAGCTGTCGCCGCCAAAGACTTGGAAGCTGACCTTCGAAACCGAGCAGATCCGACCCTTCGCCAACACAATCATGCTCCTGAACTCTATATGCTCGAAAATCCGGAACCAAGGAGGCGAGGCATGGACCATCGACTGCGCCCGAACCGTCCTCGCATTGTGGAACCCGACCACACCTTGGCCCAAAATGTCCAAATGCTAGACATTCCAACCATGATCCGTCAGATGATCCGTGAAAGTCAGGGCCTCACCAATGACGATTGGGGAATCTCTCGGAGTCATACACCATTCACTGAGGACATCCTCTATGCTGAACCACCTCGCCGATTCAGGATGTTGACTTTACCTGTTTACGAAGGGAGCTCAGATCCTAACCAACATATCTTTAAATTATGAATGGCTTATGAATGCTGCACAAGCTGACGATGCGGTCAAATGTAGAAGCTTTCCTATCTCCCTCGGGGGAATCGCAACCATGTGGTTTACTCACCTACTGCCCCGATCCATTTCATGCTTTGATCAGTTAGCTACGAAATTCGTCGAACAGTTTCGTATGCACGTCACAAGACCTAAGGATGTTAACACCTTATCCAGCGTCACTTAGGCTCCGGGAGAGACGCTTAGACGTTATCTGGAAAGATTCCATGTTGCTTGTGCGAAGATTAGTAACCCTAATGATAATTCCATATTGATGGCACTGACCAAAGAAATCGATCCTGATTCCGAATTTAGCAATTGGTTGGCTGGGAAACCCACATCACTGGATCGTTTCTATGCTAAGGCGGCCCAGTTCTTGAGGCGAGAGGACGCTAGACAATCTAGAAAGCAGGATAATATGGGGCCCAATGTGGAAGAAATTCAAAGTAAAGTCGCTATGAAACAAACTGGTGAGAGTTCCGATAAAGTGTAGTTAAATATACATAATAAGCAGAATCAGCAGAAAGGCGATGGAAGTCAGGGTAAGAAGCGAGATCAAAATCATGGACCGCGACGTAGAGCTCCCAAGTTTGACACCTATACTCCCTTGAATACATCCCTGGAGAATGTTTATTTGCAAACCTGTAATACTGGGCAATATAAAAAGCCTGCTCCAAAACAGTCGTCTGAGAAGCAAATTCGATTTGGTAAATTATGCAGATTCCATGATTTTTATGGTCACAATACCAATGAGTGTCGCCATTTACAGGACATCATTGAGAAGTTAATCCGAGATAGGAAGTTGGAAAAATTTTTTCGGGCGCCGCAGGCTGGAGGTTCGAGACCATCAAACCAGAATCAAGTTCAGAATCAGGCTAGACTAGAGGAACCCACATGTACTGGCGGGAGGTTGGTTATTAACACAGTTAGTGGTGGTCCTCACCCAACTGATCGGAGTTGGAAGGAAATGGAGTCGTATGCCAGCTCTATTATGCATGCAGACTTTGAATGTTGCAGTAATCTTGATGATGGGGCTCCGATGGGACAACAAAAGACGTGACAGACGGCATCATTTTTCGAGACAGAGATGCCGATGAAGTCGAATCCTCCACTATTGATCCACTAGTCATATCAGCTCAAGTAGGTCCTGCTTGGATGAAGAGGATCTTGGTAGATAGTGGAAGCTCCATGAATATTCTCTTCAAACAAGCTTATGACCAGATGAAAATGGAAGCTAAGGACTTAAAGCCATGTCAGTCTCGCATACATGGCTTTAATGGAAGTGCAACGATACCCACTGGGATGGTGGACTTACCAGTGGAGTTGGAAATAGGAGATCTTCGGAGAGTCCGGATTCTACAATTTTCTGTGTTGGACATTAACTCTCCATATAATGCTTTCTTGGGCCGACCGGCCCTAGCTGAATTCAGGGCAGCCATTGCCCTATAGTGCTCAACTCTTAAATTCCCCACAGACAACGGGGTTGGAGTTGTACAAGGAGATCAGGCGGCTGGACGTGCCTGTTATGTTGCTGAGCTGCGGGAGGCGCAGCGGAAGGAGAAGGGCAAGGATGTAGAGGAATCTCTCTGCATCCATTTTACTGATAATTGACAGCTAACGCCTAGGCCTAGGCCCGAGCGCCACAACCAATTCCTAAAAGATCTTGATCCAAGAGATGGTGATAATGAAGAGGGAGTCAACGATAGTCAGGCTTCCGCGGTAGAGTTGACGATCGAAGTTCCAATCGATGATGATAATGACTCCTAAATGATAAAGGTCGGATCTCAGCTAAGCCAGCAGATGAGTAAGGAATTGGTTGAATTTCTCCGGGAAAACCTCGACGTGTTTGCTTGGATGCACTCAGATATGTGTAGGATCTCGCCGGACATCACGAGCCATACATTGAATATTGACCCATGACATGTCCCGGTCAAGCAGAAAAGGCGCGGTATGGATCCAGAGAGATCTACCGCCCTGAAAGAAGAGGTGGATAAACTCAAGACGAACGGGTTCATCCAAGATGCATTATATCCAGAGTGGGTATCCAACCCGGTACTTGTCAGAAAATCCAACGAGAAATGGAGGACTTGCATGGATTACTCAGATTTGAATAAAGCATGCCCTAAGGACAGTTTTCCACTTCCCAAAATTGATCAGCTTGTAGATTCAATGGTCGGACACCAGCTCTTGTCTTTTATGGATGCGTATTCTGACTACAATCAGACATCGATGCACCTACCCGATCAGGAGCACCAGCTTTGTCACCGATGTAGGACTCTATTGCTATAAAGTGATGCCATTCGGACTTACGAAAGCTGGGGCGACCTATCAAAGACTTGTCAACCGAAAGTTTGCTAACCAAATCGGGAAAACTGTGGAGGTGTACGTGGGCGATATGCTTGTAAAGTCGCGGCTATCCATCGATCGTGTTAAAGACTTGGAAATAATGTTCAACATCCTCCGAGTGTACCGAATGAAACTCAACCCGTTGAAGTGTCACTTCAGAGTCGCATCTGGAAAGTTCCTTGGATTCATTTTCAACACTCAAGGGATTGAAGCCAATCTCGAGAAGATCTGGGAGATTCGGAATCTCGAGACTCCCAGAACTATAAAGCAAGTACAAAGCCTCGATGGGAAGGTGGCAGCTTTAAGCAGATTCATCTCCAAATCCACCGACAAGTGCATTCCCTTCTTCGATCTGATCAGGAAAGGAAAGTGGAACTTTGAATGGATTGAGGAGTGTGAAGGCGCATTCCGAGCACTAGTTCAGCATCTGGCAACGCCACCTATTCTGTCAAAGCCGATTAATCATGAGAGGCTATACATCTATTTGGCATCTTTAGCAAATGCAATCAGTGCTGCATTAATTTGGGGGGAGCATCGAATACAACGATCGGTCTATTACATTAGCAAGCGATTGACCGGGGCGGAGAGGAACTATCAGAAGTTCAAAAAGCTAGCTTACTGCCTCATCATTGCCTCGAGAAAGGTCCATCCATATTTCCAGGCCCATCCGATCATAGTCTACACCGACCAGCCGTTACGACAGGTCCTTATGTAGCCTGAGACGTTTGGTAGGTTGCTTAAGTGGAACATCAAGTTGAGTCAATTTGATATTGCTTATACACCTAGAAGAGCCACCCAAGGACAAGTTTCGGCGGACTTCATCACTAAATTTACTATACAAGAGGACTTGACCAAAACCAGTGAATCTCCCGAATACATATGGAAGCTATACGCAGATGGCGCATAAAACGATCGATGCTCAGGTGCTGGAGTTGTACTCGAAACCCCAGAAGGTCGATCCATATGTTATGCTTTGAAGTTTGATTTCCGTGCGACTAATAATGAGGCCGAGTACGAAGCTTTATTCGCGGGACTCAGATTTCCCAGAGATTTTAGAATTATTGCTGTGGAGATTTACTATGATTCGCAATTGGTCGTTTGCCAAGTTCGGGGAGAATACCAAGCTAGAGACCGGAGGTTGGCTGCTTATCTCGCTCGGGTCTAGGAAGTACTGAATTGGTTCGATTATTATGCCATCTACCGCATACCCCGAGAGCACAATTAAAAGGCCGATTCTTTGGCAAAACTGGCCAGCACCGGTGAAGCACAACAAATGGGACTCATCCCCATTGAGACACTTACCTCTCCAAGAATCAATCAGATAGAGACAGACTGGGTGCATGAAGCCACTCCCGAGAAGGAGTCATGGATGACACCTTTCAGAAATTATCTTGAGCATGGAGCTTTGCCCGAACGCAGAAGTGAGAAAAGACAAGTTCTTTGGAAAGCTTCACGATTCATTATCCAGAATGGAGTCATGTACAGGAGAGGATACTCTGTTCCTTTACTCCGATGTATCGCCCATGAAGAAAACAAACGAGTGTTACACGATGTACACGAAGGGGAATGTGGCGATCACACTGGGGGCAAGCCCTTGCTAAGAAGATACTCTGATATGGATATTATTGGCCGATTGTGAATCAAGACGTATCAGATTATGCCAAGAAATGTGACAAGTGTCAGAAAAATGCTCGAATTCCAAGAGCCCCACCTATTGAAATTACTCAAATGGTCAGTCCATGGCCGTTTGCCACAGGGGGCAATGATATAATTGGGTCTCTACCACTGGCTAAAGGTGGCACGAAGTACGCCATTGTTGCAGTTGACTGCTTTACCAAATGGGCAAAAGCCGAGCCCCTTGCTACTATCACTACGAAAAAAGTAATCAACTTTGTTGTATGCAACATCATCTATTATTTTGACCTCCCGCATACAATTATCATTGATAATGGAGCCCAATTCGATAATGTCGAGTTTAAGAATTTCTGTCAACGTTTCCATATTCAGAAGAAGTTCTTAGTGGTAGCTCACCCTCAAGCGAATGGACATGTCGAAGCTATTAACAAAGTTATTCAAAAACGACTGGAGAAGGCCGGAGGCAAATGGGTCGATGAGCTTCCCATGGCCCTATGGGCATATCGAACTACCCACAAATCCACGACCGGCCACACTCCATTTTCACTTTCCTATGGTTTAGAAGCCGTCATTCCAGTTGAATGGAAGTACCTTCTCACCGTGTGACATATTATGATCCAAAGACAAACGCAATCTTACTTGCCGAATCTCTGGACTTATTGGATGAGAAGCATGAAGAAGCTGATTTGAGGGCAGCCGCGCACCGAAGTCGAGTCGCCCGATTATACAATGCTAAGGTCCGACCTAGAACCTTTGAACTTGGCGATCTCGTACTCAAAAGAATTTATCCAGTCCCTTCGCACATGAAGCCGACATGGAAAGGACCGTATGTTATTGAACGGAGACTTGGAGGGCACATTCAAATTATCAACTGCCGATGGTCTCACTTTGCCGAGAGCTTGGAACAACGAAAGTCTTCGTCGCTATTACACATAAAAGGCTTTATTTATTCATTTAGTCCGCTTTTCATTTGAAATTTGTTTATGCATTTCGAAATTTGAACTTGTAATAAGGCAACTGACTTTGCCATACTTTCTTATTTCAGCAATAAAATGAAATCTCTTCAAGCCAGAATAGCGTTTCTTGAAATATGTCATGCAACCATCACAATGCACGGAGAGCTAAGTTCCATCCTACGGTGGGACTTATTCAAATAGGGAGTGACTGTGATACGATTGGTCACTCGCTAAGTGAAACCCTAGGCTCGGGGGAAAGCTACCACACAAAAGCCAAAAAGGATTGATACACGACAATCCTCCAACAAACCCCGGTTCCCAGAGTGCAAGCTGGAGTATAAATTGCAAATCCAAAACATGGGTTCGAGGAGGGTGGACCCATCCACCCACGACTTCGCCCATGTACAATCTAAACTTGAGGAGGATGGATCCGTTCATCTACGACTTTTCTTACCTACTCAAGGTGGATGCAATCCAATCGTCTACGTCCCTGATCAACTTATCGTTCCCGGAGTGCGAACAAGATTCCAACACTTAGGCAGATGTGACTGACCGTCTGTCAATCAACTTAAGATTCCCAAAGTGCGAACTGGAGTATAAACATCAAAATGAGTGTGACTGACCACCCGTCGACTAACTCTAAGCCCCCAGAGCGCGGGCTGGAGTATAAACACAAACCGGGTGTGAACCGACCGCCCGTGAGACAACTCCGAGTGCTCGGAGTGCAGACCGGAGTATAAACACAAATTGGGTGTGACTGACCACCCACAAATCAATCTAAGTCCTCGGAGTGCAGACATATTTTTAAACATTAAACAGGTGTGACCGACCTCTCATAAAATAACTTAAGTCCCCGGAGTGTGGACATATCTTTAGACATTAAACGGGCATGACCGACCGCCGACACACAAGTGCAATCCTCAGGGTGTGGATGCGGTTACCAATAGATGAGCGAGTGTGATTCAACCACTCAAACTCGTCTCATTTCAACTTTGTTCCGACTAAGTTAAGCTCAATTTATTGAAGATGGAGAGCGACTGTCAACCGACCACTTCAATTCATCCGTGGGACTGGCGGCAACACTCAAGTACCAGCTACTGATCGAGACAGTGCAATATTAGGACTCGGCTTAATGTTTGGTAATGACCCGAAGCCATGACTTCGGGACTTAATAACCAAACTCAAGTCTGATTCAGAGACTAAACCCTCACAAGTACATTGAATGGAAATTCGATCGCTAAAACACTTAAGCAAATAAACACAAAGTTATGCTGAAAACAAAATGGAATTTCATTTTGACTATTCTCTGAAAGAAAAGGATAGGTACAAAAATTATTCCAAGAATTCGTATAAGCAGGGGTCGAACCTGCATCTATACACGGCCTACAGGAAGAAAAAAGAAATTCCTATTTATCTACAAAAAACGAAGAGACAAAGGGACACATCTACTCCTTCGACTTCTTCTTCTTTTTCTTCAGAGTCAATCCGCTCGAACTGCCGCTTTGGTGTTTTTTCGAGATTTTGCCTTTCCCTGATTGACCCCCGACTGGGGGAATTATGGTAGTCTCTTCCTTTGAACTCACAGGGATTGGAATACTTTCTGAATGCGTGGTCGAAGGAACGGGGGCACTTTCAATATGGGAGGACACCGGAGGTACGCTGGTGACAATGATTGTACTGCCGGGAGAAATCATTCGCAGAGAAGCCGGGCGAGGACCCGCCATACCACCTCCAATGCTACTAGCATGTGCATCTGCTTCCAGTTCAGCATTGATTCCACCATTATCTCTTCCTCATGAATTGCTTGAGCATCCACGGGAATACTTCTAGTTGGGCCCAAAGAGCTGGCTGTGAATGCACCTTTGCCCATGATAAAAGGCAAGTCGGTAAGTGGATCGCTCTAATGACCGAGGAGTTCTTCCATCATTTGTTCGTAGAGAATAAAAGCACTCTCATGAACTTCCCCGGTCGATGTAGTAGCTATAGTGGTCGTCGCCTCCATCATAATAGCCTCCTGCTCATGATGCAGCTCTTGGGTTGCAGGAGGCTCGGCCGGTGCAGATCCTATAACTGAATGGAGATAAGAAAAGATATTAGTGACATCTTTTGACAATGCTCCTAACTTTGATCGAATACGAGAAGTGTTCAGAATACCTTCCTCAGATTGGCTCGCGGGTGGAGCCGGAACGCCTTCAGAAACATGCTCGCGAACCAGAGTCAATTGCGGCTGATTGGGGTTATAAGCTGGAACAACTGGAGGATCTATTGAAGAAGTAGGTTCAGGTTGGGCTGCTGCAGGCAGTTCAGAGCTTGTTTCATGATGTTCGACTCCAGACCCTTATCCAACTTCCAGATGCTGAGTGGCGAGCTTTTCTTTCTTTCATCCTTGGTCAATATCCAGTTCTCCAGCACAAACTCATCAATAGACGTTGTGTGATGATCCGCCTTTTCATCTTCAACCAAGCGGCACCAAGCATTATACAAATGTGACGGGTAATCTTCGAGCCAGCTCAAGTTATGGTGCTTCAGAACATTGACGTTATATGTGATTAGGAGATCATCAATGTCACCCTCCAACTTGGCCTCTGCCGCTCTTACTTCTCCCTCAACCCTGATCTCGGCTTCCTGAACCTTTAGCGTTGTCGCATCCCTCTCATTCTTAACCACCACATCTTGCTCGCATGCTTCCTGAGCAACTTTATTGGCATCGCCTTTTACTTTGACGACTTCAGCAAATTTGGCTTTGAGTTCCTCGAGCTTTTTTAGCACAGCATCCCTTTCGGCTACGACCATGGTGGTCCTATGGCCCATCTCTTCGACCAAGGTCAAGTGTTCCTGCCTTATTTTCTCCATAGACTTGTTCATCTCATTGACTTTCTTCAAGGCCTCCGTTTTCGAGTTCCTCAAAGTGTCGTTCTCAGCAGTAAGCACTTGAACTATGCGATATTTTTGGGCAAGATCTTTCTCCATATTTTCAATTGTCTTCACCCGCTCGAAGGCCACTGCAGAAGCTTTCTCCATCGTTTTCACCCATTCCCGATACTGATTGTAGACGCCATACACATAGTCATGGACAGTCTGCTCTTCCCCAATGGGGATCCGCTTCAAGTTCGGGGGGAAGTGAAAGCCATTGAAGCAGTTATTAGGGAAGTCCATTTTCAATTTAGCTATTCGGATGGTTCCCTATCCCGTGGTCTCCGTATCCGCTGATGTAGTGATGACAGGAGCGTCTGCCCGAGTTCTACGGCGCTGCTCGCATGATCTCAAAGTTTGTAGAGGCACTGGTTGGCGTGAAGTTTTGGTAGTTTGTTTTCCAGATCTGGAGGGTTGCGTTGGACCTCTAGGTGGCAGAGAACGCGACCGGGAGCGGCTCCTATACTCCCCCTCCCTCTCTCTATCTCTTTCCCTCTCGTAACGCTCCCTCTCTTGACTGGAGTAGCCACGATCGCGTTCTCTTTCGGCCTCATGTCTAAGAGACTCAGAATGTGAATTAGATGAATAGCGTGTAGAGCGGAGGCTACCAAGCATGGATCCCCGCCTCGACACCGTATCTGTAAAATGAAAAGAGAAACATAGTTGGTAATCTCCAGAGATGAATATCTTGTGATTATAAATTGTGTGGTGCCGTGAAGTGTGTATATGCATGTGTAAACCCCCCAACCAATCGGTTGTAATAGCCATACTCGGAGGAGTTGGCTCTCCTATGTCTAAGGCGCTTTGAAGCCCCTTTAACTCGGTATCTTGGTGCAAAGGCAAGTCATCTGAAATGGGGATGTCCGCCAGTCCCGCAAAAGAGCTCTCCATCTATGAAGGAGGAATCTCTTGACTAGTAGTAGACAAAGTGATTACAATGGTTTTGCGCCTTATAGATTTTTGAGCAGAAGACTTGCCTCTGTTATCCCGCCTTTTGGCAAGGCTGTGACACCAAGGACTCGACTAGAAACCAAGGCCAGTTCGTCTTGGAGATCGGTTACACACAGGCTCACTACGGATATCGATGAATTTTGTCCGAGTCCGGATCGAGCCTCAATTAACAAGACATAACAATTGAAGCCAGAGAAGCCAAGGTTCCAAGTTTCAAGTCGATCCGAGTACGTATGCTCAAATTGTGATCCACGCAAGTTAGAAGAGAAGCAATGATTCGAATCCATCTATTCGAATCCATCAGGATCGAATCGATCGACAGGCTGGGCTAGGTCATATGCTTTGTATTCGCATCCATCATTAACACGTGGTTCGACTCGATTCAGTCCTTGACCATCACACATGTTCGAATCCATCAACACATGTCTGCTCCGAATCATTCGGTATTACTTTGTTCGAATCCATCAGATTGAAGAGCTTCGAACCCATTGGCCGAGCCTATGTCTGAATCCATCAGTTCGGCTCCATATGGTTCACAATCCTCGGCAAGCGTTCATTCGAATCAGTCAAGTTGAAGCCACTTCGAATCCACGATGCTACTTCACTTCGTATCCTTCAGATTAAAGGACCTCGAATCCATCAGGGCGAAGTACTTCGAATCCATGAAGTTGGATTACTTCGCATCCGTCCAGTGACTTAGCTTCGAACCCATCCTGCTATGATGGCTTCGAATCGATGGGCTATAGTGCAACACAATCGATTCGAACAAGCACACATTCGAATCCATGAGTGAAGGAGCATACCTTCGAATCCATTACCTCGAACCCACCAAGTCAAGGCAGCTAAAGCCATGGTTTCAACCCAGTCAACTCGGAGTGAAAAGCGGATCGATACGAAAAAAACGCGCCACGATAACAATGCCACGCGCGAAGCCATCGAGTCGACCCTATCGATTCGAAGGGGATTAATTCGAACAGAACACATCAACCAAAAATGCAACCTTGAATCGATCATAACTTGATATCTATAAGTCCAAATGCTATGAAATTTTCACAGTAGCTTACTGGCATCCTAAGGAATGTTCATGCCAAATTTCATCTCAATCGGAGCAAATCTTGATCGATTCGAAGTGAGTTCGAATCAATCCCGAAGTGGGCCCGGATCTCCTGAAAGCGGGCATGTGGTCCCCCTCACGTACCAGAACCGGTCTCCCTGAATTTTAGGCGAAATATCAGCCTCCTACACCTATAAATAGAGCCCCTGGTCATTCAGAAAAGGGGTCGGATAATTCTAAGAGCTAAAGGGCGCCCAAACTCTGCCATATTACTCAAAATCACCACGGTTGCCTTATATTCATATTTAGCTCAAAAAGTCAGTTGTATTACATAATAAGAAATTGTAATCTTCAAGTGTCGAGCAATAAAATCATCAAACTTCATAGTGGACATAGGCGAAACACCGAACCACTCTAAATCGCTTGTCTTTGCAATTTACTTTCTGTCATTTTGGAGTTTTTGTTAGATAATCCACAGTTTTAATTCTCATTCTTCGCTTTTATCTCTTCAAAGACTTCCGAAGAGTGTTGTGCCCATTTTTGGTACAAACACTTTGGTGCTTTCACTGAGAGAAACCAGCTTTTTCTCCTGCTCCTTGGATCTACCATCGATACCGTATTGCATAAATCCAAGAGGAAGATCCATATCTCTACTCCAGAATCCTTCCACTCTATTCAGATTTGCATAAAATCTAGGAAAGGAATTCACTACTCAAGATGGTTAGTACAAGAACTACCTCTACAGCTGCTAATCAAGAAGGTCGGGACGGACAAAATCCTACACAACAGCTACAATCCAATCAAGACACTGCTCACTCAGATCCGTCTGGACCAGTCACCAGACAAGAGTTCCAAGCATTGCTCCAGGAACTGACTCAAAGTCGGCAACAGCTGGCCGAACAGTTGCGTGCTAATACTGAATTGACCAATCAATTAAACCGCCGAAGGCATAGGAGGACTAGGAGGGATGATGCTTCCCACTCGTCCACTGAAAGTTCTGCTTCATCTGACTATCATGGCAGATCCACGCGTCGCCGATTGGATGCGAATCGCATACAAACTACCGGATATCAACCTGCCTTAACTGTAGGGCAATTGAGAGTTGGACCATCAACTAGCCTCCAGACCGGGCCCTCATCACAAGGAGGTGCTGTTCCACCATATAACGCGGACAATCGCACCGCAACTGCCGCAGTAGAAACAAGGGTTGATACCCGGAATCTATCAGATCAATATAATCAACAACGTGGGCGTACTCCTGAACCATACGTCCCAGAGGATGTGGAGCCAAGGAGGCGAGACATGGGCCGTCGACAGCGTCCGGTCCAAACTCGCACTGTGGAACCCGACCACACCTTAGCTCAGCATACACAGAATGTGGCAATGCCCGATATCTCAACCATGATCCGTCAGATGATTCGCGAAAGCCAAGGGCTTACTAATGACGACTAGGGAATCTCCCGTAGTCATACTCCTTCACAAATGAGATATTATACGCTGAACCTCCTCGGCGATTCAGAATGCCAACTCTCCCTATGTACGAAGGAAATTCTGATCCCAATCAACACATTTTGAAATATGAGTGGTCAATGAGTGCCGCAAGGGCTGACGATGTAGTGAAATGCCGAAGTTTTCCCATCTCTTTAGGAGGGATCGCAACAATGTGGTTTACAAGGCTGCCACCTAGATCCATCTCTTCGTTGATCAACTAGCTAAGAAATTTGTCGAACAGTTTCGTATGCACGTCACTAGACCTAAAGACGTTAACACCCTGTCTAGTGTTACCCAAGCCCGTGGAGAGACACTCAGACGTTATTTGGAGAGATTCCATGCAGCATGTGTGGAAATCAGTAATCCCAACGATAACTCGATTTTGATGGCATTAACCAAAGGGATCGATCCCGACTCTGAATTTGGAAATTAGCTAGCTGGGAAACCACCCGCATCGTTGGGCCGTTTCTATTCCAAAGCCGCACAGTTCTTGCGACAAGAGGACGCGAAACAGTCTAGGAAACAGGACAATGCGATACCCAGAACCGAAGGAATACAAAGTAATATAGCGGTTAAGCAGTCCGGAGAGAGTTCCGGAAAAGTTCAATTGAATGTACAGAACAAACAAACTCAGCCAAGAGGCAACAGTGGTCAAGATAAGAAAAGAGATCAGAATCGAGGCCCACAACGTAGGACCCCAATTTTGATAATTACACGCCATTGAATACCTCGTTGGAAAATGTGTATCTACAAACTTGCAACACTGTGCAATACAATAAACCTGCTCCGAAGCAATCGTCGGAGAGGCAGATTCAAACAGGGAAGTTTTGTAGATTTCACGAAAGTTATGGCCACAATACCAATGAGTGTCGACATTTGCAGGACCTCATCGAAAAGCTGATCAGGGAGAGAAAGTTAGACCAGTTTGTGCGGGCACTGCAGTCTGGTGGAGCGGGCCCCTCAAATCAGAATCGTGCACAAAATGAGGAAAGACAAGAGAACCCGCCCGTGCGGGCGAAAGGCTAGTTATCAACACGATAAGTGGTGGTCCCCATCCAGCGGACAGAAGCTGGGGGGAAATGGAGTCGTATGCTAGTTCGATCAGGCATGCGGACTTCGAATGTTGCAGCAATTGTGAGGATGGACCTCCGGCTAAACAACAAAAGATAATGTCTGATGATATCATATTCAGGAGCCGAGACGCTGATAAAGTTGAAGCCCCTACAATCGACCCACTAGTCATATCTGCCCAGGTAGGTCCTATTTGGATGAAGAGGATCCTGGTTGACAGTGGGAGTTCTGTGAATATCTTGCTTAAACGGGCTTACGATTTAATGAAGATGGAAGCAAAGGATTTAAAACCATGCCAATCCCGAATCCACGGTTTCAACGGGAGTGCTACGATACCCATTAGAGTAACAGAACTACCGGTGGAATTGGGAGTGGGAGAACGCCGGAGAGTCCGGATGTTGCAGTTTGTCGTTTTAGATATTGATTCACCTTACAATGCGTTTTTGGGCCGACCGGCCCTTGCTGAGTCCAGGGCAGCCATTGCCCCATGGTGTCTAACGCTGAAATTCCCTACTGATCATGGAATTGGAGTCGTTCAAGGAGACCAGGCAGCAGGAAGGGCCTGTTATGTTGCTGAACTGCGCGGGGCGCAAAGAAAAGAGAAAGGAAAGGGCGTAGAGGAATCTCTCTGTGTCCGTTTTGCTGATGATTGACAATTAATGCCTGGGCCCCGGCCCGGGCACTACGACCAATTCCTTAAAGATCTTGACCCTAGAGACAACGAAGATAAAGACGAATCTAAAGAGAACCAAGCTTCCCCAGCCGAGCTGACTGTGGACGTCCCAGTCAGTGAAGATGGCGATTCAAAAGTGCTAAAAGTTGGATCTCAACTGGGAAAACAGATACAACAGGAATTGGTTGAATTTCTCCGAGCGAATCTCGATGTTTTCGCCTGGACACACTCTGACATGTGCGGAATCTCACCAGACATCGCGAGTCACTCCCTGAATATTGATCTGCGACATGTTCCGGTCAAGCAGAAAAGGCGTGGTATGGATCCAGAGAGATCTGCTGCCCTTAAAGAAGAAGTTGATAAGTTGCAATCGAATGGATTCATCCGAGATGCTTTGTATCCGGAGTGGGTGTCAAATCCCGTACTGGTTCAAAAACCAAATGGAAAATGGAGAACTTGCATCGACTATTCTGACTTAAACAAGGCTTGTCCCAAGGATAGTTTTCCACTCCCCCGAATCGACCAGCTCGTAGATTCAACGGCTGGACATGAGTTATTATCTTTCATGGATGCTTACTCTGGCTACAATCAAATACCTATGCACTTACCTGATCAAGAACATACCAGTTTCATGACTGATCTGGGACTCTATTGCTACAGGGTCATGCCTTTTGGTCTAAAAAATGCCGGAGCAACGTACCAGCGCTTGGTCAACCGGATGTTTGCCGACCAGATCGGGAAGACCATGGAGGTCTATGTGGATGACATGTTGGTAAAGTCCCGATTTTCCACAGATCACGTCAGAGATTTAGATGCGATGTTCTGCATTCTTCGAAAATATAGAATGAAGCTCAACCCATTAAAGTGTCATTTCGGTGTCGCCTCCGGAAAATTCCTCGGGTTTATCGTTAATGCTCGAGGGATAGAAGCAAACCCCGAAAAGATCTGGGCAATAAGGAACCTACAAACTCCAAGAACCATAAAACAAGTTCAGAGTCTCAATGGGAAGGTAGCAGCACTAAGCAGGTTCATTTCAAAATCCACTGATAAATGCATCCCTTTCTTCGATCTGATCCGGAAAGGAAAGCAAAACTTTGAATGGACCTTGGAATGTGAAGACGCATTCCGATCACTGGTTCAACATCTTTCCGCACCACCGATCCTGTCAAAGCCGGTTGACCACGAACAATTATATCTTTACCTGGCAGTATCAGAACATGCAATCAGCGCCGCTTTGGTTCGGGAAGAAGACCGAGTGCAGAAACCAGTCTACTATGTTAGTAAACGGCTAACAGGAGCCGAGAGGAATTACCCAAGATTAGAGAAACTGGCTTACTACCTGGTCATTGCCTCAAGAAAGCTTCGCCCTTATTTCCAAGCTCATCCTCTTACGGTGTATACCGATCAGCCGTTACGACAGGTCCTCACGCGGCCTGAGACGTCTGGTAGGTTGCTCAAGTGGAACATTTAACTAAGTCAATTCGATATCACTTATACTCCGCGACGGGCCATTCAAGGACAAGTCCTAGCCGATTTCATAGCCGAATTTACTGTCCCAGAGGACTTACCCGAAACCAGTGAATCCCCCGAATACATCTGGAAGCTGTATACTGATGGTGCGTCAAACGACCGATGTTCGGGCGCTGGTGTTGTGCTTGAAACTCCCGAAGGCCGATCTATATGTTATGCTTTGAAGTTTGGTTTTCATGCAACCAATAATGAAGCTGAATATGAAGCCCTCTTAGCTGGACTAAGACTTGCCAGAGATTTGAGAATCATCACCGTGGAAATTTATTGTGATTCACAATTAGTCGTGTGTCAAGTACAGGGAGAATATCAAGTAAGAGATCGAAGGCTGGCTGCTTACTTAGCTCGGGTTCAGGAAGTACTGAATCAGTTTGATTATTATGCTATTTATTATATACCTCGAGAACGCAATCAAAAAGCCGATTCATTGGCAAAATTAGCCAGCACAGGTGAAGCACAGCAAGTGGGACATGTCCCCGTCGAAACTTTATCCTTCCCAAGCATCGATCTAATAGAGACGAATTTTGTGTTTGAAACCGCTCCCAACAAGGAATCGTGGATGACTCCATATCAAAACTACATCGAAAATGGGACATTGCCTGAGCACAAAAATGAGAAGAGACAAATTCTACGAAAAGCTTCAAGGTTCGTCATTCAAGACGGAGTCATGTATAGAAGGGGTTATTCTGTTCCTCTCCTCAGGTGTATCGCGCACGATGAAATTAAATGGGTATTACATGACGTGCACGAGGGAGAGTGTGGCAATCACACTGGTGGACAAGCTCTCGCCAAGAAAATACTCCGGTATGGATACTACTGGCCGACAGTAAACTGAGATGCAGCAAACTATGCCAGAAAGTGCGATAGATGCCAGAAACACGCCCGAATTCCAAGAGCCCCACCTACCGAGATAACTCAAATGGTCAGTCCCTGGCCATTCGCGGTGTGGGGCATCGATATCATCGGCGCTCTACCTCTGGAAAAGGGAGGAGCAAAGTACGCCATCGTCGTCGTTGACTACTTTACAAAATGGGCTGAAGTAGAAGCTCTCGCAACAATTACGACAAAGAAAGTAATAAATTTCATAGTTCGCAATATCATCTGTCGATTTGGACTCCCGCATACCATCATCACCGATAATGGAGCCCAATTCGAAAGTGCAGAGTTCAAGAATTTCTGTCAATGATTTCATATCCATAAAAAATTCTCGGCGGTTGCACATCCTCAGGCAAACGGTCAGGTTGAAGCTGTCAATAAAGTTATAAAATCCATTCTGAAAAAGCGATTGGAAAAGGCCGGGGGCAAATGGGTTGATGAACTCCCTATGGCATTATGGGCTTATCGAACAACTCACAAGACCGCAACCGGACACACCTCGTTTTCCTTATCGTATGGCTCAGAAGCCGTTATTCCAATCGAGACAGAAGTTTTTTCCCATCGCGTGACTTATTATGATCCGAAAACAAATGCTATATTGCTTGCTGAATCTTTGGATCTACTAGATGAGAAGCGGGAAGAGGCCGATTTGAGAGCGGCCGCACATCGGGGTCGAGTCGCCCGACTGTACAATGCCAAAGTTCGACCTTGAACTTTTGAACTCGGCGATCTCGTTCTCAAGAGAATCTATCTGGTTCCTTCACACATGAAACCAAATTGGGAAGGACCATACGCGATTACACAAAGACTCGGAGATGGCACATTCAAACTATCGACCGTTGACGGTCTTGATTTACCAAGAGCCTGGAACAGCGAGAGTCTCCGTCGCTATTACACATAACAGGCTCTATTTATTTCATTATATTTTTTCCATTTAGCAATTTTCTTTTGCATTTCGAAATTAGAATTTGTAATAAGGCAACTGACTTTGCCATATTTTCTTATTTCAGCAATAAAATGCCATCTCTTCGAGCCAGAGCTGTGATTCATTAAATACAATGTACAACATCACGATGCACGAAGAGCTAAATTCCATCACGCAATGGGATTTATTCAAGAAAGGAGTGGCTGTGATACGACCGGCCACTCGCTAAGTGAAACCCGAGCTCGGGGGCAAGCCATCACATCAAGGCTAGAAATGGGTTGATACACGACAATCCCTCACTTAACTCCGTACTCCCAGAGTGCGAGACGGAGTATAAACATTCCTTAACTCCGTACTCCTAGAGTGCGAGATGGAGTATAAAAATTCCTTAACTCCGTACTCCCAGAGTGCGAGACGGAGTATAAACATTCCCTAACTCCGTACTCCCAGAGTGCGAGACGGAGTATAAACATTCCCTAACTCCGTACTCCCAGAGTGCGAGACGAAGTATAAACATTCCTTAACTCCGTACTCCCAGAGTGCAAGACGGAGTATAAACATTCCCTAACTCCGTACTCCCAGAGTGCGAGACGGAGTATAAACATTCCTTAACTTCGTACTCCCAGAGTGTGAGACGGAGTATAAACATTCCCTAACTCTGTACTCCCAGAGTGTGGGAGTGCGAGACAGAGTATAAACATTCCTTAACTCCGTACTCCCAGAGTGCGAGACGGAGTATAAACATTCCCTAACTCCGTACTCCCAGAGTGCGAGACGGAGTATAAACATTCCTTTAACTCCGTACTCCCAGAGTGCGAGACGGAGTATAAACATACATCAACTCCCTACTCATCCCCAAGACTGGGGGCAGGACTAAAGCAACGCACACTAGTTGAACATTTGTCTAAGAGAAGATTGCAACGAAACGAATGAAAGATGACTGTCAAGCAATCAACTGAACGGGTATATTCAGCATGAAAGGCTGCAGTTTTTCAAAGCACATCATGTTTACACAAGACGTACTTTGGGGGGCAATTGTTATCCCGCCTTTTGGCAAGGCCGTGACACCAAGGACTCGACTAGAAACCAAGGCCAGTTCGTCTTGGAGATCGGTTACACACAGGCTCACTACGGATATCGATGAATTTTGTCCGAGTCCGGATCGAGCCTCAATTAACAAGACATAACAATTGAAGCCAGGGAAGCCAAGGTTCCAAGTTTCAAGTCGATCCGAGTACGTATGCTCAAATTATGATCCACTCAAGTTAGAAGAGAAGCAATGATTCGAATCCATCTATTCGAATCCATCAGGATCGAATCGATCGACAGGCTGGGCTAGGTCATATGCTTTGTATTCACATCCATCATTAACACGTGGTTCGACTCGATTTAGTCCTTGACCATCACACATGTTCGAATCCATCAACACATGTCTGCTCTGAATCGTTCGGTATTACTTTGTTCGAATCCATCAGATTGAAGAGCTTCAAACCCATAGGCCGAGCCTATGTCCGAATCCATCAGTTCGGCTCCATATGGTTCACAATCCTCGGCAAGCGTTCATTCGAATCAGTCAAGTTGAAGCCACTTCGAATCCACGATGCTACTTCACTTCGTATCCCTCAGATTAAAGGACCTCGAATCCATCAGGGCGAAGTACTTCGAATCCATGAAGTTGGATTACTTCGCATCCGTCCAGTGACTTAGCTTCGAACCCATCCTGCTATGATGGCTTCGAATCGATGGGCTATAGTGCAACACAATCGATTCGAACAAGCACACATTCGAATCCATGAGCGAAGGAGCATACCTTCGAATCCATTACCTCGAACCCAACAAGTCAAGGCAGCTAAAGCCATGGTTTCAACCCAGTCAACTCGGAGTGAAAAGCGGATCGATACGAAAAAAACACACCACGACAACAATGCCACGCGTGAAGCCATCGAGTCGACCCTATCGATTCGAAGGGGATCGATTCGAACAGAACACATCAACCAAAAATGCAACCTTGAATCGATTATAACTTGATATCTATAAGTCCAAATGCTATGAAATTTTCACAGTAGCTTACTGGCATCCTAAGGAATGTTCATGCCAAATTTCATCTCAATCGGAGCAAATCTTGATCGATTCGAAGTTGAGTTCGAATCGATCCCGAAGTGGGCCCGGATCTCCTAAAAGCGGGCATGTGGGCCCCCTCACGTACCAGAACTGGTCTCCCCGAATTTTAGGCGAAATATCAGCCTCCTACACCTATAAATAGAGCCCTTGGTCATTCAGAAAAGGGGTCGGATAATTCTAAGAGCTAAAGGGCGCCCAAACTCTGCCAGATTACTCAAAATCACCACGGTTGCCTTATATTCAGATTTAGCTCAAAAAGTCAGTTGTATTACATAATAAGAAATTGTAATCTTCAAGTGTCGAGCAATAAAATCATCAAACTTCATAGTGGACGTAGGCGAAACACCGAACCACTCTAAATCGCTTGTCTTTGCAATTTACTTTCTGTCATTTTGGAGTTTTGTTAGATAATCCACAGTTTTAATTCTCATTCTTCGCTTTTATCTCTTCAAAGACTTCCGAAGAGTGTTGTGCCCATTTTTGGTACAAACAGCCTCTTCTCTTCTGCTCTAAAGATCGAGGACTTTGCAAAGGCCGGGCTGTAGGCCCATCTCCAACGGACATATTCTCATCACCGCCTTGTTCAGTAATTACTATCCCAGGAGCTCTCCTTCGAGCTTGCCTCACCGGGGCCATCTTAAGAACTCCTACGAGTCCAATGCTTTTATCCCTGATAATTAGCCCAACAGCAACCAGATTCTTGTCTGTAAGGACTTCATCGATCTCTCTGTACTCGGTGGGCACCTCTTGAAGAACTCTTACTATCTCCTTAAACTGAGCACCTTCAGGTCACGGAATTGTAGCTAGAAAAGAAAGAAAATGTTAGACTCGACATCAACTGCTATTATCCAGTTAATCAACAAAGATGCTAGGGCACTTATGTCTTGCTAGCCACCGTCTGGTGAACCCCGGTGGACACCGAACGTAGAACCATTCGGTCTTGAAATAGCTCAGCTTGCTCCAAGCCTCGACCGTGATCTAACAGTTCCTAACTGCCTCTAAGAAAGTGAATGAAGGATTATCTCCTTGACTCTTTATGTTAAACAAATATCTTACTTCCTCTGGAGTTAGGGGTCGGAAAAGGTGTTCCATGAAGACAATGAATAAACTATTCAGTAGTGCATACCCATTTAGATGCAATTGGGATGGAGCGATCCTCAAGAAAAGTAGAACTTCTCGGATGAATTGATTAAATGGAGGGAGTGTCCCAGCTACACACATAAATCTATTACAGGCTGTGTACCCTTCCGGGGGAGTGTGAGCTCTATCCTCTGGCCCTGGTAATAAGACATCATTTATCGATAGCCCATGCCTTAGACAAATCCTGCCCAGCATATCTTCAGAAATATTGGAAGGAACAGAATCTTGTGGGTGTGCAATAAAGACTGCTCCTAGTAATTCATCCGGAGCAGGGCTAATAGCGTCGGCTGTAATAACCGACATTTCAATTGCAGGAAGAGGTAGACTCTGGACATCCCGTGATTGCGAACTTCCGGGTTCCATAGTTATTGAACTCAGTAAAAATCATCGTTAGGCGACAATAAGCCCATGTTTCCCCCAGTGTGAAGTGCGTGAATGTGTTGTGCAGTGCAGTGCTACATATTACTTAGAAATTCTACGGGATTTGTAAGATGTTCAAACAACAAGACTTCGAGATTCAACTGGAGTGACCATCATTACTGACCGTCACAACCGTGCCATCCAGAGTTCGGAAATCGAACAAAGTTAAAGTTCATCAAATTGGTCAAGTTACAGTTCCATCGACGAGATTCGAAGGGCAGTCAAATATGCAGTGAAACGGTTAAGTCCAATTGTGCGGGGCAGAAGCTCGTCGGAGTCAGATGTTCGATAATGCTATGTTTCGTGTCCATGAAAATCTAGACTTGGATCGATCACCAGAAATACACTTTGTATCGGTCCAGGAACCATAGCTTCGTATCGATCATAGAGCATCATTTCGTATCGATCAACAAAGGCCATTTCGTATCGATACAAAATCCCTTACTTCGTATCGATCAACAGCAAAGCCTTCGTATCGATCGCCATGCCTAAGATTTCGTATCGATCGATCGATCCAAAGGTCCACCAGCCATCGATACGAAGCAAGTCTTTCCTTTGATACGAAATTACACTATATCCAAGATCGATACGAACTTCCTCCTTCCACCCATCAGTTCCAGATCGATACGAGCTCCTCGTCCCAGATCAATATGAAAGTACTTTCCTTCCTTCTCCCATCGATATGAAGTCAAGGCTGAGCATCCTTTCCATGAATACTTCGTATCCCTCCATTCTTCATCTTCCCCAATCAACATAGAAACCACTCTGCCTTCCTCGACCTTGGTCCGACCATCTATGGTCTCCTCTTTACCAGAATCGACCATGGATACAAGTGGAAGGACACAAGAATTCAAGTCTCATCATCTTATGTTGATTTTGTTCAATGCTTTACCTAATTTAAGCAGTTAGATGGATTGAATAACTCGAAGGCAAAGGCAGTTTTAATTTTTCTTAAACTCCGAGCGATACGAAAGCAGGGCAGTAGAAAATGAGCAAGTGAAATTTTTTTGTAAGTACAAGAGCATTTATATGATTCGACCCAAGGCAAATGACGATTCGCCTCCCAGTGCAAGGTGATCGGTTGAAGCGGTCTGTAATATAACCGACATGAAGAGCCCTCTTCGTACCCTTCCACCAAATCTATATGAAATAACCAATTAGTATCCGGTGACAAATCGAAATAGTTTCAACATCATCGATACGAAGCTTCCTTCGTATCCATCCATAGCCCATTCAAAATGAAGCAATTCGTATCCATCAAGCTATCGATACGAAACACGAAGCAAAGGCTTGTTTGAACCATTCGAACCCATCAGAGATTCATTGATACGAAATGGTAACTTCGTATCCATTGCTTTGGAGCCCACAGAAATTCGTATCCATCGATATGAGATATTTTAAAAGGCCAATTAATTCATTTCGATCACCATCGATACAAAGTTGATTTTCCAACTTCTCAAATTGATCCAGGAGAGGATCGATACGAAGAGATACTCTAAAACGACCATCAAGAGTCATTACAACTCGAATTTCACATTGATCCAGGAGAGGATCGATACGAAACTCGATTAAAAAAAAGACTTGACAATGACTCATGAACGTGCAAACATTAACGGGAGTCGAGTTAACATACGTTCATATATGATGAACTAATATTCAATTTTCAAAATTTACAGGAATTGAATGCTCACCTGGTGACAATTACAACAGTAAACAACAGATTGTTAGCACTCGACACTCAGTTACAACAATGCACTATACAATCATTGGCAGTCAACATTTCAGTATTTATATTACCGGGAATCAATCAAAGGTTACATCTTTTGACGAAAAGACAACAACTATTCAACGAATTGGGAAGAACTTTTCAGAATGAAGATTGTAGCTTTTCAAAGTACATCATGTTCTCACAAGACGTACTTTGGGGGGCAAATGTTATCCTGCCTTTTGACAAGGCCATTACACCAAGGAATTGACTGGAGACCAAGGACAGTCTGTCCCGAAGATCGGTTATACACAGGTTCACTATGGATAGTAGCGAAATTGATCCGAGTCCGGATCGAGCTACAATCGGTAGGATACGACAAGCGAAGCTACGGAAGCCAACGTTCCAAATTTCAAGTCAATCGGAGTTCGTATGCTCAAGATGGATCGATCAAGTCTCACGTGAAACACATCTGGTTCGTATCCATCAAGTATACATCGCTTCGTATCCATCAAGTGAGCATCGCATCGTATCCATCAAGTGAGCATCGCTTCGTATCCATCAAGTGAGCATCGCTTCGTATCCATCAAGTGAGCATCGCTTCGTATCCATCAAGTGAGCATCGCTTCGTATCCATTGTGTGCCAACCTCCTTCGTATCCATCGAAGTCGAAATGCTTTGTACCCATGGAAGCCTGCTATTTTGTATCGATCCATCCATTAATATGTTTCGTATCGATCGGCCATTGATCGAAACGAAATACACATGACGGATCGATACGAACGTCCTTATATTTGATCGATACGAAACTAACCCAGAACATCGATACAAAGTGAAGTGCAAAAAAGCGATACGAATGGAGTTGCACTAGATCGTTACGAAGGAAAAACGTTCAAGTGGAAGACTCGGTCACTCGGCATGAAAAGTGGATCAGTCCTAGGATATAGCGCCACGTCACCTGATCGATACGAGCTAGCATCGACATGAAGCCATCAATACAAATTGTATCAGTACGAACTCGGTAGTGTTTTACAAATACAAACTTGGATCGATCATAACTCAAAATCTACAAGTCCAAATGCCACCAAATTTTCACAGGAGCTTGCGTACCACCTCAAGAATGTCCTTGATCGATCTCAGGCCAAATGGAGGTGTTTTTGATCGATACGAAATGTACACATATCGATCAGGGATCGATCCCAATCTACCTCGAATCGATCATGTGGGCCCGCCCACGTGTGAGAAGGAGTATTTCGAGATCTAAGTCAGATTTTTCCAGCCTACGCCTATAAATAGCGGCCCGATGCCTCTAGAAAATGGACCTTTGACTCTTCTACACCGATACTCTGCCGGAACCTCCATGTACCTTGAGTGCTCAAGAGTGTACTGTTGTAATCAGCTGTAATCAGTTAGAAAAGTCAATAAAAAAGCAAACTTTCCATAGTAGACGTAGGTTACAACACCGAACCACTCTAAATTCTTGTGCTCTTACTTTTCTGTTTTACTATTTGGTGTGTTTGTTAGATTAACCTCCTTTTTCATTTATATTCTTCATTTTAATCTCTTCAAATACGTCCGAAGAGTGTTGTGCCTAATTTTGGTACAAACAGTTGTTTTCTTGTGTGCTTATATAATTGTTTTAAAAAAAAATCATGCAACATATACATACCTAATACTCACGATATAAAATAATTCATTAATTAAAATTAATTTAATATTATTTAATTCATATAAGTTTCATAAATTTAGATATTAAACACTATATTATACAAAATATGTTCCTCATAAATCTAACCTTGATTCTAGGAATTCAAGATCCGATTACCTTATCCACTCAAACAAAAATCATATCATATCCATAACCATAAGCATTTGCTCCTTATACAACAAAAAGCCCACAAGTCTCGATCCAGTATCCCAACATCAGTTAGAACCACATCAGACATGGCATATCAGTCAGCATCACACTAATATCATACCATGATCATGTTTAGGCAGTAATCTAACAGCCTTGCAAAGAAACAAAACAATTCACAAAGCAATTAAATATTATTTGATCTAATTAATTTTCAACTATTAAAAAATCCATTAAATCGTGTGGTTCATTCAGAATCTTCATCATTTTGATTGCGTGACTCATGAGTGTAAATTAAGTTAGCAATTAATACAAAATAATTCAAATATTAACGTTCACCTGTCACCTTAACTAGTACTATGATATTTTGGCTGAATTTATCGCTTACACATCTTTCGGTAAAATCCAATTTCATTTATTATAAGCGTTACCCATCAGTGATAATAATTTACACTAATTCTCTTCATCAAAACTATATCTCTTTGGGCTTATCAAACTTGGTAATGGTCAAAATTCCAATATCGTTCATATTCAACTCTATAGTCCAAACACAAAGTCCTTAGTTCAATAATAACAATTACTATTAATCGAATTAGCCATAGATTTTGACTTTTAGTTGACTTTAGTTAACCGTGATACTAACCACATATAATTAAGGAGATGAATCCTCTCTTGAATAGTGTTTCACTTTCAATGCTTCCACTCAATCCAACTATAGTCATTCGGTGGACTCCATGCCATGATTTGACTATGACTAAAGTGGTGCTTTCATATTGATAATCGACAGTACTCTCAGGTCAAGAGAACTGTATAAATTATTAGCTACATCAATATTTTTTATTTGACCTTAATTATATTAACCAACAAAAAACTATCAAGTGAGTCATTTTATAGTTATCCAATAACTATCGGTACATAACCCCTTAGTGCCCCCAATGGTCATGAGTAATATACTTCCCAACATTTTGAGAGCGTTATGTACTCTAGTCTCCATTGATGCATCATTATCCAGTCTTATTACATCTTGACTAGAAATATTTAAATCGATATGTTTATTTTATTATGATAAATCACTCGAGATTACACCACATTATAACTACTATCACAAAACATACCATTTATGGATTTTCTATTAAATATACTTTTAATTAAACTAATTCATTAGTATAACACATTATATCAAGTATATAATAGAAAGAAAACACCTTTTATTCCAAACAAGATTGATTATCGAGTTAGATATATGTAACAATTGCATAATTGCCTATATGGTATACACCTAACTCTATCAAACAAGCGATAAAATACAAGAGCCACACATCATCATTCAAAAGAGGCACTCATTCAAACCACTAGTTAGTACAACAGATCATTTAAGACTTATTCAAACAATTGTTCAATTTTTGAATGGTTCAAATCCACGATATTTCTACAATATTTTAATACCGGTGCTCTACATGTTACAAAGTCCTATTCATCATCAAGTACAAATTCTTCAAAATAAAAAAGGACTGAAAGTTTATTTCTAACTTCATAATCCATCAACTCCTTACAACAATCATTGACTACATTTGCATCAACTTCATAATCCGTCAACTCCTCATAATTAGCATAGACTACAGTTGCATGTTCATAATCATCCCAAAGTTATACGCAAACTCAGATTCAACTACTTATCAAAATCCAACAACATTTTAACCACCGTAGCAAACTCTAGCTCAGATGGTGTTAAACCAAGGTGCGGTTTTGTTTATAGTAATATCCATATGGCATCAAGCTTCGGGCAACCGAAATCTCATCTCTTGGCAATAATAATTCTTCAAACATCCTACATTCTTTGAGAACCATCACGAGGCAAAGCACAACATCTCCAACATCTTACAAAATCTATGTTGAATCCATTAGCAATGAGTTCTAGATGAGAATATTCTAGGCAAGGTTTCAAATCTCGGATATTGGAGAAAAACTCGGGCTGATATCTTAGCTAAAATAAAGGAGATTTAAAACTTTGAATACTAACAAGGCTGTCAAATCTCGGATTTCGAAGGAAATCTTAGGTTGATATCTCGGGTGAGATGAAGGAGATTTAAAACCTTGATTCTAAGAATTCAATATCCGGTCATCTTATTCACCCAAAAAAAATTCATATCGTATCCATAGCCATAAGCATCTTCTCCTCGTACAAACCAAAAGCCAACAAGTCTCGATCAAGTATTCCCAATGTTAGTTAGAACCACATCAGACATGGAAAATAAGTCAGCATCACTAAGATAGCATATCGAGATCACGTTCAGGTAGTAATCTAACAACCCTGCAAACAGGGCCGGTCCTAGGTTTTTTGGTACCTAAAGCCAATTGCAAAACTAAGGCCCTATTGAGTTACTCTAGTCTTCTTTTTCTAACCTTTTTATCGAGTCCAGATTCTTGTTTACGCATTTCTAAACAGTATAAAAGTAACATTAAATAATATTGTTAATAATTATTATAATAACAAAAATAATTAAATTATGAATGTCTAATCTACTAGTTATAATTTATCAGAAATATTTTCAATGATAATCTGAAGCAAAAATTCTTTTTAACCAATCGATTAGATTATAAAACTTTAATTATAAATTCTTATCAATAAATTGTATGTTAACTAACCATTAAAAAATGATGCCTACTGACCAAGAACAATCACGTAAATTCTCCTAAACAATATCAGAAATAATTAGCACAAATTTTGCTGTGTAGAGCAAAAATGTAAGAACATTGCAGCAAAATAACAAATGCTTCTGTTACATTGGTGGACTCTATGTTGAAGAACGTATAAATTCCAAAATCTCCATGAATTCAAAGTTCACATTTCTATCTTCTTACAAACATTGATAAATTCATCCTAGTTAAAGATCGATATTATATAGTGCAAAGCTTGATACTACCATTTTGTAAGTTCAAATTTCTAACACCCAAGCCAACAAAAATGTTGAGGCCGTAAAATGAAACTACCTGTCATTTGCGACCAACAATGATTTAGCTTCATCTATAGATTTATGAACTTCTCCCAACTCTAATTCAATTTTCTTAGAAATTGTTGCATGCTCACTATCTTCTAATAAGCCATTCAGTTTCTGTGCCACGTGCATCTGCTTCTCTCTTAACTCTTCCATATTCATAATCTCTGAATGACTGAATCAACAAATAACAGTTAACCACAAATTAGTATCTGAATGTTTAAACATACAAAATCTAAATTCCAAACTATTAGTACCTGAATGACTAAATCAACTGAGATGGAGTCGGATGAAGCTTACCCTAGCTAGTAGTTGCTGACTACTTGCTGAGATGAATTGAATTTGAAGCCTGTACCCTAGATGCGTCCATCGTCGAGATAAAGCTTACCTGGAGAAGATGGAGCCACCTAGTTGGATGTTGGTCGCGGGTTGCTGCCTTGCCTAAGTCGCCTCGCCCTTGTTCGTGAATCGCGCATTCGATTTTGCAATTTACTTTTTTGGGTTTCGCATGGTCGGTGGTTCTGAATTTGGTGCCCTAGTTGCTTTGGGGCCCTAAGCGGTCGCTTCTCCCGCTTCGGGGAAGGGTCGGGCCTGCCTACAAAGAAACAAAGCAATTCAAACAGCAAAGTAACCAATCAATCACCATCAGTAAGTATGGGTTCATCTACAAATACTAGCAAGCATATAATCTTCTACGAGTTTCATCAATAACAGCACTCTAGGCGTGATTTCATGCAAGCTCACTGGTTAGATCCAAGCCATCATCTTAGAAAATGATGTAATCTCGAATGACACAACAAAAGTGGCATTACATCTTTGTTTATCTCCATAATGCTATTGAGATAAGCATCTTAGTTTTGATCTCAGCCACCCAATCTGAGAAGCTTTTTAGAACCAGATGCAATAGTGATTTTTTGGTAGCTTTAGAAGCATGGGGAAGACCTGGCAGAACTTATGGTGGTAGAAAAGTAGGGCATAACCTAGGAAGAGGCTTCCATTTGGTTGCGAGAAAAATAAAAGGAAAGAATATATATTCTTTTGAATTGAAGTTTTTGGACAAGAACATATGAACGAAGCACTTATCAAAGGGAATTTTTATAACGACCCTCACTTTCAAGAAATTTGCATTTATAAATATTTGTTTATTTTAGGGGTATTTTTATTTTGTTTTGTATTTTTCTTTAAACTTTGAACTCTAGATTTCTAAGAGTGAGCTACAGGGTTTATACTTCAAGAATTCTCAACTTAGACATAAAGTCGAGGAAGAGTTAGTAGGCATAGGATTAATATATTGAGATTAGTATGGATTGCGAGTTTATAGGTGTTATAAATGGTCGAATATTTAATTCTAGTAGTAGCCTTGGGGGCAGCAGTGGGTACTAACAAGTTAGTGGCCAAAGCTGGGTATATTTGCGCGTTCTTTATTTTTGCATTTACGTTTCCATATTTTATTTTAACCGTTTGTCTACAAAATTTTCAAATACCAGATTCACCCTATTTAGGGTATGTTGTATGATCCTATTGTCTTTTTGGTAAAATATATTTACCATTTCATGAGCAGGCAATGAATTCAATACAATTCCTCCCTAGCACAATAACATTTTGATTCAATGAAATCAGATCATCCATAAAACATTTTGTTTTATTGCATAAGAGATTTGTAAATACTTTATAAATCACATTACCCAAGTAGATAGATCCGTAGTCTCTGATTGATTCAGGACATTTTTGCTTAGGAATAAAGCAAATAAAGGAGTGGTTGGTTTCTTAAATAATTTTTCTTGATTTCTTCATACCATAAACAACAAGTAGCAAGTCACATTTGATAAGCTCCTGAAGCTCCGTATAAAATCTTAAATTGAAGCCATTAGGACCTGGGCAACTACCATCATCAATCCGAAAGATAGCAAGTTTAAGATCCCTCATAGAAAAGGCTCGATCAAAATTTATTCTAGCCCGATCTATTAGAATTTTCTAGCAAGTTATTTTTGAAAATGATGAGGTCGTATTATAACAATTAAATAAATCTTTGTAAAAGGAAATAGCTTCCCAGATGTTATGCACAAAAGTTGTTTGCAATAGTTAATAGTAAAGAGGAAATCAACAAATGCACTTCTAAACAAAGTTCATCAGAATCGATGCCGGAGGTAAGCTCTGACGAACTCTGTCATGTGGATAGATCTCAGGATGTCAGTGCACCAAGTTTGGAAGTCATCGGTTGCAGAAGATGAAGAATATCCACTATGCATGTTTGTGCACATGCACACATGCATAGGCATTTGCACACTTATAGGCTAAACTGTGGAGTCATCTTATAACTAAGGTTTAATGGTTAAGTCAATCAAAGCTTGTGACCGTTATAATGCTATTATAAATACATGTAAGAGAAGTAGATGGGAGAAGATTGGAAATATATTTCAAATAAAATTCAATTTCTTTCTTTATCCTCCATGTGCTTGTTTGTGTATTTCTTCTTCTTTCTTGCAATATCTTCTATTACCAGAAACTCAAACATTCTCAAATCCCCTACAGTTCTAAAGACAACTGATACCTCTTCACTAGTTCCTTATTTCCTAACTTTATGCTACTTCTATCCAAGAACCAACAGCCAACAACCCCTCACAAAGCTTCAACTTCTCTGCATATCAAAGATGACTACAACCAGAAACCGGAACAAGCAACATGGGTCTACCACCAGATTACACTATCGGGAGATGAAGTGTAATGACCATTCTATCCGCAAGCAAGAAATATACGACTTTAGGTCTTGGCTTTGCCGTTTTAGTATGGAAAAAATGAGTGGCCCTATCTCCTCGTGTAATCCATTTAAATCTTGATGTTTGCAAATTCAATCTAAGTATGAATCATGTCTGAAAGTAGCTCAATCCCTTTTCTGTAATCACTTCGAAGGCTAGAATTTGAAGGGTCTTGAACTAAATTTACTATAGTTCATTGTTGATTTCTCTAATATGCACATACTTGATAAAATTGCTTTTTCTTTACTGCAAATTAGATTTAGTCCTTTCTTAACTGACTTGAGATTTTTGATGAAAGTAAATGGGATTCCATTTGATATAACCATATAATGCTGCTTAGCGGTGTGCTTATAACCCTATCGCTTATACCAAATATTACAAAATCTGAAAGGTTGTTTGATATAAAAGTTGGACAAGATCAATACAAACTTTAATAGGACAGTGATCACTACATAATTGATTATGAAAATGTCTATAAAAAGAAGGGAAATTAAAGAAGCATTCATAGTTTTTTATATAGCAAGAGTGGTACTTTATTCAAGCAGAGCACTCATTTTATTATCAAAGGGGTTTAAAACCATGACCTCTAAAACTTATGTCTAAGTTGTCATAACACTAACAGTCGAGCTAGTGATCCTTGACGAGTAGCATTCATAGTTAAAAAATAGTCTGTCTATTTTACTATAAATGCTAAAATCAGATCCACCTCTCCAAGTAAATAAATTACCATAAAAAAGGCTCGATCAACCCTGACTTGATGACATACTCAAAAAAAATGATCAACTGTCAAGTGAGAGGACTCGACATTGATTCTTTCATATTTATACATTTTTGCTGGTAGAGTTAGAGGTATGCCCTATGGGAAACTATATAATTTATTACACACATCTAACTCGATAACCGATCTTATTCAAAATAAAAGGTGTTTTCTTTCTATTACATACTTGATATAGTGCATTATAGTAATTATTTATTTAATTAAAGGTATATTTAATATATAACATCCATAAATTGTATGTTTTGTGATATTAGTTACATGTGCTGTAATCATGAGTGATTTATCATAATTAAATAAACGTACCGTTTTAAATATTCCTAGTCAAATCGAGGTTGGATATCGATATATCTGTTGAGACTAGAGTATATAATGCTCTCCAAATGTTGGGCAGTTTATTACTTATGGTTACTAGGGCACCAAGTGATTACATAGTGATAGTTATTGGATAATTATGGAATGACTCACTTGATAGTTTTCTATTGGTTAATATAACTAAGGTTGAACAAAAAAAATGATGTGATAATTTTACACAACTCCCTCGACTTGAGAATATTGTCGATCCTCAATGTGGAAACTCTGCTTTGATTATAGTTAAACATGTCACAATATCCATCGAACGACTATAGTTAGGTCAAGTGGAAGCATTGGAAGTAAAACACTATTCAAGAGAGAATTTGTCTCCTCGGTTGTATGGGGTTAGTATCATGGGGTCAACTTAAGTCAACTCAAAATCCCTGACCAAAGCAGTACATCTAATAATAATTGTTATTATTGAACCAAAGGTTTTGTATTTTCACTTACAAAGTTGAATATGGACGATGTTGGAATTTTGACCAAAATCAAATTCTGTAAGTCCTAATGTGATATAGTTTTAATGAAGGTAATTAGTGTAGATAATTGTTACTACTAGGTACCACTTTTAATAAGTAAAATTAGATTTTGCCAAAAGATGTGTAAGCGATAAATTCAGTCAAAATGTCACATTACTAGTTAAGGTGACGTGTGAATGTTAATATTCGAATTGTTCGATATTAATCGCTGAATGACTTTAGTCCTATAAGTCGCACAACCGTAATGATGAATACACTGAATAAACCACATGATTTAAATAATTTAAAATCGTTGTAAATTAATTAAATCAATCAATATTTATGAAATATTGATTATTAAAAATTTGATTTTTTTGAATACCACTAGCATATAATAAAGTGCATAAGTAAAAGTTATAAACGCGCGCATCGATATACAATATCGATATATTATTTAAATTGGATTTGAATGGGATACATACTGAATGAGTTTGGGCTCATTTGGTGCCCATGTTGTTTCCATGTTTGGCTAGCCACAAAGGAGGGGGCGAGATGATAAGTTTTGAATTAATTAGAAAAAGGAAAATAATAATATAAGGAAGAAAAAAAGGTCTCTCTTTAAGGTATATTGATTACCTTCTTTATTTCATTCATTTCATAACTTTTTGGTTCTCTCCATCCTCTCTAGTGACCGAAAATATAAGGTCTTCTATGGCTTCAAAATTCCCAAAATCAAATACAAATCAAATCTATTTATTAAAAGTGGTTTATACCTCTTGATATCTACAACATCTGGAGGTTGATTTCTGAATCTAGAAGCTATCTCATTATTCAAGATGCATTCTCTTGGCTACATATCAAGGTAGTAATTCTAATTTCATTTTCATCATTCACCTTGTTCATATGAATTGGATCTATCACATATCTCATCTCATCTCTGTATTTGTTTATTTAGTCACATAGATTAGATCCCTTTTCCACCATCATAATTCATGACATATGTTCATCGTATCATATTATTATATTTGAATCCATTTTAAGATATACTTTGATTGATTACCTGTTCAGCTTGTCATTTTTAGATCTATTCCATATGATTTCACATTTAATTAACTATTCACGTTGTTTTATATTTTAGATGTGAAATTTTTGCAATAAATATGTGTCTGATTTACCCTATTTGTTTTGATATTGTTTTTAAATATGTTATTCAAGGAAAAAATACTTTTGATTGAAACCTAATTTTTAATCAATGACATAATTCTATTAATGGTTACATATACAAATATAAATAAACTACATATGTTTTTTATTTGAAATCTTTTTGGAAATTTTGTACATATGATTTGTGTTTGTTGCTTTGAATACAATCTTTTCCTTATTACATATTTTGAAATTTGTTTTAAAAAATGAAATTATTAAACTACCATAACTAGACTATTAATTAAATTGCATGATAATATTATATATATGATATTATTATATATATATATTTCAAACATTCAATTTAATAAAATAAAATATATAATTTAATAAAATATAACATATAATTTGATTGAGTCAAGATTTTCAAATTTTAAATTTAAATAAACTATCTAATTTTGACTTGGTAAACAAAAAATAAATTCAAATATAGATCTAAGATATTATTAATTCAAAAATTAAAAATATCTTATATTTGGGTAAGTAATATTATTATAAAAAGAATGTATTAATTTAAATATTATGCCATCAGAAATAATTTTTTTAATTAATTTACTAATATATATATATATATATATATTTGCTCTCAAAAAATTTCAATATAAATAAATATTATAGAAGTTACATATATAAATATACACTCTCAACATTTTTTTATAAAATGCCAAAAGTAATTACATACATACATACATACATATATATGTATGTATATATATATATATATATATATATATATATTTGATAACATGAGTTATACTTTATTCAAGCAGAGCACTCATTATGATGTCCAAGGTCTCGAACCCATGACCTTTAGAACTTTTTTCTAAAGTGCCATACCTCTAACCACTTGAGTTAGAGATCCTTTACACACACATAAACACACATCTATGTGTGTGTATTAAATTTATATATATTAACATTTTATTTAGTTATCCTTTTAGTTATATTATAAAAAATTTCAGCCTAATTTTTATTATAAATTGCCGAGTGCGATTTAATTTAAGGTATTATATACATTATTTTAGTTCCAATTTGATATATATATATATATATATATTATATTTTAAATGATTTTGATTAATAAATGATAATTTAAAATTAGTAAACAAATATTTCAAATTCAAAAAATTAGTTTACATATTTTAACACAATTATATGACCAAAACAAAAATATACATATATGTTTATTTATATTATTGTGTTAAAATGAATAAATGCATTTAATTAATTATTAATTTAATAATTTGAATTATAAAGCATGGATATATATATATATATATATATATATATATGAAAATGGTTCTAAATAGCCCACAACAATAAAACATATGTAAATTATAATATACCTGATTCAGATGCAGCCTTAAAGACACACGTCGATTTAGAAAGTATCCCAAATCTCTTGGATCCCTACCCAAAGTTGCTAGCTTCGTTGTATCACCAATTGAGTTGATTTATTTGATGTTTCAGGGTGAATGGAACTCGGCTATGATGAGGGAGGGTTGATGTAAATGGCAGCCAATGATGGGAGAAAATAGGAATCAAAACAATTTAGGTTTGAGATGCTTATATAGAGGAAGAGTGGAAGATATCTTCCACTATTCTCTCTTTCTAACTCCAACTCCCAAGACCTCTTATTTACCCCCACATTGTTGATCCCTTATTGAACCTAACGGATTATAAAACCCAATGGCAATTAATTCTATTTAAATCCAATTTAAATGTACATCGATATCATATATCGATACGCACATATATAACTTTCATATATGTGCCCAATTAATTACTAATAGCACTTAGAAGATTTATAAAGACCATCCTATTTACTAAATATGACCTACACATAAAACACAAAAATAATTAATATTTCTTAAATATTATTCAATTTATAACTATTATACACTAAATAAATCGTGTGGTGTATCAGAGTCTGAATGCATTTAGTTGTGCAACTCAGAAGTTTGATGGTAAAAAGGTCCATTTCGAAAAAGTTATGAAAATTAGGTCTCTATTTTTAGTTTTTGGCCAGTTTATGCTATTTTGCACCTGATTTCAATGCTGGATCGATTTTCTGAAAGAGAACAGTTTGGTAAAAATAACAAAACAAGGACTTACTTTATATGAGTTTATGAGTAGAGATTTTTTATGTATGGACTTTGAAAATAGAGAACTTTGGTCAAAAAACACATTTCAAATTGCGCAACTACAAATTGATATGTTATGGCGGTGGACTTTAAAATTGGATCTCATGGAAATATTTGTCCATCCCAAAATTGCGGAAGAAAGCTTAAATTTTTCCTCAGGCCTATAAATAACTAGGTAAGTACGTGTTCAAAAAGTTTGTCTATCGCATAAATCACGGCAAAGGTTTAGGGTTTAACGGAAGAACAAAAACTCGGAAACCAGGGGCGCTAAAAAATCTGAAAACAGAAGAGAAAAATAATCCTAGATTCTTCAATTCAGGTTCGCTGCTGCTGCTCCTTCCTATTCTTCTTCCCTCTGTTTTTTATCTTTTTTTATCGCTGAATCGAGATCGCGATGCTGAACTTAATCTCTTTTGATTTTGTTTCAATTCAATGTTTAAATTGAAATTGCGATTCAGTATTGGACTTCAATATTTCCGTTCTGAAATAGGATCGTACGTTTTACACGGTTTGCGATCCAATTTAACTCTTGGATTGGGAAGGCTGCGATTCCTTCCAAATCGCGGTTTGCAATCACTGCTTTCAGTGACATATAATGGCTGTATGCTTTTTGAAATTGGCTATCATATCTTTTCTGAACAACCGTCTTTTAACTTTGGTATGGTTCCACCGATTCCAATTGACACTTGTATATACGATGTTCAGCAGTTCAACTACGTTTATGGTCTAATACTATTATAAAATAAATAGCCTCCACATATGATATGCTTTGTATTATTAATCATTTATTAGTTTCTTTTGCATTAGGCTCTCAATTCCATCATAACAAGGTTAGTTAAATCGATTGATCTTGGCTCTTTTTTTGCAGCTGTCTAGGGAAAACTGCCTATACTCAACGCATTCCAAAAACATAATTAATTAAGTGAGTTACGTACCAAGTATTCAGTGCATATCAAGAAACTAATTCATGGCTGGTATTTTACCCGGGGCTTCTCCTCATAGTGTGATTGTGAAAAGTAGTTCCTATGCGCACGCCAGGTTGGACAAAGATGATCTTATTGGTGCTAGTTGGTATCTCAGTCGGAAGGATATAGAGGAGAATTCCCCTTCTCGAAGAGATGGGATAGATACGAAGAGAGAGTCGTATCTTCGTAAAGCATATTGTACATTCTTGCAAGATTTAGGCATGCGGCTAAAAGTGTGAGCATTCATTGTACTCTGTCTTCTGTATTATTAGTCAAAAAACACTATGTTTCAACACACACAATATGTAATTCAGTAATCTAACTCATGAGCATTGATGATGTGCAATAACTGTGTAGTTAGCTGTGTTGTATGCACTTTTTATCTTTGATTTGCCATAAATTTATCTGTGACTCCGAACGAATGAATTGTACTTGTTTCACTCTGTAGAAGCATCCATTCTGTTTTGCTATAAACTTTAGATTAAAATCTATACCCCGTCTTGGTGCCAACTTAGCTTTTGCATTGGGAGTAAAATAGCGTAATTAGTAGAGAAATGCAAATCCCCAAAGTCGAACGGCTACAGTAAATTTCTATCTACGCTTAAAGTTATACCATTTGGCTGCATTTAATATTCTTTTGTTTCTCATTTGAGGTCTTTAATATCAAACATATACACTTATTGATCAACTGCAATAAATAAATCTTTGAAATTAGTATGGGGGTGAATACTTGGGAATCACTAGTGCTAGTCACTTGGGACTTGAAAGATGGAGAGTAGAGGGGTATGGGAGAAATGACAGAACACGCCTTAGTGATAATCCAAAACATCTTACCTTATAAAAACAGTAAATTTGATAAGAGAAATAATACATATAAATCATTCATTTCAAACCTGCTATGTTCATGTAGGAGACCAGTATAAAAAGTTCGGTGTTTGTTCAGATACACTGATTCACTACTTACATTTGTTTGAGCATGGCATGATTCAAGATTATTTTTCTTCTTCTTTTAAAAGATACTCACAAATTCACTTCAATCTGTCTCATTCACTTGGAATTAACGAACAATCAACTTTCACTATAGACTATTATAGATTACCCATAACCGACCCTCAATGCTAATACAATACTCCGATACACAGAACAGTCACTTGTTTCTTAAAGACTAAGATTTATACCTACAAATGTGTGACCATATAGTTATACTTTCAAATGCATAAATTAGATCATGAAATCCAGCATGATTTTATAGTAGACATGGTTCCTCATCTTTGCCCACTAGTACAATATCTGTATAGTTAAACATACCGTTGAGCCAAGTCACTCTTTTCCTAAGAAATATATCTTTTATTCAATTAATGTTGAAGTCTTTTGTATGAATAAAAAGAAGAATTATAAGGGTTCATGCATAGCTCTGATAAAGTGATGAAACATACAAGCATGCGTGAGGTGCCTATGCTAGTAAGTTTAGTTTTGATTTAAATATCTCTTGCTTTAGGTGTCAATTTCTATTGCATGTTGTACATAAATTTTTTTCCCATAAGAGATGGGGCAGCATAGGATGCAAGTTTTACTGTCATAGCATAATACATCATGCTTGTTTAAACTAACATTCATTTTGAGTTATCAACCCCTATTAAAAGTCACAGCATGACTCGTTCTTTCTTCAATGCTAAATAACGTCATATTCATTTGAAATATACAGGCACACACGAGGTGCCTATGCTGGCTTGTTTGGTAACTTTTAAGCATGTCCGAATGCAGATAGCGTTATATCCGGCTCCAAAATCATTTTTGGATATCGGATATCCGCATTCGCGGATATAGACGGATATCAGATAATTATTCTATTCGCTGACGATCGATAAATAAATAAAAAAAATTTAGTTTAACATAAAATTTTCCCAGTCCCATTGATTATAAAATGGTGAAATACAAACAAATATGATGATAATAAATAGTTTTGAGTTGTTAATATGCATTAAATGCATATAATATAAAGTAATAATTTAATAAAATTAACAAATACATATTTTTCATTATACTAAAGTATACATAATATAAACTATAATCTTGACAAAAATTAAATGGATAATTTTCGGATGCGATACCTTCGTATCTGGATCTGTATCTGTTTGTTCAGATATCGGATATTTATTTACTTTTCAGATACGAATGCAGACGGATTTCAGATTTTTCGGGTATCCATTGACAAACATTAGTAACTTTAATTTTGATTTTAACGTCTCTTGCTTTAGGTGTCTAATTTCTATTTCATGTTTTACGTATTTTTTTTCATGTAGGACGTGGGAGCATAGTATGCAAATTTCACAGTTATAACATCATACATCATCATTGTTTAAAATAAAATTCATTGAGTTATACAACTCATATTAAATGTCATAGCATGGATAACTCTTTCTTCAATGTTTAATAACATCATATTCAATAGAATAATTTCACCCTTTGTTTAAATATTCATATGCTATTGTCTTGGTTTTGATACACAAATCCATATACTATGTGATTAACTTATTAACAATGAAGTTTGGGGTTATCATAGCTATAGACTTATAGGCATGATTCTTCCTTTTTCTTGGGTCTAAGTTAGGTTTTAAGCTAACCACTAGATTCAAATTCAAGAATGTTGGGATATGTGGAAAATTTTTATGGCAAAGTCATGAAGTCTGTTAAGGCTTATATATGTTTCCTTGAAAAGCTTCCCGAATAGAAAAGTTATGAATCTTGTAATAAAATGTAAGCCTTAACAGACTTCATAACTTTGCCATAAATTTTTTCCACATATCCCAGCATTTCCCATTCAATTCGATAAATGTCAAATTGCTTCAATGGCGATCTGTTCTCAATGTTTAACAAAGAACCGTCCGTCTATCTATTATACAAGCAAATAATTTAAAATGATGGAGCTTTTTCAAATTGCTTAATTAACCGTTGAAACATATTTTTGAAAATAAAAATCAAATTTACTAAAATATGTCTAAATCCAATTTTAGCTCCATAATTTTTTCCCATCCCATTTGCCAAAGTACTAGCAACCATTTACCAATGTGATGTAGATAAGGGTGCCCGAACCATTTATAGTATGAGTGACATTGTAGTCACCTTTTCAATGTATACATGGTCTATCCACATGAAAGTGTGGTCAGTTAATATGTCATGATTTCAATGTATACATGGTCTACCCACACACACTTTCTTTGCCTCTCCCTCTCTCACATTTAAATGGGTGGATCCAAAAAATTTCTTCAGGGCTTAACTCTAGAATATATGAATAGGGGTTCACCGTAGAATATGTAAAGAATTTGCAAAATCAATCATTATGCTTAAAAAAGGAAAATTAGTAGTTTTATAATTATGGTAATCAAATAATGAAAATGGGTTACTATACTTATTAAAATGAAAAAGAAGTCCTATAAAAGACAATAAAAATCATAATTTTGTGTGGTAATAGCAAAGTTTGAGGTATCAGATGGTACCTCAAAATTTTGATGATACCGTGCTGTATCAAGCAGAACCAAATCAGAACCGAGCATAAAATTCTGTTCAGGTTAGTGTTAAAATATCGAAATCAAATGCGTACAGCCAAATCAAAGTAATCGAAGTAATCAAAACCAAATCAAAGGACATCGATTGAACAACTTACTTGAGCAAAATCAAGCTTCCACTTTGTCTTCTAGCAAATCGAGCTCGAATTTGAACTAAATTATTGAAGTTTTTTAAAGCTTCAACGTCTTTTTTTCTTCTTCCTTTTCCTCCTTGTCCTAGCAGTTGACATCGATTTTGAGAGGAGTAGGAGACAATGTTTCATTATGGTTGCACTGGAACGTTTATTTGATTTATTTTGGGCTTCGACTGTGTTGGGTTAACGGTTAATTTAATATTTTAATTAACGGTTAATTAGTACCATAAAATAATTAAAGTTTAGTTTAATTTATTGTAAAGTTTAATTTGATTAGGATTTGGTATAATTTAGTTTATAAGATCATTATTACATTTTGATTAACAAACCATTGAAAGCCGAGACGGAAATCGAAACCAGAACTGAAACTTTTGAGATCTCCAAAATCGTTTGGAATGAAGAAAATTTCAAATGACCGAAATCGAGATCGAAGCTGAAACCGAATTCTTGAATCTTGGGTAATAATTCAAAAAAAAAAATAATGACTTGAAGAATATCAGTTAAATACTAGTTGATACTAAAGCGAGTTACATCATTTATTAAATTTTAGGGATAGCAGTGAAAGCATTCATGAATTAAATAGCGAACGCTTCCGAATTTTCAATGCTTAACAACTTGATTAAGTACACAAAATATCATAATTGCTATGTTACATTTCGTTCCATGCATAAACACCATTTGATTTCACTTGCAATTAAATGCAAATTTAAATTGGCAGTAGTGGAAATAATTAATATCATGGGTTCATGATCACAATGATTAGAATCATCCAAGTCATTTTATATTATTAGACATTGATCGATATCGAATAATATTAATAGCTTTGAGGTAATGTCAATGTCAATGTTACTTCAGTTAACTTTCGGAATTCATGAACTACGTTAGAAACATGTGGTTGGAGACATGACAGAGGAAGTTAGCACTGCGATTGAAATGCTGAGATTTTCTTAGGTTCCTTGGGTTTTAGATATTAGAGGCTATAGGTGGAAGGTTGCTAGTGACTTATGTGTCAGGAGTAAAATATCATTTAACAGTTAAAACACATTCCCCGGTCACCGTAAATCCTGTTCAAGTGCCCTGCTTGCCTTCGCAAAGAATGCACCTTTAGTATTTTGTACCAGGCGTAGTAATTTTTTTTAGGTGTGTTGGATATGGATACCTCCAAATAAATATTGATCTTCACAACTCATATCTGACCTATATGTAGCCAATATCAAGCTATATAGCTTTTTGTTTGCTGTTTTTGTCATATTTTGCCAATTATTTTGCTTAGTGAGGGTAAAATATATTGTTATCCGAAATCCTGGTTGATTCCATGTCAAAATGTTACTTATTTTCCTTTTATATGATAAAAATTATTTAAAGATATGCGAAAAATTAACTACTATATCTGATAATTAAGATAAAGCTGCATCCGATCATTTGCTTATGAGTCAATGCCAAGTGAAGTGTGTCGGTGTCGAATTGCTGCTGATTCAGAACTCTGAACTCTGAAGCATGTGTAAATTGTTAACGTGTATGTGCAAGCACTTTGCATCTCTATGTTTACATGACCAATCCTCTCACTTATTGTTTTGTAGGCAAATGATTTGGGTAATAATTGTGGTTTCCTTTGTTAATATCAAATGACTGAATGAACACATTCTTCTTTCTGACTTTCTTTCAAAATATCTCGATCTCATACAATAGGTGGTTTAATTTTGAACATAATATTAAGTGCGACTTAGCAAGACAACTTCACCAGCCAAAATAATAACTAAACTAAAATCTGTGACCACCACTTTCTTAGAAGGTCTAAAATAAAAACACTGCACTTCTTTAGGGCTGGAGTGGAAGTGAGAGATGAGCCAGGGGCCTACAATTGCTAGGTTGATATTTTCTATTAAATTTGGGGAATGCACACACATAAAAAGAAGTTAACGGTATAAACTGTATAACATCGAGTTTTTCTTTTGGGGGTCCGAAGAAAGTAAGCAGAGTCTGAAATTTCCACCAGTGATATTTTCTGGTTTAGTTATTATTTCTTTTGGGTTGCACTGCTTGTAAACTGGTAAGATGTTCAGTTCCCTGCTTATATTAATGGTTTCTTTTTTGTGATGAAATGATATTTTTTACAAATTAATTAATTAATTGTACCTTTAGAATCACTTGTCAATCATAATTCTCATCGATTGGAGATTTGAACATAAAACAAATAACCTCTAGCATCCGGGCAGTTTTTCGTAAGCTTGCTTGCGACTAATTGTTTTGATATAATTCCGTTGATATATTGTTTTCGAAACATGTATTGTTTTTAACCCTTTAGTTATTGCCATTTTCATGCATGTTTACTGTAATATATCTAAATTCAGTTTGGACTTTAGAGGTTCTTGTCTATCTGTTTTTAACCCTTTAGTTATTGCCATTTTCATGCATGTTTACTGTAATATATCTAAATTCAGTTTGGACTTTAGAGGTTCTTGTCTATCTGTTTTTAACCCTTTAGTTATTGCCATTTTCATGCATGTTTACTGTAATATATCTAAATTCAGTTTAGACTTTAGAGGTTCTTGTCTATCTGTTTAGTTACTTGGTAGTTGTGGCAAATACTTTAAATGCAGCCCGCAGGTGACAATCGCAACTGCTATTGTCTTTTGCCATCGATTTTTTCTTCGCCAATCTCATGGGAAGAATGACCATAGAGTGAGTGTTAGTTGCTTATTTTTATCAGTTTGATTTTTATGAATTTAGTAAATATCTGAACTACATCATGTTTGCCTATGTAGATTAGGCAAATATTCTGATATGTATCTAATATGATAATATTATTGAGTAGCTCTAAATATAAATTTATTTTATCGCATCAGCAAGAATATTGGGTTTTGGATTTAGTTATTTCAAGGCCAATATCCATATTTCATCTACAGTAGAAAATATGCTGGTACTCTAGCTTTATTTTACATTATTATGCATATACCACTCATATTGTAAGGAACAAAAAAATGGTAGTGCAGCAAGTTTTGCATCCTTGAAATCTTGTTGAAACATAACTATTCTGTATATTTAAGGGGCTAGATGATTGAATAAGTGGTCGTTGTAATTTTAGTTAATTAATGAAATGTGAAATTCTTCACAAAACACCCCAAGGCTGGTCTGCAACTAGACCAGAAGTCAAAAATGATTAATTTTTCAAAGAGTGGAAGTAAAAATATTTGTAATGGATTTTAGCTACTTGGTAGATTTTTTTCTTCTTCTTTTTTCTCCTTTTTAATTCATTCCTCGCTCTATTTTGAGGTTCTGACTATTTACTGTAATTTGTTACATCATTGCAGATTATATCTACAGCTTGCATGTTTTTGGCTGGAAAAGTCGAGGAAAGTCCTAGGCCTCTTAAGGATGTTATTCTTGTGTCATATGAACTTATTCATAAAAAGGACCCTGCAGCTATCCAGAGAATAAAACAGAAGGTAAATGCATCTATGTCATCTTTTTTTTGTCCTTTGCCTCCTAAGCTTCCTAATTAACTTACTTGAGCTAGTAAATGTTGAATTATAGCTGGTTGATCATACACTGTCAACAAGGACCTCTCATGGTTGTAAGCCACAATAGTTAATCCTATTTATATACCCTCTTAACATTGTTATCTTGAGTGATGATATATTGCTCTCAGACTTTCTAGACAGATGAATAGGTATATTATGTCAATTTACTTTCTGGTATGCTTATCATCTTATGTTTATTCTTCCTAGGAAGTTTATGGACCTAAAAAAGAACTGATCTTACTTGCGGAGCGGGTTGTACTTACTACTCTAGGTTTTGATTTAAACGTGCAACATCCATATAAATGTCTTGTGGATGCCATAAAGAAATTCAAGTCTACTCAAATTTCTCTTGCAAAAACAAGGGATCACTCTTCTAAAAAAAAAGAATCTCTTGTACAAGTTGCTTGGAATTTTGTCAATGATGGGTATGCTCAAGTCACTGTCATCGCTTTTTGATGTCTGAATTCTCATTGTGTATTTATATATTGTGGAAATGGGTATGCAGGCTGCGTACTTCACTTTGTCTACAATTTGAATCCCACCAAATTGCTGCTGGTGCAATATTTCTTGCCGCGAAGTTTCTTGAAGAGAAACTTCCTTCTGATGATGACAAGATATGGTGGCAACAGTTCAATGTCACTCCAAAGCTGTTGGAAGGTTTGCTGTTTTCTTCTTCTTCAGTTTCTACTATCTTTTTGATTGATGTTTTATGGATCTTTGGTTAAGTTCGGTAGTTTCTAAGGTTATGTGCTAAGCACTGTGAAGTTGTTAATGTGCTTCTTATATTATCATGTGAAGGCCTTTTTTTAAGACCAGAGAATCATGCTTCACTACTGGAAAATTCTGAGGAAGTGTGTCGTAAATCTTAAAACAAATTTTCAACGAATAATTGAAACATTAATGATTTAATTATTCCCCTAGTTTACATTGCTAAAATGCTTAGTTTTTTGTGAAATACCGTTAAGAAAATCACGTGCCGTTGGTATGGTTTACCGTGATTGTCAAAATATTTAACTGGCACCATTATCGTACCATAGTAGATGATAATCGTGTGAATGGCTTGGTGGTAGATGGTACAACCGTAACATCCACAACAAATACTCTAGGTAAATCGTAGGGTTTTACATGTCTGCCACGGTTACCATGTTATGTCTTTTTGTAAAAAGACAGACATTAATTAGAGAAGTGAGAAGACATACACTATGTCTTTTAATGGTTAAAGCTTTGCTAAATCTCGTTGACATATGCACCAACATATGAGTCTCATGAACTTTGTTGATTAGAGAAATCAAAATGAAACATGTAAGATTAAGGTTGTCTTTACTTTTTAATGTCAAGGATACTATTTGGTACACTAGAGCTTAAAGTAGCATTTGGCTAGAAAATGAGTTTTGTGTTTTCAATATGCATGTCAAGTGTGTGAGAGAGAAGAATGTTGGAAAATTCTAGTTATTCAAACAAAGACGAAAATGGAAGTGAGAAGATAGTTTCTGAGGGAATTAAGTGATGGGATCTTGATCCTTCCTGTGGTTTATTAATTGATAATTAATACTTTGAACTTAATAATTACTTGTTAATTTGGGTTTAATAAATAGTAATTTGATTGAAATATTTAAACTTAATAAGTGCTAACTAATATTTTATTATATAACATAATTTAAATTTAACGAATAACAATTATAATGTATTATTAATTATCAATATTTATAATTTATAATATACAATTTACAGTACTTTATAATATTGTTTAGACAATTTTTATGTTAAAATTTAAAAAATAAGTTTAAAATAATTTTCAATCAATTAAACTAAATCTGTATTAAGAAAAATAATAATATACAGCTTTATATCCGATTCAAGGGGCATAAGTCGGATGTAAGGCTTACACTCATCTTAAATTTTCCAATTTGATCATTTCAAGTGAGGTTCTTTTCCATCGCAGCCTAGACCATGATTTGATGTACCTTGGGCATATAGATGTAAGGATTTACAGTTAAGTGAACCTTGCTTTTAAGGCGTTCAAAAACTGAGTGTAAATCAATCAGGAGCAGGAGCAGTCAACCCGACAATATGAAAACTCCAAAGTCCAAGTTTCTCTAAGTAATTTATCAATTAACCTTGGAGCTAAAATATATTTAAAAGTTGTATTTATTTAAGATTTGGGACTTCGATAACCCAAAAAAAAATATTATTCCTTTAGCTATTTAACTGGGGAAAATAAGATAAGACATGCCTTTGGTTTTGTTTCATCATGACATTCTCTTTGTGTGCTTCAAGCATGTAACTTTAATTAATATGTTTTCACGGTTTTTCTATGGTTAATTGTTCATTATAATATTTTTAAACATTCTTTACTGTATCCTCCACCACACGGGAAAATTGCAAACCTTAATTTGTACACTCATATCTTTACTATCTTTACTATTTAGTAAAGAAATTTGATCCTGAGTTTATCGTTTCGTTTCTATTGTCAAAGTTAAATGTGGCTTTAAGTTATGTTTTCATATTGTCATCTTGCAGAGATCAGCAATCAAATGTTGGAACTATATAAACAAAATCATGGAATGGCACCATCTAAAGTACATGAAACTAAAGCAAGCTTAGCTAGTGCAGTAGTCACTCATCAGACCCAATCAAAGAATTCTTCCACTGTCGAAGAGCCCTCTTCTAGAGACGGATCACACGAATGCGCAGAAAACGGCAGAAAGGGCTCAAAATATGAAACCGTGACCTCTTCTCAAGTAAGAGAAAAAATGTACACATATCCTTTAGTTGCTACAAGAAAGATTAACATGGATATTGAAAAAATTGTTGAAGAAGGGCAGCTTCATTCTTCTCAGGAGCCCTTAAGTGGAAAAAGAAAAGGCGCCCATGATAATAATCGTTATCTTGAATCAATGGCTACTAAGCACCAATATGGTAGTATGAATGAGAGGGGTTTTAAAAGGCAAAGGCTACCTAATCATGGCATTGATGCCTAGAGTTTTAGAGTTTATCAATATACTACAAAAGAAGTACAATGGTAGTTTTTTTTTTATCCTTCTCATTATAGTTACAAATCATTCATGAAAGTATTTAGGAACATCCATGCTTTTATCAATCTTTCGTGGAGCTAGGTTCATATTTTGGTTGTAAACTGAGTCTAGCATTTAGGAATAAGAGAGAACTTTGTGTCATAACATTTGTCAAAGTAAAAAAAAAATGGTGGTTGACCTCATATGTTTACAGCTTGTTTTGGTCACTGGGTTTTTATAGAATTGTTTTGCAGCTTATTGCTTCTAACTTGAAGCGGTGTTTATGTCTTGACTCGACCAAAATACTGCATGTCATTGTTTCTTCAACGCAAATTTAATAGGGCACACCCTCTCCCCCCCTCCCCCCAAAAACCAATGAACCAACCCCAAAAAAAAAACGTGCACATGTTATATGGTTCCTATAAAACTTTGATATGGAGGACATTGCCAAAGTCCTAATGCAGCCATTTTTCAAGTAGTGCCGTGCTATGGGCACCTTGATTTCCTCTTAGTAATAATACCGTTCTAATTTGATTATAATCTATTAAATTTTTACTCTTACTAATACCAAAAGTATATTTTTCTTATTTCAACGATTAAGCACAAAACCTGAAATAGAGAAACACAAATCAAATTCACCAATCAATTTTTATTGAACATAAGAACAGTACAACAAGATTCAACGTATTTTGGTATAACAATGTCATCGTTCAATAATTTCCATCTATTTATCTAAAAAGAAAATTTTAAAATGAATTATATATGGATATTTATCAAGTGCAACATCTTTGAAACAAGATTTCTTTGAAAAATGTAAACTTAAACTCTACTTTTAGGATCCGGCCTCATCCATCGGTTCTTTGGCTCTACGTCCGATTGTGCATGGTATGTTCGTGATTCGTACAAATGGTTATTTTAATTTTTTTTTAAAATACATATGATTTGGGAGTTTCCTTGAAGCACCTTATTCATGATTATGTCTACATGGAATTGCTTAACTTATTTACAGTTGAGTAGATCGATCTTTTTATTAACATATTGTTTTTTATTTTTTTTAATATTTATGAATTTTTGATACACTTTGGCAAGCATTGTTAGCACCTAGATTATTAACGGTATTATTTAACGGTATTATGAAGTATAATTGACAAATTTACTGGTATTTTAAAGAAATGATGTTAGTAAAAGAAAATCATGGTACCGTTAGCAAACACGCTTTATATATCAGCCGGTTGCATTTACCAAAACTCATTATATGCTGCTGTATAAAAAGTTTGATACAACTGGAGAGGTTTAAATGTTGTTTGTGTCGGACATCAGCTGTTTGCTGTCAGCAGGAAAGGTTGTTTACGATTCACTGGAAGTCGGTTTTTTATTTGGATACGCAAACCTTTTGGATATCAATTACCCATTTTTTTTCTTATTAATGTACATCATAAGCAAACCAATAATTTCAAGGTGACATGTTTCATACAGGTAGAATAAGTTTTAACCTCTTAATGGATTGGATTTGGTTCAGATCGGTCGCAGACCGTATTCATTTTCAATTTAGAAAATTGATCAATTTCCCATTAGTTTATCCATCCATACATGAACAATTTTGACCGGATCCGAATCTGCAAAGATTCAATGAATTAACACATTCTAGAAATTAGGATCAATCCATTTTTTTTTAAACTTAATATCCGAAAAACCTTTCTTAACAACAAGTTTCACGAGACACATATATTAAAGTTTCCAACAAAATTATGCATTTTGATATATTGTTTAAATGTTGTTTGTGTCGGACATCAGATGTTTGAATGTCACGCAGGAGAGGTTGTTTATGATTCAGTGGAAGTCGGTTTTTTTATTTGGATGCTAGAACCTTTTGGATCTCAATTACCCATTTTTTGTTATAGAATATTAACTTCGGATCTCTAATTTTTGTTTTAAATGCAAAGCAGGTCACTGTATAAATTTTTGTAAATTAGGTCTTGCATTTTTGTTATTACACCCGAAATCTTTATATTGTTATCACTTTCTGTAGATTACTTGGATTTAAGAATTACAGTTTTAACTACACTTATGTAATGTCGTTATTTTATGTCACCACATTTCGTAGCTGCATTTATTTTAGATGATCATAACCGTTATATAGTTGTTCTAATTGTATTATGATAATACAGTTATTATTTTTAATCTAATTGAAAAGAATTTGTTTTTGAATTATGCAATTATAGTTACATTTGAATGTTTTAACTTCATTTATTTAATACAGTAATAATTTTGGTTGTATTTGATAATTTGTTCAAACTTAATGCAGTTATAATTTAACAGCTTTTTTTGAATTAATGTAATTGCATTTAAAATTTTCAACTGCATCTAAGTGATGTAGTATTAGTTTGGGCTACATTTTGATAATTTTATTCAATCTTAGTGCATTCATGAAATAATTGCATTAAGAAAATGCATTTATAGTACGACATGTTTTAAATTAATTTAATTGCATTGAAGATTTTAACTAATCTATGTGATGTAGTAATAATTTTGGCTATATCTGGTGATTTAATTCAGTCTCAATGCAGTTGTAATTTAATTGCATTAAGAAAATGCAATTATAATTTAACAGTATTTTTTGAATTATGTATGGTTGCATTTGAATATTCTAACTGCATTTATGTGATACAGTAATAATTTTGGTTGTGTTTGATAATTTTATTCAAAATTAATGCAGTATAATTTAACTGCATTAAGCAAATGCAGTTATTATTTAACTGTATTTTTTTGAATCACACAACTATGGTTGTATTTGAATTTTTTAACTGCATTCATGTGATGCAGTAATAATTTTGACTGTCATTGATAAATTTATTTGATCTTAATATAGTTACAATTTAACTGCATTAAGAACATGCAGTTATACATTTTACTGCATATTTATTATTTTTGAACCTACTGATTTAAATGATGCAAGTATAGTTGCATTTGAACGATGCGGTTTTAAATAAATTATTTATGTGGAAAAGCTGCAATTTTTCAAAAAAAATTAAACGATTAGATATTTACATAGCATAACATACATTTAAAAGATCATAAAATTTGCGATTTAATGGTAAAAACGGTTCCTATAAAAACTTGTTGCATTTTAAATATTGAACTCAAAATAAGGTGTGAAATTTCAATATGAATTAGCAGCTGATTGCAAAGGAAAGATGCGGTCAAGGATCTAATTTACACGAAATTACAAGGTAGGAGATTTTGTGTATTAAAATTATTTGTAGGGACTTGACGTCTAATCTCCCGTTTTGTTATTAATGTAAGTCATAAGCTAACCAATAATTCCATAGTAACATGTTTCACACAAGTAGCATAAGTATAAAACCTCTTAATGGATAGGATTTGATTCATATCGGTCTCAGACCATGTTCATTATCAATTTAAAAGATTCATCAATATCCAATTAGTTTATCCATTTAAGCATGAGCAATTCAAACCAGATCAGAATCTGCAAAGATTTAATGAATTAACAGATATTTGGTTTATTTTTTTTCCATTTACCCAATCTAAATTGTCACTCAAACAATATTAATATTAATTACATCTACAAAAAATAGAGTGCGTGTGTAGGATATATAATATGTACCTTAGAAAAACATATTTATGTAATTTCGACGATGATACTATAATCAATTTCTTTTGTTTATAGTAGAAATGTGTAAGGATATTGATGTCGATTCAAAGTGTGGGTTCTAGTAGTTCTTAGTCGTATGAATGTTAAAACAAAGCTAACATCAAATACTAGTTAGATTAGCGAAATGTCTAATTAACAATTATATTTATCTAAATATATAATATTAAGATCACATCTATTTTCATTTCATGAACTTGTTTGTTTGAAGGTCAAACTCTTGTCATACTTTGACTTCAAGTTTCAAAATTAACCACAATGACAAGCAATACCTCAAAAATACACTAAGTTTATTTTTTATGTTTCCAGACTCGACACTCTCGAGTCTCTGAACCGAAATTAGTTTTCAATCCTAGGCCAGTCGACAAATTATAGTAGTGGTAGAGGCTTATATGGCTGGAGATGATGTAAGGCGGTCCAAATGACGACTTTGAATGGTTGTGGTAATGGGGCGATTGGCTTCCGTAGTATATGATCAGTAGTATATGATGTGGTGGGGTAGAAGAATATGAGAGAGTTGATGAAGGCGGCAGTCATGATAGTAGCCGCGATGGTGATATGGGTGGTGATAAAGTAATGATGTGAGGTGACAATCCAATGAGAATGAGCAGTTTGGAATTGGAAAGGTGCATACATAGTTTGTAATGTTAACGTGTGTAGCATTTTATGAATTGAATATTTCTTAATATAATAGATGTATTTGTCGAGTTGCAATATTATTTGTATAACGTGCCGTACTGGATTTGATGTAATTGATTAGTGTTATAACTGAGGCAATCGACATATTTTAGATACTTTTGAACAAAAATATTTATTTAAAATAGGTAATGCTACTTGTAAGTTGTGTTTGAAATAAAAAATTGATGTTGTTTCATGTAGCATTGCAACATTTATTTCTAGAAAGCATTCTATATTACTATCATTATGTCTTTTCATGTTTTTGATATTCCTTATAATTCAGATCTCTTACCCTAGTGGTTAGGCTTTTCGACTTAGATTATGGTGGTCACAAGTTCGAAACTTACAGAACATGATTTGATCATTGAATATATACGACATGTAGCATTCTATATACTATTTAATACTTGTAGTACTATTATATACTACCTCTGTTGTATAAAAGTAAAGTACTCAGTCTAAACATGAAGAGTTAATGTTATAGCATTACATGAGTTGTTAAGTTGAAAACAACCTTTATGTTTTAGTTGTATCGATTAGGAGCATTTGTTCATTTATTATTTGTTTTCATATTTTTATATAGCATTTGAACATTTAGTCTTGAACGACTTGTACTTTGTTATTATGTAGCATTTTATGTTTTAACATCACTTACATTTGTAGTGCTACTTAGAAACCACATTTTGAAGAAAAAGTTTTTATTATAAAGTATTTGATGTAGCATCACTACATTTGGATTTAAGTACCTTTGTTCATTATTGTTACATATAACATTTTATTATTTAATGCTACATCATAGTGGCATTTCATGTTATAAAACTACCAATTAAAGTATAGTTCGAATTGGAAAACCGATTGTAATATTTTATGCTATGATGCTACAATGCTGAAACATTTGATGTTGTAATGTTACTTGTTGTAGCATTATATGATTTACAAAATTGTAATCAAATATTGCATTTAGCGTTATGATAAAACTTTGTAGTAACATTTATATTTTGATGCTATTTATAGTAGTGTTATGTGATTTTTAAAAGCACACAATATTATATAATGCTACCATATAAGATCATTTCATTCTTCGTTGCATGTTTATTTATTTTTCTTTGATTCAATGCTACATTTTGTTATCATTTATTTGAACTTTTTTCTACATGTATTTTGAGTAGCCTTTCAATTTTTATTTAACAATCGACATCATATATATATATATATATATTAGTTTGTATTTTTTATTCTTTTTATAATACTACCTTATAGTAGCATTTCATCATGTTTTAATAATACTTCTGATAGCACTATGTGAAATGAAAATTTGAATGTATCATTTATGTTATAATGCTATTTCATAGTGTAATGTTATAATGCTATTTTGTAGTAGCATTTCATTCTTTACTTTGCACTTGTTTTATACTTAGTTTGTAATGCTACTATACAGTAGCATTTTATACCCATAGCTTAAGTTCATCAGATGATGCATGGTAAGAGATGGTTTGGAATAGTTGTGAAGTGAAGTGGTGAGAAGTATTGTGATTAGGTGGAGAAAATGGAACATACGGTGCTACAAGGATTTTTGTATGATGTGGTGGCGACAATGGTAGTAATTGAGGCGGGTGGGTGAGGGTTGGGTTCTATATGAAGGGTAGCAGTGCAGAGGTGGTGGTATGTGAGGTAGCGACAGACGATGTAATGTATAGTGACAAGTTGTGCAATGTGATGTTTGTCGACATAGTGTTTGAGCATGATTATATCGTGCTCGGAGAAAAAAGTGTGACCTTGTCCTTCACACTAACTTCGCAAACTTATGGCCTAGAAACCAAAGTTTGGAGTTTGGTTTAGATTTGTCCTTAAGACCAGTTGCCCCACTCCATTCATCTAAAGGATTACAGTATGCAATGGGTACATGAAATCCAACAATTTGGAATACTATAATTTTTGTATCCGGGACACTAATCCATCTTTATGTTTGAAATAGAGTGTAAGTATACAAATCACTGAATTTGAAAATTTATTTTGAAATTTGATATAGTTCTCTTGTGACATCATGTGTAAACTCAAAAGGAAATCAAATTCTTGAATTGTTGAGTACAGTTTGAATAAGTATCCTGGATTTGAATTTAAATGTTATTGAACTATTCTTTTCCTTTGAACGTAAAACCAATTTGTTCACATAATACTTGCTACTTGCAAAGTGACACTGTTATGATGAGTGGCCACTTTGTGTATTTAAGACTTGTTCTACTATTCTGCATGGTCACAAGTGCTTGGTCACAAATCCTTTATTGTTGATTTGAGAAAATTCGGTCACCTACTTTGTTCAATTTATGTAACTTTTCATCAAATATTTATTATGTACATTCGGTTAAAGTGGGCTTGTTATGTGTTAGCCATCACAATTTTTCTTTCTAGTTTCTTCGTGATCAGTATTACACCGAATAAAAAAATAAAAACAATAATCATATGTTTGTTATCATCAAACAAGATCATTATTTGTCATACTCCATACTTTCCTTCTCCTACAATACCATATTTATCTCTTACTATCTCCTTATTAATGCCCAATTAAACCTTCTTAAAATGTAGAATTAAATGACCACAACCACCTTGAAATTGAAGAGAACATTTCTAGAATTTCATGGTCAAAGGAGCAATCAATATCGACCACCTCAAGGCCACCTCACCTACATAGCATACAAGGCCCAATCAACATTTTTAGCAATAAAAATATTTGTTTTATTTAATGCTAATTTATCTATTTCAACGTAGAAATCGCTTCCTTGATTGCACTCAATAACCAAGGTTCTTCATAATAAACTGTAACTCCAAGCTTTAAGAAGAAGTTCGTTATTAGTTTGGCGCTAGGACCATCCCAACTCTTATATTTGACTAGTGATGTTGATGGCTAGAAAGAAGGATAAGTGATGTGCTACTGTTGGTGGCAATACATCCCAACATACATATTTGCTTACTAACAAAGTTGGTACCTTAATCCATATTCATGATGTTGACTAAAATGGTATGGAGAAACAGTGAGGGATATAGCCGGTCTCATGCCCAGTTGGCAACTAAAAATGAAGGGGCTACAAACGAAGGTGTCCCTGGTCATGTTGCAGCTCAAGGCATTGAGACTGTAACCACAACATACTAAAGTTCCTTCTGCCATCACGATCCCAAAAGAGCAGATTATAGGATCTTAGTAAGTGTATTGTTGCTCCATGATGTTCTAGACAGGGGCAATGAAACTTCGAGGAAGACATAGAAGAGGCTAAGTTAGATGGAGATAATGAGACATGCATAGTAAAGACGGTAAGGGATTTGCTTTAGAAATTAGGGATGAGTTAATTATCTTCTTACGAAATAACTAGGACGTATTTGCGTGGTGCCACGCCGACGTGTTTGGCATTGGCTTGAAGGTAATTTATGATGCCATGAACATAGACCCTAAAGATCATCTTATCTAGTAGAAAAGTAGATCTTTACATATAGATGGTATAAATCTTTGAAAGAGGAGTCGTAAGAGAATGGTTTCATTCAGGAATCAAGGTATCCAAAATGGATAGCAACCCTTATTCTAGTCCAAAAAAATGACAGTTGACACACTTTCATAGATTTCTTGAATTTGAATCAAGTGGGCTTAGATATAGTCCCCATTTCCTTACATTTACCAATTGGTCGATGCCACCAGTGGGCATGAGCTTCTTCTCATGGATGCCCAATATGGTATAATTAGATAATAATGCATATTCCCATTCAAGTGCTCACAAGATTTATCATACTATGGCAATTTATGCCAATTAAATTAAGAAATATATATGAAACCTACCACTGGTTAGTAAATAAAGTTGAGCATATTAGGAAGACAATTGTGGTATACGTGAATGGTATGTTAGTGAATTCGGAAATGGTAGTAGGAACATATAGGATTTAAGAAAGATGTTTGAACTTGAAAAAGTACAACATAAGGCAGAACCCAAATAAATGTTCATTTGCAGTATGTGTTGGATCAGATGCATTAATAAAATGAGCAAAATCAGTGAATTTCAAAAAATTCCTTTATTTTAAATATTCACAAGGTTTTTAACTCATGTTATTATGAATAATGTTTAAAATATTAAAAGATATTCAATATTTGTTTGAGGTTTGGTATAAGTGAATTAAAATTTGTGTGTAATTTAATTATTTCATTGATTTAGTTAATTTATTATATATGTATTTCATATGTATAGGACATAATATGTTTTACATTGTGTGTCTATAAATATAATAATATACATATGTGTACGTGTGTAGATATATATGCGCACACACACAAAAGTGTATACATCTACGGTTAATGGGATTTATAACCATAATACTACATATAGATGCACACCTATTAAGAAACAAATAATACATATGTATATGTGTGTGTGTGTTTGCGTGATTTGCAAATAAAAACATATAAATACACATACACTGCATGCGCGTGCACACATAGAGACACACGCACACATATATATATATGCACATATATAGCAAATATTATTTTCGAAATAGGTAAATTATATTACATACACACACACACATATATATATCATGTTATTAATATAAGCACTCAAGGCTAACTAATTTTTTTACATTGTTTAATATATGTATATAGCTATTTATGACTAATATAAAATTAATAATCTTTTATTAATCTAAATTTAAATTATTATATATATATATATATATATTAATTTAAATTCAAAAAATGATTAGTTAAACCAACATGTGTCATAAATTCATGATACAAATTATATGCAATTATATAAAACAAAAGACATTCTTTTTAATTTTCTTTTAGTTCACATGTTCTTAATCGTTATTAATAAAAGTGGACGACCTACTATAAAGTGCCTTGCTACAAAAAGGCATTATTTTTTAGTTATGATTAAAATTTAAAATTTATTAATTTTGGTTAAATACAACTTTTAGTTATGTTTTCATATTTTATCGGCTCTCCACATCACGTGCATAGGTTCATACATCATGTGTGCAACTTACTAATTAAAATAGTAGTAATGTAACATGCATATTGTTATCTTTCAGAGATCAGTAACCAAATGTTGGAACATTATAAACAACATCATGGAATGACACTATCTAAAGTATGAGAAACTGAAGCAAGCTCTGCTAGTGTAGTAGTCACTCATCATACCCAATCAAAGATTTCTTCCACCGTCGAAGAGCCCTATTCTAGAGACGAATCACATGAATACACATAAAATGATGGAAATGTTTCAAAATATGAAACAGTGACCTCTTCTCAAGTAAGAGACAAAACTTACTCATCTCTTTAGATGCTATAAGAAAGATTTACATGGATATTGAAAATATTGTTGAAGAAGGGCAGCTTCATTCTCCTCAGGAGCTTTTAGGTGGATAAAGAAAAGGTGCCCATGATAATAATCATTATCGTGTATCAAATTGGCCTACTAAGCACTAATATGATAGTACGAATGAGAGGGATCTTAAAAGGCAAAGGCAAAGGCAAAGGCAATCTAATCATGGCATTGATGCCTAGAGTTTATCAGTATACTACAAAACAAATACAATGGTAGTTTTTTTCTTTTCCATCCTTCTCATTATAGATACAAATCATTCATGAAACTATTTAGGAACATCCATGCTTTTATCAATTCGTGTCGTGGAACTAGGTTCATGTTTTGGTTGTAATCTAGCATATTGGAATAAGAGAGAATTTTGTGTCACAATATTGTCAAAATAAAAAAACTGGTGGTTGACCTCATATGTTCAAACCCTGTTTTGGTCACTTAGTTATTACAGAATTGTTTTGCAACTCTTTTCTTGTACGTTGAAGTGGTGTTTATGTTTTGACTCAAGCAAAATACTACATGCTATTGTTTCTCCAATGGAAATTTAATATATTTCTCCCTAATGTTATATAGGACTGTTATGGTAATAGTAAATTTACCATCACCATATCAGTACCAAGCAATTGCTATATCGGTATAGCAATATTATTGGTAAGGTAATGGTAAATTTACCATTATTAACAGTACATGTAGTGGAAAAGAAATGCCAAAACCATCGGTAACCATAAATTTACTAGTCATATTAATTTTTTTCTTTCACTATTTTAATTAATCATAACCACCAATACTTTTAAAGGCATATTATATTTTGAATAGGTAGCATTATTTATGATTTTATTCTTTTCTAACTTTAATAAATTAAAAGTTTAAGATAAACAAAATTATTAATTCATATTGTTGTAAATAATTTACGACCAATAAAAAAAATTCTCTGTCAACTAAAATAGTTCAAGGTGTTTATATAAGCATTAATAGAGTTAAAATTAGTGATAATTTGTTTTTTATCATTATCAAAATTTTAATTTAATAAAAATTTAATTGCTTTATATATTGGTAAATTTACCATAATCTGCCAATGGTGTACAAGTTTATTGGTATACCAACGAATATTTTGCTAACAGTAACGACAAAGTATCGATAGTAACTTACCAATAATATTGGTACGGTAATTGTTTTCTTTTATCTGTAACAGTTATCATTACCATAAAAGCCATACTGTTATGTAGTTCAAGTTAAACTTTGATATAGAGGGCCTTACTAGAGTCTTAATGCAGCCATTTTTATATATCAGCTTGTTACATCTACTAAAACGCAATATATGTAGCTTGATCAAAAATTTGGTACAACTGGAGAGGTTGTGTAAATGTTATTTGTTTTGGACATCAAATGTTTGATGTTATGTAGGAGAGGTTTTTTATTATTCACCGGAAGTCGGTTTATTAATTTGGATACGTGAACCTTTGGATCTCAATTTACCCTTTTTTGTTATTAATGTACATCATAAGCAAATTAGCAATTCTAAAGTGACATGTTTCATCCAAGTAGCATAAGTATATAACCACTTAATGGATATTGTTTAGTTCAGATTAGCCTCAGATCATAGTCATTATCAATTTAAAAAATTGATCAGTATCCAATTAGTTCATTTAAGCATAAAAAATTCAAACATGATCCAAATTTACAAAGATTTATTGAATTAACATATATTAGTTGATGATGGAGGCAATCATGATAGTAACCATAACGGTGATATGGGTGGTGACGAAGTCATGATGTGAGGTAAAAATCTGATGAGAGCGAGCAGTTTGGGATTGTAATGTTACCATATAATAGAATTTTATGAATTTAATATTTCCTAATGTAGTAGACGTATTCGTCCAGTTGCAGTGTTACTTGTATAATGTGTTATATTGGATTTGATGTAATTGATTAGGTTATAATTGATGCAGTCGATATATTAGATACTTTTGAACAAATTTTTTTACTTAAAATATGTAATGCTACTTGTAAATTGCATTGGAACTAAAAAATTAATGGTGTTTCATGTAGCATTTCAACATTTATTTTAAGAAAGCATTCAATATTACTACCATGTTTCCTTTTTATGTTTTTGATATTTCTTATCATTCAGGTCTCTTGCCATAGTGGTTAAGCTCTTCGACTTATATTATTGTGGTCACAAGTTTGAAACTTACATAGCATGATTTGAACCTTGAATATCTATGACATCTAGTATTCTATATACTATTTAATATTTGTAGTACTATTATATACTATATACTATCCTCTGTTGTATAAAAGTAGAGTACTCGATCTAAAAAAGAAGAACTTTATGTCATAGCATTATGTGAGTTGTTAAATTGAAAATAACCTATTATGTTTTAGTTGTACCGATTAGTAGCATTTCTTCATTTATTATTTGTTTTTCATATTTTTATATAGCATTTTAACATTTAGTCTTAAACAACATTGTATTTTGTTAAAATGTAGCATTTTATGTTTTAACTGTTAGATGTGATACCAATTTCATCGGAGAAGAGAATGCCAAGGTAGAAGTAGGAGTCCTTGAAGCCACGATGTTGCGAAGAAGTTTGGAGGCCGAAGCAGAAGTCTGGTTCAATGGAGAAAATGTCGGACCAAAGATTTGGTTCGGTGGAAGACCAGACCAGAATTTTAGTCCGGTGGTAGTGCTTCGATCGGCAGTTAAGGCAGGAGGAAGTCTTGTTTGGTGATGGGAGATGCCGGACCAAAGATTTGGTCCGATGGTGATTAGAGGTTGCCCCTCCAAATATCTCGTCCGGTGTTTTTTGGAGTTGGAGTAGCAATGTTCGTTCGGTGTAAGGTAGAAGAGAAGCAAAGGTTTTGGAGCGGTAAAGATGTTTACCGATCCAATTATTTCGTTAGGCATTATGCCGAACCAAATTAGTTTTGGGTAATGCCGAACCAAATGAGTTGCTATGTTTGCTAGACCAGATGTGCCGAACCAAACCTCATAGCTGTTATATAGCAGCTACCCCTCCTCATTTCTTCACTTTATAAATAGTGGAGCTTCTGGACAATAGTGGCAGCCATCCTATGGAGCTGAAACTCTACAAAATTTTGTTTGTATTGTTAATTCTTCTTATGTATAGCCTCCAAAAGTGAATCAATCTTGTAACTCTAATCTTTCAGTGATTAATAAAAACTCCTCTCCCCAAGTGGACATACACTGCCTCGCGGTAGTGGAACCACTATAAATACTGGTAATTTTTTTTGCTTTGCATTGATCTATGACTATCTATTCTGGTGTTTATGTCTGTCTGTTTCGTCTCACTACAATCACGATCCAGTTGTTTTCCGCTGCGTTGGGTTTTTCATTCTCTTAGACTGATCATCTGAAGGGATTTTCCCCAACAGTCTGGTATCAGAGCTGCAAGGTTGATTGAGGACTGTTAGACGCTATGGCAGGAGATGAAGCGACTCTAGTTGTTACAAGATCCTATACTAGAGGGGTGTATATAGAGTCAGGATCATAGTTGGCAATTGAGAAATGGAATGGGGATAAAGACTTCGAGAAGTGGTAATGGAGGATGAAGGCTGTTCTAATGAGGAATGAAGTCCATCCAGTAGTGTTTGCCCCTGAGGAGTTGACGGTTGACATCTCAGTCGCGGAAAGGAAGGAGATGGAGAAATGGGCATTTACTACTTTACAACTAGCTATAGGAGAGAATGTCATCTCAGAGATTAGCAGTGAGGCCACTACTAGAGGCATTTGCACCAAGCTAGAAAATATGTACTTGAAGAAATATCTGACTAACCGTCTGATAATGCTGAAGACATTTTTCACCATGTGGATGAGAGAGGGTACTTCAGTGAAGGAACATCTTAATTTCTTTGATGATCTCGTGATGAAGATGAAGACCGTTGACTTGAAGATGGATGAGGAGAAAATGGCAACGATTCTTTTGTGTTCTCTTCCGGAGCGATACACAGGTTTCGCTAATAACCTTATCTTCGCTAAAGACACATTAACTATGGAAGATGTGAAGTCGGTCCTTCTATCTGAGGGCTTGAGAGATCAGATGAAGGAGATAAGTGAAGGAAGTAGAGGTGAAAGTAGTAGTCACGACATGTTTGTTGAAAGAGGAAGAGATGATAAGAAGAATTGGCATTCTAGAGAGCATTCCAAGTCTAAGAAGCCCGGTAATGGCAAGAGAGGAAAGTCTAAGGACGGGAAGTGCTTTATCTACAAGAAACCTGGTCATTGGAAAAAGGATTGTCCAGATTTGAAGAAGAAGGAAGAAGATGGATCTTCATCATTTGCGGTGGAGAAGTCTGTATCTGACGATGTATTGTCTGCAGCAGTATCGGATGTTTCAGACCATTGGGTGCTGGACTTGGGGGCGTCTTTCCATATAACGCCTAATAAGGATTACTTCAGTTCTTTCGTTGGACGAGAGGGAAGCTCTATTCTTATGGGTAATGATGCTAGCTGTAGAGAAATGGGTAAAGGTACAGTGAGGATCAGGATGTTTGACGAAGTGATACGCAATTATACAGGTGTCCGGTATGTTCCAGGTCTTCGGAAGTCCTTAATTTCTTTAGGACAATTGGCATCTTTGGGATGCAATGTAACTATCAAAAAGGATAGTCTAAAGGTTTCGAGAGGTGCACTAGTTCTTATAAAAGGAGATGTGTTCCGAAATCTGTATTTGCTAAAAGGAACCACATTTCTTGAAGAGTCATGTGTTGGAGTAGACAGTTCTCGTGCATTGGATGTCACAAAGCTTTGGCACTCAGGTTGGGTCATATTTCAGAGAAGGGCTTAGAGTTGCTTCGAAGATGGAAGATGATCAAAGGAGAAAGCTTCGACGAAATGGACTTTTGCCAGGAGTGTGTGTTAGGCAAGCAAACTAAAGTATCTTTTGGAGTTGGACTCCATAGATCGAGGCGAGTACTTAAGTACATGCATACAGATGTTTGGGGACCAGTTGCTACTCCTTCTCTTGGAGGAGCAAAGTATTTTATCTCTTTCATTGTTGACTTTTCTCGAAAAGTATTGGTGTATGTGATGAAGGCCAAACCAGAGAGTTTTGAGAAGTTCAAAGACTGGAAAGCGCTTGTTGAGAACCAATCTGGTTCTAGGTTGAAGGTGCTAAGATATGATAATGGCGGTGAATTTGTCTCTAGGGAGTTCCTCGATTTCTGTAGACAGCATGGTATTCAGAGACATTTCACTACACCCGGCGATCCGTAATCCAATGGGGTTGCAGAAAGGATGAACAAGACTCTACTGGAGAAGGCTCGTTGCTTGAGATCGACGGCGGGCTTGTCTAGAGGCTTTTGGGCTAAGGAATTATCAACTGTGGTGCATATCATAAATTGAATTCCATGCTTAGCCATAGATGGGAAGATTCCAGAGAAAAAGTGGAGAGGTAAAGCATTGTATCTTGGTTACTTTCGAATTTTTTGTTGTGCTGTGTACGTTCATCATACAGGTGATGACAAGTTAGAGGCTAGAGCATACAAGGGTATACTAATGGGATACACCGATGGTATCAAAGGGTATTGAATTTGGAACCCTGTTGATCAGAAGATTGTTCATTTCAGACATGTTACTTTTGATGAGTCTGTTATGTTCAATCCGAAGAAGAAGCTACCTACTACATCAGAAGATTCTGATAGGCCTAAGGATATGGAAGAAGTTCCCGTGTTCCAACCAAATAGTAGAGTTGTTGTTGATGCTATCAAGGAAAACGCAGTTGACGAAACATCACAGAATAGTCCACAGGTACCTTCTAGTAGTGCTGGTGATGTGCATGAATCTAGAGGAAGTTCAGTTCAAGGTGGAGCTGAAAGGAGTTTAGGCAAAGCAGTATCTACCTGGATCGATCGTAGGACTATTAGGCCGCCCGAAAGGTATGGTGATTGGCAGTTTGCGAATCTTAGCCTTGGTGATCAGTTTGACTATGCCCTATATGTGGTTCATGAGGAGCCGCTTGACCTTGATGAAGCTTTGAAGTCATGTGACAGTTCGAAGTGGATGTGCGATATGGAAGAGGAGTTAGAGTCGTTGAAGAAGAACAAGACTTGGGATTTGGTACCACCTCCTCAAGGAAGCCGAGCCATAGGTTGCAAATGGGTATTCAAGGTGAAGGATGATGGGAGATACAAGGCTAGACTAGTTGCTAAAGGGCTTTTACAAAGAAATGGATTGGAGTATGATGAGATATTCTCTCCAATAGCGAGACATACATCCATCTGCATCTTGCTCGCTATCGCCGCAGCTCATGACTTGGAGCTGGAGCAACTGGATGTGAAAACCGCTTTCTTGCACGGAGACTTGGATGAGACCATCTACATGAAGCAGCCATAAGGATTTGTTGTAGATAGGAAAGAAAATTAGGTTTGCAAATTGAAGAAGTCATTCTATAGACTTAAGCAGTCGCCTAGACAATGGCACAAGAGGTTTGACTCTTTTATGTTTTCACTTGGTTTTGATCGTAGCATCAAAGACGCTTGTGTGTACTTCAAACATTTAAAGAATGGTATATGGGTGTACCTACTCTTGTACATGGATGATATGTTGATTGCTTCCAAGGATAAGGCTGAAATCGATAGTTTAAAAGAAAGCTAAAAGTGGAATTCGAAATGAAGGACCTTGGAGAAGCAAATAAAATTTTGGGTATGGAAATCCAAATGGATAGAAAGGTAGGACTTTTGAGCCGCACTCAAAAGGAGTACATTCGAAAGGTGCCTGCTTGGTTTAGCATGGAAGGGGCAAAGGCAATCAGTAGACCCATGCCTTTGCACATACAACTTTCTAGTAAAGGCTCTTCGATCTCAGAAAAGGACAAGGCTTATATGATGAAGGTCCCATATGTAAGTGCAGTTGGTAGCTTGATGTATGCCACCGTCTGCAGTAGGCCTGACATTGCACAGGTGGTTGGATTGGTGAGTAGGTTCATGGAAAATCTAGGAAAGACGCATTGGGAAGCAGCGAAGTGTATCTTTAGATACCTTAGAAGAACTCCAAACCATGGACTTGTCTTTGGCGGCAGAGGAAGAGATTTCAGCTTGGTTGGATTTTGCGATTCCGACTGTGTCGGTGATAGAGATCAAAGGAAGTCAACCTTCGGATATGTGTTCACCATTGGTGGGACAGCGATCGGTTGGAGAGTGAGGTTGCAGACGATTGTGGCTTGTCCACTACATAGGCAGAGCTCATAGCTGCGGTTGAAGTAGCTAAGGATGCGCTTTATTTAAGGCGACTGTTGTGTGATTTGGGCTTCGTATATGAAGGCGTGGATGTGTGCTGTGACAGTCAGAGTGCAATTCACTTAGCTGAAAATCTAGCATTCAGCTCGAGGACGAAGCATATTGAGGTAAGAGAGTCGTTCCTTGTCTCGATGAGTAAAGAGAAGCTAGTTCGTCTTCAGAAAGTCCACACAAAGGAGAATGCAACAAACATGTTTACCAAGTCATTTCCTGTTGCTAAGTTTGAGCATTGCTCGGACTTGATTCACTTAATGAAGTGCTAGGTGCCATGGAGTGGCATGGTGGGAGAGTTGAGATGGTTCATGGAGACGTTTGTTTTCATGGTGGAGGTTGATAGGCTCTACACGGACCGGGTACTTCGAACACTTTATTAATGGGCGGTGGCATTGCCGAAGTTCATTGACAGAGTGTAATGGGTGATGGCATTGCCGAAGCTCATTGGGTAAGTATCCATTGCTTGGAACATGAAGGTGTAGATGGAATTGGAAGGCTTGTATGAAATTTGGTGTCAAGGTGGAGATTGTTAGATGTGATACCAATTTCATCGGAGAAGAGAATGCCAAGATAGAAGGAGGAGTCCTTGAAGCCACGGTGTTGCGGAGAAGCTTGGAGGCCAAACCAGAAGTCTGGTTCAGTGGAGGAAATGCCGGACCAAAGATTTGGTCCGGTGGAGTTCGTTCGGTGGAAGACCGGACCAGAATTTTGGTCTGGTGGTAGTGGTTCGATTGGCAGTGAAGGCAAAAGGAAGTCTTGTTCGGTGATGGGAGATGCCGGACCAAGGATTTGGTCCGGTCGTGATTAGAGGTTGCCGCTACAAATATCTCGTCCGATGTTGTTTGGAGTTGGAGCGGAAATGTTCGTTCGGTGGAAGGCAGAAGAGAAGCAAAGGTTTTGGAGCGGTAAAGATGTTTATCGATCCAATTATTTCGTTCGGGCATTATGCCAAACCAAATTAGTTTTAGGTAATGCCGAACCAAATGAGCTGTTGTGTTTGCCAGACTAGATGCACACCGAACCAAGTGTTGCTGCTCCATGTGATGCCGAACGAAATATCTCATTCGGTATTTGGGCATGCCAGTCCATACTGAAGTGGAGATGTCGGTCCAGACTTGAAGTGCACTGTGCCGAACCAGATTGATATGGGCTTTGCCGGTCTAAGTGATGCCGAACCAAGTATTTGGTTAGGTATTGGACCATGCCGGTCCAGATCTTGAGTGTTGTTTGCCAAACCAAATGCTAGTGTGCTATTTGACGGACCAGATATGCCGAACCAACCTCAGGGCTGTTATATAGCAGCTACCCCTCCTCATTTCTTCACTCTATAAATAGTGGAGCTTCTGGACAATAATGGCAACCATCCTAGAGAGCTGAAACTCTGCAGAATTTTGTCTGTATTGTTAATTCTTCTTATGTATAACCTACAAAAGTGAATCAATCTTGTAACTCTAATCTTTCAGTGATTAATAAAATCTCCTAACTCCAAGTGGACGTACACTACCTCGCGGTAGTGGAACCACTATAAATACTGGTGTTATTTTTTTTTGCATTGCATTGATCTATGACCGTCTGTTCTGGTGTTTATCTCTGTTTGTTTCATCTCACTACAATCACGATCCAGCTGTTTTCCTCTGCGTTGGGTTTTTTATTCCCTTAGACTGATCATTTGAAGGGATTTTCCCCAACATTAACATCACTTATATTTGTAATGCTACTTGTAAACCACATTTGAAGAAAAAGTTTTTATTGTAAAGCTATTTAATGTAGCATTTCAACATTTGGATTTAAATACCTTTGTTCTTTGTTGTTACATATGGCATTTTATTATTTAATGCTACATCATAGTGGCTTTTCACGTTCCAAAGCTACCAATTATAGTATAGTTTGAATGGGAAAACAGATTATAGTATTTCATGCTAAGATGCTACAATGTAGTATCATTTGATGTTATAACATTACTTGTTATGGCATTATATGATTTAAAAAATTATAATCAAATATTGCATTTAGTGTTATGATACAACTTTGTAGCAACATTTATATTTTGATGCTATTTATGGTAGTCTTATGTGATTTTGAAAATGTTATATAGCACATCGTGTTATATTATGTTCATTACATATTTATTTATTTTTCTTTTATTTAATGCTACATTTTATTATTATTTAGTTGCTGTTTGTACCAAAATTGGGCACAACACTCGTTGGAAGTTTTTGAAGAGATAAAATGAAGAAATTAAATGGAAAAAGAGGATTATCTAACAAAAACTCCAAAAAACAGGTAATGAAAGTAATAAGAACGCAGGGAAACACAAGAATTTAGAGTGGTTCGGCGTATTGCCTACGTCCACTATGAAGTTGATTGCTTTATTGATGTTTCTTTGATGATTACAATTGATTTCAGCGGGTTACAGTAGATAACAATGAATTACAGCAGCGAAATTCGTTTGCAACAGCAACAATGGGGTTTTGGATCTGTATCCGGCAGAGTCTGGGCGTTGGAGAATTCAAAGAAGAAGAAGATCATTTTCTGTTGGCTCTGAGGGTCTATTTATAGGTGTAGGAGGCTGATATTTCGCTCAGATCTTGGGAGACTCCCTCTGGCACGTGACTAGGCCTGCGTGCCCAAGCCCGCGAAGTTTCAGCCCGATCCGTGATCGATACGAACGGATTTCGTATCGATCAAGATTGTGTTCGATGGAGTCGAAATTTGGCGTGGACATTCTTCAGCATGTACGTAAGCTCCTGTGAAAATTTCATAGCATTTGGACTTGTGGATCATGAGATATGATCGATACGAATTAGGATCTTCGGTTGGCTGTTTCATTCGACTCCCTCATTTCGACTCGATCCTATTCGACTCGATAGCTGCGTGTGACTGTGAGATGACATGGCGCTTGAATCTCTGGATCACTCCGCCTTCGATGCCGAGTTGATCGAGTCGTTCTAGGACTTTCGCCCTGTTCGTATCGAGGCACTTGTGTTGTTCGAATCGATAGAAGGTGGCCCTTGTTTCGTATCGATGGAGAACACATGGAATAATTCGACTGCGCGGCCTTGTTCGTATCGATTGGAAATGACTCCATTTGATTGATACGAAGTTGACGTGTCCAGATGGACTCGAACGATGGTAGCTCGATCGATACGAATAGCCATGACGTGGATCGATACAAACAAGGACTTCACGATGGATACGAAGTAAAGAAGCTTGATGGATTCGAACATGGCTCTTCAGGCGATGGATGCGAAGTAGACTCTGGTGATGAAAGTGAAGTGGTCACTGGCTGATCGAGTCGAACAGAGGCTTCCTGATGGATACGAACTCGATCAAGTCGAACAGAGGCTTGGTGATGGATGCGGAGCTGATCGAGTCGAAGTAAGCTTTCTAATGGATACGAAGTGCACTTATCTGCTGATGGATACGAAAACGACCGATGCAAAATGATGGGTTGCGACTCTAATCGATTCGAAACGATGGATACGAATGAATGGGTTTTCCAACTTGCATCGATCATAACTTGAGCATATGAACTCGGATTGACTTGGAATTTGGAACGTTGGCTCTCATAGCTTCGCTTGTCATGGCATATCAATTTTAGCTCGATCCGGACTCGGACAAAATTCATCGATATCCATGGTGAGTCTGTGTATAACCGATCTCTAAGACGAACCGTCATTGGTTACTAGTCAATTCCTCGGTGTCACAGCCTTGCCAAAAGGCGGGATAATAGTTGCCCCCCAAAGTACGTCTTGTGGAAACATGATGTGCTTTGAAATGCTGCAATCTTCATTCTGAATAGTTATCGTCTTTTCGATGAAAGCTGTAATCTTCGACTGATTTTCTCTATGATGTAAACTATTGACTGTCAATTGATGTACCCTGTATTGCTGCAACTGTCTGCTGTATGCTAGTGATTAGCTGTTTGTTGTTGTAATCATTATCAAATGAGTTTCCAATTCCTGTAAATCTGGAATATTGAATATTAGTCCGTCATATATGCATATATGTTAATCCGACTCTCATTGACGTTTATACGTTCACGAGTCGTTGTCAGTTTATCCCGTATTGAATTCTATATCGATCCTCTCCTGAACCGATGTGAGATCCAAATTGTAACAACGCTCGATGGTCGTTTTTAATGTTCCTTCGTATCGATCCTCTCCTGAATCGGTGTAGAAGGTTAAAACATTGTTTTTGCATCGGTATTCATTGCATTGACGGATATGAAATGAGCATTTCGAATCGATAGATGTGGGGTTCGATGGATACGAAGCGGTCGTTCGTATCGATGGAGTTCAATGCCTTAAGAACAGCCCCTGTTGTGTATTTCGAATCGATGGATCTGATGTTTCTGGGTACGAATAGACAATTCGCATCGATGGGCATTGGCTTCTGGGAGCTGCGATTTGATGGATTCGAACTGATCGTTCTTATCGATGCTCTGGGGATGGAGTCGAAGATGATCGATACGAACATTGGTTTTGTATCGATGGCTTCGAACTATACAGTTCACATCGCTGCACTAGAGATGGAATCGAAAGTGGTCGATACGAAGGAGGGCTTCACATCGATGGATTTGGTGAAGACTTCGTATCGATACAGACTCGAGTTCATGGATTCGAACAGCTTGTTCGAATCAATCCCGTGGTGACGCCTTGTAACCGGTTGAATCCATTGGGAGGCGAATCGTTTATTCCATTTACCTTCAAATCCATATAAATAATGTGGACTTAGCCACTTTTAACTTTTTACTTTCTATTCTTCTGCCTTGTCTTCGTATCGCTCCAAAGACTTAGAAGAGGAAAACTGCTCGACTTCGAATCGATTCAAATCCTTCAATCCCTTAAACTAGTTATCAAACATAAGGTAATCAATTGAACAAAATCAGTCCTAAAACGATGAGATCCAGATTCTCATGCCATTCCATTCGAACTCGTGCCCGATCGTTGCTCGTGGAAGTAGATAACGTGCGAGGTCGAGGAAGGATAAAATGTTGTTCGAATCGATTAGGGGAAGAATGAGTATGGAGGAGGATGGCTTGATGTTCTTTTCGTGTCGATCTGCAATGATTGTTGCATGGGCTCGTCTTGTACGATCGATACGAAAGTTTATCTCCAAAATTTGATGCCTGAACAAGGCCGGTGATCGAGTCGAAGTCCTTGGCTTCAGATTGATTCGATGAATACTCCTTCGATCGACACGAAATGTATCGAGTGAATGTGATCGAGTCGAAGTCCTTGGCTTCAGATCGATTCGAAAAGTACTCCTTCATAAATGCATCGAGCAAATGTGATCGATATGAAGCCGGTGCTCCTCTGGCCTTAATCGATTCGAAATCATACACTGACGATCGATTCGAAGCGAATCCCTGACGACTGATATGAACCCGGATCTTGATGGACACGAAACCTTGAATAACTGATAACATGATTTCCGATGAGCTTCATTCTTGAATATCTGGACTTAACTATTACCCTGCATATTTAACTGCCTATCAAAGCTCGTCGATGGAATTGTGACTTAACAAAAATTTAACAAACTCTGACTCGGATCGATCGCTAATAACTGGATGGCACAGTTGTGACGGTCAGCGATGACGGTCATTCCGACTGAATTTTGATGTCTTATCGTTTTCATGCTTTCTCCAATTCTATAGAACTTCTCAAGTGATATATAGTATTGCACTGCACAACACACTCACACACTTTACACTGGGGGATGCACGAGCATTATTGTCTGTTTAACAATGTTTTTTCATAAGCTAGTTAGTCATGGAACCTTCAAGTTCACACCAGCAGGAACTCCCGAGTTCAATTCCTTCAACCATCGAGATACCGGTCATTGAAGCCGAAGTTATAGACCCAGCTCCGGACGAGCTTCCAGGCGCCCGGTTCATTTGTCGTCCATAAGATTCTGTGCCGTCCGGCATCTCCGAAGATATGCTGGGACGGATTTGTTTAAGGCACGGCTTGTCGCTTGACGACGTGTTACTTCCTGGGCCAAATGACAGGCCACATGCTCCCCCGGAGGGGTTTACTGCTTTCAACCGTCACGCTTGCACAGCAGGGACACTTCCTCCTTTCAATCAATATATAAGGGAGATGTTATCATTCCTTGGAATAGCTCCATCCCAGCTACACCCCAACGGATACGCCTTGTTGAATAGAACATTCATTCTGTTTATGGAAATTCTCTTTCGACCGTCAAAGCCGAACGAGATCAGATATCTATTTAACATTAAGAGTCGTGGAGACAACCCTTCTTTCACCTTCTTGGAAGCGGTTAGGAACTGTCAAATTGTAACGGGATCCTGGGGAAGGCTAAGTTATTTTAAAACTGAATGGTTCTACGTTCGGTGCCCCCTTGGATTCGCTAGGCGATGGTTGGATAGACGTAAGCGTTGCAATCTTTCTCTTTGAATTATCGAGATAATAATAATCGCTCTCAAAACTGACATACTTCTCTTCTTTTACAGCCGCAATTTCTCGACCCGATGGTGGATATTTTAGAGAGCTAGTTTGGATCCTCCAAACGGTTCCGGGTGAAGAGAGGCACATTGACTTGGTTCTAACTGACAGAAACTTGAGGACCGTCGGGCTGATTGAACGGAGGCAGAGCATAAGGCTGGAAGGGACACTTAGAGCGGTCTCGAAGAAGCAATTGAAACGAAAAGCGCCCGTAGTCGTTATAGCCGAAGAAGTTGATCCGGAGAGAACGTCTACTGATAACGAGCTCCAAGCTGGGCCTTCCTCCGATGTACAGGATTCAGGAGGAAGGAGAAAAGGCAAGGCAGTTGCTCACAAGCGTTCTAAATCCATGAGACTGAAATCCGTGGTTGTGCCCTTGCCCGTTCCAGGGATTAGAATTTCGAAGGCTCCTCCCCCGCAAGTAGAGAATCCTTTTGAAGGGCTTGCCGATATTCCGATTCTGGATTATGTGTCGTCTCAACACGACACCGGGATGGAGGAGCTTGATAATGCTCTTGAACTGAGCGGGTCGCTTGCTATGAATGCGGCCGACATTTCCGTTGGTCGGGGGGTTGCACATGCATACACTTCACTGCACTACATGATTCATAACTGTAAATCGTCCAACCCAAGAGATCACTAACTTTTCCTTCGTTTCTCATTTTCAGGTACAATGTCCGGAAGAGGATCAATGCTTGGGAATCTTTGCTCGGCCCGAAAGTCTTCTACCTATCATGATTCCCACAGGAGAGACTCTGATAGAGATCGCGATCGTGGGTACTCTAATCAAGAGAGGTATGAGCGGGACAGGGATAGAGAATACATACACCGATCTAGATCTCGCTCTCCTCCTCTTAGGCTTCCGTCTCCACCTCATGTTGTCGTTCCACATCCACTAGAGCCTCCACGTCACAGGCCATCTTCTCACTTTTCTAGATCCGAGACTCATCTCCAGAGAGTCGAGACTACGGCCTCCATAATTGCAGAGCAGGTCCCAACTGAGCCCACAGGAGAAGGGGCCATTAAATTGGCTCACATGAGGAAGGAGTTTCCGAACATATGCTTCGATGGCTACGTCTTCCCACCTCACTTAAAGAGAATCCCATCTGGAGTGGAAAACACGATGCATGATTACATTCATGACATCTACACCCAGTATAGAGAGTGGGTAAAGGCTGTAAAGAAAGCTTCCAAGGTGGCCTCTGAGCGAGCCAAAGCGCTTGAGAAAATGGAGACCGAACTCGCTCAAAGGGACCGGATCATTCAAGTGCCCACTGCTGAGGCCGAGTCTTCTCGGAAATCTAAAATCGAGGCCACCAAAAAAGCTGATGCGAACGTGGCAATGGAGAGGTTGAGGCAGACTCATGTCGCCTTGGTGGAGGAGATGGGCCATCGGAACACCACAGTCACCGCCGAACGGGATGCGGCGGTTAAGGAACTTAATGAGCATAAGGCCAAATTCACTGACATGGCTAAGGAAAGGGATGATGCGAACAACGCGGCCCAGGAGGCGTGTGAGCAGGCTGTCTTGCTCCGGGGTGAAAGGGACGCGGCCGTGGGTAAGGTCCGCGTGGTGGAGACTGAGGTTGAGGAGAAAGTGAAATCGGCCGAGTCCAGGCTAGAGGCTGATATCGAAGACCTTCTTGTTGTTTACAACGCTAACGTGTTGAGGCACAGGGGTCTAGCCTGGCTCGATGATTATCCAGCGCATCTATACAACGCCTGGGGTCGATTAGTTGAAGAAGAGAAGGAGGCGCATCTGGGTGAGTCTGCGGCTGAGTTTGAACTCGAGAATCACATTCTGAATGAAGATGAAAGGAAGATTCTTCACGAGTCAATGATTCTGCATGAACCGGAAAGACTCGGCGCCCAGCACATCGAAATAGGAGAGGGTTCAGGGGTTGACCATCATGAGGTGAGTCTTGAAGTTCCAGCGTCAACCCTGCCCGAATCCTTGTATGCGGTTGATCCCCAAGCTGTCCCTGCCTATAATCCGGATCAGCCGCAGATGTCTTCGGCTACAGTGCAAGTTACTGAAGCCGTTCTGTCGCCTACAAATCAAACTGAGGAAGGTATTCTGAACATTCCGCACATCTGCCTTAAGTCAGAATCTTTATTTGAATTAAATTCTAACAGTTCTCTTATTTTTTGTCCAGTGATCAATGCTGCACTGTCCATGCCTCCTGCTACTCAAGAATCATATCAGACGCAGGAGGCTGTCGTGACCGAAGCGATCACAGTAACTACAACTGCCCCTCTTGACGATACGCAGGGAAGCACACTTGTGTTTGATGAACAACTGATGGAAGAGCTCTTTCGCCGTCATGGCGATCCTCTTGCTGACTTGCCATTTGTTATGGGTGGAAGCGCTCCTGCTACAAGTTCTTCAATGCCAACTACTGATGCCCCCAACGAGGATTGAGCGGTTACTGAAGAGGAGATGTTCGCACAAATCGACGCTGAAATGGCAGTAGTGACTCATGGTGGCAGCTTTGGAGGTGGGATGGCGGCACCCGGTCCACCCCCGCTCAGAATGATATCTCCTGGTGGCACAGTTTTCATCACCAGCGTGCCCATTCCACCTTCTACACTTGATCATGTTCCTCTGACTCCGCCCGCAGGAAGCATTCCTATTCATACGAGCTCGGAGGAGGATGTTGAGATCATGCCCCCGCCTGGAGACCGACCGCCGAAAGGCAAAGGCTCAAAGAGGAAAAATAGTGGCGGCTCCAGCGGGTCTACACCGAGAAGGAAGCCGAGGAAGAAGAAAGATTAGACATGCTTCCTTGGTTTATTTTGACTTGCATTTTGTCGGCCGTGTATAGATGCGGGTTCGGCCCCTGCTAGTAGGAATTTTTTGGGAACAAACTTGTATACGAATTTCTTTCATAAATAGTAGAAATGAAACTTTTCTTTTTTAGCTTCTTGTGTATTTGCTTAAGTGTTTCAATATCTGAAGTACACTGGTGAAGTTTCATGTTCCGAGTCAAGTTTGTCTTTTTGCACTAAATCTGGAAACTAAGGACATGGTTCGCGACTGGGAAGCGAGTTGAATTTTGATGTCACATCGCTTCAGTCAATGGTCGATGCTTAAGTCCTGCCCCCCAGTCTCGGGGATGAGTTGTGGAACATCAGTCATCGATTGCTTCTCACTTATAACGTGTTGAGTCTAGTGCCACTGAATGGATGTCTGAGACAAGCGGAGATTGAGTGGTTTATTCACGCTTGTCCGATTGCCGACTATCATATCCGCACTCCGGGGATTCTCACTTGTTTATGGGCGGTTGGTCACGCCGACTTAAGTTTAAATCATACGTCCGTGCTTTGGGGACTCGGAATCGACATTTGTACTCCGACTCGCACTCTGGGAGTTCAGAGTTGATATTTATACTTCAATTCACGCTCTGGGAACTTGAAGTTGATGTTTATACTCCGTTTTGCACTCTGGGAATCCGGAGTTGATGTTTATACTCTGACTCACACTCGGGGAGTTCGGAGTTGTTGTTTATACTCCGTTTCGCGCTCTGGGAATTAGGAGTTGATGTTTATACTCCGTTTCGCACTTTGGGAATCCAGAGTTGATGTTTATACTCCGCCTCGCACTCTAGGAGTTCGGAGTTGATGTTTATACTCCGTTTCGCACTCTGGGAATTCGGAGTTGATGTTTATACTCCGTTTCGCACTCTGGGAATCCGGAGTTGATGTTTATACTCCGTTTTGCACTCTGGAAATCCAGATTTGATGTTTATACTCCGATTCGCACTCTGGGAGTTTGGAGTTGATGTTTATACTCCGACTCGCACTCTGGGAGTTCGGAGTTGGTAAGCAGACGGTCAGTCACATCTGCTGTATGTTTTTGGATTTCGCTCGCACTCTGGGAACGAAAAGTGTATCAAGATCATGGATGGTCGGGTTTCATCCACCCTGAGTTAACAAGTGAGGTTGTTAGATGGACGGGTCCATCCTCCTCAAACTTGGTTCAGATACGGACGAAGTCGTTAGGCGGACCGATCCACCCTCTTCGTAGACGTATTATAATACTCCAGTTCACACTTTGGGAACCGGGAGTTAAGTGAGGGATTGTCGTGTATCAATCCGTTTTTGACTTTGATGTGATGGCTTGTCCCTGAGCTCGGGTATCACTTAGCGAGTGACCAGTTGCATCACAGTCACTCCCTATTTGAATAAATCCCACCGTATGGTGAAACTTAGCTCTCCGTGCATAGTGATGGTCATACGAAGCATTTCAAGTAAATCACAGCTCTGGCTCGAAGAGATTGCATTTTATTGCTGAAATAAGAAAATATGGCAAAGTCAGTTGCCTTATTACAAATTCTAATTTCGAAATGCAGAAACAAATTGCAAAAATGGAAAATAAACTAAACGAGATAACATAGCCTGTTATGTGTAGTAGCGACGAAGACTTTCGCTGTTCCTGGCTCTTGGCAGAGTAAGACCGTCAACGGTCGATAATTTGAATGTGCCATCTCCGAGCCTTCGTTCAATAATATACGGTCCTTCCCATGTTGGCTTCATATGCGAAGGAACTGGATATATTCTTTTCAAGATGAGACCGCCTAGTTGAAAGGTTCGCGGACGGACCTTGGCGTTGTGCAATCGGGCGACTCGACTTCGTTGCGCGGCTGCCCTCAAATCAGCCTCTTCATGCTTCTCATCTAGTAGATCGAGAGATTCAGCAAGTAATATAGCATTTGTCTTTGGATCATAGTATGTCACACGATGAGAAGGTACTTCTAGCTCGACTGGAATAATGGCTTCTGAACCATAAGAGAGAGAGAATGGAGTGTGACCGGTCGCGGTCTTGTTGGTTGTTCGGTAAGCCCATAAAACCATAAGAAATTCATCGACCAACTTGCCCCGACCTTTTCCAGTCGTTTTTTCAGAATGGAATTTATAACTTTATTGACTGCTTCGACCTGTCCGTTCGCCTAAGGGTGTGCAACTGTAGAGAATTTCTTTTGGATGTGAAATCGTTCGCAGAAATCTTTGAATTCAGCACTGTTGAATTGGGTTCCGTTGTCCGTAATAATGGTGTGTAGGAGACCGAATCGACAGATGATGTTGCGGACTACAAAGTTGATTACTTTCTTCGTCATTATGGTAGCAAGAGCTTCAGCTTCAGCCCACTTTGTAAAGTAATCAACTTCGACGATGGCGTATTTCGCACCACCTTTTGCTAGAGGTAGAGTACCAATGATGTCGATGCCCCACATTGCAAACGGCCATGGGCTGACCATTTGCGTTATCTCGGTAGGAGGGGCTCTTGGAATTCGAGCATGCTTTTGACACCTATCACATTTCTTTGCATAATCCGACGCATCGCGATTCATAGTAGGCCAGTAATATCCGTATCGAAGTATTTTCTTAGCAAGTGATTGCCCCCTGGGGTGGTCGCCACATTCTCCCTCGTGTACATCGTGCAATACTCGTTTAATTTCATCGTGAGCGATACACCGGAGTAGAGGAACAGAGTACCCTCTTCTGTACATGATTCCATTCTGGATGGTGAATTGTGAGGCCTTTCGAAGGACTTGTCTTTTTTTACTCCTGCGCTCTGGCAGGGTTCCGTGCTCAATGTAATTTCTGAGTGGAGTCATCCATGAATCCTTTTCGGGGACGGTTTCACATACCCGGTTTATTTCAACCCGGTCAATGCTTGGGGAAGATAACGTCTCTACGAGAACGAGTCCCATTTGCTGAGCTTCACTGTGCTGGCTAACTTCGCCAATGAATCGGCTTTTTGGTTGCGTTCTCGAGGTATACAATAAATGGCATAGTAATCAAACTGATTTAGCATTTCCTGAGCTCGTGCTAAGTAAGCAGCCAGCCTTCGATCTCTCGCTTGATACTCTCCCCGTACTTGACACACAACTAACTGTGAATCACAATAAATTTCCACAGCGATAATTTTCAAATCTCTGGCAAGTTTCACACCAACTAAGAGGGCTTCATATTCAGCTTCATTATTGGTTGCATGAAAATTGAACTTCAAAGCATAACATATATATCAGCCTTTGGGAGTTTCAAGTACAACACCAGCGCCCGAACACCAGTTGTTTGATGCATAGTCAGTGTACAGCTTCCAGACATATTCGGGAGATTCACTGGTTTCGGGCAAGTACTCTGGAACGGTAAATTCAGTTATGAAGTCGGCTAGGACTTGTCCTTGAATGGCTCGCCTTGGAGTATAAGTAATGTCAAACTGGCTCAGTTCGATGTTCCACTTGAGTAACCTACCAGACGTCTCAGGCCGCGAAAGGACCTGTCATAACGGCTGGTCGGTGTAAACAATAATGGGATGTGCTTGGAAATATGGTCGGAGTTTTCTTGATGCAATAACAAGGCAATAAGACAACTTCTCTAGTTTCGGATAATTCCTTTCAGCTCCAGTTAATCATTTTCTAACGTAGTATACTGGCTTCTGTATCTTGTCTTCTTCTCGAATTAAGGCAGCGCTAGCGTTTTCTGATATCGCCAAGTATACATACAACTTCTCATGATCAATAGGCTTCGACAGGATAGGTGGTGTGGATAGATGCTGAACTAGTGCTTGGAAAGCACCCTCACACTCCGTGGTCCATTCAAAGTTTCGTTTTCCTTTTTAGATCAGATCGAAGAAGGGAATGCATTTGTTAATGGACTTTGAAATGAACCTTCTCAATGCTGCTACTTTCCCATTGAGACTCTGGACTTGCTTTATAGTTTTCGGAGTTTCAAGATTTCTGATTGCCTAAATCTTTTCAGGATTAGCTTCGATTCCTCGAGCGTTGACGATAAACCCGAGGAAGTTTCCGGAGGCAACTCCAAAGTGACATTTCAGTGGGTTAAGCTTCATTCTGTATTCTCGAAGTATGTTGAACATAGTTCCCAGGTCTTTAATATGGTTAGTGGAGAGTCATGACTTCACAAGCATGTCGTCTACATATACTTCCATAGTTTTTCCGATTTGATTGGCAAACATCCGATTGACCAATCGTTGATAAGTAACCCGGCATTCTTGAGTCTGAATGGCATAACTTTATAGCAATAAAGTCCCAGATTGGTTACGAAGCTGGTATGTTCTTGATCAGGTAAGTACATTGGTGTCTGAATGTAGCCAGAATACGCATCCATGAAGGATAAGAGTTCATGTCCAGCTGTTGAGTCTACGAGCTGATCAATTCTGGGAAGCGGGAAACTGTCTTTAGGACAAGCTTTATTCAGATCGGAGTAATCGACACATGTTCTCCATTTTCCCTTTGGCTTTCGGACGAGCACGAGATTCGACACCCATTCAGGATATAGCGCATCTCGAATGAACCCATTCGCTTTAAGCTTTTCTACTTTTTCTTTAAGGGCGGCAGATCTCTCTGGATCCATACCACGCCTTTTCTGCTTGACCGGGACATGTCGCGGGTCAATATTCAGAGTGTGGCTCACGATGTCCGGCGAGATCCCACACATATCAGAATGCGTCCAGGCGAATACGTCAAAGTTTGCCCGCAGAAATTCAACCAATTCCTCTTAGCTGAGACCCAATCTTTATAATTTTTGAATCATTGTCATCGTCGATTGTGACGTCGATTGTCAGTTCGGCCGGGGATGCTTGACTTTCTTTAGATTCTCCTTCGTCTTCGGTTTCTCTTGGGTCAAGATCCCTTTGGAATTGGCTGGGGTGCCCGGGCCTAGGCCCGGGCGTTAATTGTCAATTATCAGCAAAGCGGACACGGAGAGATTCCTCTACGCCCTTTCCTTTCTCCTTTCGCTGCGCCTCCCGCAGTTCGGCAACATAGCAGGCTCTCGCGGCGGCCTGATCTCCTTGAATAACTCCCACTCCACGATCGGTGGGAAACTTTAAAGTCAAGCACCACGGGGCAATGGCTGCCCTGAATTCAGCGAGGGCCGGTCGGCCCAAGAAAGCATTATAAGGGGAGTCTATGTCCAAAACAACAAACTGTAACATCCGTACTCTCCGACGTTCTCCAACTCCCAACTCCATTGGCAGTTCCACCACTCTAGTGGGTATAGTAGCACTTCCGTTGAAACCGTGGATTTGGGATTGACATGGTTTCAAATCCTTGGCTTCCATTTTCATTTGGTTGTAAGCTCGTTTGAACAAAATATTCACTGAGCTTCCACTGTCAACTAAGATCCTCTTCATCCAAGCAGGACCTACTTGAGCTGAGATGACCAGTGGATCGATAGTGGGAGCTTCGACTTTATCAGCATCTCTATCTCTGAATACGATGTCATCAATCATCGTTTTCTGTTGTTTGGCCGGAGCCCCTTCATCAAAACTACTATAACACTCGAAGTCTGCATGCCTGATAGAGCTGGCATACGAATCCATTTCCTTCCAACTTCGGTCTGCTGGATGAGGACCACCACTTATTGTATTAATAACCAACCTCCCACCAGTACGAGCGGGTTCCTCCTGCCTTTCCTGATTTGGCGCATGATTCTGATTCGATGGGCCTGCACCACCTGACTGCGGTGCCCACACATACTGATCCAACTTCCGTTCACGTATCAGTTTCTCAATGAGATCTTGCAAATGACGGCACTCATTTGTATTATGGCCATAACTCTCATGGAATCTACAAAACTTCCCTGTTTGGACTTGTCTTGCTGTCAACGGTTTGGGGCAGGTTTCTTATATTGCATGGTATTACATGTCTGCAAATACACATTCTCCAGCGACGTATTTAATGGAGTATAATTGTCAAACATGGGAGCTCTACGTCGTGGACCACGGCTTTGATCTCGCTTCTTTCCCTGATTCCCATAGTCCCTCTGCTGATTCTGCTTATTTTGTATGTTCAACTAAACTTTTCCAGAACTCTCCCCGGATTGTTTAGCGGTGATGTTACTCTGAATTCCTTCGATGTTGGGCCCTGCATCATCCTGCTTCCTAGACTGTTTCGCATCCTCCCTTCTCAAGAATTGGGCTACCTTGGAATAGAAACGGTCCAATGACGCAGGTGGCTTCCCAGCTAACCAATTTTCGAACTCGGAATCAACATCAATCCCCTTAGTCAATGCCATCAGGATAGAGTTATCATTGGGATTGCTTATTTCTGCACATGCAACATGGAATTTCTCCAAGTAACGTCTAAGTGTTTCTCCGGGAGCTTGAGTAACACTAGACAATGTGTTAACATCTTTAGGCCTTGCCACGTGCATACAGAATTGTTCAACAAACTTGGTGGCCATCTGGTCAAAATTAGAGATGGATCGTGGTGGCAAACGAGTAAACCACATGGTAGCAATGCCCCCTAGGGAAATAGGGAAACTACGGCATTTTACTGCATCATCAACTCTTGCAGCGTTCATCAGCCATTCATACTTTAGGATATGTTGGTTGGGATCAGAACTTCCTTCGTAGACTGGTAAAGTTGGCATCCTGAAGCGCCGAGGTGATTCAGCATACAATATGTCATCGGTAAAAGGGGTATGACTCCGGGAGATTCCCCAGTCGTCACTAGTGAGACCCTGACTTTCACGGATCATTTGGCGAATCATCGTTGGTATATCCGGCATCCGGATATTAGGAGCATGCTGTGCCTAGGTGTGGTCGGGTTCCATAGCATGAGTCTGGACCGGACGCGGTCGACGGTCCGTGCCTCGCCTCCTTGGTTCAACATTTTCTGGGACATAAGGCTCTGAAGTATGATCCTGTTGGCTACGATGAGGATCAGCTTGGTTTCCAGCATCAACCCCTTGTTCGGTAGTGGTGGTGGTAGCAAGATTGCATGTGACGTGATAAGGAGCAACACCTCCTCCGGATGAAGGTCCTGTATGATGACTAGTGGATGGTCCAGTTCTGGGTTGTCCAAGATTCGAAGCAGGTTGGTGTCCTGTGGCCTGGGTGTAGCTTACATCCAGCCGCGGGCGTGTGGATCGGCGATGACCATCAGATGAGGCTGAACTCTCTGTGGAAGAATAAGAACCTTGGTCTCTTCTGGATCTTCTGCGCCTTTGGCGATTCAGCTGGATAGTCAACTCTGTGTTGGCGCGCAGTTGTTCAGTTAGCTATTGCCGACTCTGGGTCAATTCTTGGAGCAACATCTGAAACTCTTGTCTAGTAACCGGGCCTGATGGATCTGAAGGTCCGGCGGCATCTTGGTTTGATGGAGGCAATTGCACGGGATTCTGCCTGTCCCGTCCTCCCTGATCAGCAGCTGTAGAGGTAGTTCATGTACTTACCATGGTGAATTAATAAAAGTCCTTTCCTAGATCTGATGCAAATCTGAATAGAATGGAAGGGCTTCAAAGTCTAAGATCTGGATCTTCTTCTTGGATTTATGCAATCCGGTATTGATAGGAGATCCAAGGAATAGGAGAAAAATTGGGTTCTTCTCAGTGAAAGCACCAAAGTGTTTGTACCAAAATTGGGCACAACATTCTTCGGAATTTTTTGAAGAGATAAAATGAAGAAATTAAATGGAAAAAGAGGATTATCTAACAGAAACTCCAAAAAACAGGTAATGAAAGTAATAAGAACGCAGGGAAACACAAGAATTTAGAGTGGTTCGGCGTATTGCCTACGTCCACTATGAAGTTGATTGCTTTATTGATGTTTCTTTGATGATTACAATTGATTTTAGCGGGTTACAGCAGATAACAATGAATTACAGCAGTGAAATTCGTTTGCAACAACAACAATGGAGTTTTGGATCTGGATCCGGCAGAGTCTGGGCGTTGGAAAATTCAAAGAAGAAGAAGATCCTTTTTCTGTTGGCTCTGGGGGTCTATTTATAGGTGTAGGAGGCTGATATTTCGCACAGATCTCGGGAGACTCCCTCTGGCTTATGACTAGGCCTGCGCGCCCAAGCCCGCGAAGTCTCAGCCCAATCCGTGATCGATACGAACGGCTTTCGTATCGATCAAGATTGTGTCCGATGGAGTCGAAATTTGGCGTGGACATTCTTCAGCATGTACGTAAGCTCCTGTGAAAATTTCATAGCATTTGGACTTGTGGATCGTGAGATATGATCGATACGAATTAGGATCTTCGGTTGGCTGTTTCATTCGACTCCCTCATTTCGACTCGATCCTATTCGACTCGATAGCTGCGCGTGACTGTGAGATGACATGGCGCTTGAATCTCTGGATCACTCCGCCTTCGATGCCGAGTTGATCGAGTCATTCTAGGACTTTCGCCCTGTTCGTATCGAGGCACTTGTGTTGTTCGAATCGATAGAAGGTGGCCCTTGTTTCGTATCGATGGAGAACACATGGAATAATTCGACTGCACGGCCTTGTTCATATCGATTGGAAATGACTCCATTTGATCGATACGAAGTTGACGTGTCCAGATGGACTCGAACGATGGTAGCTCGATCGATACGAATAGCCATGACGTGGATCGATACGAACAAGGACTTCTTGATGGATATGAAGTAAAGAAGCTTAATGGATTCGAACAGGGCTCTTCAGGCGATGGATGCGAAGTAGACTCTGGTGATGAAAGTGAAGTGGTCACTGGCTGATCGAGTCGAACAGAGGCTTCCTGATGGATACAAACTCGATCGAGTCGAACAGAGGCTTGGTGATGGATGCGGAGCTGATCGAGTCGAAGTAAGCTTTCTGACGGATACGAAGTGCACTTATCTGCTGATGGATACGAAAACGACCGATGCGAAATGATGGGTTACGACTCCAATCGATTCGAAATGATGGATACCAATGGATGGGTTTTCCAACTTGCATCGATCATAACTTGAGCATATGACCTCGGATTGACTTGAAATTTGGAACGTTGGCTCTCATAGCTTCGCTTGTCGTGACATATCAATTTTAGCTCGATCCGGACTCGGACAAAATTCATCGATATCCATGGTGAGTCTGTGTATAACCGATCTCTAAGACGAACCGTCATTGGTTACTAGTCAATTCCTCGGTGTCACGGCCTTGCCAAAAGGCGGGATAACAGTTGCATTTTTTTCCTACATGTATTTTGAGTAGCCATTCATTTTTTATTTAATAGTTGACACCATTATACATATACACACACACACATAAACACACACACACACAATCTGAATTTTTTGGCTCCTTTTATAATACTACTGTATAATAGCATTTCATGTTTTAATGGTACTTCTGCTAGCACCATATGGAATGAAAAAATGAATGTATCATTTATGCTGTAATGCTATTTCATAATGTCATGTTACAATGCTACTTTGCAGTACCATTTCATTCTTTATTTTGCAATTGTTGTATACATTATTTATAATGCTACTATATGGTAGCATTTTATACCCTTGCTTAAATTCATCATTGGTGACGGTTAACAACGATGCATGGTAAGAGATGGTTTGGAATAGTTATGAAGTGAAGTGAAGCGATGAGGAGAAGTATTGTGATTAGGTGGAGAAAATGGAACATAGGGTGTTGCTAGGATTTCTTAATGATGTGTTGGCGACTACAGTGGTAATTGCGGGCTAAGGGGTGTGGGGCTTCAACGCGAAGGGTAGTGGTGCAGATAGTGGTGGCATGTGAAGTGGCGACACAACGACATAAGGTGTGGCGACAAGCTGTGGGACAAGATGTTTGTCGATGTTTTGAGCATTATCATATTGTGCTCAGAGAAGAAAGAAAGTGTGATCTTGTCCTTCACACTAACTTTGCAAACTTGTGACCTAGAAACCAAAGTTTGGAGTTTGGTTTAGGTTTGTCCTTAAGACCAGTTTCCCCGTTCCATTCATCTAAAGGATTACTGTATGCAATTGGTGCATAAAATTCAATAATTTGGAATATTATAATTTTTGTATCTAAGACATTAAATTTCCATCCTTATGTTTGAAACATAGTGTAAGTGTATAAGACGATAAATTTAAATATTATTTTGAAATCTGATATAATTCTCTTGCGACATCATAATGTGTGTAAACTTAAAAGGAACTCAGATGCTTAAATTGTTGAGTATAGTTTGAATAAATTCCATGGATTTGAATTTAAAATGTTATCGAACTATTCTTTGCCTTTGAACGTGAAACTAATTTGTTCACATAGTAATTGCAAAGTCACACTGTTACGATGAGTTGCGACTTTGTGTATTTAAGATTTGTTCAACTATTCTACATGGTCACAAACTATTTGTTGTTGATTCAAGAATTTTTGATCACTTACTGAATGTTCAACTTGTGCAACTTTTCATAAAAAATTTATCATGTATATTTGGTTGAAGTGGGCTTGTTATGTGTTAGCCATCACATTTTCGCTTTCTACTTTCTTTGTGATGCAAATCACACTGAACAAAAAATAAAAACAATAATTATATGTTTGTTATTATCAAACAAGATCATTATTTGTGACACTCCACACTCTTCTTATACTATACTATATTTATATCCTATTATCTCCTTATTGATGCCCAATTAAACCTTCTTAAAATGCAGAATAAAATGACCATAACCACACTGAAATCGAAGCGAATATTTGTAGAATTTCATAGCCAAAGGATCAATCAAGATCAGCCACCTCAGGGCCACATCACCTCCACATCGTATAAGGCCCGATCAACATCTTTAACTATAAAAGTCTTTATTTTTGTTTGATGCTAATTATCTATTTCAACGCAGAAATTGCATTCTTGATTCAACTCAATAACCGAGGTTCTTCATGGTAAACTGTAATTCCAAGATTTAAGAAGAAGTTCGTTATCATTTTGCTGCTAGGGTTATCCTGGATCTTGTGCTTGACTAGTCATGTTGATGGCTAGAAAGAAGGATAAGTGATGCGCTACTATTGGTGGCAATACATTCCAACATATAGATTCACATACTAACAAAGTTGGTACCTTAATCCATATTCATGATGTTGACCAAAGAGTTATGGGAGGAATAATGAGGTATATAGCTAGTCTTAATGCCAAATTAGCAACTAAAAATGAAGGGGCTACAAACGAAGGTGTCTCAAGGCATTGAGACTATAACCACAACATATTAAAGTTCCTTATGTCACCGGGATCTCAGAAGAGCAGGTTACAAGATCTCAACAAACGTGTATCGTTGCTCCAAGATGTGCTAGAAAGAGGAGTGAAACCTCGAGGAAGACATAGAAGAGGCTTGTTAATGAGATTTTTCATCTTAGAAACACTTAAGTATTTTTTATGAAATAATCAAAACACTGAACGCTTTAATGATTATAAATCAGAAAAATTAAGTAATATTAAAATTATCTTTATAAAGAATAATTATGTTGCTTTAAAGCTTACATAATTATGAGGGGAAATATTTAAAGTACAAGGAATCGATTTGCTAAATCAATCTGTCTCAGTTTAAGTGTTGAAAATACTAAAATACTAAATAATCCATTGTAAGCAACAAAAGGACACTAAGAATTTACATGGTTCAGATGTTAATGAATCCTACGCCCATGGGTAAAATATCTATTTCTTCTCTCTTGACTCTTAGTATAAACAAAAATTGCAAATAGTATAATTTTCAATTCGTGTGTCCAAAAAGAGTAAAATAAAATTCTCCTCCTTTTTCTACTACAGTGCCCTATTCATTTATAATATAGAAATATTCACATGGATTGCCAATATCATTCTTCTTTCCTTTTGATTCTTAACATTAGATCCCGCCACGTGTCGACCATCCATCTTGCTTATTTCATATGCATGGATTGCTAACGTGGCCTTCGACGGGAAATGTTAATCGACGGAAATTCTATCGGATTAGAAAACCGTCAAAAAATTTCAAATTAAAATATAACCGCAAGCGCACGGCGTACACTTGTAGTACATGGCGAATACAGGTCGATCCGTAGGGAATTGATGATTTTAAAATTATATTCAATCAAATTAACCAAAGTTGAAAGTGCGATTAGCTAAAAATGTAAGAAACTAACAAAAACTAGAAAAAGAAAAATAGATAAAAATATGAGAGTTAAATGACAATTTAGAGATAAATCCACTCTCTAGATCATATAATTCAACAATTAATGAAATTATGATCTCTTTTTTGGTCATAAGTGAGTTTAAATGATGTGTTTATCATAAGTATGGCTTATTTGTGCTATTAATTAGCTCAACATAAGCCATCAAACTATAACACACCCCTTAAACCACTTACTAACTCTCATGAAAACAACAACAAAGTTGAAAATGAAATCTATTTTAAGCATGACCTATTAACTATTGTTTAGAAATATAGACCATCAAATTTTAATTTCACATCCACTTCATTACCATCATCATATGTAGATGAAGAGGTAATTATTGCTTGTGATTGTTTAAGCATAGCTTATTTGTTACGAACAACATAGACTATCAAATTCAACATGAAACAATAAATCACATCAACATTCCTTTAAGCACAAAAGAGATCAAAATTATCAAAATGTTGAAGCTACATGATTAGAGGCTTCATTACCCCTAAATTGAAGGGGTTAAGCTTTCATTTTTGTTATCATATGAACAAATGTACGAAATTTACGATGATCACACGAATTCGTTGTTTGAAACTTATATGAAACAACGTGAACAACAAAATCAAATTCCAACGTGTGACGAGTCAAACGATAATCCATCTTTTACCCAAATCGACGATTTTCAAATAACAACTTTTGAAATTGAAAACGAAAATCTTAACGAAGTTGTTGAAAACACGGTAATTGGGTTGGATTTCAATTCTTTTGAGGGTGTGGAACCAAATTTAAAATTCGATCTTCCTTTTCTTGATTTCGAAAATTTGAATACAACAACTTTAGATTTTGAACTTGAGATATACGATGAAGTTGTTGATAATCCAAATAAGGAAGACGAATTTAATGAACACGATTTCTTTGGACTTTTCGCAGACAAGTTGTTAAATTACGATGGGGAAGACTTAAATCACCACTTTGATTTTGAAATCAACAATTTTGAAGAAGTTTTCAATGATAAATTTGAATTTCACTTTGGTGAAAATAAACTTGAACTTCAATCAATCATTTTATCAACCCCGAAAATCATAGAAAAGGAAACAACTCGTAAGATTTTTAATAAAACGACATTCATTTTCCCAAATCAACATTCAACTTCGAAATCTTTTATGGTTTGGTTTTCCGTGCTTACGCTATGTCTCGCATACTTGATGAGACAAATGAATCGGTCTTTGGAAGACCCTTTCATTTACTTTTTGATGATATACTTTCTGATCTCGTGTAAATACCGTTAATTTTCATTTAAATAAAGGTCATGTTTTTATTTTTATTTTTCTCCTTCCACTTGGGTTAACTGTGGGGACACAGTCAAAATCAAGTGTGGGGGAAGACTCATCTTCATTTTTACCTTATCATGGTTTATTTTTGCTTTTTTCCTTTAAAAACTCAAAAACAAATCCCAAAAACAAATTTTCTTTTGATTTATGTTTAAAAACACTATAGGATAAATATATGGTTATGGTTTATTAAATTGGAATTTTTGAAAATTTATTTGTCTCAACAAAAATAAGAATGAAGTTTGATTACAAATAACGATGGTTTAACTAGTATATAGGAAGGTTCATACGTGTTAATTATGAAATATCCTAATTGAAAATCTTTGTTTTAAAAAGTGGTGAATTTAAAGTAAAGGATATAACATGTTTTTTGTCTTATAAGTTAAAGGGTGCTAAGATGATTTTGCGAAACTCTCTCTCTACAAAAAAACAAAAAGAAAAAAAAATACAAAAAAAATGTTTCTTGTATATATAGTTTTTAATAAACACCTAGAGTCATGTATTCAAACTCGTGTGTTCACTCGCCATGCTCTGTACCCTTCTCACATAAGCCCGAAAGGCAGTGCACGATCGGTATATCTGGCCTCAGTTTATCTGAGTTAGGTATATGTATATAAAAATTCTTTTTAATAATGCCTACAGTCGATAAGTGTTCACACTTGTGTGTTCACTCGCCACGCTCTGTATTCCCCTCACATCAGTCCGCAAGGCAGTGCACGGGTAATATATCTGGCCTAAGTTTACCTGAGTTAGGCATATGTAAATATTGTTAATATCAATAAAATTTTCAAACAAGAGAGAGTAAGCAAATGAAATCCAAGCACCATTTAAACTTATTTGATTTGATTTGTTATTGAAAAGAAATTAAAATACCACTTTGAAAAACTTTGATAATCAACTAAGGATTCATTTCAAATTACACTGTGTTATCAACCAAAACAACGAGTAAAACTATTGTCTATTTGTTATGATAACTTGATTTTTGTTGGAAATTTTGATGAGTAAATGACTTAAATTTTCAAGATAATAACCAAAACCTATATTTAACTTATGTGTGTTAATTTAAAAATAAATCCTTCATTTGTAAATATTTTCGAAAACTCGCATTCATCTCTTTGTAAATAAATCTTGCATTTTGTAAATATTTTCATCCTGCATTCGGATTTTGTGGGTAGTATCCGCTGAAAACCCTCACGAGATAACACTCGTCCTACTGGGGACACCTAGAGGTTTAACGGCTTGTTGCATACGCTCAATGCAATCGTGCTTCCTACGAAAATGGATTTATCTTTGTTTTTAGTTTATTCGAGGACGAATAAAAAGATAAGTGTGGGGGTATTTGATGTGCACGTAAATGTGCATATTTTACCACCATATTTAATCTATTTAAATTAAATAAATGATCATATTGGGTATTTTAACTTGTTTAAACCAAAATTCAAATTATTTCAAATTGTCACATATTCATCTTCATCCAAGGGCAAAATGGTCATTTTTGTGCATATATTAATTTTCTAAAATTTAATTGAAAATTTCTATGTTATTTTGTAGGAATTTAAATTCAAATACAAGTGGTTTCATGAAGATATGCATGCACAAGAGTGAAGATAATGGAATGAAGATGGAAATAATTCAAAGGCATGATAATGGAGGACCCCACCTACCTTAATGTACAAATTAGAGGCTAATGCACATGCTTATGGAATTAATGGCTTCATGTACACTTAAATGATGATTAGTGGAAGCTAATGATTACTTGGCCTCCACACTTTCTCAAGGGTATTTTGGGTATTCCCCAAAAATATGAATTAGGGTTTAACACTTGTATAAATATCCCATATCTTCATGTAACCCTCTCTCTCCCTTAGTCTATCTTTAGTTAGTTTTTAGCTTAGAAAATAAATCAAAGCTCTTTTTCTTTACATGGCTACTTAGCCATTTCTTCTCTTATGTAATTCTTTTATGCAATTTAATACAAGTTCTTTTCTCTTTTCTTGTTTATTTCCTTTCATGTTGTAGTGTAGATTTACATTCATGCAAAGTAGATTAGTTTTAATTCTTTTTAATTAGCTTTCTTTTCCATTAGCTTTCATTTTCCTTTCTTGTTGCTTTCATGTTGCTAGCTACATTTGTTAATCAAATGAAAAATATGAGAGGCTAAACCCCTTCAATTTAGGGATAATGAAGCTCTCTAATTATGTAGCTTCAACTATTTGTTAATTCATGCTCTATTTTTGTGCTTAATGATGATCAATGAAGTGTTTTATTTGTTGTTCTTGCTTTGAATTTGATAGTCTATATTGTTGACACCAAATAGGCTATGCTTAAACAACCACTAACACAAATGCCTCTTCATCAAAATATGATTATGGCAAAAGAAAGTGATTTGAAATTAAAATTTGATGGTCTATATTTCTAATCAATAGTTAATAGGCCATACTTAAAATAGATTTTATTTTCATTGTCAAATTTCATGAAAGTTAGTAAGTGGTTTAAGGGGTGTGTTATAGTTTGATGGCTTATGTTGGCTAATCAATAGCACAAATATGCCATACTTATGATAAAAACATGATTTAAACTCACTTATGACCAAAAAAGAGATCATAATTTCATTAATTGTTGAATTATATGATCTAGAGAGTGGATTTATCTCTAAATTGTCATTTAACTCTCATATTTTTATCTATTTTTCTTTTGCTAGTTTTTTTTAGTTTCTTACATTTTTAGCTAATCACACTTTCAACTTTGGTTAATTTGATTGAATAGAATTTTAAAATCATCAATTCCCTGTGGATCGACCCGTATTCGCCACGTACTATAAGTATACGCCGTGCGCTTGCAGTTATATTTTAAAATTTTATTGGATTTTTAAAATTTCAAAGAAAAAGGATTTAAAAATTTCAAAGGAAAAGGAATATATACATTTTTTTAAATTTTGGATTTTGAATTTTTTTTAAAATATGCCTGAACTAATGCAACTGAATGAATGCAAGGGTTAATTACAAATGATTTATCCTAAGTTAACCCAAAATTGTATAATTACAAATTGTCTTAAATCAACAAGATAGTTCTCAGCCAAGTAACTGGCAGGAGTTATCGGTGCACCACGAATCACCGTAGCAATGCAGCCGAAGGTTTAAGTACCTTCAGAGGAACAACCACTATAATATTTACGAATCACCGTAATATTTATAAATGGTTATTACTCTGCCGTAGCCTAGACACCAAGAAAGTAAATTGTTCAAAGAAGACAACTTGTCAATATACAATTAAGAGCTATCGATGTCTAACCGTTATTATTAACAAATTCTAGGATGAAATGCAAAGCAGAAATTAAACGTGTATTAACAATGCAACTACGAATGAAATTTATGTTTTTGTTTTTGGATTTTGAATTTTTTTTTGTATATATAAATGCAAATGCAAACAACCAACAATGCACTAGAGATGAAAGCACAATACCAGAGCATGTAGATTATTAGCAATTATTATTTTTTAAGCGGCAATTTTTTTTATAAGTAAGCAACAATTATTTTTGGGCAAGCAGTTCTTCCTTTTAATCTGCTTTGGCAACCTGAAATGAAAAACAAGATATATTCAACAATTATTATTATTATTTTTTAGTATGTTTATCAAAGATGTAAAACAAAATAAGCGAAAAACAAAACAATTGAAAATAAAATAAATGAAAACTAAAACAAGTGAAAACAAATGAAAATTAAACAAAGTTGAACTTTTTTTTCGGATTTTTTTAATTTTTTGGAGAGGAAACTTAAAAGTGAAGTTTTACTTAATTTTTTTTTTCATTTAATACCAAATGTATACTGAAAAAAATTCTCCAATTTGTTTTTTAAGAAATAAACAAAAATTCTTCGCAATTCAAACAGTTCAGAACACACCAACACTCAAAGCACAATTCAAAACACTCTAAACACTAAATTCACAAACACTCAAAGCACACAGTAACACGATTATCCTCGAAATAAAATTAAACCTATTCAAACGCAAAATACCCCGGCCCCGTTTGAAAAATAAAATAAAATGATTTACCCTTCACAATTATCACAACAAAATAAAACAATGGATATCCCCAAATTATGAAAATTTTCAATATCTCCAATCGATTTGAAAATTGCCAAACGAATACTTTTTCACAAATCGACTTGGTTCAAAGACTGAAAAACTTGTTCGCGGCTGTTTGATTTACTGTGGTTCACTTTGAGTCGATTGGGAATCGAGTGAAGCGTGGTTCGAGGTGATGCTGGTGGTCGATGTTCTGAGGATGTGGGGGTCGCGATGAGTGATTTAATGATTTCGGTGATTAGCTGCTGTGTGGTCGATTGTGTGGATTGAAGTGATAGTGCACTGGTGATTTGATTTCGAGTGTTTAGGTGGTTATTGAAGCAGTGGTCGAAGGCAGTTCGCTGAGGTGTTGTTGTAGTGGAGTGAGGGGGAAGCAATGCAGTTTTGGTGGTTACTGGGTATTGGCGATTGGGTAATAATGGAAGGTGTGTTTGATTTGGGCGGGTTTGTGGAGTTTTGATGAGGAGGGGAATGCACAGAGGTGTGGGCAACAATGTGGAAGTGGTTCTGTCGTAAATGTGGTATGGGAAGTGCTTTGATGGTGCGATGGGCGGAGTGACAGTATGGTATCTGGTTGAAATGTAAGGCAGTATGATGTAGTTTGGAATGTTGCAGCGGTCTATAGAGTTTGATAGTGTTGAAGTGAAGAGGATGTATATATTCAGGCAGGCAAGACAATGAAGAAGGCAAGTGTACAGAGTAAATGCCAGAGGGTGGTTCGTAGAAGCAGACGTTGTTCAGAATTTTACTGAAGTGTGATGATCGGGGGAGGGCAGTAATGATGGAAGTTGTTTGGTATTGCTGTTGTGGAGTGGTGGTGAGCAAACAGTGGTGCACTGTTGTATCAGTGATGAAGGAAGGCTGGTTGTGCTGCAGTGATGATGTGGATTTAAAATCAGGGGGATGATGTAATGTTATGGTGTAGTCAGATTGTATGGCACAGTGGTGATGCTGAGCAAGGGGACAGTGCTGGTCGAAGTGCTGCTTTGTGGTTAACAGTTTGTGAGATGTGGTGGAATTTTGTTTGCTGCAGTTGTGGTCGGAGGGTAGGAAATGATATGTAGGAATTGCACAGTGATATGTAGGTAGTGTAGATGTTGGTGAGGTTGAAGTTTGTTGCAACTATGGTTGAATTTGGTTAGAAGTGGTTCAGGTCAGTGATGTTATTTACAGGGAAGTGAAGGCAAGGGTTTGTTGCACAATGAAGGTATGCAGAGTTGGTTATCGAACAAGAGGATGACTGCAGGCAGTTTAGGTGAAGTGTGTGTGGTGTGAACTGTAGGAGTTTGGATAGAGGATGGTTGTTGTCGCCAGAGAGGGTTGTGAAGTTGGATGTAGTGTTTGTTTGTCAGAGGTATGTTTGTGGAGTGGCAGAGATGATGAAGAAAGGTAGAACAGTGACTGTATAGGCTGTGCACAGAAACAGTGTGCAGACAGAAATACAAATAGTGTAGGCAATGTAAACTGTCAAAAGCAAGTTGAAATTGTAAATGTAAATGCAAATATGAAATGTAAAATTGTAAATGCAAATGTAATTGAATTTTTTTTTCTTTTTAAATTGTGTGTGTTTTTTTTTGTTATAGAAAACGCAAATGCTAATGAAAAAGAAACTAGCAAACTACAAACAACAAAATCAAAATGCACACAAGCACACAATTTTTTTTAAATGTACAAACACACGAAAATTAAGCAAAAATAATTCGAAGAATAGAAAAATCAAAATCAAGATAATTCCCCGGCAACGGCGCTAAAAATTTGTTCGACGACGGAAATTCTATCGGATTAGAAAACCGTCGAACGAATTTAGAAATAAAATAACCGCAAGCGCACGGCGTACACTTGTAGTAAGTGGCGAATACAGGTCGATCCGCAGGAATTGATGATTTTAAAAATCTATTCAATCAAATTAAACCAAAGTCGAGTGAAAGTTAAGCTAGAGAATTAGAGAATTAACTAACTAACTAAAAGAAAAGAGAAGCAAATATAAGAGTTAAGTGACAATTTAGAGAATAAATCCACTCTCTAGATCATATAGTTCAACACGTATGAAATCACGATCTCTTTTTTATAGTCATTAGTGCTTTAATTGATGTGTTTATCATAAGTATGGCATATTTGTGCTATTGATTAGCCAACATAAGCCATCAAACTATAACACACCCCTTTACCACTTACTAACTTTCATGAAATTTGACAATGAAAATGAAATCTATTTTAAGTATGGCCTATTAACTATTGATTAGAAATATAGACCATCAAATTTTAATTTCAAATCACTTTCTTTTGCCATAATCATATTTTGATGAAGAGGCATTTGTGTTAGTGATTGTTTAAGCATAGCCTATTTGGTGTCAACAATATAGACTATCAAATTCAAAGCAAGAACAACAAATAAAACACTTCGTTGATCATCATTAAGCACAAAAAGAGAGCATGAATTAACAAATAGTTGAAGCTACATAATTAGAGAGCTTCATTACCCCTAAATTGAAGGGGTTTAGCCTCTCATATTTGTCATTTGATTAACAAATGTAGCTAGCAACATGAAAGTAACAAGAAAGGAAAATGAAAGCTAATGGAAAAGAAAGCTAATTAACAAGAATTAAAACTAATCTACTTTGCATGAATGTAAATTTACACTACAACATGAAAGGAAATAAACAAGAAAAGAGAAAAGAACTTGTATTAAATTGCATAAAAGAATTACATAAGAGAAGAAATGGCTAAGTAGCCATGAAAAGAAAGAGAGCTTTGATTTATTTTCTAAGATAAAACTAACTAAAGATAGACTAAGGGAGAGGGAGGGTTACATGAAGATATGGGATATTTATACAAGTGTTAAACCCTAATTCATATTTTTGGGGAATACCCAAAATACCCTTGAGAAAGTGTGGAGGCCAAGTAATCATTAGCTTCCACTAATCATCATTTAAGTGTACATAAAGCCATTAATTCCATAAGCATGTGCATTAGCATCTAATTTGTACATTAAGGTAGGTGGGTAGGTGGGGTCCTCCATTATCATGCCTTTGAATTATTTCCATCTTCATTCCTTTATCTTCACTCTTGTGCATGCATATCTTCATGAAACCACTTGTATTTGAATTTAAATTCCTACAAAATAACATAGAAATTTTCAATTAAATTTTAGAAAATTAATATATGCACAAAAATGACCATTTTGCCCTTGGATGAAGATGAATATGTGATAATTTGAAATAATTTGAATTTTGTTTTAAACAAGTTAAAATACCCAATATGATCATTTATTTAATTTAAATAGATTAAATATGGTGGTAAAAATATGCACATCAGGAAACTATGACTTGAGCAGTTGAGTTTTGTTATCCCGCCTTTTGGCAAGGCCGTGACACCAAGGAATTGACTAGTACCCAATGACGGTTCGTCTTAAAGATCGGTTATACATAGGCTCACTATGGGTATCGATGAATTTTGTCCGAGTCCGGATCGAGCCAAAATTGATATGACACGACAAGCGAGACTATGAGAGCCAACGTTCCAAATTTCAAGTTAATCCGAGTTCGTATGCTCAAGTTACGATCGATGCAAGATTGGGCGAAAACCAGCCACTGTTCGAATCGATCGAGTTCGAATCCATCAACTTGCCTCTGTTCGAATCGATCGAGTTCGAATCCATCAGGAAAGCTTGCTTCGACTCGATCGGCTCCGCATTGATCACCAGGGCCTACTTCGACTCGATCAACTCCGCATCAATCACCATAGCCTACTTTGCATCCATCAACTACAGCAAGGGGGTCTACTTCGTATCCATCCAAAGGCGGCATACTTCGCATCGACCTTGCTTGTATCCATCAGCAGGCATTTGCTCGAATCGATCAGGATGTGCCATTTCGTATCCATCGAGAGAATATGCTTGTTCGTATCGATCTACTCAACTCCACCATCGAACAGGCTCCACTTCATATGGCAGTTGCTTAGTTCGTATCCATCCTAGAAGGCCTTGTTCGAATCCATCAAGGCTCCTTAGTTCGTATCCATCAGGTAGTCGTTACTTCGTATCCATCACCTCATCTTCTGTTCGTATCCATTACATCTTCATTTGTTCGTATCCATCAAGTTGGAGCAACTTCATCGATACGAACGAGCCAACCTTCATCGATACGAACAGAACGTGACCATCGATACGAATTGAGAAGCCTTCATCGATGCGAATTGTGCATCTTTTATCGATACGAATAAGGCAACACCATCGATACGAATGAGGCGAAGTTCAAGAACAACTCGTTCAACTCGGCATCGAAAGCGGAGCAATCCAAAGATTCAAGCGCTACGTCAACCCACAGTCACGCACAGCTATCGATTCGAATAAGAGCGAGTCGATGCGATGGAGTCGAACCAATCAGCCTGCTGAAAGCACCATTTCGTATCGATCATATCTCCTAAACTACAAGTCCAAATGCTATGAAATTTTCACAGGAGCTTACATGCATGCTGAAGAATGTCCATGCCAAATTTCGACTCCATCGGACACAAACTTGATCGATACGAAATCCGTTCGTATCGATCACGGATCGGACCGAAACTTCACGGGCTTGGTCGCACGGGCCTACTCACGTGCCAGAAGGAGTCTCCCAAGATCAGAGCATAATATCAGCCTTCTACACATATAAATAGAGCCCCAGGGCATACAAAAAGGGGATCTTCTTCTTTGAATTCTCCAACGCCCAGACTCTGCCGGATCCAGATCCAAAACTCCATTGCTGCTGCTGCAAACGAATTTCACTGCTGTAATTCATTGTAATCTGCTGTAACCCGCTGAAATCAACTGTAATCATCAAAGAAACATCAATAAAGCAATCAACTTCATAGTGGACGTAGGCAATAAGCCGAACCACTCTAAATTCTTGTGTTTCCCTGCGTTCTTATTACTTTCATTATCTGTTTTTGGAGTTTTTGTTAGATAATCCTCTTTTTCCATTTAATTTCTTCATTTTATCTCTTCAAAAACTTCCGAAGAGTGTTGTGCCCAATTTTGGTACAAACAAGTTTCAATTTTGGGTGGGAAGCTCCCGATTTTGAATGGGCCATGAGCTGATGGTTTTATATAGCATTCAAACCAATGGACTGCACAAATGTGTAGGTGAAACCACGATGAAGGATTGCCCCCATTTTAGGAAGACCGTGTTGTTGTAAACACCCTAGAACTTCGCTATTATGAATGGCCATTGACAACTGCTCCCCTGTAGCTATGTAGAATGACTATATTCCACAACATCTGAACTGCATCGACTCTCCTGAAGCCATGCTTAGATTGTGGTTGTAGAGCAGTTTTGCCCTATTGCCTTATCCTTTGGGTCTTCGTATTTGTGGGTAGTATCTTCTTTGAAATTGTGGTGCAGTCCTATCCCTTCAACATCAAATCAAGATGGTGGCGCATCCTTATAGCTTTTTTATACTGATACAATATTGTTGCACAGACCTACCGCTTTAGATGTTAGTTTAAAATTGCGGCGTACCCTACTTGCGTATAGTCGCTTTAAGGTTTATGCCGCGGTTCCAACTTTATAAGGCTTACCTTTTGGAACCATCGTAACCTTCATATTTGGTACCTGAAAGCTATGATGCGGTCCTACCTATCGAAGTGAGTATTAAGTTGTGGATCAGTCCTTACACTTTGTGGCCATCTCAAGTTTCCGGTGCAGTTTGAAACTATATTCAATGGGAATGTGCAATCTTTATATTTTGCCATCGACTCAGGATTTTGGCACAGTACTATAGGGGTGGGCGTGGGTCGGTTTGGTGCGGTTTGAAGTCCAAACCGCTTCCGCACCGCATCAAACGGTTAATCAGAAAATACAAACCATTATACTAATCTTTTAAATGGTTCTGTTTCGGTTCGGTTTGAATGTAATACGGTTCAGTTTCGGTCCGGTCTGGTTTGAACCCATATTAAATATGAAATAAGAGAATTACTTCCATCAACAATCAATTTACAAAGGCAACTGTGTGAAGCTTTTACACTTAAAAGCTAAAACACACAATGTTATACTGAAATGAAAGATTAGTTCTTAACTGTATGAATATTTCAATTTGAAATTTAGCCACAAGAGAGATTTTTTTGGTAGATTAACCAAACATCAACATTAATCAATACATAATCATCAAAGAAAATGACTAGAATAAAATTATAATTAGCATTTATCCAAAATAAATGAGATGAAAAATATTATACCAAAACTATAACTTCTTCCTTTATGGCAGCAAATATTATTAATATAATAACATACGCTATAAATTGAATATACATCGTTAGAATCTAAAATAAGATAGGAGTTGCTTATATTTTTATCATAAGATTACTAGTGTAAATATTCGGTTCGGTCCGGTTTAATATGGTTGGTTCAATCGTCCAAACCGCAACCAAACCATATCGATGCGGGTCGGTCCGGTTTGGGGTTTTTGCTTTGGTTAGAAGATTCGGTGCGGGTTTCCGCACTGTTTTTGCGGTTCAGTGCAGGTGGTTTTCGTATAGCGGTGCGGTTTATGCCCACCCCTACAGTACTATCTGGATTTTTTTCTAGCTTCCTTTCCATATTTTGGCTCCTATTGTGGGAGTAGTTCTTTTGGCCCAATGTTCGTATTAATTTCACTTTGACAATGTTTGGAAAATAGGTGTAATAAGGCTAAGCTAGATATAGACAGTGAGGCATGCATAGTAAAGATTGTAAGGGATTTGCATATAGAAATTAAGGATGAGTTAATTATCTTCTTATAAAATACTAGAATGTGTCTACATTGTGCCATGCCGACATGGTCGGCACTGGCTTGAATGTAATTTACAATGTTATGAACATAGACCTTGAAGCTCGTCCTATCTAATAAAACAGTAGATCCTTAAATATAAATGGGCATAAAGCTTTGAAAGAGGAGTTATAACTTGATGGTTTCATCCAGGAATCAAGGTACCCAAAATGGATAACAACCCCTATTCTAATAAAAAAAATGACAGTTGAAACACTTGCGTAGTTTTCTTAAATTTGAATCAAGTGTGCTTAGATATTGTCCCCACTTCCTTACATTTACCAGTTGGTCAATGCCACCCATGGACATGTGCTTCTTTTCATGGATGCCTACTACGGTGTAATTAGATAACAATGTATATTCCTATTCTAGTGCTCACAAGATTTGTCATACTATGGAAATTTATGCCGATTGAACCAAGAAATATACATGAAACCTATCATTGGTTAGTAAATAATGCATTTGTAGAGCAGACTAGGAAGACTATAGTGGTATACGTGGATGGCATGTAAGTGAATTCGAAGCAGGCAATGAGAAAATATAGGATTTAAGAAAGATGTTTGAACTTGAGAAAGTATGACATAAAGTTGAACCTAAATAAATGTTCGTTTACAGTATGTGTTGGATCATGTGCATTGACCAACTGAGTGAAAGGGGTGGATTTCAAAAAATTCATTTATTTTAAATATCGACAAGGTTTTTAACACATGTTATTATGAATAATGTTTAAAATATTAAATGTTTGTTTGAGATTTGATGTTAGTGATTTAAAATTTGTGTGTAATTTAATTAGTTCATTGTGTTGCTCGTATTTCTCATAAAATAAAGAGATAAGCCAGCCCACTTAGAAACCCCTATCTGCTTGGTCCCAATGCACGATGGCCCTATTTTTTCATCCGACCCAGCTCAAATAGGAGTAATCAACCCATGCATCATCCTCATTCATCGCTTAGCCCCTTGGTTTTATGTTTCACCTACTAGCTCATTCAGGCTCACTCGTCGAAGCACCTCATCCATTTTGACAAAACTGGGTTGGTCTCCCTTATGGATGATAAGCATAGTCGAGGCGAGTTACTCTAGGGGAATGAGGTCCGATGGTTGTTAACCTGACCGACCGGCAAAACCATCAAAATAATATCTTTATTTATCGTCATCCTCACCCGAACCTGCCACCATTCGTAGGAACCACATGACGTCCCTTAACTATGCCAATAAACCATCAAGTTCCCTTGACATAAGAGATGCACCATTCGTGCCACATCGTGGGGAGGTTGGTCTCCACTAGGCTCATTTGACATAGGCGTCGTTGTGCAGTTGCCCTCCATATAGTATGCTGACACCCTAGTACATCTACTATAACTCTACTCCATGCTATCCATTATGTTTTAGGGACATTTCCGCATTGTGGTTCACCAGCTATCTACGTCTATATCATATAGGCCACCTAACATCCCAACTGGCATAATCATCAACTGTACATCATCAACAGTGGCCCAAAATATTTCTGGGGCTAATTTAGGTCAATTTCAGCCATCCAAACGTCGAATTCAGTCCTTACAAATACATCATATATTGTCATTTCAAGAAAAAAGAAAGAAAAACATTAGCCTAAGACTAAAAAAGAGCATCTTTATATTTTTATTCGCTAATCCCCATGATTTTAGGCCTTTGTAACCAAAGTAATAGAAATAAAAAAGCTTCTAATAGTGGACATAGACCATCTTTGGTTGAACCACTCCGACAACTATTGTCTCTTTGCTTTTTCACACACGAGAATCGTCTTATTTCCTATCTCTTAATCAAGATATTAGTTATCTATGTTTGCTAATATTTCCCTGTAAACGCAATTTGAGGTTGATGAAGAGTATAATCAACATTTTGGTGCAAGAAGAATGGCTCGAACCTCTAAACCTTTCTTTTCTAAACACCTATTCCGGTCTATTACCATGGAACCGACTTTGGGACCTAAGGGCAACAAGTTTAATGAGCATGAAATAACGGTAACATCATTTCCAGTACTGCCTTCCCTGTCCCAAAGTTCAACATGGATACATGGTGCACCATGGTGCAACAAGTGACAAACATGGGCAATTTGACCCGCAAAATGGAGAGTCCGAGGAAAAGGTTGGATGCCGAAACAACGATTAGCGTTAACCCACCCACAATCAAGTAGACTCCTTAACAGTCCCCCGAGCTTCATACAACCTCATGAGCACCACTGAAACTTTGAGAAGGGTAGTGTTGGAAACCCCACTAAGGAGATTTGTGTCCACTATTGGAGATGTCATGTTGTCCCGAGGTAAGAGGACATTCGTGAGATCCTAGAACCTAAGCCACTGATACATCACTCTATCGCTCGAAAGACAATTCACATTCCAGTGCTTGCAAATTGCAGATGGAGACTGCGATCTCCATTTTGAGCACATCAATAGTGGAGAACAAGGTAGGGCCATAGGGTCTAGAGAACTATCATTTCACTCTCGATCATAGTGGGAGATACCCCGACCCAAATCCCTAAAAAGGCAACCTTATCCACCCAGGTTCCTATCGATGGCTAGAAACAAGTCTCCTACTTCGGCTAATCGTCGTCGTTTTCCTTCGCCACATTTTTGTCGCAGACCACAGACACCGGACAGATGACCGAGAAGCCTCTACCTTGTGAGAAACAATAGTCATCCACAACCGGAGGAATCTGGCCTTTGAGAAGAGATGGCTACCCTACGTTAGTAGATGCACATGATCTAAGCAAGAAGGCCTAGGTACAAGGAGGGTACGATGGTGAGAGTGGGGAACCTTTCTTCGAAGATATCTTAGGTGTATACATCCACTACAGGTATGTCATACCACACATGGATAAGTACGATGTGAGCGTAGACCAACTCGATTACATCACTGCCTTCAACTCAGTCACCAAGGTTGGCAGAATCTTCTACCATGCAAAGTGCCTCCTATTCCCCACTAACTTGATCGGGTCGGCATCCCGTTAGTTCCTTCACCTATAACCTGATAGTGTCCACTCATGGGCCCAATTATGTTTTGACTTCAAGGCCCTCTTCTTCGCATCAAAGACAAGGGTAATGGTTGCCAGCGAGATGGGCGAACATCGAGCTGTGTAGTTAAAGTGCTTAGTAGTTATATAGCGGTGGATGTGCAAAAAGTTATAGTAGGGATAAAGCAGGGATTTAGCAGAAAATGGCGATGGTGTATGTTTGTACCAAAAATGGGCACAACACTCTTCGGAAGTCTTTGAAGAGATAAACGCGAAGAATGAAAATTAAAACTATGGGTTATCTAACAAAAACTCCAAATAAAAAATGTAAAGTGCAAAGACAAGCGATTTAGAGTGGTTCGGCTTTGTAGCCTACGTCCACTATGAAGGTTTGATGATTTTATTGCTCGACGCTCGAAGATTACAATTTTTTATACTGTAATACAACTGAATTTATATGCCAAGTCTCAATCTAAAGTAGCGGCGGTGTTCTGGAGCAAATCTGGCAGAATCTGGGCGCTCTTCAGTACTTAGAATTATCCGACCCCTTTTCTGAATGACTAGGGGCTCTATTTATAGGTGTAGGAGGCTGATATTTCGCCTAAAATGAGGGGAGACCAGTTCTGGTACGTCAGGGGGCCCACATGGCCGAAATCTGGAGATCCGGGCCCACTTTGGGATCGATTCGACCCTTGGTTCGAATCGATCAAGAAATCATCCAATCGAGCTGAAATTTGGTGTGGACATTCTTCATCATGTGCTTAAGCTTCTGTGAAAATTTCATGGCATTTGGACTTGTAGAACTCGAGTTATGATCGATTCAAGTAGGTGTTTTTCGTTTCCTGGAGTCGTTCGAATCGATACGTTCGAATCGATCCTCCTGTATGCGAAGGCTACGGCGTGGTGCGCATGCTTCGCATCGATCCGCTTCTCACTCCGGATTGACTGGGTCGACTCCATGTTCTTCGCCGCTTTGACTGGGCGGATTCGTGGTAGTGGATTCGAAGACATCCCTCTTCGAATCGAATGAACGAAGGTCTGTTCGAATCGATCTAGGTGCGTTAAAGTCGATCGATTCGAAGTTGCTTCAAGTAGTGTGGATTCGAAGTATCTGCAGCTCTGTGGATTCGAAGGAAGTGATAGCCTAATGGATTCGAACTAGGCCCCGCTTGATGGAGTCGAAGCCAAAGTTCCCCTCATGGATTCGAAGTAACCAGGGGAAACTTCCATCGAGTCGAACATGCTGCCTTGGATGGTGGATACGAAGCTTAGCCGTCCAATGGATTCGAATAAGAAGGCTTTTGGGACCAACGTGTGTTCAGAAGGGATTCGAAGTAGACCGAGTCGAACTTGTTGGCATCGATTTTGATGGATTCGACCCTTAGTCGATTCGAACCAAACGGAGGCGAACTTAGGGCTATGCCCTTCAATTGCGTCGATGATATCTTGTGCGCACGAACTCGGATTGACTTGAAATTCGGAGCGTTGGTTTCTACTACTCTGCTTGACGTGCCTTATCGATTGCAGCCCGATCTGGACTCGGACAAATTTCATCAATATCCATAGCGATCCTTGTGTGTAACTGATCTCCGAGACAATCTATCACTGGTTTCTAGTCAAGTCCTTGGTGTCACGATCTTGCCAAAAGGCGAGATAACATTTGCCCCCCAAAGTACGTCTTGTGGAAACATGACGTGCTTTGAAAAGCTGTAGTTTCTCTTTGATCAATTATCATATCTTTTGTTGAAAGTTGTACCGTGTATTGTTATAGCCGATTGTCGTCCAATAGCGATAGGCTGTAAGTTGTTTGGGTTATGACGAGACGAACATTTGATCCCTTGTCCAACGTTGCGTGATTGCAAGTCGTTGTCAGTTCGGTTTGTTATCGGATTCTGCATCGATCCTCTCCTGAATCGATTTGAGACTCGAGTTAAAACGTTGCTTTCATGATTGTTTATGACCATCCTCTTGTATCGATCCTCTCCTGAATCGGTGTAAAGGGCAGACAAGCAATCTTGGATGTTCGATTCGAAGCGATCCATCTGCTCTTATCGGTGGTCTTTGATGGATTCGAAGTCGTGAATGTTCGAATCGATGTCCTTCCGCAACGATGGTTTGTGGAGTTGGTTTCCACTAGCAGAGACTTTTTGAAACACTTTATAATCAGATTCTTTTTGTTGATAGTGGAAATGCAAATTTATTCCCTTTTGTCTTCAACTTGTTATGTGTTATGGTTCTGCCCCCAGCATCAGGGATAAGCGTGGAGTTGGCGTACGTTTTATACTCTGTCTCGCGTTCTGGGAGTACGGAGTTAAGTAAATGTTTACTGCTTAATTTTAACATCCACACTCTAGGGACTTGTATATTTATGACAGCTGTTGATCACTCATTTTCATGTGTTGAGTCTGCGCCTATGCTCGGGGAATGAGTGATGTAACTTGGTTGAGATGCAGTCGAAGTTGCTAGGTGGACGGGTCCACCCTCCTCGAGGCCGTACTTGATGGAGATGCAGTCGAAGTCGTTAGGTGGACGGGTCCACCCTCCCCGAAGCTGCATTGAATGGAGATACGGTCGAAGTCGTTAGGTGGATGGATCCACCCTCCTCGAAGCCGTAGTTGGTTGTAGTTTATACTCCGGCTTGAGCTCTCGGAGTCCGGAGTTAGTTTAATGTTTATACTCCAGTTCGCGCTCTCGGAAGCTGGAGTTTGTTGATGTTTATACTCCGGTTCGCGCTCTCGGAATCCGGAGTCAGTTAATGTTTATACTCCAATTTGTGCTCTCGGAAGCTGGAGTTTGTTGATATTTATACCCAGCTCGCGCTCTCGGAGTACTCTGGGGTTTTGTGAATGTTTATACTCCAATTCGCGCTCTCGGAAGCTGGAGTTTGTTGATATTTATACCCAGCTCGCGCTCTCGGAGTACTCTGGGGTTTTGTGAATGTTTATACTCCGTCTCGCGCTCTGGGAGTACGGAGTTGAGTAAAAAGTTTGTACCCAGCTCGCGCTCACGGAGTACTCTGGGATTTAGAAAAATGTTTATACTCCGCCTCGCACTTTGGGAGTACGGAGTTAAGTAAAAGTTTGTACCCAGCTCGCGCTCTCGGAGTACTCTGGGATTTAGGAAAATGTTTATACTCCGCCTCGCACTCTGGGAGTACGGAGTTAAGTAAAAAGTTTGTACCCAGCTCGCGCTCTCGGAGTACTCTGGGATTTAGGAAAATGTTTATACTCCGCCTCGCACTCTGGGAGTACGGAGTTAAGTGAAGGGTTGTCGTGTATCAACCCATTTCTGGCCTGATGTGATGGCTTGCCCCCGAGCTCGGGTTTCATTTAGTGAGTGATAGATCGCTTCATAGCCACTCCCTACTTGAATAAATTCCACTGTGTGATGGAATTTAGCTCTTCGTGCATCGTGATGTTGTACATTGTATTTAATGAATCACAGCTCTGGCTCGAAGAGATAGCATTTTATTGCTAAAATAAGAAAATATGGCAAAGTCAGTTGCCTTATTACAAATTCTAAAATTGAAATGCAAAAAAGAACATTGCTAGACAATAAAATGGATAAAGCCTGTCATATGTAGTAACGACGGAGACTCTCGCTGTTCCAGGCCCTTGGTAAAACTAGACCGTCCTCGGTTGATAGTTTGAATGTGCCATCTCCAAGTCTTTGTGTAATCACGTATGGTCCTTCCCAATTTGGTTTCATGTGTGATGGAACCGGATAGATTCTCTTGAGGACAAGATCGCCGAGTTCAAAGGTTCGGGGTCGAACTTTGGTATTATACAACCGGGCGACTCGATTTCGGTACGCGGCTGCTCTCAAATCAGCTTCTTCCCATTTCTCATCCAATAGATCCAAAGATTCGGCGAGTAATATTGCATTTGTTTTTGGATCGTAATAAGTTACGCGGTGAGAAAATACTTCTATCTCAACTGGAATAACGGCCTCCGAGCCATAGGATAAGGAAAATGGGGTGTGTCCAGTTGCGGTCTTGTGAGTTGTTCGATAAGCCCATAATGCCATAGGAAGTTCATCGACCCATTTGCCCCCAGCCTTTTCCAGTCGTTTCTTTAAGATGGATTTGATAACTTTGTTAACAGCTTCGACCTGACTGTTTGCTTGTGGATGTGCGACTGCAGAGAACTTTTATGAATATGAAATCGTTGACAGAAATTCTTGAACTCCGAACTTTCGAATTGGGTCCCATTATCGGTGATGATGGTATGTGGGAGTCCAAATTGACAAATGATATTGCGGACTACAAAGTTTATTACTTTCTTCGACGTAATCGTTGCGAGAGCTTCGGCCTCGGCCCATTTCGTGAAGTAGTCAACTGCGATGATGGCATACTTCGCACCACCTCTTGCCAGAGGTAAAGCGCCGATGATATCGATACCCCACATAGCGAACGGCCAGGGACTGACCATTTGAGTTATCTCGGTAGGTGGGGCTCTTGGAATGCGAGCGTGTTTCTGGCACTTGTCGCACTTTCTGGCATAATTGGCTGCATCTCGGTTCACTGTTGGCCAGTAATATCCATATCGGAGTATTTTCTTAGCCAGTGCTTGTCCGCCGGTGTGATCGCCACATTCTCCTTCGTGTACGTCATGTAATACTCGTTTGACTTCATCGTGAGCGATACACCGAAGGAGAGGAACAGAATAACCTTTTCTATACATGATTCCGTCCTGAATGACGAACCGTGAAGCCTTTCGTAGAATTTGCCTTTTCTCATTTCGGTGTTCAGGCAACAACCCATTCTCAATGTAATCTCGATACGAAGTCATCCATGATTCTCTGTCGGGAGAGGTTTCTAACACATCATTCGTTTTTATTTGATCGATGCTTGGAGAGGGCAAAGTTTCGACGGGGACAAGTCCCATTTGTTGTGCTTCACCCGTACTAGCCAGCTTTGCCAAGGAGTCGGACTTTTGATTGTGATCTCGAGGTATATAGTAAATGGCGTAATAATCAAATTGATCCAGTATTTCTAGAACTCGAACCAAGTAAGCAGCTAACCTTCGGTCTCTCGCTTGATACTCTCCCCGTACCTGGCACACAACCAACCGTGAATCACAATAAATTTCTATAGCGATAATTCTCAGATCTCTGGCAAGCTTTAACCCAGTCAATAGAGCTTCATATTCGGCTTCATTGTTGGTTGCGTGAAAATCAAACTTCAAAGCATAGCATATGGATCGACCTTCGGGGGTTTCTAGTACAACACCAGCGCCCGAACACCGATCGTTTGATGCACCGTCTGTATAAAGTTTCCAGACATATTCAGGAGATTCGCTGGTTTCGGGTAAGTCGTCTGGAACAGTAAATTCAGCTATGAAGTCAGCCAGGACTTTCCCTTGAATGGCTCTCCGCGGAGCATAAGTAATGTCAAATTGACACAGTTCGATATTCCACTTGAGTAACCTTCCAGACGTCTCAGGCCGCGTGAGGACCTGTCGTAATGGCTGATCGGTATACACAGTAAACGGATGAGCTTGGAAATAAGGACGAAGCTTTCTTGAGGCAATGACCAAGCAATAAGCCAGTTTCTCCAACCTGGGGTAATTTCTTTCAGCTCCGGTCAATCGTTTACTAACATAATAGACCGGTTTCTGCACTCGATCCTCTTCTCGGACTAGAGCAGCACTGATCGCATGCTCTGATATTGCCAGATAAAGGTATAATTGTTCGTGATCAATCGGTTTTGACAAGGTCGGTGGTGTAGAGAGATGCTGAACCAGCGATCGGAATGCTCCTTCACATTCCATGGTCCATTCAAAGTTTCGTTTTCCCTTCCGGATTAGATCAAAGAAAGGAATGCATTTATCAGTGGATTTTGAAATGAACCTGCTTAGCGCTGCTACCTTCCCGTTGAGACTTTGGACTTGCTTTATGGTCCTTGGAGTTTGCAAATTCCTTATTGCCCAGATCTTTTCGGGATTTGCTTCTATCCCACGAGCGTTGACGATGAAACCGAGGAACTTTCCGGATGCAACGCCAAAGTGGCACTTCAACGGGTTAAGCTTCATTCCATATTCACGTAGGATGCGGAACATTGAATCTAAATCCCTGATGTGATCTGTGGAAAATCGGGACTTAACTAACATGTCATCCACATAAACTTCCATGGTCTTTCCGATCTGGTCAGCGAACATTCGATTAACCAAGCGTTGGTAAGTTGCTCCGGCATTCTTTAAACCAAAAGGCATGACTCTGTAACAGTAGAGTCCCAGATCGGTCACGAAACTGGTATGTTCTTGATCGGGTAGATGCATAGGTATTTGATTATAACCGGAATAAGCATCCATAAAGGATAACAATTCATGGCCTGCAGTTGAGTCTACGAGTTGGTCAATTCGAGGAAGTGGAAAACTATCTTTTGGACAAGCTTTGTTTAAGTCGGAGTAGTCGACACAAGTTCTCCATTTCCCATTCGGTTTTCGAACCATTACCGGATTTGACACCCACTCTGGGTATAGAGCATCTCGGATGAAACCATTTGATTGCAACTTGTCAATTTCTTCTTTAAGGGCGTCAAATCTCTCTGGATCCATACCACGCCTCTTTTGCTTGACCGGAACATGTCGCGGATCAATATTCAAGGAGTGACTTGCAATGTTCGGTGAGATTCCGCACATGTCAGAGTGCGTCCAGGCAAAGACATCGAGATTCGCTTGAAGAAATTCAACCAATTCCTATTGTATCTGTTTTCCCAGTTGAGATCCAACTTTTAGTACTTTTGAGTCGTCATCCTCACTGACTGGGACGTCCACAGTCAGTTCGGCTGGAGACGCTTGATTCTCTTTGACTTCATCTTTATCTTCGTTATCTCTAGAGTCAAGATCTTTAAGGAATTGGTAGTGGTGCCCGGGCCGGGGCCTAGGCGCTAGTTGTCAATTATCAGTAAAACGGACGCAGAGAGATTCCTCTATGCCCTTTCCTTTCTCCTTCTTCTGTGCTTCACGCAACTCAGCAACATAACAGGCTCTTCCTGCTGCCTGGTCTCCTTGAACGATTCCTATACCATGGTCAGTTGGGAATTTTAAAGTCAAACACCACGGGGCAATGGCTGCCCTGAATTCAGCAAGGGCTGGTCGACCCAGGAATGCATTGTACGGTGAAGCGATGTCAAGAACAACGAATTGCAGCAGTCGGACTCTCCTGCGTTCTCCAATCCCCAGCTCTACTGGTAGTTCCACTATTCCAGTGGGTATTGTAGCACTCCCATTGAAGCCATGAACTCGAGATTGGCAGGGTTTCAAGTCTTTTGCTTCCATCTTCATTAAATCATAAGCTCATTTGAATAGAATGTTTACAGAACTTCCACTGTCAACCAGGATCCTCTTCATCCAAGCAGGACCAACCTGGGCAGATATGACCAGTGGGTCAATTGTTGGGGCTTCGATTTTGTCAGCATCTCTGCTTCTAAATATGATATCGTCAGACATCGTCTTTTGTTGCTTAGCCGGGGTTCCATCCTCACAGTTACTGCAGCATTCGAAGCTCGCATGCCTGACAGAGCTAGCATACGACTCCATTTCCCTCCAGCTCCTGTCCGCTGGATGAGGACCACCACTTATGGTATTGATAACTAGCCTCCCGCCTGTACGAGCGGGTTCCTCTTGTCTTTCTTGGTCTTGCGCACGGTTTGGGTTTGATGGGCCCGCACCACCCGACTGCGCTGCCCGCACGAATTGATCTAGCTTTCTCTCCCTGATCAAATTTTCTATGAGATCCTGCAAATGACGACAGTCATTAGTATTGTGGCCATAACTCTCATGAAACCTACAAAACTTTCCAGTCTGAATCTGCCTCTCTGATGACCGCTTCGGAGCGGGCTTCTTATACTTTTCAGTGTTGCAAGTTTGTAGGTACACATTTTCCAGCGATGTGTTTAATGGTGTATAACTTTCGAACATCGGAGCCCTACGCCGTGGGCCTGGATTCGGATCTCTCTTCTTATTTTGACCATTGCTACCTCTTGGCTGAGTTTGTTTGTTCTGTATGTTTAACTGAACTTTTCCGGAATTGTCACCGGACTGTTTAACTGCTACATTGCTCTGTATTCCCTCATTTTCGGGTTTCGCATCGTCCTGCTTCCTAGACTGTTTCGCGTCCTCTTGCCGTAAGAATTGAGCGGCTTTGGAGTAGAAACGGTCCAACGATGCGGGTGGTTTTCCGGCTAACCAGTTTCCAAATTCGGAATCAGGATCAATTCCCTTTGTCAATGCCATTAAAATCGAGTTATCGTTGGGATTACTAATTTCCACACATGCCGCATGGAATCTCTCCAAGTAACGCCTTAGTGTTTCCCCACGAGCTTGGGTAACACTGGACAAGGTGTTAACATCTTTGGGTCTAGTGACATGCATGCGAAATTGTTCAACAAATTTCTTTGCCAATTGGTCAAATGAAGAGATAGATCTTGGAGGTAATCTTGTAAACCACATTGTTGCAATTCCTCCCAGTGAGATGGGGAAACTTCGACATTTCACTGCATCGTCGGCCCTTGCGGCGCTCATTGACCATTCATATTTCAATATGTGCTGATTGGGATCAGAATTTCCTTCGTACATAGGGAGAGTTGGCATTCTGAATCGCCGAGGAGGTTCAGCGTATAGTATCTCGTCCATGAAAGGAGTATGACTTCGAGAAATCCCCCAATCGTCGTTGGTAAGACCTTGGCTTTCGCGGATCATCTGACGTATCATAGTCGAGATGTCTGGCATTGCTACATTTTGAGCATGCTGAGCTAAGGTGTGGTCGGGTTCCACAGTGCGAGTTTGGACCGGGCGCTGTCGACGGTCCAAGTTTCGCCTCCTTGGCTCAGCATCTTCCGGGACGTATGGTTCAGAAGTACGTCCCTGCAGTTGATTACTTGAATCTGGAAGATGTCGGGTATCAACCCTTGTTTCTACTGTGGCAGCTGTGACATGATTGTCCGTAGTATATTGTGGAGTACGACCATCTCGTGTTGATGGCCCAGCCTGGAAGCTGGTTGACGGTCCTGCTCTCAATTGTCCGACAGTCAGGGCGAGTTGATACCCAGCAGCCTGAGCATGACTTCCGTCCAATCGGGGAAGGGTAGATCTATGATGATAGTCAGATGAGGCAGAGCTTTCAGTGGATGAGCGGGAAACATCATCCCTTCTGGACCTCCTACGGCCCTGGCGGTTCAGTTGGTTTGTTAATTCAACATTAGCACGCAGCTGTTCGGCCAATTGTTGCCGACTTTGAGTCAGCTCTTGAAGCAACATATGGAATTCTTGTCTGGTGACTGGTCCAGATGGTTCTGAATGAGCGACGTTGTCTTGGTTGGATGGCTGCTGTTGAGCAGGATTCTGTCCATCCCTACCTTCTTGTCCAGCAGCTGTAGAAGTGGTTCTTGTGCTAACCATTTTGAATGATGAATCCTTTTCCTAGACTTTATGCAAATCTGAATAGAATGGAAGGATTATGAATTAGAGATCTGGATCTTCCTCTTGGATTTGTGCAATCCGATATCGATGGTAGATCCAAGGAGCAGGAGAAAAAAGCTGGTTTTTTCTCAGTGAAAGCACCAAAGTGTTTGTACCAAAAATGGGCACAACACTCTTCGGAAGTCTTTGAAGAGATAAACGCGAAGAATGAAAATTAAAACTGTGGGTTATCTAACAAAAACTCCAAATAAAAAATGTAAAGTGCAAAGACAAGCGATTTAGAGTGGTTCGGCTTTGTAGCCTACATCCACTATGAAGGTTTGATGATTTTATTGCTCGACGCTCGAAGATTACAATTTTTTATACTGTAATACAACTGAATTTATATGCTAAGTCTCAATCTAAAGCAGCGGCGGTGTTCTGGAGTAAATCTGGCAGAATCTGGGCGCTCTTCAGTACTTAGAATTATCCGACCCCTTTTCTGAATGACTAGGGGCTCTATTTATAGGTGTAGGAGGCTGATATTTCGCCTAAAATGAGGGGAGACCAGTTCTGGTACGTCGGGGTCCCACATGGCCGAAATCTGGAGATCCGGGCCCACTTTGGGATCGATTCGACCCTTGGTTCGAATCGATCAAGAAATTATCCAATCGAGCTGAAATTTGGTGTGGACATTCTTCATCATGTGCTTAAGCTTATGTGAAAATTTCATGGCATTTGGACTTGTAGAACTCGAGTTATGATCGATTCAAGTAGGTGTTTTTCGTTTCCTGGAGTCGTTCGAATCGATACGTTCGAATCGATACGTTCGAATCGATCCTCCTGTATGCGAAGGCTACGGCGTGGTGCGCATGCTTCGCATCGATCCGCTTCTCACTCCGGATTGACTGGGTCGACTCCATGTTCTTCGCCGCTTTGACTGGGCGGATTCGTGGTAGTGGATTCGAAGACATCCCTCTTCGAATCGAATGAACGAAGGTCTGTTCGAATCGATCTAGGTGCGTTAAAGTCGATCGATTCGAAGTTGCTTCAAGCAGTGTGGATTCGAAGTATCTGCAGCTCTGTGGATTCGAAGGAAGTGATAGCCTAATGGATTCGAACTAGGCCCCGCTTGATGGAGTCGAAGCCAAAGTTCCCCTCGTGGATTCGAAGTAACCAGGGGAAACTTCCATCGAGTCGAACATGCTGCCTTGGATGGTGGATACGAAGCTTAGCCGTCCGATGGATTCGAATAAGAAGGCTTTTGGGACCAACGTGTGTTCAGAAGGGATTCGAAGTAGACCGAGTCGAACTTGTTGGCATCGATTTTGATGGATTCGACCCTTAGTCGATTCGAACCAAACGGAGGCGAACTTAGGGCTATGCCCTTCAATTGCGTCGATGATATCTTGTGCGCACGAACTCGGATTGACTTCAAATTCGGAGCGTTGGTTTCTACTACTCTGCTTGACGTGCCTTATCGATTGCAGCCCGATCTGGACTCGGACAAATTTCATCAATATCCATAGCGATCCTTGTGTGTAACTGATATCCGAGACAATCTGTCACTGGTTTCTAGTCAAGTCCTTGGTGTCACGGTCTTGCCAAAAGGCGGGATAACAGTGTAAAAAAGCTTCATTATATACTAAACCAAATATTTAAAGTTAATTTATTCTCATTCTCACATCATTTGTGTATTGTTTGATCTTATATAACAAAACCGAAGAATATCATGATTTATGCAGATTAGATTTGATGAATATAATAAATTTCTATCTTATATTAAAAACTTATGTCTTAAAATTAGGTCTTTACCCTAATTTTGTTGATTTGTTTTAAAAAGAGAAATAATCAACTCAATCTTTCTATATTAATGTTGCTAAACTGGTTAATATAAAGCCTTGATTTAGCGGGTGTAGTAAAAAATAGTGAGGCTTAAAACAGATCTATTGTTCAATAGTGCTAAATTGAAATAGCATAGCGGTCGAAGAGTGCTATGCACTATAGTGGGGACTTTACATAGCTTTAACTGCGCAATGAGTGAGTCCCTCCACTCATACGTTAATCGCTTTAATAAGGAGTCAACAAGAGTGAGAAGAATTGATAAGAACAACTTAGTGGTAGGCCTTTATTCATGAGTGAAATATCGGTCCCGTAGGTGGAAGGAATTGTAAAAGCTGCTCACTTCGTCGCTTACTAACTTCCTACAAAGGGAAAACAAGATAATGAGAGTAGAGGATACCTTTGATAGTGATAATGAGGACAGCCGAAGGGGCAAAATAGGTTAGAGAGAGGATAATGCCAAAAGAATAATCAACATGAGAATGGAAAAAAGCATTCCAATGACGGAGCGTGCTTCAAACCCTGGTACACAAATTTTGCAACCCTGAACCGCGATATGAAAATTATTTACCTTACCACCCATGACCATGTGGCATTTTAACGGCTCGCTCCCTCTTGGCCAAGTTGGAGGGTGGAGCCTAGAGTCAATGGAAAATGGTTTGAGTTTCACCAGTTCAATAGCCACTCGACCAATGAGTGTCGGCACCTCAAAGACGAGATAGAATAGCTAATTCGTGAGGGGTGCTCTACCTCAACGTAATGCTTGGAAAAATCCACCTATTATACCTCAATGTGCAGACAACAACAGCATAGCTATGATCAACACTGATATCTTATCAATATGTGGTGGTTGGCACATGGCGAGAAACAGCCGAAGGGTATAAGCCCGCCATAGAAGGAAGCTCTCGGATCATATCTATTTAGTGGATCTCCAAGCACCCATGATCCCTCGAGTCGATGAAGATTCTACCGACATCACCTTCACCGTAGAGGATAGTAGAGGGGTTGGTTTCCTTCATCGCAACCAAATGGTCATTTCAGTTAGCGTGGTCAATACGAAGGTCCACTGTGTCTTCATTGATGGTTGTTGTTTGTACCAAAAATGGGCACAACACTCTTCGAAAGTCTTTGAAGAGATAAACGCGGAGAATGAAAATTAACGCTGTGGATTATCTAACAAAAACTCCAAAATGACAGAAAGTAAAGTGCAAAGACAAGCAATTTAGAGTGGTTCAGCGTTTTAGCCTACGTCCACTATGAAGTTTGATGATTTTATTACTTGACACTCGAAGATTACAATTCTTTATAATGCAGTACAACTGGTTTTGTGAGCTAAGTCTGAATCTAAGACAACCGTGGTGATTTTGAGTAAATCTGGCAGAGTCTGGGCGCTCTTTAGCTCTTAGAATTGTCTGAACTCTTTTTTGAATGACCAGGGGCTCTTTTTATAGGTGTAGGAGGCTGATATTTCACCTAAACTGAAGGGAGACCAGTTCTTGTACGTCAGGGGGCCCACATGCCCGCTTTTTGGAAGTCCGGGCCCACTTTGGGATCGATTCGAAGCTATGTTTGAATCGATCAAGAAATCGTCCAATCGAGCTGAAATTTGGTGAGAACATTCTTCAATGTGTATGTAAGCTTCTATGAAAATTTCATTACATTTGGACTTGTAGATCTCGAGTTATGATCGACTCAAGATTGCACTTCTGGATGATTAGCTTGGTTCGAATCGATACCTTCGAATCGATAGGGTCGACTCGATGGTTTCGCGCGTGGCATTCGTTGACGTGGCGCGCTTTCTTCGTATCGATCCTACTTTTACTCCGTGTTGATTGGGTCGAATCCACGTTTCTAGCTGCTGTGACTTAGTGGATTCGAGGTAGTGGACTCGTAGACATACTCGTTCGAATCGATCAAGGCATACCTTGGTTTAATCAATTCGAAGTTACTTTAGCAGGGTGGACTCGAAGTAGCTTATGGGATGGAGTCAAAGTGTATCTACCACATGGATTCGAAGTAGAGGAATACCTGATGGGTTCGAACTGTTGGATCTGGACGTGGTCTGTTTGGATGGATTCGAACTAAGTAGTGCTCAATGGATTCAAAGCTAGGTTATGTCTCATGGATACGAACCAAGGCATGTCTTATGGATTCGATCCTGATGGATTCGAAAAGATGGTTTCGAATCTTTGCTTCCCTTCTAACTTGTGTGGATCATACCTTGAGCATACGTACTCGGATCGACTTGAAACTTGGAACCTTGGCTTCCCTGGCTTCACTTGTCGTGTCTTATCAATTGTAGCCCGATCTGGATTCGGACAAAATTCATCGATATTTGTAGTTGCCCAACAATCATTCGAAGTTGAAGACGTGTGATCCTGTTTCCTTTTCAGTCAGTTCCTTGGTATCTCGGCCTTGCCAAAAGGCAGGATAACATTTGCCCCCCAAAGTACGTTTTGTGTAAACATGACGTGCTTTGAAAAGCTACAATCTATCATTGGACAAATAGGGCATGCTCTGTTGAAAATTGTATTCTTTGTCGCTGTAATCAACCGTCGTATGATTGTGACCGGTTGTTAGCTGTTTGGGGTTATGATGAGATGAACATTTGATCCATTTTCATTGGTGGTCTTTGATGGATTCGAAACTTTGTTTGTTCGAATCGATGGCCTTCGAACTGATGGCCTGAGGGACCTCGCGCTTCGAGTCGATAAGACTCTCACTCCAGCCTCTGTTCGGTTACTCCCTTGAATCGATGATGCTTCGCATCGATACTGTATGAATGGATTCGACGTTGTAAAGGGTTCGAAACCATATGGATTCGAAATAAGGGATGGATTCGAAGCCGTGGAATGACCCAGTGTCGTGATGGATTCGAAGGCGAGGAGTAATTGAGCAGTCGTTCGAATCGGTGGGGTTGTGACCTGTTGCGAGCGGTTAACATGACCGGGAGACGAAGGACCTCGAGTCGCCCTTAGAACCCATATAAATACGCGAGGCTAATTTCATTTTTACTTTTTACTTTTGCTATAGCCTCTTCTTCGAATCGATCTCTCCAAGGCCAAGACAAACGTGCTTTCCTCAAATCGATCGAACCCCTTCACGCTTTCATTCGCAATAAAATCAGGTAATCAAGGGATCGATTCGAGATGAAAAAGATAGAACTTAGAATTTTTGGCATCGATTCAGTCTTTCCTTCTGAAAATTTTGAGGAGCAATGAGATTTGAACGAAGTGGGTCGACTCGATGGAACTGAGGAATGAAACCATTCAAATTATATCGATCAGAGTGTCGTCTTTCTTTGCTTCGCATCAATCCAGTGATGTGTCATTCGAATCGATTTTGAATGCATAGCCTCGAATCGATGGTTTCAAGAGAAAAAAGGAAAGAAGGCTCGTGGCGATCGATTCGAAGTAGCGATACTCCGATCGATTCGAAGGATCTCAATATTGATCGATTCGAAGTCATGCAAAGATCGCGGATTCGAAGCGCTACTCTTTCTCAAAGTTACATCGAGTCGGACCATATGGATTCGAAGCGCCTGGAATTGAACTCCATCAATTCGACCCTCATCGATTCGTGCCGATGGATTCGAACGTCTTCGTCCTTTGAGACCATTACTCTTTTGATTTGCTCCATCATCTGAACTACGACCAACTTCAAGTTGTACTTTGATGAACTTAATGAACTTTAGCATATTTGACTCCGACGAGCTTCGGCCCTGCATAACTGAACTTGACGGTAGGATTATACTTGAATTTCCTTTGAAGCTCGTCGATGGAACTATGACTTAATCAATAATTCAACTGATTTATACTTGAAGTGGTCAGTAACGTCTGGATGGTGTGGAAGTGACGGTCAGCGATGACGGTCATTTTCATTCTCAAGTCCCCAAGTTTTGTTGTCGGACATCTTGTTTCAACCTGTAAAATCTGCTTAAGTAACGTTCAGCACTTGCACTGCACGGCACATCCATACACACTACACTGGGGAATGCACGGGCTATTTTATGAACTTAACGTTGCTTTCTGATAAGTTAGTCAGTTATGGAATCTTCGAGCTCGCAACAGCAGGAGATTCAGAGTTCTCCTCCTCCGGTCCTTGTAGTTCCAGATATCCCAGCGGATATAATAGACCCTGCTCCCGACGAGCTACAAGACGCAATATTTATCGAAGATCCTGTTGATTCTGTCCGTCTAATATCTCTGAATCCTTACTAGGCCGGATATGTTTGAAACACAACATATCTCTGAACGATGTATTATTACCCGGTGCCAATGACAGACCGCATAATCCGCCCGAAGGATATACTGCCTTTTACTGCCATGCTTGTGCGGCTGGAACTCTTCCTCCTTTTAATCAGTACATCAGGGAAATGCTGTCATACTAAGGAATTGCTCCTTCGCAACTTCATCCCAACGGACATGCGCTGTTGAATAGCGCCTTCGTCATATTTATGGATTGTCTCTTTCGCCCGCCAAGGCCAACCGAGATTAGACATATATTTAATTTCAAGAGCAGGGGCGATAGCCCGTCCTTTACATTTTTGGAGGCAGTCAGAAATTGCCAAGTTATTATTGGAGCATGGACCAGACTAAGCTACTTCAAGAATGAATGGTTCTATGTCCGGTGTCCTCCTGGTTTCGCTAGGCGATGGTTGTCTAGGCGTAAGTGTCCTCATATGCCGATGACTTTTCTTGTTCGATAGCTTTTTTGGCATAGGTATTGACATCTTGTTTTTCTTGCAGCCATTATCTCCAGACCCGATGGCGGGTACTACAAGGGCATAGTCCATAGTCTCCAAGAAGTTCCGAGCGAGATGAGACACATCGACTTGGTGTTGAATGACTATAACTTAAGAACTCTCGGCTTGATTGAACTAAATCAGAGTATAGTCATCGAGGGGATGTCAAAGCCTGCCTCAAAGAAGAAAAACAAGGAGAAGAAGAAGACAATGGCGAAGAAAATGCCCGGGATTACAATAACCGAAGTGAGCGATGAAGAAAGGACTCATACAGATGTGGAGCCGATGGCTGATCTTTCGGGCAACTTCGAGGAGTTGGAAAAAAGACGGAAAAGCAAGACTTCGTTTCTAAAAAATTTAAGTCTAAGGGGTGGAAATCTGTGGATGTGTTTCCTCCCACTTCCGGGGTTACGATTTCTGAGGCCGCCCCTTCTCATTCGAGAGATACTTTTAAAGGGCTTGACGACATTCCCATCCCGGATTTTATATTGATTCCATGTAATCCTGGGTTGGAGGAATTTCAAGATGTACTAAATATGAGCGAGCCCTTTCCTTTGAGTGCGGTCAACACTTCCGGTTGGTCTGGGGGTTTGCACATTTTCACACACTTCCACACCACTACATGACTTCCGCATATTAAGCACTGTTTTGTAGGATTCTAATCTGTAGCTCCTTCTTATTACAGGCAAAATGTCGGGTCGCGGGTCTACTTTGGATACGCTTCGTAATGTGCGCCAATCTTCCCCATATTATGATTCTCGTAGAAGAGAATCGGATAGGGACCACGGGCAAGGTTACACTATCCAGGAAAGCTATGACAGGGATAGAGATTATTGGCGCGGCCGTTCTGTCCATGATCGTACTGACAGAGATCGGGGCCATCAGTACCGATCACGATCTCGTTCTCCTCCGCCTCCTAGGGCCCCCGTAGATACCCCTGGGCCTTCACAGCAGCAGTAGCCTTCCCAATCTTCAAGGCCCGAGACTCAGCGGCTTAGAGTTGAACCACCGACAGCTGCTATCGTTGAGCAGGCTCCGGCTGAGTTGACAAGCGAAGGTGCCATCCAGCTTGCTCAAATGAAGAAGGACTTCCCAGAAATTTGTATGGACGCATACGTTTTTCCTCCTCATCTCAAGAGGATTCCTCAGGATGCTGAAAACACTGCGCACAGCTATATTCGTGACTTCTATGTCCAATACAAGGAATGGTATAAAGCAGCCGTGAAAGCTTCAAAGGTGGCTTTTGACCGGGCGAAAGTTATTCAGGAGCGAGATGCCGAGATTGTCAAGAAAGACCGCATCATTCAAGTTCTTCAGTCTGAGATGGAGTCGTCTCGAAGCTCGGAACTCCAAGTACTAAAAAATCATGAAGATGCTGTGGCCAAAATGGCGAGAATGCAGCAGGCACACTGTGCCACAGTTGAAGAGATGGGCCACCGCTATACCAACGTTGTAGCTGAGCGAGATGTAGCCGTTAAGGAGCTGAATGATCTCAAGGCTAAATTTGCTGAGGTGGTGAAAGAGAAACACCACCGCTCAGGAGGCATGTGACCAAGCTGTGTCACTTTGGGCCGAACTTGCTATGGCGGTGGCCAAGTCCAAGTCTGTGGATGCAGAAATCTAGGAAAAGATTATGGCGGAGCAGTCCAGGATGGATGCTGATTTCGATGATCTCCTGGTTACATACAACGCTAATGTGTTAGAGCACAGAAATTTATCATGGCTGGGAGATGACTCCATGATTCTATATAACGCCTGGAATAGATTGGTGGAGGAGAAGAAAGCGGCGCATCCGGATGAAACATTGGATGACTTCGAGCTTGAGATGCGCTTGCTTACTGAGGAAGAGAGGAAAGCTCTTCATGAGGCGGTGGTTTCTGTGGCAAGAGAGAGGCTCGGGTTCCAACAGATAGAGACAGGCGAGGGCTCGGGGATTGAGCATCATGAAACGAGTGTTGGAGCTGCCATTCCGACATTACTTGAAAACATCAGTGCGGTCAATCCTCAGTCCGTCCCTGCTTATAATCCTGACCAGCCGCATTTATCTTCTGCTGATGTTTCTGCCCGTACTATGAGCCAGGCTAAGGAAGGTAATCAAACGTCTCCCGTATACATTTAGTATGGTGAATTTGGAGCAATACCCACAGCTAACAATCTTCGTTTTTTTCACATTTCAGTGACTGAAGTCGTTATCCCCGCGCCTCCTACATCTCAGGCTTCTCATCAAGCGCATGTGGCTATCGTTACCGAAGCTACCGTGACATCTTCTGTGGTCGGTGGATAAGGGGAAGCGGATACGTTATCTTTTGACACTCAGATGATTGAGGAACTCCTCAATCAACCCAACGATCCTTTCATTGATCCATCCTTCTCCATGAGCGGGACCACTCCGGCTGTTAGTGTTTCCATGCCAGTCATCAGTATATCCAGCGCGGCCCAAGTACCTCGTGAAGATGAGATTTTGGCTGAGATCAATACTGAGATGGGCACAGTGACCGCCGGTATGGACCAGTCAGGCCATGCCCCATTAATGATGATATCGCCTGGCGGCACTTTGATAATTGCGAGTGCTCCTGTTCCACCTCCTGCTGCTGATTCTATTCCTCCAGCTCCACCCTCCAAAAGAATCTCTGTTGCCTCTAGCTCTGAGGAAGAGGTGGACATTATGTCGCCATCTGAGGGCAAATCGGAGAAGAGCAAAAGAAGGAGGAAGAAGTTGGGTAGCAGCTCTAGCGGGACTTCCTCGAAGAAGAAGCCAAGGAAGAAGAAAGATTGAACTCCTTCTTCAGTTCTCTGTAGTGTTTTGCCTTTTGGTTTTCTCTATAGCCATGTATAGATGTGGACTCGGCTCCCACTAGCAGGAATTTTATTTTATTTTCTGAATCATCTTGTAATCGGATTCTTCTTGTTGATAGTGGAAATGAAAGTATATTCCCTTCCGTCTTCAATTCGATATTTGTTTTTGGTCCTGCCCCCAGTCTTGAGGATGAATATGGACTTGATGTATGTTTATACTCCATCTCGCACTCTAGGAGTACGGAGTTAAGGAATGTTTATAATCCGTCTCACACTCTGGGAGTACGGAGTTAAGGGAATGTTTATACTCCGTCTCGTGCTCTTCGGAGTACGGAGTTAAGGAATGTTTATACTCCGTCTCGCACTCTGGGAGTACGGAGTTAAGGAATGTTTATACTCCGTCTCGCACTCTGGGAGTACGGAGTTAAGGAATGTTTATACTCCATCTCGCACTCTGGGAGTACGGAGTTAAGGAATGTTTATACTCCGTCTCGCACTCTGGGAGTACGAAGTTAAGGGAATGTTTATACTCCGTCTCGCGCTCTTCGGAGTACCGAGTTAAGGAATGTTTATACTCCGTCTCGCACTCTGGGAGTACGGAGTTAAGGAATGTTTATACTCCGTCTCGCACTCTGGGAGTACGGAGTTAAGGAATGTTTATACTCCGTCTCGCGCTCTTCGGAGTACGGAGTTAAGGAATGTTTATACTCCGTCTCGCACTCTGGGAGTACGGAGTTAAGGAATGTTTATACTCCGTCTCGCACTCTGGGAGTACGGAGTTAAGGAATGTTTATACTCCGTCTTGCACTCTGGGAGTACAGAGTTAGTGAAGGATCGTTGTGCATCAACCCAAATTTAGCTTTTGATGTGATGGCTTGCCCCCGAGCTCGGGCTTCACTTAGCGAGTGGCTGGTCGTATCACAGCCACTCCATTCTTGAATAAATCCCATTGCGTGATGGAATTTTAGCTCTCCGTGCATCGTGATGTTATACATTGTATCTAATGAATCACAGCTCTGGCCTGAAGAAATGGCATTTTATTGCATCATCAGCCCTTGCGGCGCTCATTGACCATTCATACTTTAAGATATGTTGATTGGGATCGGAATTTCCTTCGTACAGAGGGAGAGTTGGCATTCTGAATCGCCGAGGAGGTTTAGCGTGTAGTATTTCGTTAGTGAAAGGAGTTTGACTACGGGAGATCCCCCAATCGTCGTTGATAAGTCCCTGGCTCTCGCGGATCATTTGACGTACCATGGTTGAGATGTCGGGCATAGCCATATTCCGTGTAGGCTGAACTAAGGTGTGGTTGGGTCCCATAGCGCGAGCTCGGACCGGACGTTGTCGATGGCCCATATCTCGCCTCCTTGGCTCCACATCTTCTGGGACGTATGGTTCGGGAGTACGCCCACGCTGTTGATTATTTGGATCCAACAGGTTTTGGGTATCAACCTTTGTCTCTACCGCGGCTGTTGTAGCGCGATCGCCTGTGGTATGCTGTGGAGCAACACCTCCTCGTGATGAGGGCCCGGCCTGGGAGCTAGTTGACGGTCCGACCCTCAACTGTCCCACAGTCAAGGCGGGTTGATATTCGGTAACTAGCGTATGACCTGCGTCCAACCGGGGACGTGTAGTTCTGCCATGATAGTCAGAGGAAGCAGAACTTTCAGTGGCGAGTGGGAAGCATCGCCCGTCCTTGTCTTCCTACGCCTTTGGCGGTTTAATTGATTGGTCAATTCAATGTTGGCACGCAACTGTTCAACTAACTATTGCCGGCTTTGGGTCAGTTCCTGGAGTAAAGTCTGGAACTCTTGTCTGGTTACCGGTCCAGATGGACCGGAGTGAGCAGTGTTGTCTTGATTGGACTGTAACTGCTGCGTGGGATTCTGCTCATCCCGAGCTTCTTGATTAGCAGCTGTAGAAGTAGTCCTTGTGCTAACCATCTTGAACAGTGGATTCCTCTCCTAGATTTTATGCAAATCTGAATAGAATTGAAGGATTCCGGAGTAGAGATCTGAATCTTCCTCTTGGATTTACGCAATCCGGTATCGATGGTAAATCCGAGGAGCAGGAGAAAAACTGGTTTTCTCAGTGAAAGCACCAAAGTGTTTGTACCAAAAATGGGCACAACACTCTTCGGAAGTCTTTGAAGAGATAAACGTGGAGAATGAAAATTAACGCTATGGATTATCTAACAAAAACTCCAAAATGATAGAAAGTAAAGTGCAAAGACAAGCGATTTAGAGTGGTTCGGCGTTTTAGCCTACGTCCACTATGAAGTTTGATGATTTTATTACTTGACACTCGAAGATTACAATTCTTTATAATGCAGTACAACTGGTTTTGTGAGCTAAGTCTGAATCTAAGACAACCGTGGTGATTCTGAGTAAATCTGGCAGAGTCTGGGCGCTCATTAGCTCTTAGAATTGTCTGACCTCTTTTCTGAATGACCAGGGGCTCTATTTTTAGGTGTAGGAGGCTGATATTTCGCCTAAACTGAAGGGAGACCAGTTCTGGTACGTCAGGGGGCCCACATGCCCGCTTTCTGGAAGTCCGGGCCAACTTTGGGATCGATTCGAAGCTATGTTCGAATCGATCAAGAAATCGTCCAATCGAGCTGAAATTTGGTGAGAACATTCTTCAATGTGTATGTAAGCTTCTGTGAAAATTTCATTGCATTTGGACTTGTAGATCTCGAGTTATGATCGACTCAAGATTGCACTTCTGGATGATTAGCTTGGTTCGAATCGATCCCTTCGAATCGATAGGGTCGACTCGCGCGTGGCATTCGTTGACGTGGCGCGCTTTCTTCGTATCGATCCTACTTTTACTCCGAGTTGATTGGGTCGAATCCACGTTTCTAGCTGCTGTGACTTAGTGGATTCGAGGTAGTGGACTCGTAGACATACTCGTTCGAATCGATCAAGGCATACCTTGGTTTAATCGATTCGAAGTTACTTTAGCAGGGTGGACTCGAAGTAGCTTATGGGATGGAGTCAAAGTGTATCTACCACATGGATTCGAAGTAGAGGAATACCTAATGGGTTCGAACTGTTGGATCTGGACGTGGTCTGTTTGGATGGATTCGAACTAAGGAGTGCTCAATGGATTCGAAGCTAGGTTATGTCTCATGGATACGAACCAAGGCATGTCTTATGGATTCGATCCTGATGGATTCGAAAAGATGGTTTCGAATCATTGCTTCACTTCTAACTTGTGTGGATCATACCTTGAGCATACGTACTCAGATCGACTTGAAACTTGGAACCTTGGCTTCCCTGGCTTCACTTGTCGTGTCTTATCAATTGTAGCCCGATCTGGATTCGGACAAAATTCATCGATATTTGCAGTTGCCCAACAATCATTCGAAGTTGAAGACGTGTGATCCTGTTTCCTTTTCAGTCAGTTCCTTGGTATCTCGGCCTTGCCAAAAGGCGGGATAACAGTTGTAGTCCCATCAATGTGAGGTTTAAAGATGTAGTCGATAGAATGAAGCTTCCCATCTCCAGCCTTTCTCCCTGCACCTTACCTATTTACGGGTTCGGCGGTGTCAGCATAGTACATGTGAGGCTCACATCCCACAGTCACTTTCGACGAGGAGCTACTGGTGGAAAAAATCTAGGTTCTATTCATTATGGTGAACTGTCCCTCCGCATACAATATTTTAATATGTAGGCCAACCTTGGCAGATATGGATGCGATAGTGGCTTACCAACGTCTAACAATGAAATTCCCAACCAAGGGAGGTGTAGGATGTGTTCGAGGCAATTAGCATGCCTCTAAAGATTATTATAGCATTTCTCTACAATAGGAAAAATAGGGTGTACTTATGTTGAAGTAAGAAATGACAACCATCGGCAGTGATACACCCGAAGGATTACCGAAGAAGCTCGTCACTCCCATTCATGCTAAAAGAATCCTATTTCCTAAAACCAAACCACACATGTTGATTACCACCACAGGTCGAGATGACACACATAATGGAAATGCCCTTTCCTCAACCAGCCTGAGCAAGACTGGGAGCTCACGCTACATGGAATGAATAGGCTCACCTTCATTGGTACACATGTACAGATGATAACAATATTCCTTCCCCTTTAGTACTAGACTCATCTATTGAAGGCAGAGTTGGCATCAGTCTTTCGGATTGAGAACCGACATCTATGCCAATCGAGGATATTACTAAGCGTATGATATACGCGTTGTACTAGTGTGATTTGTAAGAGAGTATTGAAGACAGTAGTGATAACCCTCTTGATTGCCATATTGGGTATTCCAGTCTAAAGGCGGGCCGGCTGCTAGAGAAAGTCTTGATTGGTTGCACCGACCCTGACAAGGTAGTCTATATAGGAAAATAGTTAAGCCCGGAAGAATGGGATGAATTAATTTCCTTTTCGAGGGAGAGCAATGATGTGTTTTCTTGGAGACATGCCAATATGACTGCCATCGACCCCTCGATTATATGATAAGCCCTTAACATCAACTTGACTGCCAACCTCGTCCAGCAGAAGAGACAACCACTTAAACCCAGTGGTATAAGGCACTTAAGGAGGATGTAGAAAAACTCTTGGCAAATGGTTTTGTTCATGAGGCGACATACCCAGTTTGGGTGGCTAACCCGGTACTTGTTCGCAAACCTAATAAGGCATGGAGAACCTACATCTATTTCTCAGATTTTAACATGGAGTGCCCCAAAAACAGTTTCCCTTACCCCACTTTGACCAACTTATGGATTCAACCAGTGGACACGAATTACTCACCTTCATGGATGCCTACTCTGAGTACAAAAGATTTCCATGCACTACTCTAACCAAGAGCATACCTCATTCATCACTAATGCTTGGCTCTACTACTACCAAGCCATGCCTTTCAGCCTTCACAATGCCGACACTATATATCAAAGACTCATTAACCGGATGTTCGCCCAGTAAATAGACCGCTCGATGGAGGTTTATGTAGATGGCACGTTAGTTAAATCTGAAAGGGCCGGGGAGCATAAGAAGAACTTAGCTGAGCTTTTAGCATACTCTGCAACTATAATATGAAGCTCAACCGAAGGAAGTGTCTTTTCATGGTACGATCCGAGAAGTTCTTCGGCTTTGTAGCGAGTGCCATGGGTATTGAGGAAAATCTTAACAAGATTTAAGTGATCTAAGAGGTGTAGGTGCCACGCAAGGTCAAGCAAATACAAAGCCTAAATGGAATGATCGTAGCGCTCAACCGCTTTGTGTCAAAAGCCACTGAATGATGTGTACCCCTCTTTAATCTCATTAAGAAGGGCATGTCATCCACATGGAACAAATTGTACCTAGCCATATTTCCTGTGCTTAAGCCAGTTGATAGGGATGACCTATACCTATACCTTTCGATAACTAACTATGTGATCAATGTCGCCTTGATCCATAATGAGGAGAAGATCTAGTGCCTTGTCAACTCATAACCGCCCATCGACTACAGTCGTATTTCCAAGCCCATCCCACCAAGATTCTCACCAACCAACCCCTGAAGCAGATTTTAAGCCGGCCCAACGTTGCAAGTTGAATGTTGAAATGGTTTGTAGAGCTCGGATAGCACCACATCACCTTCCACCCTCGCACCTCCATCAAGGGCCCGACGGTAGTCGATTTCATAGTAGAATGTTCCACTCTAGACATTGAAAAATAGCAAACAACATGCAGTTTACTCTCCCAACAGCTATACACAGATGACGCATCTAATGGGAAAGGCATGGAGGTAGGAATCGTGTTAGTCACATCCAATTGTAAGGAGCTCTGCTTTGTCGTCTGCCTAAGCTTCAAGACTATAAATAATGAAGCTGAGTAGCTATCCTGGCCAGTCTTAGGATGGCAAAGGAACCATGAATGCTATCTTTACATGTGTTTAGGGACTCATTGTTAGTTGTTATTCAGATAGAGGAACGCTTCTAGATCAAGGGAAAAACACTAGCCCTTTATATAGAAGAGGCCAAAAATCTCTTTGGCACCTTTGCGAGTTTCAGAATAGAATAGATCTTCTAAGAGAGAAATGCCAAGGTTGACTAGCTGGCCAAGGTGGCTAGCAATCCTGTATAAAGTATCCCTAGGTCCTAATAGAGTTAAGGCTAACCCCGTGTTATGAGCTAGGGGTGACTATCATGGAAATTAATGAAGCCTACCTCGATTCCTAGATGATCCCCTTGATGGAGTATCTTGCGCACGATGATATGCCTACTAATAGAAAAGAGGCCTGAAAGATCATATATCGGGCATCCTAGTACACTATTATAGATACAAAGCTATACCGATGAGGGTACTCAACTGCCCTCTAAGTTGTGTGACCGATGCAGAGGGTGGTCAAGTACTAGAAGAATTACATGAGGGTTTTGAGGAGATCATGCCGGGGGGTAAAGCCTGACAAAGAGAGCTGCTCGACAAGGGTATTACTGGCTGACCATGATCAAGGACATAATAGATTATGTTAAGAAATATGACCACTGCCAAAGGTTCGATAAGAACCTGAGAGCCTCCCTGAATGTCCTGATCCCTATGACGTCCCATTGGTCATTCAATATTTACGGAATAAATCTAATCAGTAGTTGTCAAATGCCAAGGATGGGTACAACCATGCCATATTTGATGTCGATTACTTCACAAAGTGGGTCGAAGTAGAACCTCCCTTAGGCGTCACCTTGTCCAAAGTCCTTAACTTCAAGAACAAGAACATCGTCTGTAGATTTTGGCTCCCAAAGAAAATCATAACTGACAATGGAACCTTCCTCAGCATGGAGTGGTTTCTTGGGCATTCCCCAGTTGTAGAGGTGGGTTTTTGGCTCACTTGAAATTAATTATTCTGCTAACTTTGGCTTTGAAAGTAATTTCTTTGAATGTGTGTCCTAGAAACTAATTGGACTGCAAAGTTTGTACTTCTGGTGAAATGCCCCTTTAGGAAACCAGTGCCTACCCTCACCCCCAACAAGAAGACGACATCATCATGGGCAAAAGAATCGGGACCCCTGTAGGGGTGGTCTCACTATCGGCTTGTTGATGCCTTCGATGAGAAAGGAAGCATTGAGTGGCCTACGCATCCCTATGGAGCAACACTACGGATGCCTGGTTTGGAGTTACAACATGGTTAACTGTGCCTTCGAGCACCAGTGCCCCGTCCCACCAGAGAAATAGGTAGCATCACAGGCAAACAAATCAAGACCATTACGGGGGTGGTCTCGCCATCGGTTTGTCGATGCCTCTGATGAGGAAGGAAGGAAGCTTCATGGAAAGTGCAGGCTGACTAATGCTTCCTTCCTTCCTCATCAAAGGCATCGACAAACCGATGGCGAGACTACCCCCGTAATGGTCTTGATTTGTTTTCCTGTGATGCTACCTATTTCTCTGGTGGGATGGGGCACTGGTGCTCGAAGGCACAATTAACCATGTTGTAACTCCAAACCAGACATCCGTAGTGTTGCTCCATGGGGATGCGTAGGCCACTCAATGCTTCCTTTCTCATCGAAGGCATCAACAAGCCGATAGTGAGACCACCCCTATAGGGGTCCCGATTCTTTTGCCCATGATGATGTCGTCTTCTTGTTGGGGGTGAGGGTAGGCACTGGTTTCCTAAAGGGGCATTTCACCAGAAGTACAAACTTTGCAGTCCAATTAGTTTCTAGGACACACATTCAAAGAAATTACTTTCAAGGCCAAAGTTAGCAGAATAATTAATTTCAAGGACAAATTCAGCGGTCCAATTACTTTCGAGGACATAATTTCATAGGTTTTTAGGCCCTAGAAACTAATTATTTTACGTTTTGTCCTTGAAAGTAATTATTTCAATTGTGTATCCTAGAAACTAATTCCACTTGCTAAAGAGGCCCTTGTGGCTAATTTCCACTTTGCTAAAGGTGCAGTTACCCACATTGTAACATCAAACCAGGCACTTGTAGTGCCGCTCCATAGGGATGCACAAGCCACTTAATGCTTCCTTCCTTACATGAGACATCGATGAACCGATGGCAATACCACCTCTGTAGTGGTCCTGATTCGTTCGCCTATGATGCTGCTAGTCTCCCGGTGGGACAAGGTACTAGTGCACTGGAGATGCAGTTACCCATGTTGTAACTCTAAACTAGGCATCCATAGTGCTGCTTCATGGGAAGTGCAGGCTGACCAATGCTTCCTTCCTCAGCATGGCCATCGGCGAACCAATGGAAAGACCACCCCTATCATGGTCCCCATCGTTTTCCCACAATCTTGACCACATCCCCCTAATAGGACGACATGCTAGTGACCTGGAAATACTGTTGCCCACGTCATAACCTTAGTACAGCGCCAATCAACAACTCACACCCTTCATTCAAATATGGGGGCCAAGCAGCTCCACCTAAAGATATGCCTTACTTTACGTAAACAAACCCATGCTTTCATCACATTTCTTTTGTTACCTTAAGCATGAGCTACTTGCGTGTTCACTTGAAAACACTAAGGGCATTAGAGCAGCCTGACTTTGAATCACAAAGAGTAAACACGAGGTACAAGCATGCATACATATTTAGTATGTGCAATGGTTTAAAAAAGAGGACAAGACAAACAAGAGTAATCCAGATAAGTAACAAATCATTGGTAGAAACTTTCAACATGAAAGAAAATAAACAATGTTAAGCAACTATTGTTACTGCCCGGCCAAAGAATTATCCAAACAAAACAAAAAACATAGCCAGACCAGCCTTTAAAAAGCTTATAAAGGTGGGAGATACGATGTGATATGTCAATCATCATCCATCGCTCAATGGATAAAAGTTACTCTAGAGAAAACAGGCTACCCAAGAAAAAGTATTTCTATTTTGAATGATCCAATCTTTAATCCTGGAATTTCTATAATAAATTAGATAGGTAGTTAGTATAGTTCCCTATCCACGAGTCTGCCATTGTATTGAAAAAATTCAATGGAAATAGGACGAAGGCCTTGAAAAGTATAAAGAATGAGAAAAAAATGCCCTTACAAAAATCAATTCCTTGTCTACCAATAGAGGGTCCAAAGCAGCGGACTTACTTGTTCCGTCAGTTAAAGAGGCAATCTGCTTGGGGGTAAGAACCACTGGGGAAAGCATGTCGGCCGCTGCCATGTCCACCACAACCTTTGCATATACTACATGATATTCTTCCATAGTAAGAAAGGAGTACGTTAATGGGAGATGGAAGTTGGCAAAGACAATCATATTTAACACACTATTCAACCTATCCTCTCACTGGCCATTTAAGGCTTTGATCTCCTCTTAGGAAGAATGACCCAAGTATGAACACAGCTTATCCTCCAGCCCATCTGCACCATTGCGGCTCCTCTCCAGGTCTACCCTTAGTTGTTGGAGCTCCTCCTTAAACTTCCTTCTCTCTATGGTGAGATCATTAATAGCGACCTCCCTAGGTCGCTTGTAAGCCTCCTCCCTGTTCTCAGCATCCTAAGCCCTCTTCAGCGGCTCCATCTCTTCTTACTCTTGCTAGTGCGCGACCCTCTCCTTCTCCAACCAGCTCGTCAGATTTGCCAAACCCGAATGAATGAGATAAGCTCACTCACATCACTGCTTGTACAATAAGCGGTTCAAATTACAAGTCGTAAAAAAGAAAATTTTAAGTATGCAGACTTACTAGATAAGCTTCCAACATATGAGAGTTGAGGATCTCATCTAGAGGATGGGTCTCCCAGCTCGACCGAGCCAGACTTTTTTGTTATGTGGCCTCCATCACCACCTCGGCTAGTACCTATGCTAGAATCCAAAGGCCATCATCTACCTCAACAGCCTAGAAGGTCGTTGACCCCACAACCTCAAGCTCATCCACTCCCGCTCAAGGTTTGATCATATCCGCCTCCTTAGATAATCGGCAGGCCAGAACACTGCTCAAGCTCTTCGGCTCTGAAACCCAAAGCCTTTTGGACGTCCTCCTCTACTCCGCCTCCTCTTCACCTCTTCCCTCCTCGACTATCACTTCCTCATCCAGTGTTGGTCAGCGAAATTTTTGTCCCTTTTCATTTGGTAGATGGGGGATGGTCAACGTGCGTAGCAGGTGTTAGGATAAGGTTGATGTGGTTGGGGGGAGTGTATCGCCCCTGTGCTAGCATCAAGAGCGACACCTAGGTTCAAATTAACCACTGCAAAAGACATGAGCACAAGTCAATGAAGGGAAAATAAGAAACTAAAAGGGAAACACTATGAAGCTAAGCTACCCTCTATAAGTCGGTCCCATGGTCACCTCCTGATTAAAGGCGGGCAGGGGGACCCCGTGCTACTACTACTAAGCTGTGCTCCTTCTTGGTGGTGTGTGCTAAGGGGCATGTTTTGGGTTATGTGTTTCGGAGAGCCATGGGTGGAGGGGTTCTTAGAGGAGGAACCGTGCTGGTCAGGTGTATTTGGTTCTTGTGCTTGGTCGCATGTCCTCCCTGCCTCGCATGCCTCTTCCAAACTGGTGTAATCTAATGACCAATCTATTATGGTATCACAACGAGGGACCATGACATCCACCAAGAGGTCCGGATTGTAGGAATCACACTCACCTTAATCAAACCCCTAATCTCGACCAAAGTCCGACTTAGTGGCCTCGCCCTCATCCTCATCCTTACCCGCCGTAACCACAGCTCCCCTCCTTCCAATCACGACCCTAGTCATCTTAGTTAGTCATGCGGTGGGGTTCTAACTATGGAAAGTCCTCCACATATTGTGTACCTTTGGCCTAAAAACCTGACCTAATGAAGGCTAACATCATTTAAAATAATCAAAAGGTTCCTTGCATGGTCCCCAGCATCCTTGATCAGGTGGAGGTACCCCTGGTACATAGAGAGGCTTAGCCCGAAGCTGGCAGGGGTCATTGCAAAAGAAATGGGGAAGATGATTATTAAAAGGACAACGATCAGGAAGAATTCTTCAATGAGTTAAGGAAAGCTTACAAGTCCCACTAAAGACCCAAGTGTTGAGGCCCGAGTTGACGATCATAGGAGCAAAATAAATTAATCTTTGTAGGGTGATGTTTATACTAAAAAGTGGCACAACATCTATAAAATGAAAGTATATAACTAGACGAATAAAATAGATTAAAATGAGAAATAATAGAACACACAAGATTTATAGTGGTTCAACTAATCGTTGCCTATGTCCACTTAACTTTGTTGATGATTTTGACAGTTGTTTACAAGAACTATTCTTATATATCAGTGATGATCCCTAGACTTACAAGAGTGATTTGATAATTCATAAAAAACTGAAAAAAAAATCTCCAAAACCATGCCCCTATCCCTCTATTTAAAGCTGTAGGTTTCCAAAATCCTCTCCACCATGTTAATGCCCACATTTCCCACATCAAGAAGGAATCATGCTAGAAAGAATACATACATATAAGCAATATTCAAGAACCGGTACCGATCCATGCTGATGGATCGGTATTGATCCCTGAAGTTGCCTTTTGGACCTCTTCCATGATCTTGTGCAAGTTCGACATGTTTGTGTCTCCGACTCTCTTATTTCATTTGCTTTGCTAAGGGCTTGGACCTGAGTGAATTTCTTAGTTCAAGGATAGGACAATAGTGTTTGGTTTGCGTCTTAATGGTTTGCGTCAGGGGTCGGTACCGATACTAGACTTTGCAATAATAGGCGCTTTCCTTGCCTACTTTCTTGGTTCAGGTGCTATGTACACACCGACCTTTACTTCATCTCCTCACTTTTGTTTTCAGAACTTTAAAACTTTGAGCTCACCATTAACGACCATGCCTCCATCCAATCGTTCAAATTTAAAGCCTCATCTCCATTTGCTACTACTATTCACTCCGTCGCCAACATCATCGACTCCAAGCTCTTGTAGGTCTAAACTAGAATCGATCGTTCTACATGAATGATTTTAATTCTCACTTGAATGCTCTTAAAATTCACGACTTGTTCTTCCAGGAGGTAGCGATCTTGAGGGTCAACATTGTTGGAGGCTTGCATCACTGGCCACGCTTGACTTTAGGAAAGAGGACAAAGCCTCTTGTGGATCGGCATCAAACCTGCACTTAGGGATTTTTACTTAAGTGACTCAAGCACTTGAGCACACTTTGCTTGACTAGTTGCTGATCCTACATTTAGGAAATTTTGACTTGAGAAATTTTGGGTGATTGAACGTATTTTGCATTCAAGTGAAAATTTCATAAGTGTTTCCATGAGATTACCAATGTGTGGTCAACGACGCGAGGCCCATTGAGACGGTCAGCGATGACAGTCATTTTAGAACCTGATTCAGCTTTCAAATGAACTTTCCACAAGCTTTACTAAATAATTAGTTTGAACTTGATGATGCTACATGATTCCACATGCATGCCTTGCACCACACTTAGTTGCACACGTTTAAGTTGCCCCTACCACTGATTGATTAGCACACATCAATATCCGTTGAGTTTGGTACATTGAATTTACAAGGCTCTATTTTTCAGCATAGAGATCAAAGCTTTCAATGTGCCTGATATTACTTATTTGTTAAGCTTTGATAGTTATGGATCCTAGACGCTCCTTGTGTCTCTCCATGACGGTCGTAGGTCCTTCAACTTCTATGTATGCTAAATCCGATATGGAGTCCAGTTCTACCATGCTTTCCATGCCAAGACATACTCCTGTACATTCCGAACCTTAACTAACTAGTAGTTCGGTGGAACAACCTCTTCAAATTATTTCTTTAGTGCCGCCCATAGAGCCTGCAGTTGGGGTTGCCCTTAATATTAATGCCATTATCTTAAATGATTCTCAAGACTCTCTAGCATCGAAAGTTGACATGACATCTCTTTGAAGAATATACGAGAGACATGGCATCCTATATGAGGACATGTAGGTTCCGTCATGCCATCAACGGGAGCATCTCCCACCAGTAGGACACACGGCTTATAACCAGTATATGTGTATGGCCGATTGTGTCCTGCCATTCAGTCCCTTTATCTGCTCGATGTTGCAATATATGAAGCTTGCCTTTCTCAGTGACATCTAAACGGCTGCACCTTCTTGCATTACATGTATATAATTCTCACCTGCCACTCGAACCATGAGCACAATGCTTAGGAGATTCGCTATTTGTATATTTTTAAATGCTAGAAAGGATCTCCTTTTCTTACTTATCTAGAGTATTCTATGGGTTGTCATATTATAACGGGCCTTTGGAACAAATTGAGCTACTTTAAAGATGAATTCCTTTTAGTGAGCTAGCCGCCTAGTTTTGTGCAAAGGTGGTTATCTAGACATAAGTCTTACTTTCATCCTTTTTTATATGGACAATATAACTTTAGTTATGCATACAATTATTCCTTGTTCTTGCAGATAGCTCGAGAAGGCCTAGTAGCATAGCCTTGGTGAACACACTTGCATCTCTCCATCAATTCTTGTGTTAGGAGAGGGATATGAGGGTGCTTCTCACTAATGGGAATTTAAGAGCCTATAGTCTCTTGGAAAGGGATCATAGCGTTGGCCACATCCCCGAGGCTGGAGATAAGGGTGACAACAGTTCTTCGTCGGAAGATGATGGCAAAAGTCAAGGGGTGCCACCAGTCTAGAGTCCTATTGAGGAGAATGGAGAAGTACATGGGTACGTCGAGGAAGGAGGAAGCGTTGGAGGAGGTAACGACAATGCTGAAGTCGGTTGCGAGTCTTCTAGTGATGGAGGCGATGGTGATCAAGCTTTCCTCTTAAAGCGATGACTCAAAAAAAAGATCATCATGCCGCGAACTTCCACAGAGTCTCCTCCGGCCGTAGTAATAGAAAAAACTCCTATTCCTCCCTTCGAAGACATGTATGAGAATCTTGGTCTGATTCCCAATGATTTTGGGTCTTATGGTCTTGGCAACATCAGCCTTGGGGATATTGACTCCCCTATCTATCTACCAGTCGAAGTGCCTATCACTCATACGGGAGAGATTACCCCTATTAGCAAACTTCAAGACTATGATCCATGAAGGGATACTAGGTCACATTCATACACTTAACGACAACACGTTCAGCTTAATTTGCATTATGCTCTCATTTCATTATTGCTAATCCGCTTGTGCCTCATTCATAGGTATAATGGAATGCAGGAGTATGTATGATACCCTCCAAAGCCATGCAAGAAGCATATGAGGCATGGATCACACACCCATTTTCATGGTTCTTCTTACAATTCTAATGCCAGTAGGCGCTCGGGCCGATATCAAGGGAGCCGAGACAGGGGTTATCAATCTCACAAATCACCTTCATAGCATAGGTCTCGGTCACCTCTGCCCCAATGCATGGATAAATATCAACGAGACTTGACAAAATGTTCCACCTATTGGGGTTCCTCGTGCCCTATTTTCGGTCTCCCTTACAGCATAACTGACAACACCCCATCTTGAGGTCCATCGTCTTGAGTAATTGTCTGGGCCTGTTATTCCTAGTTCTTTCCACCAGAGAGCTAGAAAAGGGCTAATCAAAAAACAACTACTACCACCGAGACGTAAATCACCTCCAACCCCCACTTGGAGGATCTAAGGTGTAGATTCTCGAAAGTTTGTTTTGACGATGTCATATTTGCTCCTGATTTAAAGGATATTCATTCGCATGTCCAAACAAGCATTATGGCCTATGTCGATAATGTATTCGACCAATACTTCAAAGAGAGACGTATTGCTGAGGTCATCTCTAAGGGTTCTTATAAAAGAAAGGTGGAGCTTGAAGGAATGAATCTCGAGTGAGAGGAAGATAAGCGCATCATAGCAACCCTTGACAGGGAAGTTAAGAGGTAAAACAAATCGTTGGAAGAGGCCAAGAAAAAGGCTAATAATCTGACTAAGTCAGCTAAGCTAAAGCGATAAAGCTATGAGAAATAGATTGCGGTTGCCCACTGCAAAAGTCACATCTTGTCCAAAGAGAATGATCGCCTCACAAAGGAGGTGGCAGAATTGAAAGGGTTGCTAGAGATTGAAAATGAAAAGAAAGATGAACCCTATCACAAGCTTATGGCTACAACGAGGAAATAATGGAAACCTGCATAATGAGAGATGCTACAGAAGCCCAAGCAAAATACGTTGAAGCTGCTGAAAAATGAGTTAAGGACGGTTTCGAGCCAATAATCATCAATCACAATGCGAATGCTATCAAGTTTGGGAACTTGAAATGGCTCGATGATGGATACCCTGTGGTTTTAGCTCTAGCATAGGAAGAAATTATCAAGCAAGAGCGAGAGCTCTTTGGTAGAGCTGATGTTGATATGGAGCGATTGAAGCCCAAGCTTCTGAATGAAGTAGATTTGGAGGCACTTAAAGCTGGCGAGCGAGTTATAAATCACGAATTTGCCTCCAGGGTTTAGAAAGATCTGGCTGAGAGCTCTGGATCTGCTTTTCATAACCATACAGTAAATATTATTGATCCTTTGGCCTTTGTACCACCAGTCATCGAAAGCACCATATCCCTTCCCGGCTCAACGATCGTTCCTTTTGCCGAGGTTGCTATTGGAGTTTCTACGGTCCCAACATCCATGACAAATTTCGCATACAATCCCGACAAATCCCTATTTTTGAGGCCGCTCATGTTATCTCCCATTACGGAAGGGGGCTCAGGTGCCATGTCGGCTCATGTTGGATTTGTATCTCCTGAAGGTATTTCATTAACCTCGTCCGTGTTTGGGATGGCTCATATGACACCGGTTGACTTCACTAATCTATGTTTTTATGTTTCTCAACTTTCAGGTCAGCCTTTGATCATCCCCTTGCCCGAAAAGAACCTATCAACGGGGATGCAAGCTGTAGTTGCAGAATCAGTCGCAGTGTCTTCCTCCCAAATGCTCCTAGATATTTCAGCTAGAAAGACTCTGGACCATAGGGATGAAATGATTCATGCCTTGGAAGAGGAGATGATAGGGGATTTTCATGGGGCACAAGAGGAAGAGCACCTCATCATAACTAGAGCTTCCAATCCTTCCTCTGTGCGTACAATGGAGGAGATGCTCCAAACTCAAGTCCTATTGGCTAAGGAGATTAAGAAGGAGAAATATGTTGATATACCTTCTCCCTTTTCCATCTCATTACTTGATCAGCCCATTTTTGTGCCTCCAAAGACTTCGGTGGGTGACCTTCTAAAGGGTTATAAAGGGAAAGATTGGAGTAGGAGGAAACCTGGTGAGTCCAGATTTCCCTTTACCGACGAGAAGAAAAAAAGGGACAAAGAGGAGAAAGAAGGTCTAGTTGTGCCCTTCCTTGCTTGCCATGTTTGATCTTGTTTATGACTCATGTATATAGGCTAAAGTTGTGCGAGTACTGCCCTCGCTTTTGGTTTAAGCGACATGTGAATAAAATTTTAGACTTGTTTTTCTTTCAAGTCTTGTGTTAATTCGTCTATGTATCAAGAGATATGCTTATTATTTTCACTTGTATGCACATGAATCATTTCTTCACTATCACTTAGCCGAGTTAATAGTTTATCTTGTTTTGTTTCCAATTAACTTCCATTCGACTAGTGATTGCAGTAGAGATTATATTACCTCTTTAACCGAGAAATTATGGCATGGGTGCCTATCTTCTAGCACCCTTGCTTGGCCATGCCTAATTCTGGGCTTCGATTGAGTTGGGTTACTTGAACTAGCTATTTGAACATCCCTCTTTAGAATGTTTTCATGCCTAACTCTGAGCATCGATTGGGGTTGATCACATAGAGCGTTGATTTAAGCGCTCGTTTTCAGGACGTTTGTATGAGACCTTGCTTAACTCTGGCTAAGGTATTGGTACACTGCCAAATTTCGGGCATGAGTCATTAGGGTGAACTATCTCATTCCACCCTTAGATGTTTATGCTCTTGCCCCCAAGTCATGGGTAGAGGAGTTGATATGTATCTATTTCGACATACCTAGAATGACAACTTCACAGGTCCGATCATGGACCATAGACGTTTGGTCGACACCTATCTCTGGGTACCGTGCACCTGCGTTATGTACATGTAGATTCATTTGTGTATGCCATGATTTACAATTTATAGTACATTTTAAGACAGATTCACAAATTTTGGAAGTCATTTCATTTTATATTCACAAGAAATGGCATATTTTGTCTTGTTACATCGGAATTGATCAAATATTTACGGAGTCAGATTTCAAGTGAAATAGCATCGTAAATGTTCACTATTCCACGCCCACGGGAGTGAAATCCCATCAACATTTTCCATCTTGAATGTTCAGTCTCCAAGCTCATGCTTGATCATGTACGGACCTTCTCAACTTGGGCCCATATTCGTAGGACTTGGGAAGATTCTTTTGAGGACAAGGTCACTAATTTTGAAGATACGATTCCTGACCTTGGTGTTGTAATGTCGCGCCACTTGTTTTCGTTGAGCAACGACTCTTAGTTCAGCTTCTTCACACTTCTCATCAATCATGTCGAGTGAATTCAATAAGAATCTCTCGTTCGTTTTAGGATCATGATGAGTCGCCCGATAAGAAGGTATTTCCAACTCAATCGAAATCATAGCCTCTGATCCATAGGCCAAAGCGAATGGAATATGAATGGCTGTGGACTTGTGGCTCATTCTGTAAGCCTAGAGTGCTAATGGTAATTCATCGACCCATTTTCCCTAGGCCTTCTCCAGTTGCTTCTTCAGATTGGATTTGATTATCTTATCTATGGCTTCCACCTATCCATTCGCTTGTGGGTGTGCAACCGCCGTAAACCTTTTCTTGATGTGATAATGGTTGAAAAAGGTTTTTAAACTCTGCTCTGTCAAATTGAGTTCCATTGTCAGAGATAATCTTTCTTAGAACTCCAAAACGACAGATTATATACTTAACCATGAAGTTGAGCACCAGCTTCATGGTGATCATAGCTAGCGGTTCCGCTTCTATCCACTTTATGAAATAGTAAACAACAACAATGATGTACTTCACACCACCTTTAGACGTCGGCAACACACTAAAAATGTCAATTTTCCAGACTGTAAATGACCATGGACTGACCATTTGTGTAATCTCCGTTGGTGAGGCTCTAGGAATCCTTGCAAACTCTGGCACCTATCACACTTCCCAGTGTAATCGACCACATCCCGGTTGATGGTGGACCAGAAATATCTGCAGTAAAGGATTTCCTTGGCTAAGGACCGCCCCTTTGTATGTTCACCACAAGCCTCTTCATGCACGTCTGTGAGGACCCTTTTGGCTTTCTAGCAATGGATCACAGCACACGGATAAAGAATCCTTTCCTGTACATAACTCCTTTCTGAATAAAAAATCATAAAGCTTTGCGAATGAGATTTCATTGTTCATTCCTTCCACAAGGAAGGGTTCCTCTTAGTTGGTAATCCTATATTACAGGGTAATCCATGACTCATTCTTATAATCAACCTCCAAGATTTAATCGATATCCATCTGGTTGACGCTCGAAGCAGATTATACTTTTATTGGGACCAAACCCATGAGTTACGCATCCCTTGAACTAGTTAATTTGGCTAGTGAATCGTCTTTTGCATTTTACTCTCTGAGAATATGCGTTATCATGTAATATTCAATATCGGCTAGTAACTCTAGGGCCTTGGTTAGATAAGGAGCTAGCCTTTCTCCTTTTACTTGACTCCTTCCTCACTTTGCATACCACCAATCGGGAGTCGCAGAAGATGTGTAAAGTTTTAACTCCTAACTCCTTCACAATCTTAAGTCCCTCGATCAACGCTTCATATTCGGCTTCGTTATTCATCATGGGAAACTCGAGCTTCAACGAATAACATATCAAACATTCCTCAGGAGTCATAAAGACACACCTGGCCCTGAGCAATGCTCGTTGGATGCTTCATCGGTATACATCTTCCATCTGACATTCCGCTCTCCATTACCCTCCAAGGTGTCATCCCTAGCCGTGTATTCAATGGTGAAATTTGCTAATGCTTGGCCCTGAATTGCTCTCCTAGGATGATACGTACTAGCTGAGTTCAATGTTCCACTTGGGTAACATTCGCGAAGTCTCAGGTTATCACAAAACTTGTCTCAAAGGCTGGTCAGTTAATACTTTTAATTGGGTGAGCCTGGAAATATAGATGGAGATTTCTCAAATTGATTAATAGGTAATACGCTAGTTTTTCCAGCTTTGAGTAGTTCTTATCTGCCCCTGTTAATCATTTGCGAATGTAGTACACTGACCTTTGGATTTGGGACTCCTCGTGTACAAGTGCGGTACTCAGAGCGTGCATAGAAACTGCCAAATAAATAAATAATTCCTCTTCCTCTAGTGGCTTTGATAAGATGAGGGGCCTCTCCAACTGATCCACCAATGCCTGAAAAGCATCCTTGCACTCCTGCGTCCAAGCGAAGTTCCTCATCCTTTTCTTGAGAATATCAAAGAAAGGTATGCATTTATCCGTGGCCCTCGAAATAAACCGACTCAGGGCGACAACCTTCCCGTTCAAACTCTGAACCTCTTTTACCGACTTTGGGGCTTCAATGCTCCTCAACACCTCGACCATCTTTGGGTTAGCTTTTATCCCTCTCGAGTTCACTATGAAACCTAAGAGCTTCCCCAATGCAACTCCAAACGAACACTTCAACGGGTTTAACTTCATCTCGTATCTTCAGAGCAGGCTGAACATACCTTCTAAGTCTTCAATGTAGTTCATAGATTGTTGTGACTTCACAAGCATATTGTCCATGTAGACCTTCACTGTGCGTCCAATCTATTCTTTGAACATCGAGTTCACCAGTCTTTGATAAGTTGCCCTGCATTCTTCAAACCGATGGGCATAACAAGATAGCAATATAGTCCTAGGTCAGTTATGAAGCTAGTGTGCTCCTGATCCGGGACATGCATTACAATCTGGTTGTCACCAAAGTAAGTGTCTATAAACAATAACAGCTTGTGCCCAATGGTTGAATCTACCAACTGATCGATCTTTGACAATGGGAAACTATCCTTCGGGCATGCCTTATTCAGATTAGAATAGTCGATGCACATCCTCCACTTTTCATTTGATTTTTTGACCAAAACTGGGTTGGATACCCACTCTAGGTATAGAGCATCACAGAAGAAGTTGTTATCTTTTAGCTTGTATACTTCCTCTTTCAGTACACTGAATCGCTCCGGACCCACGCTGCATCATTTCTGCTTTACTGGAACATATTTAGAGTTCACATTCGATGCATGACACACTATCTTTGATGATATTCCACACATGTTGGAATGTATCTAGGAAAAAACATCTAGGTCCCCTAGAGAAAACCGATCAGCTCTTTCATCAACCTCATGCTAAGTTGAGACTGGATCTTTAGGACCCGTGTAGGACCTCCCGACCGACTGGGATGTTGATCGTCAATTCTGCACGGTCCTCCCTTACATCCTCTGGCTCTATCCTCGAATCTATATCCTTATGGAACTGGCTATGCTGCCCAAGCTAGGGCTTGGGCAGTGGTTGCTATGCATCCAACGACTTGATGCAGAGTCTTCTCCATCCTTTCCTTTCTCACGTTGCTTTGCCTCCTTCAGCTCTACGACTTAACATTCACACTCGACACTTTAGTCTCCTTGGATAACTTCCACTCTTTTATCTGTAAGAAATTTCATCGTTGGCGCCATGGGGTAAGGGCCACCCGAGAACTAGCAAGGATAGATAGCCCAGAAAAGCATTATAAGTTGAGAAAATGTCCAACACTAAGAAGGTCATAACACGCACTCGCTTGCGGTCACCTTCACCTAAAACCACTGGTAGGTCCACACATCCTATAGGTTCTGTCGCCACTACATTAAATCCTTAGATCAATGATTTTCATGGCTTAAGATCCTGAGTATCCATCTTTATTTGGTCATAAGCTTTTTTAAACAGGTTATTTACTGAGCTACCACAGTCGATCAATACCTTCTTCACAATTGCCAGACCAATTGTGGCTGATATCACCAGGGGATCAAGTGTAGGCACTTGGACCCTGTTTGCATCTCTGTTCTTGAAAATAGTATCCTCGGTCATTATCTTAAGTTGTTTTGTTGGACCCCTATCTTCTACAGCAAAGCAACTCTCATTCACAACGTGCTTCAATGAGCTCCCATATCTCTCCATCTCATTCTTGCTCTTCACAGCTGGATGAGATCCACTAGAAATTGTGTTTATGACTAATCTTTTCCTAAGCTGTCTAGACTCGTCATCACTAGGCCTGGCCTGGCCCTGTTGTTACTGTTGTCCCTGGGGATAAGCATTTCCTTTCCTACCATCCTAGGCGGTTTTAATAAATTGTTGTAACTTCTTTTTTCCAATCAAATCTTCTATCACATCGCATAGATGCCAACACTCATTCGTGTTAAGACCGTGGGCTTTGTGAAAGCGGTAGTTCTTACCGGATCTCTTCTCCTTCTTTGTCGAATCCCTTGCAGGCGGTTTCTTGTAATGTTTTGTACCCTACATTTAAAAGTAGATATTTTCAACCGAGTTATTCAACGAAGTGTATTCTTCATATTTTGAAACCTGGATGTTTCCTTAAGTATGATTTTCGATCTCCACCTCCTTGGTCATCTCTTTTAAGACTACTACCCTTGTTCTCAACATTCACATTTATATTACCGGAGCTTCTCCAGTTTGCTTCACCACAACATTACTTTATACCACATTAGCAAACTATTCATCACTCGGCTTCCTATAGAAAACATCCATCGGCGGTGAGGGTTTCATTTTTAGCAATCTTCCAAAATTAGTATCGGCATGTATCCTTATGACCAGTGCCATATCTTCCTTTATAGTACTAACCTTTGTTACTGCCGTTGAATCTACCCAAAAATCTTTCAATGACTCTCTCGCTCCTTGGAAGAGATTCGACAGCGACATCACATCTTTTGGACAAGTTGCATGCAAATGAAACTACTCAACAAATTGCCTTACTAGTTGATCGAATGATGATATGGATCTTGGCAGAAGCCGAGTGAACCACATCATTGTTACACCTTCAAGAAAAACTAGAAAACATCGACATCTGATGGCACTAGTTTCCTTAGCAGTGTTCATGTGCCATTCGTACTTCAACAGGTGATGTCTTGGATTCGTCGTTCTACCATAGGATGACATCATCATCATCGTGAATCTTTGAGGGTATTATTCACATGAAATATCCTCAGTGAATGGGTTCATACTGGGAGAAGTACCTCATTCATCATTACTTCTATATTGGGTCTCATTTACTAGCTTTTTTACCATCTCCACCAAAGAATCTGGCTCAAACTGATCCACCAGCCTACAATAGTCATGGCCTATCCCGAGTGTTTGACTCTGCAAATGTTCTTGGTTAGTTCTATGATATCTGGGTTCCTCTGACTCCATGAGAACTGTTCATCCAGTTGATGCTTTTTTATTATTTCTACAAGGCGGATCAGTAGCGACCACTTGAACTCCAACATTCTAGCTGTCAACAATACGACCTACATTATCACCAACATCATCCTCCGAGACATCAACACGTTCATTAACCAAATTGAGCTCCAAGGGTTCGGTACCAATCCTTGCATGCGGTTTGGCATCGATCCTCAAGCCCCCACTCCGAACTGAAATCAATCTCCCCTTCGAAGTACTAGTTTTCGTTCTTTTCATCTTCTATTTTCCTTCCCTATGCTCCTCACTAGATGACGAAGAACTTTATTCCTCTAAACCGGAAGGAGTCAAGTCCTTTATGTTCCTTCTGTGACTTCAGATCAGTTGGTAATCAAGGCTCTCCTTCATCTGCCAATTCACCTTATCCCAACTTTCCTGTAGTTTTTCATTTATCGCCTTCATCATCCGATCCATTTTGACCCTTGTAATCACATCTAACAGATTTTGGATTTCTATTGCGTTTGGCTATGTAACATTTTCAACACGTTAGGATACAATGCTTTTGGCATTGCTAGCGGGTCTAGAAGAAGTCGATTTCTCTTTTCGTGGAGCCATAAGTCAAATTAATCCTTCGATGGATTCTGCTAGAATCTAAATAGCCTCAGGCTATGACAATAAAACTACCGGATATACCTCAAGGATTTAAGCTATCCAAAAGTAGAAAATAGATCCTAATAGACTGAGATTAACCTTCTCGATGAAAGCACCAAAATGTTTGTACCAAAAAGCGGTACAAACACCCAAAAATGAAAGTAGAGAAATAAATGAAGAAAATAGATTAAAATCAGAAATTATAGAACACACAAAATTTTAGTGGGTCGGCTAATTGTTGCATACATCCACTTAACTTTGGTTGTGATTTTGATAGCTATTTAAAAGAACTGTTCTAATGGATCAGTGATGATCCCTGGACTTACAAGAGTGATTTGATAACTCATAAACAACAAAAAAAGATCCTTAAAACCATGTCCATTCCTTCTAGCTATAGGTTGCTGAAATCCTCTCCATCGCGTTTATGCCCACGTTTTTCACATCTAAGAGGAGTTGTGCTAGGAAGATCATGGCCACAACAGCAATATTCTGGGATTGGTATCAATCCCTAAAGTTGCCTTCTGGACCTCTTCCACGATCTTGTGGAAGTTTGACATGTTTTTTTGTCTCCGACTCTCTTTTTTTATTTGCTTTTCTAGGGGCTTAGATCTAAGTGAATTGCTTAGTTCGGGGATAGAACAATAGTTTTGGTTTGCATCTTGATGGTGGCAGTGGATATGAACTTGTGAACCATCCATAGCATGGAATTGATCGCAACCACCTTAACTCGGTAAAGCATGACGTATGCGAAGATTTTAGGGAGCTTTCAAGGATCGGTACTAATCCATACACTTTGCTTCTTGGGCTTTGGTCTTGTTGCTCAAGAGATAGGAGATGTGCAAGACCATGCTTGGAGACTTTATTATCTTTTGGCTTGATTCAATGATTGCACTTGGCATTTGAGCTTATCAGTTATCACTATGGACTTCCTGTCTTGATGGCATTCAAGTTTGACCGATCGGGTTCTTTTGAATATGGCTTGGTAACAAGGCTAGATAATAGGCGATGCGTTGCTTGAGAGACCATAGACCAAGGCGGGAGAGTCAACGACCTAAAGCGGTAGTAAATAGCCAGCTTATTTCATTTCTACCACCAGAGCTTGAAAACGATACGAATAAACATAGGATCTGGTCGGGGGAGGTCTAGCTTGCAACAAATGACATAGAGCCCGACTAGAAGCTTATAACTATTTTGATCCAACTAGCCCTATGCCAATCGATTTGCATTCATAAACCTGATGAAGGAAGGATGTAGGAAGAAGGTTGCCCAAACTTTCTTGTAAGCAAGAGACCGAGTGAAGTAACCCGATGAGGAGTTATTGGGTCGATTCGTAAAAAGTAGGTACCTAGGGGAAATTTCCATATACTCGAAGTCGGCTAAAGAACGCTCTAGGTTGATTCGAATCTATTGAACCAAAGAAGCCCCCTGTAGAAGGGGCATCCGACCACTTGTGGATGTGTATTCAGCCATCTGCAATTAATAGCAAGTCACCTAGGTTAATGAACCGCCCCCAACCTATCAAAAATATGTGTAGTCTAAACACTACACTAATATAGGTGATCGACCGACCTAGTCCTACCTATGAGTCCGATCTGAATGTTTCCTACTCCTAGTCAAGTGAAGGAGGTTCGGCAATAATGATATCTAAAGGCCTCAGATTGTTCTCATTATTTGTGGGGCCCGACGTTCGATGATCACCATAGGTGGTATAGCGACGATCGTCAAACACCAAAAGCTGAAATAAGGTTCATCTATAAAGTTTGTCAAGGGAAGGTTCTTCCTACGAATTTGGATGGATAAATTTAAAGGAATGCTATAACAACATGAAAACCAGAGAAACACCAATAAAAATAAAAATAATAAATGACATTCATGCAAAAAACATAGCCATGAATACACATGTATCAAAATTAAGAGAAGAATTACTTACTAGTGATTCAATTAGACTTGATGAAAAGATCGAGTTCGCTATGGACGACAGTCAAGTTCTACAGTTCTCTAATAGCGAAATACCTTCAAAAAAACCCAGTAAAGATTGAAGCAAGGAGAGGGAATGTATATATGCAAGAATGAAAGCAACATGGGCCGATGGATTCACCACGTATGAAGAAATCCAAACCGTCTAGGTGTAACCAATGCACTATCAAATCCCCATGTAAAAAATGTGATTTGCTCTTGCCGAGCTTGGAAAAACAAACCGCCTCCAGCATTTATCCGATGAAGCATATGATGGAATTTAATGGGGCATTAAATGCATGAGTGAAGTGCCCACCCTCGTGAACAGGCATGGGACTGGAAGTAAAATGTTGCTTGTATTTCTTGCAAAATAAAAAGAGACAGGTCGGTCCACTTAGAAGCCCATATCTTGCTTGGACTAAATGCATGATGGCTTTGTTTCTTTGCACGGCTAGCTCAAATAGCAACCGTCAAAGCCCAACCATCATCTCCATTCGTCGCACAACCCCTCGGTTATATGTTTTATCTGACAGCCCGATCGGGCTTGCTCATAGAAGCACCTAATCGTTTTCAACAAAAATGGTAGGCTGGTCTCCCTTACTGAAGACAGGCATAGTCGAGGCAGGTTACTCTTAGGGGATAAGTCCGACAACAGTCAACCTAGCCAACCGATAAAACCATCAAAATAGCATCCTCGTTCCGCGTTATCCACGCCTGAATCTATCACCACTCATAGTAACCATCTAACATCCCTTAACCATGCAACCAAACCATCAAGCTCCCTTGACACAAGAGATGCACCATCCATGCCACATTGTGGGGAGGTCGGTTTCTACTAGAATGGCTCATCTAACATAAGCACCATTATGCAGCATTCCCCTAATGTATTATGCTGACACCCTAATACCTCTACTATAGCCACCTCTTAGTCCATGCCATCGACCGCATTTTAGGGATGTTTCCACAGTGTAGTTCGTGTTAGTACCTTAGGTATTGGTTTTGGTGATAACAACCATAGGACATTATATAAAATATAGATACTAATGTTTTATCAAGTTATATATAATATATAGTGCAGGATATTAGACAAGTGTTGATTAAGAAGACTGTACATTATCAAGATTAGATTCAAGATGCTAATATAGAGTTTCAAGAGTTGGAGAATGAACACTCATGAGTATTGAAGAGTTTAAGATTTCAAGATATTCCAGATAAGTTATAGAGTCGTAGAATTTATGTTACAACCATGATAGCACATTCCCGATCTTTCTCTCCTTCTCTAGTTTTGTTTTAAATTGTCTTTCAAATATCCTGATTTTAAAATAATATTTTCAAAATATTTCTCAAAATGATTTTCAATCTCTTATACTTATAAAGATATTATTTTAGTGCTTTTAAGTTTATATATATATATATATATTGAATTTTTTTTATACTTTAATAAGTTATAATTATATTGATTTTATATGTAAATATATATTATTTACATTATATTAAAATTTTCAAAATTATTATATAAAATTTTATTATGATTAAAATATGTATAAACTATGCTTAAATGATTTTACAAAGTATCAAACTATTTTACAAAACAACGATTTTTCAAAATAATGTTTTAAATATTTTAAAATTTTAAAAAGAGTATGTCGACATACTCTATGTATGTATGTCGATATAGTGGCCGATTTTTTTGAAATTTAAATTTCAAAAGTGGTGTCTTTTCGTCGTATCTCTTTTCTAATGGATATGACCGTTGTTCCTTTATAAATAGCAGACTTCCAAATGAATTTTCAATCATCAATTTTTTATTCATCCCTCCTCCTTCCACTCTCTCATTTTCTAAATCAAAATATACCAAAACTCTACTGAAATCCAACCAGAATCAAATTCAATCATCACTAGTTTGATTCTCCTTCATCTACTCTCTGATTTCTCTCATCTCTTTCACTTAAACCAAGATCAAAGTGCTATTCAAGAGTTATAGGATCAACTATAATCAAGATCGAAGATCCAAATCTATAAAACTCTATCAAATCATGCTGCTATACTTGTGAATGTGATTGTAGCCCATAAAATCAATTGGGTGTGCTTAGTAGCCCATAAATATAGTGGGTGTGCTTGTAGCCAAAAATCAAGTGAATCTACCCAAAGGTCGGGATTTTGGAGGATGTATCTCGTAGCCTTGAAATCGAGATTGTATTTGCATTTACTTGTTGAAAAGAAATCCGTACAAGGAATTATGGGGGACTGGATGTAGGGTAACTCCGAACTAGTATAAACTTCTGGTGTGTTCTTTCCATTTTTACTTTTACTGCATTTACTTTTATCTGCACTTTGATTCTGTGATTGCCAAGTAGAATCTTAAAGAATTTAAAAAATATTCATATAATCCATTAAACACTTTTCACCCCCCTCTAGTGTTAATTTAGCCTTAAGATTCCTATTCCATTGACTCACATTTGGTATCGGAGCATTGGTTTTCAAAGTATTCATCATTTGATTTTCGAAAAAATTTAAATGGCTACCAACATTGGTAATAGTACTGTTAGTTACACTATTAATACACTCTTTAGTAACTCATTTGTCGAAGGATAATCTACTGCTAGACCTCCACTTTTTAATGGCATTATCTACATATTGGTTATGTAGAACGCAAATTTATTTACAGTCAATTGGTTTAAACTCTTGGAATATCACACAAACTGAGTACACTGAACCCGATACTAATTTTGCACAATGGACTGCTGACCAAAAAATAGTTGCACAACGTAAGTCTAAGGCTATGAATATATTATTTTGTTCACTACATATAAATGAATTTAATAGAGTATCTACATGTAAGTCTACATTTGAAATTTGGAGAACTTTTCAAGTTACATATGAAGGCACAAGTAAGGTTAAACAGACCAAAATTTCTATGTTAATAAACCACTTTTAATTATTCAAAATGAGTCCATATATGATATGTATAGTAGATTCCAAGATATAGTATGCTTAATTATTACACTGGGTAAAAATTTTTTCCAAGGAGGATCAAATTAGAAAAATCCTTAATTCACTTACTCCTGAATGGGATCAAAAGTCTCTTGCAATCGAAGAGACTAATTACATTAGCATTCGAAAAATTAAAGGCAATTTAATGTCTTTTGAAGCACAAATGCAGGGCATACGAGAAAGCAAAGCAATAGAAAAGAAATCTACATCTTTTAATGCAATGATGGATAATCCTGATTCGGACAACGATGATGATGAAGAAATTGCTTTCTTGGCAAGGAATTTCATAAAATTTCGAACATACAAGAAAATGAATAATTTCAAAAGAAATGACAACAAAAATCTAAGAAGCGAAAGTGGAAGCGGAAATGGCATTAGATATTATAACTGTGATGAACTTGGTCATTTGAAACGAGACTGTCCACATCTTAATAAACTGAAAACTACACCAAATACCGGTTCATCTACAAAACGGAGAAGAGCCTATACTACCATATTAGACGATTCCAACACATCCTCAAGTGATAATGAATCATATACAGAAATTGCTAACATGTGCTTCCCAGTAATACATAATTCAGACGATGGAATGGATCAGAAAAAGCACGCTTTTAATATATCAAAAGTTTTAATTCCTTGAATGAATTTTTTTTGGTTGCTTCATTGGTTGTAGGAATATCCTATAGATTAATTATAATATTAGTTGAATATTATGTGATTATATTTTAAATTTAAATATTTTATATATTTTAATAATATAATAATAATATAAAATATATTTAAAATTATTTTTCTATAAATAAAATAACTATAAATAGATATATATAATAAAATATGATGTAGTTAAATAAAAATCATTTTTGAAACATTCGACATGTATGTCGACATACACCCCTAGCATATGTCAACATACTTCGGCAGATTTTGAGTTTTAATTTCAAATTCAAAATTTGAATTTTTCCACAACCTTGTAACATCCCCTATCTAGAGGCCCAAATCTAAGCGCTATAGATGCTGCAGTCATCTATAGTTGTTTGTACCAAAATTGGGCACAACACTCTTCGGAAGGGTTTGAAGAGATAAAATGAAGAAATTAAATAGAAAATGAGGATTATCTAACAAACACTTCAAAAACAAATAAGAAAGTACGCAGAAAAACAGAAATTTAAAGTGGTTCGGCGTGTTGCCTACATCCACTATGAAATGATTGATCTTTATTAACTTTTGGTTGCTGGTTATAGCGAATTACAACAGTAAATCTCGAGTACAACAGTGGAATTTGAATGCAATGGTGAATTCGGTAGAGTCTGGACGTCAAAAAGCCAAAAGACCCTTTTTCTGTAGGTTCTGGGCTGCTATTTATAGGCGTAGGTTGCAAATATCTCGCTCAGATCTCGGGAGACCTCTTTTGGCACGTGAGCGGGCCCACGCGATCGATCCCACATGATTTGCACTCGGTCTATGATCGATACGAACCAATTTCGTATCGATCAAGATTTGGCCCAATCGAGTCGAAATAGGGCATGAACATTCTTTGAGTTGTACGTGAGCTCCTGTGAAAATTTCGTAGCATTTGGACTTGTAGATTGTGAGTTATGATCGATGCAAGTTCGTGTTTTCTCTAAGCTGCTGAATTCGTATCGATACTGTTCGTATCCACCTGTTCGTATCGCTCTTTGGGCACGCACTTGCAAGTCGACGTGGCGCTAACTCCTCGGATCGATCCACTTTTCATGCCGAATGACCGAGTCTTATTCGTATCCAATATCGGAGCCTTGTTCGTATCGATCGATTTTGGCCTTGTTCGTATCGATGTTAGTGGTTCTGTTCTGTTCGTATCGATCGTGTTTTGTCTTGTTCGTATCGATCAACTGTGTTGTTTTGTTCGTATCGATCGGCTACACTGTTTTGTGCGTATAGTATTGACTTCATATGGATGTGTGGTCAATCGATACGAAACATGTTTGAAGTCCGATCGATACGAAATGCATATTCGTGCCACAGTCGATGGTTAAGAAGTAAACAATCATGGATGGATACGAATTGGATGTTGGTCAACCGATACAAGCAAGTTGGAATTGATCGATACGAAATCGTGTATGTCTGATGGATACGAACAAGATCGATACGAAGGGGCCGCCTTTGGATGGATACGAAGAGTGTAGTTCTGGATGGATTCGAACAGGATGGATGCGAATGAAGACTTTCTTTGGTTCTTTTTGATGGATGCGAACAGAGCTACTACGAGGTGATGGATACGAATAAAGGCCTCCCCCTTGATTTTGATCGATCCATATCTTGAGCGTACGAACTCCGATTGACTTGAAATCTGGAACGTTGGCTTTTATAGCTTTGCTTGTCTCGTCATATCAATTGTAGCTTGATCTGGACTCGGACAAAATTCGTTGATATCCATAGTGAGCCTGCGTATAACAGATCTTTGGGACGGACTGTCCATGGTTTCCAATCATGTTCTTGGTATCACAGCCTTGCCAAAAGGCGGGATAACAATAGTATTAGCTTCCGGCAGCTAAATACGGCTATGTTAATGGTATCAATAATATCAGAAGCACTTGAATATGAAACAAAACACAGATTTTAAAAAAACACTTTTACTTCATTACATTTCAAAACCAAATGTTTCACATTCATAACACATAACCCCCAAATCATTTCCAGGCATAGATAAAAATATAATTATTACAAATTACATCAAGAGCGGTATATGATGATACCCCCTTGGTTGATCAGAGATCATAATAGACCTAATACAATCACAGCGGAAATACATTAAAACATAACAAGAACTGCAAATCCTAAACAGCTATCCATTTGCCTCCTGCATGCCTCCGGTAGCCTTATTCGTCATGCTACTAAACCTGAAAAAGACCTTAATCCCTCAATCTACTCAAATTAATTTTAAGCACCCGAGAGTTTAAGGGGAAAACATAAACTTTGAGTCAGACATAAAGCCTGGTATGAATAATACTATACATCTCGGTTAAATATGTTAAGTGAGACCACACTGCTTAGCGGAACGGGTTTCCTCTTACTAACATCCTTTTTAAAACATATCTTTGCAAAACCTTTTACAAAACCATATACTGTGCTCCTGCATCCACAATAGTTAAATACTGCAAAGTAAACATATGTAAACATACATAAATCTTAGGTTATAGTGAACTATCTGTTCAAATACATAAGTTTTGTTTGGATAACTTTTAACCTTTGGCTGACTCGGGCCTACCAGACAATATAATCAAAATTAACCTAACACATGTTAGGTGTTCTTCCTCTGGATTATCTATCCTTAACTATCTGTTAAATACCTCACTTCTAGATGGTCTGTCCCTAACTTAATCATCTCCCAGGTCTTCCCGATCCTAATGGTTTTTTAGGCTCACCAATAACCTATCTGTATACAACATATATTCCTTTCGGTGTGTAATCATAATTTTAGCCTACCTATAACCAAGTCCTACACACTAGAATTTTGGAACAAATTTTGCTGGGGCTAATAGCTAATGTATAGGACGCGACCCCATACTAGTTCTATCTGGTATTCTAATATCCGAGTCATTTGCAATTAAGGATCCCCTCCCATAATTTTCCTTGAAAACATTTCCAAACCGATTTAAATCTTTAAATCAAATTTAAACAAGGAATAGTATATAATCAATATACTTTACTCAAAATCATATCACCATGTTATATATCCTCTTTACTCAAACTTTAGTTGATGAAAGCACTTAGCCATTTGAAAGAACCTCTTTCTACACTTTTGAAGTCATCTATTTCAAATTCAACTATCAAACCTTTCGAAAACAATAAAACTTTGGACATCCTTCTTTAAAATCTCTTTAAAACATTACCTTGGAAAAACTTGGAAAACCTTCCATCTCAAACTTTTCGAAACCATTCACTTAACCCTTTCGAAGCCATTCAACTAGAACCTTTCGAAATCATTCATTTAAACCTTTCGCAATCAATCATTTAAATCTTTCGAAATCATTGAACTTAAACCTCTCGTGGTTGATCATCAAACCTTTTGAAATCATTCGGCCAAAACCTTTCGAAACCATTGAGCCAAACCTTTCGAAATCATTCTTGAAACCTTTCGAAATCATTCAACTAAAACCTTTTGAAACCATTGAGTTTAACCTTTCGAAATTAATCTTCAACCTTTCGAAATCATTTAGCTAAAACCTATCGAAATTATTTACTTAAACCTTTCGAAAGTTTACTGGTTTTGATTCAAAACAAATGGAAAACCTTCTTTTAAAACCTTTCAAAATCATTGGAAGCAACTTTTCGACTAAGTCGAAAGCTCTGCTTCAAAAGCTTTAAACATATCCTTTAAAACAACTCCTTCGAAAGCTTTGGGTTATACTTCAATTTATAAAACAAGGGTTAGACACCTAAGTCGAAAGCTTCCTTTTGAAAGAATTGGGAGAAGTGGCTGGTTTTAAATTGTGAAGTTTTGGGTCACATTTTTGGATGCAAATCAAGTGGAATGGACCTTTCAACTTTTCAAATTGATTTTCAAAATCGTGAAGTAATCCATGACATTTTCGAAAGAAATGATGATTTTGAATTTAAAAACAAAAACTTACATCCAAATGCAAGAATTTTAAGTCTTCTTTTGCAATAAAGTATCACTCCTGGAATGGGCAATTATAATAACCCGACACAAAATGCTTTTAAAGCTCTTTTTTCCATTTAGGGTGAATACGACATAAATTGGTCCCATCTCATTCTGGATGGACTTTTTTCTAAAAATCTTTCTAAACAAGAAAACACACTATTTCTTTATGTGTATCTTACTCGTGCTTTCAATTATTTTGGTGTTGACCTTAAAGGAGAGGAAACAATTTCTTGAAATATTTTATAAGCTCAACATTTCACTTATTCATATTTCACTCTTTTTCAAACCTTATGAAATGCTTGCGAAAAAGGAACAAAGGTTGGCTTGGGAAGAGGAGCAAGAAATAAGAGAAGAGGATAAAGAGGAAGAGGAAGGAGATCAAATGGAAGTCGAGGAGGAAGAACAAGAAGAGGATGAGGATACTTCTTTGGAAAGTATTAATATGCCACTTAATCCATCCAACAAAGGTCTTCTCAAAAATCAAGGGAAGATTATTCACAACCAACGAAAGCTTAAGAAATCATTCTCAAAGAGATTTACCTCAATTTTCAACAAAATGGTTAAATTCTTTTGAAAAATCATACGCAAGCTCGGTGATTCTTCTTTAACTTCATCCACATCTTTCTAGTTGTTTTTTAAGCTATCTTTTTATTTGGATTTTCTAGCTTTAAGTTTATATCGAATCTCACGTATCTTACTTTTATTCCTTGTACTCATCTTTACTATCAATGAACATTTTATTTCTTGCTATTATACATTGTTAATTATCTCTAGAAAGTCATATAATATAATAGTATAGGCCAAAACAATAGAATTGTAAAATAAAGTAGTTTTGAAAAATATATTACATATGTCAACATATGCAAATCATGCGTGTCGACATATAACGACCAGTTTTTTTTAAAAATAAATTAAAAAAAATAATAACAACCAATCACCAATTCATTTCAAATGACTTCTCATCCCTATATATAACTATTAACTACAGAAAATCATTATTTTCAGTCTCTATCTTCACTCTTTTTCATATATAAACTTATCCCTTTAATAATGGCTTCCCCACATCAAAAACTTTGCAAAAACCTTGAACAAACTCTTGAATCATTCATGAACATTCTTTCTTTCATGCTACAAAACCAGAGGCACTTAGATATGAGTCAAATGCAGAAGATCAAGGAGCAAGAAAGGCCTTTCGACGTGATTCGGTGGATGATTTCTGCCTTGGAAAAAGAAGAACCAACCACCAATCCAGAGTGTACCATCAACAATGATGATGAAGATTGGAATGCTATCAAAGTGGATCTAATCTTTGGAACTAATGGATGGGTTGAAGTTCCTCTAAATGTCTAGTTTAAATAGGTTTGATTATATATAAATAATAATACTTGATTTGGTTTGGATTTGATTGGTTTGATTTGTGTGGATTTGTTTGAATGGTGTGTGATAGTAACTTTGTTGGATTGGATGAATATTTAGATTGATTATAATTATTTCATGATTATCTAATTTTACATATCACTTATTATTTTTATACAATCATTCTCATCATCATTATATATAATTCTTATATATATCAGTTAGTATTTTATTTAGGGGAGTTAGAGTTAGAATTAGAGTAAGAGTCAGTGTTAGAGTTATGGTCTTAGGTGGTTATTTTTGTTGATGACAAAGGGGGAGAAATATATAAAATTTAGGTATAGATTAATGGGGAGTTTTGTAACCCGAGGGAGTTATATTATATTTTATATATAGAGTTCTCATCATCAAAAAAGGGGAGATTGTTAGTACCTTAGGTATTAGTTTTGATGATAACAACTATAGGACATTATATATAATATAGATACTAATGTTTTATCAAGTTATATATAATATATAGTGCAGGATACTAGACAGGTGTTGATTAAGAAGACTGTATAGTATCAAGAGTAGATTCAAGATGCTGATATAGAGTTTCTCCCTTGGAGAATGAAGACTCATGAGTATTGAAGAGTTCAAAATTTCAAGATATTCCAGATAAGTTATAGAGTCGTAGAATTTATGTTAAAACCTTGATAGCACTTTCCTGATCTTTCTCTCCTTCTCTAATTTAGTTTTAATTTTTTTTTCAAATATCCTGGTTTTAAAATAATCTTTTCAAAATATTTCTCAAAATGATTTTCAATCTCTTATACTTATAAAGATATTATTTTAGTGTTTTTAAGTTTATATATATTGAAATTTTGTTTATACTTTAATAAGTTACTATTATATTGATTATATATATTATTTACGTTATATTAAAATTTTCAAAATTATTATATAAAGTTTTATTATGATTAAAATATGTATAAACTATGCTTAAATGATTTTACAAAGTATAAAAATATTTTACAAAACAACGAGTTTTCAAAATAATGTTTTAGTTTTTTTCAAATTTTAAAAAGAGTATGTCGACATACTCTATATATGTATGTCGACATAGTGGCTGATTTTTTCGAAATTTAAATTTCAAAAGAAGTGTCTTTTCATCGTATCTCTTCACCAAAATCAAATTCAATCATCACTAGTTTGATTCTCCTTTATCCACTCTCTGATTTCTTTCATCTCTCTCACTCAAACCAAGATCGAAGTACTATTCAAGAATTATAGGATCCATTGTAATCAAGATCGAAGATCCAAGTCTGTAAAACCCTACCAAATCATACTGCTATACTTGTGGGTGCCATTATAGCCCATAAAATGAATTAGGTGTGCTTAGTAGCCCATAAATCTAGTGGGTGTGCTTGTAGCCTATTAATCAAGTGACTCTACCTAGAGGTCAGGATTCTGGAGGGTGTGTCTCGTAGGCTTGAAATCGAGATTTTATTTGTATTTACTAGTTGAGAAAAAATCCATACAAGGAATTGTGCGAGACTGGATGTAGAGTCACTTCGAACCAATATAAAATCCTGGTGTGTTCTTTCCTTTTTACCTTTACTATATTTACTTTTATCTGCATTTTGATTCTGTGATTGTTTATGTGATTGTTAATTACATCATTCCAAGTAGAATCTTAAAGAATTAGAAAAATATTCATATAATTCGTTAAACACTATTCACCCCCCTCTAGTGTTAATTTAGCCTTAAGATCCATATTCTGCTGACTCACCGTTCGCCAGATGTCTACATCCACATCATGCAGGCCACCTGGCAACTTAGCTGGCATAATCATCATCTGTACATCACCAACAGCGACCCAGAGAATTTCCAAGGGCTAATTTAGGTCAATCTCAACCATCCAAATGTCGAATTCAATTACTACAAATACATCATATATTACCACTTTAAGAAAAAAGAAAAATATTAGCCTAATACTAGAAAAGAGCATCTTTATATTTTTAGCCACATAAACCTGAGATTTTGCACTGCTATAACCAATGTAATTGAAATAAAAAAGCTCCTAATAGTGTATGTAGATCATCTTCAATCGAACCACTCTAAAAACTTTAGTCTCTTTACATTTTCGCATATAAGAATCGCCTTATTTCCCATCTCTTAATCAAGATATAAATTTTCCATTCTTGCTAATATCTCCCCGTAAACGCAATTCTGAGGTTGACAAAGAGTACAGTCAACACATTGATTTAGTTAATTTGTTATATATGTGTTATCTATATATGACATCATACGTTTTATACTATGTAAGTTTAAATACAATAATATAGTATATATGCACACAGATAAGTATATATCTACGGTTATCGAGATTTATAACCGTAATATTATATACAAATGTACACCTAATAAAAACAAATAATGCATATGTATATATGTGTGATTTCCAAATAAATACATATCAACGCACATACACACGCACTCACACACATAGATAAACATACATATAAAAAATATTATTTTTGGAATAGATAAATTATATTACATACATACATACATATCAAGTAATTAATATAAGCACTCAACGATAACAAAGTTCTACATTGTTTAATATATGTATATAGCTATTTATGACTAATATAAAATTGATAATTTTTAATTAATCAAAATTTAATTATGATATATATAATAATAATAATAAAATTCAAAAACATATTAGTTAAACCAATATGTGTCACAAATTTGTGATATGAATATTTATATACAATTATATAAAAAAAGACATTCTTTTTAATTATGAATAAAATTTAATATTTACTAATTTTGATCAAATACAAGATACAACTATTTTAAATTCAAACATAGGCACCATATATTTTTGCATTATAATTTATATTTATATGTGTTGAGTCAAAAAAGACTCAACACCCCAAATCAATAAGAAAGGAGAATAATGTATATTAAATCGAAATTAAAATGCTTGAACACACAGAATTGTATAGTGGTTCAGCCATAAATCACTGCCTACATCCACTTTAATTTCATTTTAGAAGATTTTGCACAAGCACGATTGAATTACAGTGTTTCAGATCTAGAAAACAAAGTAAAATTGGGTTATTTATAGACATGATCTAGAAAACAACATTTCGTGGCAAAATATAGTTATGGAAAAGAATAGAAATACAGAACCTTCTTTCATTGCTCTAGGGTGGTTATTTATAGACAAGTCGTCAGCTCATTGAAGACTATGTAAGAGCTTAGAACCTTAAGATTAGGAAGGATGAACGAATAAAACTCATAACATCAATCATGTCGGTACCGACATGATTTTGTATTATTGTTTGACATCTCTATTAATTACTCCAAAAATATTTGATCTGACTTCTCTGCTACACTTCAGATGTGGTATGTACTCTTTGATCCTTTAGAGATTTCAACTTATACTGGATTACTAGGGATCTTACCGACAATTTATTCAAGTAACTTAATATTTTGCATTATTGTTTATTATAATAAATATTCAATCTCGATAATCAAAATGAACCTATATCCCTTTTATCCTTCCCCTCAATGTTAATGAACATTGTCATATTAAATAATAATTTTCTTTGGATTCTCATTTTGATCCATTATAATATTGCTACTAGCAAATACATTACATATATATATATATATATATCAATTATAAAGGGATATTTCTTTTATTCGTTGATAAAATGCATTTAAGTAATTCTGCTTACTTTTGGAGTTTGTTCCAATCGAAGGAATTTAACTATTACATTGATCATTTGATACACACATTACTTCGGGTAGTTCAACCTTTATGTTTATTTTTAAATCACTAAATGATATGCATGCATAATCTATAAGATGAGCTCATATCTCTTTAGACAAACAATCTTCAGTTTGTTAGTTAAACGTCTACATATGTGAATATATACATGCATCCATGTACTATATATATAATATATATTATAGATTTGCATATTCTTTCCCATTTAAGTTAGTGATTTAAGAACAAACTATTACAATGATCCAAACTATTAATTGTTTTTTTATCAATTGATGGCAAGGTGAATCCTTAAATACCACATGATAACGTTTAAAAGGTCTGGTTTGAAAATACATATGCATCGAGTTTGACTTATCAATAATAACTTCAAGTTATTGGATATATTTTAACTTCTTGTTATTGGATATATTTTATTCTAGTTACTTTTGACTTATCAATATTAAAGATCTTCAAGATTCGAGTCTTATATTTTATTTCATAGTTTAACATTGAAGTCAAACTTCTCTATGTAATATTTATCAAACTTCTAGTTTGATAATAAAATTTGCAATATTTCATATAACTTTAAGTTCCATGTATTAATTAATCAAAATACTTTGTTGATACTTTAAGGACTTAATTATAACCTTCTTGTTTATTTCCAGTAACAATTGAGTATGATTTTGGATGTTTTGAACTTTGTGTTCAATTTTATCTGCTTAAATATATGAATCTATGCAGATATATAATATAATTGAAATTTTCTGCATATTTGTTTTCAAATGTATCAAATATACCGTAAAGATTTTCAATCCAAACCATGTTGAACTTCTAGTTCAAATAAATTTTATACACAACTTTAAGTTATTAAGACTTATTTTCAAGTATGTTTCAAATTTCTCTTCTGGACATTATTTATAATTATTTATCAGAGAATAATACATAGTTCGAATTATACATAGAAAACTCTTTTGGAGAGTTCAATAAAGAGATATATTTATAATAAAATTAAGATTATCTTCTAGATAGATGAAATGTTATAGAAATATGCAATTATATTAGTTACACATACAAATTTCTTTAAGATTGTTTTTATAGCTTGAAGTATGATATGACATATAGATTTTTTCTTTAGGAGAATATCTAAAGATATTTCTTAAAGAATAGTCAAGCATGTTACTCAATTCATAGTATGTTTTTGAAAAGTAATAGATCGTAGATCACCATTTCACTCTTAAATTTGTCTAATGAGCTATGAGTCCATGATAGTGGAAGACTGATTTTTGTAAATGTATGTGGTACCCATTAATACTAGTTCTATTTTGATTTACAATTCTTTCGGTTATTTATAGTTACATCACTTTTTAAAGTGCTATATAATATTTGAAAATATTTCATAGGCAATGCTTTTGGAGTGCTATATGAGGATATAATATATCTTTTAGAGATAAAAACCACTTTTGGAGTGGTACTAAAATTACTATGTCAATAATCTATGGGTGGAGTGTTATAGTAATATACATTTTCTCTTTTAGGGATATTTTATGAATTTCTTATAATGATATTTACCATCACCACTTTTGGAGTGTCACATATCTCTTCTAGAGATAATTTATGTGCGCTATTTTTAGAATGTCATATACATATGAAATATCTTTTTCTACATATATTTCATAATTACTACTTTTAGAGTAGCATAAATTATTTCTTCTGGGCATATTTACTTCTTAAATGTAATATTAATTATACAAAACAATAACAAAATAAGATGTTATAAATAAAAATTAGATGTGGAAGATAAAATCTCTACTTCTGTATAGTGTGATATTGTTATATAATCTCTTCTGAAGATAAATAATTGTCATTGCTTCTTGAGTTTTATATGATGTCCCTTCAGGAGATATATCATTATTTTTAAAGGATGTGCAATTTGATAAAAACAAAAATAGAGCATCTCTTCTAGCATGTTTGATTTTGCAATACAAAAAAAAACTTTAAAACATCTCTTTAAGGGATTAAGACACACACATTCATAAACATGAATAGTATATCAGAAGGGTTATCTTTTTCAGAGAATATTGAAATACTAGGGCGAACCCGTGCTACACACATGGGTGTTTATATTTCTGTATGACATTAAGGTTAACTAAACGTTTGTTTGCCTCCTTATATTCTAGTAGTTGTCATGTATGTGAGAAAGTAATACTGAAAATAAAGTAACGATAGTAGCAGTATAATTCTTGTCCATAAAGTTTAGTTGAGCATTGACTTATTTTTCCCGAATGTGACATTTTAGTACGTATAATGGTAATTTTTATTTTTTTCCGATCTTATAGCACTGTGGGACATGCCTTGCATTAGTAGGGAGAATAATTTTCATGAGGCCGACTTTGACATCGGTTAGATACACTGGATTAGTGTAACAAAGCACTTTAGTATGTTCCTCGGTATTCATGATAACTCGAATTTATTGTCTGTGCACGATGAAGAAAGAAAGCAATTATAAAATCAAATTATTTTCCTACGTTGAAACAAATGATATATCATTCAGTATTTCCTTAAAAAACAATTGTTGGCACCTATTTCCAAAAGCTACAACATTTTGTAAATGTTAAGAGTAAGATCTATCAACTTAGTACAATAAAAAACTATTATTTAATTTATAATTTCATACTAAGAAACACATATTATATGTAACTCTTGGGCAACACACAACTAATTTAACATGAAAAAGTTCAATAAATGAAAAAATAATCCTTATTTAAACATAAAAAAGTTTACAAAACTAAAATAAAAATCGCAGCTTCATAATGTGACACATGCATGAATCATTATGAATAAAGAAGTTGACTTCATAAATTGAATAAGTTCGGCTTAGTGCTAAATAGTATTTCAAAACACCAAAGAATTCCTTCGATAAGATAGAATAAATAGCACCTTTATTATATGATATATTGTTGTAGATGATGTATAAAATGCTTACAATTTGAACACCAGAGCAGCAATGCATGTTTATTGTTTTAAGGAGTTATGACTATAACACAAATGTATGTGTATAAAGGTTCAATTGCGGCCCTATTTTAGAGCATCCATGTCATATATTGAAATGAACACAAATTTTGTAAAGATGATATTCGATATGTGGACATTTACAAAATATTATAACATTTGGAATAGTGTAGCTCAAGACATGATATGGATGCTCCAAAACAAGGTTGTCATTGACATAATAAATATTGACTATTTGATCCTATTATGTTCACATTTGAGTTGAAATCAGTGAGCATTACAATGGTTGAGATCCATTGTCATCAATTTGTGTCATGATAGAATTTCTCATATAATATTTACACACATACATAAAAGGATATACAAAATTGTATATGGTAAGAATACACTTAGAATTTTAAATCATACAAAGTTGCAGTGCCTTTTTTAAAACAAATATACTAATAAGTTGATGTGAATACAGCTAAATAATATACTTGATTACGATAGGAGTTGATCTATGCATATACTTGGTTTACGTGGGGCATAAAATATACAAACTACCATGAACCAAATTTACAATACCCACTAGTAGAATGAGACAAAAATGCAATCCATGATTCACATGGTCACTTGCACCATATATAAACTATAATGACAAAACTAAACAAAGTGTTATTGTGATATAACATTATAACTTCATTACACTTTTGTAGTAATAGTTAACAAGTAAGAGTTATGACCCATAACTTGTAAAATATTAAATGGTTCGATCATCCCCATTATTCTATGTAAAAGGAAGGTTAAAAAATCCAAGCTTTGTTAAAATGAGACATAATAGTATATACTACAAACCAAATTTATAAATCAAGATTAAATGTCCAAAAAACCACAAAGAACTTAACCTCCTTTCAAAAGAAATGCATTGCTAACTTAATGTCAAATTTAGTTTACATCTATATCAAATCTCTCTACGATGTTTTCTACATATGACCGAATAGGAAATACCATACCATGTTATAAAAATAATTGCCATAATGGTTGCATCTTAGGAAAACATGTAAGTTAAATTCGAAAACTAGTTGGGGAATACTAGGTTATTTAGCACAATTGAAATTGGAAGGCACATTGGATCCAAAGTGTGATATGATAGCTAGAAAATGGTCTCTTTCTTCTAATTACAGGTTGGATTCATGAATTTGATCTTTCCATCGAACTGCATTTGTAATACATGCTTTCTATATCAGGTCTTGCTAACAACTAGCTCTTTAAATTGTATTTTATACTAATGGACAATATCATCGATGCATATATGGCTCAATTATGAAAGGTTTAAGCACCAAAAACACACAAGCACATAGAGACGGTACATTACATTGAAAATTAAAAGGATGGTTACACTAAATGTCGCATACTGAATAATATAAAGCTACTAAAAAATAAAATGAAAGCCAACTCTAAATGATAGTAAAATTTCCTCTAAGCTATAACAATGATAACCCTTACAATCTCAAGAAATAATGTTACTGCAAAGATTATTTCTTTTAACACAAACCCCAGATTCTGCAGTTTTTATAGTAGACTCTTCATTATACCTTCGCCATACTTCCAAGGCACAAAGAATCTTTTCTTCTTCCTGTTTTTACATCTAAATTGCCAAGGAAAATCTTGACATAATCCATGATTGAGAAAACATGAAAGTCAACTTCTATCATTGTAGGATTGATGATGCATTCTCATAAAGACATTAAAGCTCTTAAATAAGACCAATAATATAGTTACTTATGAATTCTAATTTTGAAACATGGCATGATTTCTTTGTATTGTATAACAATAAAAGGTTGGTGGTTATATATCCCATTGGTTTATGTTTTAGTGATATGCGAGACCTAACATGTGCCATTCATAATTCAAGAGGATAGGTAAAGGTTCAAATTGTTTTTAAGCTAGGACAAAGAGTTCCTAGATTCTATAGGTTCTTTCTCGGTTTTGTGTTACGTCATAAAAATTTCATGTCAACATTAAAAACCATGTGAGTTCGAATGGAAATATAAAACTATGGAAACATCCTTTGGTATTTATTTATTTTTCCAACCTATGTATGACCTTTTGTTTATAAAACCATGACTATCACTAATATTAATCTAAATAAAAATTCTAGTATGAATAATCTAGTGTTGACTTTACGCTTTTTTGTTGTAACTATTATATAGGAGATGTACATCTCATGATTTACTACACTTGTGATACTATGTTGAAATTTTAATGTTCAATATTTGTGAAGTATTCGATTTTAATGTTCAATGTTCACGTATCTTTAAATTTTATTGCTCAGAGTGAGTCAGACTAATGATCTCATTAACAATTTTTGCAATGCATCAAAGATTATCAAACTATAACACTAATACCTTTAGATAGGATAGTGATTATGTTAGGTAAAGCGGTGAGATGTGAAATCCAATCAGAAAGTAGTATTGGTGTGAATTTTAAACTATTATTATTCCATCATTTTATCTAAGTACGCTTTGTTTGGGGCCTAAAATAAGCTTTTAATTTTTACCAATGAACCAAAAAAATCAAAAAGGATAACTCATAATATATTTTAGTCATTTTCCACCAATAACTAATGAAATAACTCTCTCAATGTGAAGATAAAAGAAAATTCCACTCTTAAGACTTTCCATTCACACTAAAATAATTATATATAAAACGTGAATTGCATTCATCAAAAGTATATAGAAATTATACTCGATAAAATAAACTGGGATTTTCCAGGTTACCAACTTCTATAATCCACTAATATATAGTGAAAAAGAAAAACTAACCAAATGTTTGACTAACAAATTACTTAAAGCTTCAATCCCTTATGTATAACGTAATACTATGTTAATATGTTGCTCTTAATGATATTGGTAGGGGAAAATACCCTAAATATTTAAAGTGATATAAGATAACTGTTAAGATAAACCTAATTACTCAATGATAGCATATTGAAAACACATATATTCTTATTCAAAATAAATCTTCTTGTTACTTGTAGATTGTTATTATATGCCATTAAGTTCTTTTATTCATTATATGTTCATAATGCTAATCAATACACTAATTTTTCTTTTAGTACATGAATTTTTTGATTATTTTAATGTTAAATATGATTTGATCATTGAAATTTCATAGTACGGACAAACATGATAGTAAGTAAATATGCACACAAGTTTTTTCTAAAAGTCCGTTTATTGAGCATCACTTGCAGTCGAGATAATTTTTGGAAATACAACTTTGATGGGAATTCATTTCTTTGATGGGAAGAAAATAAAACATTAACTAATCTCATATTGGGTGCATATGTCATGTTATTTAATAGAAAGAAAGTAAAAAAAAAGTAATCTCATATTGCATGTGTTAACCTTTCATAATATGCATACCCAATACCAATATAGCGTATCGGGATGAATAATCCAAAGAGCATTACTCAAAAAATAGCCAAAAATGAAAGCGGACAAATGTTTATGTTATATGAATTCTAACTCCAAAACTACTTAAATGTGTGCACATGCGCCTGTGTGCACACATAATACGTAAACATATATTATTCAAATAATTGAATTAAAAGAAAGATTGCACTTATATTATTGCAGCTAGTGGCTCTATATCGTAGTTATTTTAGGAAAAAATAAAGTTTTATATATCAGAAATAGACATATATTAAATAAATAATGTATATAAAATCATGAAAAATAAGAAATCTATGAATTTCTTCATCAATCTAAAAGTTGAATTATGTAGCAAAAGGTTGGACTGCTATAAAGAAATCCATGAAACAACAATTATTGAACCAAATTGAAATTACAAACCGTATTAATTAAAAACTAAAAGCGATAAAAAATGCGAACATATGCTACGCACATAGATATTATTACAAACTTTTACTACATAACCCCGGATAAAATAATAATAAGTTTAGTGTGATAATTAATATGACTACAGATATAATTGGAAAGTATGGATTATCAATGCTATAAACATTTTGATTTAAATAAATTTATAAATTTTTTGAACAATCACTAATCCAATACACTTATTGTCCTATGGAAAATTAAGTTTCCTAATCGAATAAAGACCTTGAAAGAAGGAGAATGAGCGATCGATATAAAGTAGATTCAGTAAACACCATTTAATAAACTCCATACAAAGAAGTAGGTGAATTGATCATATAGGCAAAACAGGAAACCTAAGATCCAAGGATTATAATGTCATATTGTGTTCATATTTATCTATGCACTAATAGGAATACTTATAAATTTCATAGGTTTGTTAAACTTTTATTGCACATGCAAGCACATAATATCAAATGTTAGTCAACATTTTGGCATCATGCTATGATATTTTATTTGATGTCAATGTCCAATATAGCCAATTTTTGGAAGAAAAAAATTAACAATCCTTGAATTGTATTTTTTTAAGGGCTTTGCACGAAAGGTCCCTATTTCTAATGGCGTTACAAGAAAAGTCCTGGTAGAAATAAGTATGTAAATTAAGTCCTTGTTTTTTCTAAATCAGAAAACACAAGTTAGCTTGCGCTTTTTAAATTTTCAAAATTAGAAAGCGCAAACTAGCTTGTGCTTTCCTGATAGAAAGCGCAAGTTACCTTGCGCTTTTCAAAAATTTTAAAAGTTTTAAAATTTTCAAAAAAAATTTCAAAATTAGAAAGCGCAAACTAGCTTGCGCTTTTCTGATAGAAAGTGCAAGTTAACTTGCGCTTTTCAAAATTTTCGAAAAATATTTCAAAATTAGAAAAGTGCAAGTTATCTTGTATTTTCTGTCAGAAAAGTGAAACACATTTTGTGTTTTTTTATTTTTGAAAAATAGGGACCAAATTTACATATTCATTTCTGTAGGGACTTTTTGTATAACAACATCAAAAACAGGGACTTGTGACTCTTTTCTTATTTTTTGTAAATGACATCTGACCTCATCATGTTTTGATATTTACCTTCGATTTCAAATATTTCCACTCTAACTAACATCCTTCATGTGTTTATGTACACGAATTGATGTTCATCAAAAATTTATTATGGTTACATACTGTCTATGAACACATTAGGGTCTATATGCTCATATTAATTCCTTATATATACGCATAGTATTATAAGAAAATATAGTAGATACTAATTTGAAAAAAAATAATAAGTGTTCCTATCTTTTTACAAATGGAAAAATACACAGATTATAAAGAAGTCTTAAAGCACCATTGCTTTACTAAAATATGTCAATTTCAAACTTACCAATATGGCACATTAATAGCATTATAAATAGCACGTCGCAAGTAGTAAATGAAAGAATACATTAAATAGTCATGCAAGGGAAACATTAGAACATACTCTTGAAATGCAATGGTGTACGCATTTAATTCATTGAAATAATCAAAATGAAAAGCAGAGTTAACTTTTGAAGTAAAGAATACAAAGAACATGTATTAGAAAAACATTTTAAATCAAGTAAGTAACTTTTCGATGTAGACTAATACAAATAAATATCCAAACTAACATTTTTGACTAAAATACATAATAAGTAAATAAAGACACATGCATTACATATCTTTTGTTTTCAGATAAAATCCAACCGACAAAATTTTAATTTGTTAATGTATCTAAGTGCTTATAAGGACAGTTATGCATCTTTTCTTTATTCTTTGTTCCGTCTTTAACATTTAGAGAAAAACGCAATAGCAAAGTAGGACAAAAAGTAACGTGTTTCTAAATTAAAAATAGCAATAGAATATGTTGTCAAGGCAAAATAACTTGTAGTTTTTCCACTTTGAAAGTCTTAACTTTTCTTTGTAAATTAAGCAACTAAAATGTCAAAAACCTCACGAAGGAAAACAAATATAAATGAAATGATAGATTGAGACCCCTTAAAAAATCATGGTTTTACTATTGTTAATATTAGCATCAAGCAGACTGACCCTATTGTAATTGCAGTTATCATGTACATCCACTATTAATCTTGAATAAAATCTTGGTTTTACTATTACTAAGACATCATCGAGGCTTCTTTTAGTCATTATGTGGGCTAAGTCTTGAAAATATTAAAGTACCATTCAAAGTTTGTAGGGTACGTTTGATAATAAGGTGTAAAATGACCCAATCTGATTAGGATGATCTCATTATGCACACAACTTCTATACGAGCTTCATCATCACATGTCATATAATACAGTGGTTTTGTACTATACAATAAAGAATTATAAATCTTGAGTTTTACCAAAAGTCTTCAACTGCGAACACCGAAACCTATTTGGTCAACATGAATCATGGTATAATAAAGAATGTAGTAAGGGTAATAAAAAAATTAAAATAAATGGGGTCCATTTGAATTTATAAGTATATATACATTTAGAACTAGAATTCTGCAAAAAAATGCATTGTGATTTGCAATCATAAAATCCAAAAATTTCAATTATTAAAAATAAAAATATATAGATTAATCTCAAAAATCAAAACTTTCAGGGCAGTTACTGTAACATCCCGCCTTTTTGTACGCTTTAAGCAGACACGCATGACAAAAGGGCGGATTTTTATTGGGGTGAATAAGAAAAAGCAGAGAAAGAAAAAAAAAACAAAACAGAATCTCACAGCGGATCATGATAAAATATAATAATCAAATAACAGTTCATGAAGCTGTATACAAAATCAGATTTACACATATCAGAGATAAACAAATAATAATGCAGCGGAACAGTATGATGTAGTGGAATAATATAGTAAATAATAGTAGTACAAATCTTCGTCTTCGTCCTCCAGAAACAAGTCTTCAAATCCTGAAATGCTCAGGCTGACCCGAGCGAATTGAAAAGACAAAACACTCGAGTTAGAACTAAAAGATCTTATGTGAGTCAAATCAACTGTAAATAAAGATGAGTGTAAACGGCGTCAGTGATGTTTACGGGGTATGACATCTCCTATCCATTGTCTAACGTGAGTGCAGTAACTTAAGAGATGTTCGGGATTCACATCTCCTAAGGATCCGTTAAACTATCTACTATGTAGTAATATACGCTATTATAATAATGTCTAAAGTAAAGTAAACTACTAAAATAGCGTTAAGGCTTTACATTTTCCACCTTAACACATTTTTATTTCCCATAGTCTATACAATACCGTAATCTCACCCGTACAGGGTGCCGTCAGAGGGCATTCCATAGGTATGGTACAAACCAAACTCGTAGAAGGCGCGCTAGGGTAGGTGACACGCCACAACTAAGCAACGCCAGGGTAGATATACCAATTACGCATCCAGACTGTTGGTAACGCATAGCCGCAACTACCGCCAAACTCGAAACACACTCCCGAGTAAAAATCGAAGGGTGGCCACCAAATAAATCAAAAGTCAGAATATAGTATCGATGGAATGTGTCCGATCGAGGGGCTACCTCACTTGGCCCAGAATCGCTCCTGTTTTAGCTACCTTATGCTCACTCACGGGAGTTAGGTCCAAGTAAATATACCTTTAGGATCGTCACAACCATCCTACTTCATTCTGGAATCTCCACCGCGTACACAGTTGTCAAAGTGGTTTTCGGTATTGGCAGAGAGTATGACAACATCTGATCCCGAGCTCTTTAGCAACCAATCGCTTATTACACACCGGATGGTTCTTTTACGTTTCCAAAATAATTTCATAATTGATATCAAAATATCATATTCTCAAAACCATAATACTTTCGAAATCGTATTCACTTTGAAATCATATCACATTTGAAATCATAGTTCGATAATTATATTTCCTTTCAAAGTCAAATTCACAATTTATATCAAAATATCGTATTCTCAAAACCATAATACTTTCGAAATCATATTCACTTTGAAATCATATCACATTTGAAATCATAGTTCGATAATTATATTTCCTTTCAAAGTCGAATTCACAATTTATATCAAAATATCGAATTCTCAAAACTATACCACTTTCAAATCATATCGTTTCCAAAATCATACTTTCTTTCAAAATCATAGTTCCAAAATAGGTTAAATTCTTACTTCAAGATCATCATTCAATTCATTATACATTTAAAATTCCAACTTAGGTTATAACATCATTTGGCCTTATTTTCTTTTTAAAACAATGAATTGAATTTAAACACTTTCACTTTACTTGGTTTGGAAATTTAGAAATGGTTTATATAATTATAAATAGTTAAAATACTCCAAAATAGTTTATTTATGGGTAAAGTACTTTTAGATTGATTTAAGATAGTTACATAAATTTAATTTAGATTAAATATGATTAAAATATATTAAATAGCTTAAAATAGATTAATTAGATTTAAAATAAATTAAAATGGTTTAATTAGTTTAAAATAAATCAAATTGGTTTAAACAGATCAAAATAATTTATATAGTTAATATTAGTTAAATAGTTTAATAAATTTGAAAACCTTAATAATTATAAATATATTTTTAAAACAGTTTATATTAAAATATGAGTTTGGAATTTATATCGGTTTAAACTATTCATTTCATCTCAACATATTTGGACCATTTCAAATTTCCAAATCGACAAACCAAATTTCAATAAACTATCGAATTTTATATCGTTTAAAATCCATGTTCAAAATATCAATACGGATTACTCCAACTTCAAAATATTTTTTCAAAGTTATTTTCAAACAAATTTAATAACTCAATTTCGATAGAATTTCATTTATACTTAAACGTTTAACTTCAAACTTCCAATTTAATTTCTTAAAGAAATTCCTTTTTAAACCAATTCACATTTCATCGCAAAACTTGATTTTCCCAAAAATACTTCAATTTATATAAATCAAATTTTTATTTCAAAATATCATTTAATTAACTTTGAAAATTAAGGATTTTAAAATCATTTAATTTAACCAATCCGGTGTCCGTATATAATTCTCTACCCTAGGGTCAAGTGATACGGATATTTATCATTTCAATCCGAAATTTAAATTTTACGGTTATATATCATTTCAAACCGCAATCCCGAATTAATACTAAAAATCCATAACGAACTTGCAGTTTATAACGATATAAAATAAAACATCCATTCAACCAACATCAACAATCAACATCCATCACAATCATCATCCAAAACAATCAATAAATATCAATATAGAGCTGATAAACGATAACAGGTGTTTACTGGCAGTTTATATTCAACAATAAATTAAATAATGATTTAATTCAATTAAATCAAATTAACTGAGATGATGATTAAAATATACCAAACAGTCATAAATAAATTCTAATCACATCATAAATTAAATTTGAAAAATATAAGAAATTTTAGAAGTTGTGAGTGGGTTAAAACACTCACCTTTGAATTTAAATTGAATTTAAATCCAATTTAAACTCAAAATTCAAAATGTCTCAGAATCCATCCAAACCAGCGTCAGAATGCCTGGAATTTCGATACGATCCTAACAAAAGAAACCGCGCATAAATCAGACATCGTATGCGAAAGTTATGATCATTAGAACATTTGAAATAAAAAATAAAATAAAATAAAACAATTAAAATTTACCACGTCATCATCGATTTTCGCACGCGAAACCGCTTCTTCCCAGGTCCGAACCCAAGTCGCCATGACTTTTGCCCTGTGCTGCCGTCAACAGACCCTACCACCTCCATCGGACTTCGCCGCTGCGAACCTCGTCACGAGCCGCCCTATCCTTTGCCAGAGATTCCTCCTCCGGTCGTGCCTAGCGAAACCGCTGCCCCCGACGTCAAATGCCGATCATGGTGAAGTCGAGCAACTACAGGCCCAAGTAGCCGCACCGATCATCATGCCTCGACATTCTCCCCCAGACCCTGCCCTCCGATCGACCTCAAATTGAAGATCCACCGTTTATTTAGCATGCGGTCTATGAACGACCGAGGTTCATCTTGAATTTCAGGACAAATGATGCATCGAATCGAAAAACGAATAGCACCAGAAGATTACGCTCTTCGAGAGCTTCAAATCGATATATAATTTGTTTGGATTGGAGGAGTTTGAATTTTTGATTTGGATTTGATTTTGAAATTGAAATTGGGAATTAGGGTTTGTCTACCATTAGAAAGAGGAGGTGAGAAGGAATTGTACGTACAAAAATCAAAAATAAGAAATGACCTAGGGTTTATAATGATATATATATAGGGAGAACAAAATAGAAAGGAATGGGCTCGATTGGTTTGGAAAGTTGAACGATGAATGACCCGAAAAGCCCGTTTCGCCTCCGGAACGAAAATGGGTAATTCTATATATCAAAATAGATGTTATCGATATTTTTAAATTCAATGGAACAGGTTTCAAGTTCAAATTACATCGTATGAAGAAGTTATGTTGAAATGAGCTTATTTCAAATCGATTTCAATTGATTTTAATTAAATTGATTTCTATGCGTTTCGAGCCCGTACGATCAAACGACAAGTCCGATCGTTACGAAACTTGAAATCCTACAATAATTTACCGTTACGGATCCGATGAAACTGATTTCGTCGAAATCCGAGTCGGTGGCCAAAATGGCTATTTTCACATTAATTAAATAAATTAATATTAAATTAATTAAGTCACATTTTTTATTTCAAATAATTTAATCAACCAAATCTTCTCATTTTTGATTTCATAAACATTTATAATAACTTAAAACAAGTTTCCATGTTAATCCAAAGCTAATTATTTCACTAATTATCAGGTTTACTTTCAATTTCAATAAATACAGAAATTGTAAATTAAATTTTTCAATAGTTCCATTTAATTGACCATTTCCTATTATTCAATCGTTATTATCAAATGGGTGAAATTAACATTGGTTCATGATTTATTACATTAATATTCTCAAATCCCATCTAAATTTCCATTAACGTAATATTTAAATATTTAATTTCCTTTATTTATAATTAATAACCAATTTAAATAAACAGGCTAAATAGATATGTAACATATGACAATTGTTACTATTAACCTTAAATCACACTTATTAGTTCATTATTAACAAACAAAGGTTACAATTGCTTACATAACACTGATTATATTCAATTACCATTAACTATCTATTTTACAATAATTAGATATTTACATTTGTTTCTTATATTCAATTTTATAACCAAGTATAACATTTACATTATTCCATTTATTTGGAATTACATCCAAATCGTTAATAATTAGCTTTAATTATCATTTGTTACATTTCATTTCATTATTAAATTACAAATTTTTATTTCTCCAATATTAAATTACCAAAATCTCATTAAATTTACAAATTTAATTATCGAAAATTATGGGTCGTTACACTCTCCCACACTCAAAACTTTTCGTCCTCGAAAAGGAAAAGAAAGGAAAAAGAAGAAAATTAAGTAATCAATATATCTTATTCAAAATATTAAATTTATAAACAATTAATTTACAAAATAAAATAATTTAAATAAAATATATAAATTTATAAACAGTTAAATCCTTTTATATTCAGATTAACAAAAGTTTGGAAAACACTTTCATAAAATTTTCTAAGTCCAAAAATTATGGAAAATTTCGGTAGAGTCTCCTTTGTACGGAGAGGCTCGGGAGAAAATATAATATCAAGTATAACAATATATTTCAAAATTTTCAAAATAATATATCCCAACAGCGGGAAAGATAATATAACATCGCTAGAAAACCGTAATCCGAGAACGTACGTATTTGTCGGGCAAACAACGCTTAATTATGAAACCAAAAGAAGTAACAATTTCTTCCATAAACCTATATTTCACTTATATAATCCAAACAGAGTTAATAATTATATAAAATGAAATATTTAAAGTTGTTTCAACCACTAACAAACAAATCAATGCAACATAACAACAATCACTTACAAACAAGCATACAATCATTACAAGGAATCAAAGTAATCAACCATTCACCCATGGCAAGTAAAACAAAGGGTTTGTTCGGGTTTTTGACACTTTTAATCGCATAGAATGACAAATAAAATACTAAGTATATCATCTACTCAACAGTCTTAGATAAAACTCAATAGATTATTCACACATCCAAACAATTAGAAGTATCATTTCCCAAACAATCCATAAACCAAACAAACAACAGATTTCTAACATTATTTAAGTTTATTCTTATTAATTTATTTTCACAAGATTTGTTGTTCATTTTTCTTTCATTCATTCAGTGATTACTTCCCTCAATTTTACATTTATTTCTTACAAAAATTTTATTCCCTTTATTCATTCAGCACTTATTTTCATTTACTTTCATTCATTACTTACAAAATCATTTTTCTTTTGTTCAAATAATGTCAATTTCTTTACATTACTTTATATTCATTTCTCGCATAAGTTATTCCATTCAATCGTTTATACTAATCACTGAATTTATTATTCAAGTATTTCATACATTTTATTACAAATTTAGTTTACACTAATTAATATATATACTTGATTTCAATCAGACCTTAATACTTAGTAGTGCATAAATTCATTCTTAAGTTTCTTACTTTTGATTTACATTCATTTCCTTTATTTCTCAATGGTTTCAAACATTTACTTAAGTTTATAATTCAATTTTTTTATAGTATTCATGTTCCATTCAATTACCTAGCATATCAATTCATTTACTTAAGTTTCTAATTACTTACTTACAATACTTACTTTTCTATCTCATTTTATTATAGTAACATTTCAATTATAACTTAAGTTTATAACAACTACAACATCAAATTCTTATTTATTAAAGAATTTCATTGAATTCTTTCATTACCTTAAGTTTTTCTTGTATAATATCCTATTACATTTTCTTATTAAACATTACAACTTTTAATATTTGGTAAGTTATATATATATGCTTTAAGAATGCAATTGAAAGTTATACAAGTTTGACTCCTTTCTTTTAATTAATTTAATGTTCAATAATCATATCCTTTTTTTATAGGTTACAAATTTCAACTTTCTTGTAATTTCATTTAGAGGTTCCAATTATTAATTAGTTAAATTCCATTTCATTAATTAAAATCTTGAATTTATAGAAATTTAAGAACTAAATGCCGGGTTCCATTTCAAATCATTTAAAAATAGATAGATGTATATACTTACAACTTATATATCCAATTATATTTAAAACAATTTGAAATTTTTAGTTTATCAAAATAGATCTATAGTAAAACTACTATAATGGCCATTCCCACTTTGAAACTCAAAAATGAACGTCGATAATGCGTGCACTCATCACCGAAATTATTTTCCAGTGACAGAGAGGGGAGTACAGAACTTATTTCTTTCCAAAATTTTATTAAAACAATTCTTTCAAATTATATTGAAATATTTATATCAGAAAATACTTCTAATAATATTATTATTATAATCCAAAATTATTCGAAAGAAATTTTAAAAACCCCGGAACTTGAGTTCTAAATTTCCAAATTTCATTTATTTTATTTTCAAATCTTATTTTTAGCCAATATTTATAAATTTCACTACTTAACAAACAAATATATTACAACCAAAATATATCATTTATAAATCATTATTCTATATATAAAAATATACAATAGGTAAAATTATTTCATTTACCTATATTTCAAAACAAATATTATGTCGGTCTGCTCTATTAAGTGTTTAGAAATCCCTATCGATGTCATAGCGTCCTATGCACCAACCAGAATTTATAAATACAAAATGGAACAAATTAACATAATATTAAACATTTTATAACACTAACAAATATGCTCTCTCATATATATATACACTCAACGACTCATTCTAGGGTATTACTACCTTATGTTATATGAGTCAGACCCCACAAAGCTAAGGTTATCGCTAAACCAAAGCTCTAATACCAACTGTAACATCCCGCCTTTTTGTACGCTTTAAGCAGACACACATGCCAACTCAAACCATACAGAAGGGCGGATTGTTATTGGGGTAAATAAGAAAAAGCAGAGAAAGTAAAAAAACAAAATGGAATCTCACAGCGGAATGACAAAATATAATAATCAAATACCAGTTCATGAAGATGTATACAAAATATTTGATTATACTTATACAATACAAAATCAGAGTTACACATATCAGAGATAAACAAATAATAATGCATCGGAACAGTATGATGAAGTGGAATAATATAGTAAATAATAGTAGTACAAATCTTCGTCTTCGTCCTCCAAAAACAAGTCTTCAAATCCTGAAATGCTCAGGCTGACCCGAGCGAATTGAAAAGACAAAACACTCGATTCAGAACTAAAAGATCTTATGTGAGTCAAATCAACAGTAAATAAAGATGAGTGTAAACGGCGTCGGAGATGTTTACGGGGTTTGACATCTCCTATCCAGTATCGAACGTGAGTGCAGTAACTTAAGAGATGTTCGGGATTCACATCTCCTAAGGATCCGTTAAACTATCTACTATGTAGTAATATACGCTATTATAATAATGTCTAAAGTAAAGTAAACTACTAAAATAGCGTTAAGGCTTTACATTTTCCACCTTAACACATTTTTATTTCCCATAGTCTATACAATACCAGAATCTCACCCGTACAGGGTGCCGTCAGAGGGCATTCCATAGGTATGGTACAAACCAAACTCGTAGAAGGCGCGCTAGGGTAGGTGACACGCCACAACTAAGCAACACCAGGGTAGATATACCAATTACGCATCCAGACTGTTGGTAACGCATAGCCGCAACTACCGCCAAACTCGAAACACACTCCCGAGTAAAAATCGAAGGGTGGCCACCAAATAAATCAAAAGTCAGAATATAGTATCGATGGAATGTGTCCGATCAAGGGGCTACCTCACTTGGCCCAGAATCGCTCCTATTTTAGCTACCTTATGCTCACTCACGGGAGTTAGGTCCAAGTAAATATACCTTTAGGATCGTCGCAACCATCCTACTTCATTCTGGAATCTCCACCGCGTACACAGTTGTCAAAGTGGTTTTCGGTATTGGCAGAGAGTATGACAACATCCGATCCCGGTCTCTTTAGCAACCAATCGCTTATTACAAACCGGATGGTTCTTTTACGTTTCCAAAATAATTTCATAATTGATATCAAAATATCATATTCTCAAAACCATAATACTTTCGAAATCATATTCACTTTGAAATCATATCACATTTGAAATCATAGTTCGATAATTATATTTCCTTTCAAAGTCAAATTCACAATTTATATCAAAATATCGTATTCTCAAAACCATAATACTTTTGAAATCATATTCACTTTGAAATCATATCACATTTTAAATCATAGTTCGATAATTATATTTCCTTTCAAAGTCGAATTCACAATTTATATAAATATCGTATTCTCAAAACTATACCACTTTCAAATCATATCGTTTCCAAAATCATAATTTCTTTCAAAATCATAGTTCCAAAACAGGTTAAATTCTTACTTCAAGATCATCATTCAATTCATTATGCATTTAAAATTCCAACTTAGGTTATAACATCATTTGGCCTTATTTTCTTTTTAAAACAATGAATTGAATTTAAACACTTTCACTTTACTTGGTTTGGAAATTTAGAAATGGTTTATATAATTATAAATAGTTAAAATACTCCAAAATAGTTTATTTATGGGTAAAGTACTTTTAGATTGATTTAAGATAGTTACATAGATTTAATTTAGATTAAATATGATTAAAATATATTAAGCTTAAAATAGATTAATTAGATTTAAAATAAATTAAAATGGTTTAATTAGTTTAAAATAAATCAAATTGGTTTAAACAGATCAAAATAATTTATATAGTTAATATTAGTTAAATAGTTTAATAAATTTGAAAACCTTAATAATTATAAATATATTTTTAAAACAGTTTATATTAAACTATGAGTTTGGAATTTATATTAGTTTAAACTATTCGTTTCATTTCAACATATTTGGACCATTTCAAATTTCCAAATCGACAAACCAAATTTCAATAAACAATCGAATTTCATATCGATTAAAATCCATGTTCAAAATATCAATACGGATTACTTCAACTTCAAAATATTTCAAAGTTATTTTCAAACAAATTTAATAACTCAATTTCGATAGAATTTCATTTATACTTAAACGTTTAACTTCAAACTTCCGATTTAATTTCTTAAAGAAATTCCTTTTTAAACCAATTCACATTTCATCGCAAAACTTGATTTTCCCAAAAATACTTCAATTTATATAAATCAAATTTTTATTTCAAAATATCATTTAATTAAATTCGAAAATTAAGGATTTTAAAATCATTTAATTTAACCAATCCGGTGTCCGTATATAATTCTCTACCCTAGGGTCAAGTGATAGAGATATTTATCATTTCAATCCGAAAATTAAATTTTACGATTATTTATCATTTCAAACTGCAATCCCTAATTTATACTAAAAATCCATAACGGACTTGCAGTTTATAACGATATAAAATAAAACATCCATTCAACCAACATTTACAATCAACATCCATCACAATCATCATCCAAAACAATCAATAAATATCAATATAGAACTGATAGTCGATAACAGGTGTTTACTAGCAGTTTATATTCAACAATAAATTAAATAATGATTTAATTCAAATAAATTCAAATTAACTGAGATGATGATTGAAATATACCAAACAGTCATAAATAAATTCTAATCACATCATAAATTAAATTTAACAAATATAAGAAATTTTAGAAGTTGTGAGTGGGTTAAAACACTCACCTTTGAATTTAAATTGAATTTAAATCCAATTTAAACCCAAAATTCAAACGGTCTCAGAATCCATCCAAACAAGCGCCAGAATGCCCAGAATTTTGATACGATCCTAACAAAAGAAACCACGCGAAACCGCTTCTTCCCAGGTCTGAACCCTAGCCGCCATGACTTTTACCCTGCGCCGCCGTCGACAGGCTCTACCACCTCTATTGGACTTCGCCGCTGCGAACCTCGTCACGAGCCGTCCTATCCTTTGCCTGAGATTCCTCCTTCGGTCGTGCCTAGCGAAACCGCTGCCCCCGACATCAAATGCCGATCATGGCGAAGTCGAGCAACTCCAGGCCCAAGTAGCCGCACCGATCATCATGCCTCGACATTCTCCCCCAGACCCTGCCCTCCGATCGACCTCAAATTGAAGATCCACCGTTGATTTAGCATGCGGTCTATGAACGGCCGAGGTTCATCTTGAATTTCAGGACAAATGATGCGTCGAATCAAAAAACGAATAGCACCAGAAGATTATGCTCTTCGAGAGCTTCAAATCGATATATAATTTGTTTGGATTGGAGGAGTTTGAATTTTTGATTTGGATTTGATTTTGAAATTGCAATTGGGAATTAGGGTTTGTCTACCATTAGAAAGAGGAGGTGAGAAGGAATTGTACGTACAGAAATCAGAAATAAGAAATGACCTATATATAGGCAGAACAAAATAGAAAGGAATGGGCTCAATTGGTTTGGAAAGTTGAACGATGAATGACCCGAAAAGCACGTTTTGCCTCCGGAACAAAAATGAGTAATTCTATATATCAAAATAGATGTTATCGATATTTTTAAATTTAATGGAACAGGTTTCAAGTTCAAATTACATCGTATGAAGAAGTTATGTTGAAATCGCTTATTTCAAATCGATTTCAATTGATTTTAATTAAATTGATTTCTAGGCGTTTCGAACTCGTACGATCAAACGACAAGTCCGGTCGTTACGAAACTTGAAATCCTATAATAATGTACCGTTACGGATCCGATGAAACTGGTCTCGTCGAAATCCGAGCCGGTGGCCAAAATGGCTATTTTCACATTAATTAAATAAATTAATATTAAATTAATTAAGTCACATTTTTTATTTCAAATAATTTAATCAACCAAATCTTCTCATTTTTGATTTCATAAACATTTATAATAACTTAAAACAAGTTTCCATGTTAATCCAAAGCTAATTATTTCACTAATTATCAGGTTTACTTTCAATTTCAATAAATACAGAAATTGTAAATTAAAATTTTCAATTGTTCCATTTAATTGACCATTTCCTATTATTCAATTCGTTATTATCAAATGGGTGAAATTAACATTGGTTCATGATTTATTACATTATTCTCAAATCCCATCTAAATTTCCATTAACGTAATATTTAAATATTTAATTTCCTTTATTTGCAATTAATAGCCAATTTAAATTAACAGGCTAAATAGATAGGTAACATATGACAATTGTTACTATTAACCTTAAATCACACTTATTAGTTCATTATTAACAAACAAAGGTTACAGTTGCTTACATAACATTGATTATATTCAATTACCATTAACTATCTATTTTACAATAATTAGATATTTGCATTTGTTTCTTATATTCAATTTTATAACCAAGTATAACATTTACATTATTCCATTTATTTGGAATTACATCCAAATTGTTAATAATTAGCTTTAATTATCATTTGTTACATTTAATTTCAGTATTCATTTCATTATTAAATTACAATTTTTTATTTCTCCAATATTAAATTACCAAAATCTCAATAAATTTACAAATTTAATTATCAAAAATTACGGGTCGTTACAGTTACACAATTTAAAAGTATTAATGATAAATTAATCAAAATCTTAATTTCAGGGCCCTTATGTTTCATAACAGTAAATAAAACATTTGTTTCCCTTAAATAAATAGAAAGATCAAAATTTTGAAATTGTAAATTTTAGAAATTAAATATTGTTTGAAAAACACAAAAATTTAAATTTTGCAATTCGACGTAAAATTATAATTTCTAAAGTTCAAAATTTATGATGCCTTAAGAGTATAGTTTAGAGGAAGGAAATGAAGAAACACAAAGTGAAGTTGATATTTATTTGAATTAGGTGGGTAAACAAATATATAGTGGTAGTATTCATTGTTATAATACCTATTCTCCATAGAATTCTTCAAGTCTGAACACCAAATTCCACTTGGTTAGCATAATGTAATCATACCTATAGTAAGAGCAAAAAAAGGTAAAACAAATGAGGATTATGTGAGTTTATAGGCATAAATACGTCGAGAATCACGTGAATGGCTATTTGAGAACTACATCCAGAATTAAGCACTATTAAATCTAATAATATAGTTGACATTAATATCTCATTCAAATTTGTACAATTTTTACCCTTATATCAATTTCATATAATCAACTTCAATTCCAACATTGTTTAATATATCAAAAATAAAAAATCAAACTAAAATTAAAGATACAAGTCATCTCGTATTGGATCTAAAAAAACCCAAACCCATTAAACATGAGTTTTCAGTGGATTTTCATTATAATTAACCCATTTAAATGTTATCCCAATCTTATTCAACCAAATCAAAGAGGATAAAAATCTAACCTACCCAAATAAGTATCAATTCCAACCAAAATCAAATATTATGATTGTTGATCCAAAAAATACGAATGTGAACTGAATTACTAAAAGGATGAGAAGATTATAAAATTGAAAATGTTGAAAAAGAGGCTTGAAAAATACCTAAGATGCAAGGCGATGTGATTTAAAGTATGAGAAAGAAGAGAAAAATAACAAAGCCATCATATATAAGAAGGAGACTGATAATTGTTCATGGTCCAGATCCAGAAGCTAGGGTTATGAGAAAAGGAGTAGGAGATAACGTAAATTCAATTACGGTAATTGGTTTTTGAAAATTTATTCCCGATGTGATAGCTTGATTGCAAATTGTTTGGTGTAATGCTTTGGAAAAAGTATCGCAGCTGATTGAGAATTAATAGGAAGAAAGAAAAATTATATTCTATAACAGAACGATGGAAGTAAGCATCAAAAATTTAGGCAAAGTGAATTTGATGGGCATTGGATAAAATTAAAAGTAAGGTTTAGAAGAGAATGAGAAGATGAGAATGATGTAACATTTTTTCTTCCTTAAAGTCAGAAAAGAAAAAAAGACTTTTGAATTTTAGAATACAAGTGGCAAAATTTCATTAAGGAAACCATATTTGGTAATAATAGTATAGTATACATATTTCTTTAACAAAATAGCTAGGCATATGCACACAAAAATAATTTGTCAAAATTTCAGGTTTTGATAACATAGTATGAATTGAAAAAAATCAAATCTATTTTTTTTTACAGAACTCACTCAAACTTTAAGTTAGAGTTATATTAGATATTTATGAATCTAAAATAAAACATTTCATAGTTCTATTCGATATCTCATTTCTAAATCAAATCAAAATCATACATAACCAAAAGTGAAGCTTGCATGTGGAATATGATGCAAAATCATAGTAACCTTAACTCATTTATTTATTTTTCTTATATAACAAATGAAATGATAGCAATAAATATCAATGCCAAAAAATAGGAAGATAGCGGGACTTTATCTTTTGAGTACTTATAACACTATAATCAGGTTAAAGGTGTTCATATTAGAGTTAATTCATTTATTTGTTTTCTCATATAAAAAATGAAACGATAGTAATAAATATTAATGCAAAAGAATATGGAGATAGTAACAACCGAATAAATGATACTATTTGACCAAGAAAGGATAATCTTTTAGCATTATCTGACCAAGTCATATATAGAAATATGAACAGTGGATCTCATAGATGAAAGGGTATTTATCTAATAACACATCCAAATCTTAGATATACATATATTTCCTTTTAGTAATTCAATTTTATGATCTTTTTTAATTGGAACTTCTGGTTGTTGAAATTTGGTGACACTATATGAAGAATTGAAGTGGTCGGAAGTAGCTTGATGTCGGAGATGATGGTTCACAAATCGGAGCTCAAATGAGGAAGATATGGCGAAGAATGTAGAGTGCTGCTGGGAGCAGCAGGTGACAGACGTCTGTGGGAAAGTGACAAACATCTATGGGAAAGTGACAGATGTCTGAGCTTAGGGTTTTGGTAACCCAAGATTTGTGACAGACGTCTGTCATTTTGTGAAAGACATCTGAGAGCATGGAAACTTGTTTCCCGAATCTTCTGACAGACGTCTGTCATCTTGGGACAAACGCCTAAGCCAACGCGTGCTGCATATTTTGCCTGGCCCGATTGGAATGATTTGTGAAGCTTCAAAGGGAATTTCGAGAATTTTCCAAGGAATTTTTTTTGCCTATATAAGCTAATTTCGGATTCAAAGAGGATGATCACTCAAAGGGTTTTGATCAAGGTTTATCCTCCATAAATAGGGTTTATCAAAACCTAGTTATTCTTCAATTCTCTTCTCCATAAATCTATTCTATTTGAATATTGATCATTGTAATCAATCTCCTGTACTCTTCTCATTTGTATTAATAAAGGATCTCTCTCAAAGTGGATATACACTAACAAGACGTTAATGGAACCACTATAAATTGGTGTGATTTATTTTATCATTATTGCTTTGTTTCTCTATTGCTTGTTTGGTGATTGTGATTGGTTTTAGATTGGATTGAGATTTGGATTAAGATATTGATTGGTTATTTTTTCATTTCTTACCACGATCTCGTTTTCCGCTGTGCTTTGGGGTTTTGACTTGAGTGGTCTTGAGTTAGAATTCCCATAACATTTGGTGTCAGTGCTTTGGTGTTGGTAGATGGTTGTGGAAATGCCAGAATCAAATAATACCTCGGATAGTCTCTTAATGGTTAGTCCAAGTGGTGTAGCACCGTATGTACGTGGATCGTATGCAGCTTCAGGATCACAATTGATTATAGATAAGTGGAATGGCGATAGTGATTTCAAAAAGTGGCAATGGAAGATGAAAGCAGTTCTTAGGCGGAATCGAGTGCATCGGGTAGTGTTTGATATACATTTGTTGTCGGTGGACATCTCAGAGGTTGAGAGAGAGGAAATGGAAGATTAGGCATTCACTACACTTCAACTTGCTATAGGGAAGAATGTTATCTCCGAAATTAATGGTGAGACTACCGCTTAGGGTATATGAGACAAGTTGGAGGAGTTGTATATGAAGAAGTCACTAACTAATTGTTTGGTCTTGTTGCGAACGTTCTTCACCTATAAGATGAATGAGGGTACTTCGCTAAAGTCACACTTGAATGTCTTTGATGATTTGTTAATGAAGATGAAGGTGGTAGATTTGAAGATTGAGGAAGAACAAAAGGCGATGATATATATTGTTGTGTTCATTGTCAGACCGTTATACAGGTTTCTCAAATAGTTTGATCTATAGCTGAGATACTTTGACTCTTGATGATGTCAAAACGGGTCTTCTTAGTGAGGAGTTGCACGATCAAATGAAGGAGTTGGATGATGGAAGTAGTGGTGCTAGAAGTTGTCACGGTTTATTGTGGAAAAGGAGAGATATGAGAAGAAAGGGAACCAGGGGCGTTCTAAATAAAGAAAGCCCGTTTGGAGAGGAAAGTCAAAGGAAAGAAATGGAAAGTGTTTTATTTGTAAGAAGCCCAGTCATTGGAAGTATGAGTGTCCGGACTAGGAAAAGGCAAAAAAGGAAGTAGCATCTTCATTCGTAGCGGTGGAGAGTGGAGTTGGTGAAGGAGACGTAGATGTTTTGATGGCGGTAGCATTGGATATTTCGAGTAGTGAACGGATGCTCAATTCAGGGGCGTCTTATCATATGACGCCGAATAAGAATTTTTTTTCTTCTTATGTCGACAAAGAAGGAAATTCAATTATTATGGGTAATGGTGCAATTTGTAAGTTGAAGGGCATTGGTTCTTTGCAAATTCGGATATTTGACGGAGTGGTTTGTACTCTCACTAATGTACACTATGTTCCAGGACTTCGGAAGTCTCTTATCTCTTTGGGGCAACTGGATTCTTTAGGATGTAAAATCGCTATTAAGAGTGACAGCTAGCGGGTTTCGAAGGGTGTGCTTGTGGTGATGAAGGGTGTTAGGACTCATAGTGTTTATTTGCTTCAAGGAGTGACTATAGAAGGTGAAACTTGTATGGGAGTTGATAGTTCTCATGGCTTGGATGCGACTAGGTTGTGGCATTTGAGGTTAGGTCATGTCTCTGAGAGGAGTTTGTATATTCTTCGAAAGAGAGAGATGATCGACGGAGAGAGTTTCAACAAGCTAGATTTTTTCGAGGAATGTGTCATAGGGAAGCAAACTAATGTATTGTTCGGTGAGAGAAAACATGATTCGAGAAGGGTTCTTGAGTATGTTCACAAGAATGTTTGGGGACCGGCACCAATAGCTTCTTTAGGGGGAGCTCGCTATTATATTTCTTTTACTGATGATTTTTCTTGGAACGTATGTGTGTATGTAATGAAGGCCAAGTCAGAAGAATTTGCAAAGTTCAAAGCATGGAAGACTCTTGTTGAGAATGAGAGTTGTAAGTCTTTGAAGGTTCTAAGTTTCGACAATGGCGGAGAATATGTTTCTAAAGAGTTATTGGAGTTTTGCAAGCATCATAGTCTTCAGAGGCATTTTACTATACTAGGAGATCCGCAGTCGAATGGTGTTGTGGAGAGGATGAACCATACTCTACTTGAGAAAGCTCAATGCTTGAGATTGACATTGGTTTTGTGTAAGGGATTTTGGTCTGAAGCTTTGTCAACCATGGTGCATATTGTTAATCGAATTCCATGCTCGGCTATTGATAAAAAAATTCTGGGGGAAGTGTGGAAGGGAAAGAGCATTGACTTGAGTTATCTTCATGTGTTTGGTAGTCCAGTTTATGTGCATGATCCAGGAAATGATAAACTTGAGCCTAGAGCTTTCAAAGGGGTCTTGCTTAGCTATATGGATGTAGTAAAAGGCTATTGAATTTGGAATCCGGAAACGAAGAAGGTTGTGAATTCTCGTTATGTTACTTTTGATGAGACGACTTTGTTCAAGGAGAATGAGAGCTCATCGGATGTTCTGGATTTGGTTCATGGTGAATCAAAGGAGAAGGAAGTTATTTCCACTTTTCGTCTAAGGAGTAAAGTAGTTAGAGATGCTTGTGAGGAGGAAGCGGTTGACATTACATCACATAGTCCACAGGGTGCCACTAGTAATGTTGGTGATGTACATTATTCTAGAGAGGATTTGGTTCAAGGTGGAGTAAAAAGGAGTTTGGGTGATGGTATTTCTACTTGGGTGGGTCATCGTGTTATAAGCCCACTTGATAGATATAGTGATTGGAACTGTCTTAGCTTTTATGATAATTTAGACTATGCTCTTCATGTAGTCCAAGATGAGCCGATGGACCTTGATGATGTCATGGATTCGAGTGATAGCTCAAAGTGGATTTTTGTCATGGAGGAAGAGATGCAATCATTGTTGAAGAATTAAACTTGGAATTTTGTTCCACTTCCTAAAGGAAACCGTGCTATTGGGTGCAAATAGATATACAAGATGAAGGACGATGGGAGATACAAAGCTATGCTAGTGGCTAAGGGGATTTCACAGAGGAAGGGGGAGGAGTATGATGAGATATTCGCACCAGTTATGCGCCATACTTCAATCCGGATTTTACTTGCTATAGTCGCTATTCACGACTTGGAGTTAGAGCAATTCAATGTGAAAATCGCCTTCTTGCATGATGACTTGGATGAAGACATCTACATGGAACAACCAGAAGATTTTGTTGTAGATGGTAGTCAAATTTGGTTTGCAAGTTAAAGAAATCACAATATGATTTAAAGCATTCACCTAGACAATGGTACAAGCGATTTGATCATTTTATGCTTGAAAATGGTTTTGATAGAAGCATCAAGGATGCTTGTGTATATTTCAAGAAGTTGAAAAATGATTGTTGGGTGTATTTACTCTTGTATGTGGATGACATACTCATTGGTTCAAAGGCTAAGAATGAAATTAACAATTTAAATTTGAGTTTGAAATCAGAATTCGAAATGAAGGATCTTGGAGAAGCAAAGAGGATATTAGGCATGGAAATAGAGAGGGATCGAAAGCGTTTTGAGTTAAAATTGACTCAAAAGGAGTATATAGAGAAAGTGCTTTGCTGGTTTAGCATGGAGAATGCAAATGCATCAAATACATCTTTACCTTTGCATGTGAAGCTTTCAAGTAAGGGATCACCTATCTTGGAGAAGGGAATGCTTGTATGGCAAAGGTGCCATATGCTAGTGCGGTTGGCAGTTTAATGTATGCTATAGTATGTAAAAGGCCCGACATTGCAAATGCCGTTGGGATGGTTAGTCGGTATATGGCTAATCCGGAGAAATCGCATTGGGAAGTTATGTAGCTTATGTTAAGATGACTTAGAGATACATCATCTCATGGTCTTGTTTTTGGCGGTAGTAAGGGGATGAATTGTAAGTTGGTTGGTTATTGTGATTCGAACTACTCTGGTGATAGGGATCCGAGAAAGTCAACTTTCGGATATGTCTTCACACTTGGTGGAATGACCATAAGTTGAAGATCGAGATTGTAGACTGTAGTTGCTTTATCCACTACGAAGGCAGAGTTGATAGCGGCGGTGGAGGCATCAAAGGAGGCACTTTATTTGAGGTGGTTGTTGTGTGACTTTGGATTCGAGCATGATAGTACTGATGTTCGATGTTATAGCCAGAGTGCTATTCACTTGGCATAAAATTTGGTGTTTAACTCACGGACTAAGTATATTGAAGTGAGAGGGTCATTTTTAGTAGCCATGGATGAAGATAAGTAAGTATATCTTCGGAAAGTGCATACAAAGGATAACGCGGCGGATATGTTCACTTAGGCATTGCCAGTTGGGAAGTTCGAGCATTGCTCGAACTTGGTTCGCTTGTTGAAGTGTTAGGTGCCACGGGATGTCACGGTTAAGGGATGAGCTTAGTTATGGATGATGAAGAGTATCGGTGAGAGATTGTGGTTCTATCTTCTTGGTGAGTACTAGTTTACACTCTTTAGTACTTTTGTCTTTTGGTGAGACTGTTTTGGATTTGGGTGCTTTCAACACTTTTTTAGCGGGCGGTGACTTTGTCGGATCTCATTGATGGAGTGTAATGGGCAGTGGTTTTGCTGGAGCTCATTGAGAAAGCATTCAAGCTTATTTGGTTGAAGGTAGAAGTGGTGATAGTTTGGTACTATCGGTTCTTGAAATGGTGTGGTGCCATTGGAATTTCTGGTTGTTGAACTTTGGCGATACAATATGAAGAATTGAAGTGGTCGAAAGTAGCTTGGTGTCGGAGAAGACGGTTAGCAAATCGGAGCTCGGAAGAGTAGGATATGGCAAAGAATGTGGAGTGCTGTTGGGAGCAGCAGGTGACAGACGTTTATGGGAAAGTGACGAACGTCTTAGCTCAAGGTTTTGGTAACCCAAGATTTGTGATAGACGTCTGTTATCTTGTGACAGACGTCTGAGAACAGGGAAACTTGTTTTTCGAATCTTCTGACTGATGTCTGTCATCTTGGGACAGACGTCTGAGCCGACTTGTGCTGCATATTTTGCCTGAGCCGATTGGAATGATTTGTGAAGCTTCAAGGGGCATTTCTGGAATTTGCCAAGGAAAGATCTCTCCCTATATAAGCTATTTTCAGATTCAAAGAGGATGATCACTCAAAGGGTTTTTGATCAAGGTTTATCCTCCATTAAATAGGGTTTATAAAAACTTAGTTTTTCTTCAATTCTCTTCTCCACAAATCTATTCTATTTGAATATTGATCACTATAACCAATCTCTTGTACTCTTCTCATTGGTATTAATAAAGGATCTCTCTCAAAGTGGATGTACACTAACAAGACATTAGTGGCATTATAAATCGGTGTGTGATTTATTTTATCGTTATTGCTTTGTTTCTCTATTGCTTGTTTGGTGATTGTGATTGGTTTTGGATTAGATTGAGACATGGATTGAGATATTGATTGGTTGTTTTTGCACTTCTTACCACGATCTCATTTTCCGCTGTGCTTTGAAGTTTTGATTTGAGTGGTCTCGAGTTGGAATTCCCATAAAATTGGTTTTTTACAATGAGGAAACTTTAAATTTAATGATTTATGGAAACTCAACGTTTTAGATTTATAAAAACTTCAGATTCTCAACCTCTTTTTTTTCAAATACTAGAAATCCAGCTTACCATATATTCTTTCATTAATATTTCCATTCATTTCAGGTGTGCTAAATCGAGATCATTATTGTATTTAAACTTTGATATGAATTTCTAAATACATGTTATTCTTATTTATATCACAAAACCAAAAACAATCATACTCAACCAATTTATTTGAATCAACAACAAAAAAATTATCAAATTCAAAACTTGCTTTCCAAAATAAGTAAACTAAAAAACATACAAAAAAATAAGCTATGTTAAAATCAATTCAAACCCAAATTCAGATAAGTGCAACATTTAACTTTAAAACATTTACATATTTCAGGGATATTTCATTTGAGCATGATATTAAGATTTACAGTATAACGAGATCTGAAAAGTCATATTTATGATAAAGTGAGATTTGAAAAGACAACATCTATAGAATGAGACTGGAAATTTTACTTACTATTTTGAGATCGTGCTGGTAACGTGGTTAAAAAATGCACCGTTGTACATAAAAGAAAATAAGAAGTTAGAAGGAGAAGCTATTTCATTTAGCATACTCACCCTATATATGTTATAGCATTAGTGGATCATGTACATAGGTTTTATAAATATAATATTCCGAGATGGTCCCTAGCATGTGCAACATTTATTACTATATATTTGATTGAACTGGAAACAAAGAATTGATGATAAAATATGATATCAATGGACAAAATTATATATGGGTACAAACATAAAAAAATGAAGAGAACAAGGGAAGGCAGCGTTTTGATAAAATGATAAAACTAGTGAATAATCTCAATAGTTTGTCCACCCCATGCAACCTACTTCCTTTTTGCATGGACGAGGCAATGTTTGAGATGGCCAAGCATGGACCCGTAACTCTTTCCCTCGTCAAACTCAACCCCAATCCCATCACAGGCAACCTGCAACTTACGTTCACTTCCCAAATCAACAGTGGCATAAACCCTAACTTCAAAATGGACAACTGCTGCGCCGGAGTAATCCGATCCGACCACCACAAACCTGGCTTTCAGGACCAAAGCCTCCGCTTTCGCCTGCTCGAACGGCGGCATGGAGACCTCAGCGATCACACGCCCATCGCTGCTCAGCAGGTAAACTTTCGACTCACTATAGGTAGTGTAGCACTGCCAGCGGCTTTGCACTTGTATGTCTACTCTGATGACGGCTGACGAAGTGCTCGACCTTTCTAGGTTTGTCACGTTAAAGTCCGAGATGGGGTATTTCGGAAGTTTCACTGGTTTAATTGTGAAGAGGGGTTCATAGGTCCATATTGCAACACAAGTTCCGAGTAATGTGGCAGCGATGAACAAATTGAAAAAAGTTTCACTTTCGTTCGATCTGGAAGAAGAAGACATTGATTTGATTTGGAGATGAACAATGTTTACAATACAAGAGGTATCGGTTAGATCCTTGATTTTCTCCCGTTTCAGTGTAAAGTACGTGATAACGTTTTTTCTGTAGATTTGGATGAACTAGGTCAAATCTTCAATATTTCACGCCCTCTCCTCAAAATATCTTCCTTCCCCCATCTTTTTTTCTTTTTCAATTTTCATCCATTATCTCTCATATTTTCTTACTGTAATTTTGTAATTTTAATAAATATCTTTTAGATAGAGCTGCCAATGGATAGCTAAAAAATTTAAAATCCGTCCGCACTCGTATCCGAAAAGTGGATAAATATCCGATATTCGAAAAAACAGATGCGAATACTATGACATTCGCACTCGAAAAGTTTCCGTTATGTATTTTTCAAAATTATAGTTTAAATTATGTGTATTTTAGTACAATAAAATTTATTTATTTATTTTTATTAAGTTAAAAGTTTATTATATGCACCAAATGCATATTAACTGTACAAAACTATTTACTATCATCATATTTGCTTATTTTTAACACTTTAATAATCAATAAGATTGAAAAAAGTTTATGTTAAACTAAAAAAATTCATTTATGTTTTTTGATTTATCGGTCGTTAGCGGATAAGATAAATATCCGATATCCATTTGTATCCACGGATGCGGATATCCAATATCCAAAAATAATTTCGGATGTGGATACGAATATGACACTATCCGTATTTGAAAGTATCTGTTGACGGACTTACTTTTAGACTAATCAAAGTTTAAGTGTAGTATGATCCTACACTTTTTTTGAAACATGTAAAAAGTGGCCCAAGGCTCGGCTTGTTATGCTTATTACATATCGGGTTACAACCCGAACAAAATAAAAGGGTTGAAAACCCTAGCCGCTATACATCATCTTTTATTTCCTTCGGCCATTTGTATAATCTAACCCTAGAGTTGTATATTTGGGGCGATTTTGGAAAATTCTCTAAGTTACTCCACTTCGATGAGTAAATCTTGTCTCAAGGAGGTTTCCACACCCTCTGCACCTCTTCTGCATCTTCATAGTACTTTAGATCTGAATTATCATCCTTTGATTTAGCTGATTCCTCTCGTTTTGTTGGAATTAGTTGAGTTGAATTTGGAGATGTGCTACTCTCCCCTTATTCCAGACAAATAAGTGATAAATCTGTTTATTTAGCATGCTTCTGTAGAAATTATCGTTTATTCCTTAATTGTTAACTTCAAATTGTGAAACCCTGTCTTTTTGAAGGGAATGATTCGTTTCTAGTGATGTTTGGATAGCGCAGTAGTTCTAATTCAAATCAGGTAATTTTTCATTTTGATTTCTAATCGTGTTTCCTTCTAAGTTAGTCGTACTAACTCTTTTTCCTTTATGTAGAACTTGGTTCTAGTTTGGAGCATAGAACAGCCACCTCCAATCTTCTTCCTCGAGTGCTTTATACTAGTTTGTGAAACCCTGCCTTGGAAAATATCTGAATTTAATTGCCCGCTTTGTAAGTATATTTCCACTCTTTCCTCATAATTTTCTAGATCATATAGGTCTTTTTGGTTGTTTGGATCCATTATACTTTTGCTTGCTTTGTGAATTATTGTTAACCCAAAAAAATGGATCAACACCCATATATCAAATGAAAGCACCACTTCAGATTGAATAAGCAGAAAAGTAGTAAAAAGAGACACAATTTTTATAATGGTTCGGCGTAATCTCCAACCTACGTCCACTTTAATCTTTTATTAGTTGTTCTCTCTTTGGATTACAACTTAGTGTATTTTTCATCCAAATTTCTTGAGCACATATGGAATAGGCAGGCAATGTCTCCTGTGAATTTGAGTAGAAAATACTACGCCAAAAATTTTCTCTGACGACATATTTATACTGGTACTGACATGTGTGGTTAGCCTATTTTCAGTTGAATTTTCTCTGAGATGTTTCTTTGCTCTATCTAAGGGTGCTTGTCAATTTTCAAGTCATTTCATCCTCATTTGAATCTTCTAAGTCCAGTTGAAATCTGCTTTGCTAAAAAGCGGGTTATCCCTTGCCCCCCAAAGTATGTCTTTTGAATGTAAGGTGTGTTTTTGCTCAAGAACAAGTTCCAGACATCAATGTTCGATAGTTGAGCTCTTCGGCTAATTCAGTCTTGGTGAATTGTCCAGTTCCTTCTGATTCTCTAGCAAATCAAGGTAGTTCCTAACCCCTTATAGCCTAAGACTCTACTTAAGTATAGTCTGTATATCATCATCATTCCAATTTCATTTTGAATTGTTACATCATATATCAAAATTATCTCGTGTTCCTCCAAAATTTACATCATTATCATTTCGATTTTATTAGGAGTTATTACATCATATATCAAAATCATCCCGTGCTCATATAGGATTTATCAGTTTTATTCTAATTTTAAGGCATTCAAATCCTTTTATCAAATCTATATCCGTTCTAAGGTTCGATCTCTCCAGATCGTTCTATATTCAATTTATTGTGCGATCTCTTTGGATCATTTTATGTTCAGTTTAATGTGCGATCTCTCTGGATTGTTTAATGTTTAAGTTAAGGATGATATCTCCAAAACGTTTAATGTTTAAGTTGACGGGATGATCTCTCCGGATCGTTTATCATTTAAGTTGAGGGGACAATCTCTCAGGATCCTTGCTGAGTCTGTTCGCTCTTTGGCAAAGGAACCCAACGACCAAGCAAGCCTATCCGCTCACTCCGATAAGGGGACTTACTTTTTGTACAAGCCTATCCACTCGCTCTCTAACAAGGGAGCTTACATCTTACACTTCAGTCCCGACTCTCTGGTCGAGACTCTAAGGCGATCAATATCAATCATCACATTCATGTGGATTTTTCCAAAATCAAATATCCAAGTTAAGGCAATCAAGCGGAAATCCTAAATGTTCATCCTAGACATCCAACCCAGAGCATGTCTAGAGGACCAATCTAGGTCTCATATACATGTAAGTAGTCCAAGGTTATTATTATCTTAATTAGTCATCTCATACATCCGGCTCAGAGCATGCATAGGGACTACTCAGGATACCGTACACGTGTAAACGGTCCAAGAGTTATATTGCATCATTTATATAAAGTCAGGGTAAGGGAATCGAACCTGACCCCAATGCAGCCTGATTATAGGGTTGTCATCCAATGGAAATCTTGGATCCATAACTTCATTCTGCCCTCCGTTCCAATGGTGAGCCTCTGGTTCCAGCATCGCCCGTTTCAATTACTAAAGCTCATCCTAGATCCAAATCAATCGTGCCCTCGAGTCATGAGGGCATTGTTTCAATTTGATTTTCTCTATCTTTAGATGCTTCTACATGGGTTTCTGGTCTTTTTTTCTGAGTTCCAGCTACTCTGGCTGTTCATTATTGATCCATCCTTCTAAAAAATCAATCCATCATTTACTGTTGTCAGTATATTATTCCATCTTGTATTTCTTGCATCATTCTTTCCATCTACTCTCTGGTCACATGAATGGATTGATTAGAATTTGAGGACACCTTCTGGTTGGCCCTAACTCTGGTTGACTTCCTCCAATCTTAGATCTTGTGTTAGGCATCTTCATCTTCTCCAAATCTCAAATTCAAGCTTTAAGTCTTCAGATCTTGTTCAAGTTCTCAATGAAAGCACCAAAATGTTAACCCAAAAAATGGATCAACACCCAGAATCAAATGAAAGCACCAGTTTAGATTAAATAAACAAAAAAGCAGTAAAGGAGATACAATTTCTGTAGTGGTTCGAAGCAATCTTTGGCCTATGTCCACTTTAACATTCTATTAGTTGTTCTCTCTCTAGATTACAACTACTTATACCAGATCTGACCATAATCTAGCGGATCTTAAATGTACAATAGAGTTTCTAAGTTGTTTGTGAGTCACTTTTACTAAGAATTTGTTGACCTACATTCTAGAACAACAAATAGTTATTTGTTAGGTAACTCTAATAGAGGAGAGGTGAGATGGAAGAAGGAAAAGTCTCTAATGGCATATAATCCAGTTTTAGAGTGTAGAGAAGCAGAGTCAAGAGATCCTATTTTGGTTGTAGGTAGGTTTATATTTATAGAGGTAGTAGTCGTGTTGGGTTAGAAGTCCACTTGAAGCATAGTCCAAATATCGGCCTAAAGGAGTGTGAAAAATCTCAGGACACACCGACTTATCTAAACATGTTGGTGGAAGACATGTTCATGTCGATGAAGACATGTTTGTGTTTGTCATATGTGATCAAATTCTTTTGCACTCTTCATGCTACTTGTTTTCGAGTTGCCCCATATTGTTTCCATTAATTGTTGGTAATCCAAAACAAGTCAATACCTACCTCTCTCCAAAATAGCTCGGTATCAGCTTATTTGCCTAAGAGGTCGGTAGCGACTTTTTTCTTAGCTCGAAATAACTTGTACTCTTTGGCATCACTCTTCTAATTTCATGCAGAGGTGTCCAAAGAAGTCACAACAGCTATGGAGTTGTCCAAAACATGTTGGTAAGTACATGAGAGAGGTCGGTGATGACCTCTCTACTTAGTGTATTTTTCATCCAAATTTCTTGAGTACACATGGAATAGGTAGACAATGACTCTTGTGGAGTTTGAGTGGAAAATACTAAGCCAAAAAATGTCATCAATGACATATTCATATCGATACCACATATGTGATTAGCCTATTTTCGGTTGAATTTTCTCTAAAATGTTTCTTTGCCCTATCTAAGAGTGCTTGCCAATTTCAAGTCATTTCATCCTTGTTTGAATCTTCTAAGTCTCGTTGAAATCTTCTTCGCTAACAAGCGGGTTAACAATTAGTATATGGTATTTGATTTCAATAATTTTCCATAGTTGAATGCTTTCTTTTTCTTCCTTCTTGTGAACTCTAGTGTTTCTTTCCTTCCACATGTGATATATAAATGTTGTTAGTAGTATACACACTTTTTTAACTCCATTGTCTTGTTTCTGAACTGTTGTTGAATTTGTTGGATGTTTGTTCTAATGTTGTGCAAAAACTGGAATTGATTAAGCTTTAACTTGTCTTTAGGAATAGACCATATACGCCTTGAAAAAATACAGTCAAAGAATATGTACTCTATATTTTTTGTTCTTTTTTGCCAAAAAGAGAATCGATTTCTCCATTTATTGCATCTGTTTCTAGTAGGCAGCCTATTTAATAAAGAAAAATAGGCACAATGTGCCATTTTGGGCAGTTTGCTCTATTACAAATAATTTTATGCTTGTCTACTTCAAATTCTGCCCCTTTAATAAATTCCTATGTGTTTTTGAAAGAGAATTTTCCTTTCGAAGCTAATTTCCAACCCAAAATATTTTTATGCAGACTTGTATCTATTTCAATTTCTTCAATTGCTGATTTAAATATTGATGCTGCTGGTTGTAAGCTTGTATTTCATTTATAGCTTTGTATGATGCTGTCCACTTTGGCATTTGCTCCACTAAAATGTAATATATTATTTCAGCCTATTAAGTTGACCAGGGATTTGCCATCGATCCAAGGATCAAACTATCCTTCTTTGAGTTTTCTTTCAATTAATTTAATACATGTTTCTTTGCATCTTACGATATTTTTTCCAGTATATAAATAGTGATTTTCTTTTAGCATGGTCCAGAAGTTTTTTTTTAAACATATTTTCCCTTCATCCACTTAGCCCATAAAGAATCTCTTTCCAAGAATTTCCAAAAAAGTTTGAAATTGCATGCTTTATTTATCTCTTTGAAGTTTCTTAGGCCCAAACCTCCAATTTTATTTGTTTTACATACTATTCCCATGATACTTTATGATAATTTCCTCTCCAAATGAAGTTTGCACAAATTTTCTTTATTTTATGAATTTTGATGGGATGTTGTTGGTTTCAAGCCAATACATAATGATAGTAGTGTTGCCAATATGTGTAAGCTCTAATCTGCCCACTATTGACAATAATTTACTAGACTAACCTTTTAATCCACTCTGAATGATGTTACATAATCTGGAATAATCCATGTCCGTAATTTGATTCATGTTGAGAGGAAGCCCTAAATACTTGATTGAAAATTCACTTTCCCTGTTTTAAATTATTAAGAATTTCTTTCTTTCTAGTGCAGTCCTTGTTGAAGTATACTTTGTAATGGCATTAGCACTTTGAATGTCTGCATTTAAAAATAATAACAAGTCATCGGCATATAATAAATAGGAAATATTTGGTTTAATTCTATTAGTTAGTTTTAGATTTCCATTTACCTGCTCAATTTCCATTTGAAAAGAAGAATATTGCACAGAAATAGTAAATAAGTAGGGAGATATGGGATCTCCTTGCCTAATACCATTATTGTTATGGATGAATCCACTTAGGGTTTCGTTTATATGTATTGAATATGTAACATTAGTAATACGTTCTTCTAGAAGATTATATATTATTTCATGGAATCCTACTTGTTTCATCATGTGTATTATAAAATATCTATTTGTTTTATCAAAAGCCTTATGCAGGTCAATTTTGATACACATTTTATTTCTGCTTCCCTGATTGAAATTCCTAATTATTCCATGGGCCAAAAGGATATTTTTTGCAATTAATCTGCCCGGAATGAAAGCACTTTGATTTTCCGAAATTAAATACGAAATTTTTTTTTTACTATATTACATAATACAATTGCTATGATTTTATAAATAAAATTGCAACAGGCTATAGGCCTATAATCATCTAATCCATTAGGGATTTTGACTTTTGGAACCAGTGTAATAAGGGTATGATTAATGTTTTTTAGAATTTTTCCAGAGGTAAAAAAATCAATAATAGCCTTAAAAAATTATTTTTAATATCCTCCCAATGTGTTTTATAAATTTTGCCCCAAAACCATCAGGTCTACGGCTTTTATCATTGTTTGCATTAAAAAAATATAACTTTCATTTCCTCCAAACCAATTAGGGCAAATTGAATCTCTTCATAATTTGCATGTAGCAAGTATTTGGTGGCTATATTTGGGAAATTCTTTAGGTATGAATCAGAGTTATATAGATCAGTAAAATAATTAATAGCTTTCATTTCTATTTGAGAAGCATCATTAATTACTGTTTCTTTATTATTAAGTAATTTACCTATGTCATTTTGCATCTTCTATTAGATATTTTGGCATAGAAAATTTTGCTTGCTTCAACTCCATTTGTTAATCAGCCAACTTTTACCTATGTCATTTTTGCATCTTCTATTAGATATTTTGGCATAGAAAAATTTGCTTGCTTCAACTCCATTAGTTAACCAGTCCACCTTGGCTTTCTGTTTCATGTTGATTATTTTCACATGTAGTGCCTTGATTAATTTACCTTGTAATTAGAAAAAGTTTTTTACTTGTAAAGTCTCCAAGCTATCAAAATCAATGATATTTTACAAATTCTCAAATTGCTCTTTGATTTGCTTTATATCATTTTTATTTTTTTTGTGCCAAAGTTTCAAAATTTTCTTTTGTTTTTTGAAGCATTTGCTGAATTTAAATTGGGTTATACCTTGAATTGAAATAGAAAGGCTACTTTTAACTGCTTCTTTGTAATTATTTTCAAAGGTCCAACCATTTACAAATCTAAAACAGTGTTTTTTTCGATATTGCTTTTTTGTGAGAAAAAAATTTGAATTAGAGCATGATCACTTCAAACTTGGGGCAATGTGGTACATTTGAAATCATGAAAACAGTTTTGAAATTTTTCTTACTAGTTTACAGTGTATATTTCTATATTCTCCCGATTTCCATGTGAATTTATTTCCCAAAATGTTGGGTTCCACTGATCCAGTTTTTAAAATAAAGTTATTGAGAAATTCTAATCTTTTGAAAGTAATTGGAGTACCCCCTCTTTTTTCATATGCTTGAAAAATAGTATTAAAGTCTCCAATTACAATCCAAGGTTTATTTTCATTTTTATTTATTTGCTCTAAGTGATTCCAAAGCAAAATTCTTTCACTTTTATTGTTAGAAAAATATATAAATGTACCTTCTAATTGAAAGCCACCCTTATTTATAAATTTACAATGTATATATTGTAAATTTATAAATATTGATTTAAATCCCAAATATTAGGGTCCCATAAAACCATAACTCTATAATTACCTCACATTAAGTTATTGTTTACTATATTCTAGTTGTTTAAATTTCTATTTTGATATTCTTCAATTTTGAAGTTGTCCAATTTAAGCTCAAGTATGCCTACTATACTAGGTTTATTGGTAAATAGTAAATTAGCTAAATTAAGCTTTCTTTCAGCGGAGTTTAGCCCCCTTATATTCCATACAATTATAGACATTATTTATTAATTCAAAAAGGAAAAAAAATAAAGAATAAATGTTGAAGGATACTAAAAGGATATTAGTTGCAGTTACAGTGAGTTTCCATAACTGCAAACTTCAATGCACTGAGTGGCCATCTTTCTCTTTTTTTCATGACTTTTTATCTTAAACTATAAGTTGCTCTTCCCACAGTGGGTTTTTAATGATGTATTTTTCTTTAAAGTCGCATTGTTTACTACTCTCGGCATTGTAACTAGAATTGATATCCTTTAAATTATTTATCCTGCTCTTTTTCCTTTTGTTCATGTTTGTAGGAGAGATGGAAGATGAAACGAGCTTAGCTGCTTTTTCTAACAAGTTTGGTAGGATTCTTTCAGCAGAGAAGGATATGTCTGAAACCTTGGCACATACTTTATTTGAATCCGCCTTGCTTGAAGTTTCTTTATCTAAGCATATATCCATTTTTGTATTAGCCATATCTGTATCTATCTTGAGCTATCCTTCAGGGGGGATGCTCAATGACCTGTTAATTATAATCTCATGTATTTGGTTGTGTGCTTGCTGCTTATGATGTGACTGTGATGCCTTCTCCAATCTGTTCAATAGAATCTTGTATGGGACTTTGTTGAATAGATTGTTCTTTATGCTTTCTGTTGTGAGTATGATGGTTAGATTTTGGTTCTTGATTTTGGAATATCTTCATTTTGTTCAATGCTATCACAGTTTTAAATAACTGCATTTTGATTTTTCGAAACTGCATCTTTCCTAAAGTTCATGTTTTCAAAAAATTGTATCTTTCCTGAAATTGCATTGTACGTTGTTTCATTAGGGTTTCTAAAATGAGGATTTTGATCAAGATTGACAACTTCAAAAGTTTGGCCATTTTTATTATAATTTAGATTTTTCGAGGAAAGATTTTCATTATCTTTATTTGTCATAGGATTTGCATTAAAATCTTCTTTTCGTACCTTTTTTGTTGAGCAACTTTCCGTAGAGCATCCAAAACAAGCACAATTTGTACATCTTAGAGGAATCCATTTGTATTTGATTCTCTGAACCTGATTTTCACCATCATGCATTGAATTGTAGGCTTCTTTAGGCAGTTCTTCATTTGCTATGATTTCAACAAGAATCCCGCGATGACCCGCCTTATCGACCCTCAAAGTCGATACTTAATACATCCACGGTATTCAAATGCCGAACATCCAAGTGTCAGAAAGGCATATTGTTAGTGTAAAAAGAAAAGAAAAAGAAAAAGAATAAGGGGAAACATAATCTCAGAGCGGAACGAAAACATATAATATAACAAAGACAGTATAAGCCATCACTCTAAAATACATGTTATATTAGAGTTAAAAACCAACCTCATCAGCCTAGACAGTTATTACTTCCTAACCTTACAATTGCTGATGGGTATACATAATAATATAGTAGAAAATAAAAATACTATGGTAGGTAAACATCCAGCTCTACTCCATGAGCTCCATGTCCCACCAACTACAACCTCAAAATATACTTGGTCTGATCTGAGCTTTATAATCAAATAACACCAGGATCAGTTTGGAAAACCAGCGTGAGAAAACTCAAAAGATATGGGGAACATATTATAATTTTATGAGTTCACGCTACTAAACACAGAATGAGTTTTTACCTCATAAGAACAACTTCCACACATGAATCAAGGAAACAAAACCCAAACTTGGAAGAATGGGTATAAACAAGATCAAAATCCAAACTTAAAGAATGAACACAAATAATTAAACATCAAGAAGAGCTCCAGTAACTTCTCGATGCAATTAAGAAAACAATTCAAAGATTTGAATCAATAACAAGGAAAAGGAAGTTTTCCAACAATGACTAGGAGTGTGCGCCCCTTACCGAAAGTATACCTCTAGACAATATACTTGAGAGAGTCACTTTCTCTGTGACTCTCCCGAAAATGTACAAGCCAGATCCCATCAACCTTACCTAGATTTTGAGTATTTCGCATCTTATTGCGCGTACTAAACCAATTTAGAGTAGATGTGATAATACCCTAATGGATGTGACCTCACATAGCTTGACGTCCACTCGCTCTTTGGTTTTAGTTATTTTCAACAAAGGATATCAACGCTCAAATCAACAACAAATCGTCTTAAATTGATGACACACAAAGAAGAAAGGCGATTCGATAGTCAATGAATCAACTACCGGAAATATTTAAAATGATCGTATACAGAAATTAAATTTCATACCCTTACCACTTCTCATCGATTTCAAACTTGTGCTATTCTTCGATTGAAATGAAATCAGGTAAGTGAAGGTAGTGTTACCTGTAGGATTTGCCTTGACAACAATTTTAACCTTCGAGATAGAAACATGTTTCTATACCTCGATGTTTACTACTAAGAGTATAACTAAATCCTTTCATATAAGTGGTATCGTTTACGGAAATTATATTTCTTATCCTTTCCGTAACTGAATCAACTTTTAATTTTTAAAACCGAACTTGTGCTAGGAATTCACATTACAAATATTAACTTTAAACAACATTATTAAAATTGATTAATTGACTTTAACCATGTTAATTACTTTAATTATCATTATTTAAAATGATTAATTATCCTTAAACATGATTAATTGCTTCTAACATCATTATTTGGAATGATTGATTAACTTTAATCATTATTATTGGAATTATTAATCAACTTCAAAACACTATTATTAAAAAAATTAATTAAACTTAAAACATCATTATTAAAATGATTAATTAATTTTTAAAAATTATTATTAAAATGATGAATCAACCTTAAAACATCATTATTAAAATGATTAATTACTTTAAGACACCATTATTAAAATGATTAATTCACCTTAAACATCATTATTTAAAATGATTAATAAATTTTAAACATCATTATTAAAACGATTAATTAAATTTATAACTCCTTTTATAAATTTTAATCAATACTCATCCTTTATTTTCAAAATTTCCAAGATATTTGAAAATATAGTTTAAACAACTTTCAAAATGCAAAACACGATCAAACATTTATTTAGTGAAAATACAAGCTCAAGTCCAATATACAAAAAGGTTTAAAGGGATGATACTTCGTAAGTGATGTCACAAAAAGGAATAGCAAAAATCGCTCTGACGACACTTATCAAATCAAACAGCATGTCATAAATATTTCAACCAAACAACAATATAAGCAAAATAAGAATACAAGTAAATAAATAAATATTGACGAGAAACCCTTTAGGGACTCTCTACAAAAGTCCCATGTAAATCACACATATGAATTTGTATTTCTAAGTGTTCCATATCGACCTATTCGCTATGTACACTTTGATTCTCCTTTTGTTTTTGTTCCCTATAATACAGTGGTTATTTATGCTATCCAGTTTTCAAGTGGGAATGTAAATCGGACCAAACAATCAAACATCAATATAAACTATTGTCCAAGCATTCAACAGTAATCTATAGCAACACAGATATCATATACTTTATTTAAAGGTGAGTAAATTCATTGAAATTCTAATTGATGCTTTCGTGTTCCAGTTTGATCTAAAAACGAACGACGTTCGATTTTAGCTCTAAAATTCCCTTTACTCCAAATTCGATGAAATAAGTTTCAATGTGTAGCTAACATTCCTACGAGTCCAACACAACTGACCTGTCCTAATTCGATCTCATACGAGGAAGAGATCGATTTTATAAGAAATCGAGTTAACTAATATAAATAATTACATTAATTAACCAATTTATATTATTACCCTATCTTAATACATCTTCCCTAAATTAAACATTCCCGCCTAATACTAGTGCACATGCCTCCAACCTGTGTACTTCCACCTACGATACGAAGCTCTGGAGTACGAAACCAAAATCGGACTTCACCATTGAACTTCTCACCCAAATCTCCACCTTGTCGACCCAACGAACTCTCCTTCTCATGCTTCTAGTGAAACGCGACCCGGAGCTCCTCTTCTTCCCACAAAAATGCCATGCCACCCCTCCTTGAGCCGCACTTTACCATACACCACCATGGTGCAATTTTCCTTCCCAAACCTAACGCTAACCTCCAATTCGCCCAACGACGACTACAACTCCAGGAAAGCCTAACCCTAGCTTCGCCCTAGGCATGCCAAATTCCCTAAATCATCATTGCACCCTCCAAAGCACACACCAAATCAAAGCCCTAACTCACACGAGTTCAAATATTCAAGTTTTACAATTTTTCGTTCACGAAATAATAGATTTTGATTTTTGGAGGCTTAAGGCCATTTTTGATTTTACTAGAAAGAGGGAATTGGGAATGAAATAGAAAAGAGGCGAAGTGGAAAAATGAAAAATGGATAGAATGGTCAAGTGTTGACTTTGATTTTATAACAAAATTTTTATTTACTTTACTTATAACTCAATTTACACAAAAACTCCAAGTAATCTAAATTCTTCAAGCAACACGTCACATCAATGTCAATTTTTTTAATATGGTTTGATTTTGAAAAGAAATTTTTATGGTATTCCACTACACAGAATTTCATTTGTTGTATGAACTACGAATGACAAAACAAAAATACGTTCCCGCATAAAAATGCAACAAAATACATCAAATGAAATTTAAATATTTTCCAATTTGAAAATTATGGAAAAATCCAATAAATTCATTTAAAAACACATCAATAAAAACCAATTCGTTTTAACAACAATTGATTTTCTTGTTATTTATTCGAGCTATTTATTATTGTAAATAAATTTACAAAATGAATTCACCATTATTATTTATTAATTAAAAGGAGTTAAATAAGGCTATTAAAATCCATTTAATTAATATTTATTCACAATTCAAATATTTAATCAATCCTTATATTTGTTAGATTTTTAAATACCAATTATTTGATTATTTAAAATTAATTAAATATTTAAAATTAAACGATAAAATTTTGGGATGTCACAAATCTTGCATAACAAAGTCTTATTTCTTTTGCTATTGGCTCATCTAGTTTCATTGGAACCCTTACTACACTAGCAATAGCATAGAAGGCTTCTTTACCATAAATTTCAAATTTAATTCTGGTAACCTGATCTAGATCGGGAGAGTTGAGAGCAAATCTCTATCAAGAACTAACTTTTTACTCCATTTTTTCATTATAATAAGCTTTCCATTAATGGGGGCAAGGTTCACAGTAATAGCTTTTTCATAATCTAAAGCATTAGAAAATTCAGTTCTAAAGAAGCCATTATTTCTTGTGTATATCTTGAAGTTGCCCAAGGGGTTCCAGACTCTAGTAACAAATGCATTGAAATGATGACAATAAGGACGATTGTTGAAAATGTATGCGATTACTGAATTACACCACTTATTTTCGATTTTTTACTGATCGCTTCTTTCACTATCACCACCTTTTTATTACTAACGGTGATAGAAGCAACATATTCCAAATCAAAATTTGTGTTAAAGCTTCCATTCTTTATCATCTCTACCCAAGAAGAAGATTTTTTACTTTGAGAATGGTCTCTAATAGGGGCTGAGTATGGCGGCTAGAATTGAATGTGGTTGTCTTGTTTCTTAGATTTCTTCAACCATTTTGGCCATATCTAGAACCTTTCAACTGAAATCTTGCCGGATGTTGAACATCAACATCACGATGAGGGCGGGATAAATTTCCCTAGTGATTTTTCACAAGCCGGAACCCTTCATCGTCAATATCTGGAGGCTTTTCCTTATGGCTTAAGAAAGAAAGAGGTTTAGAAGTTGGCGGAGAATCGGATAACGTGGCTAAAGTGCCCTTTGGATTCTGATCATGGGCAGCCATTAGAGCTAGAAATTCTTTTGCTTTATAATTGATATGAAGGGTTCATGTACATAATGATGTAGTATGATCTTACACTTGTTTACGCTGATAAAAAAGTTGGTGCGTCTTAAATTATAAACAATTTCTTTAAAACATATGCTTCATGTGTGTAAGAATCAGAGAGCATTTGGTTTTTCAGACTGAAATTAAATTAAATTTTCGCTGGTAATGCAATAGTGATCAATATCAGATGATATCACGTTATTTTGAACTTGGCAACCACTTTAATTGGATTAATGTGCGTTTTGTGCTACATATAAGGATACCATTTGTGATTATAGTGACATATGCGGTTTTAATTTATTGATATAATTTTGAAAAAGGTTAAAATTTCACAATTGAATTAGGGGTGAGCGCTTGGTTGGTTCGGTTGGTCCGATGACGAAAATTATTAAACCAAACTAAAACCAATAAAAATGAAAACCAAACCAACCGAATTAAGTTTGGAGGTTTGGTTGGCTATATGATTTAAACAAACTAAAAATGATTCACATTTTATGTTTTGAATATTCATTATACTTTAAAATAAAACATAAATATAAGATTAAAGTACTTTTATTTTGTATTCTTATGCTTTTTAATAGTAATTTGACACATTTATAAATAGATTTTGTTGATCACTAGACTAATATATTATACTATTAGTAATTTTGACAATATGGTAGAAGTTTAGTTAATTTGGTTAAACTGATAACTAAACTAATCTTTTTTGTTGACCGATTAGAAACCAATCTAGTTTCAAAACCAAACCAAACAGGCTGAACTAAATTAGTTTGGTTTGTTTATTTGCTTTAACCAAATAATGCTCACCCCTACATTGAATGTCGTGGATTGACAGTCGTGTGTTTGCACACATATTTTGCATTCATGTTTAAAATTAGTGGAAATTTGGTTTCGTCACTTATTTTCAGATTTTATACGTGAAAAATCTTTTCAAAAACACGTTTTAAATTACAACATTTTTTAACGGAAATTAAATCTAAACATTTATCGTGTGTTTCCATGATCAAAACAAATCTTTTCGAGTATTTATGAAAAAGTGCAAATATTACAGAAAACTCAGTCCAAATAATTCAAATATTGCAGAGTCCTTTGAAAATATTGCTTAGTTTTTCGCAAATATCCTGAAATATAAAAATAGGGTCTTTTATTAAAAAAATCGTCTTTAAGGAGGGACGACTGTGTATTATGAAACTTAAAGATTCTGTTTTATGAAAGTTCCCTTTTAATTATTTATTTTAATTAGTAATTCTATTTATTACACAATGTAGTATTAAATTTTCAATTTATGTAGTGGTTATAAAATATTCAAAAATTTATTTGGTAGTCATATATCAATAAATGGTAAGTACGCATGCCATTGTGAAAAGAATGGAGATTAAATAACATTACTAAACCATTTTTGATTTTGTTTTCCATTCTTATAATCAAAGAAAAATGTGACATGTAAAATATTCAATTTTGTGGATCATGCACATGCATTTGCATTATGTAACATAAAAGGTATATTAATGAGGAAAAAAATGTGGAAATTCCAAATTATATTTATGTGATACTGTATATTGAAGTTGAAGAGAATTTTTTCACAATCGCAACGACGAAGATGAGAGGGACATTGTAGTCGCTAGTGGGTTGAATATATAAACTGTACTACTAAGTAACCATGACTAAGGATCAAATATGATCAATTTATCTATTTCTATTATATGTATTGAAGATTCTATACAAAGAAAAACTATATATTTTTATATATATGTAAGTAAAGAGTAAAGAGATGCAAACACTATAATACAAAAGTAAAACAAGTGCATACACGATTTTATTGATGTTTAGCATTTGAACAAAGAGACTTCATGATGAATCTAGGCTTCAAGATAATGAAAGAACGGATCAAAAAGCCTAAGAGATGCCAGGATGATGAAAATAAGAAGTATAAGAAGTTTGGTAAGAGTTCGCATAAGCTAAATCATGTTGGTGCCGAGTGGATTTGTGATATGGGGCCCACTTTTGAGTAGTAGAAGATGCCTTAACTTTGTAGAAAAAGAAAAGATTTACATAGGATAAATCATGTTGACATGATTTGTAGGAGCAATTTTTTTCAACGAAGCTTGAAAACTTAAAGACTTGGACAAATATAAGGAAAACTTGAAGATACAAATTGTAAAACCATGTCAGCATCGACATAATCATGTCGGTACCGACATGATTTGAGTTACGAGTTTTAATCGTTCTTTGTTCTTGAAAGTATGGATTTTATCTCTTACCTAGTCTTCAACGAGCTGGTGACTTTGATGGATGGATTCGCCTATAAATATCCATCCTTAGACAATAAAGGGATCTTTCTTTTTTATTTTGGATCTTCTTTCTTATTTAACTCTTTTTTGTTACTAAGTGTTGCCGAACTCGAATTTCATTGGACTTTCTAGATCTGAAACTTTGTACTTTGATTGTACTTGTGCAAAACAATTAGAAATAAAATTAAAGTGGACATATGCAATTGATTTAAGGCAGAACCACTATAAAATCCTATGCATTCAAGCTTTTATTTTCATTTTTGGATTTGTTATTCTCGTTTTTGATCGATTTGGAATGTTGTGTCATTTTTTAACCCAATTTTTTTGGTGCTTTCAATGAGAAATATGATTCTCAAGCGTAGATCTAGCTTTAATTTTTAGGTTTGAAGCATCGAGAATGTAGACCTAAGTATTGTTTGATATAGATCTGAAGTTATTTGGACTCGAAGAAGAGTAAACTTACAGATCTGATGTGGAATGGGTTCAAGGAAAAGTGCTACAAAATCTAGAACTATTGTTAGAGGAGATCATGAAGGATGTCAACTTTCTGAAGAAGAGATTAATCAATCTATGCCTACTCTACCGTCATCCTTATCTCAGCCGACTAAAGTTGTGACAATGGCTGAATTAGAAAGGATGACTTTTGATACGAATACAAGAATGATGAAGGAGCAAAAGAATTAGATTGATTCGATGAAAGCTATGCAAAAGCAATTAGCAGTGCTGGCTCAGCCTGGGCAAAGGATTGAATCGCAAAGGTGAAGGAAAGATAGAGTTGAATCATCTTCTTTGGATTCCAGCAAAGAAATCTTATCTTCAACATAATAGAATATAAGTGACGGGAAATAACTTATGCAGGGAGGGGCTGGGGCAGCACAAAAGAGAGTTGCAAAAGAAGGTAGAAGTCTCGTAAAGACAAAACATGTCGGCACCAACATGTCCAATCAAGTTGATACCGATATGAATATTGAAGCCGTGATTTTGTTAGATAGTGAAGCGAAGTTACAAGATGTTAGTGATGATTGTAACGATCCGCTATTTTCGACCTTCCAATTTAACATAACTCACGGTGTGCAAACCTCGAAAGACAAAGACGACGTGTCGTTAGGTTAAGATAACAAGAGTTAAAACAAAATAATAAAGACTATATGTTTCTTTCTGAACTCATAACAGAAGGAAATAACATATAATATTTCAAATCAAATATCACTTTACTTCATAGCAACATATTAAATGTATATACACAGTGAGATACAACCAAATCCAATCTAGCACATTAAAATGGTCTACGGTATGGTCTAACCCATACTCAAAGTCAAACCCACCATATTGAATTAACACACGGTTGAATCACTGAATGGACGTAGTTCCATATATGACTTATGTACCCATTTTCGTACAATAACACACACCTCAAATTTCTACATATACTGACCAATATTTTACCGTGATAATCAATATATGTCTCAAAATCAATAGTCAAACAAAATATTAATAACTATCGACTATTCATACATAGATATTCATATATGTCACACACACACACATACACATTCGTCCATATATACGTCCAAAGCATTCCAATTCAATAAAGTCAAGAAGTCGGTTCAAAACATCACCTAATTGATGTCTAAAACCCAAGGGAAAAAACCCTCAAATCAGTATAATTTAACTTATTAAACTTGGCCTTATTAGCCTAGGTTTATTGTGCAATTTTTCTTTACATAAGTGGACCGGTGTACTACACAATTGGTGGACTGGTGTAAATTAAAATTACAAAAAAAACTACTACTTTATAGAAAGTTCTACACACACATATATTCATATTTTCATTTGTTCATATCTTCTCTGTTTTCCACACTTTTCAAAACCAGTTTCTTTTGAATTCAAATAGGAGTCTCTACTACCCATTCACTTCAAATTCATCAAAATTTCAAGTTGAAATAATTTCAGAAATCACTCCAAAAGTTAGTAAAGACAAAACTAGATTTTAGGTTTTATAGATATACTTTCTTGTATGTATACACCAAAAAATACTTTAAATTCAAGGTCCATTCATAGTAAAATTCATATTATCACCTGAAATAACATTTGGCTCTTCACAAATATTATATATATATATTATACATACATACATACATACATACATACATACATACATATATATCAATATTTTCCATTTCTAGTGCAAAAAGATTGGTTTTTCCATATATCTTTCAATATCCCACAATAAATCATATAAAAATAAAATTTATAATTTATATAATTTCTAAAACATATAAACATCTTTCTAAAAATATTTTATAAACATTTTATATGATTTAAATAAGCATACATATATATGTCAAAAGCATTGTTTTTTAATATCTCTCTTTATAATATTCATATATATACAATATAAGTACATATTTACCAAAGTTTCGATTTCAACTCTTTGGTCTATAAAGTTATCAATCATAAATCCAAACTTACATTATCTCTACTTCATAATGAATATTGATCATATATACATCATATACAATCTCTAATTTACATTATTTTCCTTTATTTGGCCAAACGCAATCTAATTATTTTTTTGTATTGATTTCATAATGATTTAATATCAGTAATTATCATTATAATTCATATTTTTAGTTTCTATGCCGTAATTACTTAGAGCTAAACGAGGTTGAAAATAGTATATTGTAAACTAGACATAAACCACTCATAATAATCCAAATTGCTCGATGTCAAGACTTTGATTTGCCTCTAAATCTACGAATTCGCAACTCAATGGTGTTACCGTGTAGGCCTCAACTCGCTCTTCGATCCTGTACTTAAATCATTGAATTTGGTGAAGAATTTTGTGAGAAATTTGACTTTGAATTGAATGAGGGTTTCTGGAGTTCGTAAGAAAGAATAAGAGAAGTGTGCATTTAGAAAAGTGTTTTAAAAGTTTAAACAGGCTCTAACTACCTAGGTATATATAGGTAATTTAGGGTGTTTGTTTAAAAGTTGGTGAGTCGGCATATTTTAAAATTCCAAATTTTCGAAACATGAAAATCGCAATATCTCTCACATCCGGACTCCAATTTGGACAAATGAATATACGACATGCATTAGAAAAATGAGACGGTCATAGTGGCACTGGTTTCATATTCAAAATCAAAAGTTTGAAAAATGACCATTTTGCCCTTCGATCTATTTTTTAATTTATTTCATTATTTTAAATTATCGAAAATTATGGGTTATTACACCGTCCCCCTTCCTAAAAAGAATTTCGTCCCTAAGATTACTAATACAACATCTAAGCCCATCAATTCAACAAAATCATATTAATACATATATATCACATGGATGAACAAGTAGGAATACTTGACTAAATACAAGAATGCAACTCGATAGTCGGACTCGTGAACCAGTCGGCCTTCTAAATGTGATGCAATATAGATGACATATATGCATGATGTAAACAATCCTAGTATATCAGCATAGACGATATCTATATGAATGCAATTGTTCATATTATATCATGAATCAAGGGTTCAAACATTCTAATAATCTATACTAAACTAAGTTAACCATGAAGCATTCAAATTCTAAGTATCCAAAATCTAACATCCAAACCTAAATCCTAAAGAAACAAAATGAATCCATAGAAATCATCTAACCAAACCTAGATTCTAATAGACAAACAATCAAGTAAGTAGGAAAATGTTCCCAAAAGGAGTCAAGTTGAAAAGATCGAATCTGCTTCTCATCTTCTCAAATACCCCTAACCAAATCGTTATCCCTAACTAAATCTAACAAAATTACTACTGACATAAACCCATTCTGAAAAATTAACCACAAAGGTAGGTGCATGTCTATAACTTCTGCAGTTCATGCTACCATCTCGAATAAATGATGTCATAATGCATAACAACGGGTAGCCTTAGCACAAACGTGCCCAAACAAAACTGCAGTCTCTTATACCATTCCTAAATGGACATACTCAATAATTAAATCACCCAGTAGTACTTTCCCCAATTTATCTTTCAGATTGATAAGGGAGGACAGCTCAAAGTGGATGGTGTCTTACCCAAACAAATCCGAACAACTTGAATCATTGTACCATTCTTTCACCTAAGAACATCCAAAATGATCGATGTCTTAACTTGGTGAACATAATATACCTCCCATCTATACTTCTAATCTAACTTAAGTGGTATCATTACGCTTATGATATCACTTCATCAAATATCCAACAAGTTTGATACTCAAAGTATCTCTTCCTCGATTATCCAAACATTCTATCCTAAGTTCTACAACAAACAACCAAGCAAGCATCCAAACAAGAGAAATCCTAGTCTATTCAACCAATACAACCATAAAAATAAATATCCTAATTCTGAGTGGAATTCTAACCTAAGAAAAATGCTAACCTAAGATACAGATATAGTTAAAAGAATAGACTATATAATACATTGTGTGAAGACCCGAAAACTCGGCCTTCGAAAATCGGCATTCATACTTCACTTGTACTCAAAATGCCATAGATTCAAACGCCGAATCTGGTTCTCCGGAGCTTATAACACCATTAAGTATAACAACACAGTGGAATAAAGAAAAAGAATATATCAATATACATAACATTGATACAATGACAGATACAAAGTCTGATACAATATGATACAACAGAATAATACAACAGATATCAATATACATCAGAGATATGATACAAGAAATAGCAGCGGAAAGAAAATAGATAACATCAGCAGCGGATAGAATATCTCCAATAGAATGCTCCAATCCATAGCTAGCGGAAAGCAAGGTCAGTCGTCCAAGGACTGACTAGCTCCAGATAATCTACTCAACCTGAATATCTGAAAACCCCAACTCTAGACTGCTCGTGTAGAAAATTATGAGCACCCAGAGTTTAGGAAAGGAACAATAAACTCCGGATCAATCATGGGACTAGTATGAGTAAACAAAAGTAGTTGCTTTAAATAAAACAGATTTTTAAAAAGAAGTCGTTCATGCTTTTGGAAAATGGAACTACCATAAGAGCTCCCGCCACACACACAATGCAAACACAGAATTGGGGGAGATTTCTTCTTATGATAGTCAAATATGCATAATACGAGAAAAATTCTTTGATATTATTTCTAGTGCATAGTGTATAAAACATTTTGAAAGTAGAATATTAATCTTAGCCAGCATAGGTACCATTATACTATGCCTACTATAGCTACCATATTAGATGGCAGGTTCTACAACTAAAACCGTATTGGGTTCGTATTGGAAATTGGATTTCCAACAAATGGTCAGGCTAAGGAACTTCCTTTCCTACCGCTGAATGGGATCGCCTCTGGCTGGACGTCCCGAGAGACAAACTTCTCTCTGCCAACACAAGGCCGGGTTACCCCTATAACAGGTAACTCACGAATATGCCACCTCCCGGTCCTTTGGGACCTTTATCCGAGGCGCCTCGATAAACACACAATCACACAATAAATGAGATCGGAGTATCCACATAGGTTAAATACCAGGGCTCCATACCTGATACCACCCTTTTCCAGAAGGAAATGACATACCCTAAAGGGCGCGACCCTCATAACCTTGCCGCATATTCCTGTTTCGACCATTTCCGGGTTGTGAGGTCCGAAGAGGTCTCGTCCACAAAGCTACGCTTTGTCACAAAGCCATGCTTTGGGTCAACAGATGATCAAAGTAATGATCACAAAGATAAATGATCAAACAAATGATCATATCACAAATGATCAAATAATGATCATCACACACAACACTCAGCATGTCACATTACCAAATTGGGAGTATATCGCTGATAACCTTCAACTACATAACCTCTGAGCTCGTACGTCTCAGAGAAGGGTGTTAAGCTAAGAGAATAAATTCTCCGCCACCAACAGAAATGTATTTGAAAGAAATCTGCTTTATATTTCTAAGTCTAATGTCAGACATGTAACCATACAAGTCTGTTCCGGGTTCGAACAGAACCAAAGGCACTTCCGAAGAAGCCCTTGCAAATCCGGATAATTTTCTAATCACGTCCGGACTTCCCATCACAAAGGGTGATCAAATCTCTATATCGGGGACCAGTCGATGCAGAGACATTCGAAGAGTTGTCCTTTCGTTTTCGAAAATATCCGGTCTTCACCACCGGTCTTCAAATGCTATCCATATACGACGTATCATTATTCGGAATGGGTTATATGACACAAAGGTCTTCTCCTGGCTAAACCGAATAATGAGCGCAATATTTAAAAACATATGGATATTGGGATTTCAATTAAGTCACAACTTATTACCCAAAACTTTCTTCAAATGGTTTAACAAATTACCATTTTCAAATCTTTAACAAAAAGATTCATTTTAACAACCTTCAACGGTTTAACAATTTCCACACTTTAATCTTTTAAACAAAAGATTCATTCACAGATTTTCCCAAATTAATTCCCATTTCAATTTGATTAACTCGTTAAATCTTTAAATCAAAGATTTAACTCATAGTTTTCAAAACAATTCCATTTCAAATGGTTTAAACAAATCATCATTTTAAATCTGTTAAAAATAAACAGATTCAATTCATAGCTTTCAAAAAGAATTTCATTCATAATTTGGAAAACCATTTTTTCAATTCAATCTTGAAATTCCTTTACTTAAAGTGGAATTTCATTTCTTATATGAAAGCTTTTATCATTTGAAAACAAATAGTTTTCATTTCGGAAAATCTGATTCATTTATACGAGTTAAAGTCCTTGGGTTAAATTCAAATATTCAAACAATACTTTCAAAATGGTTTGAATTCATATAAACACATTTATAACATCTTTAACCATAATTTCCAATCATTGAATTCAATTCTAAATTTTTGAATTCAATTTCAATTAAATTATTTAAATTGGAAAACTTTATCAAGTTATTTAAAATAACTTTTATCTTTGAAAACACCTTTTCAAAAGCTTTATCATTTAACCCAAATCCATTTTCAAAATCAATTGAAATTAAAATGTTAATTTCAAAAATATTAATTTTAAATCATCTGTGACTTAACCGATTTCCACGTAAAATCCATATTTGTGTGTGTATGGTGTAGTCCAGGGGTTTAACACAATAGTGCAACATCACTCCATCATCACAGATTCACATATAGATATATAAATTCAACACAGATAAATAATTTACACACACAACTCAATTCAAAACAATTCACATCACAAGATATTACAGATCAGGGATAACAATCAATTCAAGCATTCATAAGCAATCCAATCATTCAATAATCATTTAAAAGTAGGATTAATTAATTGTTCAATCCCTAATTAAACCAATTAAATTTCTAAGTAATTACTTATGAATTAATTACCCAATCCTGATTAATTACTAATCATTTGATATTAATTAATGAAATTAATTAATTTATTCTTAATTATCCCTCTTAATTGATTACCCTTAATTAATTAATTAATTGTCCTATAATTAATCACATAATTAAATTAACCTTAAGTTAATTTCATAATTAACTAACTCTTAATTTCATTAAGTAATTATATTTTCATCATAGATTAATTCACCTTTAATTTATTAAATAATAAATTACCAATTCATAAATCTCTAATTATTAGTTAATCGGTCATAATCATTAATTAATTAAATTAATTTATTATTCTTGAATTAATCACTTAATTAACCTTTAATTTCTTAATTAATAAATTAATTAATTATACTTAATTTCCTAATTAACTTAATTAATTCCAAGATAATAAATCTTCTTTAACTTAAGATAAATATTATCTTAATTACCATTTACATTTTAAAACCCTTTATCTTAAAATTAACTTTCTTAACATTTATATAGTAATGGTATAAAGAAAGTTTTAACAAAATTTGTTTTTAAATTTCAAAATCTTATTTTTTAAAAGCTTTTATAAAAACTGGACTAAGGCTACTTCGGGTCATACCCGAATGCTACTCGGGTCCATCCCCGAGTTTTCCCTACTTCTTCCCCCTATCTTTCAAAATTTAGATTAATTTATAGTTTAAAAACTGAAGCTCCTCACCATCAAAATACTCGAGTCCAGACCCGAGTTACACACCCAAAAACCCCGACCCTCGCTTCGAGTCGATACCACAAAAACGCGAACACACGAGAACTTCTTCTTCCCCAAATCCTACCAGATACGATATGCACACATGCACGTGCACTGGAGTTTGCCAATGCTCCAGCGTACCTCACCACCTCCGGCAAGCCACAAATCGCTACGTCCATCGATTCCAAAACACGATTCCAAAATGCGAAGCCTCAGTCAAAATCGAGCATTCAAGATCAATTGGAACCAAACTACCATCTGAAAAACTTCCTCGACATCGACGATCTGACTACTGACAACCTCGCGACTTCGAAGGTAGCTTCGCTAGCATCCAATACTTCATTTCCCATGGGCGCGATTGCTTCCGATCCACCGTGGACATCACTTTAATTCGAATAACTCTGTCGACCAAACTTGACACCAAAACCCTAAATTGGCCTCGCGTGGCCACCACCATCATCAGAAAAATTCTCCATTATTTTTCCTGGAAACCCCAACGTTCCAGCCACCTTCACCACTAATCTCGACCCCTAGCACTACGCCGATCACCAGTAATCACCAAAAAACCATTTTCTGGTGAACCTAGAATTTCTCACAGTACTTCAAACTAAAAATCATGATTTTTGTCTTAAAAATCCTAACTTTAAAAAAGGATTCAAGTTATCATCTTGCCATAGTAAGTTAGGATGATTTATTTTTACATGTTATAAGATTTTTTACTGTAAATCTTAAGTTTCAGGCTTTCATATATATCAAACATGTTTAAAGTTATTCTTAGATTCAAGTTTATGATTTAACAAACTACATTTGTTTAAATATTACAACCTAACAGAGATTAGGGAAAGGGATTTGGAATTTAGATCAAAATTCTCAAACCTGAACTAAGAACAGAGGTAATTAAATCAACAGACATATACAGTTCAAACATAACAACATGAAACACATTTATATCTACATATAAACAGAATCATATACTTATATATATATGCAAGATATCATCACAAAGATTTCGCAAGCAACCATCATTTCCTTATTTAGATTTTAAATAAAATGTTTACTCACTTTGAAAAATGGCAGAGAAAAACAGAGCAGAGTTTCTTTTATGTTGAAACAGTTGTAAACTGGCAAGTTGAAATCTCCTCGTCTTTAATCTCTGGTTGATCTGGGTTGTGTTATTTTAAGTGGAATTTTTTTGTTTATGTTTAAGATGATACATTTTAGTTTTCTCGGCTGGAATGGAACGAACTAAAGTGGAAGGTTGATATATTAAAAATAAGTTTACAGGGTAATAATATATTTGGTACAAATGATATACGGGTTTGTACAAGAGAAATCAGGGATATTTTCTTTTGTTTGTACAATAGGCCGATGCTTTTTCTTTGCTTTGGTTTTGCTGGGAGGCTGCATTAATTGATGTTGTACAATATATTTATAAAATCTTTTCATTTCGGCTGAGATGATAATATGTTGGTGGCTGGTACATATCTCTTGTGTACTAGAGATGATTATCATGTACACACTTACCTTTGTTTGCTTTATTTTATTTTGTACCTTGCTTTGTCTTCCTTTGCAAGCCATTTCATATGTATATTATTTTTCTCAAGTGTTCATACTTAATGTATATGTTTGTTTTCTTTTCTCAGCCTTATACTTTGTAATATGAAAATTTTCTATTTTAACTTGTTGTTAAAATTTTAGCAATTGTATTTACCGTATACTTCATATACAAACATATATACTTTGGCTTTGTCTCATACTTGAATGTATATATTTTTATCATATATATTTGTATTATTTGTTTCATATTTGTCTACATTTATTCATATTTAAATGTATTTTATTTTCTTTAAATCTTATTGTTTTGTAATATAAATAAATTTCTATTTTAAATTCGATGTTAGGATTTATTCTAATATTTATTATTATCATTTATTATTAAACCATTTATTTCTAATCCATTTATTCATGGTTTAAATTCATATACAATAATTTAAATTTAAACGATTTATACAGAATTTATTCGAGTTCGGGGAAACTCGCATCTATTTATAATTAATTTTACAAATTTTTATTCAAAAATTCATTTAATTATCAATTTAAATTTATATAAAATTCGGGGTCGTTACACATTGTCAACATGCACCTCACATGTAATGTAAACTTTGAACCTTTAAGCCGCTACTTCAAAAGAGTTTCTTTGAATAGATAGTCTCTCTTCAATCCGAGGGATGATTGAAAAGGTTTTGTCTTCTCCTCATTCAAAGTCATATCCGAACTTCCAAATTCCATTTTCCTTAATACCGCCTTCGCATCCCTTATGCGTACTAACCGTAGCACTCTTTCCTCAATCTTTCCAAATAAATTTTCTTCAATTATCAAGGAACACTTGAATCACATCAATCAGTGGTACTTTCTTATTTTACTTAGTACCCATTTAATCCAATGCGTCTTTTCTTTAATTTTCCAAAACAAGTTTTATCTCAATAGCTCGAAATCCATTATCGAAATCCCTTATCTAAATTCTTTGTCTACTAATAAAAAATACTTCCCTTATAAACCTTATCGCCAATCTAAATTGGAATATATTTTATATACGGAGGTCATAACTCTACATAATTTAGTCTCTAAATCATATTTATCTATAAAATTCCAAAATACTTCATTTTTGTTCATAGATAACACCAACTTATATGATCTTAATATCCATCCATATTTGAGTATTTCTACATACTCATCCAACATACGAAAATACTTATCCTTATATAGTCATATGCCAAATCTTATCTGGAATATCCTCTAAAACCGAGAATTCATGCTCAATACCTTTACGATCAAAATCCAAGCTCAATTAATTTTCTCATAATAACTAGTAAATGGTATCTTTCCACATATACCATTTCACCTACTTATTATTCTTCCATAACATGGACAAGACAACTCAATAGGGAAGGTGCCTCACCATATAAATCAAATCGATGTGATAGTAAGCAATCATGGTAACTTTGTACCCAAAACATGTCTAGAAACATCGAAAAAAGTGATGATGTTCTAGCATTGTGAACATGTCATCAAACTCATGTCATATCCAATCCAAATTATATAATTGCTATTTCAACCCTCACTCAAGTATCAACAATCTATAGTTGTTACCCCCAAAACAAATATAGCCAGACAACAATCACTTGTTTGGAGAATAACACCCATCCAAGCCACCTAACATAAGTTACCCAAAACATCAGGTCAATGACATATATCCTCAAATCAACTCAAATAACCTATCTTTACAACTTTATCAAACAATAAAGTATTATAAATATCATCTGCTTCCATCTTCGATCATTAACGCAATGACATAAAATAATAAAATGCGAATGTCGATTATTTTCAATTTCTACACTATGGACCGATCACCGGATCGATCATATAGTCGCATCATTGGGCTACCTGGACCCTATCCTAAAATAAACTGTAAGCCCTTCAAAAAAATCTTCATCCACATCTCAAAAATATTATAATCAATTGGTTAACGGGATCCGATCAATTAAAATTCCAATATCACTTATCTTCCTTTTACTACAATATTTTCGGAGTCAACTCTACTTCAAATATATCTTCGAAACTCTTAATATCAAATAAGTATAACTGAGACCCAAATCTCCTTCATATGAATTTTAACCAATTATTTTATTATTATATAAGCATCTTTTCTTTATTTTGCTTAAACAAAATAATTTGATTTACTTTTCTCTTTTTAGCTATAACCACAATATTTCATTCGCTAACCAGGAAATTCTCTTATCCAAATTCTGATTTTCTTTTAGAGTCATGTATTTCAATGGCATATCCACTGACCTTACGAATTTATTTACTTGAGGAGGAAGTTTAGAATCTTGTTCGAAGGGATATGAGATATCTTTCTTTGTCCAATTTCGTGTGACTATCGGGATCTCGACATATGAAAAAATCATGCCCAATCCACTAATTTTTATTCAAGGCACATTCCATCTACATCCAACATCGTCCTATGATGTGTTATTCAAGCTACACCAAAATAAATTCATTTCAAATCATAACAAATCATAGTTGGATGGATCGCTCGTCTGGACAGATTCGACACCACCTTAAATTCATGCACCGTGCAAGATTTATATTTGTATATTATTTACTATCACGTTCCTTACTCAAAATCATAACTTGCCTCCTATCACAATCAACTTTCCTTCTTTATAGCAGACGGTAACATATTTGCTTTCTTCCTTATTTGCTTCCTAACTTGTTGAATCATTCTTAATTTTACTATTTCAAAATAATAGTAAAAGATTTGCCGACAAAAACTCATCACGATATCAAAATTTAAAACTTTTATTCACTTTTTGAAAAACATTATCATTTTTCAAAATATACGTTTACAAAACATCTCATTTACTTAACGGCCGTAAAATATTTTTTCATCAAACTTTTCATTGTTTTTATAATTTAACTTCAACATCAATTATTTTCTTTTAACTTCAATAACTTATATTGATCACTTTAATTACATTTAAAATTTAATTGAATTATTGTTATTTCAAAATTACTCTTACTTTATTTCAAAACATCATTTAATACAATTTAAAGCCATTTTATCTTATAGATAAGTATTACCACTTTATTTTGAAAACCAAAAAATTCCGACACTTTTAAATAATATATCATATATAAACATATATGAAAATACATTTTTATAATTCACTTTGGCTGCCAACCATATTTATTTCAATTCTAAAAACCAATTTAGACTCTTTAAATAAAATATTAATATATATATAGTGTATATATATATATATATATTCAAAATTTTATACCATAAGTCTTTCAGTTTTCATCCAGAAATATATGTGTTAAAATGGTAAAATCTCACTTACTTTGAAATAAGACATTAAATTTATTTTTCAAAAATCTTTCAAATACTTATAATCATATATAAAAATAATATCAGTTTCTATATTCTCTTACTAACAAAAAATTCTAATTCCAATTTTCAAATCAAATTATCTTTTTAATATTTCTTGAAAATTTTGTACTCTTAAGAATATCTTGTTTCAAAAACTCAATTCTTATACCATCCTCATTAATTTTGTTTGCAGTGCATCTATCAAATCAAATCAAATTGTTTAAGTGCTTAATCATATCCCTATTACCAATTGTGGTTTGATTCCGATATAGGACTAAGAACTACTCCTCATACACTAACCGTGGATGGCTCATCACTTACTAGTATCGGTGGAACCGAACGTGGAACACCGCAATATCCTTAGTATCAATTCTAGTACAATTTCTAGTTTTGGTCTTACCCTACCAATATCTATCTTTGTTCCTAGTTTCATTCTCACTAACTTACTCATCCTCTACTGTCTATAATTAGGATTCATTAACAACTTCCCAATAGATAGATTGCTCAACTGGAACAGGTACAATATATTTGATGCATATAATATATTTATATGTATGTATGTCTGTGTGTGTGTATACAAACACATTCTCTCTATACGTCCTACTCCTTAATTTTAGGAAAATTTTGCTCTGATCCAAATGCAACAACTCACCAATTTTGACCTTTCGACTTAACATAACTCATAGAGTGTAAGCCCGATAGCTGAAGACGACGTGTTGTTAGGTTACGATAACATGAGACAAAACAAGATAATAGAGACTATCAATTTCTTTTTGAACTCACAACAAAATCGAACAGCGTATAATATTTTAACACCCCGTGAAATAAATGGTAACTAATTAAAAAGAATTAATAAATAATTATTAAAGCTTAAAAAGGGAATTTGGGTAAATGTTAGAATTTGGCTATGAAATTTGTACCATTGTATTCATAGTGATTTTTTGAATAACTTTCATATACAAAATTTTGCAATCAGAGTTCCAATGAAGAAGTTATCGATGTTTGAAGATTTTTAAACCGAAAATAATTCAATACTGTTAAGGTAATAAATATTAAGTAACCGTTAATGTTTATGAATTAAAGTAATAAAAATAAATAACATATGGTAACGTTCATAACCGGTGGGGCCACCATCGGTCGACCACCTTCATTGGGTCGGTCGACCGTTAGTGATCGAATGTCTCTAAAGGATCGATCAACCAGTCTATGTTTTGCGGCTAGGGTTGAACCTTGGCCTAAATGGCTTAGATTTAATATATTTTAATCTAACATATAAAATTGATTTCAGCGCCTATGAATACAGGCCTAACCCCTCACTTGTCTTCTCATATTTTCTGCACAAAGTAGCAAAGCTCTGCTATTTTTCCTTCTCCACTATTTCTAAATATTATAAAAATATTACATATATACACTAGAGAAGGAAAGAAAATAAAAGAGAAGAAAAGAAGGAGTGAATAAATTCTACAAAAAAGGTAAGATTATAGATTATAAATTTAGATTCCACCTAACTCAAATCTCCTATCAGATATGTAATTCTAATGGGTATATATACATATTTTTTATTGAAAAGAGAAAGGAGTCAAGTAAGAAGAATGGATTAGGATCTGGAGATTTAAAAGCCAAAAGGTAAGTGGAAAATTATGCAATTTACACAATACTAAATTTATTTCGTTGAAATTCTATTTTTGTTATTATGCCTAGGTGAAAAACATCGAATTGTTGGATTAAATAAATAAATATAACTTGAAATCATTGCCTACATATTTAGAAATTGCTTAAATTTGATGAAATGATATACACACACACACCCTAGTTCTAGAAGTTATGGAGATGGGCCCCTAAAATTTATGAAAAATAATATGGGTAGAATTGCGTAGTTAATTCCAAATTTTTGTTAATTGGGTTGTAAATTGTTAAACTTGATAATCATCAATTGGAGATGTTTTAATTTGATTTGGGATTTCAATTTTTAAATTTTAATTCATTGAAATTGTAGAATCTTCATGGGAAAAATTGTCCAACCTCACAATTAAATATATGAAAAGTGCACCGTTTGAAATAATAAGGAATATGCCCAAATAAAAGAGATATGCAATGTAGGGATGCTTTTCCGTAGTTTGCACTATCTATTTTAATAAAAATAGAAAATGATATTTTGTTGTAATTACAAACGCATCGCAATCCCATTTGTAGTAGTTTATATATGATTTGCAATTGTAATATTTCCTTTTTGGAAAAGATACAGTTCCAATGCATTAAAATATAGAAATACATATTTTGTGGAATTTGCACATACATATATATTCAGAAATCCCTAAACGTAGAAAATAAAATGTTATAAATTGGAATATAAATAATCCCGTTTACAAATTATATATCTATATAAAGTAAGTATAAGTTTAAGAAACAAATAAATAAACGACTGTAATAACATAAATACATACATATGGTAACGTGCAATTAATTGTACGTTATCATATTAATTACAAATAAAACGCTAAAACATGAATAATGTAATAAATTAAAGAGTTAATGGGAAGTTATTGTAACTAAGCCAATATGGATATATATCCATTTAATGAATTTAATTATAGAGACCAAATATGACATTGATGATGACATTAAATATAGGTGGTAAATTAATTCTGAAACGTATAAATAAATGTCATTAACATTTATCCAATTTCAATATAAAAGACTATTTATAAAGGGCTTCAATTGGAGTAAAGAAGCAGTAAATGACATTAATAACATTAGTGAAATAAGAAGTTAATGATAATAAGCATATAAAATAAAAGGGAAGTTCATAGAAAGTTGATAAATGAACTTAGGGGCCATAACAATTTCCACGGTTGAAATTATATGGCCTTAATAATACATTTGCAACGGATGTAAATTGGTGGGCCTAGCCCAAATTTAGATTAATTATAAATGATTTGGTTTAGTGTGGTTGGGATGCGAGATCAATAGAGTTACACAACAAAAGTCTGCCATACGCAAAGGGCTACCAGTATTTATGTATACGTACTACTAATGTTGGATATCTCCAACCATAGGACCCATGGGAATATACGTTCATGTATAGGGTTGAGGTATTAAATGATTGATTGGTTTGTCTCTCCCCTATTTAAGAAGTATTAAATGGTTGGAATTATCTATTAGCTGCGTTAGTGAAATCTCTTGGGGAAAATCTGCTTTAGGGTTGAGGTATTAAATGGCCGAAGGGTCTGCATCTTCCCTATCTAAGAAGTATTAAATGGTCTAAAAGGAATTTTATACGATGGCAACTAGGGAGTACCAGGAAGGGCTCGCTTGGGGTTAGGTATTAAATGACAGGAGTGTCTGCCTATTTCCTAATTTAAGGGTATTAAGTAGCCTAGGTGCTTTCTCTCGCATCGTTAGGATATGATTGGACGGGAGATGAACCCATTATACTCTATAGTTACCGGGGACCCGCTTCTAGATTGAGGTATTAAATGGTCATTAGGTCTACGTCTTCACTATTTTAAAGAATTAAGTGGCCAAGGTTTTCTTTTTGGGAAGTATAATGATGTACTTATACACACACGCACACGCACACATACATACACAAATATATATATATACCTCGGAGTAGGTTGAACATATCATACATGCATATGGAATTAAATGACTAATATGTGAATAGTGGATATAACACTTAAATGGAATTAAATCGGCATAAAGTAGTGTTATGGATAAAGTATGTAATTTACCAGTCACCAAAACGTTGTTCTGACCCTCTCCTCATTACAACCCATAGGATAGTTTAGAGGGATGTGATTCTAGTACAAGAAGGGAACAGTAGGTGGATAGTTCTTCTCATTCATGCTCTGAATTGACAAAGCAATGAGATATCCATGGTAGTAGCCTTAGTCGGTATATATGTTTTATTATATTTTGCTATTCAACTGTGAGTTCACATAGATAGCTCTCTAATATACTTGCATTTATTACAGGTTATCAACACTAACGATTCATATCCTAATTGTAACGTCCCAGATTTTCGCGCTCGAAAATCGACATCCATACTTTACATCGTACTCGAATGCCATAGATTCGACCATTCAAATCCGAGTCTCCGGAGCTTATAACACAGTTAAGTAAATAACACAGCGGAAGAAAAAGAATAATACATTGATATACAATATCTGATACAATATTTGATACAACACAGTGATACAATGAATATCAATATACATCAGAGTTATGATACAAGAAATAGCAGCGGAAAAGAAAACGATAACATCAGCAGCGGATAATCTCCATCTTCAAAACAACAATCCAGATATAGCTCGAACTTCCAATAAAGAGGCACAAAGATAAGTAAGTGCAGTCTGATCCAAAGACTGAACTAGCTCCAGAAAATCTACTAATTCTGACTATCTGAAAAACCCAACTCTAGACTGCTCGTGTAGAAAAATTTGAGCACCCAGAGTTTAGGAAAGAAACAATAAACTCCGGATCAGTCATGGGACTGGTGTGAGTAACAAAAACAGTTTATCTTTAAAAACGAACAACAAAAGAATTTAAAGTCAATTCGCAATGCTTTTGGAAAATGAAACTACCATAAGGCCTCCCGCCACACACACAATGCAAACGCGGAATTGGAGGAGATTTCTCCTTATGATAGTCAAAGATGCTTACTACGCAAAATCAAATCATTTTTGATATTATTATTAGTGCATAGTGTAGAAATTATTTCGAAAATAGAATATCAATCTTAGCCAGCATAGACATTTCGCACTTATGCCTACTATAGCTACCATGTTCAATAGCAGGTTACCGCCACATTCCATGGCAGGTAATACAACTAATACCGTACAGGGCTCGTATTGTTTTGTTTGGATTTCCAACAAATGGTCAGGCTAAGGAACTTCCTATGCCACGAAAGAACGCCTCTGGCTAGACGCTCCGAGAGACAAAATGCTCTCTGCCAAACAAGGCCGGCTACCCCCCTTCCCGGGGAATATACAAAACCTCAGATATGCCACCCCCGGTCCTTTGGGACCTTTAAACGAGGTACCTCTACACCAACAACCACAAAGTAATAAATTTGCAGCAACAACATAGGTTAAATATCAGGGCTCCATACCTGACACAACCTTTTTCCAGAAGGAATGGTCATACCCTAGGGAAGCTACCCCTGAAACCTTGCCGCACAATTCCTGTTTCGACCATTTCCGGTCTGTGAGGTTCGACGAAGTCTCGTCCACAAAGCTACGCTTTGTCACAAAGCCATGCTTTGGGTCAACAGATGATCAAAGCAATGATCACAAAGATAAATGATCATATCACAAATGATCAAACAATGATCATCACACAGCAACACTCAGCATGTCACATTACCAAATTGGGAATATATCGCTGATAAATTTCAACTACATAACCTCTGAGCTCGTACGTCTCAGAGAAGGGTGTTAAGCTAAGAGAATAAATTCTCCGCCACCAAGCAGAAATGTATTTGAAAGAAATCGGCTTTATATCTCAAAGTGTAATGTCAGACATACAATCCATACAAGTTTGTTCCGGGTTCGAACAGAACCGAAGGCACTTCTTACGAAGCCCTTGCAGTTCCGGGTATTCACAATCCCGATTGGATTTCCCATCACAAATGGAGATCTCTATACCGGGGATCAGCCAGTGCAGAGACAATCGACAAGAAACCCTTTCGTTTTTGAAAATATCCGGTCTTCAACACCGGTCATCAAATGCCATCCATTACGACGTATCACATATTCGGAATGGGTTATACGACCCAAAGGTCCTTTCCCGGCTAACCCGAATAGTGAGCGAAATATTTAAAAAATCATATGGATATTGGGATTTCAATTAAGTCACAACTTATTACCCAAACTTCTCTTTTCAAATGGTTTAACAAATTACCATTTTAAAATCTTTAAACAAAAAGATTCATTTTAACAACCTACAACGGTTTAAACAATTTCCACATTTTTATCTTTTAAACAAAAGATTCATTCACAGATTTTCCAAATCAATTTCCATTTCAATTTAACTCGTTAAATCTTTAAATCAAAGATTTAACTTATAGCTTTCAAAACAATTTCATTTCGAATGGGTTAAACAAACATCATTTTAAATCTGTTAAAAATAAACAGATTCAATTCATAGCTTTCAAAAAAAAAGAATTCATTCATAACTTGGAAAACTATTTTTCAATTCAATCTTGAAATTCCTTTAATTAAACTGGAATTTCATTTTTTATCTGAAAGCTTTTATCATTTAAAAAAAACAGTTTTCATTTCGGAAAATCTGATTCATTTATACGAGTTAAAGTTCTTGGGTTAAATTCAAATTCTCAAAATTATACTTTTAAAACAGTTTAACCCATATATAACTTGTACAGCATCTTTAATCCCTAGTTTCAAATCATAGGATTCAATTTCAAACTTGAATTCAAATTTAAATCAAATTATTTAAATTTTCGAAACTCGATTAAGTTATTCAAAATAACTTTTATCTTTGAAATTCTATTTCAAAAGCTTTTCACTTTAAACCCGAATTTCCAATTTCAAAATCAATTGAAATTAAAATTTCAATTTCAAACACATCAAATTTTAAATTATTTGTGACTTAACCGATTTCCACGTGAAATCCATATTTGTGTGTGTAAAGGTGTAGTCCAGGGTTTTCACACACAATAGTGCAACATCATACAATCATCACAGATCAGGATACAGAAATATAGTTGATAAGCGATATAAACTATAACGCTCATCTTCATTCACAGATCATAGATATATATCACAGATAAGTAAATTACAGATCACAACATAAATCAGGGTATATCACAAAGCATCATATATAAGGGATATCAACAATTCAATCATTCAGTCAAATCCAATCATCCATAAGTAGGGTCAATTTAATTGTCTGATTAATTCAAATCAGATTAATTTCTTATGAATTACTAATTCTGGTTAATTACAAATCATTTTGATTAATTATTCTTTAATCATTTATTAATTAACCATTAATAACAAATTAATTAACCTTTAATTATAATTCATCAACCTTTAATTATTAAATAATTAACCTTTAATTATTTAATTCACCATTTAATTATTTATCTTTAATTAATAAATTAACCTTTAATTAATAAAATTTCAATAAGTGATCATTCCTAACCACTTACATTGATTAATAAATCTTTAATTAATTATCATTAATTATTTCTTAACAAATCACATTAATTTAATTAACCTTTAATAAATTGATTATCCTTAATTAATCATTCCTTAATTACTTGGTTAATCAAACTTAAATCATTAATTAATTTATCATTAATTATGTCTTAATCACATTTATTATTTTAAAAGGTTAAGATTTAGTTTAAATGACATTTTATCTTAATTCTATTTTAAATTACATTAAAAAAAAATAAAATAATGTATCTAATTTAAATAAATTAAAACTTAAGTATTTTGAAAATATCTTACTTAAATTCTTAATTGATTCAAACTTAAGTCAAAGTCATAAATTTGAAAGCATGTTTTAAAGTTGTTTAAAAATCTGAAAACCCTTTAAAGTAAAAACTGTTTAATATATCAGGCTCGAGACCTGCTTCGAGTCACCCTTGAGAAATTTGCTTGTTTGCTTCGGGTTATATCAAAAATCAACCCGAGTGCCAAAATTTTCAACTTAAAATTTTGTCTAAGTATTTTCGACCTGGTACTCCATCATTCTACTCGAGTTCTCCCCTACGTTTCCCCGAGTAGACTTCGAGTTTCCACCGAGCTTTCTTCTTCTCTAATCCTTCCTTTATCTCAGCTACCACCAGATACACATGCACGTGCACACGCGATCACCTACGCTCTGACCAACTTTGCCGTCGCCAGCGTATCGTCTTCGACCTCCTCTCACAATTTCGACCACCCAAAATCCTGAAACAACCTCGCAATCGAAAGCGAGCAACCGGGCTACCTACTGGAACAGAACTCATCATCACAGAATCGCCTAGAGTAGCCACCTCCGGTCATCAGATCCTTCGCCATCGTGACTAAAGTTTCGCCACTCACCTACGCCCCGATTCCACCACCATCGAACGGGACCGATGCACCATCGACGCTGCGGCAAACCAATTTCTGGTATCGACTCAAAACTGGGTTTAAACCCTAGAATCATGTCGCTCGATCACCACAGTGATCAAGAATTTAAACGAGCATTTTTCTGACAATCTCCTATTCACCAGCCTCCTTCACCATCAATTGCGACATCCAATCATTACTCTGATCACCAGAATTGCCCAAAACAGATTTCTCGTTCAACTTGAAAATTTTCATTATTTACAATGTTAAAAATCATGAAATTTCTTTTAAAAATCATCATTTGTTAACAAAAATCTAATTATAGGATCCAAGCCTGGAATTAAGTCTATTGATTTCTAACTTTAAAAATGGGTTTACTGTGAATTTTAAAATTTTGAATTGATTACTGGATATAAAATCTCGGAACCATTTTTAAAAATGAGGTTATACTCTTCTAATCATTTTTCATTTGGGAATCATAACCTATAATTGATCATAGAAGGAGCAATTGAATTAAATTTAGGTTTTGTTCCTGTAATTTAACAGAGATATATGCATATAAACATATACAAACATTCATACCAAAACATTTGCATATTTATATATATACACAAACATAATCACATCCATGCAATCACTTCACATCAAGTATTAATCATAAATTTCAGGTTATAAACCAGGTTAAGGTAATTTGGGTAGTAATTTGCTCACCTGTAATTTAAATAGAGAGGAACAGAGCTTCCTTGTTTTGTTGAAGTTGAAATTGTTGATAATCTTTTTTTTCAGATTTGCTTATTTACTTTAGATTTTGCTCAACTTTTAGAAATGAAACTGAGGAGAAGAACGTGATGTATGTAAAAGAAAAGTGTACAGCAGTGTTGTCTTTATTTATTCAATAAGCATGGCTGAGATGTTTTGTTTGTACAATAGCATGGGTGAAGTGATCTTGTATTTGTTAATTTCGGCTGAGATGATGGTAGTTGGTACATTTGTTTCTTATTTTATTTTATTTTTATGTTTAGAGGCTGATGGATCTACTTTGGTGGCTGCAGCTTTGTTTATTTCCTTACTTTTGTCTTGCTTTTATACATTTGTTTTACTTAGTTTATTTTGTTATGTTTTTGTATGTATTTTTATTTTGTCTTCATACTTATATTTTTACATTGTGTCTTGCATTACTACTTTGTTTGTTTCTTTTCCTTTTTGACTTATACTTTGAAATATGTTGTTTGAATTTTAACTAATTTATTTCTAGCTTAAATATTTATTTTATTTTATTTTATTACTTATTGTTTTATTTTACATTTTGCATTCTTAAATATACATATATAAATAAATTCAAATTTACTCATATATATCCATATACATATATATTCACATATATGCAAATTTTTAAATCCATATGACTTAATATATTTTCTATTTGAATCGGGGAAACTCGCTTCCATTTATAATTAATTTTACAAATTTTTATTCAAAAATTCATTTAATTATCAATTTAAATTAAATTAAAATCTAGGGTCGTTACACTAATGGACTTGGATTTTTGATTCAATCGAAAATCGGGCCCATTAAGTTGCAGGTTGTTACAAATATATCAAATCAAATACCACTTTACTTCACAGAAACAAATTTAATATATATACATAGTCAGATACAACCAAATCCAGTCCAAGTCTCATACACATAGTATCAATGTCAAGTGATTATTTATATATACAGATTTATATACAATAGTAATGTTGTCGTCATTTGCACCATGAAGCATCATTCAGTACAACACCCCAGTTTCCATCAAACTAATCATGAAACAAAAAGGGGAAAACATAAGGAGAGGATCAGGCTATAGTCGGGTGAGTGATGTACATCTACTCTACAACATACTCTAGACAATCCTAAATAATACCAAGATAATTATGGTAACTAATCATACCTTAGCCCGTTTCACCTGCATACAACAAGTTAGTCAAAAAATACAATGATACATAGCTAACTTCGTGTAACAAGGTTCCGATCCAATACATTTACAATGGTCGATGTTATGGTCTAACCCGTACTCAAATCTTGTACATTACAATGGTCAATGGTATGGCTTAACCTATACTCAAAGCCAAACCCACCTTATTACATTTACACAAGGTTGAATCATCGAATGGACGTAGTTTCATATATGGCTAACATACCCATTTCTATACAACAACACGCACCTCAAATTTCTACACATATTGAGAGATCGTGTTATCATAATAACCAATGAAGGTCTTAGAATCAATAGTTAAACAAAACATCCATAACGATCAAATATTCATATGTATATATTCATATACATCACACATACACACGCACACATACATTCATCCATATATACGTCCAAAGCATTCCAATTCAATAAGGTCAAGAAGTCAATTCAAAACATCACCTAATCGATATCCAAAACCCAAAGGAAAAACCCCCAAATCGATATAATTTAATTTGTTAAACTTAGCCTTATTGGCCTAGGTTTGTTGTGCTGTTTAGCTTCACACAGGTGGATCAGTGTACTATACCCTAATGGAATGGTGTATATGAGTATTACAAAAAACTAATGATTTCTAGAAAGTTATACACACACATCCACATTTTCATTTGATCATATCTTCTTTATTTTTCAATCATTTTCGAAACTGTTTTCTTACAAATAGGAGTCTGTGCTACCTATCTACTTCATAATCGTCAAAACTTCAAGTTAAAATCATTTTAGAGATCACTTCAAAAGTCAGTGAATACCAAACTAGTTTTTAGGTTTTATAAATATACTTTCTTGTCTATATGTGTGTGTGTGTGCGCGCGCGCATGCGCACGCGCACGCGCATGTACTTATATGTATATGTATATACGTGTGTGTGCGCCTATGTGTGCGTCTATATATACATAACCACAAAATATATTTTAAAATCAAGGTAAATTCGTATTAAAATTCATATTATCACCTCAAATAACATTTGGCACTTCATCAACATTTTTATGTAATATATATATATATCAATATTTTCCATTTCTAGTGCAAAATGAATATTTTGTTTTCATATATCTTTTAATATCCCATAATAAATCGTATAAAAATACAGTTTATAATTTATATAATTTATGAAATAAAAAAATTTCTAAAAACATTTTATAAACTTTTTATAAAATTTAAACAAGCATTTTGAATATCCTATATACATATATATGTCAAAAGCTTGGTTTTTCAACATCTCTCTTTTTAATATTCATACATATATAATATGTAACGATTAGTATTTGACATATCGGAGTATCGTAAAATATAATTTTTAAATTCATATTAGGTCATTTAACACTATAACTTTGGAGATTATTGAGTAGTGACATTTTTGACCTCGAGAAATTTTATCGGACGATTTTACCATTGGAAACTTTTAACGGCTATAACTTAAGATGAAAGCTGAGTAAGCATTCGAAACCATTCCATTGGATAGATAGGATGGTTTCCCTTACCGTAAGAGGTCATAATAGCAATTTGATCTTTTTGGTTAGGAGATATGGTTGTTTGAAGTTTGGCAGTTTTGAAGCAGCTTAGTGGGTAATTAGTGAGATTGGGGAAGAGGTTAAAAAACTATTTTAGGTTTAAGGGTTATATTGGCTGAAACAAATATCCCCAAATCATTTCTACCATCTTCCAAATAGATCTATGCCCCAATCAACCCATTCTTCATCCAAAACCTTCTATTTTCTCCTCCAAATCAAGTCTAAATCATAGATTAAGGGTAGGTTAGCAAAAGGATTAATTAGAGATCTTCAAATCTACATTTTTAGGGAAGAAAAATAGGCTTTTGTTGTTCATTTCTGGAATTTCGTTGATTTGCATGCGAAACTTTAATTTTGAAGGGTTTGGTGAGTGATATCATCTCTTATCTTATTATATATGTATCTATAGGTTTCAATAAGTTTTGGTTCCATTTTTAAAGTTAAAGTTATTACTGTGAATGTGAATAAATGGATTTTTGGTGTTCTAACATGTTATTTGGATGTGTGATTGCCTTGATATATGTTAGGCTATGTTGTAGATGAAATGTATGATGATTATCATGATTTTTTGTGTGGTTTGCATGCTTGAATGTTGTTTGATGCGTCTGTGGTGTTTATGTGTATGCTTGAATGATTGAAAATGCTCATCGGAGTGAATAGAGGTAGGAACAATAAAACTAGACTTTGATGATAGACTCTAAGATGTTGGGAGTTTCATTGATGTGTAGAGAATGCATACGGGTCGAAGAACGGAGCATAGTAGTGAAATCGATGCAAAATTAGAAATTTGACCTAATATAGTATTTCTACCTAGTGGTGCTTGGAATCATGCTTAGGTTCGGTGGAAGGTTTGCCAGGGTCTAGCTTCGGTAGACGTTGGGAAGAAATGGCAGAAAATGTTGTCCGGTAGTACCGTTGTTTGGTGGCCGGGTAAGAAAAGTGGTTCGATGGTTGCTTGGTGTCATGCTTGGGGATTTTGGGTAGTAGCTTTGGGTTGGCACCCAAGTAACAATTTGGGGTTAGTGGTTTCTAGGTTACTTCGAGTCATGGTGCAGGTTGCACTGTGCTTTTACAAAGGTTGCTTGGGACTCGACCTGGGGAATACCCGGACAGAAAATTTGAGAATCTGGACTTTTGGTCGTGGCAAGGTGAAACTTCGGGATTTCTTAGGGACTTTCTTTGAGGGTCTAGTGGGTGATGTGGAGTGAAGTACCTAACTCCTAACGACTCAGGATGATCTTGGATTTCATATGGTGACTAGTGAAGCGATAGTGTAGTGCTTCGACACACTGACGATGATGATAAGGACTTCGAAACTTTGGTATGACGGCTCTACGACTTACAATGGGTGTCTAGAGGCATTCCAAAGAAGATAAGTTAATGATGGGAGCCGTGATGATGATCCACAAGGACAAGTTCAACGATGAGGGCTTATGAGTAGAATTTGCGGTTGTATTATATTGTAGAGATAACTAAAATAGAATAACAATTGAGTTCCATTATGGAGACGTATGCAAAGGGATCGTTTATAACTTAAAGGTTTCTAGTATGCTTATAAAGAAGGGATATGTGGGGACACCCATTTGGATTCGTGGTCGTATCCATATCTTGCGATAGTAGATTACCCTGGGCTTTTGCAATTATGAGCCTAGTTCCTAGCCTTATGAAGAGGCATGGATTCGAGCACCAAAGAGCCTGAGATTTGATTGAGTCCCTAGTTTGTGATTGTGTTATATGAGTTATCATGTATCTAAGGTGCATAAGTGACGATGAGGATTGTTTGATAGCCGCTATGTTTGCCATGGCTGTTTATCTCTCTAGGGCGTCACACGATGTGGCTATTTTTGACCGTATACCTAGACACTAGATATTATACTTTGATTGTAGTAAATTTATATTGTAATGATAGTAGATTAGCATATATCGATTGTTATGTGCTAGCTCTGTAGATGTAGGGACATATCAGGTATGGTTCTTCATACCCTATGCCCATATTTGCTATATATAATTTTATAGTATTTTTGAGATGATGTATCGCTCACAACAGACTATTATCCGACCAGAGGTTTCATGGTTTGCTTCTTATTATCTTGGGTATTCTTAAATAAGTAGATTAGGGATAGCAGGTATGGATAGCACATGAAGCTACACGGTGTGCGAGCAATGGCTATGCTTTCAAATATCATACTTTGGAACTTTCTATCGCTTATATTTCGTCATGCACTACTATGGATCTTTGTCAGTACTTGTATTGGTTTAAAGACAGTAATAGAGTTTATTTTTGAGATTAACATGTATAAAATCTATTAATTTGATTTTGTATAACTATGATGAAACGATGTACTATGATTATTATAGTTCACTAAATTATATTCTGTCTCGCCTATTTTACATCTATACGCTATGAGGTAGAGGTTGGACTCTAAATAACTCCAGGTATAGGCTATGAACTGGTGGAATGCCCTTAGAGCTGCGACTTCTGAAAATTATTTAATTGGGTACCGGTTCATAGTTCGCTTCGAAGAGAAGTTATCCGAACTACACAGAAGTCGGTGTTGTATAGAGTTCATCGACTTAAAGCAAGGCGAAATGTTTATATCAGAGTATATAGCCTAATTAGATGTGCTATCAAGTACAGTCTATCCTTCATCGATACTCCGCATGAAAAGAATAAGATGTTTATCATTGGGTTGGGCAATCATCTTAGGAAGCCGTTGATTGGCCACTTTGACGAGAGCTTCGAGAAGTTGATCGAGAAGGTTTTATGACATGAAAGCCTCTACCCAGTGGAGAAGGACCATCCCGAACTAGCTAACACTCCAACAAAATGACCCTTTACGCTATAATAGGATATGATAGTGTTTTTCCAAATGCAGTATATGTACATGTTGCAATAGGTCAATGGCCTATAATAGCAAAAAAACAAACGCTATACAAAACACTATAAATAATGGCTTTTGATAGCCTTTTTGCAACGCTGTTAAATGACTTATTAATAACATTTTTAAATTGCTAGCAAAGGGCCTTTTTATGATGACATGTTGGTATACAACATTCAAAAAACACTATTATTTCCTTTACTAGCGTTTTTCAAGTGCCATCAAATGTTTAAATAGCATTTGAAAAACACTATTAAAGGTTCCAATAGAGTTTTTCATACGCTATTAAAACCTTTAATAGCACGCCAGTAGAAATCACTTTTGTACTACATACATATCCGATATCACACTATAATCGGCATATTTACATAAACACGATATAACATTTCACACAATCACATAAATCACATTAAACAAAAATATCAAACTATTTAATATTCATACAGAATAATGCATAGTATGTTATAATATTTTATGAACATTACATAAAAAGTGTAAATAGTACAAGTGATAAAATATCGTACTACACATGAAGATTAAGTGTGCAAGCCAAAAAAGTTATTATTTCAAAAGAACTTCAAATCACTTATATACCTTAGCATGTTGTCATTTGTATGCACTGTAGATGTGTAATTATTTATGAAAAAAATTCAACGATTAGAAATTGTAAAACTTATATAAGAAAACAAGTAAATGAACTTAGTTAGTCTGATAATTTTTATAAACTTAGATTATTTTTATAAACCTAATTGATTTTAATAAAACCTAGTTAACTTAGTTAAATTTATATAAAAATTAGTTAATTTATATGAAACTTAATTAACTTAGCTAATTTTTATAAAATTTAGTTGATTTATATAAACTTAATTAACTTAGTTAATTTATATAAACATATGGAATTTCCCGAAATGGATGTATGTATTGTTTTAAATACTTTACTCAACAATTGCATGTCTATTGTTATAAACTTATTAATTTTTATAAAACTTACAAATTTTATAAAGTGGAAAATAGGCACAAGGACAAACTTTGAAAAAAAATTAGACTGAAGGACAACAAGTTTTATTTTTAGGTTAAAGGACAAACTTTGAAAAAAAAATTAGATTGAAGGATAATGCTAAATATAGCTAGCATTTTGTACAGTGTAAAACTGAATATAATGCTAGTTATATCTAGAATTTTGTATAGTGTAAAAACTGAATATAATGCTAGTCATAATTAGCATTGTCCTTTAATGTAATTTTCTTCCAAAGTTTGTCCTTCAGCCTAAAAATGAAACTTGGTGTCTTTCGGCTTGAATTTTTTTTTCAAAGTTTGACCTTTTCTCTAATTCCCTCTTTTATAAACTTATTTAAGTTCAAAAAACTTAGTAAGTTTACTTAATTATTATGAAACTTAATTAATTTTATAAAACTTAATTAACTTAGTTAATTATTTTAAACTTAATTAATTTATTATTATTACAAACTTAATTAATTTTTATAAAATTTAATTAACTTAGTTATTTTTTATAAAAATTAGATAATTTTTATAAAACTTAGTCAATTTTTATAACAAATTAACAAAGATTTCAAAATAGGGAACACAATTTTTATAAAACTTAAGTTTAGTTGTCTTAGTTAATTTTTATAAACTTTGTTAATTTTAATTATAATAAAACTTAGTTAATTTTAATTTTTATAATCATTGCAAAAATATCAACTTTCAAACAAATAAAGATGAGAATTAAATTCATTCGTGTACAATCAAGTTACAAAATTTATAAAAATGTAATTTAATAAACTTGGCCAATTTTTCAAAACTAAGTTAAATATTTCTGAAACTTAATAAATTATTTAGTAATACTTAATCTAGTTAATTGTGTATAAACATAGTTAACTTTTATAAACTTATTTAATTTTTATAACATTTGGTTAAATTTTACGAACTTAGTTAGCTTAAATGTTTATAAAACTTGATTTACTTTTATAAAAATTAGTTAAATTTATTAGCTTCGTTATTTTTATAGACTTAGTTTTTTTTTAAAAAAAACTTAATTAATTTTTATTAACTTAGTTATTTTTATATACTTATTTAACTTTTATAAACTTAGTTAACTTTTATAAAAATTAGTTAATTTTTATAAATTAGGTTAATTTTTATAAAACTTAGTTAATTTCGTTAAATTTTTATAATTTTTTGTTTATATTTAGATAAATATTGTTTATATTTAGATAAATATTGTTAATATTTAGATAATATTTAATTTTTATAAAACTCAGTTAATTTTAATAAAAATTCAACTTAGTTAAATTTCTATAAATCTTGGTTAATTTTTATAAACTTATCGAATTTCATAAAATTTTGACAATACCTCCTTTGTGTGGTTAGTGCTTTTCCACATGCCTTAATTCAATATGTATTTACACCATCAAAACAAGATCAGATTCATAACATATATAATAAAATATACTCCATATAGCATACACATTTAAATGCATAAAAACATAACTTTTATTTACAATTTTAGCTAGTGATCTTCCATATAGCAAAACAATGTTTTATGTACCTACATAACAAACTGAAGGGAATAATTAGGGTGTAAATCTATAAAAGAGTTATGTAATTATGCAAAAGATTTAAATGCCTAATATAAAACTTAATTAACTAATATAAAATTATTTTAAATGATGAAGTATCAAAATGAAAAAAAGGAATATAAAATATTTGCGCATTTTACTCTTCAGCAACCTTCGGTATAATCTTCGAATCAAAATCGTTGACGTCATAGTCCAATCTGAAAAATAACCAACAATATTAGTATTGCATAATATTCTTAAGGATATTTCATAACATTAAACATCAAAGTACATATTCATCAACTATTGTTTATACCTAGTGAAAACAAAAACACAATGACCTGCATGTGAGAAAATGAGGACAAAAGCTTGCCAAATTTGACTTTGATTATCATGAAACTATAGTATATACGTAATTCCTTCTGGACTTTAACATACTGAACTTAGCATCTATACAGCTTTAGCATTTTCTCAACTCCAGAAATAAAGTCTGAGTAACTAACTTACCAACTGGTTAGTACTTGATAACATCTAACAAACTCGGATCGCTTTAAATCGTAATATTTTCTTTTCTTTTTGCTTGATAACATCTAACAAACTAGGACCATAAAAGCAATATTATACATAAAGTTTTACCATCTAAACGAAACCAACATTTCCATTTATTGCTTGCACTTCTTCCCCTCGTTCATTTGCGTAGGACTGTGTTAACCAAAATAAAATACTATCGGTAAACTATACTAAACAAAAATTACCATTTGTTTAGATATCCTACTGCGTTAATAATGATAATAACTGTAACAACCCTGGTTTTGGTGATTACCTGGAAATTTAATTATAACAGTGGTTACAATTTAATAATGGAGAAATAAAAATATAATGGAGATTTAAAATTGTTTATTTTGAATAAACAATGAATTTGGAAAGAATAAAATGGAGTTAATATGATAATGTTGGTAATAAATGGTGGAAAATGTATAAATTAATTTGGTAATTTATTGGATTAAATAAAAGAAAAAAGTGTTAATTCAATAATAATTTGCTGAAATAAATATAAAATGTTAAGAATAAAGTTTTAAAAACTTTATTTTGATTTTCTGGATTAGAAATGAGCAATATATGATTGTAATTTGAGAAAATGCAATAATTCTAGCAATTATTGCCAAATGTGGCATTTATTGGTTTTTAAATGAAGTATTTAATTTAATATGTTGTTTATTGTAAATAAAAAGGTGAAATATTGGATAAAAAATAATAATTTTTGGATGTAAGAATGATGTTAAAATGGATAATTATCTTTTGATAATGAAAGAGATTAGTTATCTCTTTCAAAATGAGTCATTAGTTGGTTGAAATAAAAACTTGTTTGTGTAAAGTAATAAAAGTGTTTCCAATTAGTGAATTGTTTCTTTTAAAAGATGATTACATAGAGTTGATCATGATTTTGTATGTCTTAGCTTTTTCGGAAAAAGAAGATCATTTAATAAATGATTTAGCAAAAATCTTGTTTGAAAATGTAGTTTAAAATTAAATTGGTTTGGGAAAAATTTTAAATTTTAAATTGATTTGAAAGCTGAGATTTTTTCCTACAACTTTCATGTTTTATGTTTTGCTAAATTTTGAGCTTTATATAGTCAAAATCATAATTTTTGTCGCAGCCTTGAGAATAAACGACAGCGACAATGAATTTAAATCTGAAAATTATTTTGGTCATAACTTTTAAACCGTAAATTCAAATTAAATGATCTTTTTCTTTTTTGAAAGCTAAGACTTTTTCCTACAACTTTCATGTTTTAAGTTTTGTAAAATTATGATATTTAGGTGGTCGAAACTATTTTACTTCATGATACAAAGTCCGACTTTTGACTTTTACTTCATGTTTTGTGATATTCCCGAAATGTTTTGAGGCCATGATGTCTATCAGTAGACTAACCAAATTTTGGAGATTTTGAAATTCAAATTTTGGATTAAATTTGAATTTAATTTGAATTGAATTCGAATATCGATTTGAGTGATTTCTTGGGTTTTTATTCGTTTTCGAGCATGGATTTTTCCAAACCTTTTTGAAATAATTTTTAAAATAAATGGGAATTTTAAATTATTATTATATCATAATTTTAAAGTATTTTCAAATATAGAATCTATTTATTCTCGATAATAAGGGAATTTTCAAATATGGCTTTCAAAATTGGTATTAAAAGCTTGTTTTCTCAAGTAAATTATTTTATATATAAAATACACGTTTTTGCACTATTTGAGTGAATGAGAAGGAGAATTAAACGGTTTGGTAAAACACATGGTATGGGATACGTGCGTTTATCTTATCGGTTAATTCCTGACTTGTCTGTTTGATCGTTTTGACCTTTGGGTCGAGTTTACCGATGAGATGAGGTAAACTTTTTACTGCTTTGAGTGTGAAATTTACTAGCGGTTAATAAACCGTTTAGTGCGAACGTGTGGTATGGGACACACGTTAACACTGTTCGGGTTCCTATTCGAGAGTCTGTGACACATTTGTCTAAGAGACGTATTTGCCAGTACTGGACCTTCGGGTCATTTGTCCTTCGGGATGTTTGTCTAAGAGACGTTTGTCATTGCGACGTTTTTGTCCTTCGGGATGTTTGTCTAAGAGACGTATTTATTTGTCCTTCGGGACGTTTGTCTAAGAGACGTGGTGCCTTATTTTGGGAGAACAATACTTGGCGGGCTTCGGCCATAAGCACGTGCTATATCTTTGAGATGACTTCATTGATGTTTGTGATTTCCCTAGTGTATCGCCCTTTTTCGAAATTGGTCCTTTGAACCATTCGATATATATTTGTGGTAATTACCTTTCGGGAATTTGAACTCTTGGGAGTTCTATTTTTGAGATTTGAATTGCCTACACTGGCGTTATATGAGATTTTCCTTTTGGCGTTTACTTGAGATTTTATTCTCCTCTTTGGAGATATATTTGCCTTATGGCGTGTTTGAGATAGGATCTCTTTATGCATGTTTTGGGTTTGCCAAGATGGCGGATTTAGGTTTTTCCCTAAACCATATTTGATGTCTTATGAATGCCGATGATATGAGGCTCGCTACTTTTAGCGTTTTATGGGTTATTTTATCTCTTTTGAGATTATATGTTTTTGTAGTGATACCATATTATCACATTATCCTTATGCTCATATTATCGTTTATCCTTGTAAACTGATTTGTTTAGCTAGACTGACCCGTGTATTTTATACTCGGGTCATACCGAGATGTTTCATGTTAGGTACATTTGGACTTAGCCTATTCTGCTTCCGCATGAACTATTCTGCTAGATCCTTTTGTTATAGCTTTTTGGGTAGTCCTTTTGTTGCTACTCTGATATGTAAATTCTTTTGACTCGCTTGTATATTGTGGTTGTTATACCAGTTGATATGTATCATTTTGTATACTCTATGATGTATCTATATATGTATATATATGTGATGATCTATTGTTCTGTGATATGTTTTGCATTCGAGTTATTGTATTTTGTTCTGATAGATCCTATAGCCTCTTATGGCTTTGTATTAAGTATTTATTGGATAGTACGATCCACTTGAGATAGAAAAAGAATATGGCATTTGTCGACGTATTCAATATATATTTAAGACAAGGCTATAGATGATCGCTCCTATCCAGCCCTATTCTCTACATTAGCAGACAGTATTATCCAGTAATACTCTTTATTAATGTGAATCTCGGGGTGGGGCGTCACAATAACAGAATATAAAAGATAATGAATGTCATTAGTAGCTAACACTATTATATCAATATCAAAAGGTTGAGCCATACTACAAAACCAATTGTCAATATGATATGTGTACATATCCATGCAGTATTAATTTCTTTGTCAACAATATATATATATATATATATATTACTTTAATTTTCTAACAAGTAAAGGCATGTTTCTCGCATCATTACAGATACCATTTTTTAACCACCAGTTTAATCCATGACCAAGCAAAGTAGTGCTACTCATGTTTCTAGTTTAACCAAAATGATGGACAATATCAGTTAAATATATGCGGAGTCTAATAGAAAGATAATTTATCTATGTAAATTAACCGCATGCTTATTTACATAGAGTTTCAAAGTCACTGCCACATACAAAAATTCAAGACTATAGAAATAAAATAACTAGTTACCAAACATTGATAGCATATGCCAGGGTAAATCATCGACAATTTATAAAAGATGCATGTATTTGAACAAATAAAGCCATACCTTTATCCTTTTACTTCTCATACAATTTACTCATATCTGTATAATTGGAATTAGCCAATCCGCTGCAATAAGCAATACAAAATGATCATGTGCTAAAAAAACAATTACAGATCATTCACATTCACATACAATGAGAATGCTACCTATAGTTTACTAAAATCATATAATATAAAGGTAAAAACAAACTTTTAGCAATACCATTTAGATGCAACATTGACAATCAGCTAGACTTTCCCTTTGTAAATACTAAGACCGACATCATTTCCTTTAGCATCTTGCAACAAATCAAGATCAAACGAAATGACACATATATTATCCATAACTTTTTTATAGATGTTTGACGGGTCATACTTCTTGAAAAACTTCACCAAACATCTATTTTAAAAAATAACTTGTAAGCTCATGAAAATAAATCCAAACCTTATTACATGGATAATAAGCCTAGTTTAATTATCCAACAAATTTTGAGTTATTTGATTGATATCAAACTCAAAAGCCATGAAAAACCAAACTATATTATACCAAATTACAACTTTACAAGTCTTTTAGATTATACTAATGTATGACCCCCACGATGTAAACATGTTTGTACATGATGTAGAGATGCAAAAATTGTAAGAGTATTTACATATATATAAAAATAATTCCTTTTTATTATTAGTAGAGAAAATAAATTATTGACTCTTTTCAAATTTCAAAATAACAAAGATTCAACTAAGTTTTTTATATTGGATTTCATAGTTGAACTTGGAATGAAAAAACAGGGATAGCCTCACATTGTCTAACATGAGGCAAAAAATTTCCCTCTCCTTAGTATAAAGTAGCTACTCTTACAACTTGTTACACAACATGCATTATCCTACCACTAGGACATATAATTTATTGACAATAAAAAGAATAAATAGTTAAATACACTTAAACATAGTATATATACACATTATACTAAGAATGAACATTAATAGCCATTTATAGTATTTTTTTAAACAACTCGCAGGAGAACCCGGTGGACCAGTAAACTCCTAAGGGGGTATAGTTACCCTTGTTCACATTAGCACAGGAACCTATACCCCTTGGTTATCTTTTCAAGTTACTGGAGCACAAGGCAGGAATGGAACCCTCGCCACACTGTGGAAAACAGATTGCCTTTACCGTTCGCCACACTTGCGGACTCCATTTATTGTTTTTCTGCCTATATTCTTAATCCAGTTCTAAAAACAATGTCAAAAGCATATACCGATAGCAACCAAAGGTAAATACCAACAATATTACTTTTATGATCTGATTTTCATATTGAAATTGATATACTAAAATTGATATTTAAAATTATATTATCTGATTTTTCAATAACATACAAACCATTGCATCTAGTTCTAAAATTTTACTTTGCATCTAGATTGTTTGCTTATCCCTAACATGGGACCAATTGTCATGATGCAGGTCATACCACTTCAAAATTGCACTCTATGTTATTATCTATATAAATATAACATTGGAAATTGCAATGATAAAAACAATCCCATTTAAAAATTATAAATTAAATTTGTATATAGTTATAATTATTTGATAACTATAGGTCAATCGAATGTGTGTAGCAATATCACTCATGAACTAAGCCTATTTGACATAATGGAAATTGTATGGTTTTAAATTAGTTTTTTAAATATTAGCAACAAAATTACACATACGAATTCATTATGTACCAAGTAAATAAAGGAATTCTAGATTCTTTCCATTCTGAATGGATCTTTCATAAATATCTGATGAAGATATTGCAGGTATAAACGATTATATATTTCATATCTAAAGTTATGTTTAATAAAGTGATAGTTGTGTATAGTTGAAGAATAATAAGATATTGTATACATATGAGACAAAAGAATGGAATTGGTGTGGTTCCACATATCCTAAAAAATCGAATTGAAAAATAAACTGTTTAACCATCTTGTTTGTCTTGGAGGTAGAAAATGACTTTATCATCAAACATTTTGAGCATTCGGTGTAAATGCACACAAACCTCCTAATTCAGAACCTTGTTGAATGACATAGAGTTCTACATTACATATATATAAACTGCACACATGATTCAGCATGCTAGATCATCCACTAATTGGTTCCCACAACTATGTTCATACTGTTCCTACTCCTTCTATGCTTGACCCAGCAACACATGTTTACCCTAACAAAAAAACGTTATGCATATTAGATGGATTTTAAAAGAGATTTTGGAGCCACCTCTTATAAACAATACAAGAGGAATGCAATAGTACAACAAGCGCCAAAAGGATTCTTTTAAACAAGAAGAAGCTAATTAAGCAAGGTATCATAACAAATACTTCTAGGTCAAAATTTTCCTTTCGAATATTATCTGACAGAGCATTAATAAAAGCTCAGAAATCAATTAACATGAAATAAGCAATATTAACCCATTAAAATGAAACTAACTATCGATCTTGCTTGCAAGAATCAAATTGAAAAATAAACAGCGAAGAATATTTTATCTGCGAAAACTTCTTCGATGCTGAAGATAATATGGATAGGATGTTTCGAAGTTAAATATTTTAGATTAGATTGGATCGACATGGAAATTGGTTTTGGAAAGAGGAATTTATGGTTTTTTGGAACTAAAATGTTTTTGGCGGTAAACGAAAAGAATGGGAAATGAAATATGGGAGGGAAATGAAAAATTATATCGCTATTTTCTGCTTTATGTTTTAGATATGTGGGATAGCGTGAATAACAAGTCTTCTTCTACCCTAGGTGATTAGAAATTAACGAAAGATAGCAACTTGTATTTTAACGCTTTCCTCAATTGAAATTAATATAGAATTTTCTTCTAGTGTAAGTAAGGATATATAATAAAGGCCTATGCATTGAATGCCGCTCTGATTTTGTCGAGTGCTCCATCGACGAAAGAGATGGGAAAGAGCATCACTATCTAAGATATGCTTTCCATTTATAATGTTTATATATATGTTTTATCTGATACCGGGGGTTTCACATCTCTTCATATCTAGTGATTTGGTAGATAGATTAGGTTTGAGACCCAAAATAATTGACCAACCTTTAAATTATGACGAATCCTATTAGGGGTTCAGCCAACCTCTACATGGTTTGTCGAGACTTAGTCTTATCGAGTCATGAATGTTTATTTGTTTGTGATTGCTTTGTTTTGAGTTTCATAGGGCTTAGTATTATTCTGTAAATGGATCGGCTTTAAGAGTATGGAGTAGTGGTGGATTGTGAGAGGCCGTTGGTGATGATAGGGATGGATGATGGGCGTAGGTTGAAGATAGGCCGCTTATCCGATGATGAGGTGATGATTAGCTTTTTATACTTTCTCGAGATCACGCATGAAGAGTTGCCATCTGTGCCTATAGCGAGGGAGTATCTGGATATATTTGAGGAGGTCATCAGATTACCATCACATAGGAAGATCGATTTCCATATAGATATTGGCAAAGGATGTCAAACTAATTGTTATGCCATTATGGTGTATGGCACCGAAAGAGCAGAAGGAAGTAGAGGTGCAAGTACATGACCTATTACGATGAGGGTTTATTCGATGGAGTAAATTATGTGTAAATTATCATGAGCTGAATAATATGATGAGGAAGAACAAGTGTCCACTCCCACTTATTTATAACTTGTACAATTAGCTCATGGTGCAATGGTGGTCTCTCAGTTGGAATTTGCGATGGGGTTTCATCAACTGAGAGTGGAAAAGGAGAGTGTCTCAATCATAGAATTTCATATGCTATTTGGATTTAATGAGTGGTTGGTTATGTCGTTCTAGCTAACCAATGCACCGACATACTTCGTTGATCTTATGAACTGCGTTTTCAAGGATCGGCTAAATGAGTTTGTACTTATGTTCATGGACGATATCCATGTTTATTTGAGGACGAATGAAGAACACAATGAAGATTTGAGTATGGTGCTCGTGGTGTTAAGGAAGCACCGATTGAAGGTGAAGTTTTCAAAGTGTCACCTCTGCAGGAGGGAAGTGTGATTTTTAGGTCAAATTGTTTATGACCAGGGTATTGTTATAGATCCTACAAAGGTGGCGACAGTAAGGACTAGGATCGACCCAAGACCGCTACAAACGTGAGAAGTTTCCTTGGATTGGCGGGATAATATAGATGTTTTATCAAGGGCTTGTCTAAGGTAGTAACATCATTAACCAACTTGACAAAGAAGAATCAGACTTTTATTTAGGACGGGATGTGCTAGTGCGCATTCATTGACCCTAAAGGAGAGGTTGATGAGTGCATCAGTGTTAGTCATTCCGAGTAGGAATATGGGGCCGATGGTATACACAAACGCCTTTGAGATTGGATTAGGCGCGATGTTGGTATAGAGAGGAAAAGTTGTCGCCTATTATAACGACCCACATTTTACGTATCGAAGGATCGTAAAATATTTTTATTTTATTCATATGAGGTCGTATGGCTCTAAGATTTTGGAAAGTGACTCTTAGGGACATATTCCACATCTACGATTTTTTTCGAATATCTATGTGACCATTTTGACCTTGAAAATCTTGGTTGGAATATAACCTTTGTTATGAGCCGAATTAGGGTCTCAAACCACTTTCATTGCTTAAGGATGATGTTTCAAATTCTGTAGAGTGGTCATAAAAGAAAAACGGACGTGTCGTTTGAAAGTTATAGTAGTTTTAAGTTTTAGTTGCTGCTGACCAGTTTTAGTGGGTAATTAACTAAGCCCATGCTTAGGCCCACTAACCCACTTCGAAATTTGTGCTAATATGATGCTGTAGGAACTGACCTAAGTCATTTCCTTCTTTCCCAAAATAGATCTAAACCTCCATTAGCCCTAATTTCATCAAAAACAAAACCTTTTCCTTTTTAATTTTAGCCAAATCAATGATTAAAGAGGGGATTAGCATACATAAGCTAGAGATTATTATTTTTGCTGATTTGGGTTCTTCTCCTTTATCGTCTACTTTTGATTTGAGGAGAAAATTGGTATTTTAGATATTTGGTGAGTGGTTCTTAACCTCTCACTCATCTATACTTGTTTATATAGTTAAAATGGTTGTTTTTAAAATGATTTTGATCTAAAAAGCGTTTCTAACTTTAACCACTTATTCATACATGTTTATGACAAAAAATTAGAGATTTTGAAATGGCTTTAAAATTGGTTTGTAATCTATTTACTTATATTCACATGCTAGTGTAACTCTCATCATTTATACAAGCATATGCTAATGTAAAACTTAGATTTAGAGTAAAACTAGTTTGATTATCACATTCTCATATATTGGTTATATGAATGGATGTATATGCATGTTATTCCATGATTTTATGTTGTGATTTGATGTTGTGATTTGATGTTGTTTGGTAGTGTTTTTTATGTTAGGTAGATAGGTTGAGAAATTACGCAAATCGGGGGCAAAACTGGTCGGAATTGGATAAAACTTGGAAGGTAGATTCTAGAGCATGGGAAGAGCCTGTGGTCCAAATCGCATCCCCCAATTCACTAAGCATAGAAGTCAGTACTAACTTCAGAGGTCGGTACTGAGTTCTCTTGGTTGCTCCATGTCAGGAGCGACTTGGGAAGGGGGAGAATGTGTTTTGTGGAGGTTGCCTATAGTGATAGATTAGAGATCGACTAAGTGTCGAAAGCTATGGTGACTTGTTTCTAGGATATGTAGTAGGGTGCTTTGAAGATATGAAGAATTGATTTGGAGCAGAGAAGTCGGGGTTCAAGCACCTGGGCATGGAGTACTTGAAGCAAGAAGTAGGTTGGAAAGAAACTTAGCCACCTAGTGGCCAAGTATAAAGGTCGGTACCGACATCAGAGGTCGGTATCGAGCTCTCTGGTTCAGTCCTATGTGGATGGAACTTTCGAGAGTTTGTACAGGGGTTCGAGAGGTCATGTTAGAGATGTTGGCTCGTTCGTGTGATGACTGATGGCGATTTAACAACATGATGAAAGTTAGAGTCTTCAGATGGTAACTGTTTCCTGGAGATTTGACCAGGCAACTAGTATTCGGCATCAGAGAGTGACCGGCATCCAAGAGTGTTCGGCGAGGCACTTAACATCCAGGAGTGTTCGACGAAGCACTTGACATCCAGGAGTACTCGGCGTAGTACTCGGCATCCAGTGGAACTCGGCATCAGAGAGTGCCCGGCATCCAGGAGTGTTCGGCGAGGCACTTAACATACAGGAGTGTTCGGCGAAGCACTTGACATCCAGGAGTACTCGGCGTAGTACTCGGCATCCAATGGAATTCGGCATCAGAGAGTGACCGGCATCCAGGAGTGTTCGGCGAGGCACTTAACATCCAGGAGTGTTCGGCGAAGCACTTGACATCCAGGAGTACTCGGCGTAGTACTCGGCAACCAATGCTCGGCAGCAAGAGTGCGCGGCATACAAGAGTGCTCGGCATCGAGACTGCTCGGCATCAAGACTGTTCGGCATACGGGAGTATTCGGCGTAGTACCCGGTAGCATCAGGAGTACTCGGCACAAGAGTACTCGGCGTCTAGAGGAGCGTTCGGCTTAGACTGACTAACATCCTGCACTTCCCAAACATCAAACCACACCGTTCGGCACAGAAAGGACTGCTCGGCATTAGAGCGTTCGGCAAACCTTGCTCGGCTAACCTTGCTCGGCATACAGCGACCACTGTACTCGGGCTGGAGCGTCCGGCCATCAGCCCACTTGGGAAATCCAGCCCATCTTTGTCTATAAATAGAGGGGCAGGGTCACAGTGAAAAGGATCCTTTTTTGGAGAGAGAAGACTGGGGAGACTGCCATTTTCAAGACTCATTTTCTCTACTTAAACAACTTCATTCAAGCATTTGATTCACGAATTGTATTTGTAAGCAACCATAAAGAAGATCAATAAAGTTTAACCTCAAAGTGGACGTAGGCAATTACGCTGAACCACTATAAATTTGGTGTTCTTACTTTCTGCATTTAAATTAGCATTGTCTTCTCTGTTTAATTTACTTTCATCACTTATATCTCTACACAATCTTTCTGAACGAGGTTAGTGACCAATTTTGGTGCTAACACTTTGGTGCTTTCACTGAGAGTTGAATTCTCAGACCTCAAGGATCTGCTTTGAAGCTACTGGATTGAACAAATCCCCCAAAGAAGATCCGACTCGCTGATAGGACATCCGTTGATTCTACTCAGAGTTCATATCAATAACTCTACAATGGCAAGACCACGTACCAGGTCAGCTTCTCATAATGCGGATGCCCGCGAGACTGCTAGCGTGCAACAAGCAGGACCTAGCAATCAACCAGCGATTCCGAGTGCAGGGATTGCCGCTCAAGAACAGACTCCAGTTGTCACCAGAGTTGAGTTCAATGACTTGATGAGAGAACTTAGGGAAAGCAGGAGACAACTAGGAGAACAGATGCAAGCTAATGCCAACCTGATGGCACAACTCACTCAACAGCAGCAACAGAATGCTGGGGGCAATCCCGCTGCTTACTCCTCATCTGACAGCTCTACTTCCTCTGATGAACCTCCCAAGCGCAGACGCCGTAAGACTGATGTTGCGCGAGCAGATGCTGCTATTCGAACAGCTGGAGACCGCGACCAAGCAAGAGCTGGAAGCTTCAGGACCGGGATACAGATGGAAGATAGAGGCCCAGATCATCAAAATACTAACGATGTCGAACCTCAAGATGTACGATTGGCAGATCGCCAAGAGAGGAGGCATCAGCATGGACATGCGCGTAGAACAGACTCCAACCTTCCGCCTTCCATACAGACACCCGATCTGACAGCCATGATCAGGCAACTGATGAAAGAGAATCAGGGCTTATCAAATGATGACTGGGGAGTGTCAAGAAGTCATACTCCGTTCACGGATGTTGTGTTGCAAGCGGCGTACCCCAGGAAGTTTAGTATGCCTATTATTCCTGCATATGAAGGAAAGACTGACCCTAGACAACATGTCATGAGGTACGAATGGATGATGGATTCAGCCAGAGCGAATGATGCCACCAAGTGTAGGTGCTTTCCGATTACTCTATCTAGGATCGCTACTATGTGGTTCACCCGACTTCCTCCGCGATCCGTATCAAATTTCGAGGAGTTGGCAAAGAAGTTTATTGAGCAGTTCAGGATACACACTACGCGCCCAAAGGACGTGATGTCTCTGTCAAGTGTAATCCAAAATCTTGGGGAATCGTTGAAGGAATATTTGAAAAGATTCCACGTGGCAGCAACTGAAGTCAGTAATCCCAATGACCATGCAATTCTGATGGCTGTAATGAGAGGTGTGGATCCAGACTCTGAGTTTGGAGACTGGCTGGCAGGAAAACCTCCAGCTACGCTAGAGCGTTTCTACTCTAAGGCACACCAGTTCATAAGAAGAGAGGAAGCTAGGTGGGTACGACGAGATAAGGCGCCAGGGCCTGCCCAAGAGTCAATAAAGAGCAACATCGCTGTGAAGCAATCGGGAGACAGCTCGGGAAAGATCCGAGTCAATGTCCAGAACAAACCTGGGCAACCCAAGGAGTCCGGAGGAAGGAGTCAAGGGAAGAGAAAAGAAGCAGGAAAGTGGAAGTCGAGAATTCCAAGCTACAGCGAGTACACTCCGCTAAACGCCCCACTTGAAAACATTTACCTATCCACCTGCAATACTTTTCAGTACAGAAAACCACGTCCAAAAGAATCATCTGAAGAACAGAAGCGGACCGAGAAATATTGTCGCTTCCATGAGACTTATGGACACAATACGGAAGAATGTAGACACTTGCACGACGCTATCGAGAAGTTGATCAGGCAGAAGAAATTGCAAGAATTTGTGAAGGATCCACAAGAAGGAGGACAGGGAACGTCCAACCCAGGTCGTGCACCAGCTCTACGTCATCCCGAGGAGCCTGCCCGGACCGTTGGTAGACTGGTCATAAATACAATTATCGGTGGGCCTCACCCCGCGGATAAGAATTGGCAGGAGATGGAGCGATATGCAAGTTCCTTGAAGCATGCAGATTTTGAGTGTTGTTCGAACATGGAGGACGGAGCCCCTGCTAAGCAGCAGCGCGTAATGACAGACGATATTGTGTTCAGAAGCAGAGACGCTGATCAGGTAGAGGCTCCGACCATCGACCCCATGGTCATATCTACAACGATCGGACCAGCATACGTAAAAAGAATTCTGATTGATTCTAGAAGTTCAGTCAACATCATCTTCAAGAAGGCCTACGATCAAATAAAGCTAGAAACAAAAGACTTGAAACCATCCAAAGCTCGTATCCACGGCTTTAACGGCGCTGCAACTGATGCAGTGGGATATGTCGACTTACCAGTTGAACTGGGACAAGGCGAGCGTCGGAGAGTGCGAATTCTACCCTTTGTAGTTTTGGATGTGGACTCTCCGTATAACGTTTTCTTGGGCCGGCCGGCCCTGGCGGAGTTTAGGGCAGCGTTAGCCCCGTGGTGTTTAACTTTGAAGTTCCCGACTGACAAAGGAGTAGGCATTGTTCACGGCGACCAAGCAGCTGGTCGTTCCTGTTATGTGGCCGAGCTCCGAGAGGCCCACCGGAGGGAGAAGGGAAAGGTTGCGGACAATCCCGTCCGCATCCTCAATGCGGATAATTGACAAGTAGTGCCCGAGCCCTGGCTCGGGCATAATTCTCGGATCGACGGAGATATAGATCCGAGAGACGACGATGGGAAACCCATGGAGGAGAAGGCGGCACCAGCTGAATTAACAATTGACATTTCAGTAAGCCGTGACGACCCTTCGCGAATACTGAAGATCGGATCACAGCTCGGCCCCGCAATGACTGAAGATCTTAGCGACTTCCTCCGGGCGAACCTTGATGTTTTCGCCTGGACGCATTCTGATATGTGTGGGATTTCTCCCGCCATCACGAGCCATATGTTGAACGTAGACCCGAAATACGTCCCAGTCAAGCAAAAAAGGAGAGGAATGGATCCGGAGAGATCTGCCGCTCTTGGAGAGGAGGTGGACAAACTCAAAGCAAATGGGTTCGTCCGCGACGCCCTCTACCCGGAATGGGTCTCCAACCCCGTGCTAGTAAAGAAGGCGAATGGGAAATGGAGGACTTGCGTAGATTATTCCGACTTGAACAAAGCATGCCCTAAGGACAGTTTCCCGTTGCCTAGGATCGATCAGTTGGTCGATTCCACCGCAGGACACGAGTTACTGTCATTCATGGATGCGTACTCAGGATACAACCAAATCCCAATGCATATTCCGGACCAAGAACACACCAGCTTCGTTACAAATGTCGGGCTGTATTGCTATGTAGTGATGCCCTTTGGATTGAAGAATGCTGGAGCTTACCAACGTCTGGTGAATCGAATGTTCAAGGACCAGCTGGGTAAAACCATGGAAGTCTATGTGAATGACATGCTCGTGAAGTCACGACGGTCAAACGACCACATTCAAGACTTGGCTGAAATGTTCGACATACTCAGGTTTTATGGCATGAAGATCAACCCGTTGAAGTATTCTTTCGGCGTTGCATCAGGGAAGTTTTTGGGATTCATCGTCAAAGCCAGGGGAATCGAAGCCAATCCAGAAAAGATCCAAGCTATTCGAGATGTACAAGCGCCCAGGACTATAAAGCAGGTACAGAGCTTGAACGGAAAAGTAGCTGCGCTGAGTCGATTTATATCCAAGGCAATTGACAAGTGCATCCCATTCTTTGACATAATAAAGAAAGGAAAGAGAAATTTTGAATGGACATCTAGCTGTGAGGAAGCATTCCGGAATCTGGTGAGGCATCTGGAGAGCCCACCAATGCTATCAAAACCAGTTGACCATGAGATGTTGTACGTATACTTGGCTGTATCCCCGCATGCGATAAGTGCGGCTTTGGTACGAGAGGAGGATCGAGTCCAAAAGCCGGTGTATTATGTTAGCAAACGTTTAACAGGGGCCGAGAGGAATTACCCTAAAATAGAGAAATTGGCTTATTGCTTGGTGATTGCATCACGAAAGCTTCGCCCGTACTTTCAAGCACATTCAATCGGTGTTTATTCCGATCAACCCCTGAGGCAGGTACTCCAACGGCCGGAAACTTCTGGAAGATTGCTAAGATGGAACATCGAGTTGAGCCAATTCGATATCGCGTACTTACCACGGAGAGCCATCCGAGGGCAAGCATTAGCAGACTTCATCGCTGAGTTTACCATACCCATTAAACCGGACGATCACGACATCATTCCCCCCGTTCGATGGAAATTATACACTGACGGTGCATCAAACGACCGTTGCTCCGGTGCGGGCGTAGTTCTTGTAACTCCGGAAAACCGATCGATCTGTTATGCCCTGAAGCTCGATTTCTCGGCTACAAATAACGAAGCTGAATATGAAGCACTGATCGCTGGCTTGAAGCTCATCAGGGAACTCGGGATCGAATCAGTCGAAATCTTTTGTGACTCGCAGTTGGTGGTTTACCAAGTACGGGGAGACTACCAAGCAAAGGGACGAAAGCTTGCTCCGTACCTCATTCAGGTCCAAGAACTACTATCAAATCTTGAGCGTTATGACATCTCACATATCCCGCGCGAACAGAACAAAGAAGCCGACTTATTGGCTAAGTTCGCGAGTACCGACGATACGCAACAAATGGGATTGTATCCCGTCGAAGTCTTGCATGCCCCGAGCATAGACGAAATGAAAGTCGATCACGTGTTGGGAATAGAAATCGAGAAGGAATCGTGGATAACCCCATTCAAACTGTACCTGACGACCGGGGCTTTACCAGGAAAAAGAAGCAAAAGACGGCAGGTCCTTCGAAAGGCCGCGCGATACATAATGCAGGATGGATCAATGTATCGAAAAGGATTCTCAGTCCCATTATTACGATGCATCGCTCATGATGAAACAAAGCGAGTCTTGAGAGAGGTTCACGAAGGGGAATGTGGCGACCATACTGGGGGGCAAACGCTAGCAAAGAAGATCCTCCGCTATGGATATTACTGGCCCACCGTAAACCGGGATGTTGCGGACTACGCAAGAAAATGCGACAAGTGTCAAAGATATGCGAAAATCCCGAGGGCTCCATCAACGGAACTCACACAAATGATCAGTCCCTGGCCATTTGCGATTTGGGGAATCGACATAATCGGCTCTTTGCCTCTATCCAAAGGTGGTGCGAAATACGCAATAGTTGCAGTCGACTATTTCACGAAATGGGCTGAGGCAGAACCTTTGGCCACTATCACCTCTAAGAAGGTCATTAACTTCGTTGTACGAAACATTATATGCCACTTTGTCCTTCCACGCACCATCATTACAGACAACGGAACGCAATTTGAAAGTAGAGAGTTCAAAGAGTTCTGTTTAAAGTACGGCATCGAGAAAAAGTTCGCCGTCGTTGCACACCCAAAAGCTAACGGACAAGTCGAGGCCATTAACAAAATAATCAAGTCCATACTGAAGAAGCGTCTGGAGAAGGTTGGAGGCAAGTGGGTAGATGAACTCCCGACAGCATTATGGGCGTATAGAACTACCCACAAGTCCGCGACCGGCCACACTCCGTTCGCCTTGGCATACGGCTCTGAAGCCGTTATACCCGTGGAACTTGAAGTTCCATCGCACCGAGTGACATACTATGACCCCAAGACGAACCAAAACCTCTTGCTGGAATCACTGGACTGCATCGACGAAAAGCGTGAAGAAGCTGAATTAAGGGCGGCGGCGCACAGACATCGAGTCAAGCGTTACTACGACGGCAGAGTCCGCCCAAGAATCTTTGATGTGGGTGATCTCGTTCTGAAACGAGTCATCCCGGTACCATCATGCATGAATCCCAACTGGGAAGGTCCATACGCCATCGAATGGAAGCTTGGAGAAGGAACATTCAAGCTAGCGACCGTTGATGGCACGACACTCCCCCGAGCATGGAACAGTGAACATTTGCGGCACTATTACATTTAGCATGTTTTCCTTTCTTGTTGTAGGCACTGTTATTTCCTGCATGTTTCCATTCAATAATGACTTAGTTTCCTTTTAAAAGTTGTAATCAAGAAATTTAGTTAACTTTCATTAATAAAGGCTTGAAGCCATATTTTCTATGAAGTTTCTATATCTCTTAATTGGATGATAAATTACATTATCCTGCACGACATACAGACTCGTACGAACGACCTCAAATCTCCGAATCCCCAGAGTGCGGAGCGGAGTACTCTAAGTCCCCAGAGAGCGGACTAGAGTATAAACGAATACAAATCTCCGAATCCCCAGAGTGCGGAGCGGAGTACTCTAAGTCCCCAGAGCGCGGACTAGAGTATAAACGACTTCAAATCTCCGAATCCCCAGAGTGCGGAGCGGAGTACTCTAAGTCCCCAGAGCGCGGACTAGAGTATAAACGAATACAAATCTCCGAATCCCCAGAGTGCGGAGCGGAGTACTCTAAGTCCCCAAAGCGCGGACTAGAGTATAAACGACTTCAAATCTCCGAATCCCCAGAGTGCGGAGCGGAGTACTCTAAGTCCCCAGAGCGCGGACTAGAGTATAAACGACTTCAAATCTCCGAATCCCCAGAGTGCGGAGCGGAGTACTCTAAGTCCCCAGAGAGTGGACTAGAGTATAAACGAATACAAATCTCCGAATCCTCAGAGTGCGGAGCGGAGTACTCTAAGTCCCCAGAGCGCAGACTAGAGTACAAACAACTTCAAATCTCCGAATCCCCAGAGTGCGGAGCGGAGTACTCTAAGTCCCCAGAGCACGGACTAGAGTATAAACGACTTCAAATCTCCGAATCCCCAGAGTGCGGAGCGGAGTACTCTAAGTCCCCAGAGAGCGGACTAGAGTATAAACGAATACAAATCTCCGAATCCCCAGAGTGCGGAGCGGAGTACTCTAAGTCCCCAGAGCGCGGACTAGAGTATAAACGACTTCAAATCTCCGAATCCCCAAAGCGCGGATCGGAGTACTCCAAGTCCCCAGAGAGCGGACTAGAGTATAAACGAATACAAATCTCCGAATCCCCAGAGTGCGGAGCGGAGTACTCTAAGTCCCCAGAGCGCGGACTAGAGTATAAACGACTTCAAATCTCCGAATCCCCAAAGCACGGATCGGAGTACTCCAAGCCCCCGAAGCGCGGACTAGAGTATAAACAGTCTCAAGTCTCCAAGTCCCCGAAGCACAGTGTCAGCAAACCAAATAAAGACAAGAGAATCATTCAAACAAAAAGAAACTAAATTTTATTCGATAAGTCCAAAATGGGGATACATGATCACTCCTACAAAATTCAGACCTCTCTATACAAACTGCAAGTTGTGGAAGATAAAACAATTACAAGACTTAAGCAAAAAAACTCGTTGAACAAGTGTATCGATTATTTCTTCGACTTCTTCTTTTTGTCCTCCTTCGTTGTTTTCGACGACTCCTCTCCCTCACGCTTTTTCTTGGACTTTTTGCTTGCTAGAGAAACGGAGTCGGGAGTAGGAGACGGAACATCTAGTGGTTTGGACCTGCCCGGGAGAATGGTTTTCAAAGGTCTGTTCCGCGGGTCAGTGAGTTCCAGTATTTCATACTCAACTTTTACTTTGACCTTTTTCTTCTCCTCGTCGGCAAGACGGTCCTTCATGCTCATCTCTGAATTATGCTCAGAGGCGCCAGTGATTTCAATTTCATCGCTTCCTTCGGTAGGAGACGAAGTATCAAGTTTGTCATCATCTAGCGCCCCGATCACTTGAGCGTCTGGACTGGGAGTTACTCCTGCGTGAGCAACGTCGCTTGTTTTCTCTGCTTCCTCCTTGGCGTCATCGCTCCTCGGAGTTGGCTCGACGTCAGAGCAACCTGCACGAAAACATAAGGAATGAGCATTAGAACGAGTAGCCACTGCTGAAAAATGACGGGATCTCTTCAATTTCTAGAGGAAGAAGAATTTCCTACCAGGGTCCGGTTGGCTATCGGTGGCACGAGGGGTTTCACCCTCCAGGATAGGTGACAGCACATGAACACCAAGCCCGGGATCTTCGGAATCATAACTAGCATGCTGCTCGAATGGATCAAGTGTTGGCCGACCGGCCGATTGAGCAGCGTAGGGAGCGGCAATGTGAGGAGTAGTAGCATCGGCCCCAGACGGGCCAGCTTCGTCATTCTTCTCTTTCGGAGGGGACGAGCCTTTGCTATAAAGTGCCAGTGCTGCGGATAAGTCTGATGGCTCCCCCTTAGGAACTCCTTCACCAAGACATCCTCATCGACCTCGTTGGAGCCCGACTCGACCTTCCTGATCCTTATCAGAGTTTCCCACGCCTCAGCCAGGGATTCGAGGTAGCCGTCACCCAGAAATGTTAAGTCGTGGTGCATAAGGACGCGGGCTCCATACTCGGCGATCAACGGGTCAAACATACTTTTGACCTCTTCCCTGCTGGCTTCTACGGCCGCCTCAAGGTGAGAATCAAGCTCTTCCATAGCCATTCTTTTGCCCTCCTCATGGGCCTCGTCCTTCATTTTCTCGACCCCGGCGAGTTCGTCATCGAGCTTTGTCTTCAGGAGTCGGGTAGCAACAATCTCATCACAGTATCGCTGCGATTCTTCTTGAGCGGCTACTTTGTCTTCCTTCTCCTTGGAAAGTAATTCCTTCAGCTCCTTGACTTGAGTAGCAAGTGCGTCCCTTTCCTTTTGGACAGAGTCTTTTTCTAGGGCGAGGGCACCGCTGCGCTGGACTGCTTCGTCAAGCTCTTTTTTGTGAGCCGCCTCTAAACGAGTAACTGCCTCGGCAGTACTTTTTGCACCTTGTTCAGCAGCTTCTAGCTTTGACTTATACGAAGCGAGCTCTTCGTCTTGGAGTTTGATGATTTTCTTATCACTGTCAGCCTCCAGATTCAGACGGTCAATCTCGTGTTGACGCTCAACAGATACTTCCGAGATCTTCTCCACCAAGTGCACGAATGCGTCATGTTGAACATAGACGTCGTTGTTGCAGGCAATGGCACTTTGCTTCTCGTGCCCAGGAATGCGATGGATGGCTGGGAGGAATTTCAAGCCGTCAAAACAGATTTTCGGAAACTTGGCCTTAAGGTCGACCATCTTTTCTGCAACAGTTGGGTCCACTGTAGGAGTAGGAGGAGGAGGCCTTGAGAATTCCGTTCTTTTACGTTGCTCTCGAACTTGCCTCGTACTCAATGAACTGGAGTGTTGTTCTCGAGCAGCATCAGACTGATAACCCTTCTGCGAAGACTTCTCTTTATCCGGCTCAGTTGTAGGAGGAAGATCGCGGGACTGGGAAGATTGAGAGTGTGCTTTCTTGCGGTGGGACGACTCGCGAGGACGATTGTCCCTATCTTCATAATCACCTCGGTCCCTGCGTCTGCCTGAACCGGAATCCCGTCCAGAGTGATGGAATATAGAAGACCCATGAAGGCGATCAAGTCCGTGAGAGCGGCCCATATCACCTGCAAAGAATGGAGATAACAACGAGTTAAGAAGAATTCACGAGCTAAAAAGACCTGAAGTATATTATGGAATGCGCGTGTGCGTGTGTGTCCTAGTGTTCCCCCCGACGGACCCGTTCGTTTATCTTTGCTAATCGGAGTGTTGTCTCCTTGAGCCGGGAGTTGAACTCCTACATTGCCTCTAGCGGGCGAAGAGAATTTGAGAGCTTCAGGATCATCGAACCCGTAATTAAGTAAATCATCGGGGATGGACAAGTTGGACAGACCCCTCAGAGAACTTTCCAGGTGCTGCGAAGAAGCCTCTTTCTCAGGAGGGATAGGCGTAACTTTTGAGGTGCCACCAACTTTCTCCTTTTGAACCATATAGTTCAACTTCTTCTTTCCCTTCGAAGGGGAGGATGATGTCTCAATATCCTGAACTTCGATTGCCGGATTCCAAGCGGGACCCACATTCTCGCCCTGAGTTTCAGGGGCATCATCCTCTTTGCGCTCGCCTTCTTCGTGCGTGTCGGGAGCGCGACGCGACGACGGTCCGGCAAGTTTTTTCCCTTTACCGGACGGAGGTTTGGGAATGGTAACACCTTCTGGAAGGCTGATCCGACGACCAGGGGCTAGCAAGCCAAACCCCGACAGCGATTCGTTTGAAATGATAGTCCGGATGTCTCGATCCTCGGCAGGAAGAGCTCTAATGGCCTCAACAGCCTCAGAATATCCTCGGCCTTCCGGACGCGGGTTGATACCTGAAAAGATGAAATAAAGAGTTAGGAAAAGCATGACTCCGATTAAATACGAATAGTGACTCAGCAGAGAGACTTACTACCTTCAACCCATCTCCTAGCGAAACCAGAAGGGCAGCGCACATAGAACCATTCCTGTTTGTACAGGGCGAATTTGCTACATGCCCCTGTCAGGATCTGGCACTTGTGGTATGGCTCGAGGAACATAAAGGAAGGGCTGTCTTTCCGTCTCTTGAACATATAAATGTATCTGATATCACCGGGGGTTGGAGGCTGGAGAAGACGGCCATGAAAAGTAAGTAAGTCCCATATAGAAACGCATGACCGTTCGGGTGCAGTTGCGATGGAGCCATGTCTATGTACTGCTGAACATCCCGGAGAAATAAGTTGAATGGAGGCACGCTGCCCATCCAACACATGAACTTGTTGCAGGTAGTGTACCCGACTGGGGGCAGATGAGGGCGATCGTGTCTCGAAGGGACTAACACGTCGGCGAAAGGAATCCCGTGAATAGAGCATATCTGCCTCAGAGCAGCTTCGTTGATCTTCGAAGCTTGAGAGTCGATCGGATTGTCTAGTAAGATGGTTGCCTCCAGAGCATCAGGCGCCAAGTTATGAGCGGGAGAAGTTGATGGGTTAGAAGTATCAGCGGCTCCTTGCCTTGCTGACGGCCCAGGCCTGTCAGATATGGTGGTAGAGCTAAACTTTCTTGACATCCCAAATAAATAACTAAGTGCTTGAGAGAACTATACTCAAAAAACGTTGAACGTTAGAATTAGCAACACGAGTTTCCCCCCCCCCCCCATGTGGTGTGTGAACTAGTGAAAGCAGTTGTGTACAAGCGATAAGAATCTAAAGGTTTTTTAAAAAAAAGATATAATAATCAGCTTCGAATCATCGCCTTCGAAGACCGTCATCGCTGACCGTCTCAAAAAGCTTGCCTTGGGGCGATTACAGTTCCAGATTCAGAAAACATATGATTTATAAAGTGACCGGCCTAAGTGTAGTCTGACGTTTATGTTGTTCGACATGTATGTGTTTGTTCGGCATTTGAATGTTGTTCGGCATTGGGATTGTTCGACCTAAGTTCTGTTCGACATGTATGTGTTTGTTCGGCATTGAGATTGTTCGACCTAAGTTCCGTTCGACATGTATGTGTTTGTTCGGCATTTGAATGTTGTTCGGCATTGGAATTGTTCGGTCTAGGTTCTGTTCGGCAATAGTATTGTTCGGCCTCAATACTATTCGGCATCTAAGAATGTTCGGCTTGGGTTTTGGTCAGCTAAGTTTTTGTTCGGCTGAGTTATCGTTCGGCATTTTTGTAAGTGTTCGTCTTTAGTTCGTTCGGCTAAGTTGTTGTTCGGCTGAGTTATCGTTCGGCATTTTTGTAAGTGTTCGTCTTTAGTTCGTTCGGCTAAGTTGTTGTTCGGCTGAGTTATCGTTCGGCATTTTTGTAAGTGTTCGTCTTTAGTTCGTTCGGCTAAGTGGTTGTTCGGCTGAGTTATCGTTCGGCATTTTTGTAAGTGTTCGTCTTTAGTTCGTTCGGCTAAGTGGTTGTTCGGCTGAGTTATCGTTCGGCATTTTTGTAAGTGTTCGTCTTTAGTTCCTTCGGCTAAGTTCTTGTTCGGCGCTCTAACGAGTATTCAGCCTCATTAAGACGAGATACTATTCGGCAGCATCTATCGTTCGGCGCATGACAACATACGCCGAACCATAACTATGCCATCCAACACCCTTACCACCTCCAACGTTTTCCTTGTTCCTTCATTTTTGACTGTGGGTCGACGCGATGGAGCTAAATACAATAGCCACATATTTGCAAACACCTCAAATCCTTCCTCCTCGCCTCACATTATCGTTCGGCAAGGGGGGAAACCTACTCGAAAGCTTTCTATAGAACACACTTGACTCATTTGAAACGTATTCAAGTTATACGAGGAGCGGTACCTAGATTGCAGTTAGGAGTTTAGGAAGGAGCGTTCAAGTTGTAAATCTGTTCGACTGGAGAAGGTTAGAAATCTTGGAAGAATGACGGAAACGAAAAAGTAAAGGAAAAGGGACGGGAAGGACCCGGTTATATAGAGGGAGGTAGAAGTCGAAGAGGCTATACCCGGTAGAACCGGTCAATACCGGAGTGTTCGGCATCATAGCGGAGAGACGTTCGGCACGCGAGCAACGTTCGGCATCCAAACCATATTCGTCCTGCACCTCCTTCGCTAACATTCTCGAGAAGGTACCTCCGAGGTAAATTGTACCAGATTCAAAGCGCATCACGTTCGGCCACGCGATACACTTTGGGGGGCAAGTGTTTCCTGGAGATTTGACCAGGCAACTAGTACTCGGCATCAGAGAGTGACCGGCATCCAGGAGTGTTCGGCGAGGCACTTAACGTCCAGGAGTGTTCGGTGAAGCACTTGACATCCAGGAGTACTCCGCGTAGTACTCGGCATCCAGTGGAACTCGGCATCAGAGAGTGCCCGGCATCCAGGAGTGTTCGGCGAGGCACTTAACATACAGGAGTGTTTGGCGAAGCACTTGACATCCAGGAGTACTCGGCGTAGTACTCGGCATCCAATGGAACTCGGCATCAGAGAGTGACCGGCATCCAGGAGTGTTCGGCGAGACACTTAACATCCAGGAGTGTTCGGCGAAGCACTTGACATCCAGGAGTACTCGGCGTAGTACTCGGCAACCAATGCTCGGCAGCAAGAGTGCGCGGCATACAAGAGTGCTCGGCATCGAGACTGCTCGGCATCAAGACTGTTCGGCATACGGGAGTATTCGGCGTAGTACCCGGTAGCATCAGGAGTACTCGGCACAAGAGTACTCGGCGTCTAGAGGAGCGTTCGGCTTCGACTGACTAACATCCTGCACTTCCCAAACATCAAACCACATCGTTCGGCACAGAAAGGACTGCTCGGCATCAGAGCGTTCGGCAAACCTTGCTTGGCATACAGCGACCACTGTACTCGGGCTGGAGCGTCCGGCCATCAGCCCACTTGGGAAGTCCAGCCCATCTTTGTCTATAAATAGAGGGGCGGGGTCACAGTGAAAAGGATCCTTTTTAGGAGAGAGAAGACTGGGGAGACTCTGCCATTTTCAAGACTTATTTTCTCTACTTAAACAACTTCATTCAAGCATTTGATTCACGAATTGTATTTGTAATCAACCATAAAGAAGATCAATAAAGTTTAACCTCAAAGTGGACGTAGGCAATTACGCTGAACCACTATAAATTTGGTGTTCTTACTTTCTGCATTTAAATTAGCATTGTCTTCTCTGTTTAATTTACTTTCATCACTTATATCTCTACACAATCTTTCTGAACGAGGTTAGTGACCAATTTGGGTGCTAACAGTAACTCAACGTTGAATAGAGTAAGGTTCCAGAGAAGACGACTCGATGTAGAAAGGAGTCGTAGGATGGTGAATGTAGAATGGTTCCTCGAACGTGATGGCACGATGTTGAAAGGAGTCATTGAGTGGGGGAATGTAGAATGGTTCCTCCAAGATAATGGATGCTAGTTAGAGCAACGGAAAGGGCTCAGATATGCATACTAAGGGATCGTTGATACTCGAAGTGTTTTCTATTATACTCAAAGCAAGGTTATCGTAAGGACGCTCATGGGTATGTTGAAAGTTACCCTAGATTGGTTGAATAGATCCATGTACCTTGGATCGGTTGAATGGGTCTAGTATCAGCTTCAGGCTACAGAGAGTACACTGAAAACTGGGATCTCCATTAGTCCCTGGCAGTAGAATGTACGAGTTATCATATATCCAGAGTACCTTGAGTGATAGTGAGGATTGTTTGATAGATGCTATGTTTACTTTGATTTCTTTCCCCTTAGTCTATCACTCTAGGGTAGTCATTGAAGATAGGTATTGGAGATAGGGGTAGCTGGACACCTGTTATCATACCTTGTCGTATTATGCCTTTATGACACTTAGAGTAGCATATTATGTTATTATGTGCTAACTATTTGGTTGCAGGGACATGTCAGGTATGATTCGTATGCCTTTGTTCCTTACTATATCGACTCGTATAGTATTTTAAGATTCATTTACTGCTCACACTGCCTTGGCAGTGCATGCTTATTACTTTAGTATGAGACAGTTATTTGATTTTACTTATGTTGTATAAACTCTATTTCATGATGTACAACTTTGTGTATCTATAGTCCGATATTTGGATCACTTAGTTATTATTGTCTCTTCTATTTTATATCTATGGTATTATATTTTATTCCATGTGATGTGAGATATACTTAGATTCTGTGATGTTCTGCTTCATTTTAAACCTTGATGATTGCTCTACATCGATCGACACGACTGCAGCGCACTATCTATTTATATTGGTGTCGGTGGTGTAGGGTAGTCGTCACATTTAGTAACGGTGTTTATGTTCTTCGATTAACCTGAGTTGATACTATGGTTCAGTACAAATAGGAAACACCCTAAATTAGGCCGAGAGTATGTGTGTGTGTGTGTATGTAAGAGAGTGTGTAGTTGTTATATACTATATAGTAGTATATATAGTATATATTAGTCGTATGTGAAAGTGTATATAGATCGATAATATAGTTAAACTTCGACTAGCAAGTGCGGAATTATAAATAATAGTAAATGGCAGTAATAAAAAAGACACCAGGGATTTTTATACTGGTTCGAACTTCTCGTTCTACGTCCAGTCCCAGACTGCTTCTGGAATTTCTCGAATAACCCTCACTTAACCCGGAGGAACAGGTATTACACTGCCTGAGCAACTGAACAGGACTTTTCCGCCTAAGCAACCGAATAGGACTTTTCCGCCTAAGCAACCGAATAGGACTTCAAATACAATTTGGTAAATTGTTTCTTGACTTTGTGTGTTCTTTGAATAACACGAATATAGTCAATGTAGTACACCCTTCCTATAATCTTCTTGATATGATGATTTGAATGTGTAAAGATAGGAAGTATAGATTGAAAATCGCTTGTGATTATGATAATACAAAGCAAGTATAGATAGAAAGAATTGGTTGATAAAATAGTGGATTTTCATCTCTATTTATAGTATTGAATAGTTTTAATTCAATAGTTGCAACTATTAGAAGAAGTGCAACTCTTGGTGAAGAAGACAACTCTTCATATTTTGATATTATATGAAGAGATGCTTCAGTTCGTCAAGTTCAGATGTCTGAGATAAAAGTGACAGATGTCTGAATAATTTTGAATTTCAAAAAATCAAAGGAAACACTAAACAGTTAATTTAGACGTCTGTCTTTTAATTCAGACGTCTGTCTAGGATGACAGACGTCTGTTATTAAGTGACAGACGTCTATTTCATATAGAAATAGAAGAATTAACAACATAGTGCTCAGACGTCTGTTATCTTAATTTAGACGTCTGATATTGATGTCAGACGTCTGAATTAATATACAGACGTCTATTTCTGTACTGTTCTGTTCCTTTGTCCATTTTATTATTTTTGAACTTGAGAAAATATATAATTTTGAAAATACTTTTTTTTTATATTTATTTTAAAGCAAGATTTTCAAAAGTATATGTGTGTGTGTGTGTGTTTCATCACCATATCAGAGATTGTACAAATATATCTAACTAGATTTTATAAAGAGCTTTTAATCTTGTTGATGATAATAGCTTCTTTTGATGATTCCTGCAAGAATATTTGACATAATAATATATAGATTGAAATATATAGTTGTCGCATTAAAATCGAAGAAGTCAGGTTTCAACATTCTCCCCCTTTTTGATGATGACAACTATATAATTCATCGATTAGTTATAATCATACCTTTTGCTCCCCCTGTCAATATGACCATATTATATAGCAGAAATATAATTATTTCTCCCCCTTTGTCATTAACAAAAAGAATTGTTGGGGTTGACTTGGATAAAAAAAATAACAAAACTGTGAATAACACACTAATTAAGAGATGTAAACAAACCAAGCAAGATATTAACAAAAACAATGTTTAGGATACATCATAGTTGATTTTTAAAAAAAAAACAGATAAAATTATACAATCTTATCATTCACCATTGTTTGAACCAAAAAAAAAAATTTATGAGAGAAGATTGAACCAAAAGAGACACCAAAAGAGAAACCAAAAGAGAAACCAACTTCATTCACCATTCTCCCCAAGAAGGAGAAGAAGGAGGTGAGGATCCATGAGACTTTTTCCATAATTGACGAAGAATTGTCTTGATATTTCTCAATTCTCGTGCATTCTCTTCGACTTTGGCATCAAAGTAATCGAATCTAGAATTGATGGAAGAAAAGCCTTGTGCTATTTGTTGAGAAATTTTCTTTTGATTTTGAGAAATAATGATGTCGGATTTGAGCTTTTCATTTTTAGTATACGAGCGAGAAGTACCAGAAATTAGTTCTATCTCGAAATTTTCCGAATTTGGGCTTTGGATAAAAGCTTGCTCAAAAGCTTCATCTTCATCTTCTTCTTCATTTTCCCTTTCTTCATCATTCTTTTCTTTTTCAGTATTGTCTTCATTTCCATTATGTCCGGAACTACTTACTTTTGCTTTTCCTTTCTCTTTTTGTAAAGCAAGTTGTTCCGCTTTATAATCATTAAATGTTGGAAATGTTGGAGGAGATTCTGGTAATCCCATTAAACTGAAGAAGCGAATGTTGGATACCTTGATTTTTTCAAATTCAATTGATGGACTTTGAATAGAGAAGGCACTTAAAATTCGAGTAATATAGGGAGCATAGATAATTGAGCGTTTCTTGGAGTCATGATAAGTGCGAAAAGCATCATAAAAGTATTGAGCCCAATTGATTTGAGTATTGGATAGAATTGATTGAAGTGCTTTATCTTCATCATCGTAAATGACCTCATGGCTTCCTTGTCGGGGAAAAATTGTTTTTATTAGCATTCTAAGCAATAGTCGAGGTCGAGGACGAAGATGATTTGATCTATCTGTGGATTTTTCAGGTTCAAAAAGATAATATTCGATTTGTTTAAGTTCTTCTCCTTCTAACTTAAAGTCATCTATGTCGACCCCTTCCGAGCTACATTTTAAAATTCGTCCAATGTCAGAAGGAGTTATTTGCAGAATGTTTCCAAAAACGCTTGTCCAAAGCGTTCCTTTTTCTCGATGAATTCTAATTTTTGGATTGTTAACATTCGCTAGAAATAATAGTACACTAAGTCTGCAAATGTTGACTTGATTATCTTTGAAATCAATAAGGCTTGTAATCTGAGATCTATCAGTATAGAGCTTAAGTTTGTAGAAAGGAAAATGATCAAGATTATGAAAGATACCATGAAATGATTGAAGAGAACATAAATGCTTGTAACGAGCCATGCTTCGAGGTTCGTGGTATAACCAAGCTTCAATTTGATCTTCCGAAGGAAGAATGTGAGGAGGTTGATGAGATGAATCTCCTTTTTGTTTCTTAGGTTTGGGCGCCATTGAAAAATTGAAAAAGCTAGGGTTTCGAGTTTGAGAGACGAGAAGAAGAAAAATAAACCGTTTGAAAAAACGTATGTAGATTTTCTTCTTAACAGGGTTTCAGACGTCTGAAAATTAAACAGTCGTCTGAAATTCTGTAGAATAAAAACATAGACTAGAAGAACAGACGTCTAAAAATTTATGACAGCCGTCTAAGACGTATGACAGACGTCTAAAAATAATTGACAGACGGCTCAGAAGGTTTAAAATGAAACAGAGAGCAAAAAACATTTTGCACTAAATTCAGACATCTGATCTTTTTATATTTAGACGTCTATTATGAATAACAGACGTCTGTTATCTTTAAACAGACGGCTAATTTTGACTGCAAAAGTATAGACAGATTTAGACGTCTGTGAAAAAATGACTCAGACGTCTGTGTGTCTGAAGATAGTAAAAGTAGTTGTTTTTACAGACGTCTGTTGAAAAATATAGACGTCTGTCTGTCTGATAAAAGATTTTCTTTAGTTTAGGCTTTTTTTTTTTTTTTAAAAAAAAAAATATAGATTATTTATTTCTATTGATAAGAACATAATACAAGAATAAGTCAACAAATCAAACATACAGACATATATATATTATCTATTTAGGAGTCTTTGGAGTTTTTGGAGACTTCGGAGACTTCCCTTTGGATGATTCGTGTTGATTTTGTTCAGCAGACTGATAAATAGGAGACCATTGAGGTTGACGTTCCCATGAATTTGGGGATACATGAGGACGTTGAGGTGAGAGAATATGTGCATTTGTGTTGATCGGAGATGAACCACATATTTTTGCAGCACATCGTTCAAGAAAACTGAGTCGTCTTCCATGACTCTTTTGTTCAAAATACATTTCTCGCTGAAGATCAAGTGTTTCCCTCTGATAGTGATGTAAATCATCTATCTTTTCTTTAGTAGATGGAGATGGAAATAAATTTCTTCGCGAACGTTTATTTTCCGGCGTATATCCCGTATGATGACTTTGTGGTGGACATATCGGAATATAAGCTGGAGTTGGAGTCGGAAGTTCGGAAGACCCAGAACTAGGAGTTTCGAAATTAATTGAAGAAAACTCAGATGTATAGGAGGGCTCATCTGAAGATGAACCAGCCATGGAATATAAGAATAATGCAAAGTTCAAAAACATATTTGTATTTTCACCTTTATAAAAAGAATAGATAAGCTGAATAAAAATTCTCTTTGGTAAAAAGAAATTTATAGACAACTAAAAGCTAAAAAATAAATGGTTAAGATTAAAAGAAGACAAAATTTAATGTTAACCAGAAACAATATGTGTGGGTAAAAGAAAAATTTAAATAAAGATAGAATAGCTGAAGTAAACTTCATAAATTGTTGAGAGAGATAATACCAAGTTCTCGTCTCAATTTTACAAAAATGTTTTCATTTAAAGGTTTTGTAAAAATATCTGCTAATTGATTTTCCGAAGATATAAATTCTAGATTGATTATATCTTTTTCAATATTATCACGAAGAAAATGATGACGAATGTCAATATGTTTTGTCCGTGAATGATTTACTAGATTTTTAGATAAATTTATAGCACTAGAGTTATCACAGAAGATAGTAGATTTAGATAAGTTAAAACCAAAATCTTGAAGAGTTTGTTGCATATAAATTACTTGAGCACATGCCAAAGCTGCAGATATATATTCTGCTTCACAAGTAGAAAGTGATACGCAATTTTGTTTCTTACTGAACCAAGATACTAGAGACCGTCCAATGAAGTGACAAGTCCCACTTGTACTTTTTCTATCCGTCCGACTTCCTCCAAAATCAGCATCACTATATGATACTAATTCTTGGTGGAGATTTTAAATCAGTTTCAATTTGATTTAAAGAAGAGATATTTTCAGGTGAAATGTTGTCAAAAGTAGAGTTTGAATTTATTAAAATGTCTTCATCATCATTTGTTTTAATTTTGAAATTTTCATCAAATGAAACATGAAGTGTTTCTTCAATAGATTTAGTTCTTATATTATAGATTCTATATGCTTTGCTTCAAACTGAATATCCGATGAATATACATTCATCTGATTTTGGATCAAATTTACCTAATTGATCTTTTGTATTTAAAGCGAAACATTTAGAACCAAAAACTTTAAAGTAAGATATATTAGGTTTTCTACCGATGAAGAGTTCATATGGAGTATGTTTAGTTAAAGGTCGAATAGAAACACGATTTAGGACATAACAAGCAGTAGCAACGGCTTCTGCCCAAAATTGTTTTGGAAGAGTGGTTCCATTCAATAGAGTCCTAGCACATTCTTGAAGTGTTCTATTTTTACGTTCAACAACTCCATTTTGTTGAGGCGTTCTTGGAAATGAAAAGTTATGAAATATTCCCTTTTTATTACAGAACTTCTCAAACAATTCATTTTCAAATTCTCCTCCATGATCACTTCTAATATTTTTAATTTTTAGATTTTTAATATTTTGAATACGTTTAGCAAAGATTTTGAAATTCTCAAAAGTATCACTTTTGTTTTTCATAAATAAAGTCCAAGTATATCTAGAGAAATCATCAACTATTACAAAGACATATCTATTGTGATTAATAGATTGAGTCTGAGTTGGTCCAAATAAGTCTAGATGCAACAATTCAAGAGGTTGCAAAGTTGAGATGATCTTCTTGGATTTAAAAGTAGATTTAGTTAGCTTTCCTAGTTGACAAGCATCACAAATGCTATTTACCTTAAAATTCATTTTAGGTAATCCTTTTACCAAATTATTTTTGGATAATTTATTAATAGCTTTGAAATTTATATGACAAAATCTTTTATGCCATAGCCAAGGATCATTTTCTTTGACTAATAAGCACATATTTGTATTATAATTTATTTTCATATTTAAAATATAAATATTATGATCTCTTACTCCTTCGAAAATGATATTTTTGTTATGATCAAAAATATTGCATTTATTTTCAGAAAATACTATGTTAAAACCTTTATCACATAATTGCTAATACTAAGTAAGTTATGTTTTAAATTTTTAACTAATAAGACATTTGTAATAAGAGGTAATTTAGATGTACCGTCATTGCTCACATCGCCTTTGCCGATTATGTAACCTTTTGAATTATCTCCAAAAGTGACAGATCCTCCATCTGAGTAGATAATGTTAGTTAACATATTTTTATTGCCTGTCATGTGTTTTGAGCAACCACTGTCTAGAATCCATTTTCCTCTTTTCTTAATCGGTACCTGCAAAAAATATTGAAATTCTATTGGTACCCACTTCCTCTATAGGGTCCTAAGGGTTAAATCTTAGGAAGCCAAACCCAGTTGGGTTTAGAGTTCCCTTTAAAAATAAAATTTTCATTCTTATGTACAGATATAATAAAAGATTTAATGTAGTTTTTCCTAATCAAATTATTATTAGTTTTTGGAACCCAAATCATAATTGATTTTGGATGAATAATTTTTGAAGAAGATTTTTGAGCAGATATAGATTCCTTTTTCTTAAAATTAGTATATAAAGAACCATTATTTTTAGAATGCTTTTGTATTGGTTTTTTATATCCTAATCCCTTTTTATTTGAACAAGTTTGAGAATTCTCAATTATTTTAGAGAGACTCTCTCTTCCACTGTTAAATTTAGAAACATTTTTAGAAATATTTTCCAGTTTTGTTTTAAGATTTGATACTTCTATATCAAGTGTTTTAATATTAGAGTTTAAATCATAATTTTCTTTTGCTAATTTAACATTCTCATATTTCTGTTTTTCTATTTCACTGCTTAAATCAGTCAATTGAGATGTTATATTAACATAAGATTCTTGAGATTTTACTAACTCTTCCTCTAATATTTTCTTTTCATCTTTTAACATGACAGTTTCTATTTCAGATCTATTTAATTTTCCTAAAGCATCTTTATATTTACTCTTTAGAATTCTAAGTTTATCTAACAATTCAGAGTTTATTTCTATTAAATCGTCAAAAGTTAGATCACTTACATCATCATTTGTTGCCATAAAACAAACATTGGCTTGTTCTGAATCACTATCATTATCACTGTCTGATGAAGAAGATTCTGTATCATCCCATGTAACTGAGAAGGCTTGTTTCTTTTTATATTTGTCCTTTTTGAAATTATTCTCTTTCTTCCGATCAGGACAATCTTTCTTTATGTGGCCCTTCTTGTGACATTCGTAGCATTCAAGAGATGAACTTGATGGCTTATTAAAACCCTTGTTATTTCCAAATTTATTACCCTTTTTGAATTTTAAAAACTTTTTGAAATTCTTAGCTATAAATGCCATATCATCTTCTGATTCAGAGTCTTCTTTTTCTGCTTGAAAAGCGATAGTTTTCTTGTCCTGTGCTTGTGCTCGTCTTGCCTGCAAATTTACTTCATAGGACATTAGATTTCCTATTAACTCTTCTGTTTTTATGGTTGAAATATCATTAGCTTCCTCGATAGCTAAGACTTTTCGTTCCCATTCATCAGTTAAAGAGTTAAGGATTTTTGATACAATATCAGATTCAGTAAAAGTGACTTCTAAAGCTAAAAGAGAGTGATAAATATCCTGGAATCTAGAATACATTTCACTAATACTTTCTCCTTGTTTCATCCTAAAATTTTGAAATTGGTTTTTAAGCATAGAGATCTTGCTTTGTTTTACTTTATTTGTTCCTTCGTGTGTAACCTTAAGAGTATTCCATATTTCATATCCAGTTTTACAGATACTGACTCGATTGAATTCATTTTTGTCTAAAGCACAAAATAACATGTTCATTGCTTTTGCATTTGCAGTAGCATCTAGTTTTTGAGTATTAGACCATGTAGCATACTCTGTAGTAGGGATATGATATTCAGTTTGAATAATATTCCAGGTTTCAAATCCACTTGCTTGCATAAAAATTCTCATTCTAGTTGACCAATAACTATAATTTAATCCGTTAAACAATGGTGGTCGTGTAGTGGCTTGTCCCTCAGTAAAACTGTTGCTAGTGTTATTGTCCATATTATTAAAATATCAGATAACTGTGTTATAGTTACGTGATGACCTTGCTCTGATACCAAATGAAAGTGTATATAGATCGATAATATAGTTAAACTTCGACTAGCAAGTGCGGAATTATAAATAATAGTAAATGGCAGTAATAAAAAAGACACCAGGGATTTTTATACTGGTTCGAACTTCTCGTTCTACGTCCAGTCCCAGACTGCTTCTGGAATTTCTCGAATAACCCTCACTTAACCCGGAGGAACAGGTATTACACTGCCTGAGCAACTGAATAGGACTTTTCCGCCTAAGCAACCGAATAGGACTTTTCCGCCTAAGCAACCGAATAGGACTTCAAATACAATTTGGTAAATTGTTTCTTGACTTTGTGTGTTCTTTGAATAACACGAATATAGTCAATGTAGTACACCCTTCCTATAATCTTCTTGATATGATGATTTGAATGTGTAAAGATAGGAAGTATAGATTGAAAATCGCTTGTGATTATGATAATACAAAGCAAGTATAGATAGAAAGAATTGGTTGATAAAATAGTGGATTTTCATCTCTATTTATAGTATTGAATAGTTTTAATTCAATAGTTGCAACTATTAGAAGAAGTGCAACTCTTGGTGAAGAAGACAACTCTTCAGATTTTGATATTATATGAAGAGATGCTTCAGTTCGTCAAGTTCAGATGTCTGAGATAAAAGTGACAGATGTCTGAATAATTTTGAATTTCAAAAAATCAAAGGAAACACTAAACAGTTAATTTAGACGTCTGTCTTTTAATTCAGACGTCTGTCTAGGATGACAGACGTCTGTTATTAAGTGACAGACGTCTATTTCATATAGAAATAGAAGAATTAACAACATAGTGCTCAGACGTCTGTTATCTTAATTTAGACGTCTGATATTGATGTCAGACGTCTGAATTAATATACAGACGTCTATTTCTGTACTGTTCAGTTCCTTTGTCCATTTTATTATTTTTGAACTTGAGAAAATATATAATTTTGAAAATACTTTTTTTTATATTTATTTTAAAGCAAGATTTTCAAAAGTATATGTGTGTGTGTGTGTGTTTCATCACCATATCAGAGATTGTACAAATATATCTAACTAGATTTTATAAAGAGCTTTTAATCTTGTTGATGATAATAGCTTCTTTTGATGATTCCTGCAAGAATATTTGACATAATAATATATAGATTGAAATATATAGTTGTCGCATTAAAATCGAAGAAGTCAGGTTTCAACAGTATGCACACACGAGTACTTTTGGCGTGGTTTTCTTTTTGAGAGACTAACCATCCTTGTTACAGATCAAGAATGAGCCGGCACATAAGAAACACTGTTAGGAACTCCATCTTTGGAGTTGAGCAAGGAGCGGGTTCAGGGCTGGGAATCCTGACTTGCAAGCTATGTTCAATGCGATGCTAGCGAACATGCTTCAAAATACCCAAGCAGCCGCTTTAAATGTTGTCGCTGGTGGTGGTGCTCAAGTGCAAGTGCTGAGGACTGACTTCTCCAAGCTATGCAAAGAGTACTCTACTTTAAGAGGCTAGTCATTTCTTGGAATGGAGTCTGCCATCGAAGTGCAGGATTGATTGGACACCTGCGAACGTATCTTTGGTGATATGGAGATTAATGATGCCATGAAGAGGAAGCTGGCCTCTAGATGGCTTCAAGGGCGGGCCATAAACTGGTGGAATGCCATCACTATTGCTACACCTGAGGATTAATTCATTTAGGACCGATTCAAGGCCAGGTTTAAGGAGAAGTTCATTTCGACTGCTTAGAAATGAGTGCTATTCAGGAGGTTCACTAATTTATAATAGGGAGGTATTTATGTTTCTGAATACATTGATGAGTTCGATGCTTTGTTGAATTATGGAATGTCTTTTATCGACACTCCATTGAGGAGGAATGAGAAGTTTATTATGGGTTTGGATGACTATTTGGGAGAGAAGCTAGTAAGTCATATAAATGAGTGTCTTGAGAGACTCGTTGAAAAATCTCTTCGTCGGGAGAGTTTATTCCCTAAGTCTAAATCAGCTGTTGTCATTGAGGAAGAGCTGAAACTGTAATAAGGCGGCGGAGGCAAGAAGAAGAAGTGGTTTGGAAAGAGGAAACAATCTCAGGGGAAGGATGCTCAGAAGAAGGTAAATGGGATCCTATTTGCTATGGTTGTGGAGATAAGGGTCACTTGATCAGAGATTGCAAAATCAATGGGAATAAGAAGTGTTACAACTGTGGAAAGCCTGGGCATAGACTGAAGAATTGTTCTGTTTGCACAAAAAATGGGCAAACACCTCCAAGTCGTATGATTTAGTTGATTTTATGTTGTTTTTAGTGATTTGGGAGATTTATGCAAATATGTAAAAAGCAGGGACTAAATTGTAAAAGACATGCGGATTTATAGTGGTTCAGCCAGAATGTGCCTACGTCCACTTTATATATTATTTCTCCTTTCTTGTTCAGATTACAAGTACAAAGCTTTGATACCAGTAAAAGAAAGTTGTTTGAAAGTTCTATCCGTGCTTGAGCTCTCAAACTTGTCCGCCATTGTTGTACCCCTGCCCCTCTATTTATAGAGTGAGGCTGGGAGTAGGGGTCTTGGATGTGTATAGCTGCTGGTGGGCCTGGTCTGATGTGATCTGGTCTGGCACGTCTTGGTCCGGTAGCACTTGGTCCGGTGATGGGTGATCCGGTCGTGTCCTCCTTTGCTTTTGTTTCGGCAGTGGATGGAGGTAGCTGGTTCGGTAGCATTCTGGTTCGGCTATGCATGGAAGTGGGGTTTGGACCGGTAGTGCTTGGAGAGGAGATGGTTCGGTGGTTGGTTGGTTTGGTGGGGACGTGGAGAGGAGATGGTTCGGTAGTTGGTTGGCTCGGCGGGGACGTGGAGAGGAGATGGTACGGTAGTTGGTTGGCTGGTTCGGTGGTGATGTTGGTTCGGTGGTGATGTTGGTCCGGTTTGAGGTGATTTGGTGGCTCGTCCCTTGCTTCCTCGTGTTGGTTCGGTGGTGGTAGAAACGTACCCAACATTTGCCCCCCAAAGTAGGGCATATGTTAACATATGTCGTGCTTTGTTTCAGTTTGAACAACCATATTCGGCCCGAGAACCAAACCGGCTGGTCCGACAATCCAACTTTCCCCTATAAGTAGGAGCCCCAGGCCTTCGTTTTTCCTTACCGAACGAGATAGCCGAATCAATTTCTGAACTGTCGAATCAATACGTGCCGAACCAATCTTACCTACCGGACCAGGCAAGTTCTTTTCTGCCGAATGACTTTTTAAAGTCCTTTATTTACCGAATGAACTTAATACCGAATGGATTTGATACCGAATGGACTTGATACCGAATGGACTTGACATCGAATGGACTTGATACCAAATGGTCTTGAAACCGAATGAACTTGATACCGAATGAACCTAAAAAACTTGCTTTTTTTATATTTCTACATCCTTCGTTTTAACAACGTGCTTTTCCGTGTTTGCAGATAAATGTCTCACAAAGTGGAAACCCGATCAGAAAAGAAGAGATCCTAGGACAGAGAAGAGCCTTCCACCGTGCCCCCAATCCAGCCAGGACCGGGGCGTTATGGGCCCACCCCGAGATCATTGGTAAATGGATATGGTCCTCAGGAGCTTCTGAACTCACCTCCTGATTGTTTCCCAAGCTTTCTCAAAAGCGAGCAGCTTGATGTCATCTCCCGTTCCTTTGGGATTGACAGAGCGTGCATGCTGTTGCCAGGGGAAGGAGTGATGCCATATAATCCCCCCGAAGGGTATTTCGCCTATAGTCGGTACCATTGCATGTGTGGGGCCATTCCCCCGATCAATGCTTGGATAGTCAGTTTTATCACCTACTTGAAGGTAGCTCCGTTTCAGCTTCAGCCTAACTCCTACGCCATCCTGGTGAGCCTATTTGTCATTTTTCAGAGGAGATACGGGCGTCCTCCCTCCAACCGGGAGATCCGATATTTGTACAATCTGAGAGGCTATAAGAAGGGGTCTCCATACATTAGCTTGGAATCAGCCGTATCTTTCAAGCCAGTTCTGGACTTATATTCGAAGTTCAGCATGTTTAAGAAAGAATGGTTTTTTGTTAAGGTTGACTCTGTTTCCATCCGTCGCTTCACCTCAGGCTGTAAGTCGAAGTTTATTTATGATTTCTGTTCTGACTGCAATGCTTCTTCTCATGTGTTTTTATTCCTTGCTAGCGATAGGTGGCTTTGCGGTCGTGGAGAATGATCGCCTGGTTCAGACGGCAGTGGAAATAGAGGCCATTACGGGAAGGGATAGGTCGGCTTCTTACTTGATCAGGAATGCTACACTTCTGGGGCACAACCTTATCCTTCCACATCAGTCCGTGGTTAAGCAGAGAGACACGGTGGAGGAGAGAGCTGCCAAAGCTACAGGAGGGGCCACGGCGAAAAGCAGCAAAAGGAGACCCTTCTCGATGCATCCAGTTGCCGGGGGGAAGAAACTCAAGAAGTCCGATGGACCCTCTCCCAGCACACATCCGGATGTTCAGGAGGAGGAAAAAGTGGAGGGGGAAAAAGGTGAGGATGAAGGAGGTGAGGCGGAGAGCGGAAGTGGTAGAGAGGGTGATAGTGATCGTCATGGTGATGATGGTGGCGAAGGACAGGGCGGTGATGGCACCAGGGCTTTGCCTCCCGGGCAGGCAGGCGTGATTCAAGAGTGGACAGATGACGCTCTCCGCCAAGCCTTCGAAGAGTTGGAGGAAACAGAGAAGTCCAAGAAAGCTGATAAGGTCGGGACCGGCGCCGATTTATCTTCCGAGAGTGCTTCTACTGAGACAACTTCTGCGATTCAAGGTGAATTTCTCTTTATTATTTTTAATTCTTGAATGATGGCTCAATGCATGCTGGTGACACTTGGTTTTCATTCCAGGAGCGGACAAAACGGCCAAGACCTCAGATCTTCGGCACAGGCTTGAACAATACAAACTCCTCAAAGCTTCCGCCAAGCCGAAGCCTCCTACTAACCGTCCTGGAGATGTAGTCGGCTATCGTCCTCTTCTTGGAGTTATTGAAGAAGATATACAAAAGAGGAAGAGGAGTCGATCTATGTTTGAATCTCTTCCTGGTCCTCCGGCCCCACTCCAGCCTATTCACGATATTACGGAGGAGGACACCGAGTTTATACCTTCCCCACATCCGTCTGAGAATCCAACCATCACTCCGATAGATCACCCTGGCTTAGTTCGCAATCCATTTGCGGGTCATCCAGACCTAGACCCGGCCTCTCATGACATCTCCTTCGATGAGGTTACTGGTGAGCATCTTCTCCCTCGCAATCCTATGGTACGGGTGCTTGACGAAGCTAAGTCCCTGGACCTTGACTTGCTTACTACCCGGGTTGTAACTCTGGGGGATGAAGCTAAGGCGAATATTGACCGGGTTGCTGAGGAGACCAGGAAATTGATGGGGCATCATGCCCGACTAGTCAAGGCCGGGGAGGAAATTGGGAGTGCCAATATTCGGCTACGGTTAATGGTCTCCGACCAGGCTAAGCAGCTTGCCGATCAAGCCATTCAAATTTCTCAGCACGAGGCCGCATCCAGGCAACTGAAGAAGACTATGGAAGAGGCCAGCAGGGCAGAGTTGCGAAAAATGGAGGCCGCCTGCAAGGAGCGGATTGACATGGCCATTGTGACAGTGGATGAGGTTCGACAAGCGGACCTCGAGCGGGCACGGGAATTGTCGGGTAGACTCGAGGCCGTGGAGCTTGCTCAGTCCAGGTTGAAGGAGGAGATGGAGGCGATGAGGATATCCCTTCAGGCGGACCGCTCACGATACCGATCAGAGAGGGATGCTGCCATTGCTAAGCTGCGTGCTTCTGAGGCCCGAATGAGGGAGCTGGAGGAAAACGAGGGGATGATGGATGAGATGCTCCAGGATATGTATTTCCGTACTTGGAAACAGGGTAACTTATCCTGGATGGATGATTACTCCCGAGTTATGGCCAGGATTTATCTCCGGGCTCTAGAGGAGGCTAGGGCTGATGCGGATAAAGAGGGTGGCACGGTCTTCAGAATGGATGTGGTCACTGCCCAGTTTACCAAAGAGGAGAAGGTGGCGGTGAAGGAGGGTATGCGGCTGCTTGCTGCTGAGGAGGCAGGTGTGCAAGTAGAGGATGATGACCAGGATGGTCAGGAAGCAGGTGCTTGTAAGCCTTCCTTTCTAGTCTTTCCGTTAACTTGGTTGCTTATCACTAATGAATTCTTTCTTTGACCGGACAGGTGGGCAACAGGACAAGGACAAAACTCCGACGCAGCCGGCTCCTTGATTTGACCTGGATATCTTTTTGTGGACTTGACATTGTTGTATATGTTAGTCTCAAAACAGTAACGTAACTTTTAGGTTGTAACTATGCTACTTGTAATAAACAACATTATTCTTGACGCGTAATTTTTTAACTTAAGCTGATTATGTCATTTTTGAATGTTTTTGCTATTTTGACATGTCGTCTATGCGTATGCTTGTAATTCAATTGTGTTTGATGTCAAGTTCTTGCTTAAAACATAATTTCATGTCTTGCAATGTTGGTGTGATGTATGAATAAATTATAGCCACGTGTTTATACATGAAAGAAGAAAATACCGCCCTTCATATTTTACTTGTAGATGGCAGCTTTGAATGTCTTGCGTGACTGAGTATGGAATGCGGTCCAGTGTCTTGCAGTGAGTATCCGCTTCCATTAGCGAATGTCTCTTATTCTGTGTCTTGTACTTCAGGGATTGTTACAGAGGATAGGAGAAAAGTTTCTTAAATAAAATTGAAATACGCGAAATAGTAAAACTTCCAATCACGGAAGGCCTTCGATGTGCTTAAGTTCGTGGCAAACGGGCTTTGTAGTCACTTTCCCTAGCTGTGGGTCTTGAAGACATTTGTCACCCATCTTACGCCTCCGCGGGGAGTTAATCTTTTTTACCACAGCCGTACTTAAGACACATCGGAGCCGAGATCGCGCACAGTAACTACCCGGGCCATTATGGTCTGTAATCGTGGGTATTATTCGATTTACTGTGGCCGGCTAGCGTGGGTGCAGATCGTCAACCGTGAACTCCCCCTGGCTGGCCATACCTTATGTTGGGGCTTAAAGTAGGTTCACAGTTGTCGGCGAGCCGAACGCCGTAATGAGCTGCCCCTGGCTATAGTCGGCCTTCTTGGTGGCTTATAATCGGCTCATTACAGTTGGCTTTGAGGGCCGTCGCGAGCAATGAGTTAACCCGCAGCAGAGGGATGCCGGAGCAAAAGTGTCTCATTGGCGAGGGCATAGATTTGTATAGTACTGTTAGGTCTTGTCCAGGAGAAGTCGCGCTGTGGAGCGCCTTGAATGGATTTGCTATATGCACAGGATTTTGTTCAACAGAAAAGGATAAAGTTAACAAGCAGCCATGATATAAAGGAACAAGTTAAAAAAGAGACAAGGTTTTTAAAGTGGTTCGGCACGAAAATGGCTACGTCCACTGATTCTCTTTGTTAATTCACTTCATATGGGCAGTACAAGTTAAGAAAAGTATCGACGGAGGTGTTGGATGTTCCATGCCCTCTGGAACACCTCTCCGTCCACTATTGACAAAATATAAGCTCCATTGTGGAGACCTTTATGAATTACATATGGTCCATCCCAGATTGGATCTAGTGCTCCGGGACGAGGGAAGATTCGCTTGAGGACAAGATCTCCTTCTTGTAAGGTACGACGCTTGACTTTGGAGTTGTAGTGTGCTGCCACTTTTTGCTTGTGGGCTGCTACTTTGAGGGCTGCATCATTTCTTCTCTCCTCAATTAGATCCAAAGACATGTGAAGGAGTTCTTCGTTCTCTTCTGGGTTATAGTGGATCCTACGGTGGGAAGGCACGATGGTTTCAACTGAGAGCATAGCCTCCGATCCGTATGCCAAAGAGAAAGGAGTATGCCCCGTTGATGTTCTGAAAGATGTGCGATAGGCCCACAGTGCCGTAGGGAGTTCATCCACCCAAGCGCCCTTTGACTTTTCGAGTTTCTTCTTGATTAGAGTTTTCAGAATTTTGTTGACGGCTTCGACTTGTCCGTTTGCCTGGGGATAAGCTACGGATGAGAAGCTCTTGTGAATTCCGTGCTCTTGGCACCAGTTGGCGAACTCCTCGTTGTCAAACTGAAGTCCATTGTCCTATATAATTTTGAATGGGACTCTGTACCTGCATAGAACATTTTTGATCAAGAAGTTAATAACTTTCGCTGATGATACTTTATTTAGGGGTTCTGCTTCCACCCATTTGGTGAAATAGTCGACTGCCACTATAGCATATCTGGCCCCGCCTCGGCCCATTGGCAGCTCTCCAATCAAGTCAATCCCCATACTGCAAAGGGCCAAGGGCTGGTCATTTGAGTAATCTCAGTTGTTGGTAGCCGTGGAATCTTAGCAAACTTTTGGCATCTGTCACATTTTCTGACGAAATCTAAGGCGTCCTTGCTTAAGGTGGGCCAGAAATATCCATACCGGAGTATCTTTTTGGCCAAAGTCTGCCCTCCGGTGTGATCTCCGCAGCTTCCTTGATGAATGTTGGATAAGATTTCCTTGGCTTCCCTTCCAGCGACACACCTTAATAAGGGGTTAGAGAAGCCGCGCCGATAGAGGGTGCCCTCTTGTATTGTGTAGCGGGAAGTTTTCCTCAAGATTTTCTTGACTTCGTTACGCCCGTTGGGCAGTGGGCCATTTTGTAAGTAGTTTCGGATGGGAGTCATCCAAGTTGCTTCTTCGGTTGCAGCTATCAGATTTACTTGCTCAAAACTTGGGGTCGGTTGCTTTGAGATGGTTACTGCTCCGGAAATAGCACCGTCTCTCATGCTAGCTTGCTTCGCCAATTCGTCGGCCTCTTGGTTCTCTTCCCGAGGGATGTGTTTGACTAAATAGTGGTCCAATCGATTGAGAAGTAACTTGGTCTTCTTTAAATATGCTATGAGTCGTTCTTCTCGAGCCTGGAATTCTCCTAGTATTTGATTTACAATAAGTTGAGAATCGCTATAAAGACACAAAGAATTGGCTTCGATTTCTAAGGCAAGTTCTAATCCAGCTATCACTGCTTCATACTCTGCATCGTTGTTAGTGGCAGTGAATTCCAACCTTATAGCATAGTGCAGCTTACTTCCCCTGGGAGTGATTATTACCACACCTGCCCCCGAGCCTTGTTCGTTTGATGCACCATCCACAAAGAGGTTCCACTTGATGTCTTCTGCTATCTCTGATTGCTCCTTACCTTCGTTGGTAGTGAATTCAGCAATGAAATCGGCCATGGCTTGCCCCTTGATGGCGGTGCGAGGATGGTAGGTAATATCATATTGACTTAGTTCAATGCACCATTTAAGTAGCCGTCCGGAAGTGTCGGGACGATGGAGTACCTGCCTCAGCGGTTGATCGGTCAGAACTCTGATGGAATGGGATTGAAAATAGTGTCGCAGTTTTCGTGATGCGATTAGTAGACAGTATGCTAGCTTCTCAAGTTTGGGATATCTGACTTCTGCCCCTGTAAACCTCTTACTTACAAAGTATACTGGCCGCTGCGTGCGGTTGTCTTCTCTTACCGAAGCAGCGCTTAGAGCATGAGATGATACAGCAAGGTATAGGAATAACTCTTTGCCTTCGTTTGGGGTCGAGAGTACCGGCGGTTTCTGGAGGTGTTCGATTAAGTTAAGGAAAGCTGTTAAGCATTCGTCAGTCCATTCGAATTTTCCTTTGTCTTTCTTTAGAGCTTCGAAGAAGGGGACGCACTTGTCCGTAGCTTTGGAGATGAATCGGCTTAGGGCGGCCACTTTCCCATTCAGGCTTTGCATTTCCTTTCGAGTGGAAGGTATTTTGATATCTTTTAGAGCTCGGACTTGTTCAGGGTTTGCTTCAATCCCTCTGGCATGGACGATGAATCCCAAGAACTTTCCTGTTGACACTCTGAAGGAGCATTTTAGAGGATTAAGTTTCATTCCATATTGGCGAAGTACTCGAAACATCTCGTCCAGGTGGCTTACGTGATTGTCGGCTTTCCTTGACTTTACCAGCATGTCATCCACATACACTTCCATAGTTTGTCCTATTAGCCCTGCAAACATCTTGTTGACGAGGCGCTGGTAGGTGGCTCCTGCGTTTTTAAGTCCGAAAGGCATTACCTTGTAGCAGTACAATCCTCGGTTAGTGATGAAACTAGTGTGGTCTTGATCGGGAGCATGCATGGGAATTTGGTTGTATCCTGAGTATGCGTCCATAAAAGATAAGAGTTTGTGCCCGGCTGTGCTGTCTACAAGTTGATCGATTCGGGGAAGTGGGAAGCAATCTTTCGGGCAGGCGTCATTTAAGTTGGAGAAGTCAATGCATATTCGCCACTTCCCATTAGCCTTCTTTACCAGCACCGGGTTGGCGATCCACTCTGGGTAGATGGCCTCTCGTATGAAGTCATTGGCAAGTAGATTCTTTACTTCTTCGTCGAGGGCTGCTAATCGTTCTGTCCCCATACTTCTCTTTCTTTGTTTTACGGGCGCCTTGGTAGGATCATTGTTTAGTACGTGGCATGCTATGTCAGGAGAGATTTCGGTCATGTCAGCATGTGACCAGGCAAATACATCCAAGTTGTGGTGGAGAAAGTCAATGAGTTGTTCCTTCAATTCTGCTTCTAGTTGGGACCCGATTTTCAATAGTCTACTCGAGTCATGTTTGTCTACAGATACAAATTCCATAGCCTCTACAGGCTCGGCGGTGGCCTCCTCCTCTTTGTCCCCTAGGGTCTAATTCATTGAAAGGGTCGCTGGTATATCGAAGAGGAGGGGCCTTCTTTAGTTGCTATGCTTCCAAACTTTTTGTGCAGAGGGCAACCTCTACACTCTTCCCTTTATCCTTCCTGTGGTTGTTGCGATGTTCAGTTACATAGCAGTCTCGAGCAACGTCCTGATCTCCTTCTACTTCCCCTACTCCATTGTCCGTTGGAAATTTCATCTTTAAGCACCATGGGGCCAGGACAATTTTGGAAGTCAAACAAGGCTGGCCTTCCTAAGAAGGCGTTGTAGGCCGAGTGGTTTTCTATCAGTACAAATGTCTGTTTCCGCACAACGGAGCGGGGATGACTTCCAATTTCAACAAAGAGGTCCAGTTGCCCGAGGGGCATCTTCACATTTCCAGTGAAACCGTGTAGTGGTTTATTGCAGGGAGAAACATCCTTTATTGATAGCTTCATTTTGTCGAATGCATGCTTGAATAAGATATTTACCGAGCTTCCAGTGTCTACTAGAATTCGGAAAACTTCGGCTGGACCGAGCCGGGCAGAGATAACCATGGGATCCATGTGAGGGTACTGCCTTCCCTCTAGGTCACGCCTACTGAATGTGATGTCATCACTCTCTTTCCGCTTCGGGTGGCGTTCTTCTATAACAGAATTAACACAGTCTTCGTTGTTTCTAAGCGACTTTCCATATCTTTCCATTTCTGCCCAGCTTCTGTCGGCGATGTGCAGTCCTCCCGAGATGGTATGGACCACTATCTTCTCTTGACTGGAGCCGCTAGTGTTGCGATTTCCTCTGCCTATCTCTGGTGAGGGTAGCCTTGGGTTCTCATTGGCAAGAGGTGGAGTCCTGTTCTGACCTTTTACATAGCGTTCCAGTCTCTTCCTTCTGATGCGTTCTTCAATCAAGTCCCGGAGATGATGGCATTCATTGGTGTCTTGCCCATGAGATTCGTGGAAGCGGCAGAACTTTCCAGATTTTTGTGCGTTATCTGATTCCTTCTTGTATGGTGGGCGTTTGTATCTAACTTCGTCTTGGGTGGCAAGGAAGATGTTTTCAATGGTTTCATTCAAAGGAGTGTAAGTGTCGAATCTCGGTCCTGGCCGATATAGGCGCTTTTCTCCCTTCTTGCCCCCAGCATTGTCTCTAGAATCATTTCTTCGAACGTCCTTCGCTGCAGTGGGCGTGTTGCCGTGAGCTGCCTTATTTTGTTGCCCTGACTGCCCCTCAGTGGCAGCATCTTCAAGCCTCATATATTTCCCGGCTTCATGGAAGAAATCGGGTAAAGTACCTGGTTTTTCTTTTGTCAATCTTCTAGCAAATTTAGTATCCGGATGCACACCACTACAGAGGGCCATTAGGATAAGCTTCTCATCGGCATCTTGGACTGCGACCGTTGTGGCATTGAATCGGGTTAGGTATTGCTGCAGCTTCTCTCCAGGTTTCTGTTTGATACTGGATAAGGAATAAGCGTCCTTGGGTTGTTCCACATGAATACGGAACTGGCTGATAAACTTTTCTTTCAACATTTCCCACGAGCTAATGGATCCTTGGGGTAAATGACAGAACCAGGAGGTAGCTAGATCTGCTAAGAATAGTGGAAAGCATTTGCACAGTACTCCCTCTGTTGCTCCACTCATGAGCATATGCTGTGTGTATCTCTGTAAGTGTACAACGGGGTCGGAGGTTCCTTTGTAAGGTTCCATTGTTGGCATTTTCCATTCTCGGGGGGTGATGGCAATTTCGATATTGCGGGCGAAGGGGCTGGTTACCCTAGCGTCTATCCCTCGATCTCTTTGATCCCGTTGGACACACTCTCTGAACAAGCGTGCCATCCTTTCATCAGAATTCAAAGTAGATAGGAATGATTTCGGTTCTGCTCTGTGGGACTGATTCCGTCCGGATGACCTGTAGGGATGGTATCGTCTATCATTCCTGATATTTTCCAGTGGTTGTCTTTGGTCTTCTGGGAGCATGCTAGGATCAGCTACAGTTGGCCCTTGCCTCGATCTTCCCCTGCTGGGTTCTGATCTAAGCACTTCCTCGGGTCCAACTTCGGGCTGGACCCTAGCTCGGCCCTATTCACTGGCGTTTCCGTGGTTAGGCAGTACGACAGGCTCAGCTACAGTTGACCTCCGCCCGGTACCTCCCCCGTTGTGTTCGGTTCCAAGCGTCTCCTCAGGCCTAACTTCGGGCCGTGCTCGGTCTCGGCTCCTACCATGGCCGCTTCTGTCATTAGCTCCTTCGAAGAAGGAAGATCTTTGCTGTCTCCGAGATCCTCCAGACTGGGACTCACCCCATGATTCAGTGTTGCGGCTGGACTCTTCAGCATCCCTTAAGCGTGACATGAGATGGTCCACCAAAGCTTCCTGCTGGGATGTGAAGCGGTTAGTCACTTCAGCCACAACCCTGTCTAGATCTGCCCTAGTAATTGCTGCCGGCTGCTCTGAGGCAGGGGTTGTCAGATTTGCCTGACCTTCATCTGGTACTGCTGCTGGAAGGGGACGATTTACTTGGTCTATGGCCACTGGATCTGGAAGACTGCTGGTTGCGATGTTTTTCCCTTTGTTAACATCCTTCTTCTTCTTGGGAGGCATGTTTTCCAAGCAATGAATGACGCCATTAGGAAGAAGGAAAAGTGGAAGAAGCTGAAGCCCTGAGTTCAGTTCTCAGTGAAAGCACCAAAAATGTTTGCACAAAAAATGGGCAAACACCTCCAAGTCGTATGATTTAGTTGATTTTATGTTGTTTTTAGTGATTTGGGAGATTTATGCAAATATGTAAAAAGCAGGGACTAAATTGTAAAAGACACGCGGATTTATAGTGGTTCAGCCAGAATGTGCCTACGTCCACTTTATATATTATTTCTCCTTTCTTGTTCAGATTACAAGTACAAAGCTTTGATACCAGTAAAAGAAAGTTGTTTGAAAGTTCTATCCGTGCTTGAGCTCTTAAACTTGTCCGCCATTGTTGTACTCCTACCCCTCTATTTATAGAGTGAGGCTGGGGGTAGGGGTCTTGGATGTGTATAGCTGCTGGTGGGCCTGGGCTGATGTGATCTGGCCTGGCACGTCTTGGTCCGGTAGCACTTGGTCCGGTGATGGGTGATCCGGTCGTGTCCTCCTTTGCTTTTGTTTCGGCAGTGGATGGAGGTAGCTGGTTCGGTAGCATTCTGGTTCAGCTATGCATGGAAGTGGGGTTTGGACCGGTAGTGCTTGGAGAGGAGATGGTTCGGTGGTTGGTTGGTTCGGTGGGGACGTGGAGAGGAGATGGTTCGGTAGTTGGTTGGCTCGGCGGGGACGTGGAGAGGAGATGGTACGGTAGTTGGTTGGCTGGTTCGGTGGTGATGTTGGTCCGGTTTGAGGTGATTTGGTGGCTCGTCTCTTGCTTCCTCGTGTTGGTTCGGTGGTGGTAGAAACGTACCTAACATGTTCGGAACCACTACAACAGAAACTGGTTATGAAGGCATATGCTTTACACGCTATTCCAATTTCGCCGAGTGCTCCCTCGACGAAAGAGAAGGGAAAGGATGTGGTCAATCAAGGTATGTTTTCCCTTTATGTTGTTTCCATATGTGTTTTATTCGATGTCGGGGCTTCACATTCCTTTATATCTAATGACCTAGTAGATAGACTTGGATTGAAACACGAAATAGTTGATCGACCATTAATTGTGATGAACCGTGTCGGAGGCTCCACTAGCCTGTGTATGGTTTGTCGTGGTTTGGTATTATTGATTCATGGATGCTCTTTTGTTTGTGATTGTTTTGTTTTGAATTTTGTTAGGTTCTGGATTATCTTGGGAACAGACTAGCTAAGGAAGTATGCGGCAGTAGTAGATTGCGAGAAGCTGTTAGTGACAATTGGGGCTATGGAAGGGGGATGGTAGTGATTAGCTACTTATCAGAGGATGTGGTTATAGTCAATTTTCTATATTCTCTTGAGATTCCACAGTATGAGTTGTCATCTATGCCTATCGTTAAGGAGTATCCGAACGCATTTGAGGAGGTGACCGAATTACCGCTGCAATGGGAGATAGAGTTTCCTATAGACTTGATGAAGGATGTCAGACCTATAGTTATTCCTTTAAGGCATATGGCCCCTAGAGAGCAAAAGGAGTTAGAGGTGGAAGTGAATGACCTGTGGAAAAGAGGGTTCATTCGTAGGAGTATATCTCAGTGGGGTGCACCTGTAGTATTTGGCACTAAGGAAAATGGCTCTCTAAGGTTGTGTGTGGATTATCGTGAGCTAAATAAGGTGATGAAGAAGAACAAGTATCCACTCCCACGTATTGATGACTTATTCGACCAGCTCTGCGGTGCGAAGTTGTTCTCCCAATTGGATTTGGCTACGGGATTTCACCAGTTGAGGGTAGCGAAGGAGAGTGTACCGATCACTACGCTTCGTATGCCGTCTGGTTTCTATGAGTGGTTGGTTATGCCGTTTGGGCTAACCAATGCTCCATCATACTTTGTTGATCTCATGAACCGTGTCTTCAGGGATCAGCTAAATAAGTTCGTCCTTATGTTCATGGATGACATTCTGATCTATTCGATGATAGAGGAGGAACACATGGTGCACTTGAGGATTGTGCTCGACATATTATGGAAGCACAAGTTGAAAGTAAAGTTTTGAAATGTTACTTCTGGAGAAGTTAAGTGAGATTCTTGGGACATCTCATCTTCGAGTAAGGCATCGCAGTAGATCCTGCCATGGTGGTAGCGGTTCAGGGTTGGGGCCAATCCAAGAATGCTACTGATGTAAGTAATTTCTTAGGATTGGCAAGATATTATAGACGCTTTACCATTGACTTCTCAAAGATAACCGCGTAGTTAACCAATTTGACAAAGAATAATCAGAATTTTACTTGAGATGCAAGATGCGAGCAGGCATTTTTGAGTATGAAGGAGAGGTTGACGAGCGCACCTGTAGTGACCATTCCAAGTAGGAATAAGGAGCTGACAGTATACACAGATGCCTATGGTACTGGATTAGGTGTGGTATTGATGTAGAAGAGAATGGTTTTCTCCTACGTTAGTCGACAGTTGAAGCCGCATGAGAGAAAGAATCCAACCCATGATTTGGGGTTGGCGGCGTAGTGTTTGCTTTGAAAATTTGAAGGCACTATTTACCAGGGGAAAGGTTCAAGTTGTCCATAGACCACAAATCATGGAAGTACCTTTTCTCCCAGAAGGACCTCAACCTTCGACAGCAGCGATGGTTAGATTTCCCAGCCTCCTATGACTTTGACATCGCTTATACATCGGGAAAAGGTAACGCAGTTGCCGATAACTTGAATACTAGACATGCCAGCTTGGGAGCCATGTTCCTAGAGTGGATGCAGTTAGAATATATTACTAGTTATGATTTCTGACCAAGATGCAGGCTAGAGCAACAGATGTTGGTGAGCTTGACTATCAGAACTACTCTTATTGAGTGGATTGTTACAAGTCATAAGTGCGATGCCAGATTAGTCGAGGTCATTTCTAAGATTGAAGCGAAAGTAGAGTTAGAAGATATGAGACCGTACGGACTCGACCGAGATGATTGGTTCCGTAAAAAGGGGAGATTGTTTATTCCTAATATTGATGGATTGATGGATGAGATGCTACGAGAGTTCCACCATTCCAGGTTGACCATACATCCTGGTAGTAATAAGATGTACTGTGATATGAGGTAGACCTATTATTGAGAAGGGATGAAGAAGGACATTAGGACATTCATCTCGAAGTTTATGAACTGCCAGTTAGTAAAGGTGGAGCAAAAGAAATCGAGTGGCCTATTGCAACCGCTTGAAGTTTCCAAGTGGAAATGGGAGCAGATATCGATGGATTTCATTAATGGACTACCAAAGACTTGAGCAGGGTATGACAACATCTGGGTCATAGTCGATTGATTGACCAAGGGTGGCAGATTTAACCCATCAAGTCAAGCAGAACGGCAGCCAAACTGGCCGAGTTGTATGTGAAATGGATCGTACGATTTCATGGTGTGCCAAAGAGCATTGTGACCGATCGAGACCCGTTGTTCACTAGTGGGTTTTGGAAGAGCTTATACGAGGCTTTGGTATCGAGCTGCATCTTAGTACAGTTATCGTCAACGAATAGATGGGCGGACCGAGAGAGTAAATCATATACTAGAGGATCTCTTGCGAGCTTGCATTCTCGATTTCGGAGGCTCGTGGGACGATCACTTGCATTTAGTAGAGTTCACATAAAATAATAGCTATCAGTCTAGTATTGGTATAACACCGTATGAAGCACTGTATGGCCGACCGTGTAATGCCCTTTCATGTTAGTGGGAAGCGGGCATGAAAGTGGTACTTACGCTATTTATGATCAGAGAAACCTCAGAGAAGATAGAGATCATTCATCAACGAATGAGAGCCACACAAGATAGGCGGAAGAGTTATGCTGATAGAAGACCTAGAGATTTAGAATTTTCTACCGGAGATATGGTATTTATGAAAATTTCTCCTTTGAAAAATGTTACTCGATTCCGTAGCAAGGGGAAGTTGGCACCAAGATTCATGGGTCCTTTTTTGATAGTAGAGAGGATTGAGAACCTAGCATATAGGGTCCTTTCCTTTGAAGAGGCAGGTGTGCACAATGTCTTCCATGTTTCCATCTGTGGAAGTTTGTGCATGACTCAGACGTGACGATTGCACCAGATTAGCGTGATTGATATTGAGATTGAACTAGAAGCTTCGAGGCCTCGTTGGCTGGTCCGTTTTGTCAGACGCGATTTGAAATAGCTTAGGAGGAAGATGGTGGAGTTGGTGAAGTTTCAATGGGGCGAAAGTAAAGGCGATTGCACATGGGAAACCGAGGAGAGCATGTGGGCCATGTATCCGGAGCTCTTCATATGGTAAGGCCTACTGTTTATCGTATATACTTTCACTTTCGATAATTATAGGGTAGTTTAGTATCCCGCATGCTAAGATAGGTTTACTTATTATGATTGCATGGTTGCATGTTTGACATGTTTGATGATATACATAATTGGTAGGGATGTGGGATAACTATGATTGATTTTATGTATTTCTTTGGGGATTTTGGGGGCAAAATTCCAAAGGGGGGGGGAGTGTAATGACCTATGTTTTGCGTATCGGAGGATTGTAAAATATTTTTATTTTATTCATATGAGGTCGTATGGCTCTAAGATTATGAAAAGTGGCTCTTAGAAATATTTTTCACATCTATGATTTTTGCCAAATTTCTATGTGACCATTTTGACCCTAAAAATCTTGTTTGGACTATAAGCTTTGATCGGAGCCGAATTAGGGTCTCAAACCACTTTCATTGCTTAAGGATGATGGTTTTCCATTCCGTAGAGTGGTTAGAATAGAAATACGGACGTGTTGTTTGAAAGTTATAGCAGTTTTAAGTTTTGGTAACTATTGGCTAGTTTTAGTGGGTAATTAACTAAGCTCGTACTTAGGCCCACTAAGCCACTTCGAAATTTATGCTAATATGACGCCGTAGGAACTGACCTAAGTCATTTCCTTCTTCTCCAAAATAAATCTAAAACTCCATTAGCTTAATTTCATCAAAAATCACTCATTTTCTTACTAACCTAAGCCAAATCATTAATTAAAGAGGGGATTAGCAGATAGAAGCTAGAGATTATCATTTTTGCTGATTTGGGTTCTTCTCCTTTATTGCCTACATTTGATTTGTGGAGAAAAAATGGTATTTTAGATATTTGGTGAGTGGTTCTTGGCCTCTCACTCATCTATACTTGTTTGTTAGTTAAAATGGTTGTTTTTAACATGATTTTGATCTAAAAGAGTTTTCTAACTTTAACCACTTATTCATACATATTTATGACCAGAAATTGGAGATTTTGAAATGGCTTTAAAATTGGTTTTGTAATCTATTTACTCATGTTCACATGCTAGTGTAACTCCCATCATTTATACATGCATATGCTAATGTGAAACTTAGATTTAGAGTAAAAGTAGTTCGGTTATAACGTTCTTACGTATTGGTTGCATGAATGGATGTTTATGCATGCTATTCCATGATTGTATGTTGTGATTGGATGTTGTTTACTAGTGTTTTTGATATTATAGTAGATAGGTTGGGAAACCAGGCAAATCGAAGACAAAACCGGTCGAAATTATATGAAACTTAGGAGGTAGATTCTGGAGCATGGGAAGAGCTCATGGTCCAAATTACATCCCCCAATTCACTAAGCACAGAAGTCGGCACCAACTTCAGAGGTCGGTACAAAGTTCTCTTGATTGCTTCATGCCGACAGCGACTTGGGGAAGGGGGAGAGTATGGCTTGTAAAGATTGCCTATGGTGATAGATTGGAGATCAGTCAAGTATCAAAGGCTATGATGATTTGTTTCAAGGATATAAAGTAGGGTGTTTTGAAGATATGACAACTTGATTTGGTGCAAAGAAGTCTAGGTTCAAGCACCTTGGATGGAGTACTAGAAGCAAGAAGTAAGGTGGAAAGAAACTTGGCCACCTAGTGGCCAAGTACAGAGGTTGGTACCGACATCAGAGGTCGGTACCGAGCTCTCTAGTTTGGTCCTATGGGAATGGAACTTTTGGGAGTTGGTACAGGGGTTAAAAAGATCATGCTAGAAACGTTGGCTTATTCGCATGATGACTGATGGCAATGTAACAACATGATGATAGTTAGAGTCTTCGGATGGTAACTCGACGTTGAATGGAGTTAGGTTTCGGAGAAGACAACTCAAAGTAGAAAGGAGTCGTAGAATGGGGAATGTAGAACGGTTCCTCGAAGGTGATGACTTGATGTTAAAAGGAGTCGTTGAGTGGGGGAATGTAGAATGGTTCCTCCAAGATAATAGAAGCTAGTTGGAGCAAAGGAAATGGCTCTGATACGCGTACTAAGGGATCGTTGATACTCGGAGTGTTTTCTGTTGTACTCAAAGTAGGGATATCGTAAGGACCCTCATGAGTATGTTGAAAGTTACCCTGGATCGATTGAATAGATCAATGTACCCTGGAACAGTTGAATGGTTCTAGTATCAGCTTTAGGCTAATGAGAGTACACTAAAAACTGGGATTTCCATTAGTCCCTGGCAATAGAATGGTCATACGAGTTATCATATATCCAGAGTACATTGAGTGATAGTGAGTATTATTTAATGGACACTATGGTTGCTTTGATTTCTTTCCCCTTAGTTTATCACTCTAGGGTTGTCATTGAAGATAGGTATTTGAGATAGGGGTACCTGGACACACGTTATCATACCTTGTTGTATTACGCCTTTATGACACTTAGAGTAGCATATTATGTTATTATGTGCTAACTCTTTGGTTGCAGGGATAGGTCAGGTATGATTCATATACCTTTGTTCCTTACTATATCAACTTCTATAGTATTTGGAGATTCATTTACCATTCACACCAGATTTTTATCTGACTCTGCTTTGCTTCTTATTATCTTGGGTGCTCTTAAATGAGCAAACTAGATAGCAGGTCTAGGTGAGGTGCAGTAGCTGTGCAGAGGGCGAGCTGGAGGGAGCTATCGCGTATTATATATATGGATTTGTATGCTTATTTAGATGTGCAACATTGTGGAGCCTTAGTAGTGCTTGCTTATTACTTTAGCATGAGACAGTTATTTCACTTTACTTCTGTTGTGTAAACTCTATTTCATGATGTACAACTTGTGTATATGTACTCTGAGATTTGGATCACTTAGTTATTATTGTCTCTTCTGTTTTATATATGTGATGTTATATTTTATTCCTTGCGCTGTGAGATATAATATAGATTCCATGATGTTTTATTTCATTTTAAACCTTGATGATTTCTCTACATCGATCGGCACGACAGTAGCACACTATCTTATGTCTATTAGGTGTCGGTGGTGCTGGGTGGTCATCACACCTATGCTAGTCGACAGCTGGAACCGCATAAGAAGACGTATCCAACTCATCATTTGGCATTGGCAGTGATAGTATTCGAATTGAAGATATAGAGGCATTATTTACTTGGAGAGAGCTTTCAGTTGTAAACCATTGAAGTGCCTTTTGTCCCTGATGGACCTTAACTTTCGTCAGCAGTGACGGTTAAAGTTCCTAGCCTCCTACGACTTGGGTATATCCCATACGCCCAATAAGGGAAATGTGATCGTTGATGCTTTAAGTAGGAGACATCCAGCTTGGAAGTGATGTTCCAAGAGTGAAAGCAGTTGGAGTTTATCACTGGCTATGATTTTAGACCTCGATGCGAGCTAGAGTCGGAAGTGTTGGCTAGCTTGACGATCAGACCTACTTTGATTGAGTCGATCGGTACTAGTCAAAGGCGAGACGCAAGAATAGCAATGACAATGGGAAAGATAGAGGAAGGAGTAAAGTCTGAGGAAATGAAGTAGTATGGGCTTGACCATGATTTTGGGCTCCGTAAGGACGGGAGATTATTTGTTCCTGATGTCGATGGGTTGAGGGATGAGGTGCTATGAGAGTGCCATTATACGATGACTATACACCCCGGTGGCAATAAAAGTACCGTTATATGAGGCAAACAATTTTTGGGAAGTGATGAAGTAGGACATTAGGGCATTCATCTCGAGATGCATGAACTATTAGTTGGTAAAGACAGAGCCAAAAAAGCCGAGTGGTTTGCTGCAACTGCCCTAGATTCCCAAGTGGAAATGGAAATAGATTTCAATGGATTTCATTAATGGATAACCGAGGACTTAAGGAGGGTATGATAACATTTGGATTGACGAAGTGTGCTCAATTCGTACCTATAAAGTCTAGTAGAAAGGCATCCAAATTTGTCGAGTTGTATATGAAGTGGGTCGTGCAATCCATGGTGCACCGAAGAGCATTGAGAGCGACTGAGACCCTTTGTTAGTGGATTTTGGAAGAGTTAGTAAAGGCATTGGGGATAGAGTTGCATCTTAGTATAGCTTATCCTCCATAAACTGATGGGCAGACCGAGAGGATGGATCATATTTTGGAGGATCTCTTGAGGGCTTGAATTCTCGATTTTGATGGCTCATGGTACAACAACAACTATCTATCAAGCATCGATATGGCACCATTTGAGGCATTATATGTCCTACCAAGCAATGCTCCTTTATGTTGGTGGGAAGCAAGCGATAAACAGATATTTGGGCCAGATATGATTCGAGAGACTTTGGAGAAGATCAAGATCATCCGACGATGATTGAAAGCTGCTCAGGATAGATGGATGAGCTACATGATATGAGAAGACATGATTTAGAGTTCTTCGTCAAAGATATGTTATTTGTCAAGATCTCTCCGCTAAAGTATGTTATTTTATTTGGTATTAAGAGAAAGTTGGTGTTAATATTCGTTGATCCTTTTCTGATACTTGAGAGGATTAGGAATCAAACTTATAGAGTCGACTTACCTCAAAAGATGGTGGGCATGCACAACATGTTCCACATCTCTCACTTGCAGAAGTTTGTGCATATCTTAGGCATGATAGTTAAACCGAATCAGCTTGATGATATCAAGATTGAACCAGAAGCTTCAAGACCTCATAGGCCTATCAATATCATCGGACTTGATACGAAATGGTAAAGCTAGTGAAGGTTCAATAGAGTAGGAGTGAAGGCGATTGTACTTGGGAGACCGAGGAGAGCATGAGGACTGCTTATCCAGAGCTCTTTACTTGTTGATACTTTATGTTTATCACATTTACTTTCACTTCTGATATCATATAGGATAGTTTAGTCTTTTGCATGCTAGGATACGCGTAGATATCATTTCCTGCTTTCGTATGCATGTTTGATGTTTGATATGTTTGCTCGTGGATGTTAGGCAGGCCAAGTAGTTATTCTTGATTTTACCTTGTTTGTGTTGGGGATTTCAGAGGCAAAATTCCTAAAGGGAGAATGTAACGACCCCATTTTACATATTGAAGGGTCATAAAATATTATTTTTAAATTTGTATTGGGTCGTATGACACTATAACTTTGGAAAATATTAAGCAGTGACATTTTTTACCTCGATAAATTTTATCGAATGATTGTACCCTTGAAAACTTGCAACGGCTATAACTTTTGATAAAAGTTAAATTAGTATATAAGACCACCTCCATTGAAAAAATATAATGGTTTCCCTTTCCGTAGGGTAGTCATAATAGCAACTTGGACTTTCTGGCTAGGAGATATTGTTATTTGACGTTTGGAAGTTTTGGAGCAACTTAGTGGGTAATTAGTGAGACTAAGGAGATGCCCAATAACTAATTTCAGGTTTAATGGTTATATTGGCTAAAACAAACATCCCAAATCATTTGTACCACCTCCCAAATAGATCTAAGCCCCATTATCCCATTCTTCACACAAAACCTTCTCTTTTCTTCTCCAAATCAAATCTAAATCATAGATTAAAGGTAGATTAGCAATAGGGTTAATTAGAGGTATTCAAACCTATATTTTTGGAAAAGAAAAATTAGGCATTTGTTGTTCATTTCCGGAATTGCCTCGATTTGCATTTAAAACTTGGATTTTGGATGGATTGGTGAATGGATTATCGTCCCTCACCTTATTATATATGTATATGTAGGTTTTAACATGTTTAGGATTCATTTTTAATGTAAAATCATATTTTATTGCTATTTTAAATTCCTACATGTAGTAAAAACGTGAATAAATGGCTTTTTTATGTTCTAAACATGTTATTTGGATATGTGATTGCCTTGATATATGTTATGCTATGTTGTAGATGCGTTGTCCAATGATTGTTGTGATTTGTTGTGTGATTTGCATGCTTGAATGTTGTTTGATGCGTGTGTGGTGAATGTGTGCATGCTTGAATTGTTGAAACACTCATCAGAGCGTATTAGAGGTAGGAATCATGAAACGGACTTCGACGGATACACTCTAGGATGCTGGGAGTTGCACCGATGTATGGGGAATGCACGTGGATCGAAGAACGGAGCGATAAAATCAATGTGAAATTGAAAATTTGGCCAACTACAACACTTTTGCCTAGTTATGCTTGAAGTTGCGCTTAGGGTCCCTGGGAAGCCCGGCTCTTGCTTTAGGTCGACACGAGGAAGAATTATGGCAAATGTTGTCCGATAGTGCTGTCGTTTGGTGGTCAGGTAGAAAAAGTGGTCAGTGGTTGCTTGGTGACGTGCTCGAGAATTTTTGGTGGTTGCTTTGGGTCGGCACCTGGGCAAGAATTTAGGGTTGGTGGTTTTTGGTTTGCTTCGAGTCAGGTGGTAGGTTGCTTTAGGCTTTTTCAAGGGTTGCTTGGGACTCGACCTAGGGAATACCTGGACAAAAACTTTGAGATTTTGGAACTTTGGTCGTGGCGAGGCAAGACTTCCAGACTTGTTCTGGAGGTCTAGTAGGTGATGTTGAGTGAAGTAGATGACTCTAAATAACTCAGGATAACAATGGATTTCGTGTGGCGACTAGTGAAGCGATGATATAGCACTTTGACACGGCAATGCCGATGACGATAACGACGACTTTAGAACTTTGGGATGATGGCTCTACGATTTATGATGAGTGTCAAGAGGCATTCTGAGGATGACGACTAAACGATAGGAGTCGTAACAATGATCCATAAGGACAAGTTCAACGATGTGGGCTTGTGAGTAGAATTTATGACTGTGTTCTACTATGGAGATAGCTAGGATGGCATAATGATTGAGTTCCATCATGCAGACATGTGCAAAGGGATCGTTGATAATTCAAAAGTTTCTAGTGTGCTAGTAAAGAAGGGGTATATAGGGATGCCCACCCAGATTTGCGATCATGTCTAGGTCTTGCGATAGTAGATTATCATGTGCTTTCGCGATAGTGAGCCTAGTTCCCAGCCTTACAAAGTGGCATGGATTAGAGCACCAAAGAAGCTAGGATTTGATTGAGTCCCTGGTTTGCAATTGTGCCATACAAGATATCATATATCCAACACATACGAGTGATGTGGAGGATTTTTTAATGGATGCTATGTTTGCCATGGTTTTTTATCACTCTAGGATCTCACACGATGTGGGTTTTATCGACCATATACCTAGACACTAGATATTGTATTTTGATTGTAGTATATTTATATAGCAATGATAGTAGATTAACATATATGGATTGTTATGTGCTAACTCTTTAAATGCAAGGAAAGAGTAGGTATGGTTCTTCATCCTTATGCATATATTTACTTTATACGATTTTTATAGTATTTTTGAGATAATGTATCGCTCACACCAGATTATTGTCTGACTCGAGGTTTTATGCTTTGTTTCTTATTATCTTGGGTACTCTTAAATAAGTAGATTAGATATGGTAGGTTTAGATAGTTCGTGGAGCTGAATGAAGTGCGAGAAGGAGGCTATGCTTTCATATATCATACTTTGGAGCTTGTTATCGCTTATATTCTGCCATGCGGTACTATGGAGCTTTGTCAGTACTTGTGTTGCTTTAGAGACAATTATAGAGATTGTTTTGGAGATTGTGATGTATAAACTCTATTGTTTTTGTTTTGTATAACTGTGATGAACCAATGCACTCTGATTATTCTAGTTCTCTTAGTTATATTCTGTCTTGCCTGTTTTATTTCTGTTTGATTATTATTTTTTATCTATGCGTTGTGAGATGTTCTACAGGTTCTGTGTTTAAAATTTCTTTACTTACACCCTTGACTACCATCTTGCATCGACTGGTGTTTGTATGAAAAGTAGACAAACACCTCCAATCAAATTTATGATAATGAATTAAATAGAAAGAGAATGCATGAAAAGTAAAATACACACGAATTTATAGTGGTTCAGCCATAATGGGTCTTATACGTCTACTATTCATTTTTGTTCCCTTTCTTATATTTTAGCTTTTACAAGTATTGGGATGTAGAATACAATGATTTATGGTCAATATTGGAGTCCCTAGGCTCTGTTTGGCTATTTTTGTTCGGTAGAGTCTGGTGGCTCCAAAATGTCCTCTACAATAGCTATTTGATGCTTGGGTATTTATAAGAGTGAAGAGGTATATGGGTCTTCCCAGTAAAATAGGTAATTTACCTATATAACTCGTCTGGTTCGGTGTATTTTCGTATATAGAAAATACGATCCAAAATTTCCTTCTATATCCAGATTTTATTCCTTAAATGTCCTGTTTGATTTGGTTGAAATAGCTCTATTCGGTGGTAGTTGGTTCGATTGGTGAGCATGGACGCCTTCCTAGACAAATTTATTCTCTCCTCTCCTTGGTCTGGTGCAACTCCTCTCTTCCTTTCTCGGTCTCTAATATATGCCGGACAAGATATTTTGTCTGATGTACATTTCACCGGATAACATACCATGTCCGATAATATTTTGCATTGGACCAGAATTCTTATCAGGTGGCTTCCCTATTGGAAAAGTGTTCTTGTCCAGTGTTTCCTATGTCAAACAGGAATTCCTATTCGGTAATGCGTCTACTGAACATGAATTCATGTTTGGTGATTTTACCATTGGGCCGAGCCAATGTTCCTCCATTATCCTTTCTGCTTATTTACTTTTTCCTTGCTTCTTTTGGGGCACGATTGCCTCCAACACTTTCCTTTAGAGTCACTTTGTAGAATATAGAAGGGCTTTGTTTCTTGACATTATTTCATAGATCCTTATATATTTCGGCTTGCCATCTTCCCCGACTGAGCATGACTCCCTGTTCGGAGTCTTAGGTAGTCCGGTGTTTGTTGTTTGGTGTCTTTCTACCGAACAACTTCTCTTTTTCTCGACCTCTCTGTCTGGTACCGAGCAGAATGGGATGGTCTACATAAAGGATGAGTCTTCTTTCCTGCCGAACAATTCCTTTCATTTTCCTTCCCTTCTTATTTTCTGGTGTATGTCCATCTCCTGGAGCTACTGCTGTGTCGATCCTATTGGAACTGTCCCAGCCCGCAACGGAAGTAATGGATTAATTTCAAAAAAAAAATCCCTTGTTGGATATTTATTAGGCCTATGAAGTCTAATTTATTTAGAACATTTCTAAATATTATATAAATAAAATCTTTTATTTTATTTAAAATTATAAATTATATAGTTATATTTAATTTATATCTTGATACACATACACATGTGCATCGGACACCCACACATACATCTACATATATATATATATATGTGTGTGTGTGTGTGTGTGTGGTGCATGTGTAACATATCAATCAGTGCAAGGTATAACATTCCTATGTATAGATGGTGGGATTTACAACTCAATGGACATGTTAGCTATCCAATATGCAAGTATATGTTGTCCAAATATATGTATGTTTATATGTACTATTATTTATATATAAATACTATAAATATTTTTTTTTATGTATGTATATCGATATTAAGTTTTATTTAAATAATTTTATATAAGTGTATAAGTGTATATGTGTATATATTTATATGTATATATAATCATATGAAAAAAGTACTAATATTATATATACATATCATGTAATAGATTTATACAAATAAATTATTTATAAATATTAAATAAGTTTTTTTAGACCATGAGTAATACATATATACATATAGAAAAAAATTCTTTTAACATATATTTTTTAATTTAAATAAATAAATACATATTCATAACAAAATACACACACACACACACACACATATATATATATATATATATTAATAAAATAAAATAAAATTGATAAATACGAAAAACTAGGTCTTACACACAGCTCAACAAATAATTTATTAGTACTTTTTAATTTTAAAATACATTTTAATTAAATAATCATTTGAAAATTAATAAATAATTAATTTCGAAACTTTATTTCAAATTTTAAATTTCTAGTAAATCCTAAATGATATTTTGAAGTTTGAAATTTTTTTCCACATTCTTTTAGGTTTAAATTAATATTATATTAATTTATTTAATTACGATCGTTTTAAACAATTAATGTACAAAATAGAAAAATAAGTTATTATCATTTTTTGGCCGAGACCTTATCTAGTGCTAATATAATTTTATAAAATTTAAAAATATTTTTCATAGCATATCGAATTAATATGATTTATTTATGAAGTAAATTGATTTAAATATTATTAAATAAGAACAAAATATTTATAAACATTACTTTTTACTGTCAAAAATTAATTTTACAATAATACATTTTATATAAAATTACACAGTTGATATTAACTATTATATTATGTTATAACGAATTATAAACAATATATATGTAATTAAATAATGTATATATATTAATTTAAAATATAAAATTATATTATTTTTACATTTGGCTGTACTGACCCGACATATATGACATAAAAACCTTTTTAAAAAACACAAATATGTACATACATATCACCAAAACTATTTTGTAACAACATTACTTGCATATCAGAGTCGTCGCATAAATAACAAATAACACACACACACACACACACACACACACATATATATATGAAAAAAATATTATACTGAAAATCATTAATTATAATTTTATAAAATCATACCTTAATTCCAAAGCCTTGAAGTACACCTTGATAAGATAAACTCTCTCCTTTGAAACTCTTTCCGTTTCAGCAAATTGCTAGTCCTTGAACTGTTGACCTTTACCCATCGAATAATGATCAGATCATACTTGATTTGATCTTGTAGTGATGGAGGGACAAAGGTTGATTTTTGGCCAACAAGCAAATGAAGGAGGAGGAAGCAAAAAGATCAAATCTAATTAGGTTAGAGATGCTTATATAGTGGATGGAAAGGAGAGAAAAATGGATTTAATCTCATACTCATTCTCCTTTATCTGAGCCATCCAAAACCAAGCCTTTCTAGTTTAGAAATGAGACATATATACCATTTATTTTTAGCCAAAAATTATATCCCTATGATGGGACTTAAACCTATTTAAGCATAAAAGAAAATATTATGCAATTAGATCAAATTTAATCGCTTATCGATATCGTATATCAATTGATATATCTATAACTATTATAAATATATCTAATAATATTTATTCATCAAATCATAGTCAAATTTTACAATTAATATTTCATACATATTAACTAATTTAATTAATTTATAACAATTACAAATTACTTAATTCGTTTGGTTAAAGGAGAATTCATCGTTTTGGTTGTGTGACTCGTCGGGTGTAAATTTGGTCAGTGATTAATATCAAACTATTCAAATATTAACTTTCACACGTCACTTAGCAGTTAGTGTGATATTTTGGCCAAATTTATCGCTTACTTTGTTTGGGTAAAATCCAATTTCACTACCCGTTTTTGACTTCTATTTACACAAATTCTCTTCATCAAAACTATATCACTTTAGGCTTTATGGAATTTGGTGATGGTCGAAATTCCAATATCATCCACATTCAACTATAAAACGCAAACAAAAAAATCTTTGATTCAATAATAACAATTATTATTAACTGGAATGCTATGGCCAGAGACTTTAACTTTGTGTTGACTTCGGTTGACCGTAATACTGACCTCATATAACCGAGGAGACGAATCCTCTCTTGGATTGTGCTTCAATTCCAATACTTCCACTCGATACAACTATAGTCAACCGCTGGATGTCGTGCTATGATTTAAATATAATCAAAGCAGAGCTTTTTTTATTAAGGATCGATATTATTCACAAGTCGAGAGAATTGTGTAAATCAGTCACATCAATATTTTCTGTTTGACCTTAGTTATATTAACCAACAGAAAACTATCAAGCAAGTCATTCCATATTTATCCAATAACCATTAGTCCCCTAGGTGCCTCCAGCAGTCATGAGTAATACACTTCCCAAAATTTGGAGAGCATTACGTACTCTAGTCTCAACGGATATACCGATATCCAGTCTCGATGCATCTTGACTAGGAATATTTAAAATAGTTTATTTGTTTCCATAATGATAAATTACTTACGGTTACAACAGTTTGTAACTAATATGACAGAATATCATTTAAATTAATTAATTAATATAACACATTATATCAAGTATATCATAGTAATAAAACACCTTTTATTTCAAACAGGATTGATTATCGAATTAGATATATGTAACAATTACATAATTGCTCCTAGGTATACCCCTAACTTTATCAATCTCCCACTTGCAATTGGGGTTAATTATAAATTCTTATTCCAAATTCTTCAATCGGCTTCCTCAAAACCAATCGGGTCAATCCCTCAGTGAATGGGTACGCTATTATGCTTTGCTTATCAACTTTGTCAATCAACTCTCCCCAATGCCGATAAACTGTTTTATCATGTGGAACAATTTGGAGAATGTCTCTCGGCTTCTAGTGTGCTATAAGTTCTGTTACGAACTATATCGTGAGATTGTTATCGTACAACAATCTTATAGGATTCTCAACATTTGGAATTATCCTCAACTCGATTATAAATTTTTGCATTTAAATTTACATGCATTGCTTTTATTGCGGTGCTATTCAAGGCGGTGTATTTAATATTTTCTCATTGAATCAGCCATAATCTTTCTTTTGGAACATTTCCAACTTAAAGATTCTTCAGGATTAGAAAAAGTCATCCATAGGGGTATAACTGCTATAAAAGAAAACCATAGCGGTTCGATAAATGTTGTATATCAACATGTAACCAGTGGCATATTTATAACACAAAAAATGGCGCTATAAAATAATAAGCTTTCATAGTGCATACATACACTATAATATTCTTTTTCTATAGCGTTATATGTCCACTATTTACATATTACAACAGCATGTACATGCCGCTATAAAAGGCATAGGTATATTAGCGCCTTTATTCCGCTATCCTTCTACGGTAAGCACCTGCATTATTATACCTTTTTATAGCACATATATTATATAACTATAATTTTTTTAAGCGTTATGGTTTATTTTTCTGTGTGTTTGATGCATCTTGCTATATATTATAGTTTAGTAATACCATGTAATGACCCGTATTCAACCATTAAATTTAACATAACTATTGATTTAAAATGGTCATAAATAAAAATTTTATGATTTATTAATGTGAAAATTTGTTATAATTTATAACATGATCTTAAATAAATGTTAAAACTATTAATTTTAATGAGGTAGGATATTTTAGTGCATATTAGAATGTAATTTAATGATATTGATTTGAAAACATTTATTTAATAATAATTGTTTGAATGTAGTTCCATTGATTGTAATAATAGATGTTAATATAAGAATGGGATAATTTAACATGTAAATGTTAGAAAATATAAAATGAACATTTGAATAAGAACTTACATTTTAAATTAAATTAAAATGAACAATTGAATGAAATTAAGCCTTGACTTGAAAAGAATAAATTTAATGTTTATCTCTAACTGGAATATAATTGTAATGTTAATTTCGTTATAATTGTAAAGCAATAAGGAACAATTAAATGATGTATTAATGGTGAAATTATATGTTATTTAATTGAAATTGGTTTAATATAGAACATGAAATCAGTTATTTGGTAAGTAATTTATTAACCCTTGTTGTAAACAATAAATTATAAATGTGTTCAAATTACTTAAATGTAATAATTGTTTATTTCTCATCTTATTATTAAATCTGGTTGAAGTTAATTTGGAAATCAATTGTTGAAATTAAATGTAATTGAAATGTTTCAGTTAATATACGAAAAGACGTTAACTGTAGAATATGAGTATAATAATTCGAAACTTATGTTTAATTAACACATAAGATATTTGTTGATTAATAATAAGGATTTAAATCAAAATAAAAGAATTTGTTGGAAATTTAAAATGTAATGAACTAGGGTTTATTACCGTTGTAATTAAATGTTGAAGTTAATTTAATATTTAAATCTTGGATTTTAACATGGAAAATTTAATTTTAAAAGATTATAAATTCCCGTTTAACCAAGAATGATGATAGAAAACTTTTAATTTAGAGTTTAAAAGTGATTAAATTGATTTTTAAAATAGATTGTTTTAATTAACGTGTAAAATTAGTCTTTTTTGGCACTGTCTCGGATTTCAACAAAACTAGTTTCATCGGATCCATAATAGCGAATTATTATAGGATTTCAAGTTTCGTAGCGATCGGACTTATCGTTTGATCATGCGAGCTCGAAATGCGTAGAAATCAGTTAAAGGAATTTAATTAAAATAAAATAATTTGATTTTAAAGCTAACTTCTATATACAATAGAATTAGGGTTTGAAATTAGTTTCATTGATTTTAAAAATATTGAGAACCTATATTTTGACATATGGGATGACCTATTTTTATTTCGGGAATGAAACGAGATTTTCGGGCCTATGTTATCGCTTTGGCCCAATCGATCTGTTCCATCTATTCTAGTACCATCTCTGCCTACATATATTGTTATAAACCCCAGCAGCTTTCTATTTCTATTTTCTGTACGTACTTGTTAATCTCATCCGCTCCTTTCAAATGGCAAACATCCCAAACCCTAATTACAATTTCAAATCAAACCCAAAAATTCAAACTGCTCCAATCCTATCATATAATATATCGTTGGGAAACTCTTAACGAACGTAATCTGCATCTACAATTCGTTTTTCGATTAGAGGCTCCGTTTGTCCAGAAATTGTTAACCTTTCTCAACCGTCCGTTGTTAGGGTTTCACGATCAACGGTGGATCGTCGACCATTCGATGGTCGGGGAGTTGCGTCTGGTAGAGGAGGCGATGCAGTTGGAAAATCAAAAAAATTGAAGTCAAAAGACACGAATCAAAAGAAAACAAATTAGAGAAAAATCAGAAAAAATAATTAAAACAAAAACAAAAAATAAATATAAAATATAAAATAAAACTTGTATGTTTTTAAATCACCCTCCAATTTCTCGATCAAAACTAACAAAAAAAACTTAGCCTAGACAACTCTACCCGGCCCACAAAGTTGAATAGGCTGTTTGCCCCTTTTTTTTATATACGAAAATCCACAATTTCCCACTCGATCAATTCTCAATTTGGATAATTTGCTAATTCAATTCTCGAAATACAATTTCACTGCGTCTTCACCAGATCAAATTCAAGTCGAAATCAAACTTCAATTCTTACAACTCCATACTTGCGAACGTGGTTAATGGTGCGCGATTTTGGGAATTGGAGGAGGTTATGGTTATCGATGCTTGGGTTCGTGAATTGGCGATGTGGCGTTTGATTGCAATGTTTGCTGCAGGGATTCGGGATTCGATTGCCTGTAGTTTGTATTCACGAATTTGGATTTTTTTTTGGTTGGTGACTCGAGTTCGAGCGGCAAGTGGCTGGTATTGATGTCGATTGTGGGGTTTGGCGACTATGTGTCGAGGAGGGTGTCGCAGTTGTGAAGCGATTGGTGGAGCTGGATCTTTTGAATTGAGTTGGTGAATTGCTTGCTGATGGTATTGTAGTGAGTTTGGGTTTGAGGAGAAAGTATGACGTTGCTTTGTGGCTTCTTGGTTAATGGTTTGCCGTGGATTTTCGTGAGTGGTTTGGTGGTTGCTGGAGGTTGCAAGGATGTTGTATTACTGTGGTTGTGGAGTTTTGGTGAGATTGGAGGGTGGTGAAGTGGTGAAATGATGTAGATTGAAGGCAGATAGAAGTGCAGTAAGGACAGTTTGAGGCAGATGTTGGTTATGGTTGTTTGGCTCGCGACTGTGGCTTGTGGGTTGGAAGTGATGGCGGAGTTTGACAGGCACTGTGATGGGAGAGGATGGGTATGCAGGAAGTAGGGAGATTGTGATGACAAGCACAATGGTGATATTGTGATATTGAATGGATGTGTTTGAATGGATCAGATTGTGGACAGTGGTGATATTGAGATGGTCAGCATAGTGATGATTGTATTGGATTGGATTGTTACTGTGTCACAGTGGGGGTATTTGTAAAGGAAGATTAAGGGAAGATGATTGTGGTCTGTGTGGAAGAATGCAGAAGTGAAGTAGGGATGTTTGGACGGGTTTGCATGCAATGAAGTATGATGTGCAACAGTATAGAGTGGTTTGGAATGTATATGTTGGAGTAAGTTGTGCCAGTAGTGTCGATGGGGTGGTCTGTATGTATGAAATTTATATGAATGTTTGGGTGATAACAGCAATGTGTATGAATGTCTTGGTAACAGCAGTGTTTTGGTGATAATAGCAAGTAGAGATGGTGAACGATGACAACAATTTAGTCAGATGGTTGTTTTGGCAGTGATGATGCAAGGTAGAGGCTGGTGGGTTGCAGTCGTTTGAAGCAGTGAAGGAGTGGTTTTCTGCTGAGAATTGTGTTGAAGTTCAGTTGTGCAGTATGTATTTGACAATGATATGTGGTATGCTGGTTTATTTAGGTGAACTATGTATCAATGGTTCTAGTGCACTATGTATCAGTGATTAGTTGAAGTTGGTCTGTGAATATTTGTTTGTGGATGTGGAGATGATAGAAGATGGTTGTATTTGATGTTGCTGTGTAGTTGTTTGGTAAGAAGAATGATGAATTTGACATCAGTGAAGTGGTGGAGGAGGAGGTGGTAGTTGCTTTGAGGAAGTGGAGAAGTGCAGTGATCAAATGAAGCAAATGAAGGAATGATCAAATGTAGAAGTAGAGAAGTGTTCAAGTAACTGCAGTTTGGCAGTGGTTGCTCTATGGAAAGAAGTGTATGTTACAGTGGAGAGGGGAGTCTGTGCTGATGATCAAGAGGAGGTGACAGTGGGGGTGCCGAAGTCAGGTGATCGAGGATGTCAAGTGTTTGGTATTGTGGAGGAGTGATGAAAGTGAGGGGTTTGAAAATGTATGTGGTGGTTTGTGAATGAAAAGGGGATGAGATTGTGGGATGTGCAAGCTATTGTTTAACAGAGGTGGATAGCAGTTGTGAATGGTTCAGGCAGTTTGTAACTGATGGTGGCTGTTTCACTATATATATATGTAACAGAGATATGTAAATTGCAAAGCAAATACAATGTAGTTCAAAATAGAAATTGAAAATGAAATAAAACTTCTTTTTAGTAATAGAAAACAATGGAAATGCAAAATGAAACAAGAAAACAATAACAAGCAAAATCAAAATGCAAACAAATTTCACACAACAAACACACAAATCTTTTTTTTTATGTAAACACACACAAATCAAACAATAAATAATTCGAAGAATAGTAAATCAAAAATCAAAAATCAAAACAATTCCCCGGCAACGGCGCCAAAAACTTGTTAATCGACGGAATTTCTATCGGATTAGAAAATCGTCGATAAATTTCGAAATAAAAATATAACCGCAAGCGCACGGCGTATACTTGTAGTACGTGGCGAATACGGGTCGATCCGTAGGGAATTGATGATTTAAAAAAATCTATTCAATCAAATTAAACCAAAGTCGAGTGAAAGTTAAACTAGAGAATTAGAAAATTAGCTAACTAACTAAAAGAAAAGAGATGCAAATATAAGGGTTAAATGACAATTTAGAGAATAAATCCACTCTCTAGATTATGTAGTTCAACACATATGAAATCATAATCTCACTTTTATGGTCATAAGTGCTCTAATTGATGTGCTTATCATAAGTATGGCATATTTGTGTTATTGATTAGCCAACATAAGCCATCAAACTATAACACACCCCTTAAACCACTTACTAACTTTCATGAAATTTGACAATGAAAATGAAATCTATTTTAAGTATGGCCTATTAACTATTGATTAGAAATATAGACCATCAAATTTTAATTTCAAATCACTTTCTTTTGCCATAATCATATTTTGATGAAGAGGCAATTAGTGTTAGTGATTGTTTAAGCATAGTCTATTTGATGTCAACAATATAGGCTATCAAATTCAAAGCAAAAACAACTAGTAAACCATTTCTATCATCATAATTAAGCACAAAACGAGAGCATGAATTAACAAATAGTTGAAGCTACATAATTAGAGAGCTTCATTACCCCTAAATTGAAGGGGTTTAGCCTCTCATATTTGTCATTTGATTAACAAATGTAGCTAGCAACATGAAAGCAAAATGAAAGGAAAATGAAAGCTTAATGAAAAATAGCACTAATTAACAAGAATTAGAACTATTCTGCTTGCATGAAAGTAAATCTACACTACAACATGAAAGGAAATAAACAAGAAAGGGAAAAGATCATATATTAAATTGCATAAAAAAAGAAGAAAAAAATTACATGAAAATAAAAATGGCTAAGTAGCCATGAAAAGAGAAAGAGAAGAGGTTGTTTATTTATGAGCCTAAACTAAACTAAGAGAGACTAAGGGGGGAGGGTTACATGAAACATAAGGGGTACTTATACATGTGTTAAACCCTAATTCATATTTTTGGGGAATGCCCAAAATACCCTTGAGAAAGTGTGGTGGCCAAGTATCATTAACATCCACTAATCATCATTTAAGTGTACATGAAGCCATTAATTCCATAAGCATATGCATTAGCCTCTAATTTGTACATGAAGAAAGGTGAGTAGGTGGGGTCCTCCATTATCTCCACTTTTGAATTGTTTCCATCTTCATTTGTTCTCTTCACTCTTGTGCATGCATATATTATCATGAAACCACTTGTATATGAATTCAAATTCCTACAAAACAATATAGAAATTTTCAATTAAATTTTCTCAAATTGATATATGCACAAAAATGACCATTTTGCCCTTGGATGAAGATGAATATGTGACGATTTGAAAATAATATGAATTTTGGTGTAAACAAGTTAAAATGCCCGATATGATCATTTATTTAATTTAAATAGATTAAATATGGTGGTAAAAATATGCACATTTACGTGCACATCACCAGTCTTCATCCATCGACTCTGATCATCATGAAGTTGCTCGAGATTGCCAGATCTGGCGTGAGAAGATGGCCGCAGCGTGGAGTGCCTGGCAGCGTTGGATGAAGCCGTGAGCACGACGAAGGTGCAGGAGGAGACGATGAGCATGGTGGTGGGGTCCGATCTGGTCAAAGATGATCGAAGTTGGTGTGGTTGCGTAGTGGAGTTGGCGGCTGTAGGTGGGTTTTTTTTCGAGCGTGACTGTAAGGGTTCGAAGGAGGACGCGTAATTACTATTTTATCCTTGTCTCATTTTTAATTTAAAATTTAAAAATTTCAAACTTCTAACATCGATAACTTTTGCATACGAACTCTGATTGATGCGCGGTTTCTTCCGTTAGATTCGTCTCGAAATTCCGGACAATATGAAACTGGTTTGGTTGAATTTGGAGACTATTAAAATTTTCGGCGTTTATTGGATTTTCAATGGGCTTTAAATCAAAGGTGAGTGATTTAACCCACTCACGCAATACTAAAATTTCCATTGCAAGTTAAATAAAATTTATGATGTGGTATATAAATATTTATTGCTGTTGGTTGTTTTAAATTGACATTTGAATTGACATTGAATTTGACTTTTAAATTTATATTGAAATTTATTGCTAGTTAAACCCCCGACATTGATGACTATTAACTGTTGTGATATATTGGTTGATTTGTATGTTGTTTGAAACGGATGCTTATTTATTGATATGTTGGACATATGGTTGTTTATTTATTTTAATATGTCCTTGTCATCACCTTGTATATTATTGACATCATTTAAATGGTCATTTGAATCATTTTCAAAATTGGATAACTATGACAATTAATTATGGGTTGAAATGATACATGCCCATACAAATTTCTTGAATTTGGATTGGTTTGAATGATATTGTTTTAAAGAAAAAAATAATTTGGATTTATTTTAATTAAAGTGGTTAAAATTGGTATTTTGAATTATTTGAAATCTCTTATGTTATTGCACTCACGTTGTACACTTGATAGGAGATGGAAAATCCCGTAACATCTCTGAAGCCATTAAACCCATATTTTTATTTGATATTGATTTGACTTACATAGGAAATTTTAGTTCTGACTCGAGTGTATTGTTTTCACTATGCTCGAGTCAGCCTGAGTATTTCAGTGTTTCGAAGACGTTATTCCTTGAAGATGAAGATGAAGATTGGTGATCGTATTTATTATTATTTTTTCCGTTGCATTGTTTGATATGTTATTTATTGTACTCTGATTAATGTTGTAAAAAATGTGTAATCAAATGTATATTGTAAAATAGCATCATGAACTATTTTATTTGATTATTATATTTTATCGTTCCGCTGCGAGATTATGTGTATTGATTTCCTTCTTTTCTTTATTAAACCCCATCGATAATCCGCCCTTTTGAATGGTTTGAGTCAGGCATGTGTGGTTTATTGTCGACTTAAATTTTCCAAAAAGGTGGGTGTCACATAGCATATCAAAAATGAATCACATAACATTATGAACAATGTTAGAGTCAAAGAATATAATAACCAGAAAATATAACGCATTATATCAAACATACCAAATATCCATAGACATTGCATTAAATATGCTCAAACATACACATAATATCTATTACATATGTTTTCAATATATGCAAAAAGTAGCAGCAAATGTTTTAAGTACACCCCAAAAAGATTTCACATTGCCCGTTTAGTGCACACGCAAATGGAGCATCTTTCTTTTACAAAAGTTGACTATTACAAAAGAGAAAAAAACATGATTAGCGGCAAAAAACTTGAATTAGCCACCTAAGCCATAAATTCTTTTAGTATCCAATAAGATGCAACCTTAATAATTCATACGTACCAGATTTAATATATATAGATTTACAGGTCAGAGAACATATGGTTATACCTTAACAACTCCTTTTGGTGGATACTCTCCACTCAATCTAGGATCAATGCACCGTTTCACTTTGTCCTCGCTCAATCATGGAGTAGCCTGCAAAATTATTCAGTGCTTATCAGATCTATTTGTTATTGTATCTCTAATTTGGCATGGCCAAAATTAACTTAATGTAAAATACCATATTAAGTATTTCTCTTGATCAACGCATTGCTGGAAACAAATCTTATACTGAAGAAGGAACATTTAAATATAGGGTAACAAATTAACCTATTTTGAAAAAAAACACTGTAGAGCACAGCTTCATGTTGCAAAGACCATATACATATTCATATATAGGAAATAAATAAGCGTGATTCATAGTTGAGCTAAAAATACAGAGCTAATTAAATTCCCAATCGGGAAGGAGTTAAAGCTTTTACCAAACATAGAAGTTTGAGTATAAAGTGTATTTTAACTTTGATATTATGATACGCATTCAAAATTTTGAAATGGCTTCATAATATATCGATTTATAAAAATTTATAAAGTTAGTTAATTTATTGTTGTTGTTGTTGGTATAATATATATATATAAGTTTTTATAAAATTTTGTAAACTTGGTTAATATTTTATGATTTATTATTAATTTTAATATTATTATATAAATTTATCTAATTTTTATAAAATTAAGTTAATTTAGTTAGTATTTTATAGTTTATTATTATTATTATTATCTTAGTTAATTTTTATAAAACTTATAGTTAATTTACTATTATTACAAACTTAGTTAACTCGGTTAATACATTACTATTTATTGTTATTCTAAACTTAGTTAATTGTTATGAAACTTAGTTAATTTTTATAAACATGGTTTGTTTATTGTTATTATTACTATTTTGACTGTTGTTGTCAACGTTGTTGTTATTATTATTATATTATTATAAACTTAATTAATTTTAATAAACTAAGTTATTTTATTATTTATATTATTATACAAATAAATTTATTTATTTTTTATAAAACTTAGTTGATTTAGTTAATATTTTATGATTACTATGAGTATTAATATTATTATTGTTATTATTTTAAACATTGTTAATTTTTATAAAACTAAGTTAATTTATTTTTATTGTTGCTATTATGATTGTTGTTGTTCGTATTGTTATTATAAACATTAATTTTTATAAAAATTAGTTGAATTATTATTATTATTATTATCAACTTATTTAATTTTTATAAGCTTATTTAATTTTTACATAACATAACAAACGGAGTTAAGTTTTAAAATTTTAGTTAATTTATTATTGTTGTTGTTGTTGTTATTATACAAATTCAGTTAATTTTTATAAAACTTAGTTAACTTGGTTAATATTTTATAATTTATTATTATTATTATTCAAAATTTCGCTAATCGTTATCAAACTTAGTTAAATTTTAAAACTTCGTTATATTATTATTTTTATTTTCAACCTAGTTAATTTTTATTAGCTTATTTAGTTTTTATTAAACTTAATTAACGAAGTTAATTTTTATAATCTTAGTTAATTTTATTGTGATTATTATGATCATTTAAATTTTATTATTATGATTAGTTAATTTAACTAATCTTAGTTAATTTTATTATTATTATTATTTAACTAAGATTATAAAATTTTATATTAACTATTATAATTATTGTTATTATTAGTATTATTATTATAGACTTAATTAATTTTTATAAACTTAGCTAATTTATTATTATTATCACATAAACTTGTTATTTTTTATATAACTTGGTTAATATTTTATTATTATTATTATAAACTTAGTTTATTTATTATTGTTATTATATAAACTTGGTTGATTTTTATAAAAGTTAGTTAACGAAGTTAATTTATATTATTACTATTATTATTATTATTTTATATAAATTTAATTAATTTTTATAAAACTTAGTTAACTTGGTTAATATTTTATAATTTTTTATTATTTTTATTATTAGTATTATTAGTATCCTAAACTTGGTTAATTGTTATGAAACTTAGTTAATTTATAAACTTAGTTTATTTATTATTATTATTATTTCTATTATAATTATTGTTGTTGTTAATATCACTATTATAAACTTAATTAAGTTTCATAAACATTAGTTAAATTTTTATTATTACTATAAACTTAGTTAATTTTTATAAACTTACTTAATTTTTATAAAACTTAATTAAAGAAGTTAATTTTATAATCTTAGTTAATTTATTTTGATTTTGACTATTACCATATATATTTAGTTAATTTTATAAAACTTAGTTAACTTGATTAATATTTTATAATTTATTATGATTGATCTTAGTACATCAAGCACATCGCCTGCCCGCTATATGCTAATTTGTGTTTGATCCTGCATGCACCGATGATCTAATTTTAGTTTAAGGAACTAGTTTTGATACCTTAAAATCTTTCCAGTTGTACAGTACTATATAGTTAATTCTATTACAAACCTTGCCAGCCAAAGAGCGGTAGCCTACATAAAGTTCATACTACTTTTTAAGCCTTGCATATTGCAAATTCAAGTTCCTAAATACTACTTAAATATAATTTAGAAGTGATAATTGATGATCTGCAGTAGCAAGCTTGCTTGCCACTACAAACAAGAAACTTGAAGTTACAGGCTTGCTTGCAACAGGCAACTTGCAACTGCAAGCATGCAACTTGCAACTGCAAGCAACTTATAATTACAAGCTTGCTTGCAACCGGAAGCTCATAACTTGCAATAATAATCGGGAATCCTGTAGAAATAAGGTTGTGCAAAAATATACCATGGGACAATCAAATTTTACAAGTGTATGTTTGTTTTTTTCCTTTTTGACTAACAATACAGTAAATCAAACATCCCATACTTTATGATTGATCTTAGTAATAGTTGTAGAGGTAATGCCTTAATGTAAATTTATTATGATTGATCTTAGTACATTAGTTAACTTTGATAGGATGGCACCAGTATCGTTTTAAGTTGTAAACAATTTGGTACGAAGGCTTGTTCGATTTCTTGTAGAAACTACAATACTCTCTTACTCAAGATGTACATATCACAATAGTAAAGTAAAAATCAGAAATTAATCTTTTAGCTCAACTATATCATCTCACATTTTTATTACATTGAAAATCCAACACTAATTGCAAAATATTTTGATCATTATATGAAAACAAAAACAATTAAAAAGCAAAAAAGGAAAACTTTAAGGTAGTGTCTGGTTTGCGTTTTTACCTTTCATGTTCGCTTTCAATTTTCCATTTTGAGTCTTTTTGGAATTTCCAAAATAAACGTAACAAGAATTTCCAAATTATTTTAGAGGAAATCGACTATAAAGCGGGTTCATGATAGTACTCCTTTAGTTTTATGTGTAATTAGCGGTTAACTGCGAATTGTTGGCGGAGGAATTTTTTTGCAAATTAGTTCCAATTTTTGTTTGGTCTTTATGAAAACTCATTTCTATATCTTCCTCATCTGACCGACCAATGGGAGGTATTCTGCTGCTATATGTCCAATTTATTTAGTTGTATGCACTAATTTTATTTTTAAACAATTCTAATTTGATTATTAATTGTTAGTTCTCTTGACTGTTGAAGTGAAACAAAATCTTAAGCGATCAATTCTATTTTATCTTAGTCCAAATAACATAGTTATATAATCGATGTTTTAGCTAGCAATTTGTCAAATCAGCAGTAAGTAAGTATAATTTCTACGTCAGCCTAGATCAATCTTTGTATTATAAGAGCATTCTGAATGCTGCTACACTAACTTCCTATTTTATATCATATTTCACAATATTTATCAAACAACTCCAAGCAACTAACCCCTAACACGTATAATTTACTCTAAATCTACTATTTTCTGTCTCGGTTTTAAACTAAAAACTAGAAGAAGGCAAAATTATTTTCATTTAGCTCCATCAATCAAAAAGTGTAATTCAGTTTTAAAATAATCCATTTGACACCATAAAGAATTTACTTATATTACCTATCTAAATCAAAAAGTGTTCCCTCTTCAGTTCCTTGAAAATGATCATCAATTGAGGAAGATGCTAAACAAACAAGACAACAACGGTGATTGTATAGCTCATTTACAAGGTGATGAATCTTCTAGCCTGAAGTATAATAACACAGCATTATTCAAGCATTCTTCCAAATAAAAAAAGGAAAAAGAAAAAAATTAACTAACACTAAACTAGAACAAATAAGAGGTATCAAGTACTAGTGAGCACCTTGTCTCGAATCCGCAAACTCATAATAGGGGTTCTAGATATGAAACCAGTGTGATAATTCCAAACTACAACAATATAATCTGCTTCCCCAACCTGAGAAGAGCCAGTAACTAATTAAAAGCCTTGAACACAATTTTAAAATTTGTCCATTGTTATATAATATATTTTTATCAACTTATTTCATGTAAAATTTTCCTAGTTGTTATATCAGTGGTGTATAACTTATGGGTCGGCCATACTAGTATTCAAAGTCAAATCTTGTTATTTCATCGCAGCTTTCAGGAACCTCTAGTAACCTGTATTTGCAGTAAACTAAATTATTAGTTAACTGGTTTGATTTTCAGTTAAGGACGGTCTTATATATTTTTCTACTTGCCTCCCAAACATTACAGATATTGTAGTTGAAATGACATTTCCCCTAAAAAAATTAGTGACTTCATTCCAAACTGTCTCAAATTCTCTTTGAGCATCAGAGTGTTTAGGCCAAAAGTATTACTTATGCAATAATAAGAATACATGGACACTGAGAATGGAAAATATGAAAAATAACATAAGGGAAACTGGAAAGATAAGAGGGTGTAGTGAAACAAGGAGTAATTCACAAGAAATGATACGGTGGATGGAAGTTTGACACTACAGATCATAAAGTATAGGCCAGAAGCAAGCAATACAATTCAACTTCAAACGAAAAAGTGGAGAGAGAAGTACCTTCACAAACGATAAGGGAGAAACAAATGTTGAACTGGATATAGATATTGAAGTTGATGATAAATCAACTAAAGTCGAAGTCCATGCCTAAGAAAAAGAATCGTTTATAAATTTTGGGTGAGATTGATGAAGAGCAAAATCGTTTATAAATTATCATGTTTGATAATGTACCATCGAATATATGTTCCATGATTTCGAATCTGGTAGATATTGATGAAGAGAAAAATCGAAGATCGGAGATTGGAGATTAGGGTTCTAGACATCGTCGACTTCACAACTGCTGAAGAGTGTACGGTTAAAGATCGAAAATGGAGTAGAAAGGCTAAAGTTTAGTGATTGGAGATGGAGATGGAGTAGAACGTCAATTAGGGTTATTTCATTTTGGGGGAGGGGACGAAAATTGTTAACTGTTATTTAGGAGGGAGATGAAACTGGTTAAGTGATTTTGGGAGGGAGACGAAAATTTTGGGGCCAAAGCGTTACATACGTATCGTACAAAACAAATAGAGTAAAAATAATAATAATTAAAGGTAAACAATAACACTTTAGAATATTGCGTTATTAAATGGAATTATAAATAATATATTTTCTTGTAGTGTTAACTTGAATTTATTATTGACGTATTATACTCAATATCACTTATGAAATTTGAGTCTGAACACTCCTTCATAAGGAGTTTGTTATTTTTGGAAACAATTCTCTGGTATTTCATGGATATATGAGAACACCTCAAACAACCTTTTAGTGATATCATATTGGATTTGATATTTAATTCATTTATCAAATACATAAAAAAGTCACGATATCGTAGACAACATAACATGTATGATAATTCCAATTGCCAATGCATTTCAGATCCATCTTACATGTTCCACATTAAACATTTTAATAACGTGTCCTTGCATGTCGTTTGGGACATTCCCAATATATTTTTATATTTACTACAAAAGGCATCAATCACAAATCCAACGTCGAGTATTAAAAAAACTAAAGCTAATTTTAACACAGGTACATCGTTAACAATCGATGGTGCACTGTTTACTTATTGTTTAGAAATATCTATATACCTTTTAACATTCTTTCTTATGAACGCACGCTTCCTCAACATTTTAATTTATAATCAAACTATTTGATATTTCTATCAAAAACATTCGTTCAATTTTGATGCTTTTCTGAATGATACTTTCATATCCATTCTCAGATCGTATTCGAAAACCACAAACTCAATATCGCTCCCACTGACTTCAAGACATTTTGGTTGTTATATGCAAGCGGTCTTGTCTAAATCTATATTTAGAACTTTCCACTTCAACACATATATACCGAAATATAAAGTCATACTAGGCAATAAATTTGTGAGTAAAATCCAAACCAACATATGAGTACATCGAATGGTGAACCTTTAAGAATTTCAACAATCAAAATTCACGGTAATGTTTCCTAATATGACTCAACACTATATTCCAATTGCATTTGTTTTTCTCATAAAGACACATTTGCGGCCAATGGACCAAATCCCTTTGGGTACAACTATCAAAATCATATTTTGATGATATACTTGGAATCTATTTCAGATTAGCGCATTGTACTATATCATAAAGTCGATACCATATTATTCTTAACATTGACAAGAAACTCATAGTTCCTCTTCAATGCGTGAGAATACTTATTAGACACTCTAATGTGCTATGTTCATTAAGGTTTTCCTTGTAATCAGTTTTATCCTTGAATCATTTCCAGATCCGTTTAATAGCCAATAATTTCTCAAAGAAATTCCTTCATTACGAAGTTGGTATTTATAGAAACAACAAATGTTTCTTAGTTCAACAGAACATGCATTCATAAACATTTTATGAATTGCCTTATATAAAACCGAGTTTACATTAGTTAATTATATTTATGTTCACAACATAAATTAGTCATCCAATGACTATCGTACCCAAACTTCTTTTGGGCGATTCATACAAGATCATTTACGTCACTACGCCATAGATGACCTTCTGCAACACAAAACAAATGTTGGCTCAGGCCCGAAAAATGTTGCCATAGGTTTATGGCAACACTTTTAGGGTGATGCAATTTTTGCCGTTGCCTTAGACCTCAAAGGCAACATTTTGACTATCTAAGGCAACATAAGTAATATTGTTGCAATAGAACCCTATTTGGGTCTATGGCAACACCCATAGGTACCTGTAGCAACATTCCAAAATGTTGCTATAGATATTAACTTTCTGAATTTGTGGGGCCCACAATGTAGAGCATATTTGATTTTTTAATAAAAATAAATATTTATTTAATAAAATGCTATTGCATAGAATTTGATATTTAAACAGTAATTTATTTAAATAAATATTTTATTTCAACATTTGAAATAGTACAAATTCTTGACTCCACTATTTTACAATTCAATGATATATAACACTGATATTCACATATACAGATATTCCTCACTACATCACTCAGTTCACTCATTACATATGCAGTTTCAATTTATACAGACACCGACACTGACAAATATATGACGAGCCGAATGCCGAGCCGAAGGCGAGCCGAGAAGCGGGTCCGGGCGCAGCGCAGCACCGCCCGATTCATCCGATTTCGGAAGATCGAGCCTTCTTTGAAACGACGTAAAATGATGCACAAATGAAGACTGAACTTAATTCCTATCCTCCATCTCCTCGCCTAAATCTGCTTGAATCCCCTACGGCCAAACACCAAAACTCTACTGCAAACTCTTTTCAATTTCCAATCACCACATTAGCTTCTCTCCTTAACCAATACACAGCAGCACTCTACCATTGTCAATACAAACAATCTCCAAAGCCTCACAGTTGCATGCTCCTCCATCCCCCTGTTTCACCAACATCACTTCTTCAAACAAGCAAAACAACAACTCACTATCAAAAAACTGCAATTGCAACCACCCTTCACCATATTACAACTTTCCCAAACTTCCCAAATTTCACCAACCTTCAATACTCTATAAACACAAGAACACTCACCATCATTCAATCCACACTTCGTCAACATCCCACCAATATCCTAAAACCTACCACCTCTTACAACTTACCTTTAATCCTCCACTTTCACACTCTTGCAATATCAAACTCCAAACTCCGTCTACATCTCTCTGCCAACATTCAGGCATCACACTGCCAACTGAAACTCCTCTGCATCACCAACTTCCACCATCACTTCCATAACTTACCAAACCAACCAACCAACCTTCAACCAATACAACTACATCCAGATTCAATGGTGAACCAACCAACCTTAATGCTTGGATAAGATCACTCTGCACTCAGTCCGAGTTATGAACTTGCGATGGAGGCACAGGGCATCCAGAAGCAGTAGATACCCAGCCAGATTCTGAAACATTAACAAGTTCCAAAGGAGCATTTGCACAAACATACGGGGCGCATACTATCTTATTGAAATTACCAGTACCAAGTGAAGCAACCGCAATCATAGGGGAAAGTACGAAGAGATCAGACTGGGATGTACCTGATATAGGAGCCGTGGACACATTAATTGTTGCGAGAATGACAGCTAAATATCGAGGGCGGCAGTTCAGGTTTTGGGAGAAATTAAGACGCTAGAAGGGTTTTCAGGTGAAGTAGTCTAAAGGAGAAAGGTAGAGGGGTTGGTGGCGAGCAAGTCTTCTGTTGGAGGTGAGAGCTGATGGCGACGACAGCGGTGGCAAAAGGGGTTTGAACGGAAAACTTTGTTTGGCTTCGGGTTTTGGTGTTGTGACGGGGCTCTGGTTGGAGCTAGATGGTCGCGATGGGTCAGGGGGTAGCTGGGGGTGAGGGTGACAATTTGGTGGCGGAGGCGAATGGGAGGAGGCGAATTGGAATGAAAACCAAGAGGGGATCTACTCTGAACTAGGCGGGAAAACGAAATTTTGGGGCAAATTGCAGTGGTGATCCATTTTAACAACCAGATTAAATGTAGATCGTTGGATCGTATTCACACGGATTGCTAATTTTATTAATTTTTTAATTTGAATACATCTATTGCAACACTATATAAAAATGTTGCATCGTGTTACACTTGTTTAGCTAGAGCAACACATTTTTATGGCTAAGGTAACACCAAAAATACAACGTTGCAGTAGGACCAAAATTTTATAGCTATCGTTCCATTTTAGCTGGCAACACCTTGCAAAAATGTTGTAGAAGGTCATCTATGGCGTAGTGCGTATAATTTTTATGTGCAGTCTTTCAAATCACACAACCTACCAACTATTTGGCCTAGGACACGACATGGTTTCTTATAAACCCATATCTTGTATGATTTTATAAACTATTCTTTGGATGATATTTATTTTAACCTTATGTACTACTCTTAAGTACACTCCTTATAGAAAGAGTTTAACTCAACTTCATTCATCATTAATCGTGCTTTGTCTGAAAAGTTCGATTACTCCTTATTAATACATCATTATGTATTATTAGGAATAAGTGACCTTTGTGACTAAATTATTCATATTAGGTACATATGGAACTCTTTCCAATATACTCACCCATTCGATCAAATTGAATCATTTCTATCGCATGTTATATTATTTACATCCATTTTATACTCTATGAGCTTATCGTACACTTATACATGTGTATCAAATACACATGTATATGTCTATGATGACTCATTGGTGAATATGACAGAGTACATCGAACAATTTTGGTATTAGTAGACTTACAATTGCATACATCTATATATATCAATCCAAAGAGTTCCTCAACTCCTATGGCGCTCTCACTTAAATGGGTGCATTGCTCTTAATTGTTTGAGATATAATTAACTATCATTATATGATTTATAATCATATAATAAAAATTATTTCTCAAAACTATGGCTTAGTCTATAATTTCAGAATAACTATAAATAACTTTAGATACTTCAGTATTGTTAACCCAAAAAATTATCAACACTCTAGTTTGAGTGTGGAAGCACCAGCCCTGTTTAACAAGACAAATAAAATAGAAAAAGAAATAATAAATAGCAGAAAAGGTAAAGAGATAAGAGATTTTTATAGTGGATTGGCTATTAATGAAGCCTATGTCCACTTTATAGATTCTTTTGTTGATCTATTGCTATTACAAAGGAGTTTATATTACAATATAACTTTCCTTTCCTAGATTAGATCAAGCCACCATTGCTCGAGACAAAAGGAGGATCTCAGATGTCCCTTCATGACTGTTGTGTGGGAGAAGAAGAGTGAAGAAATAATGACAGAACTTTAGCAGAGATCAAATCCCCCCCCCCCCAATTTTGCAGATAGGATGGTATTTATAGGGGTTAGAGGGCATTTGGGCCAGAGCCACTTTACCAAAAGCCTGTAGTCATCATGCACAGGTCGCTCAAGAAGTTTGGGGGTGTTTGGAGCTAACTTTTCGGATTGGTACCGATCTGAAAAGTTGTGCAATTTTTGAGTTTTCTCAATTTGGTTGTCTTCCTATCCTATAATTGAGTGCCATGTCCGAATATCAAGTCGTTTGAAGTTAGTTTGATCATCCATCTTCATAGATCATCCAATCCATCCCTTCATAGAAGATCCATCCATAACTCACTTAATACTTAAGCAAATGATACAAAACTTTGTATATACAATGTACATGAGTAGGAGAGCCTCCAAATCGGATCTCATGAGGTGGGGCCCATCATAGGTGGGTCAGACCTGATCCGTCAAACTAGCTCAATTTGGAGGAGATCCACCAATAACTCATTCAATACTTATCGGAATCAGATGAAACTTAACAGGTAGCATCTAGAGGATGTGTGGGACCTACACTATGGATCATAGGTGGTAGGGCCCAACCTAAATGGATCGGACGATCTGATGAGTTTGGATTGGTGACGATCCAAATTGGCTTAGCCAAATGACTTCATTTTTGGTAGGGGCCTTCTTTTATGTCTTCTAAGTTTCCCCTCCAAATTTCATATCAATCCGAGTCCGTATGAGTTCTGTAGGTCCATTTTAATTTGCTCCGGTCCAAAAACTGGTAGGTATTTCAATGAGTTTTCACTTCTTGAACTAGGTTACTTGGAATGTTACCAGACCTGATAGGTGAGCTTAGTAGAGGCATAGGAGTGCAATGCAAGCGGTTAGAAGGAACCATGAGCCAATATTTCGGATCGGTATCGATCCGAAGAGTTAGCGTAATTCTTGGCCAAACTTTTTTTGTTTCTTTGTTTTGTACTTTGAGGCATTCGGGTCATGTTTCGAGTCGTTCTGACTTAATCAGAATGTTCTAACTCCTTTTGAATTTTTGTTGAGTTAAAAACATAGTTAGCACTTGCCTCCCAAAGTATGCCTTTTGAATGAAAGGTGTGCTTTGCTCTGGAACAAGTTCCAGTAACGAGTCTTTGATTGTTAAGCTTTCTAGCGGCTTTAGCCTGGCGAACCGTCCAGTTCCTTTGGATTATTTCGTCAATCACAAGTCGTTCCAAACCTGTTATAGCCTAAGACTTTATACTCTACCTAACAGTAATCTATACAGCATAATCACTCTGGTTTCATTCGTAGTTATTACATCACATGTCTCTAATTACATTGCACATCTCTAATTGACCCGTGGTCATTCGGGATTTACATCATTACCACTCAGATTTAATTCAGATTTGTAATATCATATATTAAAATCACATCATATATCGAAATCATATCACATCATATATCAAAATCACATTATATCACATCATATATCAAAATCATCCCGTGTCTATCCAAGATTTATCTATTTTATTCTATTTATTAGGCATTCAAATCCTTTTCGCAAAATCAAATGTTTTAAGGTTCGATCTCTCCGGACCATTTAAGTTTAGTGTGCAATCTCTTCGGATTGTTTAATGTTTAGTTTAGGGGACGATCTCTCAAGATCGTTTGTTAGTTCAGTTCAGGGGGATGAACTCTCCGGATCATTTGCTTATTAAGTTGAGGGATTAAGTAAGCCCATCCGCTCACTCTCCAGTGAGGGGACTTACTTCTTGCACTCTGGTTTCGTCTCTCCAGATGGGACTCTATGGCGTTCGATGTTCAGGGGGGATGATCTCTCTAGATCATTTACTTATTAAGTTAAGGGAGATTAAGTAAGCTCATCCGCTCACTCTTCGGTGAGGGGACTTACTTCCTGCACTCTGGTCCCGTCTCTTCGGTCGGGACTCTGTGGCATCCGATATCATACAAGTCCATCCACTCGCTCTTTGGCAAGGGGACTCGCACCTTGCACTCCGGTACCGTCTCTCCATTCGGGACTCTATGGCGTTCAAAATTAGTCATCGCATTAAATATGGATTTTACAAAATTCAAATTTCAAATCAAAGAAACCAAGTAGAAATTAAATAAGCAGAAATCCTGAATGTTTATCCCAGACATCCGACTCAGAGCGTGGTAAGGGGCCAATCTAGGTTTTTGTGCATGTCCAAGCGGTCTGAGTTTATAATCCTAAGCAATCATCCTAGATATTCGACTCAGAGCACGGCTAGGAACCAATCTAGGTTTAGCACACATCTAAGCGTTCTGGGGTCATTATTGTTTTTACTGCTAATATACAAAAAGAAATGTGCAAAAAAGAAACCAAAGCAAAGAGTAGTAGTTAGATCTAACTTCCCATCCATCCTAATTATGGAATTATCTGTCTTAGCCCGGATTCATGGGAATTCCTTGAAGCATCTGTTGTGGGTGGTGACTGCTCTGGCTATCCTATCACGGCTCTGTTCCTCATGTATTGCGGCAGCTAGTTGTTCCGAACTAGTTCTTCTATCTGATCACGAAGGTGTCAACACTCATTCGTTTCATGTCCGCCCAGCTCATGGCAGATGCAAAACTTTCTAGATCCTTTCTCTCGATCAGTGGGCTCTCTTCTCGGAGGCTTCCAATAGGGAATTTGCCCTCTATATCTAGGCATATCCTTTTAAGAGTTTCAGTCAGCTCAGAGAAGGAAGAGAATTTGGGCTCCCTCCTTTGTCGTTTTGATTCCCTAGAATCATCATCAGCTTCTCTTTTCCCTTTGTCCTTTCCAAATCCTGCTCCATAGGATCCCTTGCCATCCACAGCATATTCGCGTCTTCAGCTTCATATTCAACGTCAGCATCCTCCTGATGTAAATATCTCTCAGCTTCATAGTAAAACTCAGTAAGATCAATTGGTGGATCCCACTTAAGTGCGGCCCTGAAGTCGGTCTTGCTTGCGACTCCAGACAGTACCGCCATCAAAATCACCGATGGGTCCGGCCTATTAACCGCAGCCGCTGCTACATTGAATCTTGTTAAATAACTTCTCAATGTCTCCCCGGGCCTTTGTTTCGCATTTTCCAATGTCATCACATTCTTCGGTTGTGAGACGTAAACTCGGTATTGTCCTAAAAATCTGCCTACTAACTCGGTCCATGTGCTAATGGATCCATTCTCCAGCTGTCTAAACCACATCGCCGCCAAAATTGTCAAGTATAATGGGAATCACCACCTCATTACTTCCTCAGAAGCACCCAACACTTCCATATATCGGATATACCTCATCAAATGAATCATTGGATCGATCTTTCCATCGTACATTTCCAACACGGGAAGCTTGAAATCAGGGAGGATTTCTTGCGTTACGGATATTAGCAGTAAACGGGTTTCTGTTCACATCTTCCAAATCCTGATCTGTGCGTCCTCCTCTAACCAACCTTCTTACTAGTTCAGCAATTCGATTTTCACCATCCAATAAAGGTCTTCGTTCGAAAGCGATGTTCTGCACCCCTCCCCCACCTTGGCAAAGAAAATCCGGCGCATACTCCACTGGTTACACACTAGTGTTCTGCCCTACTCTCCTAACCTGATTTCGTCCTCCATTTCTTCGGGGTAGCCCTGGCACATATTCTTCTGCCGATTGCACTCTAGTATTTGGATTAGCTCCTGTATCACCAGTTCTTGGAGTTTCAACAATCACTCCATTGCTGCCCCTTTCGGTGCTGGCTCCAATATTGACCCCATCATTGGTATTGATTCCCAGGTTGACTCCCGTGTTGCCCCTAAGTATCGGTTGTTCTAGGTGTGGAGGCAATGTTCCGTCTCATTCTAATCCAACTCTAGTGGCTCCTGTATTATTTCCTAGGGTCTAAATTCCTATAGCTCCTGTAGTTCTTTATTATCCCATACTTTGGAAGAATCCCTCCATCATCACTTATTGCCCAACCAAGATTCCATCCTATGTCTCCTTCATCATCCTTTCCATTTCTTCTCTAGCTACATAGTTGGATTGGTGAGAATTTGCGGATACTTCCTGAATGCCTCCAAGCTCTAGTTGACTTGCTTCGGTTTTAGATCTAGCGTTAGGCTCTTTATTTTTCCCAAATCTCATATTCAAGCTTCAATTTTCTGGATCTACCTTTGTTCTCGGTGAAAGCACCAAAATGTTAACCCAAAAATGGATCAACACCCTGGTTTGAGTGTGAAAGCACCAGCCCTATTTAACATGGCAAATAAAATAGAAAAAGCAATATTAAATAGCAGAAAGGGTAAAGAGACAAGAGATTTTTATTGTGGTTCAGCTGTTAATGAAGCCTACGTCCACTTTATATATTCTTTTATTAATCAACTGCTATTACAAAGGAGTTTAGATTACAATATAACTCTCCTTTCCTAGATTAGATCAAGCCACCATTATTAGAGACAAAAGGAGGATCTCAATTGTCCCTTCATGGCTGTTGTATGGGAGAAGAAGAGTGAAGTAATAATGACAGAGCTTTAGTAGAGGTTAGTTCTCCCCTACTGTTGCAGATAGGATGGTATTTATAGGGGTTAGAGAGCATTTGGGCCAGAGCCACTTTACCAAAAGCCTATAGCCATCATGCAGAGATCGCTCAAGAAGTTTGGGGATGTTTGGAGCTAACCTTTCAGATCGGTACCGATCCAAAAGTTGTGCAATTTTTGACTTTTCTCAATTTGTTTGTCTTCCTATCCCATAATTGAGTGCCTTGTCAGAATATTAAGTCGTTTGGAGTTAGTTTGATTATCTATCTTCATAGATCATCCAATCCATCCCTTCATAGAAAATCCATCCATAACTCACTCAATACGAAACTTCATACATGCAATGTACTTGGTAGGTGAGCTTAGTAGAGGCATAGGAGTGCAATTCAAGTGGTTAGAAGGAATCCTGAGCCAACATTTCGGATCGGTATCGATCCAAAGAGTTAGCATAATTCTGGGCCAAACTTCTTATGTTTCTTTGTCTTGTACTTTGAGGCCTTTGGTTCATGTTTCGAGTCCTTCTGTCTTAATCAGAATGCTCTAACTCCTTTTGAATTCTGTTGGGTTAAAAATCCAGTTAACAAATATTCTCCATTCCATCACTTTAGTTGTGAAAACAAATACATATTATAATTTTATTTCTGTTATCCCGCCTTTTGGCAAGGCCGTGACACCAAGAACTTGACTACAAACCAATGACAGTTCGTCTTGGAGATCGATTATACGCAGGCTCACTATGAATATCGACAAATTTTTTCCGAGTCCGGATCGGGCTACAATTGATATGACATGACAAGCAAAGCTATGGGAGCCAACATTCGGAATTTCAAGTCAATCGAAGTTCATATGCTCCAGATATTGATGGATCACGGCTGAGAAATCCGAACTTGCATCGATCATATCTCGAGATCTACAAGTCCAAATGCCACCAAATTTGGACAGTAGCTTACTGACAACATAAGGAATGTCCACGCCAAATTTCAGCTCGATCGGAGCAATTCTTGATCGATTCGAACCAAGGGTCGAAACGATATGGACCAACTTGCATCGATCATATCTCGAGATCTACAAGTCCAAATGCCACCAAATTTGGACAGTAGCTTACTGACAACCTAAGGAATGTCCACGCCAAATTTCAGCTCGATCGGAGCAAATCTTGATCGATTCGAAGCAAGGGTCGAATCGATATGGGTCAACTTGCATCGATCATATCTCGAGATCTACAAGTCCAAATGCTATGAAATTTGGACAGGAGCTAACTGGCAACCTAAGGAATGTCCATGCCAAATTTCAGCTCAATCGGAGCAAATCTTGATCGATTCGAAGCAAGGGTCGAATCGATCCCAAAGTGGGCCCGGATTTCCAAAGAGCGGGCATGTGGGCCCCCTCACGCGCCAGAACTGGTCTCCCCTCAATTTAGGCGAAATATCAGCCTCCTACACCTATAAATAGAGCCCCTGGTCATTCAGAAAAGGGGTCGGAGAATTCTAAGTACTGAAGAGCGCCCAGATTCTGCCAGATTTACTCCAGAACACCGTCGCTGCTTTAGATTGAGACTTAGCATATAAAATCAGTTGTATTACAGTATAAGAAATTGTAATCTTCAAGTATCGAGCAATAAAATCATCAAACTTCATAGTTGACGTAGGCGAAACGCCGAACCACTCTAAATCGCTGTCTTCTGTGCAATTTACTTTCTGTTATTTGGAGTTTTTGTTAGATAATCCTCAGTCTTAATTTTCCTTCTTCACTTTTATCTCTTCAAAAACTTCCGAAGAGTGTTGTGCCCATTTTTGGTACAAACAATTTCATAGCGAATATTCATAATATTCACATTGAAATATAACTATATTTATTTTTCAGTTGACACCAAAAAACAGTCATTATTTCATAAATAATATTCTGTATGTTTTACAGAAACAATTTTTGTAACTTGATGCAATCAATAAATGTTGTATGGCATGCTCCCACTATTTTTGCCATTACTATAATAGCATATTGAATTAGGATGTCCATCATTCATTTAATATAGGTTATTTATTTCATATACTATAACTGGTTTATAGTGGAGAGTTCTTTCATCAAATATCTAGAACTCAAAGAAATAAATCTTATAGAAAACAATTTTTAATATGAAAATACATTTCGAAACAGAAATCATATTTCTTATTTCAATGTTTAGTATTGATTATTCTTCTTACATTTCTCATTTTTGATGTTTCTTTATGAAGCAGAAGTGGCTATTCACTCTCTTCATCCCAACCGTACCTTAATCCACACTACTCTTGTACACTGGTTTTTCTTTTAAATGATCGAACCATTCAAAAAATACCCTTACTATAGCACAAATATGTTGCATTTTAGTGATCGATTTCTTAGAGTTATATTGTATTTTTGGCCTTGTATTACATCTAACATAATGCGATCCTTTTGTAATTAATCAAATTGAATATTGGATCTCACATTACTATTTATTGGCTCATTTTGAATAAACTAATTTCATCGAAGTATCGTACATTATGAACTATGACCATTCCCCGTATAACACTTGTATGCAATAGTATATGGATCAAATATCCATAGTCTTGTATTGCTTTTAGAGTCCAAAACTCACAGAATGCAATACATGGTCTCGACCAAATAAACACGTAAGCGACCAAAATACGAATGTATTTAGTAGTTGTAAAATCAGGCACTTGCATGGTTATTGAAATGTTAACATGCAATAAGTAAGCATATGTTATATTTCTATTTGCCAATCTTCAATTTAGTTCAATTGCATATCTTAATTGATAAATGTTTTATCAATCATATTAAATTTACAAATTTATCGATGTAGATTATTATAACATTATATAGCATATGTTCTTACAATATTAGAAAGGTTAAATTTTATAATTTAATTTTTCTAATAAGGCTCTCACTAGTCTTTTATGTTTCACCAAACCCTAAGTGAAAATAGAAGTCTTTCGACTTTATTAGTGGGTATTAGGACTCATCCATCTAGGAATTCTGGCCTTGAGTTTGCTCAACGAATCATAGCTCCATGGATAATGGATAACTTCTTATCGGTTGTATCATATACAACTGCTAACCCATAGTAACTTATCCTAATTTCACTTCGACCTTGAGTTTGCTTAGCAAATTGAAACGAAATTATTCACTCGTACCTACCATATCGCGACAGCCTAAGTATAGTATATGTACCTTGAGTTTGCTCAACAAATACCTATAGTTATCTTACCTCATCTATTCAATATATTAATAATAGTACACACAACATCACTAGCTTGAGTTTGCTTGACAACTAAGGAGTATGTAAATAATTTATTAATATATATATATATAGTAGAGGACAACATTATATTGAAGATATAATCTTTAATATATTATACTGAGTGATATCGACTTATGGAATAATGTATTTCTTATGAAATGTCCTCGTGATTCAAGTGTCAGACACATCTAAAATCATGGTATACGTACAATACATAGGTATTTATCCCTTAAGTCAATTTAAGGTTTCTTTAATGTTCCACATTTAGTTTATACATTCATATTATATAAGTTTTATTATTGTATAACTTTTATATTTCATATTCTTATATAATAGTCTTATGTATATATTATATTAATTAAATATTATTTAGTTAATCTTAATTAATTAACATTTTAATTACTTTAATATAACAATTATATTTAATAATTATTATGTACTATTTAGTACAACACTTATATCATATATGTGTGTATATTATTTAGTTAATTTATTTATCTATTAAACAATTTTAATTATATTTATATTACTTTCAAAATTCATTTATATACATGCATGTATACTTATGTTAATTTAACATTTTAAAATAACATAACATATATCATAATATATAATACATGTATATATTTATTAATTTATTAACTTATTTAATTAATATATTTTATTAATCTTATTAATAAATTTTATAAATTTTATAAATTTCAAAATTTAACTTATATTAGTTTTCAAACATCTAAAAAAATTCATTATATTATAATATTTATAATATGTATGTATTATATTTTAAATTTAACTTTTAAATTTAGAAATCTTATATTTTCAATTTTCAAAACAATTTGAAAATTTATATTATAACAATTATAATATTTTTCTTATTTTATTTTTATTTTTAAAATAATTTTCAAGTTAGACCAAGGCCTAATTCAAATTGGTCATTTTCTATTAGGGATAACCTTTTGGGCTTACCTCATCATTTGGGGCTTGGCAAGTAGCCGGGTTAGGCATAGTACTTGATTACCCAAACCCAACCTTAGACACTACTTTTCTAAACACCCTAGTATATGTGTAGGCTTTAATTAGTCAGTTCTAACATGACTAATTTAGACCTCATAGGTTATTGGACTCTAATACCATTGTTGGAACTGAGCCAGCCCATAGCAGAAGTTATGAGTGAATTTCAAAAAAATTCTCTTATTGGATCTTTATTAGGCCTATGATGCCTACTTTATTTAGAACATTTCTAAATATAATTTAAACAAAATATTTAATTTTATTTAAAATTATAAATTATATGGTTATGTATTATTTATGTTTTGATATACACACACACACACGTGTGTCATATATATCTGTGTGTGTGTGTGCGTGCATGTGTAACTTATCAACCCGTGCAAGGTATAACATGTCCGTGTATATATGTTGGGATTTACATCCCAATGCATATGTTAGCTCATCAATATGCAAGTATATATTGTCCAAATATATATATATATACATATGTGTGTGTGTGTATGTACTATTATTTATATATAAATATTACAAATATATATATATATATATATCTGTATTAAGTTTTGTTTAAATAATTTTATATAAGTGTATTAATATGTGTTAACAAGATTTCTTATCATTACCCCAAATAATGAAGGTTATCTGTTATGTAAGTAAAATGGAAAATAAGATATGTATCCTCATTGGAATTCCCTTCTGAGTATGCTTTATTTGATAATATTTCTCAGGCAGTCCTTTCGACTCTGTCGAAAGGGTCGGTTTCTGTGTTAAATGACCTTTCGATCTACATGAATTAATAAGGTTTCCCTTCGAAAGCCTTCCTTTTGATCCAATTGGAATACCTTGAGTTAAGTCCACTTGGGTAGGTTTTGGCCTAATCGAAGGCCTAAAGCTGTAGATTTGCTTGGGTTCTGGTTAATGAACAGAAATAGGGGTTGCGACCCTGTCGAGAGCCTGGACCTTGAATTCCTTATGTTGGTTGTAGGTATTTGTAATTGCTTGATTATGAGTGGTTTCGACTGTGTCGAAAGAGAGTCTGATCGATGTAGGTGAAACCTGAAATACGCAAGGTGAAACCAACAAGCTTTAGTGGAACAGTAAAGTAGATTAAAGTACCCAAGACTCCCATTTATTCATCTAAGAAGACTTTATTTCTTCAAACTCTCCAAATTGATTTTCAATTTATGGTTACAACACTTTATTTGAGAGCATACAAATTGAGAATAAGAGGAATCAGATCCCTAAACGTGACCCCTTAGGTCTTATTTATAGATGCGGCTTGGCGCCTTTCGACCCTGATGCTCTCGACTGGGTCGGAGGATGGCTGCTGAGAGACTTGAGCATGTTTCCGCCTTTGTTGAAAGGTATGGTAGCGCTCCTCTTCTTCGAGTTGTCTTGTGAGTGCTTCCGACTCTGTCGTTAGCCTTTGTTCATTGGTTTCGATGATGTTGGTTATACCTATGCTCTTGTTTCTGATCTGATGCAAAACCCTTCCTAGACCATACTGGTTTTGACTAATTCGAAAGGCTTACTATAGCTTCCGAAGGGGTTGCTTCAGATAATGCTTCCTTTCTAGCAGTTTGAATGAAGGCGAAACCATTGGTTTCAAATGGTTTGGCACATGCTCAAAGAGCTATTCTTCATTGTCTTCGGAAGGTGTGGCTTCACCATAATCGAAAGGTCTTTAACTAGTCGAAGGGTTGCTAATGAGGGCGGAAGGGTGCTTTCGACTCCTCTATCTTCTTCGAAAGATAAGAACCCTTTGAATATTATCTAGGGAAACCTTGCTACACCTTCAAAAGGTCTTGTAGCTTCCATTTTTAATGGCAGCAACCCTTCGAATCCTTCGAAAGGTTTGGTTGGAACTCTTCTCTCTTGTTCTTTGCTTAAAGAGGTTTCGACTCAATCGAAAGGCGATTTTTGGAGTAACATTTGCCCTCCACGAAGGGATGCACTTGACTTTTCAAGTCAATCTTGTCATAATCCAGAAGCTTTCCCGCCTCTTGGCCTTCCTACGTGGATCTGGGCCGTCCATTCAAATCTTTTTCAGTGGTTGATAATTTGGGCGACTTTTCTGATAAAGTACACCTTTCTTCTTCTTCCTCTTTTACTTTTCCTGCAATCAAAAGTCTAAGTGTGAATAACATAATTCCAAAACTCCTTAAATTCCATGTTTACTTTCAAAAACCCAAGAAATCATCAAATCTCATTCGTAAGTTTAAATTTAACCTTACTTTACTTATTTCTATCGAACTTCACTTCTCCTGATTTCAAATTTGAAATTCGATTTTTTTTAAGTTTGACCTTCGATTTTTTGGAGTTGATTTGGTTTGATTTGCTAGGAAGCTTTTATGAATTCTATTTTAGGAATTAATATAGTTTGTTTCTTATTTCGATTTTGAAATTGATAGTGGATGACATTGAAATCCGCTCCTTAACGGGTTTGGGTTTTCATCTCAAAATTTCCTATTTTCGTTCATCATTATTAAATCTTGGTTTTAAGTTTGATAATAATTATTATTATTTATACTTTTGAAATCGACAAAGATCGATTTACGTTAGAATTCATTTTTTTAAAATAAGTTTGATTTACTTGTCATTAAGAAATTTTTAGAATCCTAGATTGCAATCGGGTTTGGGGAAGATGGCGGAACATGTTTTCTTCACCCGAAAGTTTCAAACGTACAGATGAAAAATTGGCGCCACAAAATAACTTTTCTACCCCTTCGAAAGGAATTGAGGCGGCAACTTGGTTTTACTTCCCTAGCTCCTTTCGATGGGGTCGAAAGGTATTGTAGTGCCGATTTGATCAACCTTGTCGTAAAGTTATGATGTTAAGTAGAGAGTAGGAACTCTTTCGATAGCATTAGGTTTCAACCAAGTCGAAACCCTTTTAATTCGATTGCAATCCATTTTCCTTAGTTAATTTTTGGAATCATTAGACCCCGTCGACCCCTTCGACACTTCCTTTATCTACTAGGTCGAAACCCACCTAGAATTGTTTTTGTCCAGCTTTATCAAAACGTCCTAAGTGTATATGAATTTAACATAGAACCTTTCGACTTCAATGAGTATGTTACGTTTCGACAACGTCAGTATTTTTCTCAGGAAACTTAAGTTTTTGACTTCGACGGCATCGTAGGGTCTTACTACTTGGTTTATTGAATGTTCGTAATGCATATTTTTTGTTTAAGTTAAGTTGCTTTTAACTAATTCTCCTCAGCAATTTGATTCCTGTGGAGCTTTCGACATTGTTGAAAAGTGAGGATTGAATAAATATTTTGTTTTATCCTTTTGACTTTGTCGATAGCTCAAGGAATACTTTTATTTAGGCTTTTGACAACGTCAAGATGTATTTGATATATGTTGATGTCCTTTTCCTTTCGATCTGTCGAAAGCCTAATGTCTTTGATTTTCTACTTAAACTTTTTACACAAATTTGAAGTTTCATATTCGGTTTTTGTTTAAGTCATTTGAGTTGGTTTTCTATTTAATTCTTAAAGAATGTTATATCCATATCAAACTTAAAAATCTTAACTGAAACATTTTCACCCGGCTGAGTCATGAGTTCCCCAAAGAAAGCTGAAGTCATCTCTAAGCACTCTATCATTTAAACCCAAGGTGAAGTCAATGCCATCCTTAACGACTTCGACATCATTGGTATTGATGTTATTCCCTCAATGGAGACGGACACCATCAACAACCCTTCTGAAGGGTTTTTTGCTTACACTGCCATCCACGTATGGCATGGTAGATTCTTACCCTTTCCAGAATTCTTATCTACATTCCTCTCTCATGTTGGGATTACTCCAATCCAGTTGTCACTAAATGTCTATACCTATCTCTTGTCTCTAGAAATGATGGCATTGGAATCCGGCCTTCCACCTCCCAACGCCGAAGTATTGAATTACTTGACCCGGCTGGTCAAGTTGAGCAATCTTAATAATCAGATATACAGGGACAAACCCCATAAAAAGATGATTTCGGATGGGGTTAATAAATTCAGGGACTGAGAAAACTAATTTTTCTTCATCAAGTGCTTTTCTGACATTCGCAGGACTTTTGCTTCTCCTCGTAAGTCTTGGTTTTGTTGCTTTCCCTTACTTAATGTTTACCGTCGCCCAATCTCTGCTTTTATCAAGTGTCCCCGCTAAAGAGCTTAACGATAAAGATAAGAAAACAGTTGAATCTTTAATTGCGGCTTCGAGCCAAGTTGGGAGCAGACTGACGCTGTTGACTCCCATCAATCTACGAAAACACTCCCTTTTGCCCGTAGGCCAGAAGATCTTGGGAATTCCTCCATCTATTCAACACACTTCCCACGGCAAACGTTTTCTCTCCCTAGGTGACTCGTCAACTTTTTATTCTATGTCTGATCACCTTGGTATGTTATAGGTCAAGTATTCACTTTTCATATATGGCATTCTCTGAACTATTTGGATGAATTTTTAATCTATTTGAACTTATTTCAGCTTCTTCTCAAGTCACAGTGCCTATTAGTAGTGATGTCCCTCTTCCTCCAACTTCCGGAGTGTCGTTAGTTATAGAATCACTGGCAAAATCCAAAAAAGCTTTAAGAGGAAGTTGATGGAACCATCTCAAGCTGAGCCTCCCAAGAAGGTCACCAAAATTATTGATATTGAGGAAGAGGAGGAATCATCATCTGATAAGTCTCCAAAAAGTCCTGTTATAAAAGCTCCTAAAGAGAAGCCAGAGTAGACTTCAATTACAATCGACCCTCTTTCTCGAACTTCCATATCTGATTCTCCAGCTGCACTTCATCAAATGCAAATGGCTTTGGAGGCTTCCCCATCCATAAAGCAAATTCCCTTAAAGCCATCGTCCTCTACTCCTCCTTCCATTAAATTTGAAGAAATAGTTGGGTCCATCCTTCATTCCAATCTTTCACTTCTATCCATCCACCTTCAGTTGTAACTGATTTGGTGAGACATTGCCGCTCTTTAATTCAATAACTTTTGGTAAGTTCCATTTCAATCAACTTTACTATCATTGGTTTTCTTTAAATCACTAACTTGCGTCATATTTCCCTTTTCAGATTTCTAAGAGTTGGGCGGCTTTGAATGAACATGTTTCAAAGTCCTCTGCTAAATCCTCCAAACTTTAGTAGGAAAATTCTGAGCTTAAAAATCAAGTTTATGCTCTATCTGCTGCTAAAAATGATGCTTCCATAGAGTTGGAACGAGTAAAAGCTTCTCTTGCCCGAGCTGATAATGATCTAGAAACAGAGAGGCATGCTTGTCAACCCTTACTAATGAGAAACTTGCCGTGGAGCTCACTTTGAAGGATTCTGAAGACGAGAAGGTCCGCTTGGTCGCAAAGAACATCTCACCGAAGGAAAAATTCAAGAAGACCAGAGCTTCGTTAAAACTTGCTATCCATACCATCACTGATGTCAAGCAGTGAGTGTCCCAATTCGTTGGCGCCACTCTAGGGCAAATGATGCTGAAGACTTATGAAGATGCTCCCATGCTTGCATATGCTGACAACTATAAGAAATGCCCAGACTTTGGCTTTCCTTCACTTGATTCTGCCTTAGTCGACAAAGTGATGGGCAAAATTAAACAGATGAAGTAGGGGATTGAGCCTACAGATGAAGAAGAAATCAATGCTTCTGAGATTATTTCTTTTGATGTCCCCTCCTTTGAAATCGAATCAGACTCTAAGGAGGAGGGTGACAAAGAAGGGGCCGATGAGGAAAAAAGAGATCATGATAGCGATGGTAGTGATGATGATAATAATGATGATGACGATGATAACCCTGCTGGAGGCCAAGGATTTGATGGAGATAAAGGGGGTCCACCTGGTACTTCTAAATAGGATGATGGCGACAGCGCTGAATTTCCTGAGAAAGAGCCATCTCCCCAGCAGGATATTCCACTTGCATCCCCTAGGCCTTCTGCTCCATTTGAGGATGAGCCTGCTCCTGTTCATGTTGAAGACCTAGAAGGGAAAGAGCAAGCCCCTCAGACTTCTGTCCCAGTTTCTCAAGTATGGGATTCTCTGTTTAAATATCTTTTACTTCGAAGATAATGATTAGTGCAAAATCGTTTGTTTTAGATAAGGAAGAAGTCCGCCCTTCTTTATAGGACTAAACTTGAAAGGAAACAAGCAGAAATTAACAAGTTATATAGAGAATTAGACAAACTGATAAAGGAGCACAATGTTGTTTCTGAAAAGTATCATAATCTCGATAGGAGTGCCTCTGTATTAGCGTCTTTTAAACATCAGAGGGCTGCCCCATTATTAAAGAGAGCGAGCCTCCGATACGACGCTCTCTTAAAGGAGAATCGAGAGTTACTTACCTTATTCTGGATGATGATTGAGGAAAGAGACATTTTAGTTAACTTTTTGTATAAAGCTTATTGCAGACATTCGATTTTAGACTTCTCCTACTTAGGCGAATTCAGCGGGGGTTTATTCAGACGTTTTCACAAAAGATACTTAGACGAGTTTGGATTGATCCGCATCCCGGAGCTTGTTGGAATTTACCAAGGGTTGGGTCGATTCCACAAAATCTCCCCGTTGAAAAGCTTAAGTACTACAAAGATAAATTTATCTCCGAGTCTTTCTCTAAGTTTGTCTTGTACGAACCAGAGGAGTAATTATAAATATGTAACAATTTATTGATTTGCAAATACATGTTTTAGTCTTGCTTACCATGCTTAGCTTCTCTTTATTATACTTTCACAGAATGTCTGTTCACTAGGTCGACTTGTTCCTAGAGACCACTTAAGTTAATATGTTAAGCTGAGGAGATTTTATCATGAAAAGGCATCACTTTTAAAGTCTTCGAAATTAGCAAGATATTGCTTTCTTCGAGATTTACAGAAACTTTATCTGGAATACCCTCGTCTCCATTTTGATTTCCTTGGAGACGAGAAAGAAACATTTCTCAAGGAGATCAGAACATTTCACACAAAGTTAATTTGCAGTCGCGATAGTCTACCAGCCAGGAAGTGGGACTATAACAAATGCCCGCTGGTCATTACCCCAGAAAGAGTCACTATCCCTTTCGATTCAACAATTACACTTTTTGTTAACTCGCTAGATAAAGTTAGAAAAGTAGTCTCTAAATTTTAGACGTAATCCAGATACTTGTTGTATACTTTAACTTCGTTGCTGTTTAAGTTGTAATTCATTATTCTAATAATAAAGATACTTTTTATCCTGATCATGACTTTTATTTTATTTCTTTTGCTTAAATAGGAGCTACAGTTATCCACAACTCTTCTTCCTCATAATTTATCATCTCGTGTTGATGCTCTTAGAGAGAAGTTGTTGCAAAGAAGTGGAGGGATTGTGCCTAACAATGACGTCTTGCTGGAATGCTTTGGTGGCAATGCTGAGACCATGAAATGGCATAAAAGATACTTGGTTCAGAAAACCATAGCTAGCAATCAAAAAGATCATATTGTCTATCTTGAGGCTGAAATCAAAAGTAAAGATGAAATGATCACCGCACTTAAGCGACAAGTGAAGTCTAATCCCACAATTGATTTTGATAGTAAGATGTCTGAACTTATCCAACAAATAAGTGACCTGGAATTGAAATTAAAGGATAGTCGGGCACAATGTGCTTCTTTGGAATTCATTATCGGGGACAAAATTTCAAGTATTGATTTGCCAGTTCCTCATGTTACTCCTCCAGCCACTAAACCTACAAGGTCAAGCTTCTTGCGGCTTAGAAATTCTCCACCATGCCCACCCTCCTCCGGGCTTAGATGAAAATGTTGTGGGAAATTGGTGTCGTAAAGTTAAATTTGAGATAGCTAAATATTTCGACGAGGAATAGAAGATCAAATATTCTCAGACCATTAATGATTATGTCGCCAAGAATCAGAAGCTAAAGCGCGATATCTATCTCCTCCAAAAGCGTATCGTGGAATTAGAAAGGGAAAACAAAACCCTTAGGGCTGCAAATAGGGCTTTCAATCGCGCCCTAAAGAACATAGAGGCTATTGATGATGAGAATAGTGAAAGGAGGAAAGAAAAGAAACTTGAAGAAGTTCTCAGTGCCACGATTCACCATGTAGTAGACCCCACAGTTGTTGAAACTCTCGACAAGGCCGCTAAAGAGTTGTAATTTATTTGTATGTCTGATTTGGATAGACTTGTTATATATATATGTATGTGTGTGTGTGTGTAAATAACTTCATAAACTTGTAAATTATCTCATGGTTTATGTAATTTATATAAATTTTGTAAATATTACCTGATTTGCGATCCTTGAAATGTCACCCCTGAAATGTTTTCTAATAGCTCATTTATTACTTCCAAATTTGCTAAATCTTTTATTTTTCCTTGCTGATTTTCTTGATAAATATAAAGCAAATAATATTTCTAGTTGTTCGCTTGAAATTAACTCACCGGTCTATGTATATTATTTGCTTAACAAATCATCTTGTTAATTGCATAAAAAGTAATCTATATTAAGTACTTAAATCCCATCTTCAACCATGATGAGAAACACTTAAGAATTTAACTTTAACCATTTGGCTGGTATATCTGGAATTTGTTGATAGGAAATCCCGTTTTAACACATGGATATAAATATCAGATAGCACTTTCTCAAGAGATAGTTAATAAGGAGTTAAATTCAGAAACCATTGTCTGAATATTTGTAATAGAATCCAAGAAACTCATTCTCGGGCCTTAGCGAAATTTGAAAACCTAGTAATTTGAAACCCAGATTCGGGCATTAATAAAGACTTATGATCTTTTTAAGAGTATATTTTTGTCCCAGATTTGGGCATTTGTGATGAATAGAAATCCATTTTCGAAAATTTTGCGCCCAGATTAGGGTTTAAGTAGTGGTCTTGATACCCGAATTCGGATACAATAAAGTCTCTAATAGATAAAGATCCATTACCTAGATTCGGGTATTAGTAAATGAAGTTTTGAAATGAATGTCCCGAAACCCAGATTCGGGTATTAATTGGTGAAATTTAGATGTGTGAGACTCGAAACCCAGACTCGGGTAGTAATAGATGATACTTAGAAGTGAAACTCCCAATACCCAGATTCGGGTAATAATATGTGGAGCTCTATCCCACTTCTTTGCTTTTGTCCTCCTTGACATGTATGAACCCTTTAGGTTTTGAATATATATATAGGAATAGTTTGATTAGCTGCCTCTTGACCTTGGATGTCTTAGTCCATAATTGGATATGCTTTTTCTCAAGCTTGAACATCTCAGTTCGTGATTTGATGAGCCTCTTCTCAGGCTTACATATCTTAGTACATCGTTGACTGTGCCTCCTCTTGGGCTTGGACGTCTCAGTCCATTATTGAATGAGCCTCCCCTCTGGCTTGGACATCTTAGTCCATTGTTTGATGGGCCTCTTCTTTGGGCCTGGACGTCTTAGTCCATTATTGAATGAGCCTCCCCTCGGGCTTGGACATCTTAGTCCATAGTCTGATGGGACTCTTCTTTGGGCCTGGACGTCTTAGTCCATTATTTTTCGGTGCTCTTGGTTAGCTCATTTTAGAGGCTAGAACCAAGGACTTACCCAACCTCCCTCCGAGGTGCCCTGCCCTGGCCCTTTTGCAGTGCGGACAAGGGGTTGTTCGGTGCTTTAACCTGGCAATCTTATGGCACGGATAAAGGCTTACTCTGTTCTCCCTCTAGGAGGTGCCTTACTCCGGCCTTTTTGCAGCACGGATAAGGGCTTGTTCGGTGCTTTAACTTGGACATCTTATGGCGTGGCTAAAGGCTTACTCCATCCTCCCTCCAGGAGGTGCCTTGACCTGACCAGAGGCGCGACCAAGGGCTCGTCCGATGCTTTAATCTGGCCATCTTATGGCGCAGCTACACGCTTACCCGCCCTCCCTCCAAGAGGTGCTCTGCCCTAGCCATCTCGACACGGACAGAGGCTTTTCTACCATCTTTGGTAGTATCCAAATATAATAAGCATTTCACTCCCAACCATGTAGATTTTCTCTTTACAGAAAGTTACTCTTTATTGATTTCACCTCAAATTCTTTTACAAACTCATGGATTTTTCCTTGCCGAAAGAAATTTATAATCATCCCCTCCAGGGCTCTACAATGATTGGTTTCATGACCATTCATCATATGATAGTAGCAATAGGATCCCCTCAAGTTTCTTTCATGTTTTGGCTTCTTTTTCTGTGATGGCTAGTAGTTAAGCTCATCATTAGTAAGTAAGTAGACATTTTCCATAGATGTTGTTAAGTTACATTCCTTTGGAAGTCTAGATTTGAAGCTTGATTCTTGAGGATGGCTTTTTGACTTTTTGTTCTTTGGCCTTATCGTTTCATGCTCTTCAATTGCTTTACTTTTTTTCCGCCCTTTGGATTTCCTGAGTTGGAAGTGCTCTTGTTGTAGTTGGTTGCCATTTATATGCAAAGGCATTGTAATCATTCATTATTTCTTTCTCCAAGATTGTGCCTTTGGAATAATGTTAAATGGTTCTTCTCATTTGATTAAAGATATTGTCACTTCCATTTGTCTTCTTTCCTAATGCGAAGATAGGGGTAGAGCCAACATGAAAATGGTTTAAGCTCCATTTCTCAGGATCATAAGATTTTGCCTTTTCTGGTTTATAATTCTAAGAGCTTCTAGCCTTAATCTTTGCTCTTCGTCTTGATTGGAGTCCTTGATGATTATTTGGGAGAACCTTATTAAATGTGGTTCGGACGATCCTTGTTCAGACCTTTTAGTTCTTTTGGCCATGGTCGAATCAAAGTAGATGGACTTGAGATAGGACTAAGTAGGGTTAGAGAATAATGATGTTAAGGGTTTTTCCAAGTCAAAGGTTCGATCCCTCCTTCTAGCGCCAAAAATGTTAACAAGATTTCTTGTCAACACCGCAAATAATGAAGGGTATCTGTTATGTAAGTAAAATGGAAAATAAGATATGTATCCTCTTTGGAATTCTCTTTTGAGTAGGCTTTATTTGATAATATTTCTCGGGCAGTCCTTTCGACTCTGGAGAAAGGGTCCGTTTCTGTGTTAAATGACCTTTCGATCCAAATGAATTAATATGGTTTCCCTTCGAAAGCCTTCCTTTCGATCTAATTGGAATACCTTGAGTTAAGTTCACTTGGGTAGGTTTTGACCTAGTCGGAGGCCTAAAGCTATAGATTTGCTTGGGTTCTGGTTAATGAACGGAAATAGAGGTTTCGACCCTGTCGAGAGCCTGGACCTTGAAATCCTTATGTTGGTTGTAGGTTTCTGTAATTGCTTGATTATGAATGGTTTCGAATGTGTTGAAAGAGAGTTTGATCGATGTAGGTGAAACCTGAAATACACAAGGTGAAACCAACAAACTTTAATGGAACAGTAAAGTAGATTTAATACTCGGCTCCCTTTTATTCACCTAAGAAGACTTTATTTCTTCAAATTCCCCAAATTGAGTTTCAATTTAGGGTTACAACACTTTATTTGAGAGCATAAAAGTTGAGAGTGAGAGGAATTGGATCCCCTAAACGTGACCCCTTAGGTCTTATTTATAGATGTGGCTTGGTGCCTTTCGACCCTGATGCTCTTGACAGGGTCGGAGGGTGGTTGCTGAGAGACTTGAGCATGTTATTGCCTTTGTCGAAAGGTATGGTAGCGCTCCTCTTCTTCGAGTTGTCTTGTGAGTGCTTCCAACTCTATCGTTAGCCTTTGTTCATTCGTTTCGATAATGTTGGTTGTCCCTATGCTCTTGTTTCTAATCTGATGCGGAACCCTTCCTGGACCACACTGATTTTAACCGATTCGAAAGGCTTACTATAGCTTCCGAAGGGGTTGCTCCAGATAATGCTTACTTTCTAGCAGTTTGAATGAAGGCGAAACCATTGTTTTCAAAAGGTTTGGCGCATGCTCAAAGAGCTAATCTTCATTGTCTTCGGAAGGTGTGACTTCACTTTAATCGAAAGGTCTTTAACTAGTCGAAGGGTTGCTAATAAGGGTGGAAGGGTGTTTTCGACTCCTCTATCTTCTTCGAAAGATAAGAACCCTTTGGATATTGTTTGGAGAAACCTTGCGACACCTTCGAAAGATCTTGTAGCTTCTAGTTTTAATGGCAGCATCCTTTCGACTCTTTCGAAAAGTTTGGCTGGAACTCTTTTCACTTGTTCTTTGCTTAAAGAGGTTTCGACTCAATCGAAAGGCCATTTTTGGAGTAACAATATGTATGTATGTGTATATATAATCATATGAATAAAATATTAATATTATATATACATATTATGTAATGGATTTATATAAATCAATTAGTTATAAATATTAAAAAAAATTAAACCGTGAGTAATATATATAGAAAGAATTTTTTTTAATATATTTTTTTTAATTTAAATATATATATATATAAACAAATATATTCATAACAAACACACACACACACACACACACATATATATATATACATATATATATCAATAAAATAAAATAAAACTTTGGTAGATATGAAATACAAGGTCTTACCTATAGCTCAGTATATAATATTTTAATTTTTAAATACATTTTAATTAAATACTCATCTAAAAATTAATAAAATATTAATAAATATATAATTTTGAAACTTTATTTCAAATTTTATGCTTTCAATAAATCTTAAATGATATTTTGAAGTCTGAAATTTCTTTCCACATTTTTCTCGGTTAAAATTAATTTTATGTTAATTTATTTAGTCACGGTTATTTCAAAAAATTAATTTTAAAAATGGAAAAATAATTTTTTTCATTTTTCATTTTTTTAGCTAAGAGCTTATCCAGTGCTAATATAATTTTATAAAATTTAAAAAATCTATTACAAATTCGAATTAATATTATTTATTTATGAAGTAAATTAATTTAAATATTATTAAATACTAATAAAAAAATTGTTTTTTCACTGCCAAAAATTAATTTTACTTACATTTTATATAAAATTATATGACTGATTTTAACCATAATATGATGTTATAACTAATTATAAATTATATATGTATAATTAAATAATGTATATATAAATTTAAAATATAAAGTTATATTATTTTTACACATAGCTATACTAACCCGACATATATGACATAAAAAAACCTTTTTTAAAAAACATAAATATATACATACATATAACCAAAACTATTTTGTATCAACGTTGCTTGCATATTAGAATCGTCGCATAACTAACAATATAATACACACACATACAAATATACGATAAAAACATTATACTAAAAATCATTATTTATAATCTTATAGAATCATACCTTAGTTCCAAAATCTTGAAGTACACCTTGAAAAGATAAACTCTCCCCTTTGAAACTTTTTTTGATTCAACATATTGCTAGTCCTTGAACCATTGACTTTCAGCTATTGAATTATGATCGAATCTAACTTGATTTAAGCTTGTAGTGATATAGGAGTAAGGGTTGATTTTTGTCCAGGAAGAAAATGAAGGAGGAGGCAGCAAAAAGATCAAATCTAATTAGGTTAGTGGTGCTTATATAATGGATGGAAAGGAGAGAAAAGTGGATCTGAACTCATACTCGTTCTCCTTTAATCTGAGTCATCTAGAAACAAGCCTTTCTAACCTAGAAATGAGCTGCATATGCCACTTATTTTCAGCCAAAATTTTTACCTCTATGATGGGCCTTAAACCCATTTATGCCTAAAATAAAATATTATGCAATTAAACCAAATTTAACCGCTTATCGATATCTTATATCTATTGATATAACTATTATAAATATATCTAATGACATCTATTCATCAAATTATAACCAAAATTTAAAATTAATATTTCATACATATTGATTAATTTAATTAATTTATAATAATTATAGTTTAATTAAATTTGGTCAAAGGAGAATTCATCATTTCTGTTGTGTGACTCGTCAGGTGTAAATTTGGTCAGCGATTAAAATCGTACTATTTGAATATTAACATTCGAACTTTACTTAGCAAGTGACGTGACAATTTAGTCAAATTTATCACTTACTTGGTTTTGATAAAATCCAATTTTACTTTATTAAGCGTTACCCATTTGTGACTTTATTTACACTAATTCTCTTCATCGAAACTATATCACTTTGGACTTATGGAATTTGGTGATGGTCAAAATTCCAACATCGTCCACATTTAACTCTAAAATCCAAACATAAAGTTCTTGGTTTAATAATTCAACACAAGTTCCAAACTCTAAAGTAATTAAAGCGGGTGAGGAGACTAGTAAAAGTAATGTCAAACAAAATTTGAAGATCTTCAAAATGAGAAAGCAGATGCGCCAAAAGGATAACAATCATTGTGTGGTGTTCGATGCATTAGAGAGGTTTCAAGCACAGGAGATAAGTCACTCATGACAAGGAGTTGGAAAACTAAAGAAGGAGCACTCTCAAAATATTAAAGCTACCAAGGAGGATTACAAGGCTAAGGCTTGGCAGTTGTTGAAGATTATAAGAATGTTAATGCTAAATTTACAAGAAGATTAGATGAGATCCAGGAAGTGGCTGTGGAAATGGAGCTTGGCCTTGTTGAATTGAAGAACATGGTGGAGTGGAAAGCTGAAAGGTTTCTCTTCAAAATAAGCTTATGGCCAGACTGCCAAGAAAGCTGCTGAAACTACTAAAGCTGAGAAGTTGAAAGCAAAATGTGATAAGATGAATAGCGAGCTTCATCAGGTGGAGGAGCTCCTAAACCAAAATTTACTTTAGGATGTTCAATGAAAAGAGCTTGGCTTGGATGGACGACTAACAAGAAGTTATGGTATCCATCCGTAAATAATTAATCAAGGAAGCCAAGGTTGCCAACCAATAAGGAGGACCTCCTTTTAGTATTGAGGCTGTTGATTCTCACTTCACGGCAGAGGAGAAGAAGGTCGTATGCCTAGGTTATATTAAGCTAGCCAAGGCCGAGAAGGTTTTAATAGAGGAGGAAATGGAAAGAAGAATGACAGTTCGACTTCAGGGGCGACGACATAAGGTCAAACTTCAAAACAGGTCACTTATGCCCCCATGCATGATGTTCCTCTAACCATTTTCATGTTTCTTCAAATGCATCACTTCAGAGCCAGCCTCGAGACATGCCCCCTCCTCCACACGACGCTCAACAACATGGTGAGGTTCTAGTTTCTCCTAAAGGATATAAATTTCTTATTTATAGTCTGCAGGCCATTGTTCAGTATATTTGAGCCCATTTGGGCAAGATCGTACTTGACAGCCCTTCTTATTTCCATGTCGATGAAACAATTATGATGGATCTACCTAAAACAATATCTTCCTTGAGAGCTCTAGTTGGAGGCGATGGAGGATTTAAAGCCGACGAAGAAAAAGCAAGCAGAATTTAATGAGGTGGCTACCGCATATTTGAATGAGGAGATAAAAGAAGAAAAGTGAGTGAAGTCCAAACCTCATGGCTAGAGCCACATCTCCAAAACCAAATCTAAGTAATGACAGTAGTTGCATACCTCTTTTTGTGTTGTGAGCAGTATATTCTATGCCTTTTTCTTGTAATAAACATTTTTTATCTATGCTCACCCAATTTTGATATTTTGTTAAGGGTGAGTACGTATCAGTATATGACATTTGTTGGTTTGTTCTATAAATATTTAAATGTCTGACAGTATGATTTGGATGTTTATTATTTTCGTGTAACTTGTTTATTATCACATATGTAACAGCCTAAAAAATTTAACAGAAATTTAATAAGGAAACAAAATTTAGAACAAGGACTAAAATAAAATCTCATAGACGTTAGAATTTGGCTATGAAACTTGCACTAATACGTTCGTAGCAATTTTCTGGACAATTTTCATATATAACACTTCAAAATTGGAGTTGGTACGAAGTAGTTACGGATGTTGGAAGATTTGTAAATAGAATAAACATTTAAAAAATAAAAATCACCATAAACCTGATGACCGATCGAACCAGGATGGTCGATGGTCGATCGGTAGTGGTCGACTTAGAAGGGTAAGCGATCGACCGTTGGCTGTGTAAAATCGAGCGCTCTCTGACGTGTTTGAAGGGTCGAGATTGATCGCTTTGTTGCTAAGCTGAGATGTGCATATGTGATATTCTTAAATATTCTTCAGACTAGATCCAACGTCCTAAACTAGTTGCTAATCCCTATAATTCGACCCTAACCCAACCCTAAAATCAATGTAAATGTTTACTGTACCGAAACTCTTTCAAAATCTAACCACTTCTCTACCCTAAAAATTCTTCAAAATCAAAGTAGTAGAACTACAACCAATCGGATCTAGGAGGAGCAAGCGAACGGAGGGCGATTCTCAAGCGGAGCAAGTTAGAACAGGTTAGGCATAAGGTGTGTGGAACAAATTTAATTAGATGATTACTACAGTTAAATTTAAGCTATTTTATATGATTTAGGATGATAGAAATCTAATTGTAAACTATAAAACCATAATTTAAAATCTGTAATCTAGGGTAGAATTGAAATCACTGTAGTTTGATAAATCTGATGTTTAATGCTCATACACCACTTTATTATTTAACTGTAAACCCAAAAACCTGTATACCCTAAAACCTGCAGACCCTAGATTAGACAATTGAAATGGAGAAATATATACTGGGTAATATAGCTGCTTAGGGTTTTTCACTATAAATTATAAACACTGTAACCAACGAGCATTAACCCTAATTAGGAATCGTAATAATAAATGGACAAACCCTAATTTTTAAATAGTGACCGGTCGACCCTTACCTTAAGCGGCCTTTGACCGGTAGGGCTAGTGGTCGATCGGTTGTCACCTGAAATGCGCGATTTGAACCTCGAACTAAGGCCCAAGTTAATAATAAAAATTTATATGATTGCTAATTGTAGTATGGGCCTATTTTGGGCTAAGTGATTAGAGATAATAGGGAAGTTAGTTCCTTATAAGAGGACGTTAGTTCGTTGCAGTATTGGGTAAATGTTGTGTTGTTTACCTAATTGGGGGTTCAAGTAATCAACTGGGGACGATTTTATTTTCGCAAACAGCACTCCTAGGGAGGTTCTGCAGTGGTCACACAACATTGATGGATGTCAGATGATTGGGCCCGGCACAACGAGAATCCTAGTATGCACGGTTTTTGACACGATGTGTTACAGTTCAGATAGAGGATCCCGACGCATGCAATAAGAGGCATACACTACGATCGAGTGGTGGACACGGGTGTAGACGATGAGACACCAGTGAGTCAGAATTTTAGATTCTTCCTCTCTAAGCGTAGTTGGTTATGGGTAGTTATAGTTAGGGGAAAATCGATTCCCTGTAGCTTGGTAGCGGTGATATTAGTGGGGAGTAGTTCCCATAGTAACATTATGCGGTGATGCTAGTGAAAATTTATTTCAACAGTAGCCTAGTGGCGATGTTTCCTTATTGGGTTGTTCTGGGAGCGGTGATCGATCGTTAGTTGTGAGTTTTGATATGTGTTTTGATCATTGTAGTAGCCTACACAAGTTGTAGTGTAGGTATGTATTAGATAAGAACCCTTAGGTAATGGACCTTAGGAATTCATAGACATTTGTTGTACACCCTATGTCATCTAGAGTAGAGGTAAAGTTAACTGTACTTGATCATCACATATTAAACTTGTACACATTCACTAGACTTTTGCTGACCCACTCTTTTCCCTTTTTTTCCCACCATAGGTGGACAAGGCGGTTGGGGATTGGCCCATTCTTGATATTTGGAGAGGCGAGCTCATCTTTGGAGTTGCTTCTTATCATATGCACTCTCCATGTACCTATCTATCTTTTTGGTGCATTCTATTTCCTGTATCAGACTTTGAGTGATATTTTTTATGTACTTTGTATTGGACCATGTACTAATTTTCTGTGACTGTGATTTGGATATTTTCTAAGATGGATATTTTTCAATATTATATGTTTTGTTCTTTCTGTTGTAAGTTCTGACGGTGTAGTATATCCTTAGATTATATCTGTCATCTTTGTCTCTGTAATGTTATAAAAACCCCAACAGCCTATATTTCTCGGCACAACGCGAGTCCGAAAGTCATCCTAGACTTTCAATTGGTGTGTCGGGAGGTGCGGGTTGTCATAGTTGGTATCAGTGCATAGGCTCAAAGTTCCTTCGGCATTAGGATCGTATTAGGAGAACGTATTTGAAAAGTATTTGAAAAAAATGGTTTTTCAAAAAAGGTTTTCTAAAATGTTTTCCAAAAGTTTTCAAAAATGGGTTTAAAAATATATATATTTATATAAGTAAAGGATTTCGAAAAGCTTTCCCAAAAGATTTTATGCATATCGTAATCTCCCTTTTTCGTATCTATGTTATCTTTGATTCATGCCTATGTTACGTTTCTTATTCGTCCCTATACTATATGTGAAAAGTTGCTAATAAAATTATTAGAATTCATGGATAGAAGATATGTGATCCTGTTGGTTCAGGTTTCAGCAATGCAGCCGAGGTTTTAGGCATGAACATCCCAATATGGTTCCACCGGTACCTTTAGGTGAGGGGACAGGCTAAGCTAAATCTCACTAGAGAGCCTGCAGAGAGAGTGATAGTTGCAGTTCCTACCCCCCACCTGTCATTGTAGACTTTTCTAAGCTATGCAAATATTTTTCAAGCCTTGGGGGAAAGCTAAACATTAGGACAAAGTCTACGTAGATTCGAGGACATGGATCCGCGCTTGTGAGAGGATCTTTTATTTGATGGGTTTGACTGATGAGGTGAGGAGACAGTTAACTGCATGGCAATGACAGGGTGAGGCATTGAATTGGTGGGAGGTTGTTGACTCTAAGACCGATGGAGAGGAGATTTCTTGGGAGGAGTTTCGTAGGCGATTTCAAGATGAATTTTCTTTCTAGCATGGATGAAAGAGTTCAGTTGGAGATGGCCTTACTCAACACCATCTCCATGGAGGAAGCTAAGAAAGAAGAATCGAAGAAGGCTGGAGGGAAAGCAGAGTAGAACCAGTATAAAGGAGGAGGTGGACCCAAAGGAAAGAGACAGAAGAAGGACATGCACTATAGGAAGTGTAGCAGGAAGGGGAATTTCTTGAAGGAGTGAAAGATAGATCTTTCAAAAGTCAAGTGCTATAACTGCGATTAGTTTGGGCATGTGAAGCGAGCATGTCCAGCACCCTTGAAGAACTTTACTTAGGTGATTCCAGCTTATGCATTGGATGCAGTCCCTAGCTGAAGTGCACAACCAGTGGTGGACAAGGGAAAGAAAATGGTGGTCGAAGGTATGTTGACTCTTTCTGGTTTATCTATTCGCACTTTATTTGACATTGGGGCTTCACATTTTTTCATTTTAGTAGTCTTGTTGATTACTTACACTTACAAACTAGTATAGTCACGGACCATGTAGTTGTGTCAAACCCTGTAAAAGGATCGATCTATTTGTTTATGTTATGTAGGAGTTTGAAGTTGTTTATTTTAAAGGGTCGAATTTGATTGTGATGCCTTTGTATTGGGATTCTTTGAGTTTGAGTTGATATTAGGCATGGATTGGATGACGAGGTATGAGGCTATTTTAGATTATGATAGGAAGGCCAATAGATTGAGCACATGTAGTAGACGTAGCTTTAAGGTTTATTGTAATCCCCAAGGATCAGTGATGTTAAGCTACCTATATTCATTGGACATATCACATGACGAGCTTGATTCAGTACCTATCGTCAGAGATTTCCTAGACATTTTTATTGAGGTTACCGGTCTCCCGCTTTAGAGAGAGATCAAGTTTAGGATCTATTCTATTGAGGGTGCCCGACCCTTTGCCTTACCAATAAGGAATATGGCTCCAAAGGAGAGATGTAAGTTAAATAAGAAAGTAAATGAGCTATTGGAGAAGGGTTTTATTAGGAGAAGCATTTCTGAGTGGGGAGCACCAGTCGTCTTTGCCACCAAGGTGGATGGTTCCTTAAGGCTCTATGTCGATTATAAGGAGCTAAATAAATTGACAAAGAAGAATCCGTATCCACTCCCATGTAGACGATCTCTTTGATAAGTTAGTCGGAGCTAGGGTGTTCTCACAACTTGACTTGGCTACTGGATTCCACCATTTGTGTATAGCTGAGGGCAGTATCCAAAATACAGTGTTCTGTACATCCAACGGATTGTATAAGTGGTTAGTCATGCCCTTCGGACTGACCAGTGCACCCGCCTACTTTGTTGATTTGATGAGCCGAGTATTTAAAGGGTTGCTAAACAAATTCATCGTGATATTTGTGGATGATATTTCAATCTATTTGAGGAGTGAGGAGGAGAATGCATTGCATTTAGGAGAAGTTCTCAATACACTCCGCGCGCATAAGCTGAAGGCAAAGTTTTCAAAGTACCACTTTTAGAGAAAGGAGGTATGCTTTTTGGGACACATCGTCTCAGAAAGTGGATTGGTGGTTGATCCCAATAAGGTGGTAGCAGTTCAGGATTGGCATGTGCCGAAAAATGCCGCGGAAGTGAGCGGTTTTCCTGGTTTGTTAGGCTACTATAAGAAGTTCATTAAGGACTTCGTGAAGATCTCTGCCTCTCTGACCCGTCTTGCCAAGAAGAATCTAGTTTTCTCGTGGAATGCAAAATGCGAAGATGCTTTTATCAAGTTAAAGGAGGCTTGGATGAGTGCACTAGTTTTGGTGTAGCCCGATGGAATGAAGTCATTTACAGTTTATACTGATGCCTATGGTATGGGGTTAGGCACGGTCTTGATGCAAGAAGGAAGGGTAGTGAGTTATGCTAGCAGGCAGTTGAAGACCCATGAGAGAAACTACCCTACCCATGATCTTGAGTTTGCGGCAATTGTCTTTGCACTCAAATCATGGAGGCATTTCTTTTAGGAGAGCGGTTTGAGCTGTACATGGATCACAAGTCCTTGAAGTATTTATTCTCCCAATAGGAATTAGATTTGAGACGGCAAAGGTGGATGGAGTTTTGGCATCGTACGATTTTGATATCTCATATACCTCGGGAAAGGGTAATATAACAGTCGACGCTTTAAGCGGACATCATTCAGTATTGAGTCCTTTGTTCATGGAGTGGAAACATTTGGAGTTTATTTCTACATTCGACTTTCGACCATCAACAGATATCACTCTAGGATTACTAGTTGCTTTAGATGTGCAACCTACATTGATGGAGCGTATTAGGTTTAGGAAGAAGGAGGACAAGGTGCTAATAGATATTATTGAGAGGATTGGTAGAGGGGGGTCATTGAGACATTTGAGGCATTATGTCATTGACTCGAGAGGATGTTTACAGAGGGATGGTAGGCTTTGTGTTACTTGCAATATGGATTTGGTAGATGTGGTACTATCTAAGTCTCACTGTTCTAGGATGACTATTCGTCCCGATGGTGACAAGATGTATCGCGACATGAAGAGAGTCTTTTATTAGCTGGGTATGAAGAAGCATATGGCGGATTATGTAGCTAAATGTATAACTTGCCAGAGGGTAAAGGAGGCAAAAGAAGCCGGGAGGATTGTTGCAGCCATTGGATATTCCTCAGTGGAAATGGGAGAGTATTTTTATGGATTTCTTGGTTGGTTTACCGAGGAGTAGGATAGGGAATGAGAGCATTTGGGTCATAGTCAATCGGTTGACCAAGTTTGCTCATTTCATACAATGAGGATGAAGACGGCGGTATCATTGGCAGCTTTATACGTGAGAGAGGGCACTAGGTTACATGGAGTTCCTACTAGTATAGTTAGCAACCTAGATCCGCTTTCCACTAACAAGTTCTGGAGGAGTCTACATGAGGCTTTCGAAATCGAGTCGAGCTTAAGCACCGCATATCATCCACTAACGAACAGACGGATGGAAAGAGTAAATTGGGTATTGGAGGACTTACTACGGAAGTGCAATTTGGACTTTGGAGGTTTTTGGGAGGATCATTTACCATTGGTGGAGTTTACTTACAGGAACAGTTATCAGGCTAGCATTGGGATGGCACCATTCGAGCCATTATATGGTCGACCTAGTGGATCACCGTTCTATTGGAGAGACACTACGGATAAGATTATTCTTAGGCCAGATATGGTGAGGGAGACATCAGTAAAGGTAGACTTGATCCGTATGAGAATAAAGACCGCTCAGGACAGGTAGAAATCTTATATTGATAGAAGATGTATGGAGTTAGAGTTCGCAGTGGACGCCATGTTTTTTTGAAGGTCTCACCCATTAGGCATGTTATGAGGTTTGGTAGGTCAGGAAAGCTAGCACCAAGGTTTGTAGACCCTTTCCTGATAGTTGCTAGAGTAGTGAAGTTATCATATAGAGTAGAGCTTCCATAGAAGTTAGCGGGGGTACATGATGTTTTCCATATGTCACACTTGCGGAACTGCTTACATGATCCAACTATTGCAGTCGAGCTAAGTCAACTAGAGGAGGTGGAGATTGAGAGGGAGTCACTTGTACGTCGTGCACCCACTCATATTCTTGAGTATGGTATAAAGAGATTTCATAATAAGGAGATCTGACTTGTTAAAGTTTGATGGGGAGACGATCCAACGGAGAGTGCATAAGAGCCCGAAGAGAAGATCTGCATTACCCACCCATAATTCTTTTCTGGTACATTTCCAATTTAAGTTTAGTAAGTATAGACTACTTATGCATTAGGACTTATCTTGGTATACCTTTTAGGTAGAGACCATTGGATGGTAGAAATGGTTGTAAACATGTCAATAGGATGTGTTATGGATGATTGATGCCAGTGGATGTATTGCTCGGACTGTTATCTTTTACACATTTTAGAGAATATATCTTCTAGGTACACATACACATACTCATGTTTGGTAGCTTATTATCTCTTGATTGTTGTTATGTTAGTAGATGTTATGCATATGGGTTGTATGGTTGTGATACATATAGAATTGCAAGTATACTTACTTAGGATACTGCACACATTTGGATGCATGACATGAGCATTTGCATGACTGGAGGTCGACTAGATCAAGAGACCGCTTACTTCTACATTAGTATAGGTTCACATGCATTTCACATTGCATACACACACAGACACACACACACACATATGTATATATATATATATTGCATTAGAAAATTTCTAAGGACAATAATTGCCCATGGATGATGGATGTGTAGATGATTGTAGCTATTGGTTGTTGTGTGTAAGTTAAATTTTTCCGTCCTTTGAGATTTCGGGGACAAAATCCTTTTAGGAGGGAGAATGTAACACTTTGAAAAAATTAACAGAAATTTAATAAGGAAACTAAATTTAAAATAAAACAATGAGTAAAATAAAATTTTCTTATATGTTCGAATTTGGCTATGAAACTTGCACCATTACGTTCGTAGCGATTTTTTTGAACGATTTTCATATATAACACTTCGAAATCGAAGTTAGTATGGAGAAGTTACGACCGTTGGAAGATTTGAAAATAGAATAAACATTTAAAATATAAAAATTCACAATAAAACACAGTGATAGGTCGACCCAGGATGGTCGACGGTTGACAAGGAGCAGTTGACCTAGAACGGTAAGCGGTCGACCATTGGCTTTGTAAAATCGAGCGTCCTCTGACATGTTCGAATGACCGAGATTGATTGCTTCGTTGCCAAGCTTAGATGTGCGTATGGGATAAGCTTAAATATTCTCCAGGCTAGATCCAACATCCTAAACTAGTTGCTAATCCCAATAAATTCAACCCTAACCTAACCCTAAAATCAACGTAAATGTTTACTATATAGAAACTCTATTAAAATCTAACCACTCCTCTAACCCTAAAATTCTTCAAAATCAAATCAAAATCAATGTAGAAGAATTTCAACCAATCGGATCTAAGGGGAGCAAGTGAAAGGAGGGCGATTCTCAAGCGGAGCAAGTTGGAAGAGCTTAAGCATAAAGTGATTAGGAAAAAATTTAATTAGTGATTATTACAATTAAATTTACTCTATTTTATATGATTTAGGATGATAGAAATCTAATTGTAAACTGTAATACCCTAATTTAAAATCTGTAATCTAGGGTAGAATTGAAATCACTGTAATTTGATAATTTTGATGTTTAATACTGGTACACCACTTTAATTATTTGATTGTAAATCCAAAAACCAATAAACCCTAAATTGGACAATTGAAATTGAAATTGAGAAATATAAACTGGTTAATATAGTTGCTTAGGGTTGTTCACTATAAAAGATAAATGTTGTAATCAATGAACATTAACCCTAATTAAGAATTGTAATAAAAAACTAAACAAAACCTAATTTTTAAACAGCGATCAGTCGACCCTCATCCTGAGTGGTCAACCGTAAGCAGTCGACCGGTTAGGGCTAGCGGTCGATCGGTTGTCACGTAAAACGCACGATTGGCCCATTCTTGATGCTTAGATAGGGGAGCTCATCTTTGGAGTTGCTTCTTATCATAATTACTCTCCATGTACCTATTTATCTTTTCAGTACATTTTATTTCATGTATCAGACTTTAAGTGATATTTTCTATGTATCCTGTATTGGACTACGTACAGATTCTCTGAGATTGATTTTGATATTATCTTATATGGATATTTTTTTGTATTATGTGTTTTGTTTCTTCCGCTGTGAGTTCTGAAAGAGTAGCATATCTTCGATTATATCTGTTATCTTAGTCTCTATACTGTTATAAAACCCCGGCAACCGTATTTCTTGGCACGACGCGAGTCCGAAGGTCATCCTATGATTTGGATCGGTGTGTCGGGAGGTGCGAGTTGTCACTACCTACATATTCCATGCATACTTTACACAAGTGTCAGTCTGTTCATAGTCCTCATTTGCAATTCCAATATTGATTGCCTACGCTGAACTGCCAAACCGATTGTCGTGTTCTACCATGGACAAACTTAGTTATTTGTTGTTGGCAGAAATTCAAGGACGATCGTCGGGGTTGAACCAACTAGGCAACAGTTATGTCATGACTGCCGGTAAGTCAGGTTCTCCATGGCCAGGCACAAGTTTGGAGCCGATCGTCAATGGTGAACACCCAATTAGGGTTACTCTGGTTCACCATTTCCAGCAAAAAATTTCAAGTTGATCATCAATGGTGGACACCAGGTTAGGGTTACTCTTGTCCTCCATTACCATTAAGAAGGTTGGACCGATCTTCAATGGTTGACACCTGGTCAGGGTAACTCTGATCCATTATTGCTGGCCAAAGATTAAAGGCCGATCATCAATTGGGGACACCCGGTTAGGGTTACTCTGGTCTGCCATTGCCGGTAAGGTGTTTGGGGTCGATCGTCAATGGTGAACACCCAGATAAGATCACTCTGGTCCACCATTGCTGGCAAGAAGTTTGAGTCCAATTGTCAATGGTAGACACCCCGTGAGATCACTCTGGTCTGCCATTGCCGATAAGAAATTTAAGGCCGATCGTCAATGGCGAACACCCGATGAAGGTCACTGTGGTCCATCATTGCCAGCCAAAGGTTTGAGGGGTATGGTTTTTATCCCAAAGACGCCCTTTGTCCTCGAGTAGAGAGTTTACCTCATCAGGCTTTTATGGCACCTCCTCATAACTAATGTTAATTGGACGTGCTTAGCTTGTTTACATTATACTCATTACCTATCACTACAAGATGCATTTTATTAGTACTCATTTCATAACCTTTTCAATTATATTGATGCATGCAATTAGAAAAATAGTAGAAATTAAGTAAACAACCTGAATATTCTGGGCTTTCCAAGCCTTTCTAGAGATAGCCTCATCCACCATGCTGAGGATGAAGGCTCCATCGCCCAGATCCTTGTGGAAAACATACGGTCCTTTCCAGATTGGGTTAAGTGCCCCCGATCTAGGAAAATATCTGCTTTAGCACTAGGTCCCATTGAGCGAGCGATGACTGACCTTTGAATTGTATAACTTGGCTATCCTTCATTTATGTGCTTCCACCTTAAGAGCGGCTTCCTCTTACCTTTCATCAATCAAATCTTATGACATGTGCAGTAATTCTTCATTCTCTTTCGGGTCATAGTGAATCCTCCGATGTGATGATACGGATATTTCTACTAGTAACGCCGCCTCTGACCCATAAGCCAATGAGAAAGGAGTATGCCTCATTATCATCTTGAAAAGTGTGATAGGCCCATAACGCCAGAGGAAGCTCATCCACTCACGCTCCTTCACCTTTTCTAGTCGCATTTTTGTAACGGTCTTCAAAATCTTGTTGATAGCATCCACCTATCCATTAGCATGCGGTATCCATTGTTCGAGATGATTTGAAGGGGGGTCCGTAAATGCATATCACATTCCTGACTAAAAAGTTTATAACCTTGGACGACGACACCTTAGTAAGTGGTTCGGCTTCGACCCACTTAGTAAAGTAGTCAAGTGTCACTATAGCATACTTAGCTCCACCCTTAACCATAGGAAGCTCGCCGATCAGATCTATTCCCCAGACTGGGAAGGGCCAAGGACTAACTATGTGGGTCAGCTTGGTCGGGGGCAATCTTGGGATCTTCGCAGATCATTGGCATTTGTCACACTTTTCGCGTACTCCATTGTACCATGATTTAATGTCAGCCAAAAGTAACCATACCGTAACACCTTCATTGCTAGAGTTTGCACCCCAATATGATCGCCATAGCTCCCTTACTATATTTTTCCAGCACCTCCTCAGCTTCTTTTCCAGCTACGCACCTCATTATTAAGTTATAAAATCTTCTTTGATATAGCACGCCATCCTAAATGATAAAGCGATTTACCTTCCACAATACTTTCCTGGCTTCATTCCTATTGCCCGGTTATTCCCCCTCACTCAAATATCTTATAAATGGCATCACTTAGGTCTCCTCGTCATTCTAGTCGCGATCACGTTCACCTCCTCGAAGGTGGGGCTAAGTAGGGTCGCAGTAGGTACTAATCCAAACAGAGGTCCATCTCCTGAACTTGTCAACTTTGCCAGCTCATCTGCATCCTAGTTCTCCTCTCGTGAATGTGTTTGATCACATAATGCTCCATCTGATTAAGCAAAACCTTTACCTTCCTCAAATAGGATATCAAGCATTCTTTCTTAGCCTAGAATTCACTAAGTACCTGGTTTACAGCCAACTTGGAGTCGTTGTGCACGCATAGCGACTTGATTTCCAATTCTCTTACTATCTCCAATCCCGCCATTAATGCCTCATACTCGACATCATTATTCATTGCCTTGAACACTAACCGTATCACATAACTCAACTTCCTTCCTCCATGCATTATCAGTAATACTCATGTACCAGATCATGCTGGTTCGAAGCTCTATCCACAAACATTCACCATATAAGATTTTCTACCTCCCAGGATTCCACTTTTTCACCCCTAATAGTAAATTCGGCAACAAAATCTACCAAGGCTTGTCCTTTGATCGTCATCTAAGGATGATAGATAATTCCATACTAGCTCAACTCAATGCTCCACTTGGTAAGTCTTCCTAAGGTATCAGGCCGATGTAGGACCTGCATCAAGGGCTGGTCTATCAGCACCTAGATGGGATGTGATTGGAAATAGTGCCTTAATTTTCGGGATGCGATTTGAAGGTAGTACGCTAACTTCTCCAATTCAAAATATCTAGACTCTGGTCCGGTAGAGCGCTTACCCACATAATATACTAGACATTGCAGCCAATCTTATTCCCAAACTAATGCCACACTCAGGGCATGGGATGATACTTCTAAGTACAGATATAAGTCTTCTCCTTTAATCGGTTTAGAAAGAACTAGAGGCTTCTGTAAGTGCTCTAGTAAGTTAAGGAATGTAGCCAAGAATTCGTCCATCCAAGCAAAATTGCCTTTCTCCCTCTTCAATGCTTCAAAGAATGGGACATACTTATCAGTGACCTTAGATGAATATGCTTAATGCTGCCACCTTGCCATTTAGACTCCACATCTTGATTTCTGTTTTCGGGAATGTTGATGTCTTTTAAAGCTTAGACATGTTCGAGGTTAGCTTTAATTCCCTTAGCATGTACAACAAATCCCAAACTTTCCAGACGAAACCCCAAAAGAGCATTTTAGTGGATTCAACTTCATTCCAAACTCTTGCAAAATTCAAAACATCTCATCCAAGTAGGAAATGTAATCATCAGCATTCCTTAGTTTCACCAACATATCATCTACGTATACCTCCATTGTTCGTCCAATTTGATCGGTAAACATCTTATTGACCAAGCATCGATGTGTTGCTCTTGCGTTCCTGAGTGCAAATGGCATGACTTTATAATAGTAGATTCCTAAGTCTGTAATGAAGCTAGTGTGCTCTTGATTGAGAATGTATATAGAATCTGATTGTATCCATAGTATGCATCCATAAAAGATAAAACTCATGTCCCGTGGTTCCATCTACCACTGATCAATTCTCAAGAGAGAAAAGTAATTCTTAGGACATGCATCATTTAGATTGGAAAATTCAATTCATGTTCGCCATTTCACATTTGGTTTTCTAACCAAGACTGGGTTTGTTATCCATTTCAGGTACCAAGACTACCTGACGAACTCGTTTGCTAACAAGGTTTCCACTTCTTCATTAAGATTCACTAACTGCTCTAGACCCATACTCCTTTTCTTTCATTTCACCGGGAGTTTCCTTAGGTCAATATTCAAGGCGTGACACATAATTGAGGGGGAGATTCCACACATATATGCATGGGACCAGCCAAACACGTCTTGTTTGTCCTGTGGGAATCCTACCAACTATATTTTAGACCCCGCTTTAGCCTGGATATGATCTTTATAAGTTTTGTTGAATTATTGCTGTCTACTTCCATGAACAGTATTTCCTCTCCAGGCTCCGCTGCGACCCTCTCATCTCCATCTCTCGAGCCAAGTTCATTGTAAGGATCACTTGTGAACCCATATAGGAGGCCTCCTTTAACTGCCATGCGATGGCATTTTTGGTAGAGAGTGCGATATATGTGCCCTTCCCTTTCTCTCACTATTTGTTTTCTCAGAGTTCTGCTACATATCATTCCATGGAAGTATCCTAGTTTCCCTTTATTGCCCCTACTTCGTTAGCCGTAGAGAACTTCTGGTCAAGTACCACTGTGCCACTAGTGCACGAAAATATAATACGTCTGGCCACCTCAAGAAGGCATTGTACTCCGAGAATCCATCCATCAAAATGGAAGTTTGTTTTTCTAAGGCTAATCAAAGATGGGTTCCTAGCTCTAAAAACAAATCTGACCTTCCTAAGAGCATTGTGCCCTTGAAACAAATGATCTTTTCAACTCTCAAATGTCGACACTAATACATCTACAGTATTCACGTGTCGAACACCCAAGTGTCGAAAACACATAACATTATGGTAAAGAAAAAGAAGAAAAGAAAACAAACAAGAAAGATGAGAACGAAACATCAAAATCTCACATGCAGAATGATAACATATAATATCAAAAGATAACACATAGAGCTACTCTAATACATATTGCACTATTCAAAGTACAATCATCATCATGGACAGTTATAACAGTACGTCCTTATAATTGTTGATATAAATATACATAAAGTAATGCAGCGGAAGTAAATACTACGGTAGGTAAACATCCAACCCCTCTCCAAGAGCTCAATGAACATCAACGAAAACCTACGTTTTTCAAACTAGTTGAAAAATCATCCATAGAAATAAGAGAAAAATAAAATCATGAGTCAAATATAAATCTAGCATGAGAAAATCAAGAACTATGTAGCTAGCATATAACAGTACTTTTGAGACTGCATGAAATGCCATAATGGTTATCCCCTCAAAAGAACCACCATTTAATACGTAAAAAAGGTGATATAATAGAAAATATATAGGATGAAGAATATAAATCAAAAAATAGTTGTCGATGCTTACATTAATCACACCACAACAATATTGAATAGGTATACAAACAAAATTGCTAACGCGCGTTCGCATATGGATTTTCCATGGAGACGCCTCCAGCTTAAAAACTGAAGTGGATCTCCATGACAAGGATTAGAAACTACCTTCCGAGTGTCATATATCTCTAGATAGAATATATCATAAGGTAAACACAATAGGCCCACGCCTGAACAAGCAAACCTGAACCATATGGAACAAAGTATCATCAACCCCTCCAGGCCCCATATATCGAAAGCATCTCTACATATGGAGTTAATGTACCCCCCATCGGTTAGCTAAACCCTCCCGGATTGTGCATCCTACTCTGTCTTTAGTTATATACTAATGGTGAAGTCACGTCTAGCATCTCAACACACGATCCATCATCACTCGAACAGATCACGAATCCCCAAGTGGATTCTAGCATCTTGAATAGATCCACTTCCAAGAGATAGAACATGTATCTCAGTCTTAAAGTGGTTTTCGATAAGTAAAACACTTACCGATCTCGGCTCTTCAAGACTGAATCAGCAAATTTTCTATTAACTTAACTCCGGTTCTTTTGGAAATAAACAGATAATAAAAAGGGTGAAGATCATCTCCTATCCAAACGTATTTCCTTATCACTTGCCCAAGAAGAGCGAGACCAGTTTATACGTAGGTTATATCATCACCGAGTGAATAATCGTACTATATAATTCCTATGTTTCTTCTAGATATTTCCTAAGTTAATTTAGTCATATTCAACAACAATGAAAGGATCACATATGGAAACCAAGTCTCGAATGCTTATCACGTTACCGACCTTTTCAACTTCTATTATCCCATGGTCAAGAGTGAAGCCCAGTAGGTTAGAGCACTATTGCTTCTACACTCTACTCGAATCATAATTCTTAACTCTCATAGATATAATCAAGTCTATTTCGTAGGCTTTTCATGCTAAGCACGTGACTAAATATTTTTCATGTACAAATAAACACACAACACATGATTAACACACACAAAGCACGATCAAGTCACATAAACGACTTTTAATCCCCTTTTTATTTAATTAATCCTTTATTAATTAAAACCACTTTTATTAGTAAAACTCTTTATCTAATAAAACTTCTTAATTTAATTAAAATTTTATCATTTAATTAATACTTCATTCTTTAATTAAAACTACATCATTTAATTAAAACTTCATTCTTTAATTAAAACTTCTTCCATTAATTAAAACTACTTTTAATTATACATCTTTTACCAACTAAACACCCTTCATAATTAAACACCTTCCATTAATTAAACACCTTCCATTAATTAAACACCTTTCACTAATTAAACACCTTTTTTTAATAAAACTTCTCTTTATTAATAAAACTTCTCTTTATTAATAAAACTTCTCTTTATTAATTAAACTTCTCTTTATTAATTAAACTCCTTGTTATTTAAAAACTTGTTAATTAATAAAACTTCATCTACTAATTACTACCATCTTCAAAAGTAAGCAAACTAAATTCTTAAAGTTAGAAATGTTTCATACAAATGCTCTTCTCCGAGAGTTCTCAAATTGTATGAATCTGTGGAGCTTTTAGATACTTCCTTTGTAGTTGTAATTGTATACATACTTAATTTGCCTTTATAGAAGATATATACTTGTATTCTACTATTCATGTATTTTTACTATTCATGTTCTTTACTATTCATTTATACTATGTTCTATCCTTCAAAGGTATTTATATACTTATCTAAAATGATATAAGCTAGCAAATACCGCTGTTTTTCGTTTTGGATCTTCCAAATCATTCCCGCAGTGGATCCGGACCAATTTTTTTTTGATAAGGAAGAACAGAGGCTAGACTTTATTAGTATATTCACAAATAAATAAATAAAGTATAAGTATAACGGTTAACTTAACTCAAGTTCTTTCAGAAATAAGCAAACAACGATAAGAGTGGAGATCATCTCCTATTAGTACGTATTTCCTTATCACTTGCCCTAAAAGCGGGAGATGAGTTTATACGTAGGTTATATCATTATCGAGCGAATAACCGTGTCATATAAATTCTGTATTTCTTCTAAATATATCCTAAGTTAATTTGGTCATATTCAACAACAATGTAACGATTGTATATGGAAACTAAGTCTCATATACTTATCACGTTTTCGACCTTTTCAACTTCTAATATCCCTCGGTCAAGAGTAAAGCTCGATAGGTTAGCGCACTATTGTTACACCCTACTCGAATCATTATTCTTAACTCTCACGGATATAATCAAGTCTACTTCGTCGGTTTTTAGTGCTAAGAACACAACTAAATATTTTCCATATACAAGTTATCACACAATACATGATTAACACACATAAAGCACGATTAGGTCACATAAACGATTTTTTATCTCCTTTGTATTTAATTAGTCCTTTATTAATTAAAACCTCTTTTATTAGTAAAACACTTTATCTAATAAAACTTCTTCATTTAATTAAAACTTCATCATTTAATTAAGACTTCATTCTTTAATTTAAACTTCATCATTCAATTAAAACTTCAATCTTTAATTAGAACTTTTTCCTTTAATAAAATTTATTTCTTTAATTAAAACTTCTTCCTTTAATTAAAACTCACCTTTCATTAATTAAACATCGTTTATTAACAAAACTTCTCTTTATTAATAAAACTTCTCTTTATTAATTAAAACCTTGTTAATTATACTCCTTGATAATTAATAAGACTTCATCTATTAATTACTATTTTCCTTGGATGTAAGCGAGCTAAGTTCTTAAAGCTAGAAACATTTCATACCAATGCTCCTTCTCAGGGGTTCTCAAATCGTATGAATCAGTGAAGCTTTTAGATACTTCCTTTGCTTTTGTACTTGCATACGGATTTAATTTGCCTTTATAAAAGATATATACTTGTGTTCTACTATTCATGTATTTTATTATTCATTTATACTATTTGTGTATTTTACTATTCATTTATACTATTTCTATTCTTTAAAATTATTCATGTACTTATCTCAAATGGTATAAGTATATTCATAAATCATTTACAAGATTTACTTTCTTTAAAAAATAATCAAAGAGGTTAGAAACAAATTTCACTTAAACATTATTACTATAAACCCCTTCTCTTTTATAAGTTGAACTTTTACCTTTCCTATCTTTTTATTAAAAGATTTCAAACTTGTTATTATCTTTAAAATCTTATTATTAAAGACAATTACTACTTAAACATTTGTCGCTACAAATCCAAACCCATTTCACACTTAACCATTAACCTTGCTTTTTAAAGATTTAATTACATTAAGGGTTAAAGACAATTATTGCTTAAACATTTGTCACTACAAACCCAAAACCATTTTTGTCATAGTTATCTTTAAAATATTAACTATTAAATATCTAATTATATTCCTAAGTATAACTAATAATAACGGTTAAAAACAAATGTTCTTAAAACATTATTTGCTACAATCCAAAACCATTTACTTATAATTATCTTTAAAATATTCATTATTAAATATCTAATTATATTCCTAAGTATAATTAATAATAAGGGTTAAAAAATGTTCTTAAAACATTGTTTACTACAACCCAGAACTATTTTTATACTTATCATTAACTTTAAGGCATTCATTTTAAAGATCAAAGTATGCCCACACATATTACTTAAGGTAATACACTTTTATTTTAACTTCTCAGAATAATTTATTTTAACTTAAGTATTAAAAATCCAAACTTCCTTTACTACATTTATAAAATACTTAATTTACTTTTTAAAACATTAATATATATATATATACACATACATACATACATACATACACACACACACACACACACATATATATATATATAACTACTTTTAAAATACTTATAATTATATTAAAACTCCTTTAAACTACTTACCAATATATTATAATTATCTATATATAATATTATGTAAAGATAATCAATTTTGAAATAAATAGAAAAAAAATAAACATGTTTTATTTTAAAAGCCTCTTGCTTTAAAAATTCATAATTTATTATTAAAAAATATTTAAACTTGAAACCAACTTAAAACATTCTAATATAAGTTAGAAAATAACCTAAAAAGAGTAGAGAAAAATACTTAATTTAAATATCATTTTTACACAATTTAAAGTTTAAAACAGAAAAGACAACATTTTTGGAATGATGTAGAAAGTGTCTGCAGCAGTTTAGAAATGTTTCAAAATAATTAGAGTTAACAAAACAGAAACTACAACATTAACAAAGTGCTGTAAAAAGTCTATAAAACACCTTAAAATGTTTCAAAGCACAGAAATGTTATCTAAACAATTCGCAATAGGAAAAATGTGTTTTAGTAGCAAAGACAACATTTCAGAGATGTCGTCTAAAGTTCTGGGCCTATTTTTAACTTGATTTTGCTACAACTTTGAAGCTAGCTTTCGACACTTAAACGATTGGTTTTTAATCCAAATTTCCTATAGTAGTTAGTATACTTAGGGTACGTAAATATCATGAAGAGGAACCCCCAAGAAAATATTCTAACTATTTCATAAAATATTTTCAAAAACAAGGTATTTTTTCAAAGTGCTTATTTAACGATTATTTCGCTATTAACTTTTACAACTTTATTGTTAAAACCACAAAGAAAACCCTAAGGATGTCTTCCAAAGTTGACTTAGAAATCGCCGAACACAAAGCGAACGCAAAGTGCATCCATAGTGACTATTTTTGCTTCAAACTTTCTTAACTTGTTCAACATTTTCAACAGCTTTCCATAACCATTCTTTGCTGTCCAAACATTACTAGAAGTTTAAGAACCACCAAATTATATTATCTAATCATATACACGTATAACACCATAATTTGCAAGTTAAAATACAAGGGATTCAAGTGTTTTCATAGCGACTTTCTCGCTTCAACATTCACATACACACTTTTACATCACATGCAACATTATCAAACATGTATACACAAGGTCATGGCCACTTTACAAGTTTTAGAGGGTTTATAAGAGAGATTATAATAAATATATGTTGTCATTTGTTTTCAAAAGCAAGAGGGTCCAAAAAGTGATAACTTGCATTTGTTTTCTTTTAAACATTTATATATTAACAATCAAACAATTATGTACACGTTATATACTTGCAAGATGGTGAGATAACTCACCTATTTTCAAACCCAAGCACAAGATCCAACTTCCTACCTCTACCTTGCAAGCACATAACCTCTCTTACCATGCAACCTAAAGCTTACGACCATGCTTAATTTCCTCCATATTGCTCATGGCTTGGAAGATATGCATAAAAAATCCTCTTTTTTCTTCTTCTTTGAGATGCGAGGAAGATGTAGTGATGATAAAAGATTTATACTTGAGTTCGGTGAAGTTTAGAGATAGTTTAAGTTGATTTTGAAGAGAGAAAAGTGGATGGAGAGGAGTTTAATTTCTTTTTTTGCAACTTTTTCTCAAATGAAGAAATGAATTCAAATGAACATAAGAGAGAATGATATCTAGTGTAAATGACTTCCAAATTCCCTCTACATGTTCGGTCAAACAAGGGAGAATTCTCTCCTTTAATGATGCGTCTTTTCATGCCATGTTTTGTGCCATGTTTGCTCCTTAAATCAAGTGTCAATGTTTCCCTTAATTTATCTTATGCTTAATTAATCTATTACTAAGGAGCTAAGTGATTTAATTTATTGAGAATGACTTCATATGCTACTATACAAGTGCCAAAGAGTTCGAACAAATTTTGTCTAGCAAAAACTCGTTTATCGATAAACTGTTACATTATCGATATTTCTTCGAACTATTTATTTTTGTAAACAAATTTATGATCATTAGTTAGTATTTAAAAGAGGGTTAACAATGTTATAAAATCACATTTATTCACATTAAATCCAAGATTCAAATATTTAAATAATTCAGATACTTAAGTACGAAGTGTTCAAAATTTCGGTTCGTTACATTCTCCCCTACTTGGAATATTTCATCTATGAAATTCCAACATGAGCAACCAAAAAGAAACGATCATACATCAATATTTAACGGTATAATAATTTAGCAAATATAGCTTACGGTTTTCCAGGTTTAGAAATCTTCTTATTGTACAAGGATGATAAATAAACTACTAAGCGTACCTTTCGCTCAACAGCCTCAGGTTATTACTTAGCCGATTATTCTTGCTACCTCAAACCATTCGAAGAGTCATTCCCTAAACTTTCCACAAGCCAACAGACATAGTATATAAAAAAGTACTAAAGCTTGTATGATGTAAATGGACCATTCATGCACAACATTAAATCTGATCACTTGCTCGATCGCATAAAACTTACTTTCGAACTAGTATAAATCACTTGGCCTCTCTAGTCCGAACTCCGATCAGGTTCCTTGATTAGACACCTCCATTCTCCTAACATAGCCATATACTATGATAGATAACTTTAGAATCATATCAAGAATCTGTACCAAGTGTTCACCATTAAGAATCCAGTGAAAAACCTTGTTCAGACCGGTGTAAATCACCTCGAATTCATTTACTCGAATCCAAGATCAAGAACTATCATGCGAATAAATTAATGTACGTACACCTTACGTACTTTATTTCATTGGCTTCTTAACTACACCAATTACTTTACATTTTTAAATCACTTTCATTTACACCAAATCATTTATTATTTAATACTAAAATCATTTATCAAGGATTTTATAAAATATTACTTAAGTTTATAAACATTTAATAAGGACTTATCTTTACTTATAAAACATTTTTCATTTTAAAACATTACAAGACTTAAGTTAATTACTCGTATAATACTCACTACAACCTAAGAGTATATACAAAACATTTTTATTTATTTTACATAACAAGGATGTTCTATAAAGTTTAAACTTGCTTTAACTTACTATCTTTTCAAACTAAGAGTTATATAAATTCAACTTTTATTTCGATATCAAATTTCTCTAAAGAAAACTTTAGAATTAAACATCAGATTTTATTTCAAATCACTTGAAATAATAATACATACACATATTCTTTTATATATCAAATCATACTTTCAGGATTAAATCAAAATCATTTTCAAAATCAATTTCCAAAATATTTCTTTAAAATCCACAGAAAATATACATATAGATCGAGTAACACCAAATTGATACCAAGGAACTAGGTCCTACCAAATAGTATCATACATTCCCTTACTATTACTAAAAAGGTAATACTCAAGAGAAGTACTTACCATCTGAACACATATTTTACCATTTTTTTATCACTTTCGAGCCACTCGAACTAGCTAACATAAAAACACTTTATTCTCGAATAGACTCGTCGATTCCGAGAGCAACCTCGAACTCGAACAAATCTTAAAATTCTTTTTTTTAAACGTTAGTCTTTTAAAAATACTTTTAAATAATACTAATATTATTTTCTCCAGAACCTTGAAAAACAATTTCCAAAACATCGGGATTTAAGTTCTCAATTTCTTAGCTTAAATCCCTTTTTAGTTAATAAACCACCTTTTATAAAATCACTTTCCTACATAAAATCATTTCACAAATATTTATTCTCAAACATATCTTATCTTTCTTTTAGATTATAATAAACAACTTTTATTTAGGTCAACTTTTAATCCAATATTGTCGTCGAATGCCTTATAGTCAAACTGTGAAACTTAATTCACAAGGTATTCATTTCAATGTTCCCACAATTATCATCTACCCAACCTATGTAGTAAAAAGGTAAATTACTTATAAACCGGTTAAACACAAAACAATAATCAATGCTCATAAACTGGCCGAGCATGATTTAACTAATAAATGAGGGATAAATAGACATCATTAATCCCCACATTAATCAACTACACTATTAATTTATACTTATATATTACTAATATATAACAAATACATATATGCTCTCATATATATGATACACTCAACTCATGCTAGGGCATTCCATTATTCTACCTCTTAATGAGTTATACCAAGATTCTCACTTAACCTTCAGTTATGATACCATAATGTAATGAACGGCCTTTTCGACCCCCGAATGTCAAGACTAATGCATCCATAGTATTCACTTGCCGAACACCCAACTGCCAGAAAGACAGAACGTTGGGGTAAATAAAAAGAAGAAAAGAAAAGGAAAACGAAAGAGGAGAACTAAACATTAAAAACTCACATGCAGAATGATAACATATAATATCAAAAGATAATACACAGAGCTACTCTAATACACATAGCACTAATCAAAGTATTATCATCAGCCTAGACAGTTATAATAGCCCGTCCTTATAATTATTGATATAAATATACAAAATGTAATGTAGCGGAAATTAATACTACGGTAGGTAAACATCTAGCCCCTCTCCAAGAGCTCAATGAACATCAACAAAAACTTACCTTTCTCAGACTATTCGAAAAATCACCTATAGAAATAAGAGAAAAATAAAACCACGAGCCAGACATAAGTCTAGTGTGAGAAACTTAAGAAATATGTAGCTAGCATATAATGGTACTTTTGAGACTACATGGAATGTCATAATGGTTATCCTCTCAAAAGAGCCATCATTTAATAAGTACATAAGATGATATCATAGATAATATCTAGGGTGAAGAATATAAATCCAAAAATAGTCGTTGATGCTTACATTAATCAGACCACAACAATATTGAATTGGTATACAAACAAAATCGCTAAGGTGCGTTTGCATATGGATTTTCCACGGAGATGCCTCCAGCTTAAAAACTAAAGCAGATCTCTATAACAAGGATCAGAAACTACCTTCCGAGTATCATATATTTCTTAACAGAATATACCATAAGGTAAATACAACAGGCCCATGCTCGAACAAGCAAACCTGAACCATGTGGAACCAAGTATCGTCAACCCCTCTAGGCCTCACATATCGAAAGCATCTCTAGATAAGGAGTTGATATACCCCTCATGGGTTAGCTAAACCCTCCTAGATTGTGCATCCTACTCTGTCTTTAGTCATATATCGACGGTGAAGTCACGTCCAACATCTCAACACACAAACCATCATCAATCGAATATATCATGAATCCCCAAATGGATTCTAGCATCTTGAACAAATCTACTTTTAAGAGATAAAACACGTATCTTAGTCTTGAAGTGGTTTTCGATGAGTAAAAAACTAACAGATCCCGGTCTCTTCAAGTCTGAATTGACGAATTTCCAGTTAACTTAACTTCGATTCTTTCAGAAATAAACAAATAATGATTAGGGTGGAGATCATCTCCTATCCGGACGTATTTCATTATCACATTTCCTAGAAGCGCGAGACAATTTTATACGTAGGTTATATCATCACTGAGTAAATAGCCATACCATATAATTCCCGTGTTTCTTCTAGGTATTTGCGTGTTTCTTCTAGGTTTCCTCCTTTAGTATATGGAAACCAAGTCTTGTATACTTATCACGTTTCCAACCTTTTCAACTTCTACTCTCCCTTGGTCAAGAGCGAAACCCGGTAGGTTAGAGCACTATTGCTTCTAAACCCTACTCGAATCATCATTCTTAACTATCACAGATAGAATCAAGTTCATAGGTTTTTAGTGCTAAGCATACGACTAAATATTTTTCATATACAAGTAATCACACAACAAACGATTAACACACACAAAGCACGATCAAGTCACATAAATGACTTTTAATCCCCTTTTTATTTAATTAATCCTTTGTTAATTAAATCCTCCTTTAGTAGTAAAACACTTTATCTGATAAAACTTCTTTATTTAACTAAAAATTCTTCATTTAATTAAGGGTTCATTCTTTAATTAAAACTTCATCACTTAATTAAAACTTCATTGTTTAATTAAAACTACTTCCTTTAATTAGAACTTCTTTCTTTAATTAAAACTTCTTCCTTTAAAATTACTTTTAATTAAACATCTTTTATAAATTAAACACCCTTCATTAATTAAATGCCTTTCATTAACTAAACATTGTTTATTAATAACACTTCTCTTTATTAATTAAACTCCTTGTTAATTAAAACCTTGTTAATTAAACTCCTTGTTAAATAAAACCTTGTTAATTAAACTCCTTGTTAATTAATAAGACTTTGTCTATTAATTAATACTTTCTTCGAAGGTAAGCAAACTAAGTTCTTAAAGCTAGAAACATTTCATACCAATGCTCCGCCCTGAGATTTCTCAAATCGTATGAATCCGTTCAGCTTTTAGATACTTCCTTTGCAGTTGTACTTGTATACATATTTAATTTGCCTTTACAAAAGATATATACTTGTATTCTACTATTCATGTATTTATACTATTCATGTATTTTACTGTTCATTTATACTATTTTCTATACTTTAAAAGTATTTATATACTTATCTCAAATGGTATAAGTATATTCACAAATCATTAACAAGGTTTACTTTCTTTAAAATATAATCAAATAGGTTAAAAACAAATGTTACTTAAATATTATTACTATAAACCCCTTCTCTTTTATAAGTTAAACTTTTATTTTTCCTATCTTTTTATTAAAGGATTCCATACATGTATTATCTTTAAGATATCATTATTAAAGATCTAATTATATTCTTAAGGGTTAAAGACAATTGTTACTTAAACATTTGTCACTACAAAACTAAAACCATTTTTCTTATGGTTATCTTTAAAATATTCATTATTAAATTTATAATTATATTCCCAAGTATAATTAATAACAAGGGTTAAAAACAAATGTTCTTAAAAGATTGTATACTACAACCCAAAACCACTTACTTATAGTAATCTTTAAAATATTCATTTTTGAATATCTAATTGGGTCCTTAAGTATAACTAATAATAAGGGTTAAAAAAATGTTCTTAAAACTTTGTATACTACAACCTAAAACTATTTTTATACTTACCATTAACTTTAAGACCTTTATTTTAAAGATCAAAGCATATTCACACTTATTAATTAAGGTAATACACTTTTATGTTAACTTCTCAAAATAATTTATTAACACAAGTGTTAAAAATCCAAACTTTCTTTACTACATTTATAAAATACTTAACTTACTTTTTAAAGAAAACACACACACAAGTACTTATAATTATGTTAAAACTCCTTTCTACTTAAAAATATACTATAATTATTTATACAAAATATTATGTATAAATAACAAATTTTGGAATAAATAGAAAAACAAAAAATAAACATGTTTTATTTTAAAGGTCTCTTATTTTTAAAATTCATAATTAATTATTAAAAATATACTTAAACTTGAAACTAATTTTAAAACACTCTAGTATAAGTTAGAAAACAACCGTATTAATAGTATAAAATACTTAATTTAAACATCAATTTTACAAAACTTAAAGTTTTAAATAGAAAAGATAGCATTTCTAGAATGCTATAAAAAGTATCTGCAGTAGTTTAGAAATGTTGAAACAATTAGTTAACAAAATAGAAATTGTAGCATTTACAAAGTGTTGTAAAAGGTCTTTGAAACCCCTTAAAATGTTTCAAAGCACAAAAATGTTATCTAAACAATTCGCAACATGAAAAATATGTTTCAGAAGCAAAGACGGCATTCAGGAAATACTATATATGGACCTGTTTTTAATGTGATTTTGCCACAACTTTGAAGCTAGTTTTCAGCACTTAAACAATTGATTTTTGATCTAATTTTTCTATAGTAGTTAGTGTACTTAGGGTACTTAAAAATCATGAAGAGGAACCCCTACGAATATCTTTTAATTATTTCATAATTTTATTAAAAAAATGTATTTTTCCGAAGTGCTTATATAGCGGCTATTTTGCTATTAACTTTTACAACTTTGTTGTTAATGTTATCCCGCCTTTTGGCAAGGCTTTGACACTAAGAACTTAACTAGAAACTAAGGACAGTCCGTCCTGTAGATCGTTTATACATAGGTTCACTATGGATACTGGTAAATTTTGCTCGAGTCCGAATCGAGCTACAATTAATATCACATGACAAGCAAGGCTATGAAAGCCAACATTCCAAATTTCAAGTCAATCGGAGTTCGTATGCTCAAGATATTGATCGATCAAGGTTGAGAAATCCAACTCTATTTGTATCCATCCAATTTCGTATCCATTCCCCAAGAGAGATTCAGTTCGTATCCATCTCCAACTAACTTCCTTCGTATCCATCAAAATGAAGCTACTTCGTATCCATCATGTTAACAACACTTCGTATCCATCAACAAATGTCCATTTCGTATCGGTCTCCCTCCATCCATCTCGTATCGATCTCCCACCATCGATACGAAGAGCAACAACCACCGATCGATACGAAGAAAGCAATGTGAAGCAACGATATGAAGGCGGCCTCCAACCATCGATACGAAGCAGGATGCAAGCATCGATACGAACAGAGCCATGCATGACCGATACGAAATAGTATCGATACGAAGACGATAATGTCATACAAATCCAAACTTGCATCGATATTATATCAAGATCTACAAATTCGAATGCCACCAAATTTTCATAGGAGCTTGCCTACAACGTCAAGAATGTACCATATCAATTTCAGCCAAAAAGGATCAATTCTTGATCGATACGAATTCCATTCGTATCTCTCTAATATCGAGTCGAAATCACCTAAACTCGGTCTCGTGGGCCCGCCCACGTGAGAGAAGAAGTACTCCGAGATCTGGGCGAGATATTTGCTGCCTACGGCTATAAATAGTGACCCTGGACCTACAGGAAATGAACTTTTGGCTTCTTCACACTGATACTCTGCCGAAATCAATATTATACTTCAGTTGTACTATTTTAATCTCCTGTAATCAGCAAGTCAAATTCAATAAACATCAATCATTTCATAGTGGACGTAGGCAATACGCCGAACCACTCTAAATTTGTGTGTTTCTGCATTTGTTCTTATCTATTGATTGGTGTGCTTATTAGATCTGCCTCATTTTACATTTACCTTATTCATTTTATCTCTTTAAATACATCCGAAGAGTGTTGTGCCCAATTTTGGTACAAACACTTTGGTGCTTTTACTGAGAAAACCTAGCTTTTCTCCTGCTCTGTGGATCTACTACCATCGTTGGATTGCAAAAATATAAGGAGAAGATCCAGATCTATCGTCCAGTGGTTCCTTCTATTCTATTCAGATTGCTCCAGATCTAAGAGGAACTACATTCAGCATGATTTTTGTATCCAAGAAAATATGATAATTTTTGTATTCATATTTTCGTATCCAGAAAATATGATGATTTTCGTATCCATGAAAATATCATGATTTTCGTATCCATATCTTCGTATCGATCCAGCTGCATCCAATTCGTATCGATCCTCGGATACACTTCATATTGATCCAGCTGCGTCCAATTAGTATTGATACTCAAATACACTTCGTATCGATCCAGCTGCGTCCAATTCGTATCGATACTCAGATTCACTTCGCATCGATCCAACTGCGTCTAATTCATATCGATCCTCGGATACACTTCGCATCGATCCAGCTACAACCAATTCGTATCGATACTCAGATACACTTCGTATCGATCCAGCTGCGTCCAATTCGTATCGATCATCAAATACCAGTTCGTATCGATCCAGCCGCGTGCATTTCGTATCGATCCTCAGATACCACTTTGTATCGATCAAGCCGTGTGCATTTCGTATCGATCCTCAGATAACACTTCGTATCGATCCAGCTCTGTGCCTTTCGTATCAATCCAAGTGTCCATTTTTCGGATCATTCAATTTCACCAACATTTGTATCGTTCAAAAATTGCTGAGAACGATACGAAATTTCAAAAAAAAAAAATCAGGTACGACCCAAATTTCCGAAAAGGAGGCTAAAAAAATTTCGGAGGGAAACCCCCCCAAATCAAGCTGCAGCGCAGAGCACCCGCATAGTGAATTCAAAGCTCAACTTAATGAAGGAACATTCCATCCATGTTGCTGATCGTTCCATGACTGAACGGGACAAAGGGGATTGCAGCAGCAAATTCTGAATTGTAATCAATGAAATGGTAAGGAAATACTACTTAACCGGTGCTACCAGAGGTTGGAGAACCTAGCTAATACGCCAAGAACTAGAGTTGGTTAATATATCATGCTTCTAAGGTGGATTGCAACTTCCCCTAATTGACCAACTTTTAAACTCCTGAATTTACAACTATGGTACGATGGCTAGTATGACGACTGCCCTACACTGTTTGCTCTGCTCTGCCAACTCAAAGCATAGCTGGTCACCACTGAACCATCTTCAAATGCCCGCATCTTAATCATACCATGTTCATATGACTAGAAGCATGGCATACAACCTCAAGAGAACTTCCTTAATATCCTATATGGGTATCCTGCTTGGACGAAAGTTTGGGACAATCACTAATCTATGAGCCCATCTTAACCAACTCACCATCGAATCGGTGTTACCAACCACTCAAATGTTGGATGATCACACATACATCATTCACTAGTATTACAATACCCCGTGGCCACAGAATGGGACTGACAACGACGATAGGAGTATCGTTCCCAGTTGAGACCCATTCATCGAAACTGTTCTACATACAAAATTTCCAGTGAAAATTCAACATGCCGACCATGTTGGTGTACTACCGGAATACAACCTCCGACACTACCTCATGAAATGAGAATGGCGCATAGATTCCACCAAGAGTGAAAATGCCATCAAATGCAGATGTCTTCCCCCATTCCTCCAAGAAGACTATCAATTGTGGTTAGACATACCAGTTCTACTTCTCATATTGCTGAAGGGAATAAAGAAGCTGGATGCCAACGAATTGATCAAAATCCACAGCCCGTTGCTGCCAACACTCATAAATGAAATCATCACAAAAGCTTATTTCCATAATTTGATAAGAGAACCGGCGAATAGCCGCCAACAACTACACCAACATATCGTATCCAACATTGAGTTGATGGACCAGATGAAGGATCAATGTGGCAAGATAAGGAGGAAACCTACTCCATACTCTAAATCGGGAAGCACCTCTTCCTTAGATGGCTACCATGGATGCCGGCGCCATAAGGCTGCTCCAGAAAGGAAGGCTTCGACAATATATGCAAGCCTCATAAAACGATGGGCAGGGAACCTCCGACCCCTATCGATCGAGAACTTTGATTAAATTGAACCACTTGCGTTAAACTTCCAACTAAGAAGGGCTGGACCGAAGTGCAATAGCGAGCATACGACGCTGCTTCACTTATCAATGAGATCTGATATGATCTATTTTGAATTATTTCTATTTCAATTTCATTTATGTTGTGAAGTATGACCGACTTGAATTAAACTACTTGCAAATGGTGCAGGTAACCGAGTACTCAAGGTTCGATGCCAAACAACCTCCACGGACTATGATCAAATCATTGAGGTATCATTATGATGAGCATGATTCAATCACTGATTGGCTACTATATGCCCCTAACTTGGGGGCAGGGCCTCAAAGCGGAAGGTACCGACAAGGTCAGGACTCCGGTACAAAGTGGATGCAACCAACTATCCACTCATCCACCTATGCCATTTAATTAGGAGATCTGAGAAAGACTTGGTGTTATATGTCCCAACAATGTACTCTCTATCTCGTACTTGAAGCTCGCCAAAATACTTATGCTTCTTTTGATGCCCAGTAAAATCAGAATCACACCAAGGGTGGACGTGACGTGACCGTCCATGCATCCAATCCTACATTAGACACTTGGGGTTATTTGAGAACACATGTTTAAAGTGGATATGATTTGACCATTCAGTCTCTAGTTTGCGTCTGTGATTCGGCCAAACAATCATGCCATAAACCGACTTCATCAGGGGCCAACCCTCAATTTAAAGTCATCAACGACTGACTGCCTACTCGTTAACCATCATGGGCCATCATTTCAACTCTCTTCCTCAGCTCGATCGAAAGAACGCAAAGTATAAAGTGGACATGACTTGACCGTCTGCTCTCCAATTCTTGCACCTGACTTAGGGGAAAATGCACAACTCAAAGTGAATGTAGTTCGACCATCCTCTCCTCTACTCGAGCTCAAAGCTTGCCAGAACACTAATCTTACTCCTTAGGCTTGGCAGAAGCAGAATCCAAATGAACATGGACGCGATCCAACCATCCATAAACTAAATCTCATCCTTCGTGAGGGCAGGTAAGTGGAAAGTAATCGGGGTCCCACCTATCACTTGCTAAGTGAAACCTCGAGCTCAGGGACAAGCCATCACACTACAGCCAAAAGGGATTGATACATGGCAATCCTCTAACTAACTCCGGCTCCCAGAGTGCGAGCTGGAGTATAAACTTACGGACATGGGCTCGAGGAGGGTGGATCCGTCCACCTAACGACTTCGCCCGTATTCAACCTAAACCCGAGGAGGATGGATTAGTCCATCTAACGACCTCGCCTTTCATATTTACAAGCTCGAGGAGGATGGATCAGTCCATCTAACAACTTTGCTTGCCTACTCAGGGTGGATGTGATATGAACGTCCACGTACTTGATCAACTTCTTGTTCCCAAAGTGTGAACGAAATCCTTAAGCCTAAACAAATGTGACTGACCATCTGTCGGCCAACTCTAGATTCCCAGAGCGCGAACTGGAGTGTAAACATTAACTAAACTGGTCCTGAGAGTGCGGACTGGAGTATAAACACCAATTGGGTGTGACTAACCACCCATCAACTAACTCCAGATTCCCAGAGCGTGAATTGGAGTATAAAACACTGACTCACTCTAGTCCCGAGAGCGCGGACTGGAGCACAAATGCCAAATGGGTGTGACTAACCACCCATTAACTAACTCCAGATTCCCAGAGTGCGAACTAGATTATAAGCATCAACTAACTCTAAGTCCCTAGAGTGCGGACTGGAGTATAAACACCAACTGGGTGTGACTGACCACCCATCAACTTACTCGGTCCTGAGAGCACAGACTAGAGTATAAAGGCCAAATGGGTGTGACAGACCACACCATCAACCAACTCTAGTCCTCAAAGCTAGGATTGGAATATAAATACCAGAAGGGATGTGATTCGACTGTCCATCAATCAACTCTGATTCCTCAGCAAGTCCTGTAGTATAAAAAGTGGATGTGGTTCAACCGTCCGCTTTCCAACTCTACCCTCACTTGGGGGTACACTTATCACACAAAATCGGATGCGATCCGACCATCCAGCACTAAGCGGGCATGAAATGACCGTCCATGCATCAAATCTTGTCCCTGGCATGGGACCCATAACATAATTTTATAGGGATGCACTCCAACCCTACAAGACAAAATTTCTTCCTTGATTCGATAGGGAGACGCAGGTTCGCAAAATGGACCTAGCTGAACGTCCTATTCTAAATAGATGTGACTACCCATCCTACTACAAATGAACGTGACACGACCATTCATCCGCTAACTCTCGCCTATGATCCGATAGGTTGTGCGTGCAACATGGACGGATGTGACCTAACCATCCGCCAATCAATTCCTTCCTATAGTTCAATGGGAGAAGCATCAAATTAAAGTTGTTGTAATGTGACCGACCACACTTCGACTTTTGCCCTTGACTGGGGGCAGAGGAATTGGCCAAGGAAAATGTGGTCCGACCATTTTCTACAAAAAAAATCTTAGTCCCCAAAGTGTGGACAGAGGTATAAACATCAAATAGATGTGATGAATGACCCTTCAGCTGACTCTGATCCCCAAAGTACGACTACGAGCATAGACAGACGAATGAATGTGATTCGACCATTCATTCGCCAACTCTGACCTAAACTCGACAGGAGGAGTATAAACTCACTACAGATGCAATTAAACCATCCACAAACACACTTTGCTAACCCAAGATCGGGGGAAGAGGCACAAACCACTGAAAGAAGAGAAAGGTGACTCGCTACATCTCCAGCTTAGCGTCCTTTACAACTTAAGGCAACGACTACAAGGAGGCCTTAATGCACCCGATCATAATGATGCCCGAAGTTACGGGCAACCAATTATATCGTACCAACGGATCGGCGGGCAATATCGATCTGCAACTTTCATACCATACCATTGGATAGACACGAGATGAGGTCCGAGCATTCTACATCGTGCCGTTGAATCGACGGTTAATATCGATCCTCTTCGACTACAAATCGATGTGACCCGAACGTCCATTGAATACCTTTGACCAACAGAGCATGGATAGAAGAATAAACCACGAACGAGTGTGACTTGACCATTCGTCCTCCGTCACTTCCTTCGATCCGTCAGGAAGAGCATAAGACCAGATGAGCATGACATGACTACATTTGAGCCGACTTTATCCCTAGATCTAATGGGAGAATGTAAATCGAAATGGACGTGGTTGATCACCCAACTCCAAAAGAATGCAATGCGACCATTAATTCTTTGACTCTTACCACGTTCCAACTAAACGAGCAATTCACAACAAGTGCAACCTAAATGTCTACGCATCGATTCTTACCCTGGATTCGACAAGGGAAGCATCAATCCTGCATTGGATCTGACTGGACGATTCACTCTTCAGTTTTTGCCCTGAGTATGGCGACATAAGCAGCGAAGTGAATGTCACTGACCGTCCAGAACCTAGCTCATGTTCGGATGTCGGTGAAGCAGCGAAGTATTCTTCCTAGAGGAAAGAACTAGAACATAATGCAGGATAGGCACGACTCAGCCTTCCATCAGTTAACTCGATCCCATGGTTCAACGGGATAGAATACAAAATTGAAGCGGACATGATCTACCTTGCCACATATCGGTTAGACTTGTAGGCACGTGCAAGAGATAAGATGAATATGGTTTGATCGTTCATCAAACAACTCTGGCTCTTACAACTTGGACTATAATATAAATACAGCAGGGGCTATGCTCAACCATTCGCACAATACGTCCATCAACATAAGACTGGGGGCAAAAGAGTGAATATCCAAGAGTTGACTATGACAACTCGATCTTATGACCCGTGCCTTATATTCATAACAACTCAAGGTTACGGCCTAAAGGATGCCTAAGGATAGAATCATCGGATCGATGCCCGGACTTATGGCAGTTAATCATTATTCTGACCCTTACAACGAGCAATAGATCGCGAGTACATTGAATGAAAAGCGCATCATTCATAAACACAAGTAGATTCAATCTCAAAGCTGGAGCCAGTTATGTAGCAGCATGCAGTACAAGGCTAAGTTCTACTAATACTTTGGTTCAACATCCCTACAAGCCTAATCATTTACCATTGCAAATAAGCACATGAAGCGCCTATAACCCATCACGAGTATTGTAGATCAGATCACAACTCAGTGCAATGATGATGAAAGAGTTAACTGCTTTGCTCCAGGTGAATTTGATATGTTCGCTTGGACTCAATCTCATGTATATATGTGGACTATCGCCAGCCATGAAGAACCCTACATTAAATGTCGACCGGAGGCATGTCTCGGTGAACAAAAACGATGCGACGTGGATCCGGAGAGATCTATTGCACTTAAAGAGGAGGCGAATCTGCTCAAAACTAGTGGCTTTATCCACGTTGCCCTCTAACCAAAATGAGTATCCAATCCTTTACTTATAAGAAAAATGAACAGAGAGTGGCGGCATACGTCAACTACTCAGATTTTCACGGGGTATGACAAAGCACAGCTTTCCACTTCCAATGATCAACCAACTGATGGACTCGATCATCAGACATGAATTACTATCATCCATGGACACAAACTCCAGATACAATCGGATACTAAAGCATGTCCCAGACCAGCAATACAACTGTTTCATTACTGACCTGGGCCTATAGTGCTATGTTGCAATCCACGGATTCAATCTTAAGGACACTGGTGCTACTTACCAAAGGACGGTTAACAGTTCGTTCAAAAATCAGATCAGCCGATCGATGAAAGTATGTATGGATAATATGCTCGTGAGATCACGACTATCAAACGACCACATCGATGACTTGGTAGAGATATTCAGTGTTCTCCAACAACTGCAGAATGAAACTTGATCCTTTGAAATGCTCTTTCAATGTTGTGTAAGAAAAAATTCTCGGGTTCCATCATCAATTCTCGTGGGATTGAGACTAATGTCAGAAAATTCCGAAGATTAGAGTCATCCATGTACCGAGGAAACCAAGCAAGTACAGAGCTAAGTCGAAAGATTACCATCCTAAGCTGATTCAACTCTAAGGCCATCTACAAGTGTATTCTCTTCTTCAACCTTACCAAGAGAGTGAAGAGAACCTTTGAATGGACTAACAACTGCGTTGATGTAGTTCTAGCTCTGATAGATCGCTTAGAGAATTTTATCTGAGCTGTCGGATCGCGAAGATTTATACATCATTTGGGCCGTGTCAACACACGCCATAAGCATCGCATTGCTATGTAAAGAGAAATGAATCCAAAGATCAATATATGATGAAAGCTAGATATTGACAACCTCACCCCCATTAACGTCTATATCGACTAGCCGTTACGATAGGTCCTATGGCAACCTTAGATGTTTGGAAGGTTACTCAAATGGAATATCGAGCAAAGCCAATTTGATATCACTTATCTCCCTCAGAGAGCTATCCATGGTCAAACATTAGCATACTTCATATCTGAATTCACTGCATCAGACGATTATCCGAAGAACAGTGGAGAACCATCCAACCGATGGAGAACATACATAGATGGAACTTTCGATGATCGGCTTTCCAACGACGAAGTTGTGTTAATGACTCCTGAGGAACAATCGATCTGCTACATCCTAAAACTCAACTTCACTACAACAAATAACGAAGCTAAGTATGAAGCCTTGGTCACCACGCTCAAAATTGCAAGAAAACTAGGAGTGTAAACTTTACATGTCTTATGTGATTTCTGGTTAGTAGTATGCCAAGTTAGGGAAGATTATCTAACTAGGGGGCAACGTCTTGCTCCTTATCTCAGCTGGATCCAAGAGCTACTAACCGACTTTGAGTATTACACTATTACACACATCCTTAGATAACAAAATGAAAAAACCGAGTCACTGGCCAAGCTAGCCAATTCTGGGGATGCGCGACAAACAGACTTTGTCCCAGTTGAAATACTTATTATTCCAAGCATTGACAGATGAAGATCGACTAGATCTTAGAGATGGAGCCAGGAAAGGGGTCATGGATGACTCCTATTTAAGACTATCTACTGTGGGGAATTCTACTTGAATAGAGGAATGAGAAATGGCATATCCTCCACGAAGCATCACTGCATAATTATGTCTGGATCGTTCGACTCCATCGATATAAAACATTAGTTTTGTATCCATCGATCCGAGACCCAATATTACGTATCCATCAATACGAAGCACACCTTATGTAACTCCATCTTGTATCGATAACCATCGATACGAAGTCTACCTTAATGCATCCCAGATCAATCCAGGAGAGGATCGATACAAAGAAATGGATCAAAAACAACCATCGACTGTTGTTGCAACTCGAATTTCACATCGATCCAGGAGAGGATGGATACAAAACTCGATCAAAAGAACTTGATAACGACCCGTAAATGTGCAAACATGAACATGAGTCAGTTAACATATGTGCATGTATGCCAAACTAACATTCAATTTTCGAAGTTAACAGGAATTGAATGCTTACCTGGTGACGATCAGAACGATGAACAACAAATCTCTAGCGCTCAACACTCAGTTACAACAAAACACTGTATGATCATTGACAATCAACAGTTCGACATCTACATCACTGAAGATCAATCAAAGGTTACATCTTTTGACGAAAAGATAGCAACTAGTCAGCGAATCGAATAGAACTTTTCAGAATGAAGGATGCAGCTTTTCAAAGCACGTCATGTTCAAACAAGACATACTTTAGGGGGCAAATGTTATCCCGCCTTTTGGCAAGGTCGTGACACTAAGAACTTGACTAGAAACCAAGGACAGTTTGTCCTGGAGATCGGTTATACATAGGTTCACTATGGATACTGGTAAATTTTGCCCGAGTCCAGATCGAGCTACAATTGATATGACATGACAAGCAAGGCTATAAAAGCCAACGTTCCAAATTTCAGGTCAATCGGAGTTCGTATGCTCAAGATATTGATCGATCAAGGTTGAGAAATCTAACTCTATTCGTATCCATCCAATTTCGTATCCATTCCCCAAGAGAGATTCAGTTCGCATCCATCGCCCACTAACTTCCTTCGTATCCATCAAAATGAAGCTACTTCATATCCATCATGTTAACAACACTTCGTATCCATCAACAAATGTCCATTTCGTACCGGTCTCCCTCCATCCATCTCGTATCGATCTCCCACCATCGATACGAAGAGCAACAACCACCGATCGATACGAAGAAAGCAACGTGAAGCATCGATACGAAGGCGGCCTCCAACCACCGATATAAAGTAGCATGCAAGCATCGATACAAACAGAGCCACGCATGACCGATATGAAATAGTATCGATACGAGGATGACAATGTCATACAAATCCAAACTTGCATGATCATATATCAAGATCTACAAGTCCAAATGCCACCAAATTTTCACAGGAGCTTGCCTACAACGTCAAGAATGTACCAGATCAATTTCAGCCAAAAAGGATCAATTCTTGATCGATACGAATTCCATTCGTATCGCTCTGATATCGAGTCGAAATCACTTGAACTCAGTCCCATGGGCCCACCCATGTGAGAGAAGAAGTCCTCCAAGATCTAGGCGAGATATTTGCTGCCTACGCCTATAAATAGTGTCCCTGGACCTACATAAAATGAACTTTTGGCTTCTCCATGCTGATACTCCATCGAAATCAATATTATACTTCAGTTGTACTATTGTAATCTCCTGTAATCAGCAAGTCAAATTCAATAAACATCAATCATTTCATAGTGGACGTAGGCAATACGCCGAACCACTCTAAATTTGTGTGTTTCTGCATTTTTTTCTTATTTGTTAATTGGTGTGTTTGTTAGATCCGCCTCATTTTATCTCTTCAAACACATCCGAAGAGTGTTGTGCCCAATTTTGCTACAAACACTTAAAACCAAAGCAAACCCTAGAATGTCTTCCAAAGTTGACATAGAAATCGCCGAACATAACAAGATCTCAAGGTGCATCCATAGCAATTATTTTCACTTCAAACTTTCTTAACTTTATTCAACATTTTCCACAACTTTCCATAACGATTCTTCGATATCCAAAACACTTATAGAAGTGTAGAGAACAACCAAATTATATTATCCAATAATATACACATATAACACCATTTTAAAGCAAGTTAAAATACAAGGGATTCAAAGTGCTTTCATATCGACATTCTCGCTTCAACATTCATATACACACTTTTACATCATATGCAACATTATCAAACATGTATACACAAGATCATGGGCCACGTTACAAGTTTTAGAGGGTTTATAAGAGATATTATACTACATATATGTTGTCATTTGCTTTCAAAAGTAAGAGGGGTCCAAAAAGTGATAACTTGCATTTTTCTCATATAAACATTTATATTTCAGCAACCAAACAATCAAATACACATCATATACTTGCAAGATGGTGAGATAAATTACCTATTTGCAAACCAAACATAAGCACAAGATCCAACTTCCTAACCCTACCTTACAAGCACATAACCCCTCCTACCATACAACCTAAAGCTCACAACCATGCTCAATTTACTCCATATTTCTCACGGCTTGGAAGAGGTGCACCGAAAATCCTCTTTCTCTTCTACTTTGATATGCTAAGAAGTTTTGTAGTGATGATACAAGGATCATACTTGAGTTTTGTGAAGTTTAGAGAAAGTTTGAGTTGATTTTAAAGAGAGAAAATAGGATGAGGAGAAGTTTTATTTCTTTTTATTTTTTTGCAACTTTTTCTCAAATGAAAAAAATGAATTCAAATGAACAAGAGAGAATGATATCTAGTGTAAATGATTTTCAAATGCGCTTTACACGGCCTGCCAAACAAGGAAGAATTCTATCCTTTAATGATGTCTCTTTTCATGCCATGTTTTGTCCCATAAATCAAGGGTCAATGTTTCCCCTAATTTTTCTTATGCTTGATTAATCTATTGTTAAGGAGTTAAGTGATTTAATTTGTTGAGAATGTCTTCATGTGCTATTGTACAAGTGCCAAAGAGTTCGAACAACTTTGGTTTAGCAAAAAGTCGTTTATCGATAAAACGATATTCTGTCACATTATCAATATTTCTTAGAACTATTTATTTGCAAACAAATTTCAAAAATGAATTTCTTATCATTAGTTATTATTTAAAATGGGGTTAACAAAGATATAAAATCACATTTATTCACATTAAATCCATGATTCAAATATTAAAATAATTCAGATATCTAAATACGAAGTGTTTGAAATTCCAAGTCGTTATAGCCCTCTCTTGTAGAGCCAGGCAATTGCTGGTTGCATGGGTTACATGGCATGACACCCTCCATGGAAAAACCCATTTTATCAAATGCATCTTTGAACAATACGTTAACCAAACTTCCACTGTCTACCAGAATAAAATGTACCTCTAGTGGACCAAGCATTGTTGAGATCACCATGGGGTTGGTATGCGGGTACTGTTTGCCTCACAAATCACTATTTCTAAAGATTACCTCATCTTGCTCTCGATGAGGAGCCTTAGCCCTTTGCTCCTCGCTTATGGAGTACACGAAAGCTTCTTCATTCTTTTAATACTTTGCATATCTTTCCATCTAAGCCCAACTTTTGTTAGCTATATGAGGTCCTCTCATTGTGGTATTAATTATGGACCTCTCATCCTTCTCATGATTAGCACTGGATCCTTCACCCCCATTTCTAGGTGGGATTTTCTTCAGGGCCTACTTTACAAAAGTAGATGGAGCATTTGGATTCCTGATATACCATTCCAACTTCTTCTTTCTAATGTGTTCTTCTATAATATCCCGCTGATGATGACATTCGTTGGTGTTATGCCCATGGGATTCATGAAATCTACAATACTTCCCCATATTCATCTTAGCTTCGGTTTCTTTCTTCGGCAATGGCTTATTGTATTTGAGTCCGACTATGTTACAAGGTAGACTTTTTCTATAGTATCGTTCATATCTGTGAAAGTAACAAACCTCGTTCCAAGCTTGAACCTTTTTCGTTCATTTTCTTTCCATCAGAACTGCTTTGATCATTGTTTTTCTTCTTCTCAACATAATTACCTTTATTACCTTTAACCATAGGGTTCACAATATTAGATGCTTCTAATGGTTTGAAAGTCGTTCCATGCCCAACTGTGGCCTCTTCCAATCACATATACTTTGCTGCCTCATGGAAGAAGTCCTGTAGGGTAGCTGGTTTCTCTTTAGTTAATCTTCGAGCCATCTTTGTGTCTGGATGTATGCCTTTGCACAGCACCATAAGGGTTAATCGTTCATTGGCATGCTGGAGGCTGGTGGCTGCGGCGTTAAAACAAGTTGGGTATTGCCGTAGTGTTTCATCCTCTCGTTGTTTTACAATCGACAATGAGTATGGATCTTTGGGCTGCTCTATATGAACCCGAAATTGGCTGATAAACTTTTCCTTATCAGTTCCCATGAACAGATTAAGAAGGGGAAAAGGCAAAAAAAAACTACATAGTTGCCAAGCCTAACAAGAATAGGGGAAAACATTTGCATAGAACTTCCTCTGTCACTCCAGTCATCAACATGTGTTGCATATACCATTGCAGATGTACTATCAGATCAGTCAGTCCTTAGTAGGGGTCCATGGTCCTAGGATTTCGAGCAGTCTCTATCTTTATGGAAAATGAGCTACTGACCCTTGATCTAATTCCACGTTCTATTTGTTTGCAACACATGCATTCCCTTATGATCCATGCCATTTGTCTTCAGATCGGGGAATGAGCGGAGCTGGGCTGACCTCTCCCTCTAAGATAAAGGACTCCTTTTGCTTCTTTTGTGATGACTTGTCCTGCGATTTCGGCTCTGATCTTGGCTTTAGGATCGTTCGCAGTGGTAAGTTTGCCTTTAATTGACCACCACTTCTGCTAAGATGGGAGAGTGTCACCTAGATCAATAAGGTTCAACTGTAGCTGGCCCTAGTCCGTCACCACTCCTCGTTGGTTAAGTATTGAATCGGTCCTCAAGTGCTGCTTCATGTTGAATTCTTACTCAATCTGCTGCCTCGGCATTCATTTTCCCTACTTCTTGATTTTCCTGATCGAACCCAGTGTCGGAGTATGATCTTCTCCTCCATAATCCCCTGGTCTGGAATCTCCCTCTCCCTTCAGTGTTGTGTGTGATAGGTTGCGTCTTTCCTAAACATGTCATGATTTGGTCCATAATTTCTTGCTGCTGGGCAGTGAACCGGGTATCAAGGTCTGCCCATAACTCTATCTAAGTCATCTTTGGTGATAGTGTCTGGTCCTGGAGTACTAAATGAATGGTTATCTTTATTGATAGCTGTTTGGTTACCGTTCCCATTGGTAGCACCAACCTTGCTTTTAGATTTAGGAGGCATGCTGAGAATCAGGCTCTCATATAGAGGAAAATAGCCGCTAGATGCTTGGGTATTTATAAGAGTGAAGTGGTATATGGGTCTGCCCTTTATTAGGTAATTTTCTTATATAGCTCGATTAGTTCGGCATATTTCCATACATAGTAGATACGATCTTCCTTCTATATCCAGATTTCATTCCTTAAATGTCATGTTTGGTTCGATTGAAATATCTATGTTCGGTGGTAGTTGGTTCGATTGGTGAGCATGGACGCCTTCCTAGCCAAATTCCTTCTCTCCTCTCCTCGGTTCAGTGCAACTCCTCTTGTCCTTGTTTGGTCTTTAATATATACCGAAAATATATTCTATCCGATGTACATTCATTGGACATCATATCCTGTCCGGTAATATTTTGCATCGAACAAGAATTCTTGTCCGGTGGCTTATTTATCGGACAAGAGTTATTTTCCGGTGTTTCCTATGCCGAACAGGAATTCCTGTTTGATAATGTGCCTACCGAACAGGAATTCATGTTCGGTGATTTTACCATAGGGTCGAGCAATTGTTCCTCCATTATCCTCTCTACTTACTTAGTTTTTCCTTGCTTCTTTTGGGGTGTGATTGCCTCCAACAGTCGGGTACCTCCATAGTGCACTATACATGTACATTGGATAACGGAGGTGTAGGGCGGTCGTCACATAATATAAATATATTTCACCAAAATTTCAGGTTTTACTCTTTGGTCTATAAACTTATCAACCATACATTCAGACCTACATTATATCTTGTACATCATAATGATTATTGATCCATATATACAACATATACAATCTCTAATTTACATTGTTTGCTTTGTTTAACCAAACATAATAAAATTATCTTTTTATATCGATTCCATGATTAAAGTACATTAGATTTCAAATTTTAGTTCTTTTAATTTTTGTAATATATCAGTAATTATCATCATAATCCATATTTTCTATTCCTTTGCCATAATTACTTAGACTAGACGAGATTTTCTACATGTTTTTATTCGAATATGCAAAAGAACAACGTCCTTTGAATCGATACTTCAAATATACCGTGAAGGTTTTCAATCCAAACCATGTTGAACTTCTAGTTCAAATAAATTTTATGCATATAGCACTCTAAAAGCATTGCATATGAAATATTTCAAAAATTATATAGCACTTCAAATGGTAATGTGACTATAAATAACCCAATAAATTTGTTAACCATAATAGAACCAACATTAATGGGTACACGATACATTTACAAAAATCAGTCTCCCACTGTCATGGACCCGTAGCTCCATTAGACAAATTTATGAGTGAAATGGTGATCTATGATCTATTACTTTTCAAAAACTTACCATGATTTGATTATTATATGCATAACTATTCTTCAAGAAATATCTATAGATATTCTACTAAAGAGATAATTTATATGTTATTTCATACTTTTCACGAAAGCTATAAATACGATCTTGAATAAATCTGTATATGCAACTAATATAATTTTATATTTCTATAACATTTCGAGTGTTGGAAGATACTTTTAATTTTGTTGTAAATATATCTCTTTCATTGAACTGTCCAAAGAGGTGTCTATATATAATTCAAACCATGTATTATGCTTTGATAAATAATTATAAATAAGGTTCAAAAGAGAAATTTGAAATATAATTAAAGAATAAGCCTTAAAAACTTGAAATTGTGGTTGTTGCTCGTTGGTTGAGATTATTGTCTATCTATTAGTTCGAGTACAATGATGGTGCGTATTGTACTTTTGATTTCAATGGTCTTTGCATAAGATTTTTTTTGACAATGGTTCAACATTTACAGTACAAACGAATTATTGAATTATGGACTTTAGGATTCAATGAGGTCTCTTAATAATGTAACTAGATTAAAAGTTCATACCCTCTGATCTATTCAAGAACACTATTTTATTCGGAACCCGATGATGCAATATAGGTAAACGATTGAAAGTCTATCCTTTTCCTGAGAAGTTTCCCAATGGGCGATTGTCTCCTATCATCATCCATAGCGAGGCGAGGCATAGATATTCTTGGGATCAACCAAGAAAATCTTTAATCCATCTTCATAGCAATTATGGCACACAGATCTACAATCATCGTTGTAGACGAGATGAAACAAACTCCAACTTGATACAAGTTTTGAGTTGATTTTTGATTCATGGGTGAATTAGTATTGACTGTCTGTTCTATCCAGATCAACAACAAGAGTACGTTTGTGAGAAGACTAAAATTTAAGATCAAATTTAAAAAAAAATGATATCTATTAGTTAATCCACTGTAGGTTAACTAATTAAAATATTGGCGGATTAGTTAATGTCAAAACGTGGATTAATTTGTATATAAATAATTAAAACTTACGTAACGGTATAACTTCACGTGAACAATAGTTTTATACCTAAGAAGGAGCAATAGATCTTCGTTTGTCAGAATCAAATACAGTTACGTGTTTAACACTGTAAATAATAATTTGAATTCCTAGTCTCTCTTACCAATTTGAATCCGTACTCTTATCTTCCCCTCAACCACTGATATAAAATATTGAACCGTGTATCATCAGCCCTCACAAATCAAAACAAAAACAAAAACAAACAATGGAGAAGAAACATTTCCTGATACTGACATACCCGGCCCAAGGCCACATAAACCCGGCCCTCCACCTCGCCCGCCGCCTCTCCGAGTCCACGTCGGCCCATGTAACCTTCTCCACTGCCATCTCAGCCCACCTTAAAATGTTCCCAGACATCTCCTCACCAAGCCAAGAAGTAACAATCAATTCAGTCACGTACCTCCCATTCTCGGATGGTACCGAAGGGGTCGACCCGAAAACCGTGAACATACCTGAATTCTTCTCCAAATTCAAAACCATCGGATCCGAATCCATCGCATCCATGCTGGACCACCTCAGGTCCATCGGCAAGCCCGTGGACTGCGTCCTGTACACCTTCATGCTGCCCTGGATGGCCCAAATGGCCCGTATCCGCGGCATCCCGTCCGCCCAGTACTGGATACAGCCAGCCACCGTCTACGTCATCTACTACCACGCCTTCCTCCGCGGTTACGAGAGAACGATCGCAGAGAAAATCAACGACCCGTCAAGCACGGTCGACTTACCAGGCGTGCCCCGGTTGCAGGTCAAGGACCTGCCGTCGTTCCTGATGCGGAGCTCCGATTCGGACCAGGTAACCAAGGAGCTCTTCGAGGTGTTCAAGGAGGCGTTGGGCACGCTGAACGTGGAAAAGGACGCCACGAAGGCGAACTCGAAGGTTCTGGTGAACACGTTCGAGGAGCTCGAGTCGGACGCGCTTGCAAGCCTGGACGACGTCGACCTGATCGCGGTCGGTCCGGTGTTGGGGACAGAGACGGCATCGAGCGCGAGTACGGATTTGATCAAACCGGACGAGAAACGGTACGTCGAGTGGTTGGATTCGAAGCCGGGGAAATCGGTCGTGTACGTGTCGTTCGGGAGTCTGTTCGTGCTTAAGAAGGAACAGGTGGTGGAGATACGGAAAGGGTTGGAGGGGAGCGGGAGGCCATATCTGTGGGTTCTCAGAGAGGACTCCAGGTATGTATTATCAAATAAATTCATGTCTTCAATTCATATATGGACATGCACGCTCAATTGAATCTCAATCATCCACTACAACTATTTAGTTATTTATACAATCAGTTTTGTGATGGCTCAAGTGTTTCTGTAACAGGTACGAGGATGTGGAGATTGATGGACAAAGGGACAATGGTATGATTGTGGGTTGGTGCAAGCAGACGGACGTTTTGGGGCATCCATCCGTGGGATGTTTCGTGACGCACTGCGGATGGAACTCGACGTTGGAGAGTTTGGTGAGCGGAGTGCCGGTGGTGGCCGTGCCGCAGTGGACGGACCAAGGGACCAACGCCGTGCTGATGGAGAAGGTGTGGGGGAACGCCGTCAGAAGCGAGACAAACGACGATGGATTTGTAGAAGGGGAAGAGCTGCAGAGGTGTTTGGAATTGGTGTTGGGGGAGGGGGGAGAAGCCATTCGGATTAGACAGAAGGCCGAGACGTGGAAGAGGAAGGCCAAGGAGGCTTTGATGGAAGGTGGATCGTCTGATCGGAATTTGAAAGCTTTTGTTGATGATGTTCCAAAATCTCAAGTTTAAGTGCAAATATTAAATTTGTAACCATGATTGAAAATTGATATGATGAATACCTAATTGTTTCTAGTCAGGACATTCTCAAAACAGTTCAATTACCGTGTATCGAAGATTAGTTGGCCTTAGCAGTAGATTTTTGTGTGTATATGTTGCTGGATTACGACAGCGACAACGAAATGATACAAAACTAACAGTATTGAAATCACCGAATAAGCAACTCATCAACTGGACATAACGACAGCATAAATTAGCAACAAACCAAAAAAGGCAACTGCGGAATAACGTGGCATAATTTAGGAACAAAAATTATGCACGAGATATAAAGTAATACTGCTGGGCCATGTTTTACACTTTTTGGTACCATTGTTTATGTTTATAAGTGTAAAACTTGTCCTAACCAAGCGAAAGCCAATTCTAACCCCACCAACTAAAAACCACATTTTTAACCTGCTAAATTAAAGTCGGTTAAGACATGTATTGTGGATTGCAATCCGCGTGCTCATATCAAATTAATGTGAAACGTTCTCTATTCGGGCTTCTATAAAACCGACTAAGTATATATTAAAAAAAAATGGTTTTAGTTGACCATAATAAAGCCGGTTATATTTAGCCGGCTATATTATAGCTGGTTAAGAAGCAAATCAGCCAACCAACTTCATGTTGGGATCGGTTGCTTTTCAACCGACACACGGTTGGAAATGCTATTGTGGCCTTAACGGCGGAATAGTTGTACACATAATAATACCACATTTGTTATAACAAAGTGAAATATGGTGCTGTCATCCCTACGTAAATAATATGGGAAGAACGCGATATATTAAGAGTTCAAGTATAGTTATAACAATCAACAAATAGGATTTTCAAAGTTTTCTTTTCCTTTTGGATATTAGCGATGTATACTTATTTTCAAATTTATTCCACTTTAGCTTTTTTCAAATTTATTCCATTTAAGCCCTTTGGAAAAAATAAATTGACAAAACTTCATTATCAGCAAAAATCCTAGTTTTTAAGGTAAATATTTGCATTTTTTTTCTTAAATATTTGAAGAAAGAAAATATATTTTGGAAATTTCAGAAAAGTGGCGGAGAGAAAAAAATTTAGTAATCATTTGAGTTCAAATTGGTGATGTTATTGTTCAACCATGAATACTTGGTCAATTGAGGTGAGCACTCGTGGATTTTACGGGTGCAGGTGAAGAAGATCAGCAACCGAAGATGGATCAAGGATACTGGAAGCGTAGTAAGAAACGTGGAAGGAAAAGAACACCGTCTTAATGGTCAGACGTTTTGGCTTTGAAACATAAAGTCACGGATTTGAGTCCTGCATAGCATCATTTGAATCACTCAACATATATAGTATAATAATTGCGGATTTACCTACATCAAAATGGCGTAGTCGGGACATAGCTAAATACCATACCTACGAAGTGCCTATGACATTAATGGCGTAGGTAAAAAAATACTCACGCCTTGCCTACGCCATACGTATGGTTATTTCCTACGTCTTTTATACGTCATTATATTACTACGACATTTGTGCATCTTACATTTCCTATATCTTTCTCACGTCATTCATTTACCTACGTCTTCTTGACGTCTTTATTTCCTACGTTTTTCCTGTAACATCCATACATCTTTTTTTCTACGTTTTTCATATATCATCCACATGACTTTATTTACCATGATAAGAATTGGATTTACCTAAGCATTTTCTATGCCTTTTCTGAAGCAAGTTTAACATATTATTATTGTATTTATACCCATCAAACACCATATCAACCATTAGCACTCTATCAACATCAAACAAACATCAATATAAACTTTAGATTTGTTATGATAATGACATTATCATTTCGTAAATACCGTTACCGTACCGTTTTTACTGGTAAGCTAAAATTGCTTAGCGTTATCGTTACCGATAAGACTGGTATACCGATATTCTTGTAATCGTTACACTAGTAATGGTAAATTATCGTTTATCCAAAAAAGTCTGTAACTTGACATGTTTTTATACTATAACACATCTTCATTATGCTATTTATAGTGTTACATGATAAAGTATATTAGAAAAAAAAAGTGTATTTGACATTATTTCACGTGATTACTGAACTAAATTTAATCATATACATGTGTATTAAATTGACTGGTAAAATTAACATTACCGCTGCTTTTGAATAAATATTACCGATAATTTACCCTAAAGATAAATTTACCGTTACCATACCGCTTAAACCGATATAAGATTTTAATCAAAAATAATAACCGGTTGACTGGTAATGTATGGTAACGGAAAATTTACCGTTACCATAACAACCTTTATAAACTTATTGCATGTTTGTATAATTTTCAACAAAAAATCATAATGTCACATCATTCATCATCAATCAAATTCAAAAATTGCATCCATGTTACAAAATCAAACCAACATTAAACAAGTCCTCATATGTCTGAACGATATGATAATATGTTCATAATACATAAGGATAAGAAAAATACCATGACCTCTCGTTTGGATGACTACTCCACTTTCATTAAATCGTTGTCGAAATATGAGTTGTTCATACTGCATCTTTAGAATTTGAATCTCCCCTTCTTGACGCTCTACCTTCTCTTTCTGTTTAGCTCTAATTTGTTTTTTGTCCTTGTTAGCGTTGTAGGTGGCGTCTGTATATTTCTGTATTTTATCGAATCTTGCATCAATTTCTAGGTTTCATACTAATTAAAAAACGTTTTACTAAAAGTTTAAATATCTATTACAAGGATACTGCCATAGTAGGGCTTAGGATCCTTTCTTTAACTATAGCATTAGTAAACGTATGAAATACTTCTTTCTCAACTTCTTAGGAATGTCTATGCCTTACCTATTCAATCCTTCGATTCTAGCTTGATATTGTTCATGTATATTTTTTTCTCTAAATTTATAAACAATTAATCAGACGTGAATATAGTTATTTAAATCAAAGCTTCATACAACTATAATGTTACGTCTAACAACCACCAGAAAGAAGAAGAAGAAGAAGAAAAACCCAATCTACAGCAAAAGGTTAACGTATGAAAATCTCAAAAAATATAACGTTATATTACGAAAGAATTTAGACTAATTCTATTTAAACTCATAAAAAATGCTGAGTTCCCCCCTCCTTCCAAAAAAAGACACACACCTCACGTTTTATTTGAGTTTCCCTCCATTGTTTTCAGTTTTGCCCGTGCCTTTTACATCTACCAAAATTTAATTCTCTTAGTCAAAAATTCTTTTAGTAAAAAATCTCTTAGTGAAGTAGCAATATTTAAAACGTGATATCTTTCAACATATGTATTGGACTTCATTTTCGTTTTAGTTTTGCCCGTGCCTTTTACATCTACCAAAATTTAATTCTCTTAGTCAAAAATTCTTTTAGTAAAAAATCTCTTAGTGAAGTAGCAATATTTAAAACGTGATATCTTTCAACATATGTATTGGACTTCATTTTCGTTTTAGTTTTGCCCGTGCCTTTTTCATCTACCAAAATTTAATTCTCTTAGTAAAAAATTCTTTTAGTAAAAAATCTCTTAGTTAAGTAGCAATATTTAAAACGTGATATCTTTCAACATATGTATTGGACTTCATTTTCGTTTTCACCATTAAATCACAAATTTTATTATCTTTCTATTAAAATCCAATTGTGATATGTTTTGATGAATTTTTATTTTTATGGTGGAAAATATTTGACGAGCTAGCAAATATTTGTCATTGTAAATAAAAAGAAAACCTCCCGTAGCTTGCTCAATACCCATTCCACCTTGTTCAGTAGCCACTCCATCTTTGGCTATTGTGGACATGCATGAGACATTTAAAGGTGGAGTGGGTGTTGAGCAAGCTACTAGGGTGTTTTTCTTTTTATTTATAATGACAAATATTTGTCGGGTGGGCAAATATTTGCCACCATAAAACTTTAAAAAAAACGTCAAAACATATCATATATGGATCTTAATAGAAAAATAATAAAATTTACGATTTAATGGTGAAAACGAAATTGAAATCCGATACGTCTACTGAAAGATATCACGTTTTAAATATTGCAAATTAACTTCTAATATTTTTGTTTTTATTTATTTTTTTCCTAATAAAGGGAAACTCATCGTTTTTCTAGTTTAAATGGAATTAGCCAAGTGTTTTAATCATGAACATAACCCCTTTAAACTCAATTCCAATCAACATTATTTCACTATCATAACTTAGCAACAACAGGTTCAAGATCATTCAACAACCCAACAACTTGCTGCATGGTAGGTCTCTTGGAAGGCAAATGAAACTATGTGCATGGAAAGAATACAATGTAAATTAGCTGCATGTATAATTGCATGCATGAAATTGGCATTCCTCACGCGCCTAATCCATGTTCCTTCTATCAAAACAAAAAAAAAAAACAAAAATTAAAAACAAGCATATCTGGATTTGTGCATAAAATATTTGTACTGCTATTAATCAAAAGACAACCAAATCTCATACGCCTTACATATGTTATTGCTATATTATTGATTCCATTCCATGTTTATAAGCAGGTTATGTGACTTTGGCATTTAAGAAAATAAAAACAACATATTAAGCATAAACACAACATATCAACATCAACCTAAATAATTAATTATATTGCATAGATTAACCTAACAAGTAGATCCAATAGTACTAAATAATGCATCACGTAGTAGTAAATAGTCTCCAATAATGCAAAAGTATAAATAAGTTTACCACCCACTTGTGCAGGCGGTTCTGCTCCAAAAAGTTACTCCAAGAACATAGATATTTTAAACAAAATAAAAGGATTACCGGATGGTACTTCGACTGTATTGTTGATAATTGTTAGAGCATCTCCAACGGATTAAGGGCTAAATGAATATTCTACTACTGAGTATTCAACGCTTAATATTCAAGGGTTGACCCAACAACCAGACATATATGTGGATTTAAACGTATAATAAATTGGTAATTGATTATCGGACGCCTATTTAATAGACGCTCAAGCATCAAGGGCCTATTAAATAGATGTCTATTTTTTTTGAAAGTTGGTAAAACATTTTATAAGGCTCATAGTCCATATATAATAGATAATAATACACTATACAAATAAACCTAAAGATTTACAAACCCTAGTCGCTTCTATCATTTACTACTTTACACAAAGAAGCTCAAAAAACTCAAAAATGGCCGAGAGTCGGCGATTGTCGAATCTCTTCACATCGAAATTATACCAGCTCTCAAGGCGGTTTCCACTGCTTCCAAGCTTCCACCAATACATAATTACTACCGGTATTTTTTTGCGGAGACTTGATATGCTTTGATTTACTGTAGATCCGACCTAAATTAGCACACGTGTTGTTGTTTCCCCCCAACATTCCGACGTCATTCGATCGTCAAATTTATTTTTGTTTGGTAAACAAACAACATTGGAAAAACATCGGTACTTTTTGACATCGTTGCAACGCCATATTTTTGTCCGATAAACAAATTGGTGATGTTTTAACAGTCATTTTGCAACATCTCTATTTCTACTATTAATAATATATAATGATGAACAAAAACAAAAATAAAAACAAAACAAAACAAAAGGAGCTTAATTCATATGATTCAACGGTCTTTTTGAAACGACAAAATTACACTTTCTACCTTTTATTACTCTTAAGCCTAATATTTCAAATAACCTTCAACCAAACTGTTTGCACTTCCCCTATTATTTAATCTATACTCTGATGTATCTTATAAATTTCCATTTTTTCTTTTTTGGTATATATATCAGTAACTATTTTACATTCATACCTATTCACTACAAGAATCAAATCAATTTTCGACGGCTCCTTTTCGTCGGCGGCCGTCGGAAGCCGTCGGGAGCCGTCGGAAAAATCCGCTGTAAAAAAATCCGTCGGTGAACAGAATTCCCGACGGCTCCCGACACTGCTCGTCGTAGCTTTTCCGACGGCTTTTGACGGCCGTCGGAAGACACGTGAACCATCACGGTGTTTGCCGAAATCCGTCGGGAGCCGTCGGAATTTTGCTTTCTTCAGCCGTTGGAAATTTTTGGCCTACAGGCCATCGAGAGCCCTCGGAAAACCTGAACCTGTTTTTCAGTATTTCTGCTGCGTTTTCGCCTTCCATCAACAATTCATAAATACAATATATTCCACCCAACAAACATATATCCAACTCAGATATTCAATATGAAATCAAATCATACAAACATAATCAAATATCATAAAGAAATAAATCAAGCATAATTCATATAAAATCAAATCAAATTCATTACCATAATTTACATACTCTAATTGTAAAATATATACATCAATCCTTCATCAACTCTTCACCATCAACTCCCAAATGTCAGAATTATTACCATATATCAAATGTATCATCAAACAATATACACAACATTTCAAATCCAGCTCGACCAACTCAATGTATCATCAAACAATATACACAACATTTTAAATCCAACTCCACCAACTCAATGTATCATCAAAACTTACTAAACAATGACAAAAAAAACCATGCCTATCACTCTGGTCAATCAGCTCCAGAACCTCCCGAATCAGCTGAGGATGGAAAGCGGCCACCATACTGCTGCATGTACTCACGCTGATCCAGCAGCTGTGTCATCTCGATAGCCTGGCAACGGTTCTGCTCTTCCAGCTGCACCACCCTAACTCATTGATATCAGCTCTGGCCATTTTGTTGGCTCTCCTTTGTCTGCTGGCCTGCAACACTTATTTAATTTAGTTTATAATTTTACTATCAAAGCTACATTATAATGTGTTAATTGTTATAGCTATAAAGTTATTACTGAAACTAAAGAGATGTGAAGTTCGTTAGAACTAAAAGATTATTAAATTGTTATATCTTAACATATTATTCATTACCACTTGATTGCCAAAGCCGTAGCGTCTGTTCCGTGACGGTGGATCCATGACTGACTCAAAAATAACGTTGTAACAACCCGCATATTTATCGATTGTATATTTAAATATTTTATTTAAATATTTCATCGTTAGTCGGATTTTAGTCGGAAAAACTACTTTTTGCAAACAGTCGAATTTGGACTCGAGACCACTTCCATTGAGTTCAAAATACCGTTTGCGACCTTTTTGAGTATAAGCTTCGATATGTTTGGAGTTAGTAGAATTTTGCTACTTTTTCACTTTGGACTTTGGGTTTGGTTCAACCCATTTGCCCAATTCTGGTTTCATTAACTCAAGCTCCACTCTCTCTCCTCTTCATTACTTCACTTTCATTTCCTAACACTTAAGCTTCATCAAAAATGGAGAGTGGAATGGTAAATTAAAACTCCAAGCCCTAATTCATTTGCAAATCCTTCTTCTAGCTCCAAATTCAAAGAGAAGCTATTGGTAAGCATCTTCTTCATCTTCTCCAACTCATTCTCCTTTCAATTTCATAAATTCTCTAAACCTAATTTAGGAAATGTTTCTCTTTTAAGCTTAGATTCAAGCTTGTTGAGTTGGAATTGAAGAGTGATTGTCCTTGTCATTGCTCTATAGCTTCTTCTTCATTGATTTTGTGAAAAGGTGAGATTTCTATCTCACATCTATGCTTATATTTATCTTTGATTGTTGGGTATGAATTCCTAACACTTCTTTATGTGCATTTGCTTTCGATTTGGATTGAATTGATGAATTGTTCAATTTTGGGTTTTTAGAATCCAATTTTTATAAAAATCCAATCTTTGATGTTTGAACACGTTAGTGGAGTGTTTCGGAGGGTCATATAGGGCTGGGTTGCCGATTGGCGTAAACCCTTAGCGCCCGTTGCTCGTCCGATCGTCGTTGTTGGAATTTGCCCCAAAAGGGGGCTGGACTGAAAATGCTTCTAGAGCAGGTTCAGTCGACCGAACTAGGGGTTCAGCCGACCGAACAGAAAAACATAATGTCTCGAAAGCAGGTTCGGCCGACCGAACCAGGGGTTCAGTCGACCGAACCAGACCCAGGAAATTGCCTGGGTCTGTATCGGTCGACCGACTCCCTGGTCCAGTCGACCGACCTGCTCCTATTTTGACTATTATGTCTATTTCTGCCTATTTTGCTTGATATCCAAAATTTATCGATTCGTATTGATTCCCATTTGTTGTTATCATCTATTATTGACGTTGATGACTTCTTTTTCGGGATTTTTGAAAATATCTATTTTGATGGATTTGGTATCGATTTCTTTGGATTTGATTCACGTCTTCTTATGTGAATTTTTATCATTGATTATTTCTACAATCGTTTTTGTGATTTGTCACTTTAAAAATATAAAGGTTTTCTATACTAGTAGTAAATATTCAAACTCTTTCACAAAGACGATTTCAACTCTAATTTCAATACAAAGCTCTTTTATAAAATCGTTTTCTAATCTATTAGTATATACAAACCTTTACCTCATTCGTATGAGAAAATATAATTAAACGGCTTACCAAAACAAGTGGTATGAAACGCTTGCGTTTACTTCGTCGGTTAATTTTTGGACTTGTTCGATTGAAACTCTTGTGACAATTTTCGAGTGGCAATCTACAATTTGTTCGTAAATATTTAAGTTAAGCTAGTGGTTATGGTACATGAAGCTAAACTCATATATTTACTAGCTTAGTGTAATTCACACTTTTTATTGATCGATGATGATCATTTTGTGATTTAGTAGCAAGGTGCAATGTCTCTTTGTCTATATGGAGGATTGTACCTCATTTTATTGAGCTTCGTCTCATTTCTTTGTGGGCTAGCGACCCATGTACTTTTAATGTGTTTTCGATTCATTGGACGTACCGTTTGTACTGCGTCGATGTTCCGAATTGTTTTGTGTTTCGATTCATTGGATGTACCGTTTGTACTACATCGATGTCTCGGCTTTTCGATTCATTGGACGTACCGTTTGTACTGCGTCGATGTTCCGAATTGTTTTGTGTTTCGATTCATTGGATGTACCGTTTGTACTACATCGATGTCTCGGCTTTTTAATTCATTGGGCGTACCGTTTGTACTGCGTCGATGTTCCGAATTGTTTGTGATACACGTGTAGGTGAGTTTTCATGCTCCCGCTTGGGATTGGCCATCCTTTTCTTGTGATTTCTGGATTTCTAATTATTGATTTTTCGGATTTATGTTTCACCACCTTTTTCAGTTGGCATTGATATGTATGTCATTTATTGTGGCTTGGTGAATTAAATTAAGAATATGCCATTCTTTTAATCTTTGAGAAGATTCTTGTGATATTGATTAATCTCTGGATTGATTTTCGATTAGATAATTATCACAGTATGGCTTTATGGTTATCATACGTTTTTGTCATATCTCTTATTCTATATCACTTTATCTGATATTTATAGCTAGACTGATCCGTTTATTATTTTCTTCTTAAATAATACTCGGGTCAGACTGAGATTTTACAGGTGCTTCCTCATGACTTCTTATCTGGGACTATCATCTGACTTTTGGCTAACTACTTTAGCATTGTAGTTTTTGGTTGTATACATTCGATATATTGACTTATTGATGTATACATATTTTGTTGTCTAGCACTTGTATCTTTTCTTTTGTGATATTGTGGATCTTATTTGACCACTACTCTGATGTACACTTTCATGTGTTATATTCATATCTATTTCCGCCTTTGTGATATGAATTGTTTGTGACTGATTTGTGTTATGTTTATTTCTATATTTATTTCCGAAGATATATATAAATAGCCAATGTGTGGTAGCTTTGAGTTTGTATCGGTATGTCGGATTTCCTTTTGAGATGAGATGAAAATTTATATTTTTATCTGACATATCGGTGCTCGCACAAAGCAATTACACAGATGGTCGCTCCTCAACAGCCTTATTCTCCGTGCTAGTCGACGGCATTACACCGTAGTGTCCTTGGCTAGCGTGGATATAGAGGTAGGGCGTCATAAACGTCCTCCTCATATGTCGTCAGCTGCTCTCGACCAGTACTCTCTAGGAGTTTCTGGCGTTGTTCCATAAACATGCATGCATGAACAAATAAAAATGCAGTTAAAATTAATAGCATGATATCTTAATTCATTATACTTTAATAATTAAAATAATTACTAATAGTACATAAACTAAAATATACTTACATCGCTCTTTCTCGATTTATCGTCGTGTCATGTATATGAAACTGTCCCGTCCGGATTTACATGCTCGACAGCATGAGTACGGGTAAACACATCCATATATGACACGGGACCTTGGCCTCAGCTTTCTGAAATTTGATTATTATGTACCATTATTGTATATTCAAAATTATATAGCACAATAACTATTTACAACTCACATTTAATAAATTTACTAACTCCTAGCGATATCGCTGCAACGACTTCGACTCTCCTCGATGAGTGACAGGATTTTTGTTTCTATTTGTAGGGTTTCTTTCCGACTCTGCTTGTACATTTAAATTTAAAATATTATTTATTTACCAAATATTTTTTGATATTTACGTATCAATCAAATAATTAATAAAAGTTTAGTACACTTACCTTCGCCTCGTCACTATCCCAATGCGCCAGCCACCCTTCCCACACACTCGTCCCCATCCAGTTCGGCTTTTGCCATTTATGCTTCACTGTCGATATGAAATCCCTGTAGTTCTTTCTCATCTTCTGCATCCAGTAATGTCGTACCAGCTGCAGGTCATTTGATTGTATGTCCACTACGGTCTGCATTTCATGATAAACAAACAACCAAAAATTAAACAATAAAAGATGAACAATAAATAAACGACAAAAAAAATTAAGAATGGAAAACAGAAGATTATACTTACAATGAAATCCTGCCAAATACACTCCACGATGTGAGGCGGGATATTATCCCACTTCGGTCAACAAGCCGACATCCTACTCTTGTACGACTCTCTCGAAACTGATAGAACTACAGCTGATGGCTATAGGTCAAACCCCATGTGTTAAATATGATACAGATTAGTATAACGTACATGAAATATTTAAGATGCTGAAAAAAGTTTAATACTTACCCCTCCGCTCTAGGTACTAGAGACACTACAGATCGCTATGGCAGTTGCGATGGACCGCTGCCACCACCTCCTGAAGAATGGGAAGAACTCCTCATTCTAGACGACATGATACCTATCACATCATTTTAAAAGAGAACAATAACATGATAATGAAATATATTTTATAGTTAAATGACATAAATGATATAAAGTACATAAAGTGCAAAGTATACCTGATTCAGATTGGGTCTCATACTTCGACAATAAGCAGAATACATCGCACTTTTTAACATAAATTGCTAAATAAATGACAGAAATGGTAATGACATAAATGATGTAAATGACGGTAAGAAGATTCGGTTTCATAAATGACACAAATTACAAAACTAGCAAAATCTCATCAATTGCATAATACATTAAAAATTCAACATAATTACATCAATTGCATATTTACATCAATTGCATTAATTGCATAATTGCATAATTAGAAAAATAAATCTCATCAATTACATCAATACTCATCGTTTTTTGATTCAGATTCGGTCTTATATTCTACGTTATTTTCCTCCCTACTCTTGAATGCTTCTACCAAAATGTTTGATTCATCGTTCAGAGGTTCAAAATCAGTACGATCGTCTGTAATTATTATTTCGTTGTTTTACTTAAGATCTGCCAGATAAGCTTGCTCGTTTGGAATATTCTTCCAATCAAACGTAAATCTTGCCTTTTTTTTAAAAAAACTGCCGACCAATCTGCTTTATCTCTTTTTAGAGATGGATAATGAGCGTAATAAACTTGCAATGCTTGTTTGGCTAGTACAAAAGGATCGTACTTGTGATAATGCAATGTGTGATTTATTTCAATAAGATTATAATCCTTGTGCACATTAATTTCAAAAACTGAAACATTGCTAAACCAATTGCATCTAAATAGAAACACCTCCTCTACGAGTCGTGAGAAATATGTCAGTTGCATGATTTATGTTAAAACGCCATAAAAATCATTTATGTAATTTTCTGGATCATCACTACCTTTAATAAATACGCATGTATTATTAATTAATTTATCAGCACCGTATTTTTTGGTGTTAAATTTGTATCTATTGACGAAATATATTGGATATGTCTTGACATTTCTTTTTGGTCCCAACGCAAGATGTTCCAAACCTTCGTCAACCACACAATTTCTCAGTTCATAAACATACTTTGAAAACCAATCAGAAAATTCTTTACTGAGATCTCCGTGCGGATGTTCACTTTCATAAATACTACATATATGAATAAAGCATTGCATTAAATTCTACACGCGTATGCATTACAAAAATGAATAAATCATAAAATTTTATTTCAGATTACCTAACAAACGGTGCAACCTCGACACAATTAAGAAGAATATAAGTGTGTGCTACATGAAGATCTCTATTGTTTAACCATACTTCTACACATTTTTCAAAAGGTCGACCATGTTGTCTAAAAATAGATAACACTGTTTGAGAGGACTCTTGTTCATCGTCTTCGTCATTACGAGGAACACTTTCAAATGATATGTTCACATGGTCACTGAAATAGTGAGAGAGAAAAAAACGAAGCTTCTTCTTCGATGTAAGATTTACATATCGAACCTTCAACTCATGCTTTTTGCCTCACTTTTTTCTTCAGATGATTCAAGTATCTATGTAAAATTAATTTACATTAACTTTAACTTCTGAATGTAATTAAATTAATAGGTAACATATTACATACCTCTTAAATGGATACATCCACCCATATTGCACAAGACTTCGAAGTAGTGCTTCAGATGGGAGATGAACAAGTTAATGTTCCATTACATTAAAAAAACCTGACGAAAATATTTTCTCCAATTTGCAGAGCAACATAGGAATATCTTCTTCAAGTTTACGTAAACGTTGCACTTTTAAAGTAGTTGAACAAAGCTCTTTGTAAAACAGACTAAGCTCCGTTATTACCTTCCAAATTTTTAACGGCAATAGTTCTTTAAATAGAACAGGTAATAAATTTTTTATCATTATGTGACAGTCGTGGCTTTTCATTCCGCTCAATCTACCATTTTTAAAGTCAACACATCTACGAAGATTTGATGAAATTCCATCAGGAAATCTTAACCCTTCCATCCATTTTAACACAACTTTAACTTGATTATTATCTAACCCATAACTTGCTTTGGGTTTTTTTACTATCATTTGGTTTCATATGTAGCTCGGGACGTTTGCATAATTCTTGTATATCAGGTCTTGATTTCAAATCGTCCTTAGTGTTCCCTTTGACATTCAAAATTATGTTAAAAACATTACCAAAGGCATTTTTCTCGTTGTGCATCACATCAATATTATGACGAAGCAGAAGATCTTTCCAATAAAAAAACTTTCAAAATATACTTTGTTTGCATCAATTATGAATAGTCGATATACCTACAATTTCTGTTTGCACTCTAGTTTCATATATCTTTGGATAGTCCCTTCCAAGTTGGTATATGTCTTCGCTTGACCATATCGTTGGTGGTTGTCTGGTTTCTACTCTATTAGCTAAAAAGTTTTTTCTGTCTCCTCTGAAGGGATGATTGGCATAGAGAAAACATCAATGGCAGTCAAACCATGAAATTTTCTTGCCATTCGATAACGAAAACGTCCGTGTTTCTTCCATGCAATATGGACATGCTAGACGACCGGATGTACTCCATCCTGAAAGCATTGCATAAGCAGGATAATCACTTATAGTCCACAACAAAGAAGCAAACATATGAATTTTTTTCCTTTGAAACGTCGTATGTTTCTACTCCTTCATTCCATAGTATTTTTAACTCCTCAATCAACGTTTGTAAATAAATATCAATTTCTTGTGTTGGATCGTCGGGACCAGGAACGACAGCTGTAAGAAACATATATTGCGTTTTCATACACATCCACGGAGGTAAATTACAACGGGTGATGATAATGGACCAAGATGAATATTTAGCACCAAATTAAGAAAATGGTGAAAAAACCATCCATACATAATCCAAGTCTAACATTACGACTCTCCACTGCAAAATTGGGATAAGTTTTTTCCAAAAGCTTTCATGCTTCTCCATCGGCTGGATGTGTCAACGTATCATCTTCCTCTGTTCTCACACTATGCCATCTCATATGAGATGCAATTTTAGAAGATGTGTATAACCTTTGAAGCTTAGGAGTGATGGGCAAATAATGCATACACTTGTATAGAACTTTCTTTCTCTTCTTTTTTCTTGATTTGTACCTTTCCTCGTTACATATTCTACACTTCCTAACAGTGATGTCCTCTTTTCAGAACAACATGCATCCATTTAAACATGTATCTATTTTCTGATAAGGTAAACCAAAAGCCGATATAAGTTTTTTAACTTCATAGTGATTTTCACACATTAAATTATCGGACAACATATGTCTTTTTGCAGCTTGTACAACGGTTGTAAATCCGGCTTCAGTGATGTTGTATTTTGACTTCATTGAAATATATTATGCTGTTACTGATAGCTAGATGCCGTTTTTACAACCATCCCAAAAAGGTTTCTTAGCAGCATCCAGTAAATCATAAAAAAAAATTGCTTCAATATTTGGTTCTTCAACATTTTCATCGTCGTCGTCAACTTCAACAGTAGGGAACATTGATCGTGCTGCATCTTCAAGCATATTTACTATACCATTCGTCATAACAATTTCATTACCAGCAATGTCTAATTTATACTCCGCAGAAGTATTTGCTACAATTCTCCATGACGATCCCAAACATAATACTCCGGCACGAAACCATTTTTGCATAAATGGACTTTCACAATATCGGGTAACAAATACTTCAAATGTTTACACCCGCTACACGAACAATGAATTTCTACATCGTTTCCATTATTACTTAAAGCAAATTCAACAAATACGTTTATAACATTATAAAAATCTTCTTTTATTGAGCCTCTTAATCCCCTTCTTTGATACATCAATCTCCTCCGATTAACAAAATAATCGATCATTTTTCCTATTTGAAAAAATATGTCACAAATTCAAAAATAAATATTGGTCATATTACAAATTCACATTTTATTTTTCAATTTATCGATACAAAAACTTATACGCGTCAATTTTACTCAACTTAAGAATACAATATACAAATGTTGGTTTATGGTTATCTTTTTTCTGATCAGTCATCCTACTTTCCATTACAAACACAGTAAACACTTATATTTCATACATTATTTCGTTTTAAACAATTCAATAAAATTTCGGCAGCACTTCTCTTTTGTTTCTTGCATTGTACATAAATGCATGTACGTAGGAAACAATAAAGAAAAATGACGACGAAATTTTGTGAACCGTTTGAAAAGAAATAATGTGCGAAATGTAATTGTTTACTGTGTTTATAACTTGTCTAATACAGAAACAAATCCAATGAGTATTGCACCAAATGAATATAAATGGCCGTTTTGACAAAAATGACTATTTATATAACGACCATGTACAACACCTATCGGACGGAGCCAAAAACTCTCTAAGGGACGTAAAAAAAGTAGTTTATAAAAAAGAATATTTACTAATTTTATACATTTCAAAAAATTATTAATACAACATTTGTTCCATGTATTTTATTTAATAAGGCTGCTTTAATATTGTGGTCATTTTCCAATACAGTCAAAAAAATTAGACTCGTGCATTCATTATTGTTATACAAGTTAAGATGTTATACAACTCATGTCTTATTCCAATTAACACAATACAGTGGTAGAAACAACACATATGTAATGGTTTACATATACACACACAATCACAAATTATACATACTCTTTAAAATTTCACGATAATATATGTAATAGGTATACCATGGGATACTATAAACCATTATTACGTTATTGGAAACAATTGCAATCACTAATTAGCCCAAATTTATCGACTTATGCAAATCTAGATTTAGGATAAAAATTAGAATTTGACGAAAATAAGAAATTATACCTGAAATTGAGAGCAATGGAGTTTGATTAGGCAGCCGTGGAGGATCTGAAAGCTTGAAATTGGAGATTGGAAGCTTGAAGGAGGGATTTAGGTATTTTGGTTTCTTTTTTTGTTCTGCCAAGTGAGGAAGAAAGACTTCGACCTGAGTAGATAATCACGAATTTCCGACAGCTTCAAATGGCCGCTTGCGACCAGTCGGAAATCAGCCGTCGAAAGCCGTCGCTACGTGCTGTCGGTATATTAGCCTTTTCTAGTAGTGATTGCCATTTTTTCAGACCAATTATAAGTAAAAAATTATATCTGAACCAAAATTTAACATTTTAAATAGTAATTGAAATAAGACAAATATGTGTATGTATTTAGTTAGTGTCTTTTTTTCTAATAATCAAGCAACAGAAGTTAGTGAGACTAACAGAAATTAGAGTTTGTTAAGAGGTTGTTAGTAATATGATTAGGTGTTTGTTTGAACTTTGGTTAAGTGTATGTACAATAGTTAAGATGAGCTGTACGTTAGGCTGGTGATTCTTTATATATATATACAGGGTGTACATGTACAATTTAGTGGAATAATACAAAAATCAAATTCTTCAAATCTCTCTTTCCTCTCTCCTCCTCGTTTCATGGTATCAGAGCCCTAATGTCGCTCAATTCTTCTTCATCAGATATTCCTTCCCAAAATATAAATTCAAATGTGATCCCTAATCTTTCATCCACCAATTCTTTAGTTGTCATGAAATTACCAATATCAACCAAGTTAAATCGGAACAACTTCTTAGCATGGAAATCTCAGATTGTTCCAGCTCTTCATGGCCATGACCTCCACAAATACCTTGATAAAAATCCTCCACCAAAAACCATCACAATCGAAGGATCTGAACAGATCAACCCAGATTATTACCATTGGCACAAACAAGATCAGCTCCTTCTCAGCTGGATTCGATCCTCACTGTCTGAATCAATTTTAGGCCAAGTCGTCTCTTACTCCACCACAGCTAGTCTTTGGAAATCGCTTCAACAGTCCTTCTCTGCTTCTTCTCGAGCTAGATTGTCAGAACTTCGCCGATCGCTCCAAACCACTACTAAAGGAGGCTCCAACTGTGCAGATTATTGCCAAAAGATGCGAGCAATTGCAGATGAACTTGCTTTTATCGGATCTCCGGTGACTGATGAAGATCTGGTGATATACGTTCTTGGAGGTTTGGGTGCTGATTTTAACTCGTTTGTTGCTGCTGTCAATACGAAGGATAGTCTAACCTTTTTCGAACTTCAAGCGATGCTTATGAGTCATGAGTCATTGCTCCAGTCACAGATCGGAGGTAACAACACTCTTCCCTCTTTGCAGAACCCTACTGCTTTTCTTTCTAATCCAAGATCAGGTTTTAGACCTGGTAAGACTTTTAGATCACCTGGTTTTAATCAAAATAGACCACCTCTTCTTCCAAATCCGTACCCAAGGCCCAATTTCTTTAGACATGCTTATCCTACTAACCTTAGGCCTCCCTCCAATCAAGCCACTACTCCTGTGCAGACTCCAAATGAAGGCAGCAGAAATGTGTTGTGTCAAATTTGCACAAAAAGGGGCCATAATGCTCGAAATTGTTGGTTCAGAACTGATTTAGTGAACTATCCAGACTCAGCCAAATCAATATATCAAGCACACCTTGCACAGCCAACAGTTGGCAATTTTCAAGCAAATAATGCACAACCCTCCTCTTTGTCTTCAGTATCTGAATGGTATCTCGACTCCGGAGCTACTCACCATGTCACTAATGATCTCAACAATCTTTCTTCTTACCTACCATATGAAGGTCCTGACACTCTCCACATTGGTGATGGTCATGGTATGAAAATTAGTCATATTGGTTCTTCCAAGTTAATCTTTTCAAATTGCAATTTCTTATTACAAGATATTTTATATGTGCCTTCGTTTTCCAAGAACCTTATAAGCCTCTCCAAACTTTTACTTGATAACTCGGTTCTTATTGAATTTTCTTCTCATTTTTGTGTTATAAAGGATCGTCACACTTTGAAGCATCTTCTTCAAGCCAAACTTCTTAGTGGACTCTACATGCTACCACCTCAAATAAACACTCCTCCTCAAGTTTTCTTTAGTGCAAAAGCATCGGCTGACCGTTGGCATGCTCGGTTTGGCCATCCCTCCTCAACTACAACTCAACAAATGTTAGTTTCTCATACTTTACCTTGTACAAATAATAAGATGTCTTTATGTCATGGTTGTTGTGTGGCAAAAGCACATCGTTTACCTTTTTCTTCTAGTTCTTCTTTTCCTCTTGAAATTGTTCACTCAGATGTATGGGGTCCTGCTCCAATAATGTCAAATAATGGTTTTCGTTACTATGTTGTATTCATTGACGATTTTTCTCGTTATACTTGGATTTATTTTTTGCGCTCTAAAGATGAGGTTGTGCATGTGTTTACTTTGTTCAAAGCTCAAACCGAAAATCTTCTACAAAGTCCTATTAAAATTCTTAGAACGGATGGAGGTACTGAATACAGACCAATTACTCGATCTTTTCCTTCCATAATTCATCAAACTACTTGCCCTTATACTCCACAACAATATGGAGTTTCCGAACGTAAACATCGACATATAGTGGAACTTGCTCTAGCTAGTATGGCTCATTCCTCCATTCCGGAACGATATTGGGATGATGTATTCTCAAGTGTCATTTACTTAATTAATCGTCAACCTTCCACAAACAACTCTTTTTCACCTTTTTACACACTTTTTCAGAAGCAGCCCGATTATTCATTTTTACGGGTTTTGGGATGCTTGTGTTTTCCATACACTAGACCTTATAATGATCATAAACTTCAAACCAGATCTAAGCCTTGTGTGTTTCTTGGTTATTCCTTAAATCAAAAAGGATACAAGTGTTTAAACATTGACAACGGGCAAATTTTTGTATCAAGACACGTTTTATTTGATGAGAAGCGTTTTCCATTCAAAGAAATTGCTCCAACAACCGGCACTGTTTCAGATTCACCCTCCACAGACTCAACTTGGTTGGCAATATTACCTGCTACTCAATCTCAGTCTGCAACAGCAAGTCCGAAGATTTCTTCAACCAATCAACCAATTGAATATGGCTCAACCAATCAACCTAGTTCTTCATCAACAACTCCTCTTAATGTTTCAGATTCATCTCCAGCTGCAGTAAACCCTATCCCTTCTCAAACTGTTCAGAACTCTTCCACTCATCCTATGATCACTAGAAACCGTGATAACACACGTAAGTCCAAAAATTTTCCTGATCATGTTGCATTAACAGCTGAAACCAGCCTCTATATCGAGCCTAAAACTTATAACCAAGCAAAGATACACTCTCATTGGGTCGAGGCTATGAACAAAGAATACAACGCTCTTCTAGCCAATCACACTTGGATGCTTGTTCCTTCCTCCCCTGATCAAAATGTTGTAGGTTGCAAATGGGTTTTCAAAATCAAGAGGCGTGCAGATGGATCACTAGAACGGTACAAAGCCCGACTCGTAGCCAAAGGCTTTCATCAACAAGAGGGGATTGATTTTTTTTTAAACTTATAGCCCGGTTGTTCGACCTACAACAATCCGAGTTGTGCTTACTATCGCTCTTACCTATAATTGGCCAATTCGTCAACTTGATGTACAAAATGCATTTTTACATGGTGATCTTAAAGAAACTGTGTATATGCAACAACCGCCGGGTTTTGTGGATCCAAACAAACCGAATCATGTATGTCTCCTCTCAAAAGCCATATATGGACTTAAACAAAGTCCCCGTGCTTGGTTTCATGCCTTAAGCTCACCTCTTCTCACCCAAGGTTTCAAAGCATCTAGTTATGATCCATCTCTCTTTATTTTATCTTCTCAAAGTACTACTATTATAGTTCTTGTCTATGTTGATGATATAATAGTAACTGGGACCAGTTTTGATCTCATTCAAGCTCTTGTTAAGTCTCTGCAACAAAAATTTGCTATTAAGGATCTTGGTAGACTACATTTCTTTCTTGGAATTGAGGTCAAACCAACCACTCAAGGCATTCACCTCTCACAATCTAAATACATCAAAGATGTCCTGGCTCGAACTAACATGCAAAACTCATACCCTTTTCCCTCTCCAATGATCCCAAATATCACACTCTCTCGGTTTGACGGTGATCCCTTTGATGATCCTCAACTATACCGTTCAATTGTAGGTGCTTTACAATATGCAACAATCACTCGTCCCGACATTGCCTTTGCAGTGAATAAAGTTTCTCAATTCATGCATTCTCCTACAACACTTCATTGGACAGTAGTTAAACGTATTTTACGTTACCTCCAAGGCACTATTTCTCATGGCATTGCACTTCAACCGGCCTCATCTTTTTCCCTTAATGCTTATTGTGATGCTGATTGGGCTGGATCACTTGATGATCGCAAATCAACATCCAGATTTTGTGTTTATCTTGGACCGAATATCATCTCATGGGGATCGAAGAAACAACCAACAGTGGCAAGATCAAGCACCGAGGCCGAGTATAAATCTCTAGCTACTACGAGTTCTGAACTACTATGGTTACAGTACCTCTTGGCTGAATTATAGGTCACTTTATTAGGTCCACCGATTCTTTGGTGCGACAACATAGGCGCAACTTTCTTGGCTTCTAATCCAATGTTTCATGCACGTACTAAACACGTGGAGATTGATTATCATTTTGTGAGAGAACGAGTTGCTAACAAATCCTTACAAATTCGATTTATCGGTTTGAAGGATCAAATCGCAGACATTTTCACCAAGCCTCTTGCATCACCTCGATTCATCCAGCTTTCTTCAAAGCTCACTGTTTGTGCATCGGCTTGCGGGGGGGGGGGGGGGGGGCGCTAATAATCAAGCAACAGAAGTTAGTGAGACTAACAGAAATTAGAGTTTGTTTGAACTTTGGTTAAGTGTATGTACAATAGTTAAGATGAGCTGTACGTTAGGCTGGTGATTCTTTATATATATACAGGGTGTACATGTACAATTTAGTGGAATAATACAAAAATCAGATTCTTCAAATCTCTCTTCGTTTCATTTTCCAAAAATATGTTTTATATCGGTATAAAATAGAATAAACTTAAGTAATATACAATAAATATTGTACACACATCGTTAGCGTTTCATATAAAAAATATTTGGATAATTTGAACTAGCGTTATGGAACTAGTAATAGGTTAATAGTCAGTATTTCCTAGTTTTATAATGTGTAGAAAATATATTAGACTGGACGCAAATCAATAGCTTCTTCGGATTTTATACTTGTAAAAGTACTAGACTTCAAACTTCTACATTAAATAAAGTGATTTGTAAATACTGAAATGATGTAATGTTCGTTTTTAACTTCGTACCCGTCCACTTGTGAATTTCATTCAATACTTACTGGATAACAATGTTCATTTCGCACGGCATTTCACGCGGCCAAAACCAAAATTGCTGACATCCCCAAAACCAAAACCCTAAAACAAAAACTCACTCCCGCCTCCACCTCGCTTAGCGCCAGCCTCCAGCTCGCTAATCCCAGCGCCGTTTGTAGCGCGAGCTTGCCCCACTTCCGCCTCGCTAATCTCCAGCCTCCACCTCGCTAATCGCCGGCCTCCACCTTGCTGTAGGACGTAGTTGGGGAAAGGTATAGGTAAATCATTATCATCATCATCTTGTTTTGGTCATCGATTCATTGATCTGTTCATTACAAACGAGAATGAATCCACAGTTTGTACACATTTGTCTTTATTTCTCCCCTCATTTTGATCCTTCCTTCTTCTTTCCTTTACCCTCCATTCACTCTTCTTCACCTCCTGCAGCCTTAGTTTTTCCTGTCATTGCAAGTTTACATTTTTCCCTTTTCAAGTTTAGTTTGTACACATTACATCATTGATATTGCACTGACACCAGCTGAATTGTTTATTGGTGCTGCATGATTCCTTTCTTGCAAGATAGTGATCCTACTTGCTGTTTTCAAACCAATCAGTAAAACTTGAACATAGGAAAGTGGTCCAAATTTGTAAGTATAAATAATCAACATTACATGTATATATTATACAGTTAGACAGTTTCCTTTTACATAATAAAAATAAAATTTTATCCATCTAGCTTGAAGCAGTGAATTTCCTCAACAGGAAATAGCTTCTTCAATGAAATTCTGTACTGCAGTTGTGCTTTATGAAAACAGAGGCTGTCTAAATGTGTATTCCTAATGACCTGGGAGAATAGTGTATATTTAACAGGAAATTATTGTCAAGGACAAAATTTCTCAGCGTTTTTGCCTCAAGGACAGGCCTTCAATATTTTATCTTGAAAGACAACTTTCTTTAGGTATCAGTTTTTAGTCATTGATAGCAGTTTTTAGGTATCAGTTTGTAGTTATCGGTAGCAGTTTTTAGGTATCAGTTTTTAGCTTGGTAGCAGTTTTGTTGTCATTATGAATAATTTTGAAAATTGTTTGTCCTTATGAATAATTTTTAGAACAATGTTTGTCCTTGTGGTAAAAATATTGAGGTTGTGTCCTTGAGGGAAAAAATATACAAATCTTTGTCCTATAAATTAATTTCCCCTATATTTAATCCCCTGGTAATGTTACAAAAATAAATTTATAGTCTATTTCGCAACTATACAAATATGATTTGTGAAATATTTTAATTTTTAGCAATATTTATTATACTTTTATTTGTTGACCACAGATTACATTTGATCCCGTCTGGAAAGTATTGTATATGATCGTTATAGAGGTGTTCATTTTTTACTAAAAATGGACTTTGATATTCATCTGATACAATATTTATCGAATTTGTCCCAGTATTGGACAAGTTACAGACACAACAATATTTTTATAATTCATAAATCATTTCAATTCAAACGGTAAACAAAATTTCAAGTAGTACTTCCTTTTTGTTTCTTGTGTACACGCATTAGCGTACAATACGAGGAATAAGGGGAAGTGCTGCTGAAATTTTATTAAATCGTTCAAGATAAAATGATTTATGAAATGTAAAAATAGCATTGTGTCTGTAATGGGAAGTAGGTTGACCGACCCATAAAAAAGACGTTAGACTTTATGTATTTTCATATTAAAGCATATGGTAATATTCATAAAATAAGAATAATATATGGAATTATAATAATAGAAAATATTATAATATATGTTTAATAAATAAATAATACTAATGTGTGGTATTAATAACAAAATAATTGTAATAAATGTTTTTTTGATAATATGTGAATTATAATACCAAGTATGTGTATTATTTGCAGTTGAAGATGGATTATTTGAAAGTTCGAAATTGGATGTATAAGTCTGGTGTCGGGAAGAAAGGAACGGTACCATTGCATTTTAAAAATGGCGTGGAAGCATTTGTGAAAGTGGTATCTTGTAATAGAACAAAGCGGAACGAAATTCGATGTCCTTGTTCTAAATGTCGTTGCGTAAAACTTCAAGAATACGATACCGTAATGTTTCATTTGCATAGTTTTGGTTTTATGCCAAACTATCACGTATGGAGATATCACGGTGAAAATGAGACCAGAAATGATCCGACATTTTTAGCCAAAGATGAGCCTGTATCCATTGATGCTAACATCGAAGAACCTGGTCTAGAAAATAGAATGACAAAAATGGTTCATGATGCCATTGGTCCTGGTTTGTGTTCAAATGAATTACCAAATTCGGAGAAAGAACTTGACCTTGAAGCTAGAAATTTTTTTGACTTGTTAGAAGCATCGAAACGACCTCTGTATAAATGTTATAAAATGACACACTTATCAGCGACATCTAGGCTAATCGCTATAAAATTCGAATACAACTCGTTGGAAAACCTAATGAACGCAATTCATAGTCTATGTAAAGAAATGCTTTCATCTGACGATGTATTGGCAGAGAATTGGTATTCGCTAAAAAAAAGAAGTGTTGGCATTTGGTTTGCATATGAAAAGATCGACATGTCACTGAGGATGCATGATATATTGGAAGAAAGATAGAGGATCGAGGAGTTGTAAATTCTGTAACAAACCAAGATATAAGTCAACAAAGAGTAGTGGAAAATGTGTACCTTTCACCCAAATGCATTATTTTCCACTTACACCTAGACTTCCTAGGTTGTATGCATCTTCTGCTACAGCAAAACACATTCAATGGCATAGTAAACAACAACGTGATGAAGGAGTTCTATGCCATCCCTTTGACGGTGAAGCTTGGAATCATTTCGATATGACATATACTAATTTTTCTAAAAAATGTCGTAATGTTAGACTTGGTTTGTGTATGCATGGTTTTGCGCCATTTGCCTCATTCGGTAAGCCTTATTCAACGTGGCCAATTATTCTAACGCCGTACAATTTGCCTCCATGGATGTGTATGAAGAATTCATACATATTTTTAGCCGTTATTGTTCCTGGGCCTAAAAATCCAAAAAATGGGATAGATGTATACTTTCAACCTTTAGTTGATGAGTTGAGTAATCTATGGAAAGACGGAATTGTTACTTAAGATGTATCAACGAAAAATAATTTTAGAATGCATGCATCGTTATTATGGACAATAAGCGATTTTCTTGCATATGAGATGTTGTCTGGATGGAGTATTGGTGGAAAATTTGCATGTCATGTTTGCATGGATTCTACAGAGTCATTTAGATTGAAAAATGGTGGCAAACAATGTTAGTGGGATCGGCACCGTCGTATTTTGCATACAAACGATCGATTTAAATTTGACAAGAAAAATTTCAGGTCAAATACAACTATTACTTTACCACCACCTAACATCTTGAGTAGTGAAGAGGTGTATGAACTTGTTAAAGAATATCCCAAAATACACGAGATAGGAAAAGAGACAAAAATAGCTGGCAAAAAACAATATCACAATTGGTGCAAACAAAGTATATTATGGGATTTACCATATTGGAAGAATCTGAAGCTTCGACACAATTTGGACGTAATGCATAATGATAAAAATGTGTTTGAAAGCTACTTTAACACAATGATGAACGTGAAAGGTAAAACAAAAGACGATTTGAAATCAAGGATATTGCGTTTTATTGTTATCGACCTGAACTTAAAATTGATAGTGCACGTCCAACCTTCAAACAACTTGCTTGTTATGAGTTAGACAATAGTCGCGGTCAAAAATTAGTGGAGTGGGTAGGAAATTTGAAGTTCCCAGATGGGATTGCTTCCAATATGAAACATTGTGCTGATATATCGAGCTTAGTCTATTCTATAAAGACTTGTGCTCGACTACTCTTAGTAAAACTCACTTGGAGAAACTAGAAAAGGATGTACCAAAACTAGTTTGTAAATTGGAGAAAATATTTCCTCCTGGAGTTTTAATTGCATGGAACATCTACCAATATATGTACCAACTGAAGCTTTAATGCGAAGACCAGTACAATATGGATGGATGTATCCATTTGAGAGGTACTTATAATTTTTATGTTTGTTTAATCAATTAACATAAGAAGTTGTATAATTAATACTTCTCATATATATGTATGTATGTATGTATGTGTATATGTATATGTGAAATGTATTTGGGTCACTTAGAAAAAAAGTAAAACAGAAAGCACAAGTTGAAGGTTCAATTTGTCAAGCATACATTGTAGAAGAAGCATCCACTTTTTTCAGCTATTATTTCGAAGACCACGTTAAGCTGAATTCTAATAGTGGTCATAGTAATGATGATGATATGGATAATTCAGTCGATATTTCTCTTTCTTCCAAAAATGGGGACATCCATCTGGTAAATGGAAGAACGTCGGGTTTCAAACACATAAAGAGTTTAATCTAGCTAAATCAACGGTGCTTCTCAATTGTGAAGAGATATCAAATTTATTTGGTACGTACCACATTTTGGTTCATTAATTTCTAAGGGCATGTTAGCACGTGTCGATGATTTTTGGTCGTCATTCAAGACTATCCTGTCATATATTAAGAAATTCATGTTTAAGGATTTTCGGGTAAGTTAATTTACTGACACAACAATATGCATAACTCTTATAAGTATGTTTGTCACTTATTTGAAAATATGTTTAATTGCATGTACAACATTCTTTTACCTGGGACAAGAATGTGTCCGAGGAGCATGCACGTAAAGCGTGGGAAATGAAGGCTAGCATAATGTATCGTGATTGGGCGCACCAGATGCAAAAGTTAGAAAAGAAGCATCTGTCATCACCTCAGGAGATATTTGACAAGTTCAAGGCGCATTGGGCGTCGCCGGAGTTTCAGGCTATTTCCAAAGCAGCTGCACAAAGTAGGGCGAAAAACCCTAAGCTATACACTGGGTGGTTCGAGATCTAATGTTGATTATCGTCTTGATCTGGTATGTAAATTTGTGGCTTACACTATATTCAAATGAAAAGAAAACTTATCTATTTTTATGTCAATCAGTACATACACATCCCTTACGGGGTTAATGTTTAAGTAACTGTTTCATTGTGATTGGATTTTAGTTGATGTTCATCGTCGTAGTATTGACATATGAACCATGGATAACTTTTAATTTAGGGTTATGTTGATTTTATTTGTTTTCTTTTTGAAATTCATGAATTATGGACTTTTGAGACCAGAAGAGAATTGTTCAATAATCGATTCTGTTAAGCAACCTAAATATTAGATTCTAAAATTCATGAATTATGAATTATGTGCATTATATACCAATCCTCCTCTTATTTCCTTCATTTCTAATTGAAACTGCATTCGTTAGTTTAGACTGTATACAGAAATGCAAAAAAAAACAGTCAACAAAAATCTACTAGGAATACAATAATAATATGTTGCATCTATTAAGTCAGTGTGTAAACATTTGCTTGAATGATTGATCCCTAAATACTCTAGTATTAGGTACTATGCCTATTAGTTGCACTGGCGGATTTTGTAATTTTTGCTGTAAAATGCAAGAGTGTTCACAATTGAAGAATAAGTGTCCACATGTCTTTGTGTATTAGCTACATAGTTCACACAACGTGTCTTGTGAGTTATTCCATATGGTGAATCTGGTGATGCTGTTTAATGTTTTAAACTTGTTCAGTGATGACTAAATAAACACATGTAGCCATTTTGGTGGGGTAAATTTCACTTACCATTGGCCATACTAGAAATAAATAACAGCGCCAAAAAATGTTTTCATTTATAAAAACATGATTTCAAAGGAAAATGATCGATAGTACACTGTTGAAAAAGCATTCAACAACTCATCCTTTATACATATAGTAATACACTATTGGTGGAATCATCTTTTGCACCAGTGAACTATCTATTACTTTGTATTTTGTTAGGCACCCAGATGTATCTAATTAAAGATATATAATTATCATAGCATGTGTATTTCTATTGTCCATGTATGTTGACATCTACATGTTAGTTCTGTTATGCACAATGTAGTGACATATAAATTTAGTTTTGATGCCTATATATGTTTATATATTAGATAATGCTTTTAGTTTTAGTTAAATACTGTCATATTTAATATTTTGTTTTCATTTTATCAGTGGGAAGATCTTCACAGGGAACCAACATTTTAGGAGGTTTATCGCAAGACTCACAAGGTCGACTCAAACAGTGATGGATCTACAACCTTTTGTTGGGTTGACGATGCCGCAAAGCAGTTTGCAGTAAGCCATTCAGAAAACTTGATCTAAATAGTAAATGCATACTTTTGTGATGTTAATAAGTATGAAAAATAAAAAACAGACGAAATATGAAGCTCAAATTGACAGTTAAAAAGTAAAGGCGTAGATATCACATTTGAGGTTGAAGAAGAAGTCTTTCGCTCCCTCAGCACTTCTATGGCCAAAAGGCCGGACCGTAGACCTAATTATGGGAATGTTCTTGCGGTAATTTCTAAAAGTTTAATTATATAATTACACTACTTCGGTAAAATTTTGAATATTGTTTGACGCTTTAAGTTATCAAATAAATGTAGAAGTATAGACATAGGGATCACCACAACAATGTTCCTGACCATTCAGCCCAGTATATCGTCCACATGGAGCAGAAGTTGGTAGCGACAGAGGCCAAAGTCGAAATGCTACAGTCAAAGTATGAGAGGCTTAGCCGATTGGTTGAGGAACACATGGGTGGACAAGCAAGCGAGCCCCGTCAAGACCAGGATCATGTAGAAGACAAGTGAAGTTTTTTATTTGATATGCAGTTATGACTCTTTTACTTCAGACATTGTGATAGTGATGTGTATATCTATCTACTATGTTGACATGATTTTCATTTAGAGTTGCATGTATGTGATATTAATTTAAGTTGTGCTAGATAATGTTATGACAGTTATGCGTTAATTTGAATGAATCATCGACTTTATAATTGTTTTTTGTTGTTTTATAATATTGTTGGTGATATAATTTTGTTTAGTTGAGATATATATTTTTCATAGCATGCATGGTATTATTGAAATAATTGTATTTTATGTTGAGTTTAAGGTCAAAAATGCATTGTTAAGGTGTGAAAAATAGGGAATTGTATTATAAATGTGGTATCGTTAAGGCGTCGGTAAAAACATATAACATGGCGTCGGAAAGGTGTGGAAAACCAACATCGCAAAGGCATTCGAAAATGGCATCGAAAAGTCATTGATAAACCTCCAGGTAGAGGCATCGAAGATAGGTTGAAAAGGTGTTGGAAAACGGCGTCGGAAAGATGTCGGAAAATACAAAAAGAATGGCGTCGGAATTGAACTAACGCCTGGTGTCGGAAATATTTTTTCTACGCTAGTTTTACCGACGTCAAAAAAGACGTCGGAAATGCATCGAAAATGGATTTATCGACGCCATATTGACGTAAATCAGTTTTCTCTTGTAGTGCCCTTTTTGCTAGTAAGATAAGTGATATATCTTGTTATTGAGTTTACTTCTATAGAAAATATCATCCTCGCTTGAGATAATGTCTAATGCGCTTATACCAACATTATGATACAGTTGTTGCGGCTCGAAAGGCTGCAAAGATTGAGAGCGATAGTCCTTCTCCATATCAGGTGAGTGTCTTTTCCTAAACCGAAGCTTATTATTCAATTCTGCTAATTGTTGCCGCTGATTGAGGTTCGCTTTTCCTTTGCAGGTATTATATCTGGTATGGGATTGTAGATGTCCGCCTTTTGTCGCAACCCCATAGCAGCCTCTTCTGCCTTTAAAGGATTTGCTTTGGGAAATATCATTAGAGTGTTTCCCGCTTTGTAAGCTTGCTTCTACATGATCTTCATAGTTATCTAGCTCCCAAAGGTCTGCTATTTGTTCGAAACCCTTCATGTGCTTTGCTTCTTTGTATGATTTTTTTGAATGATTTGGGTTTCTGAATCGATTAATTTTAGATTTTCGGTGAATCTGTTTCCTTCTAATTGTGTAACCTTACATTTCTTTCTTTCCATAAGTGGTATATTACTGTTGTGAGAAGAATACGAGCAAAGTTGAACTTTTTTAGTTCAATTTATACTTGCTCTGAATGAAGTGAATGCTACTTCTTATGTCTTGTGGAACTTGAAATTGACTAATTTTGAGTTTTGCTTTTGTAGTTGACCATATGTGTCTCAAGTAGATACAATCAAAGAATAGATGCTTACTGTTTTCAGATTCAGTTTTACAAAGTATACATAATGTTTCACTATTGGGTTCCCATTTTTTACAACTGTCTCTGGTTGGAAGTCTGTTCAGAAGTGCAAAGTATGCATAATGTGCAATCTTTGGATAATTATATCTATTACAGATGACTGAAAACAAATTTACCTCCGATTCCGCTCCTTTTATGAATTCCTAAGTTTTGCTAAAAGAAATTTTATCTTTTGAGCTTAATTTCTATATCCATTTATCTTTTTCCAAACTTGGGTTGATTATGATTTTATCAATGGCTGTTTTGAATATTGATGCTTCTAGCCTTTACTGAGTATTCCATTTATGATCTGGAATTATGCAGTCTACTATTGCATATGCATTTCCAAATCGATAGATATTAAACCAACCTAGTAACTTTACAAGTGAGTTGCAATGGATTGATGGGTCAAACCAAAAATTGGCTTTCCCGCTTTGAATTGCCTTTTAATAAGTTTAAAACCTATTTCTCTGCAATTCAGAATATTTTTCCAAGTGTTGGAGTGGTGCTTTTCAACTGGCATTGTCCAAAAAAATTATTTTTAACATATTTTTCATTCATCCACTTTGCCCATAAAGATTATGTTGAATTTTGACGGTACTATATGAAGAATTGAAGAGGTCAGGAATAGCTTGATATTGATGAAGACAGTTCGTGAAACGGAGTTCGGAAGCTAGAGAAATTGCAATTTGAAGTGAAGGGATTCACAGGTTGGAGGCAAAGGGAGTCAGACATCTGGATAAGGCTCTAGACGTTTGAATGTTGGTTTAAGGCATCTGAAATGGAGCCTAGACGTCTTTGTATGTTGGATTCAGAAACCCGAGACTTTCATCAGACGTCTGGCTATGGAGCTTAGACGTCTAATCGCCTAGTGCAAAAGCATGTCGGAGCTCAGACGTCTCTAAGTCATTGCTTTGGAAACCTGAGAATTTGGTCAGTCGTCTGGTTATGGTGACTAAACATTTGATCACCTAAAGCTTGGAAATCCTATGTTCAACTCAGACATCTGGATTATGAAATTAAATGTCTGAGCCAATGTCTGAAGTTAGATTTTCCTGGGTCATTGTGCATAGTTTGTGAAGGCTTCAAGGGGAAAATTAGCTACTTCCCTAGGTGAAAATTTTCTCTATATAAGCTATTTTCACAATTCAAAGAAGAAAGAGTTCATTAAGGGTTCATGAAATTTTCAATAGGGTTTCTAAACCTAATTTCTTCAATTCTAATCTCCACAAATTAAATTCTATAGAATTTTAGTAATCATTGTAATCAATCTCTTGTAGCTTTTCATTGTTGGTAATAAAATGCTCTCCTCAATGTGCATGTATACTAACAAGATGTCAGTGAAACCACTGTAAATCATGTGTCTTATTTACTTTTCATTATTGATTGTTTTTATTGCTTGTTTGGATTGTGAATTGGTTTTATTTGGATTGGATTGAGATTTGGCATCTAGATATTGATTGGTTGTTTTTGCACATCTTACAACGATCTCATTTTCCACAACGTTTGGAGTCTGGATTGGAGTAATCTCGAGTTTAAATTCCATAACCTTTGGTATCAATCGGAGCTTTGGTGTTTGTAGGGTGGTTGTAGAAATGCCGAAATCGAACTATACCCAGATAGACCCTCAGTGGTTAGTCTAAGTAGTGTAGCACCACATGTGCATGGATCATATGTAATATCGGGCTGTGTTTGACATGCATTTGTTGTCCGTGGACATTCTGGATGTTGAGAGAGAGGAAATAAAAGAGTGGACATTCACTACACTTCAACTTGCTATATGTGAGAATATAATCTCCGAAATTAGTGGTGAGACTACCGCTAACGGTATTTAGGATAAGTTGGAGGAGCCATATATGAAGTCACTAACTAATCGTTTGATCTTGTTGTGAACATTCTTCACCTATAAGACGAAGGATGGAACTTCGCTAAAGGTGCACTTGAATACCTTTGATGGTTTGCTAATGAAGATGAAGGTAGTAGATTTGAAGACTGAGGAATAGCAAAAGGTGATGATATCGTTATGTTTGTTGTCGGACCATTATATGGGTTTCTTAAATAGCTTGATCTATAGCCGGGATACTTTGACTCTTAGTGATGTTAAAGCGGGTCTTCTTAGTGAGGAGCTGTGGGATCAAATGAAAGAGTTGAGTGATAGTAATGGTGGGGCTAGTAGTGGTAATGGTTTGTTCATGGAGAAGGAGAGAAATGAGAAAAAGGAAAATCGTGGGTGTTCTAGATAAAGGAAGCCCGGTTGGAGAGGAAAGTCGAAGGAGAGAAATAACAAGTGCTTTTTTTTGCAAGAAGGCCAATCATTGGCGGAATGATTCTCCGGACAAAAATAAGTAGAAAAAGGAAGTAGCTTCTTCATCAATAGCGGTGGAGAGTGACGTTGGTGAGGTAGATGAGAATGTATTGATGGCGGCATCAGATGTTTTGGGTGGCAAATGGGTGCTCGATTCGGGAGCATCTTTTCATATGATGCCAAGTAAGAATTGTTTTTCCTCTTATATCAATAAAGAGGAAAATTCAATTGTTATGGGAAATGGTGCTTGTAAATCGATGGGTATTGGTTCTGTACAAATTTGGATGTTAGACAGAGTGATTCGTATTCTCACTAATGTACCATATGTTTTGGGTCTTCGTAAATCTCTTATTTCCTTGGGACAATTGGATTCTTTGAGATGAAAAATTACTATTGACAATGATAGCTTACGAGTTTAGAAGGGTGCGCTTGTAGTGAAGAAAGGTGCTAGAACTCATGGTGTTTATTTGCTTGAAGGTGTGACTATTAAGGGTGAAAATTGTATGGGTGTTGATAGTTCTCGTAGCTTGGATGCAACTATGTTGTGGCATTTGAGGTTGGGTCATGTTTCAGAGAGGAGTTTGGATATTCTTCAGAAGAGGGAGATGATCGATTGAGAGAGTTACAACAAACTTGAGTTTTGCAAGGAATTTGTCATGGAAAAGCGAACTAAAGTGTCATTTGGCGAAGAGGTAAAATGATACAAATTGAAATAAATAGTTCTCGTGGTCCAAAATCCACAAGATTTGAGTTTAGAACATTGAAAAAATTGTATCCATGGAACATTTTCCGTAACATAGATAACAAATAAATAGGAGTCAATACCATTCCAATTGCTATTACAAGGGTAATTAATATTTTTGGCATTAAAAGATATTTTGGACCGGTAATTAGTCCAAAAAATACTATTAATTCTGCAACAAAACTACTCATTCCTGCCAATGCAAGAGAAGCCATCGAGAAACTACTAAACATGGTAAATATTTTTTGCATTGGAATGGATATTCTCCCCATTTCATCGAGATGAACAAGACATATTCTATCACAACTCAGTCCTACCAAGAAAAAAAGTGCAGCACCAATAAATCCATGGGAGAGTATTTGTAAAATGGCTAAAGCATGATTCGAGAGATGTTCTTGAGTATGTTCACATGAATGTTTGGGGACCAGCACCATTAGCTTCTTTGAGTGGAGCTCGTTATTATATTTCTTTTATTGATGATTTCTCTCGGAAGGTATGGGTGAATGTTATGAAGGCCAAGTCAGAGGAATTTGCAAAGTTCAAAGTTTAGAAGACTCTTATTGAGAATGAGAGTGGAAAATCTTTGGAAGTATTAAGGTTTGACAATGGCAGAGAGTAAGTTTCTGGAGAATTCTTGGAGTTTTGTAAGCATCATGGTATTCAGAGGCATTTTACTATACTGTAGGATCCGCAATCAAATGGTGTTGCAGAGAAGATGAACTGCACTCTACTTGAAAAGGCTCGATGTTTGAGATTGACATTGGGTTTATCAAAGAGATTTTAGGCCGAAGCTTTGTCAATTGCGGTGCATATTGTAAATCAAATTCCGTGCTCGGCTATTGTTAACAAAATTCCAGAGGAAGTTTGGAAGGGAAAGAGCATTGATTTGAATTATCTTTGTGTGTTTGGTAGTCTGGTTTATGTGCATGATCCGAAAATGATAAGCTTGAGCCTAGAGCTTTCAATAAGGTCTTTCTTGGTTATACGGATGGAACCAATAGTTATCGGATTTGGAATCCTGAAACGAAGAAGGTTATGAACTCTTATCATATTACTTTTGGTGAGTCAGCTGTTCAAGGAGAATGAGAGCTTATCAGATATTCCAGATTTGGTTCATGATGAATCAAAGGAGAAGGAAGTTGTTCCCATCTTTCCTCTAAGGAGTAGAGTTGTTGGAGATGCTTGTAAGAAGGAAGCCGTTGGTGCAACATCATATAGTCCACATGTATCCTCTAGTAGCGTTGGTGATGTACATGATTCTAGAGATTATTCAATTCAAGGTGGAGCCGAAAGGAATTTGGGTGATAGTATTGCTACTTGGGTTGGTCGTTGTGTTATAAGACCATCTGATATATATGGTGATTGGAACTCTTAGCTTTTGTAATAATATGGACTATGCTCTTCATGTAGTCCAAGATGAGCCGATGGACCTTGATGACATCATGGATTTGACTGATAGCTCGAAATGGGTTCGTGCCATGGAGGAAGAGATGCAATCATTGTTAAAGAACCAAACTTGGGATTTAATCCCACTTCCTAAAGGAAACCGTGCTATTGGATGCAAATAGATATACAAGGTAAATGACGATAGGAGATACAAAGCTAGACTAGTGGCTAAGGAGTTTGCACCAAGGAAGGGAAATGGGTATGATGAGATTTTTGCACCGGTTGTGCGCCATACTACATTCTGGATATTGCTTGCTATAGTTGTCATTCATGATTTGAAATTGAAACAACTTGATGTAAAAAAATGCCTTCTTGCATGGTGACTTGGATGAAGACTTCTACATGGAGCAACCAGAAGGTTTTGTCATAAATGACAAGTCAGGTTTAGTTTGCAAGTTGAATAAATCAATAAATGGTTTAAAGCAATCACCTAGAAATGGTACAAGAGATTTGATCATTTTATGCTTGAAAATGGTTTTGATAGAAGCATCAAAGATGCTTATATGTATTTCAAGAAGTTGAAAAATGATTGTTGGGTGTATTTACTCTTGTATGTGGACAACATGTTCGATAGGTTTGGGTATTTGAAATGTAATCAATAGGTTAAAAATGTGTTTAAAATTGGAATTTGATATAAAAGATCTTGATAATTAAATCACCCCTGCGTTTTTAACCCTCAATAACTAAATAAATTAGGGTATTGTTTTACTTCACGCAATCCTACAACATCATTTCCCATTTTTTTGGTGCTTTCACTTCTTTCCCAAATTTATCGCTTTTTCTATCTTCTTTGTAACTTCAATAATTTATTAAAGAATAAATCAATAATGACCGGGGAATCTTCAGTAATCAATTAATGAACAATATAAATGAAATCTGCTGATATCCTTACTTTTGATTTCTCTCTTCGAGGTTTGTTCTTAATCATAATAAACCTTAATTTTCCTTATCAAGGAAATGAATAATGATCTAAACTACCAAAGTACGACCATAAATATATGTAAACTAGGATGCCTTACTAATTTTCTGGACATGGAAGGAGTACTTTGCTAGAACAAGGAATCTTAGGTCACCAACTCCTTTTTGACATGTTCTTTGTCGAATAATGGTGTGAAACGTACCTATGTTATTTAGAAAAGTGTACGGTTTAAATTGTCCTCTTCTAATCAAATATATCGCTACTAATTATATTTTATTTACTACTATGTTCATCTACATATATGATTAATAAATGCTACATGATTTTTTTCTAAAGTGAATATTTTTAGAAATAAATTAATAAGTTAGGCTGGATGAGCTTATAAATAAACGGATGGAGATGGATGTTTGGTGTAAAAAGTTGTAGTCACTGTTCGTAGATGTGGCGCAGTGGAAACTGGATGCCTAAGTCTGGTAACAGACTAAGGTTCGAGCTCTACCTTGCACACACTTCTCGCAAAAAATAATACCGGGGGTTATAGGTGGCATGAGTTGAAACGGACATACACAACTTAATTCTCCCTCAGTAGTTTACTGTTTCGTCGGGTTATCCTGTGTATGATTCAAAAAAAAAGTTGTGGTCGCTGATTACAAACAATTTGTCAAATAAGCTTCAATTATAATATTAAGTATAATTACAATTTAATCTTTAAATTATCATGATGTGGGATTTCCGTATACTTCTATGCTTAAGAAAAGAAAAAAAATCAAAAACATGACTATAGTCACGTTTCTATAAAAAAAATTATGGTCGCTAATTATATATGATGTGTCAGGTAAGATATAAGTGTCTTAATTATTACAATATAATCTTCAAATGTCAATATCTTAATTACATCAAAAATACTACAATTAGATATTGTTGTTACACAAATAACAAACTAAATCATGTCATCGCTATTGCAAAATATAAAGACATGTTTTTATTTCAACCCACTACACCTATAAGCGTTGAACCAAAATGCAAAGGCTTGAGATCTTTGTTTCAGACTCTTATAATTTTAGGAATTTCGATCTGATTCGTACATTTCAGGAATTTTGGTTTTAGATTTGGTTTAAGAATATTACATAAATATTTATTTAATTTATTGAAACAAAATTTAAAATTGATCTTTAAGTGGAAAATAGGGTATAAATGAAGAATACCGATTAATCATCGATATGTAATATTAAAAAAATATTTATTCATTACTTCGGTTTTAGTTTTTTGTAATTGTATCATTTATATATTTTTTGATTTGTATGTTTTCCAAGTTAAAATCTCATACTTTGAATATTTGTATATTTGAAACTCGAATTAATTCTTTTTTAGAGTTTCTTTTGTAAAATTTGAAGTTCAATGGGTTTTTTATTTTGAGTTGGAGTTTCGGTTTGGTTTCATTTTGGCTTCTATCGAAATAGATACGAACGATCAGAATTTCAATGTTTCGGTCGAAATCTCAAACCTTGCAAAAGACTACACCTATGTTACACTTCTTTATTGGTTTTATATGTACTGAACAACTTTCAAATACCATATGTAATGAATTCCAAAGTAGGCGTGCTTTATATTCATCCAGTATGTATATACATTTACAGTCCCATATTTGTCATACATTACAAAAGCGAGATTTTATTTAATACTATTATGTTATAAATTAGTCATGAAAGTGTCAAGTGTCTCTGTGAGCAATTTAATCTTACGTTTATGAGGCTTTTAGCATGGAATTGATTTCTTTGTGACCTGAACCAACTGTTTGAATATATTATTAAATATGTCGGGTTTAGAATTATAGCCTTTTGGATAACATGTGAAAATGAGAAAGGGAAAAATATAATATAGATTTGTCTATTCATGGATCATGCGAAGGACTTAGAGCATTCCCAACGGGGTGGATTGAGGGACGTCAATTTTGACGTTTACAACCCCCACCCACCCGCATCGAAAGAAAGTACAAGCCCTCAATGGAGGGCTTTATGTTTTATCTTAGCTGGCTAAGAAAAAAGACGTGGACTGCAATCTATGGTCGTTGGATTGCAATCCACGCGGTGCACTTAGCCGGCTTTAAGGAAGCCAGCTAAGTCTACAGGGGTAGTCAGCTATAAATAAGCTGGCTAACCTATCTTCCCCCATCCCCCTTTCTTCCTTCTCCCACAAACTTTCATTCTCCCCCAAACTTGCGCAGAGCAAAAAAATGAGAAGAGTGTGGAGGAGTATCCAAGCCAGTGGCAGTAGAAGCGCTAATAATGTTTCGATGGAAGAAGAAAACACCCCTATCAGAGTTACAAGAGGTCGACGAAGCACTATTGTTAGGCGAAGATGCATAGCGAGAAACACAACAGTTGTGATTCTAGAATCCCATATCAATCAAAATTTGGGAGCTGATAAGGATTTGATAAATTTTCATATACTTCCCAACGACGAAGTACATATCAACACGCGCGGCGAAGATTCTATAAGACATCTACTTTAAAATTTTCCTTTTAGTTAAAAATTGTAAAATATATATTGAATGTGCGTCCTATTTAAAATTAGGCTCATCATAACCGCACCCATGGCTCTTGGTCTAGTGTTAATCCGCCTTTATAGATCCATTCGAGCAGTTGATGTCGACGGCATTATTCATACTTTTCTTCGGGAAATAGGATTTGTAGATTTGTTGAGTACGTATTTACTTAATTACTCCCCATTTGTTTAACGTTTTTTTAGAATTTCCAATAACCGTAAATTGCTTTAATATGTATTGATAATCTATTAAATTCGGATGTTCAGTTGTGTGGTGCTTTAGCCGCATGTTGGTGGAAGACTACTCATACATTTCACTTTAGTTTTGGAGAGTTAGGTTAGACCCCTTTAGACTTTACTATTCTTACCTTTTTAAGCATTGGACGTGGGAAGAGCTTACCATATGACGAGGAATATCAGTAATTTGGCCGTTTAGCTAGTGTACTCCCACATCTTGACTTACACGATGGACTGACATCTGGACTGCAGATTAGATGTAGTTACATTAGATAAGTAAGCTCTAAATTGATACATAATTACAGCTTAGAAAATGATTAGGAGATTACTTGATTGTTTATTATGTACATGATGGGAAACATACACTACAAGAAAAAGTATTTTTAGTTGCAATTATTAGTAGCGTTTGTAATCTAGTGCAACCAAAAAGTTATTTAAACGCGACCAATCGAAAGTTTTATAGAATAGAAAATAAAAAAAATATGCCCATGAAATAATGGAGGGAAAACAAATTTAACGCGGTTCTCAATCTTTTTCAGTGGCCACACAAAATCTTTTTCTCCTTTGTTCTTTTTTCTTCCACTTCTTAAAAAAACAGTGAGCACCGCACAAAATCGAAATTAAAGCATGCCAGTCACCGCCATCACATCGTATCCCAGCATTTCCCATCGTCATGCACACACAAGTGCCTATCATCGCATCTCCAGCCGTGAAGGTCGCCACTTTCCAACATTGTTCACTCATAGGCATGTTGCTTCGCCAAGAGGCATGCGTTCTCCATTTTCGGCTTCATCCTCTACCTCCAGGCTTCAGCCTCCAGTCATATGAGTAGTTGTTTAACCCTAAAATTAAATCTAAACCCTAAATGTCTAATTGCAAATCAATCCTTTTATTTGATGTGTGTAACAATTCGCCTTTGAAGTTCGGGTGGAGTCTGAAATCAACACTGGTAATTTTCTAAAAGTTATTCAATTTAGTTTTGAACGTATTAATTAATCATGTGTTTTTTTGGATGAATTATATTTAGAAAACTATTTTAGGTGATTTTTGTTCATTGAGCTATTTCGATAGTATACCCATCTTCAAATTGCAATGCTCAATTTTATCTGTTTTAGACATTAGAAGAGTTGACTATTTGCTGTAACTTTTCTTATTCAATTATTGCAATTCTTCGTTCTAATAATATAGTTTGCCTATTCTACAAAAACTACTAATATAAAGTAATTATGTATATCTTTGTTCATTGTTGCTAGTATGATGATGAAGCCTCAAAATTAGTTCAACCTTATAACATTGTAAGAGTTTGGTACTTCACATTGTTATTAAGATGATTTGTATATTTAAAACCTTTAGTATAGTCACTTAACATATACAATCCGTCCTTTAAGTATTCCTCTTTTCTATGTAATGGGTTTAAAGAGGCTGGACTTTGATTTTCAGTGTCCATTGTTCCTTTAAAAGATAATAGTATCTTTTAAGATTGGACAATATTTATAGTAATAAATAGTAGTTAAACTAGTACAAGAAGAAACACCAAGTTAGAGAAATTTGATGTTGACGCTTAAGCAAACTTTCCAACAACAATTTTGATTGCTTATTGATCATCAATTTTGATTGCTAAAGATTGAGTTCAATGATGATACAAAGAATTAGAGATTAAGTTACTTTTCATATCCTCTCTTCCTTCTCCACATAATCTTGAAATCAATAATAGAAAACACATTATTCTTATCTAATTTGTTCTGGCTATACATTACACAAAATGTATGTGTCCATCCTAGTATTAGAGTATACTCTTTGATCATGTAGGGTTGTAAATCAGTTGCACATCAGATGCATTTCTTATCCTAGTTTGTTATTTCTTTTAAATTTTATAAAGACACAAACAAACTATTTATTAAGGTGCATGAATTTAAATATGTATCATTGACAGCTCCTACCATCATAATCCTTAAGCAAAGAGATTTACACATTGCCCTTTAAGGAACAATTTTTCTTCTTTGGCACTGTTCGCAATGTTTAACCCCTCACTTGTACTTAGACATACATAAAGAAGTTATTTGTTGCATTCAAAGGCAATTTTCAATATCCATTGGACCAAACCTTATTTTGTATTACTTGCATTCTTCTACAATTTCAAGATTATATGGAGTTGACTGGTTTTTGGTAGGTAAGAATACAAACTACAAGGTCTGGCTGCAGCCATCATCAAGTTATGGGAAAAAAGCCATGTCGCCAAGATTTTAATTAAAGTCGACATTCCATATACAAACAGTGAGAAGATGCAGACAAGAAGAAGGTAAGTTGTATATTAACCAGCTTCTACTTTTCATCTAAATACTTCTAGATATTTTGGGTTGAATGGAACAAATTTTAGAAGATCGTTTGTTTTTGGAGGATAATTTATTGAATATGAATAGAGACTTGAAACTACAATAGTTTGAAACTCAATTTCCATGTCAAAAATAAGTATTTTGAACCAAGCTATGAACTCGGTTTCCAAGCTAAAACTCAGTTTCCAAGCTGAAACTCAATTTTGATACCGAGTTAAACTCAGTTTTGAAACCCTGTTTCGACTCATTTTTGAAACTAAATTCTCAGTTAGTGACTTTTTTTTGAAACTAAATTCAAAACTCATTTCAAAACTCGGTTTTGAATTTTTGAAACAAAAACACAAGTTGGAGTCCAGATATATATTCTCTGGTCTCAGATTGGATGCACTTCATGAAAGCAACTGGGTCAGGGTGAGAATTTATACTTTGATTATGTAGTTTGCGTTATATGCGACCCGTTCTAGCATTTGTAATTTGAGTTCAAAAACCTTAAGGAATGAGATGTTTTGTATTCAAAAATATCTAACCATTGCTTACCACTTTTTTTCATAGGTTGAAACATTCATTTGCTGTGATACAAATAAAGAACATGAACCACACCCTTTGCCAATTAAGGTACCTTCCTTTTTCTTCAAAATATATTAGGTAGACTGTTATGACTATATCTGCCATATTTAACTTGTTTTAGGAACGCATATCAGTTTTAATGATAAGATTTATCGAAATCATGAAGCAAAGTCATTTTTCATGAAAGGGTATTAATTATTCACAAAGATATGCATGTGTTTATTCATATCAATTTGATGTAATTAGATTTGGTTATTTATCAATCAATTTGTAATGACTGGATATATCATTTAAAATATTTTTCACACCTATTAACTATAAACTTATTGGTCATTTTTATTTACAATTTAAACATCTCGTTGACATCTGCATATATTAGTCTATATTACTAGTTAAAGTATTAATCAGTCTATGTTAGTATTTATAATTTAAAAATTATATTGGTCTATGCTACCAGTTAAAGTACTTCATTGTACTATCATTATTTTTGTACTCCATGCTATGTATGAATAATTCACATTATATAACAAGCAATCCTATCACATGTAGTTTAAATAATGAGATATTTGTAGTATTTTTTTGTAATTTAGTAGTAAAGAGCATAGTCGCAGGGCATGTATTCTTTGCTACTGCTGTAATACACTAACAATTGTTGTTCATATTGGGTTGTGCATAATTGCTTTGGCTATACACTTTAGTCACCGATATAGTGATATTCGGATAAAAATATTGCTGATGGGCTTTTTTCCATCTGAACTTGCTAAAACACCAAGTACTTCCTAATACAACCGAACCAAAAATAATTAATACAATACAATAGCAAAGCCCCTTAGATAAACTCTTAGGCACTATATTAACTTCACCTTCCTTTTTCTGCATTTCTCGATCCAGGCCATCATGCTACTAATTACTGTTAACTTTGACAAGATACATATAGTTGCACGCTGTTTAATTTGTTGACAGGTATTTATATATTTTCCCAAATTACCACAGAAAACATTTACCTGTTTAGTCCATTTAACCATAACTTTATGTCAATTAATATGTGGATATAATGTTAAAAGTACTGGATCTAGTGTACCTTTGCTTATATAGTCCTATTCAAGCTCTTGTAGGAGATAAAGTGGTGTACTATTTGTGTTTGATTTACGTTTAGTTCATCTACTGACTAAGTTCCGAGATTGCCGAAGCAGCAGCACAGCTACTTCAAGATGATGATGATGATGCATTTGATAACTAAACGGCTTCAATTCTGGATTTGGAAGTTCAGAGGCAGTGTTTTTTTGTCTTGATTTGTTTGTCGAACGTCGAGTCAATTTGCATTCGATAGAGATGCGGGCATTGGAATTGGGTATATACTATAACCGATAGGGATGCTGAAGCTATGCAAGTATAGTAATTCTATTTTTTGATTTGTTTTGAATTTGCTAGTTTTGTTTCTTCATGTTTGTTTGAAACTATCTATATGTCATAGGGAGTGGGTGGAATATCGATATTAGCTCAAAGTTACTTGCTTCCTGTATATAAAAGTATAAAGCAAGCTAGTGGCATATGCATAGCCGACTAAATATGATTAGGGGACTCCCATATTAGCTTATTTGTATCACTCTTTGGATCATCAGTGCGTTATTAGGTCGAGATCTACGTCGATTACAGGTTTTTAAGAGATTTTGCAATATTGGTACTATGAGTACTTTCGAAATTTGACTTACCTGGTATTTGACTCCACACAACCCCTATTCTTCCCCCGTGTCAGAGCTTGGGCTTGCGAGAACCACATAATAGTGCAAGGAGGTGATACACGACATATTTTTGCTGTGGCCCGAAATTAGATTGAGTTACGGACTGCACGAGAGAGTATTGTGTGTCATTCGTACGAAGGTTCTCCCTTTATGACTGACAAGAATGAGATATATGCCAGATTCCTGTCTGCTAGACGTTTTCCATTAGAATCTTCTCCTCCTACTAGTGGCTATTACTAGTTCCTTAGCGAGCATAGTTGGAGACAAACCTTGAACGGTGATTATGTTCCTGAAGACCCACAACCAGATACACCATTTTTGAAGGTGTATTCCAGCGTTGATTTACAGGTGCATGCAGATGAGTGGTGGCTGACTCAGTACTTCATCATCATCGATTTAGATTATGCATTGTTTTGGCACCGGTTTTACACTCCACCGCACACGGCCAGATATGTACATGCTGGAGCTATTGATTTAGTAGGACCTTCAATCATTCGAAATGGTGTTGTCCTCCAGATTTTACAGGACCTTACACAGAGCACTCACGTATATTCTTCTCTATGGCAATCCCAGGCAGCATATTTTGGTTGGACAATCGGTATACCTATGACGTCGGAAGTTGATAGATATATTGATGTTCCTCGGCCAGAGGTTTCGAAGTATCCTGATCCAGCTACGTATTCATATGAGGATTTGTTTCAGATGCAGATGGGACTATGCCAAGCCAAGTACATTGAGCATCAACGAAGCATAAATGAGTTGACTACTCATATTAACGAGCTTACTACCGCTGATGAGCAAAGATACCACCCTACACCAAGAGTGGGTGACGATGACGATGATGCATTTGATCTTTGTGATGATCAGTATCAGTTTGATGAGCCGTAGACTATGTTTTTTTTGCATATCAGTGTTTGTATTTACTATCAGTGTTTGTATTTACTATCAGTGTATTATTAGTGTTTGCGATTAACTACTACTACATTATCACAGTGTTTGTATGTACTATCGATTTACTATTAGTGTTCGGGATTTACTATCTGTGTATTATCAGTGTTTGTATTTCATAACTTATATCAGTGTTTGTATTTGATGACTCAAGTTAGTGTTTATATTTGTATTTCATATCTAGTATCTGTATTGAAATTTCAATTTCATATTTTTTGAGTGCATGCACCTCATTTTGTGAAGAAACAAACACAATTATGTTTGTTTGTACTAAAGTTCGTGGATGCTTGCTACGTGGTCATTCAGATGGCACTTGATGTATGAGACACGGATCATGAATTGTCTATTTAAACAAATGTTTTGTATTGAAAATTCCAAACAGCTTCAATAATTCATAACATCTTTGGTAATTTTCAATGGCAAATGAAAGTTGGACTCCACAAGATTATTTGGTACTAATTAAAGCGTACATAGAAACTAACCGTAGACACATGGAAGAAGAGTTGGAGCAAGATTTTTGGGTTACTCTAAATGAAGTTCTTAATAATCATCATGATTGTTGATTAATTTGAAAGATTCTGAAAAATCGGAGTACTTATGTCAGGTTTACTAGAGCTTCTCGAAGATACAGAAGCATTATAAATACAGTGGAGGAAGAAGTCCTATTTCAGTTAACACGAGCTACATTTGATTCACGATATTTGTGAGAGCATCACATTGATTTTGTTGGACATAGTGCATTTGGTCTTTGGGTTGGATATGTTAGACAATTTGAATGATGTTTGGGTTAAATAAGTAAGTTATTTAAGTTAATTACCTTCAGCAAGTTCTGTGTACTTTCAGTAAGTTCTATGTATTTTTAAATTCAAGTGAAGTATGTGTTTTCAAATTCATGTATGCGCTTAAGATAAGAACAACATTACAAGATTGCTTAATTAAAACATTACAAACAAGACTTAGCTTACTGAGAAACAAGACAACAAACAATAATTCAAGACAATATTATAGGAAACAAACAAGACATCAAACAAGACAACTAAAAATTAGAAATACTGCCTTCAACCACTTGGTAAGTTAATTGAACCCGGTATCCTCTGAAGCATTGGAATTTGTTCTTCAAGTTCAATAGCATATACAACTGCTTAGTGAGGTAGAGGATCATCAAGCCATTGCCAAAGTTCATAACCACCAAGAAAATTGTGGCATCTATAGTGGCGTCGACCGATGTCAGTTCCGTTTCTTATGATAGAATACCGAATAGGAACCTCACAGTTACAGTTGATTTCTCAAGAATTAAACCCTTGCTCTGTGTGAGGTACTTGATGTCGAATTTCATTCCTACCTTGTCTTCTCCCATTATGGCTATGCCGCTCTGCTTTTTGACATCTACCATCCTCTACTTGCATGCGCTCTTATAGTTCTATCTCATGCTCTCTTACTTCAACATTGTGTCTTTCCTCCATTTCAAAATACCACTCAGTTGGTGGCTGAGGGGATGATGTATTTGAAGGGGTATTGTGTCATAAAGGACCTTCGTATGAGTATGAGGACGGCAGAGAAATATGATTGTAATCCACCATTTTTATACACTACTGCTATGATATAAATGAAGAGAAGTATGGTAAGCAATAATATATATATATATATAGTATTTTACATTAACATTTTTTCTCGACTAACAAGGCTGGCATTATTGGAAAACCGTGCAACGTGGCTACAATGTCCGATACGACCGGACACTGTGACATTTTGTCTTGACTAACAAGGATGGCATTCATGGAAAGCAGTGCAACATGGCTATAGTGTCCAATATGACCAGACACTATGACATTTTGCCTCGACTAACAAGGCTGGCGTTCATGGAAAGCAGTGCAACGTGGTCACAGTGTCCGATATGACTAGACACTGTGACCTTATGTCTTCACTAACGAAGCTGGCATTCTTGGATTTAAGTGCAACGTGGGTACAGTGTTCGATATGATTAGAAATTGTGACATGTTGTCTCCACCAATAAAGCTGGCATTCTTGGATTTAAGTGCAACATGCGTACAATGTCCAATCTTCTATCCATTTGCGTTATACGGTATTATTCAATACATGCTGTCTCAATTGAACAAAAAGAGCTTATAAATAGAACCAAAGGATTCTAATAACATACTCAATCCATCTTCTTAGCTCATCATCGTCATTCTTCTAGCTATACTGAATGAGCTTCTCATCCTCGTCTTCTTCATCGTCGTCATCTTCGAACTATTTCATTGAACATTGTATTAATCAACAAAGAATGTATGATACCCAAGTGATGGATTTAATGGCCCATGCAAATGCTGAAAGCTCTACTTCAACTCAAGGAGGTGTTGGAAGGAAAGACTTGCACTATGGGAGAGACTATGTTGGCGGTCACAATCAACTGATTGTGGATTATTTTACGGAAAACCCCGTGTACGGGGATGTAGATTTCTGATGAAGATTCCGTATGACAAAGACTATATTTAATTGGGTTCTTGAAAAATTAACCAAAACAAACATCTTTTTCACCCATAGAAAAAATTGAATCAACGAACTAGGAATTTCCCTACTGTAAAAGGTTACGGTTGCAATTTGCATGATATCGTATGGAACTTCTAGCGATTCGCAAGAGGACAAAGTATGGATTGGAGGCTCAATGGCAATCTTATGTATGAAAGAATTTTGCAAAACTGTCATTTTACAATTTGATGAAGAATATCTTCGGTCCCCAATCTCTCATGACATCGACAGATTGTTAGCAATGCGAGCTCAACATGGATTTTCAGGTATGTTAGGTAGCTTAGATTGTATGCATTGGAGGTGAAAAAACTGTCCGGTTGCATTGCACGACTAATATACAGGACGCTGCAAAAAGACAACTCTGGTATTGGAAGCCGTTGCTTCTATTTGTATATATGACATGCTTTTTTTATAGCACCAGGTTCCCTAAACGATATTAACGTTCTACGACAGTTATATTTATTTAATGACTTATGCAATGATGCAGCACCTCCATGCAATTACAAAATAGGAGACAAAGTTCATTCAATTGGTTATTACCTGGTAGATGGAATTTATCCAAAATGGAAAACGCTTGTGCAACAAAAGACCAAATAATGCAAAAGAAGCCAGATTCACCAAACAACAAGAGAGTTTGATAAAAGACGACGAACGAACATTTGGAGTGCTTCAAGGTAGGTTTCATATATTAAGAAAAAAGGTATACTACCATGATCTGGCGGTATTATATGATATCTTATACTATTGTATTATTTTACATAATATGGTTGTCGAAGAAGAATGTGGTGGATATGAACTTCAACTGAGAAACTATCCAGACATTGCTGTGACATTTCAAAAAAAACCTTACAAAGACCCAATACTTTTGCCAAATGCATGCAAAGAATCAAAGACATTCGAGATCCACAAGCTTACCTTAATCTAAGAGATGGACTAGTGGAACACTAATGGGAACATACAGGAAACCAATAGGATTTTTTGATGTTTGGATTAACTATGTGATGTTTTTCTGTAGTATATTTCACTTATTTATTGTACTAAGATGTTATTAACGTGTTATAGTAGTGTTTATATTGGAATTTTTAATATCTACAGTAGTAAGTTGTTGTTGACGTGTTGTAATAGTGTATGTATTCAAATTTTTAATATCTGCTGTACTACGTTGTTGTTGACGTGTTAACAACAACAACAACAACAACAATGAGAATGACAATACAACAACAACAACAACGGCAATAACAATAGCATTACCAATAACAAAAACCAAAACATAAACAATCCCAATAACAATAACACTAATAATGACAATAAAACTAACATTGATAAAACAAATACAAGATGCAATAATAAGATACACAGTATGAACCTAGTTTCCTGAGATCCTCATGACGTATATGGTACTCTTCAATTTGCTTCTCCATATACAACCTTTGCACTGGATTGAGTTCATTTAGATTGTAATTTAAAAGAGCCATATCATCAGCTCTTTGTTGTCGAGCTAATTCTTTTTTTCTTAACTCTAACTCGTCAATTTTTAACTGTGGTTTTTCCTTTACCCTCTCAAGTCTCTTTGCTTCTTTTGCTTTTATGTATGCTTTATTTGCATCATCAGCGGCCGCCATACGCACGCCAATATGTTCAAAGTATGCACCGTAATCGATGGCATTTTTTCTTTCCCTTGTACTTTCCTTGAGGCCTGCCACCTGTACTAGTGTTGAAGTGGGTGTCTTCTGTGCATCAGAATTACCAGGATTAGATTCATCGCTCATCTTTCTAGGAAGAAAGCGTAATACCGAGTGTTCTTGTCACACTCGACTCCATTTTTCCTCCCTTGAGAGAATGTTGTAGCATTGTCGCATGTTGAACGGTTGGTTATCATGTTCAGCCATATGCAATGCATTTGCTTGATTAAGTTGTAGATGATGAAGTACTATTAAAAGAATAAAACATGAAACTAGATAATTGAAACTAAAAATTTAAAATCATTACCAATCCATGTCGTTTGCCCCATTTTGTTGTCTTGCATGCAACCCGCTCATTATTTCTTTCCAACGTTGACAAGCGGCATTTATTCTTTTTCATGACTGCTTCAAAGAATCAATGGTTCTTGGAAGATTGTTTGGACGTCGATGGTTGAACAAATTACACACAGAAATCCAAAAATAACTTTCACTTTGGCTCGTACTTTTCTTATTATCTTTAGAACATTCAACCCAACAGAATGCTAATTCAGGTTGCTCGTCTGGAGTCCATTTCCGTATTTTTAGGACATTTCATGGTGAAATTTCACTTCCTGCATTAGGAGATTCATTAATATTGATTCTCGATGATTGCTTTTCCTTACTTGAGTGGAAGACAAATTAGGGTTTCTATAAACATCTCCATCTTCGGTAGTTTCATCGCCCTCGAATTACGATTTTTGGTTTCTCCAACTGTTTTCTTCAAATCGATTATTCGGATTTCTTGATAAATTTTGAGAACGATAAGGCAACACTGACCGTTGTTGGCTATTGGAAGACCTGTAGCTTTGATCATAGTAATTGTTTTGTTGAAATAAGGTATTCTAGGAATAGTTCGAATTTTTCGAATTTTGGTAATGGTTCGAATTTTTTTGGGAATGGTAGAAGTTCTGATTTTGTTGAGGATGATATGAATTTGGAGCTTGGTGGGCAAAACCAAAATTTTAATTTTGATTTTTCTATCGAGAGTTTTGAGAATGATATTGATTTTGACTATGCTGAAAATTGAACGTATTCTGATTGAATTGAGTCGGATTCTGATTATTGGGTCTGAGCTGTATAGAAAATTAGGATATGAAGATTCTTGAGATTTTCCTTTCTGGTTTTTTGACATTTATGAGATTGATTATAAATAATTAGTTGAAGTTGATATAAAATGTAAAAAAATTGTATAAATAAAATGTTGTAATTTATAATTATATATAGGGGGAGGAAGGGAAGAGGCAATGGCCAAAAAAACGACTGTTGCCATGACCATTGCCTTTAACCGGCTTTAATAAAGCCGACTAAGTGGCAACGATCATTTTTGTGGCTATTGCCACATTGCCTTAGTCGACTAAAATAAAGCCAACTAATATTAGCTAGCCTTTTTTAGCTGGCTAAGGCCAACCCTCTAGGTTCAAAGCAACCCTAAAATGGATAACCGACCCCCTTTTGGGGTTGGTGGCATCTAAACCAACCCGTGGTTGGGAATGCTTTTATAAGTCAAGCTCCATTTCATTTAGGTTTAATATGTGATGTTAATCTTTACACAATTCTTCCATATCTTCGTTTCATCCAACTAAAGAAATATGAATTTATCATTATTAAAATAACAATATGTTTAGTTATATTGTGTTATGTATAATTTTTGTTTTATGTAAATCTACAAATATGCATAGAATTTAAAATAAGTCAGAAATTTTTTGTTTACGCCTTTGTTTCAAGCTTATTAGTGTATATCTACATATATATTTTTCTCATTTATTATAAATCTGATATGAATTGTAATTGAAAGAAGAAATAAGTTGTATTGATATTAATCAGATTGTACAAAAGAAATACAGGAAGCAACATGTATTTATACAGAGTAAAAACAATTAGGCCCAGTCCAGTATCTCTGGTGATCCGTGTCACTAAGCCTCAGTGGTTTGCAGCCCTTCGATCTTGTGAGATCTTACGGTTGTATCTGAACGAAAGTAAATGCTAGGGTATAAGCTCGTTTGCCTTGTTGTGCTTTTTCTTCAGATAGCCGCCTTCAATTTTATCTAGGGTTTTCTCGTTCTCCCCTTTCTCATCTTCGTCTTGTAAAACTTTCAGTTCCTCTTTCAATCTGAGGAAATTTCTGGCTAAGAGAGCCTTAGTTAAGATGTCGGCATGTTGATAATATATGGGAACGTGCCTTACGTCCAATTTTCCAGCTTCTGTTCTCTCGCGTACAAAATGCAAATTGATTTCGATGTGTTTTATACGCGAGTGTTGGATGGGGTTGGCAGAGAGAGAAATGGTGCTCAGATTGTCGCACCATACTATTGGCTTTCTTCGATTGTTGAACCCTAATTCTGACATTAGGGTTTCTATCCAAGTTATTTCGGCAGTGACACTTGCGAGTGACTTGTATTCTGCCTCCGTGCTAGAACGTGATGTGGTGGCTTGCTTTTTCATGCACCATGAAATCGGGTTTGGTCCGAGAAATACACAATATCCAGAGGTAGATCTGCGGTCATCCATGTCGCTTGCCCAATCTGCATCACTGTAAGCATTTATGTTTATGTCGTTGCAAGCTTTTAGAGATAAGCCATGATTTTGAGTCCCTTTTAAGTATCTGAGGTTGCGTTTAACCGCCTTCCAGTGTTCGTCGAGGGGATTTTGCATGTGTTGACAAACTTTATTCACACTATAGCAGATGTCAGGTCTAGTTATAGTGACATATTGTAGGGCACCAACGATACTTCTGTATTGTTTGGTGTTCTCGATAGCTTCACCTCTGTGTTTTGATAAATGCAAGTTAGTGATCATAGGAGTAGGTAAAGATTTGGCTTCACTCATGTTGGCTCTTTTGAGAATTTCACCAATGTATTTCTTTTGGGATAGGAATATTTCTGACTTGGTTTTCCTTATGACTTTTATACCCAGAAAATAGTTTATATCCCCTATATCCTTGATGGCAAATGTTTTATCGAGTAGCTGTATTGTATTTATGATTTCACTATCATTATTACCAGTAATAATGATGTCATCTATGTAGACAAGTAGATAAATGATGTTGCCATTGTTCCTCATATATAGTGAATTATCTAATTTGGTGGGAGTGAATCCAAATTTTAAAAGAGTTGCTTTCAGTTTTTCATGCCATGATCTTGATGCCTACTTTAAGCCGTAAATGGCTTTGTGTAGTCTGCATACTTTGTTATCTTCTATGATGTACCCTTCGGGTTACTGCATAAAGACTTCTTCATGAAGGTCTCCATTTAAAAAGGCATTGCACACATCTAGTTGTCTGATTTTCCAATTTTTGTATAAGGCTAAGGTTAGCATAAGTCGAATGGTAGTGGGTTTTACAACAAGAGAGAAAGTTTCGTTGAAATCAAAACCAAACTGTTGTGAGTAGCCTTTTGCAACCAGTCTGGCTTTGTGCTTGGCTATGCTGCCATCAGCATTTTTCTTAATCTTGTAGGTCCATTTGCATCCCACAATGTTTTTGTGTTTTGGTTGATCAACTAAGCTCCATGTTTGGTTCTTTATGAGTGCATGATATTCCTCATCTATGGCCTTTTTCCATTCATCATGTTTGATGGCTTGTTCATAATTTTTTGGTTCTGTGTTGCTGATAGAAACTGAGTATATTTTTAGTTTAAAAATTCCACTTTTTGACCTTGTTGTCATATGATGACCAATGGTTGTAATATTTTGTTGTTGTTCCTGATCACTTTCACTTGATGTGTTTTCTGACATTTCAGTTTCATTGGATGTGTTGTTCCCATTGCTATCAGTTTGTGGTGTATCTTCATATGGTTGTGGTAGCATGTCTGAACTGCATTCTGACCTTGTATCTGAGGCACATTTCTCTGTTGAGGCTAGATCTTTGTCATTTTTGTTTGTGGTGAAATGTTTAGGTAAGACTGGAATGGGTTGAATGGGTTGAACTGTAATGTCTGATACATCTGATTTTCCTCTTGTAGCAACACCTTTTTCTGCAAAAGGGAATATGTGTTCATTAAATACAACATGTCTTGAGATATAAATTCTCCCCTTGTTGTCTAAACATTTGTAACCTTTTTGATTGTTAGTATAACCCAAGAAAGTACAAGGACTTGACCTTAAACTTAACTTATGCCTGTTGTAAGGCCTAAGATATGGGAAACAAAGACACCCAAAAGTTTTCAAAAAATCATAATTGGGTTTTATGCCATAAAGCTTCTCATAGGGGCACATGTCTTTTAAAATTTTAGTGGGCATTCTGTTTATAAGATAAACTGATGTGTAGAATGCATCGCTCCAGTATTTCATGGGTATAGAAGCTTGTGACATTAGTGTTAGACCAGTATCTACTATATGTATGTGCTTTCTTTCAACTAACCCATTTTGTTCTGATGTATAAGGACATGTAACTCTATGAAAAATGCCTTTTTCTTGGAAAAAAGTTTTAAGAGGTAAAAATTCTTTTCCTCCATCACTTTGGAAAGTTTTTACACTATTATCAATTTGTTTTTCCACAAGGGTAATAAACTGTTTTACTATGCTAGAAGTTTCAGATGTTGATTTAAGGAAGAATATCCATGTATACCTGGAATAAGTATCAACTAAAGAAAGATAATACCTATGGCCAAGAGATGAGACAGGTGGTGCTGGACCCCATAGATCTGCTGCAATCAGACTCAATGGCTGACTGTGCACTGTTTCAGACCTAGCAAATGGTAATTTGTGTATTTTGTCAATCTGGCAGTGTGTGCAAATTTCAGAAATAGGTACATCGTCAAATTTTATTTTATTATCTTTCAGAATCCTTTTTACAATATCATTACTGGGATGTCCCAGTTTCTTGTGCCAACATTCAACAACATTTCCTTTACTTAATTGCTAGCATTGATATGATTACACCAGTTTCCCCCTATATGATCTTTATTTGACTTGATGGAAGTGAATTTGTATAGGCCTTTGTCCAAACTACCCTGTATACATTATTGTCGTTGGCAAATTGAGAAACACTTATCAAGTTTTTCTTGATTTTGGGTACTCTTAATAGGTTGTTTAGAAATAATTCCCTCTTACCTATAATACTGCCAATTCCAACATGTAATATACTTATGGCTTCACCATTACCCATACTTATAGTTTCCATATCTGAGTAGCCTTTGTTCCCAAGATTCAAGTTCTGAAGGTTGTTGGTGACATGATTTGTTGCTCCTGAGTCTGCGTACCAGTCTTCGATGTTTAGATGCTCTGATTTGACTAAGTCATCACCATTGCTGCCTTGTGTCTTGAAACCATCACTATTGGTTTTTGTCTGCTGATTTATTTGAGCCATGTTGATATTAGGCCCCTTTTGACTTGACTGTCCTATGTTAAATTCAAAGTTGAATCTGAAATAACATTTGTTAGCTACATGGCCAAACTTCTCACATATTTGACACTTCACTCTGTTATTACAGTTGTTTCTGCCTCTGCCTCTCCCTCTTTGAGGTTGATTACTTCTTGGTTGTTGACTGTCAGATTTTGGGTTTTGGCCTTGTGTGTGTTTTTGCTGATTCTTGTTTCTTGGATTGAAACCAGATGCATAGTTGACTGACATTTCTGATTGTATTGCCTTTCTTTGCTCTATTCTTCCTTCGTGAGCAATAAGGGCAGACTGCACGTATTATAGGTCTGAAAGTGTCTTTTGTGATGCAATAAAGGTAACCACTGACTCGTATTCTTCATCTAGACCATTAGTTATAGTGAAGATTTGTTCACTGTCTGAAACCTTGTGACCCACTGCACTTAGTTTATCACACAAGTTCTTGATTCTAGCAAGATAGTCTCTCATGCTCATATCTTCCTTTCTTGCATTTTGTAACTGTCTCTTGTAATGCATTATCCTTGCTGCCGATTGTGAATTAAAAATCTGTTCAATACATGACCATATTTCGTGAGAGGAATTACATCCAACAACTTGTGACAGTAGGCTGGCACTTATAGAAGATAGTAGCCATGAAGATAATAGGCTATCTTGTTTTTGATAATTTGCATAATCTGGGTTGCTAACAACATTTCCCTCTTTATCTTTCTTTATGACAGGTGGGATGGATATTGTGCCCTTGATATAACCTTGAAGGTCATGTCCTTTCAAGGCTGTGTCAATTTGGTACTTCCACAAGATGTAGTTATCTTCATCGAGAGGGATGGTTATAACATTGCTCTTGAGTTTGACAAGGGATGGTGCAGTTTCCCTTTCCTCATTTCTTGATGTTGCTGATGTTATGTCATCTTCATTATGATCCATTGCAGAAATTTGATAAGAACTGATTATTGCCTTGTTTCTTGAATAGGAGAAAGGAGATTCTGGCGAAGCAAGATACTATGGTCAGTATCACCAGAGAAATCTTGATGCGGTCAGGAAGTTGACTGGAGCTTTCTTGATGTGGTACCGATGAATCTTGAAAAAAAAATACTAGACTGTGCAGCCAGAAGTGGAGATGAAGACTATGTTCTGATCCTTTTTTGGCGTGGCACGGTTAGGGTACATATGCTATGCTTGATCAGAGAGGTTAACTCCCTAGTGATGAGTGTATATTCTGAGGGGAACGAAGTGATACTTCGTCTCAGTGATGATCAGCAAAGGAAAAGAATGCCTTTAGGAGATTTTGCTCTGATACCATATTATAAATCTGATATGAATTGTAATTGAAAGAAAAAATAAGTTGTATTGATATTAATCAGATTGTACAAAAGAAATACAGGAAGCAACATGTATTTATACAGAGTAAAAACAATTAGGCCCAGTCCAGTATCTCTGGTGATCCATGTCACTAAGCCTCAGTGGTTTGCAGCCCTTCGATCTTGTGAGATCTTACGGTTGTATCTGAACGAAAGTAAATGCTAGGGTATAAGCTCGTTTGCCTTGTTGTGCTTTCTCTTCAGATATCATTTAATACTCTTACAAAAAAAAATAGATATCCAAAAATATAGCGATGTGTTTTGTGTATATTTGTTCATACCTTTTTACACTAAACAGAATATAATTCACATATTTATTTGTGCCAAATATTATCCATGCATATCACCATTATTTTAAAACATAAAAAATTTCCTTCAGTTTTCTTTATACATGTCCAACAACGTTCCTAACGTACTGGTACATATAAAAACAAATTGCAGCATCAAGAAGTGCACCAACTAGATCAAAATGTTGCTTTTACAATAGTTGTGTCTAGATCTGAGTCTTGATCTATAATAACTTTTGGAGTAGGAACAGTATCAGTTTCTCTTTTTTTAAACTGCAATATAAACTTTTTGCATGCAGAAACCTTAAATTAGTGGCCTATTAAGCATGACATAAACAAACTTGTTTGTTTTTAATTTAAATATATTTTGAAATGTGTCTAAAGTTGTTTGTAATATGTTTTGAAATAGATCTAAATTTGTAACATGTTTTTTGAAAAGTGGTTTAAATGATAAAAGAATCTTGTTATACTTTATTCTTTTGGTTTGTCTTAATCCATTAATCTTGGCAAGTTGGCAATGGATATTTACATCTTATCAAGTGTTGAAATTACACTAACTGTATATATTTTGTTAGAAGCTTTTCTGAAATTGAACAAAGTTGAAAAGCTTGAAATGCAAATTTAATTCAAAAACCAAATACATACAAAATACTTCTGTACCACCAGTTGACTCGTCTAGTTATTTGAGCACAGGCCAGATAATTCATCTACATAATTACCATGCTGCTGTAAGAACTTTAATCAGAGCATAGCTCAGTAAATGCTACTATTGTTTTGAACTTCAGTTTTAGTATTTAATGTAATAAATCTAAGAGCAACTCCAACAGATGCAGAATTCTCGAATCCGCATCCAAAAACGACTCCAACAAAGTGCGAGAATCCCCGAAAATGCAGAAAGGTGGGACTTCGGCTCGAGAATTTGGTATTGGGTGAGGCGCCTGTTTAACAAGCGTCCGGTGTCCAAGCGCCTGTTGAACAGGCGCCTCATTTTCAGACGCCTGGCAACAGAGCTCGGGCATCAGGCGCCTGTTCAACAGGCGCCCGATGTTTAAAAAACACGGGCGCCTGTTGAACAGGCGCCTGATGTCCAGACGTCTGGTCTCATTTCCGTTGTGAAAATGAAGCCTCCAACATTTCGGAGTACGGAAAATCCAATTTCCGCACTCCGAACTGTTGAAGTTGCTCTAATGCTTCAATATTCCAATTACTTTTTTCATGACCCGACCCTACCTCGATCCGACCTCGAATAACCCTGAACCTTGGATCACTATGTTTGAAACTCAATCAAACTTTAGTCACGCATAAATTTTGATCGGACATTCGAATCAGCGGTCCAACCAACAAATTTATCTGATTGAAGCGTGGTTTTTTCGTTTTTCCCTACTTTCTCATCGTGTAATTTTTATTTTGATCTTTTGTATTGCTCTGAAGAAAATAAATAAATTTACAATCTAAAAATCATAATCGTCCTAAGATCTAAATCACAAACTCCACCATTTCATTTTTCGCTACTACAAACTTCTCGAATATCACTACAAGATTTGTCAAGTTGGCCGTCATAAACTTCTATCGTTACGCACTGCTCTACTATGTACACAGCTGTAGCTCTGTTTGTGCAGTTGTGCATTGCAACAGCACACAACTTCGGTTGCATATCTTAAGATCATGCACAGCTCGTATACATAGCATTATTATTTCGGTATTTTTGCATATAGCTTATAGTTAAATGTGTAATTTTTTCGGAAAAAGAAATCACGTTTGTGATGGTTTGACTAGTTGAACCATCATAACTTTAAATCTTGAATCGTCGCGGTTCGACTCGCGGTTCGGTTACGAAAACTATACTTCAAACAGTATTACTAGTGTATACTGTATCAGTCCTAGAATAATCAATTCATGTATGTATTATTTTTACAACTATATATTGGTATAACCCTTATTAATAAATATATTTTCTGGAGTAGAAGCTAGCAGCAAAAAGTTCAGCTCCTGTGCTTTTTAGTTCAGAAGGTACGGGAAGGTCACCCTGTTAGTCACAGTTGGACTGTGGATGGTCCTTCCTTCAAAACACTAGATCGATCATGTCGTTGTATACAAAATCATAGATAAAAGTCATAAGAAGGGCACAAGTCTGAAAGGATGGATTCCTAAAGTATAAGCTGTTAGTTTTGAACTTCTAATACTGTTTGTAAAATCGCATGTGTTTAGCACTGTAATAATTTGAATTCCAAGTCTTTCTCTCCAACTTGTACTCACTCATTGAGTCTATCTTCTCCTCAACCACTGATATAAAATATTCAACCGTGTATCATCAGCACTCACAAATCAAAACAAACAAAAAAAATGGAGAAGAAACATTTCCTGATACTGACATACCCGGCCCAAGGCCACATAAACCCGGCCCTCCACCTCGCCCACCACCTCTCCGAGTCCACGTCGGCCAACGTAACCTTCTCCACCGCCATCTCAGCCCACCGTAAAATGTTCCCCAACATCTCCTCGCCAAACCAAGAAGTAACAATCAATTCAGTCACGTACCTCCCATTCTCGGACGGTACCGATGACGGGTTTGACCCGAAAACCATAAACATGCCCGAATTCTTCTCCAAATTCAAGACTGTCGGATCCGAATCAATCGCCTCCATGCTCGACAACCTCAGGTCCAGCGGCAGGCCCGTGGACTGCGTGCTGTACACCTTCATGCTGCCCTGGATGGCCCAAATGTCCCGTATCCGCGGCATCTCGTCCGCCCAGTACTGGATACAGCCGGCCACCGTCTTCCTCATCTACTACCACGCCTTCCTCCGCGGGTACGAGAGAACCATCACAGAGAAAATCAACGACCCGTTAAGCACGGTCGACATACCGGGCGTGCCCCGCTTGCGGGTCAAGGACCTGCCATCATTCCTGATGCGGAGCCCTGATTCGGACGAGTTAACAAAGGAGCTTTTCCAGGTGTTCAAGGAGGCGCTGGGCACGCTGTACGTGGAAAAGGACATTACGAAGACGAACTCGAAGGTACTGGTGAACACGTTCGAGGAGCTCGAGTTGGACGCGCTTGCAAGCGTGGATGACGTCGACCTGATCGCGGTCGGTCCGGCGTTGAGATCGGAGACGGTGTCGGGCGCGAGTACGGATTTGATCAAACCGGACGAGAAACGGTACGTGAAGTGGTTGGATTCGAAGCCGGAGAAATCGGTCGTGTACGTGTCGTTCGGGAGTCTGTTTGTGCTTAAGAAGGAGCATGTGGTGGAGATGCGGAAGGGGTTGGAAGGGAGCGGGAGGCCGTATCTCTGGGTTCTTAGAGACGACTCTAGGTACGTACAGCCCATTGAATCTCTCCGTCTCCAAATTATATGTCCACTCTTGTTAATCTCACTACCGGAAGCACAGTAAATAGCGACGACGGTTGCCGACGGCTGCTGGACGTCGGAAATTGTCTGCTTTCTTGTAGTGTTTTAATCGTTAGTGAGCAAGGATAGAGTGTCACTGTCCATTATCTTCTATATAATACAGTTTTGTGATGACTCAAGTGATTTTGTGTCAGGTACGAGGACTTGGAGATTGATGGACAGAGTGATAATGGTATGATTGTGAGTTGGTGCAAGCAGATGGACGTTTTGAGGCATCCATCCGTGGGATGTTTCGTGACGCACTGCGGATGGAATTCGACCCTCGAGAGTTTGGTGAGCGGAGTGCCGGCGGTGGCCGTGCCACAGTTATCGGACCAAGCGACGAACGCGGTGCTTATGGAGAAGGTGTGGGGGAACGCGGTTAGAAGCAACAATGATGGGTTTGTGGAAGGGAAAGAGCTGCAGAGGTGTTTGGAATTGGTTTTGGGGGAGGGGGAAGAAGGCGTTGGGATTAGACAGAAGGCTGAGATGTGGAAGAAGAAGGCCATGGAGGCTTTGATGGAAGGAGGGTCGTCCGATCGGAATTTGAAGGCTTTTGTTAATGGTATTTCAAAAGCTCACGTTCAGGTGTAAAATTTTATTAAATGATTATTATAATTCTGTAACTATTATTCTATAACGCATGATGATGATGATGATGAATACCTAACGTCCGATCGGAGATTTTTCTTATGTGTAAATGTTGTTGGATCACATAAACTACGACAGCGACAGCGAAATGATTGTAATCTAGTGCTTGTCTTTGTTTGAACAATTGTATTCTCAATCATAAAAGAATTCATGGTTCAAATGTCTAATGTGCGTGGCGCAAGAATAAACTCTAATATAATTCTTGAAACAGAACGAAATTTATGCATGAGACATGAAGTAATAGCGCTGGGCCATGTTTTAGACGTTTCAGTACCATTATTTATATCTAGAAGGATAAAACATGATTCTCTTAGAAGTGCATGATGCCAAAGGCATTCTGTTGTATACATAGGGGACTTTCGCAGTTTTTCCTTGGTACCATCCAACGCACCGGATGCTCCAACGGTGTTAGTGGTGAGTGTTTGAGTGAGGTACATTCTCCTCCAACGGTAGACATCAACAGCCGTTCATTTATGTTCTTTTCTTCATCCTTTTCTATAAGTATTTCGCTCAAATATCCCTTCAAACACCCCGTGCAACTATCATGTTTGTATCGTCAAACGTATTTCCTTCTCGATCAACTTTCCCGTTCAAGTCCGCGGGTGCGACGCAGTGGAAAAGAGGCTTGGGTTTGGTAAAAAGACTCAGGTTCGATTTTTACCATGCGCTTTCATATCCTATATAAATTTACCCGGAGGTATGGGCTTGGATCAACGGACGGCTTTACTATACCCTTCTCAGGAGTTTACCGGCCCGTCGGGTTCTCCTGGGTTTTCAAAAAAAAAAAACTTCTCCGTTCAAATCTAAGCATTCAATTAAGACTTGTAGTAATAAAATCTAAGCATTCAATTAAGAAAAAGCCTAATATTTCAGGAAGAGATAGTTGATAGTTGATAGTTAATACCTGCTTACATTATTTAGAGCTAATTTGGTAAATGTATCCATCACATTGAATGCTCTACTTTGTAAACATAATTTGAAACAAAAAATAGTGAAAGAAACCCCACCTAATAAAAAGGATGCTGCTTTCCAAATCAATCCAGCAGCCTTGCAGGTGGGTGGTGTAGTCTTGTGGCTGGTAGCATATTCTGCTGCATGCATGGTTGTGCATGAGTATCACCAGCTAGTGTGTGAATCTTGCTGCACTGTCCATTAAAATCTAGATATGCAAATTAAGTCCATATCATATCCGATCAAACTTGACCTATCAGACCTGATTCGAAAAACTCGAATAATAACCTAATAAACAACTACTTTTTTATTAATTATTGCGCAACATCTGTGTTATAGGATTAATTTTGTTGAACTAAAGCATATGTTATGTCAATTTCATATGTGGAGAGTTTTGTGTTATACTATTTTATTTTATTTTGATTATTTATTTATTCTAAATTTAATTTAATTTTTTATTTTTTGTGTTAAACTAAGTTTTTGAACATCATATGCTCATACGCAATGCATATAATGTTGATGTTATAAACGTTTATAACTAAACAATTATACAAAAAATAGATAAATATGATGTGACATATTATATATTGTTATAAAATTTTCAAATATAGTTTTGGGGCTTTGGGTTTTGTTTTGGAAGAGAAGAAGTAAAGAGGGAAGAAGAAATCAATTAGTCCCGCATGTTAGAAAATTATGCAATATATTTGTATAAATATAGATTTCTCATGTGGCTATTGGGCCTTTGTGGTTTCTAGATGTTTGCTTTGTTGTGAGAAGAGAAGTCATGCAACATCTCATGTGCGTCGTCGCTATCCGACCGCATCGGATCGGGTACAAGTTTTGAGTTCGGATTCAAAAATATTTTGGAATCATATGTGAACAGTAACGGACCAGATTTCAGCCCGTTAAGGACCCAAAACCGAAATTCCTGAATTTGAATAAATGGCAGGAAATTTGCAACATTTTCTAAACGTTACAAAATGAATAGACGCGACGTTTGAATATTGAATGGATAAAGCCGTTTGCAACGGTTGTGACGCTTAGCGAATAGGCACCTCTCTACCACTATAAATAGTAACCCCAGAAAACGTTAGAATAATTCTGAATCTTATTCTTCTTCACAGAGCAGTTTTTTGCGACGCAATAAAGTGTTACAAAACATTGCGCCACCATTACTCTGTTTTGTGACGTCTTCAAGGTGTTGCAAACTCAGAAAATGTCGCAGAATTGCTCTCTTCTTCCTCTTACTTCTATTCTATACAAATTGCATCATCAGAAACCATTACTAAAGTGTTCTTGGTCGGATCAAAGGCGTACAAACTTTGAATCCGATTTCGCTGTTATAGGACTTCATTGAATCCTGAAAGTCAATAGTTCGATAACCCGTTTATACCTGGTGGGTTAAACTATCGTCTGAAAGAATCTATTCCATAGATCCTTGAAGTCGGAAGTACAACATTATCTTCTTCATAATAGCCATCAAATTTGTCTCGAACCGCAAAATTCACAATAAATTTCAGACAATATCTTTTAACCATGGAAGGTTCGAGCGCTTTACAAGTTATGAATCAGCATCTAGCTCGATTAGAGCGTTTTGATGGCGACAATTTCACTCGTTGGCAAGAGACGATGAAATTTTTCTTGGTCACCGTCAAGTTGTTCTACATTTTGGAAGATGACTTGGAAGAAATCCCGGAGGAAACTGATAAGGATGATGCTGCTCTAAAGGCTAGACGTGCAAAGCGCAAAGAGGACGATTTTCGATGCAGATGCCATATTCTGAATGCGCTATCTACCCCAATCTACAATGCTCATAGGACCTTGGAAACAGGGAAGGCACTCTGGACTGCACTGGAGAATAAGTACCGCATATCCGAGGCAAGTAATAAAAAGTTTCTTATTTCTAATTTTATGGATTTCAAAATGGTCACCAATAAGTCCATAATTGGACAAGTAAGCGAAATCTTACTGTTAGTGAATCAACTTAAAGATGCTGAAATTGATCTCCCTGAATCTTTTGTTGTTGGGGTTATAATTTCTAGACTTCCGCATAGTTGGAATGATTATAAGAAAAAGATGAAGCATGCGGAAACGGATTATAATTTAGACAGTTTACAACGTCATCTTCGTATTGAAGAAGACTCCCGCAAACGCGATCTAGATGATAATCCGCAAACTGAGTCCCATTCTAAGGCAAATAATGTTGAAATTACTGATAAGTTAAAGCCAAAGAATGAGACACAGTTTAAGAAGAAAAATCATTCCAAAACCAACAACAAAAAGAAAGGTGCTTGTTATTTTTGTAACAAGCCCGGCCACTATGCTCGAGACTGCCGTTTGCGGAAGAAACAACAAAAAGTGAATGTGGTCGAAGACTCGCTTGTGGCTATAGTGCAAGAGGAGAACTCCATTAGCGGCAATGATAATGATTGGTGGTTCGATACTGGAGCAACCATTCACATTTGCAAAGACCGTAATCTGTTCAAAAGTTACGAAGAAAATAAAGGAGAAGCCAACGAAGTTACTAGAACAAATAAGGTTCCAAGCAAAGTTCTGGGAAAAGGCACTATAGAACTTACTTTCACCTTTGGAAAAGTTCTTACATTAGTAAATGTATTTTATGTACCTAATATGTGTAAGAATTTGGTCTCTGGATACCTTCTTAACAAAGGAGGATCAAGATGTTGTATGAGTCTGATAAGCTAGTGTTGTCTAAGAATGGTAGATTCATTGGACAGGGATACTCTTGTAACGGCATGATTAAGTTGAATCTAATAAAGAAATCTTCTGTTTATATTGTTGATTCTATTAATTTATGGCATGGTAGATTAGGACATGTTAATTATAATTCCATTAGAAATATGCATAAATTAGAATTAATTTCTGATTGTGATTTCGATACCATCTCTAAATGTGAAATATGGGTTCAAGCAAAAATACACCGAAAATCCTTTAAATCCGTAGAAAGGAAAACTGGTTTGCTTGATTTGGTATATAGTGATGTGGGTGACTTAAAAAGTCATATCACCTATGGTGGTAACCAATACTATATAACATTCATTGATGATTATACTAGATATGCATATGTATATCTAATGAAAACTAAAGATGAGGCTTTTGATAAATTCAAAATTTACAAAGCAGAGGTCGAAACACAATTAGGAGTTAAAATTAAAATATTACATTCAGATCGTGGTGGTGAATATTTCTCAAATGAATTCACCTTGTTTTGTAAACAACAAGGTATAGTTCACCAATGTACTGCCCCATATACACCACAACAAAATGGTGTTGCTGAAAGGAAGAATAGAACTTTAGTAGAAATGGTTAATGCCATGCTCATAAGTTCTAATTTATCTTATAACCTATGGGGTGATGCTATGTTATCTGCATGTTATATTTTAAATAGAGTATCACTTAAAAAGAATAATATTTCCCCTTATGAATTATGGTTTAATAGGAAACCTAACCTAACTAGACTTAAAGTTTGGGGTTGCTTAGCATATGTTAGAAAACCAGACCCTAAACGATCAAAGTTAGGAAATAAAGCATTTAAATGTGTTTTCATAGGATATTCACTTAATAGTATAACTTATAGATTCCTTATTCTTGACACCCTAGAGTTATAGAATCTGTAGATGTAGAATTTTTTGAAAATCAAACTGTTGAGATCCCATTGAGATCATCTAGTCCAGAACCTAGTATGGCTAATGATATCAATGACGATGATTATGCTCCTGCTCAAAACAGCAAGGAAGTATCAGTACCAGATAATAGTACTGAACAACGGAGAAGTAAAAGAGCAAGAATAGAGAAGGACTATGGTCCTGACTTCATTACATATCTTGTAGAAGGCAGTAAGGACGAAGTCCTTAATGTGACTAAATATGTAATGAACGTCGGTGACGATCCCAAAACTTATTCTGAGGCTATGAGTTCCAGAGATTTCAATTTCTGGAAAGAAGCTATAAATAATGAAATGAATTCCATACCGTTAAACCAAACTTGGGTTTTAACTGATTTACCTCCTGGTGCTAAACCTATAGGATGTAAATGGATATTCAAGAAAAAGTTGAATACAAATGGATCCATTGATAAGTTTAAAGCCAGATTAGTTGCTAAGGGATATAAGCAAAGACATGGGGTAGATTACTTTGATACATATGCTCCAGTTGCTTGCATATCTTCTATACGCTGTTTAATTGCACTTGCATCAATTCATAATTTAGTCATACATCAAATGGATGTAAAGACTGCTTTTCTAAATGGAGATTTAGAAGAAGAGATATATATGGAACAACCTGAAGGTTTCAAAACCTCAGGCCAAGAAAAGAAAGTTTGCAAATTAGTGAAATCTCTTTATGGCCTGAAGCAAGCTCCCATTCAATGGCATGAGAAATTTGATAAAGTTGTACTGTCATATGGATTCATTGTTAATGATGCTGATAAATGTATTTATAGCAAATAACAACGATAGTGTTATCATATGTTTATACGTTGATGACATGCTAATATTCGGTTCCAATATATCCTGTGTGAATGAAACTAAAAAGTTTCTGTCTTCTAAATTCGATATGAAAGATCTAGGAGAAGCTGATGTAATTTTGGGAATTAAATTTGTTAGGAAAGAAGGGGAGTTATTACTAACTCAACCTCATTACATAGAGAAATTCCTACAAAAGTATGGTCATTACGATGACAAACCAGCACCAACTCTTTTAGATCCTAGTATTAAATTAGAAAAGAACACTGGACGTACTATCTCTCAACTAGAGTATTCCAGTGTTATTGGGAGTCTTATGTATGCTGTGCATTGCACTAGACCAGACATCGCACATGCTATAAGTGTATTATGTCGATTTACGAGTAATCCATGTTTCGAACATTGGAAAGCTATTTCCAGAGTTTTAGCTTATTTGAAAGGAACCATTGAATATGGTTTATCTTATAAAGGATATCCTACTGTAATAGAAGGATATAGTGATGCAACCAGGAACAATGTAGAATCCAAATCCAAGTCAACTACTGGATGGATCTTTATATTAGGAGGCGCTGCTGTGTCTTGGGCTTCCAAGAAGCAGATCTATATTTCTGACTCAACAATGTTGTCAGAATTGATTGCATTAGCAGATGCATGTAAAGAAGCGGAATGACTTAAGAATTTATTAATGGAAATCCCTTTATGGAAGAAGTCATCTCCAGTAGTCTTGATTAACTGTGACAATCAAGCAACGATATACAATGTGTCTAATAAGACATATAATGGAAAGTCTAGACATGTGAGTCTAAGACATCAAATGGTGAGACAGTTACTCAAAAGAGGAGTTATAACTATTGACTACATAGAAACGAAGAAAAACTTGGCTGATCCACTTACAATGAGTCTTCCAAAGACAATGGTTTCTATAAAGTCACAAGAAATTGGACTAAGGTCTGTGAATGAAGGTTGATCATCCTTAACAGAAACCCAACTTATGTCTTGAAAAGGATAGACAAAGTTCAATGGGTACCAACAAGTTAAGAGAATGATTATGGAACACTAAATCGATAATCCCTTAATATTTAGTGTTGGATTCTGCAAGAACAAAGGATGGATATATATCCTTAATAGGTCTAGAAACCTTAAAAGGAGAATTGCAGAAACACCTTAAGAGACTTACCTATATGAGTATGGAAATCAGGCCATTTCCTAGGAAAGTAAGACCACTTTCTAAGTAGACTCATGAACCAGGATTTAAGTACATGGCCATTAACGTGCTGAGCAATACAGAACACTTTACCTAAGGAAATCAACATGTGTGATTGTTCCGGTTTTATCATTAGGAATACTTGGTTCAAGATTCGTTCACCATAGAATCTCGAAAAGGCTTTGAATGATTTACACTAAGTAAAGGTTCAAATCCAAAAGATACCTTTTATTTATGTGTTGGTTTTCACGATGATGCAAAACTTGATCTTAGAACTACATAGGCTTGATCCCACTTGGGTATGTAGGAAGTCACTCTATTGATGCAGTCGTCCTATTTATATAATTTTCTTATTTGAAAATTGGGGGAGCTTGTTGTAAAATTTTCAAATATAGTTTTGGGGCTTTGGGTTTTGTTTTGGAAGAGAAGAAGTAAAGAGGGAAGAAGAAATCAATTAGTCCCACATGCTAGAAAATTATGCAATATATTTGTATAAATATAGATTTCTCATGTGGATGTTGGGGCCTTAGGGCTCCCACATGTTTGCTTTGTTGTGAGGTCCGATCGAACCGAATCGAACTGGGCCGGGTCGGGTCGGGTACAGGTTTTGGGTTTGGATCCGAAAATATTTTTGGATCATATGTGAACAGTAGCGGGCCAGATTTCAGCCCGTTAAGGACCCAAAACCAAAATTACCAAATTTGAATAAATGGCGGGAAATTTGTAACGTTTTCTAAACGTTACAAAATGAATAGACGCGACGTTTAAATATTGAATGGATAAAGCCGTTTGTAACAGTTGTGAACCATTGCAAACGGTTGTGACGCTTATCGAATAGGCACCTCTCTACCACTATAAATAGTAACCCCAGAAAACGTTAGAAATAATTCTGAATCTTCTTCTTCTTCACAGAGCAGTTTTTTGCGACGCTAGAAAGTGTTACAAAACACTGTGCCACCATTACTCTGTTTTGTGACGCCTTCAAGGTGTTGCAAACTCAGAAAACATCGCAGAATTGCTCTCTTCTTCCTCTTCATTCTATTCTATACAAATTGCATCATCAGAAACCATTACTAAAGTGTTCTTGGTCGGATCAAAGGCGTACAAATTTTGAATCCGATTTCGCTGTTATAGGGCTTCATTGAATCCTGAAAGTCGATAGTTCGATAACCCGTTTGTACCTGGTGGGTTAAACTATTGTCTGAAAGAATCTACTCCATATATCCTTAAAGTCGAAAGTGCAGCATTATCTTCTTCACAATAGCCATCAAATTGTCTCGAACCGCAAAATTCACAACATATATTAAACAAAAGATATATGGTCAAAACTGAATTCAATTTTTTTAAATCGAATTGAATTCATATGTGTATGTGTGTATAAAATTCTAAAATTAAATATTTATTAATTTTGATCTTTGATTGATATGTGTTTATAAATATGTACAAAAATACATATTTTATTTAAAAAGGTTTCAGCAAAATAAAAAATAATTTCTTTCAGACTTATAATAAATATTTAAAATAAGTCTAAAATTTGAATTTTAAAACGATATTAATTTACTTAATCAAGTTAACTTAAAACAATAAATATAAGTATAACACACACATATGTATGTAGGTATGTGTTAAGTAATATATTTATTCATTTACATATTAACTATATATATATTATTTTTTAAATAAAATGGTTCTTTATTAATAACAAATAGAACCTCTAATATGTGAACTCGCCTCCGTAAAAAACCTTCCATTATGGTAAGGAAAAAGAGCACGACATCCCCTATGTAGTCAGCCTCTAATACAGGAGTACATACACACTTCACTGAAAAAATTTAAAAAAAAACAGAAAAAAACGCCCCCTATGCAAGCCACCAAAAAATGAGTGCTGGCCCAAAGAAATAAAATGCCGAAAAAAACAAAACACCTCCGCTTAACAAATATAAGCCACCTATCCACCCGATCCACAAAGAAAAGCACGCAACTTCTAAAACCCTACCACAAAATACCGCCGCCATCAGTCGTAATCACCAAGTTCAATCCCCCATCTACGAAACAAGCTCCTCTCCTCTAAAGACAATCCTACGTTGGTTCAACCGCCGTTGTAGCTGCAGTCGAACGTCAATCTCCACAAGCCGAAACTGTACTTCTTTCGAGCATCTCAAGTTCTCAAAGCGTCTTCTAACTCGCTCAATCCATATATGGTGGACAACAGTCGCCGCCGCTACATAAGCCAAGTCACGGCGCACCAGTTTCGAGTTGAAACAAACGCGTAAGCTGGACAGATAGCCTCCCAAACCGGTGGCGATGAAAGGGGGTATCGCAAGACGTTCCAGAGCGCAGTACCACAGATAAGTGTTGTAATCACACTTCGTAATCAAGTGCTCATGAATTTCATTGTTTTTGCCACATAAATCGCAAGTTGTGATCGCATTAATCCCCAAATTAATTAGTCCATCGGCCGTGGGCAATCGTTGCAAGTATGCTAAATATGTTGTATAGGCAAACTTTCGAACTGTTTTACTATGCCAAATAACCCTAAAATTTTCATCTTTATCGGTAGATGGTCGTATGTCGTTCCACACTCTTGAAAATACGAATTGGTTAATGTCACGGATTTTCCAATAATCTCTTGTGTTATCGGAGACAATATTAACATTCTGAATATGAGCAGCCACTTCTCTAGTCTCGGATAACATTTGAGTTTGAAACTTACCTTCATGTATAACATGAGAAACTTTACTGTTAGCTGTATGGCATAAACGAATTTAGTTCCAGCCTAATAAATCAACAAGAGATTTGTGGTTTATCCAAGGATCAAACCACAAATCAGTGTCTTTTCCATTGGTAATTACTCTTGTCATTATAGAGGCAGCAATGTCTCGATGTCTCAGAATATTTTTCATCGTCCCTGAGTAATTATTATCAATGGGCAAGACCCAAAAAATATGCTTTGGCCAAATATTTAATTCTCATCCATCTAGCCCATAAGGTATCTTTTATCAGTAAATTCCAAAGCAATTTTATTCTGGCAGTTGTATTCAAATCAATGAATCTATGTAAACCAACTCCCCCCCCTTCAATTTTAGGTTTACATAAAGTCTCCCAAGCAATTTTGTGGAGTTTGCTTTTCCAAAAAAAGTCTGAACAAAGCTTATCCAACTTTGTTAGTACAGATTTTGGCATATTATAAATCAGAACCCAATACATAACGATAGGTATTATAGTGCTGTGAATTAACTCAACTCGACCCGCTGTAAATAGTAGATGACAGTCCCAACCCTCTAATTTGTTGCCTATTTTCTGCAGCAAAGGTAGACAATGTGATGCATGGATGTAATCTGTGGATAGTGGGACCTCGAGATACTTCATAAGTAATTCTTGTCCTGACATTTGTAGTATGGCAGCAATTTCACTCTTATTCCTTGCATCCTTGCTGAAAGCCTGAAAAACAACTGAGATTTTGTTTGATTAATGCGTAACCCAACTGTCTCCTCCATAATGTTGAATATGTTGTTCATGTAAGCAGCATTAGATGTAGTTGCTGATAAAAATACCATGACATCATCTGCATATAATAAGTGTGTAATAATAGGTTGAGAATGATAAATAGTTTGTACATGTCCATCATAAAAAACCCTCTTCCATCAATACTGGTCATTATATATATATATATATATATATATATATATATTGTGAGGATCGCGCTATACCGCTGATACCCAATATACCTATACAGTGCATTGTAGTGGTGCTTGGCCGATGCGGGACGATCATCAATAGTTGTAAAGTAAATAAAACAGTCGCTGAACCTATCGTGTATCTCACAGCACGTTGAATAAAATAAATAGTAAACATCTCGAATATAAAAACAAAGGAGACAATAAATAACTGAATGAACCACAAAGTTAAAGTACAGATATCCATACAACATACAACCTAAGAAATAGAGTTATATATCAAATAATAACTCATAAACTGTCTCTAAGTAGTAAAGGCACTAACAAGCTTTATAGTGTTGTGCAACGGAATAGCAATAAGTAAATGTGATAATACGAGAGTGCTCCCCAACCATCCTCTGTCCAGCTCCACATGCTCACCAGACCTACTATCCCTAATCTACTCATTTAAGAGTACCCAGAGTAATATGAAGCAAAGCATAAAACCTCGGGTCAGACAATAATCTGGTGTGGGCGATAGAAATATCAAATACTATAAGTTAGTATACTAGGACAAATGGTATGAAAAGATCATAATTGACATGTCCACGCATCCAAAGAGTCGGCACATAACATATAGTATATGCTACTCTATAATATCAACGTCGTAGGTGAACTGCACATATAAGGGGTGCCTATGTATCTACGTCATGTGACATCCTTAAGTGATAGTAAACAAGCAATCAAAGCATCCATCATCCATCCTCACATTCACTCACTCGGTGCGTTGGATATATGATACTTGCATGACCACCCCCGTAGAGTCAAGGACTACTCATAGTCCTGGTTTCTCGGTACTCGAATCTATGCCACTCAATTGGTCAGGAACTGGACTGCATCCCCCTAAACAGTCCAAGGTAAACGGATTGAAACATCGTGTGATCCGGGGCTCCCCTTATGCCCAAGTGAGCATTATCACATATCTCTTGCTCCATGAGTACACTCAAAATCTACGAATATCAATGATCCCTTTGCACACGTCATCCATAGCATAGGTCATTCCGGAGCTATCCTTATAACTCCTGCCTAAAGTCGTCGCGGTTGGGAACTATTCTGGACATCCATCATTAGTCGTAGAATATCATCGCTCGTCCCATAACCTTCCTCCAATTTTTCTTTCAGTCTGACTACTCTACAACCCGAAGTGTAGCTATCCATCGTCGAAGTCATCACTTCCCATTATAGAATCATTATCGTTGAACTCCGCGTCATCGTCGTTGACTATTGCCACATATCCATCTTCAAATAGTTGTAACTCGAGCATGCAAACACTAAACGATTCAAAACTTGGAACGTAGCCTAATGGGGCCTTTCTTGTCACCCTATATCGATCTCATCAAGTTTGGGATAGAAGTCAGGGATCCTCACTGATCCCTAACCACCGAACCGTAAGCTCAGAATCACCACCAATCCCTAACTACCAAACCGTAAGCTCAGAAATCACCACCAATACCTACTTAACCCGATCCCACATTTCACCTATAAGCTCCAACACACCTTACCATGCTCCAAAATGATTCGAAAGTCCAATGGGCTAACCTCCATGGATCAGTACCGATCAATGGGGACAATCCCAAAGTTAGCCAAAATCGTGTGATTTTGGCTCCACTTCCTTACCTCTATTTCCCATGCTCTGATCCATAGCTTACACCCTGATCCCATGATCCATGCATAAGAGAGTTCCATTGATCTCAGGGATCATCACCGATCTCACACTTAGCATTTTCCCCAAACACTCCACACGTAGGATTCTCCACCGAAACCTACTTCAAATGCCCAAAACTCAAATGTATCAACTCTGAACGGCTCGAAACTTAGTGTGCAAACTCTAAAGGCCATCCATGTCGCTTCCTATCGATCGTACCCCGATCTAAGAAATTTGAATTCTTGGATCATTACTGATCCAACACTTTGAATTCTCCATCGATCCATACTTTGAATGCCCATATCTTGACCATACTAACTCCAAACGGTCTGAAACTTGGTATGCAACCTTATAAGGCCTTCCTTGTTGCTCCATAACAATCGCATACTGATCTAAAAAGTTTGAATTCCTAGATCATCGATAATCCAAGAACCAATCCTAAGTTTAAATCGCCACTTGATCGGCTTTTTCAACCATTCAAACATTAAGCAAGCATTTATACATCATATAGAAATCAAAAACATCAGCCAAACATCCAAATATATCTATCTTAAAGAAGTTTAAATCTAAGGTGAAGGTCAAGTATCAATAAGAACATGTTTTTTTACAAATCAAGTCCAAATCGTCTAAATTTCACATATATGGTTAATTATAGTCTAAAACATTTTTAGAGATTTTTATATGATTTTTAAAACGTCGTTTAAGATATATATAATGAACTAATTAGCAAGTGAAGGATCTAACCACTCACCTAAACCCAAATCAAGATCCAAATCCATAAATAAACCATGGAAGCTAAGGCTCTTTTAATAGCAAATCTCCAATCCCAAGTGCTAATCCTACTAATCTCTTCTTAATGACATAATTTGGCTAATTAAAGTAGGTTTAAGGGTTGCTTTTTGGTCAATATAGGTTTTTCACTATTTTGGGAGTGGTGAAATAATGGGGATAAGGTCCCATCAGCCCCCACCTACCCCATCCCGAGATGGGATCATGGACCTTAGCACTAATGGCTCTACTTTTTTACTTAAGCTCTCCAAAATCAAATAAACCTTCAAACGGCCGTAACTAACAAACGGTAAGTCTTCAGTTCGGCCCCTATCAAATGTTATATGTCATACAAGACTTACAAGGTCAAAATGGTCACATAGAAATTCGACAAAAATCTTGGATATGGGAAGTCTCTCTAAGAGTCATTTACCAAAATTTTAGAATCGTACAATCTCATATAAAAATAATATAAATATTCTACGATTCTCCAATACGTAGAATATTGGTCATTATATTATCTCCCCTTCAGTAATTTCGCACCCGAAATTCCATAATCAAGTCAATAGGGTCATTCCACATGCCTAACAATCATATGTAAGCATAGGCAACCATCACACATCAAACATGCATACATAGCAAAAAATAGAAAAAGGAATATCAAAACCTATCCTAGCATGCATGATACTATGCTAAGCTATATACTTTATGATATCATAAGTGAAAGTAAAAGCGATAAATGGAAAGTCTCACCAAGTAAAGAGCTTTGGATAAGCTATCCTTATGCTCTCCTCGGTCTCCCAAGTGCAATCACCTTCATTTTCACTCCACTAAATCTTCACGACCTTTACCGTCTTCCTCCTAAGTTGTTTCGTATCATGTCTGACGATATTAATAGGCCTACAAGGTCTCGAAGCCTCTGGTTCAATCTCGATATCATCTAGCTGATCCGGTGCAATAGTTAAGCCTGAGTTATACACAAATTTATTTGAGTGAGAAAAATGGAATACGTTATGCACTCTCGCGATTCTTTGGGGTAAGTCGACTCTATAAACAAGGTTCACAATCCTTCTAGTATTGAAAAAGGGCCCACAAATCTCGGTGCCAACTTCACTTTACTACCGAACCAAATAACAGTCTTCAACGAAGAGATCTTAATGAATACCACGTCGCTGACAAAGAGCTCTAAATCTCGACGTCTCTTGTCAGCATAACTTTTTTGTATGACTTGGATAGCTTTCATCCATCATCGGATGATCTTAATCTTCTTCGATATTTCTCTAATCATATCTGATCAAAGTATTAGTTTCTCGCCCGCTTCCCACCAACACGAGGGAGTGTTGCATGGTCGGTCATATAATGCTTCAAATGGTGACATACCGATATTGGACTGATAACTGTTATTATATGCAAATTCAACAAGATGCAGATGATCATCCCACGAGCCTTTAAAGTCGAGCACACAAGAACGCAAGAGATCCTTTAAGATACGATTCACTCTCTCAGTTTGACCGTTAAGGGTGATAAGCTGTGCTGAGGTGCGGCTCTATTCGTAATGCCTCTTGTAAGCTCTTCCAAAATCCAACAGTAAACAACGGGTCTCGATCACTTACAATTATCTTCGGCACACCATGGGATCATACTATCCACTTCACATATACTTTGGCCAAATTGGCTGATGTTCTACTTGACTTGACGGTGTAAATCTAGCGCTCTTAGTCAATCGATTGAGTATGACCCAAATGTTGTCGTACCCTTCTCGAGTCCTTGACAGTCCATTAATGAAATCCATCGATACTTATTCCCACTTCCACCTAGGAACTTCTAGCAATAGCATCAAACCACTAGGCTTCTTCTGCTCTGCCTTAACCAATTGGAAGTTCATGCATTTTGAAAAAAATGTCCCAACATATATCTTCATCCCTTTCCAATAAGAGGTCTGCCTCATATCACTTTACATCTTATTACGGTTGGGATAGATAATCAATCTCGAATGATGGCACTCTCGTAGCACCTCAACCTTCAACCCATCGACATCGGGAACAAAAAAATCTCATCTTTACGGAGCCAACCATCTTGGTCGAGTCCATACTGTCTCATATCATCAAACTCTACTCCAACTTCATTCTTTGCAATAATCTCAGCTAATTTGGTATCGTGCCGCTGATTAGTAAAATTCTGCTCAATAAGAGTAGGTCTAATGGTCAAGCTCGCCAATATCTCTGGCTCTAACTCACATCTTGGTCGGAAATCATAACCAGCAATATTCTCTAACTATGTCCACTGTAACACCCTTAATTTTAATTAACATTCAGGAGATTTAATTAGATAAATTAGATAGAATAATGTGATGTGTGGTGTAATAAGGAATTAAGATTTGATAATCAACATGGTCAAGCTATAATTAACTAGCTAATTAGTTAATAAGATTGTTTTTGTGTCTTAAGAATAATAGACATATAAGAGGGGTAATTAGAAATAGATAAACCCTTCATACCTTAAACCCTTATTCTCCCCTATCATTCTCACTTTTACAAAACATAAGCAATCAAAAGAATATAAGGAGGTCGATCATTGCTAAGGAGGAAACCATAAAAAATCAAAAGGAGATTCAAGAGAAAAGTTAAGAGAACTAAAGCACTCGTCAAATCTCAACTCTATTATCAAAATCAAGGTGAATAATAATGAAACCATCTCACTTTTTTTGTTCGATTTTGAATCCTATGGGTCTTTGATTCGTTTATGTTGATATGATATGCCATATTAATCTTATCATTGTTTGGATTGAATAATGATTTATTGGAATTTTATAGAATTGTTTAAATGGGTTTTAAAGGCAAAACGTAAGATTTTATCTCCAAACGCTTTGATTTCTGATATGTTGTATAAAACATTATTTTGGAGATGGGATTGCAATTCCATAATTTTCCAAGTTATATAGATTATTTTACGAATTTTCTAAGGAGGAATTAGCTTAATTTTGGGTTTTAATTATTTAAAATAATTATCTATGGGTTTTGGCTTCAAATTTTTTATATGATAAAGAGAAGGGTATTCTAAAATTTCTATGAATTTTTGGGATTTTTCCTAAGTAATTATGATTTATTATGAAATGAATATGCTAGATGAGCATTTAAAAGGATAACTAATTAAGGGTATTAACTAATTATTTGTTATATGTTTTGGAACTTGAAAATGATATGCGGTAGTATTTTATGAAAAGGAAATTGAAAAAGGTTTTGTTTGTCAAATAGAAATTGGACAAAAGGTTAAGATTTGGTAAAAAGTAGTTGGTTTTATTAGAAATAAATCAGTTTTCTTTATAATTGCATTAATGTCGTGCCGCCTATATCCTCATTGAGCCTGAAGGAATAATGCCTCCATGAATGTTGACGTCGACGAGGTTGGAAACACAAGATAACTACTTAAGTAGTTATGGAGTGACTCCAACCGCTTCGAAGTAAACAATGGTGGCAACCCATGAATGACGGCATTGTTTTCTCGTAATTCAACTAAGAGTTTAAAAGCTAAATGTCGACGTCGATGATGTCATATGTCTTCACCACTATTTTAAATGATGCCGCATCTTATCCCTTTGTTTGTTTTCCAAATCAAGGCAATGACACTGCCTATTATATCTTTGATTCTATATAAAAATTGGCATAGTAGCCGAAGTAACTTAAGTGTAAATGTTTTATAACGTCGTCGATCGCCTTGGGGGTCGATGTGCATCAAGGTCGATGACCTTATGTTTTAGAGTTGATATCTCATGTCCCGAACGTCACACTTCATCTTTTAAGGCCGAAGAGGCTTATTTTTATGTCAACTAAAATTATTTTAAAAGGGGCGAAGAGGCTTATGTTTTAGGGATTCGATGACCCTATATCTTCGACAGTGAACCGTATAACTTATAAAGGTTTTAAGTTTTGTGTACGACCCATATGCAGGTCGACGTTGTTTAATGCCACATATTCTATTAAAGGCAGAGAGCCTTAAACTTCTATGTCGGCATCATCAATGCCGTTGACACTGATCCATTTTAAACTATCAAAAGGGCCATATATTTCCTTGTTTTGAATATGACTTTAAGGGGACAAATCATATATCATTATGAAAATGGTTTCAAGGATTTTAATTACAAAATTGACCAAGTTTTGAGTTGAAATTTCCAAAGAAGATACTACTTAAGGTTAAGTAATCATAAATCATAAAAAGATTATTAATTGAACATATTGAATGATGGATGTTATATATTCTTGTGATTATTTGATCGATTATTATGCATAATTGTTATTATCATACTCACATCATTATTGATCCATAACTGAATTTTGGGGTGTTAAGGGGCAGAATAACTAGCAAGGTTGATCCAGTAGTGAGTATAAATAGAACTAACTCCTGAGTGATCAAAAGTATAGGATGCCCAGAACTGATCAAAAGATTATTGATTTAGATGTTATTGGAAGGTTCCAATAAGTTTATAGTCATCCCATAAAAACTATGACATGAGAAATGTTATTGGAAGAGTCTTATAGGTTAGTGATCCTATGAAAACTATGTCTGGATGATGTTATTGATGGAAATCAACAGGTTCATAGTGATCATATGAAAACAATGATTTGAGAGATGTTATTAGAGAATCCAGTAGGTTCATAGTAAGTCCATGAAAACTATGATTGGAAGGTTATTGGTGGAACCCAATGGGTTCTTAGTGATTCCATAAAAACTATGAAGTTGGACATGTTATCTATAAGAACCGAGACAGGTTATTAGTGAGCCTATGAAAACTAATAGGTTCATAGTAACCCTAGAAAAACTATAAATTTGGATAGACAGTCAGATAAACTGGGATGGATAATCCAGGGCATATTGCATTCTTGCATATCATCATTGTTATCCGGCATTTTGACCCAGCTATATCTGAACTGACTAGACAAGTTAGACTCGACTGTTATCAAAGCCAGTAGCCCAGAGCGATGATTATGGGGTCGAAAAATCAAGTATAGATGAGAATATGAAACAGAAGCATGAAAGCTCACTACTCCCCAAGATGGATCAGGTACGACCCATATTCAACACTATGGATCGTATCGTATCGATTCCACAACTCAATTTTACAGCAATGATCGGTCAATAACTCAAAATCTACACATGCTATCAACATGAAACTTGGAGTAAGAATTTCGTTCCGTGAACCAAAGAATCAACATTCACTACACCAGAAAAGACTATTGGTAGCGTTGAAAAAACGCTACCATAACTTATGGTAGCGTTTTAGAGAACGCTGCTATACGACATGCAACTAAAAGTCTACAACTTTTTGTTGCGTTGTAGTAAACGCTACCAAAAGTCACTTTTAAGTGCAACTATAGGTATTTTCTGTAGGATTTAAAAAACGCTACCAAAAGTCACTTTTAAATGCAGCTATAGGTTTTTTCTGTAGGGTTAAAAAATCGCTACCATAAGTCTTCATTTTTTGGTTGCATTTTTTGTTTATATGCTTTTTTTGATTTTCGGTAGCGTTTTTAAAATGCAACTATATATTTTTTATATTAGTTTACATTTGTTTCTGTAGCATTTCTGAAACGCTACTAAAAGTTATTGGTTGTTTGGTAGCATATTTTAAATGCTACTATTTACGGTTGATGGTTTATACCATTTCCAGCAATCGCTTATATACTATTCATATTAAAACGAACGTTCAATCGCATAATTTTCATATATTCAAACAAACAATTAAATCACATAATTAGCATATACAAACAATCAATCATATGATCATCATATTCAAATAATTGCCAAAACATGCTAATCTCACAATCAAATATAATATCCATAATCAATTCGATAGTAGTTTTTCAACAAAATAAGTCATATACTACAAGCATTCACAGACAAGTTTCCACAAATGGTACTAACAAAATACGACAACATATATAACAATTAAATTCATGTTTGTTGCTTGATTACCAATAGTTCTTTGTTGTCGACAGTCTTCGCTTCGAAATAGCTAATAACCTACAAACGAGTTTAACAATCAACAATAGACTGTCAGCAAACATGAACCATAGACTGTCAGCATATGATACTTCCACTGTGACTTGCCTTATCCCTCTTTCTACATGTTCGCTAATTATATTGACATTATATCTTTTTAATTCACAGCATCTTAGCTTGCAAATTACCATAGACTGTCAGCAAATATGAACCGAGTTTCTCCCTATCCAAAATTGCTTTCTACCATTACATTGAACAGCTAAGCATTGGGTTATAGTTTTAGTTATAGCTGAAATGTCATTGTTAATACAGACTGACATAAAAATTTCAGCATATAGGATGGTAAATTAACACAACTTCCATGACATTTTAAATAAGGGAGAAACACTTGAAGTACTTGAATACATGTAGACACTATTGTCAATATAATTCAACATGTATATAGTTTTACACCATGGCTTGACAAAGGTGGCATGTACTCATAATTTTTATGTAATATAGATAGGCCTCAAGAATGCATGTTATGTGATCTATAACTTAGTTCAACTGATTATTGCATATTATATTACACCTGTTTTAGTAGAAATCCATTTTAGTTCTATATGACTTATGCCTAGCTACAGGCTTGCAATCTGATATGTACATTTATATGTTTGAGAGATTTTTAATCTAGGATGTAGCAAGACTTTATAGTAATAGGATGTAAGGCATAACTATAGCACTTTGCTTTACCTTTAATATTAAATAAAGGTTCATTGTATGGTAAATTTATAATGTAATATATGATCCAACATTTAATAAAAACTTAAATGTTGTGATACAGTTTTTTTTTAATACCCGAATAAACAGAACTAAAACTTAATGTTGAGATATGATGTACTGAAAAATAATACTTACTAGAACTTGATTCTCCAATGACATATGCTGCTGGCCAAGCTATCGTAGTACCAAAGGCATCTTCCATGTACGTACACTCAGATGTAGGTCGCCATAGCAATGCGTCATTAACTCTCACAAAGTTTACCCAAACTTTTACCTCTATGTTTTCAAAACTCTTGTGCACTCCTCTCTGCTACAGTGCCTCAACTGATATTCAACTCCCAATACAAACAATCACTCATCCATTTTCTTCCTTTCAAGTCACTCCACGTTTCTTCCCTGAACCACTAATATTCCTCTGAACAATCACCAGTGCACAGTCACCAGTGCTTGCTCCTTCTTGACATTTCAGTCTTTCCATCAGACCACAAAACCACTGCCACAGACCACAAATACATAAAATTCAACTCCACAGTACATTGCATCACCCACCACCTTCTACACATCAACAAACATCACTGCATCTACCTTCAACTCCCCTCTGACCAAACCACACCTTCTTCTGCCAACAAATCCCCTGTCCAACCATCGACGCCACTGAAAACAAAACATCGCCCACTGTCTTCCCCATACAAACAAACACATTTCAACTTTCATTACTACCATTCACTTCTCTGACTACCTCATAACATATATTACCCTTCCATTTCCATTTTTCAAACCGCATCAAACACTCATCCTACACATACAACTGAACTGCCTCTGCAACTCACCTCCAAAATCGCCTGACTGCCTCAAAATCTACATCTCAATAACTTCATCACACATCCTCTGCCACTCCACAAACATCAACACAGACCATTTTACCACAAGACCACATCCACACTGCATACAATTTTCTACCTGTAACTTCTACAAACCCCTCTGCACATATAGCAACTTGTTTAACCTTACAACTGCAGACAACATTACTCACCAACCAAACTCCAACATCATCTTTGCTGACAACCATCTGACATACATACTACTCCATCATCAAATATACAACTACACCATTTTAGCTAGCAGCCATCTCTCTGCACACTTAAGCAACAACTTCCACTTGACAGCATCATTCACATCACACACTTCACAATTTCAACAAAACAATCAACCAAAACACTTACAATAGTAACCACTGCAACTTACCTTCCTCTGGCATCCCCTATCGCTGCTGCCAAGGGCAACCAATACAACTTCATTCGTAAAATTGACTCCATACTTCCACTTAAACATCAAACTTGTCTGTGCACATACTTCCACATACTCCACTAGCCTGCACACTTCTACAAGCAACCTGCCATCATCCTACAGTGCAACTAAACCATTCGATAGCAGCTTCGCAAACATCACTGAACACACAACACAGGGACCAGATATCACACAAAGACATGGGTACTCTTTCTCTTTACTCAGGTTCCATTTCGAAGGCACCGATATCTTAAACCCGTCTCCACTTATCGCCTGAAAACCCGTATTCATCCTCGACTTCCAAAACACATTCACTGTACAATTCAAAATGCTATAATATCAGTGCAAAGAACTGTTAATCAATATCACACATAAAATTGAATTGAAAGAAGAGTAAGAGATAAATGGAAAAATTGAAGGTTAAAATTTTAATAGGTAACAAAAAGAACTACTTAACCATAATATGAAGATAAAAATAAGAAAGACTAAATTTTGATAATTCTTGAAAATTTTATTCATGACAGCATCAATGGTTCTTTCATCAAACTGGGTAAATAAAAAAGAGGTTAAATAAGCATGAAAAATTATGAAAAGAAGAAGGTTGGTGAGTATATTGTACAGTTGTTTAAGAAAATAGTACTTCTTAGTTCTTACAACTTAAAAAAAGAAGGGAAAAAACTTTATGTGAACAATGATAGATGCTTCTTTTGCACAAAATATAACAATGATGACATGGTGAGAAACTTTTGAATACAGGCAGGGAGCTAACAACTTGTATACCCTATAAATTCCGGAGCAGGGTCCGAATTTTTTTAACTTGGTTAACTTAGTTAATTTATTATTATTATTATTAAAACTTAGTTAACCTATTATTATTATGAATTTTGTTAATTTTCATAAACTTGGTTAATTCGACTATGTTAGACGAAATATATTTACTTGTTAAAAAGTGTGTATGAGAAGAAGCTACTAACCATGTTTTCAAATATAACAATAAATATCACTTGACCTTGCAAAACCAATTTAATGATGAATAAATGGTGATAACCTAAATCAATTTCTTAAGATGTACTATTGATAAGCTGCTCAATTACTACTCCTATGAACGGTCCTACCCATCACTACATTTTTTCTAATATAAAATATCAATATCGAAAAAACATACGACATACACTGTATAGACTTTAACATAAAAAAGATGCAAAGTGCATATTACAAAGTGTAGAATCACAGTCAAGTTGACATAAAAATGATGCAAAGAAAACGTAGAGTTATTTTATTGTACTTATACTAGTTTGATTAAATGAACATGTGTCCTTAAGTTGTTAACTACAAGCAATTAGCATTACAATATATTTGTGAGGATAGATTGATAAGCGACTAATCTTATCTATAGTAATCTTAATAGCTATAATGTACCTTGTAATATATTAAAAGTTCCAATGTGTGAACTCTAAGGAACTTGTTGTTTGAATGTATCATCCCAACATTACTCTCAAAAGCAAAAGAGGCAAATATTTTCCTCCCAACCCAATGGGAAATCAGACACAATTTTGGTTAACAGTGACAGATAAATTGCAATGATTAGAAAAATCAAAACATATCAACTTATATGAGTACTTTTATAATTTGACTTCAGTGCTTAATCGGGCTAGAATAGTTTGGGGAGAGCATTTGGATGATAAAGTTGCTCCTACAATCTAGGCTAGTTTGTCTCTACTATTAAACCAACATATGAGAAATAAGTTGATAAAGAGGAAAATACCTACCTGCCACCATATGTCTCTTCTGTCTGTCCATTTAGTTTCCTCTCTAGTCAAAGCAGATGAGTTTTCTTAAGCCAAGCACATACCTCGATAAATATAGTTCTCTACTAACAAACCAATATATGTAAAATAAGTTGATATAGAGGAAAAACACATACCTACCATCATATGTCTCTTCCATCTATCCAATTAATAACCAAAGCTTGATAGCCATGATTGTGGAGGATGTAAGGCACTGTTCCTAAGCAGAGAAGGGTGAAAACACTCATTTCAGGTGAAGTTCATTAGGGCAGGCCGATGGATCATCGAAGAAGGTGGTTGAAGGTTGCAGAAAGCTGTTAGGGGCTATAGTGGGTAAGGATATAAGCTGAGAAAGAAGATATATCCCAACCACCGCTTCACTTCACCTAAAACATCACTTCACTGCACTTCACCGTGAAGATCAAAACAACCTACACCTCCTCAATCTCCACCCAATGCCTTTAGTTTGAATTTCATGCATATACACAGATATCTTATGTAAGATACTATAGTGTTATGTGGTTCTTCTTTGAAAGTTCTTTTAAAAAAATTCACAGACAACGTACCACATTGCATGTTGCCTGATCAATAATTAATTGCAGTTGAATTTGATAGAAGGTCATCATCTCACCGTTGCCGTAGGCATTATATCCTTTCATTTTTGGGTTTTGTGTGAGATCCTTTACCGTGTAATCTAGTCAAGGCAAACAAATTAGCTGTAAGTTAATTTTTGGTTGATGGAAGTAATTAACTTATGATGCTATAACTAAATTAAGCGGCCTGAAGAGGAAAAGGCATAATGGAAAAAAACAAAAGACTGACCAATCTGGTCCGCTAAGATGCAACTTTTAGGAAACTACGTATATTTGAATCACTACAACCATGTCAGACAGTAAAAGGCATTTTTGACAAAGATTGCATTATCAAGTATGGCAGCAGTACCCATCGCTCAAATTAAAATGAGGCTTGGCTAGCATATTGATGCACAAATTCATATTTTATTAAATATAAAGGCTTTAATATTACCTCACTACATAGGTAGTTATCACCTTGTGATACAAAAAAAAACTTTGTAATCCTATACCAAAACCATAGAAGTTAACAGATAATACTAGCGTATTACAAACACAACTGGTGATATGCACTATGTGCACAAACATGCGCTTGATGATGAAATAAAAAATAAAGATCATTCACTAAGCTTTAAATATCATAGAAGTGGTTGTTCCACTGCAAACAATCACTTCCTGCCACCTTTATAACCTTCTTAATCGTTACCCAACCTACAATCACAGAACCATCCCACCACTACACAAACACCTTCAAGAATCCAAAATCATAGCCTCACCAAAACACAAAACCACAATCTACACTACTTCACCAAAACAACATTCACCTATCAATCAATTCAACCACCTTCAATCCCTCTGCAACCAACTTACTGCCTTGGTTTTGGTTCACTGTCGCTTGAACAACCCCTCCTCTATAATAACAAATAGCAAGCCAAAACCATCACCACTCCCTGCCACCTTCAACAAGCCATAATCAAAACTGCTCGACCACCAACAACCACCACCTGAAAACACCCATCACCAACTCCCCGAACCACAAACAGCCACCACGAACTTAGCCCACACATTCACCTACACCAATCTAAAGCAACAAACCACATCCTCCACCTCACTTCACATATAATAGTTCAAACACTAGTTATGATTTAACACCGGATAAAATACATAATACTTCAAGAGGATATGGTGTGGACCTTGTGATTTGGTGATGTGAATGGGGAAGAATCTATATGGTGTACATCCATCAGATAAATGGTTAGATCTGCAACCAATAAAAGTTAACAGATCCAGATCTAGAAAAACCATTTTTGATAGTACCCAACTCAATAAATGAACATGCCTAAATTCATCAAATAGTGAACATTGGACGAACCCATATTCCAACCATGAAGCTATATCATTAGTATTTGATATAAACTACAAACAATGCAACCATGTTGATAATAAGTCACTATAATTATCCGACCTAAAATAGAACACTAACTAATTACTAAAGTTATGTGTCACTAATGATTTGAAGTGCTTCCATAGCTAGTGTCCAATAATAAAGCACACATGATGCATAATAATAATAATAATAATAATTTAATATTTACTAGATCGATAATTTTGTAGAACTTTTAAAAAGACTCGTGTTGATCGACATGTGCCAAAAAATATTACTCAACCAAGTTTCTTGGTTATTTCATCAAAAATCACCGCTCAACTTAGATGTAGTAAAAGCATAAGGTAATGGTAATGGAATTTAGTTAGAGTGAGTTAGTCATGATATTATAACCAAAAAGACAATTTCTAGAGCATACAATGGTCAAACTTATGTAAATATATAATTATATTTTAAATTCCAAAAATTCACAGTAGTTAGTTGACAACCCAAGTGGTATACAATACCATATCGGGCTGAGAACCATCAACAATTGCAAATGTAAGAGTTAGCCATATCAACCCAGTCAACATCATCTTTCCCAACTCTTCTAGACTATGGTTGAACACCATTTGCTTGTAAAGTTTATGTATTGAAATAAAATTAGACTATTCAATCGACAAATGCAAAAGGTTGCACATAAACTAACTGGAAATTTAAACTAAAAACATCAAACACTAGAGATTCAAAAAAGTAGTTATAAAATAAACACAACTGAACTTAAGAGATGTAAAGAAGTTGAGTTATAGTTCATAGCAAAAATGCATAGAGGATCCACTTAAATGCAGTAATGGTAATTGACCACTTCAAACATCCTTTATATCAAACCAACTTTTTACAAAAAGTATAATACTAAGTAATCAAATATCAATTGGGAGGAACTGTATAAGAAAGCTACTAAGGTATTAGTGAATCATACAACTGTATGAGAACATAACCGTCAACGTCACACTTCCCATCAGAATGCATCTCTATTTTGGAAGAGGTAGCATAACTTGTAATTTCTTTTTGTTGTTTTTATCCCATTGTTACCAGATATTAATTACCCATCCTTACTATAAAATTTGATGTAGAATTCACATCTTAAGCAAATATTTTAATGAAAATGGAACAATGACTATGAAGTTTTGGTACAAATAATCAAATAACAAATGCATTAAATCAACATATGGACAAATACAAATTAGCATATGGACCAACATCCATAACTAAGCAAGTGTAACTCTAATAGTGTAGTCCAATATATTCCGTACACCAAGTTGGATAACAGTATAACATTCTCATTCATTGTTCTTAAAGAGAAAATACAGTAGTAAATACGTTAAAATGAGAAAACTGGTTTAAAAGTAAAAGTACAAATAAGAAGAGTGTAAGGGGACTAAAATAACAAGCAGATAATTTATGAAGCAAAGGTGTTTTTTAAATATTTGCTGCAGAAGAAGTTGGCACGTATGGCAGGTTTAGTCTAATTAAATAGTAGAAGAAAATTGGCATAACTGGTGTCAGTTGCACAGTACATTCATTTGATCCACCATTTCCATCAGTTATATGTTTTGCCTATTGCGCAATTTTGAACTATACTATCAACCAACTATTGGTACCTCTATGATCTAACTACTAAAAGAATATTAGGATAGTTATATATAAACTAAATTCACTCGACAGTCCGCGACGACTAAAATAAGCTCATGTGGATCTATTTTTGAGAAGGAAAAATGAATAGCTAGTAAATTTAAAACATAAATGAATAGTAACCAAATGCATTTTGTTCAGGAATATACCAAAAAATTAATTTAAAGCTATAAACCTTTTTTAAAAAAGCTTAGAAACTTAAAAGGAACTATAAGAATTCAAATAGGGAAAAGAATTAGTAGACGTTAATCGTATTTGTAACCATTGCTACAAAAACTTTTATAAACATACTTATTACCTTAAATGACCATACTAAAATGTAGCCGATCAACTTCATCATCTGTACTTATTCATCCCACTTCTTGCTATTGAAAAGCATTTTATAATATGATGAAAATAGTACAAATAAAATATAATAAAAACTGGTCCAAATAGTTAGTTTATTAAATAAATGACATGCCTATAGTTTTCATGGATTTTTGAAATCAATACACCGAGACAACATAGCTTGCTATTTATATCTTCAGAAACTACAGTTATGGAGTATATGTTTTTACAGTTTAAATTAGAAAACATGGGGTCAGCCACAAAACTAAGTACATAAACATGCAACAAATTAAATAAATTTATTCCTATTAGTTCTTGCAGTCCATGGTTCTAAAATTTTAAGGAACCTGCAAACATCAAAAAGCCCTTGAACCTTCAAATCGCAAATATCATTGCTTTGAGACTCAAATGTATTACCTTGGCAATAAAGCTTTCTTAACCAATAACAATAGATCCAACTAGTGCACCCAAACCCTCTGACAAACATATCTACATATTTTGTCAATCAATCACTTGTATACCTAGAAAAAAACACAAAAGTAGCCATAAAAGATGTAACAAATATAGCATTACAGAAACAGAATTCAGAATCAGCTGCTTGTACAAGCCTTGAAATCGGAACTCCCAATGCCTGTTATGTTATTTTCAAACTTCAACAGAAACTTTTATGCATAAATCCACATATAAAATCCATATCTATCTGTATAAAATCCATATATAAAATTAGTATTTATGCACAAATTAGGGTTTCTGAAATCAGGGTTTGTGTAGAAATCCATATATAAAATCCATATTGAGCTACATAAAATCTATGCATAACCACAAAATACATAAATAAAATCCAAACCGATTGAGGGTTCATGTAGAAACTCAAACAAACGGTAGTAGATTGAAGTAGGTTCGATCTACTATGGGGAGATGAGTGAATTGATGGAAAGGAGTGGCCAGACGATAGCGATGGAGGAAACGTTGGGCCTGGTTTAATATTGACGGGGAGGAGCAATTAGAATTTTTGTAAAGTGAAGGGGGAAATGGTAGAGAAAGAAAGGTGAAAAATGAAAAAACATAGAAGTATTTTACTAATGTCAGGAAGGGCGGAAAATTTTAGCAGTGTTGCATATACCAAAAAGTAAAGTGGAAAATAATAATGGTTGCACTTATCTTTGAAACGCTGCCAATAAGTGCTACTAAAGCCAGATTTTCTTGTAGTGATTGCTATCACACGAATAGAAAAACCTTATGGAGACCCCAATATTCTTGCAGAATATATAGCTTCCCAACTAAAAAATAGAGTTTCATATCTCGTATCCGAAAGCTAGTAGTTCGTCCCGTCAATCCTCCAAGACCCAAATAACTCAATTTTCGCCCATGAACAATTTGTGCAATGGATTAGTTCGACCCAAAACTTCAAAGTATTCATTATTTAATTAAATTTGAAATTTATTATTAAATTAATTGTTAAAGCTTAATATAACATGTGGAACACCCCTTAGAGATCTCATTCCAATTGGAGGAAGTTGGAGGGATTGGCATAACTACTGTTGGAGGGATCGGCAGAAATCAGAATTCAAGCAACACTACTTCACGGAAAATGCGATATCTCACAAACCGTATGTCAGAATTGCACGAAATTTGGTGAGCAAGTAGCTAACGTCATGTGGCATCCCTCATAGGGATCGAAGCCCTTTTAGACACACTAATAAAGATCAGTACCGATCCCTATTGTTGTGGGTCCCGATGGGCCTGGAAATTTTTAGGTGGCCTCGTCTTGGTCTCCTAAACCTTCTTCTGAAATTTCAGTCTGATCCATGCACATCTTCCCCTATAAATACAGCAGACATGGCATCAAAAAAGGGATCATTCTTTCTGTTGAAAAGGCTTCTTTTTATTGAAAAGGCTCTTCCATTTTTATTCTTCATTCTTGTACTAATGGATCTTAGCTGATCCAAACATTCTTGTAATCATAATTAAGTGCAAGATCAATAAAAATATGAACTGGACGTAGGCTAAGATTGTCGAACCACTATAAAAATTTGTGTGTTTATTTACGATATTTGCTCTGTTTTAATTTCATTCTTCATTTAATCCTTACTAGATTCTATTGGGTGTTGATGCCCATTTTTGGCCTCAACAATCATATATTATTATGTTCTAATCATTGTGGATGCAGAAGCACAGTATATGGTTAATGTATTTTGGTTCAGATATTAGTAAGAGGAAAACCTATTCCGCTTAGTGAGGCGTTCTTACTAGATATATATTTGGTTCGAGATGGTAAGTCATTATTTATGCCAGACTTATTGTCTGACTCGAAGTTTATGTTTTCCCCTTAAATTCTTGGGTGCTCAAAATTAATTTAAGTAGGTTGAGAGTAAGGGTTTTTCAAATTTCCTAGCAGTACAAATAAACTTCTAGAGACATGCAAGAGGAAATCTAGCTATGTAGGAGCTCTATTCTAATCCAATGTATTGTTTAAGTTTGGATGTATGGATGTAATGGCAAGTTATATAATTGCTAAATATGTGACTCTAATCAACCAATGGGACATCTTCATATGCTACTCTTGGAATACTTTATAATAATTATATTTTCTCTTAACATGGGTTTACGAATGAGATTATGTAATGAATATGAAATATCACCTGTGAAATGAGATGTGAAAATTTGTTACCAAAATGTGTTGAAATTTTTTCATATTCATGTGCTTTTAATTATTGATATGATTAACATAGCCATATTTTGTCGTCGAAAATTAATAACTATAAATGACTACAGTATCCGTAGTAGTTAGTTTGGACTTCAGAATGGGGGATGTTACAAGTTTGTATCAGAGCATAGGTTTATGATTAAAAGAATTTTAAATCTAAATATTTTTTGAAAACATAATCCTAATGAATCAGAGAATAAGATTATGGTATGGGATAATGCTATAATAACATACTTGTATTTGCTATATATAAGTATGTATTCTCTCCTCTCTCTTAGACCGTTCTTCTGTATCTTACTAAGGCTCGTATATAGATTTACGAGAAAGAAAGATCTGGAGGTAGGAAACGAAAGACTGAATCTAGGTGGAGGAAGCACCACAACCAATATAAATGCTTGGCCCAACACCAGAAGGAACCAGGGTCGACAGGCAAATGCTAACCAAAATGCAAAAGCCAATATAGGTGCTGGAACCCTACTAGTAGATATGGAGACTATGTATCAGTTCTTCATTAATATGATACAAGTTGGATTAGCTGCAGGAGTAGTGGGAGGAAATGCTGCTAATGCGAAAGCAATTATTCCTGTAGCGCCAGTTGGTAATAACTATGTCAAGCTGAGCTGAGATTATACCAGTATTAGAAGGAAACCTTTTCTAGGGATGAAGATGTGATAGAAGTGGAGAACTGGCTGTTGCATTGTGAAACGATTTTTGCTGATTTGGGTCTGAATGATGAGCATAAAAGGAGATTAGCTTCGAGACAGTTGCAGGGAGCCATTTTATTATGGTGGAACAGAGTTACCATATGAGTGCCTGAGGTGGGTACGTAGAGATGAGATGTGACATCTAGAGTTTGAGTTTCTAAGTTATAATTTTGCCTGCAGTTTGTATGTATTTGATTTCGCAGGTTTTGGGATTATTTTGAGTATGGATTAGTTGAGTAGATACGATGTTAGGATATTTTGCTAGGATATGAAAATATCATTAAGACACCCTGATAGTAGTGGTTGAATAGTATACTCAGTTGAGAATACGAGTCTAGAAATTTGTGCTTTATTGGGTGCCATAGAAGTGGAGGACGAATTGAATCGAGTTTTAATTGTAAGTGAATTTGCAAATGCTTTTGAGACGGTTACAGGACTACAACCGAAATGAGCTATTGAGTTTGGAATAGATCTTGTACCATGAGTTTCGAATAGATCTTGTACCACCTAGCAGGATGAAACCTATCGAGATGAAGGAGTTAAAGGTGCAGCTGACTTAGAAGGAAAGAGTTTTATTAGGCCAAGTAGTTTGTCTTGGGGAGCAGCCGCGGCGTTCGTGAAGAAACCAGATGGATTGTTAAGATTGTGCATTAATTATCATAAGTTGAGTGAAAAGATGATAAAAAATCGATATTCTTTGCCGAGAATTGATGATTTATTTGATCAGTATAGTGGAACTAAAGTATTTTCCTAGTTGGATTTGGTGAATGGGTTCCATCAATTGAGGGTGGCAAAGGACAGTATTCCTTTGGTGGCGTTTTGAACGAGGTACTGTTCATACGAGTGGTTAGTGATACCATTCAGATTAACTAATGCACCAGCTTTCTTTGTGTATTTGATGAACTGAATTTTTCAAGAGCACTTGGATAAGTTCATATTGGTCTTCATTGATGACATACTGATATATTCTAAAGATGAAAAAGATCATGAGATTTAGTGCTTGAGTGTTGAGACAACATCAACTTAAAAATAAGTTTTCAAAATATCATTTCTACAAGAAAGAAATGAAGTTTCTTAGTCATGTAGTCTCAGAGAAAGGGTTGTCAATCGGTCCATCCAAGGTCGAAGTTGTTAACGGTTGGTAAAGACCCGAGATGGTAATCGAAATAAAAAGCTTTCTTGGATTAGCTGACATTACCAGAGATTTATCAAGATTTCTCACGGATAGCAGCGCCTTTGACTAAGCTAACCAGAAAGGACGTGAAGTTCATTTGGTCCGATAGATGTGAGGAAGCATTCCTTAAGTTAAAGCATTTATTGACCAATGCTCCGGTGTTAGTTGTTCCGGATAGGAATACGGATCTAGTGGTGTATACGGATGCATGTGGAATAGGGTTAGGATCTGTATTGATGTAAAGGGTAAAGTGATTGTCTATGCTTCTCGACAGCTCAGACCATATAAAGTTAGATATTAGACTCGTGATTTGGAGTTGACAGTGGTGATTTTTGCATTGAAAGTGTGGAGACACTACCTTATAGGAGAACGATTTGAGTTGTATATGGATCAAAAGTCTTTAAGATATTTATTCTCTCGGAAAGAGTTGAATATAAGACAATAGAGGTGGTTGGAGTTTTTAGCAGCTTATGATTTTGGTATTGAGTATACACTAAGAAAAGGAAATAAAATTGTAGATGCACTTAGCAGGAAACATCAGAATGTGGTGTTAGCTATGTTGACAAAATGGAAGGATTTAGAGACATTGACTACTTGTAATGTCTAGTTAAGATCGACTGATAGTTCTAGTCAAAGTACAGCCATGTTATCTTGCTTGGAAGTTCGACCAGTGTTGATTGAAAAGATTCACTACAACAAAAAAGAGCTTTCGCATCGTTTTAAAACGGCTGCTATAATCATTCGCAGCGTTTCGAAGAACGCTGCTTAATGTCGTGCTGCGGTAGAGTCAGAAAATGTCGCAGCGTTTTATAAATGTTGCTAAAAAATGGCTGCCGAAGCTTTTACAAAACGCTGCAGTAAATTTATTTTGCAGCGTTTATTAAACAATGCAAACTAATTTAGCAGCGTTTTGAAAATGTAGTTTAACGGTATGCTTTAGTAGAACCAGTAACATAGCAGCGATTTTGAAACGCTGCAAAAAACTATTTTCACAGCTTTTAACAATGGTTTTCTGCAGCGGTTGTGTGCTGTTATGTTTTGATAGTTGCAGCGTTTTAATTTTGCTTCAGTTTGGTTTTCTGCAGCGTTTTGTTACTTTTTAGTATTGTAGTTCGTTTTGAAACGCTGCGATATATCATTATTTTGGCAATTAATGCAACAATTTCAAAACAATTATAAAAACCATAAATAACGTATTCAAAACAAACTCCTCAATTTATAAAACACTAATAGATATAATCTTATATTATAAGCAGTTATAAAGATTAAACATTATCAAAGCTACATCAATTTCATACACAATAAAATTTAGTCATATATAACATTTCATGAACAATGTTTTCAGCACAAATATTAGCGACATAAAATCTTACAAAAAGGGCTTGTTAAAAAAGAAAATATATATCGTGGAAAGTCCAACCTCGTTCTCCTTCAAAAGTCCAATATGCCTATATATAAAAATTAGAGATCAACGGTAGAAGAGAACAAATATGAATTTATTTAGCATCAAATATGACAAGTCCAAGTTAAGTGTGCATGCATACATATATCAAGTACATTCGAAAAGAAGCACATGTTATGTTATTTTTTGCTTATGTAGTTTCCTTCTTGCAAGTATCTGGGCTCAGGCAATAAAATGATTTGACACAAACAACATAGCAACACCCACAATGTTTAGTAATGCCACATCTGCCCTTAAATGCAAGTAGGATTAGAGAAAAATAGCATAAGTTAAATATATTTGCACCTGAAATTTCACCAAAATAGCTGGTTGCTTCATCTTTAAAAAATATTTGTATTTTCCATACCTGCATAAAAACGCATACAACCACCTATATCTCAGGCTTAAATGTTCAGGAAAAATAAATCTTGAAAAATATAATTGATAAATATGTTCTCAGCGGATTTTTCTATACAATGAGAATTCCACTTTAATCGTTTTATGGTGAGAAAACGACGGTAGTATATGAAAATAAGATGGGGTTTAAAAATTACAAACCATGCTGGTGTTCGAGTCCTATCTTTAGAGTTAGCTAGGCTAGTAGTGTAGCAATCTAAGTTGGTGAAATATTTGTAAGGAGGAGGAAAATGTATTTACCCTTCTTCAAAATCTGCGAACACTTGCCCAGTTCTTTGTTGTATTCTAAGCTGCATTATAACATAATATTAACAAAATTTAATCATGTACATGGATATATATATCCTCTAATATGCTACATTAAGCAAAACAAAGAATGTTTACCTGATCCATTTCAAATAAAGACTGCCGGTCATTCTTCAGCAATAATTCATTTGTTTCAACTCCAGTAGCAACTAAACGATAATTAAGACCCCCTAGCCATATTATTTTCCTAAAAATTAAACATGTACACAAGTCATGATTAAAGATTGTTCAACAATGTAAACATAAGACTAGACTTTGAAATCAAACATTTTGAATCCAGCCATTAATTGAAATTAGACTTTTCATTGACTACTAACGCAAAAAACCCAAGCATTTGATCCGATTAAAAAGAAAGTTGACTTAAAAAACCCAAATTCAAGTGTAAAATACCCTAAATTTAGTTCGGGCACATCAAGAGACACTAGGTGCGTATGGCTCTGCAAACTGTGATGGTAGGAATTATCTAGTAGTGCATATGCATTCTATGTTTAAAAAATAGTTGATGTAAATATTCATCACTGAGTGACTATGTACAAACTAATTGATATATTAGACATACTGGTAATATTATTAAGTTTAACTATCTAATTTGTATGTGTTATGACTTATCTGTAGATTAAATAATACATCTAATTTGTATGTGTTATGACTTATCTGTAGATTAAATAATACATTTTCACAGAATATAGTTAAGATTACATCTAATAATTATCCTTGACATCCTATATATTATTTATAAACATGAATGAAATATATTTTATCATATATCAATGTAACAAACATTATATTATCTTCATAAGAAAAATAGTTCCACATTGAGTAAACTAATTCTTATATCAAGAAAAAAACGTTCAAATGCTTTAACCAAATTGAAATTATTAGTCATAGACTTGTAATTGTTGATGTTCTTGTTATAAACTTAGATAATTTTTATAAAACGTAGTTAAATATATTTTTTTATTATTATTTATAAAACTTAGTTAAATTATTATTATTATTATTATAAACTTAGTTAATTTTATAAAACTTAGTTAACTTGCCTAATATTTTATAATTTATTATTATTACAAACTTAGTTAATTTTTATAAAACTTATAAACTTAGTTAATTTTTATAAAACTTAGTTAACTTATTATTATTATTATTTATAGAACTTAGTTAACCTAGTTGAATCATCATCATTATTATTATTATTATAAATTTAGTTAATTTTTATAAAACTTGGTTAATTCTGTTAACATTTTATAATTTATTGTTATTATTATTATTATTATTGACTTAGCTAGTTTATTATTATTATTTATAAAACTTAATTGAATTAGTTAAATTATTATTATCATTGTTATAAATTTAGTCAAATTTTATAAAACTTAGTTAACTTGGTTAATATTTAATAATTTATTGTTATTATTATTAACATATTTAATTCATTATTATTATTATTTACAAAACTTAATTGACTTAGTTAAATTATTATTATCATTATTATAAATTTATTTAATTTTTATAAAACTTAGTTAACTTGGTTAATATTTTATAATTTATTACTATTATTATTAACTTAGTTAATTTATTATTATTATTATTTATAAAACTTAATTGACTTAGTTATATCATTATTATCATTATTATAAACTTAGTTAATGTTTATAAAACTTAGTTAACATGGTTAATATTTTATAATTTATTATTATTATTATTAACTTAGTTAAATTTTATAAAAATAATCAATAATTTATTTTCCACAAACTTAATCCAACCATCACAAATAAGAATTATAATGACAATTTAATTCCACAGAAAAAAAATTCAATAAAATGATAAAGCAATCTCCCTACAGCCAAACACCAAACCCACAACTTAACTAATTGGTGCAACCTAGATAAACAAACAAATAGAAGCATACAAAACACAAACTACAACTTTCCAAACGTAATCATATATATCATAGGACACAAAAAACCAGACCAAATAAAAGAAAATCTGTGTACCATGCACCAGATATCCAACGTAACTTAGAAACACTTGCGATGAACAATGGAAGGACCAGATTCATCATACTCTGCCTTTGATATCCACATCTGCATTATAAAAATAACTTTTGTTAGAAATATTCCAAGTTCAAGGATTCAGCTAATGCAACTTCATCAGGATGGCAAGATACCACATCTCATATAAGAAACAAACAAATAAATAAATACTGATGATCGTATTAGGAAATTTTTAGACCAGGGCTAACATTATTTCCAAACATGTATTAGTACAGATGGGAAAATCTTTGATAGAGAAGGGTTGAACAACCTCCTTGTGCATTTGACATACCTAGTTTAGCCAAATTAATAGATTTACCTACAAATAGTTAATGCACTAATTTTTTGTAAAGCTTTTTTTAGTAAAAGACGTCTCTAATGAAAACAAAAAGTAGTACACCAAAACCATACCTGTTGGAAAGTACTAAGCGATGCAAGGATGGAGCCACCAATCCAAACACTATACTTCCTCTCAGGTGGGGCAACAACCTTGATCTTCATACTACTAGGTGCAAGTGCCGTAATCTCTTTGCTCATCCTATCAGCAATACCAGGGAACATAGTAGACCCTCCACTGAGCACAATATTGTCGTACAAATCTTTTCTGATATCCACATCACATTTCATGATGGACTTATAAGTCGTCTCATGAATGACAGCTGCTTCCATACCGATGATCAAAGGTTGGAAGAGTACTTCTGGGCATATGAACCTCTCAGCTCCAATAGTGATGACCTGTCTATCGGGGACCTCATATGTCTTCACGATAGCAGAGCTGCTTTTAGCGGTTTCGAGTTCTTGCTCGTAGTCTACGGCTACATAAGCTAGTTTTTCTTTAATGTCCCTGATGATTTCATGTTCGGCTGTAGTGGTGAACATATACCCACGTTCAGTTAGGATCTTCATTAGAGAGTCTGTGAGATCACGACCAACCAGATCGAGATGGAGGATGGCATGAGGAAGGGCATACCCTTCATAGATTGGGACAGTGTGGCTCACACCATCACCATAATCTAGCACAATGCATGTGGGAAATAGGATAAATATACGTTATATGTGGACATTTTATTGGTAAACATTTGAAGAAAGAAGAAAAGTAGGTGATATTTAGCAAATCATGGCTGATGTATAAAAAAGAGGGATATATGTTAATACATGATACAGTGAAGTAAATGGATGCCTTATGTCCATTAGCTTTAGAGTCGTATTATTAGAATAATTAGGTATGTCTTTAAAAGTATCGGCTCGGCGCAGTTTAGTTTTATTTGCAATTTTGTTCATGTACAAGCACCAATTTACATGAGAGTGTGTTCTAACAAATTCTACCATGTAGCAAACTCACAATGCACAAAAATTTGTCCAGTTAAAATTTACTGACAAAGAAATTATTTTGGTTATCATATAGTACACAAAATACAAAAACTGATCCAAGGTGGTAATCTTATTCTGAATGTCGCTCAGACACAAAATTAGTATCACTAAATGTGTACATAAATACTTCTTCAAGCACTAAATAGCAATGCAGGATTTGACATATCAATTATTAAACACTTGTTTGACACATACAAATTCATTTAATAAAAGGTCAATTTAGACACCAATGCTAGTATAAAGATGTTTCCAGATTGTTCTATGAAGATGTCACTTGGCAATTCCCTGATTGAAGTCTCATAAAGTATATTATTACCTACTAGACAAATATGATCATTGCTAACCAAAAATAAAATACAGACCTGTAGTACGACCACTAGCATAGAGTGACAACACGGCCTGGATAGCAACATACATGGCTGGACATTGAATGTCTCAAACATGATCTGAGTCATCTTCTCTTTGTTAGCCTTTGGGTTAAGTGGAGCCTTCGTTAGAAGCACAGGATGTTCTTCAGGAGAAACACGAAGCTCATTGTAGAATGTATGATGCCAAATATTCTCCATGTCATCCCAGTTGATGACAATACTATGCTCAATGGGGTACTATGCCTCAAACAATTTCTTCCTCTAATGGATCTTGTAGTGCTGTTAGGCGATTTTGCTCTGATACCATAAAAGAGTTTGAGACAAAGTGAAAAAATAGAAATATCTTTATTATTCTTGATAATTGTGTTACAGAGAATGCTAATCTCAATTGTATTTCATAATACAACAGATACAATGTCGCTTGCAATATATAATAGCTCTATGCAGGCTTTGGGCTGAAACATAAGCCCAGAACAGTTCAGCAGTGATGGATGCGTTCAAGGCCATTGATCTCTGAATCAACGGTTGCTGCAGATACAAAGAGATGATAACAGATGCTCTCTAACTCATATTCCAATATGCCCCCTCAAACCCTACGGCGATTAGGGTTTGCGGCGATTCTTGTCTGAGAGATCTTACATCAAAAATTGAAGCTAAAAAGAGTCAGATCTGGATTTGAGATGAAGTACTAGTCAATCGTCATCCTGATGGTGGCAATTGATTAGAGGTTCAGCAATCTTACAACACAGTTGAAAGGAAAGATGACCACTTTGAGGTTCTTCTACTCTCTGGAGAAGTGAAGAGCCAGAAGTATGACTATGGTGACCCAGCTTGCTTCAGTGTTGAGATGATGCTTGTATGGAAAGATCAACATGTCGGTTCACATGCTTTTTGGTGTGTGAATCGTCATCAGTACTTTTGACTTGCAGTCTCTCTCTGAATCGATCAAAGTTGTTCTTAGAAAGGGGCTTTGTCAAGATGTCAGCAGTTTGGTAAGTGGAAGGTATGTGGTTTACATATAGATTTCCTCTTGCAACTTGTTCACGAACAAAGTAGATGTCCAGTTCTACATGTTTTGTTCTTGAGTGTAGAACTGGATTGGCTGTTAGATGCACAGCACTCCGATTATCACACCAAATTGTTGTCTTGTTATCAGTTTTGACTTGTAACTCTTTAAGTAGTGATTCAATCCACATGACCTCTGCTGTAGCATTGGCAACACTTCTAAATTCTGCTTCGGTGCTTGATCTTGATACGGTAGATTGTTTTTTTGAACACCATGATACAGGATTGTTACCCAAATATATACAGTATCCAGTTGTAGATTTTCTGTCATCTGGATCATTAGCCCAATCTGAGTCTGTATATCCATTGATACTGATTGACTTGTTTGCCTTTAAAACTAACCCATAGTTAAGTGTTCCTTTGAGGTATCTTAGAATCCTCTTAACTGCTTTCCAGTGGATGTCTGTTGGGTTTTGCATGAACTGACTTGCCTTATTCACACTGTATGCAATGTCTGGCCTGGTGATAGTTGCATATTGAAGTGCTCCAACAATGCTTCTATATTCCCTGTCATTAAGTAATGCCTCTCCTTTGTATTTAGATAGATGCAAGTTGCTGACCATAGGTGTTGAGATGGGATTGGCTTCATGCATCTTTGCTTTGTGTAGAATCTCTGTTATGTATTTCTTTTGGCTTAGATGAATTGTTGCATTTGTGGATCTTCTGACTTCTATCCCCAGAAAGTAAGTTAAGTTGCCAAGATCCTTGATGCTAAATTCCATATTGAGATGTTGAATTAAATTGTTGATTTCCTTCTCGCTGTTACCTGTAATAATAAAGTCATCGACGTATATTAGTACGAATACTGTTATGTCTTTGTTGATTTTTGTAAATAGTGAGTTGTCAGACTTGGTTAAATGGTAACCAAGTCTGATCATTGTTTCCTTTAATTTTTCAAACCACACTCTCGGGGCCTGCTTCAAACCATAGATTGCTTTGTGTAGTTTGCACACATGATTATCTTTCCCAATTTGTTTGAAGCCTTGAGGCTATTCCATGTATACCTGTTCCTGTAAGATACCATTTAAAAAGGCATTATTTACATCAAGTTGTCTGATGGTCCAATTTCTATGTAAGGCTATAGCAATGACAATTCTTATAGTAGTTGGCTTCACTACAGGTGAGAATGTTTCTGTAAAGTCGAAACCACTCTGTTGTGAATAGCCCTTAGCTACTAATCTTGCCTTGTACTTAGAAATTGTACCATCAGCATTCTTTTTTAATTTATAGGTCCATTTACACCCAATGATATTTTTATCCTTTGGTCTGAGAACAAGATCCCATGTCTTGTTTCTCATTAAAGCATGGTATTCTTCATTCATAGCATTTTTCCAGTTTTCATCTTGTATGGCTTGATCATATGTAGTTGGCTCCTCTGCATTTAAGGTAGTGTGATAAACTTTTGGTTTAAAGATGCCACTCTTGGATCTGGTTATCATGTGATGACTTGCTTTGTCAGTGATTTGCTGTTGAATGACTCTGTCATCTTCAGATTGCATGTTTGATTCTGTGTTTTGCCAGTTGTTTTGAGTCTGAAGTGGAGTTGGTGTCTCCGTAGTTCTTTGTTGTGAGTCTTGCTCAAGTATGTTTGTTGAGCTTATCTGATCATTTGATGCATCAACTTCATTGTTGAAGTCTGTTCTTTGTGAATCTGAGCAGACTGCTTTATGATTGATTGTGTCTTGAATTGACTTTGCTGGGCCCTGAATTATCTCAATAGATGGTATGGACACAAGTGGTATAGATTCTTTAGTATTATACACTTTACTATTTACCTTAATGTTTACTTCTCTAAAGGGAAAAACTGTTTCATTAAACACTACATGTCTAGAAATGAATATTCTTCCATTATTGTCTAGACATTTATATCCCTTTTTATTGCTAGCATAGCCTATAAAAGTACAGGGGGAAGATCTAAAGTCTAGTTTATGTTTATTGTAAGGTCTAATGTATGGAAAACATAGACACCCAAATACTTTAAGACTATGATAGTCTGGACTAGTGTTTGATAATATTTCTATTGGACTCTTTAACATTAGAACTTTTGAGGGCAGTCTGTTGATTAAATAGACTGCTGTAGCAAAGGCATCTGGCCAAAATTTCTTTGGCATAGATGCCTGTGCTAGAAGAGTGAGACCAGTTTCAACAATCTGCCTGTGTCTCCTTTCCACTAGCCCATTTTGCTCTGAGGTGTATGGGCAGGTTGTCCTGTGATTGATTCCTCTTTTTTGAAAGTACTCCTTTAGTGGGAGATATTCAGTACCACCATCTGTTTGCATTATTTTGACTCTGCAGTTAGTTTGATTTTCTGCTTGTGCTATGAACTGCATAACTGCATTGTGAGTTTCACTCTTAGATTTCAAGAAATATATCCATATGTATCTAGGGAATGCATCTACAAAAGATACATAATACTTGTATCCATAATCAGTATGAATTGGGGCAGGTCCCCATAAGTCAGTTGTAACTAGTTCAAGAGGTTTACTATACAAAGTTTTTGAATCTGAAAAAGGTAATTTATGACTCTTACCCATTTGACAATAAGTACAAATGTATGGTAATGATATATCATTGAAAGAAATACTGTTTTTATTCATCACATGCTTAACAATATTGACATTTGGATGTCCAAGTTTACAGTGCCATTTGTCAAATATCTCATTCATTTCTTGTAGTTTGAATTCTGAGTTATTACACCACTTTCTGTTACTGACTGAGTTTCTTGAATTATCCACTTGGAACTTGTACAGTCCTTTACACTGTTTACCCTACAAAAGTACTTCCTTAGTTAGAATGTCTCTAACTAAGCAGTTATGTGGATAGAACTCAAAAAATACTCTATTGTCTTTTGCAAATTGCGACACACTAAGTAAATTTTTCTTAATATATGGGACTCTCAATAAGTTATTCAAGTATAATTTTTTTCTTCCCATGATATAAGATTTACCTGTGTGTGTAATTGCAATAGACTTGCCATTACCCATGTGAATGGAATTCATACCTCTGTATTCCTTGCTCCCAAGATTTAAGTTGTTCAAGTTATTTGTGATGTGATTTGTTGCACCTGAGTCAGGATACCAATCTTCGTCTGGAGTGTGATCTGATCCTGTATTATCACTTTGAGAATTCTTTATCTCTGATTGGTTGACTGATTCAAACTGCAGATGTGCCATATTTGCACTATAGTTGGCATTTCTTTGAGTATTTTGACCCTGTCCTGGCACATAATTGAGATTTAGCCTGAAATAACATTTTGCTGCTGTATGACCAATTTTCTCACAAATTTGGCACTTTGGTCTGTTGTTGTTATTCCATCTGCCTCTTCCTCTTGATCTGTTGGAAGAACCACCTCTTTGAGTGTATTGTTCTCCTCTGTTGTTGTTTTGACTTTTGCCTTTGTGACTAGATGCAAAATTGACAGATAAGTCATTTTCTTAAGGTTTCTTGATGTTAATTCTTGCCTCATGAGATAGTAAAACAGAATGTACATCTTCAATAGATGGCAGATTTCTTTGAGATGTCAGAACTACAACCACTGCTTCATATTCATCAGTGAGTCCATTGAGTATTGTCATGATTTGTTCTGAGTCAGATACCTTTAGGTTGGCAGCCTCTAATGCATCACAAATTGCCTTAATTTTGAACAGGTATTCTCTCATGTTAAGGCTTTCCTTTTTCATATTATGAAGTTGTCTTTTATAGAACAGCACCTTTGCTGCAGATTGAGAATTGAACACCCTTTCTATTGTAGACCATATCTCATATGCTGTTTTGCAGCCTAGTACATGAGTAAGAAGATTTGTATTTATAGATGACAAAAGCCAAGAACATATTAATCTGTCCTGTCTATGGTGATTAACATAATCTTCATTACTGATCATTTTGTTTTGTTGATCAGCAATAACCATTGGTGGGACAGATATGGTTTCTTGAATATATTCTTCGAGGCCATAACCCTGGAGAGCTGTTTCAACCTGTAATCTCCAGAGCAGATAGTTGTCCTCACTGAGACGAACAGTTACAAGTTGACTTTGAGGACTGACAGTGGTTTTAACCAGTTTCTCAACATTTGATGCAGTGTGTTGCAAATCACTGCCATTGGTGGGTGCGGAAGAGTTTGATTCATCTCCCATGATGAACTCAAGAACAAGTATAGATCAACAGAAAAACAAGAAACAGTAAATTCTTAAAGAAAATAATGCAGAATCAAGATTTTGATCAGACCTTCCTCTCAGGTAAGATGCAACCAGAAAGAGAATTCACGTGATGATAATTATCTGATGATCTCTTTTCTTAGGATGGCACTTTCCTTGTTTTCGATTGCTTGATGAATTGACTTCTTGATTTTGCTTCTTTTTGAATTTTGATTTCTGTTTCTTTTGGACTCGATGATAAATCCTTGTGCAGCCAGAACTTGTAAAAGACTGGCAAGGCAGATGTGATTATCTTGAGTCTCTTCTTCTCAAATGATGATGCTTAATCTGATGAGAGAGAGCAATGATCCTTCGGTGATTTTCTGATGAATTTCTTCCTCTAATGGATCTTGTAGTGCTGTTAGGCGATTTTGCTCTGATACCATAAAAGAGTTTGAGACAAAGTGAAAAAATAGAAATATCTTTATTATTCTTGATAATTGTGTTACAGAGAATGCTAATCTCAATTGTATTTCATAATACAACAGATACAATGTCGCTTGCAATATATAATAGCTCTATGCAGGCTTTGGGCTGAAACATAAGCCCAGAACAGTTCAGCAGTGATGGATGCGTTCAAGGCCATTGATCTCTGAATCAACGGTTGCTGCAGATACAAAGAGATGATAACAGATGCTCTCTAACTCATATTCCAATAATACCCCTTTTGGATTGTGCTTCATCGCCTATATAAGCATCTTTTTATCCCATTCCAACCATTACTCCTATGTGGCTAGGACGTCCGACAATGCTTAGGAATACTGCTCTTGGTGCATCATCACCAGCAAATCCAGCCTATACCTAAATAATACAACCGCCAACATCATAATGATGAAATGATTACCTATGAAGGCACACTTACAAAAAAGCTCTTCTTGTTATTAGCCTATATCAATGCCAAGTTAGTTTAATTCTGATGTTTCAGCATATTCTGATGTTTCAACATAATAAATAAATAAACAAACAAATAAATAAATTCTGATGTTTCAGCATATTCATTCACCTTGCAGCAGTCAAGTCTGTGACTGTTTTAGCATGTTCATTCACCAAATAACAGTCTGCTTGTAGCAGCCTAGTCAGTACCTATATCACTCATTCACCATGCAATAGTCAGCTTGCTAAACAATACTTCAACTCAATTACAAGTCTATGCTTAAGTTCATTATCAGTGCAATACACATCATCTCATTCAAAAAACCACCATTATCAAAAAGTTAATCCAAACTGGACCAATAGCAAACGAATTTGGAAATGACACGAATTATTATTACAATAATTGGATTGTAATCTTACGCTATCCAAACTAGACCGGTGTATTAGAATTTTGGAATTTAGTAGTTTGATACATATCGCATTGTTTCGTTGCTATTGGTTCATGACGATAATGTTGCAGGATTCAGGAATTTTTAAGCTCTAATGTAAGTTCTGAATAATGAAGTGTTGAAACAATCTATCTAAGATATGGATCAATCAAACATCAGTTTGTTTACCCAAAAGTATAGAAAAAACTCTATGGTGATTGTTTTTTGTTAACTTAGTCTTGGTATTAACTTGTTATAGCATCTATGATGGACGTGTTAAATCTAATTTTAGTGTCATTATCTAAGACCTAAACTTATCTCGACCTCGCATATGTTAGTATACATAACTGTTAAGATATTGTGCTAGCAATTTACTTTGACTGCTTACCTAAATTTAAAAGTCTATTGTATTGGTCATATACTAGCTGATATCTATGTATAAATCTATAATTTAACAGTCTTTTTATTTCATATATTTCACCACCTGTTTAGAAAGTAACATCGTATTGTTGACCAAAGAAACTGAGGAGCAATGTTGATAGAGTGATATATAGATAAATGTGATCCAACTCTCTAACAACATTGTTAGGAAAACAGTGAATAGCGGGGAAGAAATGGTACAGAAGTCTGTAGAAGGTAGTTGTGAGTTGAAAAGCATTTACCACAGAATTTATTTACCCTGTGATTATGTATCAAATAATCGATTTCAAGGATTTACTAAATGATGTAACATGTGTTATTTCAGGTTCAAGCAGTTATTTCTTTATTTTACAAACTAAAGAAGTCTTTAATATAAATTTCAGACGATGCGGTGGATGCAACCCCACCAAACCTTCCAAACAAATAATCACTTAGTAAAATAAGAATATTTTCACACTTAACCTACATTAGTCATTGTTTGCATTAACTCGTCGTTAACAGTAGAATAATTAGCTCTCTTTCACTGATATTCAGAACCAAATTACATGGTAAAATTCATAATTACTCAGCATTGTTTAACAATAAAATGATCTCAGTTTATAACAAATAACCTATAGATATATAGCACTTTTCAATCAGAATTTAAAGATATTTTATACCGCAATATTATTGACACCATTTTCAGTATGGCATAACCAAGTTCAACTCGATAGAGGGATACAACAACACATCATAAGTTCTTAGCCAAAATATTTTCTCTGTTTCTCTGAAAACCTTCACACTATGGAATTATGCCTTTATAATATAATAGACTATCCCTATTATTTATTATATTGATCATGGCATAGGAACTAGAAATAGAAATCAAATACCAAATTGATATCACACGCCCACTCGCTTCACTCGCTTTAATTAAGATGAGAATGAAGAATAGACAAATATGAACAATATTCCAATGTTCGACATTACACTTCTTAATCTATCAATTTTTCCTATTGATTTTTATCTTTTCTCTATATGACGTTGTTCTTTTTAAAATTTTGAATTTGCACCCATTTCTTCAGAAATAGTATAATGTGCTCAACTACTTATTCTTATTTCTCCAAACTTTCTCTTTACCCTTGATTTCTTTCAAAATCAGTGTAATGCACTCAATTACTTACTCTTATTTCCTATTGAATTTGCAAACCTTTTGTCCTTGCTTTTTAGTGATATTCAACAATTACGTGTTAACACATTTCATCATTATGATATAAGATGATTTAAAAAGTAAATTCATAACACAGGGCATAATTGATTTATCTCCCAGAGATATCATTTCTTGACCAATAGCACCAGTAATCAATATAAATGCTCGATTTTTAAAAAGTATGAATGTACAAGGAAGATAATGATTTAATATTTTTAAACGCAAATTTCTAATTATCAATAAATGATGTATAAAATTTAATAGAAGTAGAGTTCCTATTGCAAAAAACACAACTTAAGTTTTGAAGAATAGTTACTAAATAGTGTTTGGTGGTAACTTATTTTCATTTTCTTTTACTTCTATGCAACATCCTCAAAAGTTCATTTTCTTTCCTTAATTTTTTCCCTTTTTTAAATCTAAGTTGCAATAAAGGAAAACGACCCAATAGCTCCTAATATAAATATCATGATATAATACTATTATCTTAGTTAGGTATGACAGATGAGGAGCTTATAGAATTGTCTTGACTGTTTCTTTCTGTTTCTGGGTGAATTTCATTCTTCCTTTTGTTGTATTCATCTACCTATCATTAGAGCAAAACTACTACATTTCAATTGTCTTTAGTCAAATAAATTTAAGAAATAGGCTTTATTGTTTTACATGGATTAGTGGTAGCTGAAAATGACAATCAGATGACTGAAAGTTTAACAAATAACGCATATGATGAAACCAAAAAATACAGTGTATAATGATAAATTTGTATACTGTTTAAAAATAAATATTACCTGAAACAATATTCAATAGCTTCTTATAAGCGATGCTTATAGCTCTCACACAGTTGCATACGGTAACGTGTAAGATACCTTTGGTTTATTTTTCCTGATCCAAGTTGCTTGTGTGTTTCCTACATTGTTTCATTATAAAGATATATAAGTTAGTAATTAAGGCTACTAGTTTTATTAGTGCATTGAGACCTTTTTAAACCTGGAGAAATGTTACGGAACATACCTGCACAACAATTACACTGGACTTAGACCTTATATTGTAACACTCGTCATTACCGATACCCTTAATTGCATGACTGTGAACTGTATAACATTGCTAAAGGCTATTCAAAAATAAAATAGAAAACAATAATCATACAACATATATATATAGTAATAACGAAATTCCAGTTGCTAAAGATATTCATGTTATTTATTGCAAACCTGTGCTAATCCTAACAGATCTTTAAGACAGTTCCTCCATTTTGTAAGTCTCCCTCAAGCAAGCGATACTAGCGATAACTTATAAGTTCTAAGCCTTAACCTCAGGCAAGATGCTAAGGTTAAAGTAAACACTAGTTCAAGAATTATTCAATCTTATAAGTCCTAAACTTTGCAGTCTGTAAAGAGAAAAGTGGTATCATTGCTTACATTGTTAGTGAAGAAGACCCTGTCATAGCTGTAGTACTTAGTAGGGTACACACAAGATTTACAATCAAAATGAATGTTTCCTTTAGCTGAAATTTTTTCGAGAGTGAGACTCTTCAAGTAAAACTCAGAATGATGAATGTTCTTTATTATTACTGCCCCAGGTACTCCATCCTTTTCCATATTCTAGTTGAAAGTTATGCCAAAATTTGATTCTCCAATCGCTGCTGAGGTTGGTGATGATATCTTGTTTCGTAGGTATGCTGGTTTCCCCAATTTACATTTACCTACATTAACTGTTCAATTAGAAATGAATCACTGATTAATTTGATGACAATAGTTATAATATGGTATCTGAAGGTGTTAAGTACATAAATTACATAGACAAGTGAAATCATAGCACCTAGTATCGCTAATATGCTTTTATCCTACGTCTCAACCCTCAATTACATAGACAGATCTTTAACCCTGCTATTGCCAGCCGCAATAACAGCTCTTCATCATTGATTTATTTTATCAGCCTAAAAGCAACTGAAAGACCATAAGAAAAAGTTCCAAAGAAGGTTGGACGAGATTTGTATAAGAATAATTGATCCTTTGGTTCCAGAACACATAACCTCATATGAATCTCAATGGACAACAGATGTCAACATAGTTTTGTCCACCTTAACTGATGATGCCATTAGTTGCTTGTTATTCCCTAGATTGACACTATCATTTCAGTCCATCATATCATCGCTGCAACAATTTCAAATCAAGTTGGACTTGGATTATTAGCAAATATAAGAAAGAAATGCATCAAAATCTAATATTGAACCCAATTCACATCGTTCAAAACTTTGAATACACAGCTTATGAACAAATAAAACATATGCATACTTAGGTAAATTAAAACTTCAACAATATGGTAAATCATTATTGAAGCTAAGAGTAAACTATTAAAAAAATCAGCGATATACCTCTTGTTGTGTTTGGCCAGTTTGACCAGGTAAATACTTGTTAGTAGCAGGTGTTGTGAAAAAGAATGAGAAACGATTATCTATATGTGCAACAGCAGGTCGATGCATTTGAGCATAATAGCTTGTAGCTAAATAAAATTGCTACTGAACCTAATTAAACAAAATCGAATGTGAAACTCGATCAATAATGCTGAGAGTAAATCAGATCAGTGAAGCGTTGAGAGGACGTAGTGCTCGTATATGGAGGAAAAGAGGAATAGCGTTGAGAGGAGGAAAAGAGAATCGACATCGTGGGTCATAGGGAAAGAAATTAGGGCATCTACGAGGGAAAAGAAATTGGGGGAAAAGGGGGAAGTGAGAGGGAAAGGAAATTCAGGAGGAAAAATGTTATCCCGCCTTTTAAGCAAGGCTTTGATACCAAAAGATCGACCAAGAAACCAAAGATAGTTCATCTCAGAGATGGGTCAACTCAGCATTTCGACAGAGCAAGTCCTTGTTAGGTTGTTCAGCGACCTACGACCTAAAGTGAAAAGGTGACCAAGCGACCTAAAATGTGGAGTGACCCAGCGACCTAAAAGACCTCACGACCTAACAGCTTAACAGCCTTAGCGACCTAAAATCCTTAGCGACCTAAAACCCTCCGCGACCTAGTAGCCTCCGCGACCTAACCTCCTAGTGACCTAGCGATCTAAGCCTCAAAGCGAGCTATCACTGCTATGAACATAGCGACTTAACGACCTAAGAGTGCTACTTCTTCAAAAATAGGTCGCTCACGACCTAAGAACACAGTCTCTTCAACAATAGGTCGCCCACGACTTAAGCAGACCAAAACAACTCTTTATGCCGCTTCTCTTTAGGTCGCACACGACCTACGACCTACCCTTAGGTCGCTCCGCTTCGTACCTCGACACATTTAAACCGCATCTCCTTAGGTCGCTAGTGACCTACGACCTACCTCTAGATCGTTCAATTGCATATTTCAACATGTTTAAATCGCTTACCACTCCCCTAGGTCGCTAACGACCTACCAATCCCTGTGCCTTTGCTCCTTAGGTCGCCACTCCCTCTCCTTCTACCCCTTAGATCGCTAACGACCTACGCCCTATCTTTTAGGTCGCCCACGACCTACGACCAGCGACCTAAGCCCAGCTTATTCCCTATAAATACCTCGCCTACTCCAACGAAGAAAGGACTTTTCCGAAACTTGGAAGCGTGGAAACTCTACTACTTTCTCAACCTCCACAACACTCCGTTTGCCAACAACACTTCGAAGAGCCGAGAGAAGAGATGAACCACATTCAACATGAATCCGAAGAGCAATTCACCGTTAAAGTTCTAGCTTCTTATCTTGATCGTGTTGTATCCGAAGGTTCATTGTAAAAGTTGTAATCGAATCAGCAATAAAGAAGAGATAAAGTGGATGTAGGCTTGACTTTAAGCCGAACCACTATAAAAACTGTTGTCCTTTTACTGTTTTTGTTATTTTCTGTTTACCTTTAGTTCCCGTGCAAACGGGTGGTGCTTTCACATTGTCACAACTTACACCGGGGTGTTAGCGTTCACAATTTTAGCGTTAACATTTTGGTGCTTTCACTGAGAATTGAACTCAGGAATTTTGTCAACTAAGGGTTAGATCAGAGAATTTGGAAGTTGGGATCTGGAAAATTATGGCAAGGCGATCGAGTAGAAGGCTAAGACCAGAGAGTAGTCAGCATGAAGGAAGTCAAGAGGCTTCCTCAAGAGCAAACCAAACTTCAGCCTTTGTTACCAGGGACGAGATGGAGGCAATGATGAAAAGGCAAGAGGAGTTGATCCAGAATTTGTTTCATCAGATTGGACAATTTGGAACACAGAATCAAAGAGGAACAGAAACCCAGCCAGAAGAACGGATTCCATCATCCCCTCGTGAACTCGGGGGGCAAGAGGAGAGCAATGGGTGAGGACTACAACTGGGAGACAACGACAGATTGGTGGAAATGGTCAAAAAGGCTATGAGAGGCGGTTTGGTAAACAAGGACTTGGAGGATGTGAATAGGAGTCCTTTTACCATGACAATCAGGCGAGCTAAGAACCCACCAGACTTTAAGATACCATCGTTGGATATGTATAATGGAAGGACAAACCCTACGGTTCATCTAACAAAATATATGAGACATATGGAAGTACTGGGGGCATCAGAGGAAGTGATGGCCCGGTGCTTTCCATTGTATTTGACAGATATTGCGGCATTATGGTTCAGACAGCTGGAGAGTGGATCTATCGGGACATGGAATGATTTGATTGAAAGGTTTATGAGGCAATTCAGGGTCCACATCTTGAGGCCCAAGAATGTTATGAGTTTGACAGCACTAAAGCAAAGAACTGGAGAATCTTTGAGAAGCTTTTTGACGTGATTCAACGCAGCTGCGGCATCGGTGGATCGACCAGATCCATCCATGGTTCTAATGGCAGCCGTGTCAGGCATTGCTGACGGCACAGAGTTCAAGAATTCACTGACCAGAGATCCTCCTATGGATTTAGGAGAATTTTTCCATGAGGCCAAAGGGTTCTTACGATTAGAAGATGCAAAAGCTGAAAGAGAAGGAATAGAAATTTATGCACTCAAAGGCGGAAAACCTCTTGAAAAGGATCTTGGCAAAGATAAAGAAAAACGAAAGGCTGAAGATGACGATGATAGGTCAAAGCGAGCACGGAGGGAACCGCGTTTCACCACTTATGCGGAATTAAATGAAAGCTTGGAACGAATTTACCAAGATACTAAAGGACAGATTTCTTATCGCAAGCCAGTAAGGAGGGATCCGGCCAACAGCGAAAGAAAATCAGACAAGTACTGCCTATTCCATGAGATGAATGGTCATAGTACAAACGACTGCAGACACTTGAAGGATGAAATTAAAGGGCATGTCCGCAATGGCCTACTATCGAAATATGTGAAAAGGGGGGCAACGGCTGTGGAACGGGAACTGCCACCACCTGCACCTACTGGTGATGCCTCGGGATCGAGACGTCAACTTGTCATTGAATAATTGGGGTAATGACGAATAAGTAGCAAACCCCACACCAACACGATTAAGTCTTTTTACACATGTATAGGATCACGAACGATCCCCAAGCATGCTCTGAAACGACTCCTAATCGTAGCAGTGTAGGTGTTTGCACTTGGACGTCCCTGTTTTGTTTTTGTTTTTCTATTCTCATGATTGGACTAGATTCTGTTTGTCATATCTACTAAAAACTCATTTTCAGTAAAAGAATGTTACTTGTGATTCTAAAACGGCTAAGCCGCTTACACATGTACGAGATCGCGAACGGTCCCTAGGCATGCTCTGAGATGGTGTTGAACCACCATAACCAACGATCCAGGAACTCACCCGAACGTGAATCTGGCGTCAGTAACGCTAGGTCCCTCCAACATTAAGTCCCCCCAGGTCACACATCAACTCACCTCAACTCAAATGCCCCCCCGGGCACACATCAGCTCACCTCACCTCGAATGGCTCGATCCCAAACGGTCGTCATTTGAGGTCAGGAAAACTCGCCTCGAACGGCAAAAACTCGCCTCGAACGGCAAAAACTCGCCTCGAACGGCAAAAAACTCGCCTCGAACGGCAAAAACTCGCCTCGAACGGCAAAAAACTCGCCTCGAACGGCAAAAACTCGCCTCGAACGGCAAAAAACTTGCCTCAAATGGCTCGACCCCGAACGGTCGTCATTTGGGGTCCACCCCCCTGACCGCCAACGGACGCACTTTACCTCGAATGGCTCGATCCTGAACGATCGTCATTTGAAGTAAGGCGCTTGACTGCGAGCGATCACATTTCACCTCAGATGGCTTGATCCCGAACGATCGTCATTTGGGGTCCACCACCTGGCCGCCAACGGTCGCACTTTACCTCGAATGGCTCGATCCCGAACGATCGTCATTTGAAGTAAGGCGCTTGACCGCGAGCGGTTACATTTCACCTCGAATGACTAGATCCCAAACGATCGTTATTTGAGGGTCCGCCCCTTACCGGGCACGGTCGCACTTTCCCACAAATGGCTTGATCCTGAACGATCGTCATTTGAAGTAAGGCGCTTGACCGTGAACGGTCGCATTACATCTCACATGATTCAATCCCGAACAATCATCACATGAAGATAAGCGCTTGACCGCGCACGGTCGCACTTCACCTCAAATAACTCGATCCCAAACGGTCGTCATTTGAAGTCAGGCGCTTGACCGTGAACGGTCGCACTTCACCTCAAGCGACTCGATCCCAAACGATCGTCACTTGAGACCCGCCACTTGACCGCACACGGTCGCACTTTACCGCAAATGGCTCGACCCCGAATGGTCGTCATTTGAAGTAAGGCGCTTGACCACGAAAGGTCGTCATCTGAGCTCCGCCACTTGACCGCGCACGGTCGCACTTTACCACAAATGACTCGATCCCAAATGATCGTCATTTGAAGTAAAGCGCCTGACCATGAACGGCACCTGACCGCGCACGGTCGCACTGTACCTCAAATGGCTCGATCTCGAACGATCGCCATTTGAAGTTAGGCGCTTGACCGTGAACGGTCGCACTCCATCCCAAATAGCTCGATCCCAAACGGTCGTTATTTGGGGCCACATAAAACTGTCAGTTCCTTTGCAAGTCATCAACATGATATGAACATCCGGCTTATGGCATTACAAAACACACCTTCCTACCGCAAGACATGTTTTTGGGGGCAAGTGTTATCCTGCCTTTTAAGCAAGGCTTTGATACCAAAAGATCGATCGAGAAACCAAAGATAGTTCGTCTCAGAGATGGGTCAACTCAGCATTTCGACAGAGCAAGTCCTTGTTAGGTCGTTCAGCGACCTACGACCTAAAGTGAAAAGGTGACCAAGCGACCTAAAATGTGGAGTGACCCAGTGACCTAAAAGACCTCACGACCTAACAGCTTAACAGCCTTAGCGACCTAAAATCCTTAGCGACCTAAAACCCTCCGCGACCTAGTAGCCTCCACGACCTAACCTCTTAGCGACCTAGCGATCTAAGCCTCGAAGCGAGCTATCACTGCTATGAACACAGCGACTTAACGACCTAAGAGTGCTACTTCTTCAAAAATAGGTCGCTCACGACCTAAGAACACAGTCTCTTCAACAATAGGTCGCCCACGACTTAAGCAGACCAAAACAACTCTTTATGCCGCTTCTGTTTAGGTCGCACACGACCTACGACCTACCCTTAGGTCGCTCCGCTTCGTACCTTGACACATTTAAACCGCATCTCCTTAGGTCGCTAGCGACCTACGACCTACCTCTAGATCGTTCAATTGCATATTTCAACATGTTTAAATCGCTTACCACTCCCCTAGGTCGCTAACGACCTACCAATCCCTGTGCCTTTGCTCCTTAGGTCGCCACTCCCTCTCCTGCTACCCCTTAGGTCGCTAACGACCTACGCCCTATCTTTTAGGTCACCCACGACCTACGACCAGCGACCTAAGCCCAGCTTCTTCCCTATAAATACCTCGCCTACTCCAACGAAGAAAGGACTTTTCCGAAACTTGGAAGCGTGGAAACTCTGCTACTTTCTCAACCTCCACAACACTCCGTTTGCCAACAACACTTCAAAGAGCCGAGAGAAGAGATGAACCACATTCAACATGAATCCGAAGAGCAATTCACCGTTAAAGTTCTAGCTTCTTATCTTGATCGTGTTGTATCCGAAGGTTCATTGTAAAAGTTGTAATCGAATCAGCAATAAAGAAGAGATAAAGTGGATGTAGGCTTGACTTTAAGCCGAACCACTATAAAAACTGTTGTCCTTTTACTGTTTTTGTTATTTTCTGTTTACCTTTAGTTCCCGTGCAAACGGGTGGTGCTTTCACATTGTCACAACTTACACCGGGGTGTTAGCGTTCACAATTTTAGCGTTAACAAAAAAGAAATCGGGGAAAGTGGAAGTGAGCGTGGGCATAAAAAAAAGCGCGTCAATGTATTATTGTGGCAGCGTTTTATGTATATTTAATATGTTTTTGGATATAATAAACAACATTTTTTATAAAACGCTGCAACTTATTGCTGCTAAAATTGAATTTTCTTGTAGTGATTGCTTCTAAGCAAAGAGATAGTCCATTATTAGCCGAGAAGATTAGAAGGATAGAATGTGGAACTGAGATTGATGATCTGAAAGATTTTAGTCTTGACTAGAAAGGATAGTTGAGGAAGAAGGGACGATTGTGTGTTCCAAATGTTGGTGACCTAAGGAGAGAAGTTCATAGGGAATGTCATTGGTAAAAGTTTTTACGATTCATCCTGGAAGGACCAAGATGTACTAGTTTATGAAGAGGAGTTTCTTTTGGGAAGGTACGAAGAGGGATGTTGGCTTATGGGTGAAGCAATGTACAAATTGCCAGCAAGTGAAAGTCGAGCATCAAAAGCCAAGTGGATTGCTTCAGCCTTTGGATATGTTGGTTTTGGAAATGAGATTCGATATCCATGGATTTTATTGACGGGTTGCTGAGGTCAAACAGGGAAAATGAAAGTAATTGGGTCGTAGTGGATAAACTGACCAAAAATGCATGTTTCATTCCCGTTAAGTCAACCAGAACGGCAACTGTATTAGCTAAGCTATTTATGAAGAATACAGATAGACTCCATGGGATTTCGATTAGTATAGCCAGTGACAGAGATGCATTGTTCACTAGTGAATTCTGGAAGAGTCTACAGAAAGTACCAGGCACCAAGCTTAAGATGAGTATCGCTTATCACCCATAGACGTATGGGCAGACAAAGAGAGTCAATAAGGTACTTGAAGATTTGTTGAGAGCTTGTGTACTAGATTTTGGTAGGTCGTAGGAAGACCATTTGCACTTGGTTGAGTTTTCATATAATAATTTTTATCGGACTAGTATAGGAATGGCATCTTTCGAAGATTTGTGTGGAAGGCCGTGCAAATCACCAGCATGTTGGTTAGAGACCGAAGACAGGTTGATCCTTGGTCCATATATAGTAAGAGAAGCCACAGAGAAGATTGAGTTAATTCCAAGTAGGATGAGGGAAGCTCAGTCTAGGTAGAAAAGTTACGCAGATAAAAGGCGTAAAGAGCTTGACTTCTCAGTTAGAGATCGAGTTTTTATTAAAGTATCATTGATGAAGGGTATGGTACGATTTGGAAAGTCAGAGAAACTAACACCAAGATATGTTTGACTATTCCCTATTATGGAGAGGATTGGGAAATTCACGTACTGAGTAGAGTTACCGAGTAGTTTGGAAGGTGTCCATAATGTATTTAATGTTTCTTATCTTCGGAAGTATGTGCATGATCCAGAGACTACTATTACTCCGACGGCACTGGAAGATTTAGTAGTAGAACCGGATCTGACTTTTGTAAGACAACCTATTTGGGTTGTAGCGAGAGATGAGAAGAAGTTAAGAAATAAAATAGTCAGATTAGTGAATGTCTGGTGGAGTGACAATGAGAAAGACTGTACTTGGGAGACAGATGACAAGATTAGGGATGCTTATCCTAAGCTATTATAATGGTATGTTCTATATTTCATTTTATATAGGCTTAATAGCTGGTAGGATATACTAGTATTGGTTGCATGTTTGATATGCTTGTTTTGTAGTCCTTACTGAATTTCGAGGATGAAATTCTTCAAGGAGAGGAACCTATCACACCCCTAATTTTAATTAACATTATTCAGGAGATTTAATTTGATAAATTAGATAGAATAATATGATGCGTGGTGTGATAAGGAATTGAGATTTGATAATCAACATGGTCGAGCCATAATTAACTAACTAATTGGTTAATAAGATTGTTTTGTGACTTAAGAATAATAGACATATGAGAGGGGTAATTCAGGAACAGAAAAACCCTTTATACCTTAAACCCTCCCTCTCCCCTATCACTCTCACTTCCACAAAACATAAGCAACCATAAAAATATAAGGAGGCCGGCCATTGCTGAGGGGGAAGTTATGAAAAATCTAAAGGAGATTCAAGAGCAAAGTTAAGGAAACTAAAGCACTCATCAAATCTCAACTCTATTATCAAAATCAAGGTGAATAATAATGAAAACATCTCACTTTTTCTTTTTTGATTTTGAATCCTATGGGTCTTTGATTCGTTTATGTTGATATGATATGCCATGTTGATCTTATCATTGTTTGGATAGAATAATGATTTATTGGAATTTTATGGAATTGTTTAAATGAGTTTTAAGGGTAAAACCTAAGATTTTAATCTCCAAATGCTTTGATTTTCCAATATGTTGTATAAAATATTATTTTGAAGATGATTTTTTAATTTCATAATTTTCCAATATATAGATTATTTTATGAATTTCCTAAGGAGGAAATAGCTTAATTTTGGGTTTTAATTATTTAAAATAATTAAATATGGTTTTTGGCTCTGAAATTTTTATATGATAAAGAGAAGGATATTCAAGAATTTTTTGGATTTTTCCCAAGTAATTCTGATTTATTATGAAATTATTATGCTAGATGAGCATTTAAAAGGATGCTTAATTAATGGTATTAATTAATTAGTTGTTATATGTTTTGAAACTTGTAAATGATATGTGGTAGTATTTTCTAAAAAAGAAATTGAAAAAGGAAATATAAATTGGACAAAAGGTTAAGATTTGGCAAAAAGTAGTTGCTTTTATTAGAAATAAATCAGTTTTCTTTATAATTACATTAATGTCATGCCGCCTATATCCTCATCGAGCTTAAAGGAATAACGCCTCCATGAATGTCGACATCAACGAGGTGGGAAGCACATGATAACTACTTAATTAGTTATGGAATGATTCCAACCGTTTTGAAGTAGATAATGGTGGCAACCCATGAATGGTGGCATTGCCTTTTAGTAATTCAACTAAGAGTTTAAAAGCAAAATGTCGACGTCGACGACATCGCATGTCTTCATCACTATTTTAAATGATGTCGCATCTCATGTCCTCGACTCTATATAATAAGTGGCATAATAGCTAAAGTAACTTAAGTGCAAAAGTTTTATAACGTCTTCGAGGGTTTCGGGGGTCGATGTGCATCAAGGTCTGGGACCTTATGTTTTAGAGTTGATGCCTCATGTCCACAACATCGCACTTCATCTTTTAAGGCCGAAGAGGCTTATTTTTATGTCAACTAAAATTATTTTAAAAGGGGCGAAGAGGCCTATGTTTTAGAGAGTCGATGACCATATATCTTCGGCAGTGAGCTATATAACGTATTATTCACACCAAACTTTTTATTAGACTCGAAGTTTATGTTTTCCCCTTAAATTCTCGGATGCTTAAAATTAATTTGAGTAGGTTGAGAGTAAGGGTTTTTTAGGTTTTCTATTCGAAGGAATAAGCTTCCGGAGACATGCAGGAGGTAATCTAGCTACATAGGGGTTCTATTCTAATCCGCTATGTTGTTTAAGTTTGTATGTATGGATGTAATGGCAAGTTATATAGTTGCCAAATTTGTGACTCTGATCAACCAAGAGGGCATCTTTATTTGTCGCTCTTAGAGTATTTTGTAATAATTATATTTTCTCTGAACTTGGGTTTATGAATGGAATTATGTAATGAATATGTAATATCACTTGTGAAATGAGATGTGAAAATTTGTTATTAAACTATGTTGAAAATTTTTCATATTCATGTGCTTCTGATTATTGATATGATTAACATAGCTGCATTTTGCCGTTCGAAAATCAATAACTATGGATGACTACAGCATCCATAGTAGTTAATTTTGAGCCTCAGAATGAGGGATCTACATCCACTCTAGGAACATAGCTCCCAAGTTAGCATGTCTCATACTCAAGGCATCGGCAACTACATTGCCTTTGCCTAGTTTATATGCAATATCAAAGTCGTAGGAGGACTAGAACTCTAACCATCACTGTTGGTGCTTCTGCAAAAAAAAGCACTTCAATTATTTATGGTGGTGAATAGCTCGAACCTCTCTCCTAAAAGTTAGTGCCTCCAAATCTTTAGTGCAAATGCAATCGCTACCAACCCTAAATCATGGGTTGCATATTTCTTCTCATGTAGCTTTAGTTGTCGACTAGCATATGCAGCAACTTTGCCTCTCTACATCAGTACCGCACACAATCCGGCGCTATAAGCATTAGTGTATACCGTCATCTCTTCATTCCCGCTCGGAATGGTCAATACATGTGCACTTGTCAACTTTTCCTACAGACTCACAAATTCTTGCTCGCATCTCACATCCCAAGTAAAAGTCTGATTCTTTTTCGTCAAGTGAAGAAATGGTGCCGCTACCTTAGAGAAGTCCTGGATGAATCATCTAAAATATCCAGCTAACCCCAAAAAACTTCTCACACTTGTAGCATTTTTGCTCTTATCCAATCTTGGGCTGCTGCGACTTTTGCTAGATCAACGGCAATGCCCTGTTCAAAAACAACGTGACCCAATAATCTCATTTCCCTCCTCTAGAAGTGGCATTCAGAAAACTTTGCCTTTATTTGGTGCTTTCTCAACACCTCAAGCATGATCCTCAAATGTATCTTGTGTTCTTCCTCTATTTGTGAGTTGACAAGAATATCATTAACGAACACAAAGCACGAATTTATTCAGTTGATCCCTAAAGACATGGTTCACGAGATCAACAAAGTATGTCAGAGCACTGGTTAGCCCAGACGACATAACCAACCACTCATAAACTCCAGATGGCGTACGGAATGCTATTATGGTACGTTCTCCCTCGCTACTGTTAGTTGTCGAAATCTAATCGCAAGATCCAACTGAGAAAATGCTCTACCACCATGAAGCTGATCGAATAAGTCATCAATACATGGGAATGGGTACTTGTTCTTCGTCCTCACTTTATTCAGCTCATGGTGATCAACACATAATCTAAGGGAATTATCCATCTTCATGGTGAATACTATCGGTGCTCCCCACTTAGAAATACTCCTGCGAATGAACCCTTTTTGCAAAAGGTCATTCACTTACACCTCAAGCTTTCTCTGTTCTCTAGGTGCCATCCTCCTTAATGACATCAATATCAGTTTGGAGTCTTTAAACAAATCAATATGAAACTCAATCTCTCTGTGTAGCGGAAGACCGTTCACCTCCTTGAATATGCAAGGGTACTCCCTAGCGATTGGTATTGTTAATAACACATCATGTGGGATATCGAGCGAATATGGAAATCTGATCATCACCTCATCGTTCGATAGGCAGCCCAACACTACCTTCCGCCCATCGTCCATCTCTATCATCACCAATGACCTCTTGCAATCCACTACTAATCCCAATCTATGAAGAAAGTTCATCCCCGTTATAATACTGAACCCCACAAATCCCAAAACAAAGCAATCACAAGCAAAAGAACGTTTATGACTTGATAAGACCAAACCAGGACAAACCATTCACAAGCTAGTGAAGCCTCCAACAGGGTTCGTCGCTATCAAAGGTTGGTCAACTATTTTGGTTCTCAATCCCAATCTATCCACTAAGTCACTAGATATGAAGGAATATGAATCTCCGATATCAAAGAAAACTCATATAGAAACATCATAAATGGAAAGCACACCTTGAATAACGATGCCTTTCCTTTTCTCTTTCGTCGATGGAGCATTTGATGAGGTTGGAACGACATTGATAGCATACGCTTTCACCACTTGCTTTTGCTTAGGCAACTCGGGACAGTCCTTTTTGATATGCCCAAGCTTATTGTATTTGTAGCATTTTCTACCCTCAGCTTTGCAGTCTCTACTAAAGTGACCATGCTCTCCGTAGTTGTAGCAAGTAGATCCACTTTTGATCTTCTTCTTCTAGTCATCCTTATTTTGAAACTACTTCCTCATGTTGTTTCATTTCTTCTTGCATCCCCCGTCTGATTGCGCCTTTGGCTTTTCTTTAGGAATAGCGACCTTCGACTTTGCATAAAGACTCTCAGGCCTTAGTGCCTTCTCGACTAACATCTCGAAAGTGTCATCAATATGGCCTAGAAGCTTCTCTCCTAAGTGATCATCCAAGCCGATAATGAACTTCTCGTTCTTCTTCAATGGAGTGTCGATGAAAGACATCTCATATTTCGATAGAGCGTCAAACTCAGCAACATACTCGGAGATAGTCAAGTCTCCTTACTTCAGATCTATAAACTTACAGAACAAGACCGACTTCTTAGCAGCTGGGGTAAACTTCTCTTCACAATGAGCTTTGAATGATCCCAAATGAACTGGTCCTCATGTGAAGCAACCTTCATGGCATTCCACCAGTTCATCGCCCTTCCCTGAAGCTAACGTGAGGCCAACCTCTCTTCATAGCTTCATTAAGTTTAAGATTATCAAATATCCGCTCACAAGTGCCGAGCTAATCCTAAAATTCCAATATCGACTCCGTTACAAGAAACGGTCTGCCTCCAAGACAAGTAAAGTCTTTATTCAGCTTGGCAAAATTGACTCTGGGTGCTTGAACCGGAGCACCAATATCAACAACAACATTTGGAGCAGCTACTTGAGCATTCTGCGGCATGTTCCCCATCATGGTATTAAACATGGTCTGCAAATCAAGATTAGCAGCTCTTGAGCCTGCTCCATCTACGACTTCAGAGATGGAGTTACTAGCAGCATTCCTTGTTTGGCGACTCATCGTTTAATCTGCAATAAGGACGATCAGTCCCTCTATATGGAACCTGACTTGTGCAGTACTCATGTGTGTAGACTTATATACTACTATATAGTTTTGAAAACCAAAATATATAACAAATACGCGTTCTCGTATATATATACACACACACACACACTCTCGATCTAGTCGAGGGTGAGAAACCCTAACCTATCTCTAGTGGATTATGGTATCCCTTAGGTTAAACAGCGCAATCTAAGCTCTGATACTAAATGTGAGGACTGCCCTACACCACCGACACCCAATATACCCATACAGTGCGCTGTAGCGGTGCTCAGTCGATGCGGGACAATCACCAATGGTTGTAAAGTAAATAAAACAGTCATAGAACATGTCGTGTATCTCCCAGCTCATCGAATAAAATATAATAATAAACATATTAGATATAAAACAAATGAGACAGTAAATAACTGAATGGACCACAAAGACAGAATGCACAGATCTATACAGCATACAACATAAGAAATAGAGATAACATCAAATAATAACTCATAAACTGTCTCTAAGTAGTAAAGGCACTAACAAGATCTACAGTGATGTGCACCGGAATAACAATATGTAAATGTAATAATATGAGAGTGCTTTCCAGCCATCCTCTATTCGGCTCAACATGCTCACCAAACCTGCTATCCATAATCTACTTATTTAAGAGTACCCAGAGTAATAGGAAGCAAAGCATTAACCTCAGGAACAGTCTGGTGTAAGCGATAGAAATCTCAAATACTATAAGTCAGTATACTAGGACAAATGTTATGAAAATATCATACCTGACCTGTCCCTGCATCTAAAGAGTCAGCACATAACATATAGTATATGCTACTATATAATATCAACATCATGGGTGAACTATACATATAAGGGTGCATATGGGGTGTCTATGTATCTACGTCGTGTGACATCCTTAAGTCATAGCAAACAAGCAATCAAAGCATCCATCATCCATTATCCATTGTCACATTCACTTATTCTATGCGTTGGTATATACGATACTCACATGACCACCCTTTTAGAGTCAAGGACTACTCATAGTTTCGATTTTTTGGTACTCGAACCTGCCACTCAATAGGCCAAGAATTAGACTGAATCGCCGTAAATAGTCCAAGTTAAACGGATCGAAACATCGTGTGATCCGGGGCTCCCCGTATGCCCAAGTGAGCATCCTCACATACCCCCTGCTCCACAAGTACACTCGAAACCTACAAATATCAACGATCCCTTTGCACACGTTATCTATAGAAGAGCTCATTCCGGAATAATGCTTATAACTCCAGCCTGAAGTCGTCACGGTTGGGAAATATTATAGATAGCCAATGTTAGTCGTAGAATATCGTCGCTCGCCCCGTAACCTTCTTCCAATAGTTCCTTCAATCTAACTACTCTACATCCCGAAGTGTAGCTATCCATTGCCCAAGCCTTCACTTCCCATCATGAAATCATCATCGTTGAACTCCTTATTATATCTTTAAGTTTTGATTACTGGCAAGAAATTTAAGCGACACTACAATTCATGAATCTGCGACTACTACGAAGACCGGACTCAACGACTCGATGTATGGTTCATATATACTATATATTTAATCTAGAGTCAAGTACTATATATATTAGGGTCTAGTCTAGTTGCTTTATCAAAATCATTTCCTTAAGTATCATCACTCCCTCTTGTATATACATGTGCATTGCATTCGTTTTAAATATTTCCATTTTCAACATGCTTGCATTCAGGTTTCAGAAAAGACACAGTTCAGTCGACTGAACTAATGCCCTCGGTCGACTGAACCTGTGCATAATTTTTTTTAAATTTACACGGACCAGTCGACCGAGTGCCACATTCAGTCGACTGAATATGTGCATTTTCAAATACATGTGCACTTTTTAAATTCAGTCGACTGAACACTGTATAACTGTCATTTTTTGAAAAGACGCTTCCTTTTTGAATAGCCTTCTCCCTCGCGAAGGGTTGCAGCCATTGCTATTCGTAGGGCTCTCTTCACCAGCAGTTGCAACTTCTTATCTACTATAAATATACTTGAGTTTCATTGATCAAATAACTTAATTTACTTCTCTCTCTTGATCTAACTTGAATTATATTCTTCGAATCTACTACTTACTTGATTTCATATTTTCATTGCTTACGATTTCACTTCCATAACTTACAAGCAATTTTAAACTTCCTATCATTCATACACGCACAATCACACACATCATTCTCGTGGAAAAAGATTATAGGAAGGGTGTACTACAAGTGACAAATTCGTGTTATTAGAACACACAAGGTCAAGACAATCTACTTTGTAATCAAGTCATGTTCGGTTGCTCAGGAGGTCAAGTCATGTTCTGTTGCTCAGGAGGTCAAGTCATGTTATGTTGCTTGGCGGTCAAGTCCTGTTAGGTTGCTCAGGCGATCAAGTCCTATTCGGTTGCTCAGGCGGTGTAAACCTATTCCTCCGAGTTAAGTGAGGGCCGCTAGTTTTAAATTCCAGAAGGAGTCTGGGACTGGATGTAGAATGAGAGTTCGAACCAGTATAAAAGTTCCCGGTGTCATTTTACTTTAATGCTATTTTTTATTACTTTCCGCACTAGTTAATAAGTTTAGTATACATTCCATATTATACGAGCAGAAAAATCACAGTAGGAGACTCAGCTTACTGGAGAAATTTTCGCTCAAATTTTGTGGTTCGCCTCTATCAAATAAATATGTTCATCAACCATCTCCCCAGAGGCCTCCATACTCGCCTAATTCATGGGATCGTTCGACTATTCAACCAGCGAGAGAAATAATCAAAATCAAACCGGAAGAGTGCTCGACTCTGAAATCTTCTGAGTCATCTAAATAAATGGTTTATATTTGTTTTCTATTGTTTATTATGCTACTCCTTAAGTTATTTTTATGTATGTTCTTTTCAATATTTAATAAAAATCATTTTTGCATTTTATTTCAACAGAAACAGTCGACTGAATGAAAATTTTAAACTAAATTTTTTCCTGCAACTTAGTCGACTGAGCCAGAAATTTAGTCGGCTGAATAGCCCAAAATTACACTACAATCTTTCGGGAATGATTTAGTCGACTGAATCCATTGGTTAGTCGACTGAACCCAATTATATAATTTTTTAAAAACCCCAGTCAGTCGACTGAAACTGGTAAAACCTGGTATCTTTTGGCCTAAAGACATTTCAAATTTCAATATAAACTTATATTTTTTCACATTTCTTCATTTCTACTTCTTTTCGGCCATTATCTCACTGTCTCTACTCTAAAAAACTCCCAATTTTTCACATCTATTTTCACTTTTTCTCTCAAAAACCCTAAAACCCTACCATAGCACCAAAGAGAGCATGGGCTTATTCATCCTCCACTGGTCCTTCATATTCTTAGATTCGTAGTTGGCTATATAATGAGTGAGCGGCACAAAGATTTGACAAGATGAAGAACTCTAGAATATTTGAAGGTTCATTTGTTAAATTTCCTGATTTTTCTTCTTACGCCATCCAAGATCTTACTAGAAGGACTGGATTGGAGTCTCTGATAGATTACAATGCAAATAGCATCAAAATCAACCATCTTCTCATCAAATTATTCTACGCCAATCTCAACCTAGACCACCATACTATTCAGAATACAGATGATTATATTTGGACTCTTGTCTGTGGCGTAAAGATCTTCCTACCACTAGCTCGACTTGGAAGAATTCTCAATTGTCCATCCGAAGGAGAAGCGGTGGCTGAAATTTCAGTAAATATGGAGTCGAGAGATCAAACTAGCCACATGTTCCTCTCCGATGATATGACAGAACTTAAGGCTGTTGCGCTTAGACCCAAAGCAAGAATTATGCACCGTGCATTGACTCACTCCATCAACCCAAGAACTGGAATCTATGAAAAAGTTTATAGGCATGATTTCTAATCGCTATATGCCATATGGAGTGCACGTCACATCAACTGGGCCACGGTAATTCTAGAAGAATTTCAAACTTTTAATCAAGGACGAATGAAAACAATTCATTATGGTGCATACATCATGAGGATAATTAAGCATTTCGAAGTTCCATTCCCCGACTCAGATTTTTCTACAATTGGATCATTGAATACCAAAACACTAAGCTTAATGAGTCTTCCAAAACAATATTGTGATCATACGATTATCACCTTCGAGCATTGGCGAGAGAACCAAGCTTCCAGACAACCACAACCACCCTCTAGGCAACAAGCTCCCCGTGTTGAAGCTACAAGTTCCTCTCAACCACCGCCACCTCAAAGGGAATTTAGCGAGATACGATAAATTGATTCGCAAGCTCTACCACAAGAGGCCTTGACCATCATTTCTAGAAATTAAAGGCTTTTATATCAACGTCTTACTTGTGTCGAGACGAATGTCTCTCGTGTTGAGAAATCTGTAACAAAGGTGAACAAAAAGCTCAATCATATCAAAGGTTTCTTAAACAATATTTGGGAAGTAATTTCGTGTGCACAACCCTCTTCTACATTCGTTCATGTTCCTACATCTCAAGGAAAATGACCTTAACCACATTTTACTTGGTCGACCTCTGAAGAAGGATGGGAAGAAGAAGAAGAGAAAGGGGAAGAAGTGGGAAATCAAGAAGGAGATTCCAGTGGCGAAGAAGGAAAAACCAAGGGGGATGAGGTGGAAGATAGCTTCGATGAAGAAGGAGACGGTGATGAGTAAGTTGTTTTTGCTTTCTAGTTTCAATAAGTTAACAAACTGGTATGTTATTATTTTGCAAACAATGGTAGGTATTCTCTTTATTTTGTCTATGTGATATATGTATGACAATGTGGCTATGATTTGTATTTTGATTCTTGAATGCTTATATAATTATCCATGTTAAGTTTATGCTCTTATCTTATAAATGTTATTAGTTCAGAAACTCTCCTTTTTGTCGATGACAAAGGGGGAGAAAGATATTGCTCTATTACTATTTACAAGGAAATAGAAGCATAGATTTAGGGGGAGAAACAACAAAGATAAGGCTAGCGTATATTCAGGGGGAGATATAGAATAACAAGGCACAAAGTAATATTGTCGAGATTCATTCATATCAAATGGAGTTGTCATTATCAAAAAGGGGGAGAATGTTGAATCTTAAGTTTTGATTACTGACAAGAAATTCAAGCAATACAACAATTCATGAATCTGCGACTACTACGAAGACTGGACTCAACGACTCAGTGTATGGTTCATATATACCATATATTTAATCTTGAGTCAAGTACTATATATATTAGGGTCTAGTCTAGTTGCTTTGTCAAAATCCTTTCCTCAAGTATGATCACTCCCTCTTGTATACACATATGCATTGCATTTGTTTTAAATATTTCCATTTTCAATATGCTTGCATTCAGATTTCAGAAAAGACACAGTTTAGTCGACTGAACTAATGCCCTCAGTCGACTAAACCTGTGCATAAATTTTTGAAAAAATTTACACGGACCAATCAACTGAGTGCAACATTCAATCGGCTGAATCTGTGCATTTTCAAATACATATGCACTTTTTAAATTCAGTCGACTGAAACTATCTACGCAGTCGACTGAGCACTGTATAACTGTCGTTTTTTGAAAAGACACTTCCTTTTTGAATAGCCTTCTCCCTCGCGAAGGGTTGCAGCCATTGCCATTCGTAGAGCTCTCTTCACCAGCACTTGCAACTTCTTATCTACTATAAATATACTCGAGTTTCATTGATCAAATAACTTAATTTACTTCTCTCTCTTTATCTAAATTGAATTATATTCTTCGAATCTACTACTTACTTGATTTCATATTTTCATTGCTTACGATTTCACTTCCATATCTTACAAGCAATTCTGAACTTCCTATCATTCATACATGCACAATCATACACATCATTCTTGAGGAAAAGATTATAGGAAGGTTGTACTACAAGTGACAAATTCGTGATATTGGAACACACAAGGTCAAGACAATCTACTTTGTAATCAAGTCCTGTTCGGTTGCTCAGGCGGTAAGTCTTGTTCTGTTGCTCAGGCGGTCAAGTCATGTTCGACTGCTCAGGTGATCTAGTCCTATTCAGTTGCTTAAGCGGTGTAAACCTATTCCTCCGGGTTAAGTGAGGGCTGCTAGTTTTAAATTCCAGAAGGAGTCTGGGACTGGACGTAGAACGGGAGTTCGAACCAGTATAAAAGTTCCTGGTGTCATTTTACTTTACTGCTATTTTTTTATTACTTTTCGCACTAGTTAATAAGTTTAGTATACATTCCATATTACACAATCCTATAGCACAGTTACTTTCACTCCTCATCATCGTCATCGACCTTTGCCACCGATCCACTTTCAAACAGTTGTAACTCGAGCATACAAACTCCAAATGACTCAAAACTTGGAACGTGGCCTAATAGGGCCTTTCTTGTCACCCCATATCGATCTCATCAAGTTTGGGATAGAATTCGGGGATCATCGCCGGTCCCTAACCACCGAACCATAAGCTCAGAAATCACCATCGATCCCTACTTGACCCAATCCCACACTTCACCTACCAGCTTCATCACACCACCCCATGCTCCAAAATGATTCGCAACTCTAATGGGCTAACCCCCATGGGTCGGTACCGATCCATGGCGACGATCCCAAAGTTAGCCAAAATCGTGTGATTTTGGCTCCATTTCCTTGCCTCCATTTCCCATGCTCTGATCCACAGCTTGCATCCCTGATCCCGCGCTCCAAGCATAGGGATCATCACCGATCCCACACTTGGCATTTTCCCCAAACACTCCACAGGTAGGATTCTCCACCGGTCCCTACCTCGAACGTACCAACTCCAAACAGCTCAAAACTTGGTGTGAAAACTCTAGAGGCCATCCTTGTCGCCTCCTATCGATCGCAACCCGATCCGAGAAATTTGAATTCTTAGATTATCACCGATCCAACACTTTGAATTCTCCACCGATCCATATTTTGAATGCCCATATCTTGACTATACTAACTCCAAACGACCTGAAACTTGGTATGCACCTTATGAAGCCTTCCTTATTGCCCCCATATTAATCGCATACCGATCTGACCACTTTTAATTCCAGGATCATCGACGATCCAAGAACCAATCCTAAATTTAAATCGCCATTCAATCGGCGTTTTTCAACCATTCAAACATTAAGCAAGCATTTATAAATCATATAGAAACCAAAATATCGGCCAAACATCTAAATATAGCTATCTTAAAGAAGTCTAAATCTAAGGTGAAGGTAACGTATCCATAAAAACACGATTTTACAAATCAAGTCCAAATCGTCTAAATGTCACATATATGATTAATTATAGTCTAAAACATTTTTAGAGATTTTTATATAATTTTTAAAACATCGTTTATGGTGTATTATGACCTAATTAGGAAGTGAGAGATCTAATCACTCACCTAATCCAAAGCAAGATCCAAATCTTCAAATGAATAATAAAAGTCATGGAATCCAAGGCTCCTCCAACAACAAATCTCTAATTCCAACTAATCTCCTCTTAATGTCATAATTTGGTTAATTAAAGTGGGTTTAAGGGTTGTTTTTTGGTCAATGGAGGTTTTTCACTATTTTTAGGAGTAGTGAAATTACAGGAATGAAGTCCCATCAGGCCCCACCTATTCCAATCCCGAGATGGGTCATGGCCCTTAACACTAATTGCCCCAATTACCCACTTAAGGTGTTCAAAATTAAATAAAACTTCAAACGGTCATAACTCTCAAACGGTATGTCCGTTTACTTAATATGACCATTCTACGGAAAAGAAAACCATCATCTCAATCTAATGGATGTGGTTTCATAACACAAATCAGCTTCTATCAAAAGTTATAGGTCATACAAGATTTACAAGGTCAAAATAGTCACATAAGATTGGGCAAAAATCAAGGATGTTTTAAATGTCCCTACGAGTCATTTTTCAAAATTTTAGAACCATACGACCTTATATAAAAATAATATAAATATTTTACGATCGTCTGATACGTAGAATACTCGTCGTTATATATATATGTATGTATGTATGTATGTGTATATACATACATACACACATACATACATATATTTATATATATCATAAGAGATAGTTTTAGTCTAGCACCACTATCATAATAGTTGAGCGTTCTAGCTTTGGTCCATGAGGTTAGGTTTGATCCCTACGTAGCGCGTGATTCAAACCACTTGGCATATATTGCCTTATTGCATATTATATATTACCTATGACTTGTAGTACAACTGTACATTACCACTTAGTACCCAGTTTCAAAAAGTAGTTTTAACATGTTATTTAATCTGCAAAATATATGTGTATGTTACTACTAGGAATGAGGCTGATTTGACGTCAATTAGCAACACAGTAATAACGCAACGACCGCATGGTGTCGGTAATGTCTATGCCGTCACTAAGGCGTTGGTAATTAGCGACACCTTAGGGATACGATTTTGATTAGCGACGCTATATCCTTAGCGATATAAAGGCGTCACTATTTCCCCATGCCATTGCGGCATCGAAGAAAAACAGCGACTACCGCCAACTTTCTTTTCTTTCTAATTTTCACCGACATCGCAATGACGTCAGTAATTCCCTTCGCTTCGTGACGCCGATGAAAAAAAATCATGTATATAACTTTTTAAATTGAATTTTAATTTAAATAATAAATTAAATTGCAGAATTTTGTGTCATTCCGACCCTGTTTGATTTTTGTCCATATAATTTAACTGAGTTTTTTCGATGATGAACACATGTTGACGAATATTTAAATTTGATAATATAGAATGTCAGTTTTAAAAAGAATGATACTGAATCATATATTTAACTTTCTCATACGATATCAAAGATTGTGTATGGTTGGAGTTTCAAATTTCTGAGTAATATCAATTATAATAAACAAATTTAAAATTTTATATCTGAAAATAAATTGAAAATTGTACATTTAAAAATAAATTTAAATTATAATAATATTTAAAATTTTAAATATAAATTTTACATCGTTTGAATTATAATAATACTCTTTAATACACACACACACACACTATATAATTGCATTAAATTTACAACAAATTATATAATAGTTTAAAATTTTAATGATATTTTAAATTTTATTTATTTAAATTTATTTATTGACATAACAACATCTAGCAAAGCAAAGCAGAATACACTCTATTTCTAATTAGCAGTCCACGTCAACATAAAAAGTAAATGGAGGTGATACGAAATCCAACCATACATATAATGTCGTAGGCCACAGATTGCTCCGCCCTAAACTTCACTCCCAAAATCAAAACGAATCCCGATTCCTCCCCAAAATTTTTCCTTCATCGACCAGCGCCAAGCCTAATTTCACAAATTCAGAATGTAAAAAGAGAATCAGGGTCAGCTTTTTGGTGAAGCTGGAAGGGCTGCACACAACCCATATCCAACCCGACCTAACCCACCAACCCGACCCAACCCAACCCATCCTAGTTCGGGTCGGATATGGGTTACAATTTGTAACCCATACTATATATGGGTCGGATGTGTTATTTTGTTCAACCCAAACCTACTTTAACCCAACCCAACCCTATATTAAAAACCTAATTTAATATCAATACACTTAAAATTAGAATAGTCTAATCCTAGAATAATGTTTATGTATTCTACAGTAAATATACGAAAAAGAATATTTTATGTCAACCCAAACAAGATAGAATTTGGCAAAGATATTCCAAAGGGCATTTTAATGTATTTTAAAATGAAACACTTGTTCTACTATGTAGTGAACTAATTTCATATGATGTGTTTTACAATGAAATTTTAATAAAATATATGTTATAATGAATTAGTTAGTTTAAGTGCGTTATGCTAGCTAAAATCTAATATATTATGTTGAACATTTTAATGTTATTTTTTGAAAATATTCCCTTATATTCTCATTTTTTATTAGATTCATGCAACCCAACCCAACCCTATTAAACCCGACTCAACCCATACTTCGACCCAATCCATATCCAACCTCATATAGGGTCGGATATGGGTTGAGCTACCTTAAACCCATACCTATGCGGGTCAGATGAAATATTTGGTCTGTAACGATCCAACCCATGCTTCGTGCAGCCTAAGGACAAGCATCCGTTCGCCCAAAAAAAAGTAAATCGCAATTCAGATGTCTGAGGCACAAGACATCATCGCAACACGTCAAAATTCATCAGACAAGCAATGATGAGACTGGCGTAAGAATGCACCAGCGACCGGCGGCAACTCCAGGCTCCGGCAGTCTAAATCTCCTAGGGCTCCAGCAATCTACTATTGTTCGTGATAAAGCTGCCACCACTTACATTTATGGTAGTATCTTCTTCTCTCTCTGTTTTTTTTGTTTGGTTCGTTTAGTTTTCAGATCTGGTTTGGGGTTTGTTTCGTATTATGTTCTAAGACACAAGGTAAAAAAAAAACCCAAAACATTGCGTATCATTGATTTTCAATTTTTGAAGTGAATGATATATAACTGCATTATCTTTTTTTTTAAAGTTAATCTCTTGTATTTATAAGGCCTGAGAAAGGAAAGCTTGGGATTCATAAAATTCTGTAACTTACTTTGCATTGGAATCATCAGCATCAGTCAGGTTCTGTGGCTTTTGCATTTTGCTCTTAGTTGGTTATTGTCATCATATGTTTTAACCTTGTTTTTATTACATTTTTTCATATTTTTGTTAATGTCATTGTCAAGTTTCAACAATTTATTGAATTGAAATTGGTAAGTACCATAATGTGTAGAGGAAAAGCATTTGTTGATTACCTCATTATAATCTGCCCAAGTCTCCATCTATTAACATATCTAAAATGAGTTTTTCTAGGTACCGCATATTTGTTGATCACTAGTGTCTTAATATACTGCATTTGAGAGGAAGGAAATTTATCTATAACCGACTGGTTGATGAAAAATCTATCAAATTTACAGTGATGTTTCTAATTTCTCCTGAATTCCTAGTGAATTCATTACCATAAATTATTGGCACCATTATCCAGTGCTTAATATCGAATTATTCACTTCTTCCTTTTTTTACAAGAGAGAGGAATCTCTCTTCATTTTCATCTGTACGAAACAATGTGTTGAAATCCCCAATAATACCTAGGGATAATCGCATCCGGAAACAGTTAGTTTATTTTCATCAACACTGTTACAAGCATATTTGAAAGAAATCAAAATTTATGAACCTTCCTAATTTTTTTTATTTGACAATTTATGAACCGATTATTAAATCCCATATATTGTTCATTGATTTTCAGTGAGTAAGAAGTCTTAACTTACAAACCTTCCTAAATTGGTATTCGACATCATTATTATTCTACCTTTACCACCTTCATTATTATTGTTCATTGATTTTCAGTGAGTAAGAAGTCTTTACTTACAAACCTCTATATTGTTATCATTCAGTTTTTTCTGTATTTGTATGTAAATAGGAATTTGTTTGAATGGCTAGAACTTTGGTAATATAAATGATAAACAAAACTTAGCAATTTGTTAATCTAACTACGTTATCTTGCTTGGCTATAGATATTAGTTCGGAAATTTAATGTTTGAACGTTAATGATATCCCATGTAAATATTCTTTACTAAACAATTGTTTTATAAGTGAGAAAATGGTTAGTTAGATCGGTTTGAAAGCCAATAAAAATGTTGAAACCAAATTAATTATTACACTAGTAGAAACTAAACCAAAATGAATATGTATTTTTCAAAATTGAAACCAACATAAAAAATAATTGGTTAGGTTTTGTTTATTTAATTGGTTGGAAGCCTGGTACATTTATTCCTTGTAATAATATTAAAAATAAGCTATAGCTAATCATATAAATAAAGTTGCTCTGATTTTTATTTTAAGCTTCTGCAAACCCGAGAATGTACTGAAATTCTCCATAATTATAGGTGGAAATGGCTTATCTTGATTTTCCTTATTCAAGGCATTTGTGTGGTGAATTCGTCTTCAATAAATTAGTGGATGAGAGCAGTTGCCCTCAGGTATGCTTCTCAAATGTGTACTGGTATAATTTTTTCCCTACTTGTAAAGTAGAAAAAAGAATATATTTTTTCCTTTTAGGAATTTTTAATAAATGGACATGGGTTCTAGCTTAACCTAAATAGTAGAAAAGTTAGAGTTCAAATGAAAATATCTTATTAGCTTATAAAATTTGCAACATAATGTGACTTGTTCGTTTGCAAGATGCTCTGATCATGAGATCATCAACCATACATTTTACATGAAACACAATGCTACATGCACAAACTAAGAATGATGATTTAGCTACTCCTACTTAGTTAACTAATTTACTGAATTTGGTGTTCAAACAACACGAACTCAACTCACATAATAAAGTGAGACTATTTTCAACATAATTACCCATGCCTAAAGAGTATAAAATATGAGCAGCAACAATCAATGCAAGAGCATGATAATAAATAAATTTCCAAGGCTAGCCTATTCGAACCCCCGAAAATGCTGAGTTGCCCCTGTTTTGCAAAAAAATTAAGGACAAAAATACCCCTCTAATTATTTTTGTCTAAATTTATGTTTTTTCAAATTTTTTGTCCACCACACAGAGCAACTACGTGGTGCCTGGGACCACGTACTTGTCCAACGTAGAAGGGTATTTTTTGGAATTTTTTTAATTTTAGGGGGCATCTCAGCAAAACGAATGTTTTTTTCTTCTTCAAAATTTGGATCGCAACTCAGCAAATTTCCAAATAACAACTCTCAAAATCCATAATTGTAAATAGAGACTTAACAAAGCTCCCAAATCAAACAAAAAGTAAAAGATAAATATCCAGAACTTCAGTAAATAAAATCATGTAAAGATGCTGAACAAAGCTTACGTCTGTCTTTTCTCCAGTTCACAAGAAACCCTGAAAATTTACCAGTGATCTTTTTTCCTTTCTAAAGAGAACGACGAATAAGATAGCTGGAAATCGATTCATTACAATTCACAGAAGGTGAAGTTGTTTGTATGTATCATTATGAACGATCTAAATTTTTAACTATTTTTAAGCAATGGGTTTACATAATTTTGCAACATGCACCAGAATGATGGATCCCGGAGCATTCAAAGGTATATACAGTTCACGAAGATTAGAAGAATTTGTTAAGCAGAGATGCCAATCAAAGAACTTTGATTTGAAAGAGGCTTTAGAGCTCCTCCACCAGTTGCTCGATATAATGCCCAAACCAACAATCATTTCCTTTAGTATATTATTTACTTCAATCGCTCGAATGAAGGTTTCACTTCACAATGGTATCGTCATCTCTCCATACAACAACATGAACCTAGTCAAAGTTGTTTCACCTGATACTGTCACGTATGTAATTTTAATCGATCACTGCACTCGCATGAACAAGGTAAACCTTGGTTTTTCTTTATATGGTTCCATGTTAAAACAAGGGTGGAGTGGCAACATCAAAATTTTCAATTCACTTATAAACGGTCTTCGTAAGAAAAACAAGTTAGACGAAGCAGCACAATTACTGAACGTAATGCCTCAGTCAGGATTCGGGAGTTAAACCCGATGTTATCTCATATACTACTTTAATCAAAGGATTCTGCAATATAAGAAACACAAGCTCTGCGATCAGATACTTCAAAAGATGTCAACAGCGAGTGTTACATGCAAAAGTTAGTTTCTCTATGCCCACTTATTATGAAGTTTATGACTTATGTTCTTTTCAAGTAGAAATTAAAATGATAAATGTGTATTCTCTTATCATCCATCCAAAAGATATATTCAAATATGTACTTATTGAGTACAAAGTATAACACACGAACTTGAGGAAAAGCGCACACACGGGCAGTTCTTGGTTATATATTTATGGTAGAATGTAGAAAGTGGGAAGTCTGTGTTGGTCATCTATTGTACAACATTGTGTAACATAGTCGGCTGAGACAGTGGTAGTACACATGGTCACTCGTTGAAACAAATAAAAGTAAATCAAAGTATCAATAAGAGTTTATCTATTACTGATTGTTTTGCAAGTGATGGTGCATATATATAATAGTACAGTACAATTTCCCAAAGAGACTAAAATTTGAACTTTAAACTTTAAGAAAAACTAGACGGCGCTGGAAATTAGGAAGGGAAGTGGGAAGTGAAAAATAGAAACAAGGACAAACTTTAAAAAAAAAATTAGACCGAAGGACAATAAGTTTCATTTTTGAATTGAAAGACAAACTTTGAAAAAAGTTAGGCTGAATGACAGATAATTATAGTTAGAATTTTGTATAGTGTAAATATTGAATATAATGCTAGTTATAACTAGCATTTTGAATAGTATAAACACTGAATATAATGTTAGTTATAAAGCATTGTCCTTCAATCTAATTTTTTCTTAAAGTTTGTCTTTCACTCAAAAATGAAATTTGTTGTACTTTAGTCTAATTTTTTTCAAAATTTGTCCTTCTCCATAATCCCCTTTGAATAGGAATTCATTCGAAAGCATATAAAATCAAAGTAATAAACTAAAAAGAGAATGAAGTGAAATTCTGAATAGCGGCAATTTCGCACTAATTTAGTATCAGATATTTACAGAAGCGACGTTGGATAAACAAAGAAAACAAAGGTATGTTGACTGTAGAGTGCGCATGAAATTTTTTATCGTTAAAAATATTCATAAACAATATACCATAAATAATGTGATAACAGTGAACTAATATAAAACAACTGACAGTAATACTTTAATCCTAACATGCACTAATTCACAACGGTATTGTAATCTCTAACTGTGATATCTTGCTTTTAGTGAACACTATCCTATTTCCAAGCTAAACAAAAAGATGTCAGTATACCTCGCCAGTCACCATATAATAAACTAAACAAACAAAAAGGAAACTCAAATGCAACTTCTTTTGCCTCATAAGTGGCCATTTATTATGCTAGTTTACCTTTGTGATTCACAAATTCTTCCAGCTCTAATTTTATCGCAATTTTATCCGAAGACAATGGAGTATTCCATCTTGCTAGATTTGGCAGATGAATGTGAAGATCCATATATGCGATTGGTCTATACTTGTAAGTACCTTGGTCTACCTGCCTATAAATTTCTAATTTTCCATTTTAACAGGGTATTATATATTTTCTACTGGATTTTTATCTACAGCATCATGAGCAGTATCAGTTTACATGCATGTCAAAGAACATGGAAGTCTTTCAATCCAATTCCCGCGGAGACCTATGAAATGGTAACTAGCAATGGAGTTTGATACGGTGCAATACATTTCTCTTTCAGTTTTGCATGAGAGGCTTGGATGCAACATCAAAGTACAATTTTATATATTGATTAGAGTGGTCCAAAATCTTTGGCAGGTGATAAATAATATTGCACTAGAGATAAAAGAAGTTTATTAGCGTCATAGGATCCTAAAAATTACAGTTTTATGTTATGGCCAGCTGTCTTATGAGAAAAATGTTGCTATATATAAACATAGTGTGAATGAATGAAATCTTTAGACTTGATGAAAATAGTTAGTTTTTATTTGTTATACTTCTTCTTCCTTCTTTAAAATGTTCACTCTATCATTTGGTGCTTTCACTATTGGAACTCCATGGAAGACATCCGATTGCTTTCACTTTAAAATGTTAAACAACTCTCGACGAAATGACCTGTTTTGAGGTTAAATTTTTTTCGCTCATTTTTTACGAAACCAACAATACGGATTGGATTAACACGTCACCAAACATCAGTGGTTCAAATTTGGTCTCGTTTCAAGGTCGTTTGGCCTTCAAACGAAGGGTTTTTAGTCCGAATATCGATGAACGACTATAAATTTAAAATTCAAGATCGACAGTCTATAGTTGTTGATTTTTTCATCATCTTCTGAGAATAGGTTAACTGTACTTTAGATCGGCATAAGGTCCAATAAATTTAATTTTCTGCCAATTATTTGTTGGAGGAAGATAGTAAAAAAGGGAACAGTGAAAAATAGAAAAGCAAGCCTTGACTGTTTATTCCACCACTTAGCAAGAATCAGTACATAAATATATATAGCCAAAACATTTGACCAAATCAAACAAACTAAAAAATAGGAATAACTACTCCTTATTCTTAGACCCACTAACGCACCATCATTAAAATATTGAAACATTAAACTAACTACTATTGCTGATATTATGCCACTAACATAACTTTTGACTTTGAATTAATAACTAACACTTCCCCTTGATTCAAAGTCACTGACACCCAACTGTAACCTGAAACTTTCATGTTTAGCTTGTGCAGAGATTTTGTAAATATGTCAGCCACTTGATAATTTGTCCCACAAAACTTCAGTAACAATGTTCCATTATTTGCAAGCTGTCGGACAAAGTGATGTTGAACATCTATATGCTTTGTTCTAGCATGGAAAGCTGGGTTCTTGCTCATTGCAATTGTAGAACGGTTGTCACAGAACACTTCAGTAGCTTCACTTTGCACAAAACCGAGATCAGCAAGGAGTTTCCTTAGCCATAAAGCCTGACGAGCTGCTGCGGTTGCCGCTGCGTACTCTGCTTCAGCAGATGAAAGTGCCACTGTATCTTGCTTCTTAGAACTCCAAGTTACTACACCAGAACCAAGACTAAAAACATTTCCAGAAGTGCTTCTTCGATCGTCCAAGCAGCCTGCCCAATCACTGTCAGTAAAGCCAACTAACCTGAAATTTGGCACCTTAGAGTACCATATACCAAAATTCTTGGTTCCAGCAAGATAACGGAGAATTCTTTTTGCTGCTCCAAAGTGTTGCTTCGTAGGACTATGCATAAATCTGGACACAACACTGACTGAATATGCAATGTCAGGTCTAGTGTGTGCTAAGTAGTTCAGTCCACCCACAAGACTTCTGAAAAGAGTTGGATTTGCTTTCTCTGTCCCATCATCATGTTGAAGCTTCTCATTAATATTCATAGGAGTGGCTACAGCTTCACAATCAAGCATACCAAATTTCTTCAGAAGATCAACAGTATACTTACTTTGACTCAAAAATACTCCATCTTCGGCTTGAATGACTTCAAGTCCCAAAAAATATTTCAATAAACCCAGGTCTGTCATTTCGAATCATAGAGGACTTGAAACCATCAACTAATGACTTGGATGACCCCATAAGGATCATATCATCAACATACAAACAAACAACCAGAAAATCTTGATTACCTTGATGTCGAAAATACAAAGTCGGCTCATTTTCACTTCTTGTGAATCCATTCTCTCGGAAGAATGAATCAATCTTGCTATACCATGTCTATGGCGCTTGCTTTAATCCATACATAGCTTTTCTTAAGCAATAAACTTTCTTCTCACTGTCATTCACAATAAAGCCTTGAGGTTGTGAGACATAGACTTCCTCTTCAAGTTCACCATTTAAAAAAGCTGATTTCACATCAAGTTGATACACCGGCAATTTCAATTGGGCAGCCAATGCTAGCAGTATTCTCACCGTTTCTAAGCGAGCAACCGGAGAAAAAGTCTCATCAAAGTCTACCCCATGCTCTTGAGAGTATCCCTTTGCTACAAGTCTGGCCTTGTGCTTTTGAATGCTTCCATCAGCATTGTATTTTGTACGAAACACCCACTTGAGTCCAACAACATTCTTGTTTTCCGGAGCATCAACTAACTCCCATGTTTTGTTCCTCTCAATAGCTTGCATTTCGTCTTTCATAGCATCCTGCCAATTTGGTTGTTTTGCTGCTTCTTCAAAATAGATGGGGTCAGAAACTAGTAAAGCAAATGAGCATGAGTTGTAAATGTCATTCAAGGACCGAAATTTCATTGGTGGAGATTCTATAGATGAGCCGGAAGAACTTGAGTTGCTGCCAGCAGGTGATGTAGGAACCGAATTTAACGGTGAGCCTGTAGGAGAAGGAACAGGAGCACACTCTTCTAATAAAGAGTCATCACAAGTGATGCCTTCATGATCAGTAGTAATTTTTCCTTCCTTGTCTTTTCACTCCCAACTTGCTTCCTCATTAAACACAACATTTCTACTAATTACCACCTTGCCATTACTAGGACTATATAGACGATATGCTTTGGACTCATTAGAATAGCCAATAAAGATACACTTCACAGATTTTTCCTCCAATTTTGTACGAGAATCAATCAAAGCATACGCTATACAACCAAAAACTTTTAAATGGCTTACCCGTGGCTTCCTGTTCCACCATGCTTCAAATGGAGTCTTGTTCAAGACTGCTTTTGTTGGAGAAATGTTGAGGAGATACACGGCCGTTGCAACTGCTTCACTCCAGAATTCATTTGACAACTCCTTTGCTTTCAACATACTCCTTGCCATTTCTACAACTGTCCTGTTCTTTCGTTCGGCAACGCCATTTTGTTGTGGTGTCCTCAGTGCTGTAAGTTGCCTTCGTATACCATTCTCATCACAGTAATCAAAGAACTCAGTAGAACAGAACTCGCCACCACGATTAGTCCGTAGTACCTTGATGGTACTTCCACTTTGCTTTTCTACCATTGCTCTAAACTTCTTGAAATACTCAAAAGTTTTTTATTTGCATTTTAAGAAGTAGACCCAACTCATACGAGAATAATCATCTGTGAAGAGCAAAAAATATCAACTTTCGCCAAAAGACTCGGTTTTCATTGGACCACATAAATCAGCATGCACAAGCTCAAGACAAGAAGTAGCTCTCTTTGACATCCCAACTGGAAACGATCTCTTACTCTGCTTCCCATAAATACACCCTTCACAAAATGCAAGTTCACTAATTTTGGGCAGTCCTACAACCATTTCTTTCTGACTCAATAATTTTAGACCATTAATATTAAGATGACCATAACGTAGGTGCCACAAATCACTCTCCTTATTCCCTTTGGTCATTAAAGCTTTACCCATTACACTTGAGACATCCAAAGGAAACATTCTGTTTGGTGTCATTTTAACATCAACAATGATTTGACCAGATTTTTTATCACTCACAGTGCATGAATTTTCATGAAACATAACCTTATATCCACTTGTTAAAAGTTGGCCAACACTTAACAAATTATGAGCTAAATTTGGCACAAATTGAACATCATGGAGAAGTTTAACATCCCCTTTAGTAGTCTTAATGCCAATTGTACCTCTGCCATCAACTCGCATCATCTTGTCATCTCCGAGTTGTACAACTCCCCTTTTTGATTCATCAAGAGTTTTAAATAATGTCTTTGATTCGGACATATGATTAGAGCAACCACTATCGAGGAACCAAACTGTATTGCAATTCTCTGACCCTGGACTCGGTGAATGTGCAACAAACAACTTGCTTTCCTTGTCATCCTCTTCAGATCTTTCAACATAATTTGCTTGCTTTTGCTCCTCTTTCTGTTTTGTCCAACACTCAGCTTCTTTGTGCCCCATCCTGCTGCAATATCTACACTGGATTGAGTAACGTGAGTTACCATGTTGGCCTCTACCTCGACCTCCATCACCATAATAGCCTCTGCCACGATTATTGTCACCATATTGATTCCTACCTCGACCTCGACCATTGTCACGACCTCTTCCTCGTCCTTGGAAACCACCTCGACCGCCTTTACCATGGCTTGCATAATTTTCCGACTTCCCCTTAAAGGAAGATTCACCCTTGGCCTGAAAGGCTTTTTCCTCCACTTTTTCCTTATAATTGTTGAATCTTCCTTCATGAGATAAGAGGGAACACATTAACTCATCAAATGTGTATGTTGAAAGATCCTTTGATTCCTCAATTGCAACAACTACATATCTAAAATCTCTGTTTAGACTTCTCAGAACCTTACTAACAACTCTCACTACTAATGGATTCACCATAAGACTTCATCTGATTTACAACTGCTGACACTCGAGACAAATAATTTTTCACCGGTTCCTTTTCTTTCTGTTGAAGATTATCAAATTCAGATCGAAGTAATTGAAGTTTGACAGCGATTATCTTCTTGTCGCCGTAATACTCATGCTTTAAAATCTCCCATGCTTCCTTTGCTTTCTTGGCTTCAGAAATTCGAGGGAAGATATCATCATCCAATGCCGACTGGATGAACAGTAATGCCTTTGCATCCTTTTTGCGATTCTCACGCAATTTTTGATCGGACTCCGTCGGTGGCTCCACCGGTTCCGTATACCCGTGTTCAACAATCTCCCACAACTCCTGGGATTTCAACAAGGTTTGCATTTTAATGCTCCAAAGGTGATATTTTCCCCTTTGAATAGAGGAATCAAAGGTTGTGATGAAGGATTAACACCGTTGCTTGCCATGAATTCTGATTCTTTCTCGCTCAAACTCACTTGTGTTTTCTCTCTGTTCTATTTGATGTAGGATCGAAACCTGGTATGTTTGTGGTTGCTCTGATACCACACGTGTTGGAGGAAGATAGTAAAAAAGGGAAAAGTGAAAAATAGGAAAGCAAGCCTTGACTGTTTATTCCACCACTTAGCAAGAATCAGTACATAAATATATATAGCCAAAGCATTTGACCAAATCAAACAAACTAAAAAATAGGAATAACTACTCCTTATTCTTAGACCCACTAACGCACCATCATTAAAATATTGAAACATTAAACTAACTACTATTGCTGATATTATGCCACTAACATAACTTTTGACTTTGAATTAATAACTAACATTATTTTATTTTATGTAATTTTATCGTGCTAAATACAGTTAAACATTCATAATTAATTACCCAAAGGTTTAAAAAAATAATTTAACTCGTAAAGATGTTACACTAAATCAACTTTATCGAAGTTACTTAATGGACTGACTAAAAGTCGTATAGATTGGTCGTACAAGTTAGATTTTGAATAACATTAAATTTTTGAATTACGTGAAGACGGATCATCGAAAATACTAATTTAACCGATCAGAACAGTCATTACGTTAAATGGTTGTACTGAAATATCTTATTTATTTTTTAGGGATTAAATTAGTATTTTTTAAATATTTTTCTAAAACGTAGAATGAATAAGAAAAAATAACAAATACAAAATTCATCCGCCGTCGCTAGCCATCGCAAGCCGGCAGAATGTCGAGTATACAAATAAACAAACGCGCAACTTTCTCATTATATTCAGCCTTCCCACCAAAATGCTCGCACACGAAAAAGGAAAGGAAACCCTTGTCAGCCGTCGACGCCTTGCTTAACCGCCACCGCCTCCCGTCGACTTTGCCTTAAGGCCTCCAAAGCTCGCTGAAATTGCCATTCTCTCCAATTTTGTCTTAATTGAGCTAAAATTAAAACTCTAATTTCGGATTTAGGTCTAATTGGTACGATTATGGTTTTGAAATTGATGATTATTGCGTATTAGTTGATGATAATAGTGTATTAGTTGATTTGAAGATGTTAATTAGTGTTGTGATTGTTTAATTTGTAATTAAAAGGCAGGGTTGATTTAAAATTCAAAATTAGTGTATAATTATTGATTAATATGCTTATTGATTAGTTTACGCGAATGTTTGTTATAGTTTAGAACAATATTTGTTATAATTCACGTGAAAGTTAGTGTATAATTATTGATTAACATGCTTATTGATTGGTACGGTTAAACATAATTAATTTATTTTAATTAATTAGTGTGTGTTAATTATAACTGTTAGTGGTTAGTACAAAATAGAGTTATTTTAAATTATTATAAGACAAACTTCAAATTTTAGTTTTCAAAATAGTTAAATTAAAATTTTAAATAGTTAAATGAATTTTAAAATATTTTTTAAAATTTCAAATTTAGTTAATAAAATATTTAAATAGTTGAATAGATTATAAAATATGGTTTAAAATTTAATTTGTAGTTATTAAAATAGGAATTTATGTATTTTTCGAAGTAGTTTGAAATAATAAACTTCTTTTGAAATAAATATTCTGCTAAAATCGATTTTCTAAAAAATTAAGAAATGTATAATGTTTACTTGAAAATAAGCGTTAAGTATTATTTTAACAAATACAACAACAAAAAATTAATGCCTTTTGTCCCAAAAAGCTTTAATTTATCTTAGAAAATACAACAACAACGCATCCCTTGGATATATAATTATGTGTACAAGAGAAAGAAGTGAAGTGCTGTCGTAATTAAAGTCTTTAGTCCCAAAAGGTTTTAATTTGTTTTAGAAAGAAATGAAGTGTTGTCCAAATTTCTAACATATATTTTTAAATTAGAAAAAATATTCGATTATTTTCTTGACCGTAGTTGGATGTATGAATTCAGAACTGGAACGAAAGGTTCGGTGAAGAAATATTTCTATAATGGTGTACACAAATTTATCAGATTCGCTAAATCTAATAATCGAAATAACAAAGAAATTCGTTGCCCTTGTAGCAAGTGCAAACATTTGAAGCATTGAAAACCAGATATAGTTAAAGTACATTTGTATAAAGCTGGTTTTGTGTCTAATTATTACTTGTGGGATCGTCATGGAGAACTTGTTACACCTATACCTAATCTTGTAGTGTCAGGGGACGATTATGTTATGACGAATCCAATAGAAGATACGGTGGAAGATGCAGTACGATCAATGTTCCATACTATCCAAGTTGATGATGAAGACGTAAATGTCCAAGAAGAACCGACCGTGGAAGCGAAAAGAATCTACGATTTATTGGATGCTGTTAAGAGATCGTTGTGGGTTGGTTGTAAAAGCGGAACCGAATTATCAATATTACTATGAAGACTGATTATTCTAAGAATTTGTACCGCTTGTTGTATAATTTATATTTTGAGTTTCTGTTATTATTAATGATGATGACTATGTTGTGAGCTATGTATTATTCTGTTTTATTATTTCTATATATGTCAGGAGATCTTGTTCCACTTTTGTAGTTTTAGTGAAAGCTTTATGTGATTATTAATCAAACATGTTTTCTAATAATAAAATGATATGTTTTTTCATTATATGAAATGATATTTTTGTAGCAGATATGTCTCACAGGAGATCTTTCAGATCTTAGGCTTTTCCTTCTCCTGCTGCTGGCGGGGGTGCCAGCGGCACGATGGATTTACACCCAAGGACGGCCGTTATTCCAAAGAGTGGAGGGTAAGTATCAAACTTATTACAACATCATTAATATTTAGTGCATGTATATTATTTAAAATTTATTAAATGTCTACATTAAAATCAATACAACGTTCATGAGTCGGATGTCGGGATGTTGACCTCATTGGGATGATATCCCAGTGCATATTAAGAATGTTATATGGACGGACGTGATGGTACGTACAAATTTATAACTCATTTGAAAATTAATATACTATATATAATTCAATTTAAGTTCAATGTGTAGGCTACGGTAGTTGTTGAAGAGGCAGATAAAGATATTTTTAGGAATCACTGAATCAAAAGCTAAGAAAAATTTACAAGGACACCCTCTTAGGTGCAAAAAAAGGAATAATAACCAGATTGGATGAGCATTGATATTTGAGTTGAATTTCTGCAGTTCTGGGATACTCTTGCCGCGAAAGTAAGTTATCTAATTTCATATTGTTATTATAATTTGTTTAAAGTTCGTATAATAATTGCATTAAGTTAGTCATTCCTATATTTAAATTTACAGGAAATTTTCGCGTGGAACTCGATAAACAGGAATAAAAATCCTGTTGTACACCGCGGTGGCTCAAAATCTTTCCAAAAATATCGGATGAAATTGGTAAATTTATAAATTGTGATTATAAAATAGTTATAACATTGTTTAATCATATATATACATTGTGTATTCATATATAATTTCAAGCTAAGGAGAAGCAACGTGAGCCTACATATGCGAAGGTCTTCACACGTACTCATGTCGTCGAGCACACAAATGGTGATGACTCAGTTTCGTATGCTTGAATGGACCCTAAATCCCAAACTGTAATGGTAAACATGCTTAAATTTTTTTCTTTTACTTCACATTACATAAGTTGTAAATTGAATATTTATTGTGGCAAAATTCTATTTCTAATCGTAGGAAAGATTTGAAACGGAGCAAGCTCGAGTGATATAGTCCACCGGTCGAGAGGAGTTGACTACGGAGGAGGAAGATAGGATTTTCGATGCTGTGACCGACCCACCTACGCAAAATAAGCGATACGATTACGGTAATCAGGAGGTAATGTTTATTGAGTTCAACTGGTTCATTAACTAATATATAAATTTATTTAATATTAAGCATAAATTATAACCGCTATTAGCTAATTTATAGACGAGGATGTCCCATGCCAATTATAGGAAATCACGGTTCGAAGAGGAGATAGCTCAGCTTAAATAACAGATAGCAGAGCTGAATGATCGGATTTTTGCCGAGGAATGACTATGCTGCTAGATGAGCAGATTGCGGCATATGTTGCAGAGCACGGGCAATTTTCTGGGGGTGGGTCGGGAAATAATGATTATGAGTAGGTGTGGTTGTGTTTGTGATGGATTTTGATTGTTTTGTTTTGTACTTATCTGATATGTGTTGGTGGATTTGATACTTTTTTGACGGTTGTGTTGTTTGTGGATGTTTGATGGATTTATGGATGTTTGATGGTTCTTTTGTTTGGTAGACATGAGGATTTGTAGGTATGATTGTGTTGTTCGATGGAATATTGATTTAAATATTAATTTTTGCGATATAAAATTGCTTATGTGTGATATGTATGAGATTATGCGATGTATACGATGGTTGTAATTGTGAAATTGGGTTTATGTGTTGTATATGAGGTGGATGGAGAGATGAAAATATATGTGCGGTTAAATGGCCTAAATAGTAGCTGTTTTGTAAAACAGAATACCCAGGTTAGCGTCGACTAGCGACGACCTATTGACACAGGCTAGCGACGGCCAGCAATGGTCTATTGGCACATGTTAGCGACGACCAATTGGTTCGCCCATCTCATGCAATATGTCCAATAAGTCGTCCCTACCCGTCGAAAAATTAACGACGAAGCCGTCGCTTAAGCCGTCACCGAATCCTTAACTAAATTAGACTAAAATCACATCAAATCAAAAAGGGATAATACAACATTACAAATCAAGGAACTATAAGGTAAATCAAGAAGGTGATGCTTCAGACCAGCAATGAGGTGAATTCTAATCAAATCAGAAAGGAGGTAAGGCTAATCGATAGTGGGACCCTTCATATCAATGTATATATTGATAAGTTATAATAGTTCACTTCTTATATACGTAAATCAAAATATATATGATGAAATTGATAATAAAAAAATTGTATTTTTTATACACCTGATCAAGATAACTAGCTAGATGATTAAAAATATGAATTTTACCGATTGTAATTAGCGAAGTTAATTGCCGTTTGATTTAAAAAGTGCGAATTTTACAAGTATTTCAAATAAGATACATTATATATCAAAATTGTAGTTCTCGACGATACGAATCCACTGGTGATGTTCGTTCGTCGATTGGGTGTACGGTTTGATCAGAAAATGTGATAGAATTGCGACGAACATGAACCTTCCGTTTCGATCCAACAGTGAAACATCGACGATACAGCGATTGGAAAGTATGGCTTTGTAGAGGAGGATTAGGGCGTCACCTCGCTAGTGATGGATCATTTGGAGGTGCCAGAATTCGCGAAAATCGACGTTGCAAGATTTGGCGGCGGTGGCTCGGGGGAGGCGTCATGGGTGAAGGCAGTAGCGACGTTGGGGAAAGCGTGGCACAGGAAAGCTCCTGGTGGGGTCGGATCAACGTCTAGGTGGTGGTAGGCACCGCAGCGGCGTGATAAACGAATCCTAAAGATGAAGTTGAGAATTCTAGAACACTGTAGCGAGCGGGAAAAACGTAAAAATAATTATATTATTAAAATAAATATATATTTAATAATTACGATATTGCCCTCAACTTAAAACGCTTATAACTTGCATACAGACTCCGTTTCAAACGCAGTTCGTTGAGTTGCGATCGTGGAAAGACGAGGAATGTTTTGGTATATTTTTTGTTGTATTTAGATGTTTTAGAAAAGTGTCTTAGATTGGATAGGTACGTTATATGTTGTTCGATTGACGATTACGAGGATAGACGTTCCTGTATATTTTTCAAAGGAAATGGGGTCTTTGGTGTAACCGGTGACGTCTAGCGATGGCGATTATGGGTATAGGTGCGGCGGTACATTTTCAGAGAAAACGAGGACTTCGGTATAACAATCGACTTCTAACGACAACATTATGGTGCATTTTTAAGAGGAAATGAGTTCTTTGGTGAACAATATGATGATGATGGATACATCACAATTGTTAGAGGAAATGAGTTCTTCGGTGTGTCCAGTGACCTTTAATGATGAGGTTTTCGATTTAGCATTACGACATGATTGCAAGAGTTGAGTACTTAGGATACGCTTTGTCGGTAGCGGGACTGGGACATTTGGATTAATCGTGGATGTGATTAGATATGGATTAGATCTTAGTGAGAACTTAACATATGACATCACTATAGTATTATATTGTATTTAACTGACTTGTTGGGTATAGGTGACATAGGTTAAGGTATGGTTTTCGAGCATAAGTGTTGTTTTACTAGCTTATTAGTATTATACACTTATATGATATGTTACACTCACCTAACGTACATTTGCCCCCTCTATTATTTTCCCTTTTTTTAGTATACTCTAATAAATCGATAGAGAGGACTGGTGGTGACTTAGAGGCGTAATGATGCGATAAATATGCGTAGTCATTTACTTTGCTATTAGCTATATATTCCTTTATCTCAGTTATTCCCAGATATTAGGCTGATTTTGTTACTAGTGTAGAGAAATGTTGTAACAAAAGTTTATTTGACGCCGTATTATTCTATTCGTCTGAGATTGTTGTATTATTGATTATTATATTCTATACCATCCGCTGTGAGTTCCAAAATCATTAGACGGGTTGTTACACGAGTGTAGTTGCTTAAAAATCATTTGGGCGAAATATTATTTCTAATCTTTATTAAAAAACACCCTAAGTAACAATATTTTGTGCATATTTTATTTTCATTGTTGCTATATCACCAAGATGTCTATAGTTTGGTCAATGGTCGCAAACTCTGATAATATTTGTGGTAATTTATAAAAATATTTGTATTAATAAGGGTAATACATGATACACTTAGCACTACATACCCTATGGTGCTAACTGCATTATGTTTTACCCTTCATAATACCACGTTTGTTACGATGAAGTGAAGCATAGTTCCTGCGCTACACTACAAGTAATATAGGAAGAAAACAACATAGTACATATGCTTTGTAATAATTAATGACAACATTGCTGAAATTTACTTTTAATTTGGAAATTAGCTATTATTACCTATTTTCAAATTATTCCACTTTAGCCCTTTCATAAAAATATATTACAGAAAACATCATTATCAATAAAATAAATTATAGTTTTTAATGTAAATATTTGTATATTTTCTACAAATTAAAAGAAACAGAATTGAATTTTTTCTTCAAATTCAATCCATATCATATTCGATCAAACTTGATCGAACAGGCCTCATCCGAAAAAGTAGATTAATAAGCATAATAATATGTGCATTTGAAGTGTTATTACTCAATTGGACTCGATCCACCAAGAGGGAATCCTGCATCGGTTTGGGTTTATATTTTAATATATAATTTAGATCCGATAAAATCCAGCATGATTAGAACCAAGATGGTTGGATTGGGCCTAGATCTGAATCGACGAGTACTTAAAACTAACAAGAACTTGATAAGGGTGAGATGGTTGATGTATTTGAGAAAGAATCTTGATGGAGGCTTCCTTAAAAAGAGTAGAAGTTGCAATGGTCGGAGTTTGGGCAAATTTTGAGATAGAAAATCTAAAGGATCGGCTACTATTAGCATCATATTGATAGAGTTAGGGGTATGCCCAAAGAGGAATTATGTAATTTGCTACACATATCTAACTCGTTGACCAATCTTGTTCGAAATAAAGATGTTTTCTTTCTATTATATACTTGATAAAATGTGATTATATTAATTAATTAATTTAATTAAAAGTATATTTAATAGAAAATCCATAAATGGTATTGTTATCCCACCTTTTGGTCAAAGCTGGAATATCAACAAATTGGCAAGGAACGATGGATATCAGGATTGGAGATCAATTGGAAACAAGGATGCAATCGATGTTGTCAAAATTTGGCCGAGCTCCGATCAGGACGGAATCGATTGGAGATGATGATGAGGACTAGGAAAGGCTATGTTTCAAGTTTCAAATCGATCGGAGGTCGTATGCTCGAGATGTGAATGGATTAAGGTATGAAGGGAATGGTTCATATCGATGCATTTCGCATCGATCGGCAGGTGACGTTTCGAACCGATGCTGTTCGTATCGATCAAAAACAGAGCGTAGTTGTGGACTTCGAATCGATTGGATTCGTATCGATCGGCAGAGGTTCGGCTTGGCGAAGTTTGTATCGATCAAGGTTTCGGTTCGACTCGATGGTTTCGTATCGGTCAGATAGGAAGGCTAGATGGATTTCACTCGATGGTAATGCACCCAGATTGGTAGGCGAGCGTGAAGTGGTTTGTTCGAATCGATATGTTTTGTATCGATCAGGATGGGGACAGGTGGTGCACTTCGAGTCGATGAACTCGTATCGACCACAGGAGCATAGTTCGACTCCATCAGCTCTGCAGATCTTCATCAAATCCATCAGGTAAAGTCTCGCTCGTATCCGTCAGGTAAGGCTTTGTTCGTATCCATTGTTGTGTCTAGTTTCGTACCCATCTGTTGGCCGTTCATGCGGTTTTGATGCAAATAGTTGAGTACGAACATTATGAAGGGGCAGTGGACACGAACAAGCGTGAAGCGTGGATACATGCGAATAATATCCACAAATCCAGGGAAGAAGCATTCAACTCGGCGCACAAGGTGGATCACTCCAGGAAGCTCGCGACACGTCATCGCATGCGCACGTGCTCAAATCGAGTCGAACAGGCGGGTACGAAGCATGGATTCGAACGCGGCAATGCTGGCGAAGATCACAATCTTGCATCGATCATAACTCATGAACCATAGATCCAAACGCAATGAAATTTTCACAGTAACTTGCATATAAGGTAAAGGACAATCCTGCCAAGTTTCAGCTCGATTGGATCATTTCTTGATGGATACGAAATTGCTTCACATCGATCGCAGATCGAGTCGAAACTTGGTGGGGTCGGTCGCGTGGGCCCCCTCACGTGCCAGAAGAAGTCTCCTAAAGTTTGAGCGCGATCTCAGCCTCCTACGCCTATATATAGCCCCCTGAAGCCTACGAAAAAGGGATCTTTTTGGCCGTTCAACGTCCAGACTCTACCGGATTCAATTCTATTTCTTTCCATTGCTGTTATACTCGAAATTCATTCATTGTATCTGCTGTAATCATCTGTAACCAGCAAAGAACATCAATAAAAGATAAAAATCTTGAAGTGGACGTAGGTCGGAGATAACCGAACCACTATAAACTGTGTGTCACTGTTCATTATTTCTGGATTGCTGTTTGTTGCTAGCTTAGATCTGAGATTTGTGTTTGAATATTGCTGATTTGTATTCAGACACTGGTGCTTTCACAATACCTGGGGTTTGTGACCATTTTTGGCGCAAACACTTTGGTGCTTTCACTGAGAACGACTAGCACCCGCTACATCGGATTGAAGTTCAGATCTGGAAAGCGTGAAGAGTTGAGATTTTAAAGACAATGACTCGACAAACAAGACAAAGAGCTGAGAGAAGCCAACAAGGAGGAAGTCAAGAGGCATCCTCCGGAGCTGGAGAAGGGCAAGCTTCTATCTACATCACCAGAGATGAAATGGAAGCTATGGCAAATTCATTGCACGAAAGGTTGTTAAAGAGTCAACAGGACATGATGCAGACTTTCTTCGAGCAGATAAGAGCCGCGGGAACACAAAACGTTGGACCAGCTACAGCGACTGCAAATGTGGAACAAGGAGCTAGGGTTATGGAACCCAATAGAGAACCGAATACAGAACCGGAAGGCAATCAACAAGAGCTTGGGGACAGGCCCGCAGGATCCAATACAGGAGGACCTTTGGAAGGAGTTCAACAGGCCAGGGCCAACGTTGCTGCTAATGAGCCTCATGAAGAATATGTGCCGGAGTTCCCTCGGGAGCGTGGGGGGCAACCCCTGACTGGCAACACTGGATTAGTGGAAATCATTAGGAAGACTATGCGAGGAGGTTTGACCAATAGAGATTTGGAAGGGGTGAACAGGAGTCCATTCGCTCGAGAAATCAGGATAGCTCAGAATCCACCTAAGTTCAAGTTGCCTAGCGTGGAAGTATATAATGGTAAGGCTGATCCGACTGATCACTTGATGAGATACGCTAGACACATGGAAGTGCTGGGGGCATCGGAGGAAGTGATGGCCAGATGTTTCCCGCTGTATTTGACAGATCTAGCTGCAATGTGGTTTAGGCAGCTAGAAGAAGGATCTATCAGGACTTGGAGGGAATTGGTGGATAGGTTTTTGGGACAGTTTCGGGTTCATATCAAAAGACCTAAGAACATGATGACGTTAACATCGATAAAGCAACGAACGGATGAATCGCTTAGAGCATTTCTAACTCGATTCAATGCGGCAGTTGCTTCGGTGGATCGGCCGGATCCATCGATGGTTTTAATGGCGGCAGTGTCAGGAGTCAGGGAGGATTCAGATTTCAAGGTATCTTTAATACGAGACCCACCACTGGATCTCGGAGAATTCTTTCATGAAGCTGAGAGGTTCCTCCGACAAGAGGATGCATGTGCAGATCTAAAGTTGAAGGAAGTGAATGCAACTGAGGGTGGAGGACCATCCAGTAGAGGTTCGGATAAAGATAAAGAGAAAAGGAAGTTGGATGATGATTCTGAAAAAGCTAGGAAGCGATGGAAGGATCCAAAGTTTTCCACATACACGGGATTAAACGAGACACTGGAGCGGATATACATGGAAACCCGGAATCGCCTTCCTTACCGGAGGCCGGCTAGGAGAGAACCATCCGAGCGGGAGAGGGCATCAAGAAGGCACTGTCTCTTTCACGATTTGGACGGGCATGATACCAACAGCTGCAGGCACTTAAAGGACATAATTGAGGAGCATGTGAGGAATGGACAGTTGAGGCAGTATGTTGGGGCACGGAATGCGGCGGTGGAGCAGGAGCAACCACGGCCCACCTCACACCATGATGATGTGAGGCCCAGGAATGACGGTCGATTGGTTATCAATTGACCAGGATAACATGAAATAAGTAACAAACCATTAGTGAGCACCCAAGTCATTTACACATGTATGGGGACGGAGATAGCCCCTAGGCATGCTCTGAATGATGATAAACCGCGAAGCCACGGTTTGCGAAATCTGTATTTTGTTTTTTGATTGGACACTTGGTTTTCTGGTTTGGTTTTGGAGTTTGGTTTGAACTCCTGGTTTTGTTTGTTTTCTGTTTTGGATTTTCGTTTGGATGACTGGTTTCTGTTTTGGATGCTGGTTTGGATATCTGATCTTTTTGGTTTGACTTGGGTTTTGGATTGGATTTTGACTGGATTTTTGTTTGGATTTTGATAAAACGGTCGTCGGGTATGGATTATGCCTGGCAAAGGGTGAGTCGTTTTGCCCGAACGCGGTAAAGTGACTCATTCAGGTCATCGGGCATGGACTATGCTCGATAAGGGTCCGGAGAAACCAGGATTCGGCCTAGGACTTAGGCCCCTTATTATCGATTATTGTTTCAGGTCGTTGAGTATGGACTATGCTCAACAAGGGTCCGGAGCGACCAGGATTTGGCTTAGGACTTAAGCCATGGCATTACTTACGTCCAGGGACACTGGACCACGGTCGTCAGGTGTGGATTGCGCTTGGCAAGAACCCGGAGAGGTTATCTCAACGTCCAGGGATACTAGACCACGGTCGTCAGGTGTGGATTGCTCTTGGCAAGGGCTTGGAGAGGTTATGGATTTGGATATCGACCCGGAGAGGTCCTAGATTCGGTTATTGGCTATTGACTAAGGATGGGTTAAGACTCGGATATCGAGTTTGGATGGGCATGGAATTGGCTATGGACTTTGGATATCGGATTTGGAACTATCCAAAACACGCCTTATTGTCACAAGGCATGTTTTGGGGGGCAAATGTTATCCCACCTTTTAGTCAAAGCTGGAATATCAACAAATTGGCAAGGAACGATGGATATCAGGATTGGAGATCAATTGGAAACAAGGATGCAATCGATGTTGTCAAAATTTGGCCGAGCTCCGATCAGGACGGAATCGATTGGAGATGATGATGAGGACTAGGAAAGGCTATGTTTCAAGTTTCAAATCGATCGGAGGTCGTATGCTCGAGATGTGAATGGATTAAGGTATGAAGGGAATGGTTCGTATCGATGCATTTCGCATCGATCGGCAGGTGACGTTTCGAACCGATGCTGTTCGTATCGATCAAAAACAGAGCGTAGTTGTGGACTTCGAATCGATTGGATTCGTATCGATCGGCAGAGGTTCGGCTTGGCGAAGTTCGTATCGATCAAGGTTTCGGTTCGACTCGATGGTTTCGTATCGGTCAGATAGGAAGGCTAGATGGATTTCACTCGATGGTAATGCACCCAGATTGGTAGGCGAGCGTGAAGTGGTTTGTTCGAATCGATATGTTTTGTATCGATCAGGATGGGGACAGGTGGTGCACTTCGAGTCGATGAACTCGTATCGACCACAGGAGCACAGTTCGACTCCATCAGCTCTGCAGATCTTCATCAAATCCATCAGGTAAAGTCTCGCTCGTATCCGTCAGGTAAGGCTTTGTTCGTATCCATCGTTGTGTCTAGTTTCGTACCCATCTGTTGGCCGTTCATGCGGTTTCGATGCAAATAGTTGAGTACGAACATTATGAAGGTGCAGTGGACACGAACAAGCGTGAAAGCGTGGATACATGCGAATAATATCCACAAATCCAGGGAAGAAGCATTCAACTCGGCGCACAAGGTGGATCGCTCCAGGAAGCTCGCGACACGTCATCAAATGCGCACGTGCTCAAATCGAGTCGAACAAGCGGGTACGAAGCATGGATTCGAACGCGGCAATGCTGGCGAAGATCACAATCTTGCATCGATCATAACTCATGAACCATAGATCCAAACACAATGAAATTTTCACAGTAGCTTGCATATAAGGTAAAGGACAATCCTGCCAAGTTTCAGCTCGATTGGATCATTTCTTGATGGATACGAAATTGCTTCACATCGATCGCAGATCGAGTCGAAACTTGGTGGGGTCGGTCGCGTGGGCCCCCTCACGTGCCAGAAGAAGTCTCCCAAAGTTTGAGCGCGATCTCAGCCTCCTACGCCTATATATAGCCCCCTGAAGCCTACGAAAAAGGGATCTTTTTGGCCGTTCAACGTCCAGACTCTGCCGTATTCAATTCTATTTCTTTCCATTGCTGTTATACTCGAAATTCATTCATTGTATCTGCTGTAATCATCTGTAACCAGCAAAGAACATCAATAAAAGATAAAAATCTTGAAGTGGACATAGGCCGGAGATAGCCGAACCACTATAAACTGTGTGTCACTGTTCATTATTTCTGGATTGCTGTTTGTTGCTAGCTTAGATCTGAGATTTGTGTTTGAATATTGCTGATTTGTATTCAGACACTGGTGCTTTCACAATACCTGGGGTTTGTGACCATTTTTGGCGCAAACAGGTATGTTTTGTGATAGTAGTTACAAAGTGTTGTAACCATGAGTAATTTATCATAGTAAAATTAAATATATCATTTTAAATGTTCCTAGTCAAGATGCATCGAGGATGGATATCGAAGTATTCGTTGAGACTAGAGTACGTAATGCTCTCCAAATGATAGAAAATGTATTACTCATGACTGCTGGAGGCACCTTGGGGTTATGTATTGATAGTTATTAGATAATTGTGGAACGACTCACTCGATAGTTTTCTGTTGGTTAATATAACTAAGGTCAAACAGAAAATATCAATGCGACTAATTTACACAGTTCTCTTGACTTGAGAATACTGTGGATATTCAATATGAAAGCTCCGCTTTGATTATAGTCAAATCATGGCATGACGTCCATCGAGTAACTATAGTTGGGATGAGTGAAAGTATCGGAAGTGAAGCACTATTCAAGAGGGGATTCGTCTCCTCAGTTATATGGGGTTAGTATCACGGTCAACTCAAGTCAACCCAAAGTAAAATCTCTGACCAGAGTAGAAAGGCTAATAATAATTGTTATTATTGAACCAAGGACTTTGTGTTTGGACTATAGAGTTGAATGTGGACGATGTTGGAATTTTGACCATTACCAAATTCAATAAGTCCAAAGTGATATAGTTTTGACGAAGAGAATTGGTGTAAATAATTATCACAATTGGGTAATGCTTAATAAAGTGAAATTAGATATTACTAAAGCTGAGTAAGCAATAAATTTGGTCATAATGTCACACCACCTGCTAAGTGAAGTGTGAACATTAACATTCGAATAGTTCGATGTTAATCGCTGATCGAATTTACACCCAAGAGTTATATAACCGAAATGATGAATTATCTTTAGACCAAACAAATTAATTAGTTTATAATTGTTATAAATTGATTAAACTAATTAATATCTATGAAATATTAATTATAAAATTTGGATATGATTTGAGAAATAAATTTGTTGCATGTATTTATAAAAGTTACAAATATATTGATCGATATGAGATATCGATAACAAATTAAGTTAAATATAATTGTGTATATTTAATTTGGGTTAAATGGGTTCACAAACCCATGCATTTTAGAGTGATAGGCGGTTGGTCTAGCAAGTGGAAGGGGCGGCTACTATGAGTGCAATTAGGGTTTGAAGATGTGTGGTTGAGATCATAGTTTGCTCTCTTATCCTCCCCATATAAATACTAATCTCAAAACTCTAATCACAAGCTAATTTATTTTTTTGAGCCTTCACTTTCTTCTTCTTCTTCTTCCTTTTAATGGCAGCAACTATCCTCTAGAAATATCCCAAAATCTCAAATCCAATTCAAGTTAAATAAAAACTATTTGATAGTGAATGGTCGTTGATTGTAGACGAGCAATCTCCCTAATCAAAGAATTTTAGAGAAAGAGATTTCATTATTTCAAAGTGGAATTTAGGGCATTTGTTCTGGGTAATGTTTTTCTGTATGTTAATCATATTATTGTGGTTTTAATATTTTTAAATCATTTAATCTCATGTATATAAATTAGACTATTGATTATTTTATTAGTTAGGTGAGATTTTTGTATGTATTGTTGTTGTAACAATGGAGATTGGATATGTGTATAAAGTTTATTGATCTAATTCATGTTTTATGTTTGTGATATGATATTCAATATTAAAATAAATTTTACTTTAAAATTATATATGTTTATATATATATAAATTAATTTATCATTTAACTATTCACATACAATTTGAATCAAAACATATGTTTTCATTTTTATTGTATAACATTGATCTGAAATTTTCTTGACACTTGTTTATGTCTATTATGAATTATAAGTGTTGGAAATAATTTTTTATCGTTTATTTATATATTATTATTAAATTTAATGATTATCTAATTCCATAATTCATGTAAAATAATATGTGTTTCTAAATTAAATTATATATTTTTAAATTATTTCATCATGTCAGGTACCTTAGAAAAAAAGTTCAGATTTTTTCAACCTTATTTTATATTTTAAAAATTAATTTAGTTCTGGCCTACTATCTACTATTTTATTACAAATATTATTTTAATTAAAAAATTCCAAAAAAAGTTCCTAAGCCTTAAAATATGATTCTAGATTTTCTAAAATTATAAAATTTGAATTTTTATTATATAATTATTTTATATTAATTTATTATGGTCGATACTATTTAATTCAATATAATATACATATATTAAATATTAAAATCATTGTAAATTCAGATCTGATATGTTTTCTGATTAGTGAGTAAAGAAAATTAATTATTTCAACATATATATATATATATGTGTATACATATATGTTTATTGCTATTTATGGTACAATATATAGTTATATAAACAAATAAATATTTTCTACAATATTTTAATGATAAAATATATTGTATACATATATATATATATAATCATTTGAAATTTATAACTATATGTTCATGCACATAGTTGACAACATACAATGCATACAAAATGAGCTAATGTGTCTGTTGCAATATAAATCTCAACATCTGTATACGGACATGTTATACCATGTAGAGATTGCTATGTTACACGTGCACACACAGATATATATATATATATATATGTATGTATGCGATACATACATACATATATATATATGTATGTATGTATATTTATCTAAGTAAAATCAAAATTAAATAAATCTCAAATTACAATTTAAATAAATATTTGTACCAAATGTGATATGTTGCACTTAGAATACATTTGGACTTTGTCACATTTCATGCCATAAATAAATTGCCAATTAATGACATTTAATGAATCAATCAATTTAATTAAAGAGAGAGAAAATAAATGGTTACTCTCTCCATTTAATGTAATTTATGCTCTCAATTTATTACTTGTTTTAGGGAAAGAAACGAAATGTTTCCTTTCCTAAAATAACTCTTATACATAAATGTTAAGTGTATTTGATACACTGTACATTTAAAAATAAATTTGTTTTAAACTTCCTTTTAATTAATTTAAATAAAATACATGATTTTATTTAAACTAAATTTAGAAAAATTCTAAATTAATTTAGACTTCATAGGCCCATTAAAGTTCTAAAATGGTTAGCATTTTTTAAATTCATCCATTTCTTTCGCTGTGGGCTGGCCCAGTTCTTTCAATGATATCAAAACTCAATAGCCTATGCGATCTAAATTAGTTATATTAGGGCTAACTAATTAAGCTTGGCCACTTAGTACGGTGTCTAGAAAGATAGTGTCAGGGATTGGAATTGGGTAATCAAGTATCCTGCCCTACCTGGTTACCAACCTAGGCCGAAAGGTGACGTGTGCCCAAAGGTTACCCCTAATAGAAAAGGCCCAACTTGAATTAGGCTTTGGGCTAATTTTCAAAATTGTTTTGAAAATTAAAGTTAAAGATTTTAAATTTAATAGTTAAATTTAAATTAAAACATGTTTATTATAAAGTGGAAATTAGCCACAAGGGCCTCTTTAGCAAGTGGAATTAGTTTCTAGGACACACAGATGAAATAATTACTTTCAAGGACAAAACGTAAAATAATTAGTATCTAGGGCCTAAAAACCTATGAAATTATGTCCTTGAAAGTAATTGGACTGCTGACTTTGTCCTTGAAAGTAATTATTCCACTGACTTTGGCCTTGAAAGTAATTTATTTGAATGTGTGTTCTAGAAACTAATTGGACTGCAAAGTTTGTCATTCTGGTGAAATGCCCCTATTATAAAAGTTATAATATAATATAATTTTTCAAAATGTTTGAAAAACAACAACAACTACTACAACAACAACTAAGCCATTATTCCCAAACAAGTTGGGGTCGGCTAAAATTTTTGAAAAACAATTCACATTAATTTCAAATTTCAAATTTATTAATAAGATTAATAAAAGTAAATTAATTAAATAAGTTAATTAATTAATAAACAAGTGCATGTATTATATATTGAGATTTATGTTATGTTGTTTTAAATTGTTTAAAATAACATAAGTATACATGTATGTTTATGAGTTGAAGTTTGAAATTAATATAATTTAATTAAAATAGCTTAATTAAACAAATTAATTAAAAGGTTAATTAATTAAATAATATACACATGTATATGATATATATGTTATACTATAAAGGTTATAGTACATACAAATATAACTATTATATCAATATAATAATTAATTAATGTTAATTAATTAAATATTATTTAATTAATATATACTGAAGGTGGAACATTAAAGAAACCCATAATAGACTTAAGAAATAAATACATACATAATCGTACGTATACTGTGATTCCCAATGTGTCCGACACTTGAATCACAAGGGTAATTCACAAGAATTACATATTTAAGTCAATATCACTCAATATAATATATTGAAGATTATGAATCTTTAATATAATATTGTCCTCTACTATATATATATTAATAAATTACTTGCATACTCCTTAGTTGTTGAGCAGACTCAAGCTAGGGATGTTATGTGTAGTATTATTAATATATTGAATAGACGAGGTAAGATAACTTTATGTATTTGTTAAGCAGACTCAAGGTACATTTACTATAATTAGGCCATTGTGATATGGTAGGTACAGGTGAATAATTTTGTTTTAATTTTTTGAGTAGACTCAAGGTCGAAATGGAATTAGGACAAAATACCATAGGGTTAGGAGTTGGATATGATACAACCGATAAGGAGTTATCCATCGTGTTAGTAACTTAGGCATTAGTTTTGATGACAACAACCATATGACATTATATAAAATATAGATACCAATTTTTTTATCAAGTTATATATAGTATATAGTGTAGGATATTAGACATGTGTTGATTTAGAAGACTGTACAGTATCAAGAGAAGATTCAAGAGACTGATATAGAGATGTAAGAGTTAGAGATTAAAGAATCATGAGTTTGAAAATTCTAGAAATCAAGATAAGTTATAGAGTCATAGATTGTTTTGTTAAAGCCCTGCTAGCACTTCTTTGATCTCTCTTCATTTTTCAAAAAGGTTTTTAAAATCTATTCTCTGATTTTAAATGATTTTCAAATATCCTGGTTTTCAAAAATGATTTCTATAGAATCACTGTTTTCAAAACGATCTTTCAAACATCTTTTCAAAATAGTTTTCAAATGATTTTTAAACTTCTATTTATTAACAAGTTTATTATATTTTGAGTAATTAGGTTTTTAAGCATTTTATATTTTAATATACTTTTTATTTTGAATATAATTTTTCGGTTTTATATTTTCTAAAAGATATGGTATTCAAAAGTAATTTTTTACATTCATTAATACTTTAATATATATATATATTCACCTATACTATATATATTATTTTTATTTTTTCAAAAGAAATTCATATTTAAATCGTTTATAAATTAAAATATTTCAAAATAATTTAAATAAAATTTTCTTAAGTTTTACTATGATTAAAATATGTATAAAATATGGTTATATGATTTTACATAGTATCAAAATATTTTACAAAGCTTCATTTTTTCAAAACAATTTTTATTAAATGATTATTCAAAATACCAGGGGATATGTCGACATATCCTCTTCATATATGTCAACATATAGTTCGGCAAATTCAAATTTTGAATGGAAGTGTCTATTCATCGTACCTCTTCGTGAATGGACATTACTGTTGTTTCTCTATAAATAGGGGTTCTCTCAACGAATTTTGGTTAGCTACTTTCTCATATTTTCTCTCCACTTTTACTCTCTTGATCTCTAAAAGAAAATCTATTCAAAATCTTCTCAAATTCAACTAGAATCAAATTCAAACTCTATTTAATTGATTCTCTTTTATTTACTCTCTAAGCTCTCCCACTCAAATCAAGATTAAAGTGTTATTCAAGGGTTATAGGATCATTTGTGCTTAAGATCAAGAAATTGGGTCTGTAAACAATATCATAGCATACTGTTATATTCTTGGGTGTGCTTGGTATCCCTAAAATCCAAGTGGGTGTGCTTATGTCCCGTCTGAATCAAGTGGGTGTGCTTGGTGTCCCGCTTGAATCCAAGTGGGTCTGCTGGTGTCCCGCCCAAATCCAGTGAGCGTATCCAGAACTTGGAAAATCTGGATGGTATGTGACGTGGTCTTGAAATCGAGATTGTATTGACTTTGATATTTGAAAAGAAATCTGTATAAGAAATTGTAAAAGACTGGATGTAGGGTAACTCCGAACCAGTATTAAATTTCTGGTGTGATCTCTCGAACTCTTTAATTTTTACTTATACTACATTTATATCTGTCTGTGTTTGTATCTGTGATTGTTGATTCTGCATTGTTTAATTATAATCTTAAAAGAATTTAAAAAAAATCATAAAAATCAGTTAACACCATTCACCCCTTCCTCTAGTGTTAAATTAGGCTTAAGGTCCATCTTCCTCAAACTAACATTTGGTATCAGAGCATTGGTTTTCAAAGTATTCATAATTTTGATTTTTGAAAAGTTTAAATTTCTAAAAACACTGTTAGTTCACTTATTAATAACACCTTTGTCGAAGGACAATCCGCTGCCAGTCCCTCACTTTTTAATGGTAGTAATTACACCTATTAGTCTTGTAGAAAGAAAATTTACTTACAGTCAACTGGTATAGATATTTGGAATATCATACAGAATGAGTACACTGAGCCCCAGACTAACTTTTCACAATGGACCGCTGACAAAAAGGCACTTGTACAAAGCAATTTTAAAGCCACGAATATTTTGTTTTGTTCATTAGATAATAATGAATTCAATAGAGTGTCTATTTGTAAGTCTGCATATGAAATACGGAGAACAGTGCAAGTTACACATGAGGGCACTAGTAAAGTCAAACATACCAAAATTTCTATCTTAACAAATCAGTTTCAATTATTTAAAATGAGTCCAAAGGAGTATATTTTTGATATGTATAGTAGATTTCAAAATATAGTACATTCACTAATTGCATTGGGTAAAAAAATTCTAAAGAGGATCAAGTTAAAAAATCCTCAATTCCCTTACTGTTGAATGAGATCAAAAGAATCTTGCAATTGAAGAGGCTAATGACATTAGCACTTTGAAAATTGAAGAGTTAATTGGAATTTAATGTCATTTGAAGCACAAATGCAAGGCAGGAGAGAAAGCAAGGCAATAGAGAAGAAATCCATTGCTTTCAATACCACAATAGATGATCTGGATTCAGACAACGATGATGATGAAGAAATTGCCTTTAAGACCAGAAATTTCAAAAAAAATCAAAAATAAAGAAAGATGAATAATCTCAAGAGAAATGATAACAAAAATCTAGGAAGTGGAAGTGGAAACGTTAGATGTTTTAACTATAATGAATTTGGCCATATGCAGAAAGACTGTCCACAACCGAAGAAACCAAAAAACTCACCAAATACTGATTCGTCCAAAAAATGGAGAAAGGCTTATACTGCGACATTAGACTATTCACATACTTCCTCAAGTGAACCAAATACTGAAAAAAAATGCTAATATGTGCTTCATAGTAATAATCAATTTAGAAAAGTTCAAAGAAATGGAGCAAAAAAATAGGTACGTGTTTAAAATTTCAATTTTGAATTTTTTTAATAGAGTTTTTGGTTGCTTTTGATTGTTAGGAATAATCTATAGTTTAATAGTAATATTGGATGAATCTAGTGTGTGTGTGTGTGTATTTTAAATATTTTATAAAATTTATTTTTATAATATAATATTAAAATAAAAATAATACAGAATATATGTATATTTTTAATTTTAAAATTATTTATTAAATACATAGATTAGTGATAATTAAATAATCATTATATACATATACAAACAAATAGGAATAATTTATTATATTCTTAATTTGGAGAATCACGGGCTATATGTTGACATATCTCCTTACTATATATCGACATATGCACATGAATTCAGAATTTGAAATTTTATTTCAAATTTCAAATTTGAAATTCCCTCCATCTTTTCACCAATTCCAATGTCCTAAAAAGGTGTCTCTTGCCAGAGAACATGTCTATTGGCTCTCTATTTTATTATTCCATCTCCATCCATTTATTTCATTCTCATTTTCATAATTCAAAAATTCATTATCTCTCTTATCTCTTGAAACAATTCATCAATGACATCCTCAAGCAATACTCTTAATCCTTAAGGCTTTCCAAGAATACTAAGAGCTGTCTTTTCTATGATAAAGATGGAATGGAAGCCTATATGGAATATGTTTCTTTAGAAAAGCCTCTTCCGGAAGATTCCCCAAATTTGATGATTTATCTACTTATGATCTTTATGATCTTTGTATTCAAAATGGAATCCTTGGTTTGATTGATGCTTCCCAAAATGATTTTTTATGTTTTCTAAATTTAATAAAAATGTTTTATGCAACTTAAAAGTGAAGTTTTATGAAGGGAATGAAGGTGAAGTTTGGAGTAGTGTCAAAGGCAATCAATTTGTTTTAAATTGTGAAATTTTAGGTAACATTCTAGGATGCAAATCTAGTGGAATGGACCTTTCGACTTTTAAAATTGATATTCAAAATCGTGAAGTTCTTCACGATGTTTTTGAAAGGTGTTGATTTTGAGTTCAAAAACAAAAATTTGCGTCCTAAAGCAAGAACTTTGAGTCTTCTTTTGCAACAAAGCATAACTCCAAGGATGAAAAATTATAATAACCCGACTCAAAAAGTTTTCAAAGAACTTTTTGCAATTTATGGTCATTACCTATATGTCGACAAATAACGGGCAGAAACCAAAAGAAGTGCTACCAGGGCTTTAACAAAATAATCTATGACTCTGTAACTTATCTTGATATCTTGAATCTTCAAACTTATGAGTCTTCAATCTCTAACTCCAAATCTCTATATCAACCTCTTGAATCTGCTCTTGATACTGTATGGTCTTCTTTATCAACACCTGTCTAATATCCTGCACTATATACTATATATAACTTAATAAAAAACATTAGTATCTATATTTTATATAATATTATATGGTTGTTGTCATCAAAACCAATGCCTAAGGTACTAACAATCTCCCACTTTTTGATGATGACAACCATGTTTATAAAATATGATATAACTCCCCTTGAGTTACAAAACTTCCCCTTAATCAATGCATGGATATTTTATATATTTCTCCCCCTTTAGTATCAACAAAAAATATAACCATAACTCCCCCTAACTAAGTTACTATATGATATATAAAAGTGATATGTTAATGAATAAGAAAACCAATTTTAAATCCAATCCATACATTCAAATCCAAATTCAAACCAAACATACACACGAAATCAAATCCAAATCCTAACAAATCAAATCATAGTGTACTAATCCTAAGTCCTAAGATTTTCTCTTGATAATGGAGGACTTGTGGATAGGACAAAAAGGGTAGTGAAGATAGAAATTCCCTTTTTGTTCGATGAGATTCCATCTCGATCGAAGCATACTTCACCGGCACATCTTACTTCATCATCGTCCTCTTTTTCTTCCTCTTCTTCCTCATCTTCATTTGTAGGATTAAGTTCATCCTCTTCAATCACTATTGGATTTATTAGATTATCCAATAGAAATTTCTAAAAATTGCGAAGAATTCGGCCTTGTTTCTCTTGTTCCTTCATCATTCTCAATTGAATGGCTTCCATTTCAAAAAGCATATTGAGAGTATGCTTCAGATCACTCTCAATCTTGGTTACTTTGGCTAATGTAGAGGTTTCAAGAGGGCTCAAAATTGGGAAAACGAATGAAAATGACATGGATTCATGCCTTGGACGTTTGGAATTAGTAGGATCCATTAATTTAATTTTATTTGTGATTTCCAGAAAGAAGATGACTGCAAAATGGGTTTGTTTTCGAAATAAAGTGGTTATATATAGTCATTTCATGTTTTGAATTAAGGAGGGATATTTGAATTCTGAAAATAACTACTTATGTCGACATATAGGAAGTGGATATGTCGAAATATCTAGTGTATTTTTTATAATTTGTTTTTCTTTTTAATTTTTTAATTTTATGTCATTATTTTTATATTTCTGAGAAAGAACATATTCCTAACTCTCTTCTTAGCTTAATAAATGATGTTTGATTTAATGGTTTTGTTAATATATCAGCTATTTGATTTTCAGTATTTATAAATTTGAGTGAGATTATTCCTTTATTTACGTTATCTCTTAGAAAGTGATGTCATATATCTATATGTTTAGCTCTAGTATGATGAGTTGGATTTTTAGATAAGTTAATTGCATTAGTATTGTCGTAGTATATTGGTGACTTTGTAAAATTTAAACCAAAATCTTTTAATGTTTGTTGCATATAAATAACCTGATAATAGGCTAATGCCGCTGAAATATACTCTGCTTTTGTGTTAGATAGAGAAACTGAATTTTGCTTTTTGCTAAACCAGGAAACTAGAGAGTGTTCTAAAAAGTGACAAGTTCCACTTGTACTTTTTCGGTCTGATTTGCAACCAACATAATCGGTTTCACTATATGAAATTAAATCAAAGGAATCCTCTTTCGGGTAGAAAAGTCCATGGTCTAGTGTGTTATTTATATATCTTAATATTTGTTTTATGGATTTTAGATGAGTTTCTTTAGGTTGAGATTGATATCTTGCACAGAGACAAACACTATGCATTATATCAGGTCTACTTGTAGTGATATAGAGTAAATATCCTATCATACCTCTATATTTGATCTACATTTTTTTTAAATATCTTCTTTATTTAATTTTTCGTTAGTTGCCATAGGAGTTGGTTTACCTTTAGTATCACATATACCGTATTTATTAACTAATTCTTTGGCATATTTTTCCTGACTTATAAAAATTTCATTATTTAATTGGCTTATTTGTAATCCCAGAAAGAACGTTAATTCTCCCATATGAATCATTTCAAATTCTTTTGTCATGATATCAAAAAATCCTTTGTTCAGCTATTCGTTTGTTGATCCAAAAATGATATCATCTACATATATTTGTATTAGTTGAATACCATTGTTATTTCTTTTAATCAATAGTGTACTATCTACTTTTACAATTTCAAAATTAGATTGTAATAAATATGATTTAAGTCTATCATACCATGCTCTAGGAGCTTCCATGTAGAGCTTTCTTTAATTTGTAAACATGATTTGGAAAATTGTCATCTTCAAATAAAGGGGGTTGTTCTATATAAATGTCTTCTTTAGTAAAACCATTTAGAAAAGCACTTTTAACATCAATTTGAAATAATTTAAAATTGTTATGATTTGCAAAGCTAAGTAAGGTTCTTATTACTTTTAATTTGGCTATGGGTGCAAAAGTTTAATCAAAACCTATCCCTTCTTCTTGACTATATCCTTGTGTTGCAAAGTGAGCTTTATTTATAATAACCTCACCTTGTTCATTTAATTTATTTCTATATACCCATTTTGTTCCAATTATAGATTTGTCATCTGGTCTAGGAACAAGTTCCCAAACATCACTTCTAGTGAATTGATTCGGTTCTTCTTGCATAGTAAGAACCCATGAATCATTTAATGGTACTTCTTTTGGATTTTTACGTTCATTAGTTGAAATAAATGCTACATTACTCATTTTATTTAATTGATTTTTGTTTCGACTAATGATTCTATATTTCCTAGAATATTTTCTATAGGATGAACTTTTAATATTTTGGCTCTCTTATTTGGGTATATATTTTCAGTATTATTATTATCATTATTTGTCTCATTATTTTGGATTTCATTATTATCATTTTCTTCTTCATCACAATTGTTACTGTTGATTTTAACATTTTCATCGAATGAAACAAGTAACATCTCTTTAATAGTGTTAGTTCTAGTATTAAAAACACTATAAACTTCACTTCCGTTTCAATATCCAATAAAAATACCTTTATCTGCTTTAGCATCAAATTTATCTAAGTTTTCTTTAGTATTCAATATAAAGCATTTACTTGCAAAAACTTTAAAATATGACACTTTAGGCTTTTTATATAAAATAATTCGTATGGTGTTTTCTTAGTCAAAGGTCTTATTAAAATTATGTTTAATATATAACATGCTGTAGCAACTGCTTCAGCCTAAATGTTTTTAGGTAAGTTACCATCATTTAACATAGTTCTAACGCACTCTTGTATCGTTCTATTTTTATGTTCTACTAGTCCATTTTGTTGAGGTGTTTTTGAAAATGAAAAATTATGGGTAATACCCTTCTTAATACAAAAATTTTCAAAATTTTCATTTTTGAATTCTCCATCATGATCACTTTGAATTGTTTTAATTTTAATAGACATTTGATTTTGAAATAAAGATTTTAAACATTTCAAAAGCATCACTTTTAAGTTTTAGGAAAATCGTCCACGTAAACCTAGAAAGAATCATCTACGATTACAAAGACATATCTATTATGATTTATAGATTGTATTTGCAAAGGACCGAAAAGATCTAAATGAAGGATTTAAAGGGGTTAAGAGGTAGAATCATACCTTTTGACTTAAAGGAACTTTTTTTAAGTTTTCCTAATTGACACGCATCAGATAGTTTGTTAACATCAAAACTTATTTTAGGAAGACCCTAACTAGATCATATTTGGCAATTTTAGATAGGAGTTTGAAATTCAAATGACCAAATCTTTTGTGCCAAATCCAAGGGTCACTTGATTCAGCCAAAATACATAAATTATCATTTGACACTTTCATACTTAATATATAGATATTTCTTTTCCTAATGCCTTAAAGATAATGTTTGACTCATTATCTTCAATATGACACTTATCATTTTAAAATTTAATTTTAAAGCCCTTATCACATAGTTGACTAATACTTAGCAGGTTATTATTTAAATTCCTAACTAACAAAACATTAGAAATAATAGGAGTTTTAGAATTATTGACATTGCCGATGCCAATCACATATCCTTTAGGTTTATCTCCAAAGTTGACTGATCCACCATCTTTGTAAAGGATATCCTTCAAGATCTTCGGATTTCCAGTCATGTGCCTTAAGCATCCACTATCCAGTATCCATTTATCATTTTGATTTGTGAAGTTTGATCATCGGGTGTTTGTTCATCAAAAGCCGTGTAACACATCTGTTCCTGGAATTTATACCTTTTCAAAAGATCAAGAGGCTTTGCATAATGAATGGATCCAAATTTATGAAACAATGTCATGTTAATTTTGCAAATTGCTTTTCAAAAATAATGTTAAAAATATTATCAATAACTTTTTCCATTAAACTTTTCAAAAATCAAATTACAAATATTTTGAAAACCAATGCTCTAATACCAAATGTTAATTTGTGAAAGATGGATCTTAAGGCTAATTTAACACTAGAGAGTGGTGAATAGTATTTACTAATTTTTTCGAATCATTTTAAATTCTTTTAAGATTATAATTAAAGAATGCAAAATTAACAATCATAATGCAAACACGGACAAATATAAATGCAGTAAAAATATAAATAAAGAGTTGGAGAGATCACACCAGGAATTTTTATACTGATTCAGAGTTACTCTACATCCAATCCTGTACAATTTCTTATACAGATTTCTTTTCAAGTATCAAATTCAATATAATCTCGATTTCAAGGCTATGAGACACATCCTATAGATTTTTCGAGCTCCGGGTACACTCATTGGAATCGAACGGGACACTAGCATACCTACTGGATTCAAACAGGACAACATGCATACCTACTTAGATTTCAGGGACACCAAGCACACCCAAGAATATAAGGGCATGATTTGATATAGTTTATAGACTCAATATATTGATCTTGAGTACAAATGATCTTATAACCTCTTGAATAACACTTTGATCTTGATTTGAGTGAGAGAGATCAGAGAGTAAACAATAGAGAATCAAATCAATATAGTTTGAATTTGATTCTGGTTGAATTTGAGAAGATTTTGAGTAGATTTTCTTTTAGAATTCAAGAGAGTAAAAGAGGAGATAAAATATGATAAAGTAGTTAACAAAAATTCGTTTGGAAAACCCTTATTTATAGAGAAACAATAGTCATATCCATTCGTGAAGAGATATGACAAAAAGACACTTCCATTCAAATTTGAATTTTGAAATTCCTGGCCTGTATGTAGACATACATGATAGGGATATGTCGATATATCAATTGTAATTTTGAAAAGCCATTAAATAAAAATTGTTTTCAAAATGTTAAGTTTTGTAAAATATTTTGATACTTCGTAAAATTATTTAAACATAGTTTATACACATTTTATCATAATAAATCTTAAGAAAACATTATAAAATTATTTTGAAATGTTTTAATATATAAAGTATTTAAATATGAATTTCTTTTGAAAGTATATCAAAAAAAGTATAAGTGAATATATATTTAAAATCAAATTACTAATAAATGTCAAAATATACTTTTTAATTACTATAAATATGTATAAAGCATAAAATTAAAACTATATCAAAATATAATAGATTAAAAGTATATTAAAATATAAAATGCTTAAAAACTTAATTACTCAAATATAATAAACTTGTTAAAATAAGTTTAAAAATCATTTGAAAACAATTTTGAAAAGATGTTTGCAAAATCATTCTGAAAACATGGATTCTTTATAAAACATTTTTGAAAACCAGGATATTTGAAAATTATTTAAAATCGGAGAATAGATTTAAAAACCCTTTTTAAAAATGGAAGAGAGATCGAAGAATTACTACTAGGGTTTTAACAAAATAATCTATCACTCTATAACTTATCTTGAATCCTCAAAACTTATGAGTCTTCAATCTCTAACTCTTGGATCTCTATATTAGCCTCTCTAATCTGCCCTTGATACTGTACAGTCTTCTTAATCAACACATGTCTAATATCCTGCACTATATCTATATATAACTTGATAAAAAACATTGGTACCTATAATTTATATAATGTCATATGGTTGTTGTCATCAAAACCAATACATAAGGTACTAACAATCCAATTTTCGGTTCTGATGGTTGGGTAGAAGTTCCAAGGGAAGTTTAAAATAATTGGTTTGTTTTATTGAGATTTGATTTAAGTTTGTATAATAAAATATTACACTAGTATAAGACGTGGACGATACCGATCCATGCCTATGGATGGTTGGGTAGAATTTCCTAGGAATCTTGTGGATCGGTACCGATCCATGCCTATAGATCGTTACCGATCCATAGCTGTTTGCTGAGATGGCCACGTTTTCTCTTGTGGAACCGCTCTTGGAGGTGGAGAACGTGGTGGAGATCATGGAGGAGAGTTGTCAGGTGACCTACAGTTATAAATAGAGAGTCGGGCGCTCATTTTAAAGGATCTTTTAGTTCTCTTAACAATTTTCTACATTTTCATTTGTAATCTTGAGGATCCATAAGAATAGCAGTGTTAACAATAATCAAATCAGCAACAAAGCTAAGTGGACGTAGGCAGCGATTAGCCGAACCAATATAAACTTTTAATGCCTTGTTATTTCTTGTTTTTGCTTACTTTCTTCACTCTTTTCTCTACTATACTCATTTTTGGTATTTGTGCCATTTTTGGTGTAAACATTTTGGTGCTTTCACCGAAAAATACTTGAATTTAGTGACTTAAAACTTGTGACGAGACCATCAAACAGGAAAACCGCTATTGGAGAAATCCAACAAGGACATAGGGCAACTAGGAAGTGTCCTCGAGATCTAACCCTCCTTCCATCTATATAACCAGAGATGAGACAGAAAAGATGATGACATATATGCAAAATAGAATGATAGCTCGCTAGGAAGAGAAGATGGAGGGATTCTTCAAAAGAATGGAACAACATGGAACATCCGGAGTTGCTGCAGATCAGAACCAGAGGCCGGAGCCGATGCCCCGGAAATGGAATGAAGTGAAGCGAGGCAATCCCTAAAGAGATACCATGGATCGGTACCAATTCCCGAGCACAGATCGGTACCGATCCCCAAGGAGTTGGGGGCATGGTCGATTTGTATCCAGGACATGGAGATGCTTGTTGAGGGACGCTGTTGGATAAAAGAACTTGAATTAAAATGCAGAGGCACGACCAAAGGAATATGTGTCATAATTTCCTCATAGGAACAGCGGGCAGAACAAAAATATGGAATGGAGACTTCCATTAGATGACAATGACAGAATTGCTGAGATAGTTACACAAGCAATGAGAAGTGGACCGCCAGACCAAAGTCTGGAGGAGTGACCAAGAACACATTCATTCCTTGTAGGATCGATTTCACCCTAGGGGGGGGTGAATAGGGTGATACTAATAATTATAAAAATTAATGCGGAAATATATAAAATAATTGCAGCACATATAATAGCAGAAATATAACAACACAGATTTATCCAGCTTCGGCAAAACCCTGCCTACGTGCTTCCCCCAAGGTTTCAACTAGAAATTAAGTAGTCAGACGCTTACACACGTAAACTTGCGACACCCACTATCGACTAACCTAACTCTACGCTCAAAATCCTGCCACAACTCAGCCACTGAGTTGCGAATTCTTGAACTACACCACCGTAGTTTGTAACCTAGTCACACGACTAGAAAAACACAGTTTAAAAAGAAAATTACAAAATAAATAAAAAACTTTACACAAAACCATATTTTAATAAATTAAGCCCAAGTTATAATTAACTATAATCGGCCCACTTAGTTTAATAAACTAGAGAAAAAATCGTCTTTTCTTTGGCCGTTCCTTTGTGAAATTGTCTGCCTCTTTTCCTTTGCTCGAAAACGTTCATTCCTCTTTCAAAATAAATTAGGGCTTTGTGAAACTGAGACCGCCGCTTGAAATTGATGTTCGAATTGAATTAAACTTTGCTTCTGGTTCCTTCGTCAAACGATTCGTTTGCAATGATTTGCTCTCGGCTTTGAAATGCTTGCGGCTGCTTCAATTATCGAGTTCGAACCTTGAAATTAGTATGTGATTTTTGCTGTTTTAATTCCACTGTTGATTGCTTTTGTTCGAACTTGATTCGAGTTGTTGACTTGGGATTTTATATTGAAACTTGGCTCTCTGATTTTTCTTAAACTTGAATGCACTTAAATGCCGATGATGACTTGGATTTTTATAGGGATCGATTCCCTTAGTTTACGTTCGTATAATATTGTTTGAATTCTTCAGTGAATTTGCTCGGCTATAGATTTTCGATTTAATGCTGGTGATTACTTTGACTTGTTCATTCTTGAATATAATTTAGTCGGTTCCGTTTATTTCACCTATAACTTCGGTCATTTGAAAATTGTGATAACCTTGGACTTGTTCGATTCTCTTGACTTTGTTCCAATTTTTTTTCGCTGGTTGTATTCGAATTTGAGATAATATTTTGACTTGTTGAAAAACACTTCGACTTGTAAATTTCCTTTTGCTATGATTGAAAATGTGTGACCACAGCTTTGATGCTCTATATTCCTTGACTAATGTTCACACTACACGTACTGGTTCAACCTGCTACTGATTTGATTTTACTTTATATATACTACTAGCTTTGGTTGATTGTCTACATACACATACACATATATGTATGTATGTATATGTGTGATTGTACTTTGGTATTGTAGTCTTATTCATCACTGCATATATGTTGTTTCCTCTTTGAAAAACTGCTGCATATTTCAAATGTCCTCATGTTGCAAATGTTTTGAGCCAGTGCATATGAACTTGTATGCTTGGTTTGTACTTATGGTCTGATCATTTGGTTGAGTCTGATTGCATTTCATGTGAGCTTCAAGTGCTCCTTTGTGTAGTCTTGCATTCCAGTCTGTTGCATATATGTTGACTTCTTCATTCTTCTGGTTTCATTTGTATGCATCTGTCATGATGTATGTGTGTGTCACCACTGTTCCACTATGTCTGGTTCAAGTGTGTTCGTTAGTCTGCACCGTGCATTGAACTTGCCTGTGCAGTCTGCACTTGTATTCAGTTGCACATTTTCTTGAGTCTGATTGCTTATGTATGTGGTCTGGTTTACCACTTTGTTGTTGCTTCTGAACGATGGACTCTGGTAGTTGCTGTAGTATCATGTAGTCCGGTAACTGATGAACTCCGTTGTTGCTTCTGAACTTTGCATTTCATTGTTCAATTTCTTTTTGTACACCGCCCTGGTGCAATTGATTGCATATGGTTGTTGCCTCTGGTTATTGCATTCAGATGAATTTGTGATCTTTGCACTCACCTTCTGTTTCACTGTTGGTCTTCATACATGCCATTTCTCTGCTATGTTGTATCTGAACCGTTGCTTGCACATTTTGTACATATGATTGAGGCAGTTGTCATATTTGTTGGATTTTGAAGTCTGGTGAACTTTCTCTGCTGCCTTTTTCTTGTGTTTGGTCTTGGCCATTCACTTGTTGCTCCTTTATGTGCTGTCTACCACATTTTGTACTGGTTTGGTTCATTACTGTTTGATTTGAAACTTGATTTGAGTCTTGTGAAAATAGTTGGTTCATGTGCACACAATTGTGCACTTGTTAGCATGGTCTGATTTTGTCTTCTTGTTGCATGAGAACTTGTACTCGACAATTTTGTGATGTATTTGTATTGCACCTGAGTTGAATCCAGCCTCGGCTCGGTTTGACCTTGTGCTCACCTTTCCCTGCAATTTTATCAAGTGTATATCGGTGTGCACGACCTTGTGGCATGTACAGTGATACACTGTGCATGTCACAGGTTATTCGTGTTTGATGAATTCAAAATTAATTGATGACGAACAACCCAAATAACCGAGGCAAATAATGTTTTCAAAACACATTTTATTTTACACTGCAAAAAATATTTCTTTTTCAATTTTACTGCGTCAGTGTTTATTTTGTAGATAACTCAGATGCTGGATACAAATTGGAATACAGTTGAAGAACAAATATGAGTGAACGAGTGATATGTAGTGAGGAAAGTTGTATACTGAAATTGTATTGTAGAATGACAAAGTGTAAGTGTATAGTGAGAGCTCAAATTTGTACTATTCAAAATTGTAATAAAATATTTGTTTGAATAAAATATCTGTGAAAATTTAAATTCTATGTTATTTATTTTATTCAGCAAATATTATTTAATTATGTGAAAATAAAATAGTACAATAACAAATACATTTAAATGAATATATATATATATGTTTATTATCATCAAACAAAAACCATATACTTGCACATTCAACAATCTCCCCCTTTTGATGATAACAAACATATATTTAAGATTTTGAATTTATTAAATGTATTTGATCATTCTATTTGCTCCCCATATTTGAATGCTCTCTCCCTACACCAAAGCTCCCCCTTCATATATGCAAGAAAATAAATAAAAATATGCAAATAAACTTAGATGAGAATATGCAAATAAAAAATATGACTTGAATTATTTGCCAACCAAAATCTTAACTTCTCTCCCCCCTTTTGTTATCAGCAAAACAGTAATAGTGTTAGCAAAATAGAGATAAAGTGATAGACATTAATACAACATTAATACCCAGTCGAGTATAAATATTAAATTTCAATAAAAAAATCAAACAAAAATCATAAATACTCTGTTAGGCGCATATTCCACTTTAGAATGATAGGGGTGATGTCGGTATATAAAACCATATAGTTGTGTCTATTTATGGTATATTTATATCAGGAATTTGAATATCTACTAATCATGCATAACCGTTAGGACTTTTAAATGAGAGTAGTAGTATTCCCAATTTTTTTAAAAAAAAAACAAATTTCGAGTATCTTCTAACCACGCATAACCGTGAGGACTTTTAAATGGGATTAGAATCAACTCGTCTATTTAATAACCAATTTTGATATGTGTTCCATACATGCATAACCGTGAGGACTTTTAAATGAGCATGAAAGCACATAAACAAATATTCCAAGCAATTCACCCATGCATAACCGTGAGGACTTTTAAATGAGAGTGAATACTTTGGATGTTAAAAAAACGAATAATTTCCTGTTTAAAATTCTACATTTTGACATACTATATTGGATTTTGATGAGTGATGGATGTTAGAAATATGATAGAAATAGAGATGGTCATGGAATTTTCACCCATCAAAAGTTATTGTAAATCTTGTTTAAATTTTTAAAGAAATTTACTAAATATACTATCTCAAGTCATAATATATGATTAATATCAAGACTCATCACTTTTGATTAATATCAAGACTCATCACTTTTTCAATCACTATTTATCTTTTTGATAATCAGTAGGGAGTCAGAATAGTTAATGTAGTCACTTAAAATCAAATCCAAAAATAATTATAAAATCAAATTTTCTAAAATGACTAATATGAATCGAAGTTAACAAAAACTATTTTCTGAAAGGGGTTCTAAAAAATGTCCGCTAATTTGAAAATCGTCTGAAATGAAAAATATGCAGATATTTTCTTTGAAAATGTGATGCAACTTATGGAAGTCTCAACATAAAACACTTTCCACTAGTAATTTTTCTATCAACTTGGATACCAGTGTAATCTGCATCTAAATTCTGTTTTACCTCAAAGTTATCTGATGGATACCAAAGACCAAACCATGATATGTGCAACAAATACCTTATAATCATTTTACAGCTTTTAAAATGTGATTCCTTAAGGGTTTGATTGAAAACGTGCACATTAACAACTAGTGAACTTATTGTCAGATCTAGAAGCAGTAAGATAAAAAAAATATCCACTTGTACCTAGAGTGATCATCAATCAATACAAAACAATATCTCTTATCATCTAAACTTGCAATATTGTTAGTCCAAGCAAATCTATATGAAATAGTTCCAGGTGAAAAGTTGATTGGTCAACATTTTTGCACAAATCAGAATCAATATCAACATTTATTTTCTTATCACATAACTGGCTGAATTAAATCGGATTATGGTGCATATTTTCACATTTAATATATCGTTCAAGATAGATGTGTCGTTGCCTATTTTACCTTTATGATAATTTGCCCATTGTGATTCTACCACCTTTATACTAAGCTAAGGAACTTTGATTTGTCGCCCGTCGTGTGCCTGGAACAGCCAGAATCCAGGTAACACTGTTGTTGTTCCTTAGCCTGCCACCACACCTACACGAGAAAAGATTTTTGTGACCAATTTGTTTTTTTAGGTCCATGGTTGTTAGTGGCAACAAATTTTGAAAAATATGTTTGTGTAGACCCAAGACTATTTATATTTGTTCCTTTTGGCACCCAGATTTGTTTGACTTAGGGATTTTATATTCGTGCCTTTTGGAACCCAAATTGGAATGGTTTTCACATGTTTGGGTCTATACCAGCATATATTATGATTGTGTCCAGTTTTTCTACAAATTGTGCACTTGGAATTGACTTGATTAATTTCATTTCTAACACATTCAAATTGATTATACCTAAGTCCTTGTCTAACGGTATTAACAGTTTGTTTCCCTAATAGCATATTTAACGATCTTTCTCCTTTGAAATTTTTTCCTAAAGTTGTAGACAATTGTTGGACTTGTGTTTTGAGAGATTCATTTTCATTCAATAATTGAGTGCACTTTTTAATAGAATTTTCTCTCCTCGTGTTTTTACTTTCTTTCAAAATCAAAATTTCATTTTCAAGTGATTTAATTTTAATTTTTGATTTTTTAATTTCTTCTTCGAATGATGGACACTTGTCACACTTAGGGCTTTTATTTTGATAGTTTTTGACTAATTGGTTAAGTTGTTCATTTAATTCTATCAAAGTATCTCTTTGTGATGAAATTTTAGCTTATTTCTCCCTAAGTCTTTCAAAACAGCCATTTACTTCGTGAAAATATATAAGTAATTCTGAATGAGTAAGTTTTGATACCTCGCTTGACTCGTCATCATCACTATCAGTTATATCACCTCGAAGACATGGATCTTCTTTTTCACTCTCACTGCCAGTGCTTTTATCATCTTCATCAGTTTCATCCCAAGTGGCTGCAAAACTTCTCCTTTTCGGTTTCTTTCTTTGGCTGAGTCAATTTTAAGGACAATTGGGCTTGATATGACTGGGTTTATTTCACTTGTGACAAATGATCTCCTGCTCTTCTGAGTTGTCTAGTACTTTGACTATTCTGCTTTTCAATTGTTGATTTAGAGCTGGATTTCCGTACTTGTGGTTCCACTTTTTGAATCTCTTTGTTAGTAGCTCCAGCTCAGCAGCTCCATCATCATCATCAGTTTTCATTGTTCCTTTTAGAGCTATTGATTTTTTTCGAGTATCACCTCTTTCTCGTTCTTTCTTGAATTTGATTTCTAGCTCATAAGTGGTGAGATTTTCGACGAGTTCTTCGACTTTAATTTTTTTCAGATCTTTTGATTCTTGAATGGCTGTAACTTTCACTTCAAAATTTCGTGGAAGGACTCTAAGGATTTTTCGGACTATTTCCAATTTTGTGTATGATTTTCCGAGAGATTTTGATTTATATACTAGATTGGAAAGTCGTCCATACATCTCTTTGACATTTTCATCCTTGGCCATTGTGAAGTTCTTGTATTCGCTACTAAGCATGGCAAGGCGAGATTCTTTGACTTGAGGTGTTCCTTCATGAGTCACTTCAAGTGTGTGCCAAATTTCCTGTGCAGTTAGACAATGTGAGACACGATTAAATTAAATTTGATCCAATGAAAAAATAATAGAATTCATTGCTTTAGCAATAGCATTATGTAGTTTATTTTAACGATCTGTCCATTGATCCATTGGTTTTTCAATTTCTTGATTATCTATCACTATAGTTGGTGTCCATATCCTATCTCAACAATATTCCAAGCATCAATGGTTTTCAGAAAAATTTTCATTCTATTTTTCCAGTAACCATATTCACCATTGAACATTGGTGGTCTAACTATGGACTGACCCTCAGTAAAAAAATTATTAAAAGAAGCCATTTTAAAATTTTAAAACAAAAAATTGTTTTTGAAAAATCAAATTTTTAAAAACAAAAATTGGCTTTTGTTCCTAGCTCTGATACCACTTGTAGGATCGATTTCATCCTAGAGGGGGAGGGGTGAATAGGGTGATTCTAATAATTATAAAAATTAATGTGGAAGTATATAAAATAATTACAGCACAGATAATAGCAGAATAATAAAAGCAGAAATAGAACAACAAAGATTTACCCAGCTTCGGCAAAACCCTGCCTACGTGCTGCCCCCAAGGTTTCTACTAGAAATTAAGTAGTCGGACGCTTACACACATAAACTTGCGACATCCACTATCGACTAACCTAACTCTACACTCAAAACCTTGTCACAACTCAGCCACAGAGTTGCGAATTCTCGAACTACACCACCGTAGTTCGTAACCTAGTCACACGACTAGAAAAACACAGTTTAAAAAGAAAATTACAAAATAAATAAAAAACTTTACACAAAACCCTATTTTAATAAATTAAGCCCAAGTTATAATTAACTATAACCGGCCCACTTAGTTTAATAAACTAGAGAAAAAATCGTCTTTTCTTTGGCCGTTCCTTTGTGAAATTGTCTGCCTCTTTTCCTTTGCTCAAAAACGTCCGTTCCTCTTTCAAAATAAATTAGGGCTTTGTGAAGCTGAGGCCGTCACTTCAAATTGATGTTTGAATTGAATTAAACTTTGCTTCTGGTTCCTTTGTCAAACGATTCGTTTGCAATGATTTGCTCTCGGCTTTGAAATGCTTGCGGTTGCTTCAATTATCGAGTTCGAACCTTGAAATTGGTATGTGATTTTTGATGTTTTAATTCCTCTGTTGATTGCTTTTGATCGAACTTGATTCGAGTTGTTGATTTGGGATTTTATATTGAAACTTGGCTCTGTGATTTTTCTTAAACTCGAATGCGCTTAAATGCCGATGATGACCTGTGTTTTTATAGGGATCGATTCCCTTAGTTTACGTTCGTATAATATTGTTCGAATTCTTCAATGAATTTGCTCGGCCATAGATTTCGATTTAATGTTGGTGATTACTTTGACTTGTTCATTCTTGAATATAATTTAGTCGGTTCCGTTTATTTCACCTATAACTTCGGTCATTTGAAAATTGTGATAACCTTGGACTTGTTCGATTCTCTTGACTTTGTTCCATTTTTTTTTGCTGGCTGTATTCAAATTTGAGATAGTATTTTGACTTGTTGAAAAACACTTCGACTTGTTAAATTTCTTTTTGCTCTGATTGAAAATGTGTGACCACGGCTTTGATTCTCTATATTCCTTGACTAATGTTCACACTGCACGTACTGGTTCAACCTGCTACTGATTTGATTTTACTTCATATATACTGCTAGCTTTGGTTGATTGTCTTCATACATATATACATATATGTATGTATGTATATATGTGATTGTACTTTGGTATTGCAGTCTTATTCATCACTGCATATATGATGTTTCCTCTTTGAAAAACTGCTGCATATTTCGAATGTCCTCATGTTGCATATGTTTTGAGCCAGTGCATATGAACTTGTATGCTTGGTTTGATTTTATGGTCTAATCATTTGGTTGAGTCTGATTGCATTTCATGTAAGCTTCAAGTGCTCCTTTGTGTAGTCTTGCATTCCACTCTGTTGCATATATGTTGACTTCTTCATTCTTCTGGTTTCATTTGTATGCATCTATCCTGATGTATGTGTGTGTCACCACTGTTCCACTGTGCCTGGTTCAAGTGTGTTTGTTAGTCTGCACTGTGCATTGAACTTGTCTGTGTAGTCTGCACTTGTATTCAGTTGCACATTTTCTTGAGTCTGGTTGCTTTTGTATGTAGTTTGGTTTACCACTTTGTTGTTGCTTCTGATGGACTCTGGTAGTTGTTGTAGTATCATGTAGTCTGGTAACTGATGAACTCCGTTGTTGCTTCTGAACTTTGCATTTCATTGTTCAATTTCTTTTTATGCACTGCCCCGGTGAAATTGATTGCATATGGTTGTTGCCTTTGGTTATTGCATTCAGATGAATTTGTGATCTTTGCACTCACCTTCTGTTTCACTGTTGTCTTCTTACATGCCATTTCTCTGCTATGTTGTATCCGAACTGTTGCTTGCACATTTTGTACATATGATTGAGGCAGTTGTCATATTTGTTGGATTTTGAAGTCTAGTGAACTTTTTCTGCTGCCTTCTTTCTTGTGTTTGGTCTTGGCCATTCACTTGTTGCTCCTTTATGTGCCGTCTGCCACTTTTTGTACTAGTTTTGTTCATTACTGTTTGATCTGAAGTTTGATTTGAGTCTTGTGAAAATAGTTGGTTCATGTGTACACAATTGTGCACTTGTTAGCATGGTCTGGTTTTGTCTTCCTGTTGCATGAGAACTTGTACTCGACAATTTTGTGATGTATTTGTATTGCACCTGAGTTGAATCCAACCTCGGCTCGGGTTTGACCTTGTGCTTACATGTCTTTGCAATTTTATCAAGTGTATATCGGTGTGCACGGCCTTGTGGCATGTACAGTGATACACTGTGATGTCACAAGTTATTTGTGTTTGATGAATTCAAAATTAATTGATGTCGAACAACCCAAATAACCGAGGCAAATAATGTTTTCAAAACACATTTTATTTTACAGTGCAAAAAATATTTCTTCTTCAATTTTACTACATCAGTGTTTATTTTGCAGATAACTCAGATGCTGGATACAAATTGGAATACAGTTGAAGAACAAATATGAGTGAACGAGTGATATGTAGTGAGGAAAGTTGTATAATGAAATTGTATTGTAGAATGACAAAGTGTAAGTGTATAGTGAGAGCTCAAATTTGTACTATTCAAAATTGTAATAAAATACTTGTTTGAGTAAAATATCTGTTTGAATTTAAATTCTGTGTTATTTATTTTATTCAGCAAATATTATTTAATTATGTGAAAATAAAATAGTACAATAACAATTACATTTAAATGAATATATATATATATATGTTTATTATCATCAAACAAAAATCATATACTTGCACATTCAACATTCCTAACATCCGGTACGCGAGAAATCCACCCAATTTCAAACTGCCGACGCTGGAAATGTACGATGGAAAAATTGATCCAACGGTTCATCTGATGAGATATATCCGCCATATGGAAGTGTTGGGTGCATCTGAAGAAGTAATGGGATGGTGTTTCCCTTTGTATTTGACAGACCTAGCAGCATTGTGGTTCCAACAGCTGGAAAACGATTCCATAGGCATATGGACCGAGTTTCTAGACAGATTCATGAGGTAGGTCAGAGTGCATATTTCACGATCGAAGAACGTGATAACGTTATCGAGCGTGAAGCAAAGGTCCATAGAGACCTTGAGAAGTTTCCTGAGTAGATTTAATACAGTGGCTACTGCGATTCATAGGCCGAACCCATCAATGGTTCTGATAGCGGTTGTTTTAGGAGTTGCTAGCAAGATAGATTTCAAAATTTCTTTGGAAAGGGAACCACTGGCGGATCTCATAGAATCTTATCATGAGGCCGAGAGATACTTGCATCAGGAGAATGCCGAAACTGAAAATGCAGAGGTTAATGCTCTGGATGTCGAAGGACCGTCTGGTGTAGGATTTGGCAAAGATAAAGGAAAACAAAAGGCTTATGATGGCTTTGGAGGATTGAAGTGGTAGAAAGAGAGCAGAAATTCTCTTCTTATACTAAATTGAATGAAACCCTGCTGGCTCTCGCAAAGGGAAGCCCAACGAATGTCAGATGCAAAGCCCCGCACCTCATTAAGATCATATTGGCATACTCTCCAAAAAAAAGTGCTGACCCCATTAAAGACTAAATTGAATGAAACCCTGGAAAGGATTTAACTTGATACTAGAGGGAAAATCCCTTATTGAAAACTAACGAAGAGAGCACCCACCGATCAAGAGAGAGGATCAAGAAAGTATTGCATATTCCATGAGCTGGATGGGCATGAAACAAATGATTGCAGGCACCTTCGCGACTTAATCGAGGAATTAGTTAGGAACAACCAATTATAACAATGCGTAAGAGGCCAAACTGTAGTGGTGGAACCAGAGCAGTCTTCATCTGCGGCAGATGGAAATAGCCTTGGATCCAGGTCAAGGATAGTTATCTCTTGATCAGGATAGTGGAGAACCATGTTTGGCTCTCTTACTTTTCCTTTTCTTTTAATAAACGATCCAGCATTGCAGCCAACCACTTATTTGTGTATGGGACCCGATCGATCTCTAGGCACGCTTTAAGTTGGATGCTAAACTGCAGTGATTGATGAGATGAATGATGTGTTGTTTACTTGATGTTTTGATTTTAAACTCTGTGAATGAATACCCGACTTGAAAATTCACTCTAACGTGATAACTGTACTAATTTCTAAACACCAATATAGATTGGTTACCCCCCAAAATTGATTAAGATTTTATGAACCACTTGAATGTGACGACTGATATTGGTTATGGTAGTCTTGTTCAGAGAAATGGGGCAATAACCACAAGGTGCAAGCCCCAATGGCGGAGAGTAAGCGGATTGGGCTTATGCGAAGGTAAGTCCCCTTACCAGAGAGTAAGCGGATGGACTTATTTAGTCGTTGGGTTCCCTTGCAGGAAAGCAAGTGGATCGGACTCGGCAAGGATCCGGAGAGATCGATCCCAAGATCGGATGAAAAATGATCCAGAGAGATCGATTCTTAGATTGAATGATAAACAATCCAGCGAGACCGAGAAACGACCTAGATTGGTCGAACCTTAGATTGGATGATAAGCGATCCGGCGAGATCAAGAAATGACCTAAATGGGTTGAATCCCAAATTGGATGATTAAAAGGTCCGAAGGGACTAAGGATTGAAGTAACAATCCAAAGAGACCGATGATCTAACAAATGATCTGGAGAAATCATTGATTGATTTAATGATCTGGAGAGATTGATGATTGGATTAACGATCCGGAGGGATCGATGATTGATTTAATGATCTGGAGAGATCAATGATTAGATTAACGATCTGCTGGGATTGATGATTGAGTTGACAATCTAGAGATATTGATGGTTGGATTAGCGATTTGGTTATATCAGGGAACGATCTGGAGAGATCAACAACGGACGTGCAGCCTAGAAACACCAATTAACCTTGAAACAACTCGATAGCAATTACCGAGCTACTGATTTTGATACATGATTGTTGACTCCTAGATGAACACAAGAATTTCCTGATTCGTGATATACTATACAATGTGATGATTTCAAGGAACACAGAATGATGATTTGTGACTAACACTCAAGCAAGGACTCAAGTCCTTAGCTGTAATAGTCTGGAACGGTCTTTGATTTATGAGTGAATCTAAAGGAACATGATGATTCGCCACTTGATCGGTTGATAGCTAGAAAATTCAACGACTAATGTTGCATCAACTTTAATATATGTTCTTGAGCAAAGCACACCTTCCACTCGCAAGGTATGCTTTGGGGGGAAAGTCTTATCCAGCCTTTTGACTGGGCCATATTTTGATGAATCTGACCAGTCGAACTTGAAAATTATCGAGGCAGAGAGCCCAGAGAGATAGCTAACAAGCGCAGAAACTAAGTGCAATCAAAATCATAAGGCAAGCACAAGCCATCTCAAAGATCCTCAAAGCAAAATCCATCTAAGTGATGGATCAGTACTGATCCATCCCTATGGATTGGCACCGATCCATAAAATCACCACCAAACTGGCTCAAACCTCCTCTATTCTCAAGTGTTGATGTAAGAAAGCTATTCCAACTTCAAAAAACCGGTCGCATGCAATTCTCTGTAGATCTCCTCGAGTACTTAAAGTCAGGAACTCCATTCCACCTCTAACCCATCTTATCTATCTAGAAACAATCCTCTAGCAAAGCTTTCAAGGTGGAAAACACGAAGCTAACAATAAGTCACTGTTACACAAAACAATGGAATCGACCCGTGAGTGGATCTTATGGATCGGTATCGATCCATGACTATGGATCGATACCGATCCATAACTTTTTATTGACTTGGCCACATTTTCTCGATTGGAACCGCTCCTGGACCTAGAGAACGTGAGGGTGATCGTGGAGGAGAGTTTAGGTGACCTAAAACTATAAATGGAGGGGAAAGGGCTCATTTTCAAGGATCTTTTAGCTCTCTTAACAATTTTCTATATATTTCCTTGTAATCCCGAGGATCCATACTGATCCATAAGAATAGCAGTGTAAACAGCAACCAAATCAGCAATAAAGCTAAGTGGACGTAAGACCCGATTAGTCGGACCACTATAAAACTTTTGTATCTTATTATTTCTTGTTTTTGTTTACTTTCTTCACTCTTTTCTCTACTATACTCATTTGGGTATTTGCATCATTTTTGGTGTAAACAAAATATATTGTAAATTTTTTACAGAATTTTATTATATATATATATATATATGTTTTATTTATATAATCAATTTTAGTTAAATAATAGTATATATTAATATATATATATAATATATCCACAAAAATAAATTTTGTTCTTTACCTAAGAATCTTTTAACATAATTAAATTTTGTAAAAATATAAATATTTTATATTGTATTAAACTTTTAAAATTAGATTTAGAATTTAAAATCATTTAATATATTATTATTTTTAAATTCAAAAATAAAAAATAAATTTTTTTAATTCCCAAGTCAAGAGCTTGTACAAGTAAATGAGTATGAAAATTTATTTTTTTAATATATATATATATATACATTTATGTACTTAACCATCTACATGTAATAATCCATCAATATAACGATACGTGATATTTGCAACATAGCAATATATTAAATAATGATCATATAAATAATTATATATAATGGTAAACTAGAAGAGTACCTTTCATCAAAGCCCAAAGTTCACATGTTTAAACGAAGAAGTGAACTCCTTGAATTCAATTCTAATCCTAAAGTTGCTAGCTTCCGAATAGCCTTACCACCAATGATTATTTGATTTTAATTTGCATTTAAACTACTTGAATATTTGAGGAGAGGGAGGGGTATGTTTCAGTCGGAAAAGGGGAGGATGGAGGTGAAAAGATCAAAAAGAAAATGAGGGTTAAGATGTTTGTGTATAGGAGAGAGTAGAGAGAAAAACTAGGATCATGATCCTTAATTTTCTCTTACCCATTCTCATATATTTAAGCATTCAAAACCACCCCTATAATTCATGGAATGGCCGTCTTATCTTGCTTCCATTATGGCTGAAATATCAAGCCCCATACGAAGCTCAAATCCACTTTAAGTCCGAACAATATTTATTGCATTTAAATTCAATTTAAACACATATCTGTATCGAATATCGATTAGTGTTTATATAGCTATTATATGCACACCATTTAATATTGTTCAATACATAACAAATTAATTTTTATAATAAATATTTCACTAATATTAATTAATTTAATTAATTTGTAACAATTACAAATTAATGAAATTAGGTGGTAAAAGGAGTATTCAACGTTTCGGTTGTATGACTCTTAGGTGTAAATTTGGTTAGCGATTAATATTGAACAATTCAAATATTAATGTTCACACGTCACTTAATAGGTAGTGTGAAATTATGGTTAAATTTATCGCTTACTTTGCATGGATAAAATCCAATTTTACTTTATTAAGAGTTACTTGGTAGTGACGATTATTTACACTAATTCTCTTCGTCAAAATTGTATCGCTTTGGACTTATGGAATTTGATAATGGTCAAAATTCCAATATCGTCCATACTCAACTCTATTGTCCAAACACAAAGTCCTTAGTTTAATAATAGCGATTATTATTAACTGAACTGCTCTGGCCAGAGACTTTGATTTTGAGTTGACTTCATTTGACCATGATAATAACCTCATATAACTAAGGAGACAAATCCTCTCTTGAATAGTGTTTTACTTCCAGCACTTCCACTCGACCCAACAATAGTCATTCGATAGACATCGTGCCACATAATCAAAGCAAAGCTTCCACATTGAAGATCAATAGTATTCTCAAGTAAAGAGAGTTGTGTAATTTTGTCACATCGATATTTTCCGTTTGATCTTAGTTATATCAACCAACAGAAAACTATCAAGTGAGTCATTCCATAGTTATCCAATAACTATCAGTGCATAACTCCTTGGTGCCCACAATAGCCATGAGCAATACACTATCCAACATTTGTAGAGTGCTACGTACTCTAGTCCCAACGAATGTATCAATATTAAGTTTTGATACATCTTGACTAGGAATATTTAAAATAGTATGTCTAATTGTGATAAATTACTCATGGTTATAACACATTGCAACTATTGTCATAAAATGTACCATTAATGGATTTTCTATTAATTATATTTTTATCTAAATTAATTAACTAATATAAAACATTATATTAAGTATAAAACAGAAAGAAAAAACCTTTTATTTCAAACTAAATTGGTTATCGAATTAGATATATGCAACAATACATAATTGCCCCTAAGGTGTACCCCTAACTCTATCATGAAATGCATATGAACATATAGGTAAGGTAAAATTTGGCCATCTGTCGAACCAGTCGACCATCTGAAATGCAAGTGCTTAAGCCTTATATTCAAAATGTATGCTATATCTTATACTTGCAATTCTATATGGATGAGAAACCATCTAATACATATGCAAAAATGCAACAACCGTCATGCATATAAAGGATAAAATAAAATGGATAATGTGGTGTGTATCATTGACTGACATGAACATATCAGCCCACATGTGTAATTGTATATAATAAAATTCATCCATTAGCAATCTTCATCTGAAACATGTCCTAGCGACACGTTCACAAGCATGCCTAGCATCCAAACATTCCTACCTATGGAATATTCTAAGCTAAATATTGCGTGCACTAGTAATTATACTAATTTAAATGGAAACGTACTAGGAAAGAGCTCCAGATGGATAGCTCGGATTTTTACCATGGGCTCCCACGTACTCTCGGTTGGATTGTCTCCCCATTGGACTCTAACCAGTTTAATTACTTTATTGCGAAGTCATCTTGTCTCATGCTCAATAATACAAGTAGGTGCATGGAAAACAAGTGATTATCTCTCTACTTCAACTTCTTCCAACTAACTCAGCTCGATCACGGTAGCTGAATCATGTAAACACTTTTGCAGATGTGACACATGGAAAACACTATGAACCTCGACCAACTTTTCAGGAAGCTCCACGCTATAAGCTAACTTCTGTACTTTCTCCATGGTCGGAAAAGGCCTGACAAACCTTGGTGCTAATTTTCCTGAACCATCAAACCTTGTAACTTGTCTAACTGGCGAGACCTTTGCACAGACCATGCTACCCAAGCGAACTCCAACTCCGTGCTTCTCCTTTTTGTGTAAGATTTCCGCCTATCTTGGGCAATCTTCATTCTTCTATGGATCAAATTTCACTAGTACATAATATGTTTGTTGCTTTGTCTTAGTTGTTTCAGTTATGCTAGCAAACAAAGCAAATAGTATTATTTGCTTCGATCTCACCTCAACAGCCAAAGCAACAGACCCATGCAAACTAATAGGTCAGTCATTTGCTTCGGTTGTATTAACAACTGAAGCAATAGACCACTCATTTTCTTCAGTTGTTAACACAACCGGTGTAATAGACTACTCATTTATGTCGGTTGTGTTAACAACCGAAGCAATAGAACTCTAAAATAAAAAAAAACAATGAGTAAACCCGTTTATTAAACGACCTCATTTACCACACCGACTCTTCTTCCCTAAACATAACCTTAATTCCAAAATCAAAACTTCCCTAAAACCACTACTGCGACTTCTTGTTGCCTCCAAACCACGTAAATTCCAACTCTTTGTTACTCATCCTACTTGCGCTTTGGTTTTCTGAAGTTGAAAATGATTTACTACAGGGCTTATGTTAATGGACTTTAATCCCTAATTTCAGAATTCCCTCAAGCAACTCCTTTTTCTGTTGATCATCGATCATACCAATTAGAACGAGCCTTAGTTCATTGTAATAGTAATTTAATGTCTTCGAAGGTCAATTAAAATAACTATCGACCAACTATTTCTGCCAATTTCTGTCCCGTCATCATAGTCTGAAGTGTGAGGTAAAAATACCGATAACTCAACTTTACTCATTAATATTGCGGCATCAAGAATTGGGTTATCCTTAGAAAAGATAATATTCAGATGTTTGTATCAGAATTTACTGTTGCAAAATTTTGGTTTTGTTCCCATCCATTTTGATATACACACGATTTTACTTTTTCTTCGGTTCAATGATGTACCAATTGAGAAACTTCTATGTTACAATGCACCATTTGATTTTACAAACAACCCTGTGTAATATCTTGTACAATCTTCTGAACTACTCTAGACATTTAAAACTTTTTCTTAAAAAATCACATAATTTTTAGGATATTTTTCAAACATTTACTAAGTTTGTCGTTCACGTATGTTTGATAAACCACAACAATACTGTGACATGTAAGGTTCCTTTTTTTACTGTTTAGTAAAATATAACTTGAATATTATATAGTTTCCTGTAAAATACGTTGTTCTTCACAGTATGAGATAAAAAAAATGTTCCTTCCATTTCTCAAAAAATATATAATGAATATGCTTTATGTAGTACATTTAAAAAGAAAAACTTCTCTTAGTATGGGAGTAACAATATCTATTTACTTTGTTTACCATGTTTATGCAATACAGTAAAGGTACTATGCCATCACACTGTGAATATTTATTTCTCGGTTTTTTTACACTGTTTTGATCAGTGACATATGGTAGTGATATGTGATTTGTTTAACACATTCTTTACTGTCAATCTGAGGTTCAATGGTAATCAATAGTGGTAGAATTGGCATCTTATTATAAATATATGACAATGACAGTTTTGGTTTGTCATCTCTACTTACCTTGTAATTTCATTTGATGTGTTGTATTACATACGTCTGAAATTCTTTCTATTTATTAATTTTGCGATTTTTTATCATGAAATCAAGTAGATGGTTGTTCTGATTGTACTGTAATAGATAAATTTGTAAGTTAACTAAGAAGACAAGGATTATAATGACTGTAAGCAAATACTGTTAGATTGGTACTGCAACCAATTTAGTTTTTAATTTACTTATTTATGTATTTATATTCCTTTCTAAACGAATAGTAATATGACTTCATCATATTTTAGCTCTGCCTATTGGTCAGTTTGCAATTTTCCAAATCGTATGTGCATCGATTGACAAAAAAAATGATACACTAGCCTCTAAGTATGATACATATATAAAGACATGAATATTATATCTGTTTGTGCATTTGCATGTCATTTTGATAATAGGTGCATTTCTCTTTTATAACCCCTGCATTAGTTCTTATTTTGGGCTAACTTAAGTACCCCCTTTGTTTCTAGTTAGATCTTATGCTTCTATGTTATAGTGATATGCACTACTCTATAGCACACGTCCAGGTAATCTCATATTATGCTCTTTCCGAACCTAATTAGCAAAATCAGGTAGTGAAAGTTGATGTATTTTTCAAAAAATGCAGTGATTAATAATATATTATTGGTTTTAAAAATAATTAGGAATGGGATTGACTTTAATTTTCATTTTTATTTCTTTGATTGCAGGAAGCATTGATACCGTTGGATTATATGCTGAACGTTCATGATGATTTGAGACTTAATGTAAGTACAACTGAACTTGATTTTTATTGAATAAAATATATCAATTTTATTTTTTGTTTGACTTAATAATGCAGTTTCTGATTCATCTTTAGTTTCTACTTACTAGACATGTCGCTTTTTAGTTTTGAATACTTTCTCCATATTTATATTTTTCATTTAATAAGTATTTACAATTACCAATTGCCTAAATTTTGGAAATCATGTCAAGAACTATTAGTAAATAAAGATGAAAAGTCATATATGTTACCTCATGACATAAGAATACTTATCCAGGTCACCAGCTATACTCAATTATCATGGTATCCTATATCTCATTATAAATTTTATTTCATTTGATGTATATCATCTCAGATATCATCATACTGTAATATAGATAAAACATGTACCAACACTGTATGCAATTACTTTTACTTCTACATGATTATCCATAAGGGAGTATTCTGAAAGTCACGTGAGGCTTAATCTTTTTAACATCCGATAATCATTTACTACAACTGCCCATATGGACCATTGGAAATAATCCTGTGCCTGACGTGTAACTGTTAATTATCTATGTACTGACATTCATATGTTTGAATTACCCATACATAAATAGGGCATAGACAAACTTGCCAAATCATTTTTCCGTTGTTGACTATCAAAAGTATAAAGGCAGTATTTGAATGACCACATATCATAGTGGAAATGAAGAATATAGATGCTCAATAAAAATATTTTTATGATTTTTGCATGTTCTATAGAACTCTAGTGTGGATTTTCAAAAAAAATCTAGTGTGGTTTTCAAAAAAAATCCAACTTAGTCCATGTGTTAACAAAATTTACCAAGACTGACAAGTTTATATGATGATGGTTTTAAGTCAGTGTAGCTGAAATCTGACAATAGTAGAAAAGGAAAAATAGGTTATGAAAGAAACGACTTTAAGGTGAAGAATGATGATGGTAATAAGTTTTAGGGATAACTTCACTTTGTTATCTAATCTTAATTTTACTTTGAGAAGTTAATATGTTCCATATTTGACATTATGTTGTCTTAATCTCATTGGATATTGAACCACATGAATTTAATGCTTAAATCAATGATGCCAGATAGGGTTGTTCACCTGCTTCCATGACTATTTATATGCATAACACTTGCATATAATAGATTTTTGTTCAAGTAACGAACTTTTTCGTTTTCTAGAATAAAGAGGCACATGGTTTCAATTTCATGTTTGATCATTTTGGATTTCTATTACTTTGTTCAAATTTAAAAAAATTGGGACATGTTTGGACTTCAAATCTCGAAAATCTTTTATGTAGAAATACATAAACAACTTTATAGCAATGTATTTTAAAATGGATGGACCAAAAGTTTTCTATTATAACATATAACCCAAATTGGGAAAATTATATCTTAGAAGCCCTAAATAGTAGTACGATAACCCAAAATGATGAGATGTTTATTTTTAAATTTACCACTCTCCTTTATGTATTTATGCTGAGCATTTGTGTATAGTAGTTGCCTATCATTATCTTTGAGAAAAAATGGTGATTAATGTAATTCTATCAGAATTACAGAGAATGCAATTTAGTCCTAAAGGAAGCAATTTCAAGTGTATGTTTTGCTGCACCAAGATGCTCATACTTACCTGAACTGCAGCAAGTTCAGTTATTATTTGCAGTGTATGGAAGGGAAGTTGTTGCTGCTGCCTCTAACTTATTGCCAAATTGCGTTAATAGACAGGTTATGTGTACATTCCTATATTACCAACAAATAACTCTTCCTCTATTATTAAGTTATGTTCATTAATATTTGATTAGCTATGTATGATTCTACAAGTTATATCTAAGTTAACTTCTGAGTAGTCAAACTAAAACAAATTAAAATATTATTGCAGATAATAGAATTGCTTTCTTTTCGTGCTCCTTCTGTGGAAGCAAGGTTAAAGTTATTGAAAGAAATTGCTGAAGAGCATGAGGTGGAATGGGACCCAGCAACTTCTAAAATCGAGTTTCATTACAAGTGAATCTCTAAATGGTTTGAGATAAAGTAGTCGTGTCCTTTGTGCAGGGAAGAGACCTAAATAGATGTTTTTTATGTTCAAATTGATGAATAGAATACTAAGAAATAGCGGTTATAGTTTTTTTTTGTTATTAATTATTAATGAAATAGAAGTAGTGATCCTAATGAAACAAAAATGTTGATCTTTGTTTGGTAGTGTAGTAGTAGGCTATTAGTTTCATTGTTTGGATCCAATGATGTTTTCTCCTACATATCTCGTGATGACGACGAATAGAATTGATATATGTGCAACCAATACTTCTTCGCAACTATTTTGCCTCATTTTCTTAGAGTATATTTGGTTCTTGGTTCTATGGTTTTTAATTAGGGGATTTGTACATGGTCCCTATTAATTTTACTAGTGTCATCTCTGTAGTGATTTTTTTATAAGATGAATTTGTGCTACAATTAAAAAAAAATTCTTCAACTAACATTTGCATTAGTTTCATGACAACCGAAGAAAATGACCCTCTTTAGCTTCGGTTGTCATGACAACTAAAGAAAAAGAGGGTCATTTGCATTGGTTATCATAAAACAATCAAAGCAAAAGCCTAAATCAATTACTTCGGTTGTTTAAAGAACCAAAGAAAATGACCCATGTTGCTTCGGTTCAACAATCGAAGCAACATGTTTTGGTCTGCTGTTTCGTCTTCATTTGCTTCGATCATCGAACCGAAGCAACAGAGGGTAAATAATCAAAGCAAATAACCTAGTTTCTAGTAGTGTTTATTTTATTCGAAGTCTCCCTTATCATATTTGGTCCAATCCTATTTGTAATGTTCCACCAACAAGCTGGTGATCTACACGACCTCCGGTAGCACGCCTCAAACGGTGTTTGTAACACCACCATCTATGATAGCTAGATCCACGTCTAAATGTGGCACTAGCATTTCAGATGCCATTGATGGCATATTATTTTTTATTGGAAGATAAAAAAATCACAGAGCTATCTGCAAAAATATCTACACCTTTTGAAATGGTGACATCCTGACCTTCTACGCTTGTGTCATAAACTTTTTTAATTAAAATAAACATTCAAGTTCAATTTATGGATAATTTTATTTTGAAAATATATTTTGTTGAGTTAAAATTATTCGATAAATGAGTTTGTTTTAACAAATTGAATTAGTGAATAAATTTGTTTCAAATTAATAATAATATATAAAATTCTAATAAATTTATTATTATGAATATAATTGACTTTTAAATTAGTGAATAATGTTATTATTATGACTTTTAAATTGACTTTGTCATTTAGTTTTGGGTTCCATCTATAGCCGACTCCAACTTATTTGGAAAAATGGCGTAGTTGTTGTTGTTATAAAAAAATTATATTGAAAATAATTGTTATATAACTGAAACGGATGAAAGAAATTTTATTTAACATTAATAGATTGAACGAATCGACGAAGATATAATAAGTAAATTAAAATATGTTGTATAATCTAACGAATTTTTTTCGTAACTAACTATTTGAATTAATTTGACAATATATTTATAATTGTTTGGTAGAGCGTTTAAAATGTGAATTTAAGGAGAAAATTAATTATAAATAAAAGAGTTAGACGAAAATTTCATTTGTATAGGGTCTTATATGTAAATATCAATTACTATAGAACATTCCCTTGACCCACTCTTCTAGCTAGATTTCTCTTCTCACCCTATTAGTCATAAAACACAAACCCAAACCCCCACTGCCCACTCTACTATTTCAAAGTCCATTCACGTAGATTAGATAGAAAAAAAACAAAATCCCGACTTTGGAAAAAAAGAATGCACACGACCTGGGAAATCATGGTCGACTAAGAGGCTGCAACCTGGCCTCGTGCACGCTGATGGGGAGCTCCATTATGTTCCGTGCGTGAAAGGTAGGGCCGCCTAAGGGAGGCTAGGCACGCAACCTCTGGTGGTGGCGACGACCATGCGTGATGGTCTCTAATGACACCGATGATAATGAAGCTTGATTTGAAGGGTGGCATTCTGAGCAATAGAGGAGAAGGCTGTTTATGTTTTGGTACAACAATGTTAGAGAAATTGTGGATTTAGGGATTTGGGGCTACTTGTTGAGAGTAGAAAAGCATCAATAAGGTGAGTTATATCTATACTCATAACTATAGCCTTGGTTCACTTTCTTTTGATTTTATTCGTTTGTTGTGTAGTGAATATTGGTAGATATGGATTGAATTAGAGGAAAATTGAATCGTATTTCCTTGGTTATTGGTTGTTATGATGATATTAGTCGATTGTTGAACACACTAGTGTTATATGTTGTGCATAATAAATGGAGTTTTGCAAAAGATGAACACGACACTTGAAATTGATTGAAAGGGAATAAATGACTTAAAGTGGGATAAATGAAATAAAATATTTTAAATATAAATTATGGTTTTTGGAATGCGTTTCTTTATTTAATATTAAAAATAAAATGTTGAAATAATTTTGAGGTGTGAATAGAAATTATTTGAAAAGTAATGATTTTTCGAATATGATTAAATAAATGAATTTAAATATTTATATTTCTATTTATTTATCAAAGATTGTAAAAAGTGTAAAGGATATTTATAAAATGACATTTAAAATTATACTTTAAAGTAATAAATTAATTTTATTCAGATTTAATAAATTGGAAGTTTATAAAGTAATATCTTGAGATAATAATAAGCAGTATATAATTTATTTATTGATGGAAATTATCGTTTATGGAATTTAGTATATGCATTGTTAAGTAAAGTTTTGAAAGTAATATATATTTTATGATTGATTATTTTTATATAAAAGGAATTGAATTATTTTGGAGGGAAATTTTGGGGATTTTTTATCATAAGCTAATTGTATAAATTGATGTTATAGTATTATATATTTGGAAAGGTATAATGCAAGATAGAATTTTCATTTGATGGATTATTTTCCAACAAAGGCTTTAAAAGGAATTTGGATTGTGAACGAGGATTTTAAATATATTGGTGTTGGAATTTTATTTTACCTCTTTGGGAAATGATATAAATTAGAAATTATATTAGAGTTGGAGTTTTATTCTATTGTTTTCAGAAATACTTCAAAAAATTCTTATCATAAAATGTATTATTTATAATTTATCATTTAAAGGAAATTATCAATTATAAAACTTCTTTGGTATGATTATTTTAAACTATTAAAGAAGAATTTCAAAGTTATGAATTCTTTTTCAAAGAAGTTAAGGGATTTGGAATTGAATGAATATTTGAAATATAGATTTCTTTATGAATATATATACGAGGTTTATAAATAAAGATTTTATTATTTGAACCTTTTTGGAATTAACATTGTCCTTTTCGAAATTAAATTAAAGGTTTTAAAATGGAGATTTTATTATAAAACTCTTCTAAATCAATAAATAATGAAGTGTGTGGTTTGTGTGGAATTCTATATCATGAGAATTTTGAGTAATGGATTAGTAATACCGAGCGGTATGGGATGTGCGTTAATATTTTTCTGATTACTCCTTTGACTCATTGTATAGAATATTGTGTAGTGATGAGTGCAATTTATGAATCGAGTAAACGGACGAGTAACACCAGATGGTATGTGATGCTTGAACTGATATTTATTTGAGTACTTTCTATAAGTAGATGTCACGCATACAGGGTCGATTATATGGGGGATTATACTTATGGTGATTCGAACTAAGAGTGAGTAGGCTAAGAGCCGTAAATGTGTTTATCTATTGTGTATATACTCCTATTATGGCGTGAAGTAAACCAGATTAGGCCAGTATACATCTAGCGACCTAATTGCATGGTCGCTCCATGAATCTGCATATGGCTGAGAACCACTGCCCCTATGTCACATAGGCCAGTAGTCTGGTACCAATGGGGCACTTGTAGGGTTGTGATCATCGTATAGCATTGTCTTGCATTTGATGGATATTGGGTCATGATGGCCACCGAGGTAACTAAAGACTGTAGGAGTAGTGCACAGAGCGTGTGATGAAGGCACTTGGAGCAAGCTGAGAGCCATTAGTCTCCTTCCTAGTTATTATTGATGAGATGTTATAGACACATACTTATTGATATATGTTTGTGCCAAAATTGGTCACAAACCCCGAATATTGTGAAAGCACCAGTGTATGAATACAAATCAGCAAGTATTCATTCACAAATCTCACATCTAAGCAAACAGAATATCACAATTCAGAAATAATAAACAGAAACACAAGATTTATAGTGGTTCGGCTATCTCCGGCCTACGTCCACTTCAAAGGTTTATCTTTTTATTGATTATCCTTGCTGATTACAGTTGATTACCGCGATTACAATGAAGAAATTCGAGTTTAACAGCGATGATGAAGTGTAGAATTGAATCTGGTAGAGTCTGGGCGCTTCTGAATCCCGATCCCCTTTCCTGAATGACCTGGGGCTCTATTTATAGGTGTAGGAGGCTGATATTTCGCCTAAATTTAGGGAGACCACTTCTGGCACGTGAGTGGGCCCACATGCCTGCGTCTAGGAAATCTGGGCCCGTTACGGGATCGATACGAAGCAATTTCGTATCGATCAAGAAATTATCCAATCGAGCTGAAATTTGGTGTGGACACTCTTCAACATGCACGTAAGCTCCTGTGAAAATTTCATATCTTTTGGACTTATGGTTTAGGAGATATGGTCGATACGAGATCGAAGTATTCGGTAGGCAATGTGGTTCGAATCGATAGATTCAAATCGATCCGTTCGTGTCGATCAGGGCATGTGCGCATGTGATGACATGTTGCGAAATCCTTGGGTCGATCCGCTCTTTGTGGCGCGTTGACTGGGTCGCTCGCGCCTTGCTCGTTCCAAGATCAAAGCCTAAACCATATCCCATTTTGTTCGTATTGGCCTAGCACCGATAGTATTCGCATGCGTTTGCTCCCTTGTTCACATCGATCAATTGTGGTTCTGTCCAAATCGATCGACTATCGATCGATACGAAATAATTGTCTATGGATCGATACGAACTACGTAGTTCAGAGGGATGCAAACAATACCGAAGCGTTGACACAGAGTGCTTACTCTTGAATGATACGAACAAGATGGTTATGAATTGCATGACCATGGATTGATTCGAGCATCATCGATTCGAGCATCATCGATTCGAAGGTGATCGATTCGAAGTCGTTCGCCTCTGACGGATACAAATCTGATCGATTCGAATAGGTCGTCACCTTGGTTTTCTGATGGATACGAATAGCACCTTTTATCAAACTCGTATCGATCATATCTCATTCACACGAACTCCGATTAACCTGAAATTTGAAATGCTGGTTTCCATGGCTTTGCTTGTCCTGTCTTGTCAATTGTAGCCCGATCCGGACTCAGACAAAATTCATCGATATCCATGGTGAACCTGCGATGCACAATCGATATTCATGACTAGTAATCATCGATTTTCAATTTAATTTTTGGGTATCTCGGCTTTGCCAAAAGGTGGGTAACACTTTTCCCCCTAAAACATGCCTTTTGGTAAAAGGTGTGTTTTGATCAGTCTCAAATTGAATGTAGTGAGTTCATGTTTTATTCAGAGCTTATAGCATTTTCAATCAAGTCCATGGCTGTTCGAAGCTGAATCGTTATCCATTTCTTCCAGCGGAAGTTAAGAATGAAATTCTACAGTCTCTCCATACTATCGATGGTCACTCCGGAACCTTGCCAAGCCCATTCCAGACTTAGCGATCGAATAGAAGGATCCTATTGCACTCCGGCATTGCTTCCTATTCCTTGCACTCTGCCCCCAGTTAGGGCGTAAAGCGATGTCTTGGTCATTCTGGACCGATCATAGCCTCTCCGGGCTCTTGCTGGATCCCATCCTATCACTCTCCGGTGAAGGGGAAACAGCGTTAAGTGAGTCAATCCTGTCGCTCTCCGGCGAAGCGACTTACTTCTTGCACTCCGGTTCAGTGTATCTGAACATTAAGCGATGTCATGGCCTAAATCGTGGGCCGATCATAGCCTCTCCGGGCTCTTATCGAATCCCGATCCAATCATTCTCCAGTGAATGGGAAACGACGTTAAGTGAGTCGATCCTGTCGCTCTCCGGCGAAGCAACCCACTTCTTGCACTCCGGACCCCGTCTCTCTGGGTAGGGTCATAAAGCGATCGTTTTTATATTGGTATTTAATACTCATCCTTTAACTCTCCGGTCAACGGTTTATTTCAAGAAATTCAAGTTTATTTATTAAATTCAGGTCCTAGATGTTCAATCTCAAACATCAGGAAAAAACTAAACATTGTCTCTCCGGGCAGATCGGTCTATCTCCATCTCAGAGCATGCCTAGGGATCTCTCTGGTTCCCATACATGAGTAAGTGGAGTAGCCGTTTATTATGAAAACAAATCTAATGAAATTATTTGACCGAAGTCCAAATCCTAAACTTGGCCCTTGCCATCTTAATCAGTTGATGACAAGTCGTGATCCCGATCCAGGATCGTTTCTGTTAGATGGAGGCGGTAGTTGTTCAGGCCTTACCGCCGCTGCCCGTTCTCTGACATATTGTGGCAATCTACCACTCCTGGCATGTTCTTCCACCTCATCCTTTAGGTGGCAGCATTCGTCGGTTGTGTGCCCATCCAGCTCATGGAATAGGCAATATTTTCCGGTTCTATGCTCCCGCTCTGTGGGATCTCTCCTGGGTGGTTTTCGATAGGGGAGTTGCCCCCGAGTTTCAGTGTAAATTCGTTCCAGGCTTGCCGCCAAATCTGTGTATTGCCTGAATCTGGGCTCTCGGAATTTCTTCCGTTTATTAGGACCGTCATGTGCGTCATCCTGCTTTCTCTTTCCTTTGTCCACCCTGGGCTGTTCCCTGGCGGTTCCTTCGCCTTGTACAACGTTTATTTCCTGCCTCTCGGCTCGTGATTCTTCTAATCGAATGAATCTTTCAGCTTCATGGTAAAACTCTCCAAGATCTTGCGGTGGGTCTCTCGCCAAAGAATCTTTGAATTCGGCGCCTTCCCCAACTCCTGTCACTGCTGCCATCCAAATCATCGATGGATCCGGGCGATCTACAAAAGCCACCGTTGCATTAAATCGTAGCAGAAAATCTTTTATGGACTCTCCAATTCTTTGTTTTATCGATGCAAAAGTCATCACACTCTTGGGTCGCGTTACGTGGACCCTAAACTGTCTCTTGAAGCAATCTACAAGCTCGCCCCATGTTCTGATCGATCCGGTTTCTAATTGCCAGAACCAAAGTGCAGCCAAATCTGACAAGTATAGAGGGAAGCATCGAGCCATCACTTCCTCGGATGCCCCCAACACTTCCATGTGCCTGATGTATCGAGTAATGTGCATCGTTGGGTCTGACTTCCCGTCATAAGGATCCAGCATAGGCAGTTTGAACTTTGGAGGGTTTCTTGCATTCCTGATATTTGGGGTGAACGGACTCCGACTAACTTCCTCTAGTCCTCCATTGGGCAATCCTCCTCTTATCAGTCGTCGGACTAATCCAGCCATCTTTTCATCTCCATCCTGGGGTTGCCCTCTTGGTCTTGAAGGGTATTCTAGTACGTACTCTTCGTGTGGCCCGTTAGCATCAGCGTTGGCTCCAGCTTGTTGAGCTCCATCTGTGGGCCTTCCAGCATCAGATCCTGAGGGTTTGCTCCCAAGTCCTTGTTGATTGCCTTCTGGATCTACATTCTGACCTTAAACCTGACCTTCATTGGTTTCCGCAATCCTGACTCCTTGTCCCGCACTTGTAGTTCTGTAGTTGGTCCAACGTTTTGCACATTTGCTGCCCTCATCTGCTCGAAGAAATTCTGCAGCATCTCTTGCTGAGTCTTCATCATTCTCTCTTGCAATGAATTTGCTATAGCTTCCATTTCATCTCTGGTGATGTAAATCGAAGCTTGTCCTTATTCAGCACCAGAGGATGCCTCTTGACTTCCTCCCTGTTGGCTTCTCTCAGCTCTTTGTCTTGTTTGTCAAGTCATTGTCGAGTCAATCTGAATCCTTCAAGCTTTCAAATCTAAACTTTGAATCTGGTGTAGCGGGTGCTAGTTCCTTCTCAGTGAAAGCACTAAAGTGTTTGCGCCAAAATTGGTCACAAACCCCGAATATTGTGAAAGCACCAGTGTATGAATACAAATCAGCAAGTATTCAAACACAAATCTCAGATCTAAGCAAACAGAATATCACAATTTAGAAATAATGAACAGAAACACGAGATTTATAGTGGTTCGGCTATCTCCGGCCTACGTCCACTTCAAAGGTTTATATTTTTATTGATTATCCTTGCTGATTACAGTTGATTACCGCGATTACAATGAAGAAATTCGAGTTTAACAACGATGATGAAGTGTAGAATTGAATCCGGTAGAGTCTGGGCGCTTCTGAATCCCGATCCCCTTTCCTGAATGAACTTGGGCTCTATTTATAGGTGTAGGAGGCTGATATTTCGCCTAAATTTAGGGAGACCACTTCTGGCACGTGAGTGGGCCCACATGCCTGCGTCCAGGAAATCTGGGCCCGTTCCGGGATCGATACGAAGCAATTTCGTATCGATCAAGAAATTATCCAATCGAGCTGAAATTTGGTGTGGACACTCTTCAACATGCACGTAAGCTCCTGTGAAAATTTCATAGCTTTTGGACTTATGGTTTAGGAGATATGGTCGATACAAGATCGAAGTATTCGGCAGGCAATGTGGTTCGAATCGATAGATTCAAATCGATCTGTTCGTGTCGATCAGGGCATGTGCACATGTGATGACGTGTTGCAAAATCCTTGGGTCAATCCGCTCTTTGTGGCGCGTTGACTGGGTCGTTCGCGCCTTGCTCGTTCCAAGATCAAAGCCTAAACCATATCCCATTTTGTTCGTATTGGCCTGGCACCGATAGTATTCGCATTTGTTTGCTCCCTTGTTCGCATCGATCAATTGTGGTTCTGTCCGCATCGATCGACTATCGATCGATACGAAATAATTGTCTATGGATCGATATGAACTGCGTAGTTCAGAGGGATGCGAACAATACCGAAGCGTTGACACGAAGTGCTTACTCTTGAACGATACGAACAAGATGGTTATGAATTGCATGACCATGGATCGATTTGAGCATCATCGATTCGAAGGTGATCGATTCGAAGTCGTTCGCCTCTGACGGATACGAATCTGATCGATTCGAATAGGTCGTCACCTTGGTTTTCTGATGGATATGAACAACACCTTTTATCAAACTCGTATCGATCATATCTCATTCATACGAACTCCGATTAACCTGAAATTTGAAATGCTGGTTTCCATGGCTTTGCTTGTCCTGTCTTGTCAATTGTAGCCCGATCCGGACTCAGACAAAATTCATCGATATCCATGGTGAACCTGCGATGCACAATCGATATTCATGACTAGTAATCATCGATTTTCAGTTTAATTTTTGGGTATCTCGGCTTTGCCAAAAGGTGGGATAACAATATATACAAGACTGTTGTCTATAAGGCTGAGAGCCGATCAGATCATTTGTTAAGACCGATGCCAAAATAGTTATTTATGATGCTGAGAGCATATAGGACCGAGAGTCTAGATGATCATCCATGATACTGAGAGTTGAGTGGATTAATATAGGTCTAAGAGACCGTATAGTTGTTTCATTGGCTGAGAGCTAAGTCAATTACTATGAGGCCAAAAGTCTAGATAATCATTATATGATTATCGATCTCTTGATTATTTATGAGATTGCATGTCCATGAATTTGTATGACCCCATACATATCGATTACATTGCTATTGAGGCTAGCTAGAACTGCTGAAAGCATGGAGTTGGACCCTTTACCTATTTATATGGTTATTTGAGAGATGACCTTGGCTACTGAGAGTATGCCATATTTGTATCACATTTATATTTTGTTGGTTGTTTATGTATTTTCGTATATGTTAAATATAGCGGACCGTGGGTATGCCTACTAAATGATTATCCGAGAGATAATCTTTGGCATTTCTATATGTTTTCCCATTTGGTACTTGATGATTTCTTATGTATTGATGATGGTTAAATGTGTGGATGCTTCACCCATTTTGATATGATACTGCTTGATATATAGCTTGACTTTATTTATATAGGTAATGATATGAGCATGGCATGAGATGTGATGTCATATATATTGAGTTGCCCCTATGCCACTAAGAGATATATTTGTTACCATGATAGTTGTTCTTATACTTTAACATCAACATTCTAGACATAGTCTGACCCATGCATTATTTATATAATACCCAGGTTAGTCCAGGATATTAAAAGTTCAAGGACAAAGTGACCAGCTTTCAGTTGTTGGGCATAGAGGAGGATGGATATATATTATAGGGTTGAGTATCATTTTGAATATTCGTAGCTACATGTGTACATGTGATGTTGAGATGTATATATTGGATATGCCATATATATTTTTGATGATAGTAGGCATTTGACTATTTTTGTAGACCTACTTGGACTTGTGTATATTTTATATTATATACTATCCCTGTGTTGATGACTCCATGTTCTTTATGATTTATTTTATATTGTGTTTTGTTCTATCCTGGAATCACACTTGTATATTGCTTTGTGCCAATACCATGTATCAATAGGTAAGTTGGTTATATAATTTTGAAATTCATACTGATGTCAGCCCAAAGGAATATTCATGGGTGACAACACAATATCACCTCATTCTCCGTATTATCAGACAGTATTACCTAGTAATAATATTTGGTAGTAGGAGAATAGAGGTGGAGTGTTAAAGTTGGTATTAGAGCGAGTTTAGAACAATATAAAGTATAAGAGACACAAGTCTTGACCTTAGATGAGACTTATAGTCCCTATGCCCGTGGGTATGTGGTAGATTATTGTGTATACTTAATTAATAGTATGAGTATAAGATGGTTACTGAGGTAATCGTCTAGGGATGTATTTGTCTCTGAATGAGATGTAGAGAAACTGGTAGAGGTAGTGAAGGTAGAAGTAGTTAATTTGGCCGGTAGTGTCATTATTGATGGAGAGTAATAGACCACTATGTGGCTTAGAAGGGAAATTGGTAGTTTTCTGGTTAGGGAAGCTTTAGAAGACCCTGATCGAATATCGCATCTAGACACAACAATAAGTTGCGATGATGCGGGCTAGAGTAACTTGATCCTATAGTGATTAAAGATGCACAATGAAGGCCGATAGGATGCTTTCCGTAGAGCTTATTGATAGTTTTGGTTGTTATGTGCTTGTGTTGATTTATTGTTACTTAGATATATAAACTTGAAAAGAATTGTTTGAAATCAGTCTTGGGTGTGCATTTAGGTAGGAGTTATCACTCAAAATTTGTAACCCATTCAAGTCTTGATATTGGAACTCTTATTGTCTTTGGTATCGAAGTTACCATAAGGAATATTAGAGAAACTTCTTTTCTTATAAACGATATAATTTTGAATATAATAAATTAAAACATGCTGAGATGAAATTTAATTGGATCTTGCTTGATGTGTGTATGAGTGATGTTTACGTTGTTATAAATGATTTATTATTTGATCGTATTTATAGAGATTATCTAAAAATGTTTTAATTAAAATATATATGGTTAAAGTACATTTATTTAAATATATATGGGAGTAGAAGATGTTTTAAAATAAGCAAGTGATTGTTTTTATAAAAGTGAATTTCTTAAAGAGTGTGTGCATGTTATAAGCAGAAAAAAATTTGAAGCTGATTTCATTTTAATTATTTGTTGAGTGCTTTAAGAATCTTGGTCGATGCGCCTGACCAACGTATTGATAGAGATTCCTAAACGTTAGGACAAGACATTTCAACATAACATTTTGGAAAAGTATACTATGTTTAAAAAGATATTCAATATATTGGAAAGAGATTTGTGCTTTGAAAATATTATAAATAACATTTTGAAAGAAAATGTTCAAAATGAGTTAAATAATATTTTAAAAAGAGTAATTATTTTTAGAAGTGGAAAAAAATATGAAGTGACAAACATATAGAGATAAGCAAGTTGTGATCCTTTTGATGTGATTTGAATGAATGGTATAAGTAAATTTATAAGAAATACACATATATATCAAGGAATGAAAAACATATATATGAGTTCCCAAATTATAAAGTAAGTTTAAAATAAATATGTCATTTAATTATTTTGAATAAGGAATTGATTTTAGGAAAAAAAATAAAATAAAATATTTAGAAGTATGATTATGTTTAAAATATAACAGACAAAGAAGATATGTGTTTTGTGGAACCCAAACTAAAATGAACTCATAACCAATAATTGTGAAGAGTGATTTAAAAATTTATAATTAAAACTAAATAACGATAGTTGAGTTATCATTTATAAGAAAATATAAAATCATAAGTGTTTTGGGAAAGATAGAAAATAGTAAATAATTTAAATCATGTATTAAGGAATAAAGGATTTTTTTTAAGAGAATGTTATATGGCGAATTTTGTTGAGGACTTTGTGAAATATAATTCTAGAAAAAAAATCAAAGAAAATGTTGTTATTTAATTTGAAAAAAAATTATGTATGGTAGAATTATTTTGAAAATTCCAAAGGATTTCTCAAATGGAAGTATTGTGCATATGTTGTATAAATATTATATGGCAAATGAAATTTTAAAGAGAAATTGAGTATGGCGTGGTTGTTTTGAAAATTTATTTTGAAAAGAAATTAGAAATAAATTATAGTAATAATTCCAAAATATACAACTTTGTTTTACATGCTTTAATAAAATTTTGTTGTTTTCAAAGTGGAGAATTTTAAGTTGAAATGAGATTAAAATTTGAGATTAGAGTTTTGAAAAAGAAAATTTATAGTGCTTTACTAATATATCCATATCTTGTGAAGTTTTGATCGAATTTTGTCGATTTTTCATTCGTTGGTAACGTATTTTTATAAGTAACAACTTTGATGTTAATCAATTTTTTGTAATTTTGAAGTTTTCTAGTGGAAAATTGTGTTTAAACATGACCTAAAATTCAATATTGTGCGTAAAATTTCTGAGCAGAAGCGCACCATGATTATTTGACTATAACTTTTGATTCTCTCATCCATTTTCGACAATCTTATACTTCTTTTAAAGCTAAGATGACAAGGAAGAAGTATTTTGGAAGTTTTGCGAAAATATGTCGTTTGCTAGGTGAAGACCGTGTTTTAAAAGAGTAGGCTTTTAAAAATTCATTTCAAAATTTGTACCTTTATTTAAACCGTTATAAATTTTGATGCAAACCATTCAAGATCTGAAAGATGTTTTGGATAGCTATTTGATTATGCTACAACTTTTATTTTGGAAGCATTAAGTAATTTTGTATTTTTAGAACCTTATAGTTTGTCGGAAAGTGGTCTAAAATGATGATACAACTTTTTTTCCTTTGTTATATGAATGCCATACCACTCTACGTTATAAAATATGATCTCATTTGTTTTCTATGAGCCATGTATGGATACATGAAGCCGTTACTGGTTGGATTTGGTGTGCGCTATCTTTTGTTCGCATAAAAATTGAGTAAACATGCGTAAAAATGCAGTCTAATGTATGTGTTTATGTGTATAGTGATAGATATATAATTGTATTATTTCCCCGCATTCAAGGTTCCCCATTGTTGGAATGCCCATTCAGATATGTATATCATGTAAATATATGTGTTTTAAATTTTCAAAATGCTCTCGGTACAAAGGAGACTCTGTCAAAATTTTCTGAAATTTTCAACACTTAGAATATTTTTCATAAAATTATATTGTATGCAAAAATAGAAAGTGGTCAATTGAATCTACTTAAATTCTTAGCATACCATAAGATGCTGAAGTAGAAGCTTAGTCTTTGTTTATGTTAAGCCATATAGAGGATCGAGTTAATTTTGAAGAGGATGAAGCATAGTCGATGGGATATTATGGTGGTTGGTAGAAGTTAGGGTATTAAATTCATGTTTGTGTTTGAATCCTTCCTTGTAAGAAATTACGATGACGCAATTTTCTTAAGTGGGGAGGTCTTTAACAACTTGACCTTCTATGCTTGTGTTATAAATTAATTTTAATTAAAATACAACTTTTAAGTTCAATTTTTGGGTAATTTTACTTTTGAAAATATATTTGGTTAAAATTATTAGATTAAGGAGTTTGTTTTAGTAAATTGAGTTAGTGAATAAATTCGTTTCAAAATAATAATAATAATAATATATTATGTTCGAATATAATATTTACAATGAATATAAATATCCTTATATCGAAAAAAATTGTTATATAATTGAAATAAATTAAAGGAATTTTATTTGACATTAATAGATTGAAGCCTATTGGCCATAAGACACAAACCCAAACCCCCACTCTACTACTTCAGCCCTCAAGTCCATTCATGTAGATTAGAAAGGAAAAAAACAAAATCGTGATTTAGGAAAAAAATAATGTGCACAACCTAGGAAATCATAGTCAACTAACAGGCTGCAATCTCGCCTCGTGCACACTGATAGAGGGAGCTCTAGCATGTTGCGTGCGTGAAAGGCATGGCGGTTGGAGGCAAGCTGCGCACGCAACCTCTTATGGTGGCGATGACCATGCATGATGATTTCTAATAACACCATGATAGTGAAGCTTGATTTGGCAGGTGGCGTTCAAAGCAATAGAGGAGAAGGTTGTTTATGTGCTGGTGCAACGGGGTTAGAGAAATTGTGGATTTGGGGTTGCTAGTTGGGAGAAGGAAAGCATCGACAAAGCGAGTTATGTTTATAACTCACAACTATAGCCTAGATTCCCTTTCTTTTGATTTTATTTGTTTATTGTATGGTGAATATTGGTAGATATGGATTGAATTAGAGGAAAATCAAATTGCATATCCTTGATTATTGGTTATTATGATGATATTAGTCGATTGTCGAACGCACTAGTGTTATATGTTGTGCACAATAAATAGAGGTTTGCAAAAGGTGAACATAACACTTGAAATTAATTGAAAGGGAATGGATGACTTAAAGTGGGAAACTTTGAATGAAATAAAATATTTTAATTATAAATTGTGATTTTGGAAATGAGTTTGTTTATTTATTTGGAAAGTAATGATTTTTTGGATGGTTAAATAAATGAATTTTGAATATTTATATTTCTATTTAGTTACCAAAGATTGTAAAGTATTTAAAGGATACTTATAAAATTATATTTAAAATTATACTTTAAAGTGATAGGTTACTTTTATTTTGATTTAATAAATTGGAAGTTTATAAAATAATATCTTGAAATAATTTGTTGGAAATTATCATTTATGGAATTCATTGTATGTATTGTTAAGTAAATTTTTGGAAGTAATATATAAGTGATTGACTATTTTATATAAAAGGAATTGAATTATTTTGGGGGAAATTTTTGGGGATTTTGTTATATATGCTAATCTTATAAATCGATGCTATAGTATTAAATATTTGGAAAGGTATTATGCAAGATAGAATTTTGATTTGATGAATTATTTTCAATAAAGGTTTTGAAAGGGGTTTGGAATGAGTATTTTAAATATATTGGTGTTGTAATTTTATTTTATCCCTTTAGGAAATGTTTTAAATTGGAAATTATATTAGAATTTGAATTTAATTTTAATGGTTTTGAGAAGTACTTATTGAAAATTCTTATTGAAAAATAGTATTGTTTCTAACTTGTTGTTTAAAGGTAGTTTTCAATTATAAAATTTATTTGGTATTATTATTTTGTTAAAGAAAATTTTCAAAGTTATGAATTATTTTAAAAAGGAGTTTAAGGGATTTGGAATTGAATGAATGTTTAAAATAAAGATTTCCTTGTAAATATATAAGATGTTTCTAATTAAAGATTTTAGAAAGAATAATATTTTATTATTTAAAGCTCTCTGGAATTAACATTGTTCTTTTCAAAATTAATTGAAGGTTTTAGAAATGGTGATTTTACTATAAAATCATTCCGAGTCAATAAATAATTGAAGTGTTTAATTTGGGTATAATTCTATGTTGTGCTAATTTTCAGTAAATGGATTAGTAATACCGAATAGTCCTGGACATTCAGTAATACTTTTCCGATTACTCCTTTGACTCATTGTACAGAATAATTGTGTGATGATAAGTGCAATTTATGAGCATTGAGTAAACGAGCGAGTAACACCAGGTGGTATGGGACACTTGAGCTGATATTTGTTTGATTAATTTCAAAAAGATGTCACTCATATAGGGTCTAGTATACAGGCTATTATATTTATAGTGATGCAAACTGAAAGTGAGCAAGCCGAGAGCCGTAAGTGAGTCTATCTATTGTATGTATACTTCAATTATATGGCGTGGAGTAAACCAGATTAGGCTAGTATCCATCCTAGCGGCCTGATTGTAGGGTTGCCTTCCAAATCTATGACACACACTTTGATGTATATGGCTGAAAGCCAAGGCTGAGAGCCACTTCCCCTGTGTCACATAGGTTAGAAGTATGTTACCACTGGGGCACTTGTAGGGTCGTGATCATTACATAGCATCATCTTGCACCTGATGGATATTGAGCCATGATGGCTGTTGAGGTAACTAAAGACTGTACAAGTAATGTTGAGAGCGTGTGATAAAGGCTCCTAAAGTAGGCTGAGAGACATCAGTCTCCCGTTTGGTTATTATAGATGAGACGTTATAGACACATACTTATTCACCTATACAAGGTTATTATGATACGGTTAAGGGTCGATCAGATCATTAGTTGATACCAATGCCAAAATAGTTATTTATGATGCTAAGAGCACATTGGACCGATGGTTCGGATGACCATCCGTGGTATTGAGATTTGAGTGGATTAGTAGAGGTCTAAGAGACCATATGGTTATTTCATTGGCTGAGGCTAAAATTTTAGATAATCGTTATGTGATTATCGATCTCTTGGATTATTCATGAGATTGTGTTTCCATAAAGTTGTGTGACCCCGTGCACCTCGCTTATATTGCTATTGAGGATAGCAAGAAATGCTAAGAGCATGGAGTTGGACCCTATACCAATATTTGATATGGTTATCCAAGAGATGACGTTGGCTACCGAGGGTATGCCATATTTGTATCACATATATGTTTTGTTGATTGATTGTTTATGTACTTCCATATATATTGAGTATGACGGATCCGGGTATGCCTACTATATGGTTATCTGAGAGATAATCTTAGGCATTTTTGTATGCTTACTCATTTGGTACTCGATGATTTCTTGTGTATTGATGATGGTTGAATGTGTGGATATTCCACCCATTTCGGTATGATACTACTTGATATATAGTTTGATTTTATATAACAACCCGCACCTTAGTGATCTGAATTTTTGCTAAATCGAAAACCAAAGTCCACTAGGGTACAAATCGTTAGTGTTGGTATCCTAAAATATACAAAAGTATATCAGAGAGCTAGACGATAATGAACTCACAGCTAGACGATAAACAGAAGTTTATATATATATATATATATATATATATATCTGTGTGTGTGTGTGGGTGTGCGCGCGCGTGCGTAGACTAGGGTCAATACCTTGGGTATCTTAGAGCCCTTGTTAGTAAAGCGCATGCATGAGGAAATCCATCCCCACCGTTCCCACCTTGTGCCATTATCTGTCTCTCAAAATCTATTATGTGCGTTGTGACGAGGAGGGGGTCAGAAGAACATTTTGGTGACTGGCAAATTATATACTTTATCCATAACACTATTTATGTCGATTGTTTTCCATTACGTGTTATGTCTATTATTCAAAGCTTGGTCGTTTTGACTTCATAAACGCATACGATACGCCCAACCCACTCGAGGTATAAAATAGCTATATACTTATATATGTATATGCATAAGTATCATAGTCCACCATGGACCAAGACACATTCCCTGTTAGTATTTGTAACTCTGCACTGCGCCGGACATCCACCAATAATGTCTAGGCCGAATTGCCACGTACACTAAGGAACCTCCCGTTAGTGCTTAATAACGGCATCACAACTATTTAGCTGTATTCTAATTCATCTCAAAGACTTATTAAGGTTTATCTAGCCAGTCTCCTAGCGACAAACAAACAAACTAACAACTTTGAGGCAATTGTGTATCCCATACAAAACCTATGCTAGTAGGAGATGTAGTCCATCTTTAGGCGTATCTCAAGTCTTTCTGACCACTCCAGGACCGATGGCGCTCTTGACTACGTGTATAGCCCTATTCCTCAAATATATGGTACCTACCTTGCTGACATAGCATCGATCTTACACACACCATCCCATTTAGATTGCCTAATGCAAATCAAGAAATGCCCACTTGGTTATTTAGTACCCTATATAGGGATTGAAGTAGACCCTAATTGGAAATTTAAGACTTCAAACCTGAGGTGAACCCCCTTTGATATATTAAGCTTTAGCTATACGCGAACATATATCCCCGCGGGTCCTACAGTTGGAGATGCCCCACATTAGTACAATGTATACACAACTGCTGGTAGCCCCTTGAGGAGGGCAAAGTTCTGTTGTGTAACATTGCCGACCTTGCATTCTAATCCTTACTACCGACAGCGTCATTAACAGTTAATCAAGATATTGAATAGGTCTAATAATTCATAGCCGTCATAAACATATTCTTGAGGCTATATAATTTTATTTAGAGAATTATTACGTCTCCTAAGTTCAATTATTAGTATCCATTTACTTTTACATGAACTTAATTATTATTTCATTAATGCCACTAAATGTCATTTATCGCTTCTTAATTAAATAGATTAAATATTTTTTACTACTTGATTTCAAATTAATATAATTAGATACAATTTATTGCTCCTTTTCAACTATTACAATCAAGTATAATTCACTGATTCCTTTAAATTAATAACTACCTTTCCTGATTACTATAACTTTCTTAACTCACCTTAAATCATGTATATTAAATTAACAATGGAATTATTTTTATTATTTCTATTTACAATAACTTTGGTTTACATTTAGAGATTTTTATATTTTAATGCATGGAACTATACCTTCCTAAAGGGAAACATTAACACTGTAATTTCCTATAAATTATCCAAAAGAGGATCTGTGTTGTGTTTGGAATTACAAGGAATTATTTTTTCTGTTATTATTGAAATAAATGGTACAAAATACGGTAAACATCCATATTTTGTACATCTCTTTCTTTTAGGCATATTCCTTGTTATTTCAAACAATACACCTGATAGAATTAGGGTTATGCCCTAGGGGGCAATTTTGTAATTTGTTATATATATCTAACTCGTTAACCAATCTTGTTCGAAATAAAGGTGTTTTCTTTCTATTATATACTTGATATAATGTGGTCATATTAATTTATTTATTTATCTAAAACTATATTTAATAGAAAATCCATAAATGTATGTTTTGTGATAGTAGTTACAAAGTGTTGTGACCGTGAGTAATTTATCACAATGAAATAAATATATCATTTTAAATGTTCCTAGACAAGATGCATCGAGACTGGAAATTGATGTATCCATTGAGACTAGAGTACGTAACGCTCTTCAAATGTTAGGCAGTGTATTACTCATGCCTGTCGGGTGCACCTTATTGTATAACTATGGAACGACTTACTCGGTAGTTTTCTGTTAGTTAATATAACTAAGGTCAAACAGAAAATATCGACGTGACTAATTTACATAGTTCTTTCGACTTGAGAATACTATGAATAGTCAATATGAAAGCTCTGCTTTGATTATAGTAAAATCATGGCATAGCATCCATCGAGTAACTATAATTGGGTCGAGTGGAAGTATTGGAAATGAAGCACTATTCAAGAGAGGATTCGTCTCCTCAGTTATATGGAGTTAGTATCACGGTCAACTCAAGTCAACTCAAAGTCAAATCTCTGACCAGAGTAGTTCGTTTGATAATATTTGTTATTATTGAATTAAGGACTTTGTGTTTGGATTATAGAGTTGAATGTGGATGATGTTGGAAATTTGACCATTACCAAATTCAACAAGTTCAAAGTGATATAATTTTGATGAAGAGAATTGGTGTAAATAATTGTCACAACTGGGTAACGCTTATTAAATTAAAATGAGATTTTTCCAAAAATGAGTAAGCGATAAATTTGGCCATAATATAACACCACCTGCTAAGTGAAGTGTGAATGTTTAACCTTCGAATAGTTTGACGTTAATCGCTGATCGAATTTACACCCAAGAGTCACACAACCGAAACGATGAATTCTCTTTAGACCAAACAATTTAATTACTTTATAGTTGTTATAAATTAATTAAAGAAATTAATATTTATGAAATATTAATTATGAATTTTGAATGTGATTTGAGAAATAAATTTGTTGCATATATTTATAACAGTTATGAATATATTGATCGATATGAGAATTGATAACAAAATATGTTAAATATGATTGTACATATTTAATTTGGATTGAATGGGCTCGCAACCCATGAGATTTGGAGAGGATAGGCATTGGTTTGGAGAAAGATAGGATGTGGCTACAACATGCGTGATTAGGTTTTGAGATGTGTGGTTGAGATCATTGTTTACTCTCTTGTCCTATCCATATAAAAGCCAATCTCAAAACCTTAATTACAAGCTAATTCATTTTTGAGCCGCCACTTTCTTCTTCCTCCTCCTCATTTTAATGGCAGCAACTTTCCTCTAAAATCATTCCTAAAATTATCGATCCAATTCAAAATTAAAAATACTAATTTGTAGAAGAAGGTCTCCAATCCCGGATTAGCAACCTGACAGATTGTGAATTGTTCTTAGAAGAGAAACCAGTGTTCAATGTGGAATTAAAGGCTTCATTAGGAGGTGCACTTTTATTTATTATCATTGTTTTTATTTTAATTTTATCATATAAAAGTTGATTTACATCCAAATCCTCTATTTGTATTCAGATCTGTTTATTGTTTAGATTAGGTGAGATTTTTATGGATAAATGTGTTTGTTACAATTAAATTGGTTATGTGCTTGTTATATTATTTGCCTATTGATTTATCGTTGAATTAATTTTTTGGAAAAAAATGTTTTAATTTTGTTTTAGTGTATAGATATGCAAATTATGAATATGTATAATTGTATATGTGTTTATATATCATATATATTTAACTTTAAAATTTTCTTATAATGATTTATACCTATGATGAATCATAAAATATAAAAATATTTTATTAAATATGTATATACATATTTTATTATTATTTAATGATTTTGTGAATTGTTTATTATGAATAAAATAGTTAATGGTCTATATATTTGCTACATCATGTAATAAGATTACAATAAAAATTTCAGATTTTTTAAACTTAATTTATTATTTTTAAAAATTAATTTACTTTCGGCCAACAATTAATTATATAAGTAAAAATATAATTCCAATTGATAAAATTCTATAAATACTTCTAAAGGCTTATATATGTATCTGAAACCTTTAGGAAATGTTTTAGACTTTTATAATTTAATTTATTAATTTTTTGAATTAATTTATTTTTGAAATGCAATTAATTATTTAATTAAAAATATAATTTCAGTTGAGAAAATCCCAAAAAAAAATTCTAAACCCAAAATATTTCTCTGATACCTTCAGAATTTTTTTTATAGAATTTTTCAATTTGATTTCCTATTTTTAAGAATTAATTTGATTACGGGCTATTATCAATTATTTAATAATAAATATTATTTTAATTGTAAAAAATTCCATAAATTAACTTAATCCCAAAATTTGTTTCAAAATTTTCTAAAATTTTAAAAACTTGTATTATTATCATATAATTATTTTACATTAATTTGTTATGGCAGAAACTGTTTTATTCAATAATTATATGTATATATAAGTATATGTATATGTGTGTACACACATATATTAGTATTTTGTTTTGACATATTATACAAGCACATATTTGGATAAATTGTAGTGCACACAAAATGAGCTAGTGTGTTCACTGCAACGTAAATCCCAGCATCTATATACAGGTACATTATACCCTTCAAGGATTATGATGTTACACATGCACACGCACGCACACACACACACACACACACACACACATATATATATATATATATGTATACTTGTATAATTAAATTAAATTAAATAAATCTCAAACTACAAATTGTACAGTTAGAATACATATGGACATAGTAATAAGTATTTCCATGAATAAATTATTAATAATGACATTAATGAGTCAATCAATTCAAATTAAAGAGAGAAAATGAAAGGTTTCTCTCTCTATTTAATACAACTAATGCTCTCAATTATTTTTTGTTTTAGGGAAAGAAATGAAAGGTTTCATTTCGTATACATTAGCACTTATAAATAAATGTTAGGTGTATTTGATACACTATATATTTGAAATTAAATTTATGTAAACTTCCCTTTAACTATTTTAAATAGAATACAAGATTTTATTTAAACCAAATGTAGAAAAGTACTAAATGAATTTAGACTTCGTAGGCCCATTAAAGATCCAAAATGGTAAAACAATTTAAAATTCACCCATTTCTTCTGATGCGGACCAGCCAAGTTCCTTCAATGGTATCGGAGCCCAATAGCCTATGTGGTCTAAATTAGTCATGTAAGGGATAACTAATTAAACTTGCTGACTAAGTACAGTGTCTAGAAAGGTAATGTCTAGGCTTGGAAGTGGGTAATCAAGTACTCTGTCTTACCTAGTTACCAGCCTAGTCTGAAAGGTGAGTGAGTCTAAAGTTTGCCTCTAATAGAAAAGTCTCAATTTGAATTTGGCCTTCGACTAGTTTTCAAAATTGTTTTGAAAATTAAAATAAAAACATGTTTATTATAAAATTCATATACAACATAAGTTTTCAAAATGTTTGAAAGGATAACAATAATTTTAAGAATGTTTGAAAATATTTATATACTAATTTCAAATTTTAAAATTTACTAATAAGATTAATAAAATGAATTAATTAAATATGTTGATTAATTAATACATATATGCATACATTATATATGTTGATATATGTTATGTTATTTTAAAATGTTTAGGATAACATAAGTTTACATGTATGTATGTAAGATACATTTTTAAATTAATAAAATTTAATCAAAAAATTTTAATTGAATAAATTAATTAAAGGTTAATTAATTAAAGAAAATACACGTATATAAGATATATATGTGTGTTGCACTATAAAGGTTATAGTGTGTACTATAAAGGTTATAATAGATATGTCCAATATAAATGTTGTATTGGAATTATAATATAAAATTAATTAAAGAGTTAATTAATTAAAATTAATTAAAATTAATTAAAGAGTTATTTAGTTAAAATTAATTAAATAAGATTTAATTAATATAATATTATACATATGACTATTATGTAAGTTAATTAAGTTATAAAAGTCATATAATAATTCAGCTTATGTAATATGAATGTATAACAAAAAGTGGAATTTTAAAGAAACCCTAAAATAGACTTAAGGAATAAATACATACGTAAATGTACATATACCATGATTTTTTATGTGTCCGAAGCTTGAATGATGAGAGTATTTCATAAGAAATATATTATTCCATAGGTCGATATCACTCGAAATAATATATCGAAGATTATGAACCTTTAATATAAAGTTGTCCTCTAACATTTATATATTAATAGATTACTTGCATACTCCTAAGTTGTTGAGCTTTCCTCAAGCTAAGCATGTTATGTGTAGTACTATTAATATATTGAATAAATGAGGTAAGATAACCGCACGTATTTATTGAGCTTCCCTCAAGGTACATGCATTATACTTAGGCCATTGTGGAATGATAGGTCAGAGTGAGTAGTCCCACTTTACATGTTGATCTTTCCTCAAGGTAAAGGCGAGATTAGGACAAGGTACCAAAGGTTAGGAGTTGTATGTGATACAACTGATATAGAGTTATCCATCATATGCGGCCTATGATTTGTTGAGCTTTCCTAAAGGTCAGAATCCCAAGGCATACGAGTCCTAACACCCACTAGTAAAGTTGAAAGACTTATATGTTTCTCTTAGGGTTTGGTGAAACATAAAATATTACTGGGAGCCTTATTAGAAAAATGATGGTAACATTTAACCCTTTCTAATATTGTAAGAACATATGTTAAATAGTGTTATAATTATCTACAAGGATAAAATTGTGCATTTAATATGATTAATAAAACATTTACCAATTAACATACACAAATGAAGTAAATTGAAAGTTGACAAATGGAAATATAATACCCACTATTAAATGCTTATTGCATGTTAATGTTTTCTAAACCCATGCAAGTGACTAATATTTACAACTACTTAATACATTCGTAAAATGATCACTTACGTGTTTATTTGATTTAGACTGTGTATTGCATTTTATGAGTTTCAAACTCTAAAAGTAATACAAGTTTATGGATGGATATTTGATCCATATACTATCACATATAAATGTTATATGGTTAATGGTCACAGTTTGTAATGTACAATACTTCAATGAATATAGTTCATTCGAAATAACTGTACTATGGGATCGAGTATTCAGTTTGATCGATTACATAAAAGATCATATTGTGTCAATTGTAGTACAAGACCAAAACTACAAGATAGGTCTAAAAACTCGATCGTTGAAATGTCAATTTAATTAGTTTATGCAAAGAGCAACATATTTGATGTCCTTAAATGTTAAGGATAATCAAATGCACTTTCGTAAAGAGTTCGTTATGATATTGTAGTAAGGATTTTTCTTTTGAATGGTTTGACCATTTAGAAAGGAAAATGAATGTATAAGAGTAAATGTGATTTAAGGTATAGTTGGGATGGAGAGAGTGAATAGTCATTTCTTCTTCATAAAGAAACAACGAAAATGAGAATTGTAATAATAGTGATTGATACTTAACATTGGAATGAGAAATATGATTTCTATTCTGAAATGTATTTTCATATAGAAAATTCTTTTCTATGAGATTTTTTATTTTGAGTTCAATATATTTGACCAAAGGACTCTCCACGATAAACTAGTTGCAGTACATGAATTAAATAAATCTATATTAATTGAATGATGGACCTCCGAATTTGGTATGCTATTATAGTAATGGCGGAAATAGTGAGAGCATGTCATATAGCACTTATTGATTGTATCAAATTATTAAAATTGTTCCCGTAAATTGTACCGAACATTATACATGAAATAATGACTATTTTTGGTTATCGACTAAAAAAATAGACATATCTATATTTCTATGAATATTATGAATAGTCGTTATGAAATAAGACTATAATGTGGTATTTTTTTTCATAAAAAAATTGATGCATTGGAAAATATAGAAGTATATAATATTATTTACACTAATTATGGAATTATAAACTAAGCCGTAGTTTCGAGAAAATAATTTTATTATATTATTTTGAATCATACGATACTTGTTAATTATATCTCAAACAATAAAGGGCTATGCACCCATTTAGTGGGAGCATCATAAGAGTTGATGAACTCTTAAGATTGATACATATAGATGTATGCAATCGTAATTCTATAAATACCAAACGGTTCCATATAATTCATCATATTCACTGATGAGTCATCATCGACATAGACATGTGTATTTGATACACATGTAGTATGTCTATGGTAAACTCATTGAATATAAAACAGAAGTAAAAATAACATGCGGTAGAAATGATTCGATTTAATCGAATGGGTGAGTATATTGGAAAAGGTTCCAAACATACCTAAAATGAATACATATTCAATCTCAAAATAACTCCTTCATGTGATACATAATGATGCATTGATATGGAGTAATCGAACTTTGTTGGACAATGTATGATTAATTGTGAGTGAAGTTGAGTTAGTTTCTTTCTATAAGGTAATGTATTTAAGAGTAGTACACAAGCTTAATATTATTTCATCTTAATAACAATTTACAAAATCTTACAAAATAAGGGTTTATTAGAAACTCCAACATATCCTAGGTAAGCAGTTGGCAGGTTATGCAAGTTGAAAGATTGAAGGATCTTGTATGAGTTTCCCCAAAAGGATTTTGGAAAGGACTATCATTAAATGACATATTTATGTTTTGAACATAATTTTTGTAAACTAAAACCAAAACAGTTTTATAAATAAAGAAATCATAAAGCATTTACGAATCCCTATTCTATTTACACTGAGAAAGAATTGTTGTTTCAAGATATATCAACTTCATTGTGAAGGAATTTCTTTGAGGAATTATTGGTAGTTAAATGGAATTGGATACGGTCCATAGATAGAACTGATTATATGAGATGAAATGAAATTAACTAACCTAAATGAACATATAGCATTAGAATGTCTAATAAGTATTCTCGTACATCGAAGAGAAACTATGAGTTTCTTATTAATGTCGAAATTGTATAATCCTTGATTGTTTAATTAAACCATTAATAGTGTTGACTCTATATGGTATGATGCGCAAATCCGAAAGAATTCCAAGTACGCTATCAAAATATGATTTTGGTGGTCGTAACCAAAGAGATGTGATCCATCGGTTGAGATTGTGTCTTTATGATAAAGACTAATGCGGTTCGAATTAAATGAGCAATGTTGATAAGAATAATATGGCAAATTCAATTTTTGAAATTACCATAATAGATTCGGTATTCAACATGCTCAAGTTAATTCGAATTTACTCACAAAATTATCGCTTGATAAGGCTTACTGTTTTGGTACATAGGTATTGAAATAGAAAATTCTAAATTATGATTTAGGGTAAGCTGTTTACACATATTAAACAAAAATATCTGAAAGTTAGTGGGAGTGATATTGAGTTCGTGAGTCTTTGGATATGATCCAAGAAATGATACGAAAGTATCATTTTATATTCATCAAGATTGAATAAGTATTTTGATATAAATCATATAGTTTGATTTTCAATCAAAGTACAGAGGAAGCGTATGTTCATAAGAAAAAATGTTAAAAGGTACATTGATATCTCTAAACTATAAGTAAACAACACATTATTAATTTTAACATTGTAATTTTGTTGAAATCAACCTTAGTTGTTTTAATACTCAACTTTGGATTATAAATGATATCTTTTATAGTGAGTATAAAAGATATAGGGAATGTCCAAAATCGATATGTAAATACACCTTTTTAAATTCTTTAATACAGAACATGTGAGTTCTTTATGCATTGGCAATAGGAATTATCATACATGTTATGTTGATTACGATATCGTGATTTTTTTTATGTATTTGATACATGAAGAAAATATCAAATCCAAATTGATATCATTAAATGGTTGTTTGAAGTGTTCTCGTGTATTTATAAAATACTAGGGAATTATTTACAGAAACAAAAACTCCTTATGAAAGAGTGTTCGGACTAACATCATAAGTGATATTGAGTATAATATGTCAATAATAAATTCATGTTAAGAATCTTTAAGTTGGAAATCTTCCAAATGACAGATCGTGGCTGGTTCAATGAGAAAGGCTAAGTACATCATCTTAAATAGCGTCACAATAAAACAATGTATATGAATATATAAGTGCACAAATTTATAACTAAGATGATTCCAAATGTTGAGAATCTCATAACATAGTTATATGTTAACAATGTCGTGATATAGTTCGTAATAGAACTTAGAGCTTACTAGAAGTCGAGAGACATAATCCGAATCATTCAACATGATTTAACAGTTTATCACCGTCGGAGAGAGTTAATTGACAAAGTAGATAATTGAAACGAAATATCATACCCGTTCACAAAGGGACTGACCCAATTGGTTTTGACAAAACTGATTAGAGATGTTGGAATAAGATTATGTTATCATCGAAAACTACTTCAACTTTCAAAACCTTAAAGGATATAGAAGTAGGATCCAAGAGGAATGATAGTGAAAGCAAGACCTTTCGGAAGAGTCGAAGGGATGTGGCTGCAAAAGTTGGATGTGCTAAGAGCTTTCGAAGAGGTCGAAAGGAGACAAGAGCAACCTTTCGCTTCAGTTATTTCCTTCCAAAATGGTTGCTTCCGCATGCATGAAAACGTTTCGAATGAGTTGAGGAACACCTTTCAAAGGCAATAGATTACAAGCTTTCAGGTGCGTGACAAACCTTTCGAAACAGTGGGTTTCACCTTCATTCACATTCCATAGAAGAACACTTGGCCGGAACTACCCCTTCGAAAGCATAAATTAACATTTCGAATCGATCGAGACCATTCACAATTATAAAAGAAAGATTACTTAAGTTCAATATGGCATTCTCATATACCAGAGGATGGGGTTCCGCATCAATCAATAGGTATGCCTTTGAAAGCAACCTTTGGCATTTAAACCTTCATGTTCCAACTCCTTCAAAGCCCCAAAGATTCACCTATCGACAGAATCGAAAGCCCATATCCTTTCCTACTTGCAACAATGCATCAACAACAAAGTGGAAAGTGCATCTACACCTTTCGACCCACTCGAAAGCGCTCAAGTTCAATTTTAAAGCAAAGCAGAAGGACGCCCAGATGTTAACAACAACGAAAGGTCTCCAAGGAACCCTTTCAACTAAGTCGAGAGGATCGATTCGAAAGGTACCAACCCATGCCTATAAATAAGACCCTAGAGGTACTGTTTTGGGAGATCTGATTTCAATCACTCCATAATTGTTCTTTCTTGAATTTGTAAACCCTAATTCTAAAATTAGATTGGGGATTAGACTTCTTTGTATTACTTAAGCTTCTACTAAAGGAAAATATTATCAAAGCAAGTTTATAACATTTTTGGATATATTAGCTGATTCAATGTTTCTATGTGGTTCTAGTTATGATTTGCTGGTATCAATATGATCGAAAGGCTACCTTTCGAGGAAGTCGAAACTTTTGAATTCAACTAAAATCCATAAATTATTAGGTCTTAACATCGAATCACCTTGACCACTTTGAAAGGAGTTTTCGATAAGATCCTAAACCAATTCATTAGTTCAAAAGGTATTTTCAAAAGAGGTTTAAGTATCTCAACCGCATCGAAAGGTTATTTAGAAGGTGTTATAATTGCAGCAACCTCTTTGAAAGGTGGACTTAAGGGAGATCTAAGTTATCGGAATTATTTGGGTAAAGGGATTCGAAAGGTTTAAACTGTCCCCATCTGTTCGAAAGGTGGTTTCGAAGGGGTCACTTACACTTTAAACTTTGTTTTGGGGCGTTGACAAGTTTTCTTGTTAACAGATTCCATAATTGACCCCAAGTGCAAGTGGGAGATTGATAGAATTAGGGGAATACCTTAGGGGGGCAATTATGTAATTTGTTACGTATATCTAAGTCGTTGACCATTCTTATTCTAAATAAAGGTGTTTTCTTTTTATTATATACTTGATATAATGTGGTTATATTAATTAATTAATTTACTTAAAAGTATATTTAATAGAAAATCTATAAATGGTATGTTTTATGATAGTAGTTACAAAGTATTGTAACCGTGAGTAATTTATCACAATGAAACAAATATATCATTTTAAAGGTTCCTAGTCAAGATGCATCGAGACTGGATATCGATGTATCCATTGAGACTAGAATATGTTATGTTCTCCAAATGTTAGGCAGTGTATTACTCATGATGGCTGGGGGCACCTTCGAGTTACATACTAATAGTTATTGGATAACTATGGAACGACCTAGTCGTTAGTTTTTTGTTGGTTAATTTAACTGAGGTCAAACAGAAAATATCGATGTAACTAATTTACATAGTTCTTTCGACTTGAGAATACTATGAATCTTCAATATGAAAGCTCCGCTTTGATTGTAGTCAAATCATAGCATAGTGTCCATCGAGTGTCTACAATTGGGTCGAGTGGAAGTATTGGAAGTGAAGCACTATTCTAGAGATGATTCGTCTCCTCAGTTATATGGGGTTAGTATCACGGTCAACTCAAGTCAACCTAAAGTCAAAATCTCCGACTAGAGTAGTTTGATTGGTAATAATTTTATTATTGAACCAATGACTTTGTGTTTGGATTATAAAGTTGAATGTGGATGATGTTGGAATTTTTACCATTACCAAATTCAGCAAGTCCACAGTGATATAGTTTTGATGAAGAGAATTGGTGTAAATAATTGTCACAATTGAGTACACTTATTAAATTAAAATGAGATATTTTCGAAAATGAGTAAGCGGTAAATTTGGTCATAATTTCACACCACCTGCTAAATGAAGTGTGAACGTTAACGTTCGAATAGTTCGACATTAATCGCTGACCGAATTTACACCTAAGAGTCACACAACCAAAACGATGAATTCCCTTTAGACTAGACAATTTAAATATTTTATAATTGTTATAAATTAATTAATATTTATGAAATATTAATTATGAATTTTGAATGTGATTTGAGATATAAATTTTTTGCATATATTTATAACAGTTATAAATATATTGGTCGATATGAGATATCGATAACAAAATATGTTAAATATGATTGTACATATTTAATTTGGGTTAAATGGGCTCACAACCCATGAGATTTGGAGAGAATAGACATCGATTTGGAGAAAGATGGGAGGTGGCTATAACATGTGTAATTAGGTTTTGATATGTGTAGTTGAGATCATTGTTTGCTCTCTTGTCCTATCCATATAAAAGTCAATCTCAAAACCCTAATTACAAGCTAATTCATTTTTGAGCCGCCACTTTTTTCTTCCTCTTTATCATTTTAATGGCAACAAATTTACTCTAAAATCATCCCCAAAATTCTCAAATCCAATTCAAAATTAAAAATACTAATTTGTAGTAGAAAGTCTCCAATTCCGGATTAGCAACCTGACGGATTGTGAATTGTTCTTAGAAGAGAAATCATTGTTCAATGTGGAATCAAAGACTTTATTAGAAGGTGCACTTTTATTTATTATCATTGTTTTGATTTTAAGTTTATCATATAAAATTTGATTTACATCCAAATCCTCTGTTTGTATTCAGATCTGTTTATTGTTTAGGTTAGGTGAGATTTTTGTGGGTACATGTGTTTGTTAAATTAGACTGGCTATGTGCTTGTTATAATATTTTGTTTATTGATTTATTTTGAATTAATTTTCTGAAAAAAAGGTTTTAATTTTGGTTTATATTAATATATATATATATATATATATATACATAGATTAAATGTGTACATATCTACAAATTATGAATATGTATAATTGTATATGTGTTTATATATCATATATATTTAATCTTAAAATTTTCTTATGATGATTTTTACCTATTACAAATCATAAAATATAAAAATATTTTAAATGTATATATACATATTTTATTATTATTTAATGATTTCGTGAATTGTTTATTATGAATAAAATAATTAATGGTTCAAAATTTCAATTTTATATTTTTTTATATGTGTTGCCCAATCTAATAAGATTAAAGTAAAATTTTCAAATTTTTTAAACTTAATTTATTATTTTTAAAAATTAATTTACTTTCGTCATGCAGTCAATTATTTAATTAAAAATAGAATTTCAATTGAAAAAATTCTAGAAATTTTTCTTAAGGCTGAAATATATATTTGAAACCCTCAGAAAAGGTTTTAGATTTTTATAGCTTAATTTATTAATTTTTTGAATTAATTTATTTTTGAAATACAATTAATTATTTAATTAAAAATATAATTTCTATCGAGAAAATTCCAGAAAATTTTTTATAAATCCAAAATATGTCTCAGATACCTTTATAAAATTTTTTAGAATTTTTCAACTTGATTTCCTATTTTTAAGAATTAACTTGTTTATGGATTATTATCAATTATTTAATAATAAATATTATTTTAATTGTAAAAAAATTCCATACATCAATTTTAAGCCCAAAATGTATTTCTAGATTTTCTAAAATTTTAAAACTTGTATTATTATCATGAGTATCACGGCATGCGCTTTACGCATGAATTAGTTTCCTTATAAATTATATGTGATTAAATCAGTCAAAAAAGTTATTTTTTATTTTCAATTGATATTAAGATATCTATATTTGTAAATAAGTATTCTGAATTTATAAAGGAAGTTTAATTTTAGTTCCTATCTTTAGAACCATTTTGAATTTGTAAAGCATGTTTAATTGTTAGCTCCTACTTTTAGGGGCGTTTGAATTTGTAAAAGAAGTTTAATATTAGATCCTATTTTTAAGTGATTGAGATATGATAATATATAGAGCGGCATTTTTGGTAGTTCATGTTGATACCAGAAAAGTGTGACACTAAAGCTATTACAACTATTATTAAAGATATAATTATTTTACATTAATTTGTTATGGCAGAAACTATCAATAAATTATACACACACACACACACATATATATACATACATACATGCATACATATATTAGTATTTTGTTTTGACATATTATACAAGCACATATTTGGACAAACTATAGTACACACAAAATGAGATAATGTGTCTGTTGCAATGTAAATCCCAACATCTATATACAGGTACATCATACCCTTCACGGATTATGATATTACACATGCACACATTTATATGTGTGTGTGTATGTGTATGTGTGTGTATATGTATATGATACATATATATATACTTGTATAAATCAATAAAATAAATCTCAAACTACAAATTGTATAGTTAGAATACATATGGATATAGTAATAAATATTGCCATGAATAAATTATTACTAATGACATTTAATGAATCAATCAATTCAAATTAAAGAGAGAAAACAAAAGGTTTCTCTCTCCATTTAATACAATTAATGCTCTTAATTAATTCTTGTTTTAGGGAAAGAAATGAAAGGTTTCATCCCTTATACATTAACACTTATAAATAAATGTTAGGTGTATTTAATACACTATACATTTGAAATTAAATTTATTTAAACTTCCCTTTAGTTATTTTAAATAGAATACAAGATTTTATTTAAACCAAATTTAGAAAAGTTCTAAAAGAAATTTAGACTTTATAGGCCCATTAAAGATTCGAAATTGTAAAAAAAATTGAAATTCACCCATTTCTTCTACTGCGGCTTGGCCTAGTTCCTTCAACACCTTTATACCGTATAAAGTTGGATAATTTATAGAAATTTACATAGAAACATATTTTATTCCAACGAATAAAAAGGTTAACTTAAATCCCATCAAATTTGTAACAATCTTCAATTCATGTTTAATAACTTATAACATTCAAACAAGATATCTATAATTTACATAAAATCTTATTAATGAATTATCTTGTAACTTTTAGGGACTACTTTCACCCTTACGTTCTAGATTTAGGTATATACAACATTTAACCAAAGTTAACAATTCACAGAATATGTAGGCAAGGTTGTCGGGTTCATTGCATATACATACACACACACACACAGATATATATATATATATATATAAGCGCCTACAATTACAGAGTTTTCATTTTAGGCATAAAAGGAACATATTCACAATGATATAGATCTAATATTATATTAAAAATATATAATTTCCCACTCATCTCTAAGCTTCCAAACCTCCAGATCTAAATTCTTATTCCCGATCGACTCTCTTTCTTTCTATTAAAATATGCACCAAAAGTATATACATATTTATTAGAATTATAGATCTAAGAAAAGATTTGAATTGAATGTAGATTTAGATTTAGATTTATAATTTACCTTTTGCTTCAGAGAATAGATTCGATCCTATTCTTCTTCTCTTTTGTTTTCCACTATTCTCCACTTATATATATATATATATATATTAATTTATAATTTCTACAATCGCTAGAATTTGTGGAGAAGTGAAAATGGCAGAGCTTCACTCTTTAATTTAGAAAATATAAGAAGAAAAGTGAGGGGTTAGGCATGTATTTATAGGCTCTTGAATCAATTCTATCAGTTAGATTAAATTTATTAAATCCGGGCCGTTTGGACTTGGTTCATTATTAGCTGCCTGTCGATAACTGGTCGACTACTCTACTCTCACCGGTTGACCACTAGCGGTCGACTGGGGCCAACAAGTGTGTCGACCGATTGCTATTTATCTTAATTACTGATTTCGTTTTCTTTCCTTCTGCGTTCGATTTAATATGATTTAACTATAACGGTTACTTTAACATTAAGTCTCTGTTTAACATTTACTTTAACGTCAAGTTAATGATATTTGTTCTTTAATATATTTTTAATTATTTCCAATCTGAAACCTTTAAACGTTAATAACTTTTCCGTTTGAGCTCTGATCATAAAACATTATATTTGAAAATTGATCGAAAAATAGCCACAAACATAATGGTGCAAGTTTCATAGCCAAATTCCGACATTTGTATAAATTCTATTTTTGGGCTTTTATAATTATTTATTAATTCATTTTAATTAACTGCTATTTAATTTATGGGTATTATATTTTATTTATATAGGTAATGATATTAGTATGGTATGAGATGTGATGTTATATATATATATATATATATTGAGTTGTCCCTATGCCAATAAGTGATATATTTGTTACCATGCTAGTTGTTGCTATACTTTGACATCAACATTCTAGACATAGTCTGATCCGTGTGTTATTTATAAAATACTTGGGTCAGTCCGAGACATTACAGTATCAGGATGAAGTGACCAGTTTTTGATTGTTGGGCATAGAGGATGATAGCTTCATTTAAAGGAGTTAGGTATCGTTTCTTATGTTTGTTGCTACATGTGTACATGTGTTATTGAGATGTATATATTGGACATGCTATGTATATTTTTGATGACAGTTGCATTTGAATATTTTTGTAGATCCACTTGGACTTGTGTATATTTTATGTTATATGTTATCATTGTGTTAATGGTTATGTGGTCTCTGTGATTTATTTTATATTGTGTATTGTTCTATCCTAGAATCGCACTTGCATATTGCTTTGTGCTGATACTATGTAGGAATAGGTAAGTTGGTTATATGATTTTGAAATTTGTACTGATATCATCCCAAGGGAATATTCACAGGAGATAGCCCATTATCGCCTTATTCTCCATATTATCAAACTATATTACCTAGTAATACTATTTAGTAGCATGGGTATAGAGGTGGGGTGTGACGCCCCACCTCTATACTCACGCTAGCCAATGACACTACGGGGTAATACCGTCGACTAGCACGAAGAATAAGGCTATTGAGGAGCGACCAATTGTGTAGTTGCTTTGTGCGAGTACCGATATGTCAGATAATATAACTTACATTTCATTTCAAGAGGAAATCCGACATATCAAATACAAACTCAAAGCCGCCACACAGTGGCTATGAGGCCTTCGGAAACAAATATAGAAATAAACATAACACAAATCAGTCACAGATATTCATATCACAAAGGCGGAAACAGATATGAATATAACACATAAAAGCGTACATCAAAATAGTGGTCAAACGAGGTCCACTACATCACAAAAGAATAGATACAAGTGCTAGACAAAAGAATAAGTATACAACAAGGAGTCTCTATCTCAAATGTATACTAACAAAAACTACTATGCTAAAGTAGTTAGCCAAAAGTCAGGTGAAGGACCCTGATAAGAAGTCAAGTAGGAGCACCTGAAATACCTCGGTCTGACCCGAGTATTATTTAAGAAGAAAATAATAAATGGATCAGTCTAGCTATAAATATCAGATAAAATGAGATAGGATAAGAGATATGACAAAAACGTATGATAACAATAATGTCATACTGCGACAAGTATACATCAAATAACAACAAAAATCATACAATATCCCAAATCATCTCAAACATCCAAAAAGAATCGCATTCTTTAAATTATTCACCAAAACACAAATATTGACAAAACATATTAATGCCAATCGCAAAAATCGGTGAAACACAAATTCTAGAAATCATCAACTAGAAATCCAGAAATCACATAAGGGGGAAGGCCTATCATAAACGGGGGCATGAAAACTCACCAATACGTGTATCACAAATGGGTCGCTATCCCATGGTCGTTAACCATAGAGTCGGTGCCACGATGTAGTACAGCGAACGCCCGAGGAACCAGAAACTCAAATAATCCAGAACATCGACATAGTACAGTGTTATGCCCGATGAACCAAACTCAAATAATCAGGCACAACGACGTAGTACAGCGAACGCCCGATGAACCTAAACACAAATAATCCGAAACATCGACGTAGTACAGTGAACGCCCGATGAACCAAACTCCAATAAACCCATAGGTCGCTAGCCTATAAAAACGAGACAAAGCTCAACAGATCGGGGTACAGTCCCCCATGCGGACAAAGAGACATCGCAACTCGCTAGTCTAAACCATAAAATGATCATCATCGATCATCAAGAAGTGTCGATTACACTAAGCTAGTAAATAAATGAGTTTAGCTTCATGTCCCATAACCATTGGCTTAACATAAATATTTACGAACAAATTGTAGATTTCCACTCGAAAATTGTCACAAGATTTCAATCGAACAAGTCTAAGAATTAACCGACAAAGTAAACGCAAGCGTTTCATACCACTTGTTTTGCTAAGCCGTTTAATTAGATTTCTCATATGAATGAGGTAAAGGTTTGTATATACTAATAGGTTGGAAAACAGTTTTGTAAACAAGCTTTGTATTTAAAAGTAGTGTTGAAATCGTTTTTGTGAAAGAGTTTGAGTATTTACTACTAGTATAGAAACCTTTGTATTTTAAAGTGACAAACCACAAAAATGACTGTAGAAACAATCAATCATCAAATATTTACATATGAAAATGTGAATTAAATCCATAAAAATCGATATCAAATCCATCAAACGGATATTCCTCAAAATCCAAAGAAAGAAGTCATCAAAGTCGATAATAAGTGATAACAACTAACCGGATTGACAAGAATCGATTAAAAATCGGAAACCAACACAAAACTGCCTCAAATAGGCAAAAATGCAGATTTCCCAGATTCAGTCGATTGGACTGTAGGGTCAGTCGACTGAAACATGCCTAGAAACTCTCAGGTTTCAGGTTCAGTCGACCGACTCTGCAGTTCAGTCGACTGATACAGGGACAGGAACATTTCTGTTCCCAGTTCAGTCGATTGGACTATATGGTCAGTCGACTGACACATGGGCAGGAAGTTTTCTGCTCCCAGATTCAGTCGACTGACCTTACTGTTCAGTCGACTGAATTGCCATTTGCAGTATTTTCAACCTAGCCCAAGAAGGGGCAAAAATCCAAACGGAAGTGATTGGACGAGCAACGAAGACTAGGGATTTATGCCAAGCGACAACCCAGCCTTATAGGCTCTTCGATACACCCCAACAACGTGTTCAAACGTAAAAGATAGGATTTTTAAAGATTTGACTTCAAAACACCAAAATTTGGAAAATTCATCAAACCAATTCAATTCAAAGGCAAATGGACAAGGAATAGATGTTAGGAATTACTACCTAACAACTATCAAAGATATAGACATAGATGTGAGTTCAAAAACTCACCTTTAAACCCAAAAACAATGAATGAGAAGCTTTTAAAACAAGGCAAAAACAATTCCTCTTCAACACACCTCTAGATCCTCAATCTATTATCAAAGGTGAAGTTTTTCCTAAGTTAGGTTATAGGAAATTTCTGAAATTGGAGAGAGATTGAGATGGAGAAGAAGAAGAGGATGCTTACCTAAGCTTCTCTTTGATTTTGGAGCAAGAACTTGAGTTTCCAAATCAAACTAGGGTTTGGAATTTCTATTTCCCATTCTTTTCCCCCATTTTTCTCTAGAGCTTGAATGTATTAGGAAATGAGAATGAATGAAGAGGAGAGGGGGTGGAGTTAGAGTATTATGATGGGTTAGTGGGCTGAAACCCAAACCCAAAGCCCAAATAGAAAAATAGCAAAATTCTACTCAACTCCAAACATATCGATGTTTATACTCAAAAAAGTTGTAAATGCCATTTTGGACTCAATGGAAGTGGTCTCGAGTCCCAATTCGACTATTTACAAAAAGGAACATTTTGGACTTTAATCCGATTAACGATGCTATATTTAAATAAAACATTTAAATATACAATCGTGAAATATGCGGGTTGTTACAGACTCCCCTCTTTAAAGAAATTGAGTCCTTGCAATAATTAAGAGGAAGATAAAAAGTAACAACCATACGAAGGCATAACAACACAAAAGAAGAAATTTTGAAATGAGAAGTTCACCATAAAGAGCACGAAAGAGTAAGTCCGGATGTGTTTGCTCGATGAATTCTCAAGATTCCCAAGAGAAATCCTTAGGATTTGAGGACCATTGAGCTTTCACAAGAAGAACATCTTTATTTCGAAGGCGTTTAACCTCCGAAGTAATGATACGAATAGAATGTTGCTCATAAGTCAAATTTGGTGAAGCTTCAATTTCTTCAATTACACCGGGCTCAAGAATAGAATCGGAATCCATATGGTATTTTCGTAGTTGAGAGACGTGGAAAACGTCATGAATAGATGAAAATTGAGCCGGTAATAATAGGCGATAAGTCACGGAACCAATACGTTCGGTGATGGGAAATGAACCCATATATCGAGGTGCTAATTTTCCCGATCAACTGAAACGCACAACACCCTTCATAAGTGAAACACAAATGAACACCAATAAAATCTAGCCTAAAACCAGCTTATCACCGGCTTTAAGCCAACACGAAGAAAATCGACATGGCCTTCCATAGAGATCCTCGAAAGGTGCCATACCAATACTAGATTGGAAGCCATTATTATAGGAAAACTCAACAAGAGAAATATGATCTTCCCAGCTTCCACCAAAATCAAGAACACATGCACGAAGGAGATCTTCAAGAGTTTGATTCACATGCTCTATTTGTCCATTAGATTGAGGACAATAAGCGGTGCTAGAATTAAGCTTTGTTCCCAAAGCTTTTGAAGACCTTACCAAAATCCACTAGTAAAATAATGGATCACGATCGCTAACAATAGAAGTAGGAACTCCATGCAATTTAACAATTTCTTTGACATAGAGTTTAGCCAAATGAGGTACGGTCCAAAAGAGAAGGATGAGCCTCAAGGCTACACAAAACAAGAGATGAACATGAATCGGATTCACGATCTCGAATCTCACAAGTGGACAAAGTCTCGAGATCACTCCATTCGGATATCATCATGGAAACAACTGCTTGTTGCTTAAGACTAAGGGCATCGGCAACGCGATTTCCCCTTCCGGGGGTATAAAGAATATCAAGATCATAAGATGCAAGGAACTCGAGCCAACATTGTTGATGCAAATTAAGTTCCTTTTGAGAAAATAAATACTTCAAAGATTTATGATCGGTGTAGAGAACAAATTTCTCTCCTAAAAGATAATGACGCCAAATTCTAAGGGCGAAAACAATAGCCGCGAGCTCGAAATCATGAGTGGCATATCTAGTCTCGGCAAGCTTTAATTGCCTAGAAGCATAAACAATAACACGTTCCCTTTGCATGAGAACGGCACCCAAACCAACATGACTAGCATTGGTATAAACAATAAAGTCTTGGTTCCCTTCAGGAATCGCAAGAATAAAAGCATCGGAAAAGAGTTCTTTTAATTGATCCTATTTCCCGAAAAGCTAAGACATTCAAAATTATAATTAACTTTATGTAGTCATCTTTTTAGAAAAATTTACTTATTACAAGTCAATTTACCGTGTCTAACTGTCTCATCATAGTGATTAGGAGATTCCTATCGATAACGTTGATCAAGAGCATCGACCAGAATTCTTAAAGCACTCAATGGGCAAAACAACACAAAATCATCTTCTACATGATAAACATGCTTCTTATAAAATTCACAAATATTCTCTGCTCGTTTTAAGAACAAAATCCAATCATACTTATAAATATCTTATGAAAAAGATTTTCAAATTTTAAATTGTTGTTTTCATCCATAATCAATAAATACAAGGATGGGCTCATCGAGATATTCGTAGAATACTCGATTCATAAGATGGATGAAATAAGATATAAGGTTCGTCAAACCAAATGACATAACGAACCACTCATAAGAATCATAACGAGTGCGGAATGCGGTAAGTGGAATGCTACCCTCCACAACTCGTAGCTGATGAAAACCGGTGGCAAGGTTGAGCTGAAAAGACCTTAGCACCACTCAATAGATTGCTTAGGTGATAATCCTAAGACAAGTTCAACTATACCGGAAAATTCACAAACTACTTGAATGAGAGAAATAACATTCTCCTCATCAAGTGGGTTTAAAGAATAAAATGATGCCACCGAATTTGGAAATCAAAATCATTAAAATCAATAGAAATCTGCTTAACAGATTGAGAATGTCGAAGATGGATAGTCCTCTCAGGACAAAGGATATAGGTTTTATAATGATTAAGCCAATCCTTTTCCAAAAATCAATTTCGAAGCCTAAGTAACGCATAACATGCAAATCGGCTCGAAAAGAATAATCACATAAAATAATCTCGACATCTCCACAAAGTAAACTGAGTGTTGCGGATCTACCAATCGGATTCGCAATTCTCAATGAAGTCATCAAGTCCATAATATTTAAAAAAAATCAACAAGTTCTTTTGATATAAAATAATGAGATGAACCCGTATCAAAAAGAACTCGAATAGGATAATCACAAAACAAATTAATGTCATCAAGGGTAGAATGAAAAATACCTTGACCAAGAGAAGTGTCACAAGGAGCTTGCACAACATTCAACTCTCCCTCTCTCCTACTTTGGAGTATGGGACATGTAGATATAAGATGGCCTGAACTTTTGCAATAACGACAAAAAAATGGTTTTGGGCACTCATTTGCATAGTGGTCCGTAGACCCACAATTGTAGCATCTTCCACGACTACAGGTAGGAGTCTTTGCTACCGAAGTTTCTTGCTTTCCTTTCTTGTAGAGATTGGGGCTTTGAACTTAATAGGCTTCTTCATGTTATTGTTGAAGTTCTGTTTGGCATGCACAACTTCAACATCACTTTCTCTATCGGCCTCTTCAAGCCGAAGAGCGGTATCTACAAGCTGATCGAAAGAAACTTCTAGTTTTAGAAGTAAAGGCTTTTTGAGGTTCTTATTCAACCCTGTTATCCCACCATTTGGTCAAGGCTAGAATATCAACAAATTAACAAGAAAGAATGGATATCAGGATTGAAAATCGATTGGAAACAAGGCTACGATCGATGTCGTTGAAATTTCACCGAGCTCCAATCAAGGCGGGATCGATAGGAAATGATGATCAAAGCTAGGAGAGGCTGCGTTTCAAGTTTCAGGTCAATCGGAGCTCGTATGACCGAGATATGATCGATACAAGTTAAGGAAAAAATGTTGTTCGAATCCATCATAGAGCTTTGTTCGAATCGATGCTGTTCGACTCCATCCAGAATTGGACTCTTCGCATTGATCTAGAAGCGGCAACATTGTATCGATTTAGTTCGTATCCATCATGATCGAACTACTTCGTATCGATCAGGGGTTGACTCGGTTCAGATCAATCACAGAGGCTTAGTTCGTATCCATCCGGTTCGTGGTTGTTCGAATCGATAGCGTACGAGTCCTTGTTCGTATCCATCATGCTCAAGCGAGTTCGCTTCGTGTCGATGGTATCTGCAGTGATCGATACGAAGTACACCAATAACTATCGATACGAACGAGGGCTACGACGAATCGATAATCGATTCGAACAAGGACTGAAGCAAATGGATGTGAATAAATGGTCGATGGGAACGAAGCTTCGGTGTTGGATACAAATAACTCGGTCAACTCGGCAAACAAAATGGATCGATCCAGGAATTTCGCAACACGTCATCACCTGGGCACGTGCCCTGATTGATTCGAACAGATTGATTCGAACCTATCGATTCGAACTACACTGCCTGCCGAAAACCTCTATCTCGTATCGATCATATCTCCTAAACCACAGATCCAAATGCTGTGAAATTTTCATAGGAGCTTACGTACAAGCCGAGGAAGGTTCATGCCAAGTTTCAACTCCATAAGATGAAATCTTGATCGATACGAAATTGGTTCGTATCGATCACGGATCGAGTCAAAACTCCATGGGATCGATCGCGTGGGCCCACTCATGTGCCAGAAGAAGTCCCCCGAAGTTCGAGCGAGGTATCAGCCTCCTACATCTATAAAGAGAGCCCTAGAGCATACAGAAAAAGGATCTTTTGGCTTTTCAACGTCCAGACTCTGCCATATTTAACTTTGCACTCCATAGCTGCTGTTGTACCCAAATTTTATCATTATAATCTGTTGTAATCAGTTGTAACAAGCAAGGAAAGTCAATAAAAGATTAACTTTTGGAGTGGATGTAGGCCGGAGATAGCCGAACCACTATAAATCCTATGTCTCTATCTGTTTCTTTCCGTTTTAAGTTTATTATTCTTCATTTTTTATCCTCTACATTACTTAGATCTGTGATTTGTAATCATTTATTGCTGATTTGTGTTCATACACTGGTGCTTTCGCGATATTTGGGGTTTGTGACCATTTTTGGCGCAAACAAACCCATAGACAAATCTCTGATTTTTCTTCAATGGGGTATTAATATATTCGACCCCATATTTAGAGAGAGATTCAAAAGATGCGATGTAATCCGTCATAGAGGATTCACCTTGAACAAGGTCAATAAAGCACCGAGCTAAAGTTACTTTTTCAGCCTCCGGCACAAACTTCAATTCGAACCTTTCCCGAAATTGCTCCCAAGTAAGATCCGCTTCAATAATTTCCGAAATCAAAAGCTCATACCAATCTAATGCTCTTTCTTGGAGCATGCTAGAAGCCACTTGGAGTCGATGTAGATCCACAAGATTCATGCGGGAAAAGATATGATCGCATGATCTAAGCCAAGCTTGGATTTCTATAACATTTTCGGAACCCTTGAATGGCCTTCCACTTAAAGCGGTATAATCTCTGCACAAGCGTGCAAACCCGGACTTAGGGTGAGTAGGCGCTGGAATGGGTCCGGTAGCTTGGGCATTGTTCACAAGATCTAAAAGTTGTTGAGCAGACATAAATACTCCATCCCAAGGAGTAGCACTGGATTGACCGGCGCTGGGATGGCTTGGTCTAACCATTTCTCTTCTTCAAGAAAGAAAGAAGAGGAAAAAGGTTATTCTCAGAATAAATATCAAACAAACTTGATTGATAAAACAAGGCATTATAAAAAGAAATAGGATAGAACGGTACGAAGACTCGAATTAAATCCTATGGCATGATTCCTAAGAAAGACTTAGGACAATGATCCTTGCTAGATTATTCTACATTGTTCCGAAGTTTGGCTCTGATACCGAAGCTGTGACGCTCCACCTCTATACTCACGCTAGCCAAGGACACTACGGGGTAATGTCATCGACTAGCACGAAGAATAAGGCTGTTGAGGAGCGACCATCTGTGTAGTTGCTTTGTGCAAATACCGATATGTCAGGTAATATAACTTACATTTCATTTCAAGAGGAAATCCGACATATCAAATACAAACTCAAAGCTGCCACACAGGGCTATGAGGCCTTCGGAAAAAAATATAGAAATAAACATAACACAAATCAGTCACATATATTCATATCACAAAGGCGGAAACATATATGAATATAACACATAAAAGTGTACATAAAAATAGTGGTCAAACTAGATCCACTACATCACAAAAGAATAGATACAAGTGCTAGACAAAAGAATAAGTATACAACAAGGAGTCTCTATCTCAAATGTATACTAACAAAAACTACTATGCTAAAGTAGTTAGCCAAAAGTCAGGTGAAGGACCCTGATAAGAAGTCAACCAGGAGCACCTGAAATACCTCGGTTTGACTCGAGTATTATTTAAGAAGAAAATAATAAACGGATCAGTCTAGCTATAAATATCAGATAAAATGAGATAGGATAAGAGATATGATAAAAATGTATGATAACAATAATGCCATATTGCGACAAGTATACATCAAATAACAACAAAAATCATACAATATCCCAAATCATCTCAAACATCCAAAAAGAATCGCATTCTTTAAATTATTCACCAAAACACAAATATTGACAAAACATATCAATGCCAATCGCAAAAATCAGTGAAATACAAATTCTAGAAATCATCAACAAGAAATCCAGAAATCACAAAAGGGGGAAGGCCTATCACAAACGGGAGCATGAAAACTCACCAACACGTGTATCACAAATGGGTCGCTATCCCATGGTCGCTAACCATAGAGCCGGTGCCACGACGTAGTACAGTGAACGCCCGAGGAACCAAAAACTCAAATAATCCAGAACATCGACATAGTACAGCATTATGCCCGATGAACCAAACTCAAATATCAGGCACAACGACGTAGTACAGCGAACGACCGATGAACCTGAACACAAATAATCCGGAACATCGACGTAGTACAGCGAACGCCCGATGAACCAAACTCCAATAAACCCATAGGTCGCTAGCCTATAAAAACGAGACGAAGCTCAACAGATCGGGGTACAGTCCCCCACGCGGACAAAGAGTCATCACAAATCGCTAGTCTAAACCATAAAATGATCATCATCGATCATCAAGAAGTGTCAATTACACTAAGCTAGTAAATAAATGAGTTTAGCTTCATGTCCCATAACCACTGGCTTAACTTAAATATTTACGAACAAATTGTAGATTTCCACTCGAAAATTGTCACAAGATTTCAATTGAACAAGTCTAAGAATTAACCGACAAAGTAAACACAAGCGTTTCATACCACTTGTTTTGCTAAGCCGTTTAATTAGATTTCTCATACGAATGAGGTAAAGGTTTGTATATACTAATAGGTTGGAAAATGGTTTTATAAACAAGCTTTGTATTTAAAAGTAGTGTTGAAATCATTTTTTTGAAAGAGTTTGAGTATTTTCTACTAGTATAGAAACCTTTGTATTTTAAAGTGACAAACCACAAAAATGATTGTAGAAACAATCAATCACCAAAAATTCACATATGAAAATGTGAATTAAATCCATAAAAATCGATATCAAATCCATCAAACGGATATTCCCAAAAATCCAAAGAAAGAAGTCATCAAAGTCGATAATAAGTGATAACAACTAACCGGATCGACAAGAATCGATTAAAAATCGGAAACCCACACAAAACTGCCTCAAATAGGCAAAAAATCAAATTTCCCAGATTAAGTTGACTGGACTGTAGGGTCAGTCGACTGAAACATGCCTAGAAACTCTCGAGTTTTAGGTTCAGTCGACTGACTCTACAGTTCAGTCGACTGATATAGGGACAGGAACATTTCTGTTCCCAGTTCAGTCGCTGAACTATATGGTCAGTCGACTGACATAGGGGCAGGAAGTTTTCTGCTCCCAGATTCAATCGACTGGCCTTACCGTTCAGTCGACTGAACTGCCATTTGCAGTATTTTCAACCTAGCCCAAGAAGGGGCAAAAATCCAAACGGAAGTGATCGGACGAGCAACGGAGACTAGGGATTTATGCTAAGCGACAACCCAGCCTTATAGGCTCTTCGATACACCCCCAACAACATGTTCAAACATCAAAGATAGGATTTTTAAAGATTTGTCTTCAAAACACCACAATTTGGAAAATTCATCAAACCAATTCAATTCAAAGGCAAATGGACAAGGAATAGATGTTAGGAATTACTACCTAACAACTATCAAAGATATAGACATAGATGTGAGTTCAAAAACTCATCTTCAAACCCAAAAACAATGAATGAGAAGCTTTTAAAACAAGGCAAGAACAATTCCTCTTCAACACACCTCTAGAAACCTCAATCTATTATCAAAGGTGAAGTTTTTCCTAAGTTAGGTTATAGGATATTTCTGAAATTGGAGAGAGATTGAGATGGAGAAGAACAAGAGGATGCTTACCTAAGCTTCTCTTTGATTTTGGAGCAAGAACTTGAGTTTCCAAATCAAACTAGGGTTTGGAATTTCTATTTCCCATTCTTTTCCCTCATTTTTCTCTAGAGCTTGAATGTATTAGGAAATGAGAATGAATGAAGAGGAGAGGGGGTGGAGTTAGAGTATTATGATGGGTTAGTGGGCTGAAACCCAAACCCAAAGCCCAAATAGAAAAATAGCAAAGTTCTACTCAACTCCAAACATATTGATGTTTATACTCAAAAAAGTTGTAAACACCATTTTGGACTCAATGGAAGTAGTCTTGAGTCTTACAAAAAGTAACATTTCGGACTTTAATCCGATTAACGTTGCTATATTTAAATAAAACATTTAAATATACAATCGTGAAATATGCGGGTTGTTACATGGGGTGTTATAAAAATAATCACAACGGAAGAAACCCAATATAATACATAAAATAAAATACTGTAATCCTAGATAAATAAAATAACTTGTAATCGTTAGGTATATAATGTCTCCATATGCTAAAAATAAATAAATAGTCTCGATATTTGAGAAATATATACCAAATACACAATAGATAACTAATAAGTAGATGAGCACCTCCATTTTAACATCGCATCTCCAAAATCATTACTGATCCTCTATATCGTCCTATTTGAGAGTTGAAAATGATAGAGGGGTCAGGCATACGTCTGGTGAGTAAAACACATCATATAAGTGTATAATACAAATAAGCTTGTAAAACAACACTTATGCTTGAAAATCATACCTTAACTTGTGTCAACTGCACCCAACAAGTCAATTAAACATAATATATTACTATAGTGACATCATATGTTAAGTTCCCACAAAAATCTAGCTATCACCTAATCACATGCCCATGATTTGACCGTAAAGTCTTAACCCACTATCGTCAAATCATATGCTAAGGACTTGACTCCTCTAAACGCGTCCCGATGCCAAAATGAATACCGAGGACTTAGCTCCTTGGACAATCGCATATCGAGGACTCGGCTTCTCGAACTATCATATCTTGAGGACTCAGCTCCTCGGACTATCGTATGTTGAGGACTCGAATCCTCGAACTATATCGTATAATCAAGATTCAGCTTCTTGGACGATCATATATTGAGCTCCTCGGACTATCGTGTATTGAGGACTCGGCTCCTCGGACTATATCGTATCGCCAAATACGAACCGTGTATAATGAACTTGACCAACAAAGACTATATTTAAACTATCTCAAACCACAACAATATACTAAAACGTTCCTCATCTCACCATGATCCCAATGCACTGAACCGTACATGAAACGGAGGTCGTATATGTGAGTTATAATCGTTTTAAGGTCAGGGGCAATATCGTAATTATTCAACATATTTATATTGTTATTACTAGCTGTCTTCTCTTCGGCTACAATAATCGAATTCACCTAATGCAAAAGGAAACCCTTTAGCTGTCAAAAAACTTACCTTGCATTTGTTACCAAAGCCTTCTATCACCAAATCCGACTACGCCAATGAACTCTCCATGTTGTGCTCCATCCAGACCTCCTACTCCGATCAACCCAACTGCCATGGGTAGCCCCTTCGCCTTCAGCCAATCTCTGGAAATTTTTGACCACCCTGAACTGATTGTAGATGATGAGAGGCCACTAAGAGCCTCTACTTGACCTCCTCTACATGCATGTAACCCCTGATAGTTTTATAGACGTTGTTTTACCATTGGATCAAAATGAACAGTCTACGTTTTCCAAAATTTTGATGTGTTATTTGATCAATCCATACACCCTATCGGTGAACGAATACCACCAATGGATTCGTGTCACTAGGAACTACAGTTTTGATATATAATATGCGCAGTATAGAAAACTTGTATATTTCGTACTTTTTAAGTTAGAAGGAGATTAAATTTTGCTAATTATAGTAATAAAAATAAGATTTTTAACTATCTAGCCATAACGTACTATACCTTAATGAGGTTTATATAATAATAAAAAAATTCAGTTACATTATTTATAATGTTATTTACGATCATAAGGGATGAATTACTGTATCTTACCAATATGATAAATCCCATCACTGGTTAGCATGCCTCCTCTCTGATTTGATGTAGATCCTTCTTTTCCTACGTTGTCTAGAATTACCATTCGCTTCAAAATTGAAAATTTCTCGATAGCTTCGATTTATTTGTGTAGCTCTCTTCACGCTGATCGGTTTCATATATAAATTTGCTTAATTTGAATTTGATTTGGAGAATTTATAATTGATTTTGTTTAGATAATGAAGAGGGAGATTAGAGTAAGATGTTTAGGATAAAATGTGATTAGGGAATATGTGTTAATTCCTATTTATAGGCTAAAGTAATTCAAATTTAAGCAAAAATCTCAAAATTAATATATTATAAAACTGCCACTATATTTGACTTCTTCTAATTTCTAGCCCACTTCAAAAAAACCATAACAACCCGCACCTCCTTACACACCAATCCAAAGCTGACTTTCGAACTCACATCAGTGCCAAGAAGTATGAGCTATCGGGGATTTTTAAATAATTCAGAGACTAAAGATATACAAATATGATCCAAGATATACTATACTTTTAGAACTCATAGCGGAAAGAATTAAAATATAAATATAGAAAATAACCCTCTTAGAAAATATCTCAAAACACAGTCTCGGAAAATAGTACGTAGTTAAATCTAGAGTAGACAGAAAGACGATACATAGTCTGATAAATACTAAGTACTTAATAAGATAGATAGTTACATGGAGATTAATAAAACGACAAGCAAGTCCAATGATGAGCTACCTCTCCACGTACTAATCTCGGGCCTATGACCTACTTCCTTGTCCTTCTATGGTGGGGAAAAAGAAAGGAAAATGGTGGGTCATACAAAAATCTAGTGAATGAGTACATCATGAATATATGGTGATCATATGCGGTGGACTTTAATGATCCTCTATGTGGCCTAGGGTATTCTACAAGTGTTTGTAGATGACCAGGTTTCTTTACTTAAGGGTTTTTAACTTAATACACACCTGCACTAATGACTCATGCAGGCTTATACAGGATCGAACAACTAATCAAACCTCGAACAATAAATGATCGGCTAATAACTACTAGGGATTTCCTATGTAGGATTATTCTACAATTTCCCATATGGGACTACATCTCACACATCACGACTGTGCGTAACGATTTCACATAGGTTTCCCCACAATTTCCACGTGGGACTAAATTTTCCATAACTACGACTATACGTACCCTATCTATGCATTAAGGGGGAGCCTGCAATGCTGACTCGTTGAAGTGTCACCTCGTCTACATCCATGTCCACCTCACCATCTTAGCATACGCCTCTTACTGCACGTACTAGAATTCAGTAACAACACAGCATTACGTCGCATCATCTGTGAATACCAAGGAACTCATGTTGTGTTGGGCCCATAAATGTCATCAGACATTAGTCAATGTTGTGCATCCATTGTAGAACCTCTTGTAAGTGCCATTTACGATAGAATTTCCTATATTCGAATATCGACCCCTACTGGATAAATAGCATTTACCCAGTCCAATAACGTCCAAGTGTCGCCTCATAAGGAACTAGCCTCCCTACTCCTAACCTCTACACACACACACACTAAATAGCTTTAATTAAAATAAACTTTTGTTTATAACCTGGGTCTTAAGTCGAGGTTCAAATTGTGTATTGGAAATGTGGTCGATCGCTTGCTCCTGAAACGGTCGGCCGCTTTCTGTTGACCGCTCCAGATAGTGCGAACGATCGATCGTCGTCGATTAGGGTTTTTAAATTTAATTTTTTTTATTTGTTTCATTGGTAAATTATTAATTAGCTAGGTTCTTCTCCAAATCTCCATTATAGTGAGTTGCAAAGAAATTGTAATGAACCAAACTGTACAATTTCCAAAATTATTATTCAAACTCAATTTTCCCAATTTATATGAATAGTTCAAATCTAGGGAAACTACTAACATCAATGTTAACAAATTATATTAACAGACTGCATGATTAAAAGGATTAGAGAAAGGGATTTAATCTAGGTCGGTTCCTATTTAATAAGTTTGCATCAATTTAACTTATTATTCAATCTTAGATATAAACAATATAATTCTCAATTTTGTTTCTAACAACCTAAATCAAATAGGGTATATCAAAATTAACTACATACAAATCGTTTTTATTAAGAATATACCCACTCACCTCAGAGCCAAGCTTTCTTTCGAATCTCATTCGGAAACCTTCCCCTGCTCGTTAGTTGTTTGATTTTTCCTCCTTAATCTCTCTACTTTTTTTTAAAGAATCTAAGTTTGGTGATGAGAAAAGTATTTGATAGAGTTTGGAGATACAAACTAATTTTCTAATGAATTAGGGTTTAGGTTAGTTGTGTATTTATAGGAGTTGTAGATTAGTATTGACCGTTGATTAACCCTAGGAGAATCTTTGTTTACATAGTATGTGTTAACCATTTACTTCGTCCCCATGTAATCAAATCTAGGCTGTTCATTGCTCAAATGTTTTGCCTCGACACATTGACTGGCCGCTATACATAGGGGCGGTCGACTGAAAGCGTTCGAAAGGTCCCCATAAGTGTATAGGCCAATGGAGCTATTTCCTTATTATTTTATTTAATTAATTTTGTTTTCAAATTTTAAAATATCTATAACTTCTCCATACTAGCTTCGATTTCAAAGTGTTATATATGAAAATTGTCCAAAAATCGCTGCGAATGCACCGGTGCATGTGTCATAACTAAATTTGGACGTTTGTAAAATTCCATTTTCACTTGTTATATTTGAATTTAATTCTTTTATTAAATTTTCACTTAAATTTTTTGGGTGTTACATTCTCTTCCTTAAAAGGATTTCATCCCTAAAATCTCCAAGAATAGAAAAATGTAACTCGTACATGCAACAACCAATGACTACAACCATCTACTCATCCATTATCCACTGGCATTCATTATCGTTAGTAAAATTTCAAATGCAATATGTATACGAAACCATGGAATGCATATGAACCTATACTAATGCAAAGAGTAAGCGGTCTCTTGATATAGTCGACCTCCTATTATGCAAGTTCTTATGCCATGTATCCAAGATGTATGCGACATCCTATGTAGATATACTTGCAATTCTACATGAATGCGCAACCATTCAATCTATATGCAGCAACCATATGCATGTAATTCAATAAAATAAAACAAGTGATGGTGAGAGTATGTGTACTAACTCGAGAATGTATATTGCCTAAGCGTGCAAAGAACGATTCGATAAATACATCCACTGGCATCCATCATTCAAAACATGTCATAAAGACACGTTTAAAACCATTCCTAAAATCCAATGGTATCTACTTATGGGGTCTACTAAGCTAAATCCTAATGCATAAATTGTATATAATTATTTTCTTAAATTGGAAACGTACCAGAAAAGAGTCGTGGGTGGGTAGCTCTGATGCTCTCCTTGGGCTCTTATGTACTCTCCGATGGATCGTCTCCACACTGCGCCTTAACAAGCTTGATTACTTTGTTGTGGATTCTCTTTGTACCATGCTTAAGAATACGAGTGGATGCACGACAAACAAGTGATTCCCTCTCTACCTCCACCTCCTTTAGTTGACTCAGCTCGACTATGTTAGTTGTATCATGTAAGCACTTCCGCAAGTGTGACACATGAAAAATGTCATGTACTCCCTCTAACTTCTCAAGAAACTCCACTCTATAAGATAACTTTCCTACCCTACCAGTAATTGGAAAAGGCCCTACAAACCTTAGTGCTAGCTTCCTTGAACTACCAAATTTTGTAACGTGCGTAAGCGGTGAGACCTTCACAAACACCATGTCACCCACTATGAACTCCAACTTCGTACATCTCCCGTCAGCGTAAGATTTCGGGCTATCTTGTGAGGTTTTCATCCTTATACATATCAAGTCTACCTTCTCTGATATTCCCTCACCATATTTGATCCAAGAATAATTCTATCCGTAGCATCTCACTAACACAACGGTGATATATAGGGTCTCCCATATGACGCCTTGAATGGTGTCAGCCCAATACTTGCCTGATAGCTGTTATTATAGGTGAACTCCACTAGTAGCAAGTGGTCCTCACAAGAGCCTCTGAAATCCAAGATACACATCTGAAGCAAGCCCTCCAATACCCAGTTTACTCTCTCCGTCCATTCGTCTACGGATGATAAGCTATATTCAAGCTCAACTTGATGCCTAACGCCTTCTGTAAACTCCTCCAAAACTCGCTGGTGAAAAGCATATCTCGATCGCTAATGATGCCAAAAGGAACTCCGTGTATCCTAATGATCTCTCTCACGTATAGATTCGCCAAAATATCACGGTCCTTGTTCTCCTAATCAGAATGTAATGAGCGCATTGGTCAGCCAATCAACTATAAACCAAAAACTCTCATTCCCTCTTCGACTCCTAAGTAGTCCATTAATGAAGTCCATAGAAATACTATCCCACTTCCACTATGGAATATCCAATGGCTGCGACAATCCTCCCAATTTCTTCTGCTCCATCTTTATCCTTTGGCAAGTCATACATCTGTCTACATACTTCGCCACATGCTTCATCATACCAGGCCAATAAAAGACACTCTTCATGTCATGGTATATTTTTTCTCCACCTGGATGGATGGTAATCCTAGAACGACGAGAATCGATTAGTATCATGTAGATCAAATCCATTGTGAGAGGAACACATAATCTACCATCCTTCTATAACCACCCCCTCAAGTCATGGTATGATGCCTCAAATGACTCAACTGCTGTCCTCTAATAAGCTCCTCAAAAATATCCACTAGCTCCTTATCTTGATTCTAACTTGACCCAATATGGCCATAAGTATAGGCTGCACATCCAAAGCTGCTAACAATCCCAGAGTAATGTCTGATGATGGACGAAAATCGAATGTAGAGATGAACTCCAAATGCTTCCATTATAAGAATAAGGGACCGCATGCTATCTACTCAAGGCATCAGCCACCACATTTACCTTACCTAGAGTATATGAGATGTTGAAATCGTACGAGGCCAAAAAATCCATCCACCTCTACAGCCTTAAATTCAAGTCCTTTTGGGAGAACAAGTGCTTCAAAGACTTATGAACCTTACACAGATCAAACTTCTTTCCTAATAGATAATGTCTTCATAACTTGAGCGCAAAGAAAATGGCCGCCAACTCAAGATCATGGGTAATGATAGTTTCTCTTATAAACCTTCAACCGTCGACTAGCTAGCTCACCGCTCTTCCTTTTTGCATCAAGACCGCGCCCAACCATGTACCACAAGTGTTGATATATACTTTGAATACCTTCTTACCATTGGGTAATACTAGAACATGTGCACTAGTCATCTCCTCCTTCAGCTTAATAAAAGTATCCTCACACTTCGCGTCCTATAAGAAAACTAAATTCTTCTTAGTGAGGCGAGTAAGAGGGGCATGGATCTTCACGAAGTCCTTAATGAACAAACCAAGGAAACTCCTCACTTCCATGGCATTCTTTGGTACATGCAAATCCTGAATGCACCAACTTTACTCTTATCGACCGCTAGCCCACTTTTCGAGACAATGTGTCCCAAAAATCGTACCTCCTCATGCCAAAAGTGACACTTATAAAACTTCGCCTTCAACTTATGCTCATAGAGTGTATTAAGAACTCCTAAATTCAATGCATGCTCCTCCTCGCTCCTCGAATATACTAAAATGTCATCCATAGCCACAACGAACTTATTAAGCAACCCTTTGAAAACTCGACTCATCAAATCAAAAAAGTAGGCAGGTGCATTGGTTGGTCCAAAGAGCATAACTAACCACTCATATAGTCCATGTGGTGTACGAAATGCAGTCTTCTGAATATTATCAGCAACTACATAAACCTAGTGGAATCGGGTATCTAAATCAAGTTGTGAGAACACCTTTGCTCCAACCAACTGATTAAAGAGATCTTCTATAAGAGCAATGGGTAATGATTTTTCTTCATCAGCTTATTCAGCTCCCGATAATCGACGCAAAGCCTCAGAGAATCATCCACCTTGGTTGCAAAAACGACTAGTGCTCCCCACTCTGAAATACTCCTCCTAATGAAATCCTTCTCCAATAGCTCACTTACCTGCTTGTCCAACTCGTGTCTCTCCTTTGGAGCCATATGTGTAATGACCCGAAATTTCACCGCTTTAATTTGTGAATATTTAATTAATTTTAAATATTAAAATAATAGATTTTATAATTAAAATAAAACAATTTTAAATAATAAATAATGATGGTGAAATAGTTTTTTAAATTTGTTTACAAAAATATTTAATTCAAAGAAAAATCGAAAATGTGACCGGAATTCGTTTTTCAAATTTTCGACTTTTCCTCGGTTAAAAGTTGTCGAAAACATTGTGCACTCTATTGTATAATTATACACATACAAATGTAATAAGTTAGGGTTATGTAATGTACATATGTATATGTATATACTTAGATATATATTTATAAAAGAGATGTGACCATTTTATGAAAATATAATTAAGTAAAAAGTAAGTGTCACATCATAAGCAACATAAGTACAATTAGTACTATAACATGTTTAAACATGTTAGCCAAGAAGTACGTGAAGGGCACATAAGGGGCTTGCATTTTGTTCATGAAGGAAAGGAGGTGGACATGGTTGTTGAGGTGGCGCAAGGATTGTGGAGGGTAAGTACCCTAAGGGCATTTTAGTAATTTAACTTTTGCACTAGTATATATACCCATTTCCTACCATTTTCCTTATTTTATCATTTCATTTCTACCTTCTAAAACTCCTCCAAGCTTCCATGAGCACTTTAATGGATTCTAGAGATTTTTAATGTTTAAAAATCCTAACTTTATTCACTTTTAAATTCATGAAAAATTGTTTAAAAACCTCCACTTCCATTTCCACAACTCCACTTAGCCAAAACTAACTCGCACCACTCTTGTCCAAGCATGGCCGAACCCCTTCCCCTTCATGGCCAAACCACCTTGGCCTTAAGGCCTTCAAAAATCCATTTTTAGTTAAAGTAAAGTTTAGAGTTAAGGTCATCTCCAAGTTTAAGTGAAGTTCGGGTGGAGTTAGTAAGGGTTTGGTTAGCATTTTGGTGAGTTAAGCTCACCATTTAAATTTAAAGTTTTAAACTTTATATGCTTGCTTAACTTAGTGGTATATTTGTTATATGTTTGGGTAGAAGTTAATGTTGGTTTGAATGATCATATATGTGCTTATGTATGCTTGTAGGTGAAAGTAAGTTAGATTTGAAAGTGAAGTCTACAACTAGTTTGAATATTGTGAAGATTATATCTTTACTTATGTTTGGGTTGTGATATGATTGTGGATGCTATGGACATGAATATGTAGTGATAGGTTAAGAAAGTTGATGTATTGACTTGTTAAAAACGACTTAGAGATCCCTTATTCTAACTTGTTTACCTTTTGTATTTTCTAGAAAAGTTTTAAAGAAATTTTAAAACTTTGTTTTAGTTTATAAAATCCTTTTCCAAAGTTATATAAAGCAAGTAAAGTAAGCAAGATTTGAAATTATGAGTCGTATAGCGATAATTGCTATGGAGAAAGTTCGAAAAATGAATTCTTTTATAAATTTTTTTTTCATCTTAGATATTTTTGAAAAGTGTTTCAAAACATATTCTAAGTATTTAAAATAATTTTTATTTATTTATTTAATTATTTTTTAAATGATTAATTAATTAGTTAATTAATTTAATAAAGGTGATTAGTACTCAATTAATTAATTAATTAAGGAAATTAGCACTTAATTGTAAATTAAGTAAGTTAATTATGACTAGTTAATTAATTAAAGATTAATTATTAATTAATAATTTATTCAAGGATTAATTATTATTTAATTAATAATTAAAGGTTAATTACTATTATATTATTATTTAAGAAAAGGGATTAAATATTTATTTAAATTTCTAATTAGGTTAAAATTTAATTAAGACTTAATTAAGGTTTAATTATTATTAATGATGGTTTAATTCAAGGTTTAAGTATTATTTAATTATTAATTGAGATTAATTAATATATAGTTAATTATTTAAAGATTAACTATTAATTATTTCAAAGATAATTATTATTTAATTATTTATTTAATAGCTAATTATTATTTAATTATTAATTAAAGGTTTAATTTTTATTAAATAAAGAGTTTAAATGTTATTTAATTATGAGGCAAAAGCTTTTGATCATTTAATTTCGAAGGTCGATTTATTTAAGCAATGGTTTTTTAAAAGGATATTTTAAATTCAAGGGATTTCTTTGTCGACTATCCTTAAGTAACCTCAAATAATTGTGAAACCCATCCGTTTAGCATGATAAAACACTATTATGCTAATTAAATTGTATTTGACATCTTTTTCGTTGAATAAGTCACAGTTTTGCCATATTGCACCTTGTAGATTATGTTGACATCTATTTAAGCAGAATAAAAACCCAGTTCTGCTATTTTGGTAACATGGACATCTACTTATATGTTGATTGGTTGTTATTAGTTGATCCCTTTACGTATATGCTTGTTGTGTAAATACCCGTGTTATAACTTGGAAAGTAAACTAAATTAAATAAGAACCATTGTAGTTACTAAGCCTCCTTCTGGATTTGTAAAGTCAATCATCTAAGTATATTTTTAATAATGGTTTTAAAGTTAATTATTATATTATTCAAAAGGTTTAAAAGAAAAGTTATTTCCAATTTATGACGCTCAAAGTTTTTTACCATTTTAAATATGATAATTTAAAGATAATTAAGCAATTTTATTAAAGGTGTTCTAAAGTAATTTAATACTTTTTAAATGATTGTTTAAAATCATTATTTTTTAATGGGGTTTAATGATAATCAAAATGAAGAATGTTTAAATAATAATTTGTTTATTTAAAGGTGTTTTAAATAATTGATTGTTTATCAATGGAACTTCATTGATTAGAGTTTATTAAAGAAGTTTTGTTTTAAATAAGGAAAGTATATAATAGGAGTCTTATAAATTGAAAAGAGAACTTGAAATTTGGGAAAGAGTTTTATAAATGATTTTGGATATTTATAAAAGGGTTTTATAAATAGTTTTAAGGAGTTTTATAAATAAACTTGGAGATTTATAAAGAAATTTTATAAATAGATTTGGAGTTTTTGTAAAGGAATTTCCATAAACGAAAGAGATTTATTAAAAGGATTTACAGAAGAAATTTACAAAAGAATTTGAGATTTGGTTTTCTCTTAATTGACCTTCTTAATTATGGTGGTATGGAACTTTCATTCCATGCTTAACACCAAAGGAATAGTGTTTGGGGTTATTCTTATCTCTAATTTAAATAACATTTGTTTTGATCCTTTTAATATGATTCTGAAATCAGAAATCTTTCACAATGTTTTGTGAATATACTTATGCCAGTGAGATAAGTATATGAATATTTTGGAAAGAGATTTAAATAAATGAAAGATGTATTTTGAGGCTTAGTGGTTGCTATGGGTAACTAAATCTCTGAATTGTTGTTCTTTGTGTATTTGATAGTTAAATAACGAACTATCAAATCTTAGCCAGTTTTGACTTAGGAAGTAAATAAGAGCTTCACGTGTTCATGCGGTTTCAGTTCCCTTGGGAGAACTCATTTAGCGAAACATCTCTAGCTTTAAGGGATATATTAGAGAACTCTTTGGGACTCTGGTATAGTCCGCTTACTTCTGAAAGTACCAGGAATGAGTCAAATGAAAATTATCGGTGGTTGGTTTAGAGAGACCGGGATCAGATATATTATCTGAAAACCACTTCGAACCAACATATGCGTTCGAGTGGAAGACATTTTGAGGATGATCTAAGACGAAGCTCTTTGAAGTGTAAAGGCTACTTGCTAATCATGAAGGTGATTCCAAAATGGATGTAGTAGAGGTGGTGCCTTCGTTTTGTTTAGACCCAGAATGAACTTGTATGGATGAATGATGGCATTGCATTTCTGCCTAGAGGGCGGTGTTAGCATTCCAAGAGGAAAGTGCTAAAATAAGGTAAATCATTGCCTCAAGCCTCACATCCCGAAAATGGTTAAAATAGGATAGATGCAGTAGGGCTATGTGGGTCGCTCCCATAAGGGTGCATCATCACCTTTCCTGATTCATACTATGAATTTGGTCGTACAAGTGAGCTTTCTATAAAGGTTGGGAACAACTGAGGTGATGACACATTCGATACTATCCAGTAAGGGGTGGGCCGGTCCTGTGTTGGTGGAGGGGAAAATGAATTTGTAGCCCCGGTGCATTTTATCTAGAGATGTACTATACGAAAGGTAGTCCCTTACCTTGCCATTGTTGGAATCCATTCTCCAATAAGCGCTATGCAGACTTGATTATATACCTATTATGCTAGAATTTAATAATGTAACAATTTCAGCAATGATACCATATTTATTTTAAACCTAGACATTATTATAGTATCACTGGATTTTATAATAAAAATGTTTTGGTTATCGTAAGGTAAAAACCCATCTATGTTTATGTGCGGCGTGGTCTTACGAGAGACCCTTTATTTTGAAAAAAGTTTTCAAATGTATAAATCAATATGATTTGATTGAGCTTTCTCACGTTGGTTTTCCAGACTGATCGGGGCATTATTTTCTTATAAAGCTCAGGTCAACCCGAGCATATTTTCTGGATTTAGGTGGATGCTTTTGAGATTTTAGATGACGAGCTGGATTTTCAAAGATGTATTCACGTATCTTATATTCTTCCGGCTATATTCTGTATTGTTCTGTCAGTATTTATCAAAATATGTAAGGACATGTTGTTATAACTGTCCAGGCTGATAATTGGTTAGTGTTCTATGATGTTTTGTATAATAAAGATGATTTCTTTTTGTAAAGATTTTGTGTATATTATATATTGCTCATCATGATGTGAGATTCTGTCCTGTCTATTCTTTTCTTTCTTCACCCCAAATGACTTGTCTTTCGGACAATTAAATGATTGGCACACAAATACCGAGGATGTATTCAGTGTCGTCTTTAGGTGTAAGAAAGGCAGATCATTACATTCGTTTGCCTCAAAGGTAAGGCAACAGGTCTAGCATTCTCTACAAGATATATTCAGAACCCAATCTCTCTTTAGGATGGGAGGCCGGTAACCTTAAAAAAGTCATCTGGGAAATCCCTAGCTACAGGCATCAAATCTAGCTCGTCATGTGATAGGTCCAATGAGTATAGGTAACAAAGCATGATCGATCATCGATGATCGCAATAAACCTCTAAGCTGTGTTTACTACATGTACCCAGTCTAACAACCTTCCTATCACAATCTAGAATAGCAGCATACATCATCACCTAATCCATACCCAAAATAAACCCAAATCCAAAAAATCTTAAGACAAAAGCATAGCAGTCGAACTCGACCCCAAAATGAATAATTTCAAAACCCTATATACCATAGATAAATAATCTGATCCTTCTGTAGGGTCCGTAACATGCTAATGTCTAAGTGTAACCCATCCACAAGTCTACTCAAGATAAAAGAGTGCGACGCCCCCGTGTCAAATAAAGTATGGGTGGATAAACTAGATAAAGTTAACACACCTTCAATCATGACCTTCTTCCCTTTGTCTGCAATTGGTAGCGCACTCGAGCTAGGTACTACGTCCAGTGCATAAGCTAGAACCACCTGGATAGAGATTTTTTGAAGTGTTGGACACTCCCGCCTCATGTGCTTGAATTGATTACAATTATAACACTTGATTTTCGAACTATCTGCCTTCCACTCCTTTGAAAAATTTCCATTCTTGCCACACTTCCTGCAATGCATATCCCGCTTCTTGATCTTCCCTTTGGGTCCTAATTCCCTTTACGATGATTTTTCAATGGCGCTTTTCCTCCGGACTTTGTGGGTTCCTCCTTTACCTCCTCCTTGGAGATGGTATTCAATAAGGCCATCTCCACCAAATCCTCATACTTCGCACCATAGGAATGTGAGTAAGTGCTAAACCTTGAAGGGGTTGATTCAGCCCTTTAGCAAAGTTCAGAGCCTTTTTATGTGGGGGTAAGTATCAACTCCATCCTGAACCTAGCTAAATCATTGAATTGATTGACATACTCTTTTGCTGATAAGTCTCCTTGCTTTAAACGAATAAATTTCTCTAACCACGCCCCCTCTTCAACTATAGAAAAAACTTAATCTCAAAAGGCCATCTGAAATCACCCTAAGTAATCTCTCCCTCATCAACCTCAACAACCACCACATCCCACTAATTCAGTGCCTCCCTCTATAGATGCCAAGCAACAAGTTATCTCCTTACATTATCCCTTAAATCGATCAAACAAAAATTCTCTCGCATGTACGAATCCATGTCCTCGAATCTAAGTATGACTTCGTCCTTACGTACAGCTTCCCTCTAAGGCTGCCAAAGTCCTTACATAGTTTAGCAAAATCAACGATAGGTGGGTGGGTGGGATCTGCACCTGGCTCCGTAGGTCTTCTATTAGGGTTAAGCTTGGCTTGTCCCCTTGCTTGAAGATACTGACGGAACAAATCGGAAAATTCACGCCCAGAATCTCAACTGCGTCTCTTAAGCTTGAACCAGCGGGGTCACTCATCTTCTGTCCGTGGTTTAGGAATTACTTTGCAACTTTTCCACCGATAATATTAGCAATAATATGGGAAAGTTATTCGTGTTATAGTTATATAAAATTTCTAGAAAACATTTTGAAAAACTTTTATCAATACATACATACACATACATATATATATATATACACACATACTTTTGGAAACTCATTTTGAAAACCTTTTTTGGAGACCCTAATCTTCTGTCTGTGGTCTAGGCATTTGAAAAACTTTTCTTTTCGAAAAAACTTTTTTAAGCACGTTCTCTCAATATGTCCCTAATCTCTAAGGAATCCTGAACCTAAGCTCTTATACCAAGTGTAACAACCTGAACCTCCCAACACACCACTCCAAAGCCTAGGATGACTTTGGACCCGCGTCGGTGCTAAGAAGTATGAGCTGTCGGGGTTTTTAAAATAATTTAAAGACTAAAGATATACAAATATGATCCAAGATATACTATACTTTTAGAACTCACAGCGGAAAATAATGACATATAAATGTAGAAAATAAACCTCTTAGAAAATATCTCAAAACACGGTCTTAGAAAACAGTATGTAGTTAAATCCAGAGTACACAAAAATGCAATACGTAGTCTGAAAAATACTAAATACCGAATAAGATAGATAGTTACATGGAGAGTAAAATAAAAATGACAAGCAACTCCAATGATGAGCTCGCCTCTCCACGTGCTAATCTTTGGCCTATGACTTATTAACACATCCTCCTATGGTAGGGAAAAAGAAAGGAAAAATCATGGGTCGGACAAAAATCTGGTGAATGAGTACATCATTAATATATGATGATCATATGCAGTTGACTTTAATAATACTTTATGTGACCTAGGGTATTCTACAAGTGCCTGTGGATGACCAGGTTTCTTTACTTAAGGGTTTTTAACTTAATACATACCTACACTAACGACCCGTGCAGGCTCATACAAGGATCGAACAACTAATCGAACCTCAAACAACAAATGATCGGCTAATAGCTACTAGAGCTTCTCCTACAGAGGATTATCCTACAATTTACCCTATGGGACTACATCTCACGCATTACGACTACAAGTAACTATTTCATATAGGTTTCCCCACAATTTTCACATAGGACTAAATTTCCCACAACTATGGCTACATGTACCCTAGCTACGCATTGAAGGGGAGTCCGCAATGTCGACTCGTTGAAGTGTCTCATCGTCTATATCTATGTCCACCTCTCGATCGTAGTATACGACTCTTATTACATGCGTCGGGATCTAACAACAACACATTATCATGCTGCGTCATATGAGAATACCAAGGAACTCATGTTGTGCTGGACTGACACACTTCATTAGGCATTATTCAGTGCTATGCGTTGACTATGGAACCTTCTATGCCCCTGCTAGACTAATAGTATTTACCCAGTCCTGCAAGGTCCTAGTGCACCTCATAGGAAACTAGCTTCCCTACTCCTAACCTCCATATACATACATACACACACACACATACATATACATATTGAATGACTTTAATTAAAATAAACTTTTATTTATAACTTGGGCCTTAGGCCAAGGTTCAAACTACGTTTTGGAAACGCGGCCTGCTCCAGTAGCGGTCGACCGCTTGCTGTCAACTGCTCCAGAAAGTGTGGTCGACCGGTCGTCATCGTCAATTAGGGTTTTTAAATTTTTGATTTTTCATTGGTTTTGATGATTAATTATAATTAATTAGGTTCTTCTCTAAATCTCCATTTTAGTGAGTTACAGAGTAATTGCAGTAAACCAAATTCTACAATTTCCAAAATTTCTTATTCAAACTCGATTTTTCAGATTTATAGGAATAGTTCAAATCTTAGGTTACTACTAACATCAATGTTAACAAATTATATTAATATATTAGAGGATTAAAAGGATTAGAGAAAGGGATTTAATCTTAGTCAATTCCTACTTAACAAGTTTGCACCAATTTAACTTATTATTCAATCTTAGATCTAAACAATATATTTCTAAATTTAGTTTCTAACAACCTAAATCAGATAGGATATATCAAAATCAATTACATATAAATCATCTGTATTAAGAATATACCCACTCACCTCAGATCCAAGCTTTCCTTCAAATCCCATTCGGAAACATTCCCCTGGTCATTAGTTGTTTGTTTGATTTATCCTCCTTAATCTCTCTACATTTTTTTGAAGAATTTAGGTGTGGAGAGGAGAAAAGGAATTGACGGAGTTTGGGGATACAATCTAATTTTATAATGAATTAGGGTTTAGGTTAGCTACGTATTTAGAGGAGTCGTAGATTAGTACTGACCATTAATTAACCTTAGGAGAATCTTTATTTACATCGTGTGCGTTAACCATTTACTTCGTCCCTATGTAATCAAATATAGGCCGTTCATCGCTTAAACTTTTTGTCTAGACACATCAACTGGTCGATCGCTATACATGGGGGTGGTCGACCAAAAGTGTTCGTATGGTCCTTATATGGGTGTCGACCGGTGGAGCTATTTGTTTAAGGATATTTTAATTTCCATATTAGTTTATGTAATTAATTTCGTTTTCAAATTTTAAAACTTCCATAACTTCTCCATACTAGCTTTGATTTCAAAGTGCTATATATGAAAATTGTTTAGAAAATCGCTACAAACACATCGGTGCAAGTTTCGTAGCCAAATTCGAACGTTTGTATAATTTTAACTTCCCTTGCTATATTCAAATTTAATTCTTTTATTAGATTTTTGGGGTGTTATAGAAGTTCAGCAAGTTATGTATATTTTCCGACTCTAAACGACATTCTGGATGCAATGGAATAAGTCCCGAAGCCTATTTCATTCTTCTATAGGGATCTACTATTTTTCCTTTAATGTAAAATTGCGATTTTATCCATTTTAATTTAATTATTTAATTCATAAAATTCTAAGGTGTTATAGTGTCATCCCAATATTTTATTAATAGCTATTATTATATGTAAGCTCTATTGGCAAGTGATCCTCCTAATAACCTCCAAAGTCCAAGATAAACATCCGAAGCGAGTCCACCAACACTCTATTCACCATCTCAATCCGCCCATCCACCTATGGATGATATGCGGTACTCAAATTTAATTTAGTGCCCAAAGCCTCCTGAAGACTCCTCCAAAACTCACTAATGAAAATCGAATCTCGTTTGTTGATAATGCAAGAAGGAACTCCATGCAAACGCATTATCTCCCTCATATATAAGGTCGCTAATAATGAAGCTTTCCTCGAACTCATAACTGGAATATAAAAAAACACATTTGGTCAGTCGATCGACTATGACCAAAATACTATCATACTCCTTCTACTCCTACGTAACCTATCAACAAAAGTCCATAGAGATACTTTCCCACTTCCATTATGGAATATCCAATGGTTGTAACAATCCACCAGGCTTCTTCTGTTTTACCTTTACCCTCTGATAAGTCACACACTTAGAAACATACTTTGATATATGCCTCTTTATATTAGGCCAATAAAAGGCTCTCTTAATATCATGATACATTTTGTCGCCACAGGGATAAATAGTCATCCCAAAACAACGTGACTCTGCTAGTACCATGTCTAACAACTCCTTAAGAAAGGGACACACAACCTACCATCTCTTAGTACCACCCTTTTGAATCAATGGAATAGCAATCCAAATGACTCGAATGCTCTCCTCTGTTCAGCTTCTCAAAAATATTCAAAAACTCCTTGTTTTTCTTCTGACCCAAACTAATACGGTCCATAAGTGAAGGATAAACATCTAAAGCTTCCAACACTCATGGAGTAATGTCCGATGAAGGTTGAAAATCAAATGTAGAAATGAACTCCAACCGCTTTCATATCAAAAACATAGGACTCAACATCGCATGCTTCCTACTTAAGGCATCATCTACAACATTGTTGTTGCCCGGACTATATGAGATACCAAAATCATACGATGCCAAGAAATTCATCCACCAATGTTGCCTCAAATTCAAATTCGTTTGGGAGAATAAATACTTCAAAGACTTATAATTTGTAAATAGCTCAAACCGCTCCCCTAAAAGATAATGCCTCCATGATTTGAGGACAATGATAATAGCTGCCAACTCAAGACAATCGGTAGGATAGTTTCTCTCATGCACCTTCAATCGTCGACTAGCATAACAAACAACTATACCCTCCTACATCAACACTATGCCCAGTCATATACCACAAGCATCAGTATATTCTGTGAATGCCTTCATACTACTGTGGAGTACTTAAATAGGTGCACTAGCTAACAACCCCTTTACCTTAATAAAAGCATCTTCGCATTTCAAGCTCTATGAGAAAATTAAATTTTTATTGATAAGGCGGGACAACGGTGCAGAAATTTTAGCAAAATCCTTATTGAACTTCCTATAATAGCCTATAGGCCTATGGAGAGTATTGAACAGTTCTCCTAAATGTAACACATGCTCATCCTCGCTCTTTAAATAGACAAGTATTCGTAAGCGAATACCACTATGAACTTATTGAGCAATCCTCTAAAGACTCGATTCATAAGGTCGATAAAATATGCTGGTGCATTGGTCGGTCCAAATGGCATAACTAATTACTCAAAAAGTTTATTAAGTATACGAGAAGCCATTTTTTGAATATTATCCTTAGCTACATTCAACTGATGGAATCTGGTAGCCAAGTCAAGCCGAGAGAATACCTTTGCTCCAGCTAACTGATCAAAGAGATCGTCTATATAGGGCAATGGATAACGATTCTTATTTGTTAGTTTATTTAGCTCACGATAATCGACTCAAAGCCTTAAAGAGCTATCTGCTTTAGTACAAAAAACAATAGGTTCTCTCGCTCTGAAATACTCCTTGAATGAAGCCCTTATGCAATAATTCTTTCACTTTCTTATTTAGCTTACGTCTTTCTCTAAGAGTCATATGCCTAAGAGGTAAGGAAACTTGTCTAGCATTCTCTTCAAGATAAATTCGAAATTCAATCGCCCTATGTAGCGGAAGAACAAAAACTTCGGAAAAGGCATCTAGGTAGTCACGAACTACTAGTTCAGAAGCTAACTCATCATGTGATAGGTCTAAAGAATATAGGCAACTCAACATAATTGAGCGCCCGGGGTCGTAAAAAACCTCAAGGATGCACCCACTCCAAGTACCTAACCGAGCCACCTTCCTATCACAATCTAGCACTGCTCCATATATATAGTTATCCAGTCCATTCCCAAGATTAAACCAAACCTATAAAATCCCAAAACAAAAGCATCACAATTAAATTCGATACTCAAATATACAACTTCAATCCCTTATAAGTCATGGATAAATAAGTCGATCCTCCAATACGGTTTGATATTATTGTAGGATCTATAACTATACTAGCTTCTAAGTGAAATTCATCTACTCTTCTACTTGAAATAAATGAGTGTGATGCTCAGATGTCAAATAAATTAAGAATATATAAATTAGAAAGAGTTAACACACCTTATATGATGACCTTCTTTCCCTTATCCATAGCTAGAGCAGTGCTCTAGCTAGGAACACTATTTTAGATCTCGGAAATATCAGCTGTTATCTCGTTTTGATCTCTTCCCGAAACGAAACAACAAATTTGATGTAAAAATCTCATTTTGAATATATCAGCCAAGATATGGCAATATTGATATATCGACCGAGATGAGATATTTAAATATCGGACGAGCTTTTATTTTTTGGGCTAAAATTTAAGCACGTACTCGACCCAAATCAACAATTTAAAAAATGAAGCTTGGCTGCTATGTGCTCCTGTTATTTCAATAATTAACCCCTCCTATTCTGATTGCTAAAATTAACCCTAAAAATAATCCCTAGATCGAACAACTCCATGCAAGACATCTGAATCACATTCTGAGTCACTTGAGGAATAGTCTTTTAAGATATATCAATGACTCTTTTTGCTAGTTAGCTTGTAGTGTTAAAATCTTGGTTTTATTTTGGTTTACCATATGCTCTTTTTGTGTATTTTGTACGCAAATAGAAGGCTTGAAAAGAATCATGTTTAATCTTAATGTTTTAGTACATTTTGCATGGTATATGACTATACCGTATATTCATTAATGTTCATGTTCGTTATTTTTTTACATGCATGTTACTTACAAACGTATGTGTTTTATGTTCTACTTCTGTGTTATTGTTTAATGTTTTGGATCTTTTTTTATATTTTATGTCTAATAGTAATTCATGTTTATGGATCATGAGTTGTAAGCTATAATCTATTTGTATTATGTTATTCTGTTTGTTTAAGCATATTATGATTTATGAGTATGAATGTTCTTTCATAGATTAATAACGATAGAGTGATTTTGCAAATCAAGTTTAAGTTATTTTTTATGGTAGCATTCATAAAAATTGTTGTGTAATAATATCAATTTTTAACATATCATATACCTCGAGATGGTTCCGAAATGAGCTTTAAGACCCTAGATGGAACTCTGAGACAAACACCCGAGATGGACTCATCTCAACCGAGATCTCCCCCGATATGAGATTGAGTCTTTAAATCTCCGAGACAAAACATGACATAAGTCCGAGATTTAAAACCTTAGCTAGGAATAATGTTTAGTGCATATGTTGGAACCACCTGGGTAGAAGTTTTAGGTGCATTCGACACTCTCTCTTTATATGCCTAAATTGGTTGCAGTTGTAGCATTTGATCTTTGCAATGCCCATCCTGCAATCTCTTGCCAGATGCCCACTACCTTGGCATTTCTTGCACTTAAACGTTGGCTTCTTTATCTTGCCCTAAGCTCCCATTCAACTTCCGTGGTGGTATTGGTGAACTGGCTTTATTTCTACCTTCTTAGCTTCCTCCTTCCTAATTAAATTCAGCAACGCCATCTCAACGAAGCTCTCAAAAGTAGCTCCAATAGGTACATGATTCAAAACAATACCTCTCAAAGATGGATTCAATCCCTTAGCAAACTTCATTGCCTTCTTTGCTAGTGTATTAATAAGGTCTAAACCATACTTCATCGGCTAATTAAATTCATTCACATACTCCTTGACACTACAGTTACCTTGCTCCAAATGAATGAACTTCTCCAACTCTACTCCCCATTCTACCACAGAAATGAACTTAATCCCAAAGCGCCTCTAAAAAATCGGTCCAAGCAATAACAGTCTCATTTATCTCAACAACTAGAATCTCCCACCAGTTTAAAGCATCTCCTTACAAATGTCACGAAGCTAGTTGCCTCTTCACCGCATCCTCCACACCCATCATAACAAAAATCCTATCATAATTCCTCAGCCATGCTCATGTCTTCACAAATGATTTAGTCCTATAATAATTCTTTCCACCTAAACTTTGGAAATCCCAACATATCCTAAGCGGTGGAGGAGCTGGGGCTGCAGCTTGCACTTGCTATGCCGGTCCTTTATGGGGGTTAAGTTTAGTTTGGCCTATTGCTTGAAGATATAGGTAGAACCATATAGGAATGTCGATGCCCAAAACCTCAACTGCCTCACTAGAACTATTTCTAGTTCGATTGCTCATTCTCACCTATCTATAAATAGAAATTATTCGCAACTTTCCTCAGATAGTGTTAACCACTACGGGTATTATAAGGGTGTGCTTGCGATATACTTATATATATAATAATTTTTGAAAATATATATAACTATGCTCTCTTAATACACACTTAATTCCTAAAGAATCCTAAAATTAATCTCTGATACTAATTGTGACAACCCACACCTCCGTACACACCAATTCAAAGCCTAAAATGACTTTCAAACTTGTCGTGCTAAGAAATACGAGTCATTTGGGTTTTAGAACATTACATGATACAGAGAATAATATAAAATTTTAAGCACTCTACACTTTTAGATCTCATGGTGGAAGGAAATAAAATATAAAAATAAGCAAATCAGATAATAGCATCCACATAACGTAGTCCGTGAAACAAGTGACATAATAAAGTTTCTAGGTAATGAAATGATGTCCGACTAATAATATAATATAATAAATAGTACATGGAGAGTAACTGTAAATAGTATAACTCTAGGCAAGTCTCCTTCTCCATGCACAGTGTTTGGGCCAAATCATCTATATATTGGCATGTCCACCTATAGTGGGTATAAAAGGGGAAGAAAAGGAGTGGATTAGACAAAGTCCGATGAATGAATTATATTACTAGTGTATGGTGTTTACAAGCAATTAACTTCATTTGTAACCTACATGGCTTAGGATGTCTGCTTGTGTTCATGTATTACCTATAAAGAGTTAATTACTTTATTGATCAAGGGTATGATTCTAACTACACCTACACTCATAAAAAATTACAAAGGTTTCCAACTGTGGGTTGAAAAACCAATATTTAACAACCCTAGGTCAATCCCTATTATATGGTCCCAATAAATAATTTCCTAGCCAACATTGAGTTAATATTCTCAATGACGAACTACCTATATCACACTTAAGCACTGAGTGAACATCACAATGTCTAGACTCATGCCGAGTATGCTACCTCAATGATTTATGCCCTACCTAAGCATTCATGTCAACTTCTCAATGGCAAACATGTCCTATGCTCTTTATCATTTAACTTGAAACATTAAGAAAATCACTGTAGTGATTCCCCATAGATCCAACCACTGCCCGTTGTGTAGCCCTATTATGTTGATCCCTCTATGTCCCTTTCCAATTCAAATATGTTTAACATGTGACTATACGTGCCCCTGTAATAATAAGAGCTTCTAATTATGCTGCTAATGCCAGCCCTATCGAGTTTCATGTTATGCTTACCATAAAGTGATACTACTTGTTGCACCTGCTCCATGATGCTACGTGAACTCCTAACGGTCGACAAAGTGGGAACATGTTCCCTTATTCATCCTACTTAACCTACACTAGGTCAAGGTTCAACCTGTGCATACTGAAACAATTCAGACTCCTAGAACTAAAATTCAGAAATCTGACCATATAAAAATATAACTTCCAGATCTTCAAACATCTGAATTCCTATATTAGAAGTCTGACTTCGATTCCAAACATCTAGAAAAGGATTCAAACATCCGAATCGAGTCAAATTCGAAGTATTTGCATTTGGGTTATGATTTTCTAAATTCCAAACATCTAACCCCTAATTCTAACGTCTGGTCTATATTTTCAGACAATTGATCTAGGTTTTCAAATGTCTAGTTGGTGTCTTTCTAAATTTTTATAATTTATTTGTTTTGGTTAATATCATTCACCTTCTTCATGATTTTGAATATAGGTTTAAGGACTTATTTTCAACCAGTTTTTTGTGTATAGTTCGTACATATGTGCTTCCAATAAAAGTTCTACGTGTATTTCAAATTACAAAATCAATTCTAAGTGAAATAAAGGTATTTAATTTCTTCATTTATCAACCCAACTAAACGTTATCAATAAAGACCCATCTTCATAGAATTTGTTATGAATTTCACCAATTTGATCTTTTTCCTTTATCAATAACTATTCCATTAAATTAACAACTATGGTTTTCCATCATCACCATTCATTTTAATTCATAACTAAAATTGAATTCAAATGAATTCTAAGTTGGAATTATTATTCATATTCAACAATTATATTTTCAAATCATATAGAATTATAAAGGAACCCAATTATTATAATCAGTATAAACGTTGTAACCAACTCACTCACCTTAAAGGATTTCACTTTCTAGTTTAATTGTAATCCATTCTTCTATCCCTTATTGATTTGTTCCTAGATTCATAGTTCCTCTCTTGCTTCCTTTAATTTGATTATTTTCTTTGTTTTTACTTTTGTTTTGATTTGGATTTATTTTTGAAGAGATAAAGGAGTGTGTTTAAATTAAGGAGTTTTTGAGAGAGAGGGAAAAGGAAGAAATGAACGTACAGGTGATGGCTACGGTGTGGAATAAGAAATAGTGGAGAGCTGAAAACTAGGGCCTTTTGACTTTGACCCAAAATCAATATTTACAAAAATGCCACTGACCATATTTTTCGTTATTTTCGACCCATTTGATTACATTTAACAGGTTATATATGCTTATTTACTGTAAATAACATCCCGAACACAAAGGAATAAGCTCGTGGCATAATTCTAAGGTTTGTGAAAATTTATATTTTTATCTTTTAATGTAAAATTACATTTTTGTCCATACTATTATTTTAGTTTGTTATTAAAATTTCTGGTGTGTTATAATGGAAAACATAGGCAGTGACAAAAGTACAAATTTCTAAAAAAAATTACTTTTTATTAATTATTGTGCTAAACTTATGTTGTGTTTTAAAATCTAATTTAGTTTAACTTTACTTTGATTATTTATTTATTCAAAATTTACTTTATTTGTTATGCATTAAACTAGATATTTGAACATCATATGCTCATATGTAATGCATATAATGTTGATGTTATAAAGATTTATAATTGATAGATTACCTATTAATGTGTTTACACAATTATAAGAAAAAAGATAAATATGATGTGACATATTATAAATTAAGAAAAATATATATGGCCAAAATTGAATTCACGTTTATTTTTTGAAAATGAACTAGAATTTGTGTGCGTGCTATAATATCCTACATTTAAATATTTATTAATTTTTGACCTTTGATTGATATACATTTATAAATATGCATAACTATATATATTTACCTAAGAAGGTTTCGGGAAAATAAAAATAGTTTTTTTTGAATTAAAAAAAATATGTCAAAAATTTGAATTTCTGATTTAAACAATATTAATTTACTTAATCAAGTTAATTTAGAATAATAAATATATGTATTATATATATATATATGTTAACGTGTGTGTATAAACGATATTAATTTTAGTTTTAATTTAACATTTATCCAATTAGATAGATTGATTTAAAAATAATAGAACATATGTTTATATATTCTTCAACCAAAAAATGGTTATTTATTTATTTCTTTTCATATGGAAATATTATAATTTATATGTAGTATGATATATAAACATAAGTGATAAACAATATATTTATACATATACATATAAACTATATGTATATATACATATTATGTTTCAAATATTTATATTTTCGTAACAATATTATAACACCGAAAACAAAAGGTTCACATACACACACACGCGCATACATATATCTCATAAAAAATAGTTTTAATATTTTATATAATATACAAAATATATATGTATTAACAAGAAATCTTGTCAACACCCCCAAAGTAAAGTAGGGAAAAGAGATTGATCCCTTTTGGTCTCTTTTAGTAAAGTTGAGAAGATTAGTAGGAGCGTATTTCCTTTGATTGTCCTTTCGAATGAGATGATTTGGTGAAGACTTTCTTGTATCAACCTTTCGGCCTAGTCGAAACACTTAATTTCCTTTCTTCTTAACCTTTCGAGCTCACTAGAGAAGTATGACTATTCCTTCGAATGTCTTCCTTTCGAAGCAATCGCGAAACACAAATGAACAACTCAGTGAATCCCAAGATAAAGTTTGACTTAGTGGGTTTTGACCCTGTCGGCGGCTAGGTTATTTGATGACTTAGTTTTTGGTTTTGGGAACTAAGGTAAATTCAGTTGGGATTGAGGTTTTGACTCCGTCGAAAGCTGGAGTCTTAAGTATCTTGGGTTCGGATTGGGAATCGAAGGTTAAAGTGGATTGGGATAAGGTTTCGACCTTGTCGAAAGTAGACATCCAATAGCAGGTGGCCTGGAATCTATAACTGGAATTACTTGAATATGCAGGGGGTTCGATCAAGGCAGAAGAGTCCTTTCGACGTGGTCGACACTTGGAAAAACACGATTAGATCTGATAAAAAGCTTATTAAACAACTAAGTAATCAAAAATATTGAAGACTTCCCATTCGTAACTCAACAAAGTCTTTATTTGCTAAATTTCCCCAATTCAATTTACAAATTAGGGTTACAAGCTTTAGAATTAAGAAAATACAAGTGTAGAATGATTAGGTTCAGATCCCCAAAACCAGACCCCTTATATCTTATTTATAGATGCGGGTCAGCACCTTTCGACCCTAATGCTTTCCACCTGGTTGAAAGGTGGTTGCTGTATTGTCTTTAGAATGTTTCCGCCTTTGTCGAAAGGGACGGTTGTGCCTTTCTCTCTATGTTGCTTTATAGGAGCTTTCGACTCAGTTGATAGGCTTTATCCAGTGGTTTTGAAGGTGTTGCAATACTGATGGTTTTGACTCTGTTAGTCGCTTCTGAACTTCTGCTTGTGACTTGATGAGGAACCTCTCTGGATAATAATGGCTTCGACCGGTTTGAAAGACTTGGTTTGGCTTTTGAAAGGGTTGCTCTGGCCAATGCATGTTTCTGAGTGTTGGATCGTTTTCAACCTAGAGAGGGGGTGAATAGGGTGTACTAATAAAAATTAATGCGGAAATAAAAACAGAGAGTAATGCAATAGAGATCACATACAGATTTACCCAGCTTCAGCAAAAACCTACCTACGTGCTGCCCCCAAGGTCCTACTAGAAATTAAGTAATCGGTCGCTTACAAAACACGTAAACTCGCGATACCCGCTAACTCGATTAACCTAACTCTAAGCTCAAAACTCTGTCACGACTCAACCACTGAGTTGCGAGTTCTCAAACTACGCCTCGTAGTTTGTACCTAGTTACACAACTAGAAGATTACACAATTTTACAAAGAAATTACAAATAAAAAATTAAAACTAACAAAACAAAACCCTATTATTCTCAAGCCCAATATAAAATTAAATAGAGCCGGCCCAACAAAAATTATAGTGTGATAACATGAAGAAGTCCGTTTCCTTTTCTCTTTTATTTTGCAACAGCATGTTTCTCTTCGTTTTGGAATTAGGGTTTAGTGATAAATTGAAGTCGCCGATTCAATTAATCGATTGCAGTGATTATTTCGCTTTGATTGGCTTCGTCAATCGATTCCTGGCGTTGTTTGCTCACGGCTTCTCCAATTGTGTCGAGCTCGAATGATAAGAAAAATGGTATGCGGTTTACTTTATTTTCTCTTGTTGATATGCTTGAACTCGATGATGTGCCAGTGATGAATTGGGTTGAATTTATAGGGATAGAAACCCTATTAATTCATTCGTATATTTTTGGTTTGAAGTCTTCAATGATGTTTTTTTTCGTTTGGCAATTTTCAAATTGCTGAAGTATGACCTCTTCTTTATTCGAATTGCAACTGTTTTTACTGTAAACATGTAAACTGCTTCACTGTTATACACATGTAAACCGCTTCACTGTTTTTAAAACATTTAAACTATTCGAATTGCAATTGTTTGATCATTTCTTTTTTAAACATATAAACTGCTTCACTGTTTTCATTGAGTTTCCATGTTCACTTGTGCACTTGATGTTGACTGCACTAAACTTGTGTTTGTTGAGTCTGGTGCACTTCAATTTTGTTCGAGTCATGGCTGTTTGGTGTGAATGTTGCTTTGTACATTGCTGTATTTATGTTGGTGTGACACCCTATGTTGCCTTGCTCGAGTTTTTACTACATTGTGATTTGCTTCGAGTTCCATATACTTGTTTACTATGTATATATGTATGCTCTCTTGTGTGTTCACAACTGTGTTGTTGCATTACGGTTCCATTGAAATTGTGAGCATGTTTGAAATGTTGTTGACTGGTCTAGTTCCTGTGCCATTTGAAGTCTTGTTGCATTTCAACATTGCATTCAAGATTTTGTATTCTCTGTTGCATATGTATATAAATGTATGTGCTAGTTACTTCGAGTTAAAATGCCACAATGCCATGTGCATGCTTGTTGTCATGTTATAGTTATAGTTTATTCCACTTAAGTCTATTGGTCTTTATGTATGGTGGTCTTGATGCACTTGAAGTTTGGTTTGATCTCCATTTCATTGCTCCAATGCCTACATGTCTAGGTTGAAATGTTGCATTCACCACTTTGTACATGTGAGCATGTTGAACTGCTATGTCTGGTGTGGTCTTGTTCCATTTGTACATGTTGTAATCGGTTGCATTTGAAGTTTGCACTGTTGTGTTCTGGTCTGGGTTCAATTTGTGTTCACCATTGCTTGTCTTTTGCATGTTTTGAACTGGTGGTGAACTTGTTCCACTGGCTTTTTGTTTTGAGCATTCATGTGTGTACATGTTGTTTTCATTTGCACCTGACCATGCCTGAAACTTTGTTGCTTTCTGAACTAAATTTTGTTTTGTATTTTGGATTGCACCTGTGTTGAATCCAGCCTTGGCTTGGGTTTGACCTTGTGCTCACATGTCCCTGCAATTTTAATGAGCAAGCATATATCGGTGTGCATGACCTTGTGGCATGTACAGTGATACACTATGCATGTCACAAGTTGTTCATGTAAGATGAATTAAAAGAAAATGATAACGAACAACCCAAATAACTGAGGCAAATAATATTTGCAAACACACACTTCATTGTTTACTGCAAAATATTTCTTTTTCAATTTTACTGCGTCAGTGTTTATTTTGCAGATAGTTCAGATGCCGGATACAGGCTGAAGCAGTGTTGAAGATTAAATACGAGTGATGAGTGAATATATGTAGTGAGCTGAAAATTGTAAAGTGAAAATTGTGTTGTAATTGAAATTGTATTGAAAATGTGTAAATGTAGTGAGAGCTCAAATTTGTACTATTTGAATTTGTAATAAAATATCTTTTTGAATAAAATATTTGTTTAAATATGAATTCCAAGTTATTTATTTTATTCAACAAATATTTATTTAATTATGTGGAAAAATAAAATAGTATAATAAAAAATACATTTAAACGAATATATATATATATATATGTTTATTATCATCAAATAAAAATCATAGGCTATTGTATTCTACGATCTCCCCCTTTTAATGATAACAAACATATATTTAGATTTTGACTCTATTAAATGTATATGTTCTTGATGAATTCTATTAGCTCCCCCTATTTGAATGCTCCCCCTACAACAAAGATCCCCTTTAACATATGCATGTAAATAAATAAAAAGTATGCAAATAAAAAACAATGCAATGAACCTTGATGGCAATATGCAAAAAAAAATTGAACTTATTTGCCGAAATCTTAACTTCTCTCCCCCTTTTGTTATCAGCAAAAGAGTAATAGTGTTAGATAAGAGTGATAACGTGATAGACATTAATACAACATTAATGTTAGTCCTTGAGATGATGGTTTTGATGACAACAACCTTAGAATAAGATTATAAAATATAAATACTAATATTATAGTTTAGATATATATGTATATGTAGGATTTAACCATGCAAGTATCAAGAATGAAGACTGTACAGTATAGAGATTCAAGATATAAGATTGAAGACTCATGAGTATCAAGATAATCAAGATTATCAAGAGTTCAAGATTTTAAGAATAAGTAACTTAATTAGGAATTTTGTTAAAACTCCTAGAAAAGCACTAGCATCTTAAAATCCAATTTAGTCGTGGAATGGAATCCACTTCAAGCCCGTTAAAGGGATGGAACCCTAAGTAGGATGGAACCTACGAAAAATCTAGTGGAACATTGTTTTGTATCCGCTAACTTTTATTCAAATGATTTTACAAAATTATCTTGTTTTCAAAATAATTTCAAAACCTTCCTTTTAAAAAGAATCAAAAACATCTATCCTGATTTTAAATACTTTTAGCCTCAAAATAATCTTTATTTTCAAATCAAATTATCCTTAGTTTTAAACTATCTTTAATAATAAATTTAATATTTATACTTAGATTTAAATATAAAATTATAGTAAAATTTTATATATATTATTCTCTATATTTACTTATGTATTTTAACTACAGTTAAGTATATTTATAAAGTTTAAAATAGTTCTAATATAAGATAGAAGTAATTTTCAAAGAAAATCAAATCACCAAAATTTCCTTTGGGATGCCGACATACCCAAGATACCCATGTTGACATAGTGGCAGTTGGTTTCAAAAATTTGAATTTCAAAAGAAGTGTCTATTCGCCATAACCTTTCACGAATGGACATGGTTGTTGTTCTTCTATAAATAGGGGATGTTTTCAATGAATTTTATATCATATTTTTCTGGTTTTCACTCCTCTTCTTCTTCCACATTTCTTTATATATATTCTTACCACTACTCTGCCGAAATCACCATTGAATCTAACTAGATCATTTCTGGTTTGATTCTCTATCACTATCTCAACAAGACCTCAGTGCTATTCAGAGTTATAGGCTTCTTTGTAATCAATCAAGTGAGAAAAGGTGTGATTGTAGCCTTGGAAATCAATCAAGTGAGAAAAGGTGTGATTGTAGCCTAGGAAATCAATTGGGTGAACTTGTTGCCCGGGAAATCAAGTATCTCTACCCAGAGGATTGTGAATCTGGAGTGGTGTACCTCGTGGCCTTGAAATCGAGGGTTGTAATTGTAAAGATTGCTTTTGAAAGGAAATCTGTACTTGTGTGCGGGACTGGATGTAGGGTAACTCCGAACTAGTATAAAATCCGGTGTGTTCTTTCCTTTACTGCTTTTACTTTATATTTGCATCTGTGTTTGAATCTGTGATCATAACTGTGTCTGAATATTGCATACATTTGTGTTCAAATTAATATAAACTCAAAAAGAATTAGTAATTCCTTAAAACACTATTCACCCCCCTCTAGTGTTTGTACTAGCCTTAAGATCCGTAATCTGCATTTCTCACATTTAGTATCAGAGCGAGGTTTTCAAAGTTTCATAATCTGATTTTTGAAAAAGTTTTTAAAATGGCCATGTTTAAGAAATTTGTTAATACTAGTTTAGAAATATTCAGATCATCATTGTCTCTTGAGTTTGCATATAATCAATATTCAAATACAAGTTGTCTACTAAGATTGTTTGATGTGCAGGAAACATGCTTTATGGGAGTTGAGGAATCAATCCACAACGGAAAAATTGTGCTGATCAAAAAGAATAAATGGATACTCGATAGTGGATGTTCTAAACACATGATTGGGAATCTAGATATGCTGAATGATAAATATACAAAGACGGAGGACTGGTTAACTTTGGAGACAATTCAAAAGGATATGTGATTGGCATCGGCAAAGTCGGTAACTGTGAAACTCCTATTATTACTAATGTTTTGCTAGTTAAGAATCCGAAACATAATCTGCTAAGTATAAGTCAACTTTGCGATAAAGGATATAAAATTAAATTTGAAAAAGATAAGTGTCACATTGAAAATAATAATTCAACCATAATATTTGAGGGAATTAGGAAAAAGAATATTTATATTCTTAGTATGAAAATTTCAAATGATAACTTGTGTCTTTTGGCAAATACAAGTGACCCTTGGATTTGGCATAAGAGATTTGGGCATTTGAATTTCAAACTCTTATCTAGACTGTCAAAACATGATCTAGTAAGAGGTCTCCCTAAAATGAATTTTAAAGTAGATAGTCTATGTGATGCATGTCAATTCGGAAAACTTAGAAAAAGTTCTTTTAAATTAAAAGATATGATTTCTACTTCAAAACCTCTTGAATTACTTCATCTTGATTTATTTGGTCCATCTCAAATTCTGTCAATAAATCATAGTAAATATGTTTTTGTAATTGTAGATGATTATTCTAGATTTACATGGACAATATTTTTGAAACATAAAAGTGATACTTTTGAATGTTTTAACAACTTTACAAAAAGGATTCAAAATCAACTCTCTCTAAAAATTATAACCATCCATAGTGATCATGGTGGTGAATTTGAAAATGAAAAGTTTGAGGAATTCTGCAATAAAAAGGAAATAACTCACAATTTTTCATTTCCAAGAACTCCACAACAAAACGGAGTAGTAGAACGTAAAAATAGGACGATTCAAGAGTGTGCGAGAACTATGCTTTCAGATAGTAAAATTACCAAAGTATTTTTGGGCAGAAGCAGTTGCTACCGCCTGTTATATTTTAAATAGAATTTTAATTAGACCGTTAACTGATAAGACATCTTATGAACTTCTTCACTCAAAGAAACCTAAGGTATCTTATTTTTTAATTTTTGGAAGTAAATGTTTTATTTTAAATACAAAAGATAACTTAGATAAATTTGATTCTAAATCCGATAAAGGTATCTTTATCGGATATTCTAATAGAAGTAAAGCATACATAGTGTTTAATTTAAGAACTAATACCATCGAAGAAACAATGCATGTTTCATTCGATGAAAATTCCAAAAATTTTGAAGATATAAATGATGAAGAGGATTTAATCACTCAAAATCAAGAGTCAAATGAAACTAATAATGAAATAAATCATCCTAATAAAGATCATCCTATAGAAAATGTACTTGGAGATATGCAATCTGTTGTTAAAACTAGAAATCAACTAAGTCAAATGAGCAGTGTAGCTTTTATATTAACTATTGAACCCAAAAATCCAAAAGAAGCATCAACTGATGATTCATGGATTTTGGCTATGCAAGAAGAACTATATCAATTCACTAGAAATGATGTTTGGGAACTTGTTCTTAGACCTGAAAATAAAACTATAATTGGAAGTTGGAACTAAATGGGTTTATAAAAACAAAATGAATGAACAAGGTGAGATCGTTAGAAATAAAGCCCGGTTAGTCGCTCAAGGTTATTGTCAAGAAGAAGGAATAAATTTTGATGAAACCTTTGCTCCCGTAGCAAGATTAGAAGCCATTAGGATTCTACTTGCTTTCGCAAATCATAATAATTTCAAATTATTTCAAATGGATGTTAAAAGTGCCTTTTTAAATGGATTTTTAAAAGAGGAAGTATATGTTGAACAACCACCACCTTTTTGAAGATGAAAAATTACCAAATCATGTTTACAAACTTAAGAAAGCTCTATATGGTCTAAAACAAGCTCCTAGAGCCTGGTATGATAGACTAAGATCTTACTTATTACAATCAAACTTTGAAATTGGTAAAGTAGATAATAATCTTTTTATTAAAAGAAATAAGAATGATATTCAACTAGTACAAGTTTACGTAGATGATATCATTTTCGGATCAACTAATTTTGAAATGAATTTTCTAAAATAATGACAAAAGAGTTTGAGATGAGTCATATGGGTGAATTAAACTTCTTTCTAGGATTACAAATAAACAATTAGATAATGGTATCTTTATTAGTCAAGAAAAATATGCTAAAGACCTAGTTAGTAAATTTGGTTTGACTACTACAAGTGGAAAACCCACTCTCATGGCAACCAATGAGTACCTAAGTAAAGAAGATCTCTCAAAAGATGTAGATCAAAAGTTATATAGAGGAATGATTGGATCACTACTCTATATCACTGCTAGTAGACCTGATATCATGCATAGCGTTTGTCTTTGTGCAAGATATCGATCCCAACCTAAAGAAACCCACTTAAAAGCTGTAAAATGTATTATAAGATATATTAAATACACCATTGACTATGGCTTATTTTATCCTAAAAATGATTTTTTTTGAATTAATATCTTACTGTGATGCTGACTATGCTAGTTGTAAGTCAGACCGAAAAAGTACAAGTGAAAAGTACAAGTTTGATAACAACAAAGCATCCTTGAAACTGGCAGTCGATACTATGATGCAAAACGATGAGTGTCACAGTTTATTGACACCATTCTTGATGAAATTATGATGAATTCTTTCGACGATGCTCTGATGCTCACTTATGCCAACAACATCGACAAATGCCCTAAACTAAGCTTTCCTTCACTCGACCCTTCCCTTGTTGATAGAGTTATGGGAAAAATTAAACATATGGAGTAGGGAATCGAAGTTGCTGAAAAGGAGGAGATTGACGCCTCCAAAATTCTTTCCTTTGAATTTCCTTCCTTCGAAGTTGAATCTGACTCCGAAGAAGAAGATGACAAAGATGAGGCTGTTTAAGAGGACGGGGGAGATAATAATGATGACAATGATGATGACAATGATGATGACGGGGATTATAACATCAACGGCGGACAAGGATCAAGTGGCAACGAAGGTGGCCATACTGAAGCTTCTGAGAAAGATGGGGATGATAATACGAAGTCTTTTGAAAAATATTCATCTCCTCATGAAGCGATTCCGCCCAAATCTCCTGCACCTTCCGGCCCTTAAGAGGAACCCACTTCTATTGATGTTGAAGTGCCAAAAGAAAAGGAGTGGGCTTCTCGAGCGTCAATCCCAGTATCTCAGGTATGGGATTCTCTGTTTAAACACCTTTCACTTCGAAGAAAATAATAGTGGAAATATTTTATTTAGATAAGGAAGAAGTATGTCCACCCTTATAAAACTAAGCTTGAAATAAAAAAAGCGAAGATAAATAGTTTATATAGGGAGTTAGAAAAGCAATTGAAGGAGCACAACATTCTCTCAGATAAATACCATAGACTCAATGGAGGTGCGGTAGTGTTAGCCTCCATTAAGCATCAAGAAGGTTCCCCACGATTAAGGAGAGCGCGCCTCCGTTATGATTGTCTTTTTAAAGAAAATCGAGAATTAATCACCCTATTTTGGATGTTGATCGAGGAGAGAGACATTTTAGTTAATTTCTTATACAAGGCCTATTATAAACACGTGACTATTGATTTCTCATATTTAGGTGATTTTAGTGGGGGTTTACTTAGGCATTTACACAAAACGTACTTGGATGAATTCAGATCTGACCCGCATCCCGGAGCATGTTGGAACTTGCCTCGAGTCAGATCAATTCCCCAAGACCTTCCACCACAAAAACTTAAGTATTATAAGGACAAATTTGTTTCAGAATTATTTGCTAAATCAATCTTGTATGAACCAGATGAATGATTGTGAACATGTAATGATACATTGATTTGTAGATATTTGTTTTAGTCTTTCTTTTTATGCTTAGCCACATTTTATTATGTTATCACGGAGTGACTGTTCCTCAAGCCATCTTTTCTCTAGAGATTACCTAAGTTAACATGTTAAATTGGGAAGATTTTCTCTCAAAAAGGCACTAATTTTAAAATCTTCAAAATTGGCAAGATATTGTTTTCTTAGAGATTTACAAAGACTTTACATGGAACACCCTCGTCTTCGCTTTGACTTTCTTGGTGAAGAAAAAGAGAAAATACTCAAAGAGATTCAGACATTCCACACCAAACTAATATGTGGACGTGATAGTCCTCCTACCGGAAAGTGGGACTGTAGTAAATATCCACCAGTTATTATTCCAGAAGGAGTCAATATTCCTTTTGAATCTACAGTTACCCTTTCTGCTAATTCATTAAATAAAGCTAGAAATGCAATTTCTCAACTTTAGATGTAAAATAAATATTCAATTGTACTCTTTCAGTTTCATTGTTATCTAAGTTGTAATCATTTATCACAGTAATAAAGAAATTGTTCGTTCTTGTTTTGACTTCATTCTTTTTCTTTTTTATTTAAGTAGGATTTACAGTTATCCGAGGCACCTCTTTCATTAGATTCAGCATCTCGCTTTATCAATCTTAAGGATAAGCTGTTAGTGGAACTTGAAAAGAGTAAACTTCTCGAAGATACTTTACTTGCTCATTTTCACGGCAATGCTAAAGCTTTAAAATGGCACAAAAGATTCTTACTTCAGAAAAATATTGTCAGAAATCTTAAGGATCAAATTGCCAGCTTAGAAGCAGATGTTAATAGTAAGAATGAAGCGATTTTCGCTCTGAAATGTCAAGTTAAATCGAATCCTTCAATCGAATTCGATCACAAAATGTCAGAATATTTTCAACAGATAAGTGATTTGGTGATGAAATTGAAGGGTAGTCAAGCTCAGTGTGAGTCGTTTGAATTTATCATAGGGGACAATATTTTGAATATTGATCGTGCTACTTCATCTGCTGCTAAAGCTACGAGATCAACTTCCCTTGCTACTCAGAAATTTCCCACTACAACAAATCCTCCTCCAGACTTAGATGAGAAGGTAGTGGGCGAGTGGTGTAGGAAAGTCAAGTTCGAAATGATGAAATACTTTGATGAGCAGTAGAAAGCAAAATATTCATAGCGCATAAATGATATGCTGCTAAAATTCAGAAATTCGAACGCGAGAATTATCTCCTTTTGAAGCACGTTGCTGAATTGGAAAGGGAAAATAAGACCCTTAGAGGTGCAAACAGAGCTTTCAATCGTGCTTTGAAGTCTAATATCGATGCGATTGATAATGCAGACATGATAAGGAAGAAAGAGAAGAAGCTTAAAGATGTCCTTTGTATCGCTATCCGTCACATCAAAGACCCTCTGATTGATGAGAACCTGAACAAGGTTGCTCAAGACTTATGAAGAATTCATACTTTTAGAAATGTATATATTTGTTCTATACACTTGTAAATAATTTCATTAGTTGTGTAAACCATGTAAATTTTGTAAATATCACCTAATTTGTGATTCTCTCCTGTAATGTTATCTCTAAAACATTTGTTTGATAGCTTGTACTGCAATGTCTGCATTTGCTGAATCCTTCATTTTTCTTGTATTGTTCTAATTTCCCTGAAAAGTATAAAGTAAACAATATTTCCAATTGTTAACTTGAAATTGATATAAAAGTCTATCTATATTGTGACGACCGCTCATGACCCCTGCACTGAACCTAAAGAAAATGCACTGTAAAGTGTGCCAGGCGACCATGGACGATTGTCAGGGTAAATTAAAACATCAGAATCTATCGTATTACTCACAGCGCATGGATAAAATACAATAGAACATATGTATAGTGAAGCTTTACAGAACAAAATATCATCATATAAAACTTCATAATAGTTGAATACAGACATCCGAATAGTCAATACATCAAGCCTCACTACATAACACTCAGAGAATATACAAACAGCGGAACATCCAGTACATATAATAAGAAGATAATATGCAACCCTCCAGCTCGTCTTCGATATCAACACCGTGGAAAGCAAGAGCAGCACCTGTCACCTGCTACCTAGTCTGCCCGTCCCAAAATGGACGAACAGCCCAAGGCAATAAGAGTTAAAACATAAAGCCTTGAGTCAAACAACAGTCTTAGTGAGCAGTAAATTAACTAACAACATACCAAAAGAGCATAAAGGAAAAGGAATAGGAATACAACCCTCCCACTCCAACCTCTTTCTACAGTGATAGCTCCCAGACACACACTAAGCAGAAGCAAACATAGCAGAGCATACAATTTAAAATAAAGCAATTATCACTCGAGTCAAGGGCGATGTTTTCCAAGCACAAACCCCCAAGGCCTAAACCAAGATCAGATAAGCACCCAGAAAATACCGCTCTTGAGACCGAATGACGATACAACCAAACATCCATGACTCTGGCTATCACTGTTATCACTGCTTTGATATCATCGTTAATTGAATGACCGGCATATTCTTTCAGCCGTCCGTCAAGGGCTAATGGAAACCCCGGTTCTAGACATAACTCCCACACGTCATCGTGACCCGTGCCTAGGACTGTCGAATCTGCCCAGAGTACTTGACTATCAATCATTAGCCTTCAGGGACTATCGAATCTGCCCAACGTACTCTTGCTTTGAGCATGCTAGAACCTTCAACAACGATGAGATCTCAGCCTTCTAGTCATCCTCCTCGACGACTATTTTCATACTAGCTCAAGCGCCTCTCGAGCCAACCATTATCCTCAACTCGAACCATATCACCGAGTTATCAACATGCTTGGAATGATCCCGTCTGGATTAGACCAAGACTATCTCATATCATGCTTCGCCTCATCATCATCATAGCAAAGCTTCATCTCAACATCATCATCAAATCTATCCATATGAGCTTCATCATCTGCTATATATGCCACGAGCAGCTTTTCCAATTCAAGAGCCTTTCCCTTAGCTTTTGAATCATCTTTGGTCTAAATCAAATCATCAATCATCTAATTCATAGCAATCAATCAAATCAAACATTAATCCAAGTAATCAAGCATTCAAATATGATCTAAATAGGCAATTATAACAATAATGGCAATTTCGTAATTAAAGAGTCGAAAGTCTAATAAGCATGAAAACATGAGCGATGTCTCTATAATCTTGATGAATGAACTTGCATAGGTTAACATGTAGTAAAATGGATGTCAAATCATCATGAGCAATGGATCTATATGGATCTACACATATGACTAGGAAAATGCATGGAAATCTCTACTTTAACACCAAATCAAGCCAACAATCCGATATACTCCTTTGGATCCGTGTGAGAGATAATCACCACTCACCAAATCACCTAAACAACCCCAAATCAACACGCTTCAGATCTGGACAGTGAAGGATCTAGCTCGATCTATCACGAATCCGCTTCAAACGATGAAATCTATCTTCGATGGATGAAGATAAGCTCTTAAATCTTCAACTTGATCTTCGATTTGGATGGATGAAAGCACAAGATTAAAGTGGAGAAAAGAAGTGAAGAAGTGTAGAAGTCGAGCTCTCAAAATGGCAGCACTTCGTCGCTTCGAAATCCGGATCCCAAAAAGTGAGGAATGGACGAGTATTTATAGCTGAAATCTCCTTAAGTCGTCACTCGGAATTAGGTCGTCCACGACCTATAGAGCCACGACCTACGACTTATCAAAACACTTCGACCTAACGCGTGAGCCTCTTCGACCTAAGACTTAGCGCATCAGCGCGCGACCTAGCGACTTAACAACATGAGTCCTCACGCGACTTAACACATGCCGACCTAAAAACCCATACGACTTAACAGGGTCTCCGACCTACGACCTAACTGATAAGCCCTCACGCGACCTAACGACATAGCAGCCTAACTCCTAAGTCGCTCGCGACTTATCACTACACGACCTAACACATGCGCCTTAACGACCCATCACTTTACTTGATTCAACGAGTTACGACCTAATCCCTTAAGCATCCACGCGACCTAACATAAGTCGCGAACAAACTGGAATACAACCTAACGACTTAACACCTTAGGTCGTTTAACGACCTAATTATATATAGGATAATCCGACCTAACTCCTAAGTCGTCTAGACGACCTAACTATCCAACTTCTAAACTTAGGTCGCTCACAACATAACTGAACACTAGGTCGCTCACGACCTAACTACGATAACACCTTAGGTCGTTTGAACCACCTTAAACTCCCTAGGTCGTTAACCCACTTAGCTCCTTATGTCGCTGCCGACCTAACTCTACCCCACAACCTAAGCTTGCCACACGACCTATCTCCCCTACGACCTAACCCCAGAATCCTTAGGTCTCCAACTTCATCTTCCTTAGGTCGCCTATCCCTCTTAAGTCGGTCAAGTACTGAAGGTTCTCCCAATCCTTTAGGTCGTTCACTTGACCTAGCCTACCCCATGACTCAACCTCTGAACGACTTAAGCTACATCATGACTTAACTTCTAGACAACTTAACTCCTACGCGACTTAAGCTTTAGTCGAACTAAACTCGGGACGACTTAACAATACTAACAATCTAATATCGACTGTTTTACGATGTTTCGATCCGTAAAAATACGGGTCGTTACATTCTCTCCCCCTTAGGAATTTTGCCCCCGAAATTCCAAACAAACAAAGCAATCAAAGACTATTCTGCACGCCTACCATCCATAGCAATCAACAAACCATGCATCCAATTTTAGCTTAGCGTACAGAATTCTATCATTAGAACAAGTTACAATATCGTGAGATGACACGACACCTTAGGGCCATACCTTGAAGAATTCAGGATGAGCTGCCTTCATCCTCTCTTTCACTTCCCACGTACAGTCGTTATCATCATCACTCCATTGTATCTTGAGCAACTTAACTACCTTCCTCCTAAGCTGTTTCGTGTCGGTTTCCACAACACGAAGTGGCTTACGAGGTCTCTTATCGACTGGATCAACTTCGAAGTCTTCATAGCTATCTGCAGAAACTACTGTATTCGAGTCGTGCACATACTTCCGTAGATATGATACATGAAAAACATTGTGCGCACTCGACATCTTCTCTGGTAACTCCAATCTATAGGCGAGCTTTCCAATTCGCTCGATGATCGGGAATGGTCCAACAAATCTCGGAGTCAATTTTCCTTTCTTCCCGAATCGAATAACATTCTTCAGTGGAGAAATCTTCACAAAAACCATATCACCTACGTCGAATTCCAAATCCTTACGACGCTTATCAGCATAACTTTTCTGACGATCTTGGGCTGCCTTCATTCGTTGCCGAATGATCTCTATGCAATCTGAAGTCTGTCGAATCATCTCTGGCCCAAGCATCAGCTTTTCTCCGGCCTCTAACCAACATGTCGGAAAGTTACACGGTCTTCCATACAATGCCTCATACGGTGCCATACCAATGCTTGACTGGTAACTGTTGTTATATGAAAATTCCACCAAATGAAGGTGATCTTCCCATGATCCTCCGAAATCCAAAACACAAGCTCTGAGGAGATCTTCCAAAACTCGGTTGACTCTCTCGGTCTGACCATATGTTTGAGGGTGATAAGCTGTACTCAAACACAACTCGGTTCCCAAAACTTCCTGGAAGCTCTTCCAAAATCCGCTAGTGAACAATGGATCTCGATCGCTCACTATACTCTTTGGAATACCATGGAATCGAACTATCCACTTAACATATAACTCAGCCAACTTTGATGCAGTCCTAGTCGATCGAATAGGAATGAATCTGGCACTCTTAGTCAAACGATCTACGATGACCCAAATCCCTTCATTTCCCGTTCTTGTTCTAGGTAGTCCATCAATAAAATCCATCGATACTTGCTCCCACTTCCATGTAGGAACTTCTAATGGCTGAAGCAATCCACTTGGCTTCTTCTGTTCAGCTTTTACCAACTGGCAGTTCATACACTTGGAAATAAAATTTCCAACATCCTTCTTCATACCTTCTCAGTAGTAGGTTCTCTTCATATCCCGATACATCTTATTTCCACCTGGATGAATTGTCAGCTTCGAGTGATGACTTTCCTTCAGAACTTCACTTCTCAATTCATCTATACCGGGAACAACTAGTCGTCCTTGCTTTCGAAGCCAACCCTCTCGATCGACCTCGAATCCTTTATCCTTTTCTGGTTCCAATCCAGATTCCAAATCACGGATAATCTTGACAATCTTATCATCTCGCTTTTGACTCTTGCCAATTCTTTCCACAAGAGTCGGTCTTATTGATAAGTTTGCCAACATCTCAGGTTCCAATTCACATCTGGGCCTGAAGTCAAATCCAGCTAAATACTCGAGATTCTTCCATTCTGAAAACATGGCTCCCAATCCTGCATGTCTTCGACTTAACGCATCTGCCACTGCGTTACCTTTTCCCGGAGTATACGCTATACCAAAATCATATGATGCTAAAAACTCTAGCCAACGTTGCTGCCGAAGATTCAAATCCTTTTGGGAGAAAAGATACTTTAACGACTTATGATCTGTAAACAACTCGAATCGAACTCCCAATAGATAATGTCTCCACATCTTCAGAGCAAAAACAATCGCCGCTAACTCCAAATCATGAGTCGGGTAATTCCTTTCATGCGGCTTCAGTTGTCGACTAGCATATGCAACAACTTTATCCCTCTGCATCAGCACTACTCCAAGTGCAGTACCACATGCGTCGGTGTAAACCACCATCTCACCATTCCCACTTGGAATAGTCAAAACAGGAGCACTTGTCAATCTTTCTTTCAGGATTCTGAAAGCTTTCTCACACTTATCATCCCATCTGAATACTAGGTTCTTCTTTGTCAATCCTGTTAACGGTGCAGCCACCTTGGAGAAGTCTTTGATAAACCGTCGATAATATCCTGCTAATCCAAGAAAACTTCTCACATCAGATGCATTCTTAGGTCTAACCCAATCCTGGATTGCTACCACCTTAGCGGGATCAACCGCTATTCCATTTCCAGAGATAACATGGCCTAAGAACCTCACTTCACTCTTCCAGAAGTGACACTTTGAAAACTTAGCCTTCAGCTGATGTTTCCACAAGATTTCCAAAACAATACGCAAGTGCGTCTTGTGCTCTTTCTCAGTTCTGGAATAAATCAGAATATCATCCACGAACACAAGTACGAACTTGTTCAACTGATCTCTGAACACTCGATTCATAAGATCCACAAAATATGCTGGCGCGTTAGTCAATCCAAACGGCATTACCAGCCACTCAAAGAAACCGAATGGTGTCCTAAAAGCAGTCTTCGGCACACTATCCTTAGCCACTCTCAACTGGTGAAATCCCGTTGCTAAATCCATCTGAGAAAACACCTTAGCTTCGTGAAGCTGATCAAACAAGTCATCTATTCTCGGCAATGGATACTTGTTCTTCTTAGTTACCTTATTCAGCTCATGATAATCCACACACAGTCTCAATGACCCATCTGCCTTGGTTGAGAACACAACTGGTGCACCCCATTCGGACACACTACGCCGAATGAATCCTTTCTGCAAAAGATCATCAACCTACACCCTCAACTCCTTCTGTCCCCTAGGCGCCATCCGCCTAAGAGGCATCACAACAGGTCTGGCTCCTTCAACTAGATCTATACGAAACTCGATCTCTCTATGCGGCGGTAACCCTTTGACCTCGTCAAAGACATCCTCGAATCCATTCGCGATTGGCACCGATGACAGTCCATCCCGTGGAACAACCAGCGAATACATGAAGCTCATGAAGACGCCTTCTTCATGCTTACATCGTATCACAATCTTTCGCCCCTCCACATTCTCAACTGTCACCTCCAACCTTTCGCAATCAACCTTTGCCGCATACTTCCTAAGCCAGTCCATACCCAAAATAATTCTGAACCCCGCAAAGTTTAGAACAAAACAATCACAAACAAAAGAGCAACCATGACTCGACACAATCAGACCACGGCATAACATACACAAACAAGACGAACCCCCAACTGGATTAGTCACAACCAATGGCCTATCAACAATATCCGGTTCCAAACCCAACCGGCCTACAAGTTCACTACAAACAAACGAATGCGACGCCCCAGTATCAAACAGAACTCTAATTGGAACACCACATAGGAAAAGAGTACCTTGAACCACCACACTCTTTCCTTTCTCTTCAGCGGTAGGAGCTTTCGAAGACGATGGGACAGCTCCCAAAGCATAAGCTTGCACAATCTGCTTGTCCGTCCGCGGTTCTGGACAATTCTTCCTGATATGCCCCGGCTTGTCACAGTTGTGACACTTCATCGGTACCTTCGGATTCTTACAATCCTTCGAGAAATGGCCCTTCTGCTGACAGTTGTAGCAAGTCACTTCGCCCTTCGGCTTCTTCTGGCCATCCTTACCCTTCTGCTGTTGCTGCTTCCTCTTCTTGTTTCCACTCTGTTGTGGTTTAGACTCTCCCCTGGTCACAGCAACAACATATCCTTCCTTAGGAAATAGACTCTCATGCCTGAGAGCTTTCTCCACAAGCTTCTCAAATGAATCGTCCAAATGATCCACTAACTGCCTCCCAAGATAATTATCCAAGCCTGTCACAAACTTCTCATTCTTCTGATAAGCAGATTCAATATACGACCGGGCATACTTGGACAAAGCTTCAAACTCAGAAACATACTCAAGAACTGGTCTTCCTCCCTGCTTGAGCTCCACAAACTTCTTGAACAGAACAGACTTCTGAGCAGTGGAAATGAACTTAGCTTCAAATATGGCTTGGAATTGCTCCCAAGTAATCTCTTCCTCCGGAGTATTGATGGTAATAGAGTTCCACCAATCAGAAGCTCTCCCTTGAAGCTGTCTTGATGCTAACTTCCTCTTAGTTGCATCCTCAATTCCCAAATCACCAAAGATCCTCCTACAAGCATCTATCCACCTTTGGACCTCAATAGTTGATTCTGTTCCCAAGAAAACCTTTCCTCCAAGAGCAGTATAGTCCTTACACAACTTAGCAAAATCCACCGGTCTTGGAGTTTGAACTTGAACTCCAACATCCACCGATGGCCCCGGAGCTGGCATCCTTCTCATGATCGAAGTCATCATAGCTCCGAACATAGCAGTATAATCAGCAGTCCCTTCAGTAGCACGGCCTTCCCTAACAGCTGGTCTCCCTCTTCGACTCATTCTCAATATCTATAAAAAGGAATGATTAGCACACCTAGAGAAACAACTGCATAAAGGACTCAAACTCTACTAAGCTACTATATTATATATAGTAATCATCCATCAAAATACAATTACATCTCTCATACGTAGTTACGTCAGCGAGCGTTGGGTAAAATCGATTAACCAATGCTCTGATACCAAATGTGACGACCGCCCATGACCCCTGCACTGAACCTAAAGAAAATGCGCTGTAAAGTGTGTCAGGCGACCATGGACGATTGTCAGGGTAAATTAAAACATCAGAATCTATCGTATTACTCACAGCGCATGGATAAAATACAATAGAACATATGTATAGTGAAGCTTTACAGAACAAAATATCATCATATAAAACTTCATAATAGTTAAATACAGACATCCGAATAGTCAATACATCAAGCCTCACTACATAACACTCAGAGAATATACAAACAGCGGAATATCCAGTACATATAATAAGAAGATAATATGCAACCCTCCAGCTCGTCTTCGATATCAACACCGTGGAAAGCAAGAGCAGCACCTGTCACCTGCTACCTAGTCTGCCCGTCCCAAAATGGACGAACAGCCCAAGGCAATAAGAGTTAAAACATAAAGCCTTGAGTCAGACAACAGTCTTAGTGAGCAGTAAATTAACTAACAACATACCAAAAGAGCATAAAGGAAAAGGAATAGGAATACAACCCTCCCACTCCAACCTCTTTCTACAGTGATAGCTCCCAGACACACACTAAGCAGAAGCAAACATAGCAGAGCATACAATTTAAAATAAAGCAATTATCACTCGAGTCAAGGGCGATGTTTTCCAAGCACAAACCCCCAAGGCCTAAACCAAGATCAGATAAGCACCCAGAAAATACCGCTCTTGAGACCGAATGACGATACAACCAAACATCCATGACTCTGGCTATCACTGTTATCACTGCTTAGATATCATCGTTAATTGAATGACCGGCATATTCTTTCAGCCGTCCGTCAAGGGCTAATGGAAACCCCGGTTCTAGACATAACTCCCGCACGTCATCGTGACCCGTGCCTAGGACTGTCGAATCTGCCAAGAGTACTTGACTATCAATCATTAGCCTTCAGGGACTATCGAATCTGCCCAACGTACTCTTGCTTTGATCATGCTAGAACCTTCAACAACGATGAGATCTCAGCCTTCTAGTCATCCTCCTCGACGACTATTTTCATACTAGCTCAAGCGCCTCTCGAGCCAACCATTATCCTCAACTCGAACCATATCACCGAGTTATCAACATGCTTGGAATGATCCCGTCTGGATTAGACCAAGACTATCTCATATCATGCTTCGCCTCATCATCGTCATAGCAAAGCTTCATCTCAACATCATCATCAAATCTATCCATATGAGCTTCATCATCCGCTACATATGCCACGAGCAGCTTTTCCAATTCAAGAGCATTTCCTTTAGCTTTTGAATCATCTTTGGTCTAAATCAAATCATCAATCATCTAATTCATAGCAATCAATCAAATTAAACATTAATCCAAGTAATCAAGCATTCAAATATGATCTAAATAGGCAATTATAACAATAATGGCAATTTCGTAATTAAAGAGTCGAAAGTCTAATAAGCATGAAAACATGAGCGATGTCTCTATAATCTTGATGAATGAACTTGCATAGGTTAACATGTAGTAAAATGGATGTCAAATCATCATGAGCAATGGATCTATATGGATCTACACATATGACTAGGAAAATGCATGGAAATCTCTACTTTAACACTAAATCAAGCCAACAATCCGATATACTCCTTTGGATCCGTGTGAGAGATAATCACCACTCACCAAATCACCTAAACAACCCCAAATCAACACGCTTTAGATCTGGACAGCGAAGGATCTAGCTCGATCTATCACGAATCCGCTTCAAACGATGAAATCTATCTTCGATGGATGAAGATAAGCTCTTAAATCTTCAACTTGATCTTCGATTTGGATGGATGAAAGCACAAGATTAAAGTGGAGAAAAGAAGTGAAGAAGTGTAGAAGTCGAGCTCTCAAAATGGCAGCACTTCGTCGCTTCGAAATCCGGATCCCAAAAAGTGAGAAATGGACGAGTATTTATAGCTGAAATCTCCTTAAGTCGTCACTCGGAATTAGGTCGTCCACGACCTATAGAGCCACGACCTACGACTTATCAAAACACTTCGACCTAACGCGTGAACCTCTTCGACCTAAGACTTAGCGCATCAGCGCGCGACCTAGCGACTTAACAACATGAGTCCTCACGCGACTTAACACATGCCGACCTAAAAACCCATACGACTTAACAGGGTCTCCGACCTACGACCTAACTGATAAGCCCTCACGCGACCTAACGACATAGCAGCCTAACTCCTAAGTCGCTCGCGACTTATCACTACACGACCTAACACATGCGCCTTAACGACCCATCACTTTACTCGATTCAACGAGTTACGACCTAATCCCTTAAGCATCCACGCGACCTAACATAAGTCGCGAACAAACTGGAATACAACCTAACGACTTAACACCTTAGGTCGTTTAATGACCTAATTATATATAGGATAATCCGACCTAACTCCTAAGTCGTCTAGACGACCTAACTATCCAACTTCTAAACTTAGGTCGCTCACAACATAACTGAACACTAGGTCGCTCACAACCTAACTACGATAACACCTTAGGTCGTTTGAACCACCTTAAACTCCCTAGGTCGTTAACCCACTTAGCTCCTTATGTCGCTGCCGACCTAACTCTACCCCACAACCTAAGCTTGCCACACGACCTATCTCCCCTACGACCTAACTCCAGAATCCTTAGGTCGCCAACTTCATCTTCCTTAGGTCGCCTATCCCTCTTAAGTCGGTCAAGTACTGAAGGTTCTCCCAATCCTTTAGGTCGTTCACTTGACCTAGCCTACCCCACGACTCAACCTCTGAACGACTTAAGCTACATCATGACTTAACTTCTAGACAACTTAACTCCTACGCGACTTAAGCTTTAGTCGAACTAAACTCGGGACGACTTAACAATACTAACAATCTAATATCGACTGTTTTACGATGTTTCGATCCGTAAAAATACAGGTCGTTACATATATCATTTGCGTAGATTAACAAATCATTATGTCTATTTGTATGGTAATAAATGAACAATAATGGTATTTGACTAAATGTCTTGAAAACCATCTTTGATCATGATGAGCAATAATTAAGAATTTTAACTTTAACCATATTGCTGGAATATCTGAAGTCTGTTGGTAGAAAATTTTATCCTTAACCATATGAATAAATATTTTAGAGAATCATCCTGCAAAAATATTCAATAGGGAGTTTAATATGATCAAGTAACAGAAATCCAGAAATCATTATCTGAAAATTTGTAGTAGGAATCTCATGACCCATATTCGGGTATTAGTGAATAAAATCTAAAAGTTTAGAAACCCAAAACCCAGATTCGGGTATTAGCGGATGATATTAGAGATTAAGAAATTTGAAATTAAAATTCAAGTATTTTGTAGATGATAACCAGAATCCCATAATAATGATCTTTTGATAGAAGTCTTCTACCCAGATTTGGGTATTAATAGTGGATAGCCAAAAATCCATAATAGAAATCTCCAGCCCAGATTAGGGCCTTAATAGGTGAAACCATGTAATAGTCTCAAAACCCAGATTCGGGCATGAGGAATTGAGAGATCTGTAACCCAGATTTGGGTATTAATAGATGAAGATCAGAAATGAGAAACCCGAAACCCAGATTCAGGTATTAATTAGCAAAGTTCTTCTACTCCATTGATTCTGTCTTCTTCGACATATATAAACCCTTTAGGCCTTGTATGTTGTCGTAGTTTGATTGGCTGCTTCTCGAGCTAGGACGTCTTTGTATATCATTTGATATGTCAATTTTGGGCTTGGACATCTTAGTCTGCTATAGATATGCTGCTTCTCGGGCTTGGACATCTTAGTCCCTTGTAGATATGTCGCTTCCTCAGGCATGGACATCTTAGTCCATTGTAAATATGCCACTTTCTCGGGCTTGGACATCTTAGTCCATTGTAGATATGCCACTTTCTCGGGCTTGGACATCTTAGTCCATTGTAGATATGCCACTTTCTCGGGCTTGGACATCTTAGTCCATTGTAGATATGCCGCTTTCTCGAGCTTGGACATCTTAGTCTATTGTTGTCTGGTGCTTTAGGTTAGCTCATTCTTAGAGGCTGGAACCAAGGACTTACCCAACCTCCCTCCTAGAGGCGTCTTGACCTGACCAGAAGCACGGCCACGGGCTTGTCCGATGCTTTAACCTGGCCATAGCATGGCACGAATAAAGGTTTATGCCAACCTCCCTCCAGGAGGCGCCCTGCCCTGGCCATAGCATGCCGTGAATAGGGGCTTGTTCGGTGCTTTACCCTGGCCATAGCATGGTGCGGATAAAGGCTTACTCCGTCCTCCCTCCTGGAGGTGCCTTGGCCTAACCAGAGGCGCGACCAAGGGCTTGTCGATGCTTTAACCTGGCCATAGCGTGGTGCGGTTAAAGGCTTACACTCCTCCCTCTAGTAGGTGCTCTGCCCTGGCTAACTCGTCGTGGACAGAGGCTTTGACCGTTAAAGGTAGTGTCCAAATGCAAGGAGTATTTCACTCCCAACCATGTAGATCTCTCTTAGAAAAGTAATTCTTTATTGACTTTACTCATGTTCTCTTTACAAATTCGTTAATCTTTCCTTAACAGAAGAAGTTGATTATCATCCCTTCTAAGGCCCTGCAATGGTTAGTTTCATGTCGTTCATTATGTGATAATGGTAGTAGGATCCCCCTAGATTCCTTTCATACTTTGGCTTCTTTTTCTTTGATGGCCAATAATTAAGTTCATCCTTGGTTAACAAGTAGACATTTTTTATGGATGTTGTTAAGTTGCATCCTTTAGGAAGTCTAGACTTGAAACTTGTTCCTTGAGGATGGCTTTTTGATTTCCTGTTTCTTCGCCTTATAGTTTCACATCCATTGATTACTTTTCTTTTCGACACCCTTTGGAATTCTTGTATTGGAAGTATTTCTGTTGTAGTTTGTTTCCATATATGTGCAAAGGCGTTGTAGTCAGCCATTATCTCTTTTTCAAAGATTGTGCCTTTGGAATAATGTTGAATAGTTTTCCTCATTTGACTGAACAAATTGTCGCTTCCATTTTTCCTTTTTCCTAAGGCAAAAATAGGGGTAGGGCCAATATGAAAGGGGTTCAGACTCCATTTCTCTAGATCATATGATTTCGCTTTTTTCTTGTTCATAATTCTTAGAGCTTCTAATCTTAGCCTTTGCTCTTCATATTGTTTGGAATCTTTGATTATTCTTGGGGGAACTCTATCAAATGTGGTTCGGAAGATCCTTGCTCGGATCTTTTGATTCTGCTAGCCATGATGATGTTAGACCAAAATAGATAAGCTTGAAATTGAGTTGGGTTAGAGACAAGTGGTGTTGGATGTTCAACCAATTTGGAGGTTCAAGCCCTCCTTCTAGTGCCAAAATGTTAATAAGAAATTTTGTCAGCACCCCCAAAGTAAAGTTGAGGAAAAAGGTTGATCCCTTTTGGTCTCTTTTAGTTAAGTTGAGAAGATTAGTAGGTGTGTATCTCCTTTGATTGTCCTTTGGAATGAGATGATTTAGTGAATACTTTCTTGTATCAACCTTTCGACCTAGTCGAAACACATAATTTCCTTTCTTCTTAACCTTTCGAGCTCACTAGAGAAGTATGACTATTCCGAAAGCCTTCCTTTCGAAGCAGTTGCTAAACAAAAATGAACAGCTCAGTGAATCCCAGGATAAAGTTTGACTCAGTGAGTTTCGACCCTGTCAACGGCTTGGTTATTTGATGGCTTAAGTTTTGGTTTTGGGAACTAAGGTAAATTCAGTTGGGATTGAGGTTTCGACCCTATCGAAAGGTGGAGTCTTAAGTGTCTTGGGTTTAGATTGGGAATCGAAGTTAAAGTGGATTGGGATAAGGTTTCGGCCTTGTCGAAAGTAGAAGTCCAATAGCAGGTGGCTTGGAATCTATAAATGGAATTACTTGAATATGCAGGGGTTTTGATCAAGTCAGAAGAGTCCTTTCGAAGTGGTCGACACCTAAGTAATCAAAAATATTGAAGACTTCCCTTTCGTAACTCAACAAAGTCTTTATTGCTAAATTTCCTCAATTCAATTTACAAATTAGGGTTACACCCTTTAGAATTAAGAAAATACAAGTGTATAATGACTGGGTTCGGATCCCCAAAACCATACCCCTTGGGTCTTATTTATAGATGCGGGTCAGCACCTTTCCATCCTAATGCTTTCGACCTGGTCGAAAGGTGGCTGCCGTATTGTCTTTAGAATGCTTCTGCCTTTGTCAAAAGGGATGGTTGCGCCTTTCTTCTCTATGTTGCTTTATAGGATCTTTTGACTTAGTTGATAGGCTTTATCCAGTGGTTTCGAAGTTGTTGCAATACTGAGGGTTTCGACTCTGTTAGTCGCTTCTGAACTGCTGCCTGTGACTTGATGCGAAACCTCCCTGGATAATAATGGCTTCGACCAGTTCGAAAGGCTTGGTTTGGCTTTCGAAAGGGTTGCTCTGGCCAATGCATGTTTCTAAGTGGTTTAAGTGAAGATGAAACCATTGGTTTTGAAAGATTTGGCGCGTATATGAAGAGCTATCCTTCTTTGTCTTTGAAAGGTTTTGCTTTAACTCATTCGAAAGGTCTTCATGTACGTGGAATAACCTGCTTTGAAAGATGGAAACTGAAGCGGAAGGGTGCTTTCGACCCTTTCGACCTTTTCGACCCCTTCGAAAGGTTTAAAATCTTCTGGACTTTGGCTGTAGCATCCTTTCGGCCCCTTCGAAAGGTTGTGAAACTTCTATACTTTAGCTATAGCATCCCTCCGACTCCTTCGAAAAAACTTACCGAAGCTTCTTCTTCTTGTTCTTTCTTGACTTCTGTTCAAACTGGTTTCGACAAGGTCGAAAGGATATTTGGTAGTAACAATATGTATATTATATATATATACTAATGTTTTTAATCATGGTCAAACATATATAAATCTAAAATTAATCTAAAATGACTTTAATTACCTTGGTCTTGCCAGTCAATTACATGTTTTACTCTAAGCCATTTCTTCCTCGGAGACCTCTTTTCTCCTCATTGCTTGACTTGCAAGGGTGAGCTATAGGGTTTAACTAACTTAAATGGAGGTTAGAGGTGAGAGCTTAGGATTGAAAAAGCATGAAAAGAAAGAGAGAAATGTGTGGTATTTATAGCCACCAAAAAGTTAAAAAGATATCTTGTATGTTTTCCACATTTCTCTCCAACTTTTAAACTTGGTAAACTATTTACTATTATTTAACGCGGTCGGACCAAGCTCCCCATCTCCAGTACGTGGCGTACGCATATGAGTTGGCACACACTTTATTATAACAAAAAGGAATCTCTAATGTTACTTACCTACCAACCCATATTTATACACCACTTCTCCAAATTATTTAGCGATGCAGGATTATTCCAAATCCAAACCGTCTTTCCTCCTTACAACATGCGAGACAACTCTAAAAATCTCCCCCTTGACTTACATCCCCTTGGAGTTACTTTTGAGAGCATTGTTTTGTCTACATGGCCTAGTCCGCAACCTTCAGCTCTGATACCAATTGTTATGTAATGGCAGTCGGACCAAGCTCCCCATCTCCATCACATGGCATACGCATATGAGTTGACACACACTTTATTATAACGAAAGGAATCCCTAATATTACTTGCCTACCAACCCATATTAATACACCACTTCTCCAAATTATTTAGCGATGCGAGGCTATTCCAATTCCAAACCGTCATTCCTCCCTACAACATGCGAGACAACTCTAACTTCACCAAATAATTCAAACTCATTTCTCCTTCATATTTTTACATGATATGTTCAATCATAAATATTTACGAGTATATATTTTTTGGACTAAAATAATTAATATATTAATGAGAGGTTAGGGGTGTACCAATGGGACAATTATGTAATTTGATATATATATATCAAATTTTATAACCAAAATCTTGTTCATAATAAAGCATTTGATTTCTATTATATACTTTATTATATTATGATATAATTGATTGAGTAATTAAATTAAAGCGTACTAAATAGAAAATCCTTAAATAATATATTATGTGATAATAATTACAAATAGTTGTATTCATGAGAAATTATCATAGTATAGAATAACACTTTTTTTAATATTTTTGGTCAAGATACATCGAGAAAGAATATTGATGCATCTACTAAGACCAGAGCACATAACTCTCTCTAAATGTTGAGCATTGTATTGATCATGGGGGTACCAAGAGTTTACGTACTCGTAGTTATTGGATAACTATGTAATGAGTCATTCGAGAGTTTCATGTTGGTTAATAAAAATTAGGTCAAACAAGAAATCTCATAGTAACAATGTTATGCAGTTTTATCGACTCAAGTTGAGAATACAATTAAGTTTTAATGTGGATACTCCACTTTGTTTATAGTTAAATCATGGCATAGCGACCATCCATCTAGTATAGTTGGGTTTGAGTTGAAGCATTAGAAGTAAAACACTATTCAGTAGATTACTCTCTCTTCAATTATATGAGGTTATTATCATGATCAACTTAATGTCAAAATCTATGGCCAGAGTAGTATGGTTAATAATAAATGTTATTATCGCTTATGGATTAATCGAACTGAGTGTGGATGATATTCGAATTTTGATCACAACTAAATTTCGTACATCCTAAAGTGATATAGCGTTGACGAAGAGAACATGTGTAATAGTCGTTACTAAAAGATATAACTTAAAATTGTAATTGGATTTTACACACGAGATATGTAAGCGATGAAATAAGTCAAATTGTCACAACATCACCTAAGGCGATGTGCGAACATTAGATTTCGAATTGTTCGAATACTAATCGCTGGCTAAATTCATACCTATGATTCGCACAACTGGATCTATTCAACCTCTCAAATACCACTTGATTTAGTCAATTCATAGTAGTTATAGATTAATTAAATTATTTAATATCTATGGAATATTAATTTTTATTGTAATTCTTGCATGAGGTATATTTTGTAAACGGAATGCCCTCTAGAAATGTTCTAGGAGATATTAGTAATTAATTGGATATGGATATAAAAGTTATATATATGCATATCGATATATGATATCGATGTATATTTGAATTTGGTTTAAACAAAATTAGTTACGAATGGGTTTGAGTATTAATTGGTTATAGGACCAAAATAAGTCAGCCAAAGGAGGGGTAAAAGGAGGGAGAGTGATATGGACCTGGATTCGAATTTGTAGGACAGAAATGTGGATATTTGGTCTCCTACTTCTCCCTATAAATACAAATCCACGCCACCACATTAGTTTTTACTTTCTGCATCCTCCATCATTAGTTTTGGCTGCACTTACTTACTCCCCAACCAACCAATTATCGATGATCATTTTTCCAAATACAAGGAGAGCTATAACAACTTTCAATGGTGATGCATCAAATGCTAGCAATGGTGGTGCAAATCTAGGTAATCTAAGAGACAAATAGTTCAAGGTGTGAGCTTAAGGGAACAATCTCTTTAGGTAAATTATATATTTATACTATATGTTATTTATTCACATTTAGAATGATTTTATATATTAATGTCTCCCTTTAAATATAAATGTATTAGGTCTCATAAAATAATAATTTTACACAAAACACTTTATTTAATACAAAGTTAGAATTCAAATATGTAAGTAAATATTATAATTTGGCCATATATATACTTTAATATATATTATAATTTTCTAATAATTATAATAATTTTTAGTGATCATTTATTAAATTTCAAAACATAAAATTCATTTAAATCATATCTTGAAAATACATATAAGTATTTTAAATTATTTTAAAATAAATTTTGACTGCTTAAATTTGAAAAAGACATTCCTGGAAGAAATTTAATTTAATTTAATTATATTATATACATTAATTATTAATTAAATACAATGTACATCCTTAATTTTAATATATACATATACACATTTGTCAAACTAATTTGTATATATTGATATTCTCATAACATATAAATGTTAAATTAATTAACATACATTAATTAATTAAATCAAGAATTTTTTTTACTTAAACTAAGTGGATGAGATATAGTACAATCACTAGGCTTTCGTTGAGTCATTTTGTAATCATTTCAAATAATTATAAGTACGTCACCTGCTACAGCCCCAACAGTTAAGAGTAACTCACTTTCTACCGTATGGATAGCGTTACGTAAACTAGTCTTGCCGGTACATGGATATCACATCCTCAAAATACCAAATGACTCATTATATTTTAGGATAAGTTTTTATTTATCCAATACTCATGCTTATTCATAATTGCCATCGACTAAATGCTTTGTCAAAAAGATTCCTACTTATATGTTATATGTACTCTTAACTTTATGTATATTCACATATAATTCAAATATAACCAAAATCTACTTTTATTTTGAAAAAAATGTCTCATAAGAGTCAGGTTACGCAATCAAATTGGTAATTTCCCTAGGGCATACCCTCAACTCTATCACCCATCCTCCTTAAACACAACACCTATAACTATAGGATAAAAACATGAAATGTTGCTAATTTTAATTATACACGACAAGTAAAACAATACACCAAAATAAACTAATAAAACAAACAAACTGTAAATACCTACAGGGCAGGGCTAATATTTCGCCTGAAAATATTGCAGTGCAAACAATTGCCTATGAAGTAAAAGTTTGCAACACAAATGTTCAAATAAATGTTTGTAGCACATATGAAAAAAGCAAATGGGGCAATAAAAATGTATGATGCAAAACATAGCACTAGAAAATTTGAACTTCAAAAATTATCAATGCTAAAAGATATAATTGAAATAACTTGCAAAATAAAACCATACGTGATTATCATTTTTTAAGTAGCAGACATGATACAACCACGGTCTCTGGCCATCATAAACATACCAACCAAAAATACTAATGGACAATAAAATTTAAACCAACAATACAAAGTTCAAAGCTGTGAAAATCCTTTCAAGACTCACGGGTGTTAGGATCACCTTAAAGCTTTGCTACCAGGATTAGCAATTAAAGCTTTATAAAAAGACCTAAGATGATGATAAGAAAGTAATTCGGTCTCATGTATCTCTTCAATAACTACTCTTCTACTTGTATATGCATGGTAATAATCCAAGGCAGTATTGCATTCTATGAAAAAAGTTGACAATATCTCTTGTCTTTTCCAAAGGATTGGATCTAGTATAATCGGCAACTAATTTTCCAACCAAAGAACTTGAAAAAGAAGAATGATAAACATCAACAGTATTAGCACCATGACTAAGAGAATGTTGCATAGTCATTATTACAAGAAATCCAAGAAATCGAAACATAAGATATGCATAACTCTAAAACTATGATCTTTTCTCATGCAAATAGCAATAACACTTTCCTTGTCATTTTCACCAATTTCAAGTTATAACCATTCTTAATACCGTAATCATCAAATAAAAATGATACTCCTCCACATGACTCAACAATCTTTGGCTAACGCTCGTAATTACCAGATTAGAAGAATCATTTATTAATATATTTTTTGAAACGGAAGTAGAACAACAAATAGAATGAGTGGGGGAGAATTACAGGAGCTTCCCATAACAACATAAGAATTACAACCAACATCGCTTGAACTACAACTACGTCTTGGCATTAACAACAACTAAAAGAAACTTCCTTCGATTATGAGCAACAATTACTCCATGAAAATTAGAATAAGTATCAATAACTTTAGTTGTATCATCCATGTCATATGGTAAAATAACAAACAATGTAGTCAACACATTCCAATGACCACAAAGTTCATTTTTATACCAACAACACTATAATTATTCCTATAAACATTCCCCCACATAAACACCACAAGATCATCAATTTTAAAAGACTTGAAATTGAAATTGAAATGTTAACCAATTAAAATAACAATTATATTAAATTGTTAAATAAAAAGTTATAGAGCACACAATGCATATTAATATGTTGCCCATGAATGCAGAGAAATTTGCAGAGTAAACAATTACAGTATAACAATTTATAGTTTCATTACTTTTAGTTCCTTTAGAACTGCAAATATTACCAATGCAAAAATTTTTGCAATAAAAAATTTTGATGGCCAATAATTATAATCATTACCTAGTGATCAATGTGATAACGTGATAATGAAAAGATACCAATCAATATAGCTATGATACTTAATAGAAATCATAATAAAAAAAGAAATAAAACTTAGCGAATTCATGGAAAATTATAAATATGATAATGTAACGCGATACTCCAAAATTTACTTCTCTATAGTAGACATCGATTCTCAAAATCAATCCACTGGAATGTAAAAGCTCAAGAAGAATTTGAAGGAAAACTAAAGAAATTTTTGTTGAATTTAAAATCATGTTCAAGAATCCAAGTTGGATCATACAAATAATTATTTGAAAAGTCGCACCCAAGAACCATTGTAGTTGAAATCACCATTATTTGAATTCACCATTGAGGAAAGATATATTAGGGTTAGATGAAGAAATATTGTAAGTAAGAGAATGTATTGACCTTCTCACGGTTTGAAAAATGTAGAAAAAGGAAACACAATTTTGAATTAAAGTAGAAAAAGGATTAGAAAAATAAAGCAAAAATGGGAGGGGCGTATAAAATACTTTTTGATAAACATAAGGAGGTGTAATTGCCGCAAAAACCAAAAGTAGTATGTTTTGACTTATATATTACTTTATAATTTGTTTACGGCTTTTCTTTTTGATATTTTTAGGTTTGAAATTACTACCCATGTAGGATTCTTATGGGATAAAAATTGTGAATATAATATTGATAATTATAATCACAGTTCTTATTATAAATTGACAATGAAAATATAAATGTTTAACAAGGATGGATAGACTATGAAAATTCACAATATTTTTAAAGATCGTATTTGGGAGCCTACAACATATGTTTAAAAGTTGACGCAATCATAATTTTTTTTATTTTGAGCAACAATTATAGAGTTAAAACTGTTAAATATTATGACAACAATATTTAATTATTATATACATACAACTTTATAATAAAAAAGAATGTCGTGAATTACAACATACAATAAAGGAAAATCGTTGTCCAAAAACTTATAGGTAATACTTCTTACGTGCGTGGTCATTATTTTCACCAATTCAAACACCTAAACAGACAGCTTTCCGAATAATGACATCGTTGGTTTAGACGACATTTTAAAGATGCTACAAAATTTCCATTTAGTGTCACAATTTATGGCGAAGAAAATCATGCATCAATTAGATGGTAATTCAGGAACAAAAAGGAGATAAAATAAGATACATACTTAAATAAGGTGGTGAAGAGAGAGTCGACATGTATCATAACAATTTCGACTGCATATAGCATAAGAACTAAACAAAGGCTCAAAAGGAAAATGCAAGATAAAGTTTGGTGTCCTCCTACTGGCAATTAGGTTAAACTAGTCATGTGAGAAGAAGTTAAATACACAAGTATAACACATCTTCGGCAATACAATTGAATTGGTTGTAGGATATTATTTTTGATTGTTCAAAAACTAATTAATCTAAGGCTCTAGGTCGTTGTGCAATTAAGAGTGTAAATCGATTGGATCGGACCAGACAGATATGTGTTCAATTTTCATCCTAAAAGAAATTAGATTGGATATGGACCGGACGAGATTTATGCTCGTACAAATTTTGTTGTCCTAATTCATGTCCAAAATGAAATCAAACTGATACGGACGTATATTTTTCAGACACAGACTCAAACGGACACAGACAGACATTGCATTTTACATTAGATTTTATGTCTTTAATATAGTTTCTATCAACTATATTATTTTTATTAGTATGTACTGAAGTATAAACATTTTATTAATCTTTACTTAATCAACCAACCAAACAGTTGTCATATTTAAAGAACATAGTAGATATATTAAATTATAAGAAATTCAGACAGATTCAAATGAACACGGATTGAATGAGATTTTTGCTCGTATAAATTTTATTGTCTTAATTTGTCCTAAATGGAAATCGAACGAACTCGAATGAACGTTTTTCGACCACAGACTCGAACGTATATCGAATACTCATACAAAATTAACAGCCCTATATGCAATGATCTAAGTTACCTACTATCTTATGGAAATATCCCTTGAGGCTTAAGACAACACACTCTCGTCGATTGCATAATTCAGTATTAGAATAAGGATTCTAACTCCACTTTTTCTTTACATGTTTTAATGTAAAGTATTAATAATAATTTGTATCAAATCCATGAAGTAATAAAACAAGTAGTTACAAATTGAATGTGGTTCTTTATAGACCGCACCACCATAAAACTTTATGTTGATTATTTATTACATTCTTATTAGCATTTTTAAATTTGATTATGTTACATGTGTTTTATATCATTGGTGCTTTCACATAAGCAAATATTTCCGATGTACACTCTATAGCTGGATATCCACAACTCACTAAGATAGTTGATCAAAAAGACATATCAACACCAATTAATTTAATGTTGGAACAAATTAGGTTTAATTTCTTAAAAAATCCTACTCCGAAGAATAGAACTAATGAAATCGGTTGGCCCACAACAACCGATCCTTCTTTTAAGCTAACCCAAGAAGGGGCATCAATCCCCCAAGCCGTTTTTGCTTCTTCGAGGGATAACCATTCCAAGTCTTAAGGGATGCATAGCGTAGCTTGTTAGGACTCGAACCCACGACCTCTAGAAACTTTGTTCAATGGTCGCTAGACAGCTCTGACCAACTAAGCTGTGCATGGGGACAAAAATTAATACGGGTGACATTTAATGAATTACGAATAAAGTCTAGTAAGTGTAACGTGTAACTATCATTAATATTTATTTTTATTCAATCTGCATTTTAGCGAACAAAATATAAGTTATACCTCATCCTACCATTTATAACTAAAAAATAACATTTTAAGCTTAAATGACAAATTCATATTTTTATGGTTTGTTGTTTTAATAGACAAAATAAAAGACATTATTCCGCCACATGCAAGTTGAATTATGGTGGTCGTACAACTTAACAAAATTGCAATAGATGTGAGACATAGACGTCTCGGCAACTAAGATGGTGTGTTATTATATTTTTTTAAGATAAATTATTGGATTGACGAAAAAGTAGAAATATTTGAATCAGTGGGTGTATGTCACAAAATTTTCAAAACTAGTTAAACCATGGCATAATATAAACCTCAACTATACCATTATTTTAAAATCAATTAGGATCCAAACAAAAATGAAATGGTTCGATTTAGTTGGTTAACCATTAAACCAAATTAGTGTCTTGTAAATAATTTAACAACCGAAAGAAAAGGAAGTTTGAAATCGAGTATTATGCAAACTAAAAATCAAAATATGAAAATTTGAATAACTTAGGTAGCGTTTGACTTAAAATAAGTTTTTTGTTTTGAGTTTTCAACGTTAATTATAAAATATGAAAGGAGTGGAGGGATGACGAATATGATAGAAGGAGGATGGAGAGAACTACGGAGGGAATGGAGAAACGATAGAAGGATGAATTGCTTCTCGTGCTGCTTTCATTTCTCAAAACATGAAAAATAATAGAGAAGCTGTTTTCTATTTTGTACGTTAACTTTGTTTTTCAAATTGATCGTTTTCCACAATATACATGTGTCGTGTGCATTTTTGTGTGGACGAAAACCCAAAATTAAAAAGGGTACCTTTAGTTTTTAATTGAAATTCAGTATTAAAATTGGTAGCATCGGTTAATCTAAAACCGAAAACCAATTGCATAACCCATCTTTTTTTTAATTTCTAAACCAAATCCGAATTGCCATTTTAGAAGCCCATCATTTAATAAATTCTTGTCCGGTTTTATTGGATCAAAACCAACTTCGCTCAGCCCATGTAAAAGCGCTCATTATTGTGGGCCTAAGCTACTTACTGGGCTTTTAAGTTTACGAAGTAGAGCCCAGAAATAAGTGGAAGTACAATCCCTGCAACGTATCAGAAATTGGAATGAAAACAGAAAACCCTAGCATAGATCAATCGATTTGAGGTAATAATCCACTCACTTTTAGTCGATTTTGCTCTTAAAATGTATCGTTTCAACTTTCTGCTTGGTATATTTCACCCAGTAATGAATCATTTTGTGCCGAATAAAATCTATAGATTGTTTGATGACCCTGTCAGAAATATGAAAATATGGCCACCTCATATCATTTATTCTTCTCAGAGATTAACTTTTCCCATGATTTTAGTTTAACATCATTAATTGATTTGAGGAATTGAAGTTTTAAGTGGAACTGAGGAGTATTGAGTAAGTTTTGGTCAATTTAACGGACCATTTTACAATAATAGGTAGATTATGATATATTTTTAAAATGCATTGATCAATTTAGTGGGTTTATTTATAATGTTAAGTTTTGTGTTAGCTTTATATAAGAAGTGTGATTGCTGAATGTTTATCAGTTTAAAGTGTGTTCATTGATAATCAGAAATTCCTACTTAACTAGCCTTTTTTTTCTGTAATAAGCATTAAGAAGTTCAACAAGCAATAAAAGTGCTTAATGCTTAGTAGTCATAATTGATAACAAAACACTTATTGCAATAAATGCTTAATGACATTAAACATTTTTCAATAGATAAAAAACAAAGCTGCATGTTTAGAAAAAAAATTGGATTTTATTCTGTGAAATGAACTTAGCGATGGTGTATTATCAAATGAGCTCTTTGAAACATGTGTATGTCATGTCCTTGCTTCCTTCCGTGCTATCAGCTTCTTGTAGTTATTTTAATATTCATGTAGTTTGCAAAGACGACTAAAAAGGTCTTTTTTTTGAGAAGTGATGCCGGATAATGGTGGAACTTCCAAGCGAAGCCTTCCTTCTTGGATGTCTTCCAAAGAAAAAGAAACTAAATCTCGCAAAAAGAAGCAAAGTGATGACGATGATGGTAGTGATGGTGATAATGGAGACATCGGATCAATAGATTCTGCTCAAACTAGTACACAGTTCTCAAAACTTATGGTAAACCATCGGTACATGTTTTTAGGTTTCTTCTATTTATAAAGTGGGACATTGGAAAAAAATGCATTGATGTTTATATAAGATACTGACATGTTAGTAGTTATAGCTATGGATGTTAGATGCATGTAAACTAAGTGCAACATAGCTAATACATTGGCGTGTTTTCAATTATGTCCTCCAATCAATTATATCTCCTGATTGGACAGGAAGGAGTAGTTTTTGTGTTATCGGGGTTCGTTAACCCTGAGAGGAGCACATTACGTAAACAAGCAACGGATATGGGAGCAGAATATCGAGGTGATTGGACGTCAGACTGCACTCTACTTGTCTGTGCATTTCCAAATACACCTAAGTTTAGACAAGTTGAATCAGATTGTGGTACCATTGTATCAAAGGTGAAGTAGCAGTTCTTAAATTTCATGCTTCACTATTTCACAAATTCCTCGTGTTGAAGTACAATGAATGGTTATTGTCTTTGAGATATTTATAATTTTGGAGATATTTATTCTCTTATGTTAAATATGAGTTACCATAACTATAACAATTCCATAAAATTATTTAATATAATACGCGGTGTTACAACTTTAGTTTCAAATGTGCAGAAAAAATAGGGGAACTATAAAAGGGCTCTAATCTTTATTAACAGGCATAAATTCAATATCACTGCATTTGTTCATGCAACTAAATTAGCCTGTTAACAATATTATCACATGTAAGCTCATTATATTGCTTGCCCTACTGTTTTTTCTGTTCATATTTCTTGCTAATTTGTCGTCAAGCGTATGTTGTTTCTTCGTAAACTAAAGGGGTTATATGGATTATTAATCTTTAGAATCATATTTGCACCTCCATAACACATTCAAATCAATTCAGACTTGATGTCTTGCTTATGTCTGCTGTGATTGTTTTAGGAATGGATAACCGAGTGTTACAATCAGAAAAAACTTGTTGAAATTGACTGTTATCTTATGCATGCTGGGAAACCATGGAGGAAGAACAGCGATCATCTTGAACCTAATAAAGGTGACAAATACCCACATTTTTCCTATTAAAATATGATATGATGCTACATAAAAAGGTTATTGTTATGGGCCAAGATATAATTCAAATCCAGCACATTTTCTGTGTACTACTTGGATTTTTTTTTTTCTTCAACTTTTTTGTATACAATTTTAGAATTACTAGCCGTATCTTTACCACTGTAAGTCTTCTTTCTTCAAAATGCATGGCAATTTCGTTCACCATTCATGATAAGTCTGTCGCTAAAGTGTGTTACTGAAATATTTTCTACCTATTACCTTTTCTTTTGAATAGTGAAAGTGTTTATGTATTCCGGCTAGTTTTTCTGGATCTTTCAATATAGTATGATGATCATTGTTTTAATGGTTTGCCTTTTTTTTTGCATCAACTGTGTGCATGTCGCCGAAAGTAGTAAATGAAATGAAATATGCTTGCATTACATCTCTTGTTAAATTTATCATGCTGCACATTTCTTTCACTATTCCAAGGATTGAAGCACCGTTTCTTTTGCTTTGAGTATTTTATTATGCAGACCAGAAAGAATTATCCCATGAAGAACCTAAAAGGAGACCTGGAAAGAAATCTCCTGAAAAGCAAGCTGGTCCTGCCAAATCTAAGGTCTGTAACTTAAACTTTGAACTTTGATTACGGTCATGCAGTTGTGCTTGTGTATGCATGTGTGTACTTGTGCATGGGGGTGTGCGTGCGTGCATGCATGCACGTGAATGTGCGCGCGCATGTGTGTACACGTGCAGGTGTGCTATAACACTTTTTTTCTACATCACATTCTACAGTTCTATGACTTTTAATTCTACGTTATTCAAAATCAAATGAAACTTTGACGATGTTCAATCTACATTATGAAGGTCATGTCCATAAAAAATGAGATTATTTCAAAACTTCTAACATGTTCAAACTGTTAAGTCAACATCAAACGGTGACAACATTTTTTTGAACCAGCGATTTGAATATCTTAGAATTATTCAAATTAACTAAAATTTTGTCGAGATGATCTTGATGTACCACACTAGGAGTTTTGTAATGTCTTATGACTTACTTTGTAACTGTTTGAGCATTGTGTTAACAGGGAGAATCTTCAAGCACTAAAGTTCATTTCCCTACTTCTAAGATAAAACAGTGGGCAAATAATGATTTGAGAAAGACCGTGAAATGGTTAGAAAGTCAAGAAGAAAAGGTTTGTTCAATACATTTATGCATTATTTGTTTCTTGGTTTATACACTTGCCTGCAACAGAATCGATATAATCATTATAGGATCCATGTATTCCGCAATTTGAAAATTTGTTGGTTCACAAATGGATTATACTGCATGCCAAATTGTTATACTTTAACACATACAGACACACACAGAGGACCCACACACACACCCCGGAGAGAGAGAGAGAGAGAGACACACACACACACATATATATATACATAAACGCACGCGCCCGCCCGCCCGCGCGCCCGCGCGCGCGCACACACACACACACACCTGTGTGTGTGTGTGTTATAATTGCATTACTAGTGAATTCTGTGATTTTGCTGATTTATCTTAATCTGTCAGACTATCATTTATTTAACCAATCAGTTATAATTTATAGCCAGAAGCAAGTGAAGTAAAAGCTATTGCTGCAGAAGGGATCATCACTTGTTTACAAGATGCAATAAATTCTCTGAAAGAAAACAGAGTATGTCTACTGCTCCTCCATGTTTTGATTTTCAGGATACACATCGTAGATATTCAAACTTGAAATTTCTGATTCGAATGTTTAAAATATGTTGCAAAATCTCCCTGAGAAAAAATACATATCAATTAGTTTACCAACATAAATGTTTATTAATTCGAACCTCTAAGACTAGATTCAGATACATTAATAGGGCGCCTAGAACAAATATCATAAGCAATATTTAAACTTACAGCAATTTGCATAAATAATCTGTTGGTTAATATAAAATTAAATCTATTAATTGTAGGATATTCGGCTTGCAATGGAGCAATGGATGTTTATCCCTCACGTTGTCGAAGAGTTAGCAGAGCTCGAATCCGGAAAGAACAAAAAAGAGCCAAATTCAAAGGCAGAACTACGTAAATTGGCTATAACATGTAAAGATATATACGAAAGCGAGTTTCAGAAATTAATCGATCCTCCCAAAGATAAACCGAAGATGAAAAAGAGCGATGAAGGTTCTGACAGCGACCAAACTATTGAGATGACCGAAGAAGAAATCGAGATTGCTAGTAAACAACTGTGTTCTTAGCCTGTATAATATGTACTAAAACTGTGTTGTAAAATACCCATACTTTGTTCTGTTTTGCTTACAAATGCTGATGAAATAGAAGCAGTTATCATATGATGCCAGCATCATAAATTCATACTCATCTGAAACACCTTTAAATATGGGTGTAAACAGAACCCAAAATCAAGAATATGGCTCTATTATCAGTGGTGGTGACATTATTCATTTTGGTTATCACATTCTTATGCATTTCGAATACTGTAACTGCGACAATGGCAGATGAAGAAAAGGAATGTGCAGATCAACTGCAGAACCTCGTTGCCTGCATACCTTACGTTAGCGGCACAATGCAGAAACCAACTGATGAATGCTGCGACGATGCAGAGAATGTTCGAAAGAATATGCCGAAGTGTCTGTGTGTTTTGATTATAGAAAGCACGGATACTGTATTGGATCTTCCGATTAATACTACTTTGGCTCTTCGAATGCCGGCTGCTTGCAATAGCGATGCCAAAATCGCCGACTGTCCATGTATGTATTTCTTAATTTATAAATGAGGAATGCTAAGCACAATCTGCTTATACTCTCAACTTGATTGGGTGATTGCAGTAAGCAATCATTGACAACATGTGGGTAATGATTGATGGATAACGTTCTCAGCCAATCAGTTAGAGAGTACAAGCATAGTCTCTTCCATAGAAAACATTTCACTAAGGCTATTAATGGATACTCGAAAAATCAGAAATTCGTCCGCATCCGCATCCCAAAAGCGGATAAATATTTGATATCCGAAAAAGCGGATACAAGTGTGGATACTAATAGATTTGCATCTGAAAATTACTCGTCTGGTTTTTGTCAAAATTATAGTTTATTTTTGTGTATTTTAGTATAAAAAAAGACATATTTATTATTTTATTAAATTAATAGTTTATATTATATGCATTTAACTGCTCAAAACTACTTATTATCATCATATTTGTTATTTTTGCATACTTTTATAATTAATGGAATTGAAAATTAATAATGTTAAATCAAAAAAAAATATTTTGTATTTCTCAATTTATCGATCATTGGCGTATGTGACAATTATTCGATATCGGTCTGTATTCGTGGATGCGGATGTTCGATATTAAAAAATGATTTCGAATGCGGATACGAATAAGACACTATCTGTATCCCCAAGTATCCGTTGACAGATCTGCATTTAACGTTTTTATCATTGAAAAAGTAAGTGTATGCTATTGGTTTAAGAAATATTCGTTGTTTTATTCGTTTGTATGCAGCGATCTTGAAGCTTTCGCATGACTCTCCATATGCGAAGATATTCGAGGGCACGGGCAATGGCTCTTCGAACAAAACAGTACCAAATGCTGGTACTGGTACTGGTACTGGTAATGGCAGTGATGCAAAGAGCAGTGTTGTGAACAAAGGCAAGTTCATGTTAATGGTTTCATTTGCTATGTTATTTATGCTCTGATCAATTATGTGGTGTATTACAATAAAAACCAAAGCCTTGGCCATTTCTAATATATTCTAGCTTTTATTACTTTGCTTCTATTTAGTTGTTTTAACTTGGATAGGTAAAGTTGTGCACCTAGTTGGAGCTGTAAGGGGTTTATTCATAAAATGAGAGAAACCTGGATCAAAAAGAAAATTATCCATTTAGTACTTTTCACCAGGTTTGAGTTTTCAATCGAAAAACCGAAATTCTGTTCATTCCGTTTCAAACCAAATTAAAGAAATCTTTTCCATCGTGTTTCGATAAATTAAACAAGTATATATACAATGATATGAAAAACAAATAACAAAATCCAAAAGAGATGTTGGAATCGAAATTTTTAAAATTTACGAACTAGATTGGAATTTCTAAAATTATAACAAATTTAAGCTGAGATCTCGAACCTTAATTTTTCAAAAAATATCCTATAAATAAACAGTGGGTATGACAACATTATGATCGTGCACGAGCAATGTTCTTCCTTTAACATAATAAACATCATTAATTAAAATCAAGTGTTTTTTTTTTAAATTAGGTATTTAAATGATAGTACAAATAAGTACTACAAGTCTTAGTAATATACAACGTACTATATGTCAATATATGTTCGATTGAACCTATTTTGTATAAAAGTTGAATCGTCTAACCATTGGGATGGTGACTTTTTTTTTTAAATTTGTGCAAATAATTTGGACTTCCAGACAATTCCTCTGCTATCCATTAAAACAGTTACCGTCCTCTCATGCCTTCTTGGAACCATAACCTTAACCCTCATTCACAACATATACTACCCATTTTTCTACGCCAAAATGAACCGACCAAATCTAAACACCAGACTTTTAGAACACTATTTTGATCCACAGCCACAGTCGGTGAGCATCAACTTACACATAAACACGCAAGTTGGTTTCTTAAACATGCATAAATTGATAGGTGAACTAAAATGCTTATGATTTCTTAGTATGTGTAACTTTCTGGTCGCTTGGTCATTTACTTGTTTGCATATTACAACCATTCGACAAAGATTCGTGGATAGGTGCAAGGGTGGTCCTAGCGAAGGTGAGCAAGCCAAATTGTCGAGGGCAACACCCACGAAGGACAACCTCTTCAATACAAAAATCAATATATACAAAGATAGGATCGACAGCCTCATTTATTTAGCACCATTTGTAGTTCTCTGATATCAGCCATAAGTTTATATTTGAATATTTGATCCACATAACAAAGAGAAAGAACAAAAATTCTAATAGAAACTTGTGGCTGATATTAACAGACTACAAAATAGCGTTAAATAAAGAGGATGTTGATCCAGATCACTTACACAGATATGTGTGTGTATGTATGTATGTGTGTATGCATGTATCTATATACAGATACACGCATATATATAAATTCTACATTTTCATTGATTACATTCATTTTATTCATCACTAATTATATTAATTCTATTATAATTATCATTTCTTTGATGAAATACAAGGTAATTGCAACTTAAACTTTGGTATCCACATCTCATAGATGATTATTAATTAATGATACATTTTATTTCTTCTCTTTGAAACTTAGCTATTAGATATGAATATGATGTGAAAGAACAAAATATAAAACTTTTACTTACACAATGGACTATCTAGTCATTATTATCCATGCAATGATATATGGTTCCTTCTAGCATATTACACCATCAAGGTGTCTAAACTTGACAACTGTTAAAGAGTAGTTGAGTTAGCTATGTTTTATTATCACATTCAAATTTTAATAAAAAAGGAATTAGTTCCAAGTCAACCTCAAACATAATGACCATCAAATTATGTACCATTTAGAATAAAAAAATTCAGTATATATTACGCAATGAAAATCAGTGTAGTTTGATATGGACAAGTTTGCAATTTTTATCTATTTCGTAATATCAAATATATAAATTAAATTTAAATGTCGCTAGTTGTTATGGGTTTGTATCATGCAGTTTTCAGTTGCATTTTAAAGTAGAAGTACCAATTAATGCAATTGTATAGCTATGATTTGACAACATGTGTTAACCACGTAATGATACAAATATGTGTGCATTTTGTCCTTCCTACCTCGTCTTCCACGGGTTTAATGAATTATAATTAAAGAAATGAATCTCGAAATTTCATGTTCATACTAGTAACGTTTCTGATAAAAATACTATGACCCGTTTGTTTTCGTTTTGAGTTTTGTGTTTTCAACATACACTGCAAAATACAAGAAAACATGAGATTTTTTTTACAATTCTTAGCTATTACAACGATGGACGGAAAATGGAGGGGATGAATTATTTTTCGTCCTTTTGTTATGTCTCAAAACACGAAAAATCAAATAAACTGTTTTCTATTTTCTATGTTAATTTCATTTTTCAAAATTGTGTGTTTTCAAACAATGCATAAGAAATGTGCATTTTTGTTTAGACGAAAACACAAAACTAAAAACAGCAAACCAAACAGGTCCCTAGTTTTTGTATGTATATTTTAGAGGCAATTTACTAATGAGGATAATCTCATCTTCTCTAATAACAAGGTTGATCCTCCGCTAGAACAACATACGCTTTCCGTTTTTCCTAAATTCCGCCTTCTCCCTCCTCTCGAATTTTCTCTTTAGGTTATTCCTACTTCGCCTCTTCAGATCTGATTATTGGTGACTGCCTGTTGTGCGTTCTCTCTGGTTTTAGCTTCTCGTTGGTCGTTGTTCTCTTCAGGCTGGTTCTATGGAATTGGGGGTTTTCTCCTTTAAAGGAGAATTCGTGAGGATCTGCCCTCCTTTCGCCGCCATCGCCGAGGCTTTGCTTTCTGTTGTGGCTCCCCCTTTGTCTGTTTGCTTCTTGAGTGATTGTTCGGTCGAGATTGAAGTTTTCTCGATTGGGGCTTTCTCTGATTTGGCTAGATTCAAGTTTTTGTTGGTTGAGAGGTTTTTTATGGAACTTTCCCCGTGCTTTGTGGGGTTGAATCGCTGTTTGCTTGGTCCATCGTCGAAGGCAAATCGGGATTTTACCACCCGATTCGTGCCAAGGTTGGAGTTTGGGGCTTCGGTGGGTTCGTTGCCGTTGGGTTCGGTTGAGCTTTCCTTTGGTTCGTTCAGTGACGAATCTGGCAGTGGTCTTTCGGTCGATTCTTGCGTCGTGGGTTTCAAGGGGAGGAAGAGGGGAGAGTTCACCACTCCTTTCTCGCCTCGTATTTCCGTTTTGGGTTGTTCTTCGCCTGCAGGTGCTTTTGTTGTTGATTTCTGCTTTGGCTCGAATGAGGGTGGTGAGGTAGATAAAGAGTTCATCGCTTTATCTCCTTGCCCCTGTTCCTTGCCTACTGCTTATTCGGATTTGCCTGGGCACTCCTCTAAGTTGGTGGGCATCGATTCTGGGTTGGCTGTGGTTGGTGGTGGGACCTCGGGTCCTACCCTGGATGTGGGTTATTCCAGGGCTGCGGTAGTGTTTGCTCCATTTCTTCAGGCTGCAGAGGCCTTGTGTTGGAAGGTTTGCTTATCTCGCTCTCTTTCGTTTTTTGTTGTTTTTGTTGATTTGCCCTGTCCGTTTAAGTTTTTGGCTGTGGATGTTGGTTGTGTCTTGCTGAGCCTTGACACGCTTTGGTGTGTGCTCCCTGACTGTTCTTCTTCGTCTGTTTGTTTGTCTGGTCCCTGTTGGTCTGGTTCTTCTTTTGCGTCTGCCTATTTGTTGGGTTGCCTGCAGAAGTGCTTTTGGCTTCTGTCGGTTTTGTTGTCCTATAGTTTCGGCATCGGTTGTATCTTTACTAGCGCGTCAGTATGGTCAGATTCGAGTGGCTCATTGTTTCGGGTTATGGTGTTGTGTCTATTTGAGGCCAGGTCTGTGCCATCAGTGATTTGGTCTTCTCGTTGTGTTTCGTTGTCGGCAGATTTCATTCGGCGCCATAGGAAGGTACGGTGTGCCTGGAGCGACTGGTTTGGGCGGTATTCCATCTCTGTGCGTATAGTGATCACCAGTGATCACTATACGGACAGCCGGATTGTTGCCAGCTTTTATTGCTCCGCTTTACTGTGCCTTCTGTATGGTCCGCCCAGCGAATCTTACCGACATATCGGGACTGTACTACCAGTGACAGTCTCGCTTCGGTAAGATTCCAACAGCAATTGGGGCAGCCAAGGGCTTGCTTCCTTACACTTGACCGGTCCCTGTCGTGTTCGTCTAGCTTCGCCTACCCTTCCGTTTCTCATTCTTTTTCAGCTTTACAGTCGGAAGCAGCTGGGGCCTCAAGCGTTGATGGCTCTTCATTTTCCTTTCCCGACTCCATCCTCGCTATTCCCTGTACCGCCCTTGATAGGTTCAGGTGGCAGGTTGGTGTTCGCCTTCCTCGTCTACCCTCTTGTCTGCGATTTTCTTCTGTTATTGCTGATCCTTCAGTTCGCTTGAGCATGCCGTCCTTTTCCTGTTCTTCGGCGTGCTCTCTCCCCTCCTCGTCTTGTTCTCTGTCCATTACCATCCCGATGATGAGTAAGGTAGAGATTGCGCTTCTTAATGAGCGCCTTGATTGCTTGTCCAGGAACTCCGCTCCGGAGGTTGCTGTGGCGTCCCAGCCGGTTTTTCAGGGATCTGTTTGTGAGGAGTTGTCGGTGATTTCTTCTCAGTCCCATCATTCTCCTGCCCGTTCGTCTCGGCGAAGATCGCGTAGGGTCCCTTCTACTCCTCGCACCATCCGTACACGCTCTATAGCGGCGTCCGAGCAGATTGATAGATCTGCTCGATACTCTCTGTACCTTGCCTGAGCGCGCTAGGTCATCTCTGTTGTTGTGGTCAGACCTCCTCTTTTGTTGTTTTTCTCTCTTGTTTCTTTGGCTCCGTCTATTTTAAATCATGTCGAACTTTCTGTTCTGGAATGTCCGCGGTATAGGTAACGATGCGTCTTTGGCTAGACTTAAACGCATTGTCCGGAAACACTCGATTGGCTTGGTTGCTCTTCTGGAACCATTCATACTCCCGGAAGGCATTACCAGCACCGTGTTGTCCTTAGGTTTTGGCGGTGGCTTTGCCAATGTCTCTGGTAAGATTTGGATCTTATGGTCCAAATCCTTTTCGGCTCGTTCTGTTTTTGACTCTGCTCAACTTCTATCGGTAGTATGCTCTTCTCCCACCTTTGGATCTCCTTTTCTCTTCTCGGCTGTTTATGCTATTTGTGACCGTACGGAGAGGTTATCTCTTTGGACGGACATTATCGGTCTCGGTTCTTTGGGTATTTCTAACTCTTTGGTGGGCGGCGATTTTAACATCGTCGCCTGCCAGGCAAAGAAACGGGGGGAGCTGCCATCAACCGTCTTGCGATGGCGGACTTCAACTCCTTCATTGTCAGCTCTGGTCTCTCCGAGCTCCCATTTGTGGGCTCTGCGTTCACCTGGTCTAACAATCAGGTTGGCCCTAGTCGCATACTCTCCAGGCTTGATCGGGTTTTCGGATCAGAGGATTGGTTCGGTTTACCTTTTTCCTTCTCCGTAGCTTATCTACATCGGTCCCTCTCAGACCATTCCCCGCTGGTTGTTCGTTGCTCTCCCTTTTCCCTGTCCGGGCCCTCTTCATTTCGCTTCCAGAGCATGTGGAGATCGCACCACACTTTTCATCAAGTAGTGGCTGACTCTTGGTCCGTTCCCATTATTGGCTCTCCCTGTTCGGTTTTCAGTCGCAAGCTGAAGCGTCTCAAATGCTGTCTTAAGGTTTGGAACGCTGAGGTTTTCAAGAACGTCTTCGATCGTGTCCGGGTGGCCGAAGAATCGCTTATCATAGCTGAATCTTTGTTTGATGAGGTTCCGTCCGCGTCCAATAAGGAGGCGTGGGCATTAGCTCATTCCACCTACTCTGTGGAGCTTCGTATTGAGAATGAATTCCTTCGTCAAAAGGCTAGGGTAAAGTGGGTGGTCGACGGCGATGCGAACTCCAAATTCTTCCATTCTTACGTTCGTAAGAAGAACAACCTTCTCACTATTCGTGAGATTTTGCGGCCTGATCATTCTTTGGCATCCTCGCCCGAGGAAGTCAAAGATACCATTTTGGCTCATTTTCAATCCTTTATGGGTTTTTCGTCAGAGGTGGTAACCGATTCTGCTTTGCTTGCCTTCACTCCCAGGTTGGTTCTCTCGCCTGAGAGAGACCTTCTAGCAGACCCCCCTTCTCCTGAGGAAATCCGTGCTTGTGTTTTCGCCCTGAGTAAGGATAGTGCGAGCGACCCTGACGGTTTCAACGGTACCTTTTACCGTTGCTCGTGGCCTATTATTCAGGCGGATTTTTGTCTTGCTGTCCAGTCTTTTTTTTCTGGAAGATGCCTCCCCTCTAGTTGGACCTCCACCAACCTTTTTCTCATCCCAAAGTGCGACAACCCTCGGTCCTGTGGGGATTTTCGTCCTATTAGCCTCTGCAACTTCTCGAATAAGGTTATTTCCAAGATTCTAGCTAGCCGTCTGGCCCCTTTCCTTGAGCGTATTATCTCCACGTCTCAAGCGGGGTTTGTTAAAGGGCGCTTGATTTCTGACAACGTCCTGTTGGCCCAGGAATTGATCTCCCAGCTTGACAGAAAAGTTAGGGGCTCAAATGTTGTCTTCAAATTGGATATGGCTAAGGCTTATGATCGTATGTCCTGGTTTTTCGTCATCAAAGTTTTGAGATCGTTCGGCTTTCCGGAAACCATCATCGACCTGGTTTGGAGACTTATTTCCAACTGCTGGTTCTCTGTGCTTATTAATGGTTCTGCTAACGGGTTTTTCAAATCAAGGAGGGGTTTGCGCCAAGGAGACCCGCTTTCGCCCACTCTTTTTGTGATCGCGGCTGAAGTTTTCATTCGCGGTCTTCATACCCTTATGGTTTTTGGTCAAATTCAGCGTTTTGGAATCCCTAGGGGTTGTCCTCTTATTTCTTCTCTTTCCTTCGCTGACGACATTGTTATCTTCTCAAACGGGGGTCGTTCCTCCGTTCGTCGTCTTCTTTGTTTCATCCATCAATACGAGAGGTCCTCTGGTCAGCTTGTTAACCCTTCCAAAAGTTGTTTCGTTTGTGCTAAGGACTGTTCTTCGTCTCGATCCTCATGGATTGAGACCTTCTCGGGCTTCAAGGAAGCTTCTCTGCCGTTACCATACCTGGGTATTGCTCTATACCGTGGTAAGAAGCTTAACTCTTTGTTCGACTGCTTAACTGAAAAGGTGAGGGGCCGAATTATTCGCTGGAATGCGGCTCTTCTTTCCCAGGCCGGCAGACTGGTTCTTATTAAGTCTGTGTTGGATTCTATGGGCACTCATGTCTATGCGGCAATGACCCCTACATCTTCTTTCTTCCGCTCGTATCGGTCTTTGGTCTCATCCTTTTTCTGGGGCACCAAGGAGGATCGCCGTCGCCACCACTGGATTTCGTGGGACACGATTTGTCGTCCCAAGAACGAGGGCGGATTGGGGCTTAGGTATCCTAAGTATATTTGTGCTGCTTTTGCTTGTAAACTGTGGTACAGATTTGGTGCTAATGACTCCTTATGGGCTAACTTCCTTCACGCTAAGTACCATAGGCTGGCTGGTTCCAACTTTTCGGGAACTCCGTATTATGCAAGTGAGACTTGGAAGCACATGCAGTCTGTGAAGACCTTCGCTGATTCTCATGGAGGTCTAGCGGGCTGGGATGGCGCTTCGTTTTCCATCCTGAAAGCTTGGTCCTCGGTTAGAATTTCTTGTCCTATTCGTCCTTTGTTTTCCTTCATATGGGATTCTCGCTCTCCTCCTAAGGTTTCTCTTCTGATGTGGCGTATCCTTCATGATGGACTGCCATTGGATGAGAATCTCAAAAGGGTAGGCATTCCATTAGTCTCCCGTTGCAAATGTTGCGGCATCGGGGATTCTGAATCCTTGAACCATTTATTCTTCGACAGTTCTACTGCCACAGCTTGCTGGAATTTCTTTGGTAACCTTTTGAGTGTCTGTGGGGTTGCCAGATCTGCTAATGATATTTCTGCTACCTGGTGGGCGCGGTCTTCTGGGAAATCTCTTCGTTCGATTATTCATCGTTTGGTTCCCTGTCTTATCTGCTGGCACATTTGGTGTGCACGGAATAAGGCAATCTTCGACGACTCTCCTATGGTCCCCTCCTCCATTATTCATCTAGTTAGGAATGATGTATTCCTAGCATTCCGTGGTAGACCGTTTAGGGGTAACTTGGGCTCCCATGCTCATCGTCTTGTCCGTCTTCTTTCCATTTCTTGTGCGTCGAGTACCGCCAGACTAGGCGTTGGCTAGGTCCTCCTGGCGGATTGCTGGCGTTCATCCAGCAATTTGGATCCCCCCTCCCCCCTTTATTTTAGGCTTTGATGTTTTTGCTAGTGTTTCAGGTTTAGGTGTCTTTGTGGTGTTCCGTCTTCCTTGTTGGGTAGGTTGTGACTTCGCAACTGTCTTTGGTTGTGGTTTCTACTCTGGTGTTCTCCTTTGGATTTCCATCCTCTGCCGGGTAGAGCTTGTCCAAGGCTGTCTGTTTGATGGTGTTTTGTTTTTGACTGGTTTCGGTCTTTCTATTTCTGGTGGTGGTTGGTTTATATCAGGTGGTCTGGCCTACACCTTCTTGGGTGTAGCGGGATAGTTGGTTCAGTGGGATGTTGCTCCTCTTTTCTCAGGAGGGACTTTTTGTTTTCTATTGGCAGTGGATTTTGGTGCCTTCTTTTCCTCTTGTTCTCTAGTTAGGCTTGTTTCTGTATTGGTATTTTCGAAGGATTATTTCCGAATGTATTTTATCTTTCTGTAAGCTCCCGGAGAAAGGCATTTTTTCTCCATCCTATTATATATATATTCTTTTCAAAAAAAAAAAGGTTGATCCTCCGTAATTATTGAAATATTATCTTTAACATCATTAATGGGTTTGTAATAGCCCATGGTGCAGTGTAGGAATATAATACATTCTTTGGATTTATTATTATATAAATAATAGTATTTACTTTTGTGATATTTTCGTGTGTGTATATATTTAGGTCGGTTTAACATTCTGCTCTGAGTCCAAATTCATCTTAAACCGGGAGTTTCAAGTTGTATTTTGCATGGGTGAGAAAATGAAAAGAAAGAATAACCATGAAAAAAAAGGATTACACCTCTTGATAAAAAAGAAAAAAAGACTAATATTTCGATGAATGATGTAGTTTTATATTTGATTGACATCATTATTTATACATAAATTTGATCCTAATTTGAAAGTAATTGATTCAAGATGAGATTTCATCCTCATTGTAAAATAACCATGACATTAAAATGTAGGTTTAGAGTTATTGATTTACTCGGCAATTGATGTACTCGCCAAGTAGCAAATGAACAATGCACTACAATAAGAACTTCAAATTGCCTACAACAATCATCTATGCCCAATGCTCAATCGATGATTTAAAGACAAAATTATTAGCGCGTCACCATTAAAGCGTTGGGGGAGTGGTGGCGGAGCGTAGGGATTTTCTACACTCCTAACGGTTAAATTTTGTTAATAAAGCTGGACAAATAAACGTCGAAAAAGGTCGAATTAATCGATCCAATTAATATAGGGTTGGTTTTTGCCTCAATTAACATACGGGCGAAAACATGAATAGTTCTTTTCGGCTACGTTTCTAAAACTCACTAGATTAACAAATAAACCTATACCGGGTCATCGTCTCTTTTTACAGAGGGCATGAACTTTTATCAAATATCTGCCTAATCACGATAAAATGAAGCGGACAGAGATATTGGTCGGCACAGAGTCTTGACAAACGAAGAGATGGGCAGATACGACCTAAGGGCAGTTAAAGGGCCTTATAGCCTTGTTATGGCTCGGTCGCCATGTAGCAAGGCGAGGAGAGATACAGAAGATGGTAGAAAGACGTGAGACTTGAGGCTCTTTATCGTCCTTTGAGAAAGATGATGGACAAAGATCCCGATAAAGACATGACGGGGCGAACAAGCCTTGTGGATGAGAATATAGTGGACAGACTGAATATTGGGCAGGGGTGTACGTGGTCAACATATGCTATGCATACCTTTGTTGTTGGTCTTTAGGTCCGAGCGGCCCTTTTATATTTCTGTGAGAAAAACGAGCAAATTCTCCCCATGTTCATCTTTATGGGCAAGGGCAGACTTGTCTTGTTTGTAATTAATACTCATGCTTCCATTGGCTGGGCTGATTCATTGCTCGAGATGGTTTCAGAGGTATGATGTTTGATGTAGTGACGCACTTGATTAGAATTCGACAACTATGATTGCTTCCCACACATTTCATCCAATAGTCAAGATTGGAAATCCAAATCTATGAATGGAAGGGCAAACCTTCTTCTTTCTATTTACTAGATCAGTGAAAACAACTCCACCATTAACTATAGCTCTCAACAAACAGAAATCTTTTCGATTCAGACGTTGACTTCGATCAACAGTGAGTATTTCTTCTCTTTAATTTCTCTTTAATTTCCAACAGTGAGATCTGCATAATAATTAAATAAAATTCAACGATATAAATGTTATAAATAAATTATATAATTTCCCCTTCTAAATCTGAATTCATCCCTTTAATTTGGTTCCTTCTCCTTTCCAATACAAAAGAATATGTAATGTTCATACTATTTGAGTTACAGATCTGAGAAGAGATTTGGGGTTAAAGTGGAATATAGATTTATAATTATAAAAATTACGTTGTTTTTTCGCAACGTTGATTCGCTTCTTCTCTTTTATATCCACCCTTCTCTGATTTGTATAAATATAAAATATTTTATAATTTCTAGAAGTAGTGGAGAAGGGAAAATGGCAGAGCTTCACTACTTTGATTAGAAAATATAAGATAAGAAGTAAGAGGTTAGGCCTGTATTTATAGGCGCTCAAATCAATTGTATCGGTTAAATTAAAATAATTAAAGACGAACCGTTCGACCAAGGTTTAACCCTAGTCGCCACTTTAGGATCGGTCGACCGCTCCCCTATAAACGGTGGACTACTAGCGGTCGATCGGCCCTAGAGAGGGTCGGCCGGTGGGGTCCTGTATTAAATGTTATTTATTTCCTATTTTTCCGTTTTCAATTATTTTCGTTTCGAAAACTTCAAAAGTAATAACTTTTTCGTCCAAACTCCGATCGCAAAACTCCAAATATTATAGTTGCTCAGGAAACCAGCACGAACGCAATGGTGCAAGTTTCATATTCAAATTTCGATGTTTGCTCAAATTCCATTATTTATTAAATACCAGAAATTTTACGGTTTGTTACAAACAATATACAATATTAAATAATGATATATTCAAATCAAACTTTGATAATATATTCATAATCATGATTCATACAATACTAGTCATCAATACAATCCACACTAGCACATTATAATTTTAGATGATAATATATACAATATTAGGTAATGCCTTCGTCATTCGCACCATCAATATCACTTATATCAACTTGACTCCATAATCCATTTACCTATCGATAAGAGGTACAAAAACAATGTGAAGGGAGGCAAACATATGTTTAAGTAAATAAAACTAATCTATCCCACATATACTTCAAAACTACGGTAATAACATCATTTTTATCTGCTAATATGTAAACATACCTTAACTTGCTCCAATTTCATTCAAAGAGTACTATCTATACCATAATATAGTTAATAACTCGGTTAAGATCGTGTTGCATCCAACTATACGCTATACATAACTATATACAAAATCAAGAGGAATGACTATTTCCATATTATTGTCGGAACAATCGTTTCATGATGCCAAGGAAACAACTATTTCTCGAGAGAAACTATTTCACAAGCATCACAAATAACTATGGAATATATTAATAACACGACAAAACAAACCCCACACTCACTAAGAGCTAATACAAATTCGATATGATCACCGAACATTAGTAACTACATCAGACACATTCGAGTCCATTCACCAAACATCCAATATTAAAACATCTCATTGTATAATAGTCTCATCTAGGAAAGTTGCCCAAAAGTAGTCTGAAACATCATGCAATAGCTCGGTTATAAAAAACGGTATCCGTTCGATCCAGCCCTACTAGGGCCATGTTCAACCTAGTCCAACATTTGACCGGAGGTTAAGCAATAGAAAAACCAGTGGTAAACCATTGCACTAGAAATGGTCGACCACTTCTTACTCAGAGGCCGACCTCTGCAAGTGCCAACGGTCAACTACTGAGTTTCCAACGGTCGACCACTGCAAATGTAGGGTCGTTTATTTCATTTTATTTTCGATTCTTTATTTTGTTCTTTTCTTTCATTCTGTTCTTATTCTTTCGATTCGTACCTTCTATATTTTAATTTTATACCTAATATACTTCAGCTTTAGGACTATTTATGAATCATTCAAGGCCCCTATACATTCATGTGGTAAAAAAATTTGATTATAGATCAAACAATCAAAATTTACTTACTTATTTCTTCCTCATTCATTTTATACGATTAATTTAGTAATTATACATAATTAAATTTGAATTTAATCCCTAAATATATATGAAAAGCAAACAATATAATTGATATATGCATAAAAGAGATGAATCCCACTCACCCAAATCAAAGATCAAACCCAACGTTGAAGAAGCCTCTCCGATGTCTGGAAAAGCATCCCAAGTAATTACTCCAATTCACCGTGAATCTGGTATCAAGACATAGTCCTCACTCCGTTGATTATTTTAATATAAAGATCGCCTAACTCCATCAAGAAACAAGTGAGATATGGTGTTTTGAATTTTTGAGAGGAAGATGGAAGAAGAATATGACTAAGAGAATAAATGAAAATTTTCCCTGACAAAATATTTTAGCATCGTATAGGCTTGTCTATGACATACCCTGAATTGTCTCAAAGGTTTCAAAATTTATGACATATAAATTGCAGGTAAACTTATGACCTAGAAAGTCAAGTTCTAAATGGTCACATCTCATTCCAAGAGTTGCATATCCTCCTATTGGATTTGCAACCCTCAAAGAAGTTATAAGGCATGTCGGTCCAAGATTCAATCTATCTACCAAATGTTTAGATACAATAGACATCGGTCACTATAAGAGAAACAGTCTTTTATAGCGGCATATAGCCGCTATTAAACACAACTATAACAGTTTGATAAACGCTGTATATCGACATGTTATAAAAAAAAATTGCACATTATTACACAAAAAAACCGCTATAAAAGAGCATGATTTCATAGCATAAAGTAGCCGCTATGTTACATAAAGACGGTAGCTCACTATTACCGCTATAAAATATGTAGATACAATAACGCCTATTTTCTGCTATCCTTTGACAGTAACCTCATACATTGCATTATCTTTTTATTAAGCACTTATGTCATATAGTTATAATGCTTTTAAGGAGCTATGCCTTTTACTATATATTTGATGCACCCCACTATTACATTTTAATAATAACAATCAAAATGAATCTTCTTTAAATAGATAACAATTTAAACAATGTATAAACGAAAAAAATATAATAATCAGTAAATGTAACGCATATTCATGATAACAAAATAAAGTATCAACTAACAAAAATTAAGTTCAATACATGAGTTACCAAATTCAATACATAATTATACAAAACTGTACAGGTTATTGGAAGTACCTTCTAATATTAGAACAAAGTGAGATGACTTTATTCGTATACCCTGACTATTGGTAGTACTTATACCCTGATTTTAGTCGTATTTATAATTTTCTATCAAACTTAATTACTCAATCCCTTATGTGGCGCTTACATTCAAACTCATTTCATCGTATACTAAAATTTTAAATAGATTTATTTTAACATCTTTTATTTTTCACTAACAATATAATCCTATGAAAATTTTCCAACTCCTGAAATTTGTGGAAAATTTCGACAGAATCTCCTTTGTACGGAGAGCGTTCTGAGAAATCATAAATGACAAAATATATATAGATCGACTAAAACATAGTCGGAAATAATTTATATAACAAAATTTGCCACACGACATATAATACATAATATTTATAACTTTTAAATAAAATCGTACCTTAGTTGTAGCATTTAAAAGTAATACATTTAGTTTCATACGAGCAAAAGTATGCATGCATCAGCAGCCTTCTAGTACCTATATTTACTCAAAATGAACATATAAGATCTTATATAAATTTTAATAACATGACAACCATCCATTTTCATTCTTTTCTTCTCAATGTTTTAAATGAGAAGGAAATTTTCAATTACTGCCAAAATATAATCAATTGCTGCACACCTTCGGGAAAATTATTCTACTATCTCAAATGCAATGATATTTATTTATTTTATTATATATATATATAATGGGATTTTGCTATATATCTCTACTGATGGATATTTAAATAAAGCCATTAATAATAATATCGTGTACATAATTGAAGCATTGAATGTATATAAACTCAGTAGAATATTAATTATATCTTTATTATTAGGGGACTAGGAGATATTTTTAAGTAACTCGCACCAAATGAACAACTTAAGATTTGTTAACGCATACTAATATTTTCTGGTTTGCATTGCCTGGCATATAAAATGTAAATTTAAACTTTGACTTGTATTGCAAAGTTTTTAGAGTAAGGATTATCTTGAACTAAGGATATCTAATTGCTTCAACCAACCTAATGACCCAGTTGTTTAAAGGAGCATGCTCATGTTAGTACTTCAAGGCATTCAGCGCTATCTAAAAATCTTTATACAATTATTCAATGGAGAAGAACTCATGTGCACGCACACAAGAATACATACATGCAAACATACTAACATTGAACTTTTTCTTTATTTCGTTCTTTCAAAAAAAAATTTAAGGCATGTGCACGCACACAAGAATACATACATGCAAACATGCAAACATACAAACATTTCAAGGGAGAAGAACTTAGAGGAAAATATTAATGAATTTGTCGCAGGTCATTAAAAATTAACTGATGCCATTATCTTTTAATGTAAAGCTAAAATTTACTAATTTTGCAGCTTATGACTTCATAAACACAAGGGAGAATGCATTCAGTATGGTGCATCCCATGAAATATTAAGTAATCTATAGCCCTCCTCTATTAATCATGAATGTGTGTTCATCCATCTCAATGTTTGGTGATCCCTTATTTAGTTAATTTAAAATACAATAACTATCAAATAATATCTATACATTTGTCAAATCAACAATGCAGTACATATTGGAAAAAGACTTACTTGTCTCACCAAAGTTCGTCCACTGTACTATCATCTTTGACAACATGCTCGTCTCTTGTGGAACAGCCAGTCTTTGGCCTGAAAGAGTTGCCAAGGCACCGCATGTGGTAATATAAGATCCATGTTCATACTTAATGGCTTGTTGCAAGTTGCAGGCAACTTGCAGTTGCAAAGTCTACAAGCTTGCAACTTGTAATTGCAAGCTTGCTTGCAACTGCAAGATTGTAACTGCAATAATAAATGAGAAAATGATATTATTTGCATTAGCTCATTTATGTCCCTGCCCACATTTTCATATGCCACATTATGATTAGGTACATCAGTATCATTGCTAAAATAGCAGACTTGCAAAGATAAATGAGCAAGTGTAAAAATTTTAACTTTCAGTGCCTTATATCCTTAGTAAATCTTGTTCATTGTTTATCATTCAATCCAAACAAATACTAGAGAAATAAATAAAATTGGACATCTAACTAATATCCAACCTAGTAACTTAATATTATTATCAATGTTAACTATTTATCATTGCTTGTATTATGCTTCAACCAATATTTTAGAGAAGATAATGTGATATACGAATAATATTAATGAAATAATATCAAACTAATGTTACGTACTTGGTCAACTATAAACCTATAGGTAAAACTCTCTCCTAGATTGATTGCACATTGAGAGATCGAGGCTGGCCCATCGGCCCATAAAGTCCCAAACTGCAGCCAGTAATTTAAAATGCAACACATAAGTTATTAGTGTATATCTTAGTATTGTATATGTTTTTTATCCTAACATTTTAGTGAACAGTCGGTGTTAGAAAGCAATTCAATCAAACCATAATATGAATTTAACATACATTATCTTCTTTTATAAGTGTGTGCTGCAATTTTAATGCTATGGTAAAAAAATACCAAATCCTTTAATGTTTATTTCTTCAGCAGCTCCCAAACAAGACGATATCTTTGAGCATAGATTCTGCAATTAACAAATTTATCAATACCATAAACTAGGAATTCATAAATTAAACATAAGTTGAAAATAAACTAAGAACAAACCTTAAGGCCACTTCCACTGTATCATTCAGTCAAGATTGCAAGCTCATTGCAGGCTCGTTATAACTAAATTAAAGCACGCAATTAATTTTTAACACACAAAATGATTCCAAACCAAATCGATCACCATCTATATCCATATATAATTAAGCACTGATATTATATAACTAGAATTTTTTTGATAAAATCAAGAGATTTCACTCGCAATTATTTCTTAGAAGATGCATGATACAATGAATCGCCACTACAACACATCAGGTCGCTCTCACTGTCATCTAGATCATCACATCACTATCTTCCCACGCTCATATCTACACTAGTAGGTCATACCAGATATCGTGATCGCATCTCCTCCTTCTAAATTATCCTACATCACAACCTCCAAATCGCACATTGCCTATTCCAACCCACGCTACAGCTACCGCCAAGCTCGCCTCTAAGTCATTGCCAGCGTATCTCCGCGTCAGGCATCGAACTCCCTTTCCTCTTCCGTTGATGCATAGGATTTAACTAGATCCGATTAGGGTTTATGAAGGAGGAATGGATCTGAAGGAGTGATTTGGGGATTTGATTCCACTGGTATGGGAGACTAAGGAAAAATGGAACGAAATGAAAGACGAAAGAGGGAGAGGGAAATAATTTGAGAAACCCACGGTTCACGCTTTGTGAAGGCGTGACATGTGAACAATACAAAACAAATAGAGTAAAAAAACATATAATTAAGGCAAACAACGCTTTAGAATAATGCATTATTAAATGGCGTTATTAATAATATATTTTCTTGTAGTGGGTGCTCCGATATCAAATGATACTTTAACATATATTATACATATAAAAAGCTTACCTCCTAACATAGCCATCACTTTCTCTTTAATAGTCGGTACATAAGTTTTAGGTTTTAAAGCACAAAACTTTCCTTTCTCAACTTTGACTGGTTCAGGACATTCTCTCTTAAAATGCCCCCATCTTGTTGCAGTTATAACACCTCGTGTCTTTTTTATCAACACCCTTCTTGTTGACAGCTGCATGACACTTATTGAAAAAATGGCCCTTTGTATCACGCTTGTAACAAGTTACTTCAGACTTTTCCTTCTTGGAAACTCCACTCTTCTGGACTCCCTTCTTTCCCTTCTGATTAAAAAACTTTCTTTTCTTGCCTTGAAATCCAAAGGGTTTATCTTCCTCTACATCCAACTTGTTTTTTTGTAATCGAGGCAAGATAGCTTTCATTCCTCAGAGTCAACTCCACAATGAAATTAAATGGATATCTAAGGTGTGACATAGCTACCCTAGAAATATCGGGCTTCAATCCCTGAATAAACTTCTGATTCTTCTTGGCCAAATATTAATGATAGCTTGCCCATTACTTGGGAGCTCATTAAACTTGGTCACACACCCCATCACTTTCATATCTTCTTGTTCTAAGTCTCCAAACATTCTGGATAGAGTGTCTTTTGCTGCTTCAGGAAGGAATTGTTCCTCAAACCATCCCTTGAAATCGGCATAAGTGATTTCATTCTTTGGTACATCCATAGTCGCTGTGTTCCACTAGTGCGAAGCAGCTCCTTACAGTTGCCTAGAAGCCAATTTTCTCTTCTTTTCATCAATCAAAGATCCTTTCATAACTAATAAGACAATTATCCATTTTAGTAGCATTCTTCATTTCCATGAATGGCTATCCACCCAGGCTGGTGTAATCCCTATTCAGCATGGAAAAATTATTGTTGGAAGCCATTTCAGGTACACCGGCTCCTTCATTTCAGCCTATGTTAATCCCAACATTTCCTCCAGTCATCCCAGCTACTACTCTAGATTGCATCATATTGCATCATATTTATAAAGAACTTGTACATTATCCCCATGTCAACATGACCAACTCCAACACCTATATTTGCATTGGAATTAGTGATTCGATTAGCATTTCCTCTTGCATTTGGCTGAACGTTTCCATCTGTCGTGATGCTGCCTCCTCTTAGATTAAGTCTTTCACTTCTATTGTCCGTGAATTCCTTTCTCGTAATCAGACTTCATGAGATTTAGAAGAAAGGACTAAAAATAGAGGGAAGAGTGTATATATGTATATGTGTGTGTGTATGTATGTATGTATATGTAATAATAATTATGTTACTATAACAGTATCCCATTTCTCGATTTTATCACTTCTATTTTTCTTAGTCATGTTTTTCAAAAAAAATAATAATTTAAATAGACTTCTATTTTTCTTAGTTATGTTTTTCAAAAAAATAAATTAAATAGCCTTTGTTCTGATACCAAGTTGTAACATCCTCAACTTTAGGACTCGAAAATAGATACTAATGATATTGCAGTCATCACTGGTATTATTTTCTAGAGATAAAATAGGATCCATTAATGTACCATTAGGAGCACAAGAAATTAAAAGTTTTTACAAAACATTTTCATTCATCCATTACATATTTCATTACTTGATCCAACGAATGCAATGTTTGGATAAAATATAATAATTATAAAATATAAATTTAGGAGCGACATATGATGATGCCCCTATAAGTGACCAGAGTCATACTATGATGGTTATAAAACTGTCATTACATCCATACATAAGCAGCTATGCTGCAAAGTGCAATGAAAAATAAGTACTGATATTACATGCCTCGTTCATGTCTTTAAAAGCTTTATTTTCTAAACTTGAAAGTCCCTACTCTCAATTTACTCTAATAAGTACCCAAGAGTTTAAGGAAAAATCAAAAACTTTGGGTAGACAAATGCCTCGTATAGAGCAATATCAGTCCTCCCAAACAAAAATAGTACATAGTGAGACCTAGAGCAATCAACAAATAACCAAAAAATCTGAAATCTATCCACAGCTTTATCCAAAAATAAGAAAATATCCAATATACGAAAAGCAAATACGAATATCCAATATTTGAAAATCAGATATGGATGTATGATATCTGAAATGCTTTGTAGATGTAGATATGGATACAACGTACCTGAATCTTAAAAATGTCTGTCCGCTATGGAATTAATTCAGATTATACTTAATTCTTAAAATCTTAAACAGATATAAATCAAAGTTAATATTCATAATTTCCACACATTATTCCTTTCCATTAGAGTTTTATTAGCAAGATCTTACGATTTATGTTTTTATCTGCAATTCTACATACCAAGCCCTAATAACTATCCCATTCTACAACCGCCTCAAAATTACATTTTTTTCTCTTTTCTAGATTATGAAATATTATTTAATTTTCTTCTTTAAGCTATCGACAACCAGTGCGTCTTCAATGATTTGCTTCAGCTTTGAGTCATTGACATTTGACAACACTCCAGACTCCAGTACTTTGCTTCAGTGTTATGTTCTGTGATATGACTAAGGTTTCGTTTCTATTCAATTTATGCTAAGACAGTGTTTTTTCATCGATTATGTTGTTGTTTGGTTTATCCTTTTGATGCTTATTAAGTTATCATTTAGTTTTTAATTCTGAATTCTCTAAGCAAGATTAATGAAAGCAACCCAATCAATATAATACTACCATTGTGATGTCGAGTCATTCATGTTCACATATTTTATTTTAGTACTAATCATTGTACCATTTTGATTTTATGATGTTGTTTGGTTTGAATTATAGTAAGTTGGTAATAAAATTTGGATATAACTCATTTTATCAATTCTAAAAAAAATTTAGGTTTTTATTCTAAGATGTAAGTAACAAAATTACATAGTTTGAATTACTTATTTTATCTTAGATTCTAAGATGATTAGTAATAAAATTGTTGTTTTGTATGATTAGCAACAAAATTGCAGTAAGAAACTAAGATGATTAAATCTTTATTTTTCTTATCGATTATTTATATTTATTTACTCATTTATTATTGACACATAAAAATGAAAAACACTTCAAGTTCTACTAGCTAGTCCATTCTGTGTGCTTCCAATGCTAGTGACAAATTACAATTTATCTAAATCAGTTATACAAGAAACCCAAAATGTGGACACAAGGTTGCAACAAAATCAAGAACCTTTAATAAATTTGGATAAACCATCACCTCAAAATGGAAAAGCATTGTAATATGAAGTTTGGAAAGATTTTCATAGAGAATTATTATTAGAAGGTGGTATCAGGGAAACTTGTAAACATTGTTCTATAGTATTTAATGAATCTATCATATATAAATAACTCATCTAAAAAATCATGTAAAAACTTGTCTAAGAAATCTTGATTGTACGAATATATATTGACAACAAATCTTGACTACCAAAAGTTCTCCAAACAAACCCGTTAAATTATAAAGTTAGAGGTTTGATCAAAATACGACTCGAAAGTGTTTTGCACATATAGTTACCAATCATGATTACCCATTTTATATGATGGAACTTGTATATTTTCAAAAATATGTTAAGAGAATTAATCCAACGATTTAATTTCTTTTATAGAAGTACTGTTTGAACTGATATTTTGAAACTTTTTATTGATACGAGAGGTGAATTATAAGAGATGTCTAATCTATTGTCATGCCATGTTAGGTTTATTACGGACTTGTGGACATCTGAACACTATGATATAGATTATTGTTGCATAATTTGTCATTATATTCATGATGATTAGAAATTTAAAAAATACTTTCTTATCATGAATTGCCTCCTGGACACACGAGAGCTATGATCAGTAGTTATATCAATTCAAAATTGCAATTTTGGAATATTGATAAAAAACTATCTTTAATTACGGTTCATAATGCTTCAAATAATAACGTTATGATATATTAAGGAACGGCTAGTTGGTAAAGGTGTTTTTCCTTTGAATGGTGAATTGTTTCATATGCATTCACATATACTATTTTTTTTTTAAATGGTACTTAGATACAACATGTCACTGGGACAACAAACCACAAATCATGTGTCAATAAATGTTCGAATCACGCTACGCAAGTTTCGAACTTGTGACCTCTCGCACCAAAGTTGAATCACTTAACCACTGGGACAATGGTGCTTATCTCAAACATAAATAATAGAAAAAATAATAGAAAACGTAAATTTTACGAAGTCATCTCAAACTAGATAAAAAAATCTAGAAAATGTATTAGCCCAAAATAAATTAACCTAGAAAGGAGTTTCTTATGATATTCCAACATGTTGGAATTCAACATATCTCATGCTTAAAAGTGCACTCGAAGTGCACGTAACATTCGAGCGATTAGTCGATTGAGCTTATGATTACAAATGGTTGCCATTAAATGAAGAACGGGCGATAGGACAATAAATTTGTGAATGTTTGAAAATATGTTTTAATGTGACACTTAAGTTTTCTGGTGTTATTATCCGACATCTAATTTGTAGATTAAAAGTGTGATGTTTATGTGAGTGTTTTAAGTTGGGAGCAAAATCATGAGTATATCCATTTTATGAAAGAGAAGATGAGAGTTTAGTTTGATAAGTATTGTAATACTTGCCATTTAATGATAATTATTGGTATTGTTTTTTATCCCCGCTATAGATGACTTATATTTAATTTTTCTTTAACTTAATTTATGGTGAAAATTCACAAGTTAATGTTATGAAAATATGTGACTCTTTGAAGATTCTTTTTTCTTTATATGAAAACGAAAGAACTTCCTCTACCAATGTTTCTAGCATTACTTCTTGAGATTTGTATCTCTGGATAATGGTCCTAAAATAAGAACAAAAATTGATCTAAATGGAGAAACAACGTTGAGCAAAAATTCGAAAGCTCACAAGTTTGGAAGACTGAACTTGATAAGTATTTATAACTTGAATTGTTGCCGATGGGTGAAGACGAGGATAAATTTGATATTTTTATGTGGTGAAAACTAATAGCCCTATTTCTCTGATTCTTGCTAAAATTGTTTGTGATATCTTAATAGTTCTAGTATCAATTGTAGCATCTGAACCAACTTTTTGTACTGGTGGTAGTTGATTACTGAGGATGGGTCTTTATTTTATTTTAATAAAATAGAATCGACGACCTGCGTGAAAGGTCGGATACCATCATATATTGGTTAGGCTTTGTTAACATTTAATCTAGATGGGATGCTGATTTATTTAAAATTCGAGGAGAAGCCACAAATCAATATGTGATGAAGGGCAAGACTTATTGGGTAAGCTTACAATTCATTCATGATGTTCAAGATAAAGTTTTCACATATATGTAAATTGTAGCCACCTATTAAAATCAGTTTTAAAATTATTCTATATATTGTGATTGACTGTGAGTTCAGTTTGTGTATGGTTTTGAATGTTGATGTTTTTATTGGATCTAAAATTACAAATTGTTCTGGATTTGGTTTATTGATTTTTTTTATATAGTTGGTTAATGGTTCGTCTAACCAAATAATTTATATATATATATTAATTTGTGATCTGAAACAAATCTTTTTGTTTGTTATCCTATTGTGTGTTGTTGTAAATCTTCTTTATTTTAATAAATTACTCCGGTTGTCACACTTATTCCTTTTAATTATGGATTAAATTTTAGTATATTAAATCATGAAATTATGTGTATATTTATAACATGTGTGTGTGTGTATATGGAGAAATTAATCAAGTCTTCTTCATACCTTGAAATTGTAAACCAATATCTAAATCTTACTTGGTTGATTTATTTAGATTAATTCAATTTCATGTTTCAAAATTAAATTTATGTTCACCACATATAAGCATATACCTAAAATAAAGCTATATTTTAAATTCGGTTATATCATTAGGGTCAATAAATTAAATTGTAGAACTCTTAATTTTTTTATGTTAATTACATCTTTTCAGATTCAGATATAACATAAACTATTTTTGTTTTTTAAATGGTTTGGATGTTTGCTGTAATTAAGTTTGAAATTCCATATGGTATTAAATTAATTATTGAATTGGTGGTTGCAAAAGAAAAGTAAAGTAGAATTACACTACATGATTATTTTCTTTTTAACTTAGATTTGATTAGAGTTAATTGCAACACAAATTAACTTTCCAATGGTTAAGCGCTTCGACTTTGGTGTGAGAGGTCACATGTTCGAAACTTGCATAGTGTCATTCGAACATATATTGACATGTAATATGTTGTATACAATTTAAGACTTGTAGTGCTAATATGTGCTACTATCTAAGTACCCAATTTCAAAAAAAACACAAATTACCTTCCCATCTTCACCCTTCTAATTTACTCTTATATTAATTGTCTACTTTATGTGAATTATTTTCATACCCTTTTATATATGTAAATATAAAATATAAGTGGTAGAAAAGATTACATATGTGTGTGTATATATATGTCTAAACTATATATGTGATACTGTCAATATGTGCATACAAACATATACATATATTGCAGTATACTCAAACATATGCATATACTTATGCATTTATATTCCCGATATACATATGAGAATGTAAGATGTATATGTAGATATAATACACACACACAAATATATATATATATATATATGTGTGTGTGTGTGTGTGTGTGTGTAGATACACACAATAGATATAAATCATCTAGATATGCACATATACACACATACATGTTTATATTAGCTTACTTATATTGTTATATTTTTGAATGTAAATTGATGCATTCCCAATATAACATTTACTTGAAATGTTAATATGTTTAATTAATATATATATACATAATGAAATTAAATAAAATATGAATTTATTTATAATTAGTTGGATCTAATAATCTTTTAGACTTCATAGGCCCATTAGATCCAAAATATGAAATTTTGAAATCTACATATTTCCTCCACTTCTGACTAGCCTGATTCTAATACTCTTTTAATTTAAGGAGTCTAAATTGGGAGAGAAGTTTGATTTCTTTTGATTTGAACAATCCCTTTGAAAGTGTCCACTTTTTAATCTGGCTTAGAAAAGGTTATAAAGCTAACTCCAAATATTTCAAAAGTTAGAAAGGATATGGTCCATTTTTGCAGTTCGAAAGTCAAGTTTTAAAACAACTTTCAAATAGATTTTGTTAATTTTGAAATTCTCTAAAAAGAATTGAACACAAATAGACTCATAGTATATCATTCTAAAAATAAAGTATGGTGTTCATACTTTGTAAAACATGGAGAAAATTCTATTTTGAAAAGAACCGATTTAAAGGAATTTTCCGTACTCTTTTTAGCGGCACTATTTCCAACTTTTATAAAAATGGGTTTAAACTTGATTTTTCTTCTTCAATCGTTTTGGAGTATCTTTCTAACCTTTATTGAAGTGTTTTCTAAAGAGGTTTAGAATTTATATAAATATTTTAAAGGATTTAATATAAAATATCAAAGAAGAAGTTTTTATTTTGAAAATAAGGGAAGAAAATGGTTTTGAGTTTTTAATATATATTAAACTTCAGATTTTTCTTTTTAAGTAATATTTGAAATGAATGTTTTAAAAACTATATTTCAAGTATTTTTTTGAGTTTGCTGAAAGTGAAAAAGAAGCATGAATTACAACACCATTGTTGTAATAAATGTTTTTCGAGAATTGAGAAAGAAGTCATGGATTATAACGTTGTTGTTATAATAAATGATTTCATAAAGTTATTGAGAAAAACTTGTTACTTGACTTAATAAGTGTTGATATTCTTAAATCTTTGGAGGACTTCTGTTTTAAAGATAATAATAAGTTGATTTATAAATGATATTTTATAAATGAAAAAGTCTTTAAAAAGGATTGTTTTAAAGATAAAGCTAAGTGTAATTGGTTTTGGGTTTATAGTAAACAATGTTTTAATGACATTTGTTTTTAATGTTAGTTCCTGAGATGATGGTTTTTATGACAACAACCTTAGGACTTGTTATAAAATATAAATACTAATATTCTTGTCTAGATATATATGTATATGCAGGATATATATGCAAGTACTGAAGAATGAAGATTGTATAGTATAGAGATTCAAGACTGACGAATTCAAGATTGAACAAATCAAGACTGAAGATTCATGAGTATCAAGAGTTCAAGATTTCAAGTGTTCAAGAGTTCAAGATATCAAGATAAGTTATAGTGTCAGATATATGTTAAAACTTCATAATAGCACTGAAATCTTTGTTCATATTTTGATTATGGAATGGAATCCACCTTCTCGCTTTAATAGTGGGATGGAACCCACGACCTCTTTAGTGGGATGTAACCCACGACCTTCTCTAGTGGAATGGAATCCACGAAATTTTTAAAATGATTTTTTTAAATATTTTTCCGAAAACTTTTTAAAAGTCATCTCTCTCGGTTTAAATATTTTAGCCTTAAACTATTTTTATTATCTTTTATAGTTTGATTTTAAAATCATCTCTTGTTCTTAAACTATCTCCTGGTTTTAATATTATAAGCTTTAAATCTCAAAAATATATTCTATACTTAGTTTTTAATATTACTTTTATATTATAGATTATATATTTTTAAGATTACTTTTTAAATCTCTTTTATAAGTTTAAACTATATTCAAAATGGTTTATAAACTTCAGAAATTGTTTTGACAAGTTTTAAAAAGAAAATCTCTTTTTAAAAAACAAAAATCAATTTTCAAAATTTACTAGGGCATGTCGACATACCCGGCATGTCGACATACCCCATCCCCCCATGTCGACATGGTAGTTGTAGATTTCAAATTTCAAATTTTCAAATGAAGTGTCTATTCGTCATAACCTTTCACGAATGGACATGATTGTTGTTCTTCTATAAATACCAGTTGTTTTCAATGAATTTTAAGTTAATTTTTCTTCATTTCTTCACTCCTTCTTCTCCACTCAAATATTCTCTTATATTTTAACAAAACTCCGTCGAAATCCTAAGTGAATCAAACTCGATCATCTCTAGTTTGATTCTCTATCACTCTCTCTCAAAGATCTCAGTGCTATTCAGAGTTATAGGATCATTTGTAATCAAAGAAGTGTATCGAGTCTCTCTATCTATCAAAGTGATATTGGAAATGGTGTGATTGTGGCCCGAAATCAATTGGGTGTGATTGTAGCCCGTAAATCAATTACGTGACCTTATAGCCTTGTTAAATCAAGAGAGTTTTCCCTGGACTCGAAGAAAGGAGGGTGTATCTCGTGGCCTTGAAATCGAGGTTGTAATATCAACATTATATTTGAAAAGAAATCCGTGCAAGAAATTGTGTGGGACTGAATGTATGGTAACTCCGAACCAGTATAAAATTCTGGTGTGTTCTTTCCTTTACCACTTTTATTTACTATTTGCATCTGTGTCTGATTCTGTGATTGTTTCTGTGTTTGTGAATTGCATCTGTTTGGGTTTAATTTGAAAAGATTTCAAAAAGATTCACAAAATTAATTACACACTATTCACCCCCCCTCTAGTGTTAATTCTGCCTTAAGATCCGTAATCCGCATTTCCAACATTTAACCCTTCTTTTAGATACACTTAGAAATATAATTAGCTCTTTAAAGGAATATTTCAAAGAGTGTTTTTAAAGTGTTTTATAAATATTTTGTGATGCGAAAATCAAGCACAAGTGTGAGTCAAGTGTTTTAAAAGTATGATTTCGTTCATGGAAAGGTTTGTCTTATCCTTAATACCAAACACCGAGAAAGTAGATTCATTACTATCTGTGAGATTCAAAAACTGGAGTGTCTAAGCAAGACCAGGAGCAACCAGTGCCCTGACTTACCTAGCATCGTTTTTAAGCGAGGGATAGTACGAGCTGGAAATTGAAGTTTGGTGATAAGGGTAAGAAATTTAATTTCTACGAGTGATATAATATATATGGAAAGGATTTAGGCATATACTTAACACTAAAGGTCGAGGTATGGAAACTCGCCTCTATCTCAAAAGTTAAGAATGTACATCAAGACAAGGTCTGAGAAGCAACAATTCCCTAACTTATCTAGCTTCATTGTTAACCGAGGGATAGTACAAGTTTTAAATGGACGAGTGGTGATAAGTGTATGAGATTTAATTTCCATATATAATCATTTTTCTTATTTCTGATAGTTAATTTATTGATATTGACATCCTTCTTTGAGTTTCGTAAATCTAAGATGATTTGCTGCTCATTTGGAGCATTGATATCCTTTATCAGAAATGTCTAAATAAAGAGTGAGTGGGGGCTAAGATATGTGGGGTTGCTTCCATTAGGGTATTGTCGCATCTATCTAGATTGGTTTCGGTTGTATGCGCACAGAGAAGTGAAATACTCGGATTCTTAATAAGGTTGACGGGGTCAGGCTTGGAGGTTTCTGAGAGCTATCGTAGTTCTGAAGTACATTTTCTAGAGGTATACTTTCGGTAAAGGGACGCACCCTACTAGTCATCGTTGCAAAAAATTCATTTTCCTTATTTGATTCAAATCTCTGAATTGTTTTCTTAATTGCATCGAGAAGTGCCTTATGCTCTTCTCTATTTTTAATCATTTATGTTCATTCCTTAAGATTGGATTTTGATCTTGTTGGTGCCCATTCTTTCAAGTTTGCATTTTGTTTTGATTTGTTTCCATTCTTTCATGTATGGATGTTATTTTTGTGAGGTAAAACCGTTCCTATTTGGCGGCGTGGTTTCACGGATTATTATACATTCATCATATTTCTTGATATTTCTCATGTGGTTTTCTAGATTGATCTGGGTGTTATTTTATTATAATGCTCGGGTTAGACCGAGTTTTTTCTGGGTTGTCATTAGTGGGACATGGAACTATGGAGAAGAGTTGGATGTTCACCCGCCCTAGTATTTTTATTTTCCACTATATTATTATGTATACCCATAAACAATTGTAAATTCAAGAAGTTATAACTATCCAGGCTGATGAGGTTTGTTTTAACTCTAATATACCATATATCTTAGAGTGACAGCCTATGTTGTCTTTGTTATAATATATATGTTATCATTCCTTTATGAGATTATGTTTCCCCTGTTCTTTTATTTTCATTTTTACTCTAACACTCTACTTTTCTAGCACTTGTATACTCGGCATGTGAATACCGTGGATGTATTAATGCCACTTTCAAGGGTCGACAAGGCAGGTTGTTACATGTAGTGTTTTTAAATCCTTTTTACAACATTATGGAAATGCTATAGTTTCTTTTTTGAACATGCGTTGTTTTAAAATGACTTTTAATTTAAGTATTTTTCTTCAATATTTTTACAAGCCTTTTCTATCTTATATTGGAGTATTTTAAAAGTGTTTGGAATCTAAATATATTTTTAGCAATCGATTATTAATTATTAAAGTTGAAGGTTTATTGTAAATAAATGAAAACATGCCTTTTGGAGCTTTTAAATAAATTATAAAATGGGTATTTTTAAGTAATAGTTTAAATAAATGTTTCAAACCATATTATAAGTATTTTAAAATATTTTTATTTATATATAGTTTTTAGAAAATTAGTTAGATACATTATTTAATTATTAAAAGCTTATGTAATACTTTATCTTTTAAGTTGTTTTTAGAATTTTATTAATTATATTAGCTTATAAATAAATCAGTATACATACAAATATATATCATTTAAAAAAGGATTTTAGTAAATATATAAATTTGGAAAAGTAAGTTAAGTATTTTATAAAAGAATAAAATAAGTTTAGATTATTACACTTATTTTATAATAAATGGTTTTGTGAAGTTAAGTAAAATTATATTGCCTTGCATAATAAGCGTATACTTAGGTCTTTAAATGAATGTTTTTAAAGATAATGATAAGTATAAAAGAGTTTGGGTTTATAGTAAATCATGTTTAAGAAACATTTGTTTTTAACTCTTTTAGTTATACTTATGAATATAATTAGATTTTTTAAAAGAATGTTTTAAAGATAATTATAAGTGAAATGGTTTTGGGTTTGTAGTAACGATGTTTTAATGATGTTTGTTTTTAACCCATTTAATATACTTTTTGAAATGTGAAATCTTGTTTAAGATTTGTGAATATTCTTATACCATTTGGTATAAGAATATGATACATTTCTAAGTATCGAAAAGAGTAGAAATAAATAGTCAAATAGTATTATACACACACACACATATGTAAAGGTATTCTAAATGTATATACGAGTATTTAGAAGGAAGTTTTAATTAATAAATGAATTTATTAAATAAAAAGGGGATTAGAAGTTACTTAATTAAGTAGCTTAATCATGCTTTGTATGACTTAACATGCTTTGTGTGACTTAATCATGCTTTATGTATTTACCTGTTTATGGAATATTTAGTCGTGTACTTAGCATAAAATGCTGACAAAGAAGATTTATTCTATCTGTGAGAGTTAAGATTGATGTTCGAGTAGGGTTTAAAAGAAACAATGCTCTAACCTACTAGCTTCACTCTTGAGTAAGGGATAGTATAAGTTGAGAAAGCCAAAAACGTGATAAATATACGAGAATTGGTTTCATATGCGATCATTTTTATTTTGTACTTAATAGTCGATTAGTCGACTATCGAAATTGACCAAACTAACTTTGGAAGTATATGTAAGCATCATGTATTGATATGGTTTGAGATCCCTTAGGAAGGACCCATTCGTATGAATCATCTCTTTCTTTAAGAATGTATATATACGAGATCCCCCAGGGAGGACTTCATTATATTGTTCGTTTACATTTGAAAGAACTGGAATTGAGTTTACTATAAAATTCATCGATTTAGTTTGGAAGAGCTGGGATCGCATAAGTGTATTACTTACCGAAAACCATAAAACTTATATATGAGTTCTTCATTTTGGAAGCGGTTATAAAGTGAAATGTTATAGAGCTAAACTGTTTATCCTAAGGTTAAGTCCACATGAGAGGTAAGCATTAACATTTTAGACTAATGCTATAGAGTTGAACTGTCTATCTTAAGGTTAAGTCTAAGGGAGAAGTTAGCGTTAGCATTCATTAGACGACTTATGGTTAGATCTATTGGGAGATTCGTGATCTGTTTGGGATGCTGCAATCCAGAAAGAGATTCGAGATTTGTTTGATTGATGAAGACTTGTGTGTTGAGATGTTGAACGTGACTTCACCATCGAAAATGGCTAAAGACATAGTAGTATGCACAACCTTGGGTTTAGCTAAGTCGTGAAGGGGTATATCAACTCCATATCTAGGGTATGCTTATCGATGGTGGTACTGGGAGTTGAAGATATTTGGTTCCACATGATTGGGCATGGGCTAGTTGTGTTTGCGTTATGGTCTATTTTATCTAGAAATATATGATGCTTAGAAGGTAGTTTCCGATCCTTGTGCAGGAGATCAATCTCGATTTACTAAGGGCGTCACCACGAAAATCCATTATGCATGCATACCTTAACAGTTTTAGTTATACTTATAATATTGTTGTGTTGTGAGATGCAAGCAGCACAGCTATTTTCTAATTTATATTCTCCACCCTAAACATTATCTATTATATCACTTTATGTACTTATTAGACGAGTTTGGTTCTTTTGAAGGGATAAACTGTTACGGTGATTTGAACGTTCTCAAAAGTATTGTTATATTTTGACCCTGTATTTCTTGAGTTTCTCATACCAGACTTATGTCCGACTCGTCGTTTTATATTTTCCTTATCTCCATGGGTGTTCTTTCAAGTAGTATGATGAAGACAAGTTTTCGTTGATATTCTTTGGAGCTCGAGGAGACGAGCTGGATGCTTTCACCTACCATAGTATTCTTATTTCTGTTGCACTACTATTATGTATATATATGTATTTGTGAAGACAGATTATTATAACGATTTAGGCTGATGATAGTACTTAGGATTATAACTCTGAGATGCCATGTATCTTAGACTAACAGTTTGTACTGTCTTTTGATATTATATGTTATCGTTCCACTGTGAGATTCTAATATTATGTTCTCTTCTTCCTTGTTCATTTTCTTTTTCTTTTTATTTTACCTTAACAATTTGTCTTTTTGACACTTGAGTGCTCGACACATGAATACCGTGGATATATTAGTATTGACATTTGAAGGTCAAAAACTCATATGGTTGCAACATTCTACCCTGAAGTAAACCCTTTGACATTCTTGAAGATACAAGCCATTTAATACTTCAAATCCAAGGAAAATCCTTGGTATATTTTCCCACACCTATACCGAACGTATTTCCCATGGGTCCTATAGTTAAAGATGTCCCAAATCAGTAGTACACATATACAACTGCTGGTGGCTTCTAGGAAAAGGGAAAACTTTTTTTGTGTAACTCTACTGACCTTGCATCCCAATACATACTAAACCAAGCCTTTTATCCTAACCAAAATATTGGGCTAGATCCATTAATTCACGCCCGCACTAAACGTATTATTGAGGCTGTAGAATTTCTACTATGGAAATTATTATATCGCCTCCTAAATTTATTATCAATATTTATTTATTATTTACTACGAAGCTATTCCAATCTTATGCGCTTGTTTCCTATATTCTTCATATCTTTTTTATGCCACTTAAATGTCACTTATTCCTTCACCTCTAATTAATTGTCCCAAATAAATGGTCATTATTATTCAGATTGGAAAATCACTAATGACATTTATTCATTCATTTCAAATCGAATTTATTATAACTATTCTGTCCCCTCCATAAATGTCATGTTTAACTATGCAATTAATCTCGTTAAACACATTTATTTGCTCATTTGATTTATGTAACTCCCTTTTAACTAGGCACTTATTGCCCATTAATTTTTCAATCATTATTCATAAATGTTGAAGTTACTACCTCTTTTTACACTACAACCTCCTAATCCTATGATTTACAATATTATTAATATTTAACCGTCCTAATTATAAATAACATGAGTATCGATGTATATTTATTTATTACACGTTATTATTTATTATATATATGTGTATATATATATTCAATTAGAGGTGCGGTTATACATTATATATATATATATATATATATTTAATTTGCTAATTTCTACATTTAGGAATTTTAGAATACACACTTATATATATTCTACAAAGGACATTCATTTCTACATTTTTATATATTGGAGCTACCTTTCCAAGAAGGAAATTATTACCATTATAACTTTCCATAAACCACCTAAAAGTGAGATTTTTGCTCCGTTTGAAATTACAAAGAATTATATCTTTTCATTTCTATTGAAATAGACAGTGCAAACTACGGAGAAGAACATTATACTTTACACATCTTTTTCATTTTATTGTATTCCTTATTGTTCTAAACAACACACTTTTTATACATAGTTGTGAAGTTAGATAGCCTACGGAAATTTATGCGGTAATAGATACAACTAAATTGTACCTATAACGCTCCAAATAAATTAAAACATAGAAATTTAGATTCCCAGTCAAATTAGAGGATTTCAGATGATTACTAAACAAATTTACTACCCAATTAACATAAGTCTGGAATAAACTTCACAATCTTGTCAATTCACACTTTAAAATATTAAGGGATTAATTTTCAAAATTTCCAAATTAGGTTGTATATGTCATTCCATCTTACATAGGCATAATAATCAAATAAGTTCAATGATATAAATTTCAGTGTTACATATAAATCATATTATTTTCTACTCACCTTTCTAGCTTTCTAAATCTCCATATCCGAATTCACCCCTTTAATTGACTCCTTTTTCCTTTCCAAAAATACGTATAACAAGATATATATACATACCCATTAGAATTACAGATCTGAGAGGAGATTTGAGTTAAGTGAAAATTTAGATTTATAATTATAGAGTTTACCTTTTTCGTAGAATTAATTCACTTCTTCTCTTCTTCTCTTTTATTTTCCGTCCCTCTCTAATATATACATACTTTTTTTTGAAATTTAATATATACATACATACATATATGTATGTATGTATGTAATATTTTATAATTTCTAGAAATAACGGAGTAGAGAAAATGGCAGAGCTTCATTGCTTTGTTTATATGAGAAGAAAAGTGAGAGGCTAGGCCATTATTTATAGGTGCTGAAATCAATTCTATCCATTAGATTAATATTTATTAAATTCGGACCGATAGACCGAGGTTCAACCCTAGTTGCCAGTACTACAACCGGTCGACCGCTCTCCTATAGGCGGTTGACTGATAGAGGTCGACCGGTGGGTCCGAAGATTTATTATTATTTATTTCTTTGGATTCCTTTTTAATTTTTTCAATTCAAAAACTTCAAATGCTTATAAGTTCTTCATTTAAACTCCGATCGCAAAACTTTACATACAAAAGCTGCTCAGAAATTGCCACAAATGCAATGGTGCAAGTTCGTGGTCAAATTCCAACGTTTGCTAAAATTCCATTTTATGCCTTATTAATTATTTATTAATTCTTTTTAATTAATTACTGTTCATTTCATGGGGTGTTACAAAGGCATGTCTGATAAGGACACGGTGACAATTTCGTAGATGAGTTAAAACTGATTTATTACCAAATAAAGTAATTTCTTTTGACCAAATATTTATAATTGTCATTAAAACATTTGTTCTTTTACTCTTAAACGGGAAAGGCTTGTCATATTCAGCATTTATTCTTATTAATTTCTCACTAATTTAATGAATAACTTAACTGGTTGGTTGATTAAGATATTCATTGTCTCTCCATATAATTCGTATTAATTAGGTAAATTATGAGAAAATTCTAGAAAATTCATATAAAATCATAAACACTTTATTCTAGTTGTAGTAAAAAATTTAGATTAAAATATTAGTTTTTAATATTTAGAAACTTTTTTTGACAGCAAAAAATTACCTATTTTCGCATTAGAAAATTCATAGTAATTAATTGTTCATGGAAAAATTATGAAATTATAAATCTATCTCTGAATTTACATTATAAGCATCATATCCCAATTTCAAATCCTTTGGAAGTGATGAACTCATGTTTCATTTTTAATTTGGTCATTATCTTAACCATTTTCATCATGTCTCATATAGATCTGTTATAACATTATGAAAACGTGTTTATAATCATCATAAGCAACGAATGAAATATGAAATCCCAAACCAAAAGGGATATGAATGATAAAGATTATAATCATACTTACCTATATGAAGAAATATGACTAAAACCTTTTCTTTCTTCGAAAATGAATCCTGAATTTGGTTAGCTCTCCCTCCTTCTTTTTGTTAATGGAGGTAGGGTTCCTTTTTACATTTTTTTATGATGAAAGGAAGAGAATAGATTTGTTTTAAGGGATACATGTTAATGTTATAGACTTTGAGATAAAATCCATTTCTTAACCTATCATTCATTAATTCTCTTATTACACTTAGACTCACTTCATCCCATCGGCTAAACATACAATCACATAGCAGGGAATATTTAAATAAAATCTTATTTTATTTTCACACTACTATCCTTCATGCTTGTAGCTAACTACCCAACGTTTAATTTAATTACTAGTTAAACATCTTTCACTATTTTAAACAAATTATTATTTGATTAGTTGAAATTTTACATTAAAAATTAAATTATTAATTTAAATATTTTGTTTACTATAACATTCTCATATTTGTCCTTAAAATACGAGATGTTACAGGAGCGTAAGAAAAGAAGGGGAGAAAGCAAAAAATCTCCTCAACCTCCACAAAATGGGCAGCCTAGATTGGACACATGAAACCGGTCGATAAGTCAGTTGAATCAATCGATTGGTTAGGGTTCCAACCCATGCCGAATTAAAATAGTTCATTCTGGCATATATTCAATCGACTAACCAAGGTTTAGTCGACAAGTTGATCCAACCAATCAATTGATTGGTTGGGAAATAATTTCTAGAGCCATAGAAGTTTGTGGTGAAGTCTAAGAAGCTTTGGACGACATGGTGAAGTCCAGAAAGGTGCACTAGTGTTGGTAGATGGCTTGGGAACTAGGGTCGCGGCTTACGACACGATTCGACCTTTATGGCTCTTTGACAAAGTCATCCAATGATGTATGTAGACTTTTGGAAGCATGTAAATGATACTAGATGACATGGAGGCTACATTTGATGCTTGTGATGCACTTTAGTTCATATGATGATTTTTATAGAGACCGGACGATTGGGTATTTGGTATACAATTCTATATGATATATTGGGTATATGGGTCGAGTCTGTGTTCCTTGGCTATGGCCTTAGGACTTGATGTTACCAAACTATTGGTTTCGGGAGATGATGTGATGTCTCGGTCGAGAGTATCCATGTAATGTTGAGTCAGAGATAGGAGACACCCTGTCTCAATAACAAGGACTTTTAGGCCTCAAATTACAAGTCTTTTGTACTCATATGTAGCTCAGCTGAGGCAGTGACGTACTGATTCACGTTTGTTACACTCGAAGGTAGTAGTTGTTTGAACAAAAAATGGGACAAACATCAGAAGGTTAAGGTGGAGGATAAAAATTGAAGAATTAAAATGAAAACGAGTAAGAAAGAACGCACAACAATTTATAGCGGTTCAACAAATCAAGGCATATGTCCACTTTATAGTTTTATTGCTTATGTTCTGACTTGGAGGCAGAAATTCTTAGGGGTCGGCACAACTCCGACACTTAGTTTTCGGAATTACAAGAATATAGAGTTGAGTAGAATTAAAGCCAAAAGATCCTAAAAAATAAGCTCCACCTTCCTATTTATATAGGTAGGGGCCTAAAATCTCGTACAAAAATATCTCCAAGCCGTTACCCATGATTTAGACCAATTCTCCCAAGAAAGTAAGTGCCACCTCATCAGTTTGTATGAGTCGGTACAACTCCATGATTAGGGGTCGGTGCTGACCCCATAAGATAGCCAACATGGCTGCCTTTAACTCTTCATCTTGGCTCGTCTTGGGGTACCTTCATGATTCCATAGTTGTTTGTACCAATATTAGCTCGTTTATGATTTCAAAAGATGGAGTCGTGAAAGAACAAAGTTGTTAATTCAAGAGTTCACGGAGATCTATAGAGAATTGCTTTGAATCCAAAAAAAACAATAGGGATTAGCTTTTACCATCAAGAAGAGGGCATAGGCAGAGGATGGGACCTAATGATGAGAGAATAGGGGTCAGTACCGACCCACTACTTAGAGGGGTTGGTGCCTGTCTTAGCTTGAGTTCCCTTTGCCTTGGCCTTGCGACTTTGCTTGTGCTTGATTTATGGACTCATGAGGTATCTCTCTGTGATTTTTGCCTTGATAATTCCAAATTCGAATCGCCTAGTTTGTTCAAATATGGCATGGTCAAAAGGCAGGATAACACTTGCCCTCCAAAGTACATCTCGTTTCAAATGTGATGTGCTTTGAATCGAGATTAGTCAGAATTACTGCAAAGGACTCCATTTTGTGTTTTGAATTGCCATTATCCTTTCTGCAAATCGTTCATGTGAAAATTAATGCCCATAGTCATCCATCGTGATGCTCTACCAGCATCTACGATTACAAATCTGGAACGTGACATCATAATCTATCATTCTAAGCTTGATAATTTTAAACTGATTCCTTTCATGGGTGAACTTGATTCTTATTGATTTTGGTCATACCGGGTTTTAGATACGTACACACATGTATGCATTCACATGCACATTCTAGAGTGGGAAGGAGTTCCATAAACGATCCATTACATTCATGTACATAGACATATATCCATACACATATTTATATAAGTGTGTGTGTGTGTGTGTGTGTCCCTCCTTTTTTTGAATTTAGGACTCGGTACCGGCCCATAGTTCTGGGGTCATTACTGACTCCAGACTTGGGAGATCTCCCAAGTTTTATTGTTCGAACTTTGAGTCGATATGTATGTTATAAAACCCATTCTATTTCATTTTCCTCTTTGCTTTTATGTTTTCGATTCACAACTTTGAACTCCCCATTGGAGAAACTTGACCGTGACCTGAACCTCCTACATCCTTACTCACCAATGGCCGTCGCCTCTGCCTCTAGGACCCTCGTCGACATCATCCAAACCTCACTGAACCGCCAATTTGCCACCATCTGAAGACCACCGGCCCAAGCCCTAGCTTTAATCTTGCCTGATCCTAACCCTATCTCGGACAGCATAGGTAAGTGGTGGACTGAACGAACGAAGGCGATAAACTTGGACATGGACTTGGTCATGTACGTGATTGATGTTAAAGACCGTGGTTTGGGTTTGAAAATAAGAAGGAGAAGGAGGATGGAACTCTCCTTGGAATTGGGTCGGTATGACTCCAGCACTTGGAGAATTCCATTAACTTCAAATCCATATGAACCCCTTTCCTTAGTGGATTGATGTCGAGCTTCTTTTTCTTGCTCTTGAACCTTTTCCAAAGCATGGTTAATGATGTGAAACTTTTCCAAAGCATGGTCACATTGATTTATTCCCAGAACGTGAACTGTTAAATAACAACCTAAACTGCACGACACTACACTAGGATCCACTTTAGCGCGGGGAGGGGGGAAGGGGGAGGGGCACAGATTGTGATTAATCTAATGTTGATTATCCGTTGAGTTTTTTTATGGAAATGGATTAGAGACATTTCAAATGTCTTGCTTCTCAAGCCGCAAGTACATCCAATTCGAGATATGTCGAGTCCAACATCGAGTTAAGTTCAACTATGACTCCACATGCCCAACAAACTTCAATAGAGCATGCACAACAAAATCCTATTCGGTGGGAACAACAACAGTAGATTCCATATGTTGAACAGAAAAATCTAGAAAATCCTCAACTCGAACAACAAGTTCCAAAGAATCTAGTAGAGCTGGTGGGTGGGCCAGAAATAGATCCAGCACCCGACACCCTTGAGGATGCCATAATATTAGATGATCGTGTTGATTCTATTGCCTCCAAAATTAACAGAGGATCTCTTCATAGAATATGCAATGAGGATGGAATTCCATTTGGTGACGTCTTATTTCTATCTCGCAATCAAAGAGCCCACAATCCCCCAAAAGAATTATATTGCCTACAATGGATATATGTGCTTGGCCGGCTGCGTCCCACCGTTCAGTTAGTTTGTATGACAAGTTCTTTACTTCATGCAATTAGCTCTGATGCAGCTGCATTTGAATAGCTACGCTTTCCTCCTTGGCACATATATGATTTTTTTTGAGCATTTGAATCGAGTACCTAGCGATGAAGAGATTATATACATATACATACATACATACATACACACACACACATAGCTTCAAGAGTCGAAAGAAAATTCTATCTCTGATTTACTTAGAACCTATCAGTGGTTGTAAAGTAGTCTTTGGCACATGGAATAAGTTGAGCTACTTTAAGAGTGAGTGGTTCTACGTCCGTTGTCCTCCTATGTTCGCCCGTAGATGGTTATCCGGACATAAGCACTAATTTATATGTTTTATATGAATTTGCCTTATAATTCGCAAGCCTAACTCATTTTTATTGGTTATCCAGATGTTCTGGCGAGACCTAGTCATTCAGTGCTTTTAGATGCAGTTAATACCCTTATGGTGGTTTCGGTAGAAGATCGAGACATCAGAGCTCTTCTATCAGATGAGAATCTTATTGCTGATGGTTTGTTAGAAGTGGGTCGCAGTACTGGTATAGTCCGAGGGTTGCTAGTGATGATAACGATAACATCTCGCCTAGTGAAGGTGAGGCTAATTGTAATGACCCGTATTTTTAACGCTTTAAAAATACTAAATTAAATAAAATTTTAATTATAAATCCGATAGAAATAAAATTTTACGATTTATTAAATGGAAATCTCTTTGTATATAAGTTACAAATCCAAAACCAATTTCGATAAGACCGATAATGTAATACATATTAAAAACGTAATGTAATAATATGAAATAGTTGTAACCAATAGCAGAAACCAAAATAATAATTTTAACGTAAGAAACGTGCGTTTTGCGTTAAATGAAATTTTCGTTAAATAAAAATAAACAATAAAATCTCGCAACGAAAATTCGATATTTAAAATGCGTCTATTTAAACATAGGAAATTGTAAAGTTTCGTCAGAAAATATGAAATTAAATTTCAGTCACGTCATTTTGGTTTAAATCAGTTAAAATGTAATGAAAATAAAATGTTTTCGAAACCTAAATATTTTTACATAGAAAATTCTAAAACATCTTCTGAGGAGGACGACATTTTTCGTTTTCCCAAATTCGGACATCTTTAGCTCCGTCGATCTTATTTTTCAGCGTTTTTGCTGCATTTTCCGCTAATAGAAAATTCGAATTTTTGTAATTCAATCATACCACTGATACCCGTATGCCATTTTGATTGTCTCGTCGTGCTGATCTCTGCGGTATATTCAATTCTGGGTTTTGAGGTCCGGTACACGATAGAAACAATAAACCGTTCGTTGTAACGGTACCATAAACTATGACTTGCCTCCTTCCTTCGGTTTCAAATATTTAAAGTACTATTCAAACAAAATTAATTTATCAGCTGAATCTAGGGAATTGCCGTTGCAATTACTTTTATTATGTATTCACTCAAAAATTATCTGGCTTTTCATTAGAGCACACTTTACATATACAATTTAGAACCTGGCCTTCACTATTCCATCAATCAGCATTTTGACTATTGCAATTCTATGCCTTTTTGCTATTTCCAATTACTGTTGGTTCAGTTCTACTTTTATTACTGTTCTGTTCAGAATACATAATATAATAATATTAGCTCTCATATACATAATTTTGACTTGTAGACTTGTACCCTTCTTCCTCCTACTAGTTTGCCTGGAAGTATAAGCTCATCCCATTCTTTGCTTTCGTTCTGTGATTTATATCTATACATAAAAAATAAAAAAACTCATTATCTTTACATCGAACCTCCGCCACCTAGTAGCGCCGTGAACCCCTGACACCCCTCACGCAACCATCCATCAAAAGAACTGTCGCCCTCCTCTTTCCCCGCTAGTGCCGACGAAGCAACCTCCATCTCCATGCTTGCCTGCCCTTCACTTTCCAGATCCAACGACCATACCCAATTCGCTCGAAGCCACCGCAACTGACCCGAGCAACCACGGCCGATAGTACCTCCGCCATTCCAATTTCCCTTCTGCCTCCCAAACGTTGCGAGCGACCGGTGACCCGAACCAGTCAAATTTCGATCATCCATGACCGCCTGTTCTCCCCTCTCATTTGCTCGGCCACCGTTGCTTCCCTTGCTCCCCATCGAGCCTTCAAAGCTCCGCCGATCTCCGTCATCCCAGCGAGAAGCTGATGTTCTACTCGTGACCCCAAGCTCAGCTCACTTCCTCTATTTATAATAGGTAAATAATTTTTGTTATATTGATAATACAGTGATATATATAGATGTGAAGCCGATACGTTTATCTATTTATATATACACATTTATCTACATATATAAGTTCATACAAGTATTAACTTCCTGTGGAAATCTGTATGGGTTATATAAGTTTTATATATATAGTGATTGAATATTAATTTGTTTACACCTATATTACTTTATAGTTATCTGAAATAAATTTTGTATGGGTTTGTAAAGTTAATATATATATATATATATATATGTTCATATAAATTTATTATAGGTCACAGTTTTGTACTGTAGTTTTAATCTTGCAAAGTTGTTTATACATGTATTAAGTGATATGATATAAGCTTTATGAGTTTATAAAGTTATTTATATGTATTAGGTATTTGCTGTTTCGTATGATGTGTACACAGTAAGAAAAATTAGTATGGTATAAAGTATTGTATATCATTTCAGCAAAATGTATAGTTTCCACTACGAATGGGCTGCTATTATAATGTGTATTATTTTATACATGGTTAGCTGTTTAAACACATGTATATTTGGTTTTTTTTAGAAAATTAGTACAAGAGTTATATATATATATATAAAGTTATGTTAGTACATAATATAAGTTGTATATGTAGTTTATAAAAAATGTGCACTTTTGGCTTTCAAATTTATATTGGAAACTTTGTTTATGTGTTTGAATTAAATATTAAATTGGGATATATGTTTAGAATAATAATAATAATAATATAATACACATTTGTTTCTATTTTATCAAACTGATTCTGATCGTTTCCATCTATTCCGGACTTTTAGCTTTGCCGTCAAATTCATGTCAGTTTTGCTTTGCTTCGAAGTTCGTATTTGGATCCATAACTCATCTCATTATCGTTCTTCTCTAGCCTCGAAAGGTGAGCAATCACTCACGATTAATGTTCTTTATTTATTAAATTTGATTTCAATTGAAACGACAATTGAAATATGCTGCTGGTAGTTAATTACACTGTTATATATGCTATTACCTGTATCATTTCACCTGTGACATCTAACACCATCATCTGTTATATATATAATGATAATCTAGTTTGGTTGTTAAATGATTGATTGTTTGATGTTTACATTGGACTTAAATTGTTAATGTAGTATGTGATAAATAATTTGAAATTGAAATTGATGTAGGATAGTTAGATTTGATATATGTGTTAATTTGATTGATGACATTTGTATAATATGACCTCTTTTAAATGTTAAATAAATTGACACGTAGAAATTTGGTAAAAACACCTTGAACCATTTAAATGTTTGTTGCTTAAATTTATGTAGTATGAAATTGAATAATTGATATCAAATGAAACACCATATTAATATTAGTGTAATAATATTTAATCTACATGAAATGATAGTGTAGATTTTAGAAATAATTATATTAATTTGCACAAACAACAATGTAAATTAATACGATTATTTCGGGATTATTTGAATTGATTATTGGATTGTTGTTGATTGTTGTTATTGCTTGTTTATTTACTTTGACACCATCCCAGTTATCACACTGCAAGTTCCCTTTGCTATGCTTTGATTCTCGAATTGAAATGGAATCGGGTTGAAATGATAAATACCCAAATTGAACTTTGACCTAGGATAGAGAATTAAATAAAAATCGATTGGTCATTAATTTGATTTAAAAATAAAATAAAGATTTTATTTGGATAAATAATAAGGTTTTGAAATGAAGTTGAAATTTGAACTTTATGGAAGGAAAATGTTAATATTTAATAATCTGAATCAAAATATTAACATAGTAGTTGATGAAAGAATGTTGTTTTAAGTTTGAAATTATTTAATAATTAAGTTTGAAATTAGTTAATAATTAAGTTTTGAAATTATTTAATAATTAAATAAGATTGAATTATTTAATAATTAAATAAAATTGAATTCTTTATTAAGTAAATTTGAACTTCTTGAATAAGTGAAATTAAGTTTCTTTATTAATTGAGTTTTGAAATTGTAACTAAGTAAATAAATAAGTGAAATCGAATTCCTCTAATAAGAAATAAAATGTGTTTTATTGAAATTAATGTAAGACTTGAAATGTAAAGAATTTGATTTGATGAATTTAATTTCATGCAATTTGTAAGTTTTGATATAATGGAGTTGAACTTAAATAATTGATTTAATGAATTGGAAGTTAAAAAGAAATTGTTTTGAAGGATAAATTTACTTAACGAATATTAAATGAAATCGATAAATGAACTTAAATTGATTTGAATGTAGATTAAATCATTTTAAATGATTTCGGAATGAAACTTATATACGAATTTAAATGAATATTGGAATGGTTTTAAATAGAAATTGTATTATAAGATTTTGAAATGGTAATTTGAAAGTTTTGAAACGTAAATTATGGAAATTGATTTAGAAAGACAAATGAAATGTTGGTTTACAAATTCTATTTGAAATTGAATTCGATTTGGTTTTGAAATATATTAAGCGACCAATCGGTGTAATAATTACGAAAGTTATTAAAGAGACCGGAATCGGTTAGGGACATACTCACTATCTAAACCGAAAACCACTTTAATAACTATACGCGGAGTGTGATCCAGAATGAAGTGGTTGGAATGATGTACGTGATGACTAAAGAAAGAGAACGATAATGGATAGCCTTGACACTTGTGTCAAATTGGAAATGACTAAAACAGGAGCCGTGTCGGGCCAAATAGGGTCAGCTACCTCGAGCGAACACACTTCTTCGAAACTACTCATTACTTGTTATCGATTGGTGCACCCTTGATTTGGGAGTGTTGTTTCGCGGTGTTGCGATCGCTGCGGCGATGCGTTCTCACCAGTCCGGATCAGGCAAACGGTAGTTTCACTACCTTGGGTATTGCCTCATGTGCCTTGTCATACTTGTATCCCTATACCCGACCACTACGATTTGTTTTGTGTTATACCTATGGAGTACTCCCTGATATCCCACTAGTTTACGGTGGAGTTTACAGTGCTATATAGACTATAACGCTTATATAAAATGTGTTAAGGGGGATAATGGTAACGCCTTACCACTATTTTGATATTTTATATTACTGATAGGCATTATCTACTTATCGTACACTACTACATAGTAGATAGTTTAACGGATCCTTAAAGGATGGTTATTCCAAACATCCTTTGAGTTACTTGTATTTCAGTTGCTATTTCACTTGAGTTGGATTTATTGATATAAGAATGTTAATCCTGACTCGAGTGTTTTGTGTTTTGCTTTACGCTCGGGTCAGACTGAGTGATACAATATTCGAGACTCACCTTTGGAGTTGGAGATTCGCTTGGATATCTAGCTATCTATCCAGCTTTCAGATATCCAGTTGATTCCAGTGATTGTATTCTGATTCTTGTATTTGACTATTGTATTCGAGACATCTGTTGTACCTTATTTAACTCTGATATGTATATAGTAGCTTCATGAACTACTATCTTTTGTTTCCGCTGCATTTATTACTCTGTGTCTGTGATTATTTTATTTATTGTATATGCTTAGTTTTGCCAAATTTAAATTAACTATTTGGTATTTTGAATTATTCAAGTCTGACATGTGCGGATGCGAATGGTCTAAAATAGCGGGTCGTTACACTAATCTGAATTTTCCTCCAGTCCCAAGTCATGGGGTTGGAATTGAAGAGAATGTTGAGTGAGTGAAAGAAAAAATTTAGGAAGGTGAAATCATTGGCGAAAGCAACGAGGTTGATCAAGGTAACGTTAACGTAGGCCAGGAGTCTCAAGACTGAGCAACCCCGAAAACGATCAAAAGCCTGCTTTGAAGAAGAGATTAATCGTGAAATTTTCTAAGGCGTAGACTTCTACTCAGCCTCCGTTAGTCACATATGCGAAGAAAACTCAATCTCTTCCTTCGGTGGGAACATTTGCTGCCTTAGGGCCAATTTCTAACTAGTTTGGCTCTTTTGATGTTGGGAATATTAATATTGAGGACATCAACTCCCCTATTTGAATTGATAAGGACTTCATCCCTACCAGTATGGGAGAGATCACCCCCATGAGCAAAGCTCTAGCTCACGGTCCATCATAGAGATACTAGGACACTCATGGATATGTGCACTTCACGACACTTGCACTTGACTTGTATCCTTGCTTGTTAGGTCTAACTTCTTCTCGTTTTATTTATAGGATCCATAGAGAACAGAAAGTATATACACCATTCTATGGAAGATAATATAGTTCGACGGTGGAAATGTGATGACCCGCCGTTCGTAGTACCCTGAATCAATGTCGAATGACAACGTCTGACTCCTGAACACCATAAAAAACAGTCCTTCGGGTAAAATCAAAACAAAACACTAAACCAAGACATCGATCAGATCTTACAATGAAATGGCAACATATAATATACTGAATACACATGAACAAAATAACATGATAATATATAAGAGACCACACTAGCTGAAGTAACTGATAAATGAATATCAATATAGAAAATTAGAATACATCAACTCCTAATAGAATGGAGTTATCTAATACAACAGTCTCGTATATAATAAATAAATCTATCATGTACTACAAATGTATCAAGTATATATATCTCAAAATCTCCATGCTACACCTCTAAAATGCTCAACCGTATCCTATAAGCGCATTCTCAAAAGTACCTAACTCTCAAACTACTCAATCAGGTACCTGAGAGTCGTCATGACATAACCAGACAAAGACAAAATGCGGGTCAGACATAAAGTCTGGTGTGAGGGAAACTATTTCAGAATACTGAATATTAAAACTATGTACAAGTAAACAAGGACAGTTAAGTCACAGCCAACCCTCTCTATGATTGTGGCTCAGGGGAAATCCAAACTGCCTTTAAATAAGTAAAGTAAACTCTTCCTAAACGATAAGGAATTAACTATGTTACCTTTCTTTCTTCCGGTATCCATAAATCAATTTATCATAAATATAAAGTTGTGAGTAAAAACTGGCATGCACAATAGTGAAATGTGAGGCACATCCTATTGTATGAGTGTAAGGTCAAAACTACACTCACTCGAGACTAGTGGTGGTATAGGAATCCTAATCTTGGTCTACCTCTAACGTCAAGGAATTTACACAAGCATATGAAACTCCACAAAAGAACCGTACCACCCAGTATCCATTTAAAAAAATCTATTATACGATATATTATTAATCATCTATTATATATTATAGTATCAATCACCTACTACGATATATTACTAGTCCTCTACTATACAATATAAGTCCATCGTCTACTATATGACATATTACTAATCGTCTACTATATGATATAATATCAATTGCCTACTATACAACCTATTATCGATCGTCTACTATACGATATATTACTAATGGTCTACTATACGATATATTACTAATCTTCCTTCCATTGACTACCCATTGGATAACAAACCAAAATAAGTCAGTACCTAAATGTACCATAGACTCTGAGTTGCATCACAACGCAATAGACTCATATAGATCTCACCTAGACCTCTACTACAGGCATGGGTGATATGTAATCTATTTTAAATAGTCGTTGCCATCTATCTCCGAACATGCTCCGAAATCTCATATGCAAGTCGTGCAATTCTCCCATGGTATCATTGATTATATACGTAATCACTACATATCCATACTATATGGATAGTGAGCGTATTCCGTATAACGTGCTCTCGGTGGCTCAAGTCAATCCACTAAAGTTGTATAGAACGTATCGAACAACTAGAGTTAACATATAACTCTAGTATGCCTAATAAGTCATATTATCTTGACCTCTCGCGGTTAACATCTAGTTCGTATCGAGTGACAACATCACACAAATTCGACCTCTTTTTGAGCATTGTCTCGGCTATATCTATTACATCCTCTTCCACCGGAACTCGATACTTGATCACTAGCAACTAGGTCACAATCTACGACATTTTTCTCCTTTAATTTATTTAGCTCATCCAAATATATTTCTTGAATATCAAACTTCACTAAATATTTTTCCGTCAGCTAACATTGAGTATAAATAGACTACGTATAAATGCATGCACATTCTTCCACATAGTTTTACTCATTCAACTAATTTAATTGTTTAATAAAATCCATATTATACAATTATATAGTCTAATCAGCTCGTTCACAACATTAAGAATTTTCTATAAGTTCTAACATCCAATTTAGCTAAATTCATCTTATTTGAGAATTTAATTCAACAATCAGAATATTTATTTATTCACTCAAATCATATATTTTTTGTATTATTTTATAGAAGTCCCAAAATTATTTTATAAAATAATACTCTTGCTTATTAATCATATTATAGCTAAATTTTACTTAGTTATTCTATTAAAATTAAGATTAGCTATCAATAATGCTACAAAATGTTATATAGCTCATGTATATAATTTCTATATATGTGTACATATACGTTTAAAAATCATTTTTAAGGTCTAAATTTAATAAATCCCGTTATAGCAATATTCTGGATTTTACAACTTTATAAAACCCTATTAAGTAATAAAACACTACTTTTGTAATTTCTAACTTCTGATTAGTGATAAAATATATAATAATATTTCTATCATTAATATAACTCCTAAGTTGAGTTCTGGTTAATTTATAGTCACGCTACAAATTAATACCAACTCCATCTAATTCTATTAGTTACGAATAGAATTCAATATCTATATATACGGGATATTAATCAATTATCCCGAATATTAATAGTAAAATACATAATGGTATGTCTATCGCTAATATAACTCCTAATTAGGGTTTAATTAACTTATAAACACTATAAATTAGTATCATCACTATCTAACTCTATTTGACATGAATACAACATAGTATAAATATATGGGATCTTAATCATTTATCTCAGGTATTTACTCAAAACAAATTCAATCAAATGGGGAAACAATTTCATATATGTATATAATTTCTACCACTACTGGGTAACATTCTCAATATATAAAATTATGGGGATTTGAGCTGAGAAATAATTTCAGAGTTATAATTCCACTCACTTTAGCCATATTTTTAAGTCATCCGGATTGTGACTAAAGCCATTCCATTGTGAAGGTGATGTCTCTACGAGTCCAATACAAGAAACATCATCCAAAACCGACCACATATAAGCAAGATACAAGTTAATGAACATTTGACGATTAATTAACTAAATAATTAATTTAATTAATGCTAATTACCTTTGTTAATCACATTTAAGCCCTATCCCCTCTCATTCACAAACGCATCCGCCTCCTTCTACTTCACCTCACCGCCACTGTGGATCAACTTCGACCACCGCACCTCCCTCAAACGACAGTCCTGGTCAAGAACAACCCATAGCCACCAACCTCTCCTCCTATCATCGACAATAGCTCGAGATCGAGCCCTCTGAAGTCACCGCCATTTGGACCCGGATCCACACCACCGTGTAGAGCCTCTTCCCAATCGCTTCTAGGCGAAGCATGGTCTGGCCAAGGTGATCATTTCATCTTTAGGTGTCGCCGCCTGAAATGTAATGATAGAGGAGATCTAAGGCCAAGAAGCCGTGGACATCCATTTCTATGAACGTTGAGAGGGGGGGACAAAAGAGAATCATATTTTATTTTATGAAAATAAAATTAAAGAATATTGTATTTACCAATTTTCTTTCCACGTTTTCCACTCACACGATCTCTAGCTAGCTCAGAACGAGACAATTCTCGAATCATGCGACTCTATGCATTTTTTGGGTCCTGATGGTATAAAATACGACACCATCCGAGACTGCTCACCGGATGGTTAATTTCGCACATATCATTCACAAATATCAATTGGAAAATTTGTAATCGAAACAAAGTGTGCTCACTATCATTTATAACCAAATACCCATATTTCTGACTTAATGGAAAAGGTTTTGAGACCTAACTTCATCGTATACAAAAGTTAGCCTTTGGATCGATCTACGGATCGAACGTAGACTACTAACTAAAAATCCGTCGGTTAAAATATATCAATGCTTATACTCATTCTTTACCGCTCGGACAATCCGAACTCAATAGAAGTGGTCTCGAGTCCTAATTCATTCATTTATGAAAGTTGAGTTTTTAGCCCATCGATTAAAATATCACTCTAATATTTAAATAAATAAATTATTTAAATATTCCAAATGCATAAAAATGCGGGTTATTACAGGAAATGTCATCCAAGTGCTTACTATCAAGGCAGCGACCAGGATTCGAAATCCAGCCACCAATCTGATCGTGATAGAGGTAATCACGATAGAGATGTTTGAGACAGGTATAGCCATGGTAGAGATTGCTCATCATAGGACTCTGGCTCTAGGTATCTCTCTAGGTCCCGGTCTTCTCCTAAAAAAGACTTAGATAGGCATTCGAGTCGCTATGATGACATCCCACCAGGCGGTACATCTCATGCTCCACCTCCATCTTCTGTTCCTGCTCAATAGTTGACCTCAGCTCATCGCAGTCGATCTTCCAACCGCAAGCAAAAAAAGAATAGTTATTAGACTTCTCATCATAGACTTAGCAATGAAACAGTTGAAGCTCCAATCGTCTCTACGGAGGACCAACTTGCCGCTAATGCCCGAATAGCCAAACTAAAGGAAGAATTTTCAAACATTTGCTTTGACGGTCTTATGTTCATGCCGAACTTGAAAAGAATCATGGCTAACGTCCAAAAGATGGCCATCGATTGTGTGATCGTCATTCACAATAAGTGTAATGAATTGTCTAAGTTAGTTGAAAAGATATCCAAAGTGTCAAGGCAAAGACAACTTGAAATTGAAAATTAGAAACTCCTCGAGGCTGATAATAAAAGAATCATAGCCAATCTCTATGCCGAAGTTGAAAACTTGAGGAAGTCTTAAGCTGAAGCTGAGAAGAAAGCTGCGGATTTCATCAAGGCACTCGAAGAGGAGAGGACCAAGCATCAAGATGAGATGGAGAAAGCCTTCCGTTGAAACCATGATTTGGTATTGGAAAGAGATGCCGCAAACAGGAATGCGGCTAAACTGAAGATCATGCTTGAGCGCGAAACAAAGGAAGAGGATGGCGCGCTCCAACAAGCTTAGAATTACTGTGAGGAGCTGGTCAATTCTAAGGAAAAAAGGGACAAGGTGGTCGAACGTGCTACAAATTTAGATGTGTTCGTCAAGAGGGAGATTGAGGCCGCAAAGAAGCGGATGATGGATAGGTTTGAATTAGTGCTTATCAAGTACAGCGCCAATTAACTCAAGTTCCGCAACCTGAAATGGCTTAGTGATGACTATCCCAGGGTTCTGGGCCTGGCTTGGGAATAGATAGTTTTAGAGGACAAAGCATCCTTGAAATGTGGTGAGGCAAATCTTGCTCAACTGGACAAGGAGGTACTAATAGACGATGAACCCAGTGTGTTAAGGAAAGATGAGATTATTATTGATCCGGAGCGAGCTACCACTACACAGAAAAACTTGGGTGAAGGCTTCAAATCGACGCCACACGATGTCACTGCTAGCCAAACACTTTGGTCTCAAGCTGATCTAGTTTCATCCTTTAATCCTGGGTATGATCTAGAGAGGCCTCAGATCCATAAGCTACTATTCTTTCTCCCATTCCTAAGGGGAACTTCGATGGCACTCCGGCCTGCACAGAACCCCAAATCGAAGAAGGTATCTCATTGACTTCTCCTATATTTCAGAGAGTTAACATGTCACCACTTAATATAGCTAATCTCTCCTTTTGTTTCTCAAGCTTTAGGTCAGCCCCACAATGCCCCATTTCCTGACAAGGACTCTCAGTCGGGACTAGTAGTGCCTGCAACGAATCAGTTACCGTTACAACTTCAATAATGATCCCAACCATCCCGGTTGGAGAGGCTGCTGGATTTGATGATGCTTTGCTCGATAAAGGGACTAGAGGTACTCAGGAAGCTCAGATCGATGAGGATATCATGATAACTAGAGTTTTTGAGTCCCTATTGGGTCGTACCTTGAGTCAACTTGAATGGGAACTTGGCCTTACCAAAGAGACCATGCTGTAGAAAATTGAGAACTAAATCCTTCTCGCTACAAAGATTAAGCAGGAGAATTTTGAAGCTCTCCTTCCTCCTTTATCAATCTCTTTGCCTGGGCAGACTATCTTCGCTCTGATCCATATGCCTCCGCTTAGTACCACTCAAAGCTTATCTATGGGATCTTTGTAAATCACTCCACCTAAGGCCAAAGGAAGTGAGGGAAGAGTAAGGAAGCAACTAGAGGGATCCAGTATGCCTTCTTCTATGGAGAAGAAGAAGGAAGAAAGAAAGAAGAAACCAAAGCAGTGATTGCCTGTCTTCTTTATGCCTTTTGGTTATATAGCAATACTTAGGCTTTTTTCTAGTTCCTCTGGTTTTGCTTTTTTCGACGGGTGTTATACGGATTCAGCCTCCGCTTTTGTTTTCTTGCTTAGGCGCAAATAAACTTGTACTTAGCTTTCCAAGTTTCATTTTGAATGTTAATAACATATACTTTTTTGCATTGCCAAATTTTTATATGAATTTGCCTAAGCTGTTTTAGAAATGCACTTTCCATTCAATGTAATCGTGATCCATTCCTTTTAGTGATTATCGTCGGACTAAATCCTTAGCCCGCTGTGTATTTTACCGGCCTTTTGTCGCTCTTACAAATGCAAAGTAATTATCGAAGCGCCAAACTTTGGGCATTAACTAGAGTTAACCACTTAGAATAGCGGTTCAGGTATCCTTTTCTGAGATAACGATATCTGATTGCATCGAACTCCGTGTACCAATCTAAATTAACTTATCATAGTTCACACATCCTCATCCTGGATGTTTATTTCCAATTGTGCCTAACTTTGAGTGTGTCGATTCAAGGTTCATAGGTAAGATTCCACCTTACACGGGCATGGATCTTTAGTTTCGGCTACATGTTAAAGATTAAACGGTCTCATCATGTCCTTTTCAGTTTATACTCCTACCCTCAATCCAAGGATAAGAGTTGAGCGAGTAAACAGTCATATTATGTTCGATTTGATTTATACTTATGTACCTACACCGGGAGCGAGAGTTAGCGAATGAACGGTTGTGTTGCATTAATTTTAGGTTTATACTCCTACCCCTACGCTGGGAGCGAGAGTTAGTAATTGGCATCAATCCCCGGATACAAAAAAGGACTTCAAGGGTCCGATCATGCAGAAGTTCATTTAGCACCTATCTTCGGGTATCAAGAAGAACTTCATGGACCTGATCATAGACCATAGAAGTTTGATTGGCACCTATCTCTGGGTACCCGCATACCTGCATTATTCACATGCAGATTCATTTGAGTCGGGCAAGTCACAACTCTTAAGCAATGGAAAGACAGAGTCTTGGACTCGACAAACCGTTTTATTTCACAAAAGACAAGAAATGATAGAATATGTCTTATTACACAGCTCCAACCAATTATTTACAAATTTATTTCTAAGTGAAATAGCGTCGTATGTGCTCGCTATTCCCTCGGGAGTGAGATCCCATCTATCGTCGCCAACTTGAAAGTTCCATCACCAAGCTTTTGTTCTATCGCGTACAAACCTTCCAATTACGGCCTAAGTTCCGGGGGCTCAGGAAGACTCGTTTAAGGACCAAGTCATTGATCTCAAAAGTTCAATTCCTGACCATAACGTTGTAATATCCGGTGACCTGGTGTAGTATGCAACCACCCTCAACTCATCTACGTCGCGCTTCTTATCGATTATATCAAGAGACTCTGGTAGAAGCTGGTCATTAGTCTATGGATTGTAGTGAATCACTCGATGAGAAGGTACTTCCAGTTCAACCAGAATCGTAGCCTCTGATCCGTAGGCTAAGAAGAATGGAGAGTGGCAAATCGTTGACTTGTGGGTTGTTCGGTAAGCCCGTAATACTAATGGAAGTTCATCGACCCACTTGCCCTTGGCCTTTTCCAACCGCTTCTTAAGAATGGACTTGATAGTTTTGTTTACAGTTTCGACCTGTCCATTCACTTAGAGGTGTGCAACCATAGCAAATTACTTCTCTATGTGATGCCGACGGAAAAAACTTTGAATTCGATACTGTTGAACTGGGTCCCGTTATCAGTTACAATTGCCTGTGGAACTCTAAAACGACAAATGATATTTCGAACAACAAAGTTAATTACTTTCTATGTGGTGATCATGGCTAATGGCTCTGCTTTAGCCGATTTGATGAAGTAATCACCTGCGATGATGGCGTACTTCAACACCTTTAGATATCAGTAATACATCAATAATATCAATTCACCAAACTGCAAACGGCCAAGGACTGACCGTTTAAGTAATCTTCTTCGGTGGGGCTCTTGGAATTTAAGCAAATCTCTAGCACTTGTCACACTTTCAGGTGTAATCAGCTGCGTTTTGGTTGAAAATTGGCCAGAAATATCCATAACGGAGGATCTTCGTTGCTAGGGTTTGCCCCCTAGTGTGGTCGCCATAGGCCCTTTCATGAACCTCTCTTAGTACTCGCTTGCCCTCTTGTAAGCGACATACCGAATCATGGACAGAGAAACCCTTCCTGTAAAGTATTCCTTCATGCATGATGTATCTCGAGGCTTGTCGATGGAGCTTTCATCGTTCATTCCTTCTCTTCGGAAGGATTCCCCTTTGCAAATAATCCTTTATTAGAGTCATTCATGACTCCCTTTCGGGTTCAGTCTTCAAGTTTCAGTTGACATCCATCTGGTCGATGCTTAGAACCGAAAGTACTTCTACCAGAACCAAGCCTATTAGCTGCGCATCTCCGGAACTATCCAACTTTGCAAGTGAGTCGGCCTTCTCATTTTCCACTCTAGGAATACGAGTGATTGTGTAATATTCAATACCACCGAGCAGCTTGAGGACCCAGTTTAGATAAGGAGTTAATCTCACTCCTTTTGCTTAGAAATCTTTTCGAACTCGACATATTACTAGCTGGGAATCATAGAAGATGTGTAAAGTCTTTATCCCTGGTTCCTTGGAAATATTGAGTCATGCGATCAAGGCCTCATATTCAGCTTCATTGTTCGTTGCGGGAAAGTCAAGTTTCAAGGCATAACATATCGGTTTTCTTCTGGAGTGACAAGTACAACTCTAGCGCCAGAACATCGTTCATTAGATGCACCATCGTTATACATCTTCCACTCAGTATCTTTCTCACAACTACTCCTAGAGTATCATCTCATATAGAGAATTCAGCTTTGAAATCCGCCAAAGCTTGACACTAGATTACTCTCCAAAGGTGATTGGTTATGTCGTATTGGCTCAATTCAATGTTCCATTTCAACGGCCTTCCAAAAGTTTTAGGTTGCTACAAGACTAGCCGCAAAGGCTGGTTGGTGAGAACATTGATTGGATGAGCCTGAAAGTAAGGGCAGGGCTTTCTCGAAGTGATTAACAGACAGTATGCAAGCTTCTCTAGCCTCGGGTAATTTCTTTCTACTCCCATTAATCTCTTACTTATATAATAGACCGGTCGTTGGATGCGAGATTCCTCTTGTATGTGTGCGGTACTCAAAGCGTGCACCGATACTACTAGGTATATAAACAAGTCGTCATCATCCAATGTCTTTGAGAGGATGAGGGTCTATCCAAGTAATCCACCAGAGCTTGGAATGTATCTTTACATTGCGATCCCGCTCGAAATTCATTTTTCCTTTTTTAATGACGTCAAAGAAAGGATTGTTCGTGACTCTGGAGATAAACCGACTCAGAGCCACGACCTTCCCATTCAAGCTTTGGACTTCCTTGATCGTCTTCGGAGCCTCAGTCTTTCTCAATGCCTCTATTTTTTTGGGACTGGCTTCAATCCCATAGGAGTTCACAACAAAGCCTAAGAATTTCTCTAATGCAACGTTGAAAGAGAATTTCAAGGGATTGAGCTTTATCTCATATTTGTGGAGGATGATGAACATCTCTGCCAGATCATTGACGTGGTTTATCGAACGCCACAACTTCACAAGCATGTCATCCATGTAAACTTTCATTGAACGTCTAATCTGATCTTTGAACATCCGGTTCACGGGCCTCTGGTAAGTTGCTCCTGCATTCTTTAATCCAAAGGGCATGACCAGACAGCAATACAGTTCGAGATCGGTTATGAAGATGGTGTGTTCCTGATATGGGACGTGCATCAAGATTTGGTTGTATCTAAAGTATGCATCAATGAATGAAAGTAACTCATATCCAACCGTCGAATCCACCAACTGATCGATCCTTGGGAGCGGGAAGCTGTCTTTCGAGTATGCCTTATTCAGATCAGAATAGTTGATGCATATTCTCCACTTCCCATTTTCTTTCCTAACCCAAATAGGATAAGATACCCTGGGTATAAGGCATCGTAGATAAAGCCGTTGTCCTTCGGCTTATCTACCTATTCTTTTGAGTGCATTGGATCTCTCCAGACCTGGGCTGCGACATTTCTATTTCATAGGGTTTCAGTTGGGATTTATAATTAATGCATGGCTCGCTATTTCCAGCGAGATTCCACACATATCTGAGTGCATCCAAGCAAACACATCTAGGTTTGCTTGGAGAAAATCAACCAACTCCTTCATCACCCTTGCTCTAAGCTTCGATCCGACCTTTAGGACCCGATTTGGACCATCCTAGTTGAACGGAACAACGATCGTTAACTCGGCGGGAGCTGCTCTCCCACCTTCTGGCTCTTTACGTCAGTCCATGTCATCATGGAACCGATTGGGTTGCACGACTCGATGCTCAGTCAGTATTTTCTATGCGTCCAAAGCCTTAATGTAGAGGGTCCCCTCCACATTCTTTCGTTTCTCTCTTCTCTTGCTTCTATTAGCTCAGTGGCATAGCACTCGCAGCCAGTTACCTGATTTCCCTGGATAATTCCTACGCCGTTCTTTGTAGGAAGCTTTATCATCAAACACCAAGGTGACATAGCCGCTCTGAACTTAGCTAAGGCCGTTTGGTCCAGAAATGCATTGTAAGTTGAGTAAATATCCAACACCAAAAAAGACATGACTCGCACTTGCTTGCGGTCGCCCTCGCCAAGTATCACCAGCAATTTTATATATCTAATCGGCTCAGTAGCCGTCCTGTTGAACCCCTGTATTCAAAATTTACAAGGTTTCAAATCCTTCTCTTTCAATATCTTTTTATCATAAACTTTCTTAAATAGGATATTGACTAAACCTCCACAGTCAACTAACACCTTCCGAATAATAGTAGGACCAATCGTGGCGATCACAAGTGGGTCTATAGTTGGAGCTTCCACTCCATATGCATCTCTATTTCGAAAAACAATATCATCCGTCATCGTTCTGCATTGTTTTGCCATAGTCTCATCTTTAACAGCAAAGCAACTTTCACTCTCCCCATGTTTTATTGCACCAACATATCTGTCCATCTCAGCTAGACTCTTATCGGCTGGGTGTGGCCCACTGATAATTGTATTAATCACCAACCGTTTTTATGGCCACCTGAATGCATCAACACTAGGCTCAGCTTGCCACCAATGGGAAGATGACCCAAGGACATTAGAGTTTCCTTGTCCGTTATCTTGCGGGGCCTTGAAATATTGATGTAATTTTTTCTTGTGAATCAGCTCCTTAATCATACCCTACAAGTGTCTGCACTCGTTGGTATTGTGATTGTGAGTTTCATGGAATCTGTATAACTTGCCTGACTTTCTCTTTTTCTCAGTTTCTCTCTCGGTGTCGGCTTTCTGTACTGCTCGGTGTTTTGAGTTGCTAGATAGATATTCTCTATTGAGTTGTTTTGTTTGGTATAGCTATCATACTTAGGAGTCCTAATATGATTCCTGTTATATGGCTTCTTCTTCTTAGCCCCATCATAATTCTGTTTCCGATTATTGTTTTGGTTACCAACATTCACATCTACATTTCCAGAGCTTCCTCCAGACTGCTTTACAACAACATTGCTTTGCATAACTGCGTCTGAATTCCCAGCACCAGTCCTTTATGGATGCTTGCGCGCTTCCTCCAAGCATAAGTACTCATTAGCTTTTTTATAAAAAGCATCCATTTTCGATGGGGGCTTCTTTTCCAACCATTCCACGAACTCCGTACCGGAATGAATCCACCTAGTCAACACCATCACCACTGTGTCAACCTTGGGATATGTAACTTATGTCATGGCTGTGTGGAATCAATTCAAGAAATCCTTCAGCGACTCTCCGTCAGCTTGAAAGAGTTTTGACAATGACATGACATGTTTTGAATGTGAAGTATGTAAGCAGAATGCTCCATAAACTTCTTCGACAACTTAGCGAAGGATGACATGGACCTTGGTGGAAGTTGAGTGAACCACATTCTAGCTATTCCTTCTAGGAAAATTGGAAAACAACAGCATTTCACGACATCGAAAGCTCTGGTGGAACCATATGTCATTCATATGTCATCAAGTGCTGCCTTGGATCCATCATTCCTCCGTACAACGACATCGTTGGCATTGCGGATCTCCGAAGGTATCTCTCGTGCAGAATGTTCACTGTAAATGGATTCCACTAGGAGAGGTACACCATTTATCGTGGCTTCTAAAATGATTTTCGCTAACAAGTCTCCTGACCATGTCCTCTAAGTACTCTGGGTCAACAGGTTTGAGTAAATGGCAGTAATTGGGCTCCACCCCGAGTGTTCAGCCTGGCGAACGCTCTCAGTTTGGCTCTCACTACCTAGGTTCTCCAGCCTCCGGGAGATCCATTCATCCACCCATCCCCTCTGTTTGATTCCCATGAGTTTTATCATCAACAGCAGTACAACTTTCAATATTCCAATCATTAGCAATGCCTCCAAAAGTCAAATCCACACCGCATTCTAGAAAGCGAGCTCTGGGCCTACTATTGGATGGGTTGGTACCGACCCTTGAGCTTGGGTCGTTACCGGTTCCTAAATTTGATCATGGAGCTCGTCCTCTTTCTTGGTGAGATGTTCCAATAGCGTTCTGAGTCCTCTTTTGCTTCCTGTCCCTCCGTCTCTACTTAGATGATGAGGAACTTTCTAACTCTGAACTAGAATCTCCTCTACTCCTCCTACGGCTATTCTAAGTTAGCTCATTTAGCAGTCTCAAGCTCTGCTGCATCGTTTGATTCATCTCATTTTGACTAGCCTAGAATCTATCTTCCATCTGCTTCATCATCCTATCCATTTCCATTCTGGTCACGACTTCAGTCGGATTTTGGATCTTCGGTTTAGTAGGTTATGCAGCTTTATATACGTGCTGGGCATTCTGGTTCTCAGCTTTAGTAATAGCTCTGAAATTGGTAGAATGGTCTCTTCTTAATGGGGCCACTTCTCTTAGGTTGCAAAAAATCTAAATAGTAGGCAATGTGGTAGGAAAGTTTGATCTTTCTCTTGGACTCAAGAAATTCAATAGTAGATGATGGATCCAAATAGCCTTGAGTTCAACTTTCAATGAACGCACCAAAATGTTTGAATAAAAAATGGCACAAACACCTAGAAGTTAAAGTGGAGGATAAAAAGCGAAGAACTAAAATGAAAACAAGAAAGAAAGAAAGCATAACAATTTATAATGGTTCGGCAAATCAAGGCATACGTCCACTTTATGGTTTATTACTTATGATGTGACTTGGAGGTAGAAGTTCTTAGGGGCCGGTACAACTCTGAGACTTAGTTTTCAGAATAACAAGAATATAAAGTAGAGTAGAATTAGAGCCAAAAGATCCTAAAAAATAAGCCCTACCTTCCGATTTACAGAGGTAGGGGCCTAAAATTTCATATAAAATTATTTCCAAGCCGTTGCCCATGATTTAGACCAATTCTTCCAAGAAAGTAGGTGCCACATCATCAGTTTGCATGGATCGGTACAACTCCAAGGTTAAGGGTTGGTACCGACCCATAAGATGGCCAACATGGCTGCCTTCAACTCTTCATCTTGGCTCATCTTGGGGTTAGCTTCATGATTCCATAGTTGTTTGTACCAATATTAGCTCGTTTCTGAGTCCAAATGGTGGAGTCATGAAAGAAAAAAGTTGATGATTCAAGAGTTCACGGAGATCGATAGAGAATTGCTTTGAATCCACAAAAAACAGTAGGGATTAGCTTTTACCATCAAGAAGAAGGCATAGGTAGAAGATTGGACCTAATAGATGAGAGAATAGGGGTCGGTACCGACCCATCACTTGGATGAGTTGGTGCCTTGGTCGGTGCCTGTCTTAGCTTGAGTCCCCTTTGCCTTGGCCTTGCGACTCTGCTTGTGCTTGATTTCTAGACTCTTGGGCTATCTCTCTGAGCTTTCTGCCTAGATAACTCCAAATTCGACTCGTCTAGTCTGCCCGAATATGACATGGTCAACATACGAGATAACTATGGTGTAGATGCCTTCATATTGGTATTATATTACTTAACCCATGTGATTGATTTTGGCCTTGTCGAGGGAGCCGGGACCCAATAGCCCAGGGTGTAGTGTATTCTTTACACTTGGGGTGCAATTATGATTTTATTAGTTTGATAAACTTATCACGTGTTGTAGAGCACTATAGTAGAATAGTGCTAACTTATTGGATATAGCAGAAGATAAATGTTGAGGTATTGTTACACTGCCTTGCACAATATCATTTAGTATGTCGATTATCAAATACATGCACATTGTTATCCAATTTGAAGATACTTCTCACTCACTGGGCTTTATTTTACACCTCTCAATGTTGTCTCTTTTGTTATCTATTTTTTGAGTAGGTTGGTTGAATGAAGAAGATATTGTTATCTGAAGCAGGTTTTAGAGCCATAACTACATATACTATTGTGATTATATATCAGATATTTTGTATATTGACATGTCAAACTTTATCATGTATACGGGACTAACTGTATATGGCATCTAATGTATTATTAGACTCTGCCTGTTTGGAGTATCATGTACTAAGACATTGGATCTTATATCTCATATACATATACATATACGTGTGTGTTCGCGCACATGTCCTATTAGTCTTGTACATGTATGATGTTTATTATCCTTTATAACTTCTGTCGCGAGACTTTTTTATAACCCATAATAGATATGCTATGTTTAGCTTAAATTTTTACCTAACAAATCGTCATTCATGAGATTTGTTGATTCGGGTGATGTTTGGTGCATAGATTTAGGATGATACAAATGATGGAGCATTGTAGCAAACTGTTAGAAGAAGGCGTTTCCTCCACTTGTTTATACATAAAATACACAAGCACTTTTTCCTTACTATCCTGACCTTTCAACGTGACAACTCCATTTAAATAATAGTAGTAACAATAATAATAACAACATCGCAACAGTAAAAAGTTCAAAAGGTTACACTTAATGGACATAAATTTCATTCACCATCGCAAATGGTTAATGCTTCTACTTAATGACAAAATATTGCACAATCAATTTCAAAGCGTAGATAAACACGAACATTTACACTATTTGTTTTCAAATGTGAGTACAAAATGCAAATATTTGCACGAACACTTAAAATTGCAAATATTATAATCAATTTAAGATGCTTGTACTAAAATACTAAAATTTCTCATTGTGTTCTTCAAAATGAAGATAAATGCAAATATTAATTCAAAACGAAGATAAATGCAAATATTTACATCATCCATGTGAAAGTGCAACTAATCGTAGATATTTGTACTTTACACCATCCATGTGAAAGTGCAACTAATCATAGTATTGGTCTTATTTTACTTACTCTATATGACGGTTTTGGGCCTTGTCAGGGGACCCAAGATCCAATAGCATAGCGTATAGTGTTTTCTTTACACTTCGGTGCGATTATAATTTTAGTAGTTTGATAACCTTATCATGCATTGCGATGTGCAGTTAAAACCCCGCTAAAGCCCTGTAAAATCTACGTTATAGCGCGTAGCGCTCTTCGACCGTTACGTTATTTAAATTTAACGCTATTAAACAGTAGATCGGTTTTAAGTCCCATTATTTTCAACTACACTCGCTAAATTAAACTTTTAGCACTCGCTTTAGCAATATTAATATACAAAGTTTGATTTGATTTGTTATCATTTAAACCAAATCAACAAAGTTAGAGTAAAGACCTAATTTTAGGCCATAAATGCTCAATATAAGTTAGAAATATATTGTAGTCACCAAATCTAGTCCGCACAAATCATTATATTATTCGGTTTTGTTATATAAGATTAAAAGATATTTCTTTTATTTACACAAATGATGTGACAGTGAAAATAAATTAACTTTAAATATTTGGTTTTATGTCTAATGAAGTTTTTTGCACCTCCGTTATATCCCGCTATATTCCTGCTTTATCCTCCCTATAACTATTTACATATATATATGCCGCTATAGAGCCGCTAAGCGCTTTAACTGCGTAGGTATTGCGACGTTATGGTAGAGTAGTGCTAACTTGTTGAATACAGAAGAAGATACATGTTGAATTATTGTTACACTACCTCATACAAATATCATTTAGTATGCTGATCATGAAATACCCACACATTAGTTATTATACAACTCAGAGATACTTCTCACGCACTAGGCTTTATGTTTGAACTCTCAATGTTGTCTCTTTTGCAATCTTTTGTTTGAGTTGGTTGATTGAATGAAGGAGACATTGTTATCTGAAGTAGGTTCTAGAGCCATAAGTGCGTATATTGATACGATTATCTATCAAGTATTTTGTATATTGACATGTGAAAATTTATCATGTATATGAGGCTAACTGTATATGATATCTGATGTATTTATTAGACTCCACCCGTTTGGAGTATTATGGACTTCGATATTGGATCTCATATCTCATATATACATGATGTCCTATTGGTCTTGCACATATATGATGTTATATTATCCGTTATTTCTTCCACCATGAGAAGTTGTTATAAACTATAACAGATATGCTCTATTTAGTTTAAACTGTTACCCCACGAACCGTCATCCATGAGATTTATTGATCCGGATGCCGTTTTGTGCATAGATTTAGGAGGATACAAATGACAGAGCCTTGTAATAAACCGTTAGAAGAAGACGCTTTCTCCACTTGTTCATGCATAAAGCGCGCACACGCTATTTTCCTTACTATCCTGGGGCTAGATAACGAGACAACTCTATTTAAATAATAATAGTAACAATAATAACAACAACGTCGCAACAATTAAAAGTTCAAAAAGGTACAATTAATCGATATAAATTTCATTCGCTATCCTTATAGCCAATGTTTCTACTTAACGATAAAATATTGCACAATCATTTTCGAAATGTAAATAAACACAAATATTTCCGCTATCTATTTCCAAATGTAAGTACAAAATGCAAATATTTGCACAAACACTTAAAATTGCAAGTATTATAATCAATTTAAGATACTTGTACTAGAATACTAAAATTCCTCATTATGTACTTCAAAACGAAGAGAAGTGCAAATATTTATTCTAAACAAAGATAAATGCAAATCTTTACATCATACATATGAAAGTGCAAGTAATCGCAGATATTTGCACTTTCTACTTTGCATTGTATATAGCTTTTGCAAATGTTTAAAACAAAAATTCACCTTATATATTTTGTTTGAAAATATATAAAAGTTGTGATATATTAGCAATAAAGAAATTGAGGAGTACATGTTCAAATGAGAGAGCTTTTTTTCCCTACCTTAAACGTTCAAACTAATACGAGGGTCCTTATTTTACGAAGTGAGCGGAAAATTTGAGCGAAGTATTTGAACGGAGCATTTGAGCAGGACATTTGAACAGAGAATGTTGGATAAACGGAGAATGCGTTTGTATGCTGCAAAAGGAGGACTTGAGCAGAGCATTCAAAATGCGTTTGTGCACCGGACGCGAAAGCAAACGTTAACAAATGAAAACTGCCTGCGAACGGTGGCTGAGTTTCTATAGCCCGAGATGGCTATATGCTAAAGTAGTTCTATTTAAGTTTATCCACGAACGCTAAAGTTATCATACGAACACATAGAATTAAAACAGTAAAGTGACAATTGGTTTTGCTACGCTTAGCTGTATTTGACCCACCCGTCAACGCAATACATAAACCAACTTGTGAATTCATATTGTTAATATGAAGGTGACAATTAGGATGAAACAAATTTGTAAATGAATTTGTTTATGTTATTTTCTAAGCTTTAACCTAAAATCAAAATTAAAATTATAAAATCCTAATTAGCTTTGTTTTGGTGCTATATTATTTTATTTGCCAACCAGATAACTCAAGAGTAGTACAAAATTGAATTTCAAATGACTTAATTGAGTAATCTAGCTTATTTCTTGAGGTAGAGGTGAGGGTTTATCGGTTCAAAACAAATAAAACAACCAATAATTTTGATTGGTCCAAATCGATTTTCTTAGCTAAGTGATTGAGTTTTGTTTTTATTTTCATAATTACTTGGTTTTTTTTGGATGTTTACCGTATTTTATATTTTAAAACAGAATCAATCAATTAAACCGAATATAAAATTATATAATTTGTAAGAAATATAATTATCAATGAAAAATTATATTATTTTCTTAACAATATTATTTTTCTTTCAAATTATGTTAATGTCCGTGCAAGTAAAGTTGACCGTTTCTTAAAATTATAAATCATCACATTTTTCATATAAATACGGACCAAGTCAACCATTTGCTTCTTGTATATTACAATAATGAAACTCATTTAAAGGCAAATCAATTAAACTAATCAAATCAAACCATTTTTTTTGATTCAGTTGGTTTCGATTTTGAACGATATCGTTTTGGTTTGATTTAGTTTTTATTTACTGAACGGTTATTTCAGACTTGGTGTTTTTTATCGGTTTCAAAACGAACCAACTATTTTTTCCAACCCTAGTTAGAGCATTTCCAACCGAGTGTCGGTTGGAAAGCAACCGACCCCCAACAGGGGGTCAGTTGTGCTCTTTTGGTTGCTTTGGCAACCCTGGGGTTGTGGCCATAGCCTTGTTTTTTTTTTAACCGACTAAATTCATATTTTGTCTTAGCAGGTTAAAAGAAAGGCTGCTAAGGCTAAATATCGGTTTTCTTTTAGTCGGCTAAGTCTCTATATCCTTAGCAGGCTAAATTAAAGCCGACTAAGAATGCTTTTTTTTACCGAGTGGAGTGGATTTTGATTGAATGAGTTTTGTATTTACGTGTGTCAGCACACACGGTTGGAAATGCTTTTATGTTTAATTGTCATTCTAACTTGCTCTATATTTTGTTTTGCATGGTCTAGGTATTTAAAGAAGAAGAAAAAGGTTCATTTTGTCAAATGTCAAATAGTGCATTTACGGCAAAGCAAAAACCGGTTTGACTCCCGTGATAGCACGTTTAAAAGCAACAAAATAGTTTTACTTCTGGGGATTATGATGATATAAAATTTTGTTTAAAGTTCAACGTGGTATACTACAAGGATTTTGTTTGGGTTGAACTTTCTTGTTGATAAATTCATCATGCCATTACATAATAATAATAAAAAAAACTAGGCAGAATTTAAAAGCTTGTTGTAATAATAGACTTAGTAGAGCCATCAAGATTGGCTCGGTTAATTGACATTTCAGACCGTGTGATTAAATTTCACGACACTTGTTTTGACGGTTCTGAACTGCTCTGTATTACATGTGTTATGATAATCCTTATAAGTTTTTTTACACCGATTATTGTTAGTTATAAAATAAATATAAGTATGTGTGTGTATGTTATATTATATTGTGCATATGTGTAAATAATATTATATGTGTGTGTAATATTATTTTAATATAAAACTCTTGGCATCGATGTATGTTAAACTATCAAGTATGTATGATCGGCTATAACAATACTTTGCGTAAACTAATCAAAAGTACCACGATCATTGACGGTCAAAACCGATACTTTCAAAACCCCTCGTAACCGCTACTACAGAACTCCCAAGCGGAGTCTTAGTAGAAAATTTAGTATGGATATAGAATTAGTTAATGATTTGTATTTGCCATTTAAAATTGTGCAAATACAATCGAATACAAAGTTGAAAATGTATCTTTGCAATTTTAAAGTGAACAAATACAAATTTTAAAACGAAATCTATTTTAAATAAACTTATAAGCAAACCTATTATCACAATAAGCTCGAAGATTATATCTAAGATCAGTCGTAGTTACTGTTTATCTGCACTTTTAATTAATCGTTTTAATACAATATATAACTATTCAAAGGTTACATGGAAAGTGACAACAGCTGTCATTACAAAACTTCGATTTGGATTAATTAAACAAATATTATATGTGGTCAAAACTGGACTTTGCCTCGATCAAATTATTTCTTACTACGGGGTTAAAAAACATGCATAAATAGATCCGGCGGCCAAAGCAATTTGTTCATTGGTTTATCTTCTCACACACACACTCTCTTTTTGGATTCTGCTTCCATTCCCGAAATACATCGCAATTTACGATTAAACCTGAACTATCCTCTCTCTAGATTGTTCTCAAGTGTTCCTGCAGCTGAACTTTTCGCGATTTGATTTGAATAGTAAGTGATTTTCTGCTAGTTCTTATCTAGATCTGCTCGTTTTAGCGGTTTTAGTTATAAAGATTTGTCCTTTTCAATGGGTTTATTCCTCGGGTGATTTGGAGTTTTTGCTTTGTATTCCTAGTAAAATTAGGCGTTAATGCATGATTTTAACGAATTAGGAGCGTGTTTGAAGTTCGGATTTTGATAGCTCTGAATTCACATTTGATTATACAGTTACGCAGAAGCAATGATTGTGAAATTGATCGACTACATGATTTTGACTATTGAATGTCGTGAGTTGATTGTCTGCTTATGTTATTGTCTTCAAATTGATACATATTGCCGCTATCTTTTTCCCTATTTTCTGGATGAACCAATATTTCAAAAGATGAGAAAGAAACTCTTTATTTATGAGAAAGTTGTTTTGTTTTATAAATTTTATGAAATATTAGTAAATTAGTCGCTGTCCATTAACAAATTTAGTGGAGGGTTCATATATTTTGGGCAATTTGTTTTGAATTTAATCACCATTGATCCACTTTTAACTTAATAAACTCAAAAACTTCCTCCTTTCTACTAGATTCTGAAGAAGCTGCTACTATAAGAAATATAGTACCATGGCTGCATTTGCTTCATCGGCCTTCTTCCCTACTCCATCCACACCAAATTCGTCCTTAAAATCTTCAAAACCAGTAAATGGTAATCAAGATTCTCTACAAGTTAACGGATTAGTATCAAAAAAGAGTTTATCATCCAAACCCATGGATGCAAAAACACATGCTCAAGCTGTTCCAAAAATAAATGGAAAGAAGGTCGATACAAAAAGAAATGATTCTTCAAAAGGCGAGGACGAGGCTATATATACTACTTCTGCTGCTCCTAGAACATTCTATAACCAGTTGCCTGATTGGAGCGTGTTGCTAGCTGCCATTACTACTATATTTTTGGCAGCTGAGAAGCAATGGACTCTTATCGATTGGAAGCCTAGGCGTCCTGATATGCTTTCTGATGCGTTTGGACTTGGAAAGATTGTTCAAGATGGGCTCGTGTTTACTCAAAATTTTCCTATAAGATCCTATGAGATAGGGGCGGATCGTACGGCCTCTATAGAGACATTAATGAATCATTTACAGGTATATGTTACCTTTATCGTGTTTAATAGTTTTGTATGTTTACCTTTATCATCCATTGATTTGGACTGCCATATCAAATATTTGGTGGTTTAGATACAGTCTATACTGGTTTTCAGAAATCCCTTAAAATCATATAGATAACTTAATGCATGTAGCATTCTTGGGAAAGTATAGTCTAAGTTCAGCAAATGAACATGTATGCATTGTTAGATAACAGCTCATAATGACTTAAAAATTCTCCTCACTTTGTTTTGATATGGAAGCAATGTCATAAGGTGCGACTTTGATCGAAAAGCTCACAGCCATGGACCATATGTGGTGATGCGTGCACAGTGTGTTGCTGTATAGGACAGAGAAATTAGAACTATGTTCAACCGAAGATCATATGATATGCGAAAAATATTAGAACGCTAAATATATGTGATTATTTTTCATTAATACTTAAAACTTTCGTTACATGTTATATCTATGAACAGGAAACTGCACTCAATCATGTGAAGGTGGCTGGATTGTTAGGGGATGGCTTTGGCGCGACTCCTGAAATGAGTAAAAAGAATTTAATTTGGGTTGTTACGAAGATGCAAGTCCTTGTAGAGCACTATCCTAAATGGTAAGTCTCTTTTTTCAGAATCTCATAAATCATAATTCATGCAATCATAAACATATATATGAAATTAGTTAACTAAGGTTAAGGGTTTCAAATAACATCTTGTACATCAAAGGGTAGAAGTTCTGATTTTCATTTATTGTAAGTTAGAATCTGTATGCATATAAGAGTGAACTCGTTTTTTTAATTTGTTTTTATAATTTTTTATAATTATAGTTATTATGATTTGGTTTCCATTTACAATACTTATAGTCAAACGTCTCTTAATTAGGATGCAGTTAATATTTTTGTATTTTTTATAGACTTTAATATTGATTTGGTTGAGTTGCTCAAGTCTATACGACTTTACCTTTTCCTGTTTCTTACTACTTGCATCAATTATTACCAAGTTAGTTGGAAGTTGTAAAGTCAATTGTGGGCAGCTTGGACATTCTACAAATGTGTGCTTGAAATTTCAGGAGAATTTCTGAAGTGTGATCAAAATTTCAGTTCATATTAATTTTTTAGGGTAAAAAGTTGACTAAAGAATTTATATTTCATACTTGACATATGTTCAACATTTTGACTTTTGAGATATAATCAGGTGAATGACAATGGAACATGTTTGACTCAGCTGTAAATTATGCAACAGAATGTTAGGACTCGGTCTCTAAAATATATTGGTCTTGAATTTTATTTACAGGGGAGATGTGGTTGAAGTCGATACATGGGTTAGCGCATCAGGAAAAAATGGCATGCGCCGTGATTGGCATGTTCATAACATCCGAACTGGCCAAACTGTCATGCGAGCCACAAGGTTAGCCCCTTTAGTTTCAATATGTTACAGTTTTATATCATTGAATTATATGACTATACATAGAGGTATAGAAATCGAAAAAACTTTGATACAGAGTACAAATTTTTTGATGCAACCCCCTCTGAGTTTTCCCATTTGTACAAAAGGACAAGTGAAAATATTTATCAAATAATATAAAAAGAAATATGTTTTGTATTAATTTGAAGCATTCTCCATTTGCATCAAACTTTAGATACAGATGTCTATATCAAAGCATTCCTCATAGAAATCTCATGTTGTAACGCAAAGATTGACCTATGTTTTTTTATAAACAAAACTTGGCTATGATTTATGCATATGAAAGTCGAACTCAAAACCATCAATCCCACATTCAAACGTCTTATCGTTGGTCATTTACATATTGAAATCGAAACTCAAGATTTATTTGCGTTGTATATAATTGAGTATTATTTACTTTTACATGTAGTGTTTGGGTGATGATGAACAAAGTAACTAGAAGGCTATCTAAAATGCCTGAAGAAGTTAGAGCGGAGATAGGACCCTTTTTTATTGAGCGTGGCCCTATCATAGATGAAGATAGCAGGAAACTTCCTAAGCTAGACGAGGAGTCGGCAAACTATGTCAAAAGTGGATTAACTGTATGTAGCAAAATATGATTAAACCACCTTTAATGATGGATAATTTTCTTATTTGCTAAGATTAATTACAAACATGCAGCCTCGATGGAGCGATTTGGATGTCAACCAGCATGTCAACAATGTTAAGTACATTGGATGGATTCTTGAGGTACCCATCCTTTGATTCAATTCACACTCTAATGGATTGATTTTTAACTTCATCATAGCTAATTTTAGTTTCGGTTTTGTACATTGTTCCTTTATATAATAAGGAAAAAATATATCTAAGTAGGCATAATTACATAGTGCAACTTAGTTTGGTTCACCTTTTATAAACAGAGATGCGCATGCTTTAACCCAATTATGTGCATGTTCTGACCCTAAAATGATATAACATAATAAATCCTTTTCCATTTTAGTCCGTGTTCGATTTGATAAGCACCTAATATTGGTTGTTTTGTATGATTCCACATCTTTATATACATTGATATTGTTAGGTTAGGATTCAACATTTAATACATAAAGCAGGACATATCCACATTTTTTTGGATAGCCATGTTTGTGTCTCTCTATTAGTGTTAAATGGTTGGTCCTACCTGTGGACAGCCACCCAACATAGATTCTTGTGTACATAAACATGAGCAACTTTACCCCTAGGGTAGGTTATATGTTTCAAAACATGAGATGTCAATGAAAGGTGCAATGTTCTAATTCCAACAAATGCTGTAAATCCCCTTGTGCTTTAGTATCATGGTTTTACTCTTTTTATTTTATTTCCAGAAATGACTATCATTTTAAATTTCTTTAAAAAAAAAGCTGTACAAGTTTAGCACAAACTCGTGCCAAGCAAATGACGTGCATATTGAATGACATCATATATATCTACTCGCAAAAAATATCTATGTCCTAATACCATTAAATTCATATAAGAGAATCTCCAAGAGAGGGTGGACTTTGAGTGTGAGGAAGAAAAAAAAAATTGGGGGGAATTCCACTAGATTTTCTTTTCCTTTTCCATTTTCAAAAAAAAAAAAATTCACTAAACCGTTTAGTGTATTTTCCATTAAACGGTTTTCAGAAAACCAGTTAGTGTGTTTTACATTAAAATAAAGTTATTTATCCCTAAACGGTTTTTTGAAAACTGTTTAAGAGCTGTATGGTTTTTAGATTTCCGTTTAGGGAATCCAGCTCATAAATTTTTTTTTAAGGATTCTCATCTTCTCTTCTTCCATATATGTTCAAATTCCAACTACTAGAGTGTGATGAATGAAATAAGTGAGAATCGCGCTCACTTTTGCATCCCTAGCAACCGCTGGAGATGCCCTAATAAAATGATACAAGTACCATTATATCGTGTCATGTTTTTTTGAATATAGTAGTGCTTCACTATCGAATTTGGGTACCTATTTTTAATTATTTTTTAATCTTTATACTCTAGAGTGCACCTATATCTCTACTAGAGGGCCATGAACTTGCTAGCATGACTCTGGAATACAGGAGAGAGTGTGGAAGGGACAGCGTGCTTCAATCTCTCACCGCTGTAACCACAGACACTTCGCATGAAAAAACTTTCACGGAGTGCAATCATCTGCTGCGGCTTGATTGTGGGGCCGAGATTGTAAGGGGACACACGGAATGGAGGCCCAAGAATGCCCAGGACCTCGACAACATGGGCCCACCAAACATGAACTGATGGCGATCCAGTATAAAAATGTCACCTTATACTACTGCGATATCCTGTATTGCGCTATATAAGCATTTTTACATATGTAAATAATCGATTTCAATGTATTTGTTGGATGCAGGGCAAAAATTGTAGCATACCCAAAAAAAAAGTTTCTTGAACTCGGGTTTGTCCTATTGGTTGTTTTATGTTCAGAAAGTTTAGTTTTGGAAGCAGTAATAATTGTAGCAATACGTCCTTGGTGTATGTATTTATTGTTGATTGTATGGTTTGCTTATTTGTGAGCTTATAAGCCATATTTTCATATCTTCACAAATGGTTTGTTTCAACTTTCTTTTGCTTATAATATGGTGACCAGAAGAAAAGTCTATTCCTTTCATTTTAAAATTTTCAGGCTTATGGCTGAAATTTTGCATCATGTGCTCATGTTTTGGTGGTGGTATAAGATTTTGGACATGTGATTTTCGTACGTGCTTTTAACAGTTGTAGAAAGCAACTCTTCATTTGTTATTGATGTTTAAGCCGGGTTGTTATTAATGTATGGATTTGGACTGCAAACTAAAGTGTGTACAACTCAGATTATTTATTACGATATCTTTTACTTTTGAACTGCCACGTATTTTGAGTAGACTTAAATGCTTTCGTTTGTGATTAAACTTAAGAGTACCTTTGATGCCTACTTATTTCCTTTACTCATACGTGATGTTTACTCATATGTGATGCAATATAAGAAAGTTAAAACGCAATGTGTAATGCAAACAAAGGTTGAATATGAACGAAACAAAATTTCTACTCCCAAATTAGTATCCATAAAGAATTAATTTCATTATTATGCTATTTCTTTAATTTTTTTTTTATGATTTCCATCATTCCATGCTTCAATATTAACCAAGTATTTTGCACGACTAATCACCAAAAATTTAATGGTATTTTATGGAAAAAAGAAAAAGGAAAAAAAAAGAGCTCATATTTTGATGGATTCAACACATGAGAAAGAGAAAGGAAAAATCCGAAACCAGACAATTTCCCTCGTATAAAATTGAACCAAAAGTCATGCAACTTTGTTCTGCAAATTATAACAATATAACATTTTTTTATAACAAGAATGATACTTTATTAAAACAAAGCACTCAATATCAAAAGTTTGAGTCCATAACCTCTAAAACCTACATCTAAAGTGTCATACCTCCAACCACTTGAGCAGTTGAATCAAAGAATCTCTAACAAAAGCACAAGTACATCAAAAACGCATTGCATGGTCTTAAAGTTGGAAGATAAACAATTTCTGCTTAACACATAGAAGCATTTAATGTAAATTGATATATAACAAACAACTCTGATAAAATATTCTAATTTACTGATCCAATATAAGATCAGTCCAAGAGTATCAAATTAAACAGTGGTATAATAACTCAATAATATAGAGAAGAAACTGAACTGAAATCAAAGTAAACCCTACGCTGCTGCTGCTATTACTGAAGCTTTGGCACAAAAATATCTAATAAACTATATTCTTTTATGCCTTTGCATTTTCAGCCTGATCAAATGTTCAATACAAAGTGTTATCGACTCTGCCACTAGTATTTTTATCTATCTTCAAAAGGTAGTAAGCGTGTATGTGATATATTTGGTTGATGACTGTAAGAATCTCTAAATGTAGTTGCAGAATTGTGTAGGTAATCTTTGCTTTCAGGTGCTGAGGAATTATTTAATGGAAACTGCTGCAAAAAAAAGTGAACAAAAGACTGTCATAAAAAAAAGTAAATATAAAAATTTAGGGAAATAACTATCAGTAACAATGAAACTCCTACACACACAAATCCTTATAAACAAAATTAACATACAATAATCATGAATACAGAAAAGTTTTCCATATACGTTCAAAATCTTAGTAAAACTATTTTCCTAGTCATTTAATTAGTTTTAAGGGATCATTTAACAAAGTTGCCAGCATGTAAGAATGCTCAACAAAACATTCGTTTTTTTTTTACCTGAAAAGGATTTTGTTATCTTTTATTATTCTATGTTTTTTAGATGCATGTTATTACTTTACATGACTACTTGCAAAAATATGGGTTTTTATAGCTGGGAATCGAACCCATAAAAAATAAGGAGGTGTTTATGGTAAGAGTGGGTACCGAATTTGCGACCACGTCACAAATAAAAGAATATTTTTGTTAAGAACAAGATTCGATCTCTTGACCTCGTCAACGTAAAAAGAAACCTCTGTCAAGAGTGGAATTCGAATTTCTAATCCCTTATACATAGACTCAAGTATATTTTGGAAACACCAAAAAAGTGTGACAATAAAGAGCATTACACATATTAATACACACACTACATACATACATACATACATACATACATATATGCATGTGTATACGGAACAATATTTTTTGAAATCTATTTATTGAATCGACGATGCTTGTAATTCTTTTTCAGTTCTTTTACTTTATACTTTTGCCTCTATTATGATTTAGTTATATTGACGATTAATAAGAAAACGGTAAAATGTGTTAAATTAATAACTATGTAGAAAACTTAAAAATCTTCAAGGAATGTCTCGTCTCTAGTATTAGTAAAGAAACCAATTTTATAAAGTTCAACGGTATCTTTCTGAAAAATCAAAATTATCTTTATAATTCTCATTAAAATATCTAATTTATTTGTGCTATTATACTTTTAACCGAGTTTTCAAACTTCCAACGAGCTAGTTGCACTCCACTTGTTACTGCTTGGAGTCCGTTTGGCAACAACTTAATTTGAACCTCTTTACAAGAGGTTTGAATAGTGACTTCTAAGTAGTTTTAAATTGTAGCTTGTAACTAGAAGCGTTTAGATGTAATTTGACTTTTAAGTTTTAAGTGGTTTTAGCAGCTTCATAAATTATAAGAAATTGTTGCGCTTCACATTTCTAATTCTAAGTCAATTTTGCAAGCTCCATGCAATGAGTTATCAAACATTAGAATTGAAATAAGTCTAGATTTAGCTACTTATAAAGAGTAGTCAAACATGCTTATGATGGTCTACTTATTTTATACTTTTGTATGCGTGCAATAAATAATATTTCTCTTTTCACAAAACTTAGTATCTTTTTAGATAAATCAAACTTCGTGTGTACACACACACATAAATATACATGTACATATGTACATATACATATACACACACAAACATGTCAACTCAGTATAAACTATATATTAATCGAAATTTTGCAAATAATTGTATTCATTTGATTGACGGCTTTAATGTATATCCAATATTTTGAACAAATGAATATTCACTGCATTCTTGGACAGATGCCACATGATTCAAAATAATGATATGACTCATATGAGTTACTGAAAATGGATAATATCATATGATCCAAAGGATAAATCTTGTTACAGGACACATGAACTGCTTATGTGAACATTTGGTGATTCATCAAATGTTCATTTAACAAATGTGGATCCTCAAAAATAAAAATGCTTCCAACTCATACGAACATTTGGAGATCCACTCACATAAATCTAGGTGAATTTATTTATTAATCCCTTATTTTATTGAGAATTGATAAGTGATGTCAACTATTTAACATATATTCAGTAATTTGATATATAAGTTAATTAGACTCGCACACAGTAAATGATGTAAATTTACCCACATCGTGTGTCAGTTTACTAATTAAATATAAAGAATAATATATTCACGGCTGACAGTACTATTAGAAGGAAACAAAAAAGAAACTGACCTTGTGTTTAGAAAACATATAAAAATATCACTGAAGTAAGCAATGTTGTCAAAAATACAGCCAGAATATTCACTCCATTGTTGTCCAAGATGTTTGTTCCTGATATTTTGATCACTGTTGGTCCTGGCTTTCCCACCACCTTAGAAATAATAGTTGTCATTATAATTGTTGGACAAGAATCACATAATTCAAATATATAGTTGGCAACTTTATTTTGCACAAAAATCATGTGATTCAAACTAATGATATGGCTCATATGAGTTACTGAAAAACATATATTATTAGGAGATTGTTAAAGGGACTCCAATTATAGATAAGAAAATATAATTTTAGGAGGGACATCAACTAAAATAAAATTATTATGTGAGTGGAATGATAAGAGGATTCAAATCAAGCAATTTACAATTTTACTCTCGTTATAAAACAAATTCGGCAACACCCTATCGAAAACTAAAAAGAGGAACGGTTGATGGTCATCATCGTGAATCACGAAAACTGCAGTGATCTACGAAAAAAATCATCGGTATACTATGTTCACAGAGTAGCACCGAAACGATAACAATAAAACGGTTGAGTCATGCCAAAAATTATCAAAAACTGAATTCATTTGGGCTTGATCAGAAAGTAAATCATAAAACGATGGTGGCTTGCTGAAAAAGTTGCATAAAAATGCACGGTCTTATCACTTTAATTGTGAATCATTCAAACTATGCCGATGAGACAGGGGTATTATGTAATTGTATTTGATTTTTCATGGGAGGGAGGGCTAAAAATTTTGTTATCTCCCATAACAATTTTAAAAATATTGCAAAAATGGTCATTCCTTATCCAAATTTGGAATCTCTTTAACAACCCCTGTTATTAAATGGTTTAATGGACAAATCTTGTTACATGAAACGTGAGAACCATAAATCAGTTATATGAACATATTGGGATCCATTAAATGTTCATTTTACAAATGTGGACCCTAAAGAAAAATGTTTCCAAGTCATATGAACATTTGGAGATCCACTAGCATAAATCTAGGTGAAGTAATTTATTATTTTGAAAATTGATAGGCGATGCCAAACAGTGGCGGAGCTAGCTTTTAATTTTAGGTATGGCCAAAAATTGGGGGAAAAAACAAAATCCTAACAACACTTAGGGCCAGAAATTATCTTTTTCCCACATCAGCAGCCGAAAATAAAATAAAAATCAGTGGACATTTTACAACAATGGTAGAAAAGTAAAAGCATCATTCAATTGATCTGAAGGTCTGATAGGGTTGAATAATGAATTGACATAGGGAAAAACATTAGTTTGAGGTAGGGTAAAAGCTTTACATTTTTAAAGTAAATTTAGAAAATTCAGCTAGGGCCTCTGCCTTATCTAACATAGCTACACCCCTGATGCCAAGGATATTCAATCACAAAATACCAGTGGTCCTCAACAGGTGAAGTAACTTAGTTTTCCAAGTAAACTTTGAATTGCGACTGGATTTGGATTTCTCTGAACAGTTGAGAACAAGGGTCGATTTGACATATGCCAAACATGAACTTAGTTTGTTTTTCGGTGCATGGACATATCAGGTCTAAGTCACTTTAAAAACTGCAAAGATGTATTTTATGATGCATATCATTTGTCACCTTCATGCGAACTGTACAGAATCCGCTGTATTGAAGCATTGCACCCAATAAGGAATCTATGATGCTTCCACAAAGTCCAGCAAATGCAGAAATGGGTACTACAAGCAACTGCCTCCAAGCTACATCCATGCTGCATTTAACTGTAAATATTCCCATAACTACGTATGTAAGGCCAATAATAGTGCCACCAGCTGCAGCTGCAAAAAGTCCTTTTACAGTAACTCCACCATTTGTACCCTTTCTGACTATCTGGTATGACGTACATCAATTATTTAAATTAAGTTATAAAAGAACATGATAAATGAGCATATCCAAACATGATCAATTGTAGAAGTTATAATATTTGATATAGGCATTCAAGAAAAACATATTCCAGTTTTAGGTCTCACTGAAAACTAATTGCAAAACTGGACCTACTTTTGTATAGAATTTTAAATTGCGCAAGATTTAAACTGGCATTATAGCTTGCACAATTTAGAAATGCGCAAGCTATTATTATTTTTGATTTAAATATTTGTGCTCAAGCATTAAACTGGTATAATAGCTTGCGTATTTTGAAATTGCACAAGCGATACGTATTTTTAAAACAAAAATATTTGTACTTGCGCAATCCAAGATTGCGCAAGTACATTTTTGGGGATAAGAAAAACAGCCGGGTAACATCCTCTCTCATTCTCTTCCTCTCCTCTTTCATTTCATCTTTCCCCATTTTCAACCCATTCTACCACCATTTTCATCTTTCTCTTTCTCAATTCCATATTCAAATAAATCTCAAAATCTGAAATTTGCTTCGATTAGTTTGTTCTTTATTATCAAAATGGAAGGTCTTTATTCATCTTCACAAATTAGAGGAATTTTTTTTTTTGAATATGAAGTAATTGGACTTTTCTCATGTTTAACTAATTTTGGTTATAATTGTTGTAGTTGATTGATTTGATATTGAAATGTTGCTAGTTAGATAATTGAAAAATGAAACCCTAGTTTTAATTGAAAAAGGAAATCCTAGTTGCTAATTTAAGTTATCATTTTTGTAGAATTGCCACCCGAACCGTTGATAGAAGTGTTTTGTCTTACACAAACATAAGAGTGAAAATCAGTCGTTTATGGAGGTATTGGTTTTTTTAATACATCGTTTTAAAGAAAATACATTATAAAATATTGATTTGTACCGGTTGTTATAAATTAGAGCGTTCAAACAGTTCAACCTATAGACCACTGGAACACGAGTAAAGAAATAGATTATAAAGATTCTCGATTGGAAGATAATTTAAAATTAGTTGTTTTTTGAAAAGTAACGCAAGTTGAATGCATTAGATTAGATCATCATCTTATCACTGCATTATGTGACCGTTGGAGGTCAGAGACAAATACTTCTCATTTTAGAATAGAAGAAACGACTATCACTTTATGTGATGTTTATTATTTATTAGGCTCACCCACGTATGATCCAAATATTGTGCTTGACTAGACGATTCTCCAACAATTCCGCTACATCTATTTTATAATTTTTTAAACTCTCCACCACAATGAATTCTCATACAAGAAGGAAGTGCCGAACATTATGTTTCTTAAAATTGTGTAAGAAGTATCGACTTTACCATTGATAGCATGAGATGATCTGTTTCTACAACATTAACAAGTTTTGTTTTCGTAACAAAAATTTCTACCACTTTCATTACAATCGAAAATGTAGAATTGATATCATCGTCATCTTCCACATCAATAGCGGATGAACCATCATCTCTAATCCATTTCACTTTTTAAATCATATTCAAGAGGATTGATTCTTGTCACTTCAAATGCGCATTGTTGAAGCTCTCTAAAACTATAATATTTTTTAATTTCCGATCATTTCTATTTACCACCAATATACCTAGGTTTATCGTCTTCATCAACCAACAGTTCTCTATCGTAGTAAAATATAATTGGAACGGTTGACAATATCTTAAAAAAGAACTTTCATATATATCAAGAAATATTACTAGCAAAAACAATGATTATAACTTACGTAAAACTTAATTTAACAATTTTACCTACTCTAACTTAACTAAATAATATTATGGGAAAAAACCCTGAATTCAAAATTTTAAAATTAATATCCTGATTTGAGAAAAAGAAGAAGATGTTTCTTTAGAAAACCTTCAACCAAAAGTACTTTTATTTCGAAAAAATCTTTGTTTGTGATAAAAAAGTTTGAAGAATAGAAGAAATCGGATTGAAGTAAGTTGGGTTTTGGGTGATGAAAGAGAGGAGGTAGGAAATGGGGGTAAAACAGCTGTCAGTTTACATAAAACCATATTGAACTTGCGCAATCCGAAATTGCACAAATTAATTTTATATACATACATATATATATACACACATACACACACACATATAGCTTGCGCAATTTTAAATTGAGCAAGCTATACTTACAGTTTAAAGCTTACACAATTTTAAATTGCGCAAGCTATATAAAAACATGCCTATTTTGACAATTGGTTTTTAGGGAGCCATATAGCTACAATAAGTTTTTTTTATATGCCTATATCAAAAATTTGTCCTATGCTAGTTGAAATAGAATAGCAGTTAATCATTGAAATGCTTTCTATATTTATACAGCCTATTTTAGAAGACCATGTGTACATTATTTTTGCCCATCTACAGAAATTTCAGTATGTATTTCATTTATATTGGTATAGTTGTCCAGTATAATCCGACGCCTCAGACAGAACAATGAAACATATTGTATTAGAAGAGTGATGTTGAGCTCAAATCAAAAAAGGGCATAGCGAAGACGATAAACACATAAAATGAAAGCAAGCTATATCATTAAGAAGGATCCGGTCACATGGAGGGAGCCCTGTTAGGAATGAGATTTGCATTTCTAAACAAGGCCATGCTCGGCCCTTGAACGAACCCACAATGAATGGAAACACTTTTGTTTGTTTTTAACATTACCAAAATATGAACTGATCCGGGTAATTTCATGTTTTTTTCCAGATCATAAATCAACAATGAGATTTGTAAACAAGAAACAAGAATATTATTCAAGCAACAGAGTTATGACTTCCTTATTAGTTGAATGATACAAAATTACAAAAGTTTAATAAAACGTTGTATCATGCATTACCATGACAGAAATAAGATATTAACAGTAAATAAAGCAAAAATGGAATGATTGTAGCATCAAATATAGATACTTATAAAACGTTGTATGATAGTCAGAATGCATGATTATTCTTGCAGAATGATGATATGAACTTGAATAAATCACTAACCATTGGAATAAAATTCTGATACCTTTAAGTTTGTAATTAATCGAGGTTTGGCATCGCTAAGCATCCCAATCTCAGAAGACCAAGTATCTCCATTACAGCAGGAGTAATGTCCAATTATACCACCAATAAGGCAAGTCAAAAGTTTAGAGTGCTTAGTATTTAAGCAAATATCTTGACCTCCGGTCATTGTTCCAAGAATAACAGTTAATATAGCAGCAATTCCGCTGTTAGCTAAAACCTGCTTCCTAAAGAGCAAATAAGACCTCATTTAGACAGTAGTGACAGGATAATTGGTAGTGAAAGATTGGAGACGAACACAAATATATAACACAGCTTTATATCATACGCTATGAGTACAACAAGCGTAATGATTGTTTATTTTATTAGTAGTAACGAACATAGCCAATAAGCTAATAATACAAAACATAACATAATTAAGCACCAAAATTTGCTTCAAATAAGCTTTGCATAAACCACACATGCTATCATCCTCTTCTTGGATTATTAAACAAAACTGACATATATATTGCTAAATTATCCAATGCTAATTTAATAAGAAAAACATTTGAAAGAATTTTGGACACAAATCATACATTATTTCCCACATAACTTTCATATCCAGATAAAAGAGCAGATACACATTATAGGATATCTTATTTGGGAGAGCAATCACCAAATTGTCTAGCAACACCCCTGAGGAAAATCAATCACCACAATAAACATGGCATAAGAGCATACTGTGGGAGCGCACGCGCGCGCACACACACATGTGTGTGTGTGATTTTCTCCCTCGAAACATTTTATATTTGCCAACAGACATCAAAATACCCTTCATTTTGACAAAAGGAGAAATATAATTCTACTTTTTCGTAAAATATAAAATAATTGGAGAAACAACCCATTTTAGTTTTCCACGGTTATTACTTCTAAAAAGACACTATGCATAGACAATCATTAGAGATGCTCTAAACATCATCTTCTATCAGACACCAATACAAGTTTAAGAACATATGTCCAATCATCCAATCGGCGGTCTTGAATCATATGGTGGAGATAATTATGATGAGTGCAATAATTTTGCTGAGTGTGATGTGTTGCAAATGGTATTAGCGTAAGTTTCTAGCAAAATTATGTTTTAACATGTTATGGGTAAATGTGGGTGAAAGTAGTGCTACTGAGAGGGGGTATTATTTATAATTCCAAGGAACAAAGAAGTCGACAAACTAAGAAAATGTATTATTAAATAATCATGTGATTCGTTAAAGAGAATAAAATCACATTGGAGCATATTAATGGGATATAAATCAATAAATAATAATTACTCCCCTCTATCAACATTAATACCTATTGAGATATAAAAGTTGACACCTTAGCTTGATTCATACAACTAATTTGATTTACCTAAATACAATATTTGTTATTTCTGTTATTAGTTCAATGTGTTTCAATTAATATGATTTATATTTGAGCAATAATAATCAGATTTAATATACTGCAATAATCAAAATCTCAGAGGACCATCTGCTGCTTTTTCAAATATTTAAAATCATAAATCAACTTAATATTCAACTTACCAATTGTATACGAAGTAATTATTTGATATAACTTAACACTTTAAAATGACAGCTCTACTTTTTTGTGTTTCCATTTTGAAAAAGTAAAAGATTTACACGAGAAGGTAGCAGTGTCCAATTTCAGTTGGCAACAAAATTTTGGATAAAGATGCAGTATTTTATTATTTTTCAAAATTATAAAGACTGGTCACATACAATGCTTCATATATAATTCCTCCAAAACCTCCATTTACAAATTATACCCTTGGCATTCCAAACTCAATTTGTGTGGTTGATTGGGATGGATTTGGAGAAATCAATAAACAATATTTCGGTTATTAGCAGTGGTCAGCAAACTCAAAATATCAAATAGATATGTTTGGGCAATTATTTATCACAACAAACCAACCAATATGACTAATTCATACAGGGGATAGTTAAGAATACCCTTGACAGTGAACGCGACAACTATTTGGACTGCAGTGTTGCAGAATGCTGAGTAATTAAGCAGTGTCAATGTTTTAAACAGTATATGGGTCTCGATCTGTATAAGATTATCAAATTATAGCAATGTCACTATTTTAAACTTTGTGAACTCAATCCAAATATTCAGCAATAGTCAAAAGGACTAATATTACCAATTCCTCTGCCCTCCTTCTTTGAACTCTTCTTCAATCAATTTCTTCTTGTCCTCTCCGATTCTGGTCACTTTCGAGGAGGTGAAGAAGAAAACAAGAAGCAAAGCGGCACATCTTCAAATCAGAAGACAAAATGAAATAAACACATGTCCAAAAATTCAATGAGTAATTTCTTTATTAAAAATATACTAGCAACATACGAAATTTACAAAATTTGAATTTCACCATCTAATATTAATCCATCAATCAGATTGTACTCCTCAGGTTTCTACATTGGGATAGAACCTTAACCTAAATGACCAGTGTCCCAACTTTAGACCTGAATATGAGGAACTTGTCACCATTAAGGCCCTAAAAAAGTTTTGTTTAAAGAGAAATGCTATTCACAGTCCACTATAAGCGTGAGATTTACTCACTTCGCTATAATTGGTAGGGAATTATGAAATTCTCATATTCAGTTAAAGTGATCATAATTAAAGAAATTAAACATGGAAATCTGGTTGTGTGAATCTTACACTTCTGTTTATATTTATCTAGACACAAGTTAAACATTCCATAAAATGATTTCTGGTTAGGGTCCTCCACATTCGATCCCTCAAAACTTACAACCAGTTGACATAATGAAGAAGCCACCCAAAGCTAAATAATACATTCGTCTTACACAAAATAAGTGATCCAAATATTCAAAGTTTCAGGAGTTCATGGAAAGTAAATGGCAGTCGTACACGACAAGCTAAATAACAGCATTAAAGGGCTAAATATGAAAGCAGATGTAGGTGACGATCTGAAATATTTACCTATAACCACCAGCGATCATATGAATCATCATGATGGGGATTCCGGCGATGACGCCAGAGAGGTCGACAGAGCGCCTCCTGTAAGCTCTTGCTGCCAGTAATAAAGATATCAATGCAGAAACCAAAGATCGAATTTCCAAATCATTCATTTTTTGTTGATTGATTTAGGATTTTTTAGACTACTGGAAAGAATTAAAGCTCAACTGCCAAGAAGGATGTTTATAATTTACTCCCTCCCAAATTACAATTTAACAAATAAGTATATGTACTAATGACACAATGTTCCTTTCCCAAGGCAAACTCTAACCCAGCTAAAACGAGAGTGATTTTGTTCACACTTTTCTTCAAAGTGCGAACAAAACACCCGGCTCCTTTTGGAGGAATTCAGAGGTCCTATACGTAACCCCCAAATTCCTCCAATAGGAGAAAAGTGTTTTGTTCACACTTTAAAAAAAGTGTGAACAAAATTGTACTAAGCTAAAACTCCTAATAAGGGAAAAAACCATGCACGCGAGATCTGTTGAATTAACCAAAATACATTTCGCCGTTCCATCCCATGTTCCATAGTCACGCATTTTGGAGCAAGGAAAACTTCTCTCACGTATATATCCTTTCATTCTATCAAACAGTGTTTTAATGACCAGATCGGAGTGAAGGTCCAACCACGGTTAACCATGGACCACCAAGCTTCACGGCCCAGAACTAGGTAAAAACCTTGATTGTCCAGGAATCGGCTCAAAACCGCGAAAACCGGTCTAAATCGCGGTTTAATGCAAAAAAACCGATTAATATTTTGAATTCATTGCAAGGCCCAACCCACTGCGGCATGACTTCAAGTGCCTGCTGTAAGCAATTGCACAAGTTACCTTGTTTATATAGAGTGGACGCATAAGTTATATCTCTTTAGTCTATGATGTGAGACATTTTAAATCAACAGTTGTCTTCTTTTCCTCCACAACAAGTTCATTTACTTTCATTTCTGCACATCGCATTGTTGTTTTGAAAACTTTACTTAACAGACAATATTGTACCAACCTTTCACTAAATCAAAAAGAAAATATTGATCAAAATCTATATGAGTATGAATCATATTCAAATAATTAAAATTAATATACGAGAATAAATCTTTTTTAATCAAAATTTATAACAAATCAGATGTATAAACAATAAAAAAATATCCACGGTTTTGACGGTTCAACCGATCGAACCCTCAAAACCTTAAACCATGAGTCGTCACGATTTGATTCGCGGTCCGATCATGAAAACTATGATATCAAATACTTCGTCCATCCACACACATTCACATTTATGAGTAAGGAACACTTCTCTCGGGTATTTATCCTTTCATTCCATCAAACACTTCATCTACCTACACACATCCACGTTTATATTTTTTTTTATCAGGAAAATAGGCACAAGGACAAACTTAAAAAAAATTAGGCTGAAGGACAAACTTAAAAAAATTAGGCTGAAGGACAACAATTTTTTTTGTTGAAGAACAATGCTAGTTATAACTATCATTTTGCATAGTGTAAACTAATTATGATGCTCGTTATAACTAACATTTTGTATACTGTAAAAGTTGAATATAATGCTAAATATAACTAACATCTGTACTTCAGCTTAAAAGTAAAACTTGATGTCCTTCAGCCTAAATTTTTTTCAAAGTTTGTCATTTTTCCTAATTCTCCTTTTTTTATTTTCTTGAAATTATAATTCAGTTTACTCTCTCCACAAACATAGTGTAACGATCCATAGTTTCACGTAACAGCGGATCGTAAAAATGTTATTTTCATAACCAAATCGGGTTGGATTAGAGTATAAATTTGGTGAATGTTGAGTATTGATATCTTTGACTCTTAGAATTAATTTTGAATGGTTTTGATCCTAAAAAATTGTAAATGTTATAAATTTTGATAAGTCGAACTAGGGTCTGAAACCACTTTCAATGAAAAATACGATGATTTTCTTTCCGTAGAGTGGTCACAATAGATTTTTGGACTTATGCTTTCAAAAGTTACACGGTTTTTGGAGAGTTTAACGGGTAATTAACTTAAGCCCAATTAGACCCAGTAACCTATTTCAGGATTTGTGCCAAATAAAGCTGATTAGACAACCCTTAATCACTTTCTCACTTCTGAAAAACTACTCTAACCTCCATTAATTAATTTCTAAGCCAAAAGCCATCAAATCTCTTGCTAAATCTAGTTAAATCAACCAATTAAAAGGTGATTAGCATAGGAATTAGCAAGGGGATTTGGGTATTTTGAGATTTGTTGTCTAGCGGTTAGCTACTGTTTGGACCTAATTCATCTCATTTTTTGTGATACTTGGCTTTTAATCACTATACTATAATGGTTAATATGATTTTAAACGATGTTTTTTAAATATTTTCAAAGATAAAAACGTGATTTTTACTAGAAATTTTAAGAAATTTTTTTCCATTTATGTATCTTTCTTCTTAACTGCCCTGTTTGAGGTTCCCCTTAATTTAATGTGTTTTGGTCTGTCAATCATTCTAGAAGAAGAAACACGATCAATTAAACCTTATCCACTTGACCTGGAGGTCATCTAAACTTACCTATGTTTTATAAACAAATTTTAAATGCTTAAAAATAAATTTTGATTGAATTTATACATATGTCCATTTTAGAAAATATGCTATAATTGGATTATTTGGTTGTTGAATTAGAATTTGCTTGTATGTATGTATTGTATGAAATGTACGAAGGTATTTCTTTGAATAGATGTATTATATATGGTTGTATCGTATGAAAACGCCAATCGATAAGCAAATGAGAGTTAGGAATTGTTCTATGTTGGATCTTGTGTACAAGTATGGTCAATAGGTTAGATTATTCAACATAAAGTGCACAAATGGTGAAGATCCATATCGATAGAGCAAAGTTTGAATGGATGCACTTTGAAGTTGCAAAACAACATATCAGTGTGGATCTCAAGATTTCATGCAAAACGAAATAGTGAAACAGAGGAGGATCAATGTTGGAAGTCATGAAATGACTTAGCCAAAATTTAGCTAAGTCGATCGTTTGGCACTGACTCATATCGGTACTGACCGATGGTGGAGGAGTTGGGTGCAAAGTTTCACTTCATGGTAAGTACTTGGGGTGACTTGGAGGCATACACGATGGGGACTCTGGGCATTTGAAGAGAAAACACGGCAACTCTCCACCATCGAATGATTGAGATGAGAGCACTACCGAACGATTTGAGCTTGGGCCAAGGTGAAGCTAACTTCGGGCTGTTGAGCTAAGTACATGGAGTGAACTTCCAGGCTAGCCATGTGACGACCGCCCATGACCCCTGCACTGAATCTAGAGATAGTGCGCTGTAAAGTGTGCCAGGCGACCATGGACGATTGTCAAGGTAGATTAAAACAGCAGAATCTATCGTATTACTCACAACGCATGGACAAAATACAATAGAACATATGTATAGTGAAGCTTTACAGAACAAAATGATATCATATAAAACTCCATATTAGTTGAATACAAGCATCCAAATAGTCAATACATCAAGCCTCACTACATATCTCTCAGAGAATACAGAACAGCGGAATATCCAGTACATATAATAAGAAGATAATATGCAACCCTCCATCTCGTCTTCGATATCAGCACCGTGAGAAGAGAACAACACCTGCCACCTGCTACCTAGTCTGCCCGTCCCAAAATGGACGAACAGCCCAAGGCAATAAGAATTAAAACATAAAGCCTTGAGTCAGACAACAGTCTTAGTGAGCAGTAAATTAACTAACAACATACCAAAAGAGCATAAGGGAAAAGGAATAGGAATACAACCCTCCCACTCCAACCTCATTCTACAGTGATAGCCACCAGACACACACTAAGCAGAAACAAACATAGCAGAGCATACTATTTAAAGTAAAGCTACTATCACTCGAGTCAAGGGCGATGTTTTCCAAGTACCAAGGCCTAAATCAGATAAGCACCCAGAAAATACCGCTCTTGAGTCCGAATGACGATACAACCAAACATCCATGACTCTGGCTATCACCGTTATCATTGCTTCGATATCACCGTTAATTGAATGACCGGCACATTCTTTCAGCCGTCCGTCAAGGGCTAATGGAAACCCCGGTTCTAGACATAACTCCCGCACGTCGTCGCAACCCGTGCCTAGGACTATCGAATCTGCCCAGAGTACTCGACCATCAACAGTTAGTCGTTGGGACTATCGAATCTGCCCAAACGTACTCTTGCTTAGAGCATGCTAGAACCTTCAACAACGATGCTATCCAAGCCTCCTAGTCATCCTCCTCGACGACTATTCTCATATCCATTCATTATCCTCAACTCGAATCATATCACCGAGTTATCAACATGCTTGGAATGATCCCGTCTGGATTAGACCAAGTCTTCATCACATGATTGCCTCGCTTCATCACATCCTCGCAAAGCCTCATCTCAGCATTACATCATCAAATCTATGCATAAGAGCTTCATCATCCCGCTACATATGCCACGAGCAGCTTTCCCAATTCAAGAGCCTTTCCCTTAGCTTTTGAATCATCTTCGATCTAAATCTAGTCATCAATCATCTAGTTCATAACAATCAATCAAATCAAACATCAATCCAAGCATTCAAGAATGATCTAAGTAGACAATTATAACAATAATGGCATTTTCGTAATTAAAGAGTTGAAAGTCCAATAAGCATGAAAACATGGATTATATCTCTACAAACTTGATGAATGAACTTGCATAGGTTAACATATGATAAAATGGATGTAACATCATCATGAACAATGGATCTATATGGATCTACACTTAGGATGAAGAAAATGTATGGAAATCACTATTTTAACACCAAATCGAGCCAACAATCCGATATACTCCTTTGGATCCGTGTGAGAGATAATCACCACTCACCAAATCACCTAAACAAACCCAAATCAACACGCTTCAGATCTGGACAGCGAAGGATCAAGCTTGATCTATCACGAATCCGCTTCAAACGAAGAAATCTCTCTTGAAAAGATGAAGATCTTCAATCTAAGCTCTTGAATCTTCAATCTTGATCTTCGATTTGGATGGATGGAAGCACTAGATTAGAGTGGAGAAAAGAAGTGAAGAAGTGTAGAAGTCGAGCTCTCAAAATGGCAGCACTTCGTCGCTTCAAAATCCGGATCCCAAAAAGTGAGAACAACCCCTCCTATTTATAGCTGAAATTCCTTAAGTCGAAATCTGGCTATCTCCCTAGGTCGTTTCCGACCTAAGCCTCTCCGACCTAACACTCCTGCGCAACCAAACACCCAGCGACCTACGACCTAACGCAACGCGCGACTTAACACATAGGCTACGACTCAACTTCTCAGCGACCTAACACATCGCGACTTAACAACCATAGAAGTCCACGACCTAACTTAGGTCGTTGCCGACCTAACTGCCTACAAAACACACACGTCTTAACGCGACCAAACACTTAACTGCCTTGCCGACCTACGACATAACGAGGTTACGACTTAATACCTTAGACTCCCACGCGACCTAACGCTTAAGCCAACACGCGACCAAATAACATCACGTGACCTACGACTTAGCAGAACCTCCGACTTAACCAATCACAGATACTCAACCACTCCTAAGTCGTCTAGACGACCTAACGATGTTACGACCTAACACTTAGACCCACGCGACCTATCAGTGCTACGACCTAACACTTATGCGACCTATCTCCTTAGGTCGCTAACACCCCAACTCCTTAGGTCGCTAACAAGCTAACTCCTTAGGTCGCTAACACGGCAACTCCTTAGGTCGCTAACAAGCTAACTCCTTAGCTCGCCAGAAACTCTAAAGTCTCCTTCCTTTTAGGTCGTCTACGACCTAAATCCTTACCATCCATCACACGACCTAACTCCAAACCTTAAGGCCACCAATCCCCAACATTCTTAGGTCGGTCACGACTTATCTCCTAAGTTGACAACAATATTTAACTAACCTCTAGGTCGCGTACGACCTAGGACTTAGGCAAATTTCAACCAAAATCTGAAACAACTAGAAAATGCTGAAAATCCCAGATTTTGACAAACTTCTCGATCCGTAAAATACGGGTCGTTACATTCTCTCCCCCTTAGGAATTTCGCCCCCGAAATTCCACACAATCAAAGCAATCAAAACTATTCTGCACGCCTATCATCCATAGCAATCAACAAACCATGCATCCAATTCTAGCTTAGCATGCAGAATTCTAAAACTAGAACAAGTTACAATATTGCGAGATGACACGACACTTTAGGGCTATACCTTGAAGAGTTCAGGATGAGCTGCCTTCATCCTCTCTTCCACCTCCCACGTACAGTCGTTATCATCATCGCTCCATTGTACCTTGAGCAACTTAACTACCTTCCTCCTAAGCTGTTTCGTGTCAGTTTCAACAACACGAAGCGGCTTACGAGGTCTTCTATCGACTGGATCAACTTCGAAGTCTTCACAGCTATTAGCAGAAACCACTGTATTCGAGTCGTGCACATACTTCCGTAGATATGATACATGAAAAACATTGTGCACACTCGACATCTTCTCAGGTAACTCCAACCTATAGGCGAGCTTTCCAATTCGCTCGATGATCGGAAATGGTCCAACAAATCTAGGAGTCAATTTTCCTTTCTTCCCGAATCGAATAACATTCTTCAGTGGAGAAATCTTCACAAAAACCATATCTCCTACGTCGAATTCCAAATCCTTACGACGCTTATCGGCATAACTCTTCTGACGGTCTTGGGCTGCCTTCATTCGTTGCCGAATGATCTCTATGCAATCTGAAGTCTGCCGAATCATCTCTGGCCCAAGCATCAGCTTTTCTCCAGTTTCCAACCAACATGTTGGAGAGTTACACGGTCTTCCATACAATGCCTCATACGGTGCCATACCAATGCTTGACTGGTAACTGTTGTTGTACGCAAACTCCACCAAATGAAGGTGATCTTCCCATGATCCTCCGAAGTCCAAAACACATGCTCTAAGAAGATCTTCCAAAACTCGGTTGACTCTCTCGGTCTGACCATCCGTTTGAGGGTGATAAGCTGTACTCAAACACAACTCGGTTCCCAAAACTTCCTGGAAGCTCTTCCAAAATCCACTTGTGAACAATGGGTCTCGATCGCTCACTATACTCTTCGGAATACCATGGAATCGAACTATCCACTTAACATACAACTCAGCCAACTTTGACGCAGTCCTAGTCGATCAAACAGGAATGAATCGTGCGCTCTTAGTCAAACGATCTACAATGACCCAAATCCCTTCATTTCCCGTTCTGGTTCTAGGCAATCCATCAATAAAATCCATCGATATCTGCTCCCACTTCCATGTAGGAACTTCTAATGGCTGAAGCAATCCACTTGGCTTCTTCTGTTCAGCCTTTACCAACTGGCAGTTCATACACTTGGAAATAAAATTTCCAACATCCTTCTTCATGCCTTCCCAGTAGTAGGTTCTCTTCATATCCCGATACATCTTATTTCCACCTGGATGAATCGTCAACTTTGAGTGATGACTTTCCTTTAGAACTTCACTCCTCAATTCATCTATATCGGGAACAACTAGTCGTCCTTGCTTTCGAAGCCAACCCTCTCGATCGACCTCGAATCCTTTATCCTTTTCTGGATCCAATCCAGATTCCAAATCACGGATAATCTTGACAAGCTTATCATCTCGCTTTTGACTCTCGCCAATCCTTTCCACAAGAGTCGGTCTTATTGATAAGTTTGCCAACATCTCAGGTTCCAATTCACATCTAGGCCTGAAGTCAAATCCAGCTAAATACTCGAGACTCTTCCATTCTGAAAACATGGCTCCCAATCCTGCATGTCTCCGACTTAACGCATCTGCCACTGCGTTACCCTTTCCCGGAGTATAAGCTATACCAAAATCATATGATGCTAAAAACTCTAGCCAACGTTGCTGCCGAAGATTCAAATCCTTTTGGGAGAAAAGATACTTCAACGACTTATGATCTGTAAACAACTCGAATCGAACTCCCAATAGATAATGTCTCCACATCTTCAGAGCAAATACAATCGCCGCTAACTCCAAATCATGAGTTGGGTAATTCCTTTCATGCGGCTTCAGTTGTCGACTGGCATACGCAACAACTTTATCCTTCTGCATCAGCACTGCTCCAAGTCCAGTACCACATGCGTCGGTGTAAACCACCATCTCTTCATTCCCACTTAGAATAGTCAAAACAGGAGCACTCGTCAATCTCTCTTTCAGGATTCCGAAAGCTTTCTCACACTTATCATCCCAACTGAATACTTGGTTCTTTTTCGTCAATCCTGTTAATGGTGCAGCTACCTTGGAGAAGTCTTTGATAAACCGTCGATAATATCCTGCTAATCCAAGAAAACTTCTCACATCAGATGCATTCTTAGGTCTAACCCAATCCTGGATTGCTACCACCTTAGCGGGATCAACCGCTATTCCATTTCCAGAAATCACATGGCCTAAGAACCTTACTTCACTCTTCCAGAAGTGACACTTCGAAAACTTAGCCTTCAGTTGATGTTTCCGCAAGATTTCCAAAACAACACGCAAGTGCATCTTGTGCTCTTCTTCCGTTCTGGAATAAATCAGAATATCATCCACGAACACAAGTACGAACTTGTTCAGCTGATCTCTGAACACTCTATTCATAAGATCCACAAAATATGCTGGCGCGTTAGTCAATCCAAACGGCATTACCAGCCACTCAAAGAAACCGGATGGTGTCCTAAAAGCAGTCTTCGGCACACTATCCTTAGCTACTCTCAACTGGTGAAATCCCGTTGCCAAATCCATTTGAGAAAACACCTTGGCTTCGTGAAGCTGATCAAACAAGTCATCTATTCTCGGCAATGGATACTTGTTCTTCTTAGTCACCTTATTCAGCTCACGATAATCCACACACAATCTCAACGACCCATCTGCCTTGGTTGCAAACACAACTGGTGCACCCCACTCGGACACACTACGCCGAATGAATCCTTTCTGCAAAAGATCATCAACTTGCATCCTCAACTCCTTCTGTTCCCTAGGCGCCATCCGCCTAAGAGGCATCACAACAGGTCTGGCTCCTTCAACTAGATCTATACGAAACTCGATCTCTCTATGCGGCGGCAACCCTTTGACTTCGTCAAAGACATCCTCGAATCCATTTGCGATTGGCACTAAAGACAGTCCATCCCGTGGAACAACTAGCGAATACATGAAGCTCATGAAGACGCCTTCCTCATGCTTACATCGTATCACAATCTTTCGCCCCTCCACATTCTCGACTGTCACCTCCAGCCTCTCACAATCAACCTTAGCCGCATACTTCCTAAGCCAGTCCATACCCAAAATAATTCCGAACCCCGCAAAGTTCAGAACAAAGCAATCACAAACAAAAGAGCAACCATGACTCGATACAACTAGACCACGGCATAACATACACAAACAAGACAAACCCCCAACTGGATTAGTCACAACCAATGGCCTATCAACAATATCCGGTTCCAAACCTAACCGGCCTACGAGTTCATTACAAACAAACGAATGCGACGCTCCAGTATCAAATAGAACTCTAACCGGAACACCACATAGGAAAAGAGTACCTTGAACAACCACACTCTTTCCTTTCTCTTCAGCAGTAGGAGCCTTCGAAGACGACGGAACAGCTCCCAAAGCATAAGCTTGCACAATCTGCTTGTCCTTCCTCGGTTCTGGACAATTCTTCCTGATGTGCCCTGGCTTGTCACAGTTGTGACACTTCATCGGTGCCTTCGGATTCTTACAATCCTTAGAGAAATGGCCCTTCTGCTGACAATTGTAGCAAGTCACCTCGCCTTTCGGCTTCTTCTGGCCATCCTTACCCTTCTGCTGCTGCTGCTTCCTCTTCTGGTTTCCACCATGCTGTGGTTTAGACTCTCCCCTGGTAACAGCAACAACAGGTCCTTCCTTAGGAAACAGACTCTCATGCCTAAGAGCTTTCTCCACAAGCTTCTCAAATGAATCGTCCAAATGATCCACCAACTGTCTCCCAAGATAACTATCCAAGCCTGTCACAAACTTCTCATTCTTCTGATAAGCAGACTCAATATACGACCGGGCATACTTGGACAAAGCTTCAAACTCAGAAACATACTCCAGAACTGATCTTCCACCTTGCTTGAGCTCCACAAACCTCTTGAACAGAACAGACTTCTGAGCTGTAGAAATGAACTTAGCTTCAAATCTAGCTTGGAATTGCTCCCAAGTAATCTCTTCCTCCGCGGTATCGATGGTAATAGAGTTCCACCAATCAGAAGCTCTCCCTTGAAGCTGCCTTGATGCCAACTTCCTCTTAGTTGCATCATCAATTCCCAAATCACCAAAGATCCTTCTACAAGCATCGATCCATCTTTGGACTTCAATAGTTGATTCTGTTCCCAAGAAAACCTTCCCTCCAAGAGCAGTATAATCCTTGCACAACTTAGCAAAATCCACTGGTTTCGGAGTTTGGACTTGAACTCCAACATCAACTGCCGCCCCCGGAACTGGTATCCTTCTCATGATCGAAGTCATCATAGCTTCGAACATGGCTGCATAATCAGCAGTCTCTTCAGTAGCACGGCCTTCCCTAGCAGCTGGTCTCCCTCTTCGACTCATTCTCAATATCTATAAAAAGGAATGATTAGAACATCTAGAGAAACAACTGCATAAAGGACTCAAACTCTACTAAGCTACTATATTATATATAGTATTCATCCATCAAAATATAATTACGTCTCTCATACGTAGTTACGACAGCGAGCGTTGGGTAAAATCGATTAACCAATGCTCTGATACCAAATGTGACGACCGCCCATGACCCCTGCACTGAATCTAGAGATAGTGCGCTGTAAAGTGTGCCAGGCGACCATGGACGATTGTCAAGGTAGATTAAAACAGCAGAATCTATCGTATTACTCACAACGCATGGACAAAATACAATAGAACATATGTATAGTGAAGCTTTACAGAACAAAATGATATCATATAAAACTCCATATTAGTTGAATACAAGCATCCAAATAGTCAATACATCAAGCCTCACTACATATCTCTCAGAGAATACAGAACAGCGGAATATCCAGTACATATAATAAGAAGATAATATGCAACCCTCCATCTCGTCTTCGATATCAGCACCGTGAGAAGAGAACAACACCTGCCACCTGCTACCTAGTCTGCCCGTCCCAAAATGGACGAACAGCCCAAGGCAATAAGAATTAAAACATAAAGCCTTGAGTCAGACAACAGTCTTAGTGAGCAGTAAATTAACTAACAACATACCAAAAGAGCATAAGGGAAAAGGAATAGGAATACAACCCTCCCACTCCAACCTCATTCTACAGTGATAGCCACCAGACACACACTAAGCAGAAACAAACATAGCAGAGCATACTATTTAAAGTAAAGCTACTATCACTCGAGTCAAGGGCGATGTTTTCCAAGTACCAAGGCCTAAATCAGATAAGCACCCAGAAAATACCGCTCTTGAGTCCGAATGACGATACAACCAAACATCCATGACTCTGGCTATCACCGTTATCATTGCTTCGATATCACCGTTAATTGAATGACCGGCACATTCTTTCAGCCGTCCGTCAAGGGCTAATGGAAACCCCGGTTCTAGACATAACTCCCGCACGTCGTCGCAACCCGTGCCTAGGACTATCGAATCTGCCCAGAGTACTCGACCATCAACAGTTAGTCGTTGGGACTATCGAATCTGCCCAAACGTACTCTTGCTTAGAGCATGCTAGAACCTTCAACAACGATGCTATCCAAGCCTCCTAGTCATCCTCCTCGACGACTATTCTCATATCCATTCATTATCCTCAACTCGAATCATATCACCGAGTTATCAACATGCTTGGAATGATCCCGTCTGGATTAGACCAAGTCTTCATCACATGATTGCCTCGCTTCATCACATCCTCGCAAAGCCTCATCTCAGCATTACATCATCAAATCTATGCATAAGAGCTTCATCATCCCGCTACATATGCCACGAGCAGCTTTCCCAATTCAAGAGCCTTTCCCTTAGCTTTTGAATCATCTTCGATCTAAATCTAGTCATCAATCATCTAGTTCATAACAATCAATCAAATCAAACATCAATCCAAGCAATCAAGCATTCAAGAATGATCTAAGTAGACAATTATAACAATAATGACATTTTCGTAATTAAAGAGTTGAAAGTCCAATAAGCATGAAAACATGGATTATATCTCTACAAACTTGATGAATGAACTTGCATAGGTTAACATATGATAAAATGGATGTAACATCATCATGAACAATGGATCTATATGGATCTACACTTAGGATGAAGAAAATGTATGGAAATCACTATTTTAACACCAAATCGAGCCAACAATCCGATATACTCCTTTGGATCCGTGTGAGAGATAATCACCACTCACCAAATCACCTAAACAAACCCAAATCAACATGCTTCAGATCTGGACAGCGAAGGATCAAGCTTGATCTATCACGAATCCGCTTCAAACGAAGAAATCTCTCTTGAAAAGATGAAGATCTTCAATCTAAGCTCTTGAATCTTCAATCTTGATCTTCGATTTGGATGGATGGAAGCACTAGATTAGAGTGGAGAAAAGAAGTGAAGAAGTGTAGAAGTCGAGCTCTCAAAATGGCAGCACTTCGTCGCTTCAAAATCCGGATCCCAAAAAGTGAGAACAACCCCTCCTATTTATAGCTGAAATTCCTTAAGTCGAAATCTGGCTGTGACGACCCGGAATTTTCGAATATTTGAAAGTGGAATATTTAATTAATTTTAAATATTCAGAGATAAATTATCAACTTAATTTTCTAATATCGTTGTTGATTGGGTGATTTAATTATTAAATTAAATTTATTTGAAGTTGGATAAAATAGTAAATCTGGCATTCTAAGCTACTTAAAAATATTTAGAAAGCTCGTAAAATTCATATAAAAAATACTGGCGGTAATAGAACTTTTAAAATTTGATTTAAAGGTGTTTTGTTCAGTTTTAAAAATATATCGTTTAAATTGAATTTGAAAATAGCCTTCCGAGGCATAGTCTCGGAATTTGACGAAACCAGTTCCATTGGGTCCGTAATATTGTATTATTATCGGATTTCAATTTTCGTAAAATTTGAAGTTGTTGAGTGAGCATACGATAGTTAAACGCAATAAAATTCATATCGGAATTTAAATATAAAATATATATTGTTGACCAATTTAAACCCATTCACATCAAAAACTTTTCACCGTGAATTCAGGGATAATGTTCACTTGTACAATAACGTCTATTCTTGTTCCCTCCTTCCTTCTTCTGGAAGCCAAAGTCGAGCCCTTCTAAATAAATTCGTGCACCCTTATTTTCATTAATTCGAACGAATATCAGAAACAAAGAATAATGGCCGCTTGCCATCTCTTTCAGATCGAATAAAAAAAAAATCAATTTCAAAAATCGAATGCTCGAAATCTACACCATGGAAAAATTCGAAACTTGTCCCTAAATTCATACATTTGCATTGGCTTCGATCTGGGTGACTTTTGGATAGTGCGGTTTGGGTTTGGGGGAGTCGACAGTGAAGTCGAGGGGATGTTGGCGCTAGGGTTTGTGATCGTTAGGATTTTGAGCCTTGATTCTCGAATTTGAAACCCGATTTGGAGTTGTCGAATCGAGCAGCGAAGTGATGGAATTCGTAGATGGAAGTAGCAGCTTCGATAAGCACTGATTGGCAAAGGTAACTTGATTTGTTTAGATTTGTTTCCTTCGCCCGGTCAAAGTCAGATATTGACAAAGGCAATTTCAAGTAGTTGGGTTCATTCCAACGATGCTGTCGAAGTTAGAGGCTGGGGAAGCAAATTGAAGTAGTTTTGTTGGTGTGAGTTATTTCCTCCGACTAGGGCGAAACCAGATAGTGGCAAAGGAAGTTTGGTAAGATCAGATTTGTTGTTTCCGACTCTGTCGAAGTTAGAGGATGGCGGAGGCATTTTACTGGGCAATGGCGAAAGTCTTGGCTGATGGTGCTCCGATGGGGCAGTAAGCATGGTAGCTCGAACACGAGCTTGGAAGGTCAGATTTTGGCCGGTGAGGCATTCGAATTTAGTTTCCAATTAAATTTTGTTTTAATAAATACGCTTATGGATGAAAATATAATTACAGTAAGGGATATGAACATTAATTTTAAAATGTTGTTTTTATTTGAAAACAGTAAGTTAGATTGTAATTTCAAAACAGTGAATTTTAAATGTTCTTAAGTTTAAACTCGGAGATAAATGGGTTGTTATTACTTCACTGAGAGGAAAGAAGAAGAAAAGTTTAAACAGTTTGCATATACGCCTTATTATAAAATTTATAACTTGGTCAGAAAAAGAAGTATAAACTAGGTTGGTTAAGTTATCATTTATAACCAGTTAATTAAATTTATTAAATAGGGTAATTGATTGTACGATTATCTCAAATATTAATAAACGGTATAAATGTGTATTCAAGGTCAAAAATTGAGAAAACTGAGCCGAGTTTGAAGTGGATTGCTAACGAAAAGCAAAGGTGAGTTAATCTCACTCAGTTAAATTATAATTTAAATTTAATTGGTTAAATTTAAATATTGATGGATGATTGAATTGATTGATTTGATTGATATGGTATATAGTAGTATATAGCAATATATACATATTGGCATATGTATATATTGGAGCTGTTGATATTTCCGCATTGTATAGCGGATGAGACCCTATGCTCCGCATAAAGCGGATGATTTTATATAAATCCCATATACCGCGATATTCCACCTTGAAGTGGAATTGGTATTTTATACTGTTCTAACATCTGTGGATGCAGGGAAACAGGTTGGAGGGATCCAACTGGATTCCTCAAAATATTTAATTTTGTTAAATATTCTGTGATATGATTTTTGATATCCTGTGATGAATTATATGGATAATTGGATGTTATGGTTTGGTTGGACCGATTTGGATGTGCTGAATTATCAAAATCTCTAGAATGGAATTTTTGAAAAGAAATAAAAGAGCAAATTCTTAAGTAAAATAATTATAAAGAGTTTGGAATAAATTTGAGAATAAATCTGATTAAGAATAAAAGTGATTTCCAAAATTCTAATAAATATGGAAAAGAAGAATTTTAAATAAACAGAGAATATTGAATTTAAAGAAAACTTATGTGATATTATTTAAAGGAATAAATAATTTATTTTAATTCAATGTTTAAATGTAATTAAAAAGGAAGAAGGAATTTGGGAAATCTGAAACTTGTGTTTCGGTTTAAAGATTTTAAATCATAATGAGAAATAAAATCTGGAAGTTAATGAATTTGGAAATAAATGGATTAAGTAAGGAAATTTATTTCAAAGTAGATTGGCAAATCAATTGTAAATTGATTTAAATACTTTGGGATTTGAAATTTAAAGAGAAATGAGATTTTGAAGATATAAACTGGGTTTATAAAGTGAAATGGAATATCAGTGGATATTTGAGAATATAAATTCAAGATGGGAATTTATAAAAGGATATGGTTTGGTTTAAAAATAAATGTTGATTTATTTTTAAAAGATGGAAATGAGAAGTGTATTTCTCTGGATAGCCAAGTACGTTTTCAAAGCAATTTGAAATATAAGTTAAAGGTTTTAACTATGTTTTAAAAAGTATATTTTAGAAAATTTATTATTTATAAATGTTAAAGCCTAAAGTAGTATTTTCAAAAAAATCTATTATTGTAGTAATTATATAAAAGTGATTTGCTATTATGTTTAAAAAGAGAAATTTAGTTTATATTTATAAAGCGGTTTATTTTAAAAAATATATTTTGTTAAGGTATTAAAGTAGTTTTTAAATTTCAATATTATAAAGTATATTTATAGTAAAGTGCTTTTAAATTATTTTTAAATCTAAAGTATTTTGTACTTGGTGTTTCAGAGAAATAAATATTTGGGGAAATGTATTCCGTAAGCGGAAACTGTTTGAAATTGTTTTCAAAAGGAGTTTGAAAATAGAAATATATCTTGGAAAGATATTTGGGCAAGTAAATAATGTGGGAAATTATTTATTGTGTGATGGTTGCTTGTGGATGTTAATTGATAGTTAAATAACCGACTATCAATATTGGCCAAATGCGCTGATCGTTTCGAAGAGACCGGGATCGAGTTTCCGTATACCGGGATTCTAGGTCTGGAGACTCGAATACCACTTCGATCCGGTTTGTACGTTTCGTGTAACGTGTTCGGAGTCGAAGATGGAGCAGTGAAGTGCAAGGGCTAGTCGCTACTAATCCTGAGGATATTTCCAAAATGGATGTAGTAGGAATAGTGCCTTCGGTTCCGTTCGGACCTGGGACGGACTTGTATGGACGAATGCTTTCGTGACATCGTCAGGTGGACGATGGGCATTCTAAGGGATATGTGCTATAAAGGTATCGTTTAGCCTCAAGCCTCATCAACCGGGAATGACTGAAAATCAGGGGTTATGCAGCAAGGCTTCGTGGGTAGCCCCCACTTGAGAGTAAAGTCATCCCTGTCTAGATGTCCCTTTATTTCGGCTTAGTGGTGCGGTTGCTGATCCCAACCGTGGGGTGATTTTATTTGGAATTATCCAGTAAGGGATGATTCCGGTCTTGTGTTGCAGGGGAGCGGGCGTACTCCTCGGTACTGTGATCTAGGCCGCGTACTGTGACAGGTGGTACCCCAGTGCCTAGTCATTCATTGGAAATCCATTCTCCCTACGTGCCTTGTACGAGTTTTGTTTGTATTACTCACTTTGTGGCTAGTATGCCGGAATTTAATAGATGTAACAATTTCGGCTATTTTAATAAGTATTTGTGAATAGACACTATTATAATATCAGAGGATTTTTATAAAAAGTGTTTTAGCTATCGTAAGGTAAAAACCCGACATGTTTATTTGTGGCGTGGTCTTACGAGATGCATTTATTTTCAAAAGGATTTTTGAAACTTTAATAATCAATTGAGTGTGATTTTCTCACGCTGGTATTCCAGACTGACTCGGGTATTGTTTTACATGATGCTCGGGTCAGACTGAGTATTATAGGTTACAAGATATGATGCTGTGGATCTCAGGAGATGAGCTGGATGGCGAGACGTATCTCCCGTATTTGTTTATATATATATATATTCCGCTGTGTTGATTGTTGTACTCTGTTGTATTGAGGACATGATATGGTTATTGTCCAGTTGTATGTTATGTGTTCTCTGGTGTATACTCTGATGCTATATTATATAAAACTGATATAGTTTGGATTTGTGTAAAGATCTGTTAACATATATTATATTTTATTCCGCTGCGATGGTTAGATTCTGATGTTGTTTTCTATTTTTCTTCTTCTACCTCTTCTTCTTAACTAAAATGGTTCGATTTTCCGGGTCTGGAAAGTCGGGTCGTTACATTTGGTATCAGAGCTTAGGCTGGCGATAACCTTGGCTCTGGTGGGAATTTTGAGAGTACTAATAGATATGAGCGCGTATTTGTTAGTGAATATAAAATGGTTTTATATTGTGTTGGTTGATTTATTGAGTGGCATATGAACCTTCGTCGGCACAGTCTAGACAACTGTATCGAAGGGGTTTCTAAACACTTGAATAGAACAGTTCGACACAATATTGTTTTAAATGGGGTGAATGAAATAATTTTGCCCAAATTATTTTGTATATAAAAGAAATAATTATTTGAAATTTATTATGGTTATATATTTGGATGCTTGGTTGTTAGAAGATGACAATAATGAGTTAGTCTCATTATTGAGTAGAAATTGAAAACTTATAACCTAAGTTGAAGAATAAATTTATATAACAAAATGGAATATGAAATATACACTATAAATGAAATTTATAAATTGAGATAGACTTTATATACAAATGTGGATTACAAATGTGGTTTATAATCAAATGAGATAAATTCATAAACAAATGAAATTTGTAAATGTAAATTGTAAATGTGACTTATAACTTGAAATAAAATGTGATAGAATTCCAGAGTAATGTTTGGATATTAAGTTGAATGGATTTTGAATTTGAAGTTTTGGGAAAGGTTTAAATTCCTTTGGATTTAAAATAGTTTCAAAGGTTTTGGGGAAATAATGGTGATATTATTTCATGAATATTTTTGAAATTGAATTGAAATCTGGTGGGATTTGGGATTTTAAAATGTTTGAAATGTTTCAAAGTGATAAAAGCATTAAATTCTCTTTCGGTCGCTGGAAAATAATTTCGGTGATGACTGCAGCATCATCGATGTCTATTTTCGAGTTTCCAAAGAGAAATTGCTACCAAACTGTTTTAAATTGGAAATGATTGTGAACTGGGTTGGTTTTGAAATTCAAAGGGAAAATTGTTTGGTAAAAGCAGATTGTTTTGGAAATTGGGGTTTGATGTGATATACCAGATATGTATGAGTTATTTATGGATTCAAAATGGTTTTTGAAATAAAACCGGGCAATTGGATTCTGGGAATTCTATTTAAAATATAAATGTGGAAATTTAAATGAATCAACAATATAAAGTATAGAATGAAGTTGATTGAAATAAGAAGGGAATGAAAGTTTAATTTTGGGATTATAATTATGAGATGAAAATAACTCAATAAGTAATATAAGTTGGTAGATAAAAGAGTTAGAGAACTTGAAGGTGAATGAATTGTAAAACTTGTATAAAATTGTATCCTAGAATTAAAATTTAATTCAAGTATATGAAGGTGAACAAAATATATTTGAATTTAACTTAAGATAAGTTAAATAAAATTGAGAATCGGAATTGAATTAAATGTAAGTAAGTTGAAGTCGAATTGAATTCGATATAAAGGTAATGTAAAATGCTTATAATTGTGTAAAGAAATTCATATTCTTAAGTTCTTAAGTGAAATAATTTGAAATTGATTATAAAGATGAAATGGACTTAAATGAATAGTCCTAGATCTTAAGCAAGTAAGTTAAAACTTATGAATAGAAATGAAATTGGAAGTCATAAATGGGAATTCATTACTTTGAACCATTAAGAGTTATAATTTGAAATTGTAATTATCAAATGGAAACGATAAGATGAGCAATCTTAATTTTTAAATAAATCCAAACTTGAATTATAAAATAAATTGAACTTAAGATAATTAAGTGAAGTGATAATTGGAATTAAAAAGCAAGTATTTAATTTTAACCAGCAGGGGAACTAATGAGATAATAAATTAGTTAATGAAATTGAATTGTGAGTTAATGAAATTGGATTAAAATAGTGATGGTTTGAATTGCGAATGAAATCCAAATAAGTGAAAATAAATTGGAAATGACCTGGTTATTAATAAAATAATTCCAGATGAATTGAGTATGGAAATTTAAAATTCATAATGATTGAGTGAATGGACCACTTATATTAAATAAATAAATGGATGGAATTTGATTAAATAAGAATCAAATGAAAGATGGAAATAAAACTTTAAAGGGTTGGTTAAATGGAAAGTAAACTTAAGTAATTGACTTAAGTAAATGTTGAATGGAAACTGAACTCAAACAGAAGAGTGGTTTAAATAAGTTGAGGAAATAGTTATTGAATGAATTAACTTGGATTGTTTTCGAGCTAAATAAAATTCAATTTTTGGAAGTTGGAGATGAATTGAATTTAAGAAAAAAATTGGAAATGAAGTAGTAAATTGAAGTAAGTTGGAATTCATATGAAATGGGAGTTCAATTCGAATATATACACTTCGGTGGTGAAGTAGTAAATAAATATAAGAAAATTTATATGAACTTAAGAATTGAAGAATGAAATTCTTAAGAAAATTGGTATTGGAAATATACTTAGTAATTTTGGAATGGAAAAAGATATACTAAGTGAATAGTTGAATGAAGACTAAAACTGAAGTTGTGAAATGGGATAGTTGTGAATAAGGGGATAACAATTAAAAGGAATGTGAATAAAAGAGAATTGATATAATTGATAATCAATTGGAATTTATACGTAAGATGTACGTATATTATTTTATTCGCATAGCTATTTGGTCCAGATGTCGAACACAGAATTTCGAGATAGATATATCGATCCGAGTTGGAATTTTTCACTCGATTTTCAACGGCGAGCCTGGATATGGATTGTTGATTGATTCTGGAAATTCTCTATCATAGTTTGTGACTATGCAAGGAGAATGATGGTTTTTGATCAAGAAACCAAATCTGAGTCCGCACTAGGAAGTCGGGTGGACGATACTAGTTCGGAAGTGAAATTGTGTGATCGATTGAGCGATCAAATGTGATATTGCGTACGAATGATATATGTGCATCGTACGGGCTTAAGTAAAGCAAATATTGAAAATTTGTAAAGAAATGTCTAGAATGGTTTTGAAATTGTGATTGAATATTATTGCTTAGTAGGATATACAGGTGTATAAAAGCAATGGATAGATTGGGATTTTGATTTTAGAAGATAAAATTTAATGGCCCGACAAAAAGGTATGTATTTGAATTTCTATATGAAATTTGATTGGGTTTTTGATCCAGCCACTTGGCTTTTTGTTTCTTTTTGAGATTGGGAGGCCGTAGAGCCATTTTGTAGTAGTACCGAGCTAGCCGCGCAAAGGAGACGCTGGCGAAATTTTTCGGAAATTTAGAGAGTTAGAAAATTTTGGGAAAATTTTGATAATACAAAATTTGAATTCAAATTTAAATTGATAAGAAAGATAATATTGTTTGGGACTTAGGAGTAAGTTTGAAAGGTTAGAAAGAGGGATAATGTATCTCTATTAAAGGATTTGTTTTGGGAGGTGGTTAAAACTATTTGGGTTAAGGAAATAGTTAATGGGGATTGAATCATTCTTCCTAACTAGTAATTTCGGGGACGAAATTCTATTAAGGGGGGAAGAATGTGACGACCCGGAATTTTCGAATATTTGAAAGTGGAATATTTAATTAATTTTAAATATTCAGAGATAAATTATCAACTTAATTTTCTAATATCGTTGTTGATTGGGTGATTTAATTATTAAATTAAATTTATTTGAAGTTGGATAAAATAGTAAATCTGGCATTCTAAGCTACTTAAAAATATTTAGAAAGCTCGTAAAATTCATATAAAAAATACTGGCGGTAATAGAACTTTTAAAATTTGATTTAAAGGTGTTTTGTTCAGTTTTAAAAATATATCGTTTAAGTTGAATTTGAAAATAGCCTTCCGAGGCACAGTCTCGGAATTTGACGAAACCAGTTCCATTGGGTCCGTAATATTGTATTATTATCGGATTTCAATTTTCGTAAAATTTGAAGTTGTTGAGTGAGCATACGATAGTTAAACGCAATAAAATTCATATCGGAATTTAAATATAAAATATATATTGTTGACCAATTTAAACCCATTCACATCAAAAACTTTTCACCGTGAATTCAGGGATAATGTTCACTTGTACAATAACGTCTATTCTTGTTCCCTCCTTCCTTCTTCTGGAAGCCAAAGTCGAGCCCTTCTAAACAAATTCGTGCACCCTTATTTTCATTAATTCGAACGAATATCAGAAACAAAGAATAATGGCCGCTTGCCATCTCTTTCAGATCAAATAAAAAAAAATCAATTTCAAAAATCGAATGCTCGAAATCTACACCATGGAAAAATTCGAAACTTGTCCCTAAATTCATACATTTGCATTGGCTTCGATCTGGGTGACTTTTGGATAGTGCGGTTTGGGTTTGGGGGAGTCGACAGTGAAGTCGAGGGGATGTTGGTGCTAGGGTTTGTGATCGTTAGGATTTTGAGCCTTGATTCTCGAATTTGAAACCCGATTTGGAGTTGTCGAATCGAGCAACGAAGTGATGGAATTCGTAGATGGAAGTAGCAGCTTCGATAAGCACTGATTGGCAAAGGTAACTTGATTTGTTTAGATTTGTTTCCTTCGCCCGGTCAAAGTCAGATATTGACAAAGGCAATTTCAAGTAGTTGGGTTCATTCCAACGATGCTGTCGAAGTTAGAGGCTGGGGAAGCAAATTGAAGTAGTTTTGTTGGTGTGAGTTATTTCCTCCGACTAGGGCGAAACCAGATAGTGGCAAAGGAAGTTTGGTAAGATCAGATTTGTTGTTTCCGACTCTGTCGAAGTTAGAGGATGGCGGAGGCATTTTACTGGGCAATGGCGAAAGTCTTGGCTGATGGTGCTCCGATGGGGCAGTAAGCATGGTAGCTCGAACACGAGCTTGGAAGGTCAGATTTTGGCCGGTGAGGCATTCGAATTTAGTTTCCAATTAAATTTTGTTTTAATAAATACGCTTATGGATGAAAATATAATTACAGTAAGGGATATGAACATTAATTTTAAAATGTTGTTTTTATTTGAAAACAGTAAGTTAGATTGTAATTTCAAAACAGTGAATTTTAAATGTTCTTAAGTTTAAACTCGGAGATAAATGGGTTGTTATTACTTCACTGAGAGGAAAGAAGAAGAAAAGTTTAAACAGTTTGCATATACACCTTATTATAAAATTTATAACTTGGTCAGAAAAAGAAGTATAAACTAGGTTGGTTAAGTTATCATTTATAACCAGTTAATTAAATTTATTAAATTTATTAAATAGGGTAATTGATTGTACGATTATCTCAAATATTAATAAACGGTATAAATGTGTATTCAAGGTCAAAAATTGAGAAAACTGAGCCGAGTTTGAAGTGGATTGCTAACAAAAAGCAAAGGTGAGTTAATCTCACTCAGTTAAATTATAATTTAAATTTAATTGGTTAAATTTAAATATTGATGGATGATTGAATTGATTGATTTGATTGATATGGTATATAGTAGTATATAGCAATATATACATATTGGCATATGTATATATTGGAGCTGTTGATATTCCCGCATTGTATAGCGGATGAGACCCTATGCGCCGCATAAAGCGGATGATTTTATATAAATCCCATATACCGCGATATTCCACCTTGAAGTGGAATTGGTATTTTATACTGTGCTAACATCTGTGGATGCAGGGAAACAGGTTGGAGGGATCCAACTGGATTCCTCAAAATATTTAATTTTGTTAAATATTCTGTGATATGATTTTTGATATCCTGTGATGAATTATATGGATAATTGGATGTTATGGTTTGGTTGGACCGATTTGGATGTGCTGAATTATCAAAATCTCTAGAATGGAATTTTTGAAAAGAAATAAAAGAGCAAATTCTTAAGTAAAATAATTATAAAGAGTTTGGAATAAATTTGAGAATAAATCTGATTAAGAATAAAAGTGATTTCCAAAATTCTAATAAATATGGAAAAGAAGAATTTTAAATAAACAGAGAATATTGAATTTAAAGAAAACTTATGTGATATTATTTAAAGGAATAAATAATTTATTTTAATTCAATGTTTAAATGTAATTAAAAAGGAAGAAGGAATTTGGGAAATCTGAAACTTGTGTTTCGGTTTAAAGATTTTAAATCATAATGAGAAATAAAATCTGGAAGTTAATGAATTTGGAAATAAATGGATTAAGTAAGGAAATTTATTTCAAAGTAGATTGGCAAATCAATTGTAAATTGATTTAAATACTTTGGGATTTGAAATTTAAAGAGAAATGAGATTTTGAAGATATAAACTGGGTTTATAAAGTGAAATGGAATATCAGTGGATATTTGAGAATATAAATTCAAGATGGGAATTTATAAAAGGATATGGTTTGGTTTAAAAATAAATGTTGATTTATTTTTAAAAGATGGAAATGAGAAGTGTATTTCTTTGGATAGCCAAGTACGTTTTCAAAGCAATTTGAAATATAAGTTAAAGGTTTTAACTATGTTTTAAAAAGTATATTTTAGAAAATTTATTATTTATAAATGTTAAAGCCTAAAGTAGTATTTTCAAAAAAATCTATTATTGTAGTAATTATATAAAAGTGATTTGCTATTATGTTTAAAAAGAGAAATTTAGTTTATATTTATAAAGTGGTTTATTTTAAAAAATATATTTTGTTAAGGTATTAAAGTAGTTTTTAAATTTCAATATTATAAAGTATATTTATAGTAAAGTGCTTTTAAATTATTTTTAAATCTAACGTATTTTGTACTTGGTGTTTCAGAGAAATAAATATTTGGGGAAATGTATTCCGTAAGCGGAAACTGTTTGAAATTGTTTTCAAAAGGAGTTTGAAAATAGAAATATATCTTGGAAAGATATTTGGGCAAGTAAATAATGTGGGAAATTATTTATTGTGTGATGGTTGCTTGTGGATGTTAATTGATAGTTAAATAACCGACTATCAATATTGGCCAAATGCGCTGATCGTTTCGAAGAGACCGGGATCGAGTTTCCGTATACCGGGATTCTAGGTCTGGAGACTCGAATACCACTTCGATCCGGTTTGTACGTTTCGTGTAACGTGTTCGGAGTCGAAGATGGAGCAGTGAAGTGCAAGGGCTAGTCGCTACTAATCCTGAGGATATTTCCAAAATGGATGTAGTAGGAATAGTGCCTTCGGTTCCGTTCGGACCTGGGACGGACTTGTATGGACGAATGCTTTCGTGACATCGTCAGGTGGACGATGGGCATTCTAAGGGATATGTGCTATAAAGGTATCGTTTAGCCTCAAGCCTCGTCAACCGGGAATGACTGAAAATCAGGGGTTATGCAGCAAGGCTTCGTGGGTAGCCCCCACTTGAGAGTAAAGTCATCCCTGTCTAGATGTCCCTTTATTTCGGCTTAGTGGTGCGGTTGCTGATCCCAACCGTGGGGTGATTTTATTTGGAATTATCCAGTAAGGGATGATTCCGGTCTTGTGTTGCAGGGGAGCGGGCGTACTCCTCGGTACTGTGATCTAGGCCGCGTACTGTGACAGGTGGTACCCCAGTGCCTAGTCATTCATTGGAAATCCATTCTCCCTACGTGCCTTGTACGAGTTTTGTTTGTATTACTCACTTTGTGGCTAGTATGCCGGAATTTAATAGATGTAACAATTTCGGCTATTTTAATAAGTATTTGTGAATAGACACTATTATAATATCAGAGGATTTTTATAAAAAGTGTTTTAGCTATCGTAAGGTAAAAACCCGACATGTTTATTTGTGGCGTGGTCTTACGAGATGCATTTATTTTCAAAAGGATTTTTGAAACTTTAATAATCAATTGAGTGTGATTTTCTCACGCTGGTATTCCAGACTGACTCGGGTATTGTTTTACATGATGCTCGGGTCAGACCGAGTATTATAGGTTACAAGATATGATGCTGTGGATCTCAGGAGATGAGCTGGATGGCGAGACGTATCTCCCGTATTTGTTTATATATATATATATTCCGCTGTGTTGATTGTTGTACTCTGTTGTATTGAGGACATGATATGGTTATTGTCCAGTTGTATGTTATGTGTTCTCTGGTGTATACTCTGATGCTATATTATATAAAACTGATATAGTTTGGATTTGTGTAAAGATCTGTTAACATATATTATATTTTATTCCGCTGCGATGGTTAGATTTTGATGTTGTTTTCTATTTTTCTTCTTCTACCTCTTCTTCTTAACTAAAATGGTTCGATTTTCCGGGTCTGGAAAGTCGGGTCGTTACACTGGCTATCTCCCTAGGTCGTTTCCGACCTAAGCCTCTCCGACCTAACACTCCTGCGCAACCAAACACCCAGCGACCTACGACCTAACGCAACGCGCGACTTAACACATAGGCTACGACTCAACTTCTCAGCGACCTAACACATCGCGACTTAACAACCATAGAAGTCCACGACCTAACTTAGGTCGTTGCCGACCTAACTGCCTACAAAACACACACGTCTTAACGCGACCAAACACTTAACTGCCTTGCCGACCTACGACATAACGAGGTTACGACTTAATACCTTAGACTCCCACGCGACCTAACGCTTAAACCAACACGCGACCAAATAACATCACGTGACCTACGACTTAGCAGAACCTCCGACTTAACCAATCACAGATACTCAACCACTCCTAAGTCGTCTAGACGACCTAACGATGTTACGACCTAACACTTAGACCCACGCGACCTATCAGTGCTACGACCTAACACTTATGCGACCTATCTCCTTAGGTCGCTAACACCCCAACTCCTTAGGTCGCTAACAAGCTAACTCCTTAGGTCGCTAACACGGCAACTCCTTAGGTCGCTAACAAGCTAACTCCTTAGCTCGCCAGAAACTCTAAAGTCTCCTTCCTTTTAGGTCGTCTACGACCTAAATCCTTACCATCCATCACACGACCTAACTCCAAACCTTAAGGCCACCAATCCCCAACATTCTTAGGTCGGTCACGACTTATCTCCTAAGTTGCCAACAATATTTAACTAACCTCTAGGTCGCGTACGACCTAGGACTTAGGCAAATTTCAACCAAAATCTGAAACAACTAGAAAATGCTGAAAATCCTAGATTTTGACAAACTTCTCGATCCGTAAAATACGGGTCGTTACAACTACCGAACGATTTGAGCTTGGGCCAAGGTGAAGCTAACTTCGGGCTGTTGAGCTAAGTACATGGAGTGAACTTCCAGGCTAGCCATGGGATGGTTTGTGGTTGGGATACTTAGCCATTTTTGGCTAAGTAAGAATTAGAATGGGTTGTACCGACCCATATCCCCCAATATCGAACCAAACCATTTTTGGGGAATGCGAAGGGAGCATCTTGTGGAGTGTGATCGATCCATCATTGGCCTATTGAATGGCATAATGGTGAGTTTTGGTCTATGATCGAACGGTCTTCAAAGTGACGGAGACGCAAAGGAAACTCGAGGCAAATGCGGGGATTTGACATGGTTGCTTCAGGAATGACATGGGAACGACATCGGACTTTGTGAAGGTATTCTAGACTTTGACGACCAAATGATGGGAGTTGTTTTGATGATCCATGAAGGCAAGTTTGCTGATGCAAATATACACTTTATTACTCATGTCACTGCCTCAACAGTTGATTGAAGAAATAACCAATCGACTGAATTTTTCTATCAACTGGTTATATAATTCAGCCAGCTGAATGAGTGCAAAAATACACTATTTTCTCGCTGTTTCAAAATTTGTCAAAATTCGATCGATTGAAATAGTTGTTAGTCAATTGATTTTTGTCCTGACTGAATTTCTGGCTTTAATTCAATTTTCAAAATTGTAAGGTTGCAACTTTTCAATAATGGGTTCCTCTACAGAAATTTTCTATCTCTTAAAAAAGACACAACTCCTAATTAAATCTTTTCAAAAATTATAAATAGGATTCAAGAAATCAATTGTTTTTACAACTTTGCACCCTCATATTTCTTATTACTTGAATCTTTAAAAAAGCATTTAAACGCTCAATCTTCAAAGGCTTTGCAAACAGATCCTATATTCACTATACTTTCAAGTTGTATAATCATTGGTTTATTATAGGAAGGGACTCGCCTAGACAAATTAGTGTTATCAAGAATACATTATTGTATACAAAGATTTTGTAAACCTATATCTTTAGGTCAAGTGAGGATTATTTGGTGTTAATGAAAGTCCGAAGGGAAGCTTGAAGACCGGACGTAGGATGAAAGGTCCAAACTGATAGAGTTAGGGTTATGCCCCAGGAGAAATTATTCTATTTGTTACGTATATCTAACTCGATAACCAATCGTGTGCAAAACAAAAGGTGTTTTCTTTTTATTATATACTTGTTATATTGTGATATAATTAATTAAGTAATTAATTTAACATATATTAAATAAAAGATCCTTAAATGATATGTTATGTGATAGTAATTACAATGTGTGTAATCATAAGAAATTTATCACATTAAAAATAACATATTATTTCAAATATTCCTAGTCAAGATGTTTCGAGATGAGATATTGATACATCTGTTTAGACTAGAGTGCATAATGCGCTTCAAATGTTAGGCAGTGTATTACTCATGATTGTTGGGTGCACCAAAGGGTTACGTACTGATAGTTATTGGATAACCATGGAATGCCTCACTCGATAGTTTTTGTTGGTTAATATAACGAAGGTCAAACAGAGAATCTCGACGTGACGATATTACACGGTTCTTTTGACTTGAGAATATTGTTGAACTTCAATGTGGATACTCCACATAGATCATAGTTAAATCATGGCATGTCCTCAATTGAAAGACTATAGTTGGGTCTGAGTTGAAGCATTGAAATTGAAACGCTATTCAATATATAATTCATCTCCTCAGTTATATAAGGTTAGTACCGCAGTCAATTGTAGTCAACTCAAAGTCAAAGTCTCTGGCCAAAGTAGTACCATTAACAATAATTGTTATTATTGAACCAACGAACTAATCAAGTTGAACACGAACGATGTTGGAATTTTGATCAAAGCCAAATTCCGTAAGTCCTTATGTGATATAGTGTTTGACGAAGGAAATTGGTGTAAATAATCATTACTACCAAGTACCACTTATAATAAGTAAAACTGGATCTTACCAAAAAGACGTGTAAGCTATAAATTTAGCCAAAATATCACACCACTAGCTAAGGTGATGTGTGAACGTTAATATTCGAATTTTTCGATATTAATCACCACCTGAATTTACACATTTGAGTTGTATAACTGTAATGATGAATACTCCGAAAAACCAAACGATTTAATTAATTTATAATTGTAGTAAGTTAATTAAATTAACTTATTTTTATGAAACATTAAGTATTAATTTTTATTTGATTTTTTTGAATACCATTAGTATTTAATAAAGTTCACATATAAAGTTATAAATGTGCATTCGATATACAATATCGGTCGAATTTTAAACTGGATTTAAATAGATTGGTTACTAAGTGGTTTTGAAAGTTTTTTGAGGCTGATGTACCTCTTTTATGTCGGGTCATGCATGATGGGGGAAATGTTTCAAAATCCGAAGGAGCAATTAACGGAAGAAAATGATCTTCATCCTTTACTCTTCTTTATGACTTACTTGAAACACATTTATGAAATTTTATTTTCCTTATTCTCGTTATTTAATTTGTTGTCGGAAATATGAAGAAGGGGAAGGCGGAATTTGATGAGATTTAATGATGAATTAAATAGTGAAGGTTTTAAATGAGGAAATTAAAAGGTTTTAATGTTTCCTTTAAAACACATTCTCTTTCATTCATTCCATATTTCTTCCCAACGGTTTACTTTTCTTTCTCTCTTCTCTTTATCCTCTCATGGCTGAAATTCCATGGAACCATGGAAGCAAAACATCCAAAAACAAAATCTAAATCAAAATAAAAGGCGGTGGTTATCTTTATTAATTCTTGCAAAATCTAGAAGTCGATTCAAACGAATCTAGGAGCTTCGTTCATCATTCAAGGTGCAACTTTTGGCTATATATTAAGGTACCATTCTGATTTGATTCAATTATATGCTTCTCATGTTCACATAGTTTAGATTCTATACATGCTACATCTCATATATTTATGTGTTTATAAAGCCAATTTAATTTATATCCCTTTTTGTTCTACACCCCAATTGACAATATGTTCATTATGTTTATATATTTAGATCCTTCGTCTTATTTGATTATCAATGATGTTCTTTATGTAATTTAGATCAGTATCCTTTTTCAACAAACTTACATGTGCTTAAGTTGTTCGATTTTTTGTTATTGTTTTGGAAATTATCGTTTAAAAAACCAATTTGGATTAAAAAACTATTTTATTAAGTGATATAATTTTTTAATAGTTGTATACACAAAAATAATCAAACTGTTTATGTTGATTATTTAAACTTACCTTAAAAGCTGATTTTTTTTAGAGTTATATGGTTACTGTTTTGAATATAGTTCCTTTCGTTACTGTTTATATAAAAGTAAAGGTTGTTCTAGTTTACATTTCATAATTGGACTTTTGTGTAAAACATAAATCTTTTGTTTCCTTTTTAAATTAAAGGTTTGATTTAAATTTATCAACTTTAAATTTAAACATAATTATATACATATAATAAATTATAAACTTTACATACATATGTTGTTTTAAGAGGGAATTAGGCAAAAGGACAAACTTTGAAAAAAATTTAGGCTGAAGGATACAAAGTTTTATTTTTGGACTGAAGGACAAACTTTGAAAGAAAATTAGGCTGAAGGAAAATGCTAAATATAGTTAGCATTTTGTACAGTGCAAACATTGTACAAAATGCTAATTATAACTAGCATTATATCCAGTTTTACATTGTACAAAATGCTAGTTGTATTAGCATTGTCCTTCAGCCTAATTATCTTCCAAAGTTTGTCCTTCAGTCTAAAAATAAAACTTATTGTCCTTCAGTCAAAAATTTTATGAAAATTTGTCCTTGTGCCTATTTTTCACTTGTTTTAAATTAAAAACATAATTTGCAATCATTTATATATGGATACATATATACATATGTTACTGGTTCATACCTCCTGTTCTACATCCAATCCCGATGCTCCCCTTGGGTATTTCACTGATCTAAAAACCCTTTCTTTACCTGGAGTAACAAGTTTAAAACAAGCTACCTGAAGACTTTCTCTACGGTATTTTTCTACTTCTACAGTAAAAGTCTGACAATTCGTTGTATCTTCAAATATTGATTTGTCACAATGTAGCACAATATCTTATAACCACAAATCTTCAAAGAAGCATGAATAAGGTTTAGGAAAGAAAGTGTGTTGTTCATAGTATTGAAGTTCGAAAGCTTTCAAATTAGAGAGATTGAATATTTTAGAACAGAAAACTAAGGTAAGATCAAAAGTTGTGGTCTAGAGGCTATATATAGATGTTGGCGAGTGGTGTTGCAGAGTAGTAAGGTTTCAGAAAGGTTGTTGAGAAAAGATACAATTATCTGGAAGAGAAACAACGAAGAGACGTGAAGGAAATAGGAAGAGATGCAGCCAGAATTGCCTTCAAAATTCCGTCACGGTACACCGATCATTTCCCATCAATCAACCGGTGTGACCGGTAGATGCACCGATGATCCGGTTGCTAAAGGTGTTCTAACAGTATTTTTCTTATTTCTTCTTTATCATTTCTACTTCGAAAAATTCTGGAAAAAATTTCTAAAACAAAATTTCGGCGTTGATGTTTTGGAGATCGTACAAGTGGATTTAACAATATATAACTCTAACGACTTTATAAAACCGACAAACTTAAAAACGTACCCTATTTCATTCCTTGACCGTCGGCTGCAACTCTATAGTTTCTCCATTACTTCTTTATGACATATTGATTGCCTCAGACATCTTGTCATCTTCCAACTTTGTTATATTTAAGTAATTTGCTATTTGTGCCTTTATCAGTAATAACAATATACAGAGTATATTTCATTTACATCATCAAAACTTAGGTTCTGATATTTTCTCCTTTTTTGATGATGACAACTACTTATGGTAATGGTAAATAATAACCCCCCTTGAACATAAGACTCCCCTGAATATATGGGATATTTTCTCCCCATTTGTCATCAACCAAAAGAGATAAATATCAAATAGGTGGATAAACTACACAAAATGAACAGAAATAATGTCATAACTCAATGCAGAACAGAATCATAAAATGTCATAACATGCACAATAGTACATAGAAATGAATAAAAGCAGTGTCTGACCAAACACACATGCAAACACTAACTGAAATGATATTAACTAACACATAGTCTTACTAACCCAAATGCAGAACACTGCATAAAATGAAAAATAGATACGATGAACACCATGGCTTACTGATAATTTGATGAATGAGTCTTATGATACCCCTCAGGTATAGTCAGATCACTCTCTGAAGTGAGACTGGCATATGGTCTGTGGCCACGGGGGATACGAGATCCACGAGACCTCTTCGCGGGTCCACTACCCTCCACATGAGGTTGAGAACGTCTCTGTAACACTCCACCCCCTTCGCCAGTGATATGTGGGTCATGAATAGAAGGCTATGGCATGTATGCACCATCATCAGTAAAATGAAACTTCAAAGAACTGTCTTGACTACTAGTACTTTCTTTCCACTAAACATTGACACAAAGTGAGAAAAGAATTCTCTTAATGAAGCCCAAATCCTTTTTCTGATTTTGCATCTCTTCTTTCATTTCTTTCTGATTTTAGAGAATGTCTTCTTGATTTTTCAGAATTTGCTCCCTAAATTCATTGTCTGGGTCATAAAGGGATGGAATATAATCATCTAATGTGTCCTTAGAAGTCTCAATCACTTCTGGTCTGGTAGTGCACTTTCTAAGTACTAGAGGAGCCAAAGGTCTTAAATTTTCTTTCTTGCTCCAATCACCTTTCAGAAAAATCTCATATATAATCCTCTCATCTTTCATCTTAATATCATTAACATGAAGGCCATGACAACGAATTTGCAAAGTCTCTCCTAGAAGTCTTTTAGTTATTTCCATGTTTAGACCGTTCACAGTAGATTGAATTGCAACTTCATTTCTACGATGACCAAACTTTAAATTCGCATAAAAAAAGCCATACACCTAGGGTAAAGTACACTACTTTTTCAAAATTTTCTTTGAAGAGAATGTGAATTAGACTGGTTATTTCAAAGATTCCATCTAAATTGTAAGTAGCAAAATCAGAAAATTTATCGGTCTCTCTCTAAAATTTTGAAAGCCAATGGCAACCTTGTAAATCCTTATAGCATCTTCCTTGTTGTTAAGCCATGCTTTGATTTGGGAAGTTCGGAGAGATTTTTGAGTAAAAGGACTAGAAGAGGAGGCTTGTTTCTATTTGGAAAAAGCCATTGATTTACTTTGGGAAAGAAGGGTTTGGAAAGACGAAAGGGGGTAAAAAACTGAAATGGGAAGAAAGCTCTCGGGTTTGGCAAGTCAAAAAAAGTTTTGCAGGCTTCAAAAATAAAATCTAAAAACTGAAATTGCTCTAATCGCTTGACTGATGCAATGGTAAGGGTTGAAAGGCCTAATAAGTCATCCAGGCAAAGTTTGAGTTAATTTTTTTTTATATATTCTGAAAAAATATATAAAATTAAATGAACTTGAATAAATTTTATATAAATGAGAAATTAAGGATATTCACATCAGCTATAGCTCTCATAATCGATTGCCAATGCGACCCAATGTCTTAAGCTACTAGTATAAGTATCTTCAATTTAGCCTACTCGAGTTCGAAAACCAGTTGATGTAAAAACGATATTTTTAATTTTCTACCCAAAGAATTAGTATTTTTAACTAAGAAGAAATATATATTTTTAACTCTTTGAATCGGCAGACCAATTTTGTGTTCCATCCACCCACTCCAAAAACGTCTAATTTCCTTGTAAATTTATCTTTTGTGATCAAGATAGGCGTTTTTGAAAGATAATATAATTTTTAATATTTGATTAAAAAAAGAATTTTTCGTAAAAGAGTTTATTTAGATTTAGTTAAAGAACAAACTCCTAAATCTCTTCTTAATTTTAAAAAAGTATTTTCAGAAAGTGGTTTATTAAAAATGTCAACAATTTGATTTTCAGTATTAACAAAATATAGTGTATTTTTTCCTTTCTCTATTTATCTCTTAAAAATGATATCTTACATCAATATGTTTCGCTCTGGAATGATTTGGATTTTTAGATAAATTTATTACACTAGCGTTATCACAAAAATAGATGGTTTAGTTAAATTTACTTAAAAATCTCATAATGTTTGTTGTATGTAGATACTTAAGCACAAGCCAAAGCAATAGAAATATATTCTACTTCACACATCGATAGTGAAACACAATTTTGTTTCCTACTAAACCAAGATAATAAAGATTGACCGATAAAGTGACAAGTTCCGCTCGTACTTTTACGATCTGTTTTGCAGCCTCCAAAATCAACATCACTATATGATACTAATTCAAAAGGATATCATTTGGGACAAAAAAAAAGTCTGTAATCTTCAGTATTGGTCAAGTAACGTAAAATTTGTTTAACTGCCCATAAATGTGATTCTTTGGAATTTACCTGAAACCTAGCACATAAACAAACGCTCATCATAATATCAGGTCTACCAGCTGTTAAATATAATAAGCAACAACCATGCTTCTATATAACTTTTGATCAACGTCCTTACCATTTTCATCATTGTCTAAATGAAGACTACGCATTGACGTTGGTTTACTACTAGTACTTTCCATTCCAAAACGTTTTATTAAATCTTTGCTATATTTTATTGATAAATAGAAATTCTTTCATTTAAATCCTAGAAAATAATTAAGTTCAACCATATGTGACATTTCAAATTCATTTTTTATTATATCAGAAAAATCATCACAGAGCTTTTTATTAGTTGAAATGAAAATTATATCATTGGTATATATTTGGACGATTAAAATATCATTTTTATCATTTTTAATAAACAAAGTAGTATCAACTTTACCAATTTCAAAACCAAAATTTAAAAGATAGTTTTAGTCTTTCGTACCAAGCACACATAATGCTTATTTAAGACCATAAAGAGCGTTTTAAATTTTAAAACATGATATGATAATTTTTCATGTACAAACAGTGGTGGTTGTTCAACAAAAAACATTTTCTTTAACATACCCATTTAAAAAAGCACTTTTGATGTCATTTGTAATAAAGTTAGATATAGTAATATGCAAATGCTAAAAATATTTTTATGGCTTCAAAAAGTGCTACAGAAGCAAATGTTTCCTCATAGTTAATCCCTTCCTTCTGATTATACCCTTGAGCCATAAGTCTAGCTTTATTACGTATGATATCACCTTTTCATCAGCCTTGTTTTTATAAACCCATTTTGTACTAATAACAGATTGATTTTCTAGCCTTGGTACAAGTTCCATACATTATTTCATTTAAATTGGTTAAGTTTTTCTTGCATAAGTTCACTAATCATCCTTAGCTACTTCTTTGTTATTTTTATGTTCAGTATGTAATATAAACTACATGACCCATTTGATTTAATTGTCTTCGAGTAACTACTTTAGTATTTATACCTCTAATTACGTTATCTATTGGGATATCTTTTAAAATTCTAGGAGGTGATTTTAATTCATTATTGGTTTCAGTGTTCATTTCTTCAGTTGGTTGTTCATTAGACAAAGAATGAGTTAATAGTTTGTTTATTTCAATATTTTCTTCGTCGTCTATTTTATTATTAAAATTTTCATCAAAATATACATGTAAAGTCTGTTCTATTATATTAGTTTCTTTATTAAAATTTTTATAAGCTTTACTTTGTTTTGAATATCCATAAAGATTCCTTTATCGACTTTTGGATCAAATTTTCCCGGAGGGTCGTTGGTGTTTAAAATAAAACATTTTGAGCCAAAATTTTTAAAGTAAGAAACTTTTGGTTTTCTATCATGGAGAAGTTTATAAGGGGTATTCTCAGTTAAAAGTCTTAATAAAACACGATTTAGAACAAACAACTTGTAACATTTGCCTCGTTCTAGAAATTCTATTGCGGACTACTATTGCTTAGTGAAGTTTTAGCACATTCTTGTAAATTATATTTTTTTTGGACAACCCCGTTTTGTTGAGGTGTTCTAAGGAATGAAAAATTACTTATACCCTTTTTATTACAAAATTATTGGAAAAGATTATTTTCAAATTCTTCTCCATGATCACTTTTAATATTTTAAATTTTAAAATCTTTTATTTTTAAAAAAATTTGCTTGCAAATTTTTTAAATATTTCAAAATTTTCACTTTTATGTTTTAAAAATAAAGTCCAGGTATATCTAGAAAAATCATCGATTATTACGAAAACATATTTGCTATTATTTATTGATCTCGTTTGCATATGCCTAAATATAACTAAGTGTATAAGTTCTAAAGGATGTTTGATAGAAATTCCATATTTAGATTTAAAAGATGATTTCTTAAGTTTACCAAATTGACAAGCATCATATAAATTACTAACTTTAAAATTCTTTTTTAGTAAACCTCTTACAATTTTATTTTTAGCTAATTTATGAATATTTTTGAAATTTACATGACAAAAACGTTCATGTCATAGCCATTGATCATTTATATCCGTAACCAGGCACAACTAATTATTGTGTCTTATTTTCATATTTAATATATAAATATTTCGATTTCTTACCTTCAAAAATTAAATTTCCATTTTGATCAAAAATACTGCATTTATCCTTTTCCAAGTTATTTTAAAACATTTATCACACAGTTGACTAATACTTCAAAGATTATGTTTTAGATTTTCTACTAGCAAAACACTAGAAATTAAAGAGGAATTAGATATACAGGTAGATGATACGTCTCCTTTTTTCTAATAAGTTGCCTTTGGAATCATCTTATATGACCATTCCACTATATATATACATATATACATACACACACACACATACACACACACACACACACACACACACATATATATATATATGATATATTTGCTAACATTTTCGCATTTCCAGTCATATGCTTGGAGCAACTACTGGCAAGAATTCACTTCTCCTTTCTATTTTTGGGAACTAACAAAAAAAATAAAAAGTTGATTAGTACCCACTTCCCATGTTAGGGTCTTGAGGGTTAGGTTGAAGGTAAACATGCATAAGAGAGTTTGGTATAACCTTTAAAAATAAAATTGCTATTATTATGAACTTCAATCAAAAATTTATCTGTGCATTTTTTTCTTAATTAAATTGTCATTAATCTTTGGAATTCAAATTTTAATAGTCCTTACTTCCTACTTTTGGTTTACTATTTTTAGATTTCCTAAAGTTAGTATACAAGGCAGCATACTTGATTTTAGATTTTGGCTTATTTGTATTTTTATATCCTAAACATTTTTAATATTAACAGGTTTTGAAATACTAATTAGACGGGACAGATTTCTTTTCCTTGGTTAAATTTAGAAATATTAATAGATAATTATTTTATTTTATCTTCTAAATTAATTTTTACCAGTTGTTAAAATATTATTAATATTTTCCAAAATATTTGCTTTATTTTTCTAGTAATCTATAGTATTTTTCAATTCATTGTCTTCATTTGATAAAATCATATTTTCATTTTTATTAACTTGAGTTTCTTTATTAAAATCTATATTTTTAGAATTTTTGCAAAGCTCTTGTAATTTTAAAATCTCTTCTTCTGAAATTACTTTTTCATCTTTACGCATATCAACTTAGTTCTAATCTATTTATTTTACCAATATATTCTTTATTAGATTTATCTGCCGTCTTGTATTTACTATCTAGTGTCATAGTAACTTCTAGTAATTCATCAAATGAAAGTTCAGTTGGTACCTTATTAGTAGCCATAAAGCATACATTGGCTTGTTCTGAATCACCATCGCTTTGGATGATGATGAATCCGAGTCATCCCATGTGACTTAAAAAGCTTGTCTTTTCGTTTTGTTGATTTTTTCATATTTATTTTTCTTGAGTCTAGGGCAATCAGTCTTTGTATGACCAAATTTCTTGTATTCGAAGTACATAACAAAGGTAGAGTTGATACTATTGTTTTTGCTATTCCCAATACTTTTCCTTATAGCAAAATAGCCAAAATTTCATCTTATGATATTTATTCGCAACATAGGCTGTAGAATTTTCATCTAATTTCGAATCATTATCTTCAACCTAAAAGGAAATACTACAGTTTTCTTTTGCTAGTTCTTTTTTAGCTTCCATATTAGCTTTATAAGACATCAAGTTTCTAATTAATTCTTCTACCTTGAGAGTGGAAAGATCATTTACCTCTTCTATTACAAGAACTTTCCTCTCCCAATCATTTGTTAAGGAGTTCAAAATTTTAGAAACTAAATCAAATTCAGTGAATTCAACTCCTAAGGCCATTAAATCATGTTGTATACTTTGGAGACGTGAATACATATCAACTATAGTTTCATTTTGCTTCATTTTAAATGATTGAAATTGATTTTTTAACACATTTACTTTTTTTGTTTAACCTTATTGCGTCTTCATTTGATTTTTAACATGTTCTAAATATCATATGCGGTTTTACCCATCATAACTCTGGAAAATTAACTTTTATCTTGTGCATAAAATATACGTTCATGGTTTTTGCATTATTGGAAGCAACGATTTCTTGAGCTTCTGTCCAAGTACTCATGTCAGGAGTAAGTGCTACATACTAAGCTTTAGTAGCTTGCCATATCCTAAGTCCGCTGGCTTTCGTATAAACTCTCATACATGTGTCCCAAAAATTATAATTAGACCTGGTGAAAAGAGGAGGACATGAAGTGGATTGTCCTTCCTGAAATATGCTATAGCTCATATTTGCCATATTATTTTCCAAAATTGTGTTACGAGTTTGAAAATCCTTACGCTGATACCAAACGAAAGTGAACGTGTACAAGTGGATCTAATAGTATGGCTAAGTGTTTATGTAATAGAGTAAATATTTAAATAATAAAATAAAGTAAAGAAATCACACTGGGATTTTATACTGGTTGGGACCTCTCATCTTATGTCCATTCTCGAAACTCCCCTTCGGTATTTCACTAATCTAAAAACCCTCTCTTTACCTGAAGGAACAGATTTACAACAGGCTGCTTGAAAACGCCCTCTACAGGACTTTTCTACTTCTATTGTAAAAGAGGCCAATGATTCTTTGTATCTTCAAATACTGATTTGACTTAGCGCAATACAATAGTCCTATAACCATAAATAATCTCCAAAGAATTATGAACAGGGTTTAGGACAAAGAGTGTGTTGTTTAGAGTATTGAAATTTGAAATCAAAGATATATAATATTTTAGAATAGAAAACTAAGGTAAGATCGAATGTTGTGGTCCATAGGTTATATATAGACGTTGGAGAGTAGCGTTGAAAAGTAATAGGGTTTCAGAAAGGTTGTAGAGAAAAGATATGACAATCTGGAAGTGAAACGACCGAGAGACACGAAGGAAATAGGAAAGGTAAGATCGAAAGTTGTGGTCCAAAGGTTATATATAGATGTTGGAGAGTAGCGTTGAAGAGTAATAAGGTTTCAGAAAGGTTATAAAGAAAAGATACGACGATCGGGAAGAGAAACGACCGAAAGACGCGATGGAAATAGGAAGTGATGCAACTAGAATTGCCTTCAGAATTCTCTCGTCGATGCACCGATCATTTTCCCACTGGTCGACAGGTAAGACCTGTAAATGCATGGTAACCCAATTGTTGATGGTATTTGATGGTATTTTTTCTTATTTCTTCCAGCCTCTTTATCATTTCTACTTCGAAAAATTCTAGAAGAAATTTCTAAAAGTCCATATGTTTTAGGGGTTGGTCATGAAATTTCAGAAGTTTTGGAGATCATATGAGTCATTTTAGTAATTTATAACTCTATAAAACCGACAAACTTAAAAACGTATTCTATTTCTTTTCTCGGTTGTCGGTTGTAACTCTATAGTTTCTCCATTACTTACTTATGTTGTATTGATCGCCTTGGGTATCTTGTCGTCTTCCAGCTCTGTTATATTTGAGTAATTTGTTATTTGTGCCTTTATCTATAATAACAGTATATAGATTATATTTCATCGACATCATCAAACTTAGGTTTTAACACTATGCACATATTAGTTTATTTGATACACTTATAAATTAAAACTTGCAAAAAACTTTTTAAAACAAATTGAATAAAAGTAAAGATTTTATTTAAAATATATTAGATTTGATCTTATAACCCTTTAGACTATATAGGCCAATAGATTCGAAATAGATTTATTTTTTGAAATTTACCTATTTCACCTGCTTCATGCTATCCCGGTTCTTGCATGAACCAGTATAAAAATTCTTGTGTGTTCTTTTATTTGATTGAATTTTTATTATCTTAATGTTGCTAATTAGTTTAAATACTAATACTTGCCAAATACTCGATCCTAAGTTACTTTCAACGTATGATGTGTTTTACTATGGAGACACGTGCCAAGAGATCGTTGATAACTTGGAGGTTTCACTATGTGCTCATAAGGGGGAGGCATGTGAAGACATTCACCTGGATTTGATCGTATCCCGGATCTATGACTGTAGATCTGTGTACCGTGGACTTTTGACCATAAGTCTAGTTTCACGGCCTTTGAAGTGACATGGAGTCGAGCAGTAAGAAACTGAGATATTGAGTAGTTTCTGACCATTGATGTGGTTATACGAGTTGCCATATATCCAATACACTTAAGCGAGTGATGTGAGATTGCCTGATGATTTCTAGTTTCTTTATTTTGCTATGGATGTCACATGATGTAGGTATTAATGACTTGGATACCTAGACACCCCATACTACACCTTCAGTTGTAGTACACCCACATGATGATGATAGTAGATTAGCATATACTAATGTTATGTGCTAACTCTTTGGATGCATGGACAGTCAGGTATGATTTTCCATACCTTATGTTCCTATTTACTATGTTGACTTTTATAGTATTTGAGATTATAGATTGCTCATACCAAACTGCTGTCCGACTTGAGATTATTTGCTTTGCTTCTTCTCAGCTATGTAGTGACCCATGTTTTACGTATCGGAGGATGTTGAAATATTAATTTTAAATTCATATTGGGTCGTATAACTCTATAACTTTGGGATATGTCGAGTATTTATATTTTTGACCTTTAGTGATTTTATTGGATGATTTTGGCCATGTAAACTTGACCACTTCCATTGGAAACATGCGATGGTTTCTCTTTCTGTTTAGTGGTTATACTAGCTTTTTAGACTTATAGTTTAAGGGTAATGACTGTTTGAAGTTTGGACAGTTTCTTGCTAGATTAGTGGGTAATGGATTAGGCCCGGATTAAGCCCACTAACCTATCTCGAGATTTGTGCCCAATTGAGAAGGTAGGATAGTTCCTAATCACTTTTCTACCTTCCTAAAACTAAACCAAACCATCGTTAATTGTTTCTTAACCAAAAAGCACAATATTTTCTTATTTTAATTAGCTTAAACTCATCATTAATGGGTAATTAGCAAGGGAGATTAAGGATTTATTGTTTTGACAAGCTTGCTGTTATACCTCATATTTGCTTTTAGATTCAGGTATTTTGGTACTAAGTGAGTGATTTTACATCTATTGTTATCCTTTGAATGTTAATTAAGCAGAACTTTGATTTTAAGATGAATTTTGATGTTAAAATGAGTTTTAAATCAAGATCTGACTTTAATAACCTCTTTAAAACGAATTAAAAATATTAAAAACTAAATTTGATATGTATTCCATTATTTTGTAATCAAGTCGTCATTTTAGCATACAGTTAGATCTAGGATAATACATTTGTTTAATTGCGCTTCGATGGCTAATATACGTTGTTTTGATGTTGTGTGATGATTGTATGTATTTGTTTGATGCATGTGTTAGTCATTTGGTGCAGTCAGAAAGAGGTCGTCGTCTCTAGCAAATCGATGTCAAAAGCATTCAAAACATAATGCGGCTGAAGTATGTTGTTGTTTGAAGCCTGGCAAGGCCCTAAAATAACTTGAACGAGATTTGAAGGTGATTGGAGTAATGAAAATCATGTCAGTGGAGTTAACAAAACAGGTCGGTGGTAGAGCAAATCGTGTTGGTGATGGTTTGCTTCAAGGAAATGATGCAGGAGATTTGGGCAATGGGGAGCTAGGCTTCAGGCTTGGAATAAGGGATATGAAGTTCGAATGTTGTGGATCTAGAAAAAACTATGGCTAAAGCATATGGTAGGCACCAACATAATGGCCCCGAGATGATTCAGCGACTACTTCGAGGTGAGGAGAAGGAACCTCCATGTTTGTTTGTTTGTTCAACGATCGATTTCGACGTTATGGCACAAAGGATAATGATGATCGACGATGAGATGATGAGATGCTTCGACGCGATAGCTTTGGAACTTTGATATGACGACTCTATGACTATGAGGGGAGGTATAGAGGTGTTTTGATGGTCATGACTCGATGGTAATAGAGTTATGTTTAGATGATGACAATTTGATGGTGATGGAGTTGTGATTTGATGACGACGGCTCAATGTTAACGGAGTCATGGTGATGATCCATAGTGACAAGTTCGATGAGGAATGGAACTTGTGAGTGGAATAGGAGGACCGTGTTCTACCGTGTATGCGAATGGAAATATAACGAGGATGTATTTGATTATGATGACACGTGAAAGGGATCGATTGATACTCGAAATGTTTCGAAGTGTGCTCGTAAAGAAGGGGTATATGAGGATGCTCACTTAGACATGAGGTTAATTTTCATTGATATGGATCTGTATACCCTAGACGTGGAGTATACTTGGTCCTAGTTTCCTAGTCTTCAGATTGGCATGGATTCAAGCACCGAGAAACCGAGATTTTTTTATTAGTCTCTGGCAAAGGATTGGGCATACGAGTTATCATATATCCAACGCACATGAGCGATTGTGATGATTGTTTGATGGATGTTATGTTTGTTACATTTTACTTATCACTTTAAGGATGCCACAAGACGCAGGTATTATAGACTTGGATACATAGAAACCTAATATTGTGCTTAGATTTGTTGCACACCATATGATGGTGATAATGATAGTAGATTAGCATATAATGTTACGTGCTAACTCTTTGAATGTAAGGACATCTCAGGTATGATTCTCCATATATATGTCCTATACTGTATTGACTTTCATAGTATTTTGAGATTATTTATAGCTCTCACACTAAAGCGTTGCCTGACTTGAGGTTTTTATGATTTGTTTCTTATTATCTCGGGCACTCCTAAATGTGTAGACTAGATATCTGGTATGGGATGACACATTGAGTTGTGCAGGAGGCGATGCTTTATCATTCCTATATTTTGAGTTTATTGTTTCTTGTTCCGCCGTGCGACACTATGGAGACTAGATAGTGTTTGATTATTATTAGACACAATTTATTATTTGAGTGTATTTATCAGTTATATAAACTATATTACTATTTTGTATAACTTCATAAACTTGTGCACTCTGATTCCATGGTTAATTTAGTTAATACTATCTAGCATGTTTTATATCTATGATGATGATTATATTTTATTTGATGCGTCGTGAGATATACAACATATACGATTATATTAGCTACTTCACAACTTAACAATCCTCCTACATCGACTAGGTACTGTAACAGTGCACTACATATGTATATTGGATACCAGAGGTGTAGGGCGCTCATCACATTTGGCATCAAAGCTTAGGTTATGTAGGTAACCCAAATGATACCAAGATCCATTAGAGATAGAGCATGATTTATCACTCTAGAATGGGTAGAGAGTATACGAGAGAGCATACTTATTATATATTTTTGGTTTTCCAAACTATATATTGTTAAATATATATAATAGAAGTTACATTGTACATAGGAGTACCATTGATGTAGTTTTCCTTAATGGGAGACTGATCATTCTTATTACATATTAAGAATGAGCTACAAGGAATACGGCTAGGACTCCTATCTTTGGAGTAAAGCAAGGGCGGGCAACTGGGCAGTTGTGAACCCCGATGTGCAGACTACATTTAATAACATGGTGAGGAACATTTTGTAGAATGCCCAAGGCATTGCTCCTGCTATTGCTATTGGCAGTGCTCAAGTGCAAGCACCCAAAGATGATATTGCCAAACTGAACAAGGACTTCTCAAGCCTTGGTGGCAAACCATTCCAAGGTACGGAGATAACTATGAAAGTGCAAGACAAGTTGGATACCCATGAGAGAACTTTTGATGACTTGCAATTGGATGACATATAAGAAGGAGGTTGGCCTCCAGGCAACTCCAAGGAAAAGCAATGAATTGGTGGAACACTCTTCGAGTTCCTACTCTCAAGGGTCAGTTCACTTAGATCAGTTCAAGACTAGATATGAAGAGAAATTCATACCAGCAGCTTAGAAGTCGGTATTGTTCTATAAATTTGCTGACCTGAAATAGGACGACTTGACTGTTTTAGAGTACGTTGCTGAGTTTGAAACTATTAAAATATGATATGTGTTTCATTAAAACTCCATTAAAGAAGAATGAGAAGTTTATCATTGAGTTGAATGACTATCTAGGAGAGATACTGATAAGCCATGTTGATGAGAGCTTTAAGAAGGTGGTTGAGAAGGCTTTGAGAGATGAGAGCCTATACCCAATGAAGAAGGTTGTTGTTTTTAATGATGGGCTGAAGCTGCAAGTGAGCGGGGGAGGCAAGAAGAAATGGAACAATAATAACAAGGGTAAGCAACCTAGAACAAGGATGGTTAGAAAAAGGGAAAGTGGGAACCTATTTGCTATAATTGTGGCGATAAGGGCCATCTAAGTAAGAATTGCAAAGCTGAAGAAAAGAAGTGCTAGAATTGCAATAAATGCGAGCACATGCAGAAGGACTGTCCTGAATTAGCTAAGTAGAAGTAGGTGGTGAAGGTATATGCATTGAATGTCGTTCCAAATTCATTCAGTTCTCCATCAATGAAGGAGAAGGGAAAGAATATTATTATCTAAGTTATGCTTTCCATTTATGATGTTCCCGTATGTGTTTTATTCGATATTGGGGCTTCACATTCATTTATATCTAGTGATTTGTTAGATAGATTGGGATTGAGACTTGACATAGCACACCAACCTTTAATTGTGATGAAATCTGTTGGGGGCTTTGCCAGCCTGTGCATGGTTTGTCGAGACCTAGTGTTGTCAAGTCATGGATGTTCTTTTGTTTGTGATTTCTTTGTTTTGAGCTTTATGGGATTCGGGTTATCTTGAGGATGGACTAGCTGAGGAAGTATGGGTAGTAGTGGACTGTGAGAGTCGTTGGTGATGATTGGGACTGAGGATGGGTAGAGGGTAGAGTTATGCTATCTATTGGAGGATGAGGGATTGTCAGCTTTCTATATTCACTAGAGATCCCATAGAACAAGTTGTCTTATGTGACTTTAGCTAGAGAATGTTCGGATGTATTTGCAAAGGTGATCGAATTACTACCACATCGAGAGATAAAGTTTCGTATAGATCTGGTTAAGGATGCTAGAGCGGTACTTATGCCATTGAGGCTTATGGCATCCAGAGAGCAGAGGGAACTAGAGGTGTAAGTGAATGACTTGTTGAGATGAGGGTTCATTCATAGGAGTATAACTAAGTGGGGAGCACTGTAGTATTCGCCACTAAGTGGATAGCTCTTTGAGGTTGTGCATATATTACTGTGTGCTGAACAAGGTGACGAAAAAGAACAAGTATCCACTCCCACATATTGATGGCTTGTTCGATCAGCTTCATTATATGAGGGCATTCTCTCAATTGGACCTTGTGATGGGATTTCATCAACTAAGTGTAGCTAGAGAGTGTGTGCACCAATTATTGTGTTTCTTACATCGTCTGGATTTTATAAGTGGTTGGTTATGTTTGGGCTAAACAATGCATCAACATACTTTGTTGATCTCATGAACCGTGTTTTCAGGGATCACTTGAATAAGTTCGATGCCTATAAAACTGAACTAGGTGCGATGTTGATACAAACGGGAAAAGTTATCATGTATGCTAGTCGACAATCAAAACTGCAGAAGGGGAAGTATCCGATTCATGATTTGGAGTTGGCGGCGGTAGTATTTGCTTTAAAGATATGGAGGCACTACTTGCTTGGGGAGAGGTTCAAGTTATTCACGGGTCACAAATCGTTGAAGTGCCTCTTCTCCTAGAAAGATCTCAACCTTCGTCAGCAACGATGGTTGGAATTCTTAACCTCTTATGACTTTGATATTTCCTATACGCTGGTAGGAGAAATGCAATTATTGATGCTTTGATTAAAAGACATGCCAATTTGGGAGTGATGTTTCCAGGGCAGACACAGCTTGAGTTTATTGTTGGCTATGACTTTAGATTTCGATGTGGGTTGAGCCTGAGATGTTGGCAAGTTTGACCATCAGACCTATAGCAGATCGATGCAAGTCAGAGGTGCGATGTTAGACTAGCGAAGATTATTGCTAAGGTTGAAAATGGAATAGTGTCGGAGGATACGAAGTAGTACAGACTCGATGCGATGGTTGGCTCCATAAGGATGAGAGATTATTTATGCCCGATGTCGATGGATTGAGGAATGAGTTACTACTAAAGTGCCATCATTCAAGATTGACTATATATCCCAAGGGCAATAAAATGTATCACGATATGAGGCAAACATTTTATCGAGAAGGGATGGAGAAGGACGTTGGGAAATTCATCTCGAAATGTAGGAAATGTCAACTAGTGAAGGCTAAACAGAAGAAGCTAGGTGGTTTGATGCACCCGCTTGAGATTCTCGAATTGATGTGGGCATTGATATCAGTGGATTTCATCGATGGATTGCTGAAGACTAGAGGAGGGTACGATTACATCTGTGTCATGGTGGATAGATTAACAAAGAGTGCTCGATTCATACCCGTTAATTCTAAAGGATAGCATCCAAATCAGACGAGTTGTATGTGAAATGGGTTGTGTGATTCCATGGTGTGCCGAAGAGCATTGTGAGTGACCGATATCCTTTATTCACTAGAAGGTTTTGGAAAAGCTTACAAGAGGCATCAGGGACGGAGCTACATCTGAGTATGGCTTGCCACCCATAAAGTAACGGGCATACCAAAAGGGTGAACCATATCTTAGAGGATCTCTTGTATTCCTACATTCATGATTTTGGTGGCTCGTGGGATTATTACCTACACTTGGTTGAGTTCGCATACAACAATAGTTATTATTCCAGCATCGGTATAGCACCATTCGAGGTGTTATATGGCTGATCGTGCAACGCTCCTTCGTGTTGGCGAGAAGCAAACAAGAAGTTGATCTTGGGGCCAAATATGATTAGTGAGGCATTGGGGAAGATCAAGATCATTCGATAATGAATGAAAGCTGCAATGGTTAGACAAAAAAGCTACATTGATAAGAAACGTAGGAGTTCTCTACTGATGATATGGTATTTGTAAAGATCTCTCCACCGAAGAATGTAGTTTAGTTCGGTACTAGAGGAAAGTTAGCATCGAGATTTGTAGATCCTTTTTTGATACTCAAGAGGATAAGGAACCCAGCTTACAAAGTCGACTTACCTTAAAAGATGGTGGAGGTACACTATGTTTTCCATATTTCTCACTTGCATAAGTTTGTGCATGGCTCTGTGTAACACCCTCCATTTTGAGGTTCAAAAATTAAGCGCTATTGATGCTGCAGTCATCAACAGTATTATTTCCCGATGATAAAATGAGATCAGTTAATTATATCTATAACATTAAGAGCACATGAATATAAGAAAAGTTCAAAACACATTTCATTAATAAACTTTCATATTCATTAATAATCCCATCGATTCCACGTTAAGAGAAAATATAATAATCACAAATATATTCCAAGAGTGACATATGAAGATGCCCCCTTGGATAATCAGAGTCTAATTACTTGACAGTTATAAATCCAGTCATTACATCCATTCAAACAAAACATAGGTTTTAAACAACATAACGGAAATAAACTCCTAATATCAGCTAGCTTGCCTCCTACACATCTCCGGAAGCTTATTTGTCTAACATGAAAATCCCTACTCATGACTTACTCAATTGAGTACCCAAAAGTTTAGGGAGAAAAACAAAAACTTCGGGTCAAACAAAAAGTCTGGTATGAATAATAATATACCATCTCGAACCAAAGTAGATGTAACACCCCATAATTTGGCATTAGTTATTTAGCTAGTTAATTAATTAGGCTTCAAAAATGGAATTTGTGCGAACAATGGAATTTGACCAAGAAAATTGCGCCATTGCATTCGTGGGGAAATTCTAAGCAATTGTCATATTTGGAGATTTGCGATCTGAGTCTAAACGAAGAAGTTACGAACGAAAAAGAAATTCAGAATGAAAATTAATAAATAAATAAGAAAAATTAACGTTTATATATTAATTATGTAGGGCCCACAGGTTGACCCGCATATTGGAGCGGTTGACTGCTTCCTGTGTGGTGACTAGGGTTAGCCTAGGCCCAACGGCCCGGATTTAATATATTTCAATCTAATGGTTGAGGTTGATTCTTATGCCTATAAATTCAAGTCTAACCCTCCCTTCTCTTCTCATATTTTTCTAGAGGCAGTAGCGAAGCTCTGCCATTTCTTATTCTCCACTTTCTTCTAAATTATAAAATAAAATATGTATATCTATATTCATACAAATTGAAGGAGAATAGAAATCTAATAAAAAGTAGAAGAGAAGAGAATCAACTATATGCGTATTTGAGGTAATTTATATATATTTGTATATTTTTGTCTATTTTCTCTCCCAATCCTAAATCTCTTCTCAGATCTGTAATTCTAATATATGTATTTACCCTTTTTATACATATTTCTTGGACTAAAAAGTATTTGGAGATGAATTTAAGGTTCTACTTCAGATCTAGAGATTTGGATCGCTTTTAAAAGGTACGTGGAAAATTTTATATATTGTTTATGATTTTAGATCTATTCCATTGGTATACATTTAATTTTTATACCTAAATCAATTTTCTTCGTGAATTGTAGGCTTAAATTAGTATAGAAAACTATTGCCTACATATTCTTGTTTTAGACCTAATCTGAAATATGTTTACACCTAGATCTGGAAATCAGACCCAAAGATTTTAGAATTTGAATGATGTATAGTTTATTCCAGATCTGTACTTGGGTGTAAAATAGAATCTTTGGATTATTGCTCAAATTTGTGCTAAGTTGTAGATTTTCCATAGTTTAATTTGTGGGAAGAACATCCGTTTGGTTTTAATAAATTTGTTTGCTTTTTCCACTTTGATTCAAAAAGGCAACGCTTGATTTAACAAGGAATAAAATAAAAAGGGGAGAGATGTGTAAAGTATAGATTTATTCTCCATAGTTTACACAGTCTATTTCAATTAAAAAGAAATTATCCATTCCTTATAATTTCAAACGAAGTAAATCTTTTCTTTTTGTGTTATACCAATTTATGGAGATCGTAGCGGAAAATCTTCCTAAGGAGTCTAATTCCTACAAATTAAATATGGAAAGCATATTCTAGTTAAATACATATGACAAAAATATATTTGGATAATAATAGATAGTTTTATTATGTAGTTTATACATATTTATTGCATTAATAAATAAGAACAACATTTATTCGTTCGTTATTTATACGTAACGTTCATTAGTTATTATTATATTTAGGGAAGCGAAAATGTAGAATTATAAAAATGTAGTAATTCCTGCCGATGGGCAATAAATTAGGAATTGCCAATAATTAATAAGAAATAAAGGATTGTAACCCTAATTAATAGGCATTTGATGGGAAATAATGGATATGATTAGATTAGAGGTTACAATTGGTTAGTTAAAGACTACAACTCCAATTAATGGGCAATTAATGGAAATGAATTTGGGAGTTACAATTAATAAGGACAAATGGATAAAAAGGAACCGATAAAAATGGAATAGATATAAAATGTTATTAATTTGAAATTAGTAATCATGCATAAATGTCTTAGGAAATATCCATTAGGATTTTATGGACAAATTGACATTTATGAGCATAAAAAGGGGATTTATGGGTATATAAGCATTTAAGGTAAATCTAATTGCCTTAAATAAAAAGGGAGTTAGTAAGATAAGTCCAATGTTTACCTAAGATAATATATGTAAAGACTTAGAATGGGTAATTGGATTTAGTAGGTTGGTGATGCGAGGTTAGTAGAGTCACTCGATGGAAGACTGCCCTTCACTTTGAGGCTACTAGCAGTCGGGTGCACTTACTACTGACGTGAGATATCATTAATCCTAGGACCTGTGACGACGTGAGAGATTGGGCTTGCTTTCTTAATTGAAAAGTATTAAATGGTCCAAATTTGGAATTAGGAGTGGTGAAGGATATCTCCATAGAGGTTCACTTCTGCTTTGAGGTATTAAGTGGTTGTAGGGTCTGCCTCTCTTCTAAAAGGAAGTATTAAGTAACCTAGTGAGATTCCAAATAAATAAGGATGCCTTTAAAAGGGTTTACTTCAGTGTTGAGGTATTAAGTGGCTATTTTAGGGCCCGCCTTCCTACCAAGAGAAGTAACCTAATGAGATTCCATATTTATAATTAAAAGTGATAGTGGATATCTTGGGAAGGGTTTGCTTTGGGTTTGAGGTATTAAGTGACTGATCTAAGGGTTCGCCTCTCTCCTAAAAAGAAGTATTAAGTAACCTAGTGAGATTCCAAGCAATGTCAGCTAGATAGTACCAGTGAGGAGTCCGCCTTGGGGTTAGGTATTAAATGATAAAGGGCTACCTACAAATAGGTGTTAAATGGTCAGGGGTCTGTCTAGTCCTTATTAATGAGGTATTAAGTGGCTTGGGTACAGTCTCTCATATTGCTAAGGTTGTAATAACGATAGTACCAGTGAGGAGTCCGCCTGGGGATATGTATTAAGTGATGTAGGGCCTGTCTAGAAGATAAGTATTAAATGGTTAGTAGTTCGCCTAGTCCTTTTAAAGGTATTAAGTGGCATAGGTACTGTCTCTGACATGTCTACGATTTTATTGATGATAGATGCGATAGTAGTTGGACATTATATGTTGGATGCCTTAAATAGTGGTTAGAGGTCTTTGTAGCTAGGACCTACTGACCATTGACAACATTGTTTGGAAACCACCTTGGGAATATGTCTTAAATGACAGGGTCTACCTTGATTGAGTTCTTAAATGGCAGAGTCTACCTTAATATAGCCCGCTTCATATTTAGAAGTATTAAGTGGCAAATGGGTTTGGAAGTATTGAGTGGTTGATAAGGCTTTGTCAGTATTTTTTACCTTGGGAAGGGGTAGGCAAGTAATCGTGTGTGTAATGTAAGGTTATGTTAGAATTGCTAACCGTAATAGACATAATAAATAAATGGAAACCAATCGGTATAAATTTATGTTATGGACAGTTTATAGAGTTTTCAGTTAACGAAACGTTGTTCTGACCTCCTCCTTATTACAACCCGTAGGATAGATTTTAGAGGAACTTGCCATTGGTGCTGGATGTGCTTTGTTGTCGGAGAAGTCTTCTTTTCTCCCATTCACGACACTAATGCGACAATATGCTATTCAAGGAATACTAGTAATTCCAAGGTAGTAGTCATAATCAGTATTCTTGTTTTATTATTGTTTGCGTTGTGATTTTAGATTTATATCGATCTCTGATAATGCTCATGCTTATTTGTAGGTACCAAATCCAACGATCTCTGCTTTGATGGACTTAAGTTTCGATTTCTGTCGAAATTTAAGCCCATTGAGGTACGTATTGTTATACTTGATATCAGAACCTTTGTTAGTAGATCAGAGGAATTAGTATAAATTGAGAGAACGTATTCGTACTTTCCTATCTAGTATTATTATATTTTTACACTAGATTCTAAGAGTTTCGACTATAGAAGTAGCTGTAGTTCCACTCCGAAGGAATGGGAAAAGCAGCTATGGGTTGGAAATATCTTAGGGTTAAGATTTTCACACCGACTCCAAAGTACCCCACGGAGTGCTGGCGATGCGTAAAGCATTGTTGATGAAGGGCATAAGTGCGACATATGGCAGAATCCCGGAGACTAGAGGTGTTCGACTTGATGGTTGAGATTCTAACTACCATGTGATTTTGGATTTTGATGATGAGTTCCAGTCGGAGACACATATGTATTCTAGATGGACGAGAAATTAGAGTCTGTAGGTCGCAATTGTCCGAAGGCAATTTTTTGCTCGTGTGCATTCATTGATCACCTCTTTGATGGCAAATCAGATTTTTATTTGGATAATTAATGTCAATTCCTTAGTCTAAAACCTGTGAGAGAATTTTTATAAAGTATATTCTGGAAATGCCTTAGATTTTGGAGAAATCCTTATATATATATATATATATATTAGTAAAGGCTTGATTTTACTTTTTGGCAAATATAAGTTTGATTTTTATGGGAAGTTTTAGTATGAAATACTTTCCATTATTTAGAAACAAGTATAAAGGAGCATATATTTAGCTCAATGATTTTTCGGTTCATAAGATCGAGGTTTTTAGAATCTTCTCTCTTTAAGGTAAAGACAAAATAGGAACGACATTCAATTTTATCGGGGTGTGTAGTTTGAAGTGTTGTTGTACCACCGGCTAATGGAAGAAATATTTTCGTGCGAAGTAGGTAGAAAATAGCAACTGGAGTATTTTTGGATTTTTGGAATTGTTGTTGGTCGCAACAGTTTTGTTGGGACTACTATGAATTGCTGGAGCATGGTTCGGGACTAGGCAGTAGGCTTTGACACTGTCGTGATGAGGATAAGAATTTTTTGGATCGCGTCGAATCGAAGGAGACACCGTGAAACGGTTATTATTATTTAATCCGACCCTAATTGGGTCTAGGTTCAGTTAATGCCCAAAGCCAATCTAGCGATTGATCACCTAGCGGTAAACCTATAGTGGTCTACCAGTTAATAATTTTTAGCACAACTTGAATCAGGAACGAGACTATAAAAGTCATGTCCGAATTTCCCCAGTTGCATTCGATCGTTCCTCCTTCCTCAACAAGCCGAACCCAATCTCCATCCTCCTCCTCCTCCTCCACCTCCAAGTAGCAGCCTCTCTCTTCTGCTCCTCCCTTAGGCGATGCCATTTTCCATAGGAGCAGTAGCCTCGCCTCCCCTCGTGCAAATCATTAGCCATGAGACATTTGAGTAGGAATGCTATCCGCGCTGTATGCATCTTTTCATTCGTGTCTTCATATTGTACAGAGTTAGTCTTCGAGGAGACCAGGTGTAGACGAAGGCACTTGCTCCATTAGATAGGCCTTCCCTTAGGAGGATGGGGATTAGAGAGGTGCTTAAAGAGTTTGGAGCATAGGAGGAAGCAGGGAAGACGCAGTGGGATCCATTTCAAGATCAGGAAGTTGTAAAGCCACAACCACTAAAACTTGAGTATGCAGTGATTTGGGATTCCCAAATCAGAATCGAGGTCGAGATGTGAGAGATACGAGCTGAGCAGCAGTGCCAGGGTCACGAGCTTGGATGCATAGCTGCCATGCTTCGATCATTCAGAGGTCGTGGAAGTGGTTTGGGCTCTCGCGGAGGATCAGGGTCATCCTGCAGCCTATAGGTAGTAGTAGTAGCAGTTGCTATTTTCTTCTAGCATTTTTTCTTTCTTTTAGGCTTTAGGTTGTAAGCATTAGTTGCATTTGTTTGTATAAACTCATACGATATTATAAGAAACATTCCCTTTTATTTGTTTTTTTGATGGACCGTTATATTTGTTGAAAAACAGTATAAATGAGGAAATCTCATAAAAGACACTTAACTACTGCAAAAGAAAATAAAAATAGAAGACTTTAATTTTATAAAATAAATTATAAAATTTATGAATTTAGCCACTAAAAGTAAAGTAATGTTAAGTCCCAAAAAGTATTAAAATTCTGGTAGATAAATTTTAACGAGTGAAGGACTGAGAAATGTTATTGCGAAATTATAGGTCACTATCCCTATGCCTTAAAAAGCTGAAATTTATAAATGAACTTATATGCTGATTGTTGTTCTAAAATGAAAGAAAAAGTTTTCAAAATTTGAAAATTTACTATGTGATAGGATATTGTCAATCATAGACGCTAACCCACTTACTAAATCCTGATTTCATGGGAGTGGCTTAATTTGTTTTGAAAAGTTAAAAACAATTACTTTTGAAATTTTGTTCAAAATTCTTCGATTTTTAAATATAAAATACATTTGTAAAAGTTTCGAAAAATGAGTTTTTAATTTTTAAAATTTTCCAACTATTTCAGAAATTCATTTGAAAACGAAAAAGAGAAAATTTTTGATTTTGAATTTGCCACATGCTTAGCATAGGAAAGAGTTGGTGGGTTAGCAAATATGAATTCTACTTTAAGTAGAAGTCACAGTATGTAAAATGTAGTTAACAACAAGGGTGTTTTTGCTTTAGGATTTCTTTTGCATACCTTTTTGATAGGAGAACAAAATGAATTTTGATAAACTCTGTTTTAAAATTTTAAAAATAAATTTCCTTATGCGGACTGTACTTGGAAAGTTTGGAAAAGAATTAGGGGCAAAAAATAAGGTTCCAAGGTATAGTAGAACGGGTACACAAGAGAAGGATTGAAATATGGAATTCTTCATCTAAATCCATTTTTCAACCTAAGAATATTTTAAAACTGCAGTTTTAAAATTTTGATGTTAGAAACTGTGTGCTAGGTATTGGATGGTAGAAATTGGATGCAAAATTGGTTGAACCATATCCTTATATGAGTGTGGGAAATTGTTGTGCGAAAAAGGATTTTTGATTTTTGGAAACTTGCATACTGTTAACGATATAATCGTCAACATCCAAAGGTGCATTGGATTGAAAGTGAATCAGAAGAAGATCCCTTTCGAAGGACTTCGAAAGGGTTTGTATTATCAAAACCGAGATTCAATGTTGCAGTCCTACTTACCGCCCCTTTGAAGGGATCAAAATGAGGTCAAGAACCTATTCGAATGGACCCCTTCGAAAGTGTCCATACAACAGCTATGGGTTGATCTCCTTCGAAAGCTAAGATATGTTCGAAAGTATTCAAATGCCTTTTGAAGAAATCCTCCCAAAGGGTTTGATTCAATAGTTACAAAGAGAACCCCTTCGAAGATCCAGTATCCTTCGAAAGGATTCGAAACTCGATATATATAAATTTGAGTAAAGAGTGGATTCAATATGCCATAGAGCCTTATTTTGGAATAATGTCATGAGTCCAATGGACTCAATAATGTTAAGTTATCATCATTACGTTACTTTAGTGGTGCAAAGGCTCTGGATGTAATGATACTATTCTTTAAAGTCAAGATATCCAAATAGGTTCTATAGTGTAGCTTATATTAATAAAGGGTTAAGAAGATAAGTGTGAATCATATGCAATTGGACATTAGACAAGCTAATGACCGAGATGATCATTCTCATGTATGAAATCAATATCAAGTCCATGCAGCATCACCTTTTATTTCTCACAAATGGATTACAGGTAATAAAATTTGTCCCCAATTTTATTTAGGGTTACAAGAATTTGATTTGACAAAGAAATGCAGGAATCGAAAATTGGTCCCGAACTTGGACCTCTAGGGTTGTATTTATAGATGCGGGTTGGACCCTTCCACGTCCATCCTTTCGAGCCGTCGAAAGGTCTTTTCATTGACCTTTCACATCCATCCTTCCACCTTTGACCTTCCACTTTCTTGGTTTCGAAGTTGTAGGTAGGTATCCAGGTCTTCTGGAATGCTTAAATTAGCCCTTTCGTCTCTATTGAAAGCATGCTATTGATGGATGTTGATCTAATATTCATCAATATTGCTTTTGAATACTTCTGGAGCCTTTCGACATTGTCGAAAGGTGTGCTTCTTTTGGTGGCGAACGAATCAAGGTACTTCATTGTGCTATTTGAGTATAAGCAGAAGCATTTCTGACCCCTTCGTCACCTTTGAAACCTAAAATCAAGGTTAGGGTGGGTTACTTGGACGTGCGCAGAAGGGTGTTTGGACTAGTTTGAAAGGTTGTAATGGTGGCTGAAGGATCATTGCGAAAGGTCACTTATAATGGAGGAGGCTTCTTGATGGACAAATGATGGTTGCGGAAGGTGGCTTCCAAATGCAATCCCCTTGATTAATGTGGAAGCCCATATGTTATCCCACCCTTTGGTCAAGGCTTGAATATCAACAAATTAGCTGGAAAAGGATGGATATCAGAATTGGAAGTTGAGTGGGAACAAGGCTGTGATCGATGTCGTCAAAATTTGACCGAGCTCCAATCAAGGCGGGATCGATTGGGAACGATGATCAAGGCTAGGAGAGGCTACATTTCAAATTTTAGGTCAATCGGAGTTTGTATGCTCGAGATATGGATGGGTTAAAATACGTGAATAATGGTTCGTACCGATACATTTCGTATCGATCGGCAGGCAGCACTTCGAACCGATGTTGTTTGTATCGGTCCGTCATAGGTTCGAACGTGCTATTCGTATCGATCAACATGGATACAAACAATGCGTTCGTATCGATCAGGTAGGAAGGCTAGATGGATTTTGACTTGATGGCAGTGGACCCGGGTCGGATAGGTAAGCATGTGATGGTTTGTTCGACTCGATCAGTTCATACCAATCAGGGTGGAAAGTTGGAGCTTACTTCGAATCGATGTACTTCGCATCGATGCAGTGCGTATCAGTTGGATAGGTGCATGGGTGAACTTCGTACCGATCGTTGCTGGGTCGATACGGAATGGAAGCAATGGTTCCAGGGCTTTAGTTGGACATATCGTATCGATTGCTCGTGGGTCGATACGAGCAACGCGCTTGGGAAGGGTACGAAGGAAGCAGGTTTTGTGGATACAAAGTAATGGATTCGAAGCACGTTATGGACACATATGAATACGAATGGGCATGAAGCCTGGATGCGAACTGGAAATATGCAAGAATCGAGGGAAGATGCGTTCAACACGGCGTAGAAAATGGATCGAGCCTTGGAAGTAGCGCCACGACATCGGCAAGCACGTGCGCTGTATCGATACGATCCGGTATCGATACGAAATTGATCGATGCGAATGTAATACCACACGAACACTACATCTCGTATCGATCATACCTGGAGATCTACAAGTCCAAATGCTATGAAATTTTCACAGGAGCTTACGTACAAGCTAAAGAATGTTCACACCAAGTTTCGACTCCATTGGACAAAAACTTGATCGATACGAATTACGTTCGTATCGATCACAGATCGAGTCGAAACTTCATGGGATCGATTGCGTGGGCCCACTCACGTGCCAGAAGAAGTCTCCCGAGATTTGAGCGAGATATTTGCATGGAGCGCCTATAAATAGCACCCCAGAGCCTATAGAAAATGGGGGGGGGGAGCTTCTCAACATCCAGACTCTGCTCGATTCAACTTTGCACTCCATAGCTGTTGTTGTACTCGAATTTTATCATCATAATCTGCTGTAATCAGTTGTAATCAGCAAGGAAAGTCAATAACAGATTAACTTTTGGAGTGGATGTAGGCCGGAGATAGCCGAACCACTATAATTCCCGTGTCTCTGTCTGTTTCTTCCTGTTTAAAAGTTTATTATTCTTCATTTTTTATCCTCTACATTACTTAGATCTGTGATCTGTGATTATATACTGCTGATTTGTGTTCATACACTGGTGCTTTCACGATATTTGGGGTTGGTGACCAATTTTGGCGCAAACACTTTGGTGCTTTCACTGAGAACAACTAGTGCTCGCTATACCAAATTTGGATTTCAAATTTGAAGGCTTAAGGATTCAGATTAAGAGCTATGACAAGGCAATCAAGTAGAAGACAAAGAGCCGAGAGAAGTCAGCATGAAGGAAGCCAGGAGGCATCATCAGGGGCTAATCAGACTTCAGCTTTCATCACCAGAGATGAGATGGAGATGATGATGGGAGCTATACATGAAGAGTTTCTTAAAAGGCAGGAGGAGATGATGCAGAACCTCCTCAGAGAGTTTGGACAAGCAGGAACAGCTGGAGCTTCAGGAGTTCAGATCCACGGAGCTGGAGCAGAAGGACCAAACATGCAATCGAATGGAGCAGCTCAACAAGGCACGACCCCCAATCAGCACACAACTGCTAATCTGGATGGATCCAGACATGGGGGCACACCACCCGGCAACAATGGACCAATCCATGGAGGAATTCCAGGTGACACTACACAACAAGATCCTGGAAGGAATGTAGGAGCACGAGATGATGAGTATGTACCAGAATTCCCTCGGGGACTCGGGGGGCAACCCTTGACGGACGACGTCGGACTAGCTGAGATTATCAGGCCAACTATGCGTGGAGGTTTGACAAACAGAGATCTGGAAGGAGTAAATAGGAGTTCGTTTACTCGTGACATCAGAATTTCTCGGAATCCACCAGAGTTCAAGCTACCTACTTTGGACATGTACAATGGCAAGGCTGATCCTACTGATCACTTGATGAGATACACAAGACATATGGAAGTACTGGGGGCATCGAAGGAAGTGATGGCCCGATGTTTCCCTCTGTACTTAACGGATATAGATGCTTTGTGGTTCAGACAGCTGGCAGAAGGATCTATTAGGACATGGACAGAATTGGTGGACAGGTTTTTGAAGCAATTTCGGGTTCATATCAAAAGGCCGAAGAACGTGATGACGCTAACATCAGTAAAGCAAAGGACAGATGAATCGCTTAGAGCTTTCTTGACTCAGTTCAATGCAGCAGTTGCTTCGGTGGATCGGCCGGATCCATCGATGGTTTTAATGGTAGCAATATCAGGAGTCAGAGAGAATTCAGATTTCAAAGTGTCGTTGATACGGGACCCACCAATGGATCTCAGGCAATTCTTTCACGAAGTTGAGAGATTCCTTCGGCAGGAAGATGCATGTTCAGATATGAAATTAAAGGAGGTGAACACGGCTGAGGATGGAGGGCCATCCAGCGGAAGCTTGGATAAAGACAAAAATAAAGGAAGCTAGATGACGAATCAGGAAAAGCTAGGATGCGGTGGAGAGAGCCAAAATTTTCCACTTACACAGGACTGAACGAGATGTTAAAACGAATATTCATGGAGAACCGGAATAGCCTTCCTTACCGAAGGCCGGCTAGGAGAGAACCCTCAGAACGTGAAAGGGCATCAGGAAGACATTGTCTCTTTCACGATTTGGACGGACATGATACCAACAGCTGCAGGCACCTAAAGGACATTATTGAGGAGCATGTAAGGAATGGAAAGTTACGACAATATGTTGGGGCTCGGAATGCGGCGGTGGAGCAGGAGCAACCACCGTCTACCTCAAACAACGATGGTGCGAGACCTAGGAATGATGGTCGATTGGTTATCAGTTGACTAGGATGATATGAAATAAGTAGCAAACTACTGGCAAACGGCCAAGTCATTTACTCGTGTACGGGGACGGAGGTGGCCCCTAGGCATGCTCTGAATGATGATAAACCACGACGCTATGGTTTGTGAAATCTGCTTTCTCTTTTGGTTTGGACATTTGTCTTTTCTGGCTTGGTTTGAACTCCTGATTCTGTTGGTTTTCTGGTTTGGACTTTCGTTTGGATGATTGTTTTCTGTTTTGGGCATTGATTTGGATTTTTGGTTGGATTTTTGGCTTTCCGATTTGATTTGGATTTTGGTTTGGATTTTGATTGGATTTTTATCCGATTTTCGGGAAATGGTCGTCGAGTATGGACTATGCTCGACAAGGGTCCGGAGAGACCAGGATTCGGCCTAGGACCTAGGCCCCACAATATCTATCAATTGCTATTTCAGGTCATCGAGTATAGACTATGCTCGGCATGGGTCCGAAGCGACCAGGATTCGGCTTAGGACTTAAGCCATGGTATTACTCAACGTCCAGGGACACTGGACCATGGTCGTCAGGTGTGGATTGCGCTTGGCAAGAACCCGGAGAGGTTACGGATTTGGATATCGGCCCGGAGAGGTCCTGGGTTCGGTTATTGGTTATTGGATAAGGATGGATTAGGACTCGGATATCGAGTGCGGATGGATATGGAATTGGCTAAGGCTTTGGTTACTGGATTTGGGATCAGACATCGACTCGAAGCAGAACGATGCACTTGGATGATATGGCTATGGACTTTGGATATCGGATTCTGAACCATTCAAAACACACCTTCTTATCACAAGGCATGTTTTGGGGGGAAAATGTTATCCCACCCTTTGGTCAAGGCTTGAATATCAACAAATTAGCTGGAAAAGGATGGATATCAGGATTGGAAATTGAGTGGGAACAAGGCTGTGATCGATGTCGTCAAAATTTGACCGAGCTCCAATCAAGGCGGGACCGATTGGGAACGATAATCAAGGCTAGGAGAGGCTACGTTTCAAATTTCAGGTCAATCAGAGTTCGTATGCTCGAGATATGGATGGGTTAAAATACGTGAATAATGGTTCGTACCGATACATTTCGTATCGATCGGCAGGTAGCACTTCGAACCGATGTTGTTCGTATCGGTCCGGCATAGGTTCGAATGTGCTATTCATATCGATCAGCATGGATACGAATAGTGCATTCGTATCGATCAGGTAGGAAGGCTAGATGGATTTCGACTTGATGGCAGTGGACCCGGATCGGATAGGTAAGCGTGTGATGGTTTGTTCGACTCGATCAGTTCGTACCGATCAGGGTGGAAAGTTGGAGCTTACTTCGAATCGATGTACTTCGCATAGATGTAGTGCGTATCAGTTGGATGGGCGCACGGGTGAACTTCATATCGATCGTTGCTGGGTCGATACGGAATGGAAGCAATGGTTCCGGGGCTTTAGTTGGACATATCGTATCGATTGCTCGTGGGTTGATACGAACAACGCGCTTGGGAAGGGTACGAAGGAAGCAGGTTTTGTGGATACAAAGTAATGGATTCGAAGCACGTTATGGACACAGATGAATACGAATGGGCATGAAGCCTGGATGCGAACTGGAAATATGCAAGATTCGAGAGAAGATGCGTTCAACGCGGCGTAGAAAATGGATCGAGCCTTGGGAGTAGCGCCACGTCATCGGCAAGCACGTGCGCTGTATCAATACGATCCGGTATCGATACGAAATTGATCGATGCGAACGTAATACCACACGAACACTACATCTCGTATCGATTATACCTGGAGATCTACAAGTCCAAATGCTATGAAATTTTCACAGGAACTTACGTACAAGCTAAAGAATGTTCACACCAAGTTTCGACTCCATTGGACAAAATCTTGGTCGATACGAATTAGGGTCGTATCGATCACGGATCGAGTCGAAACTTCATGGGATCGATCGCGTGGGCCCACTCACGTGCCAGAAGAAGTCTCCCGAGATTTGAGCAAGATATTTGCATGGAGCGCCTATAAATAGCACCCCGGAGCCTATAGAAAATGAGGGGGGGAGCTTCTCAACGTCCAGACTCTGCTCGATTCAACTTTGCACTCCATAGCTGCTGTTGTACTCGAATTTTATCATCATAACCTGCTATAATCAGTTGTAACCAGCAAGGAAAGTCAATAAAAGATTAACTTTTGGAGTGGACGTAGGCCGGAGATTGTCGAATCACTATAAATCCCGTGTCTCTTTCTGTTTCTTCCTGTTTAAAAGTTTATTATTCTTCATTTTTTATCCTCTACATTACTTAGATCTGTGATCTATGATTATATACTGCTGATTTGTGTTCATACACTGATGCTTTCACGATATTTGGGGTTTGTGACCAATTTTGGCGCAAACACCATCTTTTGATGCTCGCGAAAGCAATGTTAACATATACGAATCCTTTTTAATTCTTGCGGAAGGGTTTAACTGATTCGAAAGGCTAGTCTTTGCAAAGCCATGCTTTCGAATGGGAAGTGTAGGTAGAGTCTTCTTCTATGAAAGGTAGATAGTGGCGGAACCAAATATTTGATTTATGTGGAAGGGATAATGTTGGAAGAGTTCCTTAGTTTCATCTTTTGTGGAAGCATCCAACGCTTACAGCACCAATCCAAACTCTTCCGAAGCTACTTCAATGCCTTCGAAACCCCCTTTCTTGAGTGAAATTTATGGTTAACATTTAGCCCCCCTGTATGAAGAAGCTTTTGTTCTTTAGAACAAAAATCCAAGGATTCTCTTTTGCATTGTTTCATCCTCAGTGGTCTTCTTTATCAATCTTATTTTCCTGTAAAGTATAAAGTTGACAACATTTCTTATTATTAATTTGATATTTATGTAATAATATGTTCAATAGTTTGTCCATATTATTGGAGATAGTATTAGAATTCTTGATAATAGAATTCTAGATATCTAATTCTGGGAATAATGGAAATTAATAGATCCTCTTTTGAAGATAATAAGTGATGAGAAATCCACAGTTGGGAATGATTAAAGACTGGTAATTCTTGTCTGACGATAATAGAAGTCCTAAGATCCAACTTTAGTAATGATGAGAGAAGACCAGAAATTCGACTCTGGTTATACTAATAGAAGACCAGAAATCTAATTATGGAACTAATAATAGAGGGCCAAAAATCCAAATCTGGCATTAATAATAGAAGTTTAGAAATCATGTTCTAGAAATAACTGATAGAAGACCAAGAATAATTGTTTAATAATAAAAGTTTAGAGATCATCTGGAAATAAGTCATAGAAGACTAGGAATCCTCACTTGGAAACAAATAATAGGAGTCCAAAAACCCTTATCTAGAAATAATAGAAGGCCTGAAACCCAGATTCGGGTATTGATAAGTGTTGTCCAAAAGTTAATAGTAGAAGACCCGAGACCTAGATTCGGGTATTAGTAAGAGAGATCTAGAAATTATTATTTGGAAATTAGTAGAAGACCAGAAGTCCATAATAGAGGTCTTAAAATCAATAACAGAAGTCCCGAAACCCAGATTCAGGTATTAATTAGTGAAGTCTAGAGACTAATAGTAATGACCCGAAACCCAGATTCGGGTATTAATAAGTGAAGTCCAGAAACCATCTTCTAGAAATTAGCCGAAGGCCATAAATTCTTATCTAATAATGAATGTAATCCAGGAATTATCGTCCAGGAATAAGATTAGAAATCTGTTCCTGGTAATAAGAAGGAAATTTTAGAAATCATTATTCGAATAATAGAAGTTAAAAAATTCTCATATGAGCCTTTTGTTCTGCACCATTCTTTAGACTTTGATTGTTCGAATCTTTTGCTTTGTGTCACCTCTTTGGTTCTAGGTACTTGATTTTTTCGATATGTGTCAGCCTTTAGGCTTCATATATTATCATTGTTTTGTGTGCCACTTCTTGGGCTTGTACATCTTAATTTATCGTTGTCCGGTGCACTTGGTTAGCTTATCCACAAGTAGGACCTAAGGACTTACCCGACCTCCCTCCAAGAGACGCTTCAGCCAGGCCTTATAGACGGGACTGAAGGCTTGTCCGGTGCCTTGACCAGGCCATGGTGTGGGGGGGATCAAGTGCTTACTCCGTCCTCCCTCTAGAAGGTGCTCCAGCCAGGCCTTATAGGAGGGACTGAAGGCTGGTCAGTGCCTTGAACCGGTCATAGCATGACGCGTTCAAGGGATTACTCCGTCCCCCCTCTAGGGGGCGCCTTGACCTGACCATAGCATGGCACGATAAAGGGCTTGTAGATACTTTAACCTTGCCATAGCGTGGTGCGGATAAAGGATTACTCTGTCCTCCCTTCAGGAGGCGCTTTGACCTGGCCATCTTGGCATGGACAAAGGCTTATGACCATTTAAAGTAGTTTCCAAGTTTAAGGAGAATTCTACTCCCGACCATGTAGATTTTCTTAATGAGGCGCTTTATTCATCCAATGTTGGAAAATACGGTCGCAAAATGTTCCGCGTTCCATGTTCTAGGAATCATATTGCCATCTGTTCGATATTATTTGCAAGCTCCTGGAGGAATTACTTTGTATACAATTAGAGGACCTTCCCAGTTTGGTCCTAGCGATCCGTCTGTAGGTTTTTAGTATTTGCCATCACTCTTCGGAGGACTAGATCTCCCTCTTGAAATGATTTTGTCTTTACTTTACTTTTGAGTTGTAGTATTTTGAGATTCTTCTCTAATATTCGGTAGTTCGAATAGCTTCTTCATCTCTTAGTTCATGTATCAATCCAATGACTCTTTCTTCAACTCTTGGTTTGGATCGAATGCATATGCGATTCTTCGATGTGAAGGTATTTCAATTTCGACTGGTAACACTGGTTCGCACCCATACGTTAGAGAGTAAGGGGTATGATCCATAGCAGTTTTGGTGGAAGTTCGATATGCCCAGAGTACGAGTGGCAGTTCTTCCACCCAATTTCCTTTGGCCTTATTCACCGTTTTTTCAAAGTGGTCCTAATAGTCTTGTTGGCTGCTTCGACGGCTCCATTAGCCTTTGGATGTGCTACGAAAGAAAAACTTTTGATGATCCCGTTCTTATGGCGAAATCGAGAAAACTCTTCACTTTCAAAATTGCGTTCCTTTGTCAGATATAATCTTGTATGGGATCCCGAATCTAGTGATGATGTTCTTAATAACAAATCTAAGTACTTTCCCAGAAGTGATTTTAGGAAGCGGTTCTACTTCTACCCATTTGGTAAAGTATTCGATGGCAACTACAACATACTTTGCTCCTCCTTTAGAAATTGGCAATGGTCCAATCAAATCGATTCCCCATACATTAAAGGGCCATGGACTGAAGATCAGGTTTAATTGGCTTGGTTGTAAATGGGGAATCTTTGAGTATTTTTAGCATCTTTCGCACTTCTTCACGTGCTCTATAGCTTGAGTAGTCTTTGAGGCCAATAGAAACCTTGTCTCATTACTTTCTCAGCCAACTTTATCCTGTTGAAATAGTCTCCACAAAACCCTGCATGTGCCTCTTTTAGTAACTTCGACTCATCTTCAGGATTTATACATCTTAAGTAAGGAAGAGCATATCCTTTCTTATAAAGAATTCCATCCATCATAGTAAAGGTTGAAGCTTAACGTCTGATTCTTCTAGCTTCTGCTTTGTCAGATGGTAGTATTCCGTTACTAAGATATTCTAAAGTAGGTGTCATCCAGGTGTTCTCATAGCAGTTGTCTGTTCTTGAATGAATGGGATTTTCACATGGAATTTCTTCATTAATTTTTCTTTCTTGTGTCATGGCTTGGGATCTAGGTAAAACCAATAGTTCTTTCTTTGGTTCGAGCATTTTCTCTTTGATACTAGGACTTGTTTGATACCCTACTGGCATGATACGGGTTTTTGGAGCCCCTCTTGAAATAGCCAATTTTGATAATGAATCCGATTGAGAATTATTCCCTCTCGGGACTTGGTGTATAGAAAAATCTTCAAGTAGGGTAAGCATTTTCAGCACCTTCTTAACATATAGGGATAATCTAGCGTCTTTAGTCCGATATATCTGCTTTATCTTATTTAACGTTAGTTGAGAGTCAGTAAAGATTTGAATTCATGGCATTTTGAGTTGTAGGGCTAGAGTTAGTCCTGCCACCATTGACTCATATTCAGCTACGTTGTTTGTTGTAGGTAATCCTAGCTTTGTTGCATAGTGTAGGCAGTGTCCATCTGGTGTGATTATGACATACCCTGCTCTGGCTCCCTGCTCATTTGATGCCCCATCCACAAATAGTTGCCACATGGGCATTTGATCCTATTCTTTCTCTGACTGCTCTTTAACAAAGCTTGTACATTCATTGATAAAGTCCGCTAATGCTTGCCCTTTGATGTTGCTCATGGCTGAAATTCCATGTCATATTGGCTAAGTTCAATTCCCCATTTTACTAGCCTACCCGAAGTCTCAGGTTTACTGAAAACCTGCTTGAGTGGAAAGTTAGTCAATACCCTGATCGGATATGCTTGGAAGTATGCTCTGAGTTTCCATGATGTAAGTTCAAACAATAAGGCAACTTTTCTATAACCGGGTATCGAACTTCGACATCCTTTAATCGTCTGCTCATATAATAAATGGGAAGCTGAGTTTCATTTTCTTCTCTAATCAGAACCGAACTAACCGCATGTTTTGAGACTGCCATATATAAGTATAAGCTTTCTCCATTCTCGGGACTGGATAATATCGATGGCTTTTCCAAATGATCCTTTAATTCTTGGAAGGCTTTCTTGTAGTCTTCTCCCCACTTAAAGTTCTTTTTCCTCCTAATTACATTGAAGAATGAGATGCATGTTTGTACCAAAAATGGGCACAACACTCTTCGGAAGTTTTTGAAGAGATAAAAGTGAAGAATGAAAATTAAAACTGAGGATTATCTAACAAAAACTCCAAATAACAGAAAGTAAATTGCAAAGACAAGCGATTTAGAGTGGTTCGGCGTTTGCCTACGTCCACTATGAAGTTTGATGATTTTATTGCTCGATACTTGAAGATTACAATTCTTTATACTGTAGTACAACTGAATTTATATGCTAAGTGTCAATCTAAAGCAGCGGTGGTGTTCTGGAGTAAATCTGGCAGAATCTAGGCGCTCTTTAGTACTTAGAATTGTCCGACCCCTTTTCTGAATGACCAGGGGCTCTATTTATAGGTGTAGGAGGCTGATATTTCGCCTAAAATTCGGGGAGACCAGTTCTGGCACGTGAGGGGGCTACATGGCCAAAATCTGGAGGTCTGGGCCCACTTTGGGATCGATTCGACCCTTGGTTCGAATCGATCAAGAAAGAGTCCAATCGAGCTGAAATTTGGTGTGGACATTCTTCATCATGTGCTTAAGCTTCTGTGAAAATTTCATGGCATTTGGACTTGTAGAACTTGAGTTATGATCGATTCAAGGTTGCATTTCTGGTGGCAGTGCTCTGTTCGAATCGATTACGTTCGAATCGATTGCTTCGAATCGATCCAAGCATGCGCTTCTGTGATGACGTGGAGCGCCTCCTTCGTATCGATCCGACTTCTTTGCCGAGTTGATTAGGTCGAATCCTTGTTCTTAGCCGCGTTTCTTTGGTGGACTCGAGATGCTGGATTCGAAGGTTTACTTCCTTCGAATCGATGGAAACTGTGCTTGTTCGAATCGATCTAGATGGGCTATCGTGGATCGATTCGAAGTTGTCTTATTATGGGATTCGAAGGTACTGGAGTCGAAGGTTAGCTTCCTTCAAATCGATGATGTCGGTGCTTTGGTATGGAGTCGGAGCTCCTCTGCCTACATGGATTCGAAGGATCCTTCCTTCGATGGATTCGAACTGGAGCTCGGTGCTGATGGATTCGAAGCGAGGCCTCGAGGATGGATTCGAACCAATGTGTGGTTGATGGATTCGGAGCATGGCTTTCTTCTGATCGATTCGAGCCTGTGCTATTCTCGAGGGATTCGAACCCAAGGCTGGGCTTATGGATTCGAACCTAGGGCTATTTCCTCCAACTTGCATCGATGATATCTTGAGCGTACGAACTCGGATTGACTTGAGATTTGGAATGCTGGCTCTTATGGTTTTTCTTGACGTGTCTTATCGATTGTAGCCCAATCCGGACTCGGACAAAATTCATTGATATCCATGGTTAAGCAGTGCATAACGAACTTTTACAACGAACTGTCTTTAGTTTTACAATCAACTTTTTGGTGTCACGGCCTTGCCAAAAGGCGGGATAACATTTGCCCCCCAAAGTACGTCTTGTGTAAACATGACGTGCTTTGAAAAGCTGCAGTCTCTCATTGGACAACTACGACGTGCTTTACTGAAAGTTGTATTCTGTATCGCTGTAATTGACTGCTGAATGACCGTGAGTGGCCGTTTGTCTGTCTTTAGTTGACGCTGCGCGATCGCAAGTTGTTGCCAGTTCGGTTTGCTATTGAATTCTGCATCAATCCTCTCCTGAATCGATTTGAGATTCGAGTTTAATCAGTGCATTAACGATTATCTATGACTATTCCTTGGTATCGATCCTCTCCTGAACCATTGTACACGGTAGTCAAGTAATAATTTTATATTCAAAGCGATGTGTTTATCCCCATTTGATCATTTTCGATGGATTCGAGAGGATTATTCGAATCTATATTTCCCGATCCGCTTCGAGTCGATGGTCTCGAAGTAGGTACTTCGAATCGATGGGGCACAGTGACCCAAATTCATCCTCTGTTGACTGCTTCGAACTGATGGTTCTTCGAATCGATACGGTGTGGATTCGACGTGGTTGTCTGAGTTGGTGGAGTCGAAGTCGTGAATGCTCGAATCGATGGCCTTTCAAAACGATGGTCCGTTGGGTTTGTGCTTTGAGTCGATGTTATCTCGCATCGATGTTGCTGAGATGGATTCGAACGTGCAAGAAGTTTCGCAGGAGATGGATTCGAAGTAGTGGGTTACAATGGATTCGTACTCGCTGCAACGAATCGATTCGATTCGATTTCCTCACCTGTAGAAGCCGGTCAGGTATACCGGGAGGCGAATCATCATATTTCCCCTATATATACCGGGGTCCTATTCATTTCTCACTTTTTACTTTTTACCATTGCTTCAGCTGTTTCTTCGAATCGATTTCCTAGAGCTAAAACTGACGTGCCTACCACGAATCTATCGAACTCGTCCACGCTTCCACTCGTAATCAAATCAGGTAACCAAAAGAATTGATTCGAGATGAGAATGTTAGAACCATCTTTGCCTTAGAAAATTCTGAGGAGTGACGAGATCTGAATGAAATGGGTCGACTCGATGGAGTCGAGGAGTGATGAGATCTGAATGGAGTGGGTCGACTCGATGGAGTCGAGGAGTGATGAGATCTGAATGGAGTGGGTCGACTCGATGGAGTCGAGGAGTGATGAGATCTGAATGGAGTGGGTCTACTCGATGGAGTCGAGGAGTGATGAGATCTGAATGGAGTGGGTCGACTCGATGGAGTCGAGGAGTGATGAGATCTGAATGGAGTGGGTCGACTCGATGGAGTCGAGGAGTGATGCCATTCGGGTTACAACGATCAGAGTGTCGTCTCCCATTGCTTCGCATCGATCCAGGAATGACCGGTTCGAATCGATCTCGAGGGCAAGGTTTTGAATCGATGACTTGGAGGGAAAGGGTATCTATTTGATCGATTCGAAGTGATGTTATCCAGATCGATTCGAAGGAATTGAATACTGATCGATTCGAAGTAACGTGGAGCTCATGGATTCGAAGCGCTCCTCCATCATAAGGTTACATCGAGTCGAACCATATGGATTCGAAGCACCTGGAGTCGAACTCCATCGATTCGACCCTTATCGATTCGTGTCGATGGATTCGAACGTCTTCGTCCTCTGAGACCATTGCTCTTTTGATTTGCTCCATTATCTGAACTACGACCAACTTCAAGTTTGTACTCTGACGAACATAATGAACTTTAGCATACTTGACTCCGACGAGCTTCGGCCTTGCATAATTGAACTTGACTGAAAGATTTAAACTTGAATTTCCTTTGAAGCTCGTCGATGGAACTATGACTTATCCAATAATACAACCGACTTATACTTGAAGTGGTTCGTAGCGTTTGGATGGCGTGGGAGTGACGGTCAGCGATGACGGTCATTTTCATTCTCAAATTCCCAAGTTTTGTTGCACGGACATCTTGTTTCAATCTGTAAAATCTGCTTAAGTAACGCACAACACTCGCACTGCACGACACATCCATACACACTACACTGGGGAGTGCACGGGCTGTTTATGAACTTAACGTTGCTTTCTGATGAGCTAGTTAATTATGGAATCTTCGGGCTCCCAACAACAAGAGGTACAGAGCTTGACTCCCCCGGTGCTTGAGATTCCCGATATTCCTGCCGACGTAATCGATCCGGCTCCAGACGAACTGCCGGAGGCTATATTTATCGAGGATCCCGTTGACTCTGTCCAATCTAACATCTCTGAATCCTTATTGGGCCGAATTTGCTTGAAACATAACATATCTCTGGACGATGTGTTACTACCCAGTGCCGATGATAGACCGCACAATCCGCCTGATGGATATACAGCTTTCTACCGCCATGCTTGCGCGGCCGGAACTCTCCCCCTTTCAATCAATACATCAGAGGGATGCTATCATATTTAGGAATCGCTCCTTCGCAACTTCATCCCAATGGGCATGCGTTGTTGAACAGTGCCTTTGTCATATTTATGGACTGTCTCTTTCGCCCGCCAAGGCCAACCGAGATTAGACATATATTAACTTCAAGAGTAGGGGTGATAGCCCGTCTTTTACATTTCTGGAGGCAGTTAGGAATTGCCAAGTTGTACTTGGAGCCTGGACCCGACTGAGTTATTTCAAGAATGAATGGTTCTATGTTCGGTGCCCTCTGGGTTTCGCTAGGCGATGGTTGTCTAGACGTAAGCGCCTTAACCTGTTTTCTTGACCAATAGCTCTTTGGTATTAAAATTGACATTTCATTTCCTTTACAGCCATTATCTCCAAACCCGATGGCGGGTATTTCAGGGGCATAGTCCGAAGTCTTCAAGAAGTTCCGAGCGAGCTGAGACATATCGACTCGGTGCTGAATGGCTATAACTTAAGAATTCTTGGTTTGATTGAAATCAATCAAAGTATAGTTATCGAAGGATTGGCAAAGCCCGTCTCCAAGAAGGAAAATAAGAAGAAAACCAAGAAGAAAAAGGCGAAGAAACCGCTCGGAATCACCATAACCGAAGCGAGTGATGCAGAAAGAACCCACACAGATTCTGAGCCGATGGCCGATCTCTCGGGAAACTTCGAAGAATCGGGAGAAAGACGGAAAGGCAAGGCCGCCGTTTCCAAAAAACTTAAGTCTAAGGGGTGGAAATCTGTGGATGTGTCTCCTCCCATTTCCGGAGTCATGATTTCTGAGGCCGCCCCTTCTCATTCGAGAGACATTTTCAAAGGGCTTGACGATATTCCCATCCCAGATTATATATCGATTTCTCATAATTCCTGGGTTGGAGGAATTTCAAGATATCCTAAACATAAGCGAGCCCTTTCCTTTTAGTGCGGTCAACACTTCCGGTCGGTTTGGGGGTTTACACATTTACACACACTTCCATAGCACTTCATGACTTTTGCATAGTAAACATTGCTTTATCGGATCTTAATCCGTAATTCTTTCTTATCGCAGGTGAAATGTCAGGCAGAGGCTCTACTCTGGATAGGCTCCGGAATGTGCGCCAATCTTCTCCATATTATGATTCTCGCAGAAGAGAGTCAGACAGGGACCGTGGGCATGGCTACACTAGCCAGGAACGCTATGATAGAGATAGAGATTATTCGCGTGGCCGCTCTGGCCATGATTATTCCGACAGAGATCGGGGATACCAGCATCGATCCCGATCTCGTTCTCCTCCACCTCCTAGGGCCTCAATAGACCTTCCAGGGCCTTCTCATCAGCAGCAGCCGCCTTCTCAATCTTCTCGGCCTGATATTCAGCGGCCAAGAGTGGAACCGACAACAGCCGCTATAATAGATCAAGCTCCGGCTGAGTTGACAAGTGAGGGAGCCATCAAACTTGTGCAAATGAAAAAAGATTTCCCTGAAATTTGCATGGATGGCTATGTCTTCCCTCCTAACCTTAAAAGAATTCCCTCGGATGTTGAGACCACTGCTCATAGTTATATCCGTGACTTCTATGCCCAGTATAAGGAATGGTACAAAGCAGCAGCGAAAGCATCGAAGGTAGCTTTTGATCGGGCGAGGGTCATTGAGGAACGTGATGCTGACATTGTTAAACAGAAACGCATTATTCAGGTTCTTCAATCCGAAATGGAGACGTCCCGGAAGTCAGAGCTTGAAGCACTTCAGAAACACGAAGAGGCCGTGGCCAAAATGGCGAGGATGCAACAGGAACACTGCGCCACGGTAGAAGAGATGGGCCACCGCAACACCACCATTGCAGCTGAGCGAGACTTAGCCGTTAAAGAGCTGAACGAGCTCAAGGCCAAATTTGCTGAAATGGTGAAGGAGAAGGACGATGCAAACGCCAATGCACAAGAGGCTTGCGACCAAGCAGTATCTCTCAGGGCCGAACTTGCTGCGGTGGCGGTCAAGACTAAGTCTGCGGAAGCAGAAATTCAAGAAAAGATTTTGGAGGAGAGGTCCAGGTTGGATGCTGAGTTTGACGATCTCTTGGTCACGTACAATGCAAATATGCTAGAGCACAGAAACTTAGCGTGGATGGGAGACGACTCCATGATTCTATACAACGCCTGGACCCGGCTGGTGGACGAGAAGAGAGCAGCGCATCCAGATGAATCACTTGATGACTTTGAGCTGGAGATGCGTTTGCTCACCGAGGATGAGAGGGAGGTCCTTCATGAGGCAGTGATTTCTTTGGCAAAAGAGAGGCTTAGTGTTCAACCTTTAGAGACAGGCGAAGGCTCGGGGATCGCGCATCACGAGGCAAGTGTTGAAGCTGTAATTTCAACACTACCCGAAACCACTGGTGCGGTAGATCCCCAGTCCGTTCCTGCATATAACCCCGACCAGCCGCTATTATCTTCCGCCGATGCTTCTGCCCATGTTCCGGTCCAGACTAAGGAAGGTATTTGAATGCTTCCCGCATTTTAGTTGTGAAGAACCTTAAGCAACGCACTTGGCTAACAATCTTCGTTTTGTCGCATTTCAGTGACTGAAGTCGTCGTTTCTGCACCTCTTGCACTATCAGTTCCATATCAAACGCAAGGGGCTGTTGTTACTGAAGCCATCACGACTTCTACCTTGGTTGGCGAAGAGGGAGATGCAAACATGTTTTCTTTCAGCGCTCAAATGATCGAGGAGCTTCTTAATGAACCCATCGATCCCTCCGTCAACCCGTCCGATGCTATGAGTGTGGCTGCTCCGGCCGTTAGTTCATCTATGCCAGCTACTGGCACATCCGATGCGGCCCAAGTATCCCGTGAGGACGAAATTACTGCCGAGATTGATGCCGAGATGGCAGCAGGGAATGCTGGTATGAATCCGCCCGGGCTTGCCCCGTTAATGGTGATTTCACTGGGCGGTACTGTGGTGATCGAAGCTGCTCCTGTCCCACTTCCTGCTACTACTACTATGCCTCCAGCTCGACCTCCCAGAAGAATCTCCGTCGCCTCAAGCTTTGAGGAAGACGTTGATATTATGTCGCTGCCGGAGGACAAGCCTGAAAAGAGTAAACGGTTTAGGGGAAAATCGGGCAGCGGATCTGGTGGAGCTACCCCGAAGAAGAAAATACGGAAGAAGAAAGATTGACTCTTTCTTTAACTTTCTGTTGTGCGGGGTAGTATTTCTGATTTTTCTATAGCCGTGTATAGATGTGGATTCGGATCCCACTAGTAGAAATTTTTTGAACCACTTTGTAATCAGATTCTTTTTGTTGATAGTGGAAATGAAAATTTATTCCCTTTTTTGTCTTCAACTTGTTATGTGCTATGGTTCTGCCCCCAGTATCAGGGATAAGCGTGGAGTTGACGTATGTTTATACTCCGTCTCGCGCTCTGGGAGTACGGAGTTAAGTAAATGTTTATACTCCGCCTCGCACTCTGGGAGTACGGAGTTAGGTAAATGTTTATACTCCGCCTCGCAATCTGGGAGTACGGAGTTAGGAAAATGTTTATACTCCGCCTCGCACTCTGGGAGTACGGAGTTAAGTAAATGTTTATACTCCGCCTCGCACTCTGGGAGTACGGAGTTAAGTAAATGTTTATACTCCGCCTCGCACTCTGGGAGTACGGAGTTAGGGAAATGTTTATACTCCGCCTCGCACTCTGGGAGTACGGAGTTAGGTAAATGTTTATACTCCGCCTCGCACTCTGGGAGTACGGAGTTAAGTGAATGTTTATACTCCGCCTCGCACTCTGGGAGTACGGAGTTAGGAAAATGTTTATACTCCGCCTCGCACTCTGGGAGTACGGAGTTAAGTAAATGTTTATATTCCGCCTCGCACTCTGGGAGTACGGAGTTAGGGAAATGTTTATACTCCGCCTCGCACTCTGGGAGTACGGAGTTAAGTAAAATGTTTATACTCCGCCTCGCACTCTGGGAGTACGGAGTTAAGTGAAGGCTTGTCGTGTATCAACCCGTTTTTGGCCTGATGTGATGGCTTGCCCCCGAGCTCGGGTTTCATTTAGTGAGTGGTTGATTGCTTCATAGCCACTCCCTACTTGAATAAATTCCACTGTGTGATGGAATTTAGCTCTTCGTGCATCGTGATGTTGTACATTGTATTTAATGAATCATAGCTCTGGCTCGAAGAGATGACATTTTATTGCTGAAATAAGAAAATATGGCAAAGTCAGTTGCCTTATTACAAATTCTAATTTCGAAATGCAAAAGTAAATTGCTGAATGAAAAACATAATGAAATAAATAAAGTCTGTCATATGTAGTAGCGACGGAGACTCTCGCTGTTCTAGGCCCTTGGTAAAACTAGACCGTCCACGGTTGATAGTTTGAATGTGCCATCTCCAAGTCTTTGTGTAATCACGTACGGTCCTTCCCAATTTGGTTTCATGTGTGAAGGAACCGGATAGATTCTCTTGAGGACAAGATCACCGAGTTCAAAGGTTCGGGGTCGAACTTTGGTATTATACAACCGGGCGACTCGACTTCGGTATGCGGCCGCTCTCAAATCAGCTTCTTCCCGTTTCTCGTCTAACAGATCCAAAGATTCAGCGAGTAATATAGCATTTGTTTTTGGATCGTAATAAGTTACGCGGTGAGAAAATACTTCTGTCTCGACTGGAATAACGGCTTCCGAGCCATAAGATAAAGAAAATGGGGTGTGTCCGGTTGCGGTTTTGTGAGTTGTTCGATAGGCCCATAACGCCATAGGAAGTTCATCAACCCACTTGCCCCCAGCCTTTTCCAGTCGTTTCTTTAAGATGGATTTTATAACTTTGTTAACAGCTTCGACCTGACCGTTTGCTTGTGGATGTGTGACCGTTGAGAACTTTTTATGAATATGAAACCGCTGATAGAAATTCTTGAACTCTGAACTCTCGAATTGGGCTCCATTGTCAGTGATGATGGTATGCGGGAGTCCAAATCGACAGATGATATTGCGGACCACAAAGTTTATTACCTTCTTCGTCGTAATCGTTGCGAGAGCTTCGGCCTCGGCCCATTTTGTGAAGTAGTCAACAGCGACGATGGCGTACTTCGCACCACCTTTTGCCAGAGGTAATGCGCCGATGATATCGATACCCCACATAGCGAATGGCCAGAGACTGACCATTTGAGTTATCTCGGTAGGTGGAGCTCTTGGAATTCGAGCGTGTTTCTTGCATTTGTCGCACTTTCTGGCATAGTTGGCTGCATCTCGGTTCACTGTCGGCCAGTAATATCCATATCGGAGTATTTTCTTAGCAAGCGCTTGTCCACCGGTGTGATCGCCACATTCTCCTTCGTGCACGTCATGTAATACTCGTTTGACTTCGTCGTAAGCGATACACCGAAGGAGAGGAACAGAATAACCTTTTCTATACATGATTCCGTCCTGAATGACGAACCGTGAAGCCTTTCGTAGAATCTGCCTTTTCTCATTTCGATGTTCGGACAATATCCCATTCTCAATGTAATTTCGATATGGAGTCATCCATGATTCTCTGCTGGGAGAGGTTTCAAACACATCATTCATTTTTATTTGATCGATGCTTGGGGAGGACAAAGTTTCGACCGGGACAAGTCCCATTTGCTGTGCTTCACCTGTGCTGGCCAACTTTGCCAAGGAGTCGGCCTTTTGATTGTGATCTCGAGGTATATAGTAAATGGCGTAATAATCAAATTGATCCAGTATTTCTAGAACTCGAACCAAGTAAGCAGCTAATCTTCGGTCTCTTACTTGATACTCTCCCCGTACTTGACATACAACCAACTGTGAATCACAATAAATTTCCACAGCGATAATTCTCAAATCTCTGGCAAGTTTTAATCCAGTCAATAGGGCTTCATATTCTGCTTCATTGTTGGTTGCGGGAAAATCAAACTTCAAAGCATAACATATGGATCGTCCTTCGGGGGTTTCAAGTACAACACCAGCTCCTGAACACCGATCGTTTGATGCACCATCTGTATAAAGTTTCCAGACATATTCAGGAGATTCGTTGGTTTCGGGTAAATCGTCCGGAACAGTAAATTCAACTATGAAGTCAGCTAGGACTTGCCCTTGAATGGCTTTCCGCGGAGCATAAGTAATGTCAAATTGACTTAGTTCGATATTCCACTTGAGTAACCTACCAGACATCTCAGGCCGCGTGAGGACCTGTCGTAACGGCTGATCGGTATACACAGTAAGCGGATGAGCTTGGAAATAAGGACGAAGTTTTCTTGAGGCAATGACCAGGCAATAAGCTAGTTTCTCCAACCTGGGGTAATTTCTTTCAGCTCCGGTCAATCGTTTACTAACATAATAGACCGTTTTCTGCACTCGATCTTCTTCTCGGACCAGAGCAGCACTGATCGCATGCTTTGATACTGCCAAATAAAGGTATAATTGTTCGTGATCAACCGGTTTTGACAAGATCGGTGGTGTAGAGAGATGCTGAACCAGCGATCAGAATGCGCCTTCACACTCCATGGTCCATTCAAAGTTTCGTTTTCCCTTCCGGATTAGATCAAAGAAAGGAATGCATTTATCAATGGATTTTGAAATGAACCTGCTTAGCGCTGCTACCTTCCCGTTGAGACTTTGGACTTGTTTTATGGTTCTCGGAGTTTGCAAATTCCTTATTGCCCAGATCTTTTTGGGATCCGCCTCTATTCCACGAGCGTTGACGATGAAACCGAGGAACTTTCCGGATGCAACGCCGAAGTGGCACTTCAATGGGTTGAGCTTCATCCCGTATTCTCGTAAGATGCTGAACATTGAATCTAAATCTCTGACGTGTTCTGTGGAAAATCGGGACTTTACCAACATATCATCCACGTAAACTTCCATGGTCTTCCCGATCTGGTCAGCGAACATTCGATTAACCAAGCGTTGGTAAGTTGCTCCGACATTCTTTAAACCAAAAGGCATGACTCTGTAACAGTAGAGTCCCAGATCGGTGACGAAACTGGTATGTTCCTGATCGGGTAAATGCATAGGTATTTGATTATAACCGGAATAAGCATCCATAAAAGATAACAATTCATGGCCTGCCGTTGAGTCTACGAGTTGGTCAATTCGAGGAAGTGGAAAACTATCTTTTGGACAAGCTTTGTTTAAGTCGGAGTAGTCGACACAAGTTCTCCATTTCCCATTCGGTTTTCGAACCAACACCGGATTTGACACCCACTCCGGGTATAGAGCATCTCGGATGAACCCATTTGATTGCAACTTGTCAGTCTCTTCTTTAAGGGCGGCAGATCTCTCCGGATCCATACCATGCCTTTTTTGCTTGACCGGAATATGTCGTGGATCAATATTCAAGGAGTGACTTGCAATGTTTGGTGAGATTCCGCACATATCAGAGTGCGTCCAGCGAAAACATCGAGATTCGCTTGGAGAAATTCAACCAATTCCTGTTGTATCTGTTTTCCCAGTTGAGATCCAACTTTTAGTACTTTTGAGTCGTCATCCTCGCTGACCGGGACGTCCACAGTCAGTTCGGCTGGAGACGCTTGAGTCTCTTTAACTTCATCTTTATCTTCGTTGTCTCTAGGGTCAAGATCTTTAAGGAATTGGTAGTGGTGCCCGGGCCGGGGCCCAGGCGCTAGTTGTCAATTATCAGTAAAACGGACGCAGAGAGATTCCTCTACGCCCTTTCCTTTCTCCTTTCTCTGCGCCTCACGCAGTTCAGCAACATAGCAGGCTCTCCCTGCTGCCTGATCTCCTTGAATGATTCCAATCCCATGATCAGTTGGGAATTTTAAAGTCAAACACCACGGGGCAATGGCTGCCCTGAATTCAGCAAGGGCTGGTCGGCCCAAGAATGCATTATACGGTGAAGCGATGTCAAGAACAACAAATTGCAGCAGTCGGACTCTCCTGCGTTCTCCAATCCCCAGCTCCACTGGTAGTCCCACTATCCTAGTGGGTATTGTTGCGCTCCCATTGAAGCCGTGAACTCGAGATTGGCAGGGTTTCAAGTCTTTTGCTTCCATCTTCATTAAATCATAAGCTCGTTTGAATAGAATGTTTACAGAACTCCCACTGTCAACCAGGATCCTCTTCATCCAAGCAGGCCCAACCTGGGCAGATATGACTAGTGGGTCGATTGTTGGAGCTTCGATTTTGTCAGCATCTCTGCTTCTAAATATGATGTCATCAGACATTGTCTTTTGTTGTTTAGCCGGAGTTCCATCCTCACAATTACTGCAGCATTCGAAGCTCGCATGCCTGATAGAGCTAGCATACGACTTCATTTCCCTCCAACTTCTGTCTGCTGGATGAGGACCACCACTTATGGTATTGATAACTAGCCTCCCGCCTGTATGAGCGGGTTCCTCTTGTCTTTCTGGATCCTGTGTACGGTTTGGATTTGACGGGCCCGCGCCACCAGCCTGTGGTGCCCGCACGAATTGATCTAACTTCCTCTCCCTGATCAGCTTTTCTATGAGGTCCTGCAAATGTCGACAGTCATTTGTACCGTGGCCATAACTCTCGTGAAATCTACAAAACTTTCCTGTCTGAATCTGCCTCTCTGATGACCGCTTCGGAGCGAGTTTCTTATACTGTTCAGTGTTGCAAGTTTGTAGGTACACATTTTCCAGCGATGTATTTAATGGTGTATAATTTTCGAACATCAGAGCCCTACGCCGTGGGCCTGGATTTGGATCTCTTTTCTTATTCTGACCATTGTTACCTCTTGGCTGAGTTTGCTTGTTCTGTATGTTCAACTGAACTTTTCCGGAATTATCACCGGACTGTTTAACTGCTACATTGCTTTGTATTCCTTCACTTCCGGGCTTCGCATCGTCCTACTTCCTAGACTGTTTTGCGTCCTCTTGCCGTAAGAATTGAGTGGCTTTGGAGTAGAAACGGTCCAACGATGCGGGTGGTTTTCCAGCTAACCAGTTTCCAAACTCAGAATCGGGATCGATTCCTTTTGTCAATGCCATTAAAATTGAGTTATCGTTGGGATTACTAATCTCCACACATGCCGCATGGAATCTCTCCAAGTAACGCCTTAACGTTTCCCCACGAGCTTGGGTAACATTGGACAGGGTGTTAACATCTTTGGGTCTAGCGACATGCATGCGAAATTGTTCAACAAATTTCTTAGCCAATTGATCAAATGAAGAGATAGATCTAGGAGGTAATCTTGTAAACCACATTGTTGCAATTCCTCCCAGTGAGATGGGAAAACTTCGACATTTCACTGCATCGTCGGCCCTTGCGGCGCTCATTGACCATTCATATTTCAATATGTGCTGATTGGGATCATAATTTCCTTCGTACATAGGGAGAGTTGGCATTCTGAATCGCCGAGGAGGTTCAGCGTACAGTATCTCGTCCGTGAAAGGAGTATGACTTCGAGAAATCCCCCAATCGTTGGTAAGACCTTGGCTTTCACGGATGACGTATCATAGTCGAAATGTCGGGCATTGCCATATTTTGGGCTTGCTGAGCTAAGGTGTGGTCGGGTTCCACAGCGCGAGTTCAGACCGGGCGCTGTCGACGGTCCAAATTTCGCCTCCTTGGCTCAGCGTCTTCTGGGACGTATGGCTCAGGAGTACGCCCATGTTGCTGATTATTTGGCTCTGAAAGATTTCGGGTATCAACCCTTGTTTCTATTGTGGCAGCTGCGGCATGATTGTCCGTGGTATGCTGTGTAGTAGGGCCTCCTTGTGTTGAGGGCCCGGCCTGAAAGCTGGTCGACGGTCCTGCCCTCAACTGTCCAATAGTCAAGGCAGGTTGATATCCGGTCGTTTGTGCATGACTCCCGTCTAATCGAGGACGGGTAGATCTGTGATAATGGTCCGATGAGGCGAAACTTTCAGTAGATGATCGGGAGATATCATCCCGTTTGGACCTTCTGCGGCCTTGGCGGTTCAGTTGGTTTGTTAATTCAATATTAGCACGCAACTGTTCGGCCAATTGTTGCCGACTTTGAGTCAGTTCTTGAAGCAACACATGGAACTCCTGTCTGGTGACTGGTCCAGACGGATCTGAATGAGCAACGTTGTCTTGGTTTGATGGCTGCTGTTGAGCAGGATTCTGTCCATCCCTACCTTCTTGTCCAGCAGCTGTAGAAGTGGTTCTTGTGCTAACCATTTTGAATGATGAATCCTTTTCCTAGACTTTATGCAAATCTGAATAGAATGGAAGGATTATGAATTAGAGATCTGGATCTTCCTCTTGGATTTATGCAATCCGGTATCGATGGTAGATCCAAGGAGCAGGAGAAAAAAGCAGGTTTTTTCTCAGTGAAAGCACCAAAGTGTTTGTACCAAAAATGGGCACAACACTCTTCGGAAGTTTTTGAAGAGATAAAAGTGAATAATGAAAATTAAAACTGAGGATTATCTAACAAAAACTCCAAATAACAGAAAGTAAATTGGAAAGACAAGCGATTTAGAGTGGTTCGGCGTTTGCCTACGTCCACTATGAAGTTTGATGATTTTATTGCTTGATACTTGAAGATTACAATTCTTTATACTGTAGTACAACTGAATTTATATGCTAAGTGTCAATCTAAAGCAGCGGTGGTGTTCTGGAGTAAATCTGACAGAATCTGGGCGCTCTTTAGTACTTAGAATTGTCCGACCCCTTTTCTGAATGACCAGGGGCTCTATTTATAGGTGTAGGAGGCTGATATTTCGCCTAAAATTCGGGGAGACCAGTTCTGGCACATGAGGGGGCCACATGGCCGAAATCTGGAGGTCTGGGCCCACTTTGGGATCGATTCGACCCTTGGTTCGAATCGATCAAGAAAGAGTCCAATCGAGCTGAAATTTGGTGTGGACATTCTTCATCATGTGCTTAAGCTTCTGTGAAAATTTCATGGCATTTGGACTTGTAGAACTTGAGTTATGATCGATTCAAGGTTGCATTTCTGGTGGCAGTGCTCTGTTCGAATCGATTACGTTCGAATCGATTGCTTCGAATCGATCCAAGCATGCGCTTCTGTGATGACATGGAGCGCCTCCTTCGTATCGATCCGACTTCTTTGCCCAGTTGACTGGGTCGAATCCTTGTTCTTAGCCGCGTTTATCTGGTGGACTCGAGATGCTGGATTCGAAGGTTTACTTCCTTCGAATCGATGGAAACTGTGCTTGTTCGAATCGATCTAGATGCGCTATCGTGGATCGATTCGAAGTTGTCTTATTATGGGTTTCGAAGGTACTGGAGTCGAAGGTTAGTTTCCTTCGAATCGATGATGTCGGTGCTTTGGTATGGAGTCGGAGCTCCTCTTCCTGCATGGATTCGAAGGATCCTTCCTTCGATGGATTCGAACTGGAGCTCGGTGCTAATGGATTCGAAGTGAGGCCTCAAGGATGGATTCGAACCAATGTGTGGTTGATGGATTCGGAGCATGGCTTTCTTCTGATCGATTTGAGCCTGTGCTATTCTCGAGGGATTCGAACCTAAGGCTGGGCTTATGGATTCGAACCTAGGGCTATTTCCTCCAACTTGCATCGATGATATCTTGAGCGTACGAACTCGGATTGACTCAAGATTTGGAATGCTGGCTCTTATGGCTTTGCTTGACGTGTCTTATCGATTGTAGCCCGATCCGGACTCGGACAAAATTCATTGATATCCATGGTTAAGCAGTGCATAACGAACTTTTACGACGAACTGTCTTTAGTTTTACAATCAACTTTTTGGTGTCACGGCCTTGCCAAAAGGCGGGATTACAATTCACTTATCGATTTCCTTGGAGATGAATCTACTCAAAGCTGCAACTCTACCATTCAAACTCATTACGTCTTTGCATGTTTTGGGCTCGGCCATGTCTTTGATAGCTTGGATCTAGTCAGGACTGGCTTCAATTCCTTGTGTGCTAACAATGTATCCTAAGAACCTTCCGGAATGAACCCTGAAAGAACATTTCTGAGGATTTAGTTTCATTTGATACCTTCGTAATACTCCAAACATTTCTTCAAGATCTTTAAGGCGACTCTCAGCTTCATGGGACTTTACTAGCATATCATCCACGTAAACCTCCATATTTCGACCAATATGTTCCTTGAACATTCTATTGACTAATCTTTGATAAGTAGCTCTTGCATTCTTTAGTCCGAAAGGCATTACTTTATAACAGAAAGTTCGCCAACTGGTAATGAAGCTTGTATGTTCTTCATCTGGCTTGAACATGGGTATTTGATTATATCCTGAATAAGCATCCATGAGAGATAATAGCTTGTGTTCGCTAGCCGCATCAACTAACTGGTCTATCTGGGGAGCAGATAACAGTCTTTTCAGGCATGCTTTGTTCAGATCAGTGTAACCAACACAGGTTCTCCGCTTTCCATTCGGCTTCTTTACCAACATAAGGTTTCCTAGCCATTTTGGATAAAAAACTTCCTGAATGAATCCGTTTTCAAGTATCCTTTTAACCTTTTCTTTCAAGGCGTCAGATCGAACTTTGTCAAACTAACTTTTCTTTTGGCAGACAAGAGCCACATTTGGGTTAATATTTAGTGCATGGCACATAACTGATGGGTCAATCCCAACCATATTTGAATAGGTCCATGCAAATATGTCCTTGCTAGCTTTAAGGAATTGAATCAAGTCTGCTTTTAAGTTGTTTTTTAGTTCTTTTCCCACTTTGACTATTTTGGTTGAATCAGTGGATCTATACATATTTCTTCAAGATCCTCTATAGAATTTATTTCTCCTCGGCAATCCAATTCTGTAATGATCTCACCTTCTTCTACAGAGTTAGCATCGGTCCTCTTTCTCTTCCCTCCAGGTGAGATGTACCTTTCAAACACATGTTTATTTGTTTTATTAGATCTTATTTTTGCTTTGAATGTTGGATGTAAAAATCCATCATCCAAAGGTTGAAAATAATAGAGGAATCATAGTAAGAAGAGCACTCCCTTTTGTATTGATCGAGAGTTGCAAAATAAATTTTGTGGGAGCTAAATTGTTCTCCTAGAATAGTACCCCAACCTCTTTTAGTCAAGAACTTTACCATCGGGTGTTTTGGTGAGATGAAAGCATCCACCTCATCCAACGTAGGACGGCCAAAGAATGCATTGTAATATGAAGACTGATCGATGATCACAAAGAGACTCAAAAGTTATGCAGCATGGTGGTAGGCCCATTTGTACTAGTAGCTTTACTTGCCCTACCGATGTTGACCCCTTATTATTGAAAACAAAGATAGATTCAAGACTAGGCTCCAATTTATCCTCAGGAATGCCCATCCGATCGAAAGCTTGCTTGAAGATGACGTCAATCGTGCTTTCGGTATCTACCAGGATCTTGGATACTATGGAAAGCCCGATTTGAGCTGTGATCATAAGGGGGTCGTTATGGGGATGATGCATTCCTTTCTTTAGCTCTTGTGGAGTGATGAAAAGATTAGGAATTTGTATATTAAGTCTCGGGTTTTTGAGCGAGGGCTCTTCCTGTACAGAGAACACTCCTTCCCTAGCTTCTTTGATATATCTGTTATTAACTCCTTTACTATTTCCTGCTAGATGCGGCCCTCATGAATCACATCAATCCTGTTCAAAGGTGGACTTAAATTCAATGGATCTTTATCCTCTAAAACATTCACATCATTACTAGGGAATTCTTGGGGTCTATTTTCAGTTCGTGGTGCTTTCTGTTTATCTTGGACAAACTCTTTCAAATGTCCTTCACATATCAGCTTTTGAATAATTCAGGCTAGCACTCGGCATTTGTCTGTCTTATGGCCATTGGTATTATGATAAGCACAATAATTATCCCCTTCTCTCTACTCAGGGAAGTTCTTGGCCTTGAATGAAGTTAACAAATTAACCTTTTCTTTAGTTGTGGTGTAGATATAAGACAAGGGTTTATTCAAAGCAACCGAATTGGTGTTGGAGTCTTCCTACCTCGACCTTTTGTGTCCTCGATCTAATTCAAATCTTCTAACCTCCTTCTTAGGGTTAGATTTCCTTTTTGCATAGTATAATTCATCCAATCGAATGAATTTATCAGCTTGAATGTGAAAGTCTTGTAATTTTTTACATTCATGGACGAAGAGCTCTTTCCAGAATAGCGTGTTTTCTATCAATCCCAAGTGCACTACGATTTGCTTATCTCTATCGTTCATGTCTTTGGCCTTTAATGCCTCTATATTGAACCTTTTGAGATAATCACCCAATGATTCTCCTTGCCTTTGCTTGATGTTTGCCAAGACGGTGTAGTCAATTATTGGATCTTTGCATATGCAAAACTGAGCAAAGAATTCGTAAGAGAATTGTTTGCATGAGTAGATAGTTTTCTCCCGATATTGGCAGTACCATTTCACAACAGCACCTTGAAGTGTTACAGGAAATAATCTGCATCGCCCTGCCCTGAGGCATTATAAAGGTCCATTGGCCAAAAGCCATTAGGTGTTCATCAGGATCGGTGGTGCCATGGTATTTCATAGAAGGAACCTTAACATGAGCTGGAATTGTTGTTGACATGATTTTGTTAATGAATGGAGCTAGCACTTAGCATGTCTTTAATAGCTTTCTCTGCCATGTCCTTCAAATATGCTTCAATATCATGATAGCTTTTTCAATTTGGATTATATTCCTTTGAGGTTGAGCTTCCAGATTGCTCCAAGAATTTGTCTTGCATTCTACCCTAGCGATCAGCTTTAGTTGCATAACGTTCCTTCTTCTTTGATGATGTTAAGTCAATCTTGCTCTTGTCTTCGAACGTGTAAGCCTTCAAATTCCTTCTTGGGGAGACCACTTCGTCCTCTGTTGTTGGCTTAGCGGTTTTAGATGATTTCTAAGTAAGGGCTGCATCCAGGAGTTCTTGCACTTCAAGTAGCCATTGTTCCAAATGTTTTATTTTAGCTACATTGTCATCAGGTTGTGCTGGAGTTGATGGTTGTCCTAGCACAGCATCTTCTAAGTTGAAGGTTGGCGTAATATTTTCCTCCAAAACTATTGTGTGCACCACTTCTTCATCCAATCGGCTGAGTCTTTTCGATTTCATCTTCCTATAACAATCAAACTTTCCACAATTAGTCTATAAGGAAAGAATAAGGACGGAGGTTCAAGCCCTCCTACTAGCGTTAAAAATGTTAATGATATAATCATCAACATCTAAAGGTGCATTGGATTGAAAGTGAACCAGAAGAAGATCCCTTTCAAAGGACTTCGAAAGGGTTTGTATTGTCAAAACTGAGATTCAATGTTGCAGTCCTATTTACCTCCCCTTCTGAAGGGATCAAAATGAGGTCAAGAACCCATTCGAATGGACCCCTTCGAAGGTGTCAATACAATAGCTATGGGGTGATATCCTTCGAAAGCCGAGATATGTTCGAAAGTATTCAAATGCCTTTCGAAGAAATCCTCCCAAAGGGTTTGATTCAACTGTTACAAAGAGAACCCCTTCGAAGGTCCAGTACCCTTCGAAAGGATTTGAAACTCGATATATATAAATTTGAGTAAAAAGTGAATTCAATGTGCCATAGAGCCTTATTTTGGAATAATGTCATAAGTCCAATGGACACAATAGTGTTGAGTTATCATCATTACATTACTTTAGTGCCGCAAGGGCTTTGGACATAATGATAATATGCTTTAAAGTCAAGATATCCAAATAGGTTCTATTGTGTAGCATATACTAATAAAGGGTTAAGAAGATAAGTGTCAATCATGTGCAATTGGTCATTAGCAAGCTAATGACCGAGATGATCGTTCTCATGTTCGAAATCAATATCAAGCCCATGCAACCACTTTTTTTATTTCTCATAAATGGATTACAAGTAATAGACTTTGTCCCCAATTTGATTTAGGATTACAAGAATTTGATTTGACAAAGAAATGCAAGAATCGAAAATCGGTCCCGAACTTGGACCACTAGGGTTGTATTTATAGATGTGGGTTGGACCCTTCTACGTCCATCATTTCGAAGCTGTTGAAAGGTCTTTTCACCGACCTTTCGCATCCATCCTTCCACCTTTGACCTTCCGCTTTCATGGTTTTCGAAGTTGTAGGTAGGTATCTAGGTCTTTTGGAATGCTTAAATTAGCCCTTTCGTCTCTATTGAAAGCATGTTATTGATGGATATTAATCTGATATTCATCTATACTGCTTTTGAATACTTCTGGAGCCTTTCGACACTGTTGGAAGGTGTGCTTCTTTTGGTGGCGAATGAATCATGGTACTTCATTGTACTATTTGAGTATAAGCGAAAGCATTTCTGACCCCTTCGTCACCTTTAAAATCTAGAATCAAGGATAGGGTAGGTTACTTGGACGTGCACAGAAGAGTGTTTGGACTGGTTCGGAAGGTTGTAATGGTGGCTGAAGGATCATTGTAAAAGGTCATCTATAATGGAAGAGGCTTCTTGATGGACAAATGATGGTTGCGGAAGGTGGCTTTCAAAGGCAATCCCCTTGATTAATGCGGAAGCCCATCTTCTGATGCTTTCGGAAGAAATGTTAACATATACGAAGCCCTTTCTAATTCTTGATGAAGGGTTTAACTAATTCGAAAGGCTAGTCTTTGCAAAGCCATGCTTTCGAATGGGAAGTGCAGGTAGAGTCTTCTTCTGCGGAAGGTAGATAGTGGTGGAGCCAATGATTTGATTTATGTGGAAGGGATAATGTTGGAAGAGTTCCTTATTTTCATCTTTTGCGGAAGCATCCAACACTTACAACACCAATCCAATCTCTTCGGAAGCTACTTCAATGCCATCGAAACCCCCTTTTTGAACCATGGCGGAACTCTTTTTTCCCAGCTCTTGCAAAGCCGCTATAATGCTTTCGCAAGCCTTTTTTTAACACCTGTGGAACCCTTCTTTTGATGCTTTCGGAAGCCTTCTTTCATACCTACATTCTTGAGTGAACTTTATGGTTAATACATACATATAGAACTGGCAGTATATATAGGTTGTTTGCACCATATTTTCAAAATTGTTTTAAAGAATGCATTCATATAGGGGGCATCGATTTAGTATTATTCAGCATACATATCATATGTATCGTAATACACCATGCGCTTGTACATGATTAGCAGCAAAATTGGTTGCACACTAATTCGTTGGATAGCTTACAATGGTTGTGCACTATGTTACATGATTTGGTCTTTGAGGAGTTTCGAGGACAAAATTCTTTTAAGGAAGGGAGAATGTACCATCCCGTAAATTAAATGATAATTAATTGGAAAGAAATTAATAAATAATTATTAGAGTCTGAAAATGGAATTTTCGAAAACTTTTAAATTTGGCTATGAAACTATACCGTTGTGTTCATGGTTGTTTTCTGATCGATTTTCATATATAAAATTTTACGATCCGAATTCAAACGAAAAAGTTATTAACATTTGAAGATTTCAGATCGAAAATAAATATATGTATTATAAAATAAATATTGTTAATTAGTGTTAATTTAACGTTAACTAATACTCAACGACTAAGGAATATTAATGTTAATAAGATTAAAAAAATAAGTTGCACAAGGAAACAAGTCGAACAAAAAATCAATAATTAACATATACAACGAACAATCGAGCCCCTCATTACGATCGACCGACTACTGCCGATCGATCGGTGTATAACGATCGATCAGTGGTACAAAGGTAGCTGATATTGAACCTAAGACGAATTGCTCGGATTTAATATAATCTAATATAACAGCTGGAATTGACTCAAAACCCTATAGGTTTAGGTCTAGCCCCTCCCTTTTCTTCTCATATTTTCTAAATCAACAGCGAAGCTCTACCGTATCTTTTCTCCACAAATTCTAAAAAAATTGTATAAACTATAATACACACACACACACATATATAAGAGGAGAATAGTGGAGAATAATAGAGAAGAAGAATATGGTTGAATAGAATCACCAAAGCCAAAGGCAAATTGTAAATCTAAATCCAAATATACTTTTAGTTCAAATCTCTTCTCGAATCTATAATTCTAATAGATATGTTTATGCTTTTGATACATATTTTATAGAAAGAAAGGGTATTGATCAGAAATAATGGATTTAGATATGGAGATTTGGAAGCTTAGAGGTAGGTGAGAAATTATATATTTTTACATAATGTTAGATTTATATCATTGGGAATATGTTCCTTGTATGCCTAATCTTAAATTTTGGAGTTGTAGGCTTAATGATATATATGTAATAAATTTGATAACCTTGCCTACATATTCACTAAATTGCTAACTTTGATTGAATATTGTATATATCTAAATTTGGAAAGTAAGGGTGAAAGTAGTCCCTAAAGGTTGTGAATAATTCATTAATAAGATTTCATGAAAATTCCAGGTTTTTATTTGAATATTATATGTTATTAAAAATGAATTGAAGATTGTTACGAATTGGATTAGGGTTTAAGTAATATTCTAATTCATTGGAATAAAGTATGATGCAATGTAAATTTCTATAAATTACCCAACTTTATAATTATATATAAAGGTGTATTGTTTGAAATAACAAGGAATATGACTAAAAGAAAGAGATGTACAAAATATGGATGTTTACCGTATTTTCTATCGTCTATCTCAAGAATAATAGAAAACATAATTCCTTGTGATTTCAAACATAACACAAATCTTCTTTTAGGAAATTTATGGAAAATTACAGTGTTAACATTACCTTTTGGAAAGACTTATTTCTAATGCATTAAAATATAGAAATATCTAAATGTAAAGTCACGGTATTATAAACAGGCAGCAATAATTTAGTTGTTAATTTAATATACATGTTTTAGGATAAGTTAAGAAATGAACAATAAGCGATGAAAGTACTAATAAGAAAACAGAATAGGGAATTAGGAAAGTTATAGTTATCAAAGAAAGGTATTTATTAGTTAAAAAGGAATAGTAAAATATACCTAATCGTATTAATTAGTAATCAAGTAGTAAAAAGTATTTAATATATTAATAAGCTATAAATGACATTTAATAGTATTAAAGAAGTAAGAAGTAAGTTCATGTAAATGTGTCTAAATACTAATAATTGAAATTAGAAGATGTGATAATGTTTACAATTAAATTTATATAGCCTCGAATATACATTATGACGGTTGTGAATTATTAGATCCAGATAAATATCTAAATTAACTATGGATGATGTAGTCATTAGTAAGGGTTAGAATGCGAGTTCAGTAATATTGCACAACAAAAGTCTACCCTCCAAAAGGAGCTACCAGCGATTGTTTATGCATTGTGCTAATGTGAGACATCTCCGACTATAGGACCCTTGGGAATACACGTCGCCTATAGGTGAAAGGAATATACCAATGGGGTTCGCTTTGGGTTGATGTCCTACATGACCAAGTTGGGTCTACTTCAATCCTTGTATGGGGTATTAAGCAATCACTGGGCATTTCCTTGGTTGCATTAGGAAATCTAAATGAGATGTGTGTGTACGCTGCGTGCTATGTCAGCAAGGTTGGTTCACATATATGCGAGGAGTAAGGCTGTACACATAGGTCGAGAATGTCATCAGTCCCGGAGAACTCATTAGAAAGACTTAGTGTTAACCCGCCTTTTGGCAAGGCCGTACGCAGGCGGATTTAACCCAATAGACTTCACAATTATCGAGGCCAATGAGTGCAGAGTGATGATTGTGGGGTCCGGAAGTCAACCACAGGTAATAACATGAAGCCAGGATTAAACATAGTTGGTAGATAAACGATGCAGAGTGCTTGGAATATGAGTATTAGCTTGGATTGGCATAACTTGGATCGGCATAGCATGGATCGACATAGCTTGGATCGGCATTGTTCATGGTGGATTGATCAGCCCTGATAGTAATCTAAAGGGTCGACATAGTGGAGTTTCTTGATATGGATCGGTATGGCATACAATGAAAGGAATTAGATCGGCACAATATCCTAGAGCATTAGGGATTGGCATAACGTCCTAAGTGCTATGAATCAGCATGCCCTAGAGGGGTCGGTATACTTTCCAGGCTACATCAGGAAGGATCGGCATATTTTCATGGAGAAGGAAGGATCAGCGTATCTTCATGGGGAAGGAAGGATTGGCCTATCTTCATGGGGAAGGAAGGATCGACATATCTTCATGGAAAAGGAAGGATCGACATGCTTCATTGAGGATGGATCGACACAGTATATTGGAAGAAGATGGTTCGACATAGAATCATGGAAAAGGAAGGATCTGCATGCAGGACCCTCCAGAAACGATCGACCTTGGATTGGATGAAGGAAAAACGATCGGAGGAAAGTTGGCTGATCATTTTTAATTGACGAATTACACATGTTGATCGTTATGGTGGGCCCATATGGATGAGAAGGCCCTGTAGTCGAAGTTTCACCTATAAATACAACAGGCATGGCTTCAGAAAGGGGATCTTCTTTCCACTTCTCTTCATCTTCTACCTAGGCAACACTCTGACATTTTTATTCTTGGATTTTGGACTGTAACTGTAATCAAAATTCGGTATAATAAAGAGGATTAGTGGAGTGGACGTAGGTCGGAGTTTGCCGAACCACTATAAAACTTGTGTGTTCCTTTACTTTTTCTGCTATTGATTCCATGATCTACGTGTTTGTCTTTCTATTTGGATATTGTTTTGGGAAATTGGTGCTTTCACATACAACCGGGTGTTTGTGACCAATTTTGGCGCAAACACTTGGATTACGCCTAGACGGACTACACCTCCTACTAGTGTAGCTTCCGTATGAGACATGTACCGCCTCAAAGTTGTTTGTTAGTTTATTTGTCATTAGGAGGCAATGATAGATAACCCCTAGATGAGTCTTTAAGATGAATTCGAATACAGATAAATAGTTGTAAAGCCGTTAACGGGAGGCTCCTCGGCGTATGCTGCAAATTCAGCCTAGACATTAATAGTGGATGTTCGGTGCGGTGCAGAGTTGATACTAACAGAGAATGTATCCTGATCCATAGGGGACAGTGATACTTTTATACATACACACATAGCTATTGTATACCTCGAGTGGGTTGGGTGAATCATAGGCGTACGTGAAGTCAAAATGACTAAGCTTTAAATAATAGACATAACATGTAATGGAAAAACAATTGGCATAAACTAGTATTACAGATAAAGTGCATAATTTACCGTCACTAGAACATTGTTCTAACCCTCTCTTCATTACAAGCCTCATGATATATTTAAAGGGGCAGGTACTAGCACAAGGCGGGAACAATTGAAGGACAAACTTTCTTATGCATGCTCGGCACTGACAAGGGTACTAGATCTCAGAAGTATTAGCCTTGGTTAGTGTATGTATATGTTTTATTATATTTGTTTATTCCATTGTGAATTCTTATTAATAGTTTTTGATATACTTTTATTTTTTTAAGATACCAACATTAACGATTTGTACTTTAGTGGATTTGGGTTTTCGATTTAGCAAAAATTCGGACCCACTAATGTGCGGGTTGTTACATTGTTCTTGCACACTAGCTCAATTTTGATTTCCTTTAAAAAAAATTCATTTTCAAACATTTGGAATTTTACATTGAAATGAAATAATCCATTCTTATAATTCAAACAATTTTCACAATCAAAATTTTCAGTTTCCTTGATGTTTTCAAACTTCTTTTCCTATTTATTATTTTTCTGACGCATTTTAGATTTTCAAATTTTAGTTTGTTATTTTTTTAGTCTAAGGCTATCAATAATTCATGACACATAAGAAGTAAAAAATTTATATGAGAAATCACTTTTCACATCATCCTATGAATCATCAATGTCTTTACTATCATCGTCTAAATTGTCTTTTACAAATCTTGTCAAACACAGTTCAGCTATTGAATTAGGTTTGGGAAGTTCTTTGTTGTTGTTGAATTTTTCACTATATTTTGCATCAAGAGTGTTCAAAATTTTCTATGCAATTGAGCAATGTAAGATATGGTTAAATTCAGATCTATCAATTATAGAGATAAGAATATTCATGGCGTTAGCATTAAGTGAATTACTATTCTTATCTATCACTTCCCAACCATTTTCAATAATATCTCCAAATTTAAAATTAAGAGATTTTAATTCCTTTATAAGTTTTCAATTTGAAAAAAATTATTTTGTTAAAAGTGGGTGGACAAAAAATGGATAAACTCACGTTGAAATTACGACTAGGGTGGGAATGATATTAGATTTTTCCTAATAGTCTGCTCTGATATCAATTGTCAAGATCGTGCAATAAACTAGGAGGTGAATAGGGTATTGGAAACGTAAATGCAAAAAGCAAAGAATACTCAGTTATATCCAACTTCAACCACTAACCCGTTAGTGTCCACTGCTACCTCCACAATTACCATTAGAATTAAATATTTGATGCTTACAACACCGATAAATTTGCAATCTTGCTAACCTGAAAATACTAATCATATGCTTAGTATCACTGCCTCAACTTTATCCCTAAGTCGAGATCCTCAAACTACAAACACTGAATTTTAGAGTTCAAAGTTTAAAAGAAAAATAAAATAAAAAATACCCCTAGCAAAAAATACATTTCTAAATGTAATTTATATAAAGGGAGGGGTTGCGTGATAGCTCGCACCTCCCGACACAATGATCCAATACCTAGGATGACTTTCAGACTCGTATTAGTGCTAAGAAGTACGAGCTATCGATTTTTAAAGCATTACAAAGACTAAATGTCTATAGAACTCACCTGAAAATTTATAAGCCATAATAATTGATTTGATACCCAAAATTATTCTTTGAACAAACCACTTCCCCATTGTTTATAGACCAAAAAATAAAACGTACACTAACAATTCTTCAACCATCCAAAATTAATCGAAATTAGATTTTGACAACTTATAGTAGCGTAAATAAGTATTGAGAAGATCTATTTAAAATTTCATGATTTTTGGATATTTATTTGATTTTTTTATGAATTTTTGAAGAAGAGAGATTAAGGATTCATATTTGGGTTTTAGTAGGAAGAAGACTAATAAGTTATATGGTGGTGGAGTTTATTTGCAAGAGAGAGATGGCTTTAGACTTCCCATGAAAAGAAAAGATATTCATACTAAACAAAGCTACAAGTCTATGGCATTCAAAGCTGGAAATAGCCTGACTTCGGGATTTGTTTTTATTCAACAATCCTTGAGTCAGACCAAGTATTATTTGTAGGTTTTAGTTGATATGCTTTTGGGTATGAAGTAATGGATGGACCGAGTCAACGTATATATGTATATACATGTATTAGAAATTAATATAGTTGTATATTTAATTAAATGGTTTGAAATGCATAATATAAACTCGGATATTATATGAAATATTAAAATGTGTAATATACATTATTTTTTTGTTAGAGTACGATGAGATTTATTTTTATATGTGATGCTGTTATCTTTGCATTTTTTCGGTCTTGGAAACACCCACATCGCATCATCTCCATATTACTTGATAGTATTTCTCAGTAATACTCTTGGGTAATATGGGTATAGAGGTGAGGTGTTACAAGTTGTTGGCAAGTGATCCTCTTTTCTCTCTCTTTGGACTCTGTTATTTAACTCCACAAAATCCTATTTTCCCCTAAATCTCCAAAATTAATTCGTTTGTAGAGTTTCCACTTTGCCATATAAAAAAATCACGATGAGTCCAAAAATGGCTGTGCTTGTAAGGTAGAAACTTTATCTTTGGATCGAGATGCTCTTTGTCAATCATTCAAGAGTGTAGTTCTATGCTTCCCTTTCTGAGTTGCTATTAAAATGCTCGCATCATTTTGAGAAGAGATGACAGTGTGCTACTAAGTGCATGGCCGAGATCTGCGAATACTTGAAGATGTTGTCTAGTGAGAAACTTTTGAAGGAGGATGATGAACTCATCGCTACAAATGGTATACTGCCTGATGTCAAATGGTGTTTGATCAGGTATTGTTGTGTTGTTGTAAAATTGGTGGTTGTCCGAGTCTGGCTAAGAAGGAAGTTGCATGTTGGAGTATTGTTGATGTTATTTGAGTTATGTACGGAATTGAATTGTTGAGAATTCTAAACTTATTCATTATTATGCTATTATTGTGGATATGCTTCTGATGAAGTGTCCAATGTCGCTCTTGCTTGTGTTTTGAGGTTGATGTATTGCTCTGCCTTGCTTGTGTTTTGAGGTTGATGTATTGCTCTGCCTTGGTTTACTCAAAAGTATTCGTGAATGGGTATCAATTTACAAGTATTGATAAGATAATTCTTTGTTTGCCTGAGATATTATGGTATGGATGAATTGTGATCTGATTCTAATTTGGTGAAGATGTGTGATGTTGGAAGCCTTGAGCCGCGATGAATTAATTTATGTCACTGCTCTTAATCACTATTTTTGTTTCCTGCTACTAACCGATAGAGACACTAAGAAGTTGATGCTTGAAAATTTCTTTTAGGTTGACTTTCCCTTAGGGGGTGGTTATTTGGACACAAAATTAGACACTATTGGAGACACAAGAGATCTGAACCGTTGGATTTTTTTGTCCCTATATGGGAGGTGGAAATCAGGGATCAATTCAATGGTAGAGATTCATTGTGTCACCAGTTCTGTTTATATTTTGTGTCCCAATAAACTTTCCCTTACAACAAAGGAGTAAAAAAAAATTTCAAGCAAAAAGGTAGGAGTGTTGAAAAGTACTTTCAAATTTCAAAATTGAGATCATACCAAGCTTTCTTTTTGTTGAAGTATTCTTTTGTACGAGGTTTGGTATGTATGCACTTTATCCATAAAGAGTGAGATTTGGATGAGCATCATTTTGTACTTCAATATTTATGTATTCAACTCCTTGTATTTTGTAGCTAAATAAAAAATGTATCATATACTCAGCAATTTGATATATCAATTGATTGTCTTCCACATTTTTGCAATCTATTTACTACGTAAAAACACAACAAATACATTAAATATAAACATATGCGTAATAAGTTCAAAAAATTGATTGTAGTATCAAACAATCTCTCCCTTTTAATAATAACAAACATATGTTAAGATTTACAAACAAAGTGAAAACCTGTTTGATATGTAATACATGTACATCAAACATATGAAAGATAATGGATGACAAGTTGATTGAATACAAGATTCTGTTTTGTTGATATATTACTTATAAGACACTCTATGGAAAAATCAATTTCAGATATATGTTAGTTATCATCAAACAAGATGTATACTCCACAAGAAGCACCTGTAGCATTCACTAGGAAGGCTGACAGCTCTTTGGGGTTTCGTGTTGATTACCGTGAACAGAATAAAGTGACATGAAGAACAAGTATCCACTCCCGCGTATTGATGACTTATTCGATTTACTTCATGGTGCGAAGGTATTTTATCAGTTGGACTTGGTGAAGGGGTTCCACTAACAAAGAGTGGTGGGGGAGTGTGTGCCGATTACTACGTTCTATATGTCCATACAATGATGTCTCCAAATAACAACATAAAGTCTGACTAACACAATGATATGATATAAGGTACATAGAGAATAACCATAAATAGTACAACTCTGGGCACCCGGTCTCCTCCACGCATCGTGTCCTGGCCAAATCATCTACTGGTACGTCCTCCTATAATGGGTTTAAAAAGGGAAGAAAAGGAGCAGATAAGACAAAGTATGATGAATGAATTGTATTACTAGTGTATGGTATTCACAAATAATTAACTTCATCTATAATCTACACAACTTAGGGTATCTATTTGTGTTTGTGTATTATGTATAAAGGATTGGTTAATTTACAAACTATGGATATAATTCTTATTACACCTACATGAATAAATAGTTTATGAAGGTTTCCAACCGAGGGTTGAACAACCTACAACTAATAACTCTAGGCCAATTCCTAGTATATGATCGTGATAATCAACTTCCTAACTAACACTAAGTTAACATTTCTAATGATGATCCATGTATATCACACTTACATAGTGAGCGAACATCGCAATACCTGAGCTCGTGCCTAGACCAACATCGCATGCTTTCTATTTAAGGCACCGGCTACAACATTGCCCTTGCCTAGAGTGTACGAGATACTGAAATCACATGACACCAAGAACTTCATCCACCTCTGCTACCTTAAATTCAAATCTTTTTGGGAGAATAAATGCTTCAGAGACTTATGATCCATGAATAGCTCAAGTCGCTCCCTTAAAAGATAATGCCTCCATGATTTGAAGGCGAAGACAATGGCTACAACTCAGGATCATGGGCTGTTAGTTTCTCTCATGTAACTTCAATTGTCGACTGGCATAACAAATAACTCTACCCTCCTGCATCAACATTACGCCCAGTCACATACCACAAGCATTGGTATATACTGCGAATGCATTCATACCATTAGGGAGTACTAAAATCAGTCCACTAGTCAACAACTCCTTCAGCTTAATAAAAGGATTTTCACATCCTGAGTTCCATGAGAAAACTAAAATTTTCTTGGTAAGATGTGTCAACAGTATAGAAATTTTAGCGAAGTCCTTAATGAACTTCTTATAATAGCCAGCCAAACCAAGGAAACTTCTCACCTCTGTAGCATTCTTTGGTACATGCCATTCCTGCACTACAGCTACTTTACTAGGATCGACTGCCAGTCCATGCTTGGAGACAACATGTCCTCAAAAGCAAACCTCCTTACGCCAAAAGCGCCATTTGGAAAATTTCACCTTTAGTTTATGCCTACGGAGAGTATCGAGCACTTCTCCAAAATGCAACACATGCTCTTCCTCTCTTTTCGAATATACAAGTATGTCATCAATGAATACCACCACGAACATATTTAGCAATCCTTTAAAGGCTCAACTCATGAGGTTGACAAAATATATTGTTGCATTGGTTAGTTCAAATGGCATGGCAACCACTCGCAAAGTCCATCGAGTGTGCAAAAAATATGTTTTTTAATACTGTCCTTAGATTAGGGCTGGCAAGTAGAATCGAAAAGTGCAAACCTAAGTCGAACCAACCCAAGAAGACCTATATTCGGACCGAATCCGATGGGTCTCGGGTTGGTACGGATGATGAAAAATACCTTAAAGACCCAATCAAACCAACACAAACCAATCCGAATAGAAAGACCCAACCAAAAAACATTGGAATATATGTGTTATTAGAGTTATTACCCAACCAGACCCGAATCGAGCAAAACCAACCCAAATCAAAGCCCGGGTTGGGTCTAGGTTTTAAAATGTATAGTTTGGACTTGACAAAACTCAACCCGCTTATAACCAAGACCCATCGGGTCAAGTTCTGGTCGTTGGGTCAGGTCTAATTGCTACCCCAACCTTAGCTATGTGCAACTAATGAAATCAGGTAGCCAAGTCAAGCCGAGAGAATACTTCTCCAGCTAATTGATCAAAGAGATCGGCTATATGGGATAGTGGATAATGATTACTCTTTGTCAGTTTATTTAGCTCACGATAATCGAAGCAAAGCCTTAATAAGCCATCTCTTTAGTAGCAAAGACAACTAGTGCTCCCCACTTTGAAATACTTCTCCAAATAAAGTCTTTCTCTAATAATTCATTCACTTGCTTATTTAGCTCGTGCCTCTCTAGGAGCCATACGCTTAAGGGGTAAGGCAATATATTTAGCATTCTCTTCAAGGTAGATTCGAAATTCGATCTCCCTATGGGTAGGAAGACTAGAAACTTTGAAAAAGACATCTGTGTAGTCACAAACTACTGGCACTGAAGCTAACTCAGCATATAACATGTCTAAAGAATATAAGTAACTCAACATAACTGGACTTTTGGGGTTGCAGTAAACCTCAAGGATGCACCCATTACAAGTACCTAAATGAACAACCTTCCTCTCACAATCTAGCACTATTCCATACATAGTCATGCAGTCCATTCCCAAAATTAAACCAAACCTAGAGAATTCCAAAATAAAAGAAACGCAATTTAAATCGACACCCAAAATATATAATTTCAAACCCTTACAAATCATGGATAAATGAATCGATCCTCCAACAGGGTTTGGTACTATTACATGGTTTATAATTATACTAGTTTCTAAGTGCAATTCATCTACTAGCCTACTTGAAATGAATGAGTGTGATGCTCCAACAATAAATAAAGTACGAATATATAAATCTGAAAGAGTCAACACACCTTCTACGACGACTTTCTTTCCCTTACACATAGTTGAGGCAATGCTTGAGCTAGGATTAACATCAAGTGCATATGATGGAACCACATGGGTGGAAGTCTTAGGTGCATTCGTACACTCTCTCTTCGTGTGCCTAAATTGGTTGCAGATGTAGCATTTGATCTTTGCTATTCCCATCCTACAATCCTTTGCCAGATGCCCCTTGGCTTGGCACTTCTTACACTTAAACATTGGCTTATTTATCTTACCATAAGTTCCCATTCCACTTCTGCGGTGTCTTATTAAATGGGATTCACCTATGCCTTCTTTGGTTCCTCCTTCCTAATTGGATTCAACAACGCCATCTCAACCAAGCTCTCAAATGTAGCTCTAGTAGGTACATAGCTCAAAGCGATACCTTCAAAAAATGGATTCAACCCGATAGCAAACTTCTTCGCCTTTTTCACTTGTGTATTAATAAGATATAATCCATACTTCACCAACTGATTAAAATCATTCACATAGTCCTTGATATTGTGGTCACATTGCTCCAAATGAATGAACTTCTCCAGCTCTACTCCCTATTCTAACTCAGAAATGAACTTGGTCTCAAAGCGCCTTTTAAAATCGATCTAAGCAATCCCAATCTGATCCGTCTCAGTAATTACGATCTCCTACCATATCATGGCTTCTCCTTGTAAGTGCCACGAAGCTAGCTATCTCTTCACCACATCCTCCACACTCATCATAGAAAAAATCCTATAACAATTTCTCAACCATACCTATGTCTCAACAATTAATTCAGTGCATAATAATTCTTTCAACCAAACTTTGGAAATCCTGGCATAACTTAGGAAAATCCAAAGCAGGTGGAGGGGCTGGGGCTACAACTTGCGCTTGCACCGCTGGTCTTCCATTGGGGTTGAGTTCAGTCTGGCCTCTTGCTTGAAGATACTGATGGAACCAAATAGGAATGTTCATACCCAAAACCTCAGCTACCTCACTGAAACAATTTCCATTCCGATTGCTCATTCTCACTTGTTTGTAAATAAAAATTATTAGCAACTTTCCTTAGATAGCGTTAAGCACTATCAAAATATGAGGGTATGCTTATGTTATACTTATATATATAGTAATAAATTTTAAAAAATATACAAGTACACTATCTTAATACGCACCTAATCCCTAAAGAATCCTGAAAATTGCACCGATACCAACTATGACAACCCTAACCTCCAAACACACTGATTCAAAGCCTAAAGTGACTTTCAAACTTGCATCATGCCAAGAAGTACAAGCCGTCGGGGGTTTTTGAACGTTACATGATACAGTGACTGTTGGAAATGCAGATTACAAATCTTAAGGCTGGATTAACACTAGAGAGGGGAGGGGGGTGAATAGTGTTTAATGGATGTTATGGAATTTTTGAAATCTTTTCAAATTAAATCCAAACAGATGCAATTCACAAACACAGAAACAATCACAGAATCAGGCACAGATGCAAATAGTAAATAAAAGCAGTAAAGGAAAGAACACACCGGAATTTTATACTGGTTCGGTGTTACCCTACATCCAGTCCCACACAATTTCTTCTAAAGATTTCTTTTCAAATATAATGTCGATATTACAACCTCGATTTAAAGGCCATGAGATACACCCTCCTGTCTCAGAGTCCAGGGCAAACTCCCTTGATTTAACCAGGTTACAAGATCACCTAATTGATTTACGAGCTACAATCACACCCAGTTGATTTACAGGCCAAAATCACACCGTTTCCAATCACACTTTGATAGAGGGAGACTCGATACACTTTGTTCTTTGATTACAAATGATCCTATAACTCTGGATAGCACTAAGATCTTTGAGAGGGAGTGGCAGAGAATCAAATTAGAGACAATCGAGTTTGATTCACTTAGAATTTCGGCAGAGTTTTGTTAAAATATAAGAGAATATTTGAGTGGAGAAGGAGTGAAGAAATGAAGAAAAACTAACATAAAATTCGTTGAAAACAACTGGTATATATAGGAGAACAACAGTCATGTCTATTCGTGAAAGGTTATAACGAATAGACACTTCTTTTGAAAATTTGAAATTTGAATTCTACGGTCACTATGTCGACATGGGGGGATGAGGGATGTCGACATGCCTATGTGAATTTTGAAAATTAATTTTAATTTAAAAGGATTTCTATTCTAAAACTTGTCAAAACAATTTCTAATCTTTGTAAACCATTTTGAATATACTTATAAAAGAGATTTAAAATGTAATCTTAAAAATATATAATCTATGATATAAAAGTAATAAAAGCTCAATATAAATATTGTGAGATTAAAGCTAAAACCATTAAAACCAGGAGATAGCTTAAACACAAGAGATGATTTTGAAATTAATATGATTGAAAATAGTTTTTGAATTAAGGCTAAAATATTTAAATTGATAGAGATGACTTTAAAAAGATGGTTTTGAAAAAATAAATCATTTTGAAAATTTTATGGATTCCATTCCACTAGAGAAGGTCGTGGGTTCCATCTCGCTAAATAGGTCGTTGGTTCCATCCCACTATTAAAGCAAGAAGGTGGATTCCATTCCACAATTAAAATCAGAATAAAGATTTTAGTGCTATTATGAAGTTTTGACATAAATCTAGACTCTATTACTTATCTTGATATCTTGAACTCTTGATAATCTTGATATCTTGAACTCTTGATACTCATGAATCTTTAGTCTTGATTTCTTTAGTCTTGAATTCATCAGTCTTGAACCTTTATACTCATTCATGAATCTTTATATTGTACAATCTTCATTCTCAGTACCTGCATATATATATATCCTGCATATACATATATATCTAGACAAGAATATTAGTATATATATTTTATAACAAGTCCTAAGGTTATTGTCATCAAAACCATCATCTCAGGAACTAACAATCTCCCCCCTTTTGATGATGACAACCTTTGTTTATAAAATCTACTTTAATAAATTTCGATTCTACTCCGACTCCCCCTTATTCCGATAACTCCCCTTTAATCTAAGCCTATCTAACGGCCCAACTATCCTATTTTATAATTCTCTCCTTTTGTCATCAACAAAAACTAAGCCTAAACTACATAACGCCCCCTCAAACTAATACTATGGAACTAAATGCTAATAACGAAGTATAATAAGCGAAAACATAAATCTATTTTTATTATATATGTTGTTATATTACACAAACATATAAACGAATATATACAAATACACGATATATAAAAACATTATCATAAAAACTATCTAACGAGAGTCCTTGACAATTGGTGACTTGTGAATCGAACAATTGGGGTAATGGAGACAAAAGTTTCCACATTGTTCGACCAAATTACCGTCTTTGTTAAAACAGACTTCTCCAACGCAAATAACTTTATTGTCCTCGTCCATTTGCGCTTCTTCTTCTTCTTCGTCATCGTCCTCTAATGGATTATGAATATGTATGTTAGAAGAACCATCTTCAATCATAATAGGGTCTGCATGATTATCCATTATAAATTTTTGCAAATTTCTAAGAATCTTGCCTTCTTTCTCTTGTTCCTTTGCCATCCTTATTTGCATGACTTGTAATTCAGTCACCATTTGTAGAGAATCCTTCATAGTTTCCTCGATCTTCATTACCGAGCCAATGTAGTTCGTTGAAATGGAACAGAATTAGGAGAAGGGAAGGAAAAGGTTGCATTTTGGTTTGATTTAGATGAGGAGGCCGTATTTAATATTTTCAAAAGTTTATTACAGAGAAAATGATGAGAGAAGACAAAAGAATTCGAAATATTATTGTTAATATACCCACCAAACTGATTTTAGAGGGAAAATCAAAATTCAAATTTTACCATTGTATGTTGACATGGGAGTAGGGGAATGTCGACATCCTTATGAAAATTTTGACAATTTTGTTTTTCTATATTTATTTAAATATATATGTTACTATATCCATATTCTATATCTCAGTTATAGAACAAATACCTAGTTCTCTTCTTAATTTAGTAAAGGTTGATTGATTGAAGGGTTTGGTCTGAATATCAGCTATTTGATTCTCAATGTTGATAAATTCAAGAGAAATAATCTCTTTACTCATATTATCTATGAGAAAATGATGTCTGATATCAATATGTTTGGTTCTGGCACGATGAGTATGATTTTTGGATAAATTTATTACACTTGTATTGTCACAATAAATTGGCGATTTTGAAATATTTAATCCAAAATCCTTTAGGGTCTGTTGCATATTGATAACTTGAGAACAAGCCAAAGCAGCATAGATATATTCTGCTTCAGTTGTTGATAGTGAGACAGTATTCTGCTTTTTACTAAACCAGGAAACCAGAGAATGTCCTAAAAAGTGACAAGTTCCACTTGTACTTTTTCGGTCTGATTTACAACCAGCATAGTCAACATCACAATATGAGATTAAATCAAATGAATCATTTTTAAGGTAAAATAGGCCATAGTCTAAAGTGTGTTTAACATATCTTAGGATATATTTAACAGCTTTTAAATGGGTTTCTTTGGGTTGAGATTGGTATCTTGCACATAGACAGACACTATGCATGATATCAGGCCTACTTGTAGTTATATAGAGTAGCGATCCAATCATTCCCCTGTATAGTTTTTGGTCGACATCTTTTGACATGTCTTTTTTATTCATGGCTTCAATGGTTGCTATTGGAGTGGGTTTTCCACTCGCAGTGGTCATACCAAACTTATTAATTAGATCCCTAGCGTACTTTTCTTGACTAATGAAAATACCACTATCTAATTGTTTTATTTGCAATCCTAAAAAGAAAGTAAGTTCACCCATATGACTCATCTCAAACTCTTTTGTCAATATTTTAGAAAACTCTTTGTTCATTTCATTGTTTGTTGATCCAAAAATTATATCATCTACATAAATCTATACTAATTGGATATCATTTTTGTTTCTTTCAATAAAAAGAGTATTATCTACTTTACCAATTTCAAAATTTGATTGTAATAGGTAAGATCTTAGTCTAATATACCAGGCTTTAGGAGCTTGTTTCAGACCATATAAAGCTTTCTTTAATTTGTAAACATGATTTGGAAACTTTTCATCTTCAAAAAGTGGGGGTTGTTCAACATAAACATCTTCTTTAACAAAACCATTTAAAAATGCACTTTTGACATCCATTTAAAATAATATGAATTTGTTATGGTTTGCGAAAGCAAGTAGAATTCTATTGGCTTCTAACCTTACTACGGGTGCAAAGGTTTCATCATAGTCTATTCCTTCTTCTTGACAATAACCTTGCGCAACTAGCCGAGCTTTATTTCTAATGACCTCACCTTGTTCATTCATTTTATTTTTATAAACCCATTTAGTTCTTATTATAGTTTTGTCCTCGGGTCTAGAAACAAGTTCCCATACATCATTTCTGGTGAATTGATTCAGTTCTTCTTGCATAGCAAGAATCCATGAATCATCAGATGATGCTTCCTTTGGATTTTTGGGTTCAATAGTTGATATAAAAGCTACATTACTCATCTTGTTTAGTTGATTTCTAGTTCTAACAACAGATTCTATATTTCCTAGTATATTTTCTATAGGATGATCTTTTAAAAGCCCGATCTTTTTATTAGGATGAATAGTTTCACAATTTGTTTCATTTGATTCATTATTTAGAGTAACAAAATCATATTCATCATTTATTTGAACAAAATATTTGAATTTTCATCAAAAGATACATGCATTGTTTCTTCAATGGTGTTAGTTTTTAAATTGAAAACTCTGTATGCTTTACTTCTATTAGAATATCCGATAAAGATTCCTTTGTTGGATTTAGGATCAAATTTATCCAAATTGTCCTTTGTATTTAAAATAAAGCATTTACTTCCAAAAACTATAAAATATGATACATTTGGTTTCTTATTGGAAAGAAGTTCATATGGTGTTTTATTGGTTAAAGGTCTAAATAAAATCCTATTCAAAATGTAACAAGCTGTAGCGACTGCTTCAGCCCAAAAATTTCTTAGTAATTTACTATCTGAAAGCATAGTTCTTGCACACTCTTGAATCTTCCTATTTTATGCTCTACCACACCATTTTGTTGTGGAGTTCTTGGAAAGGAAAAACTATGAGTTTTTCCTTTTTTATTACAGAAATTCTCAAAATTTTCATTTTCAAATTCTCCACCATGATCACTACGAATAATTTTGATTTTTAAAGAAAGTTGATTTTGAATTCTTTTTGCAAAAGTTTTAAATAAATCAAAAGCACCACTTTTAAGTTTCAGAAAAAATGTCCATGTAAATCTAGAATAATCATCTATAATTACAAAAACATATTTACTGTGATTTATTGACTGAATTTGAGATGGGCCAAACAGATCTAAATGAAGTAATTTAAGGGGTTTTGAAGTTGAAATCATATCTTTTAATTTTAATAAACTCTTCCTAAGTTTTCCTAATTGACAAGCATCACATACACTATCTACTTTAAAATCCATTTAGAGAGACCTCTTACTAAATCAAGTTTTGAAAGTCTAGTTAAGAGTTTGAAATTCAAATGCCCAACTTATTTACGTCAAATCCAAGGGTCACTTGTATTAGCCAAAAGACAGGGGTTATCATTTGAGATTTTCTTACCGAGAATATAAATATGTTTCTTCTTAATTCCTTCAAAGATAATATTTGATTTATTATCTTCGATGTGACACTTATCCATTTCAAATTTAATTTTGTAGCCCTTATCACATAGTTGACTTATGCTAAGTAAATTGTGTTTAGATTCCTAACTAACAAAACTTCAGAAATAGTAAGAGTTTTAGAGTTACCGACATTGCCAATGCCAATCACATGTCCTTTTGAGTCGTCTCCAAAGTTGACCAGTCCTCCATCTTCATAAATTATGTCATTCAGTATCTCCATATTGCCAGTCATATGTCTTGAACATCCACTATCAAGTATCCATTTGTTTTTCATGATTTGCACCATTTGTCCATTGAGTGTTGATTCTTCAAAAGTCATGTAACACATCTTTTCCTGCACAACACACCAATTCGATATATAACATGATTTTCTATAATAACAATATGCAGACTTATGAGACAATGATGATTTGGATAGTTTTGAACTAGTGTTAACATAATTTCCAAAAATTGCCATTTTTAACTTTTTCAAAATTCAGATTATGATAACTTTGAAAACCAATGCTCTGATACCAAATGTTGGAAATGCGGATTACAGATCTTAAGCCTGGATTAACACTAGAGGGGGGTGAATAGTGTTTAATGGATGTTATGGAATTTTTGAAATTTTTTCAAATTAAATCCAAACAGATGCAATTCACAAACATAGAAACAATCACAAAATCAGACACATATGCAAATAGTAAATAAAAGCAGTAAAGGAAAGAACACACCGAAATTTTATACTGGTTCGGAGTTACCCTACATCCAGTCCCACACAATTTCTTATGCAGATTTCTTTTCAAATATAATTTTGATATTACAACCTCGATTTCAAAGCCACGAGATACACCCTCCCGTCTTAGAGTCTAGGGCAAACTCTCTTGATTTAACCAGGCTACAAGATCACCTAATTGATTTATGGGCTACAATCACACCCAATTGATTTACAGGCCACAATCACACCGTTTCCAATCACACTTTGATAGAGAGAGACTCGATACACTTCGATCTTTCGATCTTTGATTACAAATGATCCTATAACTCTAAATAGCACTGAGATCTTTAAGAGAGAGTGGCAGAGAATCAAACTAGAGACAATCGAGTTTGATTCACTTAGAATTTCGGCAGAGTTTTGTTAAAATATAAGAGAATATTTGAGTGGAGAAGGAGTGAAGAAATGAAGAAAAACTAACTTAAAATTCATTGAAAACAACTGGTATATATAGGAGAACAACAGTCATGTCTATTCGCGAAAGGTTATGACGAATAGACACTTCTTTTGAAAATTTGAAATTTGAATTCTACGGTCACCATGTCGACATGAGGGGATGAGGGATGTCGACATGCCTATGTGAATTTTGAAAATTAATTTTTTTAAAAATGATTTCTATTCTAAAACTTGTCAAAACAATTTCTAATCTTTGTAAACCATTTTGAATATACTTATAAAAGAGATTTAAAATGTAATCTTAAAAATATATAATCTATGATATAAAAGTAATAAAAGCTCAATATAAATATTTTGAGATTAAAGTTAAAACCATTAAAACTAGGAGATAGTTTAAAAACAAGAGATGATTTTGAAATTAATATGATTAAAAATAATTTTTGAATTAAGGCTAAAATATTTAAATTGATAGAGATGACTTTAAAAGGATAGTTTTGAAAAAATAAATCATTTTGAAAATTTCGTGGATTCCATTCCACTAGAGAAGGTCATGAGTTTCATCCCACTATTAAAGCGAGAAGGTGGATTCCATTCCACATTAAAATCAGAATAAAGATTTTAGTGCTATTATGAAGTTTTAACATAAATCTAGACTTTATTACTTATCTTGATATCTTGAACTCTTGAACTCTTGATAATCTTGATATCTTGAACTCTTGATACTCATGAGTCTTTAGTCTTGATTTCTTCAGTCTTGAATTCATCAGTCTTGAATCTTTATACTGTGCAGTCTTTATTCTCAGTACCTGCATATATATATATATCCTGCATATACATATACATATATATGTATAGAGACAAGAATATCAGTATATATATTTTATAACAAGTTCTAAGGTTGTTGTCATCAAAACCATCATCTCAGGAACTAACAGTGACTATTATAAAATTTAAAGTATTCTACACTTTCAGATCTCATGGCGGAAGAAAATAAAATATTAATATTGAAAATAACCAAATCAGATAATTATCTCAGCAATACATTGTCCATACAATGATGTCTCCAAATAACAACATAAAATATGACTGGTAAAATTATATAATATAAGGTACATGGAGAATAACTATAAATAATACAACTCTGGGCGCCTATTATCCTCCTATATGCACCATGTCCTGACCAAATTACCTATTGGCATGTCCTCCTATAATGGGTATTAAAGGGGAAGGAAAAGAGTGGATCAAACAAAGTCTAGCGAATGAATTGTATTACTAGTGTATGGTGTTTACAAGAAATAACTTTGTTTATAATCTACAGAACCTAGGGTGTGTATTTGTGTTCATGTATTACTTATAAAGGATTTGTTACTTTACAAACCATGGATATAATTCTTATTACACCTACATAAATAAACAGTTTATGAAGGTTTCCAACCGAGGGTTGAACAACCTATAAATAATAATTCTAGGTCAATTCTTAGTATATGATCATGATAATTAACTTCCTAACCAACACTGAGTTAACATTCCAACCGACGGACCACAGATATCACACATATATACTGAGCGAACATTGTAATGCCTATGCTCATGTCGAGCATACTAACTCGATGATTTGTGGCCTACATAAGCCTTTGTGCCATCTTCTCAATGGTAAACGCATCATATGCTCTTTATCATTCAACCCGAAGCTAAAGAAATCACTATAGTGATTCACCCATAGGTCCAGCCGCTACCCAGTCGTATAGTCCTACTATTGTAGACATCTCTATCTCTTTTCCTTGATTCCAACACGTTTAACATATGACCAGGAATGCCTCAGTAACAATAAGAGTTTCTTGTCGTAGTACTATTATACGCCTTGTCGAGTTCCACGTTACGTCCACCATGAAGTATGAACCTAGGTACATTATCTAATGTAAAACTGATTCTTATTGCCGCACATGCTCCACAATGCTATGCAAACTCGTAACAGTCGAGAAAGTAGGGACAAGTCCCTTTATTCATCCTAATTGGCCTACACTAGGTCTAGGTTCAACCTAGGTTTGCTAAAATAATTTAGTTGTTTGAAAATTTGCTTCAGACCGATCCTCTTTCTTTTAAATAAATATTTTCTAGGCATTCAGACGTCTGACTTCCTTTCTTAGACATCTGACTTCGATTCAGATGTTTGAAAAAGGATCTAGGCATCTGAATCGAGCCAAATTTAAAATAATTGCTCTGGGCTAAGATTGTCTAAAATCCAGACGTTTGAATCTTAAATCAAACGTCTACTTTCTTATTCTGACGTCTAGTTTGGTGTTTACCAGATGTTATAATGTTTTTTATTTTTATTTTTTTATTTCAATTATTTCGTTTGTCTTCTTCACTGATTCGAGTATGGATTTATGGTTCACTTTTAGCCGAATCTTGTGATAGCCTCAATCTTTTTTTATGCAAGTTCACTAGTTGTTTTCAAGATTATCTAAATATATAACTTTTAAATAAACTACCTATATTCCTTTAATAAAGATACACACACATACCAAGTTATATAATCAATCTAAAGTAAGGAAAAAGGGATTTCGATTACTTTATTCATCAAATCAAACCAAACTTTATCAATAAAGGTTTACCTTTATAGAATTTGATATGAATTTCACTATCCTTTTTCATTTTTCAATAATTATTCTTATTAAATTAACGGGTAGGTTTTCCTATCATTACTATCCTTTTTTATTTATAGCTAAAATTGTAAAAATAAAATCTAGGTGGAAATAATTATTCCAAATTCAATAATTTTATTTTTAAATTAGGTAGAATATAACAAAATTTAATTACTTATGAATCATCATAAAGCCATAATCAATTCATTCACCTTTATAAAGCTTTCTTTCTTCTAATTTGATTTTGAACCTCCTTTGCTAGGCCACCAAATTGATCGATTTGTCTTTCCTTCTCCTTTTCTCCTCTAATCTCGATTTTCTCTTCCTTTCATTTGAATTAGATGTGTTTTATTTTATTTTTGATGAATAAATTTTTTAAGAGAATAAAGTATTGTTTAGATTTGAGAAGTATCCGAAGAGGAAGAAAAATAGAGAGGTGGTGGCTAGGATTTAGAGTGAAAAGGAATGAGGGTTAGGGTCATATTTATAGTTGAAAACTAGGGTTACATAGTCTAAACCCAAAATTTAGTAAGTATGAAAATGCCATCGATTACAGTTTTCGGTAATTTTGACCCTATTAGGTTATATTGTTTTCTAACTATAAACAATATTCTAGATGCAATGAAATAGGTCTCGAGGTCTAATTCCAATATTTGTGAAAAAATATTTTGTATTTTTGTGTAAAGTTCATTTTACCATTAAAAATATTTTAATTTATTATTAAAATTTCTAGGGTATTACATATAACCTTCGTCAGCATCGATGGTTAGAGTTCTTTGCCTCCTATGATTTTGACATTTCTCATACTCCTAATAAGGGAAATGTAGTCTTTGATGGTTTGAGTAGGGGACATGCCAGCTTCAGATCGATGTTCCAAGAGTGGACATAGTTCATGTACATTGCGGGTAGTTTCCTACCTAGATGTGAGTTAGAGCCAGATGTGTTGGCGAGCTTGACTACCAAACCTACTCTAGTACAATGGATCAATAATAGTCAAAGATGTGATGCCAGACTAGCAGAAATCATGGCTAAAATAAAGATGGGAGTAGAGTCAAAAGAGATGAAGCAGTACAGACTCGATAGAGATGGTTGGCTCTATAAGGATGGTAAATTGTTTGTACCTGATGTTGATGATTTGAGGGTTGAGGTGCTATGAGAATGCCATCATTCGAGATTGACTATATATTTTAGAGGTAATAAAATGTATCATGATGTGAAGAAGACATTTTATTGGGAAGGGATGAAGAAGGATGTTTTCATATCAAACTGTATGAATTTCTAGTTAGTGAGAGCTTAGCAGAAGAAGCCATGTGTTTTCTATAATCACTTGAGATTCCCCAGTGGAAGTGGGTACATGTATCAATGACTTCATTGATTGATTGCTAAGGACTAGAGGAGGGTACGATACCATTTGGATCATAATCGATAATTGACGAAGAGTTCTTGATTCATACCCATAAGGTCCAATAAAATGGCATCAAAGTTGGTTGAATTGTATGTAAAGTGGATAGTGTGATTCCATGGTGTACCAAAGAGCATTACAAACGATCAAGATCCATTGTTCATGAGCAAATTTTGGAGGAGCTTGTAAGAGGTATTGGGGACAGACCTGCATTTGTGTATAACTTATCACCAACAAACTAACAAACAAATCGGGAAAGTGATTCGTGTCTTAGAGGATCTCTTGCAAGCTTGCATACTTTACTTTGGAGGCTCATGGGATGATCATTTATATATTGTTGAGTTTGCATACAATAATAGTTATCAGTTAAGCATTGGTATGATACCATCTGAGGCAGTATATGGCCGATCATGCAATGCTCCTTCGTGTTGGTGGGAAGCAGGCATAAAACTAGTAATAGGGCCAAATATGGTTAGAGAGACTTCAGAGAAGATCGAGATCAATCGACAACGACTGAAAGATGCTTAGGATAGATAATAGAGCTATGCTGATAAGGGATGTTGTGATCATGAGTTATCCATCGGCAATATGGTGTTTGTCAAAATCTCTCCGTTGAATAATACGGTTCAGTAGGGAACTAAGGGTAAGTTGGTACTGAGATTCGTAGGTCCTTTTCCAGTACTTTAGAGGATTGAGACCTTGCATATAGGATTGATTTAACTCAAAAGACGGTAGGTGTGTACAAAGTGTTCCGTGTGTCTCATACTAGGAAGATTGTGCATGATTCAAGCATGATTGTGGCACCAAATCGACTAGATGATATAGAAGTTGAACCTGAAGCATCAAGGCCTTGGACGTCGGTTTGTATAGTTGATTAGAGTATTAAAGAAGCTTAGGAGGAAGACGTGCAGTTAGTAAAGGCTTAGTGGAGTGAAAGCGAGGGCGATAACACTTGGGAGACTGAGGGGAGCATGATTACCTCTTATCTGGAGCTCTTTACATGGTTCCATTTACCGCATTTACTTTCACATTTGCTAGTTTAGTGCCATTAATGCTAGGGTTTGCATATGTTTTAATTCTTGCTTATGTGTGCATGTTTGATTTTTGATATGCTTGTTTGACTGTTAGGCAAGCTTGATATCCTTATATTTGGTTATGTTTATTTGGTTTGAATTTTAAGGGCGAAATTCATAAGGGTTTGGGGGAGAAGAATGTAATGACTCGCATTTTTAGGTAACGATCCGTTGTAAAAAAATTATTTTCATAACCAAGTTGGGTCAGATAAGGCTAAACTTTAGGAAATGTTGAGTATTGACATTTGCGACACTTAGAATGAATTTTGGATAGTTTTGACCCTAAAAAATTATGAGGGATATAGCTTTTGATAATAGTCGAATTAGGGTCTGAAATCGGTTCTAAATGAAAGATATGATGGTTTCCCTTTCTAGAGTGGTCATAATAGATTTTTGGACATACATTTCAGGAAATATGCCCATTTGAAGTTAGAAAGTTTTTGAATTGATTAGCGGTTAATTAACTTAAGCCCAATTAGGCCTTTATTTTGAGATCTGTGCCTAATCAAACTGATGGGACAACCTCTATTTAACACCCCACCTCTATATTCATACCACTAAAGAGTATTACTAGGTAATACTATTTGATAATATGGAGAATGAGGTGATATTGGGTTATCACACGTGAACATTTCCTTGGGCTAACACGAATATGTATTTCAAAATCATATAATACTCATCTAAATGTACTCGGTAGAGCAATAAGCACATTCATTTTCAGGATAGAACGATACATAATATAAAACAAATCACAGAGAGAATACAGAGTCATTAACACAACAATAATATATGATAAAGGTATGTACAAGTCAAGTGGGGGCACAAAATGAGTCAAATTCCCACTACTACAAAAATGGACATAAGCTATGTCTAATATATGGCACAATGTCATGCATACATGAGGTAACATATACACGATGGTTTACAGTAATATTCTACTGTTATCTAAGCTTGGCACCCTCAAACTAATCATCTTGTCTCTGAACCTGAAATATCTCGGACTAACCGAACTATTATATAAATAACACACAGATCAGACTATGTCCAAAATGCAGGTGTCAATATATCATAGCTACTAGCACGTATAACAATGATATCATAAAATAGTGCAAGGATACCTCAACAAAGCAACATATCATAAAATCATGCATAAGTATCATCACCCAAATAAAAGTCATGTCAAACTATATATCATGTATACAATATAAAGTGGGCGCAACATTTATACATCAAACTATCATCAAACATAAGAGATCAACATCACATGGCATGCACTATGTGATGCCTAAGATTATTTCCCAGATAATCGTAAAGTAGACATACCTGGGGTCCGTCATACTCAACATATATGAAAACACATATCAGTCATCCAAATCAAACATACATGAAATACAAATATGGCATACCCTCAGTAGTCAAGACCATCTCTCAGATAACCATATAAAAGATAGGTATATGATCCAACTCCATGCTCTCAGCATCTCTAGCTATCCTTGATAGCTGTATAATCAATGTGTATGGGGTTACACAAATTCATGGACATACAATCTCATGAATAATCTAATAGATCGATAATCACATAATGATCATCTAGACTTTCAACCTCGTAGTAATCGACTTGGCTCTTAGCCAATGAAATAATCATACGGTCTCTCAGACCTCTACTAATTCACTCAGCTCTCAATATCGTGGATAGTCGACTAAACTCTCTGTCCTATATGCTCTCAGCATCATAAATAGCTATTTAGGTATCGGTCTTAATAAATGATCCGATCGACTCTCACCCGCAAACACAATGATATTATATAGGTGAATAAGTATGTGTCTATAACTTCTCAACTATAACAAGGTGGGAGACTAACAGTTCCTAGCCTACTCTAAGAGCCTTCCCCACATGCTCTCAACATTACTCCTATAGTTTTAGTTACCTCAACGGCCATCGTGATCAATTATCCATCTAGTGCAAGACTATGTTATGTAATAGTTATGAACCTACAAGTGCCCAATGGTAACAGACTGCTAGCCTATGTGAATTTGGGCAGTGGCTCTTAGCCATACACATCAAAAAGGTGTGTCACGAATTCAGGGAACGACCCTGCAATCCGACCGCTAGGATGGATACTAGCATAATCTGGTTTACTCCACATCATATAATAGGAGTATACACACAATAGATAGACACATTTATGGCTCTCATCCTACTCACTCTCAGTTAGCATGACCATAAATAAGATACCCTGTATACTCAACCTTGTTTGAGTGATGTCTACTTACAAAAAGTAATCAAACAAATATCAGCTCAGGCGTCCTATACCACTTGGTGTTATTTGCTCATTTACTCAATGCTTGTAAACTACACTCACATAATATTCTATACCATGAGTCAAAAGAGTGATCAGAATAAAATTACTGATTGTCTCATACCAAATGATATTACTACTCCTTTTACTCAAAATTCTCACCATGTAGAACGTCACATGATAATATTCTACGCAGTTACTCCAATAAATTATCGGAAGTCCTATACGAGATGGTATTATAACTTTATTTATTCAATATTCCCATCATGTAGAAATATAATCAACCATAGCTGTAACATCCCCTATCTTGAGGCCCGAAGCTAAGCACTATAGATGCTGCAGTCATCTATAGTATTAACTTCTGGGGAAAAAATACGGTAATGTTAATGGCATCCATAATATCAGAAGCACATGAATATGAAACAAAATCATAGATTCCAAAAACAATTTTCACATTACATCGCAAATCCATGTTTCATATTCCATTACATAATCCCAAACGATTCCCAGGTTTCGATCAAATATAATTATTAAAATTTACGCCAAGAGCGACATATGAAGATGGCCCCTTGGATGATCAAAGTACTCAATAGACATATCAGTCTTAATACATCACAACGGAAATAAAACTAATAACCCCTAAATAGCTAACTTTTGCCTTCTACTCGGCTTTGGAAGCTTATTCGTCCACCTACTAAACCTGTAAAACCTTAACTCTCAATCTACTCAAATTAATTTTGAGCATCTGAGAGTCTAAGGGGAAAACATAAACTTCGAGTCAGACAGAAAGCCTGGTGTGAATAATACTATTACATCTCGGTTTACTGATATTAAGTGAGACCACGCCGCTTAGCGGAATGGGTTTCTCCTCACTAATATCCCTTTAAAAACATATCTTCTTGCAAATCAAAATCCTGCAATCAAACTGATTAAAGCAATAATAGCAATACCATATATGCACATAAATCAGGTAATCAATGGACTATATCTCCAAACAATATAGTTTTGTTTGGCTAACTCTAACCATTAGCTGACTCGGGCCTACCAGACAAAATAAATAATCTAACTTCTATTAGACACACTTCTAGACGGTCTGTCCTTAACTTACTTTTCCCAGAGTCAACTGATCCTAGTGGTTTTGCGAGCTCACCAATAACCTATCTCTCTGTATATTCCTTTCTGTGTGTAACATCATTTTAGTTTTACCTATGACAAATCCCTACACACTAGAATTTTAGACTTATATTAGCTACGGGCTAGTGGCTAAAGTATAGGGCACGACCCTATACTAGTCCCATCTTGTATTCTAATATCAGAGTCATTTACTTAGGGTTAACTACCCCATCAAATTTTCCTTGAAAACATTTCTTTCAAATTGATTTAACCCTTTAAATCATACTTAAACAAGGAAAATATACTTTTTTCTTTACTTAAATATCTTTGCCATGATATATGCTTTACAAAAAATAATGTTGATGAAAACCTAAATTAGTAGGGTTATTTATCCCTTTAAAACAAGTTAAAGCCCTTCTTTAACTTCGAAAACATTAGGTTATAAATCCAAGATATCACCTTCGATACCCTTGTTTAAAAACTTTAAACGGTCCTTTTAGAATCCATTGAAAGTACCCCTTTCAAAATAAGCTAACTACTTTACCTTGAAACACAAGGCCGAAAGGCCAAAACATACCTTTCGAAACCTTTAAAAATAGACCTTTCAAAATAATTGAAAATGTCCCTTTGAAAGCTTTATAAAATCTTAGGCATCCTCTTTTCAAAACACTTCAAACTTGCCTTTCGAAAGCATTAGAAACCTTCCATTCAAATACTAAAAGTAAACCTTTCGAAAACATTAGGGGATCTCCCCTTCAAAACCTTCATTGTATATATATCTTTCAAAAGCATTAAAGTCCTTTACTTAAAAAAACCTTTCGAGCGCATTGGGTTCAACTAAAAGTTTATGGAACATAGCTTCGAAACCATTTAAAACCATTCCTTTCGAAACCTTTTGGTTTAACTTTCAATATATCTGTTATCCCGCCTTTTGGCAAGGCCGTGACACCATGGACTTGACTAGAAACTAAGGGTAACCTGCCCTGGAGATTAGTTATCTACAGGTCCACGATGGATATATGAAAACTTGGTCCGAGTCCGGATCGAGCTACAATTAGCATGGTATGACAAACAAAGCTATGAAGGGCAACATTCCAAATTTCTGGTCAATCGGAGTTCGTATGCTCAAGTTATGCATCGATCAAGGTTCACATGAAACATGTTCAATTCGTATCCATCAGGCTTCATATCCATCTACCTCACATCTATCCATATACTTCGTATCCATCTGGCTTGTATCCATCTAATTCATATCCATCAGGCATTAACAACATGCTTCGTATTGATCACCCATTTGATCAATACGAAGGGAAGAACCAGGTATCGATCCGCAGGGATGACTTTGGAATCGATACAAAATCGTATGAAAAGCATCGATATGAAGAGAACAACTTCAGATGGATACGAAAGACATGGTCTAACCAAAGGAAGCGGCCTCTTAGCATGAAATGTGGATCTCCCCAGGATTCTCGCTCCACGTCATCGATACGAAATCCATCGATACACAAGCATCGATATGCATCCATCAGCCAACTTGCAAACTCAATCTTGGATCGATCATAACTCAAAAACTACAAGTCCAAATGCCACAAAATTTTCATGAAAGCTTGCATATCAACTGAAGAACCACCATGATCAATCGCAACTCAAATGGAGCCAATCTTGATCGATACGAAATGCACTTGGATCGATAAGGATCGATCCCAAACAACCTCAGACCGATCTGGTGGGCCCATCCACATGTGAGAAGAGGTATTCCGAATTTTAGGGCAGATATTTCCAGAACTACTCCTGTAAATAGCACCGCTACGCCTATAGAAAGAGGACTTTTTGAAGCTTCTACGCTGTTACTCTACTGCAACTCCATTGTAACCTGAGTGTTAGTGATTTGTACTGCTGTAATCAGTTAGGAGTCATCAATAAAAAGCAAACTATTCAAAGTGGACGTAGGCTACAATGCCGAACCGCTATAAACTCTTGTCTCTTTCTATTTCTGCATACTTTTATTGGTGTGATTATTAGATTACCCTCCTTTTCCATTTAATTTCTTCATTCTAATCTCTTCAATTACATCCGAAGAGTGTTGTGCCCAATTTTGGTACAAACACTTTGGTGCTTTCATTGAGAAAACTCTGCTTTCTCTGATTCAATAGATCCCCTACCGTTGTTGGATTACTAAAATCTAAGGAGGAGATCCAGATCTATCTTCCAGTAGCTCCTTCCATTCTATTCAGATTACTCTAGATCTAGGAAAGAGCTATATTCAACATGGTGCGCACTACCAGAACCGCTTCAAATGCTGCAGATCTAGAAGGAAGGGATAGGCTAAATCCCACACAGCTGACCATAGTAGGCCAAACGTCAGCTGGAGCTCCAGATCCACAAGGTCTTGTGACTAGAGAGGAGTTCCAGACCCTTATGCAAGAGCTTACTCAGAGCCGTCAGGAGCTCACTCGGCAGATCCGTGCCAATACAGAACTCGCAAACCAACTGAATGAAGAAAGGCGAAGGAGATCTAGAAGGAATCATGTCTCTCATTCCTCAACCGAAAGTTCGGCTTCATCTGACTTCAATCACAGATCTACACGCCGTCGGCTGGATGGAAACTATGCATAAGCCTTCAGGCATCAGCATGCTGTGAATCTCGGACAAGCCGGGATTGGTCCTTCTACAGGGCATCGAGCTAGACCCTCCTCTCAAGGAGGAGCACTTCCTTATCACACCACTCGTGACCATGCAGCTGCTGCTATAGATCAGGAAGCCAAGATCCAGAACGAACTAGATCTAGCTCATCGCCAACACGTTCATGCTCAAGATCCTCACTTCCCTGAGGATCGGGAGCTAAGGAGGCAAGGAACGGACCGTAGTTAGCGACCAGACCGTCCCCACAACATGGAACCCGACCATGCCTTGGCCCCGAACATCAAGATGCCTGACATTCCAACCATGATACACCAAATGATTAGAGAAAGTCAAGGCCTTACGAATGACAATTAGGGAATCTCCCGAAGTCACACTCCATTCACCAATGACATTCTTTATGCAGAGCCACCCCGTTGATTTAGGATGACGACTCTGCCAGTGTACGAAGGAAATTTGGATCCTAACTAAGATATCTTGAAATATGAATGGCTTATGAATGCCGCTCGAATTGACGATGCAGTTAAGTGTAGAAGCTAGATTATCTCCTTGGGAGGCATTGCGACTATGTGGTTCACTCGTTTACCACCCAGATTTATTTCATATTTCGATCAGTTGGCTACTAAGTTTGTTGAACAGTTCCGTATGCATGCTACGAGACCGAAGGATGTCAATACCTTGTCCAGTGTTACTCAAGCTCCAGGAGAAACTCTTAGGCATTATCTGGAAAGGTCCCATGCTGCTTGTGCTGATGTCAACAACCCCAATGACAACTCTATTTTGATGGCATTGACTAAAGGGATCGATCCCGATTCCGAATTTGTGATTGGTTGGCTAGGAAACCCCTCACTTCGTTGGATCGTTTCTATGCTAAGGTAGCCTAGTTTTTGAGGAGAGAAGACGCTAGATGATCTAGGAAGCAGGACATTGCGTGGCCCAGTGGTGAAGGCATTCAGAGCAATGTTGAAGTAAATCAAACCGGTGAGAATTCTGGTAAAGTACAGTTGAACATACAGAATAAGCAAGGTCAACAGAAGGGTAATGGAGGTCAGGGAAAGAAGAGAGACCCACATCGCGGACCGAGACCCAGAGCTCCCATGTTCGACCGATACACTCCCTTAAACACATCGTTGGAAAATGTTTACCTTCAGACTTGTAATACCGGACAATATAAGAAGCCAACTCCGAAACAATCATCTGAGAAACAAATTCAGACCGGGAAGTTTTGTAGGTTCCACGATTGTTATGGCCATAATACTAATGAGTGCCGTCATTTGCAAGATATCATCGAGAGATTGATTAGAGAAAGAAAGTTAGAATAGTTTGTCCGGGCTCCGTAGGATGGAGGTGCGGGTCCGTCTAATTCAAATCAAGGTCAAGGCCAAGCTAGGCCTGAAGAACCCGCACGTACTGGCAGGAGGTTGGTAATTAATACTGTGAGTGGTGGTCCTCATCCGACTGATCGGAACTGGAAGGAAATGGAGTAATATGCTAGTTCGATTAGGCATTTGGACTTCGAATGTTGTAGTAATTCTAATGATAGGGCCCCGACAAAACAACAGAAGACGATGACGGACGGCATCATTTTTAAGGATCGTGATGCTGACAGAGTCGATGCCCCCACTATTGATCCATTGGTCATTTCAGTCCAGGAGGGTCCTGCTTGGATGAAGAGGATCTTGGTTGACAGCGGAAGCTCTGTGAATATTCTTTTTAAGTGCGCTTATGACTAAATGAGGATGGAAGCGAAAGACTTGAAACCGTGTCAATCACGGATTCATGGTTTTAATGAAAGCGCGACTATACCAGCTGGGATGGTGGAATTGGAGATCGCCGGAGATTCCGGATGTTGCAATTTGTTGTGTTGGACATATATTCCCCTTACAATGCTTTTTTGGGCCGACCGACCCTTGCAGAATTCAGGGCAGCGATTGCCTCGTGGTGTTTAACTCTGAAGTTCCCCACTAATAACAGTGTCGGAGTAGTACATGGTGATCAGGAGGCTGGGCGCGCCTATTATGTTGCGGAGCTGCGGGATGCGCAACGGAAGGAGAAAGGAAAGGGCATAGAGGAATCTGCCTACGTCCGTTTTTCAGAAAATTAACAACTAACGCCTGGGCCTTGGCCCAGGTGCCACAACCAGTTCCTTAAAGACCTTGATCCCCAAGACAATAATGATGAGGAGGAAGTAAGAGATTACCAGGCTTCCCCGGCAGAGTTGACGATCGATGTTCTGATCCACGACAATGACGATTCCAAGACAGTGAAGGTCGGATCTCAACTCAGCCTCCAGATGAGACAGGAATTGGTTGATTTTCTCCAGGCAAACCTTGATGTGTTTGCTTGGACTCATTCAAATATGTGTGTGATCTCATCGAACAACGCGAGCAATGCATTAAAAATCGACCCGTGGCATGTCCCGGTGAAGCAAAAAAGGCGCAGTATGGATCCAAAGAGATCTGCTGCCCTGAAGGAAGAAGTAGATAAAATCAAGACTAATGGGTTTATTCGTGATGCTTTATACACGGAGTGGGTGTCGAATCCAGTGCTTGTCAGAAAATCGAACGGGAAATGGCGGACATGCGTGGACTACTCAAATTTGAACAAAACCTGCCCCAAAGATAGCTTCCCGCTTCCCAGAACTGATCAACTAGTAGACTCAACAACCGAACACGAACTCTTATCTTTCATGGACGCATATTCCGGCTACAATCAAATCCCGATGCATCTTCCCGATCAGGAGCATACTAGCTTCGTTACCGATCTGGGACTCTATTGCTACAAGGTGATGCCGTTTGGACTTAAAAAAGCAGGGGAAACTTATCAAAGGCTCGTAAACCGGTTGATTTCCAATCAGACCGGAAAGACTATGGAGGTGTACATGGATGATATGCTCGTGAAGTCGCGACTATCCCTCAACCACGTCAGTGATTTGGGAACAATGTTTAACATACTCCGACAGTACAGAATGAAGCTCAATCCGTTGAAGTGTCATTTCAGAGTTGCATCAGGAAAATTCCTTGGATTCATCGTCAATGCCAAAGGAATTGAAGCCAATCCTAAAAAAATCTAAGCGATTCGGAATCTCAAAACTCCCAGAACCATAAAGCAGGTGCAAGGCCTCAATGGGAAGGTGGCAGCCTTAAGCAGATTCATTTCCAGATCTACAGACAACTGCATTCCCTTCTTTGACTTGATCAGAAAAGGAAAATAAAATTTCAAGTGGACAAAGGAGTGCAAAGACGCATTCCAGGCAGTAGTTCAACATCTGGCAACACCTCATATTTTGTCGAAACCAATTTATCACGAGAGATTATATGTTTATCTGGCGGTTTCGGCAAACACAACCAGTGCTGCTTTGATTCGAGAAGAGGATCAGATCCAACAACCAGTCTATTATACTAGGAAAAGGCTAACAAGGGCAGAAAGAAACTACTCGAAGGTGGAAAAGCTGGCTTATTGTCTCGTTGTAGCCTCGAGAAAGCTTTGTCCATATTTCCAGGCTCATCTGATCACTGTTTACACCGACCAGCCGTTACGACAGGTCCTTACGCGACCTGAGACGTCTGGTAGATTACTTAAGTGGAATATCGAGCTGAGTTAATTTGATATCACTTATACGCCGAGGCGGGCTATTCAAGGACAAGTTCTAGTGGACTTCATAGCTGAATTCACCATACCAGAGGATTTGCTCGAAGCCAGTGAATCTCCTAAGCATACATGGAAGCTATACACTGATGGTGCATCAAACGACCGTTGCTCAGGCGCTAGAGTGGTACTTGAAACCTCAAAAGGTCGATCCATATGCTATGCTTTAAAGTTTGACTTCCGCGCGCGCAACTAACAACAAAGCCGAGTAAGAAGCTTTGCTTGCTGGACTAAAGCTTGCCAGAGACTTGGGAGTTATTACTATGGAGATTTACTGTGATTCACAATTGGTCATATGCCAGGTTCGAGGGGAGTATCAAGCCAGAGACCGAAGATTAGCCACTTGCCTTGCTCGAGTTCAAGAAGCATTGAATCAGTTCAACTATTATGCTATTCATTGTATACCCCAAGAGCACAATCAGAAAGCCGATTCTTTAGCGAAACTGGCCAGCACCGGCTAAGCACAACAGATGTGACTCATCCCCATCGAGACGCTTACTGCTCTGAGTATCGATCAAATAGAGACAGACTGGGTGTACAAGGAAATGCCCGAGAAGGAGTCGTGGATGACTCCATTTAGAAACTATCTTGAGCACGGAGCTTTACCCTAGCGTAGAAATGAGAAAAGATAGGTTTTTCGGAAAGCTTTGCGATTTGTTATCCAAGATGGAGTTCTGTATAGGAGGGGATATTCTGTTCCTTTACTCTGGTGTATCGCCCACGACGAGATCAAACGAGTGTTACACGATGTGCATGAAGGAGAGTGTGGCGATCACACTGGGGGGCAAGCCCTTAAGAATAAAAAATACTCCGGCCAACCATGAATCGAGATGCATCAGATTACGCTAAGAAGTGTGAAAGATGCCAGAAACATGCCAGAATTCCAAGAGACCCGCCTACCGAAATCACTCAGATGGTCAATCCATGGCCATTTGCTACATGGGGCATCAATATAATAAGGTCTTTATCTTTGGCCAAGGGTGGTGCAAAGTAGCCATCGTTGCAGTTGACTACTTTACCAAATGGGCGGAACCCGAGCCCCTTGCTAATATCACAATGAAGAAAGTAATCAACTTTGTTGTACACAACATCATCTGTCGCTTTGGCCTCCCACGAACGATTATCACTGACAACGGTGCCCAATTTGATAGTGTCGAGTTCAAAGATTTCTGTCAACGTTACCACAACCAGAAGAAGTTCTCGCAATAGCTCACCCTCAAGCGAATGGACAAGTCGAAGCTGTTAACAAAGTTATCAAGTTTATTATGAAGAAACGACTGGAGAAGGCTGGAGGCAAATGGGTCGATGAACTTCCATGGCCCTATGGGCGTATCGAACTAGCTACAAGTTCGCGACCGGCCATACTCCGTTTGCACTTTCCTACGACTCCGTAGCTGTTATTCCAGTTGAACTAGAAGTACCTTCTCACCGTGTAACCTATTACGATCCAAAGACGAATGCCATCCTACTTGCAGAATCTCTGGATTTACTGGATGAGAAGCGCGAAGAGGTTGATTTGAGGCAGCCGCACATCACAGTCGAGTCGTTCGATTGTATAACGCTAAGGTCCGACCCAGAACCTTCGAAGTTGGCGATCTCGTACTTAAGCGAATTTATCCGGTCCCTTCACACATGAAACCGACATGGGAAGGACTGTATGTCATCGAGCGGAGACTTGGAGATGGCACATTCAAGCTATCAACTATTGACGGTCTCACTTTTCCGAGAGCATGGAACAACGAGGGTCTCCGCCGCTATTACACATAACTGGCTTTTTATTCATTTAGTCTGCTTTTTTTCCTTTGAAATTTGTTTATGCATTTTTTGAATTCGAACTTCTAATAAGGCAACTGACTTTGCCGTACTTTCTTATTTCAGCAATAAAATGCAGACTCATCAAGACAAATTGGTGATTCTTGAAGTGCATCGTGTAACCGTCACGATGTACGAAGAGCTAAGTCCCATCCTACGGTGGGACTCATTCAAATAGGAGTGATCGTGACCCGACCGGTTACTCGCTAAGTGAAACCCCAAGCTCGGGGGCAAGAAACGATAAAGTAAAAAAGGATTGAAACACGATGATCCTCTAATGAACTCCAGCTCCCGGAGTGCGAGCTGGAGTACAAACTCCAAAATATAGGCTCAAAGAGGGTGGATCCGTTCGCCTACGACTTCGTCCTCATTCAATCTAGGCTCGAGAAGGATGGATCCATCCGTCCACGACCTCGCCTTCATTTTTCCAAGCTCAAAGAGGATGGATCCGTCCATCTACGACTTCGCTTGCCAAATCAAGGTAGATATGATCTGACCGTCCACAACCTTGAAAAACTCCTTGTTCTCAAAGTGCGAACGAGATCCTAATACTTACACAGATGTGATTGACCGTTTGTCGACCGACTCTAGATTCCTGGAGTGCGAATTGGAGTATAAACATTAACGGGTGTGATTGACCACCCATCGACCAACTCTGGTCCCGAGAGCGTGGATTGGAGTATAAAATACCAAATGGTTGTGACTAACCTCCCATCGACTAACTTTGGTTCTGAGAGCACGGACTGGAGTACAAACGCCAAACGGGTGTGACCGACCACCCGTAAATTAATTTATGTCCCCGGAGTGTGGATATAATTCCGAGCATTAAGTGGGTGTGACCGACCACCCATAAATTAACTTATGTCCCCGGAGTGTAGATATAATCCTTAGCATTAAACGGGTGTGACCGACCGCCCGTAAATTGACTTATGTCCCCGGAGCATGGATATGATTCCAAACATTAAGTAGGCGTAACCGACCGCCGGCATACAAGTTTAACCCCTAGAGTGTGGATGTAAATACTAGCAATTGAGCGAGTGTGATCCGACCACTCAAACTCACTTCACTTTAACTTTGTTCCGACTAAGTTAAATTAAAGTTAGTAAAGGCAGAAGACTGCCGACTGACTACTTCAATTCTCCCCGGGACTGGGGGCATAACTCAAGTACCAGCCGCTGGCCGAGACAGCGCAGCGTTGGGACTCGACTCGACGTTTGATTATGACCTGAAGCCACGACTTTAGGACTTAATGACTGGACTCAAGTTCGACTCAAAGACTAAAGCCTCTTGAGTACATTGAATGGAAATGCGAGTGCTAAAATACTTAGACAAACGAACATAGAGTTATGCCAAAAACCAAAAAGATATTTTATTTCCACTATTCTTTGAGAAAGTAAGTACAAATTTGTTCAAAGAATTCCTATAAGCGGAGGCCAAACCCGCATCTATACATGACCTACAAAACGCAAAAGAAAAGCTTATTCCATATATCCAAAAGAGTGGAAACAAAAATGAAACTCTACTCCTTCGATTTTCTATCCTTTTTTCTTTTCTTTGGCGTAGACCCACTCAAGCTGCCACTCAGAACCCTCTTCAAGCCTTTACCTCCCCGGCCTGCTCCAACTGGGGGAATTGAAGCAGTTTCCTCCTGAGAACTCATAGGGACCAAAATATCCTCTATGTGCGGAACTGGAGGGATGATGGCACTATCGATGATAGAAGAATGTGGCGTGCTGGTCTCAATGATAGTGCCAGGACTGGGACCTGCCATACCCCCACCAGCTCTACGAGCCTGCTCAGCTTGCTCGATTTTGGCTTTTATTTCCACCATTATCTGCTCCGCCCGGTCTGCACGTGTGCTCATTGGAATGTTGCTGGTCGGACCCAAGGAGCCCGTCACTAGCACTTCCTGCTCATGATGTACTTCTTGAGCTGTAGGAGGATCAGTCGGTGCAGAATCTAAGACTAAATGAAGATAAGAGAATATATTAGTAATATCATCCGATAGTGCTCCTGCATTTTGAGGAATAAGAGAAGTGTCCAGAATACCTTCCTCGGGTTGGCTTCCGTGCTGAGCTGACGTGCCTTCCGAGCTATGCTCGGTTATTGGGGATAGATGCGGCCTATTAGGGTCATATTCCAGAACATTTGGAGGAGCAATAGAAGAAGCAAGCTCAGATTGGGATGCTGCAGGCATTTCGGAGCCTACTTCGTGATGTTCAATTCCGGATCCTTCCCCAGCTTCCGGATACTTGGCGGCCAGTTTTTCTTTCTCGAGAGCGATGGTTATCTCATGGAGGACTTTGGGCTCATCTCCGACTAGCACTTGAGCTTCAAGTTCGAACTCATCGATAGTTGTAGCATTGCGGATCACCATTTCGTCCTCTACCAAGCAACTCCAGGCCTTGTATAGTTGGAAAGGATAATCTTCGCCGAGCCAGTTTAAGTTGCGGTTTCTCAAGACATTAGCATTGTAAGTAACCAAGAGATCTTCAAATTCACTCTCCATCCTAGCCTCAACCGCTTTAATTTCTCTATCAATCCTGGCATCGGCTTCCTCGACCTTCAGATTCACTGCATCCCTCTCCTCCTTAAGTCTCACTACCTGTTCATATGCCTTCTGGGCGGCTTTATTGGCCTCGTCCTTTTCCTTGATGGCCTCAACTAGCTTCGCCCTTAGCTCCTTAACCTCTTTCTGTGCAGAGTCCCTTTCCTGAGTAATGACAGTGTTATAGTGACCCATCTCCTGCACCAGATCCATATGAGTCTTTCTCATGTTTTCCATGGATTTCCTAGCCTCTTCGGCTCTCTGGTCAGCCTCCTTCTCCGTTTTTCTTAAAGACTCAAGCTTGTTGGTGAGCGCCGTTATTATTCTGCCTTTTTGAGAAAGGTCGCTCTTCAATTTTTCAATCATTTTAGCCCGCTCGAAAGATACCGCCGACACCCTCTCAGCCGTCTTAACCCATTCCCTGTACTGGTTGTATGCATCGTGCACGTAATCTTGTACCAGTTTTTCTATGTCGTTGGGGATTCTTTTCAAGTTTGGAGGGAAGTGGAAGCCATTGAAACAAATATTCGGGAAGTATTTCTTTAACTTGGCAATTCGGATGGCTCCTTCCTCTGTGGGCTCTATAGCAGTTTGTCCGGTGATGATGGGAGCTTCCGTTTCAGTTCTGCGGTGTTGATCACCGGATTTCAAAGTGTAAGGTGGCACTATTTGGTGTGTAGTTTCAGAAGATTGCCTGCCAGAGCCGGATGGTTTTGAGGGTCCTTTAAATGGTGGAGATCGCGATCGAGAGCGACCCCTACTTTGATGTGACCTTTCCTTCTCCCTATCATAACGCTTGTGCTCTTGGCTAGAGTGATAGCCATGACCGTAGTCTCTATCACTTCCCACCTATGAGATTCAGAGTATGAACTGGAAGAATGGCGTGAAGAGCAAAGATTGCTGAGCATAGATCCTTGTCTCACCATCGTATCTGTAAAATGAAAAGAGAAGAAAAATTAGTTATCTTTAGAGATTAAGAAACATGTGATTATAAATTGTGTGGTGCCGTGGAGTGTGTGTATGTATGTGCAAAGCCCCCAACCAACCGATTGCGGTAGCCTTGCTCATCGGAGTTGGCTCCCCTATGTCTTAAGGAGTTAGGCATGCGCCAGTTCGCGGTGGGGAAGGGAGCCCCTCTAATCCAAGATCCTGGAACAAAGATATGTCATCTGGAATAGGAACATGTGACAATCCCCTCAATGAACCTTCTATTTATGGAGAAGAGGTCTCCGGACCTATAGAAGTTGCTACAGGCTGAGTTATTACAATGGTCTTATGCCTCTTGGCTTTGTGGACGAGAGTTTTGCCCTTTCTTTTTTATTCTAATAATTGAAGGCCCTACAGAGGCATAACCGCGGGCTCATGCCTAGCTGTCGCACTCTCATTATCACCCATTTCGATATTTATAATTCCAGGCGCACTATGAGCTCCCCTGACTGGGGGCACGATAGGAGCTCTTCTTCCCCCTTGACTTATCAGAGTCACCCTGGGAACTCTTGTTAGCCCAATGCTTTGACCTCTCTCTATGAGTCCCACGGCGATCAAGTTATCGTCAGTAAGGACTTCATCTATTTCCCTAAGCTCAATGGACACCGCCTGAAGCATTCTCACTATCTCCTTAAACTGTGCTCCTTCGGGCTGTGGAAGTGATGCTGTAAAAAGAAATGCGATAGTTGATTCAACCTCAACTTATATTACCCAGTTAATTGGCGAAGAAGTTAAAGCACTTACGTCTGACTAACCACCATCTAGCAAATCCTAGTGGACACCTAATAAAGAACCATTTTGTGTTGAAGTAGCTTAACTTACTCCAAGCACCTGCCACGACTTGGCAGTTCCTCACCGCTTCAAGGAAAGTAAAGGAAGGGTTATCCCCACGACTCTTGACGTTTAATAATTATCTGATTTCATCAACGGTCGGGGTTCGGAGAAGATGCTCCATAAAGATGATATATAAGCTGTTGAGAAGTGCATATCCATTCAGATGCAGTTGAGAAGGCGTAATCCTTAAGAAGAATAGCATATCTCGAATAAATTGGTTGAACGGGGGCAATGTTCCAGCTATACACATAAATCTGTTACAAGCAGTAAACCCTTCCGGCGGATTGTGTGCTCTGTCTTTCGGCCCCGGTAATAAAACATCTTCCAAAGATAGACCATGCCGAGACAAATTCTGCCCAGCATATCTTCAGAAATCTTGGAATGGACCGAGTCCTCCGGATTTAGAACCAACACTGCACCCGGCAGTTCATCCGGAGCAGGACTTACTACGTCAGCTGCAATGTCTGGCACTTCAATTCTAGGAAGTGGAGGACTCTGAATTCCCTGCTACTCGGAGCTTCCGGGATCCATAGCTATTGAACTCAGTAAAAACCATTATTAGATAGCAAGAAACGCGTGTTCCCCCAGTGTAAAGTGAGTGATCGTGTTTGTGTAGTGAAGTGCTACATAAAACTTTAAATTTCTACAAGTTTAAAAGATGGTAAAGTGCGAAGACTTCAAGATTCGACCGGAGCGATAGTCATCGCTGACCGTCTCAACCATGCCATTCTGACTTTGGAAAACAATCCATGTTAAGATTGGTTATGTTTATCAAGTTACAGTTCCATCGACGAGCTTTGAAGGATAGTCATAAATGCAGTTTTTTAATCAAGTCCAAATATGCAAGGCTAAAGCTCGTCGGAGTTAAGTGTTCAAATATGCAAAAGGCTATGTTTCATATCCATCATGGTTCAACTTAGATCGTTCCTCTAAAGCCTGTGTTCGTATCGACCCGAGGAGTTAGGTTTTATATCGATCAATCCATGCATCACTGCACTTCGTATCAATCCAAAGACCTTGGCTTCGTATCGATCACTATAAGCATCGATGCTCTTTGCATCGATCCAAAGACCCTAGCTTCAGATCGATCACCATGCCTCTTCCATCGATACGAGTTGCTTTATCCTTAATCGATCAGCAAACTGCTCCATCTACAAACTACTTCACAGTATTCCGATCGATCCATGCCTTGTATCGATACGAGTTCGAGGGAGAAGTTTGGAGTAAGTGACTTAATCGATCGCTCTCCTTCTTCCCCAAGCCTCCAGGATGCCATTGATTGCTTCCTCAACCTTGCTCTAACCAAGCTCCGACACCAACGACGCCGGAGATGGCCATCTCCATGAACGGAGCGGTGTGAAACTCGATTCTTGTCACTTTAAACATGGGTCTACTAATCATTTACCTAGATTAAAAGAATTGGATTAAGAGTTAATGGGTTTGTTGATTGAAGACGAAAGCTTCTATAGTTTTTTCGTGTTTCTGATCGATACGATGTGAAAATAAAGGTGGAACCAAGTGAAAATTTTGTCTAAGTACAAAAACTATTTATATTGTTTCTTATCCGAAAGAAAATGCTTCGTATCCCAATCACTAAACTGAGAGAAACGGTCAACATCCATCGATACGAAGGTTGGATTTCGTATCCAGCAACGCAAGGCAGTCCAAAGCTTAACTTTTGTATCCATCAGCATTTCGTATCCATTGATATAGATGGATCCGAAGACCACTAGTTCATATCCATCGATACGAAGATCACAGCCTGGTTATGTCCTTACTGTTCAACTCCATCGATACGAAACGTCAATTTCATATCCATGGATTTAAGAACCCATGTATTGTATCGACCGATACATAACCCGCCGTACTTAGTCTATTCCATATCGATAGCCATCGATACGAAACCTACATTTACACATCCCAAATCGATCCAGGAGAGGATCGATACGATGGAGTGAATCCAAACGATTATCAATCATTGTTACAACTTAAATTTCACATTGATCTAGGAGAGGATCGATACGTAACTCGATCCAAAAAAGAACAAAGGGACTTGACAACGACCCGTGAATGTGAAAACATGAACAGGAGTCAGGTTAATATACATGCATGCATGTCAAACTAGTGCTTGATTTTCAAAGTTAATAGGAATTGAATGCTTACCTGGTGATAACCAGAACAGTGAACAACAAATTGCTAGCACTCGACCTTCATTTACAACATAAAACTGCATGATCATTGGCAGTGTACAATTCAACATTTATATTGCTGGAAATTAATCAAAGATTACATCTCTTGATGAAAAGACAACAACTGTTCGACGAATCGGACAGAACTTTTTTAGAATAAAGATTGCTGCTTTTCAAAGCACGTCATGTTCACACAGGACATACTTTGGGGGGAAAATGTTATCCCACCTTTTGGCAAGGCCATGACACCAAGGACTTGACTAGAAACTAAGGGTAATCTGCCTCGGAGGTTAGTTATCTATAGGACCACGATGGATACAGGCAAACTTGGTTCGAGTTCGGATCGAGCTACAATTAGCATGGTACGACAAACAAAGCTACGAAGTGCAGCATTCCAAATTTCAGGTCAATCGGAGTTCGTATGCTCAAGTTATGGATCGATCAAGGTTCACATGAAACATGTTCAATTCATATCCATCAACTTCGTATCCATCTACCTCACATCTATCCATATACTTCGTATCCATCTGGCTCGTATCCATCTAATTCACATCCATTCATTTGGTATCCATCAGGCAATAGCAGCATGCTTCGTATCGATCACCCATTTGATCGATACGAAGGGAAGAACTAGGTATCGATACGCAAGGATGACTTTGGCATCAATATAAAACCATATGAAAAGCATTGATAGAAGAGAACAACCTCAGATGGATATAAAAGACGTGGTCTAACCAAAGGAAGCGGCCTCTCAACATGAAATGTGGATCTCCCCAGGATTCTCGCTCCACGTCATTGATACGAAATCCATTGATACGCAAGCATCAATACGCATCCATCAGCCAACTTGCAAACTCAATCTTGGATCGATCATAACTCAAAAACTACAAGTCCAAATGCCTCGAAATTTTCAGGAAGCTTGCATATCAACTGAAGAACCACCATGATCGATCGCAGCTCAAATGGAGCTAATCTTGATCGATACGAAATGCACTTGGATCGATAAGGATTGATCCCAAACAACCTCAGATCGATCTGGTGGGCCCATCCACGTGTGAGAAGAGGTATTCTGAGTTTTAGGGCAGATATTTCCAGAATTACTCCTATAAATAGCACCCCTACGCCTATAGAAAGAGAACTTTTTGAAGCTTGTACGCTGTTACTCTACTGCAACTCCATTGTAACCCGAGTGTTAGTGATTTGTACTACTCTAATCAGTTGTGAATCATCAATAAACAACAAATTATTCAAAGTGGACGTAGGCTACAACGCCGAACCACTATAAACTCTTGTCTCTTTCTATTTCTGCATACTTTTATTGGTGTGATTGTTAGATTAGCCTCCTTTCCATTTAATTTCTTCATTCTAATCTCTTCAATTACATCCGAAGAGTGTTGTGCCCAATTTTGATACGAACAATATCTAAGGGTCTTAAAAGAACTGGGGCGAAAGCATTACTTTTATAAGCATTATTCCTAAATACAAAAAAGTGGATGGTTTTGAAACCATCCCTTTCGAAAGCATGGAGAAGCGACTTTAAAGTTTTAAAGGTAAAAGCTCCCTTTCGAAAGCTTTGATTCGAAGGTTGAATGCGGCAGCAGGGGTTTCGACCCCCTTCGAATGCTTCTTTTAAAAACAAAAGGAGGCAACCCATTCGGAAGCCCTTTCTTTATATAAAAAAATGAAAGTTGGTTAAGTCGAAAGCTCCAACCCCTTCAAAAGCCTTATTTGTAACCAAAATAGTTCTAAGTTTAAAAGAGCTACTTCTACCCCTTCGAAAGCATGTTTTGACTCTATACCTTCCGCCTAACTCCAATCCACTACATACCAAAGCTTTGATACCATGTGTATTGGTTTCGACTTGGTAAGGGGAGGATGTATGAGATCGAAAGGTGGCTGCTGTAAGTGACGAAGCAGAAATCCTTTACAAAACCGATTTTTAACCTTTTAAAGTAATACCTTTCTAACTAACTTGCCTTATTTGTCAACATATAATTGGTTGCCAATTCTTTTACAAAACCTTTTTCTAAAAGTGCTGCCAAATTCATTAATTAACAATTTTAAAACCTTTAACAAATTGCCCCTTCCCCTTTTGTAAACATATAAAACATTTAAGTCCCGTATCTTAAATAATTTTATATTTTTAATAAAATACTTAGGAAAATTCTCCTAAAATTCCCATAAATCATTTTTGATATGTTTTCTAACATATTTTAATTTCTGACCCAAAGCTGACATATAATAGCCGAAAATAATTTAAACCCAATTTAACCATTTTCTTTACTAGAAAATTCATAATAAATCCACAACAACTTAGAAAATTATGAAACTTGAAACTTATCTCTAAAATAATGTTTCTGACCATATATCAAAAGCGCAAGCCATTTGGATGTTATTTAATAGGTTTACAAATTAAATCTTATCATAAAATCAATATGAAACAACAAAAATCATCAACAAGCATGTATCCATTTAAACAATCAAAACATGGCATTTTACTTTGCAAAATATATTCGGATCTTTTCTAGAAACCGAAAATAATAAAAATGAGATGTAATCTATTATTCACCTTAGCTTGTTGTTAAGGAGTTTGAGATTTGTTCTTGGATTGATTTAATTTAGCTTCATTGTTGAATCCTTGCTTATCTTCCCCTTGTTTTCTTCTAGTGGTGGCCGACCAAGCTTTGGGTTTAGTTTTGTTTGTGAATATTGTAAATGAGATTGGAATAAGGGTTTAGGGTATAAGAACACAACCTATTCCTATTTTGCCCTTATCTTATTACCCCTTCTTTCATCATTTTATTTCTCTTTGGCTTATTGATTAGTTAAGGCACGACTACCCTATAATCATACAAATCTCAATCCCTTAACCATTTACATTATTTCATTCAATTTATCTAATTAAATGTCCTAAATAATGTTAGTCAAAATTAGCGTCGTTACAATAGCATACAATTCATGTAGAAAAGAAGTTTGCTCTATGAAAAATATTTCAAATATTCCAAAAGCCTTTATATACTAAAGTTGAATAACTATTTTTCTTCCCATTTGTACAAAACAAAAAAAAAGAATTTGATCCTTACAAATGACTTCTAGACCTCTTTTCTATATTTTAAATTCTTAGAAACCTCTTATATAACATAAGAACAAAGTTACATTTTCGTGTAGACAACTTGCAACTAAGTTTAAGGGTCAAAATCACAAAATAATTTGATGCCTTTAAAAGAAAAGTTGTAGCAAAATCAAATAGCTTTTCAAAACATATTTTAGATCGAAAAAATATGAAGTGTATCAAAAGATATGGCAATTTTACTGAATAATACAAATTCTGAAACAAATTTTAAGAAGTAGGCCCACTCTTGCCATTTTAACCTAGAAAACCACAAATTTTTGCATAACACTCAAATAAAAGTTGTTCCATATTATCATGGCCTTCCAACCAATGCTGAATTGTCAAAAATGGATAAGAGATTAGAAAGTTATGATCAAAATACTATGATGCTTCAGCTCACAATATAAAGCGCAGGCCAAAAATTTTGTTTCCGCTTTAAATACATTTTAGCATTAGCAAACTTCAAAAATTTTAAAATGGATAAACATCAAAGTTGTTCCTTATGAAGATACCTTTCAAATGAAAATTAAAAAATCAAAAGTTATTGCTATTCTACCACAGGGTTTCCAAAACTCCATAATTCAAAACATATAGATATCACACTAATCCAATCAAAAGCTATGCAAACCATGGGTTCAAGACTAAACAAGCAAGTAAACAATTCCATACACTTAATTCAAGCATGCAATCAAACAATTTAGATGTATACTTACGAGTGGAGAGTGCTTACCTTAGCTAGAAAAAGCTCCACACATCTTATGACACTCCTAAGGTCACCAAAAAACCTAAATTTTCGCCTTGCTAAAAATGCTACATGACACCAAAGTTGTTCAAAATTCCATTTTGAAGATTTCTTGGAGTGTATTGGATTTAAGTTTCATAATTTTTACAATTTTATTTGATTTTATAGAAATTTTGGAAGAAAGGAGATTAATATTTTCATAATTATGTTTATGAAACAAAAAGAGAAAAATAAAGAGGGTATTGTACATAAAGAAATTTCATGTGCAAAGAAGATGGTTCTAGAGCTAAGAGAAGGCTAGAGACATGAATAAAGAGTTTGGGCCAAATAGGTTTGGGCTTGCTTTACTTTCTAACTTTTTTTTTCTATTTTCTTTTCACAAAACCACTTCTTCATACTTATCTTATCCCATAATAAATCAAAGTAAATCTCAGTATATTTCTTAACACTCATTTAACATTGTTTTCAATTTTATAAAATTATTTCCACATTTACATCTTTAGGCCCATTTGTTAAATAAATTCTAAAACCCTAAAAATAAAATAATATTTCTTTTCTTTTAAAATAAACTTCTAACCTTATTTATTTTCAATAATAGATTTTTATAAGAATTATTTAACTACTATTTAATATATTCAAAGTCATTCCAATGTTTAAACATTGATAATAATACAAAATAAGCAAAGCCATCATTTATTAATAGCTCACAATTTCAAAATATATATCACCAAAATAATTTATCAGCAATTTCTATTTTTTCACAAAGTCATCCATCGTTAAACCTCAATATTTTAAATAATCCAAATTATTCTCATTCTAATCTTAAAAATCCATTTTAGTTAATCAAACACTATTATTAATTTTAATTAATTGCTTCTCAACACCGAGTTGTTACAATCTCCTCCCTTAAGAAAATTGCATCCTCGTAGTTTCCTATAGGTAAAATTCACAACGAGCTAACACTTTTAGTTTTACTACACCCATCTACAATTAAAAACAAACATACAATTATCACAACCAAACCAATACAAAACTCAATTAATACAACAGTTATTAGAACCTTCAGTGGCTTCTTAAACAGTGGATTATCATACCTTTCCCTTCATCTATGGCCATGCGCTACGACTTGAACAACTTAGTTGGGATAATATCCAAGTTTCACAATCACAAATACACTTTAAATGTTGGAGTAATCTCTATGGCACAAAGGTATCCCAAAAATTCACATCACTTAAATATCATATACAAACATATCTTATATAAATTGACATCATTTCTTTAACAATAACCTTTTATAAGTACAAAATTCCTTAATGAACTTTAAAGTGTTAAAACGCCTTAGTATTTGTTACCTTCAAAGTTCATGATGTAAAATAATTCATAAATCTTTTTTCTTTCCAAAACCTGTCTAATTCATATATATACAACATAGAGGTTCCAAAATATTCATAATTCTCAAAATTTCAAATCCTGGAAAAACTCTAATCTTTATCAAACAGGTCCTCGTCTTTATATCTCAATTTCACAAAACAAATCTCAAATATTTTTAAAGCCCTTGAAACAAAATTTATAGCTTATTCTCCTAACTTTTCTAAAGTCACAAAGCATCAAACATAGCCTGATTTAAAATTTATGATCAATAACTTCAAAACTTCAACTTATGATATTTTTCTAAATAAACTTACAATATGTTTTCCAAATAATCCTTAATTCAAAAGCTCAACTTTCCAAATTATTCTTTTACTTGAAAAACTTAATTTTCCACAAATTAATTTTTTTTACAACTCTTTAATGAAAAGTCCCAATGTAACATATTATAAATAAGGTAATTGCTCTCCACTTGAAAAAGTCCTTTCAATTTCATAATACTAAACTTACATTATTTCGTTTTCACATTTTTTTCCAATTGTTTATACTTCAAAGTCTCTTTTTGCCAAAATAGTATATATCTTACTCAAAAATCCAATTTTCAACAGCAACAAACATTTCTTTACTCAAAGCTTAATTGTTAACAATTCAAATTTATACACCTTTTTAAATAGAAATCAATTCCAATGCAAGCCAACAATAATATGAATGCTCTAAATTCACTTTACATAAACCATATTTCTTTATTACTTTAATGAAAGATATTCACTAATACTTGAAATGGTTATACACAAAATTTCCTTTAATAATTCTCTCAAAACTCAAATTTCAAATTCATAATATATTTATTACTTTGGTTATTATACATTTCACTTTACCACAAAAATCACAAAATCAATAAATGTACATTGGAAGTCAATGGCCTTCTCTTTCCTTCATTCAGAAAAAGTATCCAATGAATTATGAGTTCAATAGATTTTGTTTAGCAGAAAGACGGATATTCCTTGCTCATTATTAGATAACCACTTATTCACAAACCTCGTGTGGGGCTAATAGTTTTCATTTCCCATCTCATGGAAAACCCTTTTCGCTTTGCTTAGCCCTATCCCCTTCTAGGGGTATTTTTATTCAAAATATTCTTGGAATACCATTCCATTTTAAAATTACTTCCTTTGGTTTCATAAAATTACTTCAATTATTTACTTCACTTTATTCTTGAAAACTTTTCTCAAAATACTTGTTATTTACAAAAATTATTTTTCTCAAAATAATTGATCCTTTACTTAAGTTTTATAACACCATATTAGTCTCAAAAATTATTTTTAGTTGAACACTTGTATACACATAAACTTTTATATCACAGTGCATCATATCCCAAATATTCAAAACATTCATCCAAGTCAAAATAAATCATACAACATGACATGCATACAATCACAATATCACACAAATTTGATATTCTAAAATATTTACAATTTAACGAAGATGCCTGATCATGAATTTTATCGGGTCACTTTGTCAATTGCATGCTGTATTGACCATATGATCATCATTGTCTCGCCATCGACCTCAGTCGCCCAGTAATACTCGATGACTGCAATCATCATATAAAATATCTAATTTATGAAAATATCTTTATTATTATTTCCCGTACAATTTACTTTATAAAATAACACATCTATAATCTTATACCAAAATATTTACTAAAACATCATTCAAAATACTACTTCATTTTACTGAATAATATACGTATTGACCTCATCAAAATGTTTTATATCGATTCTTAAACTACCATCTACGTTCTTTCAAAACAGCAATTTTCCATTTTATAAAACATTATACTTATTCGAAAATATTTCTCATATTATTCTAATCCTTTTTCAGAACTTTAAATATAACTTCCCGTTAAACATTATTTCAAAACATTAGTTTTAATATAGCTTAAATTTTTTACTTCTTTTCAAAGTATTACATTACTTTCCAAAACCTTATGTCCAAATGTCTCGTCCTAGTGTTTAGGAATCCATATCGATAACGTTGATCAAACACATTGACTAGAATTCTTAGAGTGTTCAACGGACAAATTAACAAAAAATCAATTTCAAAAATTTCTTCAAATGAATACATTTATATACTTTAAGATACTTTCCATATAAAAACAATTGTTTTCAAAACTAAAACATTTTTTCCAATATCATACAAAAATAATCTATATCCTTTTAATTGAAAAGGTTTTAATTACAACATATGGTTGTTTGTATTAACACACTTATAATTAATCTATGAGAGTACTTAAAAAAATGCTTTACTTACCAAAATCCACTCACCACTAATCAAACATCCATACATATAACAAGCAAGCTTTCATCTTCATGTTCATGCTAATCACATTTTAATCTTTATAAAGCGATATATTGTTTTATCTTTTGTGAAAAGAACTTCCATTATCCTTTAGGGTAACTTCACGAATGAAGACACCACTTGGTTCTAAATATCAAGACTTAAGTGAGATACTCACCTTAAGTGATAGTTCCTACCGAATCCAACACTCAAGGCGAATCCCCAATAAAGCATCTATCAATCAATGCACTTACACAAAGGATCCAAACCACAAAACAACCAATGTACTTAGCGGAAAGCATCTATCGACTTCTGATGCACACTCTGATCCCTAGTGAATCAGGACACTCTATTTAAAGCCACACGAAGGTCTAGTATTCATTACCAGTATTGACATTACATGTCGATAAATTACTTTTACCTACACTACCCTTATCGGCTACTCTATATCTCATACAAAGATTTATATTCAGATCAGGTAGAAGCAAAGATATTATTTAGTAAGAAAATAACAAATACATCCCTCGATGATTACCCCAGTAATCATCGTACAATAAATACATATACTCCTACTACCCCTTATTATTGTTAATACCCTAGGTATTGATTTTGATGACAACAACCACATAAATATTACTACTAACGTATCTTCGAGTTATGTAGTTATATAAGATATATTATGGAGACATTTACAGAGATAAACAAGAATACAGTGGAAGCAAATGAATTATAGAAGAAGGTTAATCAGAGCAATTGAAGAATAAAACCGAATTAGAGAAGAATGTTGAAGGATAAAGGTGTTTGAAGTGACGAGGAGTTGGTTAAACCTTAAAATATCTTGTTAAAGATCTCATGGCAATTATACTTGAAGATCATTAACCATTGACCTCAACCGAATCACAAATATCCACAAATATAAGGTAATTTGAAATGCTGAAAATTTACAACACTTATTAGTGTTGTTCATTTTGCAACACACCCATGTCGACATGGGGGTACCTAGGATGTCAACATGCTAGTCGTTTTTTAGAATTTCAAATTTTAAACGAAGAGTCATTTCTATCCACCTCTTCACCAAAAGACACGTCTCTTCAACCACTATATAAAGGCCTCTGAAAATGAATTTTAACATCAAGAATTCTCATTTTCTCTTACTCCTCTAAACATTTGCAAAGGAAATCTAATGCATACTCTTCCAATATCCTTGCAAATCGATACTATTTCACTCCAATTCTTCACCGATTTGCAAACCACACAATATCAGAGAGTTGTACTTGAACTCACATCATTCTCTCTCTGATTTCATCCTATTCCTCAAAGAATTCAAAGATATATTGCCATTGGAGGCCTATAGGACCATTGTACCGAATCTGCAACAATTTGTATTGAAGATACGACTACTTGCCATAGTTTTTTGTTGGTGATAAGGAGAAGGTGTTCTTGTAGCCTGTAAAATCAAGAGGGTGTGTCTTGTAGCTCGTGAAACCAAGATTGTAATGGTGTTCTTGCCACCCGTGGAAAGAAAGCGATTATAGTGGAATTCTGCACATAGAGTGCAGGACTGGATGTAGGATTGGTTAATCCGAACCAGTATAAAAATCCGGGTGTTATTTACATTACTGCATTTTACTTTATTACTTACTTATTCTCTAATTACTTCTTTTTGTTTGCAATTTGAGTAAATACAGTTTTATATTCATAAGTAAGTAGTTAACACACATTTCACCACTTCTAGTGTCTGAATAGCCTTAAGATCCAACATTGTGTTGTAAACACTCCAGATTCCAACATTTGGTATCAGAGCATTGGTTTTAAAAAATTCATAACTTGGTTTTTGAAAATATAAATGGCTAATGACACTAGTAACACATTTTTTAACACTTTTGCAGAAGGGAAATCTACCACTAGAACCCCTCTATTTGATGGCAGTAGTTATGCATATTGGGCTTGTAGGATGAAATATTATTTGCAGTCTAATGGTTTGGATATTTAGAACATTACCCAAATAGAGTACATAGAGCCTCAAACTGAATATTCAAAATTGACACTAGACCAAACAACACAAGCACTTAATAACTCTAGGCCATGAACATTTTATTTTGCTCCTTAGATAGAAATGAATTTAATCGAGTGTCTATTTGTAATTCTACATATGAAATTTGAAGAACACTGCAAGTCACACATTAAGGCACTAGTAAAGTAAAACAAACAAAGATATCTATGCTAATTAACCAGCTTCAACTCTTTCAAATGAAACCAAATGAGTCTATTTCTGATATGTATTCTAGATTTCAAGATATAGTACATGCCTTGATATCATTAGGAAAGAAAATTACTGAAGAAGACCAAGTCAAAAAGATCTTGAATTCACTTCCTAGTGAATGGGATCAGAAGACTTTGGCAATCGAAAAAGCCAATGATATTAGTACAATGAAAATAGAAGATTTAATTGGTAACCTAATGTCCTATGAAGTAAAGTTGAAGATCAGAAAAAAGAATCAGGCAAATGAGAAGAAATCACTAGCACTCAATGTTTTGATCGACAACGATGAACCGGATGATGATGCTATTGATGATGATATCGAGTTTATGACCAAGAAGGTCAAGAAATTCTTGTAGTATTGGATAACAAACAAATTTCAAAAAACTAACAACAATATTTTTAGAAATGGAAATGTTGTTAAGTGTTTCGAATGTGATAATCTCGGTCATTTGAAAATAGACTGTCCCAACCTGAAGAAATACTTTTCAAACACTTTCAATAGGGAGAGGAAACAGGCATTCAATGCAGAATGGGATGATTCAGATACATCATTAAGTGATAGTGATTCAGAAACAGAAAATGCCAACATGTGCTTCATGGAAAGGGTGACCAGGTATGGAATTTTAATAAATAAATTACTAATGTTTTGAATGATATATATCAGGTGTTATCCTGCCTTTTGGCAAGGCCGTGACACCAAGGACGGTCCGTCCCGAAGATCGGTTATACACAGGTTCATTATGGATACTGGTAAATTTTGTCCGAGTCCAGATCGAGCTACAATCAATATGGCATGACAAGCAAAGCTATGGAATCCTACATCTAAAATTTCAAGTCAATCGGAGTTCGTATGCTCGAGTTATGGACCGTCCAAGTCTCACGTGAAGGATGTTGAGTTCGTATCCATTAGGATTGGCAATTATCCATCTCGTATCCAAGGCCAAGCAGCACTCACATTCATATCCATAGAAGAGATTGCCTCATTCGTATCCACCCCACTCTATTCGTATCCATCCTCCAAGCCACTCTGGTTCGTATCCATCAACCACACCAGGTCGCTTCGTAATGATCCACTGCCAAGAATGCTTCGTATCGATCGGTCACAGATCGATGCGAAGTCAACATCCTCCATCGATAGAAAATCAGCACCTCCTATCAATACGAAGAACATAAGTTCGTATCGATACGAAACAGCTATAAAGGGTCGATACGAAAGTCAGTCAACCATCGATACGAAGTGACCCGCGGCTATCGATACGAATCCACCAAGTGCCATCGATACCAAGCAACATCCAAGGATCGATACGAAGGTACTGGAAGGCATCGATACGAAGGAGTTGCCAAATCATCGATACGAAAAGGAATGCTCTAGATTGATATGAACAAAGCCTATAGAAGTGGAAGACTCGGTCACTCGGCATGAAAAGTGGATCAATCCTAAGATATAGAGCCACATCATCTGGTTAACGAGTGCAAACAGGGACACGAACAGAGCGATACGAACAAGTATCGAGACGAACTCGTTTGCACATTGGAGATCCAAACTTTCATCGATCATAACTTAAGATCTACAAGTCCAAATTCCATCAATTTTTCACAGGAGCTTGCCTACAACCTCAAGAATGTACCTGATAAATTTCAGCCCGAAAGGACCAATTTTTGATCGATACGAACCCAATTCGTATTGCTCCCAAATCAAGCCAAAATCACCTGAACTTGGTCCCGTGGGCCCACTCACTTGAGAGAAGAAGTCTTCCGAGATCCGGGCGAGATATTTACTGCCTATGCCTATAAATAGTGACCCTGGACCTATAGAAAATGGACTTTTTGCTTCTCTATGCTGATAATCTGCCGAAATTATTATCAAACTTCAGTTGTACTGTTGTAATCTCTTCTAAACAGCAAGTGAAATTCAATAAACATCAGTAATTTCATAGTGGACGTAGGCAATACGCCGAACCACTCTAAATCCGTGTGTTTCTGTGCATCTTCTTATCTGATGATTGGTGTGTTTGTTAGATCTGCCTCATTTTACATTTATTTTCTTCATTTTATCTCTTCAAACACATCCGAAGAGTGTTGTGCCCAATTTTGGTACAAACACTTTGGTGCATTCACTGAGAAAACCCAGCTTTTCTCCTGCTCTTTGGATCTACTGCCGATATTGGATTGCAAGAATCTAAGGAGATGATCCAGATCTCAAGCCTAGAAGTTCTTCCATCCTATTCGGATTTGCACCAAGTCTAGGAGAGAACTTCTCTATCCACCATGGTCAACACTAAGACTACATCAACAGCTGAAGATCCAGAAGGATGGGATAGGTAGAACCCCATGCAACTTCCTCCTACAGACCAAAATGCTGCCGGATCTTCAAATCCACAAGGCCCTGTCACCAGGGAAGAGTTCCAACTGCTAATGCAAGAGCCGACTTAAAGCCGCCAACAGCTTACCAGTAGCTCCGTGCCAACGCGGAGTTAACAATTGGTTGAACCATGAAAGACGAAGGAGATCCAGAAGGGATCATGGTTCCTACTCATCCACTGAGAATTCGGCTTCTTTTGATTACAATCACAGATCCATGCGCCCATGGCTGGATGGAAGCTATATACAGGCTACCGGACATCAGTGCACTTGGACTATTGGACAACCGAGAGTTGGTCCATCAACCAGCCACCAGACCAGACCCTTTTCCCGAGGAGGGACGGTTCCTTATCACACTACCAATAACCGCGCTGCTACCACTACCACCAAGTTGGAAGCTGACACTCGGAACCAAATGGATCCAAACCTTCGCCAACGTGATTGTACTCCTGAACCTTATGTTCCCGAAGACATAGAGCCAAGGAGGCGAGGTATGGACCGTCGACCAAGTCCGGCCCATCCTCGCATTGTGGAACCCGACCACACCTTGGCCCAGCATGCCCAGAATGTCCAAATGCCAGATATCCCGACAATGATCCGTCAGATGATCCATGAAATTCAGGGCCTTACCAATGACGACTAGGGAATCTCCCGGAGTCATACCCCTTTCACCGATGATATCCTCTACGCTTAACCACCTCGGTGATTCAGAATGCCAACTCTACCTGTTTACAAAGGGAGCTCTGACCTTAACCAACACATTTTAAAGTATGAATGGTTAATGAATGTCGCACGTGCTGATGATGCGGTCAAATGCCGAAGTTTCCCAATTTCCCTAGGGGGGATCGCAACTATGTGGTTTACTCGCTTACCACCTCGATCTATCTCATGTTTTGACCAGTTGGCAATGAAGTTTGTCGAACAGTTTTGTATGCATGTCACAAGACCCAAAGATGTTAATACCCTGTCCAGTGTCACTCAAGCTCCCGAAGAGTCACTCAGACGTTATCTGTAGAGGTTTCATGCTGCATGCGCTGAGATTAGTAATCCTAATGACAACTCAATTCTAATGGCACTAACTAAGGGAATCAACCCCGATTCCGAATTCGGCAATTGGTTGACCAAAAAAACCCCTACGTCATTGGACCATTTCTATTCCAAGGCAGCTCAGTTCTTGAGAAGGGAGGATGCGAAACAGTTTAGGAAAAAGGATGACGCAGGGCCTAGTGTGGAAGGAATCCAAAGCAATGTCGCTGTAAAACAAACCGGGGAGAGTTTCGGGAAAGTGTAGTTAAACATACAGAATCAACAGAAAGGCGATGGAAATCAGGGCAGGAAATGGGATCAGAATCACGGACCGCGACATAGAACTCCAATGTTTGACACTTATACTCCTTTAAATACGTCTCTGGAAAATGTGTACTTGCAGACCTACAACACTATCCAATATTAGAAACCTACTCTAAAGCAATCATCAGAAAAACAGATTCAAACGGGGAAGTTTTGTAGATTTCACGATAGTTATGGCCACAACACGAACGATGTCGTCATTTACAGGACATTATCGAGAAATTGATACGAGAAAGAAAGTTGGAGCAGTTTGTTCGAGCCCCGCAGTCTGGAGGTGTAGACCCATCGAATCAAAACCAAGTACCAAATCAGGTTAGACCGGAGGAACTCGCTCGTACCAGCGAGAGGTTAGTGATAAACACTGTTAGTGGTGGTCCTCATCCAACAGATTGGAGTTGGAGGGAAATGGAGTCATATGCCAGCTCTATTAGGCATGCGAGCTTCAAATGTTGTAGTAATTTGGAAGATGGGACTCCGGCCAAACAACGGAAAACGATGATAGACGATATCGTATTTCGAGACAGGGATGAAGACAGAGTCGAAGCCCCAACCATTGACCCACTTGTCATTTCAGCTTAGATAGGTCCTGCTTGGATGAAGAGGATCTTAGTGGACAATGGTAGTTCAGTAAACATATTCTTTAAGCGAGCCTATGACCAAATTAAAATGGAAGCGAAAGATTTGAAGCCTTGTTAATCTCGTGTTCATGGCTTCAATGGAAGTGCGACTATACCCATTGGGATGGTGGAGCTACCAGTGGAGTTAGGAGTTAGAGAGCGCCAGAGAGTCTGGATATTGTAATTTATTGTATTGGATATTAATTCACCATACAATGCTTTCTTGGGTCGACCGGCCCTAGCTGAGTTCAGGGCTGCTATCGCCCCATGATGTCTAACTTTGAAATTCCCTACTGATAATGGAGTCAGAGTCGTTCAGGGAGACCAGGCTGCTGGACGAGCCTGTTATATAGCTGAGCTGCGGGAAGCGCAACGAAAAGAAAAGGGAAAGGGCGTAGAGGAATCTCTCTGCGTCCGCTTTGCGGAAAATTGACAGTTAACGCTTGGGCCAAGGCCCAGGCACCACAACTAATTCCCAAAAGATCTTGACCCGAGAGATACTAAAAGCGAGGACGAGGTCAAGGATAGTCAGGCTTCTCCGGCAGAGCTGACGATCGATGTTCTGATCGATAATGATGACAATTCTAAAATGGTAAAGATTTGATCTCAGCTAAGCCAACAGATGAAAAAGGAATTGGTTGAATTTCTCCAGGAAAACCTTGACATGTTTGCCTGGACACACTCCGACATATGTGGGATCTCGCCGGACATCGTGAGCAACAAATTGAACATTGACCCACGACATGTCCCAATCAAGAAAAAAAGACGTGGTATGGATCCAGAGAGATCTGCCGCCCTTAAGGAAGAGGTGGATAAACTCAGGTCGAACGGGTTTATCCGAGATGCGTTATATCCAGAATGGGTGTCCAACCCTGTACTCGTCAGGAAACCTAATGGGAAGTGGAGAACTTGTGTTGACTACTCGGACTTGAATAAAGCTTACCCTAAAGATAGTTTTCCACTCCCCTGGATTGATCAGCTCGTAGACTCAATAGCCGGACATGAACTTTTATCCTTCATGGACTTATATTCTGGCTACAATCAGATACTGATGCATCTGCCTGATCAGGAGCATACCAGCTTTGTCACCGATTTGGGACTCTATTGTTATAGAGTGATGTTGTTCGGACTTAAGAATGTCGGAGCAACTTATCATAGACTCGTCAATCGAATGTTCGCTAACCAGATCGGAAAGACCATGGAGGTATATATGGGCGACATGCTTATGAAGTCACAATTCTCCCCCAATCATATCAAAGACCTGGAAACAATGTTCAACATCCTTCGAGAGTACAGAATGAAGCTCAACCCGTTGAAATGTCACTTTAGGGTCGCGTCTGGGAAATTCCTTGGATTCATCGTCAATGCCTGGGGAATCGAAGCCAATCCCGAAAAAATCTGGGCAATTAGAAATCTCGAGACTCCAAGGACTATAAAGCAAGTTCAGAGCCTCAACTAGAAGGTAGCAGCACCGAGTAGGTTCATTTCAAAATCCACCGACAAATGCATTTCCTTTTTCGATCTGATCAGAAAAGGAAAACAGAACTTTGAATGGACCGCAAAATGTGAGGACGCATCCGAGCACTGGTTCAGCATCTGTCCACACCCCCATTCTGTCAAAGCCTATCGATCACGAGAAACTGTATATTTACTTGGCGGTGTCAGAAAACGCAATCAGTGCTGCTTTAGTTCGGGAGGAGGATCGAATACAACGACCGGTCTATTACATCAGCAAACGACTGACCGGAGTAGAAAGAAATTATCCGAAGTTGGAGAAGTTAACTTACTATCTCATCATTGCCTCGAGAAAGCTCCATCCATATTTTCAGGCTCATCCTATCACTGTTTACACTGACCAGCCGTTACGACAGGTCCATACGCGGCCTGAGACGTCTGGTAAGTTACTCAAATGGAATATCAAGCTGAGTCAATTCGACATCACTTACACACCAAGGTGAGCTATTCAAGGACAAGTCCTAGCAGACTTCATCGCTGAATTCACTATCCCGGAGGACTTGCCCGAAACCAGTGAATCTCCCAAATATGTCTGGAAGCTACATACTGATGGTGCATCAAATGACCGCTGCTCAGGCACTAGGGTTGTACTTGAAACTCCTGAAGGCCGATCAATATGCTATGCCTTAAACTTCGATTTATGTGCGACTAACAACGAGGCCTAATACGAAGCCCTGTTCGTCGGATTAAGGCTTGCCAGAGATTTAAGAGTTATTGCTGTGGAGATTTACTGCGATTCACAATTGGTCGTGTGCCAAGTTCAGGGGGAGTACCAAGCTAAAGACCGGAGACTGGCCGCTTATCTCGCTCAGGTCTAGGAAATATTGAATCAGTTCGATTATTTTTCCATCTATTGCATACCTCGAGAACACAATCAGAAGGCTGATTCCTTAGCAAAGTTAGCCAGTACCAGCGAAGCATGACAGATGGGACTCATTCCCATTGAGACATTATCTTCCCCGAGTATTGATCAAATGGAGACCGACTGGGTATTTGTAGTCACTCCCGATAAGGAGTCATGGATGACTCCATTCAAAAACTATCTCGAGCATGGGACCCTGCCAGAGCGTAGGAGTGAAAAAAGACAAGTTCTTCAGAAAGCTTCGCGGTTCACCATTTAGAATGGAGTCATGTATAGAAGAGGATACTCTGTTCCTTTACTCCGGTGTATCGCCCATAATGAAATCAAACGAGTATTGCATGATGTACACGAGGGAGAATGTGGCGATCACACCGGGGGGCAAGCTCTTGCCAAGAAAGTACTTCGATATGGTTATTATTAGCCGACTGTAAATCTCAACGCATCGGACTATTCCAGGAAATGTGAAAGATGTCAGAAGCATGCTCGAATTCCAAGAGCTTCGCCTATTGAAATAACTCAGATGATCAGTCCCTGGCCGTTCGCAGTATGGGGCATTGACATTATTGGGTCTCTGCCTCTAGCCAAAGGTGGCGTGAAGTATGCCATCATTGCAGTTGATTACTTTACCAAATGGGTGGAAGCCGAGCCCCTTGCTACTATCACAACGAATAAAATGATCAACTTTGTTGCATGCAATATTATCTGTCGAATTGGTCTCCCACATATCATCATTACTGACAACGAAGCCCAATTCGATAGTGTCGAATTCAAGAACTTATGTCAACGGTTCCATATCCAAAAGAAATTCTCTGCAGTTGCGCACCCTCAAGCGAATGGACAGGTCGAAGCTGTTAATAAAGTTATAAAGTCCATTCTAAAGAAATGATTGGAAAAATCTGGGGGCAAGTGGGTCGATGAACTTCTTATGGCCCTATGGGCATATCGAACAACCCACAAGTCTGCGACCGGCCACACTCCGTTTTCGCTTTCCTACGGTTCATAAGCTGTTATTCCAATCGAATTGGAAGTGCCTTCTCATCGTGTGACATATTATGATCTGAAGACAAATGCTATATTACTTGCCGAATCTCTGGACTTATTGGATGAGAAGCGGGAAGAGGCTGATTTGAGGGCAGCCGCGTACCGAAGTCGAGTCGCCCGATTGTACAATGCCAAGGTCCGACCCTGAACCTTTAAACTCGGCGATCTCGTCCTTAAGAGAATTTACCTGGTCCCTTCGCATATGAAACCAACGTGGGAAGGACCGTATGTTATCGAACGAAGACTCGGAGACAGCACCTTTAAATTATCAACCATTGATGGTCTCGCTTTGCCGCGAGCCTGGAACAGCGAGAGTCTTCGCCACTACTACACATAACAGGCTTTATTTATTCATTCAGTCTACTTTTCATTTGCAATTTGTTTATGAATTTCAAAATTTGAATTTGTAATAAGGCAACTGACTTTGCCATACTTTCTTATTTCAGCAATAAAATGCAGTCTCTTCGAGCCAGAGCAGTGATTTTTTGAAATGCGTCATGCGACCATCACAATGCACGGAGAGATAAGTTCCATCCTACGGTCGGGCTTATTCAAATAGGGAGTGACTATGTTACGACCAGTCACTCGCTAAGTGAAACCCGAGCTCGGGGGCAAGCCATCACACTAAAGCCAAAAAAGGATTGATACACGACAATCCTCTAACTAACTCCAGCTCCCAGAGTGCGAACTGGAGTATAAACTTACAAATGCGGGCTCGAAGAGGGTGGATCCGTCCACCTAACGACTTCGCCCATACTTAAACCAAGTCCAAGGAGGATGGATCCGTCCATCTAACGACCTCGCTTGTTAACTTAGTGTGGATGTGATACGACCATCCACGATCCTGATACTTCTATCGTTCCCGGAGTGCAAACGAAATCCTAAAACTCATAACAGATGTGATCGACCGTCTATTAACCGAATCCAGATTCCCAAAGTGTGAACTGGAGTATAAACATCAAAATGGGTATAACCAACCACCCATCGGCTAACTCCAAATTCCCAGAGTGTGAGCTGGAGTACAAATGAAAACCGGGTGTGAAACGACCACCCATAAAATAACTTAAATCCCCAGAGTGCGGACAAAATTCTAAATATTAAACGGGTGTGACTGACCGCCCGTAAAATAACTTAAGTCCCCAGAGTGCGGACGAAATTCTAAATATTAAACGGGTGTGACTGATCGCCCGTAAAGCGACTTAAGTCCCCGGAGCGCGGACATATCTTTAGACCTTAAACGAGCGTGATTGACTACCGACTTACAAGTGCGATCCCCAGAGCTTGGATGCAATTACCAATAGATGAGCAAGTGGTTCAACCACTCGAACTCGTCTTGTTTCAGCTTCATCTCAACAAAGTCAAGCTTGACATATTAAAGACGAAAAGTGACTGCCGACCGACCATTTCCATTTATCCCCTTGACTAGGGGCAAAACTTAAGTACCGACTACTGATCGAGACAGTGCAGTATTGGAACTTGACTTGATGTTCGATTATGACTCGAAGCCGTAACTTCGGGACTTAACAACCGAACCAAAGGTCTGATTCAGAGACTAAAGTTTCATAGGTATATTGAATAGAAGTTCAAGCGCTAACACACTTAAGCAGATAAACACAAAGTTATGCTGGAAACAAAATGGAATTTTATTTTAACTATTCTTTGAAAAAGAAGGATAAGTACAAAAATCTTTCCAAGAATTCCTACTAGAAAAGGCCGAACCCGCATCTATACACAACCTACAAGAAGCAAAAAGAAATTCCTATCTATCTACAAAAAAAGGAGAGAGAAGATACGTTTATCCCCTCGGTTTCTTCTTCTTCCCCCTCGGCGTCGACCCACTGGAGCTACTGCTCGGGTGCCTCTTCGAGCCTTTGCTTTTTGGTGGTTGGTCTCCAGCCGGGGGAAGTATGGTGACCTCTTCCTCCGAACTCACAGAAATTGGAACACTTTCTGAATGTGAAGCCGGAGGAAAAGGAACACCCTCGACATTGAAAGATGAGGGATGCACACCAGTGTCGACAACCGTGCCTCCCGGAGAGATCTTCCGCAAAGGAGCTGGGCCAGGACCCGCCATACCACCTCCGACACCACTAGCCCATGCGGCCGCTTCTATCTCGGCATTGATCTTAGCTATTATCTCTTCTACATGGTTTGTTCGAGCATCCGTGGGGATGCTAGCAGTTGGGCCCGAGGAGCTGACCACGAATGTGCCTCCACCCATGAAAAATGGCAGGTGGGCAAAAGAGTCGCTTTGATGACCAAGAAGTTCCTCAATCATCTGCTCATCAAAAGTAAAAGTGCTCCCCTATGCTCTATCGGTTGGTGCAGCGGTCGTTGTTGTGGTCGCCTCTATTATAAGGGCCTCCTGCTCGTGATGCTGCTCTTGGGTTGTAGAGGGCACGATCGATGCAGCTCCTATCGCTGAATAGGGATAAAAAAGTGTTAGTGATTACTTCGAACAATGCTCTCGACTTTGAATAAGTGCGAGAAATGTTCAGAATACCTTCCTCAGATTGGCTCGCGGGTGGCGAAGTAGCTTCAGAGACATGCTCGCGAGCTGGAGACAATTGCGGTTGATCAGGATTGTAAGCAGGCACAGATAAAGGATCAACCACAGGAGCAGATTCGGGCTGGGTTGGCATAAGAATTTCAGAACCCGCATCATGATGCTCAATGCCAGAACCCTCTCCAGCCTCCAGATGCTGAGTACCGAGCTTCTCCTTCTTGAATGTGATAGTGATGTCATGGAGAACTCTTCTTTCATCCTCATTCAGCACTCGATTCTCCAATTCTAATTCATCGATAGATTCAGTATGGTGCTCTACTTTTTCATCTTCCACCAAGCGGCACCAAGCGTTGTATAGATGTGAGGGATAGCCTTCGAGCCAGCTCAGATTTCGATGCTTTAGAACGTTGGCATTATATGTAATGAGGAGATCTTCGATGTCACCCTCCAGCCTGGCCTCTGCCGCTTTCACTCCATTCTCAACCCTGGCTTTGGCTTTCTAAACCTTAAGCGTTGCCGCATCCCTCTCATCCCCGAGCACCACAGCCTGCTCGCATGCTTCCTGGGCAGCTTTATTTGCGTCGTCTATTTCTTTGACGATTTCAGCAAGTTTGGCTTTAAGCCCCTCAAGCTCTTTAAGCGCCCCATCTCTTTCGGCCATAACTATGGCGGTCCGGTGTCCTATCTCCTCAACCAGGGCTAAGTGTGTTCTCCTCATTTCTTCCATCCACCGAGTTGCCTCATCAGCTCTTTTATTGGCTTTTGTTTCTGAATTTCTCGTGGACTCGTTTTCATCATTAAGCGCCTGAATTATGCGGTCCTTCTGAGCGAGATCAGATCCTAATTTCTCGATCGTCTTCGCCCGCTCAAAGGACACCGCTGATACTTTGTCCGCGGTCTTCATCCAATCCCAGTATTGACCATAAACATAATGTATATAATCGTGCATCGTCTATTCAGCCTCGATGGGAATTTGTTTTAAGTGCGGGGGAAAGACAAAGCCGTCAAAACAGATATTTGGAAAATCTTTTTTCATCTTAGCGATTCTAATTGCTCCTTCCCCGATGGGCTCTGTGAAAGCTTGTTCAATAACGACGGGAGTTTCGGTTTCAGTCCTCCGACGCTGTTGATCAGGCATTGGTGCTTGGGAAGGTGGTATTTGACGCGAAGATTCATAGGTTTGTTTACCAGGGATAGAAGGCTATGTTGGAACTCTAGGTAGTGGAGAGCGTGACTAGGAACGACGCCTGTACTCTTTATCCCTCTCATAGCGCTCCCTCTCTTGACTAGAGTAGCCGCGATCGCGGTCTCTATCGGCCTCACGTCTGCGAGACTCATAATATGAACCGGAGGAATGGTGTGCGGAACGGAGGTTGCTAAGCATAGATCCTCGCTTTGACATCATGCCTGTAGAATGAAAAGAGAAATGGAGTTGGTATTTCCCAGAGATAAATTGCTTGTGATTAGAAATTATACAGTGTCGTGAAGTGTGTGTATGCATGTGCGAACCCCCCGACCAACCGGATATTTCGGCCATACTCGAAGGAATCGACTCGCCTAGATCTAAAGCGCTCTGAAGCCCTTCCAATCCAGTGTCTTGTTGGAGTGACACATAGTCTGGAGTTGGGATGTTTGCAAGTCCTTCAAAAGGATTCTCCATATGTGGGGAAGGAGCCTACGAAATTATAACACCAGTGGCTGGTAGAGACATGACCATAGATTTCCATCTTGGAGACTTGTGAAGCTTATGAGCAGCCTTGCCTTTTCTCTTTCCCTCTGAATGTCGAGGACTACCTGAGGGCCCGGCTACAGGTTCATCTTCATTGGGCGTATCCTCTTCACCACCCTGCTCAGCAATTACAATCCCGGGCGCCCTACGCCTAGCCCGTCTTGTCGGAGCTGCCTTAAGAGATCCTTTAAGCCCTATGCTCTGGTCTCTATCAATTAGCCCAACGGCCCTCAAATTTTCATCCGTATGTACCGAGTCGATCTCTCTAATCTCGCCCGGCAGCTCTTGAAGAATCTGTACTATTTCCTTAAAGCGAGCACCTTTAGGTCGTGGAATTGAGGCTATAAAAGAAAATATTAGACTCAACATCAATTGCAACTATCCCATTAGTCGCCAGAGTAAGTGCGACACTCACGTCTGACTAGCCACCGTCTAGCGAATCCTGGCGGGCACCGAACATAGAACCACTCGGTTTTGAAGTAACTAAGTTTGGTCCAAGTTCCTATCATAATTTGGCAGTTTCTGGCTCCCTCTAAGAATGTGAAGGAGGGATTATCTCCCCGACTCTTTACATTGAACAAGAATCTGACCTCCTCTGGAGTCGGGGGTCGGAAAAGATGATGAATATACTGTTCAGAAGAGCATACCCGTTCGGATGCAATTGTGACGGGGCAATCCCTAAATAAGATAACACCTCCCAGATATACTGCTTGAATAGTGGAAGCATCCCGGCTGTGCAGGAAAATCGATTAAAAGCGGTGTACCCTTCCGGAGGAATATGTGGCCTGTCGTTCGCCCCTGGTAACAGAACATCGTTCAACGATAGTCCATGCCGCAAGCAAATTCTCCCCAACATATCTTCGGTAACATTGGATGAAACAGAATCTTGTGGGTTCCCGATGAAGGTTGCTCCTGGTAACTCGTCCGAAGCTGGACTTATAATTTCGGCCGTGATGGCCGACATCTCTATTACCAAAGGAGGTGGACTTTGAGCCTCCTGTTGTTGTGAACTCCTAGGTTCCATAACTAATCAACTCATCAACAACCATTGTTAAAAAACAATAATCCTATGTGTTCCCCAGTGTGAAGCGCGTGAATGTGTGCAGTGAAGTGCTGTATATTACTTAAGAGATTCTATAAGGTTTAAAAGAGAATGTTTGAATGACAAGACTTCAAAATTCAACCGGAGTGACCGTCATCGCTGACCGTCACTACCGTGCCATCCAAACTTCGAAAACTGATCCAAGTTAAAGATCATTAAATTTAGTCCAGTTACAGTTCCATCGACGAGCTTCAAAAGGCAGTAAAATATGCGGTGAAACAGCTAAGTCTAGTTATGCAGGGCAGAAGCTCGTCGGAGTCAAATGTTCGAGTATGTAGAAATTTCATATCCATCAAGGTTCAAAATTTGGATCAATCACCAAAAACCTACTTTGTATCGATCAAGCAAAGATAAGCTTCATATCGATCGAAGGCTATCACTTTCGTATCGATCGCCCACAATGAGTTCATATCGATGGCATAACCTTCTTTCGTATCGGTTGCCCGTAGGGAGGTCATATCGGTCGCGTAACTCTCTTTCATATCGATTGCATTGTCCACACTTCATATCGATGGCCTTAGATCGATACGAAGTTCTACGACTCCAATCGGTACAAATATCCTCTTTCCACCTGTTAGTTCTAGATCGGCACGAACTCCACACTCCTAGTCGATACGAACAGTTCTTTTTCTTTCCATCTCCCATCGATACGAGGTCAGAGCCGAGCGCCCATCCACTCTTCATCTTCCTCGATCAACTCAAATGCTATTTCCACCTCACTCTGACCATCTATGGCATCCCTTTCACCAGTATCAACCACGAGAACAAGTGAAAAGATAAGAGAATTAAAATCTCACCATTTTTATGTTGATTTTGTTTATTGATTTACCTAGTTTAAGCAGTTGGGTAGATTGAATGGCTCAAGGGCAAAGAGAAGTTTTAATTCTCTCTACTCGAAGCAATACGAAGGCGAGGCTAGACAGAAAATAAGAAAGTGAAAAATGGCTAAGTACCAAGCCTATATATACTAAGAGAAACGACCATTCGTCTCCCGGTTACCCCTACCGGTTTTAAAAGAAAAATCATTTAGGGAGATGGTGCCCCGATACGAGTTGGTTACTTCGTGTCCATGGCTCAACCGAGACGTAATTGACGCTGCTAATGTGAAGGCTCTTTGGTATCCTACACCGAGTCGAAGAAACCATTTGTGACCATCAAATGACCAAGATGAAGCGGATACACATCGAACCTTTCGTATCCCTCGGATCATCGATACAAAATGCTCTGTTCGTGTCCGTCTAGCACCACAGCCACTCGTATTCATCGGTTCCCATCAATATGAACTACATTAAAACAACAACCAAACTCGTGTTAATCGACATCGATACGAAGACAATTTTTCAACTTTTCACATCGATCTAGGAGAAGGTCGATACGAAGAGAAACTCCAAAACGACCGTCAAACATTGTTACAACTTGAATTTCACATCGATTCAGGAGTGGATCGATACGGAATTCAATACAAGAAAACAGACAATGACTCGTGAACGTTAACGAGAGTCAGGTTAACATGCATTTATGTATGTGATGAATTAACATTCAATTTTTAAAATTTACAGGAATTGAATGCTCACCTAGAGACAACCACAACGATGAACAACAGATCTCTAGCACTCAATACTCTATTACAACAGTGCACGGTACAATCATTGGCAGTCACCACTTCAGTATTTATGTTGCCAAGGAACAATCAGAGGTTACATCTCTTTACGAAGAGACAACAACTATACATCGGATCAGATAGAACTTTTCAGACCGAAGATTGTAGTTTTTCAAAGCATGCCATGTTTACACAAGACGTACTTTGGGGGGCAAATGTTATCCCACCTTTTGGCAAGGCCGTGACACCAAGGACGGTCCGTCCCGAAGATCGGTTATACACAGGTTCATTATGGATACTGGTAAATTTTGTCTGAGCCCAGATCGAGCTACAATCGGTATGGCATGACAAGCAAAGCTATGGAAGCCTACATCTAAAATTTCAAGTCAATCGGAGTTCGTATGCTCGAGTTATGGACCGTCCAAGTCTCACGTGAAGGATGTTGAGTTCGTATCCATTAGGATTGGTAATTATCCACCTCGTATCCAAGGCCAAGCAGCACTCACATTCGTATCCATAGAAGAGATTGCCTCGTTTGTATCCACCCCACTCTATTCGTATCTATTGAGTCCCTTCGTATCCATCCTCCAAGCCACTCTGGTTCGTATCCATTAACCACACCAGGTCACTTTGTAACGATCCACAGCCAAGAATGCTTCGTACCGATCGGCCATAGATCGATACGAAGTCAACATCCTCCATCGATAGAAAATCAGCACCTCCTATCAATACGAAGAACATAAGTTCGTATCGATACGAAACAACTATAAAGGGTCGATACTAAAGTCAGTCAACAATCAATACGAAGTGACCCACGGCTATCGATACGAATCCACCAAGTGCCATCGATACCAAGCGACATCCAAGGATCGATATGAAGGTACTGGAAGGCATCGATACGAAGGAGTTGCCAAATCATTGATACAAAAAGGAATGCTCTAGATTGATATGAACAAAGCCTATAGAAGTGGAAAACTCGGTCACTCGGCATGAAAAGTGGATCGATCCTAAGATGTAGAGCCACATCAAGTGGTCAGCACGTGCAAACTGGGACACGAACAGAGCGATACGAACAAGTATCGAGACGAACTCGTTTGCACATTGGAGATCCAAACTTTCATCGATCATAACTCAAGATCTACAAGTCCAAATTCCATCAATTTTTCACAGGAGCTTGCCTACAACCTCAAGAATGTACCTGATAAATTTTAGCCCGAAAGGACCAATTCTTGATCGATACAAACCCAATTCGTATTGCTCCCAGATCGAGCCAAAATCACCTGAACTCAGTCCCGTGGGCCCACTCACATGAGAGAAGAAGTCTTTCGAGATCCGGGCGAGATATTTGCTGCCTACGCCTATAAATAGTGACCCTGGACCTACATAAAATGGACTTTTGGCTTCTCTATGCTGATAATGTGCCAAAATCATTATCAAACTTCAGTTGTACTATTGTAATCTCTTCTAAACAATAAGTGAAATTCAATAAACATCAGTCATTTCATTGTGGACGTAGGCAATACGCCGAACCACTCTAAATCTGTGTGTTTCTATGCATCTTCTTATCTGTTGATTGGTGCGTTTGTTAGATCTGCCTCATTTTACATTTATTTTCTTCATTTTATCTCTTCAAACACATTCGAAGAGTGTTGTGCCCAATTTTGGTACAAACATCAGGAATATAAAATACTTAGGAAAGAATACAACAATAATTTGGTAGAGATAGAGATTAAAAATATTTAATGAAAGGTTAACTAAAGAAAAACAATGTCTAAAAGATGAAATTGAAAGACTTAATAAGTATAACGATAATAAGGATTTGACACTTGGAAGTTTTGAAAAACTAAAAAGTGAAAATGAATCCTTAAAATCAAAAAATATTTCAATGAAGTCACAGATCACTGATGTGAATGACAATATAACATCTCTGGACAATTTTATTCTTAACTGTAATAAGGATTTTGACAAAATGAAAACTGATATTGATAAATTAAACAAAGGGAAGGATAATCTAGAAAAATTATTATCTGCATCTAAACACATTAGGAACAAACATGAACTTGGATACACCCTTAAGGCTAAATCAAAGAAAAATAGTACTCAAAGTACTAAGTTTGTTAAGGCTACCAAGTTCAAACCAAAACCTAGGAAATTAAAGTTAAAACCTCCAAATAGGTTCATTAATTTATGGGTTCCAAAAAGGTTGGATGATATTGAAAAAGAAAAATATACTGATAATTTTATTAATAAGGTTCATTCATCTAATGATTATATTTTGAAAGGACATTCAAACTCTTCATGGGTTTTGCATCCCAAAACTTAACCCCATGGACCCCAAAATAAAAAGTATACTAGTGTGCATATTTTATAATTATTTAGGTACCAAACAATGTATACTAGATAGCGGATGCTCAAAGCATATGACAAGAAATCTATTGAACTTTGGATAAATATGTAAAGGATTTGTTATTGGCATCGGCAAAGTCAATAACTCTAAAACTCATCTTATTATTTGATAAGTTTATTTCATGTTTTGAATTAATTTGGTTTCCCTTTATATATTTTATTCATATGCATTTATCTCGATATACAAACTCTACATATTGTTTGGTAGTGATTTAAGCGATTCTTTTTTGCCCTTTTTTTGATGACAAAGGGGGAGAAAAGGTATAAATATACTAGGCAAAATGATAAGGGGAGTGCATAGAGTTAGGGGGAGTCAAATATAAAAATATTATATTTTATCTCTCAAATATTTATATGGTTGTCATCATCAAAAAGGGGGAGATTGTTAATACCCAAGGTATTGATTTTGATGACAACAACCACATAAATATTACTACAAACATGTTTCCGAGTTATGCAGTCATATCAGATATATTATGGAGACATTTACAGAGATAAACAAGAATACAATGGAAGCAAATGAATTATAGAAGAAGGTTAATCAGAGCAATTGAAGAACAAAACCCAATTAGAGAAGAATGCTGAAGGATAAAGGTGTTTGAAGTGATGAGGAGTTGGTTGAACCTTAGAATATCTTGTTAAAGATCTCATGGCAATTATACTTGAAGATCATCAACCATTGACCTCAACCGATTCACAAAAATCCACAAATATAAGGTAATTTGAAATGCTGAAAATTTACAACACTTATTAGTGTTGTTATTCATTTTGCAACACACCCATGTCGACATGGGGGTACCTAGGATGTCGACATGCTAGTCATTTTTTAGAATTTCAAATTTTAAATGAAGGGACATTTCCCTCCACCTCTTCACCAAAAGACACGTCTCTTCAACCACTATATAAAGGCCTCTGAAAACAAATTTTAACATCAAGAATTCTCATTTTCTCTTACTCCTTCTTCTCTAAACATTTGCAAAAGAAATCCATTGCATACTCTTCCAATCTCCTTGCAAATCGATACTATTTCACTCTAATTCTTCACCGATTTGCAAACCACACAATATTAGAGAGTTGTACTTGAATTCACATCATTCTCTCTCTGATTTCATCCTATTCCTCAAAGAATTCAAAGATATATTGCCATTGGAGGTCTATAGGATCATTGTACCGAATCTGCAATAATTTGTATTGAAGATATGACTACTTGCCATAGTTTGTTGTTGGTGATAAGGAGAAGGTGTTCTTTTAGCCTGTAAAATCAAGAGGGTGTGTCTTGTAGCCCGTGAAACCAAGATTGTAATGGTGTTCTTGCCACCCATGGAAAGCAAGCGATTATAGTGGAATTCTGCATGATAGAGTGCAGGACTGGATATAGGATTGGTTAATCCGAACCAGTATAAAAATCCGGGTGTTATTTACATTACTACATTTTACTTTATTACTTACTTATTCTCTGATTACTTCTTTCTGTTTGCAATTTGAGTAAATACAGTTTTATATTCATAAGTAAGTAGTTAATAAACATTTCACCACTTCTAGTGTCTAAATAGCCTTAAGATCCAACATTGTGTTGCAAACACTCCAGTTTCCAACAATTATAGGGTAACTACCCAACACACCTAAGGCGACACTGACTCAAAGTCTCATCTAAGGTCAGGCTCTTGTCCCTTATGTAATGTATTATTCTAAACCTACTCTGATACCAACTGTAACACCTCACCTCTATACCTATACTACCAAAGACTATTACCAGGTAAAACTGTATGGTAATACAGAGAATGAGGTGATATTGGGCTATCACACATGAATATTCCCTTAGGCTAACATGGTTACATATTTCAAGATCATATAATACTCATCTTGTAACGATCCCGATTTTTCGCGTTCGAAAATCGACATCCGTACTTCACATTGTACTAGAATGCCGCAGATTCGACCGTTCAAATCCGATTCGCCGGAGCTTATAACAACATTAAGTATAACAACACAGCGTAAGAAAAAGAATATATCAATATATATATAACATTGATACAATGACAGATACAAAATCCGATATAGTATGATACAACAGAATGATACAACAGATACCAATATACATCAGAGATATGATACAAGAAATAGCAGCGGAAAGAAAATAGATAACACCAGCAGTGGATAATCTCCAATAGAATGCTCCAAGATAAGCAACGTCAATCCATGAACTCCAAGAACTGACTAGCTCCAGATAATCTACCAAACCTGAATATCTGAGAAAACCCAACTCTAGACTGCCCGTGTGGAAAATTGTGGGCACCCGGAGTTTAGGAAGGGAACAATAAACTTCGGATCAGTCATGGGACTGGTGTGAGCAACAAAAACAGTTTATCTTTAAAACAAACACAAAAGGCTTTTAAACATTGAAATCCGCAATGCTTTTCGAAAATGAAACTACCATAAGACCTCCCACCACACACACAATGCAAACGCAGAATTGGAGGAGATTTCTTCTTATGATAGTCAAACATGCTTACTACGCAAACAAAACTCTTTTGATATTATTACTAGTGCATAGTGTAGAAAAACATTTCGAAAATATAATATAAATCTTAGCCAGCATACAACCATTGTTGTATGCCTACTATAGCTACTACGTTCAATAGCAGGTTACCGCCACATTCCATAGCAGGTAATACAACTAAAACCGTACAGGGTTCGTATTGTTTCTTTGGATTTCCAACAAATGATCAGGCTAAGGAACTTCCTTACCGAAATAGAAACGCCTCTGGAAAGACGCCCCAGATCCTAACCGGATCTCTGCAAACAAAAGGCCGACGCTACCTCACGCTGTAACCGAGCTGTAACTAGGTAACTAACACACGAGTCATGTCATCCCCCGGTCGTTACCGACCTTTATCCGAGGTACCTCAATCATAAAGCAACATCACAAAGTGATAAATGTATAATGTCCACACGAGTTAAGTATCTGGGCTCCATACCATGATACCACCCTTTATCCAGAAGGAAATGACATACCCTAGGGGCGCTACCCCTACAAACCTTTGTCGCAACATTCCTGTTTCGACCATTACCGGGTTGTGAGGCTCGACGAAGTCTCGTCCACAAAGCCACGCTTTTTCACAAAGCCACGCTTTGATCAATCAAATGATCAGCAGCACTTCGCATGCCACATTACCAAATTGGGAATGTATCACTAGTAACCATCAACTACATAACCTCTGAGCTCGTACGTCTCAGAGAAGGGTGTTAAGCTAAGAGAATAAATTCTCCGCCACCAACAGAAATGTATTTGATAGAAACCAGCTTTACATCTCAAAGTGTAACGTCAGACACACATCCATACAAGTCTGTTCCGGGTTCGAACAGAACCGAAGGCACTTCCAAAGAAGCCCTTGCAAATCCGGGTATTCACAATCTCGATCGGACTTCCCATCACTTAGGAAATCTCTATACCGGCGCGACTCAGTGCAGAGACAATCGATAGGTCATCCTATCGTTCTCGCAAATACCCGGTCTTCACCACCGGTCTTCAAATGCTATCCATATACGACGTATCATTATTCGGAATGGGTTATACGACACAAAGGTCCTCTCCCGGCTAAACCGAATAACGAGCCCAATTAAAAATCATATGGATACTGGGGTCTCAGTTAAATCACAGCTTAAAGCCCAAAACTTTTCATTCGAATGGTAAAACAAATTACCATTTCCAATCTTTTAAATAAAAAGATTCATTTCAAAAAACCTTCAATGGTTTAAACAATTTCCACACATTTAATCTTTTAAACAAAAAGATTCAATTCACAAAGTTTACCCCGTTCACAAAGATCCATTCATAGATTTTCAAATCGATTTCCATTTCAATCTGATTAACTCGTTAAATCTTTAAATCAAGATTTAACTTATAGCTTTCAAAACTCGTTTCCAAAGATTCATTCATAGCCTTTCAAAACAATTTTATTTCAAGTTAGATTAACTCGTTCGGTCTTTGAATCAAAGACTCATTTCATAAATTTCAAAACATTTCTATTCTATTTCAAACTTGAAATCGTTCAACACAATTTGGAAATCCTTTACTTATGTGAAAGCTTTTACTATTTGAAAACAAATAGTTCCGTTTTGGAAAATCCAGTTATATTTACACGAGTTAAAACCCTTGAATAAAAATTCAAATTTCCAAATCAATATCTTTAAAATGGTTTAACTCATATATAACTTGTATAGCATCTTTAATCCTTAGTTTCAAATCATAGAATTCAATTTAAAACTTGAATTCAAATTTAAATCAAATTATTTAAATTTTCAAAACTCGATTAAGTTATTCAAAATAACTTTTATCTTTGAAATTCCATTTCAAAACCTTTTCACTTTAAACCCAAATTTCCAATTTCAAAATCAATTGAAATTAAAATTTCAATTTCAAAAACATTAAATTTAAATTATCTGTGACTTAACCGATTTCCACGTGAAATCCATATTTGTGTGTGTAAAAGTGTAGTCCAGGGGTTTCACACACAATAGTGCAACAACATCAATCATCATAGATATATCAATATCGATAAGCGGTAAAATCCACAACGCTTATCTTCATTCACAGATTCATAGATAAAATAAATTTATCAGTCGCAAAGATTCACTATTACAATTCGATGTGGTTTTCGGATAACCAACTGGAACCCGACTCCCTGTCGCATCGAAATTCAAATGTCGTTTACGGGTCAAGGGTTTTCATATTCACATAGCAATATATTCATCATAGGTATCACAGTTCAGCATAAAGCAATTCATAGCATCATAATCACATAACAGAGATATAAATCCAATATGCAGCATTCAATGAAATCCAAACATCATAAGTAGGGTCAATTAATTAGCTGACTAACTTAAATCAGATTAATTACTAATCCTGGTTAATCAACATCGATAAATAACAAATTATTTTGATTAATTTTTCTTTAATCATTTAATTGATTACATTCAGTAATTATCTATTAATTACTTCTCTAAGTAATTATATATGTAGATTTTTTTTTAAAGAGTTTAAATCAAATTCCTTGTTAAATTCTCATATTAAAGGAATATTTCACATTTAGCCGGATTCAAACATTCAAATTTATCAAACTTAATTTAATTCCAAAATCTGGAATTCAAATTCAGAATTTAATCCAGGTTTAAAACTTTGTTTAAATTCTTACCATCTCAACTACCATTTCAAATTAAAGCAAAGATCCAATTTATACAACAAGACAGATTCAAGAAAAGGAAATCTGAAGTAATATCAAATCTGGAAGTTACAAACTTGAAGCAATGTAAAGAAGATCAAGCAAACAACTTCAACTTAAATCAAGTGAGGCTAAATAAAAAAAAATTCCAGATCAAAGTTTAAAACAGTTCTCTGCTTTCAAACATCAAGTTCAGGTGAGTGACTTCATTTTTTAAAATGCTTAAGTGTATTTCTATATGGTTGCCTGATTGATTCTAGTGAGTAAACACCTATTTTTCAAAGTTTAAACTTGTGTATTGCTTTGGAATAATATAAGCTTGCTGAATAGTTTTAAATAAACAATTTTGTGAATGTTTGTTGCTCTGGAAAACTTTCTATGCCCTGTTCTTTTATATGATGTGTACAGAGCAAAGAAAAAATGGAAACTTCAATGCTTCTTCTTACAAACACTTTGGACTTAGGAATTTAAGTTAAATAAATTTGTTTAAACTTAAAAATCACAATCTGGAAATTCCTTGAAGCTTGACAGTATAACATAGACTCTGTACATTAAATTTTACTGAAAAAAAGAAATTTTATGATGAACTCGAATACTTAAAATTGTCGATTTGATTTTATAACTTGAGTGAGCATTCAAAAACAAGATTTTTGAAACAAAAATATTGATTTTTGGTTAAGTGTTTTAAGTACAGTTCCTAGTTGAACTAAATATACTTTTAAATCAATTCCGGGCGATTCATCAATTATTAGATGTTGAAATTTTGGTCGAAGTTGGATTGGCCATCAATGAAGTTGAGAAAATTGTTATATGAATTTTTTTTTGCACGAGTTGATTTGTCGAATTCGATTTAGGGTTAGTTCGAGTTTTCAGGACCGATTAGTAATCAAGGCTAGTGTGACCTCAATACGCGATCGAGTTGTACGCAATGATGGGGGAGGTTAGTTTGGGACGTTGACGTGATGTGGCCGAAGATTGAGGGTCTCCGGTGGATGATGGTAATCAGGCGAGGCGATATACTGATGATGGTATATATAGCAGTATATACATATTGGCATATGTATATATTGGATTGATTGATTCCCGCCTCGTATAGCGGATGAGACCCTATTGCGCCGTTAGTAAGCGGATTTTATAAAACCTATATACCGCGATAATTCCGTACTGGAGCGGAATTGGTATTGTGCTAACGTCTTTGGATGCAGGGAAACAGGTTGGAGGGATCCGACTGGATTCCTCACCATATTGATTATTTACAGATATTTTGATATATTCTGTTATCATATGATGATATATGATATTTGACTGTTGTGATGGACTGATTGGTGTTGTTGCATCATCGGATTCAGTTTTGAAATGTAAAAATAACGACTTTTACTTTAAAAGGGTTTTTTTTAAAGTGATTTGTAAAAATATACATTTTATTGAATTGTTGAAGTGATTTATTTAAAATAAATAAACGTTCAAATTTTAAAGTTATAAAAGTTATAATTTTAGTGAAATATAACCGAAGTGTCGTTTTTTTGAAATAAAAGTCGATTTATTTATTAAATGGTTTAAGTTGGGATTTTTGAATAACTATAAACGATTTGTATAGAAAGATTTATAAAAATCGATATTTTTGTAAATCAAAATATTGGGCTTATAAAACGAATTTTTATAAGTGTTAGAAAGAAGTATAAATGGATTTCATAAGTGAATGAAATTAATAGATTTATAACGTGAAGTTATAAAGTAAATAGATATTGTAGAATAAAAGATTTATAAGAAATTTACTTATAAATTTGACTTTTGCACTTAGATGGGATATAAATAGAAATTGCAAAATGAAATGATTTTGTAAGTTGAAATCGTTATAAAGTAAAATAAAATATCAATACAAATGAAGCTTGCAAGAGAAGACACTCAAATTTATCACATATATTGTATCAGCCGAAATGAAGATAGATTTGTACACAACATATCAGCCAAGATGATAGCTTCATTTCAGTAAACAAAATAAAGTATATCTATACAACATATAGGACAAGTTCACTTTTTCAAAAGAAAAAAAAGGGGTGTCAGGCCTTATTATATACAAGTATGGTATAGAGTGTATTCATATACAAAAATATAATAAGGAAAGCAAGAAGCTACATCACACTATCTCAAGCATATTGTACAGCCGAAGATACAAACATAAGAAGACACAAAGGACTGAAGCATTTAATGCTAGCATAAACAAAATCAAATTCGAAATGTTATCAGCCTCCAAACAAGAAAATATCCCTGCTCATTTTGTACAAAGCAAATTATATCACTTATACATCCCCAGCAAACTCATTTCCTAGATATCAAACTTCTTCATTTCATTTTCGCTCATCAAAGTTAAGCAAGCCTGGAAAGAAAGAAAAATGAATGAAGTAAATACCATTTCAAATACATTATACATTTATCACTTTGTGATGTTGCTTTATGATTGAGGTACCTCGGATAAAGGTCGGTAACGACCGGGGGATGACATGACTCGTGTGTTAGTTACCTAGTTACAGCTCGGTTACAGCGTGAGTAGCGTCGGCCTTTTGTTTGCAGAGATCCGGTTAGGATCCGAGGCGTCTTTCCAGAGGCGTTTCTATTTCGGTAAGGAAGTTCCTTAGCCTGATCATTTGTTGGAAATCCAAAGAAACAATACGAACCCTGTACGGTTTTAGTTGTATTACCTGCTATGGAATGTGGCGGTAACCTGCTATTGAACGTAGTAGCTATAGTAGGCATACAACAATGGTTGTATGCTGGCTAAGATTTATATTATATTTTCGAAATGTTTTTCTACACTATGCACTAGTAATAATATCAAAAGAGTTTTGTTTGCGTAGTAAGCATGTTTGACTATCATAAGAAGAAATCTCCTCCAATTCTGCGTTTGCATTGTGTGTGTGGTGGGAGGTCTTATGGTAGTTTCATTTTCGAAAAGCATTGCGGATTTCAATGTTTAAAAGTCTTTTGTGTTTGTTTTAAAGATAAACTGTTTTTGTTGCTCACACCAGTCCCATGACTGATCTGGAGTTTATTGTTCCCTTCCTAAACTCTGGGTGCCCACAATTTTCCACACGGGCAGTCTAGAGTTGGGTTTTCTCAGATATTCAGGTTTGGTAGATTATCTGGAGCTAGTCAGTTCTTGGAGTTCATGGATTGACGTTGCTTATCTTGGAGCATTCTATTGGAGATTATCCACTGCTGGTGTTATCTATTTTCTTTCCGCTGCTATTTCTTGTATCATATCTCTGATGTATATTGGTATCTGTTGTATCATTCTGTTGTATCATACTGTATCGGATTTTGTATCTGTCATTGTATCAATGTTATATATATATTGATATGTTCTTTTTCTTCCGCTGTGTTGTTATACTTAATGTTGTTATAAGCTCCGGCGAATCGGATTTGAACGGTCGAATCTGCGGCATTCTAGTACAATGTGAAGTACGGATGTCGATTTTCGAACGCGAAAAATCGGGATCGTTACACATCTATATGTACTCGGTATCAGCACAAAGCAATAAGTAGGTGTGTTTCCAAGTTAGAACAATATACAATATAAAACAAATCATAAAGAGAACATAGAGTCATTAACGTAGTGATAATGATAGAGATATTTACAAGTCAAGTGGGGTACAAAATGAGTCAAATTCCCTCTACTGCAAAAAATGGATACAAGGTATCACCAATGTACAACACAATGTCATACATACATGAGGTAACATATACACATTGATTTATAATAATATTTTATCCTCATCTAAGATCAACACCCTCAAACTCCATGCTGTCAACATCTCTAACTATGCTTGATAGCTATATAATCAATGTGTACGGGGTTACACAACTTCATGGACCGTATGACAACCTCATGAATAATCCAAGAGATCGATAATAACATAATGACCATCTAAACTTTTAGCCTCATAGTAATCGACTTGTCTCTTACCCAATGAAATAATCATACGATCTCTCAGACCTTTGCTACTTCACTATGATCTCAGTATCATGGATAGTCGATTGGATTCTCAGTCCTATATGCTCTTAGCATCATAAATAGCTATTTAGGCATCAGTCTTAACAAACGATCTAATTGACTCTCAATTGTAAACACAATGATATTATATAGGTGAATATGTACGTGTCAATAACGTCTCAACTATAACAAGATGGGAGACTAACAGCTCTCAGCCCGCTCTAGGAGCCTTCCCCATATGCTCTTAGAATTACTCCTACAATTTTAGTTACCTCGATGGCCATCGTGATCAATTATCCATCTAACGCAAGACTATGCTATGCAATAGTCATAACCTTGAAAGTTTTCTAGTCAATTGTACTCTCAGTCCTATGTGCTCTCAACGTCATAAATAACTATTTTGGCATCAGTTTGAACAAATAATTTGATCAATTCTCAGTCGTAAACACAATGATATCATATATGCGAATAAGTATGTTCCTATAGTGTCTCAAATATAACCAATCGAGAGGCTGACAGCTCTTAGCCTACTCCAGGATCCTTCCTCACTTGCTCTCAGCACTACTTCTATAGTCTTTAGTTACCTCAATGGCCTTTATGACCAAATATCCATTTAGTGCAAGAGTTATGACTCAACAAGTGTCTAATGGTAAAAGAATACATGATATGTGACACAAGGCCAGTGGCTCTCAGCCATGCACATCAAAAAGGTGTGTCATGGATTCGAGGAGCGAGCCTGCAATCAGGCCGCTAGGATGGATTGTAACACCTCATTTTTTTAGTGATAATATTTAGAATATTTAATTAGCTAAATAAAATAAAATAATGTAAGATGATTAATAGAGTGAGATTTAATTTAATTAAGGGTAGCCGTGCCATGTTAAATGTAAATTAAAACGAGATAGCATGAATAAAAGTGTTAGGAAATAAGGGAGGGCAAAATGGGAAATAGGATGAACTCATACCCTAAACCCTTAGGAAATCAAACATAGGTTCATTTCACTTTTCTCAAGCAAAAATACCCTAAGGTCGGCCACTATTTTCAATCTCAAGAGAAGATAAAGCTAGGATTTTCAAGAGGAAGAAGTAAATCAACTTATTCAACATCAAATCTCACATTTTTAATCATAAAGCTAAGGTGAATGATTACTACATCCCATTTTATTATAGTTTTTTGTTTTAAGGTTAACTCGAAATGATTTTGCATGATAATGCCATGTTTTGGATGATAAAATGTTTATATATACTTGTTGGTGACTTATGCATGTTCATATTGATTTTTATGATATGTTTTGATGTGAAAACCCTATCTACTGACATCCAAAAAATGCCTTGCGATTTTAGATATAGACCAGAAATGTTATTTTAAAGATGGGTTTCAATTTTCATAATTTTCTAAATTAATGTGGATTTTATATTAATTTTCTAGTGAAGAAAATGATTTATTGGATTATAAATAATTTACGGTTAAATTATAATTAGTTTGGGTCTGAAACTTATATATTTTAGAAAACCTATTGAAATGGATTTTCTAGAATTTTTGTAGAATTTTCCAAAGTGTTTTGATGAATATATAAAATTATTTAAGGTATGTGACTTAAATGTTTTATATATTTAATTAAGGAGAAGGGGTATTTTGCAAATGATTTAAATTAATTAATTCTAAAATTATGGCAGTACTTTTAGAAAAGAAAAATTAGCAACTAATAAATGATGGCAGGTTAGTTTAAAAGTTTACTTAAAAAGGTTTAAAATCAGAAATTCATGTTAAAAGTATGTTTCGCCACTTTTGGTTTCGCCCACTGTAACGACCTAGAATTTGACCACTTTAAAATATACTATTTAAAGTGATTTTAAATATAAAATATATAACATTTTATGATTTAAATAATATTTGATAGGATTTGCAAAGAGAAATATACACAAAATAGGAATAATTGCTTATATCGACAAAAGTGACAAAATCCTGATTTCAAAAAAGTAAATTTCAATGGTTAAATAAATTATTTTAATTAATTTATGATTGTTTATATTTTTAAATAACATTATACAAATTTATTTTTAAATTTGGTTTACATAAATAAATAGTTTAACTAAAACATCAAAATATGACCGTAAAACATTTTGTCAAAATTCAACATTTTGTCGATTAAAAGTTGTCGCAACATTATCGCACCTTTATGTACACATTCTTATACATATTTTAACATATAAAGAGTGACTTGCAATTAACTAAACATGATTACTTTTTGAAAACTCAGTTAGAAAATTCTAGAAAGTAATTAGCAAAAGTAAACTAAAAGGACAAAACATGTCATTTCAAAATCATTATATTCTTTACTTATCTCTTAAGTGTAAGTGACATAAAGTGGTGATTTGAAACATGATGTTAAGTATTGAAAAAGTTATTTACTTAAAGTATAAGCAAAGGGTATTTTGGTCTTTTCTCAAAATATTATTTTAATCCAATTTTTTTCCTATAAATACCAACACACTTTCTCACTTTTTTCACACCTTTCTTCTCTATTTTCAAGCTCTTCTTCCACTCTTTAATGCTTCCATGCCTCTCTCAAAAAATTTCAAAAGCGAACAAAGTTATGCCAAAAATAATCAACAAAAAAAAGTATACCACTTATGTCAAGTTCAAGCTAGTAAGTTTCATCCATCCACCTAAGGCCATGCCCATCTAGAAGCCATCTCCACCTCTTTTCATCTCAACTCTAGGATAACAGAGCTATAGCCGGATTTCAAAAAGATTTGGGAAATAGTAGCGAAACTATAGTCAAAATCCATAGTGACAAAGTTAGTAAAATTGGTAGGAAGTATGGTTTAGATTTGGAGTTTCTTGCCTTAAAGTTTGACGGAGTGGAATCCAAATTGAGTTATTTCTTCCTTTAAGTTTATTAAAACCATTGCTAAGTTGAAGGAACTTTGAGTGTTAAGTGTTGCTTGAAAACCCTTATTGAATGCTTGTTTACTTTGTTTGCTAAAACAATGGTTTTATTTCCTTGTTTGACTATTTGTATGGTTAATTAAGTATTTTAAAATTTAGAAGTTAAATACTTAATGGGGTATTCAAAAATGACTAGTACACGTGTTTCGTCCATGAGATCCAAGGAGACTTGGGCGAGGGATGGAACATGTCGAAGGGAAAACCCGAATGCTCCAAAAATAAATATCAAACCGTTTTAACCCAAGATAAAATATAGTGTTATAAATATTTGATAGAATGAAGCATTGATTATCATTTATTGTTGTGTTTATTTCATTGATTGATTGTTTGAATTAGGCACGGCCAGCTTATGAGCACTGATTATTTTTTATTTATTGTTGACTTTGCTTCACCAGTTTATGAGCAATTAATTATCCATATGCATGGGCTAGGTAGAAAATAATTATAACTAACACCTTGTGATTTATTTCATGATTTGACTATAAGGTGTTTAGCGGTAATATTTAGTTCACTTCAATTTAACGAACTGTTTTGGAAATTGGTTTTCAAGTTGAAATGTTATGAAATGTTCTCCTTTAAAAGAAAAAAAGAGATATTTGAAAATAAATATTTTGAAGTGATTTTATATAAAAGTGGTTTGTATAAAAAATGGTTTTATAAAAATGTTTTATAAAATAGAAAGAATTTCGAGGACTAAACCCGATGATTTTAAGATGATCTTTGAAAGGATTTGGAAATGGAAATTATTGTAGATTAGAAGTATTTGTAATTATTAGTGTAAATGATTTTGTCACTTCGGGATATAAAATGATTTGTTATGTTACCAAAGATTCGGGTAACCCATAACTAAAAATGTGGGCAAGGAAGTTGCAGATGTTCTATAGCCTCAATACAGTACACTCTCGTTGAAAAGGGATATACATATCTATATTTATTTTCATAAGGCTAGGACCCAGTTGCCATGTTATTGGGAGAAACCTCCCGATCTGGTTGCATATATTTTGATATGCTTTTACAGTTGTAGTTTGGGATTTTTCAAATAAATATTTCAAAAGTGATTTGTTTTAAGATCCCGAAGTAAAGTATAGTTTGATATAAAGGATGTATATATTATTATTTCAAATAATTTGAAATGAAATTAGGGGTTTGGTCCAAAGAGATAATTTTCGAAAATAATTATATTTTGAAAACAATAAAGTTACTTAGATTTTGGAAATCTAAAATTAAAGATTAAGCCTAAGTGGGTAGTTTTGGGAATTGCATATTTTTTGTTGCATCATAGGCTCCATGAGTCCTATTTGCGGTTGGAGAACTACGTTGGCTTGATCCTGTATCTAATTGGGTACCCAATTAGATAAGGGTACGTAGGCAATCACAAGTGGTAGTGATGCAGCCACAATAATAACATAAAATTTTTCTGTTTATTGTTTGCCATATATCGTGTATTGATGTACTTTTCCTATGATTTCGAAAGGCAATGTTTAATGGTTTTAAAGAAGGATGTCTAAGGTTATTGGCTTTTGAAGGAAAAGGAATTTCAATGGTTTCAAAAGGTTATATGAATGGTAATGAAAGGAAGATTTGGCCTTTCGGCCTAGATAGAAGAAAGGGTTTTACATGGTTTCGAAAGCGGTACTTTCAATAGAATCGAAAGGGGTACTTTCAAATGTTTAAAGGTTTTCATCAACAAAGATTTGAGTAAAGTATATATATAGCATGGCAAAATGGCTTTGAGTAAAGCATAGAGTATAAATGTTTTCCTTGTTTAAGTTTGGTTTAAAAGGTTTTAAATCAATTCCAGATGAAGAGGTTTTCAAGGAAAATTATGGGAAGGTATCCCTAAGTAAAATGAATTAGATATTAGAATACCAGATGGGACTAGTATAGGGTCGTGCCCTATACATTAGCTATTGGCCCCAATGAATTTAGTCCAAAATTCTAGTATGTAGGGCTTTGTCATAGGTAAGACTAAAATTATGATTACACACGGAAAGGAATATATGTTTGTATGTAGATAGGTTATTGGTGAGCCCGTAAAACTATTAGGATCAGGTGAACCTGGGAGATGTTAAGTTAGGGACAGACCATCCAAAAGAGAAGTATTTAACAGATAGATAATGACAGACCATCCAGAAGAGGTGTGTCTAACAGATGTTAGATTATTTTGTTATTTTGTCTGGTAGGCCCGAGTCAGCCAAAGGTTAATAGTCAGCCAAACAAAACTAAAGTGTTTGAACAGGTAGTTCTTTTATTACCCAATATGTATGTTTACATAATGATGCTTTAGAGTATTTTACCAGTTGTGGTTGTAGGAAAAGATTTGCAAAAGATATGTTTTAAAAGAATGTTAGTGAGGGGAAACCCGTTCTGCTAAGCGGCGTGGTCTCACTTAACATTAATAACCGGGATGTATAGTATTATTCACACCAGGCTTTATGTATGACTCGAAGTTTAAGTTTTCCCCTTAAACTCTTGGGTGCTCAAAATTGATTTGAGTAGGTTAAGTGTTGAGGTTCTTTCAGGTTTTAGTAGGATGACGAATAAAGCTACTAGAGGAGAACAAGAGGCTAACGGATAACTATTTAGGAGTTGCAGTTCTTTGTTTTGTGTTTATTTTCCACTGTGTATGTATTAAGTCAATTATGACTATATGACTCTGATCATCCAAGGGGGCATCTTCATATGTCGCTCTTAGTGTATTTTATAATAAGTATATTTTATCATTGCTTGGGAAACGTTTTGGGATTATGTATCATGAATATGGAACATGTGTTTTGAAATGTAATGGAAAATTCTGTTTTGAAATCTGTGATTTGTTTCATATTCAAGTGCTTTTGATATTATAGATACCATTAGCATGACCGTATTTAACCCCAAAAGTTAATACTATAAATGACTGCAGCATCTGTAGCGCTTAGCTTTGGGCCTCTAGATAGGTGATGTTACAACTTGGTATCAGAGCATAGGTTTATGAAATACTTTAACTAAAAATGATTTTTGAAAACATAATCCTTAGGAATCAGAGTTAGGATCGGGGTATGGGATAAAGCTATAGTAACGTACTTGTATTTGTTATATATAAGTATATGCTTTATCTCTAGACTCCTATCTTTGTTAGGCCATTCTTCTGTATATCATGAAGCTTGAATATATATATGGATGGAAGAAGAGGCAAAGTTAATCTAGGAGGAGACAACACCACCACAAACGGAAATGCCCAATCAAATGCTAGAAGAGGTCAAGCTCAGGCGGAGAATGTTGGTGCTGGGGTTCCCCAATTGAACATGGGAGCCATGTATTAGTTTTTCATAAACATGATGCAAACTGGGATTGCTGCTGGGGTTGTTGGAGGAAATGCTGCTGGAGGAGGAGTTTAGGAAGCTCCGATGGTCAATCAGTATGCTAACTTGAGCAGAGACTATACTAGGCTTGGAGGAAAACCGTTTATCAGAACAGAGGATGCTATCGAGGTAGAAAACTGGCTGCTACATTGTGAGAGGATTTTTTCTTACCTAGGGCTCAATGACGAGTAGAAAAGAAGACTTGCTTCAAGGCAGCTTCAAGGAGCTGCTTTGTTTTGGTGGAATACTGTAACTGCTGGCGTGGATAAAGAGACTATGACGCGGGCGGAGTTTAAGAGGAGGTTTCAAAAAAGGTTCATGTCGGTAATGGCGCAGTCAGTCTTGGTCAGGAAGTTTGCTGAGATGGAACAATGAGAAATGTCAGTTCTAGTATATGCTAGCAGATTCGAAGAGTTAGCCCGGTACGGGTATGCCACTGTTGACACAGTGTTGAAAAGGAATGATAAGTTTATTAGAGGTTTAAACCGGAGTTGGCTAGGGCTACTTTACTGCACATCAAAGATCCATGTGATGTAGTTGTGGAAATGGCATTGAGACATGAGGAGATGTTAGCTTGTCTGGAGAAGAAGAAGGAGAAGGAAGTCTAGGTTGGACAGGGCCAAAAGAGAAAGTTTTTCCACAAAAAGAATGCCCAACAAGGAGGTGCGACAAAGAAAGGAAAGTCTGAGGTGGTCTTCTATAAATGCGAAAAGAAAGTACATTATGCTCATGAGTGTCGTACCGGAAAAGGGAAAGGAAAGGAGGTGATTGGAAAGAAGAACATCAGGTGTTTTAATTGTGATCAGATTGGCCACTACAAGAACCAGTGTAAAGAGCCAGCTAAAGGAGGCCAAGTGTTTGCATTGGAGCCTGATACTTCAAAGCCGACAATGCAAGAGAAGGGAAAGGCTGTGTTAGAAGATATGCTTTAGATCCATGATACATCCGTTAGCATTTTATTTGATACTGGTGCATCTCATTCTTTTATATCTCGATGCTTGGTAGGTAAACTTAACCTAGAACCCACATATTTAGTTACTTCCTTAAGAGTTGCAAATCCGATAGGAGGATATGTGACACTTGGGATAAAGTTTGACCACTTAGAGTTTGATTTGATAGGTTACACCTCTGTTTGCAGTTTGCATGTATTTGACTTTGTAGGGTTCAGAATTATATTGGGAATGGATTGGTTAAGTAATTACGATGCTAGGATATTTTGCCTAGATAGGAAAATATCACTTAGACACCCGAATTGTAGTGATCAGATAGTTTATACCGTAGAAAACCCCAGTTGTGAGGTGAATGCTTTGTTGGGTATTATGGAGTTAGAAGATGAGTTTAATCACGTTTTCATAGTTAGAGAATTCACAGATGTTTTTGAGTCTGTAGTTAGATTACCGCCAAAACGAGCCATTGAGTTTCAAATTGATTTAGTGCTTGTAGCAGAACCTGTAAGTAGGCCTCCAAGCAGAATGACGCCAACAGAGATAAAGGAGTTGAAAGCTCAGTTGGTAGATTTGGAAGTCAAGAGTTTTATTAGACCAAGTAGTTCGCCTTAGGGAGCAACCACGGTATTTGCTAAGAAGCCGACGGATCGTTAAGGCTATGTATCAATTATCGTAAGATGAATGAGAAGACGATAAAGAATCGATATCCACTGCTAAGGATTGATGATTTGTTCGATCAATTGAGTGGAGCCAGGATATTCTCTCAGTTGGATCTGGCAATAGGATTTCATCAGCTTAGAGTAGTGGAAGATAGTATACCATTGACGGTGTTCAGAACAAGATATGGGTCATAAGAATGGTTAGTTATGCCGTTCAGACTCACTAATGCGCCGACATTCTTTGTAGAATTGATGAACCGAATTTTCCGAGAGTACTTGGATAGATTCGTGTTGGTTTTTATAGATGATATTCTGATATACTCTAAGGATGAGAAGGAGCATGAAGTTCATCTTAGGGTTGTGCTTGAAATGTTGAGACATCATCAGCTAAAAGCAAAGTTTTCGAAGTGCCATTTCTGGAAGAAGGAAGTAAAGTTTCTTGGTCATGTGGTTTCGTAGAAAGGATCGTTAGTTGATCTAGAAAAGTTCGAAGCCGTTAATAATCGGAAAAGACCAGAAATGGTAACCGAGATAAGAATTTTCCTCTGATTAGTGGGATATTATCGAAGGTTTATAAAGGATTTTTTGCAGATAGTTGCACCGATGACTAAGCTAACGCGAAAGGATGTGAAGTTTGTATGGATCGATAAGTGTGAGGAAGCATTTTAGAGCTTGAAACACTTATTGACCCATGCACCTGCGTTAGTGGTTCCGGAGGGGAATCAAGATTTAGTTGTTTATACTGATGCGTGTGGAACAACATTGGGAGCTGTACTAATGTAGAGGGATAAAGTGAATGCATACGCTTCTAGATAGCTTAGACCACATGAGGTTAGGTATTGACGCATGATTTGGAATTAGATGCAGTTATATTCGCGTTGAAGATGTGGAGGCACTACCTATTGGAGAGAGGTTTGAGCTCTATACGGATCATAAGTCATTGAAGTACTTGTTCTCTCAGAAGGAGCTGAACATGAGACAACAGAGATGGTTGGAATTTTTAGCCGCTTATGATTTTGGAATTGAATACACCCGGAAAAGGAAACAAGGTAGCAGATGCACTCAATAGAAAACATCAGAATGCAGTTTTAGTGATGATCGCTAAGTGGAAAGATTTGGAAGCATTGTCAGCTTGTAGGGTGCAGTGCAGATCCTAGGCCGGGCCCAGTGGAGAAGGTGTTGTGTTGTCTTGTTTAGAAGTTCGACCAGTAATGATTGAGAAGATGGCTTCTAAACAAGAGGAGGATCTAGTTTTGGCTAAACGGATCAGAAAGTTAAGGGAAGGAAATGAGAGCGATGACTTGAAGGATTTCAGTCTTGACCAGAACAGGTGGTTGAGAAAGAAGGGCATATTATGTGTTCCGAATGTGGGAGACATAAGGAAGGAAGTCTTGGAGGGATGCCATCATTCGAAGTTCACTATTCATCCAGGAGGAACGAAAATGTATCAAGATATGAAGAGAAGTTTCTTCTGGAAAGGCATGAAGAGGGATGTTGGCTTATGCATGACACAGTGTTTGAACCGTCAGCAGGTAAAAGCCGAACATTGGAAGCCGAGTGGATTGCTTTAGCCATTGGATATTCCAGTATGGAAGTGGGATTCCATTTCTATGGATTTCATCGATCGGTTGCCGAGATCTAATAGAGGGAATGAAAGTATATGGGTCATAGTGGACATATTGACCAAGAGTGCCCATTTCATTCCGGTTAAGGCAAATAGGATGACACCTGCATTGGCTAAGTTATTTACGAAGAATGTGGTTAGACTTCATGGAATTCCTAGTAGTATATTGGTGATAGAGATTCCTTGTTTACTAGCGAGTTCGGGAAGAGTCTACATGTAAGTTTAGGAACCAAGCTCAAGATGAGTACCGCTTACCACCCGCAGACAGATGGGCAAACAGAAAGAGTTAACAAAATCTTGGAAGACTTGTTAAGAGCTTGTGGATTGGACTTTGGAGGATCATGGGAAGACCATCTACATCTAGTTGAGTTTTCGTATAACAATAGTTATCAGACTAGTATTGGGATGGCACCGTTTGAGGCTTTGTATGAAAGACCATGCAAATCCCCTACATATTGGTTAGAGACTGGGGATAGATTGGTTCTTGGTCCTGATTTGGTAAAAGAAGCAGCATAAAAGATTGAGTAGATAAGGGCAAGAATGAAGGAAGCTCAGTCTAGGCAGAAAAGCTATGTAGATAGAAGAAGAAAAGATTTAGAGTTCTCTGTTGGAGATCATGTTTTCATCAAAGTATCATTCAGGTTCGGTAAGATGGGAAAGTTAGCACCAAGATTTGTAAGACCATTTCCTATTTTAGAAAGGACCGGGAAACTTGCATATACGGTAGAGTTACCAAGTAGTTTGGTGGGAGTCCACGATGTTTTCCATGTATCTCATCTAAGGAAATGTGTTAAGGATCCAAACACTACTATAGCACTGACTGTGTTAGAAGATTTAGTAGTGGAACCAGATATGACTATAGTTAGGAAGCCTATCCGGATAGTCGAGAGAGATGAGAAGAAATTAAGGAACAAGACAGTCAGATTAGTGGAAGTCCAGTGGAGCGACGATGTTAGAGACTGTACTTGGGAAACTGAGAGCAGGATTAGAGACGCTTATCCTGATCTGCTTGATGGTATGTTCTACCTTTGATTGTTTAGTTGTGTACCTTACCGTAATTTCGAGGACGAAATTATTTAAGGAGGGGAGATTGTAACACCCCATATTTTTGGTGACATTATTTAGAATATTTAATTAGCTAAATAAAATAAAATAATGTAAGATGATTAATAGAGTGAGATTTGATTTAATTAAGAGTAGACGTTCCATGTTAAATGTAAATCAAAACGAGATAGCATGAATAAAAGTGTTAGGAAATAAGGGAGGGTAAAATGGGAAATAGGATGAACTTATACCCTAAACCCTTAGGAAATCAAGCATACGTTCATTTCACTTTTCTTAAGAAAAAAATACCCTAAGGCCGGCCACCATTTTCAATCTCAAGAGAAGATAAAGCTAGGATTTTCAAGAGGAAGAAGTAAATCAACTTATTCAACATCAAATCTCACATCTTTAATCACAAAGCTAAGGTGAATGATTACTACATCCCATTTTTCTTATAGATTTCGGTTTTAAGGTTAACCCGAAATGATTTTGCATAATAATGCCATGTTTTGGATGATTAAATGTTTATATATACTTGTTGGTCACTTATGCATGTTCATATTGATTTTTATGATATGTTTTGATGTGAAAACCCTATCTAATGACATCCAAATGCCTTGCCATTTTAGATATAGAACAGAAATGTTATTTTAGAGATGGGTTTCAATTTTCATAATTTTCTGAATTGATGTGGATTTTATATTAATTTTCTAGTGAAGAAAATAATTTATTGGATTATAAATAATTTACGGTTAAATTATAATTAGTTTGGGTCTGAAATTTATATATTTTAGAAAACCTATTGAAATGGATTTTCTGGAATTTTTATAGAATTTTCCAAAGTGTTTTGATGAATATATAAAATTATTTATGTATGTGACTTAAACGTTTTATATATTTAATTAAGGAGAAGGGGTATTTTGCAAATGATTTAAATTAATTAATTTTGAAATTATGGCAGTACTTTTAGAAAAGAAAAATTAGCAACCAATAAGAGTTTGACAAACATGGAAGGTTAGTTAAAAAGTTTACTTAAACAGGTTTAAAATCAGAAATTCATGTTAAAAGTATATTTCGCCACTTTTGGTTTCGCCCAGGAAGCCTTCGATGAAGACCCGCCTCCTTCCTCAAACAAATGCACATAGTATCAATCTTGGTACACAGTGAATTGGACAAAGGCGGAAGGTAAGAGTCGAAACCAAGTGGTTCCGAAAGGGTCGAAGTGCCTTTATGTTTTAAATGAGAAAAGCGCCTGCTAGCTTTCGACTAAGATGCTTTTGACTTGGTTGGCTTCTGACTAGGTCAATTGATTTAAAGAAAGGTTTTAAGGTTGCTCCTTTGTTCTAAGTATAGCTTCCGACTTAGTGTTTTCGACTAAGTCAATGGTTTTAAAGGTTGGTTATGAAATACTTGCACCTTTGTTTTTTTTAAATGGTAGCTTCCTACTATGTCGAAGCCTTTACTACCGCTTCCCACCTTTCGAAACTGAGATTTCGAAGGGGGTTGTTTTTTTTATAAAAAAAATACCCTGCTGCTTCTCCAATTCTTTCAGAAGGGATGTTTCGACATCAGCACTTCCTAACTTAGTTATAGCTTTCGAAAGGGTAAGCCTTCGACCCTATTGCTTGTGACCCTTAATGATTTTTAAAGAATAATCCAATCACTACAAGAAAATATATTATTAATAACACCATTTAATAACGCATTATTCTAAAGTGTTATTGTTTACCTTTAAATATTTGTTTTTTTACACAATTAGTTTTGTATGTACATATGCAACGCTTTGGCTCCAAATTTTTGTCTCCCTCCCAAAAACACACCCAATTTCGTCTCCCTCCCAAAATAACACTCAGCAATTTTCGTTTCCCTCCTAAAACAAAATAACACTAATCGAACTTATACTCCATCTCCAATCTCTGAAATTCAGCTTTTGTACTCCATCTCCGATCTTCAACATTTCGCTCTTCAGCAGCTGTGAAGTCGACGATGCCAGGAACCCTAATCTCCAATCTTCGATCTTTAATTTTTCTCTTCATCAATATCTACCAGATTCATCCCGCTTCCTGCGAAGGTAACATCTTTTTTATGCTTTATTCTTTTCAGCAAATATAATTTTGAGCAATGAAAAAAGCATGGGCTAATCCCATTAGCGCTCTGCCTAACACACGCACTCCCAATTTCTTCAGCCATCCCAATTTCTACAACCTCACGCTTCTTCATTTCAGACCTGATCTTGGCTCCTGATCTTGGCTCGCCTTCTCTTCCTTTTATTCAGGTCTGTACAGTTTGTGTTAATTATACCATTTTATAGTTCTTGAGATTAACTGATGCGGTTAGCTATTAAGATGCTGAACTGATTAAACGAGAATTATGGACTTGTTTCATCATTATAGTAACACAGAAGTTAAGAGAGGCTCAGTTTGCCGTTAATTTGGCCACTGTTGAATGTGCTGATGCAAATCGGATTGAAATTCCATGGAGAGAAGTACAAATTACGGACCAAATATTTTACGGCACCCAAATATATATAAAATGTACATAGAGGACCATGTTGCTTTCATTGCGCATCCACAATTACAGACTCATGTTCTTTCAGTTCAGAACAATCATGCGGTTATGGTTAACTGATGAAATTGGTTGATTATTCTTACTTTCGTTTGTCAAATTATATGTATATTTATTGGGAAGTGAAGTAAAAGTTTTTTTTCCAGTAATTAGCCACCTCTAATGTTTATTCCCATTATCTGTAAGTATGTAATTAATTAACAAGACGTACTGCATTCACTACTTTAATCCAATTTCTTTGACTACTTCCAATATTTGTCATGCACCATTTTATGGAATCTATTTCTAAAATTGTTACACATTTACTGTGCACTCAGGGGGCACACCTTGTGGAAAACGCGATGAACCTTGACAGTATTCATAAACCAAGTAGTTCTCCCTTACCAACTTAAGTTTTGCAGCATCACTTTCATCCCAAATCCAGTTCCACCATCGACCTCTACTTTCCGAACAAGTCATTCCATCAGATGTCATCACACAAGCATCTGCATTGTAATTGCGATAGTATTCAGTGAATGGTGCTTTGGTCCAGTTGGTTTTCACTTGACCTTTTCGAGTTGCCCATTCTTCTCCATTCCATAGAGCAACATAAGAATTCAATGGTTGGTTTGTCAAGAAAGGGATCCCTTGTTCTTGAGCATTCTTGAACACTCTTACAGGTACTTCATCAACTAACCACCTGTGTATACCTATTGCTTATGATTGGTTCATTACAAGTAGTATGAATTTTGACACTGTGGATTACTTACAATATGTTGTATGGGTTCCGGATAAAGGTATAGTTATGGAAGTCTGTAGTAGGATCAAACCATAGATAAATTTGTTGCTCCCTATCACCAATACCATTAGTCCACACATTGGTGTGTAGTATTAATGGCTCTCCTGTTACGTTTCCCAACAATTCGAAGTCCATTTCATCGTTTGTTGGGCGTGGTGATAGAAGCTGTATTTAAAATTTGATTTTTTATGCAATGAATACTGGTATGGATTTATGAATAAATAGTTGAGAGTTGGAAATTTTCATACAAAGAAAGATGTCACGACCCCTGCAGAGTAATCTTGTACTGCTTTGATTTGAACGTCAAACCGTCCATAAGTATATTGTTGTTTGCTTCGGGCTTCGGAACCTTGAGAATCCATGTCCATATAAAGTTGTAGTTGGTTTCCATATTCATGTATGTTGGCATTTCCATATGTTACATCTGCATCTGTAATAAAGTTTTCAGAATATACAGTTGCAACAAAAGCATTAAGGAGTACAAAAGCTATGAAAATTAGGAAACTTTGTTTCGCCATTATTATAAACTGACTTAAAGCTATAATATTTATGTTTTGGTGCTATAAATATACATTGAGGTTGAGGTAGCTTGTATAGAAAGATGGAACAAAGAACAATGATTTAAAGTTTTGATCCACCGAACATTAAACAAACATTTTCTTTCCACCGCTGAAACTTTCTAGATCTGGTTTATTTTACATTGTAATTTTGTTTAAGAGTCAAGAGATCAGTTGTCTTCTTCTCTTGTTAAATACATTTATATCAATATATGCACCGCAAACTAAGTAAACCTGAGATCGACAGATTGGGATGGCAGAAGAAATTGGGAGCGCTAACGAAAGATTGGTGAATTTGCTAGGATTATCTTGTCAATGAAACGAGAGGCTTCTTGTTGCTGAATTACATTGGCTAAGTATCTCTTTCACTGTGAGTTGGTTTGATTTTGTTTTAGTCATATATGTTTTAACTTTTTGACATCGTCATATTTTTATGACATGCTAGTAGATGATACCAATGAAATTATGTACTACCCTTTGAAGATTTCTAAAGTTTAGGATAATTTGGAAGTCTGATAATAATATCGTGGGGAGTTTCACTTTATTTTAGTCTCATGAGAAAAGCGGCCATACTGATTTATTTGTGTTAGGTATGCTTGCAAGTCAAATATGTTTACACTCCAGCAAAAATACGTAGTTTTGTTATTCTACTTGAAATCCAGTACTATACTCGGTTTAATAAACATTGATAAAAATGGAAAGTTAAGTTGTGTCAGGTTGAAACTAATACCCTTTATCATTCTCATTGAAATACATTACAAATAGGGAAGCCAATATCCAAATTCCCATACAAAAAAGATGGGATTGCTTATTCTATTATATATGTCACACTGTCTGTTCATTTTGAAATGTTCCAAACACCCGTCCTTTATGAACAAAAAGTGTAAAGTATTAATAAGATTATGCCTAACTTATAAATATTCAAAAAATGTCTTCATGAAATAATGAGACGCGGAGATTTATAACATTTTTTATTATTATAGATCTGCAAAATAAAATAAAAGAATCGATTGATGAGGTTAAAGATCATCGACTTGGTAGTGACTGGAAGCCACGTTGCCCAAAATGAACTGTAATGGGTTCTTGTTATACAATGTTACTGGTGAAGTACTTTCATTCTAAGATGGACCTGAAGCTTCAGGCTATTGATCAGTATGATCGTGACTAGAAAATGAGTGGTTATTATTAGGTCAAACGAGGGATTTCCAAAGGGTCGATAGACGAAATGCTTCAACAGATGGTTGCTGCAACTGAGAAAAGTGAGGTTAACATTGCTTTAATCTATTTTCCATATTGAGAAAATAGATCAGTAGAAATAATCAATTGTAGTTTCTAGTTCATGCAATTCATGCACTTGCTTTAATGTTTGTACACTGTAATGAAAAATATATATCACATTTCTATCTGAGCACGCACTTGTTTTAACATTTTCTGTTTCTTTGTGTTAACTTCGCAGGCTTATTTGGAAGGAAGCAAGGTCCTTAGTACGCAACTAGATCAGATCTTGCATGTTGGAACTCTGTAACGTTTGTACTATGTAATATTTGGAAGGATTGCTTTAATGTTTCCACTCTGTAATGTTTGTACACTTATTAAATTGACATTATTTTCTGTTTCTCTGTGTTAACTTGGCTGCAGGCTTATGTTTTATTCAATGGTTATGCACTTGCTTTAATGTTTGTAAACTGTAATGAAAAATATATCACATTTCTTTCTGAGCATGCTCTTGTGTTATATTTGTTGATTATAATCTTTATTCGTTTATGAAGATTTAGTTTGATTGCTATTATTAAAATGTAATATATAGGCAAAATGGTGTTATAAAGATTTCCAATTCCGTTGAGATTTAGCTGTATTATAGCGGCTATAATGAGCTATTGAATAAATATTTTATAGCGGCAAAATGGTGTTATAAAGATTTCCAGTTCCGTTGAGATTTAGTTGTATTATAACGGCTATAATGAGCTATTGAATTAACGTACCATAGCGGTGAATTTGCGTTATAAAACTAAGCTCAACCATAGCGTCATATTTTGTGTTATAAATATTCAACAGTTTTTTATAACATGTCGATATACAGCGCTTATCAAACCGCTATGGTTGTGATTAATAGCGGCTATATGCCGCTATAAAAGACACTTTTTGTTGTAGTGAATGGTTTCGAAAGAGAATGGTTTCGACTTAAATAGTTTCGAAAGGTATTTTTCCACGTGCTTTAAATTGAATCCCAAATGCTTTCGAAGGGTTTAAGGGTTTGATGCCTTCGAAAGGTTTTAAAGAAGGTTTCGAAGGGATGGTTCCCCTATGTTTTCGAAAGGTCTAAAGGAAAGGTTTTTCCACTGGTTTTGAATAAGTTTAAAAGGAAAGGTTTTTCCTATGATTTCGAAAGGCAATGTTTAATGGTTTTAAAGAAGGATGTCTAAGGTTTTTGGCTTTCAAAGGAAAAAGAATTTCAATGGTTTCAAAAGGTTATATGAATGGTATCGAAAGGAAGATTTGGCCTTTCGGCCTAGATAGAAGAAAGGGTTTTACATGGTTTCGAAAGGTGTACTTTCAATAGGATCGAAAGGGGTACAAATGTTTAAAGGTTTTCATCAACAAAGGTTTGAGTAAAGTATATATATATAGCATAGCAAGGTGGTTTTGAGTGAAGCATAGAGTATAAATGTTTTCCTTATTTAAGTTTGGTTTAAAAGGTTTTAAATCAATTTCAGATGAAAAGGTTTTCAAGGAAAATTATAGGAAGGTATCCTTAAGTAAAATGACTCGGATATTAGAATACCAGATGAGACTGGTATAAGGTCGCGTTCTATGCATTAGCTATTGGCCCCAGCCAATTTAGTCCAAAATTCCAATGTGTAGGGCTTTGTCATAGGTAAGACTAAAATTATGATTACACACAGAAGGGAATTTATGTTTTTATACAAATAGGTTATTTGTGAGCCCGCAAAACCATTAGGATCAGGTGACCCTGAGAGATGTTAAGTTTAGGATAGATCGTCCAGAAGAGAAGTATCTAACAGATAGATAAGGACAGATAGTCCAAAAGAGGTGTGTCTAACAGATGTTAGATTATTTTGTTATTTTGTCTGGTAAGCCCGAGTCAGCCAAAGGTTAATAGTCAGCCAAACAAAACTAAAGTGTTTGAATAGGTAGTTCTTTTATTACCTGATATGTATGTTTACATAATGATGCTTTACAGTATTTAACCAGTTGTGGTTGCAGGAAAAGGTTTGCAAAAGATATGTTTTAAAAGAATGTTAGTGAGGGGAAACCCGTTCCGCTAAGCGGCGTGGTCTCACTTAACATTAATAACCAGGATGTATAGTATTATTCACACCAGGCTTTATGTCTGACTCGAAGTTTATGTTTTCCTCTTAAACTCTCGGGTGCTCAAAATTCATTTGAGTAGGTTGAGGGTTGAGGTTCTTTTAGGTTTTAGTAGGATGACGAATAAAGCTACCGAAGGAGAGCAGTAGGCTAACGGATAGCTATCTAGGAGTTGCATTTCATTGTTTTGTGTTTATTTCCGTCGTCTATGTATTAAGTCAATTATGACTATATGACTCTGATCATCCAAGGGGGCATCTTCATATGTCGCTCTTGATGTATTTTCTAATAAGTATATTTTATCATTGCTTGGGAAACGTTTTGGGATTATGTATCATGAATATGGAACATGTGTTTTGAAATGTTATGGAAAATTCTGTTTTGAAATCTATAATTTGTTTCATATTCAAGTGCTTCTAATATTATAGATAGTATTAACATAGCCGTATTTAGTCGCCGTAAGTTAATACTATAGATGACTGCAACATCTGTAGCCCTTAGCTTTGGGCCTCTAGATAGGGGATGCTATATGGAAACTAGCCTAATCTGATTTATTGCACGTCCTATAACAGGTGTATACACACCATAGATAGATACACTTATGGCTCTCAGCCCGCCCACTCCCAGTTTGCTTCGCCATAAATATAACACCCTATATACTCCACTCTGTTTGAGTGATGTCTACTTACAAAAAGTAAAAACATCAGCTCAAGCATTCCATACCATCTGGGTGTTATTCGCTCATTTACTCAATGCTTGTAAACTACACTCACATAATATTATATACCATGAGTCAAAAGAGTGAGCAGACAAATATTACCGAATGTCTCACACCAAATGGTATTACAAATCTGTTTCTCACTATATAGAACTTCACATGATAATATTCTATGTAGCGAGTCCAATGAATAATCGAAGAAATATTAATGAAAGCCCTATACCAAATGATATTATAATTTCATTTATTCAATATTCTCATCACATAAAAATATAATCAACCATAGCATACAATTCACGTAGAAAAGAAGATTGTTTTATGGAAAAAAATTCAAATATTCCAAAAGCCTTTATGTACTTCAAAAGGTTGAACTACTATTTTTCTTCTCATTTGTACAAAACCAAAAATAAGGAATTTAATTCTTACAAATAACTTCCAAACCTCCTTTTTATATTTTAAAATCCTAGAAACCTCTTATATAGCGGAAGAACAAGTTACATTTCATGTAGACAACTTGCGACTAAGTTTAAAGGGTCAAAATCATTAAATAATTTGGTGCTTTCAAAAGAAAAGGTGTAGCATAATCAAATAGCTTTCCAAAACATATTTCGGTTCTAAAAAATATGGAGTGCATTGAAAGATATATAAATTCTACGAAATAATACGAATTCTGAAATGAATTTAAAAAAGCAGGTGCACTTTTTAAAAATTCTATTTTCACCTAGAAAACCTCAACTTGTTGCATAATACTCAAAACTAAAGTTGCTCCATATTATCATAGTTTCCAACGAGTGCTAAATTTTCAAAAATGGACAAAAGGTTTGAAAGTTACGATCAAAGTACTATGATGCTTCAACTCAGAATTTTATAGCGCAGGCTAAATTTTTTGTTTCATCTTTAAACACATTTTAGCATTAGAAAACTTTAATATTTTGAAAAGTGACATCAAAGTTGTTCCTTATGAACAAACCTTTCAAATGAAAGATAGAGCACTTAAATCCAATCAGAATATCAAAAGTTATAGCTATTCTATCACAGTGCCTTTGAAACCCCACAATTCAAAACATATCAATATCACACTAATCCAATCAAAAAGCTAGGCAAATCATGGGTTCAAGACTAAACAAGCAAGTAAACAATTCCAAAAACATTATACAAGCATGCAATTAAACAATTTAGACATAGATTCGTGAGTGGATAGAACTCACCTTAGCTAGCAAAAGCTCCACACATCTTATGGCATTCCAAAGCTCACAAGAAATCTAACTTTTCTCCTTACTAAAAATGCTACATGACACCATAGTTGTTCAAAATTCCATTTTGATGATATCCTAGCGGTGTAGAGCCAAGTAGAGAAGCTTGGATTTAAGTTTCATAAATTTTAGAATTTTATATAATTTTATAGAAACGAAAGGAGAAAAATGAAGAGGGACTTGTATGTGAAGAAATTTCAAATTTCACATGCAAAGAAGATGTTTCTAGAGCCAAGAAAATGCTACGGACATGAATAAAGAGTTTGGGCTAATAGGGTTTGGTACTAATTTCTTTTTTTTCCTATTTTCTTTTCATGAGACCACTTCTTCATACTTATCTTATCCCATAATAAACCAAAGTAAATCTAATCATACTTCTTAACACTCATTTAACATTGTTTTCAATTTTATAAAATTATTTCCATATTTACATCTTTAGGCCCATTTATTAAATAAACTCTAAGACCCCTTATAAAAATAAAATAAAATTTCTTTTCTTTTAAAAAAACTTCAAATCTAATTTTTTTTTTCAATATTATATTTTTATAAGAATTATCTAACTACTTTTTAATATATTTAAAATCAATCCAATGTTGAAACATTAATAATACTAAAAAAAATAAGCAAAGCCATCGTTCATTAATAACTTATAATTTCAAAATATTTACCACCAAAATAATTCATCAATGATTTCTCATTTTTCCACAATGTTCTCCATCATAATATCTTAATATTTAAAACAATCCAAAATTATTCTCATTTTAATCTAGAAATCCATTTTAATTAATCAAAACACTATTATTAATTTTAATTAATTACTTCTCAACACTGGGTTGTTACACAGTAATCACTTTCTCACTTCCCAAAAACTACTCTAAATCTCCATTAACTAATTTATATGCCAAAAGTTATAAATTCTCTTAAAAAATCTAATTAGACCAACCAATTATAGGGTGATTATTATAAGGATTAGTAAGGTGATTTGGGGATTTCAATATTTGCTACCAAAGGATTCATGTAGTTGCTGGTTGGACCTATTTCATCTCGTTTTGGTGATATTTGGATTTTAAGTGAGTGATCTTTCTCCGTCATAATACTATAATAGTTAATCTGGTTTTAAATGATGTTAAAATATTTTCAAGATAAAAAAGCGATTTTTACCAGATCTACACCTACCTTTGTTTTATAAACAAATCTTAATAATGAATTTTGATATAATCTTTGCATATGTTTATATCGGTACACCATTTTGGAAAATAGGCTAGATTTTGATTATTTAAGTTTTTGAATTCAATTATTCTTGCATGTATGCATTATATGGAATGTATGTATTGTATTGCTTTAAATGGATGTATTATATATGGTTGTATTTTATGAAAATGCCAATTGACGAGTGAATTAGTGTTAGGATATGTTCTATGTTGGATCTTTTGTACATGGATGGTCAATTGGATGGATTATTCAAGTTGAAGTGCATCAATAATAAAGATCCATATCGATAAAGCAAAGTTTGGATGGATATACTTTGGAATTATAGAATGATGTATCGATCTAGATTTGAAGATTTTATGCAAAATAAAGCAGCGAAACAGAGGAGGATCTACGTTAGAAGTCATGAAATGACAACATTTTTTTTGTCTAAGTTACACCTTTCGGCACCGACCGTCGTGGGTCAATACCAACCAATGGTGGGGGAGTTGAGTGCAAAGTTGTACTTCATGGTGAAGTGCTTAGGGTGACTTGGAGGCATACATGATGGGGACTAGGGCACATGATGAGAAAATACGGCAACTCCCCCACCATCGAATGATTGAGATGAGAGCACTGCCAAATGATCTAATATTGGACCAAGGTGAAACTAACTTTAGGCTATGGAGCTTAGTATGTGAAGTGAACTTCGAGGCTAGCTAGGATGGTTCGGGATTGGGATCTTAGCCATTTTTTGGCTAAGTAAGAATTAGAATGGGCCAGTACTGACTGAATCAGTCGGTATCAAACCATACTTTTTTACGGCATGTGAAGGGGGCATCTCATGGAGTGTGGTTAATCGATCACTTGCCTATTGGATGAAAGAGTAGTGAGTTATGACCTATGATCGAACGATCTTCAAAATGATGGATATACAAAGGAAACTCGAGGCAAACATCAAATTTGACATCATTGCTTGGGGAATGACATGGGAATGACGTGGGACTTTATGAAGGTGTTTTGACTTTGGTTACTCGATGGGAGTTGTTTTGATGATCCATGGAGGAAAATTCGTTGATGTGAACTAATGAAGTGGAATGTATGATGTGTTCTACTGTGGCGATGTATGTTAAGGGATCATTGATAACTTATAAGTTTCGATCTATGCTCATAAAGAGGGGCATGTGAGGACGCTCAATTGGATTTGACCATATCTCAAATCTTTGACTGTAGATCTGTGTATTCTAGACATTTGATTGCAAGTCTAGTTTTCTGTTCTTTGAAGTGACATAAAGTCAAGCATTGAGAAATCAAGATGTTGAGTTTTCTCTAACTATTGATGTGGTCATACAAGTTTCCATATATCCAATGCACTTGAGTGGGTGATGTGAGATTTCTTGATGGTTGTTACATTTGCTTTATTCTCCTATGTATGCCACATGATGTAGGTATTATTGACTTGGATACCTAGACCCTTATATTTTACCTTTAGCTGTAGTACATCCATATGATGATGATAGTAGATATGTATATATTTATGTTATTTGCTAACTCTTTGGATGTAGGGATGGGTCAAGTATGATTCTCCACATCTCATTTTCCTCTTTACTATGTTGGCTTTTATAGTATTTGAAGATTATAGATTGCTCATACCAAACTATTGTCTGACTCGAGATTATTTGCTTTGCTTCTTATCATTTTAGGCACTCTTAAATAACTAGATTAGAGATAATAGGTATGAGGTAGTGCATAGAGCTATATGGAGGAGGAGCAAGTGGTTAACAGTTTCATATATTTACTTTTAAGCTATTATCGCTATGTATTCCATTGTGCAATGTTGTGGAGCTATTTCAACACTTGACTATTATTTAGAGATGGTTATTTTGGAATTTATTATTTGATATTTGAACTCTACTCTTGCATTTTATTTTGTATAACTATGATGAACCTACTGCACCCTGATTTTGTTTGGTTAACTTAGTTATATTACTTTCATGTCTATTTTATATCTATGTTGGTTATTATATTTTATTCTATGTGTTATGTGATATACAATAAATTTTGTTTTTGGATGATGCTATTTTACCTTAGCTACCGCTCTACATCAGCCTGGTACTACTGCAACGAACTATTAAGTATATTGGGTGTTGGAGGTCTAGGGTGGTCGTCATACAACAGAACCAAAATTTCTTCATCTAATTTTTCCATAGCCAAACCATTTTTCATCTAATGCTTCATTAATACATATGAATATTAATCCATTATTGAACTTAATTTTTAGTAGATTTTCCATTTTTTGCAAATTGTGTAACCTTAACTAAGGTTAACATAGTAATAATAATTTGAAGCTTAAATTTGGTGATATTACTTCGATCAAAATACTCAATCATTATTACTTTTATTTTTTTTGTTAACTGGGTTTTTAACCAAGCAGAATTCAATCAGATGTATAAGGTTAAGATGAAGACGAAAAGACTCAAGAACTTCGAAATACGATCGGAAGGATGAAAGAATGGAACTCAACAAAATTCATCCAATTTGGAACAAAGTGGAGGAGTTGGTACCAAGAGGTTTTCTCTTGGTATCGATATGATTTTCCTTCCTATCTTGGCTTCATAACTTTATATGATTCATGTTTTACCTCAATATCTTGTGGTGATGTGCTTTTCTCAGAGTTTGGATGAGAAATTCTCACTTTTGATGAGATGAAAGCCAAGAGAGAAAGATAATTCAGGTGCTATCAGAAGAATCATCTAAATCAACTTAGAATATATGGAAAAGAACCTGGAACACATTAATCTAGAGATATAAGAATGGTGCAAGTGAAAACAACAAGTTTCCACTTAAGGAAAGCACTCGGTACCGAGAGGAACCTCTCGGTACCGAATGGTTTTTATTGCACGTGGGCCCATATGCTCATGTGTACATCTGTGGGCTCTCTCCTGGGCTTTGACTCAAGTAGATTTCTGACCCTATCTATTTCTCTATAAATATTGGCCCTACTGCAACTAAAGAAGGATCTCCACTCTGCTTCTATTATTCATCTCTTATCTCCTTCACAATAGTCACCTAGGCATCTACTGTTGGAAGTTCTAAGCTATTGAACCTGTCAAATCCCTGTACTAGTGACTTGTATTCTCAAACTCTCTGTAATCATCGATTAATAAATTATAAAGTGGACGTGGGCCAAAGATTACCGAACCACTATAAAAATCTTGTGTCTTGCTCTTCTTTTTCTACTATTTAACTGTCATCTACTAGATCTAGGTCTTGTAGGTTCCTTGCAACGTACCTTTGGGTGTTGATCCATTTTTGGCATCAACATTTTGGAACTTTCATTGGAAAAACTGAATCCAGGCATAGATCTATCTCTCTACTTTGGATTAGAAGGATTCAAAAGTTAGATCCAAGAAACTTACTTGAAGAACTTGATAGTTTGGCACTGGAAATTAATAGCACCTAGAAAAGGAAAATCTGTATCCGAATGATCTACAGGAGTGGTAGCTGGTGGTGATGAAGAAAATACTCACCAAACAGAAGTTAATAATGAATAGACAGTACCAGGCTCTTCATCTCAGAATGAAGTAGTAACTAGAGGAGAGCTTGATAAGATGATGTAAGAGCATAACCGAAAGATAGTGGATAGCCAGAAAGCTCTAGTGGATAAGATGGATGCATTGCTAACTCTGCAGCCGCCAAGGACAAGGAGAGTTAGAAGGTAAACTTCTCCCGCGATAGAATAAGAGAACTCTTCAGTTTCTAGCTAAAACAGAAGGGATGGAAAGAAAAAACAGAAGGAAGCTGTGGTTGGAGTTGTAGGAATTGTTGCATAAGGAAGTATAAGTCTTCCCCCATAAGGAAACCAACCGGTACCGAGAGGAATCCTCTCGGCACCGATAGGAATCTAAGATTGGATGATGCATAAACTAGATACTATGGTGGTTTCTAATGAGGAAGAGGATGTACAACTTGATGGTGATGATTTGGAGTTGGATGATGATGCTGATGGAGGTGGAGTCCAACAACCACCGCTCAACCAACCGTACATCCATGGAATACCGAAGGAGTGGTTCTGCCAAAGATAGGAGGACCTAGATGTCAACCGAAAAACCAAGACCATTTGTGGAGTCAAACACTTGGTGCGACCCCTGACAGTCGACCTTTGGATTACCGTGCTAGCGAGGAATACATCATTGAAATGGTCAAACGATTGGTAAAAGAAAGCAGTGGTAGGAAGAACGAGGATTGGGGTTCCGCACCGAGCCGAAATCCATTCACTGAAAATATCTTGAGAGAGGAATACCCTAGAAAGTTCACTATAACAACGATGCCATTGTACAATGGAACTACCAACCCTAAACAACACTTACTCAAGCATGAATGACATATGGATTGAGCTAGAGCTACATACGTTTTTCGTTATAGGTGCTTCCCTATCTTCTTGGAAGGAGTCTCTTCTAGGTAGTTTACTAGGCTCACGATGAAGTCCATATCTACTTTTGATGAATTAGCTAAGAAGTTTCTCGAATAGTATAGGCTCCATACTTCCCGACCAAAGGACGTGATGTCCCTGTTTGGCTTTGCGCAAGGACCTAAGGAGTCACTAAAAGCTTTCTTGAATCGATTCAACATTGTTGTTATGGAGGCTAGCAATCCGAAGGAAGATCTCATATTCATGGCACTTGTTTGGGGCATTCACCTAGACATGGACTTTGTTAGGTGGCTAAGGATGAAACAATCAACTACTATGAAAGAATTCCATCAAAAGGCAAACCAGTTTCTATGATTAGAAGAAGAAAGCTTAGTCGAAGGAAAGATCGACGATGGACAATCAAAGGAGGTATTTCAAAGAAATGTGGCGGTTAAACATGCTGGAGAAAACTCTGGTGGATTTGCAGGAAATGTCGAAAACTCTAGGAACCAGAAAATGAGGAACCAAAACCCTTGTGGTAGGAGTAATGAGAATAGGAAGTGTCCCAAGAATATGCGACCATAAGATTATACGCCTCTAAATCACACACTGAAGAATATTTTATTGGCTACTTAGGGAACTAAGCAATATAAGAAATTGGTCAGGAGGGAAGCGATGAGCAGCAGAAGCGATATGGGAAGTACTTCCACTTTTATGAGATGCATGAGCATAATACCAACCCATGTCGTCACTTTAAGGACTTGATTGAGCAGCTAATACAGAAGAACAGACTCTAGCGGTACGTTAAGCAACAACAGAACTCTGACTAAGCTGTCGGACCCTAAGGCCCATCAGCTCAAGGAAAACCATTGGACCCAGTGGAGAGGGGCCCAAGAGTATGGATGGAAGACTAGTAATTAATACTATAACCGGTGGACCTCATCCAATGGAGAGAAGATAAGGGCAAGATGGAAAGATATGTTAGTTCATTGAAACATGCACCGTAGGAGAGTTGGTACTTCATCGAAGACAGAGCTTCGGCTAAGCAATTGAAGATGATAGCGGATGACATCATGTTTAGAAACCAATATTCTGGTAGGGTTGAGGCACCAACCTTCGATCCTATTGTAATAATGGTTGGAATTGGACCAACAGTTGTGCGCCAAGTTTTGGTGGATAACGAAAGCTTAGTAAACATTCTGTTTAAAAAGGCTTTCGACCAAATGAAAATCAGTATAAAGGATGTAACTGCCTGCAAGATGAATATTTAAGGATTTACCAGTGAAGCTAAATAACTGATTGGGACATCGACTGGCCTGTAGAGCTTGGTGAAGGAGAACATAGGGTAGTGCACATTCAAACATTTGTTATTATCGATGAGTACTCAGCATACAATGCTTTCTTGAGCCAACTAGTCCTTGCTGATTTTAGGATTGGTTTGGCTCCATAGTGCTTAACGATGAAGTTCCCGATGGAGAATGAAATTGGAGTGGTGCGAGGGGACCAAATCGCAGTAAGAGAATGCTATGCTGTAGAACTGCGAGAAGCTAAATGCCAGGAGAAAACAAAGAATATAGGGAAGAATCTCCACATTCAGGAACCATTAACATAGAAATTACAGAACTACCCCTGGCTCAGGGACCATAGCCAATTTGACAAGTCTATGGATCTCTAGAAGAAGTCAAGGAAGTACGGGCAACATCGACAGAGCTTACGGTGAATATCCCTATTAATAGGGATAACCAGACTCGAGTATTGAAGATTGGTTCTCAGCTCAGAATTGGATTATGTTGAATCTCTATTTCTAATGTTTTAATAATGACAACTATATCATCATATATTTCTAGTTTATAACTATATTGCAGGTGAAAGAGATACAACAAAGATTGATCTCATTCAAGAAATTTAAAGGTCATCTTCATTAACTACAATATGTACATGGTCATAGAATTATATGTAAAATCTCCTTGGTATCTCGTATACACATATACACGCCTACATATATAACTATTTACAAAGAGCTTGTTTATTTCTATATTTCGAAAAGGCAAAAATAAACTTATATTTTTTCTAGGTTTACTCAGTTCAGTCGACTGAGGTATTTTCTCAGTCGATTGAGGGTAGTCGACTGAAAAAATACCTCGGTCGACTAAACCTTAATATTTTACCAATGTTCAAGTTTTTTGAAATTTGGCATGAAGTAGATTGAATTTTATACTCAGTTGACTGAACGCTATATAACGGCTACTTTCTGAAGAGTCATTTTGACCTTTCTAACTGTAATAATCATCTACGAATGATTGCAACCATTTGCTATATCTCTTTCATTTCTATAAATACATTATAAGCTCAGAATTCAAATATTAACTTGCTAACTTACTTACTTGCTATTTCTATATTCTCTGATCTCTTAGTACTCATTGCAATTCAATTCTCAATATTTACCCAAACTACTTCCATAATCACAAACTGTACACTTTCACATTACCAAGAAGATTATAGGAAGAATTGTACCAGCAGTCAATATCAGTGTTATTTGTAACACAAAGTTTGTCAAAGAAACTAAGTTGTATTAGCCTATTCCTCTGGGCGAAGTGAGGATTATTTGGTTAAAGGAAATACTGAAGGCGAGCTTCGGGAGTGGACGTAGGACGAGATGCATGTACTAGTATAAAATATCTAGTTTGATTACTCTTATTTATTTTATACTATCATACACAGTTGCATAGTTCTGCTTAGATTAGTATATATACACTTATTATACACATAAGCCATATTATATACAATCCACCACACCCTTATATACAAGTTACATTATATAAAGATCCTATAGCAACTAACAATTGGTATCAAAGCACGATCATTTCAATCTACAGTAACACGTAATTGAAAAAGTATTAATATGGCAAGCACTTTTCAAGAAGGTCAATCAACTGCTCGTCCTCCACTATTTACTGTTTCTAACTACGCTTACTGGTCAAATCGAATGAGAATTTTTATGGAAGCAAATGGGTCAGAAATATGGCTAGCAACTCAAAACAAATATGAAGCACCTAATACCGACATTAGCACTTGGACTAATGGACAAAAAGCAGCGGCATCTAATAATGCCAAAGCTATGAATGTATTATTTTGCTCAGTTGACAAAAAAGAGTTTTCACGTGTCATGCTTTGCACCACTGCATATGATATATGGCACACTTTACAAGTCACACATGAAGGGACAACCAAAGTCAAGCAAACTAAAATCTCGATTTTACAAAACCAATTTTCATCTTTCAAAATGAAAGCAAATGAATTAATTATTGATATGTATGCCAGATTTCAAACCATTCAACATGATCTTATGGCACTTGGAGTCAAATTCACAAATGTTGATTTAGTCACATGAATTTTAAACTCTTTAACAAATGAATGGGAAAGAAAAGTTTTTACCTATCGAAGAAGCTAATGATCTTTCTCAACTCAAAGTCGAAGAGCTAATAGAAACTCTGATGTCGTATGAAGCTAATTTGCAGGCTAGAAATGATCAAAATCATGAAAAGAAAAACATAGCATTCCAAGCAAGTAACGAAGGTTCGAACTTAGAAGAAGACCAGGTTGTTTTTATTGCCAAGAACTACAACAAATTCAAGAAGTTCAAGAAGATGACCAAATTTCAAAATGGTGGCAAACCAAACTCCTCAAATCAAACATCGATTAAATGCTATAAATGTGACAAATTTGGCCATATGAAGAAGGATTGTCCATATCTCAATAATGATAAAAAGAAAAGCAAGGTTAAGAAATTCAAGAGAAAGAAAAGAGCCTTTCAAGTAGCATGGGACAATTCAGATTCATCTTCTTCATCTGATAGGATAGTGAAAGCGACTCAAAACACGCAAATGTGTGTTTTATGGCTAACACTGAGGAGGTACGCCTTGAACTTACTTATGATGAAATAATGGAAATTAGCATTGAATTAGACGATAAATATAGAGAATCAAAAAAGTTAAATAAGGAAAATATAGGAAAGTTAACTGGAGCAGAATTAGAAATTGAATTATAAAAAAAAACAATCATAGAAGAAGAATTAAAAATTACTCAAGAAAAAGTACAATGTTATTATCTCAAAATGACATCTTATTACATGATTTAGAATATTATAAGTTAGAAAAAGTTAATCTTGAAAAATAAAAATTAGAATTACAAGCAAGTTTAGATTCTAGCAATATTGAAATTTGTGACCTTAAAGGTAAGTTAGATAAAATAACAAATAATGTAACAAAATTCAACAAAGGAAAACAAAATTTAGAAAATTTGATTAAAATATCTAAACCATATTGAAATCGAAATGGATTGGGTTTTAAAAAAAGGCAACAAAAGTCAAGAATTATAGCACATTATACACCAAATTCAAAAGGCCAAAGTTAGAAACTAAGATTAAGAATTCATACACGAATATGGTGAAAATATGGATTCCTAAAATAAATAATAAACTAATTAGACAAAAGTATATTGATGAGTATTTAAAGAAAGTTGTATATAACAATAATTACATTTTTAAAGGAACCAAATCCTTATGGATATGGCTACCTTCTTAACTAACACGTAGGACCCTAAACAAAGAATGTGGGTACCAATTAAAATTTTCTTATTTTGCAGGTACCCAAAATTAAAATAAAAAGCAAAGAAATGTGGATACTCGATAGTGGTTGCTCCAAGCACATTACTGGAAATGGTAATATGTTATCAAATATAACATATATCGATGGTGGCACTGTGAAATTCGGAGATAATTCGAAAGGATTTGTCATCGGCATTGGAGAAGTCATCAATATCGACTTACTTCATCCAAAGATTATGGACTAAAAATCTATTTCTCTAATGAAGCTTCCATCTACAACGGAGATTCTTCCTCTATATCAAGAATATGTTTCTTGTCTAGTTCATGGAAATATAGCACAATGTTCAACTCGACAAGTAGAAAAAAAGTAGATTCAACAAGAAAATCCAAAGGAAACTCAATGGAGCATAGATAGTGATCAAGGAGTTACTTTGTTGAAACCTTCTAGAAATATAACTACTTTGGACGCAATTCTCAATAATCAAGAAATAATCTTCAATCAACAAAAGAAGTTGATCAAACACCAAAGAACTTTTGAAAAGACTACTCTTGGGTTCTTCAAAAAGATTTGGAACAACCTTGCTTCGTGTTCAAGTTCCTCTTCATCGTCAAGTACAGAGCCGTAATCTTAGATACTTGAGTAAGATTATCTACTACTATGTTTCATGCATATCTAAGTGTTTGTTTTCTATGTGATCTTTAGAACTCTTTTCTATTATTTTTGTATGTACTAGTTTGGTTAAACTTGTCTAAAACATATGTATTTACGTACTTATGTTTCTATTTCAATGTTTGTATACGTAATCTCTCTTCTGTTATGCACTAGTTCATAATATCTTTAGGTATGTACCGTTCAATGTCAAAATGTTTACTTTTGTTGACGACAAAGGGGGAGAGATTTGAGATAGAGGGAGCATACATATAGGGGGAGAATGATTCACTTTACTTATTTATATATATATAGTTGTCATCATCAAAAAGGGGGAGATTATTGAATCTCTGTTCCTAATGTTTTAATGATGACAACAATATCATCGTATATTTCTAGTTTATAGCTATATTGCAGGAGAAAGAGCTACAACAAATATTGATTGCATTCAAGAAATTCAAAGGTCATCTTCATCAAACTAGATTATGTATATGGTCATAGAATTATATGTAAAATCTCCTTGGTGTCTCATATACACATATACATGCATGCATACATTACCGTTTACAAAGAGCTTATTTATTTTATATTTCGAAAAGGCAAAAATGAAATAATATTTTTTTCTAAGTTTACTCAATTCAGTCAACTAAGGTATTTCTCAGTAGACTGATTCAATTTTTTTGAAATTTGGCGCAAACTCTTCTGTTCTTATTCAATAGACTGAATTTTATACTCAGTTGACTGAACGCTGTATAACAGCTACTTTCTAAAGAGTCACTTTGAAAAGTTACAACCTTTCTAACAGTAATTTTGATCTACGAATGATTGCAACAGTTTGCTATATCTCTTTCATTTCTATAAATACACTACAAGATCAGAATTCAAAACTTAACTTGCTAACTTACTTACTTGCTATTTCTATATTCTTTGATCTCTTAGTACTCATTGCAATTCAATTCTCAATATTTACTCAAACTACTTTCATAATCACAGACTATACACTTCCACATTACCAAGGAGATAATAGGAAGAATTGTACCAGCAGTCAATATCACTGTTATTTAGAACATAAAGTTTGCCAAAGAAAATCAGTTGTATTAGCCTATTCTTCTAGGCAAAGCGAGGGTTATTTGGTTACAGGAAATACCGAAGGGGAGCTTCTCGACTGGACATAGGATGGGAGGTCCTAACCAGTATAAAATATCCAGCGTGATTACTCTTATTTCCTTTATACTATCATACATCGTTGCATAGTTTTGCATAGATTAGTATATATACACTTATTATACACATAAGCCATATTATATACGATCCATGACAACCTTATATACAAGTTACATTATATAAAGATCCTATAATGGCTAACAAGATTACGCAAGGAACTGATTAATTTCCTCTGAAGAAATTTAGATGTGTTTGCTTGGATGCATGCCGATATGTGTGGGATATCATCGTAGGTAACATGTCATGCACTATATATCGATCTTAAGTTCACACCAGTGAAACAGAAAAGGCGCAGCCTGGGCCTAGAGCGATCTGCTATATTGAATGAAGAAGTGGATAAGCTGTTGGCCAACGGCTTTATCTGCGACGCTTTATACCCTCAATGAGTATCTAACCCCGTATTGTCAAAAAGTCAAATGGAAAGTTGCGAACATGCATCAATTACTCAGATCTAAATAAAGCTTGCCCGAAGTACAACTTTCCTTTGCCAAGAATTGACCAGCTTATTAATGGAACAGCAGGGCATGAATTACTCTCGTTTATGGATGCTTACTCTAGATACAATCAGATCATGATGCATGAGCCGGATAAAGAGAACACTAGCTTTATCATAGATTTAGGATTATACTTTTTTGCACTAAAAACAGTTAAAAAACACCCAAGAATAGTTTTTGTAGAGAAGTTAATGAAGAAAAGCAAAATTAAACTAAGTAAATGAACAAGTAAGCAATAGAGAATAAACAGCAATCAAAGAAACAGAGGTTTATAGCGGTTCGGCGTTGTATGCCTATGTCCACTATGAAGATTATCCTTTATTACTCTCTTGTGAATCTGATTACAACAGTAGAACAAAGGCAACACTTGATTACAGTGGAGTTTAGAGTAACAAGCAACGTAAAAGATCCTGAAAATGAGTCAACAGGTCTGTACTTATAGTATGGGATGATGAGATATTTCGCTAAGATTTTGGAAGAAGGCTCTCTAGGTCCATAAGGGCCTACCATAACGATCAATTGCCATAACTCGATATTTTGGAACGATCTGCTAACTCTTTATGCCGATCATTATTTTTGGTCTTCAATTGATATGCGGTCGCTTTTGTGGGTCCCATATGCCTCTTGACCTGCTCCTAAAATATGAAGTCATTATGAGTTGTAGATTGCGAGATATAGATCAATCTTTGTTGCATTTGGATTGTTCATTGAGCTGCATCGATCGTTATGAAGGATCAGTATAAAACGATCGACATAAAATGATTGGCATTCCTTGAACCTCAAATTTTTGACCTGCGATCGTTTTTGTGGACTCCACACTTCAATATACTAATACTCTGAAAGTTTCAAGTGAATTAGCCTTGTGGGTTTTGATATATCAATCAGTCTTCGCTGATTTGAGTTGTTTTATGGATCGTTCTCGATCAATCCATATAAATCTTTGCTTTGTCTGTAATTCGAGCGTATGAACTCCGATTGACTTGAAATTTGAAATGTAACTTCACGGGGCTATGCCAGTCACTCAATACTGTTTGCACCTCGATTGGGACCTAGTCCGGATCTGCCCGAACATCGTTCATGGTATTGTGTATAATCGACTCTTAAGGCTGATAACCATCCATTCCTAGCTAAGTCGATGATATCATGGTCTTGCTAAAAGGCAGGACAACATTTGCCCTCCAAAGTACGTCTTGTTTCGAACGTGACGTGCTTTGAATCGTCGCAAGCTAGAATCATCGGAAAGAAATCCATCCAGTTTAACGAATAGTCATTCTCCTTACATTGAGTTGTTTTCCTATCGAGGATCGTAATTTCCTTATTTTTCATGACGATTGGTCGACTTCCAATAGTATAAATATGGGATCACAGCTTGTTGGTGATCATCCGATTTTGTTTCTAGCGATTTCTATGCTTTAACAACTTGGTTTTAATTTTTCTTCGATCGATTTCAAGTGAACATTTAATTTTTTTTATTTCCAAAAATTGAATTTTGAAACATATGCTAGCACATATATGTGTTTGTACCAGACTCCCGATCAGGGTTACAAGTTCATGGGTCGTTCTCAAGTTTTGAAATTTTAATAAAACAATCTCTACCGATCGTTGTTTTTATTTATATATACATTTATATGAAAAATGCTCACTATTGATTGTTATTCCCTCATCCATATTTCCCTTTTTTTGTCCAATCGTTCAAGGGCTTGTTGGATTTTGGATCGTTTTAAAATGATTGGCATTGAGCCCGAGTGGAATGATCGGTATAAAGCACGCAATCTGATTGATCGCGACTTCAAATTGGCAAGGAACGATCGGCATATGCTCTTCATATATATGCCTCCAAACTTAGTCATTTCCTTTACTTTCCTCATTCAGTTCATATCGTTTCCATTTGAGAATAAAAAGAATACACGAACTACTCCATCTTCTTTCCCTACTGATCCAGGAATGATCCGATTTTTTGAATCAATCCATCCTCACAAATCATTATCTTTCTAGCTCTTCCAAGTCTCACTCGGCTTTGAATTCGAATCCATTTCTCTTCTTCTGACTTTAATTTAGGTAGGTCAATCCATATACATTTTGTGATTTGAGTACGAGACTTTGAGTGTCATGAATTTCGTGTTGGTTAGTTTAGTTGGAGAAGTCGCTCGATCTGAATCAATTTGGAGAGGGTAGGAATTAGAAAAAATGAAATCGTTGAGTAAAGAAAATGATAAAAATTGATCCGCGATGATAGTTCTTGGACGATCAGTAAAACTTTGGACTTAGACGACACTGGAGTGGATGATCGTGATGATGTAGCAATCGTTATGGAGTGACGTAGAAGTTTGGGTGTTTAACGATTGTCTTTGAACGACCAGTGGTGCTTTGGAGTTGGAAGCTTTTGAGGTAGAAAGGATAGAGTGGTACGATCCATTAATGGCGCGGAGATAACAATCGGTATGGAAGGTAAAGAGAACGATCGATGAACATGGACAATTGTGAACGATCGTTGAGAATGAGTTGGTCAGAAACGATCGGTAGTGACTGGGTTTAGGAACAATTGGTAGGAATCCTGAACTGAACGATCGGACTATTAGGTGGTGCTAACGATCGGATGAAATGGATAGGGTGAACGATCGGCATGTTTGACTAGGTTGAACAATAGGTTTTCAGGCAATCAAAATCCAAAAATGAGATCCAAACAAATGAATTTGAGTTTAAAGTGAGCTTCAGCCTTGCATATTTTAGTGAACACGTATGACTCATGTAGGATTTGAACTGCATATTCGGTAATATATGACATCTGAACTTTGACATGAACCAATGCCTTTGCCCATTCTCTTGAAGCTCATCTGTGATCTAAACATAAAAATCAAACTTTTATTTGCTGATAATCGATCGTGAAACTTAAACTATGTCGTTCCCTAATGACATAGAGAAACGGCTGAGATGGTCAGAAATGACAGTCTTTACGGTCGAACCTCGAAGTCTCATCGTCTTTTCCATCTTTAGTTTCATACAACTTATTACAGCATTACATAGCACTTTACCACACCATACGAGCACTCACTATGCACCGGGGGGTACATGTTACTTTATCTAATCATATTTTTTACTGAGTTTAATAGCAATGGGTTTTAGACATTCTGGGCGTTTTGCAGCTATGCCAGCTGGATCATCTTCTCAACAGGATAATCCTAACGTGGAATCAAGTTCTGCAACTAAGTCTGATAGTCCGTCCTCTAGTCATTATTCAGAACAACCGAAAAGCCCAGGCCCACAGTTTGATTTTTCTGATGCAGTTCCCATCCTTCCACCAGAAGTTGTCGATCCTGCTTCCGATACTCTAGAGGATGTAGTTATTCTGGAGAACCCTGCTGATTCCATAGCCCCGAAAATCAAGGAAGATGCTCTTCACCGAATCTACGTAAGGCATGGAATTCCCTTTAATGATGTATTGGTTCTATCGTGGGATGATAGGACTCACAGACCCCTAGAAGGATATACGACATGCAACAAGTTTATGTACTAGGCCGGATGCATCCCGCCATTTAACTCATACATCCGGTAAATTTTCCACTGTTTTAGGATAGCTCCAACACAGCTTCATCCGATTGGCTACGCACTTCTCAATTGTATTTATATGATATTTATGGAGTTCTTGCATCGTCCTCCAACCATCAATGACATTCGGTTCATATTCTCTTTCAAGCGATGGACAGGGAGTCTTTCGTTTACATTTCTTGAGTCGGCGAAGAGGTGTCAGATTCTAACTGGTGTATGGAATAAAGTAAGCGGCTTTAAAAGCGAGTGTTTCTTTGTCTGATGTCCACCAGATTTCGCTCGGCAATGGCTGGAAAGACGTAAGTATAATCCACTATCTTTATGTTAGCGTGGAAAACCAATATTCAGGTCGTATTCCTGACTAAGTAATTCCTTTTACAGGCATCGTCACTCGTTCCATCAGTAATCTTTATGAGGAGGCAGTCACGACTCTCAAAAATGCACCATCTGAAGACAGGAACATCGAATATCGTCTTATGGATGAACTCCTTGTTACTTTTTGTTTGATAGAAGAGGGCCTCAGCATAGGGCTAACAAAAGTCGCTCAAACTGCAAGGATAAGACCATGGGTTGCAGTCAATCAAAGGGGCAATCGAATCGATCCCATTGTGCCCCCAGCCATGGGTGCTTAGGAATTCACCGGTATGATGCCAAAGGAGATAAAGGTGATGTGCCCAGTCGCAATGATGACGAATCTGGTCTTGGAGTCGAGGTCAAATCCTCGCAGACCTCACATCCCTCGGTCCCCAATAGGAGAGAAAAAACATTTGTTTATAAATTTCCCAAAGTCGTCTTTTGATCAACTCAAGTCGTCGATGGCTCCTAAGATTGTTCAAGATGAATCCTCTTCTCAACTGTCAGAGCGTTCAAGTCTGCTACTTGATTCTTTGTCTGGTCTACCAATACTGCATGACCTTGCTGCTTTCCACTTTACTGATGTAAGTATCGATGGGTCGGAACCTCCCACCAGAACTGGCACTGAAATTCCAACTTTTAAAGGAGAAGTTACTCCAATGAGCAAAGCTCCTGCACCTGGTTTGTCGGGGGGTAACACAAGGACACTTGCACACACTTTCACACCTCAACATTGCATTATGCTTGACTTGTGCTTTTTAATGCTTAAAGTTGATTGACTTCTATTTTCCTTTGCAGAAACGATGGTGAAGAAAAGGAATATATTTGATTCCAACCAGGATATACACCACCAATCCTCTGGTTCACACTCTAGCTCTTACCATCAAGGTAGTAGTCGAGAGTATTATGATTCCAGTTATCGCTCTAGTCGGGACCATGGTCATCAAGATAGGGGTGATAGGGATAAGCCATCTCAAGATAAGCATCAATAAAGATCGAGATCCCCTCCTTCGAAGGGTTCCGATAAGCCCACGGATCGTCAGGATCCACCTATCGATCCCTCTCACGGTCTCCTTCCTGTTTTAGTTCCTCCATAGCATTTGGTTCCTTCTCACTCTCAGTGGTCCAGTGATCGTCATCACCATAGTGAACATGTTGCTTCTTAAAGACCCGGTAAGGAAAGTACTGAAGTCGAAATCGCTACTGAAGATCCTATGATCGATCTAGCTGCTCGCATGGAACAAATTTGAGAAGAGTTTCCAAATCTATGTTTTGAAGGGATCTTTTTCCCTCCTAATCTGAAGAGGGTCCCGGACCATGTCCAGAAAATGACTATTGACTGTGTCACTGATTTCCACAAGTAGTACCGTGAATGGATGAAGGCAACAAGGAAAATGTCAAAAGTATCTTTCAAGCCCGCGGCGGAAATTGAAAAGTTAAAATGCTAGGAAGCTCAAAATAAAAGAATTATCAATACTTTGAAAAACGAGTTATAGGATTCTAGGATCTCCCTAGCAGAGGCCGAGGGATTAATGCTGCCGTCAAATCCATGGAGGAGATGAAATCCAGTCATCATGATATGGTCTAGGTGTTGCATCATCGAAATCAAGAAATAGCACTCGAGAGAGATACAACTCGAAGTAGTAAATCTACAGCCTTGAAGGAGATAGCGGAACTCAAGTCTAAGCTCAAGTATGCAAACAAGGAGAAAGAGGATGCTTAGAAAATCTCTCAAGATGCTTGTGACGAGCTGGTGAATGTTAGACTTAAGAGAGAGACACGTCCATTAAAAGGGCCAAAGATTTTGATGCGCTTATTCAGCGCGAAGTAGAAGCTACCAAGGATAAGGTTAGGGAGGAGATAATGAACGAGCTCGACCCACTTCTTATTCTTTACAACGCCAACATTCTCAAGCATAGAAATTTAATATGGCTTGGTGATGATTATCCCTACCAGCTCTGGTGCACGTGGGAATTTCTTATTGCAGAAGAAAAGAGACTCCTTAATACTGAGGAAATCGACCTGTTTAGGATTGAAAGTGAAATGTTGTTGGGTGATGAACCCAAAACATTGCATGATATCCAGCTTACACTTCAGAAAGTATCTACTACTGCTTCTTCACGTGAAGTGGGTGAAGGATCCGAGTTGGCACAACCCGATGTTACAACTGATTTGCCCCCAGCACCCCAAGCTATCCCTAGCTCCACGGTAGATTCTTCAACCATCCCCGGGTATGATCCGGACAAGCGTCAGCTTTCTCTAATTCTCGGATGCAGTTTAGAGGATATTTCGGCTCAACTTGGAAGCCACGATGAGGAAGGTATTCCGTCGACATTTTCCTTCTTTCAAAAAGTTGGGGTGTTATAGTTGATATTTCTAATCTTTTCACCTATTTTTTCTCAGCTTTAAATCTATCGGGTGTCATTCCTCCTCCCTCGCAAGTGCCTCAATTGGGATCACAAGCGGTTGTGACAGAATCCATTAAAGTTACAACTTCGGCCGCTGCTCAGAGTATTCAAGAAGAAACCTTCGTTATTGATGATCAATTCATGGAGGCATTGTTCAAGGAAGGAGGCGACCTACACCATGAAATTCCATTTGATGAGTATGTTGTAATCTTGGGCTCTCCCAACCCTACCGATGAACTTAGCATGAAAGAACGCTTTGAGAAGGAAGAGCCGTTGAAAAAGAAGGCAAAAACTGAGCATGTTGATATGGATTTCAATGAGCCGATTCCTATCCCGCTCTAGATGATCCAACCTAGTGGGACAATTCCCCGAGATGAGGTCCCTCCTGCTTCTGGTGTTGAGAGTGCCTCCATCCCTCCTACTTCTATGATGCCGCCTCGATCTACGTAACTGAAGATGATTCTTCGAAGAGAAGCCGAGGCAGAAAAGGGTCGAAGAGAGGATCGAGTGGCAGTTTGGATGGAGCCACTCCCAAGAAACAAAAGAAATATATGAAGTCTAAGAAATAATCTTTGAGTTGATGTGATGCGTAAATAGCTTGGATGGCTACGTTTTCTTTTCGTTGGTCGTGTTTGTTTGGGTACAAACCCCACTTTTACTTCTCATTTTGGATAAACTTGTATTGTGAACAACGAGTTTAGTGTGAATATGAATTCTATTATTTTTGTGTAGAATTATCATGTACGCTTGTTTAAATGATCGAGCTATCACATTTTCCATTTAATGTATTTGTGATTTGTTGCTCATTGGATCAGATATCGATCCGATTTATCATCCCAAGGCCTCCCTGAGGTCGTGGCTTCGCGTCGTATCAAACACCGGGCTCGAGCTTTAGTGTTACGCCATCGAATTCAGTAGTTTGAGTAATTATACTCCTGCCCCTAGTCTCAGGTTAGTGGAGTTAGGTGGTGGATGGTCGAACTCCATCCTTAGCGAGTTTATACTCCTCCCATCATTTTCAGGCCAGAGTTTATGGAATAGTGAGTGGTCGAACTGCACTCATCTATTTGTTTATACTCATATCCGCACTTTGGGGATAAGAGTTAGTTAGTGAGTGGTCGGGTCACACCTTTTTATTTTGTTTATGCTCATATCCATAATCTAAGGACGAGAATTATTTCATAGGTGGCCGGTCACACCTATTTAGCATTTATACTCATATCCGCACTCTAGGGATGTGAGTTATTTCATAGGTGGTCAGTCACACCCATCTAGCATTTATACTCGTACCGACACTCTAGGGACGTGGGTTATTTGGAAACCTATCGAGTTCAAATTTTTTTAGTCAACCGTTCTATTCTTAAGTATGGGGTTTGATTTAATAAGTGACCGGTCAAATCTCAATCACTTCAGAATTATGTCGGTCCCATTGAACAGTGAGATTTAGTTGGTCGTATATCACAGCTAACATGTACTGCAATGGCAGGTCACAAATATGATAGAAAATCCGAAGTTCTATTGCTGAATAGAAGGTAATGACATAACTTGTATTATTACATATTTGAAAAAACAATTGCTTAAGCAAATTCTGAAACTAAATACAACTGAATGAAAAAGAAATAAACTAAGTGAAATAGCATCGCAAATGCTCGTTATTCCACACCTTTGGGAATGTGATACCATCAACAGTCGTTAGCTTGAAGGTTCCCTCTCCAAGCCTCTGCTAGATGACAAACGGTCCTTCCTAGGTTAGATTCATATGTGATAGGCTAGGAGAACCCCGTCTTAAGACGAGATCACCAATTTCAAAGGTTCTAGATTTGACTTTAGTGTTGTAGTATCGGGCGACTCGGTATCGGTGTGCAGCTGCCCTCAAATCAGTTTCCTCGCGTTTCTTATCTATAAAGTCTAGAGATTACAAGAGGAGATCTTTATTTGTTCTGGCATCGTAGTTAGTCACTCGATGAGAAGGAACTTCGAGCTCAATAGGAATAACAACCTCGGAACCGTAAGCGAGGGCGAATGGAGTATGGCCAGTCACGAACTTGTGGGTTGTCCTACAAGCCCATAATGCTGTCGGGAGTTCATCCACCCACTTGCCTCTAGCCTTATCCATACACTTCTTCAGAATGGAATTTATGATTTTATTCATAGCTTCAACTTGTCCATTCACTTGAGGGTGAGCAACTACCGCAAATCTCTTTTTAATACGATGTCGATGGCAGAAGTCTTTGAATTTGACACTATCAAATTGAGTCTTATTGTCTGTTACAATAGTTCACGGAAGACCAAAATGACAGATGATGTTTCAGATAATGAAATCGATTACTTTCTTATTCGTGATCGTGGCCAAGGGTTCCGCTTTAGCCTATTTGGTGAAGTAATCAACTGCAACAATAGCGTACTTTGCACCACTTTTAGAGATCGGTAAGGAACCGATAACATCTATACCATACATGGAAAACGACCATGGGCAGACCATTTGTGTAATTTTGGTCGGTAGAGCTCTTAGAACTTCTGCATATATCTGGCACTTGTTGCATCGCCTTACATAATCGGCAACATCTCGATTAACGGTTGGCCAATAATACCCATAACGGAGTATTTTCTTTGCTAGTGTTTCCCCTTCATGGACTTCCTTTAGGACTCGTTTTATTTCATCATGAGCGATACACCGAAGAAGGGGAACGGAGAAACCCTTTCTATACATAACTCCTTCCTGTATAATATACCATGAAGCTTTGCGAAGGATTTATCGCTTTTCATTCCTTCGTTCGGGAAGAACTCCCTGCAGTAAATAATCTTTAAACAGAGTGATCTACGATTCCTTCTCAGCCTCCGTCTCTAGTACTTGGTTAATTTCCATTAGATTTATACTCGGAGCATTTAGTACCTCGACTAGAACCATGCCCATCTGTTGTGCACCCGGGTGCAAGCAAACTTTGCCAATAAATCAGCCTCTCTGTTATGGTCTATAGGAATGTGCGTAATGTCATAATACTCAAAGTCAATCAACAACTCTTGGACTTTGGTAAGGTATGGAGCAAGTTGTTGTCCTTTAGCTTGGTAATCTCCCCTAATTTGGTATACTACCAATTGCGAGTCACTAAAGATTTCAAGAGACTTTATTCCCAGTTCTTTGGCGAGCTTAAGTCCAGCAATCAGAGCCTCATACTTGGCTTCGTTGTTTGTTGCAGGGAAATCAAGCTTTAAGCATAGCAAATTGACCAATTTTCTGGAGTTACAAGCCCAATCCTATCTCCAGAACAACGATCGTTGGATGCTCCATCTGTATACAACTTCCATCGTATGGTAGGGATTTCACTGCTCTTCGGGAAATCATTATGTGCAATAAATTCTGCTAGTGTCTAACCCTAAATAGTCCTTCGAGGAAGATAAGTGATATCGAATTGGCTATGTTTGATATTCCACTTGAGTAACCTTCCAGACGTCTCAGGTCGCTGCAAGACCTGTCGTAACGGCCGGTCGGTGTAAACATTAATAGGATGTGCCTGAAAGTAGGGGCGAAGTTTTCGTGATGCAATTAACAAGCAATATGCCATTTTCTCTATCTTTGGATAGTTCCTTTCAGCCCTTGTCAATCGCTTACTAACATAATAGACCGATCTATGCATTCGATTCTCTTCTCGAAACAACGTGACACTTATTGTATGTATTACATAGCTAAGTAGATATATAAATCTTCATGATCCACTAGCTTTGATAAGATGGGGGTCTCTTCAAATGATTCACCAAAGCTTGAAATGCATCTTTACAATCTTGTGTTCGTTCAAAGTTTCTTTTACCTTTCCTAATCGAGTCAAAGAAAGGAATGCATTTGCCGGTAGCTCAAGAAATGAATCGGCTTAAGGCAACAACTTTTCTATTCAGACTCTGTACTTGTTTGATAGTCTTTGGCGCTTGGATATCGCAGATAGCTTGAATCTTCTCGGAATTAACTTCGATTCCATGGGCGTTAATAATAAAACCCAATAACTTCCCTGATGCTACGCCAAAAGAACACTTCAAATGATTAATTTTCATCTTGTAATGTCGAAGGATGTTGAACATTTCCGCCAAGTCTCTAATGTGGTCGCTTGATCATCGTGACTTAACGAGCATATCATCCACATATACTTCCATCATTTTTCCAATCTGATCTTTAAACATCTTGTTGACTAAGCGCTGGTAAGTCGCTCCTTCATTCTTTAGTCCAAACGGCATCACCACAAAGCAATATAATCCAACATCGGTAGTGAAACTAGTGTGCTCTTGATCGGGAATGTGGATCGGGATTTGGTTATATTCGAGTATGCATCTATGAAAGATAGCAATTCGTGTCCCGCGGTTGAGTCCGCCAGCTGGTCGATCCTCAAAAGGAGAAAACTATCTTTTGGACATACCTTGTTCAAGTCTGAGTAATCAATGCATGTTCTCCATTTCCCGTTCACCCTTTTCATAAGCATAGGATTAGATACCCACTTAGGGTAGAGGGTGTCACGGATAAACCCATTGTCTTTTAGTCTATCCACCTCCTCTTTGAGAGCGGCGGATCTCTCAGGATCCATACCGCGTCTTTTTTGTTTCACCGGGACATGCCTCGGGTCGATATTAAATGCATAGCTCACAATGGCAAGCGAGATTCCATACATGTTAGAGTGAGTTCAAGCGAACTCATCAAGGTTCGCTTGGAGAAATTCGGTAAGTTTTTTCTTCATCGGGAGGCTGAGCTATGATCTGATCTTTAGGACCCATGATGGGTCACGTGGCTAATTGTAATGTCAATCGTCCACTCAGCCAGTGCAGCCATGGTCTCCTTTTCAACATCTCTCAGATCTATATCTCTATAGAACCGACTGTGGCGCCCGAGCAAAAGCTTAGGCATTAGTTATCAATCCTCAGTGGCTTGGATGTGGACTAACTTGTCCACGCCTTTACCTTTCTCTCTCCGTTGAGCATCCCTCAATTAAGCTACATAACAGGTACGTCTGGTTGCCTGATCATCATGAAAAACTCCAACTCCGTTATCTGTTGGGAACTTCAAAGTCAAACACCATGGGGCAAGAGTTGCTCGGAACTCAGCTAGGGCCGGTTGGCCCAAAAAAGCGTTGTAGGGAGAGTCAACATCCAAAATAACAAAAGGCAAAATCCAGACTCTCCTACGGTCACCTTCTCCCAAATCTACAGGTAATTCAACATAACCAACGGCTTCAGTTGCAGCACCGTTAAAGCCATGAATGCAGGCTTCAGACGATGTTAACCCAAAAAATGGATCAACACCCTGGATTGAGTGTGAAAGCACCAGCCCTGTTCTTACAGATCAATAATATAGAAAATAAATGTAAAAGAGCAGAAATAGAAAGAAGACAATAAGATTTTTATAGTGGTTCGACTGTTAATGAAGCCTACGTCCACTTTGTAGTTTTTATTATTGACTGATTGTTGTTACAAAGTTGATCGGATTACAAAGTTCTTGAATATCCCTAGTTAGACCAAGTCCCCAATGCTAGAATTCACTGGAGAATCACAGTGAACTCTTTGGATGATAGTTGTGAGGAGTGAGAGGAGTGAAGAAAGCTTTCTACAAAGTTTCAGCAATGAGTCCAGAAGATCATTTATGTTGCAGGTAGGATTGTATTTATAGAGGTTGAGGAGCTCCTGGGCCAAGCTTGTTTGCAAGATGCTTGCAGCTAATCACATGAAGGCGCACTGGAGTTTTCATCGCGATCCAAGCCAAAGTGATGGATCGTTAGCGATCCATAGAACATGCTTGAAGGCGAGCCAATTCCTTAGCATCCATCCTTTGTTTTATCCCATGAAGATCGAAGTGACCCAATAAAATGGTATGGATTGCTAGAGATCCATAGTATATGGATCGCTAGCGATCCATATACTTAGTCTATTTTTGGACTTTGCTTTCTGGTCTGCCTTTGTTGTCTTGCGTCTATGTTGTCCGTGTAGCCTCGTAGCACGTTGCATTGTTTTGATAATGGTTTGCTTACCAGTTGTATTCGTCTACCGATTTGACCATACGAATGCTTGTCTCTTGAGTTTAGCTAGTTTGCAATATCATCGAACTTAGTCACTACTCCCAGAATATAGATTGAATCTTGATGTAAGAAGGTCGAAGAACTGATGAGTTAACACCATGGATCGCTAGCGATCCATAGGCTATAGATCGCTAGCGATCCATGTCCTTAGTGTATTTTTTCACTCTTTTTCCCCGACTTCCTTTGACTTCTTGCTCTGGTTCCCTTTGGTTGGCTTTTGTGCTATTCTGACTTGATGACGTTGTCTCAACTTCTTTTGGATTCTGTTGGGTTAAAAACCTAGATAACATTTACCCCTCAGAGTATGTCTTCGTTGAAAACAAGGCGTGCTCTGGAAGTTATCGCTTTTCGGCTTCTAGACTGCTATTGCTTGTCGTAACGAACTGAACCTTACTCTATAGCTTCCTGACATGCCATGAAGTAGCATATGTTTTTCGCTAGACAAGTTTGAAAAAGTTTGCCAGCAACTTGATCGAGCGATGGATCACTAGCGATCCTATTACTTAGCATTTTTTTTTCTTGCATAACCCTTCTATTTAATCACTTCGAGCTGACCCATATCAGCTCCCACTTGTTTTTTGTGACCCGACCTTTCCTTTGCGACTCGATCCACCAAATTCCTTCTGCCATCTTCCTTGGATCGTTGACTTCTCCAGCGATTTGAACCGAGTTCCTCTGTCTGTCTCTATGGGTCACCACTGATCCATCTTTTTAGCTTGCTGATTTGAAAGCTTCGGCTATTTTTGCGCTTTGATCATTAATCCAAGGTGGGTTTGCTGATTATGACGTTCATTTTTCAATCTAACGACGGAGTTGTATTCATAATGTTAGTCGTGAAAAGTCCGAGCCGATTGCGGCTTAATGGAGGATGATAGTAAATCGAGTCTTGAGTTCTTCACGGAATGACATTCGGGCCTTGCACCAGTGCATGACATGTTTTGCTGTTTTCGTCCATTGAGCTAGAATTGACTTATGCCAGGTCTCATTGCCGATACTGGACAACAAATTGTGAATTGGCTTCGCCCTTTCGGAGGTTCAGATCGGTTATGCTTTCTTTTGCATGCACGGTGTACCTATACTGGAAAGAAATTTCCACGTCGTTTCGGACAACGGACCCGTTATCGATCAATGATCGATAATGGGTAAGTGTAAAGGAAGTAATTTCAAAAAGAAAATGGTACGGGAAGTCCTTTCACCCTTCAACTGCGAGCGTACTATCTACATGAGATAGAGTGCTCGTAGTGTTTAGGACACCGAGCCTACCACCGATAGATAACACACCGCACTCACCTCGGTATATACTTGAAATCCAACATGTCAGCATGAACCAATATTTCTTCGGAATTCAAGTGTAGCAGGGGGAATTCTAATTTTAGAGTAGAGTTACCTGACCGTTTTGGACACAAGTATTGTTGTTTAGAATGAAGTATCCGTCTTCTCGCCGTAAGTCTATTGGAGGAAGTCTTGCGCTTTCGGCGGCCGAGTTGTCGTCTATCGCCACTCCTCCTTCTACTTCCCAGGCTGGATATGGACAGCTAGTTCCAAGCGGTCTGGTCTTGGATCGAACTCCTCCTAATTTAGAGTTCTTCTCAATCCGCCGAAGAGAGCTTCCTCCTTGATTTCTGCTAAAGTCTTGCACAACATCTGCCTACAGCATGGCATTCCGGAGGAAGACGTGCGCCTCCCAAGGAAAGATGAATTTGCTCATATGCCGTCTCCGGGATATACTGCTTGTCATCGGTATATGTGCCTGAACAGAGCAGTGTCCCCCTTCAATGACTTTTTGAGAGAAACCCTCTCGAACTTGGGAATCACTTTGTTCCAAATTCATCCCAATAGATATGCTATTCTAACCTGTCTGCACGTTCTTTTCATGCGGACTCTCAATCGTGCCTCGAGCTTCGACGAGTTAAGATACTTTCTCTCATTCAAGAGAAGAGACGAGTGTCCATCCTTGGTTGTGATTGAGGCCTGGAGAAACTGTAAAATTGTGTTGCGACTGCAGAGCAATTTATTTCAATTCAAGACCCAATACTTCTTGTTAGGTGTCCTGAGGGATTCAATCGTCTGTGGACAACAGGGGGTAAGTTCTTTTTCTCACTTATAGAGCTCTGATATATTGCTATGGAATTTCTAATGAGTCAAATACTTTCTATAGTTATTCCAAGGCCGAACAAGGACTTATCTCTTAACGAAACTTTCCGAACCCTGAAGGCTGTCGATGCCGAGGAGAGATCAGTTAAATTCTTGTTGACAGACGAAAACTTGCTTTGGTATGGGTTGTTGCATCTAGGGAGATATGCAGTCCCAATTGAGGTCCCATCCCCTTCTCGATCTAGGATACGTACGCGATCCACTTCTTCGTTTCATGGTTCCGAGGAGGGTGTTTTTCAAGAGAGGGGAGGCTTGTCCGGTGAGTCGGCCGAAGAGACTCACGAGGGAAAAGACGCCGCGACCGAAGCCAGTTGCCCGGCTAGAATGCCTCTGATTTTGAAAGATGAGGAAGAGGAGTTTAATCAAAGAGAAGGCAAAGCCGCGATAGACATAGAAAAGGAGGAGGGTGAGATTGGGAGCAGTAGCAATGAGTTCTACTCTAGTGACGACGATGATTTCTATGTAGAATCCGACGATGGGGATTCTGAATCGTGCGACGCGACTTTGGCGATGAGTCCCGTTGTTCCAAGCTTTCCTCCCCCAGACATGAGTGATAAAGATGATGCTCCAGAAGTCAGACGACGTCGGGATTCTCCGATTAAAGATGCTGGCGTAGACTTCGAAGATTTGAGCAATGTTTACGTCGATTTTGACGCACTGTTGGAGGAAGACTTCAGATTTGGGGAGGTGTCTCCTCGTCCGGGCCATGTTGTGCCCGATGTTAGTCTGATTCCTTCCATGACATCTGCCCAATCTAGTTTGTGACATCGTTTTAGGCTCTCTCCCAAACACATTACACGTTTCACTAAGGTTACACTTACTTATACACATATTTTTCATGCTTATTCTTCAGTTCTAAGGTTCTTTATTTATTTTTCTTGTCAAGTACCATGAGAGGACGCGGCCTTTATGACGATCTTGAGGAATTTACCGACTCTCAACGTTGGTCGAAACGATCTTCCGACCGTCACCAGCCTCGCAAAACAGAGGAGGAATGAAGAAGAAGAAAAGATTTAGAGGCTGAAGCTCATCGTCGAGACGAGAGGGAACATGGTCGAGTGTACAAAGATGGATACAAGAAAAGAAAGACTTTCAATGAGCGAGAGGAGCTATCTAAAAAGTCAAAATTTGAGTGGGGTTCTCATTCTTCGAAATAACAGGCCTTTGCTCCAACACCCGCTTCAATCGGTCCTGAAATCCCAGTCTCTTCTGTCTTCGTTCCATCTTCATCTCAAGTTCCTTCTTCTGATGTGGTGCTTGCTCCTGGTTCTTCATGCCCACACCGGAGATCTGCATATGTTCTTCCGTCTGGTCCTCCCAGGCTTGAAGCAGCACTCCTTGGGTGGTTTTTAAGGGGAGTTAAATTTGATAGTGATGTTCATCCAGTTCGCAAAGATACATACATGCCCCACCTTCAGGCAATCCAGAATGATTTAGAGTAGGCCAAAGGGTGGGAGAAATTATGCAAACAACTGGTGGACATGAACCGCAATAACTATCAAGAAATCCTCTCCTTTGAATCGAAGAAGGATGACTATGAAAAAGAATTGGCAGAACGTGATGCCAAAGTCAAGCGGCTGGAAGAAGAAAGAGATGCGGCGTTTCAAGAAAGCAAGAACAGCGCCGGCTTGCTGAAAGAGCTAAAAGAGGCTCATTAGAGAATATAGATTGTCTATATGGATGAAATTAAGAAGGCTCATGCAGAAGAAGCCAAGTTAAAAGAGTAAGTGGCAGCTTGTAGCGCAACAATTGAGGCCCAAAAGAAGATCATATCCAACCATGACCTTATCATAGAGGGGCATAATAAAACGATTACGGAATATGAAAAAGTCGTGAAGTCGCATGATAAAACCATCTTCAACCAGGCTAAGACGATGGCCATGCTCCAGGATCAATTTGCACAGCTTAGCACCGATAAAGCTTGTGTCGAAGTTGACAAGGCCGCTATTACGACAAATTATTTAGAGCTTCAGAACGCCTTCGAGAGAAAGATGAAGAAGATGGATAAGACCATCTTAAACTTTTATGTCAACTTCCTGCTGCATCAGGGGAGTCTCAGTTACTTGGACCCTAAATTCCCGCACACTCTCGTCGTTGTTTGGGAGGAAATCTTTTCCCGTTTCCGTGATAGCGGGGATGTTTATACCGAGCGAGAGCTAGAGAATGCTTATCTCAATGAAGAATCAAAGAAAGCGTTGCTAGAAGGCTAGGGGAAATTGAAAGGGAGAAGGAGGCCACTAATGCTACTACAACAACGACTGCTGGAGTGTTGACGGAGCCTTTTATCTCCGGTCCCGGTGAATCATCGAGGCAGCCCTACAATCCACCGATAAGTTATGGGCTTGAAGCATCTCCACGGGTTGTGGAACTGTCCAAGGAGGGAGAGGGTGGTGAGTATGAGGTTATCATTCTAAGTCACTTCTCTAGTGCAAGTAATCTCCTTGTTGCCCCCGACCTCGAGAACTTCCAACTCACGCCGCAAGAGCAGGACGAACTTAATGCTTTCATTTTTGATCTTACTGGTCCATCTTCCTTATTCGCCGATCCGTCGGTTTCCTTGGTGCCTGGACCGATCACTATTTCAACTGCATCTGTGCTCGTCTCTGTGTCTACTCAGGTTGTTGTGTCCGTGTCCGGCTCGTAGCCAGGGCCGGAGTCTGAGAATATCGCCGCATTACATGGCTTGGATGATCCTCCCGTGTCTTTGGAGGGTGACTTCACGGCTGTCGAGGTTTGGGAGTAGGAGACGCAGATAGAGCAGCCGTGCAAATCTCAACAATAGTTGGTTGCCATCAAGAAGGAGAAAGTTGTAGCGATAAAGTCCTCTAAGAGCTCTTGCACATTTCAAAAGCACAAGGCTAAAGGGGAAGCTTCCGAGAAAGCTAAAGAACGAAAAGTGGATATCAACACCGATGACATAGTTGATATTACTGGCAGCGATACTACTCCCGAGGCGAAGCAGAAACTTCAAATGAAAGGTGGGAAGGGGAGTGGCAGAAAAAGGTGTTGAGAAGCTTGGACGGTAGTTATTCTGGTTTTGAGTCATTTTGTGTTGTTTTGTTCAAGTGCAGAGTCTGCACTCACCGCTTTTGTTGTGTTGTTTGTACTTTTTTCTTTTGTTGGCCGGTATTGTGTGGGTACGGCCCCCACATTTTGATCTTGTAAAGAAAAGAGTAATAAGTAATACATTGATGATATTCTGACTGTAACTTGACTTGTCTGCTTATCTGTGTTCTGTGCACTTATATTTACTTTGCTTACTTCTATTTTATTTTATCTAGTCCTGTGATTACTGCCAAAATTCTTTGTTTGAAGTAACAAAACTTGTGAATTTTTTGTTTTTTTTGTTTTTGAGCATTTCTATGTTTGAATACCAGTGTATGCCCCTTAGTTCACAGGGCTGTTTACTTCAAACACTTGGCAAACGACCGGTGAGTTATGGTTCGAATAGTCTGCATACCAAGACTTGGAATAAAACTAAGTTACGATTTGATTTTTTGTAAGTTTGACAACTTTAGTATACAGTCTATGGTGTGTAACATATGCATGTTGGAGACATGCGTAAAAATGTAAATTGAGTGCAGAATATATAGTTATAAGATTAACTATTAAAGAATTCAGAAACACTATTTGTGTAAATGAATAATTTTTTGTAAATTTTGGAAGTTAAACCACTTATCGCTTCTCAAGAACGTGAGTAAATACTCATGCATATTATTTCTTAGGAATTTTGAAATCTTCAAACATGTGCTTAATTGCCTAGAGCATGCACATTGTATGAGTTAACTATAGATAGCTAAACGTTATCCATGTTAAATGTTATAGCTAATCATGGGGTATCAACAGTTGGAGTTTTCTATCGGTTTGCAGCACTTCGATTTTGTTGGATTCGTGCCGTTTACTCCCGATAATGGGAGTGCATTGATCCTCGCAATTCCTGTGATGAATGATTTTCCTGGTATTGCCGGGGCAATTCCAGTACTTAAAAAGTGTGCATGGCTTTATAGGGTGCACGGCTTTTGATACTTCTCAATGTTGCCTATCTTCGGGCAACATGAGGAGTTTATGTTTTAAGAGCGTGATTTCACAGCTCAAAAAGTTAGTGCGTGGCTTATGTGATGCGCGGCTTTTGATGCTGCTCAACGTTGTCTATCTTTGGGCGACGTGAGGAGTTATGTTTTAGGAGCGTGATTTCACGGCTCGGAAAGTTAGTGCATGGCTTATGGGATGCATGGTTTTTTATTTGAGCCTTCCCTATGCTGGCGGGACAACACTGATTCTAAAAAGGCGGGGATCGGGTTCCGCCAATCCAACGGTTTGAGTCGATTTGCTTTCGTCAACCCGGTGGGTAAGTGGGGCATACTTGAGCATGATTCCACTTCCTCAAGTAGCAATTAAATGGTTTTGAGTCGATTTGACCTTGTCGACTCAGCAGGTTACTATTATAAACATAGTTTTGTTGGTTCAAAACGTGAATTAATTTATTAAGAAAAGTTGGGCAAGTTTTTGCCTATTTACAATGCCCTCGGCATCCCGGGACGGCTTATTTGCTGAAAATAGAAAGTACATAAGGTAATTTTCAGGCGAAGTAGCGGTGTAGCCATTCACTGTTCCATGCTCTAGGAATTTGGATTCCGTCGTCGGTTGTCAGTTTTAAAGTTCCATTCCTTAGCATTTGATTGATCACATACAACCCTTCCCAGTTTGGTTCGAAGGCCCCCGGCACGGGATAGACTCGTTTGAGGACGAGGTCTCCCACTTCGAAGGTTTGGTTGAGAACTTTGGAGTTGAAGCATAATTAACTGCATTTATCTCGATAGCTACGCCACCTATAGAATTTAAAGAACCTAAAGGAGCATGAGTCATATATTCTGCCGAACATCGTTCTTGCCAAGGTTGTATATCTTTTTCAGCCTACTCAAGTCTAAACCATTGGGACCCTGTAGAGGTTCTAACCAAGGAGCACGGAGATCCCAAAAACACATAGTTTCTCCTCCAAAAATAACCTCTCCCGTAGGGGAACGCATTAGATATTTACCTAAACCAGTGGGTCCGCGACCCTTTTTTGGTGGGCTGCGGTCCTAAGCTCGGCCTCTTCCCTCCTTTCATCAATCATATCCAATGATTCGAGTAGGAGCTGCTCGTTTTGCTTCTGATTAAAAAATTTCCTTCGATGAGAGGGGACTTCTAGTTCGATGGGAATCATTGCTTCTGACCATATGCTAAGGCGAACAGAGTTTGACCAATTATCGCTTTGTGAGTTGTCCTGTAAGCCCATAGTGCGAGTGGAAGTTCATCAACCCAGTTCCCTTTTGCTTTAGTTAGTTGCTTTTTGATGGTGGACTTGACGATCTTGTTTATTGTTTCCACTTGCCCGTTTGCTTGTGGATGAGCGACTACAGAAAAGCTCTTCTCAATTCGGAAGCATTTGCAGAAGTCTTTGAACACAGCGCTTTCGAATTGGGTCCCATTATCAGTGATAATTTTTTATGGCACACCAAACATGCAAATAATGTTTTTAGTAACAAAATTAATGATTTTCTTAGTGGTAATGGTGGCCAGTAGTTCCACTTCGGCCTATTTTGTGAAATAGTCGACAACAACTATAGCATATTTGGCCCATATTTTAGTTATTATCAATACACCGATCAAGTCGATTCCCCATATTGCAAATGGCCATGGGGTGACCATCTGTGTTAATTCTGTTGAGGGAGTTCTTTTAATTTTACCAAATCTTTGGCAACGATCACACCGTCTGATGTAGTCTTGAAACAGCCCGCAAATCCGTACCCCTTTGAGTCGACAAAATTCTCCAAGTTCAACTCAAGGTGGACGGAAATACAAACCATTATGGTTAAAGAAGAAAGAGGAAGAGAAAGAAAATAGAAAACAACATCAGAATCACAAAATCGCAGCGGAACAACATATAATATATAACAACAGATTTTTATACAAAAGAATCTGTAACTGTATAATACTTACAATCATCAGAGTACAACACAATCCATAGCACACAACTGGACAGATATAATAACTTGTCCTCACAAAAGCTGACTATACAGCTTACACTGCACAGCGAAATATAAGTCAAGTACGTGTGATACATCTCGCCATCCAGCTCGTCTCCTGAGCTCCACAGCATCCTATCATGTATCTGTAATACTCGGTCTAACTCGAGCATTATAATAAAATAACACCCGAGTCAGTCTGGAAAACCAACATGAGAATACACACTCAATTGAATTATTAAAGTTTTCAAAATCCTTTGAAATCAAAGGTATCTCGTAAGACCACGCCACAAATAAACATGCCGGGTTTTTACCTTACGATAACCAAAATATTTTTTTATCAAAACCGTCTGATATTATAATAGTGTTTATAGAAACTAAAATAGAATCTAGCTGAAATGCTTGCATCTCACGTTCCAGCAATAGTTGGGCATAATCAAAACCGTACGACGCTTATTGGAGAATGGATTCCATACAATGGCAGGGCTACTGGGATACCGCCTGTCATAGTACCTGGCCTAGATCAGAGTACCGAGGATCACGCCCGATCCCCTGCAACACAAGACCGGAGCTACCCCTTACTGGATAGTCCGAATAAGATCACCCTGCGGTTGGGATCAGCCACCGCCCACTAAGCCGAATAAAAAGGGACATCTAGACAGGGATGACCTTACCCTAATTGGGTGCTACCCACTTAGCCTTGCTACACCTCCCCTGTTTTAGCCATTCCCGGTTGAGAGGCTTGAGACTATGCGTTACCTTTTTAGCACACATTCACTTAGAATGCTCATCGTCCTCCAATGACGATGGTCTGATAGCATTCATCCATACAAGTTGCCCTGGGTCTGGACAAACCGAATCACCGTCTTCATCATCTTCATTGTATTCATTCACTATGTTCAAAACCGATTCGAAGTGGTTTTCGAATAATTAAATCCGATCCCGGTCTCTTCGAAACGATCAACGCATTGGGCAATATTGATAGTCGGTTATTTAACTATCAAATTAAACAATCATCCAACCAATTGTTTTATTTCCCCTGAAAAGCACCAAGTCTTTTTAAGTCTAGATATTAAACAAACTAAATCACTTCATCCAAAATATACACTTTTAAACATTTAAAATAAACTACTTAAACCACTTTGTTCCAAATATTAGTTATGAAATCTATAATAATTTCCAAGTAAAAACCTTAGCCAAAACTACTTTAAAATAAAACTATTATATAAAGTATAATATTTAATAATTATCTTTTTAAATCATAGTACTAGTTAAACCTTTAAAATAATCACTTCTATTACTATCTTAATAAATATTTACTTAAAAAAATGTTAAAACGATTAAATAATAATTCCTCTAAAACATTCTTTTAAAACAACTTTAAGACTTCCAACTTATACTTAAAAATCTCCTTTGAAATATACTTGGCTTTTCAGGGAAATACACTTCTAATTTCAATATAGCCCATCTAATCATTAAAAAATCCTGCTCGATTTATCCCAATTTAATTTACGTCTCAATCCCGTAAATTCTCTTTTTAACACCTTTAAAAATAAAACCACCCTTTTATTTTTAAAATGCATTACCATCTCCTTATAAATTCCCACCGTGAATTTTATACTTCCAAATTTATCCACTGATAAATATTTCACTTTATTTATAAACCCAGTTTATAATTTCCATACCCTCATTTACCTTTAAATCACAGTTTTCAAACACTTAATCGATTTTCCCAATCGATTCTCTGAATTACTTCCACCTTAAAATTTATTTTGATTTACCCAAAATTTAATCCAAAATCCATTTATTTCATATTCACTCCTTTATTATTATTTAAAACCCTATTTTAAATCTGGATTATCAATTTCACACTTTGTTTGAAAATTTCCCTTTTTATTTTCCCAACTCATTTAAATCTTGAATTAAAAAAAATAAATCCTTTAATTCCTAAAACAATACCGCTTAAGTCTTCAAAACTCTTTTATTTCCTTTTATTCAAAATTCTCTATTTCCCATTTCCCATAATTTATTGAATAAGATTCCAAAGTCAACTATTTACTTTTCTCAAATTCACCCCTTTTATTTATTCAACTTTACTATAATTAGTTTACTTAAAAATTCCCTCTTAATTTTTTTTTCAAAAATCCAACACTTATATTTTTAATATCTGAAAATACTCAAAATATATTCAGCCAAACCATATCATTCAATGATTTCAATTTTTAATATAATCTACCACAGATTATCAAATAAATCATATCAGTGAATATGAAAGTAAATTCAATATTTTTGAAGAATCCAGTTGGATCCCTCCAACCTGTTTTCCTGCATCCACAGATGTTAGCACAATATAAAAATACCAATCCTACTTCGAGGGGGATATCGCGGTATGTAGGGTCATCCGCTATTATGCGGGGCGCATAGGGTCTCATCCGCTATATAATGCGGGAATATCAATCACTCCAATATATATATATATATAATATCACATCCAGACTGATAATAAATTATCAATTCAAGCAATCATCTAATAATTTAATTTTTACTAATTAAATTAAGTAGCAATCCAATTTGAGTGAGATTAACTCACCTTGATTTTTGTTTTGCAATCCGATCCAAACCGGCTATTTCCTTCACGATTTGAACCTTGTACAAACATTATATGTTTTATTAACATTTGAACTAACCGAACAATCTATTATCATTTAACAATTTAATTTAAACTAATTTTCCTTTGAATAATTTTTAGTAACCAAAATAATTAAATAAGTTAATTTAGATAAGCTAATCACCCTAATCCATTATTTTAAAATAACTAGTAAGTTAAAAATGTATATATCTATATATTTTTTTCTCCTCCCTTTGAAACTACATATATATACATATACTTATAAAATTAATTTATATAGATTCAAAAATCTAGTTTTTTTTATAAAACTCTTCAACATTTAAAATTCCTATATATTTTCTCCAAAATATTTTCTATATATAATTTTTTTTGTTTATCTACAATTAAAATAGGCGGGTGTATGTATATTATTATATTTATACTATACTTTTCTTTACTGTTTACATATATAAATATTTAAATTGAAAATAATAAATTATTTTATATCTTACTGCAGATTTAAAATCTTATCTATGTGTGTATATATATATATATATAAAATTTAATAAACTAATTGGCATAAAGAATTCAACTCATAAAAAAAGTAAAATTTGACATAAAGAATTGGAACAGATGTAGACCAAAGGAAGGCGACCAAATCTCTAATCTGCAGGGGAAATGTGAAGAACTCCTGGCTGTAATAGATAATGGAACTGATGATGACAACACATGGCGTAACTATTATCAAATTCAAAGCAATCTAAAAGAAGCACTTAGAACTAAAGCTGCTGAACTTAAACAAAAAGCAAAGGAGAAATGGATAACTGAAGGGGATGAATGCACCAAATTCTTTTATGCTAAAATGGCTATTCGTAGCAATAAGAATAATTACATTCATATTATTAATCAAGAAGGAAACTTAACAATCAATGCAGTAGAATTTGAAGAGCAAGCAATCAAATATTATAATGATTTGTTTAATGGGGAAGTTTGCACTAACTTACCAAGCATTCAATGCAGGAGACAGGTAAATTTCCAAGGCAGAAGGATGTTGACCAGGCAAATCACTGAGGCTGAAGTCTTGGAAGCTCTGAACTCCATCCATATTGATTCCAGTCCAGGACCCGACGGATTCGGCTCCAAATTCTACATTCTCCATTGAAGTGACCTGAAAGAACATATCATATCAGCTATGCAAGAAATTTTACAAACTGGAAAGTTTCTCAAAGAAATCAATCACACCTTCATCTATCTTATCCCTAAAATAGATAATCCATCAAAAATTGAGGATTATCGGCCTATTGCTTGTTGCAATGTGATATACAAAATTCTAAGCAAGATTCTATGCAATAGAATGAAGATGATTTTACCTGATCTCATTTCCGATTGTCAAAGCGCTTTCATTAAAGGTAGAAGTAACTTTGAAAATTCGCTTATGGCTCATGAATTGGTAAGGAATTTTAATAAACCAGGCACTGATAAATTCTGTCTAAAAGTTGATCTCCACAAAGCATATGATAAAATCAGTAGACAATTTATTATCCATATGCTCACTGCTATGGGCTTTCCTACAAAATTTGTAAGTCTAATAAATGAATGCATATCTACACCTATATTTTCTATCCTGATTAACGGCATACCAAAAGGTTTCATTGGGTCCAATAGAGGCATCCGGCAGGGTGACCCTCTATCCCCTTATCTATTTGCAATTGCCATGGAATACTTCACTCTACAAATGGACTTGGCTACTCACCACAAGCTTATTCAGACTATTTATAACTTCCAGCCTACTGTGAGTCACTTACTTTATGCAGATGACTTGCTCATTTGTATAAAATCAAGTAACGAATCAGCTTTAGCAATCAAAGACATTTTCATTAACTTAGAAAAGTATGCTGGTTTAAAACTGAATGAACAGAAAACCAAATGTTATTTTAACAAAACATGTAGACGGAGAGTAGAGGTGTTGGATCTCTTAAAAGTGAAGGAAGGTAACCTGCCAGTCAAATACTTAGGGATTCCATTATCTTCTAATAAAACCATAGACAGAGAATGTGCAGCCCTCATATTTTCTATCAAGGATAGAATGTAGGGATGGAGTTCCAAACTATTGTCTCTTGCAAGTCGAATTGAATTGGTACACACTGTTATTCACTCTAAAGTTAACTTTTGGCTGCAAACTTTTCAACTTCCTGATGCTTCTATCCAAAAAATTGAAAGGGTTTGTGCTGATTTCATTTGGAAGGGTGGTCTACATAAGATCAAATATGACAAACTATGCAGACCAAAAGATGAAGGGGGTGTGGGACTTAGAAGACTTAAAGATACGAGAACAGTCCATACTCTCAAACAAGCTTAGAGAATTATTAATAGGAAAGGATTATGGGGTCAATGGATGAGGAGAAGATACATCAAAGGTAATTTCTAGCAAATGCCCATTGACAATAATGCTTCAAAAAATTGGAAGGAAATTTTGAAGGCCAGAGACATATTAGCTTCGCTTTGTACTCGTGAAATAGCAACTGGAAAGGAAACTGACCAATGAAGAGATCCTTGGATTCAAGGTGAATCATTGATTGACATATTAGGAATTCATACTTTCTCTCACTTTGGATGCCCGAATAATAAAGTTCAAGATGTGATCAGTAATAATAGGTGGGATTGTTCATCATTGCCAATAAATCAAGATAAAAAGGAAGCTATTCAATATATGCCTATTTATTATGGCAGAGAGATGGACATATGGGTCTGGAAGCCTACTGGAAAAGATTTCTCCACTAAGGCTACTTGGAATGAAATCAGGCTAAAAGACAGTAAAGCAACATGGAGTAAAATCATATGGGATCATGTTAATAATCCAAAAATGGCATTCACTACTTACAAAGCGATACTGAAAAGATTACCTACCAGAGATAGGTTATTGAAATCGGGCTTGGTAAATGAAACCGTATGTTCCTTATGCAATCAGAATTTAGAAACGCATGAACATTTATTCTTTGAATGCGTCTACGCTAAACTGGTGTGGAATTCGTGCAACAATCACTTAAACTTAACCCCCTACTCTAATAATCTTGAAGAACAAATCAATTACCTGGCTCAGAGAGGTCGCGACAAAGACATTGAATCCAAACTGCACAAAATCGCCATCACAGTGGCTATTTGGAATATTTGGAAGGAGAGGAACCGTAGAATTTTCCAATGCAAACAGAGAAATCAATTTGAAGTTAGTAAGCTAGCGATTGGAGACATGTAGTTAATTCTTAAAAGGATTAAGGAAAATCCTCTTACCAGGCAGGTACAAGACGCAACTCGTACTGAAGAAGAGGATCAGAACTATCCAGAGGAAGGAATCCTATAAACGAGTTATCAGCCGCCATGATTTCGAACAGTTTGAGTGAGGATGATGAAGTTGTTTTTATGGAAAGGGTTCAGTTGCGTTATTTTTTTGTCTGTTCTTTGTACTAATCCAAACTGGGCAATCACTTCGGGCTGAAATGCCTTAATAAAATCTTACCCGTTTACAAAAAAAATATAATTTAATAAAATAAAAGGAAACTAACCTTATTTTACTAAACCTAAATTAATAACAGAGAAGAAAAAAGAACCCATACCCAAACTCACAAGCTCGGCAACACCCCGAACATCACGACACTACCGCCTCGCAACTCAATGCCCAAACACATCGCCAACCCTAGCCTTCACTGTCTATCGTCGACTTCCCTTGACCACACGACTGCGTTCGCGGCCTCCTCCATCTCGATAAACACTACCGCACCCAAGTATGACTCGCTGCCTTGCCGTGATGCCAGCACCCAATCCACGTTGTGCTCCAGCGCGACGTTCCCAGGCAATTCACTCCTCGCCTCACGTACTGCCTTCCCCTCCAACCCTCTATCGGCAATCGCGACTCGATGATGAACCGTGGGGGGATGAACTCACGAATCTTTATTTCCCTTACTGCTTCATTCTCGTTACTTCTTCCTTTTATTTTTTATACAAGATTCGTTGACGAATTCGATTTTTAAGGGAAGAAAGGGGATAAATCGTAACTGTAATTTAAAACGAGGTGGCCATTTTTTTCTTATGTTTTTTTGTGTGTATCGGCTTCAATTTTTGATTGCTGAGAAAAGAAGAGGATGCATCATTTATTTCCTTTTTCTGATTTTAATTTTGAAATAACTGATGGAAAGAAAGAGGGGAAAGACATGACTAAAAGCATGAAGGAGGGGTTTGGGTATGATGCTTTGTCGGTTAAGACTTGACTCTGATGTGAAATAATTTTTTTTGACCGACCAACATTTTATATATATTCAAATTTTTAAAAGTCTCGAAAATGAAGCCTAAAATCTCGATCTCCTATCGAGGCATGCCGCTAGGCGTTTATAATGTTATATCCCTATTCCGAACGCAATTGAAAAGGTTTCGAGTCCTAATTCGATCGTATGGAGAAGATAGCTTTTTGAACCCAATTATTATATTGAATTCGATATAAATTTCAGTGCGTTTACCTATCGTACGGTCACACGACAACTCTAAATGCTACAAAATTTGAAATCCAACAATAATACAATATTACAGATCCAATGGAACTGGTTTCGTCGAAATCCGAGACTGTGCCTCGGAAGGCTATTTTTAAATATCAATTTAAACGATATATTTTTAAAACTGAACAAACCACTTTTAAATTCAATTTTAAAAGTTCTATTACCTTCAGTATTATCAATGTAAATTTTATAAGCCTTCAAATTATTTTTAACGAGCTTAAAAACCAAGATTTCATATTTTACCCAATTTCCAATTATTAAATTCAATAGTTTAATTATCCAATAAATGGAGATATTTGAAATTCAAGTAAAATTTTAACTTTTAAATATTTAAAATAAATTAAATATTCCAATTTCAAATATTCAAATATTCAAAAATTTCGGGTCGTTACAAGTCTACTGCATTGCGGTTTATTGTTGGCCAGAATTACACGTATTAGAGAACTTTCTTTGCAAGGGTTTGCCCCCTAGTGTGGCTTTCGCATTCGCCTTCATGCACTTCCTTCAGGATCCATTGAGCTTCGTTATCGGTCACACATCTAAGAAGGGAGGTTGAGAATCCCCTTCAGTAGAGTATCCTATTCTGTATTACAAATAGTGGTGCCTTCCAGAGAAGCTTTTTCCATTGATTTCGATCAGTTAGAAGGGTCCCTGTAAACCTTGATTGGTGTCATCCATGTTTCCGTTTTGGCGGTGGTCTCGAGAATCCAATCGACATCCATCTCGTCTATACTCAGGGTAGTCAGAGTCTCAACCGGGACTAGTCCTAACGATTGAGCTTTTGCTGAGCTTGCCAGTTTAGCTAAGTAATCAGCCTTGGTGTTTTGCTCCTACGGAATGTGAGTTATGGTACAATGGTCGATGTCGCTCAACAACTCTTGTACTTCAAACAAATACGGGGCAAGGTTCTCACCTTGAGCCTGGTACTCGACTTTTACTTGGCAGACGACTAGATGGGAGTCACTGTAGATGTGGACAGACTTTATTCCGAGTTCCTTCACAACTTTCAGCCCTGCTATCAATGCTTCGTATTCCGCTTCATTGTTTATTGCAGGGAATTCCAAGTGTAAGGCATAACAAATGGCTTGTCCTACGGGGGTTTCAAGCACTACTCCCACCCCCGAACAGAGCTTGTTTGAAGCGCCATCAACAAAAAGTTTCCATTTCGTCTCTGCTTCCAACGATGTTTCTTCTTCGTCATCCCGTATGGTAAACTCAACGATGAAATCTGCCAGCACTTGCCCATTGATAGCCTTTCTCGGATGGTAAGTAATATCATATTGGCCTAGTTCGATGTTCCACTTGAGAAGTCGTCCAGAAGTTTCAGGTCGGTACAGTACTTGCTTCAGAGGTTGATCAATCAGTACTTTGATTGGATGTGCTTGGAAATACGGTCGTAACTTCCTAGACGCGATCAGGAGGCAATACGCCAGCTTTTCCAGCTTTGGGTAATTTTTCACGGCTCCAGTAAACCGCTTGCTAATGTAGTAGACGGGTCGTTGGATTTTCCCTTCTTAACACACAAGGGCAGTGTTTGCGCCAAAATTGGTCACAAACACCCAATAGCCGTTGAAAGCACCAGTTCGCAATCACAGATCACAAATATCAAATATGTAGAGAAATAAGTATGCAAATCACTCAGGAAACTCAATAAAAACAATAAATGACACCGGATTTATAGTGGTTCGGCGATCTTGCCTACGTCCACTCTGAAGTTGATGACTTTATTGCTTGATACTTGAAGATCACAATTTCTTATAATGTAGTACAATAGATTTTATGATCTAAGTCTGAATCTAAGGCAGTAGTGGTGATTTGGAGTAAATCTGATAGAGTTTGGGCGCTCTTTAGCTCTTAAAATTGTCCGCCCCTTTTCTGAATGACCCGGGGCTCTATTTATAGGTGTAGGAGGCTGATACTTCGCTGAAAATCTGGTAGACCACTTCTGGCACGTGAGGGGCCAAAATTGGTCACAAACACCCAATAGCCGTTGAAAGCACCAGTTCGCAATCACAGATCACAAATATCAAATATGTAGAGAAATAAGTATGCAAATCACTCAAGAAACTCAATAAAAATAGTAAATGACACCAGATTTATAGTGGTTCGGCGATCTTGCCTACGTCCACTCTAAGTTGATGACTTTATTGCTTGATACTTGAAGATCACAATTTCTTATAATGTAGTACAACAGATTTTATGATCTAAGTCTGAATCTAAGGCAGTAGTGGTGATTTGGAGTAAATCTGACAAAGTCTAGGCGCTCTTTAGCTCTTAAAATTGTCCGCCCTTTTCTGAATGACCCGGGGCTCTATTTATAGGTGTAGGAGGCTGATACTTCGCTGAAAATCTGGTAGACCACTTCTGCCACATGAGGGGGCCCACATGCCCGGTCTCAAGAAATCTGGGCCCACTTTGGGATCGATTCGAACTCCATTCGAATCGATCAAGGAATCATCCAATCGAGGTGAAATTTGGTGTGGACATTCTTCAACATGTACGTAAGCTCCTGTGAAAATTTCATGGCATTTGGACTTGTAGATTGTGAGATATGGTCGATTCGAATTGCCATCCTTCGGTAGTTTGCTTGCTTCGACTCGATTCGCTCGAATCGATAGGCTCGACTTGATGGCCTCACGCGCCTTTGCGATGACGTGGTGCGCATTTCCTGGGTCAATCCACTTTTCACTCCGAGTCGACAGGGTCGACTCCGTGTTTTTCGCCGCTTTGACTTAGTGGGTTCGAGGGAATGGATTCGAACAAATGTTCGTTCGTATCGATCGCGATATATAATAGTCGATCGATACGAAGTCGTTGCAACAGGATGGATTCGAAGCAGGGTCATTGGATGGATACGAAGTGGAGTGACTTCATGGATTCGAAGGACTTCAACCTGAGGGATACGAAGTGGAGTAGCTTCATGGATTCGAAGTGGCTTATCTGGTCCGATTCGAACGAATGCTTGTTGATGGTTGCGAACTATACGGAGTCGAACCGATGGATACGAACACTGATGGATTCGAATAGAATCTCTGCCTATGGATTCGAACTTAGGGTCACCTCCTCCAACTTGCATCGATGATATCTTGAGCGTACGAACTCGGATTGACTTGAAACTTGGAACGTTGCTTTTCCTGACCTTGCTTGATGTGTCTTATCAATTGTAGCCCGATCCGGACTCGGACAAAATTCATCGATATCCATGGTGAAACAGTGTATAACGAACTTTTATGACGAACTGTCTTTAGTTTTCCAGTCAACTTTTTGGTGTCATGGCCTTGCCAAAAGGCGGGATAACATTTGCCCCCTAAAACATGCCTTGCGATTGGAAGGTGTGTTTTGTAATGCCATAAGCCGGATGTTCATATCCTGTTGAGGACCTGCAAAGAAATTGATAGTTTTATCTGACCACGAATGATGATCGTTTAGGATCGTATGTCATTCGAGGCGATATGGGACCTTTCGAGGTCGGATGCCATTCGCGGCAAATAGCGAAATGGGACCGTTCATGGTCGGATGTCGTTCATGGCGAACAAAGAAAGGGGACCATTCGCGGTCGGATACCGTTCGCGGTAAAGAAATGGGATGAGACCGTTTGCGGTCGGATGCCGTTCTCGGCAAATAAAGAAATGGGACCGTTCACGGTCGGATGTCATTCTAGACGAGTTGTGACCGTTCGTGATCGGGTGTCATTCTAGACGAATTATGACCGTTCGCGGTCGGGTGACGTGGAAAGAAGAATGTGATCGTTCGCGATCGTGTGCCGTACGAGGCAAAAATGTGATCGTTCGCGATCGAATGTCATATTAGGTGAATTGTGACCGTTCGTGGTCGGGTGTCGTTCGAGGCAAATGGTGACCGTTCGAGGTCGAGTGCCGTTCGAGGCGAATGAGTGTGCCCGAGGGGGACTTAGTATTATCAGTGTCAGGTTCACGTTCGGGTGAACTTCTGAATCAGCGATCGTGGCGGTTCGTCGCCATACAAGGTGTGCTTGTGGACCGTTCGCGATCCAAAGCATACGCAAGTAACTTCTTCTATAGGATTGCAAATATCAAATTGGCGTTCACATGAATTCCATAACAGAAATGTCCAAACAAGCAAAGTCTAAATATCCAAATCAACATGAAACGAAAGCAAAGCAAGGATGTCAAAGTGTAAATTCTCACTACGAGACGGTCAATAATCATTCAGAGCATGCCTGTGGATCGTTCGCGATCTCATACATGTGTAAATGGGTTGATGGTGTTAGTGAGAAGTTTACGACTTGTTCATCGTTATTTAAATCAATTGATAACCATACGGTGCCTTGGCTCGGGGTCACCCCTAGCTGATGTAGACGGTGGTCGCTCGGGTTCAACTGCTGGAGCTCGCCTCCTCACATACTGAAGTAGCCTACCATTCCTGATATGCCCTTCTACCTCATCCTTCAGGTGTCTACAGTCATTTGTGCTATGTCCATTCAGCTCGTGGAATAAGCAATATTTGTCTAAGTTTCTCTCGTCGGTAGTTGGATCCCGTCGTATTGGTCTACGATAGGCAACTTTCTCTCGGGTGTCTTGGTAGATTCGCTCCAAACCCTCGTTGAGTTCTGAATAGGTGGTAAATCGCGGCTCTCTCCGTTGCCGCTTTGACCTGTCATCGTTTTCTTCAGCCTTTCGCTTCCCTTTACCAGTCTCTACACCTTTTCCAGGTGAATTACCGCCTCTAACTGCGTAAATATCGATTTCTTCTTCTCTCTCCATACGAGCATCCTCTAATCGCAAAAACTTTTCGGCTTCATGATAAAACTCTCCTAGGTCCGTAGGTGGATCCTTAGTTAGTGAATTCTTGAACTCCGTGCTATCAGATATTCCAGATACAGCTGCCATCATGACCATAGATGGATCTGGCCGATCCACCGATGCTTCTGCTGCATTGAATCGTGTCAGAAAATTCCTCAAAGACTCCCCAGCTTTCTGCTTTAGTGTTGCCAAACTCATCACATTCTTGGGTCTTGCAATGTGGACCCTAAATTGCTCCATGGATCTTTCAGTTAAATCTACCCATGTTCTTATGGAGCCATTCTCCAACTGCCTAAACCATAATGCTACGATATCTTTTAAATACAATGGAAAGCACCGGGCCATGACTTCCTGTGATGCCCCCAGTACCTCCATATGCCTCATATACTTCATCAGATGGACCGCAGGGTCCGTCCTCCCATCGTACTTCTCCATTGATGGTAACTTGAATTCTGGTGGGTTCCTAGCCATCCTAATCGCAGGAGAAAAGGGACTCCTGTTCACATCTTCAAGATCTCTGTTTACTAATCCACCTCTCATGGCTCGCCTGACCATCTCTACCAATCTATCATTGTCTCCAAGCTGTAGTCCTCGTTCACTACCTTCGACCTGCCCCCCGAGTCTGTGTGAGCTTTCAGGTGTCTACCCCCCTGGCTGAGCGTTCATCCCTTTATCGCCGCCAGGTTGCTCGGATGTCCTTGTCTCTCTTCCCGGGTTCGGATCAACATGTCCTAAGTGTGTGCCCCCTAGCTCCGGCGCTGCGCTAGATGGTCCTGCTCCGTTCTGGACTCTGGTTGCTCCTTGATTTTGCGCTCCAAGTTGCCCAATCTGTTGAAGCAAGTTCTGTATCATTTCTTCTTGTCTTCTCATCATTGCCTCCATCTCATCCCTGGTGATGAAGGCTGAAGCTTGGTTTGCTCCTGAGGAAGCCTCTTGACTTCCTTCGTGCTGACTTCTCTCAGCTCTTTGCCTTCTACTTGTTTGTCGGGTCATTGTCTTTCAAATCTTCAAGCTTTCAGATCTGAACTTCAAATCTTGTGTAGCGGGTGCTAGTCCTTCTTAGTGAAAGCACCAAAGTGTTTGCGCCAAAATTGGTCACAAACACCCAATAGCCGTTGAAAGCACCAGTTCGCAATCACAGATCACAAATATCAAATATGTAGAGAAATAAGTATGCAAATCACTCAAGAAACTCAATAAAAACAGTAAATGACACCGGATTTATAGTGGTTCGGCGATCTTGCCTACGTCCACTCTGAAGTTGATGACTTTATTGCTTGATACTTGAAGATCACAATTTCTTATAATGTAGTACAACAGATTTTATGATCTAAGTCTAAATCTAAGGCAGTAGTGGTGATTTGGAGTAAATCTGACAGCGTCTGGGCGCTCTTTAGCTCTTAACATTGTCCGCCCCTTTTCTGAATTACCCGGGGCTCTATTTATAGGTGTAGGAGGCTGATACTTCGCTGAAAATCTGGTAGACCACTTCTGGCACGTGAGGGGGCCCACATGCCCGGCCTTAAGAAATCTGGGCCTACTTTGGGATCGATTCGAACTCCATTCAAATCGATCAAGGAATCATCCAATCGAGGTGAAATTTGGTGTGGACATTCTTCAACATGTACTTAAGCTCCTGTGAAAATTTCATGGCATTTGGACTTGTAGATTGTGAGATATGGTCGATTCAAATTGCCATCCTTCGGCAGTTTGCTTGCTTCGACTCGATTCGCTCGAATCGATAGGCTCGACTCGATGGCCTCACGCGCCTTTGCGATGACGTGGTGCGCATTTCCTGGGTCAATCCAATTTTCACTTCGAGTCGACTGGGTCGACTCCGTGTTTTTCGCCGCTTTGACTTAGTGGGTTCGAGGGAATGGATTCGAACAAATGTTCGTTCGTATCGATCGCGATATATAATAGTCGATCGATATGAAGTTGTTGCAACAGGATGGATTCGAAGCAGGGTCATTGGATGGATACGAAGTGGATTGACTTCATGGATTCGAAGGACTTCAACCTGAGGGATACGAAGTGGAGTAGCTTCATGGATTCAAAGTGGCTTATCCGGTCTGATTCGAACGAATGCTTGTTGATGGTTGCGAACTATATGGAGTCGAACCGATGGATTTGAACAGAGGTTTCACTGATGGCTTCAAATAGAATCTCTGCCTATGGATTCGAACTTAGGGTCACCTCCTCTAACTTGGATCGATGATATCTTGAGCGTACGAACTCGGATTGACTTGAAACTTGAAACGTTGCTTTTCCTGACCTTGCTTGATGTGTCTTATCAATTGTAGCCCGATCCAGACTCGGACAAAATTCATCGATATCCATGGTGAAACAGTGTATAACGAACTTTTATGACGAACTGTCTTTAGTTTTCCAATCAACTTTTTGGTGTCACTGCCTTGCCAAAAGGCGGGATAATAGGCAGCGCTTAACACATGAGGTGAGCTTGCTAGGTAAATGAATAGGTCATCACCGTCCACTGGCTTTGATAGGATTGGCGGGGCTTCCATGTGTCACAACAATTTTTCAAATGCAGTTTGGCGTGCCTTACTCCATTCAAAGTTTTTCTTTCCTTTCTTTAATGCATCAAAGAATGGTATGCACTTGTCGGTAGCTTTCAAGATAAATCGGCTTAATGCTATGACCTTCCCATTCAAGCTTTGCAATTCTTTCTTGTTCTTCGAGGCTTGAACTTCTCGTAGGGCAGATATTTGCTCTGGGTTTGCTTCAATGCCCCTGGCACTTATTATGAATCCTAAGAACTTCCCGGAGACTACTCTGAAGTGACATTTGAGTGGATTGAGTTTCATTCCATACTTCCAGAATATTTCAAACATTTCAGCAAGATTATCCAGGTGATTGACAGCTACTCGCGATTTGACCAACATGTCATCCACTTAAACCTCCATGGTTTTCCTGATTTAACGCTTGAACATGATATTTACCAATCTTTGGTAGGTTGCCCCAGAATTTTTAAGCCAAATGGCATTACCCTGTAGTAGTATAGTCCCAGATTGGTGATGAAGGTGGTGTTTTCTTGATCAGGTTCACGCATCAGGATCTGGTTGTACCCTAAGTATGCATCCATAAATGATAGCAATTCGTGTCCCTTTGTCCCATCCACAAGCTGGTCAATTCTAGGCAAGGGGAAGCTATCTTTCAGGCAAGCCTTGTTTAAGTCCGAGTAGTCGATACAGGTTCGCCACTTCCCATTGGACTTTTTGACTAAGACTGGGTTTGATACCCATTCAGGATAAGTTGCATCACGGATAAAACTGTTGGGCATTAGCTTGTCAACCTCTTTCTCTTAATGCCTTTCTTAACGCTTTGGACTGTTCAGGGCCCAAGCTGCGCCACTTTTGCTTTACGGATGTGAACTTGGGGGTCAATGTTGAGCACGTGGCATGCGATTTCTGGTGATACCCCACACATATCGGAATGCGTCCAAGCGAACACATCCAAGTTGGCGCGAAGAAGTTTAGTAAGTTCCAACCGCATCTTGTTTCCAAGGTGGGATCCAATCATCAGGACTCTTGTTGGGTCATCCATGTCGACTGTGATAGACACCGTAAATTTTGCCGGTGTTACCTGATCTTCCCCTGAACTCTTCCTTCTAATGTCTAAAGCCTTGTCGAATTGGCTGGTCCCCGAGCCAGGGGTGGCTCTGTAGGTTCTATTTAAAAGGTTCATGATTGTGGAGAGTTCTCCCTTCATCCTTCCTCTTTTCTCTCATTTTAGATTCTCGTAACTCTTCAATGTAACATTCTCTGGCCGTGCATAAATCTCGTTTGACCACCCCGATTCCGTTTGCCATTGGGAACTTCATGGTAAGGCACCATTGGGCTAGAGTGACTTTGAAATCAGCTAGGGTGGGTCGTCCTAAGAAGGAATTATACGTGGAAGTTTCATCCATAATTACGAAGGTCTGAATGAGGGTGACTCTTCGATCACCCTCTCCAAGCTCCATTGGTAAGTCAATCGTCCCTATGGGTTGTTTGGGTTCGCCAATAAACCCTTGGATTTTTGTGTGGCATGCATACATGCTTTTCATGCCGATCTTCATTTGGTCAAAGGTACATTTGAAAAGAATATTGACTGAACTGCCGCTATCGACCGATACTCGTTGGACTACAGTGGGTCTGATTCCTACTATCACCACCATTGGATCAAGGGTTGGAGCTTAGATCCCTCTAGCATCTCAGTTTCTGAATAAAATGTCATCAATCAAAGATTCTGCTACTTGGTTGGAGCCCCATTTTCGATTGTGAGACATGATTCCATCAGAGCATGCTTTAATGAACTTGCATACCGCTCCATATCTCCCTAACTTCTCTATGCCAGATGTGGGCCTCCAAATATCGTTCCAATAATGAGTCTCTGGTCAGTTTCCTTTGATCCCTCTTCACTGGTTCCGACTTGGTTTCTTTGATTCCTAGGGGCTTGAGGATTCATGGGCTGGTCAGGATTCTGTGATTTTCTCACGTATTGCTGAAGCTTATTTTCCCAAATTAGCTCTTCAATCAAGTTCTTTAGGTGGAGGCATTCGTTTGTGTTGTGACCGTGCGTCTCATGGGAGCGGCAGAAGTTACCTAAGCGCTTTTGTTGTTCGGTTGCTTCCTTCTTAGGGGGTTTCTTATATTCCTCAGTTCCCTATGTCGTGAGATAGATGATTTCCGGTGTATCGTTGAGAGGGGTGTAATCTTCAGGCCTGAAGGCTTTAAGGTGTTTATTGTTCCATTTCTCTTATTGGAATTTTGATTCTTCCTTTTCTGATTTTCATCTTTCCCTGTGATTCCTTCAGTAGTTCCAAAAGCGTTTGTATTTCATCGCCACGTCACTCTGCCCGACGTTCATCGGTTGCACACCAGTGGACTTCCTTTCTAGCTTCTGTGCCTCCTCCAGTCTAAAGTATTAACTTCCTTTGTGATTGAAGTCCTTCCTCATAGTGGGTTGCTTCAATTTGATCCACTTCTTGAATTCAGTTTCGGGATGAATGGTACAAACCAAGGCCATGAAAACCATGTCCTCATTTGGATTGCTCACCTCTATCACTGCGGTATTGAACCGGTTCATGAAAGACTTCAGTGATTCGTTTCATCACTGGAACAGTCTGGACAAAGACATCACGTCTTTGGGTTACGTGGTATGGAGCCTGAACTGATTGAGGAAACTTGTGGCTAGTTGGTCGAAAGTAGAGATGGATTTCGGCAAAAGCCTAGTGAACTACATGGAAGCGATTCCTTCCAGGAAAATGGGAAAACATCTATACCGAACAGCTTCTGAAGCATTTGCTCTGTTCATGTACCAACTATACTTGTACGAATGAGGTTTTGGGTCCTTTGTCTAGTCATAGGATGGAATAGTTGACATCGTGAACTTTTTTGGATATTGCTCATCAATATCTCAACGGTAAAGGGAGTCTGACTTGGTGTGGATCCCCATTCATTATCTCTTATATTTCTATTTTTGTCCATTAATCGCTTAACGATATTCGTGATAAACGCCTCTGATATCCGATAGTCTTGGAAACGGCTGTCAGTCACTACACCAAGTGTTTGACTTCGCAAACGGTCTTGGTGAGTAGGCTGAAGCCTAGGCTCTCTTGTCTTTGGGAGAACCATTCCATTGGGATCCCGTTAGCTTGCGGTTGGCCTGACTGGGGCAGTCCGGGCATTTTTGGCATTATCGAATGCATTGGCATTTTCTTCCAACTTATCATCATTAAATTGTTCTCCATCTGAGTCGGAGAGATCCATGGCTATATCCTCTCGTAGGGTTTTCACCCCTTGATTCAAGTTCAAAGTTGGCTTCCTTGCGACAAGCGGAGTACTTGTATTTCCTTCTATGTTGATTCCTATAGTTCCCGTTGTCACCCTTTTTTGCGACTGCTTCCCGTTTCTTCTATTTAGGCCGGAAACGGAAGAATTTTCTTGTTCTATGATAGCTACGGGTTCATCCATAGTTCTTGGAGTAGGATTTGACTGTAAGGTTAAGAGAGCATTGAGCTTATCCATCATAGCTCTCTGACTGCTTTCCATTTATTGGTTGATTTCGTCAACCATTTTGTTCAACTTGTCTCTTGTAACGACTTCGCGTTGATTGGAAGATGCTGGCACCTGATCTCCTACATTGGCACCATATACTTTAGTTTATTGATGCTTTATATCTTCTCCAGCTACTACTGCCTTTATGGACCTTCCAGAGGTAGTTCTCTTCCTTCCTGGAGCCAGTGATTCCAAGCAAAATATTTTTCAAGCAAAGATTGAGCATCTAACTTATAGACCTATCTGATCCAAAGTAGATTGCTAGATCTGAACCCTGAGTTGGGTTCTCAGTGAAAACACCAAAATGTTAACCCAAAAAATGGATCAACACCCTGGATTGAGTGTGAAAGCACCAGCCCTGTTCTTACAGAGCAATAATATAGAAAATAAATGTAAGAGAGAAAAAATAGAAAGAAGACAAGAAGATTTTTATAGTGGTTCGGTTGTTAATGAAGCCTACGTCCACTTTATAGTTTTTATTATTGACTGATTGTTGTTACAAAGTTAATCAGATTACAAAGTTCTTGAATATCCCTAGTTAGATCAAGTCCCCAATGCTAGATGTTTATACCAAAAATGGGCACAACACTCTTCGGAAGTTTTTGAAGAGATAAAAATGAAGAAATTAAATGGAAAACGAGGATTATCTAACAAAAACTCCAAAAAACAGATATGTAAATAATAAAAACGCACAGAAACACAGAAATTTAGAGTGGTTCGGCGTATTGCCTACGTCCACTATGAAATTGATCACTTTATTGATGTTTCTTTGATGATTACAATTGATTGCAGCGGATTACAGCAAATTAAAGTTATGAAATTCGAGTACAACAACAACAATAAAGATTAGAATTGAATCCGGCAGAGTTTGGGTGTTGGAGCGTCAAAAGATCCTTTCTCTATAGACCCTGGGGCTCTATTTATAGGCGTAGGAGGCTGATATTTCGCTCAGATCTCGGGAGACTTCTTCTGGCACGTGAGTGGGCCTACGAGACCAAGCCAATGAAGTTTCGGCTCGATCCGTGATCGATACAAACGAATTTTGTATCGATCAAGATTTCGTCCAATGGAGTCGAAACTTGGTGTGAACATTCTTTATCTTATACGTAAGCTCCTGTGAAAATTTTATAGCATTTGGACTAGTGGATCACGAGATATGATCGATACGAATTGACGTTCTTCGGTAGGCTGTTTTGTTCGAATCGATCATTTCGAATCGGTTTTTTCGAATCGATGGCTGCACGTGCCCAGGTGATGACGTGGCGTGCACTCTTCGGATCGATCCACCTTTTATGCTGAGTTGATCGAGTCATCCCACGAATCTTGCCTTATTCGTATCGAAGTCTATTATTTAGTTCGCATCGATGGAAGATGACTCTCGTTCACATCGATGCAACGAGCTCTGTTCGTATCGATGGAAAACACGTGGAATACGTTGATTGCGTGGCCTTGTTCGTATTGATTGGAGACGACTCCAGTCGATCGATACGAAGTTGAAGTGGCCAGATGGACTCGAACATTTGTAGCCCGATCGATATGAATAACCATGATATGAATCGATACGAACAGGGACTTCCCGATGGATACGAAGTGGCATGTTCTGATGGATTCGAACAAATGCCTTTTAATTGATACGAAGTAGACATTGGCCGATCGATACGAAGTTAACTGTCTGTTGATGGATACGAAGTCGATCGATACGAACTAGGGCTTGACGATGGATACGAATTTGATCGATTCGAACTGTGGCCTACTGATGGATACGAAGTTGAGGCTACTTTCTCCAACTTGCATCGATCATAACTTGAGCATACGAACTCGGATTGACTTGAAATTTGGAACGATGGCTTTCATGGCTTCGCTCATCGTGTCTTGTCAATTGTAGCTTGATCCGGACTCGGACAAAATTCATCGATATCCATGGTGAACCTGTGCGTACTCGCTATTCGGGATGAGCGATCCTCGGTTTTCAGTCACTTCCTTGATATCTTGGCCTTGCCAAAAGGCGGGATAACATTTGCCCCCCAAAGTACGTCTTGTGGAAACATGATGTGCTTTGAAAAGCTGCAATCTTCATTCTGAGCGGTTATCGCCTTTTTGTTGAAAGTTGTAATCTTTGACTGGTTTCCTCGGTAATGTGAACTGTTGATTGTCGACTGTTGTACCCTGTATTGTTGTAATTGATTGCTATTTGATTGTGATTAGCTATTTGTTGTTGTAATCATTATCAGATGAGTATCCAATTCCTGTGGATGTTGAAAATTGAATATTAGTCCTACATATAGGCATATATGTTAATCTGACTCTCGCTGACGTTGCATGTTCACGAGTCATTGCCGGTTTATCTCATATCGAATCCCGTATCGATCCTCTCCTGAACCAATGTGAAACTCGAATTGTAACAACGCTCGACGGTTGTTTTTGAATGTTCCTTCATAGCGATCCTCTTCTGAATCGATGTAAAAAGTTGAAATGCGTTTTCCATATCGATGTGACTCACAAAGATGGATATGAAATATGCGTTCGTATCGATAAATATTGGCCTCTGGAAGTTGTGATTTGATGGATTCGAACTGCATAGTTCGTATCATTGCACTGGGGATGGAGTCGAAAATGATCGATATGAATAATGGCTTCTTATCGATGGATCTGGGCGATTCAGAAAAGCCTCCGTTGGCAATTTCGTTTCGATAAAGGCTCGAGTTGATGGATACGAATAGCTCGTTCGAATCGATCCGATGGTTGACCTGTTATGATCAGCCTTGTTGACTTGGACGTGAAATGTTTTTCCTTTCTCACTCGAGTCCATATAAATACTTTTTGGACTTGGAAAAAATTTCACTTGACTTTCATTCCTTTTCTTTACCTTTGTATCGAGGAAAACTGAGAAATACAAGACAGCCTTCGTTTCAAAACCACTACGTCTCGTCAATCTCTTGAATAGATACTCTTATCTAGGTAATTTAGTCAATAAATTTGTGTTAAAAATGGTGAGACTCGACATTTGCGTGCCAATCCACTTATTTCCACGATCGATTCTGGTGAAACGGAGGCCATAGATGGTCGGAGCGAGGTCGAGGGAGGCCAGCATGGCATTCATGCTATTTGGAGAAGAAAGATAGATGGACATGTAGGGATTGCTTGCACCAGTTGAGGAGGAGCGATTCGCATCGATCGTAAGATGATCGAGATTTGTATCGATTGGAGAAGAAGGAGTGTTGAGGAAGCGACTTCGTATCGATAAGAAACGGTGATCGTTACGAAGTAGCGACCCTATTCATCGATGCGAAGGCGAAAGGCTTGCTGATCGATACGAACTAGAACCTCGGGCGATCGATACAAAATTTCTTACTCCACGATCGATACGAAGTGGGGGTTTTGTGATCGATACGAATAGAGTATCGATTCGAACGTATCGATGCGAACGAATTGTTGGCCCAAGTTTTTGATCGATACGAACTTGAGCTTCGAGAGAACGACCTCATTCCACCCTTGATGGATACAAATTCAACTACTTTATGCGTATCGAACACCTAACTCCGACGAGCTTCAACCTTGCGAAATTGGACTTGATTATTTCACTGCATATCTGACTGCCTATCGAAGCTCGTCGATGGAACTGTAACTTAACAAATTTTTAACAAACTTTAACTTGGATCGATCGCTATCATCTGGATGGCACGGTTGTGACGGTCAGCGATGACGGTCATTCCAACTGAATTTCGAAGTCTTATCGTTTACATGCTTTCTTTAACTCTATAGAACTTTTTTCAAGTAATATACAGCACTGCACTGCACAACACATTCACACACTTCACACTGGGGATGCAAGAGCTTATTATCGTCTAATGATGGTTTCTCATAAGCTAGTTAGTAATGGAATCTTTAAGCTCACAGCAACAAGAAGCTCAGAGTTTAATTCCTCCAATAATCGAGATACCGTCCATCGAGGCCAAAGTCATAGATCCGGCTCCGGACGAGTTTCCAGGTGCCCGGTTCCTTTGCCATCCACAAGACTCTGTGTCGTCCGGCATTTTCAAAGATATGCTGGGACGTATATGCTTAATACATGGCTTGTCGCTCGACAACGTATTACTGCCAGGGCCAGATGATAGACCGCATGCTCTCCCGGAGGGGTTTACTGCTTTCAATCGTCATGCTTGCGCAGCAGGGACACTTCCTCCATTTAATCAGTATATAAGAGAAATGCTATCATTCCTTGGAATCGCTCCATCCTAGCTACACCCCAATGGATATGCCTTGCTGAATAGCACTTTCATTGTTTTTATGGACATTCTCTTTCGACCACTAAAGCCGATCGAGGTTAGATACCTTTTCAACTTCAAAAGTAAGGGAGATAGCCTGTCTTTCACTTTCCTGGAGTAAGTCAGGAACTACCAAATAGTAACCAGATCATGGGGAAGGCTGAGTTACTTTAAAACAGAATGGTTCTACTTCGATGCCCCCCTGGATTCGCTAGGCGATGGTTGGATAGACGTAAGCGTTGCAGTCTTTCTCAAGAATTATCGAGATAATAATAATCGTTCTTAAAACTAACATACTTCTCTTCTTTTACAGCCGCAATCTCACGACATGAAGGTGGGTATTTCAAAGAGTTAGTTCGGATCCTCCAAGCAGTTCCGGGTGAAGAAAGGAACATTGACTTGGTTCTAACCGACAGAAACTTGAGAATTGTCGGGCTGATTGAACAGAAGCAAAGCATAAGGCTGGAAGGGACACTTAGAGCGGTCTCGAAGAAGCGGGTGAAACGCAAAGCGCCCAGTGTCGTGATAACCGAAGGGGTTGATCCGGAGAGAACACCCACTGATGATGAACTTATAGCTGGGCCTTCTGGCAGTTTTCAGGACTCAGAAGGAAGGAGAAAAGGCAAGGCAATTGCTCATAAGCGTACCAAATCCATGAGATTGAAATCCGTGGTTGTGTCTTTGCCTGTTCCTGGAATTAGAATTTTGGAGGCTCCTCCCCTACAAGTAGAGAATCCTTTCGAAGGGCTTGCTGATATTCTGATTCCGGATTATGTGTCGTTTCAACACGACACCGGGATGGAGGAGCTTGACAGTGCTCTTCATCTAAGCGAGTCGCTTACTATGAGTGCGGCCGACATTTCCGGTTGGTCGAGGGGTTGCACATACATACACTTCACTGCACTACATGATTCATAATCGTAAATCGTCCAATCTAAGAGATCACTAACTTTTCTTTCGTTTCTCATTCACATGTACGATGTCTGGGAGAGGATCGATGTTAGGGAGCCTTCGCTCGGCTCAAAAGTCTTCTTCTTATTATGATTCCCGCAGGAGAGATTCAGATAGAGACCGCGATCACGGGTATTCCAATCAGGACAGATACGAATGGGATAGGGATAGAGACTATAGACACCGATCTAGGTCCCGTTCGCCACCTCCTAGAATTCCCTCACCACCTCATGTTCATGTTTCACACCCACCAGAGCCTCCGCGACACCGACCGTCTTCTCACACTTCTAGGCACGAAACTCATCACCGGCGAGTTGAAACTGTGGCCCCCATAATTACAGAGCAGGCCATAACTGAGCCCATGGGGGAAGGGGCTATTAAAATTGCTCAGTTGAGGAAGGAGTTCCCGAACATATGCTTCGACGACTACGTTTTCCCACCTCATTTAAAGAGAATTCCATCAGGGTGGAGAACACGATGCATGATTACATTCATGACATCTACGTCCAGTATAGAGAGTGGGCGAAGGTTGCAGAAAAAGCTTCCAAGGTGGCCTTTGAGAGAGCCAAAGCGATTGAAAAGATGGAGTCCAAACTCACTCAAAAAGACCGAATCATCCAAGTGCTCAATACTGAGGCCGAGTCTTCTCAGGAATCTTAAATTGAGGCCACCAAAAAAGCTGATGAAGCGAATGTGGCGATGGAGAGGTTGAGGCAGACACACGTTGCCTTGGTGGAGAAGATGGGCCACCGAAATACTACAGTCACCGCCGAACGGGATGTGGCAGTCATGGAACTCAACGAGATTAAGGCCAAATTCTCTGACATGGCCAAGGAAAGGGATGATGTGAACAACGCAGCCCAGGAGGCATGCGAACAGGCTGTCTTGCTTTGGGGTGAACGGGATGCGGCCGTGGCTAAGGTTCGCGAGGTGGAGAACAAGGTTGAGGAGGAGGTGAAATCGGCTGAGTCCAGGCTAGAAGCCGACATTGAAGATATTCTCGTTGTTTATAACGCCAACATGTTGAGGCATAGAGGTCTAGCCTAGCTCGATGATTACCCGGCACATTTATACAACACCTGGGGCCGATTGGTTGAGGAGGAGAAGGCGGTGCATTTGGATGAGTCTGTTGATGAGTTTGAGATCGAGAATCGTCTGCTGAATGAAGATGAAAGGAAGATTCTCCATGAGTCAATGATTTCTTATGAGAAGGAGAGACTCGGCACCCAGCACTTAGAAGTAGGAGAAGGTTCAGGGGTTGACCATTATGATGCAAGTCTTGAAGTTACAGTGTCAACTCAACTTGAACCCTTATCTACGGTGGATCCCCAAGCTGTCCCTGCCTACAATCCAGATCAACCGCAGATATCTCCGGCTATAGAGCAAGTTGTTGAAGCCGCTCAGCCATCTACGAGCCAAACTGAGGAAGGTACTCTGAACATTCTTCGTACTTGTTCGAGATCGATAGCTTTATTTGATTTGTTTACTGACAGTCTTCCTTTTCCTTTATCCAGTGATTAATGCTGCACCGATCGTGCTTCCTGCAACCCAAGAATCACATCAAATGCAGGAGGCCGTCATCACTGAAGCGACCACCATAACTACAACTGCGCCACTCGATTAAATGTAGGGAAGCACGCTTGTTTTTGATGAGCAGATGATGGAGGAACTCTTTCGTCGTCATAGCAATCCTTTTGCCAACCTGCCATTTGTTATGGGTGGAGGTGCTCCCGCTACAAGCTCTTCAATGCCAACCACCGATGCTCCTAGCGAGGCCCAAGCGATTCATGAGGAAGAAATACTGGCCGAAATTGACGCTGAAATGGAAGCAGCGGCTCGAGGTGGCAGTTTTGGAGGTGGGATGGCAACACCTGGTCCAGCTCCACTTAGAACGGTATCTCCTGGTAGTACAATCACCAACACCGGTGTGTTCATTCCACCTCCTACAGTTGACCCCGTTCCTCCGACTCCGCCCGCAGGAAGTATCCCCATTCATTCGAGCTCGGAGGAAGACGTCGAGATTATGCCCCCGCTTGGAGACCGACCACCAAAAAGTAAAGGCTCAAAAAGAAAAGTTAGCGGTGGCTCCAGCGGGTCTACACCGAAAAGGAAGCCGAGGAAGAAAAAAGAGTAGACATGCTTCCTCGGTTTATTTTGATTTTCATTTTGTTGGCCGTGTATAGATGCGGGTTCGGCCCCTTCTAGTAGGAATTCTTTGGAATAAACTTGTACATGAATTTCTTTCACAAATAGTAGAAATGAAACTCTTCTTTTTTGGCTTCTTTTCAGTTATTGTGTATTTGCTCAAGTGTTTCAATATTTGAAGTGTACTTGTGAAGTTTCAGCTCTCGGGTCAAGTTTTTTTTTATTCGTCAGGCCCAAAAATTGTCGACATGGTTCACGACCGGGAAGTGAGTTGAATTTTGACGTCGCACCACTTCAGTCAATGGTCGACGCTTAAGTCCTGCCCCCCAGTCTTGGGGATGAGTTGTAGAACATCAGCCAGCGATTGCATTTCACTTATAACACGTTGAGTCTAGTGCCACTGAACGGATGTTTGAGACAAGTGGAGATTGAGTGGTCCAACCCCACTCGTTTAATTATCGGTGATCATATCCGCACTTCGGGGATTTTCATTTGTTCACTGGTGGTCGGTTACGCCGGTTTAAGTTTTAATTATATGTCCGCACTCTGAGCACTTGGAGTTAATGTTTATACTTCGACTCGCACTTTGGGAATTCGAAGTTGGTTGATGTTTATACTCTGTTTCGCAATCTGGGAATCCAGAGTTGATGTTTATACTCCAATTCGCACTCTGGGAATTTGGAGTTGGCGTTTATACTCCAATTCACACTCTGGGAATTTGGAGTTAATGTTTATACTCTGACTCGCACTCTGGGAGTTCGGAGTTGGTAAACAGACGGTCAGTCACATCTGCTGCATGTTTTTGGATTTCGCTCGCACTTTGAGAACGAAAGGTGTATCAGGATCATGGATGGTCGGATCTCATCCACCCTGAGTTAACAAGTGAGGTCGTTAGATGGACGGGTCCACCCTACTCAAACTTGGTTTGGATACGGGCGAAGTCGTCAGGTGGACGGATCCACCCTCTCCGTAAACGTATCTATGAGTTTATACTCCAGTTCGCACTCTGGGAATCTGGAGTTAAGTGAAGGATTGTCGTGTATCAATCCTTTTCTGACTTTGGTGTGATGGCTTGTCCCTGAGCATGGGTTTCACTTAGCGAGTGACTGGTTACATCACAGTCACTCCCTATTTGAATAAATCCCACCGTATGGTGGAACTTAGCTCTTCGTGCATGGTGATGTTCATATGAAGTATTTCAAGTAAATCACAGCTCCGGCTCGAAGAGATTGCATTTTATTGCTGAAATAAGAAAATATAGCAAAGTCAGTTGCCTTATTACAAATTCTAATTTCGAAATGCAGAAACAAATTGCAAATGAAAAATAAACTAAATGAATAAACATAGCCTGTTATGTGTAGTAGCGACAAAGACTTTCGTTGTTCCAGGCTCTCGGTAAAGTGAAACCGTCAACGGTCGATAATTTAAATGTGCCATCTTCGAGCTTTCGTTCAATAACATACGGCCCTTCCCATGTTGGCTTCATATGTGAAGGAACTGGATAAATTCTTTTCAGGACGAGATCGCCGAGTTCAAAGGTTCGCGGGCGGACCTTGGCATTGTATAATCGGGCGACTCGACTTCGATATGTGCCTGCCCTCAGATCAGGCTCTTCACGTTTCTCATCTAGTAAATCGAGAGACTCTGCAAGCAATATAGCATTTGTCTTCGGATCGTAGTATGTCACTCGATGAGAAGGTACTTCTAGCTCGATTGGAATAACAGCCTCTGAACCATAAGAGAGAGAGAATGGAGTGTGACCGGTCGCAGACTTATGGGTTGTTCGGAAACCCATAAAGCCATAGGAAGTTCATCGACCCATTTGCCCCCGACCTTTTCCAGTCGCTTTTTCAGAATGGACTTTATGACCTTGTTAACTGCTTCGACTTGTCCGTTTGCTTGAGGGTGTGCAATTGCAGAGAATTTCTTTTGAATGCAAAACCGTTTGCAGAAATCTTTAAATTCAACACTGTCGAATTGGGTTCCGTTATCAGTGATAATGGTGTATGGGAGACCGAATTGATAGATAATGTTGTGGACTACAAATTTGATCGCTTTTTTCGTTGTTATGGTAGCAAGAGGATCGGCTTCAACCCACTTTGTAAAGTAATCAACTGCGACGATGTCGTACTTCGCACCACCTTTTGCTAGAGGTAGAGTACCAATGATGTCTATGCCCCATACTGCAAACGACCATGGGTTGACCATTTGAGTTATCTCGGTAGGTGGGGCTCTTGGAATTCGAGCGTGCTTTTGACATTTATCACATTTCTTGGCATAATCCGATGCATCGCGATTTACAGTCGGCCAAAAATATCCGTATCGAAGTACTTTCTTGGCAAGAGCTTGCCCTCCGGTGTGATCGTTGCATTCTCCCTCATGTACGTCGTGTAATACTCGCTTAATTTCATCGTGAGCGATACACCGGAGTAAAGGAACAGAGTACCCTCGTCTGTACATGACTCCATTCTGGATGGTGAATCGTGAAGCCTTCCGAAGGACTAGTCTTTTTTCACTTCTGCTCTCCGGCAGGATTCCATGCTCAAGGTAATTTCTGAATGGAGTCATCCACGACTCCTTATAAGGAACGGTTTCACACACCCAATTTGTTTCTGCCCGGTCAATACTTGGGGAAGATAACGTCTCTACGGGAACAAGTCACATTTGCTGAGCTTCACCTGTGCTAGCTAACTTCGCCAACAAATCGGCTTTTTGATTGTGTTCTCGAGGTATACAATAAATGGCATAATAATCAAACTGACTCAGTATTTCCTGAGCCCGAGCTAAGTAAGAAGCCAGCCTTCGATCTCTTGCTTGATATTCTCCCCGGACTCGACACACCACTAATTGTGAATCACAATAAATTTCCACAGCGATAATTCTCAAATCTTTGGCAAGTTTCAACCCGGCTAAGAGGGCTTCATATTCATCTTCATTATTGGTTGCATGGAAATTGAACTTTAAAGCATAACATATAGATCGGCCTTCGGGGGTTTCAAGCACAACCCCAGCGCCCGAGCACCGGTCGTTTGATGCACCATCAGTGTACAGCTTCCAGACGTATTCGGGGGATTCACTAGTTTCGGGCAAGTCCTCTGGAATGGTAAATTCAGCAATAAAATCGACTAGGACTTTTCCCTGAATGGCTCGCCTTGGAGTATATGTAATATCAAACTGGCTCAATTCGATGTTCCACTTGAGTAGCCTACCAGACGTCTCAGGCCGCGTAAGGACCTGTCGTAACGGTTGGTCGGTGTACACAATAATAGGATGGGCCTGGAAATATGGGCGGAGCTTTCTTGATGCAATAACAAGACAATAAGCCAGCTTCTCTAGTTTCGGATAATTCCTTTCGGCTCCGGTCAATCGTTTGCCGACGTAATACACTGGCTTCTGTATCCTGTCTTCTTCCCGAATTAAGGCAGCGCTGATAGCATTTTCTGATATCGCCAAGTAAAGGTAAAACTTCTCATGATCAATAGGTTTTGACAGGATAGGTGGTGTGGATAGATGTTGAATTAATGCTTGGAAAGCGCCCTCACACTCCGTGGTCCATTCAAAGTTTCGTTTTCCTTTTCGGATCAGATCGAAGAAGGGAATGCATTTGTCAGTGCACTTTGAAATGAACCTGCTCAGTGCCGCTACTTTCCCATTGAGACTCTGGACTTGCTTTATAGTTTCGAAGTTTCAAGATTTCTGATTGCCCAGATCTTTTCAGGATTAGCTTCGATTCCTCGAGAATTGACGATAAACCCAAGGAATTTTCCGAACTCAACTCCAAAGTGACATTTCAGTGGGTTGAGCTTCATTCTGTATTCTCGAAGTATGTTGAACATTGATTCCAGGTCTTTAATGTGGTTAGTGGAAAAACGTGATTTCATAAGCATATCATCTACATATACTTCCATGGTCTTTCCAATCTAATTGGCGAACATCCGATTGACCAATCATTGATAAGTAGCCTCGACATTTTTGAGTTCGAATGGCATAACTTTGTAATAATAAAGTCCCAGATTGGTTACGAAGCTGGTATGTTCCTGATTAGGTAAATGCATTGGTATCTGATTGTAGCCAGAATACGCATCCATGAAGGATAAGAGCTCATGCCAGCTGTTGAATCTACTAGCTGATCAATTCTGGGAAGCAGGAAATTGTCCTTAGGACAGGCTTTATTCAAATCGGAGTAATCGACACATGTTCTCAATTTTCCGTTTGACTTTCGGACAAGCACAGGATTCGACACCCATTCAGGATATAGCGCATCTCGAATGAACCCATTCATTTTAAGCTTTTCTACCTCTTCTTTAAGGGCGACAGATCTCTCTGGATCCATACCACGCCTTTTCTGTTTGACCGGGACATGTTGCGGGTCAATATTTAGAGTGTGGCTTGCGATGTCCGGCGAGATCCCACACATATCAGAATGTGTCCAGGCAAATACGTCAAGATTCGCCCGTAGAAACTCAACCAATTCCTTTTGAGTCTGCTGGCTTAGATGAGAGTCAATCTTTATCATCTTTGAATCATCATCATTGTCAATTGGGACATCGATCGTCAGTTCGGCCGGGGATGCTTGAATCTCTTTAGATTCTCCTTCATCTTCAGTTTCCCTTAGGTCAAGATCCCTTTGGAATTGACTGGGGTGCCCTGGCCCAGGCCCAGGCATTAATTGTCAATTATCAGCAAAGCGGACGCAGAGAGATTCCTCTATGCCCTGTCCTTTCTCCCTTCGCTGCGTGTCTCGCAGCTCAGCGATATAGCAGGCTCTCCCAGCAGCCTGATCTCCTTGAATGATTCCCACTCCATGATCAGTGGGAAACTTCAAAGTCAAACACCACGGGGCAATGGCTGCCTTGAATTCCGCGAGGGTCGGTTGGCCCAAGAAAACATTATAAGGGGAGCCAATTTCCAACACAACGAACTGTAATATCCGTACTCTCCGGCGTTCTCCAACTCCCAACTCCACTGGTAGTTCCACTACTCCAGTGGGTATAGCAGCGCTCCAATTGAAACCATGGATTCGAGATTGGCAAGGCTTTAAATCTTTAGCCTCCATCCTCATCTGATCATAAGCTCGTTTAAACAGAATATTCACTGAGCTTCCACTGTCAACTAAGATCCTCTTCATCCAAGAAGGACCTACTTGAGCTGAGATGACCAGTGGATCAATAGTGGGGGATTCGACTTTATCAACATCTCTGTTTCTGAACACGATGTCATCAATCATCGTCTTCTGTTGTTTGGCCGGAGCCCCTTCATCAAAACTGCTATAACATTCGAAGTTCGCATGCCTAATAGAGCTGGCATACGACTCCATTTCCCTCCAGCTTCGGTCTGTTGGATGGGGACCACCACTTATTGTATTAATAACCAATCTCCCGCCAGTACGAGCGGGTTCCTCCTGCCTTTCCTGGTTTGGTGCACGATTCTGATTCGATGGGCCCGCACCTCCTGACTGCGGCGCCCGTACAAACTGATCCAACTTTCGTTCACGTATCGGCTTTTCAATGAGATCTTGTAAGTGACAACACTCGTTTGTATTATGGCCATAAATTTCGTGGAATCTACAAAATTTCCCTGTTTGAATTTGTCTTTCCGTTGATGGCTTCGGGGCAGGTTTCTTGTATTGCATGGTATTACAGGTCTGCAAATACACATTTTCCAACGACGTATTCAATGGAGTATAATTGTCGAACATGGGAGCTCTACGTCGTGGACCACGATTTTGACCTCGTTTTTTACCTTGATTTCCACTGTCCCTCTTCTGGTTCTGTTTGTTTTGTATATTCAACTGAACTTTTCCGAAACTTCCCCCGAATTGTTTAACCGCGATGTTACTCTGAATTCCTTCCATGTTGGGCCTTGCGTCATCCTGCTTCCTAGACTGTTTTGCATCCTCCCTTCTCAAGAATTGGGCTGCCTTGGAATAGAAATGGCCAATGACGCAGGCGGCTTCCCAACTAACCAATTTCCAAACTCGGAATCAGGATCAATCCCCTTAGTCAATGCCATCAGGATAGAGTTGTCATTAGGATTGCTTATTTCTGCACACGCAGCATGAAATCGCTCCAAGTAACGTCTGAGTGTCTCTCCGGGAGCTTGAGTGACACTAGATAGAGTATTAACATCTTTAGGTCTCGCTACGTGCATACGGAATTGTTCAACAAACTTGGTGGCCATCTGGTCGAAATTAGAAATAGATCGTGGCAGTAAATGAGTAAACCGCATAGTAGCAATGCCCCCTAGGGAAATGGGGAAACTATGGCATTTAACTGCATCATCAGCTCTCGCAGCATTCATTAGCCATTCATACTTCAGGATGTGTTGATTTGGATCAGAATTCCCATTATAGACTAGCAAAGTTGGCATCCTGAAGCGCCGAGGTGGTTCAGCATATAGTATGTCATCAGTGAAAGGGGTATGACTCCGGGAAATCCCCAGTCGTTATTAGTGAGACCCTGACTTTCATGGATCATTTGATGAATCATCGTTGGTATATCCGGCATCTGGATATTTGGAGCATGCTGTGCCAAGGTGTGGTTGGGTTCCACAGCGCGAGTCTGGACCGGACGCGGTCGATGGTTCGTGCCTCGCCTCCTTGGTTCAAAGTTTTCAAGGACATAAGGTTCTGGAGTGTGTTCTCGTCGGTGACGATGCGGGTCAGCTTGATTTCTAGCATCAACTCCTTGTTCGGTAGTGGTGGTGGTAGCAAGGTTGCATGTGACATGGTAAGGAGTGGCACCCCCTCAGGATGAGGGTCCGATTTGATGACTGGTGGATGGTCCAGTCCTGGGTTGTCCAAGATTTAGGGCAGGTTGGTGCCCTGTGGCCTGGGTGTAGCTTACATCCAGCCGTGGGCGAGTGGATCGATGATGATCATCAAATGAGGCTGAACTCTCCGTGAAAGAATAAGAACCTTGATCTCTTGTGGATCTTCTACGCCTTTGGCGATTCAGCTGGTTGGTCAACTCTGTGTTGGCGCGCAGTTGTTCAGTAAGTTGTTGCCAACTCTGGGTCAACTCTTGAAGCAACATCTGGAATTCTTGTCTGGTGACCGGGCCAGATGGATCTGAAGGTCCGGCGGCATCTTGGTTGGATGGAGGCAATTGTACGGGATTCGGTCTATCCCGTCCTTCCTAATCAGCAGCTATAGAAGCAGTTCGCGTGCTTACCATGATGAATTGACGAAGTCCTTTCCTAGATCTGATGCAAATCTGAATAGAATGGAAGGGCTTCAAGACTTGAGATCTGGATCTTCTTCTTGAATTTACGCAGTCTGATATCGATAGCAGATCCAAAGAGAAGGAGAAAAACTAGGTTTCCTCTCGGTGAAAGCACCAAAGTGTTTGTACCAAAAATGGGCACAACACTCTTTGGAAGTTTTTGAAGAGATAAAAATGAAGAAATTAAATGGAAAAAGAGGATTATCTAACAAAAACTCCAAAAAACAGATATGTAAATAATAAAACGCACAGAAACATAGGAATTTAGAGTGGTTCGGCGTATTGCCTACGTCCACTATGAAATTGATCACTTTATTGATGTTTCTTTGATGATTACAATTGATTGCAACAGATTACAGTGAATTAAAGTTATGAAATTCGAATACAACAGCAGCAATAAAGATTAGAATTGAATCCGGTAGAGTTTGGGCATTGGAGCGTCAAAAGATCCTTTCTTTGTAGACCCTGGGGCTCTATTTATAGGCGTAGGAATATTTCGCTCAAATCTCGGGAGACTTCTTCTGGCACGTGAGTGGGCCCACGCGACCAAGCCCATGAAGTTTCGGCTCGATCCGTGATCGATACGAATGAATTTCATATCGATCAAGATTTCGTCCAATGGAGTCGAAACTTGGTGTGAACATTCTTTATCTTGTACGTAAGCTCCTGTGAAAATTTCATAGCATTTGGACTGGTGGATCGCAAGATATGATCGATACGAATTGACGTTCTTCGGTAGGCTGTTTTGTTCGAATCGATCATTTCGAATCGATATGTTCGAATCGATGGCTGCACGTGCCTAGGTGATGATGTGGTGCACACTCTTCGGATCGATCCATCTTTTATGCCGAGTTGATCGAGTCATCCCAGGATTCTTGCCTTGCTCGTATCGAAGTCCATTGTTTAGTTCGCATCGATGGAAGATGACTCTCGTTCACATCGATGCAACGAGCTCTGTTCGTATCGATGGAAAACACGTGGAATACGTTGATTGCGTGGCCTTGTTCGTATCGATTGGAGACGACTCCAGTCGATCGATACAAAGTTGAAGTGGCCAGATGGACTCGAACATTGGTAGCCCGATCGATACGAATAACCATGATATGAATCGATACGAATAGGGACTTCCCGATGGATACGAAGTGGCGTGTCCTGATGGATTCGAACAAATGCCTTTTAATGGATACGAAGTAGACATTGGCCAATCGATACGAAGTGCACTATCTGTTGATGGATACGAAGTCGATCGATACGAACTAGGGCTTGACGATGGATACGAATCTGATCGATTCGAACTGTGGCCTACTGATGGATACGAAGTTGAGGCTACATTCTCCAACTTGCATCGATCATAACTTGAGCATACGAACTCGGATTGACTTGAAATTTGGAACGATGGCTTTCATGGCATCGTTCGTCGTGTCTTGTCAATTGTAGCTTGATCCGAACTCGGACAAAATTCATCGATATCCATGGTGAACCTGTGCATACTCGATATTCGGGATGAGCGATCCTCAGTTTTCAGTCAGTTCCTTGATATCTCGGCCTTGCCAAAAGGCGGGATAACACTAGAGTTCACTGGAGAATCACAGTGAACTCTTTGGATGATAGTTGTGAGGAAGGAGAGGAGTGAAGAAAGGTTTCTGCAGAGTTTCAGCAACCAGTCTGGAAGATCTCATTTATGTTGTAGGTAGGATTGTATTTATAGAGGTTGAGGAGCTCCTGGTCCAAGCCTGTTCGTAAGATGCTTGCAGATAATCACATGAAGGCGCACTGCAGTTTGCATCGCGATCAGGGCCAAAGTGATGGATCGCTAGCGATCCATTGAACATGCTCGAAGGTGAGCCAACTCTTTAGCATCCATCCTTTGTTTTATCCCATGAAGATCGAAGCGACCCAATAAAATGGTATGGATCGCTAGCGATCCATATACATAGTCTATTTTTGGACTTTGCTTTCTGGTCTGCCTCTGTTGTCTTGCGTCGATGTTGTCCATGTAGCCTCGTAGCACTTTGCCTTGTTTTGATGACGGTTTGCTTACCAATTATATTCGTCTGTTGATTGGACCATACGAATGCTTGTCTCTTGATTTTAGCCAGTTCACAATCTCATCGAACTTAGTCACTGCTCACAGAATATAGATTGAATCATGATGTAAGAAGGTCGAAAAACTGATGAGTTAACATAATGGATCGCTAGTGATCCATGGTCCATGGATCGCTAGCGATCCCTGTCCTTAGTGTATTTTTTCAGTCTTTATCCCTGAATTCCTTTGGCTTCTTGCTCTGGTTCCCTTTGGTTAGCTTTTGTGCTATTCTGACTTGATGAAGTTGTTTCGACTTCTTCTGGATTCTATTGGGTTAAAATCCCGGATAACAAACGGTTTCAAATCCTTTGCTTCCATCCTTATCTGATAATAAGATTTCTTGAAAATTATGTTTACAGAACTTTCATAGTCAACCAATATCCTTCTCACAAAAGCGAGGCCGATCATGGTAGAAATGACCATTGGGTCGATCATTGGAGCCTCCACGTTGTCTACATCTCTATTTTTAAACATGATTTCATCTGCCATTGTATGTTGCTGTTTCGGTAGAGCTCCATCCTCCTTGTTTGAACAACATTCAAAATCCACATGCTTAATTGCGTTAGCATAACGCTCCATCTCATGCCAACTTTTATTAGTCGGATGCGGTCCTCCGACTATTGTATTGATTACTAATCTCCCACTAGTCTGTGCAAGTTCCTCAGCCCTGCGCGGTGCTTTTCCTCGGTTGGGGACGGACGTCCCCTGCCCACCATCCTGCGGGTTTTTTACAAACTACTGTAACTTCCTTTCTCGAATCAGCTTTTCAATAATATTCTGGAGGTGCCTGCATTCATTGGTGTTATGCCCATAAGATTCGTGAAACCGACGGTATTTCCCAGTTTGTTTCTGCTTCTCTGTTGATTCTTTTGGAGGCGACTTCCTATACTGCATAGTATTGCAGGTAGACAAATAGACATTTTCCAGGGATGTATTTGTTATCCTGCCTTTTGGCAAGGCCGTGACACCAAGAAATTGGCTGGAAATAAAAAGCAGATCATCCCGAAGAACGGCTGTACACAGGTTCGCTATCAGTGCTGCCCTAGTTCGAGAGGAAGATCGGATACAACGGCCAGTATATTACATTAGCAAATGACTGATCGGGGCAGAGAGAAATTATCCGAAGCTAGAAAAGTTGACTTATTGTCTGGTTATTGCCTCGAGGAAGCTCCATCCTTATTTTCAGGCTCATCCGATCATTGTCTACACCGACCAGCCGTTATGACAGGTCCTTACGTAGCCTGAGATGTTTGGAAGATTACTTAAGTGGAATATCTAGCTAAGTCAGTTTGAAATTACTTACACTCCAAGGGGAGACATTCAAGGACAAGTCCTAGCAGATTTCATAGCTGAATTCACTATCCCGGAAGGCTTGCCCTAGACCAGTGAATCTCCCAAGTATATCTGGAAGCTGCATACTCATGGTGCATCAAATGACCGTTGCTCAGGTGCAAGGGTTGTACTTGAAACTCCTGAAGGTCGATCTATATGGTATGCTTTTAAGTTTGATTTTCGTGCGACCAACAATGAAGCCGAATATGAAGTCCTGCTTGTCGGATTGAGACTTGCCATAGATTTAAGAATCATTGCTGTGGAGATTTATTGTGATTCGCACTTGGTCGTATGTCAAGTTCAGGGGGAGTACTGGGACAAAGACCAAAGGCTGGTTGCTTACCTAGCTCGGGTCCAGGAGATATTGAATAAGTTTGATTATTATGCCATTTATTGTATACCCCGAGAGCGCAATCAGAAAGCCGACTCATTAGATAAGTTAGCTAGTACAGGTGAGGCACAACAAATGGGAATCGTTCCCGTGGAAACATTATCTTCCTTGAGCATCGATCAGATGGAAACAGATTGGGTATTTGAGGTCATTCCCGATAAGGAGTAATGGATGACTCCATTTAGAAACTATCTTGAGCATGGGACCCTGTCGGAGCGCAGGTGTGAAAAGAGACAAGTTCTTCGAAAAGCTTCGCGGTTCACTATCCAGAATGGAGTCATGTATAGATGAGGGTACCCTATTCCTTTACTCCGGTGTATCGCTCGTGATGAGATCAAACGAGTGCATGATGTACACGAAGGAGAATGTGGCGATCACACCGGGGGGCAAGCTCTTGCGAAGAAAGTGCTCCGATATGGATACTATTGGCCGACCGTAAATCGCGATGCATCGGATTACGCCAGAAAATGTGACATATGTCAGAAGCATGCTCGAATTCATAGAGCCCCACCTACCAAAATAACTCAGATGGTCAGTCCATGGTCGTTTTCAGTATGGGGCATTGACATTATTGGCTCTCTACCTCTAGCCAAAGGTGGTGCGAAGTACGCCATCGTCGCAGTTGATTACTTTACCAAGTGGGCGGAAGCTGAACCCCTTACTACAATTAGGACAAAGAAAGTGATCAACTTTGTAGTGCGCAACATTATCTGCCGATTTGGTCTCCCACATACCATCGTCATAGACAACAGAGCTCAATTCGACAGTGTTGAATTTAAGAATTTCTGTCAATGGTTTCACATCTAGAAGAAGTTCTTTGCAGTTTCACACCCTCAAGCGAATGGATAGGTTGAAGCTGTTAATAAAGTTATAAAGTCTATTCTGAAGAAACGACTGGAAAAGGTAAAGGGCAAATGGGTCGATGAACTTCCTATGGCCCTATGGGCTTATCGGACAACCCACAAATCCGCAACCGGCCACACTCCATTCTCTCTTTCCTATGGTTCAGAAGCCGTTATTCCAGTCGAGATGGAAGTACCTTCTCATCGTGTGTCTTATTATGATCCGAAAACAAATGCTATATTACTTGCTGAATCTCTAGATTTATTGGATGAGAAGCGAGAAGAGGCTGATTTGAGGGCAGCTGCATACCGAAGCCGAGTCGTCCGGCTATACAATGCCAAGGTCCGACCCCGAACCTTTGAACTCGGCGATCTCATCCTCAAGAGAATTTACCCAGTTCCTTCGCATATGAAACCAACGTAGGAGGGGCCATATGTCATTGAACGAAAGCTCGGAGGTGGCACATTCAAATTATCTACCGTTGACGGTCTCCGTCTACCAAGAGCGTAGAACAGCGAAAGTCTACGTCGCTACTATACATAACAGACTCTGTTTATTTATTCAATCTATTTTTCATTTGCAATTTGTTTATGCATTTCGAAATTGAATTTGTAATAAGGCAACTGACTTTGCCGTATTTTCTTATTTCAGCAATAAAATAAAATCTCTTCGAGCCAGAGCTGTGATTTATTTGAAATGCGTCATACGACCATCACTATGCACGAAGAGTTAAGTTCCACCATACGGTGGGATTTATTCAAATAGAGAGTGACTATGATACGACCGGTCACTCACTAAGTGAAACCCGAGCTCGGGTACAATCCATCACACTGAATCCAAAAAAGGATTGATACACGACGATCCTCTAACTAACTCCAGATTCCCAGAGTGCGAACTGGAGTATAAACTTATAAATACAGTTTCGAAGAGGGTGGATCCGTCCACCTAACGACTTCGCCTGTATTCAAACCAAGTTCGAGGAGGATGGATCCGTCCATCTAACGACCTCACTTGTTAACTCAGGTTGGCTGTAAAGGAAAGGAGATATTAGTTCCAAGGTCAGTTATGATTATCTCGCTAACTACTGGAAAAATTGCAGCACTTACGTCTGACTAACCATCGGTTGGGGAACCCTGGAGGGCATCGAACGTAGAACCACTCCGTCTTAAAGTAGCTAAGCCTGGTCCAGGATCCCGCCACCACTTGGAAATTCCTAACTACCTCCAGAAACGTGAATGAAGGGTTGTCTCCCCAACTCTTGACATTAAACAAGTATCTGACGTCTTCCGGAGTCGAGGGTCAAAAGAGATGTTCCATGAACACGATGAATAGACTTTTCAGCAGTGCATATCCATTTGGATGTAATTATGAAGGAGCAATTCTAAAGAAAGACAACACTTCTCGGATATACTGGTTGAACGGAGGAGTGTTCCCGCTATGCATGAATGTCGATTAAAGGCTATGAATCCTTCTGGGGGAGCATGTGGCCTGTAATTTGGCCTGGGAAGTAGAATGTCATCTAATGATAGACTGTGCCTTAAGCATATTCGCCTCAACATATCTTCGGAGACATTAGATGGCACAGAATCTTGTGGATTTACGATAAAAGTTGCTCTTGGCAGCTCATCCGGAGTTGGACTAAAAACTTCACCCGCAATGGTCGGGATATCTATTATCGGAGAAAATGAACTTTGAGGCTCCTGCTGCTGTGAACTCGTAGATTCCATAACTAATCAGCTGATCAAAAGCCATCATTAGATGATAATAGGCATGTGTGTTCCCTAGTGTGAAGTGCATGAATGTGTTGTGCAGTGTAGTTCTACATAGTGTTTGAAAGATTCTACAGAATTTAAGAAATGTTCAAACGATGGGACTTCAGAATTCAATTGGAGTGACCGTCATCGCTGACCGTCATAACCATGCCATCCAGACTTTAGAGACCGATATGAGTTAAAGTTTGTTAAAATTTTGTCAAGTTACAGTTCCGTCGACGAGCTTTGAAGGGCAGTCAAATATGCAGTTTAATAGTTATGTCCAGATATGCGAGGCTGAAGCTCGTTGGAGTCAGGTTCGAGTATGCACAAGATTTTGTATCCATCAAGATTTAAACTTAGATCGTTCAACAAAAGTTCAATTTCGCATCGGTCAGGTAAGACTGGGATTCGTATCGATCTGGAACCTTAGTCTCCGCATCGATCATCGGTTTATACTTTGTATCGATCACTAGGGGTAGGACTTCGCATCGATCACCGGCCTAGTCTTCGTATCGACCACCGGAGTCAGAACTTCGCATCGATCATGCGGGCTAAGTCTTTGTATCGATCGCTCCAGATCGATACGAACTCCTACCATTCTCGATTGATACGAATCTCGCCCTTTTCATTCAACACTTCCAGGATCGATATGAACTCCTAGTGTTCCTAGATCGATGCGAATTACTTCCCAATGTTACAACACTCCTCCTCGTATCCATCAGTCGACCTTCTTCCCCAAGCTGTTTGAACGCCATTGCTCCTCCCTCAATCTTACTCCGACCCAACTCCGGTAGCGACATTGCCGGAATCGGCCACGACCTTGAACAAATTGGCATAGAAACTCGAGTCTCATCATTCTAGAATGGAATGGATGGTTTAATTACCTAAGTTGAGCAATCGGTTCGAAGGAACAAAGAGTTAGACGATTTGGGACGAAGACAGTTTTCGTTTCCCGAGTGCTCTATCGATACGAATGCAAAAAGTAAAAAGCAAGCAAGTGAAAAAATTCTAAGTACAAAACATATTTATATGGGTGTATAGCTAGGAATAAATGATTTGTCTCCCAGTGCCAGTGACAGATAGAAGCAGTTTGCACATCACCGATACGAAACCTCATGTTCGTATCCACTTATTGTCAACCTGAAGCCATAACTATTCGTATCCGTCACTGATCCATCGATGCGAAGAGACCTTTTTCGTATCCATACATCATCCATCTAATTCAACAGCCGTTCATATCCATTGGTATCCATTAATACAAAACAAGCACTCCAAGATCCTACCATCACGTATCGATGACCATCGATACGAAAGTCACTATAAGATCATGTTAAAGCCACTCAACTCCATCGATACGAAATGACAATTTCGTATCCCCTATTCGAATACCCTAAGATCTCGTATCCATCGATACGAACTACATTAAAACAACAACTAAATTCGTGTCGATCGACATCGATACGAAGACAATTTTTCGACCTTTTACATCGATCTAGGAGAGGATCAATGCGAAGAGATATTCTAAAACAACCACCAAGCGTTGGTACAACTTGAATTTCACATCGATTCAGGAGAGGATCGGTACAGAATTCAATAAGAGAAAACTAACAATGAATCATGAACGTGTGAACGATAACGAGAGTCAGGTTAACATACGTACATGTATGACAGACTAACATCAAAAATTTTAAAGTGTTCACAGGAATTGAATGCTCACCTAATGACAATTACGACAACAAACAACAGTTTGCCACCATTCAACACTCAGTTACAACAGTGCACAGTACAACAATTAGCAGCAAACAATTCATTATTTATATTAATAAAGGTCAATCAAAAGTTACACCTTTCGATGAGAAGACAACAACCGTTCAGACAAGTCAGATAAAGCTGTTCTGAATGAAAATTGCAGCTTTTCAAAGCACGTCATGTTCTCACAAGACGTACTTCGGGGGGCAAATGTTATCCCCCCTTTTGGCAAGGCCGTGACACCAAGAAATTGGCTGGAAATCAAAAGCAGATCATCCCGAAGAACGGCTGTACATAGGTTCGCTATGGATGCCGGTAATTTTTTTCCGAGTCCGGATCGAGCTAAAATCAACATGACACGACAAACAAATCTATGGAAGCCAACATTCCAAATTTAAAGTCAATCCGAGTTCATATGCTCAAGATACTGACCGATCAAAGTCAAGGGAAAGAGCTATAATTCGTATCCATCGAGGAAGCAACATCATATTCGTATCCATAGAAGACTACCTCGTTCGTATCCACTTCACTCTTATACTTCGTATCCATCAGATGCCCCTCATTTCGTATCCATCGCACCACCCACGTTTCGTATCCACACCTAGAAATATGTCGTATCGCTCCCACCTATTGCCCAAGGCATATCGAGCGTTTCTGGAACAATTCGTATCGATACAATTCGTATCGATCAGTGAGGTATCGATACGAATCCACCTACCAACTACACAAAGCAACATTAAAGACATCGATACGAAGGCATAGGTTTGGAACGATACGAATGGAATTGTATCGTATCGATACGAAAGATGTGGACGAGCCTCGATACGAAACACACTCCTTCCATAATCAATACGAAGTAGCACCCTATAAATGAATACGAACGAGCATGAACGTATCGATACGAATGGCGCCTACAAAGAAGGAAGACTCGGTCGCTCAGCATAAAAAGTGAATCGATCCCAAAAGCAAGTGCCATGTCATCAGACATCAGGTGTAGAACCATCGATACGAAGCTATCGGTAAGAACAACATCGATACGAATTCAACAGCCTTCGAAAAATCCAAACTTGCATCGATCATAACTCAAAATCTACAAGTCCAAATGCTACCAAATTTTCACAGGAGCTTGCGTACATCCTCAATAACATTCATGATCGATCACCACTCGATTGGACAAAATACTGATCGATACGAAATTCGTTCGTATCGATCACGGATCGAGTACAAGCTGCATGGGATCGATCGTGTGGGCCCACCCACGTGAGAGAAGAGGTCTTCCGAGATCTGAGCGAGATATTTATAGCCTACGCCTATAAATAGCAGCCTAGAACCTACTGAAAAGGGACTTTTGGCTCTTCTACGTCCAGACTCTGCCGAAATTACCATTGTACTCGAATTCTACTGTTGTAACACGTTGTAACCAGCAAGCAAAAAATTAATAAAGTTAATCATTTCATAGTGGACGTAGGCCATACGCCGAACACTCTAAATCCGTGTGTTTCTTTGTGTTTTTCTTGCTTATTATTGGTGTGTTTTTTAGATTTTCCTCTTTTTCCATTTATATTCTTCATTTTATCTCTTCAAACACATCCGAAGAGTGTTGTGCCCAATTTTGGTACAAACACTTTGGTGCTTTCACTGAGAACCCAGTTTTTCTCCTGCTCGTTGGATCTATTATCGATATCGAATTGCGTAAATCTAAGAAGAAGATCCAGATTTCAAGTTTAAAGTTCTTCCATCCTATTCAGATTTGCATCAAGTCTTGGAAAGAGCTTCGCTATCCATCACGGTTAACACTAGGACTACTTCAACTACCGCAGATCCAGAACGACGGGACAGACAGAACCCCGTACAACTACCTCCTACCGATCAGAATGCTGTCGGACCATCAGATCCGCAAGGCCCTGTCACCAGGGAAGAATTTCAATTGCTAATGCAAGAGCTTACTCAAAGACGCCAACTTCTTACTCAGCAACTGCGTGCCAATGCAGAACTGACCAATCAACTAAACCGTCAAAGACGAAGGAGATCCAGAAGGGATCAGGCTTCCTATTCATCCACTGAAAGTTTAGCCTCTTCTGACTTTAATCATAGATCCACACGCCCACGGCTGAACGGAAGTTACACACAAGCCACTGGGCATCATCACACATTGAATCTTGGGCAACTGAGAGTTGGCCCGTCAACCAACCATCAGACTGGACCCTCCTCCCGAGGAGGTGCTGCCCGATATAACTTTACCGACAACCGCACTACCACTGCTACTGAATTGGGAGTTGATGTCCGAAACCGGATGGATCCGACCCACCGCCAACACAATCATACTCCTGAGCCTTATGTCCCTGAAGACTTAGAACCAAAGAGGTGAGACATGGACCGTCGACCGTGACCAGCCCCTCCTCATATTGTGGAACCCGACCACACCTTGGCTCAGCATGCCCAGAACGTCCAAATGCCGGATATCCCAACAATGATCCATCAAATGATCCGCGAAAGTCAGGGTCTTACTAACGACGACTGGGGAATCTCCCAGAGTCATACCCCTTTAACTGACGATATACTCTATGCTGAACCACCTTGGCGATTCAGATGCCGACTCTACCTGTTTATGAAGGGAGCTCTGATCCCAATCAGCACATCTTAAAGTACGAATGGTTGATGAATGCTGCACGAGTCGATGATGCAGTTAAGTGCCGAAGTTTCCCGATTTCTCTAGGGGGCATAGCAACTATGTGGTTTACCCGTTTACCACCTCAATCTATCTCGTGTTTTGACCAGTTGGCAACAAAGTTTATTAAGCAATTTCGCATGCATGTTACAAGGCTGAAAGATGTTAATACTTTATCTAGTGTCACTCAAGCTCCTGGAGAGACACTCAGACGTTATTTGGAGAGATTTCATGCTACATGCGCTGAAATTAGTAATCCCAATGATAACTCTATTCTGATGGCATTAACTAAAGGGATCGATCCCGATTCTGAATTCGGCAACTAGTTGGCCAGAAAACCTCCTGCGTCATTGGACCGTTTCTATTCCAAGGCAACCCAATTCTTGAGAAGGGAGGATGCGAAACAGTCTAGGAAGAAGGATGATGTAGGACCCAGTGTGGAAGGAATCCAGAGCAATGTTGCTGTTAAGCAAACCGGGGAGAGTTCTGGAAAGGTACAACTGAATATATAGAATAAACAGAATCAATAGAAAGGCAATGGAAACAAAAATAGGAAACGGGATCAGAATCGTAGGCCACGACGTAGGGCTCCCATGTTTGATAACTATACTCCTTTGAATACGTCGTTGGAAAATGTGTACTTACAGACTTGCAATACTATTCAGTATAAGAAACCTGCTCCGAAATAGTCATCGGAAAAACAGATTCAAACGGGGAAGTTTTGCAGATTTCATGGTAGCTATGGCCATAACACGAACGAATGCCATCATTTGCAGGATATTATTGAGAAGTTGATACATGAAAGAAAGTTGGAGCAGTTTGTGCGAGTGCCACGGCCTGAAGGAGCAGGCCCATCGAATCAAAACAGAATACCAAATCAGGCGAGACAGGAGGAACCCGCTCGTACCGGCGGGAGGTTGGTGATTAATATTGTTAGTGGTGGTCCTCATCCAGCAGACCGAAGCTGGAAGGAAATGGAGTCGTATGCCAGTTCTGTTAGGCATGCGAGCTTCGAATGTTGTAGTAGTTTGGAAGATGAGGCTCCGGCCAAGCAATAGAAAACAATGACTGACGACATCGTATTTCAAGATAGAGATGCCGACAGGGTCGAAGCCCTAACTATTGATCCACTTGTCATATCAGCTCAGGTAGGTCCTGCTTGGATAAAGAGGATCTTCGTAGACAGTGGAAGCTCAGTGAACATACTGTTCAAGCGAGCCTATGATCAGATGAAAATGGAAACAAAGGATTTGAAGCCTTGTCAATCTCGTATTCATGGTTTTAATGGAAGTGCTACTATACCCACTGGAGTGGTGGAGCTACTAGTGGAGTTGGGAATCGGAGAACGCCGGAGAGTCTGGATGTTACAATTTGTTGTATTGGACATAAATTCGCCATACAATGCTTTCTTGGGCCGACCGGCCCTAGCTGAGTTCAGGGCTGCTATTTCCCATTGGTGTCTGACTTTAAATTCCCTACCGACAATGGAGTTGGAGTCGTTTAGGGAGACCAGGCTGCTGGACGAGCCTGTTATGTTGCTGAGTTGCGAGAGGCGCAGCGAAAAGAAAAGGAAAGGTCATAGAGGAATCTCTCTACGTCCGCTTTGCGGAAAATTGACAGCTAAAGCCTAGGCCTAGGCCTGGGCACCCCAACCAATTCCCAAGGGACCTTGACCCGAGAGATACCAAAAGTGAAGACGAAAGTAAAGACAGTCAAGCTTCCCCGGCCGAACTGACGATCGATGTTCCGATCGATGATAATGACGATTCCAAAATGATAAAGATTGGATCTCAGCTAAGCCAACGGATGCAAGAGGAATTGGTTGAATTTCTCCGGGAAAACCTCGATGTGTTTGCCTGGACGCACTCTGACATGTGTGGGATCTCGCCAGACATCGCGAGCCACACACTGAATATTGACCCGCGGCATGTCCCGGTCAAGCAGAAAAGGCGTCGTATAGATCCAGAGAGATCTGCCGCCCTTAAGGAAGAGGTAGAAAAGCTCAAATCGAACAGGTTTATTCGAGATGCATTATACCCATAATGGGTGTCCAATACTGTACTCGTCCGAAATCCAAATGGGAAATGGAGAACATGTGTTGACTACTCAGACTTGAATAAAGCTTGCCCTAAAGATAGTTTTCCACTTCCCCAAATCGATCAGCTCGTAGACTCAATGGCTGGACATGAACTCTTATCCTTCATGGATGCGAATTCTGGCTACAACCAGATACCCATGCACTTAGCTGACCAGGAGTATACCAGCTTTGTAACCAATCTGGGACTTTACTGCTACAAAGTTATGCCTTTCGGACTCAAGAATGCTGGAGCAACTTATCAACGGTTAGTTAATCGAATGTTCGCTAACCAGATCGGAAAAACCATGGAGGTATATGTAAATGACATGCTCATGAAGTCGCGATTCTCCACTGATCATATCAAAGATCTAGAATCAATGTTTAATATCCTCCGAGAGTATAGAATGAAGCTCAACTCGTTGAAATGTCACTTTGGGGTCGCATCCGGAAAATTCATCGGGTTTATCATCAATGCTCAAGGGATCGAAGCCAATCCCAAAAAGATCTGGACAATTAGAAATCTTGAGACTCCAAGAACTATAAAGCAAGTCCAACGCCTCAACGGGAAAGTAGCAGCACTAAGCAGGTTCATTTCAAAATCCACTGACAAATGCATTTCCTTCTTCGACCTGATCAGAAAAGGGAAACGAAACTTTGAATGGACTACGGAATGTGAGGATGCATTCCGAGCATTGATTCAACACCTCTCCACACCACCTATTCTGTCAAGCCCATTAATCATGAGAGATTATACATTTACTTAGCGGTGTCAGAGAACACTATCAGTGCTGCCGTAGTTCGGGAGGAAGATCAGATACAACGGCCAGTATATTACATTAGCAAACGACTGACCGAGGCAGAGAGAAATTATCCGAAGCTGGAAAAGTTGGCTTATTGTCTGGTTATTGCCTCGAGAAAGCTCCGTCCGTATTTTCAGGCTCATTCGATCATTGTCTACACCGACCAGCCGTTACGACAGGTCCTTACGCGGCTTGAGAGGTTTGGAAGGTTACTTAAGTGGAATATCGAGCTAAGTCAGTTTGACATTACTTACACTCCAAGGCAAGCCATTCAAGGACAAGTCCTAGCAGATTTCATAGCTGAATTCACTATCCCGGAGGGCTTGCCCGAAACCAGTGAATCTCCCAAGTATATCTAGAAGCTGCATACTGATGGTGCATCAAATGACTATTGCTCAGGTGCAGGGGTTGTACTTGAAACTCCTAAAGGTCGATCTATATGCTATGCTTTAAAGTTTGATTTTCGTGCGACCAACAACGAAGCCGAATATGAAGCCCTGCTTACCGGATTGAGACTTGCCAGAGATTTAAGAATCACTACTGTGGAGATTTATTGTGATTCGCAGTTGGTCGTATGTCAAGTTTAGGGGGAGTACCAGGCTAAAGACCGAAGGCTGGCTGCTTACCTAGCTCGGGTCCAGGAGATATTGAATCAGTTTGATTATTATGCCATTTATTGTATACCCCAAGAGCACAATCAGAAAGCCGACTCATTAGCAAAGTTAGCTAGTACAGGTGAGGCACAACAAATGGGAATCATTCCCATGGAAACATTATCTTCCCCGAGCATCGATCAGATGGAAACAGATTGGGTATTTAAGGTCATTCCCTCTAAGGAGTCATGGATGACTCCGTTCAGAAACTATCTCGAGCATGGGACCATGTCGAAGCGCAGGAGTGAAAAGAGACAAGTTCTTCGAAAAGCTTCGCGGTTCACTATCCAGAATGGAGTCATGTATAGAAGAGGGTACTCTGTTCCTTTACTCCGGTGTATCGCTCACGATGAGATCAAACGAGTATTGCATGATGTACACGAAGGAGAATGTGGCGATCACATCGGGGGGCAAGCTCTTGCGAAGAAAGTGCTCCGATATGGATACTATTGGGCGACCATAAATCGTGATGCATCGGATTACGCCAAAAAATGTGACAGATGTGTGAAGCATGCTCGAATTCCAAGAGCCCCACCTACCGAAATAACTCATATGGTCAGTCCATGGCCATTTGCAGTATGGGGCATTGACATTATTGGCTCTCTACCTCTAGCCAAAGGTGGTGCGAAGTACACCATCGTCGCAGTTGATTACTTTACCAAGTGGACGGAAGCTGAACCCCTTGCTACAATCACGACAAAGAATGTGATCAACTTTGTAGTGCGCAACATTATCTGCCGATTTGGTCTCCCACTAGCATTCTTAAGCAAGATAAAGATAATAGACTTAGCAACAGTTCTAGTATAAAAGGAAATAAAGGAAAAGATAAAGCTGGAATAGAATACTGTTTAACTGTTTGCTTTGCTTAAATAGTTCCGATCATTTTCGATTGCTTGCACTTGTCTTAGATAGCTACTTTGATTAGGCTGAAATCATAATCCTATTTCAAATTAGGCTAAAATTCTAATTCTACCCTTTTATCGGCCTTCTATCTCTACTGTGCCTATTGCGGACTAAACCCATTGGTCCCTACGCAAAAGATGCGGACTAGACCCTGTTGGCCCTTACGCAAAAGACGCGGACTAGACCCTGTTGGTCCCTATGCAATAGACACCTACTACTGCGGACTAGACCCTATTGGTCCCTACGCAATAGATACCTACTTAGCGCTTGGAACTCAATAACGACTTATCAACCAACACTAAGGCTGCACACTTGACCACCATTAGGTTCGCACTATCTGTTGCTCCCTCATGTTGACCTCTTATTTACCACTGCTCCAGCATAAGCGTTCCATTGCCTCACCTGTGCTATTGTGAGGCCACCTGTGTCTGACTAAAAGGGAATGTTGTTCGTACAGGTCCTATTTAACAAACAAAATCTAGTTGCGCCTCTTGTCCAAATCCCCATGATTTGAACTTCTATTTATTGACCTCTTATTAATGTATGTTTTTAAAATAAGCCTCTATATCTGTAAAGGACTACCCCGTTGGGCCTACAATACCGATCTTCTATATCTGTAAAGGACTACCCCGTTGGGCCTACATTACTGATCTTCTATATTTTGCTTATTAACCTAATCCAAGATCTAAGTTTATTAAAATAAACCTCTTCTGTTATTTCTGCTTTATTTGCTTATTAACTTAACCCAAGGTCTAAGTATAAAAATAAGTTACTTTTGCCATTTCTTCTATTTTCTCTTTTTAGTTATAATTACATGTTATAACTATGCTTGCAAATATCTTAAATTTGCCTATTTCAGTCTTAAGTCCAATTTGCTACAGTTCTTCTTATTTTACATCCCATTTTCTGTAAATTCAGTGTTCTTATATTTTAGTCCATATTAACGAATTATTCTTCTATTTATTCCATTCACGTAAAAAGGAAATTAAAAAGAAACTGACATTTACAGAAGAAATCTCAATCGTAGAATATATGTAAATAAAATGTAAATAACAGTAAATAACTATAAATACTGTAAATAATTGGAAAAGCTATAATTAACAATTAATAATTGCAAATGACTGAAATAAAATAGCTAAAAGAAAATAGACTGAAAAACAAGTCTAAAACTTACTTAAATTAAACTGTAAATAAACTTGTATAAAGGTTATCCCAAAATTGTAGAAAAACTACAACTATTGGAAACCCTATTATTTTAAATTACTTAAGCACCTAAAATAATTACTAAACACTCACCTGTGGTCCTTAGCTCTTTCCTTTGGCCTTCCCGGATCCACTTGAGGGGTATAAAATATTTTAATTAAAAAGATCTTCTACTCGGAAAAATATTCCTTTTAGGGTCCAGCCTCAAGCAATGAACCCAGATGGAGAAAATCTGAATGATAAAAATAGCTAGGCCTAGGGTCTTATTTATAGTGTCACTTGTGGATCTCAGACCATTGGATTTGGAGATTAAATCTGGTGCAACCACGTCATAGGCTCGATAGGAACCGTCGGATGGAAGTACGGACGCACAGGATTGGACAAAAGTTGCAAAATGACGTGTTAAAATCGTTCTGGACGAAACAATGTAAAAGAATGCATTCTTTGGGTAGGTGAGTCGACCTTCACTAGCAAGGGTCGACCTTGCCATTGTGAGGGTTGGCCTAGCCCAATATATATATATATATATATATATATATATATATATATATATATATATCTGTGTGTGTGCGCGCGCGCGCGCACACACACATATATATATTCTTTTTTCTCGTTTCTTCTTTAATTCATATCTTCTTCATACTAGATTGGATTTTGACGTTCTATATATGGAAATTAACCAGAAAATTATCACGGAAACAATCGTGCAACTCCCATAGCTCAATTTTGATAATTTCACAAAGTTATTTTATCATTTAATTAATTCATTAATTAATTACTATAGCTTAAATTTTGGGTTGTTACATTCTCCCCTCCTTAAGGGATTTCGTCCCCAAAATCTCTAAGGATAGAAGAATGAAATAAATATTTTCATCCAAGTTCTATGACCAACTACTCAACCATCATCCATTACATCCATTGTCCTTAAGTTTTCTAATGCGATTTATGATACATATGCAATTAGTGTAGTGTTAATGTCCTTAACTAATGCAAAAGATTAGACGGTCTTACTGATTCAGTCGACCGCTTTTTATGCAATCATGTCTATACCATGTATCCAAATGAATGAAAGTTCCCTAATGATAACTGATAGTTCTATATGCGTGCTACAATCATCATCCAAATGCAACAATCATGTGATAATCATCCATTTACAGCAACCATGGAAAATAAAATAAAAATGCAAATGCGCACACATTCATATGCATATGCTCTAGTGTCCTAGTTAGGCTGATCCCTAAGAGATAATAGTGCCTAGTGTAAGTATATGCGTCCATTAGCATCCACTAGCAACCACTTGCAACCACCAGTATCCATCATACATAACATGTCCTAATAACATGTTTACATTAAATCCTACCATCCATAGGTTAAATCCTAAGTTCTAGCCTCGTAAAGGATAATAAAGGAAAGAACCTATTCAAAACTAAAGATGGAAATAGAAAATTCAAAATTTTACTATCAAAGAGATGTGGATAAGAGGTACGCATTTTCTTCTAATCAAATCAATCTTCTCCGAAGTCTCTCTAACCATGTTGGGACCAAGTAGCAATCTCTCTGTAGACTCTAACCAACATGAAGGTGACTTGCACGGTCTTCCATAGGGAGCTTCAAAAGGTTCCATTCCAATGCTAGCTTGAAAACTATTATTATACGTGAATTCTACTAAAAGAAGATGCTCCTTCCAAGTTCCTCCAAAATCAAGAATACATATCCTCAACCATGTGTGTCTCACTATCTTGCTAATATTACCTTACTATTCTTTTATAGTCTGCACACATGAAGCAACACTCCTAGGTTCTCACTAGTGTCTTATACACTTTACGGAAACTCCTATTACTACTTCTAAAAGTAATCACTGCTATCTCTTATATAGTCTTACCCCTTTTCCGTCACACCTAGGAAACGATTCCTATCTACTCCACATTTAAGAGTTTGGTTTTGTATTTATCATTTATTTCAAAAACTAAGGCTTCTAAATCAAATCCCAAATTTTTTTGTCTTTGAAAGTGTTATTTTCAAGTTTCTATTAAATTCAAAGGTGCTTAGTTACCTAACATTTTATCTTTCCAAACCTGCATCCTTACAGCTTTTTGAGTTTACATTATTCCCCAAACCTACACTACAAAAAAAATACCCTATTACAACGTCCTTTTTACAACGGGCATTGGTTGCCCGTTGTAATAGAAGGCTATTACAACGGTCCATTTAGGACCGTTGTAAAATATACCGTATACAACCCCTTTTTACAACGGGCGTTTTTTTCCCGTTGTAATAGAAGTCTATTACAACGGTCCACTCAGGTCCGTTGTAATAGATGTCAACTTTTACAACGGTCAAAAATGCCTGTTGTAACAGCCTTAGCCTTTATTTTATCGGTCCACTCAGTCCCTCATCTGTTTGCTTTCTTCCCTTCACTACTAAAAGTTTATTTATCGCTAACCCTAAATCCCAAATCGAACGTTCCTATCTAGAATCCCTAGGTTCGTCGACCTCTTCTCCATGGCACTCATCTGACCTCCTCTCTTTCTCCTATCGCCTTTCTTCCTTCCCTTTCCAATCCGCTTCATCTAGCCATGCCGAAGAAGAAGAAAATTAAGTCCATTTCCAACTCTTTGGACTCAGATCTGGATTTCGAGGCTTCATCATTGACCCACTCCGGACGCCGTTACAATGCTTCTCCTTCGGCTATGGTTAGTTCGATTCAAGATGGGTTGATACAACTGTTGGCATCAGTAATTTCATATTGGTTTGTAAAGTGATTGCCGGTAGATGCATACTGGAATGAAAGTCTGACTGGGTAAGTTGCTTCTACAAAATTAACGCTGCCTTTTTATTTTTTATTTTTTAGTGCAGTTAAATGTTTTGAGCTGCTGTTGTAGTGTTATTTTTGTGCAAAATGCATGGAGCTTGTCTGTATGACGTGATTCAAACTGAATTGATATATGCTTTTAAGTTTGATGTTTGCGTGTGTCAGTACAACTACATGTCCCTCTTATTAATGGAGATGTACATAAATCTTGTATTACTATTTAGCTTAAACAATCAAGTTATTATAGCACTAAGTTTAAATTTCAAAGGCAGTACACCATGTTTGTATGATACATGAACTTCCTCTCGTTTAGTGCATTGTATAACACGTATAGCAGATATGAATGTAAGAGTGATTGAATTGCCTGAAGCAGCTAAGGGTGATGTGCGTATAGGAAAAAATGGAGGTAAATTATGCTACTATGCTGGAAATGATAGTGAGAGTTTCAAGTCGTGGGTTTTAGAAGATTTGGTTGCTTGTATGTGGAGATTGAAGCATTGTGTTGATGTAAAAGATGTTGTGGACATGGGTAAAGTGTGGAGATTTCTTGGGTTTCATCCCGAACTGGATTCGGTATACTTTTTGATAGAAGGGAAGATTGTTTCTTGTAGTATGGAAGATATGAAATTTGAAAATGTAGGAGAAATTGAAATGGGAGGGGGAAGAAGATATTTGAATCAGATATGGCTGTTTAAATTTTGTAATAACTTGTCTGAATGTTTGTGTAAGTTGCAGAATTAAATAGAGGAACCTACGTAGTATGTTTATGCAATTTTTATTCTTAACATGGTGATACAAAATTGCTACTTACTTGTGTGTAGTTTACATTGTTCCTGTGCTTTTTTTCCTGTAGATTTTTCCATGGCAACTGAAAAGAAGAAAAAAGTTCCCAAATAAACAAGTGGTGTCCACTCATCCGAGATTACAAAACAATATTTTCACGAGTGGTTCACGTGATCTCCTATATTTAAAGAATTCACACGACGGTTGGACCAATAATTAGGTTAATATATATTTATCAAGAGACCGAGAGCTCGAGTTTAATGTCTGCAGCAGCCATGGCGGCGTGCTGCTGCAGTGGCTTTCATCGTCCAACCATCTTTATTGGCCCCTTTCTTCCTCGTCAGCTTGTAAGATTTTTTTTGTGTGAATTATTTGTTAACATAACATCCATCGCGGGATTACATGAAGTCTAAAATTAAGCTTCATTGTTAGTTTTCATTCAGAAAACAAGCTCAGTATCATTGTTAGTTTGATTGATATTTCTGAACTATAGGAAAGTTCTTCATGCAGACGGCGTTCACGGCATGAAATACTACAAATATCTGTGATCTTTTGGAAACCGATCGAAGAGAACTACAGAGAAAACTGTTTTAAACCCTTCATTAGGCACATATACGCTTATAGGGTCAGCTCCAGAGGTGTTTTTTTTAATTCCATTTGTTTATGTCAATAATCCAGGCATTTCTAATTTTTGGTTTGAACTGGACATTTTTGTGTGCTCAGGAAGCTATGTCAAGCAATAAGAACAGTTCGCAACAAATATCTCTGTCAGTTGTTTCTTCAATCTTAGATATCAAATCCGAAGATTGGGATACTTGTGCATCAGATGCAAATGGACGTGGAAAGTTTGATCCTTTCACTTCTCATGCTTTTCTCTCAAGCCTAGAGGAGTCGGGATCTGCAGTTCAGGTTAGCTGCACTTGACTCATGTACAAGATACCTAGAACTAAAACTTGAATCATGTCTTCTTCAAGAAGAAGAAACTTGCAACAAATACATAGCTATAGATGTATTCAGTAAGATTGAAGTTTTATTATGACAAATTTATTACAGTAAGATACCATAGAAAATTGTAGAAAAATCCAAAAAAGGTTGATATCATTTGCATTATGATGCCCTCAATTTAATTAAAGTTCAAATAAGGAAAATGAAGACAGAGATCATATGACATACGTGAGTGAACATGAGCGCTCGGAATGAGAATAATATGAGCACTGATATCATTTCCATCGAAAATTTATTTAATTTCACACAATTACATTCGAGAATATAGGGAAACAGAATTGCTACATAGTTGCAATTCTCCATGGTTCATGATTTCAAATAATGCAGAGTTGTACGGTAAATTCATTTGTTGTGTGTTTCTCAATTATATATCATGCCTGAAACTACGAACAAAGTAATGTTTCGATTCTTTCCTAAACAGTTATGTCTAGTGTTTACTTGTAGCCATCTATTATTCATTGGAATCATCCGAAACATTAATTTAAAGAAAAAGTAATATTTGTCATATGTCTATTTAAGTAGATAAATGCTTGAGTGTTAAAAGTCATGGGTTGACTAAGATTGCAACTAAACAAATCGATTAGATATTTGATAAGCTTTGTAGAACTGTTCAAGCTCAATAACTAAATCCTGGTTAAATCGAAAGCATCGGGAATCAATAGTTTACAAATAAATATTACTTCCCTTCTGTAGGTGGAATTAAAGGAGCACTGTGGATGCTAGCTAAGGCATTTGTCACTTTCAATGATTCCGGTTATCATCAACTCATCAGCCACTGGTATCCTACTATAAATTAATTCACATTGCTCACCGATTAATACATTACATAATAACACTATTTCATTATTATCTCTTCTCTAGGTTGCATTCACATGCAGTGATAGAACCCTTTATTATAGCATCCAGGAGACAGCTGAGTGTGATGCACCCGATGTACAAACTCCTCATACCCCACTTTCGTGACACAATAAACATGAATTCTCTCTCTCGCCAAATACTCATACACGCTAATGGCGCAATTGAGATGAATTTCTTCCCTGGAAAATATGCCTTAACTCTATCCTCTACGGCTACAAAAACTAGAATTTCATGGATCATGCACTTCCTACTGCTCTCTGCAACAGGTACGTACACCTATAAATTCATATAAAGTATGTTGTAAATGAGAAATGAAAGAGATAATTTTTAAATGGGACAATATATAATTTTATTACAGGCTTTTCTTATGAAGCACTGAGTCTAGTTAAAATTTCAGTTGTATTATTTAGGTAATACCATGTTCTTGAGTCTAGTACAGCTTGAATGGAAAGAGTACTATATAGAAGCACTGAACAACTTTACATGTCGCCAAATTTTTACCAACCCTTAAGAAATATCAAGTTTATTTAATAGGTATAGTTGTCTAGATAAATGTTTACACAAACAATCAAAATCAATTCGAACATTTTACTCTTTTAAATAATACAATCTAAACTTTCAACAATTTCTTACCATTATCTTTTATACAGCAAACTGTTTCATCGCTATGATAAATATCATATTTCAGTGAACTCTTATCAATATATTCAATGCATGATCAATCATTGTACAGTTGTATTTTAACTTGGTTGGAAACAAGAAATGTGTAAGTTGCAACATAGCCTGCCATGTTATATTTGTACACAAAATTTGCATCAAATATTGACATACATTTTGGCTAGAAAACTGTTCTAGACAGTGTTTAGATAATAGCTTGTGAATGAGGATGTGACAAGTTTTGTGACTTTTTAAGTTTAAATTGGATAATACATACTCTTATTACTCAACTACAATATCAATGTAACTCTCTTTTCCATCTTTCCTCGGAATAATATTTTAGGCTGTTAAGGTTCTATAATGCATTTTGGCAATATATGAATCATAAAAAATAATTATGTTTCTTACCAACATAAAATATAAAAGACTTGGATAATCATACTTTGTTGCATTGAAACACAGTTCTTCCTCAAGACTGAGAAGTATGTTCGTTTGTTTGTTGGAGGAGATGGGTTTGCTGTCGTTGAGAAAAGAAACAAATTACAATAGCAAATTATGGCCAACCTCGCTGCTGCTGGCAGTGGAAAAGATTTAGAGGGTTGTTTGTTTCCCATGAAATTATCATATAAATCGCTCTAGTAATATATGTATATTTGTTGCCTTGATTGTTTACCTTTTGAACTTTTCTTGTTGGGTGACAGAAACTGCAAGCGACGATGACGCACTGGATATAAGCAGTTATGAGTTGTCTGGAAGCTCAAGTGATGGCGCAGAAGCTGACGATGAACTGACAGATAAAAGTGCAAGGTTTCCATCTTATTATTTTAGTCACATTAATGCCTTTTGTCCTATAACTTAGCAAAATTAAAACATTTATAACTTGTGTACTTTGCAACATGCACACTTAAAATTCCAAAATTTTAACCAGGATTATGTTTTATTCTGAAATTTATTAAATAAAATGTATTTTATAATTCTCAAAATGCATAGGCATCTGGAATTCGAATTTGGGTCATAGCTACTTGGAAATTTTATATCTTTTGCAATGAGCACGTTAAGTGTCATAGCATGACACTTATATTTTTTGCTTTCTATTTCCCTATATTTCTGTTCTATCCTATACACGATTGAAGTGTTGCATAAACATATTTGTTGAATTTGTAAAGATTGGTTTAATGAATTTGTAAAGACCTGGGATTTATAAGTGTACTATTGCTCTCCTAGTAGTTATCCACTGTCAATAATCACATTTAACTTGTTTGATGACATAAATCTTTTTAATTTTAGTTTGATGTTGTACAAATTATTCATATGCCATGTTTATTCTTTGACAATTGATGCAGGAGTCTGGTGCCTTGGGTAAAGCAGTAAGAGATATACCTTCTTTAGCTATTGGCGATTCTAGTAATTTCGATGTTGTGGCCTTTAAAGACGCAAATAAAGGTATACAGGTATCCAAACCAGTGAAGATTACAGGTTCTATGCCATCTCTGCTGAATTCCCAGTATTCAGCAACAAAGATAAGACATTGGTATTCCAATTCTTAGTCAAACATGAACAGAAACTCGACTGCGGTGGAGGCTACATGAAGCTTCTCAGCGATGGTGTTGATCAAAAGAAGTTTGGTGGAGATACCCCTTACAGGTAAACTTCATATCACATTTATATTATTACCATATAAAATTTGTCTAATCTGAGTATGGAGGCGCAGTTGCAGGTAATGTTGATGGTTGATGTATTATGGAGTTGTGGTGGGTGTGTGATGTATCAGTGTGTATGTATAGTGAATGGCAAGGCTGCAGTTTTGGAAGTGTGCAGGCAGTTTTTATGGTGAAGTGGTGGAGGACAATTTAGTGGGTAGTATGGATGATGGGGCTGTGACAGTGATACAAGGTTGGGGGTAGTGGTTTAGGTTGCTTGTTGGCTGTTGGTTGTATTGTGCACGTGCACAGTGTAGGGGTGATAGGCAGTGTTTATGTGATTGTAACTGTTCTTTTTTATGTTTTATAAAGAATGTACAGTGCACAGTGAAAATGTAAATGAAATGCAAACACACTTGAAATGAAATGATTTTGGTTGTTTTATGATAATATTTATTACTCGTTAAACTATTCATTATTGGTATGGATGTATGCTGCTGTATTTTTTTTTTAAATTTGCATTTATTTTGCAACGGTCAGAAACCGTTGCAATATCATGTATTACAACGGGCATTGCCCATTGTAAAAAGGTGTATTACAACGGGCATTGCCCGTTGTAAAAAGATTTATTACAACGGACATTGCCCGTTGTAAAATATGGTCAACCTATTACAACATCGCCTATTACAACGGTCGGCTGCCCGTTGTGGAACACATATTACAACGGGCATTGCCCGTTGTAAAAAGCCTGTTTTGTTGTAGTGCTAGAGGAGAAAACTTACAAACTCTAAGTTCAAAACTTATTACTCTTTTTCCTTTAAAGACCTTTACAGCTTTCTATAAAAATTAGGATTTTTAAATTTAACTGTTATTAAGTTTTTCGCTTCCAAAAACTTATTTACTTTTTCACCAAACCATTTTTCTTTAAAATAGCTTTAAAATGTCCTTACGTATTTTCAAAACATCTTCTTATTACACCTAATGGTTTTATACCTTAACATATTGGAGCTATTTTCTCTTATGAGAAATTATTAATGCTAAAACCTTCTATGAATCCTTTAAAAGAGGACTTTATGTTTATGTGAAATTACAAGGAACTTATTCTATATTTTTCGAAATAGGCTATACAAAATATGGTGCTTACCATACCTTGTACATCTCTTTTACGTATTCCTTATAACTTGCACAAAACATCTTTATTTGGGATTCGGTTTCATAGAAAATTATAACATTATTCATTTCATTCCAATATATTAAAGCATTCTCTCTTACGATGGACATTTTCTATGAAATTTATTAATTTCCTAATATTTAACTTGCACTTTTCTTTTTAGAAAAACTCATTTTCAAAACTATTTTAATATATCCATAACTAGAAAACATTTCCTCATACTTATTTAAATATTAAGTGTACTTACAAACTACTTTATTTCTATACTTGGAAATTATCTTCAAAATACATTTTTGTTTGGGTCAATACAGATGTTGCATAAAACACCGTTACTACAACCCAAAAGTACTAGTGTATGGATTCAAAAATAAATACTAATAAATCTCATATACTATGTAAAAACATTTCCTTTGGGAGTCACCTACTATAACAACAGTGTTATAGTCTATGCTCCCTTTATTTTCCACGAAAACATCTATTACAACAATAAACGTTGTAACCTATGTTTCCGATACTTAATACACTCTAGGTTTTTTATTTAAAATCTTTGATTATCTATAAAGAAACTAGCGTGCTATATATACTCTATAATTCTTCAAAAAGAATTTCACTTTTAACAATTTAAATTTCATACCCAATATTTTCTTTCCCAAAAATGTTAATAATGATTTTTTCTCAAATTTTCAATTCTAACAATTTCATTTTATCGGGCTAAACATAAGGTGGATTTTTCTTCTTACTACCCTAGGAGTACCCTTCCTAAACTTTGGTAATCTCATTACTAAATTTTTTTATTCCTATTCCTCTCTTATACTTATATTTATTTCAAGGCACTACCGTTAAATCCACTTATCTGAAACAATTATAATTTTGCAATTATCTACACATGGGCTTTCTGCTTTTCTTATTAACCGAATTTATTGTACATCTCCAATCTTTGCCTACAACTTTTTGGATTTCTACAATTCGAACCTAAACATACAAAATTGTTTCTTAAACTCTTTCCATGTGTAGACCTTCTTTATGCCCCAAGAAACGCACTTCCTTATGCCAAAAGTGTCACTTCAAGAATTTTGCCTTCAACTGATGAACGCGAAGTGCACGAAAAACCTCATCTAGATGAATAACATGCTCTTCCATATTCTTGAAAAACACACAAAATGTCATCCACGAATACTACTATGAACTTATTTAGGACATCTCGAAAAACACGGCTCATCAAATCTACAAAATATGCTGGGGCACTGGCTAGCCCAAAAAGGCAAAACCAACCACCCAAAGAATCCGTCGGGTGTCCTAAATGTTGTCTTATCAATGATATCGTCAGCGACTCTAAGCTGATGAAATCCAGTGGCTAAATCAAGCTAAGAAAATAATGAAGAGCCAACTAACCGATCGAAAAGATCATCTATCCTAGAAAGTGGATAACGGTTCTTCTTCGTGAGCTAATTCAACTCCCTATAGTCTAAGCAAAGTCGAAGGGAACCATTCGCCTTTGTAGCGAAGATGACTGGCGCTCCCCACTCAGATATGCTCCTTCTGATGAAACCTTTCTCCAATAGCTCACGAATCTTCTTGCTCAACTCCTTCCTCTCCCTAGGTGCCATGTGTCTCACTGGCAATGCCACAAACTTAGCATTGTCATTCAAATAAATTCTAAAGTCTATTTTTCTCTTAGGGGGTAGTCCACTAACCTCCTCAAAGACGTTAGGAAAATCTCTGACGATTGGAACTGAATCTAACTCTGTTGATGATGAATCGAGGGAATAAAGGAAGCTCAACATGACTGACCCTTGTGGGTTGAAAAAACCTCGAGAGTCCTACCGCTGCATGTTTCTAGTCTAACGACTCTCCTCTCGCAGTCCAATACCGCTCCATACGTGAATAGCCAATCCATCCCCAAAATCATCCCATACCCCGAAAATCCTAATACATAGGCGTCACAATCAAACTTTATGCCTAGGATAAAAATTTTCAAACCCCTACAAACCATAAATAAATATGTCGATCCTCCTATGGGGTTTGAAACAACTATAGGGTCTATTACTAAAGAGATATCTAAGTGCAAATAGTCAACCAAAGAACTTGAAATGAAAGAGTGTGATGCTCCGGAATCGAAAAGGGTCTGAATGGGAAAATCAGAAATAGAAATCAAACCTTCCACGGTGACTTTCCTACCTCTATCTGGTCCTCTACTGGAAGGTGCTGCATCCAATGCCCGAATCTGTGCTGCCGGTGCACCCGCTCTCTGCCCCGTCTTCTGAGGACAAAATCTACTAATGTGACCGGGTTGTCCACAATTATAACACTTTCTCTTCATCCCTGCCATCTTACAGTCTTTTGCGTAATGACCAACCCGACCATAGTTATTGCATTTCTCGCTTTTCTTGATCTGCTTCTGAGGTCCTCCTTCTGTCCTCTTGTCTTATCCTGCTTGTTCTTCCATCATGGCTTCATAGAGCTTTCTAATCTCGGAATCTCTTTAAGCTCTCCCTTTAGCTGCCTAGCTCGTGTCTCCTCAAAATCCTCTGTGCCAGAAAATGTTCTACATCCCATACTAGTGAAGTCCTTGCAAAGCTTAGAAAAATCGACTGCTGTGGGTGGATTAAATGGATTTCCACCTACCGAAACACGGACGCATAGGATTGGACAAAAGTTGCAAAATGACGTGTTAAAATCGTTCTAGACGAAGCAATGTAAAAGAATGCATTCTTTGGGTAGGCGGGTCGACCTACCTGTCAACCTTCACAAGCAAGGGTCGACCTATAGGTCGACCTTGCCATTGTGAGGGTCGACCTAGCCCCATATATATATATATATATATATATATATATATATATATATATATATATATATATATATATTCCTTTTTTCTCGTATCTTCTTTAATTCATATCTTCTTCATACTAGCTCGGATTTTGACGTTCTATATATGGAAATTGACCAGAAAATTACCACGGACATAAAGGTGCAACTCCCGTGGCTCAATTCTAATAATTTCACAAAGTTATTTTATCATTTGATTAATTCGTTAATTAATTACTATAGCTTAAATTTTGGGTTGTTACATAAATCCCTACAATTTACCATGATAACTCAATTTACCTTTTTATTTGCACAAGTCATATTAAATTCAGAAATATGGAACTATCACATATTATAAATTTCAGTGACTAAAATCAAGGACTATCGATACTCAATATTTTCCAGATACATGCAATATACAATTTCAGGTTATTAATTACAGAATATTTAGGCAAGGTTTATAATTTTATTTCAACTATACAATTTTTAGCTTACAACTCCAATTTATATTTCAGGCATAGAGGAATAGATTTGTAGCGATACAAATCTAATATTATATAAAAATATATAATTTCTCACTCACCTTTTTAGCTTTTCAAATCTTCAGATCTAATCCCTATTATTCTAGTTTGACTCCATTTTCTTCCTATTTGGATATATATGCACCGCAAGAGTATACAGATTTATCAGAGATCTAGGTTAAAAAAGAGATTTGGATATGATTTACAATTTAGATCTGGATTTACAATTTATCTTAGCTTTGGCGATTTGATTTTGACCTTATTCTCTTCCTCAGTCATCTTCTACGATTCTCCAATTTTATATATGTATAATTTATAACTATTTCTAAGAATTTAGGACTTGGAGGAGAAGAGAAAATGGAAGAGCTCCGGCGTCGCTTCAAAAATATGAGTTTAGAAGCGAAGGTAGTAGCAGCCAATCAAAGAATAACAAAAAATAGCAGTAGTAGTAGCAACCAATCAAAGAATATGAGTTTAGAAGCGAAGGTAGTAGCAGCCAATCAAAGAATATGAGTTTAGAAGCGAAGGTAGTAGCAGCCAATCAAAGAATAACAAAAAATAGCAGTAGTTAGTAGAAGTTGAAAGAGCATGAAATTATATGTTGCACACGTATATGGCCTGGAGCATGTGTGGTTCAGGTGAATTTTGGATAAAACAGTGTATAGTCATTAGGCAGTGAGAATAAATATAGATAGGATGAAATATCTTTTTGGACATAGGTGGTGATATAGTAAGTGAACACGTTGATGGCAAGTTGGAAGTAGTTTTTTTCAGCAGAATATAGTTGTAAGAGAGCAATTTATGATTATCAAATAGCACGTTATTTTAAATTTGTCATAAGGGCAAGGAATGATACAAAAAAATATAAAGCTATTGTAGTAATATCTCGTCAAGAAATTTTTTTTTTACAGGATTGTTTGAATGATGAAACACCAAAAGTAGTTAAAATATAATATAAATAGTGAGATGCAGTTCGCTAAATTTCAGCTAAACCTTACTTGCTGGCTTTAGGTTATCCATCAATGTGGAGCTTTTGCAAAATATCAAAAGAAACCTGGAAAAATAAAAATCGTGCCTTTGCGTAGGTGTGAATAAATTTAGTATGCAGTAACAACTTCAGTGAAAAAATTGTGCAGTGATAGTCAGAACTTGAATATAAGCCCAAAAATAAGTGGTTTAGTAATATATTATATACCTTTGTCTGAGCAATAGATGAGTATAATTCTTGGAAAGCAAACATAGCTACATACCTTCTAGAACTCCATGGTTGAGCTTACTCTATGGAATAAGAGAGACAGCAAATGAAAAAACAAATTATTCATGAAGAATTGTCAGGAAAAACATAGTTTCTTATATTCTAAAGCGACACATTTGTGAAAACAAACACAGTGGAGTTGATGTTACAGTTCAGTGGTAATGGTACGCTTTAATGGAGATTGAGCAGTGACGAAATAAAACATAAGCTCAGGACTAGCAATAATTTCGAATAAAACTTTGAACATCTATAATTTTTTCAAGCTTGAGAAATCAGATTATGATAAACTGTCATAAATGCGCCAACTCATTAGTAGGCAGTTAAATGTTTTTACATTATCTTTTTAGTTAATATTTTGTAGGAAGGGGAGATGGACATGAACAAACAAAATAAGTAACTGGTTATATATACAATTGGACATATTCATCCAAATCCATGTAAAGCGTTGTTATTACGATTCATATTACAATACACTCATCACAGTGCTAACGCAAATATAATTATTTCGAGTTTTGATGTGGATTTGGAAACTTCTTGCATTGACTAGTATGTGTTTATGCAGTATAGAAGAATATTACTTTATCAAACCGACCGTAGGGAAGTTTGTCTACTTCTACTGGCCAAAATCAATTTTCCTGAAGCCAAAAACACAAGGCATCCTGTTCCGTCTTCTTCTCTTTCTAGTTTTGCATTCGCCCCCTACTGTCGGCCACCCAAAAAATCAATTTCTCTGTATCCAAAAAATCACGTCAACATGATCCACAACATCTCCTTCTTTTTCTTCCATAATTCCAAATTTCAATTAACTCTCCTACAAATCCTAACCCTCCTATCCAAACTCTCAAAACCCTATCTACCGAATTCTCAAATCAGCCTGCCACCAAATCCTAACCCTCCCCTATCTGAATCTCCTCCCACCCACCCATCTGCGACCATATAAACTGCCGGTGCCATAGAATCTACCGCCTCTATATACTATCGGCAACATCACGAACGTCGTGCGTAAATCTGGTAATTTGAGTTAGTAATAATTTTGATTTCAAATTTCCAATTTCTTGGTTGCTGAATTTGGATGAAGGGAATTAGCAGTAATTCTTAATTGATTTAGAGTTCTATATTGACACAAAGAATGATTAACTATTTTCCGGGTTGGGAAGAAAGCAAACGGATGTAAGAGTAGATTTGAAGTTTTCGAAGTTAAGTGTAGCGTTTTGTACTCAGAGAACCACACGTCTGTGAGAAAGATTCAATTATTTTTCATGATTTGTTCTCGTTTTATGTTAAAAACTTTTGAGAATTCTCCTGGGTGGGAAGTAAAAAAATGAGAACAAAATCCATTATCATAAAGGTTGCTGAACCAGTGCAAATACATGTAGATAAAATTGGATCCTTCTTGCTGGAAAACAATAAATTTTCAGGTAATAAATACATGTGTAGGGTCAAATTTCACCAAGAATTTCAAATTTGTTTATCGTGTGGACCGATTTACTTTAAGAGATTTATAAATTATTCTTATAAGGTCATGTTTTGGTAAGAAATAAAGTTTTAATTTTTATAGAAAGAATTTCTGATAAAGGTGTTTGGAAATCCTCTCTGATAATTATATTTGGAAAAAATATTGAAATGTAGGATATTGGATTATAATATTCATTTGTTTGATATTCTTTTACTATATAAAGAAACCTATGTATATTATATCCGAATATTTTATATTATCAACGGGCAGTGGTTAGGTGTTGTTTACTTGTTTATTCCAATTTTAGATTTTATTTTTGAATTTCTAGTGAAACTCATCTATAATTTTATTTTTTTACTGTCATAAGAAGAATGACTACGGTAGTACAGAATAGCACGCGATGAAGTAGTGTAAGCTTATATACTCTTCATAATTAATTATAACCATGAACTTAATAATAATAATCCTGTTTTATTGTCATATACAAGATACCGAAATATGCATGACCGACTTCATTACACGATTATGACTTGGATGTCTTTCTTCATTTCACTAAAGTTTGGTTTAGTAGTTGGAGTTTCCCAACAAGTTATATATTATTTGTTCTATTATATTAATTAAAGAGTTGAGCATCTGTAATGTATGATACTTCACCTGGGCTTGACCATTGCTGGGATGAGTTGAAAGATTGAAAATTAATTTAATATTCATGTATTTATGGATCAACTATATTATTCTAAAGAATCAAAGTAGAGAAATATAATAATACAGATTGCATGTGTTATATTGAAATAACTCCATCTTATATGACGAAGATGGGTACATATCATATCCCTGTTTTGACCTTAGGATTCCTTTATGTGAACATGCATAATCACTCGCCGCTAGCCACATAATCGATGCTTCTCCAGTATTTGAAAACACGCTGTTATATTGGGAATAATAATTATTATTATATTGCCTCTTTGTATTGTAATGGAGGCAGTGTAATGGAGGCAGAAGAGTTATAAACATGCCTGTTACTTCCTATTGACAAGAAGCCTACTTCAGTCGTTGACCAATTTTGTGACTAAAATACTGTTACTTTACTTTTGTTACTTCCTGTGTAATAAGACAATGATTTGCATGTGGTCATTCAGTAAGATGCATTCAGGCTCGTGATATTTTCTTTGTATTTGCCAAGTCTATTATATTAGGTTGTAAGGAACAAACGATAAAATAACAAAGCCTATACGAACATCCATCATGTGCACATATTTTGCATAGACAAACTATAAAAATAAAGCCGGAAAACAACTTTTAATTTTACATGAGGAAATATTAATCTATATCACAAATTTGCAATGATGTTTGAGTTTGAATAACTCATTGCACATTGTTTGCAGTCTTGAGTGGTGTAGCTTGCAATTTCTAAAGCTTCTTTCTTGTGTATTAGATGACATTGTATATATTTTTATACCTCAGCACAAAATACGAATCATCTTCTTTGATTTTTAATTATGATTTTTTGAGTTTTGACTAGATTTATTCTCTTTGGATGAATTTTCTTTCACCTGCTGCTAAATTATATTCAATGTTGAAATGGTTAATTTTAGTTGAGGAATGTTGAATCATTCTAATTATTTTGTGTTGGTTGAAAAACTGATTTTGTTGTGGTCGTGGAATGTTTTGTTCAATTAGTATACATTGCTTTGATATATGGATGCCATTTGTGAGTTGTGTTACTTATCAATCGATTGTACTGATGTATTGCGATGCAAATGGTTTTGTAGGTTATATGGTTTTCATTATTTTTTAGCAAACGATACTCTTCTGAAGCTATTATTATCGTCACATTTCTAAACGAATGTTTAATATTTGCATATTAGGTGTAGAAGAGATGAGTGAGGGGCAGCATGTTGTTTAGTTGATATTATTAAAGGCAAAAGTATTTTTCAAGACGACAGAGCAATGCTATGACCTTTATAAGATTAAAAATGATGAAAGTGAAGATATATACAAATAAAAACTAAAGGAAATGTTATGGATTCCTAGTCTTTTAAGAGTTGGTGTTGTCGAAATTGAGTACATGAATGAAAAAAAAAATCTATGTTATGTCTCAATCAGTTATAGATTATGTGGTCGAATCAAGCTTCTTGTTAGAATAAATATCAACAATAACAGAATTCAAAGTTTATTTTTTTATTTCAGTAATATTACTTTTTTCATATTTTTTCTAGTAATGTTAGTTTTTTAAATAATAAGGGTACTTTTAGGTAATTTATTTAAACATCGTAGTTCAATAATATGAGATTTATTTATTACATCGATTTTTGCATTTTTCATACTTTTTAATTAAATATTCACAAATATGATGATATTAAAACATCGTAGTTCAATAATATCACAAATAAGGGTACTTTTAGGTAATTTATTTAAACATCGTAGTTCAATAATATTAAGATGATATTTGTTTGATTTTTTTTATTTTTCAAATTCAATAATGAGTTAGAGCTACAAAGAAGCTCAAAATTAAGAGTATACTGATTATTCTTGATACATATATGTATGTATCTGTGAGTGATTCATATCGATACATTGATAACAGATACTTAGTATCAAGCTGATCTACATTTACAATTCTTAGTATAATTGGATTTACATCTTTTCAATTACTTTTATTTTTTTGAAATGCAGTTAATTTTTCATCAAATTAATAATAAATAAAAAAATTAACAAATACATTTTTTTGTATTAAATAACACAACGGTCGATTTTCCCACCGTTGTGCGGTTATACTAGTAATAATAAACAACCAAAGTGAATTCTTATTAGCATATTCTGACGTCAAATAAAATGCAAACAATTTCGCCTAAGCCTGAAATCATGGGATTACAGTTATTTGATTTTTGGCAACTTTTGACTGTTTAACCAAATACTCAATTAAACTATATATTTAATAGCTATAAATATGTCTACTAACATATTTTCTTCTCGGTAGCGGAAGTGGATATGACAAATACATAATATTAGTTGAGAAAAAATTAGCTAAGCATGATGCTAGTGCGATCGGAATGTCATTGAAATTTGTGGCACGTCTAATATAAGGCTCTAGTAAAATGATTCTATATTTTTAATTTCATTTGTATGTCCAGCGTAGTTTATTGAATTTTTTTCTATTTAAAAAATTGTTTTCTTTTAAAACATAATATAACTTCAATATTTTTTATTGATCGTCTATTTTAGTTGGAAATAAGTATGGAAAAAACCTAGAAGTATCCATATCAATATGTATTTCCTTTTAAATGATGGTTTCCTTTTAGGGATTAGTTATACCTTGCACTTTTAAGATAGCTATGTAAATACAATAAAACAAGGTAGCTATGTAAATTAAAAATAAATGAATTTGCATAAATTAAGCTAGCTACGATAAATATATTAATTTCAAATATTACATCAAATATTGGGCCATGGAATAGTGACTAAGATATACTGGGGTCAAACTTTGGGTTTTAATTTTTGTCTCAATAAAAAATTTCATATATATGTATGTATGTATGTATATGTACATATACATACACACATTACGTATAATGGACCTACTCATAGCCTTACCCAAAAAAACATAAAAAATATAATCCTAATGCATAAACAACAGCATAAAAGGTCTGTTATTTATGCTGGTCCAAATTTAAGATGGTGGAAATTAGGTTGAAGGGCTTCTCATTTTAGGGTAATAAGTCTTAAGGACAATATCTGAATAATTAGTTTTAAGGATAATTTACAAGACAATGATAAATTCATTTATCTTTTTAAGTTATACAGAAAATTGATAAATTCATTTATCATTATTTTTGTATAACTAAAAATGATAACTTCATTTATCTTTTTTCTAAAAATTATCCTTAAAACTAATTTTTCGTGTCGTCCTTAAAACTTATTACCCTGCACAAAAAAGCCTTTTGAGTGAAAATCTGCTTTAAGATATATATAGAATAAGATAACCATATGTAATAAACATCTTGGAGCATAAACTATCAAGAATATCTCAATACTTCATTATTGCTCTATTATCATCTTTACTATTATGAACTAAAGAATTTAGTTTACGAAATTTGTATTTAATATAACCAAAACCACCATATGTAAAGTTGTTGCATATGAGTTGCTACTATGAACCAATTGTGTTATATAATAAACTACCATTCTTAACGTATTCATTCATATTTGTACCTAAACACAGTTTGTCCACATTCTCATTATCAAAGAGATGCTCACTAATGCAATGTGTAGGACCACGATGGCCATCGTATACATCATGAATGACCTCCAAGGACTTAAATCATTAACACTCTACATGCTAAATTCGAATTGACTGCAAAACACCAAGATATTGTGTTACATGGTTAATCCCACATGCAAAATGCTGCAAAATGTAATATATTTAGGGGAGAGTAACATAAACACACCTATCCATCCAAAATCATTCAGAACTCTACCCTTGTTAGTTATAGAAAAAACACGATAATCTTATATCTTAAGAAATAAGTAAAACAACAACATAATAGTTTGAATGCATCTAGAACTTTCCCTTATAATATGTAAAGGATGTTGGGTGCCATAAATTACAGTTCAAAATTTCCCTATTAATGTAAAGTAAAAAATCCTGAAGTTATCTCATAATCTATGCAAACAATATCAAACGATTATGTAAAACCCTACACAAAAATGTGAACCAATGGTCATTTGATGTAATCCTACTAATAGAAGATATGTAAACCTGAACAACAAAATAAGAACTACTGGTTCAAAGAGAATTTGTAGACCGAAACACAGCAGCGGTGTGATTGCTTTAGCTCCTTCGTTATCACAAAACATATTTGATGAACCTGCTAGATTTAGGAATTCCTTAATTAAGTTCGAGTGTAACAAAAAAATAATCGAGTATTGAAACAAAAAGTTCAATGAGGCACTTTCGAATCTTAGACTCGAGGTTGAGACTTTGGAACGCAAAAAGAACGGACTTACATCAAAGATCCAGAACTCAAGACTAACAAAAGTGGCTTGTCTCATCTAGTTACCCGACTAAAAATGCTAATAAAACTTATGAGAAAGTGTTAGTAGTTCAGATCGACTTTATTGATTCTCTTACGGCTATTCGTCACAACTAGAAGAAATTAAAGAGATACCTCGTTGTGGTGATTCAACATATCATCAATCCTCCTTCCACGTTAGAAACTTTAATAAAAGAGCAAAGAGCTTAAGGGCCCATTAGCATTGATGCAATTTTACTCCACTAGGGTATCTCTACTTGATTCACTAGTAGATTACTTACTTGAAGTCATGGTTGGTTTTGATATAAAGACTTCTCATTTTTAGCCTAAGAAAGAGATTACTGATTAAGGGCTGCCCTTACTTCCAACTATCATAATACCAACATTTCTTCCATTATGGATGTTTTGATTCTTTAAAGGGAATTGGGGGTCCCACTATTTTGTATAAGAATGCGGTTTCGTACAGTGAATCCCACCATTGTATTTTAGAAGTCAAAGGGAATGGAAAAGAGCTTTTTTATCAACATCACCCCTTTCTTACCCTCCAGAGCCGTGAATTTTGTGAAAGTTAACCTTATTGTGAAAGAAAATTATTTTTATAATATAACTCTTATGTAATAAATAGTTTGCGTACCTGTTTTATAATGCTTCATGATAAGTTATTTTCTTGTGCTTCGCGATATGGCTCTTATGCCTTTTTCACAAATGTTTCGATTAGATCTAATGATAGAACTAGAAAATTTTGTTGTCCATCTTTCTTGCATATTTATTTTGATAAGGTTTTGAAGTAGGATTGGTCTCCTTTCATCCATCTCTCTTGGATGAGTGCTTTGGCCAGGCCTGGCAGCGGGATCAAAGGCTTCATTAGCTATCACTCTAGATAGGTGCTTCAACCAGGCCTTGCAGCGAGACCGAAGGTCTTTTGTACATGTCCCTTGGACGGGTGCTTTGACCAAGCCTGGCGGTGGGACCAAAGGCTTAATTGACCATCTCTCTTTGGATGGGTGCTTCGAGCAGGCCTTGTAGCGAGACCGAATGCTTCTCATCCATCTCCCTTGGATGGGTGCTTTGGCCAGCCAATAGACGCGACCAAAGGCTTAATTGACCATCACTCTTTGGATAAGTGCTTCAATTAGGCCTTAAGACAGGACCAAAGGCTTCTTGTCCATCTCCCTGGGTTAGGCCTAGTGGCGGGACCAAAGGTTTAATTAACCATAACTCTTTGGATGGGTGTTTTAACTAGGCTTTGTGGAAGGACCAAAGGCTTCTCATCCATCATCCTTGGATAGGTGCTACAGGCCTGACGGTGGAACCAAAGGGTTAATTGACCATCACTCTTTGGTTGGGACTTGCGGTGAGACTGAAGGCTTTTCATCCATTTCCGTTGGATGGGTGCTTTGGCCAGGCCTGGCGGTAGGACCAAAGGCTTAATTGACCCTCACTTTTAGATAACTACTTCGACCAGGCCTTACAGTGGGATCGAAGGCTTTTATTTGGTTTCCATTCCATTCCATTTAAAGTCTTCTATTTATTTGAAAATATGGCTCCAGTCATCAGTTTCGTCTTTTAGAATGTACATCTATTACTATTTTAAATTTTGTTTGCCCTTTCTATAGTTTCTCGAAAGCTCGTATTCAACAAACTCCCACAACTCCCCTTTTCTCACATAATATTCTATGATTCCTGACAAAGCTCTACAATTATTAGTATGGTGCCCATTTTTTTATGATAATGGAAGTATTCTTCTCCTTTATGCTTTTCTTCCCTTCTTTCGGTTTCCTCATAGGTTCAATAATCTAGTCTTTCTTTGGTAGAAAATATACTCTTTCTTGAGAAACATGAAGGGGAGTAACTATCTTGCTCCTTGTCCCTTTTGCTATGTGGTTTCCTTGCTCGCTTCGGTACTTCTTTTGTGGGTTTATAACCTCTCCTTGGTTTTTATTCAATTTCCCTTTCATTATTTGAGAACTTCTTTCTTTCCTTTTAAGATTTGAGTTAACAACGCCTTTCCAGTTTTAAGCAAATTTGTCGAAGTCATGGTTTAGCTCTATTTCGAATATTATCCCTCGAGCTTGAGATGAATAATTTGTCCTACTTGAGCAAATCGGTCATCCCTTAACTTTGTAATTCTTTTATGTCCTTGGATTGGTTTCTTTTTGTTTAGTTCATTTGCTAAAGAAAAAACTGGTTCCTCCCCTTTGTGGAATGGATTTAAACACCATTTTATTAGGCTATATCGAGCAACTTTTTTATTTTCTTCTAAAGTCTGAAGGGCTAGATTTTTTAGATTCAGTTATTGTTCCTTGCTAAATTTCAAGGCACTCTGTGATGGGGGGAAGTATTCAAGTAGGCCTCAGAGGATCCTTGTTAAGATTTAATCATCATTTTCAAGATTTGGATGAGATAGATTTTGTCTATGTCCAAAAGTAGGTAGCCTTGAGTTCTACTCTAAATGAAAGCCGAATTAAATGTTAGATTAAAATCTAGTCCAATCCTATATGATTGGAAATTAAAGGAAGGCAGGTTCTTGAGTTTAATATACAAGTCGAAGGATATTAGTGCAAGCCATAAATCCATAAGCAAACAATGCAAGTCATAGGTTCATAAGGAAACAAGTGCAAGTCATAAGTTCATATGAAGGTAACTATGCAAAGAAGAATTTGTTCAAGTCCTCAACAATAAAGTCTGATTCTAATTTGATCTAACGACCATTGAAATCCTAATCTCATGCTTTCTATTGTACATACAAGAAAATATAAAATGAGGAAGAAGATGAACTAGGGATCAACCTCTTTCTAGTATGAGGTACATGCATATTTATAGAAAACTCCGGCCTTTAGATTCATGACATTTGTCATTTGAGAAAATTAATGGTCATGATTTGCTGACATGGCACGTGCTCGAGATGACATGTGGCACTACCCTTCTTTAACTTCTTCATGATGATGTGGCACGGTTGGCCCAGTAGGAGCATGTGGCGAATTAAGATGTTGATTTTGGGTATATTCTTCAAAGTGTGATAGCTTCGAATTTTCAACTTTTGATAGCTCAATTTATCAATATTCAGTAGCCTTGATGTACCAACCCTTGATAGCCCATTCTATCAATATCTGATAGACTTGAAGTATCAACCCTTGATAACCCACTCCATCAAGTTGCAATAGCCTTAGAGTATCAACCTTCCTTAGCTTAATAGCCTTGAAGAACCAACCCTCAACAACCCACTCTATCAATATGTGATAGCCTTGAAGCATCAACCTTCGATGGACCATTCCACCTATATGCGATAGCTTTGAATCACCAACTCACGACAGCTCTTCCCTTTATTTTATCATGCACTTTTTTCGTATCAACTTTTGATAGCTTTATTTCTCAAACTGTGATAGCTTTATTCAGTCCATCCTTTGATAGCTTTACTAGTGTTCAACTTGCGATAGCTTATAACATCATCTTGCAATGGCTCATATCATCATCTTGTGATAGCTTACAACTTCGACTTACAATGGCTTATATCATCTAATTTCGATAGCTTCAACTTTCAATGACTTTACTTAGTATCATCATGTAATGGCTTTTCTAGATTTCAACTTGCGATAGCTTCATTTACTGCAACATGTGATAGATTTATCTTCCACCAACTTGCGACGGCCTTTTTTTAACCTACAACAAATATGTGTTTTAGGTATAATAGTTTCTACTGCATTTGACATTTAAATGATAACAATAGGTGCAATCAAAACCTATTTTTGTTGTAGTGCTACCAATCAACCATCTAAACGATGAGTGTAATAAAATTCACATACCCCTAATTATAAATTTAAAAACGTTGATAGATAAATTTTCAAATGAAAAGTTTGAAGCCAGAGAGGAAAGTTGTTATCATTTTGCAACAATAACAAAAGAAAAGAAATATCCATTGTTCACTGTAGGGTTCTTAAATTTAGACTGTAGAAAACGATTAAGGAAATGAAATGGGAATTTTATGAAGAGAAAGATTAGTCTTGTTGGATAGAGAGAGAGGTTAGAATTCGAATAGGGAGGTTTAGTGTATGGATGTGGAGAGAAGTTAGATTTTAAAGGTGGAGATTTGTTAGAGTTCAAAGGGGAGGAATAACTATTTCAACCTAATCAAACTTTGAGAAGAGAAATTTGAATGGAAAGAACCATTAACTAAAACACATGTTGCATAAAGAATGTATGGAATATGGCAAATTTTATTTTAACCCGAGTATTTACTTAGTAGCCTCCCAAAAATTAAAAAAGTCTATAAATCCAAAAAAATAACTTAGTAGCCCCTACCATTTCCAGAACTACTCTTCCCATCACGCAAAACGTGAAAAATTGAATTTTTTCTTCATTGATTTAGAAACTAGGGTTAAAAAAATTTTCTTCACTAATTTAGAAACTTATTAGTGAAAAATTGAATTTTTTCTTAGTACGGTCTGTAAACCCAAAAAATAACTTAGTAGTAAAAAATTGAATTTTTTTCTTCGCTGATTTAGAAACCCAATTCATATTTTTTTCAGAACTACAATTAAAAAAGTCTGTAAACCCAAAAAATAAATTAGTAGTGAAAAATTGAATTTTTTTCTTCACTGATTTAGAAACTAGGGTTTTGAAGAAGTGGTGGTTTAGACAGACAATAAGAAACTGACGTAAGAAGATAATGGAATTGAGAAGAAAGAAAGTATGCAGCTTTCTAAGGGTATTTTAGTCTTTAAAATTTTATTTATTTTAGGGGGCCTACTAATTAATTATCTGTGTTGAAATAGAATTTGCGCCATAGAATATACTTCCTTTTCTAAATAATAGATAGCGTCTTCATGAAACCCAAGCTAATACAATAGTCATTTCTCTTTCTCTCTCAAAACTTAGATCTTTGTTAGCGTTTCCTAGTCGAGAAAAAAAGCTTACAACTTTACTTCAAGGAAGGAGAGAGCACCAAGGAAGAAACTCAATCAATTTCAAGGTGTTAAACAAACGGCAAAAAGCTAGGTCATTCATATCTAATATAATAATATATTACCTTTAATATTGCTTGTGATTTCAGCATTATAATTAATTATAAAACAATGAACTCAAATATGTAGCTTATGTTATATACATATATATACATATACATACATACATACATACATACATATATACATACATACATATACATACATACATACATATATGTATGTATGTATCTATGTATGTATGTATGTGTGTGTGTATTATTTATGTGTGTTGCTAAAGGCACTTTAATTTGTTCTTTCTAATACCATTTTAATTTATAAAAAATTAAATATAATTATACACTTCCTAATACCATAACTTATCACACTACTTAATCGTCGAACAATGGATCATAATCTTGCAAACTGAATTTGATAGATTATTGTCCACCGAGCGAAAGGACATTGTTGATGAGCTTTAACATCATTTGGTATATAATTGTCAATATTCATGGTTTCTGTTGAATTTTTCAAAAAAAATAAAAAATAATCATGAAAATTAATTCCATCTAAGAAGAGCTCTAAGGAGGAAACTCAATCGGTTTCAAGGTGTCAAATAAACGGCAAGAAGCTAGGTAATTCATATCTAATCTAATAATATATTACCTTAATATTGCTTGTGATTTCGGCGTTATAATTAATTATAAAACAATGAATTCAAATTTATAGCTTATGTTATACATACATAAATACATACATATGTATGTATGTATATGTATTATGTGTGTGTTGCTAAGGGCACCTTAATTTGATCTTGCTAATACAATTTTAATTTATAAAAAATTAAATATAATTATAGACTTACCATAATTTATCACACTACTTACCATTTAATCATCGAACAATGGAACATAATCTTGCAAACTGAATTTGATAGATTATTGTCTGGTTCACTGAGTGAAAGGACATTGTTGATGAGCTTTAACATCATTTGGTATACAATTGTCAATATTCATGGTTTTTATTGAATTTTTCAAAAAAATAAATAAAAAACAATCATGAAAATCACATCTAAATATACATAAATAACAATATTTTTCAAAACTATTTTTTTGAATAATTATGAATTTATTTTAAATTTTAAATTCAAAAAAGGTGGATGGAAATACTCTCTTTCTTTTACAAAAATACGTATGTTGCTTCACAGGCTTGTTTGAATCATAATCATCATGATATTGACTCATTTGATTTGATTCATTTAATAGCGATTGAGTGAACCGATTGAATTTATGATCAATTTTGTATATTTTATGTGAATATCCATATGTTTTTGATAAATGTTGATAGTATTAGTAGCCCCTAAATTATTGATGGTATTATAATACAGAATAAGTAAAATTTAGTGGTATTTATAGATATGGTATTAAGAAGAACAAACCAATATGCCCTTAACAACATACTTGTGTACTACAAATCCGAAGTTATGCAAACTTCATTATAAAATAATGAATTTAAATCTACATGCTCTCCGTGTGTATTACAAATCTAAAGTTTGTGTAAACTTGATTGTAAAACAATGAATTCAAATCCAAATTTCGTGTCTAAACTAGATTGTAAAACCTGATTATAGAATAATGAATACAAATCTATATGTTACAAAACTAATTATTAGATCAAACTAATTTCAAAACTAATTGCAAAATCATAGAAGTAAAAATATGATCTGAAATCTAATAATAACTAGTGCGAACCCGTGCTTCGCATACGGGTTGTTGCGATGTTTTGTTTTTCAATTATCGATGAATCTTTGCTTGTTTTCTTATATAATTAATTTGGACATTTCAATTGAATTATTTTCTAAAATATTGATTAAATTCAAATTGGTCAAAAAAGTTTAAAGTTAAATTGTTAGATAATATACACTTAAAAGAACAGAAAGTATTAAAATTCTGAATGTTTTTTGTGATATGCTCAAAAAAGTCTATTTGAAGAATACTATTTTCAACCTTGAAATTGCCCTAGCTAATCAAAACAGAGTATTTTACCAACGTTTTACAATGCATCGGTTTAAAAATCATTTTTACCTGCCATGTAGAAGCTTAAATTATTTTATAATTATATTTGTTCACTTTAATTAAAATTTCATTGCAGTGCAAACGACGGTACACTTGAACGTAGGCATGCAACTGTTCTGAACCAAAAGAAACCAACCTTAGATAACTGCATGAACTGTCATGTCAAGCTATTTAGCAAGATTAAGGTAGCAAGATGATTGTATGAACTGCCTTTTTATTTTTATTTTTTTAAACATCACATTAAGTAACCTTTCCCACATCTATTAAGTAACTACCGACGACAATAACTTTACAAAAATGAATTGTTACATGCCTATTTGCCGATGATGCCTAAAAGGAAATTGCATTTGATAACATATCCATGACATCAAAATATATACAGTTTTAGTCTAAGAAAAAAACAATAGGAAGTTGCTGGGGTATAATGCATGTCAACAACTTAAACAGTATGAAGCATAAGCTATTCACATGATGTCTTTGTCCTTGTGGTAATGACGATGACAATCCCCACTATGTCTCCCTGTGAAATATGAGAACAAAATTTTAATACAATCATGGTAAACACAGGAAACATTGAGTAGCACCCATAGAAACATGAAACTATTATAGCTATGTTTTAATAGTACCCTCCGTGACTTGGAATGCATCAAAGTAATATAATAAAATTCAAAATATACATAATTATTCGAATGAGTAACTTAAAAAAAGCAACCATGTTAGTGAAAATGACAGTAGGTTATCCATATCGAGGCAACTCATTTGTTGTGTTTATTAGGATTAATGTGTTATTAGTATATAGGAAACTAATATGATATTTTGGTGAACAACAAATTTTATGATAGGAAAGACGTGAAAAATTATTGCTTTAACAACAAACCATCTCTAGTTCCTGGATCAGAACATATTCACTACCATGTCATTATAACTTCAATCGAGTGTACAAAACTGTGTAAATCTACAAATAATAATCTTCAATCTTCAAGAAATAATCTTTAAGTAGATTGGTCAAAAAATGACACATTCCACAATGACATAAATTACATGCATAAATTAAGTCTCTCAATATTAAGGAATATAAATTGAAAGCGGTAATCATGTGTACATATGAAGGCAGTAAACAAAAAGCAATGTGTAAAACGTGCCTTTGAAAGTTGTTCAAAACTACACGATCATTCACAAATAGCATCTGAAGATTATTTATAAAGATTTACCAACCATGAAAGCATGTTCCTCACAAATATTATACCCGCCACACACACGTGTATATGCACGCATTATGCGTGTGTGCAGAAGTATACATACATAAACATGCATACATATATACATACGTACGTATGTGTATACACTTGTAGATATATATGCACACATAGTTGAGGTGTGATGAAAAGAATCTAAATTTCTTTTAAGTTGCAATGGATATAATAGTAAAATGGTTTCCCCGATGCCATCATTGCCAATCTTAACTTGTTCCTGTAAATGTTAATATTATAAAAGTGATAATCATTGAAATCACAGTACATATTTGAAGGTTTTTTTGAAGAAGTCGAGAATGCGTGTATGACTACAACAATGTCAAAATTATATAAGAATGTTTTGGGACAACACTGTACTACCATTTTTGTGTGTAGAAATCTATGATTCTTGCAACGACCCGTATTTTTACGGATCGAAAAGTTCATAAAAATCTGGAATTCTTAGCGTTGTTAGGTCGTTTCAGATTTTGGGCAGAATTTTGTTCAAGTCCTAAGTCATGACCGACTTAAGGGATAGGAGCGACCTAAGAAGACTGACCGAGTTAAGAAAGTTAAGAAGACTTAGGAGTCAGGTCGTGGACGGGTTAAGTGTTAGGTCGTTTGAGCGACTTAAGGATCTTAGGTCGTATAGCAGTTAGGTCGCGTAGAGGTTTAGGTCGTGTGCTAGTCTGGAGCGACCTATATGATAGGCGACCTAAGGGATAGGTCGGCAGCGACCTAAGGAGAACCAGTAGTTAGCGAGTTAGTGATGTTAGGTCGTATCCTAGCTAAGAGTTAGGTCGTAGGCGACCTAAGATAGTTAGGTCGCGACTTATGGTAAGTCGTAGGTCGAAGGGTTGTTAGGTCGCAAGGAAGCGGTCTGTGTTAGGTCGCACATTCGCTAGGTCGTAAGTCGTGTCCCAGTTGGATCGTGTATGGTTAGGTCGCGACTTTGTTAAGTCGCAATGGTGCTAAGTCGTTAAGTCGTCCAAACGACTTAGGAGGGAACGCGTGCATGTGTTAGGTCGCGCCTGTTGCTAAGTCGGTAGGTCGTAACCTCGTTAAGTCGTAGGTCGGCTACCGTGTTAAGTCGCGCGCACGTATTATGTCGTATACCTGTTAAGTCGTAAGTCGCGCGTAAGTGTTAAGTCGCACAAATATTAGGTCGAGAGGTCTGTTAGGTCGTAGGTCGTCTGGAGTGTTAGGTCGGAGAGAGAGTTGAGTCGCAGACGACTTAAGGAGGCGGACGACTTAAGGGGGGAATCAACCTATAAATACTCGTCCATTTCTTCATTTTTGGGATCCGGATTTCGAAGCGACGAAGTGCTGCCATTTTGAGAGATCGACTTCTACACTTCTTCACTTCTTTTCTCCACTCTAATCTAGTGATTCCATCCATCCAAGTTGAAGATCAAATCGAAGATCGAAGAGCTTAGATTGAAGATCTTCATCCTTCGAAGAGAGATTTCATTGTTTGAAGCGGATTTGTGATAGATCGAGTTAGATCCTTCGCTGTCCAGATCTGAAGTGTGTTGCTTTTGAGTTGTTTAGGTGATTTGGTGAGTGGTGATTATCTCTCACACGGATCCAAAGGAGTATATCGGATCGTTGGCTTGATTTGGTGTTAAAGTAGAGATTTCCATGCATTTTCCTAATCATATGTGTAGATCCATATAGATCCATTGCTCATGATGATTTGACATCCATCTTACTACATGTTAACCTATGCAAGTTCATTCATCAAGATTATAGAGACATTGCTCATGTTTTCATGCTTGTTAGGCTTTCGACTCTTTAATTACGAAATTGCCATTTTTGTTATAATTGTCTATTTAGATCATATTTGAATGCTTGTTTACTTGGATTAATGTTTGACTTGATTGATTGCTATGAATTAGATGATTGATGATTTGATTTAGACAAGTTGGTCGAAGATGATTCAAAAGCTAAGGGGAAGGCTCTTGAATTGGAAAAGCTGCTCGTGGCATATGTAGTGGATGATGAAGCTCATATGGATAGATTTGATGATGATGTTGAGATGAAGCTTTGCTATGATGATGATGAGGCGAAGCATGAGATGAGATAGTCTTGGTCTAATCCAAACGGGATCATTCCAAGCATGTTGATAACTCGGTGAAATGGTTCGAGTTAGAGGATAATGGTTTGCTCGAGAGGCGCTTGAGCTAGTATGGAAATAGTCGTCGAGGAGGATGACTAGAAGGCTGAGATTTCATCGTTGTTGAAGGTTCTAGCATGCTCAAAGCAAGAGTACGTTGGGCAGATTCGATAGTCCCTGAAGGCTAATGATTGATAGTCAAGTACTCTGGGCAGATTCGATAGTCCTAGGCACGGGTCACGACGACGTGCGGGAGTAATGTCTAGAACCGGGGTTTTCCATTAGCCCTTGACGGACGGCTGAAAGAATGTGCCGGTCATTCAATTAACGATGATATCAAGGCAATGATAACAGTGATAGCCAAAGTCATGGATGTTTGGTTGTATCGTCATTCGGTCTCAAGAGTGGTATTTTCTGGGTGCTTATCTGATCTTGGTTTAGGCCTTGGGGGTTTGTACTTGGAAAACATCGCCCTTGACTCGAGTGATAATTGCTTTACCTTAAATTGTGTGCTTTGCTATGTTTGCTTCTACTTAGTGTGTGTGTCTGGGGGCTATCACTGTAGAAAGAGGTGGAGTGGGAGGGTTGTATTCCTATTCCTTTTCCTTTATGCTCTTTTGGTATGTTGTTAGTTAATTTACTGCTCACTAAGACTGTTGTCTGACTCAAGGCTTTATGTTTTAACTCTTATTGCCTTGGGCTGTTCGTCCATTTTGGGATGGGCAGACTAGGTAGCAGGTGACAGGTGCTGTTCTTGCTTTCCACGGTGTTGATATCGAAGACGAGCTGGAGGGTTGCATATTATCTTCTTATTATATGTACTGGGTGTTCCGCTGTTTGTATTTTCTCTAAGTGTTATGTAGTAAGGCTTGTTGTATTGACTATTCAGATGTTGTATTCAACTATTATGAAGTTTTATTGATGAGATTCTATTCTGTGAAGCTTCACTGTATGTATGTTCTATTGTATTTTATCCATGCGTTGTGAGTAATACGATAGATTCTGTTGTTTTAATTTACCCTGACAATCGTCCATGGCTGCCTGGCACACTTTACAGCTCACTTTCTCTAGGTTCAGTGCAGGGGTTATGGGCGGTCGTCACATTTGGTATCAGAGCTTTAGTTAATCGATTTTACCCAACGCTCGCTGACGTAACTACGTATGAGAGACGTAATTGTATTTTGATGGATGATTACTATATATAATATAGTAGCTTAGTAGAGTTTGAGTCCTTTATGTAGTTGTTTCTCTAGGTGTGCTAATCATTCCTTTTTATAGATATTAAGGATGAGTCGAAGAGGGAGACCAGCTGCTAGGGAAGGTCGTGCTACTGAAGGGGCTTCTGATTATGCTGCAATGTTCGAAGCTATGATAACTTCGATCATGAGAAGGATGCCAGCTCCGGGGCCATCGGTGGATGTTGGAGTTCAAGTTCAAACTCCAAAGCCGGTGGATTTTGCTAAGTTGTGTAAGGATTATACTGCTCTTGGAGGGAAGGTTTTCTTAGGGACAGAATCGACCATTGAAGTCCAGAGGTGGATAGATGCTTGTAGAAGGATTTTTGGTGATTTGGGAATTGAGGATGCAACTAAGAGGAAGTTAGCATCAAGACAGCTTCAAGGGAGAGCTTCTGATTGGTGGAACTCTATTACCATCAATACTCCGGAGGAAGAGATTACTTGGGAGCAATTCCATGTCAGATTTGAAGCTAAGTTCATTTCTACAGCTCAGAAGTCTGTTCTATTCAAGAAGTTTGTGGAGCTCAAACAGGGAGGAAGACCAGTTCTTGAGTATGTTTCTGAGTTTGAAGCTTTGTCCAAGTATGCCCGATCGTATATTGAATCTGCATATCAGAAGAATGAGAAGTTTGTGACAGGCTTGGACAGTTATCTTGGGAGGCAGTTGGTGGATCATCTGGATGATTCATTTGAGAAGCTCGTGGAGAAAGCTCTCAGGCATGAGAATCTGTTTCCTAAGGAAGGATATGTTGTTGTTGTAACCAGGGAAGAGTCTAAACCCCAGCAGGGTGGAAACAAGAAGAGGAAGCAGCAGCAGCAGAAGGGTAAGGATGGTCAGAAAAAGCCGAAGGGCGAAGTGACTTGCTACAATTGTCAGCAGAAGGGCCATTTCTCTAAGGATTGTAAGAATCCGAAGGTACCGATGAAGTGTCACAACTGTGACAAGCCGGGGCATATCAAGAGGAATTGTCCAGAACCGCGGAAGGACAAGCAGATTGTGCAAGCTTATGCTTTAGGAGCTGTTCCATCGTCTTCGAAAGCTCCTACCGCTGAAGAGAAAGGAAAGAGTGTGGTGGTTCAAGGTACTCTTTTCCTATGTGGTGTTCCCGTTAGAGTGTTGTTTGATACTGGGGCGTCGCATTCGTTTGTTTGTAGCGAACTTGTAGGCCGGTTGGGTTCAGAACCAGATATTGTTGATAGGCCATTAGTTGTGACTAATCCAGTTGGGGGTTTGTCTTGTTTGTGTATGTTATGCCGTGGTCTGATTGTATCGAGTCATGGTTGCTCTTTTGTTTGTGATTGTTTTGTTCTGAACTTTGCGGGGTTCAGAATTATTTTGGGTATGGACTGGCTTAGGAGGTATGCGACAAAGGTTGATTGTGAAAGGTTGGAGGTGACAGTCGAGAATGTGGAGGGGCGAGAGATTGTGATACGATGTAAGCATGAAGAAGGCGTCTTCATGAGCTTCATGTATTCACTGGTTGTTCCACGGGATGGACTGTCATCTGTGCCAATCGCTAATGGATTTGAGGATGTCTTTGACGAGGTCAAAGGGTTACCGCCGCATAGAGAGATCGAGTTTCGTATAGATCTAGTTGAAGGAGCCAGACCTGTTGTGATGCCTCTTAGGCGGATGGCGCCTAGGGAACAGCAGGAGTTGAGGGTGCAAGTTGATGATCTTTTACAGAAAGGATTCATTCGGCGTAGTGTGTCCGAATGGGGTGCACCAGTTGTGTTTGCAACTAAAGCGGATGGATCGCTGAGGTTATGTGTGGATTATCGTGAGCTGAATAAGGTGTCTAAGAAGAACAAGTATCCATTGCCGAGAATAGATGACTTGTTTGATCAGCTTCACGAAGCTAAGGTGTTTTCTCAGATGGATTTGGCAACGGGATTTCACCAGTTGAGAGTGGCTAAGGATAGTGTGCCGAAGACTGCTTTTAGGACACCATCAGGTTTCTTTGAGTGGCTAGTAATGCCGTTTGGATTGACTAACGCGCCAGCATATTTTGTGGATCTTATGAATAGAGTGTTCAGAGATCAGTTGAACAAGTTTGTGCTTGTGTTCGTGGATGATATTCTGATTTATTCCAGAACTGAAGAAGAGCACAAGACGCACTTGCGTATTGTTTTGGAAATCTTACGGAAACATCAGCTGAAGGCTAAGTTTTCGAAGTGTCACTTCTGGAAGAGTGAAGTGAGGTTCTTAGGCCATGTTATCTCTGGAAATGGAATAGCGGTTGATCCCGCTAAGGTGGCAGCAATCCAGGATTGGGTTAGACCTAAGAATGCATCTGATGTGAGAAGTTTTCTTGGATTAGCAGGATATTATAGACGGTTTATCAAAGACTTCTCCAAGGTGGCTGCATCATTGACAGGATTGACGAAAAAGAACCAAGTGTTCAGATGGGATGATAAGTGTGAGCAAGCTTTTAGAATCCTAAAAGAGAGATTGACAAGTGCTCCTGTTCTGACTATTCCAAGTGGAAATGACGAGATGGTGGTTTACACCGACGCATGTGGTACTAGACTTGGAGCAGTGCTGATGCAGAGGGATAAAGTTGTTGCGTATGCAAGTCGACAACTGAAGCCACATGAAAGGAATTACCCGACTCATGATTTGGAGTTAGCGGCGATTGTTTTTGCTCTGAAGATGTGGAGACATTATCTATTGGGAGTTCGATTTGAGTTGTTTATAGATCATAAGTCGTTGAAGTATCTTTTCTCCCAAAAGGATTTGAATCTTCGGCAGCAACGGTGGCTAGAGATTTTGGCATCATATGATTTTGGTAAAGCTTATACTCCGGGGAAAGGTAATGCAGTGGCAGATGCGTTAAGTCGAAGACATGCAGGATTGGGAGCCATGTTTTCAGAATGGAAGAATCTCGAGTATTTAGCTGGATTTGACTTCAGGCCCAGATGTGAATTGGAACCTGAGATGTTGGTAAACTTATCAATAAGACCCACTCTTGTGGAAAGGGTTGGCGAGTGTCAAAAGCGAGATGATAAGATTGTCAAGATTATCCATGATTTGGAATCTGGATTGGACCCAGAAAAGGATAAAGGATTCGAGGTCGATCGAGAGGGTTGGCTTCGAAAACAAGGACGACTAGTTGTCCCCGATATAGATGAATTGAGGAGTGAAGTTCTAAAGGAAAGTCATCACTCGAAGCTGACAATTCATCCAGGAGGAAATAAGATGTATCGGGATATGAAGAGAACCTACTACTGGGAAGGTATGAAGAAGGATGTTGGAAATTTTATTTCCAAGTGCATGAACTTCCAGTTGGTAAAAGCTGAACAGAAGAAGCCAAGTGGATTACTTCAGCCATTAGAGGTTCCTGCATGGAAGTGGGAACAAGTGTCGATGGATTTTATTGATGGACTACCTAGAACCAGAACGGGAAATAAAGGGATTTGGGTCATCGTAGATCGTCTGACTAAAAGTGCAAGATTCATTCCTGTTCGATCGACCAAGACTGCATCAAAGTTGGCTGAGTTGTATGTTAAGTGGATTGTTCGATTCCATGGTATTCCGAAGAGTATAGTGAGCGATCGAGACCCATTGTTCACTAGTGGATTTTGGAAGAGCTTCCAGGAAGTTTTGGGAACCGAGCTGTGTTTGAGTACAGCTTATCACCCTCAAACAGATGGTCAGACTGAGAGAGTCAACCGAGTTTTGGAAGATCTCCTCAGAGCTTGTGTTTTGGATTTCGGAGGATCATGGGAAGATCACCTTCATTTGGTGGAATTTTCGTATAACAACAGTTACCAGTCAAGTATTGGTATGGCACCGTATGAGCCATTGTATGGAAGACCGTGTAACTCTCCGACATGTTGGTTAGAGACCGGAGAAAAGTTGATACTTGGGCCAAAGATGATTCGACAGACTTCGGATTGCATAGAGATCATTCAGCAACGAATGAAGGTAGCCCAAGACCGTCAGAAAAGTTATGCCGATAAGCGTCGTAAGGATTTGGAATTCGACGTAGGTGATATGGTTTTTGTGAAGATTTCTCCACTGAAGAATGTTATTCGATTCGGGAAGAAAGGAAAATTGACTCCGAGATTTGTTGGACCATTCCCGATCATCGAGCGAATTGGAAAGCTCGCCTACAGATTGGAGTTACCCGAGAAGATGTCGAGTATGCACAATGTTTTTCACGTATCGTATCTACGGAAGTATGTGCACGACTCGAATACAGTGGTTTCTGCTGATAGCTGTGAAGATTTTGAAGTTGATCCAGTCGATAGGAGACCTCGTAAGCCGCTTCGTGTTGTGGAAACCGACACGAAACAACTTAGGAGGAAGATAGTTAAGTTGCTCAAGATACAATGGAGCGATGATGATAACGACTGTACATGGGAGGTGGAAGAGAGGATGAAAGCAGCTCTTCCTGAACTCTTCAAGGTATGGCCCTAAGGTGTCGTGTCATCTCACGATATTGTAACTTGTTCTAAGTTTTAGAATTCTGCATGCTAAGCTAGAATTGGATGCATGGTTTGTGATTGCTATGGATGGTAGGCGTGCAGAATAGTCTTTGTTGCTTTGTTTGTTTGGAATTTCGGGGGCGAAATTCCTAAGGGGGAGAGAATGTAACGACCCGTATTTTCACGGATCGAAAAGTTCGTAAAAATCTGGAATTCTTAGCGTTGTTAGGTCGTTTCAGATTTTGGGCAGAATTTTGTTCAAGTCCTAAGTCGTGACCGACTTAAGGGATAGGAGCGACCTAAGAAGACTGACCGAGTTAAGAAAGTTAAGAAGACTTAGGAGTCAGGTCGTGGACGGGTTAAGTGTTAGGTCGTTTGAGCGACTTAAGGATCTTAGGTCGTATAGCAGTTAGGTCGCGTAGAGGTTTAGGTCGTGTGCTAGTCTGGAGCGACCTATAGGATAGGCGACCTAAGGTTTTGAGCGACCTAAGGGATAGGTCGGCAGCGACCTAAGGAGAACCAGTAGTTAGCGAGTTAGTGATGTTAGGTCGTATCCTAGCTAAGAGTTAGGTCGTAGGCGACCTAAGATAGTTAGGTCGCGTGAGTTGTTAGGTCGCGACTTATGGTAAGTCGTAGGTCGAAGGGTTGTTAGGTCGCAAGGAAGCGGTCTGTGTTAGGTCGCACATTCGCTAGGTCGTAAGTCGTGTCCCAGTTGGATCGTGTATGGTTAGGTCGCGACTTTGTTAAGTCGCAATGGTGCCAAGTCGTTAAGTCGTCCAGACGACTTAGGAGGGAACGCGCGCATGTGTTAGGTCGCGCCTGTTGCTAAGTCGGTAGGTCGTAACCTCGTTAAGTCGTAGGTCGGCTACCGTGTTAAGTCGTGCGCACGTATTATGTCGTATACCTGTTAAGTCGTAAGTCGCGCGTAAGTGTTAAGTCGCACAAATATTAGGTCGAGAGGTCTGTTAGGTCGTAGGTCGTCTGGAGTGTTAGGTCGGAGAGAGAGTTGAGTCGCAGACGACTTAAGGAGGCGGACGACTTAAGGGGGGAATCAGCCTATAAATACTCGTCCATTTCTTCATTTTTGGGATCCGGATTTCGAAGCGACGAAGTGCTGCCATTTTGAGAGCTCGACTTCTACACTTCTTCACTTCTTTTCTCCACTCTAATCTAGTGATTCCATCCATCCAAGTTGAAGATCAAATCGAAGATCGAAGAGCTTAGATTGAAGATCTTCATCATTCGAAGAGAGATTTCATTGTTTGAAGCGGATTTGTGATAGATCGAGTTAGATCCTTCGCTGTCCAGATCTGAAGTGTGTTGCTTTTGAGTTGTTTAGGTGATTTGGTGAGTGGTGATTATCTCTCACACGGATCCAAAGGAGTATATCGGATCGTTGGCTTGATTTGGTGTTAAAGTAGAGATTTCCATGCATTTTCCTAATCATATGTGTAGATCCATATAGATCCATTGCTCATGATGATTTGACATCCATCTTACTACATGTTAACCTATGCAAGTTCATTCATCAAGATTATAGAGACATTGCTCATGTTTTCATGCTTGTTAGGCTTTCGACTCTTTAATTACGAAATTGCCATTTTTGTTATAATTGTCTATTTAGATCATATTTGAATGCTTGTTTACTTGGATTAATGTTTGACTTGATTGATTGCTATGAATTAGATGATTGATGATTTGATTTAGACAAGTTGGTCGAAGATGATTCAAAAGCTAAGGGGAAGGCTCTTGAATTGGAAAAGCTGCTCGTGGCATATGCAGCGGATGATGAAGCTCATATGGATAGATTTGATGATGATGTTGAGATGAAGCTTTGCTATGATGATGATGAGGCGAAGCATGAGATGAGATAGTCTTGGTCTAATCCAGACGGGATCATTCCAAGCATGTTGATAACTCGGTGAAATGGTTCGAGTTAGAGGATAATGGTTTGCTCGAGAGGCGCTTGAGCTAGTATGGAAATAGTCGTCGAGGAGGATGACTAGAAGGCTGAGATTTCATCGTTGTTGAAGGTTCTAGCATGCTCAAAGCAAGAGTACGTTGGGCAGATTCGATAGTCCCTGAAGGCTAATGATTGATAGTCAAGTACTCTGGGCAGATTCGATAGTCCTAGGCACGGGTCACGACGACGTGCGGGAGTAATGTCTAGAACTGGGGTTTTCCATTAGCCCTTGACGGACGGCTGAAAGAATGTGCCGGTCATTCAATTAACGATGATATCAAGGCAATGATAACAGTGATAGCCAAAGTCATGGATGTTTGGTTGTATCGTCATTCGGTCTCAAGAGCGGTATTTTCTGGGTGCTTATCTGATCTTGGTTTAGGCCTTGGGGGTTTGTACTTGGAAAACATCGCCCTTGACTCGAGTGATAATTGCTTTACCTTAAATTGTGTGCTTTGCTATGTTTGCTTCTACTTAGTGTGTGTGTCTGGGGGCTATCACTGTAGAAAGAGGTGGAGTGGGAGGGTTGTATTCCTATTCCTTTTCCTTTATGCTCTTTTGGTATGTTGTTAGTTAATTTACTGCTCACTAAGACTGTTGTCTGACTCAAGGCTTTATGTTTTAACTCTTATTGCCTTGGGTTGTTCGTCCATTTTGGGACGGGCAGACTAGGTAGCAGGTGACAGGTGCTGTTCTTGCTTTCCACGGTGTTGATATCGAAGACGAGCTGGAGGGTTGCATATTATCTTCTTATTATATGTACTGGGTGTTCCACTGTTTGTATTTTCTCTAAGTGTTATGTAGTGAGGCTAGTTGTATTGACTATTCAGATGTTGTATTCAACTATTATGAAGTTTTATTGATGAGATTCTATTCTGTGAAGCTTCACTATATGTATGTTCTATTGTATTTTATCCATGCGCTGTGAGTAATACGATAGATTCTGTTGTTTTAATTTACCCTGACAATCGTCCATGGCTGCCTGGCACACTTTACAGCGCACTTTCTCTAGGTTCAGTGCAGGGGTTATGGGCGGTCGTCACAATTCTGCCTATATGCTACCGCATTGCTTTTAGTTATGATTAGACATGATTGAAAAAATTAGGCAGATACCTGGGCTAGAGTAAATAAACTGCAATTTTCTCAAGCATCTCAAAATTTGATCTCCACGACATGAGTGCTATAATGATATATATATATATTGCTAATTGTTAAGTTAGATAGGACAAAATAATTCTTTCAACACTAAAATGAGAAACACGCATAGCTCAGAACCTCAATATATAAGCATATCTTACAAACTTAATCGTTTACAAAAAACATCACACTCATATATACTTCAAATAAATTGTATTCCATATCTCAACCATATTATATAGATATACAATCTTATAATATTCAAATCAAATTTCTATATCAAACTTTTTAGACAAATTATTCGCATGTAAAACATGTTGTATAGGGTTTTCAAGTAGGCCAATGTGGGTGTGGGGCTTCCAAATAGGCCAATGTATGTGGCCTTGAATCATTAACTGGCTGTTGATTTTGAATCATCACGCATGCTTATTAAGCGATACGTATTATGCGAATTGAAAACACAAGAAGCATTGTTTAAAACAGCCCATACAAAATCTATAGTGGTGTACCTTTAGAGCACCAGAAATGAGGCTTTTAGCATCTAATAAACCTCCTTCTTTGGACATAGCAGACCCGATCAGGCCTGCAATGCACTTTCAATTAAGATAAAAAATAAGTAAAAAAAAACCTATTCCATCGCTTCTATATATTCCATGTGCATGTTCATCGTTTTTACTACTCTTCTTAAAAGGTGAAGTTGAAGCTGATTGTTTACACGGGTATGATTTTCAGGGTTTCATAAGTCCGCATTCTTATAATGCTTCTATGTGAATAAGGGAACGCAAAACATACTATCATCATTTCATTGCAATTATACTCTGTAACTACCAATGCTCTCAAGTTGAATTAGTCAACTGTTCTATAAGGGAATGTGATATTTCCATGTCTTCAAACAAAACGAAGTCCTCAAATTAAATTGAGTTCTTTTTCTGCAATAGCTCAAGTCCGAGGTGTTCCCTAGAAAAATACTGAGCGAATCATTCCTACTTTTGTATACTTTGCAAACTAACTTTACCCATAATGTAAATATTAAACTTTATACTGATGAATCCAGATAGAAACTAAACCTAAATTAACTACAATATACAGTTGAATCCAACTATATCGCAGCTTTCCCCTCTTGCCCAAGTGAATGATCCTATTATTTTATTCAGTTGCTAGAATTAATCAGCACTGGTGATCTAACCGACATCATTTCATTGAAGAAAAGTACAGAAAACCGAGACAAAATTCGAGATTCTAACTCGAGTATGAGAAAACCTAGTTTTAATCACCTGCTCCAACGACGATAGCAAGCTTTCCCATTGAAATCGCCATAGCCGCCGATCAAAACCGAGAGAAGTCCCCGTAAAAAATCAATTTTTTTTGGGTATTATGTGTGATGAGAAAAGGATTTTGTCGAACATTTTTCAAATGTTCAATCCTATTGGTACAACGGAAGCACATGAAGAATACTGCAGAGCAAGGCAAGACGAAATGGAAGGAGAGACCTAGGCGGTTAAGGACTTGATCTTAGGGTCTCTACAATATTGGAAGATGTGGGGTACAAATCGATGGAAACAGAACGGATAAGGTACAAATCGAGGGGAATTTATTGATTTTGACTGGATGAAAAGGGGGTAGAGGAGATTAGGGAGAGGGGAATTTATTGGTTTCGATTGGACAAAAATGAAGAAGAGGAGATTAGCGATGCAGAGAAATAAATTTTTAACTGGATGAAAAAGCGGAGAGCTCGATATGAATAGAAAGAAATAAAAAATGCGACTGTTGATTTTACAAATTATCCAAGGAACCTTTGCGCTACATATAGATTCGGAGACTGTTCAGTTGTCAAATTTCAAGAAGACCTGTACGAGCTTGAAATTTAACTCACTAATAATAATATAGTATAGATTTTTACACATATCCGTACGGCTTCAAAAAACAGTAAATGTAACATTTCAAATACTTCTTAATTCATTAATTGTGATTTAATTCCCCAATTAGAAATAATGTATGTTATGCATCAAAAAAATATATTTAGAAATACAATATTAAATAAATTATAAGATTGGATTCTTACTAGTTTTAATATTGGTAGACAATTCCAATTCAGTGAACGACAATAGAATTTCGGTCTATTTATGTAAACCACTAAATTCCTGGTCTATGAATGTTAAACTTAATTTTGACAATTCCATTTAATCATAATTGACAGCCATAACCAAAAAAAGGCTCGTCTCATAAATTATCAGTCATTTTCCTGCTCATTGTTTTCAACCCCGAAGCTTTACATATTCAAGGTTTATGGGTTTTAGCCGGGAATCAGATCTATCAGGAAACCACTAAATTCGAGGTATATGACCTTTCAAACCCGATCTCTGTCGATCCGATTTCTGATTTTTGTTTCTGTTTCTGGCGGTTTTTCTTTTCAGGTAATTTTGATTGAAAGGGTTCTGCTTGTTATTTTGTTTTAGTATCACAAATTGGAAGAGTTTGAACTACGCATGTGCTTTTTATTTTCCGTGAAAAAAATGAAGTACAATTTTAAGGAATTCAGTATCACCATTGCAGTACAAATCGACTTGTTTTAATATGGGTTTTATCAATACCCCAATTTGTATTTTTCAGTTTGGCCATCTATGGTTGTGTTTGTTTTTGCATGTTTATTGCTCAATACTGAATTCTGAATGTTAGAATACTTAGTTCTGAATGCTGTAATCTGAACAGAATATATAAAAATTGTTTGTTTTGTTTTTTTTATGCTAAATGCTGAACTTTGAATCATAGAGATATGTCTTTCTTGTAAAATAATGCACCGATCTTATATGCATATTAACATATGTATATAAAATGTGTTTTAGTACTGTCAACATCATGTGTTCATGTTATTCCTGGTTCTTTACAATACATGTGTGTACCTTAGACATTCAGTTATAATTCACATGTCATGGAATATCAAAGTTCACGGTTAATTAGCTGCATTTAGTAGGTTATAAATTTATTTAGAGCTAGTGTTAGTAATACAAGAATTATACATAATATACAGATTATACAAAATTTTAGGAACCTAGGTTACAGCAGCATATATACTGCTTGATAAGGAGCATTACATTGAACAAAATATCAAACAGCACAAGCATTTGGTTTAATTGAAAAAAGATTTATTCATCAAAACTACAAACTTTAGAAAGAGATGATTTGAACAAAAAGTTATATCAAGCATTGATGAAGAAATACCAAATACATTAGATGTCAAATCAACATGTACATTCTAATCGAAATAAACAATGGTGTTCTGAAATGAAATTTGTATTTCAAAGTATTATATCACAAAGATGAAGATCAATGGAAGAAGAAAACAATCCGGTGGCGCAGAACCTACCAGGTGGCGGTGACGTCAATGAAGCAAGTGGAGTGGGTTGAAGAAGAATTTGGTAAAAGAAGACCCATTCCATACCAATGTTTTTAAAATATAGGATCAAAGAAAACATCATAGTTGAGTTTTTGCAATAAGTGAGTTATAATCGCTTATTGAGATCGCTGATATTTTAGTTCTGAATCTTATGACTTTTTTAAATCACATGGGAATACTCCTTCTGATCGCTTGTTTATGGACCCATTCAAGGACTTCTGAAAATGAAGAAACGGACAATATGTATTGTTAATCAACCTGAATGAACAATATGTATAATTCATCAACCTGCATACCATTTTTTCTTCATGCATATTTGTAACAATTGGAAGCTACTTATAAGGTTTCCTATCAAACAGTACGTGTGCAAATCTGTTTATTTTATCTTCTTATATTGCAAATTAACTCGGCCTTATTAATATCCGCAAGTATTCCTTTACCTAGACACTTGGACGTATTAGTTTATTCGTTACCATATTTGCTGTTCAGCCAATGTGCTAATGCAGTGGTGGAGCTAGCTTTTTTATTTTTAGAGGACTGAACATTTATTGCATAAAAGCTCTGATTAAAATGAAAAAACAATCATTCAATTGGTTAAAGTTAAATGTCCATTTAACCTCATGTTTTTGTATACGGTTATCATAGTTCATTTTAATACTTTGAGCTTAACATTAATTGATAGAAGATTATAAGAAGGAAAAAACATACTTCCTATCAAGAAATTAAAGTAATTTCTAAAATTTTGAAAGAAAATCTATTAAACAAAATATATTTGTTTGGAAACTTGCATGTATTAGCTAGTAACCGGAACATGAATCAACACGCCTAAACATACTAATCTAGTTATGGACAATTTGCATTCGAGCTGGGCCGTCTCTCTTGTTTTGGTTGCCCTATGCAACTTGTAAAAAGACTAGTTTATTTGCTTGTTCTATTTTCTTATATTGCAAAGTAACTCAGCCTCATTACTATTCACAAGCAATCCTTTATCTATTTACTTGTTCATCACCACATTTGCTGCTCAGCTGATGTGCTAATACAATGGTGGAGCTAGTATTATTTTTTAAAAGGATGGAACATCCATTGCATAAAAGCTTTGATTAAAAAAAAAACAGTTGTTTTAGTTGGTTAAAATCAAATGTCCATTTTACCTCATATTTTTCTATATGTTTTTCATAATTTATTTTAACACTTTGAGCTTAACATCAATTGATAGAAAGATTATAAGAAGAAGAAAACATAATTCCTATCAAGAAATGAACGAAAATCCAATTAAATAGAATATATGTATTTGGAAACTTGCATAGATTAGCTAGTAACTAAACATGAATCAACATGCCCAAACATATTAATCTAGTTATGGACGATTTGTATTTGAGATATGGTATTTAGTCAAACATCATATTGTAAAGATTTATACAGTAAAAATTGATCTGTATCTAAATTTGTAACATTTCAGACATGGTAAGATTTTTATTTTAATTAGAGTATTTATATGGCATTCTATCTTGCATTGCTAGCTCCTCCACTGTGCACACATATAAGTTTGGTCTAGTAGCCCCCTTAGCATGTAACATTTCATTTGTACTTGAATACGGTCTCTAGTATTAATTTGATTGGTGGTTATTAATATTGCTGCCATGGTAATAATTAGTCATCAATATTATCAATATTGGCAGTGTTAGTATTAAAATTTTAGAAATGAGCGAGATTGACGTGCAAAAGAAGTGCACAATCTTGGATGTCACTGAATTTAACACACTTTACAAATTGTAACTAAAACTAGTACATTTTGTTTTTCTATTCAGGCTTGCAATTACCAAACCATAACAAGATGTCGGTGAATCATGTGAAATCATTTTTCAAAAACCTTTTCATTAGCATTCTAGCTTCATTTATTAAAAGGGTTCTAAATTCCAAAGAGATCGAGAGCCCTTCCTCAATAGACTCCAAACCAACCAACAAATCAACCATTGAAATCAACTGTGCCGGTGATCAAACTCACATATTTGATCTTCCACCAGAGTTAATCTTTGAGATTTTACTTCGACTCCCTAGAGCTGAAATCTCTACTTGTAGCTTGACATGCAAATTATTTCTTTCCCTCACAACCTCGCCCTCTTTTCTTGTTTCATACCACTCTCTTTATCGCTACACAACCCATAACTTCTTTTTCAACAATAAATTTGACGAGCCACCCGAGTTAATTTCCACTTCTTCATGCGTTACTAGTTCAATCATAAACCATCTAGAATAATCTAAGTATTTCAATGAAGGTCTTTCAGTACTTGCCTCTAGCATTGGACTTCTTTTACTTGGAAACCTTGATCGCATCAATCGCAAACAGCTTATAGTTTTCAACCCTGCCACCAAGGAATCGTTATCAATTCCTCTCCTGCGCGGTTACTTTCCACATAATCGGGGCATTGCTTTTGGCCATATTAATCCAAGAAGTTTCGAAATAATCGTAGTTGGAAGTGGAAGAGTTGTATACACTTTTAGCTCTAAGAACAAGCATTGGACTAGCATTATTGCAAGCTTTGATGATAACCATATAGACAATGCATCATACAGTTCTTTTTTGTGCAAGTCAGCAGTTCATGCCAATGGCATTCTTTGTTGGGAGTCTGGGGAGTCTCACCTGAGAGTCTACAATATAGAAGACTCGCGCTTCTCTATTGTTAAATTTCCAATAGGTGAAACAACGTCTAATTACTGTTTAAGCGAGACAATGGATTATCTAAAGTTCATATAGGTAACAGATTGCATATTAAGAGTTTGGGTTCTGGAGGAAGCTTGCCTGTTGTGGAAGTTGGAGTGTAAAATGATTCTTGGTTTTCATCTCATTCCTGTTTGTTTTGTTGAATCTGAATATGAGGTTGTGCTTTTAGGAGGATCATGGCCGCGTACTGTCTTCACTCATAATTTTCTGGAGAGGAAATTGAAACGTTGCGATCAGGATCGGGTTTTGTTTAAGATGTGGAATATGGGTCGGTTTTTCCCCTACAGATTGAATATTGATTTTCCCTCCATTCCCACTTAAGTTGTGAGTTTTTCCTTTGTTTGATGGCCATATATATTTGTATGTGGTATAAAACTGCATGGTAACCTCTTTATTGGTGTAATTTGGTATATTTCTTCCATGATACATCCTTCTTTGATTTGATATCCTATTTTGTCTAAAATGGTAATGCTCTACAGTTGTTGAAACTTGACTTCAGTATGCATAAAATAGTTACCATTGTACTTCTTGCTTGCACTTTCCAACTATTGATATTCAAGTGAGATGGATGAAAGTTTGTTATAGAATTTGATGTGTAGGTTTTCTATGGATTGCATGAAGCTGTTTCCCTCCAGGTATATTTCATCTTTGACATTTTACATTGGGAAAAATGCTTGAATCTTTGTGAAGTTGTCATAAGTGGCCTTCTCCAGTACACTTAATCTTATAGCTAAGTACTAATTCCGTGTTCCCCTTTTTTACCTTTTAACAACGTTAAATTATTGATTTTTTGTTAGGTAAAACATATGAGAAGAGAAGGTACATGAATATTGATACATTATTACTTTTTATTTCTTTAACAATAGATGTTTTAATATGTAAATTCAGCAGAGAATTGGTCCATATATTTGTACTCAGTGCAATGTTGGGTACTTGCAATTTTGCAGTTTGTTTTGTTTTAATTATTTATATTTATATTATTTATTTTAATCAGTGGTATATTGTCTGTAATGATACTTCAGGTTGTTGGTAGTGGTAGTAAATTATCCTATTCACTACTTTCTTGGTCAAAAAATTGGTCAACGCACCCTATACAGATTGAAGAACCAACGATCCCAAAATGTGATTGCTATTTTCATTCTATATGAGGATTTGAGCCTTTGATTTGTTTGTGGGTGCCATCACTCAGACATTTGCTGGTCAAGTCGGAACTCGTGAGCTCGCTGGCTGTGTCCGTTGAGAATTCTGTCGTTGCCGGATTTTCTTTCGGTGTCATGGTAATTTCATTTTTACTTGCTAATTTTTGAAGAGACTTCGGTTTTGGAGTGCATTGATTGATTGCCTGTAAATTTGGCTGCCTACTTTCTGATTGACTGTACTGATCAATGCAACTGAAATACCAGCTTGCTATCAAAAAGTTCTATGTTGTAAATGAAATACTGGCTGAAACCCTGGCGTTCTAGCTTTATCGATTCTCTACAAAAGATAGTTTTAACATAAGTGCATCTTGACTTCTATCTAAAGTTATGCTTTGTTTTCATAAACGGGAAAAGATTTTAAAGGACAAATTAAAGTAAATAATTAGTCACAAGGACACGCGCATAAAATTTTTACCATAAGGACAAAGCCCAAAGTCCAGATACAATTTCAAACAAAACAAAGTATTTCGTTCGTCTTTCTCCTTCCTTTCACTCAGAATTTGACGAAAGTTTTGCTCAAAAGAAAAAATGACATGGCAAACCAGAAACAAACCTACATCTCCAACAGAACCTCAAAAATCGACAGTCGATGAACAACGAGCACAACAATCGACAGTCGATGAAAACCTAACTACGTCGGAAGTGAAGAAACAAAGTGAAAATCGAAATGTCGAATCACTTCCAACAGCAGATATTCAAGAAGAAAACGCAATGATAGAAGAAGAAAACCTACCTCTAGTGGAAATGACAGGAAAGACAATAAAGGAAAAAAGCAGCAAGTTAAAACTTACAAAACCTACATCAGTAGAAGTGGAAAAACAAAATAGAGAAAAAAAAACAAAAAGAAGACATTAAAAAAATACGGCAATTGAAAGCAGACCAGAAATAAGAGAAAGTATACTAGAGAATATTACCGATACTATAAAATCAAGTATAACAAAGTTTTTATAATTTTATTATAATAACATTGAATTTTTTTGCACAGAATAAAGAAGTGAACATGCAACAATAAATAATTGCAGAGAAAATAGTTGAAGAAAATATGCAAAAAAGAGAACAAAGAACAAAATGAAGAAATGAAAAAAAGGTATTCAAAAGAAAATTCAAACAGAAACTGAGGTAACTGAAATTACAAAATTATAAAACTAATACTAACAATTTTATATTGTTAAATGTATTCTAATATTATAAAAAATGTTAAACATGAAAAATCTCAGAAAGAAGAAGGCAAAAAAGTTGCAGATGAAGAGTCAGAAGAAGTACAACTAAATTCGGTAAAATTAAAAGCATTAGAACTTTATAATATAATAGATATTGCAAAAATAATACCTGTAAATCATTTGGTAAAAGAAAAGGCTTATAATTACAACAAACTGATACCTACTTACAACAAATAATAGTCAGTATCATTTAGTGTAAATCGTTTGGTAAAATAGTAGTCAATATCATTTAGTTGCAATCTGGTACTTACAGAAAATTGATACCTACTTATAAAAAAATGATACCCACTTGAAAAAAATGTTACCTACTTACAGAAAACTGATACCTACTTAGTACAAACTGATACCTAGTTATTGCAAACTAATACCTAGTTACTGCAAACTTAAAATCGTTATATATTTCACTGCAGCTAATACCCAACCTATTGTTACATTTCAACATAATTTGTTTCAAAAATTACTTAGAGTCTTTATTTTGAAATAATAGGATGATGATGATTTTGTTAATCCACATCCAAAATGCATTAAAGGCAGATCACAAATAGATCTGCAGAAAGTATCAAAATCCAAAAACAAAAAGCATGAAACTGCTTATAGATGTGGATTGCAAGCATTATTCAAAATGGTGAAAATGATAAAACAAAAAAATGCTCTATCCAAAACGCAGATGGACATATTGAAGAGCACTCCTTTCTATAATTTCTTTAGAGTTTTTCATGAGAGAAAATTCTGATGAAAGAATGTAAAAAACATCAACACAATTTGGATGTTTTATACCAACACAATTTGAATCATAACAAAATTAAACATTTAGTTCAGAATAAAGAGTTACTATAGAAAGAAAATTGATACCTACATAAAAAAACCGATACCTACAGAAACAAAACTGATACCTACATAAAAGAAACTGATACCTACAGAAACAAAACTGATACCTACATAATAAAAAATAAAACAAAATATTTAGCAAATATATCTTAAAGTAATAACTACAAACACAAAAATTCATAGAGAAATTGATACTAAGTGTGGCAGTAAAACTGTTAAATATTTTAATTCAAAGCATACTATATGCTTGTACCATTATCTTTGAAATTCAATGTTTTGTATTAATTATAAATCTGATAATACAACTTATGAAAACTGATACTAACATTACATTTTGGTTTCAACAGGCTTGATTGTGGAATATTTGTAATGATATTCATCATTTCATTGAACAAAACCATAATACCAATAAAACTTGAAAAGAAGAAAATATTATCCACAAGAGCAAAGATTGTACATGCAATATTGACAGATGATGAACATTGCTGGAGTCTGTCTAAATACATGTCAAGCTTAGAAGAAGAAAGAAAAGAAAAGAACTGAATTCACATTGTGTTGTTTCACAATTAAATTTGGTACTTGTAAAGTAATGTAATTCTGTTGAAATTTGTACTTGTGAAGTAATTATGTTCTGTTGCAATTTGGTACTTATGAAGTAATGATGTTCTGTTCTAAAAACAATGCTGCTCTTACTTGTAAAAACAATATTGATCTCCTGGAATGATATGTTGTGGTTGATGTTCTTTTCTTTTCCTGTTGTTTATATTATAACAAGATTGTATAGTGTAAGTTCTATCATGCAGCTATGGATCCCACATAGTATTATCAGTTTTATGATGCAACTATCAGTTGTATAATGATATTATCAAATTTCATATCATATTTCAATACCACTACAACAAAAATACCTTTTCGCAACTGCCAAAAACAGTTGTAATAGGTCTTTTACAACAGGCGACCTCCAGTCTTAATATCCAGAGTTGTAATAGAGTTGAATATTTTTACAACTGTTGCCGACAGTTGCAGGAGCAGTTGTAAAAAAGCTTTTTACAACTGCTTTTGAAAGTTGTGGTAAAGTCTATCGTACCTGTTGCATTGACAGTTGTAATAGGTCTCTTTTGCAACTGCTAATAGCAGTTGCAACAATAACTTTTGCAACTGCTTTTGGCAGTTGTAATAGATTCATTTACAATTGTTTTTGACAGTTGCAATAAATCTTTTACAACTGCTACCAACAATTGCAATTCATCTTCCGACAACTGCCATTAACCATAAATTTCACAACATTATAATTAAAACTGATATTTCACTAATAATAACTACAATCGTTAACATTACTTGAAACAACATGAACCATTCACATTTAATAAAAGCTAAAACAATTCAATTTTACACCATTTTTGAATTCATAATTTTATTATTACAAAATATAATCGATTCTTCATAAATATATGGTATATCACTTTTCACATCAGCAACAATTGTATTTGAGATAATGCAAACGTTTGTCTGATGAAGCCCAACCATGTTTTTCCAATGCTCTCATCGCACCACATTATCCTAATTAATCAATGATGACGGACCAAATGCTTTGTTTCTCGAAGCTACCTACATAATAATGTACTGATTTTTGCTAATGTACCATCATAAAGATAAATATAACGATCTACCTGCATAATAATATAACAAAGATCACTTTCAGTAGAAAACACTAGCACAAAGGCACATCGATATAAAATCAACAAAGCAAACATGACAAAAGATCTGATTGTTTCCGGGGATAGATATTATTTTGAGAGACACCTGTTTCTATTGACTGCGATGTGTCAATGACTCGGTATCATTTATCTGCAGATACAATTATATTTGTATATGGTGGTTAGTAGCATGAATATGCATGATTGACTGCAAGCACCGCGTCTGTAAAATAACGAGGGATGATAAGTTAAAAGCTGCTTGTGGGATATGACTATAGTAGTTCCTTGGCATCACTATTGACTGATGAGAATCATTGTGATCAAACTGATTCACTTGAAATGGATTTTGATCTTAATACCATGACATGTTAGAACCAATTGGTATAACTGTAAGTGCTACATCATATAACAGAATTGTCAACACTGCACTTGTAACTCAGGATTAAACCTTCTCAAACTGTAATATATTACTAAGGTTCAGAAGTTTGCTAACCAATATATTAATAATCTCATCTTCCAATTTATTGATACCAATAATTGTAAAGTGACGTGGTAAAGTATAAACTATCACTCATGCACAAACAAGTCAACATGGATTAGGTCATCACAATTTTCCTGGAAATAACCACTCACCAAAAAGTGCTATAAATATATGATCCAAGAGATAGCTATCACATTGCAAACACCCTCCATTATTCAATACTAATGGCTTCTGCTTCAGGATTTTATGCAACTTTTTCTATCATTCTCATACTTTTCAGTGTAAACTCTGATGCCCAACTTTCCACCAACTATTACTCAAAATCTTGTCCACATTTGTTTAACACAATAAAACCAGTGCTCGAATTTTATTGTTACACTGGTTCTAACATGCCAATTGTTGACAATTGTTTAATACAGCAAAACGTAATAATATTTTTGTTTAAATATATTTTTGTTATTAGCAACAATACAAGGGTTCATAATATAAAAGTTACCTTAGGATTTCTGTCTCTGTCTATTAATATAGCTCTACAACCCTGCACAAGGAATCATTCGTCAATAAATCATAATGAACATAAATTAAGTATAGCTAACAAATTTCAAGATATACCTCAAAATAATCATTGGTTAATTCTTTCCGCATTAAATGACAACACATCCTGTATTCTTGGATTATGCATTGGTCAATTTCTAGCATTCTACCTTCTCTAATCTACGGTCAGCAAGTACTTACTATCAGTAACCAAAGAAGGCAAGTCTTGGTGGTGGGCCCAATAAACATAAATAAAAGGATGGTAATAACATCTCAGTGAGGAATAACATTACGCAAATATATATATATATATATATATATATATATGAAACAAACAAATTAAAAAAGAAAGTAAGAGATAAATATATAGCATCCAAGTGCATAGAATGCAAGAAACAAATGTAAGGTCAGTGATGCAATTTTTTTTGATTGCTAAATGAGAAAACAGTGATACTTCTGCAAGGGGAAAAAAGGAAAAAGGATAGAGGATAAAAATTTACATATAGCATCAGGGAAGTCATTTACATGACACTTATAGTTATTCAAACAGCAATGTAACTCAGCTTATATGAATAAATATTATAAAGAACAAAAAATTAAAGCATTGAGAACTATAGAGTGTAGGCTTCATGCCGCCTTAAGTGTAATTTTAAGACTGGTAGGGGATGCTTTTTTTATAGATTCAATTGAACTTGATATCTACTCATCATGGTTTAGGGTAGCCTCATGTTCCTATAGTGGAAGATTTCCATAACAATATTATTGTCTTATAAGGGTATATGCTATTGTCTTTTAAGGGTATATGCTGAGAAAAACCATCAAGGATCCGGCAGATAGCTTCATTTTTTACTGGAGGAGTACAATTTCACACATATTTACTGGAAAAATGTACCTACATGTAATAAAATTCAGTTACAGGTTGGTTTAAATAAAACTCAAAATAAAATGAAATAAAAGAAGTTTGCCTTACTCTCTGTAAATGTATGTTTAAGCATATATTGAAAGGAAAGATCATATTGTTGTCACTACTACAGTCAATCAAGAGCTGTATGGAAATTCAACAGTGATCAGTGAGTAAACATTCTATCAAATTATTATACTTAAATAGATACAAATGTTAAAATCTTGATAATTATTATCTGCGACAGACAGCTAATGTTTTTTTGTATGCACTATTCATATCATAAAGAAGTAGATGCACATATTAATGTCGCAAGTGAAAACACATTGCCAAACTTGGTAAGTAACTCAAGCTCAAAAATCAATACAACTACCTATACAGAAAAGCGAAAGGAGACTCAGTCATTCATCAAATCATCTTTTATCTATACATTCTAGTTTGTTGTTTGAGTAGAATCTAATCACAGTGATACAAGTGCTGAAAACTAATCTGTGAAGATTTTTAAGAAAAAATAGTTAGTGACTTTAGTATCCTACAAACTTTATTCAAATAACAATGCAAAAAAAAAAGTTGTTATAAAAACAAAATTGTTCTCTTTACATAATAAACTAGACAGAGCCTTTGACAATATTATGTTATTGTCTGAATTCACGTAAATTTCAGACTCAGTGATCAACCACTCGACAAGTGACCATTCATCGATTCTTATTAAGTTCTTAATTAGTTTAGCAATGAATCAAAGCATAAGAGATTAAGAACATACACGTGAAAACAAATAAAAAATGCTTTTGTAATATTTTCTTACCATTTCTTCTTCCAATCTTGCATAACCTTTTCTGCTCATGGTATGTGGGAGTTTATTCTTTGCTCTCATGGTTTTGAATTTTTGGCTTGTTTCCTACATAAGATAAATTCAATTAGTATGATACAGGAAAATGTAATACATTTAATAGTTATAATCAATAAAATAAAAATAACCACCTTAAACTTTTCCGATGATTTTTCCTTTACAAAAGCATTCCACTCTTCAGTGCTCTAAGTAGTCTTCTTGTAGTTACCGTGAAAAACAAGCTTGTTCCTAAATCTGTGCATAATAATAGTTAGAAATTAGAACTGTGCGATATTCATACTCTTTGAAAAGATCATATATATTACGCAATTTGCTTAAAATAATCATATGCAAATATTCGTGTATATTTACAACAGGTACATTAGCATTACGTTATACATCTTCATTTTTGTTAACAATATAAATATTCATGAATTTCTACAAGTTCCATGGAAAAAAAATTGCATATTAAATTTAATCAGATAAAGTAAAAAGATGAAAGCATAAATGACTTACTTTTTTACTAAATTAAGAGAAAATCCCCTTAATAGTGTTAAAAACCTCATCAACGGGTCTTGCAGCATCAATCTGCCAAAAATTTATATCATTCCCCATACGGAAGTGCAATTTTAACAGAATGATTCCTATATAATCTTAAATCTCAACTGTACATAACAATTTAAAAGCTCTAAGATCTGAGTAAATCGCAAGTTTAATTTAAATTATGACATTAACCACATTTACATACAACAATTCAACTATGCAAAAAGGAAAATCTATAATTTGGTTATATGCAATAATTGTTCTAATGCAACAGCCTATTTAGGACAGATTTCGCAAAGTTGAATCTTTTTGTTAGTGATATGATTATTGTCCTGTTTTGGAGTTAGGTATGGCTGATATTCAATACACTGTAGCTTAGAACCAGGTATAAATGAGATAGATTAGTTGGGCTCTGAAAACTGATGACACCAATAACACCATCTTCTGAAGTATCCAAAGGTATTGGATTTAACATTTGACCAAAAGAGGTACTAGGCTGATTCATGTAGTTTCTTTAATAACAACTCTAAAGTACCCAATAACACAATCCTAGACAACTCCATGACACAAAATTTAAGAAATAATTGAAACTAAGCTGATTCGTGCTTCCACTTAAGTCGCATACTGGTGCTTCCATGCAAACCTACCTTGCAAGATTTTATATGGATGGATAACTTATTCTTAATTAACACATACACCCATGCATAGAAAAAGAAATAGCCGATAAGCTCTGTTAGTTCCTTAATTCCCACGGTTCTCTAAATGATGGCTAATTATTTCTTATGCAAAGGTTTATCATTAATGAAACATTTTACTTATCAGTGTAAATACTGGGATACACAAGCAAATTGAAAATACTGGGATGCATAATACAATGGTTATTATAGATTTATGCTTTATACTAATTTCATTAAAGATACATCAAATTGAAAGTATAATAGAAAATAAAATAATAGAACATACAAAAATTAAAGTGTTTTTTTAGTAGTAAATACCTTGTGAACCTTTCCTTTAGAGTCGTAATAGTCAACAACAGGCATACTTGACTCCACAAAAACCTTAAATCTCTTTCTGATGGTCTCAATATTGTCATCATCTCTTCCCTGTTGTCATTTAAAACAGTGTCAAAATTCAAAAAATATTAACACTGATTAATTTTAAAAAGCAAAAGGGTAAAATCAAGCATGCAAATGACCTGATTTCTACTTAGAAGACAAAAAAGATTGTTTAAAATTGGAAATTCGAAAACTTACTTACAACAACCTATTTCTTTAAATTTCATAACTATGGTATGAAATAATCAAATGAAGTATGAGCTTGCAAAAAGAAACCACTGTCAATTCTCAAGGAAAACAAAAGCTTGTTACAGTAAGTTTTTCTTCATCGGATCTTAAATTTATGCCCAAAACCTATGAAATTTCAGAAAACTATGAAATTTCAAAAACCGCAAAACCCAATACCCAAATCACGAAACCGCAAAACCTATGAAATGAATATACCTTAAGCATACGACATCAGCAGCGGTTTTGAGAAACGAGCACGTTAACGTGAGGAAGAAGATGGAAATATCGTACGATATCAACAGCGGTTTTGAGGAACAGATTAGGTTTTTTTTGGGAAATTAGGGATTTGCGAATTGAATCGGCAATGAGTTTAGTTTTGGGAACTTTTACCCTAATTAATGAATTGAGCGGCCAACGAAAATGGGGGGAGGGAAGTTGTAATTTTTGGAGGGTAGGAAAGTAACGTTGGAGGACAACTGACAAAAACAGTTGTTATAAATAGTTTTTTACAACTGGCGTAGATAAGCAGTTGTTAAAGAGGCATATTACAACTGCTATACAAATAGAGTTGTTAAAAATATCTTTTCTTCAACTGTTAAAAATGAACAGTTGTTACAAACTACTATTACAACTGACAAATTGTGACAGTTGTAAAAATACAGTTGTAATATGGTCTTTTTGTTGTAGTGTACAAAACAGTAACTGAGTATCAGTTCTTATGACTAATAGTATCAGTTTTGCTAAAATTGACACTCGACATACTTTATGAAACAACAATTAGTGCTGATGTTAGTTTTTGCTAACACTAGATATCATTTTAATTATTTATTAGTACTAATGTCAATTCTAGCATGTATTTTAATACACGAAACTGATACTAAAAACAAACCAAAAATGATACTAAAGTCGTTTATATCCAATCAAACAAACATTATCTACAACCAAGCTAACTGATACTGTATAAACTGATACCAAAACTTGTAAAAACTGATACTTGTAAAAACTTATAAAAACTGATACTGTAAAAACTAATACTGTAAAAACTAATACTATAAAAACTGATACTGATACCAAAACTTGTAAAAACAAACACCAGAACTGATACTATAAAAACATATAACTTATACTAAAACTGATACTATCACTTATACTAAATACCTGAAATTAAAATCAATTTGATAATATGCTATACTGAATACAAATTAATATCAAAAGGTTCAATTACAATAAACCACCAAAACAAGTCACACATCCACTTATTAATCTGAACAAATTCAAAATGCAAAATCAAATCATATCCTATTCGAAGCTTGACAGTTCCATTTATTATGACCAAACTGCTTGCACTCGCCACATCTGTTTTACTTGTTCTGAAAATATGAAAATCCTCCTTTGCGCTTGACTGATGGTCTACCAGCGCCACGTTTCTCCTTTGGTGGCTTGATATCTCATTCTTCAAATCATACAAAGAGCAATCGATAGATAATCAAGTGCTAAAAGTGTTATTATTCAACACAAACAGACAAAGAAGACTGTTATCCCCACTGCCAAAAAAAAATAAAAAATAAACATTAGTAAAAATATGTTCAATTTAGAACATTAATTATTCAATTTCACGAAACTAATACATACTGTATACAAAACTGATACCTAGTTACTGATAAAAAAAAATGATACTAAGAAAAAATAAAAATGATACCCAAAAACTGAACCTAAAATATAATAATTTTCCACTCTACCACAACTTTACATACAACCCAAGCAATAATACTTTTCCAATCATCCCAACATTAATGCAAGAAAATGCAAGGTAAATTAAATGAAAAGCAAATTAAAATACAACACTGCATAAAGAAGCGAATAATAATAAAAAACCTGCTGCTACTTCCACAATTTGTCATAGACAAACGAACAAACAATGAGAACAACAACACTACATATCAGTTGTAAAAATGAACACAATTAGAAATCACGGCCAAATTTTTTTAACTCGAATAGAAAAACAACAAAAAATAGAGTAATATAAGCATACCTAATTAATACAATTTGAAGAAAAACGAGATCACGGTACAAATATGAAAAGAACGAGATCAACAAAGCACGCGTAAGAAAAAAATGATCGATGAACTACAATTTTCAGAAGGTCGAAATTGAAATAACCGAACGAAGTAGATCGATATTTTTATTGCGAGAGAGATATTTGATCGCGACTAAAAAATTTGATCGAAAGGAAGAAGAAGAAGCGCGCGAAAGTGGGCTGGAAAGAAAAAACGATAATTTGTCCTTTAGAGAAAATTATTAGCGAGCTATCCTACATCCAAAAAAGCCCTAAAAACTGTCCTTGAGGAAAATTTCCTGTTTCATAAATCCTTTTTCCTTTTCACTAATTTGCTAACACCGGCTCGAACATTTGCTCTGCAGTTGGGCATGGGAAGCGCACTGGAAAAGCTATGCGGCCAAGCCTACGGTGCAGGCCAACTGGACATGCTCAGGATTTACATGCAACGCTCGTGGGTGATCCTGAACACGACCTCCCTCCTCCTCTCCCTCCTCTACATCTTTATGGGGCCCATCCTCCGCCTGATAGGCCAGACCGACTCCATCTCCGACTCAGCAGGCCTCTTCTCCTTGTACATGATTCCCCAGCTCTTTACCCACTCCATGAACTTCCCCATCGCCAAGTTCCTTTAGCCCCAGAGCAAGATGATTGTCATAGCCGCCATTTCAGTCGCTGCCTTGGTGCTCCATACCTTCTTCAGCTGGTTGCTGATGCTCAAGTTGAAGTGGGGCCTTGTTGGGGCTGCTGTCGTTTTGAATTCGTCGTGGTGGTTCATTGTGGTGGCGCAGTTGGTTTATATTTTCAGTGGGACATGTGGGAGGGCTTGGAACGAGTTTTCTTGAAAGGCCTTTTATAATCTTTGGGGCTTTGTTAGGCTTTCCCTCGCTTCTGCTATCATGCTTTGGTAAATATAGTTTGGTTTCTCTGCCCATTTTAGTCGATTGTATTATTTTTATTTTTTACCATAATACAGAGAGATTAAAACAATCCAACTTAAAATCTAGCTTAGATCCGAGTTAAAAAAAACCATTAATGTCCCTCCACTTAGTGGAAAAGAATCGATCCCCTTGCGTGATGATGTTCCTTTATTTATAAGTGTAGAGAACTATCTTTAGTGCCTTGAATTGCTATGTCTTCTTCTATAAATTTGGTTAGGGAACATATCATATAAATCCAAAGGATATGCATATGAGTGGGATGATGTTGACTTAGCCCATATGCAAAATATCCAAATGATCAGCAATGGTCGAAATCTATCAATACCAATCGATCGATTTGTACAACTTTCAATTGTTGCCTCTTAACATCATAATCTATACACACACATCATAATCTATAGAAGTAAATGATACCAACTGCAAAACTTAGAAGGAGGTCCAGCGGTGAAACTTTGAATTCTCATCTATGTTTTCAGTTTCAAAAAACAATGATAGACTTGGTCCTTTTAGCTTTAAAAATAAATGATTAGCATAGTTTTTTTAATTCATTAAAGTGAATGAATAATGTAGTTAATTTGATAACATGTTTATTTTTCAGTTTAGTTGTTTATATTATAAGTGAATACTATCGTATTTTCAGTCTTTCATATTGAGTTATTTAATTGTAATTGAGTAAATATGTCTACTAATGATCATTAATTCATTTAGTTAGCATCAAAGAGAATTAGTTTGAGAATTAATATATAATTAATTATATCATTGGAATTAACTAGAACTAACTGGAATTAACTATAATTAGTTCTCTATTTAGTTTGAACTAATATATAAAATATTAAATTTATATCATAATTTAGTTTCATTTTTAGTTGCATGTAACAAATTATACTTTCGTGGTCCCTATTTTTATTTTTATTTACATATGATGTTTTTTTATATAATTTAATTCTCTACAAACCAAATGAATCTTAAGCCATTTATTTCTTTCCTTTTATAACCATGGTGCGATCTGAATTTATTACAAGGTCTATAAAAATAAATTGTACATTAGCTTCAAACGTGAGAATGCCAACTGGTGAAATCATAGATTATCATGCTTTCTCTTTTAAGCATAATTCTAGGTTTGGTCCTTTATATGTTTTAAGTTCTAAAAGTCTTACTATTGACTTCAATCAATTTTAAAACTACTGAAAACACACTTGTTTTTCCAAAAATCATGAATTTATTAGAGAATATGTGTATTTTAGTTAATTAAAACTTTACATGCCTATATTTTAGTTTAATTCATTATCGATATTACTAATGATTTAAAGGTAAGATTCAATGAGGAATGAATATTACCATATTTTTTCATATTTAATATTCCATTAATTAGTTGTAATTTAATTCTCAAACAAACTTTGATTGATTCTTTTAACTAGCATTAAAGACGATTAATTCAAGAATCAATGTGTAATACATTCTCAAATTTAATTTAGAATAAAATAAAATATTAAATTCACATTCAAAATAGTACTCAAATATATAGTTGTTATGGTAAGTTAACCATTACCTATACGAGAAAAGAGTTACCATACCGACACTATTGATGAGTCAAAAATGACCGTCGATACTTTATCATTACCACTAGTAAAATGTTCGTTGGTTGTGATAAACTGGTAAATTTTTGATCAGTAATGCAAATTTACCAATAAATAAAGCCATTAATAATTTATTACATTAAAATTTTAATAATGATAAAAATATTTTGTTACTAATTCTAACTCCATTAATGTTTATATAAACATTTTCCTTTATTTTAGTTGCAACCAAAAAAATTCTTAATCCAATACAAATTATTTATGACAATGTGAATAAATAATTTTATTAATCTTAAACTTTAAAGTTAATGAAGCAAAAAAGAACCATCATCATAAATAATACTACTACTTAAAATCTTTTAAATTTTCAAAACTTCTTGTGGTTAGGATTAATTAAAATAGTGGAAAAAATATGACTGGTAAATTTATCGTTACCGTTGGTTTGACATTTCTTTACCACTGTATTTATCGTTAACAATGATAAATTTATCGTTGTCATACCGATAACTTTGGTATATCGATGTAGCTCAATATTGGTTACCAACTGCTTGACATTGATATGGTAATGGTGAATTTACCATTACCATAAAGCCCTATTCATATCAATTACCATAATATCCTTTAACTTCAAATCCCACTAACTAAACAATAATATTGAAATCTTAAATGGAAGGATATGAAGATTTAGATGGAGATTATGATAATAAAGATTGAAATTAAGACGTATACTGTAACGATCCACCTTTTTTACCATCGAAAGTCGACACCGAACGCTACCACTGTGTTTCAATGTCACACATCCAATTGACAAAAGAGCAGATTGTTAGGGCAAATAAAAAGAAAAGAACAGAGAATAGAGAAAAACAGAATCTCACAGCGGAATCAACAACATATAATATAACAATGACAGTAGAAACTATCACTCTAAACATACAAAGTATATCAGAGTAAAAAACAAACCTATTCAGCTAGACAGTTATAAAATCCTGACCTTGCAAATGCCGATAGGTATAATATATAATACAGCGGAAAATAAAATACTACGATATGTGAATCTTCAGCTCCCCTCCACGATCTCCAAAACTTCAAAGAAAATCTAGGAAAATACTCGATCTGACCCGAGCATTATAATTAAATAACATCCGAATTAGTCTGGAAATATCAGCGTGAGATAATTCAAATAATGGGGGAACGTATAAAATTTTGTGAGACTACGCCGCTAACGCGGAACGGGTTTTCACCTCACAAGAATAACATCCATACAGGCAAGAGCAGAAATAAATAATAGGAAACAAATGCAAATAGGGATAGGTATAATTAATATTAAAACCTAACTTGAAAGAATGAAAAATAAACCGAGTAAAATCCAAACTGGACAGAATGGATAGAATAAGGAAACAGTCCAACTTGATAGAATGGACTAAATAAGGTACCAATCCAAACTTGATTGAATGGACTGAATAAGGTAACAGTCCAACTTGATAGAATGGACTGAATCAATACTTAAATGACGTAATGAGGAGTTGGCTCTACTCATGGAAATTTAAATCTAAAACAGATTCAGGGTTTTCGAATCAAATAAGGAAAGGAAATTTTCAAACAAATGACAAGGAAGGTGCAGCCCTCTTGAAGTATACCTCTAGTAATATACTCCTAAGCTTGGTCACATTTTGTGTCACTTCTCGAAAATGTACCAGTCGGACCCCACCAGACGTTACCGAGTATCCGAATATTTCACATCTAAACTCAAACCGTTTTTCATGTGACGGTACATAAAAATCTAGATGGGATGTGAAATACCCTAATGGGAGCAACCCCACATAGCTGGACGTCCTTTCGCGCTTTTGGTTTAGTCAATTCGGGCAAAGGATAACAAAGCTCAAAGAGCAGCAAATCGTTTTTACGATGACGATACACCATGAAGAAAGCTGAATCCGATAATTAATAAATCAACTATCGAGGATAATTAAAATGATCGTATATGGAAATTAAATTTCATATACTTACTACTACTCGTTGATTCTAGACAAGTCCTATCTCTCTGTTAAAAATGAAGCCGGGCAACTTGAGGTAGTGTTACCTCTAGGCATCACCTTGATGACATTTCTAATTTTTGAGATAGGAACGAGTCTAAGCCTCAACGTTTAGTGTTAAATGCATGACTAGATCCTTTCCATATAAGCGATATCGATTACAGAACTATTATTCTATAACCGAAATCGAACTTTAACTTTTTTTGAAAACCGAATTTGTGCTTGATTTCCATATTGGTAGAACACTTTTAGAATTAGTTCCTGATTGTTAAAATGTTAAGAGAATAATTTTTCCAAGTGCGCGACCCCGAAGGCCTAAACCAACATCAGATTGAACACCCAGAAGATTATCCAACTTAACATCTCAATAATCGAGTTCCAATTCCTTTTTATAACTTTAAAACAATATTAATTATCCCGAAAGATAATTAATCACGTTTAAAATCTTTTTTAAATAAGCAAATCCATTATCTTTAATAATATAGATAATTATTTCCAAACACTTATATAACATTGGTAAATTAACTTTAAAATCTTCATTAAATTAGTTTATTAACTTTAAATCAGTTGATTAAAGCAATTTTATTATATTGGTTAATTTACTTTAATCACTTTTATTAAATCGATTTATTAACTTTAAATATCATTAATTACAAAGATTAATTAAATTAAAATAATTATAAGTTAAAATAAATAAGTCATCTCAAACATCATTTATTAAAACATAAGTAATTTTAAATTCCATTAATTAAGACAATTAATTAAGTTCAAATAATCATAAATTAATTGGATTAATTAAATCCAAGCCTCATTAGTTAAAACGATTAATTAAAATACCATTTTTTAAAATTATTTATTTAATTATAAAACGCCTTCAATTAAAACGATTTAACTAAATTCCCAATATCATTAGTTAAAACAATTAATGAAATTTAAAACAATCAGTAATTAAAATGATTAATAAAATTCAAATATCATTATTTAAACGATTAACTACTTTTAAATATCTTTAATTTAAATGATTATTAATTTCAATTATTATAAATCAAAATAATTAATTAAACTCCATTATCATTAATTAATTAATTAAACTCAAATAATCATTAGTTAAAACGATTAATTAAGTATAAACATAATTAGTAAAAATGTTTAATTAGATCTAAAGATAAACCAAATTCAAAACATTATCTACTAAAATTGGTTAATTAATTCCAAAATCATCAGTTAAAATGATTAATTAATTTAAATTATCATTAATCAAAATGATTAGTGAATTTTCAATATTCTGTTTAGCGAAAACACAAGCTCAAGTTCATATGATAGGGTTTTAGGGATGAAATTGAATAAATGACGATATAGCGAAATTGCTATAACGACACTTAACAAATTAAATGGAATATCAGGATTTAATTCAATTATAATGGCATAAAGATGAAAATAAATAATTTATTGGCGAGAAACCGAAAACGCCAAGAAACTCCTGATCACAATCTCTACCTCCTGGGCCCATCGCCTACGAAGCCGCACCTCCCAAAAATGTCGCGACCTGCTCCTCGCTTCGTCGTCCGTACAGGGAATGTGACGACCCGAAATTTTAGATATTTGAAATGAGAATATTTAATTAATTTTAAATATTCAAAAGTAAATTTTTAACTTGAATTTCAAATATCACTATTTATTTAACAATTAAATTATTGAATTTAATAATTGGAAGTTGGGTAAAATATTGAATCTTCAGTTTCAAGCTTGTTAAAAATAATTTAAAGGCTTGTAAAATTTATATTGATAGTACTGAAGATAGTAAAAGTGTTAAACTTGAATTTTGAAGTGTTTTGCTAAGTTTTGAAAATATATCATTTAAATTGATATTTAAAAATAGCCTTCCAAGGCGCAGTCTCGGAATTTGACGAAACCAGTTCCATTGGATCCGTAATATTGTATTATTATCGGATCTCAAATTTCGTAGCATTTGGAGTTATCGTGTATTCGTACGGTATGTAAACGCGCTGAAATTTATATCGAAAATTCAAAATAATAACTGGGTCTAAAAAGCTATCTTCTACATACGATCGAATTAGGACTCGAAACCCTTTACATTTCGTACGGAATAGGGATATAACATTATAAACGCCTAGCGGCACGCCTCGATAGGAGTTTGAATTTTAAGTTGCATTTGAATTTAAATTTGAACTTTATAAATATATATATTAGTTGTTGATTGACATATATACTCATATCAGCTGCTTGCTTTACCATCGGCTTACTATAGCTAGATTTTTTTCAACATGCTTCCTTTGCCTTCTCGAACACACGATCCCTTATTCTTCTTCCTTTAAAAAATACGAACACCCCTTATCTCGCTGAAAATTAAAAATCAAGACAGAAAAGAAATAAATGGCATCCCCTTCCAATCTGTATTCGTTCAAATGAAATCAAGGGAATTCGTTTCCTCTCAAAATACAAATCACGCGGCCTTTGTCCTTTTTCACGTTCACTAAAAAAGGGGAGAAAGCTATTCAAAAGCAAGAAATGGCGACTCCGTTCTCTCTTCTTCCTCAAGGCGTCGTTCGATCGAAGGAATAAAATAGGATAGTATTGCAATAATTCAACATATCCACTGTTTGAAACTCAAGCTCGGCCAGGAAGGGGAATCGCGAGCCCTAGATCGTAGTTGCCAGTGCCTAAGTTCGATCGCGCGCGAAGGGGGGCAGCGAATTAGAAGAAGAGTGGCGCCGTGGAGTTCGTCGCAGGAGGTTCGAGGATGGCTAGGAGGCGCGAGGAGGTGATGGTTTGTGCGACGCCATGGAGTGTGGTTTCTATCTATACTTAGGGTTTCATGAGAAATTTCAGGGGGGGAGGGCTCGTCGATGGCTTAGAGGAGCTCGAGCATGGCATTTTGGGCCAGGCGAGTAAAGTGCGAGGTTATAGGGGAATGTTCATGAGCGACTTCGCATTTGGGAATAAGGTTTGACTAATCCTGGTTCGTATCTCTTTGTAAGGTATAAGATAGTTTTCTTTTAAATATATATATATATATACACACATATGCTTATACAGTAAAGAAGAATTATATTTTTTTAGGAAATAAACTGTTAACAGAAAGAAAAATATAATAATAAATTATTATTTAGACAAATTAGATTTAAACAGGTTGTTTAATTTAATGGATATGATTTTGGGAAAAGGAAGAAAATATAGGAATTTGTAATGATCAGAAGTTTATATAAAATTATATTTTTTTTTAAAATCTATATAGATTATTTTTATAAATATATGTGTGGTTTCAAAGGAACATAAATAAATATGCACATATATACATATTTTCATTTACCAGTTTAATTTTAAAATAATGTAATATGGAGATTGATTTATTTAGTAAACTCATTTAATTATTTTGTTACTAAAAATTATTCAAAGAAAAATTAGTTTAAATTAAATTAATAAATGATAATTGATTATCCGATTATTCAGAGTGTTAATAAACCATATAATGTTTGTTACAAGGTCCAAAATCGTGAAGGAAAGAGCCGGTTTGAATGGATTGCAAATAAAAAGCAAATGCGAGTTAATCTCACTCTTCTGGATTGCTATTTAAATTTAAATGGTTAAATTTAAATGTTTGGATTGAATTGATTGGATATGGTATATTATATATAGTATATATATATATATTGGAGTGATTGATTTTCCGCATTATATAGTGGATGAGACCCTATGCGCCGCATAATAGCGGATGATATTTTATAAACCCATATACCGCGATATTCCACCTCGAAGTGGAATTGGTATTGTGCTAACATCTGTGGATGCAGGGAAAAACAGGTTGGAGGGATCCAACTGGATTCCTCAAAATATTTAGAATGTTTAATATTCTGTGTTATGACTATTTGATATTCTTTGATGAATTATATTGATAATTGGAATATTGGATGCTATGGTTTGCTTGAATATATTTGGGTATACTGAGTTACCAAAATATATAGAATTGGATTTTTGAAAAGAAAATAAAGAGAGAATTTTTAAGTAAATAATTATAGAGAATTTAAATAAATTAAAGAATGAATTGGGAAGGGATAAGAGTGATTTTTAAATTCTGTTAAATAAATTCCGAGTATGGGAAAGGAGATTTTGAATAAAAGGGGAATATTAAATTTTTAAACCTAAGTGATATTATTTAAGGGAATAAAAGAATTTATTTTTAAAATTCAAGGTTTGAATTTATTTAAAGGGATAAAGAAGGATTTTGGAAAACCTGAAATTGATATTTTCAGTTTGAAAGATTTTAAATCATAATAAAGAAAGAAAAGCTGAAGTTAATGGATTTTGAGATAAATGGAGTAAGTAAAGGAATTTATTCCAAATTGAAGTAAATTGGAAATCAATTTGAAAATTGATTTAAGCGTTTGGAAATTGAAATTTTAAAGGAAGATGGGGATGAGAAATTTATAAACTGGGTTTATAAAAAGTGAAGGAATATATTAGTGGGTATTTGGAAGAATAAATTCACGGTAGGAATTTATTAAAGGAATGGGTAAATTTGTTTAAAAATAAATAGTGATTTATTTTTAAAGATGTGAAAGAGAAGCGTATTTCCCTGGATAGCCAAGTACGTTTTCAAAGCAAATTTTAAAATATAAGTTAAAAGTTTTAATGTTGTTTTAAAAAGCATGTTTTAGAAAATTTATTATTAAATGTTTAGATTTTAAAGTAAGTATTTCTCAAATTTTATTATAGTAGTAATTATTTAAAGGTGCCTTGAAATTTTGTTTAAAGGGATAAAAATTTAGTTTTATATTTCATAAAGTAGCTTCATTTTAAATATTCTTAAAGTATATATATTTGAATAAGTATTAAAGTAGTTTTTAACTTAAATGTCTTAAGGGATATTTTATAATAAAGAGTTTAAATTATTTTAAAAATCTAAAGTTTTTGTGCTCGGTGTTCCAGTGGAAATAAATATTTGGGAATTTATTCCATAAGAGGAGTGTGGTTATGAAACTATTTTCAAAAGGGTTGAAAATGGAAATATATCTTGCGAAGATATTTGTGAGGTAAATAAATAATTTGGAAAATTATTTATTGTTTGATGGATGTTTGTGAATGTTAATTGATAGTTAAATAACCGACTATCAATATTGGCCAATGCGCTGATCGTTTCGAAGAGACCGGGATCGGGATTTATTTTCCGAAAACCACTTCGATCCGGTTTGTACGTTTTCGTGGGGAAAACGAGTTTGGAGTCGAAGATGGAGCAGTGAAGTGCAAGGTCTAATCGCTACTAATCCTGAGGGTGATTCCAAAATGGATGTAGTTGGAGTAGTGCCTTCGGTTCCGTTCGAACCCGGGACGGACTTGTATGGATGAATGCTTTCGGAACATCGTCAGGTGGACGGTGAGCATTCTAAGTGAAATGTTCTATAAAGGTAACGCTTAGCCTCGAGCCTCACCAACCGGGAATGACTGGAAATCAGGGGTTATGCAGCAAGGCTATGTGGGTAGCACCCATTAGGGTGAGGTCATCCCTGTCTAGATGTCCCTTTTTATTTCGGCTTAGTGGTGCGGTTGCTGATCCCAACCGTGGGGTGATCTTACTCGGAATTATCCAGTAAGGGGTAGTTCCGGCCTTGTGTTGCAGGGGATCGAGCGTGGTCCTCGGTACACTGATCTAGACTAGGTACTGTGATAGGTGGTACCCCAGTGCCTAGTCATTGTATGGAATCCAATCTCCAATAAGCCCCTGTACGGTTTTGATTGTGCCCAACTATTGCTGAAACGTGAGATGCAAGCATTTCAGCTAGTTACTGTTTTACTTTCAATAGACACTATTATAATATCAGACGGATTTTAATAGAAAGTGCTTTGGCTATCGTAAGGTAAAAACCCGACATGTTTATTTATGGCGTGGTCTTACAAGATGCCTTTGATTTCAAAGGATTTTGGAAACTTTAATAATCCAATTGAGTGTGTTTTCTCACGCTGGTTTTCCAGACTGACTCGGGTGTTATTTTATTATAATGCTCGGGTCAGACCGAGTTTTACAGATACAGGATATGATGCTATGGAGCTCAGAAGACGAGCTGGATGGCGAGACGTACTTCCGTACTTGATTATTATTCCACCGTGTATTCAGTTTTGTGAGGACAGGTTACGATAACTGTCCAGTTGTGTGTTATGAATTGTGTTATACTCTGATGATGTAATGTATAAACAAATATAATTCTTTTGTTTTAAAGATTAGTCATTTATCTATAATATATTGTTCCGCTGCGATTGTGAGATTCTGATGTTGTTTTACTTTCTTCTTCTACCTCTTTCTTCTTCTTTTACCCTAGTTATTCGCACTTTCGTTCACTTTAGGTTGAACGAGGAAGAATTATTGTCAACTCAAGAGGTACAGAACTACGGGTCGCTACATTTGGTATCAGAGCTTAGGCTGGTGATAACCTTTGCTCTGGTGGGGATTACTCATTGAAATAGAGTCCGTAGTACTCTAGAATGAGTTTTAGTGTATTAATAGATAAGAGCGCGTATTTGTTAGTGGGTATAAAATGGTTTTATATTATGATTGGTTTGTTGAGTAGTTTATGGATTATGATCAATACGCGTAATTAACTTTATTGATAGGGATCTCTAAACACTTGAATAGAACAATTCGACACAGTATTGTTTTAAAATAGGGTAAATGAAATAATTTTACCCAAATTATTTTTGTATATGAAAGGAATAATTTTCATAAATTATTATAGTTATATATGGTTGCTTGGTTGTTAGAAAGTGATAATATTAAATTATTATCATTATTGTGTAGAAATTGAATAAGAAATTGAAATTTTTTAACCAAGTTAAAGAATAGATTTATATAACAAATGGAATTTGAAAATATAAATTATAAATGTAATTTATAAATTGAAATAAACTTCCAGAGAAATATTTGAATAAGGATTGGAAGGTTTTGAAGTTTTGAAAAGTTTGGGAAGTTTAAATTCCTTTGGATTTGAAAATGGTTTTCAAAAGCTTTGGAGAAATAATGGTGATAGTATTTGAGAAATATTTTGAATTGGATATGGAATCTGGTGAGGTTTGGAATGTAAGAATATTTGAAATGATTTTAAAGAGATAAAAGCATTGAACTCTTTCGATCGCTGGAAAATAACTTCGGTGATGACTACAGCATCATTGATGTTCATTTTCGAGTTTCCAGAAGAGAAATTGCTGCCAATTTGTTTTAAATTGGAATTGTTTGCAAAACTGAGTTTGACTTTGAAATTCAAATAGATAATTGAATTTACCGAAGGATATTGGATATAATCGATTTCAAAAATATTTTTGAAATATGAGAAATTGTTTAAAATACTCTGGTGGTTGCTTGAAATTGTTTATAGAATATATATGGGTTGATAATTTATAAAATTTTGAATATGTTAGAATAAAATTTAACTTATGAAGAATTGAATGAAATAAGTGTGAGACTCAAATAAGCTGGAAGGTAAGATAATTAACCGAAGTAGATTGGAAGGAGTTGGCAAATGGAAATTTAAATAAGTAGAAAATTTATAGAAGTTAAAAATTCTGAATTAAAGTTGAAGTGCGATTGAACCTGGTAAAAGAGAATTTAAGGAAAGGTCTAAGGAGACTAAGTGAGATGGTTACTTAAATAAAAAGTTATAAGTTGAGAATAAAATAAATTGTGAATGCAAATTAGAATTTATAATGGATTGAATGAGTATACTAATTGAATTAAATTAGTAAAATAAAATGGAATTGAATAAAATTTTATGAATTGATAGAAGTAAACAAAATTGATTTTTGAATCAATTGACATGAATATGAGTTGTTTGGAATTATGAATGAATTGGAGGTAAGTAAGTGAGTTGTACATCACTTAAATTGAATGCAAGGGTAAGAAAAGCGATTGAAAGCAATTGAATTGGTGATTGAAACCTTATTAATATCTCTTGTCAACTTGCAAAAGCTCCTCCGTACAAGGGAGACTCTGCCAAAATATTTCGGAAATTTTGGAAGTTAGAAATTTTTTAAAATTTTCACTAACGACAAATGATTTAAAATTGGTAAGCAAAGAGAATTGAAACTAAATATTGAAATCTAATTTAAAATTGTGTATGTAAAGTAAGGTGAAATCGAAGAAATTGTTCGAAGAAACTAAAGGAAGAAAAAGTTTGCAAATAAACCTTTATTTGAAATTTTAAATAAATTAGTAAGTGAAACTAATAAAAGGAAATGGTTAACTAAATATGGGTTGAGATAACGTGATATTCAGAGTTTGAAGATAAATTGAATTCAAGTAGAATTGAAAATGAAAATCTGAATGAAAATCGGGAGAAAGTATTTAGATTTGAAAATATCTAATAAATTGAAGCAAATTGATTTTATATGGAATTGGAACTCAATTGGAGTATGCACTTCAGTAGTGAAGTAGTAAAAATAAATATAAGAAATATTTATATTGAACTTAAGAAATGAAGAATGAAATTCTTAAGGAAATTGGTATTGGGAATATACTAAGTGAATAATAGAATGAAGATTAAAACTGAAAGTTGTGAAATGGGATAATTGTGGATAAGTGAATAACAATCAAAATGAATGTGAATAAAAAAGGGAATTGATAAAGTTAAAAATCAATTAGGGCTAATTACGTACGATGTGCGTATATTATTTTATTCGCATAACGGTTTGATCCAGAATTCGATCATAGAATTTCGAGATAATTTTATCGATCCGAGTTAGGATTTTTCACTCGATTTTCGACGGCGAACCCTAGATATGGATTTTGATTGATTCTGGAAATTCTCTATCATAGTTTGTGGCTATGAAAGGAGAATGACGGTTTCTGATCAAGAAACCAGATCTGAGTCTGCACAAGAGAGTCGGGTGGACGATACTAGTTCGGAAATGAAATTGTGTGATCGAGTGAGCGATCAGATTTGGTATGGCGTACGGATGATATATGTACATCGTGCGGGCTTAAGTAAAGTAGATATTGAAAATTTTGAAAGGAAGTGAATAAAATGATTTGGATTCTGTGATTGGATATTATTGCTAAGTAGAATACAGATATTTAAAAGCAAAAAGAAAATTGGTATTTTTGATTTCAAAAGATAAAATTTAAAAAAAATGGCCCAACAAAAGATACGTGTTTAAATTTCTGTATGAAATTTGATTGGGTTTTTAATCTAGCCACTTGGCGTTTTGTTTTCTTTTGAAATTTGGGATCCCGTAGAGGCATTTTGTAGTTGTGCCGAGCTAGCCGCGCAAAGGAGAAGCTGGCAAAATTTTTTGAAAATTTAGGGAGTTAGAAAATTTTTGATAATTAAAAATTTTGGTTTCAAATTTCAATTTGAATTGTTGAGTAACATTTTTTGAACTTATGAATAAATTTGGAATGTTAGAAGAGGATTAGTGTGTCTTTAATAAAAAGATTGCTTTGGAAAGTTGTTAAAACCGTTTGGTTTTGGGAGAAAGGTTAACGGGTTATGGACCATTCCTCTTAACTGGTAATTTCGGGGACGAAATTCTTTTAAGGGGGAAGGAATGTGACGACCCGGAATTTTGGATATTTGAAATGAGAATATTTAATTAATTTTAAATATTCAAAAGTAAATTTTTAACTTGAATTTCAAATATCACTATTTATTTAACAATTAAATTATTGAATTTAATAATTGGAAGTTGGGTAAAATATTGAATCTTCAGTTTCAAGCTTGTTAAAAATAATTTAAAGGCTTGTAAAACTTATATTGATAGTACTGAAGATAGTAAAAGTGTTAAACTTGAATTTGGAAGTGTTTTGTTAAGTTTTGAAAATATTTCGTTTAAATTGATATTTAAAAATAGCCTTCCGAGGCGCAGTCTCGGAATTTGACGAAACCAGTTCCATTAGATCCGTAATATTGTATTATTATAGGATCTCAAATTTCATAGCATTTGGAGTTATTGTGTAAAACGCGTTGAAATTTATATCAAAAATTCAAAATAATAACTGGGTCTAAAAAGCTATCTTCTCCATACAATCGAATTAGGACTCGAAACCTTTTCCATTTCGTTCGGAATAGGGATATAACATTATAAACGCCTAGCGGCACGCCTCGATAAGAGTTTGAAATTTTAAGTTGCATTTGAATTTAAATTTGAACTTTATAAATATATATATTAGTGGTTGATTGACATATATACTCATATCAGCTGCTTGCTTTACCATCAGCTTACTATAGCTAGAGTTTTTTTCAACACGCTTCCTTTGCCTTCTCGAACACACGATCCCTTATTCTTCTTCCTTCAAAAAATACGAACACCCTTATCTCGTTGAAAATTAAAAATCAAGACAGAAAAGAAATAAATGGCGTCCCCTTCCAATCTATATTCGTTCAAACGAAATCAAGGGAATTCGTTTCCTCTCAAAATACAAATCACGCGGCCTTTGTCCTTTTTCACGTTCACTAAAAAAAAGGGGGGAGAAAGCTGTTCGAAAGCAAGAAATGGCGACTCCGTTCTCTCTTCTTCCTCAAGGCGTCGTTCGATCGAAAGAATAAAATAGGATAGTATTGCAATAATTCAACATATCCACTGTTTGAAACTCGAGCTCGGCCAGGAAGGGGAATCGCGAGCCCTAGATCGTAGTTGCCAGTGCCTAAGTTCGATCGCGCGCGAAGGGGGGCAGCGAATTAGAAGAAGAGTGGCGCTGTGGAGTTCGTCGCAAGAGGTTCGAGGACGGCTAGGAGGCGCGAGGAGGCGATGGTTTGTGCGACACCATGGAGTGTGGTTTCTATCTGCACTGTTAGGGTTTCGTGAGTAATTTCGAGGGGGAAGGGCTCGTCGATGGCCTAGAGGAGCTCGAGCATGGCGTTTTGGGCCAGGGTAAAGTGCGAGGTTACAGGGGAGTATTCATGAGCGACTTCGCATTTGGGAAGAAGGGTTGATTAATCCTGGTTCGTATCTCTTTGTAAGGTATAAGATAGTTTTCTTTTATATATATATATATATATGTATGCTTATACAGTAAAGAAGAATTCTATTTTTTTAGGAAATAAACTATTAACAGAAAGAAAAATATAATAATAAATTATTATTTAGACAAATTAGATTTAAACAGGTTGTTTAATTTAATGGATATGATTTTGGGAAAAGGAAGAAAATATAGGAATTTGTAATGATTGGAAGTTTATATAAAATTAGATTTTTTTTAAATCTATATAGATTATTTTTATAAATATATATGTGGTTTCAAAGGAACATAAAATAAATATGCACATATATACATATTTTCATTTACCAGTTTAATTTTAAATAATGTAATATGGAGATTGATTTATTTTGTAAACTCATTTAATTATTTTGTTACTAAAAATTATTCAAAGAAAAATTAGTTTAAATTAAATTAATAAATGATAATTGATTATCCGATTATTCAGAGTGTTAATAAACCATATAATGTTTGTTACAAGGTCCAAAATCGTGAAGGAAATAGCCGGTTTGAATGGATTGCAAATAAAAAGCAAAGGTGAGTTAATCTCACTCTTCTGGATTGCTATATAAATTTAAATGGTTAAATTTAATTGTTTGGATTGAATGATTGAATTGATTGGATATGGTATATTATATATAATATATATATATATATATATTGGAGTGATTGATTTCCCGCATTATATAGCGGATGAGACCCTATGCGCCGCATAATAGCGGATGATATTTTATAAACCCATATACCACGATATTCCACCTCAAAGTGGAATTGGTATTGTGCTAACATCTGTGGATGTAGGGAAAAATAGGTTGGAGGGATCCAACTGGATTCCTCAAAATATTTAGAATGTTTAATATTCTGTGTTATGACTATTTGATATTCTTTGATGAATTATATTGATAATTGGAATATTGGATGCTATGGTTTGCTTGAATATATTTGGGTATAGCGAGTTACCAAAATATATAGAATTGGATTTTTGAAAAGAAAATAAAGAGAGAATTTTTAAGTAAATAATTATAGAGAATTTAAATAAATTCCGAGTATGGGAAAGGAGATTTTGAAATATTAAATTTTTAAACCTAAGTGATATTATTTAAGGGAATAAAAGAATTTATTTTTAAAATTCAAGGTTTGAATTTATTTAAAGGGATAAAGAAGGATTTTGGAAAACCTGAAATTGATATTTTCAGTTTGAAAGATTTTAAATCATAATAAAGAAAGAAAAGCTAAAGTTAATGGATTTTGAGATAAATGGAGTAAGTAAAGGAATTTATTCCAAAGTGAAGTAAATTGGAAATCAATTTGAAAATTGATTTAAGCGTTTGGAAATTGAAACTTTAAAGGAAGATGGGCTAAGAAATTTATAAACTGGGTTTATAAAAATTGAAGGAATATATCAGTGGATATTTGGAAGAATAAATTCACGGTGGGAATTTATTAAAGGAATGGGTAAATTTCTTTAAAAATAAATAGTGATTTATTTTTAAAGATGTGAAAGAGAAGCGTATTTCCCTGGATAGCCAAGTACGTTTTCAAACCAAATTTTAAAATATAAGTTAAAAGTTTTAATGTTGTTTTAAAAAGCATGTTTTAGAAAATTTGTTATTAAATGTTTAGATTTTAAAGTAAGTATTTCTCAAATTTTATTATAGTAGTAATTATTTAAAGGTGCCTTGAAATTTTGTTTAAAGGGATAAAAATTTAGTTTTATATTTCATAAAGTAGCTTCATTTTAAATATTCTTAAAGTATATATATTTGAATAAGTATTAAAGTATTTTTTAACTTTAATGTCTTAAGGGATATTTTATAATAAAGAGTTTAAATTATTTTAAAAATCTAAAGTTTTTGTGCTTGGTGTTCCAGTGGAAATAAATATTTGGGAATTTATTCCATAAGAGGAGTGTGGTTATGAAACTATTTTCAAAAGGGTTGAAAATGGAAATATATCTTGCGAAGATATTTGTGAGGTAAATAAATAATTTGGAAAATTATTTATTGTTTGATGGATGTTTGTGAATGTTAATTGATAGTTAAATAACCGACTATCAATATTGGCCAATGCGCTGGTCGTTTCGAAGAGACCGGGATCGGGATTTATTTTCCAAAAATCACTTAGATTCGGTTTGTACGTTTTCATGGGGAAAACGAGTTTGGAGTCGAAGATGGAGCAGTGAAGTGCAAGGGCTAATCGCTACTAATCCTGAGGGTGATTCCAAAATGGATGTAGTAGTGCCTTTGGTTCCGTTCGAACCCGGGACGGACTTGTATGGATGAATGCTTTCGGAACATCGTCAGGTGGACGGTGAGCATTCTAAGTGCAATGTTCTATAAAGGTAACGCTTAGCCTCGAGCCTCATCAACCGGGAATGACTGGAAATCAGGGGTTATGCAGCAAGGCTATGTAACGACCCGTATTTTTACGGATCGAAAAGTTCGTTCGAATCTGGAATTTTCAACATTTTAGGTTGTTTCAGATTTTGGGAAGAATTTTGGTCAAGTCCTAAGTCGTAGCCGACTTATGGGTTCTGGACGAGTTAGTGATGAATCTGGGCGAGTTAAGGACTTAAGGGGTGAGTCGGCGACGACCTAAGGAGATAAGTCGTAGCTGGGCAAGGTTAGTAGGTTGAAGTTAACTCGGCAAGTGTTAAGTCGTAGGTTGTAAGTCGTTGCCGAGTTAAGGGATAGACAACCTAAGACAGTGACCGACCTAAGTGATGAGTCGTGACCGACTTAGGAGATTTAGGCGACCTAAGTATTCTGGGGTAGGTCGTGGGGTGGAGTTAGGTCGGCAACGACCTAAGGAAACTGTTGTGAGCGACCTAAGTGTGGTATTGGATAGTTAGGTCGGCTAGAAGACTTAGTAGATAGGTCGTATCCCAGTTTGTTCGCGACTTATGTTAGGTCGCGTAGATGTTTAAGGGTTTAGGTCGTAGACGACCTAAGAGATAGGAGACTTAAGAGTTTAAGGCGAGTTAAGGTTTCGAGCGACCTATAGGATGTAGTGTTGGTTAGGTCGGCAACGACCTAGAGGAGCTGGGTTTTGCCTAAGTGCTAGGTCGCGTGAGTTGTTAGGTCGCGTATTGGTATAAGTCGTTAGGTCGTATAGGCTGGTTAACTCGGCATAGCAGTAAGTCGTCTAACCAGTTAAGGCGCGTGCGCATTAAGTCGTAGACAGGGTTCGTATATGCGCATGTGTTGAGTCGGAGGTTGCTAGGTCGGCAGAGGCTTAAGTGTTAAGTCGTAGTTGTATTCCTTCGTATGTCATAGGTCGGCAAGGCACTTGAGTCGGCAACGACCTAAGTTAAGTCGCGCCTATGTGTTAAGTCGCAGATGCGCAATGTTGTAGGTCGTTAGGACTTGGGTTTTGAGGCTGTGTGATGAGTCTGAGACTTTGTTAGGTCGGCAAAGCTTTAGGTCGTAGGTCGGCATGGTGTTAAGTCGGCAGCGACTTAAGAAGGCAGCCGAGTTAAGGATTTCTGCTATAAATAGGAGAGCTTCTCTTCATTTTTGGGATCCGGATTTTGAAGCGACGAAGTGCTGCCATTTTGAGAGCTCGACTTCTATACTTCTTCACTTCTTTTCTCCACTCTAATCTAGTGCTTCCATCCATCCAAATCGAAGATCAAGATTAAAGATTCAAGAGCTAAAGTTGAAGATCTTCATCTTTTCAAGAGAGATTTCTTCGTTTGAAGTGAGATCTTGTCGGATCTAGCTTAGTTCTTCGCTGTCCAGATCTGAAGTTGTTATCTTTTGGATTGTTTAGGTGTTTTGGTGAGTGGTGATTATCTCTCACACGGATCCAAAGGAGTATATCGGATTGTTGGCCCGATTTGGTGTTAAAATAGTGATTTCCATGCATTTTCTTCATCCTAAGTGTAGATCCATATAGATTCATTGTTCATGATGATGTTGCATCCATTTTATCATATATTAACCTATGCAAGTTCATTCATCAAGTTTGTAGAGATATAATCCATGTTTTCATGCTCATTGGACTTTCAACTCTTTAATTACGAAAATGCCATTATTGTTATAATTGTCTACTTAGATCATATTTGAATGCTTGATTGCTTGGATTGATGTTTGATTTGATTGCTTGTTATGAACTAGATGATTGATGATTAGATTTAGATCGAAGATGATTCAAAAGCTAAGGGAAAGGCTCTTGAATTGGAAAAGCTGCTCGTGGCATATGTAGCGGGATGATGAAGCTCTTATGCATAGATTTGATGATGTGAAGTTGAGATGAGGCTTTGCAAGGATGTAATGAAGCGAGGCATCATATGATGAAGACTTGGTCTAATCCAGACGGGATCATTCCAAGCATGTTGATAACTCGGTGATATGATTCGAGTTGAAGATAATGAATGGATATGGGAATAGTCGTCGAGGAGGATGACTAGGAGGCTTGGGTAGCATCGTTGTTGAAGGTTCTAGCATGCTCTAAGCAAGAGTACGTTTGGGCAGATTCGATAGTCCCAACGGCCAACTGTTGATGGTCGAGTACTCTGGGCAGATTCGATAGTCCTAGGCACGGGCTGCGACGACGTGCGGGAGTTATGTCTAGAACCGGGGTTTTCATTAGCCCTTGACGGACGGCTGAAAGAATGTGCCGGTCATTCAATTAACGGTGATATCGAAGCAATGATAACAGTGATAGCCAGAGTCATGGATGTTTGGTTGTATCGTCATTCGGACTCAAGAGCGGTATTTTCTGGGTGCTTATCTGATTTAGGCCTTGGTACTTGGAAAACATCGCCCTTGACTCGAGTGATAGTAGCTTTACTTTAAAGTGTATGCTCTGCTATGTTTGCTTCTGCTTAGTGTGTGTCTGGGGGCTATCACTGTAGAATGAGGTTGGAGTGGGAGGGTTGTATTCCTATTCCTTTTTCCTTTATGCTCTTTTGGTATGTTGTTAGTTAATTTACTGCTCACTAAGACTGTTGTCTGACTCAAGGCTTTATGTTTTAATTCTTATTGCCTTGGGATGTTCGTCCATTTTGGGACGGGCAGACTAGGTAGCAGGTGTCAGGTGCTGTTCTCTTCTCACGATGCTGATATCGAAGACGAGCTGGAGGGTTGCATATTATCTTCTTATATGTACTGGATATTCCGCTGTTATGTTTTCTCTGAGAGTTATGTAGTGAGGCTTGATGTATTGACTATGTGGATGCTTGTATTCAACTATTATGGAGTTTTATATGATGTCATTTTGTTCTGTAAAGCTTCACTATACATATGTTCTATTGTATTTTATCCATGCGCTGTGAGTAATACGATAGATTCTGTTGTGTTTATCTTACCCTGACAATCGTCCATGGTCGCCTGGCACACTTTACAGCGCACTATCTCTAGATTCGGTGCAGGGGTCATGGGCGGTCGTCACATTTGGTATCAGAGCATTGGTTAATCGATTTTACCCAATGCTCGCCGTCGTAACTACGTATGAGAGACGTAATTGTATTTTGATGGATGATTACTATATATAATATAGTAGCTTAGTAGAGTTTGAGTCCTTTATGCAGTTGTTTCTCTAGATGTTCTAATCATTCCTTTTTATAGATATTGAGAATGAGTCGAAGAGGGAGACCAGCTGCTAGGGAAGGCCGTGCTACTGAAGAGACTGCTGATTATGCAGCCATGTTCGAAGCTATGATGACTTCGATCATGAGAAGGATACCAGTTCCGGGAGCGGCAGTTGATGTTGGAGTTCAAGTTCAAACTCCAAAACCAGTGGATTTTTCTAAGTTGTGCAAGGATTATACTGCTCTTGGAGGGAAGGTTTTCTTGGGAACAGAATCTACCATTGAGGTCCAGAGGTGGATAGATGCTTGTAGAAGGATCTTTGGTGATTTGGGAATTGATGATGCAACTAAGAGGAAGTTGGCATCGAGGCAGCTTCAAGGGAGAGCTTCTGATTGGTGGAACTCTATTACCATCAATACTGCGGAGGAAGAGATTACTTGGGAGCAATTCCAAGCTAGGTTTGAAGCTAAGTTCATTTCTACAGCTCAGAAGTCTGTTCTGTTCAAGAAGTTTGTAGAGCTCAAGCAGGGTGGAAGATCTGTTCTTGAGTATGTTTCTGAGTTTGAAGCTTTGTCCCAGTATGCCCGGTCATATATTGAGTCTGCTTATCAGAAGAATGAGAAGTTTGTGACCGGCTTGGATAGTTATCTTGGGAGACAGTTGGTGGATCATTTGGATGATTCATTGGAGAAGCTTGTGGAGAAAGCTCTTAGGCATGAGAGTCTGTTTCCTAAGGAAGGATCTGTTGTTGCTGTGACCAAGGGAGAATCTAAACCACAGCAGGGTGGAAACAAGAAGAGAAAGCAGCAGCAGCAGAAGGGTAAGGATGGCCAGAAGAAGCCGAAAGGCGAGGTGACTTGCTACAATTGTCAGCAGAAGGGCCATTTCTCTAAGGATTGTAAGAATCCGAAGGTGCCAATGAAGTGTCACAACTGTGACAAGCCGGGGCATTTCAGGAAGAATTGTCCAGAACCGAGGAAGGACAGGCAGATTGTGCAAGCCTATGCTTTAGGAGCTGTTCCGTCGTCTTCAAAAGCTCCTACTGCTGAAGAGAAGGGAAAGAGTGTGGTGGTTCAAGGTACTCTTTTCCTATGTGGTATTCCAGTTAGAGTTTTGTTTGATACTGGAGCATCGCATTCGTTTGTTTGTAATGAACTAGTAGGCCGGTTAGATTTGAAGCCGGATATTGTTGATAGGCCATTGGTTGTGACTAATCCAGTTGGGGGTTCGTCTTGTTTGTGTATGTTATGCCGTGGTCTAGTTGTGTCGAGTCATGGTTGCTCTTTTGTTTGTGATTGCTTTGTTCTGAACTTTGCGGGGTTCGGAATTATCTTGGGTATGGACTGGCTTAGGAAGTATGCGGCTAAGGTTGATTGTGAGAGGCTGGAGGTGACAGTCGAGAATGTGGAAGGGCGAAAGATTGTGATACGATGTAAGCATGAAGAAGGCGTCTTCATGAGCTTCATGTATTCGCTAGTTGTTCCACGGGATGGACTGTCTTTAGTGCCAATCGCAAATGGATTCGAGGATGTCTTTGACGAAGTCAAAGGGTTGCCGCCGCATAGAGAGATCGAGTTTCGCATAGATCTAGTTGAAGGAGCCAGACCTATTGTGATGCCTCTTAGGCGGATGGCGCCTAGGGAACAGCAGGAGTTGAGGGTGCAAGTTGATGATCTTTTACAGAAAGGATTCATTCGGCGTAGTGTGTCCGAGTGGGGTGCACCAGTTGTGTTCGCAACCAAGGCAGATGGATCATTGAGATTGTGTGTGGATTATCGTGAGCTGAATAAGGTGACAAAGAAGAACAAGTATCCATTGCCAAGAATAGATGACTTGTTTGATCAGCTTCACGAAGCTAAGGTGTTTTCTCAGATGGATTTGGCAACGGGATTTCACCAGTTGAGAGTAGCGAAGGATAGTGTGCCGAAGACTGCTTTTAGGACACCATCCGGTTTCTTTGAGTGGTTGGTAATGCCGTTTGGATTGACTAACGCGCCAGCATATTTTGTGGATCTTATGAATAGAGTGTTCAGAGATCAGTTGAACAAGTTCGTACTTGTGTTCGTGGATGATATTCTGATTTATTCCAGAACTGAAGAAGAGCACAAGACGCACTTGCGTATTGTTTTGGAAATCTTACGGAAACATCAGCTGAAGGCTAAGTTTTCGAAGTGTCACTTCTGGAAGAGTGAAGTGAGGTTCTTAGGCCATGTGATTTCTGGAAGTGGAATAGCGGTTGATCCCGCTAAAGTGGCAGCGATCCAGGATTGGGTTAGACCTAAGAATGCATCTGATATGAGAAGTTTTCTTGGATTAGCAGGATATTATCGACGGTTTATCAAAGACTTCTCCAAGATAGCTGCACCATTAACAGGATTGACGAAGAAGAACCAAGTGTTCAGTTGGGATGCTAAGTGTGAGCAAGCTTTCGGAATCCTGAAAGAGAGATTGACGAGTGCTCCTGTTTTGACTATTCCAAGTGGGAATGATGAGATGGTGGTTTACACCGACACATGTGGTACTGGACTTGGAGCAGTGCTGATGCAGAAGGATAAAGTTGTTGCGTATGCCAGTCGACAATTGAAGCCGCATGAAAGGAATTACCCAACTCATGATTTGGAATTGGCGGCGATTGTATTTGCTCTGAAGATGTGGAGACATTATCTGTTGGGAGTTCGATTCGAGTTGTTTACGGATCACAAGTCGTTGAAGTATCTTTTCTCCCAAAAGGATTTGAATCTTCGGCAGCAACGTTGGCTAGAGTTTTTGGCATCATATGATTTTGGTATAGCTTATACTCCGGGAAAAGGTAACGCAGTGGCAGATGCGTTAAGTCGAAGACATGCAGGATTGGGAGCCATGTTTTCAGAATGGAAGAGTCTCGAGTATTTAGCTGAATTTTACTTCAGGCCTAGATGCGAATTGGAACCTGAGATGTTGGCAAACTTATCAATAAGACCCACTCTTGTGGAAAGGATTGGCGAGGGCCAAAAGCGAGATGATAAGCTTGTCAAGATTATCCGTGATTTGGAATCTGGATTGGATCCAGAAAAGGATAAAGGATTCGAGGTCGATCGAGAGGGTTGGCTTCGAAAGCAAGGACGACTAGTTGTTCCCGATATAGATGAATTGAAGAGTGAAGTTCTGAAGGAAAGTCATCACTCGAAGCTGACAATTCATCCAGGCGGAAATAAGATGTATCGGGATATGAAGAGAACCTACTACTGGGAAGGTATGAAGAAGGATGTTGGAAATTTTATTTCCAAGTGTATGAACTGCCAGTTGGTAAAAGCCGAACAGAAGAAGCCAAGTGGATTGCTTCAGCCATTAGAAGTTCCTACATGGAAGTGGGAACAAGTGTCGATGGATTTCATCGATGGATTGCCTAGAACCAGAACGGGAAATGAAGGGATTTGGGTCATTGTGGATCGTCTGACTAAGAGTGCACGATTCATTCCTGTTCGATCGACTAGGACTGCATCAAAGTTGGCTGAGTTGTATGTTAAGTGGATAGTTCGATTCCATGGTATTCCGAAGAGTATAGTGAGCGACCGAGACCCATTGTTCACTAGTGGATTTTGGAAGAGCTTCCAGGAAGTCTTGGGAACCGAGTTGTGTTTGAGTACAGCTTATCACCCTCAAACAGATGGTCAGACTGAGAGAGTCAACCGAGTTTTGGAAGATCTCCTCAGAGCTTGTGTTTTGGATTTCGGAGGATCATGGGAAGATCACCTTCATTTGGTGGAGTTTGCGTACAACAACAGTTACCAGTCAAGCATTGGTATGGCACCGTATGAGGCATTGTATGGAAGGCCGTGTAACTCTCCGACATGTTGGTTGGAAACTGGAGAAAAGCTGATACTTGGGCCAGAGATGATTCGACAGACTTCGGATTGCATAGAGATCATTCGGCAACGAATGAAGGCAGCCCAAGACCGTCAAAAGAGTTATGCTGATAAGCGTCGAAAGGATTTGGAATTCGACGTAGGAGATATGGTTTTTGTGAAGATTTCTCCACTAAAGAATGTTATTCGATTCGGGAAGAAAGGAAAATTGACTCCGAGATTTGTTGGACCATTCCCGATCATCGAGCGAATTGGAAAGCTCGCCTATAGGTTGGAGTTACCTGAGAAGATGTCGGGTGTGCACAATGTTTTTCATGTATCATATCTACGGAAGTATGTGCACGACTCGAATACAGTGGTTTCTGTTGATAGCTGTGAAGACTTAGAAGTTGATCCAGTCGATAGAAGATCTCGTAAGCCGCTTCGTGTTGTTGAAACTGACACGAAACAGCTCAGGAGGAAGGTAGTTAAGTTGCTCAAGATACAATGGAGTGATGATGATAACGACTGTACGTGGGAGGTGGAAGAGAGGATGAAGGCAGCTCATCCTGAACTCTTCAAGGTATGGCCCTAAGGTGTCGTCTCATCTCGCGATATTGTAACTTGTTCTAAGTCTTAGAATTCTGTACGCTAAGCTAGAATTGGATGCATGATTTGTTGATTGCTATGGATGGTAGGCGTGCAGAATAGTTTTTGATTGCTTTGTTTGTTTGGGATTTCGGGGGCGAAATTCCTAAGGGGGAGAGAATGTAACGACCCGTATTTTTACGGATCGAAAAGTTCGTTCGAATCTGGAATTTTCAACATTTTAGGTTGTTTCAGATTTTGGGAAGAATTTTGGTCAAGTCCTAAGTCGTAGCCGACTTATGGGTTCTGGACGAGTTAGTGATGAATCTGGGCGAGTTAAGGACTTAAGGGGTGAGTCGGCGACGACCTAAGGAGATAAGTCGTAGCTGGGCAAGGTTAGTAGGTTGAAGTTAACTCGGCAAGTGTTAAGTCGTAGGTTGTAAGTCGTTGCCGAGTTAAGGGATAGACAACCTAAGACAGTGACCGACCTAAGTGATGAGTCGTGACCGACTTAGGAGATTTAGGCGACCTAAGTATTCTGGGGTAGGTCGTGGGGTGGAGTTAGGTCGGCAACGACCTAAGGAAACTGTTGTGAGCGACCTAAGTGTGGTATTGGATAGTTAGGTCGGCTAGACGACTTAGTAGATAGGTCGTATCCCAGTTTGTTCGCGACTTATGTTAGGTCGCGTAGATGTTTAAGGGTTTAGGTCGTAGACGACCTAAGAGATAGGAGACTTAAGAGTTTAAGGCGAGTTAAGGTTTCGAGCGACCTATAGGATGTAGTGTTGGTTAGGTCGGCAACGACCTAGAGGAGCTGGGTTTTGCCTAAGTGCTAGGTCGCGTGAGTTGTTAGGTCGCGTATTGGTATAAGTCGTTAGGTCGTATAGGCTGGTTAACTCGGCATAGCAGTAAGTCGTCTAACCAGTTAAGGCGCGTGCGCATTAAGTCGTAGACAGGGTTCGTATATGCGCATGTGTTGAGTCGGAGGTTGCTAGGTCGGCAGAGGCTTAAGTGTTAAGTCGTAGTTGTATTCCTTCGTATGTCATAGGTCGGCAAGGCACTTGAGTCGGCAACGACCTAAGTTAAGTCGCGCCTATGTGTTAAGTCGCAGATGCGCAATGTTGTAGGTCGTTAGGACTTGGGTTTTGAGGCTGTGTGATGAGTCTGAGACTTTGTTAGGTCGGCAAAGCTTTAGGTCGTAGGTCGGCATGGTGTTAAGTCGGCAGCGACTTAAGAAGGCAGCCGAGTTAAGGATTTCTGCTATAAATAGGAGAGCTTCTCTTCATTTTTGGGATCCGGATTTTGAAGCGACGAAGTGCTGCCATTTTGAGAGCTCGACTTCTATACTTCTTCACTTCTTTTCTCCACTCTAATCTAGTGCTTCCATCCATCCAAATCGAAGATCAAGATTGAAGATTCAAGAGCTAAAGTTGAAGATCTTCATCTTTTCAAGAGAGATTTCTTCGTTTGAAGTGAGATCTTGTCGGATCTAGCTTAGTTCTTCGCTGTCCAGATCTGAAGTTGTTATCTTTTGGATTGTTTAGGTGTTTTGGTGAGTGGTGATTATCTCTCACACGGATCCAAAGGAGTATATCGGATTGTTGGCCCGATTTGGTGTTAAAATAGTGATTTCCATGCATTTTCTTCATCCTAAGTGTAGATCCATATAGATCCATTGTTCATGATGATGTTGCATCCATTTTATCATATATTAACCTATGCAAGTTCATTCATCAAGTTTGTAGAGATATAATCCATGTTTTCATGCTCATTGGACTTTCAACTCTTTAATTACGAAAATGCCATTATTGTTATAATTGTCTACTTAGATCATATTTGAATGCTTGATTGCTTGGATTGATGTTTGATTTGATTGCTTGTTATGAACTAGATGATTGATGATTAGATTTAGATCGAAGATGATTCAAAAGCTAAGGGAAAGGCTCTTGAATTGGAAAAGCTGCTCGTGGCATATGTAGCGGGATGATGAAGCTCTTATGCATAGATTTGATGATGTGAAGTTGAGATGAGGCTTTGCAAGGATGTAATGAAGCGAGGCATCATATGATGAAGACTTGGTCTAATCCAGACGGGATCATTCCAAGCATGTTGATAACTCGGTGATATGATTCGAGTTGAAGATAATGAATGGATATGGGAATAGTCGTCGAGGAGGATGACTAGGAGGCTTGGGTAGCATCGTTGTTGAAGGTTCTAGCATGCTCTAAGCAAGAGTACGTTTGGGCAGATTCGATAGTCCCAACGGCCAACTGTTGATGGTCGAGTACTCTGGGCAGATTCGATAGTCCTAGGCACGGGCTGCGACGACGTGCGGGAGTTATGTCTAGAACCGGGGTTTTCATTAGCCCTTGACGGACGGCTGAAAGAATGTGCCGGTCATTCAATTAACGGTGATATCGAAGCAATGATAACAGTGATAGCCAGAGTCATGGATGTTTGGTTGTATCGTCATTCGGACTCAAGAGCGGTATTTTCTGGGTGCTTATCTGATTTAGGCCTTGGTACTTGGAAAACATCGCCCTTGACTCGAGTGATAGTAGCTTTACTTTAAAGTGTATGCTCTGCTATGTTTGCTTCTGCTTAGTGTGTGTCTGGGGGCTATCACTGTAGAATGAGGTTGGAGTGGGAGGGTTGTATTCCTATTCCTTTTTCCTTTATGCTCTTTTGGTATGTTGTTAGTTAATTTACTGCTCACTAAGACTGTTGTCTGACTCAAGGCTTTATGTTTTAATTCTTATTGCCTTGGGCTGTTCGTCCATTTTGGGACGGGCAGACTAGGTAGCAGGTGTCAGGTGCTGTTCTCTTCTCACGATGCTGATATCGAAGACGAGCTGGAGGGTTGCATATTATCTTCTTATATGTACTGGATATTCCGCTGTTATGTTTTCTCTGAGAGTTATGTAGTGAGGCTTGATGTATTGACTATGTGGATGCTTGTATTCAACTATTATGGAGTTTTATATGATGTCATTTTGTTCTGTAAAGCTTCACTATACATATGTTCTATTGTATTTTATCCATGCGCTGTGAGTAATACGATAGATTCTGTTGTGTTTATCTTACCCTGACAATCGTCCATGGTCGCCTGGCACACTTTACAGCGCACTATCTCTAGATTCGGTGCAGGGGTCATGGGCGGTCGTCACAGGCTATGTGGGTAGCACCCATTAGGGTGAGGTCATCCCTGTCTAGATGTCCCTTTTTATTTCGGCTTAGTGGTGCAGTTGTTGATCCCAACCGTGTCGTGATCTTACTCGGAATTATCCAGTAAGGGGTAGTTCTGGCCTTGTGTTGCAGGGGATCGGGCGTGGTCCTCAGTACACTGATCTAGACCAGGTACTGTGACAGGTGGTACCCCAGTGCCTAGAAATTGTATGGAATCCAATCTCCAATAAGCGCCTGTACGGTTTTGATTGTGCCCAACTATTGCTGAAACGTGAGATGCAAGCATTTCAGCTAGATTCTATTTTACTTTCAATCGACACTATTATAATATCAGACGGATTTTGATAGAAAGTGTTTTGGCTATCGTAAGGTAAAAACCTGACATGTTTATTTGTGGCGTGGTCTTACGAGATGCCTTTGATTTCAAAGGATTTTGGAAACTTTAATAATCCAATTGAGTGTGTTTTCTCACGCTGGTTTTCCAGGCTGACTCGGGTGTTATTTTATTATAATGCTCAGGTCAGACTGAGTATTACAGATACATGATATGATGCTATGGAGCTCAGAAGACGAGCTGGATGGCGAGACGTACTTCCGTACTTGATTATTATTCCACTATGTATTCAGTTTTGTGAGGACAGGTTACGATAACTATCCAGTTGTGTGTTATGAATTGTGTTATACTCTGATGATGTAATGTATAAATAGATATAATTCTTTTGTTTTAAAGATTAGTCATTTATCTATTATATATTGTTCCGCTGCGATTGTGAGATTCTGATGTTGTTTTACTTTCTTCTTCTACCTCTTTCTTTTACCCTAGTTATTCGCTCTTTCGTTCACTTTAGGTTGAACGAGGAAGAATTATTATCAACTCAAGGAGTACGGAACCGCGGGTCGCTACAGGGGACGCAACCCCCCCAAAAGTGATCGGAACTCCCATTTAAGGCTACAAGATGGTTTTCGACATGAGAAATTCAAATCCAAACTCTATTTTGCAACTCGATGAACCAAAATTCCAGAAATCTAACCCTAGGTTGGCTACATATATCTCGATCATCCAAAATCATATGCACGAGCTATAACTTGGGTATAGGATGGAAGTTCTAGTTGAAACGAGAGTTTTAAAACTTGTTTCATGATTTTTAGAGGTGTATACCTATAGTTCTTGAATTTTGAAGTTTGAATTTTAAAAAAAACAAAGTGTTCTTATTGTTACATGCAATGTTTAAATAGATTTAAAGGGTATAGAGGCTGAAAGGATTGGGTATGGGATAGTTACAACTATCGTTCTCTAATTTACACTAGAAAGTGTCCTTCAGCCTAAAAAGCAAACTTCTTGTCCGTAGAACTAAATTTTTTCTTCATCTCTTTCCTTGAGCCTAAAAACCCCTTAAATTTACTATCTTAATTTCTATGCATTTCGAACTCGCACGACCAAACGATTCGTCTGATCGCCATGAAATTCGACGACATATTATAATTCATTATTACGGTTCCAATGCAACCGGTTTCATCGAAATCCAAGACTGTGCCGTTGGAATGACAATTTCACAGATTTAAATATCGTTTTTATATTTTAATTATCAATATTTCTCCGACCTATTTATATTTGTAAATAAATTTACAAATTGAATTCACCAATATTATTTATTAATTAAAAGAAGTTAAATAAAATTATTAAATCCATTTAATTAACATTTAATTCATAATTCAAATATTTAATCATTCCCTATATTTGAATTAAAGGTTATAAAATTCCAAAATTCAATTATTTAAATATTTAAAATTAATTAAACATTAAATAATCAAATGACCAGAATTTTGGGTTGTTACATATACTCCTCCATAGTCTTAAATTTTAACAATCATTTAAATTAGGAAATTAGGGTTTCAGGATTTTAAGGACGAAAGGAAAAAAATAGTTTTGGAAGAGTAAAAAAGTATGAGAAAGACGCAAAAATAAATATAACTATGGATAGTTAATCAAGTAATTTGATATTAATTTTATAAGGAAAAAATTAATGATTAGATTATTCTATTAGCAAAATTATCCAATTAACGAAATATTTTTTTCGCCCTTTTATCCAAACCCGCCTTTTCCTTTAACAATTCTCGATAAGAACAAAAATGGCCAAAGACTGAATTTATATAATAAAAATAGAGTACTTTAATAACATAATATCAAGCATATAATAGTAACTAGACTTAAGCATAAGTTCTCGATTATTAAAACATATTCTCACATATATGCATCTATATTACACTTCAAGCATGCATGATCGTCTCATAATTTATCATCCACGAATTCAATAGGAAGTCACCAATACAAAGTGATGCTTAAAGTAATCAATACACTAAATTGAAATTTCAAATTACAGTATGTTGAAATACAAAAACTATTACATTTACTTAAAACTGGTAGAAAAATGAATTGAAACACATCCCTATTTTTATATTTATTTGTATATGAATTTTTTATTTCAATCTAATTGTCAATAAACTAAAATGAATTTTATGCCATTTATCTCTTTCTTTTCATAACTGTGGCACAGATGAATTTATTACAAGTCCTATAAACATAAATTGAAACATATGAATGCCAATTGGTAAAATCATAGATTATCCATGCTTTCGCTATTCGATATAATGCTTCATTTGGTTCTTTCTATGTTTTTAGATTTTGAAACTCTTACTATAACATTTATTCAATTTTAAAACTACTAGAAACACACTTAGATTTTTTATTAAATTGCAGATTTATTAGGAAATATGTGTAATTTAGTTAATTTAAACTTACATGCTTATTTTTTAATTTAATTTATTATTGATATTACTAATGATTTCCAGCTAAGATTCATTAGGAATGAATATTACCATATTTTTCCATCTTTAATATTCCATTAATCAATTGTAATTGAATTCTTAAATAAATGTTAATTAATCCTTTTGATAGCATTAAAAGAATTGATCCAAGAATCAATGTGTAATTGATTCTTAGTTTAATTTGGAAAAAAAATTACATTAAACTCACATTCCAAATGGTACTCAAATATCAATTACCATAATATCCTTTTACTTCAAATCTCACTAACTAGGGATTGAAACCAAGACGTGTACTCCTTTACATTCCTAATTTATAACAATTGTTTAAATTAGAGAATAAAGTTTTGGGGTTTTAAGGATGAAAAGTAAAGAAATAATTTTGAAGGAGCATAAAAGTACATGAAAAATGCGTGAATAAATATAACATTGAAATAGTTAATCTAGTGATTTGATATTGATTTTATAAGAAAAGAATTAAAAATTATATTATCCACATAAAAAATTATCAGACTAAAGAAGTACATTTTTCATCTTTTATCCAAAACCATTTTTTCCTTAACAATTCTCGATAAGAATAAAAATTTGCTATAAATAGCCACTATTTACAATATCCTTAATCAATGCCATAGGATCAATTATTTGTGATTGACTTGCCTTTGTGTGGTCGCTTCGTGACTCGCTTATATGCAACTGTGTGATTTTTGACTTGCTTTCATGATAGTCCTTTTGTTTTGTTCGCTTTCATGCGATATTGTATTTTAGGGATATATGAAGTACTTTCATATTGTCACTACTATCTCTAGGAAATACAAGTTTTCATGTTAGCTTTTGTGATTTATGAGATTTGTTATTCACCGTATTTTGAAATGATTGTTGTTGTGCGGCATGAGATTATTTTGTGACGCGGTGAATGTTTTATGACATGTTTGTTGTTGAGATCTTTTGTATGCTATGCTTTGGTTGGCATATACTATTATTATTGATATCCGATAGATATCTTGACGAATCATGTATTCTTAGTGCGAATTTCTTTCTTCCAAGGGGAGATTGATAAGAAAAGCTTCAGGAGTTTAGCCCGCTAAACTCCTACAGTCCATAGGTACCAATATCCATAACATGTGTTCCTTTATATCGCACTGCTAAGGTGCCACACCTACTAATGAATGACGTAAATGTTATAATATCGAATATAGCCCGTGGTAATTAGGCCTCGAATACCATAAGTGACAACCCATTGTGGTAAATTCAAAAAAAACTATCTCACTTGATATATCGATATAATCTCATTGCGGAATAATAATATATGTTATACTAACATAAACATTGACATTCTATATAAAGCATGGTATGAGAATAAAACTGATATAACAATATAACTAGAATACATTGTCTTAATACAAACTATGTATTGTGATACATAAAATACAATATGTGGCTTCATATACAAATAATATCTGAAGTGCATAGAACATTATAATGATAACTGGAGATCATGGTCTTGAAGATCATAGTCTCCATGATCCTAAAGATCCAACTATTATACTAACATGTCCCCCGAATACCTAACTATAGGTCTACTCATGAGAGTACCCAAAAATTGTTCAAGAAAGAAAAGTAAAGAAAACAAAGGTCAGACAGAAGTATGGTGAAGGGGCTATCTCTAAGTACAGTGTATGCATGTAACCTATAAACATCTAATAAATATGTGCAAGGATCTATGGGTAATATTAATCATACATCATCTTTCCCTATCCTTACGCCAATAAGTCAGCATAATATATAATATTAATTCTATTTTTTTAACAGTACATACTATAACAAATTATGCTACTGATAACATGATAAATAGAGGTAATACCATGCTCCATAATTGACAATGTCATAGTTCTCCGAATCCTAGCATAATGAAATGTAAAGAAAATACAACTGTATAATAATACTATATATCCAAGCACCCTCATACCCAAACCCTTTATAAGAATAGTATATGAGTAATGCCTTATGCTAGTGATATTCGAATATCCATAGCAGATATCCGTGTGTTAAATTTCCTCTAGCTACCAAGAAAGACATGTATGGACCCACATATAACCTGTGACTTCGAGTCAACACCTAAATGTTGACCTGTAGGTTCCACCGCAACACCTGCTTGTGCTATGGATAGTATATGACCTACTTGATAATAGCTCCTAATCTCTCTTCACCCATGCTTCGAAATCATGTCTACATGTCGTGTCGTTACTCACGGTACAATGATTTCATTTTGGTAATATCATATTTATCTGGTTTCCTCCATTAAACTAATCGAAACCGTAATCACCTATATCTGCATACACACTTCTCCACATGTATACACAACATAAAATTATTGTCATTTCTATATGGATTATTAATTTTTTTCCTATAGTGCGTCATGCTAATCAGTATCCCCAAGTCAGGAGTATTAAGGCTATATAAATTGCCTAAAATGTGTATCTATAACTATATCTATAAATCTGTATAATATATTTTGTGCACTGATCGGGAGCTCAAGTTAGACATACCAAAACTATATATAAATCACTTAAATTGCATACCAACAAATATATATATTATTTCCCATGCACCTTCCAATAGCCTCATGTTGGGTACACCAAAAGTATATATAAGGCTTAAACTATATATAAATAAATATATATAATATACTTTATGCACCTTTCAGTAGCCCAAGTCAGGCATATAAAAAATATATATAAACGCTTAAATCACATATTAATAAATATAATATTCTCGGTGCACCTTTTAGGTAACCAAATTCAGTCATACTGAAACTATATAACACCTAAATCGCGTATCAATATATACACATATACAAAAACCGTATACGTGTATGTGTATAATAACCAGTCCAACTGTATGGAATGAATGCACACGTATCATGCACCTATACATACATGTAGGTAACCAACGACCAAAGAATCAAATCCATTATCTTAACACATACAATCATATAAACCACTTAACCAATTACTAATGTGGAAATAAACATATATGTCTAAATCATATATTTGACATTTACAGAAGATCTTAAACAAATAGCCTATGTTAAATTGGTCCATACCAAATACACACACACATATATATAATCATCAAGATCTTATAATACAATATAGGTGAATACAAAGATTTATAAACATATGTAAAATACAAAGAATTACTCCCACTCATCTTATCAGCATTTCTCAATAGTCCAAACTCAAAAAAAAGTTATGCCATGTTGTAGAAAATCTCGATGCAATGGAGAAAATTGTGTCTAGATTAGTGCTTGTATGCAAAAGATATAAATTTAATAAGTTATTGATTCATATTAATTAATTAACCAACTAATTAATTATCGATTAAACATAATTACCTTTTAAATCTCTCTTCCCAAACCACCGTAGCCACCACTAAGGACCACCAAAGCATCTCTCGTTTCCACCATTGTTCACCTCTTCCAATGTTGAGCTCGATGCCCCTTCGGCATCAAGTCTGGCCTCCCTTATCCAAACACATTAACTTTATTCTTCATGCCCAAGCTGATGTCGCAATCCCTCAATAGTGATCACATGACCTACAAAGCACTCTACCACACACGTCTTTGCTAGAGAATAGTGAGTGTGGCCGCTGCCACTGCCTGACTGAGCCTCCATCACTTCCAACATCACCAAAACCCATGCAGCAGACTTCCTTTTCATGTTGACCTTGGCCAAACACCATCAACAATCATGCTCTAGTATTGCTAGTTCCTACGAACTCTAACCCTATCGTAATAGGTTGAGAAAACATGATGAACGGGAGAGCGAAAGAGTGGAGATCGAATTAGCTCTTTTAATTTTGAGTGGAGACCTCTGTATTTTAAAATGATGGAGAGAGAAGTTAATTAGGTTTAGGGATATTATATTTTAATTTGTATAATAATTTCGTTTGCATTTATAGCTCGTATAACTTGTAGAAGCATCATATTACTTCTTTAATATGGCACTTCATCTCATTTTCCTCTTCGCGATGGTATTTAATATAGCACTATTCATAACATAGTCCCAAGATTCCATTTTCATGCATTTCAAAGTCGTATTGACTATCGATCATCCGATTCTAGAAATTTTTGACCGCGAACTCTTATTGTTATTCACTTTCTAAAAACATGAACTGTCATTCAGGGTTCCATCATGCTCAATTGTGCACACATATCCATGCAATACATATGATTATAAATAAATGTCAAAAAGGATGTAACATCCAATCTATTAATGTTTATCCCCAAAATCTCATGAACGAATATTATGAACTCAACGGAAGAGCTCTCGGGTCCTAATTCGTTCATCTTCAAAAGATAGCTTTTAGGACATTCAGTTCAAATTAATTAGTATTTAAATCTTAAGGCCTTTTAAAATATAGGTTATTACATTCACACCCACTTAAAACTTTTGTCTCTAAAATCCCATAGAGCGGAGCAACATAAACAAACTATCCTAGCACCCACAAAGCTCACCCGATAATAACATTTATCAACATTAGCACTCAAGCAACTATCATAATGAAAAATAAGTAGTCATATGCTACTATACAATGCGTATTCGTAAATAACCAAGCAATCAATCACTAGTACATGTGTAAGGAAAGTCATATACTGCCACATCAAGCTATAAATTCTTTAAACCTTAACGAATCAACCTTTGGTCGTGGAAAAATTCGTTAGCATCTTCCATGTATGACGTGCTTCCCCGCATTCCCCAATTTGTTATATATGGCATAAACAACAATATATCAGATCCAATACACGTCATAATATATATCATATCTATCATGAGTACCTCTTTGTCAAATAATTGGCAAGAAACTTACCATTTAGATACAATTTAAAACAAGAAAGCTTCCATGTAGCCATGCCCTTGCTTTCATGTACCATGCTTTTAATCAAAATGTGATATTGTGAGTACGTCTCATATTCTATTTACAATCACACAAGTTCATACTAGCAGGCAAAAATAATTCTAACATACGATACATGTATATACATCCACTTATAGAGTTAAGAATATGTCCTAGGGCCAATTATACATTTTGTTACAAATATCTAACTTGATAACCAATCTTGTTCATAATAAAGTTGTTTGATTTCTACAATATACTTTGTTATATTATGATATAATTAATTAGGTAGTTAATTTAAAGTATGTTAAATAGAAAATCCTTAAATGATATGTTATATGATAGTAATTACAATCTGTTGGAATCAAGAGAAATTTATCATATTAAAATAATATATTATTTTAAATATTCCTTGTCAAAATGTTTTAAGAAAGGATATTGATTCATCCGTTGAGACCAGAGTACGTAACGCTTCCCAAATATTGGATAGTGTATTACTCATAGTTGTTGGGGACACCAAAGGGTTACGTACCGATAGTTATTGGATAACTATGGAGTGACACACTCGAGAGTTTTCTATTGGTTAGTGATAAATAAGGTTAAACAGAAGATCTCGAAGTGATAATGTTACACGGTTTTGAATGACTTGAGAATACTGTGAAACTTCAATATGTATACTCCACTTTGATTATATTCACATCATGGATCCATCGAGTGACAATAGTTGGGTCTAAGTTATGATAGAGTTAGGAATACGCTCTAGGGGAAATTCTATAATTTATTGTAAATTATTAACTCTGTAAATCTCGTTGAACTAAAATTTGGTTTTGCTTGTTTTATATAATTATCATAATGTGTTATGTTAATTAGTTATTTAATTCAAGTATATTTGATATAAAATCCATAAATGATATGTTTTGTGGTATTAATTATAGTGTGTTATAATCATAAGAAATTTATCAGAAAGAAAAAACATGTTATTTTAAATATTACTAGTCAAGATGTTTCAAGATAGGATATCGATACATCCTTTGAAACTAGAGTATGTAATGCTTTTAAAATGTTAGACAGTGCATTACTCATGCAAGTTGGGGGTACTAAGTTGTTACGTACTAATATTTATGGGATAACGAATGATTTACTTGATAGTTTCTGTTGGTTAATATAACAATGGTCAAATAGAGAATATCAAAGTAACAATATTACACAGTTCTCTTGACCTGAGAATACTATTGAACTTCAATATAGACACTCTACTTTGATTATAGTTGAATTGCAGTACCACATCCGTTGGACGACTATAGTTGGGTCTGAGTTGAAGTATTAGAAGTGAAACAATATTCAATAGAAAATTCGTCTCCTCAATTATATGAAGTTAGCATCACGGTCAACTATAGTTAACTCAAAGTCAAAGTCTCTAGTAAGAGATGTTCGGTTAATAATAATTGTTATTATTGAACCAAGGATTGTGTTGGGATTATAAAAGTTGAATGTGAATGATTTTGGAATTTGACCAAAACCAAATGATCGTTAATACCAGGGACTGCTTAAAATAGTAGAATTGGATTTTACCAGAAAATGTGCAAGCGATAAATTCGCCCAAACTATTACACTATTTGCTAAGGTCACATGCAAATGTTAGTACTTGAATTGTTAGATATTAATCGCTCACTGAATTTACCCCTTTGAGTGGCATAATCGTAATGATGAATACTCTAAAAAACCACATGATTTAATAAATTTATAATCATTGTAAATTAAATAATATTTATGAAATATTAATTATAAAATTTTATATGATTTTTGGAGTAACATTACTATTTAATAAAGTGCATATATAAAAGTTATATATGTATGCATCAGTATACAATAGCAATAAAAAAATTAAATTAGATTTGAAAAATACCGATCTATTTTGGAATATATATATAGGACCAATAGGCCTGTATATAGCTAGCCATAAAGGTGGGGTTAGGGTGCTTTTTATTTGAAAAATTAGGTTTTGAATCGACAAAGATAAGAGGTAAATTAGCAGATCTAGATCTCCTCATTTTACTCCTTCCTATTGCTATATGAAGCATCTATCCCCTCTCGTTTTTCTTTCCAGTCTTGAGCCTCCACCCACCTATCCTGGCCATAAATCCCAAGGCAATTTTTGTCGTTTAATTTCCAAAATAAAATTAAATCAAAATCAAAGGCTATAGTGTGGTTTGCTACAAATTAAAGTGCGCTTTAGATTAGATCTAAGGAGTTATAGATTCAACATTCAAGGTACACATTCAAGGCTACAACATTAGTAATTTCTAATATAGGTGTTTCCTGGGGATTTGACCAGGCAACTAGTACTCGGCAACCAGTGCTCGGCATCAGAGAGTGACCGGCATCCAGGAGTGTTCGGCGTAGTACTCGGCGTCAAGTGGAACTCGGCGTCAGAGAGTACTCGGCATCTAGGAGTGTTCGGCGAAGTACACAGCATCCATAGTGTCTGGCATCCAGTAATGTTCGGCGAAGTACACAGCATCCATAGTGTCCGGTATCTAGTAATGTTCGGCGAAGTACCCAGCAGTGTTCGGCGTCAACTGGCACTCGGCGTCAACCAATGCTCGGCATCAAGACTGCTCGGCATACAAGAGTGCTCGGCATCAAGACTACTCGGCATCAAGACTGCTCGGCATCAAGACTGCTCAGCATACGAGACTGCTCGGCATACGAGAGCACTCGACATCAAGGAGAACTCGGCAGCATCTGTGGTTCGGCATACAGGAGTACTCGGCGTAGTACCCGGTAGCATCAGAAGTACTCGGCGCAAGAGTACTCGGCGTCTAGAAGAGCGTTCGGCTTCGACTGACTAACATCCTGCACTTCCCAAACATCAACCACATCGTTCGGCATAGAAGGGACTGTTCAGCATCAGAGCGTTCGGCACACTTGGTTCGGCATACAGCGATCACTGTACTCGGGCTGGAGTGTTCGGCCATCAGCCCACTTGGGAAGTCCAGCCCATCTTTGTCTATAAATAGAGGGGCAGGGTCACAGTGAAATGGATCCTTTTTTGGAGAGAAAACACCGGGGAGACTCTGCCATTTTCGAGACTCATCTTCTCTACTTAAACAACTTCATTCAAGCATTTGATTCACGAATTGTATTTGTAATCAACTATAAAGAAGATCAATAAAGTTTAACCTCAAAGTGGACGTAGGAAATTACGCTGAACCACTATAAATTTGGTGTTCTTACTTTCTGTATTTAGATTAGCACTGTCTTCTCTGTTTAATTTGATTTCATCACTTATATCTCTTCACAATCTTCTTCTACGAGGTTAGTGACCAATTTTGGTGCTAACACTTTGGTGCTTTCACTGAGAATTGAATTCTCAGACCTCAAGGATCTGCTTTGAAGCTACTGGATTGAACAAATCCCCCAAAGAAGATCCGACTCACTGATAGGACATCCGTTGATTCTACTCAGAGTTCTTACCAATAACTCTACAATGGCAAGACCACGTACCAGGTCAGCTTCTCACAATGCGGATGCCCACGAGACTGCTAGCGTGCAACAAGCAGGGCCTAGCAATCAACCAGCAATTCCAAATACAGGAGTTGCCACTCAGGTACAAACTCCAGTTGTCACCAGAATAGAGTTCAACGACTTGATGAGAGAGCTCAGGGAAAGTAGGAGACAACTAGGAGAGCAGATGCAAGCCAATGCCAACCTGATGGCACAACTTACTCAATAGCAGCAGCAGAATGCTGGGGGCAATCCCACTGCTTACTCCTCATCGGACAGCTCTACTTCCTCTGATGAACCTCCCAGGCGCAGACGCCGTAAGACTGATGTTGCGCGAGCAGATGCTGCTGTTCGAACAGCTGGAGACCGCGACCAAGCAAGAGCTGGAAGCTTCAGGACCGGGATACAGATGGAAGATAGAGGCCCAGATCATCAAAATGCTAACGATGTCAAACCTCAAGATGCACGATTGGCAGATCGCCAAGAGAGGAGGCATCAGCATGGACAGGCGCGTAGAACAGACTCCAACCTTCCGCCTTCCATACAGACACCCGATCTGACAGCCATGATCAGGCAACTGATGAAAGAGAATCAGGGCTTATCAAATGATGACTGGGGAGTGTCAAGAAGTCATACTCCGTTCACGGATGTTGTGTTGCAAGCGGCGTACCCCAGGAAGTTTAGTATGCCTACTATTCCTACATATGAAGGAAAGACTGACCCTAGACAACATATCATGAGGTACGAATGGATGATGGATTCAGCCAGAGCGAATGATGCCACCAAGTGTAGGTGCTTTCCGATTACTCTATCTGGGATCGCTACTGTGTGGTTCACCCGACTTCCTCCGCGATCCGTATCAAATTTCGAGGAGTTGGCAAAGAAGTTTATTGAGCAGTTCAGGATACACACTATGCGCCCAAAGGACGTGATGTCTCTGTCAAGTGTAATCCAAAATCCTGGGGAATCGTTGAAGGAATATTTGCAAAGATTCCACGTGGCAGCAACTGAAGTCAGTAATCCCAATGACCATGCAATTCTGATGGCTGTAATGAGAGGTGTGGATACAAACTCTAAGTTTGGAGACTGGCTGGCAGGAAAACCTCCAGCTACGCTAGAGCGTTTCTACTCTAAGGCACACCAGTTCATAAGAAGAGAGGAAGCTAGGTGGGTACGGCGAGATAAGGCGCCAGGGCCTGTCCAAGAGTCCATAAAAAGCAACATTACTGTGAAGCAGTCTGGAGACAGCTCGGGAAAGGTCCAACTCGGAGTATAAACATCTACTTAACTCCGTACTCCCAGAGTGCGAGACGGAGTATAAACATTAATCAACTCCGTACTCCCAGAGTGCGAGACGGAGTATAAACATTAATCAACTCTGTACTCCTAGAGTGCGAGACGGAGTATAAACATCTACTTAACTTCGTACTCCCAGAGTGCGAGACGGAGTATAAACATTAATCAACTCCGTACTCCCAGAGTGCGAGACGGAGTATAAACATTAATCAACTCCGTACTCCCAGAGTGCGAGACGGAGTATAAACATTAATCAACTCCGTACTCCCAGAGTGCGAGACGGAGTATAAACATCTACTTAACTCCGTACTCCCAGAGTGCGAGACGGAGTATAAACGTTAATTAACTCCGTACTCCCAGAGTGCGAGACGGAGTATAAACATTAATCAACTCCGTATTCCCAGAGTGTGAGACGGAGTATAAACATCTACTCAACTCCGTACTCCCAGAGTGCGAGACGGAGTATAAACATACATCAACTCCATACTCATCCCCAGAACTGGGGGCAGAACCAAAGCAAAGCATGCTAGTTGAACATTTGTCTAAAAGAAGATTGCAACGAAACGATTGAGAGACGACTGTCAAGCAATCAACTGAACGGAAATATTCAGCATGAAAGACTGCGGTTTTTCAAAGCACGTCATGTTTACACAAGACGTCCTTTGGAGGGCAAATGTTATCCCGCCTTTTGGCAAGGCCGTGACACCAAGAACTTGATTAGAAACCAGTGACAGTTCGTCTTGGAGATCGGTTACACAAAGGCTCACTATGGATGTCGATGGATTTTGTCCGAGTCTGGATCGAGCCACGATTAACAAGACATAACAATCAAAGCCAGGGAAGCCAAAGTTTCAAGACGATCTGAGTTCGTATGATCAACTTATGATCGATTCGAACAACCGACCATCTATCCATCAACCTCCACATTTGACTTGGAGACCTAAACTGCTTGGAATGAATATGGCCCGATCATCCACTCCAATCGAGTCATAGAACAAAGTTCGACAAAATACAGATACCCCTCATGAAGCTCAGTGACGCCGGGATCCGTCAAAAGTGGATGTGATTTGATCATCTACACATCAAATCCTACCCTGAACACGAAAGGTTGTTCGAAAGCCCAACTTGAAGTAGCTATGGTAGACTGCGTACTCGCTAACCATCACTATCAATATATGGACACGACTGCACCTTGGAACATATGCAACTTACTTTGTCTACTCAACAATCTGTTATCCTTATTTTCTAGAAGGAGATACGGAGCAAATTGTAAGAGATTTGGCTATCTAACCCAACATGGATGTGATTCAACCATCTGTCATATACCTCCTTCCTTGACTTGATTGGAAGAGCTATAATCACCATGCGGACGAGAATCGATCGTCCATTTTTCAAATTTCGTCCCTCATCCTGGGGGGCAGAATCTCATTCCGTGAGCAAACGTGGTTCGATTGTTCATTCGACGACATTAGCCTCGATACAGTAGATGAATACAAATTAAAGAGTGGAAATACGACTGCTCTCAACTTAAACCTCCAAGTCCCCAAAGTGCGGACTGGAGTACTCTAAGTCCCTAGAGCGCGGACTAGAGTATAAACGATTCCAAATCTCCGAATCCCCAGAGCGCGGATCGGAGTACTCTAAGTCCCCAGAGCGCGGACTAGAGTATAAACGATTCCAAATCTCCGAATCCCCAGAGCGCGGATCGGAGTACTCTAAGTCCCCAGAGCGCGGACTAGAGTATAAACAATTCCAAATCTCTGAATCCCCAGAGCGCGGATCGGAGTACTCTAAGTCCCCAGAGCGCGGACTAGAGTATAAACAATTCCAAATCTCCGAATCCCCAGAGCACGGATCGGAGTACTCTAAGTCCCCAGAGTGCGGACTAGAGTATAAACAATTCCAAATCTTTGAATCCCCAGAGCGCGGATCGGAGTACTCTAAGTCCCCAGAGCGCGGACTAGAGTATAAACGATTCCAAATCTCCGAATCCCCAGAGCGCGGATCGGAGTACTCTAAGTCCCCAGAGCGCGGACTAGAGTATAAACAATTCCAAATCTCCGAATCCCCAGAGCGCGGATCGGAGTACTCTAAGTCCCCAGAGCGCGGACTAGAGTATAAACAATTCCAAATCTCCGAATCCCCATAGCGCGGATCGGAGTACTCTAAGTCTCCAGAGCGCGGACTAGAGTATAAACGATTCCAAATCTCCGAATCCCCAGAGCGCGGATCGGAGTACTCTAAGTCCCCAGAGCGCGGACTAGAGTATAAAAAATTCCAAATCTCCGAATCCCCAGAGCGCGGATCAGAGTACTCTAAGTCCTCAGAGCGCGGACTAGAGTATAAACAATTCTAAATCTCCGAATCCCCAGAGCGCGGATCGGAGTACTCTAAGTCCCCAGAGCGTGGACTAGAGTATAAACAATTCCAAATCTTCGAATCCCCAGAGCGCGGATCGGAGTACTCTAAGTCCCCAGAGCGCGGACTAGAGTATAAACGATTCCAAATCTTCGAATCCCCAGAGCGCGGATCGGAGTACTCTAAGTCCCCAGAGCGCGGACTAGAGTATAAACGATTCCAAATCTCTGAATCCCCAGAGCGCGGATCGGAGTACTCTAAGTCCCCAGAGCGCGGACTAGAGTATAAACGATTCCAAATCTCCGAATCCCCAGAGCGCGGATCGGAATACTCTAAGTCCCCAGAGCACGGACTAGAGTATAAACGATTCCAAATCTCCGAATCCCCAGAGCGTGGATCGGAGTACTCTAAGTCCCCAGAGCGCGGACTAGAGTATAAACGATTCCAAATTTCTGAATCCCTAGAGCGTGGAGCGGAGTACTCTAAGTCCCCAGAGCGCGGACTAGAGTATAAACGACTTCAAATCTCCGGATCCCCAGAGTGCGGAGCGGAGTACTCTAAGTCCCTAGAGCGCGGACTAGAGTATAAACGATTCCAAATCTCCGAATCCCCAGAGCGCGGAGCGGAGTACTCTAAGTCCCCAGAGCGCGGACTAGAGTATAAACGACTTCAAATCTCCGGATCCCCAGAGTGCGGAGCGGAGTACTCTAAGTCCCTAGAGCGCGGACTAGAGTATAAATGACTTCAAATCTCCGAATCCCTAGAGTGCGGAGCGGAGTACTCTAAGTCCCCAGAGTGCGGACTAGAGTATAAACGACTTCAAATCTCCGGATCCCCAGAGTGCGGAGCGGAGTACTCTAAGTCCCCAGAGCGCGGACTAGAGTATAAACGACTTCAAATCTCCGAATCCCCAGAGTGCGGAGCGGAGTACTCTAAGTCCCCAGAGTGCGAACTAGAGTATAAACGACTTCAAATCTCCGAATCCCCAGAGTGCGGAGCGGAGTACTCTAAGTCCCCAGAGCGCGGACTAGAGTCAGCGGAAGGTCCAAGTACTCAAGAGATGTGGTACGAGAAGCACGCCATGTCTAGAAAATGTTTGAACAACACGAGAATAGACCGGGAGATAATACAACTCATAAGAACTTGAGTATTGGCTACAATTAGTCAGCAAACTAAGGAAAGACAAGAGAATCACTCAAGCGAAAAAGAAGCTAAAAACTTTATTCAATAAGTCCAAAATGGGGATACATGATCACTCCTACAAAATTCAGACCTCTCTATACAAACTACAAGTTGTGGAAGATAAAAACAATTACAAAACTTAAGCAGGAAACTTGTTGAACAAGTGCATCGATTATTTCTTCGACTTCTTCTTCTTGTCTTCCTTTGGTGTTTCCGACGACTCCTCTCCCTCACGCTTTTTCTTGGACTTTTTGCTTGCTAGAGAAACGGAGTTAGGAGTAGGAGACGGAACATCTAGTGGTTTGGACCTGCCCGGGAGAATGATTTTCAAAGGTCTGTTCCGCGGGTCAGTGAGTTCCAGTATTTCAGATTCAACTTTGACTTTGACCTTTTTCTTCTCCTCGTTGGCGAGACGGTCCTTCATGCTCATCTCTGAAGTATGCTCAGAGGCGCCAGTGATTTCAATTTCATCGCTTCCTTCAGCAGGAGACAAAGTATCAAGTTTGTCATCATCTAGCGCCCCGATCACTTGAGCGTCTGGACCGGGAGTTACTCCTGCGTGAGCAACGTCGCTTGTTTTCTCTGCTTCCTCCTTGGCGTCATCGCTCCTCGGAGTTGGCTCGGCGTCAGAGCAACCTGCACGAAAACATAAGGAATGAGCATTAGAACGAATAGCCACTGCTGAAAAATGACGGGATCTTTCAACTTCTAGAGAAAGAAGAATTTCCTACCAGGTCCCGGTTGGCTATCGGTGGCGTGTGGGGTTTCACCCTCCAGGATAGGTGATAGCACATGAGCACTGAGCCCGGGGTCTTCGGGGTCATAACCAACATGCTGCTCAAATGGATCAAGTGTCGGCCGACTGGCCGATTGGGCAGCAGATTGAGCAGCAGTATGAAGAGCAGTAATATTAACCCCAGGCGGGCCAGCTTCACCATCTTTCTCTTTTGGAAGGGGAGAGCCTTTGCTGTAAAGTGCCAATGCTGCGGATAAATCCGATGGCTCATTCCCCCTAAGGAACTCTTTCACCAAGGCCTCCTCATCAACCTCTTCGGAACCCGACTCGATCTTCCTGATCCTTATCAAGGTTTCCCAGGCCTCGGCTAGGGACTCAAGGTAGCCGTCGCCCAAGAATGTTAAGTCACGGTGCATAAGGACGTGGGCTCCATATTCAGCAATCAACGGGTCGAACATGTTTTTGACCTCTTCCCTGCCGGCTTCCGCGGCCGCCTCGAGGCGAGAATCAATCTCCTCCACAGCCTCTCTTTTGCCCTCCTCATGGGCCTCATCCTTCATTTTCTCAACCCCAGCGAGTTCGTCATCGATCTTTGTTTTCAGGAGTCGGGTAGCAACGATCTCATCACAGTATCGTTGTGATTCTTCTTGAGCAGCTACCTTATCCTCCTTCTCCTTGGAGAGTAATTCTTTTAGCTCTTTGACTTGGGTGGCGAGCGCGTCCCTTTCTTTTTGGACAGAGTCTTTTTCTAGGGCGAGGGCACCGCTGCGCTGGACTGCTTCGTCAAGCTCTTTTTTGTGAGCCGCCTCTAAACGAGTAACTGCCTCTGTAGTATCTTTTGCGCTTTGTTCAGCGGCTTCCAGCTTCGACTTATACGAAGCGAGCTCTTCGTCTTGGAGTTTGATGATTTTCTTATCGCTGTCGGCCTCCAGATTCAGACGGTCAATCTCGTGTTGACGCTCAACAGATACTTCCGATACCTTCTCCACCAAGTGTACAAACGCGTCATGTTGAACATAGACGTCATTATTGCAGGCAATGGCACTCTGCTTCACATGCCCGGGAATATGATGAATGGCCGGGAGGAACTTCAGACCATCGAAGCAAATTTTTGGAAACTTGGCCTTAAGATCGACCATCTTTTCCGCAACAGTTGGGTCCACCGCAGGAGTAGGAGGAGGAGGCTTTGAAAACTCCATTCTTTTACGTTGCTCTCGAACTTGCCTTGTACTCGATGAACTGGAATGTTGTTCTCGAGGAGCATCATACTGATAACCCTTCTGTAAGGATTTCTCTCTATCCGGCTCAGTTGGAGGAGGAAGATCACGGGACTGGGAAGATTGAGAATGTGCTTTCTTGCGGTGAGACGACTCACGGGGACGATTGTCCCTATCTTCATAATCGCCTCTGTCCCTGCGTCTGCCTGAACCAGAATCTCGTCCAGAGTGATGAAATATAGAAGAGCCCTGAAGGCGATCGAGTCCGTGAGAATGCCCCATATCACCTGCAAAGAATGGAGATAACAACGAGTTAAGGGAAATTCACGAGATAGGAAAAAAGACTTGAAGTATATTATGGAATGCGCATGTGCGTGTGTGTCCTAGTGTTCCCCCCGACGGACCCGTTCGTTTATCTTTGCTAATCGGAGTGGTATCTCCTTGGGCCGGGAGTTGAACTCCTGCATTGCCTTTCATGGGTAAAGAGAATTTGAGGGCTTCAGGATCATCAAACCCGTAATTAAGTATGTCTTCGGGAATAGAAAGGTTCGATAGACCCCTCAAGGAACTTTCCAGATGCTGCGAAGAAGCCTCTTTCTCAGGTGGGGTAGGCGTAACTTTTGAAGTGCCACCAACTTTCTCCTTTTGAACTGTATATTTCAACTTCTTCTTTCCCTTCGAAGGGGAGGATGATGTCTTAATATCCTGAACTTCGATTGCCGGATTCCAAGCGGGGCCCACGTTCTCGCCCTGAGTCTCAGGAGCTTCGTCTTCTTTGCGCTCGCCTTCTCCATGCATATCGGGAGTGCGGCGCGACGACGACCCAGCCTGTTTTTTCCCTTTACCAGACGGATGTTTGGGAATGGTCACACCCTCTGGAAGGCTGATCCGATGACCAGGGGCTAGCAAGCCAAACCCCGACATCGATTCATTTGAAATGATAGTCCGGATGTCTCGATCCTCAGCAGGAAGAGCTCTAATGGCTTCAACAGCCTCAGAATATCCTCGGGCTTCCGGACGCGGGTTGATACCTGAAAAGATGAAATGAAGAGTTAGGAAAAGCATGACTCCGATCAAATACGAATAGTGACTCGGCAGAGAGACTTACTGCCTTCAACCCATCTCCTAGCGAATCCAGAAGGGCAGCGAACATAGAACCATTCCTGTTTGTACAGGGCGAATTTGCTACATGCCCCTGTCAAGATCTGGCATTTGTGGTATGGCTCGAGGAACATAGAGGAAGGACTGTCTTTCCGTTTCTTGAACATATAAATGTATCTGATATCACCGGCGGTTGGAGGTCTGGAGAAGACGGCCATGAAAAGTAAGTAAGTCCCGTATAGAAATGCATGGCCGTTCGGGTGCAGCTGCGACGGAGCTATGTCTATGTACTGCAGAACATCCCGGAGAAATAAGTTAAATGGAGGCACGCTGCCCATCCAATACATAAACTTGTTGCAGGTAGTGAACCCGACTGGGGGCAGATGAGGACGATCGTGTCTTGAAGGAACTAACACGTCGGCAAAAGGAATCCCGTGAATAGAGCATATCCGTCGCAGAGCAGCTTCGTTGATCTTCGAGGCTTGAGAATCGATCGGATTGTCTAGTAAGATGGTTGCCTCCAGAGCATCAGGCGCCAAGTTATGAGCGGGAGAAGTTGACGGATTAGAAGTATCAGCGGCTCCTTGCCTTGCTGACGGCCAAGGCCTGTCAGATATGGTGGCAGAACTAGATTTTCTCGACATCCCGAATAAATAATGAACCTGGCTAAATGCTTGAGAAAGCTATACTTAAAAAACGTTGAACGTTAGAATTAGCAACACGATTTTTCCCCCCCGTGTGGTGTGTGAACTAGTGCAAGCAATTGTGTACAAGCAATAAGAATCTAAAGGTTTTTAAAGATATAATAATTAGCTTCGAATCATCGCCTTCGAAGACCGTCATCGCTGACCATCTCAAAAAGCTTGCCTTGAGGCGATTACAGTTCCAGATTCAGAAAGCATATGATTTATAAAGTGACCGGCCTAAGTGTAGTCTGACATTTATACTGTCCGGCATTTGAATGTTGTTCGGCATTGAAATTGTTCGACCTAAGTTCTGTTCGGCATATATGTGTGTTCGGCATGTCTAAGTTCTGTTCGGCATATATGTGTGTTCGGCATGTCTAAGTCCTGTTCGGCATATATGTGTGTTCGGCATGTCTAAGTCCTGTTCGGCATGTATGTGTCTGTTCGGCATGTCTAAGTTTTGTTCGGCACGTATGTGTTCGTTCGGCATGTCTAGGTACTGTTCGGCACGACCGTTGTTCGGCGATTATGTCGTTCGGTCTAAATGATATTCGGCGTATGTGTCTGCTCGGCATTAGGGTAGTGTTCGGCCTAAGTTCGTTCGGCTAGAGTAGCGCTCCGCCTTCGATCATAACTCCACCCTGCTCCCTCTCCATTTACGCCGAACGACAGAGACAGATCGCCCGGCGCAGGTTACGCCGTTCGACTCCCCATCTTCCTTTTTTCTTCCAATCTTGATCAGCACAAAGGAGCTAGGCTTAACTACCATACACCGTGCGGCGACTCCAAACGAGCGAACCACTTCCACTAGCCATGCATTTACAACTAAACCATGTGATGAACCTAAAGTGGAAGTAATGCAATTGTGGAAGGAATGATACCTAATTCGACGATCGAAGTTGAGGATGGATTAATTAGACTTTATATCTGATAGGATGGCAAGAGTTGCAAATCTCTAGGAATGATAGAAAAGAAGGCGTAAAAGAAAAATGGTGGAAGGGCGCCCGGTTATATAGAGGGAGGTAGAAGTCGAAGGGGCTATACCCGGTGGAACCGGTCAATACCGGAGCGTTCGGCATCGTAGCAGAGAGACGTTCGGCACGCGAGGTACGTTCGGCTTCGAACGTATCGTTCGGCATCCCAACCTTGTTCGTCTTGCACCTCCTTCGCTAACATTCTCGAGAAGGTACCTTCGAGGTAAATTGTACCGGATTCAAAGCGCATCACGTTCGGCCACGCGATACACTTTGGGGGGCAAGTGTTTCCTGGGGATTTGACCAGGCAACTAGTACTCAGCAACCAGTGCTCGGCATCAGAGAGTGACCGACATCCAGGAGTGTTCGGCGTAGTACTCGGCGTCCAGTGGAACTCGGCGTCAGAGAGTACTCGGCATCTAGGAGTGTTCGGCGAAGTACACAGCATCCATAGTGTCCAGCATCCAGTAATGTTCGGCGAAGTACACAGCATCCATAGTGTCCGGTATCCAGTAATGTTAGGCGAAGTACCCAGCAGTGTTCGGCGTCAACTGGCACTCGGCGTCAACCAATGCTCGACATCAAGACTGCTCGGCATACAAGAGTGCTCGGCATCAAGACTGCTCGGCATCAAGACTGCTCGACATCAAGACTGCTCGGCATACGAGACTGTCGGCATACGAGAGCACTCGACATCAAGGAGAACTCGGCAGCATCTGTGGTTCGGCATACAGGAGTACTCGGCGTAGTACCCGGTAGCATCAGAAGTACTCGGCGCAAGAGTACTCGGCGTCTAGAAGAGCATTCGGCTTCGACTGACTAACATCCTGCACTTCCCAAACATCAACCACATCGTTCGGCATAGAAGGGACTGTTCGGCATCAGAGCGTTCGGCACACTTGGTTCGGCATACAGTGATCACTGTACTCGGGCTGGAGTGTTCGGCCATCAGCCCACTTGGGAAGTCCAGCCCATCTTTGTCTATAAATAGAGGGGCAGGGTCACAGTGAAATGGATCCTTTTTTGGAGAGAAAACACCGGGGAGACTCTGCCATTTTCGAGACTCATCTTCTCTACTTAAACAACTTCATTCAAGCATTTGATTCACGAATTGTATTTGTAATCAACTATAAAGAAGATCAATAAAGTTTAACCTCAAAGTGGACGTAGGCAATTACGCTGAACCACTATAAATTTGGTGTTCTTACTTTCTGTATTTAGATTAGCACTGTCTTCTCTGTTTAATTTGATTTCATCACTTATATCTCTTCACAATCTTCTTCTACGAGGTTAGTGACCAATTTTGGTGCTAACAATAGGGCTGGCAACTAAAACCGAAAATCACAAACCCATACTGACCTGACCTGAGAAGACCTGAACCTGATGGGTCTATTTGGGTCTAGGTGATGAAAAATACCAGAAAGACCCGATCAAACCTGACCCAAACCGAACTGACCCAAAAAACCTAACCTAAAACATTAAGATAAATGCATTTTTAGTGTTATTGCCAACTGGGCCCGAACTGACCCGAACCAACCCAAACCGAACCTCTGGTTGAGTCTAGGTTTAAAAATATATAGTTTGGACCCAACAAAACCTGACCCGCCTAGAACCGAGACCCATCAGGTCGGGTCCGAGTCGAATTGCCACCCTTCAAGACCACTCTAACATAATCATTCGCCTAAACCATGTTCAGATGTTAAACCTATATATGAAAAAAGTTGATCAACTATTAGAAACTGTACATAAGTAGGCCACAGAAAAATATAATGATAAAAACTAAAGTGGCTAACACAAAGGGACATAACATCCTAATTTTTTCATTTCAAATTCTCTAATTCAAAACTGAGAAAAGCAACTAACAAGGCAACTGGGTGATGCAAATGAAATTCTAAAATAGGAAAGCACTACAATACTTTATAAATTTATTTAACTCTTCTTCTTTAAATCATAATATCTCGCAAATCACCTATAAAATTTTTCTCACATATAATGCCAACAAAGTAATGGACAGCCTTTTGAAATTGATGAAGTCAAAGAGGTCGTATTTTAGATCGATGACAACTCTCTTGTCCCAGATAGTTTCAACCCAAAATTTACAAACTACACTAGGAATTAATCAAAAACAATGTTTTTCAAGCAATGTTGGGCATTCAACAGTCAAGTAAGATTATACGAATCATAAATTTATATGCTTAATCCCTAAAAATATAGACTAATAGACTTTGTCAGATTATAGGCCAATCTATTTATGTATTGTCGTTTACCAAATTTTGGCTAATCTGTTATGTAATAGGTTGGAGCATTACCTTAACAACTTAATATCTATAAATCAAAATGCATTCAATGAAGATAGACTCATCATAAAAAATTCTCTTCTAGCACATGAAATGGTGAGAGGTGTCAATAGGAAGTTGGAAAACAACATATGCATGAAAGTAGACTTGCATAAGGCTTATGAAAAAATTAGTAGGGAATTCATATATCATATGTTTCTATGTATGGACTTCTCTAATAAGTTTGCACATCTGATATATAAATGTATATCCACTTCCACTTTGTCAATCCTTTTGGGTGGCAGCCCTCTGGGCTTCTTTAGTGTTACCAAAGGAATAAGGCAAGGAGATCCATTGTCTTCTTTCCTTTTTGCTATCGCGATGGAATATTTTGCAATTTTATGATATGGAATATTATGAGAGCAACATTAACCCAATTCTTCCTATTGAACCAACTCTCACTCACCTTCTGCATGCTGATGACATTTCAATATTTACAAAATCTAGCACTAAAAATGCAGAAAGCATTGTTAAAATCATGAAAAACTTTAAAGAGTCCGTTGGTTTGGAAATGAACAAATAGAAAACCACATTGTATCTTAGCAAAGGTGCAAAATCTTAAGATCAAATCATTAATATATTAAATGTCCAAATTGGGATTCTTTTAGTCACATATTTGGGAATTCCCTTATCTTACAACAAACTAAAATCTTGGATTGTTGTTAGATAAATTTCTTAAGAAATTCAATGATTGGGAAAATGTGAAGTTGAATGTAGATGGCGGAATTGAATTAATTAAAACTATGATATACCCAATGATCATGTTTTGGATTCAATTCTGGCAGTTACCAACATCCATCATAAGCAAAATAAATTCAATTTATTCCAACTTTGTATGGAAAACAACATCAACGTGTGCTTGAACGACTATGTCACCCAAAGTTTGAGGGAGGCATTAGAATAAGAAAGTTTGAAGATGTCACTAATGCAACTGATCTGAAACTCATGTGGAGATTTATCCAAGATGAATGCATATGGGCTCAATGGATGATAAATAAATACTGCAAAAGTAAAAACCTCTAGACCATCATTGAAGACAATAATGCATCACATACATGGAAATTGCTAATCAATACATGATCACAGGCTATGGATATAATTGAAAAAAAATTGTTAATGGAGAAAACACAAGTCTATGGTTCGGTCCTTGGGTTAATGGGCAGTCAATAAAATATTTATTGAGATGACATTATGTTTCAATCATTGGTGGCCACAACAGGACAGTTTCTTATCTCATTTCCCATGGACAATGGAGAAAAGATAACCTTTGTTTGCCTCGTCACATCACCCAACAGATTCTCAGGATCCCTTTGAATCATAGCTATACCGATGATTATTGGGTTTGGAACTTATAAAGCAATGAATACTTCTCATTTATTTCAGCATGGAACCACATCAGAGAAAAAATATTAAATTAGAATTGTGCAAGTGCATCGGAACAATGCTTGCTCCTAAAATGTCATTCTATACCTTGCTAGCAAAATCAAACAAAGTACACAACAAAGACAAAATGACTAGATGGAATGAAGCAATGGACAGGGGATGCGTACTATGCAAATAAGGGATTAAAACACGTAATCATTTATTCTTTCAATGTCCTTTCTCAAACACAATATGGTGAAAGGTCAAAGATAATCTACAGCTATGAAATACAATCAACAATGATATGAATGACATATTTGAACGAGTCTTTAGCAATAATAGTGGTAATAAATCACTCAACAAGTTAACGGGTATAGTAATAACTACGTTAAATTAGCATGTCCGGGTGGAGCGTAACATGGGAGTCTTCCAAAACAATGAAACCCCATCTAGTATCAGATCAGAGCTACTAATTTCATATGTAAACAACTTCTAAAGCATGCACGTATCAAAGATGAAAAAACTAATAGGAAAAACTTATCTTTAGGGAATTCGGGTAAGATTTTCTATAGCCACATAAAACTGATGGCAGAACTGGAAATAACACAACATCCGAAGCATGATTTAGTTGCAATTCATGGTGCTAACAACATCGGTGATAAGAAGTGTTAATACCTCAGTTATTGATTTTGATGACAACAACCATATAAAATATAGATACAAATGTTTTGCCAAGTTATACAATATGTAGTGCAGAACATTACACAGGTGTTGAATCGAAGGCTGTACAGTATAAAGACTCAAGGTAAAGATTTGAAGACTCATGAGTTCAAAGATAAAGATATGAAGAGCTCAAGATTATAATTTAGTGTTTAGAGTCATTAAAATATATTGTTAAAGTCCTTGATATCAATTTCTGATCTTATCTCCAATTTCTGATCTTTTGATATTTCAAGTTACTTTAATTTCAAATATATATTTTTAAATATTTTATAAAAGTTTTTATAAGTTCAAAGATATTTAAAATCTATGTTCAAAATTATTTTACAAAATATAGAATTTTCAAAACAATAAAAGAAAACATTTTTCAAAATTCACTAGCATATGTCAACATACATATTTTAATATGTCGACATATAGGGCGTTAATTTGATTTTTAAATTTCAAAAGGAAGTGTCTTTTGGACACAACTCTTCATGAATGGGTACATCAGTTCATTTACTATATAAAGAGGAGTGCAAACGAATTTTTAATCAATTAATAACTTACTTTTTTTCATTCCTTGGTCTCTTGAAAAATATACCATATACTCTTCAAAATCATATAGAATCAATTCATACTCCATCGTACTAATTCACTATGTGATGACCCACCTTTTTGGATGATTTAAGTCGACAATAAACCACATATGTCTAACTCAAACCATTCAGAAGGTAGGATTATCAATGGTGTTTAATAAGAAAAATAAGAGAAAAGAAGACACTACAACAAAACAACCATATTAAAACCTTTTCTTTACAACTTGCAAAAACTGGCAGTTGTAATAGGTATTTTATAACAACTGTTTATATGTAGCAGTTGTAACAAATTTATTTTTAACAAATTAATTTGTTTAGCAGTTGTAATATATGTCTATAACAACTGTTTATTTGTGTCAGTTGTAAATATTTATTTATCACAACTATTTTTAACAGTTGTCTGCCTGCACTACGAAAATTTACAACTTCCCTCTTTTATTTTCTTCGGCCCGCTCAATGCTTTCGTGTAAATTAAAAAAGTGGCCGCAAAATTTCATAAATCTAAACCCTAACCCTATCCCACTCTGCCATTGCTATCCACCAAAGTAAATCGCGCTTGCTAGAAACCCTCTTCCAAACCCTAACCCTTTACCCTCTGTCATTTCTCGCCTCCGTGGCCGCATCTCCATTGCTACACGCGTTCGCTCGCTTCGCCACCGCTGCTACCCGCGTTTGTTCGCCGTTGTTGTTGGTCTCCTTCGACGAAGTTGTGGTATGTTGCTATCCTACGATTTTCTTGATTTTATTTGGTTCTTAGTTATTTGTTGATTGAAATTAAAGGTGTTTGAAAGAATTCTTTTGATAAATTAAAGGAGCTTTGGTTGCAAAGTGCTAAAGAGGTCTAAATCAACCCGAGAAAGAGAGAAAATGTACAATTAAGATTTATGAACAATATATCAGTAGTACGCCAATATAAGAAGGTTATGAGATTAGTTTGGGGAGTACCTGTGCCCATTGAGTAATATCCATGTGAGCTTTAATTTGATTTTCTTTCTTCCTTTCCTCTTTTGCACAATCAACTAGAAACTAAACAAATGACAGTGAATGTTATGATAGTATGAGGGATGGATAATCTATGTAAGATGTTTTGAGAAGGATGGTTCTTAGTTGTTTCTACCAGGACTAGAATATATGAGTATTATATAGTATATGTACACATTGATAAATTTATCTTTTTCCTCAAAAGGTAAATTCTAAAAACCAGACAAACCAATCTAGATATATGAACTTCTGAGAAAATGTATCTTTTACCCTCGTACACACCAGCTTATAAGCATTAGAAATTGTTGGTGCATTATGACCAGGCAAATTTAATTTAAAGCTACCATACACAAATACCATCCTAATATATTATTTTTATATATATTCTAAAATGAGGTAACTATCAAAGACTTGTCAAAAACTGAGATAGTTGAGAATATAATGCAACTAGCTGCTGCTTTTGTCAATATAGATCAATGTCTATGCGCACATGCATCCCAAACACTTGTATACACACAAAAAATCAAAAGTAAAACACGGAATCATAAATAAACATGCACACTATGAGGTTAGAAGAAAATTTTGTACGTCTTAGATTGCAGAGAATATATGCAATCATAGATTCAATTTGACTCCCAAATTAAAGTCCTCGATACAAAGTAAATCAGAGGACTTCTACATGGTGATATACATTTAGTTTATGATCCCAAGAAAAGACATGAAAATCTAAATAGGTTCTTTAGCAAGCTTGTACATATTTGCTAATTATGTATATAAGACCTTCTCAGTTAAAGCTACAGTTACTAAAAATTATTCATGTATAGTTAGTTTTTTTAATCCGGATTTACCGACAAGAAGTTTACAAGATTTTAACTACAACCGCTAGTTTTTGGAACAATATATAATAGGTTATAGCATAGACTCATGCATGGATTCGGATCTATCAAACTGTAGAGTAGTGTGGAAAATAGGCATGAATAACAATTAAACCGATACAGACAGGTTTGTTTGTAAATATGCATGTGTATTTTCCAACCATTGTACACGTTGAAGACATAAAAGGCATTTGATTCAAACACATCATATGGTAGGAAATTTTATAATTTTTATACCTGATTAAAGTGTAACGATCCCGGATTTTATATAAATTTAAATTGATAGTTAATTGAATTTTTGAATTAAAATTGTAAAATTAATTGTAAATTGAAGCGAGTTTTCCCAATTCAAATAGAACATATATTAAATCATATGAATTTAAATATTGTCTATATGTGATTTGGATTTAAATTTCAGGTAAATGGTTTAAACATGAATTATGAAAATAAAAAGTAACACCTTAAATAAAATTTTAATAAAAAATTAAAATAGAAATTTATTTGTAAGGTAATAAAGACAAGCCAAAAAAAAGGACTATATAATTTAAGAAAGAAAGAAAGATAAGTTATGTATGAACACTTGAAAAAAAAGAAAACAAAAACATGTACACTTGCAAATGAAAAATAAATGAAACAAAAATACATGTACATAAAGCTGCCAGGCAAGTAAATATGTATGTGTAGTAGTATGCAAGACAATAAGTAAGTAATAGGCAAAGTAAAGTAAAAACATAAATATCTATGTATAAATAAATAGGACAAGTATAAGCTTGTTAAACAAGACAATCATAATTAATGCAAGGTACCTCAGCCTCCATTTGCTAATAAAAATCACTGACTATTGTACAAACAAAATATCACTTTGTACAAAATAATTTATCAACCTATTAACTCATTTCCTATATATCAACTTCTCGTCATTCCTGTTCGTTCATTTTAACTGAGAAAAAAAATCTATAGCAAATACCATTCAAACTTAAACAAACTTCAACTTGAAACAACAATTTAATTCAACTCAAACCAGAGATCAAAAGGGTTTCAGCTTGCAAATTTCAACCTATTTCAAAGAAAAGAAAAGCTCTGCTTTCTTTCTTCTGGAAATACGGTGAGTAACACCACAATCTAAATGGTTTAAATATATCATTTTGTTGCCTGCTTATCTCTGAAACTTAGTTTGTTGTGAGAAATTCAACCCAGTTTTCTTTGATATTTGAAATGCCTGTGAGCAAACTTTAACCTTGAATATATTTACATATTGTTTGCTTGATTTTGTGCGCTTGTGAAGATGACTTGAAAGTAGCTTGTAGAAATGAAAAAAATGTATGATTTGTATAAGTTTATACATAAGAATGTATGTATATTTGCCTGTTTTAAACTCTGTGTATGAAAATAGTCTCTGTTAATATACAGGCATTTATACAGGCATCTAAATTTATAAAATAAAAATTTATATCTTTTTAGATAGCTGAGGATAGGCTAAAATTTGTAAACATAAAATGTTTGTAAGCATATAAACTTGATTTTTTTAAAATAAAATCCATAGATATACATGAACTGTTATTTACAAAATATGAAATATCCAGGCCTGATCAAAATTGGCAAAAAAAATTTAATTGTTAAGAAATTATAAATTAAGTCTATAATCGTATTCAAAACTGAAATTCATGAATTTAGAGATAGGAATTATGATTTTTCAGATTAGAATTAGATGAGGAATGATGGGTTGATGGTTTTCGAATTTTCTATTGATTTCTGATGATCTATGTCAAGGTGAAACTCGGGATTGTGATCAATGGTAGTTTTAGTGATGATGATCATCAGAAAAATATAGTTGGATTTTTCTGGTGATTTTGGGGGTCTAGGATCAGCGTAGTAGGGTTTGTGGGTTGTTTTTGTGGGGTTGAGGATCGAGGTGATCTCGGCGTCAATGGAGCTTAGGGTTCAATCGCGATGGTGGTGATCGCGACTTGATGATGTGAGGCTGCTATGGAAGGGAGGCCATGGGTTCCGGTCACCTAGATCGTCGGCGATGGGTGGTTTTCCATTCGAGTTTGGGGTTCCAGTTTGGGTTGAAGCACTCGATTTCGATTCGAGGAAGAACAAATGAATCTAGATGATGGGAAGGCTTGGCGAAGTCATTATTGATGTGTAAAAGGGTTCGCAGTTAATCGGCGTCGAGCGGTTCGCCGTGCACCGTGCACGATTCCATTCGCGTGCCTGTCGATTCCAGGCTTTGGGAAGAAGACGCGAATTCTCGGGGAAGACTCGAAGCATTCGAGTGACAATCTCAGGATTTTTGGGAATTTACTCGGGTTTTCGTTTGTATGGGCTTGTGCAGTTCAAATATGGTTACCAGGTTTGGAATTGGAGAAGAAATATGGTTCAGGATATTAAATCTTACAACCAGGTTCTTTTGAAACATGATTAGTTTGAGGTTTATCCAAATGAAATAAGTTTCCAACATAAATGTGTTAAGTGTCCAAAGTAAAGTTAAACAAGTCAAGACAAAAGTATTTACCAATTTTAATATAAATACAAAGTCATATGGTTTGAGATTTAAATTGTTTTGATTGAAGGATTAGTCTATATTTGCTTTCAAATCAAGGGATAAAAATTGGGTAAATGATTAGAATGAGGTTAATTTAACCATAATTAATAAAAGATCTTAAGTGTTTTGACTAATTCAATCACCTACATTTCATTTAAATGAGATTTAAATGATAAATAAGAAATTAAAGAAATTTAATTAAGAGTCAATTAATTAAAAGGATAATTTCATTACTCAAGAATTAATGATTAATTAAAGAATAATTAATTAAATGTTTGTAATTAATTAATTATTAATTAACCATGACTAGGAATTATCCATAGGCAAATGATCTGGTTTCGATTAATCAGATATCTTAATTGGTTTCACTTATGGATGACTGTATTCTATTGAATGCTATGAATTGCTCGATATCCCTACTATGTGATGCTGTGTGATATGAATTGTTTTAATTCAAGCTGTGATGAATGTAATTTATCTATCTGTGATTTATCTGTGGATCTGTGAACAAGGATAAGCGTTATAGTTTATACCGCTTATCAATTATATTGCTGTATTTGAATCTGTGATGATTGAATGATGTTGCACTATTGTGTGTGAAACCCCTGGACTACACCATACACACACAAATATGGATTTCACGAGGAAATCGGTTAAGTCATAGATGATTTAAATTTAATGTTTTTGAAATTGAAATTTTAATTTCAATTGATTTTGGAAATGGATTTGGATTAAATGTTAAAGCTTGGGAAAGAAGTTTTAAAGAGGAAAGTTACTTTGAATAACTTGGTAAAGTTTTCAATTTAAATAATTTAAATTGAATTTGAATTTAAAATTTGAAATTAAATTCCATGTTTGAAAATTATGGGTTAAAAAATGTGATACAAGTTATAAATGTGTTTTATATGGGTTTCTAAACCATTTTAAAAGTATGGTTTTGAGAATTTGAATTTAACCCAAGGGGTTTAACTTGTATTAATGAATCAGATTTTCCGAAATGGAGACTGTTTGTTTTCAAATGATAAAAGCTTTCATATAAGAAATGAAATTCCAATTTAAGTTAAAGGAATTTCAAGTTTGAATTGAAAAATGGTTTTCGAAGTTATGAGTGAATTCTTTTTGAAAGCTATGAATTAAATCTTGATTTAAAGATTTAATCGAATTGAAATGGAAATTGATTTGGAAAATTTATAAATAGATCTTTGTGAAACTGGGTGAACTTTGTGAGATGAATCTTTTTGTGTAAAAGATTGAAAATGGTAATTTGTTTAAACCATTTGAAAGAAGAGTTTTGGATAATAAATTGTGACTTAACTGAAATCCCAATATCCATATGTTTCGAAATATTGCGCTCACTATTCGGTTTAGCTGGGAGAGGACTTTGTGTCATATAACCCATTCCGAATAGTGATACGACGTGAATGGATAGCATTTGAAGACCGATGTTGAAGACCGGGTGTTTTCGAAAACGAAAGGATAACCTATTGATTGTCTCTGCACTAAGTCGCGCCGGTATAGAGATTTCCTAAGTGATAGGAAGTTCGATCGGGATTGTCAATACTCGGATTACAAGGGCTTCTTCGGAAGTGCCTTCGGTTCTGTTTGAACCCGGAACAGACTTGTATGGTTGTATGTCTGACATTACACTTGAGATATAAAGCTGATTTCTTTCAAATACATTTCTGTTTGGTGGCGGAGATTTATTCTCTTAGCTTAACACCCTTCTCTGAGACGTACGAGCTCAGAGGTTATGTAGTTGAAGGTTATCAGTGATATACTCCAATTTGGTAGTGTGTCATGCTAAGTGTTGCTGTGTGTTGCTGATCATTTGTTGATCAAAGCATGGCTTTGTGAAAAGTGTAGCTTTGTGGACGAGACCTCATCAAACCTCACAACCCGGAAATGGTCAAAACAGGAAAGATGCGGCAAGGTTATGAGGGTCGCACCCTTTAGGGTATGTCATTTCCTTCTGGAAAAAGGTGATATTATGGTATGGAGCCCAGATATTTACCTGTGTGGTTGCTCCAATCTCATTTACTGTGTGATTGTTGCTGTGTGATCGGGGCCTCGGATAAAGGTCGCAAACGACCGGGGGTGGCATATTCGTGTAGTAGTTACCTAGTAAGAGGTAACCCGGCCTTGTGTTGGGAGAGAGCTAGTTAGTTCTCGGGACGTCCCTCCAGAGGCGTTTCCATATGGCAGTAGGAAGTTCCTTAGCCTGACCATTTGTTGGAAAATCCAAAGAAACAATACGAACCTTGTATGGTTTTAGTTGTATAACCTGCTATGGAATGTGGCGGTAACCTGCTATTGAACATAGTAGCTATAGTAGGCATACAATAATGGTTGTATGCTGGCTAAGATTAATATTATAGTTTCGAAATGGTTTCGACACTATGCACTAATGATAATATTAAAAAGATTTTGCGTATCAAGCATGTTTGACTATCATAAGGAGAAATTTCCTCCAATTCTTTGTTTGTATTGTGTGTGTGGCGGGAGGCCTTATGGTAGTTTCATTTTTCCAAAAAGCATTGCGGATTCCAATGTTAAAATTCTTTTGTTGTTTGTTTAAAGATAAACTGTTTTTGTTACTCACACCAGTCCCATGACTGACTCGGAGTTTATTCTTCCCTTCCTAAACTCTAGGTGCCCAAAATTTTCCACACGGACAGTCTGTTGTTGGGTTTTTCAGATAGTCAGGTTTAGTAGATTAGTTGGAGCTAGTTCGGTTTTTGGAATTCACGGACGACTGACCTTGCTTCTCTTGGTGAAACGTGATGGTGGTTCGAGCTGATGTTGGAGTTGTTGGACTCATTCTCTTTTGAGGATCAATTGGAGTTATCACTTATGTTTTCCGTTGTATCATTATTTATCTCTAATATTCTTGTATCATATTGATATCAGTGTTGTATATCATTCTGGATATTGTATTCATTGGAGTTGTATATGATATCATTCATTTGTTTCTTTCGCTGTGTTGTTATACTTACTGTGTTATAAGCTCCAGGGAGCCAGCTTCGGCGTTTGAATCTACGACATTTGAGTACAAGTGAAGTACGGGTGCCGATTTTCGAAGCCCGAGTTCAGGATCTTCACATTTGGTATCAGAGCTAAGGTTAAAACTTTAGCTATAGAGTATAACACATTAAGTAACTCATTATAGATAGGGTGAAGTATACCCTAGAATGAGTAATCCCTAAGATATCTGTCCGTATACCTCAGTATATTCTTTTGCTATCCACTGATAGTAAGTATGAGTGCAAGAAGAGGATGAGATAGGGGACAGGGAAATACGACTATAAATGGTCAATACCCTGTAACAAAAAGGGAGCAATCTTTTCTCTATCAATCTCTTTTGTTCGTCATCTCTTCTATTCTTCGATGGTTCCGGGTAGATCCAGGAAGAAGATTTGATATGTTTGCATGGGACATAAACTCCGAATAGGTCAGAATTGTTTGTTTGGATGAATTAGTTGCTTTAGTTGCTATGGTTGATAGATATAATTTGGTTTCTAAACTAAAAGTTTTGGAATTGTATCCATATATCTGTCTATTTTCGGGTCCCAAAATGTTCTACGAATGGTTAGTTATCCCTTCGGACTAACCGATGCCACTGTATATTTCGTAGATCTGGATAACCCGAGTATCTTGTGAAGTGTAAAAACAGATTCGTTCTTGAATCTATTATTGATATTCTGATTTGGTAAGCCAAATGCAGAATAGATGTTCAGTTTGATTTGATGAAATATTTTTCACCTATCTTTGTGTCTCCCTGGCAAATTTCGTGGATGAAATTTCTTATGGGGGGAAGTCTGTAACGATCCCAGATTTTATATAAATTTAAATTGATAATTAATTGAATTTTTAAATTAAAATTGTAAAATTAATTGTAAATTGAAGCGAGTTTCCCTAATTCAAATAGAACATATATTAAATCATATGAATTTAAATATTGTATATATGTGATTTGGATTTAAATTTCAAGTAAATGGTTTAAAGATAAATTATGAAAATAAAAGGTAACACCTTAAATAAAATTTTAATAACAAATTAAAATAGAAATTTATTTGTAAGGTAATAAAGACAAGTCAAAAAAAGGACTATATAATTTAAGAAAGAAAGATAAGTTATGTATGAACACTTGAAAAAAAACAAAAAAAAAACATGTACACTTGCAAATGAAAAATAAATGAAACAAAAATACATGTACATAAAGCTGCCAGGCAAGTAAATATGTATGTGTAGTAGTATGCAAGACAAGAAGTAAGTAATAGGAAAAGTAAAGTAAAAACATAAATATCTATGTATAAATAAATAGGATAAGTATAAGCTTGTTAAACAAGACAATCATAATTAATGCAAGGTACCTCAGCCTCCATTTGCTAATAAAAATCACTGACTATTGTACAAACAAAATATCACTTTGTACAAAATAATTTATCAACATGTTAAATCATTTCCTATATATCAACTTCTCTTCATTCCAGTTCGTTCATTTTAACTGAGAAAAAAAATCTAAAGCAAATACCATTCAAACTTAAACAAACTTCAACTTGAAACAACAATTTAATTCAACTCAAACCAGAGATCAAAAGGGTTTCAACTTGCAAATTTCAACCTGTTTCAAAGAACAGAAAAGCTTTGCTTTCTTTCTTCTGGAAATACGGTGAGTAACTCCACAATCTAAATGGTTTAAATATATTGTTTTGTTGCCTGCTTATCTCTGAAACTTAGTTTGTTGTGAGAAATTCAACCCAGTTTTCTTTGATATTTGAAATGCCTGTGAGCAAACTTTAAACCTTGATATATTTACATATTGTTTGCTTGATTTTGTGCGCCTGTGAAGATGACTTGAAAGTAGCTTGTAGAAATGAAGAAAATGTATGATTTGTATAAGTTTATATATAAGAATGTATGTATATTTGCCTATTTTAAACTCTGTGTATGAAAATAGTCTCTGTTAATATACAAGCATCTAAATTTATAAAATAAAAATTTATATCTTTTCAGATAGCTGAGGATAGGCTAAAATTTGTAAACATAAAATGTTTGTAAGCATATAAACTTAATTTTTTTTAAATAAAATCCATAGATATACATGAACTGTTATTTACAAAATATGAAATATCCAGGCCTGATCAAAATTGGCAAAAAAATTTAATTGTTAAGAAATTATAAATTAAGTCTATAATCGTATTCAAAACTGAAATTCATGAATTTAGAGATAGGAATTATGATTTTTCAGATTAGAATTAGATGAGGAATGATGGGTTGATGGTTTTCGACTTTTCTGTTGATTTCTGATGATCTATGTCAAGGTGAAACTCAGGATTTTGATCAATGGTAGTTTTAGTGATGATGATCATCAGAAAAATATAGTTGGATTTTTCTAATGATTGTGGGGGTCTAGGATCAGCGTAGTAGGGTTTGTGGGTTGTTTTTGTGGGGTTGAGGATCGGGGTGATCTAGGCGTCAATGGAGCTTCGGGCTCGATCGCGATAGTGGTGATCGCGACTTGATAATGTGAGGCTACTATGGAAGGGAGGCCGTGGGTTCCGGTTACCTAGATCGTCGGCGATGGATGGTTTTCCATTCGAGTTTGGGGTTCCAGTTTGGGCTGAAGCACACGATTTCGATTCGAGGAAGAACAGATGAATCTGGATGATGGGAAGGCTTGTTGAAGTCATAATTGATGTATGGAAGGGTTCGTAGTTGATCGGCGTCGAGCGGTTCGCCGTGCACCGTGCACGATTCCATTCGCGTGCCTGTCGATTTCAGGCTTTGGGAAGAAGACGCGAATTCTCGGGGAAGACTCGAAGCATTCGAGTGACAATCTCGGGATTTTTGGGAATTTATTCGGGTGTTCGTTTGTATGGGCTTGTGCAGTTCAAATATGGTTACCAGGTTTGGAATTGGAGAAGAAAAATGGTTCAGGATATTAAAATATTACAACCAGGTTCTTTTGAAACATGATTAGTTTGAGGTTTATCCAAATGAAATAAGTTTCCAACATAAATGTGTTAAGTGTCCAAAGTAAAGTTAAACAAGTCAAGACAAAAGTATTTACCAATTTTAATATAAATACAAAGTCATATGGTTTGAGATTTAATTGGTTTTGATTGAAGGATTAGTCTATATTTGCTTTCAAATCAAGGGATAAAAATTGGGTAAATGATTAGAATGAGGGTAATTTAACCTTAATTAATAAAAGATCTTAAGTGTTTTGACTAATTTAATTACCTACATTTCATTTTAATGAGATTTAAATGATAAATAAGAAATTAAAGAAATTGAATTAAGAGTCAATTAATTAAAAGGATAATTTCATTACTCAAGAATTAATGATTAATTAAAGAATAATTAATTAAATGTTTGTAATTAATTAATTATTAATTAACCCTGACTAGGAATTATCCATAGGCAAATGATCTGGTTTCGATTAATCAGATATCTTAATTGGTTTCACTTATGGATGATTGTATTCTATTGAATGCTGTGAATTGTTCGATATCCCTACTATGTGATGCTGTGTGATATGAATTGTTTTAAATCAAGCTATGATGAATGTAATTTATCCATCTGTGATTTATCTGTGGATCTATGAACAAGGATAAGCGTTATAGTTTATAGCGCTTATCAATTATATTGCTGTATTTGAATCTGTGATAATTGAATGATGTTGCACTATTGTGTGTGAAACCCCTGGACTACACCATACACACACAAATATGGATTTCACGAGGAAATCGGTTAAGTCATAGATGATTTTAATTTAATGTTTTTGAAATTGAAATTTTCATTTCAATTGATTTTGGAAATGGATTTGGATTAAATGTTAAAGCTTGGGAAAGAAGTTTTAAAGTGGAAAGTTACTTTGAATAACTTGGTAAAGTTTTCAATTTAAATAATTTAAATTGAATTCTAATTTAAAATTTGAAATTAAATTCCATGTTTGAAAATTATGGGTTAAAAAATGTGATACAAGTTATAAATGTGTTTTATATGGGTTTCTAAACCATTTTAAAAGTATGGTTTTGAGAATTTGAATTTAACCCAAGGGGTTTAACTTGTATTAATGAATCAGATTTTCCGAAATGAAAACTGTTTGTTTTCAAATGATAAAAGCTTTCATATAAGAAATGTAATTCCAATTTAAGTTAAAGGAATTTCAAGTTTGAATTGAAAAATGGTTTTCGAAGTTATGAGTGAATTCTTTTTGAAAGCTATGAATTAAATCTTGATTTAAAGATTTAATCCAATTGAAATGGAAATTGATTTGGAAAATTTATGAATAGATCTTTGTGAAACTGGGTGAACTTTGTGAGATGAATCTTTTTGTGTAAAAGATTGAAAATGGTAATTTGTTTAAACCATTTGAAAGAAGAGTTTTGGATAATAAATTGTGACTTAACTGAAATCCCAATATCCATATGTTTTGAAATATTGCGCTCACTATTCGGTTTAGCCGGGAGAGGACTTTGTGTCATATAACCCATTCCGAATAGTGATACGACGTGAATGGATAGCATTTGAAGACCGGTGTTGAAGACTGGGTGTTTTCGAAAACGAAAGGATAACCTATTGATTGTCTCTGCACTGAATCGTGCCGGTATAGAGATTTCCTAAGTGATAGGAAGTCCGATCGGGATTGTGAATACCCGGATTGCAAGGGCTTCTTCGAAAGTGCCTTCGGTTCTGTTCGAACCCGGAACAGACTTGTATGGTTGTATGTCTAACATTACACTTTGAGATATAAAGCTAATTTCTTTCAAATACATCTCTGTTTGGTGGCAGAGATTTATTCTCTTAGCTTAACACCCTTCTTTGAGACGTACGAGCTCAGAGGTTATGTAGTTGAAGGTTATTAGTGATATACTCCAATATGGTAGTGTGGCATGCTAAGTGTTGCTGTGTGTTGCTGATTATTTATTGATTAAAGCATGGCTTTGTGAAAAGTGTAGCTTTGTGGATGAGACCTCATCGGACCTCACAACCCGGAAATGGTCGAAACAGGAAAGATGCGGCAAGGTTATGAGGGTCGCACCCTTTAGGGTATGTCATTTCCTTCTAGAAAAAAGGTGATATTATGGTATGGAGCCCAGATATTTACCTGTGTGGTTGCTCCAATCTCATTTACTGTGTGATTGTTGCTGTGTGATCGAGGCCTCGGATAAAGGTCGCAAACGACCGGGGGTGGCATATTCGTGTAGTAGTTACCTAGTAAGAGGTAACCCGGCCTTGTGTTGGCAGAGAGCTAGTTAGTTCTCGGGACGTCCTTCCAGAGGCATTTCCATGTGGCAGTAGGAAGTTCCTTAGCCTGACCATTTGTTGGAAAATCCAAAGAAACAATACGAACCTTGTATGGTTTTAGTTGTATAACATGCTATGGAATGTGGCGGTAACCTGCTATTGAACATAGTAGCTATAGTAGGCATACATTAATGGTTGTATGCTGGCTAAGATTAATATTATAGTTTCGAAATGGTTTCGACACTATGCACTAATGATAATATTAAAAAGATTTTGCGTATCAAGCATGTTTGATTATCATAAGGAGAAATCTCCTCCAATTCTGCGTTTGCATTGTGTGTGTGGCGGGAGGTATTGTGGTAGTTTCATTTTTCCAAAAAGCATTGCGGATTCCAATGTTAAAATTCTTTTGTTGTTTGTTTAAAGATAAACTGTTTTTGTTACTCTCACCAGTCCCATGACTGACTCGGAGTTTATTGTTCCCTTCCTAAACTCTAGGTGCCCAAAATTTTCCACACGGACAGTCTGGAGTTGGGTTTTTCAGATAGTCAGGTTTAGTAGATTATTTGGAGCTAGTTCAGTTTTTGGAATTCACGGACGACTGACCTTGCTTCTCTTGGTGAAACGTGATGGTGGTTCGAGCTGATGTTGGAGTTGTTGGACTCATTCTCTTTTGAGGATCAATTGGAGTTATCACTTCTGTTTTCCGCTGTATCATTATTTATCTCTAATATTCTTGTATCATATTGATATCATTGTTGTATATCATTCTAGATATTGTATTCATTGGAGTTGTATATGATATCATTCATTTGTTTCTTTCGCTGTGTTGTTATACTTACTGTGTTATAAGCTCCGAGGAGCCAGATTCGGCGTTTGAATCTACGACATTTGAGTACAAGTGAAGTACGGGTGCCGATTTTCGAAGGTCGAGTTCAGGATCTTCATATTTGGTATCAGAGCTAAGGTTAAAACTTTAGCTATGGAGTATAACACATTAAGTAACTCATTATAGATAGGGTGAAGTATACCCTAGAATGAGTAATCCCTAAGATATTTGTCCGTATACCTCAGTATATTCTCTTGCTATCCACTGATAGTAAGTATGAGTGTAAGAAGAGGATGAGATAGGGGACAGGGAAATACGACTATAAATGGTCAATACCCTGTAACAAAAAGGGAGCAATCTTTTCTCTATCAATCTCTTTTGTTCGTCATCTCTTCTATTCTTCGATGGTTCCGGGTAGATCTAGGAAGAAGATTTGATATATTTGCATGGGACATAAACTCCGAATAGGTCAGAATTGTTTGTTTGGATGAATTAGTTGCTTTGGTTGCTATGGTTGATAGATATAATTTGGTTTCTAAACTAAAAGTTTTGGAATTGTATCCATATATCTGTCTATTTTCGGGTCCCAATATGTTCTACGAATGGTTAGTTATCCCTTCGGACTAACCAATGCCACTGCATATTTCGTAGATCTGGATAACCCGAGTATCTTGTGAAGTGTTAAAACAGATTCGTTCTTGAATCTATTGTTGATATTCTGATTTGGTAAGCCAAATGCAGAATAGATGTTCAGTTTGATTTGATGAAATGTTTTTCACCTATCTTTGTGTCTCCCTGGCAAATTTCGAGGATGAAATTTCTTATGGGGGGAAGTCTGTAACGATCCCAGATTTTATATAAATTTAAATTGATAATTAATTGAATTTTTGAATTAAAATTGTAAAATTAATTATAAATTGAAGCGAGTTTCCCCAATTCAAATAGAATATATATTAAATCATATGAATTTAAATATTATATATATGTGATTTGGATTTAAATTTCAAGTAAATGGTTTAAAGATAAATTATGAAAATAAAAGGTAACACCTTAAATAAAATTTTAATAATAAATTAAAATAGAAATTTATTTGTAAGGTAATAAAGACAAGTCAAAAAGAAAAGGACTATATAATTTAAGAAAGAAAGAAAGATAAGTTATGTATGAACACTTGAAAAAAATAAAACAAAAACATGTACACTTGCAAATGAAACAAAAATACATGTACATAAAGCCGCCAGGCAAGTAAATATGTATGTGTAGTAGTATGCAAGACAAGAAGTAAGTAATAGGCAAAGTAAAGTAAAAACATAAATATCTATGTATAAATAAATAGGATAAGTATAAGCTTGTTAAACAAGACAATCATAATTAATGCAAGGTACCTCAGCCTCCATTTGCTAATAAAAATCACTGACTATTGTACAAACAAAATATCACTTTGTACAAAATAATTTATCAACCTATTAACTCATTTCCTATATATCAACTTCTCGTCATTCTAGTTCGTTCATTTTAACTGAGAAAAAAAATATTGCGCTCACTATTCGGTTTAAACCATTTGAAAGAAGAGTTTTGGATAATAAATTGTGACTTAACTGAAATCCCAATATCCATATGTTTTGAAATATTGCGCTCACTATTTGGTTTAGCCGGGAGAGGACTTTGTGTCATATAACCCATTCCGAATAGTGATACGACGTGAATGGATAGCATTTGAAGACCGGTGTTGAAGACCAGGTGTTTTCGAAAACGAAAGGATAACCTATTGATTGTCTCTGCACTGAGTCGCGCCGGTATAGAGATTTCCTAAGTGATAGGAAGTCCGATCGGGATTGTGAATACCCGGATTGCAAGGGCTTCTTCGGAAGTGCCTTCGGTTCTGTTCTAACCCGGAACAGACTTGTATGGTTGTATGTCTGACATTACACTTTGAGATATAAAGCTGATTTCTTTCAAATACATTTCTGTTTGGTGGCAGAGATCTATTCTCTTAGCTTAACACCCTTCTCTGAGACGTACGAGCTCAGAGGTTATGTAGTTGAAGGTTAACAGTGATATACTCCCAATTTGGTAGTGTGGCATGCTAAGTGTTGCTGATCATTTGTTGATAAAAGCATGGCTTTGTGAAAAGCGTAGCTTTGTGGACGAGACCTCATCGGACCTCACAACTCGGAAATGGTCGAAACAGGAAAGACGTGCTTAGGTTATGAGGGTCGCACCCTTTAGTGCATGTCATTTCCTTCTGGAAAAAGGTGATATTATGGTATGAAGCCCAGATATTTACCTGTGTGGTTAATCCAATCTTATTTACTATGTGATTGTTGCTGTGTGATCGAGGCCTTGGATAATGGTCGCAAACGACCGGGGGGTGGCATATTCATGTAGTAGTTACCTAGTAAGAGGTAACCCGGCCTTGTGTTGGCAGAGAGCTAGTTAGTTCTCGGGACGTCCCTCCAGAAGCGTTTCCATGTGGCAGTTGGAAGTTCCTTAGCCTGACCATTTGTTGGAAAATCCAAAGAAACAATACGAACCTTGTATGGTTTTAGTTGTATAACCTGCTATGGAATGTGGCGGTAACCTGCTATTGAACATAGTAGCTATAGTAGGCATACAATAATGGTTGTATGCTGGCTAAGATTAATATTATAGTTTCGAAATGGTTTCGACACTATGCACTAATGATGATATTAAAAAGATTTTGCGTATCAAGCATGTTTGACTATCATAAGGAGAAATCTCCTCCAATTTTGCGTTTGCATTGTGTGTGTGGCGGGAGGCCTTATGGTAGTTTCATTTTTCCAAAAAGCATTGCGGATTCCAATGTTAAAATTCTTTTGTTTTTTGTTTAAAGATAAACTATTTTTGTTACTCACAACAGTCCCATGACTGACTCGGAGTTTATTGTTCCCTTCCTAAACTCTGGGTGCCCAAAATTTTCCACACGGGCAGTCTGGAGTTGGGTTTTTCAAATAGTCAGGTTTAGTAGATTAGTTGGAGCTAGTTTAGTTTTTGGAATTCATGGACGACTGACCTTGCTTCTCTTGGTGCAACGTGATGGTGGTTCGAGCTGATGTTGGAGTTGTTGGACTCATTCTCTTTTGAGGATCAATTGGAGTTATCACTTCTGTTTTCCACTGTATCATTATTTATCTCTGATATTCTTGTATCATATTGATATCATTGTTGTATATCATTATGGATATTGTATTCATTGGAGTTGTATATGATATCATTCATTTGTTTCTTCCGCTGTGTTGTTATACTTACTGTGTTATAAGCTCTGGGGAGCCAGATTCGGCATTTGAATCTACGGCATTTGGGTACAAGTGAAGTACAGGTGCCGATTTTCGAAGGCCGAGTTCAGGATCTTCACATAAAGTATCTACACCATACATTATTTGCAACTTTAGTTCAATTCTGTAATTGAGCTAATTTCAACTACACTTTTTAGTATATTGCCTTAGAACTGGATACCGATCATGTTTGAGGAGATTTACTCTTGACAAACTTTGTAATACATACTATGTGCTTTTACATAGTATCAATACTTGAACTTCCAAAAACTTCCACTGTACGGTGATGAGCTACATTCAGTGCATCCAGCTGCCCTGTGCCCTTCAAATATTGTTCCCTTTTTGCTCTGATCACTCAGGCCTCCGGTAATTATTTCTCCACCTTTAAATATATTAAATAGACATTAATTCCTTATACTCCTTTCATAAGTTAGCAACTAAATTACTCCATGCAAAAGTTTCAACTGTTTTGTCTTAGTTTTTAAATTGTCTCCTTGCTTAATCTTTTTATGCAACAAAACAAATTAAGTCACTTATTGCTTAATTTACTGTTATCTGTTGACCATGGCCACAACTTTTCAAACATCAGATTCAGTCACTTTTTTATCTCCATTTGTTTCATTTCCTTTTTCCGGACAACTGTTGGCATGGGCTTATTACAGTGGATAATTTTATGCAATTTCTATCAGTATGTGGTTATCCATTTTTACATCATACATAGAGTACTATGACATTTTATACATTGGAAACCAAAATAGATATTACCTGATAAGAGATATACATGATTCATGTTGCTATCCCATAAAATTTTATTCCTCATTTTCCATAAACATTATGGTAGTAATGACAATATTTACTGTATTCATCTATTCATATGTTACAGGCCCACCTCTCGACGTCATCAATGTGTTAATCATGTACTTTATGCATGGCAATTAAATAGGTACATATTTCTTCCATTAATTTATGAGTTTTCTACATTCCATCATTATAATTTGTGCAACAGATAGGTGCATATTTCTTCCTGTAATTTGATACTTTTATGCATTCCATCTTTATAATTTGCTCAGCATTGAAAACCTTAGTTTTTTCAAAAAAAAGGTCCAGAGAGATTGGTTGGCTAACCTTTTCTTTTCCACGTTACATATTTACCATTGCACCACATTACTACTGCAGTCCAATAGTAGTAAACAATTTATGTACTCTTTTCTACTACTCTTTTGACCATAGTATAGATGTCCAATTTGGAAACAACTGTTTGGTCAAGTTGTTTAAATATAGAAAGGATGTATGTTAATGATAGAAGAAGCTTATAGTTCGATCTAAATATGGAGGTTATATCCCTTCAATTATATCATTTTTCTTATTGTTAGTTCCTCTATAGCTACATGATTTAAATTGTATTTGAATATACCGGTAAGAGTACAATATGTTACAGCTATATTTATTTCTATATGCAATTGCAAAAGATGGACTACGGCCTTTAACTACCACACTTTGCTGTTTGATTATAGTTTTTGCACTGCGTGGAAAAGTACTCAAACATTTGAATACTATTTTCCTTCCCAGACTTTCTGAAATTTTTTCAAACATATTCCGATAGTTGCACGAGTCTATTACATTTACTATAATTTGTTAATATATTCTCTTTATTTATCAAAGGTAGTGTACCGTTGTTTATCATGCTGTGGCTCTCAAACTCAACATGACAGCCGCTCTAAGGTATGTGGGTTGCTTGCCTCCTTCTTCTCTCTTTTATTTAGCTCTGATTTTCTTATATGGTATTCATCCTGCCGATTCAATTGAGGTTATCCTTTCCTCTAAAATTATTGATACCTTTAAATAGCAATAGTCTTAAGGAGCTACCTAGAGACATGACACCGTACACCAAAATTTACCCCATTGTTTCTGGAAAAAGGAAGCTAAAATTTTGTCAGATTCCTAACTAATGTCACTTATTATTCTGCAGTAGATGGTGATGTATTTGTATGTAAGAAACCAAAAAACATAGCATAAGAGTGGAGCGTAAGTTACTGTCACTACCATTGTAATACTCATAACTTATTTGTATTAAAAAAAACTTATTTACAACGTACAACACTTATTTAACTTAACTGATATTAAAAAACTTTTTTAATATAGATTAAATTTAAAAAACATTAGGTACATTTTAAAAACTTATCCGACTTTGATAAATTTTTATATGAAACTTAATTACCTTTTATAAAAAAAATTATTTTTAATCAAATATAGTCAACGTAGAAAAAATAACAACTAGATAAATTTTTATATAAAACTTGAATAGCTTTTATAAACTTTGTATGCATCCCTATTGACATTGATTTAGTATGCATCATTTTTTTACCTTCACTGTCAAGTATGAACAAATTTTTGGTAAACTCTTATGCTTAATCAACTGGAATTTACACCGAAGTTAAAAAATTTAAGAATATCATAACATGTGTTTAAGAAATTCACCACATGTGTTTAAGAAGGGCGAGTTGAGAGGATTGGTTTGGGTAATGTTTTTGCTTCTGGTTGGTGATTGGATAGTGGAGAAGTGGAGGCAGTTGAGAGGATTGGTTTGGGTGTTTTGCAGTTTTGTGTTCAGGTGAGGTTGCAGTGATTGGATTGGAATCTAGATATGAAGGGGAGGGAAGGATATTGAATAAAGAGCAATTGCATGCGTACAGAGATATCAGACACTGTGGATATTGAATGCTTGGCCTAAACTCTTTGAATATGATATTGCATGGTTAATTCAACATTTCAAATTTCCTACTTATCAAAAGGGCTTGCATAAATTTTTTTTAAACTAAAGAAGTAAAGAGAGAAAAAAAACTTTGCATAAAAAATTACTAACTCAATCGGTTTGAGGTCCAAAACTTAAAAAATGAATTGAAAAATAAAAAAACGGCGATTGAAAACATTGTCGAAAAATAAAATGCAAATTGAAAAATTCGAGGTCGCGAATACGAAGTAGGCGATCGTGAGTTGTAGATGGAAAAAAAGGGATGGAGTTTGATAATTGGTGATTTGCCGAGGAGGAGATTTGCTTATTGGTTTGGGATTGAGTGGCACAGTGGCGTATGTTGGTTGGAAGGTCGACAACTGCTTTGCTGAGGGAAGTGGTGATTATGAGGGATGTTGAGGATTCTGGGTGAAGGCGTTTGAGGATCGTGCATTTGTTGTACGAGATGCATAAACTTCGGTTTGAGGTTGAAGGTGGTTGTGATGATCAGTAAAGGTGGTTGATGGGTTCTGGAGTTTTGAGGTCGAGTTAATATGTCTCCACAATGTGATATGTGATGCCCCACCTCTATGCTCATGCTAGCCAAGGACACCACTGTGTAATGCCATCGACTAGCGCGAAGAATAAGGCTGTTAAGGAGCGACCATCCGTGTAATTGCCTTGTGCGAGCACCAATATGTCAGATAGTATAACATGCATTTCATTTCAAGAGGAAATCCGACATACCGATACAAACTCAAAGCGACTACACAGTGGCTAAGTGGACCTCGGAAACAAGTATAGAAATAAACATAACATAAATTAGTCATAGATGTTCATATCTCAAAGGCGAAAACAGATATGAATATAACACATAAAAGTGTACATCAGAGTAGTGGTCAAACAAGATCCACAATATCACAAAAGAATAGTTACAAGCGCTAGACAAAAGAATAAGTATACATCATCGAGTCTGTATCTCAAATGTATAACAAGAAAAACTACAAATGTAATGTAGTTAGACAAAAAGTCAGAAGATGATCCCATATGAGGAGTCAAGTAGAAGCACCTGTAACATCTCGGTCTGACCCGAGTATTATTTAATAAGAAAATAATAAACGGATCAATCTAGCTATAAATATCAGATAAAGGAATGAGATATAAGCAGAGATATAATAAGAACGTATGATAACAATGGTGTCAAGCTGTGACAAGTATGTTTTAAACAACAACAAAATCATACAATATCTCAAGAAATCTCAAAGCATAAAAAAGAATGTCATATTCTTTATTTTATTCACCAAACTGCAAATATTGACAACCATAGCATTGCCAATCACAAAAGTTAGTGAAACACAAATTCTAGAAATCATCAATTAGAAATCCAGAAATCACAAAGAGGTAGGCCTATCACAAACGGAAGCATGAAAACTCATCAACACGTGTATCACAAATGGAACGCTATTCCATGGTCGCTAACCATAAATATTGAGCCGAAGCTCCACAAACGGTCCGAAGACCACGGGTCGCTACCCCACCAAATTGAACCGAAGTTCCACAGAAACGGGGTTTAGTCTCCCTCCCAGACAAATAGACATCGCACATCGCTAGTCTAAACCACAAAATGATCATCATCGATCAATAAAAAGTGTCGATTACACTAAGCTAGTAAATATATGAGTTTAGCTTCATGTCCCATAACCACTAGCTTAACTTAAATATTTACGAACAAATTGTAGATTTCCACTCGAAAATGGTCACAAGAGTTTCAATCGAACAAGTACAAAAATTAACCGACGAAGTAAACGCAAGCGTTTCATACCACTTGTTTTGCTAAGCTGTTTAATTATATTTTCTCATACGAATGAGGTAAAGGTTTGTATATACTAATAGATTGGAAAACGGTTTTGAAAACAAGCTTTATGTTTAAAAATAGAGTTGAAATCATCTTTGTAAAAGAGTTTGAATATTTACTACTAGTATAGAAAACCTTTATATTTTAAAGTGACAAATCACAGAAATGATTGTAGAAACAATCAATCACAAGAATTCACATTTCGATAATGTGTATCAAACCATAGAAATCGATATCAAATCGATCAAATAGAAACACCAAAAATCCAGAAAAGAAATCACCAAAGTTGATATTAATTGACAATAACTATATGGATAATCAAAAATCGATAAATTTGGAAATCCACATAAAAATAGGCTAATATCCAGAAATCAATAGCCATAGACGTCTGTGGGAAATCCACAGACGTCTGTCACCTATTTCGAGAAAAAAATTTCCTGAAGCCACAGACGTCTGTCACCTGTAGTGGGACAGAATTTTCGAAGCCCTTAAATGGGCAAACCTAGACAACTTCTCGGATTCGGAGCGATTGAATGAGCAACGGCGACATAGGATTTATGCCAAGCGACAACCCAGCCCTAAAGGCTCTTCAATTCACCCAAAACAACATGTCTAAACACCTATACTAGGGTTTTCATAAATTTTGACTTCAAAATACCAAAATTAGGAAAATTCACCAAACCAATTCAATTCAAAAGCAATTGAATAAGAAATAGATGTTAGGAATTCATACCATGCAATCAGGGATAGTTATAGACATAGATGTGAGATAAAAATCTCACTTTTAAACCCAAAAACAAGGAAGGAGAAGCTTGAAAACAAAGGAGGATCAACCACTCTTCAATCCCAACTCAAGAAGCTTGAATTTAAGCTTAAAAGAGAAACATTTCCTAGATTAGGTTTAGGAATTTCTGAAATTGAAAGGAGAACGAGTTGGGGAAGAAGAGGAGAAGGCTTACTAAAGCTTCTTCTTGAATTTGGAGCTAGAACTTGATTTGCAAATTGGAAACTAGGGCTTAGGAATTCTAATTCTTTTTCTCTTCCCCCATTTTTATCTAAAGCTTGAGTTGTATTAGGAAAATGAAATGAATGAAGAGAAGGGAGGGTGAAGCTTGGGTCTAATAGGCTGAAACTAGACCAAAGCCCTAAGTGAAAAAGTATCAAAATTTCACTAACTCCAAACATATCAATGTTTATACTCAAAAAGGTCGCAAACGTCATTTTGAACTCAATGGGGGTGGTCTCGAGTCCCAATTCAACTGTTTGCAAAAAGTAGATTTTCGAACTAAAATCCGACTAACGATACCATATTTAAATAAAATATTTAAATATTAAATTGTAAAATATGCGGGTTGTTACATGATATTATGACAGAGGTGTAGAAGTTGTGCCGTAGTGGAGTGTAATATGATAGAGGTGTGTTAGGCAGAGGAAGGTGAAGGGGTGATGACTGGTTGAAGTGATGCAGAGCAGTGATGGATGATGTTGTTGGTTGAATTAGAGGAAGGCAGTAGTGGATTGTTGATAGTTTTAAGGGGATGAATTCAGGTTACTATGTAGTTGAAGGTGTTTCTATGCAAAGTTGTATGATGCAGTGGAGTTTCGTAGAGGCAGTTGATGCTCATGGATGTGTGGTGATGTGGAAGGAAGTTTATACAGAGGAGGTTTGAGGCAGTGGTGCAGTGATGTATGATGAGTGTTTGTTAGCTGAAGTTGCAGAGGAGGGAGGTGATAGCAATGCTGTGGAGTTTGTGTCGGTTTATAGAAGAGGTTGTTTGTGTTTGTAGTGGAGGAAATAGTGGTTGTAATGGAAGCAGGCTTCAACTGTAGGTGAATTGGATGGTTTGGTATGTAATTGTGAATTGGATGGTGGTGGTTGTTGTTATGGTGGGTGAGGCAGTTATTTTAGTTGTGGTTCATGTGCAGGTTGAGGATAGATGGAAGAAGTTGATGGACAGGAGTTTTGTTTGGTTTGTGGGAGGTGATTGTTGCTGTGGCCTTGATGGCAGAGAGTTAAGGCAGTGAAGTGGAATGGGTGCATTCATGAAGGTGGTGCAATGTATGGTGGCAGCATAGTTTATGGATAGCAGAACTAGGCAGAGGTGGGTTAGGGTGAAGAAGATGCTCCTGCAATTGTAAATGAAATGTGATGCAAATGCAATTGTAAACAAAATGTACTGTAAGTGTGGTTGCAATGCAGTGATGCTGATGTGAGAAGGAATAGTGCAGAGATGGTGAGTGGTAGCAAGGAAGTGAATGTAAGAGAAATAAGGTTAAAAAATGTAGAATACAAATGTAATGAAGCAACAAAAATTTACAGAGAATATCAAATGCATGTAAAAATTAAATGTAACAAATGTAATTTTTTTATATGTAATTGAACTATACAAATGTCACGAAATGTGGAAAGCAGAGAATAGATAATGCAAAGCAGAAATAGAACAGAGCAAGCTAGCAAACCCTTATGTATATTTTTTTTAATGCAAAGTAGTTTTTTTATTTTTTATTTTAAGTTTTGGAAAGAAAACAAAACCAAACCAAACACAAATAAGTCAAAACAAATGAAAACAAAGCAAAACAAATGCTCAACAGTATTTTATTTCTTTTTTTAAGAAGAACAAAACACAAAATAAACACAAAATAAAATAAAACAAAAATAATTCGATGACACAAAAATATGCGGTTGTAGTAGGTGGATTTGGGTTGGTACATGATAGTGATATATCTTCCATTTTAATTTTGGTTTGGTACGAGAATCAATGAAAATTTCAAAGCTTTTCCACGTGCATGCATCTTCCTATCATGCTGTTTTTAAAAGTGAATGCATCTTCCGTTTTTAAACGTGGAAATTAGACATTGTTTCCTTGTTTTAAATAGGAAAGTAGAAATTCATTTTTTGAATTTCAATGTGTTCAAACTGCGGCACCAAAAGTAAATATTTGTTTCAGTAATTTAGGTAAGAATAGGAGGAAGTAATTCAGGCAATTAACGCTGAAATGTTATAATCCTAATTAATACAACATCGGAGTTTATGATTTTGTTTGCAGTCACATCGGAGTTTTCAATTTTGTTTACACTTTGAACTTATAAATTAAATGTTTATGATTTTTGTTTGCAGTCACATCGGAGTAGCAACAACGTTTCAAATGGTGGTAATATACAAGTTCAGAATCAGTCTAGAAAGTGCAAATTATTGGGTTGGTAAAGAAATATTGTCGTAGAAGCAACAATTGCATCTAATGATCCTACAGTTTTAGTGCATCATGTACCACTTGGAGCAGATGCTTGGAAGGTTTGAATTGATTCAGTGGTGGAGCACGGCGCTATTTTATAAAGGCCTACTTCGGATATCTATACTATTGGACAAGTGGTTGGGACGACTGTTGCTTGGCATAAGGAATTTATCTCTTTTAATTAGTATGTATAGTACTCTTACTGAAATATGTTATGGATTTAATTGTGTTTTGTATTGAACTTATGAATTCATAAATGGTGTAAACTCGAATTGTTTTCGATTTTCTTGAATGCAAATGGTTTGTGTTGTTTCAAGTAATTTGCATGATTGTGTATAATATTAACGAAATATTGGTTTTAGTTATGATATTAAGAAATTTATAGCGGCTGTGAAAAGATGATTATAGTTATTTGTAGCAGTTGTAAAAGTATATGTTGCAACTGTCATTGTTAGTTATATTTCATCCTTCTACAACTGCAAGCGGTAGTTGTAAAAAGCCTTTTACAAGTGCTAAAAGCAGTTGTAACTAGTCATTTACAACTTGCATGTTGCAGTTGTAAATGGTTTTCCGTAGTGTAAATAAGTTTTCTACAACTAGTAGTGGCAGTTGTAAAATAAGTTTCTACAACTGCTTCTGCAAATGTTCCCTCCAGTGGTAAAATAATTCGGATCTATTACAACTGCGGATATAACGACTGGCGGGTGCTAGTTAAAATAGACATATTACAACTGTTTTTGGCAGTTGCGAAAAGGTATTTTGTTGTAGTGTGAAAAACTAAACACAGAATCTCACAGCAGAATGACAAAGTATAATAATCAAATAAACAGTTCATGAAGCTGTTTTACAATATACATTTGATTACACAATTTTTACAACATAATCAGAGTATAATCAACAAACATACCAAAATAATGCAGCGGAATAATAATAGTAAATACGGTCCAGCAAACTCCATCTTCATCTTCAAGGAATATATCTTCAACACTGAAATACTCAGGCTAACCCGAGCGTAATGAAAAGACAAAACACTCGAGTCAGAACTAAAAGTTTTTATGTGAGTTAAATCAATAACAAGTAAATATGAGTGTGATAGCTTTAGAGATGTTTACGGGATTTTACATCTCCTATCCAGTGTATAACGTGCATGCAATAACTTAAGAGATGTTCCGGGATTTTCCATTTCCTAAGAATCCGTTAAACTATCTATATATAGTAGAATATGCTATATATGTAATGTCTATCAGTAAAGTAAAGTATTAAAATAGCATTAAGGCTTTACATTGATCCCCCTGAACACATTTTTAAGCATTGTCCTACAGTTTGCCTTAGTAGCATCACCAGTAACGTCGGTAGCCAGAGAGGCGCCGTGATAAGACAACACTAAACAAAGTCGTAGTGGGCGCGAATAAGGATAAAGAGTATGACAAGGCACGTGAGGCGATGGCCAAGGTAGGATACTACCATTTTGCGTTTCCTGACTGGTGGTAACCCCTAAGGGCCCACCGCGAACATCCATCCCATAATCAAATCAAGGTGCACCAATCAAGTCAAAATCAATATAGTAAAACGAAGAACAGATGTCGCTAGAGGTAGCTAGCTTATTGATTAGGTATGGCTCCTGTTTTAGTCAATTCAAATTAACATAAGTGTCGGGGTCATCCATCATCGTTCTCTTTCTTCAAATCCAGCAAACGCCTCCAATTCAACCACTTCATTTTGGATAACATCCACCGCATACACAGTTGCTAAAGTGGTTCCAATATTGACAGAGAGTATGCCAATAAGAGGCCCCGGTCTCTTTAACAACCAAACGTGATTATTCACACTGGTTGGTCCTTTTACATTTCGAAACCGATTCATATTTGATATAAAAAATCATATTCACTTCAAAATATTACTTCATTTCAAAATACCATATTTGCTCAAAATATGTCATTTTCACCTGAAAATATCATTTTAAATTCCAACTTAGGTTATATCCTCATTTAACCACATTCGCGTTTAAATCAACGGTTTAAATATAAACATTCCAACTTTGCACGGTTTGAATTTTTAGAAAATAGTTTGAATAGTTTAAAATAGTTTAAATAGTTTAAAGATTTAAAACAGCTTGATATAAAATGTTTGAGTATTGAACATGGTTTATATAGTAAAATAGTTTGGAAAATCAAAATAATTTGAGTATAAAAAAATAGATTTTAAACAGTTTATATTAAAATACTTTATTTTGAAAATAATATAAAATCAAACTATTTCTATCCATTTCAACAGATCTAGACCCATGTCCAGATTTCGAATCAACAAAACTCAATTTCTAATCTTTCAATTCAATTGACTCAATTTCGATTTAGTTTCAAATCAACTTGATTTCAATTTCAATTTGAATTAACTTCAATTTTCGAAACATTCATTTTTAACTTCAAATTCGACTCAACAATTCAATTCAATGATTTAAATTTCAATCCAATTCTTATTTTAAACCATTTCAATTTATATCAATTTAAAGTTCAATTACTGATTTAAACACTTAAATCAAATTAAATCTCATAGTTCAATTTAAGGTTCAAATCTTTAAAATAATTAAATTTCCAAAATTTAAGTCATATATCGATTATACTTCACATTTCAAATTTTATTCTTTAAAACAATTCCCTTTAACCAATTTCAGTTTCAACAATTCAAAGCTTGAATTAGAAATAATTCAATTCATAAAAATCCATAATTTATTTCCTTTAAAACAATATCATTTAATTAAAATCCAAATTTAAGATTCTAAAACCATTTAATTTAACCAATCCAGTGTCCGTATATAATTTTCTATCCTATGGCTAAGTGAATGGTTATTTCAATTTTTAATTTCAGGGATGGATATATATCATTTCAATCCGAATCAAAGTGTCATAGGTATATATCATTTCAACATATTTCTTAATTTATTCGAAATAATTCAAATAACAGTTTATATGCTGTCAATTAATCTACAGAGTGATAACAGGGATATATAAAAATAAATAAACATCCAATCATAAAGAATGTCAACAAATAGACATCCATCACAATCAACATCCAAACCAGCCAATAAATCACAACAATTAACTGGTTATCAATATCAGGTATTTAACTAGCAATTCAATTTCAATATTAGTTTAAATGGCAGTTTAATTCAAAAAAAATCTATTTCAATTAAATTGTCAACTTAAACTATCAAACAGCAACCAATAACATTCTTACCACTTCATAAATTTAATTTAACTAACATAAGAAGATTTAGTATTGCGTGAGTGGGTTAGATCACTCACCTTTGATTTATAGCCAATTTAAAATCCAATAAAAACCCAAAATTTGAACAGTCTCCAAATTCAACCAAACCAGTTTCTTATTGTCCGAAATTTCGATACGAACCCAAAGGAAGAAACCGCGCATCAATCGGAGTTCGTATGCAAAAGTTATACAGTTAGAAGATTTGAATTTAAAATTTAAATAAAAAATAAACAAAGGGAAATATCATAAATATTACTACCTCTCCTAAAACCTTCGTGAACACGCACGCGATCAACCCATCGACCGCCAACCCTAAGCCACCAGCTGCGGCCTCTACATGCGCTTAACCACCGATCTGACCACGCCACCGTCCTGCTCTTCTCCGGCTGACCTCCCCTTAGCCTTGCGACCGTCCTCAGCACCTCCAGGCATGCTCTGCCGCCGCCGACCTAACGGCCAATTTCTGGCCTCTTCCTGATGATCGGCCACCATAGATCATCACCATTCACCAAGCTCTACATTGTGGTACCCTCCAATTGTTGATTGGTCGACGATCCACCGTTGAATCCAAACCCTAAAATGAACGACCAAAACTACTTCGCCAATTTCTGGAAAGATGGAGCCTCCAATCAAAAAACAAATTGCAGACACAGATTACATTCGTCGAGAGCTTCACGATGATATATTATATGATAGGGTTTGAGTAGTTTGAATTTTGGAGTTTGATTTGGAATTGTAATTAGGGTTTTGCGATGTCTGCCACTGAAAAGGAATAGATAAGAACATAAATTGTACGTATAGAAAATAGAATCGAAGACTGCTAGAGTTTATAATAGCCTATATATAGATAGAGATTGAATGGAAATGGATGGAATAGATCGAATTGGGTCGAAGCGATAACAAAGACCCGAAAAGCCCGTTTCGTTCCCGAAACGAAAATAGGTCATCCCATATGTCAAAATATAGGTTTCCAATATTTTTAAACTCAATGAAAGCAATTTCAAACCCTAATTCTACTATATATAGAAATTAGCTTTTAAAATCGAATTATATTCATTTAAATTTCATTAATTGATTTTTACGCGTTTCGAGCTCGCACAATCAAACAATAAGTCCGACCGCTACGAAACTTGAAATCCCATAATAATTCACTATTATGGATCCGATGAAACTGGTTTCATCGAAATCCAAGATAGTACCCAAAAGACTAATTTTACATGTTAATTAAATGAATTATTATTTTAAAATTAATATAATCACTTTTAAATTCAAATTTAAAAGTTAACCATTTTATCATTCTTGGTTACACTAAAATTTAATGATCTTTTTGAAATTCAATTTTTCCATGTTAATTTAAAGATTTAAACATTAAATTAATTTCAACGTTTTAATTACAACTGTAATAAAATGTGTTCATTATATATTTAAATTTCAAATGAATTCTTCTATTTTGATTTACATTTTTATTATTAAATCAACAATTACCTTATGAATTTTATTTATTAACATAAGTTTCCATTTTATTTCACTCAAACTCTACAGTTAACATCTTTTCTTATATTAACTACAATATTTGATTACATTTATTTTCATTGATTTCCAAATTAATTCCAAAACGGATGTAACAATAAGATGAGAAATGAACAGTTGTTACATTTAAATAATTTAAACACATTAATACATTTATTGTTTTACAACAAAGATTATAAATTTACTTACAAATATTAAAACCAATTCCAATTAAAAAACATTTATTTTCCCATTTTATACAACATTTATTTTATTCATTATTAACCTTTATTATTACCATTAATTGAAATTACAATAAACAGTTGTCAGTTTCATTCAATCAGCATTATTAAATTGTATCCTAATAATTTTTTTCATTTATAAATCATAAATTTTAGTTTCTCACAATATAAAATTCCAAAAATCTTATTAAGTTTACTATTTTTAATTATCAAAAATACGGGTCGTTACACACTACTACTTACTTACTGTTTTGCAAGCATCTCTCTCTCATTTCAAAGATCAAAGTGTTATCGAAGAGGCTATAAGATCCATTGTATCCAAAGTACAACTACTTGTCTTTAGAAAAAAATCAACTCTACTCTTATTTGTGTGATGTGCTTAGAGCCCATTCAAGTCAAGTGAGTGTGCTTAGTAGCCTGGTAAATCTAGTGGGTGATCTTATTGTCTGGTAAATCAAGAAAGTTTGCCCCAGACTTGTGATACAAGAGGGTGTGTCTCATAGCATTGAAATTGAGATTGTATTCTGGTTTACCTTCTACCTCATTTAAAGTTGGCGACTGAAAAGAAATTTGTACAAGCAGTTGTACTGGACTGGATGTAGGAGAAATCCGAACCAGTATAAAATCCCTAGTGTCATCTCTCTAACTCTTTACTTTAATGCTTTTATATTTATCTATGATTGCATTTGTGACTGATTATTAGTATAAATCTGTATTGTTAATCTATATTTGATATTAATCTTGAAAGAATATTAAAGATATTTACACAAGTTAGAAAAAACTATTCACCTACTCTAGTGTTAAATTAGCCTTAAGATTCATTATTCCATAACTCGCATTTTGTATTAGAGCACTAGGTTTTCAAATAACTCGTAATCTGATTTTTGAAAAGTATAAATGGCTAGCAATATTGTTAGTACACTTGTCAATACATTTTTGGAAGGACAATATACTGCTAGACCCCTAATTTTTAATATCAGTAATTACACTTAGTGGTCATGTAGGGTGAAGATTTATTTTTAGTCCAATGGTTTAGATATCTGGAATATTATACATAATGAGTACATTGAACCCCAAACCGAATTTTTGCAATGGACTGTGACCAAAAGACGCAAGCACTTAATAATTTTAAGGCTATGAATATCTTATTTTACACATTAGATAAAAATGAATTTAATAGAGTTTCTATTTGTAAGTCCAAATATGAAATCTGGAGGACACTGCAAGTTACATATGAGGGAACTAGTAAAGTTAAACATACTAAAATTTCCATGTTAACTAATCAATTTCAGTTATTTCAAATGAATCAGAATGAGTCTATTTCTGACATGTGTTATAGATTTCAAGATATAGTACATTCTTTAGTATCATTAGGTAAAAAATTTATGAAGAGGACCAAGTTAGGAAAATCCTCAATTCACTCTCCTCAGAGTGGGATCAAAAGACATTAGCAATAAAGAGGCAAATGACATTAGTACTTTAAAAATTGAAGAGTTAATAGGTATTTTAATGTCCTATGAAGCACAATTGCAGGGTAGAAGAGAAAGCAACACAACAAAAAAGAAATCCATTGCTTTCAATGCAGTAACCGACGATCAGGATTCAGACGATGACAATGATGAGGAGATTGCCTTCATGACTAGGAATTTCATAAAGTTCCTGAAGTAAATAAAGATGAACAACTATCGTAGACCAGAAACAAAACTCCTCGAAATGGAACTGCAATTAAATGTTTCAACTGTGATGAACTTGGTTATCTAAAAAGAGACTTCTACATCAAAAGAAATCAAGGATCTTGCCAGTCACTGATTCATCCAAGAAAAGAAAGAAAGCTTACACAGCAACATTAGATGATTTAGATACTACTTCAAGTGACAATGAATCGAACACTGAGGATGCAAAAATATGTTTCACGGCAATAGTAGATTAATCAGAACAGATCAAAAGAAAGAAGCAAAAAGTGGTACTTCTTATTTTTTTAAATATCATTTTTTTGGATTATTAAATTTAGGAATAAAATATAGATTAATAATAATATTGGATGCATATAAGTGTGTGTGTGTGTATGTGTGTATAGAAATCTTTTGCCTTAATTTTATATTGATGACAACAACCATACAAATATAGATATTAATGTTTTACCAAGTTGTATAGTATGAAGTACAGAATATTACACAGGTGCTAAATTGAAGACTATACAGTGTAAAGACTCATGATAACATGGGTTTAAAGAAAAAGATATGAAGAGCTCAAAATTATAATTTAGTGTTTAGAGTCAATAGAATGTAATGACAAAGTCCTTTATAGCAATTTCTGATCTTATCTCCAATTTCAGATCTTTTGATATTTTAAATTATTTTAATTTCAAAAATATATTTTTAAATATTTTATAAAAAATTTATGATTTCAAAAATATTTAAAAACTATGTTCAAAATTATTTTACAAAATATAGAATTTTCAAAAAAAATTAAAAGAAAACATTTTTCAAAATTCACTAGCATATGTCGACATACATATTTTAATATGTCGACATATAGACTGTTAATTTGTTTTTTAAATTTTGAATGGAAGTGTCTTTGGGACGCAACTCTTCATGAACGGATACATCTATTCATTTACTATAGAAAGGGGGTGCAAACATATTTTTAATCAATTAATACTCACTTTCTTCTCACTCCTTACACTCTTAAAAATTCTCTTGAAAAATATACTCAATACTCTTCAAAATCATAAAGAATCAATTCATACTCCATCGTATTGATTCACTGCGACTTACTAGTTTGCAAGCACCTCTGTCATTTCAAAGATCAAAGTGCTAACGAAGAGGCAATATGATCCATTACATCTAAAGTACAACTATTTATCTTTGGAAAAACATCATCTCTATTCTTACTTGTGTGGTTGTGCTTATATCCCGTTCAAATCAAGTGGGTGTGCTTAGTAGCTCGATAAATCTAGTGGGTGATCTTGTTGCCCGGTAAATAAAATGAGTTTGCCTCGGACTCGTGATACATGAGGGTATGTCTCATATCCTTGAAATAGAGATTGTATTCTGGTTTGCCTTCTACCTGGTTTAAAGTTGACGATTGACAAGAAATCTGTACAAGCGATTGTACAGGAGTGGATGTAGGAGAAATATGAACCTGTATAAAATCCTTGGTATCATCTCTCTAACTTTTTACTTTACTTTATTGCTTTTATATTTATCTCTGATTACATTTGTGACTGACTGTTAATATAAACCTATGCTGTTAATCTATGATTTGATATTAATCTTGAAAGAATTTTAAAAATATTTATATAAATTAGAAAACACGATTCACCCTCCCTCTAGTGTTAAATTAACCTTAAGATCCATTATTACGCAACCACAAGAAGGGGATACAATACCAGATCAGAACGGTCTCCGACAATAGTGGTAAGGATCTAATGAGGTTCATCAATGTCATGAGCTATGCTTTTTGCAGATCTAAAAGCTTATTTAATAAAGATAATGAAGGAAGTATCTTGATGAAATTTAATGTAGCTGGCAGACATTAGTTGAAAATAGTTAGAAGCTAGTGCGTCTTGTATAGTTCATTTTTGAATTTGTCATTTTGTACACTTTATTTATTCAAACAGTGGCATATAGGGAACATACAATGACTTTTGAGTAAGATTGTTATGTACAACTCATGCCACAGTTTTTTCCTAGAATGCTTAATCTTTGTATTTCTTCCTTTTAGTAAATAAAGTACCCGTTTAAAAAATCCCTTTTTTTATCACAAATTTATACATTCTTTTGTTGTTTGATTTACATACATATACGCACACTTTTAAATTGAACTAAGAAAACATATGTGTGTGCGCGCGCGTATATTATTCTTTTTGCCCAGCTAAAAATATATATAATTTTTAAAAGATAAAAATAATTTTCAAAACATTTTTAATTTAAAATTTGAATTTTATAATTAGTGTATATATATTACATACAAATTAATTCAATAATTCATATTCATATATATATTTTTTAAATTTATATATATTTATATTTATAATTAAATCCGAATAAAGATAATAATTTACAAATGTATTTTAAACCTTTTAAATTGATAAAAAAATATTCATTTCACTTATAAATCCATATGAATTTATAATAAATAATTTTTTTATAAAATTATTTTGTACAAATCCACATAGATTTGTAAAATAGAATATTTTTGATAAAAAGGTTTAAGTCTCAAATAAAAAAATTATTTTTTAACATATGATTATTTATATTAGTATTTTATAAATAAATCTATATATAAATATTATTTCAAGTATTCATTTAATAAATAAATTAAATTATGTGTGTGTGTGTATTCACAAAAATGTATATATTTAAACATATAACCAATTTAAGTTTGAAATTTAAATTTGAAATAGATTTTTATTCTAGATCAAGATCTATTTTATATAAATTTTAATCTACCTTAAGATATTTTAAATATTAATTGAAATTATTTTAATTGGTCAACATCTTCAAAATAAATACAACTAAGTATGTATGAGTGTTATATATATATAAATGTATGTATGTATGTAAATACCCAAAGATACGAGACTACTAAGAATGTGTTCAAACAAAAAGATGTCGAAGGGCATGAAAGTGAACAAGTAGGTTTAATGATGAAGGGCTATATTGATAGCTTTCTCAATTAGACATTTTGATAAGCAATGAGCTGCAAGTGGATTTGATCTTAGGGTCTCTTTGTAACAACCCACCCTTTCAGAACCCAGTAACTACAAAAAGCAGTCCTGAATTGATGAGTCGTTATGTAATACATGTTAATATATATAGAGAGAGCATAAAATAGAAACTATGCTAACTAATAACTTTTAGAATCTTACATCGATTAGTCTCACAAAATTTTATACCATACAAACGTATCTGATTATATAGTTGATGTTACTACATAAGTTTATACAATCCAAATCCATACACTTTCACATCATGCCTTTAATATACAAATTATTCACAACATTTTATGTACAATATTTACAATATATACAAGTCCACATCTCCTGATCCATCTCGTCACTAGATTCCTTCACCCTGAACAATATGGATAAAAGAAAATATAGGAGTGGGTCAGACATATGTTTGAGTAAGTGAAGCCAATCTAATCGATGTATACTGCTATGGCAGTGATATAACATGATTCAAATCTAATGTATAACACCTTCTGGTCCCCCCTAATGCACTACACGACAATGTTATACCATCTAAGAAAGATCTGGCCTCGAACACTGATGGTAAAGGATACCAAATACGTAATCCAATTTTGTCACCTACGGTAAAGGATTAAACATCTACAACTATTATCCAGTCTCACCGCCCATTGTAAAGGATAGTAATATGAACTACTCACGCCTGGTCCCGCCACGTGTGCTACAATTCGATTTTTGTCCATATCAAACTTCTAGAACAACCTCGTTGCTCTATAGGAGACTGCACGTCAATACCATGAACCAAGGACCCGCCGCGTTCACTACATGATTCAGGTATTTGTTCACCGTTTAAAGCTAATTATACTACATTTGTATCTCATCATCATTTCCAATCTTCACGTCAAAAATACTTATACAGACTAGAGCGTCGCATGCTAATTCGAGCAAGTGAAAGCCCAAAATGGTTAAACATGGTCGACCATTAGTGCACCGGTCTACACCCACCGGTGCACCGATGTGAAGTCCAGATATGTAATTTCAATTCAAAATTTTATTTTTTAATTCCAATTTCGTTTCTTTCAATCTTTGTTTGTTTCTGATTACACACACACACACAATGCAACTAAGTTTCTAAGGCACTAACGCACATATATATACATTAGTTTGAGGTTTCATTAGGATTTTGGTTCAAAGTTGATAACAAAATGGGTTATGTTGATTTCTTGAAGTAAAAGTAACAATCTCTTCCTCTCCAAATATTTTAGTTATTGTTTTACTTTCTGATTCATGTCACAATTTACTTACTAGCCATTACAACCAATATATATCATATTTTTGTTAAATTTTCAACACTAATTTAGCCCTAAATCATCTCATAACAATATCATGGCACTGTAACATGATTGGAGAAGATTCACTCACAATTTCAAGCCGAAGAATACAAATTCTCTCCGTTGTTCAAGAACTGCAGAAATGCAAAACTCAACTATAGCCTCTAATTTTGTATCAATGGGTAGAGCGCCTCCCTACGATTGAACAACACTTTGTTTCGTTGAAAATTGTTGACATTTGAGTGAGAAATGGAGAGATGACATGAGAAGGAAGAAGAGGGAATAGGTTTCAAAAATAGGGAAGATATAGAAATGAGTTTTTAAAATTAGTTTCGTACCTTTAAAAATGGGTTATTGGGAGAAAATTTGAAGCACCATTTAATTTGAATTGAAACTGTAGGGTTAGGCCAAATTCAGCCCAATCTGGCCCTTTGCTCAAGCACGTTTCAGCCTACTCCACTAAAACCCCAATATCTCTCTCATACAAACCCCGATTCGGACAAATAATACTCCACTTCAATTAAAAAATGAGAGCTACACAATGGTGCAACTCCCATCAGCTAATTCGACTATTTGTAAATTACCATTTTGCTTGTTTAATGGAAATTTACTAAAATACCCTCCAATTCATTTTCAAATTTATATATTTATTATTATTATCTAGGTTTTATATAAAATCTATAGGTATTACATTCTCCTTCCTTAAAAGAATTTCGTTCTCGAAATTCCAAAGGAACAAAAAATGTAATTTACGCTCACTTTTTTATTTACACACTCGTATCACTCATGTGTGCAACTATTCAAACAATGCAACTATATATATTCATAGTATAGTGAAGCATTAGCATTCCAAATAGGCCTAAAATGAGCATGATTATGATAACTTGAGCAAATCCAGCATAATGCAATAAATGCAATAAATGCATCTTATATGAATGCAATAGTATGACATATGCAACACCCCGCCTCTATACCCATATTACCAAGAGTATTTCTGAGTAATACTGTCAAGAAATATGGAGAATGAGGCGATGTGGATGATACACACATGAGTATTACCTTAGACCAACACTGAATATTTCTCATAATATAAAAATCACCTACCTCGATGTAAATAGTCTCGGTATAAAGCAATAAACACGTATGGTTCCCGAGGATAGAATAGTACACAATATAAATAAATCACAGAGAATAAAAAGTTATCTACACAGCAGTAACATATAATAATAAATATACACAAGTCTAAGTGGGACTATGAAATAGTCAATGCCCACTATCATCAAAAATATACATACATGTCCAGTATCAACATCTCAACATCACATTAACACATACAAAATGGTACTTAATACAGCTAATGATATATAGCCTCCAACTAAGCCCAATAAGCCATCTAGTCACATCGTCCCTGAAACTGAAATGTCTTGAATTGACTCGAGTATTATATAAGTAATGAACGGGCAGACTATCTCTAGATTCAATTATGAGAATATAAAACATATACACAACATAATAAAGAAATCCAACCAAAGTAATAATGAAACAACCACAACACATCGAACAACATCCATAACACATCAAAGAACAAAACAACCATAAGACAACATACACAATCACATACATCACAAAACACACATCAAGCATCCATCGCACACATCACACACAGCATACAACTCACATATCGCATGCATCGCACACATCTACACATCACACACAACATAAATCGTACACATCGCACATCGCACACATCGCACATCACACACATCACACACCTCACACATAATACATCACACACATCGCATACATCACACATCATACACATCGCACACATAATATATCGCACTTCGCACAACGCACACAGCACACCTCAAACATCAATTCATTCATATTTATTTAGCAGTATTAGATCTATTCATTTTTTTCTTCATTTTTATTTTTATTATTGCTTCTACTATTATATGTGTTGTTGTTATTGCTACTGTCAGAAGCTGAGTCAACACCCAAGCCTCGCCGCTCTCTAATGCAAAGGGAGACCTACTTATAAATATTTTGTGAGCATTCTCACTAGTCTTTAGCTGCACAATAAACGCATGTCGCTTCCTCGTACCTCACTTCCCATCGTCAACCTCCTCGCCGCATTCTGTATTCGTCCCGTTGGCCCATGTGGCAAACTGTGACCATGCGACGAGGGGGCCATGTCGCTACAACCATCGGAGAGCTACCCCACGGTCGGTCAAGCTAGGATGGGGCTAGCAAAAACTCCTAGCCATCACATCATCGTAAGGGATTTCACACACCTCATTCCACTTAAAAGCGGAGATAATCATATTCCCGCTTTAAAATAAATTAAGTAATAATATAATACACGTCAAGTCAGAAATCCAAATAATATCAATTAATATTTGTGTATAATATAAAATAATTCACTGATATCCAAATATCAAATACTTGGTCTTCAATGAATTACCCGACATTATACTTGTGTTGAGTAAATAAATATACCCCATATGGATGTCCCATAGTGCCCGGTGAAACACAATTATATACACAACACCCTCAATTAATCAATATTAAATAAATTTCCACTTCGCTTATTAAATCACTCTCGCTTAATTTTACTTCAATTTATTATTTTTTAATTTCATTACTTTATAATTCAACACAATGGGTATTTAACTTCATCTCATTTGTAGCAAACAAATCAATAATCATCCTTACACACATCAATACATTATTCAATCGATAGTAAACGAGATGAAGGTTTTATTTAAGTATATATTTCACTTCATTTTTCCTTCTTTTATTAAAATAATTCAATTTAACCTAATCACAAAGCATTTCTTCTTTTCTTTTTTACAAAGCCACTTCAATTAATTTAACAAATATATCTTTATTCATTTCCCTCTTTTTATAAAATAAATAAAAACCCTCAAAATCCCATAACTTAAATTCGTATATTTATTTTCAAAGAAACTTTATTCATACCCATCAATGAATTGAAAACCTCCAAAATCCTTTCATCTAAAATTTCTAATGTTATGAAAACACTACGAATAAGTTTATATTTTCAAACACCTTAAAAAATCTCAAATCAAAAGAATTTTCTCCATCCATAATTATTTTCAAACTCAAGTACATAATTTCAAAATCATCATTTAACATACCCATTCCAAACCTCTTTAAAACCATTGTTATCGAAAATTAATTAATTAAACTTAAATTTCAACCTCATATATATCTCTACTAATAATACAAATAGTTTGACATGGTGAAGCTTTTTTGAACTTCCAAAGCTACCCATCCACATACGTCCAAAAAAATAAAGTAGGAAATAATGATAGAGGGTGTGTTTGTCATTTCTACTACCTATGTTTTGTTCCCCCACTACAATATCAACGGTTTAGTCATCCGGTTTTGACGGGTTTCCTTTTCTCCTTACTGCTTTCACGTTTGTACTCCCATGTTTTTCTTCTCCAGTATAAACCCTTCGATCAACTCAACCGCCTCTCAAAATCCCACTTTTTTCATCTGCTCTTCTCCAGTACAAACCCCTCAACATCTGCTCTCTTCTTCCACCAAACTCCATAGGTTCTGAACTAAAATTAATTCTTCTTCTCAACATTTTCTCTCTTCTTCCACCAAACCCGGTAGGTTCCGAATTGAATTTAAAGAGATATCGACAAGCTATGGTCACTTATTTCTTTGATTTGCAAATTGGAGGTTTACGGTGTAAATTACGGAGAAAACAGAAGCTGCCAGTTAAGTAAACTCTATCCTACTCGTATATGCCTAATTTTTCTTCTAATTGATAATTTACCCATTTTATATGCCAGTTTGGTGTAAACCTGAAAATAATATAAAAACTTTCAGGTCCAAAGCTAACAAACTTTGCAATATAGAAAACATTTATTGGATATATAGATATTGCAATCATTCATTCATCTCCAAAGTAGTGAATTCACGTTTTTTTTTTAATTTTTTAACTACTTCCTGATTTTAGCTCTTTCGAAATATTCATAAATTCAATGTATTGTACAGGTTCAACTACTACTTTGATGATGCTCAGTTTGATAAAAGAGGATGTAGAATAGTTATTAATTGTTTCATCAAGATCCATGTTATTTTTCTGTTTTAGGATTCAAAGTCTTTAATACTTGACGCTAATTATCAACGTCATAGTACCGGTTGTAGGATGAGACAAGACAGAAATGAATAGCTGGAAGATTGCCAAATATTTACCATTTTGTACGCTTCCTGTTTGATATGGATTCCAAAAGAAATTGAATAGTTACATAATGTCAGCTTAACAATGTGGTTCAAATAACCATTATGAATTTGTAGTTTTTGAATGACTATGCTCGTTTACTGCTAAGAATTCATAAAGGTGAATAAATAGCCATCTAATGACCTTGACGCATATAATACTCAATAAATGACTGCTCACTAGATTTTAACGAGTATTAAATGACTATTTTCTACTTTCATCAGATTAATTTGCTGCTATATTTCCCCTTCCTTCACAATATGTTATAGCTACACGTTTGTTAAAATATAGCCAAGCAAATATCAGTGTTTTTATACATGCTCTGTTTTCCAAATACACATTAATTCGTGAGCATGAAGATCATTCTTTTTTTCTTATTGTTAAAATCAATATGTGCTATTGGACACTAAAAATGAACATTTTTGGTACATGAATGCAGCTATTAGATATTTTTGCAAGTGAAAATTCTACATGATGCATTGTTTTGGTTCTTGATCCAGTTGCTTCTTAGGTTTGATTCTCGAATGCTTTGTTTTGATACTTCTGTAGTGCTAGCCCTATTATAATTATTTGCCTTTTTTCTCATTCTGCAAAATGGAAGTGGTGGTAGCTTAGGATGGATGTTGACTTAGCAAGTGCAATTGAGCATGGAAAGGGATAACATTGCTGGCCAGTGGAGGAAATTTCCACTTTTTGGTTTTTTAAATTGCAGGAAGAGGTGATTATTCCACATTTTGAAAACTACATTGTGTTTATTTGTCTTCTTCTATTTTAGGTCATTCATCTGTACTTGCATGAAATGGTTGTCAGCACCTGGAACATGCTTGCTCTTATTGCATATCAAAAATGAATTCATGGTAGTTACCATGAGCAGTACCACATTTGTGGAGCATCTGTAATCGTTTCATGACCGGGATTTGCACAAGGAAGCATGGTATATTAATTTTGAAACTGAAATTAACATGTTATAATCATTAACCCCTGTACACAAATACTGAAATTCCAGTGCATGTATGTTTTTGTTGAGCTTGGTTCTACTAGCGTGATATATAATGCATATCTCATTGCTAATTTATCAATAACAGAAGGTAGAAGCTAAAAAATGAATGAAAGCACAGTCAGCCAAAGTAGCACTCCTCTAAATTATATTTGTAACATGAAATTTTTAAGTAAAAAATGATTGATGATTTTAAAATTTATATTTGGCGACTTTGAAACCTATAAGTATTTTGCATATGTATGTATAACATCAAATAGTTTTGTATGTATCATAGATTCATAGTGATCAAGTCTATTGACTAATCAATAGATTTGAGACTTTGCATATGTTTATCATGTAATCCATCATTTAAGTTTTTGCATTCCAAAAAGAATGCAGACCTGTTTGTATTTTTAAAATATACTATGAAGTAGTTGGTGGTGTAGCATGAGGCATGGTTTACTGAAGTTTTATGGTTTAGATGGACAATAAACTACATCGTCCTGTTATACACTCAGTTGGATAATAAACTGCATTATGAATGGGTTATATGGATGAACAGTATTTGAATGATTCTATAGTTCTTGGTAGTTGTTTATGTTTCTACTTAATGACATCAATGAGAAGTAGTAACTTTGTGACTCAATTTGTAAACATGACAAATAGTTTACAACTGAGAAACAAAAATGTGCTGAATAACAATAGACTGCACTATAGTTGAACCTTATAGTATGAGTAGGTTCACTAATGATAAGATCGTATTTTTTATATAGAAACATGCAAAAAAATTACTCCAAAATTTTAAATATAACAAAACCGTTTTGCTTTAACTACAACTGTGAAACCAATTAAACTCTAATATTTAACTCTGTCATTCTACTAACATGAATTTTTTTACTATAACATTACATGCCGATATTCATTATGCCATAGCTCTTCAGAACAATTTGTAAACCTTATTACTTTAGTACATAACAACTTATCTATTATGTACAGCACTCATACTAGAAATGTAGGTTGCAAAGATGTTTACTCACATGTAATCAAAATATGAGTCATTCATCATACTGTTCTCACATGCACTTAGTTTATATATATATATATAATAAACCTTTTGGATTATTGGTTGAATCCTACTTATTTTATTTTTCCTACCACCAATAACAATATAATAACATTTTAACTCCATCTGTATGTTTTTTCGTTTAGACGCCGGTCTCAGGCCTGGAAAAGATGGAGAGAAAATGTTTTTTTTCCAAGTTAACCGCAACCTGTACATTATTTGTTCATTTTTTCACTCTTTGTTGACTTCACATACAAAGACTGACATTTTCATTTGCAGGACCAATCAATTTTCACTCTGCTGCTCACCCCCATCCTACATTGGTTGTATGCTTCAATGATGATAATCCTACTTTTGGTTCACTGCATTCATTAAATAACATAGCATTAAACCGTGTGCTTCAGTTATTGTAGTAGTTAGTGTCAGTTACTATCCGATGCATGTTTTTACTTCATATGCACTCCTTCTGTTAAATACAGATTTTATGTATGATATACATTTCTCTGGGATAAACAATTTTAAAGTAATTGATACTGAACGCTACCGTTGTAACATACGTTTTCCAGAATTGTAAGCAGCTGAAGTCTTTTTATGACTTCGTTCTAAATAGTTCAATTTTGTCTCTACAATGATGATTCAATTTTATGTTATCTTTCCCATATACATTTTGAACACTTGAGAGAGCTAAATGACTTTCTATATTCTCTACTAAAATGTATTTTACAGGTTTCATGTTGGAAACTTTCTTTTCGCATTCTGACGTTTCATATACAGGGTTTTTTAACATCATTAAAAGATCGTTGTATGTTTTTTTCAACTTTTTGATTGGACCATGCTCTGTTTGCACTTTAAATTTCCTCAACCATCGCTACTTTTAATATTTCTGATTGTACCAAAATTTAATCATTCACTTCTCATGTCCCAATCAGTTTTTCATTACTGTACAAAACAATAGAGGCTTACCACTGTCTATGCATACGTTTTTTGTTCACACGTCCAACGGACGTGCCTTCGTACTTGTATATATATATTCAAATACTTCAATAATTAGACAAAAATATATTACTTTCCAAAAATTCACTTTACGATATGTATTTCAGACCCCATAAACGATATTTTTCAATAAATAAAATAATTGCATTCGACTTGCAATTACTTCAAAATATTGTTTTATAAACTTACTGTAACATCCCGGTATTTTCAACCATTCGCATCCGCACATGCCGGACTTGAATTGCTTAAAATATCAGATTGTTAATTTAAATTTGGCAAAACTTAGCATATATAGTAAATAAATAAATCAATCATAGAATCACAAACACAGAGTAATAAAATAATAATGCAGCGGAATAGATAAATAGTAGTTCATGAAGCTACTATATAAACATCAGAGTTAGAAATAAAATACAGCAGAATATCTTAAATACAGTGAAGTCTCCAATACAAACTGATGACCTCTTTGAACAAATCAACTGGAAAAGCTGAAAGCTGAATCGATAGTCGGATCTCCAAGCGAAGCTCCAAACTCCAAAGGTGAGTCTCAAATGCTGTATCACTCAGTCTGACCCGAGCGTAAAGCAAAACACGAAACACTCGAGTCAGGATTAACATTCTTATATCAATAAATCCAACTCAAGTGAAATATCAACTGAAATACAAGTAACTCAAAGGATGTTTGGGATAACCATCCTCTAAGGATCCATGGAACCGAACGTCATTATAACACTATAGCCATTTCAAATTAATTTATACTTCAAAACCAAAATATCATTTCCATTTCAAATATATCTATTTTCCAAAATAGTATATATATATTGAATAACTTATAAAGTAAAGTATTTGTAATTTCCTCAAAACTTCACAAATCGCTTCAAAATCAACTCGACTTTCCCATTCAAATTAAATTCAATCTCAATTTATCAATTTCTATTCAATTCAGTTTTATGACTAAACAAATTCAAATTTTATCAATTTCAAATACAGATTTAAACCCCAAAATAAACCATTTAAATCTCAAAATAATTCAAAGCTTTATTATTCAAAAATTTCAAAGCTAACTTTAGCAGTTTCATATAGATCTTGATTTAACTTCATTATTATTTAGTCTTGAAATATTCTCTCATTAAATTCAATATCACTTAAGTAACCTTAAATTACATTTTCCTAAATATTTCCTTTAATTTATTTAAACCTGAAATATTCATTAAACCACTTAAATCAAACATCCAGTTATAAAATCATATCTTTAAATTTCACATTCAATAGTTTCAAGATCGATTTAACTAAATAAATTTTTTAATTTAATACCATTTCAAATAAATCCAAATTTATCTTCCCAACTTTAACTTATCCAAATTATTGCAAAATCTATTTGAAATATAAATTTACATAAATACTTAACATATTATATGTATTAAATCAATCTTAATTAAATTAAATATTATTACTAAATCTATATATAAAATTACCATTTATACATAATATCTTAAGAATCAGTATTTATTAAGACCATATATTTCTTTCCAAACCCATAGAATTTAATTTCAAAATATTTATATATAGACCAACGGTGTTTGTATATAATTTCTTATCCTATGGTCAAGTGGTACGGATATTTATCATTTCAATCCGTAACTTAAATATATACGGGTAGATATCATTTCGACCCGCAATCCCAAATTCAATTCAAATGAAAATCGCTTGGGTTTATCATTTCAACCCATAACGAAATTCTCATATTCTATAGTCCGTTCGGGTATGTATCATTTCAAACCATAGTGAATTCTATACTAATAGGGAACTTGCAGAGTGATAACAGATATGATAATAACATAATAGGCATATATCATTAACAACAATAATATAAACAACAGGATATGGTGTCATATCCTACAGGTGGACAGTTATAGACAATAGCATATATAACAATTTAAATAACTACAGCAGCATGTTTCAATTGTCGTTTCAATTGAAATCAAATTTAATAAATATAAGAACGTTAAATCGTGAGTGATTGCTCACCTTTCGAGGCTAAAGGAGTTTCGAAGTGGTTACGAATCCAAGAACAAATTTCCAAAACGAAGAGATTGGCACGAATTGGACGAACAGAGCTGATAAATAGAGATCGATGAAAATTGATCAGAAACAGCTTGATGTAGACCGAAACAAAAATATATATATTCTAATATATTATTTTCTTAACCAAAATAAATTTTGAAACGCGTTAAAATTATATACATACGTTTTCAAAAAAATATATAATAGTTTTGAAACAAACTATTGACCACACGTTCTGTATAAATCAACATATATTATGTAAACTAGACTATATTTGTAACGACCCGATATTTTCAACCATTCGCATCCATTATAAGTGTATAAGTAGACACACATGCCGGAATTGAATTGCTCAAAATACCGCGTTGTAAATAAAATTTGGCAAATCTCAGAATATACAGTAAATAAATATAATCACAGATCACAGACACAGAGTAAAATAATGCAGCGGAAGTAAAAGAAATAGTAGTTCGTGAAGCTACTATATAAATATATCAGAGTTACATAAGATATAACAGAAGAAAGAATACAACAAAAGTCTCAATATAATAACCAAGTACAAGCTGAGTAGAACAACGGAATTGAAATAGATAGGACATGACAAGCAGATAATCTCCAACGATTCAAATCTCCAAGAGAGTGGAAATCCAAATCTGTGAATAACTCAGGCTGACCCGAGCGTAAAGCAAAACACAAAACACTCGAGTCAGGACAATATATACTTATATAATGTAAACCAACTCAAGTGAACTGTAATAAGGTACAAGTAACCTAAAGAATGCTTGGGATCGCCCATTCTTTAAGGATCCGTTAAACTATCTACTATGTAGTAATATTCGCTAATATAATAATGTCTAATCAGTAAAGTATAATCATATAGAAAATAGCGCTAAGGGGATGGAGAACCTTAACGCGGTCGGATCTTAAAATCATAATCGTAGTAAAGCTCGATATGGTAGGTGACACGGCACAACTAGGCAATGCCAGGGTAGATATACCAATTACGCATCCGGACTAGTGGTGACGCATAGCAGCCACTACCGCCCACCTCGAACAACACTCCCAAATCAAGGGTGGCCACCAAATCAATCATAAGTAACGAAATGGTATCGAAGAAGTGTGTCCGATAAGAGGTGCTACCTCCTTGGTCCGTCAATCGCTCCTATTTTAGCCACCTTATGCCAACTCATGGGAGTTGGGTCCACGTATATACCTTAGGATCGTCGCCACCATCCTACTTCATTCTGGAAACTCCACCGCGTACACAGTTGTCAAAGTGGTTTTCGGTATCGACAGAGAGTATGTCCATATCCGATCCCGGTCTCTTTAACAACCAATCGTTATTATAACCCGTGGTTATAACTTTTAAAACAATACTTTACTTCAAAATAAAATATCATTTCAAAACCATATATTTATCAAAATAAAGATTAAATCAATTCCAAACCATTTCCATATATTTAAAATATCATATCATTTCAAAACTTCATTTCAAATCATTTCAATATATCAAAATATCATATCTTTCCAAAACTTCATTTCAAATCATTTTAATATATCAAATATCAATCTTTCCAAATCTTCATTTCAAATCATTTTAATATAATAAAATATCATATCCTTACAAATCCAAATATTCAACTTTAAATACCTTTTAAATTCAAAGATATCGTTCATTTACTATCATTTCAAATCACCTTTAAATAGTTTATATTCCAATCAAAATAATTCATTTAAACCTTTTAAAAGTGTAATTATTATATTTTCAAATCAAGTATTCAATTTCCAAAGTTTCAAACCATTCTGAGTTCGTTTACTAAGTCAAAAACCATAATTATTAAAATTTCAGCCTTTTGCAGCATTTAGAAAAGCTGTTATAAGTTATACTTGAAAACATTTTTATTCAGCAAAGACAGCATTTAAAACTGCTGTTAAAACTCAGTTTTTAGTTAAATTATAGTTCAAAACAGAAAAGACAGCATTTCAGAAGTGCTGCGGTAACTCAGATTTCAAAATAAAGGTTTTATTTGATTTCAGCAAAGACTGCAGACCACTATAGCATTTCCAGAGAATGCTATAATAGACCTGAGTTCAATATTAGCCTATAAGTTCAATTACAGCAACTACAGCATTTCAGAATTGCTGTAATAGCTCTTTTTACACAATTTTAGTTCAATTCAGAAACTATAGCATTTCTGAATGCTATTAAAAGTTAATTTTAGATTTTAGTGTATTTCCAGCAACTAAATAACTTCAATTTAAAACACATAGACATTTTAAAAATCATATTTTAACATTTAAAATGTTCATTTACATATCATTTAACATATATCTTTTCACAATAAATTTCTTATAATTAAATCCAATTTTCAACAATTTACTTAATAAATTTAAGTGTAAAAGTTTCCAATTCTTCACATTTCAACAAATAACTTAACACTTCAAATTTAAATTACCATTTCACAAATTTAACTAAATTTCCAATTTTATTTAATTTACTTAAACCTTTAATAAAAACCAAATTTCACATTTCCAAGTCAAGTTATATTTTAAAAGATCACTTTTAAACATTCATTTATTTAACCACTTAAACTCATAGAAAAATCAATAATACTTTAATAAATTGCTTAAATTCAAATTTAATCAAATTATCATATTTACCATTTCCAAATATAATTAAATTTTCATTTTTATTCATATAACTCAAATATCATTTTTAACCAAAATTCCAAATTCCAAACTTATTTTTCCCTATTCTAAAGTCCGTTCGGGTATGTATCATTTCAACCCATAGTGATTTCTAATCTACAGGGAACTTGCAGTGTGATAAACTGATATAAATAAACAGAATAACATTAAATAATAGTATCATATGATATAACAGGTGTAATAACAGGTGTGAACATCATATGATAATAATATAGGCATATATAACATGATAATATATTTCTACAGATTCACAGGGTGTTAATTTACTAGTTATATAGGTACATATTGTCTGGTGAGAATAACTCACTTGTTTAAGCTGGAGATGACGACCAAACACACAACACAGAATCTTTGAAGGCACGACAACATGAATATGATTTGAGAGTGGAGAGCCAAATATAATTGCCTTGTATACATATAAACAAAACAAGACAATGTATACATAAATATGTAACACAAAACAATATCGAAATGACTTGAAATAAAAAGCAACAAAGGGCAAAGTGATTCGACCTTTCTTTAACCATTCAAGAGCTTGACCAAGGGGATCTTTTGCTCAGCCATAGCTGGACATAATCTCAGTTTATGGCATCAAAATAGCATGGCAACAAGGAGATGATGATGGTAGGAGTTACATATGAATAAGACAAAGGGTCAAGGCAAAATAAGTGGAGTTTTTGTGCATTTTTGGCTCATCCAAATGCAAGTGGGGCTCGGCCCTTGCATGGTACAGGTCTGGACAGTGGAGGGTGATGGTGCAACAGCAGCCAAAGGTCATGTAGCAAGTGGTGGTGGTGGCTAAGGGGGTGGCCAAAGCAAGATATGGAGGGTAGGTGATGATATGTGTGGTCTAGGCAATGTTTTGTGGAGTTTTGTGGTGATGGCTTCAAGTGGAAGGTCATGGCCTGTCTTGGTCAGAGGGAAGGGAGTGTTTGCTGTAGTAGATGGAGGAGGTGATGATGGGGATGAAGGTGGTAGAGGCTAGGCCAAGCAAACATGTGAAGAGATCAAGGCAAAATTGCATAGAAAAGTAAGAAAAAAGTAGAAAGAAAAGAGGGAGATTACCAAATTTTTTTGCAAGATGGAGGCCATGATTTTTTTTAGGGTTTTGGAGCTTTGAAAATTCATGAATAATAGGAGGAAGTCAGCTGAAAAAAAAATGAGGAATAGTTAGGGCAAAATAGAATAAAAGATGTATTGATTGAAAAAGAAATGGTAGAATTCAAAAGGACTAAGCACACAAAAGGTATCAAACTCTTCATATATCTTTAATTCCTTTTTATAACTTTATATTTCTGGAAAAAAAATAATCCCAGATAAAATTCCGAAATTTTATCAAAATATAATACTTTATACAAATATTTATCAATTATATAAAGTTAAATTAAGAAAATAGCTAAAATAGTAAACTAGTCTAGAAAATTTGGAATTGAATAGAATAAATTTTTCGAAAATTCATATGAGCTTGTAATATATTTTTAAACATAAATAATAAAATAAAATAAAAATATATTCACAAAATAAACATTTAAAATTTAATTTACATATAATTTCTAATGAAGAAAATAGCAGAAAATAGGAAAACAGCCTTTAAAAATAGGAAATCATCATAGTAAAATTTGGAAAAATTCTATTATTATTTTTAAAATATTTAGAGATGGAAATATACATAAATAAACATATTGATACATATTAAAATAAAATATAAGAAAGAAAATATGATTTATAAAATTTAAAATAGGCAAAATTGCACAATAAAACAAATTATACTAAAAATTGAAATGTACATAACTTTTACATTTTAACTCCGTTTTCAACGAAACGAAAAGCAATATTCATGTTATTAAATTTATTTTCATAATAAAAGATAAAATTTATAATTTTAAATATTTAAAATTTAAATTTAAAAGTCAAAGTTTGACTATTTTAACCAAAATTCACTCTTTCTGGAAATATTAAATTTAGTCATATTTGGAATGCTAATCCACATCAAAATCAAAGTTTATATTTAAAATAAAAAAATTTATTCATTTTCATAAATAAAGCTTTTGAACCTGGAAAAATCAATTTAAAAATATTTGTAAAATACAGGGTTGTTACACTCTCCCCCACTTAAAACTTTTCGTCCCCGAAAAGGAACGAGGTACGGGAAAGCATAGAAAAAGATAGAATGAAATGGAATTAAGATAAGATGATAAGAAGATTGGAATTACACCTGATAACTATTGTTATAGGTAAGTTTAACAAGATGGAGGTGATCAAATCAAGAATATAAGCACGAAAAAGATCCTCTAGAGTCTGAATCTCCCTTTTCACTTGACCGATGGTCTATGAATGGAAAAACAGTGTTCAGATCCAGATGGGTAACAAAGATTATCAAAGATTACAGAAAGATTTCTAAATAGACTGGTATAAGCAATAGCCTTCCCATTCTGTAACAAGATAAGAGAAATAAGGACAACCAAAAGATAGTTTGGAAAAAAACAAAATAAGATAATAAATTTGAAACCATAATGCTTTGAAATCATAACAATTTAGGGATGTTTATCATTTGGAAATCATACTACTAAAATCATAACACTTTGGAAATGTTATTCTTTAAAAAAAAGAACATAATACTTAGAAAATCATAACACCTTTTAAAAATAATCTTTATTTAAACCATTTTAATTCAAGGTCAAATAATATTCATTTTAAAGTTGTAACATTTCTAAGTTCATTCAATTATAAAAATTTCCAAAACATTGTATTTTCAAAATAGCAGCACTTATAAAATGCTAAGTAGATATATTAATATTTCAAATCAATTTTATTCTAGAATATTCATTTGGATATCATTTAACTTATGACTTATTAAAACAAACTTTTATGAATGGAATATCCAAATTAAACTATACTTCATTTATTAATTCAAAAGTTCACTATTTTAGTTAGCTCTTAATTTAACACATAACCTAACACTTTATTTGAAATACCCATTTCATAAATAGATATTCCTTTAATAAGTTACACTTAAAATTCCATTTGAAAACCAAATTCTCAATTATCAATTTTTAGTGATGTTAAAATACATTTTAACTATTTAAATCATAATCATTCATTTTTCAAGACATATCAATTTCATAAATAAAATATTTATCATAGCAAATATAACAATCAAATTTCTTTACACATTTATTCATTTAGACATCAATTAAACTATGAATTCAAGTTAAATAAACTTTATTACCAAAAGTCCAATTCAAATGTATTTTATTTTATCTATTCAAAGATACATTATTTATTATACAACATATTCATTTCAGGAAATAACCTTTATTAAAATTCCTAGGTTAGACTTAAGGTTCCATAGTAAATCAAATTTGATTATTAAGTTATTTAAATAAAATCTCTTTAAATTCCTTTTTCACTATTTACCTCTGTTAATCTTTTATAACTAAAATTTAAGTGTATAACATTTATTATAGCCACTCAAATTTTATTTATAAAAATCCTTTTTATATTGTATATTATCCAATTTCATATTCAACTTCTGTGTAATTTAGGTAAGTTATATTGGAATGAAATTGTGTGTTATACAAATAAAAATTTCCGATTCAATTATCTCAAGTTTGAATCATTATCCAAATTTTTTTGATTTTCTTCTTATAACTGAAATTATACTTTAAAATAAAATTTAAGAATTAAACTTTTGATTCCCTTCAAACCATTTAGAGATAAGTAATTATATATACATAATATGTCAAATCAAATTTAAATCATATATCTATATATATTATAATCCTGTCATATTTTAGAAATTCAAATCAATTAGATTTTCCAAAACAAAGCTGTAGCAAGACTACAGAACGGTCTCTTCACTTCGAAACTCGAAAATGAACGTCGATGATGCTACAGTCATCACCGAAATTATTTTCCAGCGACAAAGAGAAGAGCACTTAATTTTTTTTTAAACTTTAAAATCCTTTAGAAACAAATTTATACTTGGAAATACTTTAAATAATATATCCTTTTAAAACTTTAAACACAAGGTTTGAATCCATCGGAAATTAAATTCTTAAATTTCTTGTTTTAAATTCATTTCAGTTCCCAAATAAATTTATAAACAACTATTTATAAATTCATTTGTCGAACAATAAATGATAAATCAAGTATTATCATTTCAAATTATCAATTTAAATCAATTTATTAAGTTCCATAATATTTACTTATATCAAAATTTATTTTATTAACCAAATTTAAAATAATATTGTGTCAGTTTGTTCTGTCAAAGTGTTTTAGAAATCCTATCGATAGCGTTGATCAGACGAATCGATCGAAAGCCCAAATCAACATCAACAACTTAAACAACACAATATATAAAACAAACATAGATTTACAAGTACAATTCAAAAATGTTGGAGATAGTTTAGAAACAAAAGACAAGATGGGTAAACAGAGTAGAGAGATGGGTAAGCTTAGATAAATCGCGGACAACCTTAACCGGGTCAACCGTGACTTAATGGGTAAGATCAAATGTGGATTTTCTGGAAATCTACAATTCGATCTCAAGAGATAGAGTTTGGAGTAATAAAATATATTAGCATCTAAACCAAGGATAGATATAAATCTCTGGTGAATCGATGCTAATTGTAAAGGAGTTTCCCCCTTTTACAAGTCATTAGAATAATGGCGAGACCGCCAATTCACTATAAAGATCATTGAAAGTGGAGTCATGGGATACTCTAGAATCAAAAGATGATGAATAGTGAGGGACACGAATGAATTTCGGAACCGCAGGGAACGTTCCAAAATTCAAAGGAAATCGAATCAAAAGGAAGAGATTCAAACTCGAACGAAAGTGATTCTGTAAATAAATTTACCATACATTCTAAGTTTTGCCTCAAAGCCAAAGCTTTGATACCAACTGTAACGACCAGATATTTTCAACCATTCGCATCCATTATAAGTGTATAAGTAGACACACATGCCGTAATTGAATTGCTCAAAATACCGCGTTGTAAATAAAATTTGGCAAATCTCAGAATATACAGTAAATAAATATAATCACAAATCACAGACACAGAGTAAAATAATGCAGCGGAAGTAAAAGAAATAGTAGTTCATGAAGCTACTATATAAATATATCAGAGTTACATAAGATATAACAGAAGAAATAGAATACAACAAAAGTCTCAATATAATAACCAAGTACAAGCTGAGTAGAACAACGGAATTGAAATAGATAGGACATGACAAGCAGATAATCTCCAGCGATTCAAATCTCCAAGAGAGTGGAAATCCAAATCTGTGAATAACTCAGGCTGACCCGAGCGTAAAGCAAAACACAAAACACTCGAGTCAGGACAAAATATACTTATATAATGTAAACCAACTCAAGTGAACTGTAATAAGGTACAAGTAACTTAAAGAATGCTTGGGATCGCCCATTCTTTAAGGATCCGTTAAACTATGTACTATGTAGTAATATTCGCTATTATAATAATGTCTAATCAGTAAAGTATAATCATATAGAAAATAGCGCTAAGGGGATGGAGAACCTTAACGCGGTCGGATCTTAAAATCATAATCGTAGTAAAGCTCGATATGGTAGGTGACACGGCACAACTAGGCAATGCCAGGGTAGATATACCAATTACGCATCCGGACTAGTGGTGACCCATAGCAGCCACTACCGCCCACCTCGAACAACACTCCCAAATCAAGGGTGGCCACCAAATCAATCACAAGTAATGGAATGGTATCGAAGAAGTATGTCCGATAAGAGGTGCTACCTCCTTGGTCCGTCAATCGCTCCTGTTTTAGCCACCTTGTGCCAACTCATGGGAGTTGGGTCCACGTATATACCTTAGGATCGTCGCCACCATCCTACTTCATTCTGGAAACTCCACCGCGTACACAGTTGTCAAAGTGGTTTTCGATATCGACAGAGAGTATGTCCATATCCGATCCTGTACTCTTTAACAACCAATCGTTATTATAACCCGTGGTTATAACTTTTAAAACAATACTTTACTTCAAAATAAAATATCATTTCAAAACCATATATTTATCAAAATAAAGATTAAATCAATTCCAAACCATTTCCATATATTTAAAATATCATATCATTTCAAAACTTCATTTCAAATCATTTCAATATATCAAAATATCATATCTTTCCAAAACTTCATTTCAAATCATTTTAATATATCAAATATCAATCTTTCCAAATCTTCATTTCAAATCATTTTAATATAATAAAATATCATATCCTTACAAATCCAAATATTCAACTTTAAATACCTTTTAAATTCAAAGATATCGTTCATTTACTATCATTTCAAATCACCTTTAAATAGTTTATATTCCAATCAAAATAATTCATTTAAACCTTTTAAAAGTGTAATTATTATATTTTCAAATCAAGCATTCAATTTCCAAAGTTTCAAATCATTCTGAGTTCGTTTACTAAGTCAAAAACCATAATTATTAAAATTTCAGCCTTTTGCAGCATTTAGAAAAAGCTGTTATAAGTTATACTTGAAAACTTTTTATTCAGCAAAGACAGCATTTACAACTGCTGTTAAAACTCAGTTTTTAGTTAAATTATAGTTCAAAACAGAAAAGACAACATTTCAAAAGTGCTGCGGTAACTCAGATTTCAAAACAAAGGTTTTATTTGATTTCAGCAAAGACTGCAGACCACTATAGCATTTCCAGAGAATGCCATAATAGACCTGAGTTCAATATTAGCCTATAAGTTCAATTACAGCAACTACAGCATTTCAGAAATGCTATAATAGCTCTTTTTACACAATTTTAGTTCAATTCAGAAACTATAGCATTTCTGAATGCTATTAAAAGTTAATTTCAGATTTTAGTGTATTTTCAACAACTAAATAACTTCAATTTAAAACACATAGACATTTTAAAAATCATATTTTAACATTTAAAATGTCCATTTACATATCATTTAACATATATCCTTTTCACAATAAATTTCTTATAATTAAATACAATTTTCAACAATTTACTTAATAAATTTAAGTGTAAAAGTTTCCAATTCTTCACATTTCAACAAATAACTTAACACTTCAAATTTAAATTACCATTTCACAAATTTAACTAAATTTCCAATTTTATTTAATTAACTTAAACCTTTAATAAAAACCAAATTTCACATTTCCAAGTCAAGTTATATTTTAAAAGATCACTTTTAAACATTCATTTATTTAACCACTTAAACTCATAGAAAAATCAATAATACTTTAATAAATCGCTTAAATTCAAATTTAATCAAATTATCATATTTACCATTTCCAAATATAATTAAATTTTCATTTTTATTCATATAACTTAAATATCAATTTTAACCAAAATTCCAAATTCCAAACTTAACTTATATTTCAATAATCCAATTTAACCATTCATAAATTACATTTTTAACTCATAGAAAAATCATAATTTCTTTATTTTAAAACGTTTCAAAATCTATTTAAATCAAATTTCATAAATTTATATTTTTAAAATACTTAAAAATATCCAAAACACTTTATAAAATAACCACGAGCCTGTATATAGTTTTCTAGCCTAGGTCAAGTGATACAGATATGTATCATTTCAATCCGCAGTTTAAAAAGAAAAATCCGGGTTCTATCATTTCAAACCCGCAATCCCAAGTTAAAATAAATTAAATAAAAAAAACCATTCAGGCCTATCATTTCATCCCATAACGATTTTTCCCTATTCTAAAGTCCGTTCGGGTATGTATCATTTCAACCCATAGTTATTTCTAATCTACAGGGAACTTGCAGTGTGATAAACTGATATAAATAAACAGAATAACATTAAATAACAGTATCATATGATATAATAGGTGTAATAACAGGTGTGAACATCATATGATAATAATATAGGCATATATAACATGATAATATATTTCTATAGATTCACAGGGTGTCAATTTACTAGTTATATAGGTACATATTGTCTGGTGAGAATAACTCACTTGTTTAAGCTGGAGATGACGACCAAACACACAACACAGAATCTTTGAAGGCACGACAACATGAATATGATTTGAGAGTGGAGAGCCAAATATAATTGCCTTGTATACATATAAACAAAACAAGACAATGTATACATAAATATGTAACACAAAACAATATCGAAATGACTTGAAAGAAAAAGCAACAAAGGGCAAAGTGATTCGACCTTTCTTTAACCATTCAAGAGGTTGACCAAGGGGATCTTTTGCTCAGCCAAAGCTGGACATAATATCAGTTTATGGCATCAAAATAGCATGGCAACAAGGAGATGATGATGGTAGGAGTTACATATGAATAAGACAAAGGGTCAAGGCAAAATAAGTGGAGTTTTTGTGCATTTTTGGCTCATCCAAAGGCAAGTGGGGCTCGGCCCTTGCATGGTACAGGTCTGGACAGTGGAGGTGATGGTGCAACAGCAGCCAAAGGTCATGTAACAAGTGGTGGTGGTGGCTAAGGGGGTGGCCAAAGCAAGATATGGAGGGTAGGTGATGATATGTGTGGTCTAGGCAATGTTTTGTGGAGTTTTGTGGTGATGGCTTCAAGTGGAAGGTCATGGCCTGTCTTGGTCAGAGGGAAGGGAGTGTTTGCTGTAGTAGATGGAGGAGGTGATGATGGGGATGAAGGTGGTAGAGGCTAGGCCAAGCAAACATGTGAAGAGATCAAGGCAAAATTGCATAGAAAAGTAAGAAAAAAGTAGAAAGAAAAGAGGGAGATTACCAAATTTTTTTGCAAGATGGAGGCCATGATTTTTTTTAGGGTTTTGGATCTTTGAAAATTCGTGAATAATAGGAGGAAGTCGGCTGAAAAAATAATAATGAGGAATAGTTAGGGCAAAATAGAATAAAAGATGTATTGATTGAAAAAGAAACGGTAGAATTCAAAAGGACTAAGCACACAAAAGGTATCAAACTCTTCATATATCTTTAATTCCTTTTTATAACTTTATATTTCTGGAAAAAAAAAATCCCAGATAAAATTTCGAAATTTTATCAAAATATAATAATTTATATAAATATTTATCAATTATATAAAGTTAAATTAAGAAAATAGCTAAAATAGTAAACTAGTCTAGAAAATTTGGAATTGAATAGAATAAATTTTTTGAAAATTCATATGAGCTTGTAATATATTTTTAAACATAAATAATAACATAAAATAAAAATATATTCACAAAATAAACATTTAAAATTTAATTTACATATAATTTCTAATGAAGAAAATAGCAGAAAATAGGAAAACAGCCTTTAAAAATAGGAAATCATCATAGTAAAATTTGGAAAAATTCTATTATTATTTTTAAAATATTTAGAGATGGAAATATACATAAATAAACATATTGACACATATTAAAATAAAATATAAGAAAGAAAATATGATTTATAAAATTTAAAATAGGCAAAATTGCACAATAAAACAAATTATACTAAAAATTGAAATGTACATAACTTATACATTTTAACTCCGTTTTCAACGAAACAAAAAGCAATATTCATGTTATTAAATTTATTTTCATAATAAAAGATAAAATTTATAATTTTAAATATTTAAAATTTAAATTTAAAAGTCAAAGTTTGACTATTTTAACCAAAATTCACTCTTTTTGGAAATATTAAATTTAGTCATATTTGGAATGCTAATCCACATCAAAATCAAAGTTTATATTTAAAATAACAAAATTTATTCTTTTTCATAAATAAAGCTTTTGAACCTGGAAAAATCAATTTAAAAATATTTGTAAAATACAGGGTTGTTACAATATTTAAATTATACTATACACGTACAATAATAAAATATAATATACAGTAATAACCTATACACCTTTTTACATACTTCACTTAAAAAAAATCTAACACAATATATATAACTCGAAAACATGTACATACATAGACTTTTAAATTTTTACATTACACAAACTTATACACTATTACACTATAACAGGTAAACTAAAATATATACAAGTATATATACACACGCAACACATATATACAAATATATATACACACGCAACACATATATTAAAATATATATACACACGCAATACATCAGCACTCCTAAGCATCGATATATATACACCTTAACTGCTTAACAAGTTTCAAAGATAGTTAAAATCAGTTCAAAATACTCTTATATAAATAATGGGAGAGGAGGCTACCCATAGATATACGTACCTATATATATACCTTTAGGACCGAATGAAGATTTAGAAGTATATAAAAAAATGAAAACCATGTTTGGTATATATATTCAAACCCAACAACTCTATATAAACTAATCTGTGTATAAATCTTCTATATTATACCACTTTAAATATATTATAACTATACTTCATATATATAAATATGTATAACAAATTTCGAAAGCTAGAAATATAAATCAAGCACACGTATATAGATTTATAAATAATATATGTAAGCTAAGTTTAAGTATAGAATATGATATGTATAACTTAGACATCATCAGAGGCAAAAGGAAGGGGAAGAAAGATATAGACCGAAGGGCTGCGAGGAGGAGCATCGGCCAGTCTGTGTTGTTGGCAAGGATGAGGCAAAAGGTCGGAAACTCGAGTGAACGGCAGGGGAGATGAATGTGGGTGGCGGGTGGAGCTTGGTTAGCTGTGCACGGCCTGGAGAGGGGTGACCGAGTTTTGCGCAGCAGCTCTGAGATGTGGTGTAGCCTTGGTCGGAGTGCGATGGGTTCTGGCTACTGGTTGTTTGGTTCGGCATAGGCGAGGGCTTTGGGTCGCGGCAGAGAGAGATCGGCGGAGGGGAAAACAGCTGCGTGCAAAATAAGATGGGAAGTATGGCCGAAATGAAATTAGGAAAGGTAGGTGTGGCAAAGAAGAAGGACCAATCGCCATAAGTGACTTTTTAATTTATGCTTATTAAATTTCTTTTCTAAAGCAATAGGGATACGAACTAGCTTCAGGTACCTATAGGAATGCCTTTTATTTGCATATATTATATAATTTCAATAGTGTGAACAGAGATGAGACAACAAAGAGGCAGAGAAACGGACCAGAGAAAAATAAATTGAAATAATGGATTTGTAATAGCTGTGCACTGATTCAGCAAAAATTATTAAAGCAATTTATTATATTGCTTGAGCTTCATTGTTTAGATTTGAAAAGCAAGTGGAGGTGAAAAGCCACACATTTGGTACCGTTACAACAGACCGTTATTTTCGTTTCCGTCGCGTAACGGACCTCAAAACATAGAAGTGAATATACCGTAGAGATCAGCATGACGAGACGATCAAAACGGTATACAGATATTAGTGGTACGATCATCCGATCAAAAGTCGATAATCGGTAGCGATATACGTTGCTATTCCGTACGGAAAAATCCAAACGAAGCCAGAAACGTCTGAATTTCACGAAATGGATTTCGCAGTCTGATTCAGAGTGTTCTAAATAAATTTTCTCATGTTGACATATTTAGGTTTCGGAACACTTTTAAATTCAACTGTTATTAACTGATTTAAATTGAAATAGGATTACACAACAGAAATAAACTTCAATATTAACAGATGAAAATTTTCCAGTTGCTATGTTTAAATAGACGTATTCCAAATAATAAAATTTTATTTCAAAATTCAATTATTAAAATTTTCACAAAATTTCCAATTAAATATATTTTAAAACTATCAAAATTTACGGGTCGTTACACTTACCATCTGTTAAATTAAAAATACTTATCGCTTTAAAAAATATATAACTTCAAATTCCATATCATAAATGCACTTCAAATATTTTTATAATCAACGATAAACAAATTATTTAACTCTTCGAAAATTCACTTATTAATAAAATTTCAAACTCAACATTTATCAAATAATTTTAGTTTAATAAATCTTCAAAATTATTCCACTTATTATTTTTACAAAATGATCTCTCTTTCAAATTTTCCATTAATCGCCAATAATCTCAATAACCGCAAATTTTCTTCAATTCGATATTTGTTTACTTCCATTTTTCAAATATTTCTATCATATAAAATTATTTACATTTTAAAATATTTTATATTGATTAATACATTTCATTCGATTACAATGTATCAATTAAAAAGAATTTACTAATTTAATTCAAGTGGTTAAAATCAAATCTCTTATTAAATAAAATTTAATTAACTAAAATTCATTTTCAAAATATAAATCATCACAAATCAAATTCAAACACTTTTATTTTATTAAATATATTTATTTATAGGACATAAAAAGTAGGGTTATTACAACATAGTGGGCATGTATACATAGCAACCTTAGTATAAAACCGGTAGTTCTACATGAATGCAACTTTAGTGATATATGAGATAATATATAATATAACATATAATAAACATCGCAAATAAATCCTAACATCCAATCTAAGCAACCAAAACCTAATTCCTAGCAAATCACACTATCCAGAAGAACACACCAGTAAAGAGCTTGGGATAAGAAACCTAGATTTTCTCCTTCCCATATACCCTCCGTCAGATCATCTCCCCATTGCACCTTCACCAACTTATCACTTTATTCCTCAGTCTTCAGCCCCATACTCCACTATTTGTGCAGGTCCTTTAGACGAACATGCTTTAGTTTCTAATTCCATATTTTCCAACTAACTAGGCTCCACCATTGTAGCTGAGTCATGTACACATTTTTGTAAATGTGACATATGGAATACATTATGAACTCCAACCATTCCCTCTGGTATTTCCACCCTATAAGCCAATCCTCCAAATTGCTCCAGCACCTTAAACGGTCCAATAAACCTCAACACTAACTTTTCAGAGCTTTCAAACCTCATTACATGATTAAGAGGCGATACCTTCACGAACACAAGGTCACTAACTTCGTATTCCAGCTCATTTCTCCTTTTATCAGCATATGATTACTGTCTATTATGTGTTGTCTTTATTCCTTTTCTTATCAACTCTACCTTCTCCGATGTATTCCTTATCATCTATGGTCCAAATATCACCATACCTGTCGACTCCCACCAACACGAAGGTGACTTACATAGCCTTTCGTACAATGCTTCGAATGATGTCATACCAATACTAACCTGATAACCGTTATTATATATGAATTCAACTAATGGAAAATGATCTTCCTAAGTACCTCTAAAATCCATAATACACATCCTCAATAAATTCTCTAACACTCTTTTTACCCTCTCGGTCTGTCCATCTGTCTATGGGTGATATGCCATGCTCAAACTCAGCTCTGTATCGAAGCTATCATATAGGCTCCTCTAGAACTCACTCATGAAGAGTGAATCTCGATCGCTCACAATATTCACAGGTATACCATGCAGCCTCACTACTTCCTAATATAATATAGCTAAAGATGATGCCGTCATAGTGTTCTTTACGGGAATGAAACATGCGTTTTTCGTTAGTCGATCTGCCACTACTCAAATACTCTCATTACCGCTTCTACTCCTTAGTAAACCATCCATAAAATCCATTAAAACATGTTCCCACTTCCACTATGAAACTTCTAAAGGAATCAGCAATCCACTCGATTTCCTTTGCTTCGCCTTAACCCTTTGGCAAATGAGACATTTCGCCACATACCCCACCACATCAATCTTCATCCCTGGCCAATAAAAAACCCTCTTCATATCTTTATACATTTTGTCACCATCAGGATGAATGGTAGTCCTCGAATGATGACACTCCCTTAACGCCTCATCAATCAGCTCCTTCAACTTCGGCACACACAACCTTACATCCCGCCTCAATTTTTCCTTCCTATCCTTTGTATATCGCTCCAAATGAATCAACTTGTAACCTTTCTCTAATTGATCCATGATCTCAACGAAATCCACGTCCTTTCTCTAATTCATACCAATCTTATCCGCTCATGCACGTCTAACTTCCAAGGCAGCCAATAATCCAAGTGTAATATTTGTTGGTAGTCAAAAATCAAATCCAAAAATATATTCCAACCACCACATCTCTTACATCATAGCACTCAATATTGTGTGCTTCCTACTCAATGCATTCTCCATAGCATTACTTTTTCCAAGGGTATAAGCAGTACCAAAATCATAAAATTCTAAGAACTCCATCCATCTCTGCTGCCTTAAGTTCAAGTCTTTCTAGAGAATAAATACTTCAACGACTTGTGGTCTGTAAACAGCTCAAATTTTTCCCCTAGCAAATAGTGCCTCCATGACTTCAAAGACAATACAATCGCAGCCAATTTCAAATGATGTGTAGGGAAATGCTTCTCATGTGTCTTCAACTGCCAACTTGCATATGCTACAACCCTACCCTCCTGCACCAAGACAACATCAAGACCAATACCGCAAGCAACAGAGTAGATGGTAAATGGTTTGGTACCATTAGGGATAACCAAAGTAGGTGCACTCATCAAGATCTCCTTCAACTTGATAAATGCCTCTTAACACCCGCACTCCAAACATAAGCAAAGTTCTTTTTTGTAAGCTTCACCAATGGTAAAGACATCCTTGCAAAGTTCTTTATAAACTTCTTATGGTAACCAGCTAATCCTAAAAAACTACATACTTCTGAAGCATTCTTTAGAACTTCCAATTTTTAACAGCTTCTACTTTTGCTAGGCCCACCACCAACCCATTACTAGATACAACATGTAACACCCCCAACATATAATTTAAATATTTAATTATGAGATAATTAAATAGAAAGTTGAAAATGTGTGATTTGCTAAGTTAATTAGTTAGTTAACATAAGTTAGCCTTAAAAAATGTGATGAAAAGAATGATTTAAAGTAACTAAAACATAAATACAAATATAAAGGGGTAAAAGAGAAAGAGAAGATATACAACATTCTCCCTTTTCCCTTGTTCATTTCATTCCATTTATATTTACCAAACTAAAAACAACAAGAACATTCCAGCCTCCATTAATCATCATTTTCAACCAAGAAGAAGAAGAAGAAAGTTAGGGAAAAATAATTTTCATGTGTTTTGTTGTGATTTTATATAGATCCAAATTTTATTGATTGTTTATCATGCATGTTAAATGAATATTCATGTATATGGTTGAATGATTGTTGTTTAGGAAATATATAGGATTTTTCGAAAGACTTTTAATGTGAAAAACTAAGTTTTTGATATTCAAATGTTTTAAAATTTTGATATAATGGTTAAAATATTATTTTGGTGATGGACCTTAAATTTCATAATTTTGGAATTATTACGAATTTGTTATGAATTTTACAAGTGAGGAAATGGTTGATTTTGGAATTTAATTATTTCAAATATGAAAAATAATTATTTTTGTCCAAAATTTTAATATGACGTTAAGAAGATAATTGTTAATTTTTGTGAATTTTTTCCAAGCGATCACAAATCAAGATAAATTGTTTTATGCATAGTGGGCTTATTCATAAAATGTAATAAATAATATGATTTAAGGAAAATCATATCTGGGAAATAAAAGGAAAATTATCCACTTTGAAATTCTAGAAGAATTTTAAAAGGATTAATGTAACCAGTGAGACTTTGACATATAATATGGATCTGGTAAAAAGTTACGTTTATAATGGAAAATTTTTAGTTTTAGAAAATATTACAAAAAATGTCATTTAATCCATAAAAGCCATCATTTTAAATCCATGATGGTCAGTGATTTATTAAACCTCAAAAGCCTTGTTCTTCAAATCATGATAGCTTTGTTTTTGATAAATTTTAAAAGTTTCTATTTTGACAGACGATGACTCCATTTTGATTATCTTGCGGTATCTATTACCCATTATAGCTATGATTTTATCAGCCTTAGAAAGCTTCATTTTGGTTTACCCATGATAGCTATCTTCCACGAAAACTATGTTTTGTCAGCTTTTAAAAGTTATTGTTATAACACACGATGGCTTTATTTTCATTAAGCAACGAAGGCTATATCTCACGAGGGCCTAATTTTCATTTATATTGAATAGCTACCTATCGGGATAATGCACGAAAGCCTTGTTTCATATAATGACATGAAGATTATGTTTTATTAATTCACGATGACCATGTTTTATTTAAGGCTCGATGGCTATGTTTTATTAGAGGCACGATGGCCCTAATTTTATAAAGGCACGATGACTAGTTTCGATAATATGCGGTAGCCTAGATGTTAACCTATGAAAGCTTAAGATTTATCAAGGCACGATGAGACTTGTTTTGAAAGAAAGGATAGCTTAAATTTAAAACATAGGAAGAATTTTGACTCTATATTGGGCTAACTCTACTTAAACAAAAAGGACGATTTTGTTAATTAACTATAATGCTTCTCTGAGAAAAGAAAAGATATTTTAGCCTATTTTAAAGTGTTATTTATGAATAAAGTTTTTACTTTGAATAAGTAATTTTGTGTATAAAATTGGTTATCACATTGAATATATATTTGGATGATTGCTTGTGTGTTATGTTAACTCCTCTTTTCAAGCGACCTAAAACTCTGTGATCTAATGCTCAGCGACCTAGCGACCTAGCTTCTCCAACGACCTAGCGACCTAACTGCCTAACGACTTAAGGAGTTAGCGACCTAACGACTTAAGGAGTTAGCGACCTAACGACTTAAGGAGTTCACGACCCAACGTCCTAAGAAGATCAGCGACCTAGCAATGTAACGACCTAGCGAGCTAAAGCAAAGAAAAGTTTCACAACCTATCTTAGGTCGCTCACGACCTACTGACTCGTTCAGACAAGACTCAGTGCAGTTCAGACAAGACCCACGACTTATCTTAGGTCGCTCGCGACCTACGACCTAACTTAGGTCGTTCACGACCTAAGACTTGGAGATAGAATCTTGCCTAGAATCTCCCCTATAAATACGGCCTTAGCTCCAACTAGAAGGGGACTTTTTTGGCCGATCTTCAGAAGCGCCATTACTCTGCTGAATTCACAACTCATCCAACACACCAAGCATTCCAAACATTCAAGACACTACAACGAGCTTCGAAAGAGATCTTGCATATCCGACATGGATTCAAAGAGCCTTATCACATCGAAGTTTGAGCTACTAGTCTGAAGTGTTTTTTGTGATCAAAGTGAATTGTATTTGAAGTGCATTGTATCAACTTGTAAATAGATCAGCAATAAAAGAATATAAAGTGGACGTAGGCTTAATTACGAGCCGAACCACTATAAAATCGTTGTCTCTTTACTTTTTCTGCTATTTTTGAGCTTATATTCTGTTCCCGTACCAACGGGTGGTGCTTTCACATTATTACACACACCGGGGTGTTAGCGTTCAATTTTTAGCGTTAACATTTTGGTGCTTTCATTGAGAGTTGAACTCAGGAATCTTCTCACCATTGCTTCGCAAAGACTTGTTGAAAGAATCTCCTTAAAGACCAGAAGTCTAACTAAAATCATGGCTCCTGGAAGAAAGGGTAAATCTACCAGATCTGGAAATGCCCATGAAGGGACCTCCGCTTCCCCAATAGCGAACCAGGCCACTCCTACTGTTGGAGTCACAAGGGCTGAATTAGACGACGTAGTTTCTGGATTATACCAACAAATCGAAACTCAGAACGCTTTAATGATGGATAGATTAAACGCTCTGCTTGGGGCAAATCGACAACCAGAAAACCATGAAACAACCTTTGCTAAAGAAGCCTATAACTCCCCGGAGAATGGTATTCCTCAACGAGCGGCTGGCACTGCCGAAGCGCCACCTTTCCAAGCTGAAGGTTCAAGGCCGCAGCCAACTTTCCGCGAACATTTCCAAGCTGATGTCTTCCCGGCGATGTCTCTGAACAATGAGGAATACCTATTAGGGATGGTTCGTCGAATCATGAAAGAAAGCATGCAGAGGGAAGAAAATGAGAGTGATTGGGGATTTGCACCAAGCAGAACTCCGTTTACTGAAAGGATCCTGAAAGCAGAATTTCCAAGGAAATTTGTACCTCCAACTATCCCGGCTTATAATGGAACAAGTGACCCTAATCATTTCCTATACAAGTACGACTGGCATATGACCGGTGCAAGAGCATCAGATGAGATTAAGTGCTGATACTTTCCAGTGTACTTGGAGGAAGTGGCTCTACTTTGGTTCACAAAACTACCAGTTTGGTATGTAGATCAATTCTCCGACTTGACGCGAAAGTTCAAAGATCAGTTCAGATTGTATGCTTCAAAAGCTAAGGATATAATGTCTTGTCCAGTCTTGAACAAGCTCACGGAGAATCAATCAAATCTTTCTTGAGCTGTTTCAATATAGCCCTAGCCGAAGTGGATAATGCAGAGCCCCGTATGATCTTGACCTACTTGATGCGAGCCATCGACAAATCGAGTGAATTCGGAAGATGGTTAAAAATGAAAGAACCAAATTCACTTGAGAAGTTTTATAAAAAGGCTGACGAATTCATGCGCCAAGAAAACCTTTCTGCGCCAGCAAAAGTAGTTGTTGCCGAAGTCAAAAATAGTGATCTTGCTTCTAACAAAAGAGAATCTGGGAATTAGAAAAGGGAAAATGACGGAGGAAAGAACCAGGGGAATGAGAAGAAACCTCGCCGCTTTAATCCTTCAGATTTTACTCCTTTAACTGACACACCGGAAAATATCTTCTTCGCAACAAAGGATGTTGTCAAGTACCCCAATTCACCTGAGATGGGGAGAAGTGCAGTGAATAATGGGAAATTCTGTCGATTTCACAATCAACCTGGCCATGACACTAACCAATGTCGCCAGTTAAAGAATGTGATTTAAGAATTGCTTAAACAGGGTAACTCCAACAATATGTGAAGAAAAACGGAGTCGATCCAACCTCATCCACTCAGGGGCAACAACATCCTGCCCGTCAATCTGGCTCTGGTAACAACGCTGCAGTGCAAGAATCCGAAAAGCTTGTCATTAATGTTGTCACAGGGGGTCCACATCCAGCAGGCAGAAGTTGGGGCGACTGTTAACTACCCACAAAACTGCAGCTGGGGCATCTTTCATTCTCTCTAGCATATGAATCCAAAACTACGAATACAGTAGAAATGGAGATTCAATCCGGAGATCCTGGAACAACAATCACCTGCATCCATTTTTTACTTAACAGCATTGCTTAAATTTGTAAAATGATGGTGGATGTATAACTCTTGTATTGTAAACCGCTGAGAAATCAGTGTGATTCAATAATAAAGAACTATAAATCTTGTGTTCTCTAATGCTATAAAATGCATGTCTCATTTCGACATGCAAGTATTTCTAAAATTTGCTAAAATGTCGATTTAATATTGCAGGCTACCAAAGCGAAGCTTACCTACTCAACGCATCACAAGGCTTAGTGATTCCTACAAATCACTCAATAATGTCAAATCACGAAAGAAGTGCTATTCACAAACAGTTGATGATTCCACCAAAGCGGGCACCTTCCTGACCCTTGCTAACTAATTACGATCGTTTGTGCAAACGAACATCCAGTAAAGTAGCTTGCGTCTGCCCCATGGATTTACTCAACGATAAAGTACACTTCTCTGGCAAAAAGCAAACAACTTGCAAAGGAATGACACATGTGATTGAAGTTTTAACAAAGAATCGCTAAGAATCAGATGGTGAAAGGACACAAGCAACAAAGCCCTCTTCGGAGGCACAAAAACAAAGACTTCTTCGTAGGCAAAAAATTGCTTCGAAAGCACAAGCCCTCTTCGGAGGCACAGAAACAAAGACTTCTTCGTAGGCAAAAAATTTGTTCGGAAGCACAAGACCTCTTCGGAGGCACAAGCCTTCCCCAAAGGCACATACTGCCCTCTCCGGAGGGAAAAGACCTTTTCGAAGGCACATTTCACCGAGCTTGAAGTGCAAAATGCTCCTCTTCGGAGGCCCACTTCACCAGAGTTGAAATGCCAAAAATGCTTCTCTTCGAAGACCGAAATTGCTTCTCTTCGAAGACCAAAAATGCTTCTCTTCGGAGACCAAAAATGCTTCTCTTCGGAGACCAAAAATGCTTCTCTTCGGAGACCAAAATTGCTTGTCTTTGGAGACCAAAAATGCTTCTCTTCGGAGACCAAAAATGCTTCTCTTCGGAGACCAAAATTGCTTCTCTTCGAAGACCAAAAGCCCTCTTCAGAGGCACACTTCACCAAGCTTGAAGTTCCAAACAAAAGCCCTCTTCGGAGGCACAACTCTTCAGAGAAGCCCTCTGTGGAGGCACACTTCAACTCTTAAAGGAAGATTAACTAGTTCATCTTGAAAAATTATTCCTAAAAATTGAAGTGCTACATAAAGCCCTCTTCAGAGGCCCGCTTTACCCGTAGGAGAATTCACTTCTCAAAAATATGAAGTGACCATCTCCGAAGGTTGGAGCGTAAAAACTTCTCCAAAAACGAGACACGCTCCATTAAAACAGAATAATTTTTCCTCAAAAATGGAATGGTTATTCTCTAAAATAAGAGTACAAGTCTCGTCAAAGCAAAAGATATTACAATGCACTTGTGGTATGGGGGCAATATCACGCAATATAGCTACATCAATAAATGTAGTATTCAAGCAATATACCCCAAGCTCATTACAATATCACGCAAAAAAGATGTGGAATAAATGCATTCTCAAACATAGACCAAAAATTTGTACAAGAAAAAAGAATCGTTTATTCTACACTAAAATGAGAGATAAATGCATTCTTACATACATAAGAATTTGTACAAGTAAAAGAATTATTTTATTCAATACTATGAAAATTCTTTACATGTGCAGATCTCAAGAAAGCGGGGACTGGTACCCGCACAATCTCCGGTCAATACATGCAAAAAGCAAAAAGCAAAACAAGAAGCGTAAAGTCCAGCTCATCACTCCTTCTTCCTGCCACCTTTAGAACCTTTGCCCGGTTTGATAGTCATTTTTTGAATCCGGCGTGGACGGGTCAGGGAAGAAGGAGAAGAAGGAGTAGTCGGATCCTCTTCTGTTTTATCTTCTCCAGCTGAAGTGCTTTTCTTCTTCTTCCTCATTGCGCGCTTTCCTTTCCTCTTCGAAGAAGACTCACTTCTCGGAGTGAGCAACGTAGAAAGCTTTGTGTCATCATCAAGAGACTGCTCCAGGGTCTTCTCACTGTCCTCAAGATCTTCCGCCTTCTGTTCTTGCGAAGCGGGCGGATCCTCCAAGCCTTGAAGGGATTCTATTTGTTCTTCCTGCGACCCTGGCTGAGAAGCAGGAGTGACTTGAAGGGATGGAGGAGGAACAGCTGGAAGAGGAGGAGAGTGCACAGCGCTCGGTGCTTCCGCTATAGAAGAAAAGAAGTTAAAATCAGTATTCTTCGAAAAAAGAGAAGATATTGGATCATCAGGACTTAAGTAATAAGCGAGAAATTCATCAAGTTCAATTGAATCGAATGAGCAATCCACTTGAGCCAGATCTGAATCAAAGTTACCTGGAGAAGTCGGTTTTATCACTTCAACTTCAAATTTTTCAGCTTCAATGTCTTCCTGGCTCTTCTCCTCAGCATGAATAATGGGAGACTCGGTAATGGCAGACTTAACCTCAGCTTTTGCAGGAGGTGGAGAATAAGAGCTGGAGCCTATGATATCAACGTCGGCCGAAGTCGAAGTATGGGCAGGGGCAGTTGGAGAGACTTTCTTTTTCGGATGCTCCCCTGCCACTGCTTCAGCTCTCACTCCAGCAAGTTGCTCCTTTCCTCTGGCAAGAGCGGCACGAGTTTCATCTTCAAAATAATATGCCTCAAGATCTGCCTCATCATAGCCAGCTCCTCCGAGCATATCAATTGCGGCCTCCTATACTTCAGCCAGAGTAATTTCATATTTCGGTCCCAGAAATGAGAGGCTTCCGCGCCCCAAGACGCAGTGGACATAAAAGTCGAACAAAGTAGAGCTGATAATGGCTTTGGTTGCTTCATGAGATTCTACAGCTGCAACTTGACCAGCAACAGCCTCATCACGCTCTTTTTAAACTTTGAGAAGTCGAGCCTTTAATACTTCAATCTCCATGTTCTGGGAGATAACTGTTTCCCGCAGCTGAGCGGTATCTTTGCGGTATTTTTCAGTAATATGCTGCTCAGCCTCAAGTTTCATTTCAGCGTCCCTTTAAGCAGCATGTGCATCCCGCACTTGTTTCTGAAAGACTTCTTCTTTTTGAGAGTGCAAAGCGGAAGAAGTGGCGAGATCTTCTTTGAGTTTCTTAACTACGGACTCAAGTCTCGCGTTGTCGTCGGCAATGCTCGCCATCTCCGCATCATGTTGCTTACAAACTTTATCCCACTCTGACTTGTCATTCTCCATAGTCAGCATGGCTTCAAGATTCATGCGATTAACTCTTTGAAGCTCATCAACAAGCTTCTGCCAGCTAGACATCCTCTCTACATCGAGTTTGACTGCATCGAGGTTCCTCAACATAGCTTGCTTATCAATCGGTACCAAGTCTAAGTCGAAGCGCACTCCTCTTAGGCACCAATTTGGGAATCGGCTTTGAAGTGTAGAAGGAGCGTCTTTGACTTGATATTGAGGCCTGTTGATAATTGTCTGAATGTCAGATTTCCTTAGAGCAGGAGAACCGAAGGGGATATCAAGAGAGATAGGAGCATCGGTCTTTTCAGAAATCGCAGACACGTCCTTTTCGCTAAACCTGGCCCGTTTACTGGGATCTTCAACAATATGGCTCTTTCCTCTGTCGTCATGCGACTTTCTTTTATGGGAATCGTCATCTCTTTGAGAGGAGTCGTGACGTTCTTCCCTCCTTCTTTGCTGCTCCTCATAAGCTTGTCTCGCTCGAGCTTTCCTAACCGCTCGCTCCTCATCGATTTCCCTACGAGCAGGGAGATAGCGTCTATAGTCATAAGTGTCACGCCCTCTATAGCGTCGAAAGTCATCATAATATGAATCACTTCGTCCCATCGGAGAACCTGAAATTAAAAAAAGATAAGTCTTAAAAATCTTCAAATTGAAGAAGCTAAGTGCGTATAAGTGCCAAAAATCCTAAGTGTGTGTGGTGTGCAAACTACGCGCGTCAAACTACGCGTGTCAAACTACAAACCACTCTTTGGTTGGGAAGTGATAACAGATTGAGAAGCAGGAGTCAATTTTTGAGCTGGCGAAGTTTGTTGCAAAGCGGATGTCACTTCAGTTGCAGGAGATGTAACTTTAATTATATCATCTTTGAAGAGCTCCTGTGAAGTAATCATCAGATCACTCAATCCCTCAAAGGTATCGTCACCGTCATGTTTAGCGGGACTTTCTCTCTCAACTCCTCTATCATCAGCTTTCTCAGAATGTTGAGAAGTTTCTTCTTCTTCAATTACTGGAGAGAATGTGAGTTTGCCGGATAATCCCGCAACATCAACAGTGGTAGAAAATTTCACCAGTGCAACCTCTACAATAGGTCCTTCCGATGCAATTTCTTCTGCAGAAACTGGGGCATTTAATGTCTCTACTTGAGAACCTGGGGCACCCAATGTTTCGGTCTCAGGACTAGAAATTTCATGAATCCGAGTAGATCGGGAGGAGTGTAGAAGCCCAAACTGATGCAAAAACTCATCTTTCAACAAAAATTTAGTGCTTCTCTCTTCAGCAGCCACAGCATTTAGAGTTTCAAAGATTGACTTGAGGCTGGAATTTCTAAGCGGAGGAGGAAGTGCTGTAAAAAGTAAAGAATGAAGTTAAGCATTTGACAATTCGAGTTTCGAAAAGCTCATGAAGTGAACGGAGAAAGGCAGTCTTACTTCCGACTCTCCAGATGGCATAGAATCCTGGAGGACAGCGGAAAAAGAAGAATTGATTTAAAAACCCGTGTGCACTCTCGGGCAAGTCAAGAATCGATTTGCGGTTTCTCGCACCTCTTACAAGTATAATTGAAGGGTGATCTTTGTTCTTAGCAAAGGTGCACAAATAGCAAATCTCTTCAAAACTTGGAAGGCGATCGAGTGTCCTTCTGAACAAAACACACAACCCCATCAAGACGGCATAACCATTGGGGTGTAGCTGGAAGGGAGAGATAGCCAATCGAAGAAAAAGCTCTCGAAGAAAATCATTAAAGGGAGGAATAGCTCCACTTAAGCACATTTGGCGATTAACTGCTACAAAACCGAGAGGTGGCCTGTCAGCAGTATCGTTTGCTCCAGGAAATAAAGCATCCGCTTCGGCAATTCCAAACTGAATGCACAATTGTCTAAAAACTTTGTGGCTCAAGGTGGTCGAAGTTCTTTCTGGTGGATCAATCAATGGGTTAGCAATCGGAAAAGCTTCTTCAGCTGGTCCTGTATCTTCTTGTTGAGATGTCATTCTACACAAGGAACTGGATATTCAAATATGAAGGTGCACGTTTCCTAAAAAGTGTGAAGTGTTGTGCAGAACTAATAAAAATAGAAAGCAAACATAACTGAAATTAAACTAGTTGACGATTGGTCGATTACAAGATTTCAGGACTTGTTAATTTAAAGCTCAAGTGTAGTGTTAATGCAAACAAATCAGCTTTAGTTAACTATTCTAGTTTTTCTTTAATACTTCACTTGAATTGGTTGGTTTACAGCATTTCATTCACACAGTTCATTTAAGTTGATTATTCTTTATTGACTAATCTGTCATTCGATGTGGGCAGGCAATGACAGTATATTCGCCCTAGTTTTATGCAAATGTTGTATTTAACAGGTCGACAGCTTTAAAGGTTAGTATAATCTGTAAAAAAGTTCAATCAAGTTCAACAAAGTCCAGGAAGTTCAAAGTTCAATCAAGTCCAAACAGTTCAAGTCCTAGGTCGCTCACGACCTAGCATAGGTCGGAAATTCCTCAGGTCGCACTGTGCAAATTAAAAGGTTCAAGTGTTAGCTCGGCCGCGACCTAAAGCCTATGCCGCTAAAAAGTTAAGTCGTAGAGGGTTGTTCAGCTTTACTTAGGTCGCAGGAATTCTTAGGTCGGCCAGGTTTCCTAGGTCGTAAGTCTTAGGTCGCGAGAATTCCAACACGACCTAATTTTTAGGTCGCTCAGATCTGTTAAGTCGTTGACTTCCTCTCCATGCAATCCATCTCGTCAAACTGAAACCCAATAACTCGTTATCAACTACACATAGAAATCCATCGTCCTCTTCATGAAATTCTCCATCCCTTCATACCACCAAATCATCCCAGGAACAATTCAAAACATCCCTAGTCCATCGTAGATCCAACGCATCACCGTGCCTTCATAAATCAGTCAAACAGCGATCCAAAGTTGATCGCAACAATCACTCAAAATGAAGCACGACACATGGAATTGGACATAGGTCGGAAAATGGGGATTCATAATTCAACATTGATTATGGTGGGATGAAGATTGAATTCACTTACGAGATATAATGGTAAAGATGAATCGGTGATTAAAAAGGTTTGAATTCGCCTTTGGGAGCTCGAAGATTCGTCAATGGCAGAGCGGGAAATCGAAGTAGTTAAGTGAAGAAGAAGCAGCGACCTAACAAATTTATATGGGGCTGAGAGAAGAAGGCAAACAGGCACGCGAGTTAGCACAGTTTTTAGGTCGCCCACGACCTAGCAGAGTTGGATCGAAGCACACGACCTATGGCATAGGTCTGTACTTCGAGGGGCAAATGTTAACTCCTCTTTTCAAGCGGCCTAAAACTCTATGATCTAACGCTCAGCGACCTAGCGACCTAGCTTCTCCAACGACCTAGCGAACTAACTGCATAACGACTTAAGGAGTTAGCGATCTAACGACTTAAGGAGTTAGCGACCTAATGACTTAAGGAGTTCACGACCCAACGTCCTAAGAAGATCAGCGACCTAGCAATGTAACGACCTAGCGAGCTAAAGCAGAGAAAAGTTTCACAACCTATCTTTGGTCGCTCATGACCTATCTTAGGTCGCTCACGACCTACTGACTCGTTCAGACAAGACTCAGTGCAGTTCAGACAAGACCCACGACCTATCTTAGGTCGCTCGCGACCTACAACCTAACTTAGGTCGTTCACGACCTAAGACTTGGAGATAGAATCTTTCCCAGAATCTCCCCTACAATACGGCCTTAGCTCCAACTAGAAGGGGACTTTTTTGGCCGATCTTCTAAAGCGCCATTACTCTGCTGAATTCACAACTCATCCAACACACCAAGCATTCCAAACATTCAAGACACTACAACGAGCTTCGAAGGAGATCTTGCGTATCCGACATGGATTTAAAGAGCCTTATCACATCGAAGTTTGAGCTACTAGTCTGAAGTGTTTTTTGTGATCAAAGTGAATTGTATTTGAAGTGCATTGTATCAACTTGTAAATAGATCAGCAATAAAAGAATATAAAGTGGACGTAGGCTTAATTACGAGCCGAACCACTATAAAATCGTTGTCTCTTTACTTTTTCTGCTATTTTTAAGCTTATATTCTGTTCCCGTACCAACGGGTGGTGCTTTCACATTATTACACACACCGGGGTGTTAGCGTTCAATTTTTAGCGTTAACATGTTATATGTTCATCTTTGCATTTTAATCAGTTATTATTGCATACAATAAAATGTTGACATACTCACCTATGTGTTAAGTGCCATCATCCAACTTTTTGGCCATAGGGATTTGGGAACCAATGACCAGCAAGGGTTGTTCCAGCAGTGGGTATGGTCAGACTTAACTCCTTAGCGAGTAGAATTACATCCAAGAGATCGAGAAGATCAAATTGTGTTAGGATGCCCTAGACTGATCAAAAGACATGACTTCAACTATTTTAAACCAGACTTAGCTGGAGATTGGGGTAGGATCGTGCCCTATCCTCCAGTGGTTAAGCCCAAGTTGGTTAGGTCCATGATTTCAATAGATAGGATTTTGCCTATTAAGGCTAAATTTTGGTGTTATGCATCTAAAGGAACTCATAGCAGTTTGCTCCTCTATGTTTTCTTCCACTATTCTTAGGAGACCATTGGTGTTTTCTCATGCCAATCCTAGGAGACTATTGTTATTTTCTTCTAAATGGACTAAAAAACCGTTGGATCATTTGATATATCTTGGCCCGAGTCAGCCTGATAGGTTTTTATTTGGCCTAAGAAAACTAATATAGGTTCATAATGACCGTGGAAAAACTATGTCGTTGAATGAACCGTTTTATGGGACATGGTAATTATATGAATGTGTAACCCTTGGACCCTTGTGAATGACAGACTATTCATTTTAACACATACATGCATTATATGTTAATGATGTTATGTGATAACCCGCACCATAGTGTGCCCAAATTTTCACTAAATCAAAAATCCAAGTCCATCGAAGCATGGATCGTTTGTTTGGTATCCTGCAAAATAAACAAATGCATATTAGAGCACTATCAATATAAACTCACAGTGAAATAGTAAAGTATAATAAAAACATACAATTACTGACCAAGGTTGACACCTCTATTATCTGATGTCCTTGTCAGTGTCGAGCATGCATAAGGAAATACATCCTTCCACAATTTTTGGCCTTGCACCAGTACATGTCCCTCTAAAGCTGTCATGTGGGTTGTAATGAGGAGGGGATCAGAACAACGTTCTGGTGATTGGTAAATTATACACTTTATACATAACAATAGTTTATGTCCGTTTGCACAAAAATTGGGCAAACACCTCCAAGTCGAATGATTTAGTTGATTTTATGTTGTTTTCAGTGATTTGGGTGAATTATGCAAATATGTAAAAAAACAGGGACTAAACTGTAAAAGACACACAGATTTATAGTGGTTCAGCCAGAATGTGCCTACGTCCACTTTATATATTATTTCTCCTTTCTTGTTCAGATTACAAGTACAAAGCTTTGATACAAGTATATGAAAGTTGTTTGAAAGTTCTATCCGTGCTTGAGCTCTCCAACTTGTCCTCCATTGTTGTACCCCTGCCCCTCTATTTATAGAGTGAGGCTGGGGGCAGGGGTCTTGGATGTATATAGCCGCTGGTGGGCCTGGGCTGATGCGATCTGGCCTGGCAGTGTTGATCTGGTACGCCTTGGTACGGTTGTGAGTGGATGGAGTTTGGTTCGATGGGAGTTTGGTTCGGCAGGCGAACTTGATTCGGTGGGATCTGGTCCGGTGTGTAGGGGAAGGAGTTGGTTCGGTGGGATCTGGTCCGGTGTGTAGGGGAAGGAGTTGGTTCGGTGGGATCTGGTCCGGTGTGTAGGGGAAGGAGTTGGTTCGGTCGAAATTTACTCAACACTTGTCCCCCAAAGTAGGGCATGTGGGTACGCACATGGCGTGCTTTGCTTTAGCTTGGATATCCTCAACCGGTCCTGTGTGCCGAACCAACTGGTCCGGCCATTAGTATTTGTCTATAAGTATGGACCTCGCGTCTATGTTCACCCTTCACCGTTTGGAACCGCCGAATCAACTGAATCAGACTTGATTGCTTGAAATAACCGGACCAGCCAATTACCGAATCAAGTCATCTGCCGAACCAGGTGAGCCGAATGATTCTTTAGGACTGATCCATCGAACGAACTCAATCATTTTACTGAAGAGGCTTGAGTACCGAATGAACTGACCGAATGAACTTGGGAGTATAAGGCCGAATGAAAATTCGTGCTTTGAACTACCGAGTGGCTTGTATGCCGAATGAAGCTTCGTGCCTTGAACTTCCGAATGGCTTGAGTGCCGAATGAAACTTGAATTTTGTTATACCGAATGAGTTTATGTGTTCATAAGTGAAACTCTGGACAACATACACTCATTTGTTTATATCTCTATATCCTTATTCTAATAGTGTGTTTTCTCGTGTTGCAGATAATGTCTCATAAAGTTGAAACCCGATCAGAGAAGAAAAAATCCCAGGACAGAGAAGATCCTTCCGCAGTGCCCCCAGCTCAGTCAGAACCGGGACGTCATGGGCCCACCCCGAGGTCACTAGTAGATTGGTTCGGCCCTCAGGAGCTTCTGAACTCACCTCTTGACTGTTTCCCAAGCTCCCTCAAAGGCAAGCAGCTTGATGTTATCTCCCGCTCCTTTGGGATTGACAGAGCGCGCATGCTATTGCCGGGGGAGGGAGTGATGCCATATAATCCCCCCGAAGGGTATTTCGCTTATAGTCGGTACCATTGCATGTGTGGGGCCATTCCCCCGATCAATGCTTGGATAATCAGCTTCATCACCTACTTGAAGGTAGCGCCGTTTCAGCTTCAGCCTAACTCCTACGCCATCCTGGTGAGCCTGTTTGTCATTTTCCAGAGGAGGTACGGGCGTCCTCCCTCCAACCGGGAGATCTGGTACTTGTACAATTTGAGAGGCTATAAGAAGGGGTCTCCATACATCAGCTTGGAATCAGCCGTATCTTTCAAGCATGTCCTGGACTTATATTCGAAGTTCAGCATGTTTAAGAAAGAATGGTTTTTATCAAGGATGACTCTGTTTCCATCCGTCGCTTCACCTCCGGCTGTAAGTGTGAAGCTTATTTATAATTTCCGTTATAACTGCAATGCTTTTTCTTATGTGTTTTTATTTCTTGCTAGCGACAGGTGGCTTTGCGGTCATGGAGAATGATCGCCTGGTTCAGATGGCTGTGGAAATAGAAGCCATTACGGGAAGGGACAGGTCGGCTTCTTACTTGATCAGGAATGCTACACTTCTGGGGCACAACCCGATCCTTCCATATCAGTCCGTGGTTAAGCAGAGAGACACGACGGAGGAGAGAGCTGCCAAAGTTACAGGAGGGGCCACGGCGAAAAGCAGCAAAAGGAGACCCTTCTCGATGCATCCAGTCGCCGGGGGGAAGAAACTCAAGAAGTCCGATGGACCCTCTCCCAGCACACATCCAGATGTTCAGGAGGAGGAAAAAGGTGAGGACGAAGGAGGTGAGGTGGAGAGCGGAAGTGGTAGAGAAGGTGACGGTGATCGTCACGGTGATGATGGTGGCGAAGGACAGGGCGGTGATGGCACTAGGGCTTTGCCTCCCGGGCAGGCGGGCGTGATTCAAGAGTGGACAGATGACGCTCTCCGCCAAGCCTTCGAAGAGTTGGAGGAAACGGAGAAGTCCAAGAAAGCTGGTAAGGTTGGGACCGGCGCCGATTTATCTTCCGAGAGTGCTTCTACTGAGACAACTTCTGCGATTCAAGGTGAATTTCTCTTTATTCTTTTTAATTCTTGAATGATGGCTCAATGCATGCTGGTGACACTTGGTTTTCATTCCAGGAGCGGGCAAAACGGTCAAGACCTCAGATCTTCGGCACAGGCTTGAACAATACAAACTCCTCAAAGCTTCCGCCAAGCCGAAGCCTCCTACTAACCGTCCTGGAGACGTAGTCGGCTATCGTCCTCTTCTTGGAGTTATTGAAGAAGATATACAAAAGAGGAAGAGGAGTCGATCTACATTTGAATCTCTTCCTGGCCCTCCGACCTCACTCCAGCCTATTCATGATATTACGGAGGAGGACACCGAGTTTATACCTTCTCCACATCCGTCTAAGAATCCAATCGTCACCCCGATAGATCACCCTGGCTTAGTTCGCAATCCGTTTGTGGGTCATCCAGACCTGGACCTGGCCTCTCATGACATCTCCTTCGATGAGGTTACTGGTGAGCATCTTCTCCCTCGCAATCCTATGGTACGGGTGCTTGACGAAGCTAAGTCCCTGGACCTTGATTTGCTTACTACCCGGGTTGTAACTCTGGGGGATGAAGCTAAGGCGAATATTGACCGGGTTGCTGAGGAGACCAGGAAATTGATGGGGCATCATGCCCAACTAGTTAAGGTCGGGGAGGAAATCGGGAGTGCCAACATTCGGCTACGGTTAATGGTTTTTGACCAGGCTAAGCAACTTGTCGATCAAGCCATTCAAATTTCTCAACACGAGGCCGCATCCAGGCAACTGAAGAAGACTATGGAAGAGGCCAGCAGGGCAGAGTTGTGAAAAATGGAGGCCGCCTGCAAGGAGCGAATTGACATGGCTATAGCAACGGTGGATGAGGTTCGGAAAGCGGATCTCGAGCGGGTAGAGGAGTTATCCGGGAGGCTTGAAGCTGCAGAGCTGGTTCAAACCAAGCTAAAGGATGAGATGGAGGCGATGAGGAAATCCCTTCAGGCTGACCGCTCGCGATACCGATCGGAGAGGGATGCTGCCGTTGCTAAGCTGCGTGCTTCTGAGGCCCGACTGAGGGAGCTTGAGGAAAACGAGGGGATGATGGATGAGATGCTCCAGGATATGTATTTCCGCACTTGGAAACAGGGTAACTTATCCTGGATGGATGATTACCCCCGAGTTATGGCCAGGATTTATCTCCAGACTTTGGAGGAGGCTAGGGCTGAGACGGATAAAGAGGGTGGTGTAGTTTTCAGAATGGATGTGGTCACTGCCCAGTTTTCCAAGGAGGAGAAGATGGCGATAAAGGAGGGCATGCGTCTGCTTGCCGCTGAAGAGGCAGGTGTGCGGGTAGAGGATGATGATCAAGATGATCAAGGAGCAGATGCTGGTAAGTCTTCCCTTTTAGTCTTTCCGTTAACTTGGTTGCTTATCATTAATGAATTCTTTCCTTGATCGGACAGGCGGTCAACAGGACAAGGGTAACTCTCCGATACAGCCGGCTCCTTGACTTGACCCGGATATCTTTCTGCGGACTTGATATTGTTGTATATGTTAGTTCCAAAATAGTAATGTAACTTTCAGGTTGTAATCATGCTACTTGTAATAAACAACATCGTTCTTGACGTGTAATTTTTTAACTTAAGTTGATTTTTTCGCATCTGAATGCTTTTGTTATTTTGACATGTTGTATGAGAAATATAGCTATGCATATGCTTGTAATTCAATTGTGTTTGATGTTAAGTTCTTGCTTAAAACATAATTTCATATCTTGCAATGTTGTTGTGATGTGCGAATAAATTATAGCCATGTTTTTATACACAAAAGAAGAAAATACCGCCCTTCATGTTTTAGTTGTAGATGGCAGCATTGTATGTCTTATGTGACCGGGTATGGAATGCAGCCGAGTGTCCAGTTGCGAGCTCCTATCCCCATTAGCGAGTGTCTCTTATTCTGTGTCCGGTACTTTAGGGATCGTGATAGAGGATAGGAGGAAAGTTCTTTAAATGGAATTGAAATATGAGAAAAAGTAAAACTTCCAATCACGGAAGGCCTTCGATGTGCTTAAGTTCGTGGCAAACGGGCTTTGTAGTCACTTTCCCTAGCCGTGGGTCTTGGAGACATTTGTCACCCATCTTACGCCTCCGTGGGGAGTTAATCTTTTTTACCACAGCCGTACTTAAGACACATCGGAGCCGAGATCGCGCACAGTAACTACCCGGGCCATTATGGCCCGTAATCGTGGGTATTATTCGATTTACTGTGGCCGGCTAGCGTGGGTGCCGATCGTCAACCGTGAACTACCCCTGGCTGGCCACACCTTATGTTAGGGCTTAAAGTAGGTTCACAGTTGCCAGCGAGCCGAACGCCGTAATGAGCTGCCTTGGCTATAGTCGGCCTTCTTGGTGGCTTATAATCGGCTCATTACAGTTGGCTTTGAGGGCCGTCGCGAGCAATGAGTTAACCCGCAGCAGGGGGATGCTGGAGCAAAAGTGTCTCATTGGCGTGGGCATAGATTCGTATAGTACCTGTTAGGTCTTATCCAGGAGAAGTTGTGCTGTGACGTGTCTTGAATGGGAATGTCATTACGTAGGATTTTGTTCAACGGAGAAGGATAAAGCTAACAAGCAGCCAAGATATAAAGGAACACGTTAAAAAGAGACAAGTTTTTTAAAGTGGTTCGGCACGAAAATGCCTACGTCCACTGATTCTCTTTGTTAATTCACTTCATATGGGCAATACAAGTTAAGAAAAGTATCGACGAAGGTGTTGGATGTTCCATGCCCTTTGGAACACCTCTCTGTCCACTGTTGACAAAATATAAGCTCCATTGTGGAGATCTTTATGAATTACATATGGTCCGTCCCAGATTGGATCTAGTGCTCCGGGGCGTGGGAAGATTCGCTTAAGGACCAGATCTCCTTTTTGTAAACTGCGATGCTTGACTTTGGAGTTGTATTGTGCTGCCACTTTTTGCTTGTGAGCTGCTGCCTTGAGGGATGCATCATTTCTTCTTTCCTCAATTAGATCCAAAGACATACAGAGGAGCTCTTCGTTCTCTTCCGGGTTATAGTGGATCCTACGGTGGGAAGGCACTATAGTTTCAACTGGGAGCATAGCCTCCGATCCGTATGCCAAAGAGAAATGAGTATGCCCCGTTGATGTTCTGAAAGATGTGCGATAGGCCCATAGTACCGTAGAAGTTCATCCACCCAAGCGCCTTTTGACTTTTCGAGTTTCTTTTTGATTAGAGTTTTGATAATTTTGTTGACGACTTCGACTTGTCCGTTTGCCTGGGGATAAGCTACGGATGAGAAACTTTTGTGAATTCCGTGCTCTTGGCACCAGTTGGCGAACTCCTTGCTGTCAAACTGAAGTCCATTGTCCAAAATGATTTTAAGTGGGACTCCGTACCTGCATAGAACATTTTTGATCAAGAAGTTAATAACTTTTGCTGAAGATACTTTATTCAGGGGTTCTGCTTCCACCCATTTGGTGAAATAATCGACTGCCACTATAGCATATTTGGCCCCGCCTCGGCCCATTGGCAGTTCGCCAATCAAGTCAATTCCCCACACTGCAAAGGGCCAAGGGCTAGTCATTTGAGTAATCTCAGTTGTTGATAGCCACAGAATCCTAGCAAACTTCTGACATCTGTCACATTTTCTGATGAAATCTAAGGCATCCTTGCTTAAGGTGGGCCAGAAATATCCATATCGGAGTATCTTTTTTGCCAAAGTCTGCCCTCCAGTGTGATCTCCGCAGCTTCCTTGATGGATGTTGGATAAGATTTCCTTGGCTTCCCTTCCAGCGACACACCTTAATAAGGGGTTAGAGAAGCCGCGCCGTTAGAGGATGTCCTCTTGTATCGTGTAGCGGGAAGCTTTCCTCAAGATTTTCTTGACTTCGTTACTCTCGTTTGGTAGTGTGCCACTTTGTAGGTAGTCTCGGATGGGAGTCATCCAAGTTGCTTCTTCGGTTGCAGCTATCAGATTCACTTGCTCAAAACTTGGGGTCAGTTGCTTTGAGATGGCCACTGCTCCAGAAATGGTGCCATCTCTCATGCTAGCTTGCTTCGCCAATTCGTCGGCCTCTTGGTTCTCTTCCCGAGGGATGTGTTTGATTAAATAGCGATCCAATTGATTGAGAAGCAACTTGGTCTTCTTTAAATATGCCATGAGTCATTCTTCTCGAGCCTGGAATTCTCCTAGTATTTGATTTACAATAAGCTGAGAATCGCTATGAAGACACAAAGAATTGGCTCCGATTTCTAAGGCAAGTTCTAATCCAGCTATCATTGCTTCATACTCTACATCGTTGTTGGTGGCAGCGAATTCCAACCTTATAGCATAGTGTAGCTTATTTCCCCTGGGAGTGATTATTACCACACCTGCCCCCGAGCCTTGTTCGTTTGACGCACCATCCACGAAGAGATTCCACTTGATGTCTTCTGCTATTTCTGATTGCTCCTTACCTTCGCTGGTAGTGAATTCGGCAATGAAATCGGCCATGGCTTGTCCCTTGATGGCGGTGCGAGGATGGTAGGTGATATCATATTGACTTAGTTCAATGCACCATTTAAGTAGTCATCCAGAAGTGTCGGGACGATGGAGTACCTGCCTTAGTGGTTGATCGGTCAGAACTCTGATGGAGTGGGACTGGAAATAGTGACGCAGTTTCCGTGATGTGATTAATAAACAGTATGCTAGTTTCTCAAGTTTAGGATATCTAGCTTCCACCCCTGTAAACCTCTTGCTTACAAAGTATACTGGCCGCTGCGTGCGTTTGTCTTCTCTCACCAATGCGGCGCTTAGAGCATGAGATGACACAGCAAGGTATAGGTATAGCTCTTCGCCCTTGTTCGGAGTTGAGAGTACCGGTGGTCTCTGGAGGTGTTCGATTAAGTTGAGGAAAGTTGTTAAGCATTCATCAGTCCATTCGAATTTTTCTTTTTCTTTCTTTAGAGCTTCGAAGAAGGGGATGCATTTGTCGGTCGCTTTGGAGATGAATCTGCTCAGGGCGGCCACCTTCCCATTTAGGCTCTGCATTTCCTTTCGGGTGGATGGTATTCTGATATCCTTCAGAGATCGGACTTGTTCAGGGTTGGCTTCAATTCCTCTGGCATGGACGATGAATCCTAGAAACTTTCCTGATGATACTCCGAAGGAGCACTTTAGGGGATTCAGCTTCATTCCATATTGGCGAAGTACTTGAAGCATTTCATCCAGGTGGCTTACGTGATCGTCGGCTCCCCTTGACTTTACCAGCATGTCATCCACATAAACTTCCAAAGTTTGTCCTATTAGCCCTGCAAACATCTTTTTGATGAGGCGCTGATAGGTGGCTCCTGCGTTTTTAAGCCTGTAAGGAATTACCTTGTAATAGTACAATCCCCGGTCAGTGATGAAACTAGTGTGGTCTTGATTGGGAGCATGCATAGGAATTTGGTTATATCCTGAGTATGCGTCCATAAAAGATAAGAGTTCGTGCCCGGCTGTGCTGTCTACAAGCTGATCGATTCGGGGAAGTGGGAAGCAATCCTTTGGGCAGGCGTCATTTAAGTTGGACAAGTCAATGCATGTTCGCCACTTCCCATTAGCCTTCTTTACCAGCACCGGGTTGGCGATCCATTCTGGGTAGATGGCTTCTCATATGAAGTCATTGGCAAGTAGATTCTTTACTTCTTCATCGAGGGCGGCTGATCGTTCTGCCCCCATACTTCTCATTTTCTGTTTTACTGGCGTCTTGGTAGGATCAATGTTTAGTACGTGGCATGCTATGTCAGGGGAGATTCCGGTCATGTCAGCGTGTGACCATGCAAATACATCCAAGTTGTGATGGAGAAAATCAATGAGTTGCTCCTTCAACTCTGCTTTTAGTTGGGACCCGATTTTCAATAGTTTACTCGAGTCATGTATGTCTACAGATATAAATTCCATAGCCTCTGCAGGCTCGGCGGTGGCCTCCTCCTCTTTGTCCCTGGGGTCTAATTCATTGAAAGGGTCGCTGGTATATCGGAGAGGAGGGGCTTTCTTTAGTTGCTATGCTTCCAAACTTTTTGTGCAGAGGGCAATCTCTACACTTTTCCCTTTATCCTTCCTGTGGTTGTTGCGAAGTTCAGTCACATAGCAGTCTCGAGCGATGTCCTGGTCTCCCTTTACTTCCCCTACTCCATTGTCCATCGGAAATTTCATCTTTAGACACCATGGGGCCAGGACAATTTGGAAATCAGACAAGGCTGGTCTTCCTAAGAAGGCGTTGTAGGCCGAGTGGTTTTCTATCAGCACAAATGTCTGCTTCCGCACAACGGAGTGGGGATGACTTCCAATCGCAACAAAGAGGTCCAGTTGCCCGAGGGGCATCTTTGCAACTCCAGTGAAACCGTGTAGTGGTTTATTGCAGAGGGAAACATCCTTTATCGACAATTTCATTTTGTCGAATGCATGCTTGAATAGGATATTTACTGAGCTTCCAGTGTCTACCAGAATTCGAGAAACTTCGGCTGGACCGAGCCGGGCGGATAACCATGGGATCCATGTGAGGGTATTGCCTCCCCTCTAGGTCACGACCACTGAATGTGATGTCATCACTCTCTTTCCGCTTCGGGTGGCGTTCTTCTATAACAGAATTAACGCAGTCTTTATTATTTCTAAGTGACTTTCCATATCTTTCCATCTCTGCCCAGCTTTTGTCGGCGATGTGTGGTCCTCCCGAGATGGTATGAACCACTATCTTCTCTTGATTGGGCCCGCTAGTGTTGCGATTTCCTCTACCTGTCTCTGGAGAGGGTAGCCTTGGGTTTTCATTGGCAGGAGCTAGAGTCCTGTTCTGACTTTTTACATAGCGTTCTAGTTTCCTTCTCCTGATATGTTCTTCAATCAAGTCTCGGAGATGATGGCATTCGCTGGTATCATGCCCATGGGATTCGTGGAAGCGGTAGAATTTTCTAGACCTAATTGCGTTATCTGATTCCTTCTTGTGCGGGGGGCGTTTGTATCTAACCTCGTCTTGAGTGGCTAGGAAGATGTTTTCGATCGTTTCGTTCAACGGGGTGTAAGTGTCAAATCTCGGTCCTGGCCTATATAGGCGCTTTTCTCCCTACTTGCCCCCAGCGTTGTCTCTAGAATCATTTCTTCGAGCGTCCCTTGCTACAGCGGGTGTGTTGCCGTGAGCTGCCTTATTTTGTTGTCATGTCTGCCTCTCAGTGGCAGCATCTTCAAGTCTCATATATTTCCCAGCTTCATGGAAGAAATCGGGTAAAGTAGCTGGTTTTTCTTTGGTCAATCTTCTAGCAAATTTGGTATCCGGATGCACACCGCTACAGAGGGCCATTAAGATAAGCTTCTCATCGGCATCTTGGATTGCGGCCGCTGTGGCATTGAATCGGGTTAGGTATTGCTGCAGCTTCTCTCCAAGTTTCTGTTTGATACTGGATAAGGAATAAGCGTCCTTGGGTTGTTCCACATGAATGTGGAACTGGCTGATAAACTTTTCTTTCAGCATCTCCCACGAGCTGATGGATCCTTGGGGTAGATGACAGAACCAGGAGGTAGCTAGATCTGCTAAGAATAGTGGAAAGCATTTGCACAGTACTCCCTCGGTTGCTCCACTCATGAGCATATGCTGTGTGTATCTCTGTAAGTGTACAACGGGGTCGGAGGTTCCTTTGTAAGGTTCCATCGTTGGCATTTTACATTCTCGGGGGGTGATGGCAATTTTGATGTTGCGGGCGAAGGGACTGGTTACCCTAGCGCCTATCCATCGATCTCTTTGATCCCGCTGGACGCATTCTCTGAACAAGCGTGCCATCCGTTCATCAGAATTTGGAGCAGATAGAAACGAGTTCGGTTCTATTCTGTGGGATTGATTCCGTCCAGATGACCTGTAGGGATGGTATCGTCTATCATTCCTGATATTTTCCAGCGGCTGTCTTTGATCTTCTGGGAGCATGCCAGGGTCAGCTACAGTTGGCCCTTGCCTTGATCTTCCCCTGCTGGGTTCTGATCTAAGCACTTCCTCGAGTCCAACTTCGGGTTGGACTCTAGCTCGGTCCCGTTCACTAGTGTTTCCGTGGTTAGGCAGTATGACAGGCTCGGCTACAGTTGACCTCTGCCCGGTACCTCCCCCGTTGGGTTCGGTTCCAAGCGTTTCCTCAGGTCTAACTTCGGGCTGAGCTCGGTCTCGACTCCTACCATGGCCGCTTCTGTCGTTAGCTCCTTCGAAGAAGGAAGATCTTTGTTGTCTCTGAGATCCTCCAGACTGGGACTCACCCCATGATTCAGTGTTGCGGTTGGATTCTTCAGCATCCCTTAAGCGTGACATGAGTTGGTCCACCAAGGCTTCCTGCTGGGATGTGAAGCGCTTAGTCACTTCAGCCACAACCCTGTCTAGATCTGCCCTAGTAATTGCTGCCGGTTGTTCTATGGCAGGGGTTGTCAGATTTGTCCAACCTTCATTCGGCACTGTTGTTGGAATGGGACGATTTTCTTTATTTGTGATCACTGGATCTGGAATACTGCTAGTTGCGATGTTCTTTCCTTTGTTAACGTCTTTTTTCTGCCTGGGAGGCATATTTTATAAGCAATGAACGACGCTGTTAGGAAGAAGTTTAAGTGGGAGAAGCTGAAGCTTCGAGTTCCCGTTCTCAGTGAAAGCACCAAAAATGTTTGCACAAAAATTGGGCAAACACCTCCTCGAATGATTTAGTTGATTTTATGTTGTTTTCAGTGATCTGGGTGAATTATGCAAATATGTAAAAAATAAGGACTAAACTATAAAAGACACACAGATTTATAGTGGCTCAGCCAGAATGTGCCTACGTCCACTTTATATATTATTTCTCCTTTCTTGTTCAGATTACAAGTACAAAGCTTTGATACAAGTATATGAAAGTTGTTTGAAAGTTCTATCCGTGCTTGAGCTCTCCAACTTGTCCTCCATTGTTGTACCCCTGCCCCTATATTTATAGAGTGAGGCTGGGGGCAGGGGTCTTGGATGTATATAGCCGCTGGTGGGCCTGGGCTGATGCAATCTAGCCTAGCAGTGTTGATCCGGTACGCCTTGGTCCGGTTGTGAGTGGATGGAGTTTGGTTCGGTGGGAGTTTGGTTCGGCAGGCGAACTTGGTTCAGTGGGATCTGGTCCGGTGTGTAGGGGAAGGAGTTGGTTTGGTGGGATCTGGTCCGGTGTGTAGGGGAAGGAGTTGGTTCGGTCGAAATTTACTCAACAATGTCGATTTCCTTCCATCACATGTTATGTTTTTTATTTTACTTAGTCGTCTCAACTCCACGTACGTGTACGATACGCCTCATCTACCCTATGTAGACAATAACTACATACATATATATATCACGTCCGCATCTACCTGGATGCTTCCCCACTATTATCGTAAACCAGCACCTCGTCAAGATCCATCATCAAGCGGTATCACGTCCTCATCATCGTGCATACTAAGGAACTCCCGAAGTACCTAATAACGGCGTCACAATAGTTTAGCCGTATTATATATCATCTTGGGGATTTACCTAAATGCTTCATATTATGGACTCAGACCACCCCAATCATTTGAAAGACCTCTATTAAGGATTATCTAGCCTTGCCTCCTAACAAACAAACTAGCAAACAACTAGGGCGGTGCATGATCTAAACGTGTTCTATACTAATAGAAGGTGTAGTCCATTTAGGTGTAACCCTCGTCTTTTTACCCACCTCTCAGGACCGATGACGTTCTTAACCTATGTACAACTCCTACTCCATAATATGGTATCAAACGCACTGACATAGCATTGAGCCTTGCTCATTATCCCATTTAGATTGGCTAATGCAATCAAGGCAGTACCCTCTAAAGATTGAAGTAGACTCTACTTGGGTATTCCTTCACCTAAACACGAACGTATAATTCCATGGGTCCTATAGTTGGATATGTCCCACATCGATATAATGTATACACAATTGCAGGTTGCCCCTGCAGTGGTGGACTTATGCTGCGTAACGCTATTGGTCTTGCATTCCAACCCATTTTAGTGACAATGTCATTTTTAAGCTAAGCTTTAGCTAACTTTAATAACTCACACCCATCATAAACGTATACCTAAGGATACGTATACATATGTGTGTGTGTGGGAATTTGTGTATATATTCATTCTTATTTCATTATTACGCCTCCAATGTTCAACAGTTCACATTCAATTATTTTTATTTGATCGACTCTTTACTTCATTAGTGTCGATTTAATGACATTTACCGCTTTCTTTAAAAGATTTAAATATCCTTTTCTATTTACTTCCCTTTCTCATTATTAAATCTTTATTTTCATTATTTTTAACTTTTACTAACCTTCTTTATTTAGTGGACTTGCCATTGCTCTTTTATTTAAATTATTACCTGACTTTGTTCATTCTATTAATTGCCTACCTTTTTATCGCTTATTATTTGATTTATATCTTGTCTTTATTGCATATATATTAATTTTATAATTTAACCGTTATTATGGTCACAACTACATTTCTTTAATTCATACTTAGGATTTCTACATTTTAATACATTGGAATTACATCTTCTTCAAAAGGAAAGATTAACATTGTAAATTTCTATATCTAATCCAGAAAAGGGATCGTGTTACGTTTGGAATTACAAGAATTATCTTTTCGCAATTACTGAAATAGACAGTATAAAATATGGTGAATATCCTTATTTTACACATCTCTTTTGAAAATCAAAGTTTTTGTTTTTGCACACAAATTTTTCCACACTTCTACAAATATAAGTATAGTTCAACCAATTTTGCATCCAATACTTACTATCCAAAATCCTAGCACACCATTCTAACATCCAAAATTTCAAAAAAAAAATACAGTTTTCTAAACCTATATTCTTATGTCAGAAAAAGAGTTTAGAAGGAGAATTCCATATTTCCATCCTTCTCTTGTGTACCCCTTCTCCACTGTACCTTGGAACCTTCTCTTTTGCTCCGAATTCTTTTCCAACTTTTCCAAATATAGTCCATATAAGAAATTTTACTTTTAAATTTTTAAAATTTTAAAACAGAGTTATCTTAAAAAAAAGGTATTTTTCACCTATCGGCAAGGTATGGAAAAAGAAATCCCATGGCTAAAACATTTTTTCCCCTTATCACTAACTACATTTTACTTTACTGTCGCTTCTGCTGCACAGTAAAATTCGTACTTGCTAACCCGTCAAAATTTTCACTATGCTAAGCATGTGGCATTTGAAAATAAAAAATTCCACTTTTCGTTCAAAATCATTTTCAATTAAATTTTAGAAATGGTTAGAAAATTTAAAAATAAAACTTACTTTTTTTCAAAACTTTTACAAAAATATTTTCTATTAAAAATCAAAGATTTTTTAATAATGTTTTTCAAAAGTATTTGTCTTTGTCTTTTCAAAACAAACTAAGCCACATCCTTCACAGTCAGACTTTAGTCGATGAGATAACACCCATGATTGTATGTTTTCAACTACATGGTAATTTTCAATTCTCAAAAACTTTTTCATTTATTTTTAACTAACAACCAACACACAAGTTCATTTACAAATTTCACCTTTTAAGGCGTAGGGATAGTGACCCATGGTTTCACAATAACCTTTCCCTATCCTTCGCTTGCCAAAATTTATCTTCAAAAAAATTTAAATATTATTGGGACTTAACTTTACTTTTCTTTTAATAGCTAATAATTTTCATAATTTATTTTATAAACTTCCATTCTTTTATTTATTTATTTTGCATTAGTAAAGTGTCTATGAGATTTTCTTATTTTACTATTTTCTAATAAATACCATAGTCCATAGAAAACTAATAAAAAGTAATATTATTCATTAATATCGTACGCGCTTTTATATAACTGAAATAAAAAATGCTTGCAACATAAACCTAAAATAAGTAATTGTTGGAAGTTGCATTCAACATCAACTTACATTAATGAGGTTGTGGTCCTATCACTTCTTACTTAAATTAAATTGACCTTTCTAACATGCCATTTTATTGTAACCCACATATATCTTAACTTTTTATTTGGCTTCTAGTAAATAAGATCCACTCATTACTTTCAACAACTACCACCGATTATATGCCGAACTGTGCATTTCCACATTGTAGTGGGCTAAGGAATATAAACTATGCATATTTAGAATAACTTACCGAAAAATTTGGCTCGACAAAATAACCTTCCCGCCTTCCATCCTGCCTTTAATCCTGAGCCAACCAACGTCATCTATATGTGTTTTCCATCTCATTGGTCTTTATCATATCTTCTTTTAACTAATTCTCTTGATAGAATTCTCAAATTTTTGGTATTTACTTTCTTTATCTTGACCTTCCATGCGAGTATACTCTAGAACTTGTAGAAGTATACTTTGATACCATTCACCATTCTTTTATGAGTTTTTTTTATAGCTTGCACACATGTCTATTAAAACATTTCTAGATTCTCACTAATATTCCTTATGCTCTATGAGGATTCCTTATTGCTTGTAATGACCCAGAAATTTTAACAATTTTTATAACGTAATTAACTAAAAAAAATTTCTTGAAATTGAATAATAAAATTTTGCAATGAAAATTTAATATTTGAAATACGTCTATTTAAACGTAGCAAGTGTCAGATTTTCATCAGAGAATATAAAAATGAGTTCTGTTGTGAAATTTCAATTTAAAATTTAGATCAGTTGAAATTAGATGAAAATAAAATATTTTTGAAACCTGAATATTTTTATATAATAAAATTATAAATCATTTTTTGAGCAAGACGTCGTATTTCGTTTCGCCAAACTTGGACTGCTATAGCCCCGTTTATCTTATTTTTGGCGAATTAACAGCAGTTTGGCAGCGAATATCGACTTCTGATAGGATGGTCATATCATTGATATCTATGTACCATTCCGTTCATCTCGTCGTGCCGACCTCCGTAGTATATTCATTTCTATAATTCGGCATCCAGTACGCAGTGATATCGACAAAACGATTTGGCGTATCAGTTCCGTATTTGGGCATTTTGGGTTTCGTTGTGTCTTTCCATTATCCACCGTATAAGTCAAACAGCCATTTGCTTTTAATATTTTGCCTGAATTCAAAGCGTACCTGGCTTTACAATTCCCACTAATTTATTTTTGGTCCGTTCTCTCCCTTCCCACTAATTTATTTTTGGTCCGTTCTCTCCCTTCCTTTCGTTCTTCTGTCTTTGTTTTTAAAATAATATATATACAAGTATTATTTGCTTTGTACTGCTCGTCTTTTTCTCTCACCCTCTCTGACATTTCCCTTCACCTTTATTTTGAACCCAACCCCTTCAATTTCCATTCTCTTGTTTGTTTTATAAAAAAAATTAGCATTTCTATATATGTTGAGAAACTGCTTCAGCCCTCTCGGCCGCCATCACAACGAACGACCGCGTCCCCTTATCCTTGCCAACCCGTGCCCAGATCCGCTCCTTTTCCTGTGACCATCCGCCTTCCTCATCTCAGATCCTCCCTCTAGCACTCTCGACCGCCCAACCTCCCACATGACCTTGCACTGCCGCCATCACCGAGTGCAGCACATCCATCTCAGTCAACCCGCGAATAGGCCAGATCCGCCTTGGCCACCACCCTCCGAACCTGTCCTACCCAAGCTAAACCCCAACGCCTAACACACAAACAACCGTCGACCAGATCTCGGCAACCCGAAGCAATGCCACGTCAGCCTGTAACCCTATCAAACATCACCAAATCTAACCGCCGCTAACCTGAACTTCCCCCTATCGAGCAACTGCTCCAACCCTCCTCAAACCCGAACGCCCTCTACCACCTTGCATCGGCACCCAAACCATTCGGCCCACCATCCCATGCTTCATCCCGCAGCCACGCACTCCGAGTCCAGTCCTCCAACCTGAACCATAGCTATCCGAACCCAAAGCCTATCACCCAACAAAGACCACACACACGTAGCCAACCCACCCTCTCTCCATCACCGATCCTTCTCCCCTTGTACTGCCGACCCACATCCCCAAGCCCGTGACCATCTCATGACCAGCACCTCCAGCCTGCGCCTTCCATCCCCTCCACGAAACAATTACTCAACAGCCCCGAAGCCCAGCCTCTTCGTGTAGCCTCCCGCCATTTCACCTACCATCGTGACAATGCCTCCAACCCTTTATGATAAAGGCCGAAGCTCTTCCTCTCGTGTCCATCCACTCCAGCCACCCTTCTCTGTTATATGAATATAAAAGTTGTTTATATAAGTTTGTTTCATCTATGCAGTTGCTTTCATTTTCTGAAGCTTATATACCTGCTTTGATGATATACATCTATAGATGTATTTTGATAAATATTTCAAATTGAATGTGTGTTTAAATTTATTTTAAGCTATAAGGGATTTTTGAAAGGAAATAGATGTATTTTAATCTATAACGATTTTGAAATATATATATATATACAAAGATTTTGATTTTAATATATATGTGTTTTAAATTTAATATTGATTTTCATATATATATATATATATATATATATATATATTATAAATATTTTATTTTAAATACGTGTTTTAAATTTTAGATTTTTTTTAAATATATATAGCTATATATATTTGTTTCATCGGATCCATCGAGTTTAAGATCGTGTCAGCTTCGCTTTGCTTTGCTTTGGATTTGTCGTAGAGTTCATGATTCAAAAAATCATAGCTTGTCGTGTTGTCTAATTTCTCTAGTCTCAAAAGGTGAGAAATCACTAACGATTAACATTCTTATATTTAGTAAATTTAATTCACATGAAATGACGATTGAAATATGTTGTTAAATTTGAATTGTTAGTTATTTAATTGTTAAATATGATATGTCATTATATACAATTGTTTACTTATGACATATGACCCCATAACCTGTTGTATATATTATATTTAAATTGTTAATGATGTTATATGTCTGCTATTGATATGTATGTCATTTTATAATATTATTCTGTGGTTCTCACTCTGCAAGTTCCCTTAGTTTTAGGAAAATCCCTATGGGTTGAAATGATACATACCCGAACGATCTTATAGACTAGGGGAAAATCATTATGGATTGAAATGATAAACCCAGGCGATTTTCATTGATTTGAAATTTTGGGATTGCGGGTTGAAATGATATATACCTGTAAATTTAAATTATTGCGGATTGAAATGATAAATATCTGGATCACTTGACCATAGAATAGAAAATTATATACGGACACCGTTGGTCTATTTTGAAAATTGATTTCCAAAGTTTTGAAGGGAATATATAGGTTTTAAATAAATATTGATTTTTAAATATAATATAAAGATTTTATTTTAATATATTTGTAAAATTTAGATTTTTAAATTATAAGTTTGGAAATTTTAAATTTTTAAGTTAAGTTCTGAAAAATGTAAATTTTAAGATTCTACTTATAATTTTATTATTTTAAATATATAAAATAATATTTAATTTAATAATATTTAATATAATAAAATTTAATAAAAATTTAATTTAATTAATATATATAATATGTTTAAAGTATTTATTTAATTTTATATTAATATTTTGAAAATAGATTTTGTAATAACTTTAATAAATCAAGGTTGGAAGGGTAAATTGAAATTGATTTGAAATTTAATTTGTTTAAGAATTTTATTTACATCAGAATTGATTTGCAACTTACTGGTTTTGAGATTTTGAAAGATACGATTTTATAACTTGTTAACTAGATTTTGATTAAAGGTGATTAAATGAATAATTTAAATTTAAATAAAATTGAATTTTGATTTAAATATGTAATTTGGGATTTTATTTAAAGTGATAAAATGAATATTTTCAAATTTAAATAAATTGAAGTTGAATATTTGATTTGATTTAAATTTGTAATTGAAATTTTTTTAAATGTTATAAAAATGATTAAGTGAATATTTTCAAATTTAATTTTTTTTGAATCCTGTTAAATAATATTTTGAAATAAAATTTGAATTGTACGAACTGAATTGTTTTCAAAATCCAAACCTTTAAGATGTGAAATTGAAGTTGGTTAAAATGAATTGTTTAAAGAAATTAAATTGAAATCTTAAGGTTGAAATTTGAAATATAAATGAATTTATCAAATTGAGTTATTGTAAATAGTTTGAATATTTAAATGTGAAACCTATTGAATTGGAAGTGGTTTAAATTTGTAGTTCAAACCTATATTTGAAATCGATATAAATTAAAAATGGTACCGATGAGAATTTGAAATAAACTTTTGACCTTTTTAATTGAAATTGTCAAACTGAGATTGATTTAAATTGAATTTGGAACTGAAGTTGATTTGAATTGATTTGTGAAAGTGGAAGAAACAATTCTAATTTGAAACTATTTTCGATATAAACTATTTTTAATATATAAACTATTTTTAATATATAAACTATTTTTTTATATAAACTATTTTTTGATATATATGAACTATTTTAATCTATAACCTATTTTTAAATATAAACTATCATTAATATATAAACTATTTTCAATATTCAAACTGTGTAGGTTGGAACTGTTATGATTTAAAGTGAATATGGTTTCGAAAGTGAATATGATTTCGAAAGTAAATATGATTTTTGAAGGTGATATAATTCTGAATAGAATATGATATTTTGATATATAAACTGTTTGAAATATAAATGACCACGGCATGAAATAAGCGTTTGGTTGTTAAAGAAACTGGGATCGGATATTGTCATACTCTCTGCCAATACCGAAAACCACTTTAACAACTGTGTACGTGGTAGAGATTTCAGAATGAAGTAGGATGGTTTGGCGACGATTCTGTTTGAGGTATTTACGCAGCCTTAACTCCCGCGAGTTAGCTTGATGTGGCTAAAACAGGAGCCATGCCGGGCCAAGTGAGGTCGCTCCTCCGATCGGGCATATTCCTTCGATACCATTCTATTGCTTTGTGATTTGATTGGGTGCACCTTTGATTTTGGGAGTGTGTCTCGAGGTGGGCGGTAGTAGCCGCTATTCGTTACCACCAGTCTGGATCCACAAAATGGTAGAATCCTAACCTGGGCATTGCCTCGTGTGCCTTGTCACATGCCTTATCGCGCCCACTACGAGTTTGTTTTGTACCATACCTATGGAGTGCTCCCTGAGTAAACCACCGGTTTGGTGGAGCTTACGGTATCTATATAGACTACAGGAATATATAAAATGTGTTAAGGGGGATATGGGTAACGCCTTAACGCTATTTTAATAGTTTACTTTACTATAGAAATTATCAATGTAGCGTATTGTACTATGTATGTCGGATCCTTAAAGGATGGGAATCCCAAACATCCTTTAAGTTATTTTGTATTTTAGTTGACATTTCACTTGAGTTGAATTTACTGGTATAAGAATGTTAATCCTGACTCGAGTGTTATGTGTTTTTCTTTATGCTCGGGTCAGACTGAGTGTCACAGCATTTGAGATTCGCCTTTAGAGCTTGGAGCTTTGCTTGAAGATCTGTCTTATATCTATTCAGCTTTCAGTTATTTCAATTGTTTCTAGTTTATGTTCAGATTTGTCATTTGCTTTATATTGAGACTTCTATCTATTAGATTTCTATTGTATTAGACTCTGTTGTTTATTGTAGTAGCTTCATTAACTACTATTTATCTATTCCACTGCTTATTGTTATATTACTCTGTGTCTATGATTCTGTGATTGATTCATTTACTGTATATGCTAAGTTTTGCCCAATATAAATTAACAATCTATTGTTCTGAGCAATTCAAGTCTGACATGTGTGGATGATTGTCGATTTCAATGGTTCGAAATAGCAGGTCGTTACATTGCTGCTCTATGAGAAGTCATCGCTATTTTCTTCATAGCCTTATTTTTACCCTGTCTTACCTAGACAATCATCCCTATCTACTCCATATTAAAAATTTTGTTTGGTTTTCGCCAATTAAAACATCACAATTATAAAGTTCTTAATTTTAAAAAATTTATCTTTAAAAATACAAACTTTGAAACTTTTTATTAAAATCAAAAATAACTTGGTGACTTTAAAAGATACAATTTAGAATTTTTGAATTAATCTCATTCATCAAGTTCAAAAGAAATGTTAGCACTTTAATTTTAAAAAGTTCTTTTCCTTTTTCTTCAAATCGATGTTTTCTTTTAAAGCCATTTTTCAACAATAAGGATTTTTACCTCTTAGAATTGGAATTTTTAACTCAAAACATTTATTAAGTTTTGCTTTTATAAACTCAATTCTTATACCAAACCATTTCTTTAAAAATACACTTTACAATGTTTCCAAAACTTCTTTTACAATTTTATACAATAAAAACTAGAGTAGACAATGACACTTTCATCCTATTATTTTTTTATTACTCATCCTATCTCCACTTTCGATCCTTGATAGAGTCTCCAATAACATATAAGGTGGACTTCTAAAAAGGTATGTGCAATTACTACATATATTTATGGAAGCTACCCATTTTTTTAATTTACTATATTATTTCTAAATACTAACAATTTTTAAATAAATTTCTAACATTATTTCTATTTATATTTCATAATGTTACTACTATTTAGGTTTCTTCTACTTAAACTTCTCTTAATTAAATTAATTCTCTTTATATAACTTTCCCCTCGATTGACTGTTTTCCTTATTTAACCATCGCAGTGTGTTCCCCTACTGCTTTATTTTTAGGTTTTAACTTTCTTTCCCATTCTATATACCCATTTTAAACTTAAACAACTTCCTATTATCCACCCCTAAAAAGAATTTCAGAACTTTAAAATTTTTCATTTCAGAAAAATCAATGAGCTATATACGCTCTATTATTTTTTTAAAACAAATAAATTTCATAAACCCATTTATTGAAATTTCCGATCCTACTAATTTTTGTTTCAACTTGAATTTTTTATTTAAATAAAATATGGATATTTTATTTTTTTGGAAATTTAATATTTACTTACTTTTTAAAAATAGGATTTTTCTACTTTTAACGAAACATTTGAAAATCATTTCAAACGTATTATTTATATATTTTCCTTAAACTTTTTTTTAAATATTTTATTAAATTCTTTCATATGGGGTTGGACTCAAAGTGAATTTTGTTTGTCCTTTCTTTTGGACTTTTCTACTTATTTTCTAACTTATCTTCTCCTAGAATATTAAAAATCTGGTTATCATCTTGGAATGGTTACTACACACCTTCCTTTGGGCCTAGCTCAATTCTTGCTTTCGGATATGTGCAACATATATATTCTTCTCTTCCCATTTATCTGGACATAATGTACATCATCAATCGACAATCCTATGGGGATCTACAACTATATGGCAATCTATACTCTACAAAGGAGTCAAGTACTGTCCAGCTTCAGGGACTCTCCCATATGTCGTATTCATGCTCTTCTTATGTCACTGCCTTCCAATACGACCTAATTTCCATGGGGTAATCGAGATAGGCGTATATATTCAAATCATATATTATTCCAACACATAGTTGCATTGTCCTTCTTTTCTAAATATAGTTGCAACTACTTCTATAATCGAAATTTGTAGAGTTTGGCATATAATATTGTTTGCGCCAAAAATGGCCACAAACCCCAAATTTCGTGAAAGCACCAGTGTATGAACACAAATCAGCAGGATATAATCACAGATCTTAGATCTAAGTATTGTAGAGGATAAAAATGAAGAATAATAAACTTAAAACAGAAAGAAATAGACAGAGACACAAGATTTTTTGTGGTTCGGCGATCTTGCCTACGTCCACTTTGAAGTAGTTTGCTTTATTAATCTTTGTTTGATGATTACAAGTGAATGCAATGAATTACAGCAGGTGATTATGATTTGCAGCAGTGGAATCTGTTAGTAGCAGCAGCAATGGAGTTCAGATCTGGATCTGGCGGAGTCCGGACGTTGGAGATCTCAAAGAGGAAGAAGAATCCCTTTTCTGTTGGCTTTGGGGGTCTATTTATAGGTGTAGGAGGTTAATATTTCGCTCAGATCTCGGGAGACCCTCTTTGGCACGTGACCAAGCCCGTACGTCCAAGCCCGTGAAGTTTCGGTCCGATCCGTGATCGACACGAACAGATTTCGACTCGATCAAGATTTCATCCAATGGAGTCTAAATTTGGCGTGGACATTCTTTATTATGCACGTAGTCTTCTGTGAAAATTTCATAGCATTTGGACTTGTAGTTTAGGAGATATGATCGATACGAGATGAGATCTTCCGTTGGCTGCTCTGTTCGACTCGCTCTGTTCGACTCGCTCTCGTTCGACTCGGTGACGTGGCACTTTGGTGGAGTCGAACTAGATGGAGTCAAACAGTGGTTCTGTGAAGGCTATGGAGCGAGTCGAAAGAGACCCTCTGATGGATGTGGAGTGAAGCGAGTCGAAATAGACTCTCTGATGGATGTGTAGCGGAGCGAGTCGAAGGAGACCCTCTGATGGATGTGGAGTGAAGCGAGTCGAAGTAGACTCTCTGATGGATGTGCAGTGGAGCGAGTCGAAGTGGACTTTCTGATGGATGTGCAGCGGAGCGAGTCGAAGTGGAGCGAGTCGAAGTAGGCTGGAGGCGAAGCGAGTCGAAGTGTGGACTTCCGATGGATTCGAACAGAGCGAGTCGAACGCGAGGCTGTTTTTAGTTAATTTTGCATTGATCATAACTTGAGCATACGACCTCGGATTGACTTGAAATTTGGAGCGATGGCTCCCATAGCTTCGCTTGTCGTATCATATCAATTTTGGCTCGATCCGGGCTTGGAAAAAATTCGTCGATATCCATAGTGAGCCTGTGTATGACCAATCTTCGGGACGAACTGCCTCTGGTTTCAAGTCAATTTTTTGGTGTCACGGCCTTACCAAAAGGCGGGATAACATTTGCCCCCCAAAACATGCCTTGTGATAAGAAGGTGTGTTTTGTAATGCCATAAGTTGGATGTTCATATCCTGTTGATGACCTGCAAAGAAATTGATAGTTTTATTTGACCATGAATGACGATCGTTCGGGATCGTATGTCATTCGAGGTGATATGTGACCGTTCGCGGTCGGATGCCGTTCGCGGCGAATGATGACCGTTCGCGGTCGGATGCCGTTCGCGGCGAACGATGACCGTTCGCGGTCGGGGTGCCGTTCGAGGCGATTTGTGATCGTTCGCGATCAGGTGCTATTTGAGGCGAATTGTGACCGTTCACGGTCGGGTGCCGTTCGAGGCGATTTGTGACCGTTCGTGGTCGGGTGCCAATCGAGGCGATTTGTGATCGTTCGCGGTCGGATGCCATTCGCGGCGATTTGTGACCGTTCGTGGTCGGGTGCCGTTCGCGGCGATTTGTGATCGTTCGTGGTTGGGTGCCGTTCGCGGTGATTTGTGACCGTTCGCGGTCGGGTGCCGTTCTAGGCGACTTTTGTGTGCCCGGGGGGGACTTAGTGTTAACAACGTCAGATTTCACGTTCGAGTGAGTTTCTGAGTTGTTTGTGGTGGTGGTATATCACCGTCTCAGAGCATGCCTGAAGACCGTTCGCGATCCCTTACATGTGTAAGTGGCTTAGCCGTCATGGTATCACAAATGACATGCTTTTATTCAAAATTATTTTTTTCAACAGAAATGTTCAGCAAAATCAGGTTCAAACACTAGAAATGGAAAATAAAAAGAAAACAAGGACGTCAAAGTCCAAACACCTACACCGTTGCTATTAGTAGTCGTATCAGAGCATGCCTGAGGATCATTCGTGGTCATGTACATGTGTAAATGACTTAATCGTGTTGGTGTGGAGTTTGCTACTTATTCGTCATTACCCCAATCAATTGATGACAAGCTGACGCCGCGATCCTGAGCCGTCCCCAGCAGGTGCAGGTGGTGGTCGCTCTCGTTCCACCGTTGTCGTTCCCCTTCTTATATACTATGATAGCATACCATTCCGGATATGTCCCTCAACCTCATCCTTCAGGTGTCTGCAGTCATTCGTGTTATGACCGTTCAGCTCGTGGAATAAGCAATACTTGTCGAATCTTCTTTCATTATTGGTTGGATCCCTTCTCATTGGCCTTCGATAAGGGATCTACCCCCTAGTATCCTGGTAGATTCGCTCCAAAGTCTCATTCAACTCCGTGTAAGAGGTGAATCTTGGTTCTTTTCGGGGTCGCGTCGGTTCGTCACCGTTATCCTTAGCCTTTCGTTTCCCTCTGTCAGTTCTTGAATCTTTTTTAGGAGGATTTTCACCCTTGACTGCATAAACATCAACTCCCTCTCCTTCCCCTCTTTCAGCACTTGCATCCTCTAATCGTAAAAATCCGTCAGCCTCATGATAAAATTCTCCTAGATCCATAGGGGGATCCCTCATTAACGAATTCTTGAACTCTGTGCCATCTGCTACGCCAGACACGGCTGCCATCAAAACCATGGATGGATCGAGTCGATCCACCGATGCTGCCGCTGCATTGAATCGCGTCAGAAAGTTCCTCAAAGATTCCCCGGTTCTTTGTTTCAGTGTTGCCAAACTCATCACATTTTTGGGTCTTGAAATGTGAACCCGGAACTACCTCATGAACCTTTCAGTCAAATCGGTCCATGTTCGAATGGAACCGCTCTCCAGTTGTCTGAACCATAATGCTGCTATGTCCGCCAGGTACAGTGGGAAGCACCGGGCCATGACCCCCTCCGATGCCCCCAGCACTTCCATATGCCTCATATACTTCGTTAGATGAACCGCGGGATCCGTCCTCCCGTTATACATGTCCATCGTTGGTAACTTGAATTCTGGTGGATTCCTGGCTTGCCTGATCGTAGGAGCAAAGGGACTCCTATTAACATCTTCCAGATCTCTATTCACTAGTCCGCCCCTCATGGCTCGTCTGACCATCTCCGCCAATCTGTCACTATCTCCAAGTTGTAGTCCTTGTCCGTTGTTTCCGATTTGCCCTCCGAGTTCACGAGGGATTCCTGGAATTTGCTCTCCTGGTTGACCATTCATTACTTTGTCAATGTCGCGTCGTGCAGTTCCGCCTGGTACTCCGCCCGGGATTGGGCCAACATGCTCTAGGTTGTTGCCCCCTAGTTCTGATGCTGCACCAGATGGTCCTGCTTCGTTCTGAACTCTGGTTGCTCCTTGATTTCGCCCTCCAAGCTGCCCGATTTGGAGAAGTAAATTTTGGATCATTTCCTCTTGTCTTTTCATCATTGTCTCCATCTCATCCCTGGTGATGAAGATTGATGTCTGATTTGCACCCGAAGAAGCCTCTTGACTCCCTTCATGCTGACTTCTCTCCGGCCTTGGTCTTCTATTTGATTGCCTTTTCATAGATCCTCAGATCTGAATTCTTCACGCTTCCAAGTCTGAACTCCAAATCTGGTATAGCGGGCGCTAGTTCCTCTCAGTGAAAGCACCAAAGTGTTTGCGCCAAAAATGGCCACAAATCCCAAATTTCATGAAAGCGCTAGTGTATGAACACAAATCAGCAGTATATAATCACAGATCTCAGATCTAAGTATTGTAGAGGATAAAAATGAAGAATAATAAACTTTAAACAGAAAGAAATAGACAGAGACACAAGATTTATAGTGGTTCGGCGATCTTTCCTACGTCCACTTTGAAGTAGTTTGCTTTATTAATCTTTGTTTGATGATTACAAGTGAATTCAATGAATTACATCAGGTGATTATGATTTGCAGTAGTGGAATCCATTAGTAGCAGCAGCAATGGAGTTTAGATTTGGATCTGGCGGAGTCCGGACGTTGGAGATCTCAAAGAGGAAGAAGAACCTCTTTTCTGTTGGCTTTGGGGGTCTATTTATAGGTGTAGGAGGTTGATATTTCGCTCAGATCTCGGGAGACCCTCTCTGGCACATGACCAGGCCCGTACGTCCAAGCCCGTAAAGTTTCGGTCCGATCCGTGATCGACACGAACGGATTTTAACTCGATCAAGATTTCATCCAATGGAGTCGAAATTAGGCATAGACATTCTTTAGCATCCACGTAATCTTTTGTGAAAATTTCATAGCATTTGGACTTGTAGTTTAGGAGATATGATCGATACGAGATGAGATCTTCCGTTGGCTGCTCTGTTCGACTCGCTCTGTTCGACTCGCTCTCGTTCGACTCGGTGACATGGCACTTTGGTGGAGTCGAACTAGATAGAGTCGAATAGTGGTTCTGTGAAGGCTGTGGAGCGAGTCGAAGGAGACCCTCTGATGGATGTGGAGTGAAGCGAGTCGAAATAGACTCTCTGATGGATGTGCAACGGAGCGAGTCGAAGGAGACCCTCTGATGGATGTGGAGTGAAGCGAGTCGAAGTAGACTCTCTGATGGATGTGCAGCGGAGCGAGTCGAAGTGGACTTTCTGATGGATGTGCAGCGGAGCGAGTCGAAGTGGAGCGAGTCGAAGTAGGCTGGAGGCGAAGCAAGTCGAAGTGTGGACTTTCGATGGATTCGAACAGAGCGAGTCGAACGCGAGGCTGTTTTTAGTTAATTTTGCATCGATCGTAACTTGAGCATACAACCTCGGATTGACTTGAAATTTGGAACGATGGCTCCCATAGCTTCGCTTGTCGTGTCATATCAATTTTGGCTCGATTCGGGCTTAGACAAAAGTCGTCGATATCCATAGTGAGCCTGTGTATGACCAATCTTCGGGACGAACTGCCTCTGGTTTCAAGTCAATTTTTTGGTGTCACGTCCTTACCAAAAGGCGGGATAACAAATATATGTATACATATATATATAATTATAGTAAAAATATAAATACGTTCACTCAATGTATCCTTATTTTTAAGATCGACTAACCTAAGCTTTGATACCAAATGTGAAAACATGCACCCCAGTTAGCCCAAATTTTCGCTAAATCGAAAATCCAAGTACACTGAAGCACAGATCATTAATTTGGTATCCTGCAAATAAATAAATGCATATAAAAAAACTACCGATATAAACTCACAGCGAAATAGTAAAGTATAATAATATATATGTTACTGACTAAGGTTGACACCTCTACTATCTGGTGTCCTTGTCAGTGTTGAGCATGCATAAGGAATTCTGTCCTTCCATCATTTCCGCCTTTCACCAATACATGTCTCTCTAAAGCTATCCTGGTGGTTGTAATGAAGAGGGGATTAGAATAGTATTCTGGTAACTGGCAAATTACACACTTTATACATAACACTAGTATTTTGATTGCCTTCTTTCACATGTTATGTCTTTTATTCTACTTAGACGTCTCAACTCCACATATGCGTACGATACGTCCCATCTACCCTAGGTAGACAATAACTACATACGTATAAATATATGTAAATATATAAGTACCACAGTCCTCCTTTAGACTAGGATACTTCTCTACTTGTCTCTATTGCCTAGCACTTCATCACGATCCAACAACGTAGTATTATGTCCTCATCATTGCGAATACCAAGGAACTCCCAAAGTGCCTAATAACGATGTCACAATAGTTTAGCAGTATTCTATCTCGTCCTGGAGATTTACCTAAAAGCTTTGTATTATGGACTCAGCTCCATGGACTATTGAGGACTCAGCTCCTCGGACTATCCAAATCGTTTGAAAGACCTCCCTTAAGGGTTATCTAGCATTGCCTCCTAATAACAAACTAGTAAACAACTACGGGGGTGCATGAACTAAACGTGATATACACTAGCAAAAGGTGTAGCCCATTTTGGTGTAACCCTCGTCTTTCATTGATTGCTTAAGATCGATGATGTTCTCGACTTATGTACAGCTCCTACTTCGTAATATGCTACCAAACACACTAACATAGCACTGATCTTAGCTCACTATCCCGTTTAGATTGCCTAATGCAGTCAAGGCAATACCCCCTAAAAGATTGAAGCAGAAGCTACTTAGGTATTCCTTCACCTATACATGAACGTATAATTCCACGGGTCCTACAGTTGGATATTGATATGCACGTAAATGTGCATATTTTTACCACCATATTTAATCTATTTAAATTAAATAAATGATCATATCGGGCATTTTAACTTGTTTAAACCAAAATTCATATTATTTTCAAATCGTCACATATTCATCTTCATCCAAGGGCAAAATGGTCATTTTTGTGCATATATTAATTTGAGAAAATTTAATTGGAAATTTCTATTTTTCTTATAGGAATTTGGCTTCATATATAATTGGTTTCATGAAGATGTGTGCATGCACAAAGAAGATACAAAGGAACAGAGATGTAAATAATTCAAAGACATGATAATGGAGGACCCCACTTACCCACCTACCTTAATCTATACTTAGAGCCTAATGCACATGCTAATAGAGTTTAAAAGCTTCATGCACATCTAAATGAGGATTATTTGAAGCTAATGATTACTTGGCCTCCACACTTCCTAAGAGGGTATTTTGGGCATTCCCCAAAAATATGAATTAGGGTTTAACACATGTATAAAAACCCCTTATGTTTCATGTAACTCTCTTCCCCTTAGTTCCTCTTAGTTTTAGTTTAGGCTCAAAATAAAAAGACAAGCTCTCTTTCTTTCTTTTTTCATGGCTACTTAGCCATTTTTTATTTTCATGTAATTTCCTTTTTTTTTCTTATGCAATTTAATTACTTGTTCATTTTACTTTTCTTGTTCATTTACTTTAATGTTGGTAGTGTAGATTTACATTCATGCAAAGTAGTTAGTTTTAATTCTTGTTAATTAGCTTCTCTTTTCCATTAGCTTTCGTTTTTCCTTTCTTTTTGCTTTCATGTTGCTAGCTACATTTGCTAATCAAATGACAAATATGAGAGGCTAAACCCCTTCAATTTAGGGGTAATGAAGCTCTCTAATTATGTAGCTTCAACTATTTATTAATTCATGCTCTCTTTTTGTGCTTAACGATGATCAATGAAATGTTTTATTTGTTGTTCTTGCTTTGAATTTGATAGCCTATATTGTTGACACCAAATAGGCTATGCTTAAACAATCACTAACACAAATGCCTCTTCATCAAAATATGATTATGGCATAAGAAAGTGATTTGAAATTAAAAGTGACACCAATGGAGTGGACGTAGGCCGGAGTTTGCCGAACCACTATAAAACTTGTGTGTTCCTTTACTTTTTATGCTATTGATTTTATGATCTACGTGCTTGTCTTTCTATTTGGATATCGTTTTGGGGATTTTGTGCTTTCACGTACAACTGGGTGTTTGTGACCAATTTTGGCGCAAACATTTTGGTGCTTTCACTAAGAAGACTTACACCCGTGGATTTGGAAACTAGGATCTCAGATTTAGAAGCTTGGATACATGGATCTAGGGAGCAATGGCTAGGCCATCAACAAGGAGACATAGAGCAGATAGGAGCTATCATGAAGGGAGTCAGGAGGCTTCCACGGGAGCTAATCAAACCTCAATCTTCATTACCATAGACCAGATGGAAACACTGATGGATGCTATGCAGGAAAGGATGCTGAAGAGACAGGAGGAAATGATGCAGAACCTACTCCGACAGATTGGACAAGCTGGAGTGCAAAACCAAGGAAATGGAGTAGTATGAAATACTGGAAATATGGATCACGGAGCAGGAGTAGCAGGAGCTAAGGAAATCCAGAATCAAAACCATGGAAACAGAGCTAATAGGCGGAGGAGTAGAATAGAGCAGCCGGGAGCAGTCCCCTGCCATTCAAGAGGGATCAGCACCAATCCCAAAAAGTTAGGGAGCATGCCCCTGGGTCTGGGTGATTGTGATGCTGGAGGACCTACGATCAATCCCTTGGAGCCTGGCGTGAACCGGAATTTGGATGCTCGATCGGAGGAATACGTTCCAGAATTCCCTCGTAGACTCGGGGGGCAGCTTGGGCATGATGATAGGAGACTACCATTGGAAGACAATGAGGTTTGCGGAGATGATAAGGCAAGCTATGCGTGGAGGATTAGTGAACAAGGCTCTCGAGGATGTAAATAGAAGTCCATTTGCTTCAAATATCTGGCAAGCTAGGAATCCACTGGAGTTCAAATTACTAACGCTTGAGACATATGATGGAAAAACGGATCCCGCTGTTCATTTGATGAGGTACATAAGACACATGGAAGTGCTGGGTGCATCAGAGGAAGTAATGGCACGGTGCTCCCCCTTGTACTTAACGAATATAGCTGCACTATGGTTCAGACAGTTGGAAAGTGGCTCTATTAGCACCTGGATGGAATTGATCGAAAGGTTTATAAGGCGGTTTAGGATTCACATCTCGAGACCCAAAAATGTGATGAGTTTGGCAACACTGAAATAGAGGACTGGAGAGCTCCTGAGGAGTTTCTTAACACAGTTTACTGCTGCGGTGGCATTGGTGGATCATCCGGATCCATCCATGGTTTTGATGGTAGCTGTATCTGGAATTGCTGATGGCACAAAGTTCAAGGATTCACTGGCACGAGATTCACCTATGGATCTCGGAGAGTTTTATCATGAAGCAGAAAGGTTCCTACGACAGGAAGACGCATGAGCAAACAAACCAGAGGTGAATGCTATGCAAGGTGGAGGTCCGTCCGAGGAAGGTTCAAACAAGGATAAAGGAAAACAGAAAGTAGAGGATGACTTTGAAGGATCTAAGCGTCCATGAAGGGAACTGAGATTCGCCTCTTGCACGGAATTGACTGAAACATTGAAACGAATATATCTGGATACTAGGGGGCAAGTTCCCTATCGAAGTCCAATGAGGAGAGAGCCTACAAATGATGAAAAGAAATCAGAATAATACTGTCTATTCCATGAGCTGAACGGGTATAGTACAAAGGACTATAGGCACTTAAAGGATGAGATTAAGGGACATATCCAGAATGGCAGGCTGTTACAATACGTTAGATCTTGGGCAGCGGCAATAGAACAAGAGCAACCACCATCCACACCGAATAGGAACTACCTAGGATCGAGGCGTCAACTTGTCATCGATTGGCCAGAATGGCAAAAAATAAGTAGTAAACTCCACAATAAAACGGCTAAGTCACTTACACATGTATGGGATTGAGAACGGTCCCTAGACATGCTCTGAGATGACAATGAACTGTCATACCCAGAAATGCATGCATTGTAGTGTTTAGTCTTTGTTTTTGTTTCTTTCTTTTTTGGTACTTGGTTATGAAACTCACTCGAATGTGAAATCTGACATTGGTAATTTTGAGTCCCATCCGGACGATCATATTTCACCTCGAATGGCACTCGATCTCGAAAGATCGCATTTCACTCGAACGGCACACGATCCTGAACGATCGCATTTCGCCTTGAATGGCACATGATCTCGAACGATCGCATTCTGCCTCGAATGGCACTCAATCTCGAATGATCGCATTTTGCCTCGAACGGCACACGATCTCGAACGAACGCATTTCACCTCGAACGGCACACGATCTCGAATGATCGCATTTCGCCTCGAATGACACTCGATCTCTTTCGCCTTGAACGGCACTCGATCTCGAACGATCGCATTTCACCTTGAACGGCACTCGATCTCGAACGATCGCATTTCGCCTCGAACAACACATGATCTCGAACGATCGCATATCGCCTCGAAAGGCACTCGATCTCGAACGATCACATTTTGCCTCGAACGATCGCATTTCACCTCAAACGACACTCGATCTCGAACGATTGCATTTTGCCTCGAACGCCTCACGATCTCGAACGATCGCATTTCGCCTCGAACAAACACTCGATATCATGCGATTGTCATCAGCCTAGGATGACTACGAATTTGATTAGCAGTCCCGAAAGGTCATTACTAACAATCACGCAAGATCACTGATTTGTTCACATGTCATCAACGGGTTTCAAACATTGGACTTAAGGCAATTCAAAACACGCCTTCCTATCATAAGGCATGTTTTGGGGGGCAAAGTGTTAACCTGCCTTCTATCAAGGCAGTATACATGTAGATTTAACCCAACAGACTTCACGATTATCAAGATCGATGAGTGCAAAGTGACGATTGTAGGGCCCGAAAGTCAAGTATAGGTAATAACATGAAGCCAGGTTTGAACGGAGTTGGTAGATAGACAAAGCAGGATGCTTGGAATATGACTACTAACTTGGTGGAAGGCTAGGGATCAGCATAGCTTGGATCGGCATGACATGGGGGAACCCCAGGGATTGACATGGTTGGTTTTATGAGGGATCGGTATGGTCGAAGTAAGGTGTGGATCGGCATGATTGGTAGTGTATGGATCGGTACGGTCGGAGTAAAAAGGGATCAACATCTTGGAGGGTTCAGCATATCACATGAAAGAGAGGGATCGACATGCAGCATCTTGGAGGGTTCGACATATTGTATGAAAGAGAGGGATCGGCGTGTGCCATCTTGGAGGGTTCGGCAGTCATATGAAAGAAAGGGATCGGCATGCGCTTACTTGGAGGGTTCGGCATGGATGAAGGTAGAGGGGTCGGTATGGTTTATTGGTTTGGAAAGTCACACTTCAACTCATTGGCAAGGGATCGGTATACGTCAAGAAACAAGTGCACTCTTGCATTCAACAATTAATAACTCGAGCTTCTTTGGTCCAAATAGGACGAGAACAGAAGGACTAACATATTTCATCATGAAGAATCCACCATAGGAATCGCTGCCCAAAAATCAACTAAGGAAGGGATCAGTACCGATCCCTCCTCATGGAGATTTAGGCCTAGCGACTCCTATGTGGGCCCATATGGATAAGGAGACCCTGTAATCGAAGTTTCACCTATAAATACAATAGGCATAGCTTCAGAAAAGGTGATCTTCTTTCTGCTTTTCTTTATCTTCTACCTTGGCTATACTCTGTCAATTTTACTCTTGAATTTCATGGATTTGTAACTGTAATCAGTAGTATAAACTAATAAAAGATCATTGGAGTGGATGTAGGCCGAAGTTTTCCAAACCACTATAAAACTTGTGTGTTCCTTTACTTTTTCTGCTATTGATTATGTGATCTGCATGATTGTTTTTCTATTTGGATATCGTTTTGGGGATTTGGTGCTTTCACGTACAACTGGGTGTTTGTGACCAATTTTGGTGCAAACATGACCCTTATTTCGTAATTAAATTTAAATAGAGAATAACTAAAGATATCGAAGTACAAAGGGCTATCGAATCTCTACAAACAAAGAAGAGGATGTCAAACATCTTCAAATGTAAAAGTTATTAAGCAAATAGGATATAGAACCTCGACAACTATAAGAGTTGTGGAGTGTCTAAAGCAAAGAGTGGTGACAAACCTTCAGGATAGTCGTGATGTCAAACACTAAATAAGAAGGCAAAGAGATACTGACCCTCTAAGAGGTATCGAACCATAACAATAGAAGTATTATCAAACAACCATAAGTAAGAGGAGATATCGGGTATCAAACACCTAATAGTTAGAAGGTATCGAGTTTCTAAAAAGCAGAAAGATGTCGAACCACTATAAGGCAAGGTGTCACAAAGTAAAAAAATAAAGAAAAGATGTCGCGCCGCTAAGGAATATCGATCGTATAATCACAAGGGAAGATTGTCGAGTCTCTATTGAAATCGTGTCTTAGATACCGAGCCTAGTAGTTATAAAGCATCTTTAAGCAATAAATGATACCGAACATCTACAAGAGTGATGATCTTCAATACTAGCAAAGAAACCCAAGTTTTCACAAGCAGTAATGGATGTCGAATGATAAAGGATGTCAAGTATCATTCGTTGTATAGATTGTTTTCATGAAATTTATTGAGAAATTACTATAGTGCAGGGTGTCGAATATCAACTGCTATATGAGTTATCGAGTCTCTACACATGACGTCGAGCCACTAAAAAAGAGTTATCGAAGTGTAACTAAGATAGGGTTAGTGGAACCCCTTCAATTCAAACTCGGGACACATTTCAACCATCCCGTGTGGTTGACACCACTATATATAGGCATCCATCGCTGCCAGGAAAGTGGTGAATTATTCTTTCCTTATTTCTTACATTTTTGAAGTTGTAACCATAAATTAAATTAGGAAATTTAGATGTGATTGTAGATTTTTTACTTTTTGCACATAAAGACATGACAATGAACTTCGCATAGCATACTTCAATTAAATAAAGAAATTTGACCAATTATTGAACTCATGTCATGCATGTGACTTCTTATACTTGACTCGGACTATGGACATGCATATTTCATTCTTTCAGACTTGGACTTGAATTTTGACTTGCATACTTTTCTCAAGCTTTGCATAAGGCTACTTAAGCCCTTATTTGAGCTTGGCTTGCGTTATCTTTCATATTTGGATTAACAAAGAAATTCTTTAACATCGCCAATTAAATAATGGACTATTGCACATTGCGACTTGCCTATTTTACCCTTGGTCATATGACTCGAATTTTTGAACAACTTCACGACTATATTTAAGCTGATAGGCAATATTGGGTTCATTTCAAATAATACTATGCAACATCTTGGTTGTTGAACCAATTTTTGGTTTAACATTTTGGCGCTAGAAGGAGAGCTCAAACCTCCAGGTCGTCATTTCCTTACTTTGAAGCTAACAAAGTGATATTTTGCTTCAGGAAAATAGTAAAGACCAAAAAAGTTAATGTTCTAAATAAAGAAGTCGTACAACAGACAGCCCTGGAGGATGATGTCACTCCGAACATCAATTTGGAGAATATAGAGATTGCGTTAGTCGAGTTCAACACTTGAAATTGATCAAAAGGAGGTAAAAGAATTAAAAAGTGAAGATTTGAAAGAAATAAATTATTTTGGGAATAAATAATGAACTTTGGAATGTTATCCCGCCTTTTGGCAAGGCCGTGATACCAAGGACTTGACTGGAAACCAAGGAAAGTACATCCCGAAGATCGGTTATACGTAGGTTCGCTTTGGATATCGGTAAATTTTGTCCGAGTTCGGATCGAGCTACAATTGACAAGACATGACAAGCAAAGCTATGAACGCCAACGTTCCAAATTTCAGGTCAATCTGAGTTCGTATGCTCAAGATTGCAAGCAAAGAAGTCATCACTATCACATCCATCATTTCGTATCGGTTAGGCCGTCTCCACCAATTTGCATCCATCATTTTGTATCCATCAAAACGCATTACTTCGTATCCATCAGGGAAGTATGCTTTGTTCGTGTCGATCTATTCGACTCCATCAGCAAGCAACTCCACTTCGTATTGATCAGTAGCTGTCTTGTTCCATCGAGAATGGCCTTCATCGTATCCATCAAAAGGCAGGCCCACTTCGAATCGATCAGCTATTGTCCCTTTTTTATCCATCGGCTGCAATACAGGTGTCTAGTTTGTGTCGATCAAACATCATACATACTTCATATCGATCAACCACAGATCGATATGAAATAGCCACTTCCCATCGATACGAATAGAACTAAGCACTCGATTTTGTACGAACATAATAGATCAATCAATTGATACGAACAGGACCAAATACGATCGATACGAGCAGAATAGTTAATATCGATACGAACAAGGCCAAAGGCGATCGATACGAACAAGGCCGAAGTCGATCGATACGAACAAAGCATCGACATTTGATGCGAATGAGGAAGCAGTCAACGCGGCACAAAAAGTGGATTGATCCGAGGAGTTAGCACCACGTCAACTTGCATGCACGTGCTCAGAAGCGATTCGAACTAGTCGATACGAAGTGTATCGATTCGAACTGGTCGATACGAAGTGTATCGATTCGAACTGAACGGCTTACCGAAAGCCCAAACTTGCATCAATCATAACTTGCGATCCACAAGTCCAAACGCTATGAAATTTCACAGGAGCTTACCTACAACGTCAAGAATGTACCAGATAAATTTCAGCCAAAAAGGATCAAATCTCGATTGATAAGAATTCAGTTCGTATCGATCACGGATCGAGTGCAAACAGCATGAGATCGATCACGTGGGCCCACCCACGTAAGAGAAGAGGTCTCCCGAGATCTAAGCAAGATATTTGTAGTCTACGCCTATAAATAGCAGCCTAGAACCAACAGAAAATGGACTTTTGGCTTCTCTACGCCGATATTCTGCCGAAATGATGATCAAACTTCAGTTATACTATTGTAATCTTTTGTAAACAGTGAGTGAAATTCAATAAACATCAATCATTTCATAGTGGACGTAGGAAATTCGCCGAACCACTCTAGATCCATGAGTTTCTATGCATTTTCTTATCTGTTTATTAGTGTGTTTGTTAGATCTGCTTCATTTTACATATGTTTTCTTCATTTTATCTCTTCAAACACATCCGAAGAGTGTTGTGCCCAATTTTGGTGCAAACACTTTGGTGCTTTTACTGAGAAAAACCCAGCTTTTCTCCTGCTCTATGGATCTACTACCATCGTTGGATTGCAAAAATCTAAGGAGGAGATCCAGACCTATCATCAAGTGCTTCCTTCTATTCTATTCAGATTGCTCCAGATCTAAGAGGAACTGCATTCATCAAGATTTTCGTATCCATGAAGATGTGGTGATTTTCATATCCATGTTTTCGTATCCAGAAAATATGGTGATTTTCGTATCCATGTTTTCATATCTAGAAAATATGGTGATTTTCGCATCTATGTTTTCGCACCCAGAAAATATGTCAACATTCCTATCGATCGAACTTTGTATCGATCAGCTTTCATATCGATCACTATTCGTATCGATTAGTTTTCGTATCGATCAACATTCGTATCGATCGACTTTCGTATCGACCACTGTTCGTATTGATCACTTATCGTATCGATCACTTTTCGTATCGATCAACATTCATATCGATCGACTTTCGTATCGATCCCTTTTCGTATCGACCACTATTCGTATTGATCACTATTCGTATCGATCAGTTTTCGTATCGATCGAATTTCATATCGATCAGCTTTTGTATCGTATCGATCAGCTTTCGTATCGATCACTATTTGTATCGATCAGTTTTCGTATTGATCACTTTTCGTATCGATCGATTTTCGTATCAATCCATCTGTGCCCAATTCGTATCGATACGCAGTTCGTATCGATACTACGCAGTTTGTATCGATCCATCTGCACCCAATTCGTATCGATACTCACACGCTGTTCGTATCGATACATCTGCATCCAATTCGTATCGATACTCACATGCAGTTCGTATCGATCCATCTGCACCCAATTCATATCGATACTCACACGTTGTTCATCCATCTACGTCCAAATCGTATCGATACTCGCACGTAGTTCGTATCGATCTATTTGCGTCCAATTCGTATCGATACTCACATCCACTTCGTATCAGTCCAGCTGTGCGCCTTTCGTATCGATCCAATTGTCCACTTTTTGGATCGTTCAATTTCACCTACAGTTGTACCGTTCAAACGTTGCTGAGAAAGATACGAAATTTCAAAAAAAAAATATGAAGAAACATTCCATCCACACTTCTGATTGTTCCATGACTGAACAAGACATAAGGGATCACAGCAACAAATGTTGAATTACAATCAAGGAATGGGTAAAGAAATACTACTCAACTGGTGCTCCCAGAGGCTGGAGAACCTAGCTAATACGCCAAGAACTAGAATTGGTTAATATATCATGCTTCTAAGGTGGACTGCAACTTTCCCCAATTGATTAGCTTTTAAACTCCTGAATTGACAACTATGGTACAATGGCTAATATGACGACTGCCCTACACTGTCTACTCTGCCAACTCAAAGCATAGCTGGTCACCGCTGAACCATCTTCAAATGCCCGCATCTTAATCATATAGACGTACATATGACTAGAAGCATGGCATACAACCTTAAGAGGACTTCCTTACTACCTTATATGGGCCTCCTACCTGGGTGAAAATTAGAAATAATCACCGATCTATGAGCCCATCTTAACCAACTTACCATCCAATCGGCATTACCAACCCCTTGAACGTTGGGTAATCGTGCATACATCATTCACCAGTGCTACAAGACAACATAGCTAGAAAATGGACTTGACAACGACGATTGGAGTATCGTTCCCAGTTGAGACCCATTCATTGAAACTATTCTACATACAAAATTTCCAGTGAAAATTCAACATGATGACCATGTCAGTGTACTATGGAAATTCAACCCCCGACACTACCTCATGAAGTGGGAATGGCGTGTGGATTTCGCCAAGAGTGATGAATGCCATCAAATGCAGATGTCTTCCCCCATTCCTCAAAGAAGACTGTCAATTGTGGTTAGATGTACTAGTTCTACTTCTCATATTGCTAAAGGGAATAAAGAAGCTGGCAGCCGACGAATTGTTCAATCCACAGCCCGTTGCTACCAACACTCATAAAAGAAATCATCACAAGAGTTTATTCCTAGACTTTGACAAGAGAACTAGTGGATAGCTGCCAACAACTACACCAACATGTCCAGGCCAATATTGAGTTGATGAGTCAGATGAAGGATCAACATGGGGAGATAAGGAGGGAACCTACTCCATACTCTAGATCGGAAAACTCCTCTTCTTTAGATGGTTACCGTAGACGCCAACGCCATAAGGCTGCTCCAGAAAGGATAGCTCCGACAATATATGCAAGCCCAATAAAACGAAGGACTGGGAACACCCGACCCCTAACGATCAAGAACTTTGATCAAATTGAACTATTTGCGTTAGACTTCCAACTGTGAAGGGCTGGACCGAAGTGCAATAGCGAGCATACGATGTCACTTCACTTATCAATGAGATTTAATCTGATCTCTTTTGAATTATTTCTATTTCAATTTCGTTTATGTTGCGAGATATGACCGACTTGAATTAAACTACTTGCAAATGATGCAGGTAACCGAGTACTTAAGGTTGGGTGCAAAACAACCTCCGTGGACTATGATCAAATCATTGAGGTATCATCATGACGAGCATGATTCAACCACTCATCGGCTACTATATGCCCCTAATTGGGGGCAAGGCATCAAAGTGGAAGAGACCGTCAAGGTCAGGACTCTAGTACAAAGTGGATGCAACCGACCATCAAGTCATCCATCTATGCAATTTAATTAGAGATTTGGGAAAGACTTGGAGTGATATGTCCCAACAATGTACTCTCCATCTTGTACTTGGAGTGATATGTCCCAACAATGTACTCTCCATCTTGTACTTGAAGCTCGCTAAAATACTTATGCTTCTTTTGATGCCCAGTAAAATTGGAATCACACCAAGGGTGGATGTGACATGACCGTCTATGCATCCAATCCTACATTAGAACTTGGGGTAATTGGAGAACATATGTTTAAAGTGGATATGATTTGACCATTCACTCTCCAGCTTGCGTCTGTGGTTCGACAAAAACAATCATGCCTTAAAACAACTTCGTCAGGGCCCAAGCTTCAACTTAAAGTCATCAACGACTAACTGCCTACTCGCTAACCATCATGAGCCATCATTTCGACTCTCTTCCTCAACTCGACCGGAAGAGTGCAAAGCCTAAAGTGGACGTGACTCGACCATCTGCTCTCCAACTCTTGCCCTTGACTTAAGGAAAAATACACAGCTCAAAGTGGATGTAGTTCGACCGTCCATCGACTAAATCTTATCCTTCGTTGAGGGTGGATAAGTGGAAAGTGATCGAGATCCGACCAAACACTTATTAAGTGAAACCCGAGCTCAGGGGCCGACACACTTAAATCAAAAGGGATTGAAACACGACAATCCTCGAACGAACTCCAGTTCCCAGAGTGCGAGATGGAGTACAACATTCCAAATCCAAACTCGAGGGGGATGGACCCGTCCATCTAGGACTTCACTTGCCAAATCAAGGTGGATATGATCTGACCATCCACAACCTTAATCGACCTCCTATTCCCAGAGTGCGAACGGGATCTAAATGCCTAAACAGATGTGACTAACCATCTATCGGCCAACTCCAGATTCCCAGAGTGCGAACTGGAGTATAAACATTAACTAACTCTGGTCCTGAGAGCGCGGTCTGGAGTATAAACACCAAATGGGTATGACTGACCACCCATCAACTAACTCCAGATTCCCAGAGTGCGAACTGGAGTATAAACATTAACTAACTCTGGTCCCGAGAGCGCTGACCGGAGTATAAACACCAAATGGGTGTGACTGACCACCCATCGACTAACTCCAGATTCCCAGAGTACGAACTGGAGTATAAACATTAACTAACTCTGGTCCCGAGAGCGCAGACTGGAGTGTAAACACCAAATGGGTGTGACTGACCGCCCATCAACTAACTCCAGATTCCCAGAGTGTGAACTGGAGTATAAACATTAACTAACTCGAAGTCCATGGAATGCGGATTGGAGTATATACACTTAAATGGGTGTGACTGACTACCCATCAACTAACTCTAGATTCCCAGAGTGCGAACTGGAGTATAAACATCAACTAACTCTGATCCCGAGAGCGTAGACTGGAGTATAAATACCAAATGGGTTTGACTGACAACCCATCAACCAACTCCAGTCCTTAAAGCATGATTTGGAATATAAATACCAAAAGGGATGCGATTCGACTGTCCATCTATCGGCTCTGGTTCCTCAACAAGTTCTGTAGTACAAAAAGATGATGTGGTTCGACCATCTGCTATCCAATCTTCCCCTGACATGTGGGCACACTTAACATACAAAATTGGATGCGATCCGACCATCTAGCACTAAGCGGGCATGACACAACCGTCCATGCATCAACTCTTGTCCCCGACACGGGACCCATAACATAAATTTATAGGGATGCACTCCAACCCTACAAGACAAAATTTCTTTCTTGATTCGACAAGGAGGCGCAGATTTGCAAAACAGACCTAGATAGATGTCCTATTCTGAATTGATATTAATACCATCCAACCGCAAATGAACGTGGCATGACCATTCATCTGCTAACTCTCGCCTATGATCCGACGGATTGTGCGTGCAACATGGAAGGGTGTGACCCAACCACCCACCAATCAATTCCTTCCTACAATTTAGTAGGAGAAACATCAAATTAAAGTTGTCGTAATGTGACCGACCTCACTTCGACTTTTGCCCTTGACTGGCGCCAGAGAAATTAATCGAGGAAAATGCGGTTCGACCATTTTATACAAAAAGAATCTTGGTCCCTAGAATGTGGGCAGGGGTATAAACATCAAATAGGTGTGATGAATGACCCTTCAACTTACTTTGATCCCCAAGGTGCGGCTACAAGCATACGGATGAATGTGACTCGACCATTCATTCACCAACTCTGACCTAAACTCGACATGAGGAGTATAAACTCAATACAGATGCAATTAAACCGTCCATAAACTCACTCTGCTAACCCAACACCGGGGGCAGAGGCACAAATCATTGAAAGAAGAGAAAGGTGACTCGCTACATCTCCAGCTTAGCATCCTTTACAACTTAAGGCAATGACTACAAGGAGGCCTTAATGCTAACCAATCAGAATGATGCCCGAAGTTACGGGCAACCAATTATATCGTACCGCTGGATCGACGGGCAATATTGATATGCACCTTTCATATCATACCATTGGATCGACAGGAAATGAGGTCCGAGCATTCTACATCGTGCCGTTGAATCGATAGTCAATGTCGATCCTCTACGAGTACAAATCGATGTGGTCCGAATGTCCATCGAATACCTTTGACCAACAGAGCATGGATAGAAGAATAAACCACAAATGAGTGTGACTTGACCATTCATCCCCCATCGCCTTCCTTTGATTCGTCAAGAAGAGCATGAGACCAAATGAGCATGACATGACTACATTTGAGCTGACTTTATCCTTAGATCTAATGGAAGAACGTAAATTGAAATGGACGTGGTTGATCACCCAACTCCAAAAGAATGCCATGCGACCATTCATTCTTTGACTCATAACACGATCCAACTAAACTAGCAATTCACAACAAGTGCAACCTAAATGTCCATGCACCAATTCTTACCTTGGATTCAACAAGGGAAGCATCAATCCTTCATTGGATCTGACTGGACGATTCACTCTTCAGTTTTTGCCCAAAGTATGGCGACATAAGCAGTGAAGTGAATGTCATTGACCTTCCAAAATCTAGCTTATGTCCGAATGTCGGCAAAGTAACAATGTATTCTGTCTAGTGGAAAGAACTAGAACATAATGCAAGATAGGCATGACTTAGCCTTCCATCGATTAACTCGATCCCATGGTTCAATGGGATATAATACAAAATTGAAGCGAACATTATCTACCCTGCCACTTATCGAGATATTCCCCAGACTTGGGGCACAAGTAAGAAGATAAGATTAATATGATTCAACCATTCATCAATCAACTCTGGTTCTTAAAGCTTGAACTACAGTATAAACATAGCTAGGACAAGACTAGACCGTCCGCGCAATGCATCCGCTAACCCGAGACTGGGGGCAAAAGAGTGATTACCCGAGAGTTGACTATGACAACTTGAACCTATGACCCATGCCTGATATTCATAACAACTCTAGGTTGTGACTGAAAGGATGCCTAGAGATAGAATCATCGGATCAATGCCCGAACTCATAGGCAACTGATCATCATTCCGACCCTTACAATGAGCAATGGATCGCGAGTACATTGAATAAAAAGCGCATCATTCATAAACACAAGTAAATTCAATCTCAAAGCTGGAACCAGCTATGTAGCAGCATGCAATACAAGGCTAAGTTCTACTAATCCTTTGATTCAACGTTCTTATAAGCCTGATCATTTACCATTGCAAATAAACACATGAAGTGCCTACAACCCATCTCAAGTATTGTAGATCAGATCACAACTCTGCACAATGATGATGAAAGAGTCAACTATTTTACTTCAGGTGAATCTTGATGTGTTCGCTTGGACTCGATCTCATATATATATGGACTCTCGCCAGCCATGAAGAACCCTACATTAAATGTCGACCCGAGGCATGTCTCGGTGAACAAAAATGATGCAACATGGATCCGGAGAGATCTGTTGCACCTAAAGAGGACGCGAATCTGCTCAAAACTAGTGGGTTTATCCATGATGCACTCCAACCAAAATGAGTATCCAATCTTTTACTTATAAGAAAAACGAACAGAGAGTGGAGGACATACGTCAACTACTCAGATTTGCATGGGGTACAACAAGCGCAACCTTACACTTCCAAGGATCAACCAACTGGTGGACTCGACCATCAGACATGAATTGCTCACTTCCATGGACACAAAACTCCAGATATAATCAAATACTGAAGCATGTCCCAAACCAGGAATACAACAGTTTCGTTACTGAACTGGGCTTATAGTGCTATGTTGCAACCCCCGGATTCAAACTTGAGAACACTTGTGCTACTTACCAAAGGAAGATTAACAGGTCATTCAAAAATCAGATCGGCCGATCGATGAAAGTAGATGTGGTTAATATGCTCGTGAGATCTCGACTATTAAACGACCACATCGATGACTTGGCAGAGATATTCAGTGCTCTCCAAAAAAATGCAGGATGAAACTCGATCCTTTGAAATGCTCTTTCACCATTACATCAGAAAGATTCTTTATTTTCATCATCAATTCTCGTGAAATCAAGGCTAATTTCCAGAAAATTCCAACAATTAGAGACACCCAAGTACCGAGGACAACCAAGCAGGTACAGAGCCCAAGTCGGAAGGTTATCGCCTTAAGTTGATTCAACTTTAGGATCATCTACAAGTGAATTCTCTTCTTCAACATGACCAAGAGAGGGAAGAGAACTTTTGAATGAACTAACCACCGCATTGATGCAATTCCAGCTCTGATAGATCGCTTAAAGAGAACTCCCATTTTACCCAAACCTTTGGATCGCGAAGATTTATACATCAATTGGGCCGCGTCAACACACACTGTAAACATCGCAATGCTATGTGAAGAGAAATGAATCCAAAGACCGGTATATGATAAAGGCTGGCTATTGACAAGCTCACCCCGTTAATGTCTATATCGACCAGCCATTATGATAGGTCCTATAGAAACCTTAGATGTCTAGAAGGTTACTCAAATGGAATATCGAGCTAAGCCAATTTGATATCACTTATCTCCCTCATAAAGCTATCCATGGTCAAACATTAGCATACTTCATATCTGAATTCACTACATCATACGATTATCCGAAGAACAGTGGAGAACCGTCCAACCAATTAAGAACATACATAGATGGAACTTCCAATAATCGGCTTTCTAACATCGAAGTTGCGTTAATGACTCCTGAGGAACGATCGATCTGCTATGCCCTGAAACTCAACTTCCCTGCAACAAATAATGAAGCTAAGTATGAAGCCTTGGTCGCCCCGCTCAAACTTGCAAGAAGACTAGGAGTGGAAACTTTACATATCTTATGCGATTTCTGGTTAGTGGTATGCCAAGTCAGGGAAGACTATCTGACTAAGGGGTAATGTCTCGCTCCTTATCTTAGCTGGATCCTAGAGCTACTAGGCAACTTCGAGTATTAACCTCCACACAAATCCTTAGAGAACAAAACGAAAAGGCCGAATCACTGGCCAAGCTAGCCAGTTCTGGGGATGTGCGACAAATAGACTTTGTCCCAGTTGAAATACTTATTATTCCAAGCATTGACATATGAAGATCAACTAGATCTTAGAGATGGATCTAGAAAAAGAGTCAGGGATGACTCCTATCAAAGATTATCCACAATCGGGGATTCTTCTTGAATAGAGGAAAGAGAAATGGCATATCCTCCGCGAAGCATCACTGCATGATTATGTTCGGATCATTCAACTCCATCGATACGAAACATTACTTTTGTATCCATGATACGATATTACGTATCCATCAATATGAAGCACACCTTATGTAAGCCCATCTTGTATCGATAACCATCGATAAGAAGTCTACATTTCAACATCTCAAATCGATCCAGGAGAGGATCGATACGAATGAAGGACTTAAAACAACCATCGAAAGTTGTTACAACTCGAATTTCACATTAATCCAGGAGAGGATCGATACGAAACTCGATGCAAAAAAAAAATGACAACGACCCGTGAACGTGCAAACATTGACAGGAGTCAGGCTAACATACATGCATGTATGATGGACTAACATTCAATTTTCAAAATTCACAGGAGTTGAATGCTCATCTGATGACAATTACAACAACAAATGACAAACTACTATCATACAACAATCGGTTACAACAATACACAGTACAATAGTTGGCAGTCAGCAATTCATATTATTGAAAAATCAGTCAAGGATTACAACTTTCGACGAGAGGACAGCAACCGTTTGACAAGTCAGATGGAACTATTCAGAATGAAGATTGCAGCTTTTCAAAGCACGTCATGTTTTCGCAAGACGTACTTTGGGGGGAAAATGTTATCCCGTCTTTTGGCAAGGCCGTGATACCAAGGACTTGACTGGAAACCAAGGAAAGTCCATCCCGAAGATCGGTTATATGTAGGTTCGCTATGGATATCGGTAAATTTTATCTGAGTATAAATCAAGCTACAATTGACAAGACATGACAAGCAAAGCTATGAACGCCAACTTTCCAAATTTCAGGTCAATCTGAGTTCATATGCTCAAGATATGATCGATGCAAGCCAAAGAAATCATCACTATCGCATCCATCATTTCGTATCGGTTAGGCCGTCTCCATCAATTCGCATCCATCATTTCGTATCCATCAAAACACATTACTTTGTATCCATCAGGGAAGTATGCTTTGTTTGTATCGATCTATTCGACTCCATCAGCAAGCAACTCCACTTCATATCGATCAGCAGATGTCTTGTTCGTTTCCATCGAGAATGGCCTTCTTCGTATCCATCAGAAGGCAGGCCCACTTTGAATCGATCAGCTATTGTCCCTTTCGTATCCATCGACTACAATACAGGTGTCTAGTTCGTGTCGATCAAACATCATACATACTTTGTACTAATCAACCATAGATCGATATCGATACGAAATGCCACTTCCCATCGATACGAATAGAACCAAGCACTCGATTTTGTACGAACATAATAGATCAATCAATTGATATGAACAGGACCAAATACGATCGATACGAGCAGAATAGTTAATATCGATACGAACAAGGCCAAAGGCGATCGCTACGAACAAGGCCGAAGTCGATCGATACGAACAAAGCATCGACATTGGATGCGAATGAGGAAGCAGTCAACGCGGCACGAAAAGTGGATCAATCTGAGGAGTTAGCACCACGTCAACTTGCATGCACGTGCTCAGAAGCGATTCGAACTGGTCGATACGAAGTGTATCGATTTGAACTGAACAGTCTACCGAAAGCCCAAACTTGCATCGATCATAACTTGCGATCCACAAGTCCAAATGCTATGAAATTTTCACAGGAGCTTACCTACAACGTCAAGAATGTACCAGATAAATTTCAGCCAAAAAGGATCAAATCTCGATCGATGTGAATTAAGTTCGTCTCGATCACGGATCGAGTGCAAACAGCATGGATCAATCACGTGGGCCCACCCACGTAAGAGAAGAGGTCTCCTGAGATCTGAGCGAGATTTTGCAGCCTACGCCTATAAATAGCAGCCCAGAACCTACAGAAAATGGACTTTTGGCTTCTCTACGCCGATATTCTTCCGAAATGATGATCAAACTTCAGTTATACTATTGTAATCTTTTGTAAACAGCGAGTGAAATTCAATAAACATCAATCATTTCATAGTAAACGTAGGCAATTCACCGAACCACTCTAAATCCGTGTGTTTCTATGCATTTTCTTATCTGTTTATTGGTGTGTTTGTTAGATCTGCTTCATTTTACATATGTTTCTTCATTTTATCTCTTCAAACACATCCGAAGAGTGTTGTGCCCAATTTTGGTACAAACATGGAATAATTTATATCTAAAACTGAAATTATTCTCGAGAAGTGTACGAACAGAAATTATTTAGAAATTGATGATTTTTGGGGTTTGTTTAAGTCGATGTACTTTTGAAAATATAAATACACACACACATATATACACATAGTCATAAAGTACTTAAAGGATTTTTGTAAAAGGGTATCTAAAAATTATATGTTAAAGTGACGGTTTGTTGAAGTTTAGTAAAAAGAAAATATTTTGGAACAATAAAAAGATAAATGTGGCTTGTTTATTGTATGGAAATTAAAACTAACAAAATTTACAAAGTGTATTTTTTCAAAATGATTTGGAAGTAATATAGATTCAGTAACCGATTAATTTTTAAGACAAAAGGGCATTTGTTTTTCAAGTTGTTTTGATATGTGTGTGTATATATATATATATTTAGAAGTGTTTAAATTGAATTATTATAGAAAGGAAAATTTTACTATTTTGAATTTAGCAAATAGATATTTTAATGTTAAATATTTGAAAGATTATTATAAAATAGAACTTGCGTTGATTAATTATTTCTCGATAGTAATATTCTAAAAGGAAAAATGAAGGTGAATAAGAGCTTTAAAATATTGATTTTGGAATTTCAAGTCATGGCTTTGAGAAATATTTTGAATTGAAAATCCTTATGGGAAAAGTGAGATTATTTAGATTTGTTGTTTAAAGGAAATTATAAATTATAACAAACTTCTTTGGTATTATCATTTTGAAACTATTGAGAAGAATTTCGAAGTTTATGAATTATTTTTGAAAGAAATTTAAGGAATTTGAAATTGAATAAATGCTTAAAATATAGGTTTTCACGTAATTGTATAAGAAGTTTTTAAATAAAGATTCTAGAAAAGAATAAGATTTTATTATTTAACCCTCTTTGGAAATTAATATTTTTCTTTTCGAAATTAGATCAAAAGTTTTGAAAATGGGGATTTTATTGTAAAACCTTTATGAATCAATAAGTAATTGAAGTGTGTGATTTGTGTGGAATTCTATATTATGAGATGAGATTTTTAGGTAATCAAAAAGAGATTGCAAAAGTGAACAAGAATGAATGAAATCTTCCAAAGGTCTAGAAGAGATAAGCTTAGATTTGCTAGATTCAATCAAAATAGTAAAATTAGAAGAAAAAAAAGTTAGACGGCGAACTTAGAAGAGAGCTTACCTGGCTCCTCTAGTCTAGCAAAGATGTGTTTGTCAGAACTTACTCAGACATGGTCGGGATAAATCCAGCGCTTATGAGTCACGTAATAAATACATATCTAAATATCATTCCCATTTGACAAAGAAAAGGCAGTTTGATAAAATTTAGGCTAATAAGGAATAAATTGAAGGTTACTTGAGAATGAATTCATTAAAAAGGTCTTTTACCCCAAATAGTCGGCTAATCCTGTACTAGTTAAATAGTCCAAAGGAAAAGGGAGAACATACGTCGATTATACCGATTTAAATAAGGCATGCTCCAAAGAATGTTATCCTTTACCTAGAATAGATTCATTGGTTCATGCTATAAGAGGACCTAAGCTGTAATCTTTTATGGATGCACACTAAGAATATAATAAATCCCGATGTTCAAATCAGATGAAGAAAACACAGGTTTTTTAACAGATTGGGGAACTTACTACTACAAAATCATGCCCTTTGAGCTAAAGAATGCAGGGGTTAGATTCAAAGGATATATCGTCAATGCTCAAAGAATTAAGGCCAATCCTGACCAAATCAAGAAGATTAAGGGTAAGGCAAAGCCAAAAACAAGTAAAGATTGTGATGGGACTTAGTGGAAGGATGACGATTTTAAACAAATTAACCCCAGTAGTCCAAGCTTACCATTCCCAACATGGTAATTGATATGACTTCTCAGGTCGAAGATATTCCCAGACCCTCCAATTGGATCAAATCCAAGAAAGGTTGTTTTTGTACCCTCTAGCTTTTTGAAAAATCACTCTTCAAAGTTCCATTATTTTCTTAAATCTATTACCCAACCAAATAAGGTATGATAATACAAACCACCCATTATTTTGATAAAATATTTTCATTTTTAGACCTTATTTGTCCAAAAGAAAGAATTTTGGGAGTTTAATACTATTCCACTAATTTAAGAAAATTTACACTACTATTTCAAAAGCAATTTGCAAAATAATATATAATTTTTACGCGATGGCCATATTCAAAAGCAATTTGCAAAATAATATATAATTTTTATGCGATGGCCATAATTTTAACCCGAAGGTTGTTTTGATGAGGTCATCTTTAAATTTTCTAAAAAGAAATTACCAATGTTAACCAAAAAGAGAGGCTGATCACAAAAATAACTTATGGGATTTCAAGGTCAGAATTCGAATTTCGAACAATAGATACAGAATCACTTACTTGAGCATCATATTTCTTTAATTGTTCAAATAGCTTTTGAGAAATTGAAAGGCAGAAGAGTACTCACTGAAAACCATGGTTTTGAATAGTCGAAAGGACAAATTGGTATGAAACCAGGATTTTAATCTTCAAATCTCGAGTATCGATAACAAATGCTTATACGTAAAGAAAGGAAAATACAATGCCACTAATGGATCACCACATAGTTTCGGCATACTAATGTTAAAGACGTTACTTTGACTTTAAAAGATTTGAGAAGAAGTAAGTAACCTCCGCCATCAACATATGGGAAATAAAGTGGTAATGGCGACTGTGTATATGAGTGCCAACCTAAGATCAAGGAACATCAGAAAAATTGGATTGATAGTTATATATTACCATACCATGACCAAGAATAATCTTGCATATATAATAAGCAGTTCAAGAGAAATGAATAGAGCTGTGAGAGCAAATTCAAAAAGAATTTTTATATGGATCATTCCAGTCATAAGGAATAAGGTAAAGAAAGAAACAAGACAAGAAGTCATTAGCCACAAAGCAAGTCAAGACAAATTAATACTTTGAGATGAAATAAATTCTCTATAATCTAACATTGCTCCAGCTCAAACCCGCAACCTTTGATGGAATATAGAAAACCACTATTTGATTCAAAAGTAAGAAAAATTTAAGCAACGAATTATTTGTCCAACCAATCAGAGGTTAAATCATCATCCAACATGGTAATATTTAAACACCACACTGAATTATACATAAGAATGTCGTTGGCTATGGAATTCAGTCTAAACTCAAAAAGATCGTTTGAAAATGAAATACCCAAAGTCCTATCTCTGAAATCTCAAATAGTAACAAAGTAAGGACCAATAAGAACTTTCCTAAATAACTATTGGATTTCAGCAAAAATTAACATCAATAGTATGTAAGTTCCAAGATATCGATTTTCATAGACCGATCTTTACAAAACCTAAATATGGAATATCGATAAAGTCATGAAATGTATTCGAATGAATTATCCACAACATTGGAAAAGAGAATCGGGTGAAGAATTACCCCTGATATCATGAACTTATCAAAGAATCACATATATACCTAGTCTTTATCAAAAAGAAGGAAAATGAACAAAGAAGTAATAATGGCGAGACCTAAGAGGAACCATTCATACGGAAATTGATAATCAATATGAAAACAATTGGATGACGCTCATTGTTAAATACTTAGTAGAAGGGAAACTACCAGAAGATAAAAAGGAAGCTAGAAAGATAAGGCACCAAGCTCTAACTTTTATTATGATGGATGGAAACTTTATAAAAAAAGGATATTCGCTCCCTTACTTAAGATGTGTTAGTCCGGAAAGTAGCACAAAATTGTTGAGAGAAGCCCATGAAAGGTTTTGTAGAGATCATTCTAATGGCATAAAATTTCCTAAAAAGATCACGAGGCAAGGTTTCTATTGACCCTACATGAATAACGATGCAGTGAATTACGTAAAGATATGTGAGAAATGTCAGAGATTTTCAAAAATTCCACATATGCCCACCAATGAGTTAACCTCAATCTCAAGTCCATGGCCCTTTGACGTATGAGGAATTGACTTAATTGGATCGTTGCTTATATTTAAGGGCAGAGTAAAGTTTGCAGTCGTAGTTATCGTCTACTTTACCAAATGAGTAGAAGCAGAACCATTACCAAATATAACACCAGGGAAAGTACTAAATTTTGTGATTAAGAACATAATCATTCAGTTTAGAGTACCACATAAAATTATATCCAACAATGGAACTCAATTTGAAAATGAAGAATCCACCAGATTTTGCAACAAGAACAGAATAATCAAAAGTTTTTCATCCGTAGCTCATCCCAAGGCTAATGGAGTCGTTGAAGCTGCTAACAAAACCATAAAGACTATCCTCAAGAAACGATTGGACAAAGCAAAAGGAAATTGGGTGGAAGAACTACCACTCGTGCTTTGAGCATATCGAACTTCTACTAAGACTACAACAAGACATATTCCATTTTCTTTGACATATGGATGCAAAGCAATGCTATCAATCGAAGTTAAAGTACCATCCCATCAGAGGATTGCATATGTTTTCAATCCCAATCAAGAGCTGAAAAAAGAATCCCTAGATTTGATTAATGAGTTAAGGGATGAAGCGGCCATATGTACGACCGAATATCAATGAAGGATATCAAAATACTATAACTCCAAAATTAAGAAAAATCCATTCTAATAAGGAGATTTGGTACTTCGAAACGTTATGGCAAATACTAAAAATCTGATAGATGGACCGCTCAGACCAAATTGGGAAGGGCCCTTATTATCCACAAAGTAATCCCACTAGGGACTTATTGACTATGCTGACCTGATGGCAACGTAATAGGAACTTGGAATTCCAAACATTTGATACCATATTTTCCTACAATGGATGAATAAAGAAATCGAGATAAGTATATTTACGGAAGTGATAATCAAATGAAAGAAAGGAACTATAAGGAAATCAAAGCCTAAATCATTATCTATAAGGTAATAAGCAGTGAAGGAAAACCTTTGATCTCGCTATAAGGGCCTGATCAAAGCACCTCCTAATGGGAAGTCAGAGTAGGCCTTTGGTCCCACGCAAAATGGCCTGGTAAAAGCACTACAAGCCTTCGGTCTTGCCTATGTGGCTTGGCCAGAGCGCCTCCTAGTGGGAGGACAGAGTAAGCCTTTGGTACCGCCTAAGATGGCCTGGCCAAAGCACCGACCAGCCTTCAGTTCCGCCTATAAGGCCTGACCAGAGTGCCTCCTAGAGGGACAATGGGTAAGACTTTGGTTATGCCTAAGATGGGTAACTAAACGCACTGACCAGCCTAAATCATTACCTATAAGGTAATAAGGGACATAATCAAAGCCTAAATCATAAACTATAAGATGATAAGGGGTGAAAGAGATCAATCAAAGCCTAAATCATCACTTATAAGGTGATAAGGGGAAAAAGAGACCAATTAAGGCCTAAATCATTACCTAAAAGGTAATGTAGGATCGAATTAATCCTAGAAGGAGGGGGTGAATAAGTTTATAAAAAATTTACAAGTAAATAAAAATTGTAGCACAGATAATAGAGTAAATGCGAAAATAAAAATGATACACAGGTTTACCCAGCTTCGGCAAAACCCGCCTACTACTGCTCCCAAGGTTTCTTCTAGGAATTAAACAAACGACCGCTTACAGACCCTGTAAGCTTGTGACTATCACTTATTTTTTTTTTCTAACCCTACGCTCAAAACCTGCCACAACTTTGCCACAGAGTTGTGAATTCCCGAACTACGCCACGTAGCTCGTAACCTAGTTAACGCTAGAGTTTAACAATTTAAAAAGTAAATTACAATAAATAAAATTGAAAACCTAAAACAATGCAGCCCAAACAAAAATAAATAGCGGTCCAAATAAAATTGCAATGCAAATAGAAATATGCAGTCCGTCTTTTCTTTCTTCGATTCTGCTTGTTTCTAGGCCTCTCACTTTTGCTTTATTCGATCTGAAAATTAGAGTTTCATGGAATTGAACCCACATTTGGAATTTTAAGCTTCGAATCGCCTTGCTCCTTTCTTAATGCTTGCATTGTTCGAATGATCGGCGATTTATGGTTGCGGTTGCTTCATTGTCGAGAGTTTCTGAATTCAATTACTCAGTATGATTTTTGCTTCTTTCGATTTGTTGCGTTCTTGACTTCTGATGCTTCAAGTTAAAAATTGGTATGTGATTTATTTGAATATTAGCTCGCTGATTTTGCTTGAACTCGAATCATACTTGTTACTGATGATAATGGGATTTATATAGGAATCAATTAACTATATTATCGTTTGTATATTTGACTTTGAAATTTTCAATTATTTTTCTTTGCCATGGATTTTTGATCGAATGATTTACCGATTCTTGACTTGTTCATTCGTTCGAATATATTGCTATATATTCTTGACCCTTAATTGAATTCATTTTCGGCTTGACCTGGTCAATCTCACTACTTCGGCTAAATATTTCAATGTCCATTAGAATTTCTGTTACTTGTTATTTTTGACCAATGAGATGCACATTTCTAAAGACCTCTGCATATTTTGTTCTTCTTGTTCGTGCATTGTTGATCCACTTCATACTGCCATATCTTTGTACATGTGCACTGTTGACTCAGTACTGTGTTGTGATGCCTGAGCTTCATTATTGTTATGTGCATCTCTGACTTTCTTGATTTGTTCATTTCATTGTTGACATTGATGGTTGATGATTTCTAAATCCAGTAGTCTGTCCTTGCCAACTTGCTCATGTCTTTTGATGCCGTGACCGAATTTTTGACGCATATGTATATGTATACATATATACATATATATATATATATGTATATATGTATATATGTATATATGTACATGCTTTCTTTGATGATATATACACTTTCTGCCCATGCTTGTCGTTGCTGCAACCTGTTTAGCTTCCCTTAAGCACTGGCTATGTTAACCTTTTGATTCTGTTTGGTTTGTCTTTGGACTTGCTGTAATGCCCGACTTTGGTTTGAAAACATGTCTTTGTGCTTCACTTTTATTTCTTTGAGTTGTTGTCTTCTTCAGTCTGGATTACATATGCCTTGACCTGTATGCTGCCTTGTGTGTTGATGCCTTTGTTTATGATTCTGGTTTGGTGAATGAAGGTGCTTGCGAGTATGCATGTTCTAAGTTGTTCAGTTTCTAACACTCTATACCTGTTTGTACATGCATGTTCTCACCTATGTTGTGTACTAGATATGGTCTTGAGTTTGCTGTTGTTTAACTATGTGTGATTGACATTCCATGTATATGTATGCAAACTATACCATTATACATATGCTTCATGTTTCTTATAGCTCGACCATTGTGATGCATATGCTGCTGCCTTTAGTCTGGTTTGAATGTGCCTGAGTTGGGTTGAAACTTTCTTGGCCTGGCTTTGTGCACACTTGCATTGTGTTGAGCCTTCATGTTTGATCTTTGCAGTAGTCCGTGTGATTGAATCAAGGCTTGGCCTTGTGATATTCACAGTGATCCACTGTGCATATCATGAGTTGTTCGTGCATCTATATTTGTCCCTGTCTAAAATATAAAGAGAAAACAAACCCATAAACTGAGGCAAAATTAATATTCAAATTCAATTTTATTTTTACAATTTAGGTTTGTTTCTTTTTCTAGTTTAGTGCGTTGTTTATTTGACAGGTATAGTGGATGACTGGACACAAGCTAGAGCAAGCAAATCAGTATCAACATCAAAAAGAAATTTGAGTGTGAGTGAGTGAGTTGAGAAGGATTGTTGTATATATGAGAGTGTGGAATATTGTATAGTGAAAATTGTGTTATAGTGGAAGCTCAAATGTGTACTATTTGAATTTGAATTAAAATAAAATATTTATTTGAATAATATTCTGATTTGTTAAGTGAAATTCTGATTCGTTTATTTCATTCTTCAAATATTTATTTCATTTTGTGAAATTACAATATATTATAACAAAAACATTTAACGAATATATATATATATGTTTATTATCATCAAACAAAAATCATAAACCATTATATTCTACAGGTAATAAGGGACAAAGCAAATCAATCAAACAAGTGTGACTTTGTCCTAAGGATGGATCAAAGCAATCTCCTAAAAGGATGTGTGATTAAGCACGACCAGTCTGACACTAAGCTAAGAATAAAGCAACCTTCAAAGAAAGGGACAAGAACTATCTATTACTCAGAACTAAGGATCTCAACGTTAAATGTGGACATCTAAGAAGTTGAGAATCTCTTGATCAGAAATATTCTAGTAAATAATGGGAATCTCCGTTATTACTCAAATTTCCAGTCTCCTATTAGATGAGGCCAGATGGATTTCTAGTCTTATATTCAAATGGAATTATGGCATTATCACCAGATGGATTTTTGGTCTTCTATTCAAATTAAATTATTGTATTATTACCAGATGGATTTCTAGTCTTCTATTCAAATGAAATTATGGTATTATTACCGGATGGATTTCTAGTCTTCTATTCAAATGGAATTATGGTATTATTACCGAATGGATTTCTGGTGTTCTTAACTAATGAATTCAAGATCTTCTTGCTAGATAGATTTCTAGCCTTCTTATTAAAAGAATTTATGAACTTCTTCCTAGATAGGTTTTTGGACTTCTAACCGGTTAGTTTTCTAGTCTTCTTACCAATTGAGTTTAAAATGGTTTTTGGTTTTTTTATCAAGTGAAATTATGGACTTCTTACCAGATGAATTTCTAGTCTTCTTGTTAATTGGATTTATGGTCTTCTTACCGTACGAATTTCTGGTCTTCTTAATTAAACTTAGTTTTGCATTTAAATACAACAAGCTCCTTTATATGAAGAAGAAGACAAATTAATCCGTGTTTTTACAAAATCCAAAAGGGTTTTTCTAAATTCAATTTGATGAAATAATGGAAGTCGTCATCGTTTAGTTTGTGTTTCTCAGGAAAACAAGATTGAAGAGAGAATCTCACAGAAAGTTGGAAAGGTGAGAAGATAATTGAGTTTACACTAAAGTGTAAAAAACTTCTTTTATACAAGGAAAGAGGCTAATGTTATTCACATATTTTCTAACTATCAAGTGTACTTGAGGAATCAAGAGAAAAGAAAGCATGAGAAGACAGAGAAGCAAGGGGTATCGAGCATCTAACAAGGAAATAGTTCTTGGGCTCCTATTCAGGAATCAAATTTAAATAAGGAATAACTAAAGATATCGAAGTACAAAGGGTTGTAAAATCTCTTCAAATAAAGAAGAGGGTGTCAAACCTCTTCAACCATAAAAGTTATTAAGAAAAGGGGATATCGAACCTCGGCAAATATAAGAGTTATCGAGCATCCAAAGCAAAGAGTGGTGACAAACCTTTAGGATGGTTGTGATCTCGAGCACCAAACAAGAAGGCAAAGAGATACCAACCCTCTAAGGGGTATCGAACCACAATAATAGAAAGTATTAACAGATAGAATAATTTAAAGGAGATATTAGGCACCAACAAGGGCATCGAACGCCTAATAGTTAGAAAGCATCGAGTTTCTAAAGAGCGAAAAGATGTCGAACCACTATAAGGCAAGGTGCCGCAAAGTAAAAAAAGAAAAGATACCACGAAGCTAAGGGATATCGATCGTACAATCATAAGGGAATGATGTCGAGTCTCTATTGAAAATATGCCTTAGATACCGAGCCTAGTAGTTATAAAGTATCTTCAAGCAATAAATGATACTGAACTTCTACAAGAGTGGTGGGCTTCAATACTAGCAAAGAAACCCGAGTTTTCACAAGTAGCAATGGGTGTCAAATGATAAAGGATTTTAAGTACCACCGGTTGTACAGATTGTCGTCATGAAAGTTATTGAGAAATTATTATAGTACAGGGTGTCGAACATCAACTGCTATGTGAGTTACCGAGTCTCTACACATGATGTCGAGCCATTACAAAAACACTATCGAAGTGTAATCAAGATAGGGTTAGCGGAACCGTCCGATTCGAACTTAGGACACATGTCAACCATCCTGCATGGTTGACACCACTATAAATAGGCACCCATCGCTACCAGGAAAGGAGCGAATTCTTCTTTCCTTATTTCTTACATTTTCAAAGTTGTAACCCTAAATCAAAGTAGGGATTTTAGAGCCAATTGTACATTTTTGACTTTTTTCACATAAGGACTTGGACAATGAACTTTGCATAGCATACTTCAATTTAATAAAGATATTTGACCAATTATTGAACTCATGTCATGCATATGACTTCTTATACTTGGCTCAGACTATAGAAATGCATATTTCATTCTTTCGGACTTGGACTTGAACTTTAACTTGCATCTTTTTCTCAAGCTTTGCACAAGGCTACCTAAGCCCTTATCCGAACTTCGCTTGCCTTACCTTGCATATTTGGTTTAATAAAGCAATTTGTTAACATCGCATATTAAACAATGGACTATTGTACATTTAAGCAACTTGCTTATTTTACCCCTGGATATATGACTCGAATTTTTCAACAACTTCACGACTATACTTAAGCTCATGGGAAATATTGGGTTCATTTCAAATAATACTATCTATGCAACATTATGGGTATTGAACCAATTTTTGGTTTAACGATGGTATTGGCAATGTCATCTGGATGGAGCAATTTAGAGGCATTGGTTTCGTGTGGAGTTAGAATGATGTCGATGGCCAGTTCTTGTCATAGTATCGCAATAATTTCTTGTCTAGAAGTTTGGCCGGTATTGATCAAAAGAATTGTAGCAAAGCAAAAGGATGACCTAATATTAGGCGATCGAATCAATAGACTAGAAGTAGGAAGTGAGATTGATGATTTGAAAGACTTTATACTTGATTAAAAAGGATGGTTGAGAAAGAAGGGATGATTGTGTGTTCCAGATTTGGATAATCTGAGAAAGGAAGTTCTTATAGAATGTCATCGATCAAAGTTTACTATTCATCCTGGAGTTACGAAGATGTATCAGGATATGAAGAGGAGTTTCTTCTGGGAACGTATGAAGAAAGATGTAGGCTTATGGGTAAAGTAATATATGAATTGCCAACAAGTAAAAGTCGAGCATCAAAAGTCAAGTGGGTTACTTCAACCATTAGGAGTGCCACCATGGAAATAAGATTTGATATCTATGGATTTTATCAATGTGTTGCCAAGATCGAATATGGGAAACGAAAGCATTTGGGTCGTGGTTAATAGACTGATCAAGAGTGCACGCTTTATACCTGTTGAGTTGATAGGGATGACACCTAATTTGATAAAATTATTCATAAAGAATGTTGTGAGACTTCATGGAGTATCGAGTAGCATTATAAATGATAGAGATCCATTATTTACTAGTGAGTTCTGAAAGAGCTAACAGAATGAATTAGGTGTTGAGCTAAAGAAAAGTATCGCTTACCATTCGCAAACTGATGGGCAAACGAAAAGGGTTAACAAGGTACTCGAATATTTATTAAGATCTTTTATACTAGACTTTGGAGGCTCATAGGAAGACCATTTGCACTTAGTCGAGTTTTCCTATAATAATAGTTATCATACTAGTATTGGAATCTCACCTTTCGAAGCACTTTACGAAAAGCCATTCAAATCGCCTACATGTTGGTTAGACAAGTGGTAAATAAATACTTGGTTCGGATTTAGTGGAAGAAATGACTGAAAAGATTGAGTTAATCCGACAAAGAATGAAGGAAGCTCAATCAAAGTAGAAAAACACATCGATAAAAGGCATAAGGACTTGGAATTCTCAGTTTGAGACTTTTTTCATAAAGGTATCAGCGATGAAAGGTATTGTATGATTTGGGAAGACAGGAAAACTGCCACCTAGGTATGTTGGTTTATTTCCTATCATAGAGAGAATCAGGAAACTCGCTTACCATATTGAGTTACCGAGTAGTTTGGTAGGAGTCCATAACGTTTCACGTATCTCATCTAATGAAGTACGTGTGTGATCCAGAGACTACTATAGAACCAACAGTCTTAGAAGATTTAGTAGTGGAGCCCGATATGACTATCATTAGGCAACCTATTCATATAGTTGATAGATAAACAATGGAGTTTAGACTAGATGGTCAAGTTAGTAAAGGTCTAGTGGAGTGATGATGAATGATACTGTACTTAGGAGACAAAGGAATAGATTAGGGAGGTGTATCCTGATCTATTTTGATTATATGTCTATATTGTTGTATAGACTTTGGACTAGTAGTAATGCTAGTATTGATGATTTTATGTGCTTGTGACATATGTTTGTACGGTTGATGTGCTTGTTGTAGTTTACCTTATCACAATTTTGAGGATGAAATTTTTTAAGGAGGGGAGCCTATAAAACCCATAATACAAACATGCGCGCGCACACACACACATATATATATATAGCACATAATTTATATATTTAATTATGAAATAATCAAATTGAAGGTTGAAAATGTGGGATTTGCTAAATTAATTATAGTTAACGTTAGTTGGCCTTAATAAATGTAATGAAGAGAACGATTTAAGGTAACTAAAACATAAACATAAGTGTAAATGGGTAAAATAGGAAGAGAAGACATACCACCCTCTTCCTTTTCCCTTGTTCATTTCATTCCATTTACATTTACCAAATTAATAACACCAAGAAGAGGCTGACCCCCATTAATCATCATTTTCAAGTAAGAAGAAGAAGAAGAAGAAAGTTAGGGAATAGGAAGTTAAGGCAATCTCAAGATTTCAACATGATCAAAGGTGAATAATATGCATCCATCTCTTTATGTTTTGATGTGTTTGGTTAGGATTTAATATAGATCCGAATTTTATTGATTGTTTATCATGCATGTTAAACGAATAATCATGCATGTTAAATGAATAATCATGTATATGGTTGAATGAATATTGTTTAGGAAATATATGGGATTTTAGTAAAGAGCTTTAATATGGAAAACTAAGTTTTTATCTCCAAATGTTTTAAAATTTTGATATGATGGTGGAAATATTAGTTTGGAGATGTGTTTTAAATTCCATAATTTTTGAAATTATTATGAATTTTCCAAGTGAGGAAATGGTTGATTTCAAAATTTAATTATTTAAAATATGAAAATTAATTATTTTGATTGGAAAGTTCAATACAATGTTAAGAAGGTAATTATTAATTTTTGGGAAATTTTTTAAGGAATATGATTTAAGGAAAATTAATTTTAGGAAAATAAAAGTAAAATTTTCCACTTAGAAATTCTAGAAGAATTCTAAGAAGACTATTGACCAGTGAGACTTTGACAAGTAATATGGGTGTGGTAAAAAGCTTATGTTTATAGTGGAAAATTTTCCATGTTAGAAAATTACATTTTAACCCATAAAAGCCATCATTTTTTCCCACGATAGCTATGATTTTATCATCCTTAGAAAGCTTCATTTTGCTTTACCCACGATAGCTATGTTTTGTCAACTTTTAAGATTTACTATTATAATACACGATGGCTTTACTTTTGTTAACCTACGAAGGCTATATCTCACGAGGGCCTTATTTTCATTTATACACGATAGCTATCTATAGTGATAAGGCACGAAAGCCCTGTTTAATTTAAAGGCATGAAGGTTATGTTTTATTAAGTTATGATGACTATGATTTATTTAAGGCTCGATGACTATGTTTATTAGAGGCACGATGGCTATAATTTTATAAAGGCGTGATGACTATTTTTGATAATAGGAGGTAGCCTATATTTAAACCCACGAAAGCTTAAAATTTATCAAAGCATGATGACACTTGTTTAGAAAGAAAGGATAACAAAATTTTATAACATACGAAGTGTAACGACCCGTAAATTTTAACTGTTTTAATAACGTAATTAGTTGAAATTTTATGAAATTTTAAAAATAAAATTTTGAAATATAAATTTGACATTTGAAATGTGTCTAGTTAAATATAGCAACTGGTAAATTTTCATCCAAAAATATAAAAGTTTATTTCTCGCGTAAATTTATTTTAATTAAGTCAGTTAGTAATCGATGAAAATAAAATGTTTTCGAAACCTAAATATTTTTACATAGAAAAATTCTAAATCGTCTTCTGAGCAAGACTTCATTTTTCGTTTTTTCAAATTCGGACATCTTTAGCTCCGTCGATCTTATTTTCTTGTGTTTTTCTTGCATTTTCCGCTAGTAGAAAATTCGACTTTTTATAATTCAATCATACCACTGATATCCGTGTGTCGTTTTGATCGTCTCGTCGTGCTGATCTCTACAGTATATTCAATTCTGTGTTTTGAAGTTCGTTACATGGCAAAATCTGTAAAACGTCGGATCATATCGGTACTGTTTTAAAATCTTTTTGGGTAGTACCCTTTCATTCCTACCACCGTGCAAAAGCTGTCAACCATTAATTTTTCAGTTTTTATATTCCCCGTAACAATTTTATTATAACTGGTTTCCAATGTATCCAACTATTCGTTCTATGCTCTGTCTCTCTAGGTTCTTCCATTCTAAAAGAAATATGTATAATAAAATAAGGAGTAAAACTTATATTTCTATGTTTGTTTCCTTCCGGATGCCTTGCTTGCCCAATTTCAGTTCCCCGCCTACCCTTATCACATTTGCCTTCCTTTTATCACGTCCTCTACCTCCTTTGTAATTGCCGATCCACCTCTTGCGACAAACTCACACCCGAACACCCTGGCCTCTACTCGTCCATGGCATCTACCACGGACCCGCTTACTCTCCGCCACGACCAGTTTCCCTCCTTTACCTCCGATGCAAGCGCAGCCCGCAACCCATTGTCTGCACCTCTAGTCGAAGCTTCCTCCACTTCAAGAACCGATGCCTCGCACTGCCACCATCGGCGAGCAGACCTTTTCCCTCTCGGTTGCTTGTGCCTGCGCCCTTTGTTCGATGCTTCTTCCACTCTCGTTCATATGCTGGTACCCATATTCGTTTTGCATGTTGTTAGTGTATATAGGTATGGGTTCTTATATATATATATATATACACACACACACACACACATTAAGTTATATTTGTAAGTTTGAATTTTGTTTTGTCATTCTCGTAATAAGATGTTCTATTGTATATAAGTTGTATTATATTAGTCTACTATATAACGAGTACATTATTTATAAAAGTACATCAGTTTGTATGTTGATGGTCAAGTAGTAGAGAAAAAATTATAAATAAATAAATAAAAATATTTTGGTAGGAGTAGTCACTTACAGATTGCAGGTTGACTATACTACTTGTACTTGGCTTGAACTCTGCATTTATATGTATATTTTATAGTAAAGTAGGTGTTATTTATTGTATATGATTTGTGGTATATATATTAAATTAATAAGTAGTAAGGTATGATACGTAAGTGATTTTTACAGTAGTTTATATTTGTAGGCATATTTACCTGAATTTGGCTTCCAATATAAATTCACGTCTTATGAGTATAATTTTGAAAAAGTGAGTTCACAGCTTACGTAATAAAGGACAAATTTTAATTATTTGTTTGTTTACGTTTGATCCGTTGCTATTATTTTGTGAGCTATATAGTTTATATATGTATTTATATATCAAAGTATGTTGTTGTTCACAAAGTTGTAAAGCAGGAGAGTGTATACAGTTTATTCATATAAAGCTTTTATCTACGTTATTACGTATGTAAGTTTATCATTTTTTTTCCAAAATATATTTTGATTACAACTGAATCTGCATATTGATGTTATCTATATATATGTAAATTTGTGTAGTCAGTATTTATATTTGCAGTCTTGATTTATACAGAGTGTGTAGTCAATAGTTGTTTCAAAACTATTTTTTTATTTTGAAAACATATGTATATGATTTTAATGAATTCCAAAACCAATATTGGTTAAGATATAATATAATAGAATAATATATATGTATTTCGTTTTAATCTACATCAAGCAGTTTCTGATCTATTTTCATCGATCTCTATTTATCAGTTGTTCGTCGAATTCGTGCCAATCTAGCCTCGATTTGGAATTCGTGCGTAGATCTGCAACTTGATTCATTGTCTGCCCTCCCTAGTCTCGGAAGGTGAGCAATCACTCACGATTAATGTTCTTTTATTTATTAAATTTGATTTCAACTGAAACGACAATTGAAATATGCTGCTTACACTGTTATATATGCTATTACCTGTATCAGTTCACTTGTGACATCTGACACCATTATCTGTTATTTATGAAATGATAATCCAGTTTGGTTGATAAATGATTGATTGTTTGATGTTGATATTGGACGTTAAATTGTTAATGTAGTAAGTGATAAATAATTTGAAATTGACGTTGGATAGTTAGATTTGACATATTTGTTAATTTGATTAACGACATTTGCATAATATGACCCCTTTCAATTTTAAATAAATTAACACGTAGAAATAGTGTTAACCACACCTTGAACCATTTAAATGTATGTGTATAAATTGATGTAGTTTGAAATTGGACAATAGATATCAAGTGAAGAACCATATAATTATTAGTGTAATAATCTTTAATCTACATGAAATGATAGTGTAGATTCTAGAAATAATTATATTAATTTGCACAAACAACAATGTGAATTAAGACGATTATTTCGAGATTATTTGAATTGATTATTGGATTGATATTGATTGTGTTATTGCTTGTTTATTTACTTTGACACCATCCCAGTTATCACACTGCAAGTTCCCTTTGCTATGCTTTGATTTTGAATTGAATTGGAATCGGGTTGAAATGATAAATACCCAAATTAAACTTTGACCTATGATAGAGAATGAAATAAAATCCGATTGGTCAATAATTTGATTTAAAAATAAAATAAAGGTTTTATTTGAATAAATGATAAGGTTTTGAAATGAAGTTGGAATTTGAATTTTTATGAAAGGAAAATGTTAATATATAATAATATGAAACAAAATATTAACAATGTAATTGATGAAAGAACGTTGTTAAATTTGAGAAATGAATGAATTAAGTTTTGAATTTTTAATAATTAAGTTTTGAAATTAGTTAATAATTAAGTTTTGAAATTATTTAATATTTAAATAAGATTGAATTATTTAATAGTTAAATAAAATTGAATTCTTTATAAGTGAAATTGAAATTCTTGAATAAGTGAAACTAAGTTTCTTTATTAATTGAGTTTTGAAATTGTAACTAAGTAAATTAATAAGTGAAACTGAATTTCTCTAATAAGAAATAAGATGTTTTATTGAAATTAATGTAAAGACTTGAAATGTAAAGAATTTGATTTGACGAATTTAATTTAATTCAAAATTGTAAGTTTTGATTTAATGAAGTTGAACTTAAGTAATTGATTTAATGAATTGGAAATTAAATAGAAATTGTTTTGAATGACAAATTTACTTAATGAATACTGAATAAAACCGATCAATGAGGTTAAATTGATTTGAAGGTTAAATTAAATTAATTGGAATGAAACTTATTTTCAAACTTGAATCAATATTTGAATTGTTTTAAATAGAAATTGAAATTGAATTATAAGATTTTGAAATTATGATTTGGAAGTTTTGAAACGTAAATTGTGGAAATTGATTTAGTAAGAGAAATGAAATGTTGGTTTACAAACTCTGATTGAAATTGTAATTGATTTGGTTTTTGAAATATTTAAGTGACCAATCGGTGTAATAATTACGAAGGTTATTAAAGAGACCGGAATTGGTTAGGGACATACTCACTGTCTAAACCGAAAACCACTTTAATAACTATACGCGGAGTGTGATCCAGAATGAAGTGGTTGGAATGATGTACGTGATGACTGAAGAAAGAGAACGATAATGGATAGCCTTGACACTTGTGTCAAATTGGAAATGACTAAAACAGAAGCCGTGCCGGGCCAAATGGGGGCTAGCTACCTCGAGCGAACACACTTCTTCGAAAACTACTCATTACTTGTTGTCGATTGGTGCACCCTTGATTTGGGAGTGTTGTTTCGCGGTGTTGCGATCGCTGCGGCGATGCGTTCTCACCAGTCTGGATCTGGCAAACGGTAGTTTCACTACCTTGGGTATTGCCTCATGTGCCTTGTCATACTTGGATCCCTATATACGCGACCACTACGAATTTGTTTTGTGTTATACCTATGGAGTACTCCCTGATATCCCACTAGTTTACGGTGGAGTTTACAGTGCTGTATAGACTATAACGCTTGTATAAAATGTGTTAAGGGGGATAATGGTAACGCCTTAATACTATCTTGATACTTTATATTACTGATAGACATTATCTATTTACCGTACACTACTACATAGTAGAAAGTTTAACGGATCCTTAAAGGATGGTTATTCCAAACATCCTCTGAGTTACTTATATTTCAATTGCTATTTCAATTGAGTTGGATTTATTGATATAAGAATGTTAATCCTGACTCGAGTGTTTTGTGTTTTGCTTTACGCTCGGGTCAGACTGAGTGTACCAGTATTCGAGACTCACCTTTGGAGTTGGAGCTTCGCTTGGAGATCCAGCTATCTATCCAGCTTTCAGATATCCAGTTGATTCCAGTGATTGTATTCTGATATTGTAATTGATTATTGTATTCGAAACATCTGTTGTACCTTATTTAACTCTGATATGTATATAGTAGCTTCATGAACTACTATCTTTTATTTCCGCTGCATTTATTACTCTGTGTCTGTGATTATTTATTTACTGTATATGCTCAGTTTTGCCAAATATAATTAACAATTCGATATTTTGAATCATTCATGTTCGACATGTGCAGATGCGAATGGTCCAAAATAGCGGGTCGTTACACGAAGAATTTTGACTCTTTGTTGGGCTAATCTACTTAAACAAAGAGGACGATTTTGTTAAGTAACTGTAAAGATTCTTCAAGAAAAGAGAAATATTTTAGCCTATTTCAAAGAGTTATTTATGAAGAAAGTTATTTCTTTAAATAAGTAATTTTGTGGATAAAATTGGCTATCACATTGAGCATATATTTGGATGATTGCTTGTATGTCATATGTTCATCTTTTCATTTTGATCAGTTATTATTGCATATATTAAATTATTGACGTACTCAGCTATGTGTTAAGTGTTATCACCCAACATTTTAACCATGAGGATTTAGGAACCGATGACCAGCTATGGTTGTTCTAGTAGTGGGTATAGTCAGACTTAACTCCTGAGTGAGTAGAATTGCATCTAGGAGACTAGGAAGATCAAATTGTGTTAGGGTGCCCTAGACTGAACAAAAGACACGACTAAAACTATTTTTAACCGGACTTGGGTGGAGACTAGGGTAAGGTCGTGCCTTATCCTCCAACCATTATGCCCTCAAATTGGTCAGGTCCATATTCCAATGTGTAGGGTTTTCCTATCAAGGCTAAAATTTTGAATTACGCATTCGAAGGAATTCATAGAAGTTTGCTCACCTATGTTTTCTCCACCGTTCTTAGGAGACTGTAGATGTTTTCTCCTACCAATCATAGGATATTGTTGTTATTTTCTTCTAAATATACTAGAAGACCGTTGAATCATTTGATATATCTTGGCCCGAGTTAGCCTGATAGGTTTTTATTTGGCCTGAGAAAACTAATATAGGTTCATAGTGATCTTTGGAAAAATATGTCGTTGAATGAACCATTTTATGGGGTAGGGTAATTACAGGAATGTGTAACCCTTGAACCCCTATGAATGACGAACTATTCATTTTAACACATACATGCATGATATGTTATTAATGTTATGATTATGTTCTAATCATTTTTTGAAGTAGGATATGTTACATATTACATATAATTTGAAAGGGTATTAGTGAGGGGAAACTCATTTCACTCAGCAACATGGTCTCAGTAAGTACCTATATTCTGGTTTGAGATGGACTAATATTATTCGTACAGGACCCTTTTGTCTGACTTGAAGTTTTTGATTTCCCCCTAAAGTCTAAGGTGCTCAATTTGGAATTGAGTAGGCTGAGAGTTGGGTATATCATGTTTTGACAAATAAGCTTCCGGAGACATGTAGGAGGTGAGCTACTATTTAAAGTTTACTTATACTATGCAGTAGTAAAAACTGCTTTTTTCTTGTATGTATGAAATGACAGGTAGTATAACCATCTAAGTAGTTAAGACTCTGATCATCCAAGGGAGCATCTTCATATGTCGCTCTTGGGATTATATTTGTAACTATTATATTTTATCTGAATGATGTATTCATGAGGTTATATGGTTAAATTTTAATGAATTTGCAAATTAATGAATGAAATTATTTTGTGAAAGCATGTAAATTCTCATGCTCTTGATGTTAATGAAGTCATAACTGATCTTATTTTATCACTAGAAAATAATGCTAAGGATGACTGCAGCTTCACTAGTATATATTTTCGAGCCTTAAAATGTGGGATGTTACACAACATGCCCTAAAAATCGAACCTTGCTCCTCTAAAAGTGCACTTGGAAAATTTAGCCCTCAATTGATTCCTTCTTTGTACATCCAGTACTTCCCTTAAGTGCAACTCATGCACCTTCTCATTTCTAGAAAACACCAGGATATCATCGACAAATATGACCACAAATTTGTTAAATTACTTCCGGAAGACCATACTCATCAAGTTAACAAAATAAGCTCTGAAAGACCATACTTATCAACTTAACAAAATAAGCTCGGGGCACTATGTTGACGTCAAAAGTGGCATAACATCCAACGATAACCTATTGTAGGATCAGATCTAGCAAAGTGTATACAAAAAGTAAAGAGACACAAGAAATTTTATAGTGGTTCGACAATCTCTGGCCTAAGTCCACTTTATATTTTATTTATTAGAGATTTGAGTAAGATTAAAGTCACAAATACAAATGATTAACGGGTTCTTAAGCCTAGAACTGCGAAGAGTATCTACCTTAGTGACTGTGGAGAAGAGAGATAGGAGATAAAGGAGAATGATCGAAGATCCTTGTTTAGTTGTCATATGGTTGATATTTATAGGGGAAATGGCTTTACAAATCTGTAGGCCTACAAAATCCAAGGTCTATATGCAAGCCCGAGTATGTAGGAAAGTATATGCTAGACCATAGAGCAAATAAGATCACTATCTACCGAGAGGTTTCTCTCGGTACGGAGAGGTCCTTTTAGCCCCAATTTTTTTGAATCTACTTGAGTGTCATCTTCCTGTCCTTCTAGGCATGCGTCCAAGTTCATGAGTCGTTTCTCCTTCGTTTTGACCTACTTCGAGTTGAAATCTACTTGGTTAAAAACCTGGTTAACCCTTACCCCCAAAAGTATGCTTTGATTGAGAACAAAGTATGCTTTGGTTGAGAACAAAGTGTGCTCTAGATCAAGACCAATTTTGATTCGCTATCTTTTGGCTTTGGTTAGTCATTCAGGAATTACTTTGAAGCATTGTTTTTGTCCGGTAGACATTCCTTTAACTGCTTCACATAGCCAAAATTCCTTTTCGTGTTAAGAACGAGATCTATGCTCCGGAGATTGTGATACACCTTAGTCGTGTTTTCTCTTTCTCCTACCATGCTTTCTACAAATTTTAGGGTGTTGAAAATATCTCTTGGTACCGAGAGCTTTCTCTCGGTACCGATTGCTTTCAACGCCCCCGAGTGCTTATATAAGCAAGCACATAGAAAATTTTTACTTCTCTTTTTTACTTCCGCATTTTCATTTGCTACCCTCAATTCCCCCGAATTCCCATGATCGGATCCATTTCCATTGATCGTCCAGCCGCCTTGAATCACTCGTCGTCGTCCATCTAGTGTCGTCGTCGACCATCTTCTACCGTCGATCCAAGTTAGCCGCCACCAAACCCTTGAATCACCGCCTTGTCAAAGCTTTCAGACCTAATTCCTTTCGAGCATTCACCACTGATTGCTTTTGTTTGCTGAATCTGTCTTCTAGTTCAAGTTTTAGATCATCTAAGGTGGGCGGTGCTTATTTGGCATAACGATGGTGTTGGTTGCTCTTGAGGGGAGATGATCGAAGTTAGGGTTTTGGCTCAATCTTGGGTTAACTTGTGCTTAGCTTAAGTCGTGCACATGCTATTCTGGAGACACATCTAATTTTCTATATTTAACTATCTCCTATCAAAGCACGGCTAATCATGCACCTTTGTTTGAACTCTAGTAGAACGGTTCATTTTGAGAACGGTTGTATTGGATAGACTTCAAAATCCAAATGATTCCATTGCTCAACACTTTTGTCTTTTACTGCATAGCATCCTTCATTGATGTATTCCCGGTGTTCATGCGATGGAAAAACTTCCACATCACTTCAGGCAGCATTCCATTATTGGTTATTCATCGATCACAGCTAAGATCTGATGGACGGTTCCATCGTGTAGCACAACTTGTTTTTCTAGCATAAGAGATCTATCTACACAGGATGGTCCATTTTCCATGTACGGGACATGGGGCTCAGACTATATAGATTAACACTTTCACTTGCCCTAGTTAATGCACGAAATACAATTGGTCGACACATGTCAACATCCTTTGGATTACGGACGTTGGTTACATGGTTCAATATTCGAAATAAAACATACCTGACCATGTTGAACGCCAAGTTTTCTTGTTTAGAATGACTCATCAATCGCCGCACTTCAAGTCTGGTGAGGGTACGTCTACTCCTTCTTAAGCCAGGTCCTCCACAGCTCAGGGTTCACCTTCTATACCTGCTAGGCCCGAACGTTCAATCACGGCCGAGTTACAGGGCACAATAGTACCAGCGGGCCCACTGCAAAATCAACCTCCCCCTTTGAATGAATATATTAGTCTAAGGGTCTTGGATGACCTACTTGAACATAACCGACCATCTTGTCTACAAGATCGCTTCTGAATATATGCTGCCAGCACCGCATCCCTGAGGGTGATGTACTTCTTTCGAACAAGGCAGAATGAGTGCACCTTCCTCCGATGGGGTATACAGCTTGCAACAGATACATGTGTTTAGGCAGTGTTGTGCTGCTCTTCAATCCATTTCTTTGTATGGTTCTCCAAGAGCTTGGTTTGGCTCCGGTTCAAGTCCGTACAAATTGTTACGCTCTCCTTAGCTCATTATACGTGCTTTTCATGAACCGCTTCAACTGGGCTTTAGCTTTTCGTGAGCTTACCTACCTCTTACATTTCAAGCAAAGGCAGGAGTCTCCTTGTTATATGATCATCGAGGATTAGTGTAGGTGAAAACTCATCAAGTCTCTTCAAAACAAGCGCTCGTATTTCAAAAATGAGCAATTCTTCTTTCGATGCCCATATAGCTTCAATGGGTGTTGGTTATTTGGGAGTGAGTTTCTTTCCTTCTGTCCTTCCCGTGCTTGAATTCCTTTAGTTCAAGTGCTTAACCCATTGCTTGGTTTTTCATAGGCATTCCAACTCGAGATACTTGCGATGAGCACGCTGACACGCTAAAGGGTCTAACGAGGCCAGCTTCCAATATCGCACGAATGCACATCTCCTAACAAATGAAAATCTTAGATAGTGCCGCCTGCTGCTCCTGGATAGATATGCTATTGCTGAGTAGCCTCCACCCAGTGGCTATAGAGTGCCTACTTGATCTTCTATCCCCATTAACGTCTCTAGCGAGAATCTAAAGGGGGAAGTCGAAGGTCCATCGGGCACGGTGCATACCGAAGAGCCTGTTGGAAAGGGAGCTGAAGAACCAATTGTTGGTGATGTCGTAAGAGAAAGGAATGAAGGAGTTGGGATGTAGTCAATCCTAGAGGAGAGTGAGGGTACGGGAAGGAGAGAAGGGAAGGATCCAATGGTGGAAGAGGAAGAATAGAGCGTCAGCGATAGCGATAGTGACTATCATGTTGAACTTCCAAGCTCGCACTGTTTGGAGCAAATCGTCTTTGAAACTTCTAAGACGCCTGGAGGACCGACTACATTGCCTTCGGGTAAATTAACTCCTCGAGGTCGCATTCTTGGCAACGTATTCGCTGGTTTAAGCGATTTCGACATTTCCATTACTAATCTTCTTGTTGAGGGTTCCCCTAACTTCAGCTTCTCGCCTGGAGGAATTTTGAATGATGGTGGCGAGACTCTATCTCTAATTCCTTGCCAACACGGTCCATAGAGTACATAAGGGGTCATCAGCACCATACACTTCACTAGGAGCACGAACACACATCTCTGCATCTACTGTCTTTTTTGGTTCCAACACTTATACTACTTTCTTTCTGTTTCAAGTTCCATGGGCAGGGATAGATAAAGAAATCTCTCATGCAGTGCCGGCGAGTTTAGAGGACAAACTCCTGACCCGAATCCTCCCTATTCCAGCTATCGAGATCATTATGAGACCGATGAGGAAAGGCGTATGAGGAAGGAGAGGGAGGCAAAAGACTACCGCCGAGCCGAGAAAGAAAAGAAGGAAAGGCAGGCCGAAGAGGGGCTGTTGCGTGATCAAACAAGCGACACAAGTAATCATACAATCGTCGCAGTCCCTCTTCTGACATTCCTCAGTCGCGTTCTGAACCTCAAATCTCTTCCCATCATTAGCCTCCTACCTCTCAATCACTGACTGCTATAGCTCCTCCTCGATCCAAAGAGATTTCTACTCCCCCGACTTCTCTCCTTGCTGCTCCGCTACGCCTGCAGGCCACGTTTCTTGTCTTTTTCTTGCATGGTGTGATGTTTGATCAAGATATTCAAAACACTCCAAAGGAAGAGATGGATCGGGATGTCCAACGAGTTCAAAGGCATGTCGACAAGGGCAACAAATGGAAAAGGCTCTGCTATGCCTTCTCCAATGTCAACATAATCAACTTTACCAATATTTAGTCCTTTGACTTTGAAAGGAAAACTTACGAAAGAATCATCAAGAGTCGTGAAGAGGACATGAAGAAACTGAAGGCCGAAACAGATGCTGCAATAGAGGCTAAGGAGAGGGCTGACAGCCTGATGATAGAGATGTAGCTTGCACATTCCCAAGCCAACCTCGGGCTGAAAGATTGCTTCAAGACTGTCCATGAGGAGAGTGCCGCTTTGAAGTCATAAGTCGACGAAAAGTATCTAGCCTTCATTGAAAATGATAATATCATCTAGGCTAGTGACCAGACTATCAATGAGCAGGCATCCAAATTGCAAAGGTTGAGAGAGGAAAAAGAAAAACTCGCCAATGAATTGCTTTCATTGAAGGTTGACAAAAAAGACGCTAATGTTGAGCTTGCATCTGTTAGGGTTGAGTTAAAGGAACAAAAGGAGGCCAGAGCTAGAGAAAGAGAGGAGTCGAATGAAACTCTCCAACACTTCTATGCCAACGTCATTCTACATAAAAATTTAAAGTGGATGAGGAGTGCTTATCATGAGACTCTTGTCGATGGATAGGGAGTTTGCAGAGTGCATTGGGTAGGTAATTGAACTTGAATACACCTTACCACCCAAAGATGAATGGTTAAACAAAAAGGCTAAATCGAGTACTAGATTTACGTAGAGTTTGTGTCCTATATTTTGGAGTATCTTTGGAAGACCATTTGCATTTGGTAATGCCTATAATAATAGTTATTGGTCGAGTATTGAGATGACACCATTTGAGGTGTTTTATGGTAAACCTTATAAGTCACTGGTATGTTGGTTGGACACGAGAGATAGACTCATGTTAGGACCCGAATTGGTAAGAGATGTTATTAAGAAGATAAGTTTGATTCGTGCCAGAAGGAAAATTTTGCAATCGAGGCAGAAGAGCTATTACAATAAGAGAGGAAAGAAATTATAGTTTGTGGTAAGCGATCATGTGTTCATAAAGGTTTCACCGATGCAAGGTGTTATGCTCTCTTGGAAGAAGGGGGAAATGGCTTCTAGATATATAGGTTAGTTTCTAGTGATAGAGAGGATCGGTACACTCGCATATCGAGTCGAGCTACCCGGTAGTTTGGAAGGGGTACGTATTGTTTTTCATATATCACGTCCAAGGAAATGTGTGCACGACCCTAGTAGGAACCAAAGGCGACTAAGGATTTATTTGTAGAACCAGATTTGACGTACATTAGAATACTGAATAGGATAATAGGTTGAGATACGAAGGAGCTAAGGAACAAAGTTTTTAAACTTGTTCGCATCTAATAGAGTGACGATAAAGATGATTGTACCCAAGAGGTATGTGATAAGATTAGGAATATCTATCCATGGTTGTTTTAGGCATTCATGGTTTATAGTAGTGTGCTTTGCTTATCTATTGTATGTACTAATGGTAGCACTAGTAAATCTTATATATGGTATGATTATGTGTTAATAGTTGCACTAATTCATTATGATTTATGATTTTACATCAGTAGGGTATTAGTATAATTTTTGTACTTATGTGTAATTTGTATGATGATAACTTTACATTACAAGGTGTTAGTATAATTATTTGACTAGGGATCATTGCTCCACCTTATCCAAATTTTAAGAATGATATTCCTATAAAGAGGGGAGATTGTAACACCCCATATTTTGGAGTGTCATATTGTGGAATTAAATTAATAATATGAATTTATTAAATAGTAATTAAAAATTTTATTAAAATAATTACTCAAGAAAATTTCACTAATTGAGTGTGGAACATTTAAATATGGTTAATTGAATGGAACAAAGGTAATTAGTAATTAAATTCGACTATAAAGATAAGAAGGAATTGAATAAAATGTATTAATGAAGGAAATAAATTTGAATGAAGAGAATTTTATATTAAAGGAAAGGAATTAATAAGATTAGGCAATGAGGGATTTAGCCCAAACCAAAATTAGTATATATATACATATACGCACACAGCCTTAACCATATCTTTCTTTTCATTTTCTCTCATTTCACAAAAACAAATTAAAAACCCCAAGCTAAGGTCGGCCACCATTTTTAAGAAGAAAAGGAGGAAAATCATCTAAAAGTCAAAGCTTTCATCCATAAAAAAAGAAAAAGATTTTAATCAAGTTATCACACTTTGGTGAGTAATACTTACCTTTTTTCACTTTCAAATGTGTTTAGATTCAGATTCAACATGTTTCTGATGTTTTAAATGAAGATAAACATGTTTTGATAATAACAGAATAATTCTATTCACGTTGGATATTATATAACATTGTTTTGATATGCTTAAGAGTGAACATGTGTTAATCAACTCCAAATGTTTTGAAATTTTAGTATGATGCTTATAACCTTAAAACATAAATGGGTTTTAATTTAATTTTCAAATGAAAAATTATTTGTTATGATTTTCCAACTAGAAAATGGGCAGTTTGGTTGTACACTAATATTTTAAAATAACAAAATTCAATATTTTGATCTGAAATTTTTATATAAGGTAAAGAACTATGTTTTAGTTTGGGAATTTTCACATCGTCTTTCGAATTGTTATGAATTAAATAACGAGGAAAGAATTACCTTAATTAACAAATTAACTGAGAAAACTAATTAATTAGAGGATAATTGAGGGCATAATCTCTACATGACTTAGAGTTTCTACTGCATGAATAATACAGATTCACTATTTTTAAACAAGTGATAGCTAATTGGACTTAGAAGTGCGGTAACATCAAAAATTATACAAGCAATCGCTTCAAATGTTATACTTATGCTTGCTTCAAAATTGATATATGCGATGGCACTAAAGTTTGACTTACGGTATCCCTAAAAAACTATAATTGTGATGGCTATTAATAAGTGTTCCATATTTGCAACATATATTTAGAAGTGTGATAGCCATACTTGTGATATCTATTTAGAAGTGCGCCAGCTACACATGCGATAACCAGATTTGCAATGGCTAGTTTAAAGGTGTGATAGCTTTATACCTTCGATAGCCATTTTAGAAATGTGTTAGCATTATACTTGCGGTAATTTTAGATATGAGATGGCTAGGTATGCATAGTATGGATATAGAGGTGGGGTAGCTAATGTCAATAAATCCATTATTTAAACAAGTAAATTTTGGGGTAGCATTTTAGAAGCTAGTTTCCAAAATGTTAAATTCGAATTTCATAGTGATGAAATTGTAAAACAAAATAATGAATTAAAATATAGTAGCTTATCACAATGAGAAAGGGGGGTTAAGCTTAGAGAAGCTATGGAATGATAAGTGAATCGTTTAAAAAGAACGATAAAAATGACTTATCTAAAGAATTGAAAGATTTAGATCTAACATGCTGATCTAAAGAAAGTGTAGGGTGCACAACTAACAAATGAAAGAAATAGATTGAACCTAAGATCTGAAAATATACCAACTCATAGAGTTGTTGAATTGTCAGGGGCCAAGGCTTAGGGAAGTCTATATTCAATGGTATATGGTAGGATGCCAAGACTAGTGAAGTCTATTTGGGTCAATTTAGAATTTTTAACTCTGGTGTGAGTACTAACATCAAAATGAATGTATTTAATGAATGAATCAACAACGTGAAATGAAAGTGTTTCTGGGACTAGGAGGGGCTACTGACGCTTAATAAGGATGTTTGCTAGAATATATTCAAGGTGCTTACATTCAACCTCCTAGGAATATCAGAATAGGTTTAGTCAGGGTGGCTCCCATGGTGAAATGAGTGGTCATTTCATCAATGATGTTGTTTGACAAAAAGTTAAATTAGTGATAGAAAGACATAGAGGTAATCATTAAATAATTTAAGGATAAATTAAATATTGAAGCCTAAATAAAAGTCTAGGTGACACATATAAATGTGTATGATGATTGTAGGACATGGTTTATAAAATGCGGACAAGTAAATGATATACTTATAATTGAAATGACATTGCTCACAATTGTTCTTTAAGTATGGAGTAATACTTATATTTGAAATGACTCTTGTATGTATGCATATGATACGGTGATTCATTACATGACATGATGTGAATGTTGTTGTTGATTTAGTAAGGAGAAAACTTATTCCACTAGGCGGCGTGGCCTCACGATATGTATGTTTAGGAAAATGTATTACTCATATCAACTTTATGTTTGACCAGTGTTTTTATTATTGTTTTCCCCATAAACTCATGGGTACTCATTCAAGTAGGCTAAGTTTATGGTTTAGACATGTTGCTTTTGAAAGATGAATAAAAGCCTGAATATGAAGTATGAGGCCGAGTAGCTAATAAAATTTTCTTTTAAAATTCCATTGTTGTATAAACAAATTATATAACCGGTTAAGTGTCCATGTCAGCATCTTCATATATCTTGCACGACACTACTATTTATGGTTTTACTATATTTTCCCCTATGTAGGCATGATTTGGGATTATGAAAATGTAAAGACAATTACATGTAAGAAAATTTATTTAGCTGCTCTGTTTATTAAATATTGTTGAAAAAATTGATCCCATATCATTTGAAATTAATTCAGGTGATGACTGCAGGACCATCGACATTTATTTTCGCATCTCAAAGTGAGGGATGTTACCATATCTTTCCATGTTATACCAACTTCTATCGGCCACTTGCACTCCACCTGCTATCGTACTAACCATGATCCTTCCATTTCCTACAACAACGTTGGTACCTTCTCTACTGTTACCGCATGTCGTTTCCTCGGTGGTTGACGCATGGAAATAAGGGAACCTTTCGTGTCCTTGACATACTTCTACGGTTACTTTTTCCATATATACTTGTTAATAATGTCACGTGAGTACACTCCGTTGTGTTATGTCTGTGCGATTAGTGAAAGCGACGGTACTTCCCAATGTTCAGATCTTCCTCTGTTTGCTTCTTGGGTGGTGGCCTCTTATACTTCAACTCCGCCTATATAGCTAGCTAGATATTTCCGACGGTATCTTTCAAATCCCTATAAGCATCAAACCTAACGCCAAGTCTCCACCCTTTGATCTTAACCTTCTTTCCACCGGGCTCGCCCTGATTATTGCCCTTCTTCTTTCCTACGAAATCATTACCAACACCCTTAGCTGCAGCGTTAGCGCTAGCCGATTCTCCAACTCGAGTTAATCCATTAGGTTGTCTTTTAGATGCGACATCATTAAGTTACATATATTTAGCCACCTCGTAATAGCATTCCTGTAGGGTGGTAGTTTTCTCCTTCGTCGATTTCCATGATAATTTCGTGTCTGAATGGACCCCACAACATAATGCCATTAGAACTAGTTTTTCATTCGCGTTTTGCACGCTGGCGGCTACAATATTAAAATGAGTCAGGTACTATTGTAGAGACTTGTCACTTCTTTTATTAACATCTGAAAGCAAGTATGCACCTTTTGGTATATTTTTGAACTTTTTATTTGTCAAATCTAATTTAAATCTTTAAATGTGTTAAATGGGTACCCACTTATTGAATGGGTTGGATCGGAATAATATATGTATTAAATGGATCAAAAATAATGGATCGTAAATGGGTTGGGTCAAAATTGACCCATGCATTTATGACCTAACCCAACCCAAGCCAACCCATTCCATTTGACGGGTAGATAGGCTTAACTCAACAACTATGTGGAGTTAAAGCATTTTGAAGACACAACTTTCAATGAAAACGATTTGAGTGACGGATGTCTCACTAATTCATGGTTCGAGTGCCGGTTTCTTAACAAAGTACGCTTTGTATTCATAGAAGCATACTTAGGAAAGAAAAGTATTATCCATGATTTTTCACACTCGATGATATCGAATTTTAGAATGATAATGAATGGACATAAAGCTCATAGGTAATCGAGTGCAAGATGGTACTAGACAAAGAGCATGAAATTGGCTAGGTATCATTGATTAGTGTCGTGCCGATTGATAGGATGCATCGATACCGTTTCATAAATTGGTTGATTTTCAGTGAGCAATCAATGGATTTTGGTCTTTAATCATAGTTATAAGTTAAGACAAGAAGCTATGATGGATCAATAGACAAAAGGCAACAATTCAGATTAAGACGGAAAATTTGTACAACTTTATCGATTGATACTGATCGATAGACCATCTATCGGTATTGATCAATGGGATATTTTGCATATGGGTTGAGTCAACGTAATCCTATCATATATGCCTTTCATTGTGTACTTGGATAAGATCTTCCCTTCATCAATTTCTGGATGAAGACAAAGCAATTCAAGGCACTAAATACCTTTCTCTACGCTTACAAATATAGAAAAATATTATAGATCGATTCTTTTTCATCGAGAGGGGGACTTTATCAATTTTCTAACTTGGATCTAAACTAGATTTCAAGTTGGATTGTTGTAGTCTCTTTGGATTATAGTAAAAAACAAACAATAATATAGTCGACTAAAGTGGAAATAGAAAAAACCGAATAACTATAAAAATTGTCTCTCTTTCACTTTCCTTTTGAATTTTCTCATTGTGTAAACATACCTGGATTTGAGATTTATGCAAGTTGAACTCATAACAAATAAATCAAAGGCTTAAATTCTCGTATGGAATGAAAACAACGATCACATTCCAAATCGCTTGTTCTTCAGTCTATACGGGGTGTCGACCAACTTTTTGACCAACATAAAACGTGAAAAAATAACGAATCAGATAATTTACTAGCACCATCAGATGTCAAATTATCATTACAGACTACACATGCTAGTGATTAAAATAATACAAAAAAATAATTAAATAAAACAAACCAAACTTCAAAATTGCAAGTACCCAACACTATTAAGCACAAATATATGGACCAATTCCCTACTGAATTCACACATTAACACATCTATTGTAAAAGAAATTAGAAGTGATAATGTTCAAAAAAAAAAAAAAAAAAAAACACCATGTATCTTCCCTTCTCATATGCTTTACATAATAAAAATCAATGATTTAATATTGTTAAAAAAATAATAAAGGGGAATTCAGAATCAGTACTTAGCTATAAGATTAAGTGTACTGGAGAAGGCCACTTGTGAAAACTTCACAAGGATTCAAGCAATTTTCCTCTGTAAGATGTCAAAATCAAGTTAAGCAAGAGGGAAGTGGGAACTAAGATTATCACATCATTAATGAGAGACATGAATATCAAAAATGAAATATAACTGGAGGGAAACAGCTTTATGCTATCCATAGAAAACCTACACATCAAATTCTATAACAAACTTTCATCTATTTCACTTGAATATCAATAGTTGGAAAGTGCAAGCAATAAGTACAATGGTAACCATTTTATGCATACTGAAGTCAAGTTTCAACAACTGTAGAGCATTACCATTTTAGACAAAATAGGATATCAAAGAAGGATGTATCATGGAAGAAATATACCAAATTACACCAATAAAGAGGTTACCATACAGTTTTATACCACATATATTATATATATATATATATATATATATATATATATATATATATATATGGCAATCAAACAAAGGAAAATTCACAACTTAAGTGGGAATGGAGGGAAAATCGATATTCAGTTTGTAGGGGAAAAACTGACCCATATTCCACTCCCTTAACAAAATCGGATCCTGAACGCAACGCTTCAGTTTCCTCTCAAAAAGATTATACGTGAAGACGCTACGCCGCCATGATCCTCCTAAAAGCACAACCACATAATCAGATTCAACAAAACCAATAGGACTGAGATGAGAATTAACAATCATTTCACACTCCAATTTCCACGACAGGCAAGCTTTCTCCAGAACCCAAACTCTTAACATGCAGTCTGTTATCGATATGTACTTAAGATGATCCATTGCCTCACTAAAACAGTAACTAGATGTACTTTCACATAATGGAAATTTAACAGTAGAGAAGTGTGTCTCTTCTATATTGTAAACTCTCAAGTGAGACTTTCCATATTCCCAACAAAGAATACCATTGGCATGAACTGCTGACTTGCAGGAGAAACAGGTTATGTTATTCGAACTGTACAACTCATTGTCTATATGATTGTCATCGGCGCTTGCAGTAATGCTAGTCCAATGCTTGTTCTTAGAGCTAAAAGTGTATACAACTCTTCCACTTCCAACAATTATTATTTCAAAGCTTCTTGGATTCATATGAACAACAAAAGCAATGCCCCATTTATGTGAAAATCGATCAGGCAGGAGAGGAATTGATAACGATTCCTTGGTGGCGGGATTGAATACTATAAGCTGTATGCGGTTGATGCGATTAGGGTTTCCAATTAATAGAAGTCCACTGCTAGATGCAAGCACTGAAAGACCTGCATTGAAATGCTTCGATTTTTCGAGATGGTTGAAGATTGAACTAGGAACGCATGAAGAAGTGGAAATTAACTCTGGGGGCTCGCAGAATTTTTGGATGAAGAAGAAGTTATGGGTTGTGTGGCGATGAAGAGAGTGGTATGAAACAAGAAAAGAGGGAGAGGTTGTGAGGGAAAGAAGTAGTTTGCATGTCAAGCTACAAGAAGAGATCTCTTCTCTAGGGAGTTGAAGTAAAATGTCAAAGATTAACTCTAGTGGAAGATCAAATATGTGAGTTCGATCATCGGCATGGTTGATTTCAATGGTTGGCTTGTTGGTTGGTTTGGAGTCTATAGAAGTGGAGCTCTCGGTCTCTTTGGAATTTAGAACCCTTTTAAGAAATGAAGCTTGAATGCTAATGCGATGATTTTTGAAAAATGATTTCACATGATTCATCGACATCTTGTTAAGGTTTGGTAAGTGCAAGCCTGAATAGAAAAGAAAAATGTATTAGTTTTTTAGTTACAATTTGTGAAGTGTGTGTTAAATTCAGTAATATCCAAAATCATGTACTTCTTTTGCATGTCAATCCTAAATTTAGTTCTAACACTGCCAATATCAATCATTTTTATTATTAATTATATATATTACCACGGCAGCAATATCAATAACCACTGGTCAAATTAATACAAGAAACCATATTCAAGTACAAACAGAATGTTACACTTTAAAGGTGCTACTAAGAGCATCTCCAACGGTAGCCAATTCAGGCTTTAGGGTCAGTAATGAAGGAAGAAAACACTCCAACGGAAGAAAAGATGCTTAATATTAAGCATAATATTCAAGATGGTCCAGATGCTTATTTAATAGGCGCCTATTAAATAGGTGTGTAAAGCTAAAATGCCTATATCTCTTATTAAATAAGAGATTAATTTTCAGCCACCTATTAAATAGGCGTCTGAGCTCAGTCGTGCTCAGTCGCATAGGTGCCCGAGAATTAGGCATCTATATAGTAGATGCTTGAGAATTAGGTATCTATGGTCAAGCGCTTATTAAATAGACGTGTAATTGTTGGCAATTTTCATTACAAATCAGGGCTTAATATTCGGACACAGAATGTTAAGTCCTGAATTATGTCATATAAAATCTCTAATTAAAATAAAATAAAAATCTTGTCATGTCTGAAATCTTACAAATTTGGATACAGACCGAATTTTACTGTATAAATCTTCACAATTTTAATTTTTGATTAAATATCAAACCTCAAATACAAATCATCCATAATTAGATGAGTATGTTCGGGCGTGTTGATTCATGTTTTAGTTACTAGCTAGTATGCAAGTTTCCAAATAAACATATTTTGTTTAATTAGATTTTCGTCCAAAATTTTAGAAATGATGTTAATTTCTTGATAGAAAGTATGCTTTTTCCTTCTTATAATCTTCTATCAATTAATGTTAAGCTCAAAGTATTAAAATAAATTATGATAACCAAATACAAAAATATGAGATTAAATGGACATTTAATTTTAACTAACTGAAACGATCGCTTTTTAATTTTAATCAGAGCTTTTATGTAATAAATGTTCAGTTCTCTAAAAAAATTGCAAGCTTCACCACTGCATTAGCACATTTGGCTGAACAGCAAATACGGTGAAGAATAAACTAATATGTCTAAGTGTCTAGGTAAAGGAATACTTGCAGATATATATGAGGCTGGGTTAATTTGCAATATAAGAAGGTAAAACAAACAGATTTGCACACATACTGATTGATAGGAAACCTTTAAGTAAGAAATACAAGTAGCTTCCAATTGTTATACATATGCATGTAGAAAAAATGGTATGCAGGTAGATGAATAATACATATGGTGCATTTCTTCATTTTCAAAAGTCCTTGAATGGGTCCATAAACAAGCGATCAGAAGGACTATGGACTATTCCCATTTGATTTAAAGAAGTCATAAGATTCAGAACTAAAATATCAGCAATCTCAATGAGTGATTATAACTCGCTTATTGCACTAATTCAACATTGATGTTTTCTTTGATCCTATATTTTAAAAACATCAGTATGGAATGGGTTCATTTGTAAAAGTTAATACTAACGTTGACGACGACGACGATAAATTATTTCTGTGGCAACAATATTAATAACCACTGATCAAATTAATACAAGAGACCATATTTTAGTACAAATAAAATGTTACATTTAAGGGTGCTACTAAACCTAACTCATACGTGTATGCAGTGGAGGAGCTAGTGGTATTACCTAGATAGAGCATTGTTAATAACCATTGATCAAATTAATAAAAGAGACCATATAAGTACAAATAAAATGTAACATTGTAAGGGTGCTACTAAACCTAATATGTGTGTGCAGTGGAGGAGCTAGCAGTATTACCTAGATAGAATATGTCATATAAAAACTTTAAAGAAAATAAATTTGTCTGCCATGTCTGAAATGTAACAAATATAAATACAGACCGATTTTAACTGTATGTATCTTTACAATTTAATTTTTGATTAAATACCATACCTCAAATACAAATCATCCATAACTAGATTAATATGTTTGGACGAGTTATGATAATTTATTTAATCAGGTTTTATTTAATTAGATTTTTGTTCAAACTTTTAGAAATTATGTTAATTTCTTGATAGAAAGTATGCTTTTTCCTTTTTATAATGTTCTATCTATTGATGTTAAGCTCAAAGTATTAAAATAAATTAAGGAACCACATACAATATGAGGTTAAATGGACATTTATTTTAACCAATTGAAATAATTGCTTTTTAAGTTTATTCAGAGCTTATGCCATATGTTCTGTCTTCAGTTAATACTAGCTCCACAACTGCTTTGGCACATCAGGCTGAACAGCAAACATGGCAATGAACATAACTATCATAGAGTCTAGGTAAAGGACTGATTGCAGATAGTAATAAGGCCGAGTTAATTTGCACACAAGAAGATAAAACAAGCAAATTTGCACCAGTACTTATTAATAGGAAACCTTAAGTAAGAAATATAAGCAAAATCTACCCTGAATATTTATGTGTTTCCAATAGTTACAAATATGCATGCAGAAAAATGGTTTGGGCTTGTCTGTTCATTTTCAGAAGTCGCCGAATAAGTCAATAAACAAGCGATCAGAAGGAATATTCCCATTTGATTTGAAAAGGTCGTAAGATTCAGAATTAAAATATTAGCGATCTCAATAAGTGATTATACACATATTTAGCGATGATGTTTTCATTGATCCTATATTTCAAAAACATCAAGTATGGAATAGGCTTTCTTTTAACAAATTCTTCTTCAACCCGCTCCACCTGCTTCATTGACATCACCACCACCTGGTAGGTTCTGTTCCATTCGATGGTATTCTCCTTCCATTGATCATCATCTTTGTGATATAATACTTTGAACTACAAGTTTCATTTCAGTACACCATTGTTTATTTTGATTAAAATTTACATGTTGATTTCACATCCAATGTATGGGGTATTTCTTCATCAATGCTTGATACAGCTTTTTGTTCAAATCATCTCTTTCTAAAGTTTTTAGTTTTGATGACTAAACCTTTTGTTGAATTAAACCAAACACGTCTGTTATTTGATATTGTGTCAATGTAATGCTCCTAATCAAGCATTATATACGCTGCTGCAACCAAGGTTCCTAAAATCTTGTATAATGTATATATTTTGTCCAATTCTTGTATTACTAGCACTAGCTCTAAATAGATTTATAACCTACTAAATGCTGCTAATTAATCATAAAATATGATATTCTCTGTGACATGTGAATTATAACCGAATGATCTAAGGTACACACACTCTGTAAAGAATCAGGAATAACATATGTTAATATACATAAAAGATCGGTGCATAATATTACAAGAAAGATATATCTCTATGATTCAAAATTCAGCATTTAGCATAACAAACAAAGCAAACAATTTGTATATATTCTGCGTTCAGAATTCAACATTCAGAATTAAGTATTGTAACACTCAGAATTCATCATTGAGCATTGAGCAAAGAAAACAAACACAAATACAAACTGGGGTACTGATGAAACCCATTTAAATCGACAAGTCGATTTGTACTGGAATGGTGATACCTGAATTCCCTAAAATTGTACTTTATCTTTTTTGAGAGAAAATTGTACTTTTTCCAGGGAAAATTAAAGGTATATGCATAGTTCAAATTCTTCCAATTTGTGGTACTAAAACAAAATAGTAAGCAGAATACATTCAGTTAAAATTACCCACAAAAACCGCCAGAAACAGAATCAGAAACAGACGCTTAGAAATCAGATCAATGGAGATCAGGTTTACCTCGAATTTAGTCGTTTCCTGATAGATCTGATTCTCGGCCAAAACCCATAAACCTTGAATATATAAAACTTAGGCGTTGAAAGCAATGAGCAGGAAAATGACCAATAATTTATGAAATGAACCTTTTTTGGTTATGGCTGTTGATTCTGATTAAATGGAATTGAGAGAAATCGTGACCCGAATTTATTGGTCTTCATAAATAGACCCAAATTTCTGTTGTCATACGTCAAAATGGGTTTATCTGTACTATATTACTAGTGCGAACCCGTGCTTCGCACACGGATGTTGAAAAAATATTGTTGTTGCATAGGTCATATCCAAATGTATAAGAAATTTAGTACGGTGGTAATGAAAAAACATTGTTGAACGATAGTGTTACATCATGAATAACAACTTGGTAGGATAAAGAATACATAGATATATTTGGTTATGATAATCACAATTAAAATCGAACAAAACAATTACAGTGAATATGTTAAAGTTCACAGACTATTTAGAGGATAATGTGTTAAAAATTTATCTGCTAATGCATAGATATATTCACTGTGGCATATAACGCCAATGTTGTTGCTTTTGCAATTACACAGCTGCTTCAATGTGCATAGATATAGTTGAAGTATTCATTGTGAAATGTAGACACAAAGACATAGTGCAGTTCGATTCAATTAAATAAGAGTAACAAAAGTTTTTTGCAATGGAGAGAAATATAGTAATAGGATGAAATTTGTAAACAGTCAGGAAAAGTATTTGTCAACAGCTGAAAAAAGAGAGCAAAAGAAAAAAGAAAAAAGCAACAGATGTAGTACAGGGGAAAAGTAGTAAAACAGAAGATTTAATTGAAATAGAAATGATGATGCAATAAGAAAATAACATGGGTTCCAATATAAATTACTATTGTTCACCGAATATGAACTATGTCGATGCAGGGTACAAAACATGGCATACAGCTGGTCGCAGTAACCAATATTTGAAAATATCCAAAACATACAGAAGAGAACAATTGTGAGAAGTCCATTCATTTCTTAGCCTCAGAAATAACTGCTAGCAACGCGTGTATGATATTGGCTTGAGCGGAAATAGATGATGTTTTCTTGGCCTTAATAGATGCATTACATCAGTCAATTATTTTAACCATTGAAGGTATTTGTACCTGCAGCCAAAAAAGGCAAAAGTGTCATTGATGCAGTATTATTACTAAATTCTCTCACTGCTCGTCTGACCTATTAACTATATCTAATAATCAAACTATGACTACTTAATCATCTATACAAAGATACATCCATCAATTGTTTTCTAGAAGTTTTCCGACGGTGCTGGTGCAAGCGATTTTAGAATTTACTGCAAAAAAATAAAAAATAAACTCTTTTAGTATCAACATTATTCTCACTACAACACATGTTTTGACCCAGCGCTTAAACTGTGCATCTATCTTAAGCCCGAATACAACAAATTGATCATCGTAATTGTAAACGAAATTGAGTAAACTTAGCCAAATTATGTCATCAAACCTGGAGGCAATGTATTAAACGCTGAGCTGCACGATTGAATCAAGCATTAATTATGTGAAGTCATTATTTAATCATCTCAAGCTATCAAAAATCAAAATTCATTTTTCAATTATATTTACATAATGCGGTTAAATAACTATCGTTAACATCAAACAAAATTATTACTACAGCTAAATTAGTATTGCATCACACAAATGCAGTTAAAATATTCAAAAACAATAATTGCTTAATTCCAAAAATACTACAAAATAATAACCGCTTTTGCTTAATGCATTTAAATTTTAACTACAGTAAGCTCGAATAAATCATCGTGTACAACAAAAATTATTACTGCATCACATAAATATAGTTGAAATATTCAATTTCTATCATGCATAATTCAAAATTGTCATTAAATTATAACTGCATTTTATTAATGTAGTTAAATTTTAATTGTATTAAGATTGAATAAATTCCTGAAATGTAGCCAAATTTATTACTTCATCACATAAATGTGGTTAAAAATCTTCAAATATAGTTAAATTTACCCAAAACTTGCTCGTAAATTATAATTGCATTTTCTTAATTTCATTAATTTATAACTGTTTTAAAATTGAATAAAATTATCAAATATAGTCAAAATCATCAATAGCAAATGCAATAAAAAAATGCTAACGTAGTTAAATTAATTCAAAAAATACCTATAAATTATTACACCATTTTTTGATGGGGTTAAATTATAACTGCACTAAGTTTGAATACTATCAAACACAATCAAGATTATTACTTTATTACATAATGTAGTTACAATATTCAAAGGCAACCATAATTGTATAATTCAAAAAAAAATTCCTTTCAAATATGTTAAAAGATAATAAATACATTATAATAATCTAGGTAAAACTACTATGTAATGTTTATGATCATCATAATAATGCTGTTACAGAAACGTGGTACACAGCGGTGACACAAAATAATTGTGCAATTAAAGATGCTATATAAAATTATGATTTTAAAAAATTTATTTTTAGCTATCAACAATGGATATCATTGGAAAGCAAATTAAATTTGAGATTTAATAGTGAAAACGATTCTTAAATCCAATCAATGTAGAAAAAGTTATCACATTTTAAAGTTTGGAATATAAAGAAATTAAAAATGTGACTGTTCAGTTGCCAAATTTCAAGAGGGCCTGTGTGAGCTTGAAATTCAACTCACCAATAATAATATAGTATAGATTACCAGTGAGTTGAATTTCAAGCTCACAGAGGCCCCCTTGAAATTTGACAACTGAACAGTCGTATTTTTAATTTCTTTATATTTCAAACTTTAAAATGTGATAACTTTTTCTACATTGATTGGATTTAAGAATCGTTTTCACTATTAAATCTCAAATTTAATTTGCTTTCCAATGATATCCATTGTTGATAGCTAAAAATAAATTTTTTAAAATCATAATTTTATATAGCAGCTTTAATTGCACAATTATTTTGTGTCACCGTTGTGTACCGCGTTTCTGTAACAGCATTATTATGATGATCATAAACATTACATAGTAGTTTTACCTAGATTATTATAATGTATTTATTATCTTTTAACATATTTGAAAGGAATATTTTTTTTGAATTATACAATTATGGTTGCCTTTGAATATTGTAACTATATTATGTAATAAAGTAATAATCTTGATTGTGTTTGATAGTATTCAAACTTAGTGCAGTTATAATTTAACCCCATCAAAAAATGGTGTAATAATTTATAGGTATTTTTTGAATTAATTTAACTACGTTAGCATTTTTTTTATTGCATTTACTATTGATGATTTTGACTATATTTGATAATTTTATTCAATTTTAAAATAGTTATAAATTAATGAAATTAAGAAAATGCAATTATAATTTACCAGCAAGTTTTGGGTAAATTTAACTATATTTAAAGATTTTTAACCACATTTATGTGATGAAGTAATAAATTTGGCTACATTTCAGGAATTTATTCAATCTTAATACAATTAAAATTTAACTACATTAATAAAATGCAGTTATAATTTAATGAAAATTTTGAATTATGCATGGTAGAAATTGAATATTTCAGCTATATTTATGTGATGCAGTAATAATTTTGGTTGTACAAGATGATTTATTCGAGCTTACTGTAGTTAAAATTTAAATGCATTAAGCAAAAGCGGTTATTATTTTGCAGTATTTTTGGAATTAAGTAATTATTGTTTTTGAATATTTTAACTGCATTTGTGTGATGCAATACTAATTTAGCTGTAGTAATAATTTTGTTTGATGTTAATGATAGTTATTTAACCGCATTATGAAAATATAATTGAAAAATGAATTTTGATTTTTGATAGCTTGAGATGATTAAATAATGACTTCACATAATTAATGCTTGATTCAACCGTGCAGCTCAGCGTTTAATACATTGCTTCCGGGTTTGATGACATAATTTGGCTAAGTTTACTCAATTTCGTTTACAATTACGACGATCAATAATATAATAAGCATATAAGTTGTTGTATTCGGGCTTAAGGTAGATGCACAGTTTAAGTGCTGGGTCAAACATGTGTTGTAGTGAGAATAATGTTGATAACCATCTAAAAGAGTTTATTTTTTATTTTTTGCAGTAAATTCTAAAATCACTTGCACCACCACCGTCGAAAAACTTCTAGAAAACAATTGATGAATGTATCTTTGTATAGATGATTATGTAGTCATGGTTTGATTATTAGATATAGTTAATAGGTCAGACGAGCAGTGAGAGAATTTAGTAATAATACTGCATCAATGACACTTTTGCCTTTTTTGGCTGGAGGTACAAATACCTTCAATGGTTAAAATAATTGACTGATGTAATGCATCTATTAAGACCAAGAAAACATCACCTATTTGCGCTCAAGCCAATAACATACACCCGTTGCTAGCAGTTATTTCTGAGGCTAAAAAATGAATGGACTTCTCACAATTGTTCTCTTCTGTATGTTTTGGATATTTTCAAATATTGGTTACTGCGACCAGCTGTATGCCGTGTTTTGTACCCTGCATCGACATAGATCAGATTCGGTGAACAATAGTAATTTATATTGGAACCCATGTTATTTTCTTATTGCATCATCATTTCTATTTCAATTGAATCTTCTGTTTTACTACTTTTCCCCTGTACTACATTTGTTGCTTTTTTCTTTGTTCTTTTGCTCCCTTTTTCAGCTGTTGACAAATACTTTTTCTGACTGTTTACAAATTTCATCATATTACTATATTTCTCCCCATTGCAAAAAACTTTTGTTACTCTTATTTAATTGAATCGAACTGCACTGTGTCTTTGTGTCTGCAGTTCACAGTGAATACTTCAACTATATCTATGCACATTGAAGCAGCTGTGTAATTGCAAAAGCAACAACATTGACGTTATATGCCACAGTGAATATATCTATGAATTAGCGGATAAATTTTTAACACATTATCCTCTAAATAGTCCGTGAACTTTAACATATTCACTGTAATTGTTTTGTTCGATTTTAATTGTGATTATCATAACCAAATACATCTATGTATTCTTTATCCTACCAAATTGTTATTCATGATGTAACACTATCGTTCAACAATGTTTTTTCATTACCACCGTATTAAATTTCTTATACATTTGGATATGACCTATGCAACAACAATATTTTTTCAACATCCGTGTGCAAAGCACGGGTTCGCACTAGTTTAACAAAATAAAATTTGAGAGTGGATGTCCTTTAATAGTAATTTTTTTAAACTAAATTTTTCTCCAAGATAAAGTGGCTACTGACATTCTGATGATGCTCTCTTCTGCTCACTATTATAATTTTAATATATATAAATATTCCTTGTGTGCTTCGGGCCACATCTCATATTTCTTCATAACTTGTGTTCATACATTACGTACTTCTTTAATAAACCTTAAGCTAGAGAGAAAACACTTTATTTTTCTGTCTAATGATTTTATGTATAAATTTACCTAAATTCAGTTAATTTATACAAGTACGTTGAATTTTTTGATGAATCAATCGGTCATTTACGAAACAAAAATATTGTAAATTTGGATGATTTATGTAAGCAAAATCGATGTTGATAAACAAATATGAATCAATCGGCCATGCACGAAACATATCAACGTATAAATTTTAATTTACCTAAATTTAATGCAAAACAACTTAATGTTATAAAAGGTCATTCACCACCGACCTTGATAAGAATCGATCGGTTTTCAATCACCGTGAATTTTTCAACTTACACAGCTACACTGAAACTTTCAATTAAAAAAATCTAAGGTATGACAGTATCGTTCATCTAGGGTTCGACGTTTTGCAAACTAGGATTCGACTTTTTGCAAACTAAGATTCGACAACCATAAACACGGAAAGAAAAAACTTACTAGATTGACTTACGAATATTGATTTTTGACTTGGCTGATGAGAACGACCCTTTTTTTTCCATTGGTGATAGGGTAGTGGAGCTTGTTATACAAAGAAGGAGGAGAAGAGGGAAATCGCTGTTTTTGAATTGTGTTTGGGTGCCTGCTAATTAAAAAAAAGGAATGATATTAGAAAGTGGAGAGCTAATTATTTGTGAGTGGCCTTTAGTATTGGTGGCCAGAAAAGAAAACCAAGGTGTCAATAGTAGCACACAGGATAAATTTTAGTTGGTAAATTCGTTTTAGTAATCTCGAAGCGTACAAAATATAACTTACATTTTAGGGTAAAACAATGAATATTAATTTCCAAATGTAAATGACATAAGTTGAATATAGGTTTATCGCATTTAACTCATATATTCGAATACATATGTAGTTTGATATGTTTAAAAGCGTTTTCAACTTGGAATAGAAAAATTGTGTTTGAAACTAAGTAGTTAATATCAGATGTTGATATATCGCCAATATATCTTTTATCGTTTCTTAATCGATATGGATTCCAAAATATAATTTAAATATCACTACCGATATATCGTCCAATATATGCAATTATTATATCGTTCTAGTATTTAGTGTAGATTATTCAATATTTTTAATCAACATCGTTCATTATTGTAAGTGTTGGAGAAAATAATCTTATTCTAAATATTTGTTTTTGTATATTGTGAATGATAATATGTAGACCACATTAGAAATCCCCATATTTTTCTGAGTAATTCTTCTTTGATCTATTAATAACGAAAACTCTACTTGTTTCATTATTTCTTATGTTTTATTTTGTGTGGACCCTTTACCGTTAAAAAAAAGGCTGTGTAGTAGATACTTCTCCTTTATGTTTTTCTTTGTTCATTATTTCTATTTAGTAAGTTAGCTTATAAAAATCCATTGAAGAAATACTTTTGATGTTATTGTATTGAAGGTAACAATTAGAACAAAAGGCCTAAGGATACCCATTCAACGATACAACTATTAAAAAAGTGGAAATTAGCCACAAGGGCCTCTTTAGCAAGTGAAATTAATTTCTAGGACACACAACTAAAATAATTACTTTTAAAGACAATACGCAAAATAATTAGTTTATAGGACCTAAAAACCTATGAAATTATGTCCTTGAAAGTAATTAGACAGCTGAATTTGTCCTTGAAAGTAATTATTCTGCTGACTTTGGCCTTGAAAATAATTATTTCAGATGTGTGTCCTAGAAATTAATTGGACTGCAAAGTTTGTCCTTCTGGTGAAATGCCCCAAAAGTGAAAATTAGCCACAAGGCATAACAAAGTTATTAAAGATGGCTATATCACAAAGCATAACAAAGTATTTTAAAATAGGCACCTGCATATGTAGAGAAGCAAAAAATATTGAAACGAAAGTTAGAATGATATGTAAAAGGATATGCAACAATCCATCTTTTTCGACCCTTTGGATCAATGTCTGAATCGACGGTCAAACCACAGAAGTCGAAAATGATGAGTCGTTATGATATGATAACAAGAAACATAATAGATTCTAACTATATCGTTCTAAATTCATAATGGAAGGAAACAACATATAATATAAAATATTCATATATTCAAACCTAACTCAACTATATAGCCATATATGTACAGTCATTCCCAATCTGCATATCACACTATATTATATACAGGTAATGTCATTGTTTCCACGCCATTGACATCGCCTACATCTGCTCAACACCATAATCCATTATCTTATCAATATCATATAAAAATAATGTGGAGAGGTGGTATGTTGACTAAAATTCAAGCCAACCTCGGAATTATGATTAAGAGATGATATTAACAAATGTTACTGCTAAAAACTTGGTTGAAAAATGGAAAATAAGGAGATATTATTTTGGAAAATTAGTAAAGGAACACAGTATGAAGTAGTTCGATCAACATTGATCTATGTCCACTATGGAGAATTTCTTATCACTTTTTTTCTCTTACAATGACTTCTATTACAAGAGAAAATGATAAGAAATTACAATGCTTGAGAGTTTAGATTGTTCAACCTTTGTAAAAATGTATGACTTGATGTATTTATAGCAGCTAGGATCTATGTTGCGTAGCTGAGATTGCGCAGTTGAGCAACTAAAATCACATTGGGCTATTGATGACGCCACTCGACCTGATCCGCGACAGTTAGAGTGCTAATTGGATTGTATGGTTGAGTTGATGTGTAACAACCCATAATTTATGATTAATTTAATTTAATTAATTAAAGGGCCAAGAGGGGCTAAATAAGAAAATAATGGGGACAATGAATTAATGAAAATGATTATGTGGGCCAAAGCCCAAGTATTTGTGGGACAATAAACATGACTCTTTTCATTCATTCATTCCATTCTTCTAAAATAAAAACAAAATCTTAAAAGATGCATTAATGAGGGTGGCTTAGAGAAACGAGAATAAAGAGAAGATAAAGCAATACAAGCTAAGAAAAAGAAAAGAAGATCTAATCAAGGTTTCTTAAAAGATTTAGTTGAGTAATACTTACTTTTATTCAGTTCATTTCCGTTGATTCGATTTATGTTATTTTGTTGGTTTTCATATAGTTTTACGTCAAAATGTAGACCTGAAATGATGTCCTAACCATTATTCTAAAGATGGGTTTAGCAATTTGAGAAGCTCGTGGCTTAGGAATAAATTGTTATGAATTTCTAAAGTAAAAACTTCGAAAATATAGAAGGAAAATAACTTGTAATTCAAATGTAAGACAAGATAGTTACAAAGGAATTATTCACAAATTTTCTGAAATTTTACAAGATTTTCTATGCGTAAATAAGTTCGAACGTATGGAGAACTATGATGGTGTCTAAGAGAGACCTGCGCTGGGAGTTGATGGAAATGATATATGTATTAAAATAATAATGTAAGGGGACAAGATCCATAAAAATATCTGAAGATAAATAAAGGACTCTGTAAATATCAGAAAATAGTACGATAACGTACCGAGTGACGACATGTGTAAAGGTGGTCACGTGCTTGGTCAGAGGTGTCAGATATTGTCAAGTATCAAGCGAAGATGGCAACGAAAAAACATCTCTAAGGAGAACTGCACTTAGTAAAACTGTGTTGGGTAGTAGTGTAGTGATTTGCCAAAGGAATCTAGTAACTTTCTAGGAGAAAGTAGTTTTGCGCTGCAAATGTGCAAAAAGACGCAATCTAGTGAAGAGAATAAGACAAATTGCATCGTCATACTGCGTCGCAATTTGGAAGGGAACACGCTCAGTAAGTAAAGAGTGTATTGTAGATGTGGATCAGGGCAGGTGGTACTACGCCAAAGTATTATGAGCGAAAGTGAAGTATGGAAGGGATATTGACGTCTAGTAAGGACGCTTACTCGAATGCACATCTGAAGAAACTTCAGGCGAGGAGAGGCATTCAACTTCCAAAGACTTGCAAGGGGCCGATTCTATGCAACCTCAAATTAAAATAAAATACTACTGCAGAGGACTGATTTTATGCAATAAGGGACTACATGTGGTTGATTCTTTGTAGTCTAGAATTAATTAATCAAATGAAACATGTGGGTGGCTGATTCATAGCAGGTCATAATCAAATGAATAAGTATTGGACAAAGGGCTGTGGGTGGTTGATTTATAGTAGTTCTAGGTCCAACATTAAATAAAATAATTAATTAAGACTTACGGGTGGTTGATTCATAGCAGGTCTAATATTAAATAAAATAAATAAAAGAATCTACGAGTGATTGTTTCATAGCATATTGGAATCTAACAAGGGATAAGAATGAGGACTACAGTTGGGGTAAAATAGTAGTCCAGAGCAAAATAAAAGTAGTTCTGAGGGGGAGTGATTCCATGCAGACCCATGTTAAACAAGTATATAAATTTAGTACTGTAGAGACTAGGGTCGGTAAAATATAGGCTGTTAACAAGAAAACTTGTCAACATCCCCAATGCTTTGGAAAGATAATTTTGTTTGGACATAGCCATGTGGTTGAGATGATTCTCACTTCTGAAAGTATATCTTTGAATAAATTGTCTTAATCAAATTAATCTGGGAGAAAAGAATGGTGAGTAGTCATACCTTTCGACCATGTCGAAAGGTTAATGAGACTACTATAACCCTTCGAACAAGTCAATAACATTCTTGATTGTCAAACCTTTCGACCTTGTCGAAAGGTTGTATGCATAACCTACCCAACCTTCCGTCTAAGTTGGGGTGATGGGAATTAGTCCAACCTTTCGACCTCATCGAAAGGTTGTTAACAGGATCACTCCAACCTTTCAACTAGGCTGGAATAGATGTAAGTTTGTCAAATCTTTCGGCTTTGTCGAAAGGTAAGACAAGACTTCTCCAATCTTTCGACTAGGTTGAAGTAATTCTTAGTTGTTTGGCTTTCGGAAATTATTAATTTGATGGGTTCCACCTTCCCTTAGAGTCAAAAGCAGTTATGGTCGACATTTACTACTTCCTTTTAACCATGTCGAAAGGTAAAGTATGAAACCTCTCGACATTTTTGTGAGGATATGTAAAGCTCGTTGCCAACGTTAATTGCTTTTAGCCCCCTTTGATGTCCACTTTTTTTGTGGAATCAATTCGAAGGGTTTATTAACGCATAAGGAAGTTGATTTCCTTAGAATGAAGTCCATAATGAGTGGTTATAAGATATATATATATATATAACCCACGACTCTATTAGGAAGTGAACCTTTCGACTAAGTCGAAAGGTTTTCCTCCTTTCAAAATAGTCCCAGATTATATCTTTAACCCCCTTTTATTTTTCCTTTATGAGATCAGTTTAGTTATTCCCATAACCATGCATTTAGCTTATGCAACACATCATCATTACTTTACATTAAGTATAGATTTCAATGATGATGTGTTGCAATGGGAAATATCTAAGTCGATCTTATATATATAGCACAGATCAAAAGAGATTATGAGAAAAAGGTTGAAATCACGTGCAATTGATCATTAGTCTAGCTAATGATCTTAATGTCCTCCCTATAGCCAATATCCATCATGAACAAGCCAACTCAATTTTATTCATATCCAAAATGAGTTACAAGAAATTGATCTCTCTCCCCAATTCAATTTAGGGTTTTTACAAGTAGAATTATCTCTATGAAGGTGGAGAAAAGAAGATGAATTCAGTATCCAGAATTCGGCCCCCAAAACCGGACCCCTTGGGTCTTATTTATAGATGCAGGCAGCCCACCTTTCGGCTTCATGCTTTCGACTGAGTCGAAAGGTCCTCCTTTTATATGTTGCCTTAAACCTTTCAACTTCATCGAAAGGTCATAAACCTTTCGACTGTGTCGAAAGGTTTGGAGTCTCTTGTCCTTCTTGGCCTATTCTTTTTCTTCCTTGTTTTCCATCTCATCGAAAGTCTCCTCTTTGTATATATTGTGAACCTTTCAATCTCATCGAAAGGTTTGTTTTCCATATGATATCATGAACTCTTTAACCCTATCGAAAGGTTTGCTTTATCACAAACCTTCCAACATTGTCGAAGGGTTTGTCTACAACATGCCTTCATGGACCTTTCGACTTTGTTGAAAGGTTTGCCTTTTTACATCTCTTATGAACCTTTCGACCTTGTCGGAAGGTTGCTCTTCTCTTGGTTGTTGTGAACCCTTCGACTTTGTCGGAAGGTTGCTCTTCGAGAGCTGTATTTTCCTCCAACGTTGTCGAAAGGTTGTCTTTCACTCTTTGTTAACTTGTGAGTGTTGCTTTCTTCATAAACCTTTCGTCATTGTCGAAAGATAACCTAACTGTACTTCAACCGGTTCGAAAGGCTTATTATGCTTTCGAAAAGGTCACTAAGTAGTTGCTCACACTTGCTTTGACTTCTCCATCCTCTTTGAAAGGTAAGAACACCTCGGATATTAAGAGATGGAACCTTTCGACTCCTTCGAAAAGTTTGATGCTAGTGAATTCTGATGACTACATCCCTTCGACTCCTTCGAAAGGTTTGGGATGTGCTTCTTTTCCTTTGCTTTTGTCGAAAGACCCTTCGTCTTAGTCGAAAAGTTGATTGTGGCGGAAGGTTCTATTTGTTTTCATCTGAGTCGAAGGCTTTACTCTGTATGAGTAATTGGACTTTTTGAACATCCTTTTTAAGTCTTTCATGATGACTTGGATTATCTCTTCATCAAAACTCCAATTTGATAATTCTTCTTTCATACTTCTTCCTTCAAGGAGATTTTATGGTTAACATTTTGCTCCCCGTATGAAAGAAGATTTTGTTCTTTAGGACAAAGTTTTTCATAGCTTTCTTACTCTTCATAATTTCGACTTTCTTGCAAAAATCAAAAGTTAAAAGTACCATTTTTACTATCATTCTTACATTTTTATTCAATAGTTGATCAGCATATTAATGTCCATATCCGCCTGATATGCATCATTTGAAATTCAAAGATACCCACTTTTAATTTTGGCATTAGGAAGACCGATTTGGGATTTTTGGTTGCTTGCAATAGATTCGATTATATCATCCCCGAAATCTAACCCAGACTAGGGCATTAACTTGTGAAGTTTGAAGATTGATAATGTGATATTCAGAATCCAGATAACAATATCCCCAGAATAGTTTTATATATGGCATTTCTAGGCCCAGATTTAGGTTTTTATGACCAATCAAACAATAATTAGTAGTATGATTCCCATATTAAACTCTAAGTCCAGTCCAGGACATATTTGAGTCAATTCTTCTTGTAGAAAGATCTTCTGCCCTGGTTAGGGCACATGTTTGTGTAAGCGGATAGTTGTTAGAATAGAAATCTCTTGCCCGTATTGGGGCATATTTTGAATAACCAAAAATTCATGGAGATTGTCTTCATAATAGATGTTTTATACCCAGATTAGGGTATTTAGGCGAAATTTGATAATAATTCTGGGACTTAAGTTTGAGCACTAAGAATTGGAGTAACCAGCAATATACCCTGATTCGGACTTAGTAAAGATGACGATCGAAAAAATTCGAAACCCAGATTCGGGTATTAGACGTTGAAATTCATATATTAGAATTTCGGCACTTAGATTAGAGCATTTGAAATGGATAGCAATCCAAAGATCTTATACCCAGATTAGGGTTTAAATAAACAGCAGTCTTGATACCCAGATTCAGGTATAATAAATTAGTAATTGATAATGATCTGAAACCCAGATTCAGGTGTTAGATGATGAATTCTTTATATGAAAAACTCGAAACCCAAATTCAGGTTTTAATAGCTGATGTTTAGAAATAAGAATCCCAAAACCCAGATTCGGGAATTAAAGAGTGGAGTTCTGTTTTACTCCTTTGCTTTCGTCTTCTTTGACATGCATGGACCGTCCATGTTATGAATGTGTATAGAAATAATTTGATTAGCTGCCTCTTGAGTTAGGACGTCTTAGTCCATGATTGAATAAGCTTCTTCTCAAGCTTGAACATCTTAGTTCAGTATGAATCGAGCCTCATTTGGGATAGGACACCTTAGTCCTTTTTCTTGATTGGGCTTCTTTTTGGGTCTGGACATCTTAGTCCATTGTTGAATGAGCCTCACTTGGGCTTGGACATCTTAGTCCCTTTTTGATTGGGCCTCTTCTTGGGTCTGGACATTTTAGTCCATTGTTCGGTGCACTTGGTTAACTCATCTTAGAGGCTAGAACCAAGGACTTACCCGACCTCCCTCCAGGAGGCGCCCTACCCTGGCCCTTTTACGATGTAGATAGGGGCTTGTCTAGTGCTTTACCTTGGCCATCTTAGGCGCGGATAGAAGCTTACTCCGTCCTCCCTCCAGGAGGTGCCTTAACCTGGCCATAGCATGGCACAGATAAGGGCTTGTTCGGTGCTCTACCTTGGCCATCTTAGGCGTGGATAGAGGCTTACTCCGTCCTCCCTCTAGGAGGCACTCTGCCCTGGCCATCTCGGTGCGGACAGAGAAATTTTTACCATCTTAGGTAGACTACCATCTTATGTAGTATCCAAATTTAAGAAGCATTTCACTTCCAACCATGTAGATTTTCTCTTTTAAAAGAAGCTCTTTATTAATCCATCCTTGGAAAATATCGCCTTAAATGTTCAGCATTCCATGTCCTAGGTACCATATTGTTGTTTGGGCGACATAGTTTGTAAGCTCCTGGTGGGATTGCTTTGCATATGATTAATGGCCCCTCCCAGTTTGGTCCTAGGGTTCCATCTGCAGGATTCTTAGTGTTAGCCATTACTCTGTGGAGTAACAAATCCCCCTCTTGAAATGACCGATCTCTTACTCTTGAGTTGTAATATTTAGAGATTCTCCTATGATATTCGGTGATTCTTACCACTGCATCATCTCTTAGCTCTTGTATCAAATCTAATGATTCATGCTTCAATTCTTGATTCTTGTCAAATGCATAGGCAATCCTTCGATGTGAAGGTACTTCAATCTCAATTGGTAACATTACTTCACACCCATATGTCAAAGAATACGGGGTATGTCCCGTTGCTGTCTTAGCAGACGTTCGATAGGCCCATAACACTAATGGTAGTTCTTCTACCCAATTTCCTTTTGCTTTATTCAGTCGCTTCTTTAGAATAGTTTTTATGGTCTTATTTGCAGCTTCAACTGCTCCATTAGCTTTTGGATGTGCAACGGATGAAAAAATTTTGATAATCCCATTTTTGTGGCAGAATCAAGAGAATTCTTCGCTTTCAAGTTGTGTCCCATTGTCAGAGATTATCATTTAGGGAATTCCAAATCTGGTTATGATATTCTTAATGAAAGATCTCAATACCTTTCCCAAAGTGATTTTTGGAAGTGGTTCGGCTTCAACCCATTTGGTGAAATAGTCAATTGCCACTACGGTATACTTAGCTCCTCCTTTTGAAATTGGCAACGGGCCAATCAAATCTATTCCCCAAACATCAAAGGGCCAGGGGCTTGTGATTGGAGTTAATTGACTTGGAGGTAACCTGGGTATTTTTGAAAACTTTTGGCATTTCTCGCATCTTTTCACATAGTCTATAGCTTGGCTTACCATGTGTGGCCAATAAAATCCTTGCATCATTACCTTCTTTGCAAGCTTTGTTCCATTTGAATGATCACCGCACAACCCCTTGTGTTCTTCAACCATTAATCTTATTCCATCATTTACGCTCACACACCGAAGATAAGGTAGAGCATATCCCATCTTATAAAGAATTTCTTCTATCATAACAAAGGTTGGAGCCTATCTCCTGATTTTTCTTGCTTCTCCTTTATCAAATGGTAATGTTCCCTTAATTAAATACTCAACAATGGGTGCCATCCATGTTCCATCATATGCACTTTTAGACCGGGTTCCATTCTTTCTTTGGTTAGTTCTTGAACACTTTCTACTTCATCTCCCCTCTGGGATTTGGCCTGAGCTCTAGTCATCACAAGCAACTCTTTTCCTTGGTCGGATGTTTCTTTTTCAATGCTCGGCTTTTCTTGATATCCAACGGGAACAATTCGGGTTTCTGGGGCTCCCCTTGAGCTGGCCAATTTTGCTAAAGAGTCTGCCCGTGCATTCTCTACCCTTGGAACTTGATTTACTGAAAAATCCTCAAATAAGGCAAGCATTTGCAATATTCTCTTCACATATAAAGATAGCTTGGGGTCCTTTGTTTGGTATACCTGTTTCACTTGATTGACCATCAGCTGTGAGACCAAAAATCTATATTCAGGGGATTTTCAATTCTAATGCCAAAGTTAGTCCTGCTACCATTGACTCATATTTTGCCACATTGTTGGTTGCAAGGAATCCCAATTTCATGGCATAGCGCAATAGTTGTCCGTTTGGGGTTATAATTACATATCCTGCTCCGACACCTTGCTCATTTGATGCCCCATCCACAAATAGTTTCCACATGGGCTTTTGGTCTTCCTCTTTTTCCGATTGTTCCTTTATAAAGCTGGTGCCTTCATTTACAAAATATGCCAGTGCTTGGCCCTTGATTGCAGCCCTTGGTTGAAACTCTATTTCATATTGGCTGAGTTCAATCCCCCATTTTACTAACCTTCCTGAAGTCTCAGGCTTATTGAAAACTTGCTTAAGAGGAAAATTTGTCAATACTCTGATCGAATGTGCTTGGAAATATGCTCTAAGCTTTCGAGCAGTAAGAATCAAACAGTATGCCAACTTCTCAATAGCTAGGTATCAGATTTCTGCATCTTTTAGCCGCCCGCTTACATAGTATACGGGGAGTTGTGCTCCTTTATCTTCCAAATAAGCATTGAACTGACCGTATGCTCCGATACTGCCATATATAGATATAAAGTTTCTCCACTCTTAGGTCTTAAGAGTATCGGCGATTTCTCCAAATGGCTTTTCAGTTCCAAGAAAGCTTTTTTGCAATCTTCCCCCATTCAAAGTTCTTCCTTTTCTTAATTACATCGAAGAAAGGTATGCATTTATCAGTAGCTTTAGAGATAAACCTGCTTAGGGCGGCTACTCTTCCGTTTAAGCTCATCACTTCCTTACTAGTTTTTGGTTCGGCCATATCCCTTATAGCTTGAATCTGGTCGGGACTTGCCTTTATTCCTTGAGCACTTACCAAGTAGCCTAAGAATTTTCCAGAATGAACTCCAAAAGAGCACTTTTGTGGATTTTACTTCATTTGATACTTTTGCAATGTCTCAAACATTTCCTCTAGATCTTTGAGATGGTTTTCAGGCTTGCTTGATTTTACCAGCATGTTTAAACCTCCATATTTCTACCAATATGTTCCTTGAACATTCGATTAACCAATCTCTGATAAGTGGCCATTGCATTCTTCAGACCAAATGGCATGGTTCTGTAATAATAGATTTCCCACTCTATTATGAAACTGGTGTGGTCTTCATCTAGCTTGAACATCAGTATCTGATTGTACCCTGAATAAGCATCCATAAGATATAATAACTTGTGTCCACTAGTTGCATCTACCAAATGATCTATTCATGGCAACGGGAAACAATCTTTCGGACCTGCTTTGTTCAAATCTGTGTAATCGACACATGTTCTCCACTTTCCATTTGACTTTTTCACAAGAATTAGATTGGCTAGCCATTTGGGGTAATATACTTCCCGGATTAATCCATTTTCAAGGAATCTATGAACTTCCTCTTTCAGAGCATCCGTTCGAACTTTATCCAATTGCCTCTTCCTTTATCTTACAGGGGTTGCTCCTGGGTTGATGTTAAGGGCGTGACACATGACGGTCGGGTCAATTCCTACCATATCAGAATATGACCAAGCAAACACATCCTTGTTGTTTTTGAGGAACTGAATCAGATCTTTCTTTGATTCGGCATCAAGATCATTTCCCACTTTTCCCACTTTAGAAACATCCTCAGAATCCATATGGATTTCCTTAAGGTCCTTTATGGGCCTTATCCTTTCTGTCTCACCCCGACAATCAAAATCTGTTACTATTGGACCTTCTTCTGCCGAATTAACATCAACCCTCTTTCACTTGTTTCCTACAAAATATACTTCTTATACATATGCTTACTAGATTTCTTATCATTAATCCTTGCTTCGAATGTTAGATGCAAAGATCCATCATCTGAAGGCTGTAAAGTAATAGAAGAATCAAAATAAGTAGAATGCTCCCTTTTATACTGATCGAGGGTGGCAAAGTACATTTCATGGGAGCTGAATTGTTTTCCCCGCACAGTCTTCAGCCTCGCCTTGTTAAGAACTTCACCATGAGGTATTTTGGCGAGACGAAAGCATCAATTTCATCCAGGGCTGGCCCGCCAAAGAAAGCATTATAGTAGGAAGGTTGATCAATTATCACAAAGATGGTTTCAAATGTTCGGCATGTAGGAGGCACCCCCATTTGTACTAGAAGCTTTATTTGCCCCACTGAAGTTGATCCCTTATTGTCGAACCCAAATATCGGTTCGGAGCTTGGCTCTAGCTTATGCTCTAGGATATTCATTTGATAGAAAACATGCTTGAAGGTAACATTGACTGCACTCCCTGTATCGACCAAAATTTTGGAGACAATTGACAGTCCAATTTGTGCAGTGATCATAAGGGGATCGTTATGTGGATGATGGACTCCCTTGCGCATCTCCTACGAAGTGACCACCAAATTTGGCATTTGAATATTAAGTCGAGGGATCTTTGTTGGAGGCTCTTCTTGAACAGAATAAATTCCTTCCTTAACTTCCTTGATATATCTATTTCGAGCTCCTTTAGTTTTTCTTACTGGATGTGGCCCACGTGGATCACATCGATTCTGTTAACTGGTGGGCTTAAGCTGAGCGGATCTTCATCTTTTAGAACATTTATAACATTGCCTGGACGTTTCTGGGGAGCACTTTTGGTTCATTGGGCTTTGTGCTAATCTTGGATAAATTTTTTGAAATAGCCTTCTCGAATCAACTTCTGAATTACGTTGGCCAGTACTCGGCACTCATCTGTTTTATGGCCATTGGCTTTATGGTAAGCGCAATAATCTCCTCTATTCTTCTGCTCCGGATTATTCTTAGCTTTGTAGGAAGTCGAAAAGTTGACTCTTTCCTTTGCTGTAGCGTATATGCAAGATAGTGGCCTATTTAAAGCGTCTGCTTTAGCGATTAGTTCCTCCCATCGGATCCTTTTGTGGCTACGATCAAAGCCAAATTTTCCTCCTTCCTTTCTGGGAAGAGTCCTTCTCTTTGAATAATAAAGCTCATCCATCCGGATGAATTTATCTGCTTGAAAGTGGAAGTCTTGGAGATCCTTGCAGCCATTGACGAATAGCTGCTTCCAAAACGGAGTATTCTCGATCAAACCATAATGGACGGCTTTGAGTTTGTCTCGGTCATTCATGTCCTTAGCCTTCAGAGCTTCTACGATGAATCTCCTTAAATAATCTCCCAAAGATTCACCCTGCCTTTGTTTTATGTTGGTCATGACTGTGTAATCAATGGTTGGATCTTTGCAAATACAGAATTATGCTGAGAATTCATAAGAGAACTGTTTCCAAGAGTAGATAGTTTTATCTCTATACTGTCTATACCACTTGGCTGCCACCCCTTGGAGAGTAACAAGGAACAGTCAACACCTGACTGCCCCAGAAGCGTTGTACAGATCCATCTAGCTGTCAAAAGCCATAAGGTGGTCATCGAGATCCGTATTCCCATGGTATTTCATAGACGGGATCTTGACATAAGAAGGAATTACTGTTGCCATGATATCATCAATAAATGACGGCACCCTTTCGTTTTACATTGGCATCCATGGTTCTTTTGCCTTTTGAATTCATGGCGTCTTTGACTGCCTTCTCAGTAGCATCTTTAAGGAAAGCTTCGACATTCCCATAATTTTTCTGATTCGGCTGATATTCATTAGAAGTTTAGCTACCTAATTGCTCTAATGACTTGTCAAAAATTCTTCCTTGATGATTAGCTTTTGCTGGTGGAAGCTCCTTTTTCTTTGAGGAGGTCAAATCTATCTTATCCTTACACTCCTTGGAACTGGTTTTCAAATTTCTTCTAGGAGAAACTACTTACTCTCCCTGAGTTTGCCTTGGATTTTTTGATGATCTTTGAGATAAATCCATCTTTAACAGACCTTGCATTTCTTGTAATTACTGTTCCAAGCGCTTAGTTTTCTCTGTATTCTCATCCAGCTGCGCAGGTGATGCAATTTGACCTGGGATGACCCTTTTTGACTTGAAAGTTGGAGCAACATTCTCCTCTAGGTTAAAAGAGTGCACTACTCCCTTATCGAGTCCACTTAGACGTTTTGATCTCATTTTTCCTAAGAAAGAGAAACGTACCATAATTAGTCTATATATAACTATAAGGTCAGAGGTTCGAGCCCTCCTTCTAGAACCAAAAATATTAACAAGAAAACTTGTCAACATCAGCAATGCTTTAGAAAGATAATTTTGTTCGGACATAGCTATGTGGTTTAGATGATTCACACTTTTTAAAGTATATCTTTGAATAAATTGTCTTAATCAAATTAATCTAGGAGAAAAGAATGGTGAGTAGTCGTACCTTTCGACCTTGTTGAAAGGTTAATGAGGCTACTACAATCCTTTAAACAGGTCAATAACATTCTTGATTGTCAAACATTTCGACCTTGTTGAAAGGTTATGGGCATAACCTACCCAACCTTCTGTCTAAGTTGGGGTGATGGGAATTAGTCCAACCTTTCGACCTCGTTAAAAGGATGTTAACAGGATCACTCCAACCTTTCGACTAGGCTGGAATAGATGTAAGTTTGTCAGATCTTTTGGATTTGTCGAAAGGTATGACAAGACTTCTCCAACCTTTCGACTAGGTTGAAGTAATTCTTAGACGTTTGGCTTTCAAAAATTATCAGTTTGATGGGTTCCACCTTCCCTTAGAGTTGAAAGCGGTTATGGTCGACATTTACTACTTCCTTTTAACCATGTCGAAAGTTGAAGTATGAAACCTCTAGATATTGTTGTGAGGATATGTAAAGCTCGTTGCCAACCTTAATTGCTTTTAGCCCCCTTTGATGTCCACTTTCTTTTTATGGAATCAATTAGAAGGGTTTATTAACACATAAGGAAGTTGATTTCCTTCGAATGAAGTCCATAATGAGTGGTTATAAGATATATATATAACCCATGACTCTATTAGAAAGTGAACCTTTCGACTAAGTCGAAAGGTTTTCCTCCTTTCAAACCAGTCCCAGATTATATCTTTAACCCCTTTTTAATTTTCCTTTATGAGATCAATTTAGTTATTCCCATAACCATGCATTTAGCTTATGCAACACATCATCATTACTTTACATTAAGTATAGATTTCAATGATGATGTGTTGCGATGTGAACTATCTAAGTCGATCTTATATATATAGAGCACAGATCAAAAGAGATTATGAGAAAAAAGGTTGAAATCATATGCAATTGATCATTAGTCTAGCTAATGATCTTAATGATCCTCCCTATTGCCAATATCCATCATGAACGAGCCAACTCAATTTTATTCATATCCAAAATGAGTTACAAGAAATTGAGCTCTCTCTCCAATTCAATTTAGGGTTTTTACAAGTAGAATTATCTCTATGAAGGTGGAGAAAAGAAGATGAATTCAGTATCTAGAATTCAGCCCCCAAAACCGGACCTCTTGGATCTTATTTATAGATATAGGTGGCCCACCTTCCGGCTTCTTGCTTTCGACTGAGTCAAAAGGTCTCCTTTTTATATGCTGCCTTAACCTTTTGACTTCATCGAAAGGTCATGAACCTTTCAACTGTGTCGAAAGGTTTGGAGTCTCTTCTGCTTCTTGGCCTATTTCTTTTTATTCCTTATTTTCCACCTCATCGAAGGTCTCCTCTTTGTATACTATTGTGAACCTTTCGATCTTGTCGAAAGGTTTTTTTTCCACATGCTATCATGAACTCTTAAACCCCATCGAAAGGTTTGCTTTATCATGAACTTTCCGACATTGTCAAAGGGTTTGCCTACAACATTCCTTCATGGACCTTTTGACTTTGTCGTGAGGTTTGCCTTTTTACATCTCTTGTGAACCTTTCGACCTTGTCGGAAGGTTGCTCTTCTCTTGGTTGTTATGAACCCTTCAACTTTGTCGGAAGGTTGCTCTTCAAGAGCTGTGCTTTCCTCCAACGTTGTCGAAAGGTTGTCTTTCACTCTTTGTTGACTTGTGAGTGCTGCTTTCTTCATAAACCTTTCGTCATTGTCGAAAGGTAACCTGAATGTGCTTCAATTGGCTCGAAAGGCTTGTTATGCTTTCGAAACGGTCACTAAGTAGTTGCTCACACATGCTTTGACTTCTCCATCCTCTTCAAAAGGTAAGAACACCTCGGATATTAAGAGATGGAACCTTTTGACTCCTTCGAAAGGTTTGATGCTAATGAATTCTGATGACTGCATCCCTTTGACTCCTTTGAAAGGTTTGGGATGTGCTCCTTTTCCTTTGCTTTTGTCGAAAGACCCTTCATCTTAGTTGAAATGTTGATTGTGGTGGAAGATTCTGTTTGTTTCATCTGAGTCGAAGGCTTTACTCTGTATGAGTAATTGGAATTTTTGAACATCCTTTTTAAGTCTTTCATGATGACTTGGATTATCTCTTTATCAAAACTCCAATTTGATCATTCTTCTTTCATACTTTTGCTTTCAAGGAGATTTTATGGTAAACATAAGCAAAACATAATAACAATTAAAAAGGAACTACGTCGGAATGCAGTAGTATCTATATTAAGTAAAACTTGGGATGTTTCCAGAGTAAGCAAATATGACCTTTATTTTGTTCAGTATTATGTATGCAATTTGAGGTTAGTGAGGGGAAAACTCCTTCCGCGTTATGCGACGTGGTCTCGCTATATAATTTATGATGTATTTTAGGGTTAGTATTATTCACCCCAAACTTTATGTCTAATCCGTGTTTTTTATCATTGTTTTTCCTATAACTCACGGGTACTCATTTGAGTAGGCTGAGTTTATAGGATAGGTAGGTTTTTTTGGGCACACATCGAAGATTGAAGACGGTGCAGAAGGCCTAGTTATTTGTTAGTGTATGATTCATTCCGCTATTGTAAGTTTTTGGTTGGCATCAACATATGTTGACCCGACACTCTACTATGTATTTCTATGTTATATTTTGACACCTGCGTGGGTACAGTTTGGGGTTAACTTGAATATGTATGTATAATGAATATTAAGACAAATTAGATGAAATGTAAATAGTTTGTTGTTTTGTTTACTTAGATTGTTTTGAATATACGGAACTCACTCTTGGTCGCTCGAAAATAATTCTGATGATGATTACAGCATCATTGGCGTTCATTTTCGGGTCTCTTAGTGGGGGATGTTACATGATGCTAATTGGTTGACAATACTTTGAGCATGCATCGATCAGGGTCGGGAGGCATGGGTTCAGGTGGTGGTCATGCAGAGGTGCCTTGGTAACAGCAAAGGGCATGGAGTGTTTACTACATAGTGGCACTTCTTTCAAATGAACAACACCATTGATATCAGTCTTATTATGGAAACAGAGCAGGCAAAGCTTCTTTTTGTAGGGGTAGTTTGGCGCTGGTGGCCAAAGCCTACCAAGGCAAGAAAAGAAATCTTCAACAAGTGTAGGCAGTCGATAAAGAGGAAGAGCAAGGGACTTCACTAAGGGGTAGGTCATTGACTAGGCCACTCAGCTGTTGAGAGGGATGCTTCATGCTGGTCTAATGTTTGTTGCCATCATCCCTTAATAACTAATAGAAACTTGACTTTGAGTTGTGCAAACATTGGTATCAAGCCGGGAGGGCTAAGCGATCATTAATTCAGTGGCCAGGCCGGTGAACTACTGAGGAGTGATTTAGGGACAAGTGGGCACATGTTGTTTTCTCTCATATGTTTCTATGTGGGTGGTGTTTGACTTATGCATGTAACATTACTGAGTAGGTAGTCTATTGAGGGGGCCTTGTTGTTTGAGCCGGAAACATGTCGTGCGATGCGGGAGAGCCAAAGTGCCAAGCAATGGATCAGGTGGTAGGCCAAGATGCATACCATTGCAATCATACAGGCTAGTTGGACAATGTAGGCTATCCCACTCCATACTTGCAGGAATTTCGAGCAACATTTAACCACCAAGTCTGTGCCCATGTCAGGTGCGGCCTTGCTAATCATGCATTGAATGTTGCATTTACTGGTGCTACACATGTACTAAGTGATAGGTGATGGAAGTTTGTTTCTCTAGATGTTGAAGAGACAATTCACATTTTCGACGTGTGATTTGGCAAAGTTATTGATGATACATAAACATCTCAGATTAATTCCTATATAGATGATCTAAAGGCTTGATTCATTCCATGCTGCATATAGATAACTCTCCTCCTCTTCTTCTCATTTTTTACTGAACGTTCATAAATTTCTACCACTAGAGAGTTAGAAAGATTTCTTCATCTTCATTATCTTTGTTTTGCAATAGCAACCCTTGACTTTAACCAGTAAGTATTTCTAACTTTGATTCATCATGCTTTTCACATTATCGCTAAGTAAGATATTTTGTTGCTTTTGGAATGATTTCACAATCTCGTTGTTGCTTTTTCTGCACTTTTGTATTGCTTTTTTTATTTCGTACCTTACTACAGCTATATTAACTTGGACATCGTCATTTCTTTAATGAACTTTCTGATGAACTCCCACTGCACATGGCATTAAACGATCCTTGTTAGGGAAAACAATGATAACCTTTTGACATCATGCACTAACTAGGTCAGTTGAAAATTTTCGTATTGTTAAGGTTGCTGAACTGCCCCCTCCCACTTCGCAATTGAACAGGAAGAGAACACATTAGTCCATGACCCATAACTTATATTAGGTAATGAATGAATAATCGGTGTGAGCCACACGACCTGCTTTGCATTTAGGTTTGAACCTTAGCAAGCTTACTGAATAACCCAAGGTCACTCGTTCTAGTGGAAAGGGAGGACATGCCCACGAGCCTTGTTTAGCTTTTAAGTGAGTCGGGGTTGTTCAGCAACGTAAGTTGTTCGTTATTGATTGTAGATGACTGAAGTTGCTTCTATTAGTGGGTGGGCCCTTCTTTTAGGCTCCTCTAGGGTATAGAGGACTGGGTTAATATTGCTCGTTCCTTGGCGCACTATGGCTATAGGGAAATAAATATTCTTTTCCTGTTGACTACTGATTGATCCAACCAACCACTAATGGATTATTTCGCATAGTCACTTGCTTACATGAATAGTAGGGTGATACTCCCCCTCTACCCTTTATTTTTCATATTCCTAAATGCACATCATATGGCCTGGGACAATTTACTCTGAATAGTTATCTCTTATTAGCGGGGCTCTTTATATTCTATTGAGATTTGAACAACCCGGAGCCTGATCCGGCCCTGATTAGGTTGATCTTCGAACAATGTTGGCGGGCAAAAATCGATTTGGAAAACTCCTACTATATTCAAGGGATCGAAAGCCCCACCCCCACTTTTTTGGTCTTCTAAACAAGTGTTAGGTTAACAAGATCAGTTCTTCTTCATGTTGGCCACTATCTACCCGAGCCTTACAACACAGGCTTTCAATGTGCCTAGTATGACTTTTCTTAATGCATTTCCTTTTCTATTTTCAGTAATAATTGGTAAACCATCTTTTCTTTTTGTTGCACTACCCCCTACCAAAGCTAGTATAGGTGCAGCTATCTGTGAGGACTATATCTACAGATCAGGGGAACCAGCGACGATGCCAAAAACATGGCAATGATTTTCATAGACAAGAAGCCTTCTTAGGAGGGGCTATTTGGACGGGAGCATACCTTGGCATGTGGTGAGGTTATAGTTAGGACCCTAGGAAGGCTTTTTGCTAGGACCACATGGGTCGTTATTAGAAAGCAGACGGTGATGGCCACAAACGGGGAGGAAGAAGTTACCGCGTTGAACCAAGGTCACAACAGTGAGTGGGACATTTATGATCTAGCACACTCGGAGGATGTTGTGGTTCCAAACTATGTTATTGAGTGGTCTTTAAGTTATTTTAGCACACATGAGATGCCCAAGGTGGAGTAAATAGGTAAATGGGCAAAGGCATAGATAAGCAAATAAGTGAGGGCTTGTAACAACCTACCCTAGAACAGGCCTAATTTTGAGCCAGAAAAGACTCATCGAAACTTAGATCCATTCTAAGGTAAGCTGTTGGTAGTTAAAAGAAACAACATTACAGAGCCATAACTAAACTTTCAGAACTCACAACGGATGGAACAAATTATAATAGTAAAATGTACCAAATTTATTTCAAATTCATAACAATGTCAAAATACAAGATACCATTAAACCATAACATAATCTGTTACAACAATAGTCTGAAAACATAGGTACATATGAAAGCAAATAAAAATGGTAAATATTGCTGCAAGTCAACCACCTCCGTCTCCAAGCGTCACCTATTCCTTCGACGTCTTCAATCTGTAATAAATGAGGAGGGAGTCAGAACAATAATGTTCGGTGAATAAAAACCTCGAGTTTTACCTTTTCAGTGCTTGGGTAGTATATCACAAAATAAGATTATTTCTACGAAAATAGACCATTGCACCATTTAATACTTCTTTATAAGGAAAGGAGACGAGTCCAACCACTTAATACCTTCCATTCCAGAAGCAGGTTTCTAAAATCTCATATCCTAATCATATGTCATAAACATCTAACAATGTATGAGACGGTACCTAAGCCACTTAATACCTTTTGTTGGAAAATATGTAGAATTTGGTCATTTAATACCTTAATTAAGGCAGACCTCGTCATTTAATACCTATTTCTAAGGCATGCTCCTTAATGGTACTATCTCGCTGATATTGTATAAAATCTCTTAGGCCACTTAATACTTCCTTGGGGAAAATAGGCAGACTCTAGTCATTGAATACCTTAATTAAGACAGACCCCATCATTTAATACTTAATTCCAAAAGCGGGCCTTTTTATTGGGATACCACCTAACTAACCCCTTGACAATTTAATACTTCATATAGGGAAAAGGGGCTGGCCCTCAAACAACCACTTAATACCTCAAGACCCTGAAGTAGGCCCTTCTCTTATGGCCCATACTCATAATAACATCTCACATTAGTTCGACTATTCGTAGGACCTAGTAGCCAAACTAGTTGGGCAGATTTCTCCTATAGAATTTTGGACTAACCTCGCTCATTTCAAATATTTATCATAAGGATATGTCACATCAATCAAAGTGTACACAACTGCTGGTAGCCTCAAAGTGAAGGGCAAACGTCCATAATGTAACTCTATTGACTTTGCATCCCTATGATTTAGCCATACATCAATTACTATATATATATATATATAGAACCACACTCATCTCAATGTTTCATAAATAAGGCCTTATAAGGAATCTTCCTTATTATGCCTTAAAATAATAATCAGGCTACATAAGAGTTTCCTCTTATTTTCACCTACCAATCAATTGCCTTCCCAATGAGGGAAAATAAATGAAAATAAATGCTAAGTAACTACGCCATATATGCGAAAATTATAAGTTAATTACGCAAATAGAGATAAATAAATATTCGTGCCTAATAAGTTCTAAACGCACAGATTTTACGAACTAAACTAGCGTTAAATGTCAATTTCCTAACCAAATACTATTACAACTTCCTTTTCTTCAAATTCCTAAGATTCCAACATATCAAAATGAGGGATCCAAACAATGAATAATTATTCATAACCAAAACGTTAATAATGGACTTGTAAATAAATTAGAAACTCAATTTATTACATTAATAAAATGGAATATACTAAACAATAGGGATTGCAATCTAAATCCCGTATTCTATCTGACTCCTCTTTTATGAAGAAATTGATAAGAAGGAAATTTGTGTGGAATAAGTGATGTAGAATACGAATAAAATTTGTAATCTAAACTCTTATTTTATTGGAGAATCACAAATTTGAATCTCAAAGGGAGGAGAATTGGAATAGAATATGAAATCATTAAAAATTGTTTCGAAAGAAAAAGGAATTTCGGGTAATTTTATCTATCATATTTTCGAAATCCCTAAGTCATATTCAAATCCAAAAAGAAATACATTAAACAATTACTGAAAAAGAAATACTAAGGTTTCCACTCACAGATTGGACTTAGCTTCACTTAAATAGATTTGTAGCCTTCCAATCTCTTTAAGAATCTCTCGCTTTTGATATACACATACACAATAGGGAAGAGGTATATATATTCATTAGATTCAGAATAATTGGAGAAGAGTAGGATAAGAATAGATTGAAGGAAGAAGAAACAAATAAGAAATAAGTTGAATTCTTACTTGAATTCTCTATAAAGTTTCTGAATCTTATTAGAGAGAAAACAATGGCAGAATTTCATTGTATTCCCCAAAATAATATGAATAAAAAGTAGAGAGGATAGGGTTCTATTTATAGAGGTTGAAGTGCACAAGAATTGTATGATGGAAGTAGGCGAGGAACGAATAAATCTTGAGCGTTAAAATAATAACACACCCCTTCAAACCCTAGCCGCCATTGCCTAAAATTGACTTCGACCGGTCGACCACCCCGCTCCTACCAGTCGACCGCTAGGAGTCGACCAGTCGCAGTGAGGGTGTCGATTGATTGATTATTTTGGGTAATAATTGATTCCGTCGCTTTGTTAATTAATTTCTTTTCCCTATTCAACCTTAACGTTAAATGTTAATTAATGTTTACTTAGCCCCCAAGCTAATTTTTAAAATTCAAATCCTTGTTTAAATTTGAATTCAAGCAAAATTAATTTGTCTAAAAAATTCAAATGCTCATAGCCTCTTCGTTTGAGTCTGTTTTCAGCATATTATATATGTTAACAGATCGAAATTTCACCATGAACGAACATAATAACTTTCGTGGTCAAATTCCAACGTTTATAAAATTTCCATATTCTATTTTATTATATTTAATTTAATTTAATCCATTTATTTTTGGTTCATTTTACGAGGTGTTATAGGGCTCCTCCTCCCGAAACCCCTCCCGCCCATGGGTCTCCAACCCAAGTAACTCACACCGTGCCCTTGACATATAAAACTCCTAAGGGGCACACTATATGAGTAACAACACGGGGTCTTCCTACCCATCTTCAGTTAGAAGGGGCGGCGGACTAGTCCAATGAGGATAGCTTAGTCTTGTTTTACATTGTTTTTTTCTTTGAAAATATTCTAAATCTTTTCCTTATTGGCTTTGTACATGTTCAACTAAACCTGGTAGATATTATTGACTCTGCTACAACATGGAGCGCCTCTTTTATAGACCCTCACCTCACAATCTTATATCTGCACCAATGCCCACCAACGGACGTCGATCACTTCCCAACTGGCCCACTCAGGAGAGGTAACCCCTCCCTACCGCATGATTCCCCGCCCAACACTCCATTCTCACCTCTAGGCCGACCCTAACAAGGTGATTCCCCATAGGGCGGCAAAGTGGCCGAACTTGGTTAGATTTAAGAGGAGAAGAACTAATGAGGAACCGTAGAGCTCCAGGGGGTGGATGTCTTTTAACTTTTCTCTAGAGGCTGATCCCTTGGGTTGGTTGCCTGGTACTGATGAGCATGGGGTGATCGGGTCCACTAGCCTCTCAGTGGTGGCAAACTTGGACGAGATATGTTTACTTAGGCTTCTCCGGACACTTATAGGGACTGCCTCAAAGGTGTTGGCTTAGACTGGCAGACCCAAGTCCGGGTGTCCTAGACACTCCACTGAGTCGGTATTGGAGGCCGAAATTAGGGAGGATTTTATGGTATGATTCATGACTTAGACATTTTCTTTTCTTCATTATTTTTTACTTATCCATTTCTTTTTCATAGGATGGATCTTGTGCTCTATGCCTCCTTAATGATATTCTGCTTTACAAGAGGAGAGCTATGGATGTGGCCATTTCCTACCTCTTAGTAGAAGAGTAGCTACTAAGGCTGGAGAAGAGGGGCTTTGAGGCCGAGGGAGCCAGGGCAACTATAGCCAAGGGGAGGGCAGTGGTAGTGGTGAGGAGGGAGAGGCTTGAGGAAGAGAATGCCAATATAATGGTGAACTTGGAAGCTAGCCGTAAAGAGGTAAATGGCATAAGGGGCACCCTACATCAACACCTGCAATGTGTTACCCAGTACGAGCGAGCCAAGGCAAAGGTGGCCTTGAGGGAGAGTGGATCGCAAGGCTAACAAAGGTATGGAAGTTGATCTTTGCAGCCAACTATCATATACCTTTGGCCATTAGCTTCCTTTCCTAGTTGTAATATGATGAAGTGTGCCACAAGGTGGCACCTGGAAGGACTCCTCCAGTTATACCATCTCGAGAATAGATCGCCTCTTTGACAGGCAGCCCAAGTGAGCCAACCATCGATGATACTACAGGGGTGGAAAAGGAAATGATACTTGATGACGACTTCCAAATCACCGGAAACCTCCCGCCCTGTAAGCGGTGGAGTAAATGGTTGCCTTTTTGTATTCTTATTTGTCTTCTTTTTTTGCACATTCATCTGGCGATACCTAGTGTTGTAACGAACTTTTTTTATGGAATGAAATGAACTCTTTTGATGTACCAAGCAATCTTATTTATGATAAATGTCATTGTTTTGGATTTGTTTATATCCTTTAATATTCTATGTTTTCTTTCTACTTTTCTGTTAGCATTCTACATATATATTTACATTACATGTTTACTTATATTATGAATTTTATTTGTTCTATGCTAAGTGGTTTGAGTGGCCAGTCGACTTTGTTAAGTAAACACGTAGACTTGGCCATCTATGCATAACCATAACAAATAAGTAGAAATAAGGAAAATATAGAACAAGCCAAACAAAGGTATATTATACTCAGGTCATTTACCCTTAAGCTTGCGTAGTGGACGTGATTTTAAGGTAGGGTAGCCTTTGGTGATAGATCGACGCTCATGTTGGTCCGCCTTGTTGTATTCACGAGTTGTCTTAGGGGCCAAATTTTCTTGATAGAGCCACTTTGAGTGTTTAAGTCGGCATGCACCATGGATGCCAGGTTTGGGGGTTACGGCATGGGTAACTATGTAGCCTTAGCACTAGTGCTCTGCCCTGTTGGATGGATGGCAAAATCACGGGTGAACGAATTGGAACCACAGTGTGAATGGTCTCGTCATCGATTCGTTGATGCCTCCATCATGGGAGGGAGCATTAAGTGGCTCGTGCATCCTCGTGGAGCAGCATTATGGATGCCATTTCAAGGTTATAACATGGGGACGACACTGCTTTGGTACTAGTGCCATGCCTTATTGAGGGGATAAGAAGAATCGCGGGCGAATTAATTAGGACCACAACGTGGGTGGTCTCACCATCAGTTTGTTGATTCCTCTAGCATGGACGAGAGCGTTTATTGGCACGCATATCCTTATAGAGAAGTACACCATGGACGCATGAATTGGGATCATAACCTGGGCGGTCGCGCCATCCTTGTAACGGTGCCTCTGACACCGACGGGAATGTTGATAGGCTCGCGCATCTTTATGGGGCCATTTTGGCATTCTTCGGTAGTAGAGGAGAGCCTATGGTGGCCTGTTCTCTTCGAATACCCTTCTTGTAGCATTCTTAGCATGGAAGAGAGAATTGTATGGCTCGTCTCTATTAGATAGCCTTGTCTTGTCATGTTCCTTAACAAGGAAGAAAGCATTGTATAGCCGATCCCTGCTGGATAACCCTGTTTTTTTTTGCTAGATTAATGAATGCTTGGGATTGCTTTGCTTTCATTTCATACTTAGATAGATTATTACAAAAAGGTTCTTTGCCTTGTAGTTCTAAATTACATCAGTTTTACACATAATATACTCAGAGGAGCTCCGGATTTTAAGTTATAGGAAAGTGAGTGTCGTCTCGGTATAAGAGGCGGTAAATTCCATTGGGAAGTGTGGTGCTGACTATGTATGGGCCATCCTAGTTTGGCCCTAGTATGCCTTTAGCTAGGGTGTTTGCGAAAAGCCGACATAGAACCAAGTCCCCGACGATGAATTGATGGTGCTTCTCCCTAGCATTGTAGTGTTTGGCCACCATTCTATTGTATGCTTCTGGTGCGGAGCTCTGCTTCCGCTCTCCTTTCTTCTAAGTCATCAAGTCCTAGCTTTAGCAGTTCTTCATTTTGTTCAGGGTCATGAGTGAGGCGTTGAGAGGTGGGAATGTCAACTTTTACAAGAAGCATTACTTCATACCCGTAAGCTAAAGAGGACGGTGAGTGCCTGGGTTATGTCCAGCTTGAGGTTCGATATGACAAGAATACGAGTGGGAGGCCTTCAGCCTAATTCCCTTCTGACTTGGTGAGGCACTTCTTTAATGTTGATTTGATGGTTTTATTCATAGTCTCAATTTTCTTATTTGCTTGGGATGGGCGACCGAGGAGAAGCATTCTATATCCCATTCCTCTCATAAAACCTTATAACAGCCCGCTCTCGAACTGCATCCTGTTGTCCATGGTGATTTTCTTTGGAAGCCCAATGCGGCAGACAATGTTCTTGATCATGAAGTTTAGAATTTCAAGCATTGTGACCCCACTGAAAGGCTTCACCTCAACCCATTCTATGAAGTAGTCAATAGCGATGATGGTGTTGTTGTATTGTAACAACCCCCTCGAAACAGGCCTAATTTTTGGCCCAGGAAAGGCCCATAACATTAGAAACATCCCAAAACTGGCTGTCAGTTGCTAAAATTTAGCAATACACAAGCTATCTACTAATGCTATCAGAATCTCAAAGTGGAAAGGACAAAATATAATATCAGAAACAGTACCCATTTTATAAAAAGTCAATTTCTAAACCAAAACATAACATCTCAATATCTGTGGTACCATATCTCAAAATACAATAACATCATGTCTGAATTGGTACATCAAAATATAACAAAAACATAAGTAGATAGATAACTGCCACAAGACTCCATCTCTGACTTCATCTCCTAGATCTGCATTGTCTTCTCTAACCTATGTTGTAATGAGGAGGGAGTCAGAACAACAATGTCTGGTGAATAAAATCTCGAGTCTTTCCATAATAGTACTTGGATAGTATAACTTAGATAAGAATGTGTCTTACGTATCCAAACTATGTTTCTTATAAATACCTTCAACCGTAGTCCCAAAGGCTTTCTAGTCCAATCCTATAACTTACACTTTTCTAACCAATCTCTATAACTTACTTTCAACTGTAGGCCCAAGGCCATTCCCAGTCTCACACATCTACCATCAATCATGTCCTAACAATGTGAGAGAAAGTACCTAGGCCACTTAATACATTTTCAATAGGGATTAGGCAAACTCTGACCATTTAATACCTATATCTTAGGTAGGTCCCTGTCATTTAATGTCTAACCCAAGGCGGACCCCTCATTAGTACAATCTAGCTAACATTGCATGGAATCTCATTAGGGCACTTAATACTTCTTTTTGGAAGAGGTGGATCCTAGAATATTCATTTAATACCTTGAACTCAAAGCAGACCCTTCCTGAGATTTCCAACTACCGTGCCTAGATGATGTCCCCGACTATTTAATATTTCCTGATTAGGGAGGAGGAAGATCTTATAATAGCTACTGACTACCCCCCGATCCCAAAGCAGGTCCTACTCATTATGACCCATAACCCAATTGTGACGTCTCACATTAGTCCGATAATTCGTAGGCACTGGTAGTCAGAATAACTAGGCAGACTTACTCTATAGAATTTGGACTAACCTCGCATCCTCTATGGGTACTTTATATAGGAGATGTCTCGCATCAGCCCGAAAGTCACACTACAATTAGCCAGATTATATGGACAGGCTTACATGTGCTTTTGACTGACCTCGCATCTTTATAGCTTAGTCATAATTTACAGTCTCCTAACCATATTACCATACACCTCACCACATTCTACTAAGGCTATAAAGAAAGATTCTTGCTCCGCCACTAATCATATTCATTCTTAACTTTCATCCTAGGAGGTTTTAATGCAAATAACTAACTTATTATTATGCAATTAATACATTATTAATTATACGTTATTCATACACTAACGTATACTTATAAATATGTAACTAAAATATTCCTAGACGTACGAAGATTACGCTCTATACTAATCGTTAAACGTCAAAACTTCCAATTTATACAAGTCTAATTCCGTAACACAACATACAAATTAGCTAATATCCTTAGCCTAACAATAGACTTGTATAAGGAAATATAATCAATTACCAAACTTATGTTATATTAAAATTGTAGAACCAACAGTAATATAATTTGAAATTCAATGTTTGACACCCTACTCAACCTTCGCATATAAAATGAAAAAGGGATTCATATTTAAATTAAGGAAATAGGCGGTGCAAACTACAATCAAGAGAACCCGTATTTTATACACAATTTCCTAACTTTTAAAACCCTCAACCATATCAAAAGATAAAAATGAGAAGTGGAATAGAATGCAAAATATAAAAATTGCAATAACTACAAAATTCTGCTATTTTAATATAGAATAATTGAGATTCCAAAATATAAGAATTGGCATTTCGCTTTGGGGTAATTTAAGGAGTTTATATTTGAAGTTTTCATGAACCAAAATTCCCCAAGGCATATATCAAATCCAACCTATACTATACAATCATAAAATGAGAAAAACTAAGATTTCCACTCATAGATAATTCCCAGCTTTCTCCTTTGGATTTGAACACGCCTACTATTTAATCTCTTCCCATATCTCTTCCTTTTGAAATATACAATAATTGGATTGCATATTAATTAGATTCAGAATTTTAGGGATTGGAGGATAATAAAATTAGAAATTGAATATAAACATCTAAGATCCCTTACCTGAAAGCCTTAAGAAATTTCTGAACCGTGAGGAAGAAAGAAACTGACAGAGCTCCACTACGTTCCCAAATAATATGTGAATAAAAGTGAGAGGGCTGAATCTTATTTATCGTGCTTAGAAAGCACCAAAACCGTCGATTTAAAATAATAAAATCTAGGCCATTCCTGGTCTGAAATAACCTTACCTGCCATAACTGTACAGGTTGACCGCTTTTATCTAATTAGTCGATCGATTATCTAATTGTGGGAACGTACTTTGGTCGTTTAATTAATTATTTAATTCCTTATTTAATATTTAATGTTACCGATTTCTTTTTAGCGTTTACTTAATCACCAAGCTTCAATTATCATTAATTTTTAAATTTCAAATTTTAGCACTAATTACAATTTGAATTTGAATCCATTTAAATTATTTTGAATTTGAAAACTTCAAACGACAACAACTTTTCCGTTTGAGTTCCAATTTCGACGCTTTATATATGGAAATTGATTAGAAAATCTCCGCGATCATAATGGCACAACTTTCATAGCCAAATTCCAACATCTTCAAAATTTTCAATTTTAGCCTTATTATTAATTTATTAATTAAATTTTTTCTTATTAATTTTTACAGGTTATTACATTCTCTCTCCTTAGAAAGGATTTCGTCCACGAAATCCCTAAAGGACAGATAGTGTAATGTGCACTAAGCATCCATATTATACAACCATGTTATCCACACGACCAATCTACTTAACCAAAAGTGCAATGTGGTTATGTATGCAGACATACTATATATGAGCTCAATTCTAACGTCTATGCAAGGTCGTGACATATAGGCATGTATGCAAGCATCCTAAACATGCAAAAGTTATACATAAATGCAAGAATGAAAGTAAAATGTGTGGCAACCATCCTCTACCATCCAATCTAGCAACCACGAAGCAACCAAAACCTAATTTTGGAGAGAGAAAGTTTACCAAAAAAAGCTCAGGATGAGAAGTGCTCATCTTCTCTTCAGTTTCCCATGAGCTTTTCATCAAAGATTATCTCCTTATTGCACTCGAAATAGCCTAACTTCTTTGTTGCGAAGCTTCCTAGTCCGGTACTTCATAATACGTGGGGTGGCACAGGGTGTTATCGACTCTGTCTCAACATTTATAAGCCGATTAAGCTCTACTATGGTGCTGGTGCTATGAAGGCATCTCCTTAAGTGCAAAACACGAAACACGTCATGTACTCCTACCAACTTATCCGGTAGCTCTACTCGATATGCAAGTTTCCATATTCTTTCCAAAAACGAAAAAGGCCCAACAAACCTTGGTGCTAATTTCCTGACTTCCCAAATTTCCTAACCTTTCCTAGAAGGGAAACTTCAATGAATACCATGTCTCCTACCTCAAACTCCAATTCCTATCTTTGTTTATCCGCATAGGATTTCAGATGATCTTGTTTCATTCACTGTCTAATCAACTCTATCTTTTCCGAGGTCTTGCGAATCAAGTCTGGTCCGAGTAGAATTATGTTAGTGGTTTCCCACCAACAATTAGACAATTTGTACGGCCTCCCATATAGAGCTTCAAAGGGTGCCATACTAATCATCGCTTGGTGACTAATATTATACGCAAATTCTACTAAAGGTAAGTGTTGCTCCTAATGCCCTCTAAAGTCCATGGTGCAAGCTCTCAATAAGTCTTCCAAGACCCTATTCACCCTTTCAGTTTGTCCATTGGTCTGTGGTAGTAAGCATGCTAAGATTTAATGAAGTTTCTAAATCTAACTACAAACTTCTTTAAAATTTGTTAGCGAATAAGGGGTACCTATCACTAACAATTCTAACTAGGATTCCATGAAGTCGAACCACCTCCTTAATATAAATTTGCGCTAAAGATGTTATGGTCCTAGTACTTCTAACAGATTTAAAATGAGCACTTTTAGTGAGCCTATCCACTAAAACCCAAATAGCTTCATTGCCTCTTTGACTCATAGGCAACCTATCTAGATCCATTGATATATGCCCACATTTCCAAGTCGTCGCCTCCGACAGCAATAACGATCCTCTAGGCTTCACTTGTTCTTCCTTTATCCTCTGGCTAGTCAAACATCTAGAGACAAACTCTGCTACCCTCTTCTTCATCCCTGGCCAATAAAAAATTCGCTTCATATCCATATACATCTTATTTCATCTAGGATGAATGATCATCCTTGAATATTGACATTCTGCAAGCACTTCCTTTAAAACATTCTCAACCATAGGGATACAAAGGCGTCTATCTTTCATCAAACATTTTCTTTCATCAATTGTATATCTACTGACATGGAGAAAATGTTCTCCTCTACTTAAATTGCCCAAATGTCTACTATCATCGCATCCTTCTTCTGCTCTAGCCCAATGTGGTCCATTAATGCTAGCCTAACCTCCATTGCCATGCCTAGAGTGGGTTCGATTGGCAATTGGAAATTGAAACTGGAGAGGAGCTCATATTATCGCTAGTTAAGTGTCCTTATGAGATCTCCTTATTTACACTGTTCTCCAATATATTTATATAGTGGTCAAACATCCAAACCATCAATATATTTCATATCTTATCTTATGCTTTTCCAATAACCTAAGGAAGAGAACTAGCGATTGCAACCTAAAAACCATGAAAGAAAATTTTGCTGGAAGCTACCAATCATCATTATCTGGTGTTAATGATGTTATGGTCCTAACACTCCTTACTAAATTAAAAGGGATAATTCTAGTATGCCATTCAACTATAATCCACATATCTTAACTTACCTCCTTGGCTCCTAATAAATGAGGTAATCTATTACTTCAATTATTACACTCGACTATGGAATAAATTATGCATTCTCATACCGTAGTGGGTAAAAAAAATATGAACTATGTACCTTTACAGTAACTCATCAAAAAATGGGTTTGGTGAAATAACTTTCCTACCACCTATCTCGCTTTCTTCAACCTTGAGTCAACCAAAACCCTTTATGTTTGTTTTCGATTTTATTACCTACTTTCCCAATCATACTACCATCTTTTGTAAGTCACATCTCTTGACAGAATCCTTGAAATTTAGTATTACTCCCTCTCTATCCTTGATCCTTTATGCTAGTATACCCCAGGACTCGCAAAATTATACTCCGATACCATTCCTTGTTCCTTTAAGGGTTCTTTTTATGGCATTCACACACCTCCAATCATCCTTCATAAGTTCATACCAATTTCCTTATATTCAACATGGATTGCTTGTTGCTACCTTACAAGCATCCATAGTTATTTTACTTATAGCCTAAACCTTTCCCTCGTATTATCTAGGCAGTCATCCCTATCTACTCCATATCAAAATTTGGTTTGGCTTTCACTATTCTTTATAAAATTGAAACTTTACAGTCATGAAGTACCTAAAAAGATTTTTTCTAAATATGAACTTAGAAATCTTTTTATCAAATTCAAAAATTGCTTGGCCTCCAAAAAGGAGCCATGAATTTTTTTTCCCTTTTTAAGGACTTTCTACAACAGAGATATATTTCTTTCAAAAGTAAGGTTTTTAACTCAAAACATTTAAAACTCAATTATTAAACTAAACCACTTTTTTCAAAAACATCTTCTATAACTTTAAACAATGAAAAGTAGAGCAGACAAGGATAACTTCCATCTTATTATTTTTCTATTACTCATGCTATCTCCACTTCCACCTTTAATGGAGATTTTAATAACATATGAGGAGGACTTCTAAAAGATACGTGTAATAGTTGTATCTATCTAAGTGTCTATCTAAAATATATGCGCAATTACTACATATATACGGAATTCATCAATTCTTCATACCTTATTCCAATCGCTTCTAATCCATATAATATCTAACCAGATTACCAATCCTATTTTATATAAATTCCTTATGGTATTTCTGTCCAAATCTCCCAATATTGCAACTATTTATATTTCTCCTACCTAAATGGCTTCTGCTTCAGTTGTTATTCTCCGTGTTTTTCTTATACAGGAATGTTCCTCCTATTTTAGTTATTGGGCATTCTTACACTTCTATTTTCTATACCTCAACTTAATTAAGTATCATTTCCATTTATCCACCCCTCAAAAAGAAAAATGAAACTTCCAAATCTATAAAAATAGGAAAGGTCATCAAGCCAAACCTCTATTTTTCATTTATTTCACAAAATGGAAAATCCCTTTATCAAAAATCTTTAAACCAATTTTTGATAAAACCAATTTTAAACTAAGAAATTCCAAGTTTCCTCACTTTTTCGAAACAACAAATTCCCAATAAATCCTTTGAAAAACTCATTCAAAACATTTCAAGAAACTTTCAAAATCTTCTTGTTAAATTCTTTCACATAGGGTCTGAATCGAAAATGGACTTTTACTGTCCTTTCGTTTGGACATTCCTTCTTCCTACTCCTTCTTAACTCTTCTTTTTCAAAAATTTGGCTATCTTCTAGTGGTTATTAGTGCACACCTTCTTGCGGGAACTTTCTCCACTCTTTCTTCATACCCTAATTTCTGTTTGCAACTTATAATTTCTTACTTTCCATTTGTCTAAATGAAATGTGTATATTCTATCAACAACCCATAAAAATCCGCAATCGTAAGGCAGCCTAAGCCTAACAACGGAGTCCAATATCGTCCAGCCTCCGGGATTCTTCTATATATCGTGTTCTTACTCTCCTTGGTTAACGCCTTGCGATACAACCTAGGGTAATTAGGGTAGGTGAATACATTTAACTCTATTTATTAATCCAACTCATAGTTGCTTTGTCCATCCTTTCGGAATATGGTCGCAACTACTTTTACAATCAGAATTTATAGAGTTTGGCGTATAATATATATAAGGTTTTTGAAAAATGCATTCAAAAATAACAAGTACGCACTCATATGTATACCTATACCCATCGATCGAGCAACTTAAACTCTGATACTAAATGTACCAACCGCCTCGAAATGGGCCTTTTCTGGGCCTAATTTTTGACCTAGAAAAGGCCCCTCGAACTTTAGACCCATTCCAAAGCTAGTTATTGGTTGGTAAAATTTAACAATACACAAAGCTATTTACAAATGCTATCGGGATGTCATAGCGGAAAGGATAAAATATAATATAAAAAAGTACCCATTTTATAAAAATTCAATTTCCAAAATAAAACATAACATCTCAATATCCGTGGTACCATATCCCAAAATATAATAACACCATGTCTGAATGGGTATATCAAAATATAACAAAAACATAAGTAGATAGATAACGACCACAATACTCCATCTTCACCTTCACTCTTAGATCTGCATTGTCTTCCCTAACCTGTGTTGTTATAATTAGGAGGGAGTCAGAAAAACAATATCTAGTGAATAAAACCTCGAGTCTTTCCATATCGGTACCTGGGCAGTATAATTTGGATAAGAATATGTCTTATGTATCCTAATTACGTTTATTAAAAAAACCTTTAATTGTAGGCCCAAAAGCTTTTCCAGTCTAATAATGTAAGTTACACTTTTCTAATCAATCTCTATAACTCACTTTCAACTGTAGACCCAAGACCATTCCCAGTCCCATGCATCAACCGTCAATCATGTCCTAATAATATGAGAGAAAGTACTCATGACACTTAATACCTTTTCAATGGGATTAGGCGAACTCTGATCATTTAATACCTATATCTTAGATAGATCCCCGTCATTTAATACCTAACCCAAAGTAGCCCCTTAACTAGTACAATCTAGTTGATATCGCACGGAATCTCATCATGCCACTTAATACTTCATTTTGGAAGAGGCAGACTCTAAAATAGCCACTTAATACCTCAAACCCCAAGCGGACCCTTCCCGAGATTTTCAACTAACATGCCTAAACACTATCCCCAACCATTTAATACTTCCTAATTAGGGAGGAGGCGGACCCTACAACAGCCATTTACTACCCCGATCCCCGAAGCAGGTCCTACGTATTATTAGCTGTAACCCAATTATGACTTCTCACATTAGTCACAATTCTTAGGCACTGGTAGTCAGATTAACTGGGCAGACTTGTCCTATAGAATTGGGACTATCCTCGCATCCTCTGTGTGTACTTATTATAGGTGATGTCTCATAGCTACTCCAAAGTCACACTGCTAGTAGCCAAATTAGTTGGGTAGACTTATATGTACTTTAGATTAACCATGCACCCCTATAACTTAATCATAATTTACACTCTCCTAACCATAATACCATGCACCTTATCACATTTTACTAAGGTTATAAAGAAAGAATATTTACTCCGCCACTAATCATGTTCATTCTTAACTTTCACCTAAGGGGTTTTAATGCTAATAACTAACCAATTTATTACACAATTAATACATTATTAATAATATGTAATTTATATTCTTATATATATTTATAAATGCATAACTAAAATATTCTTAGGCATGTTACAACCCATCCCGAAATGGGCCTAAATTCCGACCCAGAAAAGGTCCATCGAAACTTAAAACCATCCCAAAGCTGGCTATTATTTGATGAAGAAGAATAATACAGAGCATCTATCTACACCTTCAAAGTCTCACAACAGAAGGATAAAATTTAATAATAACAATAGTACCCATTTTATTCAAATTTCAAATTGTCATTTAAAACCATAACAAAATATCCATAATACTAAATCCCAACAATAACTGTACATATTCGTAATATTCCAAAATCACAACATTGTTTTTATTTCATGAGTACATCAAAAACAACAAAAAATAACAAGTAAATAGATAGTCTACTGCCATAAGCCTCATCAACGTTTTTGCCTTCAGCATCGCCCTACCTAACCTGTGTTGTAAGGAGGGATTCAGAACAACATATGTCCGGTGAATAAAAATCTCAAGCCTTATTATATTGGTACTCGGGCAGTATAATTTATATAGGAATATGTCTTACATTTCTACCTATAACATAAGTCTTTTTAAATATAAGCCCAAAGGCTTTTCTCAAACTTAAATAGAAGGCTTTCTAAGTATAAGCCCCTAGCTAACTTATTCCTAGTAACCCATATCTATCATCCATAAAGACCTGTCAATGTAAGAGATAGTAATCAAGTCACTTGATACCTTTTAATGGGAATTAGGCAGACTCCGACCATTTAATACCTTATTTAAAGTAGGTCCACGTCATTTACTACTTGTAATCTGAAGGCAGACTCCTCACTAGTAACTGTCTAGTTGACATTGCATGGAATCTCTTCAGCCACTTAATACTTCCTATTAAAGTGAGCCCTTTCCCGAGATATCATCTACCATGCCTGACCCATAACCCTGACCATTTATTACTTCCTCATAGAGAAGAGGCATGCCCTCACAAAACCACTTAGTACCTTCAATCTCTGATGCAGGTTCTTCGTATTATGACTCGTACCCCACAGTGACATCTCATCTTAGCCCAATTAATCGTAGGTGCTGGTAGCCAATTAGCTGGGCAGATTTACCCTATAAAATTTGGGACTAACTTCACGTCATCGTAGTTACTTATTATAGGCGATGTCTCACATCACCCCCAAAGTCACACTGTTGGTAGCTAGATTAGTTGGGTAGGCTTTCGTTTGCTTTTTGACTAACCTCGCATTGCTATAACTTAGTCATAATTTATATCACACTCTATATATATTATCACACATCTCACCATTTCCAAAATCAAGGCCTTATAAGAAATCTCTCTTATTTCGCCTTTAACATTAAATACCTTCCTAAAGGGAGATTTAATATAATTAATAACCTATTTAACTATGCAATTATACATTAATTATGCATACACACACGTGCCTAGTAATTTCTAAGCATATAGATTATACGCCATAAACTAGCGTTTAAATGTCAACTCTATCAACAATTATACAAGTCTCATCCCATATTATCAACAATAACATAATTCCAATATTCATATCAAAATTCAAATCAATAGACTCGTATACAATTAAAATTTATATATTCAGCTTATTACATTAAAATAGTGGAACATATTGATAATAGATACTTACAATTTCAATTTTTACGCTTTTATTCAACTCCTTTTTCATATAAAAAATAAACAAAGGAATTTCTATTTAACTCATAGGAATAAGTAGTGCAAACTATGAATAAAATTTGTATCTTACACACTATTCCTTAATCAATATCCTTTAACCAAACTGCAAATCTATACAATTTCCATTACTTTGACAATAACAATTTTACATTTCAATAAAGAATAGACATTTCACATTGAAGGAGTTTTGTGAGTTTATAATATGATTTTTTGCAAACCAAAACTTCCTAAGGCATATTCAAACCCAAATTATACTAATCAATTACTAAAATAGAAAAGCTAAGATTTCCACTCACAGTATAGCCTTAGATCCACCTCCTTTGAATTTGATATGACTTTGCAATCTCTTATCAAATCTCTTCTTTTTGATACATATACACAACACAGGATTTGTATATATGTTATATTCAGAAAATTAAAAGTTTGAAGGAAAAGAAGTTGAGAAAATAAATCGTGAACAAAGATAGATCTATAGGATTCTTACCTAGAACCCTAATGAAGTTTTCTGAATCTTGAAAGAGGCGAACTGACAGAGCTTTGTTAATGTTCCCAAAATATTAAGTGAATAAAAATGAGGGGTCTAGGGTCTTATTTATAGTGGCGAGGAAGCAGCAGAACCGTCGAATTTAAATAATTAAATCTGAAACATTAAAATGCCAAAACCCTACCGCCACTGTCAATAAGCAGCCGACCGTCCCTCTATCATCAGTCGATTGGGCAAGGTTAAGGGGTCGACTGGCCTATTATTTTTTCGAACTTTGATTTTCAGCCGTTGTTTAATTTATTATATTCCTTAATTAATATTTAATGTTAACGTTGATTTTAACGTTTACTTAAATCCCAAGTCTAATTACTTTTAACGTTTGAATATCAAATTTTAAAATTAATTATTCATTTGAATTTGAATTTCATTTAAATTATTTTAAATCCAAAAACTTCAAACGCCCATAACTTTTTCGTTTGAGCTTCGTTTTCAACATATTATATATGGAAATTGATCAGAATTTTGTCACGAACGCAATGACATAACTTTCATGGCCAAATTCGAACTTTTCAAAATTCCATTATTACTCCTACCTTATTTGATTTATTTTTTCCAATTTATTTATGGTTGATTTTACAGGGTGTTACATTCTTCCCCTAAAAAAGGAATTTTGTCAACGGAATCTTTTCCAAAGGGTGAACATCATAATGTGCCCTAAGCATCCATGTTTTACAATCAAGTTATCTACACATTCATCTACTAATCCAAAAGTGCAATGTGATTATGTGTCGTAGACATACTATAAATGAGCTCAATCCTAGCATGAGTGTGTGATTATGACATATAATTATGTATACAAAACACCTTAAACATGCATAAAAATTTCTGTATAAGTGCAAAATGATAGTGAAAAGTGTAGCAGCCATCTTCTACCATTCAATCTAGTAACCATGATGTAACCAAAAATCTATTTTTGGAGAGAAAAAGTTACGGTGAAAAGCTCGGGTTAAGAGATCCTCATCTTTTCTTCAGTCTTCCATGTGCTTTCCGTCGGTTTATCTCCCCATTGTACTCGGACTAACCTAATTTATTTGTTATGGAGCTTCCTAGTTCTCTGCTCCACAATACGTGCTGCTGCACGGGATGCTATTGGCTTTGTCTCAGTATCCCCCAATTTATTAGGCTCTACCACAATAGTTGTGTCATAAAGGCATTTATTCAAGTGCAAAATGTGAAAAACGTCGTGGACTTCTACTAAGCTGTCGAGTAGCTCCACACGGTAAGCTAGTCTTTCTATCCATTCTTCAACTCAAAAAGCCCAACAAATCTTGGTACCAACTTTCTAGATTTTCCAAATCTTACGACCTTCCTAAGAGAGGAGACTTCGATGAACACCACATCTCCAACCTCGAACTCCAAATATTTCCTTCCCTTATTCGCGTAGGAGTTCTGATGATCTTGCACCGCCTTCATTCGCTCCCTAATCAACTTTACCTTCATTAAAGTTTTGCGAATCAAATCTAGTCTAAGTATATAAAAAATCGTTGACTTTCCACCAATAGTTTAGCGGTTTGCATGGCCTCCCATAAAGCACTTCAAAGGGTGACGTACCAATGGTCGATTGATAACTATTATTATAAGCGAATTCCACTAAAGGTAGGTGCTGCTCTCAATGGCCTCTAAAGTCCATGATGCAAGCTCTAAACAAGTACTCCAAGATCCTATTTACTCTTTCCATCTGTCCATCTGTCTACGGGTAGTAAGCGGTACTAAGAGTCAACGATGTTCCAAAATCTATTTGCAAACTCCTCAAAAACTCAGTAGTAAATAAGGGGTCTCTATCACCAACGATGCTGACTGAATTTCATGAAGTCGAACCACTTCCTTAATATAAATTTGGGCTAAAGATGTTGTGGTCCAATTTTTCCTAAAGGGAATAAAATGGGAGCTTTTGAGTCTATCAACTATGACCCAAATCGCTTCATTACCTCTATAACTCCTTGGCAACCCATCTATGAACTCTACTGATATGTGTTCCCATTTCCAAGTTAGGATTTCTAATCGCAATAACAATCTCTAGGCTTCCCTTGCTAAGCTTTAATCCTTTGACACATCAAACACCTAGAAACAAATTCGACTACTTTTCATCTTCATCCCTAGCCAATAGAAAATCTGTTTCATATCCCTACACATCTTGTCTCCTCCGAGGTGAATAGTCATTCTTAAATGGTGACATTAAGTAAGCACTTCCTCCAATAATACAATCAGTCCTTGGGAAGCAGAGGCATCCATCTCTTCTCAAACATACCTTTTCGTCAACTGCATATCTACTAACATTAGGAAACTGTTCTCCTCTCCTTAGCTTATCCAAGATATCGACTATTCCTTCGTCTTTATTCTATTCAAGTCCAACATAGTCCATCAACATTAGTCTAGCATCCATTGCTGCCAAATAGTTTTGAGTGGGTCTTATTGGTGGTTGGAAGTTGAAATTTGAGAGGAGCTCCAACTGCCTGCACTCCTTTATAGCACTTATGGTAGCATGCCTCCGGCTAAGGGCGTCGGCAATAACATTTCCTTTTCTGGGGGTATAATGTATCCCAAAGTCGTAGGATTCTATCAACTCCATCCACCTCTACTGCCTAAGATTTAAGTCCTTTTGGGAAAATAGATATTTGAGTTATTTATGGTCAGTAAAAAATCAAACCTTTCCCCAAAAGATAGTGCCTCTACATCTTCAAGGCAAAAACAATGGCTACCAACTCCAAGCCCTGCACCAGGTATCTCTTCTCATGATCCTTTTATTGCCTGCTAGCATAAGCTATCACTCTTCCTTCATGCTCCCAATCCTTTGCCACATGCATCCGTATAAACTGTAAAAGACTTTGCTTCATCGGGGATGACAAGTACCTGTGCACTTGTCAATAGTTTCTTTAGCTTCCTAAATGCTTTCGTGCATTTCTCATTCCAATTGAAGACTAAATTCATCTTGGTCAAGCAGGTTAGAGGAACCGCTATCTTTGTAAATTATTTTATGAATTTGCTATAATAACCTACTACCCTAGATAATTTCTAATCTCCATGGTATTCTTTGGAGTCTTCCTTCTACTTTTGCGGGGTGTACCGCTAATCCATGTTCCGAAACAATATGCCCTAGAAATCTCACTTCCTTCTTCCAAATTTTGAGAATTTGGGTTTAAGTCGTTGCCTTCTCAAGGTTCCTAATATCTCCCTTAAGCGACTTTTATGCTCTTTTTCACTTTTGGAAAATGCTAAGATATCTACAAAAACTACGACAAATCTGTTTAACTATCTCCTAAATACTCTACTCGTCAAATCTATAAAGTATGCGGGGGAATTTGCCAATCCAAAAGGCATCGCTTTCCATTCATAGAGTCCATATGGTATGCGAAATGCAGTCTTTGGTTTGCTATCCTCAACGGTCCTTAGCTGATGAAATCCAATTGTCAAGTTTGATTGGGAGAATAATTTGGCTCTCCCAAGTTGATCAAACAAATCATCTATTCTAGGTAAGGGATACCTGTTCCTCTTCGTCAACTTGTTGAGTTCCATATAATCAACACAAAGCCTTAGTGAGTCGTCTACCTTAGTGGCAAATACAACTGGGGCCTCCCCATGTTGAGGTACTTCGTCGAATGGATCCTTTCTGCAGAAGCTCCAAGATCTGCTTATTTAACTCTTGCCTTTTCTTGGGGGTCGTGTGTCTTAATAGTAGAGTGACCGATCTAGAGTCCTTCTCCAAATCAATCCTAAACTCAATCTCTCTTTAGGATGGAAGCCCCGAAACTTCTTCAAAGACATCAGAGAATTCTCGAACTACGGTACAGATGAAAGTTCATTTTACGATAGATTCACCGAGTATAGATAACTTAACTCAACTGAATTTTGGAGTGTAGAACGGACGTCTAGTCTCCCCTTTACAACTCTTAAGACATACTGCCCTTTATCACAGTCTAAGACTGCCCCATAGTCCAACAACCAATCCTAACCAAAATAAGTCTGTACCCTTTGAAATTTAGAACATACGCATTACACATGAAATCAACGTCACATATGTCTAACAATAGGTCTTTGCAAATTGAGAAAAGATGTGTCGTCCCTCCAATAGGATTTTAAATTACTATTGGATGGGTGACAGTTTAGGTTTGAAGGTTTAAGGAGTTAATCACATTTCTAGCTATTAATGAATATGATGCTTTGGAGTCAAATAGAGTATGAATTTTATTTCCTAAACAAGAGTTATACCTTCCATAGCTCTCTTCCCTTGGTCTTTAGGGGATGGTATTCTTGAAATAAGGGCAGCCTCAATGGCGTAAACTTGCCCACTCTGCCCTTCCTTCACCATCTTCGGACACTGATCTTTGAAATGCCCTTCCTCGTAGCAATGGTAACACATCCCCTTAAAAGCTTCCTTCAACATATTCACTCTACAATCCTTTGCAAGGTGTCCTTTCTTTAGGCATTTATTACACACTTTACCTTATTTCTTAAATTTCCCTTTTGACTTCTTATTTGCCCACAATTTTACTTCCTTGGTACCTCTTTGATTCTGTGTGGGTCCTGCCTTCTCCTTCTCTACTTCTTTCTCCTCAGCATTCATCATCTGCAGTAAATCCATCTCAACAAGCATCTCGTAGGTAGCTCCTGTGGGCACTTGAGTCAACAACCATTCCCTAAGCGAAGAATTCACACGTTTGACACATTTTGTGGCCTTCCTTATTGGTGTATCAATCAAACTCTTTCCGAACATGGCTAATTCTGTAAACTTACTAGTGTACTCCTTAGAGTGGAGTCTCTCTGCCTAAGCTGTATAAATTTCTCTAATTGTAGGCTCACTTCTGCTCTTGACATAAACCTGGTCTCAAATCTCTTTTTGAACTCATCCCAAGTGACAGTCCTACCACCGTCCTCTATAGCCACCATATTCCATCAATCTAAGGCTTCTCCTTTAAGGTGTCAAGCTGCCATACTCTACTTTACTTGATCCTCCCAACCAATCTCCTTAAATATCCAACCGCAGTCATTTATCCATCCCTTAATCTCCACAAAGCTTTCCTTTCTAGAATATACTCTTTCTCCCATACACATAAAATCCTTACACATTTTTGGAAAATCGTTAGGATGGGGTGCTGCCTCGGCAGGAAGAACAATGGGCACCGTCAGTGCAGTCTGCTAAGGAAAATGGACTTATCATATGTGCCTGAGGTATTGTTTAAACCATTTGGGTATCCCTCGAATAGTGAGCATTCCTCTAGCGGGTTCCCAGTCTTAGAATAAGAAGGATTTTCGGCCATTGTCTACTATCTGTAGGTTAACTTTTAGTTATAATTTCTTAAGATAGTATTATACGCTGAAAGAAAGATTTGCCTATTATATATGCATATGTTCATAATAAAGCGTATATATATATATATAATAAAGGTTTTTGGAAAATCTTTTGAAAAATAACAAGTACATCTCTCATACGTATACTTTTCCCCGTTGATCAAGTAACCTAGGCTCTGATATCAAATGTTAAAACCCGTTTCGAAATGGGCCTAAATTCCGACCCAAAAAGGCCTATCGAAACTTAGAACCATCTCAATGTCGGCCGTTGTTGGTAAAAAACAATACAGAGCTATTAATATACACCTTAGAAATCTCACAGTAGAAGGTTAAATATAATAACCACAGCAATACCCATTTATTCAAATTTCAAATTATCATTTAAAACCATAACAAAATATCCATAGTACTGAATCCCAACAATAACCATACGTATTCGCAATATTCCAAAATTACAGCGTTGTTTTATTTCATGGGTACATCAAAAACAACAAAAAATAACAAGTAAACAGATAGCCTACTGCCATAAGCCTCATTAACGTCTCCGCCTTCAGGGTCGCCCTTTCTAACCTATGTTGTAATGAGGAGGAAGTCAGAACAACATATATCTACGAAATAAAAATCACGAGCCTTACTATATTAGTACTTGGGTAGTATAATTCAAACATGAATATGTCTTAAATTTCTACCTATAACATGAGTCTTATCAAATATAAGCCCAAAGGCTTTTCTCAAACTTAAATAAAAGGCTTTCCAAGTATAAGCCCATAGCTAACTTGCCATTATCCCAATAACCCATATCTATCATCCATAACGTCCTATCAATGTTAGAGATATTACTCAAGTCACTTATTACCTTTTAAAGGGAATTAGGCGTACTCCTACCATTTAATGCCTCTTTTAAGTAAGATCCATGTCATTTACTACCTATAATCCCAAGGCGGACTCCTCACTAAATACTATCTAGTGACATTTTATGGAATCTCTTCAGCCACTTAGTACTTACCATTGAAGTGGGCCCTTTCCTTAGTTATCCTCTACCATGCCTAACCCATAACCCTGACCATTTACTACTAATACAAAGAAGAGGTAGGCTCTCACACAACTACTTAATACCTTTAATCTCTGAAGTAGGTCCTTCATATTATGACCCGTTCGCTATGGTGACATCTTATATTAGCCCGATTATTAGTAGGTATTGGTAGCTAGATTAGCTGGGTAGACTTACCCTACAAAATTTAGGACTGACCTCATTCATCCTAGTTATTTATTATAGGCGATGTCTCACATCAGCCCCAAAGTCACACTGTTAGCAGCCAGATTAGTTGGGTAGATTCTGTGTGCTTTTTGACCGACCTCACATCCATATAACTTAGTCATAATTTATATCACACTCTACATATATTATCACACACCTCACCGTTTCCAAAATCAAGGCTTTATAAGAAATTTCTCGTATTTCGCCTTTAACATTAGTCACCTTCCTAAAGGGAATTTAATAGAACTTTATAAGAAATCTATCTTATTTCACCTTTAACATTAGTTATCTTCCTAAAGGGGATTTAATAGAATTAATAACTTATTTAATTATGCAATTATATGTTATAATTATACGTTAATTACGCTAATACACACACACACACACACACACACACACACATACATGCCTAGTAATTTCTAAGCGTGTAGAATATATGCCCTAAATTAGTATAAACACTTAAAATCACTTACCTGAAAACCTTAAGAAATTTATATATCGCGAGGAAGAAAGAAACTAATAGAGCTCCTCTATGTTCCTAAATAATCTGTGAACAAAAGTGAGGGGGCTAGGCTCTTATCTATAGTGGTTAGAAAACTCCAGAACCGTTGAATTTAAGTTAGTTTAAAATAATAAAATCTAAGCCATTCCTGGCCTGAAATAACTCTAGCCGCCACAACTGTACCAGTCGACCGACCCAAAGTAGATGGTCGATCGATTGCCTAATTATAGGAACGCATTTTGTGCCATTTAATTAATTATTTAATTCCTTATTTAATATTTGACGTTAATGTTTTCTTTTTAACGTTTACTTAACCCTTAAGTTTCTAATTACCCATAATTTTTAAATTTCAAATTTTAGTATTAGTTACAATTTGAATTTGAATTCCATTTAAATTATTTTGAATTCATAAACTTCAAACGTCAATAAATTACAGTTTGAACTCCGATTTGAAAACTTTATATATGGAAATTAATCAGAAAATCGCTACGAACACAACGACACATCTTCAAAATTTCCATTTTTAGTCTTATTATTAATTTTTTAATTAATTCTTTTCTTATTAATTTATACAAGGTGTTACATGTATTCTCCTTTAGAGTTGGGGAGCTTTCCGATCGAGTCAATCCCCTATGTGTCGAACGGCCAAGGTGATCTCATAGGGGTTATAAGATTTTGAAAAACTCTAGGGATGTTGGAAAACCACTTGCATTGATCACACTTTCTGACTTAGTTCGGTTCATCTTTAATCATGGTTGGTCAGGAGCAACCTTGGCAGGTAGCCTTTTTTGCTAGACTTTATCGCCCGTGTAACCCTGCAGAACTCTTCATGCAACCCTCTAATATGTAACCAGCTTCTTTGACTATAACACACCACTGAAGGGGAGTCTAATACCACCGCCAGTATAATTTTCCATCTACAATTATATAATAAGGCACTCGGTAAAGGATTTTTCAAGCCTCTTTCCTGTCGGTAGGTAATTCACCGCCTATAAGATATTTCAATAGTAGGGTTATCTAGGTGTTGGTTAGGGTCTCATCAATCTCCATTGTGGATACCCCCAACTCATAGCAAGGGATGACCTGGACTTCCAACGGGACCTACAAGAAGCTCTTTTTAGGGTCACTTTCTACTTTGGCTAGCTGGCTGGCCTTGGCATTGTTCACATGTGAAATCTATTTTGGTTTGACGATGAAAGTGGTGATGAGCGTTTTGGCTTCCATAACATACATCGCCAATGTTTTGCCTTTAACTTGGAAATGTCCATTGATCATGTTGACAACCAATGAAGAGTCACTGAATACACGCGAGGAATAATTCTTTTGCCATCCGAGATCGGCTATGACAGCTTCATGTTCGGCTTCATTATTGGTAGCCTTGAAGCTACTGCGGATGACAAAGCATAGTTCTCTCCCATTAGGTGTTACTAGGACCATATAGGCCCCCGCCCCTTTCTTGTTAGATGAGCCTTCAACATATAACTCCCTTGCTTTGGGGCTGCTGATTATTTCCTCTTTACTATTGTCTGCACTTGAGCATTCCACTATGAAGTCGGTAAAATATTGGCCTATGATGGAAGTGCATGGTGAAAGTGACGTGATGTTGCCCGAGTTCTATAGACCACTTTAGTAGTAGGCTTGCTATGTCGAAGGGGATCAGTATTTGCTTTAGTAGCTGGTTGGTGAGTACTTTGATCTGCTATGCTTGGTCATCGGGCCACCATTAGGTGGTGGAAAGCTAACTTCTCTAGTTTGGTGTATCTCGTTTCTAGGCCTGAAAATCTCTTGCTTACATAATACCTAGACCGTTGGATTTTATCTTCCCACCAAAGCAGGGTAAGACTTATCACTTATTAGTAACTATGAGGTATGAATACAAATCTTCCATGTTTGTAGGTTTGGAAAGCACAGATGGTGAGGTAAGATGTTGCTTTAAGTATTTAAAGGCTTTGGTGCACTATTAACTCCAAAAAATGATATAAACCTTCTTGATGAGGCCACAGAATGGGATGCATCGATCAATTACCTTTGACACAAAAAGGCACAATATCGTGATCATTTTGTTCAAACTTTGCACTTGCTTAACCATGTAAGGTATCTTCATATTTCTAATTGCCTAAATCTTATCAGGGTTGCCCTCAATACCCTTGGCACTTACTATAAAACCAAGGAATTTACTAGACCAAGTAGCGAAGGAAAACTTCTTGGAGTTGAGCTTCATATTATATCAGCGAAACATGTCAAAGGTCTCAGCCAAGTTCCTCGGTTTCCCTTAAACCACTCAGATTTCACCAGCATGTCATCCATGTACACTTCCATGGCTCAACCTATTTGATGAGCAAACATTCTATTGATGAGCCATTGCTATGTTGTACCTGCATTACGAAGCCCAACTAGCATGGCTTGGTAGTAGTAGAGTCTCGCATTTGTAGTGAAAGAAATGTATTCATGGTCTAGACTGTTCATAGTGATCTGGTTATACCCGGAGTAGGCATCGATGAATGTGAGTAACTCATGTTGCTGGTCGTGTTGAGAAGCCGATCGATGCAGGGGAGTGGAAAACTATTTTTTAGGCAGGCCTTGTTGAGATTTGAGAAGTCGATTCAAGTCCTCCAGGCCCCACTTGGCTTGTGGACCAATACCAAGTTGGCAACCCAAACAGGGTATTCAATGTCAAGAATAAAACAATTTGCAACAAACTTCTCTACTTCTTCCTTGAGTGCTCATATCTTTTCGAACTGAGCAGCATTCTATTTCGCTGGACGGTGTGAGCTTTCAAATCATTGTTGAGGAAATGACAAATGATGGAAGGCTCTATATGGTCATGTCAGTGTGCCCTCAAGCTAACACATCTTTGCAACCCTTCACAAACATAACAACTCATACCTTATCTCTAGATGTAGCTTCATACGTATTTGGATGATCTTATTAGGATGTTGTTGTTAATTGTATTGATTCAAGCAGAGTTGTCACTGTGTCGTTGGGGTTTGAACCTCCCAATTGAGAGTTGAGCGGGTCGTTTTTTTACTTTGTGCTTTTTTCCAGGTTGCTTTGGTCTAATGCATGAATTATGTGCTCCAAGATTTCCCTAGTAGGGACGGACGTCCATGCTCGAACTTAGGATCCATGGATGCCCTTGGTAATCACATATGAGTCCGTTGATAATGAGAAAGTAGGAGTAGTTCTATAGGCCTCCCTGCTTTCCAACGGGGCTGAACCTGCTCGTTTCTACTTTTTATAAGTTCCTTTATTTTGTTTGGGCTAGTTGAGGAAAGATAATCCTCATTAGCTGGGCAGCCTCATCTCCTAAAACGAATGGGAAAACTAACCAGCTTGTGCATTCTCTCAGGGGCAGTGGATGATTTGAACTCGATGTTTCGAGTGGTCCCAGTGCAAACGAAAGCATTCGGTGGCTCTTACGTTCTCTTAGGTGTACCACCACTGAGCATTTCTACCTCTGTTTGTAGCATGAGGATTTTCTTTTTGCTTATTGGAGTGATACTCTATAGCAGTCTCTAGTGGCCTGTTGGTTGCTGCAGATGCACCATATTACTCCATTAATCATAAATTTAGTTGTTAACTGTTGATAGTCAACAATAGCATCCAAGTCCACCAACAACGGTTTACCTATTAAGGTATTATACGCAGATGGGCGGTCCACCATAACAAAATTTACCTGAATCTTAGCCATAATAAGTTCTTGGTCGAAAGTGACTATGTGAAAGGTAGTCACCAAAGGTACTATGCCAACACCACCAAAACAATAAATGGGCAGTGTGCAAGGAGTGAGGCTGGAGGTAGGGTGCTTCATTTTTGTCAAAATCTTCTATTAACATCATATTGATGGAGATGGCCCCATCAATAAAGACTTGGTGCACCTTCGTAGTAGCTACACTAATTGACATGACCATGGGGTCATGATGGAGAAAACCAACTCCCCACTTTTTCTCTGCAGTAAAAGCGATGTTCGCTATCTCTTTTTCAACCCTAAGAGCCTTTGGAACTTGAAGGTCGATTATGTATATCAGACCATAGAGGGTAAGTTCTCTCCTATACCGAGCCTTCTTTCCCTTCTATTTTCGCCTACGTGCAGGTTATCGCATATTGACAGTACCTTTCTATTTAGCATGGCTATGTTATTATCGTCTACCCATAGAGGTTTGGAAGATGTGTTATGTTATCCCGCCTTTTGGCAAGGCCGTGACACCAAGAACTTGACTAGAAACCAATGACAGTTCGTCTTGGAGATCGGTTATACGCAGGCTCACTATGGATATCGAGGAATTTTTTCCGAGTCCGGATCGGGCTACAATTGATATGACATGACAAGCAAAGCTATGAGAGCCAACATTTGGAATTTCAAGTCAATCGGAGTTCATATGCTCCAGATATTGATGGATCACGGCTGAGAAATCCAAACTTGCATCGATCATATCTCGAGATCTACAAGTCCAAATGCCACCAAATTTGGACAGTAGCTTACTGGCAACCTAAGGAATGTCCATGCCAAATTTCAGCTCGATCGGAGCAGTTCTTGATCGATTCGAACCAAGGGTCGAATCGATATGGACCAACTTGCATCGATCATATCTCGAGATCTACAAGTCCAAATGCCACCAAATTTGGACAGTAGCTTACTGGCAAACTAAGGAATGTCCACGCCAAATTTTAGCTCAATCGGAGCAAATCTTGATCGATTCGAAGTTGAGTTCGAATCGATATGGACCAACTTGAATCGATCATAACTCGAGTTCTACAAGTCCAAATGCCATGAAATTTTCACAGAAGCTTAAGCACATGATGAAGAATGTTCACATCAAATTTCAGCTCGATTGGATGATTTCTTGATCGATTCGAACCAAGGGTCGAATCGATCCCAAAGTGGGCCCGGATCTCCAGATTTCGGCCATGTGGGCCCCCTCACGTGCCAGAAGCGGTCTTCCCGAATTTTAGGCGAAATATCAACCTACTACACCTATAAATAGAGCCCCTGGTCATTCAGAAAAGGGGTCGGACAATTCTAAGTACCAAAGAGCGCCTAGATTCTGCCAGATTTACTCCAGATCACCACCGCTGCTTTAGATCGAGACTTAGCATATAAATTCAGTTGTACTACAGTATAAACAATTATAATCTTCAAGTATCAAGCAATAAAATCGTAAAACTTCATAGTGGACGTAGGCGAAACGCCGAACCACTCTAAATCGCTTGTCTTTGCAATTTACTTTCTGTTATTTGGAGTTTTTGTTAGATAATCCTCAGTTTTAAATTTCTTTCTTCACTTTTATCTCTTCAAAAACTTCCGAAGAGTGTTGTGCCCATTTTTGGTACAAACACTTTGGTGCTTTCACTGAGAGAAAACGCAGTTTTTTCTCCTGCTCTATGGATCTACTACCGTCGTTGGATTGCAAAAATCTAAGGAGAAGATCCAGATCTGTTCATAAGTGGTTCCTTCTATTCTATTCAGATTGCTCCAGATATAAGAGGAACTACATTCATCATGAACTTCGTATCCATATTTTCGAATCCATGAAAATATGATGAACTTCGTATCCATCTTTGAATCCATGAAAATATGATGAACTTCGTATCCATGTCTTCGAATCCATGAAAATATGGTGATTTTCGTATCCATGTCTTCGAATCCATGAAAATATGGTGATTTTCGTATCCATGTCTTCGAATCCATGAAAATATGGTGATTTTCGTATCCATGTCTTCGAATCCATGAAAATATGGTGATTTTCATATCCATGTATTTGTTTCCAAAAAGTATGGTGATTTTCGTATCCATCTTTTCGAATCCAGAAAATATGCTGTTTTTCGTATCCATAATCTTCGTATCCATGAGATGGATGCCATACTTCGTATCCATGAGATGGATGCTGTACTTCGTATCCATGAGATGGATGTTGTACTTCGTATCCATCAGATGGATGCTGTACTTCGTATCCATGAGATGGATGCTCTACTTCGTATCCATGAGATGGAAGTTGTACTTCGTATCCATCAGGAAGCAATACTTCGTATCCATCCATCTGCCTCCAATTCGTATCGATAATCACAGGTACTTCGTATCCATCCATCTGCCTCCAATTCGTATCGATACTCACAGGTACTTCGTATCCATCCATCTGCCTCCAATTCGTATCGATACTCACAGGTACTTCGTATCCATCCATCTGCCTCCAATTCGTATCGATACTCACAGGTACTTTGTATCCATCCATCTGCCTCCAATTCGTATCGATACTCACAGGTACTTCGTATCCATCCATCTGCATCTACTTCGTATCGATCGACAGATACCACTTTCGTATCGATCTAGCCATGCGCACTTCATATCGATACGAAGACGAGCGCATATGATGGATTCGAACAAGAATGATACGAAGAAGGACTTTTTCAGGTTGCTTGATGGATACAAAATTTAAAAAATAAATCGGGTACGACCCAAATTTCCTAAAAAGACGAACCCTAGCCGCAGCGCAAGGCACCCGCATAGTGAATTCAATCACCAATTTAGTGAAGGAACATTCCATCCGTGCTTCTAATTGTTCCATGACTGAACAAAACATAGGAGATCACAACAACAAATGTTAAGTTGCAATCAAGGAATGGGTAAAGAAATGCTACTCAACCATACTCCCAGAGGCTGGAGAACCTAGCTAGTATGCCAAGAACTGGAGTTGATTAATATATCATGCTTTTAGGGTGGAATGCAACTCCCTCCAATTGATCAGCTTTTAAACTCCTGAATTGACAAAGATGGTACAATGGCTAATATGACGACTCCCCGACATTGTCTACTCTGCCAACTCAAAACATAGCTGGTCACCGCCGAACCATCTTCAAATGCCCGCATCTTAATCATTCCACGTCCACATGACTAAAAGCATGACATACAACCTCAAGAGGACTTCCTTAATACCCTATATAGGTCTCCTATCTGGATGAAAGTTTGGGATAAACACCAATCTATTAGCCCATTTTAACCAACTCGCCGTCCAATCGGCATTACCAACCACTCAAACGTTGGGCAATCGTGCATACATCATTCTCCAGTGTTACAAGACCCCTTGGCAATAAAATGGACTTGATCATAATGTCAATTGGAGAATTTTTCCCAGTCAAGTCCTATCCGTTGAAACCATCCTACGTCCAGAACTTCCAATGAAAATTCGACATGTTAACTATGTCGGTTTACTATGTAAATACGACCCCCGACACTACCAAGGGTGACGAGTGCCACCAAACGCAGATGTCTTCCCTCATTCCTCAGAGAAGACCGTCGATCACGGTTAGGTATACCAGTTATACTTCTCATATTGTTGAAGTGAATGAAGAGGCTGGCAGCCAACGAATTTATCCAAAGCCCGCAGCCAGTTGCTGCCGATACCCATAAATGAATTCATCACCAGAGCTTATTTCCAGACTTTGACAAGAGAACTGGTGGACCGCCGCCGACAACTACACCAACATGTCCATGCCAATATTGAGTTGATGCATCAGATGAAGGATCAACTTGGCGAGATAAGGAGGAAACCTACTCCATACTCTAGATCGGAAAACTCCTCTTCTTTAGATGGCTACCATGGATGCCAACGCCATAAAGCCACTCCAGAAAGGATAACTCTAACAATATGTTCAAGCCCCATAAAATGAAGGACCGGGAACATCCGACCCATATCGATCAAGGACTTTGATCAAATTGAACCATTTGCGTTAGACTTCTAATTGAGAAGGGCTGGATTGAAGTGCAATAGCGAGCATACGACGCTGCATCACTTATCAATGAGATTTGACCTGATCTCTTTTGAATTATTTCTAATTCAATTTCATTTATGTTGTGAAATATGACCTACTTGAATTAAACTACTTGCAAATGATGCAGGTAACCGAGTACTTAAGATTGGGTGCAAAATAACCTCCGCGGACCATGATCAAATCATTGAGGTATCATCGTGACGAGCACGATTCAACCACTCATCGGCTACTATATGCCCCTGATTGGGGGCAAGGCATCAAAGCAAAAGAGACCGACAAGGTCAGGACTCTAGTGTAAAGTGGATGTAACCGACCATCCACTCATCCTCCTATGCAATTTAATTAGGAGATGTAAGAAAGACTTGGAGTTATGTGTCCCAGCAATGCACTCTACATCTCGTACTTAAAGCTTGCCAAAACACTTATGCTTCTTCTGATGCCTGATAAAATCGGAACCACATCAAGGGTGGACGTGATGTCACCACCCATACATCCAATCCTACATTAGACATTTGGGATTATTTGAGGGAACACATGTTTAAAGGTCCAACCCTCAATTTAAAGTCAACAACGGCTGACTACCTACTCGCTAACCGTCACGAGCTGTCATTTCAACTCTCTTCCTTAGCTCGATCGAAAGAATGCCAAGTATAAATTGGACGTGAATCGACTGTCTACTATCCAATACTTGCACCCGACTTAAGGGAAAATACACAACTCAAAGTGGATGTAGTTCGACCATCCTTTCCTATGCTCGAGCACAAAGCTTGCTAGAACACTAATCCTACTCCTTAGGCCTGGCAAAAACGGAATCCAAATGAACATGGATGCGATTCAACCGTCTATAAATTATATCTCATCCTTCGTTGTGGGCGGATAAGTGAAAAGTAATTGGGATCCTACCGATCTCTCGCTAAGTGAAACCCCAAGCTCGGGGGCATATCACTACACAAAAAGCCGGACAAAAACTGATACATGGTGATCCATCAACAAACTCCAGCTTCCGAGAGCGCGAACTGGAGTATAAACATTAACCAAACCCCAGAGTACTCCGAGAGCGCGAGCTGGGTACAAACATCAACAAACTCCAGCTTCCGAGAGCACGAACTGGAGTATAAACATTAACCAAACCCCAGAGTACTCCTAAAGCGCGAGCTGGGTACAAACATCAACAAACTCCAGCTTCCGAGAGCGCGAACTGGAGTATAAACATTAACTAACTCCGGATTCCGAGAGCGCGAACCGGAGTATAAACATCAACAAACTCCAGCTTTCGAGAGCGCGAACTGGAGTATAAACATTAAACTAACTCCGGACTCTGAGGGCTCGAGCCGGAGTATAAACTACAACCAACTATGGCTTCGAGGAGGGTGGATCCATCCACCTAACAACTCCGACCGTACCTCCATTCAATGCAGCTTCGGGGATGGTGGACCCGTCCACCTAACGACTTCGACTGCATCCCCATCAAATACGGCTTCGAGGAGGGTAGATCCATCTACCTAACGACTTCGACCGTATCTCCATTCAATGCAGCTTCAAGGAGGGTGGACCCGTCCACCTAACGACTTCGACTGCATCTCCATCAAGTACGGCCTCAAGGAGGGTAGATCCATCTACCTAACGACTTCGACCGTTTCTCCATTCAATGCAGCTTCGAGGAGGGTGGACCCGTCCACCTAACGACTTCGACTGCATCTCCATCAAATACGGCTTCGAGGAGGGTAGATCCATCTACCTAACGACTTCGACCGTATCTCCATTCAATGCATCTTCGAGGAGGGTGGACCCGTCCACCTAACGACTTCGACTGCATCTCCATCAAGTACGGCCTCGAGGAGGGTGGACCCGTCCACCTAACAACTTCGACCGTATCTCCATTCAATGCAGCTTCGAGGAGGGTGGACATGTCCACCTAACGACTTCGACTGCATCTCCATCAAATGCAGCTTCGAGGTGGGTGGACCCGTCCACCTAACGACTTCACTGCATCTCCATCAAGTACGGCCATGAGGAGGGTGGACCCGTCCACCTTACAACTTCAACTGCATCTCAATCAAGTTACATCACTCATTCTCCGAGCATAGATGCAGACTCAACACATGAAAATGAGTGATCAACAGCTGTCATAAAGATACAAGTCCCCACAGTGTGGATGTTAAAATTAAGCAGTGAACAGTATTGCATAACGCCTATTACGGCTTATCCCCAAGACTGGGGGCAGAAGTACAAATTACTGAAAGAAGAGAAAGGTGACTCGTTGCCTCTCCGGCTTAGCGTCCATTAAAACTTAAGGCAACGACTGCATGGAGGCCTTGATGCCAACCAAACATAATGACGCCCAAAGTTACAAGCAACCGATCATATCATACCGCCGGATCGACGGGAAATGTCGATCTGCGCCTTTCATATCATACCATCGGATTGACAGGAAATAAGGTCCGAGCATTCTGCATCATGCCATCGAATCGACGGTCAATATCAATCTTCTTCAACTACAAATCGATGTGACCCGAGCATGCATCGAATATCTTCGACCAGCATAGCATGAATAGAAGTGTAAATCACAAATGAGTGTGACTTTACCATTCGTCCTCCATCGCCTTCCTTCAATCCATCAGGAAGAACATGAGACCAGATGAGCATGACATGAATGCATTTGAGCTGACTTTATCCCTAGATCTAACGGGAGAACGCAAATCGAAATGGACGAGGTTGATCGCCCAACTCCAAAAGAATGCATTGCGACCATTCATTCTTTGACTCTTACCATGACCCGACTAAACGAGCTATTCACAACGAGTGTAACCTAACTGTCCACGCACCAATTCTTACCCTCGATTCGACAAGGGAAGCATCAGTCCTACATTGGACCTTATTGGACGATTCACTCTTCAGTTTTTGCCCAGAACATGACGACATAAGCGGCAAAGTGAATGTCGATGAGGCAACGAAGTATTCTGCCTAGAGGAAAGAACTAGGACACAATGCAGGATAAGGCATGACTCGACCTTCCATCGGTTAACTTTATCCCATGGTTCAATAGGATAGAATGCGAAATTGAAGCAAACATTATCTACCTTGCCACTTATCGAGATATTCCCCTGACTTGGGGGCACGAACGAGAAATAAGATGAAAATAATTTGATCGTTCATCAAACAACTCTCGCTTTTACATCTTGGACTACAGTATAAAACTTGAAGTTATGACCGAAAGGATGCTTAGAGATAGAATCATCAGATTGACGCCCGGACTTATGGGCAACTGATCATCATTCTGACCCATCCGATGATCAATGGATCGCGAGTACATTGAATGGAAAATGCATTGCTTGGAAACGCATGTAGATTCAAACTCATAGTTGGAGCCAGTTATGCAGCAGCACACGATACAAGGCTAAACTCTACTAAGCCTTTGATTCAACGTCCCTGTAGGGCTAATCATTTACCATTGCAAATAAACACATGAGGCGCCTACAACCCATCACGAGTATGGTAGATCAGATCACAACTTTACGTAATTATGAAGAACCCTGCATTAAATGTCGACCCGAGGCATGTCTCGGTGAACAAAAACAATGCGACATGGATCCGGAGAGATCTGTTGCACTTAAAGAAGAAACGATCTGCTCAAAACCAGTGGGTTTATCCATGATGCCCTCCAACCAAAATGAGTATCCAATCCTTTACTTATAAGAAAAACGAACAGAGAGTGGAGGACATACGCCAATTACTCAGATTTGCATGGGGTATGACAAAGCACAGCTTTCCACTTCCAATGATCAACCAACTGATGGGCCTGACCATCAGACATGAATTACTCACATCCATGAATGCAAACTCTAGATACAATCGGATACTAAAGCATGCCCTAGACCAGGAATACAACTGTTTCATTATTGACCTGGGCCTATAGTGCTGTGCTGAAATCCCTGAATTCAAACTTGAGAACGCTTATGCTACTTACCAAAAGACGATTAACAGATCATTCAGAAATCATGTCGGCCGGTCGATGAAAGTAGATGTGGTTAATATGCTCGTGAAATCACGACTACCAACGACCATATCGATGACTTGACAGAGGTATTCAGTGCTCTCCAGAAAATGCAGGATCAAACTCAACCCTTCGAAATGCTCTTTCATCATTACATCAGAAAGACTCTTCGTTTTCATCATCAATTCTCATCGAATCAAGACTAATTTCTAGAAAATTCCGACAATTAGAGACACCCGTGTACCGAGGACAACAAGCAGCTCTGATAAATCGCTTAAAGAGATCTCCCATTTTACCAAAACCTTTGGACCGCGAAGATTTATACATCAATTGGGCCGTGTCAACACACGCCATAAGCGTCGCAATGCTATGTGAAGAGAAACGAATCCAAAGACCAGTATATGATGAAGGCTGGCAATTGACAAGCTCACCTCATTAACGTCCATATCGACCAACCGTTACGATAGGACCAACAGAAACCTTAGAATTCTGAAAAGTTACTCAAATGGAGTATCAAGCTAAGCCAATTTGATATTACTTATCTCCGTCGGAGAGCTCTCCATGGTCAAACATTAGCATACTTCATATCTGAATTCACTACATCGGACGATTATTTGAAGAACAGTGAAGAACCGTCCAACCGATGGAGAACGTACCCCGATGGAACTTCCAATAATCGGCTTTCTAACATCGAAGTTGCATTAACGACTCCTGAGGAACGAACGATCTGCTACGCCCTGAAACTCAACTTCCCTACAACAAATAACGAAGCTAAGTATGACGCCTTGGCGCTCGAACTTGTAAGAAAACGACGAGTGGAAACTTTACATGTCTTATGTGATTACTAGTTAGTAGTACGCCAAGTCAGGGAAGATTATCTGACTTGGGGGCAACGTCTTGCTCCTTATCTCAACCGGGTCCAAAACTACCAGCCGGCTTCGACTATTACACCACTACACAAATCCTCAGAGAACTAAACGAAAAGGCCGAATCACTCGCCAAGCTAGCCAGTTTCGGGATACACGACAAATAGACTTTGTCCCAGTTGAAATACTTATTATTCTAGGCATTGACATATGAAGATCAACTAGATCTTGGAGACGGATCTAGAAAAAGAGTCATGGATGACTCCTATCAAAGATTATCCACGATTGGGGATTCTTTTTGAATGAAGGAATGAGAAATGGCATATCCTCTGTGAAGCCTCACTGCATGATTACGTCTAGATCGTTCGACTCCATCGATACAAAGCATTACTTTTGTATCCATCGATCCGAGACCCAATATGACGTATCCATCGATACAAAGCATGCATTCCAACATCTCAGATCGATCCAGGAGAGGATTGATACAAAGGAAGGACTCAAAACAACCATCGAACGTTGTTACAACTTAAATTTTACTTCGATCCAGGAGAGGATCGATACGAAACTCAATCCAAACAAAAACTAAAGAACTTGACAACGACTCGTGAACGTGCAAATGTTAACGGGAGCCAGGTTAACATATGAACATGTATGACAGACTAACATTCAATTTTCAAAATTTACAGGAGTTGAATGCTTACCTGATGACAATTACAACATCGAATAACAAATCGCTAGCACTCGACACTCAGTTACAACATTGCACTACATAATCACTGACAGTGGTTCAGTAAACATTTATATTACTGGAAATCAATTGAAAGTTACATCTTTTGACGAAAAGATAGCAACTACTCAACGAATCAAATAGAACTTTTTCAGAATGAAGGATGCAGCATTTCAAAGCACGTCATGTTCACACAAGACATACTTTGGGGGGCAAATGTTATCCCGCCTTTTGGCAAGGCCGTGACACCAAGAACTTGACTAGAAACCAATGACAGTTCGTCTTGGAGATCGGTTATACGCATGCTCACTATGGATATCGATGAATTTTTTCCGAGTCCGGATCGGGCTACAATTGATATGACATGACAAGCAAAGCTATGAGAGCCAACATTCGGAATTTCAAGTCAATCGGAGTTCATATGCTCCAGATATTGATGGATCACGGCTGAGAAATCCAAACTTGCATCGATCATATCTCGAGGTCTACAAGTCCAAATGCCACCAAATTTGGACAGTAGCTTACTGGCAACCTAAGGAATGTCCATGCCAAATTTCAGCTCGATCGGAGCAGTTCTTGATCGATTCGAACCAAGGGTCGAATCGATATGGACCAACTTGCATCGATCATATCTCGAGATCTACAAGTCCAAATGCCACCAAATTTGGACAGTAGCTTACTGGCAACCTAAGGAATGTCCACCCCAAATTTCAGCTCAATCGGAGCAAATCTTGATCGATTCGAAGTTGAGTTCGAATCGATATGGACCAACTTGAATCGATCATAACTCGAGTTCTACAAGTCCAAATGCCATGAAATTTTCACAGAAGCTTAAGCACATGATGAAGAATGTTCACATCAAATTTCAGCTCGATTGGATGATTTCTTGATCGATTCGAACCAAGGGTCGAATCGATCCCAAAGTGGGCCCGGATCTCCAGATTTCGGCCATGTGGGCCCTCTCACGTGCCAAAAGCGGTCTCCCTGAATTTTAGGCGAAATATCAGCCTCCTACACCTATAAATAGAGCCCCTGGTCATTCAGAAAAGGGGTCGGACAATTCTAAGTACTAAAGAGCGCCTAGATTCTGCCAGATTTACTCCAGATCACCACCGCTGCTTTAGATCGAGACTTAGCATATAAATTCAGTTGTACTACAGTATAAACAATTGTAATCTTCAAGTATCGAGCAATAAAATCGTAAAACTTCATAGTGGACGTAGGCGAAACGCCGAACCACTCTAAATCGCTTGTCTTTGCAATTTACTTTCTGTTATTTTGATTTTTTGTTAGATTATCCTCAGTTTTAAATTTCTTTCTTCACTTTTATCTCTTCAAAAACTTTCGAAGAGTGTTGTGCCCATTTTTGGTACAAACATGTTAGGTTGGTTGTTGTGCAACTATTTGTTGCCTTACATACTATACCAAAATGCCTTCGTAGATTAATTGCTCTATTTTAACCTTAAGGTGTTGGCATTCATTGATGGAGTGGTCATTGTGCTGATGGAATTCGCTATACTTTCCATTACCCCAAGGCTCCTCTCTCTACCCAGAATGGGAGGAAGTGGGCCGTTTAGATGCAAATGATCACTCATGGTAAGATAGATTGTTTCCATGTCATGATTCAAAGTTGTATAATTTATGTACCTAGGCATGAAGTGCGAACCATCTTCCCCACACTTCCTACCACTTTCTTGTCAACTGTTCTTTTGGAAATTGTCTTCCCTTAGGCCAACTTTGATATTTTGCCTGCTCTCCTCAGCATTATAGAAAATGTTAGCCTCTTCAACCCTCATTATGTCTTTTACTATTTAGAGAAAATCGGTCAAGGATGAAGCATGTTGTTTTTGTAGTTCCACCCACATCGGGGAACAGTACCTTATCTCTGAACATAGGACGACTACCAAGATATTCTTATCTTCTCCCTAGCACGGGTTGATTCTTTGTCGAAGTGATCGACGTATGAGCGTATCAGGCCTTGCCTTATGTTTCCTAGCTCGATTGACATTACGACTCTAGTTTTTGACATGATGAATCAAGATTTGAAGCGAAACACAACTAGATCAAATAGTGGACACTACCGACTTGTAAATGAAGGAACCAATATGAGGTAGATTTGATCAAGGTAGAGAGAAAAGGAAGGCACTCTACATCATCAGAAAGCTGACCGACCTAGGATATTAAGTTGAAGGCTGTGATATGGTCAGACGTGTCGGTGCTCCCATCATACTTGTCCATAGAAGGTAAAGCATGCCTTTGGTGGATGTAGGTGCAAAAAATCTCTTCATAGAAAGGGCCTCCGTTCTTATCGTCTGATAGAACCTCATTGCTCTATTCTTTGTTTATATTTGATGATTTGCTAGTGTAAAGCAACCATTTCTTCTTACAGAACTACCTTCGCATACCACAGATGGCACTGGCCCCTTGTCGATGAAGGAATCCTCCATTGCCTATCCGGTGATAGGGATCGGTGACGGCGGTATGCCTAGGGGCAACGATGATGTAGGACCTGTGTCAACGACCTGTTTCTATGACTGAGGGTGATCTGAGTAGGTAAGGCCGTCTTTTACAAGACTTAGGCCAGGGTACCTCCCGTTTAGGTCAGAAGTGGATCGATTGTTCTCTGGTTTTTGAATTTCTACCTCGCCCCCACCACTGAGATGGCCAAAGCAGTAACGACCCGTATTTTTGATAATTAAAACTATTAAATTAAATAAGATTTTGAAATTTAATATTGTGAGAAATTAAAATTTATGATTTATTAATGAGAAAAATAATTAGAATTTGATTTAATAATGTTGTTTGAATGTTATTGACAACTATTTTAATGTAATTTCAATCAATTAAAATAATTGTAAAGTTGATTTGGTTATAATTGTAAATAAGGAATAAATTAAATGTTGGATTTAAGGTTGAAATTATATGTTATAAATTGGAATAGGTTTATTATGAAATATGAAATCAATTTAATTAGTACGTAAATTTATTAGCTTCTATTTATAAACAATAAATTAGAAATGTATTTGGATTACTAATATATGACAATTTTTTTATTTATCACCTTATTATTTAATCCGTTGAAATTAATTTGAAAATCAAAGAAATTTAATGTAACTAAATATTGCAGCTAATATGAGTTAAGATGATAACTGTAGAATATGAATGTAATAAAATGTAAACAAATGCTAATTATATTCATAAGGTAATAGTTGATTCAATAATAAGAGTGTAAATCGAAATAAAAAGAATTAGATTGAAATTAAAATATAATTAACTTGGGTTTTATTACAGTTGTAATTGAATGCTGAAATTAGTGCAATATTTAAATATTGGATTTAACATGGAAAATTTATTTTAAAAGATTATAAATTTCTATGTAATAAAAAATGATAAAATTGTTAACTTATAAATTTTAATTTAAAGGTTATTAAATCAATTTAATAATAATTTATTTAATTAACGTGTAAAATTAGCCTTTTTGGGCACTGTCTTGGATTTCGGCGAAACCAGTTTCATCGGATCTGTAACAATGAATTATTGTAGGATTTCAAGTTTCGTAACGATCAGATTTATCGTTTGACCGTGCGGGCTCGAAACGCGTAGAAATCAATTAAAAGAATTTAAATGAATATAATTTGATTTTGAAAGCTAACTTCTGTATACAATGGAATTAGAATTTGAAACTAGTTCCATGGAGTTTAAAAATATAGAAAACCTATATTTTGATATATGGGATGACCTACTTTCGTTATGGAAACGAAACGGGCTTTTTAAGTCATTGTTGTCGTTTTGATCCAATCCGATATGTCCATTCGTTCTTATCCATCTCTGCATATATATAGGCTGTTATAAACCGTAGTAGTTTCTCATTTTCATTTTTTTATATGTATCTGTTCATTTATCCGTTCCTTCTCAATGTCAGACTTTCCAAAAACCCTAATTCTCAATTCCAAATCAAATCAAAAATTTAAACTCCTCAAAACCTATCGAATTATATATCATCGCGAAGCTCTCGACGAGCGTAATCTACATCTGCAGCTCGATTTTGCAATCAAGTTTTGGTTTGTCCAGAGATCAGCAGTTTATTCTCGGCCATCCATACTAGGGTTTCGTGATTGACGGTGGATCGTCGACCATTCGATGATCGGAGGGTACTGGCATGTAGAGGAGGTTGAGTGGAGTGCATCGGTGGTCTTCGTTCATGCCGTAGTCGTCGAAGTTCACCAGAAATGGCGAAATATTTTTGGTGGCGGCGGAGCCTCATGGGTGGCCGAAGGGTGGTCGCGAGGCACTGGAGAGGTCGGCAGGTTCAAGCGAGCATGGTTGTGGTGTCTGATGGTGGCGGTGATGATCGTGGCAGGGGCAACAATTGTGTGATATCGAAGGCTGTGCGGCGTTAAGGTTCGATCGTGTTCTCTAGGGTTTGAGAAGGTAGTTTTTTTTACGAATATATCGTTATTTTATTTTAATTTAAATTGTAAATCTCAATGTTCTAACGCCAACAACTTTTTCATACGAGCTCGGATTTGGACATGATTTATTACGTTGGGTTGGTATCAAAATTTCAAGCAACATGGAACATGTTTAGTTAGTTTTGGAGACTGTTCAAATTTTGGGCTTTATTTGGATTTTAAATAGACTAAAAATTAAAGGTGAGTGATTTAACCCACTCACACAATACTAAACCTTCTTATGTTAGTTGAATTAAATTTATGATGTGATAAGAATTTTATTGATTGTTGTTTGGTAATTTAAATTGTCATTTAAGTTTAATTTGAATTTATACTGAATTAAATTGCCTTCTAAATTAATATTGAAATTAAATTGATATTTAAGCACCTGATAATGATAACCAGTTAATTGTTATGATTTATCGACTGATTTGGATATTGATTGTGATGGATGTTTATTTGTTGACATTTTGGATGATTGGATATTTATATCCCTGTTATCACTATGGGTTGAAATGATACATACCCGAATGATCTTATAGATTAGTGAAAATCGTTATGGATTGAAATGATACATACCCGAGCAATTTTATCGATGGGGAAATTTTTGATTCGGGATACGGGTTGAAATGATATATACCCGAAAAATTTAACTATTTTGGGTTGAAATGATACATATCCAATCACTTGACCATAGGGTAGAAAATTATATACGGACACCGTTGTTCGGTTTTAAATTATTTTCTAAATGGTAAAGCATGTTTGATTTATAAATTTGATTTTTAAATTAAATTTAATGATTTTATTTAAAATTTATATTAGGAAAATAATTTATTTTATATGATTTAAAAGTTTCAAATTATAAGTTAATATATGGTTTTAAATGTAAATTTAAGATTTTTACTTATAATTTTATTTAGTTTAAATATATAATTTAAATAGTTTAAAATTTAATTTAATAAAATATTTAATATAGTTTTAAGAGATTTATTTGAATATAATATAATACAATAAATATAGTAATAAATATAGATTTTTATAATATAATAAATTTAGTTTTAATTTAATATAATAAATAAAGATTTTTATATATTAACTTTAATAAATAAAATTGAAGAAGTTAAGTAGAGAATAATTTGTAATTAAATGCGATTTAAAGGATTTTATAAAAGATTTTTTATAAAGGATTTTATAATGGTTTTATAAAGGAGTTATAAAGGTTTTAAAGGATTTTATAAAGGGTTTTATAAAAGAACTTGTATAAAGGGATTTGGAAGCGTTTTAAAGGAATTTGCGTAGAGGTTTATGAAAAGGGGAAGAGTTGTAAACTGTTTTGGAATTTATAAATAGCTTTATAATGGTTCTAAAGCATATAAATTGTTTGTAAATGGTTTAAGAGAGATTTATAATTTATTTTCGAAATTGATTGAAAGAGATCTTCCTGATATTTATGAATATTTATACTTTTAGAATAAGTATATGGATATCTTGATATGAAGGTATAAACTGTTTTCTGGATTTATTATTAAAAATGTTTATAAAATGACCACGGTGTGAAATAAGCGTTTGGTTGTTAAAGAGACTGGGGTCGGATATTGTCATACTCTCTCCCAATTCCGAAACCACTTTAACAACTATGCACGTGGTGGAGAATCCAGAACGAAGTAGGATGGTTTAGCGAACGCTACTGGTATGAGGTAAGAACGCAGCCCAAACCTACGGGTCAGCTTGAAATGACTAAAACAGAAGCTATCCCGGGCCAAGTGAGGTCGCTCCTCCTATCGGATAGACTTCTTCGATACCATATCTGTTACTTTGTGATTAATTGGTGATCGCCCTCTATTTGATTATTGGTGTAACGACCCAGAAATTCTAAAAGTTTTATAACGTAATTAACTGAAATTTTGTGAAATTTTATATATTTGAATTTGGAAATAAAATTTTATATTTGACATACGTCTATTTTAACATAGCAAATGGTAAATTTTTATTTAATAATATGGAAGTTTATTTTCTTGTGTAAATTCTATTTCAATTCAAATTAGTTAAAATGGATGAAAATAAAATGTTTTTCAAACCTGAATATTTTACACAATAAATTTGTAAATCGTCTTCTGAGTGAGACGTCATCTTTCGTTTTTCAAAATTTTGATTGATATTACTCCGTTTATCTTATTTTTGGCAAGTTAGCAGCATTTTTGGTACCGGTTATCGACTTTTAATCGAATGATCGTACCACTAATATCTGTATACCGTTTTGATCGTCTCGTCGTGCTGATCTCCGTAGTATATTTATTTCTGTATTTTGAGCTCTGATATGCAACAGTAACGATGAAACAGTTTACCATATCGGTACCTGTTTCGTGCGTTTTGATTTCTTGGGTCTATTCAATCCCCACCGTGTATTAACCCAACAGTTAGTTGCTTTTATTATCTCCATAAATTCAGGTGTGACTTTTCCATTCCCTTTGATTGATAGATTTGTTGTTGTTCTCTATTCTTTCTCTCTCTCTCTCTTCATTGCTTTATAAAAGAAAGAAACTATTCCACCAAAACATAAATATTTAATTGAAGCCAGGTCATCTCCTTATATATTTATCTCGTGCCTTAAATCCTATCACTCACGTTCTCCTTTTTCTCTCTCTCTTCCCTTTACTTAAATCTATTTTTGTTGCCTGCACTTCTTCATTTTACATCTCCTTCACAAATTCAAGCTTACTCTCTTTCACGCTCACGCTCCACCACTGCCGTTTCACCTCACACCAACCGAGATCCATACGCCCTTCTCATCACTATCCCTCCTCCATGCCTGGCACCATCGGCTCACCCATGCCGAACCCAGCTTCTCGCCTGGCCTGCTGTAGATCTCCTTTCCTAGCGCCGAGACCCGACCTTCCTCCTTTCTTCCCTCCCATCGCCGAACAGCATGCCTCCGCCTAGCAACCGAAACTAGAACTCTCAACCCCATCCTCTGTGCCTCGACAGCCGCCTGCGCTCATGGAATCCTGTGACTTCGTCCGCCTCTTCATTGCTGTGACACGTGAGTGGCAGCTTCTCTTGTTATCTATATTCTTATGTATATATATATATTATTCAAAGTTTTTTTGTAAGCTAGTTTTAATAGTATGTTAGTTTATATATTATAATATAGCTATGAGTTGTTTACATATATTATACATAAGTTTATACAAGCGGTGAATAGTTGCGGTATATGTATGTAAATATATGTTAGTAATATCTATGTTCTAAAACGTGAAGGTTGCTTTTTGAATATAATATGGTTAGAGTGGTTTTAATATGTTTTGCTTATAATATATCGTATATACATATATAGAAATCATGATTTTAAAATATAACATATACACATACATTTTGATTTAAATATATACGGATTTCTACCTTATCATATATACGGTCTGCTTGTTATATAGGTTAAGTTTATATGAATTATATTTAGTATTTTTATGTATAAAGATACGTGAAATTTATATAAAGGGATTATATATTTGCATCTATATTAGCTTATATATTTTATCTCTTGATTTAGGATGTATAAGCTCTGTTTGTTTATATATATACATTTTACAATAAAGTAAGTATACATTGATTTTATAATAAAGATTTATTTTAAAATATAATATGTAATTTTTATATATATATGCTGAAATAAATGTTGATATTTTGAAATATATAAATTTACATTGGGTCGAGTATATATATAGGTTATGCATATATTAGTATATATTCATAGTGGTGTCACATAATACATATGAAACTAGTTTATTGCAATATCAAGATGGGTCCCCGTAATACTGTTCTGTGAAAGCACATATGTACATACGGCTGTAACATTTTGATTTTTTTCCAGAGTATATATTATATGCAATAAGTTATATGCAATAAGTTATATGCATGTGTTATAAGTATTTGAGTCATATTTATATCCTGGTGGTTGTAGATTGTATATAGGAAAGTAGAAAGTATTTTATATAATTTCAACAATAAATGTTTAAAGTGATATGTGCAGATTTATAGATGATTTCCTATAACATATATGTGTTTAAAATATATATGCTAGTTAAACATATCAAGGTGTTTTTACTGTTCGTATATATATATATATATATCTTTATACAATGGAAGTCTTATCCTTCCTTTTGCTGAACAAAATGATTATTTTCCTATGCTTACAGTTTACATCAGTTTAGATTTATATCTAATAAATTGTATTATATGTTATAAATATGAAGTGCACTTAAGATTTTGGAACAGGTTAGTTGTATATCAGTTTAGATATCTATATAGGTATAGCGTATAGGTATGTAAGTCATATTTGCATTTATACATAAGTACATATATTGGAATGTTTGATTTGATATATTATGATTAAAAATATTATATATATATATGTTATTTTGATATTTATCTTGATTTAAAATATTGATTTCAAGGAAATAATAATAGATATATATTCTGTCTCTATCAAGCTAATTCTAATTATTCCGTCAATTCCTATTTATCAGCTATCCATCGCATTCGTGCCCATCTTGTTTCGCTTTGGAATTCGTGCTTGGATTCGTCGCTCATTCCTTTGTCAAATCTATTTCTCTAGCCTCGAAAATTGAGCAATCACTCACAATTAACGTTCTTATATTTATTAAATTTGATTTCAATTGAAATGACAATTGAAATACATTGTTAAATTTAACTGTTAATTTTATAATTGCTAGATATGATATGCTATCATCTGAAATTGTTCACCTGTGGGATATGACACCATATCCTATTGTTTATTTAATTTGTTACTGATGATATATCTCTGTTGTTGAAATGTTATATTATTATTTTTATATCTGTTATCACTCTGCAAGTTCCCTGTTAGTATAGAATTCCCTATGGGTTGAAATGATACATACCCGAACGATCTGTAGAATAGGAGAAAATCGTTATGGGTTGAAATGATAAACCCAAGCGATTTTCATTGAATTGAATTTGGGATTGCGGGTTGAAATGATATATACCAGTAGATATTTAAACTACGGATTGAAATGATAAATATCTGTATCACTTGACCATAGGATAGAAAATTTTATACAGACACTGTTGGTCTATATATAAATATTTTAAAATGATTTCTATGGTTTTGAAAGGAAATATGTATGGTTTTATTTAATATTGAAATATTTTTTTATAAATAAATTTTACCATAAAGTATTTAATAATAAGCCTTGATTTAATAAAGTTGATTTAATTAATATATAATATGTATAAGTATTTATTTAAAATTACAGTAAAATAGATTTTAATGATTTCTATAAGTTAAGGTTGGAAATATTAATTGAATTTATTGTATTTAATTAAGAATTTGGTTTAATTAAATTGATTTGAAACTTATTGAATTAGAGGATTTTAAGATATGATTTTGTAACTGGATTCCGATATAAAGTGATTAAATGGATATGTCAAGTTTAAATAAATTGGAGAAATATTTAGTTATTTTGTAATTTGGGGTTTATTTAAATGATAATGGATTTATTAAGTGAATATTTCAAAACTAAATAATAATGAAGTTAAAATGAGATATATATGAAATTATCAATTTAGCTTTTTGAAGTGCTATAATTTGGAAAATATATATTTGAAATGGAAATGATATTTTGGTTTTGAAGTATAAATTATTTTGGAATGACCACGGTGTTATAATGACGTTTGGATGTTAATAAAATATATTTCTACATAGTAGATAGTTCCACGGATCCTTAGAGGATGGTTATCCCAAACATCCTTTAAGTTACTTGTATTTCAGTTGATATTTCACTTGAGTTGGATTTATTGATATAAGAATGTTAATCCTGACTCGAGTATTTTGTGTTTTGCTTTACGCTCGGGTCAGACTGAGTGATACAGCAATTGAGACTCACCTTGAAGTTTGGAGCTTCGCTTGGAGATCCAACTATCGATTCAGCTTTCAGCTTTTTCAGTTGGTTTGTTCAGAGATGTCATCAATCTGTATTTGAGATATTCTATGTATTTTATTTCAAACTCTATTGTTTACATAGTAGCTTCATGAACTACTATTTATCTATTCCGCTGCATTATTATAATACTCTGTGTCTGTGATTCTGTGATTATTTTATTTACTGTATATGCTGAGTTTTTCCAAATTTTAAATTAACAATCTGATATTTTGAGCAATTCAAGTCCGACATGTGCGGATGCGAATGGTTGAAAATACCGGGTCGTTACAATGGGAGTGTGTTTCGAGGTGGGCGGTAGTAGCTGCTATGCATTACCACTAGTCTGGGTGTGCAAAACGGTAGAATCCTACCCTGGGCATTGCCTCATGTACCTTGTCATATGCCTTATCGGGCCTATTATGATTTTGGTTTATATCGTACATATGGAGTGCTCCCTGATAGCCCACCAATTTACGGTGGAGTTTACTGTACTGTATAGACTATGATGCTTATATAAAATGCGTTAAGGGTGATATGAGTAACGCCTTAAAGCAATTTTAATACTTTACTTTACTGAAAGACACTACATATATATAGCGTATTTACTACATATAGATAGTTTAATGGATCCTTAGGAGATCGAAAATCTCGAACATCTCTTAAGTTATTGCACGCACGTTATACACTGGATAGGAGATGTAAAATCCCGTAAACATCTCTGAAGCCATCACACTCATATTTACTTGTTGTTGATTTAACTTACATAAGATCTTTTAGTTCCGACTTGAGTGTTTTGTCTTTTCATTACACTCGAGTCAGCCTGAGCATTTCAATGTTGAAGACTTTATTTGTGGAGGACAAAGACGGAGTTTGGTATATTATATTATTAGTAATTTTCCACTGCATCATTATTGGTATGTCATTGTTTGTACTCTGATTGTTGTAAAAATTGTGTAATCAAATGTATATTATAAAACAGCTTCATGAACTGTTTAATTTATTATTATATTTTGTCATTCCACTGTGAGATTCTGTATTTTGTTTTTTCCCTTCTTTTTCTTATTTTCTTATTTACCCCATTGACAATTCTCACTTTTGAATGGTTTGAGTTGACATGTGTGGTTTATTGTTGATTTAAATCATCCAAAAAGGGGGGTCATCACAAAAGCGCTAGTCACTGCCTGTTTGTCGATGAAATGTCTATCGGTTTAGAAAACCGTTGAACGAATTTAGAAATAAAATAACCACAAGCGCACGGCGTACACTTGTAGTACGTGGCGAATACGGGTTGATCCACAGTGAATTGATGATTTTAAATCTCTATTCAATCAAATTAACCAAAGTTGAAAATGTGATTAGCTAAACATGTAGAAAACTAGCAAAAGAAAATTGATAAAGATATGAGAGTGTGAAGGCAATTTAGAGGCAATTTCCACTCTCTAGATCACATAAATCAACAAAATTAAGTTATGATCTCTCTTTTCTTGTCATTAGTGTAATTAGTTGATGTGATTATCATAAGTATGATATATTTATGCTATTAATTAGCACAATATAAACCATCAAACTATAACACAACCACTAATATACATTTATCTCTTATGAAATATGACAACAAAGTTGAAAGCAAAATCTATTTTAAGCATGTCCTATTAACTATTATTTAGAAATATAGGCCATCAAATTTTAATTTCAACAATCACTTCAATACCATCATCATATGTAGATGAAGAGGTAATCATTGTTTGTGATTGTTTAAGCATAGCCTATTTGTTGTCAACAATATAGGCTATCAAATTCACATCAAAAACAACAAGTTAAACCACTTCATATTAAGCACAAAAAGAGAGCATAAACATCAAAATGTTGCATCTACATACTATAGAGCTTCATTACTCCTAAATTGTAGGGATTAGCCTCTCATATTTGTTATTATATGAACAAATGTAGAAAGCAACATGAAACTAACAAGAGGAAAAAGAGAGCAAAATGTAAGGAAAACTATTCTAATTGCATAAAATAAAAGAGATCTACACTACAACATGAAAGGAAATAAACAAGAAAATGAGAAGATCATGTATTAAATTGCATAAAAAAGAAAAATTACATGAAGATAAAAATGGCTAAGTAGCCATGAAAAGAGAAAGAGAAGAGCTTGTTTATTTGTTAGCCTAAACTAAACTAAAGAGAGACTAAGGGAGGAGAGTTACATGAAACATAAGGGGATTTTATACATGTGTTAAACCCTAATTCATAATTTTGGGGAATGCCCAAAATACCCTCTTAGGAAGTGTGGAGGCCAAGTAATCATTAGATTCAAATAATCCTCATTTAAGTGTACATGAAGCCATTAATTCCATAAGCATGTGCATTAGCCTCTAATTTGTACATTAAGGTAGATGGGTAGGTGGGGTCCTCCATTATCTTCACTTTGAATTATTTCCATCTTCATTTATTCTCTTCACTCTTGTGCATGCATATATCATCATGTAACCACTTGTAAAATTCACCAAATTTCCTACAAAACAACATAGAAAATTCCAAGTAAATTTTCACAATTTAATAAATGCATAAAAATGACTATTTTACCCCTATCTGAAGATGAATATGTGACAATTTGAAAATAATTTGAGTTTTGGTTTAAACAAGTTAAAATACCCGATATGATCATTTATTTAATTTAAATAGATTAAATATGGTGGTAAAAATATGCACATTTATGTGCACATCACTGCCCCATCTTATTTTCGAAGACGATGAAACACGGGAATTCTTTCTACGTAAGGGGAACGATGATTGGCGTGGATCTCTCGGTACACTGATAATTCGGCTTTTGGGTCATCGTAGACATTTCTTTGCTTGTAGGAAGCATGCACATTCCTACGGTAGACATGAGTGTCTCCTTTAGGGGTTTGCAACACGATCCTCTCATGAGCATCATGCATTATGTTGAATCTATCAGGAATAGGCTGGATAGAGGTCCGGTCAGTCATTGAAGGGACAATCGGGCTAAAGTTTATAGTTGTCTGAGCATCCATTCTATTCTTTCATGCCATGAGTAGGTTGTCCTATGATGGTTAAGTTATTGGTTATGCTAAGCCACATACCTCATCCCTAGGATGGGATAGATGACATTGACCCTAGTGGCTGCATTAGTATTGCGACCATTGGAGTTGTTAGCTTTGTTATCATTAAGATTTTTCATGGTGTGAACATGAAAGGAATATGTGGAGAAAGAAAATAAAGAATAATGAAAGCTTTTCAAGTGAGACTGTGCTTCTAGCGTCAAAATGTTGACTAAAATTTTAGCCAATATCGGAATTATGATTAAGAGATGATATTAGTTAAGGTTACTTAATGATAACTTAGTTGAAAAATGGAAAACAAGGAGATAATATTAGCAAAAGTAGTAAAGGCACATAGTACAAAGTGGTTCGATCAATGTTGATCTACGTCCATTGTAAATGATTTATTATTCCTTTGTTTCTTTTACAATGACTCCTGTTACAAGAGAAAATAATAAGAAATTACAATGCTTAAGAGCTTAGATTGTAAAACCTTTGTAAAATTGTATGTCTTTATATATATTTGTTGGAATCTGTAGTGAGTGGCTGAAATTGCATAGTTGAGCCACTGAAATCATGTTGGGCCATTGATGATGTCACTTAGCCTGATGCGCGACTACTGGAGTGCCAGTTGGTTGGCCTTACTTTGAGCATGCATTAGTCAAGGTCAAGCATCATAGGTTTAGGCAATGGTTATGCAGAGGTTCCATGGTGGCAGCAAAGGACACATAGTGGTTACTGCATAGTAATGCTTTTGTTAGATGAATAACGCCATTTGTATCAGTCTGTTTAGGGAAACGGTGCTAACAGAGCTTCTTTTTGTAGGGGTAGTTTGATGTCGGCAGCCGGAGCCTATCGAGAAAAGACAAGAAAGCTTCAGCAGGTACGGGCGGTCGATGAAGAGGGCAAGGGAGGGACTTCGCTAAGGAATGGGTCGTTAACCCGACTACACAATTTCGAGAGGGATACTTCATGCCAGTCTAACTCTATTGTTGTCCTCCACTTATAACTATTAGAAGCTTAGCTTTGGCTATTGTAGGCATTGGGGTTGAGCAGGAGGCCTAACTTGTCATTCGGTTGATGGTAAAGCCAGTTAACCACTATGGAGTGCTTTAGGGACATGCGGGTATTTGTTATTGTCGCTTGTAGGTATCTATGTGGGTGGCATTTTACTTTTGCATGTGGCATTGATAGGCGGGCTGTTTATTGAGGGAGCCTTGCTGGTTCAAGCTGGGTATGAGCCGTGTGACGTTGGCAAGCTAAAGCGTTAGACTATGGAAGCATATGGATCAAGTGGCAAGCCAAGATACATACCGCTGCAATCATACATGAGAGTTTGATGATGCTGGCTAACCCATTCCCCATTTACGGGAAATTCAAGCAATAGGGTTAGACATACGTTTGAGTATCATAAATACTACAAAAATACTAATAAGACATCATCAGTTTCTACTAGTATATGTAAACATCTCCGGTACCCGCAATATGCGCTGAAGGATCGTGATATAACTAACTACCCAAAACATAAACACCTTTTGCACCCGCCTATGTGCTACAGGATCGTGTTATAATCACATAAAAATTTGCCGAGGGAACAACTATTTCTCCAGGACAACTATTTCCTTTAACATTGAAGGAACAACAATTCTTTTAGGATAACTATTCCCTACATCAGACATGCCTCATATCCAACTACACAATACATCAATAACATAATAAGCGTGCCCAAATATCCACTATATGTCAATATGAACTCAATACGATATCCAACCATCACTAAACCTATCATACATCTAATTTTACATATATCGGGCACACACAATCAACGATATCTATACACCTCGCCACGTTAAGTTCGTAACGCATTGTCACCTTCAAGGTATCCTAAACTGTTGCATGAAGTCCCTGTTATACAAATGCCGCCTCCCGATGGAAATGGCCTGGTTGGATTTAGGTTCAACCTAGCCCAACCAGCCTTCCACTAACATATCGGTGGTTCACCACTTGTTGACCAGTCGTAGATTGGTACATTAGAGGTAGTACCATCGATACACCGATGTTGTGTCTGTAGCTCCTCGTTTTTGTTATATTTTACCCATTTTGTTCTCTGTTCGATTCATTTATGCCTTTTCATATTCTTACTTATTGTATTTTGATTAAATACCATCTAAATACATTCCATAGTCATTATATCATCCAATTTCATTATGATTAATCTAATTCACTATAAAATTTGTATTTTCTCCATTTTAACCAAATTAGACTATTGTTAATATAATTATCCAATTTAATAACTAAATTTGCTCTTAATTAGACACTTATTAATGTTAAATTAGTTTAATTGCCATATATATATAGTAATGGTCTGCTAACATCAATTTAAAGATCCAACCTGGAAATGAAGAATAATTTCCACTGTCCAAAAAAGCATGCCAAGAAATTCTAGCAGCTCGCCTTGAATTCCACTCCAAATCGTAGTCCTTATCTCCACGATCGTGGATACCAAGTTCACCAAATTCCGTTGAAATTTATGTGAATATCAGGTTTTGAAGATTTGAAGAAGAAAAAGTGGGAAAGAAATGTCATTTTAGAGAATAAGGAAAAATGAGGAGGGAAATTATATATTTTAAAAAATAGGCTATATATATTAGCGGAAAACATCCACTATATTCTCAAATTAAAATAATAGGCCAAACGCCTTTAGTCCAATACAAATCCAAAACCTCTATCCCTCGTATCTCCTCCGTATGACCACTGATATGGACAAGTTTATAGTCGAAATAAATCAAAAAACGCTCTACGCAATGGCGTAGCTTTCATTGCCAAATTCCAGTGTTTGTAAAATGAGTGTTTCCTCTCATTAAATAATTTGACCAAAATACTTATTTTTATTTATTAAATTAACACCAAAGTATTACAAAAGAACAATTTTATAAAAGAAATAGCCAAAATTAGCTCGTTTTATTATAAACTAAGACCTATAGAAGCTATGATTTGCTTAAGGATAAAATTTACCATTTTCCAAGAAAAACAAAGATAAAAATTGCATTATTAATTATATGCATTAAATATCTTCATTATTTTTCTAAAAATTCTTTGAAATAATAAATTGAATGGAATTATTTGATATACTTATCCTCCTTCAACAAGTTGATGCCACTTATTAGGTACTTTTATAGTAAACATATTTTGGATTTGAAGTTGACTCTTTATTCAATAACTTCTCACTTTCACCTTATCTTTTATGTAGTCAACCGTTATTCATTTTTATTTTTCATATAATTTTATGACTTCTAATATTAATATGAGTTTTCTTTGGAGATCCAACCAAACATTGGATATGACTTGTTTCTCGAGCATCAACCCAACATTAATACGAATTCTTATAATATTATTTATAAATTAAAACATAACACAATATCATATTTAAAACCAAATACGATTGTTATGCATGCAAGATGAAAATTATAACCATGTTCTGTAATATATACAATACACAATGTTATCGTTCAAAAATAAACAAATAAGTGAAACATAATATTGCCATCAAAAGCATATAAAATATTACCCTAATAATATTTCAGTTAGTTTGTTGAAGAAAATTATCTACTAATATATTTTTCTCATTTATTTTATCTTTTTTCTAAATTTGCTAACGAAAAGAAAAGCAATTATTAAGAATAGGGTGAGTTCATACTTTAATATTTCTCTATAGTAAATATGCATTTGTTAAAGTTACGAAACAATGTACACAACGTATTCCCTCACAAAGTTAAAACTTATAATGATTCTAAAATGTTTTCAATATAATAATTTAACTAAAATGAGTTGATTGATTAAAATTAATTATTTAATTGATTATATTTAAAGAGAACTAATATGTAATTGATTCTTGCACTAAATTTAATTTAAATTAATGATAATTAGTTTAATTGATTCTCTAATTAGTACAAACTAAAATTAAATTGAATTAATATCAATTAATCTCTTTTATCAATTGCACGGTATTAATATTTTATATGGTGCTTCTTGTTTGAAGTTTGTTTGTTTATAAACATTGCCGGTATGTAGGAACATTCTTTGTACATGTGCGAATAAATAAATGAGCAAGTTTATTTTATTATCAATTATCTAATATATATTCACATAAAATACTTAAACTAGAAAAAATGAAAGAACTTTTTGTACACACATCGGTACAATAATCCATCGCTAAATATATTTAGTGTTCTAATCGTTAAGAAATTAGTTCTAGCGAGGTTCATGTTTTTGCCAATTTCTATTACATGAAATTTTACGTATGTCATCATCGAATAATATCAACAAAATTAGCTAAACTAAAAAATAAACATATTAAGTAAATTATGCATATTCTCTAATAAACTTATATGATTAAAAAATCTGCATATATATTTCGATAATTTAAAATTAGTTTTAAATATAAAGGATTACGATTTTGATATTGGTGCCTATATAGAAAAAAGCATTTTTAGAATGAAAACTTTTTTAGTTTGTAAGCAAGTACCAAAACTGATGATGCTAAAATATTTAAAATCTCTCTTAATGATTCCAACGCATATAAATACATGAGAGACACCATGTACAAATGTAAGGATCCTTATTTTAAATATTAGAGGATCGTCTAATATTATTTTTAAATTTATATGGGTCGTATGATGCTATAACTTTAGGAAATGTTGAGTAGTGACATTTTTCACATTAAAATTTTTATTGAACGATTTTGACACAGGAAACTTGTTAGGACTATAAATTTGATAAGAGTCAAACTTGGGATCGATACCACTTTCATTCGAAAGATACGATGGTTTCCCTTTCTAGAGAGTGGTCATAATAGCTTTTTAGACTTACCATCTAAGAGACATGGCTTTTTGAAGTTTCGTAGTTTTTGGAGCAAATTAGTAGGTAATTTATTAAGCCCGGATTAGGCCCATTTACCAATTTCAGGATTTGTGCTTAATTAGGAAGATGGGATGATTCCAAATCTCTTTTCCTACTTCCAAAAACTGAACCAAACTTCCATTAATCCATTTTTAACAATAAAGCAACCATTTTCCCTACTTAAATTCGCCAAATCACGTCATTAAAGGGTAAATAGCAAGGAGATTAACTTGATTACTATTTGGGTCATCTTGGGATTTGTGCGTCTACTGTTCTACCTTAGATTTACTTGGGATTTATGCTAGGTTTGATCTAGTTGCGTGATTTTGCATCTCTCACTATCCTATGTTAGTTAATAAAGCAAAACTGGTGTTTTTGAGATGGTTTTAAATGTTAAAATAGTTTCAAACTTAGATCTAACCTTAGTAACAACTTTAAAGAAAATTTAAAAAGATAATTATGTGTTTTGATTCATTTTAGACCATTTTATAAAACAACTCGTCATTTTGTATATGGTTAGATTTAGGATAATATATATGCTTGAATACGATGTATTGCTTATATATATGATGGATTGATGTTGTGTATTACTTGTATGTGGTTTTTCGTTGTGCATTTAAGTCGTTTTGGTGTAGTTAGAGAATAGTCGTCATTTGAGTGATTCGATGAGAAAAAATGTTCAAAACGTGATGCGATCGAGATATAGTGCTTTTAGAAGTTAGGCAACCTACACTTTGATCACAAGTGATTTTGATTGGATTTGGTGGTGTTTTGATGCAAAGAAAAACAAGTTGGTTGTGGCTTAAAATTTAGTCAAGGGTAAATATACTTTATGGGACTTGATGGCAAGCTTTGGGCTTAGGTTGCTGGGACTCTAGATCTGGAAGAGATAACAAATGGTTTTGAAGTTAAGTGGAAATATAGCTAAATTTTTGACCATCGAAAGCTTTCCCACCATCATGATTTGCTCTGGGCATTTGAAGCGTGGCTTTGGGACATATGCATGGTAGCTTCAAGGCATGAAGATTGGATGAGAGATTTTTTATGCAGGGACTTGGAAAATTTGGCCAAGGTAATATGTCGGTAGCAACTTGATTGACTCCAAAAAAATTTGGTTCCCTACTTTGTGGCGTTGAGAGGGTGACATTGGGGAAGAGCTTGGGTAGCGAGGGCTTTGAGTTAGTAAATACTTAACCATTTTTGGGTTAAGTGAATCATGTCGGACATGACATGATCATGCATTGCCGACACGATTATGGTCAGTGGCCATATGGGGTCTGAAGGGATTTGAAATATGGACTTGTGGTTTCGTGCCTTGTGTATTAGTTCATTTGTTCGACGTTTAATTCCAACGTTATGGCGTAATGAACAGTGACCGTGACGATGAAATGATGACGTGATGCTTCGATGTGATGACTTTGGAACATCGATGAGATAATTCTATAACATATGAGCGGTGTCGAGAGATGTTCTGATGAAGACGACTCGCTAATTCGAGTTATGATGATGATCCAAAAGGACGGTTTCAATGATGGAATCTCGTGAGTAGAACTATGATTGTGTTCTACTATGGAGATGAATGGAATAGAACGTTGATTGTGTTCTATACTATGGAGGCATGTGCAAATGGATCATTGATACTCAAAGGTTTCTAGCGTGCTTGTATAGAACGGGTATATAGTGACGCGCACCTAGATAATGATCAAATCCATATCTTATGACCGTTGGTCACCCTGTTACTTATGATTGTGGGTCTAGCTCCTAGCCATATGAAGCGGCTTGGATTTGAGCACCGAGAAACCAAAACTTTTATTAAGCCTTAACTAATGATTAGGCCATACGAGTTATCTTATATCTAATGCACCAGAGTGATGTGAGGACAATTTGGTATATGTTATATTTGTTATGTTTGTTATATCATCCTAGGGTTGTCACATAATGTACGTATTATGACTGGATACCCATACGCTTAGCACTTTACTTAGACTTGCAGTACACTTATATGATGACGACGATAATAGATTAACATATACCGATGTTATGTGCTCTCCTTGGATGCTGGGATAGGTTAGGTTTGATTCTCTATATCCTATGTCCAATATAATATATTGACTTTCATATTATTTTGAGATTTTTTATTGCTCTCACTAGACTTTTGTCTAACATGAAGTTTTACACTTTGATTCTTATTATCTCAAGTGCTCTAAAATGAGTAGACTGAATAGTAGATGTAGAATGGCACATGAGTTATGCAAATAGACTAGCAGGAGGCTACACTTTCATGTACTATTACTTGGGCTCATATTGCTATTATTTTGTTACGTGACACTGTGGAGCCTATACGGTGTTCGATTATTAGCTTAGAGGCAATTTATTATTTGTGTTATTATTTGATGTATAAAACACTATGATCTATGTTGTGTATTGCTTATATGAACATGTGCACTCTGATTATATGTTTCATTCGGTTATTACCGTTTCCACTCTATTCACCTCGATAATCATCCTATATTAGCTAGGTACTATTACATCACACCATACATGTATATTAGGTATCGAAGGTGTAAGGCGACCATCAAATTTGGTATCAGAGCATAGGTTCTGTAGTAAACCTAAGGTATACTGGGCTCCACTGGAGATAAGTAGTAGTTATCACCTTTGGATGGATCGACCATGTATGAGAGAACATACTTATTGTGCATTTAGATTTTCAAAACTATATCGTAGTTTATATAGTATATAAGTTGCATTGCACACACGAGTCACATTGATGCATCTTTTTCCTTATGAGAGACTGATCATTCTTATTATAGATAAGAATGAAGAGGTATACAAGAACCGTTGCTAGGAACTCCATCTCAAGAGTTAAGGAGAGGGTAGGTTCGAGGGCTGCTAACCCTAATTTGTAGAACAGTTCACTTAGATGGTGTGAAACATGGTCTAGATTGCCCGAGTCACTCCTACTGACAATGGTGCTCAAGTGGTGGTGCCCAAGGTCGACTTTTTTTAGGTTGAATAAAGATTATTATAACTTGGGAGGAAAGCATTCCTTGGAATGGATTCGATCGTGAAAGTCCAAGATTGTATCGACACTTATAAAAGGACCTTTGAGACATAGAGTTAGGAGATGCCATGAAGAGGAAGCTGGCATCTACACAACTTCAAAAGTGAGTGGTGGGTGGTGGAATTCCATCAAGATCACCACTCCCGAGGATTAGATTACCTACGAGCAGTTTAAGAAGAGGTTTGAGGAGAAGTATTTACTGGTTGCTCAGAAGTTGGTACCATTCTACAACTTTACTGATTTGTAGTAGGGAGATTAGACCTCTTGGAGTATGAATTCAAGATGTTGTCAAAGTAAGGTTTATTTTTTGTTGATACTCCACTAAAAAAGAATGAGAAGTTTATCATGGACCTGGAAAGTGGCCTAGGAGAGAGCTTGTGGGACATATAGACGAGTCCATTGAAAAGCTTGTCGAGGAGGCTCTCTGTCATGAGAATTTGTTTCCCAAGGCTAAGATAAATATTATTCCCAAGAAGGATCCAAAGTTGCAAGCTAGAGGGGAGGTAAGAGAAAGTGGAACAATGGTATGAAGAAGCAGTTTTAGCAGGGTAGCTTGAAGAAGGGCAAGCGGGAGCCTACGTGCTACAACTACGGAGAAAAGTGTCATCTTATCAAAGATTACAAAGATGAAGGAAGGAAGCGTTGCAACTTCAACAAATTCAAGCATATTCATAAGAACTATCCCAAACCACTTAAGTAGAAGAAGTTGGCAAAAGCATATGCTTTAAATGTTATTCCACCTTCGTCGAATGCTCCATTGGTGAAAGAGAAGGGGAAGAGCATCGTTATTTAAGGTATGCTTTTCCATTTATGATATTCCCATACGTTTTTTGTCTAATATGAAGGCTTTGCATTCGTTTGTATCTGGTGATTTGGTAGATAGATTAGGATTAAGACCCAAGATAGTTGATCGACTTTGATCGTGACAAACCCTGTTAGCGGCTCAGTCGGCCCGTGCATGGTTTGTCGAGAACTAGTGTTATCAAGTCATGGATGCCATCTTGTTTGTCATTGTTTTATTTTGGGTTTTGTTGGGTTTTGTATTATTTTGGGGATGGACTGGCAAAAGAAGTGTGGAGTAATGGTGGACTATGTGAGGCCGTTGGTAATGATAGGGACCGATGATGGGTGGAAATCGGAGATAGGTTGGCTGCTTGATTATGAGGTGATAGTTGGATTTCTATATCCACGAGAGATCTGACATTATAAGTCATCTTCGATGCCTATAGCTAGGGAGTATCCAGACATATTTTAGGAGGTGACTAGATTACCATCACATCGGGAGATGGTGTTTCGTATTGATCTGGTCAATGATGTTAGACCAATAGTTATGCCTTTGAGGCATATGTCACCCAAAGAGCAGAGGGAACTAGAGTTACAAGTGAATAACCTATTGAGGCAAGGGTTTATTCGTAGGTGTATATCTAAATGGGAGCACCTGTAGTATTCACCACTAAGGCGGATGGTAGATTGTGTGTTGATTACCATAAACAAAATAAAGTGACTAATAAGAACAAGTATCCACTTCTGTTTATCAATGAGTTGTTCGATCAGCTCCACAGTGCGAAGGTACTTTCTTGGTTAGACTTAGTGATGGGTTTCACCAACTGACAATGGCCAAAGAGTGTGCCTATCATAGAATTTTTATGCTATCTGGATTTTATGACTGGTTGGTTATGTTGTTCGGGCTGACCAATGCATCGACATATTTTGTTGATCTTGTGAACTGCGCTTTTTAGGGATCACTTAAATAAGTTCGTGCTTGTGTTTGTTAATGTTATTATTGTTTACTCATAGATGGAAGAGAGACACAAGACACATTTGAGGATTATGATAAAGGTGTTGAGATAACACCGATTGAAGGCGAAATTTTCTAAATGTCATTTCTAGAGCAGGAAAGTGAGATTTTTGGGGCTTAGTGGATAACCATTTATTAGAACTGAGGATGAAATTGAAGTAGAGAATTGGTTGCTTTATTGCGAGAGGATTTTCAGTGATCTTGGACTGAATGATGAGAAAAAAAGGAGGTTAGCGTCCAGGCAACTGCAAGGAGCTGCGTTGTACTGGTGGAACAGTGTTACTATTGGAGTAGCGGAGGAAACCCTGACTTAGGCAGAATTTAGGAGAAGGTTTGAAGAAAGATTTATGTCAGAGATCGCTATATCTACCCTATTGAGAAAGTTTGCTAAGTTAGTGCAGGGCTGATATGACTATCCTGGAGTATGCTACAAGATTTGAGGAATTGTCCCGGTATGGGTATGCTATAGTGGATATAATAATTAAGAGGAATGAGAAGTTCATTCGGGGACTGAGACTTGAGCTCACTAGGGAAACTTTGCCGTATCTCAGGGACCCATTTGATGTAGTTGTTGAGATGGCTTTAAGGAATAAAGAGATGCTTTCTACTTTTGGAAAAGAGAAGCAAGGTGAAACTCAGGATTCTCAAGGTAAGAAGAGAAAGTTCTTTAAGAAGAAAGGAGCTTAGAAATAAGGAGCTGCCAAGAAAGAGAAGGCTGATCTGGTTTGCTACAAGTGCGATGAGAAAGGACATTTTGCTCATGAGTGCTGGTCCGGCGAAGGGAAGAAAGTTGTTAATAAGAAAGGAGTGAAATGCTTCAATTGTGACTAGATGAGGCACTACAAGAATCATTGTCCAGAACCAATCAGAGCGGACAAGGGAAAAGTTTATTCTTTAGAACCAGTATCTTCTAGGCTAACTACTACTGGGAAGGGAAAGTCTGTAATGGAAGGTACACTTTTGATTCATGGTATACTAGTTGGAGTTTATTTGATACTGGTGCATCGCATTCTTTCATATCTTATTGTTTAGTAGATAAGCTTAACTTAGAACCCACATACCTAGTAACATCCTTAAGGGTTGCAAATCCGATAGGAGGGTACACAACTCTTGGGATGAGATGTGATCAGCTAGAGTTTGAATTGTTAGGTTATATATTTGCTTGCAGTTTCCATGGGTTTGATTTCGTAGGCTCCGAAATTATTTTCGGTATGGATTGGTTAAGTAAGTACGATGCTAGGATATTTTGCCATGATAGAAAAATATCACTAAGACATCCTAGTTTTAGTGACCAAATTATATATTCTGTAGAAATCCCGAGTTTTGATGTTTGTGTTTTTTTGGGTGTAATGGAGGAAGAAAAGTTAAACCAAGGTTCTGTTGTAAGAGCATAGACGTCTTTGAACCAGTGACGGGACTACCACCGAAATGAGCTATTGAGTTTTAGATATATCTTTTACCATGAGTTGAGCCTATTAGTAGACCGCCAAGTAGGAATATGTCTACCAAGATGAGGGAGCTAAAGGTGCAACTGGTGGATTTAGAAGGGCAAAGTTTTATTAAACCAAGCAGTTCGCCTTGCGTAGCAGCTACAGTATATGTTAAGAAACCAGATTGATCGTTAAGGTTGTCTATCGATTACCGTAAGTTAAATGGAAGGACAATAAAGAACCGAATATCTGTTGTTGAGAATTGACGACTTGTTTGATCAGTTGAGTGGAGCCAAAGTATTTTCTCAGTTGGATTTAACAACAAGGTTCCATCAGCTAAGAGTAGAAGAGGATAGTATCCCATTAATGACATTTAGGACAAGATATGGATCGTACGCGTGGTTAGTGATGCCGTTCGGACTAACTAATGCGCCAACCTTCTTCGTAGACTTAATGAATCAAATCTTTCGAGAGCATTTGGATAGATTCATATTGGTGTTAATAGATGACCACTTGATATATTTCAAGGTTGAAGGAGACCATGATGTTCATCTTAGGATAGTGGTTGAGACATTGAGACAACATCAGTTACAAACAAAGTTTTCAAAGTATCATTTTTAAATGAAGGAGGTGAAGTTTCTTGATCATATAGTCTCAAAAAAAGGGTTGTCAGTAGATCTAGCTAAGATAGAAGTAGTTAATAATTGGAAGAGACCCAAGATAGTGACTGAGATAAAGAGTTTTCTTGGACTAGCTAACTATTGTCGGAGATTTATTAAAGATTTCTCGTGGATAGCAGCACCGATGACTAAGCTGACAAGGAAAGAAGTAAAGTATGTTTAGACCGATAAGTGTGAGAAGAGATTTCAAAAGCTGAAACACTTATTGACCAATGCACTAGTGTTAGTTGTTCCGAATAGGAATCAATATTTGGTAGTGTATACATAATAGGACTAGGAGCTGTGTTAATGCAAAGGGGTAAAGTGATTGCCTATGCTTCTCGATAGCTCAGAGCACATGAGGTTAGATACCCGATGCATGATTTTAGAGTTAGCTGTAGTGATTTACCTTAAAGGTGTGGAGACATTAACTTTTGGGGGAGAGACTCGAGTTGTTCATGGATCACAAGTCATTAAGGTACTTATTCTCCCAAAAGGAATTGAATATGAGACAGTGGAGATGGTTAAAGTTTATAGCTGCCTATGACTTTGGAACTGAGTACACACCGGGGAAAAGAAATAAAGTTGTAGATGCACTTTGTAGAAGACATCGGAATGCTATACTGGAAATTATAGCTGAGTTGAAAGATTTAGAAACATTGACTACATGTGGTGTGCAGTTAAGATCTATGGCAAGTTCGAGTCAAGAAACAGCTATGTTGTCATGTTTGTAAGTTCGACTGGTGATGATCGAAAGGACTGCTTCTAAGCAAGAAGATGGTCCATTACTAGCTGAATGGATCAGAAGGTTAAAGAATGGAGTTGAGAATGGTGATTTAAAAGGTTTTAGTCTTGACCAAAATGTGTGGTTGAGGAAGAAAGGAAGGTCATGTGTTCCGAATATTGGAAACATAAGGAAGGAAGTTCTTAAGGAGTGTCATCAATCAAAGTTCACCATTCATTCTGGAGGAACTAAGATATATCAAGATATGAAAAGAAGTTTCTTCTAGGAAGGTATGAAGAAGGATGTATGCTTATGGATAAAGTAGTGTTTGAACTGTCAGCAAGTAAAAGTCAAGCATCAGAAACCGAGTGGGTTACTTCAGCCTTTAGATATTCCAGTTTTAAAGTGGGATTCTATATCTATGGATTTCATAGACGGGTTGCCAAGGTCAAATAGAGGAAATGAAAGTATCTGGGTTATAGTGGATAGATTAACTAAGAGTGCACACTTTATACTCGTTAAGGCGACTAGAATGGCACCAGTATTAGCTAAGTTATTCATGAAGAAAATAGTTAGACTGCATGGGATTCCTAGTAGTATAGTAAGTGATAAAGATTCCCTGTTCACTAGAGAGTGCTGGAAGAGTCTACAGGAAGCTTTAGGTACCAAGCTCAAGATGAGTACCGCTTACCATCCGCAGACCGATGGGCAAACGAAAGAGTTAACAAAGTCTTGCGGGCTTTGTTAAGAGCTTGTGTGCTAGATTTTGGAGGATCATGGGAAGACCATCTACACTTAGTCGAGTTTTCGTATAACAACAGTTATCAGACTAGTATAGGGATGGCACCGTTTGAAGCTTTATATGAAAGACCGTGGAAATCTCTCGTGTGTTGGTTAGAGACCAGAGTAAGATTGGTTCTTGGTCCAGATAAGGTAAGAGAAGCTGTAGAAAAGACTGAGTTAATTCGGGCTAGAATGAAGAAAGCTCAGTCGAGATAGAAAAGTTGTACGAATAAGAGACAGAAAGATTAGAGTTCTCAGTTGGATATCAGGTTTTCGTCAAAATGTCACCGATGGAGGGTGTAGTGAGATTCAGGAAGTTAGGGAAATTGGCACTGAAGTTTGTTGGACCATTTCCTATTATAGAAAGGATCGGGAAACTCGCTTATAGGATAGAACTACCGGATAATTTGACAGGGATCCACAATGTTTTCCATATTTCTCATCTAGGGAGTGTGTTCGAGATCCAGAGACTACCATTACTTCGATTGAGTTAGAAAACTTTGTAGTGGAACTGGATATGACTATAGTTAGACAGCCAGTTCGTATAGTGGCTAGGGATGAGAAGAAGCTAAAGAACAAGACAGTCAGATTAATAAAGGTCCAGTGAAGCGACAACGAGAGAGATTGTACTTGTGAATCAGAAGCAGAATTAGAGACACTTATCCTGAAATTGTTTGATGGTATGTTTAACCTTTATATTTGATTGATGTATGTACTTTATTATAATTTCGAGGATGAAATTTTTTAAGGAGGGAGGTCTATAATGACCCTAATTTTGACTAACATTATTTAGAAGATTTAAATAGATAAATTAAATAAAATAATACGGAGGAAAAAGAAGTTTAGGTCATTTCTTACCCATTCTTATGCCGATGCAAAAAACTACAAGTCAATTTTTTCAAGTTCAATTTCAAGGATCTGCAAATCATTGTCTCAATTCCATTATTCCCTTTGTTTTATATGCAAAAGGCAAAACCGCGTGTTCTAATTCCAAATCCTAAGCCAATTTCATTTCCAGTTCAAACGAGTTCAAGGCAAAACCACAATTTTTATTATCAAATGTTATGCCGATTTTGACTTCAATGATTTAGGGAACAGTGATCAATTTTAGGGATCTACAAAATCTGAGTTTCAATTTCACCGTCCCTTTGTTTATCTGTGGAAGGCGAAGCCACGGTTTATTTCCAAATCTTAAGGCGATCCATTTCCAATTCAAATCGAGATTTATGGTGAAACCATACTTTCTATTACCGAAACCTTATGCCGATTCTCAAATCAAGATTCAATGAATTGGGAAAATAGGAGATCTGGAAATATACCATCTACCTTCAGATTATGGCTAGTTTCATAAATTGCACTGCCATCTTTGGAAAAGCATGAGTTATGTGTTTGATGCCCAAGCAACTTTCAGATTGAGGATTACTTGCGTGGTAATTTCTGAGTATATTCACTTTGTGATTATGGCTAGTTTCGATTTTTTGCATTTTCGAAGATAAATCAACAGTAACAACCCACACGTGATCTCGAACGGATGTAACATCGGGCTTTGCGGACCCATTTTGTGAGGTTCGATCGCCAATTCCAGTTTTGGGTCTTAGGTATAGGGTTGGCCATTTGATATTTGTCGATGAAGATGAGAGTTTTTCACCATGGTCACGTGATAGGAGATTGGAGAAGAAGAATACGTGATGGAAGCTAGAGTGCGATTATAATAAGTAACCGCTTGTTTTTTCAAGATGGACCACGTGTTTTTTTATTCTCATGCAAGTTTCAACCAATTTATGTAGGCCGAAGCATTTCTATCTAGGCTTGGTTTATAACATTGCAATTGATATAAGAAGGATTCTAGTTTATGTGTTTACTCAACTGTATCTATATGGTTTAAGTAGATGAAGTAGCCTAGTATTGCTTGGGCTACTGTTATGTGTAATTTCTATTTATGTGTAATTTCTATTTATGTGTAAAGCAATAAAAGGAACTCATTTTCATATACACACACATACATACTTTTGAAAGTAATGATCAAAATTCATGATTTTAGAGATAAAATACTTTTATGAAAAGTTTTGAAAAGAACAGTGATGGAAGTTTTAAAATTTTAAAATTCTTCCAATATTTCAAAATTTTAAATTAAAAAGATTTTGAGCGGAAAAAGAAGAAGATTTTTTTATTTTCGAAATGCTACATGCTTAGCATATGGAAAAGTTGATGCGATAGAAAGTATGGAATTTACTGTGCAGTAGAAGTGACAGTAAATATAGTTAGTGGTGAGGAAAAAATATGTTTTAGTTATGGAATCTCTTTCTCCATACCTTGTCGGTAAGTGAACAAAACTAATTTTGAAATACCCTGTTTTAAAAAGTTTTAAAGATTTAAAATAAAATTTACTCATGCGGACTTTATTTGGAAAGGTTGGGAAAAGAGATTTGGGCATAAGAGAAGGTTCCAAGGTACAGTGGAAGAAGGGTGCACAAGAGAAGGATGATATGGAAGCCTCCATCTAAAACCTTTTTCGGCATAAAAAAATATAGGTTTAGAAAACTGGAGTTTTCAAAATATTAGATGCTAGAAATAGTGTGTTAGTATTTTGGATGATAGGAATTGGATGTAAAATTGGTTGAACTATACTTCTATTCGTGGAAGTGTGGGAAAATTTGGATGCAAAAACCAAGATTTTGACTTTCAAAACTTGCATGCATATAGAACTGCCAGTATATATAGGTTGTTTGCACTATATTTTCAAAATTGTTTTAAAAGAGTGCATCCATATAGGAGACGTCGATTAGAATTATTCTGCGTACATATCATATGTTTTGTGATACACAATTCATTTGTGCACTATTGGTTTCAAAAATTGATTGCACACAAATTGGTTGGTTAGTTTAGAATGGTTGCACTATATGTTACAAGATTCAGTCCTTAAGGAATTTTGGGGATGAAATTCTTTTAAGAGGGGAGAATGTAACACCCTATAATTTCTATGATAATTAATTAAAAAGAAATTAATGAAGAAATAGTAAGGCCGAGAAATATTTTTTTTATAGATGCTAGAATTTGATTACGAAACTTGCACCGTTGGGTTCATGGCGATTTTATATAAAGTTTTCTGATCGGAGTTCAAACAATAAAGTTATCGACGTTTAAATATTTTGGATTGAAAATAATTATATATGTAATTAAGGAAATAAAATGTAATTGATGAAATAAATTAACATTAACGGTTGCTTAGGGTTTAAGTAAGCTTAACGTAGAAAGAAGTTGTCTCGGTTGGTTTTATAGGGAATTAAATCAATGAATCAATAATTTAATATAATTCAATCCAATCGGTTGACACCTAGTGGTCGACTGGTGGGACTGGTGGGGGGACGATGGTCGACCGGTGGATGTTATCGGTTGTGAATTTTTACGTGACCAAACTCTCTGAATTTAAAATAATTTAATCTAATGGCTGGCATTGGTTCGAACCCCTATAAATACGGGCATAACCCCTCATTTTTCTTTCATATTTTCTGAAGCAACAACAAAGCTTCTTCTCCATAAATTCTAAATTTTTAATTCTAAATATAGTTATAGTTTATATACGCATATATATAAATGGAGAATAGGGAAGGATTATTGAGAAGAAGAATAGAGTCGAATCAAATCATCAAAGCCAAGGTAAACTATAAATTCAGATCCAAATCTAAATTAAATTCAAATGTCTTCTCTGATCTAGATTTCTGATAGATATATGTATGCTTATGGTATATGTATTGAAATAGGAAGAATAAGGAGAGTCAAACTAGAATAACAAGGATTATATCTAGTGATTTGGAAAGCTGAAAATGTAAGTGGAAAATTATATATTTTTATATAATATTGGATTTATATCCTTGTAAATCTATTCTTGTATGCCTAAATGTAAATTTAGAGTTGTAACGACCCAGAATTTTGAACAAATTAATTGAAAATATTTAATTAATTTTAAATATTTGAACGATAATTTAATTTGAATCCCCAATATAACTTTGAATTTGGCGATTAAATTATAAAATTTAATCTATTGTAAGTTGAATAAAAATTTGAATCTTCAATTTTAAGTTGAAGAAAAATATTTCGAAAGCTTTTAAAATTCGTATTGATAATACTGAAGATAATAGAAGCTTCAGAAATTGATTTGGAAACAATTTGTTCAGTTTTGAAATTTTTATCGTTCGAATCGATATTTAAAAATAGCGTTCCGAGGCACAGTCTCGGAATTCGACGAAACCAGTTCCATTGGATCCGTAATGTTGAATTATTACCGGATTTCAAATTTCGTGGCATTTGGAGTTGTTATGTGCGAATACGACACGTAAACGCGTTGAAAGTTGTATCGAAACAAATTGAGTTAAAAAAAATTTAAAATTAAAAACAAACGACAGCGTCCCTAACTTCATGCCTAAATTTTCGCCTAAAATCACGAACAAAAATCGTGCGAACCATGCCGTATTCGATTTTAAAATACCCCTCTCCCTCCTCAGTTCAAAAGAAATCAACGAAGAAAAGAAAATTAAAAAATGGCCGAACAAAATTTATTTCAAATTAAAACAAACGATCTCTTCCCTCACTCTCAGTTTAAAATTTAATCGAGAAAAAAAGGGCGTTCTCCCTCAATCTCTGTTCGAAAACGAAAAAGGGGGAAACGAGTAGAATCGCGACGGGGGCAGCGGCATGGCGATGGAGGCGCTCGCGCTCGAGCACGCGATGGAGGTGAAGGGATCTGGGTCGACGTTCGGTTGTGAGGCGCGAAGCTCGAGATGAACGAGCTGGCGAAGGCGATGGGGTGGTCGCCTCTGCTGTCGAATGGATGTTCGATTTTGGGTGTCGCGAGTGTGAACGGCGACGAGGCTAAGGAACGGCGATGGTGGCCTGGGCGGGCTCGTTCCTGGTATGCCAATGGTCGTAGCGGCAACGTGATGCTTCGAGTGCAGTTGTTCGGCTAGGGTTCCGATGGCAATCTAGGATTTCAATCGAGTTTAAGGTAATTTATATCTCTTATATATATGTATTTTTACTGATACCACTTAAGTTTTAAGTTTTAAATTGTAAAGTTATAATTATTCACGTATTGGAATCAATTGCAAATTATAAAACAGTGTTTAAAATTTTATCGGCTATATATATATAATTGAATTTTTGATTTACAGGGAAGAAAATATATAGATATAAATGTATGTAAATACCTATATACATATATGTAGAATTTTATGTACAGAAATTTATATCCAGTTTTTATTTTTACTAAACAGTGAATATTGGCATATGTATATTTTGTGGAAATAAAATTGATAATAGATATATGATAAAGGTAGTTTTGTTTAATAAAACTTATCAAATTATTTTTATCAAAGGTTATTTAAAAAAGGAAACTTAGTTTTAAATTTAAATTTTGTTAAATAAATTTATTTAAAAGAAATTAGTTAAAAGTAAAACCATCGGTTAATTAAATTGATCAAACGGAAAATTGTTATTCGATTAATTCGAATTTTAATAAATTGTATAATTGTCATACAAGGTTAATACAATGAAGAAATGATCAAAACGGAAGTGGATTGCAAATTTAATAGCTAAGGTGAGATTTTTCTCACTCAAATGAAAATTTTAATTTTACAGTTATTGATTGATGATTGTTGTTTGGATGTGATATTAGATATAGTAGGATATATCTATATATATAGCAATATATACATATTGGCATATGTATATATTGGATTGATAGATTTCCCGCATTGTATAGCGGATGAGACCCTATTGCGTCGTTATTAAGCGGATGATATTTTTATAAATCCCATATACCGCGATATTCCACCTCGAAGTGGAATTAGTATTGTGCTAACATCTTTGGATGAAGGGAAACAGGTTGGAGGGATCCAACTGGATTCCTCACCAGTATTTAATTATTTGCAGATATTTGTTGTATATGCTGTTATCATATTGATATATGATATTGAATGTTGTGATGGACTAATTGGTGCGTTGCATCATCGGATCCAATTTTGAAAGTTTAAAGTGATTTTTGGAAAGTATACATTTTATTAAAATTTTGAATTTATTTATCTTAAATAAATAAATGTTATAAATTTAAAGTTATGAAAATTTTAATGTTTGTGAAATATAACTGAAAGGTGATTTTTGAAATAAATAGTTAAGTAATTTATAAAATAGTTTAAATTGGAATTTTTGAATTATTAAAAACGATGTATATAAAAGATGTACAAAATTGATATTATCAATTAAAATCATTGGAATTTTAAAACGAGTTTTTATAAGATTAAAGATATGAAATTTATAGAATTATAAATTTTAAAGATATGAAATTTATAGAATTATAAATTTTAAAGATATGAAATTTATAGAATTATAAATTTTAAAGATATGAAATTTATAGAATTATAAATTGTGAAGATATGAAATTTGTAGAATTATAAATTGTGAAGATATGAAATTTATAGATTTATAAATTGTGAAGTTATAAAATAAATGAAATTGTGGAATAAAAGATTTATAAGAAATTTACTTATAAATTGGATTTTTGCCTTTAAATGAAATATTGATCGAATTTGTTAATAAAGAAGATTTATAAATCAAAGATGTTACAAAATAGAAATAGAATTTATACACGTCATTTTATAAATTCGAAATCAATTAAATTTGATAAATTAAATATAGAAGGTTATTAAAGAAGATATATTCGCGATTTTGAATAGCGAATCTTTATTGAAATAAAATGTGTAGAGATGATTGAAATTTGGTTAAGTAAATTATATTCACGATTTTGGACAGTGAATATATTATTGAGTAAAATAGATATTGTTTGGGAAAGTGACATTTAAAATGAAGTTAATTGTTTTAAAAGATGTTTTTAAAACGTGTTAAATATCGAAACCATATATTTCAACATTTTATTGTTGAAATAGACGTTTTCGAGAAATAAGGAAATGGTGGACTATAACACTGTTGTTATAGTAAATGATTTTCGAAAGAATTTTTTTTTGTAGTATTGGGATTTATATGTCTATTTTAAAAATCAGAATCCCTATACTAGTGATTTTGAGTTGTCGTAACGATGTTTTATATAACATTCGTTTTGACTCAAATAGATTTCCTTAAAGAATGAAATATATACTTAACATTTATTTAAGTATATCGAATATTTTCAAATGTTGAAAATAAATAGATTTGTGAATTACTTATTATTAAATAAGTATGGAAATGCTTTTCCAATATAAAGTGAAACGTTTTTGGAGAATGTATCTTTGTAGGGATAAATTGAAATTGAATATTTAAAATCGATTTGAAAATCGTATATCAGCAGATATTTTGAAATATAAATTCACTATGGAATTTATAAAAGAAATGGAAATTCGTTTCAAAAATAAACGTTGATTTATTTTGAAGTGTGGAAATTTTATATCTAGTAAAGATATTTTGGAAGATAAAATAATTTGGGAAAATTATTTGGAATCTGATGATGTTGCGCATCTTTATTGGTAGTTAAATAACCGACTATCAATATTTACCTTTGAATGGGTATTTGTTGTGAATTGGATGAATTTGAATGTCACACTTATTTTTGAATAAGCGCTCACTATTCGGGTTAGCCGGGAAAGGACCATGGGGTCGTATAACCCATTTCGAATATGTGATACGTCGTTATGAATCGCATTTGCTGACCGGTGTTGAAGACCGGATATTTTTGAAAACGGAAGGATTACCGTCGAGTTACTCTACATCGGCTGATCTCCGATTTAGAGGTTTTATCACCCTTAGTGACGGGAAGTCCGAACGTGATTGAAAATTATCCGGATGTGCAAGGGCTTCGTGAGAAGTGCCTTCGGTTCTGTTCGATCCCGGAACAGACTTGTATGGATTGTGTGTCTGACGTTACAAATTGAGATATAAAGCCGATTTCTTTCAAATACATATCTGTTGGTGGCGGAGAATTTATTCTCTTAGCTTAACACCCTTCTCTGAGACGTACGAGCTCAGAGGTTATGTAGTTGAAATTTATCAGCAATATACTCCCAATTTGGTAACGTGGCATACTGAGTGTTGCTGTGAAATGATCAGTGTTTGATCATTTGTGATATGATCATTTGTTTGATCATTTATCTTTGTGATCATAAGTTGATCATTTGTTGACCCAAGGCATGGCTTTGTGAACAAAGCGTAGCTTTTTGGACGAGATTTCGTCGGACCTCACACCCCGGAAATGGTCAAAACAGGAAGGATGCAGCAAGGTTCTAGGGAGTAGCGCCCCTTAGTGTATGTCATTCCTTCTGGATAGAGGTGGTATCATGGTATGGAGCCCAAATACTTAACCTATGTTGATACTGCTTATTATGTGGTTGTTGCGAATCGAGGATCCTCGGGAAGATCGGTTACGATCGGGGGATGGCATACGCGTGTCAGTAGTTACCTATTTTTGCAGAGGTAACCCGACCTTGTGTTGGCAGAGATCTAACCGTAATGTTAGGTTATTTCTCGGGACGTCATTCCAGAGGCGTTTCCATGTGGCAATGGGAAGTTCCTTGGCCTGACTATTTGTTGGAAATCCAAAGAAACAACACGAGCCCTTTACAATTTCAATTGTATAACCTGTCTCCTCAGGAGGCAGCTATAGCAGACATAATATAATGGTACCTATGCTGGCTAAGATTCATATTCTACTTTCGAAATGATTTTTCCACTATGCACTAATAATAATATCAAAACGATTTGATTTGATTTTTGCGTAGTAAGCATCTTTGACTCACATAAGAAGAAATCTCCTCCAAGTCTGCGTTTGCATTGTGTGTGTGGTGGGAGGTCTTATGGTAGTCTCATTTTCCAAAAGCATTGCGAAATTGACTTTAAAATATTCCTGTTGTTTGTTTTAAAGATAAACTGTTTTACGATCTCACACCAGTCACCATGACTGACTCGGAGTTTATTGTTTCCCTTCTAAACTCTGGGTGCCCACAAATTTTCCACACGGGCAGCCTAGAGTTATGTTATCAGGATATTCTGGATATTCTAGAGCTTTGGGAGCAAGCTGGATGGCGAGACGTAGTATTTGTATCTGATATTATTTATTCCGTTGTGTATTCTGTATGAGGACAAGTTATATAACTGTCCATTGTTGTATTGAGTCGTATATTGACTCTAACTGATGTATGTATAAAACTGATATAGTTCTTTGTTTAAAAGACTAGTGACTATCTATTATATTTTTGTTCCGCTGCAAATGTGAGATTCTGATATTGTTCTGTTTCTGATGTTGTTCTGTTGTTCTTCCTTCTCTTTTCTTCTATCTTCTTCCTCTTCTACCTTTTTCTTCTTTCTTAAACCCTCAGGGTTCGTATTTTCATGCCTCTTGAGTTAATCAATGGAGATTAGTGTTTATTCAAGGAGTACGGATTTACGGGTCTTGACAAGTGGTATCAGAGCATATGGTTAAGCGACAACCCTGCTCTGTTGGGTGTTACTCGTTAGAGATAGAGTCAGTAGTACTCTAGAATGAGTTTGAGTGTAATAATGGATATGAGCGTGTATTTGTTAGTGAATATGAAATTGATTTGTATAGTGTTGACTTATCGGTTGATTGTTTATGGATTCTGGTCGGTGCAGTCTAGCTAACTGTGTTGATAGGAGTTTCTAAACTCTTAAACAAGGTAAACCGACACAGTATAGTTTTAAAATAGGGTGAATGGAATAATTTTACCTAAAACTATTTTTGTATATAAAGGAAATGATTTTCTATGAATTATCATAGTATATGGATGCTTGGTTGTTAGGAAAGTGATAACATTGAATTATTATCGTTATTATATGAAATTGGATAAGAAATTGAAATCGTAACTCCAAAGTTAAGAAATAAAATTCATATACAAATGAAATTTGAGAATATAAATTATAAATGTGATTTGTAATTTGAAACGGAATTCCAGAGAAGTTTTTGGAAAAGTTTTGAAAAGAAATTGAAAATTTTGGAGATTTGGAAAGTTCAAATCTTTTTTGATTTGAAAATGGATTTCAAAGGTTTTGAAAAGTATTCTGAAGGGATAAAAGCTCTAAACTCTTTTCGGTCGCTGGAAAATAACTTCGGTAATGACTGCAGCATCACCGATGTTCATTTTCGGGTTTCCGGAAGAGGAATTGCTGCCAAATTGTTTTAAATGGAAGTTGTTTGAAAAATTTGGGTTTTGTTTTGGAAATTCAAAGGATAATTTGAATTGTTTTCAAAGATGATTTTTGAAATGATGGTAAGACTCTGGAATATTATCTAAAAATATTTATGGGAATGATAAATGAGTTGATAACTTATACGATTTGAATTTTGATAGAATAAATTTAACTTAAAGGATGGAGTTAAATTAAAGTAAATACCAGTGAATCAATTAAATGAAAGTGAGATTAAATGTTGAAATTCATTTCGAATTTGTAAGCAAATGAATTAAATTGAATAATTATAAATGAAAGATGAATTAAAATTCGTATGGAATTTGAAATTCAGTTTAATATAAGTGGTTATAAACCAAAATAATGAATTGAAAATAAATTTTGGGAATTGAAACTGAATGTTGAAACAAATTTGAATAAATTAAAATGGGAATTGAAATGAATTAGTAATTGAAACTAATCTAAAGTAGTGCAGTTATGAATAAAAGAAAGCTGATAAAATTCAATAATGGAATGTGATTTGATTTAAATCATGTTAAATAGAAAATTCCTAACTTGGAAAAGAAAAATAAAATGAATTGAATTCAAATAAGCTACTTTGATAAATTATTAATTCATGGACTAATGTAGTGGAAGTTAAATTAGTGGAATTAAAACTTGAATTGTGAACTAAATAAAAGAATGGTTCGAATTTGCAAATATATTTAAGTAAGTAGAAATAAATTTTTGAATAAATGGAATTTACAGTTGCAAGTAAATGAAATTAAAGTTGAATGTTAAACTTTGTTTTAAATTTGTTAAGTAAACAAAATTCGACATGAATAAAAATGGAATTGAAATTGATATAAATCGAGTTAGAATCAATTTAAAAAAACGGTTATGAGTTCAAACGATAATTTATTTACATAAATCTCGTCGACTTGCATAAACTTTTGTTTGTCGTTTGACGTAAACAATATATATAAATTCTATGAGTTAATGAAAACAAATAGAATCGTTGTTGAAATAAATTGAATTCGAATAAAAAAATTGAAAGTGTGAATTGAATTCAAATGAATGTGAAATGTAAAATTGAATGAAAATGAATATGTGTAACTTCAATAGTGAAGTAAAGATGTATAAGAAGTATGAATTGAAAATTTTGTAATAGAATTTGCAAAGTGGTTTGAATATGTGACTAGATATTACTGCTAGTAGGATATACAGGTGTATTAAAGGAAAAGGAATTATATTTGATTTCAAAGATAATTTTGAATTGCTCGAAAAAGGTATGTGTTTTAAATTTCAATATGAGATTTGCTGATTTCTTCTCTAGCCGCTTGGCATTTTTCTTTTCTTTTTGAAATCTGAGAGTCCGTAGGGACGTTTTGTAGTCGTGCCGTATTAGCCGCGCAAAGGAGACGCTGGCGAAATTTTTCGAAAATTTCGGGTGTTAGAAAAAAATTTTGAGAAAAAATTTGAAAGTTAAAATTTGAATTTGAATTTTAATTTGGATTGAGAAGTAAAGCAATGTTGTTTGAAAATTATGAAAATGTTTAGAAAGTTAGTTGAATTAATAACGAATCTTTAGTAGAAAGATTTGTTTTGGAAAAAAATGGATAAGACAATTGGATTGTGAAAAATAGTAGACGAGTTAAGGACTTTTTTTTTTCTAACTTGTAATTTCGGGACGAAATTCTTTTAAGGGGGGAAGATTGTAACGACCCAGAATTTTGAACAAATTAAATTAAAAATATTTAATTAATTTTAAATATTTGAACGATAATTTAATTTGAATCCCCAATATAACTTTGAATTTGGCGATTAAATTATAAAATTTAATCTATTGTAAGTTGAATAAAAATTTGAATCTTCAATTTTAAGTTGAAGAAAAATATTTCGAAAGATTGTAAAATTCGTATTGATAATACTGAAGATAATAGAAGCTTCAGAAATTGATTTGGAAACAATTTGTTCAGTTTTGAATTTTTTATCGTTCGAATCGATATTTAAAAATAGCGTTCCGAGGCACAGTCTCGGAATTCGACGAAACCAGTTCCATTTGATCGTAATGTTGAATTATTACCGGATTTCAAATTTCGTGGCATTTGGAGTTGTTATGTGCGAATACAACACGTAAACGCGTTGAAAGTTGTATCGAAACAAATTGAGTTAAAAAAAATTAAAATTAAAAACAAACGACAGCGTCCCTAACTTCATGCCTAAATTTTCGCCTAAAATCACGAACAAAAATCGTGCGAACCATGCCGTATTCGATTTTAAAATACCCCTCTCCCTCCTCAGTTCAAAAGAAATCAACGAAGAAAAGAAAATTAAAAAATGGCCGAACAAAATTTATTTCAAATTAAAACAAACGATCTCTTCCCTCACTCTCAGTTTAAAATTTAATCGAGAAAAAAAGGGCGTTCTCCCTCAATCTCTGTTCGAAAACGAAAAAGGGGGAAACGAGTAGAATCGCGACGGGGGCAGCGGCATGGCGATGGAGGCGCTCGAGCACGCGATGGAGGTGAAGGGATCTGGGTCAACGTTCGGTTGTGAGGCGCGAAGCTCGAGATGAACGAGCTGGCGAAGGCGATGGGGTGGTCGCCTCTGCTGTCGAATGGATGTTCGATTTTGGGTGTCGCGAGTGTGAACGGCGACGAGGCTAAGGAACGGCGATGGTGGCCTGGGCGGGCTCGTTCCTGGTATGCCAATGGTCGTAGCGGCAACGTGATGCTTCGAGTGCAGTTGTTCGGCTAGGGTTCCGATGGCAATCTAGGATTTCAATCGAGTTTAAGGTAATTTATATCTCTTATATATATGTATTTTTACTGATACCACTTAAGTTTTAAGTTTTAAATTGTAAAGTTATAATTATTCACGTATTGGAATCAATTGCAAATTATAAAACAGTGTTTAAAATTTTATCGGCTATATATATATAATTGAATTTTTGATTTACAGGGAAGAAAATATATAGATATAAATGTATGTAAATACCTATATACATATATGTAGAATTTTATGTACAGAAATTTATATCCAGTTTTTATTTTTACTAAACAGTGAATATTGGCATATGTATATTTTGTGGAAATAAAATTGATAATAGATATATGATAAAGGTAGTTTTGTTTAATAAAACTTATCAAATTATTTTTATCAAAGGTTATTTAAAAAAGGAAACTTAGTTTTAAATTTAAATTTTGTTAAATAAATTTATTTAAAAGAAATTAGTTAAAAGTAAAACCATCGGTTAATTAAATTGATCAAACGGAAAATTGTTATTCGATTAATTCGAATTTTAATAAATTGTATAATTGTCATACAAGGTTAATACAATGAAGAAATGATCAAAACGGAAGTGGATTGCAAATTTAATAGCTAAGGTGAGATTTTTCTCACTCAAATGAAAATTTTAATTTTACAGTTATTGATTGATGATTGTTGTTTAGATGTGATATTAGATATAGTAGGATATATCTATATATATAGCAATATATACATATTGGCATATGTATATATTGGATTGATAGATTTCCCGCATTGTATAGCGGATGAGACCCTATTGCGCCGTTATTAAGCGGATGATATTTTTATAAATCCCATATACCGCGATATTCCACCTCGAAGTGGAATTGGTATTGTGCTAACAACTTTGGATGCAGGGAAACAGGTTGGAGGGATCCAACTGGATTCCTCACCAGTATTTAATTATTTGCAGATATTTGTTGTATATTCTGTTATCATATTGATATATGATATTGAATGTTGTGATGGACTAATTGGTGCGTTGCATCATCGGATCCAATTTTGAAAGTTTAAAGTGATTTTTGGAAAGTATACATTTTATTAAATTTTTGAATTTATTTATCTTAAATAAATAAATGTTATAAATTTAAAGTTATGAAAATTTTAATGTTTGTGAAATATAACTGAAAGGTGATTTTTGAAATAAATAGTTAAGTAATTTATAAAATAGTTTAAATTGGAATTTTTGAATTATTAAAAACGATGTATATAAAAGATGTACAAAATTGATATTATCAATTAAAATCATTGGAATTTTAAAACGAGTTTTTATAAGGTTAAAGATATGAAATTTATAGAATTATAAATTTTAAAGATATGAAATTTATAGAATTATAAATTTTAAAGATATGAAATTTATAGAATTATAAATTGTGAAGATATGAAATTTGTAGAATTATAAATTGTGAAGATATGAAATTTATAGATTTATAAATTGTGAAGTTATAAAATAAATGAAATTGTGGCATACTGAGTGTTGCTGTGAAATGATCAGTGTTTGATCATTTGTGATATGATCATTTGTTTGATCATTTATCTTTGTGATCATAGGTTGATCATTTGTTGACCCAAGGCATGGCTTTGTGAACAAAGCGTAGCTTTGTGGACGAGACTTCGTCGAACCTCACATCCCAGAAATGGTCAAAACAGGAAGGATGCAGCAAGGTTCTAGGGAGTAGCGCCCCTTAGTGTATGTCATTCCTTCTGGATAGAAGTGGTATCATGGTATGGAGCCCAGATACTTAACCTATGTTGATACTGCTTATTATGTGGTTGTTGCGAATCGAGGATCCTCGGGAAGATCGGTTACGATCGGGGGATGGCATACGCGTGTCAGTAGTTACCTATTTTTGCAAAGGTAACCCGGCCTTGTGTTGGCAGAGATCTAACCGTAATGTTAGGTTATTTCTCGGGACGTCATTCCAGAGGCGTTTCCATGTGGCAATGGGAAGTTCCTTGGCCTGACCATTTGTTGGAAATCCAAAGAAACAATACGAGCCCTTTACAATTTCAATTGTATAACCTGTCTCCTCAGGAGGCAGCTATAGCAGGCATAATATAATGGTACCTATGCTGGCTAAGATTCATATTCTACTTTCGAAATGATTTTTCCACTATGCACTAATAATAATATCAAAACGATTTGATTTGATTTTTGCGTAGTAAGCATCTTTGACTCACATAAGAAGAAATCTTCTCCAAGTCTGCTTTTGCATTGTGTGTGTGGTGGGAGGTCTTATGGTAGTCTCATTTTCCAAAAGCATTGCGAAATTGACTTTAAAATATTCCTGTTCTTTGTTTTAAAGATAAACTTCTTTACGATCTCACACCAGTCACCATGACTGACTCGGAGTTTATTGTTTCCCTTCTAAACTCTGGGTGCCCACAAATTTTCCACACGGGCAGCCTAGAGTTATGTTATCAAGATATTCTGGAGCTTTGGGAGCAAGCTGGATGGCGAGACGTAGTTTTTGTATCTGATAATATTTATTCCGTTGTGTATTCTGTATGAGGACAAGTTATATAACCGTCCATTGTTGTATTGAGTCGTATATTGACTCTGACTGATGTATGTATAAAACTGATATAGTTCTTTGTTTAAAAGACTAGTGACTATCTATTATATTTTTGTTCCGCTGCGAATGTGAGATTCTGATATTGTTCTGTTTCTGATGTTGTTCTGTTGTTCTTCCTTCTCTTTTCTTCTATCTTCTTCCTCTTCTACCTTTTTCTTCTTTCTTAAACCCTCAGGGTTCGTATTTCCATGCCTCTTGAGTTAATCAATGGAGATTAGTGTTTATTCAAGGAGTACGGATTTGCGGGTCTTGACAGGAGTTGTATGTCTAATTATATGCATGAAATGAATTTAAAAACCCTGTCTACATATCATGTGATTGATACCTTAGATTTGATAATGCATGTACTTGAATCTAGAAAGTGATGGATAGTAGTAGTCCCTGAATTTGATAAATTATATAGCAGTTCCAGATTGTCGATTAAATGATTTATGTAAGTAAATGTGAATTAGAATTTATTGTAATAAATTATTGGGGTTTAAGTAGCATTTTAATTCGTTGGAATGTAGGGTGTTGCAATGTAAACGTCTATAGATTAACAAGTTAAGATTCATAAATAAAAGTATATCGTTGAAATAACAAGGAATACGCCTAAAAGAAATAGATGTATAAAATATGGATATTTTTTGTATTTTGTATTGTCTATTTCAGTAACTACGAAAAGATAATTCCTTGTAATTTGAAATGAAATACAAATTCCCTTTTTGGATAAGATATATAATTTACATTGTTTACCTTTCCTTTTGAGGGAGATGTAATTCCAATGCATTAAAATGCAGAAATCCCTAAGTATGAATTAAAGAATTGTAGTTGTGATATTAATAACGGTTAAATTATAGAATTAAATATATGCAATGGAGACAAGATAGAAACCAAATAATAAATGGAAAAGAAAAGGTAGGCAAGTGATAAAATAAATAGAGACAAGTAATAATTTAAATAAGGGTATGGCAAGTCCACAAAATAAAGAAGGGTAGAAAAGTTAAAAAGAACGGAGACAAAGATTTAAAAATAAGAAAGGGAAGTAAATAGAAAAAGATATTTAGGTCCTCTAAAGGAAGCGGTAAATGATATTAAACTGACATTAATGAAGAAAAGAGACAGTCGAATAAAAATAATTGAATGTGATTAGTTGGACATTGGAAGCGTGGTAATGAAATAAAAATGAATACACATACACACACATACGTAGCCTCAAGTATACGTTTATGATGGGTATGAACTATAGTTAAAACTTAGTTTAGATAAGAATAAATGGGTTGGAATGCAAGGTCGGTAGTGTTACACAACAGAAGTCTGCCCACCACAAGGGGTTACCAGTAGTTGTGTATACATTATATTGATGTGAGACATATCCAAATATAGGACCCGTGAAATCATATATGTTCGCGTATAGGTGAGGGATATCCAAGTAGGAAGGTTTTCCTAGGTTGAAGTGTCAAAGTACACACAGATTCTGCTTCAACCTTTTAGGGGATATTAAGTAACAAGTAGGTATTATCTTGATTGCATTAGGAAATCTAAATGGGATGGTGAGCAAGGCTTGGTGCTATGTCAATGTGTGTTTGGTTCCATATTTGAAAGCAGGAGCTGTACAATAGGTCGAGAACATCATCCGTCCTGAGTGGTCAGTGGAAAGATAAGGGTTATGCCTAAACGGCTACACCTCCTACTAGTGTAGATAACATTTAGGTCATGCACTGCCCCATTTGTTTGCTAGTTTGTTTGTTAAGGGCAAGGCTAGATAACCTTTATGGAGGTCTTTCAAAAATGAATAGAGTACAGTTAATAGTTGTGACACCGTTATTAGGCACTACTGGAGTTCCTTGGTATGCACGACAATCAGAATGTGATAATGCATTGATGATAGATCCTAACAAGGTGCCGAGTTACGAATGCTAGCCAGGAAAGTATCCCGGTCCAAAAGGGGACTGTGGTACATATATAATTCTTTATATATACACACACGTGTGTGTGTATGGTTATGGTCTACCTAGGGTAGATAGGATGTATCGTACATGTACGTGGAGTCGAGATGACTAAGTAAAAATAAGAGACATAACATGTAATGGAAGAAAGTCAGCATAAACTAGTGTTATGTATAAAGTGTGTAATTTACCAATCACCAGAACGTTGTTTTGGTCCACTCCTCATTACAACTCACATGATAGCTTAGAGGGACGAACATCGGTACAAGATGGGAACAGTGGAAGAACATGTTTTCTCATGCATGCTCGACACCGACAAGGATACTAGATATTGCAAGAGTCACTCTTGATCAGTAACTTTATGTTTTATTGTACTTTACTATTCCGTTTTGAGTTTATATCGACAGTGCTCTGATATGCATTTATTTATAGGATACCAAACCAATAATCCGTACTTTAGTGGATTTGGTTTTTCGATTTAGCGAAAATTCGAGCTCATTAGGGTGCAGGTTGTCATAATATATATGGTAGCATGTTAGAAGAGTGGAATTATGACTAAATTATAGGGATGCGAGGTCAGTCAAAAACACACAGAAGTTTGCCCATCTAGTCTAGCTACCAACAGTATGACTTTGAGACCAATGTGAGAAATTGCTTATAATAAGTAACTAGGTAGACGAGAGGTCAGTCCCAAAATTGTAGGGTAAGTCTGCCCAATTAATTTGGCTACCAGCACCTACGAATAGTTGGACTAATGTGAGATGTCACAGTTTATGTTACATGTCATAATACGTAGGACATGCTTTTGAGTTGGGGGTATTAAGTGGCTATTGTAGAGTCTTTCTTCTTCTCAGTTAAGAAGTATTAAATGGTCGAGATTATCGTTTTGGTGCGGTAGTAAGGAAACTTGGGAGGGGTCCACTTCGAGGTCGGGGTATTAAGTGGCTATTGTAGGGTCTACCTTTTCCCATAAAGAAGTATTAAGTGGCTTAATGAGATTCATGAGATGTCAGTTAGGGAGTACCAGAGAGGGGTCCGCATTGAGTTAGATATTAGATGATGGGGATCTACGTAGGTTATATGTATTAAATGGTTAGAGTCTCCATAATTTCCTTTAAAGAAGTATTAGGTGCTTAGGAACTTTTTCTCGCATTGTTAGGAAAAGATTGTCGATAGTTGCATGGGACTGGAAAGGACCTTTGGTCTACAGTTGGAGGTACGTTATAGAGTTGGACTGAAAGAGCATTCGGGCTTAGTATTGGAGGTATATTTGGTAGGATATAGTATAAAATGTGTAAGACATATTTCTTACCTAAACGATATTTCCTAAATACTATTATGGTAAGACTTGAGATTTTCATTCATCAGACATTGTTGTTCTGACCCCCTCCTCGTTACAACACATAGGTTAGGGAAAACGATGCAGATTAAGGAGATGATCGCGGAAGCAAAGACTTGTGATAGTTTATTTATTTATTTATGTTTTTGATATGTTTTGATGTACCCAGTTTCAAACACGTTGTTGTTGTTTTTGAGAAATTGTGTTTCATATATTTGGGATAATTGTTGTATTTTTTAGATTTGGATTTTTATTGAAATGATTACTTATTTCTGATATTATATCTTATTCGTTGTGAGATTATGATAGCATAAATAGATAGCTCTGTATATTATTCATTATATCAAATTTACTACCAACAGTTAGCTTTGGAATGGGTCTAAGGTTCGATGGGGTTTTTATTTGGTTGAAAATTAAACCCATTTCAAGATGCACTTATACAACATCATTTGCTTTTGGATAAAAACTAACAAATAAAGACATTTCTTGAACTGGAAGTGTTAGTTTTGTCGTATCTTTTTTAGATCACTGACTATGTATGTACATGGTAATACTCTTCAATTGTGAAATGAATAACATATTTTGATATGGTCATTCAGTCTTCATTTAAATACCAATTTATTTATACCTTAAATTATCAATATACAATGAGAATACTGCATTTTGAAGCTTTCAAAGAACCAAAAATATCCTTCTCCGCCTTTGGTTAAAAAATAAAATGACGCATGATATTCGTTTTATTTTTTTCACCCACATTTTCCTCACCCATTTTCTTCCACTAGCCGCACTTCTTAATTCAGGTTTTCTTTCACATATCTTTGCATCTACACTCTTCATCCCACTTACTACAACACAGTTCATCTCCTTAATAGCAGCAGATGTTCGTTTAATTTTTTAAAATTATCGACTGTCCTATTTTTATTTCTAATTTATTCCTTTTGCTTTTTTTAAGAGCAGTGCTAAATGAACCACGCCGATAACTTCATTTTACCCATTCCGTTCATTCGGTAGTATAAGCTAGGTGCGGCTTCACAGTCATTCGGCGGTATGAGATCGGTAATGCTTCATAGTCAACCGACAGTATACTACCGATTGAAAAATTCTGGGTAAAATGAAGTCTCAAACGTGGTGCATTTAGCACTGCTCTTTTTTAAAGAAAACACACGGTTATAGGGACATGCTTGACATCCAATAAAGGAATAGATGAAAAAGTCATGGATGACGAGGATTTTTAGAGGATAACGACATTATGAGATAGGTTTGTATTTCACATATAGATCCTTGCAGTTTTTAACTTTTTATAAAAAAGATCGAATTTTGATTGTAATAGATTTTACTTAAGGTGCAGATAATAAGGAGGCCATCTTTTGATTGTTATTTCATTGGAATCATCAAATATTAGAAAGAGATGGTCAGTAAACACTGGAAAAAAAACACATAATAGAAAGACATGGGTATTTACTAATGTAGATCTCTGTTTCAACTACGATGAATGTAGATTCTGATTTACCATTTATTTAATTTCTCTTGAAAGATTAGAACTATTATTTGTTTGAGCTCGGAAAACGGGAGGTGTTTTTTTATTAATTTTCTTAAGCATCATTGATGTTTTTTTATTCATTTTCCAACTTGAATGAATTTACTAATGTCGTTGATTTCCTTTAAAGTTTCTGTAGAAAACTACTATCATTTGTATTTCGCACACAATTAAACCATTACTATTACACAGTTATAAGTGGTAATGTATTATCATGTCTAGGCATTCAACTAATAAACTTATTGATATTTTTTAGGAAAAGCATTCTTACATTTTTTATATTTGACAAGGAATGGACGAAATGAAGTTCATATAAGAATAAAACGATATGAATGGTTTGGTGCCTAACAATTATCAATACACACGCCACACCATAATGAAATAGTGTTCTACTAGGTGCTCTCATATCAACTGTAATGTTACCCGATCATTATGAAAAATTTACTTATGTTTGGACTAAAAGACTTGATTTTGTCTTATATTTGTTGAATGCTAAAATAGAATTAGTATTGAAATGAAGAGGAATAGAAATATGGTGCTCATAACTCTTTATTGCTACTACAATTTTCGCTACGAAAAGGCTATATGATATTTGAGAGTGGTAAATTAACCACCAAACACTACTAATCATGGGTTCTACTATTAATCAAACAGAGGTTTCGCTATGTGTAACATCCCACTATTTTGGACCATTCAAATCGGCAATAAATCCGCACATGTTTGACTTGAATACTTCAAAACAGTGGTTTGTTAAGAAAATTTGGAGCAAATAAAATCAAACACAGAATCACAGACACAGAATATCAGAATAACTCGCAGCGGAAATAAAATACCATAGTAGTTCATGAAGCTACTACATAAATAATCTCAAAACAGATACAAAATATCATAGTCTGAAAAGCAAATACAACAGAAGTCTGAATACATAAGTCACTAATACAAAAGCAATACTGAATAGGGAATAACAGAAATGGAAATGGATGACAGATAGATAAATAAGCTCCAGCAAATCTCTAGCTCCAGAAGGTAAATCCAAGCTGTGATGCTACCCATTAATCCCTTAGCACGCATACCAATAATAGAACTACCTCGCAGATGCTTAACACATGCCCACACAGATGGCCAAAGACTGTAGCCACCCAAACGTCCAAAAAATATAGGTGCAGGCAGACTACCCTAGGTACATGTAGACTACCCTGCCCTACTAACGCGCATCACAACCTCATGTTCTACTTCGCAAGCTATCATGTAGAACTCGTCCTCCCGGTCTATCACCAGATCCCATGGCCACTTACCACATCGAGTCGTCGAAGTCGTCGCACTTCATTGGTTTCCATCCCAAAATCCAAGGCCATCTCGAGTCATTTAGAGTTGTCTATCTCACTCTGCACCACTCACAAGAACCCTGGAACAAGTCACGAAGGAATCCCGAAGCGTCACACGCTCACGAGTAAAATTCTATAAACTCAAGCTCCTGCCAAGGTAATTCTTTTGCTAAACCCGAAGCATCCCTTGGAGAAACCCGAAGCAAATACCATTGAACCCTATAGACCCCCGAACGATAGCACTACTAGTCATCTTTTGCTATCAGGTGTGTTGAACCATAATGCCATCAGATAACATTTGATGTCTGGTCCCCTATCACCGAACCTGAAGTCATCTCGAGCGCACCCATAGCCGGACCGAAGCATGACTCGAAGCACCCTCGAGCAAAAATTCTATAGTAGCTCCAACTTCCAATTTTTCACCGATTCCACTGCTACATTCTGTTTGTTGACCCTTGTGCATTCCATATGCATTGATATAATTCTTAACATCCTTGAGCCTAAATGTTGACGTCTAGTTTCACGGTTCCTACCTCTAATTTGCTGCAACGAGCATTTTCAACCATTCAAACATATATGTGAATACCACACACACATCAAACAACATTCAAGCAAGCAAATGACACAGCTAATCGTAGAAATCATCATACAATATATTTATAATATAGTCAAACGTCTATCAAGGTAATCACACATCAAAACAACATGATTAGAATACCAAAAATTTTCCTATTCATGTTTTATTATAGGTAGGGTCTTAAAACAACAATAAACCATAATTTTGACTTTAAGAATGGAGCCAAATCATGCTAAAACCTATAGATACATATATAGTAAGGTATAAGATGATAAGTCACTCACCAAATCCTCTAAAATCCAAGATTTACACGCAAATCAAGGTAAAGAATGAACAGCAAAGCCCTAAATTTTCTTCCCTAAAAATGTTGATTTGAAGATATCTAACTAATTCCCTTGCTAATCTACCATTGTCTATTATTTTAGACTTGATTTGGAGGAGTGAGGTGAAGGTTTTGTAAAGAAAGGGTTAATAGAGGCTTGGATCTATTTAGAAGATGGGAAAAAATGATTTGGGGACGGTTATTTCAGCCTCTAATAGTCTCAAACCCGAAATGTGTTTGTGGGTCTATCCCCAATCTCATTAGTTACCCAATAAGTTGCTTCAAAAACTGCTAAAAAACAACCATATCTCCTAGCCAGAAATTCCAAATCACTTTTATGACCACTCTATAGAAAGAGAAACGATCCTATCTTTCTAATGGAAGTGGCCTTAGACCATAATTCGACTTCTGTCAAAAGTTATAGCCGATACAAGTTTTCAAGGGTAAAATCATCCGATAAAATTTCCGATAAAATTTTTTGAGATAAAAAATATCACTACTCAACATCCCCCAAATTATAGTATCATGTGACCCAATATGAATTTAAAAATAATATTTTACGATCCTCCGATAGTAAAATACCGTTCATTATATATGTTTAGTGTATTCAATTCATTAGCAACATATATAAGAAAACAAAACCTAAAGCATACTTTATTTCAAGCAAGATGGTTTACATAGTTATGTTAATATAATTATCTACATGATTTCCCCCAGGGCATACCCTTAGCTCTATCACAAAGTCTATATGAAGTTGTAGGAAAGACATCATACACTGCTTTTATTTGTGCAACTACAACATCTGTTAAAATAATATTGGGTAACTCCTTTTCTCTATGTAATTTTTTATCGCAATCAAGAATCGAAGTATAAGATTTGATTATTTATCTACTTATGAAAACAAGTGCAACCGTAAATAAAGCCCCTATAGATGTGTGTGAAACCTTTTAAAAGTGAGGAATTTATACCGGTTCATTTTGAAGGTGCAATCTAGGAATAAGAATTGATGAAAGCATTGCATAAGATCAACACATATTGGATGTGCAAAAAGCATGTAAGAAATGTGATTAGTAGTAGGATCATATCTATGTTGACAGAATAATAGCGACTAATTGAAAGCTTCATAAATTGTTGCATAACCAATCTTCCCTCAGTGTCAAATTTTTTCACTTTCACTCCAGCAATGTACACATTCCTTATGGTAGACTCGTTATCGGATTGTTAACTTTAATAGTGGTCAAAATATAACTAGATCTAGCACCACTATTAGTCATGCTTTCAACAGTTTTAATTCATCGTCATTTATTCTCCCAACATAAGCATGACCTATGAGTTTATCAGGAAGCAAGTAGTTGTTTATCTGATTTTGACGCTGAGTATCCACATCCCATCACAACTACATATTGTGCTTATCTTAAACGGGCAACCATACTTTTTAAATTCCGCTCTTCTTCGCTTTTGTTGAGTTTAGGTACTTAATTCTTTGCTTGATGGCTGCAATATTCAACACTTCTTTCACCACCATACCATCCATGATCCCCTTCCTCCTTCATTTAAATTTATATGTTATGTTCTTCTTGTCACAATAATACAATTGCGTATTCATCCATGTTTCATGCGCCAATCACGTACATGTTCTTTCAAATCAAAACTCTGCAACGCATATCAAGATATTGTAGAAAATAATAAGTTTCCTACATTACTCAATATAATTGAAATAAACCAAACCATTTAGTAGTAAAATGAACAACCAAGTCAGGAAAATCAGTAGAACCACCAATATCGACATCAATATCCTCATGTACCTCATCTTGTGTAACATCCCTAATTTTTGTTTAACATTATTCAGAGAATTTAATTTGATAAATTAAATAGAATAATATGAGGTGATAAGGAGAATGAGATTTATTAACCAATTTAGGATCAGGCCTTAATTAATCAATTAATAAGATTGTTTTAAACATGGAATAGAAAGGGATTAATGAGAGGGGCATAAGGGCAATAATTCCTTTCATTCCCTAAACCAATCCTCTCTCATTCATTCTTATTTCATTTTCTAAAATCAAAACAAAACCTAAAGGAGGCCAACCATTAACTAGAGAAGAAAAAGAAGAGGAAATATAAGGAAATTCAAAGGGAAAAGCTTAAGGGAGTTAATCTACATCAGATCTCAACCTCTCTCATCCAATCCATGCTAAATAATATTTAATCATCTCATTTGTCTGTGTTTTATTTTAGATTTATGATTGATTTTCGAATTGGTTGTGATAATATATCATGGTTGGATTGATATTATCATTATTAGATTAAATAATGGTTTGTTGGAATTATTCTAATGGGTTTTAAAGGTAAAACGTAAGTTTTTGATCTCCTACTGATTTGAAATTTGAATATGTGGTGTAAAACATTGTTTTGAAGAAGAATTTTTAATTTCATAATTTTTCAAATTCATATGGATATTTTATGAATTTCTTAAGAGGAAAAATATATATATTCTCGAGATTTTAATTATTAAATATAATAAAATTATTATTTTAATCCTTAAATTTTTGTATATGGAAGAAGAAGGAAATTCAGATTTTGGTGATTTTTGAGGATTTTTCCCTAATTGTTATGATTTTATATGAATTTGCTATCTTAGAAATGTCTATAATTAATATGAGTTAATAATATTAATAATAAGATATTTGTAAAGTTATATGAGAAGGTAGCATGTGTCCTACCAGAATTTTCGGCAAAGAATATGAAAAGAGTTTTATTATCCAATGAAAATTTAACATGAGGCAAGGGTTAGTGAAAAAAATTAACTTTATAAGGAAACAAATTGGTTTTTAAGTTATTTACCGAAATGCCATGGACAATTATAACTTAGAGTCTCGATACTTTTATATTCATAGAAGCTTGTTAATTATAAGAGCTGACGCATGTGATAGATACTCGATATCGATGTGATGTATCTGCTTTCATACGGACTCGACACCCAATATTATGTAAGTATTCACTACCCAAGTTTTGGATAGGCTCGACAACCCCATGGTTTAGAAACTTAATAACTTCTTTTTGTTAAAAGTTGACATCCTCAATTTTTTAGTGGTTCGGTACTCATGTTTCCAAGAACTCGACAACCCTATGTGTTTAAGAGGCTCGGCATCTCACGCTTTTAAGGTATCGACACATCTTGTCTTATAATGACTCGATGGCTTCCATGTAGCTACTCGATAACTATGTTTTAGCGGCTCGAAAGCCATATGTTTTACAAACTTGATAGTCATGTTTTAAAGGATCGATAACCCATGTTTTCTAGATACTCGATATCCATATTTTAGCGGCTACACAGCCGTATGTTTTACAAACATAAAAGCTATGTTTTAGAGAATCGATAGCCTATGTTTTCTTGATACTCGATATCTGTATTTTAGCAGCTATACAGCCATATGTTTTACAAACTTGAAAGTTATGTAGTAGAGGCTCGATAACCCATGTTTTCAAGATGCTCGACATCCTTGTTTTGATAGCAACTGCTTTAAAAGCTATGTAAAGATGATAATGCTTTAGCACAAGATTTAGACTAAGTATTAGGGCTATGTTTTCCTTGTTTTGTGAATGATTTCAAGTGGTTTATCATTTCTAATGATAAATGTTTTCAAGGAAATGAAATGGTGTTTTAGCCCGATTTTATATGAAATTTGCCAAAGAAAAATATTACTTAAACTTAAGTAATTTTGTTATGTATATAACTGTTGATTGAACATATTTTGATGAATGATGTTATATGTTCTTATTATCATTTGATCAGTTAAATTTACATATTTATAATTTTTCATGCTCACATTTTCATTACCCAACATTACACCTTTGGATTTAGGAACAAAATTACCATTTAGGTTGTTCCAGTAGTGAGTATGGTCAGACTAAACTCCTGTGTGAGTAGAATTGTATCTAGGAGATTAGATAAATCAATTGTGTTAGGATGCCTTGAGCTGATTAAAAATATACAACTCATGGATTTAAAACCAAATAAGATTTTAGGTGGGACTGCTTTAGGGTCACGCTCTATGCTTCAGCCGTTAGCCCCCAATTGTTAAAGGCCTACGATTCTAGTGCATAGGTCTTTGTCAATAAAGAGACTAAAAGATGTGGACATACAGAAAGAAACTCATAGCTCTATATGCTTACTGTATTGTTTAATTGGATTTCCTCCTAACCGTATTTGAAGATTTTGGGACATCTTGTTATATTTTGGCCCGAGTCAGCGTGATAGGTCATTAGTTGACATGTGAAAACTAATAGGTTCATAGTGACCCTAGGAATACTATGATTTGAGACAGACATTCAATTTTATGGGATGGGTAAACCTTGCAAATTCATAGCCCTTTAATGACAGACCAGTCATATTTACCCATATTCATGCATATGATCATATCATATTTTATTTTAACCATTATGGTTGTAGGTGCATGATTTATGTTCAGATCGACATATTTGGATAAGATACTTGTGAGGGGACAACCTGTTCCATTCTACGGCGTGGTCTCAGATATCTATTTTTGGTTCAAGATGGTATATTATTATCCACACCAGATTTTTCTGTATGACCCAAAGTTTTTATTTTCCTCTTAAACTTACAGGTACTCATTTGAGTAGATCGGGAGTAGGGCTTTCATGTTAGACGAATAAACTTCCAGAGACGTGCAGAAGGCAAGCTAGTATTAGGAGATTATTTCCATTGTATTGGTCAAAGTTTAATTTCGGTTGAATGGATAGTTAGACTCTGATCGTCCAAGAGGGCATCTTCATATGTTGCTCTTGTACTATAATTGTAATTATTATATTTTCTTTGAATGTGGAATCAGGATTATATAATGAATATGCAAGTTATTAATGAAATGTATTTTGAAACTTTTTCATATTCATGTGCTCTTGATGTTATAGATACAATTAACTGATCTCATTTTGTCACCGGAAATAATACAATCGATGACTGCAACATCAGTATCGCTTACCTTCGGACCTTAAAAGTGAGAATGTTATAACTTGGTATTAGAGCATAGGTTTATGTAAAACTTAAAAGATTTTTAAAACATAATCCAAATAAATCAAAGAATAAGATTGGGGTATGGGATAACGCTATAGCAACATACTTGTTATTTGCTATACATAAGTATGTATTCCATCTCTATTCTCCCCTCTCTTAGACCATTCTTCTTTATCTTACGAAGACTTATATGTAGATCACGAGAGAGCAAGATATGGAAGCAGGAAATGGAACAGTGAATCTAGGTGGAGTAAGCACCAAAACTAATAGAAACGTTCGACCCAATGCTTAAAGGGATCCGGGTTGACCAGCAAATGCTGATCCAAATGCAAATGCTAATGTGAGTGCTGGAACTTTATCAGTAGATATGGGGACTAAGTATCAGCTCTTCATGAATATGATGCAAGCTGGAGCTGCGGCTGGTATGGCTGGAGGAAACTCTTATAATGCAGGAGGTGTTAATCCTGAGGTACTTGCTCGCAACAATTATGCTAAGTTGAATACTAGTCTTGGGAGAAAAGTTTTTGTTTGAGATAGCTAAGTCAACTTTGCTCATGAAGTTTGTTGAATTAGAGCATGGAAAGATGTTTGTACTAGAATATGTAACTAAGTTTGATGAGTTGGCCAGATACAGATATGTTACTATTGATACCGTGATAAGAAGGAATGAAAAGTTCATTTAGGGGATTGAAGCCAGAGATTGTCAGGGCAACTATGCCATATCTTAGGGATCCATGCAATGTGATGGTGGAGATGGCGTTAAGGAATGAGGAAACGCTTTCGACATTTGGAAGTGAAAAGCCTGTGGAGACTAATGGTTTTCAAAGTAAGAAAAGGAAGTTCTTTAATAAGAAGGGAGCTCAGAACAATGGAGCCACCAAAAAAAGGAAGACTAATGTTGTTTGCTATAAGTGTGATAAGAAATGGCACTTTGCTAATGAATGTCAATCTAGCAATGGAAAGAAGGTTGTGGGAGATAAGGGCGTGAAGTGTTATAATTGCAAACAGATGAGGCATTACAACAATGAATGTCCAGAATCTGCCAAGGCTGATAAAGGGAAAGGTTTTGCTCTGGAACCATCAGCTTCTGGACCGACTGCAGAAGAGAAAGGAAGGTCTATGATGGGTGGTGCGCTTTTGATTCATGGCATACTTATTAAAGTATTATTTGATACTGGCGTATCACATTCTTTTATCTCACAATGTTTGGTGGATAAGTTAAATTTAGAACCATCATACCTTATTACTTTCTTAAGGGTTGTGAATCTGATAGGAGGTTATGTAACTCTTGGGATTATATGTGACCATTTAGAATTTAAGCTGTTAGGTATCATGGATTTACATGCAATATGCATGCATTTTATTTTTTGAGTTTTGGGATTATTCTGGGTATGGATTAGTTAAGCAGGTATGATGCTAGGATGTTTTGCTAGGATAGGAAGGTATCATTAAGACAACCTAATAGCCGTGATCGAATTACATACTTAGTAGAAAATTCGAGCTTAGATGTATGTGCTTTATTGGGTGCAAAGGAAATGGATGATGTGGTGAATCGGGTTTTCATTGTAAGAAAGTATGTAGATGTTTTTGACCTAGTTACAGGACCATCACTGAGACAAGCTATTGAGTTTCGAATAGATCTTGTACCTGGAGCGGAACCCATAAGTACGCCACCTACTGAGATGAAAGAGTTAAAGGTGTAGCTGGTGGACTTATAAGGAAAGTATTTTATTATACCAAGTAGTTCTCCTTGAGAAGAGGCCGCGGTATTCATGAAGAAACCGGATGGATCGTTAAGAATGTATATTGATTATCATAAGTTAAATGAGAAGATGATAAAGACTCAGTATCCTTTGCCAAGAATAGATGATTTGTTTGATCAATTGAATGGAGCCAAGGCATTTTCCCAATTGGATTTAGCAACATGGTTCCATTAATTGAGAGTGGCGGAGGACAACACTCAATTAACAACATTTCGAATAAGATATGGTTCGTGTGAATGGTTAGTCACGCCCTTTGGATTAACTAATGCGCCTGCTTACTTTGTGGATTTGTTGAACCGGTTCTTCTAAGTGCATTTGGACAGATTTGTGTTAGTGTTTATAGATTACATTATGATATATTCCAAGAATGAACGAGATTATGAGATTTAACTTAGCATAGTGCCAGAAATGTTAAGGCAGCATCAACTAAAACCAAAGTTTTCAATATGTCATTTTTGGAAGAGAGAAGTAAAGTTCCTTGGTCATGTAGTTTCAAAAAATGGGTTATCAGTAGATCCAACTAAGATTAAAGATGTTAATAATTGAAAAGGATCCTAGACCGAGATAAGATGTTTTCTAGGGTTAACTGGCTATTATCGGAAATTCATCAAGGATTTCTCTCGTATAGGGGCACCTATGACTAAACTAAAAAGGAAGGACGTAAAGTATGTTTAGACCGTTAAATGTGAAGAATCATTCGTAAAGCTAAAACATTTATTGACCAATGTGCCCGTGTTAGTTATTCCAAATGGAAATCAAGATTTAGTGATGTATAATGATGCATGTGGGACATGTTAGGAGTTGTGTCAATGCAGAAAGGTAAAGTGATTGTCTTTATTTCTTGACAACTTTGACCATATGAGGTTACATATCCGACTCATGATTTAGAGTTGGTAGGAGTGATTTTTGCTTTGAAAGTGTGGAGACACTATCTTTTGGGAGAACGATTTGAGTTATTTATGGATCATAAGTCATTGAATTATTTATTCTCTTAGAAGGAGTTGAATGAGCTTCTTGCGGTTTATGATTTTGATATTGAGTATACGTCGGGGAAAGGTAATAAAGTTACTGATGCACTTAGAAGAAAACATCAGAGTGTGGTGTTAGCTATGTAAGCAGAATGGAAAGATTTAAAGGAGTTGACCACTTAGGGTGTACAGTTAAGGTCAACGACTAGTTCTAGTAAGAATACTGCAATGTTGTCATGTTTGGAAGTTCGATCGGTAATGATCGAAAGCATTGCTTCTAAGCAGAGAGATGAAACATTACTAGTTGAACGAATTAGAATACTTGAAGATGGAACCAAGATTGATGATTTAAAAGATTTTAGTCTTGACCAGAACGGACGGTTGAGGAAGAAGGGACAGTTGTGTATTCCAAATGTTCGCAACCTAAGGAAGGAAGTTCTTAGGGAGTGTCATCGATCGAAGTTTGCTATTCATCCTGGAGGAACCAAAATGTATCAGGATATGAAGAGGAGTTTCTTCTGGGAAGGAATGAAAAGAGATGTAGGCTTATGGGTGAAGCAATTTTTGAATTGTCGGCAAGTAAAAGCCGAGCATCAGAAATCAAGTGGATTGCTTCAACCTTTAGAAGTGCCCCTTTGGAAATGGGATTATATATCCATGGATTTTATTGATATGTTGCCAAGGTTAAATAGGGGAAACAAAAGTATTTGGATCGTGGTAGATAGACTGACCAAGAGTGCACACTTCATTCTCATTAAGTCGACAAGGACGACACCTACCTTGGCAAAGTTGTTTATGAAGAATAATGTAAGACTGCATGGGATTCCTAGTAGTATAGTCGGTGATAAAGATACTTTGTTCACTAGTGAATTCTGGAAGAATCTGCAAGAAGTGTTCAGTGCCAAGCTGAAGATGAGTATTGCTTACCGTCCACAAATGGATGGGAAAATGGAAAGAGTTAACAAAGTTTTTGAAGATTTGTTAAGGGCTTGTGTACTAGACTTTGGAAGGTCATGGAAGGACCATTTGCACTTAGTCGCGTTTTCCTATAACAATAGTTATCAAACTAGTATAGGAACGACGCCTTTCGAAGCACTTTATGGAAGGCCGTGCAAATCATCGACATGTTGGTTAGAGATCAGAGACAAATTGATTCTTGGCTCAGATATGATGAGAGAAACCGCAGAAAAGATTGAGTTAATTAGAGCAAGGATGAAAGAAGATCGGTGTAACGACCCGCAAATTTATCACTTTGATAAATTATATTCATTTTTAAAATATTCAAATATAAGATTTTTTAACATAGATTATGATGTTTTGAACAATAAATAATAATGGTAATCTTATTTTAAATAAGTATTTACAAAAATGTATAATTTGGAAAAATAGCGATAAAATGATCGAAAACCGTTTTATCGATAATCGGCTCTATAATCATCAAACGTCATGCACAGAACTTGATGCATACACTTATTTTTATAGCTGAACAAGAATATGAAATAAAATTATTTATTTTATTTTTGAAAATTAAATGTATTTATGACATCATCAGTGATGCCATTATATTTAATAATTGATTTATGGTTTTAAATTGAGATTTAATGATTAAATAATTATTTTAATTATTCTAATAATTGTTTTAAATGATAATAATTCATTTTAAATAGTTATAAAGTGATAATAAGTAATTTATAATAGTTTTATAAAGAGATATATTTGATTTGAAAATATAAGAAAATTCGTATCGCTTTATCAATATAATAATACCTTTTGTAAACAATTGTTTAATATTGATTTATATGGTTTTATAATTCAAATGAGATCATTTTAATTTATTAATAATGATTATAAATTAGTTTTCAAATTTTATTTAGAATTATATGTACTTTAATTAATAAGTGAAAATGTGACTGGGAATCGGTTTCCCGATTTTCAATGGTTTAACAAATGGAAGTTGTTCGAAGTCGTTGAAACATTGTTTATTCTCTTGTGCACATACATCTACATATATATGTATATACATGTCACATGCATACATATACATACATATAACACACATAACATATGTATACATTTATATAGCATATTTATATATACAAACAGATGAGTGTTTGACATTGCATATTTAAGACACATACATTGATTTCTATAAACGTACATCTGTTTGGTGGTGTAGAAGGTAACTCTCCTATACTTGACATCCAATTCTGAGACGTATGAGCTTAAAGGTTGTACATTTGTGGAAATCAATAGCGTGTTTAGAAATGGCAATGTGGCATTCTAAGTGGAACTTGTTATGTGAAAGACAAAGCATGGCTTTGTATGAAATAATGTGTGGCTTTGTAGAAGTTGAGTGTAACCTCACGTATGAGCCTCAAACCCCGAAGATGATACCGGTAATGATGTGGTCTGACCTATATTTCAAGTTATCGGTTTTATGAGTATGGAGGTGACCAGTGGAATCTAGGCCTTAAGGCATTATGGACAGGTATTGGAGGCTTGACAGAGAACGAGTATAGCCACCTAGTAATACGTTGTTCCATAGTAGTGCATCCAACATAGTTTGAAGGCTTGCTTGAGATAAGTGAATAGCCACTGAGGTGCTAGTTGTTTATGCGTGGATTTTGGAGGAAATAGGCACTAGTTCCCTATCATGTTGGAAACCCAATTCCAATAAGTGCTTTCGGACTTGATTGTACATTTACTTGGAAGATGTTTTCAAAAGTTGACACTATTATAATGTCAAATGTTTTAAAGTATAAAAATGTTTTGCTTATCATAAGGTAAAAACCCGTCCGTATTTATGTGCGGCGTGGTCTTATGAGATACTCTTTTTTTCAAAAAGGCATCGAGTACATCAAAGTTGATCTATAACACCATCATATATATTTACAAATGGTGTCTCACGCTGGTTTATCAAGCCTGATTCAGATATTTTTAATACTCGGGTCAGATCCGAGCTGTTTCACGATTAGCTGAAGATGCTTAGAGTTTCCAGAGGAGAGTTGGAGATCTTCATCAACGTTTGGACATATTCTATTTTTCCATTGCATTTGTATTATTATTTTTCAACAGTTGTAAGGACAGAGATTTATAACTGTCCAGGCTGAATCTAGGTTAGACTCTAACATGGTATTTAATTTTCCACTGTAAAGATTATATTTTAAAATAATACAAATTATTCCATTCGTGTGAGGTTCTGTTTAGTCTTTATTTTCTTTTGCCCCTAACAATCATTTTTTCCAGCACTTGAATTTGCGGCATGTGAATACCAAGGATGTATCAGTATCGATTTTAGAGGGTTGAAAATCTCGTTCGTTACATTTGGTATCAGAGCTTAAGTTGAGCGAACACCTAGGCTTTGGTGGGTAAAAATCATTATAGATGGGGTTAGTAATACCCTAGAATGAGTAACTCATTAGAAATAGGGTTAGTAACACCCTAGAATGAGTTTTACTTATTATATATGAGTGTGTATTTGTTAATGCTATATATAAATGATTTTTGTTTTGAAAAATTGGTAAATGAAATAATTTTACCTAGGATTATATTTTGAATATAAAGAATATCTTTCAAATAATATAATTATTTGTGTGGTGTTTGGTTGTTAAGAAAATGATAATATTCAAGTATTATCATTGATTTTTTGTTTAAATAAAAAAAAGTTTAAATACAAACCCCTTGTGAATTAAGTTTCACGATTTGACTATAAAGTGTTTGAAAATAATATTGGAATCATATAAGATAATAAATGATCATGTTTTATAAAAATGTATTTTACAAATATGAAATGATTTTGTAGAAGATAAATCTTATGAAATGTTTTCATGAGGATTTCTTGAAGGTTAATAAATACGTATGTTGTACTTAGATCATTTCATCGCATAAATTTTGATCTAAGACTCGAGTACGAATCTTTGAGGTGTTTACATCGGTCCGAAAAAGGATTTATCACTTGATTTTTTAACGTCAAACATTGATGAGGGTTTGTGTTGGATACTTACGTTTTCTATCATAGTTGAGAGCTATGCAAAGAAAAATAAAAGTTTTAATTGGAAAGCCTGATCAGAGTCCGCACTAGAGGATCGGATGATCGATACTAGTTCGGAAGTAAAGTTGTGGATTCGAATAGTAGATTAAATCAGATGATCTGTATACATCATATGAATGTAAGTTTAAAAATAAATATTTTGGACAAGTACCTTTGGGGTTTGTTTTGGTGTAATTTCGAGGACGAAATTCTTTTAAGGGGGAAGTCTATAACAACCTGCAAATTTATCACTTTGATAAATTATATTTCTTTTTAAAATATTTAAATATAGGTTTTTATTAACATAGATTATAATGTTTTGAACAATAAATAATAATGGTAATCTTATTTTGAATAAGTATTGAAAAATATATACTTTGAAAATATAGCGATAAAATGACCTAAAACCGTTTTATCGATAGACTGGTCTATAATCATCAAATATCGTTGTTATCCCGCCTTTTGGCAAAGTCGTGACACTAAGAAATTGGCTAAAAACCAAAGACGGTTCGTCTTAGAGATCGATTATACCCAGGCTCACTGTGGATATCGACAAATTTTGTCCGAGTTCGGATCAAGCTACAATCGACAAGACACGGCGAGCAAAGCCATGAAAGCCAACGTTCCAAATTTCAAGTCAATCCGAGTTCGTATGCTCAAGTTACGATCGATGCAAGATTGGATGAAAAACAGCCACTGTTCGAATCCATCGAGTTCGAGTCCATCGACTAGCCACTGTTCGAATCGATCGAGTTCGAATCCATCAGGGGAAGCTTTGTTCAAATCGATCGGCCAACTTCTATTTCATATCGATCGACTTCGTGTCCATCACCGAAGTTTACTTCTTATCGATCAACTTCGTATTCATCGAGAGATGGTGCACTTCGTATCGATCAGCCAGTGTCAACTTTGCATCCATCGACGAACCTTTGTTCGAATCCATCAGGAGAGCCACTGTTCGTATCCATCGAGTTGGAGTGCTTTTATCGATACGAACAAGCCAATTTCCATCGATTCGAACTAGACAGTCTTCATCACTTCAAAATGAGTATATTACAGATCGATGCGAAAAGCGCACTAATGATCGATTCGAACAAGACGACCGCATCGATATGGACGCGGCGAAAACTCCGGAATGACTCGATCAACTTGGCGAAGAATGTGGATCGATACGAAGAAAGCGCGCCACGTCACCACCTGATCACACGCAACCATCGATTCAAAATGATCGAGTCGAACCAAACAGCCTGCCGAAAGTCTCCATTTCGTATCGATCATAACTCGAGATCCACAAGTCCAAATGCTATGAAATTTTCACAGGAGCTTATGTGCATGCTAAAGAATGTCCACACCAAATTTCGACTCCATTGGACGCAATCTCGATCGATACGAAATTTGCTCGTATCGATCACGGATCGGGCCGAAACTTCACGGGCTTGGTCGCGTGGGCCCACTCACATGCCAGAAGAAGTCTCCCGAGATCTGAGCGAAATATTAGCCTCCTACACCTATAAATAGAGCCCCAGAGCCTACAGAAAGGGGATCTTTTTGACACTCCAACACCGAGACTCTGCCGGATTCAATTCCGAACTCCATTATTGCTGCTGTACTCGAATTTCAAAGCAATAATCCACTGTAATCTGCTGTAATTGATTGAAATCATCAAGTGAACATCAATAAGGTCATCAACTTCAGAGTGGATGTAGGCAAGATCGCCGAACCACTATAAATTCTGTGTTCTTTGCTGCTTTCCTTTTAATTTTTTGAGTGTTTTTCATTTTCAATTCTCTACATACTTGTTATCTGTGATATGTGATTGTGAATTGATACTTTCATTGACTGTTGGTTGTTTGTGACCAATTTTGGCGCAAACATTTTGGTGCTTTCACTGAGAATTGAACTCAGGATTCTACCGCTTGGAAGTTTAATTTGAAGGCTTAAGGATTCAGATCTAAATGCTATGACAATGCAATCAAGTAGAAGACAAAGAGCAGAGAGAAGTCAGCATGAAGGAAGTCAAGAGGCTTCCTCAGGAGCGAATCAGACATCGATCTTCATTACCAGGGACGAGATGGAAACGATGCTCAAGAGACAAGAGAAGATGATGCAGAATCTACTTCGACAAGCTGGACAAGTTGGAGTACAGAATTAGTGGAACGCAACTGCAGGAATGTTGGAGATAGGAATCGGGAGCACGGAGCAACCAGAACTCAAGATGGAGCAGGACCATCTGTCACAGCCCCAGAACTAGGGGGCACTTATCCAAAGCATGTTAACCCAATCCCGGGCGCAGTACCAGGGGGAACTGCGCAGCGCGGCATTGACAGAGAAACGAATGCTCGTTCAGGAAAGCAGATTCCAGTAATCCCTCGTGAACTCGGGGGGAAAGTCAGAGACAATCAACAAGGACCACAGCTTGGCGACAGTGACAGATTGGCCGAGATGGTCACGAGCCATGAGAGGCGGACTAGTAAATAAAGACCTGGAGGATGTGAATAGGAGTCCCTTTTCTCCTACGATCAGGCAAGCCAGGAACCCACCAGAATACAAATTACCATCAGTGGAAATGTATGATGGGAGGACGGATCCTTCAGTCCATCTGACAAGGTATATGCGGCACATGGAAGTGCTGGGGGCATCACAGGATGTCATGGCCCGGTGCTTTCCATTGTATCTGACAGACATCGCAGCACTATGGTTTAGATAGCTGGAGAGCGGCTCTATAGGAGCATGGGCCGATTTGACTGAGAAATTCGTGAGGCAATTCAGGGTTCACATTTCAAGACCCAAGAATGTGATGAGTTTGTCAGCATTGAAACAAAGAACCGGGGAGTCTTTGAGGAACTTTCTGACGCGATTCAATGCAGCGGCAGCATCGGTGGATCGACCCGACCCATCCATGGTTTTGATGGCAGCTGTATCTGGCATAGCCGACGGCACAGAGTTCAAGAATTCGTTAACAAGGGATCCCCCTATGGATCTAGGAGAATTTTATCATGAGGCTGAAGGATTTTTACGATTGGAGGATGCAAATGCTGAAAGAGAGGAAGAAGAAGGAGTCGATGTTTATGCGGTCAAGGGCGAAAACCCTCTTGAAAAAGGTGCAGGAACTGGTAAAGGGAAACGAAAGGCAGAGGATAAGGGTGATGGACCAATGCAACCACGAAAGGAACCAAGATTCACCTCTTATACGGAGTTGAATGACACTTTGGAGCGAATCTACCAGGATACTAGGGGGCAGATTCCCTATCGGAGGCCAATGAGAAGGGATCCGACACAGTACCAATGATTGCAGGCACTTGAGGGATGAAGTAGAGTGACATATCCGGAATGGCCTGCTATCACAATATGTAAGGAGGCAAGCAACAACGGTGGAATGAGAGCGACCACCACCTACACCTACTGGGGACGGCTCAGGATCGAGGCGTCAACTTGTCATCAATTAATTGGGATAATGACGAATAAGTAGCAAACTCCACACCAACGCGATTAAGTCTTTTTACACATGTACAGGACCGCAAACGATCCTCAAGCATGCTCTGATATGACTATAAACCGCATCAATGTAGGTGTTTGCACTTTGACGTCCCTGTTTTGCTTTTGTTTTCTGTTTCTCATATTTAGACTCGATTTTGTTTGAGATTTCTGTTGGAAGACTTATTTTGAATGAAAATCGCAAGTGAAATCTAAGCACTATTTTAACTTATTTGATTTGATTTTTTATTGAAATGAAATGAAATACCACTTTAATAAACTTTGATAATCAACTAAGGACCTATTTCATGGTTACACTTTGTTATCAACTGAAAAAACGAGTTAAACTATTGTCTATTTGTTATGATAACTTAATTTTTGTTGGACATTTTGACAAGTAAATAACTTAAATTTCAAGATAATGACCAAACCTATATTTAACTTATTTGTGTTAATTTAAAAGTAAATCCTTCATTCGTAAATATTTTCAAAAACTTGCATTCACATCTTTGTAAATAAATCTTGCATTTTGTAAATATTTTCATCCTGCATTTGGATTTTGTGGGTAGTATCCGCTGAAATCCCTCACGAGACAACACTCGTCCTACTGGGGACACTTAGAGGTTTAACGGCTTGTTGCATACGCTCAATGCAATCGTGCTCCCTACGAAAACAGATTTATCTTACTTTTCCTTTATTCGAGGACGAATAAAAAGATAAGTGTGGGGGAATTTGATGTGCACGTAAATGTGCATATTTTTACCACCATATTTAATCTAGTTAATTCAAATAAATGATCATATTGGGTATTTTAACTTGTTTTAACCAAAATCCATATTAATTCCAAATTGCCACATGTTCATCTTCATCCAAGGGCAAAATAGTCATTCTTTGTGCATAAATTAACTTAAGAAAATTTAATTAGAAATTTCCATACTATTTTGTAGGAATTTGAGTTCCATTACAAGTGGTTTCATGAAGAAGATATGCATACACAAAAAGAACACGAAGGAATGAAGATGGAAATAATTCAATGTGAAGATCATGGAGGACCCCACCTACCCACCTACCTTAATGTACACATTAGAGGCTAATGCACATGCTTATGGAATTAATGGCTTCATGTACACTTAAATGATGATTAATGGATGCTAATGGTTACTTGGCCACCACACTTCCTAAGGGTTAGTTTGGGCATTCCCCAAATTACGGATTAGGGTTTCATGCTTGTATAAATAACCCATTATGTTCATGTAACTTCCTTATCTCTCTCTCTTAGTCTCTCTTTAGATTAGTTTAGGCTCAAAATAAAAGAAAGCTTCTCTTTTCTTTTCATGGCTACTTAGCCATTTTTATTTCATGTAATTTCTTTTTATGCAACTTTAAATACATGCTCTTTTCTTCTTTTCTTGTTTATTTTCTTTCATGTTGTAGTGTAGATTTCTTTTATTTTTCATGCAAGTAGAATAGTAGTTCTCTTTTCCATTAGCTTTCATTTTCCTTTTCTTTTGCTTTCATGTTGCTAGCTACATTTGTTGTTTTGATAACAAATATGAGATGCTAATCCCTTCAATTTAGGGGTAATGAAGCCTCTAATCATGTAGCTTCAACATTTTGATTATTATAGCTCTCTTTTTGTGCTTAATGACAATGCTTGAAGTGGTTTAATTTGTTGTTTTTGTTTTGAATTTGATAGCTTATATTGTTGACACCAAATAGGCTATGCTTAAACAATCACTAACACAAATGTCTCTTCATCAAAATATGATTATGGCATAAGAAAGTGATTTGAAATTTAAATTTGATGGTCTATATTTCTAATTAATAGTTAATAGGCCATATTTAAAATAGATTTCATTTTCAACTTTGTTGTCATTTTCATGAGAGTAGTAAGTGGTTTAAAGGTTGTGTTATAGTTTGATAGCTTATGTTGAGCTAATTAATAGCACAAATGAGCCATACTTATAATAAACACATCATTAAATTCACTTATGACCAAAAAAGAGAGATCATAACTTCATTTTGTTGATTTATGTGATCTAGAGAGTGGAAATTGCCTCTAAATTGTCTTAACACTCTCATATTTTTATCAATTTTCTTTTGTTAGTTTTCTACATTTTTAGCTTAACTTTCACTCGACTTTGGCATAATTTGATTGAATAGAATTTTACAATCATCAATTCCCTACGGTTCGACCCGTATTCGCCATGTGCTACATTTGTACGCCGTGCGCTTGCGGTAAATTTTTATTACAAAATTCGTTCGGCTATTTTCTAACTCGATAGACATTTAGCCGTCCGAACAAGTTTTTGGCACCGTTGCCGGGGAATTGTTTTGATTTTGATTTTCTATTCTTCGAATTATTTTTGTTTGATTTTTGTGTGTTTATATTTTGTGTGTGTTTGCATTTAAAAAAAATTGTGTGTTTGTTTGATTTTTGTGTACATTGTGTTGTGTGCTTGTTTTCTATTTTATTTTCCATTTGCACTGCATATCATACTAAAAAAAACATTGCATTCATCTTCAATTTGTTACAAATTTTCAATCACATTTACATTTCATTCTTTTCTTTACATTGCTTTTAATACAACAAAAACAAAAAAATTACATCGGTCACTGTGCACAGCCCTGTCTCTTCCCTCAGTCTGCTGTTGCTTGCCTTCCAGTTCACCAGAGTTACATCAACTTCCACTACCTTCAACCAATTTCTTACTATCAATTCTACTTCAATTCATTTTGCATTCAATCCTCCACAAAACTTCTTCACAGCAACCATACAAAAGTCTTCCTCCGTCCATCACTGTTTCCTGCCTTCTACACTTCTGAACTTCCCCCTCCAAACTTCATTGCCACACACATACAAACTGCACATAGCTCTATTACAAACTACTGCATCTCCCATCCACAACCTCACCCTATCCTATTGCAATATGCATTCCAACATTCACACTCCATCATCATAACCATCACATCCAACCCACACCCTTCACCACCAAACACAACCATCTCAACATCTTCAAAACTGCCCGAACCACCCTCTACAAACCAACAGCTGCAGCGCCAACTACAAATCAGTGCCACTCCATTTACATTATTTCAAACCCCACTCTTCTCAAACCATACACTATAGACTCCTTGATAACTACTCCATACCATTCCAATCGACTCAGCTGTCATCCAACCATCATTGTCTGCTATACCTCTGCATCAAGTAGCACAGACTAACCACAGACTCCCATTTTCCTCCATCGGCCACACCCCAATTTCATCCTTTACTGCAGCCAACACCTTTTCACATCACCTTTTCACATTCAAAACTTCAACAAACTTCTGTCAAACGTCACTAACATACCTGACTGCAAAGCTAATCCACCACCTCCTCAACATCGGTCACCACCTTCAACAGTCATCATCAACTTCATTCCCATTCAAAATCGGAAAAAAAAAGAAAAAAAATACATCTGCCTGCAACTTCTTGGAACCATCTCCGAACCCCCACCCCCCAATCAAAAAATCGCCTTAAAACCTAGTATCCCAGCACGACAACCGAATCGCCGAACCACCTCTTTCCAACAGTTTCACCAAAATCGCTTCCAAATCACACATCGACCTTCCAGTCCAACCATCAGTCGACGACCAAGCTGTTGGAATTGAATTCGAACTCGAGCTCATGCTGCTAGGAGTCGAACAAATTTTGTAATTGAATTGAGGATTCTGATTTGGTTTTGGATTTCAAACGAAAATTTTATAAATTTGTGCGGTGGAATTTTATTCAGAATCGAAAAAAAAAATCTCTGCCATTTCATTTTTGAACGAACGAAAAAGAAAGAAGAAGTGAATCTCGTTTGTTGACTTCGGGAGGATAAGTTTTTTTTTTAGTTGAGTATTGGGCTCGTGGGTTATCTTGTTTGTGGGCCGAGTAAATTAGTTTGTTGAGTTTGCTATTAGTTTGCTTTGTTTTTGTTTTAAAATCGTTTTTGTTTTCATTTGATCCAAGTATCTTCTTGTTTTCTTAAAAAAAAGAGAATTCTGTTTTCCATTTTTTTTAAAGTAAAATAGTACTTTTAAGTTTCCTTTCCAAAACAAAAAAAAAATTTCAAACAAAAAAAAACCAAAGAGTCTCTTCCAAAAAAAACGGGGGTTGTTTTGAATTTGTTTTGTTTTTCATTTATTTTAGTTTCTTCTTCGATATAAAAATAATCTGTGTATATATCTTTGGTTTTTACTTTTCAGGTTGCCAAAGCAGAATTGCAGAAGGAGCAGAAGTGCTTGCTAAAATAAATTGCTTGCGTGCTGAGCTTGCCAAAAAAAACTGCTTGCTTACTTATAATTTTTTTTATTTGCCTTGCATTATATATATCTCTTGTTTTTATTTTAGTTGCATTGTTTATTGCTTGCATTTTGCACATACCGGAATTTTCGACTTTCGAAAATTCGACATCGATACTCACTTTATCGACTGCCGAGCAAACGAGTGCCGGAAACTCCAATAGTGATGGTTTTAAATAGAAGAAAAAGGTAGAAGAAGAAAGCAGAAGAAAGAAGAAGAACAACAATAGAAACACAGAACAGAGACAATATCAGAATCTCACATATCGCAGCGGAACAATATATAATAGATAATCACTAGCCATTTAAAACAAAGAACTATATCAGTTTATACATACATCAATCAGAGTCAATATACAAAAATGGACAGTTATATAAACTTGTCCTCATACAGAATACACAGCGGAATAAATAATATCAGATACAAATACTACGTCTCGTCATCCATCTTATCTCCAAAGCTCCAGAATATCCTGATAACATAACTCTAGGCTGCCCGTGTGGAAATTAGTGGGCACCCAGAGTTTAGAAGGGAACAATAAACTCCGAGTCAGTCATGGTGACTGGTGTGAGATCGTAAAACAGTTATTTTTTTCACAAAGAAAATAAAACAAATTCGCAATGCTTTTGGAAAATGAAACTACCATAAGACCTCCCACCACACACACAATGCAAACGCAGAATTGGAGGAGATTTCTTCTTATGATAGTCAAAGATGCTTACTACGCAAAATCAAATTCTTTTTTGATATTATTATTAGTGCATAGTGTAGAAAACAGTTCGAAAGTATAATATTAATCTTAGCCAGCATACGACCAGTATCGTATGCCTACTATAGCTACCATCTAAACAGTGGTGACCACCGTACGTAAATGGCAGGTTCTACAACTAATACCGTACAAGTCACGTATTGGAGTTTGGATTTCCAACAAATGGTCAGGCTAAGGAACTTCCTATCCACGATGGGTACGTCCCTGGAATAGACGACCCGAGAACCTAACCGGATCTCTGCCAACACAAGGCCGGGTTACCTCTGCAAAAATAGGTAACTACTGACACGCATATGCCATCCCCCGATCGTAACCGATCTTCCCGAGGATCCCCGATTTCCAACAAACCACATCAAAATAATAATAATGCAGCAACCACATAGGTTAAGTATCTGGGCTCCATACCATGATACCACCTCTATCCAGAAGGAATGACATACACTAAGGGGCGCTACTCCCTAGAACCTTGCTGCATCCTTCCTGTTTTGACCATTTCCGGGATGTGAGGCTCGACGAAGTCTCGTCCACAAAGCTACGCTTTCTACAAAGCCATGCTTCGGGTCAACAAATGATCAACCTATGATCACAAAGATATAAGATCAAACAAATGATCATATCACAAATGATCAAACACTGATCATTTCACAGCAACACTTAGTATGCCACGTTACCAAATTGGGAGTATATCGCTGATAAATTTCAACTACACAACCTCTGAGCTCGTACGTCTCAGAGAAGGGTGTTAAGCTAAGAGAATAAATTCTCCGCCACCAACAGAAATGTATTTGAAAGAAATCAGCTTTATATCTCAAATTGTAACGTCAGACACACAATCCATAAAAGTCTGTTTCGGGATCGAACAGAACCGAAGGCACTTCTCACGAAGCCCTTACATATCCGGATAAATTTCTAATCACGTCCGGACTTCCCGTCACTAAGGGTGATAGAACCTCTAAATCGGAGATCAGCCGATGTAGAGTAACTCGACGGTAATCCTTCCGTTTTCAAAAATATCCAGTCTTCAACACCGGTCTTCGAATGCAATTCATAACGACGTATCACATATTCGGAATGGGTTATACGACCCCATGGTCCTTTCCCGGCTAACCCGAATAGTGAGCGTTTATTCAAAAATAAGTGTGGCATTCAATTTCATCCAATTCACAACAAATACCTATTCAAGGTAATTATTGATAGTCGGTTATTTAACTATCAATAAAGATGCGCAACATCATCAGATTCCAAATAATTTTCCAAATTATTTCATCTTCAAAAATATCTTTACTAGATATAAAATTTCCACACTTCACCATTTGAAAACAATTTTCAAATCAATTTCCACATTTCATTTTATCTTTGAAGATAAAATCTCAAAACAGTTCATTTCATATTGGAAAAGCATTTCCATACTTATTTAAAAATAAGTAATTCACAAATCATTTATTTTCAACATTTGAAAATATTCAATATACTTAAATCAAATTTAAGTATAAATTCATTCTTTCAGGAAATCATTAATTTTAACATCTATTTGAGTCAAAACGAATGTTGCGTAAAACATCGTTACGACGACTCGAAATCAATAGTATAGGGATTCGGAATTAAGATAGATATATAAATCCCAATACTATATAAAACATTTCCTTTTGGAAATCATTTACTATAACAACAGTGTTATAGTCCACCATTTCCTTATATTTCTCGAAAACGTCTATTTCAACAATGAATGTTGAAATCTATGTATTCGATACTTATCACGTTTTAAAACATCTTTTAAAACAATTACTTCATTTCGTAATATCACTTTTCCAAAACATATCCATTTTATTTAATAATATATTCACTGTCCAAAATCGTGAATATACTTCATTATCCAAATTCAACATTCCTACACGTTTTATTTAAAGGCTTATCCACTGTCCAAAATCGTGAATATAATTCCTTTAATTAACTTCTACAATTCACTTATCAAAATAAGTGATTTCGGATTTATAAACAACGTTTATAAATCCCATTTATAATTTATAACAACTTCAACTTACAAATCAATTTTATTAACTGAATCAATCTATAACTCAATTTTTATACTTAAGTCATTCCTTTAATAACTTTACAAAATTTATAAATCCTACTTCTTGTAAAATTCCATTTATAAACCCTTTTTCAACATTAACAAAAACTCCTTTTATAATTCCATTTTTCCGATTTATAAAAATTAAATTCTTTATAAATCTTATCTATAAACCATTTATAAATAAATTCAAAAATCTTCATTCATACTATTCTTCAACATAGTTCATTTCATATTCCCAAACATCAAATTTTGGTTTTATATCACAAAATTCTTAATTTTTTATAACATAAAAATTATAACACTTATTTATTTAAAATGAATCAATTCCAAAATTTAATAAAACGTATACTTTCAAAAATTCACTTTGAAATCCTTTTAAAAATAATATCGTTATTTTTAAACTTCAAAAATGGATCCGATGATGCAACAGCACCAATTAGTCAATTACAACATCAAACATCATATATCAACATATGATAACAGAATATACATCAATATCTGTAAATAAATAACTACTGGTGAGGAATCCAGTTGGATCCCTCCAACCTGTTTCCCTGCATCCAAAGACGTTAACACAATACCAATTCCACTTCGAGGTGGAATATCGCGGTATATGGGTTTTATAAAAATAATCCGCTTACTAACGGCGCAATAGGGTCTCATCCGCTATACGAGGCGGGAAATCAATCAATCCAATATATACATATGCCAATATGTATATATTGCTATATATATAGATATATCCTACTATATCTAATATCACAAATCCAAACAGTCAATCATCAATCAATAACTGTAAAATCCACTTTTTCATTTGAGTGAGAAAAATCTCACCTTAGCTTTTTATTTTGCCATCCATTTTTGTTCCAGTTTGTTTTCTCCAAATTTTAACCTTGTATAAACAATTTTATACGATTCATCAATATTTGAAATAACCGAATAATAAATTTTCGTTTGGTAATTTTAATTATTCAATGATTTTGTTTTTAAACCAACTTCTATTTAACAAAACATTTTCTTTTCTTTCTTCCTTTAAAATTTCAAAAATACCGATAACATAACCCATACAGATTTTTAAATCTATTTTTATAAAATCCTATAATATTTCAAAATCATATATATATATATATAGTTAAACAAGTTCATTTTCTTTTATTCAAAATTCAATCTGTATATGTATTTCTGCATAACCATATTTTTATTCAATTCCAAAAAAAAATCTCTTTCATGTATATATACCTTTAAAGCAGAAATAGTTTTAAAATTTTCTTTTTCAAACTTTATCAATATAAAGTAATCTTCTATTTTACTGTAAAAGGAAAAAAACTATATTTATACTTTACTGTATAAACATAAATAGACTTATTCATTGAAGAAATAAATTGTTTTAACAACCTAAATGTTAATTTAATCTCCTTAACATAAAAATTTAAATTTTGAAAATAGATTGATAATTATACCTCACTGCTAATCGAGTCAACCCAGGCTCGATCGAACCCTCTACTGTCGCTACTGCCATGAGTACGAACCCACTGCCTCACGCTCGACATCGCAGTCCCCCATCGACCGCCGTGACATCGTCGCCATCACTTGATCTCGCGACTACCACCTTCCACCCCCTGAATCGCGACCTTCCCAAGCTTCACGTCGAACAAACCCTCACCGCCGAGTGCCCGGTCGTCGCTCGAACGCGAGCGCCATGCCTAAAAACATCGAACCCATGCCCTAGCTGATGTCGACGCCGCCGCTACCTCCATCTCGCAATCCCCATCTCGTCGCCGCCACGAACTAACTCGACCGCGATTCCCAATTCATCCCCCCAATCGAATTCGCGATCCCTAAGCCACCAAGCTTGCCTCGATCTCCTTTTCTTTTCTTTTTTCAATCAGTTCGAATTGATTTCGAACGAAAGGAATTGTTCGTTTGTTTTTATTTTTATTTTTCAAATTGGAAGACAGTGCCATATTTTTGTGAATGAGGTAGAACGAGATGAAGGGAAAAGGCTCGGCATGCCTTGATTTAGAACGAAGATTTAATAACGCCATTTTTTTATCTGTTTTAAAATTTTATCTGCTTTGAAATGAAGTTGCGTGATTTGTAATAGAAATGGGAGGAGACAAGAGTACGCATGTTTCAGGGAATAGGTCGACGCAATCAGATACTAGGGTGTCTGTTGATTTGTGTATAAATTTTATATTTAAAATTAAATCGATTAATTATTGTCCAGGCGTTTTAATCTCGTACGATCACACAATGAATCCGAATGCTACGAAATTTGAAATCCGACAATAATTTAATATTATGGACCCAATGGAACTGGTTTTGTCGAATTCCGAGACTGCGCCCCGGAATGCTAATTTTAAATATCGATTTGAACGATTTAACTTCAAAACTGAACGAAACACTTTGAAATAAAATTTTGAAGCTTCTATTATCTTCAGTATTATCAATACGAATTTTAAAAGCTTTCGAAATATTTTTCTTCGGCTTACAATTGAAGATACAAATTTTATTCAACTTACAATAGATTAAATTTTATAATTTAATCACCAAATTCAAAGTTATATCGGGAATTCAAATTAAATTACCGTTCAAATATTTAAAATTAATTAAATATTTTCAATTTAATTTGTTCAAAATTCAGGGTCGTTACACATTTGCATATATATATTTAAAAAAAATTCAAAAAAAAAACAAAACAAAAATCATTTGTAGTTGCATTGTTAATACACGTTTATTTTTTGCTTTGCATTTCATCCTAGATTTTGATTAATAATAACGGTTAGACATCGATAGCTCTTAATTGTATATTGACAAGTTGTCTTCTTTGAACAATTTACTTTCTTGGTGTCTAGGCTACGGCAGAGTAATAACCATTTATAAATATTACGGTGATTCGTAAATATTATAGTGGTTGTTCCTCTGAAGGTACTTAAACCTTCGGCTGCATTGCTACGGTGATTCGTGGTGCACCGATAACTCCTGCCCGTTGCCTGGCTGAGAACTATCTTGTTGATTTAAGACAGAGTGTGATTATACAATTTTAGGTTAACTTAGGATAAATCATTTGTAATTAACCCCTGCATTCATTTAGCTGCATTACTTCATGCATATTTAAAAAAAAATTGTAAATTTTCCTTTTCCTTTGAAATTTTTAAACCCTTTTCTTTGAAATTTCAAAAATCCAAAAAAAAAATAGAAAAACAAAAAAAAATATAAAACCTTTTCAAAAACAAAAAAAAAATTTGAAAAACCAAAAAAACAAAACAAAAATCAATTTCCCTTTTGAAAAATAAATTTTATTTGTAAATATTTTTCCTTTACAAAAAAAACAAAACAAAACAAAAATTCTCTTGAAAATGTCCGAGTTTCCTTACCCTTACTCACTTGAATTGGTTGTCAAAATCAATATAATCCATATGATTTCACTCCAAATTCGTATGGATATTTTAACGACAACTATTCTTTAAACAATTCGAATTTTGAACAACAAAGTTTTCAAAACGATGACCAACCCTCGAATCTCGAAGATAGCATTTCGTCTTTACTTGAAATCTCTACACAACAAAATCAAATGATAAATGAATTGTGTAATTCATATTTGGGCAATGATTCAAATCAAAGTTTTCAAAATAATCAAAATTTGAATTCACTTCAAAATTCAAACGATTGCGAGTATAACCCATGCCAATTCAATTTTGAACTCCAAAATGAATTTCAAAATCAAAACGAAAATGTGATCCACTTTTCAAATAATTTTGGCAATGGGAATCATCTCGACTATGATGCAAGTGAAATTTTTTGTTCTCAACAAATCCAAATCGAAAATCCTCCAGCTAATAATTATAAATTGGATTTTGTTGAACAAATGAACGAAATTTATGATGATCACACTAATTCGTTGTTTGAAACATATATGAAACAACGTGAGAAACAAAATCAAATCCCAACGTATGACGAGTGAAGCGATAATCCATCTTTTACCCAAATCGATGATTTTCAAATAAAAACTTTTGAAATGGAAATGATGATCGTAACGAAGTTTTTGAAAATGTGGTAATTGAGTTGGATTTCAATTCTTTTGAGGGTAAGATACTCGATTTAAATTTCGATCTTCCTTTTTCTGAAAAATTTGAATACAACAACTTTGAATTTTGAACTTGATATATGCAATAAAGTTGTTGATAATCCAACAAAGGAAGGCGAATTTAATGAACATAAATTTTTTGGACTTTTTGAAAACGAGTCGTTAAACTCTGATAGGGAAGATTTAAATCATCATTTCAATTTTGAAATCAATAATTTTGAAAAATTTGTCAATGATGAACTTGACTTTCAATTTGGTGAAAATAAACTAGAATTTCAATCAATTGTTTTATCAACCCCAAAAATCATCGAAAAGGAAACAACTCGTACGATTTTTAATAAAACAACATTCGTTTTTCCCAATCAACTTTCAACTTCAAAATCTTTTACGATTTGGTTTTTTGAGCTTAAGTCGTGTCTCGTATACTTGACGAGGCAATTGAATCGGTTTTTGGAAGACCGTTTCATTTACGCTTTGACAATATACTTTCTGATCTCGTGTAAATACCGTTCACCTTCATGTAAATATAGGTCATTTTTTTTCTCCTTCCACTTGGGTTGACGTGAGGACACAGTCAAAATCAAGTGTGGGGGGAGACTCACCATCATTTTCAATTTTTCCAGAATTTAAAAAAAAATCTCAAAAAAATAAAAAAAACAAACAAATTTTTTTAAGCATTTTAATTTATTTTTAAAGAAACACTATAAGATAAATATATGGTTTTAGTTTATTAAATTGAAATTTTTAAAATTTAATTTGTCTTAACAAAAATAAAAATGAAGTTTGATTACAAATAACAATGGTTTAACTAGTATATAGGAAGATTCATACATGTTAATTATGAAATACATCCTAATTGAAAATCTTTGTTTTAAAAGTGGTTGATTTAAAGTAAAGGATATAACATTTTTTTGTCTTCTAAGTTAAGTGGTGCTAAGACGATTTTGCAAAACTCTCTCTTTCCAAAAAAAAATTGAAAAAAAAACATATGAAAAAAACAAAACATTTGTATATATGTAAATATTTTCTAATAACACCTATGGTTGACAGGTGTTCACACTTGTGTGTTCACTCGCCATGCTCTGTACCCTTCTCACGTAAGCCCGAAAGGCGGTGCATGATCGGTATATCTGGCCTTAGTTTATCTGAGCTAGGTGTATATATATAAAAATTCTTTTTAATAACGCCTACAGTCAATAGGTGTTCACACTCGTGTGTTCACTCGCCATGCTCTGTATTCCCCTCACATCAGTCCGCAAGGTAGTGCATGGGTAATATATCTGGCCTCAGTTTATCTGAGTTAGGCATATGTAAATATTGTAAATATCAATAAGATTTTCAAAAAATGGAGAGAGTAAGCAAATGAAATCCAAGCACTATTTTAACTTATTTGATTTGATTTGTTATTGAAATGAAATGAAATACCACTTTAATAAACTTTGATAATCAACTAAGGACCTATTTCATGGTTACACTTTGTTATCAACTGAAACAACGAGTTAAACTATTGTCTATTTGTTATGATAACTTAATTTTTGTTGGACATTTTGACGATTAAATAACTTAAATTTCAAGATAATGACCAAACCTATATTTAACTTATTTGTGTTAATTTAAAAGTAAATCCTTCATTCGTAAATATTTTCAAAAACTTGCATTCACATCTTTGTAAATAAATCTTGCATTTTGTAAATATTTTCATCCTGCATTTGGATTTTGTGGGTAGTATCCGCTGAAAACCCTCACGAGACAACACTCGTCCTACTGGGGACACTTAGAGGTTTAACGGCTTGTTGCATACTCTCAATGCAATCGTGCTCCCTACAAAAACGGATTTATCTTACTTTTTCTTTATTCGAGGACGAATAAAAAGATAAGTGTGGGGGTATTTGATGTGCACGTAAATGTGCATATTTTTACCACCATATTTAATCTAATTAATTCAAATAAATGATCATATTGGGTATTTTAACTTGTTTTAACCAAAATCCATATTAATTCCAAATCGTCACATGTTCATCTTCATCCAAGGGCAAAATAGTCATTCTTTGTGCATAAATTAACTTGAGAAAATTTAATTAGAAATTTCCATACTATTTTGTAGGAATTTGAGTTCCATTACAAGTGGTTTCATGAAGAAGATATGCATGCACAAAAAGAACACAAAGGAATGAAGATGGAAATAATTCAATGTGAAGATCATGGAGGACCCCACCTACCCACCTACCTTAATGTACACATTAGAGGCTAATGCACATGCTTATGGAATTAATGGCTTCATGTACACTTAAATGATGATTAATGGATGCTAATGGTTACTTGGCCACCACACTTCCTAAGGGGTAGTTTGGGCATTCCCCAAATTATGGATTAGGGTTTCATGCTTGTATAAATAACCCATTATGTTCATGTAACTTCCTTATCTCTCTCTCTTAGTCTCTCTTTAGATTAGTTTAGGCTCAAAATAAAAGGAAGCTTCTCTTTTCTTTTCATGGCTACTTAGCCATTTTTATTTCATGTAATTTCTTTTTATGCAACTTTAAATACATGCTCTTTTCTTCTTTTCTTGTTTATTTTCTTTCATGTTGTAGTGTAGATTTCTTTTATTTTTCATGCAAGTAGAATAGTAGTTCTCTTTTCCATTAGCTTTCATTTTCCTTTTCTTTTGCTTTCATGTTGCTAGCTACATTTGTTGTTTTGATAACAAATATGAGATGCTAATCCCTTCAATTTAGGGGTAATGAAGCCTCTAATCATGTAGCTTCAACATTTTGATTATTATAGCTCTCTTTTTGTGCTTAATGACAATGCTTAAAGTGGTTTAATTTGTTGTTTTTGTTTTGAATTTGATAGCTTATATTGTTGACACCAAATAGGCTATGCTTAAACAATCACTAACACAAATGTATCTTCATCAAAATATGATTATGGCATAAGAAAGTGATTTGAAATTCAAAGTTGATGGTCTATATTTCTAACTAATAGTTAATAGGCCATACTTAAAATAGATTTCATTTTCAACTTTATTGTCATTTTCATGAGAGTAGTAAGTGGTTTAAAGGTTGTGTTATAGTTTGATGGCTTATGTTGAGCTAATTAATAGCACAAATGAGCCATACTTATAATAAACATATCATTTAAATTCACTTATGACCAAAAAAGAGAGATCATAACTTCATTTTGTTGATTTATGTGATCTAGAGAGTGGAAATTGCCTCTAAATTGTCTTAACACTCTCATATTTTTATCAATTTTCTTTTGTTAGTTTTCTACATTTTTAGCTTAACTTTCACTCGACTTTGGTATAATTTGATTGAATAGAATTTTACAATCATCAATTCCCTACGGATCGACCCGTATTCGCCACGTGCTACATTTGTACGCCGTGCGCTTGCGGTAAATTTTTATTACAAAATTCGTTCAGCTATTTTCTAACTCGATAGACATTTAGCCGTCCGAACACTACTTACGCATGTACGGGATCGCGAACGGTCCTCAGACATGCTCTGAGGTGGCGATAAACCACCACCGCAAACAACTCAGAAACTCACTCGAACGTGAAATCTGACATTAATGATATTAAGTCCCTCCCCGGGCACACACAATTCGCCTCGAACGGCACCCGATCGCGAACGGTCATAATTCGCCTCGAACGGCACCCGACCGCGAACGATCACAATTCACCTCGAACGGCACCCGACCGCGAACGGTCACAATTCGCCTCGAGAGCCACCCGACCGCGAACGGTCACCATTCACCGCGAACGGCATCCGATCACGAACGATCACAATTTGCCTCGAACGGAACCCGACCGCGAACAGTCACAATTCGCCTCGAACGGCTCCCGACCGCGAACGGTCACAATTCGCCTCGAACGGCACCCGACCGCAAACGGTCATAATTCGCCTCGAACGGCACTCGATTGCGAACGATCACAAATTGCCTCGAACGGCACCCCGACCGCAAATGGACACCATTCGCCACGAACGACATCCGACCACGAATGGTCACGTACTACCCTGAATGACATGTGATCCCGAACGATCGTCATTCGCGGTCAGATAAGGCTATCAATTTCTTTGCAGGACATCATCAGGATATGAACATCCAGCTTATCAGACTACAAAACACACCTTCCTATCACAAGGCATGTTTCGGGGGGCAAGTGTTATCCCGCCTTTTGGTAAAGTCGTGACACCAAGAAATTGGCTAAAAACCAAAGACGGTTCGTCTTAGAGATCGGTTATACCCAGGCTCACTATGGATATCGACAAATTTTGTCCGAGTCCGGATCAAGTTACAATCGACAAGACACGGCGAGCAAAGCCATGAAATCCAACATTCCAAATTTCGAATCCATCGAGTTCGAGTCCATCGACTAGCCACTGTTCGAATCGATCGAGTTCGAATCCATCAGGGGAAGCTTTATTTGAATCGATCAGCCAACTTCTATTTCATATCGGTCGACTTCATGTCCATCACCAGAGTTTACTTTGTATCGATCAACTTCGTATCCATCGAGAGATGGTGCACTTCGTATCGATCAGCCAGTGTCAACTTCGCATCCATCGATGAACCTTTGTTCGAATCCATCAAGAGAGCCACTGTTCGTATCCATCGAGTTGGAGTGCTTTTACCGATACGAACAAGCCAATTTCCATCGATTCGAACTAGTCGGTCTTCATCGATTCAAACTGAGTATACTATAGATCGATGCGAAAAGTGCACTAATGATCGATTCGAACAAGACGACCGCATCGATATGGACGCAGCGAAAACTCCAGAATGACTCGATCAACTCGGCGAAGAATGTGGATCGATACGAAGAAAGCGCACCACGTCAACACCTGATCACACGCAACCATCGATTCGAAATGATCGAGTCGAACCAAACAGCCTGCCGAAAGTCTCCATTTCGTATCGATCATAACTCGAGATCCACAAGTCCAAATGCTATGAAATTTTCACAAGAGCTTACGTGCATGCTAAAGAATGTCCACACCAAATTTCGACTCCATTGGACCAATCTCGATCGATACGAAATTCATTCGTAGCGATCACGGATCGGGCCGAAACTTCACGGGCTTGGTCGCGTGGGCCCACTCACATGCCAGAAGAAGTCTCCCGAGATCTGAGCGAAATATCAGCCTCCTACACCTATAAATAGAGCCCCAGAGCCTACAGAAGGGGATCTTTTTGACGCTCCAACACCGAGACTCTGCCGGATTCAATTCCGAACTCCATTATTGCTGCTGTACTCGAATTTCAAAGCAATAATCCACTGTAATCTGCTGTAATTGATTGAAATCATCAAGTGAACATCAATAAAGTCATCAACTTCAGAGTGGATGTAGGCAAGATCGCCGAACCACTATAAATTTTGTGTTCTTTGCTGCTTTCCTTTTAATTTTCTGAGTGTTTTTCATTTTCAATTCTCTACATACTTGTTATCTTTGATCTGTGATTGTGAATTGGTGCTTTCATTGACTATTGGGTGTTTGTGACCAATTTTGGCGCAAACAATCGCGTATGGAATTGGATACATAAACTAATTTTTATATTTGAACAAGAATATGAAATAAAATTAATTATTTTATTTTTGGAAATTAAATGTATTTATGACATCATTGGTGATGCCATTATATTTAATAATTGATTTTATGTTTTTAAATTGAGATTTAATGATTTAATAATTATTTTAGTTATTCTAATAATTGTTTTAAATGATAATAATTAATTTTAAATAGTTATAAAGTGATAATAAGTAATTTATACCAGTTTTATAAAGATGTATATTTGATTTGAAAATATAAGAAAATTTGTACCGTTTTATCGATATAATAACATTTTTTGTAAAAAATTGTTTAATATTAATTTATATGGTTTTATAATTCAAATGAGATCATTTTAATTTATCATTAATGATAAGAAATTAGTTTTCAATTTTTTTTTACAATTATATGTACTTTAATTAATAAGTGAAAATGTGATCAGGCGGTTTCCCGATTTTCAACGGTTTAACAAACGAAAGTTGTTCGAAGTCGTTGAAACATTGTTTATTCTCTTGTGCATATACATCTACATGTATATACATATCACATGCACACATATACGTACATATAACACACATAATATATGCATACATTTATATATACATATATGTCTAAAATATATAAGATATTTTAGAAAACTTAATACTTAAACATCCATAAGTCAATGCATATGGCTTGAAAGTGAAATGAAGTGATGATGGCACATTGAATGGGGGTGAGGCTATGTAAAGTGATAGGAAAGGAGGGGTGTGGGTTGAGGGTAAGAAGGTAAATGCACTTGTAGATATTTGTTTCCAAACTTTGGCTATAAATCCCCACCTTCACAACTCATTTTCCATCTTTCTCATTCTATCATAACTTCTTCAAAACCGAACCAAATGAAGAAATTAATTTTTTCAAACCATTTAAATTCCAGTGGCTAAAACTTTCATGTGTACCACTTCTTACCATTTTGAGGTTAGCTATGTCCAAATCTTATTTCTTTGTAGTGCATTTCGGGCCCATATTTTAAGTCCGAGAATACCTCCTTTTCTTTTGATCATATCTCCCTCAAAACAAACTGTAATCAAGTGTTTCTTCTTTCAAAATTTTAGAAATAATTTAGAAGAACTTTCCCTTTGATAAAGCTTCAAAATTCTTTAAGCAACATGTCCACAAATCAGTTAGAAGATGACCCATTTTCGGGTTTGATTTTTGTGAATCTGAGAATACCTCTTCTTCTTTTGACCATATCTCCCTCAAAACTACTCGAAATTGAGTAATTCTTAATTTTAAATTCAAGAGGAGAACTTTCCTTTTGACAACATTTCCAAATTTTGAGTGCAACATGGTCAAAAAGCCGAGAGAAATTGACCTATTTTTGGGTCTACTTTTGGGAATTCAAAGTCGAAGTTCCACCACTTCTCTTCTATACTTTCGGCCACCACCTCCATCATCATTGGTCATGAGCTCCACCATCTCCAAATCAAAGCCATGAGCATTAAGGATGAAGGAAGTCTAGGGCCAAGAGTAACTAGGCAATGAGGAGTTGTTTAGGTGGTGTATTATTGAAGTGTTGATTCGATTGAATGTGGTAGGAAGTTTGGTTTAAATGTGAGTACAGTAATCTATTTTTAAGTATTTAAAACTTAAAATGATCATATGTAAGTTTAATTAGTTAATTAATAAGCTTGGTAGATTAATTGATCGAATATTTAGTTGATAACTTGGTTGTGATAAATTATGAGAAATCATAATAAGAAATGGTTAAGTAATTAACCATAGTTAATTAGTAGAAAATAAATCAATATTGATGTATATATGAAGTTTAATTATCCTCTTTGTGAATTTGTATATGAAAAAGGTTGAAATAAATATTATAATAATATAATATTATAATATGGTATAAAACTGAATATGAATTATAAAGGTGTTATGGGATGATTAAACCTCTTTAAAATGGTTTAAAATGTTTTATAATTGTTTTATAAACACTAAAATCCAATTTGATGAAGTTTTGAGAAGTTATGATGTAACGACCCGTAAATTTTAACTGTTTTAATAACGTAATTAGTTGAAATTTTGTGAAACTTTAAACGATAAAATTTTGAAATAAAAATTTGATATTTGGAATGCGTCTAATTTATCATAGCAACTAGTAAATTTTCATCAGATAATTTGGAAGTTTATTTTCTAGCGTAATTTCATTCCAATTTATATCAGTTAAAATTGATGATAATAAAATGTTTTCCAAACCTGAATATTTTTACATAGAAAAATTCTAATTCATCTTCTGACTAAGACGTCATTTTTCGTTTTTCCAAATTCGGACTTCTTTAGCTTCGTCGATCTTATTTTTCTGCGTTTTTGCTGCATTTTTCGCTAGTAGAAAATTCAAATTTTTATAATTCAATCATACCACTGATATTTTTATACCGTTTTGATTGTCTCGTCATGTTGATCTCCGTAGCATATCCGTTTGGGTGTTTCGATGTTCGATATACTATGAAATCAATATAACGAGGAACCGTATCGATACCCGATGTTTACCTTTTGGTTTTCTTTTCCCATTCGTTTGCTTTCTGAGTTAACAAATGGTCACTAGCTCTTTGAAATTCCAAAAGATAACCCTGACTTTTATCATTTCCAAGAAATTTAATAAATTGATCTTACTGTTCCCAATAGTAAGCAAAGTTTCATTTTTTCGTAAACCATTTCATTCCTAAATTATTTCGCTTTGTCCTCTGTCATTTTTTCTCTCCACACTTCGTTCTATTTTTCTTTCTTCTGCCTCCCTGCTTCCCCTGATCCTCCACGCCTCACGCAAGCAACTCAAGCTTCTTCCCTCAGCCGAACACCACCATGCATCTCCTTCCCCACAACCTCGGCCACCCCAACAACCAAAATCGCCTACACTCTAGCCCGCATCCACCACAAGATCGGCTGACTGATCCTCTCCCGCTCCTCCTTTTGTTAGCCACTGCCTATCACCTTGCTTCTTCAATCTTCGCCCAGTCCTACAAACATGAACAACCTTCTCCAACCAAGCAACAACCCGCCTTGGCCACCTCCGCTCGGGCCATTTGCCTCCACTCTGTTAAACTCCGCTGCCACCTCGCCAAAACCAACCTCCCCTGCTTCTCCTCCTCACCACCGAAGTCTTCCAGCCTGTCTCTCTTTGATTCACGCAAGGCACAGTTGAAGCCAACCCTGTTCCGTCGAAGCTAATCACCACTCCTGTCTTCCTCCAGCCGTTCGTGTCCACCGCTCAGCCCAGCCGAGACCAACGCCATGCCACCCAATACCGTGCCTTCCCTCCTCTTCTCCATGCTCAAGCCTCCCTGACCTCTGCTTGTTCACAACCACCCTCCCTCTTTATATATAAGGTATGTGTGTGTTGTATATATATATTAATATGTATATATATTAGTTTATATTATTTTTGTTTTGTTATTCACAAGATTTTATATATTGGTACTGTATGTAGTCTATATAAATTTCAAATATGTTTGTTTGTTTTACTGGTATAACTATATACATAGAGTTGTTTATATATAAGATTCTGAGAGCATACTTATGTATACTTTACATATATTATAGTTTTATTTTAAGTTAGTGCAAATCTTAGTTCCCATATATAAATACTAAATTGAAAGCTTATGTCTGCATATCCTTATTGTACACATCTAGATTCCTTTTGTCTGATTTAATGTCAAGTTTGCATTCTTTCGCACATAATCTGTTTATAGTGTAATTTACATATGTTGGCATATACATCAATCTGTAGTTATAAAGCGCAAGTCTATAAATCTTATGTATAGTGTACGATATATATTATGTAAGTCCTGTATATGCCATACATATCGCATGAGAATATATGTTGGTTTATTCAACAAATTATATATATATTAAATGTTCAAAGAATTTATTTAAAGTCTATGTAAATATTTTGCAGTAAAGTTTTGTAACAGTTTATATAAAGGTCTTACCTTATAAAATATATAGTAATAAAAGGTTGTTTATAATATGTAAATTCTATACAAAACTTTACGGTCTGTGTGCATGTCTGTATTGTATATATATTAGATTTTATGGGATATACTGAATATAAAAACTTATGTAAATTAAATTATAAGAGATATATATTTTCATATATATAAGCTTTTGAATGTTGGTGTTTATATATATATATATATATATATATATATATATATGCTAGTTTGTATGTTTTATACAAAGTCAGGTTTAAAATTCATTTAGTTGTAAAAGGGAAATATATGAGTCTATAAATAAATGGGTGAAGTCTGCATATGTGTATGCATATATATAGTAACCTATATATGTTTATTTTTTTCGCATACATGTTGGGTCTTATATACATATGTATTGTATAAGTATTGTATACTAGTCATATATAACTTGTTATTATTTTTTTATATAAAACCTGGGTTTTGTGTACCTAAGTTGTGTTGATATTTATATAATGGGTTGAAAGGTAGATGTATGTTAGATTTCAGAATGTACTATATTATATTATACTATAAAGTGTATGTATGAAAATATATATATAAGTATAATTTGTCTTAAGATTTTTACAGTATATATATATATATATATATTTAAATATCAGTTTTATAATAAACATGGATCTTAAAGTATAATGTGTTAGTTTATATAAGTTTAAAATGTTGATTTCAGGAATGATAATAATAACAGCTTATATATATATATTCCACTTTATATTAAAACTGATTCTAATTGGTCTCCTCGTTTTCCCAATTGTCAGCTTTGTTTGTCGTGCCTGTTTGCTTCATTCAAATCGTATCCAACTAGCGTTGCTTTGGAATTCGTAGCTTATTTCCTTGTCAAATCTGTCTAGCCTCGAAAGGTGAGAAATCACTCACGATTAACGTTCTTTTATTTATTAAATTTGATTTCAATTGAAACGACAATTGAAATATGTTGCTGCTAGTTATTTACATTGCTATATATATGCCATCATCTGTATCTGTTCACCTGTGACATCTGACACCATTATCTGTAATATATATATATATGTCATCATCTGTATCCGTTCACCTGTGACATCTGACACCATTATCTGTAATTTATATATATATGCCATCATCTGTATCTGTTCACCTGTGACATCTGACACCATTATCTGTAATTTATATATATATATATATATATATATATGCCATCATCTGTATTTGTTCACCTATGACATCTGACACCATTATCTGTAATTTATATTTCTATATATATGTCATTATCTGTATCTGTTCACCTGTGACATCTGACACCATTATTTGTTATTTATCACTGATGATATATGCCTGTTACTGTTGTTATATTTTTATCATATCTGTTATCACTCTGCAAGTTCCCTGTTAATATAGGATTCACTATGGGTTGAAATGATACATACTCGAACGATCTGTAGAATAGGAGAAAATCGTTATGGGTTGAAATGATAAACCCAAGCGATTTTCATTTGAATTGAATTTGGGGTTACGGGTTGAAAAGATATATACCCGTATATTTATTTAAATTACGGATTGAAATGATAAATATCCGTATCACTTGACCATAGGGTAGAAAATTATGTACAGACACCGTTGGTCTATATATAAATATTTGAAAAATGATTTCTGTGGTTTTGAAGGAAATATATGGTTGTAATAAATATTGATTTTAAAGATCTAATAAAGTTGATTTAATAAAGTCGATTTAATCAATATAAAATAATGTTTAAGTATTTATGTAAATTTATATTTTCAAATATAGAGTTTATAATGATTCAGGTTGGAAAGATAAACTGAAATTGATTTGAAATTATATTTATTTAAGAATTTTACTTAAATAAGGTTGATTTGAAATTTATTAAATTTGAAAATTGAAAGATATGTTTTATAACTTGAACTTGATTAAAAATGACTTAAATGAATATTTCAAACTTATATAAATTTAAATGGGATATTTTGTTTATTTAAATTTTTAAATTGAAGTCGTATTTAGATGTATTGAAATGATTAAAGAAATATCTCAGAAACAAAATGTAATGAAATTAAATTGAGATATAAATGGAATTATCAAATTTAGTTTTGAAATGTGAATATTTAAAGCTTTGAAATATATTGAAATTGAAATGTCTTATTTTGTGGTTCAAATATGTATTTGAAATTGATAATTTGAAATGGTTTATTGAGAAGCTGAATAGAGTTGAAATTGATGATTTGAGATTTGATTAAATTTTAATTTTGGAATTCGAGCTTATGTGAATCGATTTGTGAAATTTGAGGAAGCTATTTTTATATAAAGTATTTTGAACTATATCTAAAACTATTTATATTTTACTTTATAAATTTTAATATAAATTATTTTAATATAAATCATTTTCAATATAAATTATTTTATTATAAACTATTTTAACTTATAACTATTTTATATAAACTATTTTATTGTATAAACTATTTTTCTATATATACAAATTTTAATATCTAAACTGTTTAAGAGGAAAGTGTTAGGATTCCAAAATGTTATGATTTCAAGCTATGATTTCAAAGTGTTATGAATTTCGAGGTTTTGATTTCCAAAGTGTTTGATTTTAAAAGACTTACGATTTCGAAAGCGATATAACTTTGGAAAGTGATATGATTTTGAAAATGGATTTATTTGAAGTGAAAGTGATATCGTATTTGGCAATGATATGTCGGTTTTGAAATATAACTATTTTGAAAGTTTATTAAATGACCATCGGTGTAATAATACGTAGTTATTAAAGAGACCGGGATCAGATATGGACATACTCTCTGTCGATACCAAAACCACTTTAATAACTAATATACGCGGAGTGTTGATCCAGAACGAAGTGGATGGTTTTGATGAACGCGTTGACTGAAGAAAGAGAACGATTTTGGATGACCCCTGACATGACTAAAACAGGAGCCGCGCCGGGCCATTGAGGTTCGCCATCTCTAGTGGATACACTTCTTCGATACCTTATCTATTACTTATGTGATTCGATTTGGGTGCACCCTTTGATTTGGGAGTGTTGTTTTGCGGTGTTGAGGTAGTAGCTGCTATGCTCAACATCAGTTCGGATCACGCAACTACTAGTATCCTAGTTGGTATTGCCTCATGTACCTTATCATACTGATTATCCTATTCGCGACCACTACGATTTGTTTTGTGTTATACCTATGGGGTACCCTCTGATAACCACTAGTTTACGGTGGGGCTTACGGTGCTGTATAGACTATGACATTATAATAAAATGTGTTAAGGGTGGAATGAGCCATGACTTAACGCTATTTTGATATCGTACTTTACTGATTAGACATTATCTACTTAGCGTACACTACTACATAGTAGATAGTTTAACGGATCCTTAGAGGATGGTTATCCTAAACATCATTTGAGTTACTTGTATTTCAATCTTTATTTCACTTGAGTTGGATTTATTGATATAAGAATGTTAATCCTGACTCGAGTGTTTTGTGTTTTCTTTACGCTCGGGTCAGACTGAGTGTACCAGTATTCGAGACTCACCTTTGGAGTTGGAGCTTCGCTTGGAGATCCAGCTATCTATCCAGCTTTTAGATATTCAGTTGATTCTAATGATGTATTCTGATTCTTGTATTTGACTATTGTATTCGAGACTTCTGTTGTATCTTGTTTAACTCTGTTATATATATATATAGTAGCTTCATGAACTACAATTCTTTTGTTTCCGCTGCATTATTGTTATATTACTCTATGTCTGTGATTCTGAGATTTATTTATTTACTGTATATGCTGAGTTTTGCCAAATTTAAATTAACAATCTATTATTTTGAATTATTCAAGTCGGACATGTGTGGATTTATTGTCGATTTGAATGGTCCAAAATAGTGGGTCGTTACATATGAAAGTTAAGTCAAAAATAGATCATGAATTTAAAACCAAATAAGATTTTAGGTGGGACTGGTTGAGGGTCACGCCCTATGCTTCAGTAGTTAGTCCCCAATTGTTAAAGGTTCTAGTGCGTAGGACTTTGTCAGTAATGAGATTAAAAGATGTGTACCTATAGGAAGAAACTCATAGCTCTTTATGCTCACCATATTATTTAATTGGATTTCCTTCCAACCATATTTGAAGGTCTTGGGAAATCTGGTTATATTTTGTCTTGAGTCAACCTGATAGGTTATCAGTTGACCTGTGAAAACTAATAGGTTTATAGTGACCCTAGGAAAACTATGATTTGAGATAGAGACAATTTTATGGGACGGGTAAACCTTGGAAATGCATAGCCCCTTAATGACAGACCAGTCGTATTTACCCATATTCATGCATATGGTCATATCATATTTTTGTTTTAACCATCATGGTTGCAGGTGCATGATTTATGTTCAAATTGACATATTTTAATAAAATACTGGTAAGGGGATAACATGTTCCATTCTACGGCGTGGTCTCACTGGATATATATTTTTGGTTCAAGATGGTATATTATTATTCACACCAGACTTTTTGTCTAACCCAAAGTTTTTGTTTTCCCCTTAAACTCTCAGGTACTCACTTGTAAATCAGGAGTAGGGCAACGAATAAGCTTCCGGAGACGTGCAAAAGGCAAGCTAGTATTAGGAGATTATTTCAGCTGTATTGTTTGAAGTTTTATTTTGTTTGAATGGATGTAATGTAAGAATTTATAACTGTCAAGTAGTTAGACTCTGATCAGCCAAGTGGGCATCTTCATATGTCACTCTTGGAATATAATTATAATTATCATATTCTCTCTGAACGTGGAATTGATGGGACTGTAATGAATATGAAAGTTATTAATGAAATGTTTTTTGAATTTTTTTTTCATGTTCATGTGTTTTTGATGTTATAGATATAATTAACTGATCTCATATTATCACTGGGAAATAATACTACTGATGACTGCAGCATTAGTAATGCTTATTTTTAGGCCTCAAAATGGGGGATGCTACAACTTGGTATTAGAGCATAGGTTTATGTAAAATTTAAAAGATTTTGAACACATAATCCAAATAAATCAGGGAATAAGATTGCGGTATGGGATAATGCTATAGCGTATTTGTTATTTGCTATATATAACAATGTATTCTATCCCTATTCTCTCTCTCTCTTAAACCATTCTTTTGTATCTTACAAAGACTCATATATAGATCACGGGTAAGAAAGATATGGAAGTAGGAAATATAAGAGTAAATCTAGATGGAGGAAGTACCACAACTAATGGAAATGCTGACCAAATACTAGAAGGAATCCGGATCGACCAGCAAATGCTAATCCAAATGCAATTGCTAATGTGAGTGCTGGAACCCCACCAATATAATCCAATGTCACTTTCCACCTTCGTTTAAATTTATAAGTTCTTTTCTTCTTGTCACAATAATACAATTAACTATTCATCCACGTTCCATGCACCAATCACGTACATGTTCTTTCAAATTAAAACTCTGCAACACATATCAATATATTACCGAAATAACAAGTTTCCTACATTACCCAATATAATTGAAATAAACCAAACCACTTCGGTAGTAAAATGCATGATTAAGTCAGGAAAATCAGCATTTGAACCACCAATATTGACATCAATATCCTCATTTATCTCAGCTTGTCTCATATCATTAAGGTAATCTTTGTCAACTTCTAACTCATTGTCATTATTTCTACACCCTGAATTCATGTAGTAACGCGTTATCAAAAAATATCAAAGCGAGTAACTACGTACAATTTCAACAGTAGGTGAGATAGGTAAATACGATAAAAGACTGCCGAAATTTATAAACTAATATGCCAACATGATGCCATTTTATGACAAATATGACATTTACTTACTGTAAAATGCATTATAACTATAACCCAACATAAACGGAAACCATTTGCCATAGAAAACATATATTCTCCATATCGAGCAACCGGATATGAAAAAATGGAAAACAATTATACAATATTAATTTCGACACGCTCATGCTGCAAATAATTATTGTTCAAAAATAGACCCGTCGGAAGCAAAGCATATGAGACAAAACTAAAAATTCTGACTGTGGATGCTTACCTAAGGTCCATCTCCATCGGGATCTATAGTGGTGCTTAGGGCATGACTCAACACAACATCATTTCCTTTGGGATCGGATAAATCTCCAAGATTTTTCATGGTTGATGGTGACCAATGTGCATAAGACAAGGGGTTTAAGGTTTAAAGCAAGAAGAGATTGTTGAAAGGGTTAGTTGGGTAAATGTATTAGGATTATACTTTTTACATATATCTAAAAGCCTTCTCTCATCTACCCATTCCTAGCTTTTCACATTTTTTATTCTCTCAAAATCATAATTCAACTTCTCATTTCTCTCTTCCAACAACAAAATCAAATTCTCCATCCACTTTTTCCATCGTCGATCTTTATTCCATCTAATGCTTCACTAGTACATATGAATCAATTAAATTGGTTGCAACTAAGTTGTTATTGACTTTAATTGCAAAGTAGGAATTTTTCATTTGTTTTATAAATATTGCAGCCTTAACTAAGATTAAAACACAGAAGCAGTATAGGCCTAAGTAATAGAACTTGTGCAGAATGGTTATAGAAATCATACCGCAACTCTTGGATTTGGTGATGTGTTGTAGGCCGTTTACTGGTCAAATATATCCTCATGGTTTCTCTGTACCGAGCTCATCTTTGAGGTACTTGTTTTAATTGTAACTTGTTCTTTTTACAATTTTCAAGGAGTATAAACTTATATGTTTTAGCTGGATTAATGTCTCTCGAAGTTGCATGTGGTCTTTCTCCATAGACCGATCCTTTTTCTAGTAGTATACCGCATCTCTATCTCCTCTTCTGCTCAAAATTAGCAGATCTACCCAAATTTGATAGCCGAAGACAATTGTTCAATTACTACGTCCGATGAAGTCTCAGAAGTGATACATGTTTGAGGAAGACAGTAGTCGAAGCATCAACATTGTAATCAATTTTTCAACATTTTTCCTTTTCGTTTTTCACCGCCGTTAAGATGAAAAAGGGAAATATGAGAGTAAATGAAGTATTATGTTGATGTGAATGAACTAAGAGCATCTCCAATCCAAAGGTATTTTTAATGTAAAGTGATTGACACATAGATACTAAACATTGTGTTTTAATTTTTAATCTCCAATGCAAAAGTAATTAAAATGTGCAATATGATGTGGCACATTTTTTGTTAGACATTATGGAGCAAAATGTCTACTTCTAGACATTGTAATTCACAATGTTAAGTGGTAACTACCATTAATTTTTGGACATCTATGCAAATTTCAATATGTAAAGATATTTGCATTGGAGAAAATAAAATTATTTTATTGTGATGTGAAATCACATTAACTTAACATTGTTTAACTATCTATGCCACATAGATATTTCATGAAATAACATTGTTAAGGATTGGAGATGCTCTAATACTTTCCAAAATTGTCGAATGTCTAAGCGAGTTTGGGCCGTTATGTCCTTTTTTTATTCGTTTTAGCGGTGTGGGATAAGCCCGTTGTATATTTGTATATACTTTGTTTTTCTCCCTTGTTGCAATAAAGTATCTAGAACTGTTACGGTATAGTCAAATAAATTAATTATCATTATCGTTTCCCTGAAAAACTAATGAGATCACAAGTATATTGATTTACTTCCATATTGTAAATATAATTAAATATCTTAACTTATCGACTCCTAATCTAAAATTAATAAAATATTTTTACTTACTGTTATCCCACCTTTTGGTCAAGGTTGGAATATCAACAAATTGGCTAGAAAAGATGGCTGCCAGGATTGGAAATCGGTTGGAAATAAGGCTTCGATCGATGTCCTCAAAATTTGGCCGAGCTCCGTTCAAGGCGGGATCGATTGGGAATGATGATCAAGGCTAAGAGAGACTACGTTTCGAATTTCATGATGAACGAAGTTCATACGCTCAAGATTATTGATCGATACGAACAAGGCTTTCGTATCGATCGGCATGGATACGAACAGCGCGTTCGTATCGATTAGGTAGGAAGGCGGGGTAAGTTTTGACTCGATGGCTGTGGACCCGGATTAAATAGATAGGCACATGATGACTTGTTCGACTCGATGATGTTCGTATCCATCAGGAGCTAGTGATGTTCGTATCCATCAGGAAGCCATAGTTCGACTCGATCGACTTCGCATCCATCGACAAGCTCTGTTCGACTCGATCAGCCGATGACCACTTCGTATCGATCCGCATCCATCAGGAAGCAACAGTTCGACTCGATCGTCCCAATGCCTACTTCGTATCCATCGGCAACAAACACTTTCATCTGCTTTGCATCGCTTAGTCTTAAAGGCTCTCTTCGTATCGATCACCGATCAACATGATATGCACGCCTTCCATCGATGCGAAGAAAAGCACAACAGTCGATATGAACCAGGGCGCTTTCATCAAATACGAACTATGTAACCTTCATAGATTGAACAAGCCAACATCCATCGATTCGAACTAGACTATCTTCATCAATTCAAACTGGGTATGCTACAGATCAATGCGAAGGACGCACGCCACGTCAACCTGCCAACACATGCCGCCATCGATTCGAAACCATCGAGTCGAAGTTATCGATACGAACGAAACAGCCAGCCGAAGAGCACCATTTCGTATCGATCATATCTCCTATCTACAAGTCCAAATGCTATGAAATTTTCACAGGACCCTACGTGCATGCTGAAGAATGTCCACGCCAAATTTCGACTCCATCGGACACAATCTTGATCGATACAAAATCGGTTCGTATCGATCATGGATCGGGTCGAAACTTCGCGGGCTTGAGCACGCGGGCCTAGTCACGTGCCAGGAGAAGTCTCCTGAGATCTGAGCGAAATATCAGCCTCCAACACCTATAAATAGACCCCCAGAGCGAACAGAAAGGGGAGCTTTTGGCTTCTCAACGTCCAGGCCGTGTCCAATTCAACTTTGCACTCCACGGCTGCTGTTGTACTCGGATTCTATCATTGTAATCTGCTGTAATCAGTTGTAACCAGTAAGGAAAGTCAATAAAAGATTAACTTTTGAAGTGGATGTAGGCCGGAGATAGCCGAACCACTATAAATCTTGTGTCTCTATCTATTTCTTTCCATTTTAAATTCATTATTCTTCACTTTTAATCCTCTACATTACTTAGATCCATGATTTGTGATTGTATACTGCTGATTTGTGTTCATACACTGGTGCTTTCACGACATTCGGGGTTTGTGACCAATTTTGGCGCAAACACTTTGGTGCTTTCACTGAGAAGGACTAGCACCCGCTATACCAGATCTGAAGTTCAGATTTGAAGGCTTAAGGATTCATATTAAGAGCTATGACAAGGCAATCAACAAAAAGACAGAGAGGAGAAAGGAGCCAGCAAGAGGGAAGCCAAGAGGCCTCTTCTGGAGCTGGAGCAGGTCAAGCTTCGATCTACATCACCAGGGATGAGATGGAGGCTATGGCGGATTCAATTCATGAAAGATTGTTGAAGAGTCAACAAGAAATGATGCAGAACCTCCTTAGACAATTTGGACAAGCAAGAACATCTGGAGCTTCAGGAATTCAGATCCACGAAGCTGGAGTAGAAGGACCAAACAGGCAATCGAATGGAGCAGCTCAACAAGGCACAGCCCCTGATCAACACGCAACTGCTAACCTGTACGGATCCAGACATGGGGGCACACCACCCGACAATTGTGGACCAATCCATGGAGGAATTCCAGGTGGCACCACACAACAAGATCCTGGAAGGAATGTAGGAGCGCAGGATGAGGAGTATGTACCAGAATTCCCTCGGAGACTCGGGGGGCAACCCTTGACAAACGACGCTGGATTAGCTGAGATTATCAGACGAACTATGCGCGGAGGTTTGACAAACAGGGATCTGGAAGGGGTAAATAGGAGTCTGTTCACTCGTGACATCAGAATTGCTCGGAATCCACCAGAGTTCAAGCTACCTACTTTGGACATGTACAATGGCAAGGCTGATCCTACTGATCACTTGATGAGATACACAAGACATATGGAAGTGCTGGGGGCATTGGAGGAGGTGATGGCCCGATGTTTCCCTCTGTACTTGATAGATATAGCTGCTATGTGGTTTAGACAGCTGGAAGAAGTGTCTATCAGGACATGGACAGAATTGGTGGACAGGTTTCTGAAGCAGTTTCGAGTTCATATCAAAAGGCCGAAGAACGTGATGACGCTAACGTCAGTAAATCAAAGGACGGATGAACCACTCAGAGCTTTCTTAACTCGGTTCAATGCAGCGGTTGCTTCGGTGGATCGGCCGGATCCATCGATGGTTTTAATGGCAGCAGTATCAGGAGTAAGAGAGGATTCAAATTTCAAAGTATCTCTAATACGGGACCCACCAATGGATCTCGGGGAATTCTTTTCATGAAGCTGAGAGATTCCTTCGGCAGGAAGATGCATGTTCGGATATGAAGTTAAAGGAGGTGAACGCAGCTGAGGATGGTGGGCCATCCAGCGGAGGCTCGAATAAAGATAAGGCAAAAAGGAAGCTGAATGACGAACCAGGAAAAGCTAGGAAGCGATGGAAGGAACCAAAGTTTTCCACTTACACAGGATTAAACGAAACATTGGAACGAATATTCATGGAAACTCGGAATCGCCTTCCCTATCGAAGGCCGGCTAGGAGAGAGCCCTCAGAACGTGAAAGGGCATCAGGAAGGCACGGTCTTTTTCACGATTTAGACGAACATGATACCAACAGTTGCAGGCATCTGAAGGACATTATTGAGGAGCATGTAAGGAATGGGCAATTACAACAATATGTCGGGGCTCGGAATGCGGCGGTGGAGCAAGAGCAACCACCGTCTACCTCCAACCACAATGGTGCGAGACCCAGGAATGATGGTCGATTGGTTATCAATTGACCGGGATGATATGAAATAAGTAGCAAACTACTGGCAAACGACAAAGTCATCTACTCATGTACGGGGACGGAGATGGCCCCTAGGCATGCTCTGAATGATGATAAACCGCGACGCTATGGTTTGTGAAATCTGCTTTCTCTTTTGGTTTGGACATTTTCTTTTTCTGGTTCAGTTTTGGAGTTTGGTTTGAACTCCTAATTTTGTTTGTTTTCTGGTTTGGACTTTCGTTTGGATGATTGCTTTTTGTTTTGGAGATTGATTTGGATTTATGATATGGATTTTTGGTTTTCCGATTTGATTTGGATTTTGGATTGGATTTGATTGGGTTTTCATCTGGTTTTTGGAAAATGGTCGTCGGGTATGGATTATGCCTGGCAAGGGGTAAGTCTCTTCATCCGAACATGGAAAATTGGCTTATTCAGGTCATCGAGTATGGACTATGCTCGACAAGGGTCCGGAGCGACCAGGATTCAGCCTAGGACTTAGGCCCTATATTATCGGTTACTATTTCAGGTCGTCGAGTATGGACTATGCTCGACAAGGGTCCGGAGCGACCAGGATTCGGCTTAGGACTTAAGCCATGGAAATTATTTAACGCCCAGGGACACCGAGCCACGGTCGTCAAGTGTGGATTGCGCTTGGCAAGAACCCGAAGAGGTTACGGATTTGGACATCGACCCGAAGAGGTCCTGGATTCGGTTATTGGTTATTAGATGAGGATGGATTAGGACTCGGATATCGAGTATGGATGGATACGGAATTGGCTAAGGCTTTGGTTATTGGATCTGGAATCAAACGTCGACTCGAAGTAGTCAAGAACGATGCACTTGGATGATATGGCTATGGACTTTGGATATCAGATTCTGAACTATTCAAAACACACCTTCTTATCACAAGGCATGTTTTGGGGGGCAAATGTTATCCCACCTTTTGGTCAAGGCTGAAATATCAACAAATTGGCTAGAAAAGATGGCTGCCAGGATTGGAAATCGGTTGGAAACAAGGCTTCGATCGATGTCGTCAAAATTTGGCCGAGCTCCGATCAAGACGGGATCGATTGGGAATGATAATCAAGGCTAAGAGAGACTACGTTTCGAATTTCAGGATGAACGGAGTTCATACGCTCAAGATTATTGATCGATACAAACAAGGCTTTCATATCGATCGGCATGGATACGAACAGCGCGTTCGTATCCATCAGGTAGGAAGGCCAGGTAGTTTCGACTCGATGGCTGTGGACCCGGATTGAATAGATAGGCGCATGATGACTTGTTCGACTCGATGATGTTCATATCCATCAGGAGCTAGTGATGTTCGTATCCATCAGGAAGCCATAATTCGACTCGATCGACTTCGCATCCATCGACAAGCTCTGTTCGACTCGATCAGTCGGTGACCACTTCGTATCGATCCACATCCATCAGGAAGATACAGTTCGACTCGATCGTCCAATGCCTACTTCGTATCCATCGGCAACAAACACTTTCATCTACTTCGCATCGCTTAGTCTTAAAGGCTCTCTTCGTATCGATCACCGATCGACACGAAATGCACGCCTCCCATCGATGCGAAGAAAAGCACAACAGTCGATATGAACCAGGGCGCTTTCATCAAATACGAACTATGCAACCTTCATCGATCGAACAAGCCAACATCCATCGATTCGAACTAGACTGTCTTCATCAAATTCGAACTGGGTATGCTACATATCGATGCGAAGGACGCGCGCCACGTCAACCTGCCAACACATGTCGCCATCGATTCGAAACCATCGAGTCGAAGTGATCGATACGAACGAAACAGCCAACCGAAGAGCACCATTTCGTATCGATCATATCTCCTAATCTACAAGTCCAAATGCTATGAAATTTTCAGAGGAGCCTACGTGCATGCTGAAGAATGTCCACGCCAAATTTTGACTCAGTCGGACACAATCTTGATCGATACGAAATCGGTTCGTATCGATCACGGATCGGGCCGAAACTTCGCGGGCTTGAGCGCGCGGGCCTAGTCACGTGCCAGAAGAAGTCTCCCGAGATCTGAGCGAAATATTGGCCTCCAACACCTATAAATAGACCCCAGAGCCAACAGAAAGGGGAGCTTTTGGCTTCTCAACGTCCAGGCCCTGTCCAATTCAACTTTGCACTCCACGGCTGCTGTTGTACTCAGATTCTATCATTGTATTCTGCTGTAATCAGTTGTAACCAGCAAGGAAAGTCAATAAAAGATTAACTTTTGAAGTGGATGTAGGCCGGAGTTAGCCGAACCACTATATCTTGTGTCTCTGTCTATTTCTTTCCATTTTAAGTTCATTATTCTTCACTTTTAATCCTCTATATTACTTAGATCCGTGATTTGTGATTGTATACTGCTGATTTATGTTCATACACTAGTGCTTTCACAACATTCGGGATTTGTGATCAATTTTGGCGCAAACACTTACACTGTTCATCTCATTTTCTTCTGCTTAGGATTGAAAATAATTATATTAGAAGATTATATTTCATTTCATTTCTATGTCGTTCTGTTACACATAATTGATCGTGCTTGCTTATAGATCTAAGTTTAAGATGAATTTTTAAAGTATGTTTTATGAGTCAGTTTTATTAAATATTTAAAAGGCGCTGTTAAATGTTTAAGTGGATATAAATAGTAACTCCATTGTATTATGAAATTTTAAGAGAGATCTAAAAATTTACTTACGACGGCACATTTCTTTTATAAAAAAAAGACACCTCCTTTACAAAAGAGGAATGCTAATTGCACCACATTATAATGTCTAATTTATCCCGGTTCAATTGGGGAGTGTAATGTGGAATAAAATTTGGTTTAAAAAAGAAAAAGAAAAATCATGCTTCAGGCAATAGGATGTTGAGCTGCCGACTGAATGAATACGAGGGTAAATTAGAGTCACTAATGCGGTAATGCACCGTGTACTAATTAAAAACAACATATACTGCGTAACTTCTTCGTTGATTAAATTCTGTTGAAATTTCTTTCACACTTTTTCATAGGCATTAGTGTATCTTCTTCGTTGATTAAATTCCAATTCCATCAACTAATTAAATTATAATTCCGTGTACTAATTAAAAACAACATATTTGCGCAATATCTAGCTGAATTAGTATTTAGAAAATTACAGTGATTGAATAGGGAAATTACCAGAAGTGTTAAAGAGCTAATATGGTTCATTTTCCTCTTCTTTCAAATACGTAATAGCTAATCCCCGATTAAATTATTTCCAAACCCTCTTTTCATTGTTTACTTGTTTCGGACTCCTTTACTTGAAAGAGCATGCTAAAAGCGTTGCTATAAATTTGTCGTTTCAGTATGCTGCTTCTTCTCTTATAACAATTTATTCATTTTCTTAAAAGCCGATATCTGATTTGAGTAAATTGAATTGAAAGAAAAAATGGGTAGCATTCCTAGACTTGCTCAGAGAATTCTTAATACTGAAAACCCAGTTATGGTTCAGGTAAATTAGAAATATGTATGCTGAAAATTCGATTTTGATGGGTTAATTTATGAATTTAGTGATATTTGGATCTTAACTGTTTTTTGTAGATTCAGAAGCTTGTTAGAGAAGCAGGTCATGATGTGATCTCTCTGGCACAGGTTTGATTCTGATTTTTTGTATATGGATTTAAGTTTGTTGTTTGAGTAGGTTGAGCAATGCCATATAGTAGCTTTACCTGGGAATATACAAGAACATATGTTAAAAAAAATTAGTTCATTTTTGTGCTCTGTTGCAACACCATAGAAATAAAATAGTCTCATCATCATAAAATATAGATTAGAATCGGTGAAGACCGTTGGAGTTCAGAGACCTACTAGTCAGTAGTGTATTAGTATATGTACTAAGGTAATACACATGTATGTATATTCTTACACACACATACTGCTTTCATTACAAATAACAGCCTAGTTACTATTGAAACAAACTTAATCTGTAGGATGATTTGTATGTGGCGAAGATGGTTAGATTGGATACGATAACATAAAAAAACAATATGAGATTGCTTGTCCTAAACATGTATGGCCCCATGTTCAATCATAACTCTCTCTCTCTCTCTCTCACTCTTTGATATGTATTTTAATTTTGAAAAACATGGGAACCTTAGTATTCAATTGTTTGGGGAAAACATATTGCTTTAGGTACTTTTTTTTCCCATATAGATATCAACCTGCTATTTCCATCATTCATTAATTAATTTAACAAAATAAATGAAACAAAATGGATGAATAAAATGCATTTGGGATGTAGGGATGCATGATTTGAGAATAGGGGATTCATCTCTCTAAAAACATCCTTAAATTCAACATTAGAAATATACTTTAAAAAATAAATATGGTAAAGTCATATCATTTGTAACAAATTCAACTATTGCTTGAATAAACTTTTTTTTACTCAACTTTGACTTTATGTTGAATTTCCCATTTCAAAATATATTGTACTTTAATTCAAACTGGTCATTATTCTGGGATTTCTTTTGATTATTGGAAAATGGTGCAGTAACATAATCATGAAATTATTGTCAAGAACAAAATTTCTCAGCATTTTAGCCTCAAGGACAGACCTTCGGTATTTTAGCATGAGGACAACTGTCTTTAGGTATTAGTTTTTACAGTTTTAGGTATCAGTTTGTAGTTATCAGTAGCAGTTTTTAGGTATCAGTTTTTAGTTCGGTAGCAGTTTTGGAAGAATGTTTGTCCTTATGAATAATTTTTATGAGAATGTTTGTCCTTGTGGTTAAAATATTGAGGTCGTGTCCTTGAGGCTAAAAATATACAATTTTTTGTCCTTTAAATTAATTCCCCCTAATTACCTTGATATTTGGTGATTCACTTTAAATAGGCTTTGTTAAAATATAAATTTGTCTATTGCTTTGGTAAGCAATGTATAAAGGCAATGGTTCCGTGGACTCAAAATTTATGTTTAAATTTCACACGTAAATCTTTCAAATCCATTGGTCTTCTAGATGCCCCCATATCTAATGGATTGAAATATCGATAACATGAAATTTAACTGTCAAAATTTTAGTTTTAAGATTCGCCCCCGTGTATAAAGCCTCGTTTACTGCCTTGTATCTATTTTACATATTCAATTTCAGTTCTTGATATTTTATTGAACCATGATATTTCATTTACTAGCTAAAGGTGCTTGATTATATCACTAAATGTATTACAACTAAAAAAAAAAGAAAACCATGTTACAACCATATCCAGTGGAAATTGATAACTACATCATGTGAAAGTTTCACAAGTTCTTCTTTTAATACAAATCAAAATACAAACAATGATGTAGTTTATTGGATGTATACAAACAATGAAATCATCCTCAACCATATATGATGAAAAACTTTGCCTATATGCTCAATATTTCAAATATACCATGTGATTTTAATCAATACACCTACAATGTTCATGGAAAAAACCCTTTCCAATGTTGGCTTACGATAATAATGCAGGGTGTAGTTTATTGGCAACCCCCTGAGCAAGCGCTGAACAAAGTCAAAGAATCTGTGTTGGACCCAGTCGTTAGCTATTATGGTCCTGATGAAGGTCTTCCCGAGCTACGCCAAGCATTAACCCATAAGGTATATAAACAGTAAACTAGCCTACGACTCTCTTACATTTGACTGTTAATTATAGTCGAGTATAGAAATATAGTGTACAATATCTCATCTCTATATTGCAATGCACATTCCAATATGATTTGCTCCGAACATTACAAATTCCATAAAATGTCTACTTCAGAAAAATGAACATTAAGAAGCATGGATATTTATGTTTTGCATTGATTTATACTTTGTATTTGAGACCATATACTCATCTTCATATATAATGTTTACAGATACAGAAGGAAAATAAACTAGCCAAGGCGTCTATCATGGTTACAGCTGGGGCAAACCAAGTGAGTAACTCAAAATAAATGCAGCTAAGATTCTGCACTTGTCCATTTTTATATTTGAATTCTGAGTTGAGTTTTCGTTATTGTGTTATACAGGCATTTGTAAATGTTGTTCTAACGTTATGCGATGCTGGTGACTCTGTTGTGATGTTTGCCCCTTATTACTTCAATTCTTACATGTCGTTCCAAATGATTGGAGTCACTGACATATTGGTGGGACCCAGCAATCCGGATACACTTCAACCAGACATAGGTGAGAGAGACTATCTGCTTAACTGCTATTTTCTTACCAAGGAAAAAGAACCTGTGTTATATAACATGAAAAACTTTCTATGCTGTAGCATGGACTTTTAAAGGTGTATCTGTGTTATAACACAAGATAACTACTGCTTTAAGAGCACAACCAGGAATGGTTTTTTCACTCGAAAATCTAAACTGAACTAGCCATCATGCACCTAGACATGGCTTGTTCAATGTTCACTTCTCTGTTGCTAATTTTACTCTTCTCCGTGGTTAGTGAACTAGTTCAAGGACTACTCATTAAGAAAACACTTCGATGTTTTATTGCATATTCAATAAAAAAGCAAAACTTAGATGTTTTATTTGTATAAGAATTTATTAAAAAAATTAGTTTTTGATGGTTAGTTTGTATCCTTCTGAATGTAGATGTGGACTTTTCAGTTTAAAATGGTGAAAAGTGGGAAGTGAACAGAACACTTTTGGCAATGCTCTAACCTCTAATTCCTTATTATATAGATTGGTTGGAAAAGGTCTTAATTAAGCAAGAAGGTAAAGCAGTTCCGAAGCTAGTTAGTGTTGTAAATCCTGGAAATCCATCTGGTTCGTATATTCCAGAGATTTTGCTCAAGGTTTATCTCCTCGCTCACTTATTTTCATCTGCGCACGTGAAGGTGCTATATTACAAATGTTTTATCATATCTACAGAAAATTTCAGACCTCTGTAAGAATGCAGGCGTATGGCTTGTTGTAGACAACACTTATGAGTAAGTATATTATTTTATCACGCTTGCAATTAACATGACCATATTTGTGTCTTTTCAAGTGCATTTCATGTATAATATTTGGATTTGAAAATTACAATTTAGGTATTTTATGTACGATGGATTGCAACATTGCTGTGTAGAGGGCGATCACATTGTCAACATCTTCTCCTTTTCTAAATCTCATGGAATGATGGGCTGGCGTGTTGGATATGTAAGACTGAACTTTTTCCCTCTTCTGTTACTACTTGCTTCTTATTGTAACCAACTGCATAACCACATATGTTTTGCCTTGGAGTATATAACCTAGATACAATACTTGAACTATATTTAAACTGCATGTCCAAAAACATGTTATTTTTTGTCATTTAATGAAAAATGCACGCAAGATACTGACTACTGTCTCAGGAGAATTGTTTTACTTGCTCTGGTTGAAAAATAAAACAGGAGCCGTTTTTTTAAATTATGGATCTGTGATGCTAGATGGGACTGCTCAAAGATATGGTTCTCCATATCAATTAGTGCATTTTAACCCTTATGTAAAATATTGTATATGCTATTGATTTGGTAACTATACAGTTGATACAGAAGTCGTAACTGGTAAAAACCCTGCTGCTCTGATTAGGTGACCCAAATTTATATAGCATTTGAAATTCATGACTTTGTCCTAGATTCTCATCCAGTTGACTACCTTAAATTTCGTTTGTTTAAATCGATGCAAACTGAGCATTGATCGCAAAACGTTGAATTTTGATTGTTAAATGCAGAATTATATGAGAAGTTGTTCATTTAAAATTTTATAAATTTGGACAATGTATATGGTTATTTTGACAATATTACCACACATAATAACTGGTTCTTCGCATGATAATTAAAAAGTTAGATATGTTAAAAACGAGTTTAAATCGGTAAAAAGCTTGAATTTCGAAAATATTTGAATTTCGAAAATATTTGAATTTGTTTTAACTTGAATATTGGATAAGAATTGAAAGTTCCAAATTTTGAAACATTTAAATTCCATATTTCAGCATTTTAACTTTCAAAAAACCAAATTTTCATAAATTAAATATAAAACTTATGTTAAAAGAATTAATTTAAAAATAATAATAAGGGTATTAACGAAAGGAATTATTGTTGAGCATTCAAAACTAGATTATTATTTTTTTGATATATTTATTATTGTTATAAGTAGGGTTGTTACGACAGTAGTAATTTTACCGTTACCGTACTATTACCGAACTATTGGTAACTAAACATAGATAATATCGGTATGACAACTGTAAATCTGCCATTATCATCGGCATCGGTAACAAAATATCAAAACCAATGGTAATAATAAATTTACCGTTTGTTCCATGCTGTTATATTATTAACTTTGGTCAAGTTACATTTTACATCTAAGATATCTTAAGATAACAATCAACAATTTTATTATTTTGTAATATCTCTTACATTTCAATTTTTTTGAAGTTTATTTTATTATGGAAATTTCGATACGTTAGTAAACTTTTTATGTTGAATCAATCCAAATTCCAATAGCATTTGAAACATATAAAATATGTATAAGTAGATCTAATTTTGATTAAAATAAATATGAGTAATTTGTTTGTTAAAGTGTGAATTTACGTCTAAATTTTTATTTCCAGTTACTTAACGATAAATTTACCACTTCCCACTTCCGATCAACGATTGTTGATTTATCGGTGTACTAGTGATCGGTATACCAAAGTATCGGTAACTGTTTTAAGTTTTGCTTTACGGAGTAGAATCGGTATGGTAACGGTTCTTCTCATTCGGTAGCGGTAACCGTTACCATAGCAGCCATATGCATAAGGGTATATATGAAAGGAATTATTATTAAGTATTAAGAACTAGAAAAAGCTATAAACACTTCTTTACTAGTAAGTGTTCTAGATCAGAGGACTTACTCCAACCAAAAAATTTATAGTTCTTATCTATGAGTATGTGGTTAATTAAGTGATCGCTTGTTGTAAACAAACACCACCTCAGATTCTTGAAAATGTGCAAGTATTTGGGTGTAATATTCATCTAAAATTCCCACTATTCTATGTTACCATTGACCCTCACACCCATTCATACATATATAATACATTTTTTTGCATGGAACTAACAAATATTGTAACAGATTGCATATCCAAGCAATGCAAATGTCATGGGAGACCAACTACTGAAAGCTCAAGACAACATACCTATATGTGCACCAATCATAAGCCAACGCCTCGCTCTCCATTCACTACAACTCGGCTCCAAACGGATCAAAGATCAAATCCAAACCCTAGTGAAAAGCCGAGAGATCCTAAAGAAAGCTCTTGCCCCCTTAGGTGAAAATTCAGTTAAAGGCGGGGAAGGAGCAATTTACTTATGGGCTAAACTGCCCGAACAATTCTCAGACGATCACGAAGTCGTGAAATGGCTTGTTAACAAGCACGGCGTTGTCGTGCTTCCTGGCAGTGCCTGTGGTGGCCGTGGTTATATTCGTGTTTCTTTTGGAGGATTGAATGAAGTCGACTGCGAAGTTGCCGCTATGAAGTTGAAACGAGGTTTAGAAGAGCTTGTTACAGTTGGAATGATATAGAATTATTACCGAAAACTATGCTGAAGGGCATTCCAGTACATGGTAGTTAGTTTCTAGGACAACACTTCAGAATAATTAATTTCAATTACACAAATAAAAGAAACCATCGTTTTGCTGAAGTGCTGCAAGAAAATAATAAATGATAAACGGTAAATGAAAGTGATAGTTAGCGATACTTCCTTTTATCGTTTATCCTTGAAACTAAATATTTCTTCTGAAGTCTTGTCTTAAAAACTTATTACGCTGTATAACTAGAAAAAATACACTTGGAAACTTAATAGTTCCATAAGTGTTCATGTTAAGTGCTCAAACATTATGAAAATTGCATGAAAGAAAGTGCTTTGAATTATTATTTTTCACTATTGGAGTGAATGTATTGTTTTTTTTTTTTTAAGGAAAGACATAGCAGATGGTGGTGTGAAATTGCAACCACATAGAGTTGGAGGAAAAAACAAAAAAATGTGGAAGCTTATCTTGAGCATAAAAGATATGCCAGAATGCATACAAAGTTGGAACAGTATGTATTATGTTGCATTGCTTTCAGTTGGCTATTTAGGTTCTATCTTTCTTTGTATTTGTTTAGTTTGTGCTTGTTCCATGAAAATGATTGTCATTTATTAATTGGGACAAATGGGTCCGTTCTTTGTCTTCTTTTTTGGGATTATTCATCTGCACTCTTTGTATTTTACGATAAATGTTGAGATGAATACTTTCCTAATTGAATACTACAAAGTCTTAACTCTTGTGCACCCCATAAGGATAGTGTTTCCTTGGGTTATATGTTTTTTGAGTTGAATCCTCTATTTTGGTTGAATATCAATACAAAGACACTTTTTACTATGTCAAATATAGTTCAAATGACAAGTGCTAAGAGTGTCCCAGCCTAGAAATGGAACTCTAGGAAAAAATTGAGAGCGATTTCCACTTTTGTTTTCTTTCTCCACTTCACCGATGAGAATTTGAACGTTGAGGAGAAAGAGAAAGTGATAATCATTCCTCTCTTTTTTATAAACGTGGTTTATTTAAGTGGGAATATGAAAATCATTTAGTTAAACAGTTATCGAAAAACGTTTAGGGATAAAAAAAAATTTTAATGTAAAATATAGTAAACGGTTTTTTGAAAACTGAAAAAACGTATAGTACTTACAAGCTTTTCAAAAGAATGTTTAATGTAAAATACAATAAACGATTTTTTGAAAATCATTTAGTAAATTAAAATCCAAATTTACTACTGAAACAATGATAGTTCTATTTTATTTTCCCTTCCACCCCCTCAAAATCCACATCTTGTTAGTAGAGATGCTCTTAGGACTAAGGTTCTAAAGATTTTGAATTTAAACCTTGAACATTAAAATTAGTGTTTTACTTGAATAAAGTAGGATAAAAATATATGTATGCAAAATGTGGTAACTCTAACAAGAGAGGTCTGTCCTGTTTATTTTATTTTCATTTTTTATGTGTGCACTTCTTGAAAATTGATTGAAAAAATAAAATAAAATAAATGCTAGTTATAATTAGTATTATATTCAACTTTTATGCTATACAAAATGCTAAACATATCTAGCATTATATTCAGTTTTACACTATACAAAACGCTAGTTATAACTAGTATTGTCTTTTAGCCTAAAAAATAAATTTGTTGTCTTTTGGTTTAATTTTTTTCCTAAATTTGTCCTTGTGCCTATTTTCCTGTTTTATTTATTTATATATTTTTTACTATTTTTTTACATAAAATATATGGCAGATTGTCATGTTGATCACATAACCTTAGTTTTGTGTTTTCTGAAGTTTTTCTGGGAAAATAACAACCAAGGACTGCAAATGGGCAGAATTGCCACAACAAATGGAGAATAGAACAGAAAAATGAATGTATAAATGACAGTAGACAGTTCATAAAAGATGAGAAAACTTGTGCATTTTGGCAGATAATGTGCACACTTCATATTGTAATATTTTGGGACAACCCTACAAAACAACTTGGGCCCTATCATTAAAGATTCTTTAGAAGTTTCACCATTTCCAAAGCGGTGATATAATTAAGTGGACAGTGCAAAATCCACTGCAATTTGGCTTTTCTTTCGTTTTCTTTTTTAGTTCTTCATTATTCATAATTTATCGATTGTACAACTCAACTCATAACGTTATTTATATGTTTTACTTGTTAACAATATTAGCAGACCGGATTGGTGCACTTGATTGATGGTCCGAACTACAATATTAAATGTTACGAGTTCAAACGTCAAAACTAAAAACCTTTTAACAAATAATTGGAATATATTTGGCAACCTAATGTTTCATAGATTTATAAACAAAGCTTGTGTTTTTTGAAAATTCAAAAAAAAAATCATTATACACACACACAAATATATATATATATATATATATATATAAAAGGTAAGATCCACGGTCTTCCTTCCTCCTTATTTAACATTATTTGTAGTCTTCCGATATTCACTATATGTTTCAATTTAAATATCCAACAATTTTATTTCCTGTCACATGGGCTGAATATTTAAATATAAATTTATGGTGGATATCAAGAGGCTACATGATCGTGCTAAATAAGAGAGGCTGCGTATCTTATACATACATACATATAATATTGGTTTTTTTGATAAACATGAGATATTAATATTTATAGAAAGAGTCATCTCCATCTTTCATTGATTTGGCGTTTTGCATTGGATGTATTGATTGTAAGTGTCTTTATACTATGACAATGCATTGTTTGTCTTCTTCGTATGTTTTCTTTTGAGTCCAAAAATATATATTTGAGAAAGACATTTAGCTTCTAGCTAGCTTTTATTCCTGCGGTTACTTGTATCAAATTAAAAAGGAAAGAGTTAAAGGTGCAAATAACGTTAAAATGAATGTCACATTAATAGAAACGCCAATGATAATATGGATTATCAAATCTAACATAAACACGGATGTGAAGTTGATAGAATGTATTATTTTTATGCTACCCCCATAGTGTGTTTTAACGGTAGCTAGACTTAATATTCATTATTGTTGACGTCAAAAATGGATCAACATGCAAGAATAGGTTGTAGTGAACCTATAAGATCTAGATCCCGTAAATAGTATTGAAAATAGCAGAAAAATAGAAAGGAGTCACAAGATTTTTATAGTGATTCGACAATCTCTGACCTATGTCTACTTTATAGTTTTATCGCTATTGGATCTGAGACAGTCTTATGCGATTACAGAGAATTAGAAGCACAAGTACAAGAAGTTGACAAGTTTTAAGGCTCAGAACTACCAAGAGTAGCTACCTTGGTGACTATAGTGAGAGATGAAGAATGTGAAGAGTAATGGACTCTGTTTGCGCCAAAAATGATCACAAACCCCAAGTATTGCGAAAGCACCAGTGTATGAACACAAATCAGCAATATTCAGACACAAATCTCAGATTTAAGCTAGCAATAAACAGCAATCCAGAAATAAATTACAAGAACAGGAAATTTATAGTGGTTCGGCTATCTCCGGCCTACGTCCACTTCAATGATTTTTATCTTTTATTGATGTTCTCTGCTGATTACAGATGATTATAGTAGATACAATGAGTGAATTCGAGTATAACAGCAATGGAAAGAAGTAGAATTGAATCCGGCAGAGTCTGGACGTCGAATGGCCAAAAGATCCCCTTTTCTACAGGCTTCAGGGGGCTATTTATAGGCGTAAGAAGATGAGATCGCGCCCAAACTTCGGGAGACTTCTTCTGGCACGTGAGGGGGCCCACGCGACCGACTCCACCAAGTTTCGACTCGATCTGCGATCGATACGAAGCAATTTCGTATCCATTAAGAAATGACCCAATCGAGCTGAAACTTAGCAGTATTGTTCTTTACCTTGTATGCAAGCTACTGTGAAAATTTCGTTGCATTTGGATCAGCGGTTTGGGAGATATGATCGGTACGAATTTCATTCTCGTGAGGGTTGTCGCGTTCGTACCCATAGGTTCGAGCCCATTCTGTTCGACTCGATAGGGGCACGCGCACTTGTGGTGGCGTGGCGCGTAATTTCTGGGTTGATTCACTTCGGGTGCCGAGTTTCCTGGATCGATCCCATTTCAGTGGCGTTTTGACCGATTCGTTTCCACAAACTTCGCTTCGTTTGCCTCGATGACCGTTGTATATATTGACTTGGTGGGGATGCTCTAATTCATATCGATAGAGGCAGCCTCGTTCGCATCCATCAATCCGATCCTTGTTCGTATCGACCAGTGTGGATGGATACGAACAAGCAGTATCAGCCTTAGCTCGAAGGATACAAACAATTATTCAGGTATGGCCACCTGATGGATACGAACTAGAGACAACAGGCTTTCCAGCCGATGAATACGAGGTAGATGGTAGGTGATCGAGACGAAATGAGGTCGCTTGGTGGATACGAGATGGATCAATGCGATGTTAATGGATACGAATGTAGGGTCATTATGATGGATACGAACCCGATGGATTCGAACTATGCAAGGCCCGATGGATACGAATCTGATCGATTCGAATAGGTTGTCTTTGATGGATACGAACAACATGTTTTATGCAACTTGTATCGATCATATCTCGTTCATACGAACTCTGATTTACCTGAAACTTGGAGCACTGGCTTTCATGGCTTTGCTTGTCATATCTTGTCAATTGCAGCTCGATCCGGACCCGGACAAAATTTATCGATATCCATGGTTATCCTGCAACGCATAGTTGACATTCATGGCTAGTTATTATTGATTTTCAGTCAGTTTTTGGGTATCTCAGCTTTGCTAAAAGTTGGGATAACACTTTGCCTCCCAAAACATGCCTTTTGGTAAAAGGTGTGTTTTGATCGGTCTCAAATCGAATGCATTGAGTTCAAGTTTTATTCAGAGCTTATAGCATTTTTAATCAAGTCCATGGCTGTTCGAAACCGAAACATTATCAATTTCTTCCAGTGGAAGTTAAGAATGAAATTCTACAGTCTCTCCGGACGGTTGATGATCGCTCCGGACCCTTGCGAAGCCCATTCCAGACTTAGCGGTCGAATAGACTTAGCGGTCGAATAGAAAGATCCTATTGCACTCCGGCGCTGCTTTCTACCCCTTGCACTCTGGCCCAAGTTAGGGCGTGAAGCGATGTCTTGGTCGTTCTGGACCGATCGTAGCCTCTCCGGGCTCTTGCTGGATCCCATCCTGTCACTCTCCGGTGAAGGGGAAACAACGTTAAGTGGGTCAATCCTATCGCTCTCCGGCGAAGCGACCCACTTCTTGCACTCCGGTTCAGTGTATCTGAACATTAAGCGATGTCATGGCCTAAATCGTGGGCCGATCATAGCCTCTCCGGGCTCTTATCGAATCCCGATCCAATCACTTTCCGGTGAATAGGAAACGATGCTTAAGTGAGTCGATCCTGTCGCTCTCCGACGAAGCAACTCACTTCTTACACTTCGGACCCCGCCTCTCCGGGTAGAATCATAAAGCGATCATCTTTATATTGATATTTAATTTTTATCCTTTAACTCTCCGGTCAAAGGTTTGTTTCAATAAATGTTTCTTTATTAAATTCAAATCCTAGATGTTCAATCTCAAACACCAGGAAAAACAAGACAATGCCTCTCCGGGCGGAGCGGTCTATTTCCATCTTAGAGCATGCCTAGGGATCTCTCCGGTTCCCGTACATGAGTAAGTGGGATAGCCGTTTTATTTTGGAAATCGAATCTAAGAAAACTAATCGACCAGAGTCAAAATCTTGAACTTGGCCCTTGCCATCACAATCAGTTGATGACGAGTCGCGATCCCGATCCAGGATCATTCCCGTTAGGCGGAGGCGGTAGTTGTTCGGGCCTTACCGTCACCGCCCGTTCTCTGACATATTGTGGCAATCTACCACTCCTGGCATGTTCTTCCACCTCATCCCTTAGGTGGCGGCATTCATCGGTAGTGTGCCCATCCAACTCATGGAATAGGCAGTATTTTCCAGTCCTGCGTTCCCGCCCCGTGGGATCTCTCCTGGGTGGTTTTCGATAGGGGAGTTGCCCCCGAGTTTTAGTGTAAATCCTTTCTAGGCTTGCCGTCAAATCTGTGTATTGCCTGAATCTAGGCTCTCTGAATTTCTTCCGTTTATCAGGACCATCATGTGAGTCATCCTGCTTTCTCTTTCCTTTGTCTGCCCTGGACTGTTTCCTGGCAGTTCCTTCGCCTTGTGCAGCATTTACTTCCTGCCTCTCGGCTCGTGATTCTTCTAATCGAATGAATTTCTCAGCTTCATGGTAAAACTCTCCAAGATCTTGTGGTGGATCTGTTTTCAACGAATCTTTGAATTCGGTGCCTTCTCTAACTCCTGCCACCGCCGCCATCAAAATCATCGATGGATCCGGGCGATCTACAGAAGCCACCGTTGCATTGAATCGCAGCAGAAAACCTTTTATGGACTCTCCGGTCCTTTGCTTTATCGAAGCTAAAGTCATCACACTCTTGGGTCTTGTCACATGGACCCTAAATTGTTCCATGAAGCAATCTACAAGCTCGCCCCATGTCCTGATCGATCCGGTCTTTAATTGCCTGAACCAAAGTGCAGCCAAGTCTGACAAAAATAAAGGGAAACATCGTGCCATCACTTCTTCGGATGCTCCTAGTACTTCCATGTGTCTAATGTATCTGGTAATGTGCATGGTCGGATCCGACTTCCCGTCATACGGATTCAGTGTTGGTAGTTTGAACTTTGGAGGGTTCCTTGCATTCCTGATATTCGGAGTGAACGGACTCCGACTGACTTCCTCCAATCCTCCGCTAGACAATCCTCCTCTCATGAGTCGTCGCACTAATCCATCCATCTTTTCATCTCCATCCTGGGGTTGCCCTCTTGGTCTTGAAGGGTATTCTGGTACGTACTCTTCGTGTGACCCGTTAGCGTTGGTGTTGGCTCCAGCTTGTTGAGCTCCATCTGTCGACCTTCCAGCATCAGATCCTGAGGGTCTGCCCCCAAGTCCTTGTTGATTGTCTTCTGGATCTGCATTCTGACCTTCATTGTGTTCCACAATCCTAGCTCCTTGTTCCACATTCATAGCCGATGTAGCTGGTCCTAGGCTCTGCACCCCTGCAGCTCTCATCTGTTCAAAGAAATTCTGCAGCATCTCTTGTTGGCTCTTCATTATTCTTTCGTGCATCAGATTGGTCATGGTCTCCATTTCGTCTCTGGTGATGTAGATTGAAGCTGGTTCTTCTCCAGCACCAGAGGATGCCTCTTGACTTCCTCCTTGTTGGCTTCTCTCAGCTCTTTGTCTCGTCTGTCGAGTCATTGTCTCCCAAATCTGATCCCTTCAAGCTTTTAAATCTGAACTCTGAATCTGGTGTAGCGGGTGTTAGTTCTTCTCAGTGAAAGCACCAAAGTGTTTGCGCCAAAAATGGTCACAAACCCCAAGTATTGCGAAAGCACCAGTGTATGAACACAACACAACAATATTCAAACACAAATCTCAGATCTAAGCTAGCAATAAACAACAATCCGGAAATAAATCACAAGAACAGGAAATTTATAGTGGTTCGGCTATCTCCGGCCTACGTCCACTTCAATGATTTTTATCTTTTATTGATGTTCTCTGCTGATTACAGATGATTATAGTAGATACAATGAGTGAATTCGAGTATAACAGCAATGGAAAGAAGTAGAATTGAATCCGGCAGAGTCTGGACGTCAAATGGCCAAAAGATCCCCTTTTCTGCAGGCTTCATGGGGCTATTTATAGGCGTAAGAAGATGAGATCATGCCCAAACTTCGGGAGACTTCTTCTGGCACGTGAGGGGGCCCACGCGACCGACCCCACCAAGTTTTGACTCGATCTACGATCGATACGAAGCAATTTCGTATCCATCAAGAAATGACCCAATCGAGCTGAAACTTGGCAGGATTGTTCTTTACCTTGTATGCAAGCTACTGTGAAAATTTCGTTGCATTTGGATCAGCAGTTTGGGAGATATGATCGGTACAAATTTCATTCTCGTGAGGGTTGTCACGTTCGTACCCATAGGTTCGAGCCCATTCTGTTTGACTCGATAGGGGCATGCACACTTGTGGTGGCATGGCACGTAATTTCCGGGTTGATTCACTTCGGGTGCCGAGTTTCCTGGATCGATCCCATTTCAGTGGCGTTTTGACCGATTCGTTTCCACAAACTTCGCCTCGTTTGCCTCGATGACCGTTGTATATATTGACTTGGTGGGGATGCTCTAATTCATATCGATAGAGACAGCCTCGTTCGCATCCATCAATCCGATCCTTGTTCGTATCGACCAGTGTGGATGGATACGAACAAGCAGTATCAACCTTAGCTCGAAGGATACAAACAATTATTCAGGTATGGCCACCTGATGGATACGAACTAGAGACAACAGGCTTTCCAGCCGATGGATACGAGGTAGATGGTAGGTGATCGAGACGAAATGAGGTCGCTTGGTGGATACGAGATGGATCAATGCGATGTTAATGGATACGAACGTAGGGTCATTATGATGGATACGAACCCGATGGATTCGAACTATGCAAGGCCCGATGGATACGAATCTGATCGATTCGAATAGGTTGTCTCTGATGGATACGAACAGCATGTTTTATGCAACTTGTATCGATCATATCTCGTTCATACGAACTCCGATTTACCTGAAACTTGGAGCACTGGCTTTCATGGCTTTGCTTGTCATATCTTGTCAATTGCAGCTCGATCCGGACCCGGACAAAATTTATCGATATCCATGGTTATCCTGCAATGCATAGTTGACATTCATGGCTAGTTATTATTGATTTTCAGTCAGTTTTTGGGTATCTCAGCTTTGCTAAAAGTTGGGATAACAGACTCCCAGATCCAAAGTGAAGAAGAAAGAGCAGAAAGAAGATTCTCTTTTGGTTGCTCTATGGTTTGTATTTATATGAAAACAAGTGTGATGGGTCAGAAGTCCACTTGCAACAAAGTCTAGACATTTGCCCAAAGTCACACAAAAAGTCGAGGGAGGGAGGGTCCATCGAGTTGTTAAACCGAATAATATAACTCGGTACTGAGTTATTTCCTTAACTGGAAATAACTCCGACTCTTTTTGGCTACTTCTCTAACTTCATGTTGATGTATTGCATGTTGTTTCCATTGATCGTTGGTTGATTCTAGTGATAGTTCCTCCATCTCTTGTGTTATTCTATCGTTTTAGCTGTCATCTCTTCAACTCTTGGAATTGGTCATCTAAACTCTTGAAAATCACTTGGTCACATATGAAAGCGGTAAATAATAACTCGTGTTAAGTTGGAGCGAAGAATTGAGTGGTAGAAATAACTTGGCCCCAAGCTAAATAGGTCGGTGCCGACTCATTTCCTTAGCTCATTTTTGGTTGAAATTTTTCCAAGTCATTTCCATACCTCTTCTAAATGCGATTTCAAGATTTTGATTCGTTTCATCTTCGTCTTGATGTCGGTGAAAATCATGAGCTTCGGGTCGGGGTGTACTTGACTTGGAGTCCAAGCTAGGAGTTTTGTGAGTAGTACTCGAGTTCTGCTCGGTAACGATTGCTGGGAGTCGACCCGAGAGTTTTGTGAGTCGGACACCGAGTAAAATCATAACTCGGTGCCGAGTATTGTTGCTTGGAGTCTGACCTAAGAGTTTTGTGAGTCGGACCCGAGAAAATTCATAACTCGGTGCCGAGTTGTGAATTATAACTCGATAGCGAGTTGACTCGGGTCTGACCCGGGTTTGTCTCGAGTTTGACTCGGGTCTGACTCTAAGTCATGTTGTCTTGTCTTGCTATTTCTCAACTCGGATTTTTCTTCATTTTTCCTAGGTTCAGCTCAAGTACGACTCGGGTCCGACCCCAAGCGTCATGTTGAAAAACTCAAGTCAACTTTTCCCACTCATTTTTTGATATTTCTTTCTTCTTGTCTTTTTATGATGTTTCCAAAGTACTTGAATCATTTTGTCTTCATTTTAACGCTCTAACTTTCGGTTGAAATCGGCTTGGTTAAAAAACACGGTTAACACTTGCCCCATAGAGTATGCTTTCGTTGAAAACAAAGTGTGTTCTAGAACATGACAAGTTCTGATTTGCTATCCCTTGATTCCGGATAGTCGTTCAAAAACTGCTTCGGAGCATCACTTTTGCTTGGTAGACATTCCTTCAACCATTTTGAATAGTTAGAATTCCATTTTTCATTCTTCGTGCTAAGGACAAGATCTACGCTCTGGAGATCATTCCATGCGTTAGACAAGCATGCTCTCTCTTTGTTGTGTATTGTTTTCATTTTTGCTTTTCTATTACCCCCGTTAGGGATTTTGGCCCCTACCATCGAGTGAAGTTTATCTAAAGTCGGAGGAATGGTGACTGCTATAGCGATGGTTGTGGTGCAACCGACTGCTTTTAGTGGAGATAGTCGAAGTTTGGGTTGTGCTTGACCTATGATGGATCTTAAGCTTGTCCTAGTTCGTGTTCACACCACTTTGAGGACATGTCCGACTCTTTGTCTTCGGCTAACTCCTATCAATGCATGGCTGTTCTCGCATCGCCGTTTGAATTCCAATGTGACGGTTCAATCTAGGAATGGTCATGTTGGATGATTCAATCGCTATGCTTTTCTTATCATTGCAGTCCTCGTGTCCCTAGAAAAGAAAAGCTTTTCACGTCGCTCCGAGCAGCGGCTCCGTTATCGATTATTCATCGATAACCGATAAGTTTCGACATATAATACCACTGTACGACACAACTTGTTTTTCTAGTATGACCGATGACCGAGCTATCTATACAGGATGGTATGTTCATCACATACAGGATATAAGACTCATACTGCATAGATTAACACTTCTCATTTATCCCGGTTAATGCTCGGACTCCGATTGGTCGATATATGTCGACATCCTTTGGACTCCGGGCATTGGTCACACAGTTTTTAATTTTCAAAATAAAACATACTTGATCGTGTTGAACGTTAAGTTTCCTTTTCTAGAATGACTTGTCGATCACTGTGCTTCAAGTTCGGTGGTGGTATGTCTACTCCTCTTGGAGCTGGATCCTTCACAGCTTAGGCTTTTCCTTTTATTCCTGTTATGCCGGGACGATTGATCACTGCTGAATTACAATGCACAATTGCTCTTACAGAGCTGTTGCTAAATCTGTCTCCTCCTCTAAATGAGTACCCAGCTTCAAGGGTCTTGGATGAAGAAGGAAGAGCAAGTACGGATTCCCCGTTGCTTGCTGGCATGTCGGTCTTTTTCCTGGTCGTATATTCTATACTATTTTTTTTTGCCTTATATAAGTCATACTTGTGTTGGGACGACCCTCGCTATCTTACAACTTTGTGCATATAAACGTGGTTATGTTCTATTATTCAGCCTTGTAAATAATTGCAGATAATCCCAGTTCTACGTTGCTCTTGACAATTACAGAGCAGTAGATGGGATGTTCATTTCCTCATTGTGTGATCTTTGCCATGAACCAAATTTTTTCGTAAAACATATTTTCTTTTTTGAATGCCTGACTTCGAGCACTAGTAGTAGTTAGACATTATGGGGAAAATTATTCAACTGCCCCCGTCCAAGTGAGCTTCCACAACCTTGGTCTTGGATCGAGAAAAGTTCAGTAGTACGTTTTTTTAATTTCTTTGCGACTATCCTTGCCTATCCTCAACCAAGGGTGTCCCATTTGGTCGCCGACGCCGTCATTGGAATCTGGTCAGGAACTAGTTTCAATCTTCGGAAACTAGTGCACGAACTATTCAATTCTGATTATCCTTCCTTGATGTTATCTATTTCTAGGGATCAATAGAATTCCTGAAGGCTGGTGATTATACCTTCTAGACGTTGTCAATCTCCGGGCAATGGTAGATTCTTGAAGGTTATGGCCAAAAGTCCAGTTGTGCATCAGTTTCTACCTTTGAAAAATGGGACATCGATGACTCAATTCTAAGCCTTTCGGCATCGAGAGGTTCCTCTCGTATCGAGAATTTTCGATTCACTGCTTCCACTTATATGTTTTCCTTTTTCTTCACGATCGTGGCAAACGGTTCCGCTTCGCCATCGGTAATCGATTGCAAGGATATCATTTTTGCTCTTCAGCATGCTGTCGGGTGCACACTAATAATGTTAATTCCCCAAATTGTAAACGGCCATGGCTTGACCATTTTCTTAAGTTCCGTCGATGGGGCTCTAAGGAATTTTGCAAATCTCCAGCATCGATCGCACTGTTTGGTGTAGCCGGTTACATTCTGATTTATCATCATCCAGAAATGTTCATAGTGAAGCACCTTCTTTACTATTGTATGTCCCCCGGTGTGATCACCACAGCTGCCCTAATGGTCTTCCATGAGAGTCCTTCTAGCTTTATCCTTGGTTACACGCTGAAGCATGGGGTAGAGAATTCTCTTATACATAGTACTCTGTTTTGTACCATGACCCGTGGCGCTTTTCGGGGAAGTTTCTCCCGCTCTTTCTTTCCTCTAGGGAGAATTTCTTTGAATAAACAGTCCTTTATGGGAGTCGTCCACGATTCCCCTTCCTTTGCGGTTTCCAGAGTCCAGTTTGCACACCGTTCTCTATCTCTAGGGGCTGGTGGTTTAATTGCTCGATTTCAAGCGTTGCCTTTTTCTTACTGCTGCACTTCCTATGTCCTATGAAATATATTTATTTAACATATTTATGTGCATGTAAATAATACTCCTGCAGTAATTTTGACATATTTTATTACATAGCTTTGCTCATAACTGTGATGTAGCTTAGTTTAGCCAGTTCTGTGCCTGCTCCTGTTCAAGCTCGGCTGAGTTCATTTCGACCAAGTATAGGTGTATATGCTTCAATCCACAGGGATGATCACTTTAAATACTAAGCCCATACATTATCGGGAGACGAGATTTCCCGAGCAATTCATTCGACTGGCCCCAACCTGATTTGCACGGTAGTTCCTATCTTCAAGAACTAGTGACTTTGACTTCCTGATTCCAATGTTATATTTTTTATGCTTCCAATCTTTGGGCTACGAATGAATTCTTCCAAGTTGATATCTTCAACTAATGTTATTCTAGGTGCATGTATCGCAAAGATGCATCATCATCTTTTTCCATAGAAAATTCTTCCATTGTTCAGGGTTAAGGATCCAGTCGCGTTTCAATTTCAATCACCGAAAACTAGCACACTAGCAGTTCAGTTCCATGGATTTTCCTTGGTGTTGCCTATCTCCTGGAAACTACCGGTTCTTGCAAATTAGAGTTGAAAATTCAGTTGAGCACCTGCTTCTGTCTTCGGAAATTAGTGCATTGACGATTTGGTTCTGGAAACGCATTCCATCGTCGCCTATCTTCGGACGACGGTGTGCTCCTATCAGTTTTTGGGTAGCAACGATTTCCTGGAAATTGGTTTCTCTTTCAAACGTTGCTGGTGCAATGCCGGTTCTCAAAAAGTAGGGGATCAATGTGACCGTCGACCCGTTGATTTGGACATTCCTGACGTTGCCAGAGCAATGCTGGTTCTCAAAAGGCAGGGGTCGATTTGACCATCGACCCATTGGTTTCGGGCCTTTCCGACGTTGTTGAAAGTGATGGTTATCAGAAGGTGAGGGGTTGATGTGACCGTCGACCCGACGGTTTTGATCTTTCTGACATTGCCACTCTTAAGGCCAAGCCAGGTTTTAGAAGGTTAGAATCGATTTTTTTCATCGATCTGGCGGTTTGAGTTAATCTTCCCCATCGACTAGGCGATTAAGACCTTCTCGAAATTGCTAGTCTTTGGGCAATACAAATTTTCGAAAGGTGAGAGGTTGATGTGACCATCGACCCGGCAGTTTAGACTTTTCCAACGTTGCCAATCATGGAACAACATTGACACTTAGAAGGCTAGGGATCGATGCGACCCATCGATCTGATGGTTTTGACCTTTTCGACATTGTCAGTCTTAGGGCAATGTCGGTTCTAAGAAGGTCGGGGATCGATACGACCCGTTGATCCAGCGGTTTGGACCTTCCCGACATTACTAGCCTTGGGACATCACAAGTTCTTAGAAGGCCAGGGATCAATATGACCCACCGATTCGACGGTTTAGACCATTTCGACATTACCAGTCTTGGGACAACGTCGATTCTTAGAAGGCAGGGATCAATTTTCCCCATCGATCCGGCGGTTTAGTCCTTCTCGACATTGCCAGTTTTGGGACAACATCGGTTCTTAGAGGCAGGGATCGATTTTCCCCATCAATCCGACAGTTTGAGTCGATTTTCTCAATCGAGTCGGCAGTTTTGGGCCTTCTTGACATTGCTATAGCAATGCTGGGTCTCGAAAGGTAGAGATCGATTTGACCATCGACCCATCGATTTGACCATCGACCCATCTATTTTAGGTCTTCCAACCGTTGCCAGAGCAACGTCGGTTCTCATAAGGCATGGATCAATTTTCCCCGTTGATTCAACGGTTACTAAGTCTACACTTTCCATTCGTCATTCAAGGAAAAAAGAGCATTTTCCTGGTTGTACTTCCAGTTGCATGGCATAGGAGTTTTGCTTGCAAGAACATGGTTCCATTGGTTAAAAAGCCGATTTTATTAATGAGTAGAAGAAATGGCAAGTCCTGCCTATTTGCAATACCCCCAGTGTCCCTGGGAGGCTTATTTACGAAAGGAAATTAGATAAGGGTGAATGAAACAATATTGTTTTAGGTTGCTACTTCATCCCTGGGTGACCGACTATCTTGAAGGTTATTTGGTGACCAGTCTTTCATCAGCTCACCTGGGCCCTTATCCGTTGGGTCCAGGTAGTTTTCCTTGAGCAGGTAGAACCTAAGGTTTTGCAGTTTCACTGCTATTCTACGATTTCCTAACATATTGCTGGAGCTTGTTATTCCTTATCAGCTCCTCAATCAGATTCCTTAAATGTCGGCATTCGTTGGTGTTATGTCCTCGAGTTTCATGAAAGCGACAGTACTTCCCAAAACATTTCTCCTGCTCCATCGCTTCCCTCCTAGGTGGCTTCTTATATTTCTCAGTTCCTTGAGTTGCAAGATATATATTCTCCGGTGTGTCATTCAAGGGCATGTAAGCTTCCAATCTGAAGTTCTTTAGATGTTTCACATTCGCGTCATGCCCATTACTAGAGTTTTGACTTATTTTCTTCTAATTACAAGAGTTTCCAACGTATACCACAGTGTTGCTATGGATTTCTTCCTTTGACTGTCTATCGTTGACCTTTTCTTCAATCAGTCTTTCTTCTTCCAACTGCAGCAATTGCTTCGCCTGTCGATGAAATTCTTCTATGGTAGTGGGTTGCTTCATCTTGATCCATCTATCAAAATCCGTATTCGATTGAATGCCCTAGACCAAGGCTATAAATACAAGATCCTCCTTTGGATTACTGACTTCTGTAATAGCGATGTTGAATCGGTTCAAAAAAGCTTTCAGAGACTCATTGGGTCCTTTAGACAAGCTAGATAGGGACATCACGTCCTTTAGTCTGGCAGCATGGAGCCTGAACTGCTCGAGGAACTTCTTAGCTAATTCATAAAAACTAGAAACAGACTTCGGTGCAAGCCTGGTGAACCACATAGAAGCAACTCCTTCCTAGAAGGTAGGGAAACACCTACAACAAATAACATGAATGGCTCTAGCTCTATCCATATGCCATTCGTATTTGAGTAAGTGTTGGCTGAGATCAGCAGTTCCATTGGAGGATGGCATTGTTGGCATGGTGAATTTGCGGGGATACTCTTCTCTTACAATATTCTCAGTAAATGGAGTTCGACTTGGTGCGGAACACCAGTCTTCATTTTTCTTACCTCGGCTTTCTTCCTCCAATCGTTTGGCCATGTCAGCGATGTATTCCTTGCCAGCACGGTAATTCGAAGGTTGACTATCAAGGGCTGCATCGAGTGTTTAACTTCGCAAACGGTTTTGGTTTACTAACTGACGTCTAGGTGCTCCTATTTATGGGAGTACTGCTCCTTCAGAATTTTGTGGATGCACGGTAGGTTGAGCTTCGGTTGTCTGAACTCCACCTTCATCAGCATCAACATCCAACTCCAAATCATCATCATCTAGCTGCAGTCCACTTCCTCATCGGATACATCCACAACATCACCTTCCTAAGCAGCATCTGCATGGGAATTTCTCTCGGTACCGAGTAAAATTCTCTCGGTACCGAGTGAAATTCTCTCGGTACCAACCTATTTTCTTAAGGGAGGAGCACTCTTGCTTCCTCCTGCAACTCCACTAACTACTTCCTTTTTCTTTTGCTTCCCATCTCTTCTGTTTAGACCAAAAATAGAGAAATTCTCTTGTTCTATAACAAGTGAAATTTCTCTTCTAGTTCTCCTAGTAGTGCAGGGTTGCAGATTGAGTAAAGCGTCCATCTTGTCCATGAGGGCTTTTTGGCTATCCGTCATTTTTTGGTTAAGTTAATGGATCATTATCAAGTTCTCCTCTAGTAACAACTTCCCGTTGAGTAGAGGATTCTGGTACTGCATTTCCATTATTAACTTCCATTTAGTGAGTGTTTCCCTCATCATCATTAGACATTGCCCCTATAGATCATCCGGAGGCAGTTCTATTCTTCCTTTTCTAGGAGCCATTGGTTTCTAGTAGCAATTCTTCAAATCCTCCTAGTAGAATTTCTAGATCTATCCGATCCAAAATTGAGAGCTAGTTGTAAGCCTGGATTCAGTTTTCTCAGTGAATGTACCAAAATGTTAACGCCAAAAATGGATTAACACCCAAGAATAGGTTTTAGGGAACCTGTGAGACCTAGATCTAGCAGATAGTATTGATAATAGAAGAAAAATAAAAAGGAGACATAAGATTTTTATAGTGGTTTGGCAATCCCTGACCTACGTCCACTTTATAGTTTTATTGCTATTGGACCTGAGATAGTTTGTTTGTGATTATAGAGAATTAGAGTCATAAATACAAGAAGTTGAAAAGTTCTAAGGCCTAGAATTACCAAGAGTAACTGCCTCCGTGACTATAGTAAGGGACGAAGAAGGTGAAGAGCAATGGAGTCCTAGATCTAGAGTAAAGAAGAAAGAGTAGGGAGAAGATCCTATTTTGGTTGCTCTATGTTTGTATTTATAAGGAAACAGGCATGATGGGTCAGAAGTCCGCTTACAATAGAGTCCGGACATCAGCCCAAAATAACACAAAAAGTTGGGGGGTATGCCGAGTTGTTAAAATAACTCAGTACCTAGTTATATAACTCGGTACCGACTTATTTCCTTAACTGGAAATAACTCCGACTCTTTTTGGCTACTCTTCTAACTTCATGTTGATGTATTCCATGTTGTTTCCATTGATCGTTGGTTAATTCTAGTTATCGTTCCTCCATGTCTTGTGTTATTATGCCATTTTAGCTGTCATCTCTTCAACTTTTAGAATTGGTCGTCTAAAACTCTTGAAAATCAATTAATCACATATGAAAGAGGTAAATAATAAATCGTATGAAGTTGGAGTGAAGGATTGAGTGGTAGAATTAACTCAGCCCGGAGCTAAATAGGTCGGCATCGACTTATTTCCTTAGCTCATTTTTGGTTGAAAATTTTCAAAGTCATTTCTGTGCCTCTTCTAAGTGTGATTCCATGATTTTGAGTCATTTCATCTTCGTCTTTATTTTCATCTTGGCGCCGGTGAAAATCATGAGCTTTGGGTCGGGGTTGACTTGACTTGGAGTCCGACCTGGGAGTTTTGTGAGTCGAACCCAAGTTCAGCTCGGTAACGATTGCTTGGAGTCCGACCTGGGAGTTTTGTGAGTCGGATGAGAGTGAAATCATAACTCAGTGCTAAGTTATGTTGCTTGGAGTCCGACTTGAGAGTTTTGCGAGTCGGACCTGAGAAAAGTCATAACTAGGTACCGAGTTGTGAATTATAACTCGGTACCGAGTTGACTCTGGTCTGACCCGGGGTTTTCTCGAGTTTGACTCGGGTCTGACTCTAAGTCATATTATCTTGTCTTGTTATTCCCAACTCAAGTTTTTTTTTTCCTAAGTTCAGCTCAAGTATGACTCAGGCCTGACCCCAAGCATCAAGTCGAAAAATCAAAGTCAACTTTACCTGCTCATTTTTTGATATTTCCTTCTTCTTGCCTTTTTATGATGTTTTCAAAGTCCTTGAATCATTTTGTCTTCGTTTTGATGTTCAAACTTGCATTTGAAATCGACTTGGTCAAAAACCCGGTTAAGACTTATATTGGGTAAGTCATAGTTATCACCAAGTGAAAAGCTAACCATTGAGTGTGAATATGCACATAGAGCGACACTCCAATGCTCTTGTAACTAAAAATCAATATCAACAACTCTATAATCAATTTCAAATGTTGAAAACCATGGATTGGATGGTAAAACTAACCATTGTTATCCATTGTATATCCAAACATCAATGATAAACTATATTATAATAAATGTAAGTGCAGAAACATGATAGACATAATATGAGGCATAACATCAAAGAAATTCCAAACCGACGTATCGTAATACTTAATAATGAAAGTTTGTAAGAGGTCTATCATACATAAGCAAAAAACTTGTTAAAACAACATGGTAATAGTTGCAGGAAAATAGTAGATAAAGTGGTTCTGCAATAACCTTCATGCTAGATCATCTATTAACTAAGCTCAAATCCTATACACATTACTCTTAGCCTACTCATGAGAACACTTGAGAAATGTCCCAAAAGAAACGAGACAAATACACATGTCTGATTACAACCTTCAGTATGAAGGATTCTAACTAAAACATTATATAAAATGATATAAGTAAATAAGGTATTATATAAGTAAACGATACTCATACATGACCTTTCTGTAAGAGTGATCACAAACCTACTAATGTGTGCTTATACTACACTTGCAACACATATGTTAGTATATACAACCATAAACATTTACTACCAACTTAGATGAGGTTAACTAGTACTTCGTGTCTAGGATGTCAAGTTGGAGTAACATACAAACTAGCATACCATACGACAATGGGCACAAACATTCCATGCACCATAATTTTCAATCATACTTACAGAGCCTATGATATCTAATGACTAGGAATATCCAATTAACATGTTAAATTTATGAGGCACATAGTAATGTTACTTGTGTAAAATCTTCAATATATGACCTGGTTTCCTATAGAAAAAGTATGAAATCCCTTTCCTTGTTTAATATATTTGATCATCTTTACACATTTGGATGGTTGCCCCTCCTTGCAAGATGTATCTCTTTAATCGGATTTCCCTTTTCTTTTATTAACATTTTCTGCCATTAGGTTCATCATTCGCATCTCCTCATTAAGAAAGCTAATAACCATCGATCTCATTCAAAAAACTCCATTAGAATTTGAGTTGTTTAATGCAACCACAAGTGTTTTCCAACTTGCCAGTAATGAACTCATCAAAATCAAGCCTAATGTCTCATCGTCAACCTTGTAATTCGCTAGCGCCAATTGATTCACAATTACTTGAAAGTTATTAACATATTATCTAATTGACACACCTTCCTTAAGCTTTAGATTTACCAATCTTCTCACAAGAAGAGCCTTGTTTGTTGTAGAGTTCTTTGCATAGATTCCTTCCAGTTTCATCAAAATTACAAAAGTAGATGTTTCATTGGCAATAATATGAAACATTGTATTCTCTAAAAAGCACCAAATAGCCACTACATCCTTCTTATCCAAAATTTCCAACTTTGCTTCATTTACCGCTCGGTTTCTCCCCTTTGTTCTCCAATGGCTGGTGAAGATCATTGATGTATAGAAAATTCTTTATCTTCTCCTTCCATAATACCTAATTTCTTCCATTAAGTTTTTCAACACTTATCTTCTCCATAACCAAACTCTCTTCAAAAAATTTTGTATAATAGGCTATGTTACCAAACTGTTTGGGATCCTAAGGATGCCTACATAGTTAGATTTGAGAAGAGATAAGAAGTGAAGAAAAATAATGAGCAAATAAATTCCTCCAAATAATACTTTATTAATACCTCCAAAGATTACAAGAATAAACATATGAGATTAAGAAGCAATCTCAATCTCTAAAACCTTAGAACAATAACCTTTTTTCACAAACATTACAATGACCCCTATACAAACCTATTTATACAAGTCTAAAGTAATCTCAGTCATTGGTTCAAAGATATGCAGAGATCTATGATTGAAACTCCAAAATACCCAAAAAAGGAAAAAATTGCTTATGAAAATTTGAAATCCAATGGCTCTGGATTTCTTGATCTACTCGATTGGAATTCTCGTCGTTCACTGGTACTAGTCGACTGATAGAGATTTTCAGTCGAATGGAAGCACAAATGTGATTTCAAGCTCCATTTTCTCCAAAATCTAATCAACCGAAAAGCTATTAGTCGATTGGAAAGGGTTCCATTTAACTGGTAGCCTATTCCAGTCAATTGGATGCTTTTGGATTATGTTAAAGGTCTTCAATGCTCCATTTCTCTTTTTTTTCTTCCTTCACCTTGTCTATACTACATCCCTCTCTTTTGGTTGATGTGTCCTCTTCTTTGACCTGGAAATATCATATCATATATCACAACATCTACCATATTCCTTCTGCTCACCTCCAATAGTTTGTCTTCATGTGAGTCCCTTCTACAAGCATGAATGATCTACATACCATGTTCTTTCTAGCTTTAGAATTTGAATCTTGATTGATCAAAACATGTATAGGTAACCTGCAACTTTAGCTCGCATGTAGCTAAAGTAAGCAGTTATACTTCTTTCTATGCGAAACATGGAAATCTTAAACGTTCAACATTTATTATCGAAGATCCTTTTTTTTTCTTGCATGCCCCTTTAATTCTCCATTATCATGTACTCGCGACTCCAAATTCATGGACCGAATATGTCTAAGCCGCCTTATTTCACCATATTTTGTATTTTTTCCATATCTCGTAAATTGGTTATCCATTTTCAACTTATAGCCACCTTTCAGGCATCTGCTCTACATTTTGGAAAAAGAAATAACTTTAAATTCATACTTAGTTAAATATTATGGCCAAAACAAGTTATCATCGTCTAAAAGTTGCATAATTTAGCCCGTAATCTCAATAAATTATATTATATGTCATTATATAACTTATACTAAATCAATACCATGTTGATGTTTTAAATTATACTTTATATGTAATTTATACCAAAATATAGGATGCTACATTATAGGTGAGATTTAATGCATCGATTTAACTAACTTTTAGATAGATGGTATTGCGGTCCATGATTTAATTAAATAAAGTTAAATAAAAGCACTATCAAAGTTAAATAAACTTGGAGTTTTGCCGATGTCAAGGTATTTATAAAAGTTTTTTATGAGAGGAGTTGTGATATTTGATAATGCAAATGTCAAATATCATTGTAAGGTAGAATAATATACTTTAATATATATACATTTCCCTGAGTATATGAAATAAAGTGATATTTTTAACAAGATGAATGAGTTGAAAAACATATGTTTAAAAGAGAAGTTAATAAATGACTACTACTTAAGAATGAATTAAACGAATATTAAATGTTATCTTTTGTAAGTAAGCTCTTTTGTTATAATAGAGCATAGTACATGTGAAGATATGTTATATATGTCATTCTGAGAAGGTAAGTAACATTAAGTTAACGACTTTTTTATAGAAAATTTTAACATACAAATTTAATAGCAAGGATAATTAGGGTTATTATATTATAATCTACTTAAAGGAAATTTACATACAAATTTTATAGGTTAATTAATCCAATCACCAATTACAAGAAAATCACAACAAAATTTATAGGTTAATTAATCCAATCACCAATTACAAGAAAATCACAACAAAATTTATATAGAACAACAAGTATTTTGTCTCCCTCTTTCAAACTCAAAAATCGGCTTCCCATATTCGCGAATTTGTAGTTCTCTACTTGTTCCTGTTTGCACCTAGAATGGTCACAAACACACAAGAAGAGTTTTTGTAGAGAAATAAGTGAAGAAAAAGAAAATTAAACAGAGTAGATGAATTAGTAAGAAACAGAGAATAAGCAATAATCAGAGACACAAAAATTTATAGTGGTTCAGCGTTGTATGCTATGTCCACTTTGAAGACTATCCTTTATTAATCACTTTTAAATCTGATTACAGCACTAGAAAATAACAGTACATGATTACAATGAAGTTTAGAGTAACAAGCAGAGTAAAGATCCCCTGAATGACCCATCATGCTAGTTTTTATAGATGAAGACGACCAAATATCTCTCTGAAATCTTGACTGAAGGACCTTCTAAGACATCTGGGCCCACTGGAGGGATCGCTAGGCCTAATTCCCAAAGAGGAGGGATCAGTACCGGTCCCTTCTTTGGTCGAATTTTAGGGAGCGACCCCTAGGTGGCTTCCTCATGCAAAAATATGTTTAGCCTCCAATTTTCATATCATTTGGATCATTGGAGCTCGAGTTACTGCTTGATCTTTGATTCAACATTGCTTGCATGCTGCTCTCTGCCGACCCCTTTCTAGGGATGTATGCCGATCCCTCCAAACTTGTCCTTTTGATGTGCTATCCCTAGGGTAGGTTTCCTAGGTTCCTTACATCTTTCTCTTCAAATTTCATAAGTATTGGACGTGTAAATCTTGAGATAGTGATTGTTTTCCATAAGAAAACTCTTGTACTTTGAAACATGCCGATCCCTCTTGTTGGAGCAAATATATGTCGACCCCTTCTGTGCATTGAACCATGTTCCATACTTCGAACATTCTACGTTGCACATCTATCAACTCTATTCAATCCTGACTTCATATTTCCATATGTACTTGACTTCTAGGCCTCACAATCACCTTTCTGGAGTCATCAACCTTGATAGAAGTCGAATCTGACTTGTGCAATCAGTTCGATATAGCTGGGTTAAAATGCCGGATAACACTTGCCCCCTAAAGTATGTCTTGTGATGAACATGACGTGTTTTGAATTGAAGCAAGTTAGAGTCGTCAGCAAGAAATCCATCTAGTTTTCTGAATAGTTGCTATCCATTTGCCAAATTATTTTGCCAAGGTGTTGTATTTCTCATTGATCGTCACGACGCTTGGTTAATTCCCAATGGTATAAATCCAGGGGTATATTCCATCAGTTAATATATGCAAGTTCGGTTTGGTCTAGCTTCGAACTTGAAAGCTTCAGGTTTGATTCTAATTTTTGTCGATTTCAAAACTTGATATTTCTAGGTCATATATGTGCACGTTCATGTACATGTTCTTGCCGTTGGCTCCTGGATGTGCTTGCACGTTCATGGGTCATCGCCAACTTTCTCTGCATTTTGCATATTTATGATTTTTTATAATTTTCATGCTTAAATTCATTTGCGTGCATGTTCACGGCCGATCCCTCACTTTCTGTTTTCCTCTTTTTTTACAAGCATTTGTAGGGATCGACACATGCTCAGTCGATCCCTCCATTCCATTTCTCGTGCTCACAAGGATCGGTATCTTCCATGCCGATACCTTATGTCCATGCTTCGTGCCAAAGACATAGGCTGATCCCCTAGTCCACATATATAAAGTCACACTCCAACTTCCCTTCACCCTTACTTGCTTCATTTCCTTGCCATCCTCCAAAGCACGAACCCTCCTATTCCTTTATCAAAAGCGAACACTCCTTCCCTTTTCCACTTAGTTCCAAACAAACTCCTTCCATGATTCATACTGCCTCACAAATTCGTTTCCTCTCACCTCTCATTTTGAACAACTCCAAACCATTTTTTTGCACCTTTAGCTCATACATTCACGTAGGTAGGTTTTTAACTCATAACTTTTGATTTTATGATGAGATAATGGATTCCATACCATTGGCGACTACAATGGTGCTTGATGCCGCAATGATTGAAGTGGCTTGGAGAATGTGATTTGTAGGTTGTGAAAGGGTTCGATAGGATAAATATGGAAGAATAAGAAAAGAGAGTGGAGGAGAGATTGGTTAGGATGTGGCGTATGGCGTGGATATGCCGATCCCTCGTTTGATGATGTGTGAGAGGGATCGGTAGGGAAGCTTCTTAGGAGGATGACTAAAACAGTAAGGTTGGAGGGATCGGTAAAGTGGATTCACATGGGAGGACCAATGTTGAAGATTCGATGGAAGGTGGTGTAGTAGAGGGATCGGTAAGATTAAGGATCGACAAGCTTTGCACAAGACAAGGGATCGGTAGTCTTTGTTAGGAGAGATGGGTCGGCCGTGTTGTTTAAGGAGAGGGATTGGTAGGGTTTGTAGAAGGAAAGGGATCGGTACTACTAGGTTAAGGAGAGGGATCGGTAGAAACGCTTTAGGATAGGGATCGGTATAAAGGGTTCGGCACATTCAGATTATAAAGGTTTTGGCACATAGGGATCGACATGCACGCTTTTGAATTTGAAACCTAATCCAAACTTACTTGTTTGAATAATTACTACTAATCCACCTCAATGAACTTATACATATGATGACAATGAACAACATGACTTGCATATTCACTATTGAACTTGAGATTGAATAATCAAATCTTTGGAACTTTTGAAATGAACTAAAACTTAGCACATGGACCTGAATAATAGATTTCACACTTTGATATGCCGATAGTCAATCCCAAAACCTTCACAACCAATCAATCTCCTCGCCAGTTGAGACGGTCAGCGATGACGGTCACTTTGCTCGAAATCCAAAGTCTTGCCATTTAACCTCATTCTCTTATTTAAAGTCATTTATTTCTGTTATACACTACACTACACCGCACTAGCTCACACTTAGCATGGAGGGAATTGGTAATTTTTCTAATCTCGATTGTCTACTGAGTATAGTTAACATGGACTTTAGACACTCAGAGCATTTGTGTGCAATGCCTTCTAGACCAGCCCCGCAACATAGCGATCTTAAAGAAAAATCGAGCTCTACGACTATATCTGGCAGGCTTTCTCCTTGTCATCAGGCCGAACAAACGGAAGATTCTGGCCCATCAGTCAACCTTTTTTTAGATGTTCCCATCCTTTCGGCGGAGTATGTAAGTCCTGCGCCCGACGTAGTAGGAGGTGCAATTCTCTTAGATAACCCTATATATTCCCAAGCCTCCAGGATTGGTGAGGCTGCCCTTTGCGGGTTATGTTCCATACACGGAATTCCATTTGAAGATGCCTTGGTTCCTTCAATAAATGACAAACCTCACTTGCCCCCAAAAGGGTACACAGCGTGCAACAAATTCATGTGCTGGGCCAGATGCATGCCACCCTTCATTTCGTTTATTCGGGAAATGTTAAGATATCTTGGAATAGCTCCCACTCAACTTCACCCGAACAGCTACCCCTTCCTCTATGGAACTTTTCTATTATTCATGAGCATTCTGTTCCGCCTACCAACTCCTGAGGATATAAGGTTCATTTACAACTTTAAACGACGGTCAGGATGTCCTTCCTATGTTTTTCTTGAGCCTTCACCCCACTGCCAAGTCTTAACGAGTGCTTGGAGTAAACTTTATTTTTACAAACATAAGTGATTCTACATTCTGTGTCCGCCTTGATTCGCAAGGCGATGGTTGGAAGGACGTAAATGTTGTCTTCACTTTACTCTTAAATTCATTAATCCAAGTCATATTTTTGAATCAACTAACATCCTGAATATCTATAGGTGTCCGCCCACACCCTGATAGCAATATTTTTTCAAGAGTGATCTTCACTATTCGTGCCACTCCTGTTGAAGACAAGGACATCCGACTTCTTGTAACTGACGAGTTATTGTCTCTATTCGGGTTGCTGGAAGAGGGTCGTAGCATTGGGCTCCCTGGAAGTGCAACATTACCAAGAAATGTCGTAGAGTAAGAAAGGGATGTTAACAATCCTATCATGCCCCCAGTCGAGGGGACTCAGGATGACGTTGAAGAAAGCAAAATTAGGATGCCCAGGCCAATGAGCCTAGCGACGCTGATTCAGGCCCATACAAGGCGCCTGTGGCCGAATCGTCATAAGGCATGCAATCCTAAATGCCAACTAAGAGAAGGAAGAAACTAGCATATAAACTTCATAGAATAGTAACTGTTAAAGATCCAGAATTTGTTATCACTTCTGTTGACGAAGGGTCATCTTCCCAACACTTAGAAAGTTCAATGAAAGAATTTTCAAATCTGCAGATTCTCGATGACATTATGACCTATGACTTCCCAAACATCAATATCGAGGGGCTTAATTCTCTCGCCAGGAGTCGTGAAGGCATTCTTCCTATCAATAGATGAGAGAAAACATCTATAAGCAAGGCTACACCTACTAGTATGTCAGGGGGAAACACTAGGACACTCACAATAACGTGCACTCCAATACATGCTGTTCATCAGTCTTTTGTATAATGGTTACTTATACATTCTCGTTTGTACTTTGCTGGTGTAATGCCTCAGTCTCAAGCTTTCGATCGCCTAAGAGGCTCTTCGAAGCATTATGGATCTAGCCACGGCTCAAAATCGGGTAGGCATAGGGGAAGAGACGACGGTCGGGAAAAAAGCCATCGTTCAAGGGAATCTTCTTCTTCCAAGCGTAAGTCCCAGTCTAAGTCATTCCATTAATAAGATCAGCCCAATCTTCCTATTTACAGCGAAGATCAGACTTCCTATCCGAGACCTCAAATTGTCGTATCACACGAGCAGTACTCTAGTTCTTCCAGCTCTAGGCAACTTCACGACCGCAGATCGAGCAAGAATCTAATTGCCACTTCCAATCCATCCTTTTCTACCACTGCCCTTGATATTTCCATAGTAGAGAAATTACCAGAACTTAAGGCCACTTTCCCAAAAAATCTGTTTTGACGGGCTTAAATTCCTTCCCACAATTCATATAATCCCCGGGCACGCCAAAGCAAGTTCTCTCGCATGTGTTAACGACATTTTCATGTAGTGTGAGTCATTCCAGCACTTAACGGAAAAAATATCCGAGGTCTCAATCGAGCGACAATATGAAATAGATCGTCTCAAGCTAGAGGCGATCCATGGTAAAGATATAATCAAGCATCAAGATAATGAGCTATCGGAGTTGACAACAAAATTTTCTGAGGCAGAAAAAAGTGCTAAGGAAACGCCGGAGGCAGTGAGTCGTTTGGAAGCTGCCCATTAAAAGGAACTCGATGCTGCCCTCAATCGCAGTAGCGCACTCACTCTGGAAATGGATTCCTTGCAAAAGGAGAAAGATATCTTAGCCCGCCATGTTGAGGAGCTTGAAGAGCTTCTTAGGAAAGAAAGGGAAGAGAAGATTGAGGCTCAGGAAGAATCACAAAGGTATTGTGAGGAGGCTGTTGAAGTAGGAGTCTGAAATCAAACTTGACGAGCAACTTGCCAAAATAGAAGCCCTAAAAGAAAAGGCAAGAGAGGAAGGTCGCAAGAAGATGATGGAATAAATTGAAGCCCAGGTGGATGATGCTAAAGAGTCCGGTCGGAATGAAATTAAGGACATGTTTTATCCACTAATCATCGAATACAATGCTAAAGCCCTCATCCACCCCGACTTGAGTTTTCTTGGCAAAGGATATCTTAAGTCACTCGCTGAAGCCTGGGTGTATATTATCAAGATGAAAAAGAGGGAGCTGGGCGAAGCTGAGTTAGATGAAGAGAAATTGGTGCGGGAGATCCTTCGTGGAAATGAATCCTTAGACCTTGCCACCACGAGACTCCGATATTTCAAAATTTTAGCGCCTTCCGATAAAGGAAAAAATATTGCTGAATCCTCGAAATCTGATCCTAAGGTCTCCTCTTCTTTCCAAGCGACTGGAGCGTCGGTTTCTTTAGCCTGTGGCAAGACTTGAGCTACGAACCGGATAAACCCTGTTACAAATCTAAAGTGCCGACCCCTATTCTGAAAGGGGGCACTTCGGCGACAATCGAGAGCCAGCCAGATGCAGGAGTTCCACTTTACTCTCCACTCTATGAGCGGTTTCGTTCTTCATGCCCAATGGTTTTAGGCTTCTCTCCTTATTTTGACAAATCCGCAAGCCTTTCGGGTCCCACCCAAACTCCTAAAAGTGACGCTGCCATGGAGCAACAAGAGAAGTCAATAGAGATTCCAACGACCACTGATGTTTCAGGGTTGGATGTTCAAATCATCGGAGCACTCGACGATGATAAGGTTGAAAATCCGCTACCAGTGGATGAATCTGATGATATTGTGATTACCGGCACCTTCGAACGCATTGATGAGATTTTCCTGAAGGAGTGCATTGAGAAGGAGGAGTTGTTAAAGGAAAAGGCTAAAGCTGAGCCCACCAAGATGGACATTGATGATCCACACCTCGTCCTACTACAAAAATCATCCCACCCGGTGGGTCGATTCCTAGAGAACTCCCTCCAAGCTTCAAATGCTCTCCTGCCAAATGCGGTAAAGGATCAAGGAAGAGAACAAGTGGAAGTTCAAATAGTGCCACTTCCGATAAATCCAAAAGGTAGAGAAGATTGAAGAAATGGCTGTCTCTTCGGCTCGGTGCGTACATAGTTTGCATAGTTGTTTGTTTGTTATTTTTTTACTAGTCGTTGCTGTACAGGTATGACCCCCAGTTTTTGAATAAACTTGTATCACAATTTTGAAACTTATCATGTGAATAAAAGTTTTTGTTTTATGTTTAGCTCTCGTGTGGACTGTTATTTAAGTAGTTGAACTATTACTTTCCATTTAATGTACTTGTAATTCCTTGTTCGTTAATTCTGATAACAATCCACTAGCTCTATCCCAAGGCCTCCATGTGGTCATGGCCTTGAGTCGTATCAAATGCTGGGCTCGGGCCTTAGTGTTACGTCGCTGAATTCAGCGGTTTGAGTAATTATACTACTGCCCCCAGTCTTGGGTTAATGGGGTTAGACATTGGATGGTCGAACTCCATCCTTAGCGAATTTATACTTCTCCTGTCGGTTTTAGGCCGGAGTTCATGGAATGATGAATGGTCGAGCCGCACTCATCTATAAAGTCGAGAGATTCCAAAAAAAGATCTTTATTCATTTTAGGATCATAGTAAGTCACTCGATGAGAAGAAACTTCAAGCTTAACAGGAATGACGGCTTCAGAATCGTAAGCAAGGGCGAATGAAGTATGGCCAGTCCCGAACTTATGGGCGATCCTATAAGCCCATAGTGATGTTAGGAGTTTATCCACCCAGTTGCCTCTAGTCTTTTCCAAATGCTTCTTTAGAATGGACTTTATATTTTTGTTCACAACCTCAACCTGTCCATTTGCTTGAGAGTGAGCAACTACTGCAAACCTCTTTTCAATATGATACCTCCGACAGAAGTCTTTGAGTTCAACACTGTCAAATTAAGCCCCATTATCTATTACAATAGTTCGTGGAATACCAAAATGGTAGATGATGTTTTGGATAATGAAGTTGATTACTTTCTTGGTTGTGATCGTGGCTAAAGATTCTGCTTTGGCCAATTTGGTAAAGCAATCAACTGCGATGATAGCGTACTTTGCACTACCTTTAGAGATCGGTAAGGAACCGATAATATCTATACCCCACATGGCGAACAACCATGGGCTGACCATTTGTGTGATTTCCGTCGGTGGAGCTCTTGGAACTTTTGCATATATCTGGCACTTGTCACATCGTCTTACATAGTCAACAACATCTCGATTGATGGTTGGCCAATAATACCCGTAATAGAGTATTTTTTTGCTGGAATTTGCCCTCTAGTGTGATTGTCACATTCCCCTTCATGAACTTCTTTTAGGACCCATTTTATCTCAACATGAGCGATACACCGGAGTAGGGGAACAGAAAAATCCTTTCTGTGCATAACTCCTTCCTACATGATATATCGTGAAGCTTTACAAAGGACTTGTCGCTTTTCAGTCCTTTGTTCAGGTAGGACTCCCTGTAGCAAATAGTTTTTAATCAGAGTCATCCATGATTCCTTCTCAGGATCCGTCTTCAGTACCCAATCGATTTCTATCAGGTTTATACTTGGGGCGTTTAACACTTTGTCCAGAACCAAGCCCATCTATTGTGCGTCTCTAGTGCTAGCAAACTTTGCCAATTTATCAGCCTCTCTTTTTTGATCCCGCAGAATATGCCAAATGTCATAGTATTCAAATTCAGCCAACAACTCTTGGACTTGGGTAAGGTATGGAGAAAGCCGTTGATAATCTCCCCTAGCTTGGTATACTACGAGCTGTGAATTGCAAAAAATTTCAAGAGACTTTATTTCCAGTTCTCTAGCGAGTTTAAGACTAGTAATTAGAGCCTCGTACTCATCTTTGTTGTTTGTCACTGGGAAATCAAGCTTTAAATCATAACAGATCGACCGATATTGGGGAGTTACAAGCACAATTCCAGCTCTAGAATAAGGATCATTGGATGCTCCATCAGTATTGGCAGGGATTTCGTTGCTCTTTGGGGAATCATCCCACAATGAATTCTACTATAAAATCTACTAGTTCTTGACCCTGGATAGCCCTCTGAAGGGGATAAGTGATATCGAATTGACTAAGCTCAATATTCCACTTGAGTAATCTTCCAGCCATCTTAGGTCGTTGGAGGACCTATCGTAACGGCTGGTCGGTGTAAACATTGATCAGGTGTGCTTGGAAGTATGAGCGGAGCTTTCGTGATGCAATCAGCAAGTAGTATGCTAGTTTTTCTATTTTCGGATAGTTCCTTTCAGCTCCCGTCAATCGCTTGCTGATGTAATAAACCGGTCTTTGAATTTGATTCTCCTCACGAAGTAATGCGGCACTTATAGCATGTACCGACATGGCCAAATCGATGTATAAATTTTCATGATCCATCAGCTTTGATAAGATGGGGGTCTCTCTAAATGATTCACCAAAGCTTAAAATGCATCTTTACAATCCCGTGTCTATTCAAAGTTTCTTTTTCCTTTCCTAATCAAGTCAAATAAAGGAATGCATTTGTCGATAGCTCTGGAAATGAATCGGCTTAAGGCAACAACTTTCACATTTAGACTATGTACTTGTTTGATAGTCTTTGGTGCTTGGATATCATAGATAGGTTGAATCTTGTCTGGATTTTCTTCGATTCCACCAGCATTAACAATAAACCCAAGAACTTCCTTGATGCTACACCAAAAGAACACTTCAAAGGATTAATTTCCATCTTGTAATGTCGGAGGATGCCGAACATTTCTGCCAAGACTTTAATGTAGTCGCTTGACCGTTGTTACTTCATGAGCATATCATCCACATATAATTCCATTGTTTTTCCAATCTGATCTTTAAACATCCTATTGACTAAACGCTGGTAAGTCGCTCCTGCATTATTTAGTCCAAACGGCATCACCACATAGCAATATAACCCAACATCGGTAATAAAACTGGTGTGATCAAGGGATTGTGCATCAGGATTTGGTTATATCCTGAGTATGAATCCATGAAAGATAGCAATTCTTGTCCCGCAGTTGAGTCTACCAACTGGTCGATCCTTGAAAGGGGAAAACTGTATTTTAGACACATCTTGTTCAAGTCTGAGTAATCAATACATGTTCTCCATTTCCCGTTCGCCTTTTTCATAAGCACAGGATTAGATACCCACTTAGGGTAGAGGGCATCGCGAATAAATCCCTTATCGTTGAGTCTATCCGCCTCCTCTTTAAGAGCAGAAGATCACTCTGGATCCATGCCATGTCTTTTTTGTTTTACCGCGACATGCCTCGGGTCGATATTCAATGCATGACTCGCAATGGCAGGCGAGATTCCACACATGTCAGAGTGAGTCCAAGTGAACACGTCTAGATTCGCTCGGAGAAATCCAGTAAGTTCTTTCATCATCGGGGGGCTGAGCTGTGATCCAATTTTTAGGACTCGTGATGGGTCATCGTCGCTGACTGTGACGTCAATCATCAGCTCAACCGGTGCAGCTTTGGTCTCTTTGGGCTCCTCCTCATCATCTGTTGGATCTATATCTCTATAGAACCGACTGTGGCGCCCGAGTTAAGGCTCAAGCGCTAGTTGTCAATCTTCAATAGCTTGGATGCGGACAGTCTTGTCCACACCCTTATCTTTCTCTTTATGTTGAGCATCCCTCAACTCAACTACATAGCAGACACGTCCATTCACCTGATCACCATGAACAACTCCAACATCATGATCTTTCGAAAACTTCAAAGTCAAACACCATGGGGCAAGGGCTGCCCGAAATTCGGCTAGGGCCGGTTGGCCTAGAAAAACATTGTAAGAAGAGTCAACATCCAAAATAACGAACGACAAGATCTGCACTCTCCTACGGTCACCTTCTCCCAACTCTACAGGTAATTCAACATAACCAACGGCTTCAATTGCAATACTATTACAATTGTGTATGCGAGCTTTAGACGGCTTTAAGTCCTTGGCTTCCATTTTCATCTAATCATAGGCTTTTTTGAAAATTATATTTACTGAACTTCCACAATCAATCAATATCCTTCCCACTAAAGCGGGGTCTATCATGGCCGAAATGACCATTTGGTCGATTGTCGGAGCCTCCACCTTGTCTGCATCTCTGTTTCTAAACAAGATATCATCTGTCATTAAACGTTGCTATTTTACTGGAGCTCCATCTTCTATACTCGAACAATATTCGAAATCCACATGCTTAATCGCGCTAGCATAGTGCGCCATCTTATGCCAACGCTTATCTGCTGGGTGCGGTCCTTCGACTATTGTATTTATTACCAATTTTCCATCAGTTCGTGCAGGCTCCTTAGACCTACGTGGTACTTTTCCTCGGTTGGGGTCGGATGTCCCCTATCCCCCATCTTATCGGGTTTTTACATATTGCTATAACTTTCTTTCCTGAATTAGCTTTTAGATAATATCCTGGAGATGCTTGCATTCATTCGTGCCAAGTCCATAGCATTCATGGAACCGACAATATTTTCCGGTTTGTTTCCGCTACTCAGTTGATTCTTTTGGAGGCGGCTTCATATATTGCATGGTATTGCAGGTAGACAATAATATATTCTCCAAGGACATATTCAATGGTGTGTAAGTATCGTTCATCGAAATCCTATGCTTCCGTCTTCCAGAATCCCTCTTTCATTCGCGGCCTCTGTCTCCACCTTTCTTTTGCTGATTCGGCTTGTTTTGGATATTCACTTGAACTTTTCCAGAGCTATCATCAGATTGCTTTACTACAATATTACTTTGTACCCCCTCTCTGCTCGATCCCGCAACATTCTTCTTCCTAGAAGACTGGCTTCTTCCTTTCTCAAATATCGAGCCACCTTTGCATAAAAGAGTTTCACCATAGCGGACGGCTTGCCAGCTAACCAATCGTCGAATTCAGGTTTTGGGTCTATCCCTCTCGTCACGGCCATCAATATCGCATGGTCATTCAGATTACTGATTTCCGTAACAGCTGTATGAAATCTCTCCAAATAACCTTTCAATGATTCTCCTAGAGCCTGGATCATGCTGGATAGAGACATTACATCCTTAGAACGAATTACATGCATACAGAACTGCTCCACAAACTTTGTTGCCAAATCATTGAATCTAGAAATTGATCGTGGGGGTAATCTTGTGAACCACATCGTTGCTATTCCAGAGAGAGTTATGGGAAAGCATCTACACTTGGTTGCATCATCCGCTCATGCGGAATCCATCAGCCATTCATATCTCATGATATGCTGCCCGAGGTCGTTTTTTCCCTCGTAGGTGGGCATTGATGGCATGTTGAACCTCCTTGGATACTCTGCATGTAGAACATTATCAGTGAATGGGGTATGGCTTCTCGAAATTCGCCAGTCATCGTTAGTCAAGCCCCGGCTCTTTCTCACTAATTGTCTAACTATTGCCGATAAGTCCGACGTTTGGATAGTTTTTGCCAAGCAGTGGTCATGTTCCACCTCACGTGAATGGTCCAGTCGATGTTTGCAGGCCGTTCCACGCCTTCTTGGTTCACCATCTTCCTAATGTATATCATGTAAATTCACTTCATCGTCATTCCGAGGAAGGACTTGGTCAACATTTAATTGAACTCCAGCATCCAAACCAACTGAAGCAGCTCCAAATTGATTGCTATGATGCATGGGTGGATTCCCTCTTCTAGTGGAGGGATAAGTACCGACCCCTATGGAGGGATCAACACCGACCGATCCTGGCAGACCATGATGGTCCGCTGGTTGATGCCCTAAGGTTTCTACGCTATATTCATCTATTTTGTGATGCCTATGCCTGTGATACTCGTCTGATGAGCTAGAACTCTCCGATGCTGAGTAAGGAGTGGGGTCCCTCCTAGCTTTCCCTCGCTGCTGCTGATTGAGTTGGTTCATCAAGTTGATATTGGTCTAAATTTGTTAATTATTTTGTCGACGGCTCTCCATCAGCTCTCTCATTAAATTATGAAATTCAACTCATGTAATAGAATAAGTGGGATTCTAAACTTCAACTGGTTCAGCATTCACATCCATTGGTTGATTTCTTGGGTCTCCTTGCTGGATGCAAGTGTTCTCATTTCCTTCCACGTTCTGAGAAGTATATCTAGTATTCCTCACCATTGTTGATAGCTCTGCTTAGATTTCTGCAAATTCGAGTAGTATGAGCAACTTCTTGAAGATAACAAAAGATCTTCTTTGTGAGATTTATCCAATCCAGTAGCAACAAAAAGATCCTAATAAACCGAGAATCAAGGTTCTCAGGGAAAGCACCAAAATGTTTGCACCTAAAATGGTCACAAACACCTAAGAATAGTTTATGTAGAGAAATAAGTGAAGAAGAAGTAGAAAATTAAACCGAGTAGATGAATTAGTAAGCAACAAAGAATAAGCAATAATCAGAGACACAGAAATTTATAATGGTTCAGCATTGTAAGCCTATGTCCACTTTGAAGATTATCCTTTATTAATCACTTTTAAATCTGATTACAACAGTAGGAAATAGCAAGTACTTGATTACAATGGAGTCTAGAGTAACAAGCAGCATAAAGATCTCCCGAATGACCCATCATGCCAGTATTTATAGATGAAGACGACCAAATATCTCTCTGAAATCTCGGCTGAAGGACCTTCTAAACCATATGAACCCACTGGACGGATTGCTAGGCCTAATTCCCAAAGAGAAGGGATCGGTACCGATCCCTCTTTGGTCAAATTTTAGGGAGCGATCCCTATGGTGGCTTCCTCACACAAAAATATGTTTAGCCTCCAACTTTCATGTCATTTGGATTATTGGAGCTCGAGTTATTGCTTGATCTTTGATTCAACATTGCTTGCATACTGCTCTCTACCGATCCCTTCCGAGGAATGTATGCCTATCCCTCCAAGCTTGTTCTTTTGATGTGCGATTCCTAGGTTAGGATTTATAGGGTCCTTACATCTTGCTCTTCAAATTTCACAAGTATTGGACTTGTAAATCTTGAGATATTGATTGTTTTCCATAAGAATGCTCTTGCACTCTGAAACATGCCGATCCCTCTTGTTGGAGCCAATCTGTGCCGACCCTTCCTATGCATTGTACCATATTCCATACTTCGACCATTCTACATTATAGATCCATCAATTCCATTAAATCCTGACTTCATATTTCCATCTGTACTTGACTTCTGGGCCCCACAATCACCACTCTGAAGTCATTGGCCTTAATGGCAGTCGAATATGACTTGCGCAATTAGTTTGATATAGCCGGGTTAAAATGCTGGATAATAGTTCCCTTTAGTTGCTTATGTCATAATCTATAATTGGTTGATTATAGAAATGGTAGATATTAATTAATGGTTGCTAATAGAAGTTTTCGAGTTAATTTAGAATGATAAAAATGAACTATGAAGGCTGAAAATAACCATAATCTCCTCTTAATCCCGAAATTGTGCAATCATGCCTAAATTGGGTTTTGGTATGAAACCGTCTAAACCGCCCTATTTCACCATATTTAAAATTGGTATAGCTTATTAACCGTAGACAAAATGTTAGATTGATGGAGAGAAGTTTAATATAGTACTTGAGGATTTCACAGGCATGTGTTCTGTTTTGGAGGATCATGTACAACTAGTGGGATTCACGTACAACAATAGTTACTAACTCAGTTTGTATCCATATAAATGACCATCATTCTGGTTAGAGATAGATTACAAATTGGTGCTTTGGCTAGATATTTTTAGATTGACTAAGAAGTTATATGCACAGGATTGTATAAAGGCCAGTCATTTTAGGTAGAAAAGCCCTGCCAATCAAAGTTAAATAAACTTGGAGTTTTTTTGATGTTAAAATATTTGTGAAAGTTTTTATGAGAGGAGATGTGATATTTAACAATGCAAGAATGTAGACTAAGTTGAGTAGATGCCCGAAAAGTGGTTGTAAGCCAAAAATGGACAATCAATTTATGAGATATGGAAAAAATATGGTGAAATAGGGCGGTTAAGACAGTTTTTGCCAAAAATCCATTTTAGGCATGATGTAATTTTTTCCACAATTGAAAAGCAATTGATGCAACAACCAAAAAGTAGCAATTAAAACTAAAAAGCTGATTGTAGAACAATATTTTATTAAGGTAGTAGATAATATTACAGAGGTAGCAGATAATATTACAATATATTTGATACCAGAGGAAATAAACTTAAGTAAGCTTTTTACTGAAGATTTTTTTCTATTGCCTTGTCTAAATGTTGAATGCCTTATTTATAGCCTCTTAGGTCTTCCCTTTATTATTGTCTAGACTTCGAATGTGTCCTCCCTAGTCCTATAGATATGATATGTGTCCTTTTTTATTTTGTAGGCTAAGGTTGTGTTCTTATTTTTATTTCATATGTTGGAAATCTATCAAGCCTATTTAGGCGATGTGTCACTCTATAGTAAAACTAGATACCTTATATCCTTTATGTTGTGGCAACTAATTTCTTGTAAAGTAAGGGTCCACAATGATTCTTGCTAGTTTTGAATGTCTAGGTTAACCAGTTACTCTTCATCAAAAGGGTCAATCTTTATAGTGTTTCTCATTATGGAGTCTTGTCCTTTCCTTTTTAATTTCTTCTTTAATGTATTCTTCATGTGCTGTAGTGCCTGGCGGTCCAATTTTGAAACTGTTTAACCTTTGTTATTCTGTTTGTTGAGGGTTCAAATTTTGATAGGTAGTCAAATAGTAATATTGTTTTACCCTCATTTACGGAATATGCTCTTATTTTACCTTTGTTGATGGCTTTAGTAAAAAAATTCTTATGCTGCTAACATTCTTTCATTTTCTTCATTAAAATCCTTTTTACTGAATTTAATAGATTCATGCTTGGGATTTTCAGTTACCCTATGCAATTCCCATAAGTGAATTGAAGTGTAAAGATAATATATTGCCTTTTTTCCCAAACACTCCATATTCTGAACTTGAACATGGTAAAAAAATCTGCATGAATATTATGAAAATTTTGCTTTACAAATATCTGGAATACAATCTGCATATTCTTCGGGATGGCTTTTGTTGACGTAAATTTCATGAACCAATCTTTTCCTGATATGTTTCTTGTATTTTTGTATATCTGATAATCAAATTAAAAGTCGTGGTCACCTATTATAATAAAAATTAACCCTTCATTTTCCAGGAGTTTTATAAATTCCATATCTTCTAATTGTTTGAAGAAAAGGAGGAGTTGTTTTTCATCAATGAGATGTTGCTGATACCGAGAGATCATATCTTGAACTATCATTTCAGCTTCCATCTCTTTGGTTTTTGCATTATTGATCTCATGGATTTTAAATAATTCAGGAAAGTCTTGAATTCTTAGGTTTACAAGATCAGATATCTGCATTTTGGTGAATATTGTTTTTAAATGGCTTTGTTTTGTTGAATTATTAGTGAATAGTTCTTCTTCCTTTATATCTAGTGCATCAGATCAAGATGTAGAGGAGTATTGAGATAATTTAGACACTATTTTTTGTGTGTATAGCAGCTTTTTATCCTTTTGGGCTATTATTTATTTTAACCATAAATAGGTATTTTCTAGTTGTGCTAACCATAAATTTGCACCTCTATGGTCCGCAAATTGGATTGCTTTAAAACATTCATTACAGTTTTCATATAAATTTAGAATTGATGTTTTCATCTTCTAATTGTACCAGTCTTTTACCACTATGATGGCATATAGTCTATGTACTCCTATGAGAGCTATTGCTTTTCCTTTATTCAAAGGAACAAAATTTTGTACTCTAGTGGGAGCTATTACTTAACCTTTATTCATTGGAACAATTTTGATTCGTTAGACCATTTCTTCATTTACGCTTGTTGGAGTAGAAGTTTCTTTCAAAACTTGTGAGAAAGAAGCATCTTTGGAGACTTTTAGCGTTTTTGGATGATTTCACTTGTTGGAAATCTTCATGTCTTTTCATTTTTCTAAGTAGCTCTTGAAATTTTTTCAAACCTTCCTCCACTTTTCATAACCTGGTAATAAGATCAGCAGCAAAATTAGTGTAACCCAGATGTATTTGACATCATAATTATAGATCTCTAAATACATTGCTAACCTAATTCTTCGAAGAATTTCTCTTGTATTATTCATACTTTTTCTTTTTAAAAATTGAGCAACGGATTTTTTATTTATTTCAAGTAAAAATTGTCTATGCAGAAGATAAATTTTTAGACTTTTGATTGCTAATTTAATAACAAGTAATTCTTTTGTAGCATATTTAATATAAGGTTTGCTAAACTTTCCAAAGAGTATGCTACCACTTCCTTTTGTTTTGCTATTAATACTCATGCCTTAAAATTGTCAGAAGCATCAGTTTGTAATGTGAGTAATTCTTTATCAGAAGGAAAAGATAGGTTTATTTTATCCTTCACTAGATCTTTAATTCTCTTTATTTCTTCTTCTTGTTGTTGTAATGCAATCGTGATTTTATCTGTGTTCCATCTTCTTGGCTATTCTCCATTATGTCGTTTGTATTTTGCTTGTTCTTTTATAAGCTTCTTTTTTAGATTTCAAGTTTTGGAAGATAAATTAGGAATAAATTTTCTACCATAATTTAGTAATCCTAAAAAACTCTGAAGTTCTTTTAATTTTTTGAAAGTTTTGGGAAGATCCTTAATTTTATGTACGTGTGTTGTTGTAATTTTATTTGCCCCTTCTTTATTCTTTTTCAAGAAAATCTATTTCTTTTTTAAATGGTTTTTTTTCTTGGGGGTTAGAATTACCCCATTTTCTAGTATTATTTGTACTACCGTTAGTAGATGTTGTTTTCGTTATTCTATTGTATTAGAGAATACTAGGATGTCATCCATAAACAGTTGCAAATGGTAAATGTCCGAACATAGAATTCATCCATTTCTAAAATACTTATGGTGCATTTTTTAGTCCAAAGGCATAACTAGCCATTCAAAATGTCCTTATGAGCAACCGACGGGAGTTAGTTCTATTGATCATTTATCAGCAAGCTTTAATTGCCAAAAACCAGATTTAGCATCAAATTTACTATAATATTTTGCACCCTATATCTACTTAGTCAAATGCTTAGTAGAGTGGATAAAAAATATCCATCAAATTCTGTATAGTTGTTTAGATTTCTATAATTTATTACCAGTTTGGCCATTCCTCTTTTAATTGCAGAACGAGTACTAAAACTTATTTGTACTAATTTTAGATCTAAAGATCTTTTATTTGTTTTGCAAATTCCTCTTTGTCCATTGGTGATACCATGTAACTGTTAGCTCAAATTTTGGAGCCTTTATATTGTTACATTAACTTGATTTTACAATACCTTGGTGCTTTATTAAACCAAATTTTTGGTTGCACTATTTTGGTGTTCTTGTAATTCTGATTAATGTAACTGATTTTTCACTATGCTATACTACTAGAGCATAACCTGGTGCTGTTGTAGCAGGTAGTGCTACTCGTGGTACTAAGGTAGCGTCTAGTTCAAAATAATATTTATTAAAAGGAGAAAGATGCATAAGTTGTCCATTCCTAGGATATAATCACTATCAAATTCTCTTAGTACTAAAAAAAATAATCAAAACTATGGGTTTTATTATTTTCATGTATATCAGGTATTTGTACTTGCAATCCTTTTATTTTATGATTTACGGGTACTTGTCTTCTGTAACGATCCTCCTTTTTGACCATCGAAAGTTGGCACTAAATACATCCACGGTATTCAAATGTCGAACATTCAATCGTCGGAAAGGCATATTGTTAGGGTAAAAAGAAAAAGAAAATGAACATGGGAAACATAATCTCACAACGGAATGATAACATATAATATAATAAAGACAGTAAAAGTTGTCACTCTAAAATACATAGTATTTTAGAGTTAAAAACAAATCTCATTAGCTTGGATAGTTATTACTTCATAACCTTACAATTGCTGATGAGTATACATAATAATACAACAGAAATGGAAATAATACGGTAGGTGAACATGTAGCTCTACACCATGAGCTCCATGTCCCACCAACGACAACTTGGAAAAACTTAGTCTGACCTGAGCATTATAATAAAATAACACCCAGATCAGTCTGAAAAGATCAGCATGAGAAAATTCAAGTAATATGACGAACATACAATAATTCTGTGAGACCACGCCGCCAAACACGGAATGGATTTTACCTCACAAGAACAACTTCCACAAATGAATGAATGGAAGCAAATTAAAACAACACCCAACCTTGAAAGAATAGGCATAAACAAGATTAAAATCCAAATTTAATGAATGGACACAAATAATTAAACATCGAGAAGAGCTCTAGTCACTCCTCGACGTAATTAAGAAAACAATTCAGAGATTTAAATCAACAACAAGGAAATGAATTTTCCAACAATGACTAGGAGGGTCCACCCCCTTACCCAAAGTATACCTCTAGACAATGTACTTAAAAGGGTCATTTTCTTTGTGACTCTCTCGAAAATGTACTAGCCGGACCCCGCCAACCTTATCGAGTATCCGAGTATTTCACATCTCCGTGCGCATACCATCGAATCCAATCTAGAGTAAATGTGAATACACCCTAATGGGAGCAATCCCACAACTAGACCTCCACTTTCTCTTTGGTTTTAATCATTTCTGACAAAGGATATCAATGCTCAAATGAGCAACAAATCGTTTTAAATTAACGATACACAAAGAAGAAAGCTGAATCAATAGTCAATAAATCAATTATCGGGAATAATCAAAATGATCGTATACGAAAATTAAATCTCATACTCTGACCACTACTCATCGATTACAAACTTGTACTATCCCTTGATTGAAAATGAAGCCAAGCAAGTTAAGGTAGTGTTACCTCTAGGAATTGCCTTGACGACATTTTTAACCTTTGAGATAGAAACGAGTTTCCATACCTCGATGTTTAGTGCTACAAGTATGACTAAATCCTTTCCATATAAGTAATATCGCTTATAGAAATTAAATTTTTTATCCTTTCTGTAACTATCATACTTTTAAACCTTTAAAACCGAACTTGGGCTTGGTTTTCACATCACAAAAATTTGTAAAACACTTTAAAATGCTCTTTAAAAATATTCCTTTTTAAAGAGCTAATTATATTTCTAAGTGTATTAAGAAAAAGAAGAGTCAAAAATAAATGTTAAAACATCGTTTACTATAAATCCAACACAATTTAAACCCAACATTATTTTTAAACATTCCTTTAATAAATCAATCAATTATCTTTAAACACCTTTATTAAATCAGATAATCAAATTTAAACACCTTCATTCAAACCAATTAATTAACTTTAAACATCATTATTAAAATTATTGATTAATTTTAAATATTATTATTAAAATGATTAATTAATCTTAAACATCATTATTAAAAATGATTAATTAACTTTAAAACATCATTTACTAAAATGATTAATTAATCTTAAATATCATTATTAAAAATGATCAATTAACTTTATTATAGTTAAACAATAATTAAAAATAAATTTAAACCTCCAATTCTTTTCAAATACTTGTACAATCCTTACAAAATCCCTCTGAATAGAGTTTATAAAATATTTAAGGTAAGTAGCCATTATAAATTTAAACAACATTAATTATCCCGAAAGATAATTAAATCCAATTTATAATCTTTTATAAATTTAAATCAACATTAATTATCTCGAAAGATAATTAATCAAATTTATTATCTCTGTATAATTTTAAAACAACGTTAATTATCCCGAAAGATAATTAATTAAATTTATAACTCCTTTTATAAATTTTAAATCAACATTTATCCTTTATTTTCAAAATTCTCAAAATATAGTTTTCAGAGCATAAAAACATAACCAAATATTGATTTTGTAAAAATACAAGCTCAAGTTCAATGAACAACAAAGGTTTAAAGGGATGATATTTCATAAGTGATGGTACGATGATAACCGCTGTAATGACTTACACAACTAAACAGTATGTCATAAATATTTTAACCAAACAGCAATATAAGCAACAACAGAATATAAGTAAATTAATATTGGTGAGAAACTCCTTAGGGTCTCTCTAAAAAAGTCCCCTGTAAATCACACGAATGTGCGTAAATTTTTGAAGTGTTCCGTAGCGACATATTCGCTACGTATATTCTGACATTCCTTTTGTTTTTGTCCCATGCAACAAAATGGTTATTTATGTCATCCACTTTTTGAGCAGGAATTTAAATCCAAACAAAAAATAAAACAACAATATGAACCATCATCCAAGCATTTGATAATAATCTATAGCAACACATACATTATATAGTTTATTTAGAAGTGTGTAAACCCACCGAAATTCCAGTTGATGCATTCTGGTTTGGTCTAAAATCGTACAATGTTCGATTTTAGCCCAATATTTTACTTGCTCCAAATCTAACGAAACTAGTTACAATGTGAAAATAACGTCAATATGATCCAACGCAAAAGGCCGCGTCCAAATCTGACCTCATATTCAAAAGTTATTCGATTTTTTAGATTTGAGAATTAAATTATATTAATTAAATCACTAATATCACTTTAATCATAATTACCCATAGTTAATACTTCTTCCCCAGTTCCAAACTCTTCCTGCCTCAGACCTAATATGCACACTCTTTTGCCTTGTGCATGCACACCACCAAGCTATTGATACTCGATGATACGAAGATCCGACTTCACCTATATGTTTCTCTCCACGAACTCCACCTTCCCAAACCCAAACCTTGAAGCTCGATCGCTTATAAGAAGTCATGACAAAACCCTAGCAGCATCAGCAGTGAAAAGGCGCTCCTCAAAAGACACGATTAGAACACCTAACTTTGATGCTTCCCAGCGCTCTTCAACATGGCGAACACAACGACGACCTCCGATTCCTCCATGGATGACCCTATCTCCCCAGAGATGAAACCCTAGCTCTACTGTTTTTTATCAAACTCCTCCAAGTGATGCCGTACACTACAAAATGGGTATAGGACTGTAGATCTTCTCTAAATGGATTCAAAGAAACTTGCTTTAATATTTTTTGTTGTGTGGATTAATTAATATTGATTTTTGAATATGGTGGGTTACTTTTCTTTTGCTGAAAGTTTTTGAAAAAATGGCAGAGAAGGAAGGAAAGGATTGTAAGCATGTTGACAACTATTAGATGTCGATGTCTGGTTTATTTGGAAATTTCCAACACGACGCTACACATAATTTCGTCTCGTACGAACTACGAACGCCTATAACAAAAACATGGTCGCGTTCAAAATGCGATACGATTTCAAAACAATAATAATATAAACTAGTTATCTTATTCTAAAAAATCACAAAAATATCATCGTTTGCCAAAAAATCATCAAACGACAAATTTGAATATTTTCCAGATTAAAAATTATGGAATTTTTTATAAAATCAATTAAAAATACAACAATAAAAATCAAGTCATTTTTTTAACAATTGATTTTCTTATTATTTATTCGATACATTTATTTGTAAATAAATTCACAAAATGAGTTCACCACTATTATTTATTAATTAATAGGAGTTAAATAAGGCTATTAAATCCATTTAATTCATGATTCAAATATTTAATTAGTCACTATATTTGAAGTCAAGTTATTAAACTTCAAAATAAAATTATTTCAATATTTAAAATTGATTAAATATTTAAAATCAAACTGATAAAATTTATGGGATGTTACATTCTCCCCCCTTAAAAGAATTTCATCATCGAAATTTCCAAAGGAAGAAAATGTTTCCAAACCCTTAAGTTAAAAAAAACTATTAATAAAAATGTGTTATTAAACTATTAAAGTCCTTATATTATAGAAAATTTTAGCAGCACCTACTTTGCGTGGCTGATTCAGAAATACTACAACTCGCCACAACTGGCCCAAATCAACAAAGAAAACAAAGCCAACCGATATCCCATTTTTGAGGCATAAAAATCATCCATCAGTAAAAATACCAATATCTAAATCTACTACATGCCTCTTTTACGTTTGATTTTTATGTCTGCTAGCAATTTACTATCTCAATCGAATGCAGGTGTGCAAGAAATCAAATAGTAATCCCTTGCAGTCTTATACCTATCTTGTACTTGCATAATTCAAAAGAGAATTATGCTGACAAAAGAGCAATACACAAGTTATTTCTATCATAAGCAACAACAACATAAATAATATAACAACCATTTGCAACCAAAGTACATAAAATACTCGATAATAAAATACTAAGCATCCTATCTTTTCAAAAGATAAATTTAAAACTAAATGCTCGGGTTTTTATATTCAAAATATATTTTCAAATTCCCCAAAAGAGAAATAAATCAAAACTAAGATCAATTATGACAAGGAGGGGGCTCCCCCTACCGAAGCATGGTATAACTCTAGAATCAAAACAACACGAAGCATCCAATAGTATACCGGTTCCTGCTAAAACAACAGCTAGAGTAAGCAAATATACATGGCGAGTCTTCCAAATCGGAAAACTCCCAATCGTCCAACTTTAGTCATAACTAAAAATATTTGAAAAATCACTTCACAAAACTCCTTTCAAATATCTTGAAATAATAATACTCTATCAATTTGTTCAAAATAATAATAATATTATTTTTCACAAATTCTTTCGGAATCATTTTTTCAAAAGCACCGGGATTAAGTCCTAATAAACAACTTTATAAACCGTAGTCTATAAAATCACACTATTAATTAAATCATATTCCATAAAGGAATAAACCAGCATTTAATCATTGTTTAAAATGTTAAATGACCATTAAACAAGATTTAGAATTTTGCTTAGGTTCACAGCTTCCTTAAGTCACACAACAAGTATACAAATATACTTAAGCCCATAAGATGTACATAAATCATCTATACACAATATTTGATCCAACCACTTTCTTGGATATATAGACTTCACTTCTGAACTAGTATCGCTCACTCGATCTTCCTAGTGTGGACTTTGATCGGTTTCCTTGATTAGAGACCTCTATTCTCTTTAGATAGCCATATGTTGTGACAGAAAATCTTAGTATCATATCAAGAATCCGAATCAAGTGTTCGCTGACAAGAATCAAGTGAGAAATCCTTTTTCAGACTAGTGTGAATCACCCTGAAGTTAAGTATTCGAATGCTAGATCAAGAAACATGCGAATAAATTGATCTACGTATAACTTATGTACTTAATCTGATTGGTTTCTTAACTACACCAAACTTTTTCTTGATCACTTTCATTTCCATTTATAGTATTTTATTCAATACTAAAATTATTTATGAATTACTCCAAAAATTTTCACTTAGGTTTTTCCAACATTTTATAAAGATAACTCTATAAAACATTAAATTTAAAACTTACTCCACTATTATTTACTTGTATAATACTCCTCTACATCCTTAGAGTATATAAAAAAAATCAATTTTATTTTATTTATTTATTTATTATTTATTTTTATTATTTTTGAAATTCAAATGGAGGCCCAAATAAAATATAAGTCTTAGAATTGAGTCAACCTTTCGACCTCTTTACCTTAGAGTGTTTTATGGAAAGATATTTACTAGTTCTCCCAATAAAACAAACTGTTTATATGACTTAAATGTTTAATCAAAACTATGGTTTTAATAAGATAAAGTTTATCAAAAACCTCCTATCCAATTTAACCCATTTAAAAAAAACTTGAGTTAAATTATCTCTTTTCTATCCAAGAGTCAAAATTTTCATTTATCAAATTATTGTTCAAAATAGCTTTTATTTTAAATCAATTTTCTTCAAGGAAGCTTAAGATCCAAAGACCCGATTTTTATTTTCAAAACTCTTTTGGAAATCATGCTGCATATATTTCTACATATAAAATAATTTTAACCGTTTACTTGCTAACACTCACTTTAGGTTCGTTCGGATTCGAGCTCATTTCGATCGCACAATGATATAGAGAATAATTTACTAAGTGCACTACAACGTTCGCTTAAGAAAACATTCGATTGTCACTTAGAAGAATAATTTACTAAGTGCACCACATATGCTCCTTCTGGTGGAGGTCACATCATTCTTCCTCTACTAAATTCAGCTCCATTAGTATTTTATTATATATGAGTTTATCTGATGATTAGACTGTACAGTTAATGCCCCGCTATTACCTCGCTACAACCCGGCTATATCTTGTAGTGGATTTCTACCGCTACGATTTTTCCATATAGCCCCGCTATTTCCGCTTTAAACCTCGCTATTTCCGCCGTATCCCGTTATTCCCGCTATTTCCGCTATATCTTATTTAAATGAAATGAATTTAAAAATGACATTTATACATTATAAAATTATGAAATTAATTTATTTAATTAAATTTTTAATATATTTTCAAAAATGCAAATACTCTAATATTCTACTAAATTCAATTATGTTATACAACGGTTTTACGTTTATTTACAGTATATTCGTACATGTTTTTATTTAATATTATTTTTGTATTAATTATAATTCGATTGAATGTTAATTTTTCATTTAATTACCATTTATATATTTGTAAAAATGTTAAGTACGAGTTTTATATGCTATTTAGAGTCATCCGCTATATCTTGCTATATCCTCACTGTATCCCCGCTATGACTTTTTGCACCTCCACCGCATTGAATCTGCCGAACGCTTTAAATACACAGTTATTAGACATATAATCTGATTCCGTTGAATCCTCAAAGTCTTGTTTAGAATTTTTCATATGAAGAGGATTCTTTGGATTTTTTGAATTTAAAATAGTTTATTGCTGCAGAATGTTCTTCGTATATGAATAAAGTTCCATACTGTCTATTTCTCCTACAAGTTCCTTTTCTTAATGAATAACAAAATTTTGATAATGAATATGATCGTTATCTTTTATATCAATATTATTATTTTCTTCAAAGGTATATTTAACCATTGTAATGCTATTTAGCCAATGAATCATTGGTATACTATGAAAAATCCCGTGGTATAGAGTTTTTTTGTAGTTTACTGTTTATTTCTTTTACTTCTAAATTTGTTTCCCTAAGAAGAACAATCATTAAGTTATAAATTCCATTTTTATGGTTTTCTTATCTAGGGATATGAAAAACATGCTCATATTGTTCCATATTTAAATTAAATTGACACTTATGTGTGTCAAGAACGACAAGTTTATTTTCTTCCATATAAAAGGTCCTTCGAACATAATTCTATAATGAGTTTTACATATTTCTGTATTTACATAAAATCTTTATAAATAATAAATCTAGATTCGTATAACTTTAGCTATTTGATTGATTTTGACCCTAATTTATGCGGCTAGACATGGTACCCCTTCATGCTTTCATAGCATATCGTGGTTTTATAGTAGGGTTCGATCTAAAATCTTCAACCACTAGCCTATACCGCTGCTTCATAGAAATAGAGCACAACATTGGTTCGTTTCCTACTTTATGCATAACAATCAAGAACAAAAGTGTTCGAATTGATCTAAATTTTTTTACCATGTATAGAAAGATCCAAGACTCATAATGAATTATGCCCAAAAGAATAGTATAGGCTGTCATTTTAAAAAAATTCGAATATTTTACTTTTTTTTAATTAACTTAACAATATATATCAAGGATAATTAAAATACAAAATTCTAATATCAGAAGAACTCACCAGCTCAACTAGTCTTTGATACCAATTATTTACACAAATGAAAAGTAATTGATGCAATAACCAAAATGCATTATTAAAACTGAAAAGCAACATTTACACAATTGAAAAGCAATTGATGCAACAACCAAAAAGGCAGCATTAAAACTGAAAAGCTAGATGTAGTACTGAAATTTTATTAATGTAATTGATAATATTGTATTGGTAGCAGATAATATTACAATATATTTGCTCCTCATTCATCCTCTCATTTCCAATAAACTAATAGAAAGAAAACTAAGTTAGGTCAGGTATAACACTAAAGGAAGAAGAAGGAATATCAAGCTAAAGGAATGGGCATTCATCGCTATGGAGAATAAAAGGCTTTAATCAAGTTTAAATCAAATAAAAAGGTGAGTAATCCTTTCTCTAAAACCTTCCGAACCCGTATGGGTTAGGATTGCATGTATGTTTGGTGTTTTGATGATGAGTAATAGATAAATGAATGTTAAATAATATTTGTCCGTTATTGGGAATTTAAAGATGATGGTTTTTGATGTGTTAAGACTAAATGTGAATCATATCTTGTCTAAATCACTTGAATTTTTATACGATGTGCGAAATAGTAATTTGAAGATGGTTTTTAATTTCATAATTTTATGATATTATATGGAATTATTAAGAATTTTTAAGTGGAGAAAATACTTAATTTCGGAAACTAAATTACTTAAATTATTTAAAATAATTATATTGGCTTGGAAATCTTATAGGAAGCCAAATATATTAATTTGGATTTTCGGTGAATTTTTGGGATTTTCATGCATTTTGAATTGTTATAAATTAATAAATAAAGGAAAAAGTTAATTTATAATAGGAAATAAATAAGTTAATTAAGTAACTAATTCTCAAAAGAGAACTGTAAAGAATGGGTAAACCAATAAGAATTCGACATATATATATATATATATATATATATATATATATATGAGTTAGGTGAAAAGTAATTACTTAGAAAGGTAATAATACAATTTTAAATTAATTACAAAACTGCCAACTAACTGGCGATAGCCTATATATATGTATGTATGTATATTGTTAAACCCAAAGTAGGTTCAACACCCAAGATGTTGTTCAAGGTGGAATTATTCAAAAATGTTCTAATAATACTCATCGGTTTCAATATAATCACGACATTGTTCAATAGTTCAAGCCATATGTTCGAGGGTAAAATAGGAGATTCATAGAAACATGCAATAGTCCTTCATTCATATGTCAATAGGCAAAATAGGCGATTCACATATGTTACAATTTCTTGTTCATATGTCAATGACCATAATAGGCAATATGCAAGGTAAACTTCAATTTAAACAAGAGCTTAAGTGGCCTTGTGCAAATTAATAATATGCAAGTCCAAGTTCAAATCCAAGTCCAAGAATAAAGTCATATATGTCCATTGTCACATATAGCTAACTAAGCAAGTACAAAAGAAGTATGCTATGCGGGGTTAAATGTCCAAGTCCTTATTTGCAAAGAATCCAAGAGTTACAAGTGGCTCAAGAAATCCCCAAAATCGATTTAGGGTTTACAACTTATAATTGACAAATAGAGAAAATGATTCCCCCCTCTCAAAGTGGTGGAAAGGGTCTATTTATAGAGATGGAAAATAGGCGGGATGGCTGACGCATGTCCCCTTCCTATCTCTTCATATGGTAGATACTTGGCAAACCTTATGTGTTCTGAAGTTTGGCATCTCTTGCCGCTTGTAAAATCTTATCATCTTTTGGTAACGTTAAAGCTTGTCATTCTTTATTTGTTATTCCTTCTATTTGTGGAAACTTGGCAGCACTTCTTCATAGAAGCTTGATATCATTTGTTGTTTATAGATACCCGACAGCAGTTACTATTGTAGAGGCTCGATAACAGTTTTTGTATTAAAGGTTCGTTATGTAACGCCCCACTCCGAGACCCACATTAGCAAAGAGTATTACTAGGTAACACCGTCTGCTAATACGGAGAATAGAACTGGATAGGAGTGACCATCTATAGCCTTGTCTTAATTATCTATTGAATACGTTGACAGTTGCCACTTCCTTCTCAGATGATTCGACATATCCAACAAATACATAATACAAAGCCATATGTGGCTGAAGGATCTATCAGAACAAAATATAACAACTCAAATGTAATACACATCACAGAACAGTGGATCATCACATGCATTTACACATATACAGATACATTACAGAGTATACAAAATGATACATGTCAAGTGGTAAAGCAAACCACAATATACAGGCGAGTCAAAAGAATACATATCAGAGTTACAGCCAAAAAGGACTACACAAAAAGCTATAACAAAATGGAGCTAGCAAAATAGTCCATGCGGAAGCAAAATAGGCTAAGTCTAATGTACCTAACCTGAAACATCTCGGTCTGACCCGAGTATAAAATACACGGGTCAGTCTAGCTAAACAAATCAGTTAGATAAACTAAATGATAATGAACATACAAGGTCATAAAGTACCACAAATATCTCCAAAAGAGATTACCAAATCATCTAATAAGAGATGAATCATAACAAGCCTCATATCATAATATAGGTAACTCAAATAAACAAAGGACATACATATCCCAAAACAAGCCAAAAAGGCAAATAACAAATACCAATAAAGGTAACACAGGTTTCCACAAGGTAATCGCTATATATCGTGTGGTTCAAAGGACCTACACCGAAGGCGATACACTAGGGAAATATAATTGTCAAAGAAACAAAAGATGCTCGAGCTCAGTACTGTATAACAAGGATCCACACGCCCGAAGGCAACGCCCGAAGGCAACAAACCGTAGTGGCGAAGGTCCAGAGACCCAGTACTGGACACCACTAACTGGCAGAATGTGTCACAACTCTCAGAAAGGAACCCGAAAAATGTTAACGTGAGTCCCATACCACACGTTCGCACTAAACGGTTTACTAACCGTTAGTCAATTTCACACTCAAAGCAGTACAAAGTTCACCTCATCTCATCGGTAAACTAGACCCAAAGGTCAAAACGGTCAAACGAATAGATTAGGAATTAACTAGAAAGATAAACCCACGTGTTCATAGCACGCGTTTTATTTAATCATTTAATTCTCCTCCCTCTTCACTCGAAGTGCAAAATCGTGTGTGTTTTATATAGAAATTATAAATTGGAGAAACGAGCTTTTAATACAATTTAAAAAGATCATTTTATAAAAACCCGTGTACGAAATCAAAAAGGAATCATCAAAGTCAAAAGTGCGATAACAACTGATTGGATCGACACGAATCGATAAAAATTGGAAATCAAAGCAAAATAAACAATTTGGGCTGAGACAAGCAGGTCGGTCGACTGACTGCAGAGGCCAGTCGACTGATCCAAAAACCTGAAAGTTTCGGTTCCTACAGTCAGTCGACTGACTGCAGAGGCCAGTCTATTAACTGGCATTGCAACTGTTTTTCCAGCCTATCCAAATGAAGAGAAATCTCTCACAATTTGCAACCGGACGAGCAATGGGCTCTAGGGGTTCATGCCAATCGACAACCCAGCCCTATAAGCTCTTCAATACACCACCAAAAGCATGTTCATGCATCAAAGCTAGGATTTTTAGAGTTTTTGACTTCAAACACCAAAAATTGAAATGTTCACCAAATCAAAAGCAAATGAACATGAATAAGTGTTAGGAATTCATACCTAACAACAATGATAGAAATAGACAAAGATGTGAGTTCAAAAACTCACCTATTTAACTCAAAAACAATGATGAGAATCTCAAACATAAAGAAAAGATCAACCACTCTTCACTTCTACTCTACAAGCTCTAATCTAAGATCAAAACAAGTATTTCCTAAATTAGGTTATAGGAAATTTCTGAAATTGGATAGAGATTGAGATGGAGAAGGTGAAAAAAGAAGGCTTACCTAAGCTTCTCTTTGATTTTGGAGCAAGAATTTGAGTTTGATAAAGCAAACTAGGGCTTGGAATTTCTATTTCCCATTCTCTTCCCCCATTTTCAATTGAGCTTGAGTTTTTAGGAAATGAATTGAGTGAATGGAGAGGAGAGGGGGCTGAGTTAGGGTATATGATGAGTTGGGTGAAACCCAAACCCAAAAGCCCAAATAGAAAATAACAAAATTCAACTTACTCCAAACATATCGATGCTTATTCTCAAAAAAGTCGCAAACGCCATTTTGGACTCAATGGAAGTGGTCCCGAGTCCTAATTCGACCGTTTGCAAAAAGTGACATTTCGGACCTAAATCCGACTAACGATGCTATATTTAAATAAAACATTTAAATATACCATCGTAAAATATGTGGGTTGTTACACGTTATCCATAGAAACTCGATATCCTCTATTATTGTTAGATACTCGATATCACCTTTTCCTTGATGAATAACCTCTCACTGTGGTTAGATGATCAACATCTTCTAGTGGCGCGACATTCTTTCTTTGTTACACGCTCTACAACACTCTGTGTTGTAGAGGTTCAACATCCTTTTCACACTTTTGACAACCCTGCTATCTTTAGGGTCAACAACCTTTGTGTTGTAGAAGCTCAATATCCATTAGAGATTCGGTACCTCTTCGCTCTTTATTGCGGCTTGTTAACTACTTGAATGCTTGACATCCCTATTGTTGTAGAGGCTCAATATCACTTTTATGGTTGTAAGGGCTTGATAACCTTACTATCTTCAAGTTCGACAACCCTATGTTGCTTGATAACTCTCATTATTCACTGATTCCTTTAAGCTACTTAACACTTGAGTAGGAGCTCGACATATTTTCATTAGATGTTCGATATCCTTGTTGATAGGAGGTTCGCTGCATCATTGATTTGGAAGCTCGTTATATCGTTGTTGATTTATTGGCTCGTCATATCACCATGCATTTACAGGCTAGCTTTTTTTCCAATGCTTTCATATCCTTCCATTGACTTAGTTTCTTCTTTTTCCTTTGACAACTCTTCTAGCATAGTAGTCAGAAAATATATGGAATATATATATATATATATATATCTGTATGTGTGTGTGTCAACTTGTGATAACTATGTTAGAGTTAACATGCGATAGCTATGTTTAGATCTACTTGCGATAGCTAGTTAAGAGTCAAAAAGTGACAACTCAAATGAGATCAACTAGTGATAATTCATAGTAAGTCAACCTATGATGACTAAGTTGGAATCAACTTGTGAAAACTATGTTGGAATCAACATATGATGTCTATGTTGGAATCAACTTTCGATAGCTAAGATATAATTATCGCACGATGACTAATAAGTGATTAACCAGCGATAGTTAAGTGAAGTTGATATGCAATAGCTAGGGTAATGTCAAAATGCGATGGCCCTATGGAACTCATCTTGCGATAGTTAGGGAATGTCAATATGTGCTGGCCATAGAAGGCTTAATATGTGATAGCCATGTAAAGTAGAAATGAGATGGAAAACAAAGCCAAGAAAATGTTGTATGCAAATGAATTCAGAATCTCATTGAAATGTAATGGTCATTGAAATAATAAGTTAATAAAAAACAACTCAATTGAAGAATGAAGCTGAGACCAAACTTGATTATGATCATAAATTTTAATGGCTCTATTTCACTTTTTGATTGATCCCAGAAAACTATACCGATCCACCCTCCATCTATCATTTTCTAATATGTCTTCCACCATCTTTTGCTCCCCTCTAACATGAATCACAATGTCAACCCTATCCTTCTGATGTGGTTATCCCCTGAAGCCATGGTTCATGTAACATCATTCTTTCTGAGACCCGAAAATGAATACCGATAATGCTGCAGTCATCACCAATATTATTTTCAAGCGAAAAAGTAAGATCAGTATTTTTTCCACAACATTAAGTAAACATAGCAACTAATAATTTCATTTCAGCAGAATGGTTTACATAAGTCTTTACATTAGTACTAACCCATTTCGTTCCCATGCAGGGGTAAATAAAATAAAATATGAATAGAGTGCTATGTTCGTCATATGAGGATCCCGTCATGGACACTTTAGCCAGTTATAAATTCTGGATTTACACAGCACAATTTTCAAAATAATTTTTATTGGCAAAATAAGCCACCAGTTTCATCTTTGACTCATTAATTAGTCTTTCCAAAAGATACCGGTCTAACCCATAAACTCAGCTTACTCGAATGAGTACCATGAGTTTATGGAAAATAATATAAATACAGATCAGACATAAAGTCTAGTATGAGTAATACTTTACCCTAAATAACCAATCATATAATGAAACCACGCCGTTAAAGCATGGAATGAGTTTTCCCTTCACTATTCCAATCATCATCCAGTACATCATACTATGCGATTGTTATCATGTCATGAACAAACATAAATCATCAATCCCTCGTAAGTTGTGAGAATTTCTTCACCTAATTTCAACTAGTTTCTACAGTCAACTCATTTTAATTTTCCACATAAGCCTTACTCTTATCGTTTCGATAGCTGTACTAGACACTTGTGATTTCTACTTAGGTATTTTTCTTATTCACTCTTAATTTTTTATCATGCATAGGTAATTAGGTTGCCACCAAGGACTTGCACCATTTCTCATCATCTATTACATCATGTCAAGACAAATGGTTGCCACCCAGGCCTTACACCAACGATCATCAATTATTATGTCGTGTTAAGACAAATGGTTGCCACACAGGTCTTACGGTAGCAAACATCAATTATTATGTCATGTCTAGACAAACAGTAGCCATACATGCCTTACACTAACAATCACCAAATATAACATCGTGAATAGACAATTGGATGCTAGGAAAGCCTTACTCCATCAACATAGTATATTGTCGTGAATGGAAAAATGGATGTTACAAAAGCCTTACTCCATTAATCTCATGTATTTTTGTGAATAGACAAATAGAAGCTACGAAAGCACACTCAATCAATATCATATATTATCATGATTTGGCATAAATTTTCCACTAAGGCCTTTCGTAAATGTTATTAAATATATTGTCAAGATTAGACATTTAGTTGCCACTAAGGCCTTCCATCTAAATTAGTGAAAATAATGTCGTGTTTTAGACATGTTTTTAGCGACTATGGCCTTATAATCACATTCTCATTATTTCTGATAATTTGTATCGTAATCAGATAGCTTAATCAAGCTCAACTTCATTCTTCAATTGAGTCATTCTTATTATTTAAATGACTACTTTATTTCAACGAGATTCCAAGTTCATTCACATATGTAGCATTTTCTTAGCTTTGTTTGCCATCTCATTTCTACTTTACATGGCCATCGCATATGAAACCTTTTATGGCCATCGCATATTGACATTCCTTAACCATCGCAAGTTGAGTTCCCTAGAGCCATCGCATGTTGACATTACCCTAGCTATTGCATATTGAGTTCATTTAGCTACCGTTGGTTGATCACTTATTAGCTATCACTCGTTGATTATATCTTAGTTATCGTAAGTTGAATCCAACTTAGCTATCGCATGTTGATTCCAACATAACCATCGCATGTTGATTCCAACGTAGTCGTCCCAAGTTGATTCAACTTAGCTATAGTAGGTTGACCCATTATGAATTATCGCAAGTTGATCTCATGTGAGATGTCGCATTTTGACCCTTAATTAGCTATCTCAAGTTGATCCCAGACATAGCTATCATATGTTGGCTCTAACTTAGCTATCACAAGTTTATATATATATGTGTGTGTGTGTGTGTGTGTGCGCGTGCGCGTGTATGCTATTTGTTAGTAGGCAGTTCGTAATTAATTTGAAAACTGTTTTATTTTCTTTTCAAGTAATTGCTTTTCACCTAACCCATATTTTGGTCGAAGTCTCATTGGTTCACCCATGCTTTACAGTTCTCTTTTCATAATTAGTTAATTAATTACTTAACTAACTTATTTATTTCCTATTATCAATTAAAATTTTCCTTTGTTACCTAATTCATAATAATTCGAAAATGTATTGGAAAAATCCTAAAATTTCACCAAAAATACAAATTAACATGTTTGGCTTCCTGTAAAATTTCCAAGCTATTATTTTAAATAATTTAGTTGCCGAAATTAGGCCTTTTCTCCAAATAAAAAATTCATAAAAATTCAATAAAATTACAGAAAATTATGAAATTAAAAACTCATCTCCAAATTACTTTTTCACCCATCATATAAAAATTTCAAGTGATTTGGACAAGCCTTTTTTCACCTTTTAGTCTTAACACATTAAAAACCATCATCTTTAAATTCCCAAACATGAACAAATGTTATTTAACATTCATTTACTTGTTCATCATCATCAAAACATCAAATATGCATGCAATCCTACTCCATATGGGTTTGGAAGGTTTTAGAGAAAGGATTACTCACCTTTTTACTCGATTTAAACTTGATTAAAGCCTCTTGTTCTTTTTAGTGTTATGACCGACCTTGCTTAGATTTCTTTCTAGTAGTTTATGGGAAATGAGAGAATGAATGAGGGGTTGGAGTATAAGGGTTTAGTAATTTGGGCTTTGGGTTAAAACCTTATTCTAGCATAATTCTTAATAAATCCCCAACTCCTCTTCCTTCATTCATTCACCCTTCACTAATTAACTTGTTTATATTATATTCCATAAGTTAATTTGAATAATCATTTATTTAGTTAATTTCTCTATATTATTGTACTCCAAAATATGGGGTGCTATTGTTTATACCATACAGATGTACTCTTTGCATCAACCATTCTCTTCCTAATGCGATTCATAGCTTCACATTTAAGACCAAGAATGAATGTCCACATTCCAGAGTCATCACATATTACCATATAGATTGATCCCTAAGATATTAGTTTTTGACCACAACTTCCCATAACCCTTATTGGTTTATAAACTTCCAAATCAACTTGATGCCCGATGTTATTTGAAGTTCCTCTAACATGCAAAGACCCATCCCCCTTCACATTTTGTTTTGCATACAATCTCCCAAGAGATTTTGCGAGATCCTTTCCATAAAAGTTACTGGAGATGTGAATGATACGAGGAATCGCAGTAATGGGAAATCAGACGAATTGCATTTAGTACTGCATCATTAGATAAATATTAGATTTGATCAATTCAATTCTTCCCGCTAGACTCAACATTCTGCAGCCCCTTCCTTCAATTTTACTTTTTATCTTTTCCTCATTGTACTTCAAAATCATTGTTCTTAAGGTTAACATTTTTCAATGGGATACCTAAATACTTAATTTGGAGGGCTCCTTCATTCATATTCGCTATTGCACAAATATTCTCCTCGTTACTACAACCCTTGCCAAAGAAAATATTTGATTTAGCATTATTCAACTGAAGTGCTGTACCATTTTATAGTTCTCTAAACACATCCTTGATTACTAACGCCCCTTCTACATCCACTTTAAGAAATATGAGAATATCATCCGCGTATATGATATGATTCAATTTTGGCTCGCTCTTTAATGTACTCTTAATTTTCCCTATCTTTTTCTATTTTTTTGTTAATTACGAAAAAAACTCCATGACTGTGATATCCCGGAATTTCGAGAAGTTTAAAATGTGATAATCTCTTAATTTAAATTATTTTAAATTGATAATATTGTTATTTCAAATATAAATAACCAAATAATAATAATGTGATGTATTAATTATGATATAGATTGAATTATAATAAGGATAATTATTTAATTATGTTATTTTATAAATTTAATTTTAAAATAGATTTATCATTTCCAATATTTAATAGTATTGTTTAAATATATATATATATTGTCTTGAGTTGTTTTATATCAATTTCAAACTAAATAAAGTGTTTATTTAAATAGTAAATAAATACAAAAGATATGATTACACTTAAAAATGAATGAAATACATTGTATAGGATTTTAGAATATAAATGGGTTTTTATTTTATTTTTCTTTCAAAGGTTTCATTTATTTATAATTTAGAAAAGCATTTATAATTAAGAAATGTATTTATTAAGTAAGAAATTAATATAAAAGCCTTTTTAAAACTCTTTTTAAAAATAATATAAATGGATAAGGACAAGTGTTAAATTTTTAAAACATGTAAAATACATGTGTAAGGTAATTAAACAATGTAGAAGACATGTGTCATTTTCTTATCCTTTTTCTTTGATTTTTAAATAAACCATAAATTAAGTTATATAAGCATACCTCTCCAATTTCTTTTTCTTTTCTTATCTTTTCATTTGCAAAAACAAAGACAAAACCAAAATCAGAAAACATACCAAACCGAAATCATATTCTCAAAATCAAAACTGAATTCATCTGCAAAAGCTTGATTCTCAAATTCAAATACCTGAAACCATATCTCTAAAACCAATTCAATTGCCTAAAACCACATTTCAGATCATATCAAAGATCTGTAACCATTGTTCTCAGACCTGAAACCATATTTCAAACAAATCTGCAATGTTTTTCAAGACTATAATCAATTCCAAGAATGCATGCAAGTAGATCTGAAGTTTTCAAGAGCTTTTCAATTTTTAAAGAAATCAAAGTAGATGCAGTTCAAAAGTTTCCAGTTTTCAAGCCCTGTTCAAACTGTTTTAAACTTCTCTGCCTCTTTGAAAGGTGAGTAAACAATTCTTTTGCAAAAGCTAAAATGAAATTAAATTGCTTTCGAATGATTTCTGAATGAAGTATATTTGCATGTTCATGTGTGTATACTGTTTGTATGTGAGAATTGAAGTATGTATGCCTGTTTTCATTGTTAATTGCTCTGTTCATTTTTAATTTGAGTAAACTTCTTTTATAAGATTCTAAAACCTATATATCTTGATTCCAGAAGTATGATATTGAGATATACTTGAAATGATTTAGTGAAATTGGTTTGCAGGTTTATAAATGTGTAGCTAAAAAGATATGCATGTCTGTACACCTATATATCTCTGTTTTTATAACAGTACAGGCTGCAGATTTTTAATAGAAAATTCCTATCTCCCCATTCAATTGTTTTTAGTATAGAGTTTGTAAATGAAAAGGGTTTCTAACAATGTACTTTAAATTTTAAAAATAGATTCATGGATAAGTAATAAGTATTAACTCAAAATTTAAAGTTTACAGTGGAAAATCAACGAAATGGGTAAAATTCGAACTTGTTAATTTAAATCTTTGATTTTATAATCTGATTTATGCTTGGAAATAATGAATTTAGAGGAAGGAATCATGATTTTTAAACAAGTATATAGTGAGAATTTCTGAGTTGAACGGATTTGAGTTTATCGACGTTTTCTGACGAACGGCATTTTGTGGAAGGCTGTGGTTGGTGTCAAGGGAAGCTTGATGGTTAGTGAACTCAGGAAAATTGGTGGTCGAATTTTCTGATCAATGGTGAGGCGTGGCGTCGTTGATCTAGGGTTTAGTGGCAGTTTTGGTTGTCAATGTTTATGGGGTAATGGCGACAGTTATGGTGAATCAGAAGTGATCGCATGGAGGGGGAACTAAAGATTGGAGTTCGAGGCGTCTTTGGTGAAGTCGGCGAGGTTCATCGTGATCGAGATCAACGGTGAGGGAAGGATTTCCATTGGTGGTTGTTTCCAGATTTTCAAGCGTTGGGTTCGATTTGGAATCGTGGCTCCTGGAAGTGTTTGGATGATTGCGATGGGTTGCTGGAGAATTCGTGGGTGTGTGGGAAGCTTTGGCGATGGTCGGAGGATCACCGTTGGCGGTGCACGGTGCACAGTGGCACAGCGTGTCAGTGTTGATTTGGGTTTGGGTTTCGTGGGTGTTTTCCTCGAAGTTGGTCTCGGGAAAGAAGGCCTTTGGTCCGAGTAATATTATGGGGAGGTACACGAGTATTTTGTGTGATAACTGTTAAGTTTTTAACAGTTTAAATTTCAAAGCGACAGTTTTAAAATTCTCGGGGAGGTCTCGGGTAGATTAGGAGCTGGCTCGGGTTTGCCTTCGTGTCGTTGTGAGCTGAGTGAAAACTGTTAGCAGTTTAAATTTCTTTAAATTCAAAACAGCTTTAAATTCTAAAATTAAATCTCTGTTTTAATAAAGATGCAGATGTATTGGCTTAGATTTAAATACATATGGGTTAAAACCCAAAGTAAATGTTAAACCAGTTTTTAATATTTAAAATAAAAGTAAGTTTTAAATTTAAATAATCAAGTTAAGTTTATTGTCTTGAAATTTCATTTCTTTGAAATGAATGATTTGAATAAATTAAGTTGTATGAATTAATTAACTTAATTATATTAAGTTAAAATCTTAAGTTATTTTCAAACTTAATTTGAAATATAAAGGTTAATTAATAAGGAAATGTTATCTTAAAAACTTAATTTAAGTTTGATAATAATGGAATAAATAAAGAGTGATTTATTTAATTAAATTAGAATGGTTAAGGATGAGTAAATTAACAATTAAAGTTTTCAAGTGATTTAGTAACTTGTAATTAAGAATTGTTAATAAATAATTAAGGATAAGTAATTAATGATGATTTATTCTAACTTAATTAATGATTTTAATTAAGTGAGTTAATTATTAAGATCAAATGTTTTTAGATGATAATATTTATCTTAAGGTTAATTAAGAATTTTTAATGAGTTAAATTAATTTAAGTTTAATTAATTAATTTAATTGACAAGGATTAATTAAAGTAATTAAGAGTTAATTAAACTAGTAATTAAGAAGTACTTAATAAGTTTTATTAAGTAATAATTAAGTTTTCTTAATTAATAATTAAGAAATTATTAATTTATAATTAAAGTTATTTAAGGATTAATTAACTGTTATTAAGGTTAGTTAATTATCATTAAAGATTAATTAATAGATAATTATGGATTAATTAAATTGGTAATTAAGGTTGTTAATTAATAATTAAGTTTATTAATTAATAATTAAGAGGTAATTAATTAGTTAATTAAGTTTAATTAATTAATTATAAAAGTAATTAAGGATTGATTACTTTGTATTAAAGGATATTGATTTATAATTAAGGTTTATTAATTAATAGTTAAAGAATAATTAATCAAGGATTAATTAATTTGTTTAAAGGGTAATTAAGGATGAGTTACTCAGTTATGATTTAAGAAATGAATGTGATTTATTTAAGTTAAATAAATTGTTAATTAATTAAGGATAGTCACTTGGTAATTAAGTATAATTACTTAATAAGATTTGATAAGAGTAATTACTTAGTTGATAATTGAATTACTGTATGTAATTAGTGTAATTAATCAAAAAAAAGGATTTATAAAAGAAATTAAAGTAATTAAGAATAGTTAATTACTGTTAATGATTATTTAAGGTTGATTAATGAAAGTAATTAATTAATGTATGATTAATTAATGTAATTAATTAAGGAATAATGTAATTAATTAAAGGTTAATTAATTAATTAAAGTAATTAATTAAGGATCATTAATTAATATAATTAATGAGAGTAATTAAAGGTTAATTACTGTTAATGGTTAAGAATAATTAATTTGTGAAGTTAATTAAAGGATAATTACTTTATGTAATTAATAATTAATCAAGAGTGATTAATATTTAATGATTAATTAATTAAATGGGTTGTAATTAATTAATGTTGATTAAGCAAGAATAGGAATTAATTCTTAAGTAATTAATTTAATTTAAGTTGATTAAATTAATTATAATAGAGATTAATAAATGGTTGCTTATGAATGATGGTTGAGTAGAATGTCTGATTTGGTTGATATCTATTGGATGATATACTATGATATTCTGTGATATGATATACTATGATATATCTGTGATAAATGTGTGATATTTATCTATGTTAATGCTATGTGAATTCAAGTATTAAATTGAATTGAATTGTTTAAACCTTTAAAACAACTTGGCCTTAAAAGATACGTTTTGGATTTCGATGAGACCGGGATCGGGTTTCCGTATACCGGATTTCCAGGTCTGGGGACCCGAATACCACATCGATCCAAATTAACGATAGGTCGTGAATCTCAAGTGAAGATGAAGATTCAGAGTGCAAGGGTTATTGTCGTTAACTCTGAGGGTGATTCCAAAACGAGTGTAACGAGATAATGCCTTCGGTTTCGTTCGAACCCGGAACGAACTTGTATGGATTGAATGCTTTCAGAACATCGTCAGGTGGACGATGAGCATTCTAAGTGAAGTGTTCTGATTAAAGGTAATCGTGACCTCAAGCCTCACAAACCGGGAATGGCTAAAACAGGGGAGGTGCAGCAAGGTTTCGTGGGTAGCGCCCACTGAGAGTAAGGTCATCCCTGTCTAGATGTCCCTTTCTATTTCGACTTAGTGGTACGGTTGCAGTACACAACCGTGGGGTGATTTTATTCGGAATTATCCAGTAAGGGATGGTTCCGGCTTTGTGTTGCAGGGGAGCGGGCGTACTCCTCGGTACGGTGATCTAGGCCACGTACTGTGACGGGCGGTACCCCAGTAGCCCTGCCATTGTATGGAAATCCAACTTCCAATAAGTGATAACGGACTTGATTGTATACTTATGTATGCTGGAATTTAATAATGTAACAATTTCGGCTATTTCATATTTATCTGAAAACCCTAGACCTATTATAATACAATCGAATTTCCTATCAAATGTTTTGGTTAGCGTAAGGTAAAAACTTACCCATGTTTATGGGTGGGAAGTCTTACGTGATACCTTTTGATTTCAAAGGTTCTGAAGTTAAGCAAGTTTAAACCGTTTACTCACACCAGACCCATGTCTGACCCAAGTGTTTATTTCTGTTTTATAAACTCTTGGGTACTCAAATTTTTACGAGTAAGCCAAGGGAGTCAGGTTTGCTTTGACGAGTTATCTGGAGGAGCAATGGAGCAGGAGGCTTCAGCGTTTGTAGAGATGTAGTAGTTCCGCTGTGTTGATCTCTGAGTCATTTGTTATCTGTGTTGTATCTTATATTGTAGAAACTAGACAGGTGTTTATAACTGTCTAGTATGTGTTGTATATGTTGTGTAACTCTGATAGTTGTTGTATATAAAACTATGTAATAGTTTATGTTATTAATATAATTTGTTCGTTTCCGCTGTGAGTATTTGTGTTTGTTTCTTTTCTCTTCTTCTCTTTTCTACTTCTCACCCCTTTCTTTCTTATCAGCGATACGACTTTCTGATCGATGAAAGCCGGGTCGTCACATTTGGTATCAGAGCGACAGGTTGAGTGAATACCTAGGCTCTGGAGTGGTGTCTATCTTGAGAGAGCGTATTTGTAATTTTTCTATATATAACTATATATATTTATTTCTACCTATTTGTTGGGTTACCTGTTCTGGTTTTCCAATATGAGTTCTAAAGGTAGATAAGGTAGTGGTGTGTAAACACGACTACAAATGGTTGGAGTTTGGATGTTTGAGATTGGAAGTATCTGTCGAGACTGTAGACCGAATACCGTCTCGAGTGAACTTTGATTTGGTGTTCATTGATCTCTGAAGGAAACCTGTTAAGGTTCGGAGTCCATTATTGAAGTATAAGTTGAATCGCGCTCGTGTGGGCGGATTTTTGAGAGTTTGGATCTGTCGGTTAAGCAGAAGTGTGTGATGGTATCTCAGGTAGTAGTAACTGTGTGATGAGACGCAGTGACTATGGATATTTCAGAAGATGTTTTCTTTTGGAGCAAGTTTAAGGAAGTAGGTCTGTATTCGGTGATGTGGCTGAGTTCAGCATGATGTTTGTGTTTGGTCTGAGGTCCGGGTTCTCTAGAAGCTTTGGATAAGGAGTCTTTGTCATCCGTGTTAGCGGTGCAGCTCGAGTGTTCTGTGTTCCTGCTGGAAGATCTTTTGGCTTAGCAGTTCGTAAAGTGGAGTTCAGAAGCTGCGGAGTAAATTCATTTTTCAAATGGATTAGTCAAGCATAGGCTGTTCTGATGGATTAAGAAAGAACGGTAATCTTTGGATATTGGACTGGATAGGATCGCAAAAGTGACTTGCGATAGTTTGAGTATTCACTTGGGAAATCTTTGCTTGGGATTGAGGCATCTCTAGTAAATATTGGAGTTATAGAGTTATCGAGAATTTTCTGGAAAGTGTTGATCTAGTTTGTGTTCGAGTTCATAGACGACATCTAGATCAGAGTTGAGCAGCGAAAGCTTGGTAGTAGTTGTTCTAGAGTAGAAGCAACCGGAAGTTGCAGTGTTTGGATTAAAGGGTTCCTACAGGAAGCTTTTCAAGATTTGAAGGTCAGATTGGTGAGAGAATCTGTTTTGTCTTGATAAAAGAAGTATTTGGAATCTACTGATGATTGAGGAGTAGAGTTTGAGTTCTGGATTTCCGTAGATCTTGAGAGGATCCATTTATTAGATTGTTTTTGGTCCTGTTTGTTTCGAGAAGCATCAGCAAAGATTGGGCTGATCAGGAAGGATGAAGGCATCTCAGAATCGTCAGAAGAGTTCTGTGGATTAGAGATGGAGAATTTGGAATTCGAAGTTAGAAACTTCGTTGTTATTTCTTCGGTAAAGGAAGCAATTGAGTTTGGGTAAGATTAGAAAGATAGCTCCGAGTATATTAGATCTTTCTGAGTTTTTGTGAGGATATGTGTTTTGGCTTCGGTATTGAATTACCAGTTGGATTTAGTAGAGCGAGTAACCCAGTATCTGTATCGGGGAAACTCGGGATAATTTTAGGTAGTTTATCCGGATCTATGTTCGGATAACTAGAATTGTTGTTTGTATGAATTGTTGTTTAGATAAAATTGTTTGTTTGGATGAATGATTGTTTGATTGATAGTATATGGCTGTTAAGTATAATTGAATTGTTTTAAAATTGGTTGAAATAAAATAAAAATCTTTGGATTATCTTTTGTTTTAAATTTCGAGGACGAAATTCTTTTAAGGGGGAAGGAATGTGATATCCCGGAATTTCGAGAAGTTTAAAATGTGATAATCTCTTAATTTAAATTATTTTAAATTGATAATATTGTTATTTCAAATATAAATAACCAAATAATAATAATGTGATGTATTAATTATGATATAGATTGAATTATAATAAGGATAATTATTTAATTATGTTATTTTATAAATTTAATTTTAAAATAGATTTATCATTTCCAATATTTAATAGTATTGTTTAAATATATATATATATATATATTGTCTTGAGTTGTTTTATATCAATTTCAAACTAAATAAAGTGTTTATTTAAATAGTAAATAAATACAAAAGATATGATTACACTTAAAAATGAATGAAATACATTGTATAGGATTTTAGAATATAAATGGGTTTTTATTTTATTTTTCTTTCAAAGGTTTCATTTATTTATAATTTAGAAAAGCATTTATAATTAAGAAATGTATTTATTAAGTAAGAAATTAATATAAAAGCCTTTTTAAAACTCTTTTTAAAAATAATATAAATGGATAAGGACAAGTGTTAAATTTTTAAAACATGTAAAATACATGTGTAAGGTAATTAAACAATGTAGAAGACATGTGTCATTTTCTTATCCTTTTTCTTTGATTTTTAAATAAACCATAAATTAAGTTATATAAGCATACCTCTCCAATTTCTTTTTCTTTTCTTATCTTTTCATTTGCAAAAACAAAGACAAAACCAAAATCAGAAAACATACCAAACCGAAATCATATTCTCAAAATCAAAACTGAATTCATCTGCAAAAGCTTGATTCTCAAATTCAAATACCTGAAACCATATCTCTAAAACCAATTCAATTGCCTAAAACCACATTTCAGATCATATCAAAGATCTGTAACCATTGTTCTCAGACCTGAAACCATATTTCAAACAAATCTGCAATGTTTTTCAAGACTATAATCAATTCCAAGAATGCATGCAAGTAGATCTGAAGTTTTCAAGAGCTTTTCAATTTTTAAAGAAATCAAAGTAGATGCAGTTCAAAAGTTTCCAGTTTTCAAGCCCTGTTCAAACTGTTTTAAACTTCTCTGCCTCTTTGAAAGGTGAGTAAACAATTCTTTTGCAAAAGCTAAAATGAAATTAAATTGCTTTCGAATGATTTCTGAATGAAGTATATTTGCATGTTCATGTGTGTATACTGTTTGTATGTGAGAATTGAAGTATGTATGCCTGTTTTCATTGTTAATTGCTCTGTTCATTTTTAATTTGAGTAAACTTCTTTTATAAGATTCTAAAACCTATATATCTTGATTCCAGAAGTATGATATTGAGATATACTTGAAATGATTTAGTGAAATTGGTTTGCAGGTTTATAAATGTGTAGCTAAAAAGATATGCATGTCTGTACACCTATATATCTCTGTTTTTATAACAGTACAGGCTGCAGATTTTTAATAGAAAATTCCTATCTCCCCATTCAATTGTTTTTAGTATAGAGTTTGTAAATGAAAAGGGTTTCTAACAATGTACTTTAAATTTTAAAAATAGATTCATGGATAAGTAATAAGTATTAACTCAAAATTTAAAGTTTACAGTGGAAAATCAACGAAATGGGTAAAATTCGAACTTGTTAATTTAAATCTTTGATTTTATAATCTGATTTATGCTTGGAAATAATGAATTTAGAGGAAGGAATCATGATTTTTAAACAAGTATATAGTGAGAATTTCTGAGTTGAACGGATTTGAGTTTATCGACGTTTTCTGACGAACGGCATTTTGTGGAAGGCTGTGGTTGGTGTCAAGGGAAGCTTGATGGTTAGTGAACTCAGGAAAATTGGTGGTCGAATTTTCTGATCAATGGTGAGGCGTGGCGTCGTTGATCTAGGGTTTAGTGGCAGTTTTGGTTGTCAATGTTTATGGGGTAATGGCGACAGTTATGGTGAATCAGAAGTGATCGCATGGAGGGGGAACTAAAGATTGGAGTTCGAGGCGTCTTTGGTGAAGTCGGCGAGGTTCATCGTGATCGAGATCAACGGTGAGGGAAGGATTTCCATTGGTGGTTGTTTCCAGATTTTCAAGCGTTGGGTTCGATTTGGAATCGTGGCTCCTGGAAGTGTTTGGATGATTGCGATGGGTTGCTGGAGAATTCGTGGGTGTGTGGGAAGCTTTGGCGATGGTCGGAGGATCACCGTTGGCGGTGCACGGTGCACAGTGGCACAGCGTGTCAGTGTTGATTTGGGTTTGGGTTTCGTGGGTGTTTTCCTCGAAGTTGGTCTCGGGAAAGAAGGCCTTTGGTCCGAGTAATATTATGGGGAGGTACACGAGTATTTTGTGTGATAACTGTTAAGTTTTTAACAGTTTAAATTTCAAAGCGACAGTTTTAAAATTCTCGGGGAGGTCTCGGGTAGATTAGGAGCTGGCTCGGGTTTGCCTTCGTGTCGTTGTGAGCTGAGTGAAAACTGTTAGCAGTTTAAATTTCTTTAAATTCAAAACAGCTTTAAATTCTAAAATTAAATCTCTGTTTTAATAAAGATGCAGATGTATTGGCTTAGATTTAAATACATATGGGTTAAAACCCAAAGTAAATGTTAAACCAGTTTTTAATATTTAAAATAAAAGTAAGTTTTAAATTTAAATAATCAAGTTAAGTTTATTGTCTTGAAATTTCATTTCTTTGAAATGAATGATTTGAATAAATTAAGTTGTATGAATTAATTAACTTAATTATATTAAGTTAAAATCTTAAGTTATTTTCAAACTTAATTTGAAATATAAAGGTTAATTAATAAGGAAATGTTATCTTAAAAACTTAATTTAAGTTTGATAATAATGGAATAAATAAAGAGTGATTTATTTAATTAAATTAGAATGGTTAAGGATGAGTAAATTAACAATTAAAGTTTTCAAGTGATTTAGTAACTTGTAATTAAGAATTGTTAATAAATAATTAAGGATAAGTAATTAATGATGATTTATTCTAACTTAATTAATGATTTTAATTAAGTGAGTTAATTATTAAGATCAAATGTTTTTAGATGATAATATTTATCTTAAGGTTAATTAAGAATTTTTAATGAGTTAAATTAATTTAAGTTTAATTAATTAATTTAATTGACAAGGATTAATTAAAGTAATTAAGAGTTAATTAAACTAGTAATTAAGAAGTACTTAATAAGTTTTATTAAGTAATAATTAAGTTTTCTTAATTAATAATTAAGAAATTATTAATTTATAATTAAAGTTATTTAAGGATTAATTAACTGTTATTAAGGTTAGTTAATTATCATTAAAGATTAATTAATAGATAATTATGGATTAATTAAATTGGTAATTAAGGTTGTTAATTAATAATTAAGTTTATTAATTAATAATTAAGAGGTAATTAATTAGTTAATTAAGTTTAATTAATTAATTATAAAAGTAATTAAGGATTGATTACTTTGTATTAAAGGATATTGATTTATAATTAAGGTTTATTAATTAATAGTTAAAGAATAATTAATCAAGGATTAATTAATTTGTTTAAAGGGTAATTAAGGATGAGTTACTCAGTTATGATTTAAGAAATGAATGTGATTTATTTAAGTTAAATAAATTGTTAATTAATTAAGGATAGTCACTTGGTAATTAAGTATAATTACTTAATAAGATTTGATAAGAGTAATTACTTAGTTGATAATTGAATTACTGTATGTAATTAGTGTAATTAATCAAAAAAAAGGATTTATAAAAGAAATTAAAGTAATTAAGAATAGTTAATTACTGTTAATGATTATTTAAGGTTGATTAATGAAAGTAATTAATTAATGTATGATTAATTAATGTAATTAATTAAGGAATAATGTAATTAATTAAAGGTTAATTAATTAATTAAAGTAATTAATTAAGGATCATTAATTAATATAATTAATGAGAGTAATTAAAGGTTAATTACTGTTAATGGTTAAGAATAATTAATTTGTGAAGTTAATTAAAGGATAATTACTTTATGTAATTAATAATTAATCAAGAGTGATTAATATTTAATGATTAATTAATTAAATGGGTTGTAATTAATTAATGTTGATTAAGCAAGAATAGGAATTAATTCTTAAGTAATTAATTTAATTTAAGTTGATTAAATTAATTATAATAGAGATTAATAAATGGTTGCTTATGAATGATGGTTGAGTAGAATGTCTGATTTGGTTGATATCTATTGGATGATATACTATGATATTCTGTGATATGATATACTATGATATATCTGTGATAAATGTGTGATATTTATCTATGTTAATGCTATGTGAATTCAAGTATTAAATTGAATTGAATTGTTTAAACCTTTAAAACAACTTGGCCTTAAAAGATACGTTTTGGATTTCGATGAGACCGGGATCGGGTTTCCGTATACCGGATTTCCAGGTCTGGGGACCCGAATACCACATCGATCCAAATTAACGATAGGTCGTGAATCTCAAGTGAAGATGAAGATTCAGAGTGCAAGGGTTATTGTCGTTAACTCTGAGGGTGATTCCAAAACGAGTGTAACGAGATAATGCCTTCGGTTTCGTTCGAACCCGGAATGAACTTGTATGGATTGAATGCTTTCAGAACATCGTCAGGTGGACGATGAGCATTCTAAGTGAAGTGTTCTGATTAAAGGTAATCGTGACCTCAAGCCTCACAAACCGGGAATGGCTAAAACAGGGGAGGTGCAGCAAGGTTTCGTGGGTAGCGCCCACTGAGAGTAAGGTCATCCCTGTCTAGATGTCCCTTTCTATTTCGACTTAGTGGTACGGTTGCAGTACACAACCGTGGGGTGATTTTATTCGGAATTATCCAGTAAGGGATGGTTCCGGCTTTGTGTTGCAGGGGAGCGGGCGTACTCCTCGGTACGGTGATCTAGGCCACGTACTGTGACGGGCGGTACCCCAGTAGCCCTGCCATTGTATGGAAATCCAACTTCCAATAAGTGATAACGGACTTGATTGTATACTTATGTATGCTGGAATTTAATAATGTAACAATTTCGGCTATTTCATATTTATCTGAAAACCCTAGACCTATTATAATACAATCGAATTTCCTATCAAATGTTTTGGTTAGCGTAAGGTAAAAACTTACCCATGTTTATGGGTGGGAAGTCTTACGTGATACCTTTTGATTTCAAAGGTTCTGAAGTTAAGCAAGTTTAAACCGTTTACTCACACCAGACCCATGTCTGACCCAAGTGTTTATTTCTGTTTTATAAACTCTTGGGTACTCAAATTTTTACGAGTAAGCCAAGGGAGTCAGGTTTGCTTTGACGAGTTATCTGGAGGAGCAATGGAGCAGGAGGCTTCAGCGTTTGTAGAGATGTAGTAGTTCCGCTGTGTTGATCTCTGAGTCATTTGTTATCTGTGTTGTATCTTATATTGTAGAAACTAGACAGGTGTTTATAACTGTCTAGTATGTGTTGTATATGTTGTGTAACTCTGATAGTTGTTGTATATAAAACTATGTAATAGTTTATGTTATTAATATAATTTGTTCGTTTCCGCTGTGAGTATTTGTGTTTGTTTCTTTTCTCTTCTTCTCTTTTCTACTTCTCACCCCTTTCTTTCTTATCAGCGATACGACTTTCTGATCGATGAAAGCCGGGTCGTCACAATGACCATGGCCAACAACAAAGGCAATAATGTACCATCCCATCCAAGATCATTTCAGCTACCAAAGTACCCAACACTTCCTTGAAACATGATTGAAAAACTCGGCGAGCTTATTAATTTATGTACCAGGCTAGTCCATTTTTCAATTAAACCTATACTCCTTATTATGTGATAAAAAAATATGTATTGACTAAATCAATTGGCTTTGTGATATCCACATTGATGCATATATCAGAACTATGAGAATAACCAATCCCTCTAGCTATTTCACGGGAAACTAAAATACTATCCGTAATATTCCTCCTTGGGCATATTGATTTTTTGAAATTAAAAGGTTTGGTCGCAATCTAATTGTTATTTCTTTTGTGAAACTCTAAAAGGTCGCGAGGAGTCCTAACTTTCATGGTTAAATAGATATCTTTGTGATTGACTTCCTTTATTAGCTTTCTAGTATCAGACGCCACCTTAACCATATCTAAGATTTCATCCTTAAGCTCGTTCCATGCAATTTATACAAATTTTCATTAAAACTGTCAATGCTAAGAACCGAGTTGTCATTTATATTAAACATAGCCTCCTTCACTTCGTCCAGGTCCATCGCATCATCAAGAAAATTACAAACATAATCCATGATGATAAATCTACACACCATGGGAACAAATACGATGGACCGCTGATTGTATAGCGTTTCATAGAAAATTACAGCCTTCTTTCCAAATTCATTAGAATATTTACATGCAATGTTATTTACTTTGACTTCTACCATCCAAAAATTCCATCTTGTTTTATTAGACATCTTGGCATAGAAATACATCGAAGTTTCATCACTATTATTTAACCATACCCACATTGGTTTTTGAGTAACTTCCAAATATTAATGCTTAAGAGCCTTATCAAGCTCTATTTTAAAATCTAAGAATAGTTTGGTTATCTCCACATCATGATTCTCTTCCAATGTCTTTTGAAGTTCCACACATTGCTACCTTAATCGCTCTACCTCTTGATAGCTGCTTCACTATCCCTACTCCATACTTTTTGCAACTCCTTGAATTTTTTTGTTTCTTGAGGATATAGTAAAGAGGACATCCGCTGATGTTAATGTTCCATCCCCTCTCAAACAAACATTGATGCTCATCATATTAATGCCAGTGATTCATATAATGCAATACCCCATCATGTATCTAGTCCATTGTTCCAACCTTACAAAAATTGGCGAATTCATCTTTAGAATACACCAAAATATCATCTATAAAAACCAACAAAAACCTGTCTAATTGATCGCAAAAGACTCGATTCATAAGATCCGAAAAGAACGTTGGAGCATTTGTTAGCTTAAAAGGAATGACTAATCACATATATAAACCATACCATTTCCTAAAAGTGATAAAACGATAACCTCTTCTGCCACTCTTCGTTGATGGAATCACATAGCCAAATCTAATTGGTATAATATTCTAGCTTCACTCAACCGATCAAATAAATCGTCTATCATTGGTAATGTGTAACAATTCTTCAATATTAGCACATTCGGCTTCTTATGGTCAATACATATCCAATTGATCCATCAGACTTCATTACAAACACTGTAGAATCTCCCCATGATGGCTACTCCACCTAATGAAACTCCTATGCTCAGGTTCCACTAGTTGATTCTTTAATTCTTCCATTTCCTTAGGCGGAATTCTACTAAGTAGTCTACTAATAGGTTGGGCCTCCACTACCAAATCAGTTCAATACTCATCCACTCTTCTTGGAAGTAATCCCATAACTGGTTCAAAGGCATCGGTAAAAACTTAAACCATCAAAACTTCATCCATCTCCCTTATAGATTTTATATCACACACAATGAAACCACGGACCTTCCCTCTGTCTCGCCTAGAGATACCAGGGCATTGTCTTCTTCTTTCGGCTTCCATAGGGTATTGATTATATCAACACAATAAATTCTGGCATCATTTTGTACTAACTAATCCATACCCAAAATTACTTCATACCCCTTAAAGTAAAACACAAATGGGTTAAAAGAAAATAAATAATCATATAGAGCAAATTTTAGATCAGTGCTTTTTAACCTGAGGGTGGCATATGCACTAACTGCATTAACCACCCACAAAGAAGTAACTAGATATGTATCATCTAAACCCAACCTATCTATCATATCTTTCGAAATGAAAGAATGTATAGCTCTAGTACCAACTAGAACTCCAACTAAACGTAGAAATGGAAATCGTACCTTCCAACACAACATTGCCTTTCTCCTCGATAGAAGGTCCTCCCCTCGTCCTTCCAAGGCAAACAACCTTGTCTGCTTCAGCTCCACATGATTCTTATTGTGTCCCGGCTTATCACAATTATAGCACTTTACCTTGACCATTCCTTCTGGCTGCGTGCACTTTGATCTATATTGCTCTTTCTACCCACAATCGTAGCATTTAACTTCTGAAATATCCTTTCGGCCACTGCTCTTTTGAGTCTTTGATTTTGGCTGTTGTCCCCTATTTCCTTTTTGGTAAGGAGCAAATCTCTTCTTCCACTCTACTTTCGGCATCACAACCACCCTTCTCTATGCATGGTACATACTATCATACCTCCTCGTTATATTTACTACAAACTCAACAGGAGATAGCAGATGGCCATCACCTTGTGATCTATGCCCTTCTTGAAACCCTTGATAAACTTCTCGTTCATCTTCAGTGGGGGTATTAATCAATTTTCATCCATATTTATTCAAGGCACTAAATTTCTTAATGTATATTTCCATAGAATGGTCCCCTTTCCTGAGACCAACGAATTTGTTAACAACACACGCCTTTGAGATTCAGAGAGGAACTAAGCCTTAAACCTCTTTCGAAACTACTCCCATGTAATCTCCTCTTCAGGAATTTCAGCTCTCACTATCTCCCACCAATCCTAGGCATCTTCATGTAGCTGCCTAGGAGCAACCCTTCTCTTTTGCTCATCACCCAGCCTAAATCCCTAAAGATATGTTCACACACCTTCAACCAGATTAACACTTCCACCGTCGGCTCTCTTCTGGTGAACATCTTGCCTTATAAATTCCTAAAGTCCCGATTTAATTTTGAAAAATCTTCCCTCACAACCACTCCTGGCTCAACTACTTTCAACATGATTTCCCTCATCATATGTGCTACAAACTGCCGAAATAAAACAATATCCACGCTAGGATGTGTGAGATAACCTCGTTCGATGCTGCCGAAGGCGCTTCTCTACCTTTGTCTCTAATAGTCGGTGTACTATCATTCTCTCTTTTGGCATTGGTTCCTCCTACTGTAACTATTCCACTTCTCAGATCCATTTTTTCTAAGAAATTTTTCATTAGAATTAGAAAGAGTGATAGTGAAACAATAATAAAGAAATAGATATATTTACTTATATACCTATATTGCAATTACAAGTACATTATATAGTAGCGCATACCCTCCCCAAGATGTTTGTTATCTACTACCTACTCTTATTTAAACTTTTACTTAATTTTGTTTTACTTAAGTGTCCCCTACCTAAGCTTCGATGCCAACTGCACAACCCTCATTCGAAGACCAAAAAATGAAACCCCAATGTGTTGTAGTCACTTTGGAATTATCTTTTGGCGACAGAGATGAGATTGGTTATATTATATAGTCTTAAGTAAACATAGCACATATTAAATAAAAGTAAGAAACACATCATTGCAAATTACGCCTAACAATTTAGTTCCCAATGCTCGTGCTCACGTAGGGGTCAAAATATGCAACATAATTATTAGTGTTATGCCCACCATATGACGATGCTCACATAAACACTTAGTATAACGAAATTAAAATATCAAATAAAACATCCAAGCCTCTTGCTTCTAATTTAGCACCCTTTATTCGTCCATCTCAAAAGCAAATTTCCTAAATCCATAAACTCCACCTACTCGAACAAGTACCCATGATTTTATAGAAAAAACAAGGATAAGAACATGGGTCATACATAAATTATGGTATGAGCAATATATTACCCTAAACATAAAACATAGTGAGACCATGCTACTAAAGCACAGAACGGGGTTTCCCTCACTATCACACAACATTCATTTAGTTTACTTTAAATTTAAACATACACAATCTTAAATATTTTGCACATTTCATACGACCATATCCAAAATGACCATATCCAAAACTAAACTTTTCAGATACAAAACCATATCCATTCATGAAACTTACCCCAACCAAATAATTTAGTATCGGCTGCTTCCAAAGCCTTAAACCCTCTATAAAGATGTATGGTTAAAGTCATAACCTTTGCCTGCCATATTGGTATCATGCTTGCATAGTTTACTAAATTCCATTAAATACACTAATGGTCTCAGTTGCCACTTAGGCCTTATACCATCATTATCGTACTTTGTTGCCACTCCCGGCCCCACGCTTCTTTTTTCTCTTATTCTGGTTGCCATTTCAGGCCTTACACCAACATTGTCGTAATTTTGCTATCACTCTAAACTTTATACCTACTTCGTTCTTGATGTCTTGACCGTCACACCCGGCCTTACGTGTTCCACCATTCCTTTTGTTTCCACCCTAGTCCTTACACTAATGCTATGGTGTTCCATGACGGTTGCCACTTCAGGCCTTGTGCTACGCTTTCGGTTTTGGTTGCCACATTAGGCTTTAGACCTATGGTTTAGTGTTTTGGCTGCCACGCCTGGCCTCATGCATACTTCGTTCTTGGTTGACACAGTAGGCCTTATACCTACGCTTTCGGTCGCTTGACAGTCACTCCAAGCTTATGCCATCAACCAAACATACTACGTGACCATTCGTTATTAGGGTTTCTAATTAGCAAATCATCAAGCTAGCACAAGTCCTACTTCTATCTAGTCAACATTTCCTACTTACTGCATTATCATTAATATGTAAGTACTAATTTCTAGTTATCTTAACCTTAGTATACACTTTAGCCTCTGGAAGTTACCAGTTCCGATTTTGAACTCCCTGCCGAGAGCTAAACAACCTACGACAATCACAACAGCTGATCTTCTCCGGGAAGCCTGTCTCTTTAAATTTCGACATTTCTTCCTTTTCCCATAACTTTATCTTGAATCGCTCTCATGCTCTCGAGTTCTCCTTCGGTTAGTAGACTTAAATTAGGAACTTTATAACTTTCCTTACTCAAGTCCTGTTACTTAGGTTTTAGTTTAATACTTCAGGTTCAGCTCTACTGCTCTCAGTACACATTGGGAACTGTCATATGCACGTTTGATACTCACTTTACATGTGTCGACTTTTGATTCGTTTGACCTAGTCCTTTTTTACCGTCATTAAGTACTCTCCTGAATCGTGGATGTAATCTATTGACTAATTAATTAATACTTTATTAAATTAGAATGCCTCCCGACTCTAATTATTTACCTTTCGACTCCACATTATAACACTTCGACAAGGACTATTTTCTTCCAGACATTTCTTATATTATTTCTAGAAAATCAAAGAAAACATTTATATGTATTTTCTTTTACAAAATTACTCAAACTCCTTATTTCTCTATCCATTTTCTATAATACGTGGCTCCGAAATAATTCATGTCAATTCATTTAGTTAAGAGAAAATTCTATAAATCAAAACCAATTTCTAATAATATAATTCCAACCTCATAATAAATTTTCGGATCAAGAAGTACGAGGAATGTTCATATTAATTCGGCCATGAACAATCTAGGGCAGAAAATCAAATTAAAAAATATATTATTCATCTATATTTCGTAGTTAATTGATACTATCAATTGAACTTCTTCATTTCCTCTTATTTCTTTTTAGGCCTCAATCACCGATAAACAGCTTCAAAGCTTCTAATTTAGTTTTGAAGCCAGAATGAAATGAGAGGAGAAAATTAAGTGATTATCTTTATTTCAATGAATAATTAAGTCGGCAGTCATTTCTCATCTTCTTCATTTAATTCTTCTTAATTAAATTTACCTAAACAATAATCTTGGTAAGTAAACATACATTCAAATTCTTCATTTAATTCTTCTTAATTAAATTTACCTAAACAATAATCTTGGTAAGTAAACATACATTCAAACACTTGTCACACTTTATTGTTCAATTTCATGATTAAACAATTTAAAACCATATTCACATAATTAATTCTTTAATTGATTATTATTAATTTATGGGGTGTTACAACATTTTATTGGCACCAATTTTTGGCTCAATGCACTCATTTGTATGCCTAAAATCAAGATTCAAACATAGGATGATAGTTTTTCGATATCTCGAAACATTAAATGTAAAATTTGATGCCACGGAGAGCGGCGATTTCCTGAAACTAGGTTTCTCCATTTTGGTAAGATAATACAATGCAACTAATTATTTGATAAATGAGACTATAACCGGGTAAACCATATCTTTTTAACATGTTCTTAAAAAGCAAATATTGTGGCTCTACATACAAACCAAACTACATAGAAACACAGTAGATATACACAAAAGGAGCTACACATGGTTAAGAACAAATACTGTTTTCCAAACCTTAGGGGTTCATTTAACCAAATAAAAAATGTACCTTGTCATTCTCCCTGTCCATCAACTTGTTTTCTCTCTTGTCCTGGTTCTTAAAATCACTCTTTGTCCTCATCTTAAATCCAACAACATCTCCACTCAAAGACGTCACTTACTCCAATATAACCTACCTTCACTTCGTTTGTCTTCATCATAATTTAATATTCGCTTAATTACCACGTTACAATTAGCATATTTAATTAGGCTTACTAAAAATAATTGCTACGTTTGTACTTAGTTATATATGTAGTTAGGCAGTCCTTTATTTGTATGGCCGAACTACACAGATAAACAAGGGTTACAACAGAATTAGTTGACTCAAGTGTATAGAACTAGTTTTTGTAGAGTATACATAATTAATGTTAATAGTTAATATTATCATGTGTTTCATTTTAATCCGTTTCTTGATTTAATTATGGAGCTTTGCTAAACTAGTATCCATGAATAGGACATGGTAAACATTCATAGTTGGTAAGACTTTCCTGTACTATTATAGTAAGTAAAATAAACCTAATTACAGATGAAGAACCCATAAATTAATATCTAATTTTTCTAAGTGTTCAAGATAAAATAAAGAGTTATGCTAATGACACTTGCACTTTACTGACAATATGATTGGTATTAGCGTCAGATATAAATGTAGTTCTAAGAGCATCATGATTTGCATTTACTAAAACTAACCTTGGTATTAGTAAATACAAATCTGGATTAAAACTAACCCTAATACTAGTAAATGCAAAACAGGATGACCTTAACATCATATAAATAAATATCTAAATAAAAATCAAGCTATAGCTTTTCTTTCTTTGGAATTCATTCAGAAGTTAAGAAAGTAGCTAGCTAGCTATCATTCTTCCTAAAATAGCATAAAAATGAGTCGATAATTCTTTTATTTTTCCATATATATCCATGATGCAAGGATAACGTATACTATCATTTACTAGGTAAACGTGCCTTGAGAAGATTGGCATGAAGTCTTATTGCGTAGCCAGTGCTGAAGAAATTATTTCTGTAACCATTTGGAATATAGTGATGGTGAACATCTCACATGCTCCAAAATTTTAACATGTTTGGCGAAGTTAAAGCCCCAGAAATTGAAGAATCTAGAATAGTAGGAAATCTTATTTAAACCACAAGTTTGTAAATTCATTAAATTAAACATGTAGCCCAGAGCATGTGCTTGCACGGGAAGGATATACTCTAAAAGTTGTCGACCACCGTCGCTAACCGACGAAAATTGCCGTTCTTTCTAAGTCGTCGATCGAAGAAAAGACGACGGCTTCATCGTTGACTTTTCGACGGTTAGGGACGTCTAGCCATCGCTAGCCGATGAAAGTTAATGGACACGTGACACGAATCTGTGCACTACGTATATGCCAAGGGGGATCGCTAGCCGTGGCTAGCCTATACAACTAGGCCGTCACTAGCTGTCACTAAACTGGGCATTCCGTTTTACATAACAACTTCTATTTGCACCATCCAACACATATATGTATTCATCTCTCTACCCTTCTTATATACAACACATATAAACCCAATTTTAGAATTACAACCATCGCATGCATCGCATAATCTCATGCATATCACACATTGATGCAGCACGATCTACTGGCACATCTAATTTGAACTGTTCAAGGCTTTTAGGTCGCTCACGACCTAGTGAAATTTTAGGTCGCTCACGACCTAATGAATCTATAGGTCGCTCACGACCTAGGGAAGTTCGATCACGAGTCAACGGAATCAGTGTTAAGGCATGCGAACGAGTTAACGAGTTAAAGGAAAAGGCGCACGAACGACCTAACGAAGTTCTCATTCCTTTAGGTCGCTCCGATATTTCGAGTGAAGACCGTCTCGAGCTACGACCTAAATTAGGTCGCGTGAACGAGTTACGACCTAAGTTAGGCCGCGAGGAGAATTAGATCGTGTGAAGAATCCCAGAAGCTAACTTGTTAGGTCGCGAACGAAGCCTATGCCGCCTAAATATTTCGAGTCGCATTGTTTTAGGTCGCATGTGTTACTAGGTCGTATGTCGTGATGCTATGTTGTAATGTGTTTGTATTTTCTTTAAGTTGTAGGTCGCGTGAGTTGTGTTGTTAGGTCGTTGCCGACCTATGTGTTGTGTTGTAAATAAGTGATATCTTGTGATGTAATGATGATGTTGTACTGTTGTTAGGTCGCTGCCGACCTAAGTTAGGTCGTAGGTCGCGTAACGACCTAATGTTCTGGGTGTTGTAAAATGCTATATATAGTGGGTGAGTTGTAACTTTGAAGTCAGTTGATTTTGTTTAAAATTTGTTTGTGTGTTTTGTGCCACTTCTTCAATTGGTAGTTGAGTGTGATCTCCTATCTCCACCTTCGGTATTCAAGTGCACTTGAATCAACGATCGCTGAAGCCGATTCATGGAATCTAGTGCGCTAGATCAACGTCGAAGAATCGTAGATCTTTAAACACGGTATCGTGCGCGATCAACGTGTTTGGGATAGCTAGAATCCGGTATCTTCGGATCAACGGATTTGGGCCATTCGGTATCTTCTATTCCATCGATCGCGACTTTCACCGTTTCATCATTTTTGTTATCCGCTGCTGCATCATTTGGTATCAGAGCTAGACTTAGCCAATCATAGCTAAGCCGAGTCTTGGAGCCAATTCTTATCGAAGAGTTTGAAGAGTTAACTGAAGCCGTACATCATTGATCATTTTATTTGTTTAAGGCCGAGAGTTTGAAGCTGTGCATCACTTTGAAGACCAAGGACGATTTAAGTGTTGAAGTTCATTTTTGTGTTCAAGGCCGAGAATTGAAGAGAGTTTGAAGATTCAATCATGCCGCCAAGAAGAGCTAATCGCCATCAAAATGTTGAAGCGTTGTATATAAGAGAAGAAGCTGATGAGATGGAGCAAAGAATTAATGAAAACTTTATTGAGAAGCTTAATGAAGGGATTGGTCGATTAGAGAAGATGATGTTGGAAATGAATCAAAATCATCGAAGGGTTTCACCTGAATCTAACCATGGAGGAAGTAGAGTTTCACCACATTCCAATCGAGAGAGAAGTATTGATAATGATCATAGAAGTGTGAGCCGAGACAGTTATAGAAATGTTGATGATCGAGATCGTGATAGGAATATGAATGATCGTGATCGGAGGAATGCTGGTAGAAGGGATGTTGGTGGAAGAAACGATGGTAATAGAGATGTTGGTGGTCAGGATCAACATCGATATACATCAGATTATGAAGAGGAGTTTGATGGTGGAAGTGTTCATGGACGAGGACGAGGTCAAGGAAGAAATCAATCGGAGTATGATCACAAGTGGGAGTCGGGGATGAAGACTGAAATACCGGAATTCAAGGGAGGTATGCAAGCCGAGGAGTTTCTTGATTGGTTAGCTTATGTTGAGGAAATTTTTGACTTCAAGGAGGTTCCGGAGAATCGTAAAGTGAAGTTGGTTGCTACTAGGTTGAGGGGGAGAGCTATGGCATGGTGGCAGCAAACTAAACTAACACGGGAGAGAATGGGGAAGTCAAAGATTGTGGCTTGAGAAAAGATGAAGAAATTGATGAAGGCTACTTTCTTGCCGTACAATTACCAATCACTAATGTATCAGAGATTGCAGAATCTGAGGCAGGGAATGAAATCTGTGAATGATTATGCGGACGAATTTTATCAATTAATTGCAAGGAATGATATCATGGAGACAGAGGAACAGTTGACAGCTAGATTTGTTGGAGGGTTGAGAATGCAGATTCAAGATATGGTGAATATGTTTGATCCCAGATCTGTTGCTGAAGCACATCAAAAAGCTATCGCTTGGGAGAAGTAAGGAAGGAGAGGTGGTGGTGTGTTTACAAATTCTAACAATCCAATGAAAGGGGCTAGTAGCAATGCGAATGTTTCAAAGGCTATTGCAAAACCAGTTGTTAATGAAGTTGCTAAGACCAGAATCAATAATGGTATCAAATGTTTCAATTATCAGGAGATGGGTCACAAAAGCAATGAATGTACGAAGCCAAAGAAGCGAACGATGATTGCTGAGGCAGAGAAAGATGAGGTAGAAGCTGACTGTTCTAATTCACTACATGATGAGGAGGAAGAGAATGTGTCAGGAGATGAAGGGTATTCGTTGATGATGAAGAGATCGTGTTTAACACCAAAACAGGAGGAGGAAACTAGCTGGTTGAGGAGTAACATCTTTCAATCAACATGCACTATCTTGGGAAGGGTCTGCAAGTTTGTTATCGATGCAGGAAGCTGTGATAATATTATCTCTACAGAAGCTATGAAGAAGTTAGCATTGAAAACAGAGAAGCATCTGAAGCCTTACAAGTTAGCTTGGTTGAGGAAAGGTAGGGAGGTGAAAGTTGGACGAAGGGCTTGTGTTAATTTTTCAATTGGGAAGAAATACAAAGATGAAATTTGGTGTGATGTTGTGGATATGGATGTATGTCATCTGTTGTTGGGGAGACCGTGACAATATGATAGGGCTGTGCAACATGATGGTCGTACTAACAGTTACAGTTTTATGTTTGAAGGAACTAAAATCACTTTAATTCCTAAGAAGCGACAACACGAAGAAAACAAGTTGGAGGAGATTGAAGAACTTTAAACTTTGTTATCATTGAAGGAGTTTGTTAAGGAAGTCGAAGAGGAGCCTGAAGTATTTTTGTTGATTGGACGAGAGAGTAATGAAGTGGTTGAGATTCCTGAAGAAGTAAAGCCAGTGCTGGGAGAGTTTGACGATGTATTTCCCGAGGAGCTACCAACGGAGTTACCGCCATTGAGAGACATTCAACATCAAATTGATCTTGTTCCAGGAGCTGTGTTACCTCATAGACCACACTACAGAATGAGTTCAAAAGAACACGAGGAGTTGAGAAGGCAAGTGGAAGAGTTGCTTGAACAGGGGTGTGTGCAGGAAAGTTTAAGTCCTTGTGCGGTGCCAGCTTTGTTAGTACCAAAGAAGGATGGAACGTGGAGGATGTGCACAGATAGTAGAGCACTGAACAAGATTACAGTGAGATATAGATTTCCTATGCCTAGACTGGATGACTTGTTGGATCAACTTAGTGGGGCTACTATCTTCTCGAAAATTGATTTGAAGAGTGGGTATCATCAAATTCGAATCAGACCAGGGGACGAATGGAAGACATCATTCAAGACGAGAGAAGGATTGTACGAATGGCTGGTGATGTCGTTTGGTCTTTCGAATGCACCGAGTACATTTATGCGGGTGATGAATCAAATCTTTAGACCATTTATTGGGAAATTCGTGGTGGTGTATTTTGATGATATACTGATATATAGTAGAAGCTCAGAAGAACACTTGCAACATCTGAGAGAGGTGTTGATGATACTGCGACAGGAACAATTTTATGCTGCAACGAAGAAATGCGTGTTCATGACGCATGGTATTTTATTTTTGGGATATGTTATTTCTGAAGGAGGTATACATGTGGATCAGAATAAAGTTGAAGCAATCAGAAATTGGCCACAACCCAGGACGATAACAGAAGTTAGAAGTTTTCATGGTTTAGCATCATTCTACCGAAGATTTATTCCACACTTCAGTAGCGTGATGGCTCTAGTTACTGATTGTATGAAGGGCAATTTTCATGGACGGAGGAAGTAGGATTTGCTTTTGAGAGAATCAAGGAACTTTTGACGACGGCACCGATTTTAGTGTTGCCGGATTTTCAGTTGTTGTTTGAATTGCATACTGATGCATCGAAGGTTGGAATTGGAGGGGTGTTAAGTCAGAAGGGACGACCTATTGCATATTTCAGTGAGAAGTTATCGGGAGCAAAGATGAGATATAATACTTACGATATGGAGTTTTATGCTATCGTGCAAGCTGTGAAACATTGGAGGCATTATTTGTTTCATAAAGAATTTGTTTTATATACTGATCATGAAGCATTGAAGCATATGCAGGGACATGACAAGATTGCAGCCAGACATGCTTCGTGGATTGCATACTTACAACAATTTACATTTATGGTGAAGCATAAATCGGGAGTTACGAATCGAGTGGCAGATGCATTAAGTCGAAGAAATCATTTGCTAACTACAATAAAGGTTGAAGTGACAGGGTTTGATGTGTTGCCAGAAATGTTTGTTGATGATCCTTACTTTGCGAAGTGTGTAGATGAAGTCAATAAAGGAAAGACTGATGAGTATGTGTTAGTGGATGGTTTTCTATTCAAGGGTAACAGGTTATGTATACCAGAGGGCAGTTTACGAATGAATATTGTGAAAGAGTTGCATGAGGAAGGCCATGTGGGGAGAGACCGTACATTACAGTTGATTTCGCAATCATATTTTTGGCCTACTATAAGAAGAGAAGTAGAGAGGTTCGTGGAGAGATGTCATATTTGTCAAGTTTCCAAAGGGACAACGACGAATGCGGGATTGTATATGCCATTACCTGTACCTATTAGACCGTGGGTTGATATCAGCATGGATTTTGTTTTGGGTTTGCCTAGAACTTAGCGAGGAAATGATTCTATATTTGTTGTGGTAGATAGATTTTCCAAGATGGCACATTTTATCGCTTGCAAGAAGACAGCTGATGCCGTCCGTGTTGCTCAATTATTCTTTAAAGAGGTGTATCGATTACATGGGTTACCAGAATCTATTGTTTCAGATCGGGATACTATATTTCTAAGCCATTTTTGGTTAAGTTTGTGGAAGATGGTTGGAACGAAACTAAATTTTAGTAGTGCCTATCATCCGCAAACCGATGGGCAAACGGAAGTGGTAAATAGATCATTGGGAAATTTGTTGCGATGTCTTGTACAGGATAATTTGAAGAGTTGGGATATGAAGTTATGCCAGGCAGAGTTTGCACATAATCACGCTGTTAACCGTAGTACATGTTTCAGTCCATTTCAAGTTGTATACTCAGCAAGTCCGAAGGGTCCATTGGATTTGACGACAGTGCCATATCAGAAGGGAGTTGTTAAGCGGGCTAGTGATTTTGTGACTGAGTTGCAGGAATGCCACAAAACTGTTCATTAATGATTGCTTGCATCAAATGAGAAGTATAAACAACTGGTAGATAAAAAGCGAAGATGTGTGAATTTCAGAGAAGGCGATTTGGTTTATGCCGTGTTGACAAAAGATCATTTTTCAGTGGGAACGTATAATAAGTTGAAAGCTCGAAAAATCGGTCCAGTGGAATTTTTGAATAAAATCAATGAGAATGCATATCAGTTGAAATTGCCTGATAATGTTCATACTTCTGATGTTTTCAATGTCAAATATTTGATTCCGTATCACGGGGATGAGCTTATTGTGGAAGAGGACGGTGCAAATTCGAGGATGAATTATTGTCAACAGAGGGAGGATGATGCAGCGCGATCTACTGGCACATCTAATTTGAACTGTTCAAGGCTTTTAGGTCGCTCACGACCTAGTGAAATTTTAGGTCGCTCATGACCTAGGGAAGGTCGGTCACGAGTCAACGGAATCAGTGTTAAGGCATGCGAACGAGTTAACGAGTTAAAGGAAAAGGCGCACGAACGACCTAACGAAGTTCTCATTCCTTTAGGTAGCTCCGATATTTCGAGTGAAGACTGTCTCGAGCTACGACCTAAATTAGGTCGCGTGAACGAGTTACGACCTAAGTTAGGTCGCGAGGAGAATTAGGTCGTGTGAAGAATCCCAGAAGCTAACTTGTTAGGTCGCGAACGAAGCCTATGCCGCCTAAATATTTTGAGTCGCATTGTTTTAGGTCGCATGTGTTACTAGGTCGTATGTCGTGATGCTATGTTGTAATGTGTTTGTATTTTCTTTAAGTTGTAGGTCACGTGAGTCGTGTTGTTAGGTCGTTGCCGACCTATGTGTTGTGTTGTAAATAAGTGATATCTTGTGATGTAATGCTAGTGTTGTACTGTTGTTAGGTCGCTGCCGACCTAAGTTAGGCCGTAGGTCGCGTAACGACCTAGTGTTCTGGGTGTTGTAAAATGCTATAAATAGTGGGTGAGTTGTAACTTTGAAGTCAGTTGATTTTGAATAAAATTTGTTTGTGTGCTTTGTGCCACTTCTTCAATTGGTAGTTGAGTGTGATCTCCTATCTCCACCTTCGGTATTCAAGTGCACTTGAATCAATGATCGATGAAGCCGATTCACGGAATCTAGTGCGCTAGATCAACATCGAAGAATCGTAGATCTTTAAACACGGTATCGTGCGCGATCAACGTGTTTGGGATAGCTAGAATCCGGTATCTTCGGATCAACGGATTTGGGCCATTCGGTATCTTCTATTCCATCGATCGCGACTTTCACCGTTTCATCATTTTTGTTATCCGCTGCTGCATCACACATAACTAAGTTTATATCACAAAAATCAATATTTACATCAATATTCCAGCAAACAACACAACCATACCTACAAATCTTCATGTCCATCAAACAAAACAACCATCAATCATCCACAAATCCATCAAACATCCGCAAACACACAATCATCAAATACGTATCAAATCCATCAACACATGCCAAATAAGTACAAAACAAAACAATCAAAATCAATCAGAAACACAACCAAACCTACTCATCATCATCATCATTTCCCGACCCATGCCAGGAATTGTCTCATGCTCTGTCATATATGCCACAATCAGCTCATCTAGCGGCATAGCCAATCTTTCGCCGTTCCGCCAATCATTCAACTCTGCAATCTGATGTTTGAGATGAGTAATCTACTCTTCGGCCTATGATTTCCTATAATTGGTTTGGGACATTCTCGTTTGTAAATTAGTTATTAGCTAGTTATAATTTATGCTTAATATTAAATAAAATTTGTATATTAGTTAATGAAGTAGTTGAACTCAATAAACATTACTTCCTGATTGCCGTAACTGTATCGCCCATTTTGCGTAGGCTTGTCGGTCACAGTATCAAAAATCCTATCCTTCTCTTTAGCTGTCAACTCCTCTCGGCAGGTGGACTTCAGCACTCAAGCTCGCTCCATTTCGAATCTTTCCTGCGGTTAGGAACATAATTTTTCCATAATAAATATTCAATTTACAACTTATGTAATGTGAAATAAAAGAAAAATTAAAGCATGTTTGTCATTACGGCTTGAGATTTAGGGTCTATCCAAGTAAACAAACTGAGTCATCATCATCGGTGTGCTTGAAGGCATGCGTCCGTGTGAAGACCTTCGCATATGTAAGCTCACGGCTCTTCTCCTTAGCTTGAAATTATACATGAATAAACAATGTATATATATATGATTAAATAACGTTATAACTATTTTATAATCGCAATTTATAAATTTGCCAATTCCTTTCGATATTATTAGAAGAATTTTGAGCCGTCGTGGTGTACAATAGGATTTTTATTCCTATTTGCTGAGTTCTGCTCGGCAATTTCCTTTAAATTTAAATATAAGATGACTAAATTAATGCAAATATTATACGAATTTAAAAAAATTATAATAACAATATGAAATTAGAAAACTTACTTTTACGGTCGGAGTTTCTCGGTGCTACTAAAATTCCATCCAAATACTAATGCTCATCCAATTAGGTTTTTTATTCTTTTTTTGTGCTTGAGAGGTTGTCTCTGTAATTTTTTCGCATCGTTTTGTTCCGGTGATTCCTAAAAATATCTTGATCTGCCTCTTCAGCAGCTACTGCAGCCTACACATTGAAATTAAATTGAATTATTTATACAATATATTAATTTTCAAATATCAAATATGTCATTTTCAAATGAATTATAAATTTATACTTACCATCACGTCGGCCCATATAGCATTCTTAATATGCGGTGGGATATCATCCCACTGGGGCCAACAACCTGACATCCGATTCATGTACGCCTTCTTAGAGATAGCCAGAATATAGTCGGAAGGCTCCAGCTCAAAACCACTATATCAATTTCAATGTAGAAATTTAATAAATTTTAAATAATATACATGTAGTGAATATTAATGATGTTTCTATAAATTTGATACTTACTCTCCACTCTTCGAAATCATGACCGCCCTTAGGCAAAAATCCGCCGAGCCGCTGGCACCCTCGCCAGTAGTAGGAGAAGGAGAAGCATGAGATCTAGAAGATCTCCTATGAGACATATATAATATCGTCCACAAACATATCATGCATATAATGAGAAAACATATCATTCTATTATTAGAAAACACGTCTAATTAATAATCACATAAAACTTCCATTAAAACTACAAAAATGGAACAAGATCTCCTGAATACATAGAATTAATAAAACAGAATAATACATAGCTCGCAACATAGTCATCATCATTAATAACAGTGGTAACTCAAAATATAAATTATACAACAAGCAAAAAAAATATTCATGATATATACATTACATCATCAGTAATTAATAATCAGTTTTCATCATTTTCTGATTCAAACTCGGTCTCGTACTCTATATCGTTTTTCTCTGTACTCTCAAATTCTTCTAAAACATTTGATTCATCATTCAAAGGCCCTAAATCAATATGATCATTAGTAATTATTATTTCATTATTTGGCTCAAGATCCGCTTGGTAAGCTGTTTCTTCAAGAATATTATTTCCATCAAACGTAAATTTGCCTTTGTTTTAAAAATAGCCGACCAATCCGCTTTATCTCTTTTTAGGGATGGGTATCGAGCAAAATAAACATGTAATGCTTGCTTGGCTAATACGAAAGGATTGTACTTATAGTAATGTGAGGTATGCTTTATTTTAGTAAGCTTATAATCTTTGTGCACATTGATTCCAAAACCAGGAACATTGCTTTATTTTATAGAAAGAAAATCTGAAGTTTGCACTTATAACAAATTAAAATAACTTTATTTTCAGTATGTAGAATTCGTCGGTTCCCTCAACGGCAATTTTAATGGCGTCAGTTCCCTCCACATCTCTCCTTGTCTCGCCGCGTTCCACCCCTTTCGTTTTCCCCTCATCTCTCCCTCGCCTCTCACCTTGTTTCTTTGTCATCTTCCCCTCATGCCACCGAAGAAAAAACCCTTGGTTGTTCCTTTATCGCCAGATCCGGTAGGTTCTTTGACTCGCTCTGGAACTTGTTTCTCTACGATTGTTACTGCGGCGTCCGTGCCGTCGACCACGACTGCGGTTGTTCCATCTTCTACCGCGGCCTTAATTTCAGCGTTTTTACGACTCCTTGTCTTGGCGCTTTGGACAACCAGCCTGTGATGGAATCGACAGCCGCGGGTAACCCACTTTCTAGTCTTATAAATGATTTGGATTCTTCTGAAACCGTTGCACCACTACTGCCTCGCAATGCATCTGAACCAGGTGATCATCCCCTCTCCCCTCTTTTAGCCACTGCGAACAGCGAGTCTTGGTCTCAGGACGTTGTTGGTTTGGTCGATAATGATATTGGGTAGAAAGTTATACCTAATGAGCAGTCTATGGCACAAGTAATGAGTGAAACTGGTGCTCGTGATTCTGAGGATACGGTGCTCATTTCAAATCCTTTGGGTAAAAAGCACCCATCCACTATTAGTGTTTGTCTAAATCCCGCTTTACCTAAACCTGTATCATCACCCCCTTGTGCTGCTGCATCTGAAAATCGCGATAGTCCTGTGCATAATCCCACTATGTCTGCTCCTTTATGGTCGTCTTTGTTCACCAAATTTCCTATGAACGCGGGTGTTCATTCCCCTCGATGTTTTGATAATGTTGAGATTGATGGTTTTATGGTTCCTACGAAGGAAGTTTTAGATGTCGGAGTTGATTATTGGAAAGATCATTTGGTTGGTTTCCTGATTCCACTCCCACTTATCACCTTGTTAAAGCGCGTTGCAATCAGGTTTGGAAACTGAGGGGGGGTTTGGGCGTTCACTATAATAATTCTATGTTCTACTTTAAATTCTCCTACTCTGAGGAAAGACAGCGAGTTCTGGAAACCGACCCAATTTTGATTGAAGGGAAACCGTTCATTATTACTACCTAAAGTCTGTCAGTTATTGGGCAATTGATCAGGTTTTATCTATTCCTGTCTGGGCACACTTTTCCCACATCCCTTCTGTACTTCAGCCTCTGATTGGGATTGATTGGCTTGCTGGCCTTGTTAGTAAGGTTATTTGCTATGCCGCTAACACTATGGCCAAAAAGAGACTTGTTTATGCCAAAGCTCCGATTGAAATAACTCCTGCCAAACCCTTACCTTCGGTGTTAAAAGTTAGACTCGATGACGGTCATTTTGCTGAGGTCAGAGTTCAATATAGTTGGAAACTGGAGATTTGTACGTCATGTCAGACATTTGGGCATCTTGCAGATGTGTGTTCCAGATCGAAATCCTCTGGCCATGTTCCTTTTTCTGATCGGTTACCACTTCCTCGTCCTCCAACTCGGAAATGGGTACCAAAGGTGGTGCCCCCCTCATCTTCCCCGATTACCACTGTTGCTGAGGCTCTTAATAATGATTCTCCTGACGCTCTGCCATTTCCCAATAAATCACTTTCACTGTTTGAGGCTGATACTACTTCATTGACTGACTCTATTATTTTGAACCCTGATGAACGGGCATGGCTGCATATTCCTTCTGACATGAGGTACTCTCCTGCGACTGACACCTACTATGCCTTTATCAGTGATATTGAGGGAGAGAGTCATAGTCTTACATATCACATTGAGGGTGAGGGTGTAACAACCCACATATTTAACGATTCATATATTTAAATATTTTATTTAAATATAGCATCGTTAGTCGGATTCTAGTCCGAAAAGTCACTATTCGTCAGAGAACAGTCGAATTAGTGAAAGGTCTTTGTAGATCGAGTTTTGGTGGTGTTTATTTTTGAGAAACTGTCATTCAGGGATTCAGACGTCTGAAATGCTTCATTCAGACGTCTGAAATTGTTTGAATCCAACCAGAGAGGAAATAGGCCAAAATTCCCATTTTCAGACGTCTGAAATGGATGATTCAAACGTCTGAATATTGTTCTTGAGAACTCTTATTTTTTCAGATTCAGACGTCTGAATCGTGCACTTCAAACGTCTGAATGAAGTTTGAGAACTAATATTATTCCAGATTCAGACGTCTGGTTTGGACTTTTCAGACGTCTGAATCAAGATTTGAGTTGAGAATCAATAATTTGGACTCGAGACCATTTCCATTGAGTTCAAAATGTTGTTTGCAACTTTTTTGAGTATAATCTTCGTTATGTTTGGGGTAAGTCGAATTTTTGCTATTTTCTTAGTGGGCTTTTTGGGTTTGGGTTTCACCCAACTCATTCTATTACCCTAACTCAGCCCCTCTCTTCATCCATTCATTCTCATTTCATTTCTTTAAACTCAAGCTCAACTGAAAATGGTGGAAGAGAATATGAATTAGAAATTCCAAGCCCTAACTTCCAATTGCAAACTCAAGTCTAGCTCCATACTCTTGGAAAACTTTGGTAAGCATCTTCTCCATCTTCTCCATCTTCTCCATCTTCTCCATCTCATTTCCTCTTCTAATTCAGAAATTTCCTAAACCCTAATTTGAGTAATATTTTTTATTGAGCCTAGATTGAAGCTTCTTGGGTTGTAATCGAAGAGTGATTGTTCTTGCCTTGCTCTATAGCTTCTCTCTTGAGTTTTTGGGTTAAAGGGTGAGTTTTTGGAACTCACATCTATGTCTATATCTTTGATAGTGTTAGGTAGCAATTTCTAACATATATTTCTTGTCCAATTGTTGTTGAATTGAATTGGTTTAATGAATATTCCAATTTTTGGCGTTTGAAGTCAAAATCTATGAAAAATCCTTATATGGTTGTTTGGGCTTGTTGGTCGGAATGTATTGGTGAGTCTTTAAGGTTGGGTAGTCGTTTGGCGTAAAAAACCCTAGCTATCATCACTCATCCGATTGCTTCCGATATGATTTGGCCATTTTTGGCCTAGGCAAAATATTGCCTGAACACCAGTTTCAGACGTCTGAAATAGACAATTCAAACGTCTGAATCTGCTTGTCTCAGCCCAATTTGCCTATTTGTGTGGAATTCCAACTTTTGATCGATTCTTCTTTCTCCAATTAGTTGTTTCACTTTAGTTTACTTTGTTAATTATTTTTTTGATTCCATACATGGGTTTTTATAAAATGATCTCTTTAAATTGTATTAAAAGCTCGTTCCTGCATTTTATAATTTCTATTTAGAAAACACACACAATTTTGCACTTCGAGCGAACAGGGAGGAGGATTAAATGATTAAATAAAACGCGTGCTATGAACACGTGTGTTTATCTTTTCAGTTAATTCCTAATCTATTCGTTTGATCGTTTTGACCTCTGGGTCTGGTTTACCGATGAGATGAGGTGAACTTTGTACTGCTTTGAGTGTGAAAGTGACTAACGGTTAGTAAACCGTTTAGTGCGAACGTGTGGTATGGGACTCACGTTAACATTTTTCGGGTTCCTTTCTGAGATTTGTGACACATTCCGCCGGACAGTGGTGTCCAGTACCGCCACTACGGTTTGTTGCCTTTTGGCGTTGCCTTCGGGGTTTGTTGCCTTCGGGCGTGTGGCTTTGTCTATGTGGACAATTGCTCCTATGTGGGAGTAGAGTCTTCGTGCGTATTTGGCTTTGTCTATGTGGACAATTGCTCCTATGTGGGAGTAGAGTCTTCGTGCGTATTGCCTCCGGGCGTGTGATATCACTAAATTAACAGTACTGAGCTTGAGCATCTTTTATTTCTTTGACAATTATATTTCCCTAACGTATCGCCTTTCGGGGTAGGTTCTTTGAACCACACGATATATAGCGATTACCTTATGGAAACTGGTGTTACCTTTATTGGTATTTGTTATTTTCCTTTTGGCTTGTTTTGGGATATGATATCCTTTGTGTAATTGAGTTGCCGATGATGTGAGGCTTGTTATGATTCCTCTTATGTTAGATGATCTGGTTATCTCTTTTGGAGATATTTATGGTACTTTATGACCATGTATGGTCATTATCTTTTAGTTTATCTAACTGATTTGTTTAGCTAGACTGACCCGTGTATTTTATACTCGGGTCAGACCGAGATATTTCAGGTTAGGTACTTTGGACTTAGCCTATTTTGCTTTTGCATGGACTATTCTGCTAGCTCCTTTTTGTTCTAGCTTTTTGTGTAGTCTTTTTGTCTGTAACTCTGATATGTATTCTTTTGACTCGCCTGTATATTGTGGTTTGCTTTACCACATGACATGCATCATTTTGTAAACTCTGTAACGTATCTGTATATGTGTGAATGTATGTGATGGCCTACTGTTCTGTGATGCGTATTACATTCGAGTTGTTATATTTTATTCTGATAGATCCTTCAGCCACATATGGCTTTGTATTAAGTATTTATTGGAGATGTCGATCCACTTGGGTAAGAAGTGGCAATTATCGGTGTATTCAATAGATAATCAAGACAAGGTTATAGATGGTCGCTCCTATCCAGCTCTATTCTCCGCATTAGCAGACAGTGTTACTTAGTAATACTCTTTGCTAATGTGGGTCTCGGAGTGGGGCATCACAGCTTCGTATCTGAGCTGAGTTCAGAACAAATATGATAAACATAGAACAAAGACACATATTATGGTACATTAAAGGTTAGTACGAATATTATGAATCTTTGAATCATCGTGCCATAGGTATTAATTCGAGTCTTCGTACCATTCTATCCTATTTTCTTTTTATGATGCCTTGTTTTATCAATCATGTTTGTTTGATATTTATTTTGAGAATAACCTTTTTCCTTTTCTGTCTTTTTCTTTCTTTCTTAAAGAAGAAGGGATGGTTAGATCTGGCAGTCCCAGCGCCGGTCAATCCAGTAGTCCTTCTCTGGATGGCGTATTTATGACTGCTCAACAACTTTTGGATCTTGTAAAGAATCAAAGGTTTATCTGTGCTTTAGGTAAGAACCCCGAAAAGGTTTTACCTCTGAAATTAGAAGTGCCTTTCGACCAGTTTGAAGATATCGCTCTTCGACTTGAAGAGGCCGATAAAGATAATGATGTTGAAGTTGTGGATGCCAAACAAAACTTCAACATCAACGAGAAGAGGCATATTAAGTTCAAAAGTCCTAATCCCAACAAAAAAGGGAAGCAGGCAATTTCGGTAGTAAAGACTTCTACCACTAGTCGTGGACGATGCTAGAATTGTGATTCTTTGGACCACCATGTAAATAAGTGTCCAAAACCCTTTTCTTGTCGCTATTGCAAAGGTTTGGGTCACCGTTTATCTTCATGTCCCAAACTTCAAAGAAGGAGGGAGGGAAAGCTGAATGTTGCGCAAGCTTCTAGTAACCCTTCTCTTGGTCAAGGTAATTCTCCTCCTATCCTTGATGACATTATTTTATTTTGTGATCTTCCTATTTGGTTTCTTTTGATACGGGTGCGTCCCACTCTTTTATATCAAAAGAACTGGTTGATTCTTTTTTTTTTAAATATTATGAGCTCGATGACTTCACTGAGAATTGCGAATCCGGTTGATGGATCCGCAGCACTTAGTTTGCTTTGTGGAAAATGTCGAGATTATTTTTGTGATTATTCTTTTCGAGCCGATTTGCATGTTATGCGTTATTTAGGCTTCGAAATTGATTTTTGGAAAGGATTGGCTTAATTATTATGAAGGCCATATCCTATGTCCAATGTGGACTATTCATCTTCAACATCTTCAATTTGTTAAGCAGATTTCTTTTGTTCTTAATGATTTTGATTTTCAAATTCGGTGATATCATTTTAATTCTTTAAACCTACGGGATGAGGAGAATATTATTTCCCTCATTCATGTAGTTTGTGATTTTTCCGGTATATTTGAGCTTGTCTTAGGATTATCACCTAAGCAATCTATTGAATGGTGCTAAGGTCTTTTCAGTTCAACCTTGCCACCGATTTTCATCAGTTACGAGTTGCGGAGGGTAGCATTCCACTTACCGCATTCCGCACTCGTTATGATTTTTGTGAGTGGTTCGTTATGTCATTCGATTTGACGAACCTTCTGCCTTATTTCATCCATTTTGTGAATCGAGTATTCTACGAATATCTCAATTAGTTTATCCTTATATTTATTGATTATGGATGAAAATAACAAATTTAAAATTTGCAAATTTTTTTAATAAGATATTTATAAGTATGATTGGGTTTTGTTCTTAAAACGAACAAGGAATAATTGTAAATTTTATAAGAGACATGGTTATCATATATAAGATAATTTTGTGTTGTTTTGCCCATTTAGTGCTTTAAGAATTCTGGTCGATGCGCTTGATCAACGTTATCGATAGGAATCTCCTAAACGCTTTGATGAGACAGTCAAACACAGTAAATTCTTGTAATAAGTAAATTTTTCTAAAAAGATGAATATATATATATAGTCAATTATAATTTTGGAAGTCTTAGCTTTTCGGGAAAGAGAATCGATTAAAGGAACTCTTTACCAATGCTTTTATTCTTGCGGTTCCCGAAGGGAATCAAGACTTTATTGTTGTACCGATACTAGTCGTATTGGTTTTGGTGTCATTCTCCTGCAAAGGGAATGCGTTATCGCATTTGCTTCTTGACAATTAAAGCTTGTCGAGACTAGATATGCCATTCATGATCTGGTGCTCGCGGCTATTGTTTTCGCTCTGAGATTTTGGCGTCATTATCTTTTGGGAGAGAAATTGTTCTCTACACCGATGCTTGTGGTAGTGGTCTCGGTGCCATGCTTATGCAGAAGGATCGATTAGTTGCTTATGCTTCTAGGCAACTGCGTCCGAATGAGGTTCGCTATGCCACACATGATCTTGAGTTAGCCGCCATTGTCTTCGCCTTGAAGATTTGGCGACACTATTTATTAGGCGAGCGCTTCATTCTCTATACCGATCATAAATCCTTGAAGTATTTGTTCACTCAGAAGGAACTCAATATGAGGCAACAGCGTTGGCTCGAGTTTCTTGCCTCCTATGACTTTGATATCCAATATACCCCTGGTAAGGGTAATCGTGTTGCTGATGCGCTTAGTCGCAGACATTCGGCTGTCGTTTCTATGATGCTTGCCGAATGGGATATTCTTGAGACTCTATCTTTTTGTGATATTCGTGATCGAGCTCCATCCTCTGATTCTCTGATAGTATTATTCAGTTTGGATGCTCGACCCTCTCTATTGGATCGTATTGCCGAAGCTCAACGGCGTGATCCTGATCTTGTGCATCTTATTCTGCTTTGTGAGACCGAACCCCGTGATGAGGCGTTGCGGGATTTCAGCATTGATCTTCATAGGTGTCTTCGCAAGAAGAACCGTTTGGTTGCGCCTTCTGATTCTGCACTTAGGCATGACATTCTTGATGACTGTCATCGTTCTAAGTATACTATTCATCCTGGCAGTAGTAAGATGTATGCCAACATGCATCGCCTTTATTATTAGGAAGGCATGAAGCGCGATGTGGCGAGTTATGTGAGTAATTGCATGACTTGTCAACATATCAAAGCCGAACATCAGCACCCTTCTGGTCTCCTTCAGCCTCTAGAGATTCCATTGTGGAAATGGGATCAGATTTCGATGGATTTCATTGATGGCCTACCTCGTACGAGATCGGGCCATTCTAGCATTTGGGTTATTGTTGATCGCCTCACCAAATCAGCTCATTTTGTTCCTATTAAATCTAATAGGACTGCTTCTCTTTTGGCTAAGTTATACATCAAGGAAATCGTGAGACTTCACGGTGTTCCTAGTTCGATTGTGAGTGACCGTGATCCTTTATTCACCAGTCATTTCTGGAAGAGTCTTCAGCAAGCTTTGGGAACAAAGCTTAATTTCAGCACAGCTTATCATCCACAGTCTGATGGACAGACTGAACGGGTGAATCGTGTCTTAGAGGATCTCCTCCGTATTTGTATTCTTGATTTTGGAGGTAGTCGGGAGGATCATCTACCCCTTGTAGAGTTCTCCTACAACAATAGTTTTCAGTCTAGTATCGGTATGGCTCCTTTCGAAGCCTTATACGGAAGGCCATGTCAATCACCTTCATGTTGGTTGGAATCTGGGGAGAAGCTTATTCTTGGCCCGGAGTTTGTTCATGATTCTTCTGAGAAGATTGTTCTTATTCGGCAGAGAATGAAAGAGGCACAGAGCCGCCAGAAATCCTACGCGGATAACCGAAGAAAGCCTCTCGAGTTCTCGGTTGATGACCTCGTCTTTATTCGTGTTTCTCCTTTTAAAGGGGTTATGCGGTTCAGTGTGACAGGGAAATTGCCTCCTCGCTTTGTGGGACCATTTCCTATTACTGAACGTCTTGGCCCTATGGCTTATAGAGTTTCACTTCCAGCTCATCTATCCGGAGTTCACAACATGTTTCACGTCTCTCAGCTTCGGAAGTGTCTTCGAGAATCAGATTCTGTTATCGACTCTCCTGATTTGCAAGGGCTTGAGATCTCACCAAACTTATCTATTGTACAACAGCCTATTCGCGTACTTGCCACGGAGGCGAGACAACTTCGAAACAAGGACGTGCCGCTCATTAAAGTTCAATGGTCCGCTAATCCCAATGACTGTACTTGGGAAACCAGAGAGTTTATCGAGCGATCCTATCCGGGTTTCCTATCTTTGCTTTGCAATGGTGAGAATATCTTTTTATCTCAAGCTTATTTTGTTTTCTTTTCTTTTTGGGTGATGTAAATATGTAGTTGATACCAATTTCTTCTCTAGGAATAGCGCGTACGCAATTTTGTTAAGGAGGGGAGATTTGTAACAACCCGCATATTTAACGATTCGTATATTTAAATATAGCGTCATTAGTCGGATTCTAGTCCGAAAAGTCACTATTCGTCAGAGAATAGTCGAATTAGTGAAAGGTCTTTGTATATCGAGTTTCGGTGGTGTTTATTTTTGAAAAACTGTCATTCAGGGATTCATACGTCTGAAATGCTTCATTCAGACGTTTGAAATTGTTTGAATCCAACCAGAGAGGAAATAGGCCAAAATTACCATTTTCAGACGTCTGAAATGGATGATTCAAACATCTGAATATTGTTCTTGAGAACTCTTATTTTTCCAGATTCAGACGTCTGAATCGTGCACTTCAAACGTCTGAATGAAGTTTGAGAACTAATATTATTCCAGATTCAGACGTCTGGTTTGGACTTTTCAGACGTCTGAATCAAGATTTGAGTTGAGAATCAATAATTTGGACTCGAGACCATTTCCATTGAGTTCAAAATGTTGTTTGCAACTTTTTTGAGTATAAGCTTCGATATGTTTAGAGTAAGTCGAATTTTTGCTATTTTCTTACTGGGCTTTTGGGTTTGGGTTTCACCCAACTCATTCTATTACCCTAACTCAGCCCCTCTCTTCATCCATTCATTCTCATTTCATTTCTTTAAACTCAAGCTCAACTGAAAATGGGGGAAGATAATATGAATTAGAAATTCCAAGCCCTAACTTCCAATTGCAAACTCAAGTCTAGCTCCAAACTATTGGAAAACTTTGGTAAGCATCTTCTCCATCTTCTCCATCTCATTTCCTCTTATAATTCAGAAAATTCCTAAGCCCTAATTTGAGAAATATTTGTCCTTGAGCCTAGATTGAAGCTTCTTGGGTTGTAATCGAAGAGTGATTGTTCTTGCCTTGCTCTATAGCTTCTCTCTTTAGTTTTGGGGTTAAAGGGTTAGTTTTTGGAACTCACATCTATGTCTATATCTTTGATAGTGTTAGGTAGCAATTCCTAACATATACTTCTTGTCCAATTGTTGTTCAATTGAATTGGTTTAATGAATATTCCAATTTTTGGCGTTTGAAGTCAAAATCTATGAAAATCCTTATATGGTTGTTTGGGCATGTTGGTCGGAATGTATTGATGAGTCTTTAAGGTTGGGTAGTCATTTGGCATAAACCTCTAACTATCATCACTCATCCGATTGCTTCCGATATGATTTGGCCATTTTAGGCCTAGGCAAAATATTGCTTGAACACTAGTTTCAAACGTCTGAAATAGACAATTCAGACGACTAAATCTGCTTGTCTCAGCGCAATTTGCCTATTTGTGTGGAATTCCAACTTTTGATCGATTCTTCTTTCTCCAATTAGTTGTTTCACTTTAGTTGACTTTGTTAATTCTTTTTTTGATTCCATACATGGGTTTTTATAAAATGATCTCTTTAAATTGTATTAAAAGCTCGTTCCTGCATTTTATAATTTCTATTTAGAACACACACACAATTTTGCAATTCGAGCGAACAGGGAGGAGGATTAAATGATTAAAAAAATGCGTGCTATGAACACGTGTGTTTATCTTTTCAGTTAATTCCTAATCTATTCGTTTGACCGTTTTGACCTCTGGGTCTGGTTTACCGATGAGATGAGGTGAACTTTGTACTGCTTTGAGTGTGAAAGTGACTAACGGTTAGTAAACCGTTTAGTGCGAACGTGTGGTATGAGACTCACGTTAACATTTTTCGGGTTCCATTCTGAGAGTTGTGACACATTCCGCCGGACAGTGGTGTCCAGTACCGCCACTACGGTTTGTTGCCTTTTAGCGTTGCCTTCGGGCGTTGCCTTCGGGGTTTGTTGCCTTCGGGCTTGAGCCTTCGGGGTTTGTTGCCTTCGGGCGTTGCCTTCGGGCGTGTGGCTTTGTCTATGTGGACAATTGCTCCTATGTGGGAGTAGAGTCTTCGTGCGTATTTGGCTTTGTCTATGTGGACAATTGCTCCTATGTGGGAGTAGAGTCTTCGTGCATATTGCCTCCGGGCGTGTGATATCACTAAATTAACAGTACTGAGCTCGAGCATCTTTTGTTTCTTTGACAATTATATTTCCCTAACGTATCGCCTTTCGGGGTAGGTTCTTTGAACCACACGATATATAGCGATTACCTTGTGGAAACTGGTGTTACCTTTATTGGTATTTGTTATTTTCCTTTTGGCTTGTTTTGGGATATGATATCCTTTGTGTAATTGAGTTGCCGATGATGTGAGGCTTGTTATGATTCCTCTTATGTTAGATGATCTGGTTATCTCTTTTGGAGATATTTATGGTACTTTATGACCATGTATGGTCATTATCTTTTAGTTTATCTAACTGATTTGTTTAGCTAGACTGACCCGTATATTTTATACTCGGGTCAGACCGAGATATTTCAGGTTAGGTACTTTGGACTTAGCCTATTTTGCTTTTGCATGGACTATTCTGCTAGCTCCTTTTTGTTCTAGCTTTTTGTGTAGTCTTTTTGTCTGTAACTCTGATATGTATTCTTTTGACTCGCCTGTATATTGTGGTTTGCTTTACCACATGACATGCATCATTTTGTAAACTCTGTAACGTATCTGTATGTGTGAATGTATGTGATGGCCTACTGTTCTGTGATGCGTATTACATTCGAGTTGTTATATTTTATTCTGATAGATCCTTCAGCCACATATGGCTTTGTATTAAGTATTTATTGGAGATGTCGATCCACTTGGGTAAGAAGTGGCAATTATCGGTATATTCAATAGATAATCAAGACAAGGTTATAGATGGTCGCTCCTATCCAGCTCTATTCTCCGCATTAGCAGACGGTGTTACTTAGTAATACTCTTTGCTAATGTGGGTCTCAGAGTGGGGCATCACAGAGGGTTTGTCCCTTACTAGGGTTGGCGAGATTGGTAAGGCGAACAAAAGTCATTTTTACGATGTCAACTGGGACAGGAAATTTATATACTCTCCTAATTCTGTGGGCTATGATCCGATTCTGGCTACTCTTTTCTCTGGTTTCTCGCATGTTTTTAGTCGAGCGTTGGAGGTTAGAGGTGGCAGTTCCTCCTCTTCTTGTGGTGCTTAGTCTTGTTCTTTTTAGTAGTCTAGAAACCTCTATCTAGCTCATGTGCTTTTATTTTCTGTTGTTTAGTCTCTAAACCTTTTTAGCTATTCTGTGAATGCACGGAACACCTATTTTTTCCATTTATATACAGTGGCACGACCCACTTTAAAGCCGACTAGCTTTGCTAAAAAAATAACTTTATTTTGTACTTACCACTAACACTTATAATTAACGTATTTTATAATTCATTCAACTATTTGAATAATTTATTAACTAAATTTGAAATTTTAAAACATATTTTATAATTCATTTAACTATTTGAACTTTTAATTTAACTATTTTGTAAACTAAAATTTGAAGTTTGCACTTATAATGAATTAAAATAACTTATTTTGTACTTACCACTAACACTTATAATTAACGTATTTTATAATTCATTCAATTATTTGAATAATTTATTAAACAAATTTGAAATTTTAAAACATATTTTATAATTCATTTAACTATTTAAAATTTTAATTTAACTATTTTGTAATCTAAAATATAAAGTTTACAATTATAATAATTTAAAATAACTTTATTTTGTACTTACCACTAATACTTATAATTAACACACACTAATTAATTAAAATAAATTAACTATGTTTAACCTTAAGCTCTATATTTAACATATTCATTATTCAACCATACATGTCAGCCCTAAAATTAGTCTAAACTATAACAAACAATCGCGTAAACTAATCAACATACATACTGATCAATAATTGTACACTAATTTTCGGATTTTGACTCAACCCAAATTTTTAATTACAAATTAGATAATCACAACACCAATTAATATCCCCAAATCATGTAATGGTGAAATTAGGGTTAAATTTTTTACCTAAATTAAGTTGAAATCGGAGAGATTGGTGATTCTAGCGAGTTGTGGTGGTCAGTGAAATTAATGTCAGAGGCGGCTGCGGTCGAGGAGGCATCGGCTGTTAGGTTTTTTTTGCGTGTTGAAAAATGGTGGGAATGGGGGGATTGATGAAAAGCTCGCGTGTTTTTTTGTATATTTGATATACCGTTGGATAACGACGGCTTGTCAGTTTTGTTTTTTAATTTTTTTAATTTTCCTTGTTCATTATACGTTTTAAAAATATATTTAAAAATACTAATTTAATTTCTAAAAAATAAACAAGATATTTTAGCACAACCATTCATTGTTACAACCGTTCTAGTCGGTTAAATTACTATTTCCAATAATCTGTCTTTTCTTTAAACGAATATTTAACGCTATTGAAAATCTAACTTCCATGAACAATCTATGCGAGTTTTAGTCCGTCCATTAAGCATCTTCGATAAAGTTGATTTTGTGTAACATTTTTATGAATTAAAATATTTTTCTAAATCGTTGGATAATTAATTATGAATTTTTAACTGTGTTTAGCATGATAAAATTATATAAAATAATATAATCGATGGAAATTAAATTTATTGGATCTAATGTTGATTTAAAGTATACTCAACCTATTTCAAGAAGATGACGAAAAAACAAACAACTATAGGCGTCAATCTCGAATTTTAAATTTAAAGCCGTTCATCAATATTTGGACTAAAAATCCTTCGTTCGAAGGCTAGACAACTTTGAAATGAGACCAAATTCAAACCACTAATGCTCAGTAATGTATTAATCCAATCTGTTTGGTTGGATTTGAAAAAAAACGGTCGAAAAAAATTTAAGTGTTAAACAACTCTTGGCGAAATGACCTATTTTGAAGTTAATTTATTTTCCGGCCTTTTTTTTGAATCCAAGCATATGAATTGCATTAACCCATTACCGAGCAATAGTGGTTCGGATTTGGTCTCGTTCCAAGGTCATCTGGCTTTCAAGCGAAGGGTTTTTAGTCCGAATATCGACAAACGACTATAAATTTGAAATTCAAGATCGACACCCTATAGTTGTTTATTTTTTCATCATCTTCTAAAAATAGGTCAAGTATACTTTATATCGACATAAGATCCAATGAATTTATTTTTTTATAAATTTTTTTATTTTATATAATTTTATCATGCTAAATAGAGTTAGCAATCCATAATTGTTGCCCAACGGTTTAAAAATATTTTTGAATTCGTAAAAATGTTACACAAATCCAACTTTATCAAAGTTGCTTAATGGAGTGACTAAAAGTCATATAGATTGGTCATAGGAATTAGATTTTCAGTAACGTTAAATTTTCGAATTATGCGTAGAGAGATCATCAAAATTACTAATTTAAGTAATCAAAACAGTCGTTATATTAAATGGTTTTGCTAAAGTATCTTGTTTATTTTTTAGGAATTAAATTAGTATTTTTAAACATATTTTAAAATGTAATGAAAATTAAATAAATTAGTTATTTAATTTAAAAAAAATAAAATGGCTATCTGTCGCTAGCCATCGGAAAAATTCAATGGACCATCGACGACCGTCGCTACATTCGACCGCTAAATAAAGTATATCTTGTGGTGTTGAAATAAGAAAGCTATAGGAGTAGGCTAAATAAGGGGATTATTAAACATTTCCATCTTAATTAAACTACAAGTTTATATTTGATGTTCATTAGTCTCTTTATGCAATACTTTTAGGTTGATGTGAAATTTTTAGGCATGCTACATTTATTAATGAGATAATTCTTTAAAAATTGTAAGTCATTATAAATCATTGAAAATATTTATTTTAATTGTTGATTTAAATGCAATTTGAAGAGAATAGAAGTTTCTAGAGGATTTCAACTTTTTCATAAAAGGTCCTGTTAGTTAATATATTTACAAATGCATACATACGTTTGTTAAATAAACTTTTGTAGATATGTTTTTTAATTAGCAAGATAATCATGTATGCAAATATGAAATCATTTTAGAACTTCTACTTCCTTATAAAATTTCAAATGAAACAGTAAAATAAATATTTTGATGGTTGACATTGACTTGCAATTTTGAAGGCGTTGAATCTTTTGGAACTACTTTTAAATTTCATAGATTGTCATGCTAATGAATATGACTCATCTATAAAAATTCAATTCGATCCAATTTTTTAACATAAAAACGAAGGGAGCTTCATGTTAGGTTTCAAAAAATACGATCTGCATCCCACCCCATATATATATGTATATATGTATGTATGCATATGGAGCGAAAAGAGGGATCCGTAGCTCCTTTATAATGACCCTCCATTTTCGTGTTTAGAGTCACGGCCTGAATTCCATATTCAATTCTCAAATACCATAAACAACACACCGTTAGGTTAATTTAAAACAAAATTATCTAACATGATCTATGTGTTAATCATTATACAATAGTTAGATAAACTATGATACTAAAATATAATATACATGCACATAAGACATGATAGATTTCACATACAGGACATTGTATGGAAAAATAACCTTATAAAGTCATATTCTATGTAGTTAATATCAGATAGTATCGCTGATATATCGCCGATATATCTCATATCGCCTCTAATTCAATATTTTTTAGAATATCACTTAAAATATCATTACCGATATATCGTCCAATATTTGCCGATATATCGCTCCGGTGTTTAGTCTAAAATACCCCATATTTTTTTAAGAATATCATTTGTTATTGTAAGTGTTGGAGAAAATATCTTTATGAATAAATATCTTCACATCTTAATATTTGTTTTTTGTATATAGTGAACGACAATTTGCAGACCATGTTAGAAATCCCAATGCACTAATTTTTTAGTTTTAATCATATAGTTTAGGCTTATTCATTGGACTTTCAATAAAGAAAACTCTACTTATTCCATTATTTTATGTATTTTATTTTTCTTGAAGGCTTAACACTAAAGACAAGATCATGAAAGAGCTACATCTCTTTTTAGTTATTTTTTATTCACTATTTCTAATTGGAAAGTTAAAATATGAAAATTCATTTTATTAGTTATTATCATGCACTAGAACTAAAAGTTGAAGAGCAGTAAAGATATATATTTGACATATCGACAAGGAATGAGCGAAAGTAGTGATTGATTTCAAATCAACATTGCTTATTCGATAAGTTAAGTGAAAACGAAAACGATGAAACTGTAATATGAAAATTTCGGAAAAGTAATATAGATGATTAGATGATTTAAGAAACAATTAAAATAGTGTAAAAATGAAGAAAAATAATAAAGATGTACAATTATATGAATTTCTCGATTTTTATGAGCCTATATTATGATTTGTATTAAGTAGAATATCTCAGTAAATAGATTATAATCTATAAACTATATGAAATCAGTCTTTGATAGTAGCTTAGAATTATTTATCCAAATATTTGAATATTACATCAATATAACATTGAAATAGTACAATATCGTTTATAACATGTTATACTCTTATTTGACATTTTAGCAGTATTATCTGATATTATCACGATATTTTAAAATATCTCATATTGGTACTTGACCGATACGTACCCGATACCGATATTAACTACTTAGTTTATAGGATCAACAATCAGGATACATAACTTTCATATGTATGGAGTACTAAATAATAAACCAAGTACAACTTAATTATATCATGCATAAATGGTAAAATCCACCATACAAAAACTAAAAAACCTAATATGTAAAAAAACAACCTCAAAGTTCAAACAATAATCATCCTACCCATCCCCATACATATAACTCTTGGCCTACTCGTTGGAGTACTCAAGAGTTGCCATAAATTAAATAAACAAAGAAATAAATGTGGTCATACATAACCTAGTGTTAGGGGAATATATCTCAAAATATTGTATATATAAAAAATAAGTATATACATAACTAGCAAGGTATTTACTTCATACCTGACCTCTCACCTACATCTTCTTTTATTAAATGAGGCAGCATAGTAAACATAGTCTTATCGCCACTCAATAGTATGTCATATGGATTGCTTTACATGTAGTATCTGAGTATAAGAATAATACTACTCTCCATGGCTGGAGGTGTCAAGGGCTTCCTATCCTAGGTCCACCCAATACATAAAGTAAATTGTACTAATAAAACAATGCAATAGTCTTGCATGTCATACTAGTATGACAGTGTAATAAACTTGCAAATCTCGCTAATGTATCGATGTAATATACTTGCACCTACACATGCACTACTCTAATGTATCGTAAATGTATTAATAATTGCTAATGTTCTTATGCACATCTCCATTGGATTTACATATCTTAAGAATAAGTACAAATGGATCAACACCGTGTCAAGACTCCTATATGTCACAAATTCGACAACTAACTTATACGAGGGTCCTAATCTCTCTTTGCCTAGCTACAAAATCACATGTAACTATTGTGGTGTTCCCCTTATAATACCGATATAATGGAAACACTAACATTCAAAAGTGTCCCTTGCTTGAATAAGTACCATAGAGTCAGACACCGTTAAACATGCCTTTGAAAGCTTGAAGATTGGCATATTCAAAACCTAGTATAAACTTGTCAAGCATGTACACAATAATATAAGCATGACTACCATACTCTAGTCATCTTGTCACATGAGTCACATAAGTATTTTATCACATGAGTCACACAAGCGTTCTATCTATTGCCTTTAATCTCCATCGTAATCTAAATCAATTATATGATCACATTCTGAGCAGTTGAACCACTACCATGAATGTCGCGTCATCCTTATCTCAAAATGCTGAAATAAGGTTTTTAGTTGTGTCGAACCCAAGTTGGATAATTTTGGCCTCCTTGGGCCTACATAGACCTTGTCTGACTTTCCAAGGAAACCGCATCTCAAGTTCAGAACATAAACTCCACGTTCCCAGCTTAAGCCACCATATGAATATTATATGTAGAAATAAGAGTTGTTATGTTGCAATGACCCACAGTTTTATATATTGGTATATAGTGAAAATATTATTTACATAACTAAACAACATTAAAACAAGCTAAAACTTTGGGTAGTATGGTAATTTTACATTTTTGGACCTTGGAATAAGGAGTAGACATTTTTGCCTCAGAAAACTTATAGTGACCATAACTTTTGATAAAATACGAATTTGACTATTCCAAATGAAAGATTTGATAGTTTCTTTTTCCATAAAGTGGACATAAAAGTAATTTGGCCTAACTATTGTGAGACATCGTAGTTTTCAGTTTTGTCTGATTTTTGTCATTAAAGCTCAAAGTCTATTTCTAGGCCTGATCTGTGATTTTGGGAATTGTGCTAATCTTAAGGTTAGAGAAGCCACTAAGTAACTATATTATCTTCCTAATACAATCCTAAACTACTATTAACCACATGGCTAACTAAATCTACATAGAAACAAATACTATTTTGAGTGAAAATATATCAATTAAGAAATCATGCTTAGGAGGTCCATTAGAGACCATCAAATCATCGTTTTAATGGAGGGATTTGGCCTACATCGCTATTTGTATTTATATCTTCTTTTATTTGGACATATTTAATCGGTTTTCCATCGATTGGTGAGTGGTTTAGAATCTCTTGCTACTATATTATGTCATATATGTCTAAGAATCATTTTGGATCCATTTTTCAACTTATAACCATGACTTTAATTTCTAATCCGATTTGAAAACAAGTTTCAAATGCCATTTAATGATTTTAAAAGGTTCAAATCATGTATTTTGATGATATGAACTTATAGGTGCATGCTAAGTATATGTTTGAATGGTTTGTATTATTTGATATGAAGGTTGTTTATTGTATGTTGTGTTTTCTTGTATGTCTGAATGATTATTGGCATGGAATCAAGTGATTAGGATGATAAGAGTTGATTCTATGGATGGAGGGCTCTTGAGTGTGTATGAAGTGAACTCTAAGATGAAGTCCTTTAGAGAAGAGAATGAAGCTCAGATCAAGGAACACGCAGTGGGTTATCATAGAGATGAAGTTAGTCAATGATGTTTGGAGTTTGCACGACGATCAAGGAAAATGAATAAGAGATGGATTGATGGTTGAAGCAAAGATGGAAAAGGCTTAGCCAAATTTTAGGGTCGACACCATACATATGGATCATTACTGATCCATGCCCAAATGAAGACATAGCATTTTTGGAGCGTAGAAGATTTTGTTGATTGATTGTTAGACAAAAATGAAGGATTTTGGCTAAGAGTATGGATCAACATCAACTCATCAAGACGATCAATTTTGGACATTTAGAAACTAGAGAGAAGAAAAGAAATAACCTTGGCTGAGCACATGGACTAGTACCGATCCATGACAGATTGGTGCCGATCTACGCCATAGTAGTAATAAGATGGGGACTTCAATGAGGAGCTAGCTGGCATAGGGGAACAATATATATGTACTACTATTATTATCCAAGTAAGGAGATGGGTTGATGTGCATGTCTTGGAATTGGATTACCTCAAGGGAGACCTTTCACTAGGGATACAATTGGGTATTCCATTAGTAGAGTTGACCTGACCTGTACTAAGAAAGGACACTTACTAGTAAGAAACTGCTGGTAACACATCAGAGGGCGTTGACTAGTAGGTTCATTTGAATGATATTTCGATTAAACCAAGTTGAGCCATCACATCCTTAAGTCATATGAGATATGATATGAGTTTCGATTGATAAGTATCATGGTTGTGTTTTTTGATGATAGGTATTATCGAGGACGTAGACACTTTAAATATGCTAATAGAGCAGTGTAACCCTTATTACAGTTTAGCATATGATGTTTATTTGTGCTAACTTGTTGGGTGTAGGAGTAGGCGAGATATGACTTTTCTATATCATATTGCTCTTATTTATGATGAATTGGGTGTGTAAATCTATTGTTTTAGGCTTATAGACCGTTGATACACGACTGTTGTTTGGCCTGAGATTATTTAAATTACTTCTTATATTCTCAGTTATGCTTAAATGAGTAGATTGAGAGTCATGTATGATGATATCACGTGGAGTCGTGCGAAGGACAAGTGTGAGGCTTACACCTACTTATATATATATATTATTTAGAGCTACTATAACTTATTTTCGTTGTGCGGTGCTATAGGGATATTGGCACATTTTTTGTACATAGAGACATTTTATATAATGTTGTTTATGATGTATTCAGGTGTATATACTCATATATTCTAAGATGTATTATTTGGTGAACCTATGCTGCGCTTTGATGATGTTTTGGTTCATTTGATTATGCTACTGTTTTACTCGTTTTATATCTATGTTTGACATTATATATTGTCAATGAACTATGAGATATATGACATGTTATCATTTGATTGCATCATATTTTGATGACTTCCCTCTATGTGGGTACCACTACAACTATATTATAGATTCATATGGATGTTAGGTACCCGAGTTAGAGAGAGGTCATTATTATTATCCATATATTTTTTGACTATCAAATATACTCGACAAGTCAGCAAGAGAAAAGGAAGCAACTAAGTCCATGGGAAGATATGGAAACATTCCACAAGGTAGGTATCGAGCCTATAAGTGCATGGTGATATGAAAAACCAATAAATCTAAGATGATATATTGGGTTTCAAGTCAATAATGTAGTGAGCCATTAATAGTACTCTATCAACAAGGAGGTATCAAGCATCTAATATGAAGTAATTGTCGAACTCCTACTCAAGGGTTAAGTAGCTTAAAGGAATCGGTGAATAATTGGGGATATCAACTTACAAGGGATGATGAACTTAAACATAGCAAGGTTGTTAAACCTTTATAACTATAAAAAGTAGTGTCGAGCTTCTACATCAATAGGGATGTCGAGCATTTATAAAAAATAGATGATAGCGAGCTTCAAGTGGATAACAAGCAATGAAGATGTACCGAATCTCTAAGGGATAAAGAGCCTCTACAACAAAAAAAGTTGTCGAGCCCAAAGATAGCAGAGTTGTCAAAGACGTAGGATAGAGTTTCAAACCTCAACAATATGGAGTGTTGTAGAGTATATAACAAAGGAAGGATGCCACACAACTAGCAGATGTCGAGCATCTAATAACAAAGTGAGGGTATCAAGTTTCTATGGAAAACACGCCTTTGACACAACAACAGTTATCGAGCCTTTACAACGGTAACTGTTGTAGAGCATTTACCAACAACCAATGATATCGAGTTTCTAGGAAGAGGTATTACTAAGTTTGTACGAGAATGTTGAGCTTTAACACTAGCAAAGGGTTTTGAGTTTTTACAAAAAAGTGAGGGATGCCGAACCTTAGAAGATGTGAAAGTTATCGAGTATCTACTATCATGAAGGTTATCGAGTAAATGCCATGATGCAAGTTGTTGAGTATCAAAAGTTATGAAGGATGTTGAATATCTACTATGTAAAGAGAAGCAAGTACTTAGCTAGATGGACACATGTCAGACATCCCGCATACTGCTGCTTGTATAAATAGACCCCCCCCGCTACTAAGAAAGGGGCGAATCATTTCTTTCCCATTTCTCAATTTAAAGTTGAAAACCCTAAACCAATTTGGGGAGTTTTAGAGCCAATTGTAAATCTTGTAACTTTTTTCATATAAGGACTTCGACAATAAACTTTGCATAGCATAATTCCCTCGAATGTGTATTGTTGACTATTATTGAATGATGGACACGCATAAGACTTTATATTTGGACTTCGGCGTGCATGTTATTAATTTGCATAAGGCCACCTAAGCCCTTGTTTAAATTGAAGCTTACCTTGCATATCACCTATTATTCCCATTGATATATGAACAAGGGACTATAACACATGTGAATTGCCTATTTTTCCTATTGATATATGAATGAAGAGTTATTGCATATTTATGTGATTTGCCTATTTTACCCTTGAATGTGCGACTTAAATTTTTAAACAAAACCAAGGGGTATAATTGAAACATTTTTGAATAATACCACTTGGTACAACATCTTGGGTGTTGAGTCAACTTTCGGTTTAACATTTTTGCACTAGAAGGAGGGCTCGAACCCCCGACTCGCTGTTTCTTTGCTTTAAAACTAACTAAATACAAGTTTTGTTTTAGGAAAATGGCGAGGACCCAGAAAGTCAATGTTATGAATGAAGAAGTTGTATAACAGACAACGTATAATGTCACTCCAAACTTTAATTTACTGAATACGAAGATTGGAGAACCTTTAATCCCAGCAAAGCCCATATGCAATGAAGCTTAAATTCAAGGTTTAACATAGCGACTTACAACAAAGGAAGAGCTTCATGAGAAATTTCTTTCCCAAAAATCTTCTAAAACTATAAAGCTTACTGAAGGAGGAGAAGAAGTGGAATCTCCAAGGAGAAATTTAGACAACTCAATACTCAAAAATAAGGAAAAGGCAAAAGTACCATGGGCCCACAAAGAAAGAGAGAAGCCCAAAATGAAGAGCCAGTAAGGTATTCTCTAAAATCGCAAACAAATGAAGACAACAAGGATAAGACAAATCCTCGAAAGCAAAACAAAGCCAAGCTAGAAAAAAGATCCCACATGCAATCAAGTAGTTCAATCTCATGCAAACAATATAGGCCCTATAAAGGGGACTATCATGATGACGAGACCTACCTAAAAGACATGGTCAACAAAATAGCTAAGGATATGCTTGACCATAAGGGAAAAAGGACCCTTGACCCAAGGGTTAATAATAGTTTTCGAGAGGCTCCTTTTGCAGAGAAGATAATGTCCGTCAAAATCTCATCCCACATCAAAATTCCTTCATTGAAGTATAAAGGAACCACCGATCCGGATGACCATCTGTTGGCTTCCGAAAGCCAAATGGACTAGCATAACGCCTCTGGTAAACTTCGTTGTAGGCTTTTCCCTACAAATTTTCTTGAATTAGTTGCCAAGTGGTATAGACACTACTGACAGAAGACCATCTATTCTTGGGAGCAGTTTTCTTATGAATTTTCGGTTCAGTTTTGCATATGCAAAGATTCCACCATAGATTCTAGTGTGCTAGCTAATGTAAATAAAGGCCAGGGGAATTACTTGGTAAGTATCTAAGGAGATTCAATACGGAAGTGCCGAAAGCAAAAAATATTACTGAAAAGGAGAAGCTGATGGTAGTATGTTCGGAGATAATTAAGCATACTCCTTTCTGAAAAGAGCTATATATTCATGGGTGTAGAGATCTGCAAGACTTCCATTTCTAAGATGATAAATTTATCCGCATGGACAAAATGAACCATGCTAGGAAGAAGTCTCAACTAAAGAAAGAAGGAGGAAAATTCAATTATGATCGCCTCAGCAAAAAGCCAAAATAAAACAAAAGTAGAAAAGGAAGGTGGGAGGATATCCCCAAATCCAATTTTGTAGACTTGAACAAACCCATCTCCTACATTTTTACTGTAGCCAATTGTTATCTAGCCTTTTGACCAGGCAATATCTAGACTGAGTTGATGAATAGAACTTGAAAGCTATCAAGGAAGGAAACTCAGAGAGATAGCCGTAAAGTCCGAAAACTAACTACAATCAAGATCATAAGATAAAAAGAGAGCCATTCCAAAATTTTCAAAGCACCATCCATCAAAGTGATGGATCAATATCGATCCATCCCCATGGATCGATACCGGTCCATAAAACTTCCCTAGAATAGCTCCATCTTCCTCCAATGCTCAATTATTGACGTTAGCAACCAATTCTAGGCTCCATTGATTGATTGCACATCATTTGCTATCGAACACCTCAAGCACTGAAAATTAGCAACTCTATTCTTCCACTGATCCATCATTTGGACTCAGAAACAAGCTCGTAGCAACACAAAAATGTTTGGAATCATAAAGCTTACGACACATCGCTTCATCCCAAAGTGGCAAGAAGGATCCATAAGGAAATCTTTAGGTTTTGATACCGATCCATGCCTATGGATCAGTACCAATCCATAGCTGTATGCTGACATGGCCACGTTTTCTTGAGACCAACCACTACTAGATAATAAAGATCATGGAGGAGAACGTGGTGGAGCATTTCCCGCCAACCTACAACTATAAATAGGAGGCCAAAGGCTCATTTTCGAGGATCTTATTTCCTCCTTGCAATTTTTACATATTTTCTTTTAATATCCTGTGGAGTGGTACCGAACCATAGGAAATATACTTGTAAAGAACAAGATAATCAATAGAAATCTCAAGTGGACGTAGGCAATAGTTGGCCGGACCACTATAAACTTTTGGTGTCTTTGTTTTCTTGCTTTTATTTAATTTCTTCACTCTTTTCTCTACCATACTCATTTGGGTGTTTTTGTAATTTTTGTTGCAAACATTTTAGAGCTTTCATTAAGTGCAACTCAGGATTTGACAACTAGAAATTAGAATTTAGGAAAGATGACGAGACCATGGATTGAAGAACTGCTGGAGAAAGCCAACAATGTCATCGAGGTAGCCAAGAGGTATCCTCAGGATCTAACTCCCTTTCCATCTACATAACCAGAGATGAGGTAGAAATGATGATGACGGAGATGCAGAACAGAATAATGGCTCGCCAGGAAGAGACGATGGAAGGATTCATCAAAAAGATAAGAATAGCTGGAGTTGTATTAACTAGAACCAAAGACTAGTGGCCAGAGCTAATGCCCCTAGAAACGAAATGGACCAACACGGGTCGATCCTCGAACAAATGCCATGGATATGTACCGATCCTCGAGCACGGGTCGATATTGATCCTCAAGGAATTTGGGGCATAACGAAAATGTGGAACAGGGACTTACATTAAATGACGACGACAGAATTGTTGAGATAGCTAGACGAGCAATGAGAAGTGGACCGGCAAACCAGAGCCTAGAAGACTTGATCAGGAATCCATTCACTCCTAACATTCGGTACGTAAGGAATCCACCTGATTTCAAGCTGCCGACATTGGAGATGTATGATGGAAAAAATCAACCCAACGGTATATTTGATGAGGTATATCCGACACATGGATGGGTTGGGATCATCTGAAGAAGTGATGGGATGGTGTTTCCCTTTATATTTGGTGGACCTAGTGGCATTGAGGTCTAATAGCTGGAAAACGATTCCATTGGCACTTGGAACGAGCTAGTGAACAGAATCATAAGGCAACTCAAAGTGCATATTTCATGAGCAAAGAACATGATGACGTTATCGAGCGTAAGGCAAAGGGTCGGAGAGACCCTAAGAAGTTTTTTGACTAGATTCAACATAACGGCTGCTACGGTTCATAGGCCAAACCTATCAGTGGTTCTGATGGCAACCGCTTCAGGAGTTGCTAGTAAGACAGATTTTAAAGGCATGAAAGGCCACCAGAAAGAGTATGGCAAAATGTATGAAAAGCCATCGGTTAGCACTATAGGAATTCCTAGAGTTATATGGTATCAAGATTGTGACACAGTGAGGACGATTGACCCTAGCGGGGTGCTGAATGAAAAATACTAGCGGGGATAGTATCTAGGTCCATTAGTGGACCAGGGGATATATATATACAAATAGATATATACATAAATATAAATTTATGGAAGGTAGATGGGAATGGTTCGTACACGGATATGGAGTCGAGACGAGTAATAAAATGTAAACAGACATAAATGAAATTGTAAACAATCGGCATAAGATAGTGTTATGTATAAGATGTATAGTTTCTAGTCACTAGAACTTTATTCTGACCCTCTCCTCATTATGACCCATAATATAGTTAAAAGGACAGGTACTAGTGCTTGGAGTGTTCGGTGCTGACAAGGACACTTGATTTTGGGAAGTGTTAAACCTTTTAGAGCTTTGATATGCATTCTTTTGTTTTATTTGCAGGATACCGAACGAACTATCCATGCTTTGGTGGAGTTGGGTTTTCGATTAAGCAAAAATTTGGACCCATTGAGGTGCGGGTTGTTACATTTGGTATCAGAACTTTGGTTAGTCGATCTTGAAAATTACAAAACGTTGTGTGAACGTATTGGTATTTTGCCTATAAATATAATATATGTTAAATCCTAATAATTCCGACTATAAAATAGTTACATATGCAAATCCCTGAAGCGCTTCGTACATGACTTCCTAGTCGGGCCTTGATAGCCCAATGATTGTAAATCCCCCTACGATTGTCGATTTATGATGTACAATAGGTTCGGACAAATGGAAAATAAGAGTCCATATGTTATAGAGTATGGAAGATAGAGAAGTTCCTGAAGAAGGGTATGAAATGGTCACTTTTAATTGGATTTTCAATATAAGAAAGGAAGAAGTTTGAATATGGAAGGAAGGGTGTACGTATAGGAATAGTTAGAAATCCACTTTGAGTCTAACCTAATAGAAAATAGTTTTAAAAGTTGAGAAAAAAATATAATTGATGTATTTGAAAAAATAAAGAAGCAGATATTGTATTTTGGAAAAGTGTTAATGTAATAGAAGTTTCGTTGGAAGTTAAACCGAAAAGTTTCCATAAAATGGTTTTATAAAAGCAATTTGTTTGAGAAAAAAAATTATAGAGCGTATATAGCTTGCTAGTTTCTTTATAAAGAAAGAAAAGTGTAAATATGAAGTTCTAATAGAAATAAAGATTTGTAAAAATCTAAAAATTTGTACAAAGTAGATTTTGTAGAAAGCTATATCTTTTGAAAGAAAAATAGTAGAGAAATATAGCTCATGGGTTTTTTGTAATGAAATATTTTAAGTTGTAAAGTAAAATTATATGGGTAGACAATAGGAAGTGATATAAGTTTGGAATATGGGTAAATAATACAGAAATGAAGATTCTGAACCTTAGATCAATGCTATAGGCAAACGCATTACAATGATTCAAGTATGAAGACGGTAAATTAAGAGAAAACAATTAGAATAAGTGTATTTTAGGTAGAGAAGTTGAAAAGTAGAAAAGTTATAAAATATAAATAGAAACAAGGTTTGGTTTATTGTAATTAGTTTGGGGAATAGTTGACATGTCAGTTAGTAAGGATTTTACTGTACTGCAGAGATGATAGTAAAATAAATACGGTTAGATATAAGGGAGAAGGCTATTAAAGTTAGGGAATCACTTTCTCCATATCTTGTTAATAACCGAAAAGTTGATTTTTGAAATAAATCCTGTTTAAAAACATAAAAAGAGATTGACTTATGCATATTGTACTTGGAAAAGTTTGAACATGAATATGGGCAAAAGATAAGATTCTAAGATATAGGGGAAAGGGGTACATAAGAGAAGGATGGAAATATGGAATTTTCCATCTAGACCGTATCCTAGTATAAAAAATAGGTTTAAAAACTAGATTTTTCTAAATTTGAATATGAGCAATGGTGTGCTAGGATTTTGGATGGTAGGAATTGGATGCGAAATTGGTTGAACTTAACTTCTATTCGTAGAAGTGTGGGAAAAATTTGGATGTAAAAGCAAATTTTTAGTTTTCAAAGGTTGCATACATGTAGAACTGTGTGTGTATTTAGGATGTTTGCATCATATTTTCTAAAATTGGTTTTAAAGAAAGCATTCATGTAGGATGTGCTAATTTGGAATTGCTCAGTTTGCATATCATATATGTTGTGATACACTGTGCATCGTATATGATTGGTTGTAATATTATTTGCACACTCATGATTTGTTAGTTTTGAATGGATGTGCAATAAGTTACATGATCGAGCCCTTGAGAAATTTCAAGGACGAAATTATATTAAAGGGGAGAATGTAACACCCCGCATTTTTACATTAATTGATTTTTTTGTAAGAAGTAATAAATAGTAAACAGTGAAAATAGAATTTTTGTAAATGTAACAATTTGGCTACGAAACTTGCACTATTGTGTTCATGGAGATTTTTTGAACAATTTTTATATAGATTGTTTTTCGATCGGAGTTCAGATGAAAATATTATTAACGTTTGAAGTTTTAGCGTCAGAAATAATTATATATGTAAATATAGTAATAAAATCAATTAACGGAGGAAATAAATGGACAATATAATTGAATGAAGGAAAAAAATAAATAATAATCAAATAACGTTCAAAACCACCAAAATTTCACCATATGGGTCGACCAAAAGGTGTCTCAGGTCGACATGAGCGGTTGACCTAGACCATGTGATAGTCAACCCATTCTTTTGTGCGACAATAGATTTTGGCCTTGTGGCCCAGATTTAAACAGTTTGACCCGACAGTTAGCACTGATTAAACACTATAAATTAAGACCTAGGGCCTCATTTTCAACTCATAATTTTCTAATGAGCACGGAAGCTCTATCACTTTCTCTTCTCATTCAAGATTCTAGATTTATAGAAATAGATTTAATATGTATGTTTACACTTTGGAGAAAAAATAGAAGATGATAGAGAATAGAAATAGGTTCAAACCAAGTTGCTACATCAGAGGTAAACTTTAGATCTGGTTTTAATTAATAAATTAATCTAAATCTCTTCTCTCTAATCCAAACTCTAACAGATCTGTATGTAAATGTTATTTAGGGATCCAAATAGGAAGTCAAAATGGAGAATACAGATAATAGAGATTAGATCTAGATATTTGGGAGCGTTTAGAAAGGTGAGTGGGAATATTATATGTTTTTATATAATATTAGATTATACCATTGCAGATCTATTCCAACATGCCTGAGGAATTTAATTTAAGTTGCAATTAAATTCATATATATAATGTTGAGATTTACACTTGCCTAAGAAATTCTTATTGATGAACCAATAATATCCTATTATGAAATTAATTTGGAATTTGATATGAAATGATACTTAACTGCGTAATGACTAGAATTGGTATTTATACGTCGGATATGAATTCGATGAAATCTAAAAGATGTGTTGTGATTTGAAATTTATATTTATTCGACGAATATGAAATAAATGTAACCTTAACGTACTGTGTAATGATTAGGAATTTATATTTATTCGATGGGTTATGAATTAAATTGAAAATAAATCTTGTTTTGATCTTTGGGGTTTTATCTATATTTTAGTCACCGGAATTTATATCGTTGCAACTAAATTTCTATATATCATCAAGTTTAAAATAAATAAAAGCGTGACGTGTGAAATGACAAGGAATAGATATATATGTATATAAAAAGAAAGACCTGTACAAAATAGGTATATTGCTGTATTTTGTAACGTCTATTTTGAGAAATAAAAAAATAATTCTTCATAATTACAAACACCGCACAATCATCTCCTCTTTGGATAAGATATGGAAATTTACCGTGTTAACATTTATATAATAGAAGTTTAGTTCCAATGTATTAAAATATAGTAAACTTTAAAGTTTAACATTAAGATGTGATTGGAAAAAGAATACTAATAAGATGGAAAACAAAGAAAAAGAAAGTAAGGAAATAGGCAAGAAGAAATAGAGAATAATATGTGAATGCAAATGTAATGTAGAACTGATAAATGAATTGGCAACAATATTAAGAACTTAATAAAAAGAAGCGGTAAATGAACTTGAAGAAGAAAAGTAAAGCCCATAATAAAATAAAGACCTAGTGTCAACTATAAGAATTGTAAAGGCAATGAAAGTAAAAGCATGTAAAAATGAGAGTGTGTATATATATATATATGTAAAATAGATATGTATATAATTAGCCTCAAATATGCGTTTATGACGAGTGCGAATTATTGTAATTTAATGTATAAATTATATAAACAAAACGATGAAGGACATTAGAGTAGGTTGGAATGCAAGGTCAGTAGGGTTGCACAACAGAAATCTGCCCACCGTAAGGGTCTATCAGCTATTATGTAACATCATACTGATTTGGACATGTCCAACCATATCATCCATGGAGAGTATACACTTACATATAGATGAAGGAGTACCCTTAGGATATAGTAGTCCACTTCAAATTTATTTTAGTAGAGGGTATTGTTTTGATTGCACTAGGCAATCTAAATGGATGATGAGCGAGATCGTGCAATATGCAGTGAGTGTTGGTACCAAATTTAGAGGTAGGGCTATCATAAGGCGGGAACGTCATCAGTCCTGAGCGGTTGACGAGAAGGACATGGTTACACCTAGCGGATCTTCGTCTCTAGCCTACTTGGGTGGACCACGTTGGGTCATGCACCGCCACAGTTGTTTGCTGGTTTGTTTGATAGGGCAAGGCTAGTTAACCCATAACGAGATTCCTTCAAAGCATGGATGGCGTGGTTAGTGGAGCCGAGTCCATGATAGGAAGCATACAAACTAGAAATTCCCAAAGAGAATATGACGAAATGTACGAAAGTCCACTGGAAAGAGTACATCGAAATGTATGAAAGGCCGTCGGTAAGCACTATAGGACTTCCTCGAGTTATACAGTATCGAGATTGTGACATTGTGAGGGCGATGGATCTTAACGGGGTGCTGAACGAACTAGGGGGGATAGTATTTAGGTCTATTTGAGGACCAAGGGATCTGTGCAGTTAATGCCCCGCTATTACCCCGCTATATCTCATAGCGGATTTCTACCGCTACGATTTTTCCATATAGCCTCAAAATATAGCCTTTCCGCTTTAAGCCCCGCTATTTCCGCGATATCCCGTTATTCCTGCTATATTCCGCTATATCTTCTTTAATAAAATGAATTGAAAAATTGCATTTATACATTATAAAAATTATGAAACTAGTTTATTTGATTTAATTTTTAATATATTTTTAGAAATGAAAATACTTTAATATTCTACTAAATTCAATTATGTTATATAACAGTTTTATGTTTATTTAAAGTATATTCGCACATGTTTTTATTTAAAATTATTTATGTATTAATTATAATTCAATTGAATAATATTTTTTCATTTAATTACCATTTATATATTTGAAAAAACATTAAGTATGAGTTTTATATGCTATTTTAGAGCCATCCGCTATATCCCACTATATCCTTGCTGTATCCCCGCTATGACTTTTTGCACCTCCACCACTTTGAATCCGCCGAGCGCTTTAACTGCACAGCAAGGGATATACATACATACATAAATATATACATAGATATAAATCTATGGAAGGTAGATGGGAGTGGTTCGTACGAGGATACGGAGTTGAGATGATTAATGAAATGTAAACAAACATAACATGAAATAGTGAACAATCGACATAAGATAGTGTTATGTATAAGATGTATAATTTTCCAGCTACCAGAACGTTGTTCTGACCCCTTATTCATTACAACCCACAGGATAGTTAGAAGGATAGGTACTGGTGCTTTGCATATTCGGTGCTGACATAGACACTTGATTTTGGGAAGTTTCAAACCTTGGTCAGTACTTATTTGATCTATTGTATTTTAATTATTTTGTTGTAAGTTATTTCATTAGAGCTCTAATATGCATTCTTTTGTTTTATTTGCAGGATACCAAACTAATGATCCGTGCTTTGGTGGACTTATGTTTTCGATTTAGCGAAAATTCAGGTCTACCGGATTGCAGGTTATTACAATGATTTTGACATAGGTATAGTTCTGGTAAAGGAAATGCAATAGAGGATGCATTGAGTAAGAAATATGCAAACTTGGGATCTATGTTCCTATAAATGAATGCCGCGGGAGTATATAATTGGATATGAGTTCATACCTAAGCGTGAGTGTAAAAGCCCTGCTTTCTACGCCATATAAAAAAATAAATTTAATTAAAAGTGTTTGAAATCGATTTATGTTAATTAATATTTTAAAAATATAAGTAAAACAAGTATAGAAGTGAAGGAAATCATGCAATTATCGATATATATCCTGGACAATGAAATACAAGTCAATTTATATGAAGCTGAAATTTATTTATAAACAGATGTAGAAGTTATTAGAAGAAAAGAAAAGTTAATTAAATTAAAATCAGGCCTAAAGCAATCTAAGCCTAAAGCACATTTCGTTATTTCCATTCTTCTAGAAAACTCTTCTCCAATCTAGCCTAAACTCGAACCACCCCCCTTTATCATAAATCTAGCACTAAATCCTAAAGGGTAATTCATGACAATTAAAAAAAAAATCGCATAAGGCATTCGATGTTAGGAGGAAAAATCAACAACGATGACTCAAGCTGGAAGAGGAGACATGCGAGTATGCCTCATCCCAGCAGCGATGATGGAGTCATGTTCGACTTGGGCTAGTGTAACATCCCCCATTTGGAGGCCCAAAACTAACTACTACGGATGATATAGTCATCTATAGTTATTTATCGCTGACCAAATGTGGTAATGTTAGATACATTGATATACCATAAATACATTAATATGAAAAAATTTAAACTCAAGTTTAAAACAAATTTCTCATTTCATTAAAAATAGCATTTCATATTCATTACATAATCTCATACATTGACCACGTTCACAGAAATTACAATTTATTACAACATACGTCAAGAGCGACATATGAAGATGCCCCCTTGGTTGATTAGAGTCTAAATATAGGCAATTAAACATATTTGCCTTTACATCCAAACAACACAACGAACAATAGATATAATCTCCTAAATAGCTAGCTCGCCTCCTGCACATCTTCAGAAGCTTATTCGTCTAAAAGAGAACCTAAAAAACCTTAATTCTCAAACTACTCAATATAAATTGAGCACCCGAGAGTTTAAGGGGAAAAACATAAATTTCGAGTCAGACAAAAATTTTGGTGTGAACAATGATCCACCATCTCGAACTATTTAGATATCTAGTGATACCACACCGCTTAGCGGAACGAGTTTTCCCCTCACTAATATCCTAACCCAATTTATAATAATCATATACTGTGCACCTGCATCCACAATGGTTAAGACATAACATAATAAAATGTATCACGATGATATGCAACCATGCAATATGCTCTGGATTTCCCATCTCCATTCACCTGACTATCTGTCTCATGCTATAGTTTCTAGGGACACTATTAACCTATTAGTTTTCATGGGCTGACTAATAACCTGTTCCAAGCTTATGGACTATCTGTCCGGTTTCATAGTTTTTATGGGATCACTAAGAACCTATTGGCGTCTACCAATAACATCATCCAATCATAGTTTTCATGGGATCACTGAACCTGTCTTTCTAACATCTTCCATTATACATAGTTTTCATGGGCTTACTATGAACCTATTAGCCCCTGCCAATATATTTTCCTATACACAGTTTTCATGGGCATACTGAGAACCTATTGGCCCCTACCAATATCTTCCTTTAATATTTTATTATCTTATATTATGGTCTTTCTGACCTCCTGGACGCAATTCTACTCATTTAGGAGTTAACTTAATTTATATTCACTACTGGGTCAACCTAGTTAGTTATTCCGCCCTTCCCCAAATATAGTTATGGGTCCATTAAAATGTGAATATATACATATATGAAGAAGCAAACAAAACTACTTGGTTAATCCCTTTAACCCTTTAATCATAAAAAACTTCTTCAAAAACTCCTTTTCAAAACACTTTATTTATTTATGCCATGGTTTTCTTTTAAAATGAGATTAAGTTATTTGCTTTAAAAAGTAAGGCTTTCGAAGCCTTCAAAACCTTGCTTTCGACCTCATTGGATAACCTCCTTCGGAAGCATATAACTTTCTTTTCAAAACATTAGGCCACTGCCCTTCGAAACACTTTAAAAATTCTCTTTCGAAACCTTTCGAATGTAATAAAGTATTACTTTTTAACTCTTAGAAGCATGGCTTCAAAATCTTTGAAAGTACCCCTTTCGAAATCTTTGGAAGTATCCCTTCCGAAACCATATCAAAGTCCCTCTTTCGAAACCATTGGGTTTATATAAAAATATCATTTGGGTCAAAGTGAATCCAAACAAAAGTATCTCTTTCTAAACCATTCTTTATCATATAAAAGTATTGGGGAAAACTGATGGCGTCGACGCCATCCTTTTCGAAAGCTTTAAATCATTTAAACAAAACATTAAAGGATAGCGTTGAAACCCCCTTTTGAAGCCATTGCCTTCGAAACCCTTGGACCCTTTCGAAAGCATTTAGGAAGTGGCTTAGAACATCTTTAAAACAATACAACCTTTCGAAGGCATTGATAACTTCAATGTATTCGAAAGGCAAAAGAACGGAAGTAGGGCTTCGACTAGGTCGGAACCGCTACTTTCGAAAGCATTATTTTCATAAGTAAAGAAACCCGTTTGAAAGCTTATTCTTTAAAACATAAGATGGCAACCCCTTCGAAAGCCATAGGAAAACCTCTTTTGAAAACAAACGCTTCGACTCCTTTGAAGCTTTAATAAAACAAAGGCAGGCGCTTCACTTTTCAAAACAAACAAAGGTATCGACCCCATCGGAAGCAATGCTTTCGACACCATACCTTCCACCTTTCCTCCAACCCACTACATACTATCTAAGTGGTACCCAGTGTATTGGTTTCGGCTTAGTGGTGTTTCGACCTGATTTAAGGCGGAACCTTTGAGTCGAAAGGTACTCCTATTAGAGGCGGAACCAACTTTTCTTAGTAAACCTAATTTAATACCAATTAAAGAAACACTTTCTAACCTGCCACGTGTAAACATAAAATTGGTTGCCTTAACTTCACATATTTTTTACCAAAATAACTGCCGCTTAATTTCAGATCTAAACCAAGGTTAATTTAACAAATAAGTCTTTACATTAAGCAAAACCAATATTGCAAACAAGTCCTTCTAAAATAATTTAATTTGCATAGCAAATCACTTAGAAATAATCCCCAAAAATTACAGAAATTCACTTTCATCATGTTATCTAACATATCAAAATTTTAGACCCAAATTCTCAATATAATTTCTAAACTCAATTAACCATATTTTCCTTTGAAAATTCATAATTATCTTTCCATAGCTTGGAAAATTATCAAAATTAAAACCAAATTCCAAATTCCTGTTTTTCATAACATAAATTTTTTCTATGGCATTCAAAATCAATTACAATTGATTTTACCCTAAAATCGTGAGAAATCATATTTAAATAATCTTGTTTAAATCTAACATATTTTTGATCCAAGCATATCATCATTCAATTAATAATAAAAACGAATTTAATCTTAAATCCGAAAACATATGATCATAAAACAAAATAGAGATGGTATAGATTATTATTTACCTTGTTTAAGCTAAGGAGATTGGATTGAGATTATGATTTATTCCCCTTCTTTAATTCCTTAGCTTGATTTGAATTCTCTTCTCTTTTCTTCCTATCTATGGCAGGCTCCTCCTTGATTTACGTTTGTGTTTTTTTTTTCAAAATGACGTGAATGGGAAATGAAATGGTAAGGAACGAGAATATATAAGGGTAATGGATTATGTGCGGCTATTTCCCATTGTGCCCTTATGTAAATTAATTAACTTAAACCACTCTCTTAAGCCCATTTAATTAAATAAATTAAGCACGACCTTAATTATATTTATTCAGATCTCAATCCCCTTATCACTAAACATTTTACATTATTCTATTTAGTTTATCTAGTTAAATCTCCCAAATAGCGTTATAAAAAATTAGGGGTGTTACAAAAACCTTTATAAAATTCTTTTCAGAATTTGCTGCCGCATGTAATCCCCAATGCTCTAATATTTAATTAAAATTATTAACTAATCCCTTGTAGTTAATTAATCATTAAATACCAATCTTTCTCATTAAATCCAAAACCCACTCAAATCTCTTGGGAAAAATCTTAGAAATTCACATAAATTCCAAAATGATAATATCTTTATCATATAAAGTTTTCAGCCCAAAAGTAATTAATTAATTCCTAAAGTTAATTAAAACTCGAAATATACTTTTCTTTCACTCAAAAATTCATAATAAATTATCCATAGTTTGGAATATTATGAAAATTAAAACCCATCTCCAAAATAATGTTTTTCATAACATACTCAAAAATCAAGGCATTTGGAAATCATTTTGCACGATTTTAGCCTTAAACCAAACTAGATTATTCCATAAAATCCTTGTTTAAAATTTTAACATGGCATTTAAATCAAAACATATCATCATTTATCCAATCATACGGTTTAAACCTCAAACCCAAAATATAAAACATTCAAGATGATTTATATGAGATGGTTTAGATCATTATTCATCTTATTTAAATAAAGAACTTGAGATTTGTTCTTGCTTTAATCTTCCTAGCTTAAATCTTAGACTCTAAATGATTTTTGAGCTCCTCTTCACCTAGGATTATGGCCGGCCTTCAACTCTCTTTGCTTATGCTTTTGGTTTATGAAAATGTGAATGAAAATGAGGTAAGGGGTTTAGGGGTTATGGTATATGGCTATTCCCATTTTGCCCTTGCCTTATTCTCTTAATTTTATAATTTATAAATCACACTTATAATTTCAATAGTTAAGGCACGACCCTAATTAGTTTCCAAATCTCAATTCCCTTATCACTCACTTCTAGATTATTCTATTTAATTTATCTAATTAAATCTTCTGAATAATGTTATTTAAAATTAGGGGTGTTACAAGCTTCCCTCCTTAAAGAATTTCGTCCTCAAAATTCAGCAGGGACAAAATACTAATTATAACATTCATCTATAGCATCTTTTAGCTACCATACTAGCCTAGCTAACTAGCAAACAGTCTCTATAAAGTAAATATAGAACATACCCTTAAAGCAAATCAGGATAAGTATCCCTAATCCTGTCTTCGGTATCCCAAGTACAGTCGTTCTCGTTGTCGCTCCACTAAACTTTCACTAACTTGATTGCCTTGTTTCTTAACCTCTACTCATCTCTTGCTACAACCTGAACTGGTTGTCTAATAAAGGTCAGATCTGGTTCTACTATTAAGTCTTCCAATTTAGTTAGAGGAATAGTAGTCTCTAAATCATGCACTTACTTGCGAAGATGGGACAAATGAAACACATTATGGACACCTGTCAAACTGCTCGGCAATTCTACTTTATATGTGAACTTTCTGATCCTCTCTATAACTAGGAATGGTCCAACATATCTCGGTGCCAGTTTCCCTGACTTTCCGAATCGCACTACACCCTTTATTGGTGTTACTTTAATGAAAATCCTATCTCCAACTGAGAACTATAGATCCTTACGCCTCTTATCTGCGTAACACTTTTGTCTAGACTGAGCTTCCCTCATCCTACCTCGGATCAAATCAGTCTTCTCTATTGCCTCTCTTACCAGATCTGGACCTAAGATAATCCATCTCCAGTTTCCAACCAACATGTTGGTGACCTGCATGGCCTTCCATATAAAGCTTCAAAATGCGCTATTCCTATACTAGTCTGATAACTGTTATTATAGGAAAACTCAACTAACTGTTGGTGGTCTTCCCATGATCCACCAAAATCTAGTACACAAGCTCTTAACAAATCCTCTAAGACTTTGTTAACTCTCTCTGTTTACCCATCTGTCTGTGGATGGTAAGCGGTACTCATACTGAGCTTGGTGCCTAACACATCCTGTAGACTCTTCCAGAACTCGCTAGTAAACAAAATATCTCTATCACTTACTATACTACTAGGAATCCATGCAGTCTAACTATGTTCTTCATAAACAACTCAGCTAAAACAGGTGCCGTCCTGGTTGACTTAACTGGAATGAAATGGGCACTCTTAGTCAACTTGTCCACTATGACCCATATACTTTCATTTCCTTGATTCGACCTTGGCAACCCATCTATAAAATCCATGGATATTGAATCCCATTTCCAAACTGGTATCTCCAAATGTTGAAGCAACCCACTTGACTTTTGAGGTTTGGCCTTTACTTGTTGACAGTTCACACACTGCTTTACCCAAAAGCCAATATCCCTCTTCATACCTTCCTAGTAGAAACTCCCCTTCATATCCTAATACATCTTGGTCCCCCCAGGATGAATCATAAACTTCGATCGATGACATTTTTAAGGATCTCCTTCCTTAGGTTTTCTACATCCGGTACACACAACTATCCCTTCTTTCTCAACCACCCCCTCTGGTCAAGAATAAAATCTTTTAGATCATTAATCTTCGATACAACCTCAAGCCTTCTAATCTTCTCAGCCAACCACGAATCCTCTTTCTGCTTAGAAGCAATCCTTTCAATCAGAGCTGGTCGGACTTCCAAGTAGGATAACATGGCAGTGCTCTAACTAGATCCAGCAGTCGATCTTAACTGCACACTACAAGTAGTCAAAGCCTCTAGGTCCTTCCACTCTGCTAATATAGCTAACACCACGTTCTGATGTTTTCTACTAAGAGCATCCGCTACTTTATTTTCTTTTCCAGGCATATACTCTATACCAAAATCATATGCTGCTAAAAAATCCGGCTATATTTGCTGTCTCATATTCAACTCCTTCTAAGAGAATAAGTACCTTAAGAACTTATGATCTCTGTATAACTCACATCTCTCCCCAAGAGATAATGTCTCCACACTTTCATTGCGAAGATCACCATAGCCAACTCTAGATCATGAGTAGGATATCTCACTGCATGCAGTCTAAGCTGTCGAGAAGCGTAGGCAATGACCTTGACCTTACCCTTCTACATTAACACAACCCCTAATCTGGTTCCATATGCATCAACTACTAATCCTTAATTCCCATCTGGAACTACTACCACAGGTGTGTTGGTCAATAAGTGCTTTAGCTTAAGGAATGCTTCACATTTGTCAAACCAAATAAATTTGACATCCTTCCTGGTTAGCTTAGTCAAAGGCGCTGCTATCCGCAAGAAATCCTTAATGAACTTCCGATAGTAACCAGTAAGCCCAAGAAAACTCCTGATCTCAGTCACTGTCTCCAGTCTCTTCTAGTTATTAATAGCTTCGATCTTAATTGGATCAACTGATGAACCCTTTTCTAAAACCACGTGACCAAGAAACTTAACTTATTTCTTCCAAACATGACACTTTGAAAACTTCACTTTCAGTTGATGCTTCCTCGCGTCTCAAGCACTACTCTAAGATGAACTTCAGGCTCTCTTTCATCCGTAAAGTATATTAAAATGTCATTTATGAATACCAACACGAACCTATCCAAGTGCTCTCGGAAAACTCGGTTTATCAAATTCATGAAGAAAGCTGGCGCATTCGTTAACCCGAATGACATCACTAACTACTCATATAAACCATACCTAGTCCAAAACGCCATCAACGGAATACTGTCCTTTTCCACTCTTAACAGATGGAAACCTGTCGCCAAATCCAATTGGGAAAATAGTTTGGCTCCTCTTAACTAGTTGAATAAATCATTGATTCTTGGCAGAGGATACCTATTCTTGATTGTCTTCTCCTTCAACTTACGATTGTCAATACACATCCTTAACGACCCATCCGGTTTCTTCATGAACACCGTGGCCACTCCCTAAGGCGATCTTCTTGGCCTAATGTAATTCTTTCTTTCTAAACCCACTAGCTGCACCTTCAATTCCATCATCTCAGTAGGTGTCATCCAGCTAGGTGGTCTACTTACAGGTTCTGCTCCTGACACAACATCTACCCGAAACTCAATGGCTCGCTTCGTTGTAGTCCTGTGACTGGCTCAAAAACATCTGCAAATTATCTTACTACCAAAACCTGATTCAACTCTTTGCATTTAGCAAAACACAAGCATTTGAGTCTGACTTCTCCACCGAGTATATAATCGGTTATGACTATTGGGGTGTCTTAGCGTTAATTCCCTATCTTGGAAAAATATCCTAGTATCATATCTATCTAATCAATCCATACCGAAAATGATCCCGAAGCCTATGAAATCAAAAACTTACAAGCTGCATTATGACCTAACAATTCAAGTTCTAACTGGTCACATCTCATCCCCAGAGTTGCATACCCTCCTATCGGATTCGCAACCCTTAAGGAAGTAACAATGTATGAGGGTTCTAAACATAACTTATCTACCAAACATTGAGAAATTAATGAATGCAATGCATCGGTATCAAATAGTACCCTAACTGGTATACTATGAATCAAAAGCGTAACTTCCATTACAGTCTTTCCTTTCTCAACAGCGGTTCGTCTAGAAGATGACGATTCTAAAGTAAAATCCTTTCCTTTGTCCTCTCTGCCTGGTTCTGGACACCGATTCTTGTAATGCCCGATCTGGTCACAGTTGAAGCACTTCACTCCTTTATTTTCTGCGACCTTCTTCCCTTTTCTAGTTCGATATTCTTGAGCAAAATGCCCTTTCTTGTTGCACTTGTAGCAAACTACATCGGCCTTCCCTTTCTTGGCAGCTCCTCCTTTCTGAGTTCCTTTCTTCTTAAAGAACTTTCTCTTCTTTCCTTAGGGATCTTAAACCTCAACTGACTTCTCCTTACTAAACATAAAGAGCATCTCTTCGTTCCCGATGGCCATCTCTACAACAACAATGCTTGGGTCTCGGAGGTGTGGCATGGTTGCTCTGGCAATCTCTGGCTTCAGTCCTTAAATAAACTTTTCATTTCTCTTGATGATGGTATCTATCATGGCATATCCATATCTGGACAACTCATCAAATTTCATAGCATACTCAATTACCGACATCTCACCTTACACTAAGTCCATGAACTTCCTCAGTAATACTGACTTAGCAACTTCAGACAAGAACCTCTCTTCGAATCTCCTTAGAAACTCTACACAAGTCAAATCTTTCTTGGGAACTCCTATGGCAACACCATTCCACCAATAAAGTGCTGCTCGTTGCAACTGTCTAGAAGCAAGTCTCCTCTTCTGCTCATCATATAATCCCAAGTCAGCGAAAATTCTTTCACAATGAAATAGCTAGTTTTCTACTTCAACAGCATCCACAGTTCCCAAAAATGGCTTCCCACTAAGACTGGTATAATCTCTGCTCAGCTTGGCATAGTTATTGCCAACTGGGGCCATTGGATTTGCTCCTCCAACATTCACAGCATTTCCCGCAACTACTCCTGCAGCTGCTCCAGCTTGCATCAGATTGACAAAGAACTGATACGTCATCCCTATATCTACTGGCAGAGTTCCAACACCTACATTGGCATTTGCATTTGGATTAGCATTTTCTTGTCGACCCAGATTCCTCCTAGTATTGGATCGAGCATTTCCATTACTTGTAGTGCTTCATTCACCTAGATTTCCTCTTCCATTTCCTGCCTCCATATCTTCCTTTCTTGTATATCTACATACGAGCTTTAGTAAGATACAGAAGAATGGTCTAAGAGAAAGGGGCATACTTATAGAAATATATATAACAAGACACAAGTATGCTACTATAGCATCAACCCAAATCCCGATCTCATTTTCTGATTTATTGGGTTATGTTTTGAAAATCTTTTAGGTTCAAATTTCTTTTAAATTTATATAAACCTATTCTCTGATACCAACTTGTAACAACCCCCATTTGGAGGCCCAAAACTAACTGCTACGGATGCTATAGTCATCCATTGTTATTTATTCTCGGTGACCAAATGCGGTAATGTTAGATACATTGATATACCATAAACACATAAATATGAAAATATTTAAACTCAATTTTAAAACAAATTTCTCATTTCATTACAAATAGCATTTCAGATTCGTTACATGATCCCATACGCAAACCACGTTTATAGAAATTATAATTTATTACAAAATACGCCAAGGGCGACATATGAGGATGCCACCTTGGTTGATTAGAGTAGGCAATTAAATAGATTTCCTTCACATTGAAAAAACACAACGGATAATAAATATAATCCCCTAAATAGCTAGTTTGCCTCCTGTAGATCTCCGAAAGTTTATTCATCTAAAGGAGAACCTGAAAAACCTTAACTTTCAAACTACTCAAAATCAATTGAGCACCCAAGAGTTTAAGGGAAAAAACATAAATTTTGAGTCAGACAAAAAGTCTGGTGTGAATAATAATCTACCATCTCGAACCATATATATATCTAGTAAGACCACGCCGTTTAGCAGAATGGGTTTTTCCTTTACTAATATCCTAACCAATTTATAATAACCAATACTTTGCACCTGCATCCACAATGGTTAAGACATAACATGATAAAATGTATCATGATGATATGCAACCATGCAATACGCTATGGATTTTCCATCTCCATTCACCTGACTATCTGTCTCATGCTATAGTTTCTTGAGTCACTATTAACCCATTAATTCTCATGGGCTGACTAATAACCTGTTCCAAGCTTACGGACTGTTTGTCCAGTTTTATAGCTTTTATGGGATCACTAAGAACCTATTGGTGTCTACCAATAACATCATCCAATCATAGTTCTCATGGGGTCACTATGAACCTATTGGATTCTCTAATAACATATCTTATGTCATAGATTTCATGAGCTTACTATGAACCTATTGATCTCTATCAATAACCTATTTCGAACATAGTTTTCATGGGATCACTAAGAACCTATTGTTAACCCGCCTTTTGGCAAGGCTGTAGACAGGTGGATTTAACTAAATCAACTACTCGTTCGTCGAGACTGGAATACAATGAGTTTGAGTCAACTGGATGGATAGACGGTCAATTACGGATGATAATATGATTATGAAGCCGAGGTTCAGCGTAGTTGATGGACAAAAATCGCGGAATACTCGAAATATGAGTTTCGACAAAAGTCGAGGTGATCCGGGATGTTTGGAGTTTGCTTCGAGTTGCTTGTGGGTCGGCTTCAGGTTTTGAGGCAGTTTGCTTCGGGTCATTTGGATAGCCACTTCGAGTCATAGTGGATCGGTAGGAAGCTGGGTCGGTCATGTTGGAGTGGATCGGTCATGTTGGAGTGGATCGGTCATGTTGGAGTGGATCGGAAGAAATTCGGGTTGGTCATGTTGGAGTGGATCAGTAGGAAGCAGGGTCGGTCATGTCGGAGTGGATCGATAGCAAGCTGGGTCGGTCATGTCAAAGTGGATCGGTAGGAAGCTAGGTCGGTCATGTTGCAGTAGATCGGTAGGAAGCTAGATCGGTCATGTTGGAGTGGATCGGTAGGAAGGTGGGTCGGTCATGTTGGAGTGGATCGGTAGGAAGCTAGGTCCGCTTTGTGGAGTGCTTCAGGTCGAGATGTTCGTAGCTCTGGGTCAGCACTCCATTTTACTCGAGTTGGCATTTGGAAATTGGATCGGCATTCTAGGGGATCAGCATTATTGGTTTACTCCAGGTCGATGAGTTTCATACTCGGGTTGGCAGCTTGGTTTTGGAATCAGTGAGATTGGATCAGCATGATTGAGTGTGAGTTGTTTACTTCGTTCGGCATAGCATATCCCCGGGTTCGGCATAGGAAGGTGGGTCGGCAGCACATTGGGATCGGTGTTTGAAGGTAAGGGGTCGGTGCAATGATACTTCGGGTCTTAGCATGAGTTACTTCGATTCCTATACTTGTTCACTTCGAGTCACCCCGAGGGCAAGATTGGATCGGCATGCTCGGAGTTAGGGTCGGTCATAATGATGACTTTAGGATCGGCTATGGTCTTGATGGGCCCGGACCACTCAGGATGCCCAGTAACTCAAGTTTTGCCTATAAATATAGCCGACGGGGCTTTAGAAAAAGGGATCTTGATTCTGTTCCCCTTCCTCTTCTCCACTAAGGCTACTCTACCATTATTGTTTTGAAAACTCCGGATTGTAATTGTACTTGATTTGATATCAATAAAAAGAAAATTTCTGGAGTGGACATAGGCCAGAGTCAGCCGAACCACTATAAATCCTCTGTTATTACTGCTTTCTTTTTAATTTTAACTGTTCTTCATATTTATACTCTCTACATACATTCTATCTGTGATCTGTGACTGTGATTTGGTGCTTTCATCTGGATTTGGGTGTTAGTGACCAATTTTGGCGCTAACATTTTGGTGCTTTCACTGAGAATTGAACTCAGGGATTCTGAAGCTTGGATTTTGGATTTAAAGGTTTAGGAACTCGGATTCTGGAAAGCAATGGTTAGGCTATTGATAAGGAGATAAGTGATAGAAAGGAGCAATCAAGAGGGAAGTCAGGAGGCCTCTTCTGGAGCTGGAACAGATCGTGCATCCATCTACATCACTAGGGACGAGATGCAAATCATGATGGATTCCATGCAGGAGCAGTTGATGAAAGCAAAAAGGAAATGATGCAGACCTTTCTTTGGCAATTTGGACAGGCAGGAACAACAGGAGCTGTAGGAGCTCGGATCCATGGAGTTGGATCAGAAGGACTCAACAGGCAAGCAGATGGAGTGGTTCAGCAGGGGGCAGCCCCCAGTCAGCAAACAACCGTCATTCTGGATGGACCTAGACTTAGGGGAACACCATCGGGTAATGCTGGACCAATCCATGGAGGGATACAAGATGACGCTGCGCAGCCCGGTGCCAACAGGAATACAAGAGTACGTGACGAGGAGTATGTGCCAGAATTCCCTCTTGGACTTGGAGGACAGTTAGGAAATGTAGATGGGGGCAACCCTTGGCAGGTAATACTGGATTGGCTGACATCATCTGGCAAACTATTCGTGGAGTTCTGACAAATAGGGATTTGGAGGGAGTAAACAAAAGTCTGTTTACCCGTAACATTAGGATGGCTAGGAATCCACCCGATTTCAAGCTACTCGCTCTAGAAGTATACAATGGTAAGACGGATCCCACTGACCACTTGATGAGGTACACAAGACATATGGAAGTGCTGGGGGCATCAGAGGAGGTTATGGCTCAGTGTTTCCCTCTGTACTTGACCGATATAGCTGCTATGTGGTTCAAACAGCTGGAAGATGGATCTGTTGGAACATGGACAGAATTGGTGGACAGGTTTTTGAAATAGTTTCGAGTTCATATCAAAAGGCCGAAGAATGTGATGACACTGACGTCGGTGAAGCAGAAGATGGGAGAATCACTTAGAACTTTTTTAACTCGGTTTAATGCAGCAATTGCTTCGGTGGATCGGTCGGATCCATCAATGGTTCTGATGGCGGCAGTATCAGGAGTCAGGGATAATTCGGATTTCAAAGTATCGTTGATACGGGATCCACCAATGGATCTCGGGGAATTCTTTCACGAAGCTGAGAGGTTTCTTCGACAAGAGGATGCATGTTTTTATATGAAGTCAAAGGAAGTAAACATGGTTAAGGATGGAGAATCGTTCAGTGAAAGCTTGGGTAAAGACAAGGATAAAGGGAAGAGGAAGCGCTGGGGAGAACCAAAATTCTCCGCTTACATGGGATTGAATGAGACATTGGAGCGGATATACTTGGATACTCGTGATCGCCTTCCTTATCGAAGGCCGGCAAGGAGGGAACCCTCAGACAACGAAAGGGCATCGAGAAGGCACCGTCTCTTTCATGACCTGGACGGGCATGATACTAACAGCTGCAGGCATCTAAAGGATATAATCGAGGAGCATGTAAGGAATGGTCAGTTGCGACAATATGTCGAAACTCGGAATGCGACGATGGAACAGGAGTAGCCACTGCCTACCTTGAATGACAATGGCACAAGGCCCAGGAATGGTGGTCTGGTTTGTGAAATTTGTTTTTTCTTTTTGGCTTGGACACTTGCTTTTTCTAGTTGGTTTTGGGGTTTGGTTTGAACTCCTGGTTTTTTTTTTGATTTGGATTCTGGTTTGGACGTTTTCCTTTTGGTTTGGACTTTTGATATGGATTTCTGGTTTTCTGGTTTGAATCTGGATTTCGGATTGGATTTTGATTGACTTTTTGTCTAGTTTTGGCTAAAAGGTCGTCGAGCATGGACTATGCTCGGCAAGGGTCCGGAGAGACCAGGATTTGACCTAGGACTTAGGTCCCATATCATCTATCGGTTACTATTTCAGGTCGTCAAGTATGGACTATGCTCGGCAAGGGTTCAGAGTGACCATGATTCGGCTTAGGACTTAAGCCACGACATTACTCAGCGTTCAGGGACACTGAATCAGGAACGCCATGGTATTACTTAAAATAAGTCGCCAGGTACAGGTTGCAATTGGCAAGAACCCGGAGAGGTTACGAGTTTGGATATTGTCTATGAACAGCTAAGGATTTGAATTTAGACCCGGTGAACTCCCGGATATGGATTTTAGGACCCGGCGAGGTCCCGGCTTTGGATTTGGACCAGGAAAGGTCCTCGAGTTGGATTACCAGACCCGGAGAGGTCACGGACTCAGATAAAATGATCTAATGAGATCGTGGGTTCAGATAATGGATTTGGGATGGATTCGAAATTGAATAACGACTCGGAATAGTCGTAGAGTAGACTATCAGATGTGGATGGAATTGCTTGATAATGAATGGAACAATGACTTCGAATATCGGATTTGAGACTATTTAAAACACATCTTCCAATAGCAAGACATTTTTTGGGGGTCAAATGCTAACCCGCCCTTTGGCAAGGCCATAGACAGGCGGATTTAACTAAGTTGACTACTCGTTCGTCGAGACTGGAATACGATGAGTTTGAGTCAACTGGATGGATAGACGGTCAATCAGGGATGATAAATATGATTATGAAGCCGAGGTTCGGCATAGTTGATGGACAAAAGTCGTGGAATACTCGAAATATGAGTTTCGACAAAAGTCGAGGTGATCTGGGATGTTTAGTGTTTGCTTCGAGTTGCTTGTGGGTCAACTTCAGGTTTTGAGGCAGTTTGCTTCGGGTCATTTGGATAGCCACTTCGAGTCATAGTGGATCGGTAGGAAGCTAGGTCGGTTATGTTGGAGTAGATCGGTAGGAAGCTGGGTCGGTCATGTTGGAGTGGATCGGAAGGAAGCCGGATTGGTCATGTTGGAGTGGATCGGTAGGAAGCTGGGTCGGTCATGTTAGAGTGGATCGGTATCGATTCGAAACTACCTACCGCACTCATTGGTCGGTCATGTTGGTGTTCCAAAATAATGTTTTTCATAACATATTCAAAAATCAAGGCATTTGGAAATCATTTTGCACGATTTTAGCCTTAAATCGAACTAGATTATTCTATGAAATCCATGTTTAAAATTTTAACATGGCATTTAAATCAAAACATATCATCATTAATCCAATCATACGGTTTAAACCTCAAACCCAAAATTTAAAAAATTCAAGATGATTTATATGAAATGGTTTAGATCATTATTTACCTTGTTTGGATAAGGAACTTGATATTTGTTCTTACTTTAATCTTCCTAGCTTGAATCTTAGCCTCTAAATGATTTTTGACCTCCTCTTCACCTAGGGTAATGGCCGGCCTTCAACTCTCTTCGCTTATGTTTTCGGCTTATGAAAATGTGAATGAGAATGAGGTAAGGGGTTTAAGGGTTATGGTATACGATTATTCCCATTTTTCCCTTGCCTTATTCTCTTAAGTTTCTAATTTATAAATCACTCTTATAATTTCATTAGTTAAGGCACGATCCTAATTAGTTTCCAAATCTCAATTCCCTTATCGCTCTAACTTCTACATTATTATATTTAATTTATCAAATTAAATCTCCTGAATAATGTTATTTAAAATTAGGGTTGTTACAGCTAGTAACAAAGTGGATGAAGCGCTCGGTTTTGGCAGCGTCGAAGGGCTGGTGTAGCGACATGGATGCAGGAGGTCGATTTAAGGAGCTACGACTTAGGGCGTTGCAAAGTGGGGTCGGCGATGAAGATGCGACTGATGTTTAGGGTAGTGGATGATGAAGGCAACTCGAATGGGAGTCATGGCTCTAGTTCTGGCGTAAGCTGGAGGAGGATGATGATGTGGTCTAGAGGCTGCATGCGACGTGGACGAAGCGCCGATCTTTGGCTGGTGGCACTGTGATGGTGAATGTTTATATGCCATCGAACAGAGAGGTGCGTGCCATTTTCTGTGGTGCTTCTCGCGACATGGATTGAAGGATTTCGATGAGTAAATTCATTTTACTCACAACTATTGTCTAATACATTGCATTCTATTGCTTGATTAAAAATTGTTTGATTTGTGCTATGGCTTGGAATGGTTGATTGAGTTAGTTTGGTATATTGGATGAAAGTGATTGTTTGTTGTTGATTGATGGTTGATATGGTTTGAATTAGTTGGAATTTTGTTGCGAACTATGAATTATTTGTTATTGCGATAATTATTGTGAGATTATTGATTTGCGATGTTTAAATCGTAATTAGATGTATCTGAACAATATTTGAATTTAATCGAAAATGGGGCAAATGAATTAAAAGATGAAGATTTGAAATAAATTATTTCATTACTCCTTTCATTCCAATAAATTAAGGTATGTCAAATTCCTACCCATCTACAATACTAATGCAGTTACTTAACTAAATTTCAAGTTCTACGTCTCCCTTTTTAAAACATGTACTCTATTCCCAATTTCTACCTTTTATTTTGTTCACCCATAAAAATAATTTTCATGTAAAAATATTTCCAAGCTATATTGCTCTTTTTATCCCTTTCATAAGAATAGAGTTTTACAAAATTTCCTTTACTGAAATTTCTGGCTTCCAATTAACTTAAATTTAAATTCTTTTTATACTATAAAGAAACTAGCAAGCTACTTATGCTGTATAATCTTACAAAAAGAATTTTTCTTCAAATAAAAATCTTTATCATAAAAAAACCGTACCACTTTTCCAAAACCCATTATTTACTTTTTCAAATATATTTCAACTTTTTAATCTCAAAAAGTTTCCTCTTTAATCGGTTAAACTTAAAGTGCACCTTTACTTACTTCCTTAGGAATGTCCTATTCCTAATCTTGGAAATCTTTTTTTTCCCCACCTAAATCATCTTTCTCCAAGGAATTTTCCTACTTGCATAACATATGGATTCTAATTCTTTTCCAATAAATGGACCTATTGTACATATTCCATCAGAAATAAAAATGGGGACTTAACGTCATTGGGCTACTGCGACCCAACTAGAACTCATGTACAAATTTCCTTTCTTTCCATGGACTTTTCATATGTTACTAATCTATAATTGGGATTAATTGGATTTAGTATTTATTTTTACAAATACATTCACTAATACTTCCTAATGCTAACCTAAGCTCTGATACCACATGTAACAACCTGCACCCTAATAGGCTTAAATTTTCGATGAACCGAAAATCCAAGTCCACTAAAGCACGAATTACTGGTTTGGAATCCTGCAAATAACAAAGGCAAGTCAGAGTAATGTTTATAAAATCTCACAGCGGAATAATGATAAAGTATTCAACATATGGTTACTAACCAGGATTAGGCTACTTTACCTAACAGTGTTGAACCTAGGAGTGAAACTTGCCTTTTTACTAAATCCCAATAGTTGCTAAACTGACTTCCCGTGATTTGGGGAAAATAGGAAAAATAGGTACGGGTCAGACCTAAAGACTGGTGAATGAGAAATAAAATGAATCAGAAAGAATAAAACAGTTTAATTCCAGGTCTTCCCCGAATATCGCAAAGGGTGAATAATATAATGCAGTGAATCCTTCTTAGATTCCTAAGAAGCCAAAGTCCATGTTCATTCTAGGGAAGTCAACCATGTAGTAGTACTAAACGTCAATCGGCCTGTCAGACCTGCTGTCCTTACCTATCCAATTTCTATAGCATGAAAGTCATACTCTTCACCCGTGCACCGTGACTGTCTATCCACGTGCTACAGCGTGAAAATCATGCTCTTTACTTGTACACTGTGATTAAATGCCTCTTACGTATTACCTATGCCGACTCAAACAAGCTCGCAGGACCCCGAAGTTGTGCTCAGGCTCTGCCAAACTGGACTCCTATCCTCTTGTCTTCTCAGTCACCAACGTGGACTTGCCCCTATCCAAAGTGTCAGTCCTCCGAAAGAGCGCCCGCAGCTGGGTCGGCTGCGCAAAATCCTCCAACGATCTGCCTGAAGAAGCCTACGTCGGAGCACACTTGTCCTATTCCGTCCGCGTCGATCTGCCTGAAGAAGCCTACGATCGCGGATGCTATCTATCCTATGTACTAGAAACCTACGAAAGCTAACAAATACCCTTGCGAACCTACTTGCCTGCTCCTAGTACGTACATCCAAAACTATATTTTGGTCTTAACTGCATGAAACACCTATCCAGACCTTTACAAGGTCTGCCTCCCAAATTGCTTCCATATTAATTAATTTTACCATTACAGTTTACGTACTGTTTATTTCCATTAATCTGCTTTAGGCCATTTTTACATCCGATTTGGTTATTTCACGATTTCCCTTTTTCTTACATAAATGGTGTTTCAATTTCACGTCTGTTCAGTCCGTATGGTTTGTCTGTGATTTTTATACCATTTTGTTATAAATTTACACTAGCCTTTAGGGTCCATTTAATTTACATTTTTTTCACGCTAATTTACGTTCTCTTTTTAGAGATTTAATCTGTACAAATTTTTATCCAATAGCCACAAATCATTTAATTACACAAAATTCCACTTTTTACCTTAAGGCCGCATATGGAATAAATACATATACCAATTAAAATTCCCAATTTTGTTCCATAACCATATTCAAAATTATGTAATTATACCAACCAAATTTCTAATTTTATTCAAAGAACATATTCTGAATTTACCCAACTAACCAGTTATGCCATTAAAAATTGAATAACAATTCTAATTCAATTTAATTAAACCAATCTCATTTACGCCATAAAACGTGAATAAGCAATTTATACGTTCCAAATTTTAAACCAAACATGAATTAGAATTGAGAAGTGGTAGAAGAAGAAGTTACAATAATTTGCATCAAACCTTAATTACTAACAGAAATTAATTCATATTATCGTGCTAGAAAAGATCTAAAATTAAACTACTTAATTTGTCTATTTCATATTAATTCCCACTCACTTGGCACTTGAGCTTGTATAAATTTGAAAAGCTTTTCTTCTTCTTATCTTCCTCTTTTTAAATTCTTCATAGTTCTTCAAATAACTCGTGCATATATTTTTAATTTGATTTGGAAGAGAATTATTTATTTAGTGGAGAAAAGAAGGAAGAAGAATACACACAAATTTTTCTTTAGACTTATGGCGACGGCTGAATAAAACATTAGATTTTAGGTTAGATGGTTTATTTATAGATAGTGTGAGTGCATATAATCCATTAGATTTTCCTAGGTTAAATCATGTTCATCCGAACACCTCATGGTTATCCACTCTGGCTCATACACGTCACTGGACCAATAAAATGCTAGGAAATCAAAAACCATGTCACTAGTCCAATAGAAAACCACCACGTTAGAAAATAAATCAGCGTTCATTAATTATTCCCATTAATTGATTGCATTGCAAAATTTCCATTTTTGTTGTTTGTGTGTATACATTACACATTTTGAGAGATTATACTCTCCCTCTTAATTGACTTTATTGTACATTCTCATTAGATCTTTATTTTAAATATTTGAATTTGTTAGCAATCAATCCATCTTAATTTGCCAAATTTACGTCCATAATAATTTCCTTTATTGTACATTCTCATTAATGTCAATTATGTCATTAATTCGGCCAATCAATTTATTCCCAATCTTTATCTATTCATCAATTGGGTATGTTGCACATTTATTTACACTTTTGAATGTGTACAATTAATTAGGATATATGTAAATATACATATACAATTTAAACTAATCGATCCCTTGGTTAGTTTTATTCATTCATAGTTAATTTCTTAATTGATTGCTTACCAATTTTAACCATTTCCCATTGATTCTTGTCCATTACAGCATTTATTTGTTAACGTTTTATCCTCCTTTCTAAATCTTCTGTTTATAAACATTAAAGATTTAAACTTCAAGGATATATATTTTATAAACAAATTTAGTTTTCGCATCTTACATGTTTACGATCTACGTTAATTTCCAATTAACGTACATTAGTAAATGTTGTAATGCATGTTAATTACAATTGTAACGTACATTAATTACTAATAATGTGCATTTATTGTCAATGAATCTTTTTACCATTTCTCTCCTTATACATATGTGTGTGTACTAATACAATACTCTTGTTTCCAATTAATTTCATTAATCAAAGTCAAACGTTTAAATATGCGCATAAACGCGTAAGCTATTGAAATAATTCCAAACTTTGTGTATATAATATGTTTTCCTTTTTAATAGATTTTACTGACTCATTGCTGACTGTGTACATATATAATTTAACACACATCAGCAATCAATCAATCAATTATAATTAATGTAAGCTACCAATTTCATACGTGTAATTCTTTCTGATGCCAAAACTTCAAACGGTCATAACTTCTTCGTTTGAACTCCGTTTGGAAAACATTATATATGAAAATTAATCAGAAAATTTCCTTGAACACAATGGTATAAGTTTCATAGCTAAATTCCAATAATTCCAAAATGTCCATTTTTCACAGTTGTCTAAGTTTATTAATTACATTTCCATTAATTAATTAGTGTAAAAAACGTGAGGTGTACTTTAATTTACACGTTTCCTTTAAATTTTCTTTTAATAATAGCTTCTTCTATTTTAATTTCTTTTTAATTATTTTTCCTTTGAAATGTCGGAGTGTTACAATGTAACTCCTAACACATGCGAACAAGCACAACCATGTAAGAAACCAAACATCCTATAATTATTGTTAATTAAGTAGGACTTCATTCACTAGTTTACTAGCTCTTTTATATCTAGTTTTATTGGTTCATTCGCTAATTAGTGTTTTAACTCAATCACAATTTAAAACTAAGAAAAACTCAAATTATCATCAACTCATTCCATAACATAGTTGTCTCACTTTTTAATCATATAAATAAAAATATAAACGTATGGGAGTAATCTTAAGTGAACAGAATCATTTCAACTTACCTAATATAGTAATAGTATTCCAATTAAGAAACTAATCCAATTTTTAAAGCTTAACTTTAGGAATTTCAAAATAAAAACTTCATTAATTTTCCATTTTGTTGAAATGGTTATGTTAAGCTACTTATAACTTGAATTCAGGTATTTATCTTATGATTTTAGGCCTAGAGATGCAAAAGTTTTAAGGAGCTTATAAGGCATTGGTGTATAGGAGGATCAATACCATGAAAATGAGATCAAAAACTAATGAAAGGGAAACAAGAATGGCTGAATTTATTTAGATAAGTGTGGTTTTGAGTTTTAAACTTAAGTACCACTAATTTATATCTCCATAAACTCGTTTCTTTTCCTATCTAGAGCACCATAACTCCAAACTGTTGGAACAAGGTTAGTCGGAAGTGGATGAAATAGGTAGATTTTAAATAAATTCCTATTTTGGATCATGCTAGGCCTATGAAATCTAAAGATTTCATTTGATCCAATCTAATAAAATCATATTTTACTTAGTTTATAAAAATTTATTAAATTAATGAATTTAATTAAATGTAATTTACATAGTTTATGTGCATACTAATATATGCTCATGTGTGTACAATTTTCATGTGCTACGTATCATAAGGTGTACATAGTTAAATATATAGATAGGTAGATTCTGGGGTTTACATCTACTATGTATATACTTGGCAAAGGGTGTGTTTTTGAATATATATAATTTTCCAAAATTATTATTTTACACATATATTATACATAAAATTCGAAAATATAGCTTTAAGGTATAAAATATCCTTTACAAAATATCTTAAATTTTTGGAATTAGCTTAAATTTTAAATTTTGAATCTTTAATTAAATATCCAAATTTGAATAAGTAAGAGTAATTCAAATTTGAAACTAGGACTCTGATCCACATTTATAGGTTTTTAAATACCTTAATGTATACTTCATTTATTTTAATAATTTTAAACTATGTAAATCTATATATATATATATATATATGTATATATATATTAGCCTAAAATTAGTATAATGATAAATTAAAAAATATTTAATGTTAAAACATTTTATAAATTATCAAAATATTATATTATATATGTATATAATACCATTTTGGTTGAAAATATTTTTTATATATTTTAAAATCTGAAAAAATAATACTGAATATGTATATTATATTAAATATATATAATTACGTTTAAATATAAAACTAATTATGTAACATCATTGAACATTTAAAACCATTATAAAATAATTTGAATCTATGTTTTTTATTGCCGAGAATATAAATTTATAAAATATAAATTTATATTAATTAATTGAATTATATATATATATATATATTATAACGACCCGTAATTTTATCACTTTTAAATGGAATATTTAATTTACTATAAATATTCAAATATGTAATTTTCAAACTTAAATAATCATGTTTTATATGTTAAATAAGAATGGTGAACTTATTTTTAGAATTGGTTTACAAAAATAAGAGATTTCAGATTTTATTGTAAAATTGACAAAAGCCGGTTTTCGATAAAAATTGGACTGACATTCAATTTTTGTTTTAAATGGTAAATAACTCCTTTTAAATTGTTATAAAATGATAATAAGTGATTGATAAAAGTTTTATAAGTATAAATATACTTGTTTTATAAAGATTGATGAATTTCGTCGCACGTTGACAAATCGACGTCGTATTTTTTACAATTGGATTTTAATATTATTAAACATGGTTTTATAAGTAAAATATACTTGTTTGAATTATTTGAAGATGATAAGGAACTTATTTTCAAGTTTTGTTTACAGAAATAAATAGTTTAACAAAAACGTCAAAATGTGCCCGCAAAACATTTTGTCAAAATCAATATTTTGTTCAATATAAGTTGTCACAACGTTGTTGCATCTTTATTAATATGTTTTAACACACATATATATACACTTTACAAATAATCAAGTTTACTTTTACTGAGTATCACTAGAAAATTCTAGAATGTCATTAGTAAAAGTAAGTAAGGTAATTAAAAAAAGTCAAAAAGTAAACATCAAATCAAATCTCACCAAAACCAAGGAAAATCTTCAATCTAATCCATTTTTCCATCCAAATATATTCCTTAAGCACTAAGTGAAAGTGACATAAAGTAATGAAGTGATGGATGATGGTAAGTGTTGAAAAAGGTAAGTTTACTTTAAAGTTAAGGAAGGATTTTTGATAATTTGGTAACTTACCACTTCTTTCTTTTCCTATAAACGCACAAGTTTTCTTCTCATTTTATCACACACATTCTCTTTTTCTTCTTCCTATAAGCTATTTTAATGGCTTATTCTTCTCTTCTTCTTCTTCCTTACTAACTTTCTTAAAATAATATCAAACCAACTCCAAACTCCACCAAACTTTGGCAAATACCTTAAAATACCATTAGAACACGGTTTAGCATCTAAAAAGTTGAAGAATGATGGAGGAAAGGGTAGAGAATGGTGAGGCCGAAACTATATAAGAGGAAGGAGAAAGTTTGGAAAGCTTCGGTGCAAGAAAAGAGGAGGAACCATCGTCGGTTTGGTTTCAAGAAGATAGGAGCAAATTCAAAGTACTACGAAAGCTCTGCCGAATTTACGGGAGCTTGGGAAGGAGGGAGCATTAGTAATAGTGAATACTCGAGTTATCTTTAATTATTCAACTGCTTAAAATATTGTTAAGTATGATCGGTTAGTGAATTTATATGCTTGGTCAAGAATTGGATGAGTATATGGATGCTAAGATGGTTGATAACTTGGTTGTGAAATTCTATAACCAATTGATGTGAAAATAATATTAAAGTTAGGTAATGGTTAGTAAACTAACCATAGTTAGTTTTTAAATCCAAATGAAAAGTGTATGAAGTTGTTTAGCCTCTTAATGATTTTAAATATCTAAAAAAAATTAAAATGAATATTATAATAATATAGTATTATAATATGAAATGAAATGGGAAAAATTAACATATATGAAGTAAAAATGTTGTTTTGATCAAAGAAGCTTTAACACACTGTTTGCAGCACTTTTTCGCAGCAGTTTTATAAATTGTGAAATTTGATTTTAAAAGTTAACCATTCTATTTCATATCTTTTATAAATGGTTTTAAAAAATAATTAAGTGTCTTAAATAATGATTTGGAAGTTTTATAAATCATTTCTAAAGAATGAAAGGAGTATGCGGAAACGACTAGTACACGTGTTTTGTCTGTGAGATCCAAGGAGACTTAAGCGAGAGATGGAACATGGCGAAGGGAAAGCCCGGATACTGTAAAATAATGTTTTTTGATATGAGATTTAAATAAATAATTTGGAAATGTTTTTCCTAAGTAAAAAGTAAAATGATTTAGAATTGTTTCAAGATTTAAATAGGGGTTTTAATTAACCAAAAGGATTTGATAAATGAGGCTTAATGATTCCATATATAGTTAAGAAGACAAATGGAATAATTTAAAATAATATATCTTTTCGAGATATTTATGAATGAATAAAAAGATGAATTAAATAGAATGATGATTAATAGTCACATATGAACTTAACATCTTTTTAATCGATGATTGGTTCGAAGGAACCTGGGTCGGATTTGGGTAACTCCTTATCCGAAAACCACTTCGAACCAGTGTATATGTTCAGGAATGAAGACATCTTGATAATGAAAGACATGTTGAAGATGATGATTATTGAGGATCAAAGATCTTTATAGCAGAAGGACTGCTTGTTGACATTCTCTGGTCGCTCCTAATATAGAGATATTTATTATAGCAGTGGTCCTAACGTGTTTTGAAATCTTTGTATTACAAGGACTACTCGCTACTGATCCTAGGGATGATTCCCAAAAGGATGCGTTAGGAGGAGTGCCTTTGGTTTTGTTCATTCCTAGAACGAACTTGTATGGCCGAATATTAGACATTGCAATTCTAAATCCTGAATATTGATTTTTACAAACGTACATCTATTGGTGGCATAGGAGGCAACTCCTATTGGCTTAACACCCTTATCTGAGATATACGAGCTCGGAGGTTGTATGTTTGTGGAAGTCAATTATTGATAAACAGAAATGGCAATGTGGCATTCTAAGTGGAATGTGCTTTGTGGAAGAATAAAGCATGGCTTTGTGAAAAACAAAGTATGGCTATATGAAAAGAAGAGCATAGCCTCTCTAGCCTCACAACCCAGTAATGATACGGGATACTATGTGGTCTGCAAGACACAATTACGGGCTATCGAATGAAATGCGAAAAAGGCTGCAGCCTTCCATGGGTAGAATAAGTGGCGTATGAGTCCTTAGATGAGCAGCCATTGATATTGATTCACATTGGTTGTTAATAGCTTTATAGTGGCGTATGGGTCCTTGGATGAGTAGTCATTGATATTGATTCCCATCGGTTGTTGACAACATTATAGTGGCGTCTGAGTCTAGCCATTGGATATATGGTTGTTGCAACCAAAACACCACATCGAGCCACTAGTTCCTTGTCCTGTTGGAAATCCAATCCCAATACGAGCTTTACGGTTTTAATTGTAGTCCCAAAATATCTGTAATGCTTTGCAAACATTTTAGCTACCCCTTTGGTATCATATATTTCGTTGACCTAGTCCGGATATTTTACCATAAGCTTAGTCTGGATATTGATACTTTATTTTGATTATAGTGTAAACCCGTGCTTTGCACACGGATCTACTGCCAAAAATGTTATAATACTATTATGCAAAGATGAAAGTGATGGTGAGTCCATATGTTGCTGATTGATTTGTAAAAAATATATTGTATATTACTTGCTCAATATGTAGGTATCCACCGATTTGCAATAAATTATAGTTAATAATTATATTATAACTACTATAATATTAAACCACAATTTCAATGCCATGGTCATTTGTGAACCCAGAGCCATAAGTGAATCAAGATAATAATTCTATTCATGTGTTAAACTTAAAAAAACAATTTGTTAATGAAGAATTACTTATGCTGGTTCGAGCACAACCAATATTAAAGAAAGAAATATGAAATCAGAATAAAGTTGCTGCTATCAATCACTGAAACATGTAAAAGAGCGGAACATTATCTTAGAATCAAATAGATAATGTAAAATGTCTCTATTACAAACAGATCACGGGTTTAATATTTTTTTAACACATAAAGCATGATTGAATCAAAGTGGGTGGTCGGTTTGTCACAGTCGTAGGTGACTCGGTTGGATGGACGGCGACAAAGTTTGTCGACCGAAGGTCGTGTGCATGTGCATACATTTGTGCACAACTTCATGTTTCCAAACGAATGAAAGTGAGAGAGTGGAAAACTGGAAGAAAAAAAGAGAATGGGAGGAGAAGCAAAATAGGGAACGGGTTTGGGTATGTTGGTGGGCTTCGGCCCAAAGAAAAAAGGGAAAAGGTTTTTTAGTTAAAAATGTTAAATTATATATATGGTTTGTAAATTTTAAAATGTCATAACTAATGCATACGAATTCTGATTGAAGCGAAATTCATTGCGACGGGTTCGTATCAACGAACACTACGTCGTCATATGAATTGTTGTCGAGTTTGAATAAGTGAAAAATTATGGTATATTTAAACGGATGGAAATTTAATCACCCGATTTAAAACAAATCGTCGTTTAAATTTATATGACCTATCTATCGAAGATATTTGCCTAGATAAAAATAGTGATGAGTTAATTCATGTTAATTATGATGTTTTAACATCAGTTTAGCAGAATAAAACACCGTTCCGCTAATTGTATTTAATTGGACTCCAGTTGGTAGAATAAATCACTGTTCTGCCATTATTACTGAATATGTGTGTTTTTGGACATTGACTAGCAGAAATAAAAACCTGTTTTGCCGTCATATTTTTATGGACATCTATTTATTATCCTGATAATTATATTGGGCAATATGATGTTGAATAAATTGTCAAAAATGGATTAATGTGAATATCTGAATCTTTTATTCTGGATTGTTATGAAATTGATGGTAACTTGATTAAGTACCATTGAAATTAATAAGCCTTCTTTTCCAATTTGGAAGTTGGCTTTTGAACCATAATTATTTTAAGGACGATTATTATTTATTAATGAAAATTTTAAGATAATTAATTATTATTTAATAATGATTTAAGGTTAATTATTTTATGATTCTTAAAAAGTTATTTAATTATTGTTCAAATTTATTTAACTATTTAAAATGTTTAAATTTTATTTTAATTATTTATTTAAGGTTATTTTGTAGTAATTGGATTTAAAAGTTAATATTTTTTTTAAATTTACTTAGTATTAAGATATTATTATTATTTTAAAGATAATTTGTTCAAATATTAATAATGTTTTAAAAATAATATATTATATGGTAAACTTTTATAAAAGAGTATTTTCCTAAATTAAACTTGGAGAATTTATATAGAAACTTTATAAGTATTATTTCAAGATAATTATTAAATAAATATTTCGGAAGTAATGGTATGCTTTCATGGTGGAAATCAGAGGCAGGGATTGCCTGTAGTTAACTTTGGATTTCTCTGGGATAGAGACGTAATCATTGAGCTCTGAATCCATGGTTGATACCGCATGGTGCTTTCCATATTTATTTTTAATAGTTTTCAAATATTTTTGAAGGGAATGGTTTGAGAATATACTTATTCTGGTGAGATAATTATATACCTTTTGCTAATGCGATTTAATTTAATGAAATTTAAATTAAATAAGGCTCAATTATTTTAGTGGGAAATGAAATCTTTGGTTGAATCATTGTTTATTTGATAGTTAGATAACCGACTATCAGTCTGGACCAAAACGTAACTTTGGAAATATCTAGGAGAAATACGGGAATTATATTGTACAGTTAACGTTCGAGGTGCTATACTGTACGTATAAACTCATTTCATTCTTCTAGGACGATTATAAGGAAATCCATCCACTAACGGTTAGGAGATGATCTCCGGTCTTGTTTTCGTCTGTTTATTTCGTAGAGAAGCGGGGTTGAGTTTACCGAAAATATCGAAAGTTGTTTCGAAGACACCGGGATCGGATAAGTTATCCGAAAACCACTTTGATCCAAATAATACGTTCCAACGTGAAGACAAGAGCATGGAATCAAAGACGGGGCATTGAAGTGCAAGGGCTACTCAATACTAATCCTAAGGATGATTCCAAAGTTGATGTAGTAGGAATAGTGCCTTCGGTTTTGTTCAGACCCAGAATGGACTTGTATGGATGAATGCTTTCAGCACATTGTCATTGGAGGACAATGAGCATTCTAAGTGTAAATTGTTTAAAAGGTAATCTTAGCCTCAAGCCTCATCAACTGGGAATGACTGAAAATCAGGGAGATGCAGCAAGGTTGAGTGCGTCACACCCAATTAGGGTATGTTTGTCACCTTTCTATATACCCTCGGATATTATAAATACAATGCATGGGAAGGAGCTTGATAAGGGTGGGAACACCCAAGTTGATAGCATATTCAGTACTATCCAGGTTAGGGGTAGGCCGATCTTGTGTTGTAGGGGATCTCGGCGAGGTCCTTGGTACATTTTTCTATAGGTGTACTGTGATAGGTGGTACCCCAGTGCCTAGTCATTGTATGGAAATCCATTCTCCAATACGAGCCTTTAAGGTTTTGGTTGTAGAGCCTAGTATGCTGAAATTTAATTAATGTAACAATTTTGGCTATTTCAATAAGTATTTGTACTTAGACACTATTATAATATCATTGGATTGTCTATAAAAGTATTTTGGTTATCGTAAGGGAAAACTCGTCGTGTTTATGTGTGGCGTGACCTTACGAGATATCTTTGACTTTTAAAGGATTTTTGAAAGTTATAATGAATAAAATTCCTTGTGATTTAAATTCTCACGCTGGTTTTACCAGACTGACCCGGGCGTGGTTTTTCCTAAATGCTCGGGTCAGACCAAGTATATTTCTAGGTTTAGATGGATTTTTGGAGCTTCAGGAGAGGAGCTGGAGGCCCAGAGACATATTCACATAGATGATTATTTTTTCATTGCATTATAGTTATGTTCATCTATTGTGAGGACAGGTTGTTATAACTGTCCGTGCTAAATAGTTTAGTATACTCTAATTGATATCTGTACTATGAACATTACGGTTTTGTTTTATGTAAAGATTTGTTCTATATTATAGATTATTCATTTCCGTTGTGAGATTCTGTGTTGTTTGGTTTTCTTTCTATCTTCTCTATCTACTTTCTACTTTCTTTTTCTTAACTATCCACCTTTCCGTGCAATTTGGGCTAGACAAGTGTGGTTAAAATGTCAGTCTAAACTGTATGGAAAAGTGGGTCGTGACATCGTGGTATCAGAGCTTAGGTTGAGCGAATACCTAGGCTTTGGTGGGATTACTCATTAGAGATAAGGTTAGTAATACCCTAGAATAAGTTTGAGTGTATATATATATGAGAGTGCATTTTTGTTAGTGATATAAAAACATTTTATATTATGTTAATTGATCTGTTGAGTGGCTTATGGATTCTGGTCAATACGAATAGCTAACGTTATTGATAAGGATCTCTAAACACTTGAACAAGGCCAACGGACACAATATTGTTTTAAGTAGGTAAATGAAATAATTTTATCCAGGATATATTCTATATATTAAAGACAACGATTTCAAAATATATAGTATTTTGAGATGTTGTTTGATAAGTGATGATAATATTTTATCATTATCATCTAGGATTCGATTGCTCATAACAATCTAGTTTTGAGTAGCCTCTGTTGTTGTCATTCTGACTTGAGTATTCCTTTAGAACCTGGGTCTTGTAGAAAAGAGCTTTGGAAAATTTGATTTTGAGTAAAATGTGTTTACTAAAAAAGATTTTTAATATTTTAAGAAAATAATTAGGAAGATTTACATATATAAATGCAAATTTTATAATAATTGATTTATAAAATGAGATATTTGAGAATTTAAAACTCCAATGATTTCAGAAAATTGTTTTAAACAAATTTTTGAGGGAAAATGATTTTGGTATTACTTAAGTACAGTTTTTAAATGATAGTAATTTAAAAGAAGAGTTATTTGAAGTGTGTACCTATATGTACTTTTTAGCATATGTGAATTCCTGAAAACCTTAGGATCTCATTCTTAGGTTGTGTTAGTTAATTATAGAGGACTCATAGTGTCGTCCGAGGAGAGCGTATGAAGATTAGGCAGTATTTCAGCAAAGAAGTGACTAGAGAGATTATGGAACCTATTGAGCAGCCATCGTTGTATGAAGAGGAGTTCGAGATAGAAGGAGAAGAGGAATATGAGATAGAAGAGGAGCCCGAATCAGAAAACGATTATGCTATTATCTGGGAAATGGGTGAAATTGTTAGCGAGTCACTTACAAACTGGGATACCCTTCTTAGAGATGACTTATGGCCTAGGGTAGAGATGTTGATACCTAGGGAACCAAGCTGGGGATTGTATGGATTCCAGACAGGGATGCTGAGACTGGTGAGATGGAAGGACCCGAAGTGGAGGACTCTGATGGAGAGAGTCCACTGTGAGATGTTAGCTTGGATTGGGTAATTCCCTTAGGATGTACACCCTATTAGTATAGATTAGTAGTCCATAAACATCAGGGATGGGTGTTTGGATTGTAAATTAATGAAGTATCTTAGTAGATGCTTTGATATGGGTATATATGTATAACTGGCTAGTGGTTATAGATATCTCATGGATATGTGTATATGTATATGGTGACTATAGTGTTAAAGTATCTTAGTTGATACTTTGTATGGCTAATATTTTGGTATATAAATATATATTATTGAACTTCTGTGATATGGTTGTTTATTAATTCGTTAATTAAAAATCGGTTAGTTATGTTTACTAGCCAGGTTACGGCAATTTCGAGGACGAAATTCTTTTAAAGAAGGATGTAACGACCTGGAATTTTTATCGTCTTGAGTTTTGAATATTTGTTTTTAATATTCAATAATATGATATTTTTAATCAAATAAATCCCTTATTAAATGATAATTGGTAAAAATATATAATTTTAAACCAGGATAATATTTTAAATTTCCAGATTTTATTTATAAAATAGAAAATTGATTTAATTTGAATTTCTTATATATATATGTATAACAATAGAATTTATATGTAAATTAAAAAAAAATTCAAAAAAATATATATGAAAAGAAAAGAATATATTATAAATAGAAATAAATATAGCCGATGAAAAATATTGTTGTATAAATAGAAAGAGATTTAAAAATTGGGATTTTCTTATATATATGCATATAAGTTTAAGAAAGAAGAATGTGTGTATATATATACATATAAGTTCAAAAAGGAAGATATAGTACTTATAAACAATTAAACATAGTATATTAAAAACAATATATAATGGAAAGTGGAAAAGAAGTAAATATATAAGGAAATATATATATAAATATATGATGATAGAAATGAGAAAAATTAAATAAAATCATTTAACTTATTGAAAAAGGAAATCTTTCACAAATCATGTTTTAACAAAAATGTTATTTTTATAAAAATAGAATAGCAAAACTTCTATTGCTTGAGTTATATATATTATTTAAATATAGGAATAAATATAAATATGAAGACTTAAAATTGTTTTAGTCAATACCACTTAATAATTGTTTAAAAATATAGTGAAGCATGTTTAAAATCAAACGTTTAACACAAAAACTTACAATTCAAATGAAACACACACACACACACACACATATATATATATATATAAACACATCTGGTCATAAATTTTGCAAGTAAAAAGTAAAACAAAGTTACTAATGAAAATAAGGCCTGGTCGAAGAACATGTAGGCTGAAGCAAAATAATTTATATATATCAACTCAGCAAAGCAAAGCAAAGAATGAAGAAAAGAAAATATATAAACCTATTGCATGTCTGGTTAAAAGTAGGAAAGATCAAAACATACATCTTAACTTCTCTTCATCTCAACATCATATCATATCAGCAACCACATCATTTCAATCCATTCACCATAAAACATTGTACAAATGCATCATCCCATACTTTCATAAACATGAATATATAGGCTTGTATGTGTGTTATGCTTCGGTTTCAAAACACTGTAAAAAAACTCTGTAAACAAAACACAGTAAAAAGAAAAGAAAAAAAAGAAGCACCTGTTCTTACAAGTTCAAAAGCCAAGCAAACAAGTTTTTCCAAGACATTCAAATAAAAACTAAAGATCAACTGGAAGTTTTCAAAGATCTTAACATGATCACGGTGAGAATTTAATTTTAGAAAACCTGGGAATGTTTTATAATACTCTGTCAAATTTACAAAGGAGGAAACCCATTATTGCTCAAGTTCAAAAATCATTATCTCTTAATTCATTTCGAGATTGCTAATGATGTAAATTAGTGAAATGTTTGTTTTTGGGTTTAGATCACACTAAAAATAGTTTGTAGCTTGTTAATTTTATATATTGTGTGAAATTGCCAATTTACAGCAAGTAACCAGATTTTGTTGATTTTTCAACATCTTAAAATAAATGATTCATACATATAAACATGATTGTAGCATGAAAATAGGATTTTTAGTGAAGAAATTACAATTTTTAAAAGCTTAGATTTCGAGAATTTTTGAGATGATCAAATTTCACTTAAAAAATTATTTTGGGTTTGGGAATGGATGAGGCGGCGGGTCGTTGGCTTCGAGGTGATGGTGGAGTCGAAAACAATGTTTTGACCATGGGGTTTTTGTTCTAGTGATGTGGGTTGGGCGCGGCGAGGAGTTTTAGGGTTTAGGTATTTGTTTTGGGTCTCGGTTTCTTATGGAAATGCGACAAGGGGAGAGGGAGTTAGGCGTGTGCATATATGGGGAATGGTAGCGGAGGTGATGGCGTTGACGTGGGTAAGTTTCGGTGGTGGATGGTCGACTATGGTGGACGGGCGAGGTGATTGTGTGGCACGGCATATTCCAGTATTTGGGTGAAGATTCGAAAAACTCATAACTGAAGGTTTGTGGTGATTTAGGTAGGTTGTCGGTTTGTGGCAGTCGTAGGTGTCTCAGTTGGATGGACGACGACAAAGTTTGTCGACCGAAGGTCGTGTGCATGTGCACACATTTGTGCTCAACTTCATGTTTCCAAATGAATGAAAGTGAAAGAGTGGAAAACTGAAAGAAATAAAGAGAAAGGGAGGAGAAGGAAAAGGGGGAATGGGTTTGGGTATGTTGGTGGGCTTCGGCCCAAAGAAAAAATGGAAAAGATTTTTAAATTAAAAATGTTAAATTATGTATATATTTTGTAAATTTTAAAATGTAAAAACTAATGCATACGAATTCCGATTGAAGCGAAATTCATTGCAATGGGTTCGTATCGACGAACACTACGTCGTCATATGAATTGTTGTCAAGTTTGAATAAGTGAAAAATTATGGTATATTTAAATGGATAGAAATTTAATCACCCGATTTAAAACAAATATCATCGTTTAAATTTATATGACTTGTCTATTGAAGTTATTTGCCCAGAAAAAAACAGTGATGAGTTAATTCATGTTAATTACGATGTTTTGACATCTGTTTAGCAGAATAAAACACCGTTTCGCTAATTGTATTTAATTGGACCCCTGTTGGCAGAATAAATCATCGTTCTTCCATTAGTACTGAATATGTGTGTTTTTGGACATTGACTAGCAGAAATAAAAACCTGTTCTACTGTTGTATTTGCATGGACATCTATTTATTATCTGATAATTATATTGGGTAATATGATGTTGAATAAATTGTCAAAAATGGATTGATGTGAATATATGAATCTGTTATTCTGGATTGTTATGAAATTGATGGTAACTTGATTAAGTACCATTGGAATTAATAAGCCTTCTTTTCAAATTTAGAAGTTGACTTTTGAACCAAAATTGTTTTAAGGACGATTATTATTTATTAATGATATTTTTAAGATAATTAATTATTATTTAATAATGATTTAAGGTTAATTATTTTATGATTCTTAAAAAGTTATTTAATTATTGTTCAAATTTATTTAACTATTTAAAATGTTTAAATTTTATTTTAATTATTTATTTAAGGTTATTTTGTAGTAATTGGATTTAAAAGTTAATTTTTATTTAATATTTAATTAGTATTAAGATATTATTATTATTTTAAAGATATTTTTTCAAATATTAATAATGTTTTAAAAATAATATATTATATGGTAAACTTTTATAAAAGAGTATTTTCCTAAATTAAACTTGGAGAATTTATATAGAAACTTTATAAGTATTATTTTGAGATAATTATTAAATAAAGATTTCGGAAGTAATGGTATGCTTTCATGGTGGAAATCGGAGGCAGGGATTGCCTGCAGTTAAGTTTGGATTTTTTTTTGGGATAGAGACGTAATCATTGAGCTGTGAATCCATGGTTGATACAGCATGGTGCTTTCCATATTTATTTTTAAAAGTTTTTAAATATTTTTGAAGGGAATGGTTTGAGAATATACTTATTCCAGTGAGATAAGTATATACCTTTTTGATAATGAGTTTTAATTTATTAAAATTTAAATTAAATAAGGCTTAATGATTTCAGTGGGAAATGAAATCTTTGGTTGAATGATAGTTTATTTGATAGTTAAATAACCGACTATCAGTCTGGACCAAAACGTAACTTTGGAAATATCTTGGAGAAATACGGGAATTATATGGTACAGTCACCGTTTGAGGTGCTATACTGTACATATAAACTTGTTTCGTTCTTCTAGGACGATTATAAGGAAATCCATCCACTAACGGTTAGGAGATGATCTCCGATCTTGTTTTCGTCTGCTTATTTCCTAGAGAACCGGGGTTGAGTTTACCGGAAATATCGAAAGTTGTTTCGAAGAGACCGGGATCAGATAAGTTATCCGAAAACCACTTCGATCCAACGAATACGTTTCTAAGTGAAGACAAAGGCATGGAATCAAAGACGGAGCATTGAAGTGCAATGGCTAGTCGCTACTAATCCTGAGGATAATTCCAAAATGGATGTAGTAGGAATAGTGCCTTCGGTTTCTTTCAGACCCAGAGCGGACTTGTATGGATGAATGCTTTCTGCACATTGTCATTGGAGGACAATGACAATGTGCATTCTAAGTGTAAATTCTTTAAAAGGTAATCATTGCCTCAAGCCTCATCAACCAGGAATGACTGAAAATCAGGGGAGATGCAGCAAGGCTAAGTGGGTCACACCCAATTAGGGTATGTTTATCACCTTTCTAGATACCCTCAGATATTATAAATATGGTGCATTAGAAGGAGCTCGATAAGGGTGGGAACACCCGGGGTGATAGCATATTCGGTACTATCCAAGTTAGGGGTAGGCCGGTCTTGTGTTGTAGGGGAACCCGGCGAGTTCCTCGGTACATTTTCTAGAGGTGTACTGTGATAGGTGGTACCCCAGTGCCTAGTCATTGTATGGAAATCCATTCTCCAATATGAGCCTTTACGGTTTTGGTTGTAGAGCCTAGCATGCTGGAATTTAATTAATGTAACAATTTCGGCTATTTGAATAAGTATTTGTACTTAGACACTATTATAATATCATTGGATTTCTAATAAAAGTGTTTTGGTTATCGTAAGGGGAAAACCCATCGTATTTATATGTGGCATGGTCTTACGAGATAACTTTGATTTTTAAAAGATTTTTGAAAGTTATAATGAATAAAATTCCTTGTGATTTAAATTCTCATGCTGGTTTTACCAGACTGACCCAAGCGTGGTTCTTCCCAAATGCTCATGTCAGACCGAGCATATTTCTAGGTTTAGATGGATTTTTGGAGCTTCAGGAGAGGAGCTGGAGGCCTAGAGACATATTCACGTAGATGATTATTTTTCCGTTGCATTATAGTTGTGTTCAGCAGTTGTGAGGACAGGTTGTTATAACTGTCCGTGCTGAATAGGTTAGTATATTCTGATTGGTATATGTACTATAAACATTATAGTTTTGTTTTATGTAAAAATTTGTTCTATATTATGGATTATTAGTTTTCATTGTGAGATTCTGTGTTGTTTTGTTTTCTTTCTATCTTCTTTCTACTTTCTTTTTCCGAACTATCCGCCTTTCCATGCAATTTGGGCTGGACAAGTGTGGTTAAAATGTCAGTCTAAACTGTACGGAAAAGTTGGTCGTGACGCTATTTTAAATATAAACTATTTTAATTTATAACTATTTTAATATATATATATATATACTATTTCAATATTTAACTGTTTAAGTTGGAAAGTGATATGATTTAAAAGGTGAATTTGATTTCGAAAGAGATATGATTTTAATGAATGTGATATTTTGATATGAACTATGAACTGTTTTGAAATAAAACGACCACGGTGTGAATTAAGCGTTTGGTTGTTAAAGAGACCAGGATCAGATATTGTCATACTCTCTACAAATACCAAAAACTACGTTAACAACTTTGCACGTGGTGGAGATTCCAGAACGAAGGAGGATGGTTTGGCGATGTCTATATGAGGTATTAACGCAGCCCTGACTCCCGCGAGTCAACTTGATGTGACTAAAATAGGAGCTACGCCGGGCCGAGTGAGGTCGCTCCTCCTATTGGGCACATTTCTTCGATACCATTCTATTACTTTGTGATTTGATTGGGTGCACCTTTGATTTGGGAGTCTGTCTCGAGGTGGGCGGTAGTTGCTGCTACGCGTTACCACCAGTTCGGATCCGCAAAACGGTAGTATCCTACCCTAGGCATTGCCTCACGTGCCTTGTCACATGCCTTATTGCGCCTTCTACGAGTTTGGTTTGTACCGTACCTATGGAGTGCCCTCTGATAGCCCTCCAGTTTACATAGGAATTACGGTACTATATAGACTACGGGAATATATATAAATGTGTTAAGGGGGATATGGGTAACGCCTTAACACTATTTTAATAGTTTACTTTACTCTAGACATTATATATGTAGCATATTGTACTATGTATGAAGATAGTTTAACGGATCCTTAGAGGATGGGAATCCCATACATCCTTTGAGTTACTTTGTATTTCACTTGACATTTCACTTGAGTTAAATTTACTGGTATAAGAATGTTAATCCTGACTCGAGTGTTTTGTGTTTTGCTTTATGCTCGAGTCAGACTGAGTGTCACAGCATTTGAGACTCACCCTTGGGCTTGGAGCTTCGCTTGGAGGTCTTTATCTGTTCAGCTTTTTAGTTATTCCTATTATTACCAATTGTTTATGTTCATACTTGTAAGTTGATTGTATATTAGTCACTTTTATGTATTGGATATCTGTTGTATTTTGTTTAAGACTCTATTGTTTATATAATAGCTTCATGAACTACTATTTTTCTATTTCCGCTGCTTATTATTGTATTACTCTGTGTTTGTGATTCTGTGATTGATTTTATTTACTGTATATGCTGAGTTTTTCCAAATATAAATTAACAATCTGTTGTTTTGAGCAATTCAAGTCTAACATGAGTGGATGATTGTCGATTTGAATGGTTCGAAATAGCAGGTCGTTACAATTGGTATCAGAGCTCTGATTTAGGCAAAACTTAGCATATGGAGTAAAAACTCATTAGGGATAGGGTAGTAATACCCTAGAATGAGTAGAGTCATTATAGAATCATATTCGTTCGATTTTGAAATTCTTTGTTAGGATCCTCCTAGATTAGGATTCCTTTTGAATTTTGGAACTATTCCTTTATTCAGAAATCCATCCTTTGTTCATGTTCTATTGATACTGGAGCATCCCACAGCTCTATTTCTGTTGATCTCTGAAATAAATTCAACCTCAATTGGCAAATTCATCCTTGTGCGTGACTCAATCCCATCGGAAGTCCCGTCAACCTTAGTATGATTTGTAATGGGGTGAAACTCCTTTACAACAGGCGTCGATTCATCGGAAATTTCTTCATCCTCGGTTTTTATGTTGTTATCTCTTGCAAAGCCCAAACCGTTTCTTTAGTAGATGACCCGGGTAATTCTCTTGTGATCGAATGTCGATTGCCTCAAGATTATGCAGGCAGTTTCATCTTTCCGCTTGATTCTCAACCTAGTGATCTCAACTCCACCCCTGTTGTCCAAACCTTTCCGGATGTCTTTGGTGAAGTCACTTCTCTTCCTCCCAAGCGGGAAATTTAATTCCACATCAATCTTATTCTTGGAATCTCGGTTGAACCGGTTAAGGCCACCGCAATTAATATAAATTTATCCATCTTTCCTAATTTGTAATTTAATTATATCATCTTCCTTTCGAGCCTATCTTCTTAGTTAGAGTTTACTTTGATTAGGGTTCCTCTAAATTTGAATCTCTATCCTTGTTCTAGGATCCATTTTTTCGAACCATCCTGTGAGGGAGCATATTTGTAATTAATATAAAAATGTTTTGTATCGTGTTGTTTGAGTTGTTAAGTTTGAACTTTGGGTTTTGATCGATTCATCTGGCCAACGCTATCGATAGGAATTCCAAAACACTTGAACAAAGCAAACTGACACAATAGTGTTTTCGAAAATGAAATAATTTTGTATGATTATATTTTATATATAAAAGTATAATTTTCTGAATTTGATAGTTAAATTAATTGGGTATTAGAAATGATAATACTAGATTATCATTTATTGTTTTGTCAACCATTAACTATTGCTGTTTGTTATAAGGAGTTGAATTTCAAAAAACATGGTTTATAAATTTGATTTGGAATAAATTTAAATTTAGGATTTGAGAATTAAATTTTCGGTGCTTTTCAAGTTTGGTTTTCAATGTTTCGAGAAATAAATATATTATTTAAAACTATTTTCGAATGGAAATTGTTTTCAAGAATTTTTAAAAGAAGTAAGTCAGTACTCTCCTCTTTTGTCGCTGGAAAAATAATTTCGGTGATGACTGCAACATCATCGACATTCATTTTGGAGTCTCGAAGAAGGGAGACCACTTAGTAGGATCACTACACTTTTTTTTAGAAAATGGATTTAATTTAAATTTCTTGAGTATGATTTGATGTACAAAAATATATATATGTACATATTTATTTTAAAATTGGTTTAAACTAAAACCGAAAATTGAATTCTTAAGTTTTACGTTAAGTAATGGTTTCAATTATTGAAATGAAGCAATTTTTTTGAATAATTGGAGTATCTAAAATAAGAAATAAATTGAACAACTTGAAACAGTTGAACTAGGATACAATTTATTGTATCATACTCAATTGCATTTTATAACATATATAACTTACCTGAATATTCAAAAAGTTAAAATGCAATGTAAATATGTTATTGAAGGTTATACAAGAGAAACTTAAGTAATAAATTGTCTAAAACTAAATTTTTTCTTAAATAAATGTGTCAATAAAATGGTAATTTGTATTAGTGCTCAATTACATTTTGAAAAAAATCAAATGTAAATAATGGAAGTAAACTAATTGAATGAAATTACATTGAATTGAAATTAAACAAATGTGAATACATTGAATATTCATTTATTGAATAAAATGGGTTGAAACCAAATTAGTTGAATATAAATAAATTAAAAACAAAATGGATTGAATAAGGTAAATGCAAATATATATGAAATGTAAACTAATTTAGAGTGAGTTAAATAGAATAATAATAAATGGATATTAATAAGTAATGAGCTCTTGAAAATGAAATTTATATAGTTTTGAATTAACAGTTTGAACTAAATAAAATAAATGGAAATTAATTGTTGTATTTTGCATTTCGAATCTATCTTTCCTTTTTGTTGCTTCTATTTTCCTATCTCGTTCCTTTTCGAGGATAAAATGTTTTGAGTGGGGGAGAGTGTAACGACCTGGAAATTTTAACGATTTTATAATGTAATTAATTGAATTTTTCATGAAGTTTAAAACAATAAGATTTGCAATGGAAATTTGATATTTTTGATTCTATTCAAACGTAGCAAGTGTTAGATTTTCATCAGAAAATATATAAGTTTGTTTTGTCGTGCAATTTTATTTAAATTTAAAATCAGTTAAATTGATGAAAATAAAATATTCTTGAAATCTGAACACTTTTATATAATAAAATTGTAAATCATTTTCTAAGTGAGACGTTATATTTCGTTTCGCCAAATTTGGACTGCTCTAGCTCTATTTATTTTATTTACGGCGTTTTAGCGGTGTTTTAGTAGCGAATATCGACTTTTGTAGGATGATCATATAGCCGATATCTATGTACCAGTATGTTCATCTCATCATGCCAATTTCCGCGGTATATTCATTTGTACATTTTGGAGTCCGGTACGCGGCGAAATCTGTAATACGATTAGCTGTATCGGTACCTAAATTTTAACCTTTGGCTTCCCTGTGTCCTTTCGTTGTCCAGCCGTAAGATAGTGAATGGCCACTAACCATAAATATTCCTAGAATTTAATATGTGACTTTTGGCTATTCCTCTAGTTTGGATTTATTATCTGGTTCGTTTATCTTCTATGAGTCCATTCTCATCTTCTCTTTCCATTCGTTCTGATCTTAAAAAAATATAGAAGCTTATATTTGCTACAGAAAAAATCTACTCATTTCCTTTTCATTTCAAAACCACCCTCGACCATTTCATCCGCCTTCAGTCAACATTCTCCGAGCCTCTCCACCGCATCTTCCCACCAATCAGACACTCCGCCACCTCAGCCTCTGACCGCAACCTACACCATCTCCAACTGAACCCTATTCAACTTCACTCCCCACGTCAGCATTAACCCACTCCACCTTGAACCGACCACCACCTTCTCCCCACTGTCAGTTGTGCCATATCCCCCTCCACCATGCAACAGCCAATGTCCATCACCAATATACGTACAGTCGGCCTACCCAAACACCCACCATCGCACACATACCCATCTCGCTTCCTCCTCTAATCTACCATAGAACCCCTCACCAACCGAACAAGCTCCAGCCCTCGTTCCCACACCATGACCATCATCTCCCTCTCCCCTCCGACCCTCCGAGCAGCAGCACCGCCTTTATAGCCGTGTCCCTCTCCTTGCTTCCCACAATCGCCTGCTCACCTTTTCTTCCCCACCATAGCCACCTTGTCATTTCATAGCAGCCCACTTTTTCACCGCATTCCCATCAGATCCGACTCCGGTGCAATATCAGGTTAGCCCACTCTCTATCTCCAAGCATGCCTGACTACGCGCAACCCACAACATCAGCTTGTCCATCGCCCACACACCCTTGTCACAGTAGCCGAGAGCTGTAGCCGAGCACAGACCCTTTGCAACACCCTTTGCCTTCTCTTTATATATATATTTATGATACAAAGCTTATGTAATTCAAGTTTGCATCCATAGGTTAGCAGCCTTCTGTTTTGATTTTTATATAAATGTGTTTTTATAAATATTTTTTAACTATTGTTTTAAAAATATAATATATAAAGATATTTTGAGTTTAAAATATATGTTTTTTAAATTTAATATTGATTTTAAAACATATATATAAAGATTTTATTTTGAATATTGATTTTAAAATATAATATATAAAGGTTTATTTTAAATATGTGAGTAAATTTTAGATTTTTAAAATTTATACATTTTGTTTCATCGATTCAAGTCCGTCGTGCTTTGCTTCGTCCGTCGAATTCGTGTTCATCGTGCTATGCTTCAGAATTTGTGCTTAGATTCATAGCCTGTTGTGTGTCTAACTTCTCTAGCGTCGAAAGGTGACCAATCACTCACGATTAACGTTCTTATATTTAGTAAACTTAATTCAAATGAAATGACGATTGAAATATGTTGTTAAATTTGAATTGTTAGTTATTTAATTGTTAAGTATGATATGCCATTTTCTGCAATTGTTTACGTATGACATATGACACCCTAACCCTATTGTATATATTATATTTAAATTGTTAATGATGATATATGCCTGCTATTGATATGTATGTCATTTCATAATATTATTCTGTTGTTCTCACTTTGCAAGTTCCCTGTTAATTTAGAAATCCCTATGTGTTGAAATGATACATATCCGAACGATATTTTAGACTAGGGAAAAATCGTTATGGGTTGAAATGATAGACCCAAGCGATTTTATTGAATTGAATTTTGGGATTGCGGGTTGAAATGATATATACCCGTAAATATAAAATTTAAATTGCGGATTAAAATGATAAATATCCATATCACTTATCCGTAGGATAGAAAATTATATACAAGCACCATTGATCTTTTTTTTTTGAAAAATGATTTTCAAAGTTTAAAGGAAATATATGGGTTTGATAACTATTGATTTTAAATTTTAATATAAATATTTATTTTAATATGTGTAAAATTTATATTTTTTTTAAATTATATGTTTTGGAAATTTTAAATTGATAAGTTAAGTTTTAAAATGTAAATTATAAAATTTTACTCATAACTTTATTATTTTTAAATAAATAAAATAAGATTTAAATTAGATTTAATAATAAAATAGGATTTGATTTAATAATAATTTAATATAATAAAATTTATTGAGAATTTAATTTAACTAATAATATATATTATGTTTAAAATAAATATTTAAAATTTATATTTATATTTAAAAAAAAATATTTTTGTAATAACTTAAATAAATAGAGGTTGGGAAGATAAATATAAAGTTGACTTGGCATTTAAATTGGGTAATAATTGAATTTTAATAAAACTTGGTCTATAATTTAGTCTAAATATGAGTTGATTTGAAACTTATTGATTTTAAGATTTTAGAGATATGATTTTTTTATAATTTGATAACTTTATTTTTCTATAAAGGTGATTTAAATGAGTATTTCGAATTTAAAAAAACTTGTAATTGAATATTTAATTTCTATTTAAAGTATAATTTGAGATTTTATTTACATACTTACAAAAGGTGATTGAAATTGAATATTGCATATTGATTAAATTGGTAACTTGAGATTTTATTGAAATTGATTAAGTAAATATTTCAAATTTAAATAGAACTAAAGTTGAATTTTTGAAATATAAACGAAATTTATTAAATTGAGTTATTGTAAATTCCTTTGAATATTTAAACTGTGAAACCTATCAAATTGGAAATGGTTTGATTGTAGTTCAAACCTGGATTTGAAATCGATATAGATTAAAAATGGTTTTATTGAGAATTAAAATTTAATTTGAAATTTGTTGAACTGAGACTGATTTAAATTAAATTTTTGGGACTTAAGTTGATTTGAATTAATTTGTGAAATTGGAAGAAACAATTTTATATATGAACAATTTTAATATATAAACTATTTTTATAAATAAACTATTTTAAATCTATAACCTATTTTAAATATAAACTATTTTAATTTATAACTATTTTGATATGAAGTATGAACCGTTTTGAAATAAAACGACCATGGTGTGAAATACGCGTTTGGTTGTTAAAGAGAGCGGGATCAGATATTGTCATACTCTCTGCCAATACCGAAAACCACTTTAACAACTTTGCACGTGGTGGAGATTCCAGAACGAAGTAGGATTGTTTGGCGACGTCTATATGAGGTATTAACGCAGCCCTGACTCCCGTGAGTAAGCTTGATGTGACTAAAACAGGAGCCACGCCAGGCCAAGTGAGGTCGCTCCTCCTATCGAGCACATTTCTTCGATACCATTATATTACTTTGTGATTTGATTGGGTGCACCTTTGATTTGGGAGTGTGTCTCGAGGTGGGCGGTAGTAGCTGCTATGCATTACCACCAATCCGGATCCGCAAAACGGTAGTATCCTACCATGGACATTGCCTCGCATGCCTTGTCACATGCCTTATCGCGCCTTCTATGAGTTTGGTTTGTACCGTACCTATGGAGTTCCCTCTGATAGCCCTCCAGTTACGGATGAATTACGGTACTGTATAGACTATGGGAATATATAAAATGTATTAATGGGGATATGGGTAACGCCTTAACGCTATTTTAATAGTTTACTTTACTCTAGACATTATATATGTAGCATATTGTACTATGTATGAAGATAGTTTAACGGATCCTTAGAGGATGGGAATCCCATACATCCTTTGAGTTACTTTGTATTTCACTTGACATTTCACTTGAGTTAAATTTACTGGTATAAGAATGTTAATCCTAACTCGAGCGTTTTGTGTTTTGCTTTATGCTTGGGTCAGACTAAGTGTCATAGCATTTGAGACTCACCCTTGGGCTTGGAGCTTCGCTTGGAGATCTTTATCTGTTCAGCTTTTCAGTTATTCCTGTTATTACCAGTTGTTTATGTTCAGACTTGTCAGTTGATTCTATATTAGTCACTTCTATGTATTGGATATCTGTTGTGTTTTGTTTAAGACTCTATTTTTTATATAGTTGCTTCATAAACTACTATTTTTCTATTTTTGCTGCTTATTATTGTATTACTTTGTGTTTGTGATTCTGTGATTGATTTTATTTACTTCATATGCTGAGTTTTGCCAAATATAAATTAACAATCTGTTGTTTTGAGCAATTCAAATCTGACATGAGTGGATGATTGTCGATTAGAATGGTTCGAAATAGCAAGTCGTTACAGATCTCATTTTCAAAGGTCTAATTATATATATAATATTTCTCCGCTTTAAAATATAATTCAAGGGTTTAAAAACAACTGTTTTTAAAATATTGTTTACTACAAACCCAAAACACTTCACTTTTAAACATTTCTCTTTAAAACTCCCTTTTAAAGTTCCAATTACATTTAAGGGTTAAGACTAGTGTTATTTAAAACATTATCACAACAAACCCAAAACCATTTCATACTTTGAAAACAATTTCTTTTTAAAACTCTCTTTTAAAGATTTATTTACATTTATTAGTTAAAGACAATTGTTACCCAAAAATTTGTGACAACTAACCCAAAACATTCTTTATAGTGGTCTTTAAAATATTTAACAATAATGTTTTATAATATCTCTAAATATAATCAATAATAAGGGTAAAAACTAGTGTTACTAAAACATTGTCTACTACAACCCAAAACAATTTTACTTATCTCCATTATTAAATTTAAAACATTTATTTTAAAGATCTAAGCATTTCGATTCTTATTAATTAAGATAATAAACTTTTAATTAATTTCTCAAAACCAATTATTTTAACTTAAGTGTTAAAACCCAAACTTCCTTTATTAAATTTATGTAATACTTAATTTACTTTTTAAATTTATATATATAAATACCTTTAAAATACTACTAATATGTTAAAACACTTTCAAAACTACTTAAAAATATATGATAATTATTCATATAGGGTATTATGTAAAAATAAGGAATTTTGAAATAATTAGAAAAACCAAAGTAAACATGTTTTATTTTAAGTCACTTAGTTTAAGAATTTATAATTAATTATTAGAAAAATATTTAAACTTGAAACCAATTTTAAACACTTTATTATAGGTTAGAAAACGACCTTAAAAAGATTAGAGAATGATACATAATTTAAATATCATGTTTAAACAATTTATATCTTCAAATAATAAAGATAGCATTTCTAGAAGTGTTGTGTAAAGTTCTCTTACAAGTTTTAACATATCTTTGCTTCAACTTTGGGTCTAGTTTTCAATGCCTTAAAAAATTATTTTAGATCCATTATTTTTACAATAGTTATTACACTTTGGGTACTTAAAAGCCATGAAGAAAAATCCTAAAGAATATATTTTAGTTATTTTATAGAAATTTCTGAAAACATGGTATTTTTTCCGAAATGCTCATATAGCGACTATTTTGCTATAACTTTTTGCCCTTCGTTCTACTAGCTATCAAATGATTTAAGCTTCAAAATTTTCACAATAAGAATAACATATTATTTACTTGTATAAATGGTAAAGAAATCCCTACAAAAGCTTCCATAAAAATAATCGTTATTTCTCGAAAACAAGTTATTTAAAACTGTTGATATAATGACCTTTTTGCTATTAAGTTTTATATCTTTGGTTTGCATTTTCTATATCTTTTCAAAACATATACTTTTCTTTTCAAAAAACTTATAAAATGTATAAATCAACCAATAAGTTATATCAAAATATGTTCTTAAATTGCCACTTTTCATAAATTAAAGTTAAGAGATTTCAAAGTGCATTTATAGCAACTATCATTGTACGGATAATTCTGTATTCAATTTAATATTTAATATACTTCTATTTTATTCACATATATGACTTCCAAATTCAAACCACATTCCATGAAACATACTTTAACATATGTACTTAAATCAACATGTCCATTTTAAACATTCAAATGTACTTATCACAATTTAACGGTTTTAAGGCAACTAATCAATTAATCACATGCTTTGTAGAGAATATAATTTAGGGTCATAACTTTATGTAGTTAGTGTATATTATAATTAATAATAACAAGAAATTATCAAATGATTTAACAAGCAATTTTCAGGTGATTTAGCAACCAATTATCCAAGTAATTTAGCAAGCAATTGTCCTAATGATTTAACAAGCAATTCAAAGTGAGATAACTCACTTTTATTAAATAAAATACTCTTCCTACACACATTAAATCTTCCTACACTCCTACCACCACTTACTACTCAAACTGAAACATCACTAAAACCTTCTTTCCCCTTCCTATAGAACATGTCCATCACCTCCTTTCACATTCTTTCTCACGTCCACCCTCCTTCCAACTTGCTCATGCCAACACTTACTCCACCACCTTACTCGCGGTCATAACCTCTTCCCTCTCCAAAACTCACGGTCGTAGGCCATCTTTTCATCTCATGCCCACGGCCATAGGGAAGAGGACATGAAGAGGAGAAGATAAAGAAGTAAAGACATATGTAATAGAAGTGGATTTTGTGTAGAGAATGAAGAGGCCTTGCATGCTTATTTATAGCCTTAGGAAATGTGGCAAATGACCAAGAATATTCTCCTTCCTTCCATGCCTTAGGTACACACAAATCATGCCTTTACACAATCATGCTTTTCTTGATTTCTACCATGATTTAAGGGTCCTTATGTCATCTTTCTAGAAGTCTCTAGCTTAATTAATTACAATTAGTTATAAGAGGATATAAGCACTTATTTAATGTGTTTATATATTATCCTCCACGTGTACAAATATTCCTACAACTTTTATTCAACACAGAGTTGATTTTTAACAAAACGTTTTCAGGTCACATTTTCAGTATTTATTCAAAGTGTATATTTTTGTCAACATATTTCATAATAAGTTTTTCTAATATTAGTTATTAATTAAAAAATGTTTAACATGGTTATAAAATCATATTTAATCGTAATTAACCTTTGACACAAATATTTAAATAGTTCAGATATTTAAATACGAAGTGTTTGAAATTCCAGGTCGTTACATTCACTTCCCTTAGAATATTTTTTCCTCGAAATTCCAACACAAGCAATCAAAGAAGTAACCATACCATAACACTTTACATTATTACAATTATTAGCAAATATAGCTTATGGTTTTCCCAAGTTCAAATTTTTTCATCATACAAGGATGACCAAAAAACTACTAAGCGTACCTTTGGCTCAACAGCTTTATGTTATTACTTAGTCGATTATTCATACTACCTCAAACAATTCAAAGAGTCCTTTCCCAAACTCTCCATAAGTCAAACAAACATAGAATGCTAATATGTTAAAGCCCGTATGATGCACATATATCATCTATACACAATATCGATCTGATCACTTGCTCATCATATAGATTCCACTTCCAGACTAGTATATCTCATTTGACTTCTCTAGTGTGGACCCCGATCCGGTTCCTTGATTAGACACTTATGTTCTCCTTATATAGCCATATACTATGATAGAATACTTCAAAATCATATCAAAAATCTATATCAAGTGTTCACCATGAAAAATTTACTTAAAAACCCTTGTTCAGACTGATGCATATCACCTTAAAATCATGTATTCGAATCCTAGATCGAGAACTGTCATGCGAATATATCGATCTATGTACAACTTACGTATTTAATTTAGTTGGTTTCTTAACTATACCAATTTCTTTCCGATTCTCATTTATTTTCATATATAATATTTCTCAGTTAATATAAAATTCATTTATGAAACATTTACTTAAGTTTATAAACATTATGTAAAGACTTATCTTTACTTATAAATATCACTAAATTACATAATCATTTCAAAAGGCTACATCCTTATTTATAAACCATTTCATTATCTTAGGTTCATATTCGTTTACCAAAACAATATTTTATTTTACTGCTCAAATTATTTATAAATAACTAAATTTATAAACATTTTTATAAAAACTTAACTTTATTTAAAAACATTTCTTAGAACACAATTTTATTTTAAAACATTTCAAGACTTAAGTTCATACTTGTTATAATACTCCATTACATCCTAAGAGTATATACAAAAAATTCTTTTACAATTTTACTTCCTAAAATTTCGACGAATGTCCAAAATAACTTTGGATCTTATAATTGAGTCAATCTTCTAGACTTCTTTAGCCATCGGGCTAGGCAAGTAGTTAGGTAGAGGAGGACTCTGGTATCCAAACCAAGAACAGAGTCTACTTTTCATAGACAACCTTAAAGTAAAGACATTTATTAGTTGGCCCAATAACATCGAATGTTCTATTTAACAAGGATGTTTAACAAATTTTAAACTTGTTTTAACATACTGTCTTTCCAAATTAAGAGTTATAAAAATTTAACTTTTATTATTTTTTGTTAAAAATACTTAGCTTTAATTTCTGTATCAATTCGCAAGTTTCGACTGTCCAAAATTGCTAAAAATTCAATTTTGTTTCAATAATTGAAAACTAACAAACAACATATCATAATAAGATGCACAACCAAACTACCCTAATGCATAAGATACATGTGTCCAAAATATAACTTAATAGAAAACTTAAGGATTTAAACTCCGGGTTTTATTTTGAATCATTTGAAATAATAATATATACATATATCTTTTTGGATATCAAATCATACTTTTTGGGATTAAACCAAAATCATTTTTTTAAACTAATTCCCAAAATATTTTCTTTAAACTCCATGGAAAATATTTATATAGATCGAGTAACAACAAAATGATACAAGGAACTGGGTTTTACCAAATAGTACCATATCACCCCTTTATTGAGAAAGGTAATACTTAAAGAAGTGATTACTAACCGAACACATCTCCAGCCCATTTTTTAGTCATTTTCGAGCAACTCGAACTAGCTAACATAAAAATACTTTATTCTCGAATTGACTTGTCGATTTCGAGAGTAACCTCGAAATCGAACAAACCTTAGAACTCTTTTAGAAATATTAGTCCTATTATTACTTCTCCAAACTCTTAGAAACCATTTTCAAAAACACCGAGATTTAAGTACACAAATTCTTAATTTAATTCCTTTTTGTTCATAAATCATATTTATATAAACCATATTTATATAAAGTTACTTTCTTATATAAGATCGTTTCATAAGTGTTTATTTGTTAAATATCTCACATTTCTTTTAGATTATATTAAACAACTTTTATTAAAGTTACCTTTTTAACCCAATATTATCACCGAATGCCTTATAGTCAAACTGCGGAACTTAATTCACAAGGTGTTCGCTTAAATGTTCCCATAAATTACTATCTACCCAACTCATGTTGTAAAAAGGGATAAATTACTTAAAAATCAATAAACAATAGTCAATGTCCATAAACTGGCCGAGCACGACTAATCAAACAATAAATGATCATAATTAAGTATTATCATTAACAAACAAACATATCATAAATAACTATATCAGTTTATTTGAAAATTTATTTTATATATAAAATATTATCCTAGGTAAAATTATTTCATTTACCAAATTTTGAAAACAATACCATGTTGATTTGCCTTGTTCAAGCGTTTAGAGAAACCTAACGACTACGTTGATCAGACGCATCGATCAAAATCCATAAGCACTCAATAGACCAATCAACACAATATAAAACATTGTTCTAACAATAATAAATATGCACTCTCATATATATAATGCACTCTCTTAATGAGTTGTACCCAACCAAAGCCAAGGTTCTCGCTTAATCTTCAGCTTTGATACCATGATGCAATGATCTCCTTTCCGACCCCCAAATGTCGACACTAATACATCTACACGTGCCGAGCACCTGAGGCCGTAATGACAGAACATTAGGGTAAAATAAAAAGAAGAAAAGAACAGGAACAAGAAGAAGAGAACAAAAACATCCGAACTTACAACGAAATGATAAAATATAATATCAAAATGATCTTTTATAAAGAAAACTGTATATGTACAATAATTAGAGCAAACTAACATATCATCAGCCTGGACGGTTATAACTACCTACCCATACAATTACTGATATAAATAAAAACAAAGTAATTGCAGTAGAAATAAAAACTATAGTAGGAAATCATCCAGCTCCTCTCCTAGAGCTCTAGTAAACATCAACTAAATCTGGAAATATACACAGGGCTGACCCGAGCATTATAAGAAAATAGCACCCAGATCAGTCTCATAAATCAGCGTGAGAAACTCAAATCATATGGATTATTTAATGTTATAGAACCTTTCAAAATAAAGGTATCTCGTAAAAACATGCCATAAATAAACATGGATGAGTTTTTACCTTACGATAACCAAACCATTTCATAAGAAAATCTATTGATGGTATAATAATATCTAGAGTTGAAAATACATAAGAAATAGATGTGTTGTGAGTAAGTGGATAACAAAGCAATAATAGGTATACAAATCAAACCGCTAAGGCACGTTTGCTAATTGTGTAGGATTCTAGGGAGACGCCCTCATAGCTATGAGGCGGATCTCCTGCACAAGGATTAGATATATCCTTCCGAGCAGTATACATCCCCAGTGATGTACCATAGGAAATATATATAGCTGTCCAAACTAGCCGAGTGCACCGCTTCCACATGCATATTTATAAATAACTCTAGGAAGGTCGTCGCATGCACCTTCATAGGTTGCTAGCCCTCTAGTAATGCATCCTATCTCTGGTTTTGGTCATACACACTGGTGAGGCTACGTCCGACATTCCAGTACATGAGCCATAACTCGAATAAATCTAAGAACCACACATGGATTCTCATACCTCAACAGGTCTCAAAGTCACAAATGGATTTCCACATCTAAAAATAAATCATGAACAACTACATGTTTTCGAGCATCTCAAATAGGTTTTGAATCCCTGCATAGATTCCATCATCGCAAACCAATCACGAATCTCCTCCAAAGCACATAACACGTATACTTTTGGAATGGTTATGGTTTTAAGTCATCTCATGTAACTTCACTCCCTCGCTTAGCGGGCACTCCAAAACCAATCGATAGTTTCTGGTAATCTCAACCACGGTTCTGTGGGAAACAAACAAACAATTCATAAGAGTGAAGATCACCTTTTAACCGTTTAAGTGGATGGAATTCCTGATCATTTGTCCTAGAAAGAACGAAACAAGATTATACGTACAGTATAACATCATCGAAGATAACTGTATCATATAATTCCCGTGTTTCTTCTAGATCTTTCCAGAGTATATTTGGCCAAGATTTGATAGTCTGTTATTTAACTATTAAATAAAAATAATCAATCCAATCAACGATTTAATTTCATAAGAAACCAAGCACGGTTTAAACACATCAAGATCAAGTCGTGTAAACGACTTTCAATCCCTTTTTATTTAATTTATCCTTTATTAAGTAAAAACCTCTTTTACTATTAAAACCAATGGTTACTCAATAAACCTCTTTATTAATGAAACTCCACCTATTAATTAAAATTTCTTTATTAATTAAAACTTCTTTTATAGACTTGTGTATGTATATATAATCTCTCTTTATAAAAGATATATACTTGTATTCTACTATTTCAATATTTACTTATACTTCAAAAGTATACATATATCTATTTCAAATTGTATAAGTATATTTACAAATCAGTAACAAGATTTTTCCTTACTTAAAATATAATCAAAGAGGTAAAAAACGAATGTTACTTTAAACCTTGTTGCTATAAACGCCTTCTCTTTTATAGATTAAACTTATGACTTTTTCTATCGTTTTATTTAAAGATTTCAATACTTAGTATTCTCTTTAAAATCTCATTTTCAAAGATCTAATTATATTTATAGTATTTCTCAACTTTAAAAATAATTCAAGGGTTTATAAACAAATGTTACTAAAATATTGTTTACTACAAACCCAAAACACTTCACTTTTTAACATTTCTCTTTAAAACTCTCTTTTAAAGTTTTAATTACATTTAAGGGTTAAAGACAAGTGTTAACTAAAACATTGTCACAACAAACCCAAAACCATTTCATACTTTGAAAACATTTTCTCGTTAAAACTCTCTTATAAAGATTTAATTACATTTAAGGATTGAGCACAATTATTACCCAACCATTTTTCATGACTAACCCAAAACATTCATTTATAGTGATCTTTAAAATATTTAACAATAATTTTTTATAATATCTCTAAGTATAATTAATAATAAGGATTAAAAAACAAGTGTTACTAAAACATTGTCTACTACAATCCAAAACAATTTTACTTATCTCCATTATTAACTTTAAAACATTTATTTTACAAATCTAAGCATGTCCATACTTATTAATTAAAATAATGTGATTTTAATTAATTTCTCAAAACCAATTATTTTAACTTATGTGTTAACACCCAAACTTCCTTAAAAAATTTATAAAATAATTAATTTACTTTTTAAAACTTATATATATTAAAATACCTTTAAAATAATAATAATATGTTACAACACTTTTAAAACTACTTAAAAATATATGATAATTATTTATGTAGGATATTATGTAAAAATAAGGAATTTTGAAACAATTAGAAAAACCAAAATAAACATGTATTATTTTTAAAGTCACTTAGTTTAAGAATTTATAATTAATTTAAAAAAATTAAAACATGAAACAAAATTTAAAACACTTTATCATGGGTTAGAGAACTACTTTAAAAAGATTAGAGAAAGGTACATAATTTAAATATCATTTTTAAACAATTTATATCTTCAAATAACAAAGATAGCATTTGTAGAAGTGCTGTCTAAAGTTTTGTTACAAGTTTTAACACATTTTTGCTACAACTTTGGGTCTAGTTTTCAATGCCTTAACAATTTATTTTAGATGTATTCTTTTTACAGTAGTTATTATACTTTGGGCACTTAAAAACCATGAAGAAAAATCCTAAAGAATATATTACAATTATTTTATAGAAAATTTCGATTGCAAGATATTTTTCCGAATTGCTCATATAGCGACTATTTCGCTATAATTTTTGCCTCTTGGTTCTACTTGTTATCAAATGATTTACGCTTCAAAACTTTCAAAATAAGAATAATATATTAACTACTTGTTTAAATGGTAAATAAATCCATAAGAAAGTTCCCACAAAAATAAACCTTATTTCTCGAAAACAAGTTATTTAAAAGTGTCGATATAACAACCTTTTTGCCATTAACTTTTATATCTTTGGTTTGCATTTTCTATATCTTTTCAAAACATATACTTTGCTTTTCAAAACACTTACGGAAGTGCATAAATGAACCAAAACAAGTTATATCAAAATATGTTCTTAAATCATAGCTTTTCACAAATTAAAGTTAAAGGATTTCAAAGTGCGTTTATATCGACTATCGCTAAAGGGACAATTCCGTATTCAATTTAATATTTAATATATTTATATTTTATTCACACATATGACTTCCAAATTCAAACCACATTCCATGGAATGTATTTTAACATATGTATTTAAATCAAGATGTCTTTTTTAAACATTTAAATTACTTATCACAATTTAATGGTTTTAAGGCAACTAATCAATTAATCACATGCTTTGTAGAGCGTATAATTTAGGGTCATAACTTTAATTAGCTAGTGTTTATTATTATTAATAATAACAAGCAATTATCAAGTGATCTAACAAGGAATTATCCAAGTGATTTAACAAGCAATTATCCAAGTGATTTAACAAGCAACTCAAAGTGAGATAACTCAATTTTATTAAACCAAATACTCTACCTACCGACATTAAATCATCCTACACTCCTACTATCACTTACTACTTAAACTAAAATATTACTAAAACCTTCCTACCCCTTCCTATTGCACACATCCATCACCTTCTTCCACCTTCTTGCTCACGTCCATCCTCCTTCTTCCACCTTGCTTATGCCAACACTTCCTCCACGGCCTTACTCATGGCCATTACCTCCTCCCTTTCCAAAACTCATGGCCCTAGGCCATCTTTTCATCCCATTCTCACGGCCATGGGGAAGAGGACATGAAGAGGAGAAGAGTAAGAAGTGAAGGCAAATGTAATATAAGTGGATTTGGTGTAGAGGATGAAAAGGCCTTGCATGCTTATTTATAGCCTTAGGAAATTTGGCAAATGACCAAGAATATCCTCCTTCTTTCCATGCCTTACGTATACACAAACCATGCTCTTACACAACCATGCTTTCCTTGATTGATGGCATGATTTAGGGGTCCTTATGTATGTCTTTCTAGAGCTTTTAGCTTAATTAATTAACATTAGTTATAAGAGGATTTAAGCACTTCTTTATTGTATTTGTATATTATCCTACACGTGAACAAATAATTCCTACAACTTTTATTCAACACAAAGTTAATTTTTAACAAAACGTTTTCTGGTCACATTTTCAGTATTTATTCAAAGTGTATATTTTAATAAACACATTTCAAAAATAAGTTTTCTAATATTAGTTATTTATTAAAAAGTGTTTAACAAGGTTATAAAATCATATTTAATCTTAGACACAAATATTTAAATAATTTAGATATTTAAATACACGTGTTTGAAATTCTAGGTCGTTGCAACTTTAGTATAAAATTATGAACTTTTCCGCTTTCTCGATTCCTTATGAGATTTTCTTTCCAATCTTGCTTTCCTGTAAAACATGAAGTGAATATATCCTTGTTTATTAATTTTAAACTCAATTTCTATTTCAAGCAATCCCCTTTTGGATTTGATTGGATTATAAATTGGCATATATTATTTATTTTATTTGTGTGAGTTATGACTATAATTTGGCTATAAGAGATTGATAAATAACAATAAATTCTTAAATGGAAGCCTAGAAGATTATTGGGTAATTGGAGGGAGCATCAAAATAATTCTCTGGCAATAATAATATTCTGAGTAAGAAGCTAGGAAGTTATTTGCAAAGATGACCAGAAAATCCATAAAAAATAAAAGACCAAAAAATGTCTGGCAATAATGAAAGATCAAAAATTCATCTGATAATAATAGAAGACCAGAAATCCATCTGGCAATAATAATTGAAGATGAGCAGAAATCTTTTTATGCCAAAAATAATAAAAGACCAAAAGATTGCTTGGTAATAATAACAATTTGATCAGAAGACTAGAAACTCATTTTGTAATAATGATAGAAGACCAGAAAACTAATCTGGCAATCATAGAAAACCAGAAATCCATCTAGTAATAATATAAGACCAACAATTCATCTAGTAATAATAGAAGACCAAAAATTTATCTATTAATAATAATAGAAGACAATAAATTCTTATCTGGTAATAGTAATAGAAGACTATAAATCCAAATCTGGCAATAATAGTAGAAGATCAGAAATCCGAATTTGGCAATAATAGAAGGCCGAAAATCCAAATCTGGAAATAATAATAGGAGAGCAGAAATCCTTGTCCGGGAATAATAGAAGACCAAAAATCCATATTTGGCAATAATAATATAAGACCATAAATCCAAATAAGACAATAATAATAGAAGACCAAAACCTTATTCGGCAATAATAGAATAACAAAAATCCTTGTTTGGCAACTGAAGATTTTGTTTTTGTTGAGAAGCACAAATGGCTCATATTCGATGGATCTTCCTCCATAAGATTGTTTAACTTGGAGTGTAAATCGGCTTTGATTTTTGATAGATCTTCCTCTAGAGGATTGATTGATTTGGAGCGCTACTTGGATTTGATTTTGGTAGATCTTCCTTTAGAAGATTGAATGATTTAGAGCGCTGCTTAGCTCTCATTTTGATTGATTTGTTTGCCCATCTTAGGTGATGATATCTACTTGGATCAGACCCCTTATCACCATCTTAGGTGATGATTTAGGTCTGTTGTCCAGTGCATTTTGTTAGTTGTCTTAAGCAGAACCAAAGGTTTACCTGACCTCCCTCTAAGAGATGCTTCAGCGAGGCTTTAATGATGGCACTGAAGGTTGGTTCGACGCTTTGGAAAGGCCAAAGGCTTACCCGTCCTTCCTCTAGGAGGCGGTTTAGTGAGGCCTTTAATGATGTCACTAAAGGCTGGTTCGGTGCTTTGGATAGGCCAAAGACTTACCCTTCCTCTTTCTAGGAGGCATTTCAGTGAGGCCTTTGATGACAGAACTGAAGGCTTTAAGGCCTTTGATGGCCTGGGGCTTTTGATGGCGAGGTCTTTTTCCTTAGGAGAGTCTCGCTCCTTCTCATGGGTGAGCCTGTAAATTCTTCTTCTTCAACTTCTTTATTCATCCTTTGTTGGAAAATACAGTCGTAATCGTTTAGCTTTTCTATGATCTTGCTACTACGTTGTCGTTCGATCAGCATAGTTTATAGCATCTATGCGGGATTATTTTATATATGATTAAGGGTCCTTCCCAATTTGGCCGGAGTGGTCCATCCACTTGATTCTTAGTATTTGCCATAATTCTTCGGAGCAGTAAATATCGTATCTTTCTGCTCTTTTTAGAATTGTAATACTTGGATATTCTTCTTTTATGTTCAGACATCCACTTGATTCTTAGTTCACTGATCACATTTAGAGGCTTTCTTTATCTCTTAACCCACTGATGGGATTTATTCTCAACTTTGATTGATAGCGTTACTTCTTATGCATAGGAAACTCATCATGTCATGGCTTGATATGCCCAAAGTGTGAATGGTAGTTATTCCATCCAATTTACTTTTCATAAAGTATGTAGTAAGAGCTGGGTTGTATTCCTTTATATGTGTGACCCTTTAGTGAATCCATGCTTTTTAGGAGTAATTTTTTTCATGTTCAAATTCACTTTGTGGTTCTGTTGGCAATCGGAGACCAACTTTCAATAATTAATACTCCTGATCTTGTAGATGAAAATCCAATAACCATTCCTGATACTTTGCACTAATCCCATGATGAATGCTTTTTTAGATTATGTTGGAGCAATGCGATTCCAAAGTCAATCTATGTTGAATAATTTTATCTAAGTTGAAATCGAAATTACAAGGGTTTTGAAATTCGAAGAAAGTTGTGATTAAGCCATAATTACGAGGGTTTTGAATCATCCTAGCAGTGAATCCTTGTGTTTTGTTTTGCTTTACCTGACTAATAATCCATGTAAAAATCTTTTCTTGAATTTCTCCCTTTTCAATAAATTTCGATTTGATGGATTTGTTCCCTATTAATTGATCGTCATGATTCTCGATGAATGCTTTTCCATTCTTCGGAAGTTGTTCAGAGATTTTGTTCCCAATGTTCAAAGTTCAGAGGAAATTTTGCCAAACTTATAATCTCTCGATCAAAATGTAAATCTCGAATCAGGGATTGAGTGATCATGATTCATGAACTGATAGTCCTTTATACGAGAATATACCCTTCTAATTCAAATTTTATCAACACAAATGGACAGTGGTGGTTTGGAAACTTCCCTAAAAGACATGGCTTTCAATAATATTCACTTTAAAGATCTATAAATTTCTTTTGAAATAGATAGATATTTTTTTAATTTATGGTGTAATTAGTAATATTTCATTTGATTTACAAAGAATATTATCCAAAAGATGTGTATGGTAAAGTCCTTTGAACAAATATTGGTGTATATTATTTCACCTTTTGTAAAATTGTACCACCTTACGTTTCACTTATCGAAAAGAAATATCTTGTTTATAGGTCTGAAAAGTCATGATTCATGAATTGATTGACTCTGTAGATAAGAACATACTCTTATATAAGAATCCCCTTTAGTGAAATAACTTTCTTAAAAGATTATATCATCATATGGAGAATCAGAATTTTATACATCATCAGAAATTCATTGGTATAAGAAAGTTTCTTTTACGATTTGAACTCATTCTTGCAAAAGTATATATACATATTAAAAAGTCATGTTATATGAAATTACATATAAGAAACTTAAGATATTGGAAATTAATGTATGTGAGACCAGTTAATGCATATGAATCCACTAGTGTAGCCGACATTCCTTGATGCTATCTGATATGGTCGAAGTCATCTGTTACTTGCAACATAAATCCATGGTCGATGTCCTTTGAAATCACTTAATATGTCCCTTTTTTTATGCTTATGTTGTCATCTAATCCAATTAACTTCACTTATTCATACGACATCCCTTGAGCCATGCGATATTTTGTATCCATTCGGTATCATTTAAGTTGTAAGATATCACTTGGTATTATTCAAAATCACTTCTACGCTTGCATTTCTTGCCTAGAGCTTGTGCCTTTTCTGAATTTTAAACCTTGTATCTTGGTCTTCACTTGAAATTTGGTCATATACCGCATGTACTTTTCCTGAATTTATATATAGCCTTCGAAAGCTCATGTACTTATTTAGGATTCATGTTTATAAGAAATTCTAAGTATTTGTAAAACTGTATATACCTTAATATTATATACATACATACATATATATATATATATATGCAAGAATAATTTGTACTTAAAATTTGTATATGTGAAAATTTTGACATATTTTGAAATTGATATGTTTATGGAGCTCATATATATATGTACCTGAAACCTTTATATATCCAAATTCAAAAGTCTGGTATGTTAAAAATCTGTACATAAATCTAGTGTATTTTAAAATTCATACATTTACCATTAAGACCCTTTAAAATATGTGCATCTAAAATCTTTATGTTCGAAATCTATTTTTTTGGGTCAAACCAACTTATTTCAAAACTCCTACATATACATAGGATTTAAATTTAAGGTCTGATGTAAGTAGAATTTCTCCACATACTTGAAACTATACATGCCCATCGTATATTTAATGCTTAATATATATTCGAAGGCTTGGCCCATTGAAAATCATATATACTTTTATATGAAACAAATATGCTTAAAGATCATGTAAATCTATTTTACCCAAAACCAATATACTTTGTAATCTGATGCACTTTTCAAGATCACAAAGGAAACTGAAAGTACCTCTTTTTTTGAGACTTAAAGCCACACACACACATATTACAAAACACTGGCATATGCATCTTTGAAATCCTCTAAAACATACCTATAATGCATTTAAAAGCCGATAAAACTGCATATATTTTACCAAAACTTTAAGATGGATATATACTAAATCCTTCAGAAACTTTTTCTTTCAAAATTTGAACTTATATCTTTAAAAGCTTGATATCTTAGAACTGTACGTACAAAACTTTTACATTGATGTTTATGCTTACTTGGAGCTTGTAAACTTTTGCTTTTATGAAATCATCCACATTAAAGTATGGGAGAAAAAACCTTATACATTTATTTTTCAAAACCAACATTAGGTATCAACTCACATGAAATTTTACAAACATGCCTAAGTTTTGATTTATGAAACAAAGTTATATTCAAAGTCGCTGTGTGTATTTAAAGCTGCACCTAGTATATCTAAAATCATGTACACTTAAAATTTAAATATATTCTGACTATTCTTATAAGAGGCTTTATGCTTTTAAAACATAAATATTTAAAACTTTTGTGTTTTTTAACCCTTTGTGTTCTAAAACGTGTACACATACCTGAAACTCGAAACGATGCACTTTAGAGATCTTGAGTCCATGTATATGTATAGCAGATATTGTTTGCAACAAAGTTGGTCATAAGCACCCAAGAATAGATTTATGTAGAGAAGTAAATGCAGAAAGTAAAGCTAAAACAGAGGAATAGAATAAACTATCGAGCAAATCAAAGAAATAATCAAGAACACAAGAATTTATAGTGGTTCAGCGTTGTATGCCTACATTCACTTTGAAGATTATCTTTATTGATTCACTAACAGTTTTGATTACAGCAGCAAATAGTAAGAAGTAAGAAAAAACTTGATTACAATATAGACTAATGTAACCAGCAGCGTAAAGATCCTCAGAATGACTCCATAGGCCAGTATTTATAGGTGAAGGTGACCACCAATCTCTCTGAAACTTCGACTATAGGACCTTCTAATCCATATGGGCCCACCATAGGGGTCGCTAGGCCCCAATCTCAATGAAGAGAGATTGGTACCGATCCCTTCATTGGTCGATTCTTGAGCAGCGATCCATATGGTGGCTTCTTCATGCTTAGATATGTTGGTTCTTCAAATATGAAGTCATTTGGGCTAGTGGAGCTCATGCTATGGATCGATCTTTGGTTCAAATCCATTTGTAAGCTGTTTTTTTGCTGAACCCTTCAAATAGCCATATGTCGATCCCTTATATCTTGGCCATTTGACATGCGATCCCTATGGTAGGTTCCATAGGGTCCATATACCTTTCTCTCCAAATTTCATCTGCCTTGGACTTTCAGATCCCAAGATATTGATTGCTGAAGGCAAGAGTGCACTTAGCTTCTGGCATATGCTAACCCCTTGCTAATCATTAAGCTCTGGCAATCCCTCTTATATGTTATGCCGATCCATTCCTCGTAACTTTCCACACCAATAAAACATGTCAATCCATGCACCTCTATTTATGCCGAACCCTTGATTGCTTCATCCATACCGATCCCTTGTTTAACTTATCATGCCAATCCCTTGTTTAGCTAATCATGTTGATCCCTATGGTACTACCATGCCATGCCGATCCCTTGCTTGTCCAAGCTAATATCCATATTTCAAACATCCTATATCATCTATCTACCAATTCCGTTCAATTCTAGCTTCATATAACCATATGTACTTTACTTCCGGGTCAATGGCCATTGCTCTGTGGTTATTGTTTTTGATAACAATTGAATCTATCTCGTGCAACCGGTTTAATATAGCCAGGTCAGGATACCTGGTAACACTTGCCCCCCAAAGTATGTCTTGTGAGAAACATGACGTGCTTTGAATCGGAACAAGTCTGGATTGTCGAAAAGAAGTCCAACTAGCTTCCTAATTGATTGCCATTTCTTTGTCGAATCATTTTTCCAAGGCATTGAATTCTTAATTAATTGCCATAACGCTTGGTTGATTTCCAATAATACAAAAATAGTGCCATATTCCATCAATATATATAAATCTGGTTATGTGAGACTTATACACTTTTTTATTATTTGGTCCAGCCTTGAGGCCTTGAACTTGAAAGTTTCAGGTTTGATTGCACTTCCTGCTGATTTCAAAAGGTTGAACTCTTAAACCACTCTTCTGCATATTCATACACACGTTTCTGTGGTCAGCTTCTGGACGTGCTCGAACGCTCATGGGTCATGTTATCCCACCTTTTGGCAAGGCCGTGATACAAAGGAATCGACTGGAGATAAAAGGCAGTTCATCCTGAAAAGCGATTATACACAAGTTCGCTATGGATGCTGGTAAATTTTGCCCGAGTCCGGATCGAGCTACAATTAACATGACTTGACAAACAAAGCTATAAAAGCCAACATTCCAAATTTCAAGTCAATCCGAGTTCATATGCTCAAGATATGATCGATGCAAGCCAAGAAAGTAAACTCGTTCGTATCCATCGGCCAATCCTTTTCGCATCGGTTTCGTTCGAATCCATCAACAACGGCTTCCTTCGTATCCATTGGAATTGACCCACTTTGTATCCATTCACAACCACCCATTTCATATCCATCAGTAGTGGCATGGTAGTCCATTTCGTATAGATCCAGTTTCAAGCATGCTTCGTATTGATCGGCCACAGATCGATACAAAATCAGCACCTCCCATCGATACGAAACCAAATACTCGACGATCGATATGAAGTGGAGCATAGGGCATCGATACGAAGTGGAGCACAGGACATCGATACAAAGTGGAGAGCAACATAAGTGATACGAAGTGAAATGCACAAGATGGATACGAAGAAAACACATTCAAGTGGAAGACTCGGTCACTCGGCATAAAAAGTGGATCAATTCAAAAAGTTAGCGCCACATCAACAGACATCATGTGTCCAGAAGCGATGCGAATAGATCGATACGAATAGGAAGCGATGCGAATTCAACATTCTTCAAAAAGTCCAAACTTGCATTGATCATAACTCAAAATCTACAAGTCCAAATGGAACCAAATATTCACAGGAGCTTGCGTACACCTTTAGGAATGTTCATGATCAATCCCGACTTGATTGACTAAATCCTGATCGATACAAATTGCATTTGTATCGATCATGGATCGACTCCAAACGGTCCGAGATCGATCGTGTGGGCCCACCAACATGAGAGAAGAGGTCTTCCGAGATCTGAGTAGGATATTTGCAGCCTACGCCTATAAATAGAAGCCCAAGACCTACTAAAAAAGGACTTTTGGCTCTTTTACGTCCAGACTCAGCCGAAATGATCATTGTACTCGAATTTTACTGTTGTAATTCATTGCAAACAGCAAGCAAAATGAATAAAAGTCAACCACTTCATAGTGGACGTAGGCCATACGCCGAACCACTCTAAATTTGTGTGTTTCTGTGTGTTTTTCTTGTTTATTATTGGTGTGTTTGTTAGATCTTCCTCGTTTTCCATTTATATTCTTCATTTTATCTCTTCAAACACATCCGAAGACTGTTGTGCCCAATTTTGGTACAAACACTTTGGTGCTTTCATTGAGAAAACCCAGCTTTTCTCTTGCTCATTGGATCTACTGCCGATATTGGATTGTGAAAATCTAAGCAGAAGATCAAGATTTCAAGTTCAGAAGTTCTTCCATCCTATTCAGATTTGTACCAAGTCTAGGAGAGAGCATCGCTATCCACCATGGTTAACACCAGAACTACTTCAACAGCTATAGATCCAGAAGGACAGGACAGACAGAACCCCGCGCAACTTCCCCCTGCCGATCAGAATGCTGCCGGACCTTCAGATCCGCAAGGCGCTGTCACCAAGGAAGAATTCCAACTGCTAATGCAATAGCTGACACAGAGTCATCAACAGCTTACTTAGCAACTCCATGCCAATGTGGAATTGACCAATCAACTAAACCGTCAAAGACGAAGGAGATCCAAAAGGGATCAGGCTTCCTATTCATCCACTGAAAGTTTAGCCTCTTCTGACTTTAATCATAGATCCACGCGCCCACGGCTGGAAAGAAGTTACACACAAGCCACTAGGCATCGGCACACATTGAATCTTGGGCAACCGAGAGTTGGCCCGTCAACCAGCCATCAGACTGACCCTCCTCTCGAGGAGGTACTGCCCCATATCACATTACCGACAATCGCACTACCACTACTACTGAATTGGGAGTTGATGCTCGAAACCGAACGGATCCGACCCACCGCCAACGCAATCATACTCCTAAGCCTTATGTCCTTGGAGACATAGAACCAAGGAGGCAAGACATGGACCGTCGACCGCGACCGGCCCCTCCTCGCATTGTGGAACCCGACCACGCCTTGGCTCAACATGCCTAAAATGTTCAGATGCCGGATATCCCGATAATGATCCGTCAAATGATCAGCGAATGTCAGGGCCTTACTAACAACAACTGGGGAATCTCTCGGAGTCATACCCCTTTCACTGATGATATACTCTATGCTGAACCACCTTGGCGATTTAGGATGCCAACTCTACCCGTTTATGAAGGGATCTCTGATCCTAATCAGCATATCTTAAAGTACGAATGGTTAATGAACACCGCACGGGCTGACGATGCGATCAAGTGTCGAAGTTTCCCGATTTCCCTAGGGGGCATAACAACTATGTGGTTTACCTGTTTACTGCCTCGGTCTATCTCGTGTTTTGATCAGTTGGCCACAAAGTTTGTTGAGCAGTTCCGCTTGCATGTCACAAGGCCGAAAGATGTTAACACCTTGTCTAGCGTCACTCGAGCTCCTGGAGAGACACTTAGATGTTATTTGGAGAGGTTTCACACTGCATGCACTGAGATTAGTAATCCCAATGATAATTCTATTCTAATGGCATTAACTAAAGGGATCGATCTTGACTCTAAATTCGGCAACTGGATGGTTGGAAAACCTTTTGCGTCATTGGACCGTTTCTATTCCAAGGCAGCCCAGTTCTTGAGAAGGGAGGATGCGAAACAGTCTAGGAAGAAGGATGACGCAGGACCTAGTATGGAAGGAATCCAGAGCAATGTTGCTATTAAACAAACAGGGGAGAGTTACGGAAAGGTACAATTGAATATACAGAACAAACAGAATCAACAGAAAGGCAATGGAAATAAAAACAAGAAACGGGATCAGAATCATAGGCCGCGACGTTGGGCTCCTATGTTTGATAATTATTCCCCTTTGAATACGTCGTTAGAGAATGTGTACTTGTAGACCTGCAATACTATCCAGTATAAGAAACTTGCTACGAAGCAGTCATTGAAAAAACAGATTCAGACAGGAAAGTTTTGCATATTTCATGATAGCTATAGTCATAACATGAATGAGTGTCGTCATTTGCAGGATATTATAGAGAAGTTGATACGTGAGAGAAAGTTGGAACAGTTTGTGCGGGCGCCGCAATCCGGAGGTGCGGGCCCATCGAATCAGAACCATATGCCAAATCAGGTAAGACCGGAGGAACCCGCTCGTACCGAAGGGAGGTTAGTGATTAATATTGTTAGTGGTGGTCCACATCTAGTAGATTGGAGCTGGAGGGAAATGGAGTCGTATGCCAGCTCTATCAGGCATGCGGGCTTCGAATGTTGTAGTAATTTGGAAGATGGGGCTCCGGCCAAACAACAGAAAACGATGACTGACGACATCGTGTTTTGAGACCGGGATGCCGACAGAGTCGAAGCCCCAACCATTGACCCACTTGTCATTTTAGCTCAAATAGGTCCTGCTTGGATGAAGAGGATCCTAGTGGACAGTGGAAGTTCAGTAAATATATTGTTTAAGCGATCTTATGATCAGTTGAAAATGGAAGAATAAGATCTGAGGCCTTGTTAGTTCCGCATCCATGGCTTCAACGGAAATGCGACTATACCCACTGGGATGGTGGAGCTACTAGTGGAATTGGGAATTGGAGAACGCCGGAGAGTCCGGATATTACAGTTTGTTGTATTGGACATAGACTCGCCATACAATGCTTTTTTAGGCCGACCAGCCCTAGCCGAGTTCAGGGCTGTCATTGCCCCTTGGTGTCTGACTTTAAAATTCCCTACCGACAATGGAGTTGGAGTTGTTCAGGGAGACCAGGCTGCTGGACAAGCCTGTTATGTTGCAGAGCTGCGGGAGGCGCAACGAAAGGAAAAAGGAAAGGGCGTAGAGGAATCTCTTTGCATCCGCTTTGTGGAAAATTGAGAGCTAACACCTGGGCCTAGGCCTGGGCTCCCCAACCAATTCCCAAGGGATCTTGACCCAAGAGATACTGAAAGTGAAGACGAAAGTAAAGACAGTCAAGCTTCCCCGGTCGAGCTGACGATCGATGTTCCGATCGACGATAGTAACGATTCTAAAATGATAAAGATTGGATCTCAGCTAAGCCAACAGATGCAGGAGGTATTGGTTGAATTTCTCTGGGCAAAGCTCGACATGTTTGCCTGGACACATTCTGACATGTGTGGAATCTCCCCAGACATCGCGAGCCACACATTGAATATTGACCCGCGGCGTATCCCAATTAAGCAAAAAAGGCGTGATATGGATCCAGAGAGATATGCCGCCCTTAAGGAAGAGGTAGAAAAACTCAAATCGAATGGGTTTATCCGAGATGCACTATATCCGGAATGGGTGTCAAATCCTGTACTTGTCCGAAAGCCAAACGGGAAATGAAGAACATGCGTTGATTACTCAGACTTGAATAAAGCTTGCCCTAAAGATAGTTTTCCACTCCCACGGATCGATCAGCTCGTAGACTCAACGGTTGGACATGAACTCTTATCCTTTATGGACGCGTATTCTGGCTACAACCAGATACCCATGCACTTACCTGACTAGGAGCATACCAGCTTTGTAACCAATATGGGACTTTATTGCTACAAAGTTATGCCTTTCGGACTCAAGAACGCCGGGGCAACTTACCAACGGTTAGTTAATCGAATGTTCGCTCACCAGATCGGAAAAACCATGGAGGTATATGTGGATGACATGCTAGTGAAGTCACGATTCTCCACTGATCATATCAAAGACTTGGAATCAATGTTTAACATCCTCCGAGAATATAGAATGAAGCTCAACCCATTGAAATGTCACTTTGGGCTCGCATCCAGAAAATTCCTTGGGTTTATCGTCAACGCTCGAGGAATCGAAGCAAATCCCGAAAAGATCTGGGCAATCGGAAATCTTGAGACCCAAAGAACTATAAGCAGGTCCAGAGCCTCAACGGGAAAGTAGCAGCACTGAGCAGGTTCATTTCAAAATCCACCGACAAATGCATTCCCTTCTTCGATCTGATCAGAAAAGGGAAACAAAACTTTGAATGGACTATGGAATGTGAGGGCACATTCCGAGCACTGGTTCAACATCTCTCCACACCACCCATTATGTCAAAGCCTATTGACCACGAGAGACTGTACATCTACTTGGTGGTGTCAGAAAAAGCAATTAGTGCTGCCCTAATTCGGGAGGAAGACCAGATACAACGGCCAGTATATTACATTAGCAAATTACTGACCAGAGCAGAGAGAAATTACCCGAAGCTGGAAAAGTTGGCTTATTGTCTTATCATTGCCTCAAGGAAGCTCCGTCCGTATTTCCAGGCTTATCCTATCACCGTCTACACCGACCAGCCATTACGACAGGTCCTTACGCGGCCTGAGATGTCTAGTAGGTTACTTAAGTGGAATATCGAGCTAAGTCAGTTTGGCATTGCCTACACTCCAAGGCGAGCTATCCAAGGACAAGTCCTAGCAGACTTCATCGCTGAGTTCACTATCTCGGAGGACTTGCCCGAGACCAGTGAATCCCCTAAGTATATTTGGAAGCTTCATACTGATGGCACATAGAATGACTGTTGCTCAGGCGCCGGAGTTATGCTGGAAACTCCAGAAGGCTGATCTATATGCTATGCTTTAAAGTTCGATTTCCATACGACCAACAACGAAGCTGAATATGAAGCCCTGCTTGCCGGATTGAGATTCGCTAGAGATTTAAGAATCATTGCTGTAGAGATTTATTGTGACTCGCAGTTGTTCATGTGTCAAGTTCGGGGGGAATACCAGGCCAAAGACCGAAGGTTGGCTGCTTACCTAGCTTGGGTCCAGGAGATATTGAATCAGTTTGATTATTATGCCATTTATTGCATACCCCAAGAGCGCAATCAGAAAGATGATTCGTTAGCAAAGTTAGCTAGTACAGGTGAGGCACAGAAAATGGGAATCGTTCCTGTGGAAACATTATCTTCCCCGAGCAACGATCAGATGGAAACAGATTGGGTATTTGAGGTCATTCCCGATAAGGAGTCATGGATGACTCCGTTCAGAAACTATCTCGAGCATGGGACCTTGCCAGAGCGTAGGAGTGAAAAGAGATATGTTCTTCGAAAAGCTTCACGGTTCACTATTTAGAATGGAGTCATTTATAGAAGAGGTTACTCTGTTCCTTTACTCCAGTGTATCGCTCACGATGAAATCAAACGAGTATTGCATGATGTCCACGAAGGAGAATGTGGCGATCAAACCAAGGGGGTAAGCTCTTGCCAAGAAAGTGCTCCGATACGGATACTATTGGCCGACCGTAAATCATGATGCATCGGATTACGCCAAAAAATGTGACAAACGTCAAAAACATTCTCGAATTCCTAGAGCCCCACCTACCGAAATAACTCAGATGGTCAGTCCATGGCCGTTTGCAGTATGAAACGTTATCCCGCCTTTTGACAAGGCCGTGACACCAAGAAACTGACTAGAAATCAATGACAATCCATCCTGAAAATTAGTTACATCACAAGAACACTGTGGATATCAATGAATTTTGTCCGAGTCCGGATCTGGCTACAATTGGTAAGACATGACAAGCAAAGCCAGGGAAGCCAACGTTCCAAATTTCAAGTCAATCCGAGTTCGTATGCTCAAATTATGATCCACACAAGTTAGAGAAAAAGTAATCAATTTGGTCGAACCCATCAGGTTCGAATCGATCACAGGCTGGGCTATTCACGTGCTTCGAGTTTGAATCGACCAGAACGTTTCACTTCGAATCCATGGACAATAGTGTGCTCGAATCCATCAGTATACGAATCCATAGCATTCGTATCCATCGACAGAAGGAATTAACCTCACACTTGCACGCTTCGTACCCAGCAGAACGCTCTGTTTCGAATCCATCAAGCCACTTCTCTTCGAATCCATCTGAACCCCACCAGTTCGTATCGATTAACTGGATCCAATCATGATCGATACGAACAAAGCTCTACCTCGAATCCATGCTTAAGTGGTATGCTCGAATCCATCAAGGTGCCTTGCTTCGAATCCACCAAGTCAAAGCAGCGAAGTCCATGGAATGACTCGATCCACTCGGCGAGAAAAGTGGATCAATACGAAGATTGCACTCCACGTCATCAGGGAGGCGCGCAGCACCATCGATTCGAAACGATCGATTCGAATGAATCGATTCGAACGAGATGTTCTAGCGAGAATCATTATCTTGAATCGATCATAACTCGAGATCTCTAAGTCCAAATTCTATGAAATTTTCACAGAACCTAGAGCACATGTTGAAGAATGTCCACACCAAATTTCAGCTCGATTGGACAATTTCTTGATCGATTCGAATGGACTTCGAATCGATCCCAGAGTGGGCCCAGATTTCCTGAAAGCGGGCATGTGGGCCCCCCTCACGTGCCAGAACTAGTCTCCCGAAATTTAGGCGAAATATTAGCCTCCTACACCTATAAATAGAGCCCCTGGTCATTCAGAAAAGAGGTGGGACAATTTTAAGAGCTAAAGAGCGCCCAGATTCTGCCAGATTTACTCCAAATCACCACTACTTCCTTAAATTCAGACTTAGATCATAAAATCTGTTGTACTACATTATAAAATATTATGATCTTCAAGTATCAAGAAATAAAGTCATCGGCTTCAGAGTGAACGTTGGCAAGATCGCCGAACCACTATAAATCCTGTGTCATTTACTGTTTTTATTGAGTTTCCTGACTGATTTGCATACTTATTTCTCTACATATTTGATATCTGTGATCTGTGATTGGGAACTGGTGCTTTCACGACATCTGGGGTTTGTGACCAATTTTGGCGCAAACACTTTGGTGCTTTCACTGAGAATTGAACTAGCACCCGCTACACAAGATTTGAAGTTCAGATCTGAAAGCTTGATGATTTGAAAGACAATGACCCGACAAACAAGTAGAAGGCAAAGAGCTGAGAGAAGTCAGCACGAAGGAAGTCAAGAGGCTTCCTCAGGAGCAAACCAAGCATCGATCTTCATCACCAGGGATGAGATGGAGACAATGATGAAGAGACAGGAGGAAATGATCCAAAATTTGCTTCAACAAATTGGACAACTTGGAGCGCAAAATCAAGGAGCAACCAGAGTCCAAAACGAAGCAGGACCGTCTGGAGCAGCGCCGGAGCTAGGGGGCACACATTTAGAGCATGTTGATCCAATCCCAGGAAGAGATTCAGGGACATCCGAGCAACCCGGTGGCAATAGAGGGATGAACGCTCAGCCAGGGGGGCAGAACGAAGGTAACGCTCAAAGATCACAGCCTGACGGCAATGACAGGTTGGCAGAGATGGTCAGATGGGCCATGAGAGGCGGACTAGTCAATAGAGATCTGGAGGATGTCCATAGGAGTCCCTTTACTCCTACGATCAGGCAGGCCAGGAATCCACCAGACTTCAAGCTACCATCGTTGGAAATGTATGATGGGCGGACGGATCCAGCAGTCCATCTAACAAAGTATATGAGGCACATGGAAGTGCTGGGGGCATCACAGGAAGTCATGGCCCGGTGCTTTCCATTGTATTTGATGGACATTGCAGCGCTATGGTTTAGACAACTGGAGAGTGGCTCCATTGGGACTTGGACAGATTTGACAGAAAGGTTTATAAGACAATTCAGGGTTCATATTTCAAGACCCAAGAACATGATGAGTTTGGCAACGCTAAAGCAGAAAGCTGGGGAGTCTTTGAGGAACTTTCTGACACGATTCAATGCAGCAGCATCATCAGTAGATCGGCCAGATCCATCTATAGTCATGATGGCAGCTGTATCTGGAATATCTGATGGCACGGAGTTCATGAATTCACTAACTAAGGATCCACCTACGGACCTGGGAGAGTTTTATCATGAAGCCGAAAAGTTTTTGCGATTAGAGGATGCTCGTACGGAGAGAGAAGAAGAAATCGATGTTTACGCAGTTAGAGGCGGTAATTTGCCTGGAAAAGGTGCAGAGACAGGTAAAAGGAAGCGAAAGGCTGAAGAAAACGATGACAGGTCAAAGCGGCAACGAAGGGAGCCGCGATTTACCACCTATTCAGAACTCAACGAGGGTTTGGAGCGAATCTACCAAGACACCCGAGAGCAAGTTGCCTATCGTAAACCAATGCGATGGGATCCGACTACCGACGAAAGAAAGTCAGACAAATATTGCTTATTCCACGAGCTGAATGGACATAGCACAAATGACTGTAGACACCTGAAGGATGAGGTAGAAGGGCATATCAGGAACGGTAGGCTACTTCAGTATGTGAGGAGGCGAGCTCCAGCAGTTGAACCAGAGCGACCACCATCTACATCAGCTAGGGGTGACCCCGAGCCGAGGCACCGGATGGTTATCAATTGATTTAAATAACGATGAACAAGTCGTAAACTTCTCACTAACACCATCAAACCATTTACACATGTATGAGATCGCGAACGATCCACAGGCATGCTCTGAATGATTATTGACCGTCTCGTAGTGAGAATTTACACTTTGACATCCTTGCTTTGCTTCCGTTTCATGTTGATTTGGGTATTTAGACTTTGCTTGTTTGGATATTTCTGTTATGGAATTCATGTGAACGCTAATTTGATATTTGCAATCCTGAAGAAGAAGTTACTTGCGTATGCTTTGGATCGCGAATGGTCCACAAGCACACCTTGTATGGCAACGAACCGCCACGATCGCTGATTCAGAAGTTCACCCGAACGTGAACCTGACATTGATAATACTAAGTCCCCCCGGGCACACTCATTCGCCTCGAACGGCACCTGACCTCAAACAGTCACCATTTTCCTCGAACGACACCCGACCTCTAACGGTCACCATTTGCCTCGAACGGCACCCGACCTCGAACGGTCACCATTTGCCTCGAACGGCACCCAACCGCGAACGGTCACACTTCATTTAATATAACGTTCGATCGCGAACGATCACATATTGCCTCGTGCGGCACCCGATCGCGAACGATCAAATTTTCCCTCGTACGACACTCGATCGCGAACGATCACAATCCATCTAGAACGACATCTGACTTCGAACAGTCACAATCCATCTAGAACGACATCCGACTTCGAACAGTCACAATCTGTCTAGAACGACACCCGACCTTGAACGGTCACAATCTGCCTCGTGCGGCACCCGACCACGAACGATCACAATTCACCCAGTATGACATTCGATCGCGAACGATCACATTTTGCCTCGTGCGGCATCCGATCATGAACGATCACATTTTATCTCGTGCACCATACGACCACGAACGGTCACAATCCATCATAATTCGTCTAGAACGACACCCGATCGCGAATGGTCACAACTCGTCTAGAACGACATCCGACCTCGAAAGGTCCCATATTACCTCAGATGACATATGGTCGCGAACGATCGTCATTCGTGGTCAGGAAAGACTATCAAGTTCTTTACAGGTCGATGATAGGATATGAACATCCAGCCTATGAGACTACAAAACACACCTTCCTATCGCAAGGCATGTTTTGGGGGGCAAATGTTATCCCGCCTTTTGGCAAGGCCGTGACACCAAGAAACTGACTAGAAATCAATGACAATCCGTCCTGAAAATTAGTTACATCACAAGAACACTATGGATATCAATGAATTTTGTCCGAGTCCGGATCTGGCTACAATTGGTAAGACATGACAAGCAAAGCCAAGGAAGCCAACGTTCCAAATTTCAAGTCAATCCGAGTTCGTATGCTCAAATTATGATCCACAAAGTTAGAGAAAAAGTAATCAATCTGGTCGAACCCATCAGGTTCGAATCGATCACAAGCTGGGCTATTCACGTGCTTCGAGTTCAAATCGACCAGAACGTTTCACTTTGAATCCATGGACAATGGTGTGCTCGAATCCATCAGTATACGAATTCATAGCGTTCGTATCCATCGACAGAAGGAATTAACCTCACGCTTGCACGCTTCGTACCCAGCAGAACGCTCTGTTTCGAATCCATCAAGCCACTTCTCTTCGAATCCATCCAAATCCCACTAGTTCGTATCGATTAACTGGATCCAATCATGATCGATACGAACAAAGCTCTACCTCGAATCCATGCTTAAGTGGTATGCTCGAATCCATCAAGGTGCCTTGCTTCGAATCCACCAAGTCAAAGCAGCAAAGTCCATGGAACGACTCGATCCACTCGGCGAGAAAAGTGGATCGATACAAAGATTGCACTCCACGTCATCAGGGAGGCGCGCAGCACCATCGATTCGAAACGATCGATTCGAATGAATCGATTCGAACGAGATGTTCTGGCAAGAATCATTATCTTGAATCGATCATAACTCGAGATCTCTAAGTCCAAATGCTATAAAATTTTCACAGAACCTAGAGCACATGTTGAAGAATGTCCACACCAAATTTCAGCTCGATTGGACAATTTCTTGATCGATTCGAATGGACTTCGAATCGATCCCAGAGTGGGCCCAGATTTCCTGAAAGCGGGCATGTGGGCCCCCCTCACGTGCCAGAACTAGTCTCCTAAAATTTAGGCGAAATATCAGCCTCCTACAACTATAAATAGAGCCCCTGGTCATTCAGAAAAGAGGTCGGACAATTTTAAGAGCTAAAGAGCGCCCAGATTCTACTAGATATACTCCAAATCACCACTACTTCCTTAGATTCAGACTTAGATCATAAAATCTGTTGTACTACATTCTAAGAAATTATGATCTTCAAGTATCAAGCAATAAAGTCATTAGCTTCAGAGTGGACGTAGGCAAGATCGCCGAACCACTATAAATCCTGTGTCATTTACTGTTTTTATTGAGTTTCCTGACTGATTAGCATACTTATTTCTCTACATATTTGATATTTGTGATCTGTGATTGGGAACTGGTGCTTTCACGACATCTGGGGTTTGTGACCAATTTTGGTGCAAACAGTATGGGGCATTGATATTATTGGTTCTCTACCTCTAGCCAAAGGTGGTGCGAAGTACGCCATCGTTGCGGTTGATTACTTTACCAAGTGGGTGGAAGCTGAACCCCTTGCTACAATCACGACAAAGAAAGTGATCAACTTTGTAGTGCGCAACATTATCTACCGTTTTGGTCTCCCACACACCATCATCATAGACAACGGAGCCCAACTCGACAGTGTTGAATTTAAGAGTTTCTGTCAATGATTCCACATCTAGAAGAAGTTCTCTGCAGTTGCACACCCTCAAGCAAATGGGCAGGTCGAAGCTGTTAATAAAGTTATGAAGTCCATTCTCAAGAAATGATTGGAAAAGGCCAGGGGCAAATGGGTCGATTAACTTCCTATGGCTTTATGGGCTTATCGGACAACCCATAAATCCACGACCGGTCACACGCCATTCTCTCTTCCCTATGGTTCAGAAGACATTATTCCAATCGAGATGGAAGTGCCTTCTCATCGTGTGACATATTATGATCCGAAAACGAATGCTATATTACTTGCCGAATCCTTGGATTTACTGGATGAGAAGTTTGAAGAGGCTGATTTGAGGGCAGCCGTATACCGAAGTCGAGTCGCCCGATTGTACAATGCCAAGGTCCGCCCCCAAACCTTCGAACTCGGCGATCTCGTCCTTAAGAGAATTTACACGGTTCCTTCACATATGAAACTAACATGGGAAGGGCCGTATGTCATCGAAAAAAAGCTCAGAGATGGCACATTTAAATTATCAACCGTTGACGGTCTTACTTTGCCGAGATCCTGGAACAGCGAGAGTCTTCGTCGCTACTACACATAACAGGCTTTGCTTGTTTATTCAGTCTGCTTTTCATTTGCAATTTGTTTATGCATTTCGAAATTTGAATTTTTTATAAGGCAGCTGACTTTCCGTATTTTCTTATTTCAGCAATAAAATGCAATCTCTTCGAGCCAGAGCTGTGATTTTTTGAAATGCATCATATGACCATCACTATGCACGGAGAGCTAAGTTCCACCATATGGTGGGATTTATTCAAATAGGGAGTGACTGTGATGCGACCGGTCACTCACTAAGTGAAACCGAAGCTCAGGGACAAGCCATCACACTAAAGCCAAAAAAGGATTGATACAACAATCCTCTAACTAACTCCAGATTCCCAGAGTGCGAACTAGAGTATAAACTTATAAACACGGTTTCGAAGAGGGTGGATCCGTCCACCTAACGACTTCGCCCATATTCAAACCAAGTTCGAGGAGGATGGACCCATCCATCTAACGACCTCACTTATTAACTCAGGGCGGATGTGACTCGACCATCCATGATCCTGATAGATCTGTCGTTCCTAGAGTGCGAACGAAATCCTAAAGCCTAAACAGATGTGACTGACCATATGTCGGCCGACTCTAGATTCCCGGAGTGCGAACTGGAGTATAATATAAATACTAATTGGAAGTGATTGACCACCCAACAACTAACTCCAGATTCTCAGAGTGTGAACCGGAGTATAAACATCGACTAACTCTGAATCCCCAAAGTGCAGATTGGAGTATGAACACAAGACGGGTGTGAAACGACCACCCACGAATCAATCTAAGTCCCCATAGTGTGAACGAAGTTCTGAATGTCAAACGGGTGTGATTGACCGCCCATAAAATAACTTAAGTCCCCAGAGCGCGGACGTATCTCCAAACCTTGTGCGAGTGTGATAGACCGCCGATCTACGAGCACATCCCCAGAGTGTGGATGCGAGCACCGATAGATGAGCGAGTATGATTTGACCACCTGAACTTGTCTTGTTTCAGTCTTGCTTCAACAAAGTTAAGCTCGATGTATTAAAGACAAACAATGATTGTTAACCAATCTTTTCAACTTATCTCTGGAGCTGGGGGCAGAACTTAAGTGCTAGCCACTAATTGAGACAGTGCAATATCGGAACTCGACTTACCGCTCGATCGCGACCCGAAGCCGTAGCTCCAGAATTTAGCAACTAAACCCAGGTTGATTCAAAGATTAAAACTTCACAAGTGTATTGAATAGAAGTTCGAACGTTAAAACACTTAAGCGAATAAACATAAACTAAGCTGAAGACAAAATGGAATTTTATTTCAACTATACTTCGGAAAAGAAGGATAAGTACGAAATTATTGCAAAAATCCTACTAGTAGGGGCCGAACCCGCATCTGTACACGGCCTACAGAAAGCAAAAGTAGATTCCTATCTATCTACCAAAAATGAGCCGAAAAGACATATCTATTCTTTCTTCTTTCTCGGCTTCTTCTTCGGCGTTGACCCGCTGGATTCGCCGCTTGGCTTTCTCTTCGAGCCCTTGCCTTTTGGCGGCTGATCTCCAGTCGGGGGCATTATGTTAACTTCCTCCTCTGAACTCACGTGGATTGGAATGCTTCCTGAAGGCGGAGTCGGAGGGATAGGATCAATTTTAGCAGGCGGAGGAGGCACACTTGTGTCGACGACTGTGCCACCAGGGGAAATCTTTCGTAAAGGGGCTGGACCAGAGCCCGGCATCCCACCTCCAAAGCTACTAGCCTATGCAGCTGCTTCCATCTCGGCATTAATTTCGGCTATTATCTCCTCTTCGTGAATTGTCTAAGCCTCACTGGGAACGCTGGCAGTTGGGCCCGAGGAGCTAGTCACAGGTGCGCCTCCACTCATGACAAACGGCAGATCAGCAAAGGGGTCACTGTGATGACCAAGAAGTTCCTCCATCATCTGTTCATCGAAAGTAAGTGTGCTCCCTTGTACCCCATCCGTAGGTGCAGTAGTCGTTGTCGTGGTCACTTCCATTATGATAGCCTCCTGCTCGTGATGCAACTCTTGGGTTGTAGGAGGCATGGCAGATGAAGCTCCTATCACTGAATAGTGATAAAGAAAAAGTTATTAGTGATTGCTTCAAGTAACGCTTCCACACTGAATGAGCACAATGAATGTTTAGAATACCTTCCTCAGTTTGGCTCGCGGGTGGCGGAGCAGCTTCAGAGACATACTCATGAACTGGAGATAACCACGGTTGATCAGGATTATATGCAGGAACAGACTGAGGATCAACCGCAGATGTAGATTCAGGCTGAGTTAGCACAAGAATTTCAGAACCCGCATCGTGGTGCTTAACACCAGAACCCTCTCCAGCTTCCGGATGCTGATTGCCAAGTTTCTCCTTTCATATGTGATCATGATATCATGGAGAACTTTTCTTTCATCTTCACTCAACACCCGGTTCTCAAGCTCGAACTCATCGACTGATTCCGCTTGTCGTTTGGCTTTTTCATCTTCCACCAATCGGCCCCAAGCATTATACAAGTGAGAGGGATAGCTGTCGAGCCAGGTCAGGTTTCGGTGTCTCAGGACATTAGCATTATATGCGACGAGAAGATCTTCGATATCGGCCTCCAACCTGGACTTTGCCATCTTCACTTCATTTTCAATCCTGGCCTCAGCTTCCTGAATCTTAAGTGTTGCCGCGTCACTTTCATCCCTGAGCGCTACAGCTTGTTCACACGCCTCCTGGGTGGTTTTGTTCACGTCATCTTTTCCCTTGACGATTTCGGAAAATTTGGTCTTAAGATCCTCAAGCTCCTTCACCGTGGCATCCCTTTCGGCCGTAAAAGTTGTGTTTCGATGGCCCATCTCCTCGAATAAAGAAAAATGCGTCTGTCGCATCCTTTCCATGGACCGATTTGCCTCATCGGCTTTCTTAGTGTCCTCTATTTCCGACTTCCTGGAAGATTTGGCCTCATTGTTAAGCACTTGCATTATACGGTCCTTTTGAGTGATATCGGTTTAACTTCTCGATTACTTTTGCCCGCTCAAAGGCCACCACAGATGCTTTATCCGTAGTCTTCATCCACTCCCTATATTGGTTGTAAACATCATGGATGTAATCATGCATAGTTTGTTCCGCCTCAACTAGGATTCTCTTTAAATGCGGAGGGAAGATGAAGCTGTCAAATTAGATGTTTGGGAAGTCTTTTTTCAACTGGGCAATTCTGATCGCTCCTTCTCCAATGGGCTCGGTGATCGCTTGTTCAATGATAGCGGGAGTTTTAGCCTCGGTTCTATGGCGCTGTGAATCAGACCTAGGAGCTTGAGAAGACGGTTTTTGGCGTGGAAGCTCTAAGGGTTGTTTCCCGTGACCGGAGGGTAGTGTTAGAGTTCGAGGAGGTGGAGAACGTGATTGGGATCGATGTTTGTATTTTGTATCTCTATCCCTCTCCCTTTTATAATGTTCTTGGCTAGAATAACCGCGATCACGGTCTCTATCAGCTTCCCTTCTGCGGGACTCATAGTATGAACTGTATGACTGGCGTGCCGAGCAAAGGCTCCCTAACATAGATTCTCGCCTAGTCATCGTATCTGTAAAATAGAAAGAAAAGCAGAATCGGTAATCTCCCGAAATGAATAACTTATTATTGGAAATCCTACCGTAAAGTGTATGTATGCATGTGTTAAACCCCCCGACCAACCGGATGTGTCGGCCACACTTGTAGGAAGTGACTCGCTTAAATCTAAGGCACTTTGAAGCCCTTCCAATCTGGTGTCATGTTGGAGCGACACATAGTCCGGAATTGGAATGTCAGCGAGCCCTTCGAAAGGATTCTCTATTTGCGAGGGAGGAGCCTCCTAAATTCTAACACCGGAGGTTGGTAGGAACACGACTACGGATTTCCATCTCAAGGACTTATGACGCTTATGGGAAACTGCCTTGCCTTTCCTCCTTCCCTCTAAATCTCGAGAACTGTCTAGGGGCCCGACTACAGGCTCGTCTTCAGTGGGCACATCTTCTTCATCGCCCTCCTCGGCTATTACAACCCCGGGCGCTTTACGCTTCACCCGCCTCGTCGGGGCTGCCCTAAGCGTTCCCTCAAGTCTTATGCTCTAATTTTGATCGATTAGCCCAACAATTCTCAAGTTTCTATCGGTAAGCACCGAGTCAATTTCTCTCATCTCGCCCGGCACTTCCTGAAGAATCCATACTATTTCTTTAAAGTGAGCACCTTCGGGAAGCGGAATTGCGACTGTAAAGGAAAGAAGATATTAGTTTCAATGTCAGTTATGACTATCTCGTTAGCTACTGGGAAAATTGCAGCACTTACGTCTGACTAACCACCGACTGGCAAACCCTGAAGGGCATCGGACATAGAACCACTCCGTCTTAAAGTAGCTAAGCCTGGTCCAGGATCCCGTCACCACTTGGAAATTCCTAACTGACTACAGAAACGTGAATAAAGGAATGTCTCCCCGACTCTTGACATTAAACAAGTATCTGACTTCCTCCGGAGTCGGGGGTTGAAAGAGATGTTCCATGAAAACAATCAATAGACTGTTCATCAGTGCATATCCATTTTGATGTAATTATGACAGAGCGATTCTAAAGAAAGCCAACACTTCTCGAATATACTGGTTGAATGGAGGAAGTGTTCCCGCTGTGCACGAATGTCGATTAAAGGTTGTGAATCCTTCTGGGGGAGCCTGTGGCATGTCATTTGGTCCAAGAAGTAGAACGTCGTCTAATAGTAGACCGCGTCTTAGGCATATTCGCCCCAACATATCTTTGGAGATATTGGATGGCATAGATTCTTGGGGATTCGCAATAAAAGTTTCTCCTGGCAGCTCGTCCGGAGCTGGACCTATTACTTCGGCTGCAATGGTCGGGATCTCTATTATCGGAGAAGATGAACTTTGAGTTTCCTGCTGCTGAGAACTCCCGGGTTCCATAACTAATCAACTCAGTAAGAAGCATCATTAGATGATAAAAAGCCAGTGTGTTCCCTAGTGTGAAATGTGTGAATGTGTTGTGCAGTGTAGTGCTACTTAATACTTAAATGATTCTACAGAATTTGAGAAATGTTCAAACGACAAGACTTCGGAATTCAACTGGAGCGTTCGTCATCGCTGACAGTCACATCCATGCCATCCATACTTTAGAGACCGATCCGAGTTAAAGTTTGTTAAATTCAATCAAGTTACAGTTCCATCGACGAGCTTCGAAAGGCAATCGAATGTGCAGTGAAACGGTTAAGTTCAATTATGCAAGGCTAAAGCTCATCGGAGTTAAGTGTTCAATTATTCAAAATTTTCGTATCCATCAAGGTCAAGAATTGGATCGATCACCGAAGGCTCCATTCGTATCGATTAGGGAGAAAGGGATTTCGCATCGATCTCACAAAATTCCAGTTCGTACCGATCAGGAAGCTTTTCATCTTCGTATCGATCAACAGGGCCGCTGCTTCGTATCGATCATACGGCTAGATTTTCGTATTGATCACTCCGGATCGATGCGAACTCCTACCATCTCCTATCGATACGAAGTCACTCTCCTCTATTTCAATATGAATCTCCACTATTGTTGATCGGTAAGAACTCCAGTTATTCTTAGATCGACACGGATCACTTTTCCTCGAACGATATAAACACCGCCTTCGTATCCATCTACCCTCCTTCTTCCCCAAGCTGCTTCAACGGTGTTACTTCTTTCTCAACCTTGCTCCGGCACAACTCCGGTATCAACATCACCGAACTCTGCCATGAATACGAGTGAAATGGTGTTGAAACTCGAGTCTTGTCATTTTTACGTGGATTTATTCATTGGTTATCTAATCAAAATATGGATTTGAGAGATTGAACTGTTATATTGATTTGGGGGCAGAGGCAATTTCCAATTCTCGTTTCTTCTATCGATACGAATGCGAAAGAAAAGTAAAAGCAAGTGAAATTTTTCTAAGTCCCAAAAGCTTTTATATTAGTTTGTACCCAAGGAAAAAACGCTTCATATCCCTATTGTTATACTGAGATAACCGGTTAGCTCTATCAATACGAAAGTAGATTTTCGTATCCAACTGATTCGTATCCGTCCATGCATCGATATGAATAGAACAGCAGGGTTGCACTAGAACCGCATGACTACCATCGATACGAGGAAGCTTATTGGTATCCATCAATCCAGAATGATCCGAAGTGTAGCTGTTCATATCCATCTACGACCGATCTCCAACTCCATCAATGCGAAATGATAATTTTGTATCCATCCATTCGAAGACCACGAGAATTCGCGCCCATCGATGCGAAAATATTCAAAAAGGCTAATGAATTCATATTGATCACCATCGATACGAATTCAAATTTTCAACTCCTCGAATCAATCCAGGAGAGGATCGATACGAAGGAATACACCAAAACAACCAACGAGCGTTGTTATAACTCAAATTTCACATTGATTCAGGAGAGGATCAATACAGAATTCGATAAGTGAAAACTGACGACGACTCATGAGCGTGCGAACGTTAAAGAGAGTCAGGTTAACATACGTACATGTATGATAGACTAACATCCAAATTTTTAAAGAATTCACAAGAATTGAATGCTCACCTGATGACAATTACGACAACAAACAACAGTTTGCCATCATTCAACACTCAGTTACAACAGTGCGTAGTACAACAATTGGTGGTCAACAATTCATTATTTGTGTTACTGAAGGTCATCCAAATGTTATATCTTTCGACGAAAAGAAAACAACCGTTCAACAAGTCAGATATAACTATTTAGAATGAATATTGTAGCTTTTCAAAGCATGTCATGTCCCCACAAGACATACTTTGGGGGGTAAATGTTATCCCGCCTTTTGGCAAGGCCGTGATACAAAGGAATCGACTGGAGATAAAAGGCAGTTCATCCCGAAAAGCGGTTATACACAAATTCGCTATGGATGTTGGTAAATTTTGCTCGAGTCCGGATCGAGCTACAATTAACATGACATGACAAACAAAGCTATAAAGGCCAACGTTCCAAATTTCAAGTCAATCCGAGTTCATATGCTCAAGATATGATCGATGCAAGCCAAGAAAGTAAACTCGTTCATATCCATCGGTCAATCCTTTTCGCATCGGTTTCGTTCGAATCCGTCAACAGCGGCTTCCTTCGTATCCATCGGAATTGACCCACTTCGTATCTATTCACAACCACCCATTTCGTATCCATCAGTAGTGGCATGGTAGTCCATTTTGTATCGATCCAGTTTCAAGCATGCTTTGTATTGATCGGCCATAAATCGATACGAAATCAGCACCTCCCATCGATACAAAACCAAATACTCGATGATCGATACGAAGTGGAGCATAGGGCATCGATACGAAGTGGAGCACAGTACATCGATCCGAAGTGGAGAGCAACATAAGTGATATGAAGTGAAATGCACAAGATCGATATGAAGAAAACACATTCAAGTGGAAGACTCGGTCACTCGACATAAAAAGTGGATCGATCCAAAAAGTTGGCACCACATCAACAGACATCACGTGTCCAGAAGCGATGCGAATAGATCGATACGAACAGGAAGCGATGCGAATTCAACAGCCTTCGAAAAATCCAAACTTGCATCGATCATAACTCAAAATCTACAAGTCCAAATGGAAGCAAATTTTCACAGGAGCTTGCATACATCTTCAGGAATGTTCATGATCGATACCGACTCGATTGGACTAAATCCTGATTGATACGAATTGTGTTCATATCGATCATGGATCGACTCCAAACGGTCAGGGATTGATCGCGTGGGCCCACCTACGTGAGAGAAGGGTTCTTCCGAGACTGAGCGGGATATTTGCAGCCTATGCCTATAAATAGCAGCCCAGGACCTACTAAAAAAGGAATTTTGGCTCTTCTACGTCCAGACTCTGCCGAAATCATCATTGTACTCAAATTTTACTGTTGTAATTCATTGTAAATAGCAAGCAAAACCAATAAAAGTCAGCCATTTCATAGTGGACGTAGGCCATACGCCGAACCACTCTAAATCTGTGTGTTTCTATGTGTTTTTCATGTTTATTATTGGTGTGTTTGTTAGATCTTCCTCCTTTTCCATTTATATTTTTCATTTTATCTCTTAAAACATATCCGAAGAGTGTTGTGCCCAATTTTTGTACAAACAGGTCATTGCCAATTTCTGTAATATTTTGTATGTACACTTTTATAACCAAGCCCTCAAGGTCATTTTCATTTTCATTATATATATATTATCATCTACTGTGATCGGTATTCATTATGTCGATCCATCTTTGTGGCTATGCAAATAGGGTTCGACAAATTTCTATGCCGACCCTTTTTCCCTTGTTATTCCTTGAATTCTCTTGCAGCCGAACTCTCTCCTATACACACGTATATATATGCCTTTCCTTTCTCCCCTCCTCACTTTTCCCCTTTGCTTGCTTTTGCACTTAAACTTATTCACGAACTCAAGCTCTCCCATTTTTGTTATAACCTACAAAACCTAATAGATCCATCCATCTACCCAAACTCAGACCTCTTATTTTCATTCTCTCCATTAATTCACTTCACCTCGCCTTTCGACTTCACTCACACCAACTTGCTCTTATTCTAGCTCGAAAATTCATACTCCCATATAGGTAGGAATCGACAATACTTCCTTTAACTATGCGACAAAATCCTTAGCCCGAAGTTGTTAGTCATGGTGTGGATGAGTGTTTGAGGTGGCAATGGCGAATGATCTTGTAGAGGTGGACGATTGCCGAAAATAGGGGTTTGGTAGGTCGAATTGGGTTTAGGAATAGGAGAGGAAGAAGAGAGATGAGGGTCCGATGAAGGACTTTGGTGGAGGAAGAGTTAGGAGTGTAAAGACGCAAGGGTCGGTTTACGATAAGATGGCAGTGGCAGGGATCGGCGAGTTAGGGTTCGGTTGTTTAGTTATTTTTTGTTGAGGAGAGGGATCGATGAGGAGGGTTTGGAGAAAGGGATCGGTAGTTGAACCAGGAGGTGAGAGAGGAGAGGGATAAGAGAAGTGAAGGTTCGGCAAGGGGAAAGATGTATGGATCGGTAAACTGTGACACGGTAGTGATAGGGATCGGTTATTCTAGTTATGAAGAAGGATCGGTATAGGATAGTGGTATAGGGATCGGCATTTCCTACTTTGGGATAGGGTTCGGTATAAAGGCTTTAGATAGGGATCGGCGAATTTGGTCAACTAGAGGGATCATTAGGGAGCTCTTGGAAAAGGGATCGGCAGTGAACACTAGGGATTGGCATGTACCTTATAAACTAATCCCAACTTAACTTGTTCGAACAATCACCACCAGTTTGCCTTGCTGACCTTGAACATATGATGACCATGGACAATATAACATGCATACTTAAATTGTCGAACTTGAGATTGAACAATCAAATTTTTAGGACTTTCAATATGGACTAAGTGACAATCTTTCAATTGAACTTAAGTAACAGACTTCATACTTTAATATTACGATAGTCGATCCCAAAGCTTTCACAATCGATCAGTCCTTTTATTAGTTGAGACGGTCAGCGATGACGGTCTCTCTGAGCAAACACCCAAGTCTCGTCATTTTATTTCATTTTTTTGTTTTCAAATTGTTTACATCTATTATATACTGCACTACACTTCACTAGTTCACACTTTGCACAGAGGGAACATGTTATTTTTTCTAATCTTGATTATATACTGAGTATAGCTGATATAGATTCCAAACGCTCGAAGTGTTCAGCTGACATGTCTTCTGATTTAGCGATGCGACACATTGGTTCTGAAGCGAAGTCAAGTTCCGCAACTATATCTGGAAGACCTTCTCCAAGCCATCATGCGGAACAAACAGAAGTTTCTAACCCACAAGCCAATCTTTTCCTCGACATTCCAGTCCTTCCAACGGAAAACATAAGTCCTGCTCCTGATGCTGTTGAGGGTGCTATTCTTCTAGATAATCCAATGGATTTGTAGGATTCTCGAATTGGCGAGACCGCTCTCCGTCGGCTATGCTCCATTCACGGAATCCCGTTTGGGGACGTCTTGGTTCCTTCACGACAAGATAGACCTCACTTGGCCCCAACCGGGAATACAACATGCAATAAGTTTATATGTTGGGCTGGATGTGTACCGCCATTTAATTCGTTTGTCTAAGAAATGTTGAGATATCTTAGGATCGCCCCTACACAACTTCATCCCAATAGTTATGCATTTATTCATGGAACATTCTTGGTGTTCATGAATGTCCTATTTTGTCCGCCTACTCCAAAAGATATAATATTTATCTACAATTTCAAATGACGATTGGGAAGCCCTTCTTATGTCTTTCTCAAGCCTTTGCCAATTTGCCAAGTTTTGATGGACGCTTGGAACAAACTCTCACTATTTAAGCATGAATGGTTCTATGTGCGTTGCCCTCCTGGATTTGCAAGACGATGGTTAGAAGAATGTAAGTATTACCATCACTTCTCTCTCAAGTTCTCTAACTTAAGTCATAACTTTTTTTTTGAATCCATTAACATTCGGAGTTCTTTCAGGTGTTCGCCCACGTCCTGAAGGCGTTGACTTTTCAAGACCTGTCGCTGCTATCCGCACTACCCCTATTAAGGATAGGACATCAAACTCCTTATAATAGATGAGTTATTATCCTTGTTTGGGCTATTGGAAGATAGCCGTAGTATCGGACTTCTTGGAAGTGCAGCATTTTTAAGGAATGTGGCAGAACAAAAGAGGGATACTGCCAACCCCGTCATGCCCCTTGTCGAGGGTACTCGGGATGATACCGAAGAGGAAGAAATTAAGGATTCTCAAGCCGAAAAACTGGAAGATGTCGATGCAGGCCTCGGAAGAACGCCAATGGTTGAACCGTCATAAGTTGGACAATCCCAAACACCTACAAAGAGAAAAAAGAGGTTGGCGTACAGGCTTCATAGAAGAAAAACTGGCTTGGACCCAGAGTTTGTTATTACTTCGGTTGAAGAGGAATCGTCCTCTCAGCACTTGGAAAGCTCGTTAAAGGGATTTTCTAATCTTCAAATCCCAGATGACATCATGTCCTATGACTTTCCAAACATTAACATTGAAGGACTCAACTCTCTCACTAGAAGTGGCGAAGGCATCCGACCTTCTAACAAAGGAGATAAAACGCCGATGAGCAAAGCTACAACTACCGGTCTGTTGGGGGGAACACCAGGACACTCACAACCACACGCACTTCACTATACACCTTTTATTGATCTTCAATTCGACGATTACTAATACGCTCCCATTTGGTCTTTATAGGTGCAATGTCTCAATCAAGAGCCTTTGATCGTCTTAGAAGTTCTTCTGCATACTATCGATCAAGTCGAGATTTAGAGTCTACTTAGTGCAGAGAGAAGGACGAGGGACGGGATAAGAATTATCATTCAAGGGAATCCTCTTCCAAACGCAAATCCCAATCCCAGACATCTCGACAAGGCGAACAGTCTGACTTTCCTGCTCAAAGTAGAGACCGGTCTTCCTATCGTAGTCCTCATATCACTACGTCTCATGAACAACATTTCGGTTCTCCAAATTCCAGACAATCTCATGAGCGCCGATCAAGCAAACATCCACTTGCTACCTCTGACCCGCCTTTGCCGGCCACTGCTCCTGGCGTTTCCACAGCAGAGAAGTTGGCCAAGCTCAAGGCAACTTTTCCAAAGATTTGCTTTGATAGTCTCAAATTCCTTCCATTCACGTAGTTCCGGGGCTTGCCAAGGAAAGTTCTCTCGCGTGCGTGAACGATGTATTTTGTAGCATGAATAGTTTATACACTTGGTAGAAAAAGTATCTGAAGTTTCTATTGAGCGACAACACAAGATAGACCACCTCAAGCTGGAAGCTATACATGGCAAAGATATAATCAATCATTAGGATGCTGAATTGCTAGAATTTAAAACCCAACTTGCTGAAGCGGAGAAGAACGCCAAGCAAACGACAGAGGCAGTAAGCCATTTGGAAGCTACTCACAAAAAGAAACTCGACGTGGCACTTCATCGTAGCGGGGAACTCGCTTTAGAAAAGGATTCCTTGCATAAGGAGAAGGACGCTCTTGCTCACCATGCCGAAGAACTTGAAGAACTTTTAAAGAAGGAAAAGGAAGAAAAAATCGAAGCTCAAGAGTAATTGCAGAAATATTGCGAGGAAGTTATTGAGGCTAAAAGCTTAAATGCTAAACTCGATGAGTAATTCGCTAGAATCAAAGCTCTAAAAGATGAAGCTCGAGAAGAGGGCCGAAGAGAGGTGACCAAACAAGTTAAATCCCTAGTGGAAGCTGCCATGGAGTCTAGTAGGAATGAGATTAAGGAATTATTTAATCCATTGATTATTGAATAATGCCAAAGTCCTTATCACCATGACTTAAGCTTTCTCGATGAGGGTTACCTCGAATCGCTCATTGAAGCTTGGGAGCACATTATCAAGATAATGAAAATAGAGCTGGGTAAAGCCGAACTCAACGAGGAAGAATTAGTAAGGGAAGTTCTTCACAGGAACGAGCCTTCAGATCTAGCTGCCGCAAAACTTTGTTTTTTCAAGGCTTCTACACCTACTAAAGGAGGAGAGAATATTGCCGGGTCTTCAGGGAGTGATCCTAAAGGTCTTTCTCCATCCCAAGTAGCCAGAACATCAATTTCTCTTGATATGGAGCATGATCTTGGCTATGATCCGGACAGGCCTGGCTTTGAATCCAAGATGTCATTTTAGAAGGAGGCACCTCGGCAATGATGGAGAGTCAACCAGATGCTGGTATTTCGCTTTACTCCTTAGTATATGAAATGTTTTCGTTCTTCATGCACAATGGCTTTGATTTAATCTCCCTGTTTTATCAAATTTTGTAAGTCTTCCGAGCCCCAGTCAAACTCCTCGAGGTGGTGCTGTTGCAGAACAACATGAGGAAATGGCTAAAGACCCGGTTGCTGCTAATGTTCCAGAACCCGATGCTCAACTCATCGGTGCCCTTGATGAAGATAAGACCGAGGCCACTCCCAGTTGACGAATCTGATGATGTAGTAATTATTGGTGCCTCGGAACATACTGATATGACTAGCATGAAGGAGCAGATCAAAAAGGAGGAACTATTGAAAAGAAAGGTTAAAATTGAACCCGCCGATGTGAACGTCGATGTTCCTCATCTTGTGCCATTGCAAATTATTCCACCTGGTGAGTCGAACCCTGATGAACTTCCTCCTACCTCCTAAAGCTCTCTAGCCAAAGGCGGCAAAGGGTCCCGAAAGAGAAGCACAAGCGGCTCTACCCTCGAGAAATTCAAAAGAGAAAGAAAGTTAAAGAAGTAGTTACTGCTCCAGCTCAATGTACACAATTTGCATAATCGTTTCTTTCACTAGTTGTAGTTGTACGGGTATGAATCCTGATATTTAGAAATAACTTGTACTAAAATTTTGGCACCTGTTATGTAAATAAAAGCTTTTGTTTTCTATTATGCTTTGTGTGAATTGTTGTTTAAGTAGTTGAACGATTACTTTCCATTCAATGTACTTGTAATTCGTTGCTTGTGAATTCTGTTAGCAATTCACCATCTCCATCCCAAGGCCTCCAAGTGATCGTGGCCTTGAGTCGTATCAAACACCAGGCTCGAGCCTTAGTGTTACGCTGTCGGATTCAGTAGTTTTTTGAATGACTGTGCTTCTGCCCCCGACATTGATTTGGCGAGTCCAGAAGTCGGACGGTCGAATTCCATCCTTAGCGAGTTTATACTCCTCCTGTCGGTTTTAGGCCAGTTTATGGAATAGAGAAAGGTCAAAATCCACTCATCTATTCATTTATGATTATATCCACACTTTGGGGATAAGTTTCAGTTGATGGGTGGTCAGTTAGCACCCAGTTTATATTTATACTCTAGTCCACACTCTGGGGACACAAAGTTATCTCGCGGGCAATCGGTCTCCACCCGATTTATGTTTATACTCATGTCCACACTCTAGGGACTCGGAGTTGTTTCACGGGCAGTCGTCCTCCACCCAATTTATGTTTATACTCTAGTCATCTTAGTCGCTTTGATTTTTGTTTCAGTCCCATAGTCCAGGCATGAATTATTAAACGAAAAAGCTAACTAAGCTCATCTTGTTTGATCCCAGTGGAAGTTAGCACGATCGATTGATTCCAAACTCTAGGAGCCTGTTCATATACATCGATATCAATCCATTTCACTATGTAATTATCATGCAATGTAATAGCAAACAGAAATACAGAGGAAGCCTGAAACTTTATTCATTAAATGGAAGGGAACAACATAAACTGTCTTATTACATATTCGGAAAATCAAATGCTAAAGAAAATTTTTGAAAATAAATACAATTGAAATGTAAAGGAAATAAGCTAAGTAAAATAGTGTCGTAGATATTCGCTATTCCAAGAGAAAGAATTCCGGAACAAGGAAACACTATTTTCAATTGTCTCCATGCTCTTGGAAGTGTAATTCCATCGACAGTCGCTAGCTTGAAAGTTCCTTATCCAAGCCTCTATCCAATGACATATGGCCCTTCCCAAATCGGATTCATGTGTAACGGGGTAGGAAAAACTCATTTCAGGATGAGATCACCAATTTTGAAGGTTATCGGTCGAACTTTAGTGTTGTAATATCGGGCAACTCGATTTCGGTGTACGGCTGCCCTTAAATCAGCTTCCTTGCGCTTCTCGTCTATAAAGTCCAAAGATTCCAAAAGGAGATCTTGATTTGTTTTGGGATCATAGTAAGCCACTCGATGAGATGGGACTTCGAGTTTAACAGGAATAACGGCTCCAGAACCGTAAGCAATGGCGAATGGAGTATGGCTAGTCACGGACTTGTGAGTGGTTCTGTAGGCCCAAAAAGCCATAGGGAGTTCATCCACCCACTTTCCTCTAGCCTTCTCTAAAGGCTTCTTCAGAATAGACTTGATGATTTTATTTACAGCTTCAACCTATCCATTTGCCTGAGGGTGAGCGACCGTGTAAAATCTCTTTTCAATATGGTATCTTCGACAAAAGTCTTTAAAATCAGTACTATCGAATTGAGTCCCATTATCTGTTACAATAGTCCATGGAAGGCCGAAGCGACATATGATATTTCAGATAATAAAGTTGATTACTTCCTTGGTCGTGATTGTAGCTAAAGGCTCCTCCTTGGCCCATTTGGTGAAGTAATCAACTGCCACAATAGCGTACTTCGCGCCATCTTTAGAGATTGGTAATGAACCGATAATATCTATACCCCACATGGCGAACGGCCATGGGCTGACCCTTTGCGTGATTTCTGTTAGTGGAGCTCTCGGGACTTTCACATATATCTAGCATTTATCACATCGTCTTACATAATCAACAGCATCTCAATTTATAGTTGGTCAATAATATCCATAACGGAGTATCTTTGTAACATCCCCCTACTTGGAGGCCCAAAACTAACGGCTACAGATGTTGCAATCATCCATAGATATTAATCTCTGATGACCAAATACAACGGTGTTAGATACATTGATACACAGATCACAAAAATATGGAAAAAATTTAGCAATTCAAAAACATAATTCCACATTAAAAAAAACATTTCTTGTTCATTACATAATCCCCAAATTACGTTAACCACGTTCTGCAAAATATTATTATTACAATTACGCCAAGAGCGACATATGAAGATGCCCACTTGGTTGATCAAAGAATATAGTAAGGCTAATAAGTCTGCCTTTACAACAAAATACACAATGGAAATAAAAAACTCTAAATAACTATCTGCCTCCTGCATGCCTCAAAAGCTTTATTCGTTAGAGAAGAAAACCCGAGAACCTTAATCTCAAACTACTCAAAATCAATTGAGTACCCGAGAGTTTAAGGGAAAAACAAAAACTTCGAGTCAGACATTGTTTGCACAAAAAATGGGCAAACACCTCCAAGTCGTATGATTTAGTTGATTTTATGTTGTTTTTAGTGATCTGGGTGATTTATGCAAATATATAAAAAGCAGGGACTAAACTATAAAAGATACACAGATTTATAGTGGTTCGGCCAGAACGTGCCTACGTCCACTTTATATGTTATTCTCCTTTACTGTTCAGATTACAAGTACAAGGCTTTGATACAAGTATATGAAAGTTGTTTGAAAGTTCTATCCGTGCTTGAGCTCTCAAACTTGTCCTCCATTGTTGTACCCCTACCCCTCTATTTATAGAGTGAGGTTGAGGGTAGGGGCCTTGGATGTATATAGCTGTTGGTGGGCCTGGGCTGATGTGATCTGGCCTGGCATTGTTGGTTCGGTAGTGGTTGGTCCGGTGGAGAGTGGTGAGTGCAAATTGGTTCGGTAGTGAGGGGAGTTTGTCCGGTGGTGGTTGCATTCTTCTGGTTCGGTGATGAGAGGAGTTGGGATTGATTCGGTGGTCTCGGTCCGGTGATGAGTGGGCTCGGTGCGGGCTTGGATCGGTGGTGAGAATTCGCCCAACATTTGCCCCCCAAAGTGGGGCATATGCTTGCATATGTCGCGCTTTGTTTATTTGGACACCCCCATTCGGCCCGAGTGCCGAACCAGTTGGTCCGGCTACCCTACTCTTGTCTATAAGTATGGGCTCCATGTCTTCGTCATTTCTTACTGTTTGAAAGAGCCGATCCAGATTCTTAACTGCCGAACCAGGTGAGGTTCCCCTCTACCGAACGAACCTTATGCTAGAGCTACCGAATGAGTCCGGGGAGCATAAGCGCCGAATGAACTTTCGCCTCGTACTACCGAATGACACTTTGGGGAGTACGAGTGCCGAATGGGCTTTCCGCCCCGAACCACCGAATGCACCTTAGGAAGTACGAGTGCCGAATGGCCCTCTAGCCTCGAACTACCAAATGTCACTTAGGGAACACGAGTGCAGAATGAACTCCAAGACCGGGACTACCGAATGGTACTTGGGGAACATGGATGCCGGATGAACTCTAAGACCCGGTATACCGAATGATGTTTTTTATGTGTTGAATTTGTCTGTCTACATCCTTTGTTCTGACGATGTGTTTTCTCGTGTTGCAGATAATGTCTCATAAAGTAGAAACTCGTTCTGACAAGAAGAAATCCAAGGACAAAGGAGAGTCCTCCATAGTGCCCCCAGTTCAGGCAGAACCAGGACGACATGTACCAACCCCGAGATCGTTAGTAGACGGGTACGGCCCTCAAGAGCTCTTGAACTCACCGCCTGACTGCTTTCCCAGCTCTCTCAAAGATGAGCAGCTTGACGCTATATCTAGATCCTTTGGGATTGACAGAGCGCATATGAGGTTGCCGGGGAACGGAGTGATGCCGTATAACCCCCTAGAAGGATATTTTGCTTACAGCAGTTATCATTTGCATGTGCGGTGCTATCCCTCCGATCAACGCTTGGATAGTCAGCTTCATCACGTACTTGAAGGTGGCTCCTTTCCAGCTTCAGCCCAACTCTTATGCCATCTTGGTGAGTTTGTTCATCATCTTCCAGAGGAGATACGGGCGTCTTCCTTCCAACCGGAAGATCCGATACCTGTACAACTTGAGAGGCTACAAGAAGGGGTCTCCATATATTAGCTTAGAATCGGCCGTGTCTTTCAAGCCAGTCCTGGACTTATATTCAAAATTTAGCATGTTCAAGAAGGAATGGTTCTTTGTCAAGGACGAATCTGTTTCTTTCCACCGCTTCACCTCTGGCTGTAAGTTGAATCTTATTTATAATTTCCGTTCTGACTGCAATGCTCCTCCTTATGTGCTTTGTTTCTTGCTAGCGACATGTGGCTTTGCGGTTGTAGAGAATGATCGTCTGGTTCAGATGGCTGCGGAAATAGAAGTCATTCCGGAAGGCGAGAGGGCGGCTTCTTATTTGATCAGGAATGCTACTCTTTTGGGGCTCAACTTAATCATGCCACGTCAGTATGTGGTCAAGCAAAGAGACACAGCTGAGGAGAGGGTTGCCAAAGCTAAAGGAGGGGCTACGGCAAAGAGCAGTAAAAGGAAACCCTTCTCGAAGCATCCAATTGCCGGGGGGAAGAAACTTAAGAAGTCCGATGGACCCTCCCCCAGCACATGTCCAGATGTCCCGGAGGAGGAAGATGTGGAGGAGGAAAGAGGTGAGGATGAAGGAGGTGAGGCGGAGAGTGGAAGTGGTGGAGAAGGTGATGGTGATGGTCATAGCGATGATGGTGGCGACGGACAGAGCGGTGGTGGTACTGGGGCTTTGTCTTCTAAGCAAGCAGGTGTGATCCAGGAGTGGACAGATGATGCTTTCCGCCTAGCTTTTGAAGGGTCGGAGGAAGGATCGGCTTTAGTGGAGAAGCCTAAGAAGGCTGACAAGGCCGAGATCGGTGCTGATTCTTCTAAGAGCGCTTCAGCTAAGGCAATTCCTGCGATTCAAGTTGAATTTTTGACTCCTGCCGACTCCATTTATGATAAGGATTTAGGAATATTTTATGGCCTACTCCCGTCCTGGAATGAGATTCAGGACTTATTGCAGTATCCTACTCCTCCCCAGGGTTTGTATAACAAAAGCGTCTTTTTACTCTTCTTAACTTGATGTATTTCTTGAATTATAGCTCAATGTATGCTTGTAACACTGGGTTTTTATCACAGAAGCGGGTAAGGTGGCCAAGACGTCGGATGTTCGGCACCGTCTTGAACAATACAAACTCTTCAAGGCTTTTACTAAACCAAAGCCTCCGACTAACCACCCTAGAGACGTAGTCGGCTACCGTCCTCTTCTTGGAGTTATCGAAGAGGATATCCAAAAGAAGAAGAGGAGTCGCTCCTTGTTTGAATCTTCACTTGGTCCTCAGCCCACAACTCAGCCTCTTCAAGATACCACGGAGGAGAATACTGAGTTTATACCTTCTCCGCACCCATCTGAAAATCCTACCGTTACCCCGATAGATCATCCCGGCTTGGCTCGTAACCCGTTTGCGGGTCATTCGGATCTGGATCCTGGTTCTCATGATATTACCTTTGATGAGGCTACCGGTGAGCACCTTCTCCCTCGCAATCCTATGGTAAGAGTACTAGATGAAGCTAAGTCCATGGACCTTGATTTGCTTAGCACTCGGGTTGTAACTTTGGGGGATGAAGCTAAGGCAAACATTGACCGGGTTGCTGAGGAAACCAGGAAGCTGATGGGGCATCATGCTCGACTGGTCAAGGCCGGAGAAGAAATCGGCAGTGCTAACATTCGACTGCGGTTAATGGTTTCCGACCAGGCCAAACAACTCGCTGATCAGGCCATCCAGATCTCTCAACATGAGGCTTCCTCTAGGCAATTAAAGAAGACCATGGAAGAGGCCAGCAGGGCAGAGTTACAGAAAATGGAGGCCGTATGTAAGGAACGGATTGATATGGCTATTGCAACGGTGGATGAGGTTCGGCAAGCAGATCTCGAGCGGGTACATGAGTTATCCGAGAAACTTGAGGCCGCTTAGCTTGCTCAGACCAAGCTGAAGGAGGAGATGGAGGCGATGAGGAAATCCTTTCAGGCCGACTACTCGCGATACCAATCGGAGAGGGATGCTGCCATTGCAAAGCTGTTGGCTTCTGAGGACCGAATAAGGGAGTTCGAAGAGAATGAGGGGATAATGGATGAGATGCTTCAGGATATATACTTTCGCACTTGGAAACAGGGAAACTTATTGGATGGATGATTACCCCCGAGTCATGGCCATGATTTATCTCAGGGCCTTGGAGGAGGCTAAGGCCGATGCAGATAAGGAGGGTGGCGTGGTCTTTCGAATGGACGTGGTTACGGCTCAATTCTCCAAGGAGGAGAAAGCGGCGGTGAAGGAGGGTATGCGGTTGCTTACTACTGAGGAGGTAGGTGTGCAGTTAGAGGATGATGACCAAGGAGCAGATGCTGGTAAGTCTTCCCTTTTAGCTTTCGGTAACTTGGTTGCTTATTATTAATGAATTCTTTCCTTGATCAGACAGGCGAGACCTCTGGAGCACTAAATATCTCTAGTCAACATGCTGAAAGTTCCCACTCCGCGGTTAAAGAGATTTCGGAGGGCCAGCAGGACAAGGGTGAAGCTCCGGTGCAGCCGACTCCTTAACTTGACCTGGATATCTTTTTGTTTACTTGACATTGCTGTCTACGTTAGTCTCAAAGCAGTAATGTAACTTTTAGGTTGTAATTATGTTACTTGTAATAAACAACTTTATTCTTGGTATGTAATTTTTTAACTTAAGTTGATTCTGTCATATTTGAATGCTTTCGTCATTTTGATGTGTTGCATAAGAAGTATAGCTGTGCATATGCCAGTGATTCGATCGTGTTTGATGTCAAGTTCTGGCTTAAAATGTAATTTCATACCTTGCAATGTTAATGTGATGTGCGAATGAATTATAGCTACGTATTTATACACCAAAGAAGAAAGTACCGCCCTTCATGTTTTAGTTGTAGACGATTGCTTTGAATGTCTTATATGACTGAGTATGGCATGTGGCCGAGTAGCCTGTCATTCAGTTGCGAATTCCCATTAGCGAGCGCTTCCTATTCTGTGTCTTGTACTTTAGGGATCGATATAGAGGATAGGAGGAAAGTTCTTTAAATAAAACTGAAATATGAGAAGCAGTAAAACTTCCAATCATGGAAGGCCTTCGATGTGCTTAAGTTCGTGGCAAATGGGTTTTGCAGTCACTTTCCCTAGCTATGGGCTTGGAGACATTTGTCACCCATCTTACGCCTCCGCGGGGAGTTTATCTTTTTTTACCACAGCCGTACTTAAGACACATCGGAGCCGAGATCGCGCACAGTAACTACCCGGGCCATTATGGCCCATAATCGTGGGTATTATTCGATTTACCGTGGCCGGCTAGCGTGGGTGCCGATCGTCAACCGTGAACTACCCCTGGCTGGCCACACCTTATGTTGGGGCTTAAAGTAGGTTCACGGCTGCCGGTGAGCCGAACGCCGTAATGAGCTGCCTCGGCTATAGTCGGCCTTCTCAGTGGCTTATAATCGGCTCATTACAGTGGGCTTTAAGGGCCGTCGCGAGCAATGAGTTAACCCGCAGCAGAAGGATGCCGGAGCAAAAGTGTCTCATTGGCGAGGGCATAGATTCGCATAGTACCTGTTAGGTCTTGTCCAGGTGAAGTCGCGATGTGGAGTGCCTTGAATGGAAATGCTATATGCACAGGATTTTGCTCAACAGAAAAGGGTAAAGTTAACAAGTAGCCAAGATACAAAGGAACAAGTAAAAAAAAGAAAAGACAAGTTTTTAAAGTGGTTCGGCACGAAAATGCCTACGTCCACTGATTCTCTTTGTTAATTCACTTCATATGGGTAGTACAAGTTAAGAAAAGTATCGACGAAGGTGTTGGATGTTCCATGCCCTCTGGAACACCTCTCCGTCCACTGTTGACAAAATATAAGCCCCGTTGTGGAGATCTTTATGGATTACATACGGCCCGTCCCAGATTGGATCTAGCGCTTCGTGGCGCGGGAAGATTCGCTTGAGGACAAGATCTCCTTCTTGTAAGCTACGATGCTTGACTTTGGAGTTGTATTGCGCTGCCACTTTTTGCTTGTGAGCTGCTGCTTTGAGGGCTACATCATTTCTTCTTTCCTCAATTAGATCCAAAGACATGTGAAGGAGTTCCTCGTTCTCTTCTGGGTTATAGTGGATCCTATGGTGGGAAGGCACTATAGTTTCAACTGGGAGCATAGCCTCTGATCCGTATGCCAAAGAGAAAGGAGTATGTCCCGTTGATGTTCTGAAAGATGTGCGATAGGCCCAAAGTGCCGTCGGAAGTTCATCCACCCAAGCGCCTTTCGACTTTTCAAGTTTCTTTTTGATTAGAGTTTTGAGAATTTTGTTGACACCTTCGACTTGTCCGTTTGCCTAGGGATAAGCTAAAGATGAGAAGCTTTTGTGAATTCCGTGCTCTTGGCACCAGTTGGCGAACTCCTCGCTGTCAAACTGAAGTCCGTTGTCCGATATGATTTTAAGTGGGACCCCGTACCTGCATAGAACATTTTTGATCAAGAAGTTAAATAACTTTTGCTGAAGATACTTTATTTAGGGGTTCTGCTTCCACCCATTTGGTGAAATAGTCGACTGTCACTATAGCATATTTGGCTCCGCCTCGGCCTATTGGCAGTTCGCCAATCAGGTCAATTCCCCATACTGCAAAGGGCCAAGGGCTGGTCATTTGGGTAATCTCAGTTGTGGGTAGTCGCGGAATCTTCGCAAATTTCTGACATCTGTCACATTTTTTGACGAAATCTAAGGCGTCTTTGTTTAAGGTGGGCCAGAAGTATCCATATCGGAGTATTTTCTTTGCCAGAACCTGCCCTCCAGTGTGATCTCCGCAGCTTCCTTGATGGATGCTGGATAAGATTTCCTTTGCTTCCCTTTCAGCGACACACCTTAATAAGGGGTTAGAGAAGCCGCGTCGATAAAGGGTGCCTTCTTGTATTGTGTAGCGGGAAGCTCTCCTCAAGATTTTCTTGACTTCGTTACGCTTGTCGGGCAGTGTGCCGTCTTGTAAGTATTTTTGGATGGGAGTCATCCAAGTTTCCTCTTTGATTGTAGCTATCAGATTCACCTGCTCGAAACTTGGGGTCAGTTGCTTTGAGATGGCCACTGCTCCGGAAATAGTGTCGTCTCTCATGTTAGCTTGCTTCGCCAATTCGTCGGCCTCTTGGTTCTCTTCCCGAGGGATGTGTTTGATTAAATAGCGATCCAATTGATCGAGAAGCAACTTGGTCTTCTTTAGATATGCTATGAGTCGTTCTTCTCGATCCTGGAATTCTCCTAGTATTTGATTTACAATAAGTTGATAATCACTATGAAGACGCAAAGAATTGGCTCCGATTTCTAAGGCAAGTTCTAATCCAGCTATCACTGCTTCATACTCTGCATCGTTGTTGGTGGCGGCGAATTCCAACCTTAGAGCATAGTGTAGCTTATTTCCCCTGGGAGTGATTATTACCACACCTGCCCCCGAGCCTTGTTCGTTTGATGCACCATCCACAAAGAGATTCCACTTGATGTCTTCTGCAATTTCCGATTGCTCCTTACCTTCGTTGGTAGTGAATTCGGCAATGAAATCGGTCATGGCTTGTCCCTTGATGGCGGTGTGAGGATGGTAGGTGATATCATATTGACTTAGTTCAATGCACCATTTAAGTAGTCGCCCAGAAGTGTCGGGACGATGGAGTACCTGCCTTAGTGGTTGATCGGTCAGAACTTTGATGGAATGAGATTGGAAATAGTGACGCGGTTTTCGTGACGTGATTAGTAAACAATACGCTAGTTTCTCAAGTTTAGGATATCTGGCTTCCGCCCCTGTAAACCTCTTGCTCACAAAGTATACTGGCCGATGTGTGCGTTTGTCTTCTCTCACCAAGGCGGCGCTTAGGGCATGAGATGACACAGCAAGGTATAGGTATAGCTCTTCGCCTTTATTCGGAGTTGAGAGTACTGGTGGTCTCTGGGGGTATTCGATTAAGTTAAGGAAAGCTGTTAAGCATTCGTCAGTCCATTCGAACTTTCCTTTGTCTTTCTTTAGAGCTTCGAAGAAGGGGATGCATTTGTCAATTTCTTTAGAGATGAATCTGCCCAGGGCGGCCACCTTCCCATTTAGGCTTTGCATTTCTTTTCGGGTAGAAGGTATCCTAATATCTTTCAAAGCTCAGACTTGTTCAGGGTTTGCTTCAATTCCTATGGCATGGACGATGAATCCCAGGAACTTCCCTGATGATACTCCGAAGGAGCACTTTAGAGGATTCAGCTTCATTCCATATTGGCGAAGTACTTGAAACATATCGCCCAAGTGGCTTACGTGATCGTCAGCTTTTCTTGACTTTACCAGCATGTCATCCACATAAACTTCCATAGTTTGTCCTATTAGCCCCGCAAACATCTTGTTGACGAGACGCTGATAGGTGGCCCCTGCGTTTTTAAGACCAAAGGGCATTACTTTGTAGCAGTACAATCCCCGGTCAGTGATGAAACTAGCGTGGTCTTGATCGGGAGCATGCATAGGAATTTGGTTATATCCTGAGTATGCATCCATAAAAGATAAGAGTTCATGCCCGGCCGTGCTGTCCACGAGCTAATCGATTCGAGGAAGTGGGAAGCAATCCTTCGGGCAAGCGTCATTTAAGTTGGAGAAGTCAATGCACGTTCGCCACTTCCCATTAGCCTTCTTTACTAGTACCGGATTAGCGATCCACTCTGGGTAGATGGCTTCTGGTATGAAGTCATTGGCAAGTAGGTTTTTTACTTCTTCATCGAGGGCTGCTAATCGTTCTGCCCCCATAATTCTCTTTTTCTGTTTTACTGGCGCCTTGGTAGGATCGAAGTTTAGTACGTGGCATGCTATGTCTGGGGAGATTCCAGTCATGTCAGCGTGTGACCATGCAAATACATCCAAGTTGTGGCGGAGAAAATCAATGAGTTGTTCCTTCAATTCTGCTTTTAGTTGAGACCCGACTTTCAATAGTCTACTCGAGTCGTGTTTGTCCACAGATACAAATTCCATAGCCTCTGCAGGCTCGGCGGTGGCCTCCTCCTCTTTGTCCCTGGGTCCTAATTCATTGAAAGGGTCACTGGTATATCGAATAGGAGGGGCTTTCTTTAGCTGCTATGCTTCCAAACTTTTCGTGCAGAGGGCAGTCTCTACACTCTTCCCTATATCCTTCCTGCGGTTATTGCGAAGTTCAGTTACATAGCAATCTCGAGCGATGTCCTGGTCTCCCTCTACTTCCCCTATTCCATTGTTCGTTGGAAATTTCATCTTCAGGCACCATGGGGCCAGGACAATTTGGAAGTCAGACAAGGCAGGTCTTCCTAAGAAGGCGTTGTAGGCCGAGTGGTTTTCTATCAACACAAATGTTTGTTTCCGCACAACGGAGCGGGGATGACTTCCAATTTCAACAAAGAGGTCCAGTCGCCCGAGGGGCATCTTCGCATTTCCAGTGAAACCGTGTAGTGGTTTATTGCAGGGGAAACATCCTTTAATGACAGCTTCATTTTGTCGAATGCATGCTTGAATAGGATATTCACTGAGCTTCCAGTGTCTACTAGAATTCGGAAAACCTCGGCTGGACCGAGTCGGGCAGAGATAACCATGGGATCCGCGTGAGGGTACTGCCTTCCCTCTAGGTCACACCTACTGAATGTGATGTCATCATTCTCTATCCGCTTCGGGTGGCGTTCTTCTATAATAGAGTTAACGCATTCTTCATCGTTCCTAAGCGACTTTACGTACCTTTCCATCTCTGCCCAGCTTCCGTCGGCGATGTGTGGCCCTCCCGAGATGGTATGGACCACTATCTTTTCTTGACTGGAACCGCTGGTGTTGCGATTTCCTCTGCCTATTTCCGGGGATGGTAACCTTGGGTTCTCATTGGCAGGAGCTGGAGTCCTGTTCTGACCTTTTACATAGCATTCTAGTCTCCTTCTTCTGATGTGTTCTTCAATCAAGTCCCAGAGATGATGGCATTCATTGGTATCATGCCCATGGGACTCGTGGAAGCGGCAGAATTTTCTAGACTTAATTGCATTATCTGATTCCTTCTTATGCGGGGGGCGTTTGTATTTAACTTCGTCTTGAGTGGCGAGGAAGATGTTTTCGATCGTTTCATTCAAAGGGGTGTAAGCGTCAAATCTTGGTCCCGGCCGATATAGCCGCTTTTCTCCCTTCTTGCCCCCAGCATTGTCTCTAGAATCATTTCTTCGAACGTCCTTTGCTACAGCGGGCGTGTTTCCGTGAGCTGCCTTATTTTATTGCCCTCACTGCCCCTTAGTGGCAGCGTCTTCAAGCCTCATATATTTCCCGGCTTCATGGAAGAAATCGGGTAAAGTAGCTGGTTTTTCTTTTGTCAATCTTCTAGCAAATTTAGTATCCGGATGCACACCACTACAAAGGGCCATTAAGATAAGCTTCTCATCGGCATCTTGGACTACGGCCGCTGCGGCATTGAATCGGGTTAGATATTGCTGCACCTTCTCTCCAGGTTTCTGTTTGATACTGGATAAGGAATAAGCGTCCTTGGGTTGCTCCACATGAATGCGGAACTGGCTGATGAACTTTTCTTTCAACATCTCCCATGAGCTGATGGATCCTTGGGGTAGATGGCAGAACCAGGAGGTAGCTAGATCTGATAAGAATAGTGGAAAGCATTTGCACAGCACTCCTTCTGTTGCTCCGCTCATGAGCATATGCTGTGTGTATCTCTGTAAGTGTACAACGGTGTCAAAGGTTCCCTTGTAAGGTTCCATTGTAGGCATTTTCCATTCTCGGGGGGTGATGGCAATTTCGATATTGCGGGCGAAAGGGCTGGTTACCCTAGCGCCTATCCCTCGATCTCTTTGATCCCGTTGGATGCATTCTCTGAACAAGCGTGTCATCCTTTCATCAGAATTTGGAGCAGATAGAAATGAGTTTGGTTCTCCTCTGTGGGATTGATTCCGTCCAGATGACCTATAGGGATGGTATCGTCTATCATTCCTAATATTTTCCAGTGGCTATCTTTGGTCTTCTGGGAGCATGCTAGGGTCAGCTACAGTTGGCCCTTGCCTTGATCTTCCCCTGCTGGGTTCTGTTCTAAGCACTTCCTCGGGTCCACCTTCGGGCTGGACTCTAGCTCGGCCCCTTTCATTGGTGTTTCCGTGGTTAGGCAGCATGACAGGCTCAACTATAGTTGACCTCCGCCCGGTATCTCCCCCGTTGGGTTCGGTTCCAAGCGTTTCCTCCGGTCCAACTTCGGGCTGAGCTTGGTCTCGGCTCCTACCATGGCCGCTTCTGTTGTTGGCTTCTTCGAAGAAGGAAGATCTTTGTCGCCTCTGAGATCCTCTAGACTGGGACTCACCCCATGATTCAGTGTTGCGGTTGGACTCTTCAGCATCCCTTAAGCGTGACATGAGTTGGTTCACCAAGGCTTCCTGTTGGGATGTGAAGCGGTTAGTCACTTCAGCCACAACCCTGTCTAGATCTGCCCTAGTAATTACTGCCGGCTGTTCCGTGGCAGGGGTTGTCGGATTTGCCTGACCTTCATTTGGTACTGCTGTTGGAATGGGATGGTTTCCTTGATCTGTGACCACTGGATCTGGAATACTGCTGGTTGCGATGTTTTTTCCTTTGTTAACATCTTTCTTCTGCTTGGGAGGCATGTCTTCCAAGCAATGAGCGATGTTGTTAGGAAGAAGGTTAAGTGGGAGAAGCCGAAGTCCGGAGTTCACCGCTCTCAGTGAAAGCACCAAAAATGTTTGCACAAAAAATGGGAAAACACCTCCAAGTCGTATGATTTAGTTGATTTTATGTTGTTTTTAATGATCTGGGTGATTTATGCAAATATATAAAAAGCAGGGACTAAACTATAAAAGATACACAGATTTATAGTGGTTCGGCCAGAACGTGCCTACGTCCACTTTATATGTTATTCTCCTTTACTGTTCAGATTACAAGTACAAGGCTTTGATACAAGTATATGAAAGTTGTTTGAAAGTTCTATCCGTGCTTGAGCTCTCAAACTTGTCCTCCATTTTTGTACCCCTACCCCTCTATTTATAGAGTGAGGCTGGGGGTAGGGGCCTTGGATGTATATAGCTGTTGGTGAGCTGGGATGATGTGATCTGGCCTGGCATTGTTGGTTCGGCAGTGGTTGGTCCGGTGGAGAGTGGTGAGTGCGAATTGGTTCGGTAGTGACTGGAGTTGGTCCGGTGGTGGTTGCATTCTTCTGGTTCGGTGATGAGAGGAGTTGGGATTGATTCGGTGGTCTCGGTCTGGTGATGAGTGGTGAGTGCGAATTGGTTCGGTAGTGAGTGGAGTTGGTCCGGTGGTGGTTGCATTCTTCTGGTTCGGTGATGAGAGGAGTTGGGATTGATTCGGTGGTCTCGGTCCGGTGATGAGTGGGCTCGGTGCGGGCTTGGATCGGTGGTGAGAATTCGCCCAACAGACATAAAGCCTGATATGAATAATAATCTAACATCTCAATCCTTTTAGATATCTAGAGAGACCACGCCGCATAGGGGAACAGGTTTTCCCCTCGCTAGTATCCTAAAACCATTTCAAAACCATATACTGTGCTCTTGCATCCACAATGGTTAAACCATATATTTTAAAAAAATTATGATGATATGCATACTTAAAACAATTAGGATTACGCATCCCCGGTTTAATCTGACACCCTGTCATAATCATAGTTTTAGGGTCACTATTAACTTATTAGTTTTCATGAGTTTACTAATAACCTATTTAATGTTTTCGGACTCCCTTTCCAGTTTCATAGTTTTCATCGGCTAACTATTAATCTATTTTTAACTTACAGACTCCCTGTTTGGTTATACAGTTTTCATGGGATTACTAAGAACCTATTGGCCCCTACCAATTAACTTAATCATTTTATTGGTTCTCCCTGAACCTATTGGTAACTCCAATAACTTCTTTCTTATCCTAGTTTTCATGGGTTGACTAGGAACATATTGACATCTGTCAATATCACCTCCAGATATAGTTTTTATGGACCAACTACAAACCTGTCTATCTGACAACCTCTTTCACACATAGTTTTCATGGACTAACTATTAACCTGTCTATATGACAACCTCTTTTATACATAGTTTTCATGGGCTAACTATGAACCTGTCTATCTGACAACCACTTTTATACATAGTTTTCATGGGCTAACTATGAACCTGTCTATCTGACAACCTCTTTTATACATAGTTTTCATGGGTTTACATTAAACCTATTAGCCCCTGCCAATATCTTTCCTTTATATTTTAGCATCCTATATCCTGGTTTTCCTGACATCCTGGATGTAATTCTATTCATTTAGAAGTTTAATCAATTTACATTCACTACTGGGTTAACCTAGCTAGTTCTTCTACCCTTTATACCCAAAATACTGTTATGGGTCCATTATACAGTGAACATATTTGAAGAAGCAATATAACCATTAACAACACCACTCCTGTAGGTTTAAGGTCCTTGAAATACATTTCATATAAACATAGTTATCTCCTTTAACTTATATTTTATCAAGGCAATACTTCTTCAAAATTACATACTTATAGTCATTACAAAACTCCTTTATTTATGCCATGGGTTTTTCCTTCAAAAATTTGAGTTTTGGTCCTAAAACCTTTCGATACCTTCGAAACCTAGCTTCCAACTTCATAGGATAACCTCCTTCGAAAGCTCTTATAAACATTAGGCTCCTGCCTTATAATACCTTATTACCTTTCTAAATCTTTCGAATATATTAAAGTATTAGTATTTAACTTTAGAAGCTTAGCTTTGAAACCAATTGAAAGTACCCCTTTCGACACCATTGGAAGTAACCCCTCCGAAAACATTGAAAGTACCCCTTTCAAAAGCATTGGGTTTATACTTATGAATATCACTTTAGGTCATAGGTGAAAGTTTTCAAACCACTTCCTACTTTATAAAACATTGGAGAAATCATTTAAACCTTTCGTCCGCGGCGAAGGTTCCTGCTTTCGATCCCTTCGGAAGGTTGGGAAGCGGCTTACATTTATAAAACCAGTAAACCTTTCGACTAAGTCGAAAGCTCCTGCCTTCGGCCCCTTCGAAGGATTTGGACAAATAAAGGCGGCAACTCCTTTCAAAACCTCATTGAAATAGCCTTTCAAAACCAAACCTTTCAGCCTTGTCGAAAGGTATCTTAAATCCTTTCAAAACCTAACCTTTCAACTGTGTCGGAAGGTCTTATAAAAACAACTTATAAAAACCCTACCTTTCGGCCTTGTCGAAAGGTCTTTTAAAAAAACCTTTTGAAAATCAAGCATTTCGACCATGTCAAAATGCCTTTAGAAAACAGGCAAGTGATTTCTCTTTTTAAATCAAAATAAAATAATGATCCATCTCCTTTGGAAGCAACCCTTCGAATGCAACCCTTCGACACCATACCTTTCGACTTAATTCAATTCACTACATACCACCTGAATGGTATCATGTGCATTGCTTTCGACCTTATTGGTCATTGAAGTCGAAAGGTCTTGTTCGAGAGGTCTAAGGCGAAAGGTTTTCCAAATAAGGCGAAACTGACTTATTTTGGGTAAAAGCTGATTTTTCCAAAATAAGCAAACTTTTTGCAACTAACTGGCCTACTTGTAAACATTTGATTGGCTTTCATAACTTTTTAAATATTTTGGATAATATTTGCCATAATTTTTCTCAGATCTAAACCAATTAATAATTTAACAAATAAGCCCTTCCTATTAAAAAAATAAATAAATCATTTAGGTCCTCCTTTCAAAATAATTTAATTTCCATACTAAATCACTTAGTAAAAATCCCCAAAAATTCCAGAAATTCGCTTTAATCATGTTATCTAACATAATAAAATTTCAGACCCAAATTCATAATAAATTTTCCCAAAATAATTTATGAACCCAAATAATCATATTTTCCTTTGAAAATTCATAATAAATTCTCCATGGCTTGAAAAATTATAAAAATTGAAACCCAACTCCAAAATCATGTTTTCTATAACATAAATTTTCCCATGGCATTTGAACATCATTTCATCTCGGTTTTACCCTAAAACCATATATACATCCCTTCTTAAACAACCTTGTTTAAACTTTTATAAATCAAAATCAAGCATATCATCATTCACATATCATAAAATAGATTTATCCATAAATCTGAAACCATTTGATGTAAAAATCAAAGTAGAGATGTAGAAACTATTATTCACCTTGCTTGAGATAAGGAGAATAGAGATTGTTTGAGATTGATTTTCCTTTAGCTTGAATCCTAAGCTTTTCTTAAATTTTCTTCTTCTCTTCTATCTTCCTATGGCCGGCATTGTTGCTTCTTACGTTTATTGTTTTTGTTTGAGAATAAAATGAATGTGTATGGTTTGGGGGATTAGTATAAGAGTGGGAAACATGGGTGGTGTTATCCCGCTTTTGTGAATAGCGACTCAACTACTCAAGAAGAAGCCTGAAGAAGAAGCCACGACTCAGCACTCAACAAAACAACAAATTAATTACCTTGAATAATCCGAGCGACTTAACCATCTGCAGCCCCCAGCGACCAACGACCTATGGCATTCAACGAGCTAATGTTGCTATGGATTAGCGACTTAACTTCCGAAAACTTTCAACAAGCTAAGCGACTTAAAGACCTAAAGCATAAAGCGGCTCAACATGGCACGACCTAACTCCTAGCGACCTAACTCCTAGCGACCTAACTTCCTAGCGACCTAACTTCATAACGACCTAACTCCTAGAGACCTAACTTCCTAGCGACCTAACTTCCTAGCGACCTAACAACTTAACCTTCTATGCAAACAACATACTAAGTCGCTCACAGCCTATGTCTCATCCAGGTTAGCTCCACTAAGTCGCGAACGACTTATGCTACCTCAGAATCACCTTAGGTCGCTGACGACCTACCACCTACGACCTACGACCTATGACCTAACTCTAGTTTTCCCTATAAATACCCCGCCTACTCCATATTGAAGGGGGACTTTGGGCTCGGGACTTTGGCTCGGGACTTTCCAGACTTGAACATGCTGACACTTTGTTGTTTCCTCGACTCCCTCTTCACTTGCTTCAGGGAACTTTTGGGAAAAGATCTAAATCATTCGCCATGAAAATAAAGAGCCTATCTAGATCGATGTTCTAGCTACTCTTTTTAATAGTTTTGTAATCCACGTGTTTTGAGGGTGTTGTAATCAGTTGTAATCAAAGAGCGATTGTAAGTGGCTTGTCTTCATTGTGTTGTAATCGAAGAGTGATTGTAAAGTTTGTAATCGAGTCAATAATAGAGGATGTAAAGTGGACGTAGGCTTGATTTTGAGCCGAACCACTATAAAAACTGCTGTCTCTTTACTTTTTCTGCGATTTTCTGTTTACTTTTAGTTCCCGTGCAAATGGGTGGTGCTTTCACTTCACTAATATTCACGTCGGGGTGTTAACGTTCAATTTTAGCGTTAACATTTTGGTGCTTTCACTGAGAATTGAACTCAGGAATTCTACTGCTTGGAAGTTGAGTTTAAAGGTTCAAGAGTTTAGATCTGGAAAACTATGACAAGACAATCAAACAGATGACAAAGACCGGAAAGAAGTCAACACGAGGGAAGTCAAGAGGCTTCCTCAGGAGCGAACCAAACCTCAGCCTTCATCACAAGGAATGAGTTAGAGATAATGATGAGAAGACAAGAAGAAATGATCGAGAATTTGTTTCAACAGATCGCGCAACTTGGAGCGCAAAATCATAAACCAGACAGAGCGGGACCATCAGGGGTAGCCCCTAAGCTAGGGGGCACACCCTAGGGGCATGTTGATCCAATCTTAGGCAGGACACCAACTGACACTAGGCCACTGAGAGCTAACAGAGGAACGGAAGCCCAACCAGAAGAACAGATTCCGGAACTCCCCCATGAGCTCGGGGGGCAGGTTGAAGGCAATGAACGAGAACCGCGGCTCAGAGATAATGACAGGTTAGCAGAGATGGTTAGACGTGCTATGAGAGGCGGATTGGTAAACAAAGACCTGGAGGATGTGAATAAGAGTCCATTTACCACTGCAATCAGGCGAGCTAGGAACCCACCGGATTTCAAGTTACCATCATTGGATATGTACAATGGGAGAACAGACCCTACGGTTCATCTGACAAAGTATATGAGGAATATGGAGGTACTGGGGCATCAGAAGAGGTCATGGCCCGATGCTTTCCATTATACTTGGCAGATATTGCAGCATTATGGTTTAGGCAACTTGAGAGTGAGTCTATTGGAACATGGAATGATTTGACTGAAAGGTTTATGAGGCAATTCAGGGTCCACATTTCGAGGCCCAAGAATGTGATGAGTTTGGCGGCACTGAAGCAAAGGACTGGAGAATCTTTGAGAAGATTTTTGACATGGTTTAACGCAGCTGCAGCATCAGTGGATCGACCAGATCCATCCATGGTATTAATGGCAGCTGTATCGAGCATAACTGATGGCACAGAGTTCAAAAATTCACTGACAAGAGATCCCCCTATGGATCTAGTGGAGTTTTATCATGAGGCTGAAGGATTCTTACGATTAGAAGACGCAAATGCTGAAAGAGAAGAAGGAGAAGGGAAAGAAGTTTATGCACTCAAAGGGGGAAAACCTTTTGAAAAAGATTTTGACACAGACAAAGGAAAGCAAAAAGCGGAAGATAATGATGATAGGTCAAAGCGAGTGTGGAGGGAGCCGCGTTTCACCACTTATTCGGAATTGAATGGAAGTTTGGAACGAATTTACCAAGATACTAAATAGCAAGTTTCTTATCGCAAACCAATGAGGAGGGATCCGACCAGTAATGAAAGAAAGTCAGACAAGTACTACTTATTCCACGAATTAAATGGTCATAACACAAATGGTTGCAGACACTTGAAGGATGAAGTTGAATGGCAGATCCGGAATGGTCTACTATCACAGTATGTGAAAAGGAGAGCAACAACGATGGAGCGGCCACCACCTGCATCCACCGATGACGCCTCAGGATCGAGACAACAACTTGTCATCAATTGATTGGTGTAATGACGAATAAGCAGCAAACTCCACACCAATGCGGATAAGACTTTTACACACGTACAGGATCGCGAACGATCCTCAAGCATGCTCTGATATGACTTCTAATCAAATCGGTGTAGGTGTTTGCACTTAGACGTCCCTGTTTACTTTTGTTTTCTGTTTCTCATGTTTAGACTTGATTTTGTTTGACATTTCTGCCAAAAACTTATTTTCAATGAAAAAATGCTACTTTTGATTCCATAACGGCTAAGCCACTTACACATGTATGGGATCACGAATGGTCCCTAGGCATGCTCTGAGTTGGTGATAAACCGTCGCAACAAACAATCCAGAAACTCACCCGAACGTGAAATCTGGTATTGATGATGCTAAGTCCCCCCGGGCACATATAAACTCGCCTCGAATGGCACCCCTCGCCTCGAACGGCACCCCTCGCCTCGAACGGCACCCCTCACCTCAAATGGCTCGATCGCGAACGGTCGTCATTTGAGGTCATATGATAATGCTAGATCGCGAACGGTCGCATTCCACCTCAAATGGCTTGATCGCGAACGGTCGTCATTTGAGGACATACAAAAATGCTAGATCGCGAACGGTCGCATTCCACCTCAAATGGCTTGATCGCGAACGATCGTCATTTGAGGACATACAAAAATGCTAGATCGCGAATGGTCGCATTCCACCTCAAATGGCTTGATCGCGAGCGATCGTCATTTGAGGTCATAAAAAAATGCTAGATTGTGAACGGTCGCATTCCACCTCAAATGGCTTGATCGCGAACGGTCGTCATTTGAGGTCATACAAAAATGCTAGATCGCGAACGGTCGCAGTCCACCTCAAATGGCTTGATCGCGAACGGTCGTCATTTGAGGTCATACGAAAATGCTAGATCGCGAACGGTCGCATTCCACCTCAAATGGCTTGATCGCGAACGGTCGTCATTTGAGGTCATACAAAAATGCTAGATCGCGAACGGTCGCATTCCACCTCAAATGGCTTGATCGCGAACGGTCGTCATTTGAGGTCATACAAAAATGCTAGATCGCGAACGGTCGCATTCCACCTCAAATGGCTTGATCGCGAACGGTCGTCATTTGAGGTCATACAAAAATGCTAGATCGCGAACGGTCGCATTCCACCTCAAATGGCTTGATCGCGAACGGTCGTCATTTGAGGTCATACAAAAATGCTAGATCGCGAACGGTCGCATTCCACCTCAAATGGCTTGATCGCGAACGGTCGTCATTTGAGGTCATACAAAAATGCTAGATCGCGAACGGTCGCATTCCACCTCAAATGGCTTGATCGCGAACAGTCGTCATTTGAGGTCATACAAAAATGCTAGATCGCGAACGGTTGCATTTCACCTCAAATGGCTCGATCGCGAACGGTCGTCATTTGAGGTCATATAAAACTGTCAAACTCTTCGCAGGTTGTACCACAGGACATCAACAGGATATGAACATCCAGCTTATGGCATTACAAAACACACCTTCCACTCGCAAGGCATGTTTTGGGGGGCAAGTGTTATCCCGCTTTTGTGAATAGCGACTCAACTACTAAAGAAGAAGCCTAAAGAAGAAGCCATGACTCAGCACTCAAAAAAACAACAAATTAATTACCCTGAATAATCCGAGCGACTTAACCATCTGCAGCTCCCAACGACCAATGACCTATGGCATTCAACGAGCTAACGTTGCTATGGGTTAGCGACTTAACTTCCGACAAATTTCAACGAGCTAAGCAACTTAACGACCTAAAGCATAAAGCGGCTCAACATGGCACGACCTAACTCCTAGCGACCTAAATCCTAGCGACCTAACTTCATAACGACCTAACTCCAAGCGACCTAACTTCCTAGCGACCTAACGACTTAACCATCTATGCAAACAACATACTAAGTCGCTCACAGCCTATGTCTCATCTAGGACAGCCCCACTAAGCCGCGAACGACTTATGCTACCTCAGAATCACCTTAGGTCACTGACGACCTACGACGTACGACCTAACTCCAGTTTTCCCTATAAATACCCCGCCTACTCCATATTGAAGGGGGACTTTGGGCTCGGGACTTTGGCTCCGGACTTTCCAGACTTGAACACGCTAACACTCTGCTGTTTCCTCGACTCCCTCTTCACTTGCTTCAGGGAACTTTTGGGAAAACGATCTAAATCATTCGCCATGAAAATAAAGAGCCTGTCTAGATCGATGTTCTAGCTACTCTTTTTTACTAGTTTTGTAATCTACGTGTTTTGAGGGTGTTGTAATCAGTTGTAATCAAAGAGCGATTTTAAGTGGCTTGTCCTCATTGTGTTGTAATCGAAGAGTGATTGTAAAGTTTGTAATCGAGTCAATGATAGAGGATGTAAAGTGGACGTAGGCTTGATTTTGAGCCGAACCACTATAAAAACTGCTGTCTCTTTACTTTTTCTGCGATTTTCTGTTTACTTTTAGTTCCCGTGCAAACGGGTGGTGCTTTCACTTCACTAATATTCACGCCGGGGTGTTAACGTTCAATTTTAGCATTAGCAGGTGGGAATTACTCTTATGCCCTTATATTTAAGTACTTAACCATTTATTTAAGTTCATTAAGTTTAATAAGCACGGTCACTATATTTTTTATTAATCAACCTCAATCTCCTTATCTACATTATTCTATTTAATTTATTCTAATTAAATCTCCTGAAAAATGTCAATAAAAATAGGGGTGTTACAGGCTCCCCTCCTTAAAGAATTTCGTCCTTGAAATTTAGTTAAGGACTACTAGCAAACATAGCAATCATCTGTAACATCTCCCAACAACCATACTAGCCTATCTGACTAGCAACCAATCTATATAAACCTAATATAGACATACCATTAAAGTAGATCAGGATAAGTCTCTCAAATCCTGTCCTTGTCTCCCAAGTATAGTCTTTCTCGTTGTTGCTCCACTGAACCTTCACCAACTTGATTGTCTTGGTCCTTAGTCTCTTCTCATCTCTCGCTACAACCCGAATTGGTTATCTAACAAAAGTCAAATCAGGCTCCACTACTAAATCCTCCAACTCTATTTGAGGAATAGTAGCCTCTGGGTCATGCACATACTTACGAAGATGAGACACATGGAATACATTATGTACACCTGCCAAACTGCTCAGCAATTCTACTATGTATAAGAGCTTTCCAATCCTTTCTATAATCTGAAATGGACCAACATACCTCGGGGCTAACTTTCCCGACTTTCCAAATCATACCACACCCTTCATCGGTGATACTTTAATGAAAACCCTGTCTCCCACTGAGAACTCTAGGTCTTTACACCTTTTATCTGCGTAACTCTTCTACCTGGACTGAGCTTCCTTTATCCATCCTCGGATTAATTCAATCTTTTTTGACCCCTCTCTTACCAAATCTGGAGCTAAGACCAATCTGTATCCAATCTCTAACGAACATGCTGGCGATCTGCATGGCCTTCCATACAAAGCTTCAAAAGGCGCCATTCCTATTCTAGTCCGATAACTATTATTATAGGAAAACTCAATCACATGTAGGTGATCTTCCCAAGACCCACCAAATTCTAACACGCAAGCTCTCAATAAATCCTCGAGTACCTTGTTGACTCTCTTTGTCTGCCCATCCGTCTGTGGGTGGTTAGCTGTACTCATCTTAAGCTTGATGCCTAATACCTCTAGAATCCTCCAAAATCCACTAGTGAATAATTCATCTCGGTCGTTGACTATGCTACTAGGAATCCCATGAAGTCTAACTATGTTCTTCATGAATAGATTAGCCAAAGCAGGTGTCGTCCAAGTTGACTTTACTGGAATGAAATGGGCACTCTCGGTCAACTTGTCCACAATAACCTATATACTCTCATTTCCTCTCCTTGACCTTGGCAACCCATCTATAAAATCCTTGGATATCGAATCCCGTTTCCAAACTGGAATATCTAAAGGATGAAGTAACCCACTTGGCTTCGGATGTTCGGCTTTCACTTGTTGATAGTTAATACACTGCCTAACCCATAAGCCAACATCCTTCTTCATGCCTTCCCAATAAAAGCTCCTCTTCATGTCTTGATACATCTTGGTTCCTCCAGGATGAATCATAACTTCGATCGATGACATTCCTCTAGAATTCTCTCCTTGAGTTCTCTACATCGGGAACACATAACATTCCCTTCTTTCTCAACCATCCTCTTTGGTCAAGATTAAATTCTTTTAGGTCATAAATTTATAATCCTATCTCAAGTCTTCTAATCTTATCGGCTAAAACTGGATCCTCTCTCTGTTTAGAAGCTACTCTTTCGATCAGCACTGGTCGAACTTCCAAACAGGACAACATGGCAGTACCCTAACTAGAACTAGCAGTAGATCTCAATTGCACACCACAATTGGCTAAAGCTTCTAGATCCTTCCATTCTGCCAACATTGCTAATACCACATTCTGATGTTTTCTACTGAGGGCATCTGCTACCTTATTTCCTTTCCTAGGAGTATACTCTATACTGAAATCATAAGCTACCAAAAACTCCAGCCATCTCTGCTGCCTCATATTCAACCCCTTCTGAGAGAATAAATACTTCAATGACTTATGATCGGTATATAACTCAAATCTCTCTCCCAACAGATAATGCCTCCAGATATTAAGGCAAAGATCACTGGAGCCAACTCTAAGTCATGAGTAGGATATCTAACTTTGTGCGGTCTAAGCTGCCTAGATGCATAAGAAATAACTTTGCCCTTCTGCATCAATACTACTCCTAATCCAGTGCCATACGCATCAGTATAGACTGCCAACCCTTGGTTACCATCCGAAACTACTAACACTGGAGCATTTGCTAACAATTGCTTTAGCTTAAGGAACGCTTCCTCACATTTGTCGAACCAGACAAACTTCACTTCCTTCTTGGTCAACTTAGTCAAAGGCGCCACTATCCGCGAGAAATCCTTGATGAATCTCCGGTAATAGCCAGCAAGTCCAAGAAAACTCCTGATCTCAGTTACCGACTTTGGTCTCCTCCAATTATTGACGGCCTTGATATTAACTGGATCAACTGACAATCCTTCCTTTGAAACCATATAACTAAGAAACTTAACTTCTCTCTTCCAGAAATGACACTTGGAAAACTTCGCCTTAAGTTGATTCTACCTCAGTGTTTCCAACACCACTCTAAGATGAAACTCATGCTCTCTTTCATCTTTAGAGTACACTAAAATGTCATCTATGAACACCAAAAAAACCTATCCAAGTGCTCTCTGAAAACCTGGTTCATCAAATCAACGAAGAAAGCAGGTGCATTCGTCTATCCGAATTGCATCACCAACCACTCATACGAACCATATCTAGTCTAAAATGCCATCAAAGGAATGCTATCCTCAGCCACTCTCAACTGATGGAACTCCGTCGCAAAATCCAGTTGGGAAAATACTTTGGCTCCACTCAACTAATCAAATAGATCATCTATCCTCGGTAGAGGGTATCTATTCGTGATCGTCCTTTCGTTTAACTTATGATAGTCGATGCACATCTTTAACAACCCATCTGGTTTCTTTACAAACACCACGGCCGCTCCCCAAGGCGAACTACTAGGTCTAATAAAACTCCTCCCCTCAAGACCCACCAGATGCACCTTCAATTCCTTCATCTCTGTCGGTGTCATCCTTCTAGGTGGTCTACTGATAGGTTCAGCTCTCGGTACAAGGTCTATCAGAAACTCAACAGCTCGTTTCGGTGGTAATCCAGTAACTGGCTCGAAGACATCTGTAAACTCTCTAGCGACACGAACCTGACTAAGCTCTTCTACGGCTTCCATGGCACTCAACAAAGCATAAACACTCTTACTGGAATTATCCACTGAGAAAATGATTCTGTTATGATTATCTGGATGCCCCAATGATATTTCCCGATCCCAGCAAAATATCCTAGCCTCATACTTACCCAACCAATCCATACCCAAAATGGTCCGAAATATACGAAATCAAAAACATACAAACTGCATGCAAACTTATGACCTAACATATCAAGTTCTAACTAGTCACATCTGTTAGTCCTTGAGAAGTTAGTTTTGATGACAACAACCTTAGAATAAGATTATAAAATATAAATACTAACATTATAGTTTAGATATATATGTATATGAAGGATTTAACCATGGTGGTACCAAGAATGAAGACTGTACAGTATAGGGATTCAGACATCAAGATTGAAGACTCATGAGTATCAAGATATCAAGAGTTCAAGATTTCAATAGTACAAGATAAGTATTAAGTCTAGAATTATGTTAAAACTCCTAGAAAAGCACTGACATCTTAAAATCCATTTTATTCGTGGAATGAAATCCACTTCGAGCTTGTTAAAGGGATGGAACCCTAAGTAGGATGGAACCTATGAAAAATCTAGTGGAACATTGTTTTGTATCCACTAACTTTTATTTAAATGTTTTACAAAATTATATCTTGTTTTCAAAATGATTTCAAAATCTTCCTTTTTAAATCAAAAACATCTATCTTGGTTTTAAATACTTTTAGCCTCAAAATAATCTTTATTTTCAATATCAAAATTATACTTGGTTTTAAACTATCTTTAATTATAATGTACTTAACTTATAATATTTATATTTAAGATTTAAATATGAAATTATAGTAAAATTTTATATACCAAAATATTATTCTCTATACTTATTTATGTATTTTAACTATAGTATATTTATAAAGTTTAAAATAGTGTTAATATAAGATAGAAGTTATTTTCAAAAGAAAAAAAATTATCAAAAATACCTTAGGCATGTCGATAACCCCTAGGTACCCTTGTCGACATGGTTTCAGTTAATTTCAAAAGTTTGAATTTCAAAAGAAGTGTCTATTCATCATATCCTTTCCCGAATGGACATGGCTGTTGTTCTACTATAAATAGGGGATGTTTTAAATGAATTTATATTCATAATTTTCTGATTTCACTTCTTTTCTTCTTCCATATTTCTTTATATACATTTTCACCATTACTCTGCCGAAATTTCCATTGAATCTAACTAGATCATCTCTGGTTTGATTCTCTATCACTATCTCAACAAGATCCCAGTGCTATTCAGAGTTATAGGCTTCTTTGTAATCAATCGAGCGAGAAAAGGTGTGATTGTAGCCTGGAAAATCAATCAAGTGAGAAAAGGTGTGATCGTAGCCTAGGAAATCAATTGGGTGAACTTGTTGCCCGTAAAATCAAGTATCTCTACCCAGAGGATTGTGAATCTGGCGTGGTGTACCTCGTGGCCTTGAAATCGAGGGTGTAATTGTAAGAATTGATTTTGAAAGGAAATCCTTACTTGTGTTGCGGGACTGGATGTAGGGTAACTCCGAACCGGTATAAAATCTGGTGTGTTCTTTTCTTTATTGCTTTTACTTTATATTTGCATCTGTGTTTGATTCTGTGATCATATATGTGTCTGAATATTGCATACATTTGAGTTTAAATTAATATAAACTCAAAAAGAATTAGTAATTCCTTAAAACACTATTCACCCCCCCCCTCTAGTGTTAATTCTAGCCTTAAGATCCGTAATTCGCATTTCTCACATTTGGTATCAGAGCAAGGTTTTCAAAGTTTCATAATATGAATTTTGAAAATTTCTTTAAAATGGCTATGTTTAAAAAACTTGTTAATACTAGTTTAGAAATATTCAAATCATCATTGCATCATGAGGCTGCATATAATCTATATATAAATTCAAGTTGTCTACAAAATTTTTATGATGTGCAGGAAACATGTTTTATTGGTGTTGAGGAATCAACCCACAATGGAAAAATTGTGCAGATCAAAAAGAATAAATGGATACTCGATAGTGGATGCTCTAGACACATGACTGGTAATCTGGATATGCTTAATAATATAATATAAAAAGACGGAGGACTGGTTAACTTTGGAGACAACTCAAAAGGATATGTGATTGGCTTCAGCAATGTCGGTAACTCTGAAACTCCTATTATTACTAATGTTCTGCTAGTTAAGAATCTGAAACATAATCTACTAAGTATTAGTCAACTTTGCGATAAAGTATATAAAATTAAATTTGAAAAAGATAAGTGTCACATTGAAGATAATAATTCAACCATAATATTTGAGGGAATTAGGAAAAAGAATATTTATATTCTTAGTATGAAAGTTTCAAATGATAACTTGTGTCTTTTTGCCAATACAAGTGACCCTTGGATTTGGCATAAGAAATTTGGGCATTTGAATTTCAAACTCTTATCTAGACTGTCAAAACATGATCTAGTAAGAGGTCTCCCTAAAATGAATTTTAAAGTAGATAGTTTATGTGATGCATATCAATTAGGAAAACTTAGAAAAAGTTCCTTTAAATTAAAAGATATGATTTCAACTTCAAAACCTCTTGAATTACTTCATCTTGATTTATTTGGTCCATCTCAAATTCAGTCAATAAATCACAGTAAATATGTTTTTGTAATTGTAGATGATTATTCTAGATTTACATGGACAATATTTTTGAAACATAAAAGTGATACTTCTGAAAGTTTTAAAAACTTTACAATAAGGATTCAAAATCAACTTTCTGTAAAAATTATAACCATCTGTAGTGATCACGGTGGTGAATTTGAAAATGAAAAGTTTGAGGAATTCTGCATTAAAAAGGGAATAAATCACAATTTTTCATTTCTAAGAACTCCACAATAAAACGGAGTAGTAGAACGTAAAAATAGGACGATTCAAGAGTGTGCAAGAACTATGCTTTCAGATAGTAAATTACCAAAACATTTTTGGGCAGAAGAAGTTGCTACCGCTTGTTATATTTTAAATAGAATTTTAATTAGACCTTTAACTAATAAGACATCTTATGAACTTTTTCACAGAAAGAAACCTAAGGTATCTTATTTTAGAATTTTTGGAAGTAAATGTTTTATTTGAAATACAAAAGATAACTTAGATAAATTTGATCCTAAATCCGACAAAGGTATCTTTATCGGATATTCTAATAGAAGTAAAGCTTACAGAGTGTTTAATTTAAGAACTAACACCATCGAAGAAACAATGCATGTTTCATTCGATGAAAAACTCAAAAATTTTGAAGATACAAATGATGAAGAAGATTTAATTACTCAAAATCACGAGTCAACTGAAACTAATAATGAAATTAATTATCCTAATAAAATGATTAAACTTTTAAAAGATCATCCTATAGAAAATATACTAGGAGATATGCAATTTGTTGCTACAACTAGAAATCAACTAAGTAAAATGAGCAATGTAGCCTTTATATCGACTATTGAACCCATAAATCCAAAAGAAGCATCAACTGATGATTCATGGATTTTGGCTATGCAAGAAGAACTAAATCAATTCACTAGAAATGATGTTTGGAAACTTGTTCCTAGACCTGAAAATAAAACTATAATTGAAACTAAATGGGTTTATAAAAATAAAATGAATGAACAAGGTGAGGTCGTTGAAAATAAAGCCCGGTTAGTCGCTCAAGGTTATTGTCAAGAAGAAGGAATAGATTGTGATGAAACCTTTGCTCCCGTAGCAAGATTAGAAGCCATTAGGATTCTACTTGCTTTCGCAAATCATAATAATTTCAAATTATTTCAAATGGATGTTAAAAGTGCCTTTTTAAATGGATTTATAAAAGAGGAAGTATATGTTGAACAACCACCACTTTTTGAAGAATTACCAAATCATGTTTACAAACTTAAGAAAGCTCTATATGGTCTAAAACAAGCTCCTAGAGCCTGGTATGATAGACTAAGATCTTACTTATTACAATCAAACTTTGAAATTGGTAAAGTAGATAATACTCTTTTTATTAAAAAAATAAGAATGATATTCAACTAGTACAAGTTTACGTAGATGATACCATTTTCGGATCAACTAATTTTGAAAAGAATAAATAATTTTCCGAAATAATGACAAAAGAGTTTGAGATGAATCATATGGGTGAATTAAACTTCTTTCTAGGATTGCAAATAAGACAATTAGATAATGGTATCTTTATTAGTCAAGAAAAATATGCTAAAGACCTAGTTAGTAAATTTGGTTTGACTACTGCAAGTGGAAAGCCACTCCCATGGCAACCAATGAGTACCTAAGTAAAGAAGATCTCTCGAAAGATGTAGATCAAAAATTATATAGAGGAATGATTGGATCACTACTCTATATCACTGCTAGTAGACCTGATATCATACATAGTGTTTGTCTCTATGCAAGATATCAATCCCAACCTAAAGAGACCCACTTAAAAGCTGTAAAACGTATCATAATATATGTTAAACACACCTTTGATTATGGCTTATTTTATCCTAAAGATGATTCTTTTGAATTAATATCTTACTGTGATGCTGACTATGCTGGTTGTAAACCAGACCGAAAAAGTACAAGTGGAACTTGTCACTTTTTGGGGCATTCTCTAGTTTCCTGGTTTAGTAAAAAGCAAAACACAGTTTCTTTATCAACAACCGAAGTAGAGTATATTTCTGCTGCTTTGGCTAGTTCTCAAGTAATATATATGCAACAAACTTTAAAAGATTTTGGTTTAAATATCTCAAAATCACCAATTTATTATGATAATACTAGTGCAATAAATTTATCCAAAAATCCTACTCATCATGCTCGAACTAAACATATTGATATCAGACATCATTTTCTCAGAGATAATATAAGTAAAGAAGTAATTTCTCTCAATTATATTAGTTCCGAGAATCAAATTGCTGATATCTTAACAAAACACTTAAATGAATCTATATTTACTAAATTAAGAAGAGAATTAGGTATCTGTTCAATAACTGAAATATAAAATATAAATATATAACAACAATAATTAAAATTAAATTAAAATTAAATCAAATAAGCAAAATGACAAGTACCCTGTCGACATCCCCCCTACACCCCTGTCGACATACAACGTTTTTAAATTTAAGTTTTTTTTCCCACCAAAATTCAAAATGAATGGTTATATATTCTTCCTATTACGAAATTTTGTTCATTCCTACTGTTCTTTCTCTGATTCTAACTTCTGAAATATTAAAACAATGGCCTCCTCCTCCAAAACAAACAAAAATTCAACCTTTTCGTTCCCTTCTTCTTCAACCGGACCATTTCAACGTACTACGCTTGCACGGATGATGAAATTGGAAGATTCCTTGAAGGATGCACTGCAACTTATGACTGAAATTCAAGTGGTGCAAATCAGAATGGCCAAAGAACAAGAACGGCAAGGCAAAATCCTTAGAAACTTGCAAAAGTTTCTAATGGACAATCACCCCAATCCCATCATGTTCGATGAAGAATCTTCAGGTGTTCAAGTGCAAGAGGACAGCGAGGAAGAAGAAGAAGAAGCCCCCATGGACGAAGAGCACACTGAAGATGACGACAAAGTTGTTTGCATTGGCGAAGTGTGTTTTGACAAGGATGGAAATCTAGTCGAACAAAATGGAAATTTCTGTTTCCATTACCCAAATTGCTCGATTCATAGATCTCCCATTGTCAAGAATACACATTAGTTTCTTTTTTGCATATAATCTCACTTATGTTTTCTACACAAATGTAAATATAACATTATATAATGAATGATTTGTGTTTATCATGTTATCATATATAGATTCTTAGTTAGGAGAGTTAGTTATTAAGGGCTAAGTTTTAGATTCAGAAATAAGTATTGATTATTTATGATAACACTATCATTATAATCACATATAATACAGTACTAGATTAATGGGGAGTTCTATAGTTTGGAGTTAGTTTGTTTTTGTTGATGACAAAGGGATAGAAGTATAAAATAGGATAGTTAGGCATAGATTAAGGGGGAGTTATTAGTTTTAGGGGGAGTTATTAGAGAGTCAATAGGATAGAAGTAATATTTTATAAACAAAGGTTGTCATCATCAAAAAGGGGGAGATTATTAGTCCTTGAGAAGATAGTTTTGATGACAACAACCTTAGAATAAGATTATAAAATATAAATACTAACATTATAGTTTAGATATATATGTATATGCAGGATTTAACCTTGTAGGTACCAAGAATGAAGACTGTACAATAGAGATTCAAGACATCAAGAATTAAAGACTCATGAGTATCAAGATATCAAGAGTTCAAGATTTCAATAGTACAAGATAAGTATCAAGTCTAGAATTATGTTAAAACTCCTAGAAAAACACTAACATCTTAAAATCCATTTTATTCGTGGAATGGAATCCACTTCGAGCTTGTTAAAGGGATGGAACCTATGAAAAATCTAGTGGAACATTGTTTTGTATCCACTAACTTTTATTCAAATGTTTTACAAAATTATATCTTGTTTTCAAAATGATTTCAAAATCTTCCTTTTTAAATCAAAAACATCTATCCTGGTTTTAAATACTTTTAGCCTCAAAATAATCTTTATTTTCAATATCAAAATTATACTTGGTTTTAAACTACTTTAATTATAATGTACTTAACTTTTAATATTTATATTTAAGATTTAAATATGAAATTATAGTAAAATTTTATATACCAAAATATTATTCTCTATACTTATTTATGTATTTTAACTATAGTATATTTATAAAGTATAAAATAGTGTTAATATAAGATAGAAGTTATTTTCAAAAGAAAAACAAATTATCAAAAATACCTTAGGCATGTCGACAACCCCTAGGTACCCTTGTCGACATGGTGTCAGTTAATTTCAAAAGTTTGAATTTCAAAAGAAGTGTCTATTCGTCATATCCTTTCTCGAATGGACATGGCAGTTGTTCTACTATAAATAGGGGATGTTTTAAATGAATTTATATTCATAATTTTCTGATTTCACTTTTTTTCTTCTTCCACATTTCTTTATATACATTTTCACCATTACTCTGCCGAAATTTCCATTGAATCTAACTAGATCATCTCTGGTTTGATTCTCTATCACTATCTCAACAAGATCCCAGTGCTATTCAGAGTTATAGGCTTCTTTGTAATCAATCGAGCGAGAAAAGGTGTGATTGTAGCCTGGAAAATCAATCATGTGAGAAAAGGTGTGATTGTAGCCTAGGAAATCAATTGGGTGAACTTGTTGCTCGTAAAATCAAGTATCTCTACCCAAAGGATTGTGAATCTGGAGTGGTGTACCTCGTGGCCTTGAAATTGAGGGTGTAATTGTAAGAATTGATTTTGAAAGGAAATCCGTACTTGTGTTGCGGGACTGGATGTAGGGTAACTCCGAACCAGTATAAAATCTGGTGTATTCTTTCCTTTATTGCTTTTACTTTATATTTGCATCTGTGTTTGATTCTGTGATCATATCTGTGTCTGAATATTGCAAACATTTGAGTTCAAATTAATATAAACTCAAAAAAAATTAGTAATTCCTTAAAACACTATCCACCCCCTCTAGTGTTAATTCTAGCCTTAAGATCCGTAATCCGCATTTCTCACAACATCACATCCCACGAGTTGAATACCCTCCTATTGGATTTGCAACCCTTAAGGAAGTAACAAGGTATGTGGGTTCTATACATAACCTATCAACCAAATACTGTGATATAAATGAATGTGATGCACTGGTATCAAAAAGTACCCTAACTGGTATATTCTGAATCAAGAGAATACCTTCCATCACAGTCTTTCCGTTCTTTGCTGTAGTAGGTCTAGAAGAAGACAGTGGTCCTATAGCAAACACCTTCCCTCTGTCCGCCCTGACTGGCTCTGGACACTGGTTCTTATAATGCCCAACTTGGTCACGGTTGAAGCATTTCACATTCTTCTTGTCTGCAGGCTTCTTTCCCATACCAGTTCTACACTCGTTGGCATAATGGCCCTTCTTATCACACTTATAGCACACTAACTCGGCCTTTGCCTTCTTAGCGACATCCCCTTTCTGGGCTCCCTTCTTCTTAAAAAACTTCCTTTTCCTTCCCTGAGAACCCTGGGACTCAACTGGCTTCTCTTTAGCAGAAACAGCAAGCATCTCCTCATGGCGGACAGTCATTTCCTCCATCACATGATAAGGTTATCTGATATGAGTCATAGCCATCCTGCCTAGCTCCAGCCTCAACCCTCTAATGACTCTATCATTCCTCCTGACATCCGTGTCAACTAAAGCATATCCATATCGAGATAGTTCATCAAACTTAGCAGCGTACTCGATCATAGACATATGTCCTTGGACAAGATCCATAAACTTCCTCATTAATACCGATTTGGCAACCTCAGACAAGAACCTTAGCTCAAACCTCCTTCTAAAGTCGGCCCATGTCAACTCTTCCTCCGGAACTCCTACCGTCACACTGTTCCACCAATGAAGCGCTAACCCTTGCAACTGTCTAGAGGCTAACCTTCTCTTCTCTCCATCATGCAAACCTAAGTCTATAAAGATCCTTTCACAGTTCAATTGCCAATTCTCTACCTCCACAGCATCTTCCGTTCCAACGGTTTTCCTCCCAGACTGACATAGTCTCTACTCAACTTCGCATAGTTATAACCAGTTGGAACTACAAGATTAGCTCCACCAACATTCCCAACAGCTCCTGCTTGCAAAAAATTAGCCAACAACTGATACACCATCCCCACACCTATTGGAGGATTTCCAGCACCTATGTTGGCCTCAGCATTTTGGTTATCATTAGCCTGTCAACCTTGGTTCCTCTGAGTATTAGGTCGAGCATTACCATTGGTAGTGGTACTTCCTCCACCCAGATTTCCTCTTCCGTTTCCTGCCTCTATATCTTCTTTCTCTTATATCTGCATACAAGCCTTAGTAAGATACAGAAGAACGGTCTAAGAGAGAGGGGAATACGTACTTAGATATATACCTATATATCAAATACAAGTACGTTACTATAGTGTTAACCCAAAACCCCGATCATATTTTCAAATTCATTAGATTATGTTCGAAAAAGTTTTTAGGTTTTACTTTTCTTTTGAAGTTTCATAAACCTATGCTCTGATACCAACTTGTAACATCCCCCTACTTGGAGGTCCAAAACTAACGGCTACGGATGCTGCAATCATCCATAGATATTAATCTCCGACGACCAAATACGATGGTGTTAAATACATTGATACACAGATCACGGAAATATGGAAAAAATTTAACAATTCAAAAACATAATTCCACATTCAAAACAAAACATTTCTTGTTCATTACATAATCCCCAAATTACGTTAACCGCATTCTGCAAAATATAATTATTACAGTTACGCCAAGAGCGACATATGAAGATGCCCCTTGGTTGATTAGAGAATATAGTAAGGCTAATAAGTCTGCCTTTACAACAAAATACACAGTGGAAAGAAAAAATTCTAAATAACTATTTGCCTCCGGAAGCTTTATTGTCAAAGAAGAAAACCTGAGAACCTTAAATCTCAAACTACTCAAAATCAACTAAGTACCCGAGAGCTTAAGGGGAAAACATTGAGCCGGACATAAAGCCTGGTATGAATAATAATCTAACATCTCAATCCTTTTAGATATCTAGTGAGACCACGCCGTTTAGCAGAATGGGTTTTCCCCTCACTAGTATCCTAAAACCTTTTCAAAACCATATATTGTGCTCCTACATCCACAGTGGTTAAAACATACATTTTCAAAATATTATGATGATATGCATACTTAAAACAGTTAGGATTACCCATCCCCAGTTTAATCTGACACCCTGTCATAATCATAGTTTTAGGGTCACTATTAACCTATTAGTTTTCATGGGTTTACTAATAACCTGTTTAATGTTTGTGGACTCCCTATCCAATTTCATAGTTTTCATGGGCTAACTATTAACCTATCTTTAACCTACAGACTCCCTGTCCGGTTACATAGTTTTCATGGGATCACTAAGAACCTATTGACCCATGCCAATTAACTTAATTGTTTCATTGGTTCTCCCTGAACATATTGGTAACTCCAATAACTTCTTTCTTATCCTAGTTTTCATGGGTTGACTAGGAACCTATTGACATTTGTCAATATCACCTCCGGATATAGTTTTCATGGGCTAACTACAAACCTGTCTATCTGACAATTTCCTTTACACATGGTTTTCATGGGCTAACTATGAACCTGTCTATCTGACAACCTCAATTACACGTAGTTTTCATGGGCTAACTATGAACCTGTCTATCTGACAACCTCTTTTATACATAGTTTTCATGGGCTAATTATGATAAACAATCTGACAACCTCTTTTATACATAGTTTTCATGGGATAAATATGAACCTGTCTATCTGACAACCTCTTTTATACATAGTTTTCATGGGTTTACTGTAAATCTATTGGCCCCTGCCAATATCTTTCCTTTATATTTTAGCATCTTATATCCTGGTCTTCCTGACCTCCTGGATGCAATTCTATTCATTCAGGAGTTTAATCAATTTACATTCACTGCTGGGTTAACCTAGCTGGTCCTTCTACCCTTTATCCCCAAAATACAGTTATGGGTCCATTATATAGTGAACATATTCATATTTGAAGAAGCAATATAACCATTAACAATACCACTCCTGTGGGTTTAAGGTCCTTGAAATATATTTCATATAAAACATAGTTATCTCCTTTAACTTATATTTTATCAAGGCAATACTTCTTTAAAATTACATACTTATAGTTATAACAAAACTCCTTTATTTATGCCATGGGTTTTTCCTTCAAAAATTTGAGCTTGGATCCTAAAACCTTTCGATACCTTCGAAACTTAGCTTCCGATTTCATAGGATAACCTCCTTCGAAAGCTCTTATAAAAATTAGGCTCCTGCCTTATAATACCTTAAATATTACCTTTCGAAACCTTTCGAATATATTAAAGTATTAGTATTTAACTTTAGAAGCTTAGCTTCGAAACCCGTTGAAAGTACGCCTTTCGACACCATTGAAAGTAACCCCTCCGAAAACATTGAAAGTACCCCTTTCAAAAGCATTGGGTTTATACTTAAGAATATCACTTTAGGTTATAGGTGAAAGTTTTCAAACCACTTCCTACTTTATAAAACATTGAGCAAATCATTTAAACCTTTCCTCTGCGTCGAAAGCTCCTGCTTTCAATCCCTTCAAAAGTTTGGAAAGCGGCTTACATTTATAAAACCTGTGAATCTTTCGACTAATTCGAAAGCTCCTGCCTTCGACCCCTTCGAAGGGTTTGAACAGAATAAAGGCGGAAACTCCTTTCAAACCCTCTTTTTGAAATAAACTTTCGAAACCAAACCTTTCGGCCTTGTCGAAAGGTATCTTAAATCCTTTCAAAACCTAACCTTTCGACTGTGTCGAAAGGTCTTATAAAAACAACTTATAAAAACCCTACCTTTCGGCCTTGTCGAAAGGTCTTTTAAAACAACCTTTTGACCATGTCGAAAGGTCTTTAGAAAATAGGCAAGTGATTTCACTTTTCAAATTAAAATAAACTAAGGATCCATCTCCTTCGAAAGCAACCCTTCGAATGCAACCCTTCGACACCATACATTTCGACATAATTCAATTCACTACATACCACCCGAATGATATCATGTGCATTGCTTCTGACCTTATTGGTCATTGAAGTCGAAAGGTCTTGTTCGAGAGGTCTAAGGCGAAAGGTTTTCCAAAGAAGGCAGAACCCACTTTTTTGGGTAAAAGATGATTTTTCCAAAATAAGTAAACTTTTTGCAACTAACTGGCCTACTTGTAAACATTTGATTGGCTTTCATAACTTTTTAAATATTTTGGATAATATTTGCCGCAATTTTTCTCAGATCTAAACCAATTAGTCATTTAATAAATAAGCCCTTCTTCTCATAAAATAATTAAATCAATTAGGTCCTCCTTTCAAAATAATTTAATTTCCATACTAAATCACTTAGTAAAAATCCCCAAAAATTCTAGAAATTTGCATTAACCATGTTATCTAACATAATAAAATTTCAGACCCAAATTCTTAATATATTTTCCTAAAATAATTTATAAACCCAAATAATCATATTTTCCTTTGAAAATTCATAATAAACTCTCCACGGCTTGGAAAATTATAAAAATTGAAACCCAACTCCAAAATCATATTACATAAAATTTTCCTATGACATTTGAACATCATTTCATCTCGGTTTTACCCTAAAACCATATATACATCCCTTTTTAAACAACCTTGTTTAAACTTTTATAAATCAAAGTCAAGCATATCATCATTAACATATCATAAAACAGATTTATCCATAAATCTGAAACCATTTGATGTAAAAATCAAAATAGAGATGTAGAAACTATTATTCACCTTGCTTGAGATAAGGAGATTAGAGATTGTTTGGGATTGATTTTCCTCTAGCTTGAATCCTAAGCTTTTCTTAAATTTTCTTCTTCTCTTCTATCTTCCTATGGTCGGCCTTGTTGCTTCTTATGTTTATAGTTTTTGTTTGAGAATAAAATGAATGTGTATGGTTGGGGGGATTAGTATAAGAGTGGGAAACATGGGTGGCAATTACTCTTATGCCCTTATATTTAAGTACTTAACCATTTATATAAGTTCATTAAGTTTAATAAGCATGGCCACTATATTTTTTATTAATCAACCTCGATCTCCTTATCTACATTATTCTATTTAATTTATTCTAACTAAATCTCCTGAATAATGTCAATAAAAATAGGGGTGTTACAATCTTCTTTGCCAATGTTTGCCCCCCAATATGATCGCCACATTCTCCTTTATGAACTTCATTTAAAACATGTTTTATCTCATCATGAGCGATACACCGGAGTAGAGGGACTGAGAAACCTCTCCTATACATGACTCCTTCTTGCATAATATATCGTGAAGCTTTGTGAAGGACCTATCGCTTTTCATTTCTTTTATCAGGCAGGACCCCGTGTAGTAAATAATCTTTAATTGGAGTCATCTACGATTCCCTCTCAGATTCCGCCTCTAGTATTTGATCAATTTCCATCATGTTAATACTTAGGGTATTAAGTAATCCGTCTGGTACCAAACCCATATGTTGTGCATCGTCGGTACTAGCGAACGTTGCTAATGAATAGCCTCTCTGTTTTGATCGTGTAGAATATGTGAAATGTCATAGTATTCAAATTCTGTTAACAACTCCCGAACTCGGGTAAGATAAGCGGCAAGCCGTTGTCCCTTAGCCTGATAGTCTCCTCTAACTTGATACACCACCAACAAATCACAAAAGATCTAAAAGATTTAACTCCAAGTTCTTTAGCGAGTTTAAGTCCAGCGATCAAAGCTTCATACTCATCCTCGTTGTTTGTTGCTGGGAAATCAAGCTTCAAAGAATAACAAATCGACTAGCTTTTAGGAGTTATAGGCACAATCCCAGCTCTAGAACAATGATCATTGGATGATCCATCAGTATATAATTTCCATCGCACGGTAGGGTTTTCACTTCCTTCTGGAAGATCATCCTACACAGTAAACTCTACTATAAATTTGCCAAAGCCTATCCTTAGATAGCTCTTCGAAGGAGATAAGTAATGTCGAATTTGAGCTTAATGTTCCATTTGGGTAACCTCCCAGATGTCTTAGGTCACTGTAGGACCTATCGTAATGGCTGGTCGGTGTAGATATTGATTGGATATGCCTGAAAGTAGGGACGAAGCTTCCGTGATGCAATTAGCAAGCAGTACATCAATTTTTCTGTTTTTGGATAATTCCTTCTGCTCCTATCAATCATTTACTGACGTAATACACCAGCCTCTGGATCCGATTCTCCTCGTGAACCAAGGCGACACTTATAGCATGTGCTGAAACAACCAAATAAACGTACAACTCCTCATGATCTACCGGCTTTGACAAGGTAGGGGGTCTCTCCAAATGATTCACCAGAGCTTAGAATGCTTTTTACAATCCTACGTCCATTCGAAGTACCTTTTTCTCTTCTTAATCAGATCAAAGAAAGGAGTGCATTTGTCGGTAGCTCTGTAGATAAATCGACTTAAAGTGGCAACCTTCCCATTCAGACTCTGCACTTGTTTAATTGTTCTTGGCGCCTGGATATCACAGATAGCCTGAATCTTCTCTTGATTAGCTTCTATTCCATGAGCATTGACAATAAAGCCCAAGAATTTTCCTGATGCAACACCGAACAAACATTTCAAAGGATTGGTTTTCATCTTGTAATATCGGAGGATGTCAAACATTTCTACCAAGTCTCTGATGTGGTCGCTTGAACATCGTGAATTCACGAGCATATCATCCACATACACTTCCATTGTCTTTCCAATCTGATCCTTAAACGTCCTGTTAACCAAGCACCGATAGGTTGCTCTGGCATTCTTCAATCCAAATGGCATTACTACGTAACAATACAACCAAACATCTATAACAAAACCGGTGTGCTCCTGATCGGGGATATGCATCAGGATTTGGTTATATCCCGAATACGCATCCATAAAAGATAACAATTCATGTCCTACAGTTGAATCAACTAGCTGGTCAATCCTTGGAAGGGGAAAACTGTCTTTTGGACATGCTTTGTTCAGATCTGAATAATCAATGCATGTTCTCCATTTTCCATTCGCCTTCTTCACAAGTATGGGATTAGATATCCATTCAGGGTAGAGGGCGTCGCGGACAAACTCGTTGACTTTTAGTTTATCCACGTACTCTTTAAGAGCGGCAGATCTCTCCGGATCCATGCCTTCTTTTTTGCTTCACCATAACATACTTAGGATCAATAATCAATGCATGGCTCGCAATGGTAGGCGAGATTCCACACATGTCAGAGTGAGTCCAAGCGAATACATCTAGGTTCGCTCGGAGAAAACCAGCAAGTTCATTCATTACCGAAGGGCATAGCTGTGATCCAATCTTTAAGACTCATGATGGGTCGTCGTGGATGACCGTGATGTCAATCGTCATCTCAGCCGGTGCAGCCTTGGTCTCATTGGGCTCTTCTTCATCATCTCTCAGATCTATATCTCTATAAAACTGAATGTGGTGCCCAAGCCAAGCCTCGGGCACTGGTTGTCAATCTTCGGTGGTTTGGAGGTGGATGGCTTTGTCCACACGCTTTCCCTTCTCCTTACGCTGAGCTTCCCTCAAATCAGCTACATAACAGGCATGTCCAGTCACCCGATTGCCATGAACAACTCCTACACCATTATTCGTCAGAAATTTCAAAGTTAAACACAATGGGGCAAGAGCTTCCCGAAATTCAGCCAAGGCTGGTCGGCCTAGAAAAACATTGTACCGAGAGTCAACATCCAAAAAAATAAACGGTAAGATTTGCACTCTCCTTCGTTCGCCTTCTCCCAATTCAACAGGTAATTCAATATATCCTACAGCCTCGGTCGCCATGCCATTAAATCCATGAATACGAGCATTAGATAGTTTTAAGTCTTTAGCTTCCATTCTCATCTGATCATATGCCTTTTTGAAAATTATATACACTGAACTTCCACAATGAATCAAAATCCTTCTCACCAATGCAGGACCAATCATAGCTGAAATGACCATCGGGTCAATTGTTGGAGCCTCTATCTTGTCTGCATCCTTATTTCAAAACACAATATCATCCACCATGGTGCGCTGTTGTTTTTCCAAAGTTCCATCTTCCATATTCGATTAGCATTCAAAATCTACATGCCTTATTGTGCTAGCATAGCGCTCTATCTCCTTCCAACTCCTATCTGTAGGTGTGGTCCCCCAACTATCATATTTATCACTAGTCTTCCACCGATCCATGTAGGTTCCTCAGCCCTACGCGGAGCTTGTCCTCTATTGGGGTCAGATGTCCCCTGTCCGCCATCCTGCGGAGTTTTCACAAATTGTTGCAACTTCTTTTCCCGAATCAAACTATAACATCTTGGAGATGCCTACATTCATTTGTATTATACCCATAACATTCATGAAACCGATAATATTCCCGGTCTGCTTCTATCTCTCTAACGACTCTTTTGGAGGAGGCTTCCTGTATTGCATGGTATTGCAAGTGGATAGATAAATGTTCTCCAGGGATGTGTTTAGAGGCGTGTAATTGTCATACAATGGGATCCTAAGCTTTAGTCTCCCAAAATCCCTCTTCCGCTCTCGATTCCTATCTCCGTCTTTCTTTTGTTCGGCTTATTCTGAACATTCACCTGAACTTTCTTAGAACTTTTATCAGACTATTTTATTGCAATATTACTCTGTACTACTTCTCCACTCGGTTCTGCAACGTTATTTTTCTTGGAGGACCTGGCTTCCTCCTTCCTCAAAAACTGAGCTGCCTTTGAATAGAAGCGCTCTAATGTGGCAGGCAGTTTTCCAGCCAGCCAGTCGCCAAACTCGGATTCCGGATCAATCCCTCTCGTCACAACCATAAGTATAGCATTATCATTTGGGTTACTAACCTCCGTGGCGGCGGTATGAAATCTCTCTAAGTAATCTTTCAACAATTCCCCGGGGCCTGGATCACACTGGAAATGGACATCACATCTTTAGGACGAGTCGCGTGCCTTCGGAATTTCTCTACAAACTTGGTTGCTAACTCATAGAATCTCAAAATTGACTGCGGAGGTAGTCTCGTGAACCACATCGTTGCTATCCCGGAAAGGGTTATGGGAAAGCATCTGCACTTTGTTGCGTCGTTAGCTCTCGCAGAATCCATTAGCCATTTGTATCTCATGATATGCTGCCTGGGGTAGGTTTTTCCCTCGTAGGTAGGCATTGATGGCATGTTGAACCTTCTCGGGTATTCCGCATGCAGAACGTTGCCAATAAACGGGGTATGGCTTCTCGAGATTCCTTAGTCGTCATTAGTTAAGCCTTTGTTCTCTCTCACCAACCTTCTTACTATTGCTGATAAGTCCGACGTCTAGATGGGTGGTGCCAAGCATTGGTCGCACTCCATCTCACATGAATGGTCCGGCCGATGTGTACGGGCCGTTTCATGCCTTCTTGGTTCACCATTCTTTTGATGCGCACCTTGAATATTTACCTTGTTGTCATTCTAGCGGGTTACCTAGTCAGCATTCGATTGAACTCTAGCATCCAAGCTTCCAAGAGGAACTCCAGCGTGATTCCCTAAGTGTAGTGGGGGAATCTCTCTTCTGGAGGAGGGATCGGTACCGATCCCTAGGAAGGGATCGGCACCGATTGGCCTTGGCAGACCATATTAGTCTGCCAAGCGGTGATCCGATGTTTCTACATGATCTCCTTCAAGCATGCGAAGCCTAAGCCTGTGATATTTATCCGATGAGCTTGAACTTTCCAATGCCGAGTAAGGAGTAGGATCCCTTCTAGCCTTCCCACACTACTGTTGAGTAATCTGGTTCATCGAGCTAATATTTGTCCGAGACTGTTCATTTAGTTATTGATGGGTTTCCATCAACTCTCTCATTAGATTATGAAATTTAGCTCTAGTTATAGAATCAGTAGGGTTCTGAACTTCAACCGGATTAGTATTCAAATTTGCAGGTTGGTTGCTTGGGCCTCCTTGTTGAATGCTAGCAGTCTCATTTCCATCAACATTCTGAGAAGTAGATCTGGTATGTCTCACCATTATCAATCTCCTTGTTTAGATTTTAACAAATCTTAGTAGTGTAAGCAAGATTATGAAGATAACTACAGATCTCCTTTGGGAGATTTGCGCAATCCAGTAGCAACAAAGGGGATCCTAATAGGCTGAGAATCATGTTCTCAGTGAAAGCATGTAAAGACCTGCGTTTTTGGACATTTTAAGCAGACACATGCGTCAGACTCAAACCATTCAAAAGGGCAGATTGTTATGGGGTAAATAAGAAAAAGCAAAGAAAGAAAGAAAAACAAATACAGAATTTGGCAGCGGAATGACAAAATATAATAATCAAATAAACAGTTCATGAAGCTGTTTACAAATAACATTGATTAAACTTTTATAATACAGATCAGAGTTACACACAACAAGAATAAATAAATGCAGCGGAACAACATGATGCAGTGGAATAAATATAATACATAGAAATAGTATAAAATCCTCGTCTTCATCCACTAGAAAGCAGTCTTCGATACACTGAAAAGCTCAGACTGACCCAAGCGAATTGAAAAGACAAAACACTCGAGTAAGAACTAAAAGATCTTATGTAAGTTAAATCAACAGTAAATAAATATGAGTGCAATGGCGTCAGAGGTGGTTACGAGGTTTGACATCTCCTATCCAGTGTCTAACGTGAGTGCAATAACTTAAGAGATGTTCGGGATTACCATCTCCTAAGGATCCGTTAAACTATCTACTATGTAGTACAATACGCTATTATAATATGTCTACAGTAAAGTAAAGTATTAAAATTGCGTTAAGGCGTTACCCATATCCCCCTTAACACATTTTTATATATTCCCATAGTCTTTACAGTACCATAATTCCTCCGTAAAATGGAGGGCTATCAGAGGGCACTCCATAGGTATGGTACAAAACAAAGTCATAGAAGGCGCGATAGGGCATGCTAAGGCAAGCGAGGCAATGCCCAGGGTAGGACTCTACCATTTTGCGGATCCGGACTGGTGGTAACGCATAGCAGCTACTATCGCCCACCTCGGAACACACACCCAAATCAAAATCAAGGGGTGGCTACCAAATCAATCACAAGGTAATAGAATGGTATCGAAGAAATGTGCCCGATAGGAGGAATGACCCCACTTGGCCCGACGTAGCTCCTGTTTTAGCCACATCAAGCTGACTCATGGGAGTCAAGGTCACGTAAATACCTCATACAGAATCGTTCGCCAAACCATCCTACTTCATTTCTGGAACCTCCACCACGTACACAGTTGTTAAAGTGGTTTTCGGTATTGGCAGAGAGTATGACAATATCCGATGCCGGTCTCTTTAACAACCAAACGCTTATTTCATACCGGATGGTTCTTTTACATTTCAAAAGTCAATTCACAATTGATATCAAAATATCATATTCTCAAAACCATATCATTTTCGAAATCACATTTACTTCCAAAATTATATCACATTTGAAATCATATCACTTTCGAATTCATATTTCCAAAAATAGATTAAATCCTCATTTAAAATCATCATATTCCTCAAATATGTCATTTAAATCCCTACTTATGTTATAACATCATTAAACCTTATTCGCTTAAAAATCAAGGCTTTAATTATAGACATTTCAACTTTACACCATCTGAAATTTAGAAAATAATTTAGATAGTTATAAATAGTTTAATTAGTTTACCTAGTTTTAATTGGAGATAAATTAGGCTAAATAGGTTTAAAAATAGATTAAATAAATTTAAAATAGATAAAAATACTTTAATTATATTTAAAATAGTTTAAATGGTTTAAAATAGATTAAATAGGTTTATTATGGATTAATTAGATTTAAAATAGATTAAATGAATTAAAATAGATTAAATAGAATTAAAATAGATTAAAAAGTTTAAATAAATTAGAATAGTTTTAAATAGATTAAAATAGTTAATACAGTTTAATAAAGTTTAAATGATTTAAAATATATTAAAATAGATTAAATAAATTAAAATAGATTAAGATAGGTTAAATAGTTTAATTAGTTTAAAATAGGTTAAATTAGATTAAAATAAATTAAATAGTTTAAATTGATTAAGTTGGTTTAAAATAGATTAACTTATTTTAATAGTTGAAAATCTTCAAATTAGAATTTAAAAGAACATTTACAGTTTATATTGAGATAATAAATTTTGAAATCAACCTCATATTTAACCATTTCAACATTTCAATAACTTAATTTCGATAAATGTCGTTTATACTTCAATTACAACTTCAACATTTTAATTTAAACCAAATCCAATTTCAACGTTTAAAACTCGGATTTCCAAAAATAATTCAGTTTATATAAATCAATTTTTCTTCAAAAGATCATTTAACTCAATTCAAAATTTAAGGATTTAAAATCGTTTAATTTAACCACTCCAGTGTTCGTTTATAATTCTCTACCCTATTGTCAAGTGATACTGATATTTAGCATTTCAATCCACGATTTAAAATTATACGGGTATATATCATTTCAACCCGAAATCCTAAAATTTAATTTCAATATATGAAATCGCTCGAGTCTATCATTCAACCCATAACGATCTCTCCCTAATCTATCAGATCATTCGGGTATGTATCATTTCAACCCATAGAGAACTTGTAGTGTTACAACAATATAACATTCAGTCATCCAATATCAATAATCAAACATCCATCAAAATCATCATCCAAATGAATCAATAAACATCAATAGCTTACTAATTATCAATAACAAGTATAAACTGATGAATTAAAATTTAATATTAAATTAAATGACAATTAAATGGAATAAAAGTCATATTTAACTAGAATGACAATTTAAATATACCAAACATCAATCAATAAATTTCTATTCACATCATAAATTTAATTTAACCAACATAAGATAATTTAGTAGTTGTGAGTTAAAACACTCACCTTTGATTTTAGCCCATAAAAATCCAAATAGAAACGCAAAAACTCAACAGTCCCCAAATTCAACTAAATTAAATTCATGTTGTCAGGAATTTAAATATGAATCCAATAGAAGAAATCGCGCATGAATCAAAGTTTGTATGCAAAAGATATTCATGTTATAAGAAATATTATTAAAATAATAATTAGTACGCATAAAAAACAAATTTTAATACTTACGTTTCTCTCAAGATGAGGTTTAAGGAAAAGATTGAAGAACAACTAAGATGAGGACAGGACATGTACGGAAAAATGAAAAAAAAAATCATGTTTCATAAAAGAAAGCTTTTGGATTTGCAAGAATAAGAGATTTTGAATATGAGGTGTCAGGAGAAACAAAACGCAAATGAAGAAATAAGCTGCAGGTTATTTATAATTAGGAAATGAAAGTGGAGGGACAAAATAAATGTCATGTTTTATTTTCAAAGCTTCAAGCATAATAATGCATAAGAAAATGTACGTAGGAATGGAAAAGTTTGCAAACCAAATAAAAGTAAAACTTTGTATACGTGAAAATGAGGTCGCAAGAATTAAATACAAACTAAAAGTCTAGACTCAGGTATTAAATAGAAGGAGAAATGAACGGATCAAGTATTAATAATAAGGTAACTATTTTAAAACGTTCAGGCAATGATTAATAACAAAAGAAATGAAGGGACCATGTACATCGCACAACCCTTTTAAATTCAATTTTTTTGAAACGTAACCAAATTAACTTCATTAACTCAAATAATATTCAAATTTGTACGCATTTAGGTTTTTATCTATGCATAATAAAAATTTTATACTTACCTTAAAAATGAAAACGTTAAATTTGGTTTTCCCAAAATGATCTTTTAACACCCTTTTTGTTTAAGAGAAAACGTACGTTTGTTTTATTAAATCTATTAATTGCAATCAACGTTTTCTTTCCTTTTGATTGAAATATTTGAATTACATTAATTGCAATTACTTACAAAGTTAAATTTCAAAACAGACAAGTAAAATGGATGTAAAATTGAACAATTGTTTATTTAAACACGTTTATAAATTTGATGTTTATACACAAGAGTAATAAATAACTTTGAAATAGATTATTTTCCTATTCTTGTAACCAATCTGTAAGCTAAAACATAGTTCAATAAACATATATTTCTTCTTTTAAAATCAATCATTCTATTCTTTATTTAAATGAAATTAAACCTACATTCATAAATGAAACATTCATTTTATTTGATGTAAATGTTCTTTTCATTAAATCAATCTTTCCTTATATTTTCACAAAACATAAGCTACTTTTAATTACATCTATTAATTTACAATTTAGTATTCTCTCTCCTATTAATTGAAAATTTTCAATTACATCCATTTCAGTTGATTAAGTTTCAAAATGGACTAAATGAATGTAATGAGAAGCAGAACAATTATTTCCTATCTAATAGTAATTTAAACATATTTATGCACTATTGGATACAAACGGTAATTACACATTTCTTACTAAATAATAGTTTCTCATCTCTACAATCAATCTTTCAGCTACCAAACATTTCAAATAAATAAACATATGTTTACTCCTTTACTAAATTTATTCATTTTTATTCTTTTATTTTGATTTACACTCCTACTATTAAATCAACCAATACCTTATGAAATTGTTAACATAGGTTTCTTTCTTGTAACCCTCATTTTCTACAATTGATGCCTTTTCTTACATTAACCGCAATATTTAATTACATTAAATTCCAATTAATTATATTCTAATTCAAATAAATTGGTTTAATTAGATTTCAATCTTTTTATTTAATCAAACATTACTCTATGGACATAGTTAACTTGATTTGTATCTTATTATGTTAATATTCTCCAATTTCATCTTAATTTCCATTAACGCAATATTTAATTACATTTATTGCAATTTATTTCCAATTTGATTTCAACAAGTTAAACAAATAGGTAACAAATAACAATTGTCACCTTTTGCTTAATTTATTCACATTTATAAGTTGATTGTTTACAATAAATGTTATAATTATTTATACACTACTAATTTTATTCAATTACAATTTATTACATAATATTTCATTTGTTAATACAACATTTAAATTATCAATTACTTTTTTAATCCAATTACCAATTAATACATACATTATTATGATTAATTTACAATCTATAACCAATTATAACTTTTTAATCATTTTAATTAATTGGAATTACGTTTAAAGCAGTTATCAATTACCTTAAATTAATACTATTACATTTCATTCCAGTTATATTCTTACTATTAAATCACAATTTTTTTTTCTTCCAACATTAAATCACAAAACCTTATTAACTTAACTAATTTTTAATTATCAAAAATTACGGGTCGTTACACTCTCCCCCACTCAAAACTTTTCATCCCCGAAAAGAGAAAAGAAGGAATTAAGCAATCAACATATCTTTTTCAAAATATTAAATTTATAAACAATTAATTGCAAAATTAAATAATTTAAATAAAATATATCAATTTATAACAATTAAATAAATTTATATTCAAGTTGACAAAAGTTTGGAAAACATTTCACAAAATTTTCTAAGTCCAAAATTCACAGAAAATTTCGGCAGAGTCTCCTTTATACGGAGAAGTCTAGGGGAAATAATAATATCAATAATAACAATATATCATATATTTCAAAATAATATATCCCAAACTATGGGAAAATAATATAATATTGCTAGAAACCGTAATCCGAGAATGTACCTATTTGTCGGGCAAATAACGCTTGTTTTATGAAACCAAAAGCAGTAGCAATTGCTTCCATAACCTGTATTTCACTTATATAATCCAAAGAGTTAATATTGTGTAAAAGAGAAATATTTTAAGTTGTTTTCAACTAGATAATAAAAGAAATCAATACAACATAACAACAATCACTTGCAACAAAAGTACAAAAATCATTTCAACAAAGAAAACAATCATCCATCCATTTCAACCAAAACAAATGGTTTGTTCGGGTTCAGAAACTTTGAATCGTATAAAATGATAAATAAACTATGAAGTAAACCATACACTCAATAGTCGATAATAACTTTATAGATTATTTATACATCTCTATACAAAATAGAAGTATCCTTTCCCAACCAATCCATAAGCCCAACAAACAATAATTTTAAATAATATTTAAGTTTTATCCTTATTACTCTTTCTTTTTCACATTATTCCCTGTTCATTTTTCATTTGTTCATACAATGCTTGTTTAATTTCTTTACATTTATCACTTACAAAATTCATTTTCCATTCATTTATACAATACCATTTTCTTTCACTATTTTACATTCATTGTTTACATAAGTTATTTCCATTTCAATTTATTTAGAGTATTCATTCCATGTAAGTTTCTTTACAAATTTAATTCACCATTAATAGATTATTTTCTTTTTACATTTATTCTTCCATATATAGTATTACTGAATATTAAATCCATTTCTAAATCATTTCAATATTTTCTGAAGTTATAATCATTCAATTAATATAATACTCATTTTAATTATAAATGGCTTCAACTTTACTTAAGTTTATAATTATTTACTTACAGTATTCACCTTTTACTATTCAATCTGATTATAAATAGCTTAAGATGTTAACTTAAGTTTATAATCATTTTTATTACATTATTCACTTTTATTACATTTAATTAGTAGCATTTCAAACTATTAACTTCAGTTTATAACAATTTATAACAATAGAATTCTTATTTATAGAAGTAATTCCATTGAACACTTTCAAATTTTTTATCCAAGTTTTACTTGTATAATATTCTTATTAACATTTCAACTTATGATATTTTGGTAAGTTATATATAAATGTCTTTTAGAATGTAATAGAAAGTTATACGAGTTCATCTTGTTCATTTTTTTCTTTCAAGTTCAATAATTCATCTTCTAAATTTTCATTATTCTTAAGTTTACAAGTTTCCAACATCTCATATATACCACTAATCACTTAGCAGCTAATTACATATATTTTCTTCATTCTAGAAACTTCCAATTATTAAAATAACTAAGATTTCATTCATTTCAATAATTGAAAACTACTAATTGTAAGAAAATTTAAGAACTAAACTCCAGGTTCATTTTAGTCACTTAGAAAATAATATATATATATATATATATATATATATATATTTATCCTTTAGAGATCAAATCATATTTAGAAATTAAAAATTAAGATTTGTTTATCAAAACAAGATGTAGTAAAACCACTACAACCGTCTACCCACTTCGAAACTCGAAAATGGACGTCGATGATGCATGCACTCATCACCGAAATTATTTTCCAACGACAAAGTGGGGAGTACAGAACTTATTTCCTTCAAAAAATTCTTTTTGAAACATTTCTTTCAAATCATCTTGAAATATTTATATCAGAAAATACTTCTAAATAATATTAATATTATATTCCAAAATCTTTCGAAAGAAATTTTCAAAATCCCGAAACTTAAGTTCTCAAAATCCAATTTATATTCATTTTATTTGTAACTCTTATTTTTCAATCAATATTTATATAAATACCACTACCTAACAAGCAAATATATAACAACCAACTATATCATTTATAAAATTTATTATTTTATATGCAAAATATATAATAGGCAAAATTGTTTCATTCACCTATATTTCAAAACAATATTATGTCGGTCTGTCCTATTAAGTGTTTAGAAATCCCTATCGATGTCATAGCGTCCTATGCACCGACCAGAATTTATAAATACAAAATGGAACAAATTAACACAATACAAAACCCCTTTTATAACACTAACAAATATGCTCTCTCATATATATACACTCAACGACTCATTCTTGGGTATTACTACCCTATTTAATATGAGTTAGACCCCACAAAGCTAAAGTGATCTCTAAACCAAAGTTCTGATACCAACTGTAACGACCTGCCTTTTTAGACATTTTAAGCAGACACGTGGGTCAGACTCAAACCATTCAAAAGGGCAGATTGTTATGGAGTAAATAAGAAAAAGCAGAGAAAGAAAGAAAAACAAATACAGAATCTCGCAGCGGAATGATAAAATATAATAATCAAATAAACAGTTTTGAAGCTGTTTACAAATAACATTAATTAAACTTTTATAATACAGATCAGAGTTACACATAACAAGAATAAATAAATGCAGTGGAACAACATGATGCAGTGGAATAAATATAATACATAGTAATAGTATAAAATCCTCGTCTTCATCCACCAGAAAGTAGTCTTCGATACACTGAAAAGCTCAGACTGACCCGAGCGAATTGAAAAGACAAAACAATCGAGTCAGAATTAAAAGATCTTATGTAAGTTAAATCAACAGTAAATAAATATGAGTGCAACGGCGTCAGAGATGTTTACGGGGTTTGACATCTCCTATCCAGTGTCTAACGTGAGTGCAATAACTTAAGAGATGTTCGGGATTACCATCTTCTAAGGATCCGTTAAACTATCTACTATGTAGTACAATACGCTATTATAATATGTCTACAGTAAAGTAAAGTATTAAGATAGCGTTAAGGCGTTACCCATATCCCCCATAACACATTTTTATATATTCCCATAGTCTATACAGTACCGTAATTCCTCCGTAAACTAGAGGGCTATCAGAGGGCACTCCATAGGTATGGTACAAAACAAAGTCATAGAAGGCGCGATAGGGCATGCCAAGGCACGCGAGGCAATGCCCAGGGTAGGATTCTACCGTTTTGTAGATCCGGACTAGTGGTAACGCATAGCAGCTACTATCGCCCACCTCAGAACACACTCCCAAATCAAAATCAAGGGGTGGCCACCAAATCAATCACAAAGTAATAGAATGGTACCAAAGAAATGTGCCTGATAGGAGGAATGACCTCACTTGGCCCGACGTAGCTCCTGTTTTAGCCACATCAAGCAGACTCATGGGAGCCAGGGTTATGTAAATACCTCATACAGAATCGTTCGTCAAACCATCCTACTTTATTTTTGGAATATCCACCACGTACATAGTTGTTAAAGTGGTTTTCGGTATTGGCAGAGAGTATGACAATATCTGATCCCGGTCTCTTTAACAACCAAATGCTTATTTCATACCGGAATTTTCTTTTACATTTCAAAAGTCAATTCACAATTGATATCAAAATATCATATTCTCAAAACCATATCATTTTCGAAATCACATTTACTTCCAAAATTATATCACATTGGAAATCATATCACTTTCGAATTCATATTTCCAAAAATAGATTAAATCCTCATTTAAATCATCATATTCCTCAAATATGTCATTTAAATCCCTACTTATGTTATAACATCATTAAACCTTATTGGTTTAAAAATCAAGGCTTTAATTATAAACATTTCCACTTTACACCATCTAAAATTTATAAAATAATTTAGATAGTTATAAATAGTTTAATTAGTTTACCTAGTTTTAAATGGAGATAAATTAGGTTGAATAGGTTTAAAAATAGATTAAATAAATTTAAAATAGATTAAAATACTTTAATTAGATTTAAAATAGTTTAAATGGTTTAAAATAGATTAAATAGGTTTATTATGGATTAATTAGATTTAAAATAGATTAAATGAATTTAAAATAGATTAAATAGAATTAAAATAGATTAAATAATTTAAAATAAATTAAAATAGCTTTAAATAGATTAAAATAGTTTAATATAGTTTTATAAAGTTTAAATGATTTAACATAGATTAAAATATATTAAAATAGATTAAATAGATTAAAATAGATTAAGATAGGTTAAATAGGTTAATTAGTTTAAAATAGGTTAAATTAGATTAAAATAAATTAAATAGTTTAAATTGATTAAGTTGGTTTAAAATAGATTAACTTATTTTAATAGTTGAAAATCTTAAAATTATAATTTAAAAGAACATTTACAATTTATATTGAGATAATAAATTTTGAAATTAACCTCATATGTAACCATTTCTTCCATTCCAACATTTCAATAACTTAATTTCGATAAGTGTCGTTTATACTTCAATTACAACTTCAACATTTCAATTTAAACCAATTCCAATTTCAAAATTTAAAACTCGGATTTCCGAAAATAATTCAGTTTATATAAATCAAGTTTTCTTCAAAAGATCATTTAACTAAATTAAAAATTTAAGGATTTAAAATCGTTTAATTTAACTAATCCGGTGTCCGTATATAATTCTCTACGCTATGGTCAAGTGATACGGATATTTATCATTTCAATCCGCGATTTAAAATTTTACGGGTATATATCATTTCAACCCGAAATCCCAAAATTTAATTTCAGTACATGAAATCGCTCGAGTCTATCATTTCAACCCATAATGATTTCTCCCTAATCTATCAGACCGTTTGGGTATATTTCAATCCATAGGGAACTTGTAGTGTTACAACAATATAAAATATAACATTCAGTCATCCAATATCAACAATCAAACATCCATCAAAATCATCATCCAAATGAATCAATAAACATCAATAGCTAACTAATTATCAATAACAAGTATAAACTGATGAATTATAATTTAATATTAAATTAAATGACGATTAAATGCAATAAATGTCATATTTAACTAGAATGACAATTTAAATATACCAAACATCAATCAATCAATTTCTATTCACATCATAAATTTAATTTAACTAACATAAGATAATTTAGTAGTTGTGAGTGGGTTAAAACACTCACCTTTGATTTTAACTCATAAAAATCCAAACAGAAGCGCAAAAACTAAACAGTCCCCAAATTCAACTAAATTAAATTCATGTTGTCCGGAATTTAAATATGAAACCAATAGAAGAAATCGCGCATGAATCAAAGTTTATATGCAAAAGATATTCATGTTATAAGAAATATTATTAAAATAATAATTAGTACGCATAAAAAAATAAACAAATTTTAATACTTACGTTTCTCTCAAGATGAGGCTTAAGGAAAAGGTTGAAGAATAACTAAGATGAGGACCGGACGTGTACAAAAAATGGAAAAAAAATCATGTTTCATAAAAGAAAGCTTTTGGATATGCAAGAATAAGAGCTTTTGAATATGAGGTGTCAGGAGAAACAAAACGCAAATGAAGAAATAAGCTGCAGGTTATTTATAATTAGGAAATGAAGGTGGAGGGACAAAATAATTGTCATGTTTTATTTTCAAAGCTTCAAGCATAATAATGCATAAGAAAATGTACGTAGGAATGGAAAAGTTTGCAAACCAAATAAATGTAAAACTTTGTATAAGTGAAAATAAGGTTGCAAGAATTAAATACAAACTAAAAGTCTAGGCTCGGGTATTAAATAGAAGGAGAAACGAACGGATCAAGTATTAATAATAAGGTAATTATTTTAAAACGTTCAGGCAACGATTAATAACAAAAGAAATGAAGGGACCATGTACATCGCACAACCCTTTGAAATTCAATTTTTTTGAAACGTAACCAAATTAACTTCATTAACTCGAATAATATTCAAATTTGTACGCATTTAGGTTTTTATCTACGCATAATAAAAAATTTATACTTACCTTAAAAATGAAAACGTTAAATTTGGTTTTCCCAAAATGATCTTTTATTTCCATTAAAACACCCTTTTTGTTTAACACAAAACGTGCGTTTGTTTTATTAAATCTATTAATTGCAATCAATGTTTTCTTTCTTTTAATTGAAATATTTGAATTACATTAATTGCAATTACTTACAAAGTTAAATTTCAAAACAGACAACTAAAATGGATGAAAAATAGAAAATTTGTTTATTTAAACACGTTTATAAAATTTTTGTTTATACACAGGAGTAATAAATAACTTTGAAATAGATTATTTTTCTATTCTTGTAATCAATCTGTAAGTTAAAACACAGTTCAATAAACATATATTCCTTCTTTTAAAATTAATCATTCTATTCTTTATTTTAATGAAATTAAACCTACATTCATAAATGAAACATTCATTTTATTTGATGTAAATGTTGTTTTCATTAAATCAAACTTTCCTTATATTTTCACAAAACATAAGCTACTTTTAATTATACCTATTAGTTTACAATTTAGTATTCTCTCTCCTATTAATTGAAAATTTTCACTTACATCCATTTCAGTTGATTAAGTTTCAAAATGGACTAAATGAATGTAATGAGAAGTAGAACAATTATTTCCTATCTAATAGTAATTTAAACATATTTATACATTATTGGATACAAACAGTAATTACACATTTCTTACTAAATAATAGTTTCTCATCTCTACAATCAATCTTTCAGCTACCAAACATTTCAAATAAATAAACATATGTTTACTCCTTTACTAAACTTATTCATTTTTATTATTTTATTTTGATTTACACTCCTACTATTAAATCAACCAATACCTTATGAAATTGTTAACATAGGTTTCTTTCTTGTTACCCTCATTTTCTACAATTGACGCCTTTTCTTACATTAACCACAATATTTAATTACATTAAATTCCAATTAATTATATTCTAATTCCAATAAATTTGTTTAATTAGATTTCAATCTTTTTATTTAATCAAACATTACTCTATGGACATAGTTAACCTTGGTTTGTATCATATTACGTTAATATTCTCTAATTTCATCTTAATTTCTATTAACGCAATATTTAATTACATTTATTGCAATTTATTTCCAATTTGATTTCAACAAGTTAAACAAATAGGTAACAAATAACAATTGTCACCTTTTGCTTAATTTAATCACATTTATAAGTTGATTGTTTACAACAAATGTTATAATTATTTATACACTACTAATTTTAATTTATTACATACTATTTCATTTGTTAATACAACATTTAAATTATCAATTACTCTTTTAATTCAATTACCAATTAATACACACATTATTACGATTAATTTACAATCTATAACCAATTATAACTTTTTAATCATTTTAATTAATTGGAATTACGTTTAAAGCAGTGATCAATTACCTTAAATTAATACTATTACATTTCATTCCAGTTATATTCTTACTATTAAATCACAAATTTTTTTTCTTCCAATATTAAATCACAAAACCTTATTAAATTAACTAATTTTTAATTATCGAAAATTACGGGTCGTTACACTCTCCCCCGATTATTCAACTTTGAACCTTAATGACATACATCTTTGAAAATCATGACATACGAAACTTGCATGCTTTGAAGGTCTGTATGCGAGCTCTATGTACTCAAAGGCTTGCATATGATACATATTTATAACCACCGATATTTGAAACCATACTTGTACAAAACATGTATATATAAACTGATATATAAACAAAGCCCTTATACAGCTGATACAGCGTGTTCATATATCTGAAACAAAATGTGTGTTTACTTGATACTTCATGTATTTGAAAATCTGATAGGCGTTGAAAGCTTGTTTACATTTTATACTTAAAAAACTAATATCCAAAATATTGAAGCTTATCTCTTCTAAATGTCTAAAACTGTGCATATTTGAAATTATGTATATTCACACAAAACTCATACCTATGTTTGATAATGTATATATTTTTAAAACTATATACATATATATATACACACATATATAAAACCTTATACATATTTTTTGAAACTGAAATATGTATAATTTTCATTTGCAAGACCATATTCGAAATTTCATTTTTGTTGAAACACATATATTTAAAGCTTTATATATTTAACATTATATATGTATGAAGCTATAAACACTTCCAACTGTTCATTTTCAAAATCAGGTATGTTTATAACTTACATTTTCCAAAGCCTGTCATATATTAGAACTATATACACTCAAAGCCATACATCCAATCAAAGCTCGTATATTCAAAAACCAATGATGCTTTTTGAAGTCACAAATTTCCTGATATATGCATTTAAAAATTTCATGCTTTCAAAATTCTGATGTACACAAAAACTAATGTATATTGAAAATCAGTATACTTGAGATCTATGCAGTTCCAAAGTTTATGCATAGGAAACTTTCGAAGCCGATATTAAAAATCCGTTTTCATGCAAGAATTGTATACTCTCTAAACTTAGCATTCGAGCTAGTCTGCAAGAGATTACACTTATTTTAGAAGCTTATACACCTAAAGGTATATATTTGAAACAATATACTTATTTGAATTTGAAAACCAAATAAAATACAATGCTTTTGGAATTCTTATGCACTTGAACTCATATATATATTCGAAACTATATCTTTGAAACTATATATGTACAAAGTTACTTATATATATATATATATTAACATTGTATGTGTAAAGCTATATATATTAGAATTGCAATATTCACAAATTCATACTTTCAAAATTTGATATACTCAAACTATATATATGTTTTCAAAGCCTTATACATATTTGAAACTTGTACATACCAAACTTTATATTCGAAGGACTGATATAAATCCAAGAATTTATATTATACACCCTTTCTAAACTTTAGGTATAGGAAATTCTATACCTCATAAGTACTTTCTTTCAGAGTTGGCTTTTTCTCAAAATCATTTATATAACAAAATGCATAAATGCATATTTGTATGATACCGGTGTCTTTGAAATCTCAAATGTCTCAAACCATGAACCAATTATATTTTGAAAACTGAATTTTCGTATATCTTTTAAAAGCCCTTACATCCTTCATCTTTAAATTGAAATCCCTAATTTTGAGATGAAACCAAGTGATTTATGAAATCAAATTTCTCATTCTTGAAATCCCTTTCCTTCAGAATCAATAAATTCAAAATTTCTTATTTTTGAAATCAGTGAATGAGCTATAAATTTTAAAAATACAATACTTTTGAAATCGGCTTCATAATCATTTTCAAAGCTCAAAGTGTTACTTTTCGAGATCTGAAATATTTGAAAATTTATCTTTTATAATTAATTTTTAAAGCTTGTAGATCTTTAAAGCTAAACCACTAACTCTAAGTTGAAGTCCCATACCTGGAGCTATCTGTTTTGGGTATATAAACGACAACTTATAACATAATGGTGGGCCTCGACCTTGGTTGTCGTTAATTAGCGACATCGGTTTATTGTTGGCGTCAATCTCGGCCTAAGGTATCTCACATCATAGCTTGTTTGCAACATTGGGTAGTTGTCGACATTGACAACGATGATTTTACTTACTCATGGCACCAGATGCTTAGCGACATCAATCATTAGCGGTGTTATGATAGGGCCAACATCGATGGCCTTCGATATTGAGATGTGGTTGTCATCGATTATCATGGCCACTGAATATTAGCGACGTCGATTATCTTCATTATTGACGGTATCCATTACCTTCGATATTGATTCCCTCTTATGGTGTCACCAAACTTCATTTGACCTTCGGCATGGATCTTGGTAAATCAAGATATGGATTGAAACCCAAATATAGAAATGTTATCATCCTTTAATGCAAGTTCCATAGTTCCAGATTCATTAATTTCCATCCTTAGTTCCTAGATTTAGATCTAGTGACGATCTTCGATGTGGATATTAGAGCGGTGCTAGTTCTAGTGTTATAAATTTTGGAAATTGTCGACATCGTCAACCTTGGTATGCAATTTTTGTTTTTTATGTAGACCTAAGTTCTAGTATGTGTCCGGGTAGAAACTGACGACATCGGTGCCACTTGTTTTTGGCATCACTTACTAGTGGTATACCCCTTTGACACTCACGACATCAGACATCGCTCACTGATGGTTCTCGACGTCGCTCCTCTCCAACACTCACGATATCGGTTATTCTCGAGATCGCTTACTTAGGCATCGATTAATTACGATGTCGATTTTTGTCGACATCCTCAACTCAACCCTGCTCACTTTGCGGCTTCAAGTTTCATCAAATTAGCTTCAGATCCAATCATATTTACTTTGGATTTCTCCAGATCTGTAAATTCGAATCTTTCTTCTTCTATTTTTTGCTCAAGTAAAGGAGGGAGGTGAAAAAATGATACTGACGTTGTAAGTATAGAATGGCATCAGTGAATCAAGCGAGAGGATTATGTGATTCAACTTTGTCGAGTGTGTATGAATCTGCTATTAGCGTACCTGCCAGTGTTAAACAATGAAGTTAGCTTCTAAATTTTAATTTTAAATTTGAAATTGCCTCAAAATATGCATTTCAAAAATCCTCATAGGGTATTTTGGTCATTTTCCGAACATTCGGAGGTTCGGGCCCTCCTTCTAGCGCCAAAGATGGTAAACCGAAATTTGGTTCAACGTTCAACATGTGTGTACAAGATGGCATGTTTGAAGAAATTCCAATAATACCTCTTAGTCTTATGATAATTCACAAGTTTGTTTAATCATAGTCCATAAGTTTAAAAGGTAAAATAGGCAAGTCCATAAGTTAATAGGCAATTAGGAAAGTCCATAAGTCAATAGGCAATCTGCTCTAGTCATGTCCTTTATTCAATCATGAATATGTTACAAATGTGTAAATATGAAATTATATAATTATTCAAGTCTTTATATGCACATGTCATATGTCATCTCGTCTTTTGTTGGAAATTTGCCATTACAGTAGTTCTCAAGCTCTTGAAAGAGTTTACGAAAGTTCTAGTCCAAAAGTGATTTATGTTAAGAGAGGGAAAGAAGTTAAGGGTCCTTTCCATGAAGGGGTGCATCTTTTTTTATAGTAGTTGGAAGGAGGTTGGCTTGCTCTAATTGGGGACATGGGGTTTTATGGTGTCATTGAGCATGTACTGGAATGTGAAGACTTTTGAAGCTTTATGAAGGAAAATAAACTAACCCCCTTGAATTTGCTCTTGTAAATGATCTTATTCTCCTTTCTTTGCATGATTTTCAGCATCCTATAGCACGGACATTGTGCGACAACGATAATTATGCTATTTTTATGAGATATGGAATTGAATAATGGCTTCGGCATGCTTCGGCTTCGGCTTTGGTGATAGCATCGGCAACAACTTCGGCGACATCAATGTTGCTATTTGCTAAGTTTGCTTGATGGTAATAATGGTAGAGCTTCGATTCCGCCTCAACAATAATGGCCTTCGATGTTGATAATCTCATGCATTAAGGCACTTTTAATTGGTTGCCCATGACATTAGCTGGCAGCAGTGTTAAGCATTGATGAGGAGCGGCTACATTCTGTATGGTGTCATCATTGATGACTTCAATAAATGCTGATGAGTCTCAATATCAACATCGCACCTTTACATGCAAGGTGTTTCTTTAGTATTAATGAAATGCGCCATGAACAAGCCACTGTATTAGTTGTTGACGTCAGATAGGCAACTCCAATGAATATAAGGTCATTTGAGTAGCGATACCAATAAAACTATATTACTAGATCAGTGTTGGCAACAAGCTTTATTAGTGGAAGTCAGAGTCAATAGGATGCGATTATCAAAAAGGTGCGACGTAAATCATGCCGTTATAACATTGCTGACTCACAACAACACTTATGCCCCGTTTTACGATGTGCTTTATATTGACACGATGTAGCATAGATCATTCCTTTATGATACTTCATTGATGAGACGTGGCGCTATAAGCCTTCAGCTTTGATCCTGATGGCATTAATTTCTTTATGACGTCGTTACTTATTGCATTTCTTCGAAATTGAAAATATAGGGATAACACTCATCTTTCTTTTCAACAATTATCATATTATATTCAATTTCGATGGAAATAGTGGGCAAGAGGTAGATCAAAAAGGGAAGGAGGATAAATGGAAAACGATAGAGTAATGAAAACAGAAGGAGGTAGGGAAATAGGTGGCGAAGAAGAGGGTTAAAGCGACGGCTGGGAATGTAACAACTCGCCCTAAAACAGATCTAATTTCGACCCGTCAAACCTTAGGCCTATCTCAAGGTGAGCTATTGGGTTGATAAAATTAAAACAATATATAGTACATAGAGATATCTATCTATATATCATGAATTTCACAGCCGAATGGATAAAATATAACACCATAAATAGTACCCATTTTAGAAACATAACATGTTAAATATTACAACATGTTTACATAAAAACTCCATAACAATATCTTGGAATAACATAAATCACTGAATTGGGTATAATGAAAATACTTAAAAAAACATATATAGATATATATAACTACCACAAGTCTTCATCTCCACCTTCGCCTCCTAAAACCAGCACTGCCTCCTCTAACTTGTGTGTTGTAATGAGGAGTAGGTCAGAAAAAAAAATGTTTGGTGAAATGGAAATCTCAAGCTTTAACATAATTGTACTTAGGTAGTATTATTTAAATAAGAAATATGTACTACGTATATAAGACTATACCAAATGCTACAGTCACCCTAAATGGTGGTGCTACAAATACTAGTAACTTTTACTGTAAGCCCAAAAGCCTTTCCAGTCCAATTCTAAAATTCTAATGCAACTAACATCAATGATGCAAGAGAGCATCCAAACCAATAAATACCCTTTATTGGTGATTAGGCAGATGCTAACCGTTTAATACCTATAAAATAGGCATGTCCCCGTCCTTTAATACCTAACCTATTTCCAAATTCTAACGCAACAATCATTAACGCAGTGAGAGAGAACCTCCAAACACTTAACACCTCTTTTATGGAACTTAGACAGAATTTGACTATTTAAGACCTATAAAATAGACAGGTCCCCATCATTTAAGACCTAATCCAAGATGGGTCCTTACATGGTTCTCACTAGCTAACATCGTAAGAAATCTCATCAGGTCACTTAATACTTCTCCTAAAAAGAAGAGGGGGCCCTACCATAACCACTTAATACCTCAAACCTGAAGCGGACCCCTCCACCTACTGCGTCCAAAACGAAATTTATGACCCATAACCCACTCGTGATGTTTCACATTAGTTGGACTATTCATAGTACTGGTAGCCAGATTAATTGGGCAGGTTTACCCTACAGAATTGGGGCTAACCTCATGTCCACTGTGGTTATTTTTTATAGGCGATGTCCCATATTAGTCCTTAAAACCACACCGCTGGTAGCCAGATTTAACTAGGCATACTTCCAAGCAGCTTTGGACTAACCTCGCATCCTTATAACTCAGTCATGACTTATATGTAAATCTACTATATACATACATCATCATACCCAAATAATAATTGAGGCCATATAAAGTGTCCCTTACTATGCCCCTAATTAATAATTAATTCCCTAATTTACTCTAACTCGCTTCCTACAAATTAATATTACTTAACTATTTAAATAATGCTAATTTTCATGTTCAATACGCTATAATTAATACGTTATATTATGTATATTCTTATATTTTATGTGTGGAATTTAAGGTCTAATCATTACGTTACAACAATTCGATAATAATTCACTTAATATTTTGAAATATCAATCTCATGCAAATCTACAATTCCAACATGAACTACTACTACCATAACTAAATAAAATAGATTAGTACAAACATTGAATATCTACACTTGTCTCATATTAATACAGTAGAAACACTTTTCTATTTTAAAGAACAGATCATCACAAATTACATTGCCTGTATTTAATTCAACCTTTGTATACAACAATTTGAAGTGAAAAGGATTCCTTGTTTATTTAAGTGGTAGAAATAGGCGGTGCAAACTACCAACAATTCAATTCATAATGTACACACCAATTCTAATTTATTTTCTTTTTAAATCCTTTAAAACTTTAATTCAAAAGAGGGAAAATAGGTTAAATTGATCATAGATTATCTAATTCTAAAAATTAATTAGATTCTAATATATCAATACTAAAAACAATTAAAATTATGACATATACAAAGATTGACATTTACTTAGGGAAATTCTGGGGGTTAAGATGTTATATTTTCGTATATCAAAATTTTACAAGGCATACATAAAATGCAAATAAATACTATTCAATTATAAAAATGTGAAAAACGTGATATTTCCACTTATGGAGAATTATTTACTTCCTAACAGGATTTTGTTTCACCATGCCTAACTCTCTTTCAAATCTCCCTCTTTATACAATAAAGTGAATTGTATATAAAGATTAGATTAATAATTAGAAACTAGAGGAAAAGAATCAGGAATCAAAAGAATTAACATCTAAACCTTTTACCTGAAAATCCTAACTGATTCTGGAATCTAAAGAAGAAGAAGAAGAGCTCTGATTTACAATGCTCCTAATCCTCTGCTAGATCTTCCCCTTTTTGAATATACAACAAATATATTGTATGTATGTGTATTAGATTTCAGAAATCAAAAGATAGGGAGAAGAAGGATTAATTTAAATGAGAGATTAAAAACTAGAATTACTTACTAGAAAAGTTTACTGCTTCTGAAACCCTAAGGAGAAAGATTTTAACAGAGCTTTGCTAGCGTTCCTAAAATTTTATAAAGGAGAAGTGGGAGTCTAGGGGTCTATTTATAGTAGTAAGAAGGAACTAGAACCTTTGGATCGAAGTCAAACAAATCCGAACCGTTTAAAATATCAAAAACCTAGCCGTCACCCACGTATTTGCCTCCCAACGGCCGGCATCGTCGGCCACCGGTCGACCACTAGCAATCGACCGGTCATAGGTTAGGGGTCGATCTGTCCCCTTTTTGTGTGCGTCTATTCTCTACGTTGATTTATTTCCTATTTTAATTCATTAATTACTTTAATTAATTTAACATTACACATTACCTTTAACCCTTACTTAAACGTTAAGCTTCCCTTAAAGTTAATTCTTTAGATTCAAATTTTAAAATTCAAACTTCATATTTTTATATTCAAATTCAAATCCAAATATTTAAATTTTAAATTCAAGACTTCAAACATTCATAAGTTTTTCATTTTAACTCTGATTTCAACATATTATATATAGAAACTGATCATAAAAATGCCACGGACGCAATGGTGCAACTTGCATGGTTAAATTTCAACATTTACAAAATTTCCATTTTAACTTTATTTTAATTACTAATTTCTTATCAAATTTTACGCGATGTTACATTCTCTCCCCTAAATGGATTTTCCCCCAAAATCACCAAGGGAAGATAATGTAATGCGCACTCAATAACCACGTTATACAAACAATTTATTTATAATAATCTACACAACCATCTACTCGATAGAAAATGCAATATGATTGTGTATGCAAACATACTATAGGTAAGCTCAATCCCTACGTGAATGCAAGGCTGTGACATCTAGAATGTATGCAAGCGCGCTAAATATATATAAATTCTATATGAGTGCAAAAATAATAGTAAAAAGTGTGGCAACCATCTTCTACCATCCAATCAAGCAACCACGATGCAACAAAAAACCTATATTTTGAAGAGAGAAATTTACCAGAGGAAGGCTCGGGATGAGAGACATTCATCTTTTCCTTAGTTTCCCATGTGCTTTCCACTGGGTTATCTCCCCATCTACTCAAATCAACCTAATTTTCTTCGTTACAAAGCCTCTCAATACCGATCTCCACTATGCATATGGGAGCACGAATGGGCGATAGGCTCCGTTTTAACATCACTTAACTGATCAGGCTCTACTACAGAGGCAATGTCATGTAGACATTTCCTCAAGTATGGAACATGAAAGACATCATGGACACCCACTAATTAGTTCGGAAGCTCCACCCAATAAACATAAGTGCCAACTTCCCAGAAGTACCAAACCTCATAACCTTTCTCAGAATGGAAACCTTAACGAATACCATGTCTCTAACAAAAAACTCCAATTCCTATCTTCGCATGTCAGCCTAGGACTCCTGACTGTCCTATGTAGCTTTCAACTGCCGCCTCAACACTTATACCTTCTCCAAGGCCTTCCAAATCCATGATGTAAACCTTCCATAATTCCTCAAAATTCCGGTTCACCCTTTTTGTTTAACCGTCGGTCTGCAGGTAGTAAGCAGTGCTAAGATCCAAACTCGTTCCCAAAGCAGACTGTAAGACTCCTCCACAATTTTATAATGAACAAAGGGCATCTATCACTAATAATGTTAACTGGAACTCCATGTAGTTACACAACTCCTTTAACACACTCTCTGCTAGATATGCTACAATCCTATTACTTCCAATGGAAGTAGAATGAGCCAATCTACTATAACCTAAATAGATTCATTGTTTCTAGGCAACCCATCTATGAAATCCATCATATATGCTCCCATTTTCAAATCGGAATCTCTAATGGTAATGACAACCTTCCAGGCTTGCCTTGCTTAGCTTTAATCCTTTGGCACATCAAATATCTAGAACAATTCAGTGGCTCTTACTTCATCCTTGACCAACTAGAAAATTCTCTTCATATTCCATATACACCTTATCACATTTGGGGTGAATGGTGACACTCCACAAGTCTTGGGTTTGAAGCATTCTAACCTAATTTTCTTACAAACTTCCAGTCTTATTTTTTATTTATCGTTAGTTAAGTGCCCTTATGAAATTTCCTACTTTACGATGCTCCTTAATATATATTCAGTGGTCTAGTCCCATCCCTAAAATCAACACAGTGATAAACAGGAACATTCCCCCATATCAAATACTTTTCCTTAAGGGAGACAACTAGCGATTTTAACCCAAAAACTCTAAAAAGAAAATTTTGCTGGAAGCTACCCTTAATCATTAACTGGTGTTAATGATGTTGGGGTCCTAATGCTCCTTACCAATTTAAGATGTACATTATTATAATGTAATTCCACCATTACCGATATTCCTTAGTTTTCCATCTAAGTTCTAATAAATATCCATACAATAATAACTAGTCATTAACTTCAAAATTGACGATCTCTAACCAATTCGTATTAAATCCATTTCAACCTATTACTAGTTCCAAAATTACTTATTATGAGTATTCAATTCCTCCATAAATACCATACAAGATTCCTTAATCAGTCTTGTATCTAATTTCCTTTTTATTCTCTATTAATTACAAATTATTGCCTATTAAATCTGTAATTAATGTCCATAAATCCTAGTCCTATAAATACTACGTAGTTTATAATTAATACGAATACTATTGTAAATTACGCTATTTATATATTTCTTGTTTCTAATTATGAATTTCTAAAATATCACATTCCTTTCTATATTTTATTTTATTAGAACTATCCTTCAAAAAAATGATTACCATTATAACTTTCCATAAATTAACCATAAGTGATTATTTTTCTTTGTTTGAAATTAAAAGGGATTGTTTCTATTGAAATAGACAGTGTAAATGGAAAAGAATATCCATATTTTACACATCTCTTTCCCTTTTGGCATACCCTTTGTAAATTCAAACGCCACTCTTTTAAATATTTAAGGAATTAGGTAATTTATGGAAATTACATGGAGTCTACTCCCAATACATAAAAATATGAAAATTCACATTCAAAGGGCCACCTAACTTACAATCCAATTATAGATCTGAAATATCTTTACAACCTTACCAACATTTTGCAAATAAATTCTTGGGACTGATTTTCAATTTCTTGGTCAGGTTGTACATACTATTCTTATTTTGTTCATATCCTGAAACCTTTAACCACTATTTCCTAGATAACGATCCCTATCTACTCCATAAAATATAAACTTAGAAATCCACGTCACATTAGTATGTGACATTTGAAATTCAAACTTGCGAATGAATTTCCACAACTCGAAAGAAAACTTTTAAGCATACTTTTCAAAAGAATTTTCAACTTTCAAAATTAGTTTAGGGAATTAAATTCTTAAAAGCATATAAACACCTTGTTTTATTTTATTCCATATATCTATTCCATTTTTATTAAACATTTGGACAAAACCTTCCAAAAGTATTTGAATCCAACTTTTCATAATTTTCAAAACATTTATAGCTTTATTCTTAACCCCAAATTCAAAAGTTATAAAGTTACTTAGTAAAATAATTTCCTTTCTCGATCACTTTTTCCTTAAAACCTTTTTCTTTAAAAGTAGGGTCTTTAAACCAGAACATTCAAAAACTCAATTATTGAACAAAACATATTATTAAATTAAAATTCAGAAAGGATTGCTTAATCCCCCATTTCAACTTTCTACATCAAAGATTTATTCCTTTGAACGTTAAACTTTTAGTTCAAAATATTAAAAAACATCTTCTAGAGTTTTAGGCAATGAAAAGTGGAGTAGACATGGTAAACACATATCCTAACATTTTCCTACCCCATTCTCATTATTTATATTATATTGTCTATAATAGATTACTGATCATATTTCATAAGTTTCTAGCATTATTTCTATCCAAATCTCCCACTATTGCCTTTGTTTATATTTTTCCTACCTAAATTACTTCTTCATCATTTTTAATCAAGTTCCATTCATATTTTAAAAAGAATAATTTTAAAGAACTTCCAAATTTATGAAATATGGAAAATCATCAAGTCCAACGTACACTCTATTTTCGAAGAGAAAATTCCCTTTATCGAAAATCTTTAAACCGAAAACTTTTTAACCTAGCAAATTTTTAGACTAAACGTTTCAAAATTGAAAACCCCTTTTAATTAGAACTTTTGACTCCACAAGTTCTTTTTACAAACCTTTGCCCTAACAAAATTTCTAATTCATGAATTTACGAAATTCCATTTTTTTTCTTTTCAAAACAACATCTCCTTACTAAATCCTTTGAAAAAAATTTCAAATAAGTTTCCAAAGAAAATCTTTTTATCAAATCCTTCACGTGGAGTTAGATTTTAGAGAATCTTTTTTAAAACAAAAACTTCTTAATAATGGTTTTCTCTATTGCATTTTCTTTTTCCTTCATACCTTACTTCCAGATGTTTACAACTATCCTACCTTATAATATTTAATTGATACCTAACATTTTTATTTATTATTCCTATAAATGTCACTTGATCCATATTAAATGGTTATTACCTTAACGGACGTTGCCTAAAGACATTTATTTGCTTATTCAGCTTTTACCTTAATGGTCTGATTAACCTATTTAATCCCTTATAACTCCTCACTTATTACACATTCATTGTCTATTAAATTTTTGGAGTTACAACCTTTCAAATTTTATAATCCCATAATTACCTTAATAATCTCTTTAATTAGTCCATTTATATCTTAATTAAATTATTGTAACTCCCTATTAATTGCACACTTATTGTCCTATTAATTTTAGAGATACCATCTTTTCTATTTATATTCCTTACAATACGACCTTCGTCGCGCAATCCTTACTCTACTATTTCTTTTCCAACCAATAATCGCCTCGCCCACCCTTTCGAAGTAAGGTCACAACAACTTCTATGGTTGGAAATTATTGAGTAAATTCAAATTAATTGTGTGTGTGCATATATATATATATATATGCAGTTAGTGCCCCGCTATTAACCTGCTATAACCCTGCTATATCTCATAGCGGACTTCTACCGCTATAATTTTTCCATATAGCCCCAAATATAGTCATTCCGCTTTAAGCCCCGCTATTTCCGCTATATCTCATTATTCTTGCTATATCCGATATTTTCGCTATATCTTCTTTAAAAGAAATGAATTGGAAAATGACATTTATACATTATAAAAATTATGAAATTAATTTATTTAATTAAGTTTTTAATATATTTTCAGAAATGAAAATACTCTAATATTCTACTAAATTCAGTTATGTTATATAATAGTTTACGTTTATTTACAGTATATTCGCACATGTTTTTATTTAAAAGTACTTATGTATTAATTATAATTCAATTGAACGTTAATTTTTCATTTAATTACCATTTATATATTTGTAAAAACATTAAGTATGAGTTTTATATTCTATTTTAGAGTCATCCGCTATATCCCGCTATATCCTCGCTGTATCCCCACTATGACTTTTTGCACCTCCGCCACATTGAATCTGCCGAGCGCTTTAACTGCACAGATATATATATATATATATATATATATATATTTATAGTAGACTTTTGAAAAATAATTTCAAAAATAACAAGTATACCTCTCAAATGTATACCTATCCCCATTGATCGAGTAACCTAAGCACTGATACCAAATGTAACAACCAACTCCAAAATGGACCTAATTTTGACCTAACAAAATCCCGTCGAACCTTAAGCCTATCTCAAGGAAAGATGTTAGGTTGATAAAATCAAAAAAATACACAGTATATAGAGCTATCAATCTATACTTTCAAAATCTCATAGCGGAATGGATAAAATATAATACCAGAAACAAGTACCTATTTTAGAAACATTACATATTAAATATTACGACATGTTTACATAAAATCTTTATAGTACAATATCTTAGAATAACGTAACTGTCTGAACCGGGTACAATAAAAATACTCATAAAGCATACATACATATATATATAACTGCCACAAGTCTTCATCTCCACCTTCGCCTCCTAAAACTAGCACTGCCTCCTCTAACCTGTGTGTTGTAATGAGGAGTAGGCCAGAACAATAAATGTCTAGTGAAATGGAAATCTCAAGCTTTACCATAATTGTACTTGGGTAGTATTATTTAAATAAGAAATATGTCTTATGCATTTAAGACTATACCAAATGTAACAGTCACCCTAAATGGTGGTGCTACAAATACTAATAACTTTAATTGTGAGCCCAAAATCCTTTCCAGTCCAATTCCAAAATTCCAACTCAACTAACATCAATGATGAAAGTGAGAGAATCCAAACCAATAAACACACTCTATTGATGATTAGGCAAATGCTAACCATTTAATACCTATAAAATAGGCAGGTCGCCATCCTTTAATACCTAACCTATTTCCAAATTCTAATGCAACAATCGTTAACGCTATGAGAGAGAACCTCCAAACCACTTAACACCTCTTTTATGGAACTTAGACAGAATCTGACCATTTAAGACCTATAAAATAGGCAAGTCCCCATCATTTAAGACCTAATCCAAGATGGGTCCCTACATGATTCTCATTAACCAACATCATAAGAAATTCCATCAGGTCACTTAATACTTCTCCTAAAAAGAAGAGGCGGGCCCTACCATAACCACTTAATACCTCAAACCTGAAGCAGACCCCTCCGAAGGATTTCACCTACTACATCCAAAATGCAATTTATGACCCATAGCCCACTCATGACGTCTCACATTAATCCGATTATTCGTATGTACTTGTAGTCAGATCAACTGGGCAGGTTTATCCTATAGAATTGGGGCTAACCTCGCGTCCACTGTGGTTATTTATTATAGGCGATATCCCACATTAGTCCTCAAAGCCACACCGCTGGTAGCCAAATTTAACTAGGCAGGCATCCATGTAGCATTGGGCTAATCTCGCATCCCTATAACTAGTCATAACTTATATGTATATCCACTATATACATACATCATCCTACCCGAATAATAATTAAGGCAATATAAGGTGTCCTCATATTACACCCCTTAGTAGGGATTAATTCCATAATTTACTCTAACTCTCTTCGTACAAATTAATATTACTTTACTATTCTAATAATACTAATTTTCACGTTCAGCGCGCTATAATCAATATGTTGTAATCAGTACGTTATATTGTATATATTCTTATATTTTACGCATGGAATTTAAGTCCAATCATTACGTTACAAAGATTCGATAATAACTAGCTTATAAGGTATTTTGAAATATCAGTTTCATACAATCTACAATGCCAACATGAACTGCTACTACCATAGGCAAATAAAATAGATTTGTACAACATGGATTATCTAAACTTGTCCCATATTAATACACTAGAATTCCTTTTCCGTTTTAACGAATAAATCATTACAAATTACATTGCCTATATTCAATTCAACCTTGATATAAAACAATTTGAAGTGAGAAAGGAATTCCTTATTTATTCAAGTGGTAGAAATAAGCGGTGCAAACCATAAACAATTTAATTCATAATTTACACAACAATTCTAATTTATTTATTTTTTGAATCCTTTAACACTTCAATTCAAAAGAGGGAAGATATGCTTAATTGATTATAGATTACCTAATTCTAAAAATTAATTAGATTCTAACATACCAATACTAAAATAATTAAAATTATGATATATATAAAGATTGACATTTACTTAGGGAAATTTTGGGGGTTTTAGATGTTATATTTTCGTTTATTGAAATTTCTCAAGGCATACATCAAATCCAGATAAATACTATTCAATTACAAAAATGTGAAAATTTTGATATTTCCACTTATGGAGAATTGTTTGCTTCCTAACAGGATTTGGTTTCACCACGCTTAACTCTCTTTCAAATCTCCCTCTTTGTACAACAAAGTGAACTGTATATAGAGATTAGATTAATAATAAAAAACTAGAAGAATAGAATCAGGAATCAAAAGAACTAATATCTAAACCATTTACCTGAAAATCCTAATTTATTCTGGAATCTAAAGAAGAAGAAGAAGAGATCTGATTTATAATGCTCCTAATCCTCTGTTAGATCTTCCCCTTTTTGAATATACAACAAATAGTTTTTGTGTGTGTCTACATGTATATATGTATGTATGTATATTAGGATTTAGAAATCAAAAAGATAGGGAGAAGAAGGATTAATTTAAATTAGCGATTAAAAACTATAATTACATAGCAAAAAAGTTTTTTGTTTCTAAAACCCTACGGGAAAAGATTTTTACAGTGCTTCGCTAGCGTTTCCAAAATTTTATGAAGGAAAAGTGGGCTCTAGGGGTCTATTTATACTGGTAAGAAGGAATCAAAACCATTGGATCGAAATCAAACAAATCTAAACCGTTTAAAATATTAATACCCTAGCCGCCACCTACGTTTTTGCCCCACACCGGTCGACCGCCTCGACCCAGCTGTTGACCGATTATAGGTTAGGGGTCGATCGGTCCCCTTTTTGTGTGCGTCTGTTCTTTGCGTTGATTTATTTCCTATTTTAATTCAATAATTACCTTAATCAATTTAACATTACATGTTAACTTTAACCCTTAAACTTTAAGCCTCCCTTAATGTTAACTCTTCAAATTCAAATTTTAAATTCAAACTTCGTATTTTTAAGTTCAAATTCAAATCCAAATATTTAAATTTTAAATTCAAAACTTCAAACGTTTGTAACCTTTTCATGTTAACTCTAATTTCAACATATTTTATATGGAAATTGATTAGAAAATCACCACAGATGCGGTGGCGCAACTCCTATGGTCAAACTCTAAAATTTATAAAATTTTCATTTTTAACCTTAATTTAATTACTTGATTTCTTATCAAATTTCTATGGGTGCTACAAGGAATAATAGGCATGGAGGTAGTAATCGAGTCAGATCTAGTGCAGATAGAAGTAGATCTAAGGCTTTAGGTAATAAATTTGCTTTCTCCTTTGATGCAAAAAAATTTCCTATTGTGACGCGGTGAAAGGGAGTGGAGGAGCACGAGGTCAGGCAAGGAAAATTGAGTTCGTTGTACCCATCGTCGTGGAAGGTAAACGTAGAGGGATAGTATATGCGGATGCAATCAATGAAGCGGAGAACGTCTAACAATTCTATGTTATGTTTTACGTTATTGATCTTGGACCATATTTCAATGCTTCGGAAGCATACACTAAAGGAATATGGAAAATGGAAGGAAGTGTTACTATCTAAACAAAGGAGAATGGTTTCTTTATGACCTGATTTGAGAACAAGAGCAATTGCAATAAAATCATGAACAAAGATCCATGGTTCTTGAGTAGAAACTTAATTATTATGAAAAAACTTAACCCTAATATGAAAATAGATCGGGACTTACTTAACAGTATGCCTGTCTGGATTCATCTTCCTAGGCTAAGTTTTCGACCTTGGGGGCCAAAAGCCATCAGCACACTAGTTAGCTCAACTGGGGTTCTGATTAAAATGGATGAAGCCACATTGTATAAATCAAGGATTTCCTTTGTATGGATGCTGATAGACATCAAAACTGAGTTTGGACTTCCTAATCATTTAGAGGTGGTTTATGAGAATGGTGAAATTTTCAAACAGGAAGTGATCTATAAGAATCCACCACCGAATGGGGAAATTGTAATTGTTTTGGTCATCTAATCTTACAATGCCCAATGATCAAGGTGTGGAAACCTATGGAAATAAATTAGAAGTTAGGAATGAATCATTAAGTGGGAGAATGTTTAAGGTAGGAAAATGATGGAACCAAACACGTTGTAAGCTTGGACTCAATGGAGGACAAAAACACAAGGGTAAAACAAAAAAAAGGGATGAAGTGAAGGGATTCACTAATGCTAGTGGAAAACAAGGGATTGTGAAACCAATCGGGTGAGAAATTCTTTTGAATTAAGCCCAGAGAAGTCACTTAGTGAAGTAAAGGCGACTGTTTTGCAAGTTAACCAGGTCAAAGAGGTGCTACTTTCAGAAGTTAAAGAGTATAATAAGGCCAATAGGATAGAGGACAATGTACATGAAACAAAGACAAAGGAGGAGGCCATAGAAGGGGTGATTTTATCATCGATGCGATAAATGCTGAAGGGATTGAAAAGGCACCAGAGTGAGACGATAAGGCTTTAGATTCGGAAGTTGGAGGTGCAAAAGTATTCTTAGATCAACTAGATTTGTGGACACCGTGTAATGAAGTACCTATTCCGAATCCCCATGTAGAGGAATGTAACTTGTATACGGCATCACCTACTACCCTATTTACTATAGTGAATAACTATTTCATCATTGGACCATAGTTCCAATTCCGATTCTTTACTTGCCTCTCACTCTAGTTTTCCACTTTCCCAAAATAAGAAATGTTCTAAGCATGGAAAATATATTTTGCAAGTTACTATGATACTGCATTTGGGGATAGAGGGGACTCGGGAAACTAGTAGTACATATGGTCAAACAGCAGCAACTGATAATCCTATGGAAGAACCCAAGAGTATAGTAAGTAAAACTAAAAATCATGAGTCTATTGAAAAGGAATTTCTTGTGAAAAAAGAATCTAGAATGAAAGGATAAACAAGATAACAAAGAGGAGAGTAAAGATGCTCGGTTTTATGCAGAGAACTGAGAAGCAGGTCCAACCATACAAAATGGAAATATTATGCTAGAACACAAGAAGGTTGCATAAACCGAGCAACGTATTGGAGCTAAAGAAGTTGATACATAGAAATAGCATGGACTGTGTATGGGTCATAGAGAACAAACTAAAGAGCTTAGAAGTTAACAGGTTGGTTAAAAACTTTGGTGGTGAATGAGATTAGCAATGTCTCTTGCTATTACAAATGTAAAGTTCTAGTACTAATTAATAAAGAAGTGTGGAATTTCCATATCACTAGTATGTGTGCTCATCATATCATGCTAGAGATAAGAAATGTGGGAGGGGCGATTTGCAGCTTGACCTTTGTGTATGCATATAATTTTGACTACTTACGCCTCATTTTTGGAAACATTTGGAAGCGAATCTCTATTTTCAGACTATGGATGATCATAGATGACATTAATTGCATAAGAATGGCCAAGGATAAAAAAATGTTGAACCCGAGTTCCTTTTAATAAAATGAGCGAACTGGACAACCTAATGATGAGTACTGGTCTATCAGAATTTGATGTAAAAGGGTTTGGATTCACTTAGTGGTCAGGTCCAAACAAAAACATTCTAACGGAAAAAAATAGAGACTTGATTAATTAGTTATGGATGGAAAATTTCAAATAAACGACTGCCTCCTATTTGCCGATGGGTCCTAGCAACCATAATTCTCTTCTTATTTCTCTAGTTTAGTGTGACCAAACATTGCCAAAACTGTTTCGGTATATGAACCACTGGTCACTTTTTGAAGATTATCAAACAACATTAGAGATGGGGTGGAATAACTAATATTTTGGAAGACCACTATACAGGTTTGCCCAATGCCAAAAATCAACAAAGGAGTTCCTCGGAATATGGAGCGGAGATAAAATAATACAAAGAAGGAAGTAGATGCGTTTAATACAGCAGAAACTGAACTCTATGGGGATGAGGTTACATGTTTGGAATTACAAGAGGTGAAGTTGAAAATAGAAAGAGCATTACAATAGGAAATCAAGGACATGAAACAGATGTCAAAATGTAACTGACTGCTCTTGGGCGATGAAGCCACAACATATTTCTATGCTAAAATGTCATCCAAACGAAGTTCAAATAACCGGGACAATACCATTTCAATCAATGGAAGCATTAGCAATAGCAAAAAGGATTTTATTCACAAGCCAGTCTCTTATTTCAAAAACCTATTCAATCGACCCACCATCAAATGCAAGCCACTAATAATAGAGCAAAATATTGGAGGATGGCCAAAATTTTCTCAATGATCATTTCGATTTAAAGGAAGTCAGAGCAGTAGCTTTTGATATTTAGGATAAAATGGAACCTAGTCCTGATGGACCCAACTCAAAATCCTATAAAGTGTATGGAATCAAATGAAGGATCTCATTTTGGAGGCACTTAACGCTACATTTGAAAAGGTCTAGATGATCAAAGAAATCAATCATACATTTCTTTATCTTTTTCATAAGAAGAAGAATTCAAGGTAAATACAACACTTTAGGCTTATTGTGTGCTGCAACATGATGTACAAGATATTAGCCAAGATGCTATGAAAAGAATAAAGTTGTTCAGGGAAGAATTGATATTTGAGAATCAATATGCTTTCGTCTAGAATCGTTCATATCAGAGATGGCATTTTGATAGCGCATGAAATTGTTAGAGGATTCAGTGGGGCAACCAATAACCACATATGTATCAAATTTGATCTATCCAAAGTGTATGACTCAATAAGTAGGAAATGTATTTTATACATGATGAAAGAGATGAGATTCACAAACTAATGGATAGATATCATTCGAGAAATGTTAGAATCGCCCAATTCCTCTATAATGCATCAGGGTAGTAATTATGATTTCTTTAGGAGCACTATAGGCATCGGACAGGGTAATCCGCTTTCGCCTTTCCTCTTTTGAATTGTAATGTGGTATTTTATACTATTGATGGAACAAAAAACGAAGTAAGGGGGATTGACCCAACAAGAATAAAAAACTATGAAATACCACATATAATCTACGTAGATGATGTTATTATCTTTTCCAAGGCTATCGAAAGAGGTGCGGTAGCAATAAAAGCGTGTGCCATAGGATGTATGCAACAATTGTTTTGCAATTGAGCATGGAAAAGTCCAAAATTTTCATTGGTGGAGGAGTTAAAAACAAAGAGAGCATAGGTGCCAAATAAGATATTATGCAGGATGAGCTACCAATTAAGTGCTTGGGAATCCCCTTATTAAGCGATAGTCTCCGAGATAAACACTACAACAACTTAATAGATAGAATCAAAAACAAGATAATGGGATGGGAAATATAAATGCTTAGTCTCGTAGGAAAGTTTGAGCAAATCGTTACGACCCGCAAATTTATCACTTTAATAAATTAAGATTATTTTGAAATATTCAAATATAAGGATTTATAACCCTAATAATAATGCTTTGAACCATGAATAAAAATGTTAAACCTGTTTAAAAATATAGTAAAAAAGATTTATTTGATTAATGACATCATTAGTTATGCCAGTATATATATATAATAATTAATTAATGATTTTAAATTGAGATTTAATGATTTATTGATTATTATAAATATTCAAATTATAGTTTAAAAATGATAATAATTCATTTATAATAGTAATGAAGTGGTAATAAATCAAATATGGTAGTTTTATAAATTTATAAATAAGATTTGAAATTATAAGGAAAATCGATATCTGTTTATCGATATAATAACACGTTTTGTAAACAACTATTTAACATTGATTTAAATGGTTTTATAAATCAAATATGATCATTCTAATTCATGGATAATCATAAGAAAATAGTTTAGAAACTTTTTTTTACAATAATATACACATTAGTTAATAAATGAAAATATGACCCAAGATCGGAATCCGAATTCGTAATGGTTTAATGTATATAAGTGATATGACGTTGTTCAAATGACTTGTACACCTTTGTGACATACACACACACATTATTACGTACATATACACATGATAATGGTAGTGGAAATTAGCCACAAGGGCCTCTTTAGCAAGTGGAATTAGTTTCTAGGACACACAACTGAAATAATTACTTTCAAGGATAAAACGTAAAATAATTAGTTTCTAGGGCCTAAAAACCTATGAAATTATGTCCTTAAAAGTAATTGGATTGCTGACTTTGTCCTTGAAAGTAATTATTCTGTTGATTTTGGCCTTGAAAGTAATTTCTTTGAATGTGTGTCCTAGAAAGTAATTGGACTGCAAAGTTTGTCCTTCTGGTGAAATGCCCCATAATAGTAAGTATATATTTACATAAGTAAAGGAATAAAAATCTAAAGTAATTATTACTTTAAAAATGCAAACATCACATTAACCTTATACCACATCACCACCCTACACCATCACCTACACCTTAATACCACATGGCTAAGGAGGGGGAAGGGCAGTTGTCGTGCACCTAGAGGGGAAGGATGGGATGGGTGAGGGCAAAAAGGTCATTTACTATTAAGATATTTTATTTTCTAAATTTACCTATAAATACCCCACCTCATTTCACAAATTTCCTACAACTTTTCTTCATCTTCCTCTCCACATTTTAGAGCTTTTTAATGGCTTCTCCACTTAATAAAATAATGAAATTTTTGTGAAAAGAAATTACATTTATATAATATGTGTATATATTGGTATATATACCTCAAACCCACTTCACAATCACTTTTTTCTCCTTAAAACCAATGGCCACCATCATCTACCACCACTCTCCAAGCAACCACCTCTCTCTTTTCTTGGCTATGAGCACAAGGACCAAGGCCGACCACTCAAAAGGCTTTCGAGCTTGAGTTCGTAGAGTTTTAGTTCGAGCTAGCGAAGCTATAGCGAAATCTAGTCAATACGATATCCAATGAATGTGAGAAATCTATTTATATATACTATATATTGGATGATATATATGTTTGACTATGGTTGTTTATAATGACTATTTATCTTGTTTGGATGTTGTGAAAATATTGTTGTTCGGATATATAAACAAGTCACGTTAAATACACATCGATATTACACAAGGAAATCACTTTCTGAATCAAATTATAAAAGTTGTATGGAATCATTAAAACTCTTTGAATGGTTTTAAAATTATTTAAATATATTTTATAAAAAATAAAAATAAATTTGGTAAAGTTTGAATAAGAAATGAAAGACGAGTCAAAACTATGTGCGTCGCGTATCGGTAGTTCGCGACTTCATGCCGCAAAAGTTAAATGAGTATATAATGTGGAATATAGCTTGGAATTATTTGTAATAAGAATTTTGTGAACTATTATATCCATAGTTTTCAAATAATGGAAGAAAATCAAGATTTCATCTTGTAGATTTTAAAATATAAGTAAAATAAGTTTTTGAAATAATCACGGTTTTGTAGTTCGGAATCCAAAAAGGGATTTCTTAAAATTTAATATTTTAAATGCTTTAAAAATATGGAAAAATATTTATAAATTTTTTATAACAGTGATTTGAGTTATACAATAAATTTTCCAAAGATAGAAAAGTCGTTTTGATCAATATAACTTTAAAAACACTATTCGCAGCACTCTCTACAGCGGTTTTCAATAACTTTTGAAATATAACTTTAAACTTAACAATTCTTTCCCAAACCTTTTACAAATGTTTTTAAATGAATAACTAAATGTTTTAAAGATGATTTGAAGATTTTATAATTTATTTAAAAGAATTTAAATAAGTGAATTAAAGAAAAGCTGTTATAAGAAATTGTTTTAATCTTGGCTCTAAAAAGCCGACGAGTACACCTGATTTTTCTATCATGTGATCTAGTTGAGGTGCTTAAACTAAGGAGATGTTTAAAAGCAGCAGTGTCCTATCTCACTTGGCCTCACCGAGGCGAAGGATTGATAAGGTTGAAATGTCGGAAACGAGTTAAGTATAAACGATTAAATTTTCCCAAATTTAAACAACTTGGGTTGTATAGAGATAATTTTCTTATAATTGATATTAAATTCTGAGGAGGGAACTCGTACTACTCATATTAATTTAAAAGGTGATTTCATAACTATTCGATGGATAGTACTTGTTGAATATAGAAATTAACATCAAGTATAATTTGAATGATTTCTATGGATCCGTTTCATTCAAATATTAACTAATTTGGATTTACCATCTTAGATATCATGGTTTCAACTTATAAAAAAGTTACATTTTGGGATTCATAAATCTTTGTTAAAATTTAAGTAAAAAGATTTGGAATTATTCTTAGTTTTAAAAAATAGTTAAATTAAACCAAAGAATTTAACAAAGAGAGTTTTAATGAATTCCATATTTGCTAAAAAGAAATGGTTTTCAAAAGATAAATATCTCTATAGGATATTTGGATGAAAGGATATAAATTAATGAAATATTAATCACCAATTTATAAAACATCATTTTATAGATGATTGGTTCGTCGAAACCAAAATCGGACTTGGATAATTCCTATCCGAAAACCACTTCGAACCAATTTACGCGTTCGAAAATGAAGATATATATTGAAGACTATAATTTTGGAAAATAGAGGATCTTCATTTCGGAAGGACTTTTTGTTGATAATCTCTAGGTAGCTCCCGAGATAAATATATAGCAGTGGTCCTTTCATTCTGAAAACCATCGAAACATGAGGACTATTCGGTACTAATCCTAGGGGCAATTCCCGACAGGATGTGGTAGGAAAATACCTTCAGTTTGTCATGTTTTAGACAATATGTATGGACGAATATCTGACGTTGCAATTCTAGATCATATTGATTGATCTTTATGAACGTATCATTTGTTTGGTGGAGGAGAAGGCAACTTCTCTTAGATTAACACCCTTTTCCTGGGACATACGAGCTCAAGAGTTATACGTTTGTAGAAATCAGTTGTGTGATTGTGAAATGGCAAAGTGGCATTCAAGGTGGAATATGTTCTATATAAAAGGTAATCGTTACCTCAAAGCCTCAAACCCCGAGAATGGTGAAATAGGGGATGCTTTAAGGCTAAGTGGCTCGCAACCAATCAGGGTATGAAATCACCTTATAGATCTATAAAATTCCTACTCGCTATAACGTCGGGTTAAATTAAGTGGTGTATGCTATGAGATGTCTCAGATAGGTTGGTAACAGGTGGGTGATGTAATACTTAGTGCTATTCGTGTAATTTTTGGATAGGCCGATCTTAATTCGCATGAGGACCAACATATGGGCCTTGGGTGCATTCCTCTAGAAATGCACTGTACGGGAGGTAGTCCTTTACCTCGCTATTCAGTTGGAAATCCAATATCCATTAAGTGTTGAACAAACTTAGTTATGAAAAGTACTAAAATGTGAGATGCAAGCATTTCGACTAAAATTTATAAGTTTATTTGCAAATGTTTTCAAAAAAGAATGTCATTAAAAATAATATCCCTAATTTTACGTTGCAAAGATTTTGGTTATCATAAGGTAAAAACCTGTTTCATGTTTTTGAGCGGCGTGGTCTTATGAGATACCCTTTTGTTTTCAAAACCCGTATTTTGAGTTCTTACACCAGTCCCATGACTGACCCGGAGTTTATTTCCTTTTCCTTAAATTCTGGGTGCCCTATTTTTCTAGGCAGCCTAGTAGTCTGTTTAGTTAGAAGAAATTTGAAAGAGCTCGGAGTATGGAGTTAGAAGATTCTTCGGTAGACTATTACCTCTTTGTAACAACCCGCATATTTTACGATTGTATATTTAAATGTTTTATTTAAATATAGCATCGTTTGTCGGATTTAAGTCCGAAAATGTCACTGTTTCATAGAACAACAGTCGAATTAGTGAAAAGACAATGTGAATCGTGCTATTTGGGAATTCCTAATTGAAAACACGTTCAAACATGAATTCAGACGTTTGAAATGGGTCGTTCAGACGTTTGAAATTGTTCGAGTCAATCCAAAAAGAAAATAGGCTAAAATTGCCATTTTCAGACATCTGAAATGGACGATTCAGACGTCTGAATATTGTTCTAGACAACTTTTGTTTTTCCAGATTCAGACGTCTAAATCATTCATTTCAGACGTCTGAATGAAGTTGGAAAACTCATATTTTTCCAGATTCAGACGTCTGGTTTGGAAATTTCAGACGTCTGAATGAGGAATGAAATTGAGAATCACCAATTTGGACTCGAGACCACTTCCATTGAGTTCAAAATGGTGTTTGCGACTTTTTTGAGTATAAGCATCGGTATGTTTGGAGTTGAGTAGAATTTTGCTATTTTCTATTTGGGCTTTGGGTTTGGGTTTCAGCCCATCAACCTTTTAATAACCTAACCCTTCATCCAACTCCTCTTCATTCACTCTATTATTTCCTAACACTCAAGCTAAAAGAAATATAGGGGAAGAGAAAAGAAATTATAAATTCCTAAGCCCTAATTCTTTTAGGAATTATCAACTTCAAGCTAGAAATCAAAGAAAAGCTTAGGTAAGCATCCTCTTCATCTAGTCCATCTCAATCCCTCTTCAATTTTCAGAAATTCCTATAACCTAACTTAGGAAAAACTTCACCTTTGATATTAGATTGAAGATTCTAGTGGTGGTATTGAAGAGAGATTAACCTATTGCTTGTTCTAAAGCTTATCATTTGTGTTTGGGTTTAAAAGGTGAGTTTTTGAACTCACATCTACGTCTATATCTTTGATAGTGTTAGGTATTAATTCCTAACATCTATTTCTTATCCATTTGCTTCTGAATTGAATTGGTTTGATGAATATTCCAATTTTTGGTGTTTTGAAACCAAAATCTAAGAAAATCCTTATATGGATGTTTGGACATGTTGGTCGGAGAGTATTGATGAGTCTTTAAGGTTGGGTAGTCGTTTGGCGTCAACCCCTAGCAATTGTCACTCATCCGATCGCTTCCGATATTATTTGGCCATCATTGGCCTAGGCAAAATATTGCCCAGTGCATCAGGTTCAGACGTCTGAATTATTCATTTCAGACGTCTGAATCTGCTTGTCTCGGCCCAATTTTCCTAATTTGTGTGGGTTTCCAATTTTAATCGATTCGTGTTGATCCAATTTGTTGTTATCATTTGTTATCGACTTCGATGACTTCTTTTTCCGGATTTTTGGGAATATCCATTTTGATGGATTCGGTATCGATTTCTATGGATTTGATTCACATCTTCGAATGTGGATTTTGGTGATTGATTGTTTCTACAATCATTTATGTGACTTGTCACTTTAAAATACAAAGGTTTCTATACTAGTAGTAAATATTCAAACACTTTCACAAAGAAGATTTCAACTCTATTTCTAATAAAAAACTTGTTTATAAAACCGTTTTCCAATCTATTAGTATATACAAACCTTTACCTCATTCGTATGAGAAATCTAATTAAACAGCTTAGTAAAACAAGTGGTATGAAACGCTTGCGTTTACTTCGTCGGTTAATTTTTGGACTTGTTCAACTAAACTCTTGCGACAATTTTCGAGTGGAAATCTACAATCTGTTCGTAAATATTTTAGTTAAGCTAGTGGTTATGGGACATGAAGCTAAACTCTTATATTTACTAGCTTAGTGTAATCGACACTTCTTGATGATAAATGATGATCATTTTGTGATTTAGACTAGCGATATGCGATGTCTATTTGTTTGTATGGGGACTAAAAACCCCGTTTGTGGAACTTCGGTTCAATTTGGTGGGGTAGCGACCCATGGTCTTTGGGCCGTTTGTGGAGCCTCGACTCAAAATTGATGGTTAGCAACCATGGAATAGCGTTCCGTTTGTGATACACGTGTTGGTGAGTTTTCATGCTCCCATTTGTGATAGGCTTTCCCCCTTTTGTGATTTCTGGATTTCTGGTTGTGATTTCTAGAATTTGTGTTTCACCAATTTTCGTGGATTGGCATTGATATGTTTTGTCAATATTTGTGTTTTGGTGAATTATTTAAAGAATGTGATTCTTTTTGGTGCTTCGAGTTGATTTGAGATATTGTATGATTTTAGATGTTCTTTGATGTATACTTATCATAGTATGGCATTTTTGTTATCATACGTTTTTGGTCATATCTCATATCCTACCTCATTTTATCTGATATTTATAGTTAGACTGATCCGTTTATTATTTTCTTATTAAATAATACTCGGGTCAGACCGAGATGTTATAGGTGCTTCTGCTTGACTCCTTATTTGGGATCATCTTCTGACTTTTGTCTAACTACATAGTTTTGTAGTTTTTGTTATTATACATTTGAGATAGAGACTCCTTGATGTATAATCATTCTTTTGTCTAGCACTTGTATCTATTCTTTTGTGATGTAGTGGATCTAGATTGACCACTACTTTGATGTACATTTTTATTTCATATATTCATATCTGATTCCGCCTTTGTGATATGAATGTCTGTGACTGATTTGTGTTATGTTTATTTCTATATTTGTTTTCGAAGGCCACTTAACCACTGTGTAGTTGCTTTGAGTTTGTATTTGATATGTCGGATTTCCTCTTGAAAAGAAATGTAAGTTATATTATCTGACATATCGGTACTCGCACAAAGCAATTACACAGATGGTCGCTCCTCAACAGCCTTATTCTTCTCGCTAGTCGATGGCATTACTTAGTAGTGTCCTTGGCTAGTGTGAGTATAGAGGTGGGGCGTCACAGCTTGGTATCAAAGCCAAACTTCGGAACAATGTAGAATAATCTAGCAAGGATCATTATCCTAAGTCTTTCTTAGGAATCGTGCCATAGGATTTAATTCGTGTCTTCGTACCGATCTATCCTATTTTCTTTTGTGATACCTTGTTTTATCAATCAAGTTTGTTTGATATTCATTTTATGAATAACCGTTTTTCTCTTTTTCTTTCTAAAGAAGAGAAATGGTTAGACCAGGCCGTCCCAGCGCCGGTTAATCCAGTGCTACTCCTCAGGATGGAGTATTTATTTCTGCTCAGCAACTTCTAGATCTTGTGAGAAATTCTCAAGCTATCGGACCCACTCGAGAGCCTACTCATCCTAAATCCGGGTTTGCACGCTTGTGCAGTGATTACACCAACTTGGATGGAAAGCCTTTCAAGGGTTCTGAGAGCATTATAGAATTCCAAGCTTGGCTTCGAACATGCGACCGCATCTTTTCTCGCATGAATCTTAATGATCTCTATCGAGTCCAAGTGGCTTCTAGCATGCTCCAAGAAAGAGCATTAGACTGGTACGAGCTTTAGATCTCTGAGATTAGTGAAGCGGATCTTACTTGGGAGCAATTCCGAGAAAGATTCGAGTTAAAATTTGTGCCAGAGGCTGAAAAAGTATCTTTAGCCTAACGCTTCATAGACCTTGTTCAAGGTGAATCTTCTGTGACGGATTACGTTGCATCTTTCGAATCTCTATCTAAAAATGGGGTCGAGTATATTAACGCCCCATTGAAGAAAAATCAGAGATTTTTTTATGGGTTAAATAAGAACCTCAAAAATCCATTACTTCTGTAATTAGAAGTTTCTTTTGATCAGCTAGTTGATATCGCTCTTCGACTCGAAGTGGCCAAAAAAGAAAGTGATGTTGAGGTCAAACAAAACATCAACAAGAAGTGACCTTTTAAATTCAAGCCTAATCCCAACAAGAAAGGGAAGCAAGCAACTTCGGTAGCAAAGACTCCTACCTCTAGTCGTGGAGAATGTTACAATTGTGGTTCTAAGGACCATTATGCGAACAAGTGTCTGAAGTCCCTTACTTGCCGCTATTGCAAGAGTTCGGGTCATACTATATCTTTGTGTCCCAAACTTCAAAGCAAGAAGGAAGGCAAGCTAAATGTTGTACAAGCCCCTACTAACACTTCTCATGGTCAAGGTATTTCTCATTCTATCCTTGATGGTATTATTATATTTCGTGATTTTCCTATTAGAGTTCTTTTTGATACGGGTGCATCTCACTCTTTTATATCAAAAGAACTTGTTGATGATTTGTCTTTGAATGTTATTGGCTTGATGACTTCATTGAGAATTGCAAATCCGGTTGGTGGGTCCACAACACTCAGTTTACTTTGTAAAGATGTCGAGATTATTTTACGTCATTATTCTTTCCGAGCCGATTTGCATGTTACGCGCTACTTAGGCTTCGGAATGATTTTGGGAATGGATTGGCTTAACCGTTATGAAGCTCATATCCTATGTCCCGAGCGGACTATATATCTTCGACATCCTCAATCTGTTAAGTAGATTTCTCTTGTCCTTAAAGATTCAGATTCCAATTCGAAAGCATCCTTGTATTCTCTAAATCCTCATGATGACGATAATGATGATGAGGAAGATGTTATTTCTCTCATTCACATTGTTTGTGAATTTCCCGACATATTTGAGCACGTTTTAGGACTACCACCTAAGCGAGCGATTGAGTTCAGAATTAATCTAATCCCTGGAGCTCTACCTATCACTCGTCCTCCTTATCGTATGTCCAATAAGGAAAATGAGGAGATGCGTAAACTATTATCCGAATTGGAAGCGAAGCAATTTATTCAATCTAGTTCCTCTCCATGGGGAGCTTCAGCTATTTTTGTAAAGAAATCTGATGGTACACTTAGGCTTTGCATTGACTACCGCAAACTTAATGATCTCACCATCAAGAATAAATATCCCTTACCTCGGGTTGATAATTTATTCGATCAACTTAGTGGTGCTAAAGTCTTTTCACAATTAGATTTAGCAACCGGTTTTCATCAGCTCTGTATTGCAGAGGATAGCATTCCTTTGACATCGTTCCGTACTCGTTATGGATCATATGAATGGCTTGTTATGCCATTTGGTTTAACGAATGCTCCAGCTTATTTCGTTGATCTTATGAATCGAGTTTTCAAAGACTTCCTTGATCGATTAGTTCTCATCTTTATAGATGATATTCTTATTTATTCTAAAACCGAAGAGGAGCATGAAAATCATCTTCGGATTGTGTTGGAAACTCTTAGGAGCAACCAGTTGAAAGAAAATTTTTCTAAATGCCAATTTTGGCAATCTCGTGTGAAATTTTTGGGGCATATTATTTCTGAATCCGGAATTTCCGTGGATCCTTCAAAGATTGAAGCGATTCAAAATTGGGAGAGACCAGAGAGTGTGATGGAAATTCGTAGCTTTCTCGGATTGGCGGGTTATTACCGTCGTTTCATAAAAGACTTTTCTAAAATTTCTGTGCCTCTTACTAGTTTGACAAAGAAGGGAGTTAAATACATTTGGTCTAACAAATGTGAAGCTGCTTTTCAGAAATTAAAAGAACTCCTTTCTGATGCTCCTATTCTTGTGATTCCCGATGGGAACCAAGACTTTATTGTTTATATTGATGCTAGTCGTGTTGGTTTGGGAGTCGTTCTCATGCAAAGGGAACATGTTATTGCTTATGCTTCTAGGCAATTAAAGACTGCCGAGACTAGATATGCCACTCATGATTTAGAGCTCGCAGTTATTGTTTTCGCCCTTAGAATTTGGCGTCATTATCTTTTGGGAGAGAAATTTGTTCTCTACACTGATCATAAATCTTTGAAGTATTTATTTTCTCAAAAGGAACTTAATTTGCGTCAACAACGTTGGCTCGAGTTTCTTGCATTTTATGATCTTGATATTCTTTATACTCCCGGAAAGGGGAATCGTGTTGCCGATGCCCTTAGTCGTAAGCAACAAGCAGTTGTTTCCATGATGGTATCAGAATGGAATGATCTTGAGACTTTGTCCACTTGTGAGATTCGAGATCGTGAATCTGATTTATGTTCATCTCTTGCTTTGTGTAGCCTTGAGGCTCATCCTTCTCTTTTTGACCGAATTCTTGAAGCTCAAAAGCACGATCCCGAATTGGTTCTTCTTAGCCAAAGTTGTAGGGATAAAACCGATATTGAAGGGTTGAAAGACTTTGATATTGATGTGCGTGGCGGTATTCGAAAATTTGGTAGACTTATCGTGCCAAATATTTATGATCTTCGTAAAGATATTTTAGAAGATTCTCATCGATCTAAATTTACCATTCATCCCGGTAGTAGTAAAATGTACGCGGATACGAAGCGACTTTATTATTGGGATGGAATGAAATCTGATATTGCTAACTTTGTTAAGCGTTGCATGACTTGCCAACTCGTAAAGGCCAAGCATCAAAGGCCCGGTGGGTTATTACAACCATTGGAAATTCCAATATGGAAGTGGGATCAAATTTCCATGGACTTTATTGACGGTCTTCCCCGTTCTCGATCGGGTCATGATAGTCTATGGGTGATTGTTGATAGACTTACAAAATCCACTCATTTTATTCATGTTCGCTCCAATCGGACCATACCTCTTTTGGCCAAACTCTATGTCAAGGAAATTGTTAAATTGCATGGAGTTCCTACTTCTATTGTTAGCGATCATGATCCATTGTTTACTAGTGGATTTTGGAAGGGTCTTCAAAAAGCTTTGGGAACAAAGCTTAATTTTAGCACCGCTTACCATCCTCAGTCTGATGGACAAACCGAGCGGGTGAATCAAACTCTTAAAGATCTTCTTCGTGTATGTGTTCTTGATTTTGGTGGAAGCTGGGAAGATCATATTTCTCTTGTTGAGTTTTCCTATAATAATAGCTTCCAATCTAGTATTGGTATGGCACCTTTCGAGGCACTCCACAGAAGGCCATGCCGATCTCCTTCGTGTTGGCTTGAAGCCGGTGAGAAGCTGGTTTTAGGTCCAGATTTTATTCGTGATGCCACAGAAAAGATTGACCTTATTCGTCATAGGATGAAAGAAGCTCAAAGTAGACAAAAATCCTAGGCCGATAACCGAAGAAGGAAATTAGAATTTTCTATGGGGGATTTGGTGTTCATCCGTGTTTCACCTATGAAGGGTGTTGTGCGTTTCAGTCGATCGGTAAAATTAGCACCTCGATATATTGGCCCATTTCCCATCACCGAACGCATTGGTTCCGTGGCTTATCGCCTTTTATTACCAGCTCAATTTTCTGCTATTCATGACGTGTTTCACGTCTCTCAACTACGGAAATGCCTTCGAGATTCCAATTCTATTCTTGAGCCCGGTGTTATTGAAGAAATTGAAGTTTCGCCTAATTTGACTTATGAGCAACATCCTATTCGTATCATTGCTTCGGAGGTTAAACGCCTTCGAAATAAAGATGTTCCTGTTGTGAAAGTTCAATGGTCCCCAAACCCTAAGGATTGCTCTTGGGAATCAAGAGAATTCATCGAGCGAACACATCCCGACTTGCTCTCTCGTGCTCCTTGAGGTGAACTTCTTATTCCAAATTTCTTATTTTGTGTTGATGTGCTTTTATGGTTGTTACTTTTTGTTAGTATCTTAAGATTGCGTGGACGCAATTTCTTTAAAGAGGGGAGTCTGTAACAACCCACATATTTTATGATTGTATATTTAAATGTTTTATTTAAATATAGCATCGTTTGTTTGATTTAAGACGAAAATGTCACTGTTTCGTAGAACAACAGTCGAATTAGTGAAAAGACAATGTGAATCGTGCTATTTGGGAATTCCTAATTGAAACCACGTTCAAACAGGAATTCAGACGTTTGAAATGGGTCGTTCAGACGTCTGAAATTGTTCGAGTCAATCCAAAAAGTAAATAGGCTAAAATTGCCATTTTCAGACGTCTGAAATGGACGATTCAGATGTTTGACTATTGTTCTAGACAACTTCTGCTTTTCTAGATTCAGACGTCTGAATCGTTCATTTCAAACGTTTGAATGAAGTTGGAAAACTCATATTTTTCCAGATTCAAACGTCTGGTTTGGAAATTTCAGACGTCTGAATGAGGAATGAAATTGAGAATCACCAATTTGGACTCGAGACCACTTCCATTGAGTTCAAAATGGTGTTTGCGACTTTTTTGAGTATAAGCATCGGTATGTTTGGAGTTGAGTAGAATTTTGCTATTTTCTATTTGGGCTTTGGGTTTGGGTTTCAGCCCATCAACCTTCTTATAACCTAACCCTTCATCCAACTCCTCTTCATTCACTCTATTATTTCCTAACACTCAAGCTAAAAGAAAAATGGGGGAAGAGAAAAGAAATTAGAAATTCCTAAGCCCTAATTCTCTTAGGAATTATCAACTTCAAGCTAGAAATCAAAGAAAAGCTTAGGTAAGCATCCTCTTCATCTTCTCCATCTTAATCTCTCTTCAATTTTCAGAAATTCCTATAACCTAACTTAGGAAAAACTTCACCTTTGATATTAGATTGAAGATTCTAGTGGTGGTATTGAAGAGAGATTAACCTATTGCTTGTTCTAAAGCTTATCATTTGTGTTTGGGTTTAAAAGGTGAGTTTTTGAACTCACATCTACGTCTATATCTTTGATAGTGTTAGGTATTAATTCCTAACAACTATTTCTTGTGCCATTTGCTTTTGAATTGAATTGGTTTGATGAATATTCCAATTTTTGGTGTTTTGAAACCAAAATCTAGGAAAATCCTTATGTGGATGTTTGGACATGTTGGTCGGAGAGTATTGGTGAGTCTTTAAGGTTGGGTAGTCGTTTGGCGTCAACCCCTAGCAATTGTCACTCATCCGATCGCTTTCGATATTATTTGGCCATCATTGGCCTAGGCCCAATTAGCCTAATTGGTGTGGGTTTCCAATTTTAATCGATTCGTGTTGATCCAATTTGTTGTTATCATTTGTTATCGACTTCGATGACTTATTTTTCCAGATTTTTGGGAATATCCATTTTGATGGATTCGGTATCGATTTCTATGGTTTGATTCACATCTTCGAATGTGGATTTTGGTGATTGATTGCTTCTACAATCATTTCTGTGACTTGTCACTTTAAAATACAAAGGTTTATATACTACTAGTAAATATTCAAACTCTTTCACAAAGAAGATTTGAACTCTATTTCTAATACAAAACTTGTTTATAAAACCGTTTTCCAATCTATTAGTATATACAAACCTTTACCTCATTCGTATGAGAAATCTAATTAAATGGCTTAGTAAAACAAGTGGTATGAAACGCTTGCGTTTACTTCGTCAGTTAATTTTTGGACTTGTTCGACTGAAACTCTTGTGACAATTTTCGAGTGGAAATCTACAATCTGTTCGTAAATATTTTAGTTAAGCTAGTGGTTATGGGACATGAAGCTAAACTCTTATATTTACTAGCTTAGTGTAATCGACACTTCTTGATGATCGATGATGATCCTTTTGTGATTTAGACTAGCGATGTGCGATGTCTATTTGTTTGTGTGGGGACTAAAAACCCCGTTTGTGGAACTTCGGTTCAATTTGGTGGGGTAGCGACCCATGGTCTTTGGGCCGTTTGTGGAGCCTCGACTCAAAATTGATGGTTAGCGACCATGGAATAGCGTTCCGTTTGTGATACACGTGTTGGTGAGTTTTCATGCTCCCGTTTGTGATAGGCTTCCCCCTTTTGTGATTTCTGGATTTCTGGTTGTGATTTCTAGAATTCGTGTTTCACCAATTTTCGTGGATTGGCATTGATATGTTTTGTCAATATTTGTGTTTTGGTGAATTATTTAAAGAATGTGATTCTTTTTGGTGCTTTGAGTTGATTTGAGATATTGTATGATTTTAGATGTTCTTTGATGTATACTTATCACAGTATGGCATTTTTGTTATCATACGTTTTTGGTCATATCTCATATCCTATCTCATTTTATCTGATATTTATAGTTAGACTGATCCGTTTATTATTTTCTTATTAAATAATACTCGGGTCAGACCGAGATGTTATAGGTGCTTCTGCTTGACTCCTTATTTGGGATCATCTTCTGACTTTTTTCTAACTACATAGTTTTGTAGTTTTTGTTATTATACATTTGAGATAGAGACTCCTTGATGTATAATTATTCTTTTGTCTAGCACTTGTATCTATTCTTTTGTGATGTAGTGGATCTAGATTGACCACTACTTTGATGTACATTTTTATTTCATATATCCATATCTGATTCCGCCTTTGTGATATGAATGTCTGTGACTGATTTGTGTTATGTTTATTTCTATATTTGTTTTCGAAGGCCACTTAGCCACTGTGTAGTAGCTTTGAGTTTGTATTTGATATGTCGGATTTCCTCTTGAAAAGAAATGTAAGTTATATTATCTGACATATCGGTACTCGCACAAAGCAATTACACAGATGGTCGCTCCTAAACAGCCTTATTCTTCGCGCTAGTCGACGGCATTACTTAGTAGTGTCCTTGGCTAGTGTGAGTATAGAGGTGGGGCGTCACACTCTTTTTCCACCACACTTGTGTATTATTTTGTTCCGCATTTGTATGAATAGATATTTATAATTGTCCATGTTTAACTCTGATAAATATATTTAAAATTTCCTCTATAAGGATTTTATATAATGAAATAATATATGTTATTCTATTCGTGTATGATTCTGTTATATGTCTATTTTTCCTTTTACCCTTAACGTTGGGTTTTCTGGCACTTGAAGATCGACACGCAATACAATAGACGTATTAGTGTCGATTTCCAACGGTCGAAATCCTCGGTCGTCACATTTGGTATCAGAGCTTTTGTTTAGCGAACACTAGAGCCAAACCAGGGTAAAGCCTCATCAAAGATAGGATTAGTAATATCCCAGGAGAGTAACTAATTAGAGATAGGGTTAGTAGCACCCTAGAATGAGTTTGAGAGTATTATATATATGATCGCGCATTTGTTAATGATAAAAAATGATATTTGAAAAATATGATAAATAAAATAATTTTACCTAGGGTTATATTTTGAATATAAAAGATGTTTTTTTAAAAGATATATAGTAACTTGAATGATTGTTTAAAAACAAGTTAATAAAAAGATTTAAGTATAAACATCCTGTGATTGGAATTTCACAGTTTGACTATAAGATGTTTATGAATAATACTAAGAAATTAAGAGTAATAAGGGGAAGTATATAAAGCCTAAGAATTTGGATACTGAGAACTTTTATCTAAAAGGGTTTTTGAAGAAAATTTCCAAAATATTTTTGTATTGGTTTAGGAGAAACAAAACCAAGTGTTTAGCAAATAATTCAACCATCAATTGAAAGTATGATACGGAAAAGTTATAAAGTAAAGTAATATAAACTTTCATCTAATTTTTTTTTGAGAAAGAAGTTTTAAAGGATTTTGAAAGTTAATAATAATGTTTGGAAAACATTTTGGCAAAGATTTAACAAAATAAAGATATCAATTGTTTTCTAAGATTTGATCAAGTATGATTTTGAGTAAAATACCAAAGTACTTTAAGAATTTCTTACCCTTAGCCGCCATATGAATTTGGGATAGGATACATTTAAATTTAAGACATACCATTAGGATAAGTTAGTATCCATATCTAAGGAGAGATTGTTTGCATTTGTAGAAACCATTTATGGGAAAGCATTCCAAGGGTGAGTCCTCTAGAAGAAAGGGGAAGAAGAAAGACAATTTGATCATCCCATCAAGTGATGACGAACTTATGCGGTGGCCACCTAGAAATGGTCGGCCCATTATAGAGGAAGAATTAGATCGGTATACTAGGTTAGATGAAGATGGCTATCCTATGGTCGCAATGCTTATACCTCTACCTACTCTTGAACTTATCATTGTTTCAAGCAACAAAGAAGTTGCTCCAGCCTCCGAGGAACCGACGGAGGAGGAGGAATCTGAGCCTTTGGAAGATCCAAATTCCATGATACCCCATGAATCAAATAGCAGCAGCATAAATAGCAATATTATATGGGATTTAGATGGAGACCATATCATTTGGCAAGAAGAATCTTCAGGCTCGTATATTAACTATGACTGGGAGGAAGATACTAAGGAGGTAGAAGTTGAAATGTTGGAAGAGGAGGAAGTGCAGGGATAGAGGAGATCGAGGAAGGAAATCTATGGGAAATCCATATGCAGGATCTCAAGGAATAAGAAGCTGGGGAAGTAATCCAAGGAGTTCCAATAGGAATGGGGCATGTCCCGTGGAACCAACCATGGTTTCCATATGAGGAAGATAGGTTGCAACAGTATGAGGATGGAAACGAGGCAGACGATGAACAGGGAAATAATGATAATGATGACAATGAAGAAAATGATGGAGAGATATTTGATGTTGGTTATTGGAATGAATCGGCTTCAGAATAATGGTAGCATTTGGAAGTTGGTTGTCTATCTAGTGGTATTTAATATTAGTATTAGTGTGTATATGGGCTAGTAACTTGGTATGATAATGTCTAGTGATGTACTAGTGTTTGTAGTATGAACCGTTGTAGGGTTAGAATGACTTAAGAATGTTTTAGTATGTACGTTGAGATGGTTGTACGGTGATGTAAGAAAAAACTATCTATAAAAATCTTTATGTCCTTCATTCATAACTTTATTCGATAACGAATATATGAATCACTTAAGGAAAATTTCATAAAACTTTTGGTAAATTATATAAGTTAGAATTTTCTTTGAAAAAGAATAAAACTATATTTTTATGAAATATTTAAAACTAAAACCAAGATTTTCTAAATAAGTTTATTTTACATTAAGCGCAATTTGGCCTAGATTTAAATGTAAGATTTTGATATCCGAAAAGGATTTATCGTTCGAGGTTCGAAGACAAACATTGATAAGGGTTTATAGTCAGATTTCTTACATTTTCTATCATAGTTGAGAGCTATGTAAGGAGAATAACAGCCTTTGAGCTTAATCAAGATCCGCACTAAAAAATCGGAGTATCAAAACTAGTTCGGAAGAAAACTGATATTTTTGAATTTAAGATCAAATAAGATAAGTGAATATGAATAATATGTAAGTACCACCCGACGATATATTTGAAATTTCAACTTTGGAATAATACCGACTTTGCGCTCAATTTCTAGGACGAAATTCTTTTAAGGAGGGGAGTATGTAACGACCCGCAAATTCATCAATTTAATAAATTAAGGTTATTTTTGAAATATTCAAATTTAAGGATTTATAACCCCAATAATAATGTTTTGAACCATAAATAAAAATGATAAACCTGTTTAAAAATGAATTAACAAAGATTTAATTGATTAATGACATCATCACTGATGCTAGTATATATATAATAGTTAATTTATGATTTTAAATTAAGATTAAACGAGTTAATAATAATAATAATAATTCATTTAATAGTTTTAAAATGATAATAATTCATTTATAATAGTAATAAACTGATAATAAATCAAATATGATAGTTTTATAAATTTATAAATAAGATTTTAAATTATAAGTAAAATCGATATCAGTTTATCGATATAATAACACTTTTTGTAAACAATTGTTTAATATTGATTTATATGGTTTTACAAATAAAATATGATCATTTTAATTCATGGATAATAATAAAAAATAGTTTCCAAACTTTGTTTACAAATATATATACGTTAATTAATAAATGAAAATATGACCGAAGATCGGAATCCGAATTTGTAATGGTTTAATGTATATAAGTTATACAACGTTGTTCAAATGACTTATACACCTTTTTGACATGCACACACACACACAATATTATATACGTACACACATGATAATAGTAATTATATATTTACATAAGGTAAAGGAATAAAAACCTAAAGTAATTATTACTTTTAAAAAGCAAACATCAAATCAACCTTACACCACATCACATCACCACCCTACACCATCATTGCCACCATCACCTGCACCTTACCACCACATGGCTAAGGAGGGGGATGGGGATGGGGCGTCTGCCGTGCACCTAGGGGGGAAGGATGGGATGGGTGAGGGCAAAAAGGTTATTTACTATTAAGATATTTTATTTTCTAAATTTGGTATAAATACCCCACCTCATTTCACAAATTTCCTACAAATTTTTTTCATCATCTTCTCCACATTTCAAACCTTTTTAATGGCTTCTCCACTAAATAAAATAATGAAGAAAATTTTTGTGAAAAGAAATTAAATTTGTATAATATATATATATATATATATAATAGTATATACACCTCAAAACCACTTCAAAATCACTTCTTTTTTCCTCAAAACCCACAGCCACCATCATCTACCACCACTAGCCGAGCCACCACCTCTCTCCTTGCTTGGCCGTGAGCACAAGGACCTAGGCCTAGCACTCCAAGTGCTTTCGGGCTTGAGTTCGTAGAGTTTTATTTCTAGTTAGCGGAGCTATAGAGAAATCTGGTCAATACGATATCCAATGAAGGTGAGAACTCTATTTATATATATACTATATATGGGATGATACATATGTTTGGCTATGGTTGTTTATAATGACAATTTATCATGTTTGGATGTTGTGAAAGTATTGTCGTTCGGATATATAAACAAGTCACATTAAATATACGTCGATATTACACAAGGAAATCACTTTCCGAATCAAATTATAAAAGTAGTAGGGGATCATTAAAACTCTTTGAAATGGTTTTAAAATGGCTTAAATATATTTTATAAACACCAAAAAAAATTTGGTGAAGTCTGAATAAGAAATGAAAGACGAGTCAAAACTATGTGCGTCACGTATCGATAGTTCGCGATTTCATGCCGCAAAAGTTAAATGAGTATATATTGCGGAATATAGCTTGGAATTCTTTGTAATAAGAATTTTGTGAACTATTATATCCATAGTTTTCAAATAATGGAAGAAAATCAAGATTTCATCTTGTAGATTTTAAAATATAAGTAAATTTTTTTTCGAAATAATCACGGTTTCGTAGTTCGAAATCCAAAAAGGAATTTCTTAAATTTTAATTTTTTTTAAATGTTTAAAAATATGGAAAAATCTTTATAAATCTTTTAAAATGTTTTAAAAGAGATTTGAGTTATATGAATAAATTTTCAAAAGATAGAAAAGTCGTTTTGATCAATATAACGTTAAAACACTATTCGCGGCACTCTTTGCAGCGGTTTTCAATAACTTTTGAAATATAACTTCAAACTTAACAATTCTTTCCCAAACCTTTTATAAATATTTTTAAATGAATAATTAAGTATTTTAAAGATGATTTGAAGATTTTATAATTTATTTAAAAGAATTTAAATAAATGAATTAAGAAAAGCTGTTATAAGCAATTGTTTTAATCTTGGCTCTAATATGCCGACAAGTACACCTGATTTTTCAATCCGTGAGATCTAGTTGAGGTGCTTAAACTAAGGAGAAACTAGTGCCTTGGCTCACCTGGTCTCACCTAGGCGAGGGATAGATAAGGTTGAAATGTCGGAAACAAGTTAAGTATAAAAGATTAAATTTTCCTATATTTAAACAACTTGGGTTGTATAGAGATAACCTTCTTATAATTGATATTAAATTCCAAGGAAGGAACTTGTACTACTCATATGAATTTAAAAGGTGATTTCATCGTTATTCGATGGATAGTACTTGTTGAATATGAAATTAACATCAAGTATAATTTGAATGATTTTTATGGATCTATTTCATTCAAATATTAACTAATTTGGATTTACCATCTTAGATAACATGGTTTCAACTTATTAAAAAGTTATGTTTTAGGATTGATAAATCTTTTTTAAAATTTAAGTTAAGTGATTTGGAATTATTCCTAGTTTTAAAAAGAGTTAAATTAAACCAAAGAATTTAATAAAAAGAGTTTTAATGAATTCCATATATACTAAAAAGAAATAGTTTTCAAAAGATAAATATCTCTAAAGGATATTTGGATAAATAGATATAAATTATTGAAATATTAATCACCTTTTTATAAAACATCTTTTTATCGATGATTGGTTCATCGAAACCGGAATCAGATTTGGGCAATCCATATTCGAAAACTACTTCGAACCAATTTATGCGTTCGAAAATGAAGATATATATTGAAGACCATAATTTTGGAAGATAGAGGATCTTCATTTCGAAAGTACCGCTTTTGGTAATCTCTGGGTAGCTCCCGAGATAAATAAATAGCGGTGGTCCATTCGTTCTGAAAATCTTCGAAACATGAGAACTATTCCTATTAATCCTAAGGGCAATTCCCAACAGGGTAGGAAAGTACTTTTGGTTTGTCCTGTTCTTAGACAACTTGTATGGACGAATCTTTGGCATTGCATTTCTAGATCATATTGATTTATCTCTATGAATGTATCATCTGTTTGGAGGCGCAGAAGGAAAATTCTCTTAGCTTAACAACCTTTCCTGAGTGTACGAGCTCAGGAGTTATACGTTTGTAGAAATTAGTTGTGTGATTGTGAAATGGCAAAGTGGCATTCAAAGTGAAATATGTTCTATATAAAAGGTAACCGTTACCTCAAAGCCTCACACCCGAGAATGGTGAAACGGGGGATGCTTTAAGGCTAAGTGGCTCGCAACCAATCAGGGTATGAAAACACCTTCTAGATCTATAAAATTTCTACCCGCTATAACGTCGGGTTTAAATTAAGTGGTGTATGCTATGAGACGTCTCGGATAGGTCGGTAACTTCCGGTGATGTAATACTCGGTGCTATTAGTGTAATTTTCGAATAGGCCGGTCTTAATTCGCATGAGGACCAACATAGGGGCCTCGAGTGCATTCGTCTAGAAATGCACTGTAGAAAAGGTAGTCCCTTGCCTCGCTATTCAGTTAGAAATCCAATATCCCATAAGTGTCATAAGGACTTAGTTGTACAAAGTACTAAAATGTGAGATGTAAGCATTTCAGCTATGAATTATAAGTTTATTTTGCAAATGTTTTCAAAAAATAATGTCATTAAAAATAATATTCCAAATGTTGCATAACAAAGATTTTGGTTATCGTAAGGTAAAAAACCGTTCTGTGTTTATGTGGGGCATGGTCTTATGAGATATACCCTTTTGTTCTCAAAACCTCAATTTTGAGTTCTTACACAGTCCAATGATCAACTAGGAATTTATTTCTTTTTCCTTAAACTCCGAGTGCCCTAATTTTCCAAGAAGCCTGGTAGTCATGTTTAGTTAGAAGAAATATGAAAGAGCTCGGAGCATGGAGTTAGAAGATTCTTTAGTAGACTCTTACCTCTTTTCCACCACACTTGTGCACTATTTTATTCCACATTTATATGGACAGAGATTTATAACTGTCCATGTTTAACTCTGTATTTAAAATTTCCACTGTAAAGATTTTATACAATGAAATAATATATGTTATTCCATTCGTGTAAGATTCTATTCTATGTCTATTTTTCCTTTTACCCATAACGTACGGGTTTTCCGGCACTTGAAGTATACATATTAATGTCGATTTCCAAGGGTCAAAATCATTTGTCGTCACACTAATCAAATCAATATTATATCCTATCGTTCAATAGCAGATATAGTGCTTTAAAATCTCAATAGCAACAATTAAAAAAAATCAAGCACCCATGTCTAAATTTTATATGGAAAGGTAAGACAAGCAAAATTCCATGGGAAATATTATGCAAGGAGAAAAGTGTAGTGAGAATGAGTGTGAGAAGATTTGAGGATGTTAGAAAATCATTATGTATCAATATGGAAGGTTATAAATAGAGAAGGGAATTGGATTAGACTTATGCATGAGAAATACACCTAAAACAATTCTTTTTAGGAACTATCTACCCGAAATGATGACTTTGGAGTATGGAAATATACGCTTCTGAACAGGAAGGAGGCTATTAAGTGCATAGGTAAACCCATTATAGATAGTAAAAACTACTTCACTGTGGCTCAGCCCGTTAGCTACAAGGTAGCAGAATAATAAACAGACTAGGGGTAGACACATTAGAGAGGACCAAAGAGGAGAGGATTATGGTTAAAGACATTATCGATGACTCAAACTGACATATTGATAAATATGTTACATCGGTTAGCTAAAAGAAAAGAGGGAGAAAGTTAAAATATGGAGAGACAAAAAGGAAGATTATTGGGCATTGACGTTTTCAAATAATGGATAATATAATTTTAAATCAATTTGGAAAACTGTCAAAGTTAACTACAACAAAGTAGCATAGACAAATACTATATGGAATCTTATTAACACACCAAAAATGGTGGTTTGCACATATAAGTCTTATAATGATTTACTGCCATAAAAAAGACCAATATAGAAAAACATCAACATTGGTCCAATATGCGTGCTATGTAATAATGCAGAAGAAGACACGAATCACTTATTCTTTAGATGCAAATTCTCACCATATATGTGTAAATGGTGTAGAATAAAACTTAAATGGCTAGCATCTCAAACATCAGTGTTAGAGCTCAAAAGTGAAGGAAAAAGCATGATTAATCGATTCAGTGTTGAATGCAGAAGTTAGGATTTAGCATTAATCATGCTTTCGATATGCACTTGGATGATTTGGAAGGAATGTAACAATAGAGTTATTGGGGGCAAACATAATAGTGAACTGTTTATATGCAAGCACATCATAGATCTAACTAACAATCGCATCGTAAAATCAAAGCACAAATCATTCATCAGCCATAAAGACTCAGGAGTATGTAATGAATGGGAGTTAACTTACCAACCACCGCTGCGGGTGGTGTCCTTGCCAAAGTGATCATATGTATTGCAGTCTGATCACCAAATTCACCAAGTTAGGGTATTGTTATGCCTGTTTTAATTACATTTTCTTGTTCACTCGCTTTATTTTATGGAGAATTAAATAATTACATCTTATTTAGTATCATTTTCTCCAACCCTCTGTAGCAACATGTTTCACCACCCATAAAGTCCTACAAGATTTACGGTGAATTCAGAAGCTACTATGCTATAACAAGAAAATATCTAATCTTAAAGCAACAGTGTGGAACACTTATCTGAAGATGGCAAGATTAGAACATGGGCTCTTCATGTCAAAGATCTTGTTAGATCTTCTCAGATCCTACCCTTATTAGCTCAGATCTGAAGTATATGAACATTTTGACGTGTTCAAAGAATATTCTATATCTCTCTAGCCAAACAAATGGTAGGCATAAAGCTATATGAAGCTATATGAATCCGAAGATCTGAAATTTAGTTGCTAAATTGTTATGGCAAGCGGTGTTGCTTTTCCAATTTTATTTTACGTCACCACCATTTTCGATTATTTTGGGGAAGTGGAGTTCCATAAGTAGATGAAATGAATAAAGAAGCTTTCGAGAATGTTGGGTTGTTAACCCACTAATGCCGATTTAAATTTGTTTAAGTGGGCTTGGGCCTAAATTGTGTAATATATAGTATATTTGGCTTGAGATCTTTTATTTTGATCAGTTTGGGTTTTTTTACATACATATCGTTTTTTGATCCATCAATAAAGCCATTCTAGACCTTGTCCAAAGGGGGGAAAAAGAAAGAGAAATGTGTTATGGAATGAGAATGAGGATTTAGTAAGAATATTTGAAGTGTTCGCATGTAGGTGTATACGAGTTGTTCTCCCTTAAAATGAAGATGAAACTGAGTTCTTTTATCAATTAAAATCCAGTGTGTATCTAGAGTGTGTGTAAGATTTTATACATAGTTTTCGATGATGTATATACCATCGATCAAAAATTATTTTGATGAAGTTCGAATTGTAAAAATGATCCAAAAATTTAAAATAAAAGATGGAAGGAAGATATGAGTGGATCCCTAATATACTCACTCTCCATAAACATTGTGTATTATTACCCCCAAAGCATATCAATTATTATATACCTTTGTTTACATTTTCATATATCAAATAATATCTTTTTTTTAAAAAGATAAATAAAAGCCCAAAGCCCAGAAAACTTATAGGGTATGTTAGGGTAAAATACCCTACCTATGTACATATCTCAAATACTAGCAACACAAACCCTAGCTGCATCACATTCTCGTCTAAAAAATTAGAAAGAAAAGAAAACCCTTAAAACAAATTAAGGTTCGAGGCGATTTGAGGCGATTTCGATGTAAATTCGATTGAATTAGGGAGGCTTCCTAGGAAAAGCTTCTTCCTTGCTATCTCCATTCAAGTTGACACGAGATCCGCTTGAAGAATCTCTAGGGTTAGGCTGTGTGACAGCTTTGTTCAAAGTTAGCTCCTTTTGCTCTCGAGATTTTTTTTAGATCTGAAAAGTAAAGATCTATGTTATTTGTAGTATCTCGGTCGGTTATGACATTCTTCTCGATCAAAAAAATCCTTTTGCTTTCGAAAAACATAGCTATGATCTGACGAACTTCGATCCAAGTTGTCTGGGATGATAGTGTCGATTGTAGTGAGTTTTTCATGTACAGGAAGCTTGCTGCTTTCACCTCTATCGCAAACAGATAAGTGATAAACTTGGTTGTTGATGTTGCTTCTGTATAGATCATCATAAATTCTCTGGTTATTCATATCCAGTTGCAAAATTTTATCCAATTGCAGGAGATTAGCCTTGGAATCAAGCTTCCTATGTATGCGGTAGCTTTCGCCCCTATCAGGTAAAATGGGAGATTGATAAGTATACTTTTTTTCATATTATTAGAATTTTTAGAAAAATTATGTATACTTCCCTTTCTTTGACAGGAATTAATCCTGATTTGATGGTAGAGGTGGCCGACACCAGTAGATGCGATCTCATACTTGGAACCCTTATGGCCTTTAGGCTCCTTCATCCAGTGACTACCACTGTAGTGAAGGAGTCTGCCTCCAGGAAAATCTACATTGATTTTCCTGTTCTTTAAGAAAGTTTCTAACCCATCTTCATAATTATCAAATCCCCAAATATCTTGTTTTGAATTGTTTGAATACTTGCATTGATTTTTAAATTTGTTGAGAAGAATCTGACTTTCCATTTCAATTGTCTTCCATAGCTAAATACTTTCTGTTTCTTTATGAGTATGAAGTCTTTGATTTCTCTCTTTCTAAATGTGAAAGATAACTGTTGTTAGTATTGTGCTTGCTTTTCTAAATTCTTTTGATTTTGCCTTGTAGTTTTGTTGAATGCACTTGATGCTTTCCCTGATATTTTGCACTACCTGATGTTGATTTATCTTGAGATTTGTTTTGGCAATAAACCAAATATATTTTGAGTATACACAATCAAAAAACAGATGATTAATGCTTTATGCTTCTTGTTTAAAAAGGAGACAGATTGTTTCCCCTTTTTTGGTCCATTTTAAACATCTGTCTCTTGTTGGTAATCTGTTAATAACAGCAAAGAAAGCACAATGGGACATTTTTGGATAATTTGATTTATTCCAAATTACATTGTTCCAATCTACCTCTATTTCATAACTTTTTATATACTCCCAAGTTTTTTTGAAAGTGAAAACACCTTTTGAAGAAAGCTTCCAATCCCATGTATCTTTTTGAAGATTTGGGTCAATTTTGATCTGTTTAATGGATGCATTAAATATTGATGTAGCAGGATGGCCAAATGCATTCCAACCATTGTCTTGAATTATGATATTAACATTTTCAGTAGCCCCTCCAAACCAATATAAGCCGTTCCAACCCAAAAGACTGACCAAAGTTTTACCATGAATCCATGGATCAAACCACAAGTTGGTCTGATTACCATCCTTGAATTTTCTTTACAACAGTTTGATACCAATTTCTCTACAACTAAGAATATTTTCCATGAAAAAGAGTGATGATTTTCAATACTTGTAGTCCAAAAATTCTTGTTTTTAAGATATTTCATTTCATCCATCTTGCTCGTAATGAATTCTCATTCACAAACTTCCAAAATAATTTGAGTTTACACACTTCTCTCAAATCATTAATACTTCTAAGTCCCAGACCACCTGATTTCTTTGGTTTAGAGAACTTTTCCCAAGCAAGTTTATGATGTTTTCCTTTCCAAATGAAGTTGGCACATGCTTTTTCTAACTTGTGAATTGCTTTTACTGGGATATTGTGGCCTTGAATCCAATACATAATGATTGCAATGATGACAGCGTGAGTTAGCTTAAGTTTACCGACTACTGACAGAAGTTTGCTAGCCCATCCTTCAAATCTATTCTGTATTATGTCTAATAATCTTGTGCAGTCACTGTCATTAATTTGGTTAACACTGAGAGGCAGACCTAAATATTTAACTGGCAGACTTCCTTCTTTAAACTTTAAAATGCTTAAGATCTCCATTTTACTATAACGACCTTTACTGAAATAAATTTTACTTTCGAATTCATTAACTTTCAGCCCAGCATGGTCCGCTAATTTCTCAAAAATATTAGCAATGGTCTTTGCACTTTGTGAGTCTACATTTAAGAATAAAAGCAGATCATCAACATATAAAAAATGTGTAATATATGGTTTGATTCTATTAATGGGTTTAATATTTCCTTTTATTTGTTCAGTTTCCATAAGAATTGAGAAATATTCCATAGCAATAGTAAATAAGTAAGGAGAAAGTGGGTCTCCTTGCCTAATGCCTCTATTGCTATGTATAAACTCATTAGGAGAACCATTAACCAATATTGAATAAGAGACATTGTTGATACATTCATGAATTAGAGAACAAAATTTATTATTAAATCTCATTTATTTCATCATATAAATTATAAAATGCCTATTAATTTTGTCAAAGGCTTTATGTAAATCAATTTTAACACACATGATATTTATATTTTTATCGTTAAAGTTTCTTATCAATTCATGAGCAAGCAGAGTATTCTCTACTATGAGTTTGCCAGGAATGAAAGCACTATGGTTTTCTGAAATTAAATATTTTAAAAATATTTTTATTCTATTACACAATATATTAGAAATAATTTTGTATATAAATTACAACAAGCTATTGGCCTAAAATCTTCTAAGCTATTGGGAATTTGAGTTTTTGAAACCAAAGTAATAAAAGTATGATTTAGATTTTTTAATAATTTCCCAGTTCTAAAAAATTCAGAGATAGTATCAAATAAATTTATTTTAATTTCTTCCCAATGGGTTTTATAAAATTTAGCACCAAAGCCATCAGGCCTTGGGCTTTTATCATTATTAGAATTAAAAATGATATTTTTTATTTCCTCTAGATTAATGGAAGCAAGGAGAATATCCTGAAGCTTTCATTCAATTTAAACCTTGTTTCAATATTTGGGAAAATATTTGAATAAAAATTAGTATTATATAGATTTGTAAAATAGTTTATAACTTCTCTTTCAATACAAGACATTTCATTAATAACATTACCCTTTACATCAATAAGTTTTCTGATATCATTCTTATATTTTCTACTAGACATCTTAGCATAAAAAAATTTACTTGCTTCATCTCCATTATTTAACTAATCTACTTTAGCTTTCGGCCACAAATTAATAGACTGCACCTGAAGAGGCTTAATCAAATTGTTGGGCTTGAAAAAATTTGTTGACCTTATCAATATACAAGCAATCATTATCTAAGTCATTGTACCTTAGCTCACATTCTTCTCTAATGTGTTTTAATTCGGTTTTTGTTCTATTTTTGTTCCAATTTTTCAGTTTATCATTAGTGATTTGAAGAAATTTACAAAATTTGTATTGGGCAGTGTCATGTACCTTTGTAGACAAACTATTTTTAATTATATATCTGTAACTATCCTCAAATACCCACCCATTTACAAATCTAATAGGGACATTTTTCTTAGAACTATTATTCCGAGTGAGATAAATTTGTATTGGAGTATGATCACTAGTAGCCTGGGGTAATGTGTAACATTTGAAATCCTTAAAAAAGTTTATAAAACTTTGATTTAATAAAATTCTGTCTAATTTACAATGAATGTTTCTGAATTTCTACGATTTCCAAGTAAACCTATTACCAAAAATAGTTGGTTCAATTAAACCAATTTTGAGCATAAAATTATTTATCTTTTCTAATTTTTTAAAAGGAATTGAAATCCCTCCCATTTTCTCATGAGCATGCATGACAGTATTAAAATCTCCAATTACAATCCACGGGTGGCCCATATTTGAGTTAGTTTGTTCAAGATTATTCCAAAGTGTTTGTCTTTCATTCTCACTGTTAGATGCATAAACAAAGGTAATTTCTAGGTGAATCCCACCTTTATTTACACATTTACAATGAATAAACTGAAAATTTATAAAGTATTGAAAAATATCCCATATATTAGGATCCCAAAGAACCATAATTCTACCATTCACTCCCATCTGATTATTATTAATAATATCCTAATTATTCAGATTTTTAATTTGATAATCTACTATTAAAGAATTATCTAGCTTATGTTTAAGCAAACCAACAATATGGGTTTTAAAGTCATAAGAAGATTTGATAGATCTAATCTTCTTTTAGGTGAATTAAAACTTCTAACATTCTAAGCTATGATTGACATAATGAATAAAAAAAATTATTTATAAAGGATACTCTAAAGGATACAAATAACAGTAGCAGCTAAGCACTGTGACTGCTCCCTTCTTCTGATGTCTCCAACCTCTTTCCTTTTTTCTTGTATGATGTTTTACTTAATGCTTTTAGCTGATCTTCCCATTTGGAGTTTTTAATGATGTATTTTCTTTTGAATTCACTTTCTTTAGCATCTTCAGTGCTATCATTAGCAAAGATGTCCTTTATGCTTTTCATTCTGCCTTTCCTTTTTTCCTTTCTGTCTTTTCTGCTTTTCCTTGATATTGAAGAGGAATTTGAAACTAAACTAATTGCCTTTTGTATATTGAATTCTAAAGTTAGATTTTTTATTTGTGGAGAAAGATGAGTTGCAAGATGGCTGATATTGGGGTTGGGGTTTTCAGATGGCTCTTTACTAAAAATATTATTAATGTATGAACCATCATCTAGATTCATGCCATCGGATTTAGAGATAATCCCTTTTCCCAGAAATTCTGTATCTTTTCTTTTTATTTGTAGTTCAGAAAGGTTACCTGTAATTTCCTCTGTTGCTACAAGATTTTCAAAAGAAATGTCATCCATATTTTCAACAAAATTCTGTATATTATTGCCTTCTTGAATTTCCTTTTCTTGAGAAAATTCTTGAACAAATGTTGGTTCATCAATATTCTTGCTCTTTTTTGATATATCATGTAAAGATTGTGAACCAGTCACATTATTAAATTCAAATAAGGTTCTTACTTGAATATTACTACTATTTTCTACTTGTTTTCCTTGCATATTATGTTTTTCCTTCCAAACCATTTTGAAGACACGGTTATCTATTATATGACCAAAACAAGAACATGTTTTAGGAGGAATCCACTCATATTCTATGTTTTGTACTAAATTTTCTCCATCATGCATAGAAATAAAGGTGTCATTTGATAAGTCTGCATTTGCTTTGATTTCCACCAAAATTCTTGCAAAAGAAAGTCTAGTTTCCTTAGCAGTGTGTTCATCTAATTTGAGGAGGTTACCTACCACACTGACTATAGCACTCAAAATCTCTTTATCGCATAATCTAAGATATAATTCTGGTAATCTAATCCATATTGGCATAGCAGAAAGCAAATCTCTGTTAAAATTTATTTTATTACTCCATTTCTTCATAATAATGAGTTTTCCATTTATGAAATATGGACCCCATTAACAGAATTTTCACAATCAGAAGCATTTGAAAATATGATAATAAAGAAACCATTATCACGCGTAAAAATGTCAAAATTACCAGTGGAATTACATGATTTAGCAATAACCGCCTTGAAGTGATGATACGCGGGTCTACTGCCAAAAACATAGGCAATGACTGAAAAGTTCCATTTGCTCTTTGCTCTTTTACTGGCCTCTGCATTCACCACCACTATCTTTTTCTCATTAATAGAGAGGGGAGCAACATATTTAAGATCAAAATCAGAGTTTGATCCCCCTTTCTTGATCATTTGGGCCCATGAAGAGACTTTGTCTAGGTTTGTTTTGAATTGCAAATCTAAAGTTCTAATAGATTGATTGTTTCTTGAATTAATTCTTGTACTTCTGAACTGATTTTCAAAATCCAAGATTGAATGATTGATTCTTGCTACATTTTTTGCTGGGTTTCTTGCATTTTCGGTGTATCTTAAACTGAGATTTCTGTGATTTGCATTTCTAAGATTCTGTTTTGACTGATTTGTATTTCCTTGATTCAGACTCAACTGGTTTGATCCAATACTAGTTCGATGATTTTGAGATGCAGATCCATTATTCAAAAGTTTTGAACGTCAATTCTGAACAATCTAAAAGCCTTCTTTATCGATTTCAATTTTTTCTTGTTGAAAGTGGTTGTGAATGCAGAATTGGACTCGATGGAGGGAGAGAATGAGATGGAGAAGAAAAGGAAGACCCTCTATGTATTGGCCGAAGATAGGATTGTCTAGTAAATTTATATAAGCAGCCATGGCTAGTAGAGAGGATTTTCTTTAAGCTTATGTTGATATATGATGGTCTTATATATCAAATAATATCTTGCATGCAATGAAAATTTCAATACGTTTGTGTATTTGTCTGCCAATCTCCAGCCACCATTTTTGGTTTCACTGAATGTCTCAACTTCCAAATTTCAGTGACTCATAAAAAATTTCCCACTATTCCCACTCTTGTTTTTCCACATGCACCTCTCCAACTCGCTCCCTACTCCTTGTCCTATCATCTGGATTCACTCCACTTTCTTTTCACGTGCTCCTTCCCATGATTCCATCTTCACTTCCCTACAGCTATAACCACCCCCATTTTTCCTTCTTCCACTTCCTCCAACTCTATTTAAATCCCTCCACAAAACGCTACACCTTCAAACACAACATTAACTCACCTTCAATCACACAATGCCTTCCATTTCAATGGAACAACCAATCCACTTCCCTCAGCCCATCCATCATCCTAAACACTTCGACCTCGGATCAGCCCACGAAGTCCCGGACTCCCACACTTGGCCCACCATCCAACCCAACCCTCCCAATGGGCCCAACGAATCAATACCCGTTATCGACCTTTCCTCGCCCGATGTAATCTCACTCATAGGTCATGCTTGTGAATCCTGGGGTGTGTTCCAAGTCATATGCCATGGTGTTGATCTCAACTTGCTTCACAATTTAGAGTCTCAAGCCAGAAGGCTATTCTCTTTACCCACACAACAAAAGCTCAAGGCCGGACGATCACCCAATAGCATATCGGGTTACGGGCTTGCCCCGATATCCTCTTTCTTCTCCAAGCTCATGTGGTCCGAAGGCTTCACTATCTCCGGCTCCCCTCTCGATCATGCACGCGCTCTTTGGCCAGATGATTACTTTAACTTCTGGTAAGTAATACTCTCTGTTTTATTATTTAACATGTAAAGGACAAAGCATAAATTTACAGTTAGTGCTATGGATGTGATTTCTAACAAGGAATACAAATGATTTTACGCGCAGTGAGGTGATAGAAGAGTACAACAAAGAGATGAAAAGGGTAGCAGAAAGGTTAATGCAGTTGATGCTTCTTTCACTGGGCCTCACCGAAGAAACAATCAAATGGGCCGGACCAATGAACGAGCTGCAAGACATTTCTTCCGTCCTCCAACTGAATTCCTACCCGGCCTGCCCGAACCCCGACCGAGCCATCGGGCTAGCCGCGCACACCGACTCAAGCCTGCTGACCATACTGTACCAAAGCAACACAAGTGGGCTGCAAGTGCTACGGCCCAACAAGGAGTCGAGCCCGACCCAGTGGGTCACCGTGCCGCCCATCCCTGGTGCTCTAGTGGTGAACGTAGGGGACCTTTGCCATATATTGTCCAACGGTCGGTTCCACAGTGTTGTGCATAGGGCCGTTGTCAACCGGACCGAGCATCGGTATTCTGCCGCCTACATATGCGGGCCTCCGGCCCATGTCAAGGTGTCACCTATTGTGAAGCCTGTGGGGCCGGCATATAGGCCCATTACATGGAGAGAATACCTGGGTATTAAGGCTAGGCTATTTGACAAAGCCCTAGCATCTGTAATAATATCAGAAGAGGACCATAACGATAACAGCACATGCTTGCTTAGTTGCGTATGATATGTTACTGTACATGAGTATATTTTTGGAGTAAATGTCATATAATAGTGTAGCATCCAATGAATGAATGGGAAGTGAAATTTTGCATGCAAACAAAGTTGGTTGTCATGGTTTATCTGTTGTCCTTTTTGTTGGAAAAAACATAAGAAGAGACAATATTTAGAGGCCCATGTCCCTATCTCATATGAGTGAAACAAGTTTGTTTATATGTTCTGAATGTCTGTTTAAACAAGGACTCATGAAATACGTAACAGATGTTATATATGTCCTTTTAACACAAGGGTTCTTGAACACCTCACAATGTTATATATGTTCATTAAAAACAAGGGTTCATGTATAACATCATGGATGCTTTTAAATATACAACTCTATCTCCTTTGTCTTATCTTGAAATTACTGATGTTTTAAAGCTAAATTCCTATGTCTTCATTTTCACCTTTTCATGTGCCCAATTGAATCATAGTGGTACATCATATGATTTAATTTAACTGCTGAGTGAATCCCATCATATTATTAAAGTGATCAGATAATACAAAAGTTAATATTTGAAACGAATTTTACACAGAAAGGCAGGGAAAATGGAAACAAAAGAGTAAGTGTATATAAATCCAATAGGTTGTTAGGGTGGAACTCCTTTCTAGACTAGTCTTGTAAGCTTGTGCATCTAGCTCATGATCCAATAGCTATATGATTGCTCCAAGAATGTTTCACTCACGTTAAATCCTATCATAGTTTTGTTTTCTAAATTTTAATTTTAGAGCTATTGGGATTTCAACTTAAACATCTAGTTTTAACCAAATAATGGAGCTACCCTTTTACAAATATATGCATGAAGATATATATATATATATATATATATATATATATATATATATATATATATATATAAAACTTGCAAGTGTACAAAGCTTAGTCAAATAATGTTGTATAGGTGAACATAAATCTCATCATTCTAATATTTGAATCCAAAGTACATATACTCAGTGTGGCATGGAGTGAGATAATTAGAGTTATTTATTTTTAATAGTTATGCACATTTGATAGTTGACAACCATGCAAAGGTCATGTATGTACCATATTACTGATACAAATAGTTGTGTCATATATGATACAGCTTGTCAAACTGTACGTAATTGTTCTGTTTCTTCTGAAATCCTAAACATGCAGTGCATAATCAATATCCATTAGATTAAAGATAAATACATTTGCAATTCAAATGTAAATCATATACCATGGTGATAGTTTAGGTAAAATTATTCTTAGAGCATCTCCAACAGTTTGGAGTGCGGAAATTCGATTTTCCGCACTCCAAAATGTTGGAGTCCTCATTTCTACAACAGAAATGAGGGCAGGCGCCTGTTCAACAGGCGCCTGATGTCCAGGCGCCCGTTCAACAGGCGCCTGTGGTTTTTAAGTGGGGCCATTCCACTGCCAGGCGCCTGTTGAACAGGCTCCTGAAAATGAGGCGCCTGTTGAACAGGCGCCTGGACACCAGGCGTCTGTTGAACAGGCGCCTCACCCAATACTAAATTCTCAGCCCGAAGGCCTCCTTTTCCGCACTATTGCAAATTCTCATACCCTGTTGGAGAAGAATTCGGATGCGGATTCGAGAAAATGTGAGCTGTTGGAGATGCTCTTATTGATATATTCCAAAATATTTGATAGAAGTTAATGAGCACAAGTACACTGTTAATGCTCAAGATTGCTGATCTACAGAATCTAACCATTAACCACACACATGCACATATATATAGCAAGGATCCATTATATATATTTCATTTTTGTTACACCTCAAATTTACGGAACTATAATAGAGTGAATTGACAAAACAAAGTCAAAATAGTCTTTTTATTGTTAAGATCATTTGATGATAACTATAAAGGTGTAACTGATCATGACAAAATGAATTTCTATGGGACCATGCCATGAGTTTCCAATGCTAACATGATCTTTGAATATTCTGTCTCAATCTCATATGCTTTTGCTTCTTCAAATATGATCCAACATTTCTTTTCATTTAAAATGCAAACTGTATTTTAACTCTAGTAAAAACTAAATCATTCCTTAAAAAACAAAACAAACGGACAAAAGATAATGACAGTACTGGTACACATAAAATATTTGTTCAAGAACAAATTATTACCTTACCATCATGTAATTTTAAGGTACGAAACCAGGTCTTATGCAACAATAACCGCATGAGTACTAACCAACATATGATATCCCATGATTACAAAGAAGTCACAGTGTTCCACAGAAGGAAGAGACATGGATACCCCATACATGTCTCAGCCACATAACAAAAAGGCAGAATCCTGTACAATTTTTTGTTTATACAATAATAAACTCACATTATATAAAGAGGAAATGCTAAGCATACTTCAAAGGGAAAAAGAAAAAAAAAGCATTGGTAAAACATGGTTTGATCTACAGTGACGTCAAGTCCACTCTTGAATGTCATATTCTACAAGTTTTTGAAGTGGAAGACAAGATATGAATGTATTTTGCCTGTCATACACCACTAAATAGCTCATGTATATCCTCAAGCTATATCAATGGACAATAGCTATGCTATGCTTAGTTTAAATCAAGAGAGCTCAGTAACATATTCTTTCTTCAAGCCAAAACAACAGCAATAATTTAAGCCTATATATTAATATATATGTATAAGTACAACAAGACATTCAAGTTCGGCTATAGAAATGCAGTAGTTTCGATCAAGAAGCAACTGAAGCTAGTTATCCATTGGTTTCTACACATTTTTCTGCACTCAATAACAAATAACTCACATGCATGCCAGATCACATGCAAATTTTCTCTATGATACATGATTCTATAGACAAACAAAATTCCAGTACTGTTCAGGTATACATTATGCCTATGGGACTCCACTTGTGTCATATATGGAGAATGATTGATCTATGGTATGAATACATCTAAAGCAGGCAGACTGTATAAGATTCTTCAAAGAGTCTATAGACTTTATACTTTATAAATTTGTAAGAATATCAACTCTGAAACAAAACTTACAGGTCGATGATCGAAATTCCTGACAGTTTTGTTGGCGGCTGAAAACGATTGCATTCCTGCTTATGAGCAAAAGGCATAGTGGTCAGGTACAAGTAAGCATCATGCTATGTAATGTAATGGGGTCTAATTAAACACGTTGATAACATATGTTGAAACATAAGGTGGTGGATGTAACAGTAAAAGATAATTAAATTCCGGACATACATGATACATATAAGTGTTGCTGAAAGATAAAGAAATTACATTGGATGTGGTTTACTTTAAAAGGCCCCATTGGAAGTTTTGTAGTGCCGGATCTTTTTTTCTTTTTTGAAAATAGATCAAAATGTTTTGGCCCGATGCCCAACAACTAATTCAGGTAAGCATATAGTTACCTGATTACACATGGAACCACTGGTTAGAGTTTTATTTCATTACAATCATGACGAATATATTTCGCTTCTCTTCAATCTTATTCTTCATCGTCTCGTCTTCTGCTCGATTCTCTTCTTTCACAATACGGGACACTGTCATTAAATCCACTTCGCATCTCATAAATTTGCTTACAAACGCTGTCATATTTTCGAGCTCCACCATTTTCCTCAAACCGAGATTTATTCAAAAGTGAAATTGCTAGATCTGAAGTCATTGCGATCCAGATCTGTCAATTTAACTGAAAATGAGTTGTCAGGAAGCTGAATTCTGGTCAACCTTGACTTCGATAAGGCTTTATCAGCACTGCTGCTCAATCCGGTTTGACCCTGTTCCAAACATGTTTGCGGTTCCAGATCAGTGTCAACACCATCGTGTTGCTCCTTATTTAGTACATCAGTTCTGGAATTGCACAAATAATACTCCAGATTCCTTTGCCTGCATCGTGAATCCATTGTTCTGATAAGTGCTTGGAGGTGGTTTGATTCTTGATCCTTCTTTTAATTTTTTCTAGTAAAATAATGCATTTTGATTCTATGTATATGCATTTTTCTCTTACTCGGTTGGTTTGTCATTAAGCACTCTTAGATTGCGTTCTTTCCAAATGATATATTATATAGTAGTTGGTAAAATATGTGCATAATCCCTCTCCAGGAATTTAGATCTGAATTTTGACATATTATGTAACATCCCCCTACTTGGAGGTCCAAAAATAACGGCTATGGATGCTGCAGTCATCCATAGTAATTAATTCTTGGCGATCAAATACGGCAATGTTAGATTCATTGATACACAGATCACAAGAATATGGAAAAAATTTAACAATCAAAAGACATTTCCACATTCCAAAACATTTCATGTTCATTACATTATCCCACAAGCGTTAACTACATTCAGAAAGATATATTTATTACAAATACGCCAAGAGCGACATATGAAGATGCCCCCGTTGGTTGATCAGAATATATAGTAAGGCAATAAAACGAGTCTGCCTTTACATCCAAATACACAGCGAAAAAAGATAACCCTAAATAACTAGAATGCCTCCTCCACGTCTCCGGAAGCTTTATTCGTCTAAGAAGAGAACCTGGAAACCCTAAACCTCAAACTATTCAAAATCAATTAAGTACCCGAGAATTTAAGGGGAAAACAAAAACTTCGAGTCAGACATAAAGCCTGGTATGAATAATAATCTAACATCTCAATCCATTTAGATATCTAGTGAGACCACGCCGCTTAACGGAAAGGGTTTTCCCCTTACTAGTATCCTAAAACCCTTTTTAAAACTATATATTGTGCTCTTGCGTACACAATGGTTAAAACATAACATTTTAAAATATTGTGATGATATGCATACATATTAAAACATTCAGGATTTCCCATCCCCGGTTTAATTTGACTACCTGTCACATTTTTAGTTTCTAGGGTCATTATTAACCTATTAGTTTCATGGGCTTACTAATAACCTTTTCATAAATGTAAAGACTCCCGTCCTATTCATAGTTTTCATGGGATCACTAAGAACCTATTGGCCCCTGCCAAAGACTTAATTAATTTCATGGGTTCTCCCTGAACCTATTGGTTCTTCTAATAACTTCTATTTTACCTTGGTTTTCATGGGTTGACTAGGAACCTATTGACTTCTCTCAATCACTTAATCCAGATATAGTTTTCATGGGTTCATTATAAACTAACTGCCCCTGCCGACCATTCTTAAAGCATAGTTTCCATGAGATCACTATGAACCTATTAGGTTCTCCAATAACCCCAAATCATAATTTCATGGGTTTACTATGAAACTGTCTCCCGGACAACTTCAAGGTTTAGGCATCCTATGTTCTGGTCTTCCGGACTTCCTGGATGCAATTCTACCCATTCAGGAGTTTAATCAATTTATATTCACTGCTAGGGTAACCAAGCTGGTTCTTCTACTCTTTATCCCCAAAATGCAGTCATATATCCTTTATCATGTGAATATATGTATACTTGAAGAAGCAAACATAATAACAAAACAATACAATTCCAGTGGGTTTAATATCCTTGAAATACCTTTCGTATATACATGGTTAATCCCTTTAACCTAAAATTTTATCAAGGAAAGCTTCTTTATAAAATCATTTCAAAAAATCCTTTGTTTAGCCATGGTTTTTTCCTTTAAAAATGAGTTTGGGTTACAAACCCTTTCAAAACCTTCGAAACCTTGCTTTCAACCTCATTGGATGACCTCCTTCGAAAGCATATAAATCAATCTTCAAAACGTTAGGCTCCTGCCTTTCAAACACTTCAAAACCTTTCTTTCAAAACCTTTTGAACGTATTAAAGTATTAACATTTAACTTTAGAAGCATAGCTTCAGGACCAATTGAAAGTACACCTTTTGAAAACATAGAAAGTACCCCTTTTGAAAACATTGATCTCTTTGGAAACCATTGGAAGTGTCCCTTCCGAAGCCATTTTTATATTAAAAATATCATTTGGGTCAAAGTGATCAAAAGCGAAAGTACCCCTTTTGAAAACATTGAAAGTACCCCTTTCGAAAGCCATGGGAAGTGGCCTATATTTATAAAACAAAAAGTACCTTCCGAAAGCATTGATATCTTCAATACCATCAAAAGGCATAGAGTTACAGAAGAGTTCTGACTTGGTCGAAACTACAACTTCCGCAAGCATCAATTTGAAAATTTAGTAACTTCTTCGGAAGCTACTACTTTAAAAAGGTGGCAGCTTTCCTTCGAAAGCTTGCATTAAAATACCCTTTTGCAAGCATTGGTTTCGACTGCTTCGAAACCTCTTTGTAAACAAGCAAGCGCTTTTCTTTAGAAAATAAAACAAAGGTATCGACCCTTTCGGAAGCTATGTATCGACACCCTACTTTTCGCCTTTCTCCAATCCACTTCGTACCAATTAAGTGATACCATGTGTATTGGTTTCGGCTTTACAGGTTTCGACCAAGAAAGTTTCGACTAGGTTGAAGGTGGAAGCTTTGGGTCGAAAGCTACTTCTAAAGGAGGCGGAACCTACTTTTCTGAGCAAAAAACTATTTTTGCCTATCAAAGTAATCTCTTGGTAACTAACCTGGCCTCATGTAAATAATTGATTGGTTACCTTAAACTTTCAAATTATTTTATAAATAATTGCCGCATTTTCTCAGATCTAAAAACTGAATGACATTAACAAATAAGCCCTTCCCATTTAGCATCAATTAAATCATTTAGGTCCTCCTTTCAAAACAATTTAATTTCCATAATAAATCTTTTAGTAAAAATCCCCAAAATTCATAGAAATTCACTTTTAATATGCTATCTAACATACAAAAATCTCAGACCCAAATTCATCATATAATAACCGAGAATAATTTTTAAACCCAATAATACAAGTTTCATTTAAAAACTCATAATTAATTCTCCATGGTTCGGAAAATTATAAAAATTGAAACCCAACTCCAAAATCATGTTTCTCATAACATATAATTTTTCCATGACATTTAAAAATCATTAACTCTTGTTTTTACCCTAAAACTGTAAATACTCATATTTAAACCCTTGGATTAAACCAAACATATTATAAATCCAAGCATATCATCAAAAATCATCATATTAGATTTAATCTTAAATCCGAAAATCAATGATCATATAAAAACCAAAATAGAGATGTAGTGATTATTATTCATCTTAGATTGGATACAGATATTGGAGATTGATTTGAGATTGATTCTTCTAGCTCGATCCTAAGCTTTTGCTTTGATTTCTCTTTTCTTCTCTCTCCCTAATGGTCGGCTTGGTTTTAGCTTTCTTTCATTTGTTTTAGTTGTGGTAAAATGAACGTGAATGGTATGCTAACGTGAGTATAAGGGAGTGGTGGTATGGGGCGGCAATTTACACTAATGCCTTTATGCTTATTTAGCAGACCCTTAACCCTTTTATAAACCCATTCATTTTAATAAGCACGGCCACTAAATTTATTCACCAATCTCAATCTTATTATCACTCTACATTATTCTATTTAATTTATCTAATTAAATATCCTGAATAATGTTAATAAAAATTAGGGGTGTTAAAGGCTCCCTTCCTTAAAGAATTTCGTCCTCGAAATTCAGTAAGGACTAAATATCAAACATAGCAATCATCTATAACGACTCTTAACATCAATACTAGCCTACCTGACAAGCAACTTATCTATATAAATCTAATATAGACATACTATCAAAACAGATCAGGAAAAGCATCTCGAATCCTGTCCTCTGTCTCTCAAGTACAGTCATTCTCCTTGTCGATGCACTGAACTTTTACCAACCTGACTGTCTTATTCCTCAATCTTTTCTCATCTCTCGCAACAACCCGAACTGTTTGTCTAACAAAAGTCAAATTAGGCTCTACTACCAACCCTGTCGGAGGAATAGTAGTCTCTGGATCATGCATGTACTTGCGAAGATGAGACACATGGAATACATTGTGAACACCTGTCAAACTGCTCGGCAATTCTACTCTGTATGCGAGCTTTCCAATCCTTTCTAAAATCTGGAATGGACCAACATATCTTGGGGCCAATTCCCCGACTTTTCAAACCGTACCACACCCTTCATTGGTGATACTTTAGTAAAAACTCCGTCTCCCACCGAGAACTTTAGGTCTTTGCACCTCATACCTGCGTGATTCTTCTGTCTAGATTGAGCTTCCTTCATCTGTTCTTGGATTAACTCAATCTTTTCTGACGCCTCTCTAACCAAATCCGGACCTTAGACTAATTTGTCTCCGGTCTCCAACCAACAAGTTGGCTATTTGCATGGCCTACCATACAAAGCTTCAAAAGGCGCCATTCCTATACTGGTCTGATAATTGTTATTATAGGAAAACTCAATCAGATGTAGGTGATCCTCCCACGATCCACCAAAGTCCAATACACAAGCTCTCAATAAACCCTCGAGTACCTTATTGACTCTCTCTGTCTGCCCATCCGTCTGTGGGTGATATGATGTACTCATCTTGAGCTTGGTACCTAATAGCTCTTGTAGACTCTTTCAAAATTCACTAGTGAATAATGCATCTCTACCGCTGACTATGCTACTAGGAATCTCATAATGTCTAACTATATTCTTCATGAACAACTTTGCCAAAACAGGTGCCGTCCTAGTTGACTTGACTGGAATGAAATGGGCACTCTTGGTTAACCTGTTCACTATAACCCATACACTTACATTTCTCCTATTCGACCTTGGCAACCCGTCTATAAAATCCATGGATATCGATCCCATTCTAGACCGAAATCCCTAAAGGCTGAAGCAACCCACTTGGCTTCTGATGTTCGGCCTTCACTTGTTGATAGTTTGCACACTGCCTAACACAGAAGCAGACATCTCTCTTCATTCCTTCCTAATAAAAGCTCTTCTTCATATCCTAATACATCTTGGTCCCTCCAGGATGCATCGTAAACTTGGATCAATCAAATTCTTCAAGAACTTCTCTCCTTAAGTTCTCTACATTAGGAACACATAATCGTCCCTTTTTTCTCAAACATCCTCTTTGGTCAGGACTAAAATCCTTTAAATCATCAATCTCCGACCCTACCTCAAGCCTTCTAATCCTCTCGGCTAAAATTGGATCCACTTTCTATTTAGAAGCTATCCTTTCGATCAACACTGGGCGAACTTCTAAATAAGACAGCATGGCAGTATCCTGATTAGAACTAATAGTTGATCTTAACTGCACACCACAACTAGCCAAAGCTTCTAGATCCTTCCACTCCGCCAACATAGCTAACACCACATTCTGAGGTTTTCTACTAAGAGCATCTTCTACCTTGTTTCCTTTCCCAGGAGTATACTCTATACCGAAATCATAAGAAGCCAAAAACACTAGCCACCTCTACTGCCTTATATTCAACTTCTTCTGAGAGAATAAATATTTTGAAGACTTATGGTCGGTATACAACTCAAATCTATCCCCCAAAAGATAATGTCTCCAAATCTTCAAGGAAAAGATCACTACAGCCATCTCCAAATCATGAGTATGATATCTTACTTTGTGCGGTCTAAGCTGTTGGAATGTGTAGGCAATAACTTTACCCTTTTGCATCAATACTGCTCTCAACATGCATCATGTACACTACCAACTCTTGGTTTTCATCTGGGACAACTAACACTGGTGCATTGGTCAACAAATATTTTAAATTAAGGAACCCTTCCTCACATTTGTTGGACCAAATAAACTTCACGTCTTTCCTGATCAACTTAGTCAAATGTGTTGCTATCCATGAAAAATACTTAATGAATCTTCGGTAATAGCCAGTAAGTCCAAGAAAACTCCTGATCTCGGTTATCGTTTTTGGTCTCTTCCAATTATTGACAGCTTCGATCTTAACTGGATCGATTGACAAGCCTTCCTCTGAAACCACATGACTAAGAAACTTAACATATTTCTTCCAAAAATGACACTTGGAAAACTTTGCCTTTAGTTGATTCTGCCTCAGCGTTTCAAGCACCACTCTAAGATGAATCTCATCTCTCTTTCGTCTTTCGAGTACACTAAAATGTCATCTATGAATGCCAATACGAACCTATACAAGTGCTCTCGGAAAAACTCGGTTCATCAAATCCACGAAGAAAGTAGGTGCATTTGTTAATCCAAAAGGCATCAGTAACCGCTCATACGAACCATATCTAGTCTGAAATGCTGTCAAAGGAATGCTGTCCTCCGCTATTCTCAACAGATGGAACCTTGTCGCCAAATTCAATTGGGAAAACACTCTGGCTCCACTCAACTGATCAAACAGATCATCTATTCTCGGCAGAGGGTACCTAATCTTGATCGTCCTTTCGTTTATCTTATGATAGTCGATGCACATCCTTAACGACCCATCTGGTTTCTTCACGAACACCGTGGCCGCTCCCCAAGGCGAACTGCTTGGTCTAATAAAATTGCTTCCTTCTAGATCCACTAGCTGCACTTTCAATTCCTATATCTCTGTTGGTATCATCATGCTAGGTGGTCTACTCACAGGTTCAGCTCCTAGTATGAGATCTATCCGAAACTCAACAGCTCATTTCGGTGGTAATCTCGTAGCTATCTCAAAGACATTAGCAAATTCTCTTGCTACTCGAACCTAACTTAGCTCTTCTCCTACCTCCGTGGCACTTAACAAAGCACAAACACTCCTATTGGGATTCTCCACTGAGAAGATGATTCGGTTATAACTATCTGGGTGTCTCACTGATATTTCATTATCCTAGTAAAATATCCTAGCCTCATACTTACCCAACCAATCCATACCCAAAATGACCCTGAAATCTATAAAATCAAAAACATACAAACTGCATGCAAACTTATGACCCAAAAAATCAAGTTCTAACAGGTTACATCTCATCCTTAGAGTTGCATACCCTCCTATTGGATTCAAAACCCTTAAGGAAGTAACAAGGTATGTGGGTTCTATGCATAACCTATCAACCAAATATTGTGATATAAATGAGTGTGATGCACCGGTATCAAATAGTACCCTAACTAGTGTACTCTGAATCAAAAGCGTACCTTCCATCACAGTTTTCCTTTTATTTGCTGCAGTAGACCTAGAAGAAGATGGTGGTCCAATAGCAAAAACCTTCCCCATGTCCGCCCGTGACTGGCTATGGACACTGATTCTTATAATGCCCAACGTGGTCGCGGTTGAAGCATTTCACGTTCTACTTTTCTACAGGCTTCTTCCCTTTGCTTATTCAGCAATCATAAGCATAATGACCCTTTTTGTCACACTTGAAGTATACTAAATCATCCTTTTCCTTCTTGCCGGCATCCCCTTTCTAGGGTCCCTTCTTCTTAAAGAATTTCCTCTTCTTTCGCTGAGGACCTTGGGATTCTATGGCTTCTCTCTAGTAGAACATCAAGCATCTCTTTATGGCGGATGACCATCTCCACCACCACATTATAAGGCTCTCGAATGTGTGTCATGGTCATTTTAGCAAGCTCAAGTATCAGTCCTCAAATGAACCTCTCATTCCTTCTGATGTCAGTGTCTATAGTGGCATACCTATATCGAGACAGCTCATCAATCATAGCAGCATACTCGATTACTAACATATCTCCCTGGACTAAATCCATAAACTTCCTTATCAACGCTGACTTTGCAACCTCAGATAAAAACCTTTGCTCAAACCTCCTTCTGATGTCAGCCCATGTCAATTCTTCCTCCGGAACTCCAATGGTAACACTATTCCACCAATGAAGTGCTGCCACTTGCAACTGCCTAGAGGCCAGCCTCCTCTTTTGCTCATCATCTAAGCCTAGATCGGTAAAGATCCTCAAGCAATGTAATAACCAATTCTCAACCTCAACAACATCCTCCATTCCGAAAAATGGCTTTGCACCAAGACTAGTGTAGTCTCTGCTTAGTCTAGCATAATTATATCCAACTGGAGCTACAAGATTAGCTCCTCCAACATTACCAGCTACTCCAGCCTGCAAAAGGTTGGCTAATAACTGATACACCATCCCCGCATTTATTGGCGGATTTCCAACACCCATATTGGCTTCAGCATTTGGGTTAGCATTAGCCGGTCGACCTGAGTTCCTCTTGGTATTAGGTTCGAGCATTTCCATTAGATGTGGTGCTTTCTCCACCTAGATTTCCTCTTCCGTTTCCTGCTTCCATATCTTGTTTCTTGTAAATTTGCATACGAGCCTTAGTAAGATATAGAAGAACGGTCTAAGAGAGAAGGGAACGCGTACTTATATATATATATATATATATATATATATATCAAATACAAGTACATTACTATAGCGTTTACCCAAACCCCAATCATATTTCTAATTCATTGGATTATGTTTAAAAATAACTTTTAGGTTTAAATTTCCTATTAAGTTTTATATAAACCTATGCTCTGATACCAACTTGTAATATCCCCCTACTTGGAGGCCCAAATCTAACGGCTATGGATGCTGCAGTCATCCATAGTTATTAATTCTCGGCGACTAAATACGGCAATGTTAGATTCAGTGATACACAGATCATAAAAATATGGAAACAAAAATAACAATCAAAACACATTTCCACATTCCAAAACATTTCATGTTCATCACATGATCCCACAAGCACTAACTACGTTCAGGAAAATATAATTATTACAAATACGCCAAGAGTAACATATGGAGATGCCCCCTTGGTTGATCAGAGTATATAGTAAGGCAACAAAACGAGTTTGCTTTTACATCTAAATACACAACGGAAAAGGATAACTCTAAATAACAAGAATGCCTCCTCCACGTCTCTGGAAGCTTTATTCATCTAAGAAGAGAACCTGGAAACCATAAACCTCAAACTACTCAAAATCAATTGAGTAACCGAGAGTTTAAGGGGAAAACAAAAACTTCGAGTCAGACATAAAGCCTGGTATGAATAATAATCTAACATCTCAATCCATTTAGATATCTAGTGAGACCATGCCGCTTAGCGGAACGGGTTTTCCCCTCACTAGTATCCTAAAACCCTTTTTAAAACCATATACCATGCTCCTGCATCTACAGTGGTTTAAACATAACATTTCAAAATATTGTGATGATATGCATACATATTAAAACATTCAAGATTTCCCATCCCTTGTTTAATTTGACTATCTGTCACATTTTTAGTTTCTAGGGTCATTATTAACCTATTAGTTTTCATGGGCTTACTAATAACCTTTTCATAAATTTAAGGACTCCCCATCCTATTCATAGTTTTCATGGGATCACTAAGAACCTATTGTCCCCTGCCAAAGACTTAATTAATTTCATTGGTTCTCCCTGAACCTATTGGTTCTTCAAATAACTTCTATTTTATCCTAGTTTTCAAGGGTTGACTAGGAACCTATTGACTTCTGTCAATCACTTAATCCAGATATAGTTTTCATGGGTTCACTACAAACCAATTGGCCCCTGCCAACCATTCTTAAAGCATAGTTTTCATGGGATCACTATGAACCTATTGGGTTCTCCAATAACTTCAAATAATAGTTTTCATGGGTTTACTATGAACCTGTCTCCCGGACAACTTCAAGGTTTAGGCATCCTATATTCAGGTCTTCCAGAGATGCAATTCTACTCATTCAAGGGTTTAATCAATTTATATTCACTACTGGGTTAACCTAACTGGTTCTTCTACCCTTTATCTCCAAAATGCAGTTATGGGTTTTTTATCATGTGAATATATTTGGACTTGAAGAAGCAAACATAATAACAAAACAATACCACTCCAGTGGGTTTAATGTCCTTGAAATACCTTTCATATATACATGGTTAATCCCTTTAACCTAAAATTTTATCAAGGAAAGCTTCTTCATAAAATCATTTTAAAATATCCTTTGTTTAGCTTTGGGTTTTTCCTTTAAAAATGAGTTTGGTTTACAAAGCCTTTCGAAACCTTCAAAACCTTGCTTTCGATCTCATTAGATAACCTCCTTCGAAAGCATATAAATTTATTTTCAAAACATTAGGCTCCTACCTTTCAAACACTTCAAAACCTTTCTTTCAAAACCTTTCGAATGTATTAAACTATTAACATTTAACTTTAGAAGCATAGCTTCAGAACCAATTGAAAGTACCCCTTTCGAAAACATGGAAACTACTCCTTTCGAAAACATTGATATCTTTCGAAATCATTGGAAGTGTCCCTTCTGAAGCCATTGGGTTTATATTAAAAATATCATTGGGTCAAAGTGATCATAAGCAAAAGTACCTCTTTCGAAAACATTTAAAGTTCCCAACATGACTGACCCTTGCGGGTCGCAAGGTACCTCTAGAGTCCTACCACTGCAAGTCTCAAATCTAACAACTCTCCTCTCATAGTCTAAGATAGCTTCGTATGTGGTTAACCAATCCATCCCTAAGATCATCCCATACCCCGAGAATCCCAAAACATAGGCGTTACAGTCAAACTCTACGCCTAGGATAAAGATTTTCAAACCACTACAAACCATATATAAGTGTACTGATCCTCCTATGGGGTTTGAAACAATAATGGGGTCTACTACTAATGATATGTCCAAGTGCAAACAATCTACTAGAGAGTTAGAGATAAAAGAGTGTGATGTTCTGGAATCAAATAAATCCGAATAGGAAAATCAGATATAGAAATCAAACCTTCAACTGTGACTTTCCTACCTCTATTTGGAATGCTACAGGAAGGTGCTGTGTCTAACGCCTGAATCCGCGCAACTGGTGCACTCGCTCCCTGGGGACAACTCCTACTCATATGACCGGAATACTCGCAAGTATAGCACTTACCCTTCATCTTCTCCTTCGAGCAATCCTTGGCCACATGTCCAACCTTCCCACAACCATGGCATTTTATTCCTTTCTTAATCTGCTTCTGAGGACCATCACCTTTCTTTTTCTTCTTATTCTTTTCCCACCACTTCTTCTTTGGACCTTCTGACTTAACCTCCTCTTTAGACTCTCCTTCCTTGACCGTATCCGACATAAGCGCCATCTCGACCAAAGACTCATAAGTAGCTCCCATCGGTACATGAGTCAGCAATAATCCCTGAAGAGGTTGATTCAATCCCTTCGCAAACTTTATAGCTTTTGCGGCGTGTTCACCAAATTCATACCAAACCGCGATAGCTTGTTGAATTAATTGATGTACTCCTTGACAGACAAACTCCCTTGCTTCAAATTGATAAACCTCTTCAGCTAAACACTCTCTTCCGCCTGAGACAGAAACTTCCTATCAAATCGCTCCCGAAATCCATCCCAAGTAATATTCCTTCCTCCAACTCGATCACCTCCCACCAATAAGATGCTTCCTCCTTCAGCTGCTAAGCAGCTAGCTGAACTCGCTGCTGACCATCCAATCCTAAAAGACCAAAAACACTCTCTGTGTCCCTAAGCCATGCTCTCGCCTCCACAAAAGTCTCCTTGCCTGAAAAAGTCTTCCCGCCCAAACTCGCAAAATCTTTACAAAACTTAGAGAAATTGATGGCGGCAGGTGGGTTGATGGAATTCCCACCCGTTGGTGCAGGATTGGGCACAGGCCCGTGCACCTCTAGAGTCATGGCTTGTAAGTACCTACGAAACCAGGCTGGGACTGGAATGCCCTCGGGAAGGTTCGGGGCATCGGCCATTCTACGAAAAGAAAACGATAGTTTAGGAAAGAATCAAAGGGAGATTGAACTGGACTTATGAGTGGTTTTTTATAGAAATTCTTTTATACTTAAAATCATTTCTAAAAGTTCTTTTCTGAAAAACAAGTTATTTTGAAAAATACTTTACTTTCAAAATAAATTCTTGGAATCCTGTAACCTTAGGCTCTGATACCAAGTGAAATACCCTACACCCCTTAATATACCCAAAAGGACACATTAAAAGATGTGGTGCGTTGTAGGTATAACTGAAACTAACAGAGACTAAGATTCACAAGATAGAAATAGGTAAAAATAGCAGAAACTAAATAAGTATTTAATTAAAAAAAGCTTCATAATTAATTCATAAATAAGTCAAATGCCAAATACAACATCCATATCTCAAAACCCATCATGTCTTATGAAACAAAAAATCATAGTCTCAAAATCAGAGTGCGTAATATCCCTCATAAATAAACTAGTGCATACAAGAACAAAAGCTGAAAATAAAAGAAGTACATAGAAGAAATCTCCTCCAAGAAGAACTCCAAGCTGCAGCAATCTACTAGCTTCTCCCTTGATTGTCTAAGGGGGAAAAGGGGGAAAATAGAGGAGTGGGTCAAACTGAAAGTCTGGTGAATGATAGTAATTACTAGAGTCTTTAAGCAAGATAAAAGTAATAGACTCTACAACAGTTCTAGCATAAATAAGAATAACAAAGGAAATAGGAAAGAGATAAACAAGAAATAAATACGATTAAATATTGCTCAAGATAGGTTAACTTTGATTGCTTGCACTTGTTCTAATTTAATTAGGCTGAATTCCTAATCTTGTAATTAGGATGTGACCCTAATTCTACCCTTTTGATCGGCCTACTACTCCATAAACCTTACTGCGAACCAGCCGCTATATAACTCCCTACACAGTAGCCAATGGTATCTACGGAAGATGCACAGAGAAACTACTATGGATTCAGATGACATATATAGCTCCCTACACTGAAGGCAATGGTGTCTACTAAAGACACTCATACTAAGCGATTGGAACTCATAGCTATTACTGAGCACCCGAATGGAAGTCGCACGTGTAATTGCCACCATGCCCATGCTACCTTTTGCTCCACCTATTGAGTTTTCTTATTAACTCAACATCCAGCATAAGCGTGCCCCTCATCTCACTTCAGGCAAATGTGAGATCACCATGTATCCATAGAATCTATAGGGGAAATGCTGTTGGTACTGGCTCTTTATCCAAACAATATCTAGTTGCGCCCCTTATCCAAATCCCCCGTGATTTGGACTTCTCTTTGACCAATTACTACCATTCTTAGCGTAAGTGTGCCCTAGGGAATGCTATTTGGTACAGGTCCTACTTTCATCTTTGCTTATTAACTTAGGTAAATTATTTAAATAAGCCTTTACACTTTTCTCTACTATCTGTGCTTATTAATTTATCCTAAGTCTTAAGATAAGCCTTATTTTGTTCTTTTTCTTATTATAACCTATGTTATAATCATGCTTATACCCAAGCTCTAAGTGTAAAAATAAGCTTCTTTCATCTTTTACTCCATTTAGTTATAATTCTATGTTATAACTATGCCAATTATCTTTAATTAGTCCAATTCTAATTATAATTAGACGTAATTTTAGTCCAATTCCATTATATATTACAGTCTTTGTAATCTACATCTTATTTTTCTTCATTCAATATTCTTACTTATAAAATCCATATTCACGTTTAATTTATTCTAATCCATATGTGAAAAAAAGGGGGATGAAGAGAATAGACGCTTGCATAAAATCCAAAACGTCGAAAAAGATGTAAATAAGAAATACATAATAGTAAATAAACTTAAATACTGTAAATCAATAAAAAAACTATGCTTAACAGTAATAAATTATAATTAACAGAAATAATACTAAAATTACTGAAAGGAATAGCTAAAAAGAAATAGACTGAAAATAATTCTAAAAACTGTAAATAACTACTGAAAAGGGCTATTCCAAAAATCGTAGTAAAAATACAACTATTGGAAATCCTATTATTTTAAATTACTTAAAGAAATCTTATAATAATTACAATCACTAACCTCCGGCCCTAAGCTTTTCCTTCGGTCTTCCCGGATCCACTTGGAGTTGTAAAATAATTTAATTTATAACAATTTTCTCCTTTGGAAAAATTATTCCGTTTAGGGTCCTTCCTAGAAAGGTGAACCCAATTGAAAAAACCTAGAATTAGAAAAAGTGTTAGGTTTAGGGGTCTATTTATAGGTGTAGATGTGGATCTCGGATCGTTGGATTTGGAGCTTGAATAGGATGCAACCATGTCATAGGCTGAATAGGGGTCATCGGATGCAGAAACGGAGGGACCAGATTGAAATAAAGGATGCAAATGACGTGTTCGATGGCCGCTAATTCGTTCGAACGAATTAACGTTCGTTTGCCTGCCAAAATGCAAGGCGGGTCCACCAGGCGATCGACCGACCCTTGCCCAGGTCGATCGGCTGGTCGGCCTGACCATATATATATATATATAAATATTTCGTTTTATTTCTGCTTATTTTGTTTATTTTATAACTTGGTCATATTAGCTCGGTTTCTGACGTTCTATGTATGGAAATTGACCAAATAATTACCACGGACACGATGGTGTAACTTTCGTGGCTTAATTCTGTTAATTTCACAAAGTTATTTTATTATTTAATTAATTAACAAATTAATTATTACATGTTAAATTTTAGGTTGTTACAGTACCTCTTTCGAAAACATTGAAAGTACCACTTTCGAAAGCTATGTAAGTGGCCTATATTTACCAGACAAAAAGTACCTTCTGAAAGCATTGATATCTTCAATACCATCGAAAGGCATATAGTTACATAAGGGTTCCGACTTGGTCGAAACTACCCCTTCAAAAAGCATCAAGTTAAAATTTTAGTAACTCATTCGTAAGCTACTACTTTAAAAAGGCGGTAGCTTTCCATCGAAAGCCTGTATTAAAATACCCTTTCGTAAGTATTAGTTTCAGCTACTTCGAAAACTCTTTGTAAACAGGCAAGCGCTTTTCGTTAGAAAACAAAACAAAGATATCGACCCTTTCGGAAGCTATGTTTCGACACCCTACCTTCTGCCTTTCTCTAATCCACTTCATACCAACTAAATGATACCATTTGTATTGGTTTCGGCTTTACTGGTTTCGACCAAGAATGTTTCGACTAGATTGAAGGCGGAAGCTCTGGGTCGAAAGCTATTCTAAAGGAGGCGGAACCTACTTTTCTGAGCAAAAAGCTGTTTTTACCGATTAAAGTAATATTTTTGTAACTAACTTGCCCACATGTAAACAATTGATTAGTTACCTTAAACTTTCAAATTATTTTACAAATAATCGCCGCATTTTCTCAGATCTAAAAACTGAATAACATTAACAAATAAGCCATTTCCATTTAACATCAATTAAATCATTTAGTTCCTCCTTTCAAATAATTTAATTTCAATAATAAATCTCTTAGTAAAAATCCCCAAAAGTCATAGAAATTCACTTTTAACATGTTATCTAACATGTATAAGTCTCAGACCCAAATTCATCATATAATAACTAAGAATAATTTTTAAACCCAATAATACATGTTTTCCTTTAAAAATTCATAATTAATTCTCCACAACTCGGAAAATTATAAAAATTGAAACCCAACTCCAAAATCATGTTTCACATAACATATAATTTTTCCATGGCATTTAAAAATCATTTACTCTCGGTTTTGCCCTAAAACTATATATACTCATATTTAAACCCTTGGATTAAATCAAACATATTATAAATCCAAGCATATCATCAAAAATCATCATATTATATTTAATCTTAAATCCGAAAATAAATGATCATATAAAAAACAAAATAGAGATGTAGTGATTATTACTCACCTTAGATTGGATAATGAAATTGGAGATTGATTCTTCTAGCACGATCCTAAGCATTTACTTTGATTTCTCTTTTCTTCTCTCTCCCTAATGGCCGGCTTGGTTTTAGCTTTCTTTCATTTGTTTTAGTTGTGGTAATAATGAATGTGAATGGCATGTTAATGTGTATAAGGGTGTGGTGGTATGGGGCGACAATTTACTCTAATGCCATTATGCTTATTTAGCTAACCCTTAACCCTTTTATAAACCCATTCATTTTAATAGGCACGACAACTAAATTTATTCACCAACCTCAATCTTCTTATCACTCTACATTATTCTATTTAATTTATCTAACTAAATCTCTTGAATAATGTTAATAAAAATTAGGGGTGTTACATATTAGCTGGACCACATCTTTTAATTTCATACAACTATCCTGTTTAAGTCTCAATTTACTCATTGTTGCATTCCACACATAAGATGAGTAATGATAGGCAAAGAACATATGCTTGCACGATTCTAGTTCTGTATCACATAGAATGCATTTTATATTGTCTGTTCTTCCCCACTTGCTTGCACGATTCTAGTTCTGTATCACATAGAATGCATTTTATGTTGTCTGTTCTTCCCTACTTGCTTGTTCTCACTCTAGTTGGTAGTTTGTTGTTGATTGCAAAGTAGACACAAAGTGGCATTTGAGGACAATTTTCATTGTTCCAAATGCATTTTACAACTCTACTTATGCTTGTTTACTTCTAGTGAACTCCTATGTCTTCTTAAAAGAGAGTTTGACTTTTTTGCTAGCAAACCATTTCCAATAATCACTATCTGCATTGTTCTACATAGGCAGCTTACTGATAGCTTCCTTATGTGGATCTATGATTACATGCATATTTGTTTGCCATTGATTATCTATAATAATTTAAGATACTACAACATTAGCTCCTCCCTTAATTAACAAATTATTCTAACCCGGTTTGTTAATAAGTGCATCATGTTTAAACCAAGGGTCAAACCATAAGCTTGTTTCACTTCCACACTTAAAATTTCTCAATATACCATTTTTCCTGCATTTTAGAATATTTTTCCATGTGCTTGATTGGCTACTTTTTAGTAAAGCACTCAAAAAATTGCATATTTTTTAAGTATTTGTATTTCATCCACTTCGACCACATATACTCAGTTTATATAAATCTCCAAAAAAAAAATTAATGACAAGTTTGGTTTAAGTCATTTACATTTCTTAATCCAAAATCTCCCTCCTTTTTTGGCATGCATAGTTTTTTCTAACTGATTTTGTGGTATCCCCCTTTCCATAAGAAATCAACACATCTCTTTTCCAATTAATGAATTGATGCTATTGTTGGGTGACTCGCATTGTGTGTGGATAATAGGCACATATTGGAAAAAGAACAGTCTCACATCATGAAAATAATAGAGGTGGAGCAGTATATATATGAGTTTGGTTGCATGTAACAACAAGGGATTCCTTTTGTTAAAAGATGTTGGACAAACTTATATGTTGCCTCCACATAGGGATGTGCGGATGAGATTTCAACATGGTATCGGAGCCGATGGTAATGCCTAAGACAATGGACAGTGTGCAAGAGATTTGTAAATCATGGTGACTAGCGGTGTAGACTTAAGTAGTTAGACTTAAGGTGGAGCTAGATCATGGTATGTTGGATCTGGTAGAATGACACGGGAACAAAGTCTCGATATGGTGCAGGCACCGTGTTGGCATATTGGAAGACGCATACATAGATGCGAGCCAAGGTGGAGATATGTTGGGGGTGTCTTGCATTGTTTATGGGTAATGGGCGAACATTGAAAAGAAAAATGGTCCCACATCATGAAAAATAATAGAGGTGGAGTGGTATATATATAAGTTTGGTCAGATGAAAAAACAAGGGATTCCTTTTGTTAAAAGGTGTTGACCAAACCATATGTTTCCCCTACATAGGGATGTGCGGACATGATTTCAACATGGTATCAGGGCCGATGGAAATGCCTTGGACAACGGACAATGCACAAGAGATCTGTAAATCATGGTGACTAGTAGTGTAGGCTTAAGTAATCGGACTTAAGGTGGAGCTAGATCATGGTACGTTGGATCTGGTAGAATGACACGGGAGCAGAGTCTCGATAAGGTGCAGTCACCGTGTTGGCGTAACAAAAGATGCATATATGGATGCGAGCCAAGGTGGAGATCCTGTTGGGGTGTCTCGCATTGTGTGTGGGTAATAGGCGCATATTGGAAAAATAATAGTCCCATGTTGTGAAAAATAATAGAGGTGGAGTGGTATATATATGAGTTTGGTTGCATGTAACAACAAGGGATTCCTTTTGTTAAATGGCGTTGGCCAAACTCATATGTTGCCCCCACATAGGGATGTGTGGACATGATTTCAACAGCTGTAGGGATTTGAAATGCTTGTAATCAATATAAAAGATTGCAAATATTACAATTTTGATTAGTTCCACTCTTCCTGCAATTGATAGTAGCTTGCTTGACCATGTCTCCATTCTCTCTTTTATTTTCTCCACCAGTATTGCACAGTCATTATCTTTTATTTGGTTCATTGATAGTGTGTAACGACCCGCATTTTTCGATAATTAAAATATTGAATTTAATAATATTTTGTAATTTAATATTGGAAGAAAATAAAATTTATGATTTACTAATGAGAAAACTAACTAGAATGAAATTTAATAATGTTAATTTAATGTAATCGATGACATTTGAATGTAATCTCTATTAAATGGAATAATTATAAAGTTAATTTGGTTAAGAATTATAAATAAGGAAATAAACCAAATGTTGTATTAAATGGTGGATTGTACGTAATTAATTGAAATCTAGTTAATATAGAATAACTAATCAGTATGTGAATTTATTAGTTTTGTTTGTTAACAATGAACATAGAAATGTGTTTGAAATTGTAAGTTGTAACAATTATTCAATTATCATTTCACTATTTAATCCGTTGAAATTAAATTGGAAATCAATTGTAATTAATCCACTTAAATATTGCAGTTAATATGAATTAAAATGATAACTGTAGAATATTGATGTAATAAAACGTAAACCAATGTTAATTATATCCATAAGGTGAAAGTTGATTGAATAATATGATGTAAATCAAAATAATGGATTTATTGGAATTTAAAATATAATTAATGTGTTTATTTCAATTGAAACGGAACATTGTAATTTGTGCAATATTTAATATTGGATTGACATGGAAATTTTGTTTTAATGGATTATAAATTTATGTATAATTAGAAATGATAAAAAATGTTAACTTTTAAATTTAAATTTAAAAGGTGATTAATTTAATTTAATAATAACTTATTTAATTGGCGTGAAAATAGCCATTTTGGCCACTGTCTTGGATTTCGATGAAACTAGTTTCATCGGATTTGTAATAGTGAATTATTGTAGGGTTTCAAATTTCGTAGCAATCGGACTTGTCGTTTGATCGTGTGGGCTCGAAACGCGTAGAATTCAATTTAATGAAATCAATTGAAATTAAGATGATATTTAAAAGCTAACTTCTCCATACAATGGAATTAGGACTTGAAACCTGTTCCATTGAATTTAAAAATATCAAAAACATCTATTTTGATATATGGGATGACCTACTTTTGTTTCGAAGGCGGAACGGGCTTTTCGGGTCGTTATTGTCGTTTCGAACTAATTCGATATGTTCATTCTTTCTTATCGGGTCTTGTCTATATAAATAGATTTTTTCTAACCCTAGTAACTTTTCTATCTCTTATTTCTGTACGTTCAAATCTATCTGTCTATCCCTATCTCCTCTCTCCAATGGCATAAACCAAGTTTCAATTCCAAAAACCTTATTTCAATTTCAAATTCAAATCGAAAATCAAACTCCTCAAAACTATATCGAATTATATATCGTTGGAAAGCTCTCGATGAGCGTTATCCACTGCTGCTGCTTGTTTTTCGATTCGAGTTATCGTTTAGCTAGAATTCATCGATCATTTTCGGTCGTTCGTATTAGGTTTTGGGGATTGGAGGGTGGATCTTTGACGAGGGTTCGATCGGGTTGTATGGGAGCGTAGAGGAGGTCGAGGCAAGGCGATCCAGGGGTTTACTTCGTGTCGAAGTGGTCACGATCGGACGAATTTTGGCACAAATCAAACGGCGGTGGCGAGTGTCCAGGGGGGCGTCGAAGGTGGCTGCGCTTTGGGCGTGGGGTCGGCTTGGGAAGGCGAGGCCATCGATGGTGTCTGATCTTGGTGGTTATGGCCGTAGGCGCGGCGATGTTTGATATCTGATGGCGGCTGTAGGGTTTCATCGTGTCGATCGAGATGTAGATAGGTTTCACGTGAGCAATGGGCGAGGTGACGTGGCCTTTGTTTTTTATTTATTTTATTCAAATTTGAATTTCAATCGTTCTAATGTTAATAACTTTTGCATACGAGGTCGGATTTATGTGCAGTTTTCTCCGTTGCGATCGTATTAAAATTCCGGACAATATGGAACTAGTTTGGACGAATTCTGAGACTATTCAATTTGGGCCTTTAATTGGATTTTAAATCGATTTGAAATCAAAGGTGAGTGTTTTAACCCACTCACGACTACTAAACTATCTTATGTTAGTTAAATTTAAATCTATAATATGATTAGAAATTGATTGATTGTTGTTTAGTGTATTTAAATTGGCATTCCAGTTAAATCTGACTTTTATTGAATTTAGTCGCCATTAATTTAAATATTGAACTTTAAATAGTCAATTAAATACCTGTTAATGTAATCGGTTAATTGTTGTTATTTATTAGCTGATTTGATTGATGATTGTGATGGATGTTTAATTATTGATATTGGATGACATGATGTTATGTTATTTTATTCATATATTGGATGACTAGATGTTATGTTAAATTGAGTTTACTGATTTGAAATCTGAATATGGTCCAGATTTGTTTAAATGGATAAAACAGTTTGAATTGATATTATTTTCAAATTAATTATTTTAATATAAACTGTTTAGAGATATATTATTTTAAATTTATTTAGATTATCAAAATATTTACTACATAAACCTTTTCAATAATCAAACCATTTTATATTAAACCGTTTAACCTATATAATCTATTTTAAACTACTTTAATCTACTTTAAACTATTTTAATCTATTTAAACTATTTTAATCTATTTTAAACTATTTTAATCCATTTAAACTACTTTAATCTATTTTAAACTATTTCAATCTATTTAATCTATTTAAACTATTTTTAAAGTATCTTTAAACTATTTAAAACTATTTAAACTATTTTAAAACTATTTAAAACCATTTATGGCTATCTAAACTATTTTCAAAAATTTAAACTATGCAAGGCTGAATTGTTTATATTTAAATCTTGTATTTAAAAGCAAATATGGTTAAATGATGTTATAACCTAAGTTGGGATTTGAAAGGATATTTTCTTGTGAAATGTTGAGTAAATATGATGATTTTGAAATGAGAGTTTAACTTATTTTGTGGATATGATTTCGAAAGTAAATATGATTTCGGAAGTGATATAATTTTGAAGTAAAATATGATATTTTGATATCAATTATGAATTAGTTTTGGAAATGTAAAAGAACCATCCAGTGTGAAATAAGCGTTCGGTTGTTAAAGAGACCGAGATCAGATATTGTCACGCTCTCTGCCAATACCGAAAACCACTTTAACAACTGTGTACGTAGTGGAGATTTCAAAATGTAGTAGGATGGTTTGGCGAATGATTCTGTATGAGGTATTAACGTAGCCCTGACTCCCTCGAGTCAGCTTGATGTGACTAAAACAGAAGCTATACCTGGGCCAAGTGAGATTGCACCTTCGATCGGACATGCTTCTTCGATACCATATCTATTGCTTTGAGATTGATTTGGTAGCCACCTCTCGATTTGATTATGGGAGTGTGTTTCGAGGTGGGCGGTAGTGTCTGCTATGCGTTACCACCAGCCCGGTTCTGCAAACGGTAGAATCCTACCCTAGCATTGCCTCGCGTGCCTTGTCACATGGCTTATCGCACCCATTACGAGTTTGGTTTGTGTCGTACCTATGGAGTGCTCCCTGATAGCCCATCGGTTTGGTGGAATTTACAGTATCTGTATAGACTATGACATTTATATAAAAATGTGTTAAGGGGGATATGCGTAACGCCTTAACACTATTTTAATACTTTACTTTACTTTACTGATAGACATATTATAATAGCGTATGTTACTACATAGTAGATAGTTTAACGGATCCTTAGGAGATGGAATCCCGAACAGCTCTTAAGTTATTGCACGCACGTTTGACACTGAATATGAGATGTAAAATCCCGTAAACATCTCTGAAGCCGTTACACTTATTTACTGTTGATTTAACTTACATAAGATCTTTTAGTTCTGACTTGAGTGTTTTGCCTTTTCATTACGCTCGGGTCAGTCTGAACTTTTTAGTGTATTGAAGACTCTATTTCTGGAGGACGAAGACGGAGATTTGTATACTATTTATTATATTTATTCCACTGCATCATGTTGTTCCGCTGCATTATTTATTTATTCCTGCTGTATGTAACTCTGATTTGTATTGTAAAAGTGTAATCAAATGTTATTTGTAAATAGCTTCATTAACTGTTATTTGATTATTATATTTTGTCATTCCGCTGTGAGATTTTGTGTTTGTTTTATTTCTTTCTCTTCTTTTTCTCATTTACCCCATAACAATCCTCCCTTTTGAATGGTTGGAGTTTGACATGTGTGGTTTATTGTCAATTTAAACCGTCCAAAAAGGTGGGTCGTTACATTCGGTATTAGAGCTTTGGTTTAGCGATAACCTTAGCTTTGTAGGGTTTGACTCATTAAGGATAAGGTAGTAATATCCTAGAATGAGTTGTTTTGAACGTGTGTGTATATATATATACGAGAGAGCGTACTTATTTGTCACGTACGGGAATTTTCGACTTTCGAAAATTCGACATCGATACTCACTTTATCGAGTGCCGGAAACTCCAATAGTGAGGGTTTTAAGAAAAAGAAAAAGGCAGAAGAAGAAGAAAACAGAAGAAAGAGAGAAGAAGAAAGAAGAACATCAGAAGCAGAAAACAATATCAGAATCTCACATATCGCAGCGGAACAATATATAATAGATAAATGAATAATCTTTAAACAAAGAACTATATCATTTTATACATACATCAATCATCAGAGTCAATATACAACTCAATACAACAATGGACAGTTATATAAACTTGTCCTCATACAGAATACACAGCGGAATAAATATATCAGATACAAGTACTACGTCTCGTCCTCCAGCTTATCTCCAAAGCTCCAGAATATCCTGATAACACAACTCTAGACTGCCCATGTGGAAATTGGTGGGCACCCAGAGTTTAGAAGGGAAACAATAAACTCCGAGTCAGTCATGGTGACTGGTGTAAGATCGTAAAACAGTTATTCTTTAAAATAAACAACAGGAAAACTTTAATGTCAATTCGCAATGCTTTTGGAAAATGAAACTACCATAAGACCTCCCACCACACACACAATGCAAACGCAGACTTGGAGGAGATTTCTTCTTATGTTAGTCAAAGATGCTTACTACGCAAAATCAAATCATTTTTGATATTATTATTAGTGCATAGTGGAAAACATTTCGAAAGTAGAATATAAATCTTAGCCAGCATAGGTACCATTATATTATGCCTGCTATAGCTGCCTCCTGAGGAGACAGGTTATACAATTGAAATCGTAAAGGCTCGTATTGTTTCTTTGGATTTCCAACAAATGGTCAGGCTAAGGAACTTCCTTTTCCACGATGGATACGTCCCTGGAATAGACGACCCGAGAAATAACCTAACATTACGGTTAGATCTCTGCCAACACAAGGCCGGGTTACCTCTGCAAAAATAGGTAACTACTGACACGCGTATGCCATCCCCCGATCGTCACCGATCTTCCCGAGGATCCCCGATTCGCAACAAACCACATAATAAAAATAATGCAGTAACCACAGAGGTTAAGTATCTGGGTTCCATACCATGATACCACCTTTATCCAGAAGGAATGACATACACTAAGGGGCGCTACTCCCTAGAACCTTGCCGCATCCTTCCTGTTTCGACCATTTCCGAGGTGTGAGGCGCGACGAAGTCTCGTCCACAAAGCTACGCTTTCTACAAAGCCATGCTTCGGGTCAAACAAATGATCAACCTATGATCACAAAGATATAAGATCAAACAAATGATCATATCGCAAATGATCAAACACTGATCATTTCACAGCAACACTTAGTATGCCACGTTACCAAATTGGGAGTATATCGCTGATAAATTTCAACTACATAACCTCTGAGCTCATACGTCTCAGAGAAGGGTGTTAAGCTAAGAGAATAAATTCTCCGCCACCAACAGAAATGTATTTGAAAGAAATCAGCTTTATATCTCAAATTGTAACGTCAGACACACAATCCATACAAGTCTGTTCCGGGATCGAACAGAACCGAAGGCACTTCTCACGAAGCCCTTGCATATTCGGATAAATTTCTAATCACGTCCGGACTTCCCGTCACTAAGGGTGATAAAACCTCTAAATCGAAGATCAGTCGATGTAGAGTAATTCGACGGTAATCCTTCCGTTTTCAAAAATATCCGGTCTTCAACACCGGTCTTCGAATGCAATTCATAACGACGTATCACATATTCGGAATGGGTTATACAACCCCATGGTCCTTTCCCGGCTAACCCGAATAGTGAGCGCTTATTTAAAAATAAGTGTGGCATTCAAATTCATCCAATTCACAACAAATACCTATCTAAAGGTAATTATTGATAGTCGGTTATTTAACTATCAATAAAGATGCGCAACATCATCAGATTCCAAATAATTTTCCAAATTATTTCATCTTCAAAAATATCTTTACTAGATATAAAATTTCCACACTTTAAAATAAATCAACGTTTATTTTTAAATTAATTCTCATTTCTTTTATAAATTCCATATTGAATTTACATCTTTCAAAATATCTACTAATATACGATTTTCAATCGATTTCACATATTCACTTTCGATTTATCTTTAAGAAGATAAATTCTCAAAAACATCTCATTTCATTTTTGGAAAAGCAATTCCATACTTATTTAAAAATAAGTAATTCACAAATCTATTTATTTTCAACATTTGAAAATATTCGATATACTTAAATAAATGTTAAGTATATATTTCATTCTTTGAGGAAATCATTTCTATAACACATTTATCTGAGTCAAAACGAATGTTACGTAAAACATCGTTACGACGACTCAAAATCACTAGTATAGGGATTCGGAATTAAAATAGATGTATAAATCCCAATACTATATAAAACATTTCCTTTCGGAAATGATTTACTATAACAACAGTGTTATAGTTCACCATTTCCTTATTTTTCGAAAACGTCTATTTCAACAATAAAAATGTTGAAATCTATGTATTCGATATCATAATACATTTTAAAAACATCTTTAAAATGTTTAACTTCATTTTCAATGTCACTTTTCCAAAACTATCCATTTTACTTAACAATATATTCACTGTCCAAAATCGTGAATATACTTCACTAATTACATTTCACTATTTTCTACACATTTTATTTCAATAATAATTCGCTATCCAAAATCGCGAATATATCTCCTTTAACAACCTTCTATATTTAATTTATCAAATCCAATTGATTTCGAATTTATAAAACAACGTTTATAAATTCGAATTCTATTTTCTAACAACTTCAATTTAATAAATTCCTTTTTATTAACCAATTCAATTTATAACTCAATTTTCTACCAAAAGTCCATTCTATAAGTTAAACACTTATAATTCGTTTATTTACAAAAATCGTTCTTTTAGGACTTCACAAATCATTTATTCTGTCCTTTATAAAACCCATTTTAACATCATTTAAAACGTCTTTAAAACTCCTTTATACTTTCATCACTTTGATTTATAAAAATCAAATTTTATAAATCTTATATATAGAGCTTTCATAATAAATTCAAAAATCTCTATTTAAACTATTTAATAAATAAATCAACTTTTGTTTCAAAATTCACATTTCGGTTATATTTCACAAAAATCACAATTTTTAATAACATAAAAATTTTAACATTTATTTATTTAAAATGAATTGATTCCAAAATTCAATAAAACGTATATTTTCAAAAATCACTTTAAAAATCCTTTTAAAGTAAAGTCGTTATTTTTAAACTTCAAAACTTGAATCTGATGATGCAACATCACCAATTAGTCAATCACAACAACAAACATCATATATCAATATGATAACAGAATATACATCAATATCTGTAAATAAATAAATACTGGTGAGGAATCCAGTTGGATCCCTCCAACCTGTTTCCCTGCATCCACAGACGTTAGCACAATACCAATTCCACTTCGAGGTGGAATATCGCGGTATATGGGTTTTATAAAAATATCCGCTTACTAACGGCGCAATAGGGTCTCATCCGCTATACGAGGCGGGAAATCAATCAATCCAATATATACATATGCCAATATGTATATATTGCTATATATATATATATAGATATATCCTACTATATCTAATATCACATCCAATAGCAATCATCAATCAATAACTGTAAAAATTCCACATTCAATTTGAGTGAGAAGATCTCACCTTAGCTTTTATTTTGCCATCCATTTTCCCATTTTGATCGATTCTTCATTTTAGACCTTGTATATCAATTTTAGACAATTTATTAATATTCGAAATAATTCGAACGATTAAATTTTCGTTTGGTAATTTAATTATCCAATGATTAAATTTTTCAAACCAATTTCTAAAATAATTACATAAGTTAGTTAAACAAACTCATCTCCAAAAATACATTATTTTAAAATTTAAACTAGTGGATTTAAAAATATGTATATATTTATTTATGCTATGTTAGCATATATATTAAAATGGAAACAGAAATGGTTTTTATATTACCCTGTTATGTATAATTTTCTTCAAAACCTATCTGTATAAAATATTTTTATCTGTAAAGTTTCTCATTTTCATATTTGTATAAACTGTTTGAAGCTATATGTATATATCATTAAATCAAATTCAAATCGAAATAAAATTCAACTTTGATTCATATAAATAAAAATTGAAAGTAATTAAGTTGATATACCTCACTAAACTGCTCAACTTAACCCACTGATAACTCGACTACACCCAAAGACAACTCGCCCTAACCCCACGTCTTCGCCTGACCTCCTCTCGCGTTCGGCCACGCTCGAGCCACCATCAAGGCTCAGATTCGCGACCACCCAGTCCCTAGCGCTGCCACGCTTAGTGTCGCTGCCACCGCCGCCTGACACTCTCGAGACCCCCACAACCTCGCTACCCAAACGCCCAATCGCGACGCCACCTACCAGTCGAATTCCAGATCGCCCCAGAACACTGCTTGCGAACGCGACAGCCCCCTCGTCGCCGCGCCTCGCGATGCCCCTACGCCTGCTCCAGATTGCCGCGACGACAAACTCCCAACCATCGAGCTCCGCCCCGGCGCGATACCTCGCGATCCCCATCTCGTCGCCACTCCACTTGCAATGCACGCGCGATTCTTGCCTCCCTCCATTCGATTTCGCTTGCTCCTCCCAGAGTCGCTCGCGAGGCAAAAATCATGTTTTGAAATCGCCTACCTCCTTTCTTTATTTGAATGAATACGTAGAAGAGAAGAGGAGTGAACGAGATGTTTTAAAAATGAAAGAGGTATGGGTTGCGTGGTTTTTCTTCGTGATTCTCGGCGTAGACACTGGGGCGTGCTTTACGGAATGAAAACGTGGTGATGTGTGACAAATTTAAATTTAAATTTAAATTGAATTCGATTAAATTTCAAGGCGTTTGCGTGTCGTATGCTAACATAATAACTCCGAAAAATACGAAAATTGAAATCCAACAATAATTCAATATTACGGACCCAATGGAACTGGTGTCGTCGAATTCCGAGACTGTGCCCCGGAACGTTATTTTTAAATATCGATTCAAACAATAATTTTCAAAACTGAACAAACCATTTTCAAATTCGATTCTGAAGCTTCTATTATCTTCAGTAATATCAATACGAATTTTAAAAGCTTTCGAAATATTTTTCTTCAACTTTAAATTGAAGATTTAATTTTTATTCAGCATTCAATAGATTAAATTTTATAATTTAATCGTCAAATTCAAAGTTATATTCGGGATTCAAATTAAATCATCGTTCAAATATTTAAAATTAATTAAATATTTTCAATTTAATTTGTTCAAAATTCAGGGTCGTTACATATTAGTGTTATAAAATGTTTTTATATTGTGCTAATTTGTTCTGTTTAGTATTTATAAATTCTGGTCGGTACATTGAACGCTATGGCATCGATAGGGATTTCTAAACACTTAATATGGTAGACTAACATAATATTGTTTTTGAAATATAGGTAAATGAAATAATTTTACCTAGTATTATGTTTTGTATATAAAAGAATAATTTTATAAAGGATATAGTTGGATGTGATATGTTGATTGTTAGGTAGAGAAATTTTATAAATATTGGTTGTAAAATAAGATTTACAGATAAAGTAAATATAAATTGGAAATTTAAGAACTTAAGTTCTAGAATTTTGAAATTTGTTCTCAAAAGATTTTGGAATATAATATTAGAATTATTTGGAAGTATTTTAGATATAAATATTTTCAAAGTGATTTGAAAGAAGTGGTTTTAAAGGAATTTTTAAAGGAAATAAGTTCTGTACTCCCCTCTCTATCACTGGAAAATAATTTCGGTGATGAGTGCACGCATCATCGATGTTCATTTTCGAGTTTCAAAGTGGAAAGACCGTTGTAGTAGTTTTACTGCACATTTTTTTTGATAAAGAAATCTTAATTTTAACTTCTAAATATGATTAATATATGAAAGATATGAGTATCTATATTATTTTAAAATGATTTGAAAATGGAACCCGACATTTAGTTCTTAAGTTTCTATAAATTAGAAATTTTAATTATTATAATGAATGAATTCTTGACTATATTAATAATTGGAAACTTCTAAAATGAAAAATAAGAAATTAAGAGTTAAGTGATTTATGAAATTTAAAGAAATTGAAGGTTGTCACTTATAAATTAAAGAGTAATGAAATTTTAAAAGGTGTAATTATTGAACATTTTGTTAATTAGAATGAATAAGATAAACTTGTGTAACATTCAATTATATTTTAAAAAAACATATATATAACTTACCAGAAATGTTTAAAAGCTAAAATGTTATATAAGAATATGTAATAGAATATTATACAAGTAAAACTCAAGTAATGAAAGTGTTCAAATGGAATTATTTCCATAAATAAGAACTTTGATGTTACTAAATTGTAATAAACTTAAGTTAATAATTTGAAATGCTACTAATTAAATTTAATAGAAAAGTGAATACTGTAAGTAAATGATTATAAACTTAAGTTAATGTTTGAAACTATTTATAATTAAAGTGAGTAGTAAAAGTGAATAATATGTTTAGTAAATGATTATAACTTCAGAAAATTTTGAAATGATTCAGAATAGATTTAGTATTTAATAATACTATATATGAAAGAAATAAATGTGAAAAAGAAATAATCTATTAATGGTGAATTAAATTTGTAAAGAGACTTACATAATATTTTAAGAGTTAATTATGGATGATCTAAATAATTGAATGGAAATAACTTATGTAAGTAAACGAATGTAAATAAATGGAAAAATGACATTGTATGAATGAATGGGAAATGTTTTTTTTAAAGTAATGAAGTTAAATTAATAAAATAATCATTGTATGAATGAATGAAAATAGATGAACAGTAAATGATATGAAAGGATACTAATAAGAATAAACTAAAATAATATTTGAAATTCTTAGTTGTTTTGGCTTGCGGGATGTTTGGAAAAGGATATTTCTAATTGTTTAAGGTAGTATGAATAATCTATTAAGTGATTATCTAAGGCTATTGAGCGTAGGTTACACTTGATAGTTTATTTATCACTTTGTACGATTAAAAGTTTCTGAACCTGAACAGACCATTAGTTTTGATTGTTATGGATGTATGATTGATTCCATTGGTGTATATAATGGTTGAATTGTTTTGTTTGCATATGTTCTATGTTGATTTGCTTTTGTTACTAATTGAAACAACTAAATATTTCTCTTTTACATAATTATTAACTTCTATGGATATATAAGTGAAATACAGGTTTATGGAAGCAATAGCTACTGCTTTTGGTTTCATAAGTAAAGCGTCGTTTGCCCGACAAATAGGTACGTTTTCAGATTGCGGTTTTATAGCTATATTATATTGTTTTCCCATGGTTTGGGATGTATTACTTTTGAAATATGATATATATCTTGTTATTATTGATATTATTATTTTTCCGGACCTCTCCGTACAAAGGAGACTCTACCGAAATTTTCCGTGAATTTTTGACTTAGAAAATTTTATGAAAGTAGAATATTTTCAAACTTTTATTTACTTGAATATGAGGGATTTAATTGTTTATAAATTGATATATTTTATTTAAAATACTTAATTTCGTAAATTAATTGTTTATAAATTGAATACTTTGAATAAAATATATTAATTCCTTCTTTTACCTTTTCGAGGACGAAAAGTTTTGAGTGAGGGAGAGTGTAACGACCCGCATTTTTCGATTATTGAATATTGAATTTAATAAGATTTTGTAATTTAATATTGAAAGAAAATAAAATTTATGATTTATTAATGAGAAAACTAACTAGAATGAAATTTAATAATGTTAATTTAATGTAATCAATGACTATTTGAATGTAATCTCTATTAAATTGAATAATTGTAAAGTTAATTTGGTTATATATTATAAATAAGAAAATAAACCAAATGTTGTATTAAATGGTGGATTGTATATAATTAATTGAAATCCGGTTAATATAGAATAATTAATCAGTATGTGAATTTATTAGTTTTGTTTGTTAACAATAAACATAGAAATGTGTTTGAAATTGTAAGTTGTAACAATTTTCAATTATCATTTCACTATTTAATCTGTTGAAATTAAATTGGAAATCAATTGCAATTAATCTACTTAAATATTGCAGTTAATATGAATTAAAATCACAACTGTAGAATATTGATGTAATAAAATGTAAACCAATGTTAATCATATCCATAAGGTGATAGTTGATTGAATAATAAGATGTAAATCAAAATAATGGATTTATTGGAATTTAAATTATAATTAATGCATTTATTTCAATTGAAACGGAACGCTATAATTTGTGCAATATTTAATATTGGATTGACATGGAAATTTTGTTTTAATGGATTATAAATTTATGTCTAATTAGAAATGATAAAAATTGTTAACTTTTAAATTTAAATCTAAAAGGTGATTAATTTAATTTAATAATAACTCAATTGGCGTGAAAATAGCCATTTTGGCCACTGTCTTGGATTTCGATGAAACTAGTTTCATCGGATCTGTAACAGTGAATTATTGTAGGATTTCAAGTTTCGTAGCGATCGGACTTGTCATTTGATCGTGTGGGCTCGAAACGCGTAGAAATCAATTTAATGAAATCAATTGAAATTAAGTTGATTTTTAAAAGCTAACTTCTCCATACAATGGAATTAGGACTTGAAACATGTTCCATTGAATTTAAAAATATCGAAAACCTCTATTTTGATATATGGGATGACCTACTTTTGTTTCGAAGGCGGAACGGGCTTTTCGGGTCGTTATTGTCGTTTTGAACTAATTCGATATGTTCATTCTTTCTTATCGGGCCTTGTCTACATAAATAATTTTTTTTCTAACCCTAGCAGCCTTTCTATTTCTTATTTCTATACGTTCAAATCTGTCTGTCTATTCCTATCTCCTCCCTCCAATGGCATAAACCTAGTTTCAATTCCAAAAACCCTATTTCAATTTCAAATTCAAATCAAAAATCAAACTCCTCAAAACTATATCGGATTATATATCGTTGGAAAGCTCTCGATGAGCATTATCCACTGTTGCTTCTCATTTTTCTATTCGAGTTACCGTTTAGCCAGAATTCGTTGATCATTTCCTACCGTTCTATTAGGTTTTGTGGATTGGACGGTGAACCTTCGACGAGGTTTTGATTGGGTTGTATGGGAGCGTAGAGAAGGTCGAGGCAAGGTGATCCAGGGGTTTAATTCGTGTCAAAGTGGTCACGATCGCCAGAATTTGGCACAAATCGAACGACAAAGGCGAGCGTCCAAGGGGACGTTGGAGGTGGCGGCGCTTTGGGCGTGTGGTCGGCTTGGGAAGGCGAGGCCATCGATTGTGTCTGATCTTGGTGGTTGTGCCCCTAGGTGCGACGATGTTTGATTTCTGGGGGTAGCTGTAGGGTTTCACCATGTCGATCGAGATGCAGATAGGTTTCATGTGAGCAGTGGGTGAGGTGACGTGGCCTTTGTGTTTTTTATTTATTTTATTCAAATTTGAATTTCGATCGTTCTAATGTTAATAACTTTTGCGTACGAGGTTGGATTTACGTGTGGTTTTCTTCGTTGCGATCGTATCGAAATTCCGGACAATATGGAACTGGTTTGGACAAATTTTGAGACTATTCAATTTTGGGCCTTTAATTGGATTTTAAATCGATTTGAGATCAAAGGTGAGTATTTTAACCCACTCACGACTACTAAACTATCTTATGTCAGTTAAACTTAAATCTATGATATGATTAGAAATTGATTGATTGTCGTTTGGTATATTTAAATTGTCATTCCTGTTAAATCTGACTTTTATTGAATTTAGTCACCTTTAATTTAAATATTGAACTTTAAATAGTCAATTAAATACCTGTTAATGATAATCGGTTAATTGTTGTTATTTATTGGCTGATTTGGTTGATGATTGTGATGGATGTTTAATTGTTGATATTGGATGATTGGATGTTATGTTATTTTATTCATATATTGTTATCACATTGCAAGTTCCCTTAGTCATCGATAAGAAAATCACCATGGGTTGAAATGATACATACCCGAACGATCTATAAATGTCACATCCTGAAATTTTCGACTTTCGAAAATTCGACATCGATACTCACTTTATCGACTGTCGAGCAATCGAGTGCCGGAAACTCCAATAGTGAGGGTTTTAGAAAGAAGAAATAGGTAGAAGAAGAAGAAAAGAAGAAAAGAGAAAGAAGAAACAACAGAGAACAAGAGCAGAAACAGAAACAGACAACAATATCAGAATCTCACATATCGCAGCGGAACAACATATAATAGATAAATGAATAATTTCTAAAACAAAGAACTATATCATTTTATACATACATCAATCAGAGTCAATATACAACAATGGACAGTTATATAAACTTGTCCTCATACAGGATACACAGCGGAATAAATACTATCAGATACAAATACTACGTCTCGCCATCCAGCTTGCTTCCAAAGCTCCAGAATATCCAGAATATCCTAATAATCTAACTCTAGGCTGCCCGTGTGGAAAATGGTGGGCACCCAGAGTTTAGAAGGGAAACAATAAACTCCGAGTCAGTCATGGTGACTGGTGTGAGATCGTAAAACAGTTTATCTTTTAAAATAAACAACAGGAAAACTTTAATGTCAATTCGCAATGCTTTTGGAAAATGAAACTACCATAAGACCTCCCACCACACACACAATGCAAACGCAGACTTGGAGGAGATTTCTTCTTATGATAGTCAAAGATGCTTACTACGCAAAATCAAATTTTTTTTGATATTATTACTAGTGCACAGTGGAAAACATTTCGAAAGTAGAATATAAATCTTAGCCAGCATAGGTACCATTATATTATGCCTGCTATAGCTGCCTCCTGAGGAGACAGGTTATACAATTGAAATCGTAAAGGCTCGTATTGTTTCTTTGGATTTCCAACAAATGGTCAGGCTAAGGAACTTCCTATCCATGATGGGTACGTCCCTGGAATAGACGACCCGAGAACCTAACCGGATCTCTGCCAACACAAGGCCGGGTTACCTCTGCAAAAATAGGTAACTACTGACACGCGTATGCCATCCCCCGATCGTCACCGATCTTCCCGAGGATCCCCGATTTCCAACAAACCACAAAGTAATAATAACTGTGCAGCAACCACAGAGGTTAAGTATCTGGGCTCCATACCATGATACCACCTTTATCCAGAAGGAATGACATACACTAAGGGGCGCTACTCCCTAGAACCTTGCCGCATTTGTCCTGTTTCGACCATTTTCGGGGTGTGAGGCTCGACGAAGTCTCATCCACAAAGCTACGCTTTCTCAAAAAGCCCTGCTTCGGGTCAAACAAAAATGATCAACCTATGATCACAAAGATATAAGATCAAACAAATGATCATATCGCAAATGATCAAACACTGATCATTTCACAGCAACACTCAGTATGCCACGTTACCAAATTGGGATATATCGCTGATAAATTTCAACTACATAACCTCTGAGCTCGTACGTCTCAGAGAAGGGTGTTAAGCTAAGAGAATAAATTCTCCGCCACCAACAGATATGTATTTGAAAGGAATCAGCTTTATACCTCAAATTGTAACGTCAGACATACAATCCATATAAGTCTGTTCCGGGATCGAACAGAACCGAAGGCACTTCTCACGAAGCCCTTGCAATTTCCGGATAATTTTCAATCACGTCAGGACTTCCCGTCACTAAGGGTGATAAAACCTCTAAATCGAAGATCAGTCGATGTAGAGTAACTCGACGGTAATCCTTCCGTTTTCAAAAATATCCGGTCTTCAACACCGGTCTTCAAATGCGATTCATAACGACGTATCACATATTCGGAATGGGTTATACGACCCCATGGTCCTTTCCCGGCTAACCCGAATAGTGAGCGTATATTTAAAAACAAGTGTGGCATTCAAATTCATCCAATCACAACAAATACCTATCTAAAGGTAATTATTGATAGTCGGTTATTTAACTATCAATAAAGATGCGCAACATCATCAGATTCCAAATAATTTTCCAAATTATTTCATCTTCCAAAAATATCTTTACTAGATATATAATTTCCACACTTAACCATTTGAAAACAATTTCAAATTAATTTCCACATTTCAATTTTATCTTTAAAAGATAAAATCTCAAAAACAGTTCATTTCATATTGGAAAAGCATTTCCATACTTATTTAAAAATAAGTATTTCACAAATCTATTCATTTTCAACACTTGAAAATATTCGATATACTTAAATCAAATTAAGTATATATTCATTCTTTAAGGAAATCATAAATTTTACATCTATTTGAGTCAAAACGAATGTTGCGTAAAACATCGTTACGACGACTCAAAATCACTAGTATAGGGATTCGAAATTAAAATAGATATATAAATCCCAATACTACATAAAAATATTTCCTTTCGGAAATCATTTACTATAACAACAGTGTTATAGTCCACCATTTCCTTATTTTTCGAAAACGTCTATTTCAACAATAAATGTTGAAATCTATGTATTCGATGTCATAATACCTTTTAAAAACATCTCTAAAATGTTTAACTTCATTTTCAATGTCACTTTTCCCAAAACTATCCATTTTACTTAACGATGTATTCACTATCCAAAATCGTGAATATATCTCCTTCAACAACCTTCTATATTTAATCTATCAAATCTAATTGATTTCGAATTTATAAAACAACGTTTATAAATTCACCTTTATATTTTCTAACAACTTCGATTTATAAAATTCTCCTTTTATTAACTTCTAAAATTACTTACCAAGATAAGTGACTTCGGGTTTATAAACAACGTTTATAAATCACATTTACATTTCATGACAATTTCAACTTATAAAAATCATTTTATTAGCAAATTCCGTTCAAATCTCATCTAAGTGCAAAAAATCTAATTTATAAGTAAATTCCTTATAAATCTTCTATCCCACAACTTCTATACAATTAATACTTCACCATTTATAAATCTATACATCTCGTTCACATATGATTTTTATTATCACTTCATTTTTTAACACTTATAAAAAACTCGTTTTATAATTCCAATATCTTAATTTATAAAATGTCAACTTTATAAACCTTTTTAAGTAAACCGTTTATAACATTTTAAAAATCTCAATTTAACCCATTTTATAAATCAATCAACTATTTATTTCAAAAAATCACTTTTCGATTATATTTCACAAAGATCTTAACTTTTATAACTTTAATATTTGAACGTTTATTTATTTAAAATAAATCACTTCAAAATTTAATAAAACGTATAATTTCAAAGATCACTTTAAAAATCCTTTTAAATTCAAAGTCGTTATTAAAAACTTGAATCCAATGATGCAACGCATCAATTAGTCCATCACTACATCAAACATCATATATCAACATATGATAATCAACAAATATCACAATATCTGTAAACAATAAATACAGTTGAGGAATCCAGTTGGATCCCTCCAACCTGTTTCCCTGCATCCAAAGATGTTAGCACAATACCAATTCCGCTCCAGTATGGAATTATCGCGGTATATAGGTTTTTATAAATCCGCTTACTAACGGCGCAATAGGGTCTCATCCGCTATACGAGGCGGGAATCAATCAATCCAATATATACATATGCCAATATGTATATACTGCTATATATATAGATATATCCTATTATATCTAATAGCACATTCAAACAGTCAATCATCAATCAATAACTGTAAATAATTCCACATTCAAATTTGAGTGAGAAAATCTCACCTTAGCTTTTAATAGCAATCCGTTTCGTCTTGTTCTCTTTATGATTTCAAACTGTATAAATATTTACACAATTCGTTAATATTCGAATTAAATCGAATAACCAATTTCCATTTAGTAAAATTTTATTTTATCTAATCAATTTAATTTCAAACAGATTTCCTTTTAATAAAATATTTGAACAAATTGAACAATCACTTACCATAAATAACCAAATTAACTATTACTTTTAAATTTTTAAACCAATTCTTTTTAACAGTTAAAACATCTATTTTCACAATCCTATCCATATGTAAATTAATTTCTGTTTATTTTAAAAATAGTATGTATATATGTATTTTCAAACTGCACATATATTTTATAAAATTAGCTATAATAAATTCCATAAAAATTTGAATTTTATACATATAAACCTTCAACATTTTTAACATTCATATACACATCGAAATCCTTTCCATATAAATTTTCTGTTTTCAAACTTTATATACTCAAACAGGCGTATTTTTATTTTTAAAATTATCTGTAACAAATTTTCTACTTATTAGATAAATATATATTTATACTAAATTCAAATAAAAAAGAATTAATTAATACCTTCACTGTAAAATGCAACCCAGGTCGAGCTCGAGAACATCCCCTGCGCCACCCAAATCAACTACCTTCGCTCGCGCGAGCACGCGCTTCCTTCCAGTCGCCGTTGCCATCGAACCTCACTCGAGTCGCCGCTGATGAAACTGCCACGATGCCTTCGACTTAGATCTAGGGCAACTTGCAGCCTCCTCAAATGTCGACGCACTCGACATCACCTCATGCCGCAATTCGATCGTCACCATCGCGAGCACGAACTCCCCCAGGTCACCGTGAGCCTGCCACCGCCATCCCGACCCACTCGCGATTCCTCCTGCCTACACGATATTCAACCTAGCCCTAACCCTAGCCCACGGCCATCGATGAGTCGCCGCCTCGCGACTAGAACCCATACCGCGACGTGCGACTCGCCGCCACAAATACCCACCTCGCCTACGCGCTTGCGACCCCGACCCTTCGCCCCCCATGAGCTTCGAATCGGAGGCGATTCCCACTCTGACTACCCTAGGCTTCGGCCATGATTTAAACGAGAGAGGGGTTTTAATTTTTTTCTTCCTTGGCCATTACTTGATTTTTTTGAACGATGATTGTTTCGATTTCATTTCGAAAATAATAGAGGCAGAGGCTTCGACTTTTAACTGGAGATGGAAATTTCGTTTTTAATTTTAAGGGAGGGGAATGATTTCAAAAGAGTGGAGGAAGACAGAAGACATGGGATGCACGATGAATTCGTGGTCTCTGCGTGATTTTAGGCACGAAATTAGGGACGATGTCGTTTGTTTTAAATTTTTAAATTTAAATTTAATCTCGATAAAACTTAAATGCGTTTACTCACCATATTCTCACATAACAACTCCAAATGCCACGAAATTTGAAATCCAGCAATAATACAATATTACGGACCCAATGAAACTGGTTTCGTCGAATTCCGAGACTGTTTGAAAAATGACTATTTTTAACTATCGGTTAAACGATATAAATTTCAAAACTGATCAAACCAATTCAAAATTGGATTCTGAAGCTTCTGTTATCTTCAGAATTATCAACACGAGTTTTATAAGCTTTCCAAATATTTTTCTCTAGCTTTAAACGGCAGATTCAAAAATTTTTATTCAGCATTAAATAGATTAAATTTTATAATTAAATCGTCAAATTCAAATTTATATCGAGGATTCAAATTAAATCATCGTTCAAATATTTAAAATTAATTAAATATTTTCAATTTAATTCGTTCAAAATTCTGGGTCGTTACAAACTTCCCTCCTTAAAAGAATTTCGTCCTCGAAATTACAAGTTAGGAAAAAAAAATGTCCTTAACTCGTCTATCATTTTCAACATCTAAATAGTTTCACCAACTTATCAAAACAATTCTAATAAAGATTCGTTATTAATTCATCTAACTTTCCAACTTAAATTTTAAGTTTCAAACAACATTGTTTAACTTCTAAATTCAAATTCGAATTCAAATTCAAATTTAAACTTTCAAAATTTTCTCAAAAATTTTCTAACGCCCTAAATTTTCGAAAAATTTCGCCAGCGTCTCCTTTGCGCGGCTAATACGGTACGACTACAAAACGTCCCTACGGACTCTCAGATTTCAAAAAGAAAAAGAAAAAGCCAAGCGGCTAGAGAGAAATCATCAAAAACTCATATTATAATTCAAATACATACCTTTTTCGAGCAATTCGAATTATCTGTGAAATAAATTTTCCAATCCCTTTATACACCTGTATATCCTACTAGCCATTATATCTAGTTACAGCATTCAAATCATTTTGCAAATTCAATTACAAATTTTTCAATATAAACTGCTTATACATTCTTTACTTCACTGTTGAAGTTACACATATTCATTATCATTCAATTTTTTGCATTTCAATTTTCATTTGAGTTCAATTCAATTTGAATTCTATTTAACTTCTATTCTGAAATATTGAATTTTTATCGAATTTCTTTTGTTCACTTCAAACTAATCTCAAAACTTTATTTTATTTCACACAATTCAAATTCGTCTCAATATTCAGTTTTAACTCCAGTTTTATTTACTGACAAATTCAAAATGAATTTTAACATTCAACTTCATTTTCTTGTACTTGCAATTGCAAATCTATTTATTCATTCTCAAATTCTTTCATTTTCAATTGAATCTCATCTCTATCAAATTTGCAAATATTTATAAGTTATCAACTTATTTACATTTCGATTTATAATCACTTATATATTCACATTACAAATTCATTTCATTAATGAATTTTAATTTTTTCCAATATCTATCGGGAATTCCAGAGTCTTTTTCAACCTTTTCAAAACCATTTTGAAAACAAGTCAAATCATCCTTTGAACTTTCAAAACAAAACCCAACTTTTCAAACAACTTCCTTTTAAAATAATTTGGCAGCAATTTCTCTTTTGGAAACCCGAAAATGAACACCGGTGATGTCGCGATCATCATCGGAATTATTTTCCAGCGACCGAAAAGAGTTTAGAGCTTTCATCTCTTCAAAACATTTTTCAAACCTTTGAAATTCATTTTCAACTCCAAAAAGAATTTAAGCTTTCCAAATTTCCAAAATTTTCGAATTCCTTTCAAAACATTTCCAAAAACTCCTCTGGATTTCCGTTTTAAATTATAAGTCACATTTATAATTTACATTCTCAAATTTCATTCGTATATGAATTTATTTCTTAAATCTTGGAGTTACGATTTTAATTTCTTATTCAGTTTCAATAATAATGATAACTTTTCAATATTATCACTTTCCTAACATCCATGCAACCATATACTATAGTAATTCATAGAAAAATCATTTCTTTTCTATACAAAAATAATTTTGGGTAAAATTATCTCATTTACCCTATTTTAAAACAATACTGTGCCGAATTGTTCTATTCGAGTGTTTAGAGATCCCTATCAATGATCGTTAATTACTCGTATTGACCAGAATCCATATACCACTCAATAAATCAATCATCACAATATAAAACAATTTTTATATTCAATAACAAATACGCGCTCATATCTATTATTACACTCAACTCATTCTAGAGCACTACTGACTCTATCTCTAATGAGTAACACCCAACAGAGCAGGGTTGTCGCTTAACCATATGCTCTGATACCACTTTGTCACATCCTGAAATTTTCGACTTTCGAAAATTCGACATCGATACTCACTTTATCGACTGTCGAGCAATCGAGTGCCGGAAACTCCAATAGTGAGGGTTTTAGAAAGAAGAAATAGGTAGAAGAAGAAGAAAAGAAGAAAAGAGAAAGAAGAAACAACAGAGAACAAGAGCAGAAACAGAAACAGACAACAATATCAGAATCTCACATATCGCAGCGGAACAACATATAATAGATAAATGAATAATTTCTAAAACAAAGAACTATATCATTTTATACATACATCAATCAGAGTCAATATACAACAATGGACAGTTATATAAACTTGTCCTCATACAGGATACACAGCGGAATAAATACTATCAGATACAAATACTACGTCTCGCCATCCAGCTTGCTTCCAAAGCTCCAGAATATCCAGAATATCCTAATAATCTAACTCTAGGCTGCCCGTGTGGAAAATGGTGGGCACCCAGAGTTTAGAAGGGAAACAATAAACTCCGAGTCAGTCATGGTGACTGGTGTGAGATCGTAAAACAGTTTATCTTTTAAAATAAACAACAGGAAAACTTTAATGTCAATTCGCAATGCTTTTGGAAAATGAAACTACCATAAGACCTCCCACCACACACACAATGCAAACGCAGACTTGGAGGAGATTTCTTCTTATGATAGTCAAAGATGCTTACTACGCAAAATCAAATTTTTTTTGATATTATTACTAGTGCACAGTGGAAAACATTTCGAAAGTAGAATATAAATCTTAGCCAGCATAGGTACCATTATATTATGCCTGCTATAGCTGCCTCCTGAGGAGACAGGTTATACAATTGAAATCGTAAAGGCTCGTATTGTTTCTTTGGATTTCCAACAAATGGTCAGGCTAAGGAACTTCCTATCCATGATGGGTACGTCCCTGGAATAGACGACCCGAGAACCTAACCGGATCTCTGCCAACACAAGGCCGGGTTACCTCTGCAAAAATAGGTAACTACTGACACGCGTATGCCATCCCCCGATCGTCACCGATCTTCCCGAGGATCCCCGATTTCCAACAAACCACAAAGTAATAATAACTGTGCAGCAACCACAGAGGTTAAGTATCTGGGCTCCATACCATGATACCACCTTTATCCAGAAGGAATGACATACACTAAGGGGCGCTACTCCCTAGAACCTTGCCGCATTCGTCCTGTTTCGACCATTTTCGGGGTGTGAGGCTCGACGAAGTCTCATCCACAAAGCTACGCTTTCTCAAAAAGCCCTGCTTCGGGTCAAACAAAAATGATCAACCTATGATCACAAAGATATAAGATCAAACAAATGATCATATCGCAAATGATCAAACACTGATCATTTCACAGCAACACTCAGTATGCCACGTTACCAAATTGGGATATATCGCTGATAAATTTCAACTACATAACCTCTGAGCTCGTACGTCTCAGAGAAGGGTGTTAAGCTAAGAGAATAAATTCTCCGCCACCAACAGATATGTATTTGAAAGGAATCAGCTTTATACCTCAAATTGTAACGTCAGACATACAATCCATATAAGTCTGTTCCGGGATCGAACAGAACCGAAGGCACTTCTCACGAAGCCCTTGCAATTTCCGGATAATTTTCAATCACGTCAGGACTTCCCGTCACTAAGGGTGATAAAACCTCTAAATCGAAGATCAGTCGATGTAGAGTAACTCGACGGTAATCCTTCCGTTTTCAAAAATATCCGGTCTTCAACACCGGTCTTCAAATGCGATTCATAACGACGTATCACATATTCGGAATGGGTTATACGACCCCATGGTCCTTTCCCGGCTAACCCGAATAGTGAGCGTATATTTAAAAACAAGTGTGGCATTCAAATTCATCCAATCACAACAAATACCTATCTAAAGGTAATTATTGATAGTCGGTTATTTAACTATCAATAAAGATGCGCAACATCATCAGATTCCAAATAATTTTCCAAATTATTTCATCTTCCAAAAATATCTTTACTAGATATATAATTTCCACACTTAACCATTTGAAAACAATTTCAAATTAATTTCCACATTTCAATTTTATCTTTAAAAGATAAAATCTCAAAAACAGTTCATTTCATATTGGAAAAGCATTTCCATACTTATTTAAAAATAAGTATTTCACAAATCTATTCATTTTCAACACTTGAAAATATTCGATATACTTAAATCAAATTAAGTATATATTCATTCTTTAAGGAAATCATAAATTTTACATCTATTTGAGTCAAAACGAATGTTGCGTAAAACATCGTTACGACGACTCAAAATCACTAGTATAGGGATTCGAAATTAAAATAGATATATAAATCCCAATACTACATAAAAATATTTCCTTTCGGAAATCATTTACTATAACAACAGTGTTATAGTCCACCATTTCCTTATTTTTCGAAAACGTCTATTTCAACAATAAATGTTGAAATCTATGTATTCGATGTCATAATACCTTTTAAAAACATCTCTAAAATGTTTAACTTCATTTTCAATGTCACTTTTCCCAAAACTATCCATTTTACTTAACGATGTATTCACTATCCAAAATCGTGAATATATCTCCTTCAACAACCTTCTATATTTAATCTATCAAATCTAATTGATTTCGAATTTATAAAACAACGTTTATAAATTCACCTTTATATTTTCTAACAACTTCGATTTATAAAATTCTCCTTTTATTAACTTCTAAAATTACTTACCAAGATAAGTGACTTCGGGTTTATAAACAACGTTTATAAATCACATTTACATTTCATGACAATTTCAACTTATAAAAATCATTTTATTAGCAAATTCCGTTCAAATCTCATCTAAGTGCAAAAAATCTAATTTATAAGTAAATTCCTTATAAATCTTCTATCCCACAACTTCTATACAATTAATACTTCACCATTTATAAATCTATACATCTCGTTCACATATGATTTTTATTATCACTTCATTTTTTAACACTTATAAAAAACTCGTTTTATAATTCCAATATCTTAATTTATAAAATGTCAACTTTATAAACCTTTTTAAGTAAACCGTTTATAACATTTTAAAAATCTCAATTTAACCCATTTTATAAATCAATCAACTATTTATTTCAAAAAATCACTTTTCGATTATATTTCACAAAGATCTTAACTTTTATAACTTTAATATTTGAACGTTTATTTATTTAAAATAAATCACTTCAAAATTTAATAAAACGTATAATTTCAAAGATCACTTTAAAAATCCTTTTAAATTCAAAGTCGTTATTAAAAACTTGAATCCAATGATGCAACGCATCAATTAGTCCATCACTACATCAAACATCATATATCAACATATGATAATCAACAAATATCACAATATCTGTAAACAATAAATACAGTTGAGGAATCCAGTTGGATCCCTCCAACCTGTTTCCCTGCATCCAAAGATGTTAGCACAATACCAATTCCGCTCCAGTATGGAATTATCGCGGTATATAGGTTTTTATAAATCCGCTTACTAACGGCGCAATAGGGTCTCATCCGCTATACGAGGCGGGAATCAATCAATCCAATATATACATATGCCAATATGTATATACTGCTATATATATAGATATATCCTATTATATCTAATAGCACATTCAAACAGTCAATCATCAATCAATAACTGTAAATAATTCCACATTCAAATTTGAGTGAGAAAATCTCACCTTAGCTTTTAATAGCAATCCGTTTCGTCTTGTTCTCTTTATGATTTCAAACTGTATAAATATTTACACAATTCGTTAATATTCGAATTAAATCGAATAACCAATTTCCATTTAGTAAAATTTTATTTTATCTAATCAATTTAATTTCAAACAGATTTCCTTTTAATAAAATATTTGAACAAATTGAACAATCACTTACCATAAATAACCAAATTAACTATTACTTTTAAATTTTTAAACCAATTCTTTTTAACAGTTAAAACATCTATTTTCACAATCCTATCCATATGTAAATTAATTTCTGTTTATTTTAAAAATAGTATGTATATATGTATTTTCAAACTGCACATATATTTTATAAAATTAGCTATAATAAATTCCATAAAAAATTGAATTTTATACATATAAACCTTCAACATTTTTAACATTCATATACACATCGAAATCCTTTCCATATAAATTTTCTGTTTTCAAACTTTATATACTCAAACAGGCGTATTTTTATTTTTAAAATTATCTGTAACAAATTTTCTACTTATTAGATAAATATATATTTATACTAAATTCAAATAAAAAAAGAATTAATTAATACCTTCACTGTAAAATGCAACCCAGGTCGAGCTCGAGAACATCCCCTGCGCCACCCAAATCAACTACCTTCGCTCGCGCGAGCACGCGCTTCCTTCCAGTCGCCGTTGCCATCGAACCTCACTCGAGTCGCCGCTGATGAAACTGCCACGATGCCTTCGACTTAGATCTAGGGCAACTTGCAGCCTCCTCAAATGTCGACGCACTCGACATCACCTCATGCCGCAATTCGATCGTCACCATCGCGAGCACGAACTCCCCCAGGTCACCGTGAGCCTGCCACCGCCATCCCGACCCACTCGCGATTCCTCCTGCCTACACGATATTCAACCTAGCCCTAACCCTAGCCCACGGCCATCGATGAGTCGCCGCCTCGCGACTAGAACCCATACCGCGACGTGCGACTCGCCGCCACAAATACCCACCTCGCCTACGCGCTTGCGACCCCGACCCTTCGCCCCCCATGAGCTTCGAATCGGAGGCGATTCCCACTCTGACTACCCTAGGCTTCGGCCATGATTTAAACGAGAGAGGGGTTTTAATTTTTTTCTTCCTTGGCCATTACTTGATTTTTTTGAACGATGATTGTTTCGATTTCATTTCGAAAATAATAGAGGCAGAGGCTTCGACTTTTAACTGGAGATGGAAATTTCGTTTTTAATTTTAAGGGAGGGGAATGATTTCAAAAGAGTGGAGGAAGACAGAAGACATGGGATGCACGATGAATTCGTGGTCTCTGCGTGATTTTAGGCACGAAATTAGGGACGATGTCGTTTGTTTTAAATTTTTAAATTTAAATTTAATCTCGATAAAACTTAAATGCGTTTACTCACCATATTCTCACATAACAACTCCAAATGCCACGAAATTTGAAATCCAGCAATAATACAATATTACGGACCCAATGAAACTGGTTTCGTCGAATTCCGAGACTGTTTGAAAAATGACTATTTTTAACTATCGGTTAAACGATATAAATTTCAAAACTGATCAAACCAATTCAAAATTGGATTCTGAAGCTTCTGTTATCTTCAAAATTATCAACACGAGTTTTATAAGCTTTCCAAATATTTTTCTCTAGCTTTAAACGGCAGATTCAAAAATTTTTATTCAGCATTAAATAGATTAAATTTTATAATTAAATCGTCAAATTCAAATTTATATCGAGGATTCAAATTAAATCATCGTTCAAATATTTAAAATTAATTAAATATTTTCAATTTAATTCGTTCAAAATTCTGGGTCGTTACAATAAATTAGGGAAAAATCATTATGGGTTGAAATGATAAACTCGAACGATTTTCTGGATTTTGAATTTTAATTCGGGATTGCGAGTTGAAATGATATATACCCGTATATTTAAAATTATTGCAGGTTGAAATGATATATATCCGTATCACTTGACCATAGGGTAGAAAATTATATACGGACACCGGATTGGTTAAATTAAATGATTTTTAAATCCTTAATTTTTGAATTCAGTTAAATAATAGTTTGAAATAAAATTTGATTTCTATAAACTGAATTATTTTCGAAAATCCAAGCTTTAAATGTTGAAATTGGAATTGGTTTAAATGAATTGTTTAAAGGATTTAAATTGAAATTTCAAAGTTGAACCTTGAAATATAAATGAAATTCATCGAAATTGAGTTATTGAAATGTTTGAATATTTAAACTTTGAAATCTACTAAATTTGAAGTAGTTTAAATTTATAGTTCAAACATGGACTTGAAATCGATATAAATTAAAATGGTTTTAATGGGTATTTGAATGGAAAGACTTAAATTGAGTTTGTTGATTTGAAATCGGAATATGGTCCAGATTTGTTTAAATGGATGAAACAATTTGATTTGATATTATTTTCAAATTAGTTATTTTAATATAAACTGTTTAAAGATATATTATTTTAAATTTAAATTTATTTAGATTTTCAAAATATTTACTATATAAACCATTTCAATAATCAAATCATTTTATATTAAACTATTTAAACCTATTTAATCTATTTTAAACTATTTTAATCTATTTTAAACTATGTTAACCGATTTAAACTTTTTTAATCTATTTTAAAACTATTTTAATCTATTTAATCTATTTTAAACTATTTAAACTAGTTAAACTAATTTTAAAGTATTTAAAACTATTTAAACTATTTTAAAACTATTTAAATCCATTTATGGCTATCTAAACTATTTTCAAAAAATTAAACTGTGCTAGACTGAATTGTTTATATTTAAATCTTGGATTTTAAAGCGAATATGGTTAAATGATGTTATAACCTAAGTTGGGATTTGAAAGGATATTTTCTTATGAAATGTTGAGTAAATATGATGATTTTGAAATGAGAGTTTAACCTATTTTGTGGATATGATTTCGAAAGCAAATATGATTTCGGAAGGGATATGATTTTGAAGTAAAATATGATATTTTGATATCAATTATGAATTGGTTTGGGAAATGTAAAAGAAGCATCCGGTGTGAAATAAGTGTTTGGTTATTAAAGAGACCAAGATCGGATATTGTCATGCTCTCTGCCAATACCGAAAACCACTTTAACAACTGTGTACGTGGTGGAGATTTCAGAATGAAGTAGGATTGTTTGGCGAACGATTTTGTATAAGGTATTAACGTAGCCCTGACTCCCTTGAGTCAGCTTGATGTGACTAAAACAGAAGCTATACCTAAGCCAAGTGAGGTCGCACCTCTGATCGGACATGTTTCTTCGATACCATATATGTTGCTCTAAGATTGAGTTGGTGGCCACCCCTTGATTTGATTATGGAAGTGTATTCCGAGGTAGCGGTAGTGGCTGCTATGCATTACCACCGGCCCGGTTCAGCAAATGGTAGAATCCTACCTTAGCATTGCCTCGCGTGCCTTATCACATGCCTTATCGCGCCCATTACAAGTTTGGCTTGTGTCGTACCTGTGGAGTGCTCCCTAATAGCCCACCAGTTTGGTGGAGTTTACAGTATCTGTATAGACTACGGCATTTATATAAAAATGTGTTAAGGGGGATATAGGTAACGCCTTAACGCTATTTTAATACTTTACTTTACTTTACTGATAGACATATTAATAGCGTATATTACTACATAGTAGATAGTTTAACGGATCCTTAGGAGATGGAATCCCGAACATCTCTTAAGTTATTGCATGCAAGTTTGACACTGGATAGGAGATGTAAAATCCCGTAAACATCTTTGAAGCCATTACATTCATATTTATTTACTGTTGATTTAACTTACATAAGATCTTTTAGTTCTGACTCGAGTGTTTTGTCTTTTCATTACGCTCGGGTCAGTCTGAGTTTTTCAGTGTGTTGAAGACTCTATTTCTGGAGGACGAAGATGGAGATTTGTATACTATTTATCATATTTATTCCACTTTATCATGTTGTTTCGATGTATTATTTATTTATTCCTACTGTATGTAACTCTGATCTGTATTGTAAAGGTGTAATCAAATGTTATTTGTAAACAGCTTCATTAAAAGTTATTTGATTATTATATTTTATCATTCCGCTGTGAGATTCTTTGTTTGTTTTATTTCTTTCTCTTCTTTTTCTTATTTACCCTATAACAATTGTGACGACCCGAAATTCCGTGCTCGGAAAATCGCATCATCGAAAAGAAAGAAAGGGTGAGAAAGTAGAAAAGATAGAGAAGAAGAAGAAACAACCACAGAATCTCAACAGCGGAACGAATAAAATATAATATATCACATAATAGATTACATAATATCATATACATCAGAGTTATACAGATAATACAACACATACTAGACAGTTATAAACACCTGTCTAGTTAATACAACTCACACATCACAGATGTGATAACCTGAATTTTTGGCATTAGATAATTGGATAATTATCTGATTTTAACTATTGAAAACTATAATAAAGGTTGGATTAGAAATATCTGGAAATGATAAATCTTATGAAATATATATATGCAAACCTTGTATTATGGAGATTTATAGTGTATATATATATATATTATAATTAGAATACAATGTATATATATTATAATTGGGAGGTTATGTTTTGAATTTAATATAATAATTTTCAAAAGCTACTTCAAGTTAAATTTTGTTTATATTTTTAAATCCCTAAAGATAAATATTTATTAATCAAAGTATGATAGTAAAAAGGAGATTTAACAAAAGAGTTTATTATGCATTTTTTTTATATACATGTATATATGTGTATTTATTTATAATTAACTTTAAATCATTTTCTTTAAAAGCTATATAAGGAAATGTATGAATAGAAAATGTGTATAAACATTTAGAGCATAATACATAAATTAATAAATATTAACATAAGAAATATTTAAAATAAAAAGTTTAAGACATAAAAATATTAGTTTTGACATTTGTAAAATATATAGAACATGCATTGAACAAATGTAAATATCTCTCTTAATATTCAAACAAGTGTTAGCTTAGAAAAATATACAAGTGGCATTTTCTTTAAAAAAATATATATACAATTAAAAATAGTTGTATATGCATATCATTAACCCATATTCATTTTATTTCATCTTCCAATTCCTAAAAGAAAAAAAAACCAAGAAGAAATCAGAAACAGATTCAGATGCAACTTCAAATCAATTTAAACCTGAAACTAAACCAAAAGAGCATCCCAATCATCAAGAAAATCAAAATCTAGTAGCAGATGAAAATTCAAGTTTCAGATCAGTTTCAAATCAAAACAACTAGTGCAAACTTGATAAGCAAAACAAGGATTAAAACTTCAAACAAGCATATGCAAACTCAATTCCAGATCAGATTCAAAGTTTCAGTTCAATCATCAATTTCCAGATCAAAACCAGAAAGGATTAGAGCAAAACAAACAGCTATGAACTAATTAGTGTAAAACTGATTTCCAGTTCCAGTTCTCTGCTTTTCAAAACAAGGTGAGTAACCTAATGTAGTTTCTTCTTCTTTATACCAGTGAGTAATCTGACTTGTGCATGCAAGAATTAACAGTAGAAATATCTTGAATATGGCCTGAATAACTTAAATGTGTACCTGGTATATAAATGAATTGTTGTGAATTTTTATATGCATCTCTGTTCTCTGATTAAAATAATTATCAGTAAGTCAAACTAGAGCTTTTCACATTGTAATATATGTTTTGTGCTTGGTAGGAGAAGTACTTTTGAAATGTATGATGCATAGAGTCGTATACAGATATACTTGTACAGGAATATATATAGATATATATATATAAAAGATCTTAAGACAAGAACTTTAAGTTCTGTTTAACAATTTGGTTCTGCTGTAGGTTAAAAACTATCACACCTATCCTTTAAAAATCTTTAGCTCTCAACCTAGTTTGTTGTAAAGGGGAATGTTAAAAGCAAAGTTGGTTGTTTTTGAATGTATTTTGTTCTAAAAATAGTTTTGTTAAATAATATTAAGTATTGAGAGGTTAAAGGAGTATTTTACAGTAAATAACCAATTAAGTAAGAAGTTCGAAGATCATAAACTGTGATTTTACCTATATGAATAAATTCACCTTTGAGAATGATGATTTTTAGGACTAAAATCTTGAATTTTAGATTTTTAAATCGTGAGATAGTGTATGTTGAACGGAATTTGTAATTTCGTCATTTCTGGGTGAACTAGTTTATCGGGGGTGACGAGGTTGAGGCTGAAGGTGGCTCGTAGATCGATGGTCGTGGGGAAAATAGTCGGTGGTGTTATCACCCGCCGTGGTGGCGCGGCGTGGTTATTGTAGGGTTATAGGGCATGTTGTGGTCGGGGTCGAAGTCGTGGCGATTGCGACTTCGTCATCGCATCGAGATGGACCGGTGTAGGGGGATTAAGGTGGTGGATGTGTGGCGAAGGTTTGAGCATGAGGACGAGGCCTCTAGTGGTCGGAATTAGGGGATGCGAGGCGATTTTGGCAATCGAGTTCATTCCTGCTCGTACTCTTCATGCTTGATTTTCGAAGTAGGGGTTCGATCGTGGTTCTGGGGGATCGGGACGATCGAGAGTGTCATCGGTGATCGATCGGAGGCGTCAACGTTGGTCGGAGATGCTCCAACGTGATGTGCACGTGCACGCGTATCTCGGCGTATCTGGGTTTGTGGTGAATCTGGGGAAGATGAGGAGTACTCGGGCTCAAGCTCGAGAAAAGGTTAGTTCGACTCGAAGCAAAGGGAAATTTGGGCAACTCGAAGTAAGGCTCGGGTATTTTGGGATTTAACTCGAAGTTATCTCGGGTTTAATACTATTGCAGTTTTAAAATGTTAAATTAAACAAGTTTTGAAAGTTAAACGATTTCTTACTAAATTCTTTTATGTGAAGAATGTATAATTAAGTTGGAATGTTGAAAAGTTTATTTTTAAATAAACTTAATATTGTGATTAAATTAATAATTAAAAGTTGATTAATGAAAGGGGTTAAAGGATAATTAATTATGTGATTAATTAATTTAGTAATTAATTTGAGGGTAATTAATTTAAGAATTAATTAAGGGTTAATTAATGATTGATAGATAATTACTTAATGAAGTGATTAACGATTAATGAATAAATAATTAAAGGGTAATTAATTAAGTAATTAAAGATAATTAATTGATTTGTAAGGTAATCAAGGAATGATTAATTAATTAAATGATTTGTAGTTAATTAATGATTGATTAGGAGGGTCAAGTGATTAATTCTTAAGTAATTACTTTAATTAAGTAATTAGAGAATCATTAATTAATGTGATTAATTAATTAATTAAGGAAATTAATTAAAAGTCAATGTGAATGGTTAAGGCTATTTTATATATGGGGTAATTAAGAGTTAATTACTTAATATAATAAAAGGATAATTAATTAAAGGGGATTAATTAAGATAAAATTAAAGGAAGATTAATTAATCGGGTTGTAATTAATAATTGTTAAGTAAAGGTAACCTAAGTGATTAAAGATTAGTAATTAATTTAATTAGGAATGGATTAAATTAATTTTGGAAGTGATAAATCTTGCTTATGAATGATTGAATGATGTAAATGCTTTGAATTGGATGATATGTCTGATATGCAATGTTTGTGATATGATATAGGTGGACAATGATAATGTAGTTAATTATCGATGATAAATTGCTGTGTATAAGTGATATCCTATTTAATGTTGAATTGTATTTCATTTGAATAACTTGATTTAGATATGACATTTAATTCGAAGAGACCGGGGCCGGGTATCAGTAAATACCCGAAACCACTTCGATTCTTTATAATGTGAATTTGAAAGTAAACAGGCTGGAATGAAATAAGCTATGTATCATGGATATTTAAAACTGATAACGATTCTTGGATATTGATTTAAGATAAATGAATTGACTTAAATAAGATTAGAACTCGTAGAAAAGTACGAGTTACTCTGGTAATTCACTTAAGTTATATAGCTGGGTATTTCATATTACGGTTTTACTCACGCTGGTTTCCAGCCTGACCCGGGTGTTACTTTGATGTAATGCTCGGGTCAGACCGAGTATTACAGATTTTCAGGTAAGGACGTTCTGGAGCTCAGGAGGCGAGCTGGATGGCAGGAACGTATGGAGTATATTCCGCTGTGATATTATAGTTGTCTGAGACATGTTAATTTTAACTGTCTAATACATTTGTGAATGTTGTAAATCTGATGTATTAAAATGTAATTAACAAATACAGTTTTCTTTGTATAACTGATATTATTATTTGTTATTATATTTAATCCGCTGCGAATGTGAGATGTTGTGTTCTCTGTTCTCCTTTCTTCTTTCTGTTTCTTTCTTCTATCTCTTTCTTTTTCTTCTAACTATCTGGAATTTTCGGGTTCGAAAATTCCGGGTCGTTACAGTTGGTATCAGAGCAAAAGGTTAAGCGAGAACCTTGGCTCTGTTGGGATTACTCGTTAAGGATAGGGTCAATGGTACCCTAGAACGAGTTGAGTGTATATATATATGAGAGCGTAATTGTTATTTTCATATATAAAGATTTCAAATGATTTTATATAAGAATATATTTTGATATATAAAATGGTTTCTTTCTAATAAATATTAAGTTAATTGGTTGTTTAAATATTGAAATTAAATTAAGTGGTAATAATAATACAACCAAATTTAAATTGAATAAAGATAAGTTTGAAATGGATCCAAACTGAAATTAAAAATCCAATTGGAATTGAAGATAATTTAAAAAAAAAATTGTGAAGTTTTTTTCTAAGTCCAGAAAACTTGAAATTGGTTTAAAGAAATCTGTTTGAAATTAAAACCAAAGGTGGTTTAAAAATTTAAGGTATAATACCAATAATGATTTGAAATAAACTCTAAGGTGGAGTTTTGAATTTTTCCTTGGAATGTGATGTGAAACCCAAAGTGAAGTAAGTTTTTAAACTTAAAGGGGAAATATTATTAATCTGAAGTTTAAAATTTGAATGGAATTCAAATTGTGTAAAGTTTACCAGATTAAGTAAATTTAATTTAACTTGGAGGAAGTTAAATAAGTTTGAATGAATAACTTGAATTTGAAATTTCAAGATGAAATTTAAATTTAACTTGGGTAGTTAAATGGTTAATTTAAATGGGAGTTATGAGTGATCTCAAAATGGGTTTGAGATCTGGAAATTTAAAATGGATACTGTAAATTGGTGTTAGGATAAATTTGGATGTTTATTTATCCTGATATCATTCTATTGTTATAAATAATCTATGAAACTAAGAATTTATTTTAAAGTTAGAAATGGATAATAAATTAGAATCTGAAGATTAAATTGTTTTTGAATTCTTATTTGAACTTTGTAATAAGTTAAGATAATTTTTAAATGGAATTTTGGAATTTGGATACAGAATTAAATGGTTTAAAGATTTAAGTTGTTAAATTAAAAATAAAGGTTGATTTAATTTAAAAGTAAGGGTAAATTTAACTTAAGGGATTAAATCAACATTTAAAATTTAACTCGAATTTATATAATTCGAGATGGTTTTAAGTTGAAATTTGAATAGAAGTAATTCAAATTGAATTTGATTTGAATTAGGAAAGAAATTGAGGATTAATTCAACTTGAATTGAGGTTAAATCAATTTCAATGGAAATTGAAGTTATTTAAATTGCAATTGAGTTAATTTAAATGGAGGTGGAAATTTAAATTGAATTGATGAGAATTGAACAGTTTGACTCTGGTTTATTTTTCAAAATAAATTATTTTAATACAAATATATTTTTCCAAACTATTTATTATACAATCTTTCTTCTTAAACCCCAAACTATCTTATACTTATTTTACAATTATTTTGGAACCATTTAACTATTTTGAAACTGTCTTATAAACTAATTATTATTTTTCAGTTACTTATATCTAATCACTATTTTAAAAAAACTATATTGCAATTATCTAACTATTTTATACCTACTTAACTATTTTACAGCTATTTTACAAACTAATAACTATTTTTCAACTACTTATCTATTTTAAACTTTTCCAAGCTATTTTTAAATTTAAATTGGTCAGAGCTCAAACTGTTTGTAATTGAAGTAAAAACTCAATTGGAAATGGAAGCAATTGAGATTAAGTGAATGAATTAAAGGAAATGTGAATAGAAAAGGAAAATTGATTTGGCTAATAACCAATAAAGATAGATACGTAAGATGTACGTATATTATTCTATTCGCATAAGTAATTTAATCCAGATTCGAACATAGAATTTCGAGATAGTATTATCGATCCGAGTTGGGATTTTTCACTCGATTTTCGACGGCGAACCTGGATATGGGTTTTTGATTGGTTCTGGATATTCTCTATCATAGTTGTGACTATGCAAGGAGAATGACGGTTTCTGATCAAGGAATCAGATCTGAGTCCGCACTAGAAAGTCGGGTGGACAATACTAGTTCGGAAGTGAAATCGTGTGATTGAGTAAGCGATCAAATTAATATAGCGTACGGATGATATGTGTACATCGTACGGGTTTGAATGAAATTGATATTGAAATTTTGTGATAAGAACTGTAAAATGGTTTTTGGAAATGAAAAGTAATATATGGTTTATAACTTTATAAAAGAATAATCAAATTTGATTATTTGATTGGCAATAAATAAAGTTATATTTTGTAATACGATAAACTTCCCTTATTGAATCTAGCCAAAATAAAAAGGGTTTTGAAAATATTTGAAGTATAAAAGAGGTTTTATACAAGTTTGAAGTGATCCAAAGATTTTTAAAGTATATATATCTATATATATATAAAGGATCTTATGAGAATGATTTTGAAAAAAAAGTTTTGAGAACCTATGAATTTGGAAATGGCTTTTGATTTTTGGGAAATCAATTTTGGAATTTGGGAAGCCAAGTTTGGAACTATCGATTTGGATATCGATTTTGTGTAAAGAAAATTTTGATATAAATCATAAAGGATATGATTTGAAGATACTATAAGTATATAGTATAAAGTGTTTTGTGAATAGCTCTGGGGAAAAAGGCGCTTCCTTAAAATGAACTTCTCAGGAGTACCACTGGGTGGTACTGCCTTGAACCCCAAGGGGGGATTCTAAAGTTGATCCTGTGAGGAGTCCGGACAAACTAGTTCCTGAGGATTATTTGTGTAGCGAAAGTCGAGGGGCTGGTGCCCACAGAGGCATTTGGGTTATGCTGTGACGACAGTTTAACTCGATGTCTCTGCGATCTACTGCAGACCATAGCGAAAGTCATGTGTGCCGCTGAGAGCCAACTGTCTACGTTTGATTTTATATCGGTAGACTGTGACACTATGGTAACATAGCGAAAGTCGTTTGTGCCGCTGAGAGCCAACAGTCTGCGTTTGATTTTATATCGGTAGACTGCGACCTATGTGGGAGAAGTTTCATTATTTGGCAGCGAAATTCGGTGGCGCTGATGCCTACAGTTATATGGGTTTGTGTTGTGCCAGCAACGTAAGGCCCGGGTATAACTGCGATCTGTAGCGGGTTCCATGGCGTAATCGAGGAGCGCGGAGACCTACAGTTATCTGTGGATTTTGCCGGGACGGCAACGTAACCATCGGGTTAACTGCGACCATGGATGGGAGTGATGATTTCCAGAGCATTCTCACCAAAGATATTTCCTCTATTTCAAAAATGTTTTCTATATTTTCAATAAATTATTTTCCAAGTATTTTCACTGGGTGTTGAAAACGGGTCTGCTAAGTACTTATAGATTTTCAGTCTTACGCCTGATCAACGTATGACCGAATTTCTGTGAGAACGATGATGGATTTGTTGAAACATCGAGTTATAAAAAGTATTTTTATAAAATTATTTTATAATATTATATAGATTTTAAGAGTGTTTTAAAAATGATCAAAGAATAATTTATCTGATTTTAAGTATAAAAGAAATTTTGGCTTCGTTCCTTTTCGAGGACGAAAAGATTTAAAGGGGGGAGGAATGTGATAACCTGAATTTTTGGCATTAGATAATTGGATAATTATCTGATTTTAACTATTGAAAACTATAATAAAGGTTGGATTAGAAATATCTGGAAATGATAAATCTTATGAAATATATATATGCAAACCTTGTATTATGGAGATTTATAGTATATATATATATATTATAATTAGAATACAATGTATATATATTATAATTGGAAGGTTATGTTTTGAATTTAATATATTAATTTTCAAAAGCTACTTCAAGTTTTTGTTTATATTTTTAAATCCCTAAAGATAAATATTTATTAATCAAAGTATGATAGTAAAAAGGAGATTTAACAAAAGAGTTTATTATGCATTTTTTTTATATACATGTATATATGTGTATTTATTTATAATTAACTTTAAATCATTTTCTTTAAAAGCTATATAAGGAAATGTATGAATAGAAAATGTGTATAAACATTTAGAGCATAATACATATATTAATAAATATTAACATAATAAATATTTAAAATAAAAAGTTTAAGACATAAAAATATTAGTTTTGACATTTGTAAAATATATAGAACATGCATTGAACAAATGTAAATATCTCTCTTAATATTCAAACAAGTGTTAGCTTAGAAAAATATACAAGTGGCATTTTCTTTAAAAAAATATATATACAATTAAAAATAGTTGTATATGCATATCATTAACCCATATTCATTTTATTTCATCTTCCAATTCCTAAAAGAAAAAAAAAACCAAGAAGAAATCAGAAACAGATTCAGATGCAACTTCAAATCAATTTAAACCTGAAACTAAACCAAAAGAGCATCCCAATCATCAAGAAAATCAAAATCTAGTAGCAGATGAAAATTCAAGTTTCAGATCAGTTTCAAATCAAAACAACTAGTGCAAACTTGATAAGCAAAACAAGGATTAAAACTTCAAACAAGCATATGCAAACTCAATTCCAGATCAGATTCAAAGTTTCAGTTCAATCATCAATTTCCAGATCAAAACCAGAAAGGATTAGAGCAAAACAAACAGCTATGAACTAATTAGTGTAAAACTGATTTCCAGTTCCAGTTCTCTGCTTTTCAAAACAAGGTGAGTAACCTAATGCAGTTTCTTCTTCTTTATACCAGTGAGTAATCTGACTTGTGCATGCAAGAATTAACAGTAGAAATATCTTGAATATGGCCTGAATAACTTAAATGTGTACCTGGTATATAAATGAATTGTTGTGAATTTTTATATGCATCTCTGTTCTCTGATTAAAATAATTATCAGTAAGTCAAACTAGAGCTTTTCACATTGTAATATATGTTTTGTGCTTGGTAGGAGAAGTACTTTTGAAATGTATGATGCATAGAGTCGTATACAGATATACTTGTACAGGAATATATATAGATATATATATAAAAGATCTTAAGACAAGAACTTTAAGTTCTGTTTAACAATTTGGTTCTGCTGTAGGTTAAAAACTATCACACCTATCCTTTAAAAATCTTTAGCTCTCAACCTAGTTTGTTGTAAAGGGGAATGTTAAAAGCAAAGTTGGTTGTTTTTGAATGTATTTTGTTCTAAAAATAGTTTTGTTAAATAATATTAAGTATTGAGAGGTTAAAGGAGTATTTTACAGTAAATAACCAATTAAGTAAGAAGTTCGAAGATCATAAACTGTGATTTTACCTATATGAATAAATTCACCTTTGAGAATGATGATTTTTAGGACTAAAATCTTGAATTTTAGATTTGTAAATCGTGAGATAGTGTATGTTGAACGGAATTTGTAATTTCGTCATTTCTGGGTGAACTAGTTTATCGGGGGTGACGAGGTTGAGGCTGAAGGTGGCTCGTAGATCGATGGTCGTGGGGAAAATAGTCGGTGGTGTTATCACCCGCCGTGGTGGCGCGGCGTGGTTATTGTAGGGTTATAGGGCATGTTGTGGTCGGGGTCGAAGTCGTGGCGATTGCGACTTCGTCATCGCATCGAGATGGACCGGTGTAGGGGGATTAAGGTGGTGGATGTGTGGCGAAGGTTTGAGCATGAGGACGAGGCCTCTGGTGGTCGGAATTAGGGGATGCGAGGCGATTTTGGCAATCGAGTTCATTCCTGCTCGTACTCTTCATGCTTGATTTTCGAAGTAGGGGTTCGATCGTGGTTCTGGGGGATCGGGACGATCGAGAGTGTCATCGGTGATCGATCGGAGGCGTCAACGTTGGTCGGAGATGCTCCAACGTGATGTGCACGTGCACGCATATCTCGGCGTATCTGGGTTTGTGGTGAATCTGGGGAAGATGAGGAGTACTCGGGCTCAAGCTCGAGAAAAGGTTAGTTCGACTCGAAGCAAAGGGAAATTTGGGCAACTCGAAGTAAGGCTCGGGTATTTTGGGATTTAACTCGAAGTTATCTCGGGTTTAATACTATTGCAGTTTTAAAATGTTAAATTAAACAAGTTTTGAAAGTTAAACGATTTCTTACTAAATTCTTTTATGTGAAGAATGTATAATTAAGTTGGAATGTTGAAAAGTTTATTTTTAAATAAACTTAATATTGTGATTAAATTAATAATTAAAAGTTGATTAATGAAAGGGGTTAAAGGATAATTAATTATGTGATTAATTAATTTAGTAATTAATTTAAGGGTAATTAATTTAAGAATTAATTAAGGGTTAATTAATGATTGATAGATAATTACTTAATGAAGTGATTAACGATTAATGAATAAATAATTAAAGGGTAATTAATTAAGTAATTAAAGATAATTAATTGATTTGTAAGGTAATCAAGGAATGATTAATTAATTAAATGATTTGTAGTTAATTAATGATTGATTAGGAGGGTCAAGTGATTAATTCTTAAGTAATTACTTTAATTAAGTAATTAGAGAAGCATTAATTAATGTGATTAATTAATTAATTAAGGAAATTAATTAAAAGTCAATGTGAATGGTTAAGGCTATTTTATATATGGGGTAATTAAGAGTTAATTACTTAATATAATAAAAGGATAATTAATTAAAGGGGATTAATTAAGATAAAATTAAAGGAAGATTAATTAATCGGGTTGTAATTAATAATTGTTAAGTAAAGGTAACCTAAGTGATTAAAGATTAGTAATTAATTTAATTAGGAATGGATTAAATTAATTTTGGAAGTGATAAATCTTGCTTATGAATGATTGAATGATGTAAATGCTTTGAATTGGATGATATGTCTGATATGCAATGTTTGTGATATGATATAGGTGGACAATGATAATGTAGTTAATTATCGATGATAAATTGCTGTGTATAAGTGATATCCTATTTAATGTTGAATTGTATTTCATTTGAATAACTTGATTTAGATATGACATTTAATTCGAAGAGACCGGGGCCGGGTATCAGTAAATACCCGAAACCACTTCGATTCTTTATAATGTGAATTTGAAAGTAAATAGGCTGGAATGAAATAAGCTATGTATCATGGATATTTAAAACTGATAACGATTCTTGGATATTGATTTAAGATAAATGAATTGACTTAAATAAGATTAGAACTCGTAGAAAAGTACGAGTTACTCTGGTAATTCACTTAAGTTATATAGCTGGGTATTTCATATTACGGTTTTACTCACGCTGGTTTCCAGCCTGACCCGGGTGTTACTTTGATGTAATGCTCGGGTCAGACCGAGTATTACAGATTTTCAGGTAAGGACGTTCTGGAGCTTAGGAGGCGAGCTGGATGGCAGGAACGTATGGAGTATATTCCGCTGTGATATTATAGTTGTCTGAGACATGTTAATTTTAACTGTCTAATACATTTGTGAATGTTGTAAATCTGATGTATTAAAATGTAATTAACAAATACAGTTTTCTTTGTATAACTGATATTATTATTTGTTATTATATTTAATCCGCTGCGAATGTGAGATGTTGTGTTCTCTGTTCTCCTTTCTTCTTTCTGTTTCTTTCTTCTATCTCTTTCTTTTTCTTCTAACTATCTGGAATTTTCGGGTTCGAAAATTCCGGGTCGTTACAACAGAGATACAACACAGCGGAAATACAGAATAAACACATAGATACTGACACAGCAGAACCAATATATATCTATACGCTGAAGCCTCCTGCTCCATTGCTCCTCCACAGTTCGTCAAAGCTAACCTGAATCCCTTGGCTACCCGTAAAAATTTGGGTACCCGAGAGTTTATGAAAAACAGAAATAAACTTCGGGTCAGACATGGGTCTGGTATGAGTAAACGGTTAAAGTTGCTTAACTTTTTAAAAACCTTTGAAAACAAAAGGTATCACGTAAGACTTCCCACACATAAACATGGAAAAGTTTTTACCTTACGCTAACCAAAACTTTGATAGGAAATCCAGTGATATTATAATAGGTCTAGGGTTTTCAAGTAAATAAGAAATAGCTGAAATTGTTACATGATTAAATTCCAGCATACATAGGTATACAATCAAATCCGATGGCACTTATTGGATTTTGGATTCCATACAATGGCAGGGCTACTGGGGTACCGCCCATCACAGTACGTGGCCTAGATCACCGTACCGAGAACCCACCCTAAGTTCCCTGCAACACAAGGCCGGAACCATCCCTTACTGGACAGTTCCAAACGAAACAACCCCACGGTTGTTCATGACCAACCGCACACTAAGCCGAAAATAAGGGACATCTAGACAGGGGTATATCTCGCTCTCAAGTGGGTGCTACCCACAAAGCCTTGCTGCACCTCCCCTGTTTTAGCCATTCCCGGTTGATGAGGCTTGAGGCTACGATTACCTTTAGAGAACACATCTCTTAGAATGCTCATCGTCCACCTGACGATGTTCTGAAAGCATTCAATCCATACAAGTTCGTTCCGGGTTCGAACGAAACCGAAGGCATTATCTCATTACACTCATATTGGAATCACCCTCAGAGTTAACGACAATAACCCTTGCATTCTGAATCACTATCTCGAATCTATAAGTACTATCTTCGTCAAACTCATTACGGAATCACCCACAGAGTTATACTGACGTATAGTTCTTATACCTCGAGTCTTCACTTGCTCCATTTGAATTTCACGACCTAACGTTATTTTGGATCGATGTGGTATTCGGGTCTCCAGACCTAGAATCCCGGTATACGGAAACCCGATCCCGGTCTCATCGAAATCCAAACCGTGTCTTTTAAGGCCAAGTTGTTTTAAAGTTAAAACAATTTAAATTCAATTATCTATATACACACAGATAGATAAAACACAATATAACAATGGATAATAACATCATCATCATAAACAGATAATCAATATTATCTACTCAAATAGATAGTCAATATCATCATACTTAACCAAGCATCCATAACACAATAGATCTATATCTGAGATCACAATCAATCATGGAAATCAATATCATCCATCATATATAAACAAGATTAATAATCACCTCATTTATAATTAATTTAAAATGAATTAAATTAATTACAAATCTCTAATTAATTTAAAGTAAATTAAATTAATTACTCCATCAAAAATTAATCTTGCTTACACATCCATTAATTTATTACAAGTCAATTAATTAATCATTCTCTACTTTCCATCTTAATTAACCTTCCTAGATTAATTATCTTTAATTACATTTGTGTAATTATCCTTTATTTATTTTCACAAATTTATTACCTTATACCAATTATAGAAAGTAAACTTTTAATTTACTAAAATCAATTACATTTCTTCTTTAATTAATTTCATAAGTGAATTCCTTCATTTATTAATTATTTCCAAATAAATCCATTTTAACATACATCATTACTTAAAATAATTAATGATCTCTAATTACATTTATTTCATTTAGTAATTTATCTTAAATTAAACCAAATTTGTTAATCACCTTGATTAACTCCATATAGTAATTAACTACCCTTAATTACTTCATCAAATAATTTAATTACTCCATAATTAATTATTCTCTAATTAATCCCTTGATTAATTTATACAAAGTAATTATACTCAAATTACTTTCATTTTTAAATCATTCCCAATAAATTACTTCCTTAAGTAATTATACTTATCACATCATCAAATGGTTATTTAAATTAATTAAACCCAATTAATTAACTTAAACAATTCATAATAAACTTAATTAATTAAATGAGAAATTAATTCCCTAATTACTTTCATAAGTAAATTACATTTAAATAATTCACAACTGTTTATCTTAAACAAATAAATCTAATTTACTATCAAATAATCATATTAATCCATTATTTTATAATACTAGTTAATAGCCTTCATTAATCATTAACACTTCTTAAATTTACTTAAAGAAATTAAATTAAGATTTATTATCTATTTACAATTACATTTCATCTTTAATAACTCATTAATAAATCCTTAATTATTTAATTAATTAAGTATTCAATATAACTTAATTAATTCTTGCTTACTTTATTAATTAATATTCATAGATAAAAATTCAACTCTTATTTAATTAATGATTCTTAATTTTCCATTTATTACCAATTAATTATCTTAACCCTTAAGTAACTAATTTAACCTTTAATTACTAAATTAATTAATTCCATCATTAATTAATCAAATTAGTTAATCATTCATTTTAATTAACTTAATAATTACAAATCTTTAAGTCTACATTTATTTAAAGATAAACATTTTTCTTATTTATGATCACATTTCATTTCAAATATTAGATTCAAATAAATACAACATTTAACTTAGCAAGATTTAAATTACAATTTAAATCTACTTTAAACATTTAGAAGTTGTTAAACCATTTTAGTTTATAAAACTTGTTTTTATTTAAAACTATGGAGTCAAAAGCAAATTTGAATCCATAGCTTACACTTTGGTTTTAACTAGGTTTAAAACCCTGTCTTAAAAATTTTGAATACTTAAAGCCTGGTAGGCTTTGAAATTGGCACGCAAACAAACCCGAGCCTTTCCTTTCTTCGCTTCGAGTCTCCCCTCGCAAAAACCCATTCCACTTCCTTCTTCGAGTCGAACAAGTAGAAACTTCAGCCTCTTCCTCATTTTACTCGAGGAACTCGCGTATCATCCCTGCTACCGGAATTCCACATGCACCAGAAATCACGTGTACGTGCACACGAGTTTTGATCGATTCCGGTCGAACTCGACGACGTTCCCTCGTCGACACCCATGCCCAAACACCATCCCTATCACCAGATTACCCTATTTGTCTCGAATTTAAAATTCGAGTTCACCCAAACCTGGAAACCCAACAGTTCGAACTTGCCAAGACCTGTCAACGCCTCCCCTTTGAAGCTCCGACCATCGCTGCCTCCGAAACTCCGGCGTCGCCTCTCTCTTCACGACAACTACCATTACCCAAATACACGTCGAACTCGATCAACTCTCCAGGCTACAGTGGTCGACTTCATCATGCTCAGAAAAACTAGGGTTAGAAACTTCAAGTCCTAACCACTGACGCCACCAGGGCCGTGGCCATCTACCACCATTTTTCCACTCATCCCCATAGGCTCCTCCATCACCTCTCACAAGCCCGACCACCCTCGACCACGTGATCATCGGAAATGCTCGAAAACATGATTTCCAGACGAACCCAAATAACCCATTCAATACTACATTAAAAATTATGAACTTGATCTTAAAAATCCTAGCTTTCATCTACTATTTCAGATATATGATTGTATCAACAAATTTCCATATTTGGTTTTTAACATTTTTCAAGTTCCTCTGTGATTTCTTCTTCCAGACAGTGTTTCTATCTAAAATTCTTGCAAATGTTTTTAAAGCTTGATTTAGTTTTAAACAACAACTTTGTTTAAAATACTTAAGCCTACAGAAGATTTGAGTGAGAAGAGATTTGAGTTAAAACTAAGTTTTAAATCTCTAAAGTTTTAAACAGAGGTGATCACAATAGCTTATCTAAACATACTCATATGTTTCCAGAGCCTTAAAACAATCATAGCAACACATTTCAGACATACACCACAAGTCTACTTAAAACCTAAGTCATATCCATTAAACAAAGGTATCTCATGTTTATAGTTTCAAGGCAGAGGGTTGAAACTATGACCTGAGGTGTTTAACAACTACAGATATGCACACTTACATAATTTCACAAAGCATTTCTCAAACACATACATATAAACAAACATTAACACAGAAATGCTCAGAGTATTTAAGTTTTAGTTAAAAAGTTTACTCACCTGGCTATAAAACAGAGAGCTTATTCTTTAGTTTGAAAAGAGGCAGCTTGAAACAGGCATGTGAAAACTTGTATTATTTTGTTGTTGATTCCAGAAAATCTGAACTAGCTTGAACTTGAAAACTGAGATGTTTGACTAGCTTTGAAACTGAAGTGCTTTGTTTTTCTTATTGATTTCCAGGTTTGTATACTTCTTTTATTCTTTCTTTTACTTGGTTGTATTTGTTTTAAGACTTTTAGAAACTGGGATTTGCAAAGCTTTGAAATGAAATAAAATGAGGCAAGTTTGATAAATACAACAAGTATACTCATTTGTTTATTATCCTAGTACACGAGAAATCAAAGATTTTTATCTCTTTGGGGCTGAAAGGAAATGTTTCGTGTACTTGCAGTGATGGTATTCAATGCCTTATGCCATATCAAGTCTACACAGTCATACTTTATTCCTTTATGTACAAAATTACAAACATATGTTCATTATTTAACTTAAACTTAGCATACTTACCCTATCTTCATTCGTATGCATAGAGATGATTCTACTGCCTGCTCATGTACAATGCTAAAATGTAAAAATATTTACTTGTCTTATCTTCTTATACTTAGGTGATTTTTACTTACCTGCCAGTATAAATTGCTATAGAGTATAAAATTTACTTGCCTTATCTATGCTATTGTACTTATGTACAAAACTTGCTTATATTTATATTTGTTTGACTTAGAGCTATGCATACATCCCTATTCTATTCGTATGTACTGAAGTGATCTTACATGCCTGCAATAAATACTTTGTTATAGTGTATAATATTTTACTTAGGTTTTAGTTTAAAGTTTTGTTATGGTGATTGTATTATGTTAGCTTGCATATTTGTTTACTTGCTTTGCTTCTAAACTTACCTGCATATCCTATTTATTTATTACTCTTTTATTTTACAGTTTATACTATTAAATACTACATTTATTTACTTATTTTTTTATTAAGCTATACTCTAAAAGAACAAAGTCATTTATTTAATTTAAATCTAAGCTAAAACCATTTAAACAACTTAACTTAAATCTTGAGTATATTTTAAAGCCATATGATTATTTATTTAATATAGAATTTAAATCAAATTTAAAACGGACATTGACTATTTACAATATATACAAATATATATATATAAATAGAAAACAATTTATTAGCTTTAAAAGATAATTTATCAGTTAAATATCCATTTAAAAGAAAATTATCAAGTCAATTTATATTTTATTAACAATTATATATCAAATCAATTTAATATTTAATATAGATTATTAAATTGATATTGCTCAAAATTCCGGGATGTCACAACAATCCTCCATTTTGAATGGTTTGAGTTTGACATGTGTGGTTTATTGTCAATATAAACCGTCTAAAACGGTGGGTCGTTACATAGTGGCGACCTAGATACTTTATAGATAGATGACCTTCTGCTATGTTTAGCTAATCCAATACCTCCTTTTTGTACTTACAATGCTTGCTAAAGTATGCTTTACTCTTAAACTCATGTATCTTCAAACCTGTATACTTGTATAAACACTTAAAAATACCTTTAGTAGCAACCACCTTATCATGATTTGCCTTAACAAATAGCATTAGATCATCTGCATAGATTAGACAAGTTATACAAGGTTGTATTTTGTTTATAGGCCTTATATTTTCTTTAATTGATTCCATTTCCATCAATATAGATAATTATTCTATTACTATAGTAAACAAATATGGTGACAATGGATAGTCTATCTAATACCTGTGTTACTATGAAAATATCCTACTGATTTACCTTGAATCATCACAGAAAATTTAAGGGTATTAATTCATTCATATACTAGTCTACAAAACTTTACTAGAAACCCACACTTATGGAAATATTAGTTTCCTGTTCAGCCTATCAAATGCTTTCTGTAAATCTATTTTCAAGAACATGTTATCACCAAGTTTAGTATTCCTAATTATCTTATGTGCTAACATAGTGTTTTCATAGATTAATCTACCTATGAAATAAAAGCACTTTGATTTTCTGAAATTCAGAAAGGTAGAAAATATTTTACCCTATTACTAATCACTATTGCACTTATTCTATAAATAAAGTTACAACATAAAATAGGCCTGTAGTCTCCTAATCTTGAAGAATTTTTATTCTTTGTTACTAGGGTCATAAAAGTATGGTTTATACTTTTTAATAACTTTCCCTCATTAAACATTACTTTAATACATTTACTACTTGCACTTTGATTTTTTCCCATTGTATTTTATAAAATTCAACATTAAAACCATCTGGCCCTGGACTTTTATTTCTTCAACATTAAAAATTATATATTTAATCTCTGCCTCCACAATTGGTGCCAGTAATATCTCTTCTGCATTTGGGTTTAATTAGTTTTACATATTATTTTAGGCATATGTATTTCAGATTCATTTGAGTTATAAAGTTCAGTAAAGTATTTGATTGCCTCCCTGTAATTTTCCCAAATTCGTTAACAAATTTACCTTCACTATCAAATACATTTCCTATAAAATTAATATGCTTTCTACTATTCATTTTTGCATTAAAATATTTAGTACAATCACTTCTTTGTGTTAACCAATCCACTTTTTCCTTTTGCTTTAGGTTAATCTTATTTATATAAAGCTCTTTAAATAGATTATTTTGATTAGCAATTTTTATTTTGGCATTTTCTATAACAAGGGGATTTTCATCAATTAAATCTTGTAAGATTTTTCCTTCCCTATTTAAGTCTTCTACACCCCCCTTGACTAAACTTTTTTCGTTTGTTCCAATTTTTGAAACATCGTTTTGTATTTTTCAAAAAAATGTGAAATTGAAATTGCTCGGTTCTAAAACATGCAAATTTTTAGCACTTTTCCATTATTTCCATATATATTCATCATCACAAACCTACCATTTTTTATGTTTGAATGCAGTTTTAATAAAACTAATATCATTTGTTATATCATATATTAATTTAATACATAAGGGTGTGTGGTCATTTGTATTTTGTGCTGGAGTACTGCAAATAAATTATGGACAATCTGAGCTAAATTCTTTGTTGATAAGTATTTTATCTACTCTATATTGTATATTTTTACTTATCCCTGATTACTAAGTAAATTTTTTACAATTAATTATTGGTTCAATTAGTCGCCCAGTTTCCAGCATAGATCTAATAATTTTATTAAATTTGTTTGTGGAATATCATTGCCTCTATTTTTCTCTTTAGCATGAATTACCGTATTAAAGTCCCCATAATTAACCATGGTAATTTATATCTATTGCTCATATTTTTAAGTTTACCCCATAAATCATTTCTTTCATTTCAAAATTTCTTCCATATATACTAGTTATTTGAATTTTCATACCTCCTATATTATTGAAAGTAAAGTTTATATATTGGAAATTCTTTTCCATATTTTTATTTCCTAATTATTAGAATCCCAAATTAATAATATTCTACTATTATCCCTGCATTCATTGTTAGTTATATACTTTCAATTAGTATATAGTCAAAAAAAAACTTCTCAACATTCAAATCATTCATTTTATGTTCTATTAAAGCAATTATTGTTGGCATGTATCCCCTCAACATATCCAATATGCCTATTTGTTTAGCAGGGGAATTCATTCCCATAATTCATTCCTCTAACATTCGAAGCAACTACAGACATTAATCTAGTTAATTTTAAATAGAAGTACTAGTTCCCATACTTGATACTGAAGCACTTCCACTCCTCTTTTTACATAATGTACCCTTTACTTTATGCTTACTTGTCCTGTTTTCTCATTCTGGATTATCCAAAATATATTTTTGCTTAAAGTTTGCTTTCTCTTTCTAACTTTCTATTATTGTACTGTTCTTGTTTTGCAGTGATGCCTTTGTGATCTGATTAGAAGTGCAAGACAACTTTGAATGGATGCTTTCCCTATCCTTAGTTTGTGTAGCACTTCTTGAATGTGGGACAATTTCCATGTCTTCATTATCCTCATCTATACTTTGTTGTAATTCATGTTCTTTTTTCATATTTGAATGTATAACTAAAGTGGAGCTGAAACATAGGGGATTTCAGCCTCAAAGACTTGCTTATTCTTTTCATACCCTAGTGATGTGTTTTATTGCATTTCTGATACAATTTCATTTTGAAGTTCTATAATTTCTTAATCATCCTCGACCATGACCTGATCATCAAGTTCAGTGAGTTGCGATATATTACTTGTTTCTTGATTCTATCCATAAAAGTATGGATTGTTGGTTTTGTTATCCTGCAAATAAATAAATGCATTTCAGAACACTACTGATATAAGCTCACGGCGAAATAGTAAAGTACAATAAAACATATGATTACTGATTAGGGTTGACACTTCTGATATCTAGTGTCCTTGTTAGTGTTGAACATGCATTAGGAAATCTGTCCTTCTACCGTTCCGCCTTGCACCAATACCTATCCCTTTAAAACTATCTTGTGGATTTTAATGAGGAGGGGGTCAGAACAATGTTATGGTGACTGGTAAATTACACACTATGTAGATAATACTGATTTATGTTGATTGACATCCATTACATATTATGTCTTTTATTTTACTTAGTCATCTCGACTTCACGTACGCAAACAATATACCACATCTACCCTCGGTAGACAATAACTACATACGTATATATTTGTATATATATGTACCATGGTCCCTTTTTGAACCAAGATACTATCCCTATTGTTATCCGTAACCCATCACCTTGTTAGGATCCATCATCAACGTAGTATCACATCCTCCTCATCATGCATACCAAGCAACTCCCGTAGTATCTAATAACAACATCACAATAGTTTAGCCATATTCTTTCTCGTTCTAGGGATTTACCTAACTGCTTCATATTATGGATTAAGCTCCACAGACTATCGAGGACTCGACCCCTCGAATTACCCCAATCGATTAAAAGACTTCTCTTAATGGTTATCTAGCCTTGGCTCCCGTCAAACAATCTAGCAAACAACTGTGGAGGTGTATGGCCTAAACGTGATATACACTAGTAGAAGGTGTAACCCATTAGGTGTAACCCTTGTCTTTCCACTGACCGCTCAAGATTGATGAAGTTCTCGACTTATGTACAACTCATACTCCCTAATATGGTACCAAAAACACTAACATAGTGCCAAGCCTTGCTAAACGTCCCATTTAGATTGCCTAATGCAATAAGATAAAACCCCCTAAAAGATTGAAGCAGACTCTACTTGGGTATTCCTTCACCTATACGCGAACGTATATAACTTCATGGGTCCTACAATTCGATATATCTGACATCAGTATAATGTATACACAACTGCTAGTAGCCCTTGTAGTGGGCAGAATTCAGTTGTGTAACACTGTTAACCTCGCATTCCAACCCATTTTAATTACTATGTCATTCTTATCTAAACTAAATTTTAGCTAACTTTAATAATTCATACTTGTCATAAGCGCATAACTAAGACCACGTGTGTGTGTATGTATGTATGTATATGTATGTATGTTTTAAAAAAGGATATATATGTATATGTATATATGTGTATATATATTTGTGTGTGTATGTTTATATATCCATTCTTATTTCATTATTACGCCTCCAGTGTTCAACTACTCTCATTCAATTATTTTTATTTGAGTGACTCTTTACTTCATTAATGTCAATTTAATGTTATTTTCCGTTTTCTTTAAAGGATCTAAAATATTTTTCTATTTACTTCCCTTTCTCATTATTAAATTTTTATTTCCATACTTTTTAACTTTTACTACCTTTCCTTGTTTGGTGAACTTGCCATTACTCTTTTATTTAAATTATTACTTGCATTTATTCATTCTATTACTTGCCTACGTTTTTATCGTTCATTATTTGATTTCTATCTTGTCTTTATTGTGTGTGTGTGTGTGTGTATATATATATATTAATTTTACAACTTAACTGTTGTTATTATCACAATTACAATTCTTTAATTCATACCTAGAGATTTCTGCATTGGAATTACATTTCCCTCGAAAGAGAAGGTTAACACTTTAAATTTCTATATCTTATCCAAAAATAATATTTGTGTTACATTTGAAATTACGAAGAATTACGAAATAGACAACACAAAATACAGTAAATATCTCTATTTTATACATCGCTTTCTTTTAACCGTATTCCTTATTTTTCAAGCGATGCACTTTTATTTATGAGTTTGAACTTGATAATCTATAGAAGTTTACAATGAAACACCCTATATTCCAACAAATTAAAATACTACTTAACTCCCAATAATTTATTTTGACTGTTGGAACTTGACCAGCCCGTAGTAGAAAAAATGGGTGAATTTCAAAAATGATTACCATTTTGGATCATTAATAGGCCTATGAAATCTAAATACATTTAGGTCTTATCAAAATTGTCTTTTAAATAAAATCAATATTTTATTCAATTTGGTAATTAAAGGAGATTTAAGTTCAATTCAAATAAACATGTTATATGATGAATGTATCAAATACATTCATATAATTGAATTATAAGGATAGCATACGAGCAGCATATAAAAATATGTAAATAAACATGTAGATTTCAGAGAAGGAAACCTTCTATTTCTTTCTCTTAACACAAATAATTAATTAGGGAAAGATGGACGATAAATGTAGAGAGGGAAACTTTTTATTTCTCTCTCTAGTTAGGTTAAGCGACAAAATAATGGCATTTACTACTAATTAATACATGCCTTTGTTGTCCAAATATTATTTTAAAACATGCAAATGATATTAAAATATGTGTGTGTATAAGTTCAATTTACACTATTGCATAATATATAAAAAAAGTATTTTATTAACAAACAAAAGTTAACTTATATTAACAAAAAGAACAGTCAAGAAACTAAGGTAGACAGTTATGTAAAAGGAAAGATGGAGTGTGACGCCCCACCTCTATACCCACGCTAGCCAAGAACACTACGGTGTAATGCTGTCAACTAGCACGGAGAATAAGGCTGTTGAGGAGCGACCATCCATGTAACTTCTTTGTGCGAGCACCGATATGTCAAATAGTATAGCATGTACTTCATCTAAGGAGGAAATCCGACATACCGATACAAGCTCAAAGCTATCACACAGTGGCTATATATAATCTTCGGAAACAAACATAGAAACGAACATAACATAAATCAGTCACAGACATCCATATCACTAAGGCGGAAAAAGATATAAATATATAACACATGAAAGTGTACATCAGAGTAGTGGTCTGAAAGATCCACGATAATACAAAAGAATAGCAACATGTGCTACACAAAAGAATACATCTATGAGTCGATATCTCAAATGTATACAACAAAAAACTACTAATCTAAGTAGTTTGCCAAAAGTCAGAGTAATAGATCCCTGGAGAGAAGTCAAGCAGAAGCACCTGTAACATCTCGGTCTGACCCGAGTATTATTTCATAAGAAAATAATAAACGGATCAGTCTAGCTATAGATATCAGATGACATGATATAGAATAAGAGATATGGCATAAACATATAATAACCATAATGGCATACTACTATAAGTATGTAAATGATAATCAACAAGAGATTAATCAGTATCACAAGAATCTTCTCAAAGATCCAAATCCATAAAAAGGTAATGACACACGAATTCACCAATGCACAAAATTTGATAAAACATATCAAAGAGAATCACGAAAATTGGTGAAGCACAAATTCCAGAAATCAACACACGAAATCCAGAACAAATCCCAGAAATCAACACACGAAATCCAGAAACCACAAAAGGGGGAGAAGGCCTATCACACGAACGGGAGCATGAAAGCACACCAACATATGTAACACACGAACGAGAAGCTATCTCATGGAAGCTAACCATTTAATTTTTCGAACACACGAATGGCCCGAAGACCTTTGAACACATGAACGGCCCGAAGACCATGGGGCGCTACCCCATATATGTGAGTAGAAACATTACACAAGCGGGGTCTAGTCTCCCTCGTAGACAAAGAGACATCGTTCAATCGCTAGTCTAAATCACAAAAATGATCGTCATGATCATAAAGAAGTGCCAATTACACTAAGCTAGTAAATATATGAGTTTAGCTTCATGTCCCATAACCACTAGCTTAACTTAAATATTTATGAGCAAACTGTAGATCTTCACTAGGAAATTGTCACAAAAGGTTCAGTCGAACAAGTCCAAGAATTAACCGACGAAGTAAACGCAAGCGTTTCATACCACCTATTTTGCTAAGCCGTTTAATTAGATTTCTCATCCGAGTGAAGTAAAGGCTTGTATATACTAATAGATTGGAAAACGGTTTAGGAAAAAGAGCTTTGTAATAAAATAGAGTTGAAATCGTTTTGATGAAAGAGTTTTGATATTTACTACTAGTATTGAAACCTTTATATTTTTAAAGTGACAAGTCACAAAACGATTGCAGAAAAAATCAGTCACAAAAAATTCATATTCGAAGACGTGAAGGAAATCCAAGGAAATCAGTTCCAAAACCATCAAAGTAGAAGTAGATGGTGCGGCCAAGCATGCCGAGCGACCTAACAAAATACAGGTCAAACGACCTAAGTATAAAAGGCTAGCGACCTAACGTCTTAACAAGGCCGTAAGACCTAACGTGTTACGACCTAGAGGTCGAGCGATGTAAGAGGTCATGCGACCTAAAGGCAATAGGGTCAAGCGACCTAAGAAGGAAAACAGGTCGAACGACCTAGTGGGTTGCGATTTAAAGTAGAATAGGTCAAATGACCTAACATACGTGACTTCACCATGGCTGAGCGACCTAAAGGGTTACGACCTACGAAGCAGGCCGAGCGACCTAAAGGGTTACGACCTACGAAGCAGGCCGAGCGACCTAGGGACAGAACAACCCAACGAGTCACGACCTAATGTGGTACGACCTAAGCCTTAGCGACCTAAGTGTGAGTGGACGAACTAGTTAACTCGCGACCTAACAAACGACATAGGCCTAATATGTGCGACCCAAGGGGTTCGTGACCTAACGAATCGCGACCTAAATGTAAAAAGGGTCGAGCGACCTAATGTCTTTAACAAGGCTGAGCGACCTACGAGGTGAGCGACCTAATAAAGGAACAAGCTAATGCAGAGCGACCTAGGGCGATGCGAGCTTTGCCGCACGACCTAAGGCGATACAAGCTTTGCCGAGCGACCTAAGGCAATGCGAGCTATATGCAGTTGCGACTTTTCCACGCTGAACGACCTATTGCCCAATGACCTAACAGTGACGAGCTAATTCCGAGGCAGAACGACCTAATGCCCAACGACCTAACAGTGACGAGCTAATTCCGAGGCAGAACGACCTAAGCCCAGGAAATTGCTGAAACACACTAAAAATTGGGATTTTCACAATGCAATCCAATCCAAATGCAAATGCACATGTACAAGTGATAGGGAATCATTCCTAACAATCCAATGACAGTTATAGGCAAGAATGTGAGATAAAAACCTCACCTTTTCACGGAAATTGATGGAGATGAAGCTTGAGAGCAAAGCAAGAACAATAACAAGCTTGAATCAATGTCTTCACTTGAATTTGGAGTAGATGTTGGATTAGCAATGAAGACTATCGCTTTGGAGTTTTAATTTCCCATTCCCTCCACCAATTTTGAAGAAGCTTTAAGTGTTAGGAAAATGAAGAAGGAATTAATGAAGAGGAGAGGGGGTTGGGCTGAGTTAGTAAGTGGTTCAGCCCAAACCAAAGCCATACGAGAAAAAGTGGCGAAAATTCCACTAACTCCAAACATATCAAAGTTTATACTCAAAAAGATCGCAAACGTCATTTTGAACTCAATGGGGGTGGTCTCGAGTCCTAATTTGACCATATGCAAAAAGTAGCTTTTCGGACCAAAATCCGATTAACGATAAAATATTTAAATAAAATATTTAAATATAAAATCGATAAATATGCGGGTTGTTACAGACTCCCCTCCTTAAAGAAATTTCGTCCTCACAATATATAAGATGGAAATAAAAAGTAACAACCATAAAAGCATATAATCACAAAAAGAAATTTGAAATAAGAAGTTCACCTCAAAGAGCACGAGAAAGTAGGTCCGGATGTGTACGCTCGATGAATTCTCTAGATTCCCAAGAGCAATCTTTAGGATTTGAGGACCATTGAACTTTAACAAGCGGAACATCTTTATTTCGAAGTCGTTTGACCTCCGAAGCAATAATTCGAATAGGATTCTGCTCATAAGTTAAGTTAGGCGAAACTTCAATCTCTTTCGCAACACCGGGCTCAAGAATAGAATCGAAATCCCGAAGGCACTTCCGTAATTGAGAAACGTGAAATACGTCATGCATGGCAGTAAACTGAGCCGGTAATGAAAGGCGATAAGCCATGGAACCAATACGTTCGTTGATAGGGAATGGCCCAATATATCGAGGCGCTAACTTTCCCGATCGACTGAAACGTACAACACCCTTCATAGGGGAAACACGAATAAATACAAGATCTCCCACAGAAAATTATAAATTTCTTCTTCGGTTATCGGCATAGGATTTTTGTCTACTCTGGGCTTCTTTCATCCTATGACGAATAAGATCAATCTTTTCTGTGGAATCTCGAATAAAATCTGGATCTAAGACCAGCTTCTCATCGGCCTCAAGCCAACAAGAAGGAGATCGGCATGGCCTTCCATAGAGTGCCTCAAAAGGTGCCATACCAATACTAGCTTGGAAGCTGTTATTATAGGAAAATTCAACAAGTGAAATATGATCTTCCCAACTTCCACCGAAATCAAGCACACAAGAACGAAGAAGATCTTCAAGAGTTTGATTCACACGCTCAGTTTGTCCATCGGACTGGGGGTGATAAGCGGTGCTAAAATTAAGCTTTGTTCCCAAAGCTTTTTGAAGACTCATCCAAAATCCACTAGTAAATAATGGATCACGATCACTAACAATAGAAGTAGGAACTCCATGCAATTTAACAATTTCTTTGATAAAGGGTTTGGCCAGAAGAGGAATGGTTCGGTTCGACCGAATGGGAATAAAATGGGCGGATTTAGTAAGTCTATCAACGATCACCCATAAGCTATCATGACCCGAACGAGAACGGGGAAGGCCATCAATAAAATCCATGGAAATTTGATCCCACTTCCAAACTGGAATTTCCAAAGGTTGCAATAACCCACCAGGCCTTTGATGTTCGGCCTTGACAAGTTGGCAAGTTATGCAACACTTAACAAAGTTAGCAATATCAAATTTCATTCCCTCCCAGTAATAAAGTCGCTTCATATCCGCGTACATTTTACTACTACCGGGATGAATAGAATATCTGGAATGATGAGATCTTCTAGAATGTCTTTTCGAAGATCACTAATATTTGGTACGATAAGTCTACCAAATTTTCGAATGCCGCCACGAGAATCAATATCAAAGTTTTTCAAACCTTCAATATCAATTTTATCCCTAACATTTTGGCCAAGAAGAGCCAATCCGGGATCTAGCCTTTGAGCTTCAAGAATGCGGTCCAAGAGAGAAGGACGAGCCTCAAGGCTACATAAAACAAGAGGTGAACATAAATCGAAAACACGATCTCTAACCTCACAAGTGGGTAAAACCTCGAGATCATGCCATTCGGATATCATCATAGAAACAACCACTTGTTGCTTACGACTAAGAGCATCAGCAACTCGATTTCCTTTTCCGGGAGTATAAAGAATATCAAGATCATAAGAGGCAAGGAATTCGAGCCAAAACTGTTGACGCAAATTAAGTTCCTTTTGAGAGAATAAATATTTCAAAGACTTATGATCAGTATAAAGTATAAATTTCCCTCCCAAAAGATAATGTCGCCAAATTTGAAGGGCGAAAACGATAGCCGCGAGTTCTAAATCATGTGTGGCATATCTAGTCTCAGCCGGCTTCAATTGCCTAGAAGCATAAGCGATAACACGTTCTTTTTGCATAAGAACGGCACCCAAACCAACGCGACTAGCATCAGTATAAACAACAAAATCTTGATTCCCTTCGGGAATAATAAGAATAGGAGCATCAGAAAGGAGTTCCTTTAATTTGTGAAAAGAAGTTTCACATTTGTCCGACCAAATGTATTTAACACCTTTCTTTGTTAAGCCAGTAAGAGGAACGACAATCTTAGAAAAGTCTTTTATGAAACGGCGGTAATAACCTGCCAATCCGAGAAAGCTATGGATTTCAATCACGCTCTCCGGTCTCTTCCAATTTTGAATCGCTTCAATCTTTGAAGGATCCACTGATATTCCGGATTCGGAAATAATATGACCGAGAAACTTCACACAAGATTGCCAAAAGTGGCATTTAGAAAATTTTGCCTTTAATTGATTGCTCCTAAGAGTTTCCAATACAATCCGAAGATACTTTTCATGTTCCTCCTCGGTTTTGGAATACACAAGAATATCATCAATAAAGATGAGAACAAACCGATCGAGGAAATCTTTGAAAACTCGATTCATAAGGTCAACGAAATAAGCCGGAGCATTCGTTAAACCAAATGGCATAACTAGCCATTCATAAGATCCATAACGTGTACGGAACGAAGTCAAAGGAATACTATCTTCTGCAATACGAAGCTGATGAAAACCGATAGCCAAGTCCAATTGTGAAAAGACTCTAGCACCACTTAGTTGATCGAATAGATCATCAATCCGAGGCAAAGGATATTTATTCTTAATAATAAGATCATTAAGCTTGCGGTAGTCGACGCAAAGCCTAAGTGTACCATCGGATTTCTTCATGAAAATTGCTGAAGCTCCCCAAGGCGAGGAACTAGAGAGAATAAATTGCTTCGTCTCCAATTCAGATAATTGTTTGTGCATCTCATCATTCTCCTTATTGGACATGCGATAAGGAGGAAGAGTAATAGGTTGAGCTTCAGGTGTAAGATTAATTCTGAATTTAATTGCTCGCTTAGGTGGTAATCCTAAAACGAGCTCAAAGATGTCAAAAAATTCACGAACGTCGTGAATATGAGAAATGACACTCATCATCATTATCATCATCACGGGGATTTAAAGAATATAAAGATGCAACCAAAGTGGAATCCGAATCTTTAAGAATAATAGAAATATGCTTTACAGATTGCGGATGTCGGAGATAAATAGTCCACTCAGGACATAGGATATGAGCTTCATAACGGTTAAGCCAATCCATACCCAAAATCATTCCAAAGCCTAAATAACGCATGACATGCAAATCGGCTAGGAAAGGAAAATCACACAAAATAATCTCCACATCTTTACAAAGCAAACTAAGAGTTGCGGATCCACCAACGGATTCACAATTCTTAACGAAGTCATTAAAGCAACAACACTTAAAGAAAAAGTGTCTACAAGCTCCTTTGATATAAAAGAATGGGATGCACCCGTATCAAAGAGAACTCTAATAGGTTGATCATGAAATATAATAATGCCATCAAGGACAAAATGAGACATACGTTGACCGCGAGATGTGTTGCCAGGGGCTTGAGCAATGTTTAACTTTCCCTCCTTGCCTTGAAGCTTAGGGCATAGATGCATATGATGATCTGGACTTTTACAATAGCGACAAGAACGGGGCTTTGAACACTTGTTCGCAAAATGGCCCCTAGCACCACAGTTGAAGCATTTCCCATCACTAGGGGAAAGTGTCTTTGCAGTAGGAGTTGCTTGCTTACCCTTTTTGTTGGGATAAGGACCTTTGAACTTGTTAGGCCTTTTCTTGTTGTTGAAGTTCAGTTTGGCACCCACCACTTCAACATCACTTTCCCTATCCGCCTCTTCAAGACGAAGAGCGATATTAATGAGTTGATCGAAAGAAACTTCTAATTTTAGAAGTAATGGCTTCTTGAGATTCTTGTTTAAGCCGTAGACGAATCTTTGGTTCTTCTTCAATGGGGTGTTGATGTATTCAACCCCATATTTAGACAGTGACTCAAAGGATGCGACATAATCTGTCATAGAGGACTCACCTTGAACAAGGTCTATGAAACGTCGAGCCAATGTCACTTTCTCTGCTTCTGGTACAAATTTTAATTCGAAGCGTTCCCGGAATTGCTCCCAGGTGAGATCCGCTTCATTAATCTCAGAAATAAGAAGTTCGTACCAGTCCAATGCTCTTTCTAGGAGCATACTGGAGGCCACCTGAACACGGTGAAGATCGATAAGATTCATGCGAGAAAAGATTCGATCGCATGTTCTTATCCAAGCCTGGACTTCAATAATAGTTTCGGAACCTTTGAACGGTTTCCCACCCAAGTTGGTATAATCATTGCACAAGCGTGCAAATCCAGACTTAGGATGAGTAGGTTCCTGATTAGGACCAGCTGCTTGAGCATTCTTTACTAAATCAAGAAGCTGTTGAGCGGTCATAAAAACTCCATCCTGGGGAGTAACAGTAGATGGTCCGGCTTTGGGACGGCCTGGTCTAGACATTCTCTTCTTTAAGAAAGAGAGAAGAAGAAAAGTTATTCTCCAAATAAATATCAAGCAAATCTTGATAGATAAATCAAGGATACATAAAAGGAAATAGGATAAATCGGTACGAAGACTCGAATTAAATCCTAAGGCACGGCTCCTAAGTTGGACTTAGGATGATGATCCTTGTCAAGTTATTCTACATTGTTCTGAAGTTTGGCTTTGATACCAAGCTGTGACGCCCCACCTCTATACCCACGCTAGCCAAGAACACTACGGTGTAATGCTGTCAACTAGCACGGAGAATAAGGTTATTGAGGAGCGACCATCCATGTAACTTCTTTGTGCGAACATCGATATGTCAGATAGTATAGCATGTACTTCATTTAAGGAGGAAATCCGACATACCGATACAAGCTCAAAGCTATCACACAGTGGCTATATATAATCTTCGGAAACAAACATAGAAATGAACATAACATAAATCAGTCACAGACATCTATATCACTAAGGCGGAAAAAGATATGAATATATAACACATGAAAGTGTACATCAGAGTAGTGGTCTGAAAGATCCACGATAATACAAAAGAATAGCAACATGTGCTACACAAAAGAATACATCTATGAGTCGATATCTCAAATGTATACAACAAAAAACTACTAATCTAAGTAGTTTGCCAAAAGTCAGAGTAATAGATCCCTGGAGAGAAGTCAAGCAGAAGCACCTGTAACATCTCGGTCTGACCCGAGTATTATTTCATAAGAAAATAATAAACGGATCAGTCTAGCTATAGATATCAGATGACATGATATAGAATAAGAGATATGGCATAAACATATAATAACCATAATGGCATACTACTATAAGTATGTAAATGATAATCAACAAGAGATTAATCAGTATCACAAGAATCTTCTCAAAGATCCAAATCCACAAAAAGGTAATGACACACGAATTCACCAATGCACAAAATTTGATAAAACATATCAAAGAAAATCACGAAAATTGGTGAAGCACAAATTCCAGAAATCAACAAACGAAATCCAGAACAAATCCCAGAAATCAACACACGAAATCTAGAAACCACAAAAAGGGGGAGAAGGCCTATCACACGAACGGGAGCATGAAAGCTCACCAACATATGTAACACACGAACGAGAAGCTATCTCATGGAAGCTAACCATTTAATTTTTCGAACACACGAATGGCCCGAAGACCTTTGAACACACGAACGACCCGTAGACCATAGGGCGCTACCCCATATATGTGAGTAGAAACATCACACAAGCGGGGTCTAGTCTCCCTCGCAGACAAAGAGACATCGCTCAATCGCTAGTCTAAATCACAAAAATGATCGTCATGATCATAAAGAAGTGCCAATTACACTAAGCTAGTAAATATATGAGTTTAGCTTCATGTCCCATAACCACTAGCTTAACTTAAATATTTACGAGCAAACTGTAGATCTTCACTAGGAAATTGTCACAAAAGGTTCAGTCGAACAAGTCCAAGAATTAACCGACGAAGTAAACGCAAGCGTTTCATACCACCTGTTTTGCTAAGCCGTTTAATTAGATTTCTCATTCGAGTGAAGTAAAGGCTTGTATATACTAATAGATTGGAAAACGGTTTAGGAAAAAGAGCTTTCTAATAAAATAGAGTTGAAATCGTTTTGATGAAAGAGTTTTGATATTTACTACTAGTATTGAAACCTTTATATTTTTAAAGTGACAAGTCACAAAACGATTGTAGAAATAATCAGTCACAAAAAATTCACATTCGAAGACGTGAAGGAAATCCAAGGAAATCAGTTCCAAAACCATCAAAGTAGAAGTAGATGGTGCGGCCAAGCATGTCGAGCGACCTAACAAAATACAAGTCAAATGTAACAACCCGCATATCTATCGATTTTATATTTAAATATTTTATCGTTAGTCGGATGTTAGTTCGAAAAGCTACTTTTTGCATACGGTCAAATTAGGACTCGAGACCACCTCCATTGAGTTCAAAATGACGTTTGCGATCTTTTTGAGTGTAAACTTCGATATGTTTGGAGATAGTGAAATTTTCGTCACTTTTCCCACTTGTGACTTTGGTTGGGACTGCACTTCCTTAACTCAGCCCAACCCCCTCTTCTCTTCATCACTTCATCAAATACTTCAAGCTTCTTCAAAAATGGTGGAGGGAAGGAGAAATTAAAATTCCAAGCTCGAGATCTTTAGTAAATTCAACATCAAACTCCAAATTCAAGGTGAAGAACATAGATTCAAGCTAGGGGTTGATTCTTGCTTTGCTCTTAAGCTCTCCAACATCAATTTCGTGGAAAAGGTGAGATTTTTGATCTCACATCTTGCCTATGATTGTCATTGGACTGTTGGGAATGATTCCCTATCACTCTAGCATCAACATTTGCATTTGGTTTGGATTGGATTGGCGAAAAAAAACTTCAATTTTCAGTGTTTTGGTGATTTTTCTGGCACTAGGTCGTTCTGGCCTTCGCTATGTCGTACGCGAGTTAGGGCTTTAGGTCGCGTGCGTTGAAAAGTCACTGCCTTCGTATTTCTATTCGCCTGCGCTAAGTCGTTCACGAGTTAAGTCATAGGTCGTCCACGAGTTAGTGTTTTAGGTCGTCCCCGACCTAACTCCACTAGGTCGTTCCAGGCCTTAAGTCGTAGGTCGCGTGGCACTTTAGGTCGCATGGCCTTGTTCCCCAGTTAGGTCGTAGGACCTTCTAACTGTTAGGTCGTATAGACCTTAGCTCATAGCTCGTATTTGAGCTTAAGTCCTAGGTCGTTAGCTCTTAAATCCTAGGTCGTATGGCTCTTAAGTCCTAGGTCGTTGGCTTTTAAATCGTTAAGTCGTAGATCGCTGCTCCTACTAAGTCGCTCGGCCATGCCAACTCCGCTAGCTCGCAACTGTTAGGTCGTATGACCTTGAGTCGCTCATATGGGTTAGGTCGCTTGACCTTAAGTCGTAGGTCGTCCCCGACCTAACATTCCCACTGCTATTTCACTAGGTCGTTTGACCTTAAGTCGTAGGTCGCTTGACTTCGTTAAGTCGTAGGTCGCTCGACTTTGTTAAGTCGTAGGTCGCCCCCGACCTTACCCTTAGGTCGAATGACCTGTGATTCGCTAGGTCGCGATTTTCCTTAGGTCGTATGACCTATTTTTCCTTAGGTCGCTGGACCAGCTTGCCTTCATTAGGTCGAACCCCGTATTACTCTGCGTAGGCAATCTTATCTGAAAAGCATTCATCAGAACTTCCACTTTGATGCATTTTGAGCTGATTTCCTTGGATTTTATTCACGTCTTCGAATGTGAATTTTTGTGATAGATTGTTCCAACAATCGTTTTATGACTTGTCACTTTAAAGATATGAAGGTTTTAATACTAGTAGTAAATATCAAAACTCTTTCATCAAATCGATTTCAACACTATTTTAATATCAAAAGTTCGTTTTCTCAAACCGATTTCCAATCTACTAATATATATAAGCCTTTACTTCACTCGAATGAGAAATTGACTTAAACGACTTAGTAAAACGAGTGGTATGAAACGCTTGCGTTCACTTCGTCGGTTAGCTCTTGGACTTGTTCGATTGAACCCTTTTTGTGACAATTTCCTAGTGAAGATTTACAGCTTGTTCGTAAATATTTAAGTTAAGCAAGTGGTTATGGGACATGAAGCTAAACTCATATATTTACTAGCTTGGTGTAATTGACACTTCTCATTGATCATGATGATCATTTTATGATTTAGACTAGCAATTGTGCGATGTCTCTTTGTTTGCAAGGTTAGACTAGACCGCAGTGGTGTGATTCCGACTCACACATATCTCTTTGTCCGCAAGGTTAGTCTAGACCGCAGTAGTGTGATTCTGACTCACACATATCTTTTTGTTTGCGAGGTTAGGCTAGACACCACTTGTGTGATTCCATTCACACATACCTTTTTGCTTTTTGGTTAGCCTAGGCCTCAATCAGTGTGATTCCGACTCACACATATGGGGTAGCGCCCCATGGTCTTCGGACCATCATGTGATAGGCCTCTTTCTCTTTTTATGATTTCTGGATTTCTTGTTTATGATTTCTGGATTTTTATGTCATTGACTTGTTATGAGTACAAGTTTAGGGTATGATGCCCTCTTTGGATCTTTGAGAAGATTCTCGTGATATTGATCATTTCTCATCGGTTGATCTCCTGTTGATCATCATTTTCATACTTATAGTAGTATGTCAGTATGGATATTTTATGTTTATGCCATATCTTTTATTTTATATCATGTCATCTGATATTTATAGTTAGACTGATCCGTTTATTATTTTCTTAAATAATACTCGGGTCAGACCGAGATGTTACAGGTGCTTCTGCTTGACTTCCTTCCGGGATTTGCTACTCTGACTTTTGGGCTAACTATTTAGTTTAGCACTTTTTGTTGTATACACTTGAGATATAGACTCATATATGTATTCTTTTGGTATAGCACGTGTTGCTATTCTTTTGTATTATTGTGGATCTTTTTGACCACCACTCTGATGTACACTTTCATGTGTTAGTTATATATTCATATCTTCTTCCGCCTTTGTGATATGGATGTCTGTGACTGATTTGTGTTATCTTTAATTCTATGTTTGTTTCCGAAGATTATTTTATAGCCACCGTGTGATAAGAAATTACATGGATGGTCGCTCCTCAACAGCCTTATTCTTCGTGCTAGTTGACAGCACTACATCGTAGTGTCCTTGGCTAGCGTGGGTATTGAGGTGGGGCGTCACATCAAACGACCTAAGTATAAAAGGCGAGCGACCTAACGTCTTAACAAGGCTGTGCGACCTAACGTGTTACGACCTAGAGGTCGAGCGATGTAAGAGGTCATGCGACCTAAAGGAAATAGGGTCAAGCGACCTAAGAAGGAAAACAGGTCGAACGACCTAGTGGGTTGCGACTTAAAGTAGAATAGGTCAAACAACCTAACAGACGTGACTTCACTATGGCCGAGCGACCTAAAGGGTTACGACCTACGAAGCAGGCCGAGCGACCTAGGGACAGAACAACCCAACGAGTCACGACCTAATATGGTACGACCTAAGCCTTAGCGACCTAAGTGTGAGCGAACGAACTAGTTAACTCGCGACCTAACGAACGGCATAGGCCTAATATGTGCGACCCAAGGGGTTCGCGACCTAACGAATCGCGACCTAAATGTAAAAAGGGTCGAGCGACCTAATGTCTTCAACAAGGCCGAGCGACCTACGAGGTGAGCGACCTAATGAAGGAACGAGCTAATGCAGAGCGACCTAGGGCGATGCGAGCTTTGCCGAGCGACCAAAGGCGATGCAAGCTTTGCCGAGCGACCTAAGGCGATGCAAGCTATATGCAGTTGCGACTTTTCCATGCTGAACGACCTAGTGCCCAGCAACCTAACAGTGACGAGCTAATTCCGAGGCAGAACGACCTAAGCCCAGGAAATTGCTGAAACACACTAAAAATTGGGATTTTCACAATGCAATCCAATCCAAATGCAAATGCACATGTACAAGTGATAGGGAATCATTACCAACAATCCAATGACAGTTATAGGCAAGAATGTGAGATAAAAATCTCACCTTTTCACGGAAATTGATGGAGATGAAGCTTGAGAGCAAAGCAAGAACAATAACAAGCTTGAATCAATGTCTTCACTTGAATTTGGAGTAGATGTTGGATTAGCAATGAAGACTAAGGCTTTGGAGTTTTAATTTCCCATTCCCTCCACCATTTTTGAAGAAGCTTTAAGTGTTAGGAAAATGAAGAAGGAATTAATGAAGAGGAGAGGGGGTTGGGCTGAGTTAGTAAGTGGTTCAGCCCAAACCAAAGCCATACGAGAAAAAGTGGCGAAAATTCCACCAACTCCAAACATATCAAAGTTTATACTCAAAAAGATCGCAAACGTCATTTTGAACTCAATGGGGGTGGTCTCGAGTCCTAATTTGACCGTATGCAAAAAGTAGCTTTTCGGACCAAAATTCGATTAACGATAAAATATTTAAATAAAATATTTAAATATAAAATCGATAAATATGCGGGTTGTTACATGGAGTGTTTTCCTCCTTCCTTTACTAATTCAATCAATGTCAATTCAAATTAATAATTAAACTCCAAATATATACACATATAAAATAAATTTTGACCATTATCATAATTTTAAATCTAGAATTAACAAATATAATCAAGCTTCAATTTAGGAAGAATTCTAAGATTAAAATTGTGATTGTTCATAAAAGTAATTTTTCAAATCTTGAATTAAATCAACCCATTCACACATACATGTAATTAATTACAAGTAGTTTAAAATTTAAAATAACAAACGAATATGTGCAGTTTCTGATTTAGTATGTGTTAGAATTAGAAGTTGACAAATTTTCTCAAATGTCCGATTATGTTTTTTTTATTTTAACAAAAGAATACAATAATAGAAAAAGATTAAAAACAATGTTCAATCATATTCAATTCTTAGATAATTTAAAATAGACAACATATGTAATTTATATAAGTTGAAACAAAGTAAATCATATAAATAAATGGTTTCAAAAAGGAATAATGGGGATAACTTAGGCATATATAAATTCACAATAAATTTTTGGATCTAAACTATAAGAACAACATGAACAACAAATTAAATGAGATGTAATATTTCATAACTCGAATGTTAAGAATATGGACATAAAATCAAAAATGAAATAGCACAAAATAGATGTAAATCAATTGATATCATAAACATATATTATTAAAGAAGATATGATAAAAAGGGAATTAAATCATAAACAATATTAACAATAATTATCGTAAATAAACAAATGATGAAAAACATATTCAGATCTGAGTTTAATCAAATAATTAATAAGTTATTAATTGAGATAAAAAGGGTTGTGATTCAAATGTTTAAAATTAATCTATTAAGCATGCAATGAACCATTCATATCCAAACATTTCAGTACTGTTATTTATACAAGATCGTGAGAAAAATTTACTCGAATGCCAATGTTTATACTGGGCAAAACAGTTCTCTTATGTTCCACTCGCAATTAATATACTTGTTCAACAATCCCTATATTTCTCTACGCACCGCATAAGTAGCTTAACTTCCTTGCTCTGATGTCTCACTCGTCTCCTACACAATTGCTCCTGCAAGTACGCCTTTACGTGAAAGAAAGGTTCAAATCTACATCATATTAGTAGGACAGAGAACTAGTATATAGTTCTAACCAACTCTATGGCTATTTCCGTTAACCCAGGCCAAACTTGGGAAATAACCAATAGCTTATTTGTTTATTTAGATATTTCATGAACATTTAGAAAAGAAAGTCACTAGACTGGAAACCGTAACCATAAACTAATACCCAACACACGACATTTGCTCGCCAGGTTGATTTGATTGGATTTCTCTCGCAAAGAGAACTAAGATAGATATGTTTCATGAGTCAATCTCTATGGTAATTCGCTTTCCAAGAAAAAGGTAATCCTAAGTCGTGGATGCTCTCTTTAATCACTTATCCTGATAAAACATATAACTAAATAAATAAGAAGATCAGCTTAGGATATTGCCTAGAAATCACACTTTAATTGATGATATTTCCTCATATCTTCAAGATCCACATCCTATCCTTGCAAAAGATGGATGAACCATTTTTGTTTTATTTTATTTCATGTTTTTATTTGGAGCTGAAAGATGTTGGAAATTTGATTTTTTTTATACCATGTCAAGTTAGGAGAAGAGAAAGAAAAAAGAATGAATAAGAAAGAATGAATTGTAAGTACAAAATGAATTAGAGAATATATTTTACTTGAAAGAATGAAACCTTGCCCATTATTTAATTAAAACTTTCCAAATTAACTCCCTTGGTTGTCTTTCTCTCCCCATCCTTTCTTTTCTTATGATATGTCATTGAATGACATAAAATTTTCCCAAATCATGTCATCAAATGACATAAAATTTCCATAAATCATTTCATACAATTATCTTTAAATTACATCGATATTGTATATCAATGCATGCAAATATAATTTCATAAATGCATTAAAATAATTACAAACATCAAATAAATAATATTAACATTTATTAAATATCAATTAATTAAATCAATTTACAACATTTTATAAATTAATTCAATCTTATGGTTTTTCAGAGAATTCATCATTACAATTGTGTGACTCAAAAGTGTATTTTAGTTAGTGATTAATATCGAACTACATAAATATTAATGTTCACACATCAATTAGCAAATTGTGTGACATTTTGGCTGAATTTATCACTTATACATCTTTTGGTAAAATCTAATTTTACTTATTATAAGCGGTACCCGATAGTGACAATTATTTACACCAATTCTCTTCATCAAAACTATATCACGTTAGGGCTTATGGAATTTGGTAATGGTCAAAATTCAAATATTGTAACGACCCGCTATTTCAAACCATTCAAATCGACACTCATCCACTCATGTCAGACTTGAATTGTTCAAAACAACAGACTGTTAATTTATATTTGGCAAAACTCAGCATATATAGTAGATAAATCAATCATAGAATCACAGACACAGAGTAATATAACAATAAGCAGCAGAATAGATAAATAGTAGTTCATGAAGCTACCATATAAACATCAGAGTTTAAAACAAAATACAACAGAATATATCAAGTACAAGAAGTCTCAAATACATAAGCAGATGACAAGTCTAAATATAGCAACTTGAGACAACTGAACAAGATGAATGGATATAAGACAAATCTTTAAGCAAAGCTCCAAACTCCAAAGGTGAGTCTCAAACAGTGACACTCAGTCTGACCCGAGCATAAAGCAAAACACAAAACACTCAAGTCAGGATTAACATTCTTATACTAGTAAATCAACTCATGTGAAATGTCGACTGAAATACAAAATAACTTAAAGGATGTTCGGGATTCCCATCCTTTAAGGATCCGTTAAACTATCTACATACATAATACAATACGCCACATAGATAATGTCTATAGTAAAGTAAACTATTAAAATAGCGCTAAGGCGTTACCCATATCCCCTTTAACACATTTTATATATTCCCATAGTCTATACAGATACTGTAAGCTCCACCAAACCGGTGGTTTACTCAGGGAGCACTCCATAGGTATGGTACAAAATAAACTCATAGAAGGCACGATAAGACATGTGACAAGGCACGCAAGGCAATGCCTAGGGTAGGATTCTACCGTTTTACAAAACCGGGCTAGTGGTAATGCATAGCAGCTACTACCGCCCACCTCGAGACACACTCCCAAAATCAATGGTGCACCAAATCAAATCACAAAGTAATAGAATGGTATCGAAGAAATGTGCCCGATCAAAGGTGCGACCTCACTTGGCCTAGGTATAGCTCATGTTTTAGCCACATCAAGCTGACTCGTGGGAGTTAGGGTTGCATTAAAACCTCATACAGAATCGTCACCAAACCATCCTACTTCATTCTAGAATCTCCCCCACGTACACAGTTGTTAAAGTGGTTTTAGGTATTGGCAGAGAGTATGACAATATCTGATCCTGGTCTCTTTAACAACCAATCGCTTATTTCACACCGTGGTCATTTTCATTTCAAACAGTTCATACCTCATATCAAAATATCATATTCATTTCAAAATCATATCACTTTCAAAATCATATTCACTTTCGAAATCATATTCATAAAAATAGTTTAAACCATCATATCAAAATATTCGCATTTAAATCAATTAATCTAAATCATAACAGTTCCAACTTTAACGGTTTAAATATTGAAAGTAGTTTATACACATTGAGATAGTGTTACCTTAAAATAGTTTATATTCAAATTCTCATTAAAACCATTTTGAATTTATATCGATTTCAAATCCAGGCTTGAATTACAAATTTAAACCACTTCAAATTCAATAGATTTCAAAGTTTAAATATTCAAACTATTTAAAATAACCCAATTTGATAAATTTCATTTATATTCCAAATTCAACTTTAATTTTATTTAAATTTGAAAATATTCACTTAATCATTTTTATAACCATTAAATAAAATCTCAAATTGCAAATTTAAATCAAAATTAAATATTCCATCTCAATTTATTCAATTTTGAAATTATTCACTTTTATATATATTTAAATAAAGTTTCAAATTACAAATTTAAATCAAAATTAAATATCTAACTTTATTTAAATTTGAAAATATTCATTTAATCACTTTTAATTAAATCAAGTTATAAAACCATCCCTTTCAAAATCCCCAAATCAGTAAGTTTCCAATCGATTCTTATTTATATTCAATTCTCAAACCAATTAAATTACAAATCAATTTCAATTTATCTTTCCAACCTTAATCTATTAAAATTATTACAAAATCTATTTTCAAATATAAATTTTAAATAAATATTTAAAACATATTATATATATATTAATTAAATTAAATTTCATTATATCAAATTTTATTAAATTAAATCTTATTGTTAAATATATTTTAAATATTATTTATATTTTTAAAAAATAATAAAGTTATAAGTAAAAATTTATAATTTACATTTTAATACTTAACTTATAATTTTAAAATTTCCAAAACATACAAATTTAAAAATCTAAATTTTACACATATATTGAAATTAAAATCTTTATATTATATCTAAAAATCAATATTTATTAAAATCCATATATTTCCTTTCAAAACTTTGAAAATCATTTTTCAAAATAGACTCACGGTGTCTGTATATAATTATCTATCCTATGGTCAAGTGATACGGATTTTTATCATTTCAATCCGCAATAATTTAATATTTACGGGTATATATCATTTCAACCTGCAATCCCAAAATTTCAAAATCAATGAAAATTGCTTGGATTTATCATTTCAACCCATAACAATTTTCCCATGTTCTATATAAGATCGTTCGGTATGTATCATTTCAACCCACAGGGATTTCCTAAACTAACATGGAACTTGCAGTGTGAGAACAATAGCATAATAATATAAAATAACATAACATATTAGTGACAAGCATATACCATAATTAACACATTTAAATATATATACATGTTATGGTGTCATATATCAATCAATAATAGATTAACAATTGCAGATAATAACATGTCATAATTAACAATTATATTTCTAACCAATTCAAAATTTAACAACATATTTCAATTATCATTTCATGTGAATTAAATTTACTAAATATAAGAACGTTAATCGTGAGTGATTGCTCACCTTTCGAGGCTAGAGAAACACGAGAACAAGATGAAAACGGACACGGATAAGCGCGGGAAATTGACAGAGCTAGAAAACCGCTGCTATGGTGTGGATTCGAACAGCAGGAAGCTAGAAAACCGTTGCAACAAATTAGACAGTGGGAAAACAAATCAATACGGATAGAATTATAAATCAATATATATATATATATATATTACAAAATCTATTTTAAAATATTAACATAAGTTTTAGATAAAATACTTCAAAATATTAACATAAATTTAAACAAATTCCTTAAACATTATATATATATATATTACGTGATATATAGACTGAGAATCTCACGCATATAACTAAACAATATTTATATATAACTTGAATTATAAAACAGGTTTCTAACAAAATGTATATAACTTGATATATATAGGATGCTTTAGATAAATACATACTTGATATATGGACTGAGATGCGGCAAAGGAAGGGGCAAGGCTTCGAGCAACAGATCTCCGAATTATATAAGCAACAATATACTTTTTTCTCACGGTTGCATGCATGAAGACACAGGGGTTGCTCTCGGCTAGGAAACAGGTTGTAGACTCACAGACAATATTATGCGACCACATATAAATCAACATTTTACATATATTATTATATTTTTAAACACATATATTAAAATCAAAGTATATATATTATATATTTAAAACCAACATTATATTCTCAAAACGCATGAATTACAAATCAAAGTATGTATTATATATTAAAAAGGAAGGCTGGGAGAAAAAATACGACAGAGGCTAGAAGTTTACTACTCAAGCAAGGGGAAGCAGTGGGGAGGCTTCGGCTGGTTGAGTGAAGTGGAAACGCTGGTGCTTGTCAAGGTGGTAAGCGAGAAGCAAAGGGTGGACATGGGTTAAGTCGGCGGCAAGCAAGAAGGTGATGGCACAGATTTTAGTGGTAGGAAACATGAACATGTTTAGCAAGAAAGCAAAAATATACACAAGCTTCAGAATAAAACTTTATATTATAAAAAATTTATCAAGCAAATATATATGCGGCGATCAATATAATATATATTTTCAATGACAGGAAGAAAGGGAGAGGTGAGCGAATAGGAAGGGAAGATTCATGAGAATGAAGGCAGAGAACAAGAAGTAGAAACGAACCAGCAAGTTATAAATGAAAAGGTAGGATAACCAAAAGTCAATGATTGATTTCTGGAAATATTTATGGTTAATGGATATTGGGTTTCAACCGGTGAATAAATGAATGTCCACAAGAAATCAAAAGGCTGAAATGGGTACCGATATGGCAAATCGTTTTATTGATTTCACCGCGTACCGGACAATGAAATGCACAAATGAATATATTACGGAGATCAGAACGATGAGACGAATAGAATGGTACACAGATATCAACGATATGACCATCCTATCAAAAGTCGATATTTCGCTGCCACTTCTACAAATTCGTCGAAAATAAGATAAACTGGACTAGAGAAGTCCAAATTTGACGAAACGAATTATGACGTCTCACTCAGAAAATAGTTTACATTTTTATTATATAAGAATATTCAGATTTCGAAAATATTTTGTTTCATCAAGTTAACTAATTTTAAATTGAAATTGAAAATTACACTACAGAACTAACTTATACTTATCAATGAATTTTTTTTCATTTACTATGTTTAAATAGATGCATACCAAATATCAAATTTTCATTGTCAAATTTTTATAGTTTAAATTTCACGAAAAACTTAGTTAATTACGTTATAAAAATCGTTAAAAATTACGGGTCATTACAAATATCGTCTACATTCAACTTTATAGTCCAAGCACAAAGTCCTTAGTTAATTACAATTATTATTAACCAAACTACTCTAGCCAGAGTCTTTGACTTTGAGTTGACTTCAGTTGACGTTGATACTAACCTCATATAACTGAGGAGACGAATATTCTCTTGAATAGTATTTCACCTCTAATGTTTCCACTCAACCCAACTATAGTCGTTCGATGGACGTTGTGCCATGATTTAACTATAATCACAGCGAAGCTTCCACATTGAAGATCAACAGTATTTTAAATTCGAGAGAACTATGTAAATTAGTCATATCGATATTCTCTGCTTGAACTTAGTTATATTAACCAACAGAAAACTATCGAGTGAGTCATTACATAATTATCCAATAACTATCAACATGTAACCCCTTGGTATCCCTAGCAGTCATAAGTAATACACTGCCCAACATTTGGAGTGTTACACACTCTAGTCTTAACGGATGTGTCGATATCTAGTCTCGATACATCTTGACTAGGAATATTGAAAATGGTATATTTATTTTCATTGTGATAAATTACTCATGGTTACAATACTTTGTAACTACTATCACAAAACATACCATTTATGAATTTATTTATTAAATATACTTTTAATTAAATTAATTAATTAATATAACACATTATATCAAGTATATAGTTGAAAGAAAATACCTTTTATTTTTAAACAAGATTGGTAATCAAGTTAGATATATGTAACAAATTACATAATTGCCCATAGGGCATACCCCTACCTCTATCAATCTCTCACTTGCACTTGGGGTCAATTATGAATTCTTATTCCAACTTCTCCAATCAATTTCCTCAAAACTAATTGGTTCAGTTTCTTAGTGAATGGGTATGCTATTATGTTTCAATTATCTATTCTGTCAATCAACTCTTCCAAACGGTGATAAACTGCTTTATCATATGTAATAATACAGAGTATGTCTATTAACTTCAAGTGAGCTCTAAGTTCTATTACAAACTATATTACGACATTGTTATAATATAAAAATGTTATGGGATTCTCAACATTTGGAATCACCCTCGATCAGTTATAAATTTGTGCATTTATATATTTATATATATATTGATTTTATTGTGGTGCTACTCAAGGCGATGTACATAGCCTTTTTCATTGAATTAGCCACAATCTTTCATTTGGAGCATTTTCAACTTAAAAAATCTTAGCCTAAATTTATTATTAACATATTATACTCAATATCACTTATGAAGTTTGAGTCCGAATACTTCTTCATAAGGAATTTGTTGTTTCTATACATAATTAGCTAGTATTTCATAAATACATGAGAAAATCACAAGCAACTATTTAGTGATATCAAGTTGGATTTGATATTTGCTTCATGTATCAAATACATAAATAAATCATAATATCATAGATAACATAACATGTATGATAATTTCTATTGCCAATACATAAGGAATCCTTCTTACATGTTCCTTATTAAACATTTTGATAAGGTGTCCTCGCATATCGTTTGGGACATTCCCATTATCTTTTATATTTTCTATAAAATACATAATTTACAAATCCAATATTGAGTATTAAAACAACTAAATCTGGTTTTAACACAAGTACATTGTTAACAATTATGATTTAGAAATATCTATGTACCTTTTATCTTTCTTTCTTATGAGCACATGCTTCCTCTGCACTTTGGTTGACAATCAATCTATTTAGTATTTCTATCTAAACATTTGTTCAATTTTGATGCTTATAAAATGATACTTTCTACCATTTCTTGGATCATTTCCAAAAACCCACAAACTCAATATTGCTCCCCCTGACTTCGAGACACTGGTTGTTTATGTGCAAACAGTCTAGTATAAATCTATATTTAGAACTTTCTATTTCAACATATATAACCAAATCTAAAGTCATACTAGTCGATAATTTTGTGAGTAAATTTGAATTAACTTAAGTATGTTGAGTAATGAATCTATTACGCTAATTTCAACAATCGAAATTTGTGAGGTTATTTTTATCAATGTTGCTCATTAAATTCCAACTACACTAGTGTCTTAAAGACACAATCATGGCCAATGGATCACATCCCTTCGGATACGACTGGAACAATCGTATTTCGATAACGTACTTGGAATCCTTTTGGATTTGCGCATCATACCATATCATGGATTCAATACTCTTAATGGTTTAATTAAACAACCGAGGATTATATATTTTTGACATTGATAAGAAACTATAGTTTCTATTTAATATGCAAGAATACTTATTAGACACTCTAATGCAATGTGTTCGTTTGGATTAGTTAATTTCATTTCATCTCATGCAATCATTTTTATGTTTGGCTTGCATCCAATTCCTTTTGACTACCAATAATATCTCAAAGAAATTCCTTCACTATGAAGTTGGTATTATTTGAAACAATAATTGTTCCTTAGTGCAATGGAATAGGTATTCGTAAAGTTTTATGAATTTCCTCATTTATAAAACTGATTTGTTTCTAGTTTACAAAACTTACATTCAAAAAATAAATATCTTATGTAATGATAGCGTTTCCCCAAATCCTTTTGGGAAGACTCGTAAAAGATCTTTCACGAACAAATAATATGTGCAGACTTTCGATTCGCACAACCTACCAACCTCTTGGCCTAGGATATGCTGGGTTTCTTATAAACCCTTGTCTTGTATGAATTTGTAAACTATTATTTACATGAAATAATATTAACCTTGTGTTCTACTCTTAAGTACATGACCTTATAGAAAGAAATTAACTCAACGTCACTCATCATTAATCGTGCTTTGTCCAAATAAGTTCGATCACTCCTTATCGATACATCATTATGTACTACATGGAGGAGTGAATTTTGAGATTGAATCTTTGTTTATTTTTAGGTACATTCGGAACTCTTTCCAATATACTCAACTATTCGATCAAATTGAATCATTTTATTTTATTACATGTTATTTTATTTACTTTCATTTATACTTTATGATCTTATCATAGACATACTACATATGTATCAAATACACATGTCCATATCGGTGATAAATTATCAATGAATATAACCAAGTTGCGATTGAATATATCAATGCTTATCAATCTGAAAAGCTTATCAACTCTTACGATGCTTCCACTAAATGGGTGCATAGCCCTTAATTGTTTGAGATATAATTAGCCAATATAATATGATTCATTACCATATAATAAAAATTATTTCTCAAAACTATGGCTTAGTCTATAATTCTAAAATAATTTTCGATACTTCATTATTTTCCAATGCATCATTTTGTTATGAAAAAATACCACATTATTGTTTATTTTATAATGAATATTCATAATATTCATATTGAAATATGCCTATGTTTATTTTTTAGTCGACACTGAAAAATAATTATTATTTTATAAATAATTTTCACTTTGTTTTACAAAAACAATTTTCGTAACTTGATGCACTCAAAAGTGTTATAAGGCATGCTCCCATCATTTTCCACCATTACTATAATAGCATACACTACTACAAAACAGGCCATTTGCATCGGTTGTTTACCCCCCTTTTGCATCAGTTCAATAACCGATGCATATGCAACCGATGCAACAGGCTTAACACTTTTGCATCAGTTCTGAAACCGATGCAAGAAGGTTCTTTTTGCATCGGTTGTTACTAACAACTGATGCAGAATATCATGGTTGGTTGCTTGAACACAGCCCCCATGTTGCATCGATTGTAATGAAAACCGATGCAACAAAGGAACTTGTTGCATCGGTTGTTGTTGAAAACCGATGCAAACTAATCCCTCTATTGCTTCAGTTTTTTATAACAATCGATGCAGACTAATCCCTCAGAAACCATTATTACAGTACTCAAATTGACTATATATATATATATTATTGATAATCTATATATATATATATAAAGATTATCAATAATATATATATAAAGAAAAAAACATACACAAAAAATAAAAAAAAAGTTTATTTCATTATCATTTACAAATTCTGCTTTGGTTTACAAATTTCACAATAGACATATCTACTGTCACCATATACCACACAGCTTATTGCTGCAACCATCTACTGTCATCACCACACTGCAACCATCTCATCTGCTACAATACACTGCACCGCCTCGACTCCATCTTCATCCGTTACTAACCACAAACTCAACCCATCGTCTTGCCTGTCACCTCCTTATTCCTCCCTGTTCCATACCATATACACTATTCCTCCATGTTCCTCCCTGCTACATATCAAACGACCTTGTTTCATCATTCACAACTTCAAAACCACTTCACCCCCTCATTTCTGCCACCAAACATCCGTACTGTCAGCCACCACATCGACCACATTCATCTGCATATAACAATGCACATACCCACAACTACATTCACATTGCTTCACAGTCAAACTACCATCAATCCATACTTCTTCAACCACAGCCTTCTTCCCCATTGTCTTTTCGAAAACTTCCGCAGCAACTCCATATACTCCTCTGCCTGCTGTTACAACACTGACCATCTCCACTTACAACTGACATAACTACTTCTTAATTGCTTGCTGTCTAACTAACCACATTCACATACCCACACTGACTATGCATTTCAACCACAAAACTTGCATTTGCCTAATCTCCATCACCACTAGCTACTCTGTCACACTTCAACTACACCGACATCAACCAACGCAATTCCATTTCTTCACAACAACAGAAACTGTTGTACTGCCTGCAAATACCCCGTTGCTTCATACCACAACATCATAACTCCACTACCACCCCCGTCTACTTATCGCTGACACACTGCCTGAAACAACTCAAACACTCCTACCACCCAAACTTCTAACTGCCTACAGCAGTTCAACCTCCTTCGTCACCATCTCCCAAGTCACTCAAAAAATCTCCACCACGAAATCAATCCAAACTCTTTATCCACTTCAACACCGCCACTGCCATACCTCTGCCTCCTCATCCACTGTCCTACCACTTGCTTCAACCAGACATCCATTTAGTCGGCTCCCTTCTTATTGCCTTATGTACATCTACCCACTGCCCAGCAGCTACCATCCATCATCAAATATACATGCACATTCTGCCATATCACCTTGTTTATATCCACTGACATCTCTGCTGTGCAAAAATACCACATTCACCCATACTACACTGACCTAACCACTATCGCAGCCTTCGCCTCAACCCCCACAGCACGATAATCTTCCCACCAGCCACCTATCACCACTCAAGCAACCATTATACCCATTGTTCCACTACAAGCCTGAACACAACCTTTCAACCCATCCCGTGCACAAACTGAAACAGTTTGAAATAATGTTCATAAGAAGCATGAAAATCAATCAGAAAGGTTTTGTAACATGATTGTTTTTAAGCATAAGTGCAGGAACAGAAAAATGACAAGATATAGTCTTACTTGTATCAACATCATCACCTCCCAAATGAATAAATTTGAACTTGATCACCTTGCTAAAATCTGATCAATCAATAAAAAGATAACGATAATCAGTTTAGAAATTACCATTAAAACCAACGTTAAGGGATGATAAAAATATTCTTGAAGAAATGGGAATCACCTGAAAGAATACCATCTATGATTTGGAAGGTGAATTCATTACTAACATAGTCATGCATTAGTACCATGACTTTAAATGGCCAGGTATATCAAGCTCTGCCAGTACATGGATTCCTCTTCGTGCTGCATAGCTGCAAAATTACATGTACTTTTAGGAAGGCTATACGATTCATTAGACAAAAGTTTATCTGAACTCACTTTACGATATCCTTAGCATCAGCCATTGTACATCTTTCTGAAGAAGAGAAATCTCCCCTCCATAGTTTTGGGTAGGATGGTATTTCTAGAGGGAAAGACTGTTTGTCCACAATATGCCAATGTAGAACATTCTGCATTCAATGTATAATTTTGATATGTATATATCTCAGTTGTATTCTTGCATACTAGAAATATTCTCATGATCCTCAAAAAAAGGTCTTACCAACTTTGTATATGACATAGAATCAATCACGCTCTTTATAACTGGCACAGGCAAATAGTGTCGTGCGGTATCTGCAATTGGAATAAACAGTTACAAATTGCATCTAACTAAGTAACAGTGACCATGGTTTGGGTACTGCATTAAACAAAAATTTGGTTCAACTCACCAATTAGAAGCCCTCTATAGGAAAACCTTGGCCCATCAGTGATGTTGCAAGGAGCATGTCCTAGCTCAATCGTCCTTGTCACAAGATTAGTTTCGCATAATTGGCTAAATGTCTGAAAATAACAAGTTTTATAAAGTGATTGTTGTCATTGTATGAGGTGAATGATGATAACATAAATGCTCATAAAGACCATTGAATTTCAAATAGGTGTCTTAATTTGTGTCATGACTAAGAAGAGCATTCTTTCTGTCATGACACAGTCAAATTGCTCTTTATAAATTGAAGGTATTAGCTTACCTGTAAAGCATGAAGTGCTCCATATACTGTTTGTGCCTGCAATGGAATTTGATCAAATTAAATATCATAGACTAATAATCAACACATGAAATATTAAGAAAAAGATTGAAATTTATACTGCAATATACTGACCTCAATGTATGTATGCAAAGGATCCTTGCTAAGCAAAGGAATTAACAATTTTTAGGATTCATCAATGCCATAAGTCAGTTGTAAAATTGATAAACTGATTTACAACAAGCCAAGATCTGGGAACACTATTCGACTGGGGCATAAACTCCTCCAATAGGGGTTGCATTGCATAGGGATAGAATTGAAGACATGCATACTACAGAAAAGGGGAATGCAAGCAAGGTATAATGCAGACATTAGAACTGAAGCAGAGCTATAAAAAATTAAAGTTAAATGTTCGAAGTTAAATGCCTATAAATCCCCGTTTGAAAATTCTACTAATATAGCAAAAAAAAAAATTAAAGCTACGGTATAAAAGAACAGTGGTATTAAGCCTACTCCGCAATTTTCTAGATTTGTTAGCAAAGCTGATGAAGGAAGCAGTACTAGTCATCCACTCAAGCAGGATTTCCACCTTGATACTGAGACTTGAGAGTATTAAAAAATTATTAGTGGTTGTTTCTACTTTCTAGTGTAGTTGTTTTATTTATTTAGAAAGAATACTCTCAATAAAGTATAACTTATAATTGTTAGTACACTATGATTTGCTTGAATCAACTTTTTCTAACATATAAATATTCCCAATTTTAGAATGTTATATAAGCTATCTTACCATGAATAGTATGTTATATAATGTATCAGATTGGATTTTATTGTAAGGAAATATAGTTTTGTTCCCCAGTAATATAACACAGTTCCTATCTGCAGGAAAAATCGAGTGGACAAGTTAACTTAATTAACTCATAAGTATGAGAAGATAACCAGTTCTTATGGACACAAGCTCTTTATTAGAGTGCAGCCCATCCTAAGAAGCATAAGGATAGGGTGACGGAAATATCAGATGACTTTGTTGATTCAAGGGACCTTTATCCAAAGGTTTGAAATCTTAAGTATACCATACTCAACAGAACACTACAAACAAGCACCGTGCTTTCATACATTTCCAACTCCACCAGTTCCTTCCTTCTTACTTAGCATACTTATTGTGAAAGTATAAAGTTAATAGTTTTTGAAATAAAATTAAAATTGCTTTTCTCACGAGAAATTTTGCCCATCCTCTAACCAAAAAAATGATGGTGTTAGGTTCAAGATATTAGCTGATAGTTATATAACCCGGATATTTATTTTATGTTTTATTGTTCTAAAAAAATACAATAGTGTGAGAGTTTTCTGGAAGAGCGATATAAAAGTGGCTATTTTCGTGAGTGTATTAGAAACAGAGGTTATACAATAGTATATTTTTTATCGCATTTGGAGTTGTAGTTCGATGGTATTCTATGGTATTTAGGTGATCCATTTTCCATATTCGCATATGAAGCTGAAGTTCGACATGGGTCTGTGTTGTATCATGATAAAGTGATTATAATCCGATTGCAAATGAAGTTAAAATTGGATAGTGGACTGTCTTATTCTAATAGTTGGTGGTTTGTTTCGGCAAATAAATAGAACTGTATTTTTTTAATTTTTAAGTTTTATGTTTCTTTTAACTTTTTTGGTGACAATCGATCAAATGATATTATTCATTGGGAAAAAATATCATGGCTAATTTGCAAAACTAGGGTTAATTAGAATTATCTGTGCCATCAAGATGATAGGGATTTATTGAATGTATTGATGCAGGGTAACAAAGTAATTGTAGAAAAACTGATAGGAGAAACCAAAAATTTGTTAATCCTTCACAACATTTATCAGTTCATCAACTAGCCATTAGGAAATTTATCTTACCACAGTGATGCAAAATGGAATTATCTTAAGCAAAAAAATCAAGGGTCATAAAGACTTTATCTTTTATCTGTCTTGGTTCTCTACAATCTCAGATTGATTCTTTCATGCTTATTTTTATATTGAAAATGATGCTGAAACTAGTATATTTATATTTCAAAAATTAAATTAATAACCTTCCATTCCACTGATCGCCTGCGTATATCACAATTGCTGCCTTCTTTATCTGCCTCGACAACTACAACTTGACCTAAAATCGCGACCACTCCTGAACACTGCCACCATCCAAATCGCCTACAGCCCAATTCCTTAACATCACCACAATCGCGCAAACCAACCTCTACAACCATCAGCAACCCAATTCGAACAATCCTCGCCTCGTAACCCAATCACCCGCAATTCGAATCTCTTCGTAACGGAAGATTTGTTACCTTGATAATGAGAAGCCGTGGCCAAATCTAATTCGGGAAATCATGTTTGAAATTAACAGTGAAAATCAGTTTCTAGGGTTTTTTTTTGTTTTGAAGCAGACGAAATAATTTTTTGGGAAAGAAAATAAACGGCAGAAAAGGTGCGTAACGAAGACAACCTAAATAAGTTGAAATTGCATTGGCGACCGATGCGAAAATGTGTTGCTAAGGGATGCAAATTAACGTTGTTGCATCGGTTGACTTTAAAACCGATGCGACTAAAACTATTTGCATCGACGTATTTGCATCGCTTATTGGTGACAACTGATGCAAATTCAATTTCTTTATTACCTATTGCTTTCCACGTACCAATTGCATCGGTTATTAAGATAAAACTGATGCAAATAGTTCTATTTGCATCAGTTTTTACTTCAACCGATGCAAATGAGGCGAAGCAATATGCACTTTTTGTACTAGTGATACCAAGTATGGGGATCCATCATCAACTTAATATAGACTATTTATTTCATATGCTGCAAAAAGTTTACAATAGAGAGTTTTTATATCAAATATCTTGAACACAGAGAATTAAATCGCATAGAAAACAACTTTCTATAAAAAATTATATTTTGGAATAGAAATCATGTTTCTTATTCCATTGTTAAGTATCATATCATTATTATTACAATTCTCGTTTCCAATGTCTCTTTGTGAAGCAGAAGTGACAATTTACTCTCTTCATTCCAACTAACCTTAAATTATATTTACTCTAGTACATTCATTTTCCTTTTTAAATGGTCAAACCATTCAAAAGAAAACCCTTACTACAATATCATAGAAAACTCTTTACAAAAGCACATTCAATTATCCTTAACATTTAAGAAAATCAGATGTGTTGCACTTTACGTAAACTGATCAAACCGACATTTCAACGATCGAGTTCATAGATTTATACTATAGTTTTGGCCTTATGTTACATTTAACACAATATGATTTTTTTATGTAATCAATCAAATTGAATACTCGGTCTCATAGTACTGTTTATTGGCTTATTCCGAATGAACTATACTCATTCAAGTATCGTACAATATGAACTGTAACCCTCATATAACACTTCTATGCGATAGTATATGGATGAAATATCCATAGTATTGTATTACTTTTAAAGTTCGAAACTCATAAAATGCAAATAAAGGGTCTTGTCCAAATGAACACATAAGTGACCATATTATGAATGTATTAATTAGTTGAAAATTAGGCACTTGCATGGGTATAGAAAACATTAACATGCAATAGGCATTTAATAGTGAGTATATGTTATATTTCTATTAGTCAATTTACAATTTAGTTCATTTGTATATATTAATTGATAAACATTTTACCAATCATATTAAATGCACAAATCTATCATTGTAGATAATTATAACATTATTTAGCATATATTTTTAAAATATTAGAAAGGTTAAATATTACCATTTCATTTTTCTAATAAGGCTCCCACTAGTCTATTATGTGAAACATAGAAATTTTTCTACTTCACTAGTGGGTGTTAGGACTCGTTTATCTTAGGATTCTGACTTTGAGTCTGCTCAACAAATCATAGCTCCATAAATGATGGATAACTCCTTATTGGTTGTATCGCATATAGCTCCTAACCCATGGCCCTTATCATAATCTCATTTCGACCTTGAATCTGGTTAACAAACTGAACTGAAGTTATTCACTCGCACCTACCATATTGTGATGGCCTAAGTATAACATATGTACTTTGAGTCTCCTCAACAAATACATATAATTATCTTACCTTCTAGTGCATATATTAATAATATTGCACATCACATCCCCAACTTAAGTCTGCTCAACAACTAAAGGGTATGCAAGTAATTTATTAGTAAATATATAGTAGAGGACAACATTATATTGAAGATTCATAATCTTCAATATATTATACCGAGTGATATCGACTTATGGAATTGTTATCCCGCCTTTTGGCAAGGCCGTGACACCAAGAAATTGACTAGAAATCAAAGACAGTCCATCCTGTAGGACGGTTACATCACAAGTTCACCGTGGATACCGATGAATTTTGTCCGAGTCCGGATCAGGCTACAATTGATAAGACATGACAAGCAAAGCCAGGGAAGCCAACATTCCAATTCTCAAGTCAATCCGAGTTCGTACGCCCAAGATATCATCGACGCAAGTGGAGGACATAGCCTTGTGTTCGTATCCATTAAGGTCGAATCCATCAAGCACGACTCCAACAAAGCAGCCTCAACGTTCAAATCCATCCAAAGCCTCCCTTAGTTCGAATCCATCAGAGTATTCCCACCTTCGAGTCCATCAAGGAGAAACCCTTCGAATCCATGCGGTTGTAGGGACTTCGACTCCATCTGATAACTGTCTTCGAATCCACCCTGTTGAATCAAATTCGAATCGATCAATGGTGGCATACCCTGATCGATTCGAACGAACGCTGGTCTAATCGATTCGAAGGAAGCGCGTCTTCGAATCGATCACCTCGAATCCACCAAGTCCACCCAGCTAAAACCAAGGATTAGACCCAGTAAACTCGAAGAAAAAGGGGGATTGACCCGAAGCACATGCACCACGTCACCATCTTCACGTGCAGAAGCATGGATTCGAGCCTATGGATTCGAACCATATCGATTCGAATGAATCCATAGGACGAAAAACACAATCTTGAATCGATCATAACTCGAGGTCTACAAGTCCAAATGCTATGAAATTTTCACAGTAGCTTACTGGCATCCTAAGGAATGTTCATGCCAAATTTCATCTCGATTGGACGATTCCTTAATCGATTCGAACCAAGGGTCGAATCGATCCCGAAGTGGGCCCGGAATTCCTGAGAGCGGGCATGTGGACCCCCTCACGTGCCAGAACTGGTCTCCCCTCAATTTAGGCAAAATATCAGCCTCCTACACCTATAAATAGAGCCCCTGGTCATTCAGAAAAGGGGTCGAACAATTTTGAGAGCAAAAGAGCGCCCAGACTCTGCCAGATTTACTCCAGATCACCATTGCTGCCTTAGATTCAGATTATAATCATAAAGTCTATTGTACTGCGCAATAAGAAATTGTAATCTTCAAGCATCGAGCAATAAAATCATAAAAACCTTGAAGTGGACGTAAGCCGGAGATAGCCGAACCACTATAAATAGTGTGTCTTTGTTCATTATTTCTGGATTGATGCTTGTTATTTGCTTAGATCTGTGATTTGTGTGTGAATATTGTTGATTTATATTCATACACTGGTGCTTTCACAACATTCGGGGTTTGTGACCAATTTTGGCGCAAACAGGAATAATATATTTCTTATGAAATACCCTCATGATTCAAGTGTCAAGCATATCAGAAATTACAGTATACGTACATTTACATATGTATTTATCCCTTAAGTCTATTTGTGTTTCTTTAATGTTCCACCTTTAGCTAATACATTCATATCATATAAATTTATTATTTTATAACTTTTATTTCATATCACTTATATAATAGCCTTATGTTTAATATTATATTAATTAAATCTATAACTAATTTTAATTAATTTACTTTTTAATTAATTTTATATTAGTATTCCAATATAACATTTATATTGGACATATCTACTATAACCATTTTAGTGTATGCTATAACCTTTATAGTATAACATGTATATCACACACACACACACACACACACACACACACACATATATATATATATATATTATTTAACCAATTAACCTTTAATTAATTTACTTAATTAAATTATTTTTGTTTCAAATTTTACCTTACATACATACGTGTGTACTTATTTTATGTTAAACGCTTTAAAATAACATAACAATATCAATATATATAATACATGCATATAAGTATTAATTAATTAACTTATTTAATTTATTTATTTTATTAACCTCATTAATAAATTTAAATTTTGAAATTAATATTTAGATGGTTTCATACATTTTGAATTTTTCATTACATTTTCAAACATTTTGAAAATTTATGTTATGTTATAACCTTTTATAATAAACATGTTTTTATTTTAAATTTAAAATCTTGCCTTAATTTTCAAAATATTTTGAAAACTAGCCCAGGGCCCAATTCAAATTGGGTCTTTTCTATCAGGGCAACCTTTGGGCTCACTTTACCTTTCAGACAAAGCTGGTAACTAGGTAGGACTTGGTACTTGATTACCTAATTCCAATCTTAAACATTACCTTTTTAGACACCGTACTATGTGGGCAAGCTTAACTAGTTAGCCTTAACATGACAAATTCAGGCCATATAGGCTATTAGGCTTTGATACCACTGTAGGAACTAGGCCAGCCTATCGCAAAAGAAATTGGTGAATTTCAAATTATTTTACCATTTTGGATCATTAATGGGCATATGAAGTCTAAATACATTTAGATCTTATCTAAATTTTCTTTTAAACAAAATCAATATTTTATTTAATTTGGTAATTAAAGGAAATTTAAATTCAATTTAAATAAATATGTAACATGATGAATGTATCAAATACATTCATGTGTTTGAATGATAAGGACAGCATATAAGCAGCACATAAAAGTATGTAAATAAACATGTAAAGGTTTATTTCTTTTCTTAACACAAACAATTAATTAGGGAAAGATGGACCATAAATGTAGAGAGGGAAACCTTTCATTTCTCTCTCTCTCTTTAATTAGGTTAAGTGAAAAGTTAATGCCATTTACTATAGAATTAAAACATGCCTTTGTTGTCTAAATTTTATTTTAAAACATGCAAGTAATAGTAAAATATGTATATCTGTGTAAGTTCAATTTACACTAATGCATAATATATTGAGAAATATTTTACTAGCAGACAAAGTTAACTTATATTAACGAAATGTACAGTTACATAACTAAGATAGACATCTATGATAAAGGAAAGATGGAGCATTTTCCTCCTTCCTTTACTCATCCAATCAATGTCAATTCAAATTAGTAATTAAACTCTAAAACATATATGCATATAAATAAATTTTGTCTATTATCATAATTTGAAATCTAAAATTAACAAATATAATCAAGCTTCAATTTAGTAAGAAATCTAAGATTAAAATTATGATTGTACATAAAAGTAAAGTTTTAAACCTTGCATTAAAACAAGACATTCACACACAAATATGTAATTAATTGTGTGCTAGTTTAAATTTTAAAATAACAAACGAATATGTGAGGCTTTTGATTTAGTATGTGCTAGAATTAGAAGTTAACAAATTTACACAAAAGTTCGATTTTTTTTTTAACAAAAGAATATAATAACCAAAAAAATCAAATATAAATCATATAAAAGCATATTCAATTCTTAGATAATTTAAATAGACAACATATATAATTTATATAAGTTGAAACAAAATAAATCACATAAATAAATGGTTTCAAATAGGAATAAAGGGGATAACTTAGGTACGTATAAATTTATAATAAAATTTCAAATCTAAAGTATAAGAACAATATGAACATCAAATTAAATGAGATGTAATATTTCACAACTCGATTGCTAAGAATATGGACATACAATCAAAAATGAAATAGCACAAAATAGATGTAAATCAATTGATATTATAAACATATATTATTAAAGAAGATGTGATAAAAAGGGAATTAAATCATAAACAATACTAACAATAATTAGCAGAAATAAACTAAGGATGAAAAGCATGTGTTGATCCAAGTTAAGTCAAATAATAAACAATTTATTAATTGAGACAAAAAATGGTTTTGATTCACATGTTTAAAATTAATCTATTAAGCACGCAATGAACCATTCATATCCAAACATATGAAGGACAAAACATATAAATAAATAAATCAGAGGATCGCCTTAGGATATTGCCTAGAAATCACACTTTGAATGATGATATCTCCTAGGATCTTCAAGATCCACATCTTATCCTTGCAAGAGATGGATGAACCACTTTTGTTTTATTTTATTTGATATTTTTATTTGGAGTTCAAAGATTTTAGAAATTAGATTTTTTTTCTACCATGAAAATTTAGGAGGAGAGAAAGAAAATGACTTAATGAAAAAGAATGAGCTGTACGTACAGAAGGAATTAGAGAATATGTTTTATTTGAAAAAAATGAAACCTTTCCCATTCATTAATTAAAACTTCCCTAATTAAGTCCCTTGATTGATTCTCTCTCTCACTCTCTTATCCTTTCTTTTCATATGATATGTCATCGAATTACATAAAATTTCTAAAAACCATGACATAAAATTTCCATAAATCATTTAATGCACTTATCTTTAAATTACATTGATATCCTATATCAATGCGCGTAAATATAACTTCTATAAATGCATTAAAATAATTAAAAACAATTTCCAAACATCAAATAAATAATAATTAATAATTCTTAAATATCAATTAATTTAATCAATTTACAACTACAGTTGTGCGACTCAAAGGTGTAAATTCAGTCAGCGATTAATATCGAATTATTCTGATATTAACATTCACACGTCACTTAGCAAGTGGTATGACATTTTGGCTGAACTTTTCGCTTCCACTTCTTTTGGTAAAATCCAATTTTACTTATTATAAGCAGTACCCAGTAGTGACGATTATTTATACCAATTCTCATCATCAAAACTATATCATATTAGGACTTATGGAATTTGGTAATGGTCAAAATTCCAATATTGTCCACATTCAACTTTATAGTCCAAACACAAAGTCATTGGTTCAATAATAAAAATTATTACTAACCGAACTACTCTAGCCAGAGACTTTGACTTGATTTGACACTTTGACTTTGAGTTGACTTCAGTTGATCATGATGCTAACCTCATATAACCGAGGAGACGAATCCTCTCTTGAATAGTGTTTAACTTCCAATGCTTCCACTCGATCCAACTATAGTCGTTTGATGGACGCCATGCCATGATTTAACCATAATCAAATTGGAGCTTCCATATTGAAGACCAATAGTGTTCTCAATTCGATAGAACTGTATAAATTGGTCACATCGATATCTCTGCTTGATATGCTGCTTAGGGTCGGTTTTTCCCTCGTAAGCAGGCATTATTGGCATGCTGAACCTCCTTGGATACTCCGCATATATATTATTATCAGTGAACGGGGTATGGCTTCTCAAGATTCCCCAGTCATCGTTAGTCAAGCCCTGGCTCTCTCTCCCTAATTGTCTGACCATTGCCGATACCGACGTTTGGATGGTTGGTGCCAAGCGGTAGTCGTGTTACACCTTGCATGAATGGTCCAGTCATCGACTGTGGGTCGTTCCATGCCTTCTTGGTTCACCATATTCTCGATGTGCATCTTGTAAATTCACTTCATCATCATTCCGGGGAAGGACTTAGTCAACATTTAATTGAACTCTAGCATCCAAACCAACTGAAGCAGCTCCAACTTGATTGTCATGAGGCATGGATGGATTTCCCCTTCTAGTGGAGGGATCAGTACCGATCCCTATGGAGGGATTGGCACCGATCGATCTTAGTAGACCACGATGGTCTGCCGATTGATACCCTGACGTTTCTGCCCAATATTCGTCTGTTCTGCGACGCCTATGCTTGTGATACTCGTTTGATAAGCTAGAACTCTCTGATGCCGAATAAGGAGTGGGGTCTCTCCAAGCTTTCCTTCTCTACTACTGGTTGATTTGGTTCATCAAGTTGATATTGGTCTGAATTTGTTGGTTTATTTGTCGACGGCTCTCCATCATCTCTCTCATTAAATTATGAAATTCAGCTCTTGTAATAGAATCAGTAGGATTATGAACTTCAACCGGTTCAACATTCACATTTATTGGTTGATTGCTTGGGTCTCCCTGCTAGATGCTAGATTTTCTTCCACGTTTTGAGAAGTAGATCTAGTATTTCTCACAATTATTGATAGCTTCGCATAGATTTCTACAAATCTGAGTAGTATGAGCAACTTCTTGAAGATAACTGATGATCTCCTTTAGGGGATTTATCTAGTCCAGTAGCAGCAGAGGGATCCTGGTAAGCTGAGAATCAAGGCTCTCAGTGAAAGCACCAAAATGTTTGTAACTAAATTGGTCACAAACACCCAAGAATAGTTTTTGCAGAGAAGTAAGTGAAGAAAAAATAAATTAAACCGAGTAAATGAATTAGTAAGCAACAGAGAATAAGCTACAATTAGAGACATAGAAATTTATAGTGGTTCAGCGTTGTATGACTACATCCACTTTGAAGATTATCCTTTATCAATTACTTATAAATCTGATTATAGCAGTAGAAAATAGCAAATATTTGATTACAATGGAGTCTAAAGTAACAAACAGCGTAAAGATCCTCGGAGTGAGCCATCAGGCCAGTATTTATAGGTGAAGACGACCAAGCATCTCTCTAAAATTTTGCCCGAAGGACCTTCTAAATCATATGGGCCCACTAGAGGGATCGTTGGACCTAATTCCCAAAAAGGAGGGACCGGTACCGATCCCTTCTTTAGTCGAATGTTGGGGAGCGATCCCTATTATGGCTCCCTTATGCTTGAATATGTTTAGCCTCTAATTTTCATGTTATTTGGATCATTGGAACTCGAGTTGTTGCTTGATCTTTGACTCAACATGACTTGCATGCTGCCTTCTACCGATCCCTCTAATAATGTCCTTTCAATGTGCGATCCCTAGGGTAGGTTCCTTAGAGTCCTTATATCTTAATCCTCAAATTTCATATGCATTGGACTTGTAGATCTTGAGATATTGACCATGTTCTGCAAGAATGCTCTTGCACTTTGATGTATGCCGATCGCTCTTGTAAGAGCCAAACTATGCCGATCCCTCCTATGCATTGAACCATATTCCATACTTCGAACATTCTACATTGCGCATCTATTAATTTCATTCAATCCTGACTTCATATTACCATCTGTACTTGATTCTGGGCCCCCAAATCATCACTCTAAATCATTGGCATTAATGGCAGTCTAATCTAACTCGTGCAATCAATTCAATATAGTCGGGCTAGAATGCCGGATAACACTGTTTGACTTGTGCATTACTTTGAGCTTGCAGCTGTCCACATGTACTTCTGCTGTGTATTTACTTTGAACTTGCCTTTGTTTACCTTGCATACTGTTTTTTGGCCTTTGCATTGCTTTGGGCTCTCCCTTGTATCCTCATATGCTTATGTGTGTGCCTTCTACATGAATTCGATCTGTATGTGCACTTGCACTATGTTGAGCCTGAAATTAACTTCAGGCTTGACCTTTTTAACATTTTGCATTTTGGATCCTTTAACGTTGACACTAATACATTCACGGTATTCATGTGTCGAGCACTCAAGTGCTGGAAAGACGAATTGTTAGGTTAAAGAAAAAGAAGAAATGAAAAGGAACAAGAAAGAGGAGAACATAAACATCAAAATCTCATAACGGAACAATAACATATAATATCGAAAGATAGCACACAGTATTACTCTAATATACATAGTATTTCAGAGTTACTAATCAAAGTACTATCATTAGCCTAGATAGTTATAATCGTCTGTCCTTACAATTGCTAATATATATACATAACGTAATGCAGCGAAAATAAATACTACAGTAAGTAAAACATCCAGCTCATCTCCAAGAGCTTAATGAACATCAATGAAAACCTGCATTTCTCAAACTACTCAAAAGAGCATAGAGGAATGAAGGGAAAAATAAAACCACTTGTCAAACATAAATGTAACGACCCGTAAGTTTATCACTTAATCTAGAATATTTAATTCATTTTAGATATTTAAATATAGGATTATTTTAAATAAATAATCATGTTTTGTATGATAGATAACAATAGTGAACTAATTTCTGAAATTTGTTAACAAAAATGGATATTTTGAATTATATCGGAAAAAGTGACGAAAATCGATTTTCACTAAAAATGAGTTTTTCTCAAAGTATTCATGTGAATAACTTTTTCTGCATACACTTATTTATTAATTAAAAGAAAAATAAGTAATAAAAATATAATTCCATTTTTGGGAATAAAAATAACTATGATGTCATCATTTTTAAAAATGAGCATCTAAAGATGATAAAAAAAATTATTTTCAAGTTTTGTATACATAAATAAATAGTTTTATTAAAAGCTGAAAATAAGACCAGAATTCGAATCTCAGAATCTCGATGGTTTGACAAATAGAAATTGTTTTAAGTTGTTGCAACGTTGTTTGTACATGCACACACATGCATAAACACACACACACACACTCACACACATATATATACATACATATGTATGTATGTATGTACAATTAGTCAAATCAAAGCTATAAAAAATATCTAAGAAATATTTCACCAAAAAGCAAACATCAAATCCATCATCAATGCATGTCATTCCACGCTTAAGATATTTTCGCAATATGTCTTATCACATTACATCTCGTTAATGCATGCATTTGAGTATGTTGGCAAGGATTGGATGTTGAGGTAATGTGGTATAAGAGATATTTTGATAACTTCTAAGGGTAGTTTATTAATTTTCCACAATTTCCTAAGACTATAAATAAGACTCTAAGGCTTCATAATTTAGCGCATCTCATTACTTCTTCTTCTTCTTCACCTCTACTTTAATGGCTTCCCCCACCTTCATCCTCTCATCCATAGGCCAAGTTCTCCTTGGCTTTAAATTGGAAGAAAAAGTGCTATAGTGGTTGAAAGGGATAGCTTTAAGATAAGAAAAGTTTTACTCTTTTATTTAATATTCCATGATGCTATGATATGCTTTTATGCTTTTTTATTCATGTGTTATCATGAAATTAAATATGTTTGGATGGTTAATTAAGTATTTTAAAAGTTAATTAAGAAGTTAAATACTTAATGGTGTATGCAAAAAAGACTAGTACTCGTGTTTCACCAGTGAGATCCTATGAGACTTGGGCAAAGGACGGAACATGTCAAAGGGAAAGCTCGAATGCTCTAAAATAAATATCAACAATAATTGAGTCAATCAAATAACTTGACCGCCTTATGGGTGATAGAATGGTAGTCTCTAGGCTAGTGGTTGGAAAACCACTTGCCTTCTCCCCCTAGCTAATTGGCCTGGCCCAAAGGGAAAAGGTTAAATTGGTTTACTCAAACCATTTTAACCCAAGATAAAATAAAAAGTGTTATAAATATTTGATAGAATGAAGTGTTGATTATCATTTATTGTTGTGTTTAATTCATTGATTGATTATTTGAAAAGCTCAGCCAGTTTATGAGCAATAACCCTTTTATATGCATAGGCTAGGTAGACAATAAATTGAGGATGATTTAATGCGGACACCTCATGATTAGAATTTCACAGTTTGACTATTAGGTGTTCGATGAGAATATTGTTTAAGCAGATGTTATAATAAAAGATGTTTATCATAATTTAGGAAGTAAATAATATTTTATATTTTTAATTGATATGATTCCTTTTAGAAAGTAATAGAAATATTTTAAGAATAAATATTTTTGAAGGGATTATATATAAAAAGTGATTTCCATAAAATGGTTTATAAAAGTTTTTTTATAGACGAAGAGAATTTCGAGGACTAAAAACCCAGTGTTTGAAAATGATTTGAGAAGATTTTGGGAAATAACAACACTATGATTTGAAAGTGTTTATGAATATTAGTGCAAAATGATTTATCATGATTCGAGATATAAAATGATTTGTTATGTTACCGATGATTTGGGTAATCCATAACTAAAAAGGTAGGCAAGGAAGGTGTAGATGTTGTGTAGCCTCGGTATAGTTTGCTCGATGAACAGGGGGATATACAGATCTATTTTTTTAGAAGATTGGGACATAGTTGCCTTGTTATGGCTAGAAACCTCTCGATCTGGTTGCATATATTTTGATATGCTTTATATAGAGTATTTGATATCGTTATTAAAAGTGATTTGATTTAAAATCTCCAAGAAAAGTATAATTTTATACAAAAGATGTATATATTATTTCAAAGGTTTTGAGATAAGAAAATCGGTAATTGGGTCCAAAGAGATTATTTTCAAAAGGATTATATTTTGAAAATAATAAAGTTAATTAGCTTTCAGAAATCTAAATGTGAAAATTAAGCCTAAGTGGGTAGTTTTGGAATTGCATATTTGTTTGCTGCATCGTAGGCTCCTTATGTTCTATTTGCTGTAGGAGAACTACGTTGGCTTGATCCTGTATCTAATTGGGTATCCAATTAAATAGGGGCACGTAGGCAAGTGGTAGAGATGCAGCCCCAATAACAATATAATATTTTCCTGTTTGTTGTTTGCTATTTTTCATGTATTAAAGTACACCTAGTAGAATAAATAATTAAACTCTAAAAGGTTAGTGAGGCATGTATCCTATTCATTTAGGACAATGTGATATATTTATCAGATTATAATATGTTAAAATGGTAGTTTTCATTTGTTGGTTTTAGAACAAATGGATTTTTTGGTGTTTTGACTGATCCGAAAATCTGGGCCATTACAGATGGTATCAGAGCTTAGGTTAGGTGCCTAAGCAAAAAATTTCCAGGTTAGTAAATCAACTTAGGAATCTTAAAATGAAACTACCTTAATTTATTAAATAAAATGGATAGAATAAGGCACCGTACCTCCGACCGAGGTTATGGGTGATGTTTATTTTTGGGTGTACTTAATTGTTTAATTTTGTTATACTTTCCGTCCTTTGAATTTCAAGGATGAAATTTTTTTAAGAGGGAAGAATGTAACGACCCGTAATTTTATCACTTAAACTGGAAAATTTAATTAATTTTAAATATTCAAATATAAGATTATTTTAAACAAATAATCATGTTTTGTATAATAAATAATAATGGTGAACTAATTTTTGAAATTTGTTAACAAAAATGGATATTTTGAATTATATCAGAAAAAGTGACGAAAATCGGTTTTCGATAAAAATGAGTTTTTCTCAAAGTATTCACGTGAATAACTCTTTCTGCATACACTTATTTAGTAATTAAAAGAAAATTAAGTAATAAAAATATTGTTTTATTTTTGGAAATAAAAATAATTATGATGTCATCATTTTAAAAAATGAGCATTTAAAGATGTTAATTTTTTTATTTAGTTTTGTTTACATAAATAAATAGTTTGATTAAAAACTGAAAATTTATCTAGAATTTGGATCCTAGAATCTCAACAGTTTGACGAATAGAAATTGTTTTAACTTGTTGCAACATTGTTTGTACATGCACACACATGCATCAACGTACATATACATATACATATACATACACATATATGTATACACAATTAGTCAAATCAAAGTTATAGAAAATATCAAAAATATTTTTCACCAAAAAGAAAACATCAAATCCACCATTAATGCTTGTCATTCCATGCTAAAGTTATTTTTGCAATATGTCTTATCACATTACATCTCACTAATGCATGCACTTGAGTATGTTGGCAAGGATTTGATGTTGAAAAGATGCGGTGTAAGAGATATTCTGAAAATATCTAAAGGTAGTTCAGTAATTTGCCACATTTTCATAAGGCTATAAAAAAGAGCCTAAGGATTCACAATTTAACACATCTCATTCCTTCTTCTTCTTCACCTCTACTTTAATGGCTTCCATCACATTCATCCTCTCATCCATAGGCCAAGCTCTTCTTGGCTTTAAATTGGAAGAAGAAGTGCTATAGTGGTTGAAAGGGATAACATGAATATAAGAAAAGTTTTACTCTTTTATTTAATATTCCATAATGCTATAATATGCTTTTATGCTTGTTTATTCATGTGTTATCATGAAATTAAATACGTTTGGATGGTTAATTAAGTATTTTAAAAGTTAATTAAGAAGTTAAATACTTAATGGGGTATGTGAAAATGACTAGTACACGTGATTCGTCAGTGAGATCCAAGGAGACTTGGGTGAAGGACAGAACATGTTGAAGGGAAAGCCCGGATGCTCCAAAATGAATATCAACAATGTTTGAGTCAATCAAATAACTTTACCGCCTTATGGGTGGTAGGATGGTAGTCTCTAGGCTAATGTTTGGGAAACCAGTTGTCCGCTCCCCTTAGCTATTTGGCCTGGCCCGATGGAGGGAAAAGTTAAATTGATTTAGTCAAACTGTTTTAACCCAAGATAAAATAAAAAGTGTTATAAATGTTTGATAGAATGAAGTGTTTATTATCATCTATTGTTATATTTAATTTTATTTACCGATTATTTGAATTAAGCTCGGCCAATTTATAAGCAATAACCCTTTTTATGCGCATGAGCTGAGTAGACAATAATTGAGAATGATTTAATGCAGGCACCTCGTGATTAGAATTTCATAGTTTGACTATAAGGTGTTCAATAAGAATATTGGTTAAGCAGATATTATAATAAAAGATGTTTATTATAATTTTGGAAATAAAAGATATTTTATCTTTTGGACTGAAATGATTTCTTTTGGAAAGTAATAGAAATATTATAAAAATAAATATTTTTGAAGGGATTAAATATAAAAGTGATTTCCATAAAATGGTTTATAAAGGTGTTTTATAAGCGAAGAGAATTTCGAGGACTAAAAACCAGTGTTTGAAAATGATTTCAAAAGATTTTGGGAAATAACAAGACTATGATTTGAAAGTATTTGTGAATATAAGTGCAAAATGGTTTATCACTTTGGGATACAAAATGATTTGTTATGCTACCGATGATTCAGGTAATCCATAACCAAAAAGGTGGGCAAGGGAGGGGCAGTTGTTCAGTAGCCTCAGTATGACGAACTAAGGCATATACATATCTATTTTTGGAAGGTTGGTACCTAATTGCCTTGTTATAACTAGAAACCTCCCGATCTAGTTGCATATTTTTGATATGCTTTTATATAGAGTATTGGATATCGTTTTAAAAGTGATTTGATTTAAAATCCCGAAGTAGGTATAATTTAATACAAAAGATGTATATATTATTTCAAAGGTTTTGAAATAAGAAAATCGAGAATTTAGTCTAAAGAGATTATTTTCGAATAAGATTATATTTTGAAAATAAAAAGTTAATTAGATTTCAGAAATCTAAATGTGAAGATTAAGCCTAAGTGGGTAGTTTGGGATTGCATATTTGTTTGTTGCATTGTCCCTGAGTCCTATTGGTGATAGGAGAACTACGTTGGCTTGATCCTATATCTATTTGGGTTCCTAATTAGATAGGGGTATGTAGGCAGTCGCAGTGATAGTGATGCAACCCCAATAATAATATAATATTTTCTTATTTGTTGTTTGCTATTTTTCATGTATTAAAGTACACCCAGTAGAGTAAATAATTAAACTCTGAAAAGTTAGTGACACATGTATCCTATTCATTTAGGATAATGTGATATATTTACCAGATTATAATATGTTAGAATGGTAGTTTTCATTTTTTACTTTTAGAACGGACAGATTTTTCGACGTTTTGACTGGTTCGAAAATTTGGGTCGTTATAATAGCTCTGGTGTGAGAAACTCAAGAAATATGTGCTCAGTATAATAATACTTTTGAGACCATAGTAATGGTTATCCCCTCAAGAGAACCAAATACAATTGATATTTGTATTAAGTGATATCATAGATAATGTCTAAGGTATGGAATATAAATCAAAAACTAGTTGTGATGCTTACATTAATCACACCGCAACAATATTATAGTACATTTAAAACCGCTAAGGTACGTTCGTATAAAGATTTTCCAGGGAGACCTCACAAGTAAGACCAATCTCCATGATAAGGATTAGAAACTACCTTCTGAGTATCGTATATCTCTAGATATAATATAACATAAGGTAAACACAACTGACCCACGCCCTAACACGTGAACCAAGTATCATCAACTCCTGGTACCCAACATATCGAAAGCAAATCTAGATATGGGGTCGATATACCCTCATGGGTTAGCTAAACCCAAGATTGTGCATCCTACTCTGTCTTTTGTCATTTCCCAATGGTGAAATCACGTTCAACATCTTAACACATGAGTCAACTCGAACAGATCACAAACTTCCACATATATTCCAACATCTCGAGCGGACCCATTTCTAAAAGATCGAACATGTATTTCAAACTTGAAGTGGTTTTCGGTAAGTATTACCTAAGTATGCTTATCCGATCTTGGTCTCTTTAAGACTGAATCGATGAATTATCGGTTAATTTAACTTCGGTTCATTCAGAAATAAAAAGAAAATGGTAAAGGCGACGATCATCTCCTATCTGGATGGATTTCCATATTGCTTGTCCTAGAAGAGCAAGATGCGTTTTATACGTAGGTTATATCATCACCGAGTGAGTAACTGTACTGTATAATACCCATGTTTCTTCAAGATATTTCCTAAGTTAATTTGGTTAATTTCAAAACAATTAGAATGATCACATATGGAAACCAAGTCTTGCACACTTATCATGTTTTTTATCACTTTAACTTACACTATACCTTAGCCAAGAGAGAAGCCCAATAGGTTAAGCATTATTACTTCTACACCCTACTCGAATAATCAATCTTAACTCTCACAAATAGAACAAGTCCACTTCGACGGCTTTTAGTGTTAAGTACACAACTAAATACTTTCCATAAACAAGTAAACAAGTAAACACACAAAGCACGAATAATTCACACAAAGAAGACGAAGTCATACAAATGACTTCTACTTCCCTTTTTTATTTAATTAAACCTTTATTAATTAATACTCCCAAATAATTATAACTTTCTTTATTAATTAACATTCCTAATTAATTAAAACTCCTTTATATACTTGAATATATATTTGTTTTCTCTTTATAAAAGATATATGCTAGTATTCTACCATTTCATTATTCATTTATACTCTTTTCAATACATTAAAAAGTGTTTATATACATATCTCAATAGTATAAGTATATTCACAAATCACTTAATAAATTACTTAATTTAAATTATAATCAAACTAGTTAAAAATAAATTGTAATTAAACATTGTTACTTTAAACCCATTCTCTCTTTTATATTTTAAACACATACTTTTTCTATCTTTATTCCAAAAGATTCAATACTTGTTATTATTTTTAAAATTCTATTATTAAATCTTTAAGTTTATTCAAAATCATTAACAATATTTTTCCACTTTAAAATATAATTCAAGGGTTTAAAAATAATGGTTACTAAAATATTAATTACTACAAACCCAAAACATTTCATACTTAATCATTTCCTTCAAAAATTCTCTTTTAAAGATCTAACTATATTTATACGGGGTTAAGTCAAGTGTTACTTAAACATTGTCACAACAAATCCAAAACACTTCATTTATAATTATCCTCAAAGTATTTCTTATTGAAGTCCTAATTATTTTCCTAATATTAGTCCTAATTATATTCCTAAGTGTAATTTATAAGTTTTAAAAACAATTATTACTTAAACATTGTTTACTACAACCCAAATACATTTACTTAGTTTATTTGTTCAAGTTCAATGTTGACTAATCGGCTATCGAGTTCTAAAAATGATCACTTACAAAAATCAAGGTTTGTATGCTTAACACGTTTCAGACATTTCCAACTTAACTATTCCTTGGTTAAGAGGAAAGCTGGTAAGTTAGAGCATTATTGCTTTTATCCCTACTCAAACTTCAGTTTTAACTCTCACAAATAAATAAGCCTATTTTTCATCGGTTTTTACTGTTAAATATAATATTAATGAATTTCCATGAACAAGTTAAACCATCGAACACACTTAAGCCACTAAGCACTCTAAAAACACTTTGTAAAAGATTTTTTAAGGTTTAAAAATATTTTTATAATAATATATATATACACACTAATTTATTTATAAAATAAAAAATTTAATAATAAAAACAATTTCAAAAAAGATATTATATTACATGAGTTTTTAATATTAATGAAAAAATTAATAAATTTTTGAAAAAAATTGTTATCCCGCATTTTGGCAAGGCCGTGACACCAAAGGGTTAACTGAAAAACTAAAGACAGTTCGTCGTAAAAGTTGGTTACACACTGTTTCACCATGGATATCGATGAATTTTGTCTGAGCCCGGATTAGGCTACAATTGATAGGACACGGCAAGCAAAGTCATGAAAGCCAGCACTCCAAATTTCCGGACAATCGGAGTCCATAGGCTCAAGATATGATCGATGCAAACTTGTATATAATTCTCGTTCGTATCCATCAGGCCGGTGCATTTCGTATCCATTAACCATCCACGGTTCGTATCCATCAGTTTGGTGCGTTTCGTATCCTTCAACCATACATAGTTCGTATCCATCAAGCTCACTTACTTCGTATCGATCGAAGCCCATCTTGCTTCGCATCCATCTAAAATGCCATTTCGTATCGATCCTACTTCGTATCGATCCACTTGGCACCGTCCTGTTCGAGTTCACCCTGAAAACAAGCCCTAGTCGTAGCCATCGAATATGTTGATTCGTATCCATGGAATGCACTGCTTCGTATCCATAAACACGTTCGTGTTTCGTATCGATCCTCATTAACATAATCGATACGCAACGCGCCTGAATTATCGATACGAACAGAGCCGTATGCATGGATGCAAGTCGACACTGAGGCGATTGATACAAATTGGAAACGACTATCTACTCGAATGAGGCAACGGCCTTCGATATGAACAAGGCGAAATTCGAGGAATGACTCGGTCAACTCGGCAAAAGAAGTGGATCGATCCGAAGAGAGCGCGCATCATCATCTCATGAGCACGTGCAATGATCGATACGAACAAATCGTTTCGAATCAATGGATTCGAACGTAACAGCCTTTACGAAATCGCAAGTTTGCATCGATCATAACTTGAGATCCACCAATCCAATTCCTACGAAATTTTCACAGGAGCTTGCGTACAAGGTAAAGAATGATCCTGCCAAGTTTCAGCTCGATTGCATCATTTTTTGATGGATACGAAATCATTTCGTATCGATCACAGATCGAGTCGAAACTTGGTGGGGTCGGTCGCGTAGGCCCACTCACGTGCCAGAAGAAGTCTCCCGAAGTTTAAGCGCGATCTCAGCCTCCTACGCCTATAAATAGCCCCCTGAAGCCTACAGAAAAGGGATCCTTTTGGCAATTCAACGTCTAGACTCTGCCGGATTCGATTCTACGTCTTATGATCATTGTTGTATTCAAATTTCAGAGCTATCATCAATTGTAATCTGCTGTAACAGATTGAAGTTATCAAGTGAATCAATAAAATCAGAAGCTTCAGAGTGGACGTAGGCAAGATCGCCGACCCACTATAAAATATGTATTGTTTACTGCTGTTCTTTTCAATTTTCTGAGTGTTCTTTATTTTTGTTTCTCTATATATTTGTTATCTGTGAATTGTGATTGCGTACTGGTGCTTTCAACGACCATCGGGTGTTTGTGACCAATTTTGGTGCAAACATTTTGGTGCTCTCACTGAGAACGCTAATTCAGGAGTTCAATCATTTGAAAGTTGAATCAGAAGACTAAGAGATTTAGATCTGAAGAATCATGACAAGACAAACAAGTAGAAGGCAGAGACCAGAGCAAAGTCAGCATGAAGGGAGTCAAGAGGCTTCCTCAGGGGCAAACCAAGCACCGATCTTCATCACCAGGGATGAGATGGAGACAATGATGAAGAGACAGGAGGAAATGATCCAGAATTTTCTTCAACAGATTGGACAACTTAGAGCGCAAAATCAAGGAACAACCAGAATCCAGAACGGAGCAAGACCATCTGGCGCAGCGCCGGAGCTGGGGGGCACACAGAGCATGTTGATCCAATCCCAGGAAGAGATTCAGGGACATCCGGGCAACCAGGTGGTAATAGAGGGATGAATGCACAACCAGGGGGCAGAACGAAGGTAACACTCAAAGATCGCAGCCTGACGACAACGACAGGTTGGCAGAGATGGTCAGACGGGCCATGAGAGGCGGACTAGTCAATAAAGATTTGGAGGATGTACATAGGAGTCCCTTTACTCCTACGATCAGGCAGGCCAGGAATCCACCAGACTTCAAGCTACCATCGGTGGAAATGTATGATGGGCGGACGGATCCAGCGGTCCATCTAACGAAGTATATGAGGCACATGGAAGTGCTAGGGGCATCACAAGAAGTCATGGCCCGGTGCTTTCCATTGTATTTGACGGACATTGCAGTGCTATGGTTTAGGCAATTGGAGAGTGGCTCCATTGGGACTTGGACAGATTTGACAGAAAGGTTTATGAGACAATTCAGGGTTCATATTTCGAGACCCAAGAACGTGATGAGTTTGGCGACTCTAAAACAAAAAGCTGGGGAGTCTTTGAGAAATTTTCTGACGCGATTTAATGCGGCAACAGCATCAGTGGATCGACCAGATCCATCTATGGTCATGATGGCAGCTGTATCTGGAATATCTGATGGCACGGAGTTTAAGAATTCACTAACTAAGGATCCACCTACGGACCTGGGAGAGTTTTATCATGAAGCCGAAAAGTTTTGCGATTAGAGGATGCTCGTACGGAGAGAGAAGAAGAAGTCGATGTTTACACAGTTTGAGGCGGTAATTCACCTGAAAAAGGTGCCGAGACTGGTAAAGGGAAGCGAAAGGCTGAAGAAAATGATGACAAGTTAAAGCGGCAACGGAGGGAGCTACGATTTACCACCTATTCAGAACTGAACGAGGGTTTGGAGCGAATCTACCAAGACACCCGAGAGCGAGTTGCCTATCGTAGACCAATGCGAAGGGATCCGACTACTGATGAAAGAAAATCAGACAAATATTGCTTATTCCATGAGTTGAATGGACATAGCACAAATGACTGTAGACACCTGAAGGATGAGGTAGAAGGGCATATCAGGAACGGTAGGCTACTTCAGTATGTGAGGAGGCGAGCTCCAACGGTGGAACCAGAGCGACCACCGTCTACATCAGCTAGGGGTGACCCCGAGCCGGGGCACCGTATGGTTATCAATTGATTGAAATAACGATGAACAAGTCGTAAACTTCTCACTAACACGGTTAAATCATTTACACATGTGGGAGATCGCGAACGATCCACAGACATGCTTTGAATGACCATTGACCATATCGTAATGAGAATTTACACTTTGACATCCTTGCTTTGCTATTATTTTGTTTTGATTCGAACGTTTGGACTTAGTTTGTTTGGACATTTCTGTTATGAAATTCATGTGAACGTTAATTTGATATTTGCAATTCTGAAGAAGAAGTTACTCGCGTATGCTTTGGATCGCGAATGGTCCACAAGCACACCTTGTGTGGCGAAGAACCGCCACGATCGCTGATTCAGAAATTCACCCGACCTCGAACGATCACCATTAGCCTTGAACGGCACCCGACCGCGAACGGTCACACTTCATCTAGTATAACATTCGATCGCGAACGATCACATTTTTGCCTCGTACGGCGCACGATCGCGAGCGATCACATTCTTCTTTCCACGTCACCCGACCGCGAATGGTCATAATTCATCTAGAACGACACCCGATCGCGAACGGTCATGACTCGTCTAGAACGACATCCGACCGCGAATGGTCCTATTTCTTTATTTGCCGCGAACGGCATCCGACCGCGAACGGTTCCATTTCTTTATTTGCCACGAACGACATCCGACCGCGAACGGTCCCATTTCTTTATTTGCCGCGAACGGTCCCATTTCTTTATTTTCTGCGAACGGCATCCGACCGCGAACGGTCCTATTTCTTTATTTGCCGCGAACGGCATCCGATCGCAAACGGTCCCATTTCTCTAATTGCAACGAACGGCATCCAACCTCGAACGGTCCCATTTCTTTATTTGCCGCGAATGGCATCCGACCTCGAACGGTCCCATATTACCTCAAATGACATACGATCGAGAATGATCGTCATTCATGGTCAGGAAAGACTATCAAGTTCTTTACAGGTCGATGACAGGATATGAACGTCCAGCTTATGGAACTACAAAACACACCTTCCTACCGCAAGGCATGTTTTGGGGGGAAAATGTTATCCCGCCTTTTGGAAAGGCCGTGACACCAAAGGGTTAACTGAAAAACTAAAGACAGTTCGTCGTAAAAGTTGGTTACACACTGTTTCACCATGGATATCGATGAATTTTGTCTGAGCCCGGATTAGGCTACAATTGATAGGACATGGCAAGCAAAGTCATAAAAGCCAGCACTCCAAATTTCCGGACAATCGGAGTCCATACGCTCAAGATATGATCGATGCAAACTTGTATATAATTCTCGTTCGTATCCATCAGGCCGGTGCATTTCGTATCCATTAACCATCCACGGTTCATATCCATCAGTTTGGTGCGTTTCGTATCCATCAACCATACATAGTTCGTATCCATCAAGCTCGCTTACTTCGTATCGATCGAAGCCCATCTTGCTTCGCATCCATCTAAAATGCCATTTCGTATCGATCCTACTTCGTATCGATCCACTTGGCACCGTCCTGTTCGAGTTCACCCTGAAAACAAGCCCTAGTCGTAGCCATCGAATATGTTGATTCGTATCCATGGAATGCACTGCTTCGTATCCATAAACACGTCCGTGTTTCGTATCGATCCTCATTAACATAATCGATACGCAACGCGCCTGAATTATCGATACGAACAGAACCGTATGCATGGATGCAAGTCGACACTGAGGCGATTGATACAAATTGGCAACGACTATCTACTCGAATGAGGCAAAGGCCTTCGATATGAACAAGGCGAAATTTGAGGAATGACTCGGTCAACTCGGCATAAGAAGTGGATCGATCCGAAGAGAGCGCGCATCGTCATCTCATGAGCACGTGCAACGATCGATACGAACAAATCGTTTCGAATCAATGAATTCGAACGTAACAGCCTTTACGAAATTGCAAGTTTGCATCGATCATAACTCGAGATCCACCAATCCAATTCCTACGAAATTTTCACAGGAGCTTGCGTACAAGGTAAAGAATGATCCTGTCAAGTTTCAGCTCGATTGCATCATTTTTTGATGGATACGAAATCATTTCGTATCGATCACAGATCGAGTCGAAACTTGGTGGGGTCGGTCGCGTGGGCCCACTCATGTGCCAGAAGAAGTCTCCCGAAGTTTGAGCGCGATCTCAGCCTCCTATGCCTATAAATAGCCCCCTGAAGCCTACAGAAAAGGGATCCTTTTGGCAATTCAACGTCTAGACTCTGCCGGATTCGATTCTACGTCTTATGATCACTGTTGTATTCAAATTTCAGAGCTATCATCAATTGTAATCTGCTGTAACAGATTGAAGTTATCAATTGAATCAATAAAATCAGAAGCTTCAGAGTGGACGTAGGCAAGATCGCTGAACCACTATAAAATCTGTATTGTTTACTGCTGTTCTTTTCAATTTTCTGAGTGTTCTTCATTTTTGTTTCTCTACATATTTGTTATCTGTGAATTGTGATTGCGTACTGGTGCTTTCAATGACCATCGGGTGTTTGTGACCAATTTTGGTGCAAACAAAAATATAAATACTTAAATTGTACTTTAAAATGCCTATAATATTGTTTAAAACCTTCATTAGAAACACTACTTAAAATATTTATTTTCCAATTTGTTTAAAAAGTCCAAAAAGACATGTTTTCTATTTATATAAAATAAGCCACCTATTTTAATAATTTATAATTAATTATCCAAAATTCATAAAATTTCCAAACTATTTTTAAAATACTCTAACATAAGTTAGAAAAGACGACTAAAAAAATTAAAGTAAAATACTTAAGTTTAAAGTCATTTCAAAGCAATTTAAACTCTTAAATAGAAAAGACAGCATTTCTAGAATGCTGTAAAAAGCGATACGGAGGAAAATACAACGTTTTAAAATGCCAAGGGAAACCGCTGTTAAAAAATGACCTAGGCAATTTTGAATAGTTAAATGTTTGATCGATTCTCGATATGCAAACAATCGTTTTAACACCCACTCTTTTTACAGTAACTAATACACACATAATAACTCATAAAATGATGAGAAACCCCTAAGAATCTCTCTACAAATTTTTATAGAAAATGCGGAACACGACGCATTTCCAAAATGCGTTTATAGCGAGTTTATAGCAACGATCGCTATAAAACCATAACCGAATCAAGTTCGAATCAAATCGTTGTTCAGCCAAAACCTATATGCTTTGTTTCAAGGCTATCCACAAGTCATACAAGTCCAAACACATACGTATGTCATTTGCTTTCAAAACAAGAATCACAATCAATTTCCACAATATAAAGTCAAGCCACCTTCATATAGTTCAAATAACAACATAAACACTACATATTTATTTAAGTGGTGAGTTAACTCACCTAAAATCAAGTTGACAACCAAGTACAAGCTCCAACTTCCTACCATAACCTTACGAGCATCCAAACACTTCCTACCATCACCCTTTTGCTTATTTTAGTGCTCGGCCTCCCTCCATCATCCTCTAAGTGCTCACGGCCCAAGAATGCTTTGGGATTTTTTTCTCCTTTCCTTCCACTTTGAATTACATTTCGTGTTTCCTAAGGTGATCTAAGACAATGGTGAAAGTTTGGAAGGATTTGGAGTTGATTTGCTATAAGAAAATGAAGATTGAAGAGAGAAAGAGGCTTGGAAATACTTAGGATTTTTGATCAACATCCTTAGGAATAAATTATGGAATGAAAAGAGATGGAGTGTAGACATTAGCAAAGCCAAAAGACCCTCCTTACCCCTCCAATTTCTGGCCAAATCATGCCTCTCGTATGCTTCCATGATGACAACTTCACACCTCAAAAGAAAAAGAAAAATACCTCCTTAGCCAATTACCATACTACACCTCTCTCCAAAATATATTCTATGACTTCATGCATGAAATTACCCATGTTCTCTTTTCAATAAATGAAAAAATATTTTATTTCTTATTAATGATGTCCTAAGTTTTTTATTATATATACAAAAAGTTTGAACAACTTCCGTCGAGTAAAAAGCTGTTTATCGATAAAACAATTTTTAGTCACATTATCGATATTTATTCGAACTATTTATTTTTGTAAACATTTTTCCAAAACAAGTTTACCAAAATTACTTATTAATTAAAAGGGGGTTAACACGGTTATTAAATCAATTTAATCATATTAAATCCAAGATTCGAATATTTAAATAATTGAGATATTTAAACACGAAGTGTTCGGAATTCCGGGTCGTTACAACCTTGCTTTCTGTTGAATTATGTGTACATGTATCTGGTATGGCTTTTTTATTGAGTCTATGTACTAGCCTAAGGAAGCCTGTGTGCTTACATGTTAGCTTGACCTGGTTGTGCACCGTGTTGAGCTGCTTATGTGTGTGCATGACCTGATTAAGTTACTTTGTACTTCTTGTTTTGTTTCACCTGAACTTAACTTGTTGTACACTTTTGATGTTGTGCACTATTGCACTCCACTCGAGTATTTTTGCATTTCATTTGTGCTTGCCTTCGTGCTTATCTTGTACTTGCCTATGTTCTTGCCTTGTGTGTGTCTTGTTCTTGCCTGAACTGAATCTGTTGTTGTGTACTTGAATTGGTGAAACTTTTATTCTTTGCCTTCTTTTGTGCACTTGCAATCAAGCCTGAACTTGACTTTGATGATATATATTCTGATTTATTTTTGTGCATCCGTGCAAGTCTGAAATGTTCACATGTGCATATGCATTGCCTTTTTAAAATGCTTGTTTATTTTGCTCGACTTTAGGGCATATACAGTGATATACCATGCATGTTGTAGGCCACTCATATGCACATTATTGACTTGATTTTAAATTTTTTTCCACAGTAAAATGTTTTACTGTTCCTTGTATATACCTGTTGTACTGGTCAATGTTCGTTATTTATGGTGCATATTTAAAATATAAAAAGAACAAAACCAATAAACTAAGGCAATATCAAGTTCAAATATATTTATATTTTTGTAGTTTCAACTTGTTTCCTTTTGCTTTCTGATGCATTGTTATTTGGCAGCTAAAGCAGATGTCTGGAAAAAAACTAGAGTAAGAAAATAAACATTGTATTCGAGTAGAAATTGTAGTGTATATGAAAAAATATTGTATTTGAAAAGATGTGTTGTATGAGAGGGTAGAAATTGTTGTATATGAATAGTATTTGAAAATTATGGGAACTCTTGTTGTAATTGTGTGTACTATTAAAATTTTATTGAAATAAAATATTTGTTGAGATGAAATTTTTATCTGTTTATCTCTTCCCATGATATTATGATAGTACTGCAACAAACACATTAAAAAATATGTTTATTATCATCAAACAAAAATCATAAATTACTATATTCTACACATAATATTTCTTTGTAAGATTTACACTACAAAAATTAAAACTATATTTCTCAAAACAAGCCCTATAATGAATAACTTCGTTAAATATTATAAACTTTACAATCTCTAAAATAATTTCGTTACAATAGTTATTTCATAAAATGTAACACCCTAGATTTTCGGTAACATTATTTAGGATATTTAATCAGTTGAATTAAATAAAAATAATGTGTTGATTAGGGTATTGAGATTTGATTTTAATTAAGGTGTAGCCGTGCCATTTAACAATGAATTAAAATAAGAGTTAATTTGAAATAGAGGAGGGATAAAATAGAAAAGAGGCCATTCCTATATCCTCCAAACCTTGGCCGTGTAAAATTTTACATGTTCATTTTCATTTTCAAAATTTTAAAAGAGTTCGGCCACCATTAACAAGGAAGAGAAGAAGAAAAGCTAGGAAGAAGCAAATTCAAATCAGATCTATTCACATCTCAATCTCCATTATCTCTAAAGCTAAGGTGAATAATGTTTACATCTCAATTCTAATTTTTTTTTGGTTTTAATATGAATTCCGAATATTTTGCAATGATTTGCCATGTTTTTGAATGATGGAATGAATATATATACTTGTTGATGGATTATGGTTATTCATATTGAATTTATGATATGTTTTAAGATGTAAACCCTATTAAATTACATCCAAATGCCTTGCGAATTTTTATAAAGATCATAAATAATATTTTGTATATGGGTTTCAATTTTTAGATTTTTCTGAATTTTCATCGAATTAATATGAATTTTCTAGTAAAGAAAATAGTATTTTGGGTTTTAAATTATTTACGGGTAAATAATTAATTATTTGGGTCTGAAATTTTTATATGTTAGAAAACATATATAATGTGATTTTCTGGAATTTTTCTAGATTTTTCCTAAGTGTTTTAATGGTTATATAAATTTATTTAAGGTATGAGACTTAATTGTTTTATATAATTAAAAGAGGAGAATGGGCTTTTTGTAAAATGATTTAAATTACAAAATCTAGAAAGTCGACAGCCATTTTGACAATGTGCAATACTTTTTATTGGTAAAGAAAGAGGCAATCGATCACAATTAGACACGTGAAGCGGGTTAGGTGAAAAGAACTATTTGCTACAAGTTTTTCAATGTTTCGTCTCTTTCGATACCAGTTCTGCCTCCATACTATCGCCTTTGACACAGTCGAAACCAATGCATATGGTATTAGGCAACTGGTACGTAATGAATTGGATGATGGTGGAAGGCAGGGAGTCAAAACCATGGGTTTCGAAGGGGTTGAGGCAGTCCTTAGTTTTTAAAGTTAAGAAATACACCTGCTTGCTTTCGACTAAATGGCTTTCGACAAAGTAGCTTTTGACCAAGTCCAACGATTTAAAGGAAATGGTTTCGATTGCGTTGCGCCTCTGTTTTTAGTAAATTGCTTTCGACTAAGTCGAAACCTTTTTGATGCCGCCTTTTTACCTTTCGACCCAGTTGGTTTTGAAAGGATTGTTTTGTTTTCTAAAACCTGACCACCTTCTCTAATGCTTTCGAAGGGAGGGTTTCGATACCATCACTTCATTACTTAGGAAATGGTTTCAAAGCAGTAGCTTTCGACAAATATGTTTAAGGACCCTTTTTCTATAAGTAAAGTAAAACTCAAATGGTTTCGAAAGAGATAGTTTTAAAAGGTTTCGAAACTGATGCTTTCGACTTTAATGGGTTTCTGATCCTTTTGCTCTACTCGAAGGCAGAATCCAAATGGTTTCTACCGAGACATTTTTGAATGGTTTCGAAAGGTCTCCACATATTTTAAATTGAATCCAAAGTGCTTTCGAAAGGATTAAGTTTTGACTGTTTCAAAAGGTTTTAATGAATGGTTTCGAAAGGGGTGGTTCCCTAGGGTTTCGAAAGGATTAAAAGGAAGGTTTTTCCTATGTTTTTTGAAAAGCAATATTTAAAAGGTTTTATAAAGGGGGATTTCTGATATTTTGAAGCTTTCGGAGAAAAGAAATGAAAGGTTTTTCCAATGTTTTCGAAAGGCTATATTTTAATGGTTTCGAAAGGGTCTTTCAATGGTTTCGAAGGGGTTACCTTCAAGGGTTTCGAGAGGGTTGTTTAAGGGTTTAAACAAAGGCTTCGAATAAAATAAAAAGGCAATGTAGCCTAGTATTTTCAATTTAAAAAGGGTTTTGACTTGCTTTATATCTGACTCAAAGTTTTTGTTTCCCCTTAAACTCTCGGGTACTCAAAATTGATTTGAGTAGGCTGAGGGTTGAGGTTTTCAGCTTTTAGTCTATTGGCGAATAAGGCATCCAAAGACGAGCAGGTGGCGATGGATAGCTAATTAGGATTTGCCATTTCATTTTGTTTTGATTCCGCTGTGTATATAAGTCAGATATGACAATATTGCTTTGATCAACTAAGGGGGCATCATCATATGTCGCTCTTGGCATATTTTTGTAATGATATATTTAATTATTGCCTGAAAAACATTAAGGGATTATGTAACATGGATATGATTTATTGTTTTGAAATGTAATCAGCAAAGTGTTGTTATCTGAAATCTATGATTTTGTTCATATTCTTGTGCTTCTGATATTATGGATACCATTATCATTACCGTATTTATCACCAGAAGTTAATACTATGGATGACTGCAGCATCTGTAGCGCTTAGCTTTTGGCCTCCAGATACAGGATGTTACATAAAATATTTCTTTTCTATTAAAAAGAAGACTCAAAAAAATTCAATTACTAATCAACTATTAAATTTTCATTTCAAAATTTACATTTCAAAATCTAGAATTAGTAAAGCTTATCTACTAGTAACTGGTGATGTACACAAAATAAAAATGAGATTTTATGTTCTTCAAATAAAACATTCCATCATTTCAAACTTCATTTTCAATTTAAACATCTATCTTTACTTAAATAATCATTCTTTAAAGCCAATTACTCATAAATCACTTTTATAAATCATTTAACAAAATGATTTGTGACATTTATTAGTAATACACATTTCCTTTGACTATTCTAATCTTAAAGCATTCATTCAAAAAATCATATTTTACTAGAATACTTCTTGAGTACAAAATTCAAAGTATTCAAAATCAATAATTTATTCCAATATAAATGAAATAAACTTGTATTCTACCTTTCTTTTAAATTTGAAATAGATAAACATATCAATTTTATTTTCCACTCTAAATCGATACATTCATAATTTAACATCCATACAAGTTACTCTAATCGCACATAATCATTCAAACCATCATTCACACACTTTATACCAACATACATATATTTCGTATTTACAAATACTTTAAAATACAACAACGTTGCCTTACCATTAATTTCTTAGTGACTTCGTCCGCCGATTGGATGCAATGTTGATCATGTGATCAACACTGCCTCACCAATGGCCACAATTGTCAACTAATGTCTTATGGCTGCAATCGCTACTTGAAATATCTATAATTATAAAATTTCTGCATTATTTTCAGTACGATACATTACTATATCAAAATAATTCATAATTCCTCATCCTAAAACATTTACAAAATTATATTTTCAAAGAATAATTGCCATTTTAAATAACTTACATTTTCATATCAAACCACTTTATATAATTTATCAAAATACTATATGATCTCTCCTTTCTAAACTTTATCTCATAACATCTCTTTAAAAGCTCTACCTTATTTTCAAAACATTTTTCCAAAATTTATTACTAGTAATTTCAAAACATTATTTTATTACCCATATCTTACTTCAAAGCATCAATTTCCTTTTAAAATATAGTTTAACACCTTCCAAAATATTTTACTACTGTCTAAAATATTCTCATCTTTTCAAAACATTGATATCCTTACAAAACATCGAATACTTTCAAAAACACTATGTCCATATGCCTTATCCTAGTGTTTAGGAATACCTATCGATAACGTTGGCCGAACGCACTGACCATGATTCTTAAAGCACTCAACACACTGACTAAAGCCAATTTATTTCAAAAATTCATATACCTTATATAAAAATCATACTTTATATACTAGTCATTTACTTATAGTAGAACTTAATCAAATGCTACTTATATAAATATATATTTTTATCAAAAGATTTCTAATTAAAACATTTTCTTATTTTCATAAAACATTTCTAATATTGTGTATTTATGGATCAAAACCACCAAATTGCTTACATTGAAATATTTGTCAAACCTTTTTTTTCAAACATATTAAAATAAATAAATCACTTCCAATAATTTAAACATCACACAACATCAAGGATGCATCAAATTTTAAAATTACGTTACAAATCATCAATATAACATAACATATTATAAATAGAATTTTCGAAATTCCTAGCGGTAACTTCACTACTAAAGATACCGCAAGGACTTAACACCAATAATTAATAAAAGTAATCATCAACCAATTAAGAATAAATATAAACAAACATCCAATGTGCTCAGTGGAAAGCAATCCATTTGTTTCCACTGCACACTTTGATCAATAATAGACCAGAATACATTAATTTATACCTAGCCACCGTAGGTCAATCATTTTATATTTTTATACTCGATTAGATATTGAAAAGAATATATATAAATACAAATATGTCCTTAGATAATTATCTCAGTAATTATTGTATAATAAGTAATATATATACTCTTGTTATCCCTTATTATTGGCTAACTACCCAACACACCCAAGGGGACAAAGACTCTAAGTCTCATCTAAGGCTATGACTTATGACTCATATATACTATGTATTGTTCTGAACCTACTTTGATACCAAATGGTAACACCCCCACCTCTATAGCCATACTATCCAAGAGTATTACTAGGTAATGCTATCGAATAATACAGAGAATTAGGTTGTATAGGGTACACATATGAATATTCCCTTGGGCTAACACTGGCACATATTTACACATCATATATAAGTAACTCATCTATATGTACTCAGTATCAGCACAAAGCAATAAGCACGCATGCCTTCAGGATAGAACAATACGCAACATACAATAAAAATAGAGAACACAGAGTCAATATCCCAGCAATAATCTTTACTACTAATAAAGAGAATTTATTGAATATAGTTACTCGGTCTATTTTTGAAATTCAAAATACACCCTTTTACATCTCATAGAGAAATAGTATTCAAATATGGGGATGTAGCATGTTATTTTCTAAGTACAACTATTAATCGCCATGGAGAACTACAGCATACGTTCATAAGCTAAAGTATCCCAGTGTTCTGTATTACATGTAATTTATGTAGGAGTTCATCGGTTGAAGTCTCACCAGATTCCGAGTTAGTATGAAGAAATTATTGCAATTTGAAGAAAAATATAGCGGCTTCTGCCTAGGCGGAGTTCAAATACGAGGATGTAGCTTGTTAATTTCTAAGTACAACTGTTAGTCACCATGAAGAACTACAGTGTGCATTCAAGAGATGAAGTATCCAAGTGTTCCATATTGTCCGTAATTTAGGTGAGAGTTCATCGGTCGAAGTCTCACCTGATTCCGAGTTAGTATGAAGAAGTTATTGCAGTATGAACAAAGAAATAGCGGCTTCTGCTTAGACGGAGTTCAAAATGGGAATGTAGCCTGTTATTTTCTAAATACAACGGTTAATCACCATGGATAACTACGGTATACATTCATAAGCTAAAGTATCTGAATGTTCCATATTGTCCGTAATTTAGGTGTGAGTTCATCGGTTGAAGTGTCGCTCGATTCCGAATTAGTATAAAGAAGTTATTGCAGTTTGAAGAAAAAAAATAGTGGCTTCTGCTTAGGCGAAGTTCAAATATAGGAATGTAGCCTGTTATTTTCGAAGTACAACTGTTAGTCACCATGGAGAACTACAGTGTGCATTCACAAGATGAAGTATCCGAGTGTTCCATATTATCCGTAATTTAGGTGGGAGTTCATTAGTTGAAGTCTCGGCTGGTCTCGAGTTATTATGAAGAAGTTATTGCAGTCTGAATAAAAAAATAACGCCTTCTGCCTAAGCAAAGTTCAAATATGAGGATGTAGCCTATTATTAGTACAACTGTTAGTCACCATGGAGAACTACAGTTTGCATTCAACAGATGAAGTATCCAATTGTTTCATGTTGTCCGTAATTTAGTTGGGAGTTCATCGTTTGAAGTCTCGCCTAATTTCGAGTTAGTATGAAGAATTTATTCCAGTATGAATAAAAAAAATAGCAACTTCTTCCTAGGCGGAGTTCAAGTATGGGGATGTAGCCTATTATTTTCTAAGTACAACTTTTAATCACCAAGGAGAGCTAAGGTATACGTTCATAAGCTGAAGTATCCCAGTATTCCATGTCGTCTGTAAATTAGGCAGGAGTTTATCGATCGAAGTCTATTCAGATTCCAAATTATTATGAAGAAATTATTACAATGTAAACAAAATAATAGTAGCTTCTACCTAGGTGCGTTCAAATATGGCATGTAGCCTATTTTTTCTAAGTACAACTATTAATCACCGAACTACAATATACATTCATGAGCTGAAGTATCCGAGTGTTCCATATTATCCGTAATTTAGGTGGGAGTCCATCGGTCGAAGTCTCACCTGATTCCGAGTTAGTATAAAAAAGTTATTATAGTCTGAACAAAAAAATAGTGGCTTCTGCCTAGGCAGAATTCAAATATGGGAATGTAGCCTGTTATTTTCTGAGTACAACTATTAGTCACCATCGAGAACTACAGTGTGTATTCAAGAGCTGAAGTATCCAAGTGTTCCATATTGTCTATAATTTAGGTGGAAGTTCCTCGGTTGATCTCGCCCGATTCTAAGTTAGTATGAAGAAGTTATTGCAGTATGAACAAAAAAAATAGCGGCTCCTACCTAGGCGGAGTTCAAATATGGGGATGTAGCCTGTTACTTTTTAAGTACAACTGTTGATCACCATGGAGAATTACGATATACGTTCATAAGCTGAAGTATCCTAGTGTTATATATTGTCCGTGATTTAGGTGGGAGTTCATCGGTCAAAGTCTCGCCAAATTCCGGGTTAGTTAGAAGAAGTATTGTAGCATGAACAGAAAAAATAGCGGCTTCTGCCTAGGCTAAGTTCAAATATGGGGATGTAGCTTGTTATTTTCAAAGTACAACTATTAATCACCATGGAGAAATATGGTATACGTTCATAAGATGAAGTATCCGAGTGTTTCATAGTGTCCGTAATTTAGGTAGGCATTCATTGGTCGAAGTCTCGCCTGATATCGAGTTATTATGAAAAAGTTATTGAAGTCTGAACAAAAAAATAGCGGCTTCTGCCTAGGTGGAGTTCAAATATAGGGATGTAGCCTGTTATTTTCTAAGTACAACTGTTAATCACCATGGAGAGCTACGATATACGTTCATAAGTTAAAGTATTCGAGTGTTCCATATTGTCCGTAATTTAGGTGGGAGTTCATCGGTCAAAGTCTCGCTAGATTCCGAGTTAGTATGAAGGAGTTATTGTAGTATAATGTAACACCCTAGATTTTTGGTGACATTATTTAGGAGATTTAGTTAGATAAACTAAATAAAATAATGTGTTGATAAGGGGATTGAGATTTGATTTAATTAAGGTAGCCGTGCCTTTTAACTAATACATTAAAAGAAAGGTTTTAAATGAATTAGAGGAGGGGTATTATGGGAAAGAGGCCATTCCTATATTGTCTTCCTTAGACCTGTATTTCAAAACACCCGTTCATTCTCACTTTCAAAATTTTAAAAGCTTGGCCGGCCACCATTAACGAAGGAAGAAGAAGAGGAAAGAAAAGAGAAGCTTAAGTAAAGCAAATTCAAATCAAACTCATTCAAATTTCAAGCTCCTTAATCATTAAAGCAAAAGGTGAATAATGTTTACATCTCTAAATAATTTTGGTTTCGGTTTTAAGGTTAATTCCAAATGATTTTGCAAAGATTTGCCATGTGTTTGAATGATAAAAAGATTATATATGTGTGTTGATGATTTATATATGTTCATATAGATTTTATGACATGTTTTGAGATAAAACCCTATTAAATGACATTCGTTAGCCTTGCAAATTTTTATAATGATCTAAAAAGTTATTTTAGAGATGGGATTCGATTTTTAGATTTTTCAGAATTTTTGTGGAATTGTTATGAATTTTCTAAGGAAGAAAAGGTTAATTTGGATTATAAAATTATTTACAGGAAAAATAATTATAGTTTGGATTCGAAAATTATATATGTTGAAGAGAACATATTATTTGATTTACTGGAATTTTTCCAAGATTTTCAAGGTATTTTAATAGTTATACAAAATTATTTAAGGTATGTGATTTAAATGTTTTATATAATTATAAAGGAGAAATGGGCTTTTTCAAAATTATTCAAATTTCCAAATAAGGAAAGTCAGCGGCGCTTTTGCATATAAAATTCTAGCAACCAATCAAATTTAGACAAATAAGGCAGGTGGGGTACAAAAGAACCATTTTAAAGTATAAATAAATAGTCTTTCTTCTATTTCAACCCTTTCGGCAGAGCTTCCACCTTCATTCTAGACCTTCTGACAAGGTCGAAAGGTATCAAACCTTTCATCTAGGTCAAATATCAATGCACAAGGTATCAGGCAACTGGTATGTAGTGGATTGGATGGAGTCGAAAGGTTTAGGGACGAAAGGTTATAGCTTTCGAAAGAAATGAAGTTTTGTTTTGGTTTAAAGAAAACACGTCCGCTAACTTTCATCAAAGAGCTTTCGAAATTGTGAAAAAGGTTTAAAAGAAAAAGGTTACGATTAGTTTGCTTTCTTATTTTAAATGAAACCTTCCGACAAGGCCGAAAGCATTGTTGTCGCTTCCTAACCTTTCGACACAGATGGAGTCAAAGGTTATCTTTTGTTTCCTAAAACTTACCGCCTCTCTCCATTGATTTCGATGGGTTGGTTCCAACGCCAACACTTCATTGTTTTCGAATGGTTCTGAAATATTTTATAAAGGTTTCGAAGCAGTTGTTTTCGACTCCAATGATTTGCTGATTCTTTTGCATAATCCAAATGTTTTAAGTCGAAACGTTTTAAAGGTTTCAAAGTAGTTAACTTTGATTGGTTTCGAAAGGTTTTCCACCTGTTTTAGATTGAATCCAATGTCTTCGAAAGGTTTTGAGTTACATTGCTTTCGAAAGGTTTATTATATAGGGGAGGTACCCCAGGCTTTCGATAAAGTCGAAAGGTGAAATCTTTCGACTAGGTTGAAAAGAAACATTCTGACAAGGTCAAAAGGTAAGACTTTCCGACAAGGTCGAAAGGTATGGTCTGCAATGTTTTCAAAAGGTTAAGGTTTAAAGGATTTAAAAGGCGGATGTCATATGTTTTAAAGCTTGTGAAAGGAAAGATTTTAAAAGGTTTAGAAGGAGTTACCTTCAATGATTTCGAAAGGTTTATTAAAGGATATGAAGGAGTTACCTTCAATACTTTCGAAGGGTTTTGTAAATGGTTTTGAAGGAGTTACCTTCTATGTTTTCGAAAGGTTGTTTAAAGGTTTTAAACAAAGGTTTCGAATATAAGAACTAGGCAGATAGCCTAAGTGTTTTAAGTTATAAAAGGACATTAAATTATTATAAATGATAGACAATCCTTATTTAACATCATCAACATTATTTTGAGTAAAGTATATATAAAAAATAGCTTAGAGTAAAGCTAAAGATATATTTTCCTTGTATATATATGATTTGACGGATTAAATCATTCTAAAAGGTTTCAAGGAAAATTTAAAGAGAAGTTAGCTCAGATATTTTGTAGAGCAATTAGCTCATATATCTGAAGGGTAGTTATACCAAAAGAAAATTCGGGCAATCGGCTCATTTTAAATTCTGATAGTCAGTCCATTTTGAGGGCAGTCAGCCCAGAGGACAATTAGTCCAAAAAGAGCAGTCAGCTCTGATATGAACAGATAGTTCATTTATTAGCATGACGGAACTTGCTAAAATTTTAAGGACAGTTAGTCCACCCTTTTTACCTGTTTTGGGCAGATAGCCCATTATCTAGCATAAAAGATATTGCTATAATCAATTTTAGAACAGATAGTCCAAAAATGAGCAGATGGCTCGGAATTTAGAACAGATAGTTCAAATTTTAGACAGATAGTCTCTTTCATTTCCTGTTATAGCATAATGGATATTGATATATTATTATTATAGTCAGTTGATTAACTGGTTTGGTTGTAGGAAAAGATTTGCAAAATATATGTTTTGAAAAGAGATATTAATGAGGGGAAACCCGTTCCGCTAAGCGGCGTGGTCTCACTATTTATCAGTAAATTGAGATATAATATAAATTATTCATACCGGGCTTTAAGTCTGACTCGAAGTTTTTTGTTTCCCTATAAACTCTCGGGTGCTCAAAATTTGATTTGAGTAGGCTGAGGGTTTAGGTCTTCAGGTTTTAGCAGTTTTTGGAGAATAATGCATCCGAAGACGAGCAGGTGGCTGACTGATAGCTAATTTAGGAATTCTGTTTTAAAATTGTTTCCGCTGTGTATTAAGACAATTATGTCTATATTGCTTTGATCATCTAAGGGGGCATCTTCGTATGTTGCTTTTGGTGTATTGTTGTAAATTATATTTGATCAATGCCTGAGATTACGTTTGGGATTTTTGTAACTTGGATATGATAATATAATCACTGAAATTATTGTTTTTGGAAATCTGTGATTTTGTTCATATTCAAGTGCTTCTGATATTATGGATACCATTAACACTTCCATATTCTGTCACCGGAATTTAATACTGTGGGTGATTGCAGCATCCATAGCGCTTAGCTTTTAGCCTCCAGATACGGGATGTTACATATAAATAGAAAAAACAGCAGTTTCTGCCTAGGCAGAGTCCAAATATGGGGATGTAACTTGTTATTTTCTAAGTACATCTGTGAATCACCATGGAGAACTATGGTACACATTCAAAAGCTGAAGTATCCGAGTGTTTCATACTATCCGTAATTTAGGTGGATGTTCATCGGTCGAAGCCACGCCTAATTCCGAGTTATTATGAAAAAGTTATTGAAGTTTGAACAAAAAAATAGCAGCTTCTGCCTAGGTGGATTACAAATATGGGGATGTAGCCTTTTATTTTCAAAGTACAAATGTTAATCACCATTAAGAACTACGGTATACGTTCATAAGTTGAAATATCCGAGTGTTCCATATTGTCCGTAATTTATGTGGGAATTCATCGTCCGAAGACTCGCCTGTTCCGAGTTAGTATAAAGAAGTTACCGTAGTTTGAACAAAAAAATAGCTGCTTTTGCCTAGGAGGAGTTCAAATATAGTGATGTAGCGTGTTATTTTCCAAGTACAACCGTTATTCGCCATGGAGAACTACAGTGTACATTTACAAGATGAAGTATCCGAGTGTTCCATACAACCCCTAATTTAGGTGGGTGTTCATCGATCGAAGTCTCGCCTGATTTCGAGTTATTATAAAAAAATTATTGAAGTATGTACAAAAAATTAGCGACTTCTGCCTAGGCAGAGTTCAAATATAAGGATGTAGCATGTTATTTTCTAAGTACAACTGTTAATCACCATGGAGAACTACGATATACGTTCATAAGCTGAAGTATCCAAGTGTTCCATATTATCTGTAATTAGGTGGGAGTTCATCGGTTGAAGTGTCACTCGATTTCGAATTAGTATGAAGAAGTTACTGCAGTCTGAATAAAAAATGGTGGCTTCTGCCTTGGCAGAGTTCAAATACAAGGTTTTCATGCACAAACCAATAATTATTTTATACTTCCTTTTCTGATTATTTTCATGTCTATTCTTTGAGATTCATGTTTTCTTTCTTGAATGCCGGAACAAATGAAGAAAAAAAATCATTAAAATGGATAAAAGTTAAAAAGATTTTTCTCAGATAATTAACCTTGTTAAAATAAGCTGTATAAGCTTTAAAAAACAAATAAAAAGTTACTGGTTTCCAAAAAATAGTAATTTGAAAGTTGATTTCCAAAAGAGTAACTTGAATTCATAAAAGACCAAAATCTACCAAAGAGTGGTAAAGAAACAATTTATTGCTGCTATATTTTGATACATTTTTGCTCACATATCACATTAGCTAAAAGAGCATAAGCATGTAAAAGTACAAGTATTATTTCCATTTCCTATAGTATAAAATATACTAAAACAAAAGAAAGGAATGATAAAACTGCGAATGCTTTCAAATTATTGGTTCTAAGAATATTCTTTAGTTGTTTTGGTCTTCTCGATTGTTGCCTCAGGTTCAGTTTATGCTAGCAAAACTACTATCAAATCTACTTACACAGATGCAACTAAAATGTATGCACGTTGTGATTAAATGCAGGCCACCTGGACGTACATACGTACTCGTATATAATATAAAATATATGAGACAATGGGAAAACAAAACATCTCAAAGGTTCTCCAACTCAAATTATATACAATGTATATTCAATATACAATATAGTGACATGAGTAAAATGAATCTATATCACATTAATATACAACAATCCTATATATCAAGTATCCTCTATGCCCAAAAAACAAAAAAGCTAGTCTAATCGCCCTTGTACCTAAAATGTCTTGGACTGACCCAAGTATTATGTATATATAACACGAGTCGGACTATGTTTAAATCATATGGGTTATTCATATATATATATATATATATATATATCTTTTTCAAATATATATATATCTCTACTAATAATAATGTAAATTCACTCTATTGGGTTCAACTATGTCTTTTTGAAATTCTCAATCTACCATCTGCAATTCACATCACATGTGCATGCCTCTTGTAAGTAAAGGAAATGTTATCTTGGTTACGGTTGACGCCATTGACATGTACTTTATAGGGAACAGTAATGCTTATTTTTGGGACGTGACTATATGAGCTATTCATGCGAAATCATGACATTGTGATGACGCCTTCCTATGGTTCAAACCTTCTTGGACTCTTTAAGCCGATCGAACAACCACATTGGTTAAAAGTAAAGCCTGTAAAAGAGTTGGAAACTAAGCCGGGTGATGTTATTATGGTGGTGCAGGAAACTAAGCTTTGTTGCTTAAATATTTTTAGCTTTTGGAGATTTCTTTGCTTCGGTCCTTGAACATTAGGGAGTATGCTTTTTCTTAATAAAGGTATGTAAGTATTCCTTGAAGCGGTGCTTCTATATTATATGTCACTTTATCTTCTTTGGCGTTCTTCTATATTGTTAAAATCAGTTCCCGTGTTATATTGATGGTTTCTTCTTCTTTTATGTTTATCTTTACTATTAATAAAGAGAATTCAATCAACATGATTTCAATGGTGTCCTTTTGAAATTCCAAAAATACCCCTATCTATCAACGGAATCTCACCATCGATTTGCAACCTGCACCACCATCCCCTTTCTGACTACCTATAAATTGAATTTTACTACCAATTTACAACCAATACCACGAACAAAACAACTTGAAATAAAAGTATTGTGACTATCAAAACTTTTGAATTTGCAACATACATCTATCCATTCAATTTTTATTATTAATTAAAAAGTAAATATCACTGAATATTGGATGCACGTACGTGCATTTTATACTAGTGTATATGTATGTATGTATGTATGTATGTATGTAATACATACATATAACTATAATAACATATATATATATATAACTATGATATGTCAAAAGATAATCAATAGAAAATCCATGTGTAAATATATATGGTATATATAATATGCATGGTATATAAACAATTCCCAAAATGTCACATGACGTCAAATATCACCAAAACTATGCATAAAAATGTCACCAACCATATAGAAAAAAACCAAATCAGAAATCACGGAATCAACATCAAATGGGTGAATCATCCATATCTAGAAATCATCTATAAGTGAGATATCACCAAGTATAGTCAGGCTAGCATGCGACGTTGACCAAATATATCTCTCAATCTCAATAATAAAAGCATCAACATCAACATGTAAGAAATGACAGGCAGCCTATCAGTATAATAAAAGATACGAGGATCCAGTATACTCCGGACATCTATCTAGATATAATCTCCTCTCCTCATATATAAATTAATAAAATATATCATGACGGGAATGGTTGTACGACACACGCGAAGTCCTAAGAAGAGTCATATATATACGAACACATCAATATGTGGTTCACCTAACCCTAGACTGCCTAACCCAAATCTATACTTAGGTGAGGTGTATCAATTACTTCGACGAACATCATGATGCATATCCACCACTGGCTCATCTACGCTTAGCCTCGGTCATGACCCTACTTTTCCCTTATAGGTAATAGACTGCTATCTTATACGACACAAGGGGCTATAAGGCACCTACTCTATGGGTCACCTAACCAAACAATATAAAGAAGTCGTGTATCTAGGGCACGACCCCAAGGTTAGGTCGCTAGGGTGGATTCTATCCATCAGGTTCTCTCTAACACAAATAACAGGATTACATCATGATAGTGGCATGCCACATCAATAGATGTAAGGGCACCAACCTTGCTCACACCTAGGAGCATCACCTCATGTAAGTACAATCTCATCATACTATTCTCATCATGTGAGTGCCATCTACTTACAATGAATAATAGAATAAATATCACAACAGCGTCCCATACCACTGTGCGATACTCAATCGTTTATTCACTGCTTATAAACTACACTCAATCTCTAAATATTCTATATAACTAGTCCAAAAAATAACCAAAGAAATATTACCGAAAGTCCCATACCAGACTGTATTATAAATCGGTTTGTTCAAATTTCTCATCACACAGAATTAAATATCACGAAATCATATAGTGTCATCACCGTATCATACCAAAACTACTAATCAAAACAATATCAACTGTGAATCCTTCATTTCATCAATGATAGTATGTAGATGACGTGAAATCAAGAAAGTGTCATAATTTTAATTAATAACACACAAATATGTGTGTGTGTGTGTATTTATTTAAATAATCCTTTTATACTTGGCTTAATTCATTCCATAATATGAATTCAAATCCTTTCAATATATATCAAATTCTCTTTTCCATATACCTTTAAATTCATTCTTCCAATCAAATATCATTCCTATCATTGAATATAAATTTATTAAATAATTTTATCATCTTCGTAACATATCACTTTTTACTTCAAAGTATAAAATATCTTTCAAAATCTTCTCTTTTTGATAATAAAACGTATTATAAGTGCATAGGGAATTAATTATAAAATATTTCTTATCTTGTAGAATTATATAAACTTTTAATTAATTTTGTAATACCAAATATAGATTTTTCTTTAATAAATCAATAGCTTTAAACATATATATATACCAAATTTTAAATAAATTTTTCTTTAGGAAATTATATATTTACTTTATATTATTATTCACATTTGTTTTTAATACAAATATAATTTATTTATTGGTTTTAAAAAGTATGCACAAACAAATAGCATAATGTAGGACTCAATCCTAGATGGATTAGCAGAAGTGCCCATGCCTTTACCACTCAGCTACACATGTTTTTGTCTAAGAGGTAGCACCACCAATCGACAAGTAGCGGTCGACCGGTTCGACATAGGGGTCGACCAGTAGACCTACTGGTCGTGCACCGATGGTCATAGTTGATCTTTGGATCAACTTTTAAACACTCTTTCCCCTTTTCCTTGCCAATTTATTCACCAATTTAATGCACACAAGCTTAATTCATCCAAACATCAATCCAATACACACATATATAGATTTAAACATAGATTCGTGAGTAAGATTTACTCGCCTGGAATAGCCTGCGTATCATTTTCTTCTTCTTCCCTTTACCGTAAGTTTTTCCCCTTTTAATTTGATAATCAAATCTTGAATTCAAGCTTGCTAATTGATGTAGAGGAGTGTCAAGAAGTTAGGATTGAACTATGGAAATTTAATAGATTTATTTGGATTTCAATTTAATTTTCAAAGAAGTCCGCAGGTGTGGCGCAATGTAAAAGGGGTGTCTAGATCTGGTAATGGATTCAGGTTCAAGCCCTGTCTTGCACACACTTCTCACAAAAAAATAGTACATGTGGTTATAAGTGTTATAAGTTGAAGCGGACAGACACAACATAGTTCCCCTCAGCAGTTTACTAGTCCGTCGGGTTCTCTTGAGTATGTTCAAAAAAAAAATCATAGTGGCGGAGTATGGGTCGGATTTTGATTTTCTAAAACAAAAGATTCGACCATGTATGTTATATTTATAATTGAAGATGAATTATTTAGAAAAAGATGGGAGTGGAAATAGAAAACTCATGAAACAAGGTTCGGGTTTAGGCTTAGGAATGTTGGACTTTGTTTATTAACTAATTCAGTTTTCTTTCTTTCTTTTCTCACTTTAGTTTATGAAACAAATTATAACTCCAAGCCCACATACAAAAAAAATTATATTACACTAAATTTCTTACTAAACAAATCACATTATTAACTATTTATAAATTTTTTTTCATAATTTATTAATTTAATTAAATCATTTTATTTAAATCCGTTAACTAAGTAAATTCAGACTTTTTTCTAATAAATACTTTCTATTATCAAAATAAATTTCAATCTTATTTGTTCGTAATATCATTTATTATGAAATTCAATTTAACATTTCATTCCAAATAATTAGTTTACATTTCCATATTTTAAACTAATCAAATAAATTACCAAATCAATATTCCCCTCATACCAAATCCATATCATTTAACTAAATAATCCTTATCAAATTTCAATTTCATTTCCATAGTTCCATATTTATTATTTAAAAACACATTTAAATGATTGATGTTATTATTAAATTGTTAATTTATTGATTGTCAGTAACGGGTTGTTACAGCTAGAATGAAGAGATTTTCGCATAGATGCACACCTTGAGGACGTAGCACCTCTCTCTTTTATCTCCTAATTCCCTCTCTTCAATAGCATCGGTAGTAATAATGTTCAAACCAACTGGCCACCTTTTCAAACAAGCCACCTTATCATTTTTATTTTATTTTTATCAGTATTATCTGCTACCTTGCCTGCTACATAAGACATTTTCGAGTCCAAAACTGACCACCCTCTTCCTTGGCCACCACGAGCAGGTCGCCATCCCCATTATCAGCAATCCGTTCGACCTCCACACAACCATTTTCACCATTAAACACGGTTTGTTCACACTCAACCCTCTAGCAAACACCCGAACCTACAACCCATATCAAACCATTCATTCATCCAAACCAGCAACCTACTCATTGACTAGAGCTTCACCCTCCACCTGACCCACACTCAGAATTCCATAACACTCGGGGCAGACCCTAATACAAGTGCCATTTCCTTGTCACCCATAGAGGTAGAAGCTTTACTATCAGAACTGCTTACAGAATCCATACTATTTCCCCTATATATTTCGACAAAAGCTAATTAAATCTGCCATAGAAAAAGAGAGTTCCTCGAGTGTCGCAACTGAAAACTCCTTCTTTGGTTCATCCGCTTCTCGAGTATAACCTTCCTCAGCCAAATCGTCCAACGACGAGAAGCTTTTTGAAGTTTCGAAACAGTTTAGACAGTTCCATTCCATAAATGTGTAGCATTATGTTCAACATTCGAAACTGAAGCGACATAGTTTAATGAATGTTGTATCGACCGAGCGACAAATGGGTCCAAACGAAGCAGGTCGTATTGGGTTTCTGAAGCAGCAGAATCAAAGGTGTACTTTGTAGACATTTCATCGAGCATGTTATCTACGACTGTATTACTAGCTAATCTTGCTTCATCCAAAACCAGCGAGTTGTCGCTTTGTCCTGCATGTTGCATTGATGCCTCAGTATCTGACAGCATCGCTTCATGCTCATCCAAGTTTGTACAGCAGTAGATGTTTTAACTTCATAGACTTGAGGACAAATTGGAAACCATTTTCTCCCTTAGACAGCGAATAATAGTGTAACAGGAGCTGCTTTATCGAAGAGGGACATCTTACTCGTTTGTGGCCGAAGCAACGGTGGCCGAAACACCTTAAAGGTTCACGGTAGAGTCTGGCTATGTGTGACGAGCTTCCACATCTATACCAAATGTATTTGCCAACTTGATTTTTGTTGCATATACCTTAAAACAAAAATCCTACGTAATTATTTAGAATATGCTATTTGTACCTAACAACCAAAGTTTGTTGATGTCAGCCGAAGTGATAATGATTTAAGTGGGATTTGGATATGATCCAAGAAATAATACGAAATATTGTTCGACGAGCATCGAAGTTATGCAAATATTTTGACAAAGAAATCAAATAATTTAATTTTTAGTCAAAATGTAGAAGAAATGTGTGTCTGTAAGAACAAAACTAAAAGTACTAAGATATTTTCAAAAACTACAAGTAAACAACAAACTTTAGACTGATAACGATGTACCCGTATTAAAGTTATTTCGGTTTGGTTGTTTAATACTCGCCAATAGATTTGAAAATGACATCTTTTATAATCAGTATAAAAGAATGTTGGGATCGTCTCAAACGATATAAATAGACACTATATAAACTTATTAATACGGAATACATAAGATGGATTCTTATGCATTGGCGGTAGGAATTATCGTACGTACCGTATTGTCTACAGTATCACATTCCACTTATGTATTAGATACATGGAGCGAGTATCAAATCCGAACTAAGATCACTAAATAATTGTTAAGAGTTTTATAGTATCTATGAAATACTAGAGATTTTTTATAGAAACAACGAACTCCTTATGTATGAGTGTTCAGACTCAAACTTCATAAGTGATATCGAGTATTATACATCCTAAATTCATATTTAACATTAGTAAGAAGTTGTATGTTGTAAATGTTCCAAAAAAAAAGATGATGTGGCTGATTCAACCAAGGGGCTAAGTACATCGCCTTGAATAGCGCCACAAAAGAGGCTATACGTATACGTGTGTGTGCAATACACAAATTTACAATGGAGTTGGTGGTGATTCCAAATGTTGAGAATCCCACAATATTTTTATGTGATAACAATGTCGCGATTCAGATCGCGAAAGAACCTACGGCTAATTAGAAGCCGAAAACATAATCTAAAAAATTTCATATGATAAATGCAGTTTATCAACGTCGGATAGAGTCAATTGACAAGGCATATAGTTAAGACAGTATGTCATATTCATTCACTATGGTACTAGCTCCATTAGTTTGAGAAATTCAATCAAAGGAATAAGATTACATAATTGACCCTAGGTGCAAATGGAAGATTGAGAGAGTTAGTGGTTTTCCTTAGGGTCAATTATGCAATTTGTTAGATATATCTAACTTTATAACCAATCTTGTTCATAATAAAGATATTCAGTTTCAATTATATACTTTGTTACGTTATGATATAATTAATTAAGTAATTAATTTAAAGTATATTAATTATGAAATCCCCAAATGATATGTTATGTGATAATAATTAGGAGTTGTAATCATGAGAAAATTATCACAAAATAAAATGGCGTATTATTTTAAATATTCCTGGTTGAGTTGTTTCAAATGGGATATCTATACATCTGTTGAGACAAAAGTATGCAACGTCATAAAAGTTGGGCAGTTTATTACTCATGATTGTTGGAGTTACCAAGGAGTTACATATTGACAATTATTAGGTAACTATAGAATGACTCACTCGAGAGTTTCCTATTGGATAATAATAACTAAGTTCAAACACAAAATCTTGAAGTGATAACATTACACAGTTTTCTCGACCCAAGAAACTGTTGAACTTCAATGTGGATACTCCACTTTGAGTGTAGTTAAATCGTGGCACTGCGTCCATCGAATGACTATAGTTTTGTCTGAGTTAAAGCACTGAAAATGAAAAACTATTCAATAGATAATTCATCGTCTCGGTTATATGAGGTTAGTATCACGGTTAACTGTAGTCAACTTAAAGTTAAGTCGCTAGCTAAAGCAGTACGGTTAATAATAAATGTTGTTATTGAACCAAGGACTTTGTTTAATACCAACCGAGTTAAATGTGCATAATACTGGAATTTTGCCAAAACCAAATTCCATAAGTACCAACTATAAAAGCCTAAACACAAAAGCAGTATTCCACGGTATCTTTGTATATGAATACCTAAAGATCGGACTCTTCGACTTAATTCTTAAAGCAGTATCATGTATTTGGTTCCTATAAAACATAGATATTAATACATTCTTTGTATATAGCATGTCATGACTTCCTTCGGAATTTCATTCCGAAGGATATACAATGTCTGGAAGAGACAGCTTGAAAACCGAAAACATGGTAATAATACTCAAACCGCAAACAATTTCAGTTATTTCGAAAGCAACAATCACCCAGCTAACCTCAAACTAAAAGCATAGGCCTCAAGGTGGGCCTTCAACCAAAAGACTATAGACATCAAAGCATGCTACAGTTCCAAGGCTACATACTACCTTCAGACCATATATTGATTCCTTTCCATGGCTATTACCTAAAAAAATGGCTTCAAGCAGCCATAACCAAATAAATGGCACGACGACGCCTAATTCAACATACAAGACCGATGTTGTGTTTGCTCAAGGCTTAAAGTGTCTCAATATAAAACTAAGATCAACGGCTAAGATGACCTTCATCTACATCAATGACACAGACAACCTAAAGCTTATATAAAGCACATGGCTTGCAATACCCCCAAACTATATATAGGGTTGCCAGCAATCGACGTCAATTTGCAAAGAACGAGATAATGACACATGTCCAAATCTTAGCCTTATGTAATGAGCCGCCTTTATGACCCTCAAAAGTCGACACTAATACATCCACGATATTCATGTGCCAAGCATCCAAGTGCTGGAAAGATGGATTGTTGGATGAAAGAAAGAAGAGACAAAAAAGAATCTTACATCGTGACGAGTAATATATAATATATAACAGGTCTTTATAAAAGAAAACTGTAACATACATACATCAATCGGAGTAAACTAACATATCATCAGCCTAGACAGTTATAACAGCATGTCCTTCCAATTGCTGATAAATACAAAACAAGAAATGCAGTGGAAAATTAAATACATGAGTATGTCTTGGAGGCATCCAACTCATCTTCTGAAGTTCTAAAGCATCCAAACTAAATCTGGAAATACGATCGGGCTGGCCCAAGCATTATAAAAAAATAACACCCGGATCAGTCTGGAAAAACCAGCTTGAGAAACACAATCATATGGATTTTTAATGTTATAAAGCCTTTCGAAAATAAAGTTATCTCGTAAGACCACACCACATATAAACACGGATGAGTTTTTACCTTACAATAGCCAAACCATTTTATTAGAAATTCTTATGATATTAGAAGCATTTCTAGGGTTTAAAATAAATATATAACATAGCTGAAATGCTTGCATCTAATGTTCCAGCATATTTGGGCACAACTAAGTCCGTAAGGCACTTATTGGAGAATGGATTCCATACAATGACAAAGTAAGGGACTACCTTCCATACAGTCCGTAACTCATCCCTTTATAAAATTCCTTTTTATAAATTTCTTTTATATTTATAAGATTTCTTCTATAAATCTCCAAATACAATTATAAAACTCCTTTTATAAAACTCAAAATTCATTTATAAAACTCTAAATATAATTATAAAACTCTTTTTATAAATCCCTATATATAATTATAAAACTCCTTTTATAAATCTCATTTCTATTTATAAACTTCTTTTATAAAACTCCAAACTCATTTATAAAACTCCTTTTATAAAACTCCAAGTATAATTATAAAACTCCATTTATAAATCTCTAAATATAATTATAAAACTCTTTTTTTGTAAATCTCTAAATATAATTATAAAACTTCTTTAATAAATCTTATTTCTATTTATAAAACTTCTTTTATAAAACTCCAAATTCATTTATAAAACTCCTTTTATAAAACTCCAAATATAATTATAAAACTCCTTTTATAAATCGCATTTCTATTTATAAAACTTATTTTATAAATTTCCAAATTTTAAATCTCATATAATTATAGCAAATATTTAATTTCAATGTCAGACTAAATACATTCCATAAAACGGTCCTTTCATATATCACTACAAATTCACAAATGTGATTTATTTTCCAATTTATCAAAATGATATAGTTTTTCTTTTTATAAAACACCATTTAAAAATCTATTCTTTTATTTATAAAATACCATTTATAAATCTATCCTTCTATACAACATTTTATATAAAATGTTTCACAAATATTTATTCTAAAATATTTCTACCTTCTTTTAAAACAAAATCATTTCATTATAAAAGATAAACTCCCATTTTTCTTTATAGAAACATCCATTATTATATTAACTTTTCTATAGATTAATACTTCTCGAAATACTTTTAAAACATTTCCATAATGTTTGGAGTAAAATAGAGAAGTTTAATAAACCCGTTTCTAAATAAAATGTCATAGAAAATTCCAAAATTTACATTTAAAATCATTCTCCGAATTAAAACCATTTTAAATCAAAAATAGCAATTATTAGTATTTCCAAAATACTATAATGATGTCAATAGTTACCATAGCACATGACCAATGCTATTACTATCTTTATTACTAAAAGGGTTCAACTTTCAACATATATAAATGTCATATCCAATATGGCTAAACTACATAATTTCGGCATTCGACAATTTATATAACAAGTATATAATTGAAATTTAAAATCAACAGGGGCGAGGAAATCCTGATTCCACTACAAAATTTCCTTGTATTTCATTATATATGTCATTTGCTTTTCAAAGACGAAATTGGACCAAACCAATAAATCATTCAAGCGTAAAAACAATAATATTGTTTGCGCCAGAATTGGTAACAAACACCCAATTGTCAATGAAAGCACCAATTCACAATCACAGATCACAGATAATAAGTGTGTAGGGGATTAAAAATGAAGAACACTCGGGAAATTAAAAGGAAAGCAGTAAAGAACACAGAGTTTATAGTGGTTCGGCAATTCGGCCTACGTCCACTTTGAAGTTTGATGACTTTATTGATATTCACTTGCAGATTACAACTGATTTCAATGGGTTACAGCGAATTAAAGTGTTGAAATTCGAGTACAACAACAATAATGGAGTGCAAAGCTGGATTCGGCAGAGTCAGGACGTCCAGGAGCCAAAAGATCCTTTTTCTATAGGCCCTGGTGCTCTATTTATACGTGTAGGAGGCTGATATTTCGCTCAGATCTCGGGAGACTTCTTCTGGCACGTGAGTGGGCCCACGCGACCAAGCCCATGAAGTTTTGACTCGATCCATGATCGATACGAACGGATTTCGTATCGATCAAGATTTCGTCCAATAGAGTTAAAACTTGGTGTGAACATTCTTTAGCATGTATGCAAGCTCCTGTGAAAATTTCATAGCATTTGGGCTTATGAAACTTGAGTTATGATCGATACAAGTTGTAGCTTTTCGGCAGGCTGTTTCGTTCGAATCGATCGTTTCGACTCGATCATTTCGAATCGATGGTAGGCACGTGATCAGGTGGTGACGTGGTGCGAGATCCTTGGATCGATCCACTTTTTGTGCCGAACAATCGAGTCTTCTTTGCGCATAAGTCTTGTTCGTATCGATCGGTAGCACCCCGTTCGTATCGATGGAATTGGTCTTGTTCGCATCGATCGGTAGCACCCCGTTCGTATCGATGGAATTGGTCTTGTTTGCATCGATCGGTAGCACCCCCTTTGTATCGATGGAATTGGTCTTGTTCGTATCGATCAAAATTCATTCTAGTTGATCGATATGAAGTCGAACCAATGGGATACGATGGATACGAAAAGATGGATAACACGATTGGTTCGAACATATGGATACGAACAGGACCTCTCTGGGTGGATTCGAACATATGGATACGAATAGCGGCTCCATGATGGATACGAACAGTGCAGCTTAGATGGATTCGAATGTATCGATTCGAACATGGACTCGATGGATACGAATAGTGCACGTTCTATGGATACGAACGGGAACAATGTCTAATTTTGTATCGATCGTATCTTGAGCATACGAATTCAGATTGACTTGAAATTTGGAACGTTGGCTTCTACGGCTTTGCTTGTTGTGTCTTGTCAATTGTAGCTTGATCCGGACTCGAACAAAATTCATCGATATCCGTAGCGAGCCTGCGTACAACCAATCTTCGGGACGAACTGTCTTTGGTTTATAGTCAATTCCTTGGTATCACGGCCTTGCTAAACGGCGGGATAACACTTGCCCCCCAAAACATGCCTTACGGTAGGAAGGTGTGTTTTGTAATTTGATAAGCTGGATGTTCATATCCTGTCAATATCCCGCAAAGAGATTGATAGTCTTACCTAATTATGAATGATGATTGCTCGAGATCGTATGTCACTTGAGGTGATATGTGACCGTTCGTGGTCGGATGCCGTTCGTGGCGAATGATGACCGTTCGCGGTCGGGGTGCCATTCGAGGTGATTTGTGACCGTTCGCGGTCGGGGTGCCATTCGAGGCGATTTGTGACCGTTCGCGGTCGGGTGCCGTTCGAGGCGAATTGTGACCGTTCGCGGTCGGGTGCCGTTCGAGGCGAATTGTGACCGTTTGCGGTCGGGTGCCGTTCGAGGCGAATTGTGACCATTTGCGGTCGGGTGCCGTTCGAGGCGAATTGTGACCGTTCGCGGTCGGGTGCCGTTCGAGGCGAATTGTGTGTGCCCGGGGGGGACTTAGTATCATTAATGTCAGATCTCACGTTCGAGTGAGTTTTTGAATTGTCTGTGGTGGCGGTTTATCACCATCTCAGAGCATGTCTGAGGACCGTTCGCGATCCCGTACATGTGTAAGTGACTTAGCCGTCATTGAATTATTAAAACCAAATTTTACATTCAAATGAGTCTCTCAACAGAAATGCCCAACAAAATCAAGTTCAAATGTGCGAAATAAAAAGCAAAAGCGGAATAGAGACGTCAAAGTGCAAACACCCATATTGACGCAATTGTTAGTCGTATCAGAGCATGCCCGAGGATCGCTCGTAATCCTGTACATGTGTAAATGACTTGATCGCGTTGGTATGGAGTTTGCCACTTATTCGTCGTTATTCCAATCAGTTGATGACAAGCAGACGCCTTGATCCGGAGCCACCTTCATTGGATGTAGGTGGTGGTCGCTCTCGTTCCACCGTAGTTGTTCCGCTTCTCACATACTGCGATAGCAGACCATTCCGGATATGTCCTTCAACCTCATCCTTCAAGTGTCTACAATCATTTGTGCTATGACCATTCAGCTCGTGTAATAAGCCATACTTGTCTGATCTTCTATCATTGTTGGTCGGATCCCTCCTCATTGGCTTTCGATAAGGAATCTGCCCCCTGGTATGTAGGTAGATTCGCTCCAAAGTCTCATTTAGCTCCGTATATGAGGTGAATCTCGGTTCCTTTCGTGGTCGTGTTGGTCCATTATCGTTATCCTTGGCCTTCCGTTTCCCTTTATCAGTTCCTGAATCTGTTTTAGGAGGATTTTCACCCTTGACTGCATAAACATCAACTCCTTCTCCTTGTTCTCTTTCAACATTCGCATCCTCTAATTGTAAAAACCCCTCAGCCTCATGATAAAATTCCCCTAGATCCATAGGTGGATCCCTTGTTAGTAAATTTTTGAACTTTGTTCCGTCGGCTATGCCAGACACAGCTGCCATCAAAACCATCGATGGATCTGGCCGATCCACCGATGTTGCCGCTGCATTGAATCGCGTCAGAAAGTTCCTCAAAGATTCCCCAGTCCTTTGCTTTAGTGCTGCCAAACTCATCACATTCTTAGGTCTCGAAATGTGAACTCTGAATTGCCTCATAAACCTCTCAGTCAGATCGGTCCATGTTCCGATGGAGCCACTCTCCAGTTGTCTAAACCATAGCGCTGCAATGTCTGCCAAATACAATGGGAAGCACTGGGCCATGACCTCCTCTGATGCCCCCAACACCTCCATATGCCTCATGTATCATGTCAGATGCACTGTAGGATCTGTCCTTCCATCGTACATCCCTAATGTTGGTAGCTTGAATTCTGGTGGATTCCTAGCTTGCCTGATTGTAGGAGCAAAGGGACTCCTATTAACATCTTCCAGATCTCTATTCACTAGTCCGCCTCTCATGGATCGTCTGACCATTTCCGCCAATCTATCACTATCCTCAAGCTGAAATCCTTGAGCATTGTCTCCGATTTGCCCCCCGAGTCCGTGAGAGCTTTCAAGAATCTACCTTCCTGGATGAGCATCCGTTCCTCTATCACCGCCAGGTTGCTCGGATCCCCTTGATTCTCTTCCTGGGATTGGATCAACATACTCTAAGTGAGTACCCCCTAGTTCTGGTGCTGCGCCAGATGGTCCTACTCCATTCTGAACTCTGGTTGCTCCTTGATTTTGCGCTGCAAGTTGCCCAATTTGAAGAAACAAATTCTGGATCATTTCCTCTTGTCTTTTCATCATTGTCTCCATCTCATCCCTGGTGATGAAGATCGATGTCTGATTTGCACCTAAAGAAACCTCTTGACTCCCTTCATGCTGGCTTCTCTCTGGCCTTGGTCTTCTGCTTGATTTCCTTGTCATAGCTTTTCAGATTTGAATCTCTAAGCCTTCAAACTCAACTTTCAACCGATAGAATTCCTGAATTAGCCCTCTCAGTGAAAGCACCAAAATGTTTGCGCCTGAATTGGTCACAAACACCCAATTGTCAATGAAAGCACCAATTCGCAATCACAGATCACAGATAATAAGTGTGTAGGGGGTTAAAAATGAAGAACACTTGGGAAATTAAAAGGAAAGCAGTAAAGAACACAGAGTTTATAGTGGTTCGGCAATCCGGCCTACGTCCACTTTGAAGTTTGATGACTTTATTGATATTCACTTGCAGATTACAACTGATTTCAATGGGTTAGAACGAATTAAAGTGTTGAAATTCGAGTATAACGGTAATAATGGAGTGCAAAGCTGGATTCGGCAGAGTCAGGACGTCCAGGAGCCAAAAGATTCTTTTTCTGTAGGCCCTGGTGCTCTATTTATTGGTGTAGGAGGCTGGTATTTCGCTCAGATCTCGGGAGACTTCTTCTGGCACGTGAGTGAGCCCATGCAACCAAGCCTACGAAGTTTTGACTCGATCCGTGATCGATACGAACGGATTTCGTATCGATCAAGATTTCATCCAATGGAGTTAAAACTTGGTGCGAACATTCTTTAGCATGTATGCAAGCTCCTGTGAAAATTTCGTAGCATTTGGGCTTATGGATCTTGAGTTATGATCGATACGAGTTGTAGCTTTTCGACAGGCTGTTTCGTTCGAATCGATCGTTTCGACTCGATCATTTCGAATCGATGGTAGGCACGTGATTAGGTGGTGACATGGTGCGAGATCCTTGGATTGATCCACTTTTTGTGCCGAATGATCGAGTCTTCTTTGCGCATAAGTCTTGTTCGTATCGATCGGTAGCACCCCGTTCGTATCAATGGAATTGGTCTTGTTCGCATCGATCAGTAGCACCCCGTTCGTATCGATGGAATTGGTCGTATTCGCATCGATCGGTAGCACCCCATTCGTATCGATGGAATTGGTCTTGTTTGTATCGATCAAGATTCATTCCAGTTGATCGATACGAAGTCGAACCAATGGGATACGATGGATACAAAAAGATGGATAGCACGATTGGTTCGAACATATGGATACGAACAGGACCTCTCTGGGTGGATTCGAACATATGGATACAAACAACGGCTCCACGATGGATACAAACAATGCAGCTTAGATAGATTTGAATGTATCGATTCGAACATGGACTCGATGGATACGAATAGTGCACGTTCTATGGATACGAATGGGAACAATGTCTAATTTTGCATCGATCATATCTTGAGCATACGAATTCGGATTGACTTGAAATTTGGAACGTTGGCTTCTACGGCTTTGCTAGTCGTGTCTTGTCAATTGTAGCTTGATCCAGACTCGGACAAAATTCATCGATATCCGTAGCGAGCCTACGTACAACCAATCTTCAGGACGAACTGTCTTTGGTTTATAGTCAATTCCTTGGTATCACGGCCTTGCTAAAAGGCGGGATAACAAATATATATCTACTATATATCATATACTGTTCAATCAGAGGTGAGTTAACTCACCAAAATTCCAACGGACACTTAAGCATTTGGGTTTGATCTAAAATCGAACGTAGATCAAAATCCACTTGATCCAAACTTGACAAAATCACTTCCAGTGCATAGATAACTCTTCTACGAGCGCAATGCAAAAGATCGTGTCTCGATTAGACCTTTTATGAAGAAGTTATTCATTTTATAAGTTTTGAATTAAAGAATATAATTAATTCACTAATTACTTTGATTAAATTTACCCTTCTTCCCCAAATCATCCCTCACTGTGTATGCCTATATATGGATGAATCTTCACCGTGCACGCATGCTTCATCTCGAGCTACACACCTTGAATCGATAATCCTCCTTCACCACTAACTACTCTTTATCTCCTCTCCACATTCATCCCCATCTCGACAAGCTCGACACTCCCCCCATAATGCGACCTGCTCCCGACTTCCCACCGTTCAAAATGTCGTTTTCCACGTCAAGGCACTGCACCATTGCAAATTTCCACCACAACTTCGATTTCACACGAGTAACCCAATGAAACCAACGCCTAAGTCCAACTCTGCCTAAATCTAACAAAATCTCAAACCTTAGTTCACCTTATCCACGTCGATCATAGCCAACATTCACCGCACCTGACCAAACTCTATGGATTCGAAGATCTCATCACTATGAACTCAACGAAACTAATTTTGTGGCTTAAATCTCTTGATTTTGAATTTTGAATGGAAGAGGCTTTTCTTTTCTTTTTACAGAAAATAGAAAACGACAGAAGAGAGAGAAGAGGAAGAATGAAAGGAATGAAGGAAAAGTCTTGTGTTGAGTTTAGTTTATCTTACCGTTTCTAGCACTTCGCTACATAGTATTTCGTTCGCGTACAAACCGCAAATGACAAAAACAAATATACGATCGCACATAAAAATACGACACGATCTCAAAATAGCAATAAAATACACTAGTTATTTTATTCTATGAAATTACAAAAATACCATCGTCTGCCAAAAAATAAGGCAAACGAATATTTAAACATTTTCCAAATTAAAAATTGAAATAAAAATACGTCATTAAAAACTAAGTCGTTTTATTAAAATTGATTTTCTTATTATTTATTAACTTCGAATTATATTTGAATATTTGTTTGTACCAAAATTGGGCACAACACTCTTCGGAAGTTTTTGAAGAGATAAAATGAAGAAATTAAATGGAAAAAGAGGATCATCTAACAAAAACTCCAAAAACAGATAATGAGAAAAATTAACATGTACAGAGACACAAGAATTTAGAGTGGTTTGGCATATTGCCTACGTCCACTATGAAGTTGATTGCTTTATTGATCTTTCTTTATTGATGACAATTGATTTCAGCGGGTTACAACAGATAACAATGATTTACAGCAGTGAAATTCGTTAGTAGCAGCAGCAATGGAGTTTAGATTTGGATCCGGCAGAGTCTGGGCGTTGGAGAATTCAAAAAAGAAGAAGCCCCTTTTCTGTATGCCCTGGGGCTCTATTTATAGGTGTAGGAGGCTGATATTTCGTTTAGATCTCAGGAGACTCCCTCTGGCACGTGACTAGGCCCGCGTGCCCAAGCCCGCGAAGTTCCGGCCCGATCCGTGATCGATACGAACTGATTTCGTATCGATCAAGATTGTGTCCGATGGAGTCGAAATTTGGCATGGACATTCTTTAGCATGTACGTAAGCTTCTGTGAAAATTTCATAGCATTTGGACTTGTAGATTAGGAGATATGATCGATACGAATTAGGACTTTCAGTTGGCTGTTTCGTTCGACTCCATCATTTCGACTCGATAGCTACGTGTGATCAAGTGGGATGTGGCGAGCATTCCCCGGATCGAGTCACCTTCTTCGCTGAGCCGATCGAGTCGTTCTAGGACTTTCGCTCTGTTCGTATCGAGGCACTTGTGTTGTTCGAATCGATAGAAGGTGGCCCTTGTTTCGTGTCGATGGAGTGCACATGGAATAACTCGACTGCGTGGCCTTGTTCTTATCGATTGGAAATGGCTCCATTCGATCGATACGAAGTTGACGTGGCCAGGTGGACTCGAACACTGTTAGCTATCGATCGATACGAATAACCATGACGTGGGTAGATGCAAACAAGTACTTCTTGATAGATACGAAGTAAGGTCAACTGATGGATACGAACTATAGAAGCCTGATGGATTCGAACAGAGCTCTTCAGGTGATGGATGCAAAGTAGACTTCGGTGATGAATGTGAAGTGGTCACTGGCTGATTGAGTCGAACAGAGGCTTCCTGATGGTTACGAACTCGATCGAGTCGAACAGAGGCTTCCCGATGGATACGAACTTGATCGAGTCGAATAGAGGCTTGGTGGTGGATGCGGAGTTGATCGAGTCGAAGTAGCCCCTGGTGATCGATGCGGAGCCGATCGAGTCGAAGTAAGCTTCCCTGATGGATTCGAACTCGATCGATTCGAATAGTGGCTGGTTTTCATCCAATCTTGCATCGATTGTAACTTGAGCATGCAAACTCGGATTGACTTGAAATTTGGAATGTTGGCTCTCATAGCCTCGCTTGTCGTGTCATATAAATTTGGCTCGATCCGGACTAGGACAAAATTCGTCGATATCCACAGTGAACCGGTGTATAACCGTTCTCTAAGACGAACCGTCGTCGGTTTCTAGTCAAGTTCTTGGTGTCACGGCCTTGCCAAAAGGCGGGATAACATTTTCCCCCCAAAGTACGTCTTGTGGAAACATGATGTGCTTTGAAATGCTGCAATCTTCATTCTCGATAGTTATCGTCTTTTCGATGAAAGTTGTAATCTTTACCTGATTTTCTCGATAATGTAAACTGCTGACTGTCAATTGTTGTACCCTGTATTGTTGCAACTGATTACTGTATGCTAGTGATTAGCCGTTTGTTGTTGTAATTGTTATCAAATGAGTTTCCAATTCCAGTAAATCTGGAATATTGAATGTTAGTCCGACATATATGCATATATGTTAATCTGACTCTCGTTGACGTTTGTACGTTCACGAGTCGTTGTTAGTTTATCCCGTATCGAACTCCGTATCGATCCTCTCTTGAACCGATGTGAGATTCGAATTGTAACAACGCTCGATGGTCGTTTTTGAATGTTCCTTCGTATCAATCCTCTCTTGAATCGGCATAGAAGGTTAAAACATTATTTTTGCATTGGTATTCATTGCATTGATGGATACGAAATGAGCATTTCGAATCGATGGATGTGGGGTTTGATGGATATGAAGCGGTCGTTCGTATCGATAGAGTTCAATGTCTTCAGAACGGCCCCTGTTGTGCATTTTGAATCGATGGATCTGGTGTCATTGGATATGAATAGACAATTCGTATCGATGGGCATTGGCTTTTGGGAGCTGCGATTTGATGGATTCGAACTGATCGTTCGTATTGCTGCACTGGAGAAGGAGTCGAAAGTGGTCGATACGAAAAAGGGCTTTGCATCGATGGATTTGGCGTCGACTTCGTACCGATACAGAGTCGAGTTCATGGATTCGAATGGCTTGTTCGAATCGATCCCGTGGTGATGTTTTGTAACTGGTCGAATCCATTTGGATGCGAATCGTTTTTTTGCCTTCACGCTCGAGTTCATATAAATACTGTGGACTTAGCCACTTTTCACTTTTTACCCTTTACTCTTCTGCCTTGTCTTCGTATCGCTTCAGAGACCAAGAAAGAAAAACTGCTCGACTTCGAATCGAACCAAAATCTTTAAACCCTTTAACCAGTTATCTAAATCAGGTAATCAAATGAACAAAACCAATCCTAAAATGATGAGGTCCAAATTCTCGTGCCACTCTATTCCATTCGAACTCGTGTCTGAACGTTGCTCGAGGGAGTAGATAACGAGCGAGGTCGCGGAAGGATAAAATGTTGTTCGAATCGATCTGGGGAAGAAGGATTGTGGAGATGAAATGGTTTTTTGGTCCTCGTTTTCGCATCGATCTGTAGTCAGGGCTTCGAGATGATGAGACGGAGGCCTTCGTATCGATCGATGGCTAAGCGGTTGTATCGAGTTGGGATGATCGATGTGAGTGCCTCGAGCATGTTGATCGATAGGAAGGGGTTGCGTCTGATGGATTCGAAACCCAGGGTTTTCGATCGATTCGAATTATGCACCAGGGATCGATACGAAGGCGACCCAACTGATGGATGTGAAATAATCACTCCGGATCGATTCGAAGTCTCCAGTCTTTTGACCGAGTCGAACTTGCACGCAGATGAACATGAATTATCGATGCAAACAAGGCTCTTCTGATCGATACGAACTGAACGTTAAAGAATTTTTAATTCCTTGCACACTTGAACAACTGACTCCGACGAGCTTCAAACTTGCATAATTGGACTTAATCGTTTCACCGCATATCTGATTGCCTATCGAAGCTCGTTGACGGAACTGGAACTTAACAAAATAATAACAAATTTTAACTTGGATTGATCCCTAACATCTTGATGGCACGGTAGTGACGGTCAGTGATGACGGTCATTCCGACCGAATTTCAAAGTCTTATCGTTTTCATGCTTTCTCCAATTCTGTAGAACTTTTCTAATGATATACCGTACTGCACTGCACAACACACTTACACACTTTACACTGGGGAATGCACGATCGTTATTGTCTGTTTAACAATGATTTTTCATAAGCTAGTTAGTCATGGAACCTTCAAGTTCACAGCAGCAGGAACTCCCGAGTTCAATTCCTCCAGTAATCGAGATACCAGCCATCGAAGCCGAAGTTATAGATCCAGCTCCGGACGAATTTCCAACTGCCCGGTTCATTATGAATCCACAAGATTCTGTGCCGTCCGGCATTTCTGAAGATATGTTGGGATGGATATGCTTGAGACCTGGCTTGTCGCTTGACGACGTATTATTGCCAGGGCTGAATGATAGGCCACACACTCCCCCGGAGGGGTTTACCGCTTTTAACCGTCACGCTTGTACGGCGGGAACACTTCCTCCTTTCAATCAATATATTAGGGAGATGTTAGCATTCCTTGGAATAGCTCCATCCCAGCTACACCCCAACGGATACGCCTTGTTGAATAGCACCTTCATTCTGTTTATGGAGATTCTCTTTCGACCACAAAAGTCGATCGAGATTAGATATCAATTTAACATTAAGAGTCGTGGAGACAGCCCTTCTTTCATCTTCTTAGAAGCGGTTAGGAACTGTCAAATAGTAACTGGGTCCCGGGGAAGGCCGAGTTACTTTAAAATTGAATGGTTCTATGTTCGGTGCCCCCTGGATTTGCTAGGCGATGGTTGGATAGACGTAAGCGTTGCAACCTTTCTCTTGAATTATCGAGATAATAATAACCGACCTCAAAACTAACATACTTCTCTTCTTTTACAGCTGCAATTTCTCGACCCGATGGTGGGTATTTTAGAGAGCTAGTTTGGATTCTCCAAGCGGTTCCGGGCGAAGAGAGGCACATTGACTTGGTTCTGACCGACAGAAACTTGAGAATTGTCTGGTTGATCGAACGTAAGCAAAGCATACGGCTGGAAGGGACACTTAAAGTGGTCTCGAAAAAGCGTGTGAAACGCAAGATGCCCGGAGTTATAATAGCTGAAGAAGTTGATCCGGAGAGAACGCCTACTGATAACGAGCTCCAAGCTGGGCCTTCTTCCGATGTCCAGGATTCAGGAGGAAGGAGAAAAGGCAAGGCCGTTGCTCACAAGCGCTCTAAATCAATGAGACTGAAATATGTGGTTATGTCTTTGCCGGTTCAGGGGATTAGAATTTCAAAGGCTCCTCCCCCGCAAGTAGAAAATCCTTTTGAAGGGCTTGCTGATATTCCGATTCCGGATTATGTGTCATTTCAGCACGACACCGGGATGGAGGAGCTTGATAATGCTCTTGAACTGAGCGGGTCGCTTGCTATGAGTGCGGCCGACATTTCCGGTTGGTCGGGGGGATGCACATGCATACACTTCACTGCACTACATAATTCATAATCGTAAATCGTCCAGTTCAAGAGATCGCTAACTTTTCTTTCATTTCTCACTTTCAAGTACTATGTCTGGGAGGAGTTCAATGCTTGGGAACCTTCGTTCGGTCCGAAAGTCTTCTACCTATTATGACTCCCACAGGAGAGACTCGGATAGAGACCGTGATCGGGGGTACTCTAGTCAAGAGAGGTACGAGCGGGACAGGGACAGAGAATACAGACATCGATATAGGTCTCGCTCTCCGCCTCTTAGACTTCCATCTCCACCTCCTGTTCTTGTTCCACATCCACCAGAGCCTCCACATCACAGGCCATCTTCTCATACTTCTAGATCCGAGACTCATCTCCAGAGAGTCGAAACCACGGCCCCCATAATTGTAGAGCAGGTCCCAGCTGAGCCCATAGGAGAAGGGGCCATTAATTGGCTCAGATGAGGAAGGATTTTCCGAACGTATGCTTTGATGGCTATGTCTTCCCACCACACTTAAAAAGAATTCCATCGGGGGTGGAAAACACGATGCATGATTACGTTCATGACATCTACACCCAGTATAGAGAGTGGGTAAAGGCTGCAGAGAAAGCTTCTAAGGTGGCCTTTGAGCGAGCCAAAGCGCTTGAGAAAATAGAGACCGAACTCGCTCAAAGGGATCAGATTATTCAAGTGCTCACTGCTGAGGCCGAGTCTTCTCAGAGATCTGAAATTGAGGCCACCAAAAAAGCTGACGAAGTGAATGTGGCCATGGAGAGGTTGAGGCAGACACATGTCGCCTTGGTGGAGGAGATGGGCCATCGGAATACTACAGTTACCGCCGAACGGGATGCGGCGATCAAGGAACTTAACGAGCTCAAGGCTAAGTTTTCGGACATGGCCAAGTAAAGGGATGATGCAAACAACGCAGCCCAGGAGGCGTGCGAACAAGCTGTTTTGCTTAGGGGTGAACGGGATGCGGCTGTGGCTAAAGTCCGCAAGGTGGAGACTGAGGTTGAGGAGAAAGTGAAGTCGGCCGAGTCCAGGCTAGAGGCTGATATCGAAGACCTTCTCATTGTTTACAACGCTAACGTGCTGAGGCACAAGGGTCTAGCCTGGCTCGATGATTATCCGGTGCATCTCTTCAACGCCTGGGGCCGATTAGTTGAGGAAGAGAAGGAAGCGCATCTGGGTGAGTCTTTGGATAAGTTTGAACTCGAGAATCGCATTCTGAATGAAGATGAAAGGAAGATTCTTCATGAGTCAATGATTCTGCATGAGAAGGAAAGACTCGACGCCCAGCACTTCGAAATAAGAGAGGGTTCAGGGGTTGACCATCATGAGGTGAGTATTGAAGTTCCAACGTCAACCCAACCCGAATCCTCGTCTGCGGCCGATCCCCAAGCTGTTCCTGCCTACAATCCGGATCAGCCGCAGATGTCTCCGGCTACAGTGCAAGTTACTGAAGCCGTTCCGCCGCCTACAAGTCAAACTGAGGAAGGTACTCTGAACATTCCACATATCTGCCTTAAGTCGGAATCTTTATTCGAATCAAGTTCTAACAGTTCTCTTATTTTTTGTCCAGTGATTGATGTTGCACTGGTCGTGCCTCCTGCCACTCAAGAATCGTATCAGACGTAGGGGGTTATTGTTACTGAAGCGATTGTCGTGACTACTGCTGCGTCTTTTGACGATATGCAGGGAAGCACGCTTGTGTTTGAGGAGCAGCTGATGGAAGAACTCTTTCGCCGTCATGGCGACCCTCTTGCCGACTTGCCATTCGTTATGGGTGGAGGCGCTCCTGCTACAAGTTCTTCAATGCCAACTACTGATGCCCCCAGCGAGGCTCGAGCGGTTACTGAAGAGGAGATGTTCGCACAAATCGACGCTGAAATGGAAGCAGCGGCTCATGGTGGCAGTTTTGGAGGTGGGATGGCGGTGCCCGGTCCAGCTCCGCTTAGAATGATATCTCCTAGTGGTACAGTTTTCATCACCAGCGTGCCCATTCCACCTTCTGCACTTGATCCTGTTCCTCCGACTCCATCCGTAGGAAACATTCCTATTCATACGAGCTCGGAGGAGGATGTTGAGATCATGCCCCCGCCTGGAGACCGACCACCTAAAGGCAAAGGCTCAGAGAGGAAAGGTAGTGGCGGTTCCAGCAGATCTACACCAAGAAGGAAGCCGAGGAAGAAGAAAGATTAGGCATGCTTCCTCGGTTCATTTTTACTTTCAGTTTGCTAGCCGTGTATAGATGCGGGTTCGGCCCCTGCTAGTAGGAATTCTTTTTGGAACAAACTTGTACGTGAATTTCTTTTACAAACAATAGAAATGAAACTTCTCTTTTTTGGCTTCTTTTCAATTATTATGTATTTGCTTAAGTGTTTCAATATCTTAAGTGCACCTGTGAAGTTTCAGCTTTTGAGTCAAGTTTGTTTTGGTTTGCTAAGTTTGGAGGCTGTGGACATGGTTTATGACCGAGAAGTGAGTTGAGTTTTTGACGTCGCTCTGCTACAGTCAATGGTTGACACTTAAGTTCTTCCCCCCAGTCTTATGGGTGAGTTGTAGAACATCAGTCAGCGGTTGCTTCTCACTTACATCATGTTGGGTCTAGTGCCACTGAACGGATGTCTGAGTCAAGTAGAGACCAAGCGGTTTTTCCACGCTTGTCCGATTGTCGATGATCATATCCGCACTTCGGGGATTCTCATTCGTTTACTGGCAGTTGGTCGCGCCGGCTTAAGTTTTAATTATACGTCCGCGATCTGGGGGCTTGGAATCGACGTTTATACTCCGACTCGCAGTCTGGGAGTTCAGAGTTGATATTTATACTCTGATTCGTGCTCTAGGAATTTGGAGTTGATGTTTATACTCCGTTCGCACTTTGGGAATCCGGAGTTGATGTTTATCCTCCGACTCGCACTCTAGGAGTTCGGAGTTGATGTTTATAATCCGTTTCGCACTCTGGGAATTCGGAGTTGATGTTTATACTCCGACTCGCACTCTAGGAGTTCGGAGTTGATGTTTATACTCCGTTTTGCTCTCTGGGAATCCGGAGTTGATGTTTATACTCCGACTCGCACTCTGGGAGTTCGGAGTTGATGTTTATACTCTGTTTCGCACTCTGAGAATCCGGAGTTGATGTTTATACTCCGACTCGCACTCCAGGAGTTCGGAGTTGATGCTTATACTCTGTTTCGCACTCTGGGAATCCGGAGTTAAGTGAAGGATTGTCGTGCATCAATTTTTTTTGACTTTGATGTGATGGCTTGTCCCCGAGCTTGGGTTTCACTTAGCGAGTGACCGGTTGCATCACAGTCACTCCCTATTTGAATAAATTCCACCGTATGGTGAAACTTAGCTCTCCGTGCATAGTGATGATCATATGAAGCATTTCAAGTAAATCACAGCTCTGGCTCGAAGAGATTGCATTTTATTGCTGAAATAAGAAAATATGGCAAAGTCAGTTGCCTTATTACAAATTATAATTTCGAAATGTAGAAAAAAATTGCAAAATGTAAAATAAACTAAATGGATAAACATAGCCTGTTATGTGTAGTAGCGACGAAGACTCTCGCTATTCCAGGCTCTTGGCAAAGTAAGACCGTCGACGGTCGATAATTTGAATGTGCCATCTTCGAGTCTTCGTTCAGTAGCATATGGTCCTTCCCATGTCGGCTTCATATGCGAAGGAACCGGATAGATTCTTTTGAGGACGAGATCGCCTAGTTCAAAGGTTCGTGGGCGGACCTTGGCGTTGTACAATCAGGTGACTCGACTTCGATGCGTGGCTACCCTCAAATCAACCTCTTCACGCTTCTCATCTAGTAAATCGAGAGATTCAACAAGTAATATAGCATTAGTCTTCGGATCGTAGTTTGTCACATGATGAGAAGGCACTTCTAGCTCGACTGGAATAAAAGCTTCTGAACCATAAGAGAGAGAGAACGGAGTGTGACCGGTCGCGGACTTTTGGGTTGTTCGGTAAGCCCATAAAGCCATAGGAAGTTCGTCGACCCACTTTCCCCCGGCCTTCTCCAGTCGCTTTTTTAGAATGGACTTTATAACTTTATTGACTCCTTCGACTTGCCCATTCGCTTGAGGATGCGCAACTGCAGAGAATTTCTTTTGGATGTGAAATCGCTTGCAAAAGTCTTTAAATTCAGCACTGTCGAATTGGGTTCCGTTGTCAGTAATAATGGTGCATGGGAGTCCGAATCGATAGATGATGTTGCGGACTACAAAGTTGATTACTTTCTTCGTCGTTATGGTATCAAGAGCTTCAGCTTCAGCCCACTTTGTAAAGTAATCAACTGCAACGATGGCGTATTTCGCACCACCTTTTGCCAGAGGTAGGGTACCAATGATGTCGATGCCCCACATTGAAAATGGCCATGGGCTGACCATTTCCGTTATCTCGGTAGAAGGGGCTCTAGGAATTCGAGCATGCTTCTAACATCTATCACACTTCTTTACATAATTCGATGCATCGCGATTCATAGTAGGCCAATAATATCCATATCGAAGTATTTTCTTGGCAAGTGCTTGCCCCCCGGTGTGATCGCCACATTCTCCCTCGTGTACATCGTGCAATACTTGCTTAATTTCATCATGAGCGATACACTGGAGTAGAGGGACAGGGTACCCTCTTCTATACATGACCCCGTTCTAGATGGTGAATCGTGAGGCCTTCCGAAGGACTTGTCTCTTTTCACTCCTGCGCTCCGGCAGGGTTCCGTGCTCGATGTAATTTCTGAGTGGAGTCATCCATGAATCCTTTTCTTGGACAGTTTCGCATACCCAGTCTATTTCTGCCCGAGCAATGCTTGGGGAAGTTAATGTCTCTACGGCAACGAGTCCCATTTGCAGAGCTTCACCTGTACTGGCTAACTTTGCCAATGAATCAGCTTTTTGGTTGCGTTCTCGAGGTATACAATAGATAGCATAATAATCAATCTGATTCATTGTTTCTTGGACTCAAGATAAGTAAGCAGCCAGTCTTCGGTCTTTTGCTTGATATTCTCCCCGAACTTGACACACAACTAATTGAGAATCACAATAAATTTCCACCGCTATAATTTTTAAATCTCTGGCAAGTTTTAGTCCGGCTAAGAGGGCTTCATATTCAGCTTCGTTATTGGTTGCATGAAAATCAAACTTCAAAGCATAGCATATAGATCGGCCTTCGGGGGTTTCAAGTACAACACCAGCGCCCGAACATCGGTCGTTTGATGCACCATCAGTATACAGCTTCTAGACGTATTCGGGGGATTTACTGGTTTCGGGCAAGTCCTTTGGAACGGTAAATTCAGCTATGAAATCGGCTAGGACTTGTCCTTGAATCGCTCGTCTTGGAGTGTAAGTAATGTCAAACTGGCTCAGTTCGATGTTCCACTTGAGTAACCTACCGGACGTCTCAGGCCGCGAAAGGACCTGTCGTAACGGCTGGTCGGTGTAAACAATAATTGGATGTGCCTAGAAATATGGTCGGAGCTTCCTTGATGTAATAACAAGGCAATAAGCCAACTTCTCTAGCTTCGGATAATTTCTTTCAGCTCCAGTCAATCGCTTGCTGACGTAGTATACTGGCTTTTGTACCCTATCTTCTTCTCGAACTAAGGCAGCGCTGATAGCGTTTTCTAATATCGCCAAGTATATGTACAACTTCTCATGATCAATAGGCTTAGATAGGATAGGTGGTGTGGATAGATGATGAACCAGTGCTTGGAAAGCGCCCTCACACTCCGTGGTCCATTCAAAGTTCCGTTTTCCTTTTCGGATTAGATCGAAGAAGGGAATGCATTTGTCCGTGGACTTCGAAATGAACCTGCTCAATGCTGCTACTTTCCCATTAAGACTCTGGACTTGCTTTATTGTTTTCGGAGTTTCAAGATTTCTGATAGCCCAGATCTTTTCAGGATTAGCTTCGATCCCTCGAGCGTTGACGATGAATCCGAGGAATTTTCCGGATGCAACTCCAAAGTGACATTTCAGTGGGTTAAGCTTCATTCTGTATTCTCGAAGTATGTTGAACATAGTTTCCAAGTCCTTAACATGGTCAGTGGAAAATCGAGACTTCACAAGCATGTCGTCCACATATACCTCCATGGTTTTCCCGATCTGATTGGCGAACATCCGATTAACTAATCGTTGATAAGTAGCCCCGACATTCTTAAGTCCAAATGGCATCACTTTGTAGCAATAAAGTCCCAGATTAGTCACGAAGCTAGTATGCTCCTGATCAGGTAAATGCATTGGTATCTGATTGTAGCCAGAATACGCATCCATAAAGGATAGGAGCTCGTGTCCAGCTGTGGAATCCACTAGCTGATCAATTCTGGGAAGTGGGAAACTATCTTTGGGACAAGCTTTATTCAGATCGGAGTAATCGACACATGTTCTCCATTTTCCGTTCGGCTTTCGGACAAGCATGGGATTCGAAACCCATTCGGGGTATAGCGCATCTCGAATGAACCCGTTCGCTTTAAGCTTTTCTACTTCTTCTTTAAGGGCGACAGATCTCTTTGGATCCATACCACGCCTTTTCTGTTTGACCGAGACATACCGCAGGTCAATATTCAAAGTGTGGCTCGTGATGTCCGGCGAGATCCCACACATATCGAAATGCGTCCAGGCGAATACATCAAGATTCTCCCGTAGAAATTCAACCAATTCCTCTTGAGTTTGTTGGCTTAGCTGAGACCCAATCTTTATCATCTTCATATCATCATCATGGTCAATTGGGACATCGATCGTCAGTTTGGCCGGGGATGCTTAACTTTCTTTAGATTCTCCTTCATCTTCAGTTTCTCTTGGGTCAAGATCCCTTTGGAATTGGCTAGGGTGCCCGGGCCTAGGCCCGGGCGTTAATTGTCAATTATCAGCAAAGCGGACATAGAGAGATTCCTCTACGCCCTTTCCTTTCTCCTTTTGCTGCGCATCTCGCAGCTCGGCAACATAACAGGCTCTTGCAGTGGCCTGATCTCCTTGAATGATTCCCACTCCACGATCGGTGGGAAACTTTAAAGTCAAACACCACGGGGCAATGGCTGCTCTGAATTCAGCGAGGGCCGGTCGGCCCAAGAAAGCATTATAAGGGGAGTCTATGTCCAACACAACGAACTGTAACATCCGTACTCTTCGGAGTTCCCCAACTCCCAACTCCACCGGAAGTTCCACTATTCCAGTGGGTATAGCAGCACTTCCGTTGAAACCATGGATTCGAGATTGACAAGGTTTCAAGTCCTTTGCTTCCATTCTCATTCGATCATAAGCTCGTTTAAACATGATATTCACAGAGCTTCCACTGTCAACTAAGATCCTCTTCACCCAAGCAGGACCTACTTGAGCTGAGATGACCAGTGGATCGATAGTGGGGGCTTCGACTTTGTCAGCGTCTCTATTTCTGAACACGATGTCATCTGTCATCGTCTTTTGTTGCTTGGTCATAGCCCCTTCATCAAAACTACTATAACACTCGAAGTCCGCATGCCTGATAGAGATGACATACGACTCCATTTCCTTCCTGCTTTGGTCTGCTGGATGAGGACCACCACTTATTGTATTAATAACCAACCTCCTGCCAGTACAAGCGGGTTCCTCTTGCCTCTCTTGATTTGGTGCACGATTCTGATTCGATGGGCCCGCACCTCCGGACTGCGGCGCCCGGACATACTGATCTAACTTCCGTTCACGTATCAACTTTTCAATGAGATCTTGCAAACGATGACACTCATTAGTATTATGGCCATAGCTCTTGTGGAATCTGCAAAACTTTCCTGTTTGGAATTGTCTTTCCGTTGATGGCTTCAGGGAAGGTTTCTTATATTGCATGGTGTTACAAGTCTGCAAATACACATTTTCCAACGACATGTTCAATGGAGTATAATTATCGTACATGGGAGCGCTGCGTCGTGGACCACGATTCTGGTCTCGTTTCTTGCTTTGATTTCTACTATCCCTCTGCTGATTCTGCTTATTTTGTATGTTCAACTGAACTTTTCTAAAACTCTCTCCGGATTATTTAATGGCGATGTTACTCTGAATTCCTTCGATGTTGGGCCCTGCGTCATCCTGCTTCCTAGATTGTTTCGCATCCTCCCTTCTCAAGAATTGGGCTGCCTTGGAATAGAAACGGTCCAATGACGCAGGTGGTTTCCCAGCTAACCAGTTTCTGAACTCGGAATCAGCATCAATCCCCTTAGTTAATGCCATCAAGATAGAGTTGTCATTGGGATTGCTTATTTCTGCATATGCAGCATGGAATCGCTCCAAGTAACGTCTAAGTGTTTCTTTGGGAGCTTGAGTAACACTAGACAAAGTGTTAACATCTTTAGGCCTTGCTACGTGCATACGGAATTGTTCAACAAACTTGGTGGCCATTTGGTCAAAATTAGAAATGGATCGTGGTGGAAAATGAGTAAACCACATAGTTGCAATGCCCCCCCCCAAAGAAATAGGGAAACTATGACATTTTACTGCATCATCAGCTCTCGCAGCATTCATCAGCCATTCATACTTCAGGATGTGTTGATTGGGATCAGAACTTCCTTCATAGATGGGCAAAGTTGGCATCCTGAAGCACTGAGATGGCTCAGCATACAATATGTCATCGATGAAAGGGGTATGACTCTGGGAGATTCCCAGTCGTCATTACTGAGACCCCGACTTTCACGGATCATTTGATGAATCATCGTTGGTATATCCGGCATCCGGATACTAGGAGCATGCTGGGCCAAGGTGTGGTCGGGTTCCACAGCGCGAGTCTGGACCGGACGCGGTCGACGGTCCGTGCCTCGCCTCCTTGGTTCAACATTTTCTGGGACATAAGGCTCTGGAGTTTGCTCTCGTTGGTTACGTTGAGGATCAGCTTGGTTTCTAGCATCAACCCCTTGTTCGGTAGTGGTGGTGGTAGTGAAGTTGTCTGTGACATGATAAGGAGCAACACCTCCTCGGGATGAAGGTCCTGTCTGATGACTACTGGACGGTCCAGTTCTGGGTTGTCCAAGATTCAAAGCAGGTTGGTGTCCTGTGGCCTGGGTGTAGCTTACATCTAGCCGTGGGCGCGTGGACCGGTGATGGCCATCAGAGGAGGCTAAACTCTCCATAGAAGAATAAGAACCTTGATCTCTTCTGGATCTTCTGCGCCTTTAGCGATTCAGCTGGTTGGTCAACTCTATGTTGGCGCGCAGTTGTTCAGTAAGTTGTTGTCGACTCTGGGTCAACTCTTGGAGCAACATCTGGAATTCTTGTCTGGTGACCAAGCTTGATGGATCTAAAGGTCCGGCAGCATCTTGGTTGGATGGAGGCAATTGCACGGGATTCTGTCGGTCCCGTCCTCCTTGATTAGCAGCTGTAGAGGTAGTTCGTGTACTTACCATGGTGAACTGATGAAGTCCTTTCCTAGATCTGATTGCAAATCTGAATAGTATGGAAGGGCTTCAAGGCTTGACATCTGGATCTTCTTCTTGGATTTGTGCAATCCGGTATCGACAGGAGATCCAAAGAGTAGGAGAAAAATTGGGTTTTCTCTCAGTGAAAGCACCAAAGTGTTTGTACCAAAATTGGAAACAACACTCTTCGGAAGTTTTTGAAGAGATAAAATGAAGAAATTAAATGGAAATGGAGGATTATCTAACAAAAACTCCAAAAACAGATAATGAGAAAAATTAACATGCACAGAGACATAAGAATTTAGAGTGGTTCGGCGTATTGCCTGCGTCCACTATGAAGTTGATTGCTTTATTGATCTTTCTTTGATGATTACAATTGATTTTAGCGGGTTACAGTAGGTAACAATGATTTAAAGCAGTGAAATTCGTTAGTAGCAGCAGCAATGGAGTTTAGATCGGGATCCGGCAGAGTCTGGGCATTGGAGAATTCAAAGAAGAAGAAGCCCCTTTTCTGTATGCCCTGGGGCTCTATTTATAGGTGTAGGAGGCTGATATTTCACTCTGATCTCATGAGACTCCCTCTGGCACGTGACTAGGCCCGCGCGCCCAAGCCCGCGAAGTTCCGGCCCGATCCGTGATCGATACGAACTGATTTCGTATCGATCAAGATTATGTCCGATAGAGTCAAAATTTGGCGTGGACATTCTTTAGCATGTACGTAAGCTTCTATGAAAATTTCATAGCATTTGGACTTGTAGATTAAGAGATATGATCGATACGAACTAGGACTTTCGGTTGGCTGTTTCATTCAACTCCATCATTTCGACTCGATCCCGTTCGACTCGATAGCTGCGTGTGATCAAGTGGTGACGTGGCAAGCATTCCCCGGATCGAGTCACCTTCTTCGCTGAGTCGATCGAGTCGTTTTAGGACTTTTGCTCTGTTCGTATCGAGGCACTTGTGTTGTTCGAATCGATAGAAGGTGGCCCTTGTTTCGTGTCGATGGAGTGCACATGGAATAACTCGACTGCGTGGCCTTGTTCATATTGGAAATGGCTCCATTCGATCGATACAAAGTTGACGTGGCCAGGTAGACTCGAACACTATTAGCTATCGATCGATATGAATAACCATGACGTGGATCGATGCGAACAAGTACTTCTTGATGGATACGAAGTAAGGTCAACTGATAGATACGAACTATAGAAGCCTGATGGATTCGAACAGAACTCTTCAGGCGATGGATGCGAAGTAGACTTCCGTGATGAATGTGAAGTGGTCACTGGCTGATCGAGTCGAACAGAGGCTTCTCGATGGTTACGAACTCGATCGAGTCGAACAGAGGCTTCCTGATGGATACGAACTTGATCGAGTTGAATAGAGGCTTGGTGGTGGATGCGGAGCTGATTGACTTGAAGTAGCCCCTGGTGATCGATGCGGAGCCGATTGAGTCAAAGTAATCTTCTGATGGATTCGAACTTGATCGATTCGAATAGTGGCTGGTTTTCATCCAATCTTGCATCGATCGTAACTTGAGCATACGAACTTGGATTGACTTGAAATTTGGAACGTTGGCTCTCATAGCCTCGCTTGTCGTGTCATATCAATTTTGGCTCGATTCGGACTCGGACAAAATTCGTCGATATCCATAGTGAACCGGTGTATAACCGATCTCTAAGACGAACCATCGTCGGTTTTTAGTCAAGTTCTTGGTGTCACGGCCTTGCCAAAAGGCAGGATAACAATATTTAAATAAATTAAATATTCTCATTCAAAACGTTAAAAACTCCAGGTCGTTACATTCTTTCCTCTTAAAAGAATTTCGTCCTTGAAATTCCCAAAAGAAGAAAAATATGTGAAGGCTTTATGATTTTGTCTTCGACCAAGGTTGACGTGGTTAATACGGTGTGTGTTAAACTCTATTTTTATATTTAAAAGCAGAGAGCCTTAAGCTACTATGTCGACGTTATATATGACTTCGACGTTGATCCACTTTAAACTATTTAAAGGGTTATATGTTTCCTTGTTTTAAATATGACTTAAGGGAATTAATCATATATCATAATGAAAATGATTTCTAGGGCTTTAATTATGAAATAGACCAAGTTTTGAGCTAAGGATTCCTAAAGGGAATATTAATTAAGATTAAGTAATCGGAACAAATTTGAATAATTGATGTTATATGTTCTTGTGTTTATTTGATCAGTTATTATGCATGCTGTTATTATTATACTCACATCATTTGTGATTCATAACTGCATTTGGGGTGTTAAGAGGTATGATAACCAGCTAGGTTGACCCAGTAGTAAGTATAAACAGAATTAACTTCTGAGTGAGTAGAATTGCATCCAGTAGATCAGGTAGATCAGAAGCATAAGATGCCCAAAACTGATCAAACGATTATTGATTTAGAAGTATTGGAAGGTTCCAATAGGTTCATAGTCATCCTATAAAAACTATGTCATGAGAAATGTTATTGGAAGTGTCCAATATGTTCCTAGTGATCACATGAAAACTATGTCTGAATGGTGTTATTGATAGAAAGCAATAAGTTCATAGTGATCTCTTGAAAACTACGATTTGAGAGATATTGTTAAAAGACATCGATAAGTTTATAGTGATCCCATGAAAACTATGATTTGAGAGATGTTATTGGAGAATCCAGTAAGTTCATAGTAAGCCCATAAGAACTATGATTGGAAAGTAATGGTAGAAACCAATATGTTCTTAGTGATCCCATGAAAATTATGGAGTTGGACAGATTGTCCCTAAGAATTGAGACAGGTTATTAGTCAACCCATAAAAACTAATAGATTCATAGTGACCCTAAGAAAACTATAAAATTGGACTGATAGTCAAATAAATTGGAATGGGTAATCCAAGATTTATTGCATTCTTGCATATTGTCATATATTATTATGTTTTAACCATTGTGGATGCAAGAGCATAATATATGGTTAATGTATTTTGGTTAAGATACTAGTGAGGGGAAAACATGTTTTGCTTAGCGGCATGGTCTCACTAGATATCTATTTGGTTCGAGATGGTAGGTTATTATCCATACCATACTTTTTGTCCGACTCGAAGTTTATGTTTCCCCCTTAAACTCTCTGGTGCTTAAAATTTAATTTGAGTAGGTTGAGAGTAAGGGTTTTTTAGGTTTCCTATTAGGATGAATATGCTTTTGAAGACATGCAAAAGGCAATCTAGCTATGTAGGAGTTCTATTCTAATTCACTCTGTTGTTTAAGTTTGTATATTTTGATGTAATGGCAAAGTTATATAATTGATAAGTATTTGACTTTGATCAACCAAGGGACCATCTTCATATGTCGCTCTTGCAGTATTTTGTAATAATTATAATTTCTCTAAATGTGGGTTTACAGATGGTATTATGTAATGAATATGAAATATCATTTATGAATATGAAATATCATTTATGAAATGAGATATGAAAATGTGTTATTAAACCGTGTTGAAATTTTTTCATATTCGTGTGTTTTGATTATTGATATGATTAACATAGTCATATTTTGTCGTCGAAAATTAATAACTATAGATGAATACAACATCCGTAGCAGTAGTTTTGGGCCTCAGAATGGGGGATATTATAGTTTTATATCAGAGCATAGGTTTATGTAAACTTAAAAGAATTTTAAACCTAAAGAGTTTTTGAAAACATAATCCTAATGTATCGGAGAATAATATTGGGGTATGGAATAACGCTATAATAATGTACTTGTATTTGCTACATATAAGTATGTATTTTCTCTCTATTCTCCCCTCTTTCTTAAACCGTTCTTTTATATCTTACCAAGGCTCATATACAGATTATGAGAAAGAATGATATGAAAGAAGGAAATGGAAGAGTGAATCTAGGTGGAGGAAGCACCACAACAAATGGAAATGTCAGCACAGTAGAAGGAATCATGGTCGACAGGAAAATGATGATCAAAACGCAAATGCCAATATAGGTGTTGCGATTCCACCAATGGATATGAGGACAATGTATTAGTTTTTTGTCAATCTGATGCAAGCTAGAGCAGCTGTAGGAGTAGTTGGTGGAATTGATCTAGTGGTGCCAGTTAGTAATAACTATGCCAAGCTGAGTTGAGATTACACCAATCTGGGTAGAAAGTCTTTTTTGGGAACTGACGATGCAATTGAAGTAGAAAACTGGCAGTTACACTGTGAGAGGATCTTTGCTGATCTTGGTTTGGACGATGAGCATAAAAGAAGGTTGGCTTTGAGACAGTAACAAGGGCAACATTGTATTGGTGGAATGAAGTAACAATGGGTGTGCCTGAGGAAGATTTGTCTTAGGCGAAATTTTGGAGGAGGTTCGAAGAAATATTTTTGTCTAAAGTGGCTAAATCGGCTTTGCTTAAGAAGTCTATAGACTTGGAGCAGGCAGAAATGTCGGTAATCGAGTATGCCACCAAGTTTAATGAGCTATCCAGGTATGGATATGCCACCATTGACATCATCATTAAGATAAATGAAAGGTTCATCTGGGGGTTGAGGCCGGAGATTGCTAAGGCAACTATGTCACATCTTAGAGATCCATTGAATGTAGTGGTGGAAATGGCTATCCGAAATGAAGAAATGCTTTCTACTTTTGGGAAGGAGAGGTCAGTGGAGACTCAAGGTTCCCAAGGAAAGAAGAGAAAGTTCATTAAGAAGAAGGGAGCTCAGAAAGGTGGAGCTGCCAAGAAAAGGAAAGCCGACACCATCTGCTTCAAATGCGACAGGAAAGGACATTATGCTCATGAGTGCCAGACTGGTAAAGGGATGAAGGTTGCAGAAAAGAAAAGGGTGAGGTGATTCAACTCTGACTAGATAGAGCACTAGAAGAATCGGTGTCAAGAGCCGGTCAGAACCGACAAAGGAAGTGTTTTCGCTTTAGAGCCATCATCTTCTAAACTGACTACTGTTAAGAAGGGAAAGTCTGTGATGGAAGGTACACTTGTGATTCATAACATACCAGTTAGGGTATTGTTTGATATAGGAGCATCACATTCTTTTATACCTCAGTGTTTGGTAGATAATTTAAATTTAAAACCATCATACTTTATTTCTTCCTTTAGGACAACTAATCCATAGGAGGTTATGCAACTTTGGGAATGAGATGTGATCATTTAGAATTTGAGTTGCTAGGTTATATTTTGCCTATAGTCTGTTTGTATTTAACTTTGTGGGTTTTGGGATTATTTGGGTATGGATTGGTTGAGCAGATACGATGCTATGATATTTTTCCAGGATAGGAAAATATCATTGAGACACCCTAATAGTAGTGACTGACACTCAGTTGAGAATTCGAGTCCAAAAATTGTGCTTTATTGGGTACTATAGAAGTGGAAGACAAATTGAATCGGGTTTTCATTGTAAGATAATTTGTAGATGTTTTTGAGGCAGTTATGGGACTACCACCGAAATGAGCTATTGAGTTTTGAATAGATCTTGTACCTGGAACCGAACCCATGAGTAGACCACCTAGCAGAATGACACCTACCGAGGTAAAGGAATTAAAGGTGCAGCTAGTGGACTTAGAAGGAAAGAATTTTATTAGACCAAGTAGTTAGTCTTGGGGAGCGGACGAGGTGTTCGTGAAGAAACCAGATGGGTCATTAAGATTGTGCATCGATTATCGTAAGTTGAATGAATAGACGATAAAGAATCGATATCCTTTACCGAGAATTAATGATATATTTGATCAGTTGAGTGGAGCTAAAGGACTTTCCCAGTTGGATTTGGCGACGGGATTCCATCAATTGAGAGTGGTGGAGGTTAGTATTCCTTTAATGGTGTTTCAAACAAGGTATGGTTCGTATGAGTGGTTAGTGATGCCACTCGGAGTAATTAATGCGCCAGCTTTCTTTGTGAATTTGATGAACCAGAGTTTCCGAGAGCACTTGGATAGGTTCGTGTTGGTGTTCATTGACGACATTCTGATATATTCTAAGGATGAAAGGGATCATGAGATTCATCTTAGAATAGTGCTTGAGACGTTGAGGCAGCATCAACTTAAAGTGAAGTTTTCAAACTATCGTTTCTAAAAGAAGAAAGTGAAGTTTCTTGGTCATATAATTTTAGAGAAAGGGTTGTCAGTCGGTTTAGCCAAGATCGAAGCTATTAATATTTAAAAGAGGCCTAAGACGGTGACCGAGGTAAGAAGTTTTCTTGGATTAGCTGGTTATTACCATAGATTTATCAAGGATTTCTTGCGGATAGAAGTGCCTTTGACTAAGCTAACCAGGAAGGATGTGAAGTTCATTTGGTCCGACAAATGTGAGAAAGCATTCCTTAAGTTAAAGCATTTGTTGACCAATGTGCCTATGTTAGTAGTTCCTGATGGAAATCGGGATCTAGTGGTGTATACGGATGCGTCTAGAACATGGTTACGAGATTTATTGATGCAAAAGGGTAAAGTGATTGTCAATGCTTCTTAATAGCTCAGACCGCATGACGTAAGATATTCAACTCATAATTTTGGAGTTGGCAGTGGTGATCTTAAATGTTTTGATACACTGTCTCTTGGAAGAGAGATTTGAGTTGTATACGGATCATAAGTCTTTAAGGTATTTATTCTCTCAGAAGGAGTTGAATATGAGACAGTTGAGGTGGCTGGAGTTTTTGATAGCTTATGATTTTGGTGTAAAGTATACACCATGGAAAGGGAATAAAATAGCAGATGCTCTTAGCAGGAAACATCAGAATGTGTTGTTAACTATGTTGGTTGAATGGAATTTTCTAAAGGCATTGACTACATGTAGTTTTAGTTAGGATCGACTACTAGTTCTAGTCAGAGTACCACCATGTTATCCTGCTTGGAAGTCGACCAATATTGATCGAAAGAATTGCTTCTAAGCAGAGAGATGATCCATTGTTGGTGGAGAAGATAAGAAGGCTTGAAGTTGGAATTGAGATTGATGATCTAGAAGATTTTAGTCTTGACCGGAAGGGATGGTTGAGAAAGAAGGGACGAATGTGTGTTCCGAACATTGGAAACCTAAGGAATGAAATTCTTAGGGAACGTCATCAATCAAAGTTTACGATTCATCCTGGACGAACCAAGATGTATAAGAACATGAAGAGGAGTTTCTTCTAGGAGGTTATGAAAAGGGATGTAGGCTTGTGGGTAAACTGGTGTTTGAATTACCAGCAAGTTAAAGCCAAACATCAAAAGCTGAGTGATTTGCTTCAGTCTTTAGATATACCAGTTTGGAAATGGGATTCGATATCCATGGATTTCATAGATGAGTTGCCAAGGTCAAGTAGAGGAAATGAAAGTATATGGGTCATAGTTGACAGACTGACCAAGAGTGCCCATTTCATTCCCATGAAGTCTACCAGGACGACCTCTGTATTGACTAAGTTGTTTATGAATAACATAGTTGGACTGCATGGAATTCCTAGTAGTATAGTCAGTGACAGAGATGCATTGTTCACTAGTGAATTCTGGAAGACTCTATAGGAAGTATTGGGTACCAAGCTTAAGATGAGTACTGCTTATCATCCACAGACGAATGGGCAGACAGAGAGAGTTAATAAGGTACTTGAACATTTGTTGAGAGCTTGTGTACTAGATTTTGGTAGGTCATAGGAAGACCATTTGCACCTAGTTGAGTTTTCCTATGACAATAGTTATCAGACTAATATAGGAATGGCGTCTTTCGAAGCTTTGTATGGAAGGCCGTGCAAGTCACTAGCATTTTGGTTAGAGACCGAAGACAGATTAGTTCTAGGTCCGGATCTGGTGAGAGAAGCAACAAAGATGATTGAGTTAATCCAAGGTAGGATGAAAGAGGAGCTGTCTAGATAGAAGAGTTACATAGATAGAAGGCATAAGGATCTAGAGTTCTCAGTTAGAGATAAAGTTTTTGTTAAAGTATCACCAATGAAATGTTTGGTGTGGTTCGGGTAGACAGGGAAGTTAGCATCAAGAAATGTTAGATCATTCCCTATCATAGAGAGGATCGAAAAGCTTGCGTATCGAGTACTGAGTAATTTGGCAGGTGTCCATAATGTGTCTCATGTTTCTCATCTTCGAAAGTATGTGCGTGATCCAGAGAATACTATCACTCCGACGGCATTGGAAGACTTAGTAATAGAATGAGATCTAACTTTTGTGAGACAACCAGTTTGGGTTATAGTGAGAGATGAGGAGAAGTTAAGGAACAAGACAGTCAAGTTGGTGAAAGTTCAGTGAGCGACAACAAGAAAGCCTGTGCTTAGGAGATAAAGGACATGATTATGATATTTATCCTGCACCGTTTTAAGGGTATGTTCTATATTTTTTGTGTATAGACTATTTGCTAGTTAAATAAGCTAGTATTATTATTATGTGATGTTATAGATGTTTGCATGTTTGATATGCTTAGTAGATAGTCCTTATTGAATTTCGAGGACGAAATTCTCTAAGGAGGGGAACCTGTAACACCCCTAATTTTGACTTAATTAGATAAAATTAAATAGAATAATGTAATGGTAGTGTGATAAAGGAGTTAATATTTGATATATATTAAGGTCGAGCCTTAATTAATAAATTGATAAGATTGTTTTATAATTTAAACACATAAGAGTATATGTAAGAGTGACAAAATTGATATATAGGTCTTTTATCCCTTAAACCCTTACCTCCCATGTCATTCTCATTTTTCTATAAACTAAACAATCAAAGAAAGAAGAGGAAGGCCAGCCATAACCAAGGAAGAACAAAATCAAGGGATTCAAGGGGAAGAAGCTTAGGGATACAAAAGCATATTCAAATCTCAAGTCCATTATCAAATCAAGGTGAATAATGATAAATCATTTCATTTTTATGCCTATTTGGTTTCGAATCTTGTATTGGCTAATTCATTTATGTTGAGATGATATGCTATGTTGATTTTATCATTGTTTAGGTTGAATAATAATTTATGGAAATTGTATGAAATTGGTTTAAGTGGGTTTTAAGAATAAAACCTAAGATTTTTATCTCCAAACGATTTGATTTTTGGATATGTTAAGTAAAATATTATTTTGGAGATGATTTTTTAATTTCATAATTTTCCAAGTCAAAGAGAATATTTTATGAATTTCCTAAGGTGAAAATTGAGTTAATTTCGGGTTTTAATTATTTAAAATAATTAGATCTGGATTTTGGCCCTGAAATTTTTATATGATAAAAAATATCATATTTTTGCATTTGTGTGAATTTTTGGGATTTTTCCCAATTAATTTCGATTTATGGTGAATTTATTATGCTAGAAAATCACTTTAAAAGTTATTTAGTAATGGATATTAATTGATTATTTGAAAGTATGTTTTGGAAATGAATATTGAGTATGGCTGAGATTTCGGAAAAGAATTTGTAAAAGATTGTTTTATCCAATAGAAATTGGACAAGAAGCATGATTTGGTGAAAAGTTTTTACTTTAATTGGAAGTAAATTAGTTTTCTCGATAATTACGACATTGCAATGCCGCTACTATAGTCATCGTGCCTGTTATATGGCTGTATCCATGAGTGTCGGCGTCGACGGAGTGGGAAGCGCATGGTAACTACTTAGATAGTTATCGAGCAATTCCAACTGGGTCGAAGCGGACCTCGGCGACATTCTAGAATTTGCGAGATTGCAGCGTCGAGTTTCATCTCTTTGCTTATGTTTTGAATATGTTTTAAATGGTGTCGCATCTCATCTCTTCGACTATTTTCCAAACCAAGGCAATGATGCCGCCTATTATGTCTTCGACTCTATATAAAAAGTTGCATAGTAGCCAAAGTATTTTAAGTATGAAAGTTTTATAACGTCGTTGAGGGTCTTGGGGGTCGATAAGCATTAAGGTCGATAACCTTATGCTTTAGCGTCGATGCCACTTGATCGCGTCATCACACTTATCATTTATGCTGAAGAGGCTTGTTTTCGAAGCTAAGTAAAACTGTTTTTAAATAGGCGGCAAGGCCTATATTTTAAAGGGTCGACGACCCTATATCTCTTCACGAGTAAGCCATAAAACATATGAAGGTTTTAAGATTTTGTCTTCGACCTAAATGAAGGTCGACGTGGTTAATACCGCATGTGGTAAACTCTATTTTTATATTTAATGGCGGAGAGCCTTAAGCTACCATGTCGATGTTATATATGACCTCGACGTTGATCTACTTTAAACTATTTAAAGGGCTATATGTTACCTTGTTTTAAATATGAGTTAAGAGGATTAATCATATATCATTATGAAAATGATTTCAAGGATTTTAATTATGAAATAGCCCAAGTTTTGAGTTAATGCTTCCCACATGGAATATTATTTAAGATTAAATAATTGGAACATATTGAATAATGGATGTTATATGTTCTTGTGTTTATTTGATCAATTATTATGCATGTTGTTATTGTCATACCCACATCATTTATGACCCATAACTGCATTTTGGGGTGTTAAGGGGCAGGATAACCAGCTAGGTTGACCCAGTAGTGAGTATACATAGAATTAACTCCTGAGTGGGTAGAATTGCATCTGGGAGATCAGGTAGATCAAAAGTATATGATGCCCAAAACTGATCAAAAGATTATTGATTTAGATGTATTGGAAAGATACAGTAGGTTTATAGTCATCCCATAAAAACTATATCATGATAAATGTTATTGGAATGGTTCAATAGGTTCCTAGTGATCACATGAAAACTATGTCCGGATTATGTTATTGATAGAAATCAATAGATTCATGGTGATCCCATGAAAACTATTATTTGAGAAATGTTGTTGATAAAAATCGATAGGTTCATAGTGATCCCATGAAAACTATGATTTGAGAGATGTTATTGGAGAATCCAATAGGTTCATGGTAAGCCCATGAAAACGATGATTGGAAAGTATTGGTAGAAACAAATAAGTTCTTAGTGATCCCATGAAAATTATGGAGTTGGACAGATTATCCTTAAGAATTAAGATAGGTTATTAGTCTAATCAGTCCATGAAAACTAATAGTTTCATAGTCACCCTAGAAAATCTATAAATTTTGACAAATAGTCAGATAAACTGGGATGGGTAATCCAGGATATATTGCATTCTTGATTATCATCATATATTATTATGTTTTATCATTGTGGATGCAGGAGCACGGTATATGGTTAATGTATTTTGGTTAATATACTAGTGAGGGGAAAACCTGTTTCGCTTAGCGGCGTGGTCTTACTAGATATCTATTTGGTTCGAGTTGGTAGGTCATTATTCACACCAGACTTTTTGTTTGACTCGAAGTTTATGTTTTCCCCCTTAAACTCTCAGGTGCTTAAAATTTACTATGAGTAGATTAAGAGTAAGGGTTTTTCAGGTTTTCTAGTAGGACGAATAAGCTTCTGGAGATGTGCAGAAGGCAATCTTGCTATGTAGGAGTTCTATTCTAATCCATTGTGTTGTTTAAGTTTGTCATTTTGGATGTGATGTCAAAGTTGTATAATTGCCAAGTATTTGACAACCAAAGGGGCATCTTCACATGTTGCTCTTGGAGTATTTTGTAATGATTATAATTTCTTTAAACGTGGGTTTACAAATGGTATTATATAATGAATATGAAATATCATTTGTGAAATGAGATATGAAAATGTGTTGAAAATTTTTCATATTCATGTGTTTCTGATTATTGATATGATTAACATAGCCGTATTTTGTCACCGATAATTAATAACTATGAATGGTTGCAACATCCATAGCAATTAGTTTTGGGCCTCAGAATGGAGGATGTTACACTAGGGCCCAAACCATAACATCTCCTGCCATGGTCTACCCTAAACCAAATAACCCCACTCATCAAAGATTCTCATCTATCAATATCAATGCTATGGTCATGGCATCTTCGGACATCTCCCTTATCTAGAGAAGTGTTCCTCGTAGACTAACATGCTCAAACCAGTGCTAGTAGAGGCATTACAACAAGAATATAAAACTAAGTCATCAACTATACCAAACTTAAAGAATGAAGAAAATGCTAAATGATTAGACATACCAAGAATGTTAAAGGCCCACATTATAAGGATTGGGTTGATGGTGGCGTGGCAGGCACAAAAAATAAATGGTCTTGGTACCGGACACTATGCTCAGGAGACCAAAAATGGGGGTTTATTGATCCCTTGGAGATAATAGTGATTGCCTGGATTGGTCTTGGCTTACCCGCACAATTTGAACACTAGCCTAATCAAAACCGTATCAAGATCTGGGATGCCCAAGTCCTGGCTAATGATGAAGAACCTTGCCAAGAGGCTATAAAAATTCAAGGAGAGTTTCCCAGGCGCTATATTGTGTAGAAATCAGACAAAGAAGGGGTATAGTGGAATTGTCACTCTGCTCTTTATATAAGCAAGCAACCAGGTGATGTAGCCTGTTGGGGGCTGGTTAGGTTGGTTAACATCTAATGGATAGAGATGAGTGATGTCCCTGAAACCATATTAGGCCAAGGAGTGGGACAAGTTGATTCAGTCCTTTAGAAGAACCTAGACGGACAGTCCTCTCGCTTTTAGATGTGGCTTCAGCCATCTGCATTCAATAAACAACCTAATTATATAACCACCCCAACTGAATTAAAGGCTAACTTAACTTGTGGAAGGCCGTATTGTCTGCACGCACTACTAGTCCACAGCCTAATTTAAGTTATGAACCATAACTCAATGTGTTGTTTTCCTATTCAAATGGAGAGAGGGGGATGTTCGGTAATATTAACAACTCGTGTAGCCATTCTTTTTCAGGCATTTTAGACAATGAATAATGCCAAATGATCACGTGTTCTTCCCAACAATGATCGTTCGACGTAGTGTACGATGGAAGTTCATCAAGATAACAGTGATACTCAAGTAACAAAACCATGACAAGAGCAAAAAAAGCGATGATAAAAGCACTCAAAAACAAGTCGAGATTCGACATAGAAACAATATGGAAAACGAAATGAAATCCATTTAAAGAGAAAAGTACTCACATATTGAGATCGAGAGTCAAGGTTGGAAATTGTTGGATGAAGGTCAAAATCTCAAGGGCCAAAAGCTTTGTAAATGCAGAAATATGGAAATTCTCAGTTAAGAATGAGAGGGGAGAGTGAAATGAATTATATGGATAATGACATTCAATCAAAACCCTTGGATTAAAGAAGCAAGAAGCAATATGGACCATCTAGTATCGTCAATAGCTTTGTCAAAATTACATGTCCGATAACTGAATCATCTCTATGGCTCTATAGGAAACAAACCACAATCGCCAATGGCATAACTACACGTGTACATAGCATTAAATGGAGCGTCAAATGTGTGAATGACAAGTCCGCTCCTGCATGTGGGAGCGAACTAGGTGAGAAAAGTGTTGCTTTATTTTATCGCAAGGATAAAATAGGTCGGCCCACATTTTGCTACCAGCATAATTTTGATTCAATTCGCCGGTGTCCTTGCATATGTTCAAGCAAGCACCCTGACCTGGATGTTTCCAAAGCCAGTGCTAGTGTTCGCCTGTGTCATGAAGCCCACGGCTGGCTTCGAAACGTCTTGTGTCTCACTAAACCTACTAGCCGACCACATCGCACGCACAGACCCACAAAGCTATTATAGTCATCGACGGATGATGGCTGCCTAACATGCACTATGCTCTCATCTACCAAGTGGCCCGGTAAACGATCCACTCTCTAGCAAGATCCCCCGCACATTTCCTCATTGATTGCTTGCACCTTTTAAAGATCTCTTGTTCTAACTCTGCCACATTGGCCATAGTGCCAAACTTCATCTACAAACAAAAGCTTTGCATACACTATCCCTCTGAAAAGATTGGTGCATATAACAAAGTTCATCTGAAAAAAGAACCGTTGTGCAGTAACCTCTCCATGTCTTTTGCGGCCACTCTGGCAAAGCACCCCTGCCCAACAACTTCCCGATCCCATGTTGCTTGTCCTTGACCAATGCATGCTCAAAGTATGGTCGACCAACTGACAATGTCAAATCCATACATTCTAACTAGCACTCCAGCTGTCATGCATCGACCGAGCGATATGATCAATGATCCAACGTGATTTCCTGGCTCAACTATGCAATCTTAGCCATTCAATCCACATTCCAACGGTTATAAATATACCAAAATGTGCATTTTTACAAGGGTTGAAAGTAACATCCACCTACTTGGAGGCTCAAAACTAACGGCTATGGATGCTGCAGTCATCCATAGTTATTAATCCTCGACGACCAAATACGGCGGTGTTAAATCCATTGATACACAGAACCACATGAATATGGGTAAAACATCAACAAGATCAAATTTCGTACCAAAACATTTCTAATTCATTACATAATCCTGTATCATAAACCATGTTCAGAGAAAATATATCTATTACAACATACGCCAAGAGCGACATATGAAGATGCCCCCTTGGATGATAAGAGTATATATAGGCAATTTGACAACTTTGCCATTACAAAAAACACAACAAAATCAAATAATATAGAACTCTAGATATCTATCATGCCTCCTGCACGTCTTCGGAAGCTTATTCGTCTAAAGTGGTACCTGAAAACCTCAACTCTCAAACTACTCAAAATCAATTGAGTATCCGAGAGTTTAAGAGGAAAACATAAACTTTGAGTTAGACATAAAGCTTAGTATGAATAATAATCTACCATCTCAAATTATTTAGATATCTAGTGAGACCACGTCGCTTAGCCGAATGGGTTTTCCCCTCACTAATATCTTAAAACCTTTACAAAACCATATACTGTGCATTTGCATCCACAATGGTTAAAATAATTCAAAATAATATAATAAGATGATATGCAACATAAATGAATCAATTCTGGATTACCCATCCCCACTCATTTTGATTATCTATCTCAGTTATAGTTTCTAGGATTACTATTAACCTAATAGTTTTCATGGGCTGACTAATAACCGGTAAAATGATTAAGGATTCCATATCCAATTACACAGTATTCATGGGATCACTATGAACCTATTGGTGACACCAATATCCATATACTTATCCTAGTTTTCATGGATTGACTAGGAACCTATTGGTAACTCCAATATCTTCTCTTCTTATCCTAGTTTTCATGGTTTGACTAGAAACCTATTGACACCTATCTATATCTTAATCCGGATATAGTTTTCATGGGTTCATTGTAAACCTATTGGCCCTGCCAATATCAAATCATAGTTTTCATGGTCTAACTATGAACCTGTCTTTCTAACATCTTCCTTTATACATAGTTTCATGGACTAACTATGAACCTATTGGCCTCTACCAATATCTTTTCCTAAACACAGTTTTCATGGGCTTATGGAGAACCTATTGGCCCCTGCCAATATCTTTTCCTTTAATATTTTAGCATCCTATATTCTGGTTTTCCTGACCTCCTGGATGCAGTTCTACTCTTTCAGGAGTTAATTTAATTTATATTCACTACTGGGTCAACCTAGTTGGTTATTCTGCCCTTCGGCCCCTTCCCCAAAGTACAGTTATAGGTCCATTACAATGTGAATGTATACATATATGAAGAATCATACATAATAACTTGGTTAATCCCTTTAACCTTTTAATCAAAGAAAACTTCTTCAAAAAATCCTTTTTCAAAACACATATTTAATTATATCATGGTTTTCTTTCAAAATGAGATTGGGTTATTTGCTTTGAAAACTAAGGTTGTCGAAACCTTCAAAACCTTGCTTTCGACTGCACTGGATAACCTCCTTCGAAAGCATATAAATCCCTTTTCAAAACATTAAGCCCCTGCCTTTCGAAACACTTTAATTTTTCTCTTTCGAAACCTTTCGAACATACTAAAGTATTACTTAATAATAATACTTATAAGCTTAGTACCATTGAAAGTACACCTTTCGAAACCTTTGGAAATAGCCCTTCCAAAATCATTGACAGTCCCCTTTCAAAACCATCGGAAGTAGCCCTTCCGAAATCATTGAAAGTCCCCCTTTCAAAACCGTTGGAAGTAGCCCTTCTGAAATCATTGAAAGTCCCTCATTCGAAACCATTGGAAGTAGCCCTTTCGAAATCATTGAAAGTCACCCTTTCGAAACCATTGAAAGTTGCCTTCCGAAATCATTGAAAACCCCCCTTTCGAAACCATTAGGTTTGTACTTAAAATACTATTTGGGTCAAATTGAATATAGACGAAAGTATCCCTTTCAAAACCATCCTTTATCATATAAAAATATTGGGGGAAATCTTAATGGCGTTGGCACCATCCCTTTCGAAAGCTTTAAATCATTTTAACAAAACATTGAAGGGTAGCGTTGAAACCCCTTTTAAAGCCATTGCCTTCAAAACCCTTGGACCCTTTCGAAAGCATTTAGGAAGTGGCTTAAAACATCTTTAAAAACAGGTATTACCTTTTGAAAGCATTGATAACTTCAATACACTCGAAAAGTTAAAGAACGGCAGTAGGGCTTCAACAAGGTCAAAACCCTTTCTGTAATAGCCCGCTTTTCCGTACCCTTTGAATCGACACTAATCTCCATCGATTTACTCAAGGTGAACGAAAAACCGAACCATTAAGGTTTTAAAAGAAGAGGTAGAAGAAAAGATAGAAGAAAAAGAAAAGAAGAACAACAGAACAAAATCAGAACAGAAACAATATCAGAATCTCACATATCGCAGCGGAACAATATATAATAGATAATCACTAGTCTTTTAAAACAAAGAACTATATCTTTTTATACATACATCAATCAGAGTCAATATACAACAATGGACAGTTATATAAACTTGTCCTCATACAGAATACACAGCGGAATAAATAACATCAGATACAAATACTACGTTTCGCCATCCAGCTTATCTCCAAAGCTCCAGAATATCCAGAATATCCTGATAATATAACTCTAGGCTGCCCGTGTGGAAATTGCTGGGCACCCAGAGTTTAGAAGGGAACAATAAACTCCGAGTCAGTCATGGTGACTGGTGTGAGATCGTAAAACAGTTATTTTTCACAAAGAAAATAAAACAAATTCGCAATGCTTTTGGAAAATGAAACTACCATAAGACCTCCCGCCACACACACAATGCAAACGCAGAATTGGAGGAGATTTCTTCTTATGATAGTCAAAGATGCTTACTACGCAAAATCAAATTCTTTTTGATATTATTATGAGTGCATAGTGTAGAAAACATTTCGAAAGTATAATATTAATCTTAGCCAACATACGACCAGTATCGTATGCCTACTATAGCTACTATGTTCAATAGCAGGTTACCGCCACATTCCATAGCAGGTAATACAACTAAAACCGTACCAGGTTCGTATTGTTTCTTTGGATTTTCCAACAAATGGTCAGGCTAAGGAACTTCCTTTCCTCCTGCCGAATAGGATCGCCTCTGGCTGGACGTCCCGAGAGACAAACTGCTCTCTGCCAAACAAGGCCGGGTTACCCCTGTAACAGGTAACTCACGAATATGTCATCACCCGGTCCTTTGGGACCTTTATCCGAGCGCTCGATATCCAACATCACACATCATAAAGAAAGTGTATCCACATGAGTAAGTATCTGGGCTCCATACCATGATACCACCCCTTTCCAGAAGGAAATGACATACCCTAAAGGGCGCGACCCTCATAACCTTGCCGCAACATTCCTGTTTCGACCATTTCCGGGTTGTGAGGCTCTGACGAAGTCTCGTCCACAAAGCTACGCTTTTTCAAAAAGCCACGCTTTGGGTCAACAGATGATCAACCTATGATCACAAAGATAAATGATCAAACAAATGATCATATCACAAATGATCAAACACTGATCATCACACAGCAACACTCAGCATGCCACATTACCAAATTGGGATATATCGCTGATAAATTTCAACTACATAACCTCTGAGCTCGTACGTCTCAGAGAAGGGTGTTAAGCTAAGAGAATAAATTCTCCGCCACCAACAGATATGTATTTGAAAGAAATCGGCTTTATATCTCAAAGTGTAATGTCAGACACACAATCCATACAAGTCTGTTCCGGGATCGAACAGAACCGAAGGCACTTCTCACGAAGCCCTTGCAAATCCGGATAATTTCCAATCACGTCCGGACTTCCCGTCACTAAGGGTGATAAAACCTCTAAATCGGAGATCAGCCGATGTAGAGTAACTCGACGGTAATCCTTCCGTTTTCAAAAATATCCGATCTTCAACACCGGTCTTCAAATGCAATTCATAACGACGTATCACATATTCGGAATGGGTTATACGACCCCATGGTCCTTTCCCGGCTAACCCGAATAGTGAGCGCTTATTCAAAAATAAGTGTGGCATTCAATTTCATCCAATTCACAACAAATACCTATCTAAAGGTAATTATTGATAGTCGGTTATTTAACTATCAATAAAGATGCGCGACATCATCAGATTCCAAATGATTTTCCAAATTATTTCATCTTCAAAATATCTTTACTAGATATAAAATTTCCACACTTAACCATTTGAAAACAATTTCAAATCAATTTCCACATTTCATTTTATCTTTGAAGATAAAATCTCAAAACAGTTCATTTCATATTGGAAAAGCAATTCCATACTTATTTAATAATAAGTATTTCACAAATCATTTATTTTCAACATTTGAAAATATTCGATATACTTAAATCAATATTAAGTATACATTTCATTCTTTAAGGAAATCATTCTTAAAACACATTTATTTGAGTCAAAACGAATGTTACGTAAAACATCGTTACGACGACTCAAAATCACTAGTATAGGGATTCGGAATTTAGATAGATATATAAATCCCCATACTATGCAAAAATATTTCCTTTCGGAAACCATTTACTATAACGACAGTGTTATAGTCTATCATTTCCTTATTTCTCAAAAACGTCTATTTCAACAATAAATGTTGAAATCTATGATTTCGATAGTTCACACGTTTTAAAACATCTTTTAAAACAATTAACTTCATTTATAATATCGCTTTCCCAAACATACTATCTTTTTCAATAATATATTCACTGTCCAAAATCGTGAATATACTTCAATAACCAAGTTTCAATCCCTTTTTACATATTTATTTCAAGAATTATCCACTGTCCAAAATCGTGGATAAAATTCCCTTAATAATCTCTATATTTAAAATCAATCAAATTTGATTTATTTTCGAATTTATAAAAAACCACGTTTATAAATTCTATTTCCATTTTATAACAACTTCGATGTATACATCTTCTTTAATGACCCATTCAATTTATAAGTTAATATAACTTATAATTCATTTACTTTAAAAGAAATCGTTCTTTTAAACTTCACAAAATTTAAAACTTTCAGATTTCATTAACTTATGAAATCCCATTTACACTTCATTTTAACCCTTATAGAAACTTGTCTTATACTCCCAATATTTCAAATTCATAAATATCCAATTTTGTACATCTTTAAATAATCCGTTTATAATACTAGAAATCCCAATTTAAACCATTTCATAAATTTCTTAACTTTTATTTCAAAAATCACATCTTGATTTTATTTCACAAAAATCTTAACTTTTATAACTTTAAAATTTTAGACGTTTATTTATTTGAAATAAACCAATTCAAAAACTCAATAAAACGTCTACTTTCAAAAATCACTTTAAAAAACCCTTTTAAAGTAAAAGATATATATTTTAAAACTTCAAAACTGAATCCGATGATGCAACGCATCAATTAGTCCATCACAACAGTCAATATCATATATCAATATGATAACAGAATATATATCAATATCTGTAAATAAATAACTACTAGTGAGGAATCTAGTTGGATCCCTCCAACCCGTTTCCCTGCATCCAAAGACGTTAGCACAATACCAATTCCGCTCCAGTACGGAATTATCGCGGTATATGGGTTTTATAAAAATCCGCTTACTAACGGCGCAATAGGGTCTCATCCGCTATACGAGGCGGGAAATCAATCAAACCAATATATACATATGCCAATATGTATATATTGTTATATATAGATATATACCCTACTATATCTAATATCACATCCAATATAGCAATCATATCAATCAATAATAACTGCAAAAATTCCACATTCATTTGAGTGAGAAGATCTCACCGTGATTTTAATTCTGATTTCAGCGTTTTATTTCGAATAAAATTAAACGCGCGTTTAATTTTACCCGAAATTCAAACTAGCTCCAAACGGCTCCAAATCAGTTCCATAGCAAAGTGCTCGACGATACGATTGCAACGCAATTTGTTTCGTAATTTTCTGATGATGTATGACAAAGTTACGGCATTTAGAAGTTAACACGAATTTAAATAAATAAATTACACATTTTATTTTAATTTAAACCCACAAATAAATCTGGACCGCATGTTTTCCATAGGTTAGATCCAGCCCTTGCACGCGCATCATCTTCTCCAGGTAAATGAATCGCGTGAAGAAACCCACTAGCCGCCGTTATACCCTAATGCACGTAACCACCACGAACGAGTTGAAGGTGATCGGGGACCATGGCTTCGAAGCCCATCACCACGTGCATCTTCGACCGAAGTAGAGTGGAGCTCGGTCCTTCCTAGTCCTCGAAATGCGTGTCCAAACACGAGATGAACGCGGCCTCCTATTGCCTCCCAACGACGACAATACACGCGATCCACCGTTGGATGTAAAGCTCTCGACGAGCTCGACATTTCTCTAGTTGGACATTTGTTGAATTGATGAACGGATTTGAAGAAATCGAAGAGGAAAAGTTATGAATTTCTAGTCGTTAGTTTTATTGGAGGCGGCGGCTCTGACTTGAATTAGGGTTTGGGTTGAATGAAGGGCAAGGGTTCCTTTTATAGAGAACCGACGAACACTATTCATTTCGAAATTTCCGAACTCCGATTTACGAGCGGTGACTAGCGTTTCTAGGGTTTATCCCGCATTCCGAACACAATGGAACAGGTTTCGGAAGCTAATTCGAACATCTGTGCGAGATACGGAGAAAAACGATCAATTTAAATTAAACCGATTTAAATCGATTTCGAGGCGTTTTGATTCGTACCGGACAAATGGTAAATCCAAAAATTACGAAATTTGAAATCTTACAATAATACCACATTACGGATCCGATGAAACTGGTTTCGTCGAAATCCGACACTGTTCGAAAATTGGCTATTTTTACAGTCGATAATTAAATATTAAAATATTCAATTTTCACAGATTAACTCCAAATTCAATTCTGAAAGTTCTATAACCTTTCTATAACTCCAGTATGATTAAATAAAATTTTACAAATCATTTAAAATCATATTCAATCCCGATTTCAATTAATTCTGGAATTTCACTATTAAATTATTGATTTAATTATCCAATTAAACTCAATATTCGAATTTTAAATTATCCGACTTATTAATTCTACTTATTAATATTTAAAAATCAATTAAATATTCGAATTTTAATTATCAAAAATTCTGGGTCGTTACAGACTTCCCCCCTTAAAAGAATTTCGTCCTCGAAATTACAAGTTAGGAAAAAGATACAAAATCCGTTAACTTTCCAAAACAAACCGTTCAAATTAGATTTTCAAATCTGTTAAGTGTTTAACTTCTCCAAATTCATAGTTAACTTCTCACAAAATCTTTACTAAGTTTTCAAATCATAACTTAGTTTTCAAAATTTTCAAATTTCTCTAAAATATTCTAACGCCTTAAATTTTCAGAAAATTTCGCCAGCGTCTCCTTTGCGCGGCTCGATCCGAAAAAAAATGACAGTGTATATATATCACAAATATACATCCCATCAAGTGATGAGGCATCCCGTAGGGAAAAAAGTGTAAAAGTACGATATTTAATCCGAGATATGTACCTTATTATATTTTTAGCGAGCGTATACGGCTAATATAGCGCGAAAGCGAGCTCCAAATGCGAAGCAACGCCATCCGCACCTACTAAACACTCAACAAACCATATGAGAACATGTAGATATGAAAATAATATCGATATACAACATTTAGCAACCTAATAACTACATGTGCTAACATAACAATGCATTCAAAAGCAACAATACAACCATCAAACCATCATCATCCAATAAACATCCAACAAATCCATGCCGAATCAATATTCATTCATTTCTCATTAATATTCATTGAATTGGTTTTCAATTTACTCACATTTGATTCGTTAATATTAGATTTAACTAACATTCATTCATTTGTTTCCAATTAGTTTACATTCACTAATTTACATTCATGTTGGTTCATTTTCAATTTGAATCAAATTCATTTCTATTCAAATTTACATATTATCAATTTGAATTTAATCACTTTGCTTCCAATTTGTCGATTCAATTTCATTAACCCTTAATGAATTACACGAAATCAACTAACAATCAATCTAACAACCAATGTATAACCAATCATAACCAAATTTATTCAATTTACATTTCTTTACATTCAATTTGGTTCAACACTTTAAGTTTCAATTTGTTGATATTAAATTGATTTCCATTCAATTATTCAATTCCTTTAGCTTCTAATGAATTAACACTTATATTCATTGCTTCATATCAATTATTTATATTCAATTGATTGACATTCAATCCATTTATTAATTCAATTGCTAATTCATTTTAACAAATAAAATTGAATTTTATATAACTCAAGTTCACATTCATTTAATAAATTCACTTTATTAATTTACTTTGATATCAAAATCAACTTCGTTCAACATTACTTAAGTTATATTCCAATTAAACAACATTTGTTTAACTTAACTTAAGTTTCCACTTATAAATCCAAATTCAAATTTTAATCCTATTTAACTTTTACCAAGGTCAAATTTCATCACCTAATCAAAATCACATTTTATTTTGCTTAATAAAATTGTTTAACCACTTTTGACAATTTGTTTCACTTCTATTTTCTCATTTTATAAGTTATATAACTTATATGCAAAAATTACCACTTGGATTTTTTTTTTATGGATTCACTTATACTTACTTTAATTCAACTTAAAATTTCTTAAGTTAAATTTGTTCAATCTAAATTCACAACAAATTGTATAAGTTATCAACTCATTTATTATTCTCATATATATTTTTATATAGCATTCCAGAGTCTTTTCAACTTTTTTCCAAAATCATTTTGAAAACAATTCAAATTCCATTTGAATTTCCAAAACAAAAACCCAAATTTTCCAAACAACTTCCATTTAAAACAATTTGGCAGCAATTCCTCTTTTGGAAACCCGAAAATGAATTCTAATGATGTGGCCACCATCATCAGGATTATTTTCCAGCGACCTGAAAAGAGTTTAGAGCTTTCATCCCTTTAGAACATTTTTTCAAAACCTTTGAAATCCATTTTCAAATCCAAAAAGATTTAAACTTTCCAAATCTCCAAAATTTTCAAATTCTTTTCAAAACATTTCCAAATACTTCTCTGGAATTCCGTTTCAAATTACAATCACATTTATAATTTACATTCTCAAATTTCATTTGTATATGGATTTATTTCTTAACTTTGGAGTTACGATTTCAATTTCTTATTCAATTTCAATGATAATAATTTACTATGATTACTTCCAATCATCCATGCAACCATATACTATAGTACTTTATAGAAAACATTTATTTTCTATACAAAAATAGTTTTGGGCAAAATTATCTCATTTACCCTATTTAAAACAATACTGTGCCGAATTGTTCTATATAAGTGTTCAGAGATCCCTATCGATAGAGTTGTACGGACAATACCGACCAGAATCCATATACCACTCAACAAACCAATCATCACAATATAAAACAATTTTATATTCACTAACAAATACGCACTCGTATCTATTATTACACTCAAACTCATTCTAGAGGACTACTGACTCTATCTCTAATGAGTAACACCCAACAGAGCAGGGTTGTCGCTTAACCATATGCTCTGATACCAAATGTAATAGCCCGCTTTTCCGTACCCTTTGAATCGACACTAATCTCCATCGATTTACTCAAGGTGAACGAAAAACCGAACCATTAAGGTTTTAAAAGAAGAGGTAGAAGAAAAGATAGAAGAAAAAGAAAAGAAGAACAACAGAACAACATCAGAACAGAAACAATATCAGAATCTCACATATCGCAGCGGAACAATATATAATAGATAATCACTAGTCTTTTAAAACAAAGAACTATATCTTTTTATACATACATCAATCAGAGTCAATATACAACAATGGACAGTTATATAAACTTGTCCTCATACAGACTACACAGCGGAATAAATAACATCAGATACAAATACTACGTTTCGCCATCCAGCTTATCTCCAAAGCTCCAGAATATCCAGAATATCCTGATAATATAACTCTAGGCTGCCCGTGTGGAAATTGGTGGGCACCCAGAGTTTAGAAGGGAACAATAAACTCCGAGTCAGTCATGGTGACTGGTGTGAGATCGTAAAACAGTTATTTTTCACAAAGAAAATAAAAAAAATTCGCAATGCTTTTGGAAAATGAAACTACCATAAGACCTCCCGCCACACACACAATGCAAACGCAGAATTGGAGGAGATTTCTTCTTATGATAGTCAAAGATGCTTACTACGCAAAATCAAATTCTTTTTGATATTATTATGAGTGCATAGTGTAGAAAACATTTCGAAAGTATAATATTAATCTTAGCCAACATACGACCAGTATCGTATGCCTACTATAGCTACTATGTTCAATAGCAGGTTACCGCCACATTCCATAGCAGGTAATACAACTAAAACCGTACCAGGTTCGTATTGTTTCTTTGGATTTTCCAACAAATGGTCAGGCTAAGGAACTTCCTTTCCTCCTGCCGAATAGGATCGCCTCTGGCTGGACGTCCCGAGAGACAAACTGCTCTCTGCCAAACAAGGCCGGGTTACCCCTGTAACAGGTAACTCACGAATATGTCATCACCCGGTCCTTTGGGACCTTTATCCGAGCGCTCGATATCCAACATCACACATCATAAAGAAAGTGTATCCACATGAGTAAGTATCTGGGCTCCATACCATGATACCACCCCTTTCCAGAAGGAAATGACATACCCTAAAGGGCGCGACCCTCATAACCTTGCCGCAACATTCCTGTTTCGACCATTTCCGGGTTGTGAGGCTCTGACGAAGTCTCGTCCACAAAGCTACGCTTTTTCAAAAAGCCACGCTTTGGGTCAACAGATGATCAACCTATGATCACAAAGATAAATGATCAAACAAATGATCATATCACAAATGATCAAACACTGATCATCACACAGCAACACTCAGCATGCCACATTACCAAATTGGGATATATCGCTGATAAATTTCAACTACATAACCTCTGAGCTCGTACGTCTCAGAGAAGGGTGTTAAGCTAAGAGAATAAATTCTCCGCCACCAACAGATATGTATTTGAAAGAAATCGGCTTTATATCTCAAAGTGTAATGTCAGACACACAATCCATACAAGTCTGTTCCGGGATCGAACAGAACCGAAGGCACTTCTCACGAAGCCCTTGCAAATCCGGATAATTTCCAATCACGTCCGGACTTCCCGTCACTAAGGGTGATAAAACCTCTAAATCGGAGATCAGCCGATGTAGAGTAACTCGACGGTAATCCTTCCGTTTTCAAAAATATCCGGTCTTCAACACCGGTCTTCAAATGCAATTCATAACGACGTATCACATATTCGGAATGGGTTATACGACCCCATGGTCCTTTCCCGGCTAACCCGAATAGTGAGCGCTTATTCAAAAATAAGTGTGGCATTCAATTTCATCCAATTCACAACAAATACCTATCTAAAGGTAATTATTGATAGTCGGTTATTTAACTATCAATAAAGATGCGCGACATCATCAGATTCCAAATGATTTTCCAAATTATTTCATCTTCAAAATATCTTTACTAGATATAAAATTTCCACACTTAACCATTTGAAAACAATTTCAAATCAATTTCCACATTTCATTTTATCTTTGAAGATAAAATCTCAAAACAGTTCATTTCATATTGGAAAAGCAATTCCATACTTATTTAATAATAAGTATTTCACAAATCATTTATTTTCAACATTTGAAAATATTCGATATACTTAAATCAATATTAAGTATACATTTCATTCTTTAAGGAAATTATTCTTAAAACACATTTATTTGAGTCAAAACGAATGTTACGTAAAACATCGTTACGACGACTCAAAATCACTAGTATAGGGATTCGGAATTTAGATAGATATATAAATCCCCATACTATGCAAAAATATTTCCTTTCGGAAACCATTTACTATAACGACAGTGTTATAGTCTATCATTTCCTTATTTCTCAAAAACGTCTATTTCAACAATAAATGTTGAAATCTATGATTTCGATAGTTCACACGTTTTAAAACATCTTTTAAAACAATTAACTTCATTTATAATATCGCTTTCCCAAACATACTATCTTTTTCAATAATATATTCACTGTCCAAAATCGTGAATATACTTCAATAACCAAGTTTCAATCCCTTTTTACATATTTATTTCAAGAATTATCCACTGTCCAAAATCGTGGATAAAATTCCCTTAATAATCTCTATATTTAAAATCAATCAAATTTGATTTATTTTCGAATTTATAAAAAACCACGTTTATAAATTCTATTTCCATTTTATAACAACTTCGATGTATACATCTTCTTTAATGACCCATTCAATTTATAAGTTAATATAACTTATAATTCATTTACTTTAAAAGAAATCGTTCTTTTAAACTTCACAAAATTTAAAACTTTCAGATTTCATTAACTTATGAAATCCCATTTACACTTCATTTTAACCCTTATAGAAACTTGTCTTATACTCCCAATATTTCAAATTCATAAATATCCAATTTTGTACATCTTTAAATAAACCGTTTATAATACTAGAAATCCCAATTTAAACCATTTCATAAATTTCTTAACTTTTATTTCAAAAATCACATCTTGATTTTATTTCACAAAAATCTTAACTTTTATAACTTTAAAATTTTAGACGTTTATTTATTTGAAATAAACCAATTCAAAAACTCAATAAAACGTCTACTTTCAAAAATCACTTTAAAAAACCCTTTTAAAGTAAAAGATATATATTTTAAAACTTCAAAACTGAATCCGATGATGCAACGCATCAATTAGTCCATCACAACAGTCAATATCATATATCAATATGATAACAGAATATATATCAATATCTGTAAATAAATAACTACTGGTGAGGAATCCAGTTGGATCCCTCCAACCTGTTTCCCTGCATCCAAAGACGTTAGCACAATACCAATTCCGCTCCAGTACGGAATTATCGCGGTATATGGGTTTTATAAAAATCCGCTTACTAACGGCGCAATAGGGTCTCATCCGCTATACGAGGCGGGAAATCAATCAAACCAATATATACATATGCCAATATGTATATATTGTTATATATAGATATATACCCTACTATATCTAATATCACATCCAATATAGCAATCATATCAATCAATAATAACTGCAAAAATTCCACATTCATTTGAGTGAGAAGATCTCACCGTGATTTTAATTCTGATTTCAGCGTTTTATTTCGAATAAAATTAAACGCGCGTTTAATTTTACCCGAAATTCAAACTAGCTCCAAACGGCTCCAAATCAGTTCCATAGCAAAGTGCTCGATGATACGATTGCAACGCAATTTGTTTCGTAATTTTCTGATGATGTATGACAAAGTTACGGCATTTAGAAGTTAACACGAATTTAAATAAATAAATTACACATTTTATTTTAATTTAAACCCACAAATAAATCTGGACCGCACGTTTTCCATAGGTTAGATCCAGCCCTTGCACGCGCATCATCTTCTCCAGGTAAATGAATCGCGTGAAGAAACCCACTAGCCGCCGTTATACCCTAATGCACGTAACCACCACGAACGAGTTGAAGGTGATCGGGGACCATGGCTTCGAAGCCCATCACCACGTGCATCTTCGACCGAAGTAGAGTGGAGCTCGGTCCTTCCTAGTCCTCGAAATGCGTGTCCAAACACGAGATGAACGCGGCCTCCTATTGCCTCCCAACGACGACAATACACGCGATCCACCGTTGGATGTAAAGCTCTCGACGAGCTCGACATTTCTCTAGTTGGACATTTGTTGAATTGATGAACGGATTTGAAGAAATCGAAGAGGAAAAGTTACGAATTTCTGGTCGTTAGTTTTATTGGAGGCGGCGGCTCTGACTTGAATTAGGGTTTGGGTTGAATGAAGGGCAAGGGTTCCTTTTATAGAGAACCGACGAACACTATTCATTTCGAAATTTCCGAACTCCGATTTACGAGCGGTGACTAGCGTTTCTAGGGTTTATCCCGCATTCCGAACACAATGGAACAGGTTTCGGAAGCTAATTCGAACATCTGTGCGAGATACAGAGAAAAACGATCAATTTAAATTAAACCGATTTAAATCGATTTCGAGGCGTTTTGATTCGTACCGGACAAATGGTAAATCCAAAAATTACGAAATTTGAAATCTTACAATAATACCACATTACGGATCCGATGAAACTGGTTTCGTCAAAATCCGACACTGTTCGAAAATTGGCTATTTTTACAGTCGATAATTAAATATTAAAATATTCAATTTTCACAGATTAACTCCAAATTCAATTCTGAAAGTTCTATAACCTTTCTATAACTCCAGTATGATTAAATAAAATTTTACAAATCATTTAAAATCATATTCAATCCAGATTTCAATTAATTCTGGAATTTCACTATTAAATTATTGATTTAATTATCCAATTAAACTCAATATTCGAATTTTAAATTATCCGACTTATTAATTCTACTTATTAATATTTAAAAATCAATTAAATATTCGAATTTTAATTATCAAAAATTCTGGGTCGTTACACTTTCTTTTGAAAACATTATCTTATAAGTAAAGAATCCCCTTCGAAAGCTTACTCTTTAAAACATATATTGATAGAAACCCCTTTGAATGAATTTAAAACCTTTTTCGAAAACATATGTTTCGACTCCTTCGAAGGTTTAAATAAAACAAAGGCAGACACTTCTCTTTTTTAAAACAAACCAAGGTATCGACCCCTTCGAAAGACATGCTTTCGACACCTAACCTTCCGCCTTTCACAAATCCACCGCGTACCATCTTTGTGATACCTTGTGTATTGGTTTCGGCCTAGTAGGTTCCAACTGGGTTGAAGGCGGAAGCACTGAGTCGAAAGGTACTTCTAAAGAAGGTGAAACCAACTTTTCTGGTAAACCTGGTTTAATACTAATTAAAGCAAACACATTTCTAACTAACCTGCCACGTGTAAACACTAGATTGGTTGCCTTAGTTTTTCAAATTCTTTACTAAAATAACTGCCACTAATTTCAGATCTAAACAATGGTTAAGTTAACAAATAATCCCTTCCGTTAAGCAAAACCAATACTGCAAAGAAGTCCCTCTTCTAACATAATTTAATTTGCATAGAAAATCACTTAGAAAAAATCCCAAAAAATTCCAAAAACTCACTTTAATCGTGTTATCAAACATATCAAAATTTCAGACCCAAATTCTCAATATAATTTCTAAAATAAATTTATAAACCCAAATAACCATATTTTCCTTCGAAAATTCATAACAACCTTTCCATGGCTTGGAAAATTATCGAGATTAAAACCCAACTCCAAAATCATGTTTTGCTTACATAAAAAATTTCCATGGCATTTAAACATCAACATAAATTGGTTTCTCCCTAAAAACCGTGAGAAATTCTATTTAAGCATCCTTGTTTAAATCAAATAAATTGTGATTCAAGCATATCATCCTCCAAATCATCATAAAAAAGAATTTACCTTTAAATTCAAAAACATATGATTATAAAACAAAATAAAGATGGAATTATTATTCACCTTGATTAAGATAAGAAGATGGATTGAGATTGATTTCCCCTAAGCTTGAATCTCTAGCTTTTAATTGAATTCCTCTGGTTAATGGCTGGCTCCCTTCTTACGTTTGTGTTATTGTTTTCAAAATGATGTAAATGGGAAATAAAATGGTAGGAATGAAAATATATAGAGGTTAGGGGTTATATGCGGCAAATACCCAATATACCCTTATGTAAATTAATTAGCTTATAACTCATTCTTAAGCCCATTTAATTATTTTATTAAGCACGACATTAATTAGATTTGTTCAAATCTCAACCCTCTTATCACTTAACATTTACATTATTCTATTTAATTTATCTAATTAAATCTCATGAATAATGTTATCAAAAATTAGGATTGTTACATTGAACAGCACAAACTCTTATGCATTTACTTTCTTGTTATCGTCTCTTGTAATATAAGCTATTATTTGAGAACCAAAGTAGTAAGAAATTTCTCATAGTAGACGTAGATCAAATTCGATCGAACCACTCTAAATCTTGTGTTTTTTTTACATTTTTACATACTTTAACTTCCTAATTTTATATTTTTAATCAAGGTGTTAGCAAGTAACCTTTGCTAATATCAACTCTTAATCAAAACTCCGAGGTTGGCTAAGTATTTAGTCAACATTAGTCATCTAGGATCGCTTCCATAATCAACAAAGATAATAATAATTGCAAATCTAGATTGAAGGACTCCAAATGCACTTTCTTCATCTTTCCTTTATGCATATTGCATCTCAACAAACTTTTTCTAATTTGATGTGAATGGATTTGAAATAGTCTTCACAATGGTACTACATTTCAGATAAATTCCATCTCCCAGATAATATCCATGTTCTTAGGTGTTTTGACCAAGTGTAGATGATATGTGGGTTGATTTATCAAGCACAAGATCATTAAACAACCATGACCTCTTAGCCAAGTTTATGTCATTATTATGGCTACACATCCCCAAGAAAGCATACCAAATCTACAAGTCATACAAAGCAACCGCTTCCAAAATAATATTTAGTTTTTTCCTTACCATTTTAAGATGTGTGATATGTCGTTAGGGTATTTCTTCCATTCCCAATTCATATAACCAGGACTTCTTAACATTCATGGCCATCCTCGGCTCTCATGTGTTTATCTTATTCTCACATCATCTTCTTCGTTTGGAAATCTTATATACGCAGTATCATACATGTCCACTATAGCTTGGCAGAATTTGTTTAGAGTTTCTAATATGGTACTCTTTATAGTCTAGTATGCATCCTATAACACATTCTTAGGGGCATCATCGGCTAACATTCAATAAGCGATGGTCAGATTTTGATTCCCGCTTAAACCTTGAGTTTTAATGCGTTTGGTTTACGAATAAAGTAATCATTATTGTTTTGATACCTGGCAAAATCCTCAAAAATAATTCTCATCGGTATTCTGAATCTCCTTCAAAACATATCTAGTCCGTATGTTGGATTTGGGTTGAAGTAATCACGCATGAATTTTTATAGAATGCAAAATGACTATGATTAATCTGTTCCCACCATACTCTCCATATGTTGACCCATAAACTTCATGGTATAGTTCTACTATTTCTTATCCTTCCTCAAATTATTCTCGTTGAATCGCTTTCTCATTAGAATCACTATCAAACTTCATAACTATTTGAGAAAAGATGCAAACATTATGTAACATCCCTTATCTAGAGGCCTAAAGCTAAGCACTACAGATGCTGCAGTCATCTATAGTATTAACTTACGATGACTAAATATGGCTATGTTACTGGTATCTATAATATCAGAAGCACTTGAATATGAAACAAATCACAAATTTCAAAATAGAATTTTTCCATTACATTTCAAAACACATGTTCCATATTCAGATTACATAATCCCAAACGTTTCCTAGGCAATGCTAAAATATACTATTACAAAATACGCCAAGAGCGACATATAAAGTTGCCCCCTTGGATGATCAAAGTCATAAAGTCATAACTGACTTAATACATACACAGTAGAAATAAACACAAAACAAAGAACTGCAACTCCTAAATAGCTATCTGTTAGCCTCCTGCTCGCCTTCAGTAACTTTATTCATCATCCTACTAAAACCTGAAAGAACCTCAACCCTCAGCCTACTCAAATCAATTTTGAGCACCCGAGAGTTTAAGGGGAAAACTATAAACTTCGAGTCAAACATAAAGCATGGTGTGAATAATACTATACATCTCGGTTATTTGATATTAAGTGAGACCATGCCGCTTAGCGGAACGGGTTTCCCCTCACTAATATCCTTTTTAAAGCATATCTTTTGCAAACCTTTATCCTGCAACCAAAACGGTTAAAACTGTGAAGCATCATTATATAAACATACATATCAGGTAACAAATGGACTATCTTTCCGAACATTACAGTTTTGTTTGGCTTATTATTAACCTTTGGCTGACTCGAGCCTACTAGACAGTATAACAAAATTATCTTACATCTATTAGACACCTCTTCTGGATGATCTGTCCTTAACTATCTGTTTAATACTTCCCTTCTGGACGGCCAGTCCCTAACTTAACATCTCCCGGGGTCACCTGATCCTAATGGTTTTGCGGGATCACCAATAACCTATCTGTATACAAACATATATTCCCTTCTGTGTGTAATCATAATTTTAGTCTTACCTGTGACAAAGTCATACACACTGGAATTTTGGACTAAATTAGCTGGGGCCAAGAGCTAATGTATAGGGCACAACCCTATACCAATCCCATCCGTTATTCTAATATCTAAGTCATTTTACTTAAGGATACCTTCCCATAATTTTCCTTGAAAACCTTTTCATTTAAAAATTGATTTAAACCTTTTAAATCAAACTTAAAAACAAGGAAAATATTTACACTCTATGCTTTACTCAAAATCACCTTGCCATGGTATATATACTTTACTCAAATCTTTGTTGATTAAAACCTTTAAACATTTGAAAGTACCCCTTTCGAACCTATTGAAAATACCCCTTTCGAAACCATGTAAAACCCTTTCTTTCATTTAGGCCGAAAGGCCAAATCTTCCTTTCGAAACCATACATATAAACCTTTCGAAACCATTGAAATTACTTTTCCTTCAAAAGTTAAAAACCTTAAACATCCCTCTTTAAAACCATTAAACATTGCCTTTCGAAACCATAGGAAAAACCTATCCTTTAAACCTTTCGAAACCATTGGAAAAGCCTTTCCTTTAGACCTTTCGAAACCATTGGGGAACAACACCTTCGAAACCATTCTTTAAAACCTTTCAAAAACATAGGGGAACCACCTCTTTGAAACCTTTCTTTTAAAACCTTTCGAAGGCATCGAAATCTTAAACCCTTCGAAAGCATTTGGGTTCAATTTTAAAACATGTGGAAAACACCTTTCGAAATCATTCAACACTGAACTAGTCGAAACCTTTGGGTTATTCTTTAAAAATCACTAAGGGTCACAACAACAAGGTCGAAAGCATACCCTTTCAAAAGCTATAACTTATGTTGGGAAGTTATGGTGTCAAAATCACCCCTTTCGAAAGCATTAGAGAAGCAGCAGTGTTTTTATAAAACAAAACAACCCCTTCGAAAGCTCTGTTTCGAAAGGTGGAAGGCGGTAGTAAAAGGTTCGACATAATCAAAAGCTATTATTTAAAAACAAAGGTGCAACTATCTCGAAACCAACCTTTAAAACCATTGACTTAGCCGAAAGCTACATAGGCAAAAGCTACATAAGCGAAAGCAAGCAGGCACCCTTTTCTTTTACAACAAAACGGTGCTTCTACCCTTTCGGAACCCCTTGGCGTCGACTCTTACCTTCCGCCTTTGTCTAATTCACCATGTACCGAAATTGATACTATGTGCATTGGTTTGAGGAAGGAGGCGGAGGGTCTTAGTCGAAAGCAACCTGGGTGAAACCAAAAGAAGCGAAACATGCTTTTGGCCTGAATTTCAGATTTTAAACCCTTTTTAATAAACTTTTTAACTAACCTGCCTTGTTTGTCAAACTCATACTGGTTGCAAATTTTTCTTTTCTAAAAGTACTGCCAAAATTTTAGAATTAATTAATTTAAATCATTTGCAAAATACCCATTCTCCTTAATTAAATATATAAAACATTTAAGTCTCATACCTTAAATAATTTTATGTGTTCATCAAAACACTTTGGAAAATTCTACAAAAAATCCAAAAAATTCCTTTCAATATGTTTTCTAACGTATATAAATTCCAGACCCAAATAATTATTTATTTTGTAGTAAATAATTTATAACCCAATAAATCATTTTCTTTACTAGAAAATTAATATAAAATCCACACTAATTCATAAAATTATGAAAATTGAAACCCATCTCTAAAATAATATTTCTATTCTATAGCTAAAATCACAAAGCATTTGGATGTCATTAAATAGGGTTTTCACATTAAAACATAGCATACAATCCATATGAACAAGCATAAATCATCAACATGTATATATAAACATTTTGCTCTTCAAAATCATGGCTAAATCATGCAAGATAAACTCCGGTTTCCTCTTAAAACCAAAGTCATTTAGAAAACTTGAGATGTAGAAATTATTCACCTTAGCTTTGTGATTAGGATGTGAGATTTGATCTTGATTAATTGATTTGATTCTTTTCTTGAATCCTAGCTTTACCTTCTCTTGAGATTTCTAATGGTGGCCAACCTTAGGAGTTTTTATTTAAGAAAATGTGAAATGAACATATGTTTTGTTTCCCTAAGGGTTTAGGGTATAAGTTTTATCATTTTCCTATTTTTCCCTTCCCTATTTCCTAACACTTAGCTCCATATTAGTTCATTCATTTATTCAATAACATGGCACGACTACCCTTTAATTAAATCACAAATCTCAATCCATAATCAACCTACATTATTTAATTTGGTTTAACTAATTAAATTTCCTAAATAATGTCACTAAAAATACGGGGTGTTACACATTATGTCAGTTTTTAATTGGATGATTTTATCCTCCATCTGAACCAAGCGCTATTTCGATGGATTTGGGATATTTGAATACTCATGAGGTAGACAAAGAGCGAAGAACAAAGATATAATGGTAAAAACGAAATCCTAAGACCAAGGAATAACTCGGTACACATCATTATGGATCGATATCGTAGTTTGTAGGTTAGACAGCTAAACCTAGTCAAATATAGAGACCAAGTCAAGAGGAGGACCAACTGGCACATGTAGATAACTCGGTACCAAGTTATAATGCTCAGTATCGATCATTTTATGTTCGTGAAGTCTTTAATTTTGACCAAATCTCTTTACTCAAACATCGGATCTGGAGTGGAGAATGTGCTCAAGAGAATTCTAGCAATTTTGGTGGATAATTTCGTCTATAAATAGCAAGGGTAGTGCATTAGAAAAGGTTCTTCTCTTTGTTATTTGATTTCTGCACCCAAACTTTTCTGAATTCATACCCCAAACGTTTTGAATCTTGAGTTGTTGTGATTTTCTTTTAAAAAGCAACATATAATCGGTAATAAAGCTAATAGTAGACATAGGCTATTGATTTTGGCCGAACCACTCTAAATTCATATGTTTTATTCCTTTTAATTCTTAAATCTGTATAATTCTCATTTGTTGCTTAATCGGGTGATTCTTCCATTTTTGGTGCAAATATTTTGGTGCTTTCACTGGGAAAGATTCATCTTGGGTGAAGATATTTTCTTTTACTTTGGGTTGGAAGATAGCTAAAGGCTAGATCTAAGAATTTTTGTTGTTAAAGATCCATGGTTACTTGGATTTGGAAGGAATCTATCATTGGATCTAAGGGGAATTAGCTCCCCAAAAGGATAAGGAGAATTCTACTACATCTAGAGCTTTTGCTGAAAAAAAGAATAAAAACTCTCACTAATTAAAGGAGACGAATCAACGATCTCTTCTGGAGGCCCTAAGTGTAGTAGAGACAGTGACAAGGGTGTAATTGGATCGTATAAGGATTGAAATGAATAAGAGAATGGTGGAGAGCCAAAATACCATCTTGTAGAGGATGGAGAAAAGCATTGCAGTAATGATCCAACTACCACAAAGGCGTAGGAAGAACCATAGAGATTCATCATCTTTGGACTTCAAGGAAGAGAGTGCATCTTCATTAGATCGAAGTCATAGAAAAGGAAAATAGAGGATGAAAAAGAGGGAAGCTCGGACATTGAAGATGGGAAATAAAAGAGTTGTAGTTGAAAATCCCCAAGCCATAACGATCAGTACCAATTGGTCACTACTTGGTGCCGATCTTTCTTTCTTGCAGGATTGCCCTTAGTGACTTTGAGGCTGTGATTTAGGAGTAGGCTATTGTCAATATTGAGCCAGTCCTTGGTGGTTAGATTGGTGGTGTTCACTAAGGCTACAGAGCCCGCTCTAGATTAACGCCAGAGAGGACCTAGTCGAACAATTATGTGGAGATAGAGTAACCCAAACATCATGAAACTAACCAAGAATGTCTGCAAAGTCAAACACTCAGGCAGTTCCTAACGTTCGCCTTCTAATCGTCCAAGCCAGTGAGGAGTACATCGATGATATGGTCAGGAGATCATTGAGTGAAATCTAGCATAGAAATAATGGTTAATGAGGTTCATCGCCCAATCGAACCCTATTCACCGAGAACTTTTTAGCGGACAAGTACCCAAAGAATTTTATGATGCTAACTATATCATCTTATAATGGAACTACTGATCCATGGTAGCATTTGTTAAAGTATGGATGGCATATGGACAACACTTATGCTATAGACGAATTGAGATGTAAGTGCTTTCCTATATTCTTAGATGAAGTTGCTACGATGTGGTTCACTCAGCTTGTACCGAGGTCCATATCATCCTTTGATCAGTTAGTGGAGAAGCTCATGGAATAGTTTTAGGTCCACGCTGTATGGCATAAAGACATGTGTAGTTATTGAATCTTTATCAGAGTCTTGGAGAGACTCTGAAAAACTTTCGAACAAGATTTAATGCCGCGATAACAAAATTGAGTATTCCTAGAAAGGAGATTGTTTTGATGGCATTGATCGATGGGGTTCATCCTAGGGAAGTTTTTGATAGGTGGTTGAAGAGAAATCAATCGACTACCATGGAGAAGTTTTATTGAAAGGCATCCTAATTTCTACCCTTAGAAGAGGAGGATTTGGCTATCAGGTTAGCTATTGATAGTTAAGAGGGACTAAGTAGTGCAATACAAAGAAATGTTGCTATCAAGCAAACTGGTGATATTGTTGGAAACATTGCAGTAAATGTCGTGAAAAGAAAGAACCAAGGGGCTGGTGGGAAGAGCAAGACATCAAGAAGCGCGCTAGGTATATCAAACCTGAAGATTACACTCCACCAAATGATTCGGTTGAAAACATATACCTTGTAACGCAAGGCATTGAAAATTATAAGAAACCGGCCTTGAGACAGGCTATTGAATAGGAAAGACGCTCGAGGAAGTATTGTCGCTTTCATGAAACCCACGAGAACAATACCAATGAGTGTAGGCACTTGATAGATTTATTGAGGACTTGATAAGGAAGAAAAAGCTATAATAGTATGGTAGAACTCGCAAACCAGTAGGCAGGTGAATGGAAGACCCCAATGGCATATTTCCAAAAGAGATCAGGCTGAGAGGCAAAGACATCCTGAGAAGAGGATTGCGATAAATACCATCTTTGGAGGACCTCACCCTATAGTGAGATGATGGAATGAGATGGAAAAATATGGCAGCTCATTAAGGCATGCACCTCAAGAATAGTACTTCATCGTAGAAGGCAGAAATCTAGGGAAAAAGTAGAGGACGATGAATGATGACATTGTTTTTAGAAGCAAATATGCTGACTAGATAGAAGTGTTGATACTTGTACCCATGGTGATTACGACCGTAGTTGGGCTAGCAACAGTACATCAAGTCCTTATTGATTATGGGAGCTTTGTTAATATTTTATTCAAAAAGACTTTTGACAAAATGCAAATCAATGCGAAGGACATGAAGCCTCGTAAATCTTATATTTAGGGATTTACCAAAGAGGCTGAGGAGCCCAATGGTTGTATTGATTTGTTTGTTAAGTTTGGCGAAGGAGACTGCAAGATTGTCCGGGTACATGTGTTCATTATGGTCGATGGATTCTTGTCCTATAACGTTTTCTTGGGCCAACCGGCCCTTGGTAGTTTTAGATAGCCCTTGCTCCATGATGTTTAATGGTGAAGTTCCCTACTAAGAACATAATAGGAGCAATTCAAGGCAGCCAGAGCAATGGTCAAGATTTTATGTCATAGAACTCAGAGAGGTGAAGAAAAATGAGAAAATAAAGGACATATAGAAGTATCTCGGTATCAGTCAGTGCTACGCGTCCACCGTATAATCTCATATGAGTACCATTTGCGATAGAATCGTCCTCATTGGCTAAAGTACATTTATCTAACCCTTCAACGTCCTATCGTCATCTCATAGGGAACTAGCCTCCCTACTATCCCTAACATCCACTCATATGTATGCAATACACTTATACATATGATTAATAGTTTATATTTTAACCTGGGCCTTAGGCCGAGGTTCATATTATGCATTTTAGCCTTGCGGTCGACCACTCAAACTGAATTGTCGACTTTATTAATTTCATCAATTATAACTTACCGAGTGAACCTTAACCATCGGCTTGCAGTGACCGGTCTTTGTAATTTACGCTACATTTTATTTATTTCAAATTTATAGGTTTGTACGGTTTACATATAATAGTTTAACTTAGGGTAAATCAATTTTAGGGGTTTCAATTCAATAATCGAGGGGCTTAACTTGGGTTAATAAAAGTGAGATTAGTCAATTTATATCAATTTAAATCTCTAATTTAAACTTAGGTTTAACAATTAATGCTTACATTTTACAATTTAACTACTGACATCATAGATCAGATAAAATAGGTTAAAATTAACTATAAATAATCAGCTTATTAAACTTGTTCTCACTTACCTCTGATCTAAGATGTTACTTCTAAACTTCGTCGGAGAATTGTCACCCATTAACTTGCCCCCTCCTTGATTTGATCCATTGGCGCTCTATTACTTTGATTTTAATTTATTTTTGAAAGAAAGTTTACAAGTGAAGAGAAGAAATTTTGGTAGAGTTTCGGTATGCTTTTTATATCTAATGAAATTAGAGTTAGCCTAGGTGTTAATTTATAGAGGTTTGAGATTGATTTGGAGCATCGTACTTGACCTAGAGAATCTTTGTACTCATCATAACCATACATCGAAAACTTGGCAACAAAGAAAAATATTTTGGTCGATCATCATCGTTCAATCGCACGCTCAAATTTGTGAATATTACATGCCAATGGTCGACCATCTATGCGGACCGATCGATTGCTACCGGTTGGTCGTCGAAACCCAGGGGCGACAACTACCGGTCAACTGTCGAACCCCAGGGGTCGACAACTTGTAGTGTTAACTTTTTTAGGAAATTTTTTATTTTTAGTTTATTTCGTTTTCAAATTTTCAAACGTCTGTAACTTCTCCGTTCTAATTCAGATGTCAAACTGTTATAATTGAAAATTGTCTAGAAAATCACTACGAACACAATAGTGCAAGTTTCATAGCCAAATTCATATGTTTGTGAAAATTTCATTTTAGCTCTTGTTTTATTTAGATTTAATTTTGTTATTAAATTTTTTGCTAAATTTCTAGGGTATTATATTCTCCCCCTTAAAGGACTTCGTCTTCAAAATCTCAAAGGATGAAAAATTGTTGTAAACGCAACAAAAAATAGCTACAACCATCTATTCATCCATTATCCACGAGCAATCATTATCCTCAGTTGATTTTTCTAATGAAATATGTATATATGCAAGCGTGAAATGCATGTGAACCTACACTATTCAAAGAGTAGGCGATCTCCTGATCTAGTCTACCTTATGTAATGCAAGTGCTCATGCCATGAATCTAGAATGTATGCAATTCTAAGTAATATACTTGCAATTCCACATGTATGCACAACCGTTCAATCTATATGCAATATCCATATGCATAATGCTCAATAAGATAAACAACAAATAAAAGATAATGCGAGTGTGTATGTATTATCTAGAGAGTATATCGTCCTAAATGTGTAACAGAAACAATCCAATTAATACATCCACTAGCATCATCATCCATAATATGTCCTAATGACACTTTACAACCATCCCTACCATCTAATGATCTCTACCTAAAGGGTATACCAAGCTAAGTTTTAATGCCTAAGTAACCTTTACTTATTAACTTAAATTAGGAACGTACTAGAAAAGAGTTGTGGGTGGGTAGCTCGGATCTTCTCATCGGGCTCCCATGTACTCTTTACTAGATCTTCTCCATATTGGACCTTAACAAGTTTGGTTTCTTTGTTGCGGAGTCGCTTTGTACCATGCTTAAGAATACAAGTGGGTGCACGATGAACAAGTGACACCCTCTCTACCTTCACCTTCTCTAACTGACTCGGCTCGACCATGGTAGCTGAATCATGCAAACACTTGCACAAGTGCGATGTATGGAAAACATCATGTATTTCCGCCAAATTCTCAGGAAGCTCCACCCTATATGCCAACTTCCCTATCCTCTTTGTAACAGGAAAAGATCTTACGAACTTCGGTGCTAGCTTCACCAAACTGCCAAACCTCATGACGTGCCTAATAGGTGAGACCTTCATAAACACTATGTTGCCCATTGCGAACTCTAACTCCGTACATCTCCTGTTAGCATAAAATTTATGTCTATCTTGTGTGGTTTTCATTCTCCTATGGATCAAGTTTACTTTCTCCGATGTCTCCCTCACCATATCCGATCCAAGAATAATCCTATCCATAGTGTCCCACCAACATGATGGTGATATGCAAGATCTACCGTATAGCACCTTAAATGGTGCTATCCCAATGCTCTCTTGATAGCTGTTATTATAGGTAAACTCCATCAATGGTAAACGATCCTCCTAAGAACCTCCAAAATCCAAGATACACATCCGAAGCAAATCGTCCAAAAATCGATTCACTCTCTTCGTCTGTCCATCCATCTACGGGTGATAAGCGGTACTCAAACTCAGCTCGATGCCCAAAGCCTTCTGTAGACACCTCCAAAACTCACTGGTGAAAACCGGATCATGGTCACTAACTATGCTAGTAGGAACTCCATTAACCTAATGACCTCCCTCATGTATAGAGTCACCAAAGATGCCACCATCCTCATTCTTCTAACCGGTATAAAATGAGCGCATTTGGTCAGCCAATCTACTATGACCTAAATACTCTCATTCCCTCTCCTTCTTTTCGATAATCCATCAATAAAATCCATAGAGATACTCTCCCACTTCAACTGAGGAATATCCAATGGTTGCAACAATCCTCCTGGCTTCTTCTGCTCTACCTTTACCCTCTAATAAGTCATACATCGAGGTACATACTCCACCGCATGCTTCTTCATGCCCGACCAATGAAAGAATCTCTTCATGTCATAGTACATCTTGTCTCCTCCAAGATGAAAGGTCATCCTAAAATGATGAGACACTGACAACACTAGGTTAATCAACTATATAATGAGAGGAACACACAACCTACCATCTCTCTACAACCATCCCTTCAAGTCAATGGTATAATGCCTCAAGTGATTCGACTACTCTCCCATACCAAGATTTTCAAAAATATTTACTTGCTTCTTATCTTACTTCTGACTAGATCCAATACGTTCCATAAGTGTAGGCTGCACATCCAAGGCTACTAACAATCCTGGAGTAATGTATGATGATCGTCGGAAGTAAAATTTAGAAATGAACTCCAAATGCCTCCACTCCAAGAACAGAGGACTCAATACTGCATGTTGTCTACTCAAGGCATCGGCTACTACATTACCCTTGCCTGTGGTATATGAGATATCGAAATCGTACGATGTCAAAAACTCCATCCATATTCGCTGCCTTAAATTCAAGTCCTTCTAGAAGAAAAAATCTTCAAAGACTTGTGATCCATATACAGCTCAAACCACTCTCCTAAAGGATAATGCCTCCATGACTTAAGCACAAAGTCAATGGCCGCTAACTCAAGATCATGGGTAGGGTTGTTTCTCTCATGGACCTTCAACTGTCGACTACATAGCTTACCACCCTTCCTTCTTGCATCAAGACTGTACCCAACCTCGTAGCGGATGCATTGGTATATACTGAGAATGTCTTCATACCATCGGGCAATACGAAAACAAGTGCACTAGTAAACGCCTCCTTTAGCTTAATAAAAGCATCCTCAAACTTCGTGTCCCACAAGAAAACTAAATTCTTCTTGGTGAGGCGGGTTAAAGGGGCAGAGATCTTCGTAAAGTCCTTAATGAACTTCTGATAGTAGCCCATCAAACCAAGGAACCTCCTCACTTCTCTGGCATTCTTCGGCATATGCTAATCTTGAACTGCTGCAACTTTACTGGAATTAACTACCAGCCCACTTTTTGAGACAACGAGTACCAAAAAACGTACGCCGGAAGTGACACTTTGAAAACTTTGCCTTTAACTTATGCTCAGGTAGCATATTGAGCATGTAACGACCCGTAAAATTTAACTAGTTTTAATAGCGTTATTAATTGAAATTTTGTGAAATTTTAAAAATAAAATATTGAAATAAAAATTTAATATTTGAAATGCGTCTAGTTAAACATAGCAACTGGTAAATTTTCATCCAAAAATATGAAAGTTTATTTCGTGTGTAATTTTATTTCAATTTAATCAGTTAGAAATTGATGAAAATAAAATGTTTTTGAAACCTAAATATTTTTATATAGAAAAATTCTAAATCATCTTCTGACCGAGATGTCATTTTTTGTTTTTCAAAATTCGGACTTCTTTAGCTCTGTCGATCTTATTTTTCTGCGTTTTTGCTGCGTTTTCCACTAGTAGAAATTTCGAATTTTTATTATTCAATCAAATCACTGATATCTGTATACCGTTTTAAACGTCTCATCGCGCTGGTCACCATGGTATATTCATTTCTGTGTTTCAATGTCCGGTTCGCGATGAAACTGCGAAACGGATAACCGTATCGGTACGTTTTTTTTACTTTGATTTCTTTGACCATTCATTTATACGCCTTGTTATACCAACAGCCAGCCATCAAAATTATATTTCCATGAATTGAACCATTGACTATCGACATTCCCATTAAAACACGGTGGTACGTTTCTCAGCCTTTTCGTTTTCTTGTCTGTTCATACTTCTCTAAAAAAAAGAGAAGAGTGGGTCTCTATTGTTTTTCCTGAAGCCATCTTCCTCTGGCTATTCATTTTTCATAAAAAAACTTAACCATGGCCGAACTACCCCAGCCGAAACCCCATGCCAAGATCACCCCTTTCTCCTTTAGTTTTACCCCACCGCTGTCCTCCTCCGACTCTGTCGCCTTCCACCGCGTCTCACTCCAGCCTGTATTGGCCGACCACCTTGCTCTTCGATTTCAACAGGTCCCAACCCAGTTCGCCATCACCTGACCCTTCCCATCGGCCTTAGCTCTAACCACGTCTCCATCAGTGGCCGAGCTTTCCTCCCTGACCCAACTGCGGCATCTCCTCCTCCTTTGTCTATGTATGTATGCATGCGGTAAGTTGTATATATTTATAAAGTTTCAAAATATATTTTATTATATAAGATTTTAAATATATGGTAAGTTCTATTATTTTATACTGTATATTTATATTACTTAACTATAGTATGTTTATGTCTATAAAAAATGTTTTGAGTTATGTATAGTCGGTTGTGTTTGTTTATATGATCTGTATATATTATTTTTTAGATAAGTTCAGCTATAGGTGGCTTATATATTTCATAGGTTGGTATAGCATGTTGTTGTGATTGTTAGTAATAAAATATTTGAGCAGTTTTGTATCTTATTTATGATCTGGTCGTACATATAGATAGGCTTAAAGTATATGTTTTATATGAAACTTACATACAACGGACAATATTAATAGCATACTTGATGATATACAAATAGTTTGTATGAGGCTTGGTAGTGGTCTTCGTGTTTATTTAAAACTAGTTTTATAAGTTTAGATAAGTTATAAATTTTAGGACTTATATGTTATCTGTTGAACTATATATATAAATTTCATGCATTTCGTTCATTTATATAGTCTGTTTTATGAGTATAGGATTTATGTAATGGTATATATATTATATTATCTTATACATATGTTTGATATATATTATGCTTTAAAATTTTAAATCTTATCGGTATATATATGTATTAGTTTAAAGTATAAGTCATATTGTATCGAGTCTGTTAGTATATAAAGTTATTAAGGTGTATTCACCCTACTGCATACTTTTAGTCGAGAAAAGAAAATTTTAATTAAAGTTATTTATATCTAAGTATACAATTTTTAAATTTGTATAGTTTGTTAGAAGTTCTGTTATACAAATTTATATGGAAGTATAGTTGTTAGAACATTTGTTTTATTGTATACATAGAGTGTTGGGTGTTGACAGTATCAAAGTTGCACATAATTTGTTAAGTTATATTTGTCACATGCATGACAGGTCGTTGTATATAATTAAGAAAGTTATATATAGAATTTTTATTATATATGGTTACGGTTTATAGAGGTTATATTGATATTTCATGCATTATCTGGTTATATGTATTACTGTGTACAAGATTTTGAGTTAGTTATAATATCAGGTTATGTATGAATTAGTAAGGTGTAAATATAATAATTTGTGAGTTTGTATTGTTTATGATAAATATTGATAAATGTGGAAAATATAATCTAGTATTGTTGTTCTGATGTTTTATTTTCTATATAAAATTTTACATAGGTTAGTTTATTTCACAAAATATAGTTATATATTGTTATATATATAAGTTCACCGATACCATTTATCTTCATTGATCTAGTTCTAATTTGATTTCGTCAATTCCTTATTATCAGCTTTGTTCGTCGACTCGAATTCAATCTTGTCTTATTTTGAGATTCATGCCTGGATTTCGTGACTCAATTTCATCGCCTTTTTCTCTAGCCTCGAAAGGTGAGCAATCACTCACGATTAATGTTCTTATATTTATTAAATTTGATTTCAAATTGAAACGACAATTGAAATATGCTGCTGTTAGTTATTTATATTTCTATATCTATGCCATCATCTGTATCTGTTCACCTGTGACTTCTGACACCATTATCTATTATTTATATTGATATATATATGCCATCATCTGTATCTGTTCACCTGTGACATCTGACACCTTATCTGTTATTTATACTGATGATATATGCGTGTTACCGTTGTTATATTTTTATCATATCTGTTATCACTCTACAAGTTCCCTGTTAATATAGAATTCACTATAGGTTGAAATGATACACACCCGAACGATCTGTAGAATAGGAGAAAATTGTTATGGGTTGAAATGATAAACCCAAGCGATTTTCAATTGAATTGAATTTGGGATTACGGGTTGAAATGATATATATACCCGTATATATTTAAATTACGAATTGAAATGATAAATATCCGTATCACTTGACCATAGGGTAGAAAATTATATACAGACACCGTTGGTCATATATCAATAATTTGAAATGATTTCTATGGTTTTGAAGGAAATATATGGTTGTAATAAATATTGATTTTAAAGTTCTAATAAAGTTGATTTAATAAATTCGATTTAATCAATATAAAATACTACTTAAGTATTTATGAAAATTTATATTTTCAAATATAGAGTTTATAATGATTCGGGTTGGAAAGATAAATTGAAATTGATTTGAAATTATATTTATTTAAGAATTTTACTTAAATAAGGTTGATTTGAAATTTATTAAATTTGAAAATTTAAAGATATGTTTTATAACTTGAATTTGATTAAAAGTGACTTAAATGAATATTTCAAACTTATATAAATTTAAATGGGATATTTTGTTTATTTAAATTTTTATATTGAAGTTGTATTTAGATGTATTGAAATGATTAAAGAAATATCTCAGAAACAAAATAAAATGAAATTAAATTGAGATATAATGGAATTATCAAAATTTAGTTTTGAAATGTGAATATTTAAAGCTTTGAAATATATTGAAATTTGAAATGGCTTATTTTGTGGTTCAAATATGTATTTGAAATTGATAATTTGAAATGGTTTATTGAAAAGCTGAATCGAGTTGAAATTGATGATTTGAGATTTGATTAAATTTTAATTTTGGAATTCGATTTTATGTGAATTGATTAGTGAAATTTGAGGAAGCTATTTTTATATAAAGTATTTTTAAACTATATCTAAAACTATTTATATTTTACTTTATAAATTTTAATATAAATTATTTTAATATAAATCATTTTCAATATAAATTATTTTTTTATAAACTATTTTAACTTACAACTATTTTATATAAACTATTTTATTGTATAAACTATTTTTCTATATATACAAATTTTAATGTCTAAACTGTTTAAGAGGAAAGTGTTATGATTTCCAAAATGCTATAATTTCAAAGTGTTATGATTTCCAAAATGCTATGGTTTCAAAGCTGTGATTTCCAAAGTGTTTTGATTTTTAAAAGACTATGATTTCGAAAGTGTTATAACTTTGGAAAAGTACTATGATTTTGGAAATGGATTTATTTGGAGTGAAAGTGATATCGTATTGATATGGTTTTGAAATGACAATGATATGTCGGTTTTGAAATATAACTATTTTGAAAGTTTATTAAATGACCATCAGTGTAATTAATACGTAGTTATTAAAGAGACCGAGATCGGATATGGACATACTCTCCGTCGATACCGAAAACCACTTTAATAACTAATATACGTGGAGTGTTGATCCAGAACGAAGTGGATGGTTTTGATGAACGTGTTGACTGAAGAAAGAGAACGATTTTGGATGACCCCTGACATGACTAAAACAGGAGCCCTACCGGGCCATTGAGGTTCGCCACCTCTAGCGGACACACTTCTTCATTACCATATCTATTACTTTTGTGATTCGATTTGGGTGCACACCTCGATTATGGGAGTGTTGTTTCGTGGTGTTGGGGTAGTAGCTGCTATGCCCAACATCAGTCCGGATGACGCAACTACTAGTATCCTAGTTGGTATCACCTCATGTACCTTGTCATACTGATTATCCTATTTGCGACCACTATGATTTGTTTTGTGTTATACCTATGGGGTACCCTTTGATAACCACTAGTTTACGGTGGGGCTTACGGTGCTGTATAGACTATGACATTATAAAATTGTGTTAAGGGGGATTATGGTAACGCCTTAACGCTATTTTAATATCGTACTTTACTGATTAGACATTATCTACTTAGCGTACAATACTACATAGTAGATAGTTTAACGGCTCCTTAGAGGATGGTTATCCCAAACACCCTTTGAGTTACTTGTATTTCAGTCGTTATTTCACTTGAGTTGGATTTATTGATATAAGAATGTTAATCCTGACTCGAGTGTTTTGTGTTTTCTTTACGCTCGGGTCAGACTGAGTGATACAGTATTCGAGACTCACCTTTGGAGTTGGAGCTTCGCTTGGAGATCCAACTATCTATCCAGCTTTCAGATATTCAGTTGATTCCAGTGATGTATTCTGATATTGTATTTGACTATTGTATTCGAGACTTCTATTGTAACTTGTATAACTCTGTTATATATATAGTAGCTTCATGAACTACTATTCTTTTGTTTCCGCTGCATTGTTGTTATATTACTCTGTGTCTGTGATCTGTGATTATATCTATTTACTATATATGCTGAGTTTTACCAATTTAAATTAACAATTCGGTATTTTGAATTATTCAAGTCCGACATGTGCGGATGCGAATAGTCCAAAATAGCGGGTCGTTACAGTTGGTATCAGAGCTTTGGTAGCTCTAGGAAAAACTTAGCATATATGGGAAATGTATTTACAGAATCACTCTCATTTGAGTTTCAATCTCTTCCTTTTGACTCTATTCTTTTGAAATTTGGAATGTTCCATGCGGTTCCAAAAATTCATTCGTGTCCCTCACTGTAACAACCCTGTATTTTACAAATATTCTTAAATTGATTTTTTCCAGATTCAAAAGCTTTATTTATGAAAAAGAATAAATTTTGTTATTTTAAATATAAAAACTTTGACTTTGATGTGGATTAGAATTTCAAATATGACTAAATTTAATATTTCCTGAAAATGTGAATTTTGGTCAATAGTCAAACTTTGACCTTTAAGTTTAAATTTTAAATAGTTTGAAATTTTAAATTTTATCATTTATTATGAAAATAGATTTAATAACTTGAACACTACTTTTCGTTTCGTTGAAAACGGAGTTAAAATGTAAAAGTTATGTACATTTCAATTTTTAGTATAATTTGTTTTATTGTGCAATTTTGCCTATTTTAAATTTTATAAATCATATTTTCTTTCTTATTATTTATTTTAATATGTGTCAATATGTTAATTTATGTATATTTTTATCTCTAAATATTTTTAAAAATAATAATAGAATTTTCCAAAATTTACTATGATGATTTCCTATTTTTAAAGGTTGTTTTCCTATTTTCTGCTATTTTCTCCATTTAAAAATTATATGTAAATTAAATTTTTAATATTTATTTTGTGAATATATTTTTATTTTATGTTATTATTTATGTTTAAAAATATATTACAAGCTCATATAAATTTTCTAAAATTTATTCTATTCAATTTCAAATTTTCTAGACTAGTTTACTATTTTTAAGCAATTTCCTTAATTCTTTTTATATTTTCTTTAAATTTAATTATATATTTTTATTTTATTTCACTTTGTTTCTGTTTTTAGATGTACTTTCTGAATTTTATTTTATTTTATTTGATTTAAAAGAAAAGGAAGTATGGAAGGTTTTAAAAGCTAAGAAACGTAAAGTCGTTTCACCGTTTCTTTTACCGTTTCTTTTTCAATCAATACATCAGTTATTTTGGCCGTTCCTTATTCTTTCTTCAGCTGTACCTCTCTCTTATTCACGTGAAAAACTTCTCAAAATTTCAGTTCTCATCTCCTAAAACTCACGGCTAAGAAAAATTTGCCAATGGCTTCCATTCTCTACTTCTTCTCTTCACTTTTCCTCTTTTCTTTCAATGATTTTGCTTGATCTCTTCACATGTTTGCTTGGCCTAGCCTCTACCACCTTCATCCCCATCATCACCTCCTCCATCTACTACAGCAAACACTCCCTTCCCTCTGACCAAGACAGGCCATGACCTTCCACTTGAAGCCATCACCACAAAACTCCACAAAACATTGCCTAGACCACACATATCATCACCTACCCTCCATATCTTGCTTTGGCCACCCCCTTAGCCGCCACCACCACTTGCTACATGACCTTTGGCTGCTGCTGCACCATCACCCTCCACTGTCTAGACCTGTACCATGCAAGGGCCAAGCCCCACTTGCCTTTGGATGAGCCAAAAATGCACTAAAACTCCACTTATTTTGCCTTGACCCTTTGTCTTATTCATATGTAACTCCTACCATCATCATCTCCTTGTTGCCATGCTATTTTGATGCCATAAACTGAGATTATGTCCAGCTATGGCTGAGCAAAAGATCCCCTTTGTCAAGCTCTTGAATGGTTAAAGAAAGGTCGAATCACTTTGCCCTTTGTTGCTTTTTATTTCAAGTCATTTCGATATTGTTTTGTGTTACATATTTATGTATACATTGTCTTGTTTTGTTTATATGTATACAAGGCAATTATATTTGGCTCTACACTCTCAAATCATATTCATGTTGTCGTGCCTTCAAAGATTCTGTGTTGTGTGTTTGGTCGTCATCTCCAGCTTAAACAAGTGAGTTATTCTCACCAGACAATATGTACCTATATAACTAGTAAATTGACACCCTGTGAATCTGTAGAAATATATTATCATGTTATATATGCCTATATTATTATCATATGATGTTCACACCTGTTATTACACCTGTTATATCATATGTTACTATTATTTAATGTTATTCTGTTATTTATATCAGTTATCACCATTGCAAGTTCCCTGTAGACTAGAATCACTATGGGTTGAAATGATATATACCCAAACGGACTTTAGAATAGGGAAAAATCGTTATGGGCTGAAATGATAGGCCTGAATGGTTTTTATTTAATTTATTTTAACTTGGGATTGCGGGTTTGAAATGATAGAACCCGGATTTTTCTTTTTAAACTACGGATTGAAATGATACATATCCGTATCACTTGACCTAGGCTAGAAAACTATATACAGGCCCGTGGTTATTTTATAAGGTGTTTTGGATATTTTTATGTATTTTAAAAATATAAATTTATGAAATTTGATTTAAACATATTTTGAAATATTTTTAATTAAAGAAATTATGATTTTTCTATGTGTTAAAAATGTAATAAATGAATGGTTTAACTTGATTTTTTGAAATATAACTCAAGTTTGGAAATTTGGAATTTTGGTTAAAAATGATATTTAAGTTATATAAATAAAATGGAAATTTAATTATATTTGGAAAATGGTAATTATGATAATTTGATTTAATTTGAATTTAAATGATTGATTAAAGTATTATTGATTTTTCTATGAATTTAAGTGGTTAAATAAATGAATGTTTAAAAGTGATCTTTTAAAATATAACTTGACTTGGAAATGTGAAATTTAGTTTTAATTAAAGGTTTAAGTTAATTAAATAAAATTTGAAATTTAGTTAAATTTGTGAAAAGGTAATTAAACTCTGAATTTGATTTGACAGCATTTTTGAAATGTATGTAAAAGATATTACAGCATTTTGCAAATGCTGTAGTTGTTTAAATGAACTAAAAAAAGTTAATTTGAAATAAAGGCTATTATAGCACTTTGTAAGTGCTGTAGTGGTTAAACTTAACATTTAAGTTTATTTTAAATTTAATGGAAATATATTACAGCATTTAAGTGCCGTCGTTTTGTTAAATGAACTATTTTAAACTATAACTTTACGTAGCATTTTGTAAGTGCTACGGAAACTGTATTGTTGTTGTTTTAATAAATTTTAATGAAAAATAATCTTTGGAAAATGATATAATTTTGGAAATTAAAGGTTAAATTTCTAAAGATAATGAAGAGACATTTAAATGGTTTTAAATGGAAGAATTTGATTTTAATGTGAGTTTAAAATGGTATTTAAATTTAATAAAATGAATGGATTCAAATGGTATTTAAATGAAATATAAATGAATGATGCTTTGAATAATATTTTGATATTTTGAAATGTATATAAATGATTTTGAATTTATGAAATGTGGAATATTTAAGCTTTGAAATATACTAAAGATTGAATATTGTATTTTGTGAATTGAACCTATATTTGAAATTTTAAGATTTGAAATGGTTTGTTAGTAAACTGAATTTGAGTTGAAAATGATGGTTTGAATTAAATTTAAATTAAAATTTGGAATTTGGGTTTAATTTAATAAATTTGTAAATATGTAGAATTAAAAGATGATTTCAAATATATGTTTTCGAAATGTTGTGATTTTCAAAGTATAATGATTTCAAATGTTTTAGTTTCAAAAGAATTATAACTTTGAAAGTATAGACTATTTGAAAGGTGAATATATGTTTGAAATGGAAATGATGTTGTTTTGAAATGAACATAGTTTTGAAATAAAAATGATTTTGATTTCGAAGTATAACTATCAAAGATATGATATTTTGATATATTAAATGATTTGAAATGAAGTTTTGTAAGGATATGATATTTTATTATATTAAAATGATTTGAAATGAAGTTTTGAAATGATATGAAAATTTAAATATATGGAAATGGTTTGGAATTGATTTAATATTTATTTTGATAAAGATATGGTTTGAAATGATATTTTATTTTGAAGTAAAGTATTGTTTGTAAAAGTTATAGCCACGGGTTATAATAACGATTGGTTGGCAAAGAGACCGGGATCGGATATGGACATACTCTCTGTCGATACCGAAAACCACTTTGACAACCGTGTACGCGGTGGAGATTCCAGAATGAAGTAGGATGGTGGCAACGTTCTTAAGGTATGTTACGTGGACCCAACTCCCGTGAGTTGGCATAAGGTGGCTAAAACAGGAGCGATCTCGGACCAGTGAGGTAGCACCTCTTCTCGGACACATTTCTTTGATATTATACTCTTACTTGTGATTGATTAGATGGCCATCCTCCGATTTGGGAGTGTTGTTCGAGGTGGAACGGTAGTGGCTGCTATGCGTATCCATCAGTCCGTGTGCGTAATTGGTATATCTACCCTGGCATTGCCTAGTTGTGCCGTGTCACCTACCATATCGAGCTTTACTACAATTATGATTTTAAGATCCGACCGCGTTAAGGTTCTCCATCCCCTTAACGCTATTTTCTATATGATTATACTTTACTTATTTAGACACTATTATAATATCTAATATTACTACATAATAGATAGTTTAACGGATCCTTAGAGGATGGGCGGTCCCAAGCATCTTCTAAGTTTACTTGTACCTTTATTACAGTTCACTTGAGTTGGTTTACATTATATAAGTATATATTGTCCTGACTCGAGTGTTTTGTGTTTTGCTTTACGCTCGGGTCAGCCTAAGTTATTCACAGATTTGGATTTCCACCCTCTTGGAGATTTGAATCGCTGGAGATTATCTGCTTGTCTTGTCCTATCTATTTCAGTTCCGTTGTTCTACTCAGCTGGTACTTGGTTATTGTATTGAGACTTCTGCTGTACTTTACTTCTTATGTTGTATCTTATGTAACTCTGATATATTTACATAGTAGCTTCATGAACTACTATTTCTTTTACTTCCACTGCATTATTTTACTCTGTGTCTGTGATCTGTGATTAAATTTATTTACTGTATATTCTGAGATTTGCCAAATTTTAATTACAATGCGGTATTTTGAGCAATTCAACTCCGGCATGAGTGTCTACCTATACACTTATAATGGATGAGAATGGTTGAAAATATCGGGTCATTACAGTTGGTATCAGAGCTTTGGCTTTGAGGCAAAACTTAGAATGTATGGTAAATTTATTTACAGAATCACTTTCGTTCGAGTTTAAATCTCTTCCTTTTGATTCGATTTCCTTTGAATTTTGGAACGTTCCCTGCGGTTCCAAAATCCATTATTGTCCCTCACTATTCATCTTCTTTTGATTCTGGAGTATCCCATAACCCCACTTCGAATGATCTTTATAGTGTATTGGCTGTCTCGCCAATATTCTAATTTTCTGGTAAAGGGGGAAACTCCTTTACAAATTTGCATCGATTCACCAGAGATTTATATCTATCCTTGGTTTAGATGCTAATATCTTTTATTACTCCAAACTCTATCTTTTGAGATCAGATGTAGATTTACCCCAGAAAAAAAATACACATTTGATCTTATTCATTAAGTCACGGTTGACCCGGTTAAGGTTGCCCGCGATTTATCTAAGCTTATCCATCTTCATATGTTGATAATTAATCATCTTGTTTTGTTTCCGAAATATCTCCAAACATTTTGAATTGTACTTGTAAATCTATGTTTTGTTTTATATAGTGTGTCGTTTGAGTTGTTGATGTTGATTTGGGCTTCCGATCGATTCGTCTGATCAACGCTATCGATAGGATTTCTAAAACACTTTGATAGAAAAAACTGACACAATATTACTTTAAAAAAAATTGTTTAATGAAATAAATTTTGATATAAGTAAATATTATGGAACTTAATAAATTGATTTAAATTGATTATTTGAAATGATAATACTTGATTTATCATTCTATAAATGAATTTATAAATAGATGTTTATAAATTGATTTTGGAAACTGAAATGAATTTAAATCAAGAATTTGAGAATTTAATTTCTGATGGTTTCAAACCTTATGTTTAAAGTTTTAAAAGGATATATTATTTAAAGTATTTTTGAATAAAAATTTGTCTCTAAAGGATTTTAAAGTTTAAAAATTAAGTGCTCTTCTCTTTGTCGCTGGAAAATAATTTCGGTGATGACTGCAGCATCATCGACGTTCATTTTCGAGTTTCGAAGTGAAGAGACTGTTCTGTAGTCTTGCTACAGCTTTGTTTTGGGGAATTAAATTAATTTGAATTTCTAAAATATGACTTGATTTATAATATATAGAGATATATGATTTAAATTTGATTTGACATATTATGTTTATATAATTACTTATCTCCAAATGGTTTGAAGATGTTCGAAGAATCAAATTCTTAAATTTTATCTTGAAGAATAATTTCAATTATAAAAAGAAAAAAAATCAAAAAATTTGGATAAATGATTCAAACTTGAGATAATTGAATCGGAAAGCTTTATTTGTATAACACACAATTTCATTCCAATATAACTTACCTAAATTACACAGAAGTTGAATATGAAATTGGATAATATACAATATAGAAAGGATTTTATAAATATAATTTGAGTGGTTATAATAAATGTTATACACTTAAATTTTAGTTATAAAAGATTAACAGAGGTAAATAGTGAAAAAGGAATTTAAAGAGAATTTATTTAAATAACTTAATAATCAAATTTGATTTAATATGGAACCTTAAGTCTAACCTAGGAATTTAATAAAGGTTATTTCCTGAAATGAATATGTTGTATAATAAATAATGTATCTTTGAATAGATAAAATAAAATACATTTGAATTGGACTTTTGGTAATAAAGTTTATTTAACTTGAATTCATAGTTTAATTGATGTCTAAATGAATAAATGTGTAAAGAAATTTGATTGTTATATTTGCTATGATAAATATTTTATTTATGAAACTGATATGTCTTGAAAAATGAAAAATTATGATTTAAATAGTTAAAATGTATTTTAACATCACTAAAACTTGATAATTGAGAATTTGGTTTTCAAATGGAAATTTTAAGTGTAACTCATTAAAGGAATATCTATTTATGAAATGGGTATTTTAAATAAAGTGTTAGGTTATGTGTTAAATTAAGAGCTAACTAAAATAGGGAGCTTTTGACTTAATAAATGAAGTATAGTTTGATTTGAATATTCCATTCATAAAAGTTTGTTTTAATAAGTCATAAGTTAAATGATATCCAAATGAATATTTCTGAAATTGAACTGATTTGAAATACTAATATATCTACTATAGCATTTTATAAGTGCTGCTATTTTGAAAATACAATGTTTTGGAAATTTTATAATTGAATGAACTTAGAAATGTTACAACTTTAAAATGAATATTATTTGACCTTGAATTAAAATGGGTTAAATGAAGATTATTTTTTTAAGGGTGTTATGATTTTCTAAGTATTATGTTTTTTTTAGAATAACATGTCCAAAGTGTTATGATTTTAGTAGTGTGATTTCCCAATGATAAACATCCCTAAATTGTTATGATTTCAAAGCGTTATTGTTTCAAATTTATTATCTTATTTTGTTTTTTTCAAACTATCTTTTGGTTGTCCTTATTTTCCCTCACCTTGCTATAGACTAGTATAAGCATCTTTCTATAATCTTTCCATTTAGAAATCTTTCTGTAATCTTTGATAATCTTTGTTACACATCTGGATCTGAACACTGTTTTTCCATTCATAGACCGTCGGTCAAGTGAAAGGGGTGATTCAGACTCTAGAGGATCTTTTTCGTGTTTGTGTTCTTGATTTGATCACCTCCATTTTGTTAAACTTGCCTATAACAATAGTTATCAGGTGTAATTCCAATATTCTTATCATCTTGTCTTAATTCTATTTCATTCTATCTTTTTCTGTGCTTTCCCGTACCTCGTTCCTTTTCGGGGACGAAAAGTTTTGAGTGGGGGAGAGTGTAACAACCCTGTATTTTACAAATATTCTTAAATTGATTTTTTCCAGATTCAAAAGCTTTATTTATGAAAAAGAATAAATTTTGTTATTTTAAATATAAAAACTTTGACTTTGATGTGGATTAGAATTTCAAATATGACTAAATTTAATATTTCCTGAAAATGTGAATTTTGGTCAATAGTCAAACTTTGACCTTTAAGTTTAAATTTTAAATAGTTTGAAATTTTAAATTTTATCTTTTATTATGAAAATAGATTTAATAACTTTAACACTACTTTTCATTTCGTTGAAAACGGAGTTAAAATGTAAAAGTTGTACATTTCAATTTTTAGTATAATTTGTTTTATTGTGCAATTTTGCCTATTTTAAATTTTATAAATCATATTTTCTTTCTTATTATTTATTTTAATATGTGTCAATATGTTAATTTATGTATATTTTTATCTCTAAATATTTTTAAAAATAATAATAGAATTTTCCAAAATTTACTATGATGATTTCCTATTTTTAAAGGCTGTTTTCCTATTTTCTGCTATTTTCTCCATTTAAAAATTATATGTAAATTAAATTTTTAATATTTATTTTGTGAATATATTTTTATTTTATGTTATTATTTATGTTTAAAAATATATTACAAGCTCATATAAATTTTCTAAAATTTATTCTATTCAATTTCAAATTTTCTAGACTAGTTTACTATTTTTAAGCAATTTCCTTAATTCTTTTTATATTTTCTTTAAATTTAATTATATATTTTTATTTTATTTCACTTTGTTTCTGTTTTTAGATGTACTTGCTGAATTTTATTTCATTTTATTTGATTTAAAAGAAAAGGAAGTATGGAAGATTTTAAAAGCTAAGAAACGTAAAGTCGTTTCACCGTTTCTTTTTCAATCAATACATCAGTTATTTTGGCCGTTCCTTATTCTTTCTTCAGTTGTACCTCTCTCTTATTCACGTGAAAAACTTCTCAAAATTTCAGTTCTCATCTCCTAAAACTCACGGCTAAGAAAAATTTGCCAATGGCTTCCATTCTCTACTTCTTCTCTTCACTTTTCCTCTTTTCTTTCAATGATTTTGCTTGATCTCTTCACATGTTTGCTTGGCCTAGCCTCTACCACCTTCATCCCCATCATCACCTCCTCCATCTACTACAACAAACACTCCCTTCCCTCTGACCAAGACAGGCCATGACCTTCCACTTGAAGCCATCACCACAAAACTCCACAAAACATTGCCTAGACCACACATATCATCACCTACCCTCCATATCTTGCTTTGGCCACCCCCTTAGCCGCCACCACCACTTGCTACATGACCTTTGGCTGCTGCTGCACCATCACCCTCCACTGTCCAGACCTATACCATGCAAGGGCCGAGCCCCACTTGCCTTTGGATGAGCCAAAAATGCACTAAAACTCCACTTATTTTGCCTTGACCCTTTGTCTTATTCATATGTAACTCCTACCATCATCATCTCCTTGTTGCCATGCTATTTTGATGCCATAAACTGAGATTATGTCCAGCTATGGCGGAGCAAAAGATCCCCTTTGTCAAGCTCTTGAATGGTTAAAGAAAGGTCGAATCACTTTGCCTTTTGTTGCTTTTTATTTCAAGTCATTTCGATATTGTTTTGTGTTACATATTTATGTATACATTGTCTTGTTTTGTTTATATGTATACAAGGCAATTATATTTGGCTCTACACTCTCAAATCATATTCATGTTGTCGTGCCTTCAAAGATTCTGTGTTGTGTGTTTGGTCGTCATCTCCAGCTTAAACAAGTGAGTTATTCTCACCAGACAATATGTACCTATATAACTAGTAAATTGACACCCTGTGAATCTGTAGAAATATATTATCATGTTATATATGCCTATATTATTATCATATGATGTTCACACCTGTTATTACACCTGTTATATCATATGTTACTATTATTTAATGTTATTCTGTTATTTATATCAGTTATCACCATTGCAAGTTCCCTGTAGACTAGAATCACTATGGGTTGAAATGATATATACCCAAACGGACTTTAGAATAGGGAAAAATCGTTATGGGCTGAAATGATAGGCCTGAATGGTTTTTATTTAATTTATTTTAACTTGGGATTGCGGGTTTGAAATGATAGAACCCGGATTTTTCTTTTTAAACTACGGATTGAAATGATACATATCCGTATCACTTGACCTAGGCTAGAAAACTATATACAGGCCCGTGGTTATTTTATAAGGTGTTTTGGATATTTTTATGTATTTTAAAAATATAAATTTATGAAATTTGATTTAAACATATTTTGAAATATTTTTAATTAAAGAAATTATGATTTTTCTATGTGTTAAAAATGTAATAAATGAATGGTTTAACTTGATTTTTTGAAATATAACTCGGAAATTTGGAATTTTGGTTAAAAATGATATTTAAGTTATATAAATAAAATGGAAATTTAATTATATTTGGAAAATGGTAATTATGATAATTTGATTTAATTTGAATTTAAATGATTGATTAAAGTATTATTGATTTTTCTATGAATTTAAGTGGTTAAATAAATGAATGTTTAAAAGTGATCTTTTAAAATATAACTTGACTTGGAAATGTGAAATTTAGTTTTAATTAAAGGTTTAAGTTAATTAAATAAAATTTGAAATTTAGTTAAATTTGTGAAAAGGTAATTAAACTCTGAATTTGATTTGACAGCATTTTTGAAATGTATGTAAAAGATATTACAGCATTTTGCAAATGCTGTAGTTGTTTAAATGAACTAAAAAAAGTTAATTTGAAATAAAGGCTATTATAGCACTTTGTAAGTGCTGTAGTGGTTAAACTTAACATTTAAGTTTATTTTAAATTTAATGGAAATATATTACAGCATTTAAGTGCCGTCGTTTTGTTAAATGAACTATTTTAAACTATAACTTTACGTAGCATTTTGTAAGTGCTACGGAAACTGTATTTTTGTTGTTTTAATAAATTTTAATGAAAAATAATCTTTGGAAAATGATATAATTTTGGAAATTAAATGTTAAATTTCTAAAGATAATGAAGAGACATTTAAATGGTTTTAAATGGAAGAATTTGATTTTAATGTGAGTTTAAAATGGTATTTAAATTTAATAAAATGAATGGATTCAAATGGTATTTAAATGAAATATAAATGAATGATGCTTTGAATAATATTTTGATATTTTGAAATGTATATAAATGATTTTGAATTTATGAAATGTGGGATATTTAAGCTTTGAAATATACTAAAGATTGAATATTGTATTTTGTGAATTAAACCTATATTTGAAATTTTAAGATTTGAAATGGTTTGTTAGTAAACTGAATTTGAGTTGAAAATGATGGTTTGAATTAAATTTAAATTAAAATTTGGAATTTGGGTGTAATTTAATAAATTTGTAAATATGTAGAATTAAAAGATGATTTCAAATATATGTTTTCGAAATGTTGTGATTTTCAAAGTATAATGATTTCAAATGTTTTAGTTTCAAAAGAATTATAACTTTGAAAGTATAGACTATTTGAAAGGTGAATATATGTTTGAAATGGAAATGATGTTGTTTTGAAATGAACATAGCTTTGAAATAAAAATGATTTTGATTTCGAAGTATAACTATCAAAGATATGATATTTTGATATATTAAATGATTTGAAATGAAGTTTTGTAAGGATATGATATTTTATTATATTAAAATGATTTGAAATGAAGTTTTGAAATGATATGAAAATTTAAATATATGGAAATGGTTTGGAATTGATTTAATATTTATTTTGATAAAGATATGGTTTGAAATGATATTTTATTTTGAAGTAAAGTATTGTTTGTAAAAGTTATAGCCACGGGTTATAATAACGATTGGTTGGCAAAGAGACCGGGATCGGATATGGACATACTCTCTGTCGATACCGAAAACCACTTTGACAATCGTGTACGCGGTGGAGATTCCAGAATGAAGTAGGATGGTGGCGACGTTCTTAAGGTATGTTACGTGGACCCAACTCCCGTGAGTTGGCATAAGGTGGCTAAAACAGGAGCGATCTCGGACCAGTGAGGTAGCACCTCTTCTCGGACACATTTCTTCGATATTATACTCTTACTTGTGATTGATTAGATGGCCATCCTCCGATTTGGGAGTGTTGTTCGAGGTGGAACGGTAGTGGCTGCTATGCGTATCCATCAGTCCGTGTGCGTAATTGGTATATCTACCCTGGCATTGCCTAGTTGTGCCGTGTCACCTACCATATCGAGCTTTACTACAATTATGATTTTAAGATCCGACCGCGTTAAGGTTCTCCATCCCCTTAACGCTATTTTCTATATGATTATACTTTACTTATTTAGACACTATTATAATATCGAATATTACTGCATAATAGATAGTTTAACGGATCCTTAGAGGATGGGCGGTCCCAAGCATCTTCTAAGTTTACTTGTACCTTTATTACAGTTCACTTGAGTTGGTTTACATTATATAAGTATATATTGTCTTGACTCGAGTGTTTTGTGTTTTGCTTTACGCTCAGGTCAGCCTGAGTTATTCACAGATTTGGATTTCCACCCTCTTGGAGATTTGAATCGCTGGAGATTATCTGCTTGTCTTGTCCTATCTATTTCAGTTCCGTTGTTCTACTCAGCTGGTACTTGGTTATTGTATTGAGACTTCTGCTGTACTTTACTTCTTATGTTGTATCTTATGTAACTCTGATATATTTACATAGTAGCTTCATGAACTACTATTTCTTTTACTTCCGCTGCATTATTTTACTCTGTGTCTGTGATCTGCGATTAAATTTATTTACCTTATATTCTGAGATTTGCCAAATTTTAATTACAACGCGATATTTTGAGCAATTCAACTCCGGCATGAGTGTCTACCTATACACTTATAATGGATGAGAATGGTTGAAAATATCGGGTCGTTACACTCATTATTCGTCTTCTTTCAATTCCGGAGTATCCCATAACTCCACTTCGAATGGTCTCTATAATAACTTGGCATCTCGCCAATCTTCGAATGATTTGTAAAGGGGTGAAACTCCTTTACAATAGGCATTGATTTACCAGAGATTTCTGTATCCTCAGTTTATGATGCTATCTATTTCCTGTTATACCTGAATTCTATTTCTTGAGATCGAATGTAGATTTGCCTCGAAATTCTGCATCGATCTTATTCTTGAAGTCACTGTCGACCCGGTTAAGGTTTCCCGCGATTTATATAAACTTATCCATATTCCTATTTGTTATTTAAATCATCTTATTTTGTTCTAACCTATCTTCGAATCAAATTTCTCTTTTTGATTTGAGTCTATCAAATTTGAATCTCTATCCTTGATTTGAAATCCATTCTTGTATCGTCGAGCAAGGAAGTGTATTTGTAAATTAGTATTTAAACTGTTTTAATATAGATTGTGTTGTTTGAGTTGTTGAAGTTGATTTGGATTTTTGATCGATTCGTCTGATCAACGCTATCGATAGGATTTCCAAAATACTCGAACAGAGCAAACTAACACAATAGTATTTTCGAATTTGGTGAACAAAATAGTTTGGTATGATTAAATTATATATAAGTATAAATTTCTCTGAAATTAAATTGTTAATGAATTTGTTGTCAGTAATGAAATATTTGATTTTCATTTATTGTTTTGTAAACCATCGACTATTGCAATATAAATAAATGAATTTATAAAACTTGGGTATAATTTGATTGGAATTTGAAGTGAATTTAAATTAGAATTTGAGAATTTAATTTCCAATAATTTCGAACTATGCTTTTAAAGTTTTAAAATGTATATAATATAAAATATTTTCGAATAGAAATGGTTTCAAAAGAATTTAAAATGATTAAATTAGAGCTCTTCTCTTTTGTCGCTGGAAAATAATTTCGGTGATGACGGCCGCATCATCGACATTCATTTTCGAGTTTCGAAAGGAAGAGGTCAATTCGTAGATTTACTATAGTTTTGTTTTGGAAATCAAATCAATTTAAATTTCTTAAGTATGATTTGATTTATATATATATATAGGTATATTATTTTAAATTTAATTTGATTTGATATATATAGTATATGCATAATTATCTCTAAATTGTTTGAAGTTAATCAGAAATTTAATTCTTAAAATTTGGGTAAAAGACGATTTCAATTATAAATAAAACCAAAATTTTGAATTAATATTTAAACTTGGGAGAATTGAATTAGAAATTTACTTGTATGGTACTCCATTGCATTCAAAATAACTTACCTAAATTTCTCAAAAAGTTAACTATGTAATTGGATAGTATACAATATAAATTGTCTTTATAAATAAAATTTGAGTGCGTATTAAAATGTTATACACTTAAAGTTTAATTACAAAATGGTTAATAGAATACTAGGCTAGTTGAATAATAAATGGATTAATAAAATAGAATTGTGTTGAAATAAATTTTGTAACAAACAATGATAAATTGAAAATAAACCAAGTCAATTAAATTCCTTGAGTTTAAAGTCAATTGTTAAATATAAATTAATTTAAATTGAAATTTATATGGTCTAAATTAATTGTTTATTTTGTAATTCAAGTCTATTTTCTTCTGGTTGTTTCTATTCTCCTACCTCCTTCCTTTTCGGGGACGAAAAGTTTTGAGTGGGGGAGAGTGTAACGACCCGTAAAATTTAACTAGTTTTAATAGCGTTATTAATTGAAATTTTGTGAAATTTTAAAAATAAAATATTGAAACAAAAATTTATTATTTGAAATGCGTCTAGTTAAACATAGCAACTAGTAAATTTTCATCCAAAAATATGAAAGTTTATTTCGTGTGTAATTTTATTTCAATTTAATCAGTTAGAAATTGATGAAAATAAAATGTTTTTGAAACCTAAATATTTTTATATAGAAAAATTCTAAACCATCTTCTAACCGAGACTTCATTTTTCGTTTTTCAAAATTCGGACTTCTTTAGCTCCGTCGATCTTATTTTTCTGCGTTTTTGCTGCGTTTTCCGTAGTAGAAATTTCGAATTTTTATTATTCAATCGAATCACTGATATCTGTATACCATTTTAAACGTCTCATCGCGCTGGTCACCATGGTATATTCATTTTTGTGTTTCAATGTCCGATTCGCGACGAAACTGCGAAATGGATAACCGTATCGGTACGTTTTTTTTACTTTGATTTCCTTGACCATTCATTTATACGCCTTGTTATACCAACACCCAGCCATCATAATTAAATTTCCAAGAATTGAACCATTGACTATCCACATTCCCATTAAAACATGGTGGTACGTTTCTCAGCCTTTTCGTTTTCTTGTCTGTTCATACTTCTCTAAAAAAAAAAGAGAAGAGTGGGTCTCTGTTGTTTTTCCTGAAGCCATCTTCCTCTGCTATTCATTTTTCATAAAAAAAACTTAACCATGACCGAACTACCCCAGCCGAAACCCCATGCCGAGATCACCCCTTTCTCCTCTAGTTTTACCCCACCGCTGTCCTCCTCCGACTCCGTCGCCTTCCACCGCGTCTCACTCCAGCCTGTATTGGCCGACCACCTTGCTCTTTGATTTCAACAGGTTCCAACCCAGTTCGCCATCACCCGACCCTTCCCATCGGCCTTAGCTCTAACCACGTCTCCATCAGTGGCCGAGCTTTCCTCCCTGACCCAACTGCGGCATCTCCTCCTCCTCTGTCTATGTATGTATGCATGCGGTAAGTTGTATATATTTATAAAGTTTCAAAATATATTTTATTATATAAGATTTTAAATATATGGTAAGTTCTATTATTTTATACTGTATATTTATATTACTTAACTATAGTATGTTTATGTTTATAAAAAATGTTTTGAGTTATGTATAGTCGGTTGTGTTTGTTTATATGATCTGTATATATTATTTTTTAGATAAGTTCAGCTATAGGTGGCTTATATATTTCATAGGTTGGTATAGCATGTTCTTGTGATTGTTATTAATAAAATATTTGAACAGTTTTGTATCTTATTTATGATCTGGTCGTACATATAGATAGGCTTAAAGTATATGTTTTATATGAAACTTACATATGACGTACAATATTAATAACATACTTGATGATATACAAATAGTTTGTATGAGGCTTGGTAGTGGTCTTGGTGTTTATTTAAAACTAGTTTTATAAGTTTAGATAATTTATAAATTTTAGGACTTATATGTTATCCGTTGAACTATATATATAAATTTCATGCATTTCGTTCATTTATATAGTCTGTTTTATGAGTATAGGATTTATGTAATGGTATATATATTATATTATCTTATACGTGTGTTTGATATATATTATGCTTTCAAATTTTAAATCTTGTCGGTATATATATGTATTAGTTTAAAGTATAAGTCATATTGTATCGAGTCTGTTAGTATAGAAAGTTATTAAGGTGTATTCACCCTACTGCATACTTTTAGTCGAGAAAAGGAAATTTTAATTAAAGTTATTTATATCTAAGTATACAATTTATAAATTTGTATAGTTTGTTAGAAGTTCTGTTATACAAATTTATATGGAAGTATAGTTGTTAGAACATTTGTTTTACTGTATACATAGAGTGTTGGGTGTTGACAGTATCAAAGTTGCACATAATTTGTTAAGTTATATTTGTCACATGCATGACAGGTCGTTGTATATAATTAAGAAAGTTATATATAGAATTTTTATTATATATGGTTACGGTTTACAGAGGTTATATTGATATTTCATGCATTATCTGGTTATATGTATTACTGTGTACAAGATTTTGAGTTAGTTATAATATCAGGTTATGTATGAATTAGTAAGGTGTAAATATAATAATTTGTGAGTTTGTATTGTTTATGATAAATATTGATAAATGTGGAAAATATAAGTCTAGTATTGTTGTTCTGATGTTTTATTTTCTATATAAAATTTTACATAGGTTAGTTTATTTCACAAAATATAGTTATATATTGTTATATATATAAGTCCACTGATACCATTTATCTTCATTGATCTAGTTCTAATTTGATTTCGTCAATTCCTTATTATCAGCTTTGTTCGTCGGCTCGAATTCAATCTTGCAATATTTTGAGATTCTTGCCTGGATTTCGTGACTCAATTTCATCGTCTTTTTCTCTAGCCTCGAAATGTGAGCAATCACTCTTGATTAAATGTTCTTATATTTATTAAATTTGATTTCAAATTGAAACTACAATTGAAATATGTTGCTGTTAGTTATTTATATTTCTATATCTATGCCATCATCTGTATCTGTTCACCTGTGACACCTGACACCATTATCTGTTATTTATATTGATATATATATGCCATCATCTGTATCTGTTCACCTATGACATCTAACACCCTTATCTGTTATTTATACTGATGATATATGCATGTTACCATTGTTATATTTTTATCATATCTGTTATCACTCTGCAAGTTCCCTGTTAATATAGAATTCACTATGGGTTGAAATGATACATACCCGAACGATATGTAGAATAGGAGAAAATTGTTATGGGTTGAAATGATAAACCCAAGCGATTTTCAATTGAATTGAATTTGGGATTACGGGTTGAAATGATATATATATACCCGTATATATTTAAATTACGAATTGAAATGATAAATATTTGTATCACTTGACCATAGGGTAGAAAATTATATACAGACACCGTTGGTCTATATATCTATAATTTGAAATGATTTCTATGGTTTTGAAGGAAATATATGGTTGTAATAAATATTGATTTTAAAGTTCTAATAAAGTTGATTTAATAAAGTCGATTTAATCAATATAAAATACTGCTTAAGTATTTATGAAAATTTATATTTTCAAATATAGAGTTTATAATGATTCAGGTTGGAAAGATAAATTGAAATTGATTTGAAATTATATTTATTTAAGAATTTTACTTAAATAAGGTTGATTTGAAATTTATTAAATTTGAAAATTTAAAGATATGTTTTATAACTTGAATTTGATTAAAAGTGACTTAAATGAATATTTCAAACTTATATAAATTTAAATGGGATATTTTGTTTATTTAAAATTTTAAATTGAAGTCGTATTTAGATGTATTGAAATGATTAAAGAAATATCTCAAAAACAAAATAAAATGAAATTAAATTGAGATATAAATGGAATTATCAAAATTTAGTTTTGAAATGTGAATATTTAAAGCTTTGAAATATATTGAAATTTGAAATGGCTTATTTTGTGGTTCAAATATGTATTTGAAATTGATAATTTGAAATGGTTTATTGAAAAGCTGAATCGAGTTGAAATTAATGATTTGAGATTTGATTAAATTTTAATTTTGGAATTCGAGTTTATGTGAATTGATTAGTGAAATTTGAGGAAGCTATTTTTATATAAAGTATTTTTAAACTATATCTAAAACTATTTATATTTTACTTTATAAATTTTAATATAAATTATTTTAATATAAATCATTTTCAATATAAATTATTTTATTATAAACTATTTTAACTTATAACTATTTTATATAAACTATTTTATTGTATAAACTATTTTTCTATATATACACATTTTAATGTCTAAACTGTTTAAGAGGAAAGTGTTATGATTTCCAAAATGCTATAATTTCAAAGTGTTATGATTTCCAAAATGCTATGATTTCAAAGCTGTGATTTCAAAGCTGTGATTTCCAAAGTGTTTTGATTTTTAAAAGACTATGATTTCGAAAGTGTTATAACTTTGGAAAAGTACTATGATTTTGGAAATGGATTTATTTGAAGTGAAAGTAATATCGTATTGATATGGTTTTGAAATGACAATGATATGTCGGTTTTGAAATATAACTATTTTGAAATTTTATTAAATGACCATCAGTGTAATTAATACGTAGTTATTAAAGAGACTGGGATCGGATATGGACATACTCTCCCTCGATACCGTAAACCACTTTAATAACTAATATACGCGGAGTGTTGATCCTGAATGAAGTGGATGGTTTTGATGAACGTGTTGACTGAAGAAAGAGAACAATTTTGGATGACCCCTGACATGACTAAAACAGGAGCCCTGCCGGGCCATTGAGGTTCGCCACCTCTAGCAGACACACTTCTTCGTTACCATATCTATTACTTTTGTGATTCAATTTGGGTGCACCCCTCGATTATGGGAGTGTTGTCTTGCGGTGTTGGGGTAGTAGCTGCTATGCCCAACATCAGTCCGGATGACGCAACTACTAGTATCCTAGTTGGTATCGCCTCATGTACCTTGTCATACTGATTATCCTATTCACGACCACTACGATTTGTTTTGTGTTATAACTATGGGGTACCCTCTGATAACCACTAGTTTACGGTGGGGATTACGGTGCTGTATAGACTATGACATTATAAAATTGTGTTAAGGGGGATTATGGTAACGCCTTAACGCTATTTTAATATCGTACTTTACTGATTAGACATTATCTACTTAGCGTACAATACTACATACTAGATAGTTTAACGGCTCCTTAGAGGATGGTTATCCCAAACACCCTTTGAGTTACTTGTATTTCAGTCGTTATTTCACTTGAGTTGGATTTATTGATATAAGAATGTTAATCTTGACTCGAGTGTTTTGTGTTTTCTTTATGCTCGGGTCAGACTGAGTGATACAGTATTCGATACTCACCTTTAGAGTTGGAGCTTCGCTTGGAGATCCAGCTATCTATCCAGCTTTTAGATATTCAGTTGATTCCAGTGATGTATTCTGATATTGTATTTGACTATTGTATTCGAGACTTCTATTGTAACTTGTTTAACTCTGTTATATATATAGTAGCTTCATGAACTACTATTCTTTTATTTCCGCTGCATTGTTGTTATATTACTCTGTGTCTGTGATCAGTGATTAGATCTATTTATAGTATATGCTGAGTTTTGCCAATTTAAATTAACAATTCGGTATTTTGAATTATTCAAGTCCGACATGTGCGGATGCGAATAGTCTAAAATAGCGGGCCGTTATAGAGCACTTATCCTAAATGCAACACATGCTCCTCCTCACTCTTCGAATAGACCAAAATATCATCCGCAAATACCACAATGAACTTGTTAAGCAACCCTCTCAAAATTCAGATCAACAAAGTAGGCGGGTGCATTGGTCAGTCCAAAGGCATGTCTAACCACTTGTAATGTCTATTGGGTGTACGAAAGGCAGTCTTCTGGATACTATCCTTAGCTACACCCAACCAGCGGAATTTGGTAGCTAAATCAAGCTGTGAGAACATCTTCGCTCCAACCAACTGATCAAAGAGATCGTCAATATGGGACAGTGGATACCGATTCTTCTTTGTCAATTTATTCAGCTTCCTATAGTTAACGCAAAGTCTTAGAAACCATCCGCCTAAGTGGCAAAAACAACCGGTGCTCCTCACTCTGAAATGCTCCTCCTAACGAAGCCCTTCTCCAATAACTCATTTACCTACTTATTCAACTTTTGTCTCTCCTTGGGAACCATGTGCCTCAAGGGTAAGACAACATGCCTGACATTCTCTACAAGGTAAATTCGTAACTTGATCTCTTACTATGTTAGGAGACCAGTAACCTTGGAAAAGACATCTGGGTAATCTCTAACAATAGGCACAATATCTAGCTTGTCATGTGATAGGTCTAAAGAACATAAGTAGCTCAAAATAACTGATCCTTGGGGATCGTAATAAACCTCCAAACGACGTCTACTACATGAACACAATCTAATAAACTTCCTATCACAATCTAATATAGCCTCATACATAGTCATCCAATCCATTTCCAATATCAACCCAAACCTAGAAAATTCTAAGATAAAAGCATCGCAATCAAACTCGACCCCAAAATGAATAATTTCAAATCCCCACATATCATAAACAAATAGGCCAATCCTCCAACATGGTTTGTTACAAGTAGGGGGTCCATAACTATGCTAGTGTCTAAGTAAAACTCATCCACAAGTCTATTGGATATAAATGAATGTGATGCCCCTATGTCAAATAAAGTGCGGATAGATAAACCAGATAAAATCAACAAACCTGCGATCACAACCTTATTTCCCTTATTTTCAACAAGTGGCATACTCGAGCTAGGTAAATCGTCTAGTGCATGCACTATAACTATCTGGGTAGAGGTCTTCAGAGGTGTTGGACACTCCCACTTCGTATGCCCATAATTATAACACTTGACCTTTGAAACCTCTGACCTGCACTACTTCGTGAAATGTCCCTTCTTGCCACACTTCCTACAATGCATATTATGTTTCTTAAGCTTTTTCTTAGTTCCAAATCTTCCCTTGCATTGATTCTACTACTGGGCTTTCCCTCTAGTATTCTTGGGTTCCTTCTTTGTTTCCTTCTTAGAGACGGTATTCAACAAAGCAAATCTCTACTAAACCCTCATATGTATCACCAATGGGAATATAACTTAGAGCTAAACCTTGAAGAGTTTGGTTCAAACCTTTAGCAAATTTCAAAGCCTTTTTGTGTAGGGTATCGATCAGTCCTATCCCAAATCTAGCCAATTCATTGAATCAGTTGACATACTTCTTTACTCACATGTCTCATTTCTCCAAGTGAATAAACTTCTCTAATTATAATCGTTCCTTAGCTCTAGAAAGAAACTTCATCTGATAGTATTTCCAAAACTCACTCCAAGTGATCTCTCCTCAGTCGATCTTTGCCTCAACTACCTCCCACCAACTAAGAGCCTCACCCTGTAACTTCCAAGTAGCTAATTGTCTCCCTATCTCATCAGTAAGACCCATCAACCCAAAGATTCTCTCAGAAGAACGAATCTATGGCCTCGAATCTATATACGACTCAGTCCCCACATACGACTTTCCTCCAAGACTAGCTAAATCCTTACATTACTTAGAAAAGTCTATAGCAGGTGGGTGGGTAGGAATTGCACCTGTTGCTTTCTCTATGGGTCCTCTAGTGGGATTAAGCTTGGCTTGTCCCCTCGTCTGAAAATACCGGTGGAACCAAATCGGGACGATCACAGCCGGAATCTCGGCTGCGTCGCTTGAGCTTGAACCTATGGGATCGCTCAAATTTATTTTTGATTTTCAAGGAATTAATTAGCAAATTTCTACAAATAGTATAGGCACGAATAAAAGATAACATAGGCACGAATAAGATAAAGATTATGTTAACCTTCCTTTTGGCAAGGCCATGGACAAGCGGATCTAACTAAACTCGACTGCTCATTTGTCGAGACTGGAATACGATGGGTTGGAGCCAGCTGGATGGATAGACGGTCAGACAGGGATGGTTCGATATACTTGGCTCGGCCTAGGTGGGACGGCAGATGCCGCTCGGTCAAGGACGAAGGACATACATGGCTCTGACAGGATGGGTCATTCGACCGTTCGAACAAGAAGGTTCGGTCATACTAGAGTGGTTCGGTGGAAGTTGGTTCGACCAAAATGGTCAAGGCAAAGTGGTTCGGTCAGGATGGGTGGTTCGGCCTTGAGGCATAGTTCGGTCAGGTTGGGTCGTTCGGCCTTGGGGGCATGGTTCGGTCAGGATGGGTCGTTCGGCCTTAGGGGCATGGTTTGGTGAGGATAGGTCGTTCGGTTTAGGAGGTCTGGATCGACAGGAAGGTGTGGGCCGGCATTGAGTGGATCGGTAGTGGAGTAGGGAGTGGCTCGGTGTTGGAGTATGGTTTGGTCAAGGTGGGTCGGCATAAGTCGATCGGCTGTGGTGGTTCGGCCTCGATGGGATTGGCTACGGAGGGAAACACACTAAGTCGGCACATTGTCTGGGTTTGGTGTGTTTGCATTACTCAGGGTCGACCATGTGTGGGTCAGCCAAGATGGTTAGGCTGAGGTGGTTTGGCATGTGCAAGTGGCTCGGTGGTGGTGTGGCTCGGCATTTGGATGGGTCGGCGACTTTGGTTTGCTTTGGATCGGTGGAGTTCATACTCCAGGTCGGCAGAGACAATAAAGAGTCGGTATATTGAAGGAAGGGGTTGAGTCTTGGTGGGCCCGGACTACTCAGGAAGCCTAGTAACTTGGGTTTCGTCTATAAATACAGCATGTAGGGCTTCAGAAAAGGGGATCTCTCCATTATGTCTCACTTCATCTTCTATGCTAAGGCTGCTCTTCCATTGTTGTTCTAAAAACTCTGGATTGTAACTGTAATTGATTCTAACATCAATAAAAAGGAAATTTCTGGAGTGGACGTAGGCCGGAGTCAGCCGAACCACTATAAATCCCTTGTTATTGCTGCTTTCTTTTTAATTTTTACTGTTCTTCATATTTATACTCTCTACATACATTCTATATGTTATCTATAACTGTTGGTAGGTGCTTTCATCTGGATTTGGTTGTTAGTGACCAATTTTGGGCTAACATTTTGCTGCTTTCACTGAGAAAGCTAGCACTCAGGGACTCAGAAGCTTGGAGTTTGGATTTAAAGGCTTAGGAACTTGGATTCAAGAGACTATGGCAAAGCAATCAACCAAGAGACAAAGGACGGAAAGGAGTCAGCAAGAGGTAAGTCAAGAGGCTTCCTCTGGAGCTAATCAAGCCTCAGTCTACATCACTAGGAACGAGATGCAGATTATGATGGATTCTATGCAGGAGTAGTTGATGAAAAAGCAAGAGGAAATGATGCAGACACTTTTAAGACAATGTGGACAAGCAGGAATAGCAGGAGCTTAGACCCATGGAGCTGGATCAGAAGGACTCAACAGGCAAGCAGATAGAGTGGTTCAGTAGGGGTAGCCCCCAATCAGCAAACAACTATCAATCTGGATGGACCTAGACTCGGAGGAACACCACCAGGTAATGCTGTACTAATCCATGGAGGGATACCAGATGACGCTGCACGGCCCGACGCCAACAGGAATACAAAAGTACGTGATGAGGAGTATGTACCAGAATTTCCTCGTGGACTTAGAGGGCAGTTAGGAAATGTGGATGGGGGGCAACCCTTGGTAGGTAACACTGGACTGGCTGACATCATCAGGCGAACCATTCGCGGAGGTCTGACAAACAGAGATTTGGAAGGAGTCAACAAAAGTCTGTTTACCCGGAACATCAGGATAGCTAGGAATCCGCCCGATTTCAAGTTGCCCACTCTGGAGGTATATAACGGTAAGACAGATCCCACCGACCACTTGATGAGGTACACAAGGCATATGGAAGTGCTGGAGGCATGGAAGGAGGTTATGGCTTGGCGTTTCCCCCTGTACTTAATCGATATAGCTGCTATGTGGTTCAGACAGCTAGAGGATGGATCTATTGGAACATGGACAGAACTGGTGGATAAGTTCTTGAGATAGTTTCTAGTTCACATTAAAAGGCCGAAGAATGTGATGACACTGACATCGGTTAATCAGAGGGCAGATGAATCACTCAGGACTTTCTTAACTCGGTTTAATGCAGTAGTTGCCTCGGTGGATCAGCCTGATCCATCAATGGTTCTGATGGCGGCGGTGTCAGGAGTCAGGGATAATTCAGATTTCAAAGTATCATTGGTACGGGACCCACCAATGGATCTCGGGGAATTCTTTCACGAAGCTGAGAGATTTCTTCGATAAGAGGATGTGTGTTTGAATATGAAATCAAAGGAAGTAAACATGGTTAAGGATGGAGGACCGCCCGGTGAAAGCTCCGGTAAAGACAAGGATAAAGGGAAAAGGAAGCGCTGGGGAGAACCAAAATTTTCCACTTACACAGGGTTGAATGCAACATTGGAGCGGATATTCTTGGATACTCGAGATCGCCTTCCTTATCGAAGGCCGACCAGGAAGGAACTCTTATAACGCAAAAGGGCATCAGGAAGGCACTGTCTCTTTCATGACCTGGACGGGTATGATACTAATAGCTGCCGACATCTAAAAGATATAATTGAGGAACATGTAAGGAATGGTTAGTTGCGACAATATGTCGAAACTTGGAATGCGGCGGTAAACAGTAGCAGCTACCGCCTACCCTGAACGACGATGGCGCAAGGCTCAGGAATGGTGGTCGGTTGGTCATCAACTAATCATGATGGTTTGTAATAAGTAGCAAACTCTGGGCAGATGGCTAAATCACTTACTCATGTACGGGGTCGGAGATAACCCTTTGGCATGCTCTGAGATGATGGTTTACCAAGACGCTCCGGTTTGTGAAATCTATTTTTTTCTTTTTGGCTTGGACATTTGCTTTTTCTGCTTTGGTTTAGGAGTTCGGTTTGAACTCCCGATTTTGTTGGTTTCTTAGTTTGGATTTTGGTTTGGATGCTTGATTTTTGATTTGAATTTTGATTTGGACTTTTGATATGGATTTTTGGTTTGAATCTGGGTTTTAGATTCAATTTTGATTGACTTTTATCTGGTTTTTGGCTGAAAGGTCGTTGAGTATGGACAATGCTCGACAAGGGTCCGAAGAGACCAAGATTCGGCCTAGGACTTAGGCCCCATAATATCTATCGGTTACTATTTCAGGTCGTCGAGTATGGACTATGCTCGGCAAGGGTCCGGAGTGACCAGGATTCGGCTTAGGACTTAAGCCACGACATTGCTTGGCGTTAAGAGACACTGAACCAGGAACACCAAGGAATTACTTAACACAGGTCGTCGAGTGTGGATTATGCTTGGCAAGAACCCGGAGAGGTTACAGATTTTGTTACTGGATAGGAATCGGATATCGACTTGGAGCAGTCGTAGATTTGGATGAAGGTGCTGCAATGGCACTTGGATAAAATGGATTGGATTATGAATCAGAAGTTATGGCTATGGATAACATATGGACCTCGGATATCAGATTTGAGGCTATTCAAACCATACCTTCCAATAACAAGGCATGTTTTGGGGGGCAAATGTTAACCCGCCTTATGGCAAGGCCGTGGACAGGCGAATCTAACTAAACTCGACGGCTCATTTGTCGAGACTGGAATACGATGGGTTGGAGCTAGCTTGATGGATAGACGGTCAGTCAGGGATGGTTCGATATACATGGCTCGGCCTAGGAGGGTCGGCAGATGCCGCTCGGTCAAGGACAAAGGACACACATGGCTCGGACAGGATGGGTCGTTCGGCCGTTCGAACAAAATGGTTCGGTCATACTGGTGTGGTTCGGTGGAAGTTGGTTCTGCCAAAATGTTCAAGGCAAAGTGGTTCGGTCAGGATGGGTGGTTCAGCCTTGGGGGCATGGTTCGGTCAGGTTGGGTCGTTCGACCTTGGGGGCATGGTTTGGTCAGGATGGGTCGTCGGGCTTGGGGGCATGGTTTAGTGAGGATAGTTCGTTCGGTCTGGGAGGTCTGGATCGGCGGGAAGGTGTGGACCGGCATTGAGTGGATCGGCAGTGGAGTAGGGAGTGGCTCGATGTTGGAGTATGGTTTGGTCAAGGTGGGTTGGCATAAGTCGATCGGCTGTGGTGGTTCGGCCTCGATGGGATTGGCTTCGGAGGGAAACACACTGGGTCGGCACATTGTCTGGGTTCAGTGTGTTTGCATTACTCAGGGTCGGCCATGTGTGGGTCGGCCAAGATGGTTAGGCTGAGGTGGTTCGGCATGTGGAAGTGGGTCGGTGGTGGTATGGCTCGGCATTTGGATAGGTCGGCGACTTTGGTTTGCTCTGGATCGGTGGACTTCATACTCCAGGTCGGCAGAGACAATAAGGAGTCGATATATTGAAGGAAGGGGTTGAGTCTTGGTAGGCCCGGACTACTCAGGAAGCCCAGTAACTCGGGTTTCGCCTATAAATACAGCATGTAGGGCTTCAGAAAAGGGGTTCTCTCCATTCTGTCTCACTTCATCTTCTATGCTAAGGCTGCTCTGCCATTGTTGTTCTAAAAACTCTAGATTGTAACTGTAATTGGTTCTAACATCAATAAAAAGGAAATTTCTGAAGTGGACGTAGGCCGAGTCAGCCGAACCACTATAAATCCCCTGTTATTGCTGCTTTCTTTTTAATTTTTACTGTTCTTCATATTTATACTCTCTACATACATTCTATCTATTATCTATAACTGTTGGTTGGTGCTTTCATCTAGATTTGGGTGTTAGTGACCAATTTTGGGGCTAACAGATTATAATATACATAATTTTTGGAAAACTTTTGTATATATATACACACACCTAGAAAACCCATTTTGAAATTTTTTTGGAAAACATTTTGAAAACCTTTTCGAAAAAAAAAACATTTTCTTTTCAAAAATCTTTCAAGTACGTTCACTCAATACACTCCTAATCCCTAAGGAACTTTGAACCTATGCTATGATACCAAATGTGACAACCCCTCCTCCTTGACACATAGATCCAAAGCTTAGGGTGACTTTTGGACTCGTATTGGTGCCAAGAAGTATGAGCTATTGGGTTTTCATAACATTACATAGACTAAAAATAAATAGATGTGATCTTAGATATACTACACTTTCAGAACTCACAGCAGAATGAAACAAACTATAAATACTGAAAATATCCAAAACACAGTCTTAGAAAAATAGTACATAGTCAAATATAGAGTACATAGAAATACCACTCATAGTCTGATAAAAGATATACTAAGTATCGATAAGATAAATAGTTACATGGAGAGTAAATAAAGGTTAAGCAACTCTTGTAATGAGCTCGCCTCTCCACATACTAAAATTGCACCAAATCACCTACTCCTCCGTCCTCTTATGGTGGGGAAAGAAAGGAAAAAGGTGGGTCAGAATAAAGTCTGGTTAATGAGTACAGGTTTAATATATGCTGATCATGTGTAGTTAACTTTAATTATACTTTATGTGTGCTAGGTTATCCTATAAGCGTTTGTGCATTCCTAAGGTCCATTACTTATGGGTTTTAATCCAACACACACCTACATTACAACTTGTGCAGGCTATTACAAGGATCGAACTATAGGTCGAAGCTCAATAACTAACTATCGGCCACCACTTCTAGAGCTACTCAATATGGAAACACCTCTCCTATTGCTACTCAATATGGAAACACCGCTCTAGTAGCTACTCAATATGGAAGCACCGCTGCCAGAGCTACTCAGTATAGGATAACCACTACTAGAGCTACTCAATATAGGAAAACCGCTACTAGAGCTACATGGGACTAAGTTTTCCATAACCACGAATACATGTACCCTAATCTAAGCATCGAGAGGGAGCTCGTAATGCCGACTTACCTGTGTGTTTCACTTTCATCATCTGGATCCTTGTCTACTTCTCGATCGTAGTATAGCCTTTTATTGCATGCCTTGGAATCCATCAAAAACATAGTATCACCCTGCATTAGAATTGTGAATACCAAGGAGTGCTGTTGTGATAAGCCTACACACTTCATCAGGCATCAGTCAGTTGTGTGCGTCTAACATAGAACCTCATGTGAGTATCATTTGTGATACAATCGCCCTCATTGGGTAAAGTATGTTTACCCAATCCTGAAACATCCTAGAGACATCTCATAGGGAAATAATTTCCTTACTATCCCTAACATCCACTCATATGTATACAATACACTTATACATATGATAAATAGTTTATATTTTAACCTAGGCCTTAGGCCAGGTTTAGATTATGCATTTCAGCCTTTGACCGATAGACTTTTACACCCTATCGGTTGACCTCTCAAGATGAACGGTCGACCGGTCGCATTGTAAAATTTAGGGTTTCTGGTTTTAATTGTTATATTTCAATTATTTATTAATTTCGTCAATTATAACTTACAGAGTGAACCCCAATTATCAGTTTACAGTGACCAGTCTTTACAATTTACCCTATTTTTTATTTATCCCAAATTCATAAGTTTATACAGTTTACATATGATAGTTTAATTTAAGGTAAATCAAATTTAGGGGTTTCAATTCAATAACAGAGGGTTTTTAACTTAGATTAATAAAAGTGAGATTAGTCAATCCATATCAATTTCAGTCTCTAATTCAAACCTTAGGTTTAATAATTAAGGTTTACATTTTATAGTTTAACTACTAACATCCTAGATTAGATATAATTTGTTAAAATTAACTGTAAATAATCAGCTTATTAAACTTGTTCCCACTCACCTTGGATCCAAGCTCTAACTTCTATACTCCATCGAGAATCGTCACCCGTTAGCTTGCCCCTCCTTGATCTGATCTATTGGTGCTCTATTAACTTGGTTTTAGTTTTTTTTTGAAAGAAAGTTTATAAGTCGAGAGAAGAAATTTTGGTAGAGTTTCGGTATGCTGTTGACTTCTAATGAAATTAGGGTTAGCCTATGTGTTAATTTATTGAGGTTAGGGACTGATTTAGAGCATCGGATTTGCCATAGAGAATCTTTGTACTCAGCACAACCACACATCAGAACTTGGTAGCAAAGAAAAATATTTGGTCAATCACAATCGTTCAATCGCATGCTTGAATTTGTGAAAATTACATGCTAATGTTTGACCATCTATGGGGACTGGTCGACTGTTACCGATCGACCGTCGAATCTTAAGGGTCGACCGCTTGTAGTGTTAATTTTTGGGTAAGTTTTTATTTTTAGTTTATCTCGTTTTTAAATTTTCAAATGTTCATAACTTCTCCATTTTAACTCCGATTACAAAGTGTTATGCATGAAAATTGTCCAGAAAATCGCTACGAACGCAATGGTGCAAGTTTCGTGGCCAAATTTGGATGTTTTTGAAAATTTCATTTAAGCCCTTTTTTATTTACATTTAATTTTCTTATTAAATTTTCCATCAAATTTACGAGGTATTACGCTACTTGCAAGACTGCTTATGAAATTTGGAGAACATTGAAAGTCACACATGTGGGCAATACTAAAACAAAAAAAACTAGGATTTTCATGCTAACCAACTAGTTTCAACTTTTAAAATGAAAAAAAAAGAGTCCATTCTTGACTGGTTGATTTCAAGATATAGTTCATTCATTAGTATCATTAAGGAAAAATTTCTTAGAAGAGGATCAAATTAGAAAAATACTGAATTCATTCTCTTTAGAATATGATCAATAGACATTAGCAATAGAGGAAGCCAATGATATTAGTACATTAAAAATCTGAAGAATTAATTGGTAATCTATTGTTTTATAAAGCACAGTTGTAGGGCAGAAAGGAAAGTAAGGCAGCCAAAAAGTAATCAATTGCATTGGATGCAACAACCAATGATTAAGATTCAGATGATGATGATAATGATGAGGAGATTCTCTTATGACTCGAAATTTCAGAAAATTTCTACAATACGGAAAGATGAACAACTTTCATAAAACTAAAAACAAAAATTTTGAAAATGAAAATGTTTTTAAGTGTTACGACTGTGGTGAATCTGACCATCTATGAAGAGGCTGTTTGCATCAGAAGAAAGCAAACAATTCACTGAACATCGATTCATTTAAAAAGAGAAAAAGGGTTTTCAATGTGACCATAGTGGATTCTGATACAACATCCAGTGACAATGAACCAGACATTGAAAATATCAACATGTGTTTCATGGTGATAGAAGATTAAATAAGTCTAATAAAGGAAACAACGAAATCGGTACTTTTACATTTCATATTTTATTCTATTTAATTTTTTTTTTGAATTTTTGATATTTCTATAAATATTTAATATAGGAATAAATATATAATAATAAAACAAGTGTATATATATAATTATATAAATATAATTCTTTATTTTTTGAACATTGAAATTTTGGCATACATGTCGACATATGCCACCTAGGTATGTCAACATATCAAATAGAATTTGAAGTATCTTTTCAAAATTTCCTCTCTTTTGCATTCAATTCAAAATTTGAAAAGATACTATTTTGGCTGTCACATGTTCATTCAAACTCTATATATTCACTCTTCCTAATCTCATCTTCAACACAAACCTTATTTCAAAAATCAAACAAGCTCTTCACTCTCTTTCTTTCAAAACAAACTCAGAATGTCTTCTTCAAACCAACCATCTTCATCCAAAGTCATCAGGCTTACCAAAAGAACCAAAAGTCAGCTCTTTAATGATTAAGAGTCCATTGAAACATACATTGAGTATGCAACATATGGTAAAGCCTTTTCAGGAGGATTTACTAATTTTAATGAATTTTATTCTTATGGTTTACAAGATCTTGCTTTGGAAAATGGTATTTTTGGTTTAACCGATTTATCACAAAATGATTTTGATTGCTACCCCGATTCGGTCAAAATGTTTTATGCTAATTTAAATGGAAAGTTTTATCAAAGAAAAGAAGGTCAAATTTGGAGTCATATCGAAGATACTATTATTGTTTTAGATTGTGGAATTGTTTGTCAAATTCTTAATTTAATTATTTAAGTAATGGAAATGACCTTTCCATATTTGAAACTAATTATGGAAATAGAGAAGTTATGCATGATTTGTTTTTAAATGGTGAAGAATATGGTTTTAAAGGTAAAAATCTTAGGCCAAAGTAAGATTAATGAGTCTTATTTTACAACAAAGTATTACATCTAGTACAGGGAATTACAACAACCCCATTCATAAAGTTTTCAAAGCTCCTTTTTCTATTTAAAAAAAATCGGCCCAAGTGGTTTTGGATGACTTTATTCAAAAGAAAGACATGAAAACACACTTTACCATGGTTTGTATCTTACTTAAATTTTCAACTACTTTGGTATTGACTTAAAAGGTGAAAACATTTTGTCTCATAAAGTTTTGAAAAAACAAACCTCTCTCTTATGCTTCCTCTTGAACTTGAATCTTATGAGTCTCTTATTGAAAAAGAAGAAAAACCGGCAAGAGAAGAAGAGCAAGAGATTCTTCAAGAAGAAGAAAATGATGATATAGAAATAAAAGAGGAGGAAGAAAAAGAAAGGGAGGATGAGGAAATGGATACATCTTTTGAAAGCTATGACAAACCATCTCGCTATTTAAACAAAGAGATCCTTAAGGAATCAAGAGAAGCTTCTTAATAATCAAAAGAAGCTTAAGCATTCTTTTAATAAGGAATTCACTAGCCTCTCAAACAAGGTTGACAAATACTTTGGGAAGATAATGAGAAAGAATGGTGGAAATTATTCTTCTTCATTATCATCATTCTTGATCTACTTAGCAATTTTTATATTTTCTAGTTCTATTTACGACATTTCCTTGTATTTTTCATTATGTTTATGTTTCTCTCTATTTTTTTAATGAAATTTTCTTAGAGACTTCATTTTGTTGTCAATCATGTTCTTTTGTTCTCTGGAATCATCTTCTAAAATAATATAGAATATAAACAAAATATAAAACAAAAACATGTAATTTACTACATGTATGTCGACATATTCTGGTATTTCCAAATTTTAATTTCAAAAAGATTAGTTATTTTAATTGGAGGGCTTAGTTTTTAATCTGACTCTTCACCACTGTAAAACCATATTTATTCCAAAAAACCTCAAAAATCAATTCAAACGCTTATTTTATTCTTCTCTACACATCTCTTTTCATAAAAATGAAATCAAAAGTCAATTTTTCATAACAAAAACTAAGAGACAATCTCGAAGAAACTCTTCAACCATTCAAGAATGCTCTTTGCTTCATTCTTCACAATCAACGACACTTGGAATTGAGTCAAATGCAAATGATCAAAGAACAAGAAAATCATTTGGATTCTCTTCGATAATTTATTTCTTTCTTGCTAATGAAGTTTAAAGCGATGCCCCAGAATGCTCGTACTCTAAAGCAAAAGTGGAACATGAAGATTGAGAAGTTATCAACACCAATCCAATCTATGGATCCTAAGGATGGGTCGAAGTTCCCAAGAAAATCTAGTTTTAATTTGTATTCAAAATTTGTATTTAATATTTTACATTTTAGTCTATATAATTAAAAGCTACTTTTTATGTAATTAATTGTGTATAAGTGTGTGAGTGTAAAAATTATGATGTATGGTCTAAATAAATATAATTATAAATGTTTATATATAAAGTTATCTCTCAAAAATATTATTTCACAATTAATATTGATTTTGATTCCATATACAACATTATCGCATTTCATAATATTTAATATATCACATTTGGGAGAGTTTGTTTTTCTTTACCTGTTTTTGTTGATGACAAAGGGGAAAACATAAAAAATGTAATATATGGATATACTAAGGGGATGTTATTCAAAATAGAGGGAGTTAACTAATTTAAAGGAAGTTACATTATATTTTATAATAAAAATATTTACAAGGCTATCATCATCAAAAAGGGGAGACTGTTAATACCACAAATATTGGTTTTGATGACAACAACCATATAAATATAGGTACTAATGTTTTCCCAAGTTGTATAGAATATTTTGTATGATGTTACATTAGTTTATACAAGTATAGAATGATCAAATTTGAAAAATGATCATTAAAATGACTAGAGATCAAGATTCAGAGATGATCAAGACAATTGAAGACTCGTGACTTTAAAGACAAAGACATGAAAAGTTCAAGACTATAGATAATAGTTAATAGGCATTAGATAAATTTGTTAAAATCCATGAACATCAACTTTCTTTTCTTTGAATACCGCCTCACCAAAATATTTATTTTATTTTCAAAATATATTTCTACAGATATTTTATAAAAGTTTTTTATATTAAAATATTAAAAACTATGTTTAAATGATTTCACAAAATTTTAGAATTTTGAAACACCTTAAAAGTTTGTTGTTTTTCCAAACATACAAGGGTATGTTGACATACCCTTCTTAAGTATGTCGACATAGGTGCCATTGAAAAGTTTTTTAAAATTTTGAAGAGTTGTGATTTTTGGCTCCATCACTTTGTAAATAGACATGTCCCTTCAAACAGTATATAAAGGGGTCTGGAAAACGAATTTTGATAACTACATTCTTTCCATTCTTCTTTCTCTAAATTCTCATTATATATTTCACAAAATCTACTTTCTATACTCTTCAAATCCGCTCATATTCAATCTCTATTTCACAACATTCCTTCTCTATAATCTACTCGTTGTTTTGGAAGAATTATTTCATTAATTCAAAGATCAAAGTGCTATATAAAAGGGCTATAGGATATTTTGTATCCAAGTTACAACTATTTGTATTTGGAATCAACAACTCTCTACTATAATTTTGTGTGGGCATGCTTATTGCCCGTTCAAATCAAGTGGGTGTGCTTGTTTCCTATTCAAATCAAGTAAGTGTGCTTACTGTCCGTTTAAATCAAGTGTATGATCTCGTTTTCCGGTTAAATCAAGAAAGTCTACCATGAGCTCGGAAATTCCAAAAGGTGTATCTTGTTGCCTTGAAATGAAGATTGTATTCTGGTTTCTTGCTACAAGACTAAAGTAAGTGTTTGAAAGAAAATCTATACGGATACTATATAAGACTGGATGTAGGATTTGTTAATCCAAACCAGTATAAAACACCTAGTGTCATCTCTCTTACTTTTACTTTATTTTTACTACATTTATATATATATATATCTATGATTGCCTATTAATATATGTACTTGTGTTGATTATCTGTTTTTGATTTGAATCTTGAAACTTTTTAGAAATATTCTATATAACTTATAAAACACTATTTACCACCCTCTAGTGTTAAAATAGCCTTAAGATCCGTTCACACTAGTACAATTCATACTGCACCATTTCCCACATGTATGTGCTTTGTTCAATCGTTCGATGTTTGATTTCGATGGTGGGAACATGGTGAAGATCGACGATAAAATAACGAGGCGAAGGTGTGATGCTTTGATGTGATGACTTCAAAATTTTGATCTATTGATTCTATAATCGATGTTGATGTCTAGATGTGTTCCAAAGGGCTTGATTGAAGGAGTCATGATGATGATCCATGTAACATCCCACTATTTTGGACCATTCAATTCGACAATAAATCCATACATGTCAGACTTGAATACTTCAAAACAGTGGATTATCAAGAAAATTTGGAGCAAATAAAATCAAACACAGAATCACAGACACAGAATATCAGAATAACTCGCAACGGAAAATAAAATACCATAATAGTTCATGAAGCTACTATATACATACTCTCAAAACATATACAAAATCTCATAGTCTAAAAATGATACAATAGAAATCTGGATACAAAAGTCACTAATACAAAAGCAATACCGAATAGGAAATAACTGGAATAGAAACAGATGACAGATAGATAAATAAGCTCCAACAAATCTCTAGCTCCAGAAGATGAATCCAAAGCTGTGTTACTCAGGCTGACCCAAGCGTAAAGTAAAAAAAACACAAACACTCGAGTCAGGACATACATACTTATACAATGTAAACCAACTCAAGTGAACTGTAATAGCAATGCACAATAACTTAAAAGATGCTTGGGATCGCCCATCCTTTAAGGATCCGTTAAACCATCAATTAAGCAGGAATAAACGCTATCATAGAAATGTCCATATTAAAGTAAACAATGCAAATAACAGCATTAATGTGCGCATCAAAACAAAGTGTACCCGTGGTTATAGATTTCAAAATGGTTTATAATTTCGAATTAAAATCATTCATTTAAACCATTAAAAGATGAAGTCATTATACCTTCAAATCAAATATTAAATTCCCAAAATTTTAGCCTTTTCTGAACTCATTTATTTAGTTAATATTCCAAAACAATGAAATTTTCAGCTTTCGCAGCACTTAGGAAATGCTACGGTAAGTTATATTTGAAACAATTCAATTCAGCAAAGACAACATTTATAAACTGCTGCAGTAGTTCAATTACATTTGAAAACTAGTTAAATTCAGAAAAGACAGCATTTACAAAACTGCTGCAGTAGTTCAGTTACAATTAAAAATCTTATTTCAGCCAACTGCAGCACTTATCAAGTGCTACTGTATCCCCTTTATTGGTTTCAGATTTTAGATTTCTTTCTACAACCACAGCACTTACCAAGTGCTGCAGTATCCTTTACTTCAGATTTTAAGTTAATTCCAGAAACGATAGAATTTCTAAAGTGCTACTAAATGAATTTCCATATTTATGCCAAAAATTCCAGAAACAATTAAACTTCAATTTATACCATTTTTAACTTATAAAAATCATATTTTCCACTTTAAAAATGTTCATTTAAATACCCTTTAACTTATGATTTTATAAAGAAAAATTTTACAATAAAATCAAATTTTCCAAAAATTTCACTTATTAAATTCAAGTGTACAATTTTCTTATTCTTACCTTTACACTTAAATATAAAATTTCCATTTCCAAAAAAATAAAACTTAATTTCCATTTTATTTAATTAACTTAACTTCCATAAAAAATCAAATCACAAATTTCCAAATTAAGTTATGTTTCAAATTACAATTTTTTCCATTCATTTATTTAACATTTTTAATACAAAGAAAAATCATTATCACTTTATTAAATCATTTTAAATCCAAATTTAACTCAAAATATCAAATTTTACATTTTAAAAATACTTAAAATTTTCCAGAAACTATATAAATAACCACGGGTCTGTATAATAATTTCTAGCCTAAGTCAAGTGATACGGATAATATATCATTTCAATCCGTAATTTACAAGGAAAAATCCGGGTTCTATCATTTCAACCCGCAATCCCAAGTTAAATAAAATAAATAAAAATCGGCCAGGCCTATCATTTCAGCCCATAACGATTTTTCCCTATTCTAAAGTCCGTTCGGGTATGTATCATTTCAACCCGTAGTGATTCTATTCTACAAGGAACTTGTAGTGTGAGAAACAGAAATAAATAAATAGTATAGCAAAATATAACATATCAGATGATGTGACAGGTTTATAACAGGGTTTAACATCATATAATACATATCACAGGCAGGTATAACATGATATAATAGTTCTACACATTCACTTATTGTCACTTCACAAATTCTATAAGTATGAATGTCAAGCGTAAATAACTCACCTTTTCAAGCTGGAGTTAGCAAATCAAACACCGATAAATTCCAAAAAGCACGATATAGCACGATTTAGATTCAAGTGGGGAGAGAGCCAAGATTTTGATCTTGCATACAACAAATAAGCAAAGCAATTATAAATATATATTCCAACATAAAGATTAAATTGAAACAAATGAAATTAAAATTAACAAATGACTTAACCAAGCTTTTAAATCACAAGTGCTCGACTACTACCATGTGTTGCTTGACCATGATGGGATATATGGCATGAAGGCTCGGTTATGGTCAGCGAAGCACAGCGAAGGTGGAAAGGTAGGAGTTGTGAATGTGAAGAGGCAAGTGCATGTGAAAGGTCTTGGCTCAAGTGGGTTCGGCCGTGGGCTATAGGGCTCGGCCTGGTGCTAGCAAGGGTCAGGTTCAGGTCATGTCAGGTCGGTAGTGGCTGGAGGAGGAGTGTATGGTGGTGGTGGCCGAAGTTACAAGGAGGAAGGTGGTGAAATAAAGGCTCGGCTAGGGGTTTCTTCATTATTTTGGTGGTGGATTGGACTATGGTGGTCACGGCAATGGACTTGGTGGTGCTGGCCGTGGGTGATGGTGGAGGAGGAGGAGGTAATGGTCGGTGGTAAGGTGGAGGATATGGTGGATAGGGTCGAGCAAACATGTAGATGAACAAGGCAAAACAAATGAAAAGAAGAGAAAATAAGGAGATGGAAGCCATTAAAACTTACAAATGTTTTCAGAAATGGAATGCCGTGAATTATGAAGCGAATGAGAAGTTTTTCACGTGATTTAGCAATGAGAACTGTACGACTATCAAAAGAAAAGAACGGCCAAAGCAAGTGAAAAGCCAAGGAAAGGAAGAGTCACAAGCAAATGAGAAGACTTTGTCTCTTTGAATTTGCAAATCTATATATTCAAAATAAACAAATAGAAATTCAAGTAAATGAAATAAAAATCAAAACAAAATAAATTGGAAATGAAAATAAAAATTTGTCTTAGGAAAATAAGAAAATAAATAAAGAAAATAGTTTTAAATTTATTGAAACTAGAATTAAAATTGTAAAAAAAATACAACCAATATGAAAATATCAAACACAAAAAAATTCACACAATTAAATTCAAAACCCAAAACAAAATAAAAGATAACAAATAAAATAGAAAATGAATGATAAAATACAGATAAAATCTTGTGTGTAAAACACTGAATTCATCAAATTCTAAAAAGTTTAAAACGAAATTCGACGAAACGAAAAACAGAACGGATATCAGAACCAATTACTGTTTCAAAGAAAAAGATTAAAATCTAAAATTTAAAATTTTCAAATTTAAAAGTCACAGTTTGACAAAATATAACATTTCCAGAAAAATCAATATCAAATTGTATTTGGAAAAATAAAATAGAAACAAAAATCCAAAATACATTGGAAAAATTCCAAACTTCAATTAAAAATTATTTAAAATCAAAGTTTCAAAATAAAATTTAATTTAAAAATATTTGTTAAAATTATGGGTTGTTACACTCTCCCCCACTCAAAGCTTTTCGTCCCCGAAAAGGAAGAAGGTAGGAGAATAGGAAGAGCTAGTAGGAAAAATGGAGAAATAGGAATAGCTAGCAGGAAAAATGGGTTTAAAGACAAGGATGAACCGTTAATTTAAAACCATATAAATTTCAATTAGAATTCTTTAATATTTAATAATTTGGTTAAATCCATCTTATTATCCATAAAATTCATTTAATTCAAATTGTTAGTTAAAGAGGTAAACAATATTTAAAACACTTTAAAATCCTTTAGAAAGGAAAATAACTGATCAAAATATCCTTTATATAATACTTTACCAAAATTCTTTTACAACTTGATGTCTTAACAAGTTTATCCTCGTTCCTGCAGACTCTGGCCATGCGTTGATCAGGCGCAAAGCTAGAATTCTCCATGTACTTTGTAGACTTGTTTCAATACCCAGTGAAAATACTGGAAAACTTTTAAAAACAGATAGGAAAGTACAATCCAAACAAATCAACCAAAACATTGTCTAACCATGGATCGCAGATGCACAATGGTTACGCCTGGATCCCCTAGGAAACATCCATATCCGTAAGCTTTCTCAGCCCTGCGAATTTCGCCATGATGACTAGTAGACCACAAATACACAATGGTTATGCCTGGATCCCCCAGGAAACATCCGTATCCGTAAGCTATCTCAGCCCTGAGGATTTCGCTACTAAGAACGACCTACATAGATCGCAGATACACAATGGTTACACCTGGATCCCATAGGAAACATCCGTACTCGTAGGCCATCTTAGCCAAGCGAATTACGCTATGCAGTCGCCCTAGTAAGACCATGGAGATCGCCATGGAATTCGATGGACACTCGAGTATCATATCCGGAAAAGCAAATTAGAGAGAATAATATCGATAGAATGAATCCACAATGTGGCCACAAAGCGGATATCAAGCAGAAGGCACATTCCATATCTTTACTTCGAAAATATGTATCTTATAGTACCTTGTCAAATCACTTTCAAATATCATACTTATATAAAGTCCATTATATATAAGATTCATTTTTTTAAATCAAATACTTTCCAAAATCAATAGTTTTCGAATCAACTTCATACTTATACAAATCAATTTTATATAAGTTCGGTAACTCCCAAATCAAGTATTAAGTAACACAAGGTTCTTAAATTTCAATTTGTTTCAATATCAATACAATTTTCAAAATCATATACGCTTTCACCAAATTATTCATCCAAATCAAATATCTTCAGTTTCAAAGTTTCCAAAATAATAAATTTAGAAAATAATCTAAGTTTCTAAATCAATATAATTTAAATCAACTGTTTGTACATAAATTGGGCACAACACTCTTCGGAAGTTTTTGAAGAGATAAAGTGAAGAAATTAAATTGAAAAGGAGGGATTATCTAACAAAAACTCCAAATTTCAGAATTGAGAATAATTAAAGTGCAAGGAGACACAAGAATTTAGAGTGGTTCGGCGTATCGCCTACGTCCACTATGAAGTAGTTTGCTTTATTGATCTTTCTTTTGTGTTTACAAGTGAATTCAATGATTTACAGCAGGCAATTATGATTTGCAGCAATGAATTTCGTTGGTAGCAGCAGCAATTGAGTTCAGATCTGGATCTGGCGGAGTCCGGGCGTTGGAAATCTCAAAGAGGAAGAAGAACCCCTTTTCTATTGGCTTTTGGGGTCTATTTATAGGTATAGGAGGCTGGTATTTCGCTCAGATCTCGGGAGACCCTCTCTGGCACGTGACTAGGATCGCACGCCCAAGCCCGTGAAGTTTCGGTCCGATCCGTGATCGATACGAATAGATTTCGTATCGATCAAGATTTCATCCAATGGAGTCAAAATTTGGCGTGGACATTCTTTAGCATGCACCTAGTCTTCTATTAAAATTTCATAGCATTTGGACTTATAGATTGGGAGATATGATCGATATGAAATGAGGTTTTCGGTAGGCTGTTTCCTTCGACTCGCTTCTGTTTTGACTCGCTTCCATTCGACTCGGTGATGTGGCACTTGAATCTCACTCTGCCCTTGATGTTGTTTCGAGTGAGTCGAAATGTTCACCGATTGAGCGATTCGAAGTGTGCCCAGATCGAGCGAGTCGAAGTATGCACTGGTCGAGCGAGTCGAAACGGAGTGTCCTGAGAGGTTTGAGCAGTGGCTTCGCCAATGGAGTCGAAGTTGATGGAGTCGATCAGTGGTTCGAATGGAGCGAGTCGAAGAAGGCATCTGAGCGAAGCGAGTCGAAGTAGGTACTTCAGATAGCAGCGAAGCGAGTCGAAGTTGCCACTTCTGAGTGTTGCGAAGCGAGTCGAAGGGAGCGAGTCGACCGGTAATTGATTGTTGCCTAATTTTGTATCGTTCGTAACTTGAGCATACAAACTCGGATTGACTTGGGATTTGCAACATTGGCTCTCATGGCTTAGCTTGTCATGTCCTACCAATTTTGGCTCGATCCGGACTCGGACAAAATTCGTCGATATCCATAGTGAGCCGGTGTATAACTGATCTTTAGGATGGGCCGTCATTGGTTACTAGTCAATTCCTTGGTGTCACGGCCTTGCCGAAAGGTGGGATAACATTTGCCCCCCAAAGTATGTCTTGTGGAAACATGATGTGCTTTGAAATACTGCCATCTTTACTCTGAATAGTTATTGTCTTTTCGATGAAAGCTGTAACCTTTGACCGTTCTTCTTGATAATGTAAACTGTTGACTGTCGACTGCTGTACCATGTATTGTTGCAATTGATTGTTGTATGCTAGTGGTTACCCGTTTGTTGTTGTAATCGTTATTGGATGAGTTTCTGATTCTTGAAAATCTAGAATATTGAATACTAGTCCGACATTCATGCATATATGTTAACCTGACTCTCGTTGACGTTCGTACGTCCACGAGTCATTGTCAGTTTATTTTATTTTTGAATTATGTATCGATCCTCTCCCGAACCGATGTGAAATTCACTGCAACAACGCTCGATGGTTGCTTTTGAATGTTCCTTCATAATGATCCTCTCCTGAATCGATGTGAAGGGTTGAAACATCGAAGATGGTTTTCATCGGATTTATTGATGCGAAGTAAGTACGTCGAGTTGATGGAGTTGGCCTCTGGAAGTCATGATTTAATGGATTTGATGGGTGTGAAGCGCTTGTTCAACTTGATGACGGACTCGAACTGAGCGAGTAAAAGTGGAGCAAGTCGATGTAGATTCCCTGATGGATTCGAACTGCTCGTTCGACTCGGTCTGGGGTTCGAGCTGCATAGGAGTTAGAGTCGAAATGGGTTATCGATACAAAGGATGGTCTCGTACCGATGGAGTCAAACTGGACACGGGGATGGAGTCGAAGGCAAGCGATACGAAGGAGAGCTTCGTATCGACGTACTGGAGAGGGAGTCGAAGCATGCGTTCGAATCCATCGGGATACGAAGCGTTTATTCCCTTTGTTTCCAAGTGCATATAAATACTTTGTACTTAGCCGTTTTTCACTTTTTTTTACCTTTCGTTTTCCTTCCTTTTCTTCGTATCACTCAGAAACTCGAGAAGAATGAACGAAATATTCCTGCCTTCGAACCGATTCCTATCTTCCATCATTTGAACTAACTAACAGATCTAGGTAATCCAATAAGCGAATCCACGCGTAAACGATGAGGCTCGGGTTTTCTTAACATCAAATCAATTAGAGTCGTGGTCGATTGAAAGCTCTCTGGCCTCAGCTTCGTGTCGCTCTAGAATATGGGTTTCGAGATGATGAGGCGAAGGTCTTCGTATCGATCGATGGTGGAGCTTCGCATCGAATCGAGTGCTTTGAATTCATGGATCGATACGAAGGGCTCGCGCCTGATGGACTCGTAATGATGGCCTTGGATTGAGTCGAAAAGGGTGGTTTTTCGATCGAGTCGAAGGGTGTAGTCTTGGGAGCGAGTCGAACTGTGTGGTCAGAGAGCGAGTCAAAATGCGTGGTCTTGGGACCGAGTCGAACTCGATGGTCTTGGGGAGCGAGTCGAACTATGGATTTCGAATCGAGCCCTCTAGTTCGAGTCGAACTTTCATGCCAACATTTTGACCGAGTCTGACTCATGTGCACACGACCATAGCTTATTGATGCGAACACGGCTCTCGCGAGCGATACAAATTTGATCATCAAAAAGTTTGAAACTTCTCACAAACTTGAACAAATTGCCTCCGACGAGCTTCAAATTTGCATAACTGGACTTAACCGTTTCACTGCATATCTGATTTCCTATCGAAGCTCGTCGATGAAACTGCACTTATAAAAATGACAACAAACTTTGACTTGAAATGATGGTTAATAGTTGGATGGTATGGTTGTGACGGTCAGCGATGACGGTCCTTCCGACCGAATTCTGAAGTCTTGTCGCTTATACGCTTCCTTTAATCCTGTTGATCTTCTCAAATAATATATAGTACTGCACTGCACAACACACTGACACACTTTACATTGGGGGATGCACAAGTGTTATTTGTCAGTTTAACAATGATTTTTTATAAGCTAGCTAGTCATGGACCCTTCAAGTTCTCAGCAGCCGGAACTCCCAAGTTCTATTCCTCTAACCATAGAGATACCGGTTATCGAAGCCGAAGTCATAGAGCCAGCTCCGGATGAGCGTCCGGGTGCTCGGTTTATTCTCAATCCAACAGATTCCATGCCATCGGGTATCTCCGAAGATATGTTAGGACGGATTTGCTTAAGGCATGGTTTGTCGCTTGACGACGTGCTACTTCCTGGGCCAACCGACAGACCACACAATCCCCCGGAGGGGTTTACTGCTTTCAACCGTCACGCTTGTATAGTGGGGACACTTCCTCCCTTCAATGAATATATAAGGGAGATTTATCGTTTCTTGGCATAGCCCCATCTCAGCTACATCCCAACGCGTATGCCTTGTTGAACAACACCTTTCTCCTATTTATGGAGATCCTCTTTCGACCGCCGAAGCCGATCGAAATTAGATATTTATTCAACGTCAAGAGCCGTGGAGATAGCCCTTCTTTCACCTTCCTGGAGGCGGTCAGAAGCTTCCACATTGTACTGGGCTCCTGGGGAAGGCTAAGTTACTATAAAACCGAATGGTTCTACGTTCGGTGCCCCCCTGGATTTGCTGGGCGGTGGTTGGATAGACGTAAGTGTTGCCATTTCTCTCTCGAATCATTGAGATACTAGTAACTGACTTCAAAGCTGACATACTTTTGCTTTCTTGTAGCTGTAATCTCTCGTTCCGATGGCGCATACTTCAAAGAGCTTGTTCGGATTCTTCAACCGTTTCCGGGCGAAGAGAGGCACATAGACTTAGTTCTGACCGACAGGAATTTGAGGACTGTCGGGCTGATAGAACGGAGACAGAGCATACATCTGGAAGGGATACATAGAGTGGTCCCGAAGAAACGGGTGAAGCGAAAAGCGCCCGCAGTCGTGATCACCGAAGAAGTTGATCCGAAAAGAACACCTACCGATACCGAGCTCCCAGCTTGGCCTTCTGCCGATGCCCTGGATTCGGGAGGAAGAAGAAAAGGCAAGGCCGCTGCTCACAAATGCCCTAAATCTGAGAGACTTAAATCTGTGGTCGTTTCTTTACCTTTCCAGGGGATTAGAATTTTGGAGACTCCTCCCCCGCAACCGGAGAGTACTTTTGCAGGGCTTGCTGATATTCCGATCCCGGATTTTGTGTCGTCTCCACACGACGCCGGGACGGAAGAGCTTGATAGTGCTTTTGAACTGAGCAGGTCGCTTGCTATGAGTGCGGCCGACATTTCCAGTTGGTTGGGGGGTTGCACATGCATACACTTCACTACACTACATGATTCACAACTGTCCTTCGCCCAACTTAGGAAGTTACTAACTGTTTCCTCGTTTCTCATTTTCAGGTACTATGTCTGGAAGAGGATCAGTGCTCGGGAATCTTCGCTCAGCCCGAAAAGCTTCTGGTTACTATGATTCCCGCAGGAGGGATTCTGATAGAGATCGCGATCACGAATACTCTAACCAGGACCGATACGGGCGTGACAGAGAGTATAGACATCGATCCAGATCACGCTCTCCTCCTCCTAGACTTCCGTCTCCACCCCCCGTTTCTGTCTCACACCCGCCTAAACCTCCCCGTCACAGGTCGTCTTCTCATTCTTCCAGACCCGAGACTCATCTTCAAAGAATCGAAACTACAGCCTCTATGATTATTGAGCAGGTCCCTGCCAAACCCACAGGAGAAGGAGCTCTTAAGTTGGCTCAGATGAGGAAGGATTTTCCGAATATTTGCTTTGACGGTTATGTCTTCCCACCACACTTAAAGAGAATTCCATCAGGGGTAGAGGGCATAATGCACGAATATGTTCACGATATATACACCTAGTACCGAGAGTGGGCAAAGGCTGCCGAAAAAGCTTCCAAAGTGGCCTTTGAGCGAGCTAAAGCGCTCGAGAAGATGGAGACCGAGCTCGCAAAAAGAGATCGGATTATTCAGGTACTCTCCGCTGAGTCCGAGTCTTCTCGGAAATCTGAGATGGAGGCCGTTAAAAGGGATGACGAAGCGAAGGCGGAAATGGAGAGGTTGAGGCAGACACATGTTGCCCTGGTGGAGGAGATGGGCCACCGGAACACCAAAGTCATTGCCGAGCGGGATGCGGCGGTCCGGGAGCTTAATGAACTCAAAGCCAAATTTGCTCACATGGCCAAAGAGAAGGATGACGCGAACAACGCAGCCCAAGAGGCATGCGAACAAGCTATTCTGCTCAGGGGTGAACGGGATGCGGCTGTGGCTAAGGTCCAGAAGGTGGAGACTGAGGTCGAGGAGAGGGTGAAGTTGGCCGAGTCCAGGTTAGAGGCTGACATCGAAGACCTTCTCGTTGTTTACAACGCTAATGTGCTGAGGCACAGGGGTCTAGCCTGGCTCGATGATTTTTCGATGCATCTCTACAATGCTTGGAGCCGACTGGTTGAGGAAGAGAAAGTGGCGCATCAGGGCGAGTCCGTGGATGAATTCGAACTCGAGAATCGCATTCTGACTGATGATGAAAAGAGGATTCTCCACGAGTCGATGATTCTGCGTGAGAAGGAAAAACTTGGCGCCCAGCACTTTGAAGTGGGAGAGGGTTCTGGAGTTGACCATCATGAAGCAAGTCTCGAAATTCCAATGTCAACCCAGCCCGAATCCTCATCTGCGGTCGATCCCCGGGCTGTTCCTGCTTATAATCCAGATCAGCCGTAGATGTCACCGGCTGCAGCGCAAGTTACCGATGCCGCTTTGCCGCCTACGAGCCAAACTGAGGAAGGTATTCTTGAACATTCCACGTATTTTTCTCAAATCGGAATCTTCGATCGAGTTAAGTCCTAACAGTTCTTTTATTCTTTGTCCAGTGATCGATGCTACACCAGCCATGCCTCCTACTACTCAAGAACCATATCAAACGCAGGAGGCTATCGTGACCGAAGCAACCACCATGAGTACAGCTGCCCCGCTCGATGATATGTAGGGAGGTACGATCATGTTTGACGAGCAGCTGATGGATGAACTTTTTCGTCGTCACGGCGATCCTCTTGCCGACTTGCCATCTGTCATGAGCGAAAACGACCCTGCTGCAAGTTCTTCGATGCCGACCGTTGATGCTCCCAGCGGGGCTCGAGCAGTAACTGAAGAGGAGATGTTTGCTCAAATCGAGGATGAAATGGCAGCAGCGGCTCATGGTGGTGGTTTTGGAGGCGGGATGGTAGCACCGGGACCTGCTCCGCTTAGCATGATATCTCCCAGCGGTACTGTTTTCCTTACCAGCATGCCCGTTCCACCTTCTGTACTTGATCATGTTCCTCTGACTCCGCCCGCAGGGAGCATTCCTATCCATTTGAGTTCGGAGGACGATGTTGATATAATGCCTTCGCCTGAAGACCAACCGCCGAAAAGTAAAGGCTCGAAGAGGAAGATTAGCGGTGGCTCCAGCGGGTCTACACCGAGAAGGAAGCCAAGGAAAAAGAAAGATTAAACATGCTTCGCCGGTTTATTTTGACTTGCATTTTGTTAGCCGTGTATAGATGCGGGTTCGGCCCCTGCTAGTAGGAATTTTTGGAAACTTGTACACGAACTTCTTTTATAATCAATAGAAACGAAACTTTTCTTTTTTGACTCCTTTTTTGTCATTGTGTATTTGTCTAAGTGTTTCAGTGTCTGAAATACACTTGTGAAGTTTCAGTTTCTAAATAAAGTTTGTTTCTGTTCGCCAAGTTCGGGTATCGTGGGCATGGTTTGCGACCGGGAGGCGAGTCAAATTCTGACGTCGCATCGCTTCAGTCGATGGTTGATGCTTAAGTCTTGCCCCCCAGTCTTGGTCGTGTGTTGTAAAAGATCAGTCAGTGATCGCTCCTTTCTTATAGTATACCGAGTCTAGTACCGCTGAATGGATGTTTGAGACAAACGGGGATTGAGCGATTTATTCACGCTTGTCCGATTGTCGATGATCATATCCGCGCTCCGGGGATCCTCATTCGTTTACTGGCGGTTGGTCACGCCGGCTTGAGTTTTAATCGTATGTCCGCTATCTGGGGACTTGGAATTGGCATTTGTACTCCGACTCGCGCTTCGGGAGTTTGGAGTTGATAATAATACTTCGATTCCTGCTTCGGGAACTTGAAGTTGGTGTTTATGCTCCGTTTCGCATTCTGGGAATCCGGAGTCGATGTCTATGCTCCGACTTGCTCTTTGGAAGTTCGGAGTTGTCGTTTATTCTTCAATTCGTGCTCTGGGAATTTGGAGTCGATTCTTATACTCCGTCTCGCACTCTGGGAATACGAAGTTGACGTTTATACTCCGCTTCACACTTTGGGAATACGGAGTTGATGTTTATACTCCGACTCGCGCTTTGGGAGTTCGGAGTTGATGTTTACACTCCGGTTCGCACTCTGGGAATACGGAGTTGATGTTTATACTCCGCTTCGCACTCTGGGAATACAGGTTTGATGTTTATACTCTGTCTCGTGCTATGGGAGTTCGGAGTTGATATTTATACTCCGGTTCGCACTCTGGGAACTCGGAGTTGATGTTTATACTCCGCTTCGCACTCCGGGAATACGGAGTTGATGTTTATACTCCGGTTCGCACTCTGGGAATACGGAGTTGATGTTTATACTCCGACTCGCGCTCTGGGAGTTTGGAGTTGATGTTTATACTCCGTTTCACACTCTGGGAACTCGGAGTTGATGTTTATACTCCGCTTCGCACTCCGGGAACTCAGAGTTGATGTTTATACTCCGGTTCGCACTCCGGGAATACGGAGTTGATGTTTATACTCCGCTTCGCACTCTGGGAATACGGAGTTGATGTTTATACTCCGCTTTGCACTCTGGGAATACAGAGTTGATGTTTATACTCCGACTCACGCTCTGGGAGTTCGGAGTTGATGTTTATACTCTGGTTCGCACTCTGGGAATTCAGAGTTGATGAAGGATTGTCGTGTATCATTCCTTTTTTGACTTTGATGTGATGGCTTGCCCCCGAGCTCGGGCTTCACTTAGCGAGTGATTGGTTGCATCGCAGTCACTCTCTATTTGAATAAATCCCACCGTATGGTGAAACTTAGCACTCCGTGCATAGTGATGGTCATATGGAGTATTTCAAGTAAATCACAGCTCTGGCTCGAAGAGATTGCATTTTATTGCTGAAATAAGAAAGTATGGCAAAGTCAGTTGCCTTATTACAAGTTCTAATTTTGAAATGCAGAAACAAATTGCGGAAAAGGAAAGTAAACTGAATGGATAAAGATAGCCTGTCATGTGTAATAGCGGTGAAGGCTTTCGCAGTTCCAAGCTCTTGGCAGAGTAAGGCCTTCGACGGTCGATAACTTGAATGTGCCATCTCCGAGCCTTCGTTCAATAACATACGGTCCTTCCCATGTCGGATTCATATGCGAAGGAACCAGATAGATTCTTTTTAAGACTAGATCGCCTAATTCGAAGGTTCGCAGACGGACCTTGGCGTTGTACAATCGAGCGACTCGACTTCGATGCGCAGCTGCCCTCAAATCAGCATCTTCACGCTTCTCATCTAGTAGATCGAGAGATTCAGCAAGTAATATAGCATTTTTCTTCGGATCATAGCATGTCACACGATGAGAAGGTACTTCTAGCTCGACTGGAATAACGACCTCTGAACCGTAAGAAAGAGAGAATGGAGTGTGGCCGGTCGCGGTCTTGTAGGTTGTTCGGTAAGCCCATAGAGCCATAGGAAGTTCATCGACCCACTTGCCCCCGACCTTTTCCAGTCGTTTTTTCAGGATGGATTTTATAACTTTATTAACCGCTTCAACCTATCCGTTTGCCTGAGGGTGTGCAACTGCGGAGAATTTCTTTTGGATGTGGAATCGTTTGCAGAAATCTTTGAATTCAGCACTGTCGAATTCGGTTCCGTTGTCCGCAATAATGGTGTGTGGGAGACCGAATCGACAGATGATGTTACGAACCACAAAGTTGTTTACTTTCTTCGTTGTAATGGTAGCGAGAGCTTCGGCTTCAGCCCACTTTGTAAAGTAATCAACTGCGACGATGGCGTACTTCGCACCACCTTTTGTCAGTGGTAGAGCACCGATGATGTCGATGCCCCGCATTATGAACGACCATGGGCTGACCATTTGCGTTATCTCCGTAGGAGGAGCTCTAGGAATTCGGGCATATTTCTGGCACCTATCACATTTCTTCGCATAGTCCAACGCATCACGATTCACGGTAGGCCAGTAATATCCGTAACGAAGTATTTTCTTGGCAAGTGCCTGCCCCCCGGTGTGATCGCCACATTCTCCCTCGTGCACATCGTGCAATACTCGTTTAATTTCATTGTGAGCGATACACCGGAGTAGGGGAATTGAGTACCCCCTTTTGTACATGAGTCCATTCTGGATGATAAATCTTGAGGCCTTTCGAAGGACTTGTCTCTTTTCACTCCTGCGCTCCGGCAGGGTTCCGTGCTCAATGTAATTTCTGAGTGGGGTCATCCATGAATCCTTCTCGGGAACGGTTTCGCATACTCGGTTTACTTCTGTCCGGTCGATACTTGGGGAAGATAGCGTTTCTACGGGAACGAGTCCCATTTGTTGAGCTTCACCTGTGTTAGCTAGCTTTGCCAATGAATCGGCCTTTTGGTTGTGCTCCCGAGGTATACAATAGATGGCGTAGTAATCGAACCGATTCAATATTTCCAGAACCCGGGCTAAGTAAGCAGCCAACCTTCGATCTCTTGCCTGATACTCTCCTCGTACTTGACACACAACCAATTGTGAATCACAATAAATTTCTACAGCGATGATCTTCAGATCTTTGGCGAGTTTCAAGCCAGCTAAGAAGGCTTCGTATTCGGCTTCATTATTGGTTGCATGAAAGTCAAACTTCAAAGCGTAGCATATAGATCGACCTTCGGGGGTTTCGAGCACAACACCAGCGCCCGAACACCGGTCGTTCGATGCACCATCGGTATACAGCATCCAGACATATTCGGGGGATTTACTGGTTTCGGGCAAGTCCTCTGGAATGGTGAATTCAGCTATAAAATTAGCGAGGACTTGTCCTTGGATTGCTCGTCTTGGAGTGTAAGTAATATCAAACTGACTCAGTTCAATGTTTCACTTGAGTAGCCTACCAGACGTCTCAGGCCACGAAAGGACCTGTCATAACGGCTGGTCGGTGTAAACAACTATGGGATGTGCTTGGAAATACGGTCGGAGTTTTCTTGATGCGATCACAAGGCAATAAGCCAACTTTTCTAGCTTTGGATAGTTCCTTTCAGCCCCAGTCAATCGCTTACTGACGTAGTACACTGGCTTTTGTATCCTGTCTTCTTCTCGAACCAAGGCAGTGCTGATAGCGTTTTCCGATATTGCCAAGTATGCGTACAACTTTTCATGATCAATAGGCTTTGACAGCATTGGCGGTGTGGATAGATGTTGAACTAGTGCTTGGAAAGCGCCCTCACACTCCGTGGTCCATTCAAAGTTTCGTTTCACTTTTCGGATCAGATCAAAGAAGGGAATGCATTTGTCAGTGGACTTTGAAATGAACCTGTTCAATGCTGCTACCTTTCCATTGAGACTTTGGACTTGCTTTATAGTCTTGGGAGTTTTAAGATTTCTGATTGCCCAAATCTTTTCAGGATTAGCTTCGATTCCCCGGGCGTTAACGATGAACCCAAGGAACTTTCCGGATGCAACTCCAAAGTGACATTTCAGTGGGTTGAGCTTCATTTTGTATTCTCGGAGTATGTCGAACATAGTTTCCAGGTCTCTAACATGGTCAGTGGAGAGCCGTGACTTCATGAGCATGTCGTCTACATATACTTCCATGGTTTTCCCGATTTGATTGGCAAACATCCGGTTGACCAATCGTTCATAAGTAGCTTCGGCGTTCTTGAGTCCGAATGGCATTACCTTGTAGCAATAAAGTCCCAGATTGGTCACGAAGCTGGTGTGTTCTTGATCGGGTAAATGCATCGGTATCTGATTGTAGCCGGAGTATGCGTCCATGAAGGATAATAGTTCATGCCCAGCTGTCGAATCTACTAGCTGATCGATTCTGGGAAGTGGAAAACTGTCTTTGGGACATGCTTTATTCAGGTCGGAATAATCGACACATGTTCTCCACTTTCCATTCGGCTTTCGGACGAGCACGGGATTCGACACCCATTCAGGATATAACGCATCTCGAATGAATCCGTTCGCCTAAAGCTTTTCTACTTCTTCTTTAAAGGCGGCAGATCTCTCTGGATCCATACCATGCCTTTTCTGCTTGACCAGGACGCACCGCGGGTCAATATTCAGCGCGTGGCTCGTGATGTCTGGCGAGATCCCACACATGTCAGAATGTGTCCAGGCAAATACGTCAAGATTTGCCCGCAGAAATTCAACTAATTCCTCTTGACTAGCTGAGACCTAATCTTTATCATTTTCGAATCATCGTCATCGTCAATAGGGACATCAATCGTCAGTTCGGCCGGGGATGCTTGACTTTCTTTAGATTCTCCTTCATCTTCAGTTTCTCTTGGGTCAAGATCCTTAAGGAATTGGCTGGGGTGCCCGGGCCTAGGCCCGGCCGTTAATTGTCAATTATCGGCAAAACAGACGCAGAGAGATTCCTCTACGTCCTTTCCTTTCTCTTTTCGCTGCGCCTCCCGTAGCTCAGCAACATAATAGGCTCTGGCAGTAGCCTGATCTCCTTGAATGATCCCCACTCCATGATCAGTGGGAAATTTTAAAGTCAAACACCATGGGGCAATGGCTGCCCTGAACTCAACGAGGGCCGGTCGGCCCAAGAAAGCGTTGTAAGGGGAGTCTATGTCCAAAACAATGATCTGCAGCATCCGTACTCTCCGACGTTCTCCAACTCCCAACTCTACTAGCAGTTCCACCATTTAAGTGGGTATAGTGGCACTTCTGTTGAAACCATGGACTCGAGATTGACAAGGCCTCAAGTCCGCGGCTTCCATCTTCATTTGATCATAAGCTCGCTTGAACAAAATATTCACAAAGCTTCCACTGTCAACTAAGATCCTTTTTATCCAAGCGGGACCTACTTGTGCTGAGATGACCAGTGGATCGATAGTGGGAGCTTCGACTTTATCAGCGTCTCTGTCCCTGAACACGATGTCATCCGTCATCATTTTCTGTTGCTTGGCCGGAGCCCCTTCATCAGAGTTACTATAGCATTCGAAGTCTGCATGCCTGATAGAACTAGCATACGACTCCATTTCCTTCCAGCTTCGATCTGCTGGGTGAGGACCACCACTTATTGTATTGATGACCAACCTCCCGTCTGCACGAGCGGGTTCCTCCTGTCTTTCCTGATTCGGCGCATGATTCTGATTTGATGGGCCTGCACCACCGGATTGCGGCGCCCGTACATACTGATCCAACTTTCGCTCGCGTATCAGTTTTTCAATGAGGTCTTGTAAGTGTCGACACTCATTGGGGTTGTGGCCATCACTCTCTCGGGATCAAAAAAAAACAAAATAAAATAAACAAGGAGAAACACTAGCTTGAGGCTTTGGGGGATTTGCTGTTCTAAGAAATTAAGGCAGTAAAAGGAATAACATTATGTGAGTATTTATCCTTTGTATGCAATGGCATTAAGTCCTATTGCAGGCAGCCTAGAATATTATGAGACATTTAAATCTCTGAATTGATTTTGTTATGGGTGATATGGATGTTTGTTTGTGCATTTTTTTTTGTTTGTTTGGAGTATTAATCTGTAAGTGGGCTTTTGGTGTTAACATGATTGGAGCATTCTTGTTCTATCTTATCATCATTAAACATGGATATAGATTAAACAGGGGAACATGGGGTTGAATCAGAAAAATATACAAGCAGTTATATCTTTCTAAAATATGAATGAAAGAAAAACTAAATTGGTCACTTGGGAGTTAGTCAATGATTTGCTTACTTCAGGTGGAAGCAAGTATATGCATGGTGCAACTGCACCCTGAGGCCTTTGTGTGTTGGAATAATTTAAACAACCTAGGAGTTTCCTTCACAATGCATACATAGTATTCATTTGACAAGGAGTTAAAGACTATAAAATAAATGGGGACAGGGGTTTAAAAATCTGGGTTATAAATATCCAGATATGGTGTTAATTTAATCAAGTTAAACTTGTTCATTGATTAGTTGCTGGGTGAAAATTTGGAGTATAAAACCTGGGTTTATTTACCTAGATTTGGGGAGAATAAATCAAGAATTATACATGTTTATCTTTACTGTTTGCTGTGTATTTGTTTGAATAGATGAATGTGTTTTTGTATTACCTTGTATGAACCAAAACATGCTAAGTATAAACATCTGTTAAACTAGGAAGGCACTGCAAGATTATGTTTTAAAATTATGAATATGTATACAAAATTGATAAATGCTCATACCAGTGAAAACTGACCCTTTTGGTTGCCCTTGCAATCATCTGGGTGTCTCAAAAATTCTTTGGGGCAGCTAAATGATTTGCTTGCAGGAAATTGAAGTTGGCTTGATGAGTAGAGAAGGCATTGGCTGCTAGAATAAATAAGAGAGACTTGTTTTCAAAATTTGCAGATGCATTGTAATGAAATTACTAGACACATTTTATTTTCTGTAATTGAAGTTACTTTTAGGAAACTTTTTAAGTATTTTGAGTTGAAGATATGTACTTAATCAAAACCTGTTATGAGTGATCATGGATGATGGTTGGTTAACTACAAATTTATTTTATGAATGTCTGATTTGGAGAAAATAAGGAGTTAGACATGTCATATGCATATGATATGGATATATATATATTTGAACTCTGATTTTTATTGCTTATGTTTTGCCTTATGGAAATTAAAAAGCTAAGGGGATTGATTTTTAATGAACACTCAAGATTTTAGTAGAATATTCAAGTGGGATGAATTTGTGCATGGCAGGTAAGTGATACTTGCATATGCACGAATTCTGGAAATTTGTAAGTAATTGAAATTTTAGACGTCTAAGATCAAATTAGACGTCTGTCATAAAAATTTAGACGTCTGAGATCGAATTTAGACGTCTGTCAACAAAAATTTAGATGTCTGAATTTAGTTCAAAATGTTTTCTACTCTCTGTTTAAAATTTAGACACTCTGAGACGTCTGTCATAAAAATTTAGACGTCTGAGATCGAATCTAGACGTCTGTCATAAAAATTTAGACGTCTGAACTGCTGATTTTGCCTAATTTGTCTATTTTCGAGTAAATTTCCAAGGTTTATCGATTTTTGTCGATCCAACTTATTGTTATTAATTATTATCAACTTTGATAACTATCATGAGATCAAGTAAATGCTATTTTAGTGTTAAATAGAATTATCTAGGATTCTAGGCAAGATAAATATATATAAGTGTTATAATTTGTCAAAGTGCACCTATGGCAGTAGAATAAGACTTAGAAAAGAAATAAGTGGCTATGTCAATAGCTTGTATGGTATTTTGATTTCTATTTGATTTAAATTCCCTCTGATGAAAAAAAATAATATAATAATAATAAAGAAACAATTGTATATCATCAAATATACAATTGACTTAGTTTGTTTGTACACTGATATGATTATATTGGTAAAACCAGGGTCTTGGGAAAAATATTTGGAAATTATATAAATATTCAAATATAAAAGAATTGGGGTTTAGTGGTGAATGCCTCTTGTATAAAAAAAAACTATGTGTTATAGAGTGAGGGTCGCCACAGCCGTGGTCAAAAATGAAGGGGTGGTGAACTATGGAGCTCGGCTATGCAATTTTTTTTGGAGAGTTATGCATTGTTTTGTGGTGTTATGTTCATATGGAGGTCACGGCCATCTATGGTCAGAGAAGATAGTGGTTAGGTCATGGATGATGATAAGGAGGAAGAGATGTGGTGGTCGGTGGAGATGGTGGAGGGTATAGGCCGAGCACATGAAGAGAAAAGCAAGGCAAAACAATGGAAAAATCAATGGAAAAGTGAAGAGAAAACGTAAAAAAATGGAAGAAGCCATTACCAAAATTTCAGAAATGCTTTGGCCAAAAATAGATGATGGAAATGAGAATTTTTCACGTGAAAAAGAAATAAAAACTCACAGCTACAATAAGGAAAAGAACGGCCAAAAGCAATGAAGAGTCTAGACAATGAAAAGTCACAAGTTAAAAGCCTTTTTGTCTCTTTGAATTTCCAATTCATTTTTAATTAAATATAAACAAATAAAAATAAGTAAATAAAATAAAAGACAAACAAAAATAAAGTAAAAATGAAAATAAACAATTATTCTTAAGAAAAATAAAAAGTAAATAAAGAAAATAGTTTATTATATTGAAAGTAGGATTAAAAATTGCAAACAAAATACAATTAACTTTGGAAAATTATAACTTTTTCTAAAATGTTTTTAAAATAAAATATTGAAATAAAATTTAATTTAAAAATATTTGTAAAAATATTGGGTTGTTACACTCTCCCCTACTCAAATCTTTTCATCCTCGAAAAGAACCAAACAAGGAAAATAAGGAAAACAAGATAGAAAAGCAAATAGTACCTGAAACGAACAATTCCGAATTTGAAGCACGAATGCTCTCCTCCGTCTCCCAGGTACAATCTCGATCATCAGTACTCCATTGTACTTTGACCAGATTAACAGATTTCCTTCTTAGCTGCTTCGTACCTCTGTCGACAATACGAAGTGGCGTCCTCTCGACAGTCAGATTAGGCTCAATATCCAAACTATCAAGAGCAGAAGGCTGAACAATAAGAGATGGATCATGCAGATAGCGACGAAGATGAGAAACGTGGAATACATTATGCACTCCAGAGAACTTCTTGGACAAATCCCGTTGATAAGCCAAAGAACCAACTCTTTCCACAATGCGAAAAGGACCAATGAACCTAGGAGAAAGCTTCCCTCTACGACCAAAACGAATAACATTCCTTAAGGGAGAGACCTTAAGCAAAACCAAATCACCAACAGAAAACTCTAAACTCCACCTACGCTTATCAGCATACTTCTTCTACCTATCCTGAGCAATCCTCATCTTCCTCCTAATCTCCTCAACTCTCTCAGAAGCCTCTAAAATCATCTCAAGACCAAGAACCAAACGATTACCGGATTCAATCCAGCAAGCTGGGGATCTACAAGATCGTCCGTAAAGAGCAGCAAACGGAGACGTTTTAATACTGGCCTGAATTCAAAGATGGAAATGAGATAGATAAAATATTAAGATAAGATTAAAACAAAAGATAGAAATTATACCTGATAACTATTGTTATAGGTGAATTCGACAAGATGGAGATGATCTTCCCAAGATCCTCCATAATCAAGCACATAAGCACGAAGAAGATCTTCTAGAATCTGATTCACTCTTTCTGTTTGACCGTCGGTCTGTGGATGGTAAACAGTGCTCAGATTCAGATGAGTACCTAAAGATACCTGAAAAGCTTTCCAAAACTGACTAGTAAAGATAGGATCACGATCACAAACAATACAGAGAGGAACACCATGAAGACGAACAATCTCCCTCATGTAGATCTCAGGCAAACTAGAAGCAGAACGGGTAGACTTGACCGGAATGAAATGAACTGACTTGGTCAATCTATCCATAATAACCCAGATACTCTCTCTACCCCTCCTAGTCCTCGGTAATCCATCAATGAAATCCATAGAAACCTGTTCCCACTTCCAATTGGGAATCTCAAGGGGCTGCAACAAACCAGGGGTCTTCTGATGATCGGCCTTGACTTGCTGACAAGTCGCACACCTACTAACAAAAATGGAGATATCTTGCCTCATACCTCTCCACCAATACAACTTCTTCATATCCTGATACATCTTGGTCACTCCCGGATGAATAGAAAGTCTGGATCGATGATTTTCCCGAAGTAACTCCTATCTCAATCCATCAACATTCGAGACACAAATCCTATTATTAATCCTCAAAATACCTCTATCATCGATCTGAGCTCCACTACCATCAAGACTACTACTACCAACTCTGCTACGAACACTCTCCTTCATCAACCTAAGTATCTCATCCTCATCCTGCTTAGAAATGATACGATCCAAAAGAGAAGAAGAAACAATCAGCTGACACAACATAGCCTTCTTCCGACTCAAAGCATCCGCCACAACATTAGCTTTCCCAAAGGTATAGTTGATGTCGAGGTCATAGGAAGCAAGAAACTCTAACCACCTAACATGCCTGTGATTCAAATCCTTCTGAGTGAAAATATACCTCAAAGACTGATGATATGTGAAGAGCTCAAACTTAGTACCCAAAAGATGATGCCTCCAAAGCTTCAAAGCAAAAACAACAGCAAGCAACTCTAAATCATGGGCAGCATAATTGGCTTCATGGGTCCTCGACTGACGACTAGCATAAGCAATGACCTTACCATCCTACATCAGAATAGCTCCCAAACCTTCACGACAAGCATCAGTGTATACCGTTAATCCCTCATTTCCATTTGGAACGGTAAGAACTGGTGCAGAAGTAAGCTTGTGCTTTAACTCACTGAATGCAGCCTTACACTCATCACTCCAAATAAACTTAGCATTCTTTCGAGTCAAAGTGGTGAGAAGTGCAGCAATCCGAGCAAAATTCTCAATGAATCTCCGGTAATAACCGGCAAGGCCCAGAAAACTACGAATATCAGTTGGATTCCTAGGAGTTTCCCAATCATTGATCGCAACGATCTTGACTGGATCAATAGAAACTCCATTACCAGAAACAATATGCCCGAGGAATCAGACTTCATCCTTCCAGAAATGGCATTTAGAAAATTTATCCTTCAACTGGTTATTTCTAAGAGTCTCAAGAACAGATTTCAAATGTGACTCATGCTCTTCCTCGGACTTAGAGAAAATGAGAATATCATCAACAAAGACTAGAACAAATTTATTAAGCACATAACGAAAAACACGATTCATCAAATCAACAAAGAAAGCAGGAGCATTAGTCAAACCAAAAGGCATGACTAACCATTCAAAGAACCCATTCTCAGTATGGAAAGCAGTCTTGGGAATACTTTCCTCAGCAACTCTAAGCTGGAGGAAACCTGTGGCAAGATCAAGCTGAGAGAAAACAGTGGCACCATAAATCTGATCAAACATATCATTGATGTGAGGCATTGGATATCTGTTTTTCATAGTGAGCTTTTTCAGCTCCCTATAATCAACACACATCCGGAGAGAATCATCGGACTTAGTGACGAAAACCACCGCTGCTCCCCATTCAGAATAGCTAGGTCTGATCAGACCCTTGGAGGATAAGTCCTCAATTTGCTTCCTTAACTCAACCTTCTCGCGGGGTGTCATTCTTCTAGGAGGAAGAACTACAGGTCGAGCTCCAGGAATAAGATCAATACAGAAATCGATTTCCCGCTTAGGGGGTAAAGCAGTGACTTCACCAAATATATCGGGATAAAGTTTGACCACACGAGTCGATTGAAGATCAACAGGAGAAGAATCCAAAGAATAAATAAAGCTACTAGCATAATCATGAGGCATACGACACTGAATAACCAAAGGATTACCCCGATCATCCTCAAGAGAAACAATTCGGGATTTACAAGAGATATGAGCATCATGTCTCTTAAGCCAATCACCTCCAAGCAACAAATCGAAAGCATTGAAACCAAGAACATAGAAATCACCAGAAAATTTATGGCCAGAATAGAAGAGTCTCACTTGCTTACAAATCCTATTAAGGTTCGCGGGACCACCAATAGGATTTTTAACACACAAAGATTCAACAGCATAAATAGGAGAAAGAAGATGCTCAAACTTATCACAAAGATCCACAGAAATAAAACTATACGAAGCTCCAGTATTAAATAAAACACGAATAGAATGATTAAATAAAGAAAAGGTGCCCTGAAGAGTACCTTGATAATCACTAGGAGCAGGAGCAGGTGCAGGTGGAGCAGGTGAAGAAGCAGAGGTAACAGCAAAAATACCATATGGCTTTCCCTTCTGATACAAAGGACAATCATTCTTAAAATGACCAGGCTGAAGACAGACATGACAGAGATTGTTCCTGGTACCCTGAGGTGGAGGAACAGCAGCACCAACTGAAGTAGGGCAACTATTAGCATAATGTCCCTGCTGATCACACTTGAAACAGGTGATGGTAGATAGTTCGATAGGGTGCCTCTGAGAAGGAGAAGATGAAGATCCCAATCCTGGATTCTTGAGCCAATTCTTCTTCTGCTGGTGGAAATTGGGCTTTCTCTTCTTAGAGTTAGCAGAGGAAGACTGAGATGCGGGAGCACTAGCAACAGCAGGACCCTTAGAAGTAGGGTTCTCATAACGAATAGCCATATCCATAAGCTCGGTGAAAGTGCCATGAACATGAGAAATGAGACGATCGTAGAACTCTGGGCGAGCTCCAGCTATGAACTTCTCATTTTCTTAAGCTGGGTGTCAATAAGGCCAGGACCAAACTTGGAAAGTTCATTAAACTTTTGCTCATACTCAGAAAAGGACATGGTACCCTGCTTGAGATCCATGAATTCACGATAAAGCTGAGATTTCCCGGCTTCGGGTATCCATTTTGCCACAAAAGCCTCCCTGGAAAGAATATAGAGAAACAAAACTTAAGATAGATTCAAAAGAAAGGAAAATGGGGACAAAATTCAAGATAACACAAAGGATACCTAAACTGCTCCCATGAAATATCACCCTCGTTAGTGTGAGCTGTAACAGACTCCCACCAATCCAAGGCTGACTCTTGCAGCTGCCAAGCTGCTAATTGATGCTTCTGGGCATCAGAAATCTCGAGACCGGTAAAGATCCTCTCTAAACTCCGTACCATTGTTGGGCTTCGATAATGCTCTCTAAACCGGTAAACTTGGTTCCACCAAGTTGAGAGAATTCCTTATAAAGAATAGTAAACCTAAAAGGTGCAGCGGGTTGAGGAGCTGGGGCAGTACCACGACCCCTACCTCTGGCATTTCCACGATTCATCCTGAAAATATCAAGAATGAATTTTAGGACAAAGGTACAGAGAAGACAAAGATAAGATAAGATAAGACAAGATAAAATCACTTGGATGAATATCCTAATTAAAGAAATTTCTAACAAGGTAGATACGAAAAGAAGGAAGTTTAGAAAATTTGCTTTTAAAACAAGAAAATTTTATATCAAAATAATCTTTGAAAATCCTTTGAAAAATCATTTTAAAATCATTTTATACTTTGAAAATACATTCTCTCACAAAGAAATGATTCTGAGGTTGATTTCACTCATTCTAGGGTATTTCTACCTTATCTCTAATGAGTTTTTGCTCCTTATGCTAAGGTTTGCCTAAAAACCAAAGCTCTGATACCAAATGTAACGACCCACTATTTTGGACCATTCAAATCGACTAAAATCCACACATGTCAGACTTGAATAATGCAAAATATCAGATTGTAATAAAATTTGGAGCAAAATCATTCATAGGATCACAGATACAGAAATATCAGAATAACTCGCAGCGGAAAATAAAATAAATAGTGGTTCATGAAGCCACTACAATACAAAGTCTCAAAACAGATACAAAATACATAGTCTGAAAACAAATACAGTTCTGAAACAAGTACAGTAGAAATCCCAAATACATATGTCTCTAATACAAAGCTGACATAGAAATACTGAACGGAAATAAATAGCAACTAGATAAAAGATGATCTCCAGAAGTCCTAGCTCCATAAGGTGAGATCCAAAGCTGATACTCAGGCTGACCCGAGCGTAAATAAAACATAAACACTCGAGTCAGGACATACATACTTATACAATGTAAACCAACTCAAGTGAACTATAATAAAATGCCAAGTAACTTAAAGAATGCTTTGGATCGCCCATTCTTTAAGGATCCGTTAAACTATTTACTATGTAGTAATATTCGCTATTATAATAATGTCTAAATATAAAATAAACATACTTTTAAATAGCATTAAGGAGTGACCCAATATTCCCCTTAACATGTAATAGTCCCAGTAGTTTATCCAGTATTAGCATACTCCCAGATCGGGGGCTACCCTCAATACTCCATAGGCTATGGGAGAAATCCAAACTCGTATAAAGCTCGCTATGGTATGTGATACGGCACAACTAGGCAATGCCAGGGTAGATATACCAATTACGCATCCGAGCTGGTGGAAACGCATAGCAGCCACTACCGCCCACCTCGAGCCACACTCCAAAAATCAAGGGGTGCACCCAATCAATCACAAAAGTAATAGAATGGTATCGAAGAAGTGTGTCCGATCAAAGGTGCTACCTCATTGGCCCGTCAATCGCTCCTGTTTTAGCCACCTTATGCCAACTCACGGGAGTCGGGTCCACGCAAATATACCATTAGGATCGTCGCCACCATCCTACTTCATTCTGGAAACTCCATCGCGTACACAGTTGTTAAAGTGGTTTTCGGTATCGACAGAGAGTATGTCCATATCCGATCCTGGTTTCTTTAACAACCAATCGTTATTATAACCCATGGTTATAAATTTCAGAAATAGTTTATATTTCAAATCAAAATACTTCATTTAAACCATTTAAAAATAAAGTCATTATACCTATAAATCAAATATTCAATTCCCAAAAATTTAACCTTTTCTGAGCTCATTTATTCACTTAAATACATTAAAACATTAAAATTCCAGCTTTCACGGCACTTAGAAAATGCTGCGGTAAGTTATATTTGAAAACAATTCATTTCAGCAAAGACAGCGTTTAAAAACTGTTGTAGTAGTTCCGGGTTTAATTTAAAAGGTTTAATCCAATTCAGAAAAGACAGCGTTTACAAAACTGCTGCAGTAGTTCAATTATATTCAAAAATCTCATTTCAGCCAACTTCAACACTTAACAAGTGCTACAATTGCTCTTTCATTAGTTTCAGGTTCAAGTTAGTTTCTGCAACTATAGCACTTACAAAGTGCTGTCATAGCCCTTAGTTAATTTTAGCCTTTTAGTTTACTTCTGCAACTACAGCACTTACAAAGTGCTGCAGATTCTATTAGTTCAGTTTTTAGTTCATTTTCAGAAACGAAGCATTTCTGAAGTGTTACTAAAAGAATTTCCAGATTTTAAATAGAATTCCAACCACAAATAAACTTCAATTTAAATCATTTTAACTTATAAAAATCACATTTTCCTACTTCAAAAATAGTCATTTAAATACCCTTTAACTTATGATTTTTACAAAGTAAATTTTACAATAAAATCCAATTTCCCAATAATTTCACTTATTAATTTCAAGTGTAATATTTCCTTATTCTTTCAATTCTAACAATTTACCTTTACACTTAATTTAAATTTCGATTTCATAAATAAAACTTAATTCCATTTTTATTTAATTAACTCAAACTTCCATTTAAAATCAAATCACAAATTTCCAGATTAAGTTATGTTTAAATCACAATTTTTCTATTCATTTATTTAACATTTTTAATACATAGGAAAATCATTATCACTTTTATTAAATCATTTTTAATTCAATTTAAATCAAATTATCATATTTACATTTAAAAATACTTGAAATTTTCCAGAAAAATATATAAAATAACCATGGGTCTGTATAATATTTACTACGGATAATATATCATTTCAATCCGTAATTTACAAAGAAAATCCGGGTTCTATCATTTCAAACCCGCAATCCCAAGTAAATAAAAATCGCTCAGGCTTATCATTTCAGCCCATAATGATTTTTCCCTATTCTAAAGTCCGTTCGGGTATGTATCATTTCAACCCATAGTGATTCTATTCTACAGGGAACTTGCAGTGTGAGAAACAGAAATAAATAAACAGTATAACGGAATATAACATAGCAGATGATGTGACAAGTTTATAACAGGGTTTAACATCATATAATTTACATCACAGGTAGGTATAACATGATATAATAGTTTCTACACATTCAGTTGTTGTCACTTCACAAATTATATAAGTATAAATGTCATGTGTGAATACTCACCTTTTTACGCTGGAGTTAGCAAATAAAACACACAAACAAAAATCCAGAAAGCACGATAGCACGACTTGATTTGAGTGGAGAGATAGCCAAGATATTAATCTTGTATTAAACAACAAAACAAAGAAAAATATAAATATATATTTATAATACAAAGATTAAATTGAAACAAATGGAAATAGAATTTGACCAATGACTTCACAAAGCTTTTAATCAATTTTGCTCGACCACTACACTATACTTGCTCAGCCATGACATGTTTTCATGTGGAAATGGTTTTGGTTTGGACTCATATAGGCACGGCTACAAAGGAATGCAAAGGGGTTTGGAGTTACAAAAGTGGAAGGTCAAAAGACAAGGCTAACAAATGGAGTTTTGTTCATCATTTAGGCTCGACCGAAGGCAATATGGGTTCGGCCATGGCTCGCTACAGGTTAGGTCAGATCTGAAACAAGGCTAAGGTGATGGTCACGTGCTGGTGGTGGAGCTAGAGGTGGTGGCCGTGGTCAAAAATGAAAGGGTGGTGAACTATGGAGCTCGGCTATGCAATTTTTTTGGATAGTTATGCATTGTTTTATGGTGTTATGTTCATATGGAGGTCACGGCCATCAATGGTTAGAGGAGATGGTGGTTAGGTCATGGATGATGATAAGGAGGAAGTGATGTGGTGGTCGGTGGAGATGGTGGAGGGTATAGGCCGAGCACATGAAGAGAAAAGCAAGGAAAAACAATGGAAAAGTGAAGAGAAAAAGTAAAAAAAATGGAAGAAGCCATTACCAAAATTTCAGAAATGCTTTGGCCGAAAATAAATGATGGAAATGAGAAGTTTTCACGTGAAAAAGAAATAAAAACTCACGGCTACAATAAGGAAAAGAACGGCCAAAAGCAATGAAGAGTAGACAATGAAAAGTCACAAGTTAAAAGCCTTTTTGTCTCTTTGAATTTCCAATTCGTTTTTAATTCAATATAAACAAATAATAATCAATAAATAAAATAAAAGACAAACAAAAATAAAGAAAAATGAAAATAAACAATTATTCTTAAGAAAAATAAAAAGTAAATAAAGAAAATAGTTTATTATATTGAAAGTAGGATTAAAAATTGCAAACAAAATACAATTAACTTTGGAAAATTATAACTTTACTTCTAAAATGTTTTAAAAATAAAATATTGAAATAAAATTTAATTTAAAATAATTTAAAAATATTGGGTTGTTACACCGCTTCTCCATGCTTTCATAGGGGATTGTTTCGAAGCCATCTACTTTCTTTTACTTAGGAAATTGCTTTCGAAAGAGTTGTTTTCACCCCAGTTCTTTTAAGACCCTTTTGTTATATTGAAAGATAAACCCAAAGGTTTCAAAAGTAGTGTTTTAAACGGTTTCAAAACTATGTTCCATAAGCTTTTACTTAAAACCAGAGCTTTCGAAAGGTTTGTTTTAAATAAAGAACTCTATTGCTTTCTAAAGGTATATAATGAAGGTTTCGAAGGGGAAATTCCTCAATATTTTTGAAAGGTACTTTAAGTATTTGAATGGAAGGTTTCCAATGCTTTCGAAAGTCAAGTTTGAAGTGTTTTGAAAAGGGGATGTGTTTGTACCAAAAATGGGCACAACACTCTTCGGGAGTTATTTGAAGAGATAAAATGAAGATTATAAATGTAAAACAGAGATTATCTAACAAAAACTCCAACAAATAGGAATGTAAAGTGCACAAACAAGCAGTTTAGAGTGGTTCGGCGTATAGCCTACGTCCACTATGAAGTTTTGATGATTTTATTGATTCTCTTTCAATGATTACAAGCGTTTACCACAATGAACAGCGGATTACAGTTTAGAATTCGAAATTGACGGCAAAAGTATGATGCAAATCTCAATCCGGCAGAGTCTGGACGCTTCAGAGAAAGAAGATCCTTTTTCCGTTGATTCTGGGGCTCTATTTATAGGCGTAGGAGGCCCAGAATTCGCTCAAACTCCGGGAGACTTGGTCTGACACGTGAGGGGACCCATTCGACCACTCCCAGAGAGTTTCAAGCCAATCTGTGATCGATACGAAATCATTTCGTATCGATCAAGATTACTTCCAATTGAGCTCAAAATTGGTGGAGATGTTCCTTGTTATGTGTGCAACCTTCAGTTAAAATTTCATCGTGTTTGGATCAGTGGATTGAGAGATATCATCGATACGAGACGATGTTCTTCGCTAGGCTGCCTGGTTCGAATCCATCTCTCTGAGCTGGGGGCCTCGAATCGATGGTGTCACGCGCCCCTGTGAAGACGTGGAATGCACACTTCGCCTCGATCCTGTTTCCACTCCGAGTCGACCGCGTCGACTCCATATATCTCGGCGTATTCGCATCGAAGGATGACGTGGAACGCGCGCTTCGTCTCGATCCGGTCTTTGTGCCGCATTGACTGTTTCGACTCCACATATCTTGCCTTGTTTTACTTTGATGGAAGACGCGTCATCCCTGGTCAGTTGACTCGTTGGATGCGAACAAGTCATTAGGCATGGATTCGAAGTGAGGTCCTCTGATGGATACGAAGAGCACTGGTCCGATGGATACGAAGCAAGCACCGAGTGATGGATACGAAGTAGACGCCGAATGATGGATACGAAGTTGACGTTGGCCGAAGGATACGAGGTCCTTCAATTGTTGGTGTGTATGAAGTCCATCGATACGAGCTCGATGGATACGAAGGAAATCGAGTCGAACCTGGGTACCTCGATGGATTCGGAGTTGATCGGTACGAAGCTTGATGGATACGAACCAAGGCTTCGGTGATGGATACGAAATCTGGGCTTTTCCCCCCAATTTGACTCGATCATAACTTGATCGTACGAGTCCGGATTGACTTGAAATTTGAGGTGCTGATCTCTATGGCCTTTCTTGTCATGTCCTATCAATTGTAGCTCATTCTGGGCTCTAACAAAATTCGGTGATATCCATGGCGTGCTATCCTCGTTTTCTAGTCGGCTCCCTTGGTGTCCTGGCCTTGCCAAAAGGCGGGATAACATTTGCCCCCCAAAGTACGTCTTGTGAAAACATGACGTGCTTTGAAAAGCTGTAGGTCTTCTTTGAATAACTTTGAAAGTCGTACCCCTTAGCCATTCTCTCGTATCGGTCCTCTTATGAATCGATGCTCAAAGTCGAAAAGCCTTCTTTCGTATCGATGTGGGTTGATTTGATGGATACTAAAACGATCATTCGTATCGATGGTCACAAATCGCGATGAATTCTGATTCGAATTGGTGATATCTAGTGGATACGAAATGGATGTTCGCATCGATAGATACTAATGGATACGAAAGTGACGCTCGTATTAACAGGTCTGCTCTGTTTCGAATCGATGGCTCAAAATTTGGATGTTTCGAAACGATGGTGTCTGGTGAACATTTCGCCTCGATGAATGCACAGCTTGATGGATTCGAATAGAGCATTTGCATCGACCCATCGTATTCATGCGGCCTCCCTGTGCGCTTCGAACCGATAAAGTCTGGTGGGTTCGAAGCGAGCCTTCGTTTCGATGTGCCGTCTGACTAGTTGCGACCGGTCAGATTGACTGGGAGTCGAATCGACTCGGTTCTGTCCTAGGCTTCATATAAATATCTGGGACTTCGTCATTTCTCACTTTTTTACCTTTTACTTTTACTGTTGCTCTCCATTCCCTCTTTTACCTTCGTATCGATAAACTGAGAGACAAGTGTTCGTTTTCGAGTCGAAGCAAACCTTCGCTTCCTTGTTTAAACATCGCTGAAATCAGGTAATGAGTGGATAGAGTCATGTTAACAACGTCGAATCACGAGTCTGCGCATTCATCTTTCCTGCTTTTTCGCCCAGTCTTCACGAATTTTCAGATCTGGACGAGAGAAAACGATATTGGGGAATGACTCGTGGCCATGGAGCTGAGATCCCTTGGGGAAGAAGAAGATATGGAGGAAATCGTCCTATCTTCGTCTCGTGTCGATCTGAAAATCGGAATATTCGAATCGATCCAGTCAGCATACGTTCGTATCGGTAGGGAGATGAAAGCGGCAATTGTCGCGAAGCCATTGCTTTCAGATCGACGCGAAATTGGCGAATTCGATCGGTTCGAATTGATCTGCCTCCGATCGATACGATTCGTATCGATTCGAACCTGATTGATACGAAGCGCTCTCACCCCTGCCTGACCGATACGAATGTATCGAGTCGAACTCGATCGATACGAAGTACCTTCATTCCAGTGCGATCGACACGAACACATCTTTCATTCTGAGACGATTGATACGAACGTATCGATTCAAACACAGCCGGGTTGCGATGCATGATCTTCATGACTCGATACGAAATGAAATGTAACGATCGATTCCAACCTATATTTGGACGGACTTAAAGAAACTTTTAATATCCAAATACTTGACTCCGACGAGCTTCTGCCTTGCACAATAGAACTTTGTCACAGAACTGCATATTTGACTGACTTTCGGAGCTCGTCGATGAAACTGCCATTTAACAGAAAAGTACAACGAACTCTTTAATCTTGAATCGATCGTTATCATCTGGATGGCGCAGTCATGACGGTCAGCGATGACGGTCATGTTTGTCTGACTTCCAGGATCTCGTCGCTTGCACATTTTCTTTAACTCTGCAGAATTTGCTCAAGTCACGCACAACACTCGCACTACACGACACATTCATGCACTTTACACTGGGGAATGCACGGGCTTTTTGTCATCTAATGATGGTTTCTCGTGAGTTAGCTAGTGATGGAACCGTCAAGTTCGCAGCAGCAAGAAACTCAGAACCCTACCCTTCCTAGAATTGAGATTCCGGTCATCGAGACCGAAGCTATTGGCCCAGCTCCGGACGAGTTGCCCGATGCGTCCTTCATTAACAGTCCGCCTGATTCCGTCCCATCCAATATTTCTGAAGACATGCTAGGGAGAATATGCTTAAGGCATGGTCTGTCTTTGGATGAGGTATTGTTGCCCGGACCGAATGATAGGCCGCATAATCCCCCGGAGGGGTACACTGCTTTTAACCGGCATGCGTGCGCAGCCGGCACACTTCCTCCATTCAACGACTATATAATAGAAGTGTTGGCTTATCTGGACATCGCTCCGTCTCAATTGCATCCAAACGGATATGCCTCACTCAACAGCTTGTTCATTGTATTCATGGAGTACCTCCGTCGCCCTCCCCGTATGACCGACATAAGATACTTGTTTAATTTCAAGAGTCGGACTGACAGCCCATCTTATACGTTCCTGGAGTCTGTAAGGAACTGCCAAGTTGTCGCGGGGTCGTGGACTAGGCTAAGCTATTTTAAGTCGGAGTGGTTCTATGTCCGATGTCCTCCGGGGTTTGCCAGAAGATGGCTGTTCAGACGTGAGCATTGTCTTTTCTTTTTCAATTAATTGACAGGGCAATTTTCGGAGTGAAATTAAACTTACGTCTTCTTCTCTTTTTCTCTCAGCTATCATCCAGCGGCCTGAGGGTGGCTATTATAAAGAAATAGTTCGGGTCTTCCAAGAGATTCCTAGCGAAGAAAGGAATATTGAACTGTTATTGACAGATCGGAATCTCAGAGTCCTTGGGCTAATCGGTCGGGGGCAGAGCATAAGACTCGATGGTGCATTAAAGACCATCTCCAGGAAAAAGGTCAAGCGGATGAAGCCCAGGGTTGTGATAATCGAGGAACCCGACTCCGAGAAAACTCACACTGACGAAGAACCGTTGGTCGGACATGCTAATGCAACCCCGAAGTCCGATACTAAGAGGAAAGGCAAAGCTGTGGCTTCGAAACAGCCTAAGTCTGGGAGGCGGAAGTCTGTGGTTTTGCAACGTCCTTTGCCAGGAGTTAAGATTACGGAGGCGGCCTCCCTGCAAGCTGAAGATCAACTCGAAAGGCCTGCTGACCCTCCAATCCCTGACATCGAGCCGGAGCAACACGATGTTGGGTCGGGTGGACCGCGACATATCGCCGATGTTAGCGAGTCTGATCTTGTCAATGCGATTGACACTTCTGGTTGGTCCGGGGGGTTACACATTCACACACTCCTCACGGCACAACACATTTTCCTAACCATAGACAACACATCGCAAACGGTTACTGATTCTTTGTGGTTTTCTTTTCAGGTACGATGTCTGGGAAAGGTTCCGTGCTTGGTAGTTTGCGTAAGCGCCGTTATCACGAACCACGCAGGAGAGAGGGCGAGAGGGATTATGACACGGGACACTCTGGTCAGGAGAAGCCTGACAGAGATAGGGGATATGTTCGCCGATCCCGATCTCGCTCTCCTCCCCCCAGGACCTCTGCACCTCCTACGGCCGCAGTTACTCGTCCTCCCGAAACCTCACGGCCTAGGCCGCCTTCTCAAGCTTTGAGGTCCGATCCTCCGCGCAGGACCGAAATAGCCACCTCTTCGGCTACTGTGCCGGTCCCGACCGAGGCGTCTAGCGAAGGAGCGCTTAAACTGGCACAGATGAGGAAGGAATTTCCTGACATCTGCTTTGATGGGTATGTCTTCCCCCCGCACCTGAAAAGAATCCCGTCAACCGCGGAAACCACTATCCACGATTATGTTGCGGACATCTTTTTCCAGTATAGGGAGTGGGGACGGGCCACGAGGAAGGCATCTAAAGTGGCATTTGAGCGGGGCGTCACCATCGAGAAGCTCGAGAAGGAGCTGGGTCGCAACGACCAAATCATAAAAGCGCTCAACTCGGAGGCTGAGTCTTCTCGTAAGTCTGAAATGGAGGCTTTAAAGAAAGTTGATGAAGTGACTGCCGCCATGGCCAGGATGAAGCAAGAACATTACACCGCCATCGAGGACATGGGTCACAGGAACACTTCTATTACTGCCGAGAGGGATGCCGCTCTCAAGGAGCTTAATGAGCTGAAGTCAAAGTTTTCAGAGATGGCTAAGGAAAAAGACGCAGCTAATGTCTCTGCGCAAGAAGCCTGTGACCAGGCAGTGACACTCCGAAAGGAGAAGGAAGCGGCTATACAACAAGCCCATGAAGCCGAGGCTGGGGTTGACGAGAAGGTACAGCAGGCGGAGGCCAGGATTGAGGCCGAGGTGGAGGAGCTACTCGTCACTTATAACGCCAATGTGCTAAGGCACCGAGACTTGACATGGCTTGACGATTACCCTACACATCTCTATAACGCCTGGAACTTACTGGTTGATGAGGAGAGATCTGGACACCCTGATGAAGCCGTTGATGAGTTCGAGCTGGAGAACCGCATCCTTAATGATGACGAAAAGAAGGTTCTTCATGACTCCATGATTTCCCATGACAAGGTGAGGCTTGGTGCCCAGATCCAGGAAGTCGGAGAGAGCTCTGGTGCAGAACACCATGTTACGAGTTCTGAGATAGTCGTGTCATCTCAATCTGAACCAACTCCGATGATCTACTCCCAGCCTATCCCGGCGTATGACCCAGATCAACCGCATTTATCTCCTATTAAGGAACATCCTTCTGAAGTAGTTCAGATGACCTCGAGCCAAACCGAGGAAGGTACTTTGAACTAACTTCTAGTATGTTTGGATTGAAGAACCCGCGTTGAAACGTTGCTAATGACATGTCTTTCCCTTTGATCAGTGACAGGAGTTGCACCAGCTGCGCCTCTTACACCCCAAGAATCAGGTCAAGCGCCAGGAGCCATCATCTCTGAGGCAACCTCTGTCGCAGCAATGGCACCGGTTGGAGTGACGGAGGGGAGTTCACTTTCTTTCGACGAGCAGATGATAAACGAGCTCCTTGGCCGTCAAAGTGATCCTTTTGCGGACTTGCCATTTGGCTTGGGTGGATTCACGGCTACTTCTGACATCTTGTCCCAGACTACTACGGCTCCTAGCAAGGCCAGGGCACGGCGGAAAGCGGCGATGTTGGCCGAGATTGATGCCGAGATGGCGGCCGCGGCACACGGTGGTGAAGTAGACGGCGGAGCAGCAGCACAGTGCCCTACTCCTCTTATGACTGTGTCTCCTGGAGGCACACTTACTGATACTAATGTGCCAGCCCCTCCTCCAGCTTCCGAGTCTGTTCCTCCCACTCCTCCTTCGGGAAGTATCCCTATAGAGTCCAGCTCAGACGAGGATGTTGACATTATGCCTCCACCCGAAGGGAGCTTGCCTAAGGAGAAAGGCTCCAAGCGAAAGGGTACTGGTGGCTCCAGCAGCCCCTCGAGGAAGAAGAAGCTGAGGAAACAGAAGGATTAGACACTCTTTTCATAGGCAGTTAGGGACTTTTGTTATCTTTTTTGCTTTTCCCTTTTGTAGGCCGTGTTTAGATGCAGGTTCGGCCCCTGCTAGTAGGAGTATTTTGGAAAAAACTCATGTATGAACCATTGTTCTTGAGTTAGTTGGAATAAAATTTTGTTTTCTAGTTTCAGCTTGTGTTCCTTTCTATACTTGAATATTGCAGTGTTCGGACTTTGGTCCAGTGTACTTGCATTATCTGATTGCTTCAAGAATAGCTCATTTTACTTGTTAAGTATGGAAATCTCGGACTTGAGTTGTGATAGGGAATCGCATCGGAGCTGAGCATCGTATAGTTTCGGGCAATGACTAACATTTGCTTCTGCCCCCAGTTTCGGGGTCAAGTTGTGATGATCAGCTTGTGATGGCACCAAGCGAGGACCGGGGGGTCGAACTACGCTTGTTCTCTTATGAATCGTTCCATCCACACTCCGGGGATAGGCGTCATCTCGTAATCGGTTGTTCGCATTTTGGGAACATGGAGTTGACCGTTTATACTCTGCATCACACTCTAGGAATGCGGAGTTAAATGTTTATACTCCACTTCGCACTCTGGGAATGTGGAGTCGAATGTTTATACTCCGCTTCGCACTCTGGGAATGCGGAGTTGAATGTTTATACTCCACTTCGCACTCTGGGAATGTGGAGTCGAATGTTTATACTCCGCTTCGCACTTTGGGAATGCGGAGTTGAATGTTTATGCTCCACTTCGCACTCTGGGAATGTGGAGTTGAATGTTTATACTCCGCTTCGCACTCTGGGAATGCGGAGTTGAATGTTTATACTCCACTTCGCACTCTGGGAATGTGGAGTTGAATGTTTATACTCCGCTTCGCACTCTGGGAATGAGGAGTTGAATGTTTATACTCCACTTCGCACTCTGGGAATGTGGAGTTGAATGTTTATACTCCGCTTCGCACTCTGGGAATACGGAGTTAGTTGTAGGATTGTCGTGTGTCAACCCTATTAATATCGGTGTCATGGCTTGTCCCCGAGCTCGGGTTTCACCTAGTGAGTGGCCGGTCGTATCACAGCCACTCTCCATTTGAATAAGTCCCATTGCGTGATGGGATTTAGCTCTTCGTGCATCGTGACGTTGTATATCGTACATAATGAATCACAGCTCTGGCTCGAAGAAGTGGCATTTTATTGCTGAAATAAGAAAATGCGGCAAAGTCAGTTGCCTTATTACACAATTCAAATTTCGAAATGCAGAAACAAATTGCTAAATAGAATGAAATAAATAAAGCCTGTCATATGTAGTAGCGGCGGAGACTTTCGCTGTTCCAAGCCCTCGGTAAATCGAGACCGTCAACAGTCGACAGCTTGAATGTACCATCTCCGAGCTTTCGTGTAATTACATACGGCCCTCCCCAGTTCGGTTTCATGTGTGAAGGAACTGAGTAAATTCTCTTGAGCACGAGGTCGCCGAGTTCAAAGGTTCGAGGTCGAACTCTGGTGTTGTACAATCGGGCGACCCGGCTTCGATGTGCGGCTGCTCTCAAATCAGCCTCCTCCCGTTTTTCGTCCAATAGATCCAAAGACTCGGCCAGGAGTATAGCGTTTGTTTTTGGATCATAATAAGTCACGCGATGAGAGAGCACTTCTGTCTCGACCGGAATAACGGCCTCCGAGCCATAAGATAGAGAAAATGGAGTGTGTCCGGTCGCGGTTTTGTGGGTCGTTCGATAGGCCCATAACGCCATAGGAAGTTCATCGACCCACTTGCCCCCAGCCTTCTCTAATCGTTTCTTCAGGATCGATTTTATAACTTTGTTGACAGCTTCAACCTGTCCATTCGCTTGGGGGTGTGCGACAGCCGAGAACTTTTTGCGGATACGAAACCGTTGACAGAAACTCTTGAATTCGGCACTCTCGAATTGGGTTCCGTTATCAGTGATGATAGTATGCGGGAGTCCAAATCGACAGATGATGTTGCGAACCATGAAATTTATCACCTTCTTTGTTGTAATGGTTGCTAGGGCTTCGGCCTCAGCCCACTTTGTGAAGTAATCAACTACGACGATGGCGTATTTCGCACCGCCTTTTGCTAAAGGTAAAGCGCCGATGATGTCAATGCCCCACATTGCGAATGGCCAGGGACTGACCATTTGGGTTATTTCAGTTGGCGGAGCTCTTGGAATTCGGGCATGTATCTGGCATTTATCGCACTTCCGGGCATAGTCTGCCGCATCTCGGTTCACTGTCGGCCAGTAGTATCCATATCGGAGTATCTTTTTAGCGAGAGCTTGCCCGCCGGTATGATCGCCGCACTCCCCTTCGTGCACGTCATGTAGCACTCGCTTGATTTCCTCGTGGGCGATACATCTGAGGAGAGGAACGGAATAACCTCTCCTGTACATGACTCCGTTTTGGATGACGAACCGCGAGGCTTTTCGCTGAATCTGTCTCTTCTCATTTCTAGGTTCAGGTAGCACCCCATTCTCAATGTAATTCCGATACGGAGTCATCCAGGATTCTCTACTGGGAGCGGCTTCAGATACAGAGTTCATTTCTATCCGATCGATGCTCGGAGTGACCAAAGTTTCAACGGGGACAAGTCCCATTTGTTGTGCTTCGCCTGTGCTGGCTAACTTCGCCAGTGAATCGGCTTTCTGATTGTGTTCCCGAGGCACATAATAGATGGCATAATAATCAAACTGGTTTAGGATTTCCTGAACTCGTGCCAAGTAAGCGGCCAGTCTTCGGTCTCTTGCCTGGTATTCTCCTCGCACCTGGCATACCACTAACTGCGAATCGCAATAAATTTCTACAGCGATAATTCTCAAATCTCTGGCAAGCCTTAGGCCGGTTAGGAGGGCTTCATATTCGGCTTCGTTATTAGTTGCACGAAAGTCGAATTTAAGAGCATAACATATGGATCGGCCCTCGGGAGTCTCAAGTACAACCCCAGCGCCCGAACACCGATCATTTGACGCACCATCAGTATACAGCTTCCAGATGTATTCGGGAGATTCACTGGTTTCGGGTAAGTCTTCCGGAATGGTGAATTCGGCTATGAAATCAGCCAGGATTTGTCCTTGAATGGCCCTCCGCGGAGCGTATGCGATATCAAATTGGCTTAGCTCAATGTTCCACTTGAGTAACCTACCGGACGTCTCAGGCCGCGTAAGGACCTGTCGTAACGGCTGGTCGGTGTACACAGTAAGCAGATGGGCTTGGAAGTAAGGACGGAGCTTCCTTGAGGCAATGACCAAACAGTAAGCCAGTTTCTCCAGCCTCGGATAATTTCTTTCAGCTCCTGTTAGTCGCTTACTAACATAGTAGACCGGGTTTTGCACTTTGTCTTCTTCCCGGACTAGAGCAGCACTGATCGCATGTTCTGATACTGCCAGGTAGAGATATAGTTGCTCGTGGTCAACCGGTTTTGACAAGATCGGAGGTGTGGAGAGATGTTGAACTAATGATCGGAACGCGCCTTCACACTCCGTGGTCCATTCAAAGTTTCGTTTGCCCTTCCGAATCAGGTCGAAGAAAGGAATGCATTTGTCGGTGGACTTTGAAATGAACCTGCTCAATGCTGCGACCTTCCCGTTAAGACTCTGGACTTGCTTTATAGTTTTAGGGGTTTGCAAATTTCTAATAGCCCAGATCTTCTCAGGATTCGCCTCTATTCCTCGAGCGTTGACAATGAACCCAAGGAATTTTCCGGATGCAACGCCAAAGTGACATTTGAGTGGGTTGAGCTTCATTCCGTACTCCCGGAGGATGCCGAACATTGAATTCAAATCTCTGACGTGATCGGTGGAGAATCGGGACTTCACCAGCATGTCATCCACGTAAACCTCCATGGTCTTCCCAATCTGATCAGCGAACATTCGGTTGACTAAGCGTTGGTATGTTGCTCCAGCGTTCTTTAGACCAAACGGCATGACTTTGTAACAATAGAGTCCCAGGTCGGTCACGAAGCTGGTATGTTCCTGATCAGGCAGATGCATGGGTATCTGATTGTAGCCGGAATAAGCGTCCATAAAGGATAGTAGTTCATGTCCGGCCGTCGAATCTACGAGCTGATCGATTCGCGGAAGTGGGAAGCTATCTTTTGGACAGGCCTTGTTTAGGTCAGAGTAATCAACACAGGTTCTCCACTTCCCGTTTGGTTTCCGAACTAGTACAGGGTTGGACACCCATTCTGGATACAAGGCATCTCGAATGAACCCATTCGATTGTAGTTTATCAACCTCCTCCTTAAGGGCGGCAGATCTCTCTGGATCCATACCGCGCCTTTTCTGCTTTACTGGGACATGTCGCGGATCTATATTCAGGGAGTGACTTGCAATGCTCGGCGAGATCCCGCACATGTCAGAGTGTGTCCAGGCGAAGACATCGAGATTCGCCCGAAGAAATTCGACCAACTCCTGCTGTGTCTGCTTGTTCAATTGGGACCCAACTTTCAGCATCTTTGAATCATCATCCTCACTGATTGGGACGTCCACAGTCAGTTCGGCTGGAGAGGCTTGACTCTCCGTCGATTCGTCTCTATCCTCGTTGTCCCTGGGGTCCAGGTCTTTCAGGAATTGGTCGTGGTGCCCGGGTCGAGGCCCAGGCATCAATTGTCAATTATCGATAGAACGGACGCAGAGAGATTCCTCTACGCCCTTCCCCTTCTCTTTACGTTGCGCCCCGCGCAGCTCAGCGACATAACAGGCCCTTCCTGAGGCCTGATCCCCCTGAACAACTCCAATCCCATGATCAGTGGGAAATTTCAGAGTCAGACACCATGGGGCGATTGCCGCCCTGAACTCGGCTAAAGCTGGTCGACCCAGAAACGCATTGTATGGCGAATCTATTTCCAGCACAACAAATTGTAACATGCGGACCCTCCGGCGTTCTCCGACGCCTAACTCGACTGGGAGTTCAGTTATTCCGATGGGTATCGTGGCACTTCCGTTGAAACCATGGATTCTGGATAAACATGGTTTCAAATCCTTTGTCTCCATCTTCATTAGATCGTAAGCCCGTTTGAGCAAGATGTTTACAGAGCTCCCACTGTCAACCAGGATCCTCTTCATCCAAGCAGGACCTACCTGGGCAGATATGACTAGTGGGTCGATAGTAGGGGCTTCGACTTTATCGGCGTCTCGGCTCCTGAACACGATATCATCGGACATTATCTTTTGTTGTTTTTCCGGGGTTCCATCCTCGTAATTACTATAACACTCGAAGTCCGCATGCCTGATAGAACTGGCATACGACTCCATTTCCCCCCAGCTTTTGTCTGCCGGATGGGGGCCACCACTTATTGTGTTGATAACTAATCTCCCGCCCGCACGAGCGGGTTCATCCTCTCTTTCCTGATTTTGTGAACGATTTTGATTCGAGGGACCTGCTCCGCCAGGCTGCGGCGCCCGTACAAACTGATCTAGCTTCCTCTCTCTAATCAGCTTTTCGATGAGGTCCTGTAAGTGCCGACACTCATTGGTATTATGTCCATAGCTCTCATGGAACCTACAGAATTTCCCTGTCTGAATCTGTCTCTCCGATAAGGGCTTCGGAGCAGGCTTCTTATACTGTACAGTGTTGCAGGTCTGTAAGTATACGTTTTCCAAGGACGTGTTTAGCGGTGTATAACTGTCAAACATCTGAGCTCTACGTCGCGGACCTCAGTTTTCGTCTCTCTTCTTATTCTGGCCATTGTTTCCTCTCTGCTGGGTTTGCTTGTTTTGTATATTCAGCTGAACTTTCCCGGAACTCTCGCCGGACTGTTTAACTGCCACATTGCTCTGTATTCCCTCAATGTTGGGCCTCGCGTCGTCCTGTTTCCTAGACTGTTTTGCATCCTCCTGCCGCAGGAATTGAGCGGCCTTGGAGTAAAAACGGTCCAACGACGCGGGCGGTTTCCCAGCTAGCCAGTTTCCGAATTCAGAATCAGGATCAATTCCCTTGGTCAGAGCCATTAAGATTGAATTATCGTTGGGATTGGTGATCTCGACGCATGCTGCGTGGAACCTCTCCAGGTAACGCCTGAGTGTCTCTCCAGGAGCTTGAGTGACGCTGGACAAGGTGTTGACGTCTTTTGGCCTAGCAACATGCATCCGGAATTGTTCCACAAACTTCTTGGCCAATTGATCGAACGAAGAAATTGATCTAGGTGGTAGGCGGGTAAACCACATTGTCGCGATTCCCCCCAGAGAGATGGGGAAACTCCGACACTTCACTGCGTCGTCGGCCCTCGCAGCGCTCATCGACCATTCATACTTCAGAATATGCTGGTTGGGGTCACTATTCCCTTCATACATCGGGAGAGTCGGCATTCTGAATCGCCTAGGGGGTTCGGCATGTAACACTTCGTCTGTGAAAGGGGTATGACTACGGGAAATCCCCCAGTCATCATTAGTGAGCCCCTGACTCTCGCGGATCATTTGACGTATCATGGTTGATATATCCGAAACAGGCAGATTCGGAGCGTGATGAGCTAAGGCATGGTCGGGTTCCACGGCGCGAGTAGGGATCGGGCGCTGTCGACGCTCCGTATCTCGCCTCCTTGGCTCAACGTCTTCTGGGACATAAGGTTCAGGAGTATGTCCTCGCTGTTGATTGATCGGCTCAGATTGATTTCGGGTATCGACCCTTGTTTCTGCCGCGGCGGTTGTGGCGCGGTTATCCGTGGTGTACTGTGGGGCAGTACCTCCTCGTGTTGAGGGACCGGTTTGGAAACTGGTCGACGGTCCTACCCTCAGTTGTCCAACAGTTAAGGCGGGCTGATATTCAGCAGCTTGAGCGCGACTTCCCTCTAGTCGAGGACGGGTAGTTTGGCGGTGGTAATCAGATGAAGCTGAGCTTTCGGTAGACGCTCTGGAGACATCATCTCTCCTGGACCTTCTGTGCCCCCGGCGATTTAGCTGGTTGGTCAGCTCGATATTGGCGCGTAACTGTTCTGCCAACTGCTGACGGCTTTGGGTCAGCTCCTGGAGCAATACCTGAAACTCCTGTCGGGTGACTAGCCCTGTTGAGTCTGAGTGAGTGGTATTGTCTTGATTGGAAGAAGGCGGCTGTGTGGGATTTTGCCTGTCTCTGCCTTCTTGCTCTGCAGCGGTGGCGCCAGTTCTTGTGCTGACCATTGTTGGTGGTGGAGTCCTTTCCTAGATTTTGAGCAAATCTGAATAGAAGGGAAGGATTCCGGACTGGATATCTGGATCTTCCTCTTGGATTTGTGCAATCCGGTATCGACGGCAGATCCAGCGAGCAGGAGAAAAAGCTGGTTTTCTCAGTGAAAGCACCAAAGTGTTTGTACCAAAAATGGGCACAACACTCTTCGGGAGTTATTTGAAGAGATAAAATGAAGATTATAAATGTAAAACAGAGATTATCTAACAAAAACTCCAACAAATAGGAATGTAAAGTGCACAAACAAGCAGTTTAGAGTGGTTCGGCGTATAGCCTACGTCCACTATGAAGTTTTGATGATTTTATTGATTCTCTTTCAATGATTACAAGCGTTTACCACAATGAACAGCGGATTACAGTTTAGAATTCGAAATTGACGGCAAAAGTATGATGCAAATCTCAATCCGGCAGAGTCTGGACGTTTCAGAGAAAGAAGATCCTTTTTCCGTTGATTCTGGGGCTCTATTTATAGGCGTAGGAGGCCCAGAATTCGCTCAAACTCCGGGAGACTTGGTCTGACACGTGAGGGGACCCATTCGACCACTCCCAGAGAGTTTCAAGCCAATCTGTGATCGATACGAAATCATTTCGTATCGATCAAGATTACTTCCAATTGAGCTCAAAATTGGTGGAGATGTTCCTTGTTATGTGTGCAACCTTCAGTTAAAATTTCATCGTGTTTGGATCAGTGGATTGAGAGATATCATCGATACGAGACGATGTTCTTCGCTAGGCTGCCTGGTTCGAATCCATCTCTCTGAGCTGGGGGCCTCGAATCGATGGTGTCACGCGCCCCTGTGAAGACGTGGAACGCACACTTCGCCTCGATCCTGTTTCCACTCCGAGTCGACCGCGTCGACTCCATATATCTCGGCGTATTCGCATCGAAGGATGACGTGGAACGCGCGCTTCGTCTCGATCCGGTCTTTGTGCCGCATTGACTGTTTCGACTCCACATATCTTGCCTTGTTTTACTTTGATGGAAGACGCGTCATCCCTGGTCAGTTGACTCATTGGATGCGAACAAGTCATTAGGCATGGATTCGAAGTGAGGTCCTCTGATGGATACGAAGAGCACTGGTCCGATGGATACGAAGCAAGCACCGAGTGATGGATACGAAGTAGACGCCGAATGATGGATACGAAGTTGACGTTGGCCGAAGGATACGAGGTCCTTCAATTGTTGGTGTGTATGAAGTCCATCGATACGAGCTCGATGGATACGAAGGAAATCGAGTCGAACCTGGGTACCTCGATGGATTCGGAGTTGATCGGTACGAAGCTTGATGGATACGAACCAAGGCTTCGGTGATGGATACGAAATCTGGGCTTTTCCCCCCAATTTGACTCGATCATAACTTGATCGTACGAGTCCGGATTGACTTGAAATTTGAGGTGCTGATCTCTATGGCCTTTCTTGTCATGTCCTATCAATTGTAGCTCATTCTGGGCTCTAACAAAATTCGGTGATATCCATGGCGTGCTATCCTCGTTTTCTAGTCGGCTCCCTTGGTGTCCTGGCCTTTCCAAAAGGCGGGATAACAGGATGTCTAAGGTTTATAAAGCTTTTAAAAGGATACCTTCGATGATTTTGAAAGGTTACTTTAAAGGTTTCGAGAGGAATGTTTTGGCCTTTCGGCCTAGTGTTTCAAGGTAAAGTAGTTAACATATTTTGAAAGGGGTACTTTTTAATGGATTCGAAAGGGTTGTTTAAAGTTTTTAAGCAAAGATTTTGAATGGTTTATCTTGGCTTCATGGTCTAAGAACTTCTAAGTTAAAAAGGGTTTTAACTCACTTTAGTGGGATAGATAACCCCATTATGTTTCATCAACATTGTTTTGTGTAAAGTATATGTAACATGGAAAAGGGATTTGAGTAAAGCAAAGAGTATATTTTCCTTGTTTAGATATGATTTAAAGGGTTAAATCAATTTGAAAGAAATGTTTTCAAGGAAAATTGGATGAGATAGTTGACTCTAAGTAAATGACTCAGATATTAGAATACCAGATGAGACTGGTATAGGGTCGCGTCCTATGCTTTAGCTAATAGCCCCTAGCTAATATAAGACCAAAATTCCAGTGTGTAGGGCTTTGTCACAGGTAAGACTAAAATGATGTTACACACAGAAAGGAATATATAGAGTAAAGATAGGTTATTGGTGAGCATGCAAAACCATTAGGATCAGTTGACCCTGGGAGAAGTAAGTTAGGAACAGACCGTCCAGGATAGTGTCTAACAGAAGTTAGATTATTTGTTATATCTAGTAGGCCCCAGTCAGCCAAAGGTTAGTAGTTAGCCAAACAAAACTATATAGTTCGGACATATAGTCCATTGATTACCTGATTTATATGCATATATGATATTGCTATTTTTTCTTTAGTTTGATTGCACGATTTTGATTTGCAAAAGATGTATTTTAAAAGGGATATTAGTGATGGGAAACCCATTCTGCTAAGCAGCGTGATCTCACTTAATATCAGAAAACCGAAATGTGTAGTATTATTCACACCAGGCTTTATGTCTGACACGAAATTTATATTTTCCCTTTGTTAACCCGCCTTTTGGCAAGGCCGCGGACAGACGGATTTAACTTAAACAACTTCACAACTATCGAGACTAAAGTATGATGGGTTCGGTTTAAAATGATGATAGGCAGTTTGGCAGATGACGTTCGGCATTGGGATGGTTCGGCGTTGAAGGCTGTTCGGCATAGAGAGATCGTCGTTCGACATAGAGGGATCGTTCGGCACTGAACGAGTGCTCGGCATTAGAAGGAGTGTTCGGCATAAATCTTGTTCGGCACTGGGCGAGCGTTCGGCATAGAGAGTTCGTCGTTCGGCATTAGATGGAGCGCTCGGCATTAACCAACGTTCGGCATCTGGAGACGTTCGGCATTAGATGGAGCGCTCGGCATTAACCAACGTTCGGCATCTGGAGACATTCGACATTGGATGGAGCGCTCGGCATTAACCAACGTTCGGCATCTGGAGACGTTCGGCATTGGATGGATCGTTCGGCATCAAGGAGACGTTCGGCATTGGATGGATCGTTCGGCATCAAGGAGCGTTCGGCATTGGATGGATCGTTCGGCATCAAGGAGCGTTCAGCATTGGATGGGTCGTTCGGCATACCTCACCTCGCTCGACATTGCACCTCGCACCTCCATATCTCGCACCTCCATACTCCGCACCTCCATACCTCGCACTTCCATATCTTGGTACCTCGCACCTCCATACCTCGGTGCCTCGCACCTCCCAACGTTCGACATGAGGAGATCGTTCGGCATTCACACCTTGTTCGGCATCTATGGTTCGGCATATGGAGACCACACCATTTGGGCTGAGGTACTCGGCTACCAGGCCCACCAGGGAAGTCCAACCCATCTTTGTCTATAAATAGAGAGGCAGGGGCACAGTAAAAGGGGATCTTCTTGCTGCTCTCTTACTTTCTCTTTTCTAAGGCTAAGGCAACTCTGCCATTTTGTAAATGTAATCGATTATTACAGCAATAAAAAGCAAACTTCTGGAGTGGACGTAGGCCGGAGTTAGCCGAACCACTATAAACTCTGTTGTTCTTTACTGCTTTCATTTCAGTTTTAACTGTTCTTCACATTATTACTCTCTACATACATTCTATCTCTGAGCTGTGACTGGTATTTGGTGCTTTCATCTGGATTTGGGGGTTAGTGACCAATTTTGGCGCTAACAGTTTGGTGCTTTCACTGAGAATTGAACTCAGGAATTTTGGAGTTAGGAACTTAGATCTTAGAAAGTAATGGCAAGACCACCAACGAAGAGGCAAGCAGTGGAAAGGAGCAATCAGGAAGGAAGTCAAGCGGCATCTTCTGGAGCTGGAGAGGGTCATGCATCCATCTACATAACTCGGGACGAGATGCAAGTGATGATGAATTCTATGCAAGAGCAGATGATGAAACGGCAAGAGGAGATGATGCAGGCTCTTCTTAGGCAATTTGGACAACCAGGAACTGCAGTTGCTCAAGATCGTGGAGCTGGACCAGAGGAACTCAACCAACGGACAGATGGAGTGAATCAGCAGGGGGCAGCTCCCAATCAACAAACAGTTAACAATCTAGATGGACCTAGACTCGGGGGCACACCACCAGGTGATGCTGGACCAGTTCATGGAGGGATACCGGATAACGCTACGCGGCCTGGCATCGATAGGAATACAGGAGTACGTGATGAAGAATATGTGCCATAATTTCCTCAGGGACTTGGGGGGCAGTCTGGATTGGTTGGAAACACTGGATTGGCTGACATTATCAGGCGGACTATTCGCGGATGTCTGACGAACAGGGATTCAGAGGGAGTTAACAAAAGTCTGTTTACCCGGAACATCAGGACAGCTAGGAATCCGTCCGATTTCAAACTACCCACTCTGGAAGTATACGACGGAAAGACGGATCCCACCGACCACTTGATGAGGTACACTAGGCATATGGAAGTGCTGGGGGCAACGGAGGAGGTTATGGCCCGATGTTTCCCCTTGTACTTAACTGAAATTGCTGCCATGTGGTTTAGACAACTGGAGGATGGATCCATTGGAACATGGACAGAACTGGTGGACAAGTTCTTAAGTCAGTTTCGAGTTCACATAAAAAGGCCAAAGAACGTGATGACGCTAACGTCAGTCAAACAGGGGGCAGATGAATCGCTCAGGACATTCTTAACTCGGTTTAATGCAGCAGTTGCTTCGGTGGATCGGCCAGATCCATCAATGGTTCTGATGGCTGCGGTATCAGGAGTCAGAGATAACTCGGATTTCAAAGTATCATTGGTACGGGACCCACCGTTGGATCTTGGGGAATTCTTTCATGAAGCTGAAAGATTTCTTCGACAAGAGGATGCATGTTTGGACATGAGGTCAAAGGAAGTAAACATGACTAAGGATGGAGGACTACCCGACGAAAGCTCGGGTGGGGGCAAGGATAAAGGGAAAAGGAAGCGATGGGGAGAACCAAAGTTCTCCACTTACACAGGATTGAACGCAACGTTAGAGCGGATTTTCTTAGATACTCGAGATCGCCTTCCCTATCGAAGGCCATCGAGGAGGGATCCCACAGAACGTGAAAGGGCATCAGGAAGGCACTGTCTTTTTCATGACCTGGACGGGCATGACACTAACAGCTGCCGGCATTTGAAGGACATAATCAAGGAGCATATAAGGAATGGTCAGTTGCGACAGTATGTTGGAACTCGGAATGCGGCGGTGGAACAGGAGCAGCCACCGCCTACCTTGAACGACGAGGGCATGAGGCCCAGGAATGGTGGCCGATTGGTCATCAACTAATCTTGATGGTTTGGAATAAGTAACAAACTCCGGGCAAACGGTTAATTCACTTACTCATGTACGGGGTCGGAGATAACCCTTAGGCATGCTCTGAGATGATGGCTTACCGAAACGCCCGGGTTTGCGAAATCTGTTTTTCCTTTGACTTGGACATTTGCTTTTTCTGGTTTGGTTTTGGAGTTTGGTTTGAACTCCCTGTTTTTCTCGTTTTCTGGTTTGAATTCTGGTTTGAATGTTTGTTTTTCGGATTGGATTTTGATTGGATTTTCTCTGGATTTTGGCTTAAAGGTCGTCGAGTATGGACTATGCTCGGCAAGGGTCCGAAGAGACCAGGATTCGGCCTAGGACTTAGGCTATATATTATCGGTTACTATTTTAGGTCGTCGAGTATGGACTATGTTCGGCAAGGGTCCGGAGTGACCAGGATTCGGCTTAGGACTTAAGCCACGGCATTCTTTGACGTTCAGGGACACTGAACCATGAACACCATGGAATTACTTAACGTAGGTCGTCAAGTGTGGATTGCACTTGGCAAGAACCCAGTGAGGTTACGGATTTGGATATTGGCTATGAATAGCTAAGGATTCAGACAAGGACCCGGAGCGGTCCCGGATTTGGATATCGACCCGGAGAGGTCACGGATATGGTTATAGGTTATTGGATATGGATGGATTGGAACTCGGTAGTCGGGTTCAGATGGATGTGGAATTGGATAAGGACTTGGTTACTGGATAAGAATCAGACATCGACTCGGAACAGTCGCGGAAATGGATCAGGATATGGCCATGGCACTCGGATAAGATGGCTTGGTAATGGATTGGATTATGAATCAGAAAGTATGGATGTGGATAACATACATACTTGGGATATTGGACTTGAGGCTATTCAAAACACACCTTTCACAGCAAGGCATGTTTTGGGGGGCAAGTGTTAACCCGCCTTTTGGCAAGGCCGTGGACAGACGGATTTAACTTAAACAACTTCACAACTATCGAGACTAAAGTATGATGGGTTCGGTTTAAAATGATGATAGGCAGTTTGGCAGATGACGTTCGGCATTGGGATGGTTCGGCGTTGAAGGCTGTTCGGCATAGAGAGATCGTCGTTCGACATAGAGGGATCGTTCGGCACTGAACGAGTGCTCGGCATTAGAAGGAGTGTTCGGCATAAATCTTGTTCGGCACTGGGCGAGCGTTCGGCATAGAGAGTTCGTCGTTCGGCATTAGATGGAGCGCTCGGCATTAACCAACGTTCGGCATCTGGAGACGTTCGGCATTAGATGGAGCGCTCGGCATTAACCAACGTTCGGCATCTGGAGACATTCGACATTGGATGGAGCGCTCGGCATTAACCAACGTTCGGCATCTGGAGACGTTCGGCATTGGATGGATCGTTCGGCATCAAGGAGACATTCGGCATTGGATGGATTGTTCGGCATCAAGGAGCGTTCGGCATTGGATGGATCGTTCGGCATCAAGGAGCGTTCGGCATTGGATGGGTCGTTCGGCATACCTCACCTCGCTCGACATTGCACCTCGCACCTCCATATCTCGCACCTCCATACTCCGCACCTCCATACCTCGCACCTCCATATCTTGGTACCTCGCACCTCCATACCTCGGTACCTCGCACCTCCCAACGTTCGACATGAGGAGATCGTTCGGCATTCACACCTTGTTCGGCATCTATGGTTCGGCATATGGAGACCACACCATTTGGGCTGAGGTACTCGGCTACCAGGCCCACCAAGGAAGTCCAACCCATCTTTGTCTATAAATAGAGAGGCAGGGGCACAGTAAAAGGGGATCTTCTTGCTGCTCTCTTACTTTCTCTTTTCTAAGGCTAAGGCAACTCTGCCATTTTGTAACTGTAATCGATTATTACAGCAATAAAAAGCAAACTTCTGGAGTGGACGTAGGCCGGAGTTAGCCGAACCACTATAAACTCTGTTGTTCTTTACTGCTTTCATTTCAGTTTTAACTGTTCTTCACATTATTACTCTCTACATACATTCTATCTCTGAGCTGTGACTGGTATTTGGTGCTTTCATCTGGATTTGGGGGTTAGTGACCAATTTTGGTGCTAACACCCTTTAAACTCTCGGGTGCTCAAAGTATGATTTAAGTAGATTAAGAGTTGAGGTTTTACAGCTTTAGTAGGCTGGACGAATAAGCTTCCGAAGACGTGCAGGAGGCAATGCTAGCTATATATAGGAGCTATTTTGCTTAATTTTCGTTGTGTTGTATTGAGACTGATTGCCTATTCAGTACTCCGATCATCCAAGGAGGCACCTTAATATGTTGCTCTTGGCTCAGTTTGTAATAATTATATTTGATCAAAATCTAGGAATCGATTATGGGATTATGTGATTGAATATGAAATATATATTTGATTTTGTAATCGGTGAGGTTGTTTTAATCTATGTTGATTTTATTTCATAATCATGTACTTCTGATGTTATGGATACCATTAACATTACCGTATTTTGTCACCGGAAGTTAATACTATGGATGACTACATCATTTGTAGCGCTTAGCTTCGAGCCTGAAGATAGAGGATGTTACAACTTGGTATCAGAGCATAGTTTTATGAAAAACATAAAAAGAATTTCAAACTTAAAATGATTTTGAAAACATAATCCTAAGGAATTAGAAAATAGATTGGGGTATGGGATAATGCTATAGTAATGTACTTGTATTTGCTATATATAAGTATACGCTTTATCTTTAATCTCCCATCTCTCTTGGGCTATTCTTCTGTATCTTAAAAAGACTCGAATGTAGATTTTACGGATGTAAGATATGGATGCTGGAAGTAGAAGAGTTAACCGTGGTGGGGAAAGCATTACAACAAATGGAAATGCCAGACCAAACACCAGAAGGAATACGGGTCAGGCACAACCTGCTAATGTGGGTGCTAGAATGCTGCAAGTTAATATAGGGACTACATACCAGTTCTTTGTCAACATGATGTAGGCGGAAGGTGATGCTGGATTAGTTGGAGGAAATGCTGAAGGAGGAAATCAGGGGGCTCAAGTGGTTAATAACTATGTTGTATTGAGTTGGAATTATGCTAGGCTGGGAGGAAAACCATTTATCGGGACTGAAGATGCAATTGAAGTGGAGAATTGGTTACTTTACTATGAGAGAATCTTTGTTGATTTGGGGCTCAATTGTGAGCAGAAGAGGAAGCTTGATTCAAGGCAATTACAAGGAGTAGCACTGTACTAGTGGAACAGTGTTACTGTTGGATTCAATGAGGAGACTATGACTTGGGCTGAGTTCAAAAGAAGGTTTGAGGAGAGGTTTATATCTAAGATTGCGAAGTCTACCCTGCTCAAGAAGTTTGTTGAGTTGAAGCAAGGAGACATGACAGTGCTTTAGTATGCAACCAGATTTGAGGAGTTATCAAGTTATGGTTATGCTACGGTTGATACTTTATTAAAAGGAATGAGAAGTTCATTCGTAGGTTGAAGCCTGAACTTGCTAAGGCCACATTGTCGCAAATTAGAGATCTGTGCGATGTAGTTGTTGAGATGGCTTAGAGGCAGGAAGAGATGCTTGCTTTTCTTGAGGGTAACAAGGTAGGTGGAGCTCGAGGATGACAAAACCAGAAGTGGAAGCTTTTCCATAAGAAGGGAGCTCAGAAGAGTGGAACTGCTAAGAAGGGAAAGGTGGAGGTTATCTGCTATAAATGTGACAAGAAAGTGCATTTTGCCAATGAATGTCGCTCGGGAGATGGAAAGAAGGTGATCAGGAAGAAGAATGTTAGATGCTTCAACTGCGATCAAATTGGACATTATAAGAACCAGTGCAAGGAGCCAGCCAAGGATGGAAAAGGCAAAGTGTTTGCATTGGAGCCAGCTACCTTGAGACCAATAGCAGAGGAAAAAGGAAAAGCTGTGTTGGGAGGTACGCTTTTGATTCATGGTATGTCAGTTAGAGTTATATTTGATACCGGTGCATCGCATTCTTTTATATCTCATTGTTTGGTAGATAAGCTTAACCTAGAACCCTCATACCTAGTTACTTCTTTAAGGGTTGCAAATCAGATAGGAGGTTATGCGACTCTTGGGATGGGATGTGACTACCTAGAGTTTGAATTATTAGGTCATGTATTTGCTTGCAGTTTGCATGTGTTTGATTTCAAAAGGTTCGGAATTATTTTGGGTATGGATTGGTTAACTGAATACAATGCTAGGATGTTTTGGCATGATAGGGAAATATCACTTAGACACCCTGACTGTAGTGATCGGATTATATACTCCGTAAAAAACCCTTTTTTTGAGGTTAATGCTTTGTTGGGTCACTTGGGTGTTGTGGAGGTAGAAGACAAGTTGAATCGTGTTTTCGTTGTCATAGAATTCGAAGATTTATTTGAACCCATAGTAGGACTGCCACTGAAACGAGCTATAGAGTTTCAGATAGATTTAGTGCCAGGAGCAGAACCGGTGAGTAGACTGCCAAGTAGAATGACACATACAAAGAAGGAGTTAAAGGTGCAATTAGTGGATTTAGAAGGTAAGAATTTTATCTGACCAAGCAGTTCGCCTTGGGAGCAGCTGCAATGTTTGTAAAGAAACTGGACGGATCGTTAAGGTTATGTATCGGTTATCGTAAGTTGGCATCGAGATTCGTTGGACCATTTCCTATTGTAGAAAGGATCGGGAAACTCACATAGAGAGTAGAGTTATTGAACAGTTTGGCTACGATGTTTTTCATGTTTCTCATCTATAGAAGTGTATTCGAGATCCAGAAACTACTGTTGCACCGACTCTGTTAGATGACTTAGTAGTGGAACCGGATATGACTATAGTTAGAAAGCAGTTCGTATAGTCATGAGAGATGAGAAGAGACTAAGGAACAAGACAGTCAGATTAGTCAAAGTCCAATGGGGTAACGACGAGAGAGATGTACTTTGGAAACAGAGAGCATGATTAGAGATACTTATCCTGACTTGTTTCAGGGTATATTTTACATTTATGGTTGATTTTTACGAGTACCTTTTTGTAATTTCGATGTAACGACCCAGAAATTTTAACTATTTTTATAACGTAATTAACTTAAATTTTCTTGAAAATTAACAATAGAATTTAGCAATGAAAATTTGATATTTGGGTTACGTCTATTTTAACATAGCAATTGGCAGATTTTTATCGGAAAATATGAAAGTTAGTTCCGTTGGGTAATTTTCAATTTCAATTTAAAACCAGTTAAATTGAAGGAAATTAAATATTTTTGAAACCTGAATATTTTTATATAATAAAAATGTAAATCATTTTCTGAGTGAGACGTCATAATTCGTTTCGCGAAATTTGGACTGTTATAACTCCGTTTATCTTATTTTCGGCGTTTTAGCAGCATTTTCGGCAGCAAAAAATCGAGTTTTGAAGCTTGGTCATATCTCTAATATCCATGTATCATTCTGTTCGTCTCGTCATGTTGATCTATGCAGTATAATCATTCCTGTAATTCGGAGTCTAGTACATGGTGAAATCTGCAAAACGGTTAGCCATATCGGTACTCGTTTTGGTCCTTTGGGTTTCCCTGTGTCCATTCGTTTGTTCGTCGGCTGAAAATAAACAGTCACTGGCCTTTATTATTTTCAGAAATCAATGTTTGACTTTCTTTGTTCCCTATTTCAGTTTTTAATATGCTGGTTCATTTTGATTCTGGTTCGTCCTTTTATTTCCATTCTCTTTCCCCTTCTCCTTTTTGTTATTCTGAATTCACGTGTAGAAAATAATATATATAATATAAAATTTTATATTGGTTTGAGATTTGCCTGTGCATTTTCCTTTTTACCTGAAGCTAGCTCATCCTTCTCTCTCCTTTCTTCTTTTTGTTCATGTTCATTGCTTTATAATAGAAAAAAATATAATTGGGTTGTTTATATTTTTAGATTTGCATCCATCTTCCTCGCCAAAACCTTACATCTCTGCTCGCGTCCTCTCCGACCTTGTACCGTTACACTCCAGTAGCCTACCACTGCACGTCTCTCCATCCATCAGCCACAAACCTGAGAACAGCCCCTTCTCTCCGCGTCCTAGCTTCCCCGCCGACCAACTTTCCACCCAGCCACCGAAAGCCTTCACACTCCAGCCAGTTGTGCACACCGACAGCCTTGCTTCTGACCACACGACCAAACTCATTGCGACATAGCATGATGCCTGCACCTCTTCCCCTGACCGAAATTCCACTTCCCTCCACCTATCAGCCTGTTTCCTTCCACTGGGACACCACAACCCTGACGTCAGCCAATCCTTCCACTTCTAGCCACCGCCCACACGCTGAGACTGTCTGAATCCACTTCCTCAACTGCCGCCCTGTCCCTCTCCGCACCTTGTCCATCACCCCACCTTGTAGCCGAAGCCACAGCCCACCACACGTGAAACCCATCTTCATGCAATCTCCTCTAAGCCTCTGCCGTGACCCACCACTCTACAACACACCTGCCTGATAGTTGCCACATCGTAGCAGTCGAGACCCACCCAGCTCGCCAAATACCCTCTCTCAAATCTGTCGTGTTATCTGTGCCAAAGCAAAGCATGCCATCCGAGCCCATCTCGCAGTCTCTGATCACTTACAGCTTCCCCGAGAAGCAGCTCCAACTCCTAGCCTTTCCCCCCTTATAATAAAAAAAGGATATTGATTTTTAAATTATAAAATATGGATATATTGATTTTATATATGTGTTTTAAATTGAATTATTGATTTTTAAAATATAATATGAAGATTTTTATTTTATATATGTGTTTTAAATTGAATATTGATTTTTAAGATATAATATGAATACTTTATTTTAATTATGTGAGTAAATTTTAGATTTTTAAAATTTATATATTTTGTTTCATCGATTCAAGTCCATCGTGCTTTGCTTTGGAATTTATGCTTGGATTCATAGCTTATTTCATTGTCAAATTTCTCTAGCCTCGAAAGTGAGCGATCACTCATGATTAACATTCTTATATTTAGTAAATATAATTCACATGAAATGACGATTGAAATAAGTTGTTTAAATTGAATTTGTTAGTAGTTAAACCATTTAAATATGATATGATATTAATTGCATTTTTCACTTATTAAAATTGACATTATTGGCACCAATAACCTGTTAGTATGTGTATATCATATTTAATTTGACAATTTTGAACATATTTGCCATTGAAATGCAATGTTTTTTATGCTATTATTTTATTTGTTCTCGCTCTACAAGTTTCCCTGTTAGTTAGAATTCCCTATGGGTTGAAATGATACATACCCGAACGATATTATAGATTAAGGAAAAATCATTATGGGTTGGAATGATAATCCCAAGCAATTTTATTGATATTGAAATTTTGGGATTGCAGGTTGAAATGACATAAATCCATAAATTTAAATTATTGCAGATTGAAATGATAAATATCTGTATCACTTGACCATAGGATAGAAAATTATATGCGGACACCGTTGGTCTATTTTTAAACGATTTCCAAATTTTTGAGAAAAATATATATATATATATATATATATATATATATGTGTGTTTTGATTTAAAATATAATATAAAAGTTTTATTTTAATTGTAATATGTGTATAAATTTAGATTTTTAAATTATATGTTTGGAAATTTTAAAATTATAAATTAAATTTTAAAATGTAAATTATAAAATTTTACCTATAACTTTATTATTTTTAATATATATAAAATAGGATTTAACATAGATTTAATAAAAAGGTTTAATTTAATTTAATAAAAATTTAATGTAATTAATATATATAATATGTTTTAAAATATTTATTTAAGAATTATATTGATATTTGGAAATAGTTTTATAATAACTTTAATAGATAGAGGTTGGAAAGATAAATTAAAGTTGACTAGAAATTTAAATTGGTTATAATTAAATTTAAATGAAGATTAATTTGGAATTTATTGATTTTGAGATTTTAAAGATATGTTTTTTTAACTTGATAACTTGAATTGATTAAAAAGGATTAAATGGATATATTAATTTTAAATAAAACTGAATTTGAATATTTAAATTTGATTTAAATTTATAATATGAGATTTTACTTGTATGTTTAAATAAAAGTGATTAAATGAATATTTTTAAATTTAAATAAAATTGAAATTGAATATTTAATTTTGATTTAAAAATATAATCTCGGGTTTTATTTTTAAATGGTTATAAAAAAATGATTAAGTGAATATTTTCAAATTTAAATAAAATTTGAGTTAAATTTTGAAATATAATTAAATTTATCAATTTGAGTTATTGTAAGTTGTTTGAATATTTAACTTTGAAACCTATTGAATTGGAAGTGGCTTAAATTTGTAGTTCAACTTGGATTTGAAATAGATATAAATTAAAAATAATTTTTATGAGAATTTGAATTGAACCTTTAACTTTTAAATTGAAAATTTTGAACTAGGATTTAATTTAATTGAATTTTGGAACTAAATTTGATTTGAATTGATTTGAGAAATTGGAAGAAACAATTCTAGTTGGAAACTATTTTGATATAAACTCTTTTAAATATATAAACTATTTTAATATATATTATTTTAAATTTATAAACAAAATTAGTATATATATATATATATATTAATATGTAAACTATTTCTAATATATAAACTATTTTAATCTATAATCTATTTTTAAATATAAACTAATTTAATGTATAACTATTTCAATATATATAAACTGTTTTCAATATTTAAACTGTTGAAGTTAGAACTGTTATAATTTAGATTTAATGGATTTAAATGCAAATACTTTGATATGATGTTTTAACCTATTTTGTGGTTATGATTTTGGAAATGAATATGATTTCTAAAGTGAAATGGTTTTGAAAGTGAATATGATTTCGAAAGTGATATGATTTTGAAATGAATATGATATTTTGATATGAAGTATGAACAATTTGAAATGAAAATGACCACAATGTGAAATAAGCATTGGGTTCTTAAAGATACAGGGATCGGATTTTGCCATACTCTTTGCCAATACCGAAAACCACTTTAACAACTATGCACATAGTGGAGATTCTAGAACAAAGTAGGATGGTTTGGCGAACGTCTATATGAGGTATGAACGTAGCCCTGACTCCCTCGAGTCAGCTTGATGTGACTAAAACAGGAGCCACGCCGGGCCAAGTGAGGTCGCACCTCCGATTGAGCATGATTCTTCGATACCATTCTATTACTTTGTGATTTGATTGGGTGCACCTTTGATTATGGGAGTGTGTCTCGAGGTGGGCGGTAGTAGCTTCTATGTGTTACCACCAGTCCGAATCCGCAAAACAGTAGAATCCTACCCTAGGCATTGCCTCGCATGCCTTGTCACATGCCTTATCGCGCCCACTACGAGTTTGGTTTGTACCGTACCTATAGAGTGCCCTCTGATAGCCCTCCAGTTTACGAAGGAATTACGGTACTGTATAGACTACGGGAATATATAAAAATGTGTTAAGGGGGATATGGGTAACGCCCTAACACTATTTTAATATTTTACTTTACTGTAGACATTATATATATATATAGCGTATTGTACTATGTATGTAGATAGTTTCACGGATCCTTAAAGGTGGGAATCCCAAACATCCTTTAAGTTATATTGCATTTCACTTGAGTTGATTTACTTACATAAGGATGTTAATCCTGACTCGAGTGTTTTGTATTTTACTTTATGCTCGGGTCAGATTGAGTGTCATAGCATTTGAGACTCACCTTTGGAGCTTGGAGCTTTGCTTGAAGATCTGTCTTATATCTATTCAACTTTCAGTTATTACCAGTTGTTTATTCAGACTTGTCAGTTACTTATGTATTAGTGACTTCTATGTACTTGGGATTTTCTGTTGTACTTGTTTTAGAATCTGATGTTTATGTAGTAGCTTCATGAACTACTATTTATCTATTTCTGCTGCTTATTGTTATATTACTCTGTGTCTGTGATTCTGTGATTGATTGCTTTACTGTATATGCTAAGTTTTGCCAAATATAAATTAACAATATGTTGTTTTGAGCAATTCAAGTCTGACATGTGTGGATGATTGTCGATTTGAATGGTTCGAAATAACGGGTCCTTACATGCGGTATCAGAGCTCTGGTTTAGGCAAAACTTAACATATGGAGTAGAAACTCATTAGAGATAGGGTAGTGATACCCCAGAATGAGTAAAAATTAATTACAGAATCATCTTCGTTTGGGCTTGGAATTCTTTGTCATGATCCTCTTAGATTTGGAATTCTTTTGAATTTTGGAACTTTCCCTTTTTCTGAAATCCATTCTTGTCTTTTCCTGTTCATGTTCTTTTTGGTACTAGAGTATCCCATAGCTCTATTCTGTTGTTCTTTGTAATAAATTTGAGCTCATCTTGCCACCTCAATTGGCAATTTCATTCTTATGTGTGACCGATCCCATCGGCAGTCCTGCCAACCTTAGTATGGTTTGTAAAGGGGTGAAACTCCTTTACAGCAGGCATCGATTCACCGGAGATTTCTACGTCCTCGGTTTGATGCTATTATTTCTTGCAAGCCCGAATCGTTTCGCTAGTAGACAATCAAGGTAAATTCTCTTGTGATCAAATGTTGAACGCCTCAGGATTATGCAGGCAGTTTTATCTTCTCGCTTGATTCTCAGCCTAGTGATTTTGACTCCAGCCCGATAGTCAGGGATTATCCTGATGTTTTGGGTGCAGTCACTTCTCCACCTCCTCGGTGGGAAATTGAATTCTGCATCGATCCTGTTCCTGGAGCTCGACCTGTTGTCCTTCCTCCCGGACGAATGGTTTCTATGAATGGTTAATCATGCCCTTTGGATTAAGCAATGCTCCTGCCTTCTTCGTTGACCTCATGAATCGCGTTTTCCACGATGTTCTCAACAATTTTGCCCTAGTTTTCGTTGACGATATTTTCGTTTTTCTAAATCTCAGTTGACCCGGTTAATGTTGCCATGATTAATATAATAAGTCTATCCATCTTCCCTCTTTTGTAATTTAATTATCTTATCTTCCTTTCGAGCCTATATTCCTAGTTAGCATTCTCTTTGACTAGGGTCCCTCTAAATTTGAATCTCTATATTTGTTCTAAAATCCATTCTCGAATCATCCTATGAGAGAACGTATTTGTAATTGATATAAAATGATTATATTGTGTTGTTTGAGTTATTAAGTTTGAATTTTGGGTTTCGATCGATTCTTCTAGCCAACGCTATCGATAAGAATTCCAAAACACGTGAACAGAGCAAACTAACACAATATTGTTTTTAAATTGGTAAATGAAATAATTTTATGTATGATTATATTTTATATATAAAGGTATAATTTTATGAAATTAGATAGTTAAATTAATTGGTTGTTAGAAATGATAATACTATATTATCATTTGTTGTTTATCAACCTACCTAAACTATTAACAATTGTTGTAAGTTATTAGGAGTTGAAATTTTATAAATATAGTTTATAAATTTGACTTACAAATGAAATGAATTTAAATTAAGGATTTGAGAACTAAATTTTCGGTGCTTTTCAAAAAAAATTGGTTTTCAAAGTTTTGATAAAATATATTATTTGAAAGTATTTTCGAATGGAAATTGTTTCCACAAGATTTTAAGAAGTAAGTAAGTACTCTTCTCTTTTGTCGCTGGAAAATAATTTCGGTGATGACTACAGCATCATCGACATTCATTTTCGAGTGTCAGACTAGGGAGACCGCCTTGTAGCTTTGCTACACTTTTGTTTTGGAAAATGGATTTGATTTGAATTTCTTGAGTATGATTTGATGTATAAAATATATATATGTATATTTATTTATTTCAAATGGTTTGAAGTGAAACCGAAAATTTAGCTCTTGAATTCTATATTCAATGATGGTTTCCAATTATTAAAAATGAAGCAATTTTTTTGAATAATTGGAGTGTCTAAAATGAGAAATGAAATTAAAACAACTTGAAACAGTTGAACTAGGGTAAAATTAATTTGTATAATACTCAATTGCATTCTAAAACATAAATAACTTACCTGGAATATTCAAAAAGTTAAATTGTTAATGTGAATATGTAATTGAAGGTTATACATGAGAAAACTTAAGTAATAAAAGGGTCAGACTAAATTTTGCTTAATATAAATGTTGTAAATAAAAGGTAAATTTATATATTGCTTAATTACATTCGGAAACATTCATAAAACTTACTTGGAAAGGTTTGAATGTAATGTGAACATGCAATTGAATAGTATACAATATAAATGTAAGTAATAAGATGTCCAAAAATGAAATTTTGTTAAGGGAATTTATAAATAAAAATTTAGTAGTTATAATATATGTTTATACACTTAGTCTACGTTATAAGAAATGATAAGTGGAATAAATTGAATAAAAAAAGAATGCTATTTAAGTAGAAAAATTATTTAAACCAAATTGGTTAAATATAAATCAATTTAAAAGCTAATGAAATTTATATGGTTTTGAATTAATTGTTGTATTTCATACTTTGTATTTTGAATCTATCTTTCCTTTCTGTTGCCTCTATTCTCTTACCTCGTTCCTTTTCGGGGACGAAAAGTTTTGAGTGGGAGAGAGTGTAACGACCTGGAAATTTTAACGATTTTTATAACATAATTAACTTCAATTTTCTTAAAATTCAGCAATGAAAATTTGATATTTGGGTTACGTCTATTTTAACATAGCAATTGGCAAATTTTTATCGAAAAATACGAAAGTTAGTTCTGTTGGGTAATTTTCAATTTCAATTTAAAACCGGTTAAATTGATGGAAATTAAATATTTTTGAAACCTGGATATTTTTATATAATAAAAATGTAAATCATTTTCTGAGTGAGACGTCATAATTCATTTCGCTATAGGAGTTATTTTATTTTATTTCCACTGTATTGTATTTGGACTGATTGTTTATTTAGCTTTGATCATCCAAGGGGGCATCTTCATATGTCGCACTTGGCGTAATTTGTAATAATTATATTTGATCAAAACGTGGGAATCGATTATGGGATTATGTGATTGAATATGATATATATATATATATATATGATTTTGTAATTAGTGAAGTTGTTTTAATCTGCCTTGATTTTATTTCATATTCGTGTGCTTCTGATATTATAGCTACCATTAACATTACCGTATTTTATCACCGGAAGTTATTACTATGGATGACTGCAGCATCTGTAGTGCTTAGCTTCGGGCCTCAAGATAGGGGATGTTACAACTTGGTACCAGAGCATAGGTTTATGAAAAACTTAAAACGAATGTCAAATTTAAAATGATTTTGAAAACATAATCCTAAGGAATTAGAGAATAGATTGGGGCATGGGATAACGCTATAGTAACGTACTTGTATTTGCTATATATAAGTATACGCTTTATCTCTATTCTCCCATCTCTCTTAGGGTATTCTTTTGTATCTTACAAAGACTCAAATGCAGATTTTATGGACGTAAGATATGGATGCTAGAAATGGAAGAGTTAACCTTGGTGGGGAAAGCACCACAAAATGGAAATGCCAGACCAAACACCAGAAGGAATCCAGGTCAGGCACAAGCTGCTAATGTGGGTGCTGGAATGTCTCAAGTTGATATAGGGATTATGTACCAGTTCTTTGTCAACATGATGCAGGTGGGAGGTGCTGCTGGATTAGTTGGAGGAAATGCTGAAGGAGAAATCAAGGAGCTCAAGTGGTTAATAACTATGTTGTATTGAGTAGGAATTATGCTAGGCTGGTAGGAAAACCATTTAGTGCGATTGAAGATGCAATTGAAGTGGAGAATTTGTTATTTTACTATGAAAAAATCTTTGCTGATTTGGGGCTCAATGATGAGCAGAAGAGGAGACTTACTTCCAGGCTATTACAAGGAATAGCACTGTACTAGTAGAACGATGTTACTGTTTGAATCAATGAAGAGACTATGACTTGGGCTGTGTTCAAAAGAAGGATCGAGGAGAGGTTTATATAAGAGATTGCGAAGTCTACCCTGCTCAGGAAGTTTGCTGAGTTGGAGCAAGGAGACATGACAACTCTTGAGTACGCAACCAGATTTGAGGATCTATCAAGTTACGGTTATGCTACGGTTGATACTTTATTAAAAGGAATGAAAAGTTCATTCGTGGGTTGAAGCCTAAACTTGATAAGGCCACACTGTCGCATATTAGAGATCTGCGCGATGTAGTTGTTGATATGGCTTTGATGTAGGAAGAGATGCTTGCTTTTCTTGAAGGTAAAAAGGTAGGTGGAGCTCGAGGACGACAAAACCAGAAGAGGAAGCTTTTCCATAAGAAGGGAGATTAGAAGAGTGGAGCTGCCAAGAAGGGAAAGGCGGAGGTTATATGTTATAAATCTGACAAGAAAGGGCATTTCGTCGCCCGGGAGATGGAAAGAAGGTGATCGGGAAGAAGAATATTGGATGCTCAACTGCGATCAAATTGGACATTATAAGAACCAGTGCAAGGAGCCAGCCAAGGATGGAAAAGGCATAGTGTTTGCATTCGAGCCAGCTACCTTGAGACCAACAACAGAGGAAAAACGAAAAGCTGTATTGGGAGGTACACTTTTGATTCATAGTATGCCAGTTTGAGATCTATTTGATACTGCTGCATCGCATTCTTTTATATCTCATTGTTTGGTAGATAATCTTAATCTACAACCCTCATACCTAGTTACTTCCTTAAGGGTTTCAAATCTGATAGGAGGTTATGCGACTCTTGGGATGAGATGTGAGCACCTAGAGTTTGAATTATTAGGTCATGTATTTGCTTGCAGTTTGCATGTGTTTGATTTCGTAAGGTTCAGAATTATTTTGGGTATGGATTGGTTAAGTAAATACGATGCTAGGATATTTTGTCATGATAGGAAAATATCACTTAGACACCCTGACTATTGTGATCAGATTATATACCTCGTTGAAAACTCTATTTTTGAGGTTAATGCTTTGTTGGGTGTTGTGGAGGCAAAAGACAAGTTGAATCACATTTTCGTTGTCAGAGAATTCATAGATTTCTTTGAACCCATAGTAGGACTGCCACCGAAACGAGCTATTGATTTTCAGACAGATTTAGTACTAGGAGCAGAATCGGTGAGTAGACCGCCAAGTAGAATTAAACCTATGGAGATGAAGGAGTTAAAGGTGCAGTTGGTGGATTTAGAAGGTAATAATTTTATCAAACCAAGCAGTTCGCCTTGGGAAGCAGCTGCAATATTTGTAAAGAAACTCGATAGATCATTAAGGTTATGTATCGATTTTCGTAAGTTGAATGAGAATACGATAGAGAATCAATATCTGTTACCTAGAATTGACGATTTGTTCGACCAGTTGAGTGGAGCCAAAGTATTTTCCCAGTTGGATTTGGCAACAAGATTCCATCAGCTTAGAGTGGCTGAAGATATTATTCCTTTGACGGTGTTTAGGACCCGATATTGATCGTACGAATGGTCAGTGATGCTGTTCGGACTAACTAATGCACTGGTATTCTTTGTAGATTTGATGAACCAAGTTTTCTGATGGCGCTAGGATAGGTTCGTATTAGTATTCATAGATGACATTTTGGTATACTCCAAAGATGAAAGAGAGCATGAAGTTCATCTTAGACTGGTGCTTGAGATGTTGAGAAAGGATTGTCAGTAGATACAACTAGATCGAGGCAGTAAATAGTTGAAAGGGACCCGAGACAGTGACTGAGATAAGAAGTTTTCGTGGATTAGCTGGTTACTATCGGAGATTCATCAAGCATTTTTCATGGATAGCGGCACCGATGACTAAGCTAACTCAGAAAGATGTGAAGTTTGTTTGGACTAATAAGTGTGAGGAAGCATTCCAAAAGCTGAAACACTTATTGACGAATGAACCTATGCTAGTTGTTCCAGAGGGGAATCAGGACTTAGTGGTGTACACGGATGCTTGTGGAATAGGATTAGGAGCTATGTTAATGCAAAGAGGTAAAGTGATTGCCTGCGCTTCTCGACAGCTCAAACCTCATGATCTAAGGTATCCAACTCATGATTTGGAATTGGCTGTAGTAATTTTTGCATTGAAGGTGTGGAGACATTACCTGTTGGGAGAGAGGTTCGAGTTGTATACGGATCATAAGTCTCTGAAGTATTTATTCGCTCGGAAGGAGTTGAATATGAGACAGAAGAGGTGGTTAGAGTTTTTAGCCACTTATGACTTTGGTATTGAGTACACACCAGGAAAGGGCAATAAAGTTGCAGATGCACTTAGCAAAAAACATCAGAATGTAGTATTGGCAATGATAGCTGAGTGGAAAGATTTTGAAGAATTGACTACATGTAGAGTACAATGGAGATCTAGGAGTAGTTCTAGTACTAAAACTGCTATGTTGCCATGTTTAGAAGTTCGACCAGATGATCGAAAAGACCGCTTCTATGTAAGGAGAGGATCTAGTATTATCTGAACGGATCAGAAAGTTAAGAAATGGAATAGAGAGCAATGACTTGGAAGATTTTAGTCTTGACCAGAATGGGTGGTTGAGGAAGAAAGGATGACCATGTGTTCCGAATGTGGGAAACATTAGGAAGGAAGTTCTTGAAGAATGCCATCGTTCAAAGTTCACTATTCACCCGGGAGGAACTAAAATGTATCAGGATATGAAAAGGAGTTTCTTCTAGGAAGGTTTGAAGAGAGATGTAGGCTTATAGGTGAAGTAGTATTTGAACTGTCAACAGTCTTAAAAGCCGAACATCAGAAACCAAGCGGGTTACTTCAACCTTTAGATGTTCCAGTTAGGAAATGGGATTCTATCTCGACAGATTTTATAGACGGGTTGCCAAGGTCAAATCGAGGAAATGAAAGTATATGCGTTGTAGTGGATAGATTGACCAAGGGTGCTCATTTCATTCCAGTTAAGTCAACTAGGACAGCACCTATTTTGGCTAGGTTATTCATGAATAATATAGTTAAACTGCATGGAAATCCTAGTAGTATAGTAAGTGATAGAGATTCCTTATTCACCAGTGAGTTATGGAAGAGTCTACAGAATACTTTAGGTACCAAGCTCAAGATGAGTAGTGCTTACCATCCGCAAAAAATGGCAAACGGAAAGAGTTAATAAAAATCTTAGAAGATTTGTTAAGAGCTTGTGTGCTAGACTTTGGGGGATCATGGGAAGACCACCTACACTTAGTCAAGTTTTCGTATAACAACAGTTATCATACTAGTATAGGGATGACACTGTTTGAAGCTTTGTATGGAAGGTCATGCAAATCTCCCGTTTGATTGTTAGAGACTAGGGATAGGTTAGTTCTTGGTTCAGATTTGGCCAGCGAAGCCACAGAAAAGATTGAGTTAATTCAAGCTAGAATGAAGGAAGCTTAGTCTAGGCAGAAGAGTTATGCTGATAAGAGACAGAAAGACCTGGAGTTCTCAATTGGAGATCATGTTTTCGTCAAGGTATCACCGATGAAAGGTGTAATCAGATTCGGAAAATCAAGAAAATTGGCATCGAGATTCGTTGGACCATTTCCTATTGCAGAAAGGATCAGGAAACTCACATATAGAGTAGAGTTACCAAATAATTTGGTAGGAGTCCACGATGTTATTCATGTTTCTCATCTATGGAAGTGTATTCGAGATCCAGAAACTACTGTTGCACCGACTGTGTTGGATGACTTAGTAGTGGAACCAGATATGATTATAGTTAGAAAGCCAGTTCGTATAGTCACGAGAGATGAGAAGAGATTAAGGAACAAGACAGACAGATTTTACAAAGTCCAGTGGGGTGACGACGAGAGAGACTGTACTTGGGAAACAGAGAGTAGGATTAGAAATACTTATCTTGACTTGTTTCAGGGTATGTTTACATTTATGGTTGATTTTTAACAGTGCCTTATCATAATTTCGAGGACGAAATTCTTTAAGGAGGGGAGTCTGTAACACCCCTAATTTTAAATAACATCATTCAGGAGATTTAATTATATAAACTAAATAGAATAATGTAAATATTTAAGTGGTTAAGAGATTGAGATTTGTAAAGTTATAAGGTAGCCATGCTTTAAGATATGAATAAACAAAAGAAAGTTTAAAATGAAGTAAGTAGAGAAAATAAGATAAGGGAAAAATAGGAATAGGTTATATTCTTATACCTTAAACCCTTATCCCACTTTCATTTACAATCATTCACAAACTAAAAATAGATACAAAGCAAGGCCGGCCATCATTAGAAGGAAACAAGAGGAAGATAAGCAAGAAAGCAAGTAGGAAGCTTAAGCTAATTAATCCAAGAGCAAATCTTAACTTCCTTAATAACAAGCTAAGGTGAATAATAGATTACATCTCATTTTATGGTTTTTGGTGTCTACTTGAGATCCGAATCTATTTTGAAAATGAATTGCCATGTTTTGATTGTTTTAATGGACATATATCCTTGTTGATGATAAATTCTATTTCATATAGATTTTATGATAAAAATTAACTTGCAAAACCTATTAAATGACATCCAAATGGCTTGTATTTTTTATATAAGGTCAAAAATATTATTTTAGAGATGGGTTTCAAGTTTCATAATTTTCTAAGTTGTTGTGGATTTATTATGAATTTTCAACTGAAGAAAATAGTTATCTTGGGTTTACAATTAATTACGACTATTATATGTTAGCTTTAGGTCAGAAATTTAAATATGTTAGAAAACATATTAAAAGTGATTTATACGAATTTTTGGAGAATTTTTCCTATGTGTTTTATTAAGCATATAAAATTATTTAAGGTATGGGACTTAAATGTTTTATATGTTTATAAAAGGAGAAGGGACAATTTTCTAAATGTTTTAAATTGATAATTACTGAATTCGGCAGCACTTTTAGAAAAGATTTTGGAAAAGAAATTGGCAACCAATCATATGTTGACAAATAAGAAAGTTAGTTGGAAAGATAATACTTTATAAAGTAAAAAAAATCAGATTTGTAAAGGATTGTTGTTTCACCACTTTCGGTAGCCACCTTTCAAACTCATACTACCGCCCCCAACCTAGTCGAAACCAATACACATGGTATCATTGCCTTTGTACATAATGGATTGGAGATAAGTGAAAGGTATAGGGTCGAAACCATGCTTTCGAAGGTATCGAGGCCTTTGTTTTGCTTTCAAAAGAGATGCTGCTTGCCTTGATTTTAAAAGAATGCTTTCGAAAGGGTTTTAATATAGCTTTCAACAGAGGTTGCCGTCTTTTTGTTTCAAACAAGCTTTCGACAGAGTCGAAACACTTTCTGCCGCATTCTACCTTTCGACCCAGTTGAGGCCGTTTATGCCTTTAAACATTGGCTTCGAAAGGGAGCTTTCGCTTTAAATAAGAAGCCTCTTCTCCATGCTTTTGAAGGGGATGATTTCGAAGCCATCTACTTTCTTTTATCTAGGAAATTGCTTTCAATAGAGTTGTTTTCGCCCCAGGGCTTTCAAAACCCTTTTGTTATATTGAAAGATAAACCCAAAGGTTTCGAAAGGAGTGTTTTAAATGGTTTCGAAACTATGTTACACAAGCTTTTACTTGAACCTAGAGCTTTCGAAAGGTTTGTTTTAAGTAAAGAACTCTACTGCTTTCGAAAGGTATATAATGAAGGTTTCGAAGCGAAGATTCCCCAATGTTTTCGAAAGGTACTTTAAGTATTTGAATGGAAGGTTTCCAATGCTTTCGAAAGGCAAGTTTGAAGTGTTTTGAAAAGGGGATGTCTAAGGTTTATAAAGCTTTCAAAAGGATACTGATTTTAAAAGGTTATTTTAAAGGTTTCGAAAGGTATGTTTTGGTATTTCGGCCTAGTGTTTCAAGGTTGAGTAGTTAACATATTTTGAAAGGGGTATTTTAAATTGATTCGAAATGGTTGTTTAAAATTTTTAAGCAAAGGTTTCGAATGGTTTATCTTGGCTTCATGGCTTAAGATCTTTTAAGTTAAAAAGGGTTTTAACTTACTTTAGAGAGATAGATAACCCCATTATGTTTCATCAACGTTGTTTTGTGTAAAGTATATATAACATGGCAAAGATATTTGAGTAAAGCAAAGAGTATATTTTCCTTGTTTAAATATTATTTAAAGGGTTAAATCAATTTGAAAGAAATGTTTTCAAGGAAAATTGGATGGGGTAGTTGACCCTAAGTAAATGACTCAGAAATTAGAATACCGGATAGGACAGGTATAGGGTCGCGCCCTATACTTTAGCTAATAGCCCCTAGCTAATATAAGTCCAAAATTCCAGTGTGTAGGGCTTTGTCATAGGTATGACTAAAATGATGTTACGTACAGAAAGGAATATATAGAGTAAAGATGGTTATTGGTCAGCCTGCAAAAACATTAGGATCAGTTGACCTAGGGAGAAGTAAGTTAGGGACAAACCGTCCAAGAGTGTATGTAACAAAAGTTAGATTCTTTGTTATGTCTGGTAGGCCCGAGTCAGCCAAAGGTTAGTAGTTAGCCAAACAAAACTATATTGTTCGGACAGATAGTCCATTGATTACCTGATTTATATGCATTATGATATCACTATTTTTGCTATAATTAGTTTGACTATAGGATTTTGATTTGAAAATGATGTGTTTTTAAAAAGATATTAGTGAGGAGAAACCCGTTCCGCTAAGCGGCATGGTCTTAGTTAATATCAGATAACCGAGATGTATAGTATTATTCACACAAGGCTTTATGTCCGACTCGAATTTTATGTTTTCCCCTTAAACTCTCGGGTGCTCAAAATATGATTTGAGTAGATTGAGAGTTGAGGTTTTACAGGTTTAGTAGGTTGGACGAATAAGCTTCCGAAGACGTGCAGGAGGCAATGCTAACTATATATAGGAGATATTTTGTTTTATTTCCACTATGTTGTATTGGGACTGACTATTTATTTAGTACTATGATCATCCCAGGAGGCATCTTCATATGTCGCTCTTGGCGTAATTTGTAATAACTATATTTGATCAAATCCTGGGAATCGATTATGGGATTATGTGATTGAATATGAAATATATATTTGATTTTGTAATCAACGAAGTTGTTTTAATCTATGTTGATTTTATTTCATATTCACTTGCTTCTGATATTATGGATACCATTAACATTACCGTATTTCGTCACCGGAAGTTAATACCATGGATGACTGTAGCTTCTGTAGTGCTTAGATTTGGGCCTCAAGATAGGGGATGTTACATAAAGACTTAATTTTAAAGCATAAATTCTCAATATAAGTTAGAAATCTATTATTATCACCAATTTTGGACTACATAAATCATGATATTCTTTAGTTTTGCTATATAAAATTAAACAATATTTCTTTTTTCTACACAATTGGTGTGAGAATGAGAATAAATTGACTATTATATCTAATAAAGCATTTTGTACCTCCGTTATTTTGCACTATCTTCCAGCATTATCCCAGCTATAAGTTTTTGCACCTCCATCGTTATAGAATCGCTAAGCGCTTTTAAATGCACATGTGTGTCCTTTCAATGATATGGACCATGCTCGCATAGTCTACTGAGTGGATTTACTTCTCCCATAGAACTTGGGGTCACATTAGCCGTAGTTCGGATTGGAGAATCGATGTCTGAAGGACTAAATTTGGCAATATCGTATTCTGGCATGCTTGTTGGGATGCTCCCGAGGTCGCCGTGTGAACCAAAGGTGTCATCGGTAAGTGGGCTGGAGTTGTCTCTACAACTAGAGTTTATTGTGGCTCCAGTCTAGGATTAAGGGAGGAGATATGATCCTTATTCTTGGCTGGTGGGCAAGAGGTGAAATCCTTTCATCTCGCCAGTCTCTCCAGTGGATTTATGTCCAAGATCCACATCATCATCGTCCCCATTATCGTCGTCTTCACATTTATCCTCCCTTTTATCAATAGAAGGATCATGTACTACATGTGGGTCTTCTTAATATTCAAAAGTAGGAGGATTGGCTTCAACCATTTGTGTAGCCTGTGCAGCCCTATGTGTGAAGGGGATGATGCCCAAGATACAACTGTTGTACAATAGTTGAAGTCCTGCATTTAAAAGTCGACAAGAAGGAATTTCTTTCTCTATTCATCGATTGGAAAGTCTTTCGAAGCTTGGAATGTGCTTAATAGAGCAACGTTAGAAGCTCATCAATATCTTTAAATGGGGAGAATAATGAAGTCAGTAAACAGAATGAAATGAAATCCTAGAAGCTAAGGAGTAAAAGTGGAACTTATGTCATGGCAACTAATTTTGGGCGATGCCAACTAGGCGGCAAACAAAGAAATACTAATCCTTGAAATGGCTAAGTTAATTGTAAAGGCCGATGATAATACGACAACCTTCGAAGGGCTCCAAATAAGTTAGGGGCGGATGGTCGCCTCGTTTCTTGAGACTATAGATATCTTATTTCCTTAAGAGTAGGTACCCTGCCTAGATGTCTGACAAAAGTCATATAAGTGCAGTTCAATGTAGCATACCCATTTGGATTGAGCTACGCAGGAGCAAGCTTCATAAATTGGAGAACAAGTCGAATGAAATGGTCGAATAAGGGAATGCCACTAGAGAGGCATATATAATTGTTGCATGTTGTGTAGCCCTTCAGGAGGTCATGTTCCCATTAATAGGGTGTCAGTGTCAGAGTTTCTTTGACAGGAATTCCGTGGCGGTCGCAAATTCTCCTAACATCCGCCGCAGTTAAGGTCGAAGCTGGAGAATATGGGAGGTCAGCGAGAATCATAACACCATCTGGATTGAGATCGGGGAGGACTTCAATGTAGGGTTCTTGTAACAACCCGCCTTTTCGACCCTCAAAAATCGACACTAATGCATCCATGGTATTCACGTGCCAAGCATCCAAGTGTCAGAAAGACAGATTGTTGGGGGGAAAGAAAAGAAAAGGCAGAACTTAATCTCACATTATGACGAGTAAATATAATATATAACAGATCTTTACAAAAGAAAACTGTAATATACATACATCAAATCAGAATACACTAATCTATCATCAACCTGGATATATATAACAATCCCTCCTCAAAAATGCTGATAAATATAAACAACTAATGTGGTGGAAAATAAAATATACGCAAGTACATCTTGGAGCCCTCCAACTTGTCTCCTGAAGCTCCAAAGCATCCGAAACTAGATCTGAAAAATATGCTCGATCTGACTCGAGCGTTATGAGAAAAATAGCACCCGAATCAATCTGGTAAACCAGCATGAGAAACATGCCTCAAACAGATTTTAATGACCTTTTCAAAAATAAAGGTGTCTAGTAAGACCACGCCGCACAAAAACATAGACGGATTTTTACCTTACGATAACCAAAACATTTTTATAGAAAAATCCGGTGATATTATAATAATGTCTAGGGTTTAAAATAAATCATTGAATCTTAGCCGAAATTGTTACATTAATTACATTCCAGCATAATCGGTATACAACTAAGTCCAAAGGCACATATTGGAGAATGGATTCCAACATGACAAGGTAAGGGTCTACCTTCCGTACAATACACCTCCAGAGAAAATGTACCGAGGCTACCATAATTTGCACCCACTACAAGAAAAACAGTCTTTTATAGCGCCATATAGCCGCTATTAAACAGAACTATAGCGGTTTGATAAACGTTGTATATCGACATGTTATAAAAAAGAATTCACATTTATAACACCAAAAAAAACCGCTATAAAAGAGCATGATTTCATAGCACATATATACTGCTATAAAATGTGTAGATACAATGACGCCTATTTGTTGCTATCCTTTGACAGTAACCTCATACATTGCATTACCTTTTTATAGCACTTATGTCATATAGTTATAACGGTTTTTAGGAGCTATGCTTTATTTTACTATATATTTGATGCACCCCACTATTACATTTCAATAATAACAATCAAATTGAATCTTCTTTAAATAGATAACAATTTGAACACTGTATGAATGAAAAAAATATAATAATCAGCAAATGTAACTCGTATTCATGATAACAAAATTAAGTATCAACTAACAAAAAATAAGTTCAATACATGAGTTACCAAATTCAACACATATTCATGATAACAAAAGACAACATAGTTCAAAGTTAACGTCTACAAGTACCAAATGCATCACTAAGAACTTGAACTGCTCAAAGCCTTTCTTCATGCATGTCTTCGATCATTGGTAGCACTTCCTGAAAATTCAAAACAATTTGAAAATAATTATATGAAACTGTGATGAAAATTACAGGTTATTGGTAGTACCTTCTATTATTAGATAGATGAAGATTTACATAACTTATTACAGGTTATTGGCAGTATAATACACTTAACATTCAACTTTTACACATGCATGTTTTACAAGATTAACATTAAAAATTAAATATGGAAAGTGCATATGCATATTGATATTTTGAGCATGTTAATCCTAATACCTTAAAGTCAAATATTCAAGCTCTAGTAAGATATTCACATACTATGAGAACAAAACACCCAACGCATTTAATACTCAAAAAATGTTAATGAATGGATGATTTTTACCATATTGGGAGCCTGCATAACCAAGTTACGAGAAATGTTCCAAGGCAAAAGCAAACCAAGATCCAAGTTACGAGAAAGCCTCAAATAATTCAATTAATAAATATTGATTAACAAGAAACACAGAGGTTAACGTTGAAAATGGAAACATGATTTCATCAAATATTACTATCTCAGTAAACTTAATTTATATATTAGTAGTACATAATGAACTTAATCACTTTAGAGATCGATCTAGTAACCAAGAAAATCTGATCCTAAATGCTAAGAGTGAACTCAACAGGTTGAACAGTGAAATGGATGTGGCATATTAACTTATCAATAAGCAGGAATTGGAATTAAGTAATCTTAAAGAGAAACTTATGATTGCATCATATGATTTGAAAGAACTTGAGAGAGAAAATCACATGCTTGAGTGTAATAATCATGCAAACCAAGTAAAAATATTGGAATTCATGATAAGAGATAAGGAACAAAAAGAACACTTGAAAACCATTCTAACTTCCATGTTTGAATTATCAAAATCTATATGGGACTTCGAATGCAAATTCAAAAAGAAGGTGGAGGAGAATGAATCCAGGGGCTTTTCTTCAGTTTCCTATGTATTTACTATTTTTTGTCTGAAAAAAGCACACAGAAGTTGGAGGAGAATGAATTATCAAAATCTATATGTGTCATGCTACTAAGTAAGGACAAAAATAATATAATCATTCTACCGTTTTATAGTAGTGGGTATAAAATTTAGGCTAGCAGCAAAATGATAGAGCATGAACTTTAAATGCTTAGGCACCGTCAGGTGATCTTTCAGGTTGTAGAAATTTTAATTGGACCATGAAACCTATATATACCTTGATACTGATGATTATCCTACTCTTACATAAAATCTACATATCATAAGGCCTTTTGTGCCTAGGGTATACCCAAAATAGAAGAGAAAAAATGCATTAAACTTTTTCCAACATTAATAGCAACAGGTAGGTTGTAAATAGAGTGATGATCTCTGTTAAAAAGCATCATTTTTAATCGACCAAACCTTGATGTCCTTTCCCATAGAATATGTCCCTCATAAAGTTCATTCAAATACAAGGACTGGTCAACAATAAATCTTGCACCCAGCCCATGCTTCTCATATGTGTTGATTTAGACCACCAAACTATTCTACATCCTTAGTTTCTTTATTTCATGCACAAAAATTAAGGCATAGTTAAGAAAGAATTAGGGAACTATAACCTTATCTGTCCAAATTCACATTTTACATTCAAAACCAAATTCAAACATGAAATTGAATTCAAAATCTCAAAGTCGATTACATTGATAAACTGATGTGCTAACTATTACTTTTGAGCAAAATACCCACTCAGTTATATGCTACCGTGGCACATCAGTAATTGAGGTACTTTTTCAAAGGGGAAAAAATTAACTAACCATAAGAAAAAACGCTCAAACCAAATTTATAAACATATACCAAAGTTGTGCTATTGAAAGTCACCTGTATGTGATCAGCTCCCAATAATCTTTGGTTACAATTAAGGGCTTTATGCAAGTATCTTAGTACAACAAGAACGTTTCTCGTACCTTCTTCCATCATTGCCGCATTAATACAGGTTGCACCAAAATTTGGGTGAGATAGCCCAAAAGAGAATTGAAGAAGATAGAGTGCACGATTGACATACCTAAATAAATCAATGTTGTAGGGTGGAGATAAAACTCTAGGTAGAGAGAGACTACAGGGTAGGGATAAATTTTGTAAAGATTAAAGGAAGATTGAGATAAATGATTTGCTGCACAATAGATATTTATCATTGAAAAGCGGGCATCAGATAACTCCATTTATCCTAGCTTATAAATATCATTAACAATTAGATTCTTTGCATATGCGCATATCGAGACAAGCAATCAATAGTCTACCAGTAATCGGAAACTTACTTCAATGCATGTTCAGTGTGAATGAGATGACTATAAAAGACCGAAGATCGCCATAGCTTTTCATGGTCTGGATGGTCAAGACCAAGCTCTCTTTCATTAATGTCTAAAGCCTTCTGTTGATATATTGTAGCCTATAATGCAATTTACAAGAGATAAGAACAAAGAGTTAAGAGAAACCTATGATCGCTAATAGCTTGAATAAAATTCATAATCATGTTCTTTGGTCCTTTGGCCACACATTCACTGTATATTGTCACTACCAAAACATACTTTTAAACGAAACATTTAAACCTTTTCATGTTATATAAATTTAGTCACAATTAATACACAAAACATATTTAGTTTGTTATATTAAAAATGTTATATAAATTTCAATTATTTATATAAAACAATTTGTATTTGTATAATTTTAGTATAACACAAAATATATTTCAGATCTCGATATTTGAGTTCCTAAATTCAGATCTTGGTATTTGAGTTCCTACATTCCAATCTCGATGTTTCAGTTCCTACATTCATGCATGAATTTATGCAAATTTAAATAAAGCAAATAAAAATTCATGCAAATACAATTTTTAATATTAGATTGACTGAAATCTTGTAATTTTTATTTGTTAGTCAACATGCGGATAAACTCATTAATTTTGTAAAGCATCATGCAGATACAATTTTGTAAGTTCTATTTGTTGCCACCTTAATACTTTAAAATGTTCTCAGTTCAATATCAACAGACTGATTGAAATTTTATATTACTACACTCACTACAGTAGATTCACATTTTGCATATATCTTTACTAAATACAAAATTGTACACGTGGTTATTACAATATTAAATCTTATTTCTTAGTCAACATGTGCATAAACTCATCAAAACCTATAGTACCGTTTCCATCTTTGTTCACATCAACGATCATCATCCATAGTTCATATTCTATAAAATTTATTATTATTTGCATAATATCACCATATTCGAAATAGAAATATATAAACTGTCAAAATATAAATATCATTAAAATACCCGATTAATAGCTAAATACCTGTCTCATCATGAGTTTAATTAAACTACCAGATTAAAAACTAAATATATGTACTCAATATGTATCTACAGTAAGTATCTACAATAAGACTGGAAAATCAGCTAAAGAATGCTTGAAGAACACCAAAAACTTTTATGTAAGAAATAAATTAAAGTAGATCTAGATTAGGGTGAGAGACCATGGTTCCAAAGAGTTGTTAATTGGTGGTAAGGCACTGCATATATGTAAAAATTTACAAATTGAATACATAATTAATCTAATGGAAAAGGAGTCACCTAAACAATCACAAAAAATTCAGTTATTTGAACTAATCATTGATTTAACCAATGATAAACACCAATGGATAACTAATGGGATGCACTTACTCTTGAGGTTATTTGAATAAAGATTCACAAAATGAAGAGAACATGAGAAAGGTAAGTTTGGATACCTTTTGATAGCCTTTGCATCTTATCCTAATAGAAGTAAAATTCTTTAATTTTGATTTTATCTTACCTAGGATGTAGGAAATCTCAATCAAAAAACTTGTATGGAAATATACAAATAACATGAGTTTGAATTAATAAAATACTGTATATTACAAACTCAGCCTATTTTATTTGCATGAAAAAATTAACCACACATATATCCTACTGCAAATACATAAATAGCACGAGTTTGAATGGATTCTACCTTGGAATTGACAAGCCAAATTTTCTTGCAGGTTTCTTTTGCTGGTACTTTTGTCTGTAACAGTCATAATAGAGTAAATAAGTTCGAAGTTTTGAGTGATACCAAACAAAGAAACATAATAATATATGTTTATGTATATATATATAGCTTTTGATATTGAAACAACTTACCTGTTTTGAGATCTCGTGCGCCATAATAAATTAATACAAGAAATAATACCTAAATAGAAAATACTTTAGAAACAAAATTACTCACCATAACTACATCAGAAAAGAGAAATGAAGATGACTGTGCCCATTCTCGAGTTCCATCTCTATCGTTTTTTTCTACCGTGCTTCTTGCTAGTAAGTGGTGGCCTGGATTTGAAGAAGCCCAAAGCGACGTATTCTGCACTTTACCCAAAGGCCGACCCTAGGTTTATGAAGGTGAATATGGATCGATTTAAGGATTTGTAAGAGAGATATTTTTGGTTTGAGAGACAAAAAAAGGGATGAAAAGGAAGAGGGAAGAGGGAAATTTTTCGAAGAAAAGGCGGGCATGAAAATAATTTGGGGAAAAGGCGGCACAAATCAACCAGGGAGCTTGTCAAAGCGTTACATAGTCAAAGTAACAAAATGAAATAAAACAAAATAAAATAAACAATAACACATTGGAATAAAGCGTTATCTATTGGCCTTATAAAAATCAATTATTCTTGTAGTGACCTCTGCTACTCAGGACAGGCCTACCCCTTCCTAGATAGTACCGAATATGATCATCCCCCTAGTTGTCGACTTGACAAACCATTTTCATGGCCACAAGCATACATAATCAGAAAATGTTGATCTAGATACAAGTGATGATCATACCCTAATGGGAGCAACCCACATAGCCCTACTGCACATCACTGCTTTAATCATTACCGGTTGTGAGGTCTGAGGCAAGGCTTTACCTTTTATATAGCAACCCCCCTTAGAATGCTAACACTGCCCTCTAGGTAATAATGCAATACTAGCATTCATCCATATAAGTTGTTCTGGAAATTAACAACCGAAGGCACTACTTCTACTACATCCTTAGGAATAGTAGTAGGTAGCCCTTTCACTTCAAAGAACTCAGTCTTTGAACAACTTTAAGATAACTCCAATTCGAACGCTTATGCCGGTTCAAAGTGGTTTTCGGATAATATATCTGATCCTTGTCTCTCCAAACTGACAACGATAGTTTTAAAAACTAGGCAGCATTTGTTAGTCGGTTATTTAACTATCAAATAAACAAAACAATCAAATCAGAGATTTAATCAAGCATGGTTAAGCATAAAGCAACCACTATGCCTCTTTAATTAATCCTTTCATTAATTAAAATCACTTTGCAAAGACTTGTATCAAAATACTTTTACAAAGATATATTCACAGACCCTTCTTTACTCTTTTCAGCACGTAAGAAATATTCAAATACTTATCTCGATGGTATAAGTATATTCATAAAACATTTCACCATTTAATACTTAGAAAAATTTCCATATACTATCAATAGTATAAGTATATTCACAAAACACTTTTCCAATACTTAGGAAATGTACCTATATACTTATCTCAATGGTATGAGTATATTCACAAATCATAAGAAATATTTTATTTCCGAAACCATATTTAATTGGGTTAAAACAAATGCCATTTAAAAATATTGACAACAATAAACCCAAAACACCTCTGATGTAAGTAAATAGATCGTATGGAAATTAGGCCAAATATATATAACACCAGTTTCTTATTTCAAATAGTACTATCTCTCTATTAACAATGAAATCAGACAAGTCAGAAAACTATCCTTGCCTCGATACACATTCTTAATTTTCAAGATAGAGACGAGTTTCTATACCACGAAATTTGGTGTTAGGTATGAAAAGAACACTTTACATACCACCGTAATTTAAAATGATCATTTATGGAAATTGGGTCTTTGTCTTTTTATAAATCCCATTTTATAAAATGCCCTTTAAAAACTCCTTATATTTACAAACTCCTTTTATAAAAAAATTATTTATAAATTATAAAATTCCCTTTTAAATATCTAAACATAATTATAAGCTTCCTTTATAAATCTCCAGATTTATTTAATAAACTTCTTTATAAACATCCGTTATACTATTTATAAAACTCTTAATAAACTTCTTTTATACAACATCACTTATAAAACTCATTTTATAAATCCTTAAATTTATTTGCAACTCTTTTTATAAAAACTCCAAATTCATTTATAAAACCTCCTTTTATAAATTTTTAAATATAATTGCAAAACTCCTTTTGTAAAACAAAAACCCAACTATAAACCAAACTCCAAATATAAAACAAACCTACAATTATAATTGTAAATCTCATATACTTCCCATATTATGATCATTCCATATATTACAATAAATTCACAACTGTGATTAATTACTCCAATTTATAAAAATGATATTATTTTCCCTTTTATAAAACCATTTATAAGCCTATTCTTTATTTATAAAATACCGCTTATAAATCTCTCTATAAATTTAATAAAATACCATTTATAAATCTGTTTTTTATTACAACATTTTATATAAAATGTTTCATAAATATTTATTCCCAAAATGTTTCTATCTTCTTTTAAAACAAAAATCACTTTAAAATAAAAGATAAAACTCTTTAATTCCCTTTAAAATATACATTCATTGTTATAATAACTTTTCTACAAGATAGAAACTTTCCGAAATAATATTTAACATTTTCATATATGTAGAAAAGATAATTGAAATGTTGAACTAAAATAGAGAAGTTCAACAACTATTTTAAATAAAATATCATGGAAATTACCACAAATCATATTAAAAATCATTCTCTAAATCAAAAACCATTTCCAAGCCAAAAAAACAATTAATAGTACTTCAAAATACTATAATGAAGCCAATAGCTACTATAGCATTTAACCAATGCTATTACTACCTTTATCCCTAAAAAGGTTCAACTTTTAACATAGGTCAATGTCACATCCGATAGCCAAACTATCAAAATTTCAGCATTTAACAATCTATATAACGGGTATATAACTGAAATTAAAATCAACAGGTATATAACTGGAATTAAAAATCACAATGTCGAGAAATCCGGATTTCTCTACAAAATTCCTGTATTTTAATTTAAATGACATTTCACTTTTTTATAGTGGATATTTATCCAAACCAACCAATAATTCATCCAAACACTAATGGTAAGTTTTATTTACTACTATATATCATACTGGTTATCCAAAATGGTGAGTTTAACTCACCAAAATTTCAATTGACACCGAAGCTTTCTAGTTTTTGAATCGATTTTAGCCCAAAATTCAACTTGCTCCAAATTCAACCAAACTAATTACATCGCGTAGCTATCGCCGCTATGAGCGCAAATCAAAAAATCTCGCCTCAATTGGACCTCGCATGAGAAAGATATTGAATTTATAAGTTTTCGAATTAAATTATAATAATTAATTCCTTTAGTTACAAATTATTACTAGATCAATACTTAATCCATCTTCCCCAACATTTAAAACTCCCTCCACTATTGCATGTACCTATCCAAACCGTGCATGCTTCACCTCGACATGGAGCACCACACCATAAATCAACAATCCGACAACACCGACATACGCCAAATTTCAATCTCCATCTCCCCGACACCACGACGACATGCCTGACCTCCCCAGGCAAATCGCGACACCCACCCATCCTCTTCGACCTGGCAGAAATCACAACCTTCAATATGGAGCTGCACCACCCTAATTTTATCCATCGAGTTCACCTTACAAACACAAGAACAACATTACCTCCCGATTTGCCTAACATCAACCAAATCAAGCTTAAAATTAAACCGTAGATTCTACCACCCTCGGCCAAACTGTCAAACCTTCCCAAACTCCATCGAGCCTATCCAATCACACGCCAACGCGTAGATCTCACCAATTCAAACTTAAAGATCCCATCTTTGTATTTTTGTTGTTAAGTATTTCTATTGTTCTTGATTTTTAAAGATGGAGCTTTCCTTTTTTTAAACTGGAACTTGAAAATGAAGATAGAAAAAAAAGAATGAATGTGATAGAGTATATTGACTTATGTAGATGTGTTATGTTTTATTTTGATATCTCTAATACGTCGCCAAATAGAATTTCGCTTGCGTATGAATCTTGAACGATAAAAATAAATAAGATCGCGTACAAAAACACGATACGATCCTAAAATAATAATAAAATAAACTATTATATATTATGTAAAAATCCAAGAATACCATCGTTTGTTGTAAAATCGTCAAACGACGATTTGATTATTTTCTAAAATAAAAATTATGGAAAAATCAAATAAATTAAATTTAAAATATGTCAATAAAAATCGAGTAGTCATATTAACAATTATTTTTTCTTACTATTTATTAAATTTTAATCAAATTTAAATATTTAAATAAACTAAATATTCCTATTCGAAATGTTAAAAATTCTAGGTCATTACATTCTCCTCCCTTAAAAGAATTTTGTCCCCAAAATTCCAAAACAAAGAAAATTGTCCTCTCACCCTTAAGCTTATAAAATTTCTTACTTAAATTGAGTTATTAAACTTTTGAAAGTATCAAAAATTACGGAAAATTTTAAAAGCACCTCCTTTGCGCGGCTCGATCGGAAAAAACCCTATTTCACCACAACCAGCTTAAACCACCAAAAGAAAACAAAAGCCTAAAAGTGGCCTCCATATCTAGGGCATAAAATCATCAATAATGACATAAAAACGTACCTATTTGTCGAGCAACCACACTCTACTAATGAAACCAAAAGCAGTAAACTTGTCATTGCTTCCATGAACCTGTATCTCACTTACAAATGATATTCATCCATCTAACTTGCATTATCCAATGTCAAAAGTATATAAATTATTAAAGCCCGTATGATGTACACATTCCATCCGTACATAATATCAAATCCGATCACTCATTTGGTCACACAAATTTTATTTCCAAACTAGTATTGCTCACCCTACTTCTCTAGTTCGGACTCCGTTTAGGTTCCTTGATTAGAAACCTCTGTTCTCCTTGCATAGCTATATGCTATGATAGGAAACTTCAGAATCATATCAAGAATATGTATCAAGTGTTCTGTCAAGAATCAAGTGAAAAATCCTTGTTTGGACTGGTGTATATCACCTCGAAATCATGTGCTCGAATCTGGATCAAAATCAGTTATGTGAATAAAATGACCAACGTACAACTTACATGTTTATCTCATCAGTTTCTTAACTAAGCAATTATTTTTATTCACATTCATTTTAAATCATAAATAATTATACCAATGGTATTTCACATAATACTAAAATCATTTATGAACCATTTCATAAAACCATTACTTAAGTTTATAAATATCTTATAAAACAAAACTTATGTTTATCAACACTTTAAAACTTAAGTTCATATTCGAATAACACTCTTCTACATCCTAAGAGTATATACATAAATTAATTTAGTTTACTTAGCCCAGATGTTCCACAGATTTTAGAACTTGTTTTAATTTACTGTCTTCTCAATTTTATAAGTTTCAAAAACTTATTTTCCTATAATTCACAAAAATACTTGGCTTAAATTTCTCAATTAATTCGAAAGTTTTCACCTGTCCAAAATCACTTAAAATTCCTCATTTCAATAAATGAAAGTCACCCAACAACATATTATAATGACATACACAAATCCAACTATTCTAATGCATAGGATATATGAGTCGCAATGTAATAACTTAATTGAAAACTTCAGACTTAAACACGCGGGTTTTATTTCCACACGATTTGAAATAATAATACGCATATCTCCTTTGTATATCAAATCATACATTTAGAATCTAAACAAATTTTTTTACCAAACAAATCTATAACAAGTTACTATGGAAGCAATCCCTCACTTAGAAACTCAAGAATAAACGTTGATGATGCTGCAGTCATCACCAGAATTATTTTTCAGCAACAGAAGTGAGTTCAATGCTTTCTATCTCCTTTAAAATCCATTTTAAAATATTTCTATTCAAATATACTTTCAAATAATACCATTATTATTTTCTAAAAGCTTTTGAAAAACAATGCCTAAAACACCGAGATTTAAGTTCTCAAATTCTCAGTTTAAATCCCCTTATATTTATAAGCTCTATTTATAAACCTTCTTATAAAATTTCATTTCTCAAATGTTGATCTTTGTTTATAATATAACAAACGACTTTTATTAAAATTTAAATTTTAACTCAACATTATCCCCGAAAGTCGTATAGCCAAATCGTGAAACTGAATTAAGAAGGGTTCGTTTTTTAATTCAACCAAAACAATAAATGCTCATAAAATCTCTGGCATAAACAATAGTCAATGCTCATAAACTGAACAAGTATGACTAATCAAACAATAAATGATAATAACTAAATATTATCATTTCCTAACAAACACACCATAGATAACTATATCAATTTCTGAAAATTATTCTTTAGTATATAAAATATAATCTAGGTAAAATTATTTCATTTCAAAACAGTACCGAGTTGGTTTGTCTTGTCTAAGTGTTTAGAAACCCCTATCGATACAGTTATTCCTTCTTTATCGACTAGAATTCATAAACCACTCAACCGATAAATCAATACAATATAAATCATTTTTATAACACTAACAAATAGGCACTCATATATTTAATACACTCAAACTCATTCTAGGTGTTACTAACCCCATCTCTAATGAGTCTACTCTACCAAAGCCTAGGTGGCTCAACCTAATCTCTGATACCACATGTAACTACCCGCCTTTTCGACCCTCAAAAGTCGACACTAATATATCCACAGTATTCACATGTCAAGCATCCAAGTGCCGAAAATACAGATTGTTGGGGAAAAAATAAAAGAAAAGACAGAACATAATCTCACATTGTGATGAGTAATATATAATATACAACAGATCTTTACAAAAGAAAACTATAATATACATGCATCAAATCAAAGTACACTAATCTATCATCAGCCTGGACGGTCATAACAACCTGTACTCACAAATTCTAATGAGTATAAACAACCACAGTGGAAATAAAATATACTCAAGTATGCCTTGGAGGCCTCCAGCTCGTCTCATGAAGCTCCAAAGCATCCAAAACTAGATCTGAAAAATATGCACGATCTAACCCGAGCAGTATAAGAAACATAACACCTGGATTAGTATGGTAAACCAGTGTGAAAAACACACCATAAATGGATTTTAATGTTATAAATTTTTTTCAAAAATAAAGGTATCTCATAAGACCACGCCACACATAAACACGGACAGGTTTTCACCTTACGATAACCAAAACGTTTCTATAGAAAAATCTGGTGATATTATAATAATGTTTAGGTTTAAAATAAATTGTTGAATCTTAGCCGAAATTGTTACATTAATTAAATTTTAGCATAATAGGTATACAGCTAAGTCCGAAGGCACTTATTGGAGAATGAATTCCAATATGGCAAGGTAAGGGTCTAACTTCCGTACAGTACACCTCTAGAGAAAATGTACCGAGGCTGCCTTAATTTGCACCTCTGATACTCAGGACCAACCTAACCCTTCCTAGATAGTACCGAATATGATAACCCCCTAACCATTGAATTGACAAACCATTTCCATGGCTACAAGCATACATAATCAGAAAATGTCAATCTAGATACATGTAAAGGTCAGCCTTTTCGACCCTCGAATGTCGACACTAATACATTCACGGTATTCATGTGCCGAGCACCGAAGTGCCAGAAATACAGAACGTTAAGGTAAAGAAATGAAAATGAAACAAAATAAGGAAGAAGAAAACAAATCAGAATCTCACATGCAGAACGATAACATATAATATCTCAAAAGGCCTTTACCGAAAAGAGAACTTTGATATACTTACATCAAACAGAGTGAACTAACCTATCATCCGCCTGGACAGTTATAACAGCCTGTCTTCACAAAATGCTAATAGATACAAATCAAGTAATGCAGCGAAAGATAAGTATGGTAGGAAATAACCCAGCTCCGCTCCAAGAGCTCGAATGAACCGCAACTAAATTTGGAAATATACTTGATCTTACCCGAGCATTATAAGAAAATAACACCCTGGTTAGTCTAGTAAACTAGCATGAGAAACTCAAATCACATGGATTATTATATTTCTAAAACCCTTCAAAATAAGGGTATCTCATAAGACCACGCTGCAAATAATCAATGATGGGTTTTTTACCTTACGATAACCAAACCATTTCCATTATAAAATCCAATGATAATATAATAATGACTAAGGTGTTAAATATAAATAATCATGTAGCTATGATGCATATGAGTGTACATTACAACAATAACAGTTATACATCACAACCGCTAAGGCGTGTTCACTGATTATGCAGGATTTCCACGTAGATCACCTTTGATCAAAGCCAACTCCGATCTATTACACAAGGGACAGAGATATCCTTCTGAAGCAGTATACAACCCCAGTGAATGTACTATAGGAAATACATAACTGGCCAAACAAGCTGAGTCCATCGTTGCCGCATGCATATCTGTAAGTAACTCAAGGATGGAGTCGCATGCACCCTCATGGGTTGCTAACCCTATGGCTATGCATCTTATCTCTAGTTTTAGTCATATCCACTGGTAAGGCTATGTCCAGAATTCCAGCACACGAGTCACCACTTGAATAGATCTCGACACACGAGTCCCTAACTCGAACGGATCTCAGAACCACATATGGATTCCCATTATCTCAATATATCTCAACATCATACATGGATTCCTCAATAAATCTCGAATTCACACATGGATTCCCATATCTCACCATATTTTAAAATCACACATGGATTCCCACATCCTGAATAGATCATGAACAACTACATGTGTTCAAGCATCTCAAACAGATGTCGGTTCTCTACATAGTTTCCAGCATTCGAACTAATCACGAACATCTTCAAAAACATAGAACAGGTATATGGTTTTGGAGTGGTTACGGTTTTAAATCATCTCATATAAGTACACTCTCCCGCTTACCGGAAGCTCCAAAACCAATCGATGGATTTTCGTTAAACTCCACCCCGGTTCTGTGGGAAATAAACAGACAATACATAAGAGCGGGGATCACCTCTAGCCATTTAAACGGGCGGATTTTCCTATCATTTGTCCTAAAAGAGAAAAACGAGTTTATACATACAGTATAGCATCATCGAAGATTACTATACCATATAATTCTCATGTTTCTTCTAGATATTTCCAGAGATATATTTTGGTTAAATCCAATAACAATGAGAATAATCGCATATGGGAAACTAATTCTCGTATATTGTCCATAAGTAAGGAACACACAAAGCACGATCGAAACACACAAGCACGATCAAGTCATACAAACGACTTCTAATCCCCTTTTTAATTAATATTCCTTTATTAATTAAAATCCACTTTTATTAATAAAACTCATTTTTACTCAATAACTCTTTATAAATGAAACTCCACTTATTAATTAATTGTTGCTATTTAATTAAAACGCGACTATTCATTTCAGCACATTTCGATACTCTCAAAAGTATTCATATACTTATCTCAACCTTATAAGTATATTCACAAATAAATTTCAAAAGGGCTTAAGACAAATGCTACTTAAACATTTTCACTACAAACCCAAAACCATATCACTTATGATTATCTTTAAAACATCCTTTTTAAAGATCTATTTACATTCATAAGTATAATCAAAACGGGTTAAAGATGAATGTTATTAACACATTATCACAACAAACCCAAAACTAATTCACACTTGCTATTCTCTTTAAAATTCCATTATTAAAGATCTAAGTATTTTCCTAAAATCATTTAACAATATTTTACCACTTTCAAATATCATACAAGGGTTTAAAAATAAATGTTACTAAAACATTGTTTACAACAACCCAAAACACTTCACTTAATTGTTATCTTTTAAACTTCCTTTGTAAAGATCTAATTACCTTTCAAAAGTATATATAAATAGGTTAAAACAAATGTTGCACAAACATCATTACTATAAACCTAAAATCACTTTTATACTTGCCATTAACTTTAAAACATTCATTTGAAGCTCTAAGTACTTCTTCACTTATTAAACGCTGTAATATACCTTTTTAATCAATTTTACAAACCATCCATTATAACATAAATGTTATAATCTAAAAATTCCTTCATTCTTTTACAAATACTAAGCTTCCTTTCCAATCTTCTAAATGTACTAAAATACCTTTAAAAGGATACACACAAACACTATTTTATTTATAAAACTAAGATATTTAGTAAAATACTATAAACAATTTGAAAGATATTACTTAGTTGATCACTCACGCTACCTCAAGCAATTCAAAGAGTCATCCTCGAAACTCTCCACAAGCCAACACACATGGCATAAAAATATTATTAAAGCCCGTACGATGCATATATATCATCCATAGGCAATATCAAATCTAATCACTAGCTCGATCGCATAAATTCCACTTCCAAACTTGTATAGAACACTTGACCTCTCTAGTGCGGGCTATGATCTGGTTCCTTGATTACAAACCTCCGTTCTCCGTACATAGCCATATACTATGATAGAAAACTTCATAATCATATCAAAAATCCGTATCAAGTGTTCACTGTCAAGAATCTAGTGAAAAATCCTTGTTCGGACCGATGAAAATCACCTCTAAATCCATGTACTCGAATCCTAAATCAAGAACTGGTATGCAAATAAAGTACTACGTACAACTTACGTACTATATTCCAATTGGCTTCTTTAATTACACCAATTTCTTTTCATTTTGATTCACATTCCTTATCACTTAGTATTTCTTACTTGATACTAAAATCACTTATGAATCATTTCATAAAACTTTACATCAAGTTATTAAACATTATATAACTTAAGTTCATACTTGTACAATACTCAACCACATCCTATGCGTATGTACAAAATCATCCAATTCATTTTACTTAATATGGATATTCAATCAATTTAAAAATCATTTAAATTCTACCATCTTTCCAAATCAAGCGTTATATAACAATTAATGTTTATAAACACTTAGCTTCAATTTCTTATACAAATTATAAAGTCTCGACTGTCCAAAATCATCGAAAATTCCATTTGATTTCAATAAATGAAAACTACTGAATAACATATCATAATGAGATGCACAAACAAACTACCCTAATGCATAGGATACATGAGTCCTTAAAATATCTTAATCGAAAACTTAAGAATCAAACATCAGGTTTTCACTTCGATCATTTTGAAGTAATATATACTTATAACTTTTGTATATCAAATCATACTTTCAAGATCTAAATCAAAATCTGTTTTACCAAGAAAACTAGGAAGCAAAACTACTATAGTAGCATCCTCCAATTAGAAACTCGAAAATAAATTTCGATGATGTTGCAGTCATCACTAGAATTATTTTCCAATGACGGAAGTGAGTTTAGTACTTCTAACTCATGCCATTCTGACTTAACCAAAATCATTTCCAAAACGGAATCAAATACTTCATAAATATTACTACGTACTATGATATCAATTTCATAAACCAATTTCTCAAATATTTACTTCCAAATAATACTACTATTATCTTACAAAATCTTAAAAACCCAATTTCTAAACCACTAGGATTTAAGTTCTCTAATTCTCAGTTTAGATCCTTTTCATATTTATAACTATGTTTTATAAACCGTACTTATATAAAGTTACTTCCTTATATAAAATCATTTCACAAATGTATGTCCTTGTTTATATTATAATAAACAACTTTTATTAAAATTAAATTTTAACCCAACTTTATCACCGAACGCCTTATAGTCAAACTGTGAAACTTAATTCACAAGGTGTTTGTTTTCAATGTTCCCATAAGTTACTATCTACCCAACCCATGTAGTGAGAAGGTAAAACTGCTCATAAACTGATCGAGCATAACTAATCAAACAATAAATGATAATAATCGAATATTATCATTTCCTAGCAAAAAAACACATCATAAATAACTATCTCAATTTTTGAAAATTTTCCTTTTATATATAAAGTATACTCCTAGGTAAAATTATTTCATTTACTAATTTCAAAAACAATACTGTGCCGATTTGCTTGTTTAAGTGTTTAGAGATCCCTATCAATAACGATAGCAACTCGTATCGACCAAAATCCATAAACCACTCAGCAGACCAATCAACACAATACAAAACATTTTTATAATAATAACAAATATGAACTCTCGTATATATGCTACACTCAACTCATAATAAGGAATTCCATTACCTTATCTCTTAATGAGTTATACCCACCAGTGCCAAGGTTCTTGCTTAACCTTCAGCTTTCATACTACATGTACTGTTCTACCTTTTTGACCCTCGAATGTCGATACTAATACATCCAAGAAATTCACATGCCAAGCACTCAAGTGTCGGAATGATAGAACATTAGGGTAAAAGAAAAGAAAATGAAATAGGACAAGAAAGAAGAACACAATATCAGAATCTCACATGCGGAACGATAACATATAATATCTCAAAATGCCTTTACCAAAAAGAGAACATTGATATACATACATCAATCAGAGTAAACTAACCAATCATCCTCTTGGACAGTTATAACAGCCTGTCCTCACAAATGCTGATAGATAAAATCAAGTAATGCAGTGAAAAATAAGTACGGTAGTAAATCACCTAGCTCCTCTCCAAGAGCACCAATGAACCATATCTAAATCTGGAAATATACTCGAGATGACCCAAGCATTATAAGAAAATAACACCTGGATCAATCTGGTAAACTAGCGTGAGAAACTCAAATCATATGCGTGATTATATTTCTAAAACCCTTCAAAATAAGGGTATCTAGTAAGACCATGCTGCAAATAAACACGGACGTATTTTTACCTTACGATAACAAACCTATTTCATTATAAAATCCAGTGATAATATAATAATTTCTAAGGTGTGAAATATAAATAATCATGTAGCTATGATGCATATAAGTGTACATCACAACAATAATAGGTATACATTCACAACCGCTAAGGCATGTTCGCTAATTATGTAGGATTTCCACCTAGATCTCCTCAGATCAAACCCGACTCCGATCTATTGTACAAGGATCAAGATATCCTTCCAAAGCAGCATACATCCCCAATGAATGTACTATAGGACATATATAGCTAGCCAAACTAGCCGAGTGCATCGCTCATGCATGCATATCTATAAGTAACTCTAGGATGGAATCGCATGCAACCTCATGGGTTGCTGACCATATGGCTATGCATCCTATCTCATGGTTTCGTTATATCTGTTAGTAAGGATATGTCCAGCATTCCAGCGTATGAGCCACCATTCGAAAAGCTCTTGACACACGAGTCCCAAACTCGAACGGATCTCGGAACCATACATGGATTCCAATTATCTCAACAGATCTCGAAATCACAAATGGATCCCTCAACATATCTCGAAATCACACATGGATTCCCATATCTCAATAGATCTCGGAATCATACACGGATTCGCATATCCTAGATAGATCACGAACAACTACATGTGTTCGAGCATCTTAAACAGATCTCGAATCTCCATATAGATTCCAGCATCTCGAACCAATCACGAACCTCTTCCAAAGCATAAAAGATGCATATGGTTTTGGAGTGGTTACGATTTCAATTCATCTCATATAAGTACACTCCGCCGCTTACCGGGTGCTCCCAAACCAAACATCGGATTAATGATAAACTCAACCCTGGTTTCGTGGGAAGTAAACAAATAATACTAAGAGTGGAGATCACCTCTTAACTGTTTAAGCGGATAGAATTCCTTATCATTTGTCCTAAAAGAGCAAAACGAGTTTATACGTATAGTATAGCATCGCCAAAGATAACTGTACCATACAATTCTCGTGTTTCTTCTAGATATTTCTAGAGTTATATTTTGGTCAAATCCAATAACAAGAGAATAATTGCATACGGGAAACTAAGTCTCGTATACTGTCCATAAGTAAGGAACACACAAAGCACGATCGAAACACACAAGCATGATCAAGTCATACAAACGACTTCTAATCCCCTTTTTAATTAATATTCCTTTATTAATTAAAATCCACTTTTATTAGTAAAACTCATTTTTACTCAATAACTCTTTATAAATGAAGCTCCACTTATTAATTAATCGTTGCTATTTAATTAAAACGCAACTATTCATTTCAGCACATTTCGATACTCTCAAAAGTATTCATATACTTATCTCAACCGTATAAGTATATTCACGAATAAATTTCAGAAGGGCTTAAGACAAATGTTACTTAAACATTGTCACTACAAACCTAAAACCATTTCACTTATGATTATCTTTAAAACATTCTATTTAAAGATTTATTTACATTCATAAGTACAATCAAAACGAGTTAATGATGAATGTTATTAGCACATTGTCATAACAAACCCATAACCAATTCATACTTGGTATTCTCTTTAAAATTTCATTATTAAAGATCTAAGTAATTTCTTAAATCATTTAACAATATTTCACCACTTTGAAATATTATTTAACGGTTTAAAAACAAATGTTACTAAAACATTGTTTACAACAACCTAAAACACTTCACTTAATCGTTATCTTTAAAACTCCCTTTTTAAAGATCTAACTACTTTCAAAAGTATATTTAAATGGATTAAAAAAATGTTGCACAAACATCGTTACTATAAACTCAAAATCACTTTTATACTTGCCATTAACTTTGAAACATTCATTTAAAGCTCTAAGTACTTCTTCACTTATTAAACAAGGTAATATACTTTTTTAACCAATTTTACAAAACCATCCATTATAAGATAAATGTTATATTCTAAAAACTCCATTATTCATTTACAAATACTAAGCTTCCTTTCCAAACTTTTATATATACTAAAATACCTTTAAAAAGATATATTTACATATACTAGTTAATTTATCAAACTAAGATATTTAATAAAATACTATAAAAAATCAAAAACATATTATAATATAAAAGCTTTTTATTTATTAATTAAAATCTTTAATAATTGTCTAAAACTATATATACTAAAAATATACTTTTAAAACACTTATACCATATTTTTAAAACATTTATTTAAAAACCATAAAAACCTGTTTTATAACTTAAAATCGTTACTTTAAAAATCCATAAATGATTATCAGTAATATATTTTAATCCTTTATATATTTCGATAATAAATATGCTCACATTACTTATTAAAATATGAAGAAGCCCTACGATGTCTTCCAAAGTTAACTTTAAGGTCACCGATCATAGCGATTTCAAAGTGCATCTATATCAACCCTTTTGCTTCTAACTACCACAATTTCCATTCCCAATTTCCACAAATGTCCAAACCAATTCCTCTATGTCAAACACATCGAAATGTGTATAGCCAAATATACATACATACATACATACATACATATATATATCCACAATAAATCACAATTTATCCAATTTAACAATGTCAAATATTAGGGATTTCAAAGCACGTTTATAACGACTATATCGCTTCAAACATTTATAACACAATATCATACATGTAAACAAGTAGTATTGGCCAAATACATATTATAGATGATTAAAAGAGTGATTATACTTAAAAATAATGTTGTCACTTGTTTTACAAAACAAGGTAGGGTCCAAAAGTAATAACTTACATTGTTCGTTATATTATTTATATTTTAATACAGCAACAATTATATACACAACAATATACACATAACCGGTGAATAAACTCACCCAAGCTCAAATCAATCCCAAACGTAAATAATCCCGATACGAATGCAATGGCGAAGACGGCGCCTTGATTGGACCTCATATGCAAAAGTTACGCATTATATAAGATTTTGATATTAAAAACATTAATTAACATACTTAATGACATGTTTAATATTTTAATTACCTCATAAATCCACACTTTCCTTTCTTCCACAAATCAAACCATTTCCTATACAAGATACGCTCCCTTCCCAAAATGTACACGCACGCCCATCCTCTCTCCCCAGTGCACGAACCCATGCGCCACCAGCTCCACTGAATCTTACTTCGCGAGAGCATCGTAATGCACCCCCAAAATGCTTAGGGCGATCGCTTATTCCCCACTTCGACCTGCTGCTGTGCCCATCATCCAAAATGCCGCATCAACCTATAGTGCATCGAAGCACTTCCAACCACCACCGTTCATCTTCTTTTAACACCTGGATCACCACTGCACCTTTAATTCCACCTCTAGCCTACCTTCACTAATCGCGACTTGATGTGCCCAACTTTTAACCCTAGTGTCGCATTTCAATACACATGACAGGAGCATCACCGACCTGTGCCAATATTCCCCTTACAAGCTAATTTCATGTTGCCTACTCTATGTTCCTCCAACCGAAGCCTTTAGCTCCGCCACTACCTCTCAACTTCTAGGAAAGAAATATGGACCATAACCAAACCTGTAACAACCCAAAATTCTAGTCATTTGATTTTAAATATTTAATTAATTTTAGATATTTAAATATTTGGATTTTGGAATTTAATACTTGGAATTCAATAATTGTGATCGATTAAATATTTGAATTAAGAATTAAATATTTGAATGGTGAACCAAATATGAATTAAATAGATTTAATAGTGTCATTTAACTTCTTTTAATTAATAAATGATAATGGTGAATCATTTTGCAAATTTATTACAATAACAAATGGTTCGAATATAATAAATAATAAGAAAAACCAAATTGTAATAAAACGACCCGGAATTTCACTGCTTTGATTTGCGAATATTTAATTAATTTTAAGTATTCAAATAAATGGTTTTATAATGAAAATAAAACTCTTTTTAATAATAAATAATAATGCTGAAATAGTTTTTAAAATTTGTTTACAAAAATATATGGTTCGATGAAAAACAGAAAATATGACCGGAAACCGTTTTCGGAATTTTCAATGTTTCATCATATAAAAGTTATTTGAAATGCTATGTACACATTTGTGTATATATATTCAAATATATGAAATGTTATAAACATATATTAGTAATTTAATTAGGGTTAAGTGTAATTAATTAAGTTAAGAAAATGATGATGTGACACTTTGGCAACTATAATAAAAAATAAAAAGAGAATGTCACATCATTAGGAGACATAAGTACATTAGAGTACTTATGCATGTTGACTTTGATTTGATGGGAGGGTGGCTAGGTGTGGGCTGAAATGGGTGAGGTAGAAGAGACGGTGTGACATGGCATGCATGCGTGGAGTTTAGAGTACATGGTGGTAAAAAGGTAATGTGCTATTTCTATTTCATATAAAACTAATTTTTCACCTTTCTTACTCATTTTATTTTCATTTTCTCTTCTCTTATCTTCCTTAAAGATTCATTAAACCTTTTAATAGCTTCGAAAATAACTTTTCATGTTTTAAGATTTCAAAAATTAACTTTTAAATGTTTTAAAAACTTTTTTAAAGGTACCTTCTTTTCCATTTAAATTTCTTCCATTTTACCCGAAATGGTTTCGGCCATAATTTCTTACAAAATACTCAAAAACAAGATTTTCTTTTTTTCAAACTATGTATATTTCCAATGGCTACAAATTTTTAGTTAACCACATTTTCGAGAAGAATTTATGGTTTTACAAGCTTCCCGAATTTCAAAGTGTATCAAGTTTTCAAAGGATTTCCGGTGAGTTTAACTCACATAAAATTTTATTATATCATATTAATGATGTTATAAACGTTTATTGATCGTTTGGATGTTAGTTAAATTGTTTGATTGCTTGTATTGTTGAATTTCTGTTTGGAAAATGGATGGCATATTAAATTGATCGTTATAAACTCGTATGATCATCTATTTATTATCCATAACCATTGTTTTGCAGGGAAAATATGTAGAGAGAACCAAAGGGGGTTTCTCGACCATAAATTATTTATTTACATCATTATGTTGTAATATTGATGGTTTATTAAAATTAATTACTGATATTCACTTTTATAGTTTAAATCTTGTTATAGCGTTTTTCGCTATATCGTCATTTATTAAATTTCAACCCAAAACCCTATCATATGAACTTGAGCTTGTATTTCCGCTAAAAAGAATATTGAAAATTTATTAATCATTTTGTTTAATCCGATTAATTTATGATTATTTTGAACTTGATTAATTGCTTTAATCAATGGAATTTATAATTACTTATCATTTTAATTAATGATGTTTGAGATTAATTATTCATTTAATTAATGACTATTTGAATTTAGTAAGTCTTTTTAATTAATTGATTTAATAAAAGTGATTAAAGTAAGTTAACTAATATAATAAAAATTGCTTTAATAAACTGATTAAAAGTTAATAGACTGATTTAATAAAGATTTTTAAAGTTAATTTACCAATGTTATAAAAGTGTTTGGAAATAATTATCTATTTTATTATAGATAATGGAATTGTTTATTTAAAAGAGATTATAAATGTGATTAATTATCTTTTGGGATAATTAATATTGTTTTTATAGTATAAAAAGGAATTGGAACTCGATTATTGGGATGATAAGTTGGATAATCTTCTAGGTGTTTGATCTGATGTTGGTTTAGGCCTTCAGGGTCGCGCACTTGGAAAAATTATTCTCTTAACGTTTTAACAATCTGGAACTAATTCTAAAAGTGTTTTACTAATACGAAAATCAAGCCAAAAAGTTCAGTTCATTTTTAAAGTAAAAGTTTGATTCGTTTATGGAAATAAATTATTTTCGTAAAGCGAATTACTTATATGAAAACGATTTATTTGTATAATTAGCACTAAACATCGAAGAAGTAGACTTGTCACTATTTCGAAAGTTAAGAATAATCGTGTGACATGACTTTGAGGTAACACTACCTTGACTTGTCTTGTATTATTGTTAACCCAGAAATAGAACAAGTTTGAATTCAATGAGTGGTGATAAGTATACAAGACTTAATTTACATATACGATCATTTTATGTCCTCGATAGTTGGTATCTCAACTATCGGTTACTTCAGCTACTTTATTTCGTCACTCTTTTGTCACGGTTATAACCCAGAAAGGCAATTTGCTCACGGTTATAAGCGTGACAAAACTAATTTGTCACGGTTATAACTGTTAAAATAGGTACCGTGGGCAAATTCAGTCACACTTTTGCTCACGGTTATAACCGTGACAAAAATAGTAATTTCTCACGCTTATAACCGTGATAGAATAGTATTTACCCACGGTTATAACCGTGAGAAAAAAGTAATTTCTCACACTTATAACCGTGACAGAATAGTATTTACTAACGGTTATAACCGTGACAAAATAGTAATTTATCACACTTATAACCGTAACAGAATAGAATTTACTCACGGTTATAACCGTTATAAAATAGTAATTTCTCACACTTATAACCGTGACAGAATAGTAGTTACTCACGGTTATAACCGTTATAAAATAGTAATTTCTCACACTTATAACCGTGACAGAATAGTAGTTACTCACGGTTATAACCGTTATAAAAATAGTAATTTCTTACACTTATAACCGTGACAAATGCAAATTATAACCGTGATAACTAAACCAGTATCAAACAAACTATATAGCACCAATATTTTATTACAGCTACAAACAATCTATACAAAAAAAATATAGTATTAACATTAAGAAACCATTCAATTAATAATTAGAACAACACCAAACATTTATGTTTCATTCAAACACCACAAAGGATACTTCATACCAACACCACAAATTATAGATACAAGCATAGTATATATAACAAACTTTAAAACACAGTTTCAGAATATAACTACATAGTGGTCAGTAACTTACTAATAACGCAAACGATACTCGGGCCAAATCACAAAACCCCCTTCAACTAATTCGGATAGTGTGTAATGGCCATTTTGTGGTGCTTCATAAATTGAAGCTTCTGGATCGTAAACATTCTCCACCCAAACAACTTGCTCTCCTTCAACCACCTTTCTACCATGACATATCTTTTGCGTCCCAATGTGTCCTTTTGCTACTTCCGTCAAATCTACCGACAATAGCGTTACTGGTTGTTTCTCTCTCGTAGAAGATCTCATTATTCCATTTAGTGGAGCACCTAAGCTATCTCCATGACTGTTGAAAATTTGCTCTGTATTAGAAGCAGCTTCTCCTCTTGGTGTCGGCACATTTCCTCCAATATGATTTACAAGCATATGTATACATTGTCTCATATCATTTATAGCTAAACTCATTGTTTTCATCTCTTCACGCATTTCTATTTTCCATTGTTGATTTGCATTCTCTTTGTAATTGGTAATGGCTTTTGAAGCTTGAGAGAGTCTTACTTGCTTTACATTAGACGTAGAGCTAATAGCTCGGCAATAGCTTCGCTTTTTATCATCCCGAAAAGCTTCGGCAACGGGATCTTTTTCAAAATCTTCTAAACTTCTTATTCCATCTTCTCCATTAACACTAGCTTCCGATTTTTGTCTTTCTTCGGCTACTTCTATCAATGCCTACACAATTCATAATTTTGTAAAGATGTAAAATTACATAACAGAGGTTAAATATATAATTGAAACTGAAACTGAAAAAAAACATAGGTGCATGAGTAACACAGATTCAGATATAGGTACAGTGAGATGCTGATTGTGATTCAAACTTTCTAGACATCTGGTTTATAAAAAACCATTTTATTTTATTTTTACCCTTGAGTAGATTAAGATTTTTCAGCCTTGCACATTACATGCTTGTGAAGCAGTGGAAAGTTAGCATAGGCTATTTGGAGGTAACGTTTGCAAACATCAGTTTTGTGATGCTTTATTGGTTCTCTGTTGTATTTTAGTAGATAGGATATGAAGAAAAAATAGACTTTAGAGTAATTTTGTACCATGCTACTACCTGTTAATTATGAGTTGGTTGTCGTTTGTCAGGCTATTAAGGGAAGTGCCTACATTTGACTAGAGGCATACCCATGTTAGAACAAACACATTTGACTCTTCACAATGGTAAGCGAATCCCTACATTGCATCAAAACTGACTGACTGATGCACAAATAAGGTTTAAACAGGAAGATCAACATGTAAATGCTACAGTTTGTAATTTATCTGTCGATAAATTTCATCGACTAATATTGGGAGGGTGAGTATAGTATACCACCTCAACAGTGTATTTGTTAGCTATACCAAGAATATATGAACTCGTTGCATACACAAAATTTATGTTCTTATTTTATTTCAGCATAAAACAATTATATTAGAAACAATTAATATATTCTTATAGAGACATTAAGCAAATAACAAATAAAAAAATATGTTCATTTCAGAACTTGGAACCAGAAAAACAAATCTATAAGAACCGACATTTGCTATGCTAAGAAAATAACAGACAAAATAAACAAGCCTATACAAAATGGCATTTAAACAAATAACAATAATGTGAAACAGGTATAACCCTTCCATCAGCCAGCAACTCACCTCCAAGACAACCACCACTGTTATCTATTCACGACAAACTTCAGCCATCAACTTCCATTGCCTGCACCTAGTGAAATCAAGACCTACCACATTGCATTTCAAAACAACAGTGCATTTTCCTTCTCTTTTATTCTCTGGCTCTTTTACATTGCATTTTTTTTGCCTGCATTTCATTTACATTGTTTTCACATTGCATTACACTATTGCTTTACACTTTCATTTGCATTATTCTATTGCAATTTCTCCCATCTCTGCCTATCTACTTCTCCCATCCTCTCTGCCACTGCAAATCCTCATCCTTGAGTTGTCAGTTCAACTCATCTCCAACTGTTCTCTGTTAACATCCCATTACCAACCAGAGACATAGCATATCACTGACCCTGCACACCACTACAACAAGCCACAACATCCACAAAATTGTCCAAACTGGTTCAACACTCCACTACAACAGTATATCACTGACCCTGCACACCACTTCCACTGTCTTGTTGCCTCATCACAACATTGTCCAAACACTTCATCATATAACTCCCATTGTCTCAGCTGTCTCACATCCATTCAAACCTTCACCAACATATACACTGTCATTCCCCACCATTTCAACTGCCATAATCAAACAGTTCAAACCAACTCCCTACTACACTGCTTCTCATACTTGTATACACTTCAAACCTTGCCATACGAACCACTTAACAAGACACTCACTACCCAATTCTCATTGCTACAGCCAACCTATTACAGCATCACAGTCGTCGAACCACTGTAGGACTACTGGTGCCGATTTCATCTCTTCCAAAGGACAATGGTCCTGATGCTTCAAAAGGTGAAAACGAAGTAAAAGTTTTGCTTGGTCCTAAAAGGGTATCGGTTCCAACTGAGGATGTTGCAAATAGTAATTAAGTAAAAAAAAAGATAATAATAATAATCTTGTTATTTCTTTGCTGTTTAATTTGGTTTTGTGGTAATCTCTTTACCTGAACATGTAGATTTGTTTCAGGAACATGGTTTATCTTATTTCATTGTCTTCGGTTCCAGTATAATCAAAGAACTGCCTCCCTGTGATTTATCTATGTTTCATGTGTTTTCTTAATGGAATTTGATTTCAAGATGTATTAATTAGTTTATTTTCTCTTTCTGTTCTGATAGTCCTATGTTTGATATCTGCAAAACATGTTTAATTGGATGATGAAGAATACTGTTTATCTATTTTTATTTGTTGATTATTTCTATTTTTGTTAATTGATTGACAAAGAACATGTTTAATTGAACTTGTCGAATTGACTAGGTGGCAACACATCATATTCATCTGCTCTAAATACATCATTGCTCATTTTCAATTCACTGATCTGTGCCCTCTCTACAGAGTTGTGTTTTTTAAGTAGTCCCTTTGAGAAAATATGTAATATTCAACCAGAAAAAAGCCATCATAGTACTATCTTCAATTGTATTGGATAAATGAATTAACCACTACCCAATTATTTGCCCATTTTTCAGTTCGTATGGTAGAACAATTTCTAAGTGGATTTCCATAAAAAAACATATTCGCTATGTCACCTCTGTCATCTATATTTCAAAACTGCCTCACCTCATTTCAACTCCAGTTCACACCACATTCCTCCTTCTGACATATACACTCCAGCACCCAAATTACTGAATTGCTTCTGTGCATAACAAACAACCATATTCGCTACGTGCATGATTTGTACCATGAGTTGGGCATACAAGAATTGACAATACAAATAGATTGTTTATAATTATGTTTCTATTTTTCTCTGTCATTTAGTATAAGACTGTTTTTGAGATATAACAGAAGGCATGAGACAAAGTAAAATGTGTAGCAGTAAAAGGTATTGTTAATATAGCGTAGTTGAAGTGTGTAAAAAAAAGAAAATATGAAATGTAATTGTGGAATTGTGAAAGGAAATTGTAAATGGAAAATTGTAAAAGACTTACATATTTTTCAGCAGCGCAAGGAATCACCTCTCCGGTTTTTTTACTTGTGTGCACCACTTTCCATGCCTTTGCTCGTGTAATTTTACATTCGGGATTATCAGTTTCCTACATAAATAAATGTAAATATATTAAACAATTATACAATATTATCGCGATTAGTTGTGAAAGACTTACTACGTACCAATTCTTCATATAGTCTACTATAAGATTTTCTTCCCAATGTATGATTTATGGTGTTCTTTCTTTTATTATCAGCATTCGTCTTGCATTGTTTTTTCTTCTTATCAGCATACTCAATGTCGATGAACCCCTCCCACTGAACTTTATCAATGTCTTCGGGTCGGTTATCAATCACAAGACGCCTAGGCAATAACTCTCCTTCTTTTGTTTTAAGATATAGCTTTCTCAATTTCGCTTTTGTTGTTCTGAAGTACTGTGAAAACGCCTTCTCTAAAATAGGTCGAGCTAAATCGGGGTTTATATTCAAATCAAACTCCTTCTATAGAAAGATAAAATAAATGTTCTAATTATGATTTTGTACTTCAAACATGCACAAAAAAAATCATTCTTGTAAAAATTGTAAATTCAAATACCATGAGTGCTTTCCATAAATTATCCCTGAAAAACCCATCAACTTTCCTCCAATCATCATAGCTAATGGGAATATGCCTTCGAATTAGAGTGCCACAACGGGAACTCCACTTTGTTGCATCGTCGCCTTTAGCACCATCCATCTCAACAATTATCGAGTACTTTTTATTTGGTGGGGGAGGAGGAACTTCTTCTTCTCTGCTTTCTGTATGTCTACTGCAACTAGCCGACATACTGCCAAAATATAATGCAAGAGATATAATGCAAGAGATATCTCAAATCATATGAATGGAAAGCTTCATGCATTTTAAAAGCTCACACATACTTGCATACTTGCATGTCACCTGCATTTGCATTGAAATATACTATCTCTGTTGCATTTAGAAGGATGGTTTTATATGCCATGTGAAGATTTAATGAATGATAACAAATGAGTATACAGGGAAGAAAGAAATGCCTTTATATTTTAAATTTGTTGAAATTTCTGATCTATGGCAACATGATAAATGTCAAATAATGACTGAGAATACTAATAAAGTTACAAAACAAGCAACTACTACTTCAATCAAGCTCATCTATTTGGATTCAATACATTTCAACAACGTTGTTAAGTTAGATTGCTCCTTTAAAACTGACTTGAAGTTTGTTGGTATCTCGTAATCATCCACGCTATCAGTCAAACATTTAGGTGAACGTCGTACAATGGACCAATCGGGATTCTGTATGTCTGGTATGTAAAAAACTTGACTTGCTTTTGATGCAAGAATTGCAGGCTCATCATACTCTCCGTCGCTGCTTTTAAGTTTTTTTAGATTCACCATCAACAAATTAGAGTCCGGACAAATCTTACAACCATGCATTTTATCAGCAATATTGACCCACTCACAATAGAATACTACATGTGAAAATTCATAATAATCAACTTCAATGATTTCCTTGATAATACCATACCAAGTGGTGTCATCATCTGTAGGATTCAAATATTTCGCACTTGCAACAAATGTTGTTATTGCATCCATACAAACACCGCTATCTTGCGTTGAAAGGGTGTCATCATAGTGCTGCGGAGAAAATACATAACCATTTATTCTATACTTAAGATGAGTTTTGGCTTCCCACGCTGGTCCACTAACGTAATACCATAACAATGAATCCATGCATTTTTCTTCCATTAACTATAAAAAAAAAATTAATTAAGTTAAATAATGTTAATTTGGTTATCGAATTATGGTCTTTGTGGAATTTAACAAACCTTCTTGTACAACCACTCAATGAATTCAGTTTGCACTACTACTTCCATCCTTGCATGGAGCTTCTTTCTACTTCGTTGAGCATCATCTAACGACGATCGGTATTCGCTACAAACCAATATATGGTGACGTAAGTAAATATTAAAGTTACATCTTATAGCATGTAGAAAAAAATGCAAACCTATAATAATCATCTCGGTCTGGAATTTTAATCCTAAAAAGTATCCACCTTCGAATTTGAGTATGTTGTATGCCGGATAACTTGATAGTTTTACCCTCAATGATGGAACGTTCATAAATGTCATCTCCGTTCTCATCTAAAAATGGTGCTTGTTTAGAGCTATGATTACCAGTACGTGGATTTGGCATATATTCCATGGCATATTTAACGGATTCTGAAACAAGATATGCTTCGGAAATTGATCCCTTCACGTAGCGTTTATTGCTTGGTATGTCTTTGCATTCCTTCATAGCTCTAATATAAAAATACATCATTTCCGTTACTATTGAAAAATAATCATGTGATAATTATATTTAAAAAATGTCGCACCGTTCAAATGGATACATCCATGTATAACTAACTGGTCCACATAGTAGTGCCTGATCAGCTAAATGCACCATTAGATGTATGCTTATGTCAAAAAATTGGGAGGGAAAATAATGCACCAACATGCATAATGCCTCGGCAATCATATCTTTGGCAGCTTGGACATGCTCTCGAATTAAAACCTTCGAACAAATAATATTGAAGTACAAGCATACTTGTAATATCGCACGTCTTAAGTCACGACACTTTGGATAAGCATGTTGAACCATGATAGGCAAAAAATACTGGATAATAACATGATAGTCATATGACTTTCTAATATTCAAACTGGGTGGTTGAATATTTACTAAGTTGCTTAACTTAGTCCCAAAGCATGATGGAAGTTTTGCATCTTTTAGAACTTGACAACATTGCATCCTGTATGTTTTATCAAATGCAAATTTGGAAGATTGTTTGTATCTATCAAACAACAAGTTAATGAAATGCTCCGATACATTCTTCTCAGTGTGCATCACGTCAATAGTATGTCGCACTCTATGACTACTCCAATACTCTAAGCCAAAAATAATCGACTTCTTATACCATGATGGTCTTTCATCATCGCCATTTTCGTTTACAAAATGTTCATCGTCAAGGTCGATATCATCTACTATGCGTTTTTTGTTTTTTGTTATTTTACCAGGTACATATTTGATATGAGCAAGCTTTTCTAAAAGAGTTGATCCCGTCAATCGTGTTGGAGGTTCCTTATCCTCTATATTCTTATACCATCCATGTTTCAATGCCCTATATGGATGACCATTCTTTAAAAATCTTCTATACTTCGTATAAACAATCTTATTTCCAATGCGTTCTGATTCAGTCTCCACAGCACAAACAGGACATGCTTTGTAACCATGTGTTACACAACTAGATAAATTTCCAAATGCAGGTAGATCATGAATTCCCCATAATAGCATTGCTCTCAAAGTGAAATGCTCTTTCTTATCTATGTCAAATGCAGGCACTCCCTCTGTCCATAGCTGCTTCAATTCATCGACAAGGGGTTCCAAATACACATCAATATCTTTACTAGGTGCTCTTGGTCCAGGAATTAACAAGCATAACATTTGAAACTCCGACTTCATACATAATGAAGGGGGTAAGTTATAAGGAACCATATACACAGGCCAGCAACTATAATTATTTGATTGTGTTGCACTAGGATTAAACCCGTCAGTAGCAATACCAAGCCACACATTTCGTCCATTTTTACCAAACTCTGGCCACTTGTTCTTCAACGATCTCCATTCGGCTGAGTCAATAGGATGACGCATGGAATTCCAGCAAGGTTTTGCTTCACTATGCCATAACATCTTTCGAGCTATACATGGTATAGTATACAACCTTGTTAATCTCGGAGTTATTGGAAAATATTTCAAAACTTTTCGAGGTTGTTTTGTCATTTTTACCACTTCCCCTTGATTTTTAACTTTAAATCTGGACGTATGACAACGTGGACATTCCAACGCATCATTGTATTCCTTCCAAAACAATATACAATCATTGTCGAGTACTTCTCCGGTATTGTATTTTCCTTTGGAAGCCATCGCTTCAATCGTATCAACAGCTCGGTCATACTGTTTCCGGACCAATTAAAATCTTTTTTTAAATTGTGAAGCTCTATAATGACACTTAATGTTGTAAGACCATCTTCACAAGAAGGGTAAAATTTTTCATTTGCTTTTCTTTTATATTCCTGATACTTTTTCCAATGGTTACCATCACCGACGCCTTCAACGCTACCATATACTCTATATGCATCATCAACAAGGTCTTCAAGCGCATCTCCTACATGGTTCTGTTCTTGAAATTGGTTAGAGTTGTAAGCCTCATAGGTATTATGTCGCGTAGTATTGACCACCACATCATTATCGCTTCTCTCGCCGTGGAAAAACCATTCGTTGTATGTTGGATCCATACCATGAATGATCAAGTGTTTTTCTACTAATTTAAAAGCCAACTTTTTTGAATTCCTACACTTTATACAAGGACAGCTGCATAGTCCAAAGTCCGGTGGTGAATGACTCTTCGTGAATTCCATAAAATATCGAACTCCTTGTATATATTCATTGGTATTCCTATGCCGAATTCTAATCCACTCTCTCGATGTAGGATTCGACATTAGCAAGAAAATTTATTTGTTCCTACAATTTTAAGTAAATACAACATTAATACATAAACGAAGCATTAAACAACATGCTAACATAACATTTCACTAAAAAATAATGTATACAACAAACAACAACTACAGTCTACAACAAACAACTTCTCCTTCCTTCCACACAATGTGCATTTGAGTCTTAATAATACTTCTCTATTTTATTTTAGTTTTTTTTCCTTTTCTTTTTATTGTTTTTTCAATTTCTTACGCTTGTTTTTGTTCCTTTTTCTTTCCATTCTAGGTTTTACTCTTGGTGTGAATATACAATCAAACATCAAACTATAACGCTCTAATACATATGTAGTTTGATGCCATGAACTAGAACTAAATTTTACCTTAAGTGTAGCAGTTTAACCCAATTCTTAATAACATTCAGCGGCAAATGTACATTTCACTAACATTGGTAAATAACTAATTTTCTAACAAATTACTGCAAAGTCATTTCTGTGAAGTCGATAACTTATTTGTCTTTCTGTACATATAATACAATATTATTTTGAAAAACATGGACTGGGGCTGCATTTTTGTCATTGAATAACACATTTAATACTATTTTTTTCTAAACAACGCATAAATTATACTCATAGGAGTATTTCAATCTTTTATCAAAATTAACCAAAATATTTCAATCACAACTTTATCGGCTCCGTTTTAAATTTTTAATACGTTCTGATTCAAAATCGTTTAATAAATTATAATTACAATCTCGGTTACAATCTTAGTTACATTGTATTTTTCATACCGTAGATACAATCATTGTTCATTAAAAATTTACATTTACATTTTTCAACTGTTCGCTACTTTTCACCATTTCATTTTCATAAATTTGTTCACTGTACATTTTCATTTCCCTCTGTGCACATTCACAACACACAAAAACTGCTTCTGTGCACAATCTCATTTCTCTGTTACATCTTCATTTACAATCTCAACTACCAACTGATCCACATTGACACTTCACTGTCTTCACCACCTCACCACTTCACCGCCAATACCACTATACTTCCAACAACCTTCACTGCAACGTCCATTACTTCCTTCCGAACCATCCTCTTCAAACTACCACTTGCCACTTGCCTCATCAGTGCACCTCCATCAAACAGCCATTGCACAACTCACTGCCTTCCTCATCACATCCATCACCTTGCATCACTACTGTAACCATCATCTCAACTCATATTGCCTTCACAACTTCATTTGCGTATTACCTTCACAATCTCATAACAATCACCTCCCTCTAACCCTTGCTTCAACGCAAATCACCATATAATAGACTACAACCCTGATCTCAACCAGCAACCGACCAACCCAAAGCCATAGCTGCTTCACCTCTGCTTACAACTGCATATCAACATCCCCACCAGACATCCCTCCCTACTTACATCACAACAACCCACTGTCTGCCGCAATCCAACCTTTCCGACTACAAAAATTAAACCTGCTGCACTTCTGCCTACTAGTCATACCATCAACAACCACCACCATCATCATCATCTCCAACTGAAACTGCACACAACCACTACTAAAAACCACAACGAGCCTCGGTTCATGTCCTTCTCGAACCACCTCCCAAGTCCACATCACCATCTCCAAGCACCAGCAACAATCACCACAATCACCTCCTCACTACATCGTACACTCCCACAACCCCAAATCACAAATCAATCACCAAATCAACCTTCCTTCATCTATGCCCAACCCAATCAACCACCGCAACCTCAGCCTTTTGACCAAAATTAGACTTCGAATCGCAACCCATTATCAATTTTTTTTACAATAATTCAGCGATAAGTGTTTTCCTATTTCGATTTTTTATATTTTGTTTTCTGTTGTAATTATTAGAGGAGAAAGAATTATTAAAACATACAAAAGCAAATCAAAAACGAAAATTATTACCTGACGATCGGCGGGCGACTCGCAAAGGAAGATTTAGGAAGAAATCGGAATGAAGGAAGGCTGCGACGAGGAAGTAGGTTTGTATACAAACGGAAGTAGGCTGCAATCGGCGGGCGATAGGGCTACTCGAAATGAAGGAAGGCTGCGACTCGCAGTGAAGGAAGGCTTTAACCTAATTAGATTTTAGGAAGAAAGATACGAGCCAGAACCGTGACAAACATCTGAAGCTAGGGAGTGGAACATAAATGACAACTCTGCCCAATGACTTCTGCTTATTTACAAAAAGCCCAAATTTTGTCACGGAAATAACCGTTACAAAACAATATAACAATAATAATCGTTACAAATTTCCAACAATAATAACCGTGACAAAATGAAACGAAAAAAGTGTGATAAAATGGCCTGTTTGGTGTAGTGGCTGCTCATTTGAGCTTTGTTATCCTTTGTTGGAAGTGACTAAACCCAAAGTGCGAGTGAGGGCCAAGCTATGTGGGATTGCTCCCATTATGGTATTTTCACATCCACTCTAAATTGGATTCGGTGTTGCGCATTAGGATGTGAAATACTCGGATACTCGGTAACAATTGGTGGGGTCCGGCTTGGAGGTTTCCGAGAGCCATCGGAGTTCTTAAGTATATTTCTAGAGGTATACTTTCGGTGAGGTGGGAGCACCCTCCTAGTCATTTGTTGGAAAATTTCCTTTCCTTATTTGATTCGTATCCCTGAATCTGTTTTAGCTTTAAAATTGCCATGAGTAGAGCCAACTCCTCATCACGAAATTTAAGTGTTTATTTAGTCCATTCTATCGAGTTTGGACTTTTACTTTATTTAGCCTGTTCTATCGAGTTTGGACTGTTACTTTATTTAGCCCATTCTATCGAGTTTAAACCTTTACCTTATTTAGTCCATTCTATCGAGTTGGACTATTTCCCTTGTTATATCTATTCTGTCCAGTTTGGATTTTACTTGGTTTATTTCCATTCTTTCAAGTCTGGTTTAATATTATTTATACTCATTTGTATTTCGATTCATTTTCCCGATATTGATTTCTTCTCTTGCCTGTATGGATGTTATTCTTGTGAGGTAAAAACCCATTCCACGTTAGCAGTGTAGTCACACAGAACTTTTATTTGATCTTCATTATTCGAGTTATCTCAAGCTGGTATCTCCAGACTGATCCGGGTGTTATTTACTTATAATGCTCGGGTCAAACTAAGTATTTTCCCAAGTTGACCATGGTGTTTTGGAGATTGTGGAGGGGAGCTGAAGATTCACCTATCGTGATATTTTTATTTTTCACTGTATTATATAATATACCTATGGGCATTTGTAAGGTCAGGATTTTATAACTGTCCAGTTGATAAGGTTTGTTTTTAACTCTGTATGTTTGGAGTGACAGTTACTACTGTCCTTGTTATATTATATGTTGTCGATTCCATTGTGGGATTATATTTTTCTCTGTTCTTTTCTTTTTATTTACCATAACAATCTGCCCTTATGTCGATTAGATGCACGACATTTGAACACAATGGTAGTGTTTGGTGTCGACTTTCGATGGTCAAAAAGGTGGGTCGTTACAAAGTGGTATCAGAGTGCAAGGTTAAGTGAGAACCTTCGCTTTAGTCGGGCTTGGCTCATTAGAGATAGGGTAAGCAACACCCTAGATTGAGTTTGAGAGTATTATATATACGACAACATATTTTTTAATGTTATAAAACATATTATGTTAATTGGTCCATTGAGTGTTTATGAATTCTAGTCGAGATGTGGGACGCCACGGTATCGATAGGGGTTTCTAAACACTTGACCAAAGCTAACGAACATGGTATTGAAATTTTTGGAAAATTAAATATTTTTTCTAGGATTATATTTTTTAGATATAAAAGAATAATTTTCAAAACTCTATATAGTTACATAGTGTGTTGGTTTAAATGTGATAATATTTATTTATTATCACTATTGTTTGTTCGGCTATGCTTAACTTAAATGAAAATCATAGACTGTTGTGTGTTGATTGCTAAATTGTGCTCGATTTTTCTAGGAGCATTTATAGGTTTGATTTATAACGAACCCTTTGTGAATTAATTTTCACAATTTAACTATAAAGGTGTTTGGAAAAGAAAAAAATGTGTTAGCTTGAAATTTCACCTTTTAAATAATGATGGGTTAAGAATTTAACTTTGTAAAAATTCGTAATATAATATAAATAGTGGAATAAGATATTTAGAGAATAAATATTGAAGATAATTCTATTATAATGAAGAAGGATTATTATAATATGAAATGATTTTTGTAAAAGGAAAGTTTTATTTAAATTTAGTTTGAAAAACATGTTTAAAAAGGATTTTTGTATCTAAATCCTGAAATTTTTAAAAAATAATTTCAAAGGAATTTTTGAGAAATGAAATAGCTTTACTTTTGAAAATATTAAAAATAGAAAATAGATAGGGAAGTAAAATTTGAAATGGAATGCATTTTCTTTGGGATAATTAGGAGGAAATTGTTTTGATTAGTTTTGTGTTAATTTGAACAATCTTCTAAGTGACGGTCGGATGTTTGCTTAGGCGAACTTGTGGAAGACTTAGTAAATTATTCTCATTATCATTGTGCGATCAAAATGAGTTAACCCAAATAAAACCAAAGTGAGTTTTAATAAATAATTGTTCGAAGTTATTATATATAAAAATATATGAAATATGCTTTCAAAGGTAAGTTTTAAATTTAAACCGGGTATCTAATTTAATTTCCCTAAAGGGAAATTGGTTTCAAAATATAAGTAATTCTAATAAGAGATTGTTTGGATAAATAATATTTTTACCTTAGATAAGATAAGGGATAAATTAGAAACAAGTAAATTGGGTCAAATTAATAAAGAAGGTTTTGATAAACATTGTTTTTATTAAAACCATATAATTGATTGAAACATCTAAGTAGTATGAACTACTTGTTGATTGAGTCAACCCATAAATATTATTTGTTTTAACACTTTAAGTTAAAAAGGTTAATAGGTTGACTCAGTTTTAAAAAATCATAAATTGATTTGATCTCCATCTGGTTCTTTGAAAAAGTTAAAACAAAATTTTATATGTACTCTCATAATATAAAAGAATATTATACAAGAAAATAAAATGGGACAAGTTATTATTTGATATTTACAAAGAAATAACTTTATAAGATATTTTAAAAATTGGGTGAGAAATTATGAGATAACTCAAAAATAATTTTAGTATTGAATAAAATACTAAGCGAAAATATAAGTGAATTAGAAAAAATTTAATGTAATTAAGAAAGTAATGAAATATAACTTTTCACTTTGTCCGAGTAGGTTTGGATAATCTTCTAAGCAATAACCAAAGACTAATGAGCAAAATAGTACGCTTAGATGATTATCTATATTTTTGGACAATTAAGTAAGTTTTGAACCTAAGTTAAAATTTGTTTGCTAGTTATTTGACATTTTAAAACAATGTTAAGTGATAAGTTTTCCCTTGTGGATTTGATTGACTATTAGTGCTAGTTTATTCCTTCACGGAATTTGATTGAATTGAATTGGTTGTCTGCGTGATTTCATATACCATTGTCTATAAAGTTTAAATTTATAGACAAAGGATTTTGAACTGTTATTATAAGGACCTAAATCTCGGTGATTTTGAAAAAGGAAATTTTTAAAGATTTTTGCAAAGGAAAAGATATTTCTTCACTCTAATTGATGTTTTTGGAGGAACAGGAATACCACTGGACGCTCCAGGTTGTTTTGATTCTAGAGTTTCACCATATTTTGTTTGGAGGAATTCTCTCTTTGTCATTTTGATTCCGATCTTTGGTTTTTCTTGTCTGAGAAAATTGAAAATAAAATTTTGAATTGAAAAACCCAGGTATTTAGATCTAAATCTGTCATCTAAAAAAAATTGGATGCATGGCATCTATTATAGTATATCCTCTTGTTTGTCGCATATGATTGAGATATGGTTGTTGGTTGCATGTACGTTTATATCATGCTAGTTTTTGCATGCAGAGTGACATTATATTGTTTTTGCCAGCCTGATTTTCTTTTAGATTTTTGTAAGTACAGGCATGCAAGAGATTGCTATCAATTCTTGTACACCTTCATTTGCATAAAAGATAATAAATTACTAGCCAAAATATAAATCAAGCGTGAAAGGTACATAATAAATCTATAAAACTTAAATTAGTTGATGATTTTATGCCGCAGATATAGGAGGCCACTTGTCTTTTGTATTTTTTGATTGGTTTGGAGCCCGTAGAGGCGATTTGTAGTTGTACCGATCGAGCCGCGCTAAAGAGACGCTGGCGAAATTTTTCGAAAATTTCAAAGTTAGAATATTTTTAAGAAAATTTTGAAATTTTTAGATAACTTGAATTTGATTTTTGATTTATAACTTGGAATGAATGAGTGGAAGGGAATTAGTTGTTACAAGTGAATGGATTTAAAATATTTGAAAATTTTGGAATCTATTCCAACTAATTTGTTTTGAAAAGTTAATAAGTTTAATGACCCATTCTAATTGATAGTTTTAAACTTAAGGGTTTGGAAACATTTTCTTCATTAGGAATTTCGAGGATGAAATTCATCTAAGGGGGGAGAATGTAACAACCCAAAATTATGGTCATTTGGTTTTAAATATTTAATTAACTTTAGATATTTAAATATTTGGATTTTGGAATTTAATACTTGGAATTCAATTATAGTGATCGATTAACAATTTGAATTAAGAATTAAATATTTGAATGGTGAACCAAATATGAATTAAATAGATTTAATAGTGTCGTTTAACTTATTTTAATTAATAAATGATAACGGTGAATCATTTTGCAAATTTATTACAATAACAAATGGTTCGAATATAATAAATAATAAGAAAAATCAAATTATAATAAAACGAACCGAAATTTCACTGCTTTGATTTGTGAATATTTAATTAATTTTCAATATTCAAATAAATGTTTTTATAATGAAAATAAAATTATTTTTAATAATAAATAATAATGGTGAAATAGTTTTTAAATTTTATTTACAAATATATAGTTCGATGAAAAACAGAAAATGTGATCGGAAACCGTTCTCCGAATTTTCGACGTTTCATCATATAAAAGTTATTTGAAATGTTGTGTACATATTTATATATATATATATATATTCAAATATATGCAATGTTATAGACATAGATTAGTAATTTAATTAGGGTTAAGTGTAATTAATTAAGTTAAGAAAATGATGATGTGACACTTTGGCAACTATAATAAAAAAATAGAAAGAGAATGTCACATCATTAGGAGACATAACTACAATAGAGTACTTATGCATGTTGACCATGATTTGATGAGAAAGCGGCTAGGTGTGCGTTGAAATGGGTGAGGTAGAGGAGAGGGTGTGACATGGCATGCATGTGTGGAGGGTAGAGTACATGAGGGTAAAAAGGTAATTTGTTATTTCTATTTCATATAAAACTAATTTTTCACCTTTCTTACTCATTTTCTTTTCATTTTCTCTTCTTTTATCTTCCTTAAAGCTGCATGAAACCTTTTAATGACTTCCAAAATAACTTTTCATGTATTAAGATTTCAAAAATTAACTTTTAAATGTTTTAAAAACTTGTTTAAAGGTTCCTTCTTTTCCATTTAAATTTTTTCCATTTTACCCAAAATGATTTCAGCCATAACTTCTTAAAAAAAATCCAAAACCGGATTTTCTTTAAAAAAACCATATATATTTCCAAGGGCTACAACTTTTTAATTATCCATTTTTTCTGATTTCGAGCTTAGATGCTCCAAAATTTCATTTTTTGCAAGAGTGTTTTTGAACCTAGATTTTGATGTTCGAAAATACCCCTCACTATTTTGGCTATAACTTCCTCAAAATTTAATAATATTGAGTAACTCTTTTTTTAAACGATAGAGGAAATAATAATCTAAAACTTTTCTTTTGACCACCTTTCCAAAATCCAAGAGAAAAGGGTCCAAAAGTCAAGTGCAGAATGACCTATTTTTGAGAAGAATTTATGGTTTTCCAAGCTTCCCGAATTTCAAAATGTATCAAGTTTTCAAAGGATTTCCGGTGAGTTTAACACACATAAAATTTTATTATATCATATTAATGATGTTATAAACGTTTATTGATCGTTTGGATGTTAGTTGAATTGTTTGATTGCTTGTATTGTTGAATTTCTGTTTGGAAAATGGATGGTATATTAAATTGATCGTTATAAACTCATATGATCATCTATATATTATCCATAACCATTGTTTTGCAGGGAAAATCTGTAGAGAGAACCAAAGGGGGTTTCTCGACCATAAATTATTTATTTACATCATTATGTTGTAATATTGATTGTTTATTGAAATTAATTATTATATTTCATTTATAGTTTAAATGTTGTTATAGCGTTTTTCGCTATATCGTCATTTATTAAATTTTAACCCAAAACCCTGTCGTATGAACTTGAGCTTGTATTTCTTCTAAAAAGAATTTTGAAAATTTATTAATCATTTTGATTAATGATAATTTAAATTAATTAATATTTTAAATTAATTAATATTTTAAATTAATTAATATTTTAAATTAATTAATTTGAGATTAATTAACCAATTTAATCAAACCATTTCCTATACACTATATGCTCCCTCCCCAAAATGTACATGCATGCCCTTCCTCTCTCCCTAATGCACGAACCCACTCGCCACCATCTCCATTGAATCTTACTTCGCGACAGCTTCGCAATGCACCCCAAAATTCTTGAGGAGAATGCTTATTCCCCACTTCGACCTGCTGTCGTGCCCATTATCCAAAATACTGCATCATCCTACAGTGCATCGAAGCACTTCCAACCACCACCGTTCATCTTCTCTTCACACCTAGATCACCACTGCACCTTCAATTCCACCACTTCACAAAGCGACTTGATGTGCCTACCTTTTAACCCTACTGTCGCATTTCAATACACATGATAGGAGCATCACCGACCTATGCCAATATTCTCCCTTTCAAGCTTATTTCATGTTGCCTACTTTATGTTCCTCCGACCGATGCCTTTAGCCCCGCCACCACCTCTCAACATCTAGGCAAGAAATATGGACCATGACCAAATCTATAACAACCCAAAATTCTTGTCATTTGATTTTAAATATTTAATTAATTATAGATATTTAAATATTTGGATTTTGGAATTTAATACTTGGAATTCTATAATAGTGATCAATTAAATATTTGAATTAAGAATTAAATATTTTATGGTTAACCAAATATGAATTAAATAGATTTAATAGTGTCATTTAACTTTTTTTAATTAATAAATGATAATGATGAATCAGTTTGCAAATTTATTACAATAACAAATGGTTCGAATATAATAAATAATAAGAAAAATCAAACTGTAATAAAACGACCCGGAATTTCACTGCTTTGATTTGTGAATATTTAATTAATTTTAAATATTCAAATAAATGGTTTTATAATGAAAATAAAACTCTTTTTAATAATAAATAATAATGGTGAAATAGTTTTAAAATTTGTTTACAAAAATATATAGTTCAAGGAAAAACAGAAAATGTGACCGGAAACCGTTTTTTGAATTTTTGACGTTTCATCGTATAAAAGTTATTTGAAATGTTGTGTACATATTTGTGTATATATATATATTCAACTATATGAAATGTTATAAACATAGATTAGTAATTTAATTAGGGTTAATCGTAATTAATTAAGTTAAGAAAATGATGATGTGGCACTTTGGCAACTATGATAAAAAAATAAAAAGAGAATGTCACATCGTTAGGAGACATAAGTACATTAGAGTACTTATGTATGTTGACTTTGATTTGATGGGAGGGTGACTAGGTGTGGGCTGAAATGGGTGAGGTAGAGGAGAGGGTGTGACATGGCATGCATGTGTGGAGTGTAGAGTACATGAGGGTAAAAAGGTAATTTGATATTTTTATTTCATATAAAACTAATTTTTTGCCTTTCTTACTCATTTTATTTTCATTTTCTCTTCTCTTATCTTCCTTAAAGCTTCATGAAACCTTTTAATGCCTTCCAAAATAACTTTTCATGTTTTAAGATTTTGAAAATTAACTTTTAAATGTTTTAAAAACTTGTTTAAAGGTACCTTCTTTTCCATTTAAAATTCTTCCATTTTACCCGAAATGGTTTCGGCCATAACTTCTTACAAAATACTCAAAAACCAATTTTTTTTTCAAACCATGTATATTTCAAATGGCTACAACTATTTTGTTAACCGCATTTTCTGGTTTTGAGGTTAAATGCTCAAAAATTTCATTTTTTTGCAAGAGTGTTTTTGAACCTAGATTTTGATGTCCGAAAATACCCCTCACTATTTTGGTCATAACTTCCTCAAAGTTTAATATTGTTAAGTAATTCTTTTTTTTAATGATAGAGGAAAGAATAATCTAAAACTTTCCTTTTGACCACTTTTCCAAAATCCAAGTGGAAAGGGTCCAAAAGTCGAGTGCAAAATGACACATTTTCGAGAAGAATTTATGGTTTTCCAAGCTTCCCAAATTTCAAAGTGTATCAAGTTTTCAAAGGATTTCCAGTGAGTTTAACTCACATAAAATTTTATTATATTATACTAATGATGTTATAAATGTTTATTGATCGTTTGGATGTTAGTTAAATTGTTTGATTCTGTTGTGAGGTCCTGTTTTTCTCTGTTCTTTTCTTTTTATTTACCCTAACAATCTGCCCTTTTGTCGATTGGATGTGCGACATTTGAACATAGTGGTAGCGTTTGGTGTCGACTTTCGTTGGTCAAAAAGGCGGGTCTTTACAAAACCAAACATCATCATACTGATACGAAGCCCTTGCCTCTATGAAGCCAATAGATCCTGAATCGTCAAATTCCATCGAGCGAAGTTTTAGGAACAATTCAAAGATCAAGGCGGCTTACTTTCTTGTTTACAGAATAAAGAAAAAGGAAAAAGGAAGGGAATAAAGTGAGAGAGGGAAGAGGAGATTATTTATAGAAAAATATTTAGTATATTTTATTCTCTTAAATAAAACGCTGCACGTTTCGAGCACGCACGACCACACAGCACGTCCAATCATCACGAAACTCATCGGCGTATGACAACTCATTATTCCAGACCCAATGACACTGGTTTCATCAAAATCCCAATCAGTGTCCCGTGATGATAATTTCATGCATTAATTCAAAAGAATTATTATTAAAACACGTTTAATCACTTTTAATTCTAAATTAAATGTTTACTATTATCATTATTATTTAAATTAAATTTAAGTCAGCTTTCGAAATCATTTTATTCACATTAAATCCATGATTTAAATATTTAAATAATTTTGATATTTAATTATAAAACGTTCAAAAATCCGGGTCATAAGGTATAATCATACCCTAATGGGAGCGACCCATTAGCCCTGTTGCACATCCTTGCTTTAGTCATTACCAATTATGAGGTCCGAGGCTATGTTTAACCTTTTATATAGCAATCCCATTGGAATGCTACCACTGCCCTCCAAGCAACAATGCAATGCTAGCATCTTAAAGATATCAGGATTAGTAGCAAATATCCCTTGCACTTTAAAGAACCCCGTCTTCGATCATCTTAAAGATATCTCTAATTCAAACGCTTATGCTTGTTCGAAGTGATTTTTGGATAATATATCTGATCCCGGTCTCTCCGAACCGATAACGATAGTTTTATAAATTAGCCAACCTTTAATGGTTAGTTATTTAACTATCAAATAAACAAAACAATCAAATCAGATATTTAATCAAGCACGTTTAAGCACAAAACAATCACTAAGCCTATTTAACTAATCCTTTCGTTAATTAAAATCACTTTGTAAATACTTGTATCAAAATACTTTTACAAAGATACATTCACAAACCCTTCTTTACTCTTTTCAATACATAGGAAATATTCATGTACTTATCTCGATGATATATGTATATTCACAAACCATTTCACCTTTTAACACTTAAAAACTTTTTCACATACTTATATCAAACGGTATTAGTATATTCACAAAACACTACATTTTCAATACTTAAGAAATGTACCCATATACTCATCTCAATGGTATAGGTATATTCACAAATCTTAAGAAAGATTTTATTTTCGAAACCATATTTAGTTGGGTAAAAACAAATTTCATTTAAAAATATTAACAATAATAAACCGAAAATACCTTTGGTGTAAGTAAACGGATCATATGGAAATTGGACTAAATATACTTACCACCACTTTCCAATTTCAAACAGCACTATCACTTGATTATAATGAAATCAGACAAGTTAGAAAACTATCCTTGCCTCGATACACATTCTTAATTCTGAAGATAGTGATGGGTTTCCATACCTCGGAATTTGGTGTTAGGTATGAAAAGAACACTTTTCATACCACAGTAATTTAAAATGATCATTTATGAAAATCGGGTCTCACTCTTTTTATAAATCCCTTTTTATAAAATGCCCTTTTTAAAACTCCTTATATTAAAAAATCCTTTTATAAAAAATTATTTATAAATTACAAAATTCCCTTTTAAATATCTAAATATAATTATAAACCTCCTTTATAAATCCCTAGATTTATTTTATAAACTTCTTTATAAGCATCCTTTATACTATTTATAAAACTCTTTATAAAAAAAAATTATAAAATTTTATTTATAAAACTCAATTTATAAATCCCCAAATTTATTTGAAACTCTTTTTATAAAAACTCCAAATTCTTTTTTTTTTAATAAGGGTTCAAACTTTTCTATTAAGTATGGGAAAAAGTACAAAAAAAACAAATACAAGGCCAAAGGCAGCCATATAAATGTTCAAATACCTCCGGCCCAAAGCCCACCAAAACAAAGCAACGACTAGAAACATCTAGACAGAACTGAAAAGTAAAAAAGGAAACACGTTACAGCTACTACAACATTCATTACATTAAACTCATCTCTAAAAAAAGAAACCTAAAAGAATAGTAATGGCGGCGAGTCAACAAAGAATGAGAGTCACCAACAATATGCTCAGAAAGATACACCAGAACTCCTCTGTTATTTCCAAATCGAAGCACAAATCAGACTAGATCCAGCACTTCTCGAGATCCCGAGAGATAAGTCTCTTTGCCTAAGAAAAAGTAAGTCTTTGATCTTTACAATGAAGAACTAACATATGTCGTTTGAACCATAGGAACCACGATCAACAGCGAGAACTTCAGATCATCTAAGACTAGGTAACTAACACTCGGAACAAGCAGAAACACCTTCAAGGACGATAGCCAACCTTCCTGGACAGAGAGGACGAGATAAGTCTCTTGAATTCTAACAAGAAAACCTCTTTAAGCTTTAAGAAACCTAATTTCTTTTGATTCTGCTCAGATCTGAAAAAACAAATCTCTTTTCTCTAACTAACTACTGATATGCCCAGGTCAAGATATCAAGCACTCGGAGTATCCTGCAGATCTGCAACCTTCTAAACTAATTCAATATATATTGTAAATTGTAAAATAAGATGTAATTTAAAAGAGAGGAAGGAAAATTGTAAATAAAACAGGATCAAAGAAACCTGGAACCAGGAAACGAAGAAGCAAGAAGAAAGTAGAAGAGCAGATCTTATGATAAAGCAGAAGGAACCCCAATTCAGCGTTGGGAGGTATATCCCCATTTCGAAGCTATTTCTGCATTCAAACCAGTAATGTTCTTAAAGTATTTTGATTTTGCCATTCTGATGTTCATAACCTGGAAAATGTTCTTACAAATCTGCGACCTACCTGTAGAACGATTCTGAAATATCCTATCGTTTCTTTCTTTCCAAATGTGCCAGACACAAACTAATAACGACAGATGAAACAAGTCTGAACTGAGACTCTTAGAGCTAGATAAAGCAACAATTTTCTGTAGATCCTCTTTCAAAGAAAAGGAAAATACGTTTTTCGGAGTTTGAAAAAAAAATTTACAACTCCAAAGCCATACGCTTTCTGTAAAATTACATTGAAAAAATAGGTGATCTATATTTTCAATGTAATTGTTACAAAAGACACAATTAAGGTCCACGACTATCTGCTCTTGAAGAAGTCTTTCTTTTGTCAAAAGATAGTCATTGACCACTTTAAAAAGGCATACCGCCATTTTGGGGACATGAATTTTATTCCAGACCAAAGAATCCCAATACTTAGTCTCAGAACTGGATCTAACCGTGTTCCAAACTTTTTTAAATTGAAATAAACCATCCTTTGAACATTTCCAAGACCAAAAATCCCTATCCCTATTATTATGAATCTTAACTCCTTCAATTTCTGCATGGATAAGACAAAGAAAACTATACGAATCCCACTTCCACACACCATCTTTTATGATCTTGCAAAGAGATAGATTTTCCGAACCAGTTCGGAAGGCGGTATCTCTACCAATGCGTTCCATGATAGAACTACCATTAAGCCATGGATCATACCATAAAGAAGTAGTTTTGCCATCTACAATATTAAGAGAAAGACATTTCAGAGCTACCTGTCTGTTTTTCAAAATGAATTTCCATACTCCCGAGTCGTCCAATCGCTGATTAATTTCCCAAAAACTTTTTTGACCAATATATTTACTATGCATTAGATTTGCCCAAATTCCTTCTGAGTTGATCACTTTCCATATCAGTTTGATATATAACGCTCGGTTCATCTCTTCTAAATTTCTCAATCCCATTCCTCCTCCTTCTTTTTGCCTACACAGAATCTCCCAAGGAATCTTACTGCTGCGACTTTTCCAAAGAAAGTTTAAGATCGAGTGTTTAATTTTATGTAACGTTGAGACTGGAAGACAAAAGAATTGCATCCAAAATTGTATTATAGGGTAAATAGTAGATTTAATAAGTTCAAGTCTCCTTGCTAGACTAAGCATTCTAGTTTCCCAACTATCAATCCTTAACTTAATCTTCTCTATTAGGGGAGAGCAATCCTTATCCCTCAAATTAGCACTAGACAAAGGAATACCTAAGTACCTTATAGGGAGATCCAATTGTTGAATATTGAGTATCGAGCTGATATTTGAACAACAATCCACCCCTTTCCCAAAGAATACATTAGATTTCTCAAAACTAAGCTCCAATCCAGTAACCTCCTTCATGGTCTTAAAAACATCACTTATAGCAGTTGCTGTCTGGGCATTAGCTTTAGTAAATACAATGATGTCATCAGCGTAGATAAGATGAGTCAACTTATTATCATAGTCTGTAACTGGGGAGATAAGACCGTCCCTGACTTTACCATCCATCAATAAAGTAAAATATTCCATAACCAAGGTAAAAAGTATAGGGGAAAGTGGGTCACCTTGACGAAGCCCGTTAGAACTCTTGAAATAACCGTGCGCTTCTCCATTAGCAATGATGGAAAAAACAGGAGTCTTAATAATATCTTCAATAATTTTCACCCATTTAACTGGAAAACCCATGTTTATAAGCATATGTATAACAAAAGATCGGTTGATCGAATCGTAAGCTTTCTTCAAATCAATTTTGATACACATATATTTATTATCCTTTCTTCTGAGACCCCTTATAATTTCATGAGCAAACAAGATTCCATCCCCTATTGATCTTCCTTTGATAAAAGCCGTCTGATTCGGGGACACCAACTTATCCATAAACGGACCCAGTCTATTACACAAAATTTTAGAAAAAACCTTATATAACGTATTACAACAAGCTATGGGTCTGAAATCTAGAATGCAAGAGGAATGGACTTTTTTTGGTATCAAGTGAATAAACATATGATTCCACTCCTTGATTATAACACCCTTTAGGAAAATGTCGTTCAAAGCTTTGAAAATTAAATCTTTCGAAAGGTTCCAATGAGTCTTAAAGAACAAAGAATTAAAACCATCCGGTCCTGGGGAGATAGTATCTTTAATATCCCACAATGCGAATCTAATTTCTTCCATGGATATACACTCATTCAAAAAGTTAGCACCATAATCAGAAATAACCGTTTTACAAATAACTTCAGGAAAATGATCACTTAAGGGGAGATTAAAAATACTGTTAAAGTAGTCAATAGCCGAATCAACAAATTTGTCTTCCGAAACCGTCTTTCCATTAACTACAATATTGGTCAAACGCTTACTATTTCTTCTACTAGACATCTTAGCATAGAAAAAAGAAGAAGCCTCATCTCCCATCATTAGCCAATCACATTTAGCCTTTTGTTTAGCTACCAGAAATTCTTTCTTAAGAGCTAAATCCAGATTTATCTTAGCACTTTGAAATTCCAATGCTAAATTATGATCATAAACTTTTTCCAGAAGTTTCTGAAGTCTTGAATAATTCTCTCTCTGAATTTTAACCTCTTGTTTCATATTACGTGATTTAGCACTCCAACTCTTTAACTCTCTCTTGATATTTTTGAGGATACTGATGATCTGATACAAAGGTCTATCTTTATGATTAGAAATCCAGTGCTTCTCAATCAAAGGAAAGTATTGGTCACATAAGGACCAATGGTTCATATATCTAAAAGGACTGTTCTTAACCCTAGACTTGGAAGAAAGCGAAACAAGGACAGCATTATGATCACTCACAGAAGGAGGCAAATATTCAGCCGATAAGTCTGTAAATAGATTAATCCAATCTAGGTTAGCAAAAGCCCTGTCTATTTTTGAAAATATGTTTCGGCTCGGACCAGACCACCAAGAAAATTCGTAACCTTTAATATTAATCTCATTAAGACCAGTATGATTAGACAAATCATCTAACTCAAACAAGTTACCAAAAGCTACAGGATTACCTCCCTTTTTTTCTGAGGGACTGCGAATACAGTTAAAGTCCCCGAGGACCATCCATGGTCTATAAATATTAATAGCATCCTCCTGCAAATTTTTCCATGATCTTTTCCTAAAATCAACAAAATTATGAGCATAAACAAAGGTTAGATTGCATTTGAACTTCGATGGGTTGATCAGTTCGATAGTAATGTGTTGATCGCTCATACTAATGTAGTTGTAATCCCAAGAATTTCTATCAATAAGGACCATGATCCTACATTTATAGTAACAAGAGACATTACTTATTATTTTCCATCTATCTTCCAATGCTCTTTCCAGCTTCATTAAATCCGAAAGCAATAATTTATTTTCAAGAATACCAAAGCAACTTATATTATACTTATCATAAGAATTCTGTTCCTCTACCACTTCTGTGGTTCCTGTTTCCTGATCCAGAATGTCTTGAACCTGTGAGTTAATACAAGATTCAGTACCTCTCCGAAAATTAACATTATTAAATATACAATCATCAATAAATATATCATAAGAAAGTAAAGAGTTTGGAAAAGTATGGGTATCCGATGATGACGAAGGGTGATTAAGTAAAGTTAAGTGAGGCGAAGGTGACTTCGGAGGAGAAGATCTCGGGACTCTGGCTCCCGGGGTAGTTGGAGATACAGGGATATAAGGCCCACTGGTTCCTTGATCAGGAGGAGGTCCCGACCTGGCCACGGGAACAGTGTAGCAATCTTCTCTGGCTCCTATTTCGGTATGAGAAACAGGTTCTGATTCTAAAACTTCTGAAGTTGCCCCCTCACCACACTCTTCTGAGGGTACATCTCTTTCTAATATCTGATCCGAGGGTAAAACTTCCGTTTGTTTTTGCTCTAGAATATTATTACCCCTAACTCCTGGCTCCATCTCATTAGAAATTAACTGGCACCTATTCCGAGATCCATCATTTGTAGAACTAACAACAGTTATATTTTGATTTCCTTGATGCACTTCTGACTGTAAGACTTCAGTCGAATCATCACCACAGGGGATCTCCATCCCAACATTCGTTCTTACTCCATTGTCTTCGAGAAAAGGTTCTAAAACAGTGTGACTTCCATCTTGCAACTGTTTCTCCAGCTCCTTAGAAATCTCAAGTCCTCCTTCCTCCCTGTCAGAAACCACACTTCCTACCAAACCAGGATCGGAAGTTCTTTCCTTGTCAGAGTTGATAGCTTGCGTCACTTTAGAAACCCAAGTCTTAGCCATAGGACATTCATCAGAAACGTGACCAAAACACACACACTTACCACAAATAGGCGGAGGGTTCTCGTATTCCACTACCTGAGAGAAACTTCTACCGTTGTCGTCCATGCCTTCTATAATATTAGGCATACCAAAATTAGCGTTTACCTTAACCAGAACTCTAGCAAAAGCTAGTCTAGATTTATTTTTGGTGGCCTCATCCATCTTAATGGGAACTCCTATAGTACTAGTTAAAGCACTAATAGCTTTATTGCCCCATAGTTTAAAGCTTAAACCAGGAAGTCTAACCCACATAGGAAGGGATGTGAGGAGATCTCTATCAGTTCTCATATCTGGGGACAGTCGCTTCATAATGATCAAATTACGATCCATAAACCAGGGACTTGATTTCAGAATTTTGTCACAATCATCCTCAGACCCGAATCTCACTACAAAGAAACCGTTATTCCGTGTATGAACTGTAAACGGCTTCTTAGTAGCCCAAATCCTATTAGCATAACCCTCAAAAGATCTTAACCATGGTTTATACCCAACCACATATAATAAAATGCATAGATCCCAACCTCCCTTCGCTTCTTTAATAGCTTCAGAAGAAAGGGAACCAATCCTCCTACCGTTCGCAATTTTAGGCTCAATAAATTCCAGATCTAGGTTACCTAGATCTCCTACAGCTCCTACTTGCACTACCTCTCTGTATGAGAATTTTTTTGCATTCTCTGAAACGGTGAATATTATTTTAGAGTTACTACCAAGCATCGATCCTTTCTGCTTTGCAATTCTCGAATGATTTGTAGATGTTCACACAGTAAGATCCGCTTGCACCCTCCTCCCCGTGTTCCGATCTGGAATAACTCCAGATCTATTCGATCTTTGCCCTCCCAGATTGAGCCTTTGATCAGGACCCAAAGACACAGTAGCCTTACCTCTTTTTCTTCTCACCTCCTCCCAACCTTCATCATCCCGCAGAGATCCCATGATTTCCAGGTTTGAGGAGAAAGAAGTGATGACAGAAAGTAGAAAGTAAAAAACAGAGACGATCAAGAATACTAGGAGAAAAACGAAAGAAGAAGCAGAAGAATTAGGCAAAACCCTAATCTCCTTTAATAAAAACTCCAAATTCATTTATATAATCTCCTTTAATAAATTTCTAAGTATAATTGCAAAACTCCTTTTACAAAACAAAACCCAAAATAAAAACAAACTCCAAATATAAACCAAACCTCTAATTATAATTATAAATCTCATATACTTCCCTTATCACAATTATTCTATATAGTACCAGAAATTCAAAACTATGATTAATTACTCCAATTTATCAAAATGATAATATTTTCTCTTTTATTAATCCACTTATAAACGTATTCTTTATTTATAAAGTACCACTTATAAATCTCTCTTTAAATTTACAGAAATACCATTTATAATTCTGTTCTTTTATTACACCATTTTATATAAAGTGTTTCACAAATATTTATTCCCAAAATGTTTCTATCTTCTTTTAAAACAAAAATCACTTTAAAATAAAAAATAAACCTCTTTGATTCCCTTTAAAATATACATTCATCGTTATAATAACTTATCTAAAATATAGAAACTAGCCAAAATAATTTCTAAACATTTCCATATATTTAGAAAAGACAAATGAAAAGATTGAAGTGAAATAGAGAAGTTCAAAAACTATTTTAAATAAAATATCATGGAAATTACCAAAAATTATATTTAAAAATCATTTTCTAAATCAAAAACAATTTCCAAGCCAAAACAACAATTAATAGTATTTCAAAATATTATAACGAGGCTACTAGCTACTATAGCACTTAACCAATGCTAATACTACCTTTATCACTAAAAGGGTTCAACTTTTAACATAGGCCATTGTCACATCCAATATGGAAAAACTCTCAAAATTTCAGGATTTAACAATCTATATAATGTGTATATAACTGAAATTAAAATCAATAAGTATATAACTAGAATTAAAAATCATAGTGTCAATAAATCCGGATTTCCCTACAAAATTCCATGTATTCCAATTTAAATGACATTACGCTTTTTCAAAGCGGATATTTACCCAAACCAACCAATAATTCATCCAAACACTAATATGAAATTTTATCTACTATATATTATACCAATTATCCAAAAAGGTGAGTTTAACTCATCGAAATTCCAGTTGATGCCGACGTGTTCTAGTTTTTAAACTAAAATCGAACGACGTTCGATTTTAGCCCAAAATTCCACTTGCTCCAAATTCAGCCAAACAAATTCCATCGCATAGCTATCACCATGTAACGACCCAGAATTTGACCACTTTAAGATACACTATTTAAAGTGATTTTGAATATAAAATAAGTAAGGTTATATGATTCAAATAATATCAGATAGGATTTGGAAAGAGAAATATACACAAAAATAGTAACATTTGCCTATAACGACAAAAGTGACAAAATGCTGATTTTAGGAAAGTAAGTTTCAATGGTTAAATAAATTATTTTAATTTATTTATGAGTGTTTATATTTTTAAATATCACATTTTGACATTTTGGTTAACCTATTTATTTATGTAAACCAATTTTAAAAATAAATTTGTATAATGCTATTTAAAAATATAAACACTCATAAATAAATTAAAATAATTTATTTAACCATTGAAACTTACTTCCCTAAAATCAGCATTTTGTCACTTTTGTCGTTATAGGCAAATGTTACTATTTTTGTGTATATTTCTCTTTCCAAATCCTATCTGATATTATTTGAATCATATAACCTTACTTATTTTATATTTAAAATCACTTTAAATAGTGTATCTTAAAGTGGTCAAATTCTGGGTCGTTACATTCTCCCCTACTTAAAAGAATTTCGTCCTCAAAATTACCCAAACAAAAGTTTGCCCAAAACATTTATCTTCAAACTTAATTTAATATAATATACACAGATCATCCGTATGAAATATCTTATTTGATCTCCTATTCAAATACACAACTTTATTTTCGAACTAGTATTAATCCCCTGATCCTCTAGTGCGGACTTTAATCGGGCTTTTTGCTCAAAAACCTTTGCTTTTCTTGCATAGCTCTCAACTATGATAGAAAACTCAAGTACCTAACCACAAACCCTCATCAATGCTCCTTGTCAAGAATCGAGTGATAAATCCTTTTTCGGATCGGTGGAAACACCTTAAAGTTCTGAACTCGAATCTTAGATCAAAATTTGTGCGATGAAATGATCTACATATAATATATGTATTTATTAACCCTCAAAAACTTTCATAAAAACTTTTTCTTAAGCTCAAACACAAAATGTGCTTCGTTATATAATAACATTTTATCGATTAAAAGTTGTCGCAACGTCGTCGCACCTTTATTTTCTTATATAGGAACATATATTCAAATAGTATAAGTATTAATTAATTCACTAATCAAGTTTACTTTTACTAAACATACTTAGAAAATTCTAGAATATAATTAAGAAAAAGTAAGCACAAAAAGACAAAAATATCATTTCAAGTCAAAAAGTAAAACATCAAATCAAAGAAACATAATTGTTACTTTCTTTACTTAATACTTAAGTGAAAATGACATAAAGTAATGATTTAAAATGTGATGTTAAGTGTTGAAAAAAATAAGATTACTTTATAAGTATGTAAGGGTATTTTGGTCTTTTTACAAAATATTATTTTAATCCAAAAACTTTTCTATAAATAAGACCACCATTCTTCCACTTTCTTTACACATTTTCTACCTTCTTCTTCTTCCTCCTTGAAGCTCTCTTTAATGGCTTCTTCTTCTCTTCCAAATCCTTACTAACATTTTCAAAACCATATCAAATCAACTCCAAACACCACCAAACTTTGCCAAAGACCTTAGAATACCATTAGAACATGATTTAGCATCTGAGAAGTCAAGAAATGATGGAGGAAGGAGTGGAATAAGGCATGGCCGAACCTACCAAGGAAGAGGAGCAAGTTCGTGAAGCTCCGAAGCAAGAAAAAGAGAAGGAAGTGCCGCCGATTTCATTCCAAGGAGCTTGGAGAAAATTCAAGGTGCTGTGGAAGCTCTACCGGATTTTCGGATGTTAGGAAGAAGAGATCGATAGCATAAAGCAAAAGAAAATGGAGTAGAAGTTGATTAGTTGAAGTAGTTAGTGAAGTGTTGTTAGTAAGAATGTTGGTAGGAAGTTAATCTTTTGGGTAAAAGGTGAGTACTCATATTTACTAATAAATCTATAAATTATTTCAAGTATAATGATTTAAAAGTTTAAATATGTTGAATGATTAAATGTTTGATAACTTGGATGCAAAATTGGTTGATTATATGTTTGTGATATGGATGATAACCTAGTTTGATAAATGATAAGAGAAATGGTTAGTAAGTATAGTTAATTAAATGAAATTAAATCCATATAAATGTGTGTACGGAAGTTATTTAGCCTCTTAATGGTTTTAAATGAGTTAAAATAGTTTAAAGTGTAGTTTAAAACAAATTTGAAGTGTTTCGGACAAGTTCCGAAGCAATTCACAAAATTGGTCAAAATCGAGCTCGTCGCGTAGCGGCAGTTCGTAAATTTCGACCCGTAACTTCAAATTGACGTAGAGAATGATTTATAAGTCGGATTTCTTCGAAATAAAAATTATTTGGTCCACAATGATAATAGTTTTCTAATGAAGAAAGAAAATCAAGATTTCATCGAGTAGATTTTGAAATATTTCCAAAACAATTTTCTAAAAACATCGCGGTTTTGCAGTTCGTAATCCAAAACGGGATTTCTTTAAAATTGATATTTTTAAATGATTAAAAATGTGAAATAAATTTGATAAATCTATTAAAATGGTTTAAAAGAGATTTGGAATGGAAAATATGAATTTTCAAATATTGAAAAGTTGTTTAAATCGAATAAGCTTATATAGCACTTTCCGCAGCACTTTTATGCTACGAATTCTATAACCTTTTGAATTTGAGTTTTAAGCGTAACAGTTCTTTCCTAAATATTTTGTGAATGATTTTAAAAGAATAATTAAGTAATGTAAAGATGATTTGGAATTTTTAATAAGAGTTTAAATAAATGGTTAAGAGGAATTGTTTATACCACTTAAACAAAAATGTGAAGAATATTGAATGTAATAACCAACTGAGTATGCGGAAACGACTAGTACATTTATCCCGCCTGTGAGATCTGGGAAGATAAAACAAGGTGTTTAACTAAGGTTAGAGATGGAGCAACCAGTGCCCTGAACTTACCTGGCCTATGTTTTCTTTTCTTAGGCGAGGGGTGGAATAGATCGAAAGGAAAGCCCAGATGCTCTAAAAAGTTCATATTTAAGTTTTTCCAAAATAAAAGAAAAGAAATAGATTCTTTGAATGTTAATTAACCACTTAACATCTTTTATCGATAATTGGTACAAAGGAACCGAGATTGGATTTGGGTGATTCCTATTCGAAAAAACCGGGATCGGATTTGGGTGATTCCTGTCCGAAAACCCCTTCAAACTAATTTTCGAAATAAAACATATTGAAGACAAAGATCAGTGAAGACAAAGGTATTCATGATTTAGGATTACTTGCCATTAGTCCCTGGAGGTGAAACTTGCCATTACACACCATTACGAGCGCAACAAAAAAAATCACTCTTCGATTTTTCTTGATTTTTAAAGATGAAGCTTTCATTTTTTTTAACTAGAACTTGAAACTGAAGATAGAAAAGAAAGAATGAATGCAACAAAGTGTGTTGACTTATGCAGATGGGTTATGTTTTATTTTGAAATTTCTGGTAAGTCGCCACACAGAATTTCACTCGTTATTATTTGAACCGTTAAAAAATCTAGGTCATTACAGTTTTTCCTCTATAGCGATAGGAACGACTTGTAAAGACATCCCAGGTTAACGATGAGAAGGCCAAAGCCTAGAGGGTGTTGTGGTAGGTGTTGGTGCAGAAGACGACCTGTCAAAGGTGGAATCCTACCTGACTAAATGAAAAGAGAAGATTTCAGAAATCTCCACTATAAATAAGAATTTGAATGGGTTACTTCAACTATTATATATGTCAAAGAGATGTGATTCTATAGCTGTTTGAAGTAGTATACTGATTCAGAAGGGATGCATTGCTTCATGAAGATAGTTTAAAAAATCAGGTCATCTCGAAAGATTAGAGTTTTCGATAGTCTAACTTGATCCAAAGCATGCTTCCTTAAGGCAAAGCATACTTTTGGGGTCAAGTGTTTTTCTACATCTAAACCAAATAATATCTCGATGGATATGGGCTATTGAGTACTCATGAGATAGACCAAGAGTGTAGAATGCATATGAAATGGAAAAACTGAAGTCCCAAGACAAGGAATAACTCGGTATTGATTCGTATGGATCAATACCGATCCATGTTGGTTCGTGGGTTGGACAGCATAGCCTAGTCAAATGTGGAGACCAAGTTAAGAGGAGGAACCAACTGGTACATGTGGATAGCTGGACATCGAGTTACAACAATCAGCATCGATCGTTTTATTTCCTTGAAATCTTCAGTTTTGTCCAGATCTCCTTCCTGAAACTTCGAATTTGGAGTGGAGAACATGTTCAAAAGAGTTCCGGTGATTTTGGTGGAAAATTTCATCAATAAGTAGCAAGGCTAATACATTGGAAAATGGATCTTCTCTTTGTTGTCTGATTTTTGCTCCTAAACTCCGTTGAATTCATACCCGAACAGTTTGAATCTTGAGTTGTTGTAATCTCTTATATAAAGCAAAATATAATTAGTAACAAAGCTAATAGTTGATGTAGGCTATTGATTTTGGCCGAACCACTCTAATTTCATGTGTTCTATACCCTTTTATTTTTTTAATTTTATATAATTTTTGTTTGTTGCTTGGTTGGGTGTTTGTCCTATTTTTGGTGCAAACAATTGATTTGTGACAAAGTTGATAAGTTTATAATGTGTCATTTAAATGAATTTTAGAATCCTTATTTAAAAGAAGTAAACAAATGGTGCCACGTACTATACCAGTATGAAAATTCTTGATGGAATCTAATTTCATTAATAGTGGCAGTGTTTGGACAATTAGTTTTGAATAGTTTTTTTTAGCTTTAACTTATGGTATCATGCACCGTACTGGTATGGCAAGTCCTTATGGATTCTTCTTTGGCTAATAGTGGAATTTGGACAATTATATTCAAAGTATTGCCTTTTCAACTTTAAAATATGGTGCTATATGTTGTACCGGTATGACATATCCTAGTGGAATCATCTTCAATTAATAGTGGCAACAATTGGATAATTATTTTCAAACATTTGTCTTTTCAACTTTTACATATAGTGCCATATATTGGACTGGTATGATAAGTCTATGTGGAATATGCTATGGTTAATAGCGGCAATGTTTGGACAATTACTTTTAAGGGTTTGTATTTTCAACTTTAACATATGGTGTCATACACTATACCGATATGGCAAGTGTTATGGAATTTTCTTTATTTAATAGCGACAATGTTTGGACAATTATTTTCAAAGAATTATCTTTTCAACTTTAACATATAGTGACATACTATAACTTAGATCATAAGGATTGGCAACGGAATTTAAAAGGGTAATATCATAAAAAATCTTTTATTAATTTGCACATGATCGTATTTTCTGTGTGTGAATAATAAATATATACTAAATCCTACATACTATTGTTTAATAAAAGTATTTGTGGAATGTTTTAATTTTAATTAAATAGTATGTTAAATTTTATGTATGTTTATGATTTAATAATTATAATTTATTGTTATTTAATTTAGTTTTAATTTAATATTTTACATATTATTATAAGTTGTTTTCCCAATACAAACATTTTAATTATGATAAGTATAATAATCTAATCTAGGGGTAACATGAGGTACATATGTTATGTGTATAATTAATTATTGTAACAAATGCTTAATAAAGGACATAAGCATATGAAGAAGTCATAAGTATGTATGTATATACACAAATATATAAATTTATGTTTTTTCTAGTATAAACTAGTTTTTTCAATTTACTTCAGCCATTAAATTCGATAACTATTTTTTATATATAAATATATGTAATATAGTATCATTTAAAATTAAATATATATACACAATGTGTATGTGTATTTATATATTTATGTAATATATATATATTCCTATTTAAATATATATATATATATTTAAATAAATTTTTTAGGTTTAATACAGTATATAAGTAAATAGATGGATTATTCTCTTTGTAAATACTTATATATATATATACATATAAATTTATGATCTTAAAATTTAAAATGATTTAAATATTTCAAAACAAAAATTATAAACAAAAAATTTGAAACCCTAGAGGAAAAATGAAAATTTTTGTTTGAAATTATGCAGATTTGTTATATATATATATTTGAATATTTCAGATATATCAATTTTAAAACTATTTTAACCTTTCTTAAAAAAATATAGTTTTTCGGTTGAAAGTCAAGAGTAAAAAATAATTTTTTATATTATTTAATTTCCATGCGTGTATATGTATATATAAAAAATTTCATTAAAATACATAAGCAATAGAGAATTTTTCTAAATATTAAAAATCAAAAATAATTTGAAAGAAAAATAATAAAACGCTTATTATATAATATATAGTCACATCGAAATGTATAATAATTTTATAAAAAACCCAAAATATTATATATATATATATATATATGTGTGTGTGTGTGTGTGTGTGTGTATGTATGTGTAGTTAAACGTTTATTTCTTTATTAAATTATTGTTATTATTATTTCCTTTTCTTAATTTTATGGATGAATTGTACAATGATGACGACAAGGTAATATAAACGTAGATATGTAGTAGAATATATTTAAATATATAAGTCACCCCCTCTTTGTGATCTTGTCAATTATCGAACACATCGGTTGTTGGTTATTTCCTTCCTCAAACACCGTGTTCTATCTCCTAGGCTATGGGATGCAATGCCATCTCCTTGGCTTCACCGATATTTATTTTGAAGGCATGGTTAGGATTATTCAACGTGTCTAGAGAATGAGAATAGGGTGACTTTTTATAACCAACGGGATCACAAGTATCTATCCCCGTTTACTCTCACCCTAGGAGACGAAGTCCTCTCCTTTGCCATGTTATGGCCAGCCATGCCTGGTGGTTTAGGCTTCCAGGCTTTGGGAAAAAATGAATTTAACAATTAAATCATTTATTTAATTAATTAATTCAAGGTTATTCGTTTATTAGATCAACGTATAACTTTTATAAACCGTTTTAATCAATTTTTAGGATATAAATAAATAAATGTAATAAAATTTAATACAAGTTAGTTTATAATATTTATAATTAATTTTACATTGGTCAAATATGGCAATAAATAACAACATGGTTGTGTTTTCCCTAGTGTTAACTAGGTCGTTAGTCGATATTAACCAATTTAAATACCAATGCCTTCGTTGAAGTACAATCTCAAGCACAAGTACAATCATTTACAGACTATTTAGGTGAAATTTGATTTCTAATTTACATTAAGTTACACTTAGTAGCGACATATTTTGCCATATTCTTTTTGTCAACATTGTATCACTAAGATATTTAGAGTTTGGTCTATGGTCAAAAACTAAACTAATATCCATTATTAATTGACTAGACCACTTTAAAGCACTTAATTCAATCTGATAACAATTGTCAACTAAATCGATTCACTCTAGCCAGAGTTTTGATTTTACGTGTACAACCCATTACTATGATACTAAACTTCTATAATAAAGGAGATGAATTCTCTCTTAAGTAGTGTTTTACTCCAAATAGTTTAATATATACCCAGCTATGGCAGTAACATGATCATGATGCCATGTGATTGACCATAATCAAAGTATAACATGTTACTTAAGATCGATAGTACCCTCAAGTTTAAAGATCACCGCACATCGTTACGATGCGATCTTATTTTGACTTAGTTGTACTAATCTATAGAAGACTCTCGTCGAGATGTTTTACAATTTTTCCCAAGTACTTAACCTTATCGTGCCCCCAACGGTCATGAGTATGGACAACACTACGTGCACTTGTCTCAACGGATGCATCAGTATTATTTTCCCAATACATATAGGCTAGGAACATTTAATAAGTAAGTAACTATATACAATCCACTACTCATGGTTATGAACACATTCGTTACTACAATCGATAAAAGACTACTCCTAAGGATTTTTTTTACTTATACATGGTTAATGTAATTTCATTATTTATGTCTATATAACAACACATTTAAAAGAAAATAAAACCAAAAGAATACTTTATTTTGAACAAGATTATTTACAGAGTTAAGTTCGCATAATTATTTACATTATTTTCCATAGGGCACACCCTTAGCTCTATCAATATCCCACGTTCACTTGGGGAAAATTACAGAGTCTCATCCTTACGCCTTCGACTAGTATACCTAACTAAGAATGAGAAATTACCTTAGTGAATGGATATGAGATGTTATCATTAGTATCCACTCTCTTGATCATGATATCCTTATCATTGGTAAACAGCTTACCATATGGGATATATGAAGGATGGGTCTCTACTTCTTGTGAGCTCTCAGCCCTTGGAAATCTATATTGCCCCAATATTATCACAATACATGCACATTAAACTTTCAATTCTTGGGATCACTCCAAGATCTGTAATGAATTCTCACATCCAAATTACTTCTTTTGTGCAACGTTCAAGGAAATGAACTCACCTTCATGGTTGAATTGACTATAACTTCTTTTTTGGAACTTTTCCAACTAATGACCCCTCCCTTGGGGTTAACACAAAACCCAGAACTAAGATACTTTTATCTACATCACTTTGAAAATTCAAGTCCTAGTACCTCTTCATAAGGAGTTCGACTTTTCCATACATGAGGGACAAATCCTTAGTACTTACCAGTTACTTAAGGAAGACCTTTACTGTCGTCCAATGATTTTCCCCATATTTAACATATATCAAATAACTTTACCTACTACAAAAGTGACATCCGGCCTAGTATATAATATAGTGTACATGATGGATCATATTGCTGAAGCATAAGAAATCCGACTCATCTGCTTTCTTTCCTCATCTGCGGATGGGAAGTTCTTCTTAGAAATGACAATTCCATGGCATATTGGAATATTTATGTGCTTGGACTTTTTCATAGTAAATCATCTTAGTATGGTATCTATGAAAATTAATTGGGACAATCTAATAACCTTCTTAATCATTCTTTGTAGATCTTAATCCCTGATAATAAGGATGCCTCTCCTAAACTCTTCACGGAGAAAATATTAGACAACCAAGCTTTCACTGATTTAGACATAGGTACATCGTTACTAGTAAGTAGCAAGTCAACAATGAATAATAATAAGAATGTTATATATATATGTGTGTGTGTGTGTGTGTTTATGTATATATTTATGTATGTATGTATTGATATCACCATTTTGTTCTTTCCTATATATGCATGCTTCCATTGTGTTTTTGACCGAAACCAAATTGTTTATTTACCTTGTCAAAACGTTTATTCTAACTCCTAGATGCTTGATTAAGACCATAGATTGATCTTAGGAGTTTACATGCCTTATCACTGCTCCCACTGACCTTGAAACCCACTAGTTGTGACAAATAATTAGTCTCTTCTAAATCACATTGTTTAGAAATGTTGTTTTGACATCCATTTACCATATTTCATAGTCATAATAAGATGTAACTTCAAATAGAAGCTGAACTAATTTAAGGATGGCAATTTATGAAAATATTTTTCCATAATCAACACCTTGAATTTGAAGGAAACCTTTAGTCGCCACCCTTGCTTTTATAGGTCTCTACCTTTCATATGTACTGATCTTTTTATTAAAGATCCATTTACAAATATTGGGTTTCACCACTTCAGGTATGTTCTCCAAAGTCCAAACTTTTTGTTTTTGCATGGAATTGATGTCGGATTTCATAGCATAAACCACAAGGCAGAGCCTTATTCTCCAAGGCTTGTCAGTATGAAAGGGGAACGTCGTCATAAATGACACAATATGCATACACTATATCTATGAGAAACCATTAGCATCTCTTTGATGCACAAGATTCCCTACTATACATTTTAATGGGTTACGTATCTTCTATCAGTGTTGAATTACTATTTAAGTATTTGATTTTTATAGAAGTTTATTGGATCTTATCCAAGTCATTCTTGCTTCCACTAGTTTCTTGTGAAAGAAATTCCTTTTCTAGAAATGTGGCACGTCTTGAAACAAACATCATTTATTTCTTAGTATTATATAATATGCATCCACTGGAATTTCTTGAATACCTTATAAACTTACATCAAATGATTATTGCTTTAATTTTATTAGGTTTTAATTTCTTAACATAAGCTAGACAACCCCATGCCTTATGGTAACTAGGTGGGCTTTCACCAGTCCGTAACTCATATAGACTTTTAGGCATGGACTTAGATGCTCAGAATTTAATATATATGTCAGGGCTTCTAGCGAACAACCTCGAGAGAAAAAAAGGATATAAAATGCCACTCATCATCGATCGAACCATGTCTAACAAAGTTTGATTCCCCCTTTCTGAGGTACCCTTTTTTTAAGGAGTATAAGGAGAACTGACTTGCGAGAGAATCCCATTCTCTTTTAGGTATTCTTGGACTTCATATCCAATATACTTACCGTCTCTATCAGATCGAAGTATTGTAATTTTCTTATTAATCTGTTCTTCTATACTTCATTATTACATTCTATAATTTACCATAAATCTTTGATTGTATTTTATTTAAATACACATATTCATATCCACATAAATCATCAGTGAACATAACGAAGTACAAAGTTCCACCTATGGTAGTAGAAGACATACGACCACATTCATTAGTATATACTAGTCCTAAGAGTTCACCTACGCTTTTGTTGCTCCCATTGAATAGGTACTTGGCCATTTTAGCTTTAAGACACAATATAGAAGCACCAATGATTTAGAAACAAATGATTAGAAACCTTTGGTTTCTTATCCTGTTCATTTATTTCATTCTAATGTGGCCTAATCTACAATGTCCAGAGCAACTGTCATTTACTTTAGACATGTTAATATTTTCTAAAACAAATATACGGTTATTAAGAAGCACATAAATGCTATTACTTACAATACCAAAACAAACATTTATTATCATAGAAAATATTCATACTACCGTCATTGAAAATAAAACTACATCCATTCTCCATCAAATGGGAGACATAAATTATTCCACTTATAAATTTCGGTACATAATAACAATCATATAAAATTAAATCATGTCCACTTGAAAGTTTCACATAGCAATCCTCTACTAAGACAACAGCTATAGTAGCTCCATTCGCAACATTGAATTCTATACTCTCTCTTGCAACAGGCCTCTTGCTCCTAAGCCCATGTAACAAATTACAGATATAAGTTTCGAACCAATATATAAAATCCAATTAGAAGCACATAGAGATATATAATTTTTTACGAAGAAAATATCTTTAAGAGTTGAATCAGATTCCTTCCTCTTGAGCATCTTCAAATAATGTGAATTGCTCCTCCCTTCTTTGAGAAAAAGTGACATTCACCCATCTCATGACTAGCCCAGGCTTTACCCTTACCACCTTTAGACTTACACTTTCTATTCTTCCAACTACTTGCGGAAGAGGTACCCTTAACATAAAGCACCATATTTGATTCCTTCACAAATGTACTCCCGGCTGTCTTTAACATATCAACGAGCTCCATGAAAGTACACTTCAACAAGTTCATATTGAAGTTCAATATAAATGGATCAAAATACGGAGTCAGCGATCCAAGAATAAAGTAATTCTATAGCTTGGTGTCTAGTGCCATTCCTTACTCAGCCAACATCTCAATGTACCTAATCATATTGAGTACATGATCTTGGATCGGAGCGCCCTTTCCCACCTTCACATGAAGCATTTTCCATAATTTATCATACCTTGTGGTACAAGAGTACTCACCACACAATCCTTGTCGGTGCTTGAATATGTCATGAACATTCATGTTTTTGTGTTGCCTTTAGAGCTTGTTGCTCATAGTGGCCAACACATAGCATTGGGCAAGCTCACAATCTATTGACTTCTTTCTATAAGCCTTAACTTGTTTAGGTATGGCGTCTTTATTGAGTATAGCCTTTGGCTCATTGGCGACAGTAGACCAAATTTTTTCATATGTGAGTGAAATCTTAAGGTTCCTTAACAATTCTTTGTAGTTTGCGCCTAGTGGATTTTTATCGAGAAATAGCTTCATGGTTGCCATTTGATCTATATGAATTCATTAAAGTAAAGTTGATAACATTACTTTGTTATTATAATTATTAGAAGGGGTTATTACAATTATCTAATAAGGCTTGTGATGACCCACCTCCTCGACCCTCGAAGATTGATGCTCATACATCCTCGGTATTCATGTGCCGCAAATTCAAGTGCCGGAGAGGCAGATAATCATGGGGTAAAAGAATATAAAGGCAGAAGATAGAACAAACAGAATCTCACATCGCATTAAAACAACTTATAATTTTACATATGGAAGACGCATACAATCGCTCTAAGTGATTTATCAGAGTTACAGCATGTAATTACCCAGCCAGGATAGTTATAATGGTTTATCCTTACAAGTGCTAGTATATACATGATACAAATACAGCAGAATATAGATAACTTCTTCAAAAGACCCAAAATGCTCCATGCTCCATTCCAAAATACTTCAAGCTTTCCTAACTACTTAGCTACCCGGGGAAATTAGGGCACCTAGAGTTTAAGGGAAAAGAAAAATAAACTTCGGGTCAATTATGGGACCGGTGTGAAACTCAAAATATGGATGTTTTTAAAACAAAAGTTATCTCATAAGACCACGTCGCACATAAACACAGAATGGGTTTTTACCTTATGATAACCAAAACATTTACAATGTAAAATCATTTGATATTATTTTTAATGACATTCTTTGAAAACATTTGCAAGTAAACTTATTCATCTTAGTCGAAATTGTTACCATTATTAAATTCTGGATATGTTTGGCTCTGCAAACAAAACTCTTACAAGGCTCGTTCGGAGAATGAATTCCATACAATGGCAAGGTGAGGGACTACCTTCTGTACAGTATACCTCTAGAGGGATATACCTAGGGTCCAGATACTGAACCCCTATACCAACATGGATCCGGCCTACCCCTTAGCTGGATAGTACCGAATATGACATCACCCCGGTCGTTACTGACCTTTAACGGGATCCGGAAGCATACACCACATACTCTACATATAGAGAGTAATCTAAAAAGGTGATGACCATTTCCTAATGGACGACCCACATAGCTCTACCGCATCTACCCTGCTTTAGCCATTTCTGGTTGATGAGGCCTGAGGTAACGTTTTACCTTTCACATAGCACATTACACTTTGAATGCCACACTGCCATTCCATGATCACACAACTGATTTCTGCAAATGTATAACTCCCAAGCTTGTACGTCTCAGGAAAGGGTGTTAAGCTAAGAGAAGTTGTCTTCTCCGCCACCAAACAGATGATACGTTCAAAGAGATCAATCAATGTAATTAGAAACGCAACGTCGGACATTCGTCCATATAAGTTGTACAGGAACAGGAAAAACCATAGGCACTCTCCTACCACATCCTATCAAGAATTACCCTTAGGATTGGTAGCGAGAAGTCCTTGCATCGAAGATCTCAAATGAAGAACTACTGCCACATAAATATGATATGGGAAATTTCCCCCGAGGGTCGGTGACAAGTGGCCCTACATTCCATCTTCCAAATCATTTCCATGTCTTCAGCTCGAATACGTAAATTGGTTCGAATTGGGTTCCAGATAAGAATTACTCAAATCCGACCTCAGTTCCTTCAAACCAATCATCGATAAAAAAGGTCAAGTATATAGGTGAATATCATTTGATTAATTCATTCCTTTTTATCAAAAATATCTTTAGAGATATATAACTTTAAATCATTTCTTTTTTATATATACAGAATCATTAAACCTCTCTTTATCTTTAGAAAACTATTTGTTTCAATCTTAACAAAGATTTTTTAATTTCAAATCAAAATTTTGATTGAGTTGAAACCATGTTATCTAGGATGTTAATCCAAAAATATATAATATTAAGTGAGAAGAATCTATAGAAATCATCTAATTCTACTCAATATCAATTTCCATATTCAACAAGTACTATGGGCGGAATAACGATGAAATCACCTTTTAAATTCCACGACTAGTTCGAGTTCCTTCCTCGGAAGTTAACACCAAGTATAAGAAGATTATCTCCATAAAATCTAAGTTATATATATTTGGAAAATTATATCCTTTATACTTTGGGAAATTCTGATCTGAGTAATAAATCAAATTTACTATCCCCTCCGTCGAGCTAGTTTGGATAGCCAGGGAGAGCAAGAAACTGATTTTCCAAACCCAAGCCTAGACGCTATCTCTCTGTCACCCATAAGGTGGTCAAGTTATTTGATCGACTCAAAATCTTTTAACATACTTAATTAACTTTTAATTATTTATTTAACCACTTTATAAATCCTTCAAATCACCTTTAAAATGCTTTATTATTCATTAAAAACATTTACAAAAGATTTGGAAAAGAATTATTGTATTTAGAACTATATTTCAAAAGTTGTAGAAATGTGCTGCAAAACTGCTGTGAATGGTGCTTTTTAAGCTGTATTGATCAAAACAACTTTTCTACCATTTGGAAATTCATTTTTATAACTCAAATCACTTTTAAAAACATTTCAAAAGATTGTTAGAATTTATTTCATATTTTTAAACAATGAAAAATATCTATTTTAAAACATTTACTACTTTGGCCTCCAAACTGCCAAAGTGCGATTTTATTTAAAACTTGATTTGCTTATATTAAAATTTTACCAAATGAAATCTCGATTTTCTTTGTTTGAAAGCTATGGATATAATAGTTTGGAAAATTCTTATCTCGAAGAATTTCGAGCTATATTCCATTATATATATTCGTTTGACTATTACGACGCGAAATCGTGAACTACCGTTACGCATCGCGTCTATTTTTGATTCAATTATCAATATTCATTTAAATGCCAAAACACTTTAAATGTTTATAAAACATTTATAAACCATATTAAACCATTTTTAAGGGATTTGAACATTCTATATACACCATTTAATTCAATAAAGGAAAGTGATTTTCATTGTGCTTATCGACGTATATTAGCGTGAATTATTTCAACATCAAACATCTATATTATCATATTCAAAATATTATAAACAACCATCATAAACAATCATATCCAAACATATATATCAACCAATATATCATATAATAAATAGAGTTTCTCGCCTTTGATTAAATGACTAACTAAAAATTGGCTATAGCTTCGCTAATTCAAACTTTTAACTTACGATCGCTTGGATTATTGCTCCTAGATGGCTTGGCCTTGACCCTTGGATGCTTGGGTGTTCATGGCCATGACTTGGGAGGTGGGAAGGGCACGGCCTTTGGTGGTGTGTGGTGGTGGCCGTGGGTGAAGAGGAGTGGATTTAGCTTGGTTTTGAAATGTATGGATATGTATTTCATATGTTTATAATATTTGCACTATTTTAGCATAACTTTCTTACTATTTTTTTATATGAAGAGAATCCATATGAGAGGCCATTAGAGCTTGAAAAGAAGAGGAGGAGGAAGTGAAATGGTGTTAGGACATGAGAGGATGTAGGGTGTTTATTTATAGGAAGAAAACTTGAAAAATATCATGATATTTTTTATGTAATACACCACTTCTCTCCTCCCTTACCTCATCCTTACACACGTTAGTCCTTCCCCCCATGTGCTCCATCACTTCATTTCACTTCCAAACCATGTGCATTGACTTAAGGAAGATTAAGGATGAAGTTTGTGAAAATATCTTATATATTTTGTTATATATATTTATATATAAATGTATATATGTTATATGTATGTATGTATATGTTCATGAGTGCATGTGACATGTAAATACATGTGCATGTATGTGCATAAAAGAATAAACAATGTTTCAATGACTTTGAACAACTTCCGTTCGTTAAATCGTTGAAAATTGAGAAACCGATTCTCGGTCACATTTTCACTTATTAACTGATATACATATAAATGTAAACAAAATTAGAAAACTAATTTCTCATCATTATTAATAAATTAAAATGATCTCATTTGAATTATAAAAAAATATAAATCAATATTAAACCGTTGCTTACAAAAAGTGTTGTTATACAAATAAACCGATATCGATTTTACTTATAATTTCAAATTACTTTTATTATAAAATCATTATAAATCATTCATTATTACTTTATAACTAATTAAAATGAATTATAAACATTTTAAAACCATTATTTAAATAATTTAAATAATTATTAAATCATTAATTCTCAATTTAATTTAGTAAATCAATTATTAAATATAAGGGCATCACTAATGATGTCATATATGCTTTTTATTTTCCAAAAAATAAAATAAATAATTTCATTTCTTATTCTTGTTCAAAAATAAAAATAAGTGTATGTATCCAGCTCCGTGCGCGACGTTTTACGATTTTAGAGCTGTTTATCGATAAAACGGTTTCCGTCCATTTTATCGATTTTTACCAAAGGGTATATTTTTCTTTTAAATATATTTCTTCAAAATAAGTTCATCCATATTATTTATAACTTAAAAAAAACATCATTTATATTTAAAAATCTTATTTTTGAATATTTTGAAATTTTTTCTGAAGTGATGAATTTGTGGGTCATTACATACTTGCTCCCTTAAAAGAATTTCGTCCTCAAAATTAAGGATAAGAAGAAGATAACTCGAAAACAAATACATATATATAATAAGATAAAATATGTATATATATATATATAAGATATGGCCCGTGACTACACTATAGGTCGGTGAGTACATTACATCGATACAACACATAGATTAATCATCCAATCTGAACTTAGGATAAGCCTTCCTTATTCTGTATTCTGTTTCCCAAGTGCAATCATTAGCATCACCACTCCATCGAACTTTGACTAGTCTCACAACCTTTCCGCTTAATCGTTTCTCATTGAAAGTGACTATGATATAGGATCGTGTGATATAGAATATATAATAGATAACTAGTGCGGAAAGTAACTGTAAAATAAAAATAACAATAAAGTAAAATGACACCAGGAATTTTTATACTGGTTCGAACTCCCGTTCTACGTCCAGTCCCAGACTCCTTCTGGAATTAAACTAGCAACCCTCACTTAACCCGGAGGAATAGGTTTACATCGCCTGAGCAACCGAACAGGACTTCTACCGCCTAAGCAACCGAGTAGGATTTCTACCGCCTGAGCAACCGAACAGGACTTCTTTACAACTAGACAAAAATATCTGACTATAGTGTGCTCTTTAAATAGCACTGATAAGGCAATTAAGTACAATCTTCCTATAATCTTCTCCTTTATGATATATAGTGTAACGTGCTTGAGAAATGTGGAAGATAGAGTAACCAAGGATTAGAAATTGTATGCAGTTTGAGTGCAAATTGAAAACGGAGAATAAGAATTCAAGAATACTAAAACTAGTTACGTAATTTGTTTGTTGAATTCTGAAATTTATTTGTAGAGATTAAAAAGTTGCAATCATTCATGAATGATAACATTGAAAAGAAACAGGTGCAACTATTGATTTGAAAATGTTTCTCTTCGATGAAGAGAAGTGTCTTTTCATAAAAATAGCCGTTGTAAATATTTAGCCGGTTGAAATAATAATTCAGCCTTCTGAATTTGTTAAAATCGAAACCAGCAAGGAAACAGGCAAATTTTGGCCTAAAACAGTCGGTTGAATCCCTCCTGAAGCTTTTTTTACTAGGCCCTACGTCTCCATTACCAACTTTACCCTTACTTTTCACTAACCTATAAATTCATCTTTTCAACTTTTACCTCTTCACTTCATAACCCTATCTCAGTTATTTCAAATTCTCAGCTTTTACTTTTAAATTTTTCAACAAAAATGGCTCCTAGATCAAAACGCACAAGGGATTCCGCCTCCGATCCTTCCGAAGACCAGAATCGTCGATGGCTTTGGAATGATGTTATTGTCTCCTGCTACAATTCTATGAAAAATTCCAACATTTTTGAAGGGGCTTTTATGAAATTCCCAGATTTCGCAGCATATCGGATTAGAGAAATGGCCGAGCAATTCCACTTTGACAATCTCATAGGGTATGCTCCCAATAATGTTAGAATTAACCATCTTTTGATTAAACTTTTTCTTGCAAATTTGAATCTAGACCACCATAATCCCCAAAATCGAGAAGATTGTGTTTGGTCAATAGTTTGTGGTACTAAAATCTTTTTGCCTTTGCAAAGATTAGGCAATATTTTAAATTGTTCCTTTCAAGGAGTTGATATAGATGATATAGAAATTGTTATGGATCATAGAGATGAAGTTTCACATCGTTTCTTGTCCGATCACCTTACCAATTTAAGTGCATTAAAATCTAGCGCCTTAAGACCACAAGCACGTCCTTTTCACCGTGCTTTCATTCGCTCCTTACAACCTCGAATGGGAAATTATGAAAAAGTTTATAAAAGAGATTTTCAACCTCTCTATTCAATCTACTCCAACCAACAAATAAATTGGGAAAAAATCAGTATAAATGAATTTCAAGACATCACAATCCGAAGGAAATATAAGACCATCCATTATGGTGCTTATATTATGCGTATCCTTCTCAACTTCGGTGTTCCAATGCCCGACTCTGAGTATTCAAACATTAGCGAGTTAGGCGCAAAAACCTTTGGATTGATGGGTCTTCCTCCCCGGCCTCCTCTACAACAAATCATATCATTTCAAGAATGGTCTGACAATGTTCAACGAGGTGTTCCACAACCTCGTGACACTAGTATTGCCTCTTCTTCGCATACCCAACATGAAGAAGAAGAAGAGGACGATGAGTCCATTCAAGTTGTTGGCCCAGAAACTTCCTCCAGACAAGTTATCATCACCCTCTCTTGAAATCAATCAAAACTTCATCGGAAAATTAAATCTCTTGAAAAGAAGACGGAGAAGAAATTCAACTCCATAAAAGGATTTTTTAATAGGATATGGGATAAAATCTCTTGTTCGGGTTCTACATCCACCGAAGCTTACAACCCATCTTCCTTCCAATGGTCGTCTTCGAGTTTGGATAATGATGATTATGTGCTCTCTACCTCTATCTAGCTTTTTATTTTTTTTCTACGAACTTTAGCATTTTGGTTTGTAATATTTTTTCCAAACTTCTATGGTTCTCTTTTAGTTGTCTATGTAATATTGTATGGATATTGTGATTTTATTTTCGTAATGACATCTCGAATATGTGTTTTAATTTATGCTCTGCAATGTTTAAGTGCGTTTATTTTATATCCTTCTTTTTGTCGATGACAAAGGGGGAGAAAGTTAGCTTAATTTATTGTGCATATTGACAGGGGGAGTAGGAGTATTCATGTAAGTATTTATGTAAATATATTATTTATACTTATATAGTTGTCATCATCACAAAGGAGGAGAATGTTAGAATCTCAATTTTCATCGTTTTGATTGTGACAACTATATAAATCAATATTTGTGTGTACTAATCACTTATGCAGGAGATTCGTTGCAGATTCGTATTCAGAATATTTTAAATTTGATAGTCTTTTGTTTAGAGTCTGTATACTATTTAGAAATATGTTAAAATCTCTCCTGAATGGTATATATATAAACATACACACACATGCTTAAACATGCACAAGAGGCTAAAAACAGCCGGCTGAATGAACTCATTCAACTGTCTATTTGCTGAAACATTTTTATTGTTTCACAATATTCAGCCGGCTGAATGAGTTGATTCACTAGCTGTTTTAGGCCAAAATTTGCATGTTTCCTTGCTGGTTTCGATTTTAACAAATTCAGAAGGCTGAATTAATATTTCAGTCGGTTGAATATTTATAACGGCTATTTTTATGAAAAGGCACTTCTCTTCATCGAAGAGAAACATCTTCAAATCAATAGTTGCATCTGTTTCTTTTCAATGTTATCTTTCATAAATGATTGCAACTTTATAATCTCTATAAACAAATTTTGGAATTCAACAAACGAATTACTTAACTGATTTTAGTATTCTTGAATTCTTATTCTCTATTTTCAATTTGCACTCAAATTGCATACAATTTCTGATCGTTGATCACTCTATCTTCCACATTTCTCAAGCACGTTACACTATATATCATAAAGGAGAAGATTATAGGAAGATTGTACTTAATTGACTTATCAGTGCTATTTAAAGAGCACAATACAGTCAGATATTTTTGTCTAGTTGTAAAGAAGTCATGTTCGGTTGTTCAGGCGATAGAAGTCCTATTCGGTTGCTTAGGTGGTAGAAGTCCTGTTCGGTTGCTCAGGCGGTGTAAACCTATTCCTTCGGGTTAAGTGAGAGTTGCTAGTTTAATTCCAAAAGGAGTCTGGGACTGGACATAGAACGGGAGTTCGAACTAGTATAAAAGTTCCTGGTGTCGCTTTACTTTACTGTTATTTTTATTTTACAGTTACTTTCTGCACTAGTTATCTATTATATATTCTATATTACATGATCCTATAGCACAGTCACTTTCACTCATCATGATCCATAATTCAAATTGGTTGTTTGATGATAGTCAAGTTTGGCTCAATTTCCAAATCTTCTTGGGCAGCTTCTTCCACTATTTGTTCTGGGTCGTACACATATTTTCACAAATGAGATACGTGAAAAAAAATATGTACAGCTGACAATCTTTTTGGTAATTTGACTCGATAAGCCTATGGGCCAATCCGTTCAAGGATTGGGAAAGGTCTAATGTACCGAGGTGCCAATTTTCCAGCTCTCCAAAATCTCAACAATCCTCTCATCAGGGAGACCTTTAAGAATATGAAATCACCAAATGAGTACTCTAAATTTCTTTGTCTTTGATCCTCATAACTCTTCTTCCTGCTCTGGGCTTTTTTCATCTTCTTTCTTATCAAGTCTACATTTTTCGAGGCTTCTCTAATCATGTCAAGACCTAGTGCTAACCGATCTCCGGTACTGTACAATTAATGCCCCGCTATTTCCCCGCTATAACCCAGCTATATCTCATAGTGGATTATACCAGTATGATTTTTCCAAATAACCTCAAAAATAGCCTTTCCGCTTTAAGCCCCACTATTTCCGCTATATCATGTTAACCCCTGCTATATCCCACTATTCCCGCTATATCTACTATAAACAAAATGAATTGAAAAATGACATTTGTACATTATAAAAATTATGAAATTGTTTCTTTTAATTGAACTTTTTTAACATATTTGCATAAACCAAAGTATTCTAATATTCTATTAAATTTAGTTATGTTAAATATCAGTTTATGTTTGTTTACAATATATTTACACATATTTTTATTTAAAATTAAATATGTATTAATTATAATTAAATTGAATGTTAATTATCCATTCAATTACCATTTATATATTTGTAAAAACATTAAGTAAAAGTTTTATATGCTAAATTAGAGTCATCCGCTATATCCTCGTTGTATCCCCACTATAACTTTTTGCACCTCCATCGCATTGAATCCGCTGAGAGCTTTAACCGCACAGCTCCAGTCTCGATCCAACATGCTGGGGATCTACATGGACGACCATATAAAGCTTCGTACAGTGTCAGGCCAATACTAACCTGATAGTTGTTGTTATAGGAGAACTCCACAAGATGAAGATAATTTTCCCAAGAACCTCCGAAATCTAAAATGCAAGCTCTCAAAAGATCTTCCAACACTCGATTTACCCTTTCAGCTTGCCCATCGTTCAAGGGATGATATGCGGTGCTTATACTTAGCTTCGTTCCAAAAGCTGTTTGCAATGCTTCTCTGAACTTACTGGTAAAGATCGGGTCTCAATCATTGACTATGTTGCTTGGGACACCATGTAATCAAACAATCTCCCTCATGTATATTTCTGCAAGACTTGCAGCAGTTCATGTTGGCTTTATAGGGATAAAGTGTGCGCTTTTGGTTAATCGATCTATAATAACCTAAATGCCTTCATTTCCCTTTCTTGATCGAGGAAAGCCGTCGATGAAATCCACTGATATTTGGTCTCATTTCCAAGTTGGAATTTCAAGATGTTGGAGTAGTCCAGCAACCTTTTGTTGATCACTCTTGATCTGTTGACAATTCGCACATCTGCTAACATGGATTGAGATGTCTCTCTTCATGCTTTTCCACCAAAATGTCTGTTTCACATCCTTGTATGTTTTGTTAACTCTTGGGTGGATATTCAGTTTAGATTGATGGTATTCTATCAGTACTTCTTATCTTGAACACAAATTCTCCCTTTTAACAGTAATATACCACCGTTATCGATTTCAAAGCTTGAACTCAGCCCTTGGCGTACTCTTTTAAAAGTTCCCCTTAGCTGCTGATCTCTTTCTACTTGGTGGCGATTCTATCTAGAACGGTCGGGGTAACTACAAGATAAGTTATAATGGCATGCTTTCTACTCAATGCATCCACTACTACGTTGGCCTTCCCGGGTGTATATAAGATATCCAGATCATAAAATGCAAGAAATTCTAACCAACGCTGCTATCTCATGTTCATTGGGATTTGTTGATTGAGAATATATTGAATTGTTTGTTTGGATAAATTGTTTGATTGGGATAATCGTTTGGTTGTTGTGATATTGAATTGATTGGTAATATCGATTGAATTGTTTGGATAGAATGTTGTTTGGGATATTAGTTGAAATGGTTGTTTTTGATATTCGGTGCGATTTTGGATTAGACTATGAGTTTTTTGAATGTTGGATTGTCCAAAAATGCAAAGGAGATGATATCCGTTTGCATTTTGATATGTATATTTTACATCTCTTAGGGCCATTTAGTTGACAGTGATTCCTCTAATTAGAACTATTGGTCCAAATGGATCGTAAAGTCTTACTAGTTGTGTGTACATTTATTGGTGACTTGAATTTGATGTAATTAAATTTAGGTCAATCGATAAAATATATATTGATGATTTTGGAGTATTTTGCTCTATAATTTATATTTTATTCGATTTATTGATTTTCTCATTTTAAAAATATTTTAGAAAGTTTTGGGACATTATTTTTGGTGTTTTAAAATTTATTTGAAGTATAATTATAAATAAATAAAAGTGGTTGAGAAGTAAATTGGCAACTGGAAATTGTTTTGAAATAAAGTTGTTTGACATAAAAATAGTGAATTTTCAATATATTGAAATGTATGGAATTTTATAAGTTTTGAGAGGTTCTTAATAATAATTTGGAAAAAGGAAATTCCTTGATAAAATTGGATATTTATTTAAAAGGATATAAGAGAAATTCTATATAATGAGAATATTTGATTTGTGTTATGATTTAATTCTGTATAGTGAGGATGTTGAATAAACATATTAGTAGTACCGGAGATATGGGATGCTCGGTAATATTTTTCCAGTTATTATTGACTCATATTATAGAATTTTTTTGATTTGATGAGTATAGTTTACTAGCTTCTAGTAAACATACGAGTAACATTAAGTGGTATGGAACGCTCAAGTAATACTTGTTCGATTACTATTAGAGAGTAGATGTAACTTATATTCTTGAGATAGGTTAGGAATTTTTGATATCCTCTAGAGATGACTCCTTGGAGCTTAGTAGTCGAGAGTTATATTACTCTCCGAGGACTACAAGCTCGAGATATGTGAAATTTACAAACTTATTCTCTTAGGACTAACTAGTCGATTACATTATTAGTTACTCTTAGGATTAGTAGTCAAGGAACTAATATGTTGTGACGCTCTCATTAGGACGTGTGGAGTTAGAGTACTTATTATTACTCTCCTTAAGACTAATCTCGCCGAGAGTATATTTTGTTACACCTCTAAGGACTAACTAATCGAGTATCATCATCTACTCTTAGGGATAGTAGTCGAGGATTGTTATGTTGATATGCTCTTATCAGGACTCATATAGTCAAGAGCAATGGTTGTTAGTCTCATCGGGACTTATAGAATCGAGAGTACTAGTTATTACTCTCATTTGGGCTTTATACAATCACGAGTATTTGTTGGGAATCTACGTCAATGGTTTAACGCCAATATGGAGAGCGCGTAAATTAGGCCCACCAAATAGGCTAGTTATCTATCCTAGCAGTCCTGATTGTAGGGTCGCACCTCGGATTTGTGATGTCACCTTGTTGAGTTTGTAGGCCGAGACTTATTTCTCTCATTAGAGCCATTGCCCTGACATCACTTAAGGACCAACAGCCCATTGCCAAGGGTAAGTAGGAATCATGACCAATACTTGGCGTTGTCCGACAACTTGTTTATGACATGCGATGGATGAGTGTAACAACCCGCATATTTATCGATTTTATATTTAAATATCTTATTTAAATATTTTAATCGTTAGTCGGATCTTAGTCCGAAAAGCTACTTTTTGCATACAGTCAAATTAGGACTCAAGACCACCCCCATTGAGTTCAAAATGACGTTTGCGATCTTTTTGAGTATAAACTTTGACATGTTTGGAGATAGTGGAATTTTTGCCGCTTTTTGCTTAGGGCTTTGGTTTGGGCTGAACCACTTACTAACTCAGTCCCAACCCATCTCCTCTTCATCACTTCCTTCTTCATTAATTCCTAACTCTAAAGCTTCTTCAAAAATTGTGGAGGGAATGGGAAATTAAAATTCCAAGCTCAAGTTCATTTGCAAATTCAACATCTAACTCCAAATTCAAAGTGAAGCATTGATTCAAGCTTGTGGTTGCTTCTCACTTTGCTTTCAAGCTCGGTTTCCATCAATTTCCGTAAAAAGGTGAGATTTTTATCTCACATTCTTGCCTATAACTATCATTGGATTGTTGGGAATGATTCCCTATCACTTGTGCATTTGCATTTGGTTTGGATTGGATTGTGAAAAACCCCCAATTTTTAGTGTTCTCGGTGAAATTCTGGACTTAGGTCATTCTGCCTTGCTAGCTAGCGCACGTGGAAAAGTCTCTGCCTGCATTTAGCTCGTTCTGGACTTAGGTCATTCACCCTTAGCTCGTTTCCCCCTTAGGTCGCTCGGCGATCTAAAGCATTGCTGGGTCGCTTGCCTAGCTCTTTAAAACACTAGGTCGCGATCGATTGGGTCGTTCTGCCTACAAATAACACGGCTACGTTAGGTCGTTAAAACTCATAGGTCGCTCGGACTTACGTATTCCTTTAGGTCACGTATCCCTTAGGTCGCGTACCACTAGGTCGCTCGACCATTCAACCAGTTAGGTCGCGCCTTTCCTTACCTCGGCCATGAGTTAGGTCGCTCGACCTGTCTTCCCTTTAGGTCGCTCGCCTAGTTAGGTCGTTTGGATATTATAGGTCGCGCCACATGCTTAGGTCGCTCACCTAGGTCGCTCAGCATGTTATACTTAGGTCGTTCGACCTATCCCACTTTAAGTCATAACCCACTAGGTCGTTCGCCCAGACTTAGTTGCATCATTCACTTAGCTCGACCGTGTTAGGTCGCTTACCCCATTAGGTCACGTAATACGTTAAGTCGCACCATGCTTTGGTCGTTCCATCACTTTAGGTCGCTCGACCTGTTTGCTCCATAGGTCGCGCCATCTTTTAGGTCGCGTGCTACTCCTAGGCCGTAGCTCCTTAGGTCGCTTGCACTTTAGGTCGGCCACACTAGGTCGCAGATTCCCTAAGTCGTAGGCCGTGGAGTTTAGTCTGCATTTCTACTTTGATGGATTTGGAATTGAATTCCTTGGATTTTTCTCACGTCTTCGAATGTGAATTTTTGTTATTCGATTTGTTTCAACAATTGTTTTGTGCCTTGTCACTTTAAAAATATAAAGGTTTCAATACTAGTAGTAAATATCAAAACTCTTTCATCAAAACGATTTCAACTCTAATTACAAAGCTCTTTTTCCTAAACCATTTTCCAATCTATTAGTATATACAAGCCTTTACTTCACTCGGATGAGAAATCTAATTAAACGGCTTAGCAAAATAGGTGGTATGAAACGCTTGCGTTTACTTCGTCGGTTAATTCTTGGACTTGTTCGACTGAACCTTTTGTGACAATTTCCTAGTGAAGATCTACAATTTGTTCGTTAATATTTAAGTTAAGCTAGTGGTTATGGGACATGAAGCTAAACTCATATATTTACTAGCTTAGTGTAATTGACACTTCTTGATGATCATGACGATCATTTTTGTGATTTAGACTAGCGATTGAGCGATGTCTCTTTGTCTGCGAGGGAGACTAGACCCCGTTTGTGTGATGTTTCTACTCACATATGTGGGGTAGCGCCCCATGGTCTCCGGGCCATTCGTGTGTTCGATGGTTTCCGGGCCATTCGTGTGTTCAAAGGTCTCCGGGCCATACGTGTGTTCGATGGTTTCCGGGCCATTCGTGTGTTCGAAAAAATTAAATGGTTAGCTTCCCTGAGATAGCTTCTCGTTCGTGTGTTACATATGTTGGTGAGCTTTCATGCTCCCGTTCGTGTGATAGGCCTCCCCCTTTATATGATTTCTGGATTTCGTGTGTTGATTTCTGGAATTTGTGCTTCACCAATTTTCGTGATTTTCACTGATATGTTTTATCAATTTTTGTGCACTGGTGAATTCGTGTGTCATTGCCTTTTTGTGGATTTGGATCTTTGAGAAGATTCTTGTGATATTGATTAATCTCTGGTTGATTATCATTTACATGCTTATAGTAGTATGCCATTATGATTATTATATGTTTATGCCATATCTCTTATTCTTTATCATGTCATCTGATATTTATAGCTAGACTGATCCGTTTATTATTTTCTTATGAAATAATACTCGGGTCAGACTGAGATGTTACAGGTGCTTCTGCTTGACTTCTCTCCAGGGATCTATTACTCTGACTTTTGGCAAACTACTTAGATTAGTAGTTTTTGTTGTATACATTTGAGATACCGACTCATAGATGTATTCTGTTGTGTAGCACGTGTTGCTATTCTTTTGTATTATCGTGGATCTTTCTGACCACTACTCTGATGTACACTTTCATGTGTTATATATTCATATCTTTTTCCGCCTTTGTGATATGGATGTCTGTGACTGATTTATGTTATGTTTATTTCTATGTTTGTTTCCGAAGACTATATATAGCCATTGTGTGATAGCTTTGAGTTTGTATCGGTATGTCGGATTTCCTCCTTAAATGATATGCATTCTATACTATCTGACATATCGGTGCTCGCACAAAGAAGTTACATGGATGGTGTTATCCCGCCTTTTGGCAAGGCCGTGACACCAAGGAATTAACTAGTAATCCAATGACAGTCCGTCCTAGCGATCGGTCATACACAGGCTCACTATGAATATTGACGAATTTTGTCCGAGTCCGGATCAGGCCAAAATTGCCAGGGCATGACAAGCTAAACCATGAGAGTCAATGTTTCAAGTTTCGAGTCAATCCGAGTTCATATGCTCAAGTTATGATGGATACAAGTTGAAGGGAAATGCCATGTTTTCGTATCCATCAGATGGCCTGATTTCGTATCCATTAAGGTTGACCTCTCCGTATCCATCGGCAGAAAATATGGTCGAATCCACCAGAGTACTTTAGTTCGAATCCATCAGTGTTCCCCCTGTTCGAATCCATAGCATTCGAATCGATCGGAAGGGAAATGACCTTGCCTCCATCTGGTTCGTATCCATCAAGTTACCTTACTTCGTATCCATCAAAAGACTCTGGTTCGCATCGAATGGCTTCGTGTCCATTAAGGAGCTATGTAGCTCGTATCCATCGATATAACTGTTGTTCGAATCCATAGCTGATGACTGCTTCGTATCCCTCGAGTCAACAGGCCTAGGTGACGTGTCAAATTCGATACGAACAAGGCGAGATTTATGGAGTCGACACGGTCAACTAGGAGCAAAAGGCGGATCGATGCGAGGAGTGCGCGCCACGTCGACGCGTTATCACGAGCAACCATCGATTCGAAGGCATGGATTCGAAGTGATGGACTCGAAGCAAGCAGCCAACTGAAAAACTTCAACTCGTATCGATCATATCTCGAGATCTACAAGTCCAAATGCTATGAAATTTGGACAGTAGCTTACTGGCAACCTAATGAATGCTCATGCCAAATTTCATCTTAATCGGAGCAAAACTTGATCGATTCGAAGCAAGGGTCGAATCGATCCCAAAGTGGGCCCGGATTTCCAAAGAGCGGGCATGTGGGCCCCCTCACGTGCCAGAACTGGTCTCCCCTCAATTTAGGCGAAATATCAGCCTCCTACACCTATAAATAGGACCCCTGGTCATTCAGAAAAGGGGATCTGGATTCTGAAGCGCCCAGACTCTGCCGGATCGAGATTTGCATCTTATTCTTACTATTGAATCCGAATTCCAAGCTATAATTCGCTGTTGTTCGCTGTAATTACTTGTAATCATTGAAAGAGAATCAATAAAATCATCAAAACTTCATAGTGGACGTAGGCGATACGCCGAACCACTCTAAATTGCTTGTCTGCGTATTTACAATTCTGTTTATTGGAGTTTTTGTTAGATAATCTCTGTTTTACATTTATGTTCTTCATTTTATCTCTTCAAATAACTCCCGAAGAGTGTTGTGCCCATTTTTGGTACAAACAGATGGTCGCTCCTCAACAGCCTTATTCTCCGTGCTAGTTGACAGCATTACACTTTAGTGTTCTTGGCTAGCGTGGGTATAGAGGTGTGGCGTCACAGCTTGGTATCAGAGCCAAACTTCGGAACAATGTGGAATAACTTAACAAGGATCATCGTCCTTAGTCCAACTTAGGAGTCGTGCCTTAGGATTTAATTCGAGTCTTCGTACCGATTCATCCTAATTCCTTTTATGTATCCTTGTTTTATCTATCAAGATTGCTTGATAGTCATTCTGAGAATAACCATTTTCTTCTTCCTCCTTTCTTAAAGAAGAAGAGATGGTTAGTTCTGGCAGTCTTAGCGCTGGCCAATCCAGTAGTGCTTCTCTGGATGGCGCATTCATGTCTGCCCAACAACTTTTGGATCTTGCTAAGAATCAAAGGTTTATCTGTGCTTTGGGTAAGAACCCCGAAATGGTTTTACCTCTGAAACTTGAAGTTCCTTTCAATCAACTTATGGATATCACTCTTCGACATGAAGAGGCTGGTAAAGGAATTGATAGTGATATTGGGATTTCCAAGAAGAGGCATATTAAGTTCAAAAGCCCTTATCCCGATAAGAAGGTAAAGCAAGAAACCTCGGTAGCAAAGACTCCAATCCCTAATCATGGAGGATGCTACAATTGTGCTTCTAGGGACCACTATATAAATAAGTGTCCTAGACCTATCTCTTGCCGCTATTGTAAAGGTGCGGACCATTTTATGTCTTCCTGTTCCAAACTTCAAAGAGAGAAGAAAGAGGAACAAGAAACTCTGATAGTTGAGACTCCTACCGCTAGTCGTAAACAATGCTATAATTGTGGTTCCACGGACCACTATGTAATTAAGTGCCTGAAACCCCTTTATTGCCGCTATTGCAAAGGCTCGGGTCATTACTTTTCTACCTGCCCCAAACTTCAAAGTAGGAGAGAGGGAAAGCTGCAAGCCCCTAGCAACTCTTCTCTTGGTCAAGGTATTTCTTATTCAATCCTTGATTACACTTGTTTTGTGATTATCCTATTCTAGTTCTTTTTTATAAGGGTTCATCTTGTCATTTTTATATCAAAAGAACTTGTTGATTCTTTTTCTTTAAAACATTTTGGGCTTGATGTCTTCTTTGAGAATTGCGAATCCGGCTGGTGGATCCACAACACTCAATTTGCTTTTTATCGATGTCGAAATTATTTCATGTGATTTTTCTTTCCGAACCGATTTGCATATTATGCGTTGTTTAGGCTTTGGAATTGATTTGCGTGAAAGGATTGGCTTAATCATTATGAGGCCCATATCCTATTTTTCCGAATGGACTATTCATTTTCAACATTTTAATCTGTTAAGCAGATTCATATTTTTCCTTTGAGATTTCGATTCCAAATTAATGGCATCATCTTATTGTTTAAGCTCACATGTTGAGTAAAGAATTATTTCTCTCAATTGGATAGTTGTGAATTTTCCGGAATCTTTTGAGCTTGTCTTAGGATCATCACCTAAGCAATCTTTTAAGAGGTGTTAAGGCTTTCCAGTTTGACCTTGCCACCGGATTTCATTAGCCAGGAGTTGCGGTAGTTAGCATTCCGCTTACCACATTCCGCACTCGTTATGATTCTTATGAATGACTTATTATGTCATTCGGTTTATCCAGCTTATTTCATCCAATTTATAAATCGAATATTCTATGAATATCTCAATAATTCCATTCTTGTATTTATTAATTTTGGATGAAAATAGAAATTTAAAATTTTGCAAATCTTTTTTCATAAGATTTATTTATAAGTACAATTTGATTTTTAATTAAACAATATAGAAGCTGATTTTGTGTTGTATTGCCCATTTAGTGTTTTAAGAATTCTGTCGATGCGCCTGATCAACGTTATCGATAGAGATTTCCTAAATGCTTTGATGAGACGGTCAGACACAATAAATTGACTTGTAAAATGTAAATCTTTCTATAAAGATAATTGTGATTTTGAAAGTTTTAGCTTTTCGGGAAAGAAGATTGAATTCTTTCTTTTCGATACTCTTATTCTTGTGATTCCCGAAGGGAACCAAAACTTTATCTTTAGTACCAATGCTAATCGTATTGGTTTGGATGCCATTCTCTTGCAAAAGGGAGCGCGAAATCACTTGTGCTTCTAAATCCTAAAAGCCGATAGAGACTAGGTATGTCACTTATGATCTGGTGCTCGCGGCTATTGTTTTTACTTTTCAAGTTTGGCATCATCATCTTGGGGGAGAAATTTGTTCTCCACCTCGATTATAAATTATAAGGATATCTATTTTTTCATAAGGAACTTAATTTGTGTCAACCACGTTGGCTCGAATCCCTTGTATCTTATGATCTTGATATCCTTTATACCTCGGAAAGGGAAATCGTGTTGCCAATACCCTTAGTCTTAAGCAATAGGCAGTTATTTCTTTGATGATATCCGAATGGAATGATCTCGAGATTTCCTCCACTTGTGAGATTCGAGATCGTGAGTTCTAATTCATGTTCATCTCTTGTTTTATGTAGCCTTGAGGCTCATCCTTCTCTTTTAGACTGCATTCTTGAATCTCAAAGGGCTAGATCCCGAATTGGCTCTTCTTAGCCAAGGTTGTAGGGATAAAATTAATATTGAAAGTTTGAAAGACTTCGATATTGATTCTAGTGGCAGCATTCGAAAATTTGGTAGACTTATCGTACCAAATATTAGTGATCTTCGTAAAGATACTTTAGAAGATTCTCATCATTCTAAATTTACCATTCATCCCGGTGGTAGTAAAATGTATGCAGATGTGAAGCGACTTTATTATTGGGTGTGAATGAAATCTGATATTGCTAACTTTGTTAAGTGTTGCATGTCTTGCCAGCTTGTTAAGGCCGAACAACAAAGGCCTGGTAAGTATTTGCAACCTTTAGAAATTCCAATTTGGAAGTGGGATCAAATTTCCATCGATTTTAGTGATGGACTTTCCCGTTCTTGTTCGGGTCATGATAGCTTATGGGTGATAGTTGATAGACTTACTATATCCGCCCATTTTATTCCTGTTCGGTCTAACCGAACCGTTCCTCTTTTGGCCAAACTCTTTATCAAGGAAATTGTTAAATTGCATGGAGTTCCTACTTCGATTGTTAGCGATTGAGATCCATTGTTTAATAGTGGATTTTGGAAAAGTCTTCGAGATTTTAGCACCACTTGTCACCCCAGTCCGAAGGACAAACCGAGCGTGTGAATCAAACGCTTGAAGACTTTCTTCGTGTTTGTGTTCTTAATTTTGATGGAAGTTGGGAAGATCATATTTTTCTATTTTGAGTTTTTCTATGATAATAGCTTCCAATCCAGTATTGGTATGGCACCTTTCGAGGCACTCTATGGAAGGCCATGTCGATCCCCTTCTTGTTGGCTTGAGGCCGGTGAGAAGCTGGTTTTAGGTCCAGATTTTGTTCGTGTTTCACCTATTAGGGGTGTTTTACGTTTCAGTCGATCGGGAAAAATTAGCGCCTCAATATATTGGGCCATTTCCTATCACTAGACGTAGTGATTCCATGACGTATCGCCTTTTATTACCGGCTCAAATTTTCTGATATTCGTGACGTGTTTCACGTTTCTCAATTACGGAAATGCTTTCGAGCTTCCGATTTTTATTCTTGAGTCCCGTGTTGTGGAAGAAATTGAAGTTTCGCCTAATTTAACTTTTGAGCAGCATCCTATTCGTATTATCGCTTCGGAAGTCAAACGATTTCGAAATAAAGATGTTCCGCTTGTGAAAGTTCAATGGTCCTCAAATCCTAAGGATTGTTCTTGGAAATCTAGAGAATTCATTGAGCGAACACAGCCGGACTTACCTTCTCATGCTCTTTTGAGGTGAACTTCTTATTTAAAATTTCTTTTGTGTTAATATGCATTTATGGTTGTTACTTTTTATTTCCATCTTATTTATTGCGAGGACGCAATTTCTTTAAGGAGGGGAGTTTGTAACAACCCGCATATTTATCGATTTTATATTTAAATATCTTATTTAAATATTTTAATCGTTAGTCGGATCTTAGTCCGAAAAGCTACTTTTTGCATACGGTCAAATTAGGACTCGAGACCACCCTCATTGAGTTCAAAATGACGTTTGCGATCTTTTTGAGTATAAACTTTGACATGTTTGGAGATAGTGGAATTTTTGCCGCTTTTTGCTTAGGGCTTTGGTTTGGGCTGAACCACTTACTAACTCGGTCCCAACCCATCTCCTCTTCATCACTTCCTTCTTCATTAATTCCTAACTCTAAAGCTTCTTCAAAAATGGTGGAGGGAATGGGAAATTAAAATTCCAAGCTCAAGTTCATTTGCAAATTCAACATCTAACTCCAAATTCAAAGTGAAGCATTGATTCAAGCTTGTGGTTGCTTCTCACTTTGCTTTCAAGCTCGGTTTCCATCAATTTCCATGAAAAGGTGAGATTTTTATCTCACATTCTTGCCTATAACTATCATTGGATTGTTGGGAATGATTCCCTATCACTTGTGCTTGTGCATTTGCATTTGGTTTCGATTAGATTATGACAAAACCCCAATTTTTAGTGTTCTCGGCGAAATTCTGGACTTAGGTCGTTCTGCCTTGCTAGCTAGCGCGCGTGGAAAAGTCTCTGCCTGCATTTAGCTCGTTCTGGACTTAGGTCGTTCGCCCTTAGCTCGTTTCCCCCTTAGGTCGCTCGACGATCTAAAGCATTGCTAGGTCGCTTGCCTAGCTCTTTAACACACTAGGTCGCGATCGATTGGGTCGTTCTGCCTACAAATAACACGGCTACGTTAGGTCGTTCAAACTCATAGGTCGCTCGGACTTACGTATTCCTTTAGGTCACGTATCCCTTACGTCGCGTACCACTAGGTCGCTCGACCATTCAACCAGTTAGGTCGCGCCTTTCCTTACCTCGACCATGAGTTAGGTCGCTCGACCTGTCTTCCCTTTAGGTCGCTCGCCTAGTTAGGTCGTTTAGATATTATAGGTCGCGCCACATGCTTACGTCGCTCACCTAGGTCGCTCGGCATGCTATACTTAGGTCGTTCGACCTATCCCACTTTAAGTCGTAACCCACTAGGTCGTTCGCCCAGACTTATTTTCCTCATTCGCTTAGCTCGACCGTGTTAGGTCGCTCACCCCATTAGGTCGCGTAATACGTCAAGTCGCACCATGCTTTGGTCGTTCCATCACTTTAGGTCGCTCGACCTGTTTTCTCCATAGGTCGCGTCATCTTTTAGGTCGCGTGCTACTCCTAGGCCGTAGCTCCTTATGTCGCTTGCACTTTAGGTCGGCCACACTAGGTCGTAGATTCCCTAGGTCGTAGGCCGTGGAGTTTAGTATGCATTTCTACTTTGATGGATTTGGAATTGAATTCCTTGGATTTTTCTCACGTCTTCGAATGTGAATTTTTGTGATTCGATTTGTTTCAACAATCGTTTTGTGCCTTGTCACTTTAAAAATATAAAGGTTTCAATACTAGTAGTAAATATCAAAACTCTTTCATCAAAACGATTTCAACTCTATTTTATTACAAAGCTCTTTTTCCTAAACTGTTTTCCAATCTATTAGTATATACAAGCCTTTACTTCACTCGGATGAGAAATCTAATTAAATGGCTTAGCAAAACAGGTGGTATGAAACGCTTGCGTTTACTTCGTCGGTTAATTCTTGGACTTGTTCGACTGAACCTTTTGTGACAATTTCCTAGTGAAGATCTACAGTTTGTTCGTAAATATTTAAGTTAAGCTAGTGGTTATGGGACATGAAGCTAAACTCATATATTTACTAGCTTAGTGTAATTGACACTTCTTGATGATCATGACGATCATTTTTGTGATTTAGACTAGCGATTGAGCGATGTCTCTTTGTCTGCGAGGGAGACTAGACCCCGTTTGTGTGATGTTTCTACTCACATATGTGGGGTAGCGCCCCATGGTCTCCGGGCCATTCGTGTGTTCGATGGTTTCCGGGCCGTTCGTGTGTTCAAAGGTCTCCAGGCCATACGTGTGTTCGATGGTTTCTGGGCCATTCGTGTGTTCGAAAAAATTAAATGGTTAGCTTCCATGAGATAGCTTCTCGTTCGTGTGTTACATATGTTGGTGAGCTTTCATGCTCCCGTTCGTGTGATAGGCCTCCCCCTTTATATGATTTCTGGATTTCGTGTGTTGATTTCTGGAATTTGTGCTTCACCAATTTTCACGATTTTCACTGATATGTTTTATCAATTTTTGTGCACTGGTGAATTCGTGTGTCATTACCTTTTTGTGGATTTGGATCTTTGAGAAGATTCTTGTGATATTGATTAATCTCTGGTTGATTATCATTTACATGCTTATAGTTGTATGCCATTATGGTTATTATATTTTTATGCCATATCTCTTATTCTTTATCATGTCATCTGATATTTATAGCTAGACTGATCCGTTTATTATTTTCTTATGAAATAATACTCGGGTCAGACCGAGATGTTACAGGTGCTTCTGCTTGACTTCTCTCCAGGGATCTATTACTCTGACTTTTGGCAAACTACTTAGATTAGTAGTTTTTGTTGTATACATTTGAGATACCGACTCATGGATGTATTCTGTTGTGTAGCACGTGTTGCTATTCTTTTGTATTATCGTGGATCTTTCTGACCACTACTCTGATGTACACTTTCATGTGTTATATATTCATATCTTTTTCCGCCTTTGTGATATGGATGTCTGTGACTGATTTATGTTATGTTTATTTCTATGTTTGTTTCCGAAGACTATATATAGCCACTGTGTGATAGCTTTGAGTTTGTATCGGTATGTCAGATTTCCTCCTTAAATGATATGCATTCTATATTATCTGACATATCGGTGCTCGCACAAAGAAGTTACACGGATGGTCGCTCCTCAACAGCCTTATTCTCCGTGCTAGTTGACAGCATTACACTTTAGTGTTCTTGGCTAGCGTGGGTATAGACGTGGGGCGTCACAATGAGTGTCACGATCCTAGGAGTAACAAAGGGACTGTAGGAAACGAGTTGTGGTCATTAACGTTTCTTGGAGCTGTGCTGCGGTACGTCTGTCCCTCATTTGGACGACTTAGGTAGATCCATTATATTTGAGTTGTTTGATATTATCACCTCATTAGAGACGATCATTAACATTAGAGACCGGCTGCATGTTAGTCTATTAATTGAGATACCCTAACCCGAGACAGTTGCGTGTTGTCTATTTATGATATTAGAGGCATGTTGTGAGCTTGTCTGTCATCCTCTCATAAGAGCCTATGGCTGGGATATCTCTTTTTCATCTGATTTGTTGTTTCTATCTCCTATAATTATTCAGTTGACAGTTTTTCCTCTTTAAGGACTAGGGGTCGAGATATATGATTTTGTATATTAGGTATACATTGTATAGTTTTGAGATAGCGGGTGATTGATTTATTTTATATCCATACAATTTTGTATATATTTGTATCATATATGTTATCTCTGCATTATTGACTCTGTGTTCTCTGTGATATATTTTATATTGTGTATTGTTCTATCCTGAAGGCACACATATTTATTGTTTTGAGCCGATACCATGTACATATATATGAGTGTTTGTGATTTTTTTTTGAAATATGTACCTATGTTATCCTAAGAGAATATTCATGTGTGTACCCGATACAGCCTCATTCTCCATATTATCTGACAGTATTACCTAGTAATACTCTTGGATAGTATGGGTATAAAAACAGGGTCTTACAACTTATCCCTTATTGTCGAGATATCAATTATGCTATTATTAAGCGAAGATTTATGTCCCTTGAGCTTGGATACTTCATTAGAAGCCTTTTGAATAAATAACATATGGTTAGCCGCCTGGAATGAATGACTAACATAAGTCGGAACAGGATATATAGAGTTAAAAACCTAGATCAATTAAATAGAAGGAAATGCATACTGATAGGAGCAATTTAATAATAATGAAAAGGTGATCTTTAGAATAAGCCAGAGGTTGTGGTGGCCTGAGAGAGGCCAAATATGGAGATTGGGCAGCCAATCGAAGAAGATCATCAAAATTCACTACATGAGTCTGATCCTAAGTCTATAAAAGAGGAGAATCCTTTAGAGTAGGAGATAAACCAAGCTCATCATATATATGGTGAAGGGCCATTAGAGAATTAGGTAGAGAGAAATTAAAAGAAAATCTGGAGTGTGAGCCACCTTAGTTGATTTCTGAAGTCGATGCCCATAAGACTCAAGAATTGCAACATTAACATGAGAATGGTCACCCTCGAGCTTAAGCATTTTGTTCGGGTGAAGAGCTGGAGTGTCGGTTATAGCATCATCATCTGCTTTTTTTTCTAGTGCCTTAACCGCTTTGATAATAGAATCCTCGATAAGAGCAGGTTTTCTCAACTAGGCTAAGGCAGGAGCATCACCTTTTAACCTCCTTCTCTTTGGGAGCATGATCTTTAACTTCCTTCTCTTTGGAAGCAACAATGAGAGCAGATGAGTCTAAATTAAAGAAAGAAGCATATAAGATAATAACACAAGAGATTCCATACAAGTTAAAATGAACACTTACCAGGAGGTTCGAGCTAAACAAGAGAAGAAGTAGAGAAGGACTTCTAGTAACCAACAACTAGAGATTGCTTTCCCTGAGCATTCCCCTTTATCATTAGGGGTTCTCCTAGTGTTTTATGGCGGTCTAGAATTATGGAGTAATCATGAAGCTTTGCTTCTATTAAGAGTGTGAGTCTATTACCTATGGTTTCAAATGCCAGAGTTAGAGACTTAATAATATCGTCAACAGAAGAGCTTGACTTATTAAAAGCAGGATCTAAAAGAAAACATTCATCATAATAGAATGACAGATATAACATAAATTATAGAAAACGGAAACTTACTAAAAATGGAGCAACTTAGGGGAGTAGCATCTTCATAGAAGAATTAGTTCTCATATTCCTTCATCTTGTTAATAGTATTGGTAATTAAGCTCTTCGGAAAAGACAAAGGCGGTATAGTGGATTACCCAACTGCTCACCTTCTCTCACAGGGCTGGTTATGGCATGGAGAATTTTAGCACTCAAAGAGGGGAGTTTAGCTTCACGAGCAAGAACTTCCAAGCAGCTCAAATAGGTGTACGAGTTGGGAGTTAATTGGATCAGAGCGATGTTTGAGTGATCTAAGAATCGAAAAAGGAAATCAGGGAAAGGCATGTACCCAGAATGCCAGATGTGGATTGAGGTGAAAGCAAATAACCATTATGGAGGGTTGTCTATCCTAACAGAGGGATTGGTAGGCCTAGCTTTTATATGTATAATCCCAAATTGCTGGAGGATGGTGTCCAACTTCTTCTTGAGTGGTAATATATGACTAGTTAAAATGATAATCCCTTATTTTGACAAAAGGAGAAGGTTTAGTGCTCTTACTAGATTTGTTACTTTATTTCATACCTTCCATTTTCCTGCCAGGTGATGTTATACCAAATCAGGGAAGTATTAATATTTTGTGAAATTTAGGATGCTTATTATATAAAATAGGCAATTATATGTTAGAACAAGAGGTAACAAATTGATTATAAATTATCTAAGTCATAACACTAAAGTGTTAAAGTTCATGCTTAACCATACATTTGTGACAAGTCCTTAACCATTAAGTAATCCCTGTCAGATTTGTAAAACATATGGAAATTTATAGGAAATTAAAAGTGTGCAAGCAATTGTTTGATTCATAGTAGAATAATGAATTTATAGTTAGTTAAAAGAAACCTAATCGAAATATCATCTTAAATGCATCCTAAATAGCATGTCAAATTAATAGATTGGTGTTGAATGTTGTATCGGTGGCCACTATCAAAAACTATAATATGATGTTGTAGCTATGACCTAATGTCGAAATGAAAGTAACCGAAATCGATACATGATGTCGAAATGGTCTATAAATTTTTCATGAAAATATCAAGTGTATAAGTGTTTCTTGAATTTGTTACGACAACTACATTACGTTTAAAAAATGTCGTATAAAATCTAAAAAACAACATTGAAAATAGCTGGAAAAAAGGAATAACAAACACACGGTAAGGGCTTTGATGTCAAACTCATGAATGGTTGTCACATCCCTGGTTGGTTGCCGCATGGTAAGGATTTCACATTATAACAACTTCTATGTTTTGAACTAGTTGTCGAAATAGTAAACAAAAGGTAAAACTATTTGATATCGAACATCACATTGATGTCACAAGGCAACAACTTTGAAATCAAACAAGTTAACAGCAAGTTTCAGTTTAAAATAAACTATTCATTTTGTAATTGAACTAGAAGCTCCCAGGCATCTAAATCATACAGCCTATCATTAGTTAACTTATTAAATCCCCAGTGGCATGGTAATTCATAATTTATTTTCATCCATTAGTATAATGAATTTGTAATTCAACCCATTATTCGAAGATTAACAATCAAAACTAATATTTAAACCAAAGTTTCGATTCAAAATTGAAAAACCCCAATTAAAACCCTAAAGGCAATTCAAATGAAAAATTCACTAATGTAGCTTGTCAATTAATCAATTAAAGTGAAAATCATATATTGATTTAAGATTTAATGCCGAAATGTTGAAAGTTTTTGAGTACTTTTGAGGATCTTAAAATTTAACTTGAGCTTTGCGATTGCAGGTAAAAGAAGAAAAGGCAAAGAGTATCGAGTATTTATAGGGAAGATGAAGAAATACAGTTGCCATTAGATCAAATTTAAATGAACTGTCAAATCTGAATGGAATACTAATAGGAAGCATGCACCAATAGTGAGGTAATGACTTGAGAAGTCCATGTTTTCATACTAGGGGGTAAATGTTACCATAAATCATGGTTTCGAAGGTGTAGAAGCATGTCGACAATAAGGAAGTCGAAACTAAAGCATGTCGCACCATTATTAGCATCTCGCATCAGTGGAATGTTGTCGAAAATGTGGAAATAGCATGTCGAAGCTCATGATATCGAAGATAAAGAAAAGGAGTATACAACAAAGAATATCGTGCCTCAAAGCACATTGAAGAAGATATTGCAAGTCGAAGCTTACGTGAAAAAGATAATGTCGTAGGCCACCAACAAAGGATATCGTGTATAATCAACGCCATACTTCATTAAGGCAAGAACTGATATTGCATACCATTGATACTGCCCTTCATCAACAAAGGCAAATGGATGATGTCAAACTTCAACAGGCAGTGTAGGATGCCATATATCATTAGGGAAGTGATATCGAACAACATCATGTCGTAAGCCATCAATGTGATAGAGGCATAATATATCGTCAATGTCGCATGTAACAACTCACCCCAGAACAGACCTAAATCTTAACCCAGAAAAGGCCCATCGGGACTTAGAGCCATTCCAAGACGGGCTGTTAGTTGGTGAAAAGTTAAAACATTACATAGTACACAGAGCTATCTATCTAACTTTTAGAATCTCACAGCAGAATGGATAAAATATAATAGTAAAACATGTACCCATAAACAAAAGCCATTTCAGAAACACAAAACATTTTTATAAAATCCCAAAATATCTCAACATAGTCATTTCAGTATATGAATCTCAAATGAAAATAGAAATAGCAATAACATAGTCTCAAATGTCCACGTACATGAAAATAACATAAAACGGATAATAGCGGAAGACTCCTGCCATATAAATCAACTTTCCCCACCTCTTGCTTCTTCAACAATACCCTACGCCCCTAACCTATTTGTTGAAATAAGGAGGGAGTCAGAATAACAAATTTTGGTGAAAGAAATTTCAAGTTATACCATAATAGTAATCTGGGCAGTATTGTCCTGAAATGTAATATGTCTTTCGTATTAAAATCATTACATACGCACAAAGTCAACTGTAGGCCCAAATACCCTTCTAGCCTAATTATACCAAAGTCCACTGTAACCCCGAAGGCCCTTCCAGTCCGACCTTTCAATCTACCATGGCTAACATTACGATGAAAAAGGAAAACACCTAAACCACATAATACCTCTTTAATGGGATTAGGCAGCCTACAATCGTTTTAGACCTATAAAATAGTCATATCCCCATCATTTAAGACCTAACCCCAAGGTGGGTTCCTACAAGGTTTCTCCTGGTGTCATCACAAGAAATTCTGTTAGGTCACTTAATATTTCACCTAAGGAAAGCGGCAGACCCTACCATAGTCACTTAATACCTCTAGCCCGCAGGAGACCCTTCCTAAGGATCTCACCTATCGAACCAAAACATAGTTTATAACCCATTACCCACTCATGGCATCTCACATTAGTTTGACTATTCATAGGTATTGGTAGCCAGATTGACTGGGCAGGTTTATCCTATAGAATTTGGGACTAACCTCGCGTCCAGTATTGCTATTTATTGTAGGCAATGTCCCATATTAGTCCGGAAAGCCATATCGCCGGTAGCCAGATTTAACTGGGCAGACTTCCATGTAACTTTGGACTAATTTCGCATCCCTATAACTTAGTCATAACTTATATGTATATCCACGACATACATACATCCTTTTTCATGAAAACTAATTGAGGCCATATAAGGTATCCCTTTATTTCTCCCCTAATTAGGGATTTATTCCCTGATTTATGATAACCATCCTGCTAAGATTAATATTGCTCATCTTATCCTAATAACACTAATTATTACATTCAATACGTTACAGTTAATGCGCTATAATCAATATGCTATGTTTATATATGCATTATATTTATGAGTGGAATGTAGGATTTAAATCATTGTGTTTTGACAATTCACTAACAATTCACTAATAAGTTGTTTTGAAATATCGGTCTCACACAAATATACAGTTCCACATGAATCGCTACCACCATAGCCAAATAAAATTGGTTTGTACAAACATGGAATATCTACACTCGTTCCATATCAGTATACTAGAGTCTCTTTTCTATTTTAAAGAATAAGTCATCACAAATCAGATTGCTTATATTCAATTCAATGTTCGTATATAACATTTTAAAGTGAGAGAGGGAATTCCTTATTTATTTAAGTGGTAGAGGTGGTGCAAATTACAACAATTCAAATTATAATTTACACACCATTTTGAATGTATATTCTTTTGAATCTCTTTAGCACTTCAATTAAAAAGAGGCAAGATAGGTTAGATTGACTATAGATAATCTAATTTTAACAATTAATTAGATTCTAATATACCAATTCAAAGAAAGCAATTAAAACTCCAACATATACAAAGATTAATATTTACTTAGGGAAATTCTAGGGTTTTATAGTTTAGGTTTTAGCATTTCTAGAATTTCCCAAGGCATATATTAGATCCGAATAAGTACAACATAGATACTAGAATAGGAAAAAGTGTAAGTTCACTCACAGAAGATTCCTTTGATTTTAGGTTTAGATCTGAAAACCGCTCCGTGGTTTTGACAGATCTCCCCCCTTTTTAATATACACAAAAATATTTGTATTTACAGATTTGATTTTAGAATTAAGAAGATAGAGAGAAGGAGGATTAAGAATTTAAATTGAAATAGAGAGTAGAATTTATAATTTACTTACTTAGTGTTTTCTGTTTTCTAAAACCCTAGGAGAAACGAGGACCGTACGATTCAATTAAAACAAATCCTTGCCATTCGGCCAGCTCATTTTTGGGCTCAACTGACCAGACCCATTGACCGCTTCTATAGGGGCGAATGATCGCTGGCAACCGTCCGGCCCTATAAATACGGTCGACCAGCCCTATAAAGGCGGTCGACCAGCACATTCTAGCCAGTGACTATTTATTTTCTTCATGTTTCATTGATTTATTACCCTTTTTAATCCCAATTAATTCATCGTTAACTTTTCATTCCTCCTTAACATTACTTGTAGGCTAGTGAATGTTTCAGTTCAAATTTCGAACTTTTGAAATTCTCTAAAAATTCAAATTTTAAATTTCAAATTCATTTTAAATTATTATAAATTCGAAAACTTTGAATTCCCGTGATTTCTCCATACAAACTCCGTTTTCAACATATTATATATGAAAATTCATTAGAAAATCGGCACAGATGTAATGATGTAACTTCCATGATGAAATCTTGACATTTACGGAAATTCCATTTTTAGCCTTATTTTAATTATTGATTTCTTAATAAATTTTACGGGGTGTTACATCGCATCTCATTGATGCCGCATGTCATCAATAACCAATGTCAAATGTTAGCAACTTAAAGGATTTCAAGTCTCAAATAAACCATATACATGGGATTGCCGCCTGCTCATTATGATAACCCGGATTTTTAGATGTCTGTTAATTGGAAATCAAATGGGAAAATCATTTGAAATACTGATTTACAAGTCGAATAAATAAATTCTGATAATTAAGAGTATATGCAAGTTTGTATATATATATAAATATAAAACATAAGACATTAATAAATATAAGGACAAATTTATAATACGATAAATATATTAAATGAAACGACCCGACTTCCTATGTTATAGTTAATTTAATTAACTTAAATTAAATTAATTACTTAAGAATTAATTATCTAATCTTGCTTAATCCATCATTAATTAATTACAACCTTTAATTAATTAATTACTCATTAAATATTAACCATCCTTGATTAATTATTCATTAATTGCATAAAGTAATTATCCTTTAATTAATTTCACAAATTAATTATTCTTAACCATTAACAGTAATTAACCTTTAATTACTTTTATTAATTGCATTAATTAATAATCCTTAATTAATTACTTCCATTAATTAATTAACTATAATTAATTATATTGACCCTTAATTAATTACATTAATAAATTAAACTTTAATTAATCACCTTAATTAATCATATACAGTAATTATCATCCTATAATTACTTTCCTTAATTAATTAACTTCTTAATTAATTACTTTAATCCTTTAATTAATTACCAAATAATTTATCCTTATTTACTTTTATAAAGTAATTATACTTCAATTACTTCTCATTAAGTAATTCCCTTTAATTAATTACATCCTGTAATTTATTTATTAATTACTTACTCTAAGTAATTACACTTATCAATCTTATTAAGTATTTATACTTAATTTCTTTATCAAGTGATTATCTTTAATTAATTTACAAATTAATTAACTTAAATTAATCACATTCATTTTACTAATTACACTTGAGTAATTCATCCCTTAATTACCTTTAAACAAATTAATTAATCTTTAATTATAGATTAATTATTCTTTTAATCATTAATTAATAAACCTTAATTATCAATTAATAAAACTTAATAACAGTTTAATTAATCCTTAATTACTATTTGATTAATCCTTATTTAATCTTTAATTACAAATTAATCACCCCTTAATTAATAATTAATAAAACCTAAAGATTAATTAATTTGTAATTAGAGGTTAATTAATTGGTAATTAAGAAGTACCTAATTTATAATTAAGTTTATTAATATATATATAAGCATATTAACAAATGAAAATTTCAAATGTAAGTTATATATGTTCAAAATTACAAATGTAAGCAAAAGAATATGTTTAATGACAAGTGTAAGCCAAATTTACAAGTGTCATTCAATTTTCTTTTTATTCTAAAATAAATCAAAATAAGTTATATAAACATATTTCTTCCTCTCTCTTTCATTTTTCTCTAATCTACATTTTTTTCAAAACTAAGAAACCAAAATCATGTAACACTAAAAACCAGAAAATAAAAGAAAGCAAACAACATCAAGCTTTACAATCTCCTCTAAGATTTCAAGCTAAAACTAAGCAAGATCAACTCAACAACAATCAAAACCTGGGAATCAAACTAGAACCAAACACAAGCTTCAGCTCACAACAATCAAGTTTCCAGATTTTCAAAACCCTTCTCTGTTCAAACATTTAAGGTGAGTAAACAATTTTCATTTTTAAAAGCTTTAAATCTATTTAAACCCTGATGCATGCAATAAACTTGAGTTTGAATTGGTGATAATGAGTTGCATGTTTGATTTCATGATTTTATGTATATATGTATGTGGATATCTCTGTGTGCATGTCAGTATTTTCAATATTGTGCTCTGTTCTTGAATTTCTGGATGCAAATAAAATTCAAAAATCAATTGCTCTCTCCTTGATCTGTTATAGGTCATGATGTTTAAACAGAAATTCTTAGGAATAACCATATTTGAATTTTAAAAATAATTTAAATAGTAATTGATTGCAGTTTTTACTGGAAAATAGGATTTACAGTAAAAACTTATATATATCGAAATTTCAATATGATCAATTGGTAAATTCAAGATTATAATCTGAATTGTCTTCAAGAATTATGATTTTTAAGATGAAAATCATGATATTAAAATATAGTAAATTGTGAGAAATCTTTGATTGAACGGAAAATGAGTTTTGGGCTATTTCTGGTGGCCGGAGGTCTTGGGGTGATCGGGGTTTTTGTCGAAGCAAGATTGGCGATCGGGGATGTCGGCAAAAATGGCTGGAGTGATGATAGTTCATCGTGGCGACGGTGATGGGTCGAACTAGGGTTCGATATCTGGTTTTGGTCGAGGAGATTGTCGAGGCGTTTGTGGCAACGTAGGAGCGTAGTAGTCGACCGGACGGGGGGGAATAGTTGCGTAGGATAGTGGCGCAGCTTTGGGTGTGACGGCGAGCTCACCTTTGGTCGGTGGCGATGGGGCGTGGCGATTTTATCGATCGAGTTTGGGGTTCTTGTGTCCATCGAGTAGTTCGATTTCGATTTCCTGACGAATCGACGAAGCTGGGTGGTCGGGAAGTTCATGGGGGACGTCCTCGACTTGCGAGTGTCGCGACGAGGTGTCGGAGACGACCAGTTTGTCGGTGCACGTGCACGTGTGCACGTTGGGTCTGTGTTGTTTTGGGATTTGGAGAAGAAGAGTTGCTCGGGTTCGTACACGAGGAATGGAGGAGTTTGGCTCGAAGTTTTGTTCGGGGGATTTGAGTTTGGGCTCGGGTTTTTGAAATGATATCAAGTTTTGAAATAAAGGATAATTACTTTATGTAATTAATTAAGGGATCATTAATTAGTAATTAAAGGATAGTTAATTACTTAATGTCATTAATTAAGGTGATTAATTAATGGATAATTAATTAAAGAATAATTGATTAATGTAAGTAATTAAGGATAATTACTTAATGGAAGTAATTAAAAGTTAATTAATTAACTTAAGTGATTAAAGGTTAATTACTTAATGTAAGTAATTAAAGGATAATTAATAATTAAAGATTAATTTATGATTAAGGGATAATTAATTAATGTAATTTATTAAGGATAATTAATTAATTAAAGGATAATTAATTAAGGGTTAATTAATTAATAGAAGTAATTAAGGGTTAATTAATCAATAGAAGTAATTTAAGGTTAATTAATGCAAGTAATTAAGGGTTAATTAATTAATGAGTTAAATTAAATTAATTATAAATTATGTGATTAATTAATCTTGCTTATGGATGATTAAATTGTATTGAATACCTTTGATTGTTACTGACTCTGGTATGTACTTTGTAATGTTCTGTGATATGAAATGTTTTGGTTGAACCGTGATAATGTGGGTTATTTATCAGTGATGAATTGCTGTGTAAATTGACATCTTGTATTTAAAAATTGAATTGTATTTCACTTAAACAACTTGGCTTAATGATGGTATTGAATTCGAAGAGACCGGGATCGGATGTCAGCGATATACGGAACCACTTCGATTAGTAATCCATAATTCTTTATAGATTTGATTATGGAATCAAATAGGCTGGAATGGAATAAATTGAGTAATCTAGACCATTGGAACTAAGTAACGGTACTTCGATATTATTTTTTGAAATAATTGTTTGACTATAATAAGATAAGAACTCGTAGTGAGGTACGAGTTACCCTGGTTTCAAAGAAGTTTTATAACTTAGTATTTCAAGCTATATGGGTTTACTCACGCTGGTTTCCAGCCTGACTCGGGTGTTACTTTAATGTAATGCTCGGGTCAGACCGAGTATTACAGATTTTCTGGTAAGGATGTTCTGGAGCTCAAGAGGCGAGCTGGGTGGCAGGAACGTATGGAATGTATTACGCTGAGAGATATTATAGTTTATCTGGGACATGTTGTTTTTTTTACTATCCAGTGTTGTGTAATGGTTGTTACTCTGATGTATTAAAGTGTAAATTTGCTGATACAGTTCTTCTTTGTATAACTGCTATTATTTGATATTATATTTTGATCCGCTGCGAATGTGAGAATCTGTGTTTTGTTTCTGTTTCTTCTTCTACCTCTTTTATTCTTTTCCTAACTATCTGGAATTTTCGGGATCGAAAATTTTGGGTTGTTACACTCATGATATACTGAGCAGTTGTATATCACCAATTCAATAAGGGATGCCACACATCATCGAAGTAAAAGTGGTGTCATGGATCGTTATTCTGTATGATTCTGCATGTCAACAGCATAATAGGGAGTTATCAAAGAACAACAATGGATCTTGCAACTCAGTAGTGTGGCAAAGGATGTCGTATGCCATTGCTGCTTGAAGTGATGCCGAAAATCATCAACACATACAAGGATATCATAATCTTTCGACCTTTAAGTGATATCGTATGATTTTACTTCCTAAGTTGATCCCGAAGGCTATTAATGTAGATGTGGATTTTAAGTGTTAAAACATGATGTTGTAACTTGCCAATATACAAAGGAATGCTGAAGGTCATCAAAGCAAAGCATATTGCTAGGAGCCATTGAGATAGTTGATGCCAAAGGCCAAGCATGCCAAAGTGACACGTGGCAGTCATGCCGCACCTCTCAACCCCTATAAATACAGGCTTAGGATCATGGAGGAAGGGGCAATTAATTCTTCTCTCATCTCTTACTTTTAAACTTTATAACCCTAAATCAATTTGGGGATTTTTGGTGCCAATTATACTCTTGTGACATTTGCAAATAGGGCTTTGTACATTCAACCATTTCATAACATATCAACGGATATTTCTTAAATTAAAACATGTTTCGAATTCCTAAGCACTTATGATTTCGATCATAACTTGTATCAAATTCGAAGGCACTTATGATTTCGATATTAATATGGGTTCGACATAGACCGGCTCATGCCTAGCAAACTTACCTAAGGTTACCTAAGTCCTTTCTCAACCAAGTGCTGTTTTGCTCACACTCATTGAGATTTTATGGAGTTTGATTTCCCTAAAGCTTTTTCCCTTTGAATACCTTAGTTTTCCCTTCTTTCTTCTTTGATGATGGATGGCCTCTATAATTCTCTTCGGATTGTTTGTTAATGTAAAATGAGAATGAATGAGAAAGGAAGGGCTTAAGCGATGAAATAATGCTATATTCCTAATTTGCCCCTCTCATTTATTCCCCACTTTATTAAGTTTCAATACAATCTTATTTGTTAATTAATCTAAGCTGAACAATAGTTAACCATCTCTATTGCTTACGCTCGAATTTGATCATGGCGAATTTCCGAATTGCTTTTGATTGTATTTCCAAGTTATGGATACTTAATCATTGTTTGGATATAATATGATTTATATGAATTTTATGTAGTAATTATGATAGGTTTTAAGCATAAAACCCAAGTTTTTAATCTTCAAATTTTGATTTCCTGGTATGTTGTGTAAAATATTATTTTCGAGATGGTTTTTACATTACATAATTTTTCAAGTTAAAACAAATATTTTATGAATTCCTAAGGAGGAAGTAGTATTTATTTCGAGTTTTAATTATTAAAAATAATTAAATAATTATTTTGGCTTTGATATTTTTATATATGAACGAATTTGTTAATTCTGATTTTTATATATTTTTGGGGATTTTTCCCAAGTGATTATGAATTTCTATGAATTTAATATGCTAGAAAAGTATTTAAATTAATATTAGTTAAGCGTATTAAATCATTAAGTTGATAAACATTTTTGAAAATATAAAACTGGCTTGCGGTAGTTTTCTGAAAAGAATTTGGTAAAGTTTGCCTTTAACCAATAGAAAATTGACAAGGGAATAGATTTGGTGGAAAGAAATTCCTTTATTTACAAATAAAATAGTTTTCATAATAATTACGAAATTTCCTACTGCCTATATGAATGTCGAAGGCCATATGATGGCCGCTATTCATGCCGCTATTATGAGTTGAGACTTCTGAGGCTTCATCCGCTTCCGGGGATGATCCTAATCCGTCTTTCAACATCAACATTGAAGGAAGCATATGATAACTACTTACATAGTTATGAAATGATTTTGTCCATGTTGAGGAGCGAATAAATGATTTCGAAATTCTATTAATGTTTATGTTGTGATCTCGTAACTTGCTAAGAGCCATTCGACATCCCTTGTCCTTTTGTTTTGAAATCCATGCTAAATGGCTTTGGTTCTATAAGTCTTTAGTTTTAAAGGTTTTGATGCCACAAGTCCACATTTTCTATATCAATCTATCATGGAAATGGTGCCGCTAACCTATATTTTCGATATCAAAGTATTTAAATTGATGTCGTGAATTTCTATTGCATGCATTCTATGTTTTGCGGCATAATAGCCGAAGAACTATGATTTGAACATCATAGTACTGATGTCGTAAGTAATTGATTCAAATCTCAATCCCCTTATCACTTAACATTTTCATTATTCGATTTAATTTATCTAATTAAATATTCTGAATAACGTTATTTAAAGTTAGGGGTGTTACGGGAACCCCACAGGGATGCTCAAGAAACGCTTCAACCAGAACCACACTTACAGTAGACGACAAAGATATGGAACATTTCTTTACTTTCGTCAATAACCAAAGCACACTCACAACAAGGGTAGCTCGAACAACAATCAGCCTAGGTCATATCAAGCCCAGAATAAATGTCGAGCATATGACAAATCGATTCTTAAAGTAAAGCAAGGCATTGCAACTCCATCTTTTTCAAATATGATAGCAAGCTAACTAGGAGCAACACAGACTTTAACACCACAATATAACCCGAGCATCACACAATAACCATCACTACACCTCTCCGTATACATAGGCAGCACCCCAAAGCCTCAAAGTGGTCCCAAATACCACTCTCAGGACATCACCTAAACCATCTACTACCTTTTAGGTCAAAAGGGTTCTCCCACCCAACCTTTTGGACATCCCGCTGCAATTCCCTAAAGCTCTCGCCAAGATTATGTATTCCCTCCAAAAGACGAGTCACTAATCCAAACACAACAAATAAGCTTTACAGATGAATGACAAGTGGCACAATCTGAAGGCGGAGATTAAGGCGGATGATAAAGTGCAATAGCGGAAATAAACCGGGCTTATTTCCATAGTACAAGAGAAGCTGCTGAAGGATGAAGATGGGGGAAGAATTTTTCCAGAGTTTGAATTTATTTATAGAAAATTAAGAGAAAATTATGTTCTTATGAAAAAGTTAAATATTTCACTTGTATTAAGAAAGTAATATATAGTGGATTACCCCGTGGATTTAGGATTAACGGTAATCCAAGCCATGTAAAAATCCTTTGTGTCTCTACATTTACTTACTCTTGTTATTCTTCATACTTACTGTAACACTCGAGAATTTTTCTTGACCAAATAAGAGGATTTAAAATTAAATCAAACAAGGACTTAAAAGAAAATATTCATAATTGCATGGATTTGGCTAGGGGACTTGCTCCATTAGGTCTGTGGCTATTTTCTAGACAATTTTTATATATAACTCATTGGGGTCCGAGTTAGCATAAAAGAGTTACAAAAATAAGAAGATTAAATAGAATTTAAAATAGAAAAAAGTAATAAATAGTTATATAAGGGGCCAGGTCGACCCTCAGTAGGGTCAGGTCGAGCAGGGGTGGTTGACCTAGCCCTATGGATGGTCAACCTGACCCAACGTGAAACCAATGGTTGGATTTCCTATGTTGGTTCACATTGGTGGACGAGATTAGAAGTGTGCATGCCAAGTAAACTATGATAGGCTAAGAACCGTTCGGGTCTAGATCTGATGGATAACATGAGTTGAGTTCGCCTATAAATTAATGCCTAGGGTTGAGCCTAAACTCTAATTTTCCACCGGTGTAAAGAAATTTTGCCAAAATTAAAACTGAAATCCTGGTCCCCAAATTAAATCCTAATTCCCAAATCAAACCCAAATCTCAATCAAAATCAAATCTAGAGTAAAATCAAAGAGTGAACCAAGCAATTGGAGGAGAGGCTAACCAGATCTTGGGGAACTACAAAGATTGGAGGCTAGATCTTAAGCTTAGGACAGAGGTGGGTGGGCACAGATCTTATTAAATGGTTAAATCAATTAGTTTTAAATTTATTTGTAAATTGATTAGATTGTCGAACACAAAATTAAATTATTAATTGGAAAATTGATTTTAGTTAATTTGTATATCTATTAATCTAATTAGAAATTATTGTAAAAATTGTGAAACCATGATCTATACCCTAAATTGATTTAAAATTGAAATATTAAAAATATAGACTAGCGTAAAATTAGAAAATTGGGCAAATTACGATTTCTAATGACACCAGAACTAATCGGATTAAATTAATAAAGAAAATCGAATTAAATTAATCGTGCACAATAATTAAAAATAAAAAAGATCGAACCCTAACAAAATGAATAGAACAGTCGAAAGTGAACACTCTAGGTCGACTGTGAACGGTCGACCCTATGATGCTTCCACACCGACCGTCCAGTGTGTTAAGTGTGATGTTTTGATTTTTTGGGCTTTGGGCCTAATTAGTGAATGAAATTGATGAATGTTAAAACTGTATACTGCATTGTTTTGATTTATATATGAGGGAGTAGGGAAGTTGTAGGACAAATTTATTTTACAAAGAGGAGAAATTCCAAAAGCTCCATAAACATAAGGTCAGTAGGAAAAACGTTAGGCAGATGTCGAGACTGTACTTGGTGGGATGTGGGAAATTTATTCACATTAGTTCCAAGGAGTGTTACATATGGGTGGGCATAGCACTACCAAGAGCACTTCTTGAGGAGGACCTAGTCCTAACAGGAGATTCGGGCACTGCACATTCTTCTTGCGCAAATGCTGTACTGGTGAATGCTAGAGCTGGACAATAAGTGGCCATAGAATACATGACAAGACTAGATGGAGGCCTGGTACTGGCGATGACTTGCACATAGCGAATACCGGATGAGACAATAAGTGGCATTTTGCCACTACGATCGAGAGATGAGCGTTGGCGCATATGATGAGTCATTATTCGAGTTTGTGTGTCGTGTTCTCCTTCTTCGGGTGTAGTGTGAGTAGAAAAGGGATCGTAGATCTTGATTTGGCTGATCGATAATGTGAAATATTGACCTGTAGATCTGACCTAGTGAGTTAGATAGATAATTATCTTTAGTAATATGACCTAGGAATGCACTGACATGGTATATACACTCTATGACACTTAAGGTAGATTTAGAATAAATTATGTTTTACTGTTTTATCAGTCTTGTTCTCATTCACTAGTATTTCCGATTCATTCCTCTTTTCCAATTTTCCTCACTATAGATGGACAGGGAAGTAGTTGACTGACCCATTCTAGCTTATCAGACAGTCGTGCCTAGCTTGGAGCTTAGTATTCCATCTTTATCCTTTATCATGTATTACTTATCAGTACTGCTATCTTTATGTTTTGCTTCTAAGGGACATTTTTATGTTATACTCTCATTTTGTTTTATGAACTGATATTTTCTAAGACCTTGATACGATATGATTTTCTGATATATATCTTATTCTATATTGCTTCCGCTGTGATACATTGTGATTAGATAGTTTATTCTGCATATTATTATCTTGTTCTCTATGATGGTAGTTTACTTTTTCAACCAAACGATCCACATTTCTTGATATGATGATCTTTAGTTGTGTCGAGAGATGTAGGTTGTGATGGTTGATATAAAAGCATAGGTTTCAATATTCCTAGTGTTAGGAGCGTATGTGATGACGTATAAGACACACACACACCCACATATATAAATATATAATTTTTGTTTAAAAGAAATAATTTTTAAAATTATTTTCAAAAATGGATTTTCAAAAGTATATATGTATAAATATTTCCAAAGTAGTTTTTCAAAAATTCATCAAAATCCCTCATATTCGTGCCTATGTTCATTTCAATTCCTGCGTGTATTATCTCTTATCTCTTAATCTTGTTTTTAGCTATCTATGGAAGTTACTAATTAAATCCTATATGTTCATAGATAGAGATGGATGATCCCATAGGTTCAGGCTCAGCCAATGTTCCTGAGATTCCGAGCATGAGCATGCCTATATAGTTCTGTCGGTACTTGCAAGCTAGGGGACAGGTTGAACAGCCACTTATTAGAGAGCCAGCGAATGCGGCGACTAGTGGGCTTCCATCCTGCCCACCTGTCACTCTTGAATTTGCAAAGTTGTGTAAGGATTTTTCTAGTTTGGGAGGCAAGCCTTATTTGGGGATGGAATCTTATATAGATTCGAGAGCATGGATCCGTTCTTGTGAAAGGAAGTTTGGTCGTATGGGATTGACTAATGGAGTTAGGAGCCAGCTTTCTACCGGTAGTTGTAGGGTGAGGATTTGAGCTGGTGGGAAGTTTTAGAGTTGGAGATGGATGGTGATAATTTTTCTTGGGGAGAGTTCCTTATGAGGTTTGAGAAGAAGTTCATGCCATAAGCTGAGGAGTGTGTTCATTTGGGGAAGTTTATCAATCTAAAGTAGGGTGATATGTTAGGCAAAGAGTATCTGAATCACTTCAATGAGCTTGCAAGGTTTAGGGTGGAGCTAATTAGTACACCATATAAGAAAGCTTTCAAGTTTGTTAAGGGTTTGAATAAGGCGCTTCAAGATTTAGCAGTGAGTTATATTACGATGGGAGCTACTTTTGAGGGACTTATTAAGATGGCTTTGCTTACCTCAGTTGTGAGGAAGGAGAAGAAGGAGGAGGCTCTGAAGGTTACAGTAAAAAGGGTAAGAAGAAGGGAGGATTTGGGCCAAAAGGAAAGATTTAGTAGGAGGAGATGAACTGCCAAATGTGTGGCAAACCTGGCTATTTTACCAAGGATTATAAGGTAGAACATCCTAGAGTGAAGTGCATCAATTGTGATCAATTCTGGCACATAAAGCGAGCTTGTGCAGCACCCCCTAGAGCTTTTTCTCAGGCTTTGACTCAAGTGGTTCAGACTTATGCTCTTGAGGTTGTTCCTTGTTCCAATGTGCAGCCATCACTGGATAATTGATAGCTGAAGACTCATGAGATGAATTACCCGACGCATGATCTTTAGTTGGCGGCTATAGATTTTGCACTCAAGTCTTAGAGTCATTTTCTTATAGGGGAGAGGTTTGAGCTTTTCATTGATCACAAGTCCTTGAAGTACTTGTTTTGTCAAAAGAACTTGAACTTGAGACAGCAGAGATGGATGAAGTTCTTAGCATCTTATGACTTTAAGATTTCTCATACCCGTGGTAAGGCAAATGTAGTGGTGGATGCTTTGAGTAGACGGAGAGCAGTATTTAGTCCTCTATTCTTGCAGTGGAGAAATTTTGAGTACATTGCTACCTTTGACTTCAGACCATCATCGGATATTACCCCTATATTACTGGCAGCTTTAGATGTTCAGTCAACATTGATGAAGCAGATTGGAACTAGGCAGTGAGAAGATGTTAAGCTATTTGATATTTTGGACATGATTAGTGGAGGAGAGTCATCGATTCGTATGAAGTGTTATGTCATAGACTCGGGAGGATGGTTGAGGAGGGATGGTAGGATTTGGTTTCCTTGATGTGTGGATTTGATAGATGTGGTATTAGCAAAGTCACACCGTTCTAGGATGACCCGTCATCCCGGAGGAAATAAGATGTATCGAGACATGAAGTGGGTTTTCTTTTGGACTGTAAGAGGCAAGCGACAGAGTATGCAGCTAGGTGCATGACTTGCCAGAGAGTGAAGGTGGAGTAGAAGAAGCCTGGAAGATTGTTGCAGCCGCTGAATATTCTCCAGTAGGAGTGGGAGAGCATTTCTATGGATGTTGTTGGTGGATTGTCAAGGACTAAGAGAGGGAATGAGAGAATTTGGGTAATAGTCGATAAATTAAACAAGTGTGCTCATTTCATACCGGTGAGGAGTATGAGGACAGTAGCATCTTTGGCAACTTTGTTTGTGAGAAAGGCCGTTAGGCTAATGGAGTTCCTACTAGTATAGTTAACGACTGAGACCCTCTTTTCACTAGTGAGTTCTAGAGGACTCTACAAGAGGCTTTGGGGAATGAGTTGAGTTTGAGCCTGTGCAGTTAATGCCCCGCTATTACCGCGTTATAACACTGCCATATCTCATAGTGGATTTCTACCGCTACGATTTTCCATATAGCCCCAAATATAGCCTTTCCGCTTTAAGCCCCGCTAGTTCTACTGTATCTCGTTATTCCCGCTATATTCCGCTATTTCCGCATATCTTCTTTAAAAGAAATGAATTGAAAAATGACATTTATACATTATAAAATTTATGAAATTAATTTATTTAATTGAATTTTTAATATATTTTCAGAAATGAAAATACTCTAACATTTTACTAAATTCAATTATGTTATATAACAGTTTACGTTTATTTATATTATCACATAATTTTATTTAAAGTTATTTATGTATTAATTATAATTCAATTGAATGTTAATTCTTCATTTAATTACCATTTATTTGTAAAAACATTAAGTATGAGTTTTATATGCTATTTTAGAGTCATCCGCTATATCCCACTATATCCTCATTGTATCTCTACTATGACTTTTTGCACTTCCGCCTCATTGAATCTGCCGAGCACTTTAACTGTGCAGGTTTGAGCACACATCATACCATCCACAAACAGATGGACAGACGGACGGACGAAAAAGGGTGAATCGAGTTCCAAGGGATTTGCTATGGATGTGTCATTGACTTTAGAGGTTCATATGAGGATTATTTGCAATTAGTTGAGTTCATTTATAATAATTATTACCAAGCTAGCATTGGGATGGCACCATTTGAGGCTCTATACGGCTGACCATGCAGATCACTATCGTGTTGGTGGGACACGATGGATAGGATCATTCTTGGCCGAGTATGGTTAGGGAGACATCAAAAGACGTAGAGCTTATTGAGAGGAGGAGACTACCCAGGATAGGCAAAAGTCATATGCAGATAGGAGGTGCTCAAAGTTGCAGTTTGAATTAGGGGACATGGTGTTTGTGAAGGTTTCACCCCTAAGGCGTGCGATGAGCTTGGTACAATAGGGAAGTCAGCACCGAGGTTTGTTAGCCCCTTTTCCAATTTTAGCTAGGATTGGAAAGTTGGCTAGGGTGGAGCTTGCGGAGAAGTTGGTTGAAGTGCATAATGTTTTCCATGTTTCACACTTGAAAAAGTACTTATGTGATTCTGCTGTTGTTGTTGAGCTGAGTTAGTTAGAGGAGGTTGAGGGTGAGCATGAGTCACTTGTCCGACGTGCACTTACCCGTATCCTAGAGCATGTCACAAAACGACTCTGTAATAAAGAGATTAGATTAGTCAAGGTTCAGTGGGAAGACAACCCAGGTGAGAGTACATGAGAGCTCGAGGAGAAGATTCAAGCTTCGTATTCACAACTCATAACTGGTACGTCTTAAATTTCAATATTTCTTTATAATCCTTTTGATAAGACTTAGGAAGGGTAGACCATCTTAGGTAGAGACCTTTGGATGATAGGGATGGTTGTAAACGTCTCAATAGGACATATTATGAGTGGTGGATGCTAATGGATGTTAATGGATATAATTGGTTGCATTTCTACAGGTTAGAAAAGTTAGCCATGTAAATACACACACTCATATCATATGCATATTGCTTCTTGATTTATTGATTATTATCCATGGATGTTATGTATATGGATGTTTCATGTGGTTGTATGGTTGATCATGTGTAACGACCCGAACTCGATGTCTGACAATCAACATCAAATTCGTATCGCCGGAGCTTATAACAACATCAGATGAAAATAAACAGCGGAAATAAACTGAATATCATACAACACAGATACAACATCATCATAATATCCATTACTACATCAGAGTTCATAATACATATGTCATCCATACTAGAGCACTACATATAGATACAATAACAGGAAGATAATAACTCCACAACGGAACAACAGATACTCCAAAGGTTTCCAACATACTTCAACTTGATAAGGCCTTCAAAAACTCCAAGCACTTCGAAAGATATCCAAGACAAAAGCTTCCCAAAATCTTATAGCTTCTTAACCCAAAAAGACTCCAAAATCCAGCTAACACCATAGCACGGAAAACCTGCTACTAGGCTGCCCGTGTGGAAATGATGGGCACCCAGAGTTTAGAAAAGAAACAATAAACTCCGGGTCAGTCATGGGACCGGTATGAGTAAACAAAAGTAGTTGCTTTATAAACAGATATTTAAAAAGAATCGTTCATGCTTTTGGAAAATGAAACTACCATAAGACCTCCCACCACACACACAATGCAAACGCAGAATTGGAGGAGATTTCTTCTTATGATAGTCAAACATGCTTACTACGCAAATCATTGGATATTATTACTATTAGTGCATAGTGTAGAAAACATTTCGAAAGTATAATATTAATCTTAGCCAACATACAACCATTATTGTATGTCTACTATAGCTACCATCTAAACAGTGGTGACCACCATAAGTAAATGGCAGGTTCTACAACTAAAACCGTACAGGGTTCGTATTGTTTCTTTGGATTTCTAACAAATGGTCAGGCAAAGGAACTTCCTTACCGAAATGGGAACGCCTCTGGAAGGACGCCCCGAGAACCTAACCGGATCTCTGCTAAACAAGGCCGATGCTACCTCACGCTTTAATCAAGCTGTAACTAGGTAACTACCACACGAGTATGCCATTCCCGGTCGTTACCGACCTTTATCCGAGGGGCCCCTCAACCAACAAAGCAACATCACAAAGTGATAAATTTATAGTGTCCACACGAGTTAAGTATCTGGGCTCTATACCATGATAGCACCCTTTATCCAGAAGAAAATGGACATACCCTAGGGGCGCGACCCCTAAAAACCCTTGCCGCGCATTCCTATTTCGACCATTACCGGTCTGTGAGGCTCGACGAAGTCTCGTCCACAAAGCTACGCTTTTTCACAAAGCCGTGCTTCGATCAACAAATGATCTGCAACATTTCGTATGCCACATTACCAAATTGGGAATGTATCACTAGTAACCATCAACTACATAACCTCTGAGCTCGTACGTCTCAAAGAAGAGTGTTAAGCTAAGAGAATAAATTCTCCGCCACCAACAGAAATGTATTTGATAGAAACTAGCTTTACATCTCAAAGTGTAATGTCAGACACACATCCATACAAGTCTGTTCCGGGTTCGAACAGAACCGATGGCACTTCCGAAGAAGCCCTTGCAATCCGGGTATGCACAATCCCGATCGGACTCCCCATCACTTGGGGAATCTCTATACCGTAGCTACTCAGTGCAGAGATAATCGATAGGTCATCCTATCGCTCTTGCAAATACCTGGTCTTCACCACCGGTCTTCAAATGCTATCCATATCGTCGTATCACTATTCGGAATGGGTTATACGACATAAAGGTCATTTCCCGGCTAAACCGAATAACGAGCGCAATTAAAAATCATATGGATACTGGGGTCTCAGTTAAATCACAGCTTAAAGCCTAAAACTTTTCATTCGAATGGTTAAAACAAATTACCATTTCCAATCTTTTAAACAAAAAGATTCAATTCACAAAGTTCACCCCATTCACAAAGATCCATTCATGGATTTCAAAACAATTTCCATTTCAATTGAATTAACTCGTTAAATCTTTAAATCAAGATTTAACTTATAGCTTTCAAAATTCGTTTCCAAGAATTCATTCATAGTCTTGCAAAACAATTTCATTTCAAGTTGAATTAACTCGTCCGGTCTTTTGAATTAAAGACTCGTTTCATAGTTTTCAAAATATTTCAATTCCATTTCAAACTTGAATTCAAATTTAAATCAAATTATTTAAATTTTCAAAACTCGATTAAGTTATTCAAAATAACTTACATTTTTAAAACACCCTTTCAGAGGCTTTTTACTTTAAACCCAATCCGTTTCCAACCCATTTGAATTTAAAATTCAAATTCAAAAACTATTTTAAAAATCTGTGACTTAACCGATTTCCACGTGAAATCCATATTTGTGTGTGTATAGTGTAGTCCAGGGATTTTACACAATAGTGCACAACAACAATCATCATAGATATATCGATAAGCGGTAAAATCCATAACGCTTATCTTCATTCATAGTTTCACAGATAAAATAAATTTATCAGTCATGAAGATTCATTATTACAATTCGATGTGGGTTTCGGATAACCAACTGGAATCCGACTCCCTGTCGCATCGAAGTTTAAATGCCGTTTTATGAGCCAAGGGTTTTCATATTCACATAGTAATATATCACAGAAACAGAAATCACAGCTCAGCACAAAGTAATTTATATCACAAAGCGTCACAATCACAAACAGGGATATCAAACTGCTCAAAGCATTTCAATAATAATCCATCATCTCACAATTAGATGAATTAAACCAGTTACTTTAATTTCCTTTAAATCCTGCTTGTTAATTAATTTTATATCAAATAAATTTATCATACAAAAAAAATCATATATCTTAATTAATTCTTCTTGATAAATTATTTTTAAATTTCATTAAGCCATTAACGACTTAATTTATTAAGTAATTAATCCTTAATTTTAAATTAATTAATCCTTAATTATTAATTAATTAAATCTCTAATTACAATTTAATTTATCATTAATTACTAAATAAATTAACCCTTAATTATAAATTAATTAATCTTAAAACATTATTAAATTAAACTAATTAATTACTCTTGACTTAAAATTGAAATTCGAACACTTGTTTAACATTATAACTGGAAAATTTGCCTGGGCTTAACCCATTTTTAAAACAAACCCGAGCAAACCCAGGTTCTCACTCGAGTGTTACTCGAGTTTCTCTCGTTCCTTCCTCGAGCCTATCTCCTTTCCCCATCTACTCTTCTTCTTCCTGCTCTTTTTTTTCTTTCTTTTTCAGTTTAAAGTTTAAGTAACAAAACTGGTACATGACTCCTCTACAAACTCGAGCTCGACCCCGAGTATCGAACCCAATCACACGAGAACTTCTCCGAGTCCCCCACGCGAACCCACCTGATACACGAGATTGTCGTACACGTGCACAACCACGTCGGCGAACTCCGACCGACCACTACCCCTTCGGCAAACCACAAATCGCACGCCTACTCGAAAATCAAGTTCGAATTGCCTTCAAAAATTTCGAATCAAAAATTAGCATACAGTTCGAAATTTGTAGCTCAACCCAAAATGACATAATGACTTCGCCACCCCCGCAGAGACCACCGGAGTCGCCCAGCTTTCGTCCACACCACGACAACACGACGAGCAACCATCCACCAGAGATTCGTGTCACTCGATCACGTATAGGAGTCGTACTCACCACGTTACTGTCATGAACCAAAACTTGAAATAAAACCCTAAAATGGATTCGATCCAACAATATATGTAATGGAAAATTTATCTGATAATTTTCTCAAAATCAATGATGTTTATATTTGCTTCGATCCAAATTTAACATTTATAATTAGATTGATCACCAGGAATTCAAAAAAAATGATTTTGTGTTCAAACTCAAACTGCTCTGTAAATACCCAACTAAAAATCTTCATTTTTGTTTTAAAAACCATGATTTGCAGTAAGAATTTAAGTTATTAACTTGGATTAGCTTTTTATGACAACTGAATTTATCAAAGTTTTGCTTGATTACTTTTAAACAAAATTAAAGTGATGATATCTTACAACATGGTTTTCTCTCAGCTTTTAAAATCTAAATTTAAGTTTTCATCATCTTGTTTGATTTAAAACTGAAGGCTTTACTATGATTCAGTTGAAAACTACTTGAGTTTGAATGAAAATCAACCCTGTAATCCATAACAGAGAAAAATAATATACAGAGTAACCTGTGTATATATATGTATACCAAACTATATTCAAAGATAAACATATACAATGCCATGAAACAAATGAATCATCTTTACAATTAACTTAAAACATTTAAGTTGATGTTTACTCACATGTATATATTTGAAGCAGAGAACTCCCTTATGTTTTGAAAGACTGTAGTTTGATTTTGATTTTTTTCTTCTTTTCTTTGCAACAGATAGTATTTAGGCTTGAAAATAAGATGATGTTTATATGTTTTTTTTCTTTGCTCAGGTTTTTAGTGAACGAATGGGAATGATGTATATAAAAGAAAATATACAATATGCAGGCTGGTACATCTACTGGTACCAGATTTTACTTTGTGTTGTACTCTTTTTAAACTATTTACACCTTACTTCAGATTTTTCTATTTTTTTTTGTTGACTTAGCCAACTTAATTTCGGCTGATATGATTTGATTTTAGGCTAAAAAAAGAAAGCATTAAATGTTTGTGTTCCCTCTTGGTTTACATGAAATCCTATTTTATTTTTATAAGTACATTTTTTTTGTTTTGTAGAGATATTTTCCCTTGAACATGTACTACTGTTTTCTCATCAAGCCAATGTATATACATATCTCTTTTGTTCATATACATACTTATACTTATCTTTTCCCATAACTTATAGTGTTGATATATATATATAAATATATATATGTTCTACATATCAACTTTTAGTTTATCATTTTGTTTGAATTTATAGATATATTTTGTTTGTATTATATTTGTAAGTATATTTTATTCCACTTTGTATGTATTTATTTCTATATATATTTTTTTTTTCTAAACTTGAAATGCAAATTTAATATCTACATATACATATATAAGATGTTACATCCAAGTGATTTTATTACAAACATACTCTTGAATTTTTATTCCTATTTGAAGTTTTAACTATCAACATTAAATTTATCACCTATATTTTATTTTATGGTTTAAGACAATTTCTTGTTTGTTATATATTTTCCTTTATTTATTATTATTATTTATATCTAATTCAATTGAAAATATTTATTTTGAGTTACAAATCCAAATTTTAATACAATAAATATATATCTCTTATTAAGTTTGAAAATTTCAAACAAATCCACAATTTAACCCAAAATTTTAATTTAATTACAAATTTAAATTCGTTTTAAAATCGAGATCGTTACAACCTTTCCTCCTTAAGAAATTTCGTCCCCGAAATTTGCCAAGAAGACAACAAAGATAGATGAAAGATAGAGAAATATCTTTTTAGATCAAACCGAATATCAATTCTGCATTTGGTTTACCAAATCAGAATTATCAACAATAGATATGAGAACAAACTCAATCAACTATGAAACAATTGGGTTATCTGATCTACGAAGTATACAGGGTATTGGTTAGTTCGAAGGGATAACTAACCATTCGTAGATTATATCGAACCCCAATGAAACAGACAGAAATAGATTCGATTATGATCTCAAATTCAAGATTTTAACTCACTTACGATTTGCTGAGAAATAAAACTATGGGTAGTTCCCGTGTCGGACAAAAATCCGAGAATTTTATCGTAAATAAGAAAGTTACCTTCCAAAATTCCTTTTACCTTATCAGCCCTTGAGGTTGAAGGATCATCTTTGATTGCATACACCTTTGCTACATGAGCTTGCTTCCTTTTCAGGCAATCTTTAACTTCATGTCCTGGTTTGTGACAGTAATAGCATTCCTTAACTCCATGACCAGTCTCCACAGGTTGTTCTTTCTTAACTTGTTTCCTTGGATTCTTGCAGTTGTTTGCATAGTGGCCCTTTTCTTGGCAATTGTAACAAGTTACATCTTTCGCCAGGTTTCCCTGACTGTCCTTCTTTTCCTTGCCTTGATATGGTTTCTTATTCCCGAGCTTTCTTTTCTTCCAATTTTGATTGCTCGTATCTCCTTCTTCCCTTGGGGTTTCTTGCATATCAAGTGTAGCATATCTGTACCCCATATCAACCAAATCTGGAAAGGATTCCTTGACGTGGCCAATCATCCTTTCGTGAAATTTCTTATTCATCCCACGAATGAACCTTTCGTTCTTTTTCAAAGGTGTGTTTACCAGTTCGGGACCAAAATGAGACAATTCATTGAATTTATTTAGATACTCCTCAAATGACAAACTTCCTTGCTTTAAGTCCATAAATTCCTGGTACATTCGAGAAATACCAGCCGATGGCATATAGCGCTCCTCAAATACTTCTTTAAATCTCTCCCAAGAAAATTCGTCTTCTGGCTTATCCACAGTGGCTGTCTCCTACCATGCTAAGGCTTCTTCTTGAAGTTGCCAGGAAGCTATTAGTCGCATTTGATCATCTTCCAACTTTAGCCCTTTAAAAATCCTTTCACTCGATCTGATCCAAGCTTGGGCCTCAACAATAGACTCCTTGTTGGTGAACGGCTTACCACGAAGCTTCGAGAAATTCCTATATAAATCAGCCAGATTCGGCTGATGCTGAGTAGGCATTGCTGCTTCTGCTATTGGGGGAATTTGATTAGCTGTTGTAGCATTTGCTTGACCCCTAGTTCGTCCTCTTCGTCCGCTCATTCTTACTATCTGTAATTAGTAAGAAAACTGGATTTAGATCCATGGAAAAATATCTCAAGGAATATCAGCAGTAAAAAGAAATAGACTAGAAAAATTCAAGGTTTCGGTTTATACTCATTCTAGGGTATACTTCACCCTATCTCTAATGAGCCATCTAATGTGTTATACTCCATAGCTAAAGTTCTTACTCAACCTTCAGCTCTGATACCACTTGTAACGACCCAAACTCGATGTCCGACAATCAACATCAAATTCGTATCGCCGGAGCTTATAACAACATCAGATGAAAATAAACAGCGGAAATAAACTGAATATCATACAACACAGATACAACATCATCATAATATCCATTACTACATCAGAGTTCATAATACATATGTCATCCATACTAGAGCACTACATATAGATACAATAACAGGAAGATAATAACTCCACAACGGAACAACAGATACTCCAAAGGTTTCCAACATACTTCAACTTGATAAGGCCTTCAAAAACTCCAAGCACTTCGAAAGATATCCAAGACAAAAGCTTCCCAAAATCTGATAGCTTCTAAACCCAAAAAGACTCCAAAATCCAGCTAACACCATAGCACGGAAAACCTGCTACTAGGCTGCCCGTGTGGAAATGATGGGCACCCAGAGTTTAGAAAAGAAACAATAAACTCCGGGTCAGTCATGGGACTGGTATGAGTAAACAAAAGTAGTTTCTTTATAAACAGATCTTTAAAAAGAATCATTCATGCTTTTGGAAAATGAAACTACCATAAGACCTCCCACCACACACACAATGCAAATGCAGAATTGGAGGAGATTTCTTCTTATGATAGTCAAACATGCTTACTACGCAAATCATTGGATATTATTACTATTAGTGCATAGTGTAGAAAACATTTCGAAAGTATAATATTAATCTTAGCCAACATACAACCATTATTGTATGTATACTATAGCTACCATCTAAACAGTGGTGACCACCATAAGTAAATAGCAGGTTCTACAACTAAAACCTTACAGGGTTCGTATTGTTTCTTTGGATTTCCAACAAATGGTTAGGAAAAGGAACTTCCTTACCGAAATGGGAACGCCTCTGAAAGGACGCCCCGAGAACCTAACCGGATCTCTGCTAAACAAGGTCGACGCTACCTCACGCTTTAATCAAGCTATAACTAGGTAACTACCACACGAGTATGCCATTCCTGGTCATTACCGACCTTTATCCGAGGGGCCCCTCAACCAACAAAGCAACATCACAAAGTGATAAATTTATAGTGTCCACACGATTTAAGTATCTGGGCTCCATACCATGATAGCACCCTTTATCCAGAAGAAAATGGACATACCCTAGGGGCGCGACCCCTAAAAACCCTTGCCGCACATTCCTGTTTCGACCATTACCGGTCTGTGAGGCTCGACGAAGTCTCGTCCACAAAGCTACGCTTTTTCACAAAGCCGTGCTTCGATCAACAAATGATTTGCAACACTTCGTATGCCACATTACCAAATTGGGAATGTATCACTAGTAACCATCAACTGCATAACCTCTGAGCTCGTACGTCTCAAAGAAGAGTGTTAAGCTAAGAGAATAAATTCTCCGCCACCAACAGAAATGTATTTGATAGAAACCAGATTTACATCTCAAAGTGTAACGTCAGACACACATCCATACAAGTTTGTTCCGGGTTCGAACAGAACCTAAGGCACTTCCGAAGAAGCCCTTGCAATCAGGGTATTCACAATCCCGATCGGACTCCCCATCACTTAGGGAATCTCTATACCGTAGCTACTCAGTTTAGAGACAATCGATAGGCCCATCCTATCGCTCTTGCAAATACCCGGTCTTCACCACCGGTCTTCAAATGCTATCCATATCGTCGTATCACTATTCGGAATGGGTTATACGACATAAAGGTCATTTCTCGGCTAAACCGAATAACGAGCGCAATTAAAAATCATATGGATACTGGGGTCTTAGTTAAATCACAGCTTAAAGCCCAAAACTTTTCATTCGAATGGTTAAAACAAATTACCATTTCCAATATTTTAAACAAAAAGATTCAATTCACAAAGTTCACCCCATTCACAAAGATCCATTCATGGATTTCAAAACAATTTCCATTTCAATTGAATTAACTCGTTAAATCTTTAAATCAAGATTTAACTTATAGCTTTCAAAATTCATTTCCAAGAATTTATTCTTAGTCTTGCAAAACAATTTCATTTCAAGTTGAATTAACTCGTCCAGTCTTTTGAATTAAAGACTCATTTCATAGTTTTCAAAATATTTCAATTCCATTTCAAACTTGAATTCAAATTTAAATCAAATTATTTAAATTTTCAAAACTCGATTAAGTTATTCAAAATAACATACATTTTTAAAACACCCTTTCAGAGGCTTTTTACTTTAAACCCAATCCGTTTCCAACCCATTTGAATTTAAAATTCAAATTCAAAAACTATTTTAAAAATCTGTGACTTAACCGATTTCCACGTGAAATCCATATTTGTGTGTGTATAGTGTAGTCCAGGGATTTTACACAATAGTGCACAACAACAATCATCATAGATATACCGATAAGCGGTAAAACCCATAACGCTTATCTTCATTCACAGTTTCACAGATAAAATAAATTTATCAGTCATGAAGATTCATTATTACAATTCGATGTGGGTTTCGGATAACCAACTGGAATCCGACTCCCTGTCGCATCGAAGTTTAAATGCCGTTTTATGGGCCAAGGGTTTTCATATTCACATAGTAATATATCACAGAAACAGAAATCACAGCTCAGCACAAAGTAATTTATATCACAAAGCGTCACAATCACAAACAGGGATATCAAACTGCTCAAAGCATTTCAATAATAATCCATCATCTCACAATTAGATGAATTAAATCAGTTACTTTAATTTCCTTTAAATCCTGCTTGTTAATTAATTTTATATCAAATAAATTTATCATACAAAAAAAAATCATATATCTTAATTAATTCTTCTTGATAAATTATTTTTAAATTTCATTAAGCCATTAACGACTTAATTTATTAAGTAATTAATCCTTAATTTTAAATTAATTAATCCTTAATTATTAATTAATTAAATCTCTATTTACAATTTAATTTATCATTAATTACTAAATAAATTAACCCTTAATTATAAATTAATTAATCTTAAAACATTATTAAATTAAACTAATTAATTACTCTTGACTTAAAATTGAAATTCGAACACTTGTTTAACATTATAACTGGAAAATTTGCCTGGGCTTAACCCATTTTTAAAACAAACCCGAGCAAACCCAGGTTCTCACTCGAGTGTTACTCGAGTTTCTCTCGTTCCTTCCTCGAGCCTATCTCCTTTCCCCATCTACTCTTCTTCTTCCTGTTCTTTTTTTTCTTTCTTTTTCAGTTTAAAGTTTAAGTAACAAAACTGGTACATGACTCCTCTACAAACTCGAGCTCGACCCCGAGTATCGAACCCAATCGCACGAGAACTTCTCCGAGTCCCCCACGCGAACCCACCTGATACACGAGATTGTCGTACACGTGCACAACCACGTCGGCGAACTCCGACCGACCACTACCCCTCCGGCAAACCACAAATCGCACGCCTACTTGAAAATCAAGTTCGAATTGCCTTCAAAAATTTCGAATCGAAAATTAGCATACAGTTCGAAATCTGTAGCTCAACCCAAAACGACATAATGACTTCGCCACCGCCGCAAAGACCACCGAAGTCGCCCAGCTTTCGTCCACACCACGACAACAAGACGAGCAACCATCCACCAGAGATTCGTGATACTCGATTACGTATAGGAGTCGTACTCACCACGTTACTGTCATGAACCAAAACTTGAAATAAAACCCTAAAATGGATTCGATCCAACAATATATGCAATGGAAAATTTATCTGATAATTTTCTCAAAATCAATGATGTTTATATTTGCTTCGATCCAAATTTCAACATTTATAATTAGATTGATCACCAGGAATTCAAAAAAAATGATTTTGTGTTCAAACTCAAACTGCTCTGTAAATACCCAACTAAAAATCTTTATTTTTGTTTTAAAAACCATGATTTGCAGTAAGAATTTAAGTTATTAACTTGGATTAGCTTTTTATGACAACTGAATTTATCAAAGTTTTGCTTGATTACCTGTAAACAAAATTACAGTGATGATATCTTACAACATGGTTTTCTCTCAGCTTTTAAAATCTAAATTTAAGTTTTCATCATATTGTTTGATTTAAAACTGAAGGCTTTACTATGATTCAGTTGAAAACTACTTGAGTTTGAATGAAAATCAACCCTGTAATCCATAACAGAGATAAATAATATACAGAGTAACCTGCGTGTATATATATGTATACCAAACTATATTCAAAGATAAACATATACAATGCCATGAAACAAATGAATCATCTTTACAGTTAACTTAAAACCTTTAAGTTGATGTTTACTCACATGTATATATTTGAAGCAGAGAACTCCCTTGTGATATCCCAGAATTTTGGCAATATCAATTTAATAATCTTTATAAATAATTAAATTGATTTGTTGATTTTATTTTATAAATTGACAAGTTTATTCATTTTAAAGGCTAATAATATTTTAATTGGCAATATTTATTAATATCTTTTCTAACAATTTTAAATTAGGAAGATTTATCTTTCTAAAACTTATATAAATGTTTATATTTATAATGTATATATATATTGATATATATATTATAAATAGGGAGTCTTTAATTTAATAAAAGCTATGTTTTCAAATTATAATATATATGTATATGTATATATTGTGATTTGGAGTTATGTTATAAAATTCAATATAATAATCATCAAAACTAATGTTAAAAATATTTGTAAAGATAAAATAAAATACTCAAGCATATAAATATATGATACATTAAAATTTATCAAAGTATAAGTTGTTATAAATAATTGTTTTCATGAATTCACTTTTCTATATTTATTAAAAATGTAAAAGCTTATTTATAAAAAGATAAATACATTATATACATATAAATATTTCTTAAATACATGTATATGACTTAAATAAATTTATTAAAACCAAGATTAACACTTGTAAGCTTATTAAGGTGGTTTAGTGACATTTGTAAAAATAAAGGTATATGTGTAAGATAATTAACACTTAAAAAAGACAAGTGGCTATTTTCTTTGTAAATTAAAGTCATAAATAAATAAAATGAAAGAAGATCTGTTTTGACTTTCAGCTAAAAATTATCTTCACTTCTTTCTCAACTAAAATACAATTCGAATCTTAAATCAAAAGAAGAAAAAGTCTGGAATTCAAATGCTAAGAGAAAAGTAAAATCTGGATAATTTAAATCAAAGGCAAAAGAAGTTCAACATCAAAGCAAGTTTAATCAAGCAATAAGATGTAACCATCAACATGCAAACCTGGAAATCAACTACAACAGAATGTATTTCAACATGCAAGATAAATTCAAAAGCCTGGGAATCAAAAACTGTTCTCTGTTTTATAATGCCAGGTGAGTAAATATTATTTTAAAAACAGATTTAAACCTTTAAGATGTGATGATTTATTATCTGAAGTGTTTGTAATGTATGCATGGTGTATATGAGTGTTTGAAATGTCTACATAGTTAAATTGGAATGCATGTACTGTTATATATTTAGCCTCTGTAAAGTGATGACAGTTTTTGTTTTTTTTTGTTTTTAAATCTATATCTCATCACTTAATCTCTAATAGCTTAGGATTTGCAAACAGAAGATGTTTGAAATCATGTAATCTTCCTTCTAAAAATAATTATAGGTTTTTATAATGGATATTTAGTTCAAATTTCAAAATTTACAGTAAAAATCTTTATATGGGTCAAAAATTAATTGAATCAATTTTAAGTTTGAATTGCATAATTGAATTCATAATGCTAAATCATGAATTTTGAGATATGAATCATGATTTCTAGTTTGGTAATTGAAGAGAATTTTGGGTTTAACTGTTTTGGACATTTTGACCAATCTGAGGTGAACGGCGACGAACTGGAAGTCGTGGTTGAGTTTGAGGGTAGATGGTATGATGGAGTTCATCGGAAACATAGTGGAGTGATTTATCGTTGATCGTGATGGTGGGAAATCGTTAGGATAGGGTTTTATTTCCTGTGGTTGACGTTGATGATCGAATGGATTTCGCGACAACATGAAACGATCGGAGGCGATCGCGTATTGATTTGGAGATGCGAGGAGACGAGGCGGTGCTACGGTGAAGGTGGCGTGGTGTTTCGATCAGGGGATCATCGGCGATGGTCGAGTTTTCTGGTAGGATACGTTTCCAGGTGATGGGTTCATCGCTCGAATTCGATTTCGTTCAAATCGTGGAAGTCGGGGTGGTCGTACGTGATGCTATGGTCGAAGTCGAGTTGCCGGAGGCCAAGTCGAAGATCGTCGTCGACCAGAATAGACGTGCACGTGCACGTACACGTTTTCGTGCGTCTGAGTTTTGTTTTGGGGAAGAAAGCGAAAATGCTCGGGTTTTGTCCAGGGAAATTCGAGTTTTACTCGAAGCAGGTAGGGTTGTGGGTTGTCTCGAGAGTTACTTCGAGTTTCCACGAGTTTTACCCGAGTTTGGTAGGAGCAGGCTTAAGATTTTTTTTTTAAAAGGAAATGTTTTAAGTTTTAGAGCAAAAGAAAATTGTTTGTAATGTTTCTGAGTTGTAAAACAAAAGATAAAACAAGATTTTACCTAAGTAAACTAATTTGTTTTCTAGAAATTTGTTTTAACAAGTTTTAAATATTTAATAGATAAGTTTTTTAAAAGGGTAAATAAATAGATTTTCAAATGGTTATTTGTATTAAAGTTAATTTAATAACTATGGAAGTTTAAAGATTTTAAAAGTCGAGAAGGAGTTTAAAATGTTTTAATTATAATTGATTTCTAAAATTGTTTTATTTTAAATAAAGTTTAAATAATAAGGATTTTAGTAAATCAATTATAGTAAAGAATTTATCTTAAGTGATTAAGAGATTTAATTAACTAAGATAATTAATATAGAAAGATAATTAAATTGTTGTTCAATTTAATTTATTTAATTAAGATAAATGATTTTCTTAATTAAGATCTTTTAAATATAAGGATTAAGAAATTATTTAATTAAATTTAAATAATTAGTTAAATAATTAATTAGTGATTATTAGAGATAATCACTTATAAATTTAATTAAGTATAATTACTTGATGAAGTAATTAAGGAATAATTACTAATGTAATTAAAGGTAATTAGTTAATAAACTAATTAGAGGATAATTATTTTATGAAGGTAATTAAATGAAAGTAATTAAGAGTTAATTACCTAGTGTTATTAATTAAATAATTTATTTAATAAAGTTAATTAAAGAATTAAGGTTAATTAATAAGGTAATTAATTATTTGTTAAGGTAATTAATTAAAAGTAATTAATTAAGGAAGGTAATTAATTAAAGTTGATTATTGGTTAAGATTAAATCTAAGGTGATTAATAATTGTGGTTTAATTAAGATTTTTTATTTAATTAATTTAAATAAAATAAATAATTAAAGATGTAATTAGGGATCATTAGTTTATAATTAATTAATGATGTAATTAAGAGTTGATTAATTAAGATTAATTAATCAAATGATAAGTGATTAATTGTAATTAATTAGGGATTAAAGTAATTGATTATAATTAATTAATTAATGAAATAATTAAAGGTTAATTACTGTATTTGATTAAGGATAATTAATTTGTGAAATTAATTAAAGATAATTACTTAAATGTAATTAAAGTATAATTAATCAGGGTGATTAATTAAAATGGATAATTAGAGAATGATTAATTAATTTATTTGTAATTAATTAATGATTATATAAGTACGATTTATAATGATAAGTAATTAATTTAATTTATGTTAAATTAATTAAGAGATGAAGTAATTAATTTAATTCACTTTAAATTAATTTAAAGATAGAGATAGTTAATTTAATTCATTTTAAATTAATTATGTTGTGATTAAGTAAATCATTGCTTATATAAGAATGGATGACATTGATTGTCTTAAATGGATGTAATCTCAGAAATGAGATAAGTAATGTTGTGTGGTATGAATGCTTGGTTGCATTATGATGGTAATATAGATTACCTATTGTGATATTGATATGGATTACCTATTTTGTTATGGATCATTTGTTTATTAGATAATGTGATTATCAAATTGTGACTTGTGAATTATCTATCTATATGAATATAGATAAGTTGAATTGTTTTAACCTTTAAAACAACTTGGCCTTAAAAGATACGTTTTGGATTTCGATGAGACCGGGATCGGGTTTCCAGATTTGGATATCCGAATACCACATCGATCCAAATTAACGATAGGTCGTGAATCTCAAGTAAAGATGAAGATTCAGAGTGTAAGGGTTATTGTCGTTAACTCTGAGAGTGATTCCAAAATGAGTGTAACGAGATAATGCCTTCGGTTTCGTTCAAACCCGGAACGAACTTGTATGGATTGAATGCTTTCAACACATCGTCAAGCGGACGATGAGCATTCTAAGTGATATGTTCTGATTAAAGGTAATCGTAACCTCAAGCCTCATCAACCGGGAATGGCTAAAACAGGGGAGGTGCAGCAAGGCTTCGTGGGTAGCACCCACTGAGAGCAAGATATATCCCTGTCTAGAGGTCCCTTTCTATTTCGGCTTAGTGGGTAGTTGGAACTACAGCCAACTACGGGGTTGTCTTGTTCGGGATTATCCAGTAAGGGATGGTTCCGGCTTTGTGTTGCAAGGGAGCGGGCGTACTCCTCGGTACGGTGATCTAGGCCACGTACTGTGACGGGCGGTACCCCAGTAGCCCTGCCATTGTATGGAATCCAATTTCCAATAAGTGCCATCGGACTTGATTGTATAACCCACTTTGTGGCTAGTATGCTGGAATTTAATAATGTAACAATTTCAGCTATTTCATATTTATTTGAAAACCCTAGACCCTATTATAATATAATCGAATTTCCTATCAAATGTTTTAGTTAGCGTAAGGTAAAAACTTACCCATGTTTATTTGTGGGGAGTCTTACGTGATACTTTTGTTTTCAAAGGTTTTCAAAGTTAAGCAACTTTTAACCGTTTACTCACACCAGACCCATGTCTGACCCAAGTGTTTATTTCTGTTTTATAAACTCTTGGGTACTCAAATTTTTACGAGTAGCCAAGGGATTCAGGTTAGCTTTGACGAGTAATCTGGAGGAGCAATGGAGCAGGAGGCTTCAGCGTTGTAGTTATAGATAGTAGTTCCGCTGTGTTGATCTTTGTGTTGATCTCTGTATTGTATTGAGTTGTAATAACTAGACAGATGCTTATAACTGTCTAGTATGTGATGTAAAATCTATGTAACTCTGATGTATATGATACTATGTAATATTTTATGTGATATATTATATTTCATTCGTTTCCGCTGTGAGTATCTGTTGTTGTTTCTTTCTCTTTTCTCTTTTTTTCTATTTCTCACCCCTTTCTTTCTTACTGTCGATGCGTCCTTCTGTGTATAGAAGGGTGGGTCGTCACATCCCTTATGTTTTGAAAAACTGCAGTTTGATTTTGATTTTTTTCTTCTTTTCTTTGCAACAGATAGTATTTAGGCTTGAAAATAAGATGATGTTTATATGTTTTTTTTCTTTGCTCAGGTTTTTAATGAACGAATGGGAATGATGTATATAAAAGAAAATATACAATATGCAGGCTGGTACATCTACTGGTACCAGATTTTACTTTGTGTTGTACTCTTTTTAAACTATTTACACCTTACTTCAGATTTTTCTATTTTTTTTGTTGACTTAGCCAACTTAATTTCGGCTGATATGATTTGATTTTAGGCTAAAAAAAGAAAGCATTAAATGTTTGTGTTCCCTCTTGGTTTACATGAAATCCTATTTTATTTTTATAAGTACATTTTTGTTTTGTTTTGTAGAGATATTTTCCCTTGAACATGTACTAGTGTTTTCTTCATCAAGCCAATGTATATACATATCTCTTTTGTTCATATACATATTTATACTTATCTTTTCCCATAACTTATAGTGTTGATATATATAGATATATATATATTCTACATATCAACTTTCAGTTTAACATTTTGTTTGAATTTATAGATATATTTTGTTTATATTATATTTGTAAGTATATTTTATTCCACTTTGTATGTATTTATTTCTATATATAATTTTTTTTTCTAAACTTGAAATGCAAATTTAATATCTACATATACATATATAAGATGTTAGATCCAAGTGATTTTATTACAAACATACTCTTGAATTTTTATTCCTATTTGAAGTTTTAACTATCAACATTAAATTTATCACCTATATTTTATTTTATGGTTTAAGACAATTTCTTGTTTGTTATATATTTTCCTTTATTTATTATTATTATTTATATCCAATTCAATTGAAAATATTTATTTTGAGCTTCAAATCCAAATTTTAAAACAATAAATATATATCTCTTATTAAGTTTGAAAATTTCAAACAAATCCACAATTTAACCCAAAATTTTAATTTAATTACAAATTTAAATTCGTTTTAAAATCGGGATCGTTACATCATGCATTTAGAATTACAAGTTTACCATTAGAATTTTCCATACATTTAGATGCATGACATGAGTATTCTTCCATAAACAGGAGGTCAATTATATCAATAGACCGACTACTCTTTTGCATTAATTTAGGTTTATATGCATTTCGCATTGCATATATACATAATTGCATTAGAAAATATTAAGGACTCGTTGCCTTGGATGTTGGATGAGTAAATGGATGTTTTTGGTTGCTGGTTGTTAGTTGCATTTTTCCGTCCTTGGAGATTTCATGACCAAATCCTTTTGTGGGGAGAGAATGTAACACTCTGGAATTTCCTGGATTAAATAAGAGGATTTACAATTTAAATTACACAATGACTTTAATGAAAATTTTGCCAATTTTCCAAATTTGGCTATGGACTTGCATCATTGGATCCATGGCGATTTTCTAGAAAATTTTCATATATAACTTGTCGCAATACGAGTTAGTATGAGAGAGTTACGAAAATAAAAGGATTAAATAGAAATTAAAATAAAAAAAAGTAATTAATAATATATAAGAAGCCAGGTCGATCCTCATTTGGGTCAGCTCGAGCAAGGGCTGTCGACTTAGCCCTATGGACGGTGATCCGACCCAGGGCGAAACGAATAGTTGGATTTCCTATGTCCTTCATTTTAATGGATGAGATTAGAATCGTGTAGGCCAAGTAAACTATGAGAGCCTGAGATTAGTTTTAGTTTGGATCTGAGTGGTGGCTGAGTTGAGTTCCCCTATAAATTATCACCTAGGGTTAAGCCTAAACTCGAATTTTGCACCAGCCTAACGAAGTTCTGCCAAAATTAAAACCAAAACTCTAATCCCTAAATTAAACACTAATTCCCAAATAAAACCCAAATCTCAATCAAAATCAAATCTAGAGTAAAATCAAAGAGGGAATCGGGCCTTTGGAGGAGAGGCTAACCAGATCTTGGGGAAATACACAGATTAAAGGCAAGATCTGAAGCTTAATGCAGAGGTAAGTGGGCACAGATCCGATTAAATGGTTAAATCAATTAGTTTTAAATTTATTTTTAAGTTTATATGATCGTTGAACACAAAATTAAACTGTTAATTGGAAAAATGATATTGGCTAATTTGTAGATCTGTTAATCCAATTAGAAATTATTGTAAAAATTATGAAACCCGGATCTAAACCCAAATTGGTTTAAAATTGAAATATTAAAAATATGGACTAGAGTAAAATTAGAAAATTTAGCTAATTACGATTGCTAATGACACAAGAACTAATTGGATTAAATTAACAAAGAAAATTGGATTAAATTAATCGTGCACAGTAATTAAAAATAAAAAATATTGAACCCTAATAAAATGAACTGGACCGGTCGACTGTGAACACCCTAGGTCGACTGTGGGCGGACGACCTATGGTGCTTCCAAGTCGACCGTCCAGTTTGTTAAGTGTGCTATTTTGATTTTTGGGCTTTAGGCCCAATTAGTAAATGAAATTGATGAATGTTAAAACTGTATATTGCACTATTTTCATGTATATGTGAGCGAGTAGGAAAGTTAGTTCCTATCCGAGTTGTAGGGCGAATTTATTTCACAAAGAAGAAAATATCCATAAGCTCCGTAAATGGATGGCAAGTAGGCAAACCGTTAGATGGATGTTGAGACTGGACTTGGTGAGATGAGGGCAATTTATTCGCGTTATTTCCAAGGAATGTTATGTACGGGTAGGCGTAGCATTAGAGGGAATACATCCTAAGTTAGGCCCAGTCCTAAAAAGAGATTCAGATATTGCACGTTCTTCTTGCACAAACGTGGTATTGGTGGATGCTGGAGTTGGACAAAAAATGGATATAGGAAACATGATGAGACTGGGTTGAGGCTCGGCACTAGTGGTGATTCGCACACTGTGGACACTAGATTAGTCAATAAGAAACATTTTTCCACTACAATCGAGAGATGAGCGTGGGTGCATACGATGAGCCACTATTCGAGTTTGTGTGTTATGTTCTACCTCTCTAGGCATAGTGTGAGTAGAAAAGGGATAGTAGATTTCGATTTGGTCGATCGATAGTGTGAGATTTTGACCTATAGATCCGACCCAGTGAGTTAGATAATTATCCTTACATATATGACCTTAGGAATGCACTGACACACTATATACACTCTATGGCACTTAGTACATATTAGAATTAATTGCATTCAATTACTTTATCAAACTTGTTCTCAATCACCAGACATATGTCTGACACGTTCCTCTTTTCCCATTTTCCCTACCATGAGAGTACTGCTGCCTTTATGTTCTGCTTCTAAAGGATATGTTTTTATGTTATACTCTAATTCTATTTTGCATACCTATATTTTCTGAGACTTTGATACGATATGATTTTCTAAGGCTGTTATTTTATTTCTGAGATTTATATATATATCAGATTATATATTTCATCCGTTGTGATTAGATAGTTTATTCTACATATTGTTATCTTAGTCACTGTGATGCCAGTTTACCTTTTCAACCAAATGATCTGCATTTCTTGATATGATGGTCTTTAGTTGTATCGAGAGGAACGAGTGTCATACTTAACAACAAATTAAAATCCAACTTCTGTGCAAATGACACTCTAGCACATAGCTAGACTGCATCTACTTAGTTACAGAAGCACCCGGCTGCGTAACAAAATGCATAACAAAAAATTATTTATAACTTTATTATACTAAAATATATATATATGTTACCTAATTAGTCGAAATACAATAAAATAAAAATAAGAAATATATCAATGTCGTATTATTCGAATTTTAAATTTTCATAAAATCAAGCACGATAGTTTAAGATTAGGAAAAAATTTCAAGAATTTTCCTAGTCAAAATATTATTTTTAGTTAATTAGATGATTTCGATCAAATATTTAAATGATTTTTAGAAATATAAAAAATGATTCTTAAATTATGATTTTCTACCCGAGTGTTTATATAATAATAAAATAATTTAATAAAATTTAAATTTTATTTTACAAAACATATTTTATTTTATACGTATTATTTAATTAGTATATTGATTTAACTATTAATGAATAATAGTAAATAATTATTAAAAATAATTTGCTATCACCGAAAATTATATTATGCATTTATAAAATATAAGTTCAATTATTTACATTATATGATGATATAGTTAAATTCAAGTCATTTAATTAAAATTAAATGAGATATTTATATATATATATATACCTAAAAATGATACACGCACACACATACGAGTGTTTACGCACGTCCAATGGACGTGCACGAAGTAAAATAATAGTAAATCTATTTTTTTCTCTAAAAGGTACAAACATGAAAACAGAGGAATTCATAACTTTTCCATCAATTTGCTTAGAATCAAACTTCCGTCAAGCATTAATCATCTAAAAATAATAATAATTTAAGGAGTAAGGACATTATAAAAATTTAGGCTTCATTAAGTAATCTATATAGTATACATGTTATACATATAAAGATTCACAATACATCAAAAATCAGGACATTATAAAAAATATAGGCTTCATCTAGTAATTTGTATAGTATACACGTTATACTTAAAAAATAAAAAATCATAACCAATATTATAAATATGTTGGCACGGTCCATAAATAGATTCCTCAACAAATAACACCAAATTAAATAAGCATAAGACGTGAACACAATAACTCCTAGTAGATCAATGTAGTCATCGTTTAAAACAAATTAAGTTGAAGCCTAGTTGTAAATGCGTTTTTGCTCCATACATAGTTTTGTAAACATATCTCATGGTAAGTTTTGCATATCTCACGATAAGTCTATAAACTTTCAACACAAAATAGATGAGAAAATAATACAAATGAGTCAAGCTAGACTTCTCTTTCCCTCGGCTCTAAAAATAATAATCAAAAGATTATCTTGCATTATAAAAGATCACAACAGAATGAGATTGTTAAAATTCTTGTAATTCAAGAGATCTTGGTGAAAAATGATGGTAAAAATTTACTCTCAAAGAAAGGATATCGAACCTTTGAAGTACAAATTCATATTATTATTATCTAGCAACATCAAGGAGAATCATTGCTCCAAAAACTTTTGTAGCACAAAAAAAATTGTAAATTCGAACACCTCCTTATTTTTGGCTGTACTACAATTGTAAAGGTTATCCACTCTAAATATGCATTTCAAATACCACAATTATAATGACCCGCCTTTTCGACCCTTAAAAGCCGACACTAATACATCTATGGTATTCACATGTCAAGCTTCCAAGTGCTGGAAAGACATATTATTGAGGAAAGAGAAAGAAAAGACATAATAGAATCTCACATCGTGATGAGTAACATAAAAAAATTCAACGGATCTTTACAAAAGAAAATTGAACTTTATCATACATATATCAATCAGAGTCAACTAAGCAACCACAGCCTGGATAGTTATAATATCATGTCCTCACAATTGTTATAAAATAAACAACTAATGTAGCAGAAATAAAATATACATGAATACGACTTGGAGGCATCCAACTCATCTTCTAAAGCACCAAGTATCCAAACTAAATCTATAAATATGCTCGGTCTGACCCGAGCATTGTAATAAAATAACACGCTGATTAGTCAGGTAAACCAGTGTGAGAAATAGACCTCAATTGGATTTTAGTGTTATACAAATCTTCTGAAAACAAAGGTATCTTTTAAGACCATGCTGCATATAAACGGGGATGGGCTTTTGCCTTATGATAACCAAAACATTTCTATAGAAAATCTTCTGATATTATAATAATGTCCATGGTTTAAAATAAATACGGAATCATAGTTGAAATTGTTACATTAGTTAAATTCTAGCATAATAGTATGCAATCAAATCTGAAGACTCGTATTGGAAAATGGATTCCAACTGTGAAAGGGTAAGTGTCTACCCACTGAATCCACACACCTCTAGATAAGATATACGGAAGGCTACAACATGTTGCACCTCTGCTACTCAGGACCGGCTCTACCCCATACTGGATAGCGTCGAACATGATCACCCCATGGTTGATAAACAACCATAATAAGCCCTGAAGCATACATAAATATCGACTCTAGATATGGATGATCATACCTTAATGGAAGCGACCCACTTAGCCCTATGGCACATCCCTATTTTAGTCATTTTCCTGGGTGATGAGGCTTGAGGCTACAATTATCTTTTTATATAGCAAACCATCTTGAAATGCTAACACTGCCCTCTAGGCAGAAATGCAATACCAACAATCATCCATACAAGTTCGTTCTGGGTCTGAACAAAACCAAAGGCACAATATTTACTACATCCATTTTGGAATCATCGTTAGAATTAGTAGCAAGTAGCCCTTGCACTTCAAAAGCTCTGTCTTCAATCATCTTCAAAATGTCTTCCATTAGAATGCTTATGCCGATTCAAAGTGGTTTTTGAATAACATATCTGATCCCGGTCTCCCCGAACCGTCAACGATAGTTTAAAACTGGCCAAGTTTGATAGTCGATTATTTTACTATCAAATAAAACAACCATCCAAATCTGGGATTTAATACCTTAGAGAAAACCAACATTGATTAAGCATATAAGCAACCACTAACCTCTTTCATTAATTAAAATCACCTTTTAAATACTTGTATCAAAATACTTTTACAAAGGTATATTTAGAAACCCTTTATACTTCTTTTAATACTTGGAAAATATCCGTATACTTTCCCAATAGTATAAGTATATTCATAAAACACTACACTTTCACTACTAAGAAAATGCATTTCTATATACTTATCTCAGCTGATAAGTATATTAACAAAACATAGAGAAAATTTTCCTATTTGGTGTTGGGTACGGAAAAATGTTCAATACCACCATAACTATTTAAAGATCATTTTTGGAAATCATATTCATCTTCTTTTATAAGTCTCATTTTTATACAATTCTAAAATCATTTATAAAACTCCTTTTATAAATCACTAAAACCATTTATAAAACTCTTATATAAATCTCCAAAACAATTTATAAAACTCTTTTTATAAACTTCTAAAACCATTGATAAGACGCTTTTTATAAATTTCTAAAGCTATTTATAAAGCTCTTTTATAAATCCCTAAAACTATTTATAAAACTTCTTTTATAAATCTATAAACCCATTTATAAAACTTTATTCTTTTACAAAATTCTTTTATAAAGATCCTTTATAAAAATTCTTTATAAAATTTACTAAATAAAAATCTTTCCAAAAATCCCTTTAGAAAATCCATTATGAAAATTCATTATAAAGCCTTTATAAAAATCTTATAAATCTAAAACTCCATTCTCATTAAAAAACTCTTTATTAAGTGAAATTCCTTAATATGTCAACTTACTATTTATAAATAACATTATTTAAATTAATTAATTAATTTTAAACATCATAAATAAATAATGATTATTTGCTTCAAAACCTCATTATATCATAATAATTATTAATAAAAAATAGTATAAATAAATAATTATTATTAACTTCAAAACATATAATAAAATAATTTAAAATTTAAAATATTATTTAATAAACAATAATAATTAATTCTCAAACATTATTATAATAAATAATTATTAACTTCCAAAACATTATTAATAAATTATTATTATTAATTCCAAAACATTATTAATAAATAATTATTATTATTATCTTCAAACAATATTAATTATTTTAAAAAAACCTTTTAGCAATATTAAAATATTGATAAATAACTGTTAAACAATATTAAACAGCTTTTAAACCTTATTAAATAATAATTAAACAACTTTAGAATATTATAAAATAATAATTAAACAACTTTAGACATTATAATAGTAAAACAACTATAAACCATTTCTAAATATATTAGAAAAGAAAAAGAAAAAAAGTTGGAGTGAACAGAGAAGTTTCAAAACCTATTTTAAACAAAATGTCCTAGAAAAAATCCAAAAATCAGATTTAAAATCATTCTCCGAGTCAAAATTATTTTTATGCCCAACGACAATTAATCTATTTCAAAATACTAAATTGAGACCAATAGCCACCAAGCACTTAAGCAATGTTATTGATTTCTATCACTATAGGGGTTAAGCTTCGACATATAACAATTCAAACTAATAGGGCAAGACAAACCAAATTTGATATTCAATAATTCATATAATAGGAATATTATTGAAAATAAGTCAACAATGGCAAGGAATCAAGTATGATCCATCTACAAAATTTCCTGCAATTGATTTCATATATATACCGTTTTCAAAAACAATGATTCATTAAAGCAAAACAATCAACCAATTAAAACATCCAAGCATAAAGCAAATATTTCAAACCAACAAACTAGTAAAATTTATCTACTATATATCTCACTGATAAACCAAAAAGGTGAGTTTAACCACTTCCATCGTCGCCCCCATCCTAAGGCCACCAACGTCGGCCACTTCCATCGCCGAAAATGCCTAGACGAACCATAAACTATCATCACTGTCTAACTTAGATTGTAGCTGCAACGACATTCCTCCATCCAATCCCACAGCTTAAGACATTCATCTCCCTATCGTGATCATTTTTCTAGTCGGGGTCGAAGGCTAAAATTGCCTCTGGTAGCCGTGAGGAACGACAGTCATTGGATGAAGAGAAATTATAACGATGGCTAAGGTTCACTCTCTAGTTTGGGCAAAATGAGAAGGGCAGGGTCCCTTATACAAAATTCTATCATATACTATTCACGATAAAAACACACGAACTTTAATGGAGGCATGCTCACTGGCGTTCCTAGCTAAATACCCCTATTCCGAACTCAATGAAACTATTTTTGAGACCTAATTCTAAAATATACAGAAGTTAGCTTTTAAAATCAAATTATATTTTAAACTCCTAAAATTAATCGTTGTGTGTTTTGAGCTTGTACGACCACACAGTACATCTGATCACCATGGAACTTGTCGGCGTACAACAATTCATTATTCCGAATCTAATGACACTAGTTTAGTTAAAATCCAAGACAATGCCCTAGAATTCTAATTTCACACAATAAATAAAATGAATTATTATTAAGTCAATTTCAACCACTTTAATTAATAATTAAAGTTTACCCTAACCATTTATTATTTAAAATGAGTTTAAATAAGCTTTCAAAATCAATTTACTCAAATTAAATTCAAGATTCAATTATTTAAATATTTCCAATATTTAAATCACTATTCGCATATTCAAATAAATCCCTATATTTGAATATTAACTTATTTGACTTATAAAACTAGTATTTCAATATTTAAAATTAATTAAATATTTCAAAATCAAATAGCTAAAATTTCGGGTCATTACAACAATCAAAACCAAGTTAGGTTTACATAGGAATCAAACCCTATTTTTATATAACTGGTATCTATAGAAAAACGTTTATAGCTTAGTTAAAAAGTATGAAGAAATTCTTGATTTGGAATAGTTCTAACATGCGTTGTGCATTTTTCACACAAACCACTCAAGCATATCTATTGACTTGGAAAAATACATCATCTTTTCAATAAAGGGGATTTTCACTCAAAGGGCCTCTTTATGTATAGTAATAAGTTTTAAGGACAACACTTCTGAAAAATTAGTTTTAAGGACAATTTACAAGAAAAAGATAAATAAAGTTATCATTTTCAGTTATATAGAAATAATGATAAATTATTCATCATTTTTCTATATAACTTTAAAAGACAAATGAATTTATCATTTTTCCATAAATTGTCCTTAAAACTAATTATTCAAAAGTGTTTTTCTTAAAACTTATCATCCAGGAATAAGAAGCCCTTCAACCTAATTTCCACTTCAATAAATTTGAGTTAGCCCAAAACAAATAATAGTTTTATTTAATATAAATTTCATCTCATTGGCGTTTGTAGACCTCATTAGTAGAAAACTTATATGGTAACATTCAAGTTTGAAATGATGATAGAAATAAATTCAATTGTAAAACAATCATTTTAATTTAAACTAACTCAATGTTCGCATCAGCTTAATTCAATATACCTGAATGCGAAACCCTACTTAGGTAATAGTGTAGAAAGTTGGAAAACCTTGTACATTCAAAATGTATTATATTGCTTAACATTCATGCATCGTCTCATGACTTAATGGACATTCCACTACAAGTTTATACAACAATAACATAATTTTGGATATAATTTTATGCCAATTGAAACATACGATGGGAAACAATAAAAAAAGATTAAGACGATAGTATAAGAAGAGGTTAAGGTGCATAAATTCTAAACAAAAGATATAAGTACCATTATCTTCCAATCCATTAATTCAAGTTTTTGAATTCTACGATGACGTGGAACTAAACCAAATTATATAATGCAAAATCAGGAAATTCTACTGAAACTCCAATCTTTTTAAACACGACTAGATTTTGATGTTTATTTCTAATTAGTCTTCATAAGTATATGTCATTCTCCAAAAAAAATATTCTTTATCGAATATAATTCATACAAACTAAAATTAGTGAGAATGATTCAATTTTAATACGATGTGATTTAAAAATTAGGTTGTGTTTGGTTTGCCATTTTTATTTTTGGGCTTTCGTCCATACAAAATGCGTGAGACGCATTTATATTGTCGAAAATAACCAATTTAGAAAACGAAATTAACATACAAAATAAAACAACTTTTTCTTACCGTGTTTTGAAAAATAATCAAAGCACGAGAAACAATTCATCCTTACATTTCCTCCATCGTCCCTCCATTTTCCTTCCATCACATCCAACATTACTTCACTCCTCTTATATTTGACACACATATTTAAAAACAGAAAACCTAAAATTCATTTTTAATCCAAACATTACCTTAGTATCTCAACATTTTGGAAAGTAAAATCATTGGCTAATATATTTTAGAGTATTGTCATGTTTATTAGCATTAGCATTATATAGTGATTGTGCTGGAACTTTAACCAATATAATACCCATGTGTTACAAAATTATAATTTATATTAATTCATTAAGGTCAGGCAGTAATTAGAAGAAAGAAACATACATGCATCATTTATACCACAACCACAAGTACATTAGTCGTTAATACATGTGGAAAAAATATTAAGCTACCTATAGGCTAAAGTTCACATCCTATGATAAACATTAAAGTTAAAAAGCATGAGCATATATAAGCCAAATAAAAATTAATATATGATATGTACTGTTAAAACCGGTGCTCGCCTGGACATAAACCAATTTAATGGTGCACCATTTCTAATTGGAAATGAAATGAGGACTCCAAGGCTTTACCAATAGAAAAACAAAGATTGTCTATTTTTGAGAATAGAGATGACCAACGTCAAGCATTATACAAATTGAGAATGAAAATTTATATTAGTTAATATCACAGTTTTACAATCTAAGTAATTCATGATATGTCAAAATTTTATCATTATTTATTAATATAGAAGAAATAGACTTTAGAGAGAAGATTTACATAATAAAATTGGAACATCTGCACGTTTGTTTTTAAAATTATTATCCCCAAATATAGAATATCAGTTAAAAGTAAGGAAATTACATAATAATAATGGATAAATACATGATTAATTTCAAGAATCTTATCCTTAAATATTAAAACATGTACAATAGTGAGGGTATATTCAATAAATTAAGGATCATGCGCTACATGTTTGACTACAGCACAATATCTACGAAAAAAGAAAAATTATTTCTTCTATGCATGTTAATTAGCAACAAGAAAGTAGACTTATAATATCATGCTACTTATATTTATACTTAAGTAGAGTGGCATCATCTATAATAAGCATTTACTTCCTGTATTTGATTTCTTATGATTGTAATGGTCAGTTGTTTTGTATCTTCATGATTACAGATCTAAATTTCTAAGATGTATAAGGGTATTTGTTTGTGTATGTGTCTAATACTGCTCTAAAGTAGCCAGTTCTTGAATATTAAAATACCAAATTTATTTTAAAATTCTAAGTTACCCAAATTATTCTATTTTCTAAAAATTACAAATATTGACAACAAAATAAGAGCACAACCAACAATGGCTTGTTCAGTTGCAAAACTAGCCACGGAGCACCAGGTGTGGCTTGTTTAGTTTGCTATGGCTGGTTCGAACCAATTTCGTGGTTAGTTGAGTGAACGTGGACTGCTTTTTATAACGGCGAAGTCTTCGTCGTTATAAGTATATAACGGTGAAGTCTTTGCCATTAAAAAATTATAACGGCAAAGATTTCGCTGTTATGTATATAACAGGGTTATATATTTATAATGGCGAAGCTTTCGCCGTTATAAATATATAACGGCGAAGACTTCGCCGTTATAAATGGAATAATTTTTTTTTAAACCAGTCCATGGATGGTTCTAACCCTTATCTGGACGTGCGGCTCGTTCGCTCGGTCGAAAAACAAGAGAGAGCGAAGTGAACATGTCGGATTGTTGGTAATGGTCTTAACTCTACAACAGTATATTGATTCATCAATACCTTCATATAGGACCCGAAAGCATAAGAAGCATATCTTAATGAATGTTAATAAATAATAATTCTTCAAAATAAAGCCCAATCATGAAAAATTACTCGCAGAAACATATGAAAATAGGGACATAAATCATTAAAATTCAGATGGAAATAATATTTTCTTGAACCAATATATTACAGCTACAATTGAACGAAATAAAAATAAGATTTTCAAGGTAGATGAATAAGGTGAGAGGAAATCTTACCCAATTACATAGTCATCATACTTCAATCCATCCGCTATTCACAAACATAAATCTAAGCTTTCGCTATCAATATCTCGTCGAAAATAAAAACTATATGGAGTAAAACCGGGAACTCAAATTAATAGTAGTTTTCTAAAATAATCCAGAACCATATGAAAAGTGAGAGAGGAAGTATTATCCAAACCCTTTTTCACCTTTCTTCAACCTAAACCTTTACACTAAACCATATGCAGAATACTATTTTCCAATTCCAAATGATTTTTTTTTGAATTTTCACTAGTTCGTGAGTTCGAAAAATGTGGTGAGAAGGAAACAGGGACATAAGCGAGATAACGAAGTGATGCATATGCATTTTGGGATGGGTTGAGGACGTGGTGAGGAAATGGACTATGGATGTAATGTAGAAGGAGAAGACAAATCTACCTTTATTCTTTATGTCATAAATATATACATATTCCAAACTAAGAGAAAGGTCAGTTTTGACAGTCCTAAAAAAAACTTCAACAGAGACAATATTTGCTTTATATATAGGATATTTTAATTAATAAAATGATAATAACTAGAAATAAAATATATAAGGTTGTGCACGTCGGATCAACATGAAAAAAATTGTTTTTTAATAAATACATACATATGACCAATCTAGTATCTGACAACATTGATACATATAAGAATCATCATATAAGTAACAATATAATATATATATATATATATGAATAATAGAATGATATTCAGGAAATATAAATTATACAGTATAGTAAATACATACATAATATCGTTGTCTTGAAGCATATCTTGTAATGATGAACTCTCCCTCCATTGAAATCTTTTAGATTCGGCAGACTGCTAATATTTGAACCATAGACCTTTGACTGTCCAATAGTTGTCGTCATTTGAATTGATTTGAGTTGAATTTATTAGAGCTCCTTAAGGAAGAGATCGGCCAACACTGGAGGAATAGTGGCAGCCAAAAAGTTCTTTTGTAATTACTGTTAGGGGTCCTTTTATAGTGGATAAAATAGAGAGAAATATGGATCACATCTCATACCATTTCTCATCAAATCACAGCCATCCACCTCAAAATAGCTTTAGCCTTTTTTAGCCGCCGCCTATAAGCCATATTACAGTCGAAATTATCCTATTATAATTATAGGCTAATATCCTATTTAGGCCCAAATAAATATTTTAATTAAATCTAATTTAATCGCTTGACAATATTGCATATCGGTCAGTATATTTGTAACTATTTTTATAGATATATACAATAATATTTATTCCTCAAATCATATTCAAAATTATATAATTAATATTTCATACATATTGATTAATTTTAATTAATTCATGAAAATTATAAACTAATTAAATCATTTGGTCTAAAGAGAATTCATCTTTTCGGATTTGTGACTCGTCAGGTGTAAATCTGGTCCGCTATTAATATCAAACTATTTAAATGTTAATGTTCACAGGTCATTTAGTAGGTAGTGTGACATTTGGCCAAATTTATCACTTACTTAGTTTTGGTAAAATTCAATTTTATATTATTAGGGATTATCTAGTTGTAACATTTATCTACACCATTTCTCTTTGTGAAAACTTTATCATTTGAACTTATGGAATCTTGTAATGGTCAAAACTCCAACATCGTCCATATTCAATTTTATAGTTCAAACATAAAGTCCTTGGTCCAATAATAACAATTATTACCAACTGTACTACTATGACCAGGGATTTTGACTTTGGGTTGACTTGAGTTGACCATGATACTAGCCACATAATCAAGGAGACGAATCCTCTCTTAAATATTGCTTCACCTTCAATACTTTTACTCGACCCAAATATAGTCACCCAATGGACGATGTGCCATGATTTTACTATAAACAATGTGGAGCTTTCATATTGAAGATCGATAGTATTCTCAAGTCGAGAGAACTGTGTAAATCAATCACGTTGATATTTCCTGTTTGACCTTAGTTATATCAAACAACTGAAACTATCGAGTAAGTCATTTCATAGTTATCCAATAACTATTATTACCTAATCTCTAGGTGCCCCCAGTAGTTATGAGCAATTCAATACCCAACATTTGAAGAGCATTACGTACTCTAGCCTCAACAAATACATCGATATCTATTCTCGGTGCATTATGGCTAGGAACATTCATAGTGATATGTTTAATAATATTGTAATACAACATTCATGATTACAACTATTTGTAATAATTATTACAAGCACACCATTTATGAATTTTATGTTAAATATATTTTAATTAAATATTTAATTATTTATAACACATTAACGAATATATGACAGAAAGAAAAACACCTTTATTATGAACAGGAGTTGATTACAGAGTTAATTAGTTTACAATAAATAATAGAACTACCCCTAGAACATACCCCCTACCTCTATCAATGTTCTCTGTGGGTACTTATAATAGACGATGTCGCACATCGGCTCCAAAGTCACACTGCTGGTAGCAATATTAGTTGGGAAGACTTCCATGTGCTTTTGACTGACCTCGCAGCCATATAACTTGGTCATAATCTCCACTCACCTAATAAAATACTATCACACACCTCACCACATTCCAAATCATTGCCTTATAAGAAAAACTCTAAGTTAGCCTTTACCGTTAACTTTTTCTTAAGGGGGATTTAATAGTAATTAATAGTCTATTAACTACACAAATAATATGTTATTTACGTTAATATATATATATATATTCATCCCATAACTATTATTACCTAATCTTTACATGCCCCTAGTACTTATGAGCAATTCAGTACCCAACATTTGGAGAGCATTACGTGCCCTAGCCTCAACGAATATATCTATATCCGTTCTCGATGCATTATGGTTAGGAATATTTAAAATGATGTGTTTAATAATAATGTGATATAACACTCATAATTACAACTATTTTTAATTGTTAATACAAACATACCAGTTATGGATTTTATGTTAAATATACTTTAATTAAATATTTAATTATTTATAACACATTAACAAATATATAACAGAAGAAAAACATCTTTATTATGAACAAGAGTTGGTTACAGAGTTAATTAGTTTACAACAAAAAATAGAACTGCCCCTAGAGCATACCCCCTGACTCTATCAACGTTCTTTGTGGGTACTTATTATAGACAATACCTCACATCGGCTCAAAAGTTGCACTGCTGCTAGCAAGATTAGTTAGGCAGACTTCCATGTGCTTTTGACTGACCTCGCAACTCTATAACTTAGTCATTATCTCCGCTCACCTAATAAAATACTGTCACACACCTCACCACAATCCAAATCAAGGCCTTATAAGAAAAACTCTAAGTTGACCTTTATCGTTAACTTCTTTCTTAATGGGGATTTAATAGTAATTAATAGTCTATTAACTACACAATTAATACGTTAATTACGCTAATATATATATATATAAGATGTCAAAACTTCTGATTTATACAAGTCTAATTCCATAAACATACAAAATAACCAACATCTTCAATCCAATAATAGATCTATATTAAAATTGAATTTGTACCAAACTTATTATGTAATAAGATAGTGGAATCAACGTCAATAGAATTTTATAATTCAAATCCTTTTATGCACTATTCAACTTCTACTTATAAATGAAAAGGAGATTTTAAATTTAAATTATGGAAATAGGCGGTGTATACTATGAATAAAATGATCCGTACCTCAAACACCATTTCTAACATATAACCCTTCATCAGATCTAAACAATAAGATTAGAAGTGGAATAGAATATAAAACATTAAAATTGCAATAACTATACAATTTCACTATTTAATGTAGAAAAATTCAAATTCAAATTCAAACCTAAGAATTGATATTCCACTTTAGAGAAGTTTTGGGGTTTTAACGTGATGTTTTAATAAAAAAAATTCCCCAAAGCATATATCAAATCCAAATTATACTACACAATTTCTAAAATAAGAAAGGATTAGATTTCCATTCACAAAAGACCTTAGCTCTTCCGTTTTGGATTTGTCATGCCTTCTTCAATCTCTTTACAGATCTCTCATTTTAGAAATATAGAACATGGGAATTGTATATGGATTAGATTCAAATATTTAGGGATTGAAGGAGAATAAAATTATAATTTAAATAAGAAACATTAAAAATTTCTTACCTGAAACCCTAGAGAATTTTTTTGAATCTTTGAAGAAAGAGACCGACAGAGTTTCGCTTAGTTCCTAAAATAATTTGTGAATAAAAGCGAGGGTCCTTTGCTCTTATTTATAGTGGTTGGAAAGCACCAGAACCGTCAGATTAAAGTCGGTTTAAAATATAATTTGAACTGCTCAAAATAAGAGAAAACCTTAGCCGCAACACATCCATCGGTCGACTGCACCTTCCTAAACCATCGACCGCTTGAAATCGATAGAATATAGGCAGTGGTCGAACAATTGGCCAATTTTGGGAACGTTCATTGCGTTGAATATAATTTTAATTCTTAATTAACCAATTAATGTTAACATTAATTTTAACATTTACATAACCTCCAAGTCTAATTACTATTAATTTTCAAATTTGAAATGTTGACATTAATAATTCATTTGAATTTAAACTCCATTTGAATTAATCTGAATCCAAAAACATCAAACGTCCATAATTTCTCCATTTGAGCTCAGTTTTCAACACATTACATATGAAAATCGATCAAAAAAATCTCCATGAACGCAATGGCACAACTTTTATGGTCAAATTCTGACATTTAATTTCCATGTTTACTCTTATCTTATTTAATTAATTTATTTCTTATTAATTTTTATAGGGTGTTACATGGTGTTTTATGCCATATTTAATGCAAACATTCAAGTTCAACTTGGTCTGTCAATTTCAGATGTCTGGGCATCTTTCAAACATTTAAACACCACCCATTGTGCCAAAATATCTATAGGAAAATGGACATCTGAGTCCCGTTTTGGATGTTTAATGTTAATTTCAATTGTTTGAACCTAGTAAATTTCATCGTCTTTCTTTCACGTTTCATTTTACTTAAATTTAAATGTTGGAGCTTGAATTTTAGATGTATAACGTGGGTACATTTTCCCCATCACTACAAGGAGTACAATGATTTCCGACGGCTCCTAACCGTCGGGAGCCGTCGAAAATCCCATCCGTATACATAACACGGCTTCCGTCTTTTTCCGATGGAAACAACGATGTTTTTTCGACGGCTTCCAACGGCAATTTCGATGGCACTTCCGACGTCCTTTCCGAAGGTTGATACCTCTACGTGGCTTGAAAAATCACCAAAAAACCGTCGGAAGCTGTCGCTAATTTTCGGACTATAGGCCATCGGAGATCGTCACTGTTTTTCGGCCACTAGCCGTCGGAAACTGTCGGGGGCCGTTGGAAATCTGGGTGATTTTTTATATTACAACAACTGTTCGAATTCCAAATAGCACATCAATATCAATATATATCACAACATATCAAAATCAATATATATTAGATGTATAAGCTAAAATCAATACCAATATCAATACACAAAATAAAATTTAAACATTACCATCTTAATCTCAAACTCAAACATTACCATCAATACAAAACAAACCGTCCATCATCAATCTCACACGCCCAACTGCAATATGTACATCCAACATCAATATACAACATATACAACGTCTAAAATGCCAACCAAACACATCTGCCCAACAGATCAATCCCAAAAATCAACATCAAACACCACATGTCAACCAATCAACATCAACATCTCTCATTGTATATATACACAAGTTTCAAAAACAAAAACTGCAAAACGTACCTCATGACTCGTCGTCGGCACTGACACCACCAGACGAAGGGAATGCTCCATGATGCTCCACGTACTTGGCCAAATGCTAGTTCAGTTGCTCCATTTGTACTGCTCGAAGGCGGTGCTGCTCCTGCAGCTATGCAATCTGCTGTCGAAGCTCATTAATTTTAGCATTGTCCAGAGCCTTTTGATAAGCCTTTTGTGAGGCTTGAGCCTACAAAACAAGTCGAAATATGTTTAAGTTATTATGTAAATTTTATAAAAATTAAGCAATTTTTACAACTTAGTTAATTTTTAAAAATTATCGCTTGGTTACCGTAGTCATATTTCGCTGTGTCGGGTCCATAACGGAGTCGAAGATAGCATCCTCCTCATCGGTAGTCAATTGCTCCCGTCCCGATTGCTCAAGCATCTGCGCACGTGCTTGCATAAATTTTTCGTGCAATGCAAAATTAAATATAATTAAATATTACATGACATTATTATAATATTTTATAACTAACTAATTAAAATGATCATTATTAATAACTTATAACTTAAAATGTATTTACATGTGCAGTGTATGTTTTATCATCCTCGTGCTAGGCATACGTCACTGATCCCTCGTTATCAGTCTGTCTGATGGCATGGGTATGCGCAAATACGTCCATATACGAGACATGAGCCTCACACGCTCTTTCTTGCAATAATTGGCGTATTATTGTTGTTCATACAAATTTATACAAAAAATGTAATAACTATTCGTAATTGCAATTAATCAATTTACCAAGTCATCGCGATGATGTTGAAATGATTTCGAGCCACCACGGTGTGTGATTGGATTTTTTTTGTTTGTTTGCCAAGTTCTTGTATGACTCCGCCTGCAAATTAAAAATATATTTTGTTTGCACCAATTATGAATCGTCGATTTACTTTGAATCTCAACTTGTTCACCAGTTTTATGTATCTTTGGATAATCCTTTACAAGGTCATAAATATCTTCGGTTGACCAAATCGTTGGTGGTCGCAAGGTCTCAAGTCTATTACTTGTAAAGTTTCTTTACCTTTTCTAAAAGGATGATTAATATGGAGAAAAAACCAATGACAGTCAAACCATGATATTTTCTTCCCACGTGGTAAAGAAAATGCTCGTGTTTCTTCGATGCAATAAGGACAAGCTAGACAACCAGCCATACTCCAACCCAAAGGCATTGCATATGCAGGAAAATCGCTTATAGTCCATAGCAGAGAAGCGAACATATTTTTTTTGAAATGTCATATTTTTCAACACCTTCATACCACAATATTTCCAACTCTTCAATCAACGGTTGTAAATATAAGTCGATTCCTTATGTCGAATCATCAAGGCCAGGGATGACAATAGTGAGAAACATATACGGAGTATTCATAGGCATCCACGGATGTAAATTGTAAGGTGTAACGATTATTGGCCAACATGAATATTTTGAACCAAATTGAGAGAACGGTGAAAATTCATCTGTACATAAACTAAGTCTAACTTACGGCTCTCCGTTGTGAAAGCGGAGTATGTATTATCAAAATGCTTTCATGCCTCTCCATCAGTTGGGTGTGTTAACATACCTTCTTCCTATGTTCTCACACGGTGCCATCTTATATGATGCGCGGTTACAGAAGACGCATATAACCTTTGAAGCCTATGAGTGATGGGTAAGTAATGCATACGCTTGTACGGAACTTACTTTTCCTTCTTTTTTCTTGGTTTGCATCTTTTCTGATTACATATTTTACAATGCCTAAGATTGATGTCTTCTTTCCAAAACAACATACAAACATTTAAACATGTATCTATTTTTTGATACGGCAAACCAAAAGCAGATATATGTTTTTCACTTCATAATGATTTTCGCACATTAAATTATCGAGTGACATATGCCATTTCGCAGCTTGTACTATAGCTGTAAACCCGACTTCTGTGAAGTTGTATTTGATTTCATCGCAATGTATTCCGCAATTACTGATAGTTGAGTACTCTTTGTACAACCATCCCAAAGGGGTTTCTTAGCAGCATCCAATAAATCATAATTTTTTTTGCTCTAATACTTGGTTCTTCTTCGACATTAACGTCGTTACTGTAACAACCCGTATATTTGGACCATTTAAATTGACAATAATCCACACATGTCAACTTAAATAGTACAAAACACGAATCATAAATGGAGTATAATTATATAAATGAGAATCATCACAGAATCACAGAAAATATAACATAACAGAATAGTGCAGCGGAATTACAACAATGTCATAATAGTAGTTCATGAAGCTACTAAGAAAATACAACAATGTCTCAAATAAAAGAAATACAACAACAATAGATGTCCAAATAGTCCAAATGGAAAGAACAATACTGATAAAGATAAGATAGTCTTCAAGTCTTCAGCTCCAAGTAAGCAGCAACAGCAATCCTCAGTCTGATCCGAGCATATGCACAAACAAACACTCGAATCAGGACATATATTCTTATACAGATAATATGGTTAAAAATTTGAAATAACAATAACTCAAAGATGGTTGGAATAAGCATCTTTCAGGATCCGATAAACTATCTATATATAGTAGAGTACGATAAGTAGATAATGTCTATCAATAATATAAAGATATCAAAATAGTGTTAAGTCATGGCCCATTCCACCCTTAACACATTTATATTCCCAAAAGCATATACAAGACCGTAGTTTCCCCAAAACCGGAAGTCACCAGAGGGCAATCCATATACTAAAGGTACAAATCAAAATCGTAGTGGTCGTGCATAAATGGAATACAAGTATGACAAGGCACATGAGGCTATACCCAAGGTAGTGATACTACCGTTCGCCTGATCTGGACTGGTGAGAACGCAACGCCGCAGCGCCCGCAACACCGTGAGACAACACTCCCAATTCAAGGGTGCGCACCAATCAATCACAAAGTAAAAGAATAGTTTACGAAGAAGTGTGTCCACTTGAGGTAGCTAATCCTCCATTGGCCCGGCACAGCTCCTGTTTTAGTCATTTCCAATTTGACACAAGTGTCAAGGCTATCCATTATCGTTCACTTTCTTCAATCATCAACGTTCGCCAATCCAACCACTTCATTCTGGATCATCACTTCGCGTATAGTTATTAAAGTGGTTTCCGGTTTAGACAGTGAGTATGCCCCAAACCGACTCCGGTTCCTTTAATAACCTTTCGTGATTATAACACCGATTGGTCGTTAATATATTTCAAAACCATTTCAATTTCAATTTGAATTCGTAAATCGACAATTTGTTAGTCTTTCGAAATCAATTTCCAAAATTACGTTTCAAACTTTCCAATTTCAATTTCAACATTTCCATAATTCAATTTCAAAGTTTCAATTAAACAATTCGAATATTCATTGCATTCTATATATAAGTTCATTCCAAAATCATTTAACTAAATTTACGTTCAAAACAATTTATATCAATTATCGCTTCCATTCGATATTCATTAAATTTATTTATCATTAAACAATTTTAATTAAATTTCTAATTCATTACGTTACGTCTTAAGTTCGATTTCATTATCAAAGTTTACAACTTATTTACAATTACATTTGTCAAATCCAATTCTTTAAATTACAAGTCTTTCATTTGTTTCGATAAAGCGCATTCAATTTCTTATCAAAGATATTCCTTCAAATTTCAAACTTAGTTAAAAACTTATTTTCACTTGTTCAAAAATTCAATCTTTCTTAATAAAGATATTCAATTCAATTTTAATTATAATTCGATCTCATCAAATTTTCAATAATTTTAAATCTTAATTATTAATCATTTCAAACTCATTCATTAATAATTTCAAACTTAATTGTTAATAAATTCAAAATTCAATTATTAATTATTTCAAACTACGTTATTAATAATTTCACAATTTAACTATTAATAATTTCAAAAGTTAATTATTAATAATTTCAACACTTAATTTTTAATTATTTCAAAATTAATAATTAACTTTTGAAATTATTAATAGTTAAATTGTGAAATTATTAATAACGTAGTTTGAAATAATTAATAATTGAATTTTGAATTTAATAACTGTTCATTCCCCATTATAAAAATTTGAAGCAATGATGCCAATCAAAATAAAGATTCCACAATGTCAGGAAACCGCATATGCTTGAGAACCAAATTAAAAACCTGCAAAAAGTTCTTTGGAATTAGGCAAAACCATATTGTGAGCTGTGAAATATCAACGACAAAATCTAAAGTATCTCAATCCAAGAGCACACACGAGGGGAATGACTCAGCATTCAAATGGAAAAGACAAGATTTTAAAGTAAGGCAAGCAATTTCCAAAATCAACATCAAAAGGAATCTTCATTACTAAACTCCTATTAGTCAAGCAGATCTAATGAAGATACAATATCAAGGATATGAAACTCCAATAATTTAAAACAAAAAATAATGGATTTCAAAGGAATTGTCTTAATAAATAAGCCCTCGGATCGAGATGTGATATATTTAACTTAGTTCCTAACCAGACGAGGTTAATAAGATAAGTTAAGTAGAGCCATACCTCATAACCGAAATAGGTTAATTAACCTTTGATCCTGCTACCAAGCCTGCTCAAAGCACCCATCCAAGGGAGATGGACGAAAAGCCTTTGGTCCTGCCTTCGGGCCTAGCTAAAGCAACCATCTAAAGATTGATTGTCAATTAAGCCTTTGATCCCAACAAAGGGCTTAGTCAAAGTACCTATCCAAAGGAGATGGACGAAAAGCCTTTGATCCTGTGGTCAAAGCAACTATTCAAAGAGTGATGATTAATTAAGTCTTTGATCTCACTTATGGGATCGATTAAAGCATCTATCCAAGGGAGATGGATGAAAATCCTTCGGTCCTGCCTTTGTTCCTAGCAAAAGCAACCAGCCAAAGAGTGATGGTCGTTAAGCCTTTGATTCCACCATCGCGCCTGGACAAAGCACACATCCGAGAGAGTTTGATGAAAGGCCTTTGGTCCCATCTTCGGGCGTATCCTAAGAGACCATCCAAAGCATGGTGGACAGTTAAGACTTCGATCACGCCCCTGGGCCTAGTCATAGTACCCATCTAAGGCATATAGACGAAAAGCCTTTGGTCCCGACTTCGGGCCTGTCCAAAGCAACCGGCCAGAGAGTGATTGTTACTTAAGCCTTTAATCTTGTCATCGGGTCTGATCAAAATACCAATCCAAAGATGATGATCGATGGGAACTCTAATTTTCAAGTAATATCCATGGAAATAACCATCCAAAGAAGGACGATCAACTGAATTTCTGATTCAATGTACAACGAAACTCAAGATAGGCAAAGGGAAATATATATCTACCCAAAGCTTCAAAAAAAATCTATCTTACTACAACATCAATTCAAACCACTTTCAAAAGATTTAAAGTAGATTTCCTTACTTTTGAAAGTCCATTCCTTGTAAAATCGTACTTTAATAAGTACATAAATAGTGAAGTGATAGTAATAGTCTATTTAAAGGAGTGGTGTATTAATACGAAGGGAACTCTATGTAAGGAGGCTCCAAAGTACTCTTATACAATCATGCCACATTTATTGATACCATGGCCAAGATAGCGATCCGCGTGAACTACTATATAATTAAGATGATGACAGGCAGCACCGTTAAAATCATCCACCTTGCCAAGTCACTGATCCATGTCAACTTCGATCAACTAATCCAAGCAATCTATAACACTCTTCAACCTCTATAAATAGGGACCCGCCCACACCGAAAAAGGGCTCCTCTCTCTTCTCTCTCTATCTTAACATAATTCATAATATTAGGGCTGGACATTTCTAAGTTCACTTAAGAGCTTGGGATCTTCTTTAATAGCCGATGAAGAAGAAGATGGCTTGCACAATTAAATATAAGAACCTTTTAAAATATGAATTTGCATATCTACCACACTCTTGATTTTTGAATTTGAATAGAGAGAGATGACTTGTATTTCTTGCATATTGGCCATCAAATAAAGAAAGTTACATATATTTTTTGAATTTTATATTTATTGCATCTTTATCTAAAATCCATGCATCTCAAAAATATTTAAATGTTAGGCTAAAATTGGGACTAACAAGCCCCACAATGTGGTAAAACAAAAATGCAACAAACTCTAGTAATAAATATAGCATCCCCTCTTTCAAGTTCATCATCTGAATAATTCCATGTGCTAATCTTAAATATATTATCCTATCTAATCATTCAATAGCACCTAAAAAATAAGAAGAAAAGCATAAAACCTCGACTCATACATTAATCTGATTTGAGCGATAAATATCTCAAAATACCACGGAAATTAGCATAGTATAGGACATATGGTAAGGAAAACATATTTAAATTTCCCCCCATCCAAAGAGTTAGCACATAACACTATATATGCTACACTGCTATTATCATTAAATGAGTATACGACACCATGTATAACATAGGTCTCTTGGTATTATCAAGAATACCGACATCATGGGACATCCATATATCACACAGTAATCTCACCGATCGTATTAATCAAACCAATATAAGTTAGAGCACAACGACAATAGTCATCTAAGTCTCATATCGCTATACTTATCACTAAGGTTTCATGTCATCATGCATTACCATGACCATCACCAACATTTTGCATCGCCACAACCTTCCCAACGTCTCTTATCGCTACGATCATTATAGAAGCCCGCTTCACTAGGACTTTTCTAAATTCTTGTATCACCATGAATATTTCCAATGACTTGGATCACCACGATCATCAACAAAGCCCTGCTTAATCACGACCATCACAAAGATCCCTTGGATATACGATAACAACCTTAGCGACCTCCTAGGCAAATAACACCCAGTGTCGCAATTCGATTCAGTGTTCGTTCCTAAACATATCAAATAGATACTTCGCTCCTAGCACATGTTAGACCGTCTCTCAATCATGAGTACAAAAGTGAGCATCCTCACATACATTTGCTGGATGAAACACCACATTCAGAATTGTTAATAGTCACTTCTGCACACGACTTGATTCAGAACATCCCGTACCCCATCACATCACTTCGCCTTATCGATCGCGATTCACGACCCAATAGGAGTTTTTGTATTTTGATTTTAGGAAGCTAGACGGGATTCACTCTTAACTTGGATTACCATAGTCCCTTACATACACTTCCCACTTCTTGCTCAAATGCATCGCTTCGTCAAAGTTCGAAACATCTCTAAGTCACGGTCCCGAAGTCATCACGTCGAAGCATCCCTTATTTACCTCGCTGTTTATCATCATTCTTGATGATGAGTGGAAGAATTAATGTATGCGACACAACCTCTAAGGCCTGCTCGCTTTTCATGAAATTTCACCAGAAGGGATAATTTTAAAATTTGTCTATTTCAAATTCTTTTATATTATCGTCATCCGCTTATTACATCCGTCATTAAACCATTGCAACCTGTGTCGATTTATCGATGGATATATTTTGATACTAAATTCCATTGCAGATTGAGGTATATTAACGATGGTATTCTTTCGAAGCTATTTTGCAGCGAATTTTCAAGGAATTTGCAAGGGGTGTTTATTTTTAAGTATAAAATTTCAAGGAAAGTTAGCCACCATGAATTTATTTTTTGAGAAAGACGGATGTGTAGTGATATACTACACAGCCGATTAATAATATTAGGATAATAGGTAATAAGGTCCGGTTGACAAGCCCAACCGGTGGCCCAAAAAATAGGCTTAACTAGACAGCATAATAATGTACATAAGAGAACGGATTACAGGATAAAACACTAACACCAGATTCGATGTTTCAACTGACAAAATGAGACTAATCTGTTTCGATTTGGAGCTGCTACCGAGGGTTGGCGCTGGTGCTGGCCATGGATTCCGTAGAGTTAGCAGGGGCGGTCCTCAGTCGAAATCTTAACGGGGCAGAGTTGGTACCTGTCCAGTAATTGAAAAGATGTGAGATTCGACTACAAATGCCCGCAAAAGAAGATCTTGGTTTGTTGAAGACGTGGGCATTTCTTTCTTTCCAGATGCACCAACAATAGATGGTGATAAAGATGTCGAGTTTGTGATTTCCGTGATCTTGCTGCCAGTACTCAAAAAATGAAGCGAACTCTGGTATGTAACCAAGGAGATGCGCGCTGGCAGGGGCCCAAATTGCGAAAGAGAAATCGCAGTCTATGAAAAGGTGTGTGATGGTTTCGACGTGAGAGGAGCATAGTACGCAGAGTGGATCTGCGGGGATGTTTAAGCGAATAAGTCTATCCTTGGTGTTAATGCAGTTGTGAATGAGGCACCATTGAAAGAAGAGGAGTCTTGGGTGTGAATGGCATTTCCAAATCCTGCTGAAGGGGAATAGGCGGCCAGGGTGGGTGAGGAAGGAGTAGCAAGAGGATACAAAGAAGTCTTTTGATGGATTGAGTGCCCAGATGAAGCGGTTAGGTAAGTGGGATAGACGAAGAGATTGGAGGTTTCTAGAAGCTTCGAGAAGTTCATTAAAAGTTTCGATGGAAAAAAGGGAGGGGGGATGGAGGCTACTGGGGCCCAGTTGACAGAGGGTATTGATGGTGGCGAGTTGGAGGTTTGAGGAGGAGTAAAGGTTTGGTAGAGATTTGGCCAGAGGGGAAGGGTCCACCCACGTGTCATGCCAGAATAGGCAGTTGTTGCCATTGCCTATTATGACCTGAAAGAGGGATTTGACTCGGGGGATGGTATGGAGGACACTGGATCAGAATGGGGAGGCTACCATGAATTTTGTGTGTATTAATTGGCAGGTTTCATAAATAGCCAATATATCTTAGGAGATTTGTATAGAAGATCTCTATTTTTGATGTTGTTACAGAAAAGTCCCTATAGCAGTGAGTAGGTAAATTAGGTACATGTTTTTTTTAAATTAGAAAGTGCAATCTAGCTCACGATTTCCTAGTAGAAAGTGCAAGTTACTTGCGTTTTTCAAAAATTTCAAAATTAAATTTCAAAACAAAAAAACTGCAAATTACCTTATATTTTCTATCAAAACAGTGGAAGGCATCTTGCATTTTATTTTAAAAAATCAGAACTAGATTTATATATTTATTTTTGCATGGACTTTTCTTACCCAACTTAAAAAATAAGGAATTCTCTTTTGTTGTATGATCTCAGTCATATTGATATTGGCGGTTAGATTACATTTGCAGTCCATAAAACGTACTATAGAGTTATTCATCCTTTAGATCTACATCCTACACCGCTGTGATCTGTACCTTTTAGACCTCACTTTGGTTCTATCACAGCCCGTTTTTCTCACAGAAATAATAAAAAAGTAAATCCCTAATGAAATAAAAATTCCATTTTGTGAAATCCCACAATCGCCCGTCGCCCTTTTCCAATATACTTCTACCAATAGCGAAGCCTCGGAGTCCTGGATTGTTATCTTGTAAAATCAAAGCATCAAACTGGAGCATTAAGAAACGTGGAAGAAAGCATCAGGTAAATTCATGAAAATGGTATTATTTTTTTGGTGATCTAAGACTGCGAGGATTAACATTTAGCAAGTTGGTATATTTGAAATCCCAAGGCAAAATTATTGGTAATTGGCTAAGGAGATTCGCTTACTGCATTTAGGCAAAAATTGGTTTAGGGTTTTTGAGTGATTCGGTTTTACTCCTTTGTGGTCGTAGATTCCGAACTAATCATTGTTTTTTAAGGATTTTCTGTGATTTGATAAATTGGTGATGTTAGATATAGATATCCTATTCTCTAAATGACACCAAAAATTGAGTTTTATAGTTATATAATATGGTGTAGATGCTGGATAGTAATTTTAATCATTTGCGCAATAATTTAAAGTATTCACAATACTTTTCTGAAAAATATACAAAGGACAGTATGAACGATAAATTTTTTTGGGACTAGAAACTAAACATTGCAAATATAGATCATGGATATGGAAGTACTATTGAGTATTGAAATTTAACACGTTCTTTCGTGTCACATGATGTTGATGAACCTATATTCAAAGGATCACTGATGGATACCTTCATAATTCTAACTTGAATCCCATCGGCTTCAGTTTCATCAGGATAGCATTTTTTTTAGCATCAAGTTTAGATAAAAATACAAGCTACAATTTTAAAAAGTTCTATAGTTATTACATCACTTCAAGCAATGTTACTATTACTGGAAAAACCCAACATTTTAACAAATTATGGCATAAACATGGCTCTTCATTGTTTAACATACCTTGTATAAGATTTGTCCAAGTCAATTGTTGTGTCAGAAAACAGTTCCGTGCTCTAGTAATTGAGCTTGGTAATATAGAGCTACTAATTTTTGTAAAGTGTATTGTTATCCCGCCTTTTGGCAAGGCTGTGACACCAAGAACTCGACTAGAAACCAAGGGTAGTTCGTCTTGAAAACCGGTTATACATAGGTCTACTATGGATGTCGATGAATTTTGTCCAAGTCCAGACCGGGCTGCAATTGATAAGACACGTCAAGCAAAGCCGTGAAAGTCAACGTTCCGAATTCCAAGACAATCCGAGTTCGTATAATCAAGTTATCGTCGATGAAAAATGGAGTAAATGGCCCTAAGTTCGAATCCATAGGCCGAGTCTATGATTCGAATCCATCAACATATGTTTGCTCCGAATCGTTCGTTATTTCCTTGTTCGAATCCATCAGGTGGCCAAGCTTCGAATCCATAGGCCGAGCCTATGTTCGAATCCATCAGTTCGACTCCATGATGCTACTTCACTTCGTATCCTTCAGATTGGAGAACTTCGAATCCATCAGGGCGAAGTACTTCGAATCCATCCAATAACTTAGCTTCGAACCCATCCTGCTATGATGACTTCGAACCAATGGGCTATAGTCAGGGCCGGCCCAGGGGCAAGCCCACCAAGCCCCTGGGCTGGGGCAGCCCACTGAGTCGGGCAACAGAAAACATCTGTTTTACTTCAAAGTTACAGCTCAATAGCAATCTCCATGTTTGCGATGCTTGAACCCAAAAAAACTAGGGTTTCAAAAATCAACGCCTTCTAAATAATCATCGCTGCATACTCGGCTATTCCATCAGCCATTGTCGGCTCATCCTTGCCTCCTACGCGATATTTTCTACTGCTGATTTGAAGTCCTGCTACAGTCGCTTTATACTGCCACTGCTAATTAAGTATGCGAATTTCTTGTTTTGAGTTGTCTAATTTTCTAAAATTGAGTCGCCCTTTTACTGCTTTAGATTTCATTAACATTGAAAACGCCTGAAGCTAATAACTTATTAGTATTTAGTTATAAACAACTAGTTTTCTGTAAATAATCGTTTAGGAATTGAAATTTGAAAGCCGAAGCTAAAAAACTAATAATTATTTAGGAACTGATACTTACATCGATGTACTATTTTTCCTGCAGTGTGTGTATGTCTACCCGCAAACATTTAGGCAGAACCCAATATGATTTGCCTGTACACTTAACTAGATACACTAGTTTGTAAACTTGATACATTTAGTTAAAAATTAAATACACTGTTTTGTAAACTATTTGAGACTATAAGTATTGCAGCCCACTTAATGTGGCAACTTTTGTATAAAAAGTTGGTACTTTGTTATGTTATAGTTTTATATGTGATTTTATGCTTATATATATAAAAAAAAAATTAAAAAAATTGACATGTTATATTGTAAGGGGCAAAAAAATTCACATTGGGCTTGGGCAACCGATTCTTTGGGCCGCCCCTGGCTATAGTGTAACATGATCGATGCGAACGAGCACACGTTCGAATCCATGAGCGAATGAAGATCTTCGAATCCATTAGGCCAGGTCGGCTAGAATCACGGAGTCGACCCAGTCAACTAGGAGTAAAAGGCGGATCGATACGAAGAAAACGCGTCACGTCAACAATACCACGCGCGAAGCCATCGATTCGACCATATCGATTCGAAGGGGATCGATTCGAACAGAGCACATCAACCAGAAACACGATCTTGAATCGATCATAACTCGAGATCCACAAATCCAAATGCTATGAAATTTTCACAGAAGCTTGCACACATGTTGAAGAATATTCACATCAAATTTCAGCTCGATTGGATGATTTCTTGATCGATTCGAATGGACTTCGAATCGATCCCAAAGTGGGCCCGGATTTTCTGAGAGTGGGCATGTGGGCCCCCTCACGTTCCAGAATTGGTCTTCCGAGATTTAGGCGAAATATCAGCCTCCTACACCTATAAATAGAGCCCTTGGTCATTCAGAAAAGGGGTCAGACTATTTTAAGAGCTAAAGAGCGTCCAGACTCTGCCAGATTTACTCCAAATCACCACCGCTGCCTTATTTTCAGATTTAGCCTATAAGACCAGTTGTATTACATTATAAGAAATTGTAATCTTCGAGTATCGAGCAATAAAATCAACAACTTTCATAGTGGACATAGGCAAAGCGCCGAACCACTCTAAATCGCTGTCTTCTTTGCATTCTATATTTTTGTTATTTGGAGTTTTTGTTAGATAATCCTCATTTTAATTTTCTTTCTTCACTTTTATCTCTTCAAAAACTTCCGAAGAGTGTTGTGCCCATTTTTGGTACAAACACTTTGGTGCTTTCATTGAGAAAAACCAGCTTTTTCTCCTGCTCCTTGGATCTATCGTCGATACCGGATTGCATAAATCCAAGAGGAAGATCCAGATCTCTAATCCAGAATCCTTCCATTCTATTCAGATTTGCATAAAATCTAGGAAAGGAACCCACTACTTAAGATGGTTAGTACAAGAACTACCTCTACTGCTGCTGATCCAGAAGGTCGGGATAGACCGAATCCTACACAGCAGCTGCAATCCAATCAAGACAACACTGCTCACTCGGATCCGTCTGGACCAGTCACCAGGCAAGAATTCCACGTGTTGCTCCAGGAATTAACACAAAGTCGGCAACAGCTGGCCAAGCAATTGCCTGCTAATATTGAATTGACCAATCAATTAAACCGCCGAAGGCGTAGGAGGACCAGGAGGGATGATGCTTCCCACTCGTCCACTGAAAGCTCTGCTTCATCTGACTATCACGGCAGATCTACACGTCCCCGATTAGACGCAAGTCATACATAAGCTACCGGATATCAACCTGCCTTGACTGTAGGACAATTGAGGGTCGGACCGTCAACTAGCTTCCAGGCCGGGCCCTCGTCACGGGGAGTTGCTGTTCCACAGCATACCTCAGACAATCGCACTGCAACTGCTGCGGTAGAAACAAGGATTGATGCCCGGAATCTGTTAGATCTGAATAATCAACAACGTGGGCGTACTCCTGAACCATACGTCCCAAAAGATGTGGAGCCAAGGAGGCGAGACATGGGCCGTCGACAGCGTCCGGTTCAAACTCGCACTGTGGAACCCGACCACATCTTAGCTCAGCATGCACAGAATGTGGCTATGCCCGATATTTCAACCATGATACGTCAGATGATTCGCGAAAGTCAAGGGCTTACTAATGACGATTGGGGAATCTCCCGTAGTCATACTCCTTTCACAGATGAGATATTATACGCTGAACCCCCTCGGCGATTCAAAATGCCAACTCTCCCTATGTACGAAGGAAATTTCGATCCAAACCAACACATTTTGAAATATGAGTGGTCAATGAGTGCCGCAAGGGCTGACGATGCAGTAAAGTGCCGAAGTTTTCCCATCTCTTTGGGAGGAATCGCAACGATGTGGTTTACGCGACTACCACCTAGATCTATCTCTTCATTTGATCAACTGGCTAAGAAATTTGTTGAACAATTCTGTATGCATGTCGCCAGACCTAAAGACGTTAACACCCTATCTAGCATCATCCAAGCTAAGGGAGAGACACTCAGACGTTATTTAGAAAGATTCCACGCGGCATGTGTAGAGATTAGTAATCCTAACGATAACTCAATCTTGATGGCATTGACCAAAGGGATCGATCCCGATTCTGAGTTTGGAAACTAGCTAGCTGGGAAACCACCCGCATCGTTGGACCGTTTTTACTCCAAAGCCGCTCAATTCTCACGGCAAGAGGATGCGAAACAGTCTAGGAAGCAGGACGATGCGATGCCCAGAACTGAAGGAATACAAAGTAATGTGGCAGTTAAGCAGTCCGGTGAGAGTTCCGGAAAAGTTCAGCTGAATATACAGAACAAACAGACCCAACCGCGAGGCAACAATGGTCAAGATAAGAAAAGAGATCCAAACCGAGGCCCACGACGTAGGGCTCCAATATTCGATAATTACACACCATTGAATACATCATTGGAGAATGTATATCTACAAACTTGCAACACTGTGCAATATAAGAAGCCTGCTCCGAAGCAATCATCAGAGAGGCAGATTCAAACATGGAAGTTTAGTAGATTTCACGAAAGTTACGGTCACAATACCAATGAGTGTCGACATTTGCAGGACCTCATCGAAAAGTTGATCAGGGAGAGAAAGTTAGACCAGTTTGTGCGGGCACCGCAGTCTGGTGGAGCGGGCCCCTCAAATCAAAATCATGCACAGAATCAAGAAAGACAGGAAGAACCAGGTCGTGCCGAAGGAAGGTTGGTAATTAATGCTGTAAGTGGTAGTCCTCATCCAGCGGTTCGAAGCTGGGAGGAAATGGAATCATATAACAACTTGGCTAGACGTACAAACTTCGAGTATGATGGTAACTTGGACGATAAACCTTCGACCAAGCGAAAGAGAGCGATGACTAACGACATCACTTTCCGAGACAGCGATGTTGACTACGTCGGAAGCCCGACTACTGACCCACTTGTGATATCGACCCGAGTAGGTTCGATATGGATGAAGAGGATCCTGATTGACTGTGGGAGCTCTGTGAATATCATATTTGTACATGCTTATAATCAAATGAAGATGAAAGTTGGGAATCTAAAACCCTGCCAAACTCATCTCCATGGATTCAATGGCAGCGCTACCATACCTGTTGGGATGGTGGAGTTACCAGTTGAGTTAGGAGCCGGAGAACGTAGATCGATTCGGACATTGCAGTTCGTTGTGTTGGATGTAGACTCGCTATATAATGCCTTTTTAGGTCGACCTGCCCTTGCTGAATTCAGGGCCATAATCGCCCCGTGGTGTTTAACTTTAAAATTCCCAACCGTCAACGGAATTGGGGTCGTCCAGGGCGATCAGGTTGATTTGAGAACAATCATACATCGAAATCGAGTTGCCCGATTACGCAATGCCAATGACCGACTTAAAACTTTTGAACTCGGTGAGCTAGTCACTAAAAAAGATTATCCGGCACTCCCACACATGAGATCAACGTGGAGAGGGTCGCACAAAATTAAGCGAAAGCTCGGGGATGACAAAATCAAGTTATCGACCGTTGATGGCCTAACTGTACCGAGGGCCTGGAGTAGCGAAAGTCTTCGTCACTACTGCAAATAACAGGCTATGTTCATCTATTTAGTTTAAATTCCATTTTAAAATTTGTTTCTGCATTTCGAAATTAGAATTTGCAATAAGGCAACTGACTTTGCCATATTTTCTTATTTCAGCAATAAAATGTCATCTCTTCGAGCCAGAGCTGTGATTCATTAAATACAATGTACAACATCACGACGCACGAAGAGCTAAATTCCATCACGCAATGGGATTTATTCAAGAAAGGAGTGGCTGTGATACGACCGGCCACTCGCTGAATGAAACACGAGCTCGGGGGCAAGCCATCACATCAAGGCTAAAAATGGGGTGACACACGACAATCCCTCACTTAACTCCGTACTTCCAGAGTGCGAGACGGAGTATAAACATTTTACTTAACTCCGTACTCCCAGAGTGCGAGACGGAGTATAAACATTTACTTAACTCCGTACTCCCAGAGTGCGAGACGGAGTATAAACATCTACTAAAACTCCGTACTCCCAGAGTGCGAGACGGAGTATAAACATTAATCAACTCCGTACTCCCAGAGTGCGAGACGGAGTATAAACATTTACTTAACTCCGTACTCCCAGAGTGCGAGACGGAGTATAAACATTTACTTAACTCCGTACTTCCAGAGTGCGAGACGGAGTATAAACATTTATTTAATTCTGTACTCCCAGAGTGCGAGACGGAGTATAAACATTAACTAAACTCCGTACTTCCAGAGTGCGAGACGGGGTATAAACATTAATCAACTCCGTACTCCCAGAGTGCGAGACGGAGTATAAACATTAACTAAACTCCGTACTCCTAGAGTGCGAGACGGAATATAAACATTAATCAACTCCGTACTCCCAGAGTGCGAGACGGAGTATAAACATTAATCAACTCCGTACTCCCAGAGTGCAAGACGGAGTATAAACATACATCAGCTCCATACTTATCCCCAAGACTGGGGGCAGAACCAAAGCAAATGATTGAATTGAATGCAAAAGAGAATATGTTTTCATTTCCATCATCAACAAAAAGAATCTGATTACACGCTGGTTCAAGAATTTCCTACTAGTGGGTGCCGAGTCCACATCTATACACGGCTATAGAAAAATCAAAAAGACAAAACAAAACACTACCTCCGAACATGACAAGCAAACTAAAGGAAGAGTTCAATCTTTCTTCTTCCTCGATTTCTTCTTCGGGGTAGCCCCACTGGATCCGCTATCCGGTTTCTTCCTCACTCTCTTACTCTTCTCTGGTTTGTCCTCCGATGGCGACATGATATCAACATCCTCCTCGGAACTTGAGGCAACAGATATTCTCTTGGTGGATGGAACTGGAGGCAAAGGAGCTGTGACAGGAAGTGGGGCAGGAGCGCTTGCAATGACCACAGTGCTCCCTGACGATATCATCATTAGTGGGGCAGGACCAGACGGATTCATGCCTACTGTCATTGATGTCATCTCAGCACTAATCTCGGTAAGGATTTCATCCGCACGAGATACTTGGGCCGCGCTGGAAGTACTAGTGGCTGGCATAAAAGAACTAACCGCCGGAGTAGTCCCGCTCATAGCAAAAGATGGATCGAAAGGGTCATTGGGTTGGCTAAGGAGTTCCTCAATCATCTGAGTATCAAAAGATAGCATGCTCGCTTCTCCCTCTTCGCCAACCACAGTAGATGTCATAATGGCCTCGGTGACGATAGCCTCTTGCGCTTGATAAGGAAATTGTGATGTAGGAGGCGCAGATACGACGGCTTTGGTCACTGAAATATGAAAAAGCAAAGATTGTTAGCTAAATGTGTTGCTTCAGATTCACCACACCAAGTATATACGGGAAGCATTCAAGTACCTTCCTTAGCCTGGCCCGAAGTATGGGCAGATACAGAGGCAGGAGCATCAGCGGAAGATAATTGCGGCTGGTCAAGATTATAAGCGAGGACGGACTGGGGATCGACCGCACCAATGGTTTCAGGCAATGTCGAAATTACAGCTCCAACACTTGTTTCGTGATGCTCAATCCCCAAGCCCTCGCCCGTCTCTATCTGTTGAACACCGAGCCTCTCTTTCGGCACGGAAATCACCGCCTCATGAAGAACTTTCCTCTCTTCCTCAGTAAGCAGGCACATCTCAAGCTCGAAATCATCCGGCGTTTCATCCGGATGCGCTGCTTTCTTCTCTTCCACCAACCTAGCCCAGACGTTGTACAGAATCATAGAGTCATCTCCCAGCCATGATAAATTTCTGTGCTCCAGCACGTTGGCGTTGTATGTGACCAGGAGATCATCGAAATCAGCGTCCATCCTGGACTGCTCCGCCATAATCTTTTCCTGGATTTCTGCCTCCACAGACTTGGTCTTGGCCACCGCCGCAGCAAGTTCGGCTCGAAGTGACACAACTTGGTCGCATGCCTCCTGAGCGGTGGCATTAGCATCGTCTTTTTCTTTCACCACCTCAGCAAATTTGGCCTTGAGCTCATTCAGCTCTTTAACGGCTATGTCTCGTTCAGCTACGACAGTGGTATAACGGTGGCCCATCCCTTCTACCAAGGCACGGTGTGCCTGCTGCATCCTCGCCATCTTCGCCACATCATCATCATGCTTTTTAAGCGCTTGGAGTTCAGAGTTTCGAGACGAATCCATCTCAGATTGAAGAACCTGGATGATGCGATCTTTCTTGACAATCTCAGCATCGCGCTCCTCAATAACCTTTGCCCGGTCGAAAACTACCTTTGAAGCTTTCACGGCTGCTTTGTACCACTCCTTGTATTGAGCATAAAAGTCACGAATGTAGCTATGCGCCATATTTTCGGCATCCGAAGGGATCCTCTTAAGATGGGGAGGGAAGACATATGCATCCAGACAAATCTTTGGAAAGTCCTTTTTCATTTGAGCAAGTTGGATGGCTCCTTCGCTTGTCAACTCAGCCGGAGCCTGTTCAACGATGGCAGCTGTCGGTGGCTCAACTCTTGGCCACTGAGTTTCGGGCCTGGAAGATTGAGAAGGTTGTTGTTGCTGCGAAGACTCAGGAGGATCTACTGGGGCCCTAGGAGGCGGAGGAGAACGAGATCGCGGTCGGTACTGATAGCTCCTATCTCTGTTAGTACGATCTTGACCAGAATGGCTACGCCAATAATCTCGATCTCTATCATAACGATCCTGATTGATATAGCCTCGCCCGTGATCCCTATCCGATTCTCTCCTACGGGAATCATAATATGGGGAAGATTGGCGCACATTGCGGAGCCTATCCAGAGTGGATCCGCGACCTGACATCTCACCTGCAATAAGAAGTAACCGCAGTTTAGAATCCTACAAAAGCAATGTTCAATATGCAGAGATCGTGTAGTGCTGTGGAAGTGTGTGTAAATGTGTAAACCCCCTGACCAACCGAAAGTGTTGACCGCACTCAAAGGAAAGGGCTCGCTCATATTTAAATCATCTTGAAATTCCTCCAACCCGGAATTGTGAGGAATCAATATAAAATCCGGGATGAGAATATCGTCAATCCCTTTAAAAGTATCTCTCGAATGAGAAGGGACGACCTCAGAAATTACAGCTCCGGAAGTGGGAGTAGACACATCTACAGACTTCCACCCCTTAGATTTTAGTTTTTTGGAAACGACGGCCTTGCTTTTCCGTTTCTCTCCCAAGTCTTCGAGATTTCCCGAAAGATCGGCCATCGGCTCTACGTCCGTGTGAGTTCTTTCTTCGTCGCTCACTTCAGTTATTACGACACCGAGTGTTTTCTTCGCCATTTTCTTTTTCTTCTTCTTCTTGTTTTTCTTCTTCTTTGGAGCGGGCTTTGCCATCCCTTCGATGACTATGCTCTGTTTCCTTTCAATCAAGCCGAGAGCCCTTAAGTTATAGTCAGTCAGCACCGAGTCGATGTGTCTCAGCTCGCTCGGAATTTCTTGGAGGCTTCGGACTATGCCCTTGTAATACCCGCCGTCGGGTCTGGAGATAATGGCTATAAGAAAAACAGGATGTCAATACCACTGCCAAAAAGCTATTCGACAAAGAAATCGTCAACAGGTTACGACACTTACGTCTAGACAACCATCGCCTAGCAAAACCAGGAGGACACCGGACATAGAACCATTCATTCTTGAAGTAACTAAGTCTGGTCCAGGCTCCGGTAATAACTTGACAGTTTCTCACTGCCTCTAAAAATGTAAAAGACAGACTATCGCCTCTGCTCTTGAAGTTAAATAAATATCTGATTTCCGTCGGCCTTGGAGGACGGAAGAGATGATCCATAAATACAATAAACGCACTGTTCAGTAGCGCGTGCCCATTGGGGTGTAATTGAGAGGGAGCGAGTCCAAGAAACGATAACATCTTCCTAATATACTGATTGAATGGAGGGAGTGTTTCGGTCGCACAAGCATGTCGGTAGAAGGCAGTATACCCTTCGGGCGGACAGTGAGGTCTGTCGCTGGAACTCGGCAATAACACATCGTCTAAAGAAATATGATGTCTTGTGCATATCCTACCCAACAAGTTTTCGGAGATGTTAGATTGAACGGAATCAATAGGATCCTCGATAAATATTGCATCTTGTAGCTCGTCGGGAGCTGGATCTACTATATCCGCTGGGATATCTGGAATTACAAGGACCGGAGGAGGAGAACTCTGAATCTCCTGCTGTTGCGAGCTCGAAGATTCCATAACTGACTAACTTATCAGAAAGCAACGTTAAGTTCATAAAGAGCACGTGCCTTCCCCAGTGTAGTGTGTATGAATGTGCAGTGCAAGTGCTGTGCATTACTTAAGCAAATTTTACGGAATGAAACAAAATGTGTGAACGACGAAACTCTCAAAATCAAGACTGGAAATGACCGTCATCGTTGATCGTCACAACCACGCCATCCAGATGCTACCGATCGATTCAAGCATAAGTCCGTTATATTTTTGGTTAGACAACAGTTCCATCGACGAGCTTCAAAAGGCAGTCTAACGTGCAGTTCTACAGTCAAGTTCAATTATGCAAGGCCGAAGCTCGTCGGAATCAAGTGTTCAAGTGTGCTAAAGTTCATTAAGTTCGTCAAATTTCAGCTCGAAATCGGTCGTAGATCAGATGTTGGAGCGAGTCAGAGATATCGCATTCTTTGAGTTAAGGACGATCGAATCGATCACTTTGAATCGAAACCAGTCGACTCGATGTACTTCGAATCGATCAGGGACGACTCGATGCGCTCCGTAACGATATGGACATTGGAACGGTGTCTCGTATCGATTGAAGGAATGCTTCAAATCCATCAGGATATCGTTCACATCAGTCAAGGATAACAACTTCGAATTGATCAGGCCCGACATCTTCGAATCGATCGTAGGGTTATGAGTTCGAATCGATCGATACGAACCACTTCACCTCGCAAGTATCGATTCGAAGCCACATACAATCAAGATCGATTCGAACTACCTCATCCCGGATCGATACGAGGCAAAGAGAAGCAATCCCTCAAGATCTCTCCTTCTTTTCCGAGAAAACCCCAGCACTCTGTCACGCTCCGTCCCTCGATTCGATCAATTTCGCTCAGGTCTCACAACCCTTCGAAGTTGATCTCAGAAAGAATTCGAGAATGATGGCAAATTTCCAGTTTTATCATTCTCAGCTTGGTTTAATCCATTACCTGATTTGTTACGATTATGATTGAAGGAAAGAAGGTTTTTGTTCGAATCGAAGAAGCGTCTCTCTCGAGTCTGGGGGATCGATACGAAGGAGAAGACAAAGTAACAGTAAAAAGTAAAAAGAGAAAGTGAGCCAAGCCTCGCGTATTTATATGGATCCTAGAGGGAAAACGAGACGCTTCGCCTCCCGGTTAACCTGACTGATCGCTACCGGTCAAATACTGATCGATTCGAACGATCACGTTCGAATCCATCGCACTTCGAATCCATCGAGGCGGCGTTGCCACGAGGCTTCATCGATGCGAAGCAATTGAACGAAGGCTGAAAATGAAGTCGCCAAGTCTCATCGATTCGAAGTATCAATTTCATGACCATCGACTCACAGGGTTTCGAAGGCTATCGATACGAACCTCTGTTCGAATCCATCGGAAACCATTTGTTCAAATGAACGCATCACATCGATATAAAAAAATTACTTGTCTACCTTTTACATCGACTCAGGAGAGGATCGATACAAGAGGATAATCATAGACAATCATCAAAACGATGTTTTAATTCGAATCTAAAATCGATTCAGGAGAGGATCGATGCAGACTTCGATAACTAACTGAACTGACAACATTCGAAGACGCAACTTTAACAAAAGTCAAGATGACACACATATATGCTCATATGTTCGACTAATACTTAATCTTTGACATTCACCGGGATCAAGTGCTCGTCTCATCGTGAATCCGACAGCATACAGAAAATCACAATCATACAACGATCAATTACAGCAATACATGATACAGTTTTCAGTGAAACATGTGATGATTATCAAACAGGAACTGCAGCTTTTCAAAGCACGTCATGATTACACAAGACGTACTTTGGGGAGCAAATGTTATCCCGCCTTTTGGCAAGGCTGTGACACCAAGAACTCGACTAGAAACCAAGGGCAGTTCGTCTTGAAAACCGGTTATACATAGGTCTACTATGGATGTCGATGAATTTTGTCCAAGCCCAGACCGGGTTGCAATTGATAAGACACGTCAAGCAAAGCCGTGAAAGTCAACGTTCCGAATTCCAAGACAATCCGAGTTCGTATAACCAAGTTATCGTCGATGAAAAATGAAGTAAATGGCCCTAAGTTCGAATCCATAGGCCGAGCCTATGATTCGAATCCATCAACATATGTTTGCTTCGAATCGTTCGTTATTTCCTTGTTCGAATCCATCAGGTGGCCAAGCTTCGAATCCATAGGCCGAGCCTATGTTCGAATCCATCAGTTCGACTCCATGATGCTACTTCACTTCGTATCCTTCAGATTGGAGAACATCGAATCCATCAGGGCGAAGTACTTCGAATCCGTCCAATAACTTAGCTTCGAACCCATCCTGCTATGATGACTTCGAACCAATGGGCTATAGTGTAACATGTTCGATGCGAACGAGCACACGTTCGAATCCATGAGCGAATGAAGATCTTCGAATCCATTAGGCCAGGTCGGCTAGAATCACGGAGTCGACCCAGTTAACTAGGAGTAAAAGGCGGATCGATACGAAGAAAACGCGCTACGTCAACAATACCACGCGCGAAGCCATCGATTCGACCATATCGATTCGAAGGGGATCGATTCGAACAGAGCACATCAACCAGAAACACGATCTTGAATCGATCATAACTCGAGATCCACAAATTCAAATGCTATGAAATTTTCACAGAAGCTTGCACACATGTTGAAGAATGTCCACATCAAATTTCAGCTCGATTGGATGATTTCTTGATCGATTCGAATAGACTTCGAATCGATCCCAAAGTGGGCCCGGATTTCCTGAGAGTGGGCATGTGGGCCCCCTCACGTTCCAGAACTGGTCTCCCGAGATTTAGGCGAAATATCAGCCTCCTACACCTATAAATAGAGCCCCTAGTCATTCAGAAAAGGGGTCAGACTATTTTAAGAGCTAAAGAGCGTCCAGACTCTGTCAGATTTACTCCAAATCACCACCGCTGCCTTATTTTCAGATTTAGCCTATAAGACCAGTTGTATTACATTATAAGAAATTGTAATCTTCGAGTATCGAGCAATAAAATCAACAACTTTCATAGTGGACGTAGGCAAAGCGCCGAACCACTCTAAATCGCTGTCTTCTTTGCATTCTATATTTTTGTTATTTGGAGTTTTTGTTAGATAATCCTCATTTTAATTTTCTTTCTTCACTTTTATCTCTTCAAAAACTTCCGAAGAGTGTTGTGCCCATTTTTGGTACAAACATGTATAACTGTAATTTGTGTTGTTTGAGGTTCATTCTACCACCTTTTAATTAACTTAGTCTCTTGATATTTTTAACGAAAGTCTAATTATAGATTATTCCATTACAAGGGTGTGTCGGTCGCCACAGATTTTATAATACAATTTTGAACTTCAAGTATTTCATGGTTTACAGGTACTTCTATACTTGGATGGCTATCTGAACTGAAATTCAAAATTTTTAGGTTCAATTGAATTTAGTTTAAGTATTTCATGGCTGCAAGTAATCTTGTACTTTACTACACTGTGCCACATGTTATGATAGGTGTTATCCCGCCTTTTGGCAAGGCCGTGACACCAAGGACTTGACTAGATACCGGTGACAGGTCGTCTCGGAAGTCGGTTACACGTAAGGATCGCTACGGATATCGATGAATTTTGTCCGAGTCCGGATCGGGCTGCAATTGATAAGACATGTCAAGCAAGGCCAGAGGAAAGGACGTTCCAATTTTCGAGTCAATCCGAGTTCGTATGCTCAAGATATCACCAATGGAAAATGGAGGAGACAGCCTTGTATTCGAATCCATTAAGGTCGACTCGATCGTCTTCGTATCCATCGTGGAAGCCTTCCTTCGAATCCATCCCTCTTGCCTGGCTTCGTATCCATCGTGGGAACCTTCCTTCGAATCCATCACTCTTGCCTGGCTTCGTATCCATCGTGGGAACCTTCCTTCGAATCCATCCCTTTTTGCCTGGTTTCGAACCCGGTAGGCAGTCCTCTACTTCGAATCCACATAGTAGATGCGCCTCGACTCCACCCCATAAGCTACTTCGAGTCCACCCTGTTAAGGTAACCTCGAACCAATTAAACCAAGGTAAGCCTTGATCGATTCGAACAAGTATGTCTACGAGCCCACTACCTCGAATCCACTAGGCCACGGCAGCTAGAAACGTGGAGTCGACCCAGTCAATCCGGAGTGGAAACCGGATCGATACGAAGCATACGCACCACGTCACCATCTTCACGCGCATGAGGATCGATTCGAACGAATCGATTCGAGCATATCGATTCGAACAACTTCAGAATTCGAAAAACACCAACTTGAATCGATCATAACTCGAGTTCTACAAGTCCAAATGCCATGAAATTTTCACAGAAGCTTAAGCACATGATGAAGAATGTTCACACCAAATTTCAGCTCAATTGGATGATTTCTTGATCAATTCGAACCAAGGGTCGAATCGATCCCAAAGTGGGCCCAGATCTCCAGATTTCGGCCATGTGGGCCCCCTGACGTACCAGAACTGGTCTCCCCTCATTTTAGACGAAATATCAGCCTCCTACACCTATAAATAGAGCCCCTGGTCATTCAGAAAAGGGGTCGGATAATTCTAAGTACTGAAGAGCGCCCAGATTCTGCCAGATTTACTCCAGAACACCGCCGCTGCTTTAGATTGACACTTAGCATTTAGATTCAGTTGTATTGCCTTATTAACTACTGTAATCTTCAAGTAATCGAGCAATAAAATCATCAAATTTCACAGTGGACGTAGGCAAAACGCCGAACCACTCTAAATCGCTTGTCTTTGCAATTTACTTTCTGTTATTTGGAGTTTTTGTTAGATAATCCACAGTTTTAATTTTCATTCTTCACTTTTATCTCTTCAAAAACTTCCGAAAAGTGTTGTGTCCATTTTTGGTACAAACACTTTGGTGCTTTCACCGAGAAAAAACCAGCATTTTTCTCCTGCTCCTTGGATCTACCATCGATACCGGATTGCACAAATCCAAGAGGAAGATCCAGATCTTCGATTCACAGTCCTTCCATTCTACTCAGATTTGCATAAAATCTAAGAAAAGGATTCATCATTCAAAATGGTTAGCACGAGAACCACTTCTGCAGCTCCAGGACAAGAAGGTAGGGATGGACAAAATCCTGCTCAACAGCAGCCATCCAACCAAGACAACACTGCCCACTCGGATCCGTCTGGGGCAGTCACTAGACAATAATTTCAGGTGTTACTTCAAGAGTTGACTCAGAGTCGGCAACAGTTAGCCGAACAGTTGCGAGCCAATATTGAATTGACAAATCAACTGAACCGCCAGGGCCGTAGGAGGTCCAGAAGGGATGATGTTTCCCGCTCATCCACTGAAAGTTCTGCCTCATCTGACTATCATCATAGATCTACCCGTCCCCGATTAGACGGAGATCATGCTCAGACTACGGGATATCAGCCCGCCCTGACTGTCGGGCAATTGAGGGTAGGACCATCAACCAGCTTCCAGGCTGGGCCATCAGCACGAGGTGGCCGCACTCCACAATATACTACGGACAATCATGTCACCGCTGCCACAGTAGAAACAAGGGTTGATACCCGACATCTTCCAGATTCGAGTAATCAACAGCAAGGACGTACTTCTGAACCATACGTCCCGGAAGACGCTGAGCCAAGGAGGCGAAACTTGGACCGTCGACAGCGCCCTGTCCAAACTCGCACTGTGGAACCCGACCACACCTTAGCTCAGCATGCTCAAAACGTAGCAATGCCAGACATCTCGACTATGATACGTCAGATGATCCGTGAAAGCCAAGGTCTTACCAATGACGATTGGGGGATTTCTCGAAGCCATACTCCTTTCACGGACGAGATACTATACGCTGAACCTCCTCGGCGATTCAGAATGCCAACTCTCCCTATGTACGAAGGAAGTTCTGATCCCAATCAGCACATACTGAAATACGAATGGTCAATGAGCGCCGCAAGGGCCGACGATGCAGTAAAATGCCGCAGCTTTTCCATTTCACTGGGAGGAATTGCAACGATGTGGTTTACAAGACTACCTCCAAGATCTATCTCGTCATTTGACCAATTGGCTAAGAAATTTGTTGAACAATTCCGTATGCATGTTGCTAGACCCAAAGATGTTAACACCCTGTCCAATGTTACCCAGGCTCGTGGGGAAACATTAAGGCGTTACTTGGAGAGATTCCATGCGGCATGTGTGGAAATTAGTAATCCCAACGACAACTCAATTTTGATGGCATTGACAAAGGGAATTGATCCCGATTCTGAATTTGGAAACTGGTTAGCCGGAAAACCACCCGCATCGTTGGACCGTTTCTACTCCAAAGCCGCTCAATTCTTACGGCAAGAGGACGCGAAACAGTCTAGGAAGCAGGACGATGCGAAACCCGGAAGTGAAGGAATACAAAGCAATGTAGCAGTTAAACAGTCTGGTGACAATTCCGGAAAAGTCCAGTTAAACATACAGAACAAACAAACTCAGCCAAGAGGTGGCAATGGTCAGAATAAGAAGAGAGATCCGAATCCAGGCCCACGGCGTAGGGCTCCGATGTTCGAAAGTTATACACCGTTAAACACTTCGCTGGAAAATGTGTACCTGCAAACTTGCAACACAGAACAGTATAAGAAACCCGCTCCGAAGCGGTCATCAGAAAGGCAGATTCAGACGGGAAAGTTTTGTAGGTTTCATGAGAGTTATGGCCACAATACTAATGACTGTCGCCATTTGCAAGATCTCATAGAAAAGTTGATCAGGGAGAGGAAGTTAGATCAATTCGTGCGGGCGCCGCAGTCTGGTGGTGCGGGCCCATCGAATCCAAACCGTGCGCAAGATCAGGAAAAACAAGAGGAACCCGCTCGTACAGGCGGGAGGCTAGTTATCAATACCATAAGTGGTGGTCCTCATCCAGCAGACAGGAGCTGGAGGGAAATGGAGTCGTATGCTAGCTCTATCAGGCATGCGAGCTTCGAATGCTGCAGTAATTGTGAGGATGGAACCCCGACTAAGCAACAAAAAACGATGTCTGACGATATCATATTCAGAAGCAGAGATGCTGACAAAATCGAAGCTCCAATGATTGACCCACTGGTCATATCTGCCCAGGTTGGCCCTGCTTGGATGAAGAGGATCCTGGTTGACAGTGGGAGTTCTGTAAACATTCTATTCAAGCGAGCATACGATTTGATGAAGATGGAAGCAAAAGACCTGAAACCCTGCCAATCCCGGGTTCATGGCTTCAATGGCAGTGCAACAATACCTACTGGAATAGTGGAACTACCAGTGGAACTGGGGATCGGAGAGCGCAGGAGAGTCCGACTGCTGCAATTCGTTGTTCTTGACATTGCTTCACCGTACAACGCATTCCTGGGTCGACCAGCCCTTGCTGAATTCAGGGCAGCCATTGCCCCGTGGTGTTTGACTTTAAAATTCCCAACCGATCATGGTATAGGAATCGTTCAAGGAGATCAGGCAGCAGGAAGAGCCTGTTATGTTGCTGAATTGCGAGAAGCACAGAAGAAGGAGAAAGGAAAGGGCGTAGAGGAATCTCTCTGCGTCCGTTTTACTGATAATTGACAACTAACGCCTGGGCCCCGGCCCGGGCACCACTACCAATTCCTTAGAGATCTTGACCCTAGAGATAGCGAAGATAAAGATGAAGTAGAAGAGAATCAAGCGTCTCCAGCCGAACTGACTGTGGACGTCCCGGTCAGTGAGGATGACGACTCGAAAGTACTAAAAGTTGGATCTCAACTGGGAAAACAGATACAACAGGAATTGGTTGAATTTCTTCAAGCGAATCTTGATGTCTTTGCCTGGACGCACTCTGACATGTGCGGAATCTCACCGAACATTGCAAGTCACACTTTGAATATTGATCCGCGACATGTTCCAGTCAAGCAAAAGAGGCGTGGTATGGATCCAGAGAGATCTGCCGCTCTTAAAGAAGAAATTGACAAGTTGCATTCAAATGGTTTCATCCGAGATGCTCTATACCCAGAGTGGGTGTCAAATCCGGTAATGGTTCGGAAACCGAACGGGAAATGGAGAACTTGTGTCGACTACTCTGATTTAAACAAAGCCTGTCCAAAAGATAGTTTCCACTTCCCCGAATTGACCAACTCGTCGACTCAACTGCAGGTCACGAATTGTTATCCTTTATGGATGCTTATTCCGGTTATAATCAGATACCCATGCATCTATCCGATCAAGAACATACTAGTTTCGTAACCGATCTGGGACTCTACTGTTACAGAGTCATGCCCTTTGGTTTAAAGAATGCCGGAGCAACTTACCAACGCTTGGTTAATCGAATGTTCGCTGATCAGATCGGGAAGACCATGGAAGTCTATGTGGATGACATGTTAGTTAAGTCCCGATTTTCCACAGATCACGTCAAGGATTTAAATTCAATGTTCCGCATCTTACGTGAGTATGGAATGAAGCTTAACCCGTTAAAATGCCACTTCGGCGTTGCATCCGGAAAGTTTCTAGGGTTCATTGTTAACGCTCGTGGGATAGAGGCAAACCCCGAAAAGATCTGGGCAATAAGGAATTTGCAAACCCCGAAGACCATAAAGCAAGTCCAGAGTCTCAACGGGAAGGTAGCAGCGCTAAGCAGGTTCATCTCGAAATCCACTGATAAATGTATTCTTCTTTGATCTAATCCGGAAAGGGAAACGAAACTTTGAATGGACCACGGAATGTGAAGGCGCATTCCGATCGCTGGTTCAGCATCTCTCTACGCCACCGATTTTGTCGAAACCAATTGATCACGAACAATTATACCTTTATCTGGCGGTATCGGAGCATGCGATCAGTGCTGCTTTGGTCCGGGAAGAAGATCGAGTGTAGAAACCGGTCTATTATGTCAGTAAACGATTGACCGAAGCTGAAAGAAATTACCCCAGGTTGGAGAAACTGGCTTACTGCTTGGTCATTGCCTCGAGAAAGCTTCGTCCTTATTTCCAAGCACATCCGCTTACTGTGTATACCGATCAGCCGTTACGACAGGTCCTCACGCGGCCTGAGACGTCTGGAAGATTACTCAAGTGGAATATTGAACTGAGCCAATTTGACATTACTTATGCTCCGCGGAGAGCCATTCAAGGGCAAGTCCTAGCTGACTTCATAGCTGAATTTACTGTTCCTGACGACTTACCTGAAACCAGCGAGTCTCCTGAATGTGTCTGGAAACTTTATACAGATGGTGCATCAAACGATCGGTGTTCGGGCGCTGGAGTTGTACTAGAAACCCCCGAAGGTCGATCCATATGCTATGCTTTGAAGTTTGATTTTCACGCAACCAACAATGAAGCCGAGTATGAAGCCCTGTTGACTGGGTTAAAGCTTGCCAGAGATCTGAGAATTATCGCTATAGAAGTTTATTGTGATTCACAGTTGGTTGTGTCAGGTACGGGGAGAATATCAAGCAAGAGATCGAAGGTTAGCTGCTTATCTAGCCCGAGTTCAGGAAGCGCTGGATCAGTTTGATTATTATGCTATTTACTACATACCACGAGATCGCAATCAAAAGGCCGATTCATTGGCAAAGTTGGCCAGCACAGGTGAAGCACAGCAAATGGGACTCATCCCGGTCGAAACTTTGCCTTTCCCAAGCATCGATCAAATCAAAACGAATGATGTGTTGGAAACCTTTCCCAGTAGAGAATCATGGATGACTCCGTATCGAAATTATATTGAGAATGGGATATTGCCTGAACACCGAAATGAGAAAAGGCAAATTCTACGAAAAGCTTTGCGGTTCATCATTCAGGACGGGATCATGTATAGAAAAGGTTATTCTGTTCCACTCCTCCGGTGTATCGCTCACGACGAAGTCAAACGAGTGTTACATGATGTACACGAGGGAGAATGCGGCGATCACACCGGTGGACAAGCGCTTGCTAAGAAGATACTCCGATATGGATATTACTGGCCGACAGTGAATCGAGATGCAGCCAATTACGCCAGAAAGTGCGACAAGTGCCAAAAACACGCTCGAATTCCAAGAGCCCCGCCTACCGAGTTAACTCAAATGGTCAGTCCCTGGCCGTTCGCTATATGGGGTATCGATATCATTGGCGCTTTGCCTCTGGCAAAAGGTGGTGCGAAGTATGCCATCGTCGCAGTTGACTACTTCACAAAGTGGGCCGAGGCCGAAGCTCTCGCAACGATTACGTCAAAGAAAGTGATAAACTTTGTGGTCCGCAATATCATTTGTCGATTTGGACTCCCGCATACCATCATCACCGATATCGGGACCCAATTCGAAAGTTCGGAGTTCAAGAATTTCTGCCAACGATTTCATATTCATAAAAAGTTCTCTGCAGTCGCGCATCCACAAGCAAACGGTCAGGTTGAAGCTGTTAACAAAGTTATCAAATCCATCTTAAAGAAACGGCTGGAAAAGGCTGGGGGCAAATGGGTCGATGAACTTCCTATGGCATTATGGGCTTATCGAACAACTCACAAGACCGCAACTGGACACACCCCATTTTCCCTATCCTATGGCTTGGAGGCCGTCATTCCAGTTGAGACAGAAGTATTTTCTCACCGCGTAACTTATTACGATCCGAAAACAAACGCTATATTACTCGCTGAGTCTTTGGATCTGTTGGACGAGAAACGAGAAGAAGCTGATTTAAGGGCGGCCGCCTACCGAAGTCGGGTCGCCCGATTATATAACACCAAAGTTCGCCCCCGAACCTTTGAACTCGGTGATCTGGTCCTCAAGAGAATCTACCCGGTTCCTTCACACATGAAACCAAATTGGGAAGGGCCGTACGTGATTACACAAAGACTTGGGGATGGCACATTCAAACTATCAACCGTGGACGGTCTAGTTTTACCAAGAGCCTGGAACAGCGAGAGTCTCCGTCGCTACTACATATGACAGGCTTCATTTATTTCATTATGCTTTTTATTCAGCAATTTACTTTTGCATTTCGAAATTAGAATTTGTAATAAGGCAACTGATTTGCCATATTTTCTTATTTCAACAATAAAATGCCATCTCTTCGAGCCAGAGCTGTGATTCATTAAATACAATGTACAACATCACGATGCACGAAGAGCTAAGTTCCATCACACGGTGGAATTTATTCAAGTAGGGAGTGGCTGCGAAACAACCAACCACTCACTAAATGAAACCCGAGCTCGGGGGCAAGCCATCACATCAGGCCACGAAATGGGTTGATACACGACAACCCTTCATCCAACTCCGTACTCCCAGAGTGCGAGGCGGAGTATAAACATTCGCTTAACTCCGTACTCCCAGAGCGCGAGGCGGAGTATAAACATTCATCTAACTCCGTACTCCCAGAGCGCGAGGCGGAGTATAAACATTCATCTAACTCCGTACTCCCAGAGCGCGAGGCGGAGTATAAACATTAATCTAACTCCGTACTCCCAGAGTGCGAGGCGGAGTATAAACATTCATCTAACTCCGTACTCTCAGAGTGCGAGGCGGAGTATAAACATTCATCTAACTCCGTACTCCCAGAGTGCGAGGCGGAGTATAAACATTCGCTTAACTCCGTACTCCCAGAGTGCGAGGCGGAGTATAAACATTCATTTAACTCCGTACTCCCAGAGCGCGAGGCGGAGTATAAACATCCATTCAACTCCGTACTCCCAGAGCGCGAGACAGGGTATAAACATACGTCAACTCAACACTTATCCCCAATACCGGGGGCAGAACCATAACACATAACAAATTGAAGTCAGAAAGGGAATAGATTTTCATTTCCACTATCGACAAAAAGAATCTGATTACAAAGTGTTTACAAAAAATTCTGCTAGTGGGAGCCGAATCCACATCTATACACGGCTATAGAAAAATCAACAAAACGCTACCCTACGCAACAGAGATTTAGGGAAAGAGTTCAATCTTTCTTCTTCCTTATCTTCTTCTTCGGGGTAGCTCCACCCGATCCGCTGTCCGATTTCTTCCTCAATCGCTTGCTCTTTTCAGGCTTGCCCTCCGGCAGCGATATAATGTCGACGTCTTCCTCAGAGCTGGAGGCGACGGAAGTTCTTCTAGGAGGACGAGCTGGAGGCATAGGAGTAGTAGCAGGAGGAGGGACAGGAGCGGTCTCGATCAATACAGTACCGCCCGGCGAAATCACCATTAACGGGGCAGGCCCGGGCGGACTAGCACCAACATTCCCTGCTGCCATCTCGGCAGCAATCTCAGCAATAACGTCGTCCTCACGAGATACTTGGGCCGCATCGGATGTGCCAATAGCTGGCATAGATAAACTAGCGGCCGGAGCAGCCTCACTCACAGCATCGGACGGGTTGGCAGAGGGATCGATGGGTTCATTGAGAAGCTCCTCAATCATTTGAGCGCTGAAAGAAAACATATTTGCATCTCCCTCCTCGCCAATCAAAGTAGAAGTCGTGATGGCTTTGGAAAAAACAACCCCTTGTGTTTGATGAGGAACTGATAAAGCAAGGGGCGCAGAAACAATAACTTCGGTCACTGAAATACGACAAAACGAAGATTGTTAGCCAAGTGTGTTGCTTAAGGTTCTTCACAACTGAACTACGAGAAACGTTCAAATACCTTCCTTGGTCTGAACCGAAACGTGGGAAGAATCCTCGGCAGAAGATAATAATGGTTGGTCAGGATTATAGGCAGGAACAGATTGAGGATCTACCGCACCAGTGGTTTCGGCCAATGTTGGAATTACAGCTCCAACACCTGTCCCGTGATGCACGACCCCCGAGCCTTCGCCTGTCTCTAGAGATTGGACGCCGAGCTTTTCTTTCGCCATAGAGATTACCACCTCATGAAGGGTCTTCCTCTCATCCTCGGTAAGCAGACGCATCTCCAGTTCAAAGTCGTCGAGTGTTCCATCTGGATGCGCTGCTCTTTTCTCATTCACCAGCCGGGTCCATGCATTGTACAAGATCATGGAGTCATCTCCCAACCACGCTAAATTTCTGTGTTCCAGCACATTAGCGTTATACGTGACTAAGAGATCGTCAAACTCAGCATCTAGCCTAGACCTCTCCTCCAAGATCTTTTCCTGAATCTCTGCTTCCACAGACTTAGCCTTGACCGCCGCCGCAGCAAGTTCGGCCCTGAGAGATACTGCTTGGTCGCAAGCCTCTTGAGCAGTGGCGTTCGCATCATCCTTCTCCTTCACCATTTCAGCGAATTTGGCCTTGAGCTCATTCAGCTCTTTGACGGCTGAGTCTCGCTCAGCTGCAATGGTGGTATTGCGATGGCCCATCTCTTCCACTGTGGCGCAATGTTCTTGCTGCATCCTCGCTAGTTTGGCCACGACACTCTCGTGTTTCTTAAGTGTTTCAAGCTCTGACTTTCGGGACGTTTCCACTTCGGATTGAAGAACTTGAATGATGCGTTTCTGCTTCGCAATGTCAACATCACGTTCAGCAATGACCTTCGCCCTGTCGAAAGCTACTCTAGAAGCCTTCACGGCTGCCTTATACCACTCCTTGTACTGAGCATAGAAGTCGTGGATGTAATTATGAGCAGTGGTCTCAGCTTCCGGAGGGATTCTTTTAAAGTTAGGAGGGAAGATATAGCCATCCATGCAAATTTCTGGGTAGTCATTTTTCATTTGGGCGAGTTTAGCAGCTCCCTCGCTTGTCAACTCAGCCGGAGCTTGTTCAATTATAGCGGCTGTCGTTGGTTCCATTCTTGGCCGTTGAGCATCAGGCCGAGAAGATTGAGAAGGCAACTGTTGCTGATGAGATGGCCCTGGGAGGTCTACTGGAGCCCTGGGAGGCGGAGGAGAACGAGATCGGGGTCGGTACTGGTATCCCCGGTCTCTGTCAGAGTACTCATAGCCAGAACGGTTACGCGAGTAATCTCTGTCTCTATCATAACGTTCTTGACTCGAGTAGCCTCGCCCGTGATCCCTATCTGTCTCTCTCCTACGGGAATCGTAAAATGGAGAAGATTGGCGCACATTCCGAAGCCTATCTAGAGTAGAGCCACGTCCTGACATCTCACCTGCGATAAAAAAGAATTACGGATTAAAATCCCATAAAGCAATGTTTACTATGCAGAAGTCATGAAGTGCCGTGGAAGTGTGTGTAAATGTGTAAACCCCCAAACCGACCGGAAGTGTTGACCGCACTTAAAGGAAAGGGCTCGTTCATGTTTAGGACATCTTGCAATTCCTCCAACCCAGGATTATGAGAAATCGATATATAATCTGGGATAGAAATGTCGTCAAGCCCTTTGAGAGAATCTCTCGAATGAGAAGGGGCGGCCTCAGAAATCATAACTCCGGAAGCGAGAAGAAACACATCTACAGATTTTCCCCCCTTTGACTTAAGTTTTTTGGAAACGGCGGCCTTGCCTTTCCGTTTTTCTCCCGATTCCTCCAAGTTTCCCGAAAGGTCAGCCATTGGCTCTGAATCCGTATGGGTTCTTTCTTCGTCACTCGCCTCGATTATTTTGATTCCGAGTGACTTCTTCGCTTTTCTCTTCCTGCGTTTCTTCTTAATTTCCTTCTTGGAGACGGACTTGGAAAATCCCTCAACAACTATGCTTTGATTGATGTCGATCAAACCCAGAACTCTTAAGTTGTAATCATTCAGCACCGAGTCAATATGTCTCAGCTCGCTTGGGACTTCTTGAAGACTCCGGACGGTACCCTTGAAACGCCCTCCATCGGGCCTAGAGATAATAGCTGTAAAAGGAATGAAATGTCAATTTTAACACCGAAGAGCTATTGGTCAAGGAAACAGGTTAAGGCGCTTACGTCTGGACAACCATCGCCTAGCGAAGCCCGGAGGGCACCGAACGTAGAACCACTCGTTCTTGAAATAGCTCAGTCGAGTCCAAGCTCCAACTACAACTTGGCAATTTCTAACTGCCTCCAAAAATGTAAACGACGGGCTATCACCCCTGCTCTTGAAGTTAAATATGTGTCTGATCTCGGAGGGCCTCGGCGGGCGAAAGAGACAGTCCATAAATATGATAAAGGCACTGTTCAGCAACGCGTGCCCGTTAGGATGAAGTTGTGAAGGAGCGATTCCTAAATATGATAGCATCCCTCTGATATATTGATTGAAAGGAGGAAGAGTTCCAGCCGCACAAGCATGACGGTAGAATGCTGTATATCCTTCAGGCGGATTGTGCGGTCTATCAGTGGCACTGGGCAATAATACATCACCTAGAGATATGTTATGCTTTAGGCATATTCGTCTCAATAAGGATTCAGAGATGTTAGACTGAACTGAATCAACAGGGTCCTCAATGAATATAGCCTCTGGCAATTCGTCTGGAGCCGGATCGATTACATCGGCAGGGATATCAGGCATCTCAAGCACAGGAGGAGTCGAGCTCTGCACCTCTTGTTGTTGGGAGCTCGAAGATTCCATAATTAGCTAACTCATCAGAAAGCAACGTTAAGTTCATAAACGGCCCGTGCGTGCCCCGGTGTACTGTGTATGAACGTGTCGTGCAGTGCAAGTGCTATGCGTTACTTAAGCAGATTCTACCGAATAAAGCAAGATGTTCGTACAACATATCTTGGGAATTTGAGAATGAAGATGACCGTCATCGCTGACCGTCACTTCCACAACATCCAAACGCTAAGAACCAACCTCGTGTATAAATCAGTTGTATTATTGGTTGAGTCATAGTTCCATCGACGAGTTTCAAAGGAAATTCAAGTTCAAGATTTACAGTCGTGTTCGACTATGCAAGGCCGAAGCTCGTCGGAGTCAAGTGTGCTAAAGCTCGTTAAATTTATCAAATTTCAACTTGAGATTGGTCGTAGTTCGGATGTTGGAGCAAATCAGGAAGATTTAGGTTTCGAAAATCAGAACATCGAACCCAGAAGTTTGAATCCATGCGGTTCGAATCGATACGAATCGATTCGAAGGTAACAAGGTCCAGATCTTCGAATCCATGCGGTTCGAATCGATAGAGCCTAAGGGAGGACGGATACTTCGAATTCATGAATTTAGTACAGATTCGAATCGATCGGAATATCACGTCTTCGACTCGATAATAGCGGCATTGCTTCGAATCGATCGCTTCGATACAATCTTCTTTCATGATCATCGATTCGAAATCTGACACTTAGAATCGATTCGAACAAATTACTCCCAGATCGATGCGAAGCAGTGAACAAGAACGATGTCCACCATGACAAGTTTCTTTCCCCAAGTCTATCGATTCGACCCATTCCAGATCTGACGATCCTTCAAAACTTCTCAGAAGATATGATGGGATCACTACCAAGAATCCAAAGTTTTTAAGTTCTACACTCGAATCGGTTCCATATTTACCTGATTGGATTCGATTATAAAACAAAAGCTTGGGAGAATGTTGTCGATTCGAACGAAGACGTGGAACTTCCTAATCTGAAGGATTGATTCGAAGAAACAGCTGAAACAATGAGGAAAAGTAAAAAGTGAGAAGTGAATAGGAGCCCGGTATATATAGGGGAAATGTGGCGATTCGCCTCCCGGTATATCTGACCGGCTTCTATAGGTGAGAGAATCGACTCGAATTGATGCGTTGCGGCATGTTCGAATCCATTGTGATCACTAGTTCGAATCCATCACGACACAGAGTCGTTCCATCAGTTCGAATCCCTCCCTTAGTTCGAATCCATCCGGTTTCGAATCCTTTACAACATCGAATCCATTTCAGCAACATCGAAACAAAGCAGCATTGATTCGAACACTCACAACTTCGACTCCACCAACTCAGAGAACATCAAACCCACGCAATATCGATTCGAAGAGGCACAGCTTCGAATCCATCGCCAACCACTAATGAAAATGGACGAACCGTTTCAATGTTAAAAATTGCTTGTCTACTCTTCATACCGATTCAGGAGAGGATCGATGCGGGAGGATGACCATAGACAATCATAAAAGTAATGATTTAACTCAAATCTAAAATCGGTTCAGGAGAGGACCGATGCAGATTTCGATAGCAAAACCGAACTGACAACAACTTGCGATCGTGCAACGTTAACCAAGGTCAAGATAATACACGTATACACGTATTTTTGACTAATGTTTTGGTCTTTATCATCAACAGGAATCAAATGTTCATCTCGTCATGACTCAAAAGCCCAGACCGCCAGTCACGATTATACGACAGTCAATTACTGCAATACAGAATGCAACTTTCGATAAAGCATGTTGTAGCAATCCAATGAGTTATCCCGCCTTTTGGCAAGGCCGTGACACCAAGGACTTGACTAGATACCGGTGACAGGTCGTCTCGGAAGTCGGTTACACGTAAGGATCGCTACGGATATCGATGAATTTTGTCCGAGTCCGGATCGGGCTGCAATTGATAAGACATGTCAAGCAAGGCCAGAGGAAACGACGTTCCAATTTTCGAGTCAATCCGAGTTCGTATGCTCAAGATATCACCAATGGAAAATGGAGGAGACAGCCTTGTATTCGAATCCATTAAGGTCGACTCGATCGTCTTCGTATCCATCGTGGAAGCCTTCCTTCGAATCCATCCCTCTTGCCTGGCTTCGTATCCATCGTGGGAACCTTCCTTCGAATCCATCACTCTTGCCTGGCTTCGTATCCATCGTGGGAACCTTCCTTCGAATCCATCCCTCTTGCCTGGCTTCGTATCCATCGTGGGAACCTTCCTTCGAATCCATCCCTTTTTGCCTGGTTTCGAACCCGGTAGGCAGTCCTCTACTTCGAATCCACATAGTAGATGCGCCTCGACTCCACCCCATAAGCTACTTCGAGTCCACCCTGTTAAGGTAACCTCGAACCAATTAAACCAAGGTAAGCCTTGATCGATTCGAACAAGTATGTCTACGAGCCCACTACCTCGAATCCACTAGGCCACGGCAGCTAGAAACGTGGAGTCGACCCAGTCAATCCGGAGTGGAAACCGGATCGATACGAAGCATACGCACCACGTCACCATCTTCACGCGCAGGAGGATCGATTCGAACGAATCGATTCGAGCATATCGATTCGAACAACTTCAGAATTCGAAAAACACCAACTTGAATCGATCATAACTCGAGTTCTACAAGTCCAAATGCCATGAAATTTTCACAGAAGCTTAAGCACATGATGAAGAATGTTCACACCAAATTTCAGCTCAATTGGATGATTTCTTGATCGATTCGAACCAAGGGTCGAATCGATCCCAAAGTGGGCCCAGATTTTCAGATTTCGGCCATGTGGGCCCCCTGACGTACCAGAACTGGTCTCCCCTCATTTTAGGCGAAATATCAGCCTCCTACACCTATAAATAGAGCCCCTGGTCATTCAGAAAAGGGGTCGGATAATTCTAAGTACTGAAGAGCGCCCAGATTCTGCCAGATTTACTCCAGAACACCGCCGCTGCTTTAGATTGACACTTAGCATTTAGATTCAGTTGTATTGCCTTATTAACTACTGTAATCTTCAAGTAATCGAGCAATAAAATCATCAAATTTCACAGTGGACGTAGGCAAAACGCCGAACCACTCTAAATCGCTTGTCTTTGCAATTTACTTTCTGTTATTTGGAGTTTTTGTTAGATAATCCACAGTTTTAATTTTCATTCTTCACTTTTATCTCTTCAAAAACTTCCGAAAAGTGTTGTGCCCATTTTTGGTACAAACAATAGGTAGTTTCAAAAGGTTGTTTCAAAAGAATCAAAACTTTTCCACAAATATAGCCTGCTATCAACTATTTAGTCAGCTCAAAATAATCTTAAGCTTGATCTACTACATTTTGTTTCTGCTTGCTTATTTACTGTTGATCGCCTTAGCGTACAAGCAGGTGTTTTTTTTGTTACGTTTAAGTTGAACCGTATGGATCGGTCTGCTATGTGGAAGATGTACAAATATGTAATGTGATGAATCTAAACTGGAACATGTACAAATATGTAATGTGATGAATCTAAACAACGTACATCATGGGTATATCAAATTTACATGTATATCAAGTATTCTGTGTTCGAGTCAAAGTAATATTTTTAAACCACACATGTTGAATTATAGAATGGAAGTAATCTTTTGTTTGCTCTTATTTTCTTTTGTTGCTTACATAGCATACAAACCTTAATCAATTTACTAACTTTATGACATCCAAAATATGAGAAATTTTTATAGGGTAAACCAAACAGTTAAATGTACCAACTATTTCTGCTGCTATCATATAGTTTAATAATGGTAAAACCATATCCTCACATTTTACAAATCCAAGATTGTACTATGTTCCTGTCGTTTATATTGGCTAAGTGTATGTTTAATGTTTATTAAAAAAAATCAACTGGTACAGTAGTAAAATAACACTATAGTTAAAATACTACTACTTTTTGCACTACTTTTTCCCAAACATAAATATGGCAGTGGTTAGCTGGTGCCAAAACGAAGGTATTGTTACTGTAATGTTTAATATCGGTAAAGCTATCTTCCTGCATCGTATAACATCATTATTTGTTATCTGATTTTATCCATTCAATGTATCAAAAGTAAAGAAATTTTTTGTTGTTTTTCTACACTCAACCCTTTTTTTGTTTTTGTCTACTGAACACCATCTTCTTGCAGCAGTTGTAACATTTTTTGTTTTTGTGAATATGTTACATTCTTTACCAAGATCACTAAGCAAAATTTGAGATCGTTTCGAAATTGCTTGTTTAAAGCTGCAAGTCAATATGAGCCGTCGAATATATCTATTTTAACCATCAATTTGAAATGCAATTTTGGAGGAGACAAAGTATCGTTACAAGCTCAAATTTTGTATAGACGATCTTGCTAATGAATATAACATATCAATAGAAATTCACTTTGATCCGGAACTTTTTTTAATGATCCAGGGAGATAGGAGGATAAATATAAGCTTTTATTTCTTCCTGTTTTCCTGTTCAAGACAGTAGAATCAACAAAATATTTCTTGAGTGTTATCTATTAACAATATATGTACATTGATCTTTTTTTAATATTTCTTTTGTTTGTTAAAAATGCATATTTGATTTGGTATGAATCTATGTCTCGGTCAACCCAATACATGAAGAGAATAGTATATATTACCACTAACTTGAATTATACAGTGTACACTGCATGTACATTTCACAAAAGAATAGTAAATACTACCACTGACTTGAATTATACAATGTACACTGCATGTACATGTGGTCTAACTGGCATACCACTTGAACATTTTTACAGGAAAATGAAACGAGGAATTATCGTATACAATTTCACTAGTTATTGTATGCTCATAGATTAACTGTTTGATGCTTTTGTGAAGCAGAAAGCTGCTGCTTTTTTTTTCCAGCTACTGTTTTTATACAACAAATTACCAAAGGACCAAAACTATAAATTTAAAATTTACTCATAAACTACCACCGCTACCACTTCTTCTTCTTTTTCTTCTTTTGGGCAGCAGTAGTCATATTAGAAATTTGAGCATTGTTTTTTCTTGATTAAAGAACCAAAAAAGTTGTCCTCACAAAACCCTTTTTCTCCCTTTCAGATCGAGACTAGAGTTGCTCCACCAAACAAGGTCCGGCTAATTTTAGATATTAGGAGCTAAAACATGTCTTTCTTGGTACGGGATCGCCTATACATCGGTAACATCATCGCCGCCAACCAAACCTTAACCGTAGATTCTTCCTTAGTTACTCACATTCTTTCTCTCCTAACATCGAATCTGTCAACCCCTGCCGAAGAAATAAAAAAGGTGTTTGTTTCAGATATGGATGATCACGAGAAGCGATGTTTACCAAAAGAGGGCTTGCTTTACAAATTGGAGAAAATTGGGGTAGATCTAAGAATGAAGAGGATGATTGTGGAATTAAAAGATGTTGAGGAGGAGAATCTGCTGGATTATTTGGATGTTTGTTTGGATTTTATCGATGAAGGGAGGAAGGATGGCCATGCTATTTTAGTCCATTGTTTTGCTGGTGTTTCTAGAAGGTACAACGATTATTTCTTTTGCTGGATTTAATATTTAATCCACGGTATTTTTATGCATTATTAGAGGGAAAGAAATACCCAGAGCATTATATTTAACCATTATTGATTTTATATGAATTAATGTGCAGCCATTAAATCCTTGAGTTTTGTGTAACATATGTATAAGTCAAGGTAAACTAGAGGTTTATTCTATATTTTGCTATCACACTTTGCGTTAAAATTTATTTTTGATTTACTTTAGGAGTTGTTTGGCTGCATATAACCTTAGCAAATTGATTTGGTCAGTTATGGTCTCAACATTGAATCTACTTGGAAATTATGTTTACTAAAAGTATAAAAATGCATCTTTCTTCCTTTAGTTGAGGTGAAGATAGAAGTTGTTTATCTGGAATTTTAAAGATCTGTTTATTTTTCATATAAGGGTTAATTAATTGGTAGATGTACTTACATACAACAGAAGAATCCTTATTTGTTTATGATAACACTGGATATGCATTTAGTCTGGAACTCAATTATCCAATTTCTCAAAACATCCGCTTCTTAGAACCTTTACGGAAAACCATGTTATTGTGCAAAATTCTGAAATTCAGTTATAGTCATTTTACACAGATGACATCTTTAGCTTTTTCTCACAAATGAATCCCAGTGCAGCTGAAAGCCTATACTGTGGATTTCTTAATAATTGTTATGCTTTTAATTCACATCTTGAATAATATTCTCTGCATACTGTGGTGTATCATGTTACAAATTTCTTATACTTTCCATCGGCCTGAACAGCATGTTACTTGTCTTTAGTATCAGTGTGCCCTGACTAGGTCAAATTATATGTACATAAATGCCTATTCTTCAATCACTTTGTCCAGATGGTGTTCCCTTTGATCAAATTCCAGTCCTGTTTCAATTAAGAGGTTTATCACAAGTGTCATAATTTTTTGATAACAATCCAGTTCTCATTCTTTGGGCTACATGCTTGTGGGAAATTATTATTGTAATTTTTAGTCAATGTAGATGATATCGCGTTCTTTTTCCTTGATTGGACCACCTTTTGTCCTTCCACCGATTTTCTCAAAACATATCTTTCGACAGTGTCATAAGTGTTAAATATATTTTGCATTAAGCAGAATTTATTGGTATTTCAACAGCAAGGAAAAGTACATTCTTTGGATTCATAGAATACTTGCGCGGATTTCAACAACAACAACAACTAAGCCATTATTTCCAAACAAGTTGGGGTCGGCTAGATATGGAACCCAAAACTAAATGAAAAAATCAATTTAAAAGTTATAATAATAACAATAGCAATAGCAATAATAAATAAAGTCAAATAAGTAAATTAATAATAATAGCTAAGTAAAGTAAAATAAAATAAAAATATATATGTATATATATAAGAAGAATGATAATAATAATACTAATAGCGATAATGATACTAATAGTAATATTGGTCAAATACCAAACCTACGTCTTAAGCTCGTGTTTCCTAGTCCTATAATCTAAAATTTATAAAACTCAACGCTCATGGTTCTGGTACGTGAATCACTAACTTCCACTCGCTCCGATCCATCACCAGCTCTTCGGATATACTCCAATTCTTTAAATCTCTTTTTACTACTTCCTCCCATGTCAACTTTGGTCGACCTCTACCTCTCTTTGGGCATTCAACACGGCCTATAATTCCAACACGCACAGGTGCCTCGGGCGGCCTTCGTTGAAGATGTCCAAACCATCTTAAGCGAAGTTGAATTAGTTCCTCCTCAATTGGTGCTACTCCAAGTTTATCACGTATATCATCATTTCTAATTCGGTCTTTTTTTGTATGACCGCAGCTCCATCATAGCATACGCATCTCTGCTACGCTTATCTTTTGGACGTGTTGGCTTTTAGTAGGCCAACATTCTGCACCATACAACATCGCAGGCCGGATTGCCGTTTTGCCGTTTTGTAGAACTTTCCTTTAAGCTTTTGTGGGACCTTCCTGTCACAGAGAATCCCAGACGCTTGTCGCCATTTCACCCATCCCGCTCGAATTCTAAAACTAACATCTTCATCAATCTCGCCATTATACTGCAACATTGATCCTAGATATCGAAATGATTCCTTCTTGGGAACTATTTGTCCAGCCAGAGTGACATCTCCATCTTCCGACCTGACACCGCTGAACTCGCACTTCATATACTCTGTTTTAGTTCTGCTAAACCTAAAACCCTTTGATTCTAAAGTCTGTCTCCACAACTCCAGTTGTCTATCAATCTTAATCTTACTTTCATCAATTAGCACAACATCATCAGCAAATAGCATACACCAAGGAATCTCACCTTGTATACCCTTAGTAACCTCATCCATCACTAGAGCAAAAATATAGGGGCTCAAAGCTGATCCTTGATGTAATCCTATGTTAATGGGAAAGTCATCGGTTTCACCATCGCATGCTCTGACACTAGTCACAACATCATCGTACATATCCTTGATAAGTGTAATGTACTTTATTGGGACTCTCTTCTTTTCCAGGGCCCACCACATCACCTTTCGCGGTACCTTGTCATAAGCTTTCTCCAAATCGATAAATACCATGTGTAGATTCTTCTTTTGCTCCCTAAACCTTTCCATAAGTTGTCTTATCAAGAAAATCGCCTCTGTGGTCGACCTCCCGGACATGAAGCCAAATTGGTTTTTTGAAACATTTGTCATTCTCCTTAGTCTATGCTCAATGACTCTCTCCCAAAGCTTCATTGTATGACTCATAAGCTTAATTCCTCTGTAGTTTGTGCAACTTTGGATATCTCCTTTATTCTTAAAAATTGGAACTAGTATGTTTTTCCTCCACTCATCTGGCATCTTGTTTGATTTGAAAATATTATTGAATAACTTAGTTAGCCATGCTATCCCTGCATCTCCAAGGCATCTCCACACCTCAATGGGGATGTCATCAGGCCCCAATGCCTTGCCTGCTTTCATCCGTTTTAGTGCCTCCTTTACCTCGGATTCTTGAATTCTCCGAACAAAATGTCTGCAAGTGTCATCAGAAGAGTCGTCTATCTCGATCGTAGTGCTATCACCTTCTTCATTAAATAGTTTGTCGAAATAATCTCTCCATCTATTTTTTATCTCCTCGTCCTTCACCAAAAGTCTGTTATTGTCATCTTTGATGCATTTCACTTGGTTAACGTCTCTTGTCTTCCTCTCGCGGAGCTTAGCTATCCTATAGACGTTTTTTTCACCCTCTTTCGTACTTAGGTTATGATATAGATCTTCATACGCCCGGCCTCTTGCTTCACTTACCGCTCTCTTTGCGTTCTTCTTTGCCACTTTGTACTTTTGCATGTTGTCCTCGCTCCTGTGATGATGTAAGCACTTATAACATTCCTTCTTCTCTTTGATAGCCTTTTGCACATCACTGTTCCACCACCAAGAATCTTTAGGTTCGCGTTTATTTCCTTTCGCTATCCCAAACACCTCGGTAGCCACTTTCCGAATGCGTCTTGTCATCTCATCCCACATGTGATTTGCTTCTCCTTCCATATTCCATGCCCCTTCTACCATCACTCTATCCCTAAACACCCGCGAGGCGTCTCCTTTAAGCTTCCACCATTTCGTTCGATTAGTCTTGGCTCCTTTACCCTGTTGAACACGTATTCGGAGACGAAACTTGGATATCAAAAGCTGATGCTGTGAGATGACACATTCTCCAGGTATGACTTTGCAATCTACACAAGCTCGTTTGTCGTCTCTTCTAGTAAGCACGAAGTCAATCTGGCTAAAGTGTTAACCACTACTAAAAGTAATTAAGTGTGACTGTCTCTTCCTAAAGAAGGTATTAGCTATCATGAGGTCATAAGCAATAGCGAAATTCAATATTTCTTTTCCTTCTTGGTTCCTATCGCCATATCCAAAACCACCATGCACTCTCTCAAACCCCCCACTAGTTGTACCAACATGGCCATTGAAATCTCCTCATATGAAAAGTTTTTCGCTACTAGGCACATCCCTAACCATGACATCTAGCTCTTCCCAGAAATTCCTCTTGACGGCTTCACTTAGACCTACTTGTGGGGCATAAGCACTAATGACGTTCAGAATCATATCATCCACTACCAGCTTAACTAGGATGATCCTGTCCCCTTGTCTCCTAACGTCGACCACTCCGTTTCTAAGGTTCTTGTCAATTAAAATACCTACTTCGTTCTTGTTACGCTCTTTTCCCGTGTACCATAACTTGAAGCCTGTGTTCTCCACCTCCTTCGCCTTTTGGCCCGTCCATTTGGTCTCCTGAACGCATAAGATATTTACACGTCTCCTAGTCATAGTATCAATTATCTCTCTCAACTTTCTTGTTAATGATCCTACATTCCAACTACCTAACCGAATCCTACTTTCATCGACTAGCTTCCTTGTCCTTCGCACCCGCGAGTAAAGTGCGAAGACCCTTGCTCATTTATCACTACATCGGGGCGTCGATGCAGCGCGCCACTAAGGGAGTGACGACCCAGCCCTTGCATATTTTTCACCATACCCGAGCCTCGATATGGCGCGCCACTAAGGGAGTGGCGACCCAGCCCTTGCTCACTTTTCACCATACCCGAGCCTTGATATGGCGCGTCGCTAAGAGGGTTACGCCCCAACGAAATATAATTAGGTTCCATTTCCATAAGAGAGGCTGAGGTTTTTACGATGGCTCGCCAAGCCTATCACAACCCTCCTCCTGTATCCTGGCTTGGGACAGGCTGTATAGAAAACTACACAGGCGGAGTTAATACTTGCGCGGATTTAAACAATAAAATTGATATTTGTCATTTATTAAATAATAGTATTAGATAATAGTAAAGTAGAATAATTTTTAGCCTTCTTGTTAATTGGGGGAGATTTCTACTCTCCTTAATTCTCCCTTAAAATTTTACTTTAAATTCCTTGTAATAATTTTGTACTTCTTAATATTAATTACAATGTTTTGTTTATCCTCTCAAACTATTTACAATCAAATACCTATATTTTATAAATTTAATTTATTTACAAAGTTCTCTTTACTTCTCTCATGTCATTTTACATTTAAATGGTAAAATTTAATTCATGTATGTATAAAAGTATATAAAACACATAACAAATCTTTTACATAAACAATGATGAAACTAGGATTTATAATTCATTTATCTCCATAAATCATTAATATTGTAATTCATTTATCTTAATAAATTATATATCGATTAATATATTAAATTAAATAATAAGGTATATCTGTTATCTATTAAATTAGATAATATGAAAGCGGAAGAATTTCAAAGTTCAAACCTTCCCATTAATTCTATGAATTTTCACCTCTCTCCGTAGTTCTCTCTTGATTTTTTTTACTTTAAAATCCTTATATAATTATTATCTTTACAATAAATCACAATGTTTTATTAATTTTATCCAACGCTTTACACCCAGATACCTATATATTTTATAATTTCGACAGTTATTTACGATGTTTTACTCAATTCTATTATATTGTTTTACATTTAAATCCGTATATTAATTTAAATATCCTAAATTTAAGCTACTTAATACTATCAACATGCATGCCATATTCATATAACAAAAACGATAAAATTATTTTTTACTTAAATATAAAGATATATTAGCTACATAAATTATACATAAATAATAACAACAATTTATCCACTTATTTCACTGAATTTATCGTACGTTGCATAATAAAGTTCTAATTTAACACTAAAAAATAAAATATTATCGTGTGCAATGCACGAGTTGCACACTAGTGGAATACCGAAGCAAGTCTCTTTTTTGCCATGTGCATTTACGAAAAATAACTTCCCAACTAATTTGATTTGGCATTTTGTCTTCATGTTTCCTTCATTAAACAATCTAGCTAAAAGATCCTTTTGCTTTCTGTTGTGTAGCCCTCCTTACAAATTCATCCTTTTGTTTTTTCTATTCCCCGTAGTGCTGCTGTTGTTACTGCTTATCTGATGAGAACAGAACAGAAGTCTCGAGAAGGTTTGAATTTATACTGGTTCTGTAATTGATCTTACATACCTATATCAATGAAAGGCGATTTCTATTGCATCTTCTATATTATGTTACTTTTTTTTGGGGGGTTCATCTCACACGATAAGAACTCCTTGTTGCAGATGCATTGATTTCTCTCAGGAAAGTTTGTGAATCTGCATGCCCAAATGACAGCTTTCTTGAGCAGGTAAGTGGAACTCTAATGATTAAGCTTGCTGAAATTTGAGCTATGTTGAATTATGAATGTTTGATTGTTATTTTTTCCTGATTGCAGTTGGATCTCTTTGAAAACATGGGTTTTAAAGTAGATACTTCCAGCCCATTGTATAAGAGCTTTCGTCTTAAGGAGTTAGGTGAATTACTAATACTTGTTTCTTAGTTGGAGATGTATTATTTCCTCTGAACTCTTTCAACATTACCATGGCTTAAATACGATGATGGAGATTTTTGCTGTGTTCAAGATACGTTGATTGAATTTGTTATTAAGGTTTTCCAAGAAATTCTCCTTTGGCCTATCATCTGATCAGTTTTTTTTTCTATGAAACTTTAGGGCATTCATATAATCAAGGAGAGAAAGTGGACAGCTCCAAATTTGAGACAGACCCTGGCTCACATACAGATTCAAACAATTGCAATTCTAATCTAAAAAGTGTGTATAGATGTAAAAAATGTCGACGAATTGTAGCAGTGGAAGAAAATGTCGTTAGCCACACACCTAGCGAAGGCAAATGCTTTTCGCGGCAGAGGAAAAAGAATGGAAACACATACAAGGATGTGGGGTGCACTTCATTGTTTGTCGAGCCTCTCAAATGGATGACTAAGGGTAAACCCTACCATGTTCATGAAATTATTCGAACCATAATCTTACATGCCTATTATTTTGCACTTTTCAAGTAAAAAAAGAGAATAAAATTTGTACTCTGATTATGGAGACTAAGTTAGAATTTGATGTAAAATTTGACAGTGGAAGAAGGTGCAGTGCAAGGGAAGCTATCGTGCATCAAATGCGATGCACGGTTGGGCTACTACAACTGGTATGGTACTCAATGTAGCTGTGGTACCTGGGTTACTCCTGCCTTCCAAATTCATAAGAATAGAGTCGATGTTAGCTCAGAATGCTATAACTTAAACTAAAACGTAGCATCGACTTTTATAGAATGCTACAACCTGAATTTGTCGACTGTTTCGACAAGCAGGATTTATTTAGTTATTTATTTATTTTTGGTTATTTTTTGTTATGTAAAACATTTCCTAAGTTATCTTTTATATTATTCATCTTTTATATGGAGTAAGGGAGGGTAAATTTATAAGTTTATCGTTAAATCAGATCAGATTCACCCGAATATAAAGCGGTCAAATGTTGATATAAATACTTGTCAAATATATTTTGTACTGAAAATTGTTTGTACTGAGTGAATAATACTGACACATAACTAAAATCAAAATTAAGTCCATATTTAGATACAGGGGACTATTTGTTTGAATTTGCTCATCTTTTAACTCGGAATATACAAAGCAGAGATATCTTTCCAAAATGTTGTACCTGAAAATTTTCACACTCTGATCCCCTATGTAACAAAAATGACGACTTTTAAGGTTGGTAAAAGAAAACAAATAGTGCATATTTATCACTGGTTCGTATAGAGCTCACAACGTAAGGATAAAATATAGGACAAATTTTCAAAAGAGGCTGTTTTTCAAAGTCATTTGCACAAATAGGTCAAGTTCAAAACTATTAGCAGATATAGGTCAGTTTTGCCACCTCAGCGATGAGGTGGTTTTTTTTTTTTAAAAATAACATGGGGTGCATTTGTGCGCCCCTTGTAATTTACACTAGCGCATCTACCAAATGCGCCAGTGTAAATGCAGGTCTAAAACCTGGACAGCAAGCTTCATATTCAAATCCAAATACACAAAATTCAAATCCAAACGAACAATCTTAAATGATAGCAAATGTTTATCTATATAAAAGCAAACAAATAAAACTACCAATAAATAAATTCTAGCATAACATAATTAATATTCGATTACATTCAAATTAATGTAGAAGTTATAGTGCGGTTACAAAAGCAAACTAATAGTTCAGTTACAAAAGCAAATAAAAATAGGAATACTCATGGTTGAGTAGGATCGTCTTGAGTAGGTGGGGGTTGAGAAGGTCCAGCGTCTTGCGATTGGTGTGGATCTTGCCTTCTCTTAGTTCTTCGCTCTCTAGTCCGCATAGCTTGTTCGGAAGAGCTTGGCCGTGTTAATCGATTTCTAAAAAGCAGTGTGTCAATAAGTTTCTTGAAATCAAGACAACGTGGTTGAACTTCTCGTTCGGGTACTCTACCATGTCCGATATCGTCCAATCCTCTTCCTACCGTCTCTAGTACGTCGACCTACAAGTTGCAGTTGTTTATTCAAAATTAGAAACATGATTCAAGTGAACGAACTTAAAATATCACGGTAATGTGAAGATTTACCACGTCTCGCTCAAGCGGTGCACGAGTGGTGTATGCTCGTTCGTGAGAAGTCCGATCTGCAACAATGAATTTTCGAGTAATCGACCAGTACCAAGTCATGTATCTCGAAATAGGAATGGTAGGAAACTGTTGGTGGACGATACGGTTATGTCTATCGTTCCACTGGACGATAGAAAACTCCAAATCTGGCTTTTGTTCGCATGGATCAGGTATGTGTTGATGAAGACCAAACTGTCGCATCACTCGATCAGGATTATACATTTGTACATCTCGCATGCATATGATAGGTGTCTTACAAAGCCAACTATGCATCCCACTTAGACATATCTGTGGAAGATCGACTAGCACATCCTGTGTGTACGGATTTCATATAACAACTTCATCTGTTAACATGTCGAGCTGGTCGCGATAGAAAGTGACCACTTGCTTTGGAGACTCAACCCAACTCCTTGAACCAAACCATCTATACCAATAGTTATACAATTAGAGTTTTATTAGTACAAAAATACACACATGTAAATGTAATTGAAAATTAACTACCTTGCACTATAAGGCAATGTTCTGTCGATCTGCATGGTAGTCACATTTGGACGGCCAATGGGAAGATGTGTCCATGCCCAAAGCTGCAAAATTTTTAAATATAGTGGAATTAAATATTACATATGAATGAGTTATAACAAATATATCTATGCATATTATACCTGTAAAAGCAAGAGACAACCAGCTATTGATTTGGATTTCATGTGTGTAGTATTTGTTAACTCATTATATAATGTTGCCAATATAGCACTGCCCCAAGAATATCGGGCACACTCATCCAAATTTCGCAAAAATAATAACCAAAAAAGGTTTAGTCGTCCTTTAGAATGATCGGGAAATAGACGACAAGATATCAAATGTAGAATAACCGCTCTCGCATGATATTCAATTTCTACATCTGAAGCATCCGGTGATGGCTCATCTGTTGCGAAGCCATGTCAACTTAACTGTTGCGCCTCTTATCTCACTTCGAGGTGGAATCACACCTGAACACTGTTGACAAATATCTTCGTAATTACTTAGCTGTCTGATTGTAACAGGATTTCCTTCTACTGTAACACCTAGAAGACAACTAACATCTGCTAATGTGATGGAAATTTCACCAGTAGGAAAATGAAAAGTTGAAGTCTCCGGTCTCCATCTATCTACCAATGAAGTAATTAGTGCATGATCTATTTTGAAAAAACCCAATCTAGATATTTCCCTGAATCCCGCTCTTTGTAATGCAAGTTGAACTCTTGGAGTATTAGACTTGATTAATTTTAATTTGCTTGAATGATCATGACACTCAATTGGCTCATCACTCTACACATTCATAAACAAACACTTGCATCAAGTTCATAAACAAACACTTGCATAAACAAACACTCAGTGTTAAATTTAATTTGCTTGAAAAATACCTGCATCAAGTTTCTATCATTGCTTCGATGTTCATTCTGAAGATACAAAACACTTGCATTCACAGGACCGGGTACCAACCCTTTAAGAAAAAAAATGTTTAAGTGTGAATGTAAATTTAATCAAATTGATGTAAATGAATGTAATTGCTTCGATGTAAATGAGTGTAATTACTTCGATGTTCATTTTGAAGGTTCAAAACTAGATTGATAAATAAAATTCCAAATTGATAAACAAAGGTGTATACTTTTGAATTGAAGATTATACCTCTAACTTGATAAGAAGATGATGATCCTTCCATTTTTCAGCAGATAAGACGAAGAAATGATTGAATTGATGTTGGATTTGAGAAGTTAGAAGATTTGTGGTTTTAGGGATTTTGAGTGAAAGAGTGGAATGGAAGGAAATGAGGAATGGGAGACTGGCTGGCTGTGTATAATAGCAGCACGGGGCGCAGTTGGTAACTGCGCCCTTGCAAATTTTTGTGGGCGCACCTGCCAAATGTGCCCACTCATTTCTGTTCAAAACAGAGAGCTGCTGCATATACATATTGAAGGTTAAAATTCAAAACAAACAACGTACAAATTGAATTCAACAAACAACATACGAACTGAAGAAGGCAACATACAAATTGAAGATTAACATTCAAAACAAACAACACACAAATCAGTCACTACAAAACAAAAAACATACAAATCAGTCACTACAAAACGTCCAAATCATACACTACGAAATATGCAAATTATTTTGATGGACAAGTTGATCTTTTATGTCCCTTTTGACCACATTTGCTACAAGTATTTTGTTTACTTCCTCCCATTTTATCCATCATGCCTTTGATTCTTGTGGATCGTGGACGTCCCATCTTTCTTTTTGTAGGCGGTGGCAATATGGTCGGACCGTGATATGCATCCCAATATCTACTATCTAGAATTGGATGAAAACTCGGAGCGTAACTTGCTTTATAATTTTCTACCGAAAACCACATTGAACAAAAATCGTAATATGATCTATTCGCTCCTCCAATGGTTCGAGCACAAGCGGCCATCACATGCAAACATGGCAACTTTTGCAATAAAGGTATGTTGCAACTGCAACTACATATATTTTCCTGTAATGTCACTGTAAATGCTTTTCCAAATTGATCATTCACTTGCCATTCAGTTTGATTGAATCTAACAATTCCACAATATCTTGCTTGTTTTGCTCTTTTGGCTAAAAGAGTTTCGACTTTTGGACTCATTTGTGTTTCAAATCCCTCGGCATCGGAACGACGTTTCATGAAGTAGTCATTTAAACGATAAAACGTTCTTGCTACTAACGACTTAACTGGCAAAGCACGAGCACCTCGTAGAACTCCATTAAAACTTTCAGACACATTTGTTGTCATCATCATAAATCTTCCACCATTATCCTTGCATAAAGCCCAATTTTCCTCCGCACCTCGTAAACTCTTTTCATTCCATGCATGTGCATCCCGAGCAATAGTTTTCAAGTGCCCCCTTAACTCTTTGTACTGCAAATCATCTGTAGCACTAGCACATGAATAAAACAAGTCTACCAATTTTTTTGGGTAAATCCAGCAACTTGAAAGTTAGCTTTGAGATGTCTAGCCCAAAAGCGGTGATGGTGTTCTTGTGGCCAATTTTCTAATGCGCTCGGAATACCTTTCATTCGGTCGGATATAAAGGTTAAACACCTATTCCGAACACTATGTATATAGTAGTACATGCATCTAAGAAACCAATCCCAACTATCTTTTGATTCAGAGTCTACAATTGCATATGCTAATGGAAATATACCATCATTTGCATCTACTCCAGTCGCGACTAGCAACGTACCTTGATATTTGCCGTACAGATGAGTGCCATCAATGCAAAGCAACGGTCGACAATGCGCAAAACCATCAATAGATGCACCGAATGCCCAAAATGCACGCTTAAAAAGAACTTTGTCATTGGTGATTCTTTCATCATCAACTTTGAAAACTGTTCCCGTATTATGTTTTTTAATGGTAGCTAAATATTGTGGTAACTCAGCATACGATGATTCCCAATCTCCAAAAACTCTCTCAAGTGATTTACGCAATGCTCTATATGCCTTGAAGTAGCTGATTTTGATAAAAAAAGTTTCAGACATTAGCACTTGAATCGCAGAAGGAGTGGTGTTCAAATCCGATTTCACAAAAGGAAGTATTTTATTAGCAATAAACCTGCTTGTAGCTTGTTTATGATTTGAATTAATAATCGGATTAACACAAGTATGATTGCCATCATATTTTCTAATTTCCCACCACCCCATCAATGATTTTTTAGGGATAATTGCATGTACTCTCCAATGACAATTTTTATCAACACTACAAATCGCAGTGTATTCTGTTTTGCGGGATTTTATGGGTTTAAAAGAAACAGAATTCTTGATGGACCACTCACTTAACTGCTGAATAAGTATTTCCTTTGTTTGAAATTGCATTCCCACTTGAAAACCAGAATCAACACATTCTGAGGTAAAAACATCTCTAATAGGAGTTACATTTTCAATCAACGATGCTGCCATAATTTTCGCAGTACATAAATCATCCGTCAAAGGCATTTCAAATTCCATATGTTCATCGTTATCATCATCTTCTTCTTCCACCAAAGATGCTTCATTATTTTCATTTTCGTTCTCATGATTAATTTCAAACTCTAGCGCTTCATTATTAACTTCCATATTATCCATCCATGACATATCATTATCCATTGAAGCAATTTGCATACTATCTATATGCGGTGAACTACGACCTCCATCATCATTATTACCCTCTCTAGCATTTGAAGGAACGGAGTGTAAAAATTGATCATTTGCCAATCTAGAGCTTGATCCACCCGGATGTACCGTAGCACTGTGAAAAAAATAGTATGAGATCAAAACGTTATAAATTTCAACTACTCGAATATAAAACTTTAACAAAAGTACTTACTTTGTATTCACACAGGTAGGAAATACTGGACATGGATTGCTCTGATAAGGATAACTCGGAATAGTACCAAGAATTTGAGTAGAATGTTGGTTCAAATTAGTGGTAATTGCATCTTCAGTATGTCTCAACTCCTCTTTTATTACAAATACTTCAATCACTTTCATATTAACGGAAAACATAGCATCGACATCTTCATCATCATTTACGTCGATAGCAGAAGATCCAGAATCAGTAACCCACTTGCTTACTAATTTTACATCATACTCTTGTGAATTAGTTTTTGTCACCCTATACACCGTTTCTTTTAGTTCATGATAGGAGCAAAATTTTTTAACCTTTGAACCTTTTTGTTTACCACCAACATACACCGGTGTATTGTTTTCTTTTATAGTCAATTTTCCATCAAAGTAGCAAATAATTGGGATGAAATCCGACATACTACACAAGAATTTTAGAACAATCAATTACTACACAAATACTAATGACATAATAAAGCATAAAAATGAGAGGATGGACATGTGAAAAGTAGAATATGAAAATACCCCAAATTGAGCTAGGGTTTGAGTTTAAAATATAATTTTACCTTCAAATTGATGCCAAATAGTTGATAGAAGTAATCCGACTAGTAATCCTTGTATATTTTGTGATTTTAAGTAGATGTTGAACAATTTTTGAGCTGAGTGAAAGATAGGTTCGGAATTGGATGTTGGAAAAGAATGTTTTAGTTTGAGTGAAAATAATGAGATGGGTACTGCTTTCAAGTCTCTGTTTGGATAATAATTTACACTGGCGCATTTGGTAGATGCGCCAGTGTAAATTACAAGGGGCGCATTTCACAAATGCGCCCCGTGTTAATTTTTTTTTAAAAAAAGCCACCTCATCGCTGAGGTGGCAAAACTGGCCTATATCTGCAAATAGTTTTTAACTTGGCCTATTTGTGCAAATGACTTTGAAAAGCAGCCTCTTTTGAAAATTTGTCCTAAAATATATAAATAATAATTATGGCTGTCAATGGGTCGGGTTGGGTTCGGGTCAAGTCTGGTTCGGGTCGATTTTAAATGGGTCGGATCAACCCGTTTATTAAACGCGTCAGAAATTTTTCAACGCGAACCCGACCCGATTATAAACGGGTTGACCCGACCTGACCAGCGTAACCCGATTATAACCGGGTCGGGTCAACCCGTATAAGGTATAAATGGGTTATAAACGGGTCGTAAACGGTTTATAAACAAGTCAAATTCGGGTTCACGGGACATAATCGGGTCGGGTCAATCCATATCTTTATTAATAGTTATAATACCTTTGGTGTCATACTTTTTTTATATCAACGTGAACTACCAAAAACACCCCCTTATATATTATCCAACCTTAATCACTTAGAATGAGAATGTAATATTAAACTTCTTTTACAAATTCAAACGCCCCTAAAGTATTATCTAACAATTAAACATGGCTTACAAATTCAAAACGCTTCTAAAAATAAGATCTAAAATTAGACTTTCTTCACAAATTCAAAACACTTCTTTATAAATATACAAATCTTAATATACTTTAACATTAAAAATCATTTTTTGACTGATTTAAACATATACAATTTATAAGAAAAACAATTCACGCGCGAAGCGCCTGCCGTAACACTTAAGTATAAACGGGTTATAAACGGGTCAAATTCGGGTTCACGGGTCAAATCGGGTCGGGTCAACCCATATCTTTAATAATAGTTGTAATACCTTTGGTGACACACCTTTTTGATGTCAGCATGAACTGCCAAAAATGCTCCTACAGTATTAACAAATCTTAATATTCCTTAAAAATAGGATCTAGGGGTTAAACTTGCCCGATATTAACAAATCTTAATATCTCCTAAAAATAAGATCGATCTAACAGTTAAACTTCTTTACAAGTTCAAAATGTCCATCTACACTTAAAAATAGGATCTAACGGATAACATTTTTTCTTTAACTAACTACAAATTATTAATTATTAATTCAAATAAAATTCAAACTAAAAGTTAGATATTGTAACTTAGAAATAATAATATAAATTAACTACACATTATTTCAACGTAAAAACATGGCTAAATATTTGTGCAATTTTTTTTCTTGAACGTGTTAATCATATATAGATTGTAGAAAAATAAATAATTCATCCTAAGAGCTTCTCCAAATGTTGGGTAAAGATCCAAAAATTGGATATCTGCAGTGTAACGGCCCGCCTTTTTGGACAGTTTAAATCGACAAATCAGACACACATGCCGATTCTAAACCATTTAAAAGGGCGGATGGTTAATGGGGTTAAATAAGAAAAGAAAAGAAAAGAAAGAACAGAAACAAACTCAGAATCTCGCAGCGGAAGGAACAAGATATAATAATAAAATAACAGTTCATGAAGCTGTTAAATAAATAAATTTGATTATTATTATACATCATAAATCAGAGTTACATACATATCATAGATAATACAATAATGCAGCGGAAAAATAATATGGTAGTAGAATACAAATGATGTAATACCAAACTCCGTCTTCGTCCTCCAGAATAGATCTTCAACCTTATCTGAAATGCTCAGGCTGACCCGAGCGTAATGAAAAGACAAAACACTCGAGTCAGGACTAAAATATCTATTGTAAGTCAAATCGAATAAGAAAATATGAGTGTGACAGTGTATATAATTCTCTAACCTATGGCCAAGTGGTTAGTTATTTCAATTAAATGTCAGGGATAAATATATATCACTTAACAAAATCACGGTGTCATATGTATGCATAACAGTGTATATATAAGCAAGTAAACATCCAAACATTTAAAATATTGACCAATAACATCCATCGAAATACATCATCCAATAGACAATACAATTCATGCCAATTTCATAGTTATCAATGTCAGGTAATTCAATCGCAATTCAAATTTAATTTCAATTTAACTGTCAATTTAATTTTCAACGGTTAATTCAAATGACAATCTATATGACAATTAAATTTTATCAAACAACGACAAATAAAATCATAACACTTCATAATGTCAAATTTAAATACCACAAAGATATTTAGTACGTTGTGAGCATTATAAAACACTCACTTTGATTTTCCGTTGTCGTCGAGATGTTCCGGTTTGGAACTAAAACTGGACGACGCCCAACTTTAGCCCAAATTTCCACCGTCTCCAAATCCATCCAAACCAGTTTCATTTCGAAGCTCTCGTCATTACGATCGCAACGCAAAAAGTTTCGTTCCAATCGGACCTCGTATGAAAAAGTTATACATTTTTGAAGTTAACACGAATTTATATTATAAATATTTACAATTTTCTTTTATAATTTTAAACCCTACAATGCAATCTGGCCGTCCATCCCTCTTGCTTCAGATCTGGCCGCTCCTTTGCTTCATCTTCCCCAGGTCAAAGAACGTGACCAACAACCCATAGCCACCCTTATTCCCTCAATTTTCGAGGCCACCACGAGCACTTCCACTTCGATCAGGATACACCACTTCGAAGCACTACTCAAGAGCCACCATCGGCCCCAAGGGTGTGGAGCTCGGTCGTCTCCTCCACCTCGATTTGCGTGAAAAACGCAGCAGCTTCCATCTCTTTTTGCCGTCAATCCGTGGCTCCGTTTTCGATCTCCACCGTTGGATAGCTAGATCTTGATGCCCTCTACAACTTTGTAGTTGACGACTTTTGCTAATTGTTTGTAGATTTGGAGATAATAGGGGAGAAAGTTTCGAAATTCTCAGCCATTAAAAAGATTAGTGGCGGCTGAAGCTATTTGACCTAGGGTTTTTTTTTGGAAAATAGAGAAAGTGAGGGCTTTTATTGAAAAATACGCGACACTATTCATCCCGGATTTTCCGAACTCCAAACGAAGCGTGCCGGCTGACGTTTCTAATGTTTACCCCACGTTCCGAACGCAATGGAACATGTTTCGGAGGCTAATTCAGTCATCTGGGCGAGTTACGGAGAAAAACGATCAGTTTTAAATTAAACCGATTTAAACCGATTTCGATGCGTTTTGGCTTGCCCCGGACAAACGGTACATCCAATTGACACGAAATTTGAAACCATACAATAATATCACATTACAGATCCGATGAAACTAGTTTCGTCAAAATCCGAGACTTTTTGAAAAATGACTATTTTCTCTCGCCGAATTAATATTAAAAACAATTTGATGTGTTTCGAGCTGCCACGGTCAAATGATAACTCCGATTGCTACGAAAATTAAAATCCGACAATAACAAACTATTACGGATCCAATGGAACTAGTTTCGTTCAATTCTGAGACTGTTAGAAAAATGGCTATTTTTCAGTCGATAATTAAATATTAAAATATTCAATTTTCACAAATTAACTTTAAATTCAATTTTAAAAGTTCTATAACATTACTATAACTCCAATATGATAAGATAAAATTTTACAAATTATTTTCAATCATATTCAACTCGATTTCAATTATTTCTGAAATTTAACTTATTAAATTATCGATTTAATTGTCTAATTAAATCCAATATTCGAAAATAAATTATTCGACTGTTTAATTTCAATATAAAATTCCCAATTTTAAATTATTAACTTTTAAATCAAATCTTAATTGTTCACAAATTCCATTTTTAATTTCATAGTAATTAACAATCTTTTACAATGCAATTTTCCATTATAAATCCAATATAAAAGATTATATTAGATTCAACGTTCAATTATATTGTAATTCAAATTCAAGTTATTTAATTCCAAATGAATTCTTTTATTTCGATTTACACTTTCATTATTGAATCAACCATTTACTTATACATTATTATCAATAGTTTATAATTCATTTACTTACATTTTCTTCAGCTATCATCTTATTTAAATTCACAGTAATATTAAATTACATTCATTTACGTTGATTTCCATATTATAACTTCAATATTAAATGTAACATTTTATTTATTTCGTTGTTTACAATCAAATTCAATTCAATTCAATTACTTGTTACATTCAAATTTAAATCTTTTACTTACGTTCAATTACAAGATAACATCTTTATCAAATTACAGTTTCAATTATTATCTGCTTTCAATCAACTGTAATATTAAGTTACATTTATTTATATTAGTTTCAATAACATAAACTTCCATTATTAAATCTACCATTTTACTTATTCTTTGTTTACAATCATAACATATTTGGTTTACAATCAAATTCAATTCATTATTTACATTCACTACAACTTAACATCCATATTTAATTTACAAATAACTTATTTCAGAATTCAGTTTTGTATTTTAACTTGTAATTCACATTTAACAACACAAAATTTTATTTCCTTCGGATTTTTATCCAAAATTTTCATTTTAATTCGTATTTTTAAAGTGTTAAAAATACGGGTCGTTACATTCTCCCCCACTTAATACTTTTCGTCCTCGAAAAGAAACGGAGAAGGGGAAACCATCATCTAAATATAATTCATTCAAAATATTCTACTTATTTGCAAAATTTAGTTATATGATTTTTTTTTTCACAAAATTTTCTAACTCCCGGATTTTTGAAAAATTTCGGCAGCACCTCCTTTGCGCGGCTAGGACCGAAAAATTTCACATGGTAATAATTGCATGATATACATCTCATTCAAAATGAGGCATCCCAAATATGGGGAAAAACAATATATATAAAACCCAAATACGATAAATAATCCGAATACGTACCTTTATTAGCGTTTACTAGCAAAAAAATTTCTTACATTTTGCGTTTAGCGCAGAACCGGGTTTCAGAAGTCGAGCGCAATTCTTTTCTACCTACTAAAATACTCAACAACCAAGTTAGAACCGTGCAAATGAATATATATCAATATACTTAGCATATACACACGTATATAACATCTTTATCTTCAAAACTGAAATATCAAAATTCTGGACAGCGAGTAGAACATAGTTTTTAGCTAGTTGAACGACATAATTTTGCAAGGTAATCAAAATGAAAGTTGTGGCATTTGTTTCAGGGTTTCCGGAATGTCCAAAATCGTCTAATTCGGACTATCCGTTCAAAAGTTACGGCCGTTTTACTACGAGAATACGTTTCAGGTCCATGCAGGTCAGCGACCTTCACGCACACTTTCGACCTTCTAAACTTCAGCAAAATGCAAGGATTCTAAAACAAAAGTTGGAGCATAGGTTCTGAGGTTTCCAGAAAGTATAAGATCATGAAAATCCGATAAACCAGTAAAAAGTTATGTCATAAATACTAAGGTCAAATGCTATTGGTTTTGCTTATTCTTACACAGGACAGCGATAGACATTTACATTTTTAACCTAGTAAACGAATGAATTTTCAGAAATACTCTAAACAAAAGTCGTGCTACATATTCTAAGCTTTCCGAAAAGTCCAAGATCATCGAATTCCGATTATTCATTTAAAAGTTATGGTACTTTTAGTTTCAGCACATACCGGACAATTTTAGATTTCCACATTTGTTTGTTATTACAAATACAAACTATCCAATTTAAAGTTTCCGGAAAATCAAGCATTAACACAAAGTTGTTAATTTCTTTTATATTTTTATGAAATAAGTTTACATTAAATTTGTTTTCTGGTTTATTCACTTTATTACATCCACATTTAACTCAAGACAATTTCTCTTCAAATTAAATTGAATACAATTATATTCAACATCACCTTACTTCAAATTGAATTTAATTATTTAAATTTATATTCCATTTATTCAATTTATTAACAAAATGAATCCTATTTAATCAATTAACATCCATCTAACAACCATTGCAACACAACATTAACATCCATACAAAATTTCCCACCAAGTCAATCAATTTCAAGTTTATTGACATTTAGTTTATTCAAATTTACTTAGTTTCAATTTACAAGTTTTATATTTCATTGATTTAAATCTAATTCATTCCTTTGTATATTTCTTTCACTCTAAATTTTAGCTTAACTTCCCATCTTTTATAATTCCTAACAAATCCAGTTTTACTCATTCATTTGCTTTGTTTAAGTTAAAGCAAATTCCCTCATTCAATTTATTTGTTTACTTTATTGTTTCAATTCGGTTAATTTACTTGTTTAAATTAAATTCACACTATTAACTAAGTATATATTATTTAATTTCAATTGAATTTCTTTTATATTCACAACTATCAAAGAATCTCCACATTTTGTTTTCACAATCGTACTTGTATATTATTTCTTACTTATCAGAATATGCATTTTAAACTTTGAATATTAGGTATGTTATGGTTATGCAAATTTAGTGTAGTTGATAATATACAACTTATTTTCATTAAATTTTAGTGTTGAGCCTATTTAATAAATCTTCAATTTATTATTAATCACATTAAGGTTTACTATTGCAATTTAAATTTTCATTTTTAACCTTCAAATTCTATTTCATATTTTAGAAAAGTTTCAATTTCCATTTTATTCAAAGAGTACATAAAACATTGAGGGTCTCCCCCACTCGGACTTTTGAAAAATAACATCGATAATGCGTGCACTCATTACCGAAACTTACTTTCCAAACATCAAGCGGGGCATACACCACTTATTTATTTCAAAATCACTTGGCAAATCATTCCTATTCAAAATTTTCAAATGATACGTAGATTATTTCCAAACCATTGGTACAAATTTCAAAACATTGGAGTTTATATTCTCAAATTTAAAATCATATTCATTTAATTCCATTTCCAATTATATTTTCCAAATTCATTTTTTTTTCATTTGTCAATAATTTAGAAATATTGACAAGTCAACCAATTGACGACGATAATCTAATATTATCATCTCCTACCAACCAATAAAATCAAATTTATATATCCGTAGTAATATTTATATATAAATATACGTCAAAATAATATTATGTCAATTTGTCCTATTCGAGTGTTTAGAAACCCCTATCGATGCCATGGCGTCCCATGTACCGACCAGAATTTATAAATATTCAACGGAACAGATCAACACAATATAAAACCATTTTATATCAAAATAACAAATACGCTCTCTCGTACCCTCAAACTCATTCATAGGTTTCAACCCTATTTCAACGAGTTATTCCCCACTAGAGCTAAGGTAATCTAAACCAAAGCTCTGATACCAATTGTAACGGCCCGCCTTTTTGGACAGTTTAAATTGACAAATTAGACACACATGCCGATTCTAAACCATTCAAAAGGGCGGATGTTTAATGGGGTTAAATAAGAAAAGAAAAGAAAGAACAGAAACAAACTCAGAATCTCGCAGCGGAAGGAACAAGATATAATAATAAAATAACAGTTCATGAAGCTGTTAAATAAATAAATTTGATTATTATTATACATCATAAATCAGAGTTACATACATATCAGAGATAATACAATAATGCAGCGGAAAAATAATATGGTAGTAGAATACAAATGATGTAATACCAAACTCCGTCTTCGTCCTCCAGAATAGATCTTTAACCTTATCTGAAATGCTCAGGCTGACCCGAGCGTAATGAAAAGACAAAACACTCGAGTCAGGACTAAAATATCTCATGTAAGTCAAATCGAATAAGAAAATATGAGTGTGACGGCGTCAGAGATGTTTACGGGTTTTGACATCTCCTATCCAGTGTCAACGTGAGTGCAATAACTTAAGAGATGTTACGGAATTTTTCCATCTCTCAAGGATCCGTTAAACTATCTACTATGTAGTACAATACGCTATTATAATATGTCTACATTAAAGTAAAAGTATTAAAATAGCGTTAAGCCATGGCCCATTCCACCCTTAACACAGTTTATATTCCCAAGAGCATATACAAGACCGTAGTTTCCCCAAAACCGGAAGTCACCAGAGGGCAATCCATATACTAAAGGTACAAATCAAAATCGTAGTGGTCGCGAATAGGATAATCAGTATGACAAGGTACATGAGACAATACCAACTAGGATACTAGTAGTTGCGTGATCCGGACTGATGTTGGGCATAGCAGCTACTACCCCAACACCGCGAAACAACACTCCCAAAATCGAGGGGTGCACCCAAATCGAATCACAAAAGTAATAGACATGGTAACGAAGAAGTGTGTCCGCTAGAGGTGGCGAACCTCAATGGCCCGGCGCGGCTCCTGTTTTAGTCATGTCAGGGGTCATCCAATATCGTTCTCTTTCTTCAATCAACGCGTTCATCAAACCATCCACTTCGTTCTGGATCAACACTCCGCGTATACTAGTTATTAAAGTGGTTTTCGGTATCGACAGAGAGTATGTCCATATCCGATCCCGGTCTCTTTAATAACTACGTTATATTTTTCACACCTGTTCGATCATTTACATTTCAAATCGATTCATAATTGATATCAAAATATCATATTCGCTTCAAAATCAAATCCATTTCAAATATCATCATATCTATTCAAGATGTAAGATTCCGTTTCAAAACATTTTCGCCTCAATATCTCATTTCAATTTCAAAATCATTTTTCGCCTCAATATCTCATTTCGATTTCAAAATCATTTTCGCCTGAATATCTCGTTTCGATTCACATAAACTCGAATTCCAAGATTAAAATTTAATCAAATTTCAAATCATCAATTTCAACTCGATTCAGCTTCTCAATAAACCATTTCAAATTATCAATTTCAAATACATATTTGAACCACAAAATAAACAATTTCACTTCCAATATATTTCGAAACTTTAAATATTTCACATTTCAAAACAGTTCATATATTTATATAAAAATATAAGATTCGCTTTAAAACCATTTCGTATTCAAATTAGAATATACTTCAAATTAAACATCCGTATTAAGTAGTTTACTTAATTTCTGGAACAATTCCCATTTAATAAACTTAGATTAATATTCGGATTTCAAGAATTCATTTAAGTATTACATTCCAAATCAATTTCAGTTCAAATCCTATTCAAATCAATTTTATCTTCAAATTTAATTCAATAGTTTCAATTTAGTTCAATTCACAAATTTATTTAAATTTCAATTTAATTCCAAATTAATTAAATCTCAATTTCAAATTAATTTTCACTTCCAAACTCAAACTTGAAATATCATTTCATATAAATTTTCTTAGAAATATTCAGAGTTCGATTAAAAGTCCAATCTTTTAAAACAAATCGACTTTCGAAACTTTACGCCATATTTTAATTTTTCTTAAAAATCTAAACTTCGAATAATTAATCCATTTCATTTACCAAGTTTAAATTCCAACATCTCGAGCTTCAATTCAAAATAATTCAATTTCCATAAATTAGATTTTTATTCTTAAATCAATTCATTTAAATAATTTCAAAACAACTTTTAAAATCATTTAATTTAACCAACGTCCGTATATAATTCTCTAACCTATGGCCAAGTGGTTAGTTATTTCAATTAAATGTCAGGGATAAATATATATCACTTAACAAAATCACGGTGTCATATGTATGCATAACAGTGTATATATAAGCAAGTAAACATCCAAACATTTAAAATATCGACCAATAACATCCATCGAAATACATCATCCAATAGGCAATACAATTCATGCCAATTTCATAGTTATCAATGTCAGGTAATTCAATCGCAATTCAAATTTAATTTCAATTTAACTGTCAATTTAATTTTCAATGGTTAATTCAAATGACAATCTATATGACAATTAAATTTTATCAAACAACGACAAATAAAATCATAACACTTCATAATGTCAAATTTAAATACCACAAAGATATTTAGTACGTTGTGAGCATTATAAAACACTCACTTTGATTTTCCGTTGTCGTCGAGATGTTCCGGTTTGGAACTAAAACTGGACGACGCCCAACTTTAGCCCAAATTTCCACCGTCTCCAAATCCATCCAAACCAGTTTCATTTCGAAGCTCTCGTCATTACGATCGCAACGCAAAAAGTTTCGTTCCAATCGGACCTCGTATGAAAAAGTTATACATTTTTGAAGTTAACACGAATTTATATTATAAATATTTACAATTTTCTTTTATAATTTTAAACCCTACAATGCAATCTGGCCGTCCATCCCTCTTGCTTCAGATCTGGCCGCTCCTTTGCTTCATTGTAACAACCCGCATATCTATCGATTCTATATTTAAATATTTTATCGTTAGTCGGATGTTAGTCCGAAAAGCTACTTTTTGCATACGGTCAAATTAGGACTCGAGACCACCCCCATTGAGTTCAAAATGACGTTTGCGATCTTTTTGAGTGTAAACTTCAATATGTTTGGAGATAGTGAAATTTTCAACACTTTTTCCCGCCTTTGACTTTGGTTTGGACTGCACCCCTTTAGTTCAGCCCAACCATCTTCCTCACTCTATCAAAACACTTCAAGCTTTGTCAAAAATGGTGGTGGGAAGTGGAAATTAAAACTCCAAACACAAATTCCATTGCAAATCCGAGATTCAACATCAAATTCACGTGAAGACCATTGATTCAAGCTTGTTGGTGTTCTTGCTTTGCTCTCAAATCTCCATCTTCATCAAATTCCGTGAAAAGGTGAGATTTTTGATCTCACATCTTGCCTATATCTATCTTGGACTGTTGGGAATGATCCCCTATTGCATTTGCATCAACATTTGCATTTGGTTTGGATTGGATTGGCGAAAAACTTTAATTTTCAGCGTTTTGGTGATTTTTCTGGCCTTAAGTCGTTTCTGGCCATCCCTAGGTCGTCCACGAGTTAACTCCTTAGGTCGTCCAGGCTGCTAGCTCGCGTGTTGAAAAGTCTCCAACTTCTTAGGTCGTCGCCGACCTATAATTCCCAGGCAAGATGTTAAGTCGTTCGCGAGTTAAACCTTAAGTCTTAGGTCGTTGCCGACCTATAATTCCCAGGCAAGATGTTAAGTCGTTCGCGAGTTAAACCTTAAGTCTTAGGTCGTTGCCGACCTATAATTCCCAGGCAAGATGTTAAGTCGTTCGCGAGTTAAACTTTAAGTCTTAGGTCGTTGCCGACCTATAATCCCCAGGCAAAGTTAAGTCGTTCGCGAGTTAAACCTTAAGTCTTAGGTCGTTGCCGACCTATAATTCCCAGGCAAGATGTTAAGTCGTTCGCGAGTTAAACCTTAAGTCTTAGGTCGTTGCCGACCTTTAATTCCCAGGCAAGATGTTAAGTCGTTCGCGAGTTAAACTTTAAGTCTTAGGTCGTTGCCGACCTATAATCCCCAGGCAAAGTTAAGTCGTTCGCGAGTTAAACCTTAAGTCTTAGGTCGTTGCCGACCTATAATTCCCAGGCAAGATGTTAAGTCGTTCGCGAGTTAAACCTTAAGTCTTAGGTCGTTGCCGACCTATAATTCCCAGGCAAGATGTTAAGTCGTTCGCGAGTTAAACCTTAAGTCGTAGGTCGTCTCCGACCTAATATTTCCCCTGCTATTTCACTAGGTCGCTTGACCTTAAGTCGTAGGTCGTCTCCGACCTATGCCCCACTAAGTCGCATCCCACTTAGGTCGCAGGACTCTGTAAGTCGTAGGTCATCGCCGACCTTACACTTGGTCTTTTGAGTTCGCGATTTCCTTAGGTCGTATGACCTATTTTTCCTTAGGTCGCTGGACCGCTTGCCTTCACTAGGTCATACCGTGACGGGGCGCTGCCCCGCACCCCGCCGTGGGCGCTGCCCCCTGGACCCCCGCGACCTGACCGGGTAGGTCGAACCCCGAATTACTCTGCGTAGGCAATCTTATCTGACAAAGCATTTATCAGAATTTCTACTTTGATGGTTTTGGGATTGACTTCTTTGGACTTTACTCACATCTTCGAACGTGAATTGATTTGTTTCTACAATCGTTTTATGACTTGTCATTTTAAAGATATATGAAGGTTTCAATACTAATAGTAAATATCAAAACTCTTTCATCAAAGCGATTTCAACACTATTTTAAATATCAAAAGTTCGTTTTCTCAAACCGATTTTCAATCTACTAGTATATACAAGCCTTTTACTTCACTCGAATGAGAAATCGACTTAAACGACTTAGTAAAACGAGTGGTATGAAACGCTTGCGTTCACTTCGTCGGTTAGCTCTTGGACTTGTTCGATTGAGCCCTTTTTGTGACAATTTCCTAGTGAAGATTTACAGCTTGTTCGTAAATATTTAAGTTAAGCAAGTGGTTATGGGACATGAAGCTAAACTCATATATTTACTAGCTTGGTGTGATTGACACTTCCTTATGATCATGACAATCATTTTTGTGATTTAGACTAGCGATTGAGCGATGTCTCTTTGTCTACGTGGGAGACTATACCCCGATCATGTGATGTGTCGCCATCACATTTCTAGGGTAGCACCCTACGGTCTTCGGGCCATTCCTGTGTGAAAATTTAATGGATAGCTTCCATGAGATAGCTTCTCGTCATGTGTTTACGCGTAGGTGAGTTTTCATGCTCCCATTCATGTGTTAGGCCTCCCCCCTTTTTATGTGTTTTCTGGATTTCTGATGTTGATTTCTGGAATTTTGTGCTTCACCAATTTTCATGATTTTCATTGATATGATATCAGTTTTTGTGCATTGGTGAATTCATGTGTTATTGACTTGTTATGAATACAAGTTTAGGGTATGATACCCTACCTTATCTTTGAGAAGATTCTTGTGATATTGATTAATCTTTTGTTGATTATCATTTACATACTTATAGTAGTATGTCGTTATGGTTATTTCAGGTTCATGTCATGCCTTTTACTTTATACCATATCATCTGATATTTATAGCTAGACTGATCCGTTTATTATTTTCTTATAAATAATACTCGGGTCAGACCGAGATGTTACAGGTGCTTCTGCTTGACTTCTCTTTAGGATATTTCTGACTTTTGGCTAACTACATAGATTAGTAGTTTTTGGATGTACACCTTTGAGATATAGACTCTATGTTGTGTACTTATTCTTTTGTATAGCACGTGATGCTATTCTTTTGTATTATCGTGGATCTTTCTGACCACTACTCTGATGTACACTTTCATGTGTTATATATTTATTCATATCTTCTTCCGCCTTTGTGATATGGATGTCTGTGACTGATTTATGTTATGATTATTTCTATGTTTGTTTCCGAAGATTATATATAGCCACCGTGTGATAGCTTTGTGTTTGTATCGGTATGTCGGATTTCCTCCTTAAAAGATATGCATTCTATTCTATCTGACGTATCGATGCTCGCACAAAGAAGTTACATGGATGGTCGCTCCTCCACAGCCTTATTCTCCGTGCTAATTGACAGCACTACATCGTAGTGTTCTTGGTTAGCGTGGGTATAGAGGTGGAGCGTCACATTCATCTTCCCCAGGTCAAAGAACGTGACCAACAACCCATAGCCACCCTTATTCCCTCAATTTTCGAGGCCACCACGAGCACTTCCACTTCGATCAGGATACACCACTTCGAAGCACTACTCAAGAGCCACCATCGGCCCCAAGGGTGTGGAGCTCGGTCGCCTCCTCCACCTCGATTTGCGTGAAAAACGTAGCAGCTTCCATCTCTTTTTGCCGTCAATCCGTGGCTCCGTTTCCGATCTCCACCGTTGGATAGCTAGATCTTGATGCCCTCTACAACTTTGTAGTTGACGACTTTTGCTAATTGTTTGTAGATTTGGAGATAATAGGGGAGAAAGTTTCGAAATTCTCAGCCATTAAAAAGATTAGTGGCGGCTGAAGCTATTTGACCTAGGGTTTTTTTTTGGAAAATAGAGAAAGTGAGGGCTTTTATTGAAAAATACGCGACACTATTCATCCCGGATTTTCCGAACTCCAAACGAACCGTGCCGGCTGACGTTTCTAATGTTTACCCCACGTTCCGAACGCAATGGAACATGTTTCGGAGGCTAATTCAGTCATCTGGGCGAGTTACGGAGAAAAACAATCAGTTTTAAATTAAACCGATTTAAACCGATTTCGATGCGTTTTGGCTTGCCCCGGACAAACGGTACATCCAATTGACAAGAAATTTGAAACCATACAATAATATCACATTACGGATCCGATGAAACTAGTTTCGTCAAAATCCGAGACTTTTTGAAAAATGACTATTTTCTCTCGCCGAATTAATATTAAAAACAATTCGATGTGTTTCAAGCTGCCACGGTCAAATGATAACTCCGATTGCTACGAAAATTGAAATCCGACAATAACAAACTATTACGGATCCAATGGAACTAGATTCGTTCAATTCTGAGACTGTTAGAAAAATGGCTATTTTTCAGTCGATAATTAAATATTAAAATATTCAATTTTCACAAATTAACTTTAAATTCAATTTTAAAAGTTCTATAACATTACTATAACTCCAATATGATAAGATAAAATTTTACAAATTATTTTCAATCATATTCAACTCGATTTCAATTATTTCTGAAATTTAACTTATTAAATTATCGATTTAATTGTCTAATTAAATCCAATATTCGAAAAATAAATTATTCGACTGTTTAATTTCAATATAAAATTCCCAATTTTAAATTATTAACTTTTAAATAAAATCTTAATTGTTCACAAATTCCATTTTTAATTTCATAGTAATTAACAATCTTTTACAATGCAATTTTCTATTATAAATCCAATATAAAAGATTATATTAGATTCAACGTTCAATTATATTGTAATTCAAATTCAAGTTATTTAATTCCAAATGAATTCTTTTATTTTGATTTACACTTTCATTATTGAATCAACCATTTACTTATACATTATTATCAATAGTTTATAATTCATTTACTTTCATTTTCTTCAGCTATCATCTTATTTAAATTCACAGTAATATTAAATTACATTCATTTACGTTGATTTCCATATTATAACTTCAATATTAAATGTAACATTTTATTTATTTCGTTGTTTACAATCAAATTCAATTCAATTCAATTACTTGTTACATTCAAATTTAAATCTTTTACTTACGTTCAATTACAAGTTAACATCTTTATCAAATTACAGTTTCAGTTATTATCTGCTTTCAATCAACTGTAATATTAAGTTACATTTATTTATATTAGTTTAAATAACATAAACTTCCATTATTAAATCTACCATTTTATTTATTATTTGTTTACAATTATAACATATTTGATTTACAATCAAATTCAATTCATTATTTACATTCACTACAAGTTAACATCCATATTTAATTTACAAATAACTTATTTCAGAATTCAGTTTTGTATTTTAACTTGTAATTCACATTTAACAACACAAAATTTTATTTCCTTCGGATTTTTATCCAAAATTTTCATTTTAATTCGTATTTTTAAAGTGTTAAAAATACGGGTCGTTACATGCAGTCAAAAGTTGTTCCAACAGAGGCTGAAAATTTGGATAGTGTGGAAAGCGAGAGAGGGAGTGCGGGGATATTAGATTTGTTGAGGCGTCCGTTAAACAGGCACCCCATAACGAGGCGCCTGGCTTCCAGGCGCCTGTTTAATACACTCCCTTACTTCCCCCCCTAACGGCTATGCACAACGGGCATATTCCACCCAATCTCTCTATTCTACCTTCAAATACAACCTCCTTCATCTTCTTTCCTTCACAACCAATTTCCTTCAATAATCCTAATTTTTTTACTCTCACTTATCGCAACTGAACATGTATTCCGATTTCGACGTCGATGCAGCAAGATGTAGTTTTCAAGACTATGATTTACAAGACGTTACGATGCCGATTGGCGGAGAAGTAACTAATGCAAGTTGGAGCGCTGCCGAAGACTACGATCTTTACTACATTTACTGTGCACTCTTAGTGTATATTTTTTCTTTCATATTTAATCTTCTTTTAATTAACAAATGAGTATTAAAGTATTTTACATGTATAAACCAAAATTTAAATTGTTTTCAAATCGTCATTCATTCATGTTCATTTGGGGATAAAATGGTAATTTTATATATGATTTAATTTGAGAAAATTTATTTGCATATTTTTATTTTTATTTGTAGAGAATGAAATTCAAATATGAAGATGGTTTATGGAAGAATGTATGCACATGTTGAAGGACAATGAAGAAAGGAGATAAAAGATTTCATACAAGATGGAACAGCCCGCATACTCACTAACCAATGGTCCATAATTAAAAGCACATGCACATGTTGATGGAGGCTTAAAGGCATGTTAGTGGGGATTAATTATTTCCTAATGATTACTTGGAGGTTACACTTTCTCAAGGTCATTTTAGATAGTCTCCTAAAATATGAGTTGGGGTTTTAAGCATGTATAAATACCTCGTATGTTTCATGTAATCATCTTATTCTTTTTATGCAAGTTGTAGGCACAAACCCAATGATAAATAAAATGTCTTTTTAATGGCTTCTTAGCCTTCTTCTTATTAACTTTTGTTTACATGCTCATTTCTTTTATGTAGCTTTCTTTTATGCTCTTTTATTATCTTATGTTCTCTTTTAATTCATGCAATAGTTTAGATTTATTTTATGCAAGTAGTTAATTCTCTCTTCTTTTAATTAACACTTCTCTTTATTTATGTTTATGTTGAAATCACTTTATGTTAACATATTTTCAAATATTAGCAGCTAAACCCCTTCAATTTAGCGGTAATGAAGCTCCCATGAAACATATTAAATTAACATAATATGATCTCTCTTATGTGCTTAATGGAAATTATGAATGATGGTGGTTTATGTTTCTTTTTATTGAATTTTGATAGCTTATGTTACATCTCAAATAGGCTATACTTAACTCAATTTTAAACATAAACTATTTGATCATTTGCCTAAGTGATTTTGATAATGAAAGTCAAACTAGAATTAAAATCTGATGATCTATGTTACTAATTAATAGTAAATAGATCATAGTTAAAATAGATTTTATTTTTAATTTCATGTCATTTTCTTGAATGTTGATAAGTGGATTTGAATGATGTGTTAGAGTTTGATGATTTAAGTTGTGCTAATTAATAGCACAAATAAATTATACTTATAATAAACACATCTATCATTTCTACTTAATATTTTAACGAGAGATTACAAGTGAATTTGGTGTTGATTTATATGAATGATTGGAAGTGGATTTGCCTCTAGATTGCTCCTTATTATCATAGTTTTATTCACTTTTGCTCTAGCTCATTTTCTACAATTTTCTAGTTTAAAGCAAATTTCAAAAACTTTGGACTAATTTGATTGAGTATTATTAGAATTTAATTCATTCCTTATGAATCGATCCGTATTCGCATACGTACTACAATTGTACGCCGTACGCTTGCGGTTTTATAACGATAATATTTTAACGGCGGTTTTCTAATCAATAGAAATTTCCATCGTTATCAACAAGTTTTTGACGTCGTTGCCTGAGATTTTCAATTTGTTTTTAATTCTACTCTTCGAATTAATTTATTGTTTGATTTTGTTGTGTTAGTCATTTTGTGGGTTGATTCACATTTTATTTTATTTATATTTAATGCAACGGCTCTGGAAGACTTTGCATTATAGTTTGTTTCAGAAAACGAAGTTGTAAAGGAGTAGAACTTCAGTGAACAATAAAAAAAAAATACAATAATCACAAAACAATCCATATTCATAACAAAAGTTGTAAAGAAAAGAAAAGAAAAGAAGCAAATGTAAAAGATTAAATTGGTTGCTGCAATACCAGAGCAGACTGAATAAGTTCAGCCAACACTTGCTCTGCTGCTCGGGCTGCTTGCTCCCCATCTCCTTCAAATGCTATACAACTCTTTTGCATGTCATTAAAATTCTTTCGAAGGTCAAAACAATTCTTCTCTATCTTATTAGCCTCCCTTTGCCTTATTTTATTCTCATATTTCAACGTACCAACGGTTTGCACATCTTGGTCATGCATTGATTCATACAACCTCTTGCGCACACTCATCTCAATTTTCAAGTCTGAGGCCTCATCTTCCATCTTTCTCAGTTTCTCAGCCAGTAAAGAGTGCGTTGAAGTCAGTGCTTCAAGTTCCTTTCTTGACTCATCAAGTTCCTTTTTTAAATCATCGTTCTCCTTTTGGAGCTCCTCCCTTTCCCTTTTCACTACTAATTCCATCCCCATCCTTTTCTTCTCCATCTCCAGTAATCTGGACTGTTCGCTCAGCGCTTTGATTTCATCTTCCATGGACTCTTGCGTTTCTTTATACTTTACAACCAGTTTTTCATTTTCTGTTTTCACTTCAACTAATTCCAATTCCAGATTTCTTTTCTCCCCTTCTAGTAATGTAGTTCTAGCCTCTAATTTCTTATTAACGGTATGAAGCTTTTCTGCTTGGTTTAAACCGTTTCCACGGTCTTCTAACATCATCAAAGACATACTTCCTGCTACGACAAATGTAGGAAGTACAAGTCGCAAGAATGATAGATATGTTTGGTATTCCACATCAAAGTTCATGACATATGATAATATTACAACGATAACTATCTCAAAAGACAATGATGCGAACGCCACCTGTGAAAAATGATTAAAACACAAACATCACTTGTCGTAATAGAAACATACAGTTGAGTTCAAATATGGAATTTGCCTCTAGTAATAAACTGTTAGGGGATAGAATATGTTTTGCCTCTGTTACTTACCACTAGTTGTGATAAATACTTTGACCTCTAATGTTTTTATTCTTTGTCCTCGTAGTTTAAATTTTCTTCTAAGGCACTAATTAATCTAGCGATGTCCCTTATCGATTTTTTTCCCATTAACAATACTCAGAATGGATCCCTATATTAGATTCCTATATTTCTCAAACATTTTACTTCATGAGGTCATCTCAATCCTGATCAAAAAAAAAAAAAACAACAACTTTTTCATAAAAAAATCTTCCCGTGTTGTTTGATTCTGCATCCAGTTCAATCAAGTGGTCAGCGAAAGTTTTCCTATCAAATTTTACAGTGTTATCGTCTTTCAACCAATTTCCTTCATTGAAATCAAATTAATGAATTTAGATGATAGAAAAAAAAGTATTATGGAAAAGTGGGGGAAGCAAGCATAAACAATTTATGATTTTGACATGGAAATGTACACAATTGCATATTTTTATATGCCAAAGAACATAATGACATTGGTAAGCTAGAAAATAGCAAATGTTGCTGAACTAAAAATTTTAGTAATTATTGATAGTCAAACAAGTTCATATGATGTTATATTTAGAGCAACTATACATCAATGCAGATTGATAAATAAATTTTATACGGTTTACCTTAGATGTGATATTTTCAAGGCTCCACACTGTCCTAACGAAAAGAAATGTTGCTTGAAGTACCACTGCGCCAGCACAAACCATGAAGGAAAATTGGATGCTTTCATGTGAATCATCTGTCGTTTCTTTGGACAGCGCCACAATTCCTCTGATTCCAAAGAGAATGAACAGCACAAATCCAAAGGAGTGCACCAAGTAGCTTATAATCTAAAATATGGAAACACAACAGAAAACATAAGTAAGATATAGATAGAGAAAAGAAATAAATTACCTAGATTTTGGAAACACGGTATAGCCGTATAGGTAAAACAAAGAGTAATAAACTTATAAACGGAGCCAGATATAGGCAGGTATAAGAGGGATTATAAATTTACGGTTCCGCCTATCAATTTAATTGCAATTACTTCTTTACCCTACATTAATACATCCACTAAGCCTCGTCATTCTGATGATTATCCCAATGAAATAATACTTAAATCATAAATTAGACTTGATCTGCAGGATAAAACATAAATTTATACATAATGATACAATTGAACTTGGTTTTGTCAGTTCAATTATATTTCCGTCAGCCCTTTGCGATTAAACTAAACAAAAAAGCAAAATCAAGTTGGACCCAATAAAAAATTACGAAACAAAATGGGGAAGAAGAAGACCTCTTTGCGGTTTCTTTCAACCAAATGAAGATACAGTTTGCTGAATAATGGCATTCTTCTTCTGACGTGATCTTGTATCACCGATTTTGGATTTGAGGCAATCAAACAATGGCGAAGTGCAGGTATATCGGATCCACCCAGATAGTTATGGCAGTGATATTTTTGCCGTAAAATTCTGAGTATATTTATTGCTGGAAGAAGATTTCACGGTCCAATAGTATAAGTTGGTAGCCCATATAAGTTGGTAGCCCATTGGAACAGTACTAATTATTATGTTCACACGAAGTCACACTCTTTCTTTTTTGTTGTCAGTGTGCTCTCTCCAAATATAGCTCGTCCTTTACCTTTCTTCATTTTTTTTTTTTTTTTGTTACTACTTATATTTGTACTATTACGATTATTTTTGTCTATAGTTTTGCAATCAAAGCGATTACGGTGATTTGTTTGTAAATTTTTTTAAATCTGTTCAATTGTGTTTTCGATTTCGTTGTGATTTTATTCTCATAAGTTTCCTCAGCATCACGATCTTTACTTTATATCAGAGCAGTTCTTCATACGATTTATTGGTATAGTGATTTATGATATTTTCCCCCATTTATTTCTTATATAATTTAGGTTTGGTATACTGAATCGGGTTTGTTTATTTCTTTGCTTCAGTTTTATTGTACAGATTTTGAGAACTCGGTTGCTGATTTCACGAGCATGAAATGTTTGATGTTTTGCTTTACTGCATTTGTATGCTTATTTATGATGTTTATGTATTGCCTTTTAGTTCTCTTCCACTAGTTATGTTGAACCCATATGGATTAACTGTAAAGTTTTAGAAACCATTTCGGATAAACCCCACATCTAAATCATGAAAATCGAAGACATGATTGAGAGTTTCAGTCCAAAAAGCAGATGCAATTTTTTTTCTGAAGTTTTTTTTTATGACTTTTTTTTTTGTCTTTCTATGAATTTACAAATTAATTTTCAAATTGTTGAGTATATAAAAATATGAATCATTATTCAATCTTTGTGAATATATGCAATCTTTAAATAATTGTATGCAATCTAAAAATGTATAAATGCAATGTCTGACATTTCAAGCCTACCTTGTTTAGAGCATTTCCAACAACTCATTCAATCCAGAACTACACATTTGTAGTTATTAAGCTCTAATATGAAAATATGATATATGAGATCCACATGGATATTTTGATCCTTTCTGTAAATTTTTACCAGTTTGAATCACTTTAAAGTTAGTTTAGCCTAAAAGTTATCTGGTTCTTTACAGTCGAGAAATGGTCAGAATCTTCTTACTTTGAATGGAAGACCAAATCTGTTTGTAATATTGACAATTGAAAAATAAATGATCTGAATCTTCTTTACAGCAGTTGCACAAAACACAAGTAGTAGAAGAGTTAATGCTCCTTTTACTTATTCTTTTTAAGGTGGGAAGTCTACCAATGTAGGCAAAATAGGTACACTACACAGAGACATTTTAGGAGAACAGGCTCTATTCCAAATGTGTTTAGACCTTTTTTTTTTTTTTTGGAATTTGAAGCAGACTTAGTGGAAAACTGCCATCTTTAGTATGATTTCACCACAAATAATCACAGTTTATGTCTTTAAATATAGGGATTAAAATTTGGTGATTAAGTGAAAGATAACCAAATAAAAAGCCAACATTAATAAAATCAGAATGAAAAAAACCAAATAAAAGATGCTAATATATAATTCGAACTATGTATTATTCTCTGATATATAATTGTAAATAATGTTCAAAAGATATATTTGAAATATAATTGAAGAATAAACTTTAACAACTCGAAGTTGTATAAATAATTTATTTGAACCAGAAGTTCAACATGGTTGGAATAGAAAACCATTAAGTTATATTTGAATTATTAACTCGAAGGACGTTGTTTTTTAGCATACGTTTAAGTGTACAAAAATGTACATAAAGTTCGAAGTTTGATAATGGAAATAAACAAGCACTTATATAAAATATTGCAAGTTTTATGAATTATCAAACCAGAGGCTTTGATAATTATTACTAAGAAAAGTTTGATTTCAATACTAAAGCAAGAACACTGACAAAATTTAATATTTAAATCTTGAAATTCTTATTATTGATAGCCAAAGGTAACTAGAAGTTACAATATATTCTATAATTGAAAGTTGTAACATATCATATATCCTGAAGTTATTATTGATAAGTTAAACTTGATGCATATGTATTTTCAAACCATACGTTTTGGAAACTATCATTTAATCTTTAAGAATTCACATTTACATTGGTGATAAACAAAAATTAATAGTCTAGATCTTTGTATTAGTTTGTTCTAAAATCACTAACTCAAATGATAAAGAATGTGCAAATCTATAATATATATGTAATACGTGGACGCATGTATATATCCATATATGCAGATATTAAACTAACAACCTGAAGATTGTGATGAGCTCATCTTACAGATTATGCATATATATCATTCAGTGATTTAAAATTCAATCAACATAAATAGTGAATGACCTGAAGTCATGTATGTACTTACCAACTGATAAAAGAATTATCCTCCTATAGTTAATATGTATGATATGTATGATGTATTTGCTAGTAGCAATATCATAATGGATCAAAATGAGAATCCAAAGAAGACTATTATTAAATGTGACAATGTTCGTCAACATTGAGGGGGAGGATAAAAGAGATACAAGTTCATTTTAATTATCAAGATTAAATATTGGCTGCAAAATATTAAGTAACTTGAATAAATTATCGATAATATTCCTAGTATACTTGCTTCAATATAAGTTGAAATCCCAGAAGGACCAAAAGGGTATAAATCACATCTGAAGTGTGGTAGAGAAGTCAGTTTGAAATATTTTTGGAGAAAGTAATAAAGATATCAAATAAATGAGGTGGGTGTTCTTGAAGAAACACTTAAGGGAGCTCTTGAAGAGACTCATGAAATGATTGTCAAATAACTCTAGAAGTGGTTTAGGTACCTAAAACATGAAATGATAATACAATATTTTTCAAATTTGTCTCTGTATTGTATAAGTTACAAATACAACAAAGTAATTATATTTCGCAAATCATTTCATTTTAAACGGTTCTCAAAATTTCGATAACACTTTCTTTTTGTTCCCTGTGTACGCGCGTATGTGTAAGATACATGGAACAAAGGGGAAGTTTTGCTGAAATTTTATTGAATCGTTTAAAATAAAATAATTTGCAAAATATAATTACTACTCTATTTGTAGTGGGAAGTAGGATGATCAACAATCAAAGTGTAAAACAATAACCTAAAAATTTTAGATTATATTCATATAATTTGTGTAAATCCATTTGAAAATAAAATTAAATAGAATAATATTATATATTTGCGAAAATTTAAATGTATGGTTTAATTGAAAAATAAAATATCAATATGTAAATGATTAGTACGTTTTTATGTTTTAAGGTAGGAAAAATTGTCAATTATTTTACAAGTCGGAGCTAGATGTACCAACAAAGAAGGGAAATTGAAGGCTCAATAAGTGAACATTTTTAAAATGGTATACACGTCTTTACTGAATTCACTTTAAGTAATAATGAAAACGATGAAAAAATTTGTTGTCGATGTAGTAGATGCAAATTATTGAAGCATTTGATACTGGATATGGTAATAGTTCATTTGCGCCAATATGGTTTTGTGCCGAATTATTTGGTGTAGGATCGTCATGGAGAACTTATAGCACCTAATCCCGCACATTCAGAATAAGAGGTAGATAAAGAAATTGTTCTGACGAATCTCATAGAAGATATGGTTGAATATGCAGCACGTTCAATGTTCCATACTGTTGGAATTGATGGTAACGATGTTAATGTCGAAGAAGAACCATGTATTGTAGAAATTTTTTTATGATTTATTGGATGCTGCTAAGAAATCTCTTTGGGATGGTTATACAAGCAGTACTCAACTATCGGTAACTGCAGAATACATTGCGATGAAATCAAAATACGACTTCACAGAAGTCGGGTTTATAACTATTGTACAAACTACGAAACGGAATATGCCACCCGATAATTTAACGTGCGAAAATCATTATGAAGTGTAAAAACTTATGTCTGCTTTTGGTTTGCCGTATCAAAATATAGATACATGTTTAAATGGTTGCATGTTGTTTTGAAAAGAAGACATCAATCTTAGGAATCATAAAATATGCAAATAGGAAAGATACAAATCAAGAAAAAAGAAGGGAATGGAAGTTCTGTACAAGCGTATGCATTACTTACTCATTACTACTAGGCTTCAATGGTTACATGCATCTTCCGTAATCGCACATCATTTGAGATGACACTATGTGAGAACATAGGAAGAAGGTACGTTAACATACCCAGCTGTTGGAGAAGCATGAAAGCATTTTGATAAGACATACTCTGCTTTCGCAATGGAGAGCCGTAATGTTAGACTCGGTTTATGTATGGATGGATTTTCACCGTTCTCTCAATTTGGTTCAAAATATTCATCTGGACCTATAATCGTTACACCATACAATTTACCTTCATGGATGTGTATGAAAACTCCGTATATGTTTCTCACTACTGTCATTCCTGGCCCTGATGATTTGACATAAGGAATTGGAGTATATTTACAACCGTTGATTGAAGATTTGAAAACATTACGGTATGAAGGTGTTGAAACATACGATATTTCAAAAAAAAAATTTCGTATTCGCTTCCCTGCTGTGGATTATAAGCGATTTTCATGCGTATGCAATGCTTTCGGGTTGAGGTACGGTTGATCATCAAGCTTGTCTTTATTGCATGGAAGAAACACGAGCATTTTCTTTACTGCATGGGAAAAAAATTTCGTGGTTTGACTGTCATCGGTGTTTTCTCCATATTAACCATAGAAAAGATAAAAAAAACTTTACAAGTAATAGTCTTGAAACCTTGCAACCATCAATGATTTGGTCAAGCGAAGATATTTATGACCTTGTAAAGGATTATTTAAAGATACATGAAATTGGCAAGAAAATTAAAATTCAAGGTAGATCGACGATTCATAATTGGTGCAAACAAAGTATATTTTTAATTTGCAAGCGAAGTCAGACAGAAACTCGACAAACGGGCAGAAAAATCCAATCACACACCGTGGTGGCTTGAAATCATTTCAGCATCATTGCGAGGACCTGGTAAATTGATTAATTGCAATTACGAACAGTTACTATATTTTTTATATAAATTTGTATGAACAAAAATAATATACACCAATTATTGCTGGAAAGAGCGTGTGGGGCTCATGTCCCGTATATGGACGTATTTGCACATACCCATACCGTCAGACTGACCGACGACGGGGGATCATTGACGTATGCTTGGCATAAGGATGATAAAGCATATGTCGCACATGTAAGAATATTTTAAGTTATAAGTTATTAATAATGATCTTTTTAATTAATTAGTTATAATAATGTCATATGATATTTAATTTTGCGTTGGAGGAATATTTATGCAAGCACGTGTGCAGATGCTTGAGCAATCGCGATGGAAGAAATTGACTACTGATGAAGATGACGCTATCATCGACTCCGTTATGGACCCGATACAGCGAAATAGGCGCTATGGCTACGGCAATCAAGCGGTGATTTATAAAAATTAACTAAGTTGTAAAAATTGCTTAATTTCTATAAAAGTTATGTAATAACTTAAACATATTTCGACTTGTTTTGTAGGATCGGACCTTACAAAAGGCTTAGGACAATGCCGAGATTAATGAGCTTCGACAGCAGATTGCACAGCTACAGGAGCAAGAACATCTTCGAGCAGTGAAAGTGGAGCAACTGGACCAACATTTGACCAAGTACGTGGAGCGTCATAGAGCATTCTCTTTGTTTGGTGGTTCTGGAGCCGACGACGAGTCATAAGGTACGTTTTGCAGTTTTTGTTTTTGAAACTTGTGTATATATACAATGAAAGATGGTGGGGTTGATTTGTGGACATGTGGTGTTTGATGTTGATTTGTGGGGTTGATTTGGTGGATGTATGTGTTTGGTTGGCATTTTAGACGTTGTATATGTTGTATATTGATGCTGGATATACATATTACAGTTGGGTGTGTGATATTGATGATGGAAGGCTTATTTTGTATTGATGGTAATGTTTGAGTTTGAGATTGAAATGGTAATGTTTAAGTTTTATATTGTTATTGATATTGAAATTGATTTTAGCTTCTATATCTGATATATATATTGATTTTGATCTGTTGTGATATATATTGATATTGATGTGCTATTTCGAATGGCTGCTTTAATATATAAAAAATCATGTAGATTTCCGACGGCCCTCGACGGTTTTCGACGACTGATTGGCCGAAAAACCACGACGATTTCCGACGGCCTATAGACCGAAAATTAGCGACGGCCCCCGACGGCTTCCGATTATTTTCCAGCGAATTTTCAAGTCACGTGGAGGTCTCAATCGTCGGAAAGGACGTCGGAAGTGCCGTCGAAATTGCCGTTGGAAGCCATTGAAAAAAGGTCGTCATTTCCGGCGGAAAAAGTTGGAAGCTGTGTTATGTATACCGACGGAATTTCTGATGGCTCCCGACGGCCACCGACGGTTGGGAGCCATCGGAAATCACTGTACTCCTTGTAGTGATAGGGAAAATATACCCACGTTATACATCTAAAATTCAAACTCAAACATTTGAATTTAAGTAAAATGAAACGTAAAAGAAAGATGATGAAATTTTACTAGGTTCAAACAATTGTTAGCATTCAAACATCCAAAATGGGACTCAGATGTCTATTTTCCTAAAGATATTTTGGCATAATGGGTGTTGTCTAAATGTTTGAAAGATGCCCAGACATCTGAAATTGACAGCCCATGTTGAACTTGAATGTTTGCATTAAATATGGCATAAACACCCGATAACACCCTATAAAAATTAATTAGAAACAAATTAGTTAAATAAGATAAAAGTAAAAATGTAAATTAAATGTCAGAATTTGACCATAAAAGCTGTGCCATTGCGTTCATGGAGATTTTTTGATCGAGTTTCTATGTAATGTGTTGAAAACAGAGCTCAAATGGAGAAGTTATGGACGTTTGAAGTTTTTGGATTCAGATTAATTCAAATGGAGTTTAAATTCAAATGAATTATTAATGTCAAGATTTGAAATTTGAAAATTAACAGTAATTAGACTTGGAGGTTAAGTAATGTTAAAATTAATGTTAAAATTAATTAGTTAATTAAGAATTAAAAATACATTCAACGTCGACAATATGAACGTTCCCAAAATTAGCCAATTGGTCGAGCGCGCCTATGTTCTATCGATCGCAAGTTGTTGATCATTTAGGAAGGTGCAGTCAACTGGTGGATGTGTTCCGGCTAAGATTTTCTCTTATTTTGAGCAATGAGGATTATATTTTAAACTGAATTTAAACTTACGGTTCTGGTGCTTTTCAACAACTATAAATAAGAGCCTAGGCCTTTCGCTTTTATTCACAAATTATATTTGGAACTAAGCGAAACTCTGTCGGTTCTCTTTCTTCAAAGATTCGGAAAAATTCTCTAGGTTTTTAGGTAAGAAATTTTAGTGTTTCTTATTTAAATTATAATTCTTATTTTAGTAACTGTATAGTATAACTTGGATTTGATATATGCCTTGGGGAATTTTGTTTATTAAAACATCAGGTTAAAACACCAAAACTTCTCTAAAGTGGAATATCAATTCTTAGATTTTAATTTGAATTTTTCTACATTAAATAACGAAACTGTATAGTTATTGCAATTTTAATGTTTTATATTCTATTCCACTTCTAATCTTCTTGTTTGGATCCGATAAAAGGTTATATTTTAGAAATGGTGTGTGAGGTACGGATCATTTTAATCATAGTTCACACCACCTATTTTCATAATTTAAATTTAAAATCCCTTTTTCATTTATAAGTAGAAGTTGAATATTGCATAAAAGGATTTGAATTATAAAATTCAGTTGATGTTGATTCCACCAACTTATTACAAAATAAGTTGGTACGAATTCTATTTTAATATAGGTATATTATTGGATTGAAGATGTTGGTTATTTTGTATGTTTATGGAATTAGACTTGTATAAATCTATATATATTAGCGTAAATATCATATTAATTGTGTAGTTAATAGAATATTAATTACTATTAAATCCCACTTAAGAAAGAAGTTAAAGGTAAAGGCCAACTTAGAGATTTTCTTATAAGGCCTTGATTTGGAATGTGGTGAGGCGTCTGATAGTATTTTAGTAGGTGAGTGGAGATTATGACTAAGTTATAGAGCTGCGAGGTCAGTCAAAAACACGTGGAAGTCTGCCTAACTAATCTTGCTGCCAGTAGTGCAACTTTGGAGCTGATGTGAGACATTTTCTATAATAAGTATCCATAAAGGACCTTGATAGAGTTATGGGGTATGCTCTAGGGGAAGTTCTATTATTATTGTAAACTAATTAACTCTGTAATCAACTCTTGTTCATAATAAAGATGTTTTTCTTTTTGCTATATATTTGTTAATGTATTATAAATAATTAAATATTTAATTAAAGTATATTTAACCTAAAATTCATGACTGATATGTTTGTAATAACAATTGAAAATAGTTGTAATCATGAGTGTTATATCACAATATAATTAAACACATCATTTTAAATGTTCCTAGCCATAATGCATCGAGAATGGATACCGACGTATTCATTGAGGCTAGAGCACATAATACTCTCCAAATGTTGGGTACTGAATTGCTCATAACTACTTGGGGCATCTAGAGATTACATAATAATAGTTATTTGATGAATATATATATATATATATATATTAGCGTAAATAACATATTAATTGAGTAGTTCATAGACTATTAATTACTATCAAATCCCCCTTAAGAAAGAAGTCAATGGTAAAGGCTAACTTAGAGTTTTTCTTATAAGGCCTTGATTTGGAATGTGGTGAGGTGTGTGATAGTATTTTATTAGATGAGCGAAGATTATGACCAAGTTATAAGGCTGCAAGGTCAGTCAAAAGCACATGGAAGTCTGCCTAACTAATATTGCTACCAACAGTGTGACTTTGGTACCGATGTGAGACATCGTCTATTATGAGTACCCATAGAGAACATTGATAGAGTTAGAGGGTATGCTTTAATTTTAGTTATATTATTTATTGTAAACTAATTAAATCTATAATCAACCCTTGTTCAGAATAAAGGTGTTTTTCTTTCTGTCATATATTTGTTAATGTATTATAAATAATTAAATATTTAATTATAATATATTTAACAAAAAATCCATAAATGATGTGCTTGTAATAAAAATTACAAATACTTGTAATCATCAGTGCTGTATTACAATATTATTAAACACATCATTTTGAATGTTCCTAGCCATAATGCATCGAGAATGGATATCGATATATTCGTTGAGGCTAAAGTACGTAATGCTCTTCAAATGTTGGCTGTGACGACCACATTTTGGAAGGTTAAAATCGACAATAATCCATACATGTCCAACTCAAATAATCCGGAACATAGATAACTAATAGGGTTAATTAAGAAAAATAAGAAAAGAAGGAAATAAATACATAATCTCGCAACGGAATGAAAAAATATAATAATCAATTAAATAGTTCATGAAGCTATTTATACTATACATTTGATTATAATTTATACAACATTTATCTGAGTTATATATACAACAGAATAAAATAAACCAATGCAGCAGGACAACATTGTAGTGAAATAATACTAGTAATAATATATACCAAATCTTCATCTTTGTCCTCTAGAAAATAACCTTCAATGCGCTGAAATACTCAGAGCTGACCCAAGCATAATGAAAAGAAAAAACACTCGAGTCAGGACTAAAGTATCCTTATGTGAGTCAAATCGATAAAACACATAACGTGAGTGTAGTAGCGTCAAAAAAGTTTACGGGGTTTCACATCTCTTATTCAGTGTATAACGTGCGTGCAATAACTCAAGAGATGTTACGGGATTTTCCATCTCTTAAGGATCTGTCAAAATATTTATATATGGTAGAATACGATATATATATAATATCTAATCAGTAAAATAAATATTTTTCTTAGCGTTAAGACTTTATATTAATCCCCCTTAACGCGTTTCTAAGCATTATCGTACAATTTGCATATAACGCCCCGGTAGCACGTCGGGGGATAGGGATGCGCCGTGATATGAAAACACTAAACCAAAATCGTAGTAGTCTCGTATAGGGATAAAAGTATGACAAGGCACGTGAGGCAATGCCAAGGTAGGATACTACTAGCTCGGATCGTAGTGCTGATGGTAACGCATCTAGCCACTATTGCACACCACGTACATCCGTCCCATATCGAGTCAAAGGGAGGTTATCCCAAAATCAAGGTGCACTAATCGAAACCAACATCAAAAGTAATAGTATAGACCAAGTCCAATAAGAAATCGAAGAACGGATGTCCACTAGGGGTGGCTAGTCCGCTTAGCCCTATCAAGGCGTCCTGTTTTAGTCATTTCAAATTGGCACAAGTGCTAGAGTCTATCCATCATCGTTCGCTTTCTTAAAATTCGGCAAATGTACGCCAAATCTAACCACTTCGTTTTGTAGTCTCCTCCGTGTGCACGGTTATTAAAGTGGTTCCAATATTGACATAGAGTATGCCAATAAGAGGCCCCGGTCTCTTTAACAACCAACCATCATTTTATACATTTTGAAAACGATTCATACTTGATATCAAAATATCATATTTGCTTCAAAAATCAATTTCATTTCAAAGTATCATTTTACGATAGAATCGTACTTGTCTTCAATAATCATTTCGAATTTCAACTTAGGTTATGACTTCATTTTAACCTAGTTCGCATTTAAATCCATGATTTAAATATAAACAGTTCCCACTCTGACCAGTTTGAAATTTTTTTAGAAAATAGTTTGAATAGTTTAAAATAATTTAAAAGGTTAAAATAGTTTAATATAAAATAGTTTGAGTATTGAAAATGGTCTATATAGTAAAATAGCTTAGAAAGTCAAAATAGTTTGAATATTTAAAAAGATAGATTTTAAATAGTTTATATTAAAGTAATTTATTTAAAAATAGTTTCACAGTCAAACTGATTCAATTCCAAATCATCTTCAATTCCAATTCCAATTCCATTCAAATCGACTCAGTCTCGATTTCAATTCGAATTGACTTCTTCTAGTTCAGATCAATTTCAATTTCAATTCAATTTTCATTTTTACTTCAAATTCGATTCATCAATTTAATGGTTTTAATTTCAATTCATTTCTAATTTTAAACCATTCCAATTTATATCAATTTTGAGTTCACTTTTAGAATATCGATTTAAATCATTTAAATTAAACTTAACTTCAATGTTCAATTTAATATTCAAATATTTTAAAATAATTCAATTCCGAGTTCAAATTTGAAATACTCATTTAAATTATCTTTACTTAAATAACTTCGAAGTTCAAGTAAAAGTTCAAATCTTGTTATATAATTCAATTTCGATAATTCAAATCATATTTCAATCATGACTTCAAAATCCAATTAAATTCTTTAAAACAATTTCCTTTAACCAAACTTAATTTCAACATTTCAAACTCGAATTCGTAATTAATTCAATCTTCATAAATTCGATTTTCATTTATTTAAATCAAAATCATTTAAATAATTTCAAAACCAAGACTTTTAGTATTATTTAATTTAACCAATCTAGTGTCCGTATATAATTTTATATCCTATGGCCAAGTGAGCCATTATTTTTATTTTTATTTCAAGGATGGATATATATCACTTCAATCCAAATTAAGGTGTCATAGGTATATATCATTTCAACCTATTTCTTAATTTATTCGAAACAATTCAAATAACAGTCTATATGATGTCAATAATATACAGGATGATAACACGAATATATAAAAATAAATAAACATCCAATCATCTAAAATATTAACCAATAACATCCATCACAATCAACATTCCAAAGCAGTCAATAAATCATGACAGTTAACTAATTATTGATAATTCGACATTTTAGTAGCAATTTTGTTCATATTCCAAATTTAAATATCAACTTAAATTTCTACCAGTTTAAATAATACATCAATTTAAATGTTGATTAAACTACCAAATAACATTCAATTAAATTAAATTACTTCACGATTTAAATTTAACTACATGAAAATATTTTAGTACTTCATGAGCATTAAAAGCATTCACCTTTATTTAAAACTGAAAAATTTTCCAGCTTCAAATAAATTTCAATTCCACTCCACGTCATAGTCTCCGTCAATACAATCGCAATGCGACTCGTTTCGCTTAAATCAGACCTCGCATGGAAAAGTTATACGATAATTAGTGTAATGATTTTTAATTAACATTTAAATTAACTTAATTAAATATAATTAGATGGCAACCTCACCACCTCATTCAAGCAAACCCAGCCACCCATTAATACGCGACCGAACTCCTCCAGGCTCATGCCACTCGAGATGACTTAATGTCCATCCAAGCACCTTACGAGATGCGCCTCGGCCTGCTCCTCCTCCGCCTCGAACGTCGCTGAACTCGCCGCCGCCGTCTTCAAGAAACTGGAAAACGCGCGACCTTCCTTTGCCGATTCTGGCAATCTCGTGCAAGTTGGCGACGATCCAACCGTTCAACATGTAGATCTCACCGAGACCTACGACTTTGCTAGCTGAAGTTTTTGATTTCGATGCGTTGATTGAGAGGAATCAATGAAGAAAGATAAGCCATTTTCGACCATTAATATCGCTTGAACGACGACTGCGAATAAGAGCTAGGGTTTGAACGAAATGAACGTGGCCTTATATAAGTTCTGATCCGATTGACTTGCAAAACTTCCGAACTCCAAATGAAGCGTGTCGCCTGGCGTTCTATATGTTTTACCCCCATTCTGAATACAATGGAACTAGTCTCAGGAGTCAATTCCATCATATTTAGAAGATAGCATTTCAAAATCAATTTATTTTAATTAAATTCATTTAATTAATTTCAACGCGTTTCAAGCTCGCACGGCCAAATGACAAGTCTGATCGCTCGAAACTTGAAATCCTATAATAATTCACTATTACGGATCCGATGAAACAGGTTTCATCGAAATCCGAGATAGTGGCCAAAATGGATATTTTTACTCGTTAATTAAAATATAAAATTTCCAATTTTTGTTTATTCACTTTTAAATTCAATTTTGAAAGTTAACAATCTTCATTCACATTTAAATAAAATTTAAATCGACTTCTGATATCATTTTCACCCATATTTAATTCAGGATTCACTTATTTAAACAATTTCCAATATTAAATTCAAATAATTTAATTATCCAATAAATCACCATATTTTAAATATAAGATATTTAACTTATGAAATTTACTTTTAACAAATTCAACTAATAAAACAACTACTATACTTAGTTTCACTTCTTATTTTAAAGTATTACAATAATCCAATTTCGATGAATTCTAATATTAAAATTCCAATAAATCCCAATATTAGATTTCAAATGACTTTTATTATCAGGCAGTTATTTACATCTAAATAATTCAACATTCATTATTCAATCCAATTATTGATTATAAATACATTCAATACATAGAATTTAGTTTCAATCCTTGTTACTTCATAAATCTTCGTAATTGGTTATTTCATATTTTATACAAGCTCATATTAAATAAATTACATAAATAAAATATAATTTTTTATTTCTACCATTTTTATTCAATAATTATATTAAATTTAATAATTAAAAATAGTTAAATACGGGTCGTTGCATGCTGGGCAATGAATTGCTTATAACTACTGGAGGCACCTAGAGATTAGGTAATAATAGTTATTGGATAACTATGAAACAACTTACTCGATAGTTTTTAGTTGGTTAATATAACTAAGGTCAAACAGAAAATATCAACGTGATTGATTTACAAAGTTCTTTCGATTTGAGAATATTGTAGATCTTTAATATGAAAGCTCTCTATTGATTATAGTAAAATCATGGCACATCATCCATTAAGTGACTATAGTTGGGTCGAGTGGAAGTATTGAAAGTGAAGTAATATTTATGAGAGGATTCATCTCCTCGACTATGCGGTTAGTATCACGGTCAACTCAAGTCTACCCAAAGACAAAATCTCTAGTCATAGCAGTACAATTAGTAATAATTTTTATTATTGAACCAAGGACTTTATGTTTGAACTATATAATTGAATATGGACGATGCTGGAATTTTGACAATTACAAGATTCCATAAGTTCAAATATAAAGTTTTGACAAAGAGAAATGGTGTAGATAAATGTCACAACTAGATAATGCTTAATAATATAAAATTGGATTTTATCAAAACTAAGTAAGTGATAAATTTGGCCAAAATGTCACACTACATATTAAGTGACATGCGAACATTAACACTCAAATAATTCGATATTAAGAGCAGACCAGATTTACACTTGACGAGTTACACAACTGGAAAGATGAACTCTCTTTAGACCAAATGATTTAATTAGTTTATAATTGTCATGAATTAAGTAAAATTAATTAATATGCATGAAATATTAATTAAAAAAATTTGAATATGATTTAAGGAATAAATAATATTTTATATATTTATAAAATAGTTATAAATATATCGATCGGTATGCAATATTGTCAAGTGATTAAATTAGATTTAATTAAAAATATTTATTTGGGCCTAAATAGGATATTAGCCTATGATTATAAGAGGGTAATTTCGGTGGTGATATGGCTTATATGGGGCGGCTAAAAAGGCTAAAGATGTTTTGAGACGGATGGTTGAGATTTGATGAGAAAATGGTATAAGATGTGATCCAAATTTCTCTCTATTTTATTCACTATAAAAAAAACCTAACCCTAATTACAAAAGAACTTTTTGGCTACCATTATTCCTCCAGTGCTGGCTGATTTCTTCTTTAAGGAGCTCCAATAAATTCAACTCAAATCAATTCAAATGACGATAATTATTGGACAGTCAAAGGTCTATGGTTCAAATATTAGCAATCTACCGAATCTAAAAGATTTCAAAGGAGGGAGAATTCATCATTACAAGATATGCTTCAAGACAATGGTAGGTATGTATTTAATATACTGTATGATTTATATTTTCTAAATAGCATTCTATTATTCATATATATATATATATATTATATTGTTAATTACATGACGATTCTATATGTATCAATGCAGTCACGTACTAGATTGGTCATATGTACGTATTTATTAAAAAACAATTTTTTTCATGTTGATTCAACGTGCACAACCTTAGAACATCAGAATTGACATTTCACAATGGTTATAACCAATGCAAATCAAATTCCCAACGGTTATAACTGTTTGCGCCAAAATTGGTCACAAACCCCAAGTGTAGTGAAAGCACCAGCGTATGAACACAAATCAACAATATTCACACACAAATCACAGATCTAAGCAAATAACACGCAGCAATCAAGAAATAATGAACAGTGACGCACAATTTATAGTGGTTCGGCTATCTCCAGCCTACGTCCACTTCAAGGTTTTTATGATTTTATTGCTCGACGCTTGAAGATTACAATTTCGTGTGTTATATTACAACTGATTTCCTGAGCTAAGTCTGAATCTAAGGCAACAATGGTGATCTGGAGTAAATCTGGCAGAGTCTGGGCGCTCTTTAGCTCTCAAAATAGTCCGACCCCTTTTTTGAATGACCAGGGGCTCTATTTATAGGTGTAGGAGGCTGATATTTCGCCTAAATTTAGGGGAGACCAGTTCTGGCACGTGAGGTGGCCCGCATGGCCGAAATCTGGAGATCCGGGCCCACTTTGGGATCGATTCGACCCTTGGTTCGAATCGATCAAGAAAGAGTCCAATCGAGCTGAAATTTGGTGTGGACATTCTTCATCATGTGTTTAAGCTTCTGTGAAAATTTCATTGCATTTGGACTTGTGGATCTTGAGTTATGATCGATTCAAGTTGGTGTTCTTCGTCCCATGGATTCATTCGAATCGATATGGTTCGAATCCATAGGGTCGAATCCATGCTTCTGCACGTGAAGATGATGACGTGGTGCGCGTGCTCCGGGTCAATCCCCCTTTTTCTCCGAGTTTTCTGGGTCGAATCCATGGTTTTAGTCGCGTTTACTTGGTGGATTCGAGATGTTGGATTCGAAGGTTTTCTTCCTTCGAATCGATGAAACTGGTGCTCGTTCGAATCGATCTAGACATGTTGCTGTGGACCGATTCGAAGTTGCCTCAGTCTGGGGATTCGAATGCGATGGAGTCAGAGCTCCTCCACCTGTATGGATTCGAAGGATCCTTCCTTCGATGGATTCGAACTGGAGTATGTGAGGATGGATTCGAACTTAGGCATATGAGGACTTGCTCGATGGAGTCGAAGGTGGGGAATGCTCCAATGGATTCGAAGCTTAAGGCATGCGCGGATGGATTCGAAGCATGGTTGCTCCTGATGGATACGAACCAATGCCCGATAGATGGAGCCTAAGCAAGTGTGCTCTTCATGGATTCGACGCAATCCTCCTCTGATCGATTCGAATCAGCCTTTCCTCATCGATTCGACCCTAGCCTATTTCATCCATCTTCCATTGGCGATAACTCGAACATATGAACTCGGATTGCCCCGAAATTTGGAACGCTGGTTTCCACTACTTCGCTTGTCGTGTCTTATCAATCGTAGCCTGATCCGGACCCGGGCAAAATTCATCGATATCCATATTGAACCTGCGATACACAATCGATGTTCATGACTATTGATCATTGATTTTCAGTTAATCTTTGGGTATCTCGGCTTTGCCAAAAGTTGGGATAACATTTTGCCCCCCAAAACATGCCTTTTGGTAAAAGGCGTGTTTTGATCAGTCTCAAGTCGAATGCAGTGAGTTCACGTTTTATTCAGAGTTTATAGCATTTTTAATCAAGTCCATGGCTGTTCGAAGCCGAATTGTTATCAATTTTTTCCAGTGGAAGTTAAGAATGAAATTCTACGGTCTCTCCGTACTATTGATGGTCACTCCGGACCCTTGTCAAACCCATTCTAGATTTAGCGATTGAATAGAAAGATCCTATTGCACTCCGGCGTTGCTTTCTATCCCTTGCACTCTGGCCCCAGCTAGGGCGTATAGCGATGTCTTGGTCATTCTGGACCGATCGTAGCCTCTCTGGGCTCTTACTGGATCCCATCCTGTCACTCTCCGGTGAAGGGGAAACAACGATGAGTGAGCCGATCCTGTCGCACTCCGGCGAAGCGGCTACACCCCCTGCACTCCGGTTCAGTGTTTTTGAACATTAAGCGATGTTATAACCTAAATCTTTAGGCCGATCATAGCCTCTCCGGGCTCTTGCTGGATCCCATCCTGTCACTCTTTGGTGAAGAGGAAACAACATTAATTGAGTCAATTCTGTCGCTCTCTGGCGAAGCGACTCACTTCTTGCACTCCGGTTCAGTGTATCTGAACATTAAGCGATGTCATGGCCCAAATCGTGGGCCGATCATAGCCTCTCAGGGCTCTTATTGAATCCCGATCCAATCACTCTCCGGTGAATGGGAAACGATGCTTAAGTGAGTCGATCCTGTCGCTCTCCGGCGAAGCAACTCACTTCTTGCACTCCGGACCCCGCCTCTCCGGGTAAGGTCATAAAGCGATCATGTTTATATTGATATTTAATGTTCATCCTTTAACTCTCCGGTTAAAAGGTTTATTTTAATAAGGGTTTCTTTATTAAATTCAAATCCTAGATGTTCAATCTCAAACACCAGGAAAAACAAGACAATGCCTCTCCGGGCGGAGCGGTCTATTTCCATCTTAGAGCATGCATAGGGATCTCTCTGGTTCCCGTACATGAGTAAGTGGGATAGCCGTTTTATTTTGGAAATCAAATCTAAGAAAACTAATCGACCAGAGTCCAAATCTTGAACTTAGCCCTTCACGATTAGTTGATGACGAGTCGTGATCCCGATCCAGGATCATTCCTATTAGGTGGAGGTTGTTCAGGTCTTATTATCGTCGCCCGTTCTCTGATATATTGTGGCAATCTACCACTCCTGGCATGCTCTTCCACCTCATCCCTTAGGTGGCGGCATTCGTCGGTTGTGTGCCCATCTAACTCATGGAATAGGCAATATTTTTCGGTTCTACGTTCCCGCTCTGTGGGATCTCTCCTCGGTGGTTTTCGATAGGGGAGTTGCCCCCGAGTTTCGGTGTAAATTCGTTCCAGTCCTGCCACCAAGTCTGTGTATTGCTTGAATCTGGGCTCTCGGAATTTCTTCCGTTTATCAGGACCATCATGTGCGTCATCCTGCTTTCTCTTTCCTTTGTCCGCCCTGGACTGTTCCCTGGCGGTTCCTTCGCCTTGTGCAACATTTATTTCCTGCCTCTCGGCTCGTGATTCCTCTAATCGAATGAACCTTTCAGCTTCATGGAAAAACTCTCCAAGATCTTGCGGTGGATCTTTAGTCAAAGAGTCTTTGAATTCGGTGCCTTCTCCAACTCCTGCCACTGCCGCCATCAAAATCATCGATGGGTCCGGGCGATCTACAGAAGCCACCGTTGCATTAAATCGTAACAGAAAATCTTTTATGGACTCTCCGGTCCTTTGCTTTATTGATGCCAAAGTCATCACGCTCTTGGGTCACGTTATGTGAACCCTAAACTGCTTCATGAAACAATCCACAAGCTCGCCCCATGTCCTGATTGATCCTGTCTCTAGCTGTCTAAACCAAAGCGCAGCCAAATCTGATAAGAATAAGGGGAAACATCGTGCCATTACTTCCTCGGATGCTCCCAGCACTTCCATGTGTCTGATATATCTGGTGATATGCATGGTCGAGTCTGACTTTCCGTCATAAGGATCCAGCATCGGTAGTTTGAACTTTGGAGGGTTCCTTGCATTTCGGATATTTGGAGCGAACGGACTTCGACCAACCTCTTCCAATCCTCCGCCTGACAATCCCCCTCTCATGAGTCGTCTCACTAGGCCAATCATTCTTTCATCTCCATCTAGGGGTTGCCCCCTTGTCATGTCTCTGTCTTGCCCTCCGAGTCTTGTAGGGAATTCTGGTACGTACTCTTCGGGCGGCTCGTTAGCATTTGTGTTGGCCCTAGCCGGTTGAGCTCCTTCCAAAGGTCCTTCTGCGTCGGATCTTGCGGGCCTGCCCCCAAGCCCTGCGATATTCATGTTGAACCTGCGATACACAATCGATGTTCATGACTATTGATCATTGATTTTCAGTTAATCTTTGGGTATCTCGGCTTTGCCAAAAGTTGGGATAACAATAACCATTGGTAATAAGTACATGATAAAATTTGCAACACATTGTCCAACGGTTATAACCATGAGAAATGTAATAATGGTCACGCTTGTTAACGTTGAAAGTAAAAATGTTTATAACACTTATAACTGTTATAAAATAAAAACTTGTAACACTTATAACCGTGACTAATTTTCTGAAGCATATACCAATCAAATTACAGCATCATATCACAATTCATTTTCTTAAGTATAAATAACATCATGTAACAATTTCATTTCCTGAAGTATATATAGCAAAATATAACAATTCATTTCCTGAAGAAAATTAAATTCAACAAACATCAAAATATCAAAATTCATTATACAACCATTCGCCTATGTGTTCAAATATCAAAACATCAAAGTACATTTGGTAACGCTGAAAGTTTTTATACTTCAGAACTATGCCTTAGTTCAAATTCGAATTTAATAAAACATTATAACATTATCTCAATTATAGCAGCATGTCCTATGTGTTCTTTATATTTGCTTGATCGGTGGTAGCTGCTAGTGCAATATGTGAACAGCCTGCCTTGTATGAATGAGGCTCTTCATTATAAACCTGGAGCCAATCACCAACAGCTTAAAAGCCGCTTTATTCACATATCCTGACAGAACAAATAAAAAAAGAATTTAAAACCCATTTATATATACCAAGCTATCTTGTTCACTCTTCAATTTCCTAAATTGATTCCTGGTCTTCTTTGAATTATTCTTAACTACTATATAATTTTATTGCATGGTGATTGATGCCCATTTACTTTATTAGCAGAAGATACAACTGCCATATATATGCATATGCTTACTAAGTCCATCCATATATTCAAAGCTAGCTTGTTCACTCTTCAATTTGCTTAACTGGTTCTCATGCTTATAATTGTTCTTAACTGCTATATGTTTCAATTTGATGAAAGTCTTTTATCATCTCCGTTGCTAGATAATTAAAATCCATCTATGTTTTAATTGTACATATGCGATGCCATCCTTTTTATTTTGTTAATTTTTAAACTTGGCTATTAAATATTTTGGAATTTTTAAACTTGGCTATTAAATATTTTGGATAATAAATTATTATCATGCATTCATTCACATATTTATTCCTCACTCGGTACTATTCATTCCTTAATTTAATTTATTGATCCATCATTGCATTTTGTATTGTCTATATTTGTGCCCCCCTTTTCTTCCCTTAATTTCAAAGCTGCTTCTATTTCTTGTCTTTATTAAATTCTATATTCATTGTTGTAATTTATTTCCATGCTCCTTCTTACCTTAGCTTGTCTAATGTTTTATTTTTCTATGAAATCCTTACCATCATTCTTTGCACGTATATCTTACTAATATGTTGTCTGTATGCTTGGATCTATGACCTAATTTTTTTAACAAAACATGTTTTTTGTGTACCCTAATAGTCATATAATGTTGTAAATATCAATGATTATTGTAAAATATAATGGGTTAAATCGCAAACATGTTCAAGTACCTTCAAAGAATGATTTTAGTTTAATTTTCCATAAGTTCATTTGTGTTTAAAGCTTAGTTCCTTAAAATGTACTCTCCTTCACGATAAAAAATAAAAGGAAAATAATTAATTACAAAGAGCTCAAATTAATAATTTTCTTTTATTGTTATATAAGGAAGCAATCACTATTTGATTACCCCCTTAATAAAATTCCCTGATTGAATTTTTTTTAATTCCCTTAACCAAAACAATTCTCCTCTATTATACTCTTTATGATGATTCAATGAAATAAAATTTAGAATTACTGCCACATCATGGATAAGTAAAACCATAATTGTGGTTATAAAAACATTTATTATGAATTCAGAATAAGATAAACCGTATATGTAAAAAGGATATCATTTGTAATATGGTACTCTATTGCAAATTTGTATACATGTGATTCTTCTAAAATACACATATGCAAATGTATCTACAAAAACATACTCTAACAGTAGCATAATGAGTTACATAGATATTTCGGTATAATTAAACTTATAAACTATTCAATTTATTTATATTTTGGTATAATATAACATTATACAAATATACCAAAAGATATACCACTAATAGAAAAGAGAAACATAAATAAAGACTAATATTATAGGAACTTACCATGCCTTGAAACGAAGCTAAGTACCACAAGCTTTTATGCCATTGCCTTAAGCCAAGCAAAGAAAACCTTGAACGTACACCAAACAAATAAACTGCATGTTAATGAGATAAACCAATGAATAAACAATGGATTTCGATGGAGGTTAATTGATAAGATCAAGTTGTGGTACTTAATAAAATCGATTATGCAACAATATTTCCGAGGAATATATGTTCTTGTTTATTCTAAAAAATATGGAAACAATTCCATGAATTATCCAAATAAAGCAATGAATTGTAATAAGGTTATAGCCTAATGTAATGGATAAATATGCATGCTTGTTGCAAATTGCAAGCGTGAGTGATTGTTATAATGTGTATCTTAACATAAACATAATCATCACCAACAGACATAAGCCGAAGAGCATAAAACATAAGCTGAAGAGCATAAACAAATGCATAGATGAATATATATACAGATGCATTAAATGTTTGCCTACACATGCACACACACATGTGCCTTTCCTTGCATACCAGATACAAGCATACACACAGACTGGGTTGAACATATAAAACATTTAGAAAAAAAACAAGAAGAAGAAGCTAATATTAATACATCTGAAAAGACAACATATACTCTTGTAAAATAAAAAAAAGAAATAAATTAAATGAAAAAAAAGAAAAAAGAAATTTGACCTGGTAATCTCTTGTCAGCCATGATGGTGAAAAGTAAGAAATCCCCATAGATCAAACATTGCTTTCCTCTCAATCTCAACAACATCAATCGCAATCCTGCAAATCTTTTTATCATCGTCTTCAATCCCCAGTCCTTGTATCTCTAATTTCAAAAATATGATAGCATATGAATCCAATGTGAAAGAAAAGACCGTTCCAATGTGAAATTTCAAGGACAACAGGAACTTGTTTGCGAAGATTAAATTGATTGTTATGAACATTTTATTATATTTGAGGATGAATTATACTTAGTGCAACAACAAACGTCTTTTTAATGCACGTATTTAAGAATTACATATGTCTAAGATTTGTATGATATATTTTAATGCTACCTTACAAAGGAAATATCCTCATAGGTCCTAACGTACAAGTAAATAGAATTAATTTTGCTTCAAAAGATTTGGATATCAAAACTATATGGTAAATTAATGTATACAATAACCACCAAAATTAGGATGTATTGTTTCAAAAATACAATAAAGTATTCTTCCATAATATTGGTATGCATATTGCATACAAAACCACATATATAAACAACATGTATATCCCTAAGGGTCAACCAAATTACCGAGAGAAATAAAGAATGGTTTATTTTTTGATTTTCCCCTATAGTTTATACCTACATAGATATATTGGTTATAAGTGTGTATTGGTGAACATGAAAAATAGAGGAGAATATAGTTTGATTGTAGCCAACAATTAAGAACTATAATTTATTTAACGATTCAGTAATTGTTGATATGTTTGCCAATCCTAATTAAAGAATGCTGTTTTTTTGGGATTTGAGTGAATCAACTTAGTGTTAACTTATCATTTTTTGATTCTGTAGGAAAAGCAAGAAAGGGATATTTTAAATATAAAGAACAAATTCAAGAAAATTGATCATACAAAGAAAAAAAAATAGAAAAGAAACTCTTTTGTACAACAAATATTTATGGTAGATTTAAACAAATTGGTAACAGAGTACAAAATAAGAAATAAAAGAAAATAACAGATTTTGTATAGTTAAATTTTATTCTGCCACTTGTATGAAGCAGTCGGTACTAACATTAAAAAGTATTAAGATTCCACTTAAGCCCTTTTAATCATGAATTTTTGGCATCTCGTGCAATACTTACTTCAGCTCTAATGTTTATATTTTCATGATATCAATCCCAAACGCCAAGTGCAAAGTGCTTTTATGAGTTCACACCTCTACGAAAGTCTCCAAGATTTACACAAACGTAAAGTATGTATCTAAAAGCCATGAAACAAAAATTATAGATAACAAATCATACATCTCTTTACTAAATAACATAAGTTATTGAACCAATAATATGTTTTTCTTAGCATGCATGATGTTTAAAAGTTCAACATAATGCTCTAGAAATGATATACTATAAAGTATCAAAACCCAACCGAGTATAGAGCCACTACATGTAGCCAAGGCTATGCAGTATAATGCCAAGAAACTTACTTACCATTCCTTGCCCTTTCATTTTAATGACAAAATCTTTAACGCACATAAAATAAATAAATATATAGCATAGAATTATGTAAAAAGCATTAAGTGGCAAATTTGTTTGAAAACACGGTCATTTTATATCACACAAAAAGCAATTAACACATCAAGTTATAGGTAATACTTAAAAACACAACTTAATGAAACATGGAGAAAAAAGTTCTATGATAAAAGAAGTACCAAATTCTGGGCACACTTTTATGGATCAGCCTAGACTAACATGCAACCCAGTAAAAGATTCACATCTTTGTTTGCATAGCTGAAGGTATAAAACTCAAGCAATTGAGCTAAATTTGGAACAGTCCTTTCTATTAACATATTTTGATTGCTAATTTCTGGAATTTTCGTAGTATATGTTGGCTAATATATGTTAACTGTCATTGCATTACAATATAGGAAATCATTTATATTTATCACAATATATGTCAACTAATTCATGTAGATTGCTACCATTGAACGGAGCACTTAACTAATTGATATCAACATTTTCCATTTGTAAGATAAAAAAATAAAACTTTTTAGGAGCCAACTCTTTATAGAACAACACTAACAATATATTAAAAAGAAAAAAGTCCAATATAAGTGAAAAAAATAAGCAAACACTGTACAACTTACACTATTTGGACGAATAAAATGGTCAACTAACTAAAATAAATTAGCATGAGTGTTTGAATAAATGAAATGGCCTAAGAAAGTACTTGAAAGCATAAAAGGACGGCATGATAAATACTACCAAAGTCTGAATTTTTGAACCTTTACAACTTTAAAGCTCAAGTTTCCTCTATTGTAAGACCTTTCATCATTTATGAGTTCAGATTTAATTTACATGCCGTAAATTAACCAAATTAAAACTAAGTATAACGTGAATTCGTACTTTTTTTTATCTATAGGTATTTGCATTGGTTCCGTAACCTTTATGATAATAGGTTTTGTCCTCATTCTTTTGCTTCCCACCTAGAAGAATTCTCAAAACATTTTACCATAAAACGAGAAAAAATCGTGAACAAAAAATTGAATCTTTCTTAGAGACGTATGATTCTTTGAGTACAAAACCTACACTTAACTTCGATAACACTTAACTTCAAATCTACCCTTACATCTATTTGCCTTCTTCCCAAACCGGAAAATAGTTAGTCATTCTTTGTGTCAATATAGAACTATAAATCAATTAAGAATTACTGATAATTCCCTTCATCCAAATTCAGCAACCACCAAATTGGAAAATTGAAATCAAAATTACTACTGATTGAAATTACCAGATTTTAAAAATTAAAACCCAAACCTGAAATAGCCTTCAACGATCTTTGATTCCTGCTACATGCACTGTGTTGCGTTGTTGTTTGTTGATTTGTCTTCCACATGGGCCGATGCAGCTGTCCTTCGAGCCTTCAAAGTTTGATCTAAACGATATTTTTTAGGAGCAACCACGTTTGTTTTATTCAGCATGCAAAGAAACGAGACTTGTTGGTGCCCTATGAATTTGCGGACTAAAGCGGCTTCTTTTGCTGCTCTAGGCAAAGGCTGACCCAGCGGAGGGGCGCTAGAGGCGGAGGTGGCGTAATGGAGGGGGCAAAAACCCTAGAGTGAAATTTTGATTTATAGCGAATGCAGAAAAGAGAGTAAGAAGTGTGAGAAAATGGGCAAGGAATAATAATAGATAAAATGACAATTCTGTCCATTGTACTTCTGAATATATTCGAAATTACCAAATTTGGTAACGAAAATAACCATTGTAAATGCTTGTCACAGAAATATCCATTAGAAATTTATAACAGTTATAACCCTTACAAATTGGAACGAAAAAAGTGTTACAAGTGGACATGTTTGGTGTGGTTATTATCATTTTATTAATTAATATATCTTATATATAAAGCAAATACCGTCTCTTTTGAAGTTTTTTAGGACTATCAAAACTGATCTTTCTCTTAGTTTGGAATATGTTTATATTTATGACATAAGAATAAAGGTAGATTTGTCTTCTCCTTCTACATTACATCCATAGCCCATTTCCTTACCACGTCCTCAACCCGTCCCAAAATGCATATGCATCACTGTGTTATCTCACTTTTGTCCCCGTTTCCTTCTCACCACATTTTTCAAACTCATGAACTAGTGAAAATTCAACAAAAATTCATTCAGAATTAGAGAATAGTATTTCGCGTATGGCGTTGTGCAAAAGTTTGGGTTGAAGAAAGGTGAAAAGGTGTTTGGATAATACTTCCTCTCTCACTTCTCATATGGTTTTGGATTATTTTCAAAAATTACTATTAATTTGAGTTTCGGATTTTATTCCATATAGTTTTTTATTTTTCTACGAGATATTAATGGAGAAAGCTTAGATTTATGTTTGTAAATAGCGGATGGATTGAAGTATGCGACTATGTATTTGGGTAGGATTTCCTCTCACCTTATTCATTTACCTTGAAATTTTTTTGTTTAAATTGTAGCTGTAATATATGGTTCAGGAGAATATTATTTCCATCTGAATTTTAATGATTTATGTTCCTATTTCCATATGTTTCTGTAAGTAATTTTTCATGATTGGGCTTTATTTTGAAGAATTATTATTTATTAACATTCTTAAGATATGCCTCTCATGCTTTCAATTCCTATATGAAGGTATTGATGAATCAATATATTATTGTAGAGTTTAAGACCATCACCAACAACCCAACCTATTCACCTCGCTCTCTCCCGTTTTTCAACTAAGCGAACAAGCCGCACATCTAGGTAAAGGGTAAAACCATTCACGGACTGGTTTAAAAATAAATTATTCCATTTATAATGGGAAAGTCTAGCTTCGCCGTTATAAATATATAACCCTAACCGTTACATACACAACAGCGAAATCTTTGCCGTTATAAATTTATTTATAATAGCAAAGACTTCACCATTATATACTTATAACGGCGAAGACTTCGCCGTTATAAAAAGCAGTCCATGTTCACTCAACTAGCCACGAAACTGATTTGAACCAGACACAGCAAACTGAACAAGCCACAACTGATTGCTCTATGTCTAGTTTTGTAATTGAACAAGTCATTGTTGGTTATGCTCTTATTTTGTTGTCAATGTTTGTAATTTTTAGAAAATAGAATAATTTGGGCAACTTAGAATTTTACAATAAGTTTGGTTTTTTAATATTCAAGAACTGGCTACTTTAGAGCAGTATTAGACACATACACAAACAAGTACCCTTATACATCTTAGAAATTTAGGTTTGTAATCATGAAGATGCAAAGCAACCGACCATTACAATCAGAAGAAATCAAATACAAGAAGTAGATGCTTATTATAGATGATGCCAGTCTACTTAAGTATAAATATAAGTAGAATGATATTATAAGTCTACTTTCTTGATGCTAATTAACATGCATAGAAGAAATAATTTTTCGTTTTTCGTAGATATTGTTGTTGAAGTCAAATATGTTACGCATGATCCTTAATTTAATGAATATACTCTCACTATTGTACATGTTTTAATTTTAGGGATAAGAGTCTTGAAAATAAACATGTATTTATCCATTATTATTATGTAATTTCCTTTTTTTAACTGATGTTCTATATTTGGCGATAATAATTTTAAAAACAAACATGCAGATGTTCCAATTTTATTATGTAAATCCTCTCTCTAAAGTCTAATTCTTCTATATTAACAAATAATAACAAAATTTGGACATATCATGAATTACTTAGATTGTAAAACTGTGATATTAACTAATATAAATTTTCATTCCCAGTTTGTATAATGCTTGACGTAGTTCATCTCCATTCTTAAAAGATAGACAATCTTGGTTTGTCTATTGGTAAAGCCTTGGAGTCCTCATTTTATTTCCAATTGGAAATAGTGCACCATTAAATTGGTTTATGTCCAGGTGAGCACCTATTTTAACAGTACATATAACATACTAGTTTTTATTTGGCTTATATATGCTCATGTATACTATTTAATTTAATGTTTCTCATAGGATGTGAACTTTAGCCTATAGGTAGCTTAATATTTTTTTCCGCATGTATTAATGACTAATGTACTTGTGATTGTGGTATTTATGACGCATGTGTGTTTCTTTCTTCCAATTACTGCCCGACCTTAATGAATTAATATAAAATATAACGAGTATGTATATACGTCCAGGTGGGCCTGCATCTAATCACAATGTACATGTTTCAAATCATGTATAATGTTTTGTTTACAAATATAGTACACATTCTCCATTCATGCCATGTGCCCATAAATTTCGGTTTATTTTCAGGCATGGACCACGTCTAGGCATTATAAAGCATTGATGAGCAAAAAGCTATAAAGTAGTCTTAGCATAATTTGTTAGTAGCTTATTTCATATTTATTTTCACATATAAATCATAATGCAATGATTTTATATTTGCGAAGGGCATCTTCAATACTATCTTCAATTTCAAGCTACCAATTACATATATGGTTTATAGAAAAGACAGTGTAGTTTTCTCCAAATGGACCTGCATTTGATCGTTGAACGATATCTTTACCACATAGCTGCTACAAAACAAAGATAATAAAATAAGTGCAGTGATGATTTTCACTATTTCAAATATTCTTAAGGACTTTTAACAATGTAGCTTGCTACATCAACATCATTTTTGTATAATTAAAGAGTATACTAAAATAAAATAACTGAATCCAAATAATAAACCAATAGATTTCAAATCAATTTTTAAACCAACCGGTAGCACTAAAAACCAATTATGTTAGCACTATAATAGTTTTTTGAGCTTTGATTAGTCAAAGTTGTAATAGATGATGGAGAACTTAGACATCTCTAACTACTCATGCTAGTAAAATTCTCAGTTATCTTTTAAAATGAACTAATTTTCAGTTAACTTATCTTTATCAAGTTCACAAATTGATGGCCCTGACATGGCTCAATCACACACACTCACACACATGCTAATGATAGCAAAACAATTATGCTCAAAACATAAAGAAAGATATAGCACTACTTGCAATTGCACTTAAATTGGACGCAAGTGTGAACATGACACATTTTTCACAGAAACAGTAATCCAATATCCTATGTTAACATGAAGCGCAAACCACTTCAATGACTTCAAGACATTAATTTTATAAATTTTAACATTATTTGTAGGTATATTCTATATTAATCATGCATATCATTCACATGGACCAATTGCACACTCATATGATTACGCAGAACATAAGTGGATAACAACATGCATAGCTCTAAAAAATTGAAGTACATGATCATGCACATAGTTTGCAAGCATAAGATTCAAAAAAGAAAACAGAAAAAACAATGCAGCTAAATAACTTTGATACACGCAAGCTCCATTCACCCATAAAAATCAACACAGCAAAAGCATAACTTAACGAAATACATTTTTTTTCCTTTTTTTGTTCACGGCCAAATTTAGTACCAAAGTTAGCGATGCAGATAGCCAACCTTCAGTTTTAGTTCAGAATTGCCAATCTTCCCAAATTAAAGTAAAACCACTTCTTCATCAGCCATCTTCCCAAATAGTATAGTAAACAGATCATTTCCAACCTTTTCAAACTGAAGTAAAACCACTTTTTCATTTCCAACATCCATTTTTAGTTCAGAATTGGCAAATCTAAACATTAAACATGTAACTTTGGTTTTTGATTGTTGTTGTTCTTTTTTTTATTACATCTCTATATATTTAGAACATGTGAAAGTACAATTGTAAAAAAATTAGCATAACTACATGCAATAGTTTCGGCAGTTCAGTATCTTTGCTAGGGATCATCATTGGTACTACATGATAATCGTTATGCATATAACCTTGAACTCAAAATGATAAGAATATATTAGCATTCAATGAAATTATGTTTTCAAATTTGTTATTGTTTCTATGTTCTCCACTAATGCTACTTATCAGTCTATATATAAGGATTTCTAATAGCTTTTCGTGTCATCTACCCCTCTACTTCTCATTCTCTTAATGCTGATTCAATTAACTTAAAACTTATTTACCTTTTCATCTTTCCATCAAAACTTCCAAAACCTTTCTGAATTCCAAGTCTTAGTTTTGTTCCCATATCTGAAAATTAACCAAGTATTCATTGTCAACTTTAATACAAAAGAGATGAACATTGATTCTAAATCCATAAATTTGCAATGTTTGGTGTGATTCATATGTTCCTCTTTTATTACACATTTAAAATGTAATTCAACTTGCTCATAAATTTTGCAGATTCATACATTGTAATAATACCGTTATTTTTGTTTTTTTGTTTTACATCTCTATATTTTTTCCAAACAACAAATGAATGGTGTATGGACAATAGAAATCCATCAAAGAATTCATAATATATAGATTAAGAAACCACATCTATGAAATTTTACCCAAATTCGAATTATATAGATTAAGAAAATCAATACGGGAAGTTAGTGGGAATTATAGGATTGAGGATTTGGATCTTTTCCCCCCCTCTCTCTATATATAGCACTACTTAAAAAAGATTACTAAACAATGACACATTTTGGCTATGTTAAATACTGATAATGATGCCTCCTACTTTATAGTAGATCAAGAAGAAATTCTAATCACTCATTTCTGTCTTAAAGGTACTCATGATTTGATAGATTTACCATATTAAAATCCTAACAACAGAGAACCGACATAAACTAACTTTCTTCCAAGTAGATGATAAGATTTGCATTTTAAAAGTTTATATGACATCTCAATATAGACTACAGTAATACACATATGATTTAAATGCAAGTTGAATTGTAGTGAACATAGACATATATTAGTACCTCGAGCATGAAGATTTGGTGGTGGTGGTGCAGCTGAAATTACTTTCCAGTCTAGCCAAAGGGATAAAAAAGTTAACAATAGAATCTAATCTTCATTTAAGGCAACACCATGAATGTAATATGCAAATATAACAAATGAGATGATAAACATTAAAATAGCACAATATATTCATCTACCAATACAATGGCTTAACGTAAAGAAGCACTTTTAAACTAAAAATACTTGCATGCGTAGAAAATATTCAATAGTCAATTGAAGAAGTATCAAACTAAAAATACTTATTTTTTTAACTAAGATGCAAGTGTAGAAGATTAAAACCATGAAAACAAATGGACTGCTGAATTTCAAGCGAACGAAGTTGTCTGCTTTAGCAAGTGAATGAAGATTAATGAAACCGATGAAGAGCATTGCCAAATATTTAGAAGATGATATTGATTAGAAAATGAATAAGGAAGGAAACAAATGAATCTGGTTATGATTTATACATGCTTTGGTTTGTCTGCAGTTTATAAAGAACTCAAAGATTACTTTCATACCGTAGAAAAGGGAGGCCAGCTATCACCAACTATGTACATCATAGTGCTAAGGTGGAAGACTAATCGATATTGTAACATATTTAAAATGGATCTATTACAAAAGAATAACGGTGTGATCAACAACAAATTTTGACAAAAAAATATTCATTTTCATATCTGCTGGCAAGAAAATAACATTTCGCATTTCTCAATTACAGGTTGTACGCATATTTGTATGATTAATAACTCATATAATGTGTGAGCATTTTTTTCTTTCACAATTAATTATTTACCACTGAACTACATAAGCAGATAAGCACACATAACTTTCCACCATACTATTTGCAGTACGGCCTGATAAGTGAATTTTTGAAAAGCTAAAACTTTTCATCTATGAATAATTAACTTACCCCTATCAACCTATATCAATGATTACAATAAAGCTAAAGGTACTACCTATAATGAGGACTTTTTTGGAATTAGGTATTCTAATCTATTGGTTTCCTGAAATGAGAAGGGAATCTGTATTATTGGTACAAAATTTTAAATGCATCACCTATAGAAATGAAGAATGATGGATTTTCAACAATTTACTATAAAACCTGTCACCTAACATCTTCACACTATGTTGATTTTAAGCCCATTCATGGACTAATTAAGTGCGTTCTAATCTTCGATTTCATGCAGTTCGGACTCGATCGTCTGTGCAATGACGACTCCTTCCGGGTCAGGGTCGGGGGCACTAACATGGAACAATCCCTGCTTTGCTGGTGAAACGAGCCGATACTTTATGGTTTGTTGTTTCATGTAGTTGTACAGTTGTTGGTAGAACGGATGGTCTAATGTGAAATAGTTGTAACGATCCCGAATTTTTGATTATTTTAAATTAATAATTGAATTAAATTTTGATTTAAATTTGTGAATTTGTTTGAATTTTTCAAGTTTAATTTGAGGAATATAGTTGAATTTAAATTGAATTGGGACTTATAAATAAATGTAAAGGAAATTTGTTTTGAAATTTTAAAGTATAGAATCTTTGGATTTTAAAAATCAAATTTATCTTATTCGATTAAATTTAAGACTCTACATTTTTGACATTTGATATGATATGCAAATGAAAGTAATATTGATAATGATGTTTAAAAAGAAAAAAAAAATTAATATATTTAAGTATAAACAAGCCAAGCTAATAAATTCAAACATATCTATCATCACATCTTCATACCAGCTATTCCTGAAATCACGCCCTCCCCTTTTTTTTAGCCTAAAATCACGCAACCATCATAATAAGAGGAATGGCCATGTTATTTCAAGTACGTACCCGATCCCCTCACTTTTCTCATTCAAACCCTAAAACTAAAAATCGAACAGAGAAAAAAATTAATGGCGGCTCGATCTTCCTCATCTCCAAAGCTAGGGCTTGGGTAGAAATCAAAGGTGGCCTCGTCTATTTTCTTCGCTCGTCTTCGAGACGCCATGGCTACGATTCTGGAAGTCGGCGGTGGTTTTGGGCTCGTTGAAACAAAGGTGAGAAATTTTATTTCTCACATATATATTCGAATTAGTTAAGTGCTTCAGTTGTTCGATTTTATCTCGTTGTTGGTGATTCCACTGATTTGTACCATTTCATGTATTTTGGGTGAATTTCTGGCTTGTTCAAATTGTGATTTTCGCTGTTTGATTCATTGATACTCTCATCTTTGAATTCCCTGATTTCATGTTGACTTCGGTCTTGATTTTGTGGTTCGCGGCTTTGATTTGCTTATCAATTGAACTTCGGCATTGTTTACTTAAATTTGATTTCGACCTTGGCTTGCCCTGGTTGATTTCGACCTTGACTTTGATGAAATTGTAACCAATGGTTACTTGATTTTGTTCACTATATAGTTGCGTTTGAAACTGTACTTTGTTTGATTTTGTCCCTGTGACTTCGGCAGACTTCGAATTCAAGATAGTGATTTTGCCCTGGATTGAATTGTTCGACTTTGTTTTTGTTTCTGGTACTTTACCTCGGCTATACTAGGTTCATATAATATCATGTCATTTAGTTTTGTATTCAATTGATTTCAGTTCAGTGCATATTGATGTGATTTGCCTTTTGTAGTTGTTCATGTGCTTCTATACAATGCTTTTGATTTTGTTTCTCGGCCATGTGTTCATCTGAGTCTGCATATCATAGTTTTGAATCTGGTGCAGTGCTGTTTGATTTCAGGGTCACATATATATCTCTTAGATTTTTAGTTCTTTAGTTGTCTGGACCATTTAAGTTAAACTAGGGATCTGTATCTCAAAGTGGCCACTTCTCTGGTCTCCACTTGCATACTGATTGTTACTGGTTCAGTTTGAAAATGGTTGTAGTTTGGTGAGTTCTAAACTTTGTCAAGTGCATACTTGTTTCATTTGCATTTGCATTCACTCTGTTATGTTTGAGTTTCTCTGAACTTTGAAGGTCTTGAAGCATGGGCATTCATGTGTACATGATATTTTGTGTAGTCTTTTTGTTCATTGGTCGAGTTCTTTACTTAATGTGCATGAGTCTGCATCTCTGATCATGTCACTATTTTGGGGTCTCTACCTTCATACTTTCACTTTGATCTGACTTTTATTGGAGTTATGCTGATGGTCATGTGCACTATGTTGATGATCTAAGTCTGGATAGATGCTGATCTGGTTTTTGTCTATGGTTTTTTGTGCAGTTTGAGTTGCTTATATGGTTTAAACTGATTTTGTTTTAGATTTTTCAATCTGATTTCAAATTATAAACAAAGTTTTAAATAATAAATTCAAGTTGTCTAAAACCTAGTTTGCAAATAAATCCAGTTTTCAAAATTTTAAAAAAAATTGATTTATTATTAGAAGTGTTAAATAATTGAAAAGAGGTTGAATTTAAAATGGAATTTGAAATTTACTTTCCTGGACTTGATCATTCTCGACCTCGACTTAGTTATATGTTTTGATTTATCGGCTCAGTCATTGATACTTTGTAAACTTTGCATCCTGGTCTACCTGAAATTTGTGTATATATTGTTCTGGTATGTGCCATTTGAAATTTATATTGGTTCATTGTCTCATTCCACTGTTGCACATTCATGTGTTTGCTGTCTTATATGCTGGCACTTGACTTATAGTCTATCTTGTTTTAAGGATGTATTCAATTGTACATCACTTGTTGCCTCTTTTACTGCCTGCATTGTTTCATTTCACTGTTGCGGTCTTGCCCATAAATATTTGTGGTGGCTGCAGTGCTTTGTGTTGAGATTTTGCCTTGTTGGGTTGCATTGCATTGATGCACTGATTTCATTTGCAAGTTGCTTGAAGGCTTGGAGTTTTTGTTCGACCATATTGATAGTATTTGGTCTGGACAATTTGCATTATAGCTTGTACATTGATTTGTACATTGAGTTGAATCCAGCCTAATCGCTCGGATTTGAACTTGTGCTGATTTCTATTTCTTCACTGTGGTGGCGAGGCCGTACACCCGTGCGTGTACGGCAGCCAATCAAAATTGATGTTTGCTGTTTCTAAAATTGTTTTATGTTGCCCATTTCTATATATTTTAAATCATATTTCGATTTGATTTTGATTTGATGATTTTTATTGTTAATTGCCGTTTCGGCAAATCTATTCTTTTCTAAATCACCTTCATTTAGAAATCTTTTCATCTATCTCTGTTGATATTTTAAATCTGCTGATTTATTGTTTAACACTGTTAAGTGTTATAATTTTCGTTATCCGATTCCTTTGTTAAAAGGATTGGATAGACGGGAATTATTTTGACTGTCGTCTATTTGATTATTATTGCCTCTATGCACTAATAACTGAGTTTGAATTAGACTGACCTGTGTATTATTTTCTTTTGAATGTAATACTCGGGTCAGATCGAGTATTTTTATAGCTTGAAGATTTTCGAGCAGCGAAGTTAGAGAGAGAGAGAGAGGGTAAAAGAATCATTTTAGTTCGGGAAATTTTGTATTTTAAAGTTATTCCGTTGTATCAATTAAATACATTGTATAAACTCTGATGTATGTAAAAGAAATTCATAGTAATGAAATATTATTATTCTGTGTTTCTGTGGCTGATTCTGTTTAAATTACATAAACTAAATAACAATCCGTTTTTTTGAACGTTTCGAGTTGGTTTAATTACCGACTAGGGGCGGTCAGAAGGGCAGGATGTTACAAAGTGGTATCAGAGCTTTGGTTTACACAAAGCTTAGTTTATGGTGTTTAATATGAATAGTTACTAGAATCACTTTAAAGAAAGCGTTTTTCAAATCTAAAGAAATATTTTAATGAAATAAAGATTTTTAACTTAAGAAAAGTTAAATTGAATTGAGTTAGCATTAATAAATATATGATTTGAAATTTAACTAAAGGAAAGTTAAATAAATTGAACTAGATTAGATAAACTACTGAAATGGAAATTTAAACTTAAAAGACAAGTGATTATATAATATGAATTGGGAAGTTTAAATTAATAAGCTGTATAACTTATAAAATGAGAAAATTTAAGTAAAACCAGTTGTTAAAATGGTTAAACAGTTTTGTTAAGTAAAACAAAATATGAATTTTGAATGGTGATATGAATTTGACTTTAGTAAAAGTTAAATAAAATGACTTTAGAAATGAAATCTAAGTTAAGTTAAATAAAATAGAATTTCAAATAAATTTGAGGCGAACTTAAGTTGTATAGTGGAAAATAAATGCAAGTGAAGATAAAATGAAACATAGCTTAAGTAATGATGAATGAGGTTGAATTTGATATCAAAATGAATTAATAAAGTGAAGTAATGAATATGAATTTGAGTTATATAAAGGAAATTCAACTTTAATTGTAAAAGTGGATTAGTGAATAAACATGGATTAGAAATGTTGTTGTTAAGAGTTGAATAAAACTTAAGTTAAGAAGTTGTGAATATAGTAAATATAAGAATTCAATCTGAATTAGAATATAAACCAATTGAAATTAAATGTGTTAAACCAAATTGAATGTAAGCAAAGTAAATAAATTTGGTTATGTTGAATGTGCACTGGTTGTTAGATGGTTCCAGTTGATTGTATAGAAATTCATTAAGTGTTAATGAAATTGGATTAATGGAAATTGAAAGATAAATCTAAATAGAATCAAATTTGATTTGAATTGAAAGCAAACTAACTTGAATATAAATTGGTGAAAGTAAACTAATTGAATATGAACGAATGTTAGTAAAATCCAATGTGAATGAATCAAATGTGATTAAATTGAAAACCAAGTTGATGAATGGTTTACTAAAGAACTAGTTGATCATCTTGGAAATAGAAAATTAATAAATTATGTAATAGTTTGAATTGGAAAATTTTGAATTATTATAAACGGTTTATATAGAAGATTTGAAAAGGTTGATATTATATTGGAATTATAAAATGAATTTGTATAAGTGTTAAAAGTGAAGTATAAATGGATTTCATGGGTGAAGAATTAAAATTGTGAAGTTATAAAATGAATCGATGTTGTAAAATAAAAGAATTATAAGTAATTTACTTATAAATTAAATTTTTGATATAAAACCGAGTTATAAAAGGAATGGTTAATAAAGAAATTTTTATAGATTGAAGTCTTTATAAATAGAAATAGAATTTATAAACTTTGTTTATAAATCCGGAAATGACTTATTTTGATAAGTAAATCTTTATAGCTTGTAAAAGGAAGTATATCCACAATTTTGGACAGTAGATAAATCTTTTAAAAATATATAGGAAATGTTGTGAATATATTATTGAATAAAATGGACATGTTTGGGAAAGCGATATTTTAAAACGGAGTCAATTGTTTTAAAGATGTTTTAAAAGGCATTAAATATCGAAACCATAGATTTCAAAATTTATTGTTGAAATAGACATTTTCGAATAAAAGGAAATAGTGGACTATAACACTGTTGTTATAGTAAATGATTTCCGAAAGGAAATATTTTGTATAGTATTGGGATTTATACATCTATCTAAATTTTGAATCCCTATACTAGTGATTTTGAGTTATCGTAACGATGTTTTACGTAACATTCGTTTTAACTCAAATAAATGCGTGAAAGAGAATGATTTCCTTAAAGAATGAAATATATACTTAATTATGATTTAAGTATATCGAATATTTTCAAATGTTGAAAATAAATAAGATTTGTGAATTACTTATTTTTAAATAAGTATGGAAATGTTTTTCCAAATATGAAATGAAATGTTGTGAATATATCCCGTGAGTGATAAATGATTTGAAATTCATTTTCAAAGTCGAATTTGAAATGTTAAATGAGAAATTGAACAATTAGTTCAATTTGAAATTTTTCAAAAAGATTAAATCGTTGAGTTAAATTGAGTTTAACTTCGACACCAAAGACAATATAAGCTGAGTTTTGAATTTCAGATGATGGTTTGGATTGTATGTCTAGCATTGTGAATTGATGACATAGCAATTGATATCTATTAAATATATATCTGTTGGTGGTGGAGAATTTATTCTCTTAGCTTAACACCCTTCTCTGAGACGTACGAGCTCAGAGGTTATATATTGGTAGACATCAATTCTGTGTTGAGAATTGACGATGTAACGTGAAATCCAAATCGAATGTGAAGTCGATAATAAATGGAATTATGAATATGAATTGGGTTTGAGATAACCTTAAATTTTCAAATCGACTTAGAGGAAAATTTTGAAATCCTCTATTTATTATGGATATAGGATATGTAGGTTTTTAGAACTTATATATATATGAATGCGGTAAATTTGAAAACCGTCAGTTTGGAAAGTAATTGTTATGGAAATCTTATGTAAGTTTACATGGATATGATATGTACGAAATGTGAAATGTAGTACTACATATATATGATATTATGTTTTCTAAACTGAGGATATGGAAAAGTACCTTCCATTTATTATTTGAGAAGGTTTTGGAACTCTCGATGAGTGTCCATTTGAAATTCGTAGCTACGTAGAATTTCCATTAGTCGAAGTGACTATTTGAATTGGAATCCCTCGAGATGGATCATGCCGATGGGATCATATTGATTGATTAGCGTAATTTGAGGGGCGCAATGCCCACAGTTACAAGCGATTCCACTGGGATAGTGGCGTAACCGCCGGGTAAACTGCAATCTAAATGCCAAGCGAAATTTGAGGGGCGTGATGCCTACAGACACAAGCGATTCTACTGGGATAGTAGCGTAACCGCCGGGTAGACTGCGATCTATGGCGACAACCATGGTGAAATTTAAGAGATGAGAAATCTACAGATTACAAGCGATTCTATTGGGATAGTAGCGCAACCGCCGGGTAAAATGTAATCCATGGAGGAACATGCTTTCCATATCCATTTTTGAAAAAGAATTTTTAAAGTATTTTCACTAGGAATTGAAGCAAGTATATTTAGTACTTGGAGATTTTTAGTCCTGCGCCTGGCCAGCGTATGCCTAATGTCTGTAAGAACGACGATAGACTTGTTAAATTTCGAGTTAGCAAGTATTTTCAAACTTTAAATAGCAAATCAATAGTTTGAAATTAAAATTATATGATCCCAACCTAACGAACTAAGGAAGAAGATCTTTGAAATGTTTTGAAAGTCCACAGCTTTGGAAGAGATATATTATGCAAATCTCTAACATGACAGATTTTAAGTTTGAGTCTGAGTTTGTAAGTCGAAAATTTGGTAAAAGACTTTGCGTTTTAATTATAGAAATCAATGAACAAAGCTAGTGAAATTAAAATAAATGGAATGAACTCTATATTCATTTATTTTTAATAAGTATCGAGCTTGGTAAAATTGAGTAGAGTATAAACATCGGTGAGATTTTAACAATCATTTTCCTAACTTATAATTTCAGGAAGAAATTCTTTTAAGGAGGGAAGATTGTAACGATCCCGAATTTTAGATTATTTTAAATTAATAATTGAATTAAATTTTGATTTAAATTTGTGAATTTGTTTGAATTTTTCAAGTTTAATTTGAGGAATATAGTTGAATTTAAATTGAATTGGGACTTATAAATAAATGTAAAGGAAATTTGTTTTGAAATTTTAAAGTATAGAATCTTTGGATTTTAAAAATCAAATTTATCTTATTCGATTAAATTTAAGACTTTACATTTTTGACATTTGATATGATATGCAAATGAAAGTAATATTGATAATGATGTTTAAAAAGAAAAAAAAAATAATTAATATATTTAAGTATAAACAAGCCAAGCTAATAAATGCAAACATATCTATCATCACAACTTCATACCAGCTATTCCTGAAATCACGCCCTCCCCTTTTTTTTAGCCTAAAATCACGCAACCATCATAATAAGAGGAATAGCCGTGTTATTTCAAGTACGTACCCGATCCCCTCACTTTTCTCATTCAAACCCTAAAACTAAAAATCAAACAGAGAAAAAAATTAATGGCGGCTCGATCTTCCTCATCTCCGAAGCTAGGGCTTGGGTAGAAATCAAAGGCGGCCTCGTCTATTTTCTTCGCTCGTCTTCGAGACGCCATGGCTTCGATTCTGGAAGTCGGCGGTGGTTTTGGGCTCGTTGAAACAAAGGTGAGAAATTTTATTTCTCACATCTATATTCGAATTAGTTAAGTGCTTCAGTTGTTCGATTTTATCTCGTTGTTGGTGATTCCACTGATTTGTACCATTTCATGTATTTTGGGTGAATTTCTGGCTTGTTCAAATTGTGTTTTTCGCTGTTTGATTCATTAATACTCTCGGCTTTGAATTCCCTGATTTCATGTTGACTTCGGTCTTGATTTTGTGGTTCGCGGCTTTTATTTGCTTATCAATTGAACTTCGGCATTGTTTACTTAAATTTGATTTCGACCTTGGCTTGCCCTGGTTGATTTCGACCTTGACTTTGATGAAATTGTAACCAATGGTTACTTGATTTTGTTCACTATATAGTTGCGTTTGAAACTATACTTTGTTTGATTTTGTCCCTATGACTTCGGCAGACTTCGAATTCAAGATAGTGATTTTGCCCTGGATTGAATTGTTCGACTTTGTTTTTGTTTCTGGTACTTTACCTCGGTTATACTAGGTTCATATAATATCATGTCATTTAGTTTTGTATTCAATTGATTTCAGTTCAGTGCATATTGATGTGATTTGCCTTTTGTAGTTGTTCATGTGCTTCTATACAATGCTTTTGATTTTGTTTCTCGGCCATGTGTTCATCTGAGTCTGCATATCATAGTTTTGAATCTGGTGCAGTGCTGTTTGATTTCAGGGTCACATATATATCTCTCAGATTTTTAGTTCTTTAGTTGTCTGGACCATTTAAGTTAAATTAGGAATCTGTATCTCAAAGTGGCCACTTCTCTGGTCTCCACTTGCATACTGATTGTTACTGGTTCAGTTTGAAAATGGTTGTAGTTTGGTGAGTTCTGAACTTTGTCAAGTGCATACTTGTTTCATTTGCATTTGCATTCACTCTGTTATGTTTGAGTTTCTCTGAACTTTGAAGGTCTTGAAGCATGGGCATTCATGTGTACATGATATTTTGTGTAGTCTTTTTGTTCATTGGTCGAGTTCTTTACTTAATGTGCATGAGTCTGCATCTCTGATCATGTCACTATTTTGGGGTCTCTACCTTCATACTTTCACTTTGACCTGACTTTTATTGGAGTTATGCCGATGGTCATGTGCACTATGTTGATGATCTAAGTCTGGATAGATGCTGATCTGGTTTTTGTCTATGGTTTTTTGTGCAGTTTGAGTTGCTTATATGGTTTAAACTAATTTTGTTTTAGATTTTTCAATCTGATTCCAAATTATAAACAAAGTTTTAAATAATAAATTCAAGTTGTCTAAAACCTAGTTTGCAAATAAATCCAGTTTTCAAAATTAAAAAAAATCTGATTTATTATTAGAAGTGTTAAATAATTGAAAAGAGGTTGAATTTAAAATGGAATTTGAAATTTACTTTCCTGGACTTGATCATTCTCGACCTCGACTTAGTTATATGTTTTGATTTATCGGCTCAGTCATTGGTACTTTGTAAACTTTGCATCCTGGTTTACCTGAAATTTGTGTATATATTGTTCTGGTATGTGCCATTTGAAATTTATATTGGTTCATTGTCTCATTCCACTGTTGCACATTCATGTGTTTGCTGTCTTATATGCTGGCACTTGACTTATAGTCTATCTTGTTTTAAGGATGTATTCAATTGTACATCACTTGTTGCCTCTTTTACTGCCTGCATTGTTTCATTTCACTGTTGCGGTCTTGCCCATAAATATTTGTGGTGGCTACAGTGCTTTGTGTTGAGATTTTGCCTTGTTGGGTTGCATTGCATTGATGCACTGATTTCATTTGCAAGCTGCTTGAAGGCTTGGAGTTTTGGTTCGACCATATTGATAGTATTTGGTCTGGATAGTTTGCATTATAGCTTGTACATTGATTTGTACATTGAGTTGAATCCAGCCTAATCGCTCGGATTTGACCTTGTGCTGATTTCTATTTCTTCACTGTGGTGGCGAGGCCGTACACCCGTGCGTGTACGGCAGCCAATCAAAATTGATGTTTGCTGTTTCTAAAATTGTTTTATGTTGCCCATTTCTATATATTTTAAATCATATTTCGATTTGATTTTGATTTGATGATTTTTATTGTTAATTGCCGTTTCGGCAATTCTATTCTTTTCTAAATCACCTTCATTTAGAAATCTTTTCATCTATCTCTATTGATATTTTAAATCTGCTGATTTATTGTTTAACACTGTTAAGTGTTATAATTTTCGTTATTTGATTCCTTTGTTAAAAGTATTGGATAGACGGGAATTATTTTGACTGTCGTCTATTTGATTATTATTGCCTCTATGCACTAATAACTGAGTTTGAATTAGACTGACCTGTGTATTATTTTCTTTTGAATGTAATACTCGGGTCAAACCGAGTATTTTTACAGCTTGAAGATTTTCGAGCAGCAAAGTTAGAGAGAGAGAGAGAGGGTAAAAGAATCATTTTAGTTTGGGAAATTTTGTATTTTAAAGATATTCCGCTGTATCAATTAAATACATTGTATAAACTCTGATGTATGTAAAAGAAATTCATAGTAATGAAATATTATTATTCTGTGTTTCTGTGGCTGATTCTGTTTTAATTACATAAACTAAATAACAATCCATTTTTTTGAACGTTTCGAGTTGGTTTATTACCGACTAGGGGCGGTCAAAAGGGCGGGATGTTACAAAAGTCGTCTGAGCCTGAAGTTGAGTAGCACGATGAACTCGAGTTCGATCTTTTCCAGGAAAGATGAAGGGCCGAATAGTCCATCATCTGGGAGCCTGTATTATTATTAACTCTATGTTTAGTAATTAGAATGAAATATGAAGGAACATTGTGCTATTTCCATGTATGTTTTTTTTGAATATGGGTTCAAACTTTTCTATTAAACTATAATCCAAATAAATACAAGAGCCAAAGTAGGCCCAAAGCAAAGCTAACTCTTCTACAAAATAAACAAGACAGGCCCGAACTTAACTTAGTCCAAAGCCCACCAATCAACAAACAACAGCCAGAAAGATCGAGACTGTTCTCACAGCCAAAAAAGGCAATATGACACTTCTACCACTTCAATAACTTCATTACTCTTCTTGAAACGAAAAATCTAAAAAGAACAAAAATGGCGGCCAGCAAGGAAGAAACTTCTTTGAATTCTAAGAGATGATCAGCAACAACCACTCAAAGAACATCAGCTAACAGGAGATCTTCGAACCATCCGGAAACAACGATGTAAGTATTAGATCTGAAACTGTCTTCTAATTAGATCTCATATCTTCAGACTAAAATTGATTATGTGACCAGGACGAGGATACGAGAACTCATAGCAACCTAAATCACTCGTTGTTGCTCGAAACCTCGTCTACTGTTTCCAGATCTGAGCTTCTTTCAAAACAATGGAAGCAGAGCTAGAAACCGACACTTCCTCAAGACGACACTTTAACAAGATAAGTCTCTAATAACCCAAAAATACAACTTCTTTTATCCTCATGTAAATTGATTTCCTTTAAATCTACTCCCAGATCAGTAGTGAATGCAAAACTAGGGATATCGAGAATGAAAACATGAATCGGAGGATGTCAGCACACCAAGGATGTTAGATCCCTCCAGAAATGGCAAGACATGTATAGACTCTGAAAGAGTTCTTCTGTTTATAACTCTAAGCTCAAGCTGAAAAAAGTCTTTTTTGTCCAAGACAGGATCACAATCACTCAGAGCAACCTGCAGATCTACATACTTATAAACTAATTCATTAATTATTGTTAAATGTAAATTATAATGTAATTTAAGAGAGAGAGGGAGAGAAATCACTGTAAATAATACAGGTTCGCGAAACCTGGAGCCAAAAGACATAGAAATAGAAAGATGGCAGAAGAACAATACTTATGATGAAGCAGATGAATCCCCAATTCAGCGTTGGGAGGTATATCCCCATTTCAATGCTATTGCTTCATTCATGCCAGTGAAGTTCTTAAAATGTTTTGATTTTGCCATTCTGATATTCATTGTCTGGAAAATTTTGAAACAAATCTGTGACCTATCAGTAAAACGTTTCTGAAAAATCCTATCATTCCTTTCTTTCCAAATGTGCCAGACATAAACGGAAAGAGAAAGTTGGAACAAATCTGAATTGAGACGTTTTGAGCTAGAGATAGAGACAATTTTCTGTAAATCCTCTTTTAAAGTGAAAGAAAATAGACTTTTCGGCGTGTGGAAAATTTTTTTACAGCTCCAAAGCCAAACATTTCCTGTAAAATTACATTGAAAAAATAGGTGGTCTATATTTTCAATGTGACTATTACAAAATAAACAATTTTGGTCCACGACTATCTGCTTCTGAAGTAATCTTTCTTTTGTCAAAAGATAGTCATTAATGGCTTTAAAAAGGCATACCTCCATTTTAGGAACGTGAATTTTGTTCCAGACCAAAGACGCCCAATACTTAATATCAAAACTGGATTGAACCGAGTTCCAAACTTTTTTAAACTGATATAATCTATCCTTAGAACACTTCCAAGACCAAAAATCTCTCTCCCTATTGTTGTGAATCATGACACCTTCAATTTCTGCATGAATTTGAAATAAAAAACTATACGAATCCCACTTCCACTCACCATTTCTTAAAATCTTACTGAGCGACAAATTTTCCGTTCCGGTTCTGAAAGCTGTGTCCCTACCAATGCGTTCCATAATAGTACTTCTATTTAACCATGGATCATACCATAAAGAAGTAGTTTTACCATCTGCAATGTTAAGGGAAAGGCAGTTCAAAGCTTCATGCCTATTCTTCAAAATGAATTTCCACACTCCCGAGTTGTCCGAACGCTGGTTAATTTCCCAAAAACTTTTAAGCCCTATATATTTACAATGCATAAGATTCGCCCAAATACCTTCTAAATTGATTACTTTCCATATCAATTTGATATATAGCGCTCTATTCATCTCTTCTAAATTTCTCAATCCCATTCCTCCTTCTTCTTTTTGCCTACACAAAACCTCCCAAGGAATCTTACTGCTACGGCTTTTCCAAAGAAAGTTTAGAATCAAGTGTTTAATTTTTTGAACTGTAGCAACTGGGAGACAAAAACATTGCATCCAGAATTGTATTATGGGGTAAATGGTAGATTTAATAAGTTCAAGTCTCCCAGCTAAGCTCGGCATTTTTGTTTCCCATCTACCAATCCTAACTTTGATCTTCTCTATTAAAGGAGAACAATCTTTATCCCTCAGATTAGCACTAGACAAAGGAATACCCAAATACCTTATTGGAAGATCTGTTTGTTGAATGTTGAGGATCGTACTAATATCAGTACAACACTCCACCCCTTTCCCAAAGAAAACGTTAGATTTCTCAAAGCTTAGCTCCAAGCCAGTAACCCTCTTCATGGTCTTAAAAACATCACTAATAGCAATAGCAGTTTGAGCATTAGCTTTAGTAAAAACAATGATGTCGTCAGTGTAAATAAGATGAGTCAATTTATTATCAAAGTCTGTAACAGGAGAAATAAGTCCAACCCTGACTTTTTCCTCCATCAGTAGCGTAAAGTATTCCATAACCAAGGTAAAAAGTATAGGGGAAAGCGGGTCTCCTTGTCTAAGCCCATTAGAACTCTTGAAATAACCGTGCGCTTCTCCATTTACAATGATAGAAAAAGCAGGAGTCTTAATTATGATTTCAATAATTTTCACCCATTTGTCTGGAAAACCCAAGCTTATTAACATATGTATGACAAAATCTCTATTAATCGAATCATATGCTTTCTTTAAATCAACTTTAATACACATATATTTGTTATCCTTTCTTCCGAGACCCCTGATTATTTCGTGAGCAAACAAAATTCCATCCCCTATTGATCTTCCTTTGATAAATGCCGTCTGATTCGGGGACACCAACTTATCCAAAAAAGGACCCAGTCTGTTACACAGGATTTTAGAGAAAACCTTGTATAAAGTATTACAACAGGCAATGGGTCTGAAATCTAGAATACATGAGGAATGGTCTTTTTTAGGAATCAAGTGAATAAACGTGTGATTCCACTCGTTAATTATTAAACCCTTTTAGGAATCAAGTGAATGTTTTTATTATTATTACCTTCAATAATTAATCTTGATTGCTGCCTTGAAGCACTTGCACTTTGTTCCTTATTCCGTCTCTATTTAGTGCAATTTAGTCATAACAGACTAACAATATTGAAACATGCATTGACATAACTTCACCAATGATAACAAAAGTACACCAGTGCAAAGATTGATATTATAAAAACTGATCAAATGTTAAAATGGAAGACAATATAAATTAGATTGTGTATTTAATTTTACGATAAATATGTTCCAGTTAATGAAGTTAAAATAGCAATGGCTTAAAATATATTATATCTAAATATTCTGGAAACACATGTTTATAGGATCCAATATAAGAAGCAATTAATGATAAAACTCGATAAGGACCTCACAAAAGTATCCGAGATAATGAAATTAAAACATTTTACTGTAATCATGAATGAACCTTTTACTATAATTAGAAAGGAAAGTTGATGACATGCCCACAGCTTCTCCATTTCATGTACTATAGATTCAAAAAAGCACAAAAAATCCTAGAAGCCATGGAAATGTTTAAATGAAACTTCTCGATTGCATATACTATAGATTCACTTGTATGTAGCATAGAAGTAGAGGTAAATATAGCAAGGATGTACCTTGGAAAGTTGATGATGTATGTAGATGAAGGTCAAATTAAGTACCTTTATTCCTAGCTAGTCAGTAAAACATCTTTATAGACAAAAATTTTATTGGAAGTTCCGGTTCATCCAACAACATGTCCCTTTTCACAAACACCCTAGTATTAGCACTTGAAACTCCTCGTGAAAGTGCCACATATAGTTTTCCATGACCAAATACATGCTCAGGTAGAAATATACAGGTATTTTTTATCATTTTCCCTTGTGCCTTATTTATAGGGATGGAAAAACACAAACGAATTGGAAATTGTTTCCCTATTAACATAAATAGTAAATTCAATTTTTCAGGTAGCTTCAGTGGGATTCCTAGAATGAAAACTCTAGTATCAACATAATGACCAGTGATGATTTTAGCATCAATGCAATTCTTATTGAGTTGTTTACATATAAGCCTCATTCCATTAAATAATTCAATTTTCGGATTCAAATTTCTTAACAACATTATCGGTGCTCCAAGCTTCAATTTTAGACAATAAGGAAGTAATCTGCCAGGAGTGATTGAGTTCAAAAATTCTTGTTGGTATAAATTGCGAGCATCGTCTTCTATTACATCATATGAATAGTAAGTGATTTCATTTCCAGAAAATATATTGAGTGCGTGTTCATTGAGCTTGTCGGCATATTCATTTAATTGTGTAATTAATGCTCTACTAAATATGTACTCTTTGTCAAATGCATTTTTTGATAAGTCGGGAAAAATTATATCCATTAACTTTGACAGTGGATTAACATCATTTTTGGCGTTATGACCATATTTGTTGGTACTTGAATCATTTCTTCATTGGTTGAAGGTTCGGTACCATCTCCAATTTGAATTAGAAATTTTGAATATGCGATATCATTTGCCGCCCTATGTTTTTCTTGAAATGCAAAATTTTAAAATTTTCCCATAAAAGTGATTTAATGATGCATGCATTAATCACTTCATTTCTTGTAGCTTTAGGTACAACCGGCAATATTTATCGAAAATCTCCTTCCATAATAAGGATTTTACTGCCAAATGGTTCTCTACATCCATTATATCTCTCATAGTTCTATCAAAGGCCTTAAAAGCATAACGACATACCATAGTAGCTTCAACCCACGTAAGAACAATTGATTGTTTTAAAAGTTTTGCTAATTTTGATTGTCTGCTTATTGAGCATGTTGATGTTGCTTTTGGTTGTAATGGGAATTTAAATCTTAAATGTGCAGTTCTTCCATCGGGTAGTATAGTTGCAGCGATACCAGATGTAGCGGTTGCAATTGCAATACTACCATCTTTTCTAACCGTTGACAAAATAGCACGGTATAAATATGTTTTCCCCATCCCTCCAGGACCATCTATAAAAAACAAGCCTTTTTCTTTTTTCACAATTGCATTCATAATTGTATTGTAGGCTCTCAACTAATCCTCATTCAACTTTTCAATAGCTAGTAAATCATCCTCGAAAATAGGAATCGCTAGCTCTTCTTCAATTAGCTCTAAAATATCATCACATGCATCACAATCATATGCCCTTGAGATATTTGGAAAATCATAATCAACTGTGCTATTGTTGTTCTGGAGAAGTTCTTTCAAAAGACAATTTGTTATAAGCATTTGGTTAGTAGTACTTGAATTTCGGTAATCTTCTACCATATGATTGAAAAACTTATACCATAACCTTCGCATAGTTGATGGATTGCAGAAAAACATGATAATAACAAATAATGCACTTAAAGGAATTGGCATCTTTGTACTTGATGCTTCGGTCAAACATTCTTTTAATACTATCTTTGTTTTCTAAAAGCCCTCTTTTCTCAGCGGCTTCTTTAAATGTTGGTCTCCTAACTTCGTCAGTTGTAAGTAAATCATTAAAAGAAGTCGGTCCTCTAATATGATTCAAAGTATTCTCAACAAAAAACATTCTCCTTATGTAGGTAGGACTGTGTATATTCTTGTAACAACCCGCATATTTGTCGATTTTATATTTAAATATTTTATTTAAATATAACATCGTTCGTCGGATTTTAGTCCGAAAACCTACTTTTTGCAAACAGTCGAATTAGGACTCGAGACCTCCTCCATTGAGTTCAAAATGTCGTTTGCGATCTTTTTGAGTGTAAACTTCGATATGTTTGGAGCTAGTCAAAATTTGACCATTTTCACTTTGGGTTTGGTTTTGGGTTCAGCCCCTTTGCCAACTTAACCCCCAAATCTGAACCTCTCCTCTCCACTCACTCTCACTTCCTCCTCATTTCAGTTCTAGAGCAACAATGGTGGGAGAGATGGGAAATTAGAATTCCCAAGCCCTAGTTTCCATTTGCAAATCAAGTTCTAGCTCCAAATTCAAAGAGAATCCATTGGTAAGCATCTCCTTCTCCTTTTCCAACTCTTTCTCCTTCCAATTTCAGAAATTCCTAACCCTAACTTTGGGAATGTTCTTCTTTTTAAGCTTTGAATTCAAGCTTGTTGAGTTGGAATAAGAGTAGTTGCTCTTGCCATTGCTCCATAGCATCTTCTTCATTTGTTTGGGTTCAAAGGTGAGATTTTTATCTCACATCTAAGTCAATAATTATCTTCGATTGTTAGGTATGAATTCCTAACACTTATCCTTGTGCAATTCCTGAGTCGTTGTTGCTCGACCGATCGTTATCGATGTCGTTTGGCCATTTTTTGGCCTAGGTTCAGGGAATGCCCTGAATAACAGTTTCAGCCGTCTGAACGTATGGTTCAGACGTCTGAATGGAATACTGGGAATTTTCTTCTCCCAGCATTCAGACGTCTGGATCAAAATTTCAGACGTCTGAATTGGTTCGTTTTGAACCAGAAAAGGAATAGGCTAAAAAGTGCCTATTTCAGACGTCTGAAATCTAGGATTCAGACGTCTGAATTCTGTTCTGGAAAATAGTTTATTTTCCAGATTCAGACGTCTGAATTCTTGATCTCAGACGTCTGAATCTGCTGTGTTTTGCCTAGTTGTTTTTTTAGCTTGAATATCCAACTCTAATCAAGTCGGGTTGATTCCCTTTTTGTGTTATCATTTATTATCGGCCACTTTGCTAAGTCGCCCACCTTTTTAAACTTAGGTCGCGTGTCTTCACTAAGTCGTACCGTTTTGACGGGGCGCTGCCCTGCACCCCGCCGTGGGCGCTGCCCCCTGGACCCCCGTATAACTCTGCGTAGGCAATCTTATCCGAAAACCATTCAACCGAACTTCTTACTTTGATGGTTTTGGGAATTGATTTCTTTGGATTTTATTCACGTCTCCGAATGTGAATTTTTGTGATACGTTTTATGACTTGTCACTTTAAAAATATAAAGGTTTCAATACTAATAGTAAATATCAAAACTCTTTCATCGAAGCGATTTCAACACTATTTTAAATATCAAAAGTTCGTTTTCTCAAACCGATTTTCAATCTACTAGTATATACAAGCCTTTACTTCACTCGAATGAGAAATCGACTTAAACGACTTAGTAAAACGGGTGGTATGAAACGCTTGCGTTCACTTCGTCGGTTAGCTCTTGGACTTGTTCGATTGAACCCTTTTTGTGACAATTTCCTAGTGAAGATTTACAGCTCGTTCGTAAATATTTAAGTTAAGCAAGTGGTTATGGGACATGAAGCTAAACTCATATATTTACTAGCTTGGTGTGATTGACACTTCCTTATGATCATGACGATCATTTTTATGATTTAGACTAGCGATTGAGCGATGTCTCTCATCGGTCTTCGGACCATTCGTGGAGCATTCGGCTCATCGGTCTTCGGACCATTCGTGGAGCATTCGGCTCATAGGTCTTCGGACCATTCGTGGAGCATTCGGCTCATAGGCCTTTCCCCCCTTTTATGTGATTTCTGGATTTCTTGTTTTGATTTCTGGATTTTTATGTCATTGACTTGTTATGAGTACAAGTTTAGGGTATGATGCCCTCTTTGGATCTTTGAAAAGATTCTTGTGATATTGATCATTTCTCATCGGTTGATCTCCTGTTGATCATCACTTTCATACTTATAGTAGTATGTCAGTATGGATATTCTATGTTTATGCCATATCTATTATTTTATATCATGTCATCTGATATTTATAGTTAGACTGATCCGTTTATTATTTTCTTAAATAATACTCGGGTCAGACCGAGATGTTACAGGTGCTTCTGCTTGACTTCCTCCCAGGATTTGCTACTCTGACTTTTGGCTATCTACTCTAGTTTAGTAGTTTTTGTTTGTATACATTTGAGATTAGACTCCTTGATGTATACATATTCTATTATCTTGCACTTGTATCTATTCATTCGTGTTATTGTGGATCTTATTTGACCATTACTCTGATGTACACTTTCATGTGTTATATTCATATCTATTTCCGCCTCTGTGATATGAATTGTCTGTGACTGATTTATGTTACGTTTATTTCTATATTTGTTTCCGAAGATTATATATAGCCACCGTGTGATAGCTTTGTGTTTGTATCGGTATGTCGGATTTCCTCCTTAAAAGATATGCATCCTATTCTATCTGACATATCGGTGCTCGCACAAAGAAGTTACATGGATGGTCGCTCCTCAACAGCCTTATTCTCCGTGCTAATTGACAGCACTACACCGTAGTGTTCTTGGTTAGCGTGGGTATAGAGGTGGGGCGTCACAATTCTACCAATCACCCTTACATTAGATACTCTTCTTTACCATTTTTTTCCATCTTTAAACCAAGGATAGTGCTTTGGAAATTCACGATATAAAAGTTGTCTTGCATGTTCATCAATTGAATTTGTATAGAAGAACTCTGTCAGCATTGTGTGTAGGTTGCTTTTATCGGCCAAAACTTCATTGATGGTTTGACCATTGGGAAACATGACACTTTGTTTATTTGGAAGATGTATTTGAAGACGTTCAACTGATGGATATATCTTGCTAAGAGAGAACCTAAAAATCTTCCATAATGCTTCTGGAGGAGAAATCCACCTTGCATCTATAATTGTTGTATCTCATTATAGTTATGTCCAGGTCGAACTTGCATTGAAACATGATCTAGACCTTTGTAGACATATCTGTAAAGATATTTAACGCTTTTTATACTACTACATATCTCTACATTGATGTGACTGTTACATTTACGTAGTAACCAAGGATTGTAAGGTACAACCCATCTGTTATCTACTATCAACTTTTAATTTCTATAAATAGAAACAGATTTTCCAATGTCGCGTCTTTTGTAAATTGGGTATGAATCTATGCCTTGAATAGTCACATTTGAAATTTTTTTTGGATACTCTCTTTTGCAACTATCATTTTTCATGCAAGGACAATTTCGATTTTGAGTACCACATGGTCCATGAATCATCCACTTCATCATATTCATTTGGATTAGTCAATTTGTCTTCATCTTCAAAGATAATTAGCATATGAATATGTGGTAAACCTATTTTTTGAAATTGAATAACACTGAGTAGCTACTTTTCCAAGTGCTCCTTCAGTAAAAATATCTTTTTTCAATTCCTTGTATTTCACAAAATGTCCTTGTCGTCAAATCCGATCTATCTTAGTAGTCTTGACCAGGTAGTAATTCACTAACTATTTCATCCCAAAGTGGATTGCATGTCTTGTAATGGATAAATTGGGTTTGCCATACTTATGCACTAAAGCCACTTCATCTTGATATCGTTGATACATATCATGTGGACAAGCAATATAAGAGGAAGGTAGTATTGTCTGTGTTCCAACATTATCTAAATAAGAGAATTTGTTAAAAACTTCATAAATATGAAATTTAATACGTAAAGGTATAAAAATGTACTTAATATAAGAGCAGGTTTTCAAATTCACAAACTACACACTTGCATCATTTTCCTTAGCATCTAAAGCATCTTGTAATCCCTGGTATATTTCAACTATGATGGTTTTTTGATTACTCCTATACCATCTTAGCCTGTTGGTATCTATCTTAACATAGTTATCAACGACGTTGAAACAATTTTCCACCTCGAAGAAAAAGCGATTTGTCATTTTCTCGAATCTATAAAAGAACATTAGATATTGATGAATATTAAGAAGTAAAAAATATAAATATATAAAACGTGTTATATATTAAATTGTACATACCTATAGAATATTAACATAATACTTGCGACATGAAAATTTATTGTCATTCTCATCTTGATTATTTATATCCCATCCATAACTTCCATATGGTAATAAAAGTGGATATTGCAACGGATCATAATAACCAGCTGTTTCAGGAATAGTTATGAGTTGTCCATAGTTTGTCTCAACTACAATATCTCTTTCATGTATTTCTTCACTTTCAGCTCCTTCTACCCAAATTCCAACAACTTGTGAAGAAGTTAGGAGAGTATACTGTTTTTGATTTGAAGATTGTTCTTTTATGACTAATTTACAACCTTTGATATTTGGTTTTTGTCCAAGTTGTTGAAATACAACTGCAAATCTATCATGTGTACTAAGAGTTTTTTACAACTTCTCCACGATATCTCAACTCAAAGTATTATTTTCTGCCAATCAATTATCAATTTCATGCTCTGTATCATAAATATAAAGTTGTAGAAATCTTGGATGATTATCAGATGTAGGTACCAAATTGCCTATTTTACGATAGATATTTCCTTGAGCATGAAATGTGTATCCTCCATCTTTACCGATGGCCATGTTCTCGTCAACATGAACTCCCATCGATGTAAATGCAAACATATGTTTATAAGCTCGTATGTTTTTTTCTGAATTTTTTTCCTTCATTTAATTGGTAATTGTACAAATCAAAGATCTCATTGGATGAAGAAATTGATTGTAAAATGATTTTTCCATCTAGACAACAGAAGTTATTTCGTGAAAGAGTTTTGCTTGAAAATGTTTGCATATTCTTGATTGTGGCAAATAGAATATTTGAAAACTAGAATGATCTATAAAGCTTCTTGCACAATTATGTCCTGCTGTAGTACTTCGACATGGTTGAGTAACTCTATGTGTTGTGTTCCAATTGATGTTATCTCTTTGTTCAAAAGATAGTGTATTAGTGTTCTGTTCATCTTCATTGTTCATTGACCCATTGAAATGTTGATTTACTCAAATTATTGATAAATAAAGTTCATAAGTATTTATTAACATGAAATTCGAATAAATTTTTTATTGTATTTAATATATATATATATATGTGTGTGTATGTGTGTGTGTGTAATAATAAAGAATTATAGTAAATGGTGCTCTTAATAATGCCTTGTATATTTCGGGTGCAAGGTAAAGAAAAGGAACTACCTATACTTATTTGTGATTCGAATAAGATATTTTCTTCACATCTTCTGGATTTTCTAATATGATAATTAGAGCGAACTTGCTTTCTTTTTTGCTTCTTTTTCAGCTTCTGTTATTGAATTTCTTTTCATTCTATCATGAATGTTATGACGCTCTAATTGTTGAACCCTTTGTTCTGGATTTAATTCAGATCGACATTGTCCTTTTCTTTCTGCCTTGATTTGAGCATCTAATAATGCTTCTTTTTGAGATTTCTCAATGATTCTAGGGCTTCTACGAAGTATCGAATATGGTGATTCATTAGATGTTCCTACTTGATTTTGGTTTCTTTCTAGGATTCTTGGACTTCTACGGGGTTGTAATTGAGAACTATAGTTTGATTCCATTGGTTGCGTTGAATTCTATTGGTATTTATTGCCCTTTGTAAGTGAACAACTTCATTCACTTCCATTGCTTAAATTTAAGCTTTCTCAATTATTCTAGGGCTTCTACGTGCTTTTGATTTAAAAGTGGATTAACTTCCATAGCTTGGTAGTGAAATGCACAGATTCAAGATTGGAAATTATTTGACACACAACCCTAAAAATAGAACATTTACTCTATTTTCTTTATCAAAAAGTAAAGATTATAAATCATTATTGTGTAAGAGCAAAGGTATGTACAGAGATGATTAAAAAATATTTAATTGTTAAGTAAACTATGGTATTCTCTTAATTTGAGATAATAACATAACCATTCCTTATAAGAAAATATTTATATAATGTTTATAAATCCTACTTCAAAGTATTTTCAATAGGAGTTAAAGTTGGCGTAGAAGAATATCCTTAAGAATCTCTCAAATTCCAAGCTATTCTATAAATAATAATACTTATGCTCAGTTCGAAAGTTGTTATTCCTATTAAGGATTGGTTAACTAATTTAATCAGCAATGGGCATAGATTAGTGCGTTATTGAACAAAATGTTTTGTCTTTTTATACAAAGTATTATTTCCAAGTACTGTTATGATCAAGGTTTCAAATCTCGGATTTTGGCCAATATCTCGGGCAAATATCTCGGCTGTCTCGGGCGATATTTAAAAGACTTATAACTAACCAAGCTGCCAAATCTCGGATTTTGGCTAATATCTCGGATTTTCATCTCGGCTGATCTCGGGGAGATTTAAAACCTTGGTTATGATTATATATTTATGTGAAATTGTTTTTAAGGTAATAGTCCATGCATAAATTTGTAATTTTTTTTTGTTTTCATCTACAAATAAATTTCCTTTTTAACGCATGTATCAGTAGATGTATCAACTGTAAGCACTATCCTAGAGTTTTTAATCCCAACTCATGTATTATACAATCGAGTGTAAAAAAAGGATGCACGTTAAAATAAGTATAGCAGTTTTTCGATGAATGAAAGATAGTTGGTTGCCTTGTTTGCTGATGTCAAAACACCTTTGTTAAAATGCGTACAACACCTCGCTTCTGTCTAAAACAAATTAAAAGTCTTTTGGGACTAAATGATTGTCGACAGCACTTCACTTCTTTCTCTTGTGCGCATAAAGTATGTTCCGTTGTATTTTTAAAAATAAATTAAAGCCTTTCGGGACTAAAGGCTTTAATTGGTTGTTGTATTTTTTTAAATAGTATTTAAATTTTATTTTCGAATAAACATTATATTCATTTTTTAATTTAACCAAATGCAATTTTGTGTGTACTTTGCAATTTCTTATAATATCATCGATTAAGGAGTGTCATCTTACACACACACATATCACTTTTATGGATTCTATTTATCTATTAAGAGGGTTTGTCCCTCTTAGTTCCATACTTGTAGAAATCATTGCTTATATTCATATTATATGAAATTTCAATCCTGATATTAAAGAAAATGTAAATGTTGCTGCTAAAATATATAATCAAAACTTGTTTGGTCAATATGTCCAAATAACAGCTGAAATAATAGCAATTGATGCCTATACACATAAGTACATTCATAAACTTTTTAATCCTTAGAATAAATAAAACAGATGGCGGAGTCTCATGCAAGACCCTGTTCAAATATGGTAATGGATTCTTAAATGTTAAGAAGGTAGAGAACAGACCTAAGAATTCATTAATACAAAAGTTCCACTATTTTAAATGTATTTAAAATAAAAATCATACTTTATTTTATTTTAGTGTTTTCAATTTAATTTATAGGATTTTGCACATTTCTCTTGCATTTATGGATTACTCATTCCCTACCTTAGCCACCAGTCCATAATATCCTAATCTCGTTGAGTGGATCCAACACATTTGGTCTACCTCAACATTATATTCAAACAGCTTCCTATCCTTCTATCTTAATGTCAGTGCAGGCATCCATCACATTATACAGGCTATTAGCTTCCTGTCACTTTATTTATGACATGATTCAGAACTACATTCCTCTCCCTAATGCTCAAGGCCTATTCAAAACCACATTCCACTCAACATGCGCAGTGCATTCAAGTACAGTCATTTCAGTTTGTATTAGCATCCTAATCCAACATTTATGCCCAACATTGTAGCATTCCAGTTTCAGCATCTATCGCAGTAACAAAACTCTTTCTCAACCTCCTACTAAATATCCCAGTCTATGATGCAACATGTTTCTAGCTGACCAAGTGTGAGGGTCGTTTCAGTATGCTCCAACTTAATCAATAAGAAATAAATATTTTATGGCTCGAAGAATACGTAGTAAAATCAAGAGAAGGTTTTAGTAAGGCCGAATTATAACAACAAATCAATGAATAAAAAATAAGAAATAGAACAAACTGTGTTAGTTACATTTCAAACTTGGCATAAGCTAATTTATAAAGAATTATGAAAAAAACCTGTCATAGATAATTTTTATATGTCTCATGTGCAATGCCTTCCTAAATCGTGTATTTGTAAAGCGGCAATGTGACAACTCACATTTCAGAAGGTTTAAATCGACAATAATCCACACATGTCCAACTTAAAGAATCCGAAACATAGATAATCAATGGGGATAATTAAGAAAAATAAGAAAAGAAGAAGAAAACAAACACAGAATCTTGCAATGGAATGACAAAATATAATAATCAAATAAACAGTTCTATGTAATCAAATAAACAAAATATAATAATCAAACACAGAGTCTTCATCCTCCAGAAAAACGATTTTCAATGCGCTGAAAAACTCAAGGATGACCCGAGTGTAATGAAAAGACAAAACACTCAAGTTAGGACTAAAATACTCTTATGTAAGTCAAATCAATACCACGAAATATGGGTGTAACAATGTCGGAGATGTTTACGGGATTTTACATCTCCTATCCAGTGTATAACGTGCGTGCAATAACTTAAGAGATGTTATGCAATTTCTATCTCCTAAGGATCCATTAAAAATCTCTATATATAGTAGAATACGCAATATATGTAATGTCTAATCAGTAAAATAAATATCAAAATATCGTTAAGGCTTTACATTGATCCACTTTAACACATTTTTATAGCATGTAGTCTATGCAGGTCCTGTAACACAACCAGTAACGTCGGTAGCCAGTGAGTCCCCTATAGGTACAATACTAAACCAAAGTCGTAACGGGCTCGCATAGAAGGCAGTGAGGCAAAGCCTAAGGTAGGATTCTACCAGTTTACCCTTTCTGGCTGGTCATAACCCATACGTGATCGACCGCGACCATCAATTCAAACAAAAGGGTGCACCCATCGAGTACGAAATCATAATAGTAATACGAGGGATCAACGTCGCTAGATGTGGCTAACCTCATTAACCAAACATAGACTCATGTTTTAGTCATTTTAATTATGACACAAGTGTCAAGGCTATCCATCATCATTCTCTTACTTCATTCCAGTAAACATTCGCGAATTCAACCGCTACATTCTGGATATCATCCACCGCATACACAGTTGTTAAAGTGGTTCCGATATTGACAAAGAGTATGCCAATAAGAGGCCCTGATCTCTTTAACAACCAACCGTCGTTTTACACACCGGTTGGTACATTTATATTTCGAAAACAATTCGTATTGGATATTAAAATATCATATTCGCTTCAAAATCAAATCCATTTTGAAATCATCATATTTACTCAAAATACACCATATCATTTTTGCCTTAATATCTCGATTTCGCTTCCAAAATTGTTTCGAATTTCAATTTAGGTTATAACTTCATTTTAACCTCATTCGCATTTAAGTCCAAGATTTAAATAAAAACATTCCACCCTTGACCAATTTGAATTTTTAGAAAATAGTTTGAATAGTTTTTAAAATAGCTTAAATAGTTAAAACAGCTTGTTAGAAAATAGTTTGAGTATTGAAAATGGTTTAGTAAAGTAGTTTGGAAAATCAAAATAATTTGAATATTTCAGAAGATAGATTTTAAATAGTTTATACTAAAATAATTTATTTGAAAATAGTTTCGAAGTCAAACTGATTCAATTCCAAATTTTCCAATTCAAATCAATTTCCATTTCGATTTAATCGATTCAATTTTGATTTCAAGTCGAATTTTACTTCGATTCCAATTTCAATTCAAATAAATTCGATTTCGATTTCGAATTAATTTAATTTCGCTTTCAATTCCAATTGATTTCAATTTCAATTCCAGCTTGAATAAATTTTAATTCAATTCCAATTTAATTTCAATTTCAATTCCAAATTAATTTCCATTTCAATTCCAAATTAATTTCAATTTCAATTCCAAACAAATTCAATTCAATCCCAATTTAATTCCGATTTCATTTTCAACTATCTGATTCAATGATTAAATTTCAACTCAATTCTCAAATTTAAACCATTTTGATTTATATCAATTTCGAGTTCGATTTTTAAAATATTGATTCAAATCACTTAAATCAAATTAACCTTCAATATTCAATTTAAGATCCAAGTTTTCAAATATAATTCAATTCCGAGCTCAATTTTTGAAATATCATTTATATTACTTTTACTTAGCAATATTCAAAGTTTGATTAAAATTCCAATCGTTTAAAACAAATCAAGTTCTGAAATTCAAATCATATTTCGATTATAACTTCAAAATCTCAACTTCGATTATTTAAACCATTCCTGTTATCAAATTTACATTTCAACGTTTCGAGCTCAAATTCTAAAATAATTCGATTTCTATAAATTCAATTATTATTTCTTTAAATCAAATCATTTAAATAAATTTAGATCAAATTTTTTGAAATCATTTAATTTATCCAATCTGATGTCCGTATATAATTTTCTATCCTATGGCCAAGTGAATCGGTTATTTCAATTTAATTCAAGGATGAATATATATAATTTAATCCAAAACATATGTCATAGGTATATATCATTTCAACATATTTCTTAATTTATTCAAAATAATTCGATTTACAGCCTTATATAATGTCAAGTAATTTACAGGGTGATAATAGGTTATATAAAAATAAACAAACGTCCAAATCATCCAAAATATTAATCAATAACAGCCATCACAATCAATCATCCAAACAGTCAATAAATCAAACAATTAACCAATTATCAATAATCAGGAATTTTTTTTACTAGCAGTTTAATTTTAATTTCAATTTAACTGTTAATCCAAAATTTCTAACAGATAAATTCCTACATCGATTTCCATGTCAGTTAAATTTTCCAAACAACTATCAATAAATTTAAATTATTCCACAACCTCAATTTAACTAACATAAAAATAATCTAGTACTTTGTGAGCATTCTAAAACACTCACTTTTTATTTGGAACTAAAAATATTTCAACTTCAAATAAATTCTAGATCCACTCTATGCTTAGATGACGTCACTACGGTCGCAACACGGGTTGTTTCGTCCGAAACTGGCCTCGCACGAAAAAATATGGATTTTTAAACATTTGCTAATTAACAATTTAATTATCATACTAATATAATAACAACCTAATTAAACAAATAAAAGCCGTACCCTTCTTCCTCAAGTTCATTATCGCTCCCTTCCCAGATCAGCGAACGCGACAACTGCCATCGTTTATCTTTTTTTTTGAATTATGAACGATAGCTCGCCAGCCCTCCAATCGCCTCCATGCCAGCACCGCGACCATCGTGCGTGAGTCAGAGAATATCGCAAAACCCCCCTCCTACGAAACCCTAAAAATTGAGTCGACGAGCCATAAAACGACATCACACCAGACCGCCTCCCTTCTCCAGGAACTCGCGATCGTCTTCGATCGTTGCTTCAGTTTTTTTTCCATTCATTTTTTTATAAAAGTTGATTGGCTGAAGAAAAGGAGAAGGAATGGGTAGAGGGACACAGATATATGCGGCAACGTACGAAAATTTTGTTGAGGGAAATAGAACTATATATTATTTAATTAGTGAATATCTCGCCAAACGACCGCGAATTCCCGAACTCCAAACGAAGCGTTCCGCCTGCCATTCCTAATATTTTACCCACATTCCGAACACAATGAAATTAGTCTCAAGTCCTAATTCGATCGTATGTAGAAGATAGCTTTTGAAATCGAATTATTTTAATTAAATTCTAAAATTAATTTCTACGTGTTTCAAGCTCGCACGGCCAAACGACAAGTCTGATCGCTGTAAAACATGAAATCCTACAATAATTCACTATTACAGATCCGATGAAACTGGTTTCGTCGAAATCCGAGGCAGTGGCCAAAATGGCTATTTTTACTCATTAATTAAAACGAGCAATTTTCAAAATTTAATTTAATCAGTTTAAATTTCATTTTTAAATTTAACAATCTTCTTTGTTGTTTAAATAAAATTTAAATCAACTTTCGACACTATTTTCATTCGCATTAAATCCAGGATTCAATTATTTAAATAATTGCAACATAAATTTTAAACAATTTAATTATCCTATAAATCACCATATTTCAATATAAGTTATTTAACGTATAAAAATTTAAATTTAAAAGAATTGAAATAATAAAACAACTACTTCCATTTTACATTAATTCAATATTCAGTATTCAATCCCAACTATTTATTATAACACGTTCAATATATAGAATTTCATTTCAATAGTTGTTATTGTCTAAATCTTCGGAATTAGTATTTCATAGTTTTATTAAAGTTCATATTCAATAAATTACATAAATAACGATTAAATTTTTATTTTTAACCGTTTTTGTCCAATAACCCTATTAAATTTAATAATTTAAAATAGTTAAAAATTACGTGTCGTTACATTCTCCCCCTCTCAAAATTTTTCATCCTCGAAAAGGGACTAAGTACAGAATTTAACACTTGATATATTTAATTCAAAACAATCAACTTATAAAACATTAAAATCTTATTTACAAAACCATTAAACGCTTTCGCTGCGCCACTTTGATATCGGTTTTACGGAGATTATAACTTATATATAAAACAAGTTATAGAATTTTTTTTTAAAACTTCAAAAATTTACCAACTCCCAGATTTAAGAAAAAATTCGGCATAGTCTCCTTTGCACGACTCGATCGGAAATTTTTACAATACAATATATATTACAAATATACCAAATAGATATCAAAGATACATCTCATCTCAATGATGCGGCATCTCGAAGGGAAAAATATAATATCGCGGTATGTAATCCAAGATACGTACCTTATTATTATTAATACGAGCGATTTCGCTCGTATTAAGCAAGCAAAAGCAACATAATATGCAATCGAGCTCCAAAAGCGAGCATACACTCTCCGTACCTACTAAACACTCAATAATAGATGAGAATATGTATATGGGAAGAGAAATCAATATATAACATAACTATACAACAACTATATAAGCAAACATAGCCATGTAATAAAAGAAACATCCAAACAACCATATTCATACGAGTTTTATTCATAACCATACTATTATTCAATGTCAACATTTCAATTCATACACTTCCATTTCTATTAACATTCATTTCACTAACATTTTAATTGACTCAGTTTCAATTAATTTACATTCACATCCAATTTATTTGCATTCACTTTATTTACTTCTTAATTGATTAACATTCACCTATTAATATTCATTTCGTTAATCATACTATGGATTTATATTCAATTCATTCGTTTTTAGTTGATTTACATTCAACTAATTTGGTTTCAATCCATTTTTATTCAATTAACAATATTCACTGCATTCACATTTGATTGATGACAATTCAATGTATTTACATTCAATCAATTTACTTTCAATTGATTAATATTTACTTTAATGATATTAATTTTATTTATCATCTAATGAATTTTCATCCCATTCATTTGTATTCATTTGTTCATATTCATTTGCTTAGCTTATCTCATTCAATACAATTTACTCAAGCAACCATTCCAAAATTTTACTTAATTTAATATAAACAATTTATGCTATACAGCTCATTTTTATTATTACTTCATAACTTAAGTTTATTTTTAATTCATCAACAATGTTTCAAACGATATTCAATTTACTAAATTACTTTATCGGTTCATTTAATTAATTCTTTTTTTTCCAATCATTAATAATAAAAATTTTCATTTCATAACTCAAGTTCATTATTAATTTAAATCATAATTAATATCATTTTTTTACTTTAGTTGAGTTACTTCCATTTATTCCTACTTACATTCAATTCATCTCACAACTTAAGTTCATCTTTATTCCAAATTAAATTCGACTTTATTTAACTCATTTCATCCATTCCTTTCATTAACCCATTTCATGTATTCATTTCATTTAACTTTACTTACGTTAAAAATTTTGTTTCATAACCCAAGTTCATTTTATTTCAAAATCAATTTTATTGTACTTTTCTTAAGTTAACTTTCATTCATATACTCATCTTATTAATTTATTTCCTTAAGTTTGTTTTATTTCAATTAATAATCATTTCAGAAAGTTACAATTACATTTCAAACACCTTTTTGCAAATTCACTTTTGTTTTTTCAATCAATTTACATAGATATGAATTTATTTATCATTTGTTTACTTTCTTAGAACATTAACTAAGTTTATACATTTCTTATAACAACTAAATTTAAATTTTATTTAAGTTAAACCTTTTCTTCTCTTATCATTCATATTCAACAATTTTAAATTTGTTTTAGCTTAATAATTCTCAAATCTATAAGTTATACAATTCATTTAAAATTCCATTTTATTATTTTATCTAATTCATTTTAAATACATTTCATATTTTATTTAAGCTTTCATGAGTTAAATTATAATTTATTTACTTTATTTCACTAACTCGATTTATTAACATTCTTAAATTAGTTCTCTTATCTTATATCTCAAATTAAAATTTTCCCTTTTGTTTGCTAAACTAAAATGTGAAACCATTTTAAAATTTAGATTTACTTTCCTGTTCAAATTTATAAGTTATAAACTTATTTCATATATATAATAATTTCAATTCATAAGTTCAAAATTATTTCATATATTAATCAAATCATATTTGGAATATTTTTTCTTTTCTTCTTTCACAATCAAAACTTGTTTTAATCGAAAATAAATTTCTTTTGGTAGCAATACTCACTTAGAAACTCGAAAATGAGTACTGGCGATGCTGCAGTCATCTCGAGAACTATTTCCCAATGACTAAAGCGAGTTCAATGCTTTGTTTCTTTCAAAAATTCTTTCAAAATATATTTCTAGTCAAAACACTTTCAAATAATATTATTATTAATTTTGATGGTTTGAAACAATTTTGATAACAAAGGGATTCAAATTCTAAAATTCTCAATTTTTAAACCCTTCTATTTATAATATAGCTTATAAGATTACATTCCTTTATTATGAAAATATTTCATTAATTTACATCTTTGTTATTCCAAACAATTTTTATTTTAATTAGATTTCAATTCAATTTAATTATCAAATGCTTCATAAAATAAAATTCATTAAGTATTCGTTTTATTTTTATATTCAACCAATAATCAATAATAATTAAATATTATCATCTCCTAACTACTAGCATTCATTAATAATTATATTGGCTTATGAAAGTTATAAATTTATAAATAAAACATAATTTTAGGTAAAATTATTTAATTTACTCGATTTTAAAACAATATTATGTCGACTTGCCTCGTTTAAGTGTTTAGAAATCCCTATCGATAACATGGCGTCCATGCACCGACCAGAATTCATAAACAGCTCAACGGATAAGTAAACACAATACAAAAAGTTTTATAACACTAACAAGTATGCTCTCTCATATATATACACTCAAACATACTCATTCTAGGATATTACTACCCTATCTCTAATGAGTCAAACCCCACAAAGCTAAGGTTATCGCTATACCTTGCTCTGATATCAACTGTGACGACCTATATTTCAGAAGGTTTAAATCGACAATAATCCGCACATGTCCAACTTAAACAATTTGTAACATCCTGAAATTTTCAACCATTCGCATCCATACATGTCGGATTTGAATTGCTCAAAATATCAGATTGTTAATTTAAAATTTGGCAAAACTCAACATATACAGTAAATAAATAATCACAAGATCACAAGCACAGAGTAATATAAAATAATGCAGCGGAAACAAAAGAATAGTAGTTCATGAAGCTAATATATATATAACAGAGTTAAATAAGATACAACAGATGTCTCGAATACATAGATATCTCAATATAATAGTAAAATACAAGATCTGAATACATCACTGGAATCAACTGAATAACTGAAAGCAAAATCGATATAACTGGATCTCCAAGCGAAGCTCCAACTCCAAAGGTGAGTCTCAAACACTGAGTCACTCAGTCTGACCCGAGCGTAAAGCAAAACACAAAACACTCGAGTCAGGATTAACATTCTTATATCAATAAATCCAACTCAAGTGAAATATCAACCGAAATACAAGTAACTTAAAGGATGTTTGGGATAACCATCCTCTAAGGATCCATTAAACTATCTACTATGTAGTAATATACGCTATTATAGTAATGTCTATAGTAAAGTAAACTATTAAAATAGCGTTAAGGCGTTACCTATATCCCCCTTAACACATTTTATAGTGCCACTAGTCTATACAGTACCGTAATACTCCGTAAACTGGAGCTACCAGAGGATACTCCATAGGTACGACACAAATCAAACTCGTAGTAAAGCATGCTATGGTAGGTGACACGACACAACAAGGCAATGCTAGGGTAGATATACCAATTATGCATCCGGACTGGTGGTGACGCAGAGCCGCAGCAATCGCCCACCTCGACCACACTCTCGAATCAAAGGTACACACCAAATCAATTACAAAGTAATAGAATGGCATACGATGGAGTGTGTCCGATAAGAGGAGCTACCTCATTTGCCTAGAATCGCTCCTATTTTAGCCACCTTATGCCAACTCACGGGAGTTGGGTCCACGTAAATATACCTTTAGGATCGTCGCCACCATCCTACTTCATTCTGGAATATCCACCGCGTACACAGTTGTTAAAGTGGTTTTCGGTATCGACAGAGTGTATGCCCATATCTGATCCTGATCCCTTTAACAACCAAACGTTATTATAACACCGCAGTCATTTCAAAATAGTTTATACTTCAAAACCAGAATATCATTTTCATTTCAAAAACCAAATCAATACGATATCATTTTCACTTCAAATATATCCATTTCCAAAAATCATATCACTTCCAAAGTTATAACGCTTTCGAAATCATAAGTCTTTTAAAATCAAAACACTTTGGAAATAAAAACCTTGAAATTCATAACACTTTGAAATCATAGCTTTGAAATCATAGCTTTGAAATCATAGCATTTTGGAATCCATAACACTTTCCTCTTAAACAGTTTAGATATTAAAATTAGTATATATAATGAAATAGTTTATAAAATATAAATAGTTTATATAAAATAGTTATAAGTTAAAATAGTTTATAATAAAATAATTTATATTGAAAATGATTTATATTAAAATAGTGTATATTAAAATAATTTATAAAGTAAAATATAAATAGTTTTAGATATAATTTAAAAATACTTTATATCATAAATAGTTTCCTCAAATTTCACAAATTGATTCAGATCAATTCAAATTGCAAAATAAAATTTAATTCAATCTTAATTCATTAATTTCAACCCCATTTCAGTTTCTCAACAAACCATTTCAAATTATATCAATTTCAAATACAAATTTGAAACCACAAAATAAACCATTTCAATTTCAATATATTTCAAAACTAAATCGGTTAATTTCATTTATATCTCAAATTCATTTTACTATTATTTAGTTTTGAAATATTTACTTAATCATTCCAATAACATTTAAATAAACTTCAATTACAAATTAAATAAACTAAATATCCCATTTCAATTTATGTGAATTGGAAAATATTTATTTAAATCACTTTTAATCAAAATCAAGTTATGAAATCATATCTTTAAAAATCTCAAATTTAATAATTTCAAATCAAACTTATTTAAGTATAATTCTTAGATAAATAAATTTCAAACAAATTTCCAACTTGAATTTATAAAGTCATTATAAACTCTATAATTGAAAAATATAAATTTTCAATAAATACTTAAACAATATTAAACATTAATCTATTTATATATTTTAAAAATAGAAAATTGATAAATAAATTATTTAAATTTAAAATTTCAAAATTTACTGATAGCTATACAATTTTCAAAACATATGATTTTAGATAATCTAAATTTTTAAACTTTATAAATACATTTATATATAAAATCATAAAAAATAATATTTAATACACCATATACTTCTTTCCAAAACCATAGAAATCAATTTCAAAATATTTATATATAGACCAACGGTGTCTGTATAAACTTTTCTATCCTATGGTCAAGTGATACAGATATTTATCATTTCAATTCGCAATTTAAATATATACGGGTATATATCTTTTCAACCCGCAATCCCAAATTCAATTCAATGAAAATCGCTTGGGTTTATCATTTTAACCCATAATGATTTTCTCCTATTCTACAAATCGTTCGGGTATGTATCATTTTAACCCATAGTGAATTCTATACTAACAAGGAACTTGCAGAGTGATAACAGATATGGTAATAATATAACATGCATATATCGTCAATGTAAATAACGGATAATGGTGTCAGATGTCACGGGTGAACAGATACAGATAATGGCATATATATAAAAATGTAAATAACTAGCAGTAGCATATTTCAATTGTCGTTTCAATTGAAATCAAATTTAATAAATATAAGAACGTTAATCATGAGTGATTGCACACCTTTCGAGGCTAGTTAGATTTGACAAAGAGTTGTGCTACAAATTCCAAAGCAACGCTAGATGGACAGGATTCGATGAAGAAAACAAGCACGACGGACAAAGCAGATAAATGGGAAGTCAATGAGAACTAATCAGAATCAGTTTTGATATAAACTGAATATAGATATATTATTAATATATATTCAGTATTTTAATTTAAGACAAAGATTAAAATATTATAAAATTTCTAAATCATTATTCTTAAACGCAAGCATTTTTAAAGGAAATCAAAGGTATATATGTTATAATTAAAATCAATACTTATATATATATACTTTCAAAGTGAGCCCCAGTATATGCTTTAAACTTAAAATTCTGTCCATCAAATCTGAAATATACCGATTGAAGATCATAGTATCTGTTTGCGCCAAAAATGGTCACAAACCCCAAGTATTGTGAAAGCACCAGTGTATGAATACAGGTCAGCAATATTCAAACGCAGATCTCAGATCTAAGCTAGCAACAAACAGCAATCCAGAAATAATGAACAGTGACACACAATTTATAGTGGTTCGGTTATCTCCGGCCTACGTCCACTTCAAGGTTTTTATGATTTTATTGCTCGATGCTTGAAGATTACAATTTATTATCGCATAGTACAACAGACTTTATGATTATAATCTGAATCTAAGGCAGCAATGGTGATCTGGAGTAAATCTAGCAGAGTCTGGGCGCTCTTTATCTCTCAAAATTGTCCGACCCCCTTTCTGAATGACCAGGGGCTCTATTTATAGGTGTAGGAGGCTGATATTTCACCTAACTTGAAGGTAGACTAGTTCTGGCATGTGAGGGGGCCCATACACCCGCTTTCAGGAAATCCAGGCCCACTTTGGGATCGATTCGAAGTCCATTCGAATCGATCAAGAAATTGTCCAATCGAGCTGAAATTTGGTGTGGACATTCTTCAACATGTGCGCAAGCTTCTGTGAAAATTTCATAGCATTTGAAGTTGTAGATCTCGAGATATGATCGATTCAAGATTGCATTTCCGGTTGACATGCTTGGTTCGAATCAATCCCCTTCGAATCGATAGGGTCGAATTGATGGTTTGCGCGTGTGAATGGTGATGTGTCGCGCGCGCTTCTCGGGTTGATCCAGCTTTTTCTCCGAGTTGATCGAGTCACTCCGGAGATTTCACCGCGTTCGTATCCATGCTTACTATGTCGACTCAGGCCTTCCTGATCCGATGGATACGAACGAGTTGCCTTCTGATGGATTCAAAGGACTTCAATTCGATGGGTTCGAAGTGGAGTAATATCATGGATTCGAAGGAACTCAATTTGATGGATACGAACCAGATGGGTGTGAGGTCTCTGCTATTCTGATCGATGCGGAGGCAATGGATTCGAAGATAGCTCCTGCCGATGGATACGAAGATGTTGGTGCGAAGTCCATGGATTCGAACCGAGGCGTGATGATGGATACTGAGGTGAGGCCACTTCCTCCAATTTGCATCGATCATAACTTGATCATATGAACTCGGATTAACCTGAAATTTGAAATGTAGCCTTCTCTAGCATTGATCATCATCTCCAATCGATTCCGTCCCGATCGAAGCCCGGTCAAATTTTGACGATATCCATTGCAGCCTTGTTTCCAATTGAACTCCAATCCTGATATCCATCATTCCTTGCCAATTTGTTGATATTCCAGCCTTGACCAAAAGGTGGGATAACATTTGCCCCCCAAAACATGCCTTATGATAATAAGGCGTGTTTTGAATAATTCCGTATCCGATATCCAAAGTCCATAGCCAATTCCATATCCATCCGAACTCGAAGACCAAGCCTTTGATCCATTCTTATCCAATAGCCAATAGCCGAATCCAGGACCTCTCCGGGTCGGTGTCCAAATCCATAACCTCACTGGGCTCTTTCCAAGCGCAATCCACACCTGACGACCGTGGTCCAGTGTCCCTGGACGTTGAGCTATCCTCTTCGGGTTCTTGCCAAGCGCAATCCACACTTGACGACCTTGGTCCAGTGTCCCTGGACATTGAGCTAACCTCTCCGGGTTCTTGCCAAGCGCAATCCACACTTGACGACCTTGGTCCAGTGTCCCTGGACATAAGTAATGCCGTGGCTTAAGTCCTAAGCCGAATCCTGGTCGCTTCGGACCCTTGTTGAGCATAGTCCATACTCAATGACCTGAAATGATAACCGATAATATAGGGCCTAAATCCTAGGCTGAATCCTGGTCTCTCCGGACCCTTGCCGAGCATAGTCCATACTCGACGACCGTTTATCAAAAACCAAAAAGAATCCATTCAAAATCCAATCCAAAATCCAATCCAAAATCCAAATAAAATCCGAAAGTCAGAAATCCAAACCAACATCCAAAACAGAGAATCCAAACTAGAAAGCAAACAAAACCAGGAGTTCAAACCAAACTCCAAAACCAAACCAGAAAAACGAGTGTCCAATCCAAAAACAAAAGACAGATTTTGCAAACCATGGCTTCGTAGTTTATCATCATTCAGAGCATGCCTAGGGGCTATCTCCGTCCCCATACATGTGTTAATGACTTGGTTGCTCGCCAATGGTTTGTTACTTATTTCATATTACCCCGGTCAATTGATGACCAATCGACCATTATTCCTGTGCCTCACATCCTCATGGCTTGAGGTAGGCGGTGGTTGCTCCTGCTCCACCGCTGCATTCCGAGTCCCAACATACTGCCTCAATTGTCCATTCCTCATATGCTCCTCAACTATATCCTTTAAGTGCCTACAGCTATTGGTATCATGCCCGTCCAAATCGTGGAAGAGACAATGCTTTCCTGATGCCCTCTCCCGCTCGGATGGTTCTCTCCTAGCCGGCCTCTGGTAAGGAAGGCGATTCCGGGTTTCCATGTATATCCGCTCTAGTGTCTCATTTAATCCTGTGTATGTGGAAAACTTTGGATCCTTCCATCGCTTCCTGGCTTTTCCTGAATCGTCGTCCAGCTTCCTTTTTTCTTTATCTTTATCCGAGTTTCTGTTGGATGGTCTTCCACCCTCAGTCACATTCACCTCCTTTAACTTTAAGTCCATACATGCGTCTTCTTGTCGAAGGAATCTTTCAGCTTCGTGAAAGAATTCCCCGAGATCCAGTGGTGGGTCTCGTATTAAAGATACCTTAAAATCTGAATCCTCTCTGACTCCCGACACCGCCACCATCAAAACCATTAATGGATCCGGCCGATCCACCGAAGCTACCGCCGCATTGAACCGAGTTAGAAAAGCGCTAAGTGATTCATCCGTCCTTTGCTTTACTGATGTTAACGTCATCACGTTCTTGAGTCTTTTGATATGAACCCGAAACTGTCCCAAAAACCTATCCACCAATTCCTTTCAAGTCCTGATAGATCCTTCTTCCAGCTGCCTAAACCACATTGCGGCTAGATCTGTCAAATACAACGGGAAACATCTGGCCATCACTTCCTCCGATGCCCCCAGAACTTCCATGTGTCTAGTGTATCTCATCAAGTGATCAGTTGGGTCAGCCTTGCCATTATATACTTCCACGCAAGGTAACTTGAACTTAGGTGGATTATGAGCTATCCTGATTTCCCGAGCGAACGGACTCCTGTTCACTCCTTCCAAATCTCTATTGGTCAAGCCTCCACGCAGTCTTCCTAATGATTTCCATTAATCCAGCATTGTTTGTCAAGGGTTGCCCCCCGTGCTCCCGAGGGAACTCTGGCACATATTCTTCATGTGGCTCACTAGCAGCAACGTTGGCCCTAGCCTGTTGAACTCCTTTCCAAAGGTCCTCCTGTATTGGATCCTACGGGCCTGCCCCCAAGCTCTTGTTGATTGCCCTCTGGCTCTGTATTCTGTTCTCTGTTGGGTTCTGCAACCCTAGTTCCTTGTTCCATATTTGCAGTCGTTGTAGTTGGTCCAAGGTTCTGTGTTCCTGCAGCTCTCATCTGCTCGAAGAAAGTCTGCATCATATCCTGTTGACTCTTCAGCAACCTCTCATGCAATGAATTTGTCATAGCTTCCATTTCGTCTCTGGTAATGTAAATCGAAGCTTGTCCTTCTCCAGCTCCGGAGGACGCCTCTTGACTTCCTCCTTGTTGGCTTCTCTCAGCTCTTTGTCTTGTTTGTCGAGTCATTGTCGAGTCAATCTGAATCCTTCAAACTTTCAAATCTAAACTTTGAATCTGGTGTAGCGGGTGCTAGTTCTTCTCAGTGAAAGCACCAAAGTGTTTGCGCCAAAAATGGTCACAAACCCCAAGTATTGTGAAAGCACCAGTGTATGAATACAGGTCAGCAATATTCAAACACAGATCTCAGATCTAAGCTAGCAACAAACAGCAATCCAGAAATAATGAACAGTGACACACAATTTATAGTGGTTCGGCTATCTCCGGCCTACGTCCACTTCAAGGTTTTTATGATTTTATTGCTCGATGCTTGAAGATTACAATTTCTTATCGCGTAGTACAACAGACTTTATGATTATAATCTGAATCTAAGGCAGCAATGGTGATCTGGAGTAAATCTGGCAGAGTCTGGGCGCTCTTTAGCTCTCAAAATTGTCCGACCCCCTTTCTGAATGACCAGGGGCTCTATTTATAGGTGTGGGAGGCTGATATTTCGCCTAAATTGAAGGGAGACCAGTTCTGGCATGTGAGGGGGCCCATACGCCCGCTTTCAGGAAATCCGGGTCCACTTTGGGATCGATTCGAAGTCCATTCGAATCGATCAAGAAATTGTCCAATCGAGCTGAAATTTGGTGTGGACATTCTTCAATATGTGCGCAAGCTTCTATGAAAATTTCATAGCATTTGGACTTGTAGATATCGAGATATGATCGATTCAAGATTGCATTTCCGGTTGACATGCTTGGTTCGAATCAATCCCCTTCAAATCGATAGGTTCGAATCGATGGATTGCGCATGTGAATGGTGACGTGTCGCGCGCGCTTCTCGGGTTGATCCAGCTTTTTCTCCGAGTTGATCGAGTCACTCCGGAGATTTCGCCACGTTCGTATCCATGCTTACTGTGTCGACTCAGGCCTTCCTGATCCGATGGATACGAACGAGTTGCCTTCTGATGGATTCAAAGGACTTCAATTCGATGGGTTCGAAGTGGAGTAATATCATGGATTCGAAGGAACTCAATTTGATGGATACGAACCATATGGGTGTGAGGTCTCTTCTATTCTGATCGATGCGGAGGCAATGGATTCGAACATAGCTCATGCCGATGGATACGAAGATGTTGGTGCGAAGTCCATGGATTCGAACCGAGGCGTGATGATGGATACTGAGGTGAGGCCACTTCCTCCAATTTGCATCGATCATAACTTGATCATATGAACTCGGATTAACCTGAAATTTGAAATGTAGACTTCTCTAGCATTGATCATCATCTCCAATCGATTCCGTCCCGATCGGAGCCCGGTCAAATTTTGACGATATCCATTGCAGCCTTGTTTCCAATTGAACTCCAATCCTGATATCCATCATTCTTTGCCAATTTGTTGATATTTCAGCCTTGACCAAAAGGTGGGATAACAGTATCTACAATTTGTAAAACCCTTACTTACATCCCTATATCTATAATAAAAATCAATATAGACCTAGTTCATTATAATATATATAGAAATCCAACAGATTGTATATGTATACTTGACTAATAAAGTTATATAAAGACTAAAATATATTATAATTAACACATTTTAAATACAAAGTCTGATATGCAACAGATCATATATATATATATATATATCTATATTCCTAACATGACTTACAGCTATATTATCAGAAAAGGCTGCAAGCTGGTAGTAGTACTAGAATATAAAACACACATTTTTATCAAAGTCCCTTATCTTACTATCATATATGTAAACAACAGCAGTTTATACTTAAAACTTATAAAACTTATATACATAAACACCAGTTGTATAAATCTTATATAAAATTATATATTCATATATATATATATATCAGAACTTTATAATATAATGAGTTGTACACAATTAAAACTATGTATATATTGCAGCTTGTATTACGAAGTATATATAATCATGTATAAAGAAGTCTGCAGCTTATTTTTTTACAAAACAAACCATTATAAACGTATATACTACTGTACTATAAACAGACTAACATATACACATGCATAACTTGGTATATAAATATATATAACGTATTACTTTAGAATAAAACATATATATAAGTCTTAAACAGAACATCAACATATAATCTTATCTAATAATATATATAATATATACCCATGACAGCAAGCTTTAAATATATAGACTAAATATATAAATAATACATAACTTTATATAATAAAAAATACCTATGCAATAATATATATAAGCACAAGAGGAAGGAACTGCTGCGAACAAAGGGTGGAACACGATGCGGTCACGAGGAAAAGTGAGGAGGTGCAGAAAATAGTATGCGCAAGGATGAAGAGAGAGAGAGGAGCAAGCCGAGCAGAGGAGAGCCGCGAGTTAGCGTTGGTGATGGGACGGTTGATAGGGAGGCAGTGCGCGGCGTTTAGGTGGAGGATCTCTAGGGAGAGAGGACGTGGGTAGGTGAGGAAGTAGCAGGCTTCAACAAAATATATTTTTTTCAAAGATTATACATATAAAGTATATTTCCTCAAAAGAAGAAGAACATAACAGATGAGTAGGGAAGAGAATGAATCGATTTCCAAAGTAAAACAAGTGAACCAGAGACCAATTGAAACAGTGATAATAGTAATAACCACAATTTGAATTTCTAGGAATAATAAAAAGGCCGTTTGATTTCGCGGTAGGAAACGAATGGACAAAAGAAACCAAAAGTCACAAAAACCCGTTATCGATACGGTTACCGTTTGGTGGATTTTTCTGCGAACCGGACTTCAAAACACAAAATTGAATATACCGTAGAGATCAGCACGACAAGACGATCAAAACGGTACACAGACGTCAGTGGTACGATTATCCGATCAAAAATCGATATCGGTACCAAAATGCTGCTATTTCGTCGAAAATAAGATCGACGGAGCAATAATAGTCCAAATTTGGAGAAACGAAATATGACGTCTCACTCAGAAGATGATTTATAAATTTTCTATAGAAAAATATTTAGGTTTGGAAAACATTTTATTTTCATCAATATTAACTGATTAAATTGAAATAGAATTACACAATAAAATTTACCTGTACATTTTCTGATGAAAATTTACCGGTTCCTATGTTAAAATAGATGCATTCCAAATATCAATTTTTTTTATTTCCAAATTTTTTTATTTAAAATTTCACAAAAATTCAATTAATTACGTTATTAAAACTGTTAAAATTTACGGGTCGTTACACAATCCGAAACATAGATAATCAATAGGGGTAATTAAGAAAAATAAGAAAAGAAGAAGAAAACAAACATAGAATCTCGCAACGGAATGATAAAATATAATAATCACATAAACAGTTCATGAAGTTGTTTACTATACATTTGATTATAATATATACAACATTTATAAGAGTTATATATATACATCAGGGATAAATAATAAATGCAGCAGAATAGCATGATGCAGAGAATAATAATAGTAATAATATACCACAAACCTTCGTCTTCGTCCTTCGAAAAAATGATATTCAATGCGCTGAAAAACTCAGGGCTGACCCAAGCATAATGAAATGACAAAACACTCGAGTCAGGATTAAAATACTCTTAGGTGAGTCAAATCAATATCACAAAATATGAGTGTAACAGCGTCATAGATGTTTATTGGATTTTACATCTCCTATCCAGTGTATAACGTGCATGCAATAACTTAAGAGATGTTATGGAATTTCCATCTCCTAAGGAACCGATAAAAATCTCTATATATAGTAGAATGCACTATATATGTAATGTCTAATCAGTAAAATAAATATCAAAATAGCGTTAAGGCTTTACATTGATCCACCTTAACACATTTTTATAGCATGTAGTCTATGCAGTCTTGTAACACAACCAATAATGTCGGTAGCTAGTGAGACCCCTATAGGTACAATACTAAACCAAAGTTGTAACAAGCTCGCATAAGGATAAATATGACAAGGCATGTGAGGTAATGCCCATGGTAGGATTCTACCAGTTTACCCTTTCTGGCTGGTCGCAACCCATACATGGCCGACCACGACCATCAATCCAAACAAAAGGGTGCACCTATCGAGTACGAAATCACAATAGTAATACGAGGGATCAACGTTGCTAGAGGTAGCTAACCTCATTGGGCAAACATAGGCTCCTATTTTAGTCATTTTCATTATGACACAAGTGTCACAGCTATCCATTATCGTTCTCTTACTTCATTCCAGTAAACGTTTGCGAATTCAACCACTACATTCTGGATATCATCCACCGCGTACATAGTTGCTAAAGTAGTTCTGATATTGATAGAGAGTATGCCAATAAGAGGCCCTGGTCTCTTTAACAACCAAACGTCGTTTTATGCACCGGTTGGTACTTTTATATTTCAAAAACAATTTGTATTTGATGTCAAAATATCATATTCGCTTCAAAATCAAATCCATTTCGAAATTATCCTATTTACTCAAAATATACCATATCATTTTGCCTTAATATCTCAATTTTGCTTCCAAAATTGTTTTGAATTTCAATTTAGGTTATAACTTCTTTTTAACCTCATTCGCATTTCCAAGATTTAAATAAAAACATTCCACCCTTGACCAGTTTAAATTTTTAGAAAATAGTTTGAATAGTTTTTAAAATAGCTTAAATAGTTAAAATAGTTTAATAGAAAATAGTTTGGGTATTGAAAATGGTTTATAGTAAAATAGTTTGGAGAATCAAAATAATTTGAATATTTAAGAAGATAGATTTTAAATAGATTATACTAAAATAATTTATTTGAAAATAGTTTCAAAGTCAAACTGGTTCAATTCTAAATTTTCCAATTCAAATCAATTTCCATTTCGATTTAATCGATTCAATTTCGATTTCAAGTCGAATTTTACTTCGATTCCAATTTCAATTCAAATAAATTCGATTTTGAATTAATTCAATTCCATTTTCAATTCCAATCGATTTCAATTTCAATTCCAACTTGAATAAATTTCAATCCAATGCCAATTTAATTTTAATTTCAATTCCAAATTAATTTCCATTTCAATTCCAAATTAATTTCAATTTCAATTCCAAATAAATTTCAATTCAATCCCAATTTAATTCCAATTTCAATTTCAACTATCCAATTCAATGATTAAATTTCAACTCAATTCTCAAATTTAAGCCATTTCGATTTATATAAATTTCGAGTTCGATTTTCAAAATATCAATTCAAATCACTAAAATCAAATTTACCTTCAATATCAATTTAAGAACCAAATTTTCAAATATAATTAAATTCCAAGCTCAATTTTTGAAATATTATTTATATTACTTATACTTAGCAATATTCAAAGTTCGATTAAAAGTCCAATCTTTTAAAACAAATCAATTTCTGATATTCAAATCATATTTCGATTATAACTTCAAAATCTCAAATTTGTTTATTTAAACCATTCCTGTTATCAAATTTAAATTTCAACATTTCGAGCTTAAGTTTTAAAATAATTCGATTTCCATAAATTTGATTTTTTTCTCTCGTTAAATCAATCATTTAAATAAATTCAAATCAAAAGTTCTAAAACCATTTAATTTAACCAATCCGGTGTCCGTATATAATTTTCTATCCTATGACCAAGTGAATAAGTTATTTCCATTTAATTCAGGGATGGATATATATCATTTAAATTCAAAAAAAATGTCATAGGTATATATCATTTAAACCTATTACTTAATTTATTCGAAATAATTCGATTTACAGTCTTATATACTATCAAATAGTTTACAGGGTAATAAAAGGTTATATAAAAATAAATAAATGTCCAAATCATCCAAAATATTAACCAATAGCAGCCATCACAATCAATCATCCAAACAGTCAATAAATCAAATAGTTAACCAATCATCAATAATCAGGAATTTTTTTTACTAGCAATTTAATTTTAATTTCAATTCAACCATTAATCCAAAATTTCTAAGAGATAAATTCCTACATCGATTTCTATGTCACTTAAATTTTCCAAACAACTATCAATAAATTTAAATTATTCCACAACCTTAATTTAAATAACATAAAAATAATCTATTACTTCGTGAGCATTATAAAACACTCATATTTTATTTGAAACTGAAAATATTTCAGCTTCAAATAAATTCCAGATCCACTCCACGCGGTAGACGACATCGCTACGGTCGCAACACGAGTTTTTTTGTCCGAAACGGGCCTCACACGAAAATGATATGGATTTTTAAACATTTGATAATTAACAATTTAATTAACATACTAAATATAATCAACAACCTAATTAAACAAATAAAAGCCGTACCCTTCTTCCTCATGTTCACTGTCGCTCCCCTCCCAGATCAGCGAACGCAACAACTGCCATCGTTTATCATTTTCTTTTGAATCTATGAACAACAACTCACCAGCCCTCCGATCGCCTCAATGCCAGCACCACGACAATCGTGCGTGAGTCGGAGAATATCACGAAATCCCCCTCCCACGGAACCCTAAACATTGAGTCGACAAACCATAAAACGACATCACACCAGACCGCCGCCATAGCAACTAGCGGTCGCCGCCTCCCTTCTCCACGCGCTCGCGATCGTCTTCGATTGTTGCTTTAGTTTTTTTTCGTTCATTTTTTTATAAAAGTCGATCGGCTAAAGAAAAGGAGAAGGAAGGGGTAGAGGGACACAGATATACGTGGCCATATACGAAAAGTTTGTTGAGGGAAATAGAAATATCTATTATTTAATTAGTAAATATCACGCCATACGACCGCGAAATCCCAACTCCAAACGAAGTGTGCCGCTTGGTGTTCCTAATGTTTTACTCCTATTCTGAACACAATGAAACTAGTCTCGAGTCCTAATTTGATCATATGTAGAAGATAGCTTCGAATCGAATTATTTTAATTAAATTCTGAAATTAATTTCTACGCGTTTCATGCTCGCACGACAAGTCCAATCGCTACGAAACTTGAAATCCTATAATAATTCACTATTACGGATTCGATAAAACTGGTTTCGTCGAAATCCGAGACAGTGGTCAAAATGGCTATTTTTACTCGTTAATTAAAATGTGCAATTTTCAAATTTAATTTAATCACTTTAAATTTCATTTTTAAATTTAACAATCTTCTTTGTTGTTTAAATAAAATTCAAATCAACTTTTGACACTATTTTCATTCACATTAAATCCAGGATTCAATTATTTAAATAATTGCAACATAAATTTTGAACAATTTAATTTTCCCATAAATCACCATATTTCAATATAAGTTATTTGACGTATAAAAATTTAAATTTAAACGATTTCAAATAATAAAACTACTACTTCCATTTTACAGTAATTCAATATTTAGTATTCAATCCCAACTATTTATTATAACGCATTCAATATATAGAATTTCATTTCAATTGTTGTTATTGTCTAAATCTTCAGGATTTGTTATTTTATAGTTTTATTAAAGTTCATTATTCAATAAATTACATAAATAACAATTAAATTTTTATTTTTAACCATTTTTGTCCAATAACCCTATTAAATTTAATAATTTAAAATAGTTAAAAATTACGGGTCATTACAGGCAGTCTGTTGAAATAATCATAGATTAAAACCATGAGATATTATATTTTGAATCAAGAATAAGCTTCAACTTAATATCTTAAACTATGATAAATATTTAGCCATACATGTTGTTACTGAATAATTACTTTTGTAGATTGAAAAATTGGTCTAAAAAGGACAAATAACTTTGGCTAAAGTCTCATAACGGATAATTAGTGGGTATAATAAATGAAAAGATATAGTAGTTCATAAGATGACAGACAGGTTTCGTGGTGCTGTTGCCTTATTCACAAAGTGGGTCAATAAATATCTTATCTAGTCAAACTACCTATTTGAATAGTTTTGTTATAAACTTTTGAAAATGTTGATGTAACGACTCGGGTTTTGCCCGCTCGAAAATCAACATCCGTACTTCACATTGTACTAGAATGCCGTAGATTCGACCGTTCAAATCCGATTCGCCGGAGCTATAACAACATTAAGTAAACAACACAGCGGAAAAGAAAGAATATAGATATACAACATCTGATACAATATCCAGATACAATGATGATACAATGAATATCTATATACATCAGAGATATGATACAACAAATAGCAGCGGAAAGAAAATAGATAACACCAGCAGCGGATAGAATGCCTCCAATAGAATGCTCCAATCCATAGCTAGCGGAAAGCAAGGTCAGTCGTCCAAGGACTGACTAGCTCCAGAAAATCTACTAAACCTGAATATCTGAGAAAACCCAACTCTAGACTGCCCGTGTGGAAAATTGTGGGCACCCAGAGTTTAGGAAGGGAACAATAAACTCCGGATCAGTCATGGGACTGGTGTGAGCAACAAAAACAGTTTATCTTTAAAACAAGCAACAAAGGCTTTTAAACATTGAAATCCGCAATGATTTTCGAAAATGAAACTACCATAAGGCCTCCCGCCACACACACAATGCAATCGCAGAATTGGAGGAGATTCCTCCTTATGATAGTCAAAAATGCTTACTACGCAAAATCATTCTATATTATTATCATTAGTGCATAGTGTCGAAAACCATTTCGAAAATATAATATTAATCTTAGCCAGCATACAACCATTGTTGTATGCCTACTATAGCTACTACGTTCAATAGCAGGTTACCGCCACATTCCATAGCAAGTAATACAACTAAAACCGTACAGGGTTCGTATTGTTTCTTTGGATTTCCAACAAATGATCAGGCTAAGGAACTTCCTTACCGAAATAGAAACGCCTCTGGAAAGACGCCCCGGATCCTAACCGGATCTCTGCAAACAAAAGGCCGACGCTACCTCACGCTCTAACTGAGCTGTAACTAGGTAACTAACACACGAGTCATGTCATCCCCCGGTCGTTACCGACCTTTATCCGCGGGATCCCGAAAACCAACAAAGCAACATCATACAGTAATAAATTACCGTGTCCACATGAGTTAAGTATCTGGGCTCCATACCATGATACCACCCTTTATCCAGAAGGAAATGACATACCCTAGGGGCGCTACCCCTACAAACCTTTGTCGCAACATTCCTGTTTTGACCATTACCGGGTTGTGAGGCTCGACGAAGTCTCGTCCACAAAGCCACGCTTTTTCACAAAGCCACGCTTTGATCAACCAATGATCAGCAGCACTTCGTATGCCACATTACCAAATTGGGAATGTATCACTAGTAACCATCAACTACATAACCTCTGAGCTCGTACGTCTCAGAGAAGGGTGTTAAGCTAAGAGAATAAATTCTCCGCCACCAACAGAAATGTATTTGATAGAAACCAGCTTTACATCTCAAAGTGTAACGTCAGACACACATCCATACAAGTCTGTTCCGGGTTCGAACAGAACCGAAGGCACTTCCGAAGAAGCCCTTGCAAATCCGGGTATTCACAATCTCGATCGGACTTCCCATCACTTAGGGAATCTCTATACCGGAGCCATGATGTAGAGAAAATCGATAGGTCATCATATCGCTCTCGCAAATACCCGATCTTCACCACCGGTCTTCAAATGCTATCCATATACGTCGTATCATTATTCGGAATGGGTTATATGACACAAAGGTCCTCTCCCGGCTAAACCGAATAACGAGCGCAATTAAAAATCATATGGATACTGGGGTCTCAGTTAAATCACAGCTTAAAACCCAAAACTTTTCATTCGAATGGTAAAACAAATTACCATTTCAAATCTTTTAAACAAAAAGATTTATTTCAAAACCTTCAATGGTTTAAACAATTTCCACACTTTTAATCTTTTAAACAAAAAGATTCAATTCACAAAGTTCACCCCGTTCACAAAGATTCATTCATAGGTTTCAAAACAATTTCCATTTCAATTGATTAACTCGTTAAATCTTTAAATCAAGATTTAACTTATAGCTTTCAAAACTCGTTTCCAAAGATTCATTCATAGTCTTTAAAAACAATTCCATTTCAAGTTGGATTAACTAGTCCGGTCTTTGAATCAAAGACTCATTTCATAACTTTCAAAACATTTCAATTCCATTTCAAACTTGAAATCTGTTAACACAATTTGGAAATCCATTACTTTTGTGAAAGCTTTTACTATTTGAAAACGAATAGTTTTCGTTTCGGAAAAATCCAGTTATATTTACACGAGTTAAAACCCTTGAATTAAATTCAAATTCCCAAATCAATACTTTTAAAATGGTTCAACCCGTATATAACTTGTACAGCATCTTTAATCCCTAGTTTCAAATCATAGAATTCAATTTCAAACTTGAATTCAAATTTAAATAAAATTATTTAAATTTTCAAAACTCGATTAAGTTATTCAAAATAACTTTTATCTTTGAAATCCCATTTCAAAAGCTTTTCACTTTAAACCCAAATTTCCAATTTCAAAAATCAATTGAAATTAAAATTTCAATTTCAAAAACATCAAATTTAAATCATCTGTGACTTAACCGATTTCCACGTGAAATCCATATTTGTGTGTGTATGGTGTAGTCCAGGGGTTTCACACACAATAGTGCACAACATCAATCATCACAGATATATTGATAAGCGGTAAAATCGATATCGCTTATCTTCATTCACAGATTCATAGATAAAATAAATTTATCAGTCACAAAGATTCACTATTACAATTCGATGTGGGTTTCGGATAACCAACTGGAATCCGACTCCCTGTCGCATCGAAATTCAAATGTCGTTTACGGGTCAAGGGTTTCATATTCACATAGTAATATATCACAGATAATAGAAATCACAGCTTAGCACAAAGTAGTTCATATCACATAGCATCACAATTCAGAGATGTCAAACAATTAAATCATTTAGTCAAATCCAATCATCCCTAAGTAAGGTCAAACATTCAAATCAGCAGGATTAATTAATTGTTTAATCATAATTAATTCAATTCATTTCAATTAAATTTATTACTTTTGAATTAGTTATCCCATCCTGATTAATTAATCATTAATTATCAATTATCAATTTATTACTTATGTCATTTCAACTTAGTTAATTAACAAATCAATTCTTAATCAATTATTAAGTCTTAATTACTTAATTACTTGATTAAAAATAATAATTAGATGTAAAAAAACTTGTTAAAGTATTAACTAATATAATTAAAACTAGTATTTAAGTTTCAACTTACATTTGTTAAACTTTATTAAGTTTTTCAGTGCTGAACTGTTGAAAGTGATCTACTTAACATTATTTTTAAAAAAAATGGGATACAACAGATTGACAAAATCCTGAGCTCCCCTTGATTAAACTCGAGCGTTACTTCGAGTTAGCCATCCATTTCCCCGAGTCTTCCCTATGCATCTTCATCTTCTTCTTTTATTCCTTTAAACTTAGTTAAATTTTTAAAGCTTTAAAAACTGCAGGCCTATCACCTACGAATTCACGAGTACGAACTCGAGTCGAAACCCCAAATTTCCGAGCCTAACTTCGAGTCGACCACCACGACAAAACCCCCTGACACGCGAGCCATCTCGTGCACATGCACCATCCACGGAGGCATCTCCGATCGTCGCCACCGATGCCAACAAGTCACTGCTGGCCTACCTCCTTGATCTCGACCACCTCGACCTCGAATCAATCCCAAAATCGAAAACGAGCTGTTCGTTCCCCCCAGGCATTCGAACCTGATTCTACGCATTGCCTAGCCATCGGTGATCCTGATCTCCAGTGATCATGGCCGTCCACCTAGAACTGCTCCATCAACCCATGTTCCATCCTAAACTGGTCCGATCACCCCCGAAGCCACCTTCACGACGCACGAGTTCAAACAAAACCGACAGTCAAAATCGAAGCTTAAACCCTAAATCTACCTCGTCCCACAAATTTACGCAATAGAAAATTTCTTCGACAATTTTCCTGAGATCATGGATCAACATACTAGCTTCACACCAATTTTCATTAGCAATTATTTAATCGATCATCAGCAAATGGAAAACGAACAAAATTTGTTCAACTGTGAACTGCTCTCGAAACACTCAAATAAAAATCACCATATTAATTTTAAAAATCATCTCTTTATGTGTTTATTCAGGTTATATAATCAAATCAATGATTTAAAACACTCGAATTTATCATATGACTTCTTCCTTTTACTGGAAACCAAGTTTACAGAGTCAAGTGTTTCATTTTCAAGCTTAAAACCATTTCTGGGCTATGGTTTAAGTTCAACTAACTTATTTTGTTTAAAAATCAAAGCCTATCATTAATTCTTTTGGGTGATATAAATTTTTGAATAGGTTTTTAAACCCTGTAAACCTGGAAAGTATAAACAGAGGCAAGTTTTTCCTGTTTTCCAGACATGCATTGCAATTATCATCACACAATCAAATAATTAGCATAACATCACAATGTATCAATCAAATCAGGTTTTTAAAAGGGAAAATTTCTCACAAGCATCAAGAAAACAAGTTAAGCTTCTAAAAACAAGGAGTTGCTCACAGTATTTTGAAGAAGAACAGAACTTTGAAAAACTGGCAGGTTAAAATCCTTCCTTTGATCTTTGGTTTGCTTTGATTAATTTGTGTTGTTGTTTAAGGTTGAGATGATATTTTTTTCTTTTCAGTTATGATGGTGCTCGAACTAAAATGAGGGGAGAAGCTGATATAAAATTGAGTTTATAAGTGAAAAATATTGTACAGGTGATAAAATATTTTTTTTTTACAAAGCAGGACAAGGATATTTACTTGTGTTGGAGGCTGATATGATACCAATTCGTGCTGCATTTATTATGTTGTACCACTTACCTTTATTTTGCTTTACTTTATTTTGTACCTTGCTTGTCTCGGCTGATACCTTCTCTTGTATGCTAGAGATAGTAGCATTGATTGCTTTGTACAAAACTATATACACTTGTTCTATTCTTTTACAACACCTTTATAAAATAAATGAACTTCTTTTATTTGTTTATGCTTATCCACTTTAGTCTGTACATATATATTCTTGTTTTCACTTTTTTATACTGACTTTGTTTGCTTGGTTTTATTTCTTATTTTATCTTTTGTTTTGTTTTCAGCACTTTGAAATAAAATAATTTGTAAGATAAATGAATTTCTATTTTCTAGTTTAAATATTTATTGTTATTTTACTTTATAAATTCAAACCATTATTAACCATAAATTCTAATTTTTATTATTACCATTTATTATTAAACCATTTATTTACAATTTAAATCCAAACCAACGTATATATATATATATAAATTTCAAATTTACTCGTATATGCCCAAATACATAAATAATATTTAAATTTAATTGGTTAACACAAATTTATTCGTCTCGGGGACACTCACAATCTATCTACCATTTTATTTCACAAATTTTATTTAAAAATCAATTTAATTATCAATTTAAATATATATAAAATCCGGGGTCGTTACAGTTGACCACTGTATAGATTACTTAATCAAATAAAACCCAAATGGTAATAATAAGTGGGCCCTTAACTGATTTTCCAGTTTGGATCAAATGGATCATAAAGCATCACATAAGCAAAACATCATTTGCATGCAACTAACTGATGCTTTCCACATATCTTTCTTAGAATAATATCATTGTAAGTGGACTTATAGTATGGTACCATAGCATAGAAACAACGATTATAGTCACAATAAATAATAGTTTTATAAATATCAACAACCTACCATTTTAGTATTATTTAGTCTAATTTTTGCATGCAACCAATACGATTCATGCAACTTATCTTTATTCAAATAGTAATATCATTTTGAGTTGATATATATTATAGTGCCATAAGAGAAAAAACAGATGGTTAATAATATTTCCCATAAATAACGACTTATATATACACCAACAAATAGATGTGTGTTTCATCACTAAATACAATTAATAAAAACATCACTAAATACAGTTAAAAATATATATTAAATATAGATAAACAAAGTAAAAAAGCAACAAAAAAACCAACCCTACAAAGTCATTTATACATAAGTTTTACATGCTTTGTGATATTTAAAATATAAAGTCAACAATATTTCTATTTTATCAATGAATTAATATTATTTATGGAATTTTACTGAATAAATTCATGACTTGAATAGCTTTAATTTGTGTTTAAAATAATTAGCTACATTTTTTAGTTACGAAAGTAGCTTCAATCACATAAATATAATCAAATTCATAATTGATACTTTAACTATGAAAAAGGTATAGGTTATAATGTGTATACTAACATTTACAGTATATTTTACTAAAATATACTAATATACACTTTCATAGTTACTAAAGACGAAGTGGTAATTCAATCAATATCCAAAGAAATATGTCACATATATACCACTATTACTTTTAGAAATCGATACCTTCTAGAATAAGAAATTTAAGTAGTCAATGATATAAGCCTTTATTTTCCAATGTATCCCATTTAAACTTAAAATGAAAAACAACCATATTATAAGCTTTAATGAGTATTGATATTTTTATGGTGGCATCTTTAGTTCACTATATTAACCATTTATCCATAAGGGAAGCTTCTACAATATTATAGTTTTAAAAAATGTAAATAACCAAGATTAATCACAACCAAATAGCAAATGTAAAATAACATACAATATACTAGATGCAAGTGATACATAAAACAACTAATATGATATTGCAAATCAAGGGCAACATCTTCTTTCAGGACATGATATGGATTCACTTATAAAGGTTTATCATATTATGATGCTTTAATGGATTCAACGACACTTGAAAATCTGCATTATTGGTATGTATTTATTGGTTCATTCGTGACAGCGTTAGAACTATGGTTATGTAAAGTTTAAAAAATTATATGCATACTAAACTTATATATTTGAATTTTCCAACTAATATATGAGCACAAACTCATTTTGCTTATAGTTTAGGACTTGGTCAATGTCGTATGTACTTGATGATGAATTATTTGCAATGTGATGTAAAGATGGGTGATAGTCTCTTATATGATTATGAAAGTTGTGGAGTGGTGGTGATGTCCACCATCATGGAGTGGTGGTGATAGTAAACTTATTCCAATTCATCGGAAAATGTTTTATCTTTATCTTGACATAAAATAGGACCTTAAAACTTGATTGATAATTAAAATCCAAGAGCCGAAATAATTTAACCAAGATAAATAAATGCAACTGAACTTGCAAATGTATATTTCCATTCAATTTGACGAAACACTATATTAGTGTGACTACTTAATTCATTTCTTCACAAAATCAATAGCTATACATTATCATTCAGATTGTTTTTACTACCTATTGGAAATAATTATATGGTTAGTCGATAGTCGATAGTCGAAGTTTCAGACCTAACCTGGTCGATAGTAGATCAGACACTGCAGGTTAATAGATTAATGTTGGTTGATAGTGAATCCGTTAACAACCGTCAGATCTGGAAATTGAGTTGGAGATGAAGCCATGATCAATGGTCAACAGTCGAAGTTGGAGACAGTATATCTGGAGTCGTAGTAAAGTCACCCTAGTTTGCATCGGGAGGAGACAAAATTGATTTACGTCATTTTGTTTTGCAGTGATGGAGGAATGAGAATAAGGGTTTTTTTTGTGAAGATGGATCAGACGAAGTGAAAAATGTTCGAAGGGTATTATGGGATGTTCAAAAAGATGGGGTGATTTCTTATTCACTGAATTATCATTATTAATAGTAGAGATTTTAACACATGAGTATTATATTGGATAAAGTTCCAGCACAACCACTATATAAAACCACTATATAATGCTAATAAACATGACAATACACTAAAATATGTTAGCCAATGATTTTACTTTCCAAAGTTCAACAAATGTTGAGATACTAAGGTAGAGTTTGGTTTAAAAATGAAATTTGCGTTTTCAGTTTTCAATATGTATGTCAAATACGAGAAGAATGGAGGGACAACGAAGGAGATGAAAGAAAGACGGACGGGAGAATGAAGGGGATAGAGGGACAATGAAAGAATGGATTGTTTCACTTGCTTGTGTTATTTTCCAAAACACAAAAAATAAGAAAGTTGTTTTCTATTTTGGTTGTTAACTTCGTTTTCTAAATTAGTCGTTTTCGTCAATATACATGCATCGTGTGCGTTTTCATATGGACGAAAACTCAAAACTAAAAAAAAAACAACAAACACGACCTAATTATTTTAAAATCACATCGTAATAAAATTGAATCATTCTCACTAATTTTAGTTTTGTCTGAATTGTATTCGATAAAGAATATATTTTTTGGAGAATGACATATATTTATGAAGACTTATTAGAAATAAACATCAAAATCAAGTCGGGTTTAAAAAGATTGGAGTTTCGGTAGAAATTCCTGATTTTGCATTATATCATTTGGTTTAGTTCCACGTCATCGTAGAACTCAAAAACGTGATTACTGGGTTGGGAGATAATGGTACTTATATCTTTTGTTTAGAATTTATGCACCTTAACCTCTTCTTATATTGTCATCTTATTCTTTTTTTATTGTTTCCCATCATATGTTCCAAATTAGCATAAGATTATATCCAAAATTATGTTACAGTTGTATAAACTCGTAGTGGAATGTCCATTAAGTCATGAGATGATGCATGGACATTAAGCAATATGATACATTTTGAATGTAAATGTTTGCCAACTTTCTACACTATTACCTAAGTAGGGTTCCACATTTAGGTATAGTGAATTAAGCTGATACAAACACTGAGTTGGTTCAAATTAGAATGATTGTTTTAAAATTGAATTTATTTCTATCATCATTTCAAACTTGAATGTTACCATATAAGTTTTCTACTAATGAGGTCTGCAAACACCAATGAGATGAAATTTATATTAGATAAAACTATTTTTTTTTGGGCTAACTCAAATTTATTGAAGTGGAAATTAGGTTGAAGGGCTTCTAATTCTTGGATAATAAGTTTTAAGAATAACACTTCTGAATAATTGGTTTTAAGGACAATTTACAGAAAAATGATAAATTCATTTATCTTTTAAAGTTATACTAAAAAATGATAAATTAATTTATCATTATTTTTGTATAACTGAAAATGATAACTTTATTTATCTTTTTCCTGTAAATTGTCCTTAAAATTAATTTTTCAGAAGTGTTCTTAAAATTTATTACCCTGCATAAAGAGGTCCTTTGAGTGAAAATCCCCTTTATTGAAAAGTTGATGTATTTTTCCAAGTCAATAGATATGCTTGAGTCGTTTGTGTGAAAAATGCATAACACATGCTAAAACTATTCCAAATCAAGAATTTCTTCATACTATTTAACTAAGTCATGAACATTTTTCTATAGATGCCATTTATATAAAAATAGATTTTGATTCCAATGTAAACCTAACTTGGTTTTGATTGTTGTAATGACCTAGAATTTTAGTTACTTAATTTTGAAATATTTAGTTAATTTTAAATATTGAAATATCAATTTTATAAGTCAAATAAGTTAAAATTCGAATAAGGATTTATTTGAATATGTGAATAGTGATTTAAATATTGGAAATATTTAAATAATTGAATCTTGAATTTAATTTGAGTAAATTGATTCCAAAAGCTTATTTAAACTCATTTTAAATAATAAATGGTTGGGGTAAAATTTAATTTATAATTAAAGTGGTTGAAATTGACTTAATAATAATTCATTTTATTTAACGTGTGAAATTAAAATTCCAGGACACGGTCTTGGATTTCAACGAAACTAGTACCATTAGATTCAGAATAATGAATTGTTGTAAGCCAAAAAGTTTCATGGCGATCAGAAGTACTGTGTGGCCATACAAGCTCGAAACACATAGCAATTAATTTTAGGAGTTTAAAATATAATTTGATTTTAAAAGCTAATTTCTGTATATTTTGGAATTAGCTACCAAAAATAGTTTCATTGAGTTCAGAATATGGGTATTTAGCTATGAACGCCAGTGAGCACTCCATCATTGGAGTTCATGTGTTTTTTTATTATGAATAGTATCTGATAGAATTCTGTATAAAGGACCTTGCCCTTCTCATTTTGCCTAAACCAGACATTAAACCTTAGTCGTCGTTACAATTTCTCTCCATCCAACGACTGTCGTTCATCATGGCTATCGGAGGTGATTTTAGCCTTCGACCCAAACTAAAGAAATGATCGCGGTAGGGAGATGAATGTCTTGAACGGTGGGATTGGACGGAGGAACATCGTGGCAACAGCAATCTAAGTTCGACTCTGATGATAGTTTATGGGTTCGTCTAGGTATTTTCGATGATGGAAGCGGTCAATGTTGGTGGCCTTGGGACGAGGGCAGTTGGCTTCGGTAAAGAAGCGGCGGGCTCTGGCAATCCATGGCGGCATCAGGAAGGAGATAAAGCAAAGACGACGAGTTGAAACCGCGTGCAACCTGGGTTGTTATCGAAGGTTGATTAGTGCTAAGCTAGGGTAATTAAGGAAATAAGGATGCATTTAGTAAATAATTATATTATTTAATTAGTACATCTTGTAAAATTAATATCTATTTCGTACTAGGTCCAAATCGAATGCGGTCAGTCACATTGGACTCCCATCGACGATAGCTATGCTTAGGAATTAGATTGATGGAATTTGAAGCTAGTGAAATTTCGAGCTAAGGTTTGACTTTTGGTCGAATCAGAATGCTTCGGTGATAACTGGACTTCGGTGAGTTAAACTCACCTTTGTGGTTTATCAGTAAGATATATAGTAGATAAATTTTACTGGTTGTGTTGGTTTAAAATATTGGTAGCATACTTGGATGTTTTAATTGGTTGATTGTTTGTTTTGATGAATTGTCATTTTAGAAAACGATAAATACATGAAATCATTTGTTGGGAATTTATATAATAAACATGGAATTTCGTAGAGGGATCCAACGAGATTCCTCGTCTTTGTTGATTTATTTTCAATAATATTCCTGTTATATGGATTACTGAATATCAAACTTAGTTTGTTTGGCCCTATTCCTTATGACATTGTTATATGTTGAAACTAAACCCCTCTAGTGATAAAAATCAATAACAACATTGGTTAAGTGTTTGGCAGCTATTAGCCTCAATTTAGTATTTTGATATATTATTAATTGCCATTAGGCTTAAAAATGATTTTGATTCAAAGAATGATTATAAATCCGACTTTTGATTTTTCTGGAACATTTCACTTAACATGGGTTTTTAAACTTCTGTGTTCAATCCAACTTTTTTTATTTGTCTTCTCTAATATATTTAGAAATGGTTTATAGTTGTTTTAGTATTACTAATGATGTTTAAAGTTGTTTTAATTTTTATTTTATAATATTCTAAAGTGTTTAATTATTTTAAATAAGGTTTAAAAGTTGTTTATTTATTTTTAATATTATTTAAAGGTTATTTATCAATTTTTTAATATTGTTAGAAGTTATTTATTTAAATAATTAATATCGTTAGAAAATAATAATAATAATTTATTAATAATATTTTTGAATTAACAATAATTATTTATTAATAATGTTTTAGAAGTTAATAATTATTTATTATAATAATGTTTGAGAACTAATTATTATTTTTTATTTAATAATGTTTTAAATTATTAATTATTTTATTTATATGTTTTGAAGTTAATAATAATTATTTATTCATGCTGTTTGTTATCGTTAACTAGGCTTTTAACCCAATTAACTCAGACTGATTTGAGATTTTTGGTGATGACTTGGTGTAACAACTGGACTCTTCTACACCTGGACTTTGGGCCCTGATACCCATTGAACTTCCCTATAAATACTCACCTACCTGCAACTAGAGATGAATCTTTTCCAGAGAGAGCTGCCATTACCCGATTGGAATTCCTTTACTTCTTCAACTTTCTTCTCCCTCACAACATTCGTCAAGGAAGTTACTATGATTCTCCAGTTAACCCTTGAACTTGTGACTTATTATAACTCATTGTAACCTTAGATCTAAGGACTAACTAGTTGATATCCAGAGAGATTCAACTAGTATAATCATAATGAAGATTAATTAAAGCGGACGTAGGCCAGAGTCAACCGAACCACTATAAAAATTCTGTGTCTCTTTTCTTTCTTTTGCTCTTTATCTGTTGTTTACCTGAGATTTGTGCTACTGATTATCTACATTGGTGCTTTCACACTTGATCCAGGGTGTTGATCCATTTTTGGGTTAACATTTTGGTGCTTTCACTAAGAGACTTGAACGAGATCTAAAGAATCAAAGTTTAAATCTAAGATTTAGAGAAGATGAGTAGGCCTAATACTGGATATAGAGCTGTAGAAAGTCAACAGGAGTCTGGGGGCAGCTAGGAGGTGCCCTCAATTTCTCATCAACCCATCCACATGGTTAAAGAAGAAACATAAAGAAAGATGAAGGAGATGCAAGATGAGATCTCGTCTAGGAAACAAGATATGACGAATAGCTTCTTCCAGAGGATGGAGAAACAAGGGATAGCTTGATCTATAGGGAATAGAAATCAAACTCTAGGGAACAAAACAATAGTTGTTGGAGTTGGATTGGAACAAGGTGGAGTCTTGCCCCCATGCCCAGACAACCGATACTTGGGGGAAGTGCTAGAATCAACAATATGACCCAATGCAGGAGCATTTGGAGTTAGAGCAAAACAAACTGAAATAATGCCCACATGACTTGGGGGCACGACAGATTTGGATTTAGGATAAGCTTTAACGCTTGGAACAGATAATGTTAGAGCTAGAACAGCAAATCAGAGTATGAATACCTAACCTCATGAGTCGAAATCAGAATCCTACAGTTGGAACAGGGGGCAGGTTCGTCCATTACTCTCTGCCTTTTGCTTATTCTGCCTTTAATAACCTCATGCCGCTTACACGTGTACGGGATCCCGAACAATCCTTAGGCACGCTCTGAGTTGGATGCCTGAGATGAATATTTAGGATAACAATGACCCCAGATCGCTTAGATGTGTGCTAAACCTAGATTGGTTCCCAGTCGCGCTCTGAGTTAGATATCCGAGATAATTGCATAGGATACTAATTTCAGACCACTTAGATGTGCACAAAACCTAGATTGGTCCCTTGCCATGCTCTGAGTCGGATGTCCGAGATAGACATTCAACTGATTTTGAACGCTGTAGAGTACCGATCATAGAGATGGGACTGAAGTGCAATGTGTAAGTCCTATTGCCAAAGAGTGAGTGGATGGACTTGTACAGTATCGAATGTCATAGAGTCCTGACCGGAGATATGGGACCGGAGTTCAAATAAGTCCCCTCGTTGGAGAGTGAGCGGATAGGCTTACTTAATCCCCCTTAACTTAATAAGCAAATGATTTGAAGAGATCATCCCCCTTAACTTAACAAACAAATGATCCAGAGAGATCGTCCCCTTAACTTAAGACATTAAACGATTCGGAGAGATTGCACATTAAACTAAACATTAAATGATTTGGAGAGATCGCGCATTAAAATAAACATTAAACGATCCGGAGAGATCACACATTAACCTTAAATGATCAGGAGAGATCGAGCCTTAAAACAGATTTGATTTAATAAAAAGATTTGAATGTCTTATAAATAGAATAAAACTGATAAATCCTAGATGAACACATGATGATTTTGATATATGTTGTGATTCTAATATATGATGTGCTTCTGATATATGATGTGATTCTGATAGATGATGTGATTCTGATAGATGATGTGATTCTGATATATAATGTGAGTTTGATGTGAAGCAAAAATTGATAGTGATGTAAATCCCGAATGAGTATGGGACAATTAGAGATATATGATGTAAATGGAGATATGTGATGTAATTGGAAACATGTGATTTAGTTAGAGATATGTGATATAATAACTCCAAATGAAATCAGAATGACTGTGATGTATATATTACACCTAAGCAGAGTTAGAGTTCTAGGATATAACAAGTTTGGAATGATGTGAAATTGGTGAAAAATCCAAAGGAACCAAACAGTTTTCTAAGGCTAAAGCCATTGGAAAGCTCAACAATCAAAGACTCGTTACTGGAACTTGTTCTGGAGTAAAGCACACCTTTCATTCAAAGGGAACTAGAACATCTACAACAAGTTAAAATATCTAAAGGATCGACCAAGAAAACCAGAAGGAAAAGAAGAGAAAAACCAAAGAAGAAAAATGCCAAAACATGCTAAGGCTATGGATCGCTAGCGATCCATAAAGCTTGCACGTAGATCCTCCAGTCCTCTTGCATCATGATATAATATGTTTCGCAGAGACGGTTGCCAAGTTTCATAGCATTCCAAATATTCTAGCTCGAGAAGTGAAGACTCACCTGATTCAAGTTGTTTGACCAAAAGCAGCTAACTTAAAATGGACCTACAGAACTCATGCAAAGTTGGATTGGCTTGAAATTTAGGTAGAACATTTAGAAAATATAGAAGAAGACTCACAAAAAATGAGATTATTTGGAGTTGATTTGATGAATCGCTAACGACCTAACAAGATGGATTGCCAGCGACCATCTAGAGTGTGCCCTACCATCTCAAATTTTTATAGTGGGTCCTTGACATCCTCTAAAGTGTTCCTGCAAAGTTTCGTTCAATTTCGTTAAGATTTGAGTGGGTTATGGATGATTCTTATGGACCAGATGACCCATGAAGACGGATGATAAAATTAACTCCAAACGACTTGATATTTGGCCAAGGAACTTGAATAGAAGATAGGAAGACAACCAAACAAAGATCACTCAAAAATATGCTAAGTGGATGGATAGCTAGCAATCTATCCCCTATGGATAGCTAGCGATCCATCTCCATTGGATAGCTAGAGATCCATCCCCTATGGATAGCTAGCGATCCATCAAGATAGGTTGGATCACCCAAAAACTTTCCAAGCTCCTTCATGGCACTAAGTAAAGGCTTCTGGTAGAAAAATATGCTAAGTTGATGGATAGCTAGCGATCCATCCCCTATGGATAGCCAGCGATCCATAGAAATGACTCAGATTGATTTGAGATTTTTGGTATTGACTTGGTGTAACAACTGGACTCTTCTACACCTGGACTTTTGGCCCGATACCCATTGAACTTCCCTATAAATACTCACCTACCAGCAACTAGAGATGGATCTTTTCCAAAAAGAGCTGCCATTACTCGATTGGAATTCCTTCACTTCTTCAACTTTCTTCTCCCTCACAACAGTCATCAAGGAGGTTACCGTGATACTCCGGTCAACCCTTTAACTTGTGACTTATTAGAACTCATTGTAATCTTAGATCTAAGGACTAGCTAGTTGATATCCAGAGAGATTCAACTAGTATAATCATAATGAAGATCAATTAAAGTGGACGTAGGCTAGAGTCAGCCGAACCACTAAAAAAATTCCGTGTCTCTTTTCTTACTTCTACTCTTTATTTGTTGTTTATCTGAGATTTGTTCTGCTGATTATCTACATTGGTGCTATCACACTTGATCCAGGGTGTTGATTCATTTTTTGAATTGACCGTTATTAATAATTATTATGATATAACAAGGTTTTGAAGTAAATAATTATTACTTTTTCATGATGCTTAAAATTAACCAATTAATTTAGTTAATTTATTTATAAATAATACGTTGATTTATAAAAGAATTTCATTTAATAAAAAGCTTATAAATGAGAATGGAGTTTTGGATTTATAAGACTTTCATAAAGGCTTTATAATGAATTTTCATAAAGGATTTTATAAAGGGGTTTTTGGAAAGATTTTTATAAAACAAATTTTGTAAAGAATTTTTATAAAGACTTTTATAAAAGAATAAAGTTTTATAAATGAGTATATGGATTTATAAAAGTAGTTTTATGGATATATAAAAGGGATTTTTTAAATAGTTTTAGAAATTAATAAAAAGAGTCTTATCAATGGTTTTAAAAGTTGATAAAACGGGTTTTATAAACTGTTTTGGAGATTTATAAATGGTTTTAGAAATTTATAAAAGGAGTTTAATAAATGATTTTAGAATTGTATAAACAGGAAACCTGTAAAAGAAGATGAAAATGATTTCAAAAAATAATCTTTAAATAATTATGGTGGTATGGAACATCATTCCATAGTCAACACCAAATGGGAAATTTTTCTCTGTGTTTTGAATATATTTAGTGTTTTATGAATATACTTATACCATTGGGATAAGTATATGGATATTTTTCCAAGTATTGAAAGAAATATAAAGGGTTTGTGAATATATCTTTGTAAAAGTATTTTGATATAAGTATTTACAAGGTGACTTTAATTAATGAAAGAATTAATTAAAGAGCTTAATGATTGCTTATGTGCTTATCAATGTTGGTTTTCTCTATGGAATTAAATCCCTGATTTAGATTTTTTTATTTGATAGTTAAATAACCAACTTCAAACTTGGCTAGTTTTAAACTATCGTTGTTGGTTCGAGGAGACCGATATCGGATATGTTATCCGAAAATCACTCCGAAATGGAATAAGCATTCGATGGAAGATATCTTAAAGATGATTGAAGATAGAGCTTTTGATGTGCAAGGACTACTTGCTACTAATCTCGAGGGTGATTCCAAAATGGATGTAGTAGAGGTAGTGCCTTCAGTTTCATTCAAACATAGATCGAACTTGTATGGATGAATGTTGGCATTGCATTTCCACCTGGAGGGCAGTGTTTGCATTGCAAAATAGTTTGCTATATAAATACTTAACCATAGCCTCAAGTCTAATCAACCGGGAAAATGACTAAAGCAGGGTCATGATTCAAGGCTACGTGGATCGCTCCTATTAGGGTATAATCATCATATATCTAGATTCGATATTTATGTATTCTTCGAGGTCCACTATGGTTGTCTATACACCATTGGGTGATTATATTTGGTGCTATCTAGTAAGGGGTAGGGCCAATCCTAAATAGCAAAGGTGCAACATGTTGTAGCCTCCCATACATTTTATATAGAGATGTACTGATTTGGTGGGTAGACCCTTGCCCTTTCATAGTTCGAATCCATTTTCCAATACAAGCCTTCGGACTTGATTGTATACCTATTATGCTTGAATTTAACTAATGTAACAATTTCGGCTATGATTCAATATTTATTTTAAACGGATAGACTTTATTATAACATCAAAGGTTTTTCTATGGAAATGTTTTGGTTATTGTAAGGTAAAAACTCATCTGTGTTTATATGCAACATGGTCCTACGAGATACCTTTATTTTCAAAAGATTTTTATAACGTTAAAAATCCAATTGAGGTATATTTCTTACACTAGTTTACCAGACTGATTAGGTGTTACTTTATTATAATGCTCGGGTCAGACCGATCATAATTACAGATTCATTTTTAATACTTGAAACTTTAGGTGACGAGCTTAATGTCTCCAAGTCGTATTCATATATATTTTATTTCCACTGCATTGGTTGTTTATTTAACAACAATTGTGAGGAAAAGTTGTTATAGCTGCCCAAGCTGTGGTTAGTTAATTGACTATGATTGAGATATGTATAATAAAGTACAATTTTTCTTTTTTAAAGATCCAATGAATATTATATGTTCCACATCACGATGTGAGATTCTGTTTTGTCTTTTTGTTCTTTTTCCCCTGTAATCCGTCTTTCTAGCACATGAAAGCTTGGCATGTGAATACCGTGGATTTTTTAGTGCCGACTTTTAGGGGTCGAAAATGTGGGTCGTTACAACGTGGTATCAAAGCTTAGGTTGAGCGAACACCTACGCTTTGGTAGGGATTACTCATTTGAGATAGGGTAACCGAGACCCTAGGATGAGTTGAGTGTAATATATATGAGATCCTACAGTTGTTAATTCTATGAAAATTTTTAATATTTTGTTGACTTATCGGTTGAGTGGTTTACGAATTTTGGTTGGTACATGGAACACCAGGGTATCGATAGGGGTTTCTAAGCACTTGAACAAGGCAAACTGACCCAACATTGTTTTAAATTAGTAAATGAAAAATGTTACCAAAGGTTTTATAATATGTATATAAAGTAAACAAATTTCATAAACTAAGTATTATTAATGGAGTGTTATTTGTTAGGAAATGATAATATTTAATTATTATCATTTATTTTTTAATTAGTCATGCTTACCCAGTTAGGGGCATTGGCTATTATTTGTTGATTGAGTAGTTGTGCCCAACCAATTTATGGGCAATGACTATTGTTGTTGATTAGGAGCAATTTTATCATTTTCATTACATGGGTTGGGCAAATAATATTGTGAGAACATTGAAACAAACACCTTGTGAGTTTAGTTTAACAATTCTACTATAAGGTGTTCGTTGATAATGTTGGGTTAAAATTTAATTATAGTAGAAGTAGTTTATTACAATCTAAACAAAATAAATATATGAAATGATTTTATGCAATAAAGTGAAATTATATAAATAGGGTTTATAAATGTGATTTATAAATAAAATGGATTTAAGTTGAGAATTTGAGAACTTAAATCTTGGTGTTTTTGAAATCTGTCTTTCAAAGCTTTGAAGGAAAATAATAATAATAATAATAATAATAATTGAAAGAATTTTTGAATGGAAATATTTTTAAAAAGGATTTTAAAGGAGATAAAAAGCGCTAAACTCACTTCGATCATTGGAAAGTAATTTCGATGATGACTCTAGCATCATCGAAATTTATTTTTGAGTTTCTATGTGGGGAATTGTTGCCATGGTAAATGTGTTTAGAGTTGTTTTAGTAAAATAGATCTTGATTTAAAAATCCCAAATAATTAGAGATTCAAGGAGATGTTTATATATTATTCAAGGTGATTTGAATAAAAATCGGGTGTTTAAAATTTTGAAGTTTTCAGCTAAGTGATATACAGACTCAAGTATCTCATCCATCCGGATAGTTTGCTTAGTGCATCTCATAATGACATGTTGTTTGATAATTTTCATTTATTAAAATAAAATGGAATTTTCGATGATCTTGGACAGTCAGAAATTCCTGAATGTATATAGAAATTAAAGCTAAGTGTTTTAAGAAATTATAAGAAATTAAGTTTCTGTAACTTATAAATTTGAGGAGATAGTAATTTATAAACAAGTTTTAAATTTGTTGAATATTTTAGTTAAGTAAAACAATTCAAATTTTTTATATATGCTCTTAGGAAGTAGAAGAGTATTTTGCAAATATGAGCTTGAGTTTTAGAACATTAATAGACTTAAGTAATGTTTCTTAAGTAAAATAATGATTCCTTAAAAAGGTAATTATAACCTTGGGAAATGTTTTATTAATGACGATAAGTTTTTGTAAAATGTTTGTAGACTTAAAGTAATATGTTATGAAATGACTCAAAAAATGAATTCTAGTATTAATTAAAAATATAAACTTAAATTTTAAAGTGTTGACAAAATCTAAGTTACATTTTAAAATTGTTTATAAATTTAGGTAAACTTTTGTGAAATAGTTCAAAAATAATTTTAGTGTTAAAGTGAATATACTAAGAAATAATAAATGTGAATTAATATAGTTAAGAAAAGTAAATTTGAAAATCTAGCTATGAGATTAAATTTAGCTTAAGTAAAGTTAAGTTAAATAAAGTGATTTATAAAATGGTTTGTAAATGAATTTTAGTATTAAAGGAAATACTATTGGAAAATTAAGTGTGATTTAAAATTGAATGTGAATAAAAATAATTTGGTATAATTTAGAAACCAATGGAATAAATACATGCGTTGATCAATGTATTCGCATGAGAAGTCTTGATCCAGACCCGGGCACATGAATTCGAGGTGATTTTGTAACGATCCCGAATTTTATTAAGTTTAAATTTGTTAATAAATCTAAATTTTGAATAAAATTGTAAAATTAATTGTAAACTGATTTGAGTCTCCCTAAAATTCCAATAGAATATATGTTGAATCGTTTAAATTTAAATATTGTATATATATATGTGAATATGAGTAAATTTGAATATATATATATATATATTTATATATATATATATTGAATTGAGTTTAAATCTTAGATAAATTAAATATAAATATATAGACTTTGGACACAAGGAAATAAATAAATGATTTAAATTTAGAAATTGATGGCTTATGAAAGAAGAAACAAAACATGTACATGAGAATAGCTTATAAACAAGACAGTATAGATATGTGTATTCATGTACAAAATATAATAAGATAAGCAAAGAAGACATAAGGTACATATGCATTTAATGTTTGCATCTCTAGCATGGCAAAGAAAGTTATCAACCGAGACAAACAATATAAAGAAAAGAAATAAATGTTAGCACACAAGGACTTTAACTTGTAAAAGGAAACATATGTACACAAATGAAATGAAAGAAAATAATAAGATAAGTATATTAGTACAACTAATTAATGCATGGAACATCTGCAGCCACCAAAGGAAAATATCAGCAACCTAAAGAAGAAAAATCACTGATAAAATTTGTACAAACAAATATATTACCCTGTACAATTTTCTATCACCCAGTAAACTTTCTCTTCTATATCTCCATCATCTCCATCAGTTCGATCATTTTAAAAAACTGAGAAAATTTGAAATGAGCTTCAGCTCAAAACTAAAAGAAAAAAAAAGGAGAAAATTCAATCAAAAACAACTCAAAACCAGGGAATCAAAAAGAAGTTCCAGCTAGCAAATTTCAAAGCCTATGCAAATTGAGTAGCTCTGTTCTTCTTCCCATCAAGGTGAGTAAACCTTTTGAAATTCTGGAATTTAATCTGTTGTTTGAGTTCATGCTTGAAGTAAGGTTGAAAATTTCTTGCATGTGTATAAATCTATGTATATATGTATGGAGGTGGTTGTGCATGTGTTGAAACAGACATAAGTATCTCTGTTTTTAAAATGTTTACAGGGTTCAAACCTATTTAAAAATCAAAATCTCATCCTACAATCATTTATAGGCTTTAATGACTAAGTAAATTATGTTTGTAAGATCAGTATCTAAGTTTTAAAATTAATTTCAAATTTAAATTGTCAAGGGGTTGCTAGAAAACAAGCAAACACATTGAAACTCTAAACTATGTCAAAATTCAAACATCATGTTGTCTTGTTTCGATAATATCATCAAAATCGTTTTCGAAAATGCTGATTTTTAAAAATTGAATCAAGATTTTTTAGTATGTAATTATGGAGAAATCACGAGTTGAACAGAATTGACATTTTCGTCAAATTCCGATGATCGTCAACGAACTAGGTGACGCGGTTGATACTGGAGGTGGATGGAAGGATGGGTTACTCGGGAAAAATAATGGAAAAATATTCTGATGGCCAGAGTAGCCTGGTGGAGGCGAAGTAGGGTTTAAACTTTAACGACCCAGTTTGATCGATGTTGTTCATCGAGCTCGTGTAATATCGTGGGTGTATCGGAGTTGATCGCGGTGGGTATTTAAAAGCGTAGGCGTACGACGAAGGCCTGGTCGGAGTCTCGTGGTCTCTGGTAGCTTGTCACGGCGGTGCGTGATGATTTTCTGGTGATGGGTTGGTTGCCTGTTTCATCTGCGTGTCTCGATTTCGATCTGTAGCTTGCGTGTGTGATTTGGAGGTAGGGATCGAAGGTATGGGTGATAAGTGATATGCCAGAGTAGTCATTGGAGGTCGGAGGCAGTTCTGGTAATGGTGCACGTACACGTGCACGCAACTGTGTTGGGTGGTGATATGTTGGGGAAGAAGGAAGGTGTCTCGGGTTGTACTCGGGGAAGTTTGGTAGTTGACTCAGAGTTGTTTCAGGATTGGCTCGGGTCATTTTGTTTTTAATTCCAGGTTTTAAATTTTAAAAGAAAAAAAACTGGTTTCGGGTTTTAAAAATTTAAAGTAAAATTATGTATAGGTTTTGAAATCTTGTTAGTAATTTTGTACCAGGGTCTAAAAAACAACCAGAAGATGAAATTTAAGTTTTAAATTGAAATATTAACTAAATTTTCAAGTGAATTTATTCAAACAAGTTTCAAAGTTTAAAATGTTTAAAGTTAAATATCTTTGAATTGTTTTTAACAATTGGATTAAGTGAGAAATTAAAGGATTATTTAATTAAAGGATAATTAACCAAGGGATAATTTATTAATTAAGGGTTAATTAAGTGATTGACTTAAGAATGATTTATTTATGGTAATTAATTAAGGATAACTAATTAAATGGTAATTAATTAATGTGATAAATTAATTAATGTGATTAATTAAAGGTAAATTTGTTAAGATAATCAATTAAAGGATTAATTTATAATTAAAGGTTAATTGATTTATTATTAAAGGTTAATTATTTAAAATAGTTTATAATTAATTAATGATAAATTAACCAAGATTTGTAGTTTATTCATAAGTAATTAATCTGGTATAAATTAATTATAATCAGATATTAATTGATTCTACTTATGGATGTTTGGATTTCGTTGAATGGTTGAATTGTTTGATATCCATGATATGTGATGCTTTGTGATATATCCTGATTTATGTTGTGATCTGTAATGTAATTAATTATCTGTGATTTAATTTATTATATATGATGTATATTATCTGTGATCTGTGAATGAACGATAAGCGTTATAGTTATACCGCTTATCAACTATATTTCTGTATTCTGATCTATGATGATTGAATGATGTTGCACTACCGTGTGAAACCCCTAGACTACACCATACACACACAAATATGGATTTCACGTGGAAATCGGTTAAGTCACAGATGATTTAAATTTAATATTTTTGAAATTGAAATTTTAATTTCAATTGATTTTGGAAATGGATCTGGGTTAAATGTTAACGCTTTTGTAAATGAGTTTCAAAGATAAAAGTTATTTTGAATAACTTAATCGAGTTTTGAAAATTTAAATAATTTGATTTAAATTTGAATTCAAGTTTGAAATTGAATCCTATGATTTGAAACTAGGGATTAAAGATGCTGTACAAGTTATATATGGGTTAAACCATTTTAAAGGTATTGATTTGGGAATTTGAATTTAATTCGAGGGTTTTAACTTGTGTAAATATAACTGGATTTTTCCGAAATGAAAACTACTTGTTTTTAAATAATAGTAGCTTTCATTTAAGAAAGGATTTCTAAATTGTGTTGAAAGGTTTTTTAGTTTGAAATAGAATTGAAATGTTTTGAAAACTATGAAATGAGTCTTTAATTCAAAGACCGAACGAGTTAATCCAACTTGAAATGGAATTGTTTTGAAAGACTATGAATGAATCTTTGGAAACGAGTTTTGAAAGCTATAAGTTAAATCTTGATTTAAAGATTTAACGAGTAAACCTATTCAATTAAAATGGAAATTGTTTTTGAAATCCATGAATGGATCTTTGTGAATGGGGTGAACTTTGTGAATTGAATCTTTTTGTTTAAAAGATTGGAAACGGTAATTTGTTTTAACCATTCGAATGAAAAGTTTTGGACTTTAAGCTGTGATTTAACTGAGACCCCAGTATCCATATGATTTTTAATTGCGCTCGTTATTCGGTTTAGCCGGGAGAGGACCTTTGTGTCATACAACCCATTCCAAATAATGATACGTCGTATATGGATTGCATTTGAAGACCGGTGGTGAAGACCGGATATTTTCAAAAACGAAAGGACAACTCGTCGAATGTCTCTGCATCGACTGGTCCCCGATATAGAGATTTTATCACCCTTTGTGATGGGAAGTCCGGACGTGATTAGAAATTATCCGGATTTGCAAGGGCTTCTTAGGAAGTGCCTTCGGTTCCGTTCGATCCCGTAACGGACTTGTATGGATGTGTGTCTGACGTTACATTTGAGATGTAAAGCTGGTTTCTTTCAAATACATTTCTGTTGGTGGCGGAGAATTTATTCTCTTAGCTTAACACCCTTCTCTGAGACGTACGAGCTCAGAGGTTATGTAGTTGATGGTTACTAGTGATACATTCCCAATTTGGTAATGTGGCATACGAAGTGTTGTTGATCATTTGTCGATCAAAGCGTGGCTTTGTGAAAAAGCGTGGCTTTGTGAAAAAACGTAGCTTTGTGGACGAGACTTCGTCGAGCCTCACAACCCGGTAATGGTCGAAACAGGAATGTTGCGGCAAGGTTTTTAGGGGTCGCGCCCCTAGGGTATGTCATTTCCTTCTGGATAAAAGGTGATATCATGGTATGGAGCCCAGATATTTTACCTATGTTGATGCTGCAAATTTATTATACTTTGTGGTTGTTGCTGTATGATCGAGAGCTCTCGGATAAAGGTCGGTAACAACCGGGGGATGACATAGCTTGTGTGTTAGCTACCTAGTTACAGCTGTACAGCGTGAGGTAGCGTCGGCCTTGTGTTAGCAGAGATCCGGTTAGGTTCTCGGGGCGTCTTTCCAGAGGCGTTTCCATTTCGGTATAAGGAAGTTCCTTTGCCTGACCATTTGTTGGAAATCCAATTTCCAATACGAGCCTTGTACGGTTTTGGTTGTAGAACCTGCCATTTACTTATGGTGGTCACCACTGTTTAGATTGTAGCTATAGTAGGCATACAATAATGGTTGTATGCTGGCTAAGATTAATATTATATTTTCGAAATGGCTTTCTACACTATGCACTAGTAATAATATCAAAGAATTTTGCTCGTATTAAGCATATTTGACTATCATAAGAAGAAATCTCCTCCAAGTCTGCGATTGCATTGTGTGTGTGGCGGGAGGTCTTATGGTAGTTTCATTTTTCAAAAGCATATCGGATTCTTTTTAAAATCTGTTTTATTTAAAGAAACTACTTTTGTTTACTCATACCAGTCCCATGACTGACCCGGAGTTTATTGTTCCTTTCCTAAATTCTGGGTGCCCACCATTTTCCACACGACCAGTCTAAAGTTGGGGTTTTCAGATAATCAGGTTCAGTTGACATTGGAGCTAGTTCAGTTTTGGAGATCATGACTGACATTGCTTATCTTTGTGATCGTGATGGTGGTTCGAGCTTGATGTTGGAGAAGTTGGATTCATTCTCTTTTGAGAATCATTTGAAGTTATCCGTTCTGTTTTCCGCTGTATCATTATTTATCTCTGATATTGTTGTATCATATTGATATCATTATTGTATATCATTCTGGATATTGTATTCGTTGGAGTTTTATATGATATCATTCATTTCTTTCTTCCGCTGTGTTGTTATACTTACTGTGTTATAAGCTCCGGGGAGCCAGATTCGGCGTTTGGATCTACGATATTTGAGTACAAGTGAAGTACGGGTGCCGATTTTTGAAGGCTGAGTCCGGGATCTTTACAGATTTACACCGATCCATGTTATAATTTTTCACTCAATTCTTAACGGCGAACATTTGATATAGATTTTCGATTTGGTTCTGAAGTTCTCTATTATAGTATATGGCTATGCAAGGAGAATGATGGTTTCTAATGAAGGAACCAGATCGGAGTCTGTACTGGAGAAGTCGATTGAGTGATAGTAGTTCGGAAGTGAAATTGGTGTGATCGACTAAGTGAACGGATTTGATATTGCGTCCGAGTGACATATGTACATCGTACGAGCTTTAATGTAATGGTACGCTTTTGTCATTAGAAATGCACGTACATGATTTGATTTTACTTGTTGGTTGAGATGATTGTTGTTTATGGTTTGGCATGCTTATATTCACGTTATATGATGGATGAGCTATTATATTGTTTTATTGTTTTGTTTAACTATCTTTTGGGTTATCTAAGTTAGTTTCAGGTACATGGAGGCAAAGGCTAGCTTGCTACTTTTGGTTTTATTAGTAAAGTTTAGTTACCTGGCCAATAAGTACATGTTTATAATTTTGGTTTGATTTGATGATTTTATACCACAGTTATGGAAGGCCACTTGGCTTTTGTTTTCTTTTGTTGGTTTGGGGCCGTAGTGGCAATTTGTAGTTTTTCCAATGAAGCCATGCAAAGGAGACACTGCCGAAATTTTTCGTAACTTTAGAACTTAGAACATTTAATAACCTATTTCAACTAATTGGTCTTCAAAAACTATAAGGATTTAGAGACATTTTCTTACCTTTGAGGATTTCAAAGGCGAAATTCTTTTAAAAGAAGGAAGGGAATATAATGACCCGGAATTTTAGTCATTTGATTTTAAAATATTTAATTAATTTTAAATATTGAAATATTAGTTTTGTAAGTCAAATAAATTAAAATTTGAACATAGGGATTTATTTGAATATGTGAATTATGAAGTAAATAACTAGAATAGTGATTTAAATATTGGAATTATTTAAATAATTGAATCTTGAATTTAATTTGAGTAAATTGATTACAAAAGCTTATTAAAACACATTTTAAGTAATAAATGATTAGGGTAAACTTTAATTTATAATTAAAGTGATTGAAATTGACTTAATAATAATTCATTTTATTTAACATGTGAAATTAATATTCCAGGGAACTATCTTGGATTTTGATGAAACTAGTGCCATTAGATTTGGAATAATGAATTATTGTACGCCAACGAGTTTCATAGCGATCAAACATATTGTGTGATCTGCGAGCTTGAAACGCATAGCGATTAAATTTAGGAGTTTAAAATATAATATAATTTGATTTTAAAAACTAATTTATGTGTATTTTGGATTTAGGTCCCGAAAATAATTCCATTGAGTTCGAAATAGGGATATTTAGCTATAAACACCAGTGGGCACGCCTCGATTGGAGTTGGTGTGTTTATTGATCGTGAATAGTGTTTGATAAAATTCTATATATAAGGTCTTGCCCTTCTCATTTTGGCCCAGACTAGAGAATAAACCGTAGCAGCCATTATCATTTTTCTCCATCCAACAGCCGTCGTTCATCACGGCCACCAGAGGCGACTTTAGCCTTCGACCCCAACTAGAGAAATGATCGCGGTGGGGAGATGAATGCCTTAATGGTAGGATTAGATGGATGGGCATCATGGCGGTGGAAATCTGAGTTCGACGATGACGATAGTTTATGAGTTCGTCCAGGCGTTTGCACAACGGAAGCAGCCAATGTTGGTGGCATTTGTATGGGGATGGTAGTGTCTGACTTCGGTGATGATGCAGCGGGCTCTGGCGATCCACGGCCGCATCACGGAGGAGATGAAGCAAAGGCGACGAGTTGAAATCGCATATAGCCTGGGTTGTTGTCGAAGGTGGATTAGTACTAAGTAATGATAATTAAGGAAATAAGGATGTAGTTAGTAAATAATTATATTATTTAATTAGTAAATTTTGTAAAATCAAACGCGGTCAGTCTCATTGAACTCATATTGACAGTGGCCATGCTTAGAAACTAGATTTATGGAATTCGGAGCTTACAGAATTCGAGCTAAAGTTCGATTTTAGATTTAATCAAAACGCTTTGGCGATAACTTGAACTTTGTGGGTTAAACTCACCTTTTTGGTTTATCAGGAGATATATAGTAGATAAATTTTACTAGTTTGTTGGTTTGAAATATTGGCTTTATGCTTGGATGTTTTAATTGGTTGATTATTTTGTTTTAATGAATTATTGTTTTTGAAAATGGTAAATATATGAAATCAATTGCAGGGAATTTATATGAAGAACAGGGAATTTTGTAGAGGGATCCAACTTGATTCCTTGCCATTATTGATTTATTTTCGATAATATTCCTGTTATATGAATTATTGAATATCAAATTTGGTTTGTCTGGACCTATTAGTTATAACATTGTTATATGTTGAAGCTTAACCCCTGAACTGATAAAAATCAATAACATCCTTTAAGCACTTGGTGGCTATTGGCCATAATTTATTATTTTAAAATAGATTAATTGTCGTTGCGCATAAAAATGATTTTGACTCAGAGAATGATTTTAAATCTGATTTTTGGGTTTTTTGGGACATTTTGTTTAAAATGGGTTCTGAAACTTATCTGTTCACTCCAACTTTTTTTATTTGTCTTTTCTATATACTTAGAAATGGTTTATAGTTGTTTTAATATTATTTAATAATGTTTAAAGTTGTTTGATTATCATTTTATAATATTCTAAAGTTGTTTAATTATTATTTAATAAGTTTTAAAAGTTATTTATTTATATTTAATATTGTTTAACTATTATTTATCAATATTTTAATTTTTCTAAAAGGTTTTTTTAATAATTAATATTGTTTAAAGATAATAATAATTATTTATTAATAATATTTTGGAATTAATAATAATTATTTATTAATAATGTTTTGGAAGTTAATAATTATTTATTATAATAATGTTTGAGAATCAATTATTATTATTTATTCAATAATGTTTTAAATTTTTAATTATTTTATTATTTATTTTGAAGTTAATAATAATTATTTATTTATACAATTTGGTATTAATAATCATTATGATATAATGAGGTTTGAAGTAAATAATTATTATTTATTTATGAATTTGAAATTAATTAATTTATCAAATTAATGTTATTTATAAATAATAAGTTGATTTATAAAGGAATTTCATTTAATAAAGAGTTTATAAATGAGAATGGAGTTTTGGATTTATAATTTTTTTATAAAGGCTTTATAATGATATTCATAATGGATTTTCTAAGAGGATTTTTGGAAATATTTTTATAAAGTAAATTTTATAAAGAATTTTTATAAAGGATATATATAAAAGACTTTTATAAAAGAATAAAGTTTTATAAATAGGTTTATAGATTTATAAAAGATGTTTTATAAATAGTTTTAAGGATTTATAAAAAAAGCTTTATAAATAGTTTTAGAAATTTATAAAAAGAGTCTTATCAATGGTTTTAGAAGTTAATAGAAAGAGTCTTATAAATTATTTTGGAGATTTATATTAAATTTTTATAAATTGTTTTAGAGATTTATAAAAGGAGTTTTATAAATGATTTTTGAATTGTATAAAAAGGAGACTTATAAAAGGAGATAAAAATGATTTCCAAAAATCATCTTTAAATGATTATGGTGGTATGGAACATCTTTTCGTACTCAACACCCAATAAGAAAATTTATTTGTATTTTGTTAATATGCTTATCAGTTGAGATAATTATATAGAAATATATTTTCTAAGTAGTGAAAGTATAGTGCTTTGTGAATATACTTATACCGCTGGGATAAGTATATGGATATTTTTCCAAGTACTGAAAGAAGTATAAAAGGTTTGTGAATATACCTTTGTAAAAGTATTTTGATACAAGTATTTACAAGATGATTTTAACTAATGAAAGGATTAATGAAAGAAGTTAGTGGTTGTTTATGTGCTTAATCAATGTTGGTTTTCTCTATGGAATTAAGTCCTTGATTTGGATTATTGTTTTATTTGATAGTAAAATAATCGACTATCAAACTTTGCCAGCTTTAAACTATCATTGACGGTCCGGGGAGACTGGGATCAGATATGTTTTTCGAAAATCACTTTGAATCTGCATAAGTGTTAGAATGGAAGACATATTGAAGATGATTAAAGATAGAGCTTTTGAAGTGCAAGGACTAATTGCTATTAATTCTGACGGTGATTCTAAAATGGCTGTAGTAGAGATAGTTTATTTGGTTTCGTTCAGATCCAGAACGAACTTGTATGGATGAATGCTGGCATTGCATTTCTTTCTAGAGAGCAGTATTAGCATTCCAAGATGCTTTGCTATATAAAAAGGTAATCATAGCCTCAAGCCTCATCAACCAGGAAAATGACTAAATAGGGATGTGCCGTAGGGCTAAGTGGGTTGCTCAGTAGGTTATGATCATCCCATATCTATATTCAATATTTATGTATGCTTCGGGGCTCATTATGGTTGTTTATCAATCATGGGGTGATCATATTCGGCGCTGTCCAGTATGGGGTAGATCCGGTCCTAAGTAGCAGAGGTGTAACGTGTTGTAGCCTCCCGTATATCTTATCTTGAGGTGTATGTATTCAGTGGGTAGGCCCTTACTCTTTCATAGTTGGAATCCATTTTCCAATATGAGCCTTCGGATTTGATTATATACCTATTATGCTGGAATTTAACTAATGTAACAATATCAACTATTATTCAATATTTATTTTAAACTATGGACATTATTATAATATCAAAGGATTTTCGACAAAAATGTTTTGGTCATCATAAGGCAAAAACCATCTGTGTTTATATGCAGCATAGTCTAACAGGATACCTTTGTTTTTAGAAGAGTTTTATAACATGAAAATCCAATTGAGGTGTATTTCTCACACTGTCTTACCATACTAACGAGGATGTTATTTTATTATAATACTCGGGTCAAACTGAGCATATTTATAGATTTATTTTGGATACTTGGTGCTTTGGAAAACGAGTTGGATGCCTCCATGTCGTATTCACATATATATTTTGGCTACATTAGGTGTTTATTTAATAGCATTTGTGAGGACATGATGTTATAACTATCGAGGCCGTGGTTGATTAGTTGACTCTGATTGATATATGTATGATAAAGTTCAATTTTTTTGTAAAGATCTGTTGTGTTTTAAATGTTACTCATCATGATGTGAGATTCTATTACGTCTTTTCTTTATCTTTCCCCAAAAATCCGTCTTTCCAATAGTTGGAAGCTTGACACGTGAATACCGTAGATGTATTAGTGTCGACTTTTAAGGATCGAAAAGGTGGGTCGTTACAATTGTGGTATTTGAAATGCATTTTTAGAGCGGATAACCTTTACAATTATAGTACATCCAAAAATAAGGAGTTCTAATTTACAATTTTTTTGTGCTACAAAAGTTTTTGTAGCAATGATTCTCCTTGATGTTGCTAGATAATAATAATATGAATTTGTACTTCAAAGGTTCAACATCCTTTCTTTGAGAGTAAATTTTTACCATCACTTTCTACCATCATTTTTCACCAAGATCTCTTGAATTACATGAATTTTAACAATCTCATTTTGTTGCAATCTTTTATAATGCAAGATAATATTTTGATTACGATTTTTAGAGCCGAGGGAAAGAGAAGTGTAATATCTCCTACTTCGAGGCCTAAAACTAACGGTTATGGATGCTGCAGTCATTAATAGTTATTAATCCTCGGCGACTAAATAAGATAATGGTAGATACATTGATATACCAGAAACAGATGGATATGGAAAAAATTTAAAATCAATAAACAACTTTCACATTCCATTTCAAATCATTTCAAATTCATTACACAATCCTAATACGAGAACCACGTTCAGAGAAAATATAATTATTACAACATACGCCAAGAGCGACATACGAAGATGCCTCCTTGGATGATCAGAGTATATGCAACCAGGCAATTAAACAATTTTTCCTTTACACTAAAAAACAGCAGAATCAAAGTAGAAAAGAACTCTTATTATCTAATGTAACGAACCATAATTTCAACTATTTTAAATTATTAAATTTAACTTAATTTTTGAATTAAAATGGTTAAAAATAAAATTTAATAATTTATTAATGTAATTTATTGATATGAACTTAGATAAAAAATTTAAATAACAAAATTCGATATGAAAAAAAATGATTAACTAATTTTAAATATTGAAATAATGATTTTTATAAATCGAATAAATGAATTTTCTGATATGGAATATCTAAATATGTAAATTTTGAAAGCTATACAGGATTTTCAAACGCTAATTTCTGAATATGATAAAAATATGTATATATATAGCTTCACCATTTCAAATTTATGATAAAAATATATGTATATATATACAAGCTTCATGATGGAAAATTTTCAAACTTATGACAATATATATATGTGTAGTTTATATATATGTATATATGTTTATAAAAATATTGTATATGTAAATAAATATGTATACATGAATTTATAAACTTCATAATGGCAAATTTCAAACTTATGGCTATGTATATATAGGTATATATATGTTTATAACAATAGTGCATATGGAAGTACAAATATATATATATATATATATATGTAAACATGTGTATATCTAAATGTACATGTAATAGGTGAAAATGTAAAAATGTATATGATGACAAAATATACATAAGTATGTATATATATGTATATGTGAGATAGTGAATAGGTAAATATAAACATATAGTAAAAATAGTGAAAGTCTATATATATACACACACATGTAGGACATATATTCACATGGAAGCATCATGGTGGGAAACATCAATTCAAGCCACAAAAACATAAAATCAGCATACAATAAACAAAGGCATGCATACAATAAATCAAATCAAACTCAAAAATAAAATGCGAAAAAAAAGAAAAGAAAATTTAATATAACATGAATGAAGACCCTGTACAATCTTAGCCACCATTTTGCCTCACTGTCTCCTTCTACTCATCTACATATACGGCCACGCTTGTTCACTTAATTGCTTGTTCCTCTACATATCATATATATATACACACACATATATATACAAAGACCTGCCATTAAAACATAAAATAGGCTAAGTGTTTGAAGCTTGAAGCAGGAGTATAAACAGAGCAGTAGTTCATCAAATTTCAATATTGTGAGTAAAACATTTAAATATTTATTAATAACTGAATATCTAAGATGTAAATGAATCCTTGTTATGTCAAGTATACATGTGGTTATGCATTCATGCCTTTGCTTATGTGTTTTAGACCTGGTAGTTCCCCCTTATAATTCAAAAACCTGTACTTCTTTCTGTCATTGTTTTCATATAAAACAGTTTAAGCTTTGGTTTTGAAAATCAATAACTCAACATCTATTTAGTTTTAAAACCTGATTCCAAAACAAAAGTTGGGTGTTTTTGATTATAGATTATCTTAAAAATGGTTTCATTCAAATCCATCAAGCATAGAGAAAAAGAGAACCTAAAATAACAGTGAGTGAGTCTAATTTGGTCAAGTTTCGACTGTCGCAATTTAATCAATGAATTACACGGTGGTGTTCGCAGTGGGAAATCTTGATTTTTGGAAGTTGTTCGAGAATTTCTAAGGTTGTGTGGTGAGAAAATTTTGGAGTTGGTCGGTTTTGTGGGTATGGCCAAATTCCAACGAATGGGTCAATGTCGTGGCGTGGTGTTCGGCATGGAGGAGTGTGAGGAATGGCTCACGTGGGAAAAATGGTACGATGATTTTTAGAGGTGTGTAGAGGCAATACAAGGTAGAAGTAGGGTTTAATGGGGTTTGTGTTTGGACTTGGGTTCGTGGCCAATGGCGAAGTAGAGAGGATGGAAGAGGGATGCGCATAAGGGGGATCAATGAAGGAGACGATGGCGATGCTCTGGGTGGATTCTGGTGACGGATGATGGCCAGGGTTGTCGAGGTAAGGTGATTTGGGTGCTCAGCATGTTTATAGTTTTTGGTTTGGAAGTTCGAATCTTTGAACTGAGGTATGGGCGGATTTTCAGGTGCGTAGTTGAGTGATAGAGGTCGTGGGTGATCTGTGGGAAGGGTTGGTGGCAAAGATGATCGACCAGAGGTCGTGTGCATGTGCATGCATACGTGCACAGTTTCGTGCACGCGTATGGGATAGGAGAGGGAAGAAAGAAAACTGGAAGAAGGGAAGAGGAGGAGGTAATGGGCCGGGTTTTGTATGTGGGCTGGGTTTGGAAAAATTAAAGTAAATATAATTAATTTTTATATTTAATAAAGCTATAAACTTATAATACTATTTTCTTATTCATTCCGAGCATAATCGATGCACAGATTGTTGCATCGTGTCCCTATCGCCTAGTACTTCCATCTGAATAAATATGGTCAAGTTTTTTGCAATGTAAAAACTTACCAATTTAATCGATTCAAGTGAATATATAAGTAATATCTTATTTAGTTTATTATACTTAAATTATTAATTGACTATTAAATGTATTGTCTAATCTTAAATTTACTAATATAAAATCATTTTTAAATTTCTCAATTAACTAGTAGTTTGGACTTAAAAATATAGTTTTGACGCAGATGAATTGAAACCAGATCGGCTCTGATTTGTAAATTAATTTAATTGTAAATTGTTGATTGAAGTCGACAATCTATGTTTTGACTGATATTGTTCTTAGATATTTCTTTCAATTATCTATTGTCTGTGCCATTTAATAGGCAAACAAATTAAAGAAGTTAGAATAAAATATTGACACGTTTTATTTGAAAGTAAATCGGCTTGTACTGATCACTATTCTGATTTCGGAAAATGTGACGATTACAAGAAAATTAATTTCGATGGAATGGTCATGATAAAATGAATATATGGAATGAATTTCCATATGTGAATATTGACACCCTGATTGTAGAATTGTTTATTTTAAACAAATTGGCCTTTTCAAATTTACCGTTTTGAGTTTGTAGAGACCGGGATCTGATATCAGCATTATCCGAAACCACTTCGATCCAATAACCACCACGAACCTTTACGGTTTTGATTTTAAAGCATAGTATGCTGGAATTTAATTAATGTAACAAATTCGGTTATTTTAATAAATATTGTACTTAGACCTATTATCATATCATGGGATTTTCTATAAAAATGTTTTGGTTATCATAAGGGAAAAACCCGTCATATATATGTGTGATACGGTTTTACAAGATACCTTTATTTTTCAAAGGATTTTGATAATTTTAATAATCCAAATTGAGAGTGTTTACTCATGCTGCTTTTGCAGACCGACTCGAGTGTTATTTTATTATAATGCTCGGGTCAGACCGAGTGTTACAGATTCAGGTTAGAGTGCTATGGAGCTCAGGAGACGAACTAGAATACAGAGACGTATTACACGTACTTGATTATATCCCACTATGTATTTTACACTGTATATTCAGCACCTTTGAGAACAAGTTATTGTAGCTATCCAAATTTCTTTGTTGATGGTTGTACTCTGATAATTTATATGTATATCAATAGCTGCAGATTCTTTGTATAAAAAATCTGTTATTATATATTATATTTTATTCCGCTGCGATTATAAAATTCTGTGTTGTTGTTATTTCGGTCTCTTCTCCTATCTTTTTGTTCTTCACCCTTAATGATTCAATATTTTAGGCACTCGATTGCTCAACATGCTATACAGTGAACATATTCATGTCGATTTTTGAGGGTCGAAAATCCCCGGTCGTTACATGTGGTATCAGAGCATAAGGTTAAGCGAGAACCTTGTCTTTGGTGGGGATTAATCATTAGAGATAGGGTCGGTAGTACCATAGAATGAGTCTGAGTGTATATACGTATAAGAGAGAGCGTAATTGTTAGTGATATAAAAATATTTTGATATTAATAAATGAAATGATTTTAACTTGGATTTTATATAGAACATAAAATAATGAACCCTATAAACCAATAAAATCATTCATGATTATTGATGATGATTGGATGTTATCTCTTTGATTAATTGTTCGATTAATATGAATGTGCATATTATCGGTTATTGATTGATGAGTCGTGCTCGGCCAGTTTATGAGCATCAACTATTGGCTGTTGATTTGAGCATTTGACTATGGTTGGAAAATTTGGTTTTTGAAAAATATTTAACCAATTGAGAAACTGCATGTTTAACATGGATTTTGAAGTGAATATATATTTGAATTTTCTCCTGTATCATTTTAAAGAGTAATGGATACCATTTGAAAGTGATATATGAAATATGGTTTATCTAGACATGGTTGATAAATAAACAAAAAGTTATTCAAACTGAAAATTTGAGAGTTTGGATTCCAGGATTTTCGAAATTGGTTTTAAGATTCGGAAAATATATAATAGCATAATTTGAAATTATTTTCCGAAATTGAACTGTTATAAATGATTTCAAAGTGATTTCGAAAATGGGTTTTCAAAAGATTTAAAAGAGAACTTCGTTTTTACTGGTTATGGCTCCCGTAACTCTAAACAAGCCAACAGTTATGGCCGTCCGAAGAATTGATATCCACAGGGTGCAACATATACGATGCAAGGTGCAACATCCGTCCAAAATGGCGAATTAGTGCCGTACGACTTTTAGAAATGGGTGCATGGATTTGAAACGGAACAGTACCATGGTGCATCACTCTCCAGCCATGGAAAATCGAAGACTAGCCACGATGATACCATTTTAACGTAAAAATTCACGTGACGAAAAAACGAAGGGTAAAAAACTTCCGAGACCCGGTTGAGATTCAGATAGTCTTTTTTGGGTATGAAACTATCCGTTGATGGCTTAAAGCTGTCAAAGTCGTAGAACTCACAGAGATCTTCGTTTTGACTGGTTATGGCTCCCGTAACTCTAAACGAGCCAACAGTTATGGCCGTCCGAAGAATCGATATCACAGGGTGCAACATTTACGGTGCAAGATGCAACATCCGTCCAAAATGCTGAAACAGTGTTGTACGACTTTTAGGAATGGGTGCATGGATTTAAAACGGAATAGTACCGTGGTGCACCACTCTCCAGCGATGGAAAATCGAAGACCAGCCTCGGTGATACCGTTTTAACGTAAAAATTCATGTGACGAAAAAACGAAGGGTAAAAAACTTCCTAGACCCGATTGAGATTCGGATAGTCTTTATTGTGTATGAAACTGTCCATTGACGGCTTAAAGCAGTCAAAGCCGTAGAAATCACAGAGAGCATCGTTTTGAAAGGTTATGGCTCCCGTAACTCTAAACGAGCCAACAGTTATGGCCGTCCGAAGAATCGATATCCACAGGGTGCAACATATACGGTGCAAGGTGCAACATCCACCCAAAATGGCGAAACAGTGCTGTACGACTTTTAGAAATGGGTGCATGGATTTGAAACGGAACAGTACCATGGTGCACCACTCTCCAGCGATGGAAAATCGAAGACCAGCCATGATGATACCGTTTTAACATAAAAATTCACGTGATGAAAAAACGAAGGGTAAAAACTTCCGAGACCTGGTTGAGATTTAGATAGTCTTTTTTGGGTATGAAACTGTCCATTGACGGCTTAAAGCTGTCAAAGTTGTAGAACTCACAGAGATCTTCGTTTTGACTGGTTATGGCTCCCGTAACTTTAAACGAGCCAACAGTTATGGCCGTCCGAAGAATCGATATCCACAGGGTGCAACATCTACGGTGCAAGGTGCAACATCCGTCCAAAATGCCGAAACAGTGTCGTACGACTCTTAGAAATGAGTGGATGGATTTGAAATGGAACCGTACCTTGGTGCACCACTCTCCAGCGATGGAAAATCGAAGAACAGCCACGGTGATACCGTTTTAACGTAAAAATTCACGTGACTAAAAAACGAAGGGTAAAAAACTTCCGAGACCCGATTGAGATTCGGATAGTCTTTTTTGGGCATGAAACTGTCCATTGACGGCTTAAAGCTGTCAAAGCCGTAGAACTTACAAAGAGCTTCGTTTTGACTGGTTATGGCTCCCGTAACTCTAAACGAGCCAACAGTTTTGGCCGTCCGAAGAATCGATATCCACAGGGTGCAACATCTACGGTGCAAGATGCAACATCCGTCCAAAATGCCGAAACAGTGCCGTACGACTTTTAGAAATGGGTGCATGGATTTGAAACGGAACAGTACCATGGTGCACCACTCTTCAGCGATGGAAAATCGAAGACCAGCCACGGTGATACTGTTTTAACATAAAAATTCACGTGCGAAAAAACAAAGGGTAAAAAACTTTCGAGACCCGATTGAGATTCAGATAGTCTTTTTTGGGTATGAAACTGTCCATTGACGGCTTAAAGCGGTCAAAGCCGTAGAACTCACAGAGAGCTTCGTGTTGACAGGTTATGGCTCCCGTAACTCTAAACGAGCCAACAGTTATGGTCGTCCGAATAATCGATATCCCTATTAATTTAATTAGAAAGAGAAAGAAAATGAAAGGTTTCTCTCTTCATAGTCAATTAATATCATTTCATGACCCAATCAATTTAATTAGAAAGAGAGAGAAAATGGAAGGTTTCTCTTCTCATATAATGTTTATTATACTCTCAATTAGTTATATGTTTTTATGGAAAGAAATGAAAGGTTTCCTTCCCTAAAATTAACTCTTATAAACCATTGCTGAGGTATTTGATGCACTATAATTTTAAACTAAATTAATTTTAAATTTCCTTTTAACCAACTTTAAATAAAATAAGATTTTATTTAATGTTTTATTAGATTGGATCTAATGTACATTTAGACTTCATAGGCTCATTAAAGATCTAAAATGGTAAATATTTTTGAAATTCACTCATTTCTTCCGTTGCGGGCTGGCCCAGTTCCTTCACATCTGGCAGGACTTCCTAGTAAGTTTAAATTTATATATCATTATATATAACCACTTTACAATTTTTTGATTAAGTATAAACGTATAACTTATGTTTTTTCAACATATATATAGGGGGCGGTAGACCTAAAAGAAGAGGTCGTTTCTCTTCGTCAAGCAGACCGACGACGAGGGATCAGTAACGTATGTCTGGCATGAGGATGATAAAGCATACACCATACATGTAAGTATATTTTAAATTATAAGTTATTAATAATGATCATTTTAATTAATTAGTTATAAAATATTATAATAATGTCATGTAATATTTAATTGTATTTAATTTTATGTTACAAGAAAGATTTATGCAAGCACATGCGCAGATGCTCGAGCAATCGGGATGGGAGCTATTGACCACTGATGAGAAGGATGTTATCTTCGACCCCGTTATGGACCCGACACAACAAAATAGGCGCTATGACTACGGCAATCAAGCGGTAATATATAAAAATTAACTAAGTTATAAAAATTTCTTAATTTTTATAAAAGTTACATAATAACTTAAACATATTTCGACTTGTTATGTATGCTCGGGCCTTACAAAAAGTGTATTCAAAGGCTCAGAACAAAGCAGATACTTATTGATCGATACTTATTATGTATAAAAGAATCCAGGAATTTACAGTCTTGCTCAATGTAGCATTCAATCCTCGTGGAATATTTCAGTAGTTTTCGCTTAAGTCAAAAACCTATAATACTCATCAATATGTATTGGTTGCTCGCATTCTAACATTGGGATTCGTATGTTTGGGAAATAAACAATTTGTGAACCCATTTTTTTAGCCAAAGCAGATTTCAGCCGGACATATAAAATCAAAATAAGGATGAAAAAATTCACGAACTTGCAGATACGATTAGAATGACATGGAAATTGAACTTGAGAAATTTGGATGGAAAACTGGCTAAGTAAATAAATCGGGGCAGAGTTATTTTTCCTCCATTTTTGCCTCCTGAACATCATGCACTTATTGCACTACTCCAACAACTCATGGTCAAGTGGATTTTCTAGAATTTGACGAGTTATTCAAAGGATCGAAGAAAAGACATTAAAGAAAGCAGGATAATTAAAGCATCGATGGAAGATCGCTAGAATGAACTTGAATTCTAAGGAAAAGAGCTTGGGATAACTCAAAACGAAGATAGAAAAGTTAGCAAAGAAATGAAGTGGGATTTGCATGAGTAAAAATACTCGGCACCAAGTTATTTAACTCGGGGCTAAGTTATTCTTTTGACTCGGGGGTCTTCTGTTCCACCTGTGCAACTTCGGGTCGACTTCTGGACTTCAGTGCAAGAGGGCTTCTGACTCCAACCATTGTTTCTCTATAAATAACAACCTATCTACAATTAAAGAGGGACCTGATCTCGACTCTGCTACTGTACCCAGAACTCTAGCGAATTTTCTTCACTTCTACTCTCTTCATCAAACACTCAAAACTCCATTGTACGTAAATCTTGATCAGAGATAATTAGTTACAATACGGAGTGAGAACAGCTAATAAAATAGATTGGTGTGGACGTAAACCCGAGATTACGCCGAACCACTATAAAAATATTTGTGTGTTCTTGTCTCTCTTCTGCTTTCTCTTTCTTTTACAAATCTCCTTTTATAAGAACTAGTGCACCTTATAATGCATTTTTGGGCCGACCGGCCCTTGCTGAGTTCAGGGCGGCCATTGCCCCATGGTGCTTGACTCTAAAGTTCCCCACCGATCGTGGGATTGGAGTCATTCAAGGAGACCAGGCAGCGGGGAGGGCCTGCTATGTTGCTGAACTACGCGGGGTACAGCGGAAGGAGAAAGGAAAGGGCATAGAGGAATCTCTCGGCGTCCGTTTTGCTGATAATTGACAACTAATGCCTGGGCCCCGGCCCGGGCACCACAACCAATTCCAGAAAGACCTTGACCCTAGAGACAACGAAGATAAAGACGAATCCAAAGAGAATCAAGCTTCCCGGCCGAACTGACTGTGGACATCCCAATCGGTGAGGGAGATGATTCGAGGATGCTAAAAGTTGGATCTCAACTGGGCAAACAGACACAACAGGAATTGGTTGAATTTCTCCAGGCGAATCTCGACGTTTTCGCCTGGACACACTCTGATATGTGCGGGATCTCGCCGGACATCGCAAGTCACTCCCTGAATATTGATCCGCGGTATGTCCCGGTCAAGCAGAAAAGGCGTGGTATGGATCCAGAGAGATCTGCCGCCCTTAAAGAGGAGGTCGATAAGTTACGATCAAATGGATTCGTCCGAGATGCTTTGTACCCAGAATGGGTGTCAAATCCCGTATTGGTTCGAAAACCGAATGGAAAATGGAGAACTTGCATTGATTACTCTGACTTAAATAAGGCTTGTCCAAAGGATAGTTTTCCACTTCCTCGAATTGACCAGCTTGTAGATTCAACAGCTGGGCATGAATTATTATCTTTCATGGATGCTTATTCTGGCTACAATCAAATACCTATGCATTTGCCTGATCAAGAACATACCAGTTTCGTGACCGATCTGGGACTCTACTGCTACAGAGTCATGCCCTTTGGTCTAAAAAACGCCGGAGCAACATACCAACGCTTGGTCAACCGAATGTTCGCCGACCAGATTGGGAAGACTATGGAGGTTTATGTGGATGCCATGCTAGTAAAATATCGATTCTCCACAGATCACGTCAGGGATTTAGATTCGATGTTCTGCATCCTTCGGGAATATGGAATGAAGCTCAATCCATTAAAGTGTCACTTCGGTGTCGCTTTTGGAAAGTTCCTCGGGTTCATCGTTAACGCTCGAGGGATAGAAGCAAATCCCGAAAAGATCTGGGCAATAAGGAACCTACAAACTCCAAGAACCATAAAACAAGTCCAGAGTCTCAATGGAAAAGTAGCAGCATTAAGCAGGTTCATTTCAAAATCCACCGATAAATGCATTCCTTTCTTCGATCTGATCCGGAAAGGAAAGCAAAATTTTGAATGGACCATGGAGTGTGAAGACGCATTCCGATCGCTGGTTCAACATCTTTCCACACCACCGATCTTGTCAAAGCCGATTGACCACGAGCAATTGTACCTTTATCTGGCAGTATCAGAGCATGCAATCAGCGCTGCTTTAGTTCGGGAAGAAGACCGAGTGCAAAAACCAGTCTACTATGTTAGTAAACGGCTAACGGGAGCTGAAAGAAATTACCCAAGACTAGAGAAACTGGTGTACTGCCTGGTCATTGCCTCAAGGAAGCTTTGCCCTTATTTCCAAGCTCATTCCCTTACTGTGTACACCGATCAGCCGTTACGACAGGTCCTCACGCGGCCTGAGACGTCTGGTAGGCTACTCAAGTGGAACATTGAACTGAGTCAATTTGATATCACTTATGCCCCGCGAAGAGCCATTCAAGGACAAGTCCTAGCGGATTTTATAGCCGAATTTACTATTTCAGAGGATCTGCCTGAAACCACTATACCTCCTAAATGCATTTGGAAGCTGCACACCAATGGTGCATCGAACGATTAGTGTTCGGGTGTCGGAATAGTACTTGAAACTCCCGAAGGCCGATCCATATGCTACGCTCTGAGGTTCGAATTTCGCGCAACCAACAATGAAGCCAAATATGAAGCTTTGCTTGCCGGGTTAAAACTTGCTTGTGATCTGAAGATTGTTGCTATGGAAATCTACTGCGATTCCCAATTGGTTGTATATCAAGTTCTGGGCGAATATCAGGCCAAGGATCGACGACTAGCTGCCTACCTAACCCGAGTTCAAGAAGCATTAAGTCAATTCGATTACTATGCTATTTACCATATACCCCGAGAACATAATCGGAAGGCTGACTCATTAACAAAGTTGGCAAGTACAGGTGAAGCACAGCAAATGGGACTAGTCCCTGTCGAAACTTTGTCCTCCCCAAGCATTGATCAAGTAGAGATGAATGTTGTGTTTGAAACCGCTCCTAGTAGAGAATCGTGGATGACTCCGTACCGAAACAACATTGAGAATGGGACATTGCTTGAGCGTAGAAATGAGAAAAGACAAATTCTACGAAAAGCTTCACGTTTCGTCATTCAGAACGGAGTTATGTATAGAAGAGGGTATTCTGTTCCTCTCCTCCGATGTGTCATGCACGATGAAATCAAACGAGTGTTACATGACGTACACGAAGGAGAATGTGACGATCACGTCGGTGGGCAAGCTCTCGCTAAGAAGATACTCCGATACGGATACTACTGGCCGACTGTGAACCGAGATGCAACGAACTATGCCAGAAAATGCGATAGGTGCCAGAAACATGCCCGAATTCCAAGAGCCCCACCTACCGAGATAACCCAAATGGTCAGTCCCTGGCCATTTGCGATGTGGGGCATCGATATCATCGGCACACTACCTCTGGCCAAAGGTGGGGCAAGATATGCCATCGTTGCAGTTGATTACTTCACCAAGTGGGCTGAAGCGGAACCCCTTGCAACCATTACGACAAAGAAAGTAATCAATTTCGTAGTTCGCAACATTATCTGTCGATTTGGACTCCCGAATACCATCATCACCGATAACTGAGCCCAATTCAGTAGTACGGAATTCAAGAATTTCTGTTAATGTTTTCATATCCATAAAAATTTCTCGGCAGTTGCGCATCCTCAGGCAAACGGCCAAGTCAAAGCTGTTAATAAAGTCATAAAATCCATTCTAAAGAAACGACTGGAGAAGGCCGTGGGCAAATGGGTTGATGAACTTCCTATGGCCTTATGGGCCTATCGAACGACCCACAAGACTGCGACCAGGCACACCCCGTTTTCCCTATCTTATGGCTCAGAAGCCGTTATTCCAGTCGAGATGGAAGTGCTTTCCCATCGCGTGACTTACTATGATCCGAAAACAAACGCTATATTGCTTGCTGAATCTTTGGATCTACTGGACGAGAAGCGGGAAGAGGCTGATTTGAGAGCAGCCGCACATCGAAGTCGAGTCGCCCGATTGTACAATGCCAAAGTTCGACCTCGAACCTTTGAACTCGTCGATCTCGTCCTCAAGAGAATCTATCCGGTCCCTTCACACATGAAACCAAATTGGGAAGGACCGTACGTGATTACACAAAGACTTGGAGATGGCACATTCAAGTTATCGACCGTTGACGGTCTTACTTTGCCAAGGGCTTGGAATAGCGAGAGTCTCCGTCGCTATTACACCTGACAGGCTTTATTTGTTTCATTCTATTTTTCCATTTACAGTTTGTTTCCGCATTTTTAAGTTTGAATTCTGTAATAAGGCAACTAACTTTGCCGCGTTTTCTTACTTCAGCAATAAAATGCCATCTCTTCGAGCCAGAGCCATGATCCATTGAATACAATGTACGACACTGTGCAGTTAAAGCGCTCGGCAGATTCAAAGCGGTGGAGGTGCAAAAAGTCATAGCGGGGATACAGCGAGGATATAGCGGGATATAGCTGATGGCTTTAAAATAGCATATAAAACTCGTACTTAATGTTTTTACGAATATATAAATGGTAATTAAATGAAAAATTATCATTCAATTGAATTATAACTAATACATAAATAATTTTTAAATAAAAACATGTGCAAATATACTTTAAATAAACGTAAAACTATTATATAACATAATTGAATTTAGTAGAATATTAGAGTATTTTCATTTCTGAAAATATATTAAAAATTAAATCAAATAAATTAGTTTCATAATTTTTATAATGTATAAATTGAATTTTTCAATTCATTTTATTAAAGAAGATATAGCGGGAATAGCGGAATATAGCGGAAATAACGGGATATAGCGGAAATAGCGGGGATTAAAGCGGAAAGGCTATATTGTGGGGCTATATGGAAAAATCGTAGCGACAGAAACCCGCTATGAGATATAACGGGGTTATAGCGGGGTAATAGCGGGGCATTAACTACACAGGTACTACGACATCACAATGCACGGAGAGCTAAATTCCATCATGCAATGGGATTTATTCAAATAGAGAGTGGCTGTGATACGACCACTCGCTAAGCGAAACCCGAGCTCGGGGGAAAGTCATTACACCAATGATAAATAGAATTGATACACGACAATCCGATAACTAATTCCAAACTCCCAAAGTGTGAGCTGGAATATAGACATCAAACAAATGCGGTCTCGAGGAGGGCGGATCCGTCAGCCTAACGACCCCGATCGTATTACGACTAAATACAGTTCCGAAGAGGGTGGATCTATTCACCTAACGACTTCGGCTGTACCTTAAACAAGCTCGAGGAGGATGGACCCGTCCGTCTAACGACCTCGCTTGTCAACTCAGGATGAATGCGAATCAACCGTCCACGATCCTGATTAATCCACCGTTCCCAAAGTGCGAACATAATCCAAGTGCCCAAACAAACGTGACTGACTGTTTGTCGGCCAACTCCATGCTCCCAGAGTACGAGGTGGAGTATAAACTTTAAAATACAGCATCGAAGAAAGTGAATTCGTTCACCTAACGACTTTGACCATAACTTAACCAAGCTCGAGAGGGATGCACCCGTCCGTCTAACGATCTCACTTGTTGACTCAGGATGGATATGATCTAACCATCCATGACCCTGATATGCCTTTCGAACTCCCGGAGTGCAAGTCGGAATGCAAACGCTAACTCCGATTTCCCAGAATATGGGATGGAGTATTAACGTCAACCCTAAGTTCCCAGAGTGTGAACGACCGCTCACAAGATGACTTGTGTCCCCATAATGTGGACTAATACTTGAAAGCTTTCGATAAGCTGTGACTGATTGCGAGAATGCAAGTGCAAACCCCCAGAGTGCGGATGTAACAATTTATAAAGAAGCAAGTGTAGTTCGACTGCTCGATACTCGCTTATTATGATCACAAGCTGATCTTTACAACTCAACCCAGAACTGGGGGCAGATGCAAGTGTTAATCACTACCTGAAACGAGTTAAAATAATGCAAGTACATAGAACTGAGGTTCGAACGCTGCAACATTTAAGCATAAAGGAATAAAAGTTGAAACAAGAAGACAAAATTTTATTTCAACTAATCAAGAGCGATGGCTCGTATACCAGCCTTTCCAAAAAATTCTACTAGCAGGGGCCGAACCCGCATCTATACACGGCCTATGAAAGAAAAAAGATGACAAAGTTCCTAACTGCAAAAGGGAACATGTGCCTAAAAAGTCTATCTATTATTTCTTTCTCCTTAGCTTCTTCTTCGACGAAGAGCCACTGGAGCCACCAGTGATCTTCCGCTTTGAGCCCTTTTCTTTGGGAAGACTATCTTCGGACAGGGGCATGATGTCAACATCCTCCTCCGAACTGGAGTCTAAGGCAATGCTTCCCGCAAGAGGAGTCGGAGGAACGGGATCTACAGCCGAAAGCGGGACTGGCACACTAGTATCGACAAGCGTGCCCCCATGAGATATTATCTTAAGTGGTGTAGGGCCATGCGCCACTACTCCACCCTTTGAGCTGCCACCATGTGCCACTGCCTCCATCTCGGCATCAATTTCAGCCAGCATGCTTGCTTCTCGAAGGGCTCGGGCCTCATTGTGTGTCGTGATGGTCTGTGTCGAAGTACCAGAAGTAGATGAAAATCCACCCAGGATGAATGGTAAGTCCGCAAAGGGGTCACTCTGTCGACCGAGAAGCTCATTCACCATTTGTTCGTCAAAAGAAATTGAGCTCCCATGCGTTACTTCGACAGGCACAACAGTCACGACGGAGGTCGCCTCAGAGATAATGGCCTCCTGCGTTTGGCACGATTCCTGGGTGGCAGGAAGCGTTGTCAGAACAACTTCGGTCACTGATCAAAGAAAAGAAGCATTTGTTAGTATACACTTCTATACAAATTCTTCAGTCCGAATGTACAAGAGATTAGTTCAGAATACCTTCCTCAGTTTGGCTCGAGGTCGTCTGAACGACTTCAGAAGGATGCTCCTTAATAGGAGATAGATGTGGCTGGTCTGGGTCATAGGCTGGTATAGGCTGAGAGTCGATCATCGAAGTCGGCTCAGACTGAGATGACATGACAATCTCGGAACTTTTAGTATGGTGCTCAACACCAGAGCCTTCTCCAACTTCCTGGGGCTGAGTACCAAGCCTCTCCTTCTCATGAGAAATCATGGAGTCATGAAGAACCTTCTTTTCGTCATCATTGAGTATACGGTTCTCCAGCTCAAATTCATCAAAGGCTTCATCAGGATGCCCCGATTTCTCCTCCTCAACCAGCAGATTCCAGGCATTATAAAGATTTGTCGGGTAATCATCGAGCCAAGTTAGGTCTCTATGCCTTAACACCTGGGCGTTGTAAGTGACAAGAAGCTCCTCTACCTCAGCCTCAACCCTGCCTTTCGCCAGTCGGACCTTCTCATCAACCCCGGCTTCGATCTCGCGGACTTTTTCCATAGCCGCATCCCTCTCCTTTTGAAGCACCACCGCCTGATCACAGGCCTCTTGCACAGCTCTTTAAGGGCAGCGTCTCTCTCAGCAGTGATGGTGGTGTTCCTATGACCCATGTCTTCCATCGAAGTATAGTGCTCCTGTTTCATTCTGTTCATGGCCGAGTTTGCATCATCGGCCTTTTTGAGAGCTTCCATTTCAGATTTACGGGAAGACTCGGCCTCGGCATTGAGCACTTGGATAATTCGCTCTTTCTGACCTAAATCTTTTTCCAACTTCTCAATAGTGGCGGCGCGATCAAACGCCACTTTTGATGCTTTCCTCGTGGCCCTCGCCCACTCTTTGTACTGAAAGAATATGTCTGCAACATAATCGTGAATGGTATTCTCAGCCGTTGGCGGAATTCTCTTCAGGTGTGGGGGGAAGACGTAACCGTCAAAGCAAATGTCGGGGAATTCCTTCCTCATTTGTGCAAGTTTGGCTGCTCCTTCCCCGGTCGAACCAGTCACGAACGATGTAGTAGGCAAGGAGGTGGCTATCTCGGTTCCACGAGGAGGGTCAGATCTAGGAACATGAGAGGACGGATTGTGCCAAGAAGTTTCAGGAGGACGTGTAACTAAAGCTGGAGGTGGTACAGAAGTCCTAGGAGGAGGAGGAGAGTGAGATCGAGACTGACGTACATATCCCCTGTCTCTGTCAGATCGTTTCTGACTGGAATACCCCGTGTCATAATCTCTATCTCCCTCTCCCCTGCATGGTTCATAGTGCGATGAGGCTCGGCACTTGTTGCGCAAACTACCGAGCACTGAGCCCCGACCAGACATCGTACTTGCGAAGTGAAATAAGGAGAATTAGTAACCGTTTATGGTATGCAGTTAGCGGTCAAAAATTGTGTAGTGCCGTGAAGAGTGTATGGATGTGTAACCCCCCAGACCAACCAGAAGTGTCGACCACACTGGTAGTAAGAGACTCGCTAACATAAAAAGTATGTTGCAGTTCATCCAACCCGACATCATGCTGTGTGAACGCAAGGTCCGAAATTGGAAGGTCAGCGAGCCCTTCGAAGGAGCTTTCCGCCTGCAGGGGGATGCTTCTGAGATTCTAACTCCAGACAGGGGGCGGTTTATGACCACAGACTTCTGTCTCCCAGATTTAGATTGTTTAAAAGCAACTGCCTTGCCTTTTCTCTTTTCATCAGATTCCGGGGTCACATCAGCAGGCCCGACCAAAGGTTCAGTGTCGGTATGGGTTCTTTCAGAATCAGCCTCCTCGAGTATGATAACTTTAGGCTTCTTATGCCTAACTCGCTCCTTTGAGATAGTTTTTAGTACACTATCGAGCCTTATACTCTGTCTTCGCTTGATCAATCCAAGGATCCTAAGGTTTTTGTCTGTCAAGATCAAGTCAATGTTTCTTTCTTCGCTCGGGATTTCTTGAAGAATTCGAACTATCTCTTTATAATAACCACCTTCGGGTCGCTGTATTATTGCTGAAAGAAAAAGAAAAAGCAATGTAAGTTCGATTTCATTCATAATTGCCTTATCAACAACTTGGGGAAATGATGGTACTCACGTCTGAATAGCCATCTTCTGGCAAATCCTGGAGGACATCGGACGTAAAACCACTCCGACTTGAAGTAGCTCAGTCTAGTCCAAGACCCTGTGACCACTTGGCAATTTCTCACAGACTCCAGGAATGTGAAAGATGGACTGTCGGTTCGACTTTTGAAGTTGAACAAATATCTTATATCAGTCATGCGAGGAGGTCGATAGAGGTACTCCATAAATGCAATGAACAAGCTGTTGAGTGAAGCGTATCCATTCGGGTGTAGCTGAGATGGGGCGATCCCCAGATAAGCCAACACTTCTCTTATATAGTCGTTGAACGGAGGAAGTGTCCTGGATGTGCATGCATGGCGATTAAATGCAGTATACCCCTCCGCGGGATTATGTGGTCTGTCATTTGGCCCCGGCAATAATACGTCGTCCAGCGACAGACCATGCCTTAGGCATATTCTCCCTAGCATATCTTCAGAAATATTGGACGGAACAGAGTCTGGTGGACTATTAATGAAGGACGCATCAGGCAATTCGTCCGGGGCTGGACCGATGACTTCGGCCTCGCTGGCCGATATTTCAGGTCTGGGAGGAGTTGTACTCTGAGTTTCTTGCTGCTGCAAACTTGACGGTTCCATAACTAGCTAACTCACGAGAAATCATCGTTAGATACTACAAAGCCCGTGTGTTCCCCCCGGTGTGAAGTGTGTGTTGTGCAGTGCAGTGCTGTGCATTACTTGAAAGGATTCTGCAGAATTAAAGAAATGTGCGAACGACGAAAACTTCGGAATCCAGTTGGAGTGACCGTCATCGTTGATCGTCACCACTGTACCATCCAGATATTGGCGATTGATCCCAATTAAAATTTCTTATCATGTTATTAAGTTATAGTTCCATCGACGAGCTTCGAAGGGCAGTCAAATATGCAGTTCTACTGTCAAGTCTAATTATGCAAGGCAGAAGCTCGCCGGAGTCAAATGTTCAGATATGCAGTAAGTTCTCTAAATTCATAAAATTTCGGCTTGGAATCGATCACCACAGTTCAAATTCGTATCGAGACAGAGAGGCCTCATTTTCGTATCGATCTCGTTCGAATCGATACATTTCGTATCGATCAAGGGGTACAATGCTTCGTATCGATCGAAGGTGATGAAGTCCGCATCGGTCGCTTACCCAGCACTTCGCATCGATTATTTTCGGTGGTATTTCGTGTTAATGACAAATAATCGATACGAATTGCCTCCACCCTGGATCGATAGGAACTCCATCGTTCATCGCTCGACTCTGCATCAGTACGAACCCAACGCCCTGTGATCGATACGAAGCCAAGACATCTTCTTCTTTTCATCGATGCGAAATAAAGGCCGAGCAACAATCAATCGATTGCTCCACATCCCAAACTCCTTCTTCTCCAATCAACACGGGCATCGCCATGGCCATCCTCGACCAAGCTATGGCCCAGATCTGGCCTTGATGCCGCCAAAATTGATAACCAACTAGAACATGATGGATCTGAGATTTGAGCTTCGTCGCTCGAATTTAGTCATAATTGATTAATTACCTAGATTGAAATTGGAATTCGAAGGATTAAAAAATAGTATTTGATCGATTCGAAGACAAAACGCAGTTCTCCTTTTACCAAACACCTGAATCGATGCGAAAGTAGAAGGCAGCAGTAAAAAGTAAAAAGTGAGAATGGGCTAAGTCCCAAGTATTTATATGGAGCCTAGGGGTAAACTGGGTCGATTCGTCTCCCAGTCAACCTGACCGGTCGCAACCAGTCAAGCAACGGAGTGATACGAATGCTCATTTTGTATCCATCGGACTTTGCCTCCATCGAAGCGAAGTTATCACCAGACTTCATCGATTCGAAGCGCACAACGAAGGCTATCTAAAGGCGTTAAACTCCATCGATTTGAAGTGTTTATTTTTTCAACCATCGACTCGCAACAGTGCAGGTCTATCGATACGAACGCTGTTTTCGTATCCATCGAAACTAATCGATACGAACGATCATTTCGTATCCACCAATACGAAGCGCACAGTGGAGATAGCCGAAGATGATGAATCCCATCGATTCAAAATGGACAGTGAGCGCAACGATTCGAAGCCCTTGTTCGCATCAACAAGTTCACAACTCCATCCACTGCATGTCGATACGAAAGGCGATTTCGTATCCATCATATCTTAAACAATAACATCGATACGAACGAGCATTTCGCTGGTTCCAAATCCTCCATTTATCGATGCAAAGTCAGCCTTTCAAACTTCTATGTCGATTCAGGAGAGGATCGATACGAAGAGACTACTCAAAAACAACCATCAAGCGTTGTTTCAACTCGAATTTCAAATCGGTTCAGGAGAGAATCAATACGAAGTTCGATAACTAAACTGGCAACGATTCGTGAACATGCAACATTAACAAGAGTCAACTAATCATTATTACACAACAGTCAATTACAACAATGCAGAGTACGACTTTCAACAAGAAATACGATAATCGTTCAGAGAGAAACTACAGCTTTTCAAAGCATGTCATGTTTCCACAAGACGTACTTTGGGGGGCAAATGTTATCCCGCCTTTTGGCAAGGCCGAGATATCAAGGAACTGGTTGCATGCTTAAGGTAAATCATCCAGGATATCAGGTGTACATAGGTTTACTATGGATATCGATGAATTTTGTCCGGGTCTGGATCAAGCTACAACTGACAAGATATGAAGAGCTAAGTCCTGGAAGCCGACATCCCAAATTTCGAGTCGATCCGAGTTCGCATGCTCGAGATATGATTGATTCAAGTTGGAGGAAACAGCCTCGTTTTCGTATCCATCGGGAAGCTTGGCTTCGTTCCAGTAGGATTCGTATCCAACATCCTACACCTCCTCGTATCGTGTTCGATTCCATCAGGAAGCCTGAGTTCGAATCGATCTTGTTCGAGTCCATTGGCATCGCCTTACTTCGTATCGATCGACAAATAGTCCACTTCGCATCCATCAACTGAGACAACAGTCACTGCTTCGTATCCACCATGAAAGCTCTATTCGAATCCATTAGGGCAGGGCAATTCGTATCCATCAACTGAGACAACAGTCACTGCTTCGTATCCACCATGAAAGCTCTCTTCGAATCCATCAGGGCAGGGCAATTAGTATCCAACAGGTTATCTTACTTCGTATTCATCTAAGGCTCCAGTACGCATCCATTGGCTTCGTATCCATTGAGAAGCTACGTGGTTCGTATCCATTCAGTCAACAAACCTGAGTGACGTGTCATCCCTCGAAGCGAATAAGGCGAGATCTATGGAGTCGATGCGGTCAACACGGAGTAAAGACCGGATCGAGGCGAAGTGCGTGCGCCACATCATCTCAGGAACACGTGCGATTATCGATACAAGGGGATCGAGACGAAGCCATGGAGTCGAACACAACAGCCATCGAAAAATTCCACCTCGTATCGACCATATCTCATGATCCACTGATCCAAATGCAATGAAATTTTCACAGGTGCTTGCATACACACTAAGGAGTGTCTCTGCCAAATTTCAGCCCGATTGGACATCATCCTGATCGATACGAAATGGATTCGTATCGATCACCATCGAGGCAAAACTTTATGGAAATGTTCACGTGGGCCCCCTCACGTGCCAGACCAAGTCTCCCGAAGTTTGAACGAAATCTCAGCCTTCTATGCCTATAAATAGAGCCCCAGAGCCAACAGAAGAGGGATCTTTTTGATTCTCAAGCGTCCAGACTATGCCGGATCGAGATTTGCATCTTACTCATACTGTTTAATTCGAATTCTAAGCTGTAATTCATTGTTGTTCGCTGTAATCGCTTGTAATCATTGGAAGAGAATCAATAAAATCATCAAAACTTCATAGTGGACGTAGGCAATACGCCGAACCACTCTAAATTGTTTGTCTGCGTATTTACTTTTCTGTTTATTGGAGTTTTTGTTAGATAATCTTCATTTTCAGTTTATTTTCTTCACTTTTATCTCTTCAAAAACTTCAGAAGAGTGTTGTGCCCATTTTTGGTACCAACACTGACTTCACATCTTCCACTGTAAATGTGTCTCTAGCAAAGATAAGGTTGTTAGCGAAACCCGTGTATCGCTCTGGAAGAGAACACAAAAGAATCATTGTCATTTGCTTCTCATCTATCTTTAAGTCAACAGTCTTCATCTTCATCACGAGATCATCAAAGAAATTAAGATGTTCCTTCACTGAAGTACCCTCTCTCATTCACATGGTGAAAAATATCTTCAGCAATATCAGACGGTTAGTCAAAGATTTCTTTAAGTAGAGATTCTCTAGCTTGGTCCAAATGCCACCAGCAGTGGTCTCACTGCTAATCTCTGAGGTGACATTCTCTCCCGTACCTAGCTGTAAAGTAGTAAACGCTCATTTCTCCATCTCCTTCCTTTCCGCGACTGAGATGTCAGCAGTCAACTCCTCAGGGGCAAACACTACTGGATGGACTTCATTCCTCATTAGAACAACCTTCATCCTCCATTGCCACTTCTCGAAGTCTTTATCCTCATTCCATTTCTCAATTGCCAACTGTGAACCTGAGGCGATATACATTCCTCTAGTATAGAGTCTTGTAACAACTGGAGTCGCTTCATCTCCTGCCATAGCGTCTAACACTCCTCAATCAACCTTGCAGCTCTGATACTAGACTGTTGAGGAAAATCCCTTCAGATGATCAGTCTAAGGGAATAAAAAACCCAACGCAGCGGAAAACAACTAAATCATTATTGTAGTGAGACGATACAAACAGAGATAAACACCAAAACAGATAGTCACAGATCAATGCAATGCAGAAAAATAAATAACACCAGTATATATAGTGGTTCCACTACCGCGAGGTAGTGTACGTCCACTTGGGGAGAGGAGATTTTATTAATCACTGAAAGATTAGAGTTACAAGATTGATTCACTTTTGGAGCCTATACATAAGAAAAATCAACAATACAGACAAAATTATGCAGAGTTTCAGCTCTCTAGGATGACTCTGAAATTGGCTGAAATTAGCTCTCAATTTCGGCTGTCATTGTTGTCTAGAAGCTCCACAATTTATAAAGTGAAGATATGAGGAGGGGGAGCTGCTATATGGAAGCTCGGGCTTTGGTTCGGCATCTTGGTTCGACATGTTTGGTACGGCATATGACACTTGGCATTTGGTTCGGCATAGTACACTTCAAGTCTGGACCAGAAACTCTCAAATGCCGAACGAGAAATCTGGACCGGTCTTCCTCTTCACCTACTTGGTTCGGCAAATACCGAACGAAATATTTCGTTCGGCATCACCAGATCACCGAACGACAAATTTGGTTCGGTGTTCCTTCACCGCTCTAAATCAATACCGCTCCACTTCTCTTTTTTACCGAATGAAGTTTCTCGTTCGGTCTTCTTCAATCACCAAACGAAGTCGCCACCGCTACAGAACTCTGGAGCGGCAAATCCAAGCAACACCGGACCACTGATTTGGTCCGGCAAATCAGCTCCTCCACCGCACCAAACGAAGTCACCACCGCTACAGAACTCTGGAGTGGCAAATCCAAGCAACACCGGACCACTGATTTGGTCCGGAAAATCAGCTTCCTCCACCGCACCAAACGAAGTCACCACCGCTACAGAACTCTGGAGCGGCAAATCCAAGCAACACCGGACCACTGATTTGGTCCGGCAAATCAGCTTCCTCCACCGAACCAGCAAATCCACCGAACCACTTTGCTGGTTCGGTCTTCAGCTCCTGCTCCTAGGACTTCGGCTTCCTCCTCCATGAGCTTTTCCAATGACCTCTTTCCGAATTCAGGTATCATCTCTAATAGAAACAGCCAGTGAAAGCCGTCGAAAAAACGACGTCGTTTCCGTCGGAAATCAATGTATTCCTTGTAGCGATCTTAGTGGACTTCACTATCTAGAGTTCGTGAAAGAGTATATATAGCTTTTGAATGTGTGATTAGCCAAATATATCACTTTTTTTATAAAACAGAAATATATACTTGGTGAAAATTCCAAAAAAAAAAATGTAAGTATGGCTTGTGATTAAAGCTTTCAAACGGAATCATAACTCTGCCGATTTCACAAACCTTTTTTGAAATAAATAATTTTATAACTCTCTGGGCTTGTAAGACGAGCGGTAATAAATAATGTAAACCTCGAAAAACCTTTCCAAAAACATCCTTAATCAATGTCGTTAGATAGTATATTTTATTTACAACGAAAGCAATGTCTTCAGTTAGTATATTTTCGATTTATAATAGATTGGTGATGCAAATGTCATTTTTCATATATGTTATTTTGAAGAAAAAAAGCAGGAGAGAGAACTCGTGTGATGTAAGTTTGAATTTGGTTAATGATTTTTAACTTGTACAAATTAATCTGCTTGCCAAGTTTGTAATAAAAGACGAAATACTTCACATAGTACATAACCATTTAGAAGATAAAAACCTAGACATTCCACAGTCGTAGTTTACCAAAAAAGCGAAGATAGGTTAACATCTAAAGCTCTATCATATTCAAATTTTCAATTGAGACGTAGACAGTTCCTTCCTTATAATAACGAAATGCACATTGAAGGTTTATCATATTCACGTTAATAAATAAAATGAAGCAAACTGAAGTATTATATAGAGAACCAAGTAACTGCATGCACAAAAAATATTTTTGCATTACAGTTCAGAGTGACAACATAAAAAATATTAATAAAATACATGAGTTTTTATCCTATATTAACATGGAAACCATGCTGTGCGCAATAGGACAAAAAAAATATAATTAAAAAAAGGTGCAAGGGGCTGCTTGATTGGTTATCTCCCGCTTTGGTTCAGCTTTATTTTAAAGTTTCTATAGAAACAGAGAAAAACAAATTTTAGGCCTTTGCTCAGTAAACTGCATGTCTGCAAAAGCTTGTAGTTTTTGATTTTGGCTCAGTACACTGTACATTTTCCGTTTATATGAAGACTGAGTAAGAGAAGGAATGAAAATGCATTAGAAATCAAACCTTCTTCTTCTTCCTTTGCTCTGTGCTTTGCTATCAACTAAACCAAATCCGATTCAATGTCTAATGCTGGAGGGACTGCTGCTGCTGCTGATCTACCACTCCATCGTGGGGAACAACCGCCTACTACTTTGCTCAAACAGGTAATTTAATTAACCCGTTACTACCGCTTAATTAGTTGCAAAAATTCTTATGTGATACACATATGCGTTCAGTTTTGAACTCCTTTTAACGTCTCCATTTTTTTAACATGCTTGACAATACTGTTGTCTTTAATGATTTGCTTATTACAATATTCTGGTACATATATAGTACAAAATTTTTAGTAACGTATTAATCTCTAAATCATAATTTGTATGCCATTCCATCCTCCTCTGTGAACTAAACCGGTCAATGTTTTTCTAACATTTTTACCGTGTGAGATTCACGGTGATTCTGCACTGTTTACTTTATGATTTCGTTCATAAAAAATTTCCACGTACGTACTACATCTATTTTCATACTGAATATGTTGGTTATGCAGTTAATGTTATTTGTAATGAGTACGTGCATGTTATTATTTTGAATCGGTTTTTAATGCTTTATTGATATGTAAAGTGGCAATATACACAACAAGATTATACCAATGTATAGAGCACCCAGGCCTCAAAAGCCCATTCTCAGCCAAGTTTTCGAATTCATTTTTGTGACCCGACCTAAATACAAATACCGATCAAATCCAAAACAACCAATCCTCTGTCAAATATTAATAATATTTTTCCTAATATATATCACTACCAAATTTAGAGAAAACAAAGGCATTTTAAATTGCCTCTGTTGAAGCAGATAGGGGCAGAAAATTCAACTAAAAATCCCCTACTAGAGAAGGAGATGCAAATTAAGATTTGCCTCTAATGATCAAGCCCCTAATGAAATTTGGGGGCGGATTGTATCATTAAATTGCCCCTAACATTCCTGATGCCAAATAAGCAACCGTGACATGCAGAGGCAGTTACTTTTTACTGTCCTTTTAGGTACATATTGAAGCAAATCCATATGCATCTATTAGTGTTAATTTGACTAAATTAATACAAAATAAAATCAGTAACGGCCATATATTTATTTATATATAATGGTAATTTTTCTCTCTCAATATTGCTTTCAGGCATCAGTAAATTACATGCTATCAAAATTTAGACAAAGTACATACAAACATGAACAAAAACATGAATATAATAGAAAATCTCAACATGCAGCATATCCAAAAGCTAATTAAAAATAAACCATTGACATTTCAAGTATTCAATACAACTCCATAAAACCAATTATCAGCTAAACATACAAAAACCAAATCGAAACAGAATTATATGTCAAATATCCAATAATACATCACCATAGATTTTCTTAAGAAACGTCTATAAACCTAAGTAAATCGAAATCTCTCGGGGCAACACAATATCCCTTACATTAGAGATTAAGAAGCATGTGCAAACGTACATCACTTATTTAACTCAACACTTGGTTTCTTTGCATTTGTCCCCAGCTGTATAAAGAAAGAAAGAGAGAAAATGTTATTTAAGACCATGAATTATAAGCTATAAACATTTAATATTCGGATAAAATTTAGATAACTAACTTAAATTGCATATATTTTATGTAGTTTAACATACTTTGACACCCTCAATCAACGTCTTCTTCTGCTTTCCAATCATCAATCGATAGTCTCCATGAAACACGAAAAGAGAATGTGTCCTCATGTTAATTTGGACATAATAAATAGAGTTTTCAAATATTGATATTTACTATCCAAGAAACATAAAAGGACTGCGACATAATATTAATCTAGACTGAATAAATAGAGTTTTAAATGTTGATGTTCAATAGTTGTAGCAAGCAGTACCCATGCAATGTTGAAATAATATTGTCAGGTTGGGAAAAGGAATGGTATTTCATTTAATTTTATATATAATTGGAAAACATCAATTTGAAGCTTTTAATATTACATAAATAACCCTTAAATAACAAATTAATATGAGGGCATCTTCATCATTTCCCTCCTTCACCTCTAGAATGTTCTAATAATCTCACTATCTCTAACAAATATCTTTCATCTTAATTATTGCTTTATTGGCGTTGCCATCTTTCCCATAATGCCAACTGTGGGCATCTGCATTCTTTAACTCTATGCTTTCAAGTATCTATTTCATATCAAACTTTGATTATTTTTCTTACGTTTTCAAATGTCCATTGTAGTAAAATGATTAAATGGTGGAATCTAAAGATGTGAAGTCTAAACCGTACTGCAATTTGGGATTTGGGTTCTTATTTATCATTCCCCTTTTCATTACAACACATTTGTTTTTCTAATAAAATAAGCGATTTTTACATAATTTTTAAATCATTTTTGTGTAATTTAGAAACTTCCTAATTTTTAAATTAAGTTGCATCCTATCTACAGTCTTGTTCAACAACGAAACTAACGGTTTTGATAATTGATTAACATGCAACATCTAAACAACTTGAATTGAGTGAAAAGTAAATTTAATTCTCTTACGCGTTGGGGATTATAGTACGCATGACTTTCACATAACTATAAGTTTGTTTCTTCATTCTCTTCGGTGGTTTTAAATTTGTATCAAATATAAGTTACAAGTTTGTATTACGAATATTATTTAAATATTTCGAACTGGTTAGTCCAAATGAATACGCAATTAATGTAGTTCTTTATAAAAGCAAGTATTAATTAGGGCTGCACACAACCCATATCCAACCCGATCCAACCCACCAACCCGACCCAACCCAACCCATCCTAGTTCGGGTCGGATATGGGTTACAATTTGTAACCCATACTATATATGGGTCGGGTGTGTTATTTTGTTCAACCCAACCCTATTTTAACCCAACCCAACCCTATATTAAAAACCTAATTTAATATCAATACACTTAAAATTAGAATAGTCTAATCCTAGAATAATGTTTATGTATTCTACAGTAAATATACGAAAAAGCATATTTTATGTCAACCCAAACAAGATAGAATTTGGCAAAGATATTCCAAAGGGCATTTTAATGTATTTTAAAATGAAACACTTGTTCTACTATGTAGTGAACTAATTTCATATGATGTGTTTTACAATGAAATTTTAATAAAATATATGTTATAATGAATTAGTTAGTTTTAGTGCGTTTTGCTAGCTAAAATCTAATATATTATGTTGAACATTTTAATGTTATTTTTTGAAAATATTCCCTTATATTCTCATTTTTTATTAGATTCATGCAACTCAACCCAACCCTACTAAACCCGACCCAACCCATACTTCGACCCAACCCATATCCAACCTCATATAGGGTCGGATACGGGTTGAGCTACCTTAAACCCATACCTATGCGGGTCGGATGAAATATTTGGTCTGACCCGACCCAACCCATACTTTGTGCAGCCCTAAGTATTATTGCTAAAAGCAAGAATTATTGCTTCATATATCTATGTGGTGCATACAACAATAATGTAACAGAGTTTGTTTGTTGTTGTCATTATTTATCATAATTTAAGGATACTCTGATGATGTTGCTGCTTTTATTTCCAAACATGTATTGATCATGTTAAACCAAACTAGATTATGAACCATGATTGGACATATATGCTTCATTTAAGACTTCATTTTATCCAAAAAGCCGAGTTATGTTGAATTTCGTATTTCATTACGAGGACACCTTTACCTCTCGACTTTCATAAGATGAAAGCAAATAATTTGTTCTGACAAATGAAGCATTAAGGGTGCAAAAATTAAGTTTGGAAGAGCGATTAGCGTATGCGAATAGTTTACGTCCGATGTATCGGAGATACGTCGAACGTAAAAATTAAGTCAGTGTTCCACTCGAGAATTTTGCCGCTTGAAAATGGAGTTATTCTGGGAGCGGTTTCTTACGTCCGACGTATCTCCGATGCGTTAGACGTAAAAAATGTTATACCAGTATTTTAAGGATTTAATTTTTACATCTTACCCAACCTGTAACCTCTAACCTCTAATCCAATTTATTCGCGAACGCTCTAACATCTAACCTCCAACATCTAACCTCTAATCCAATTTGACCGCGAACGCTCCCTAATTAGGTTGCCCAAAATAGGAAATAAATCGTTATAGGATTTATTTTATTCATCCATAATAGGTTGACCAAAATCAGGAAGAAAATAAAACATTTTAATTAGTAATAATCAATACGACAAATGTGGCTGTAGGATTAATTATTGCATAATTCATGCAAGTAATGCATTATTTTGGTTAAATAATTCTAAATGGTATAGATGAATGCTATAAAAGGGAGGACCTTTTGGTCATGCATAATTATTTGAATTTAGCATTTGTAAAGTTTGATTTTGAGTCGCTAAATCTTGATTTTGAGTATAAATGTTTATAATTAACCCCACTATTTGTGTTAAACCTAAAAGAAACAATTAATTTATTGTGTTTACTACTTCAATAATGGATTGGATACCATAGTTTAAACAGGGAATCTCATGGTTTGTGATAATTAACATATTCCCTGGTATGTATAATGTGAGATCATAAATGCTAGGGTTTTTTTTATTGTAATTTAGTGGTTAAAAAGCTTATGCAATAAGCTCATGGACTATTTTTTTTTATTGTATTCATCTCATACAACAATGGGTTATGGGTTATAACTAAATAATGTAGCTGAAGTCATAAACATAAAATTGACGTACAAGACTCATTGAGGATAGAAATGAAGTCGGGGCATGTTGTTGATGGTCTGGTTAATAGAGCATTAAAACAGAACGACAACTTATAAGCGGAACCACACTCTAAAGCAAAAAGTATCTATAACTATTAACTATACTATTAGACTATTCATACCATATATGGTATATATTCTATAACTTCACATAGTAATCTGACATTAGAAATTCAGCATTGTTCGATTTTCCCCATTTGTAAACGTATTTAAATGAAAGATATTTGTTTTCTATCAAAGTGTACGTTAATTAAAGATCTTATTCTACTGAAACTATTTTTACATTATATGCTAAACTGTATCCTCTATTATAGCGTAAAAAGTAGCAGTATGCATCAATGATCAATATACAAAATATACCCTGTTTATATTGCATCTTCCATCAACAGTTTTGTATGGGCAATCATGTGTCAATTCAACCATTGTTAACAGTAAATTCAAAACCATACTCCATAAGACAACCATTGCATCCATGGTTGATCCCTTCTACAAAAGCTATGGTTGAGAAAGCCCAACAACTCCCTATCAAAGATGAAAGTAGAACGGTTAACTTTCACATAAGTTATAAACCAAAAAAAAATGTTTGATGTGTATTGCTAAACTAAACCATGACATAAAAAAGTCTTAAAATTTGATGGTGCAAAAACATAATTGGATGGCAGAATTAAATATAAATGTGTCCAGTATGAGTTATGATATCTAGATGGTGACTGAAATTGCAAAACCTTATATACAAGTACAATAGTTTGCATACTTATCATAAACAAATGATGTTTTGCTTATGCAGTGAATAATTGATTTATTACAAGAAATGTCAAACGTGTTAAATGAAAATTCTGATTATTAGATCATCTTCATGTGGGTCTAACAACTCTTTATTTTTACAAGTACAACAACATCATTCCAATCGAGTTTCAACAAACTGCGCCATAATATATTCTTTGGTTTGCATGGCTGATGTGAAATATATAGTTGTTACTAAGTCATATTTATAAATATTTTTAACTGTTCCAACTTAGTAATTATAATCATGAATCAAGCTTATGGGGTAAACCCTAATAAAACTATCAAAGTTATGAGCAACAGTATTGGCTTAACAAAAATCCTGTACGTTCCTTCGTTGGGAGCGACATTCACTTTATTTTACCTGAGCATCATGTTCAACTTTCGATTTACACCCTTACGGTAATACAATATTCAACTTTCTACATGATAATAACCCCAAATGTCTATACCAATCAACATCAAACATGAGTAAAATATAACTCACAAAGTTAGAAGGGTATGCCCAAGAATAAATTCATTTCGGTAGAGAGCATAGATCCCAAATACTAACAAATGACGGTAGTTGCCATACAAACATAAATAACTATCACATCAACATCAGTCCAATTACTGACACATGCATTCGTTAATTTGGACTGAAATCAATCACAGACCAACCAACCATACTGATTTAACACAACTAAAACCACAGATTAACTCCAAATATATAATGACAGCAATTCAACAAATTTACGTAGGCTATATTATCTTTGAAATAGTGATTGCATTATCAAGTAGTTGTGTATTTTCAACTAATATATTCTAGAAAAAGAATCGTTGAAAAAACTAATTTTAGATACCTAGAATTTCAAATCACGGCATACTACTAAACATCAATTAAAGTCGATATCAGCACAATACCGTTTTGGCAATAACAGCACCCAATCCAACGTCAAAAGCCCTTTTCATAACAGTGCAATTAGTTTCAGGTGGACCTAATCCGATAACAAATGAGTTAGGCATGTCTAACCCGTTGACCTGAACGCCCAGGTCCAGTTCAGATCCCACTGCCGCTCACACCTGGAACCCAAAAGTTCGTGTTCTAAGATTGAAGCGGGTTAAGGTAAAGTAGGAATATGAGGCTATGGAAATTGAGCTGCTGCAACTGCAGCTAAGTGATGATGACGCAGCCATTTTCTCCCTTTGTAGGATTTGAGAAGAAAGATTTCGATTTAGGATGTGAAGGTGGAATTTGGGAGATGAGGGTAGAATCAATTTTAGGGACGCCATGGATTAAGTTACTTTTAGGGTCTTGATTTTTTGGTTGGGGATAACAGATAGTAATGAAAGAAGAGAAAGTGGTGAAACATTTACGGCTTCTAACTGCAAAAATAAAACAAAATAATAAATAGGTCCGTCTTTTCTTAGTTCAGTTTCTCTGTGTTGGAGAAATGTGAGTTGAATAAATCTTTATTGGGTCGGGAAATTTTGTTTTGACTTTAGATTGGCATTATTAGTGTTTTTGTGGGCCTTTCTTTGGATGGTTATCATTCACAATTATTGGAGGGTCGTCTGTAACGTGGTATCACCTAGGTTTAAAATTCTGTTTTCCGTTTCCGATCCGACGATTGTTAATTTTAAATTTTCGGTTCCGTTTCGAAAATTCCGCTTTAATTTCCATATTCTAATTCCAAGTACTTTTTTGCTTTAATTTGCTATATGCGCTATTAAATATCCAGTACTGTCATAAATTTATAGTAATTTTTTACATTAAATATAAAATACACGTTAATTAAAAATCCATTGTGTAAGATTCTCCATTGTTTATTTGAGATTTCCAAACTGATTAATTTTGAAAATTTTGAAGTTTTTATTATGATTCGATGTGAGTTAACAAAAGTATAACAACTTTTTTCATAACACTATATGATTACTTCTCTATTTATTTTTTGTCCAGATTAATTTGCTTTTTATTATTATTATATACGAGTATATATGCACGTCCAGGTGGGTCTGCATCTAATCACAATGTCTTGTTGCTAGATTACTTGCTCCGTCCTTTTTAGTGCTCCATGCTCAGCAGTCTCTCATATATCATTTACGTTGTATTTTTTTCTTTTTTAAATTCACATTTTGTTGAATATACTTGTTAATATTTTTGTTAAATTTGTGATTGTGAAAAGAATACACGTTAGATGATTAAAAAAATTCAAAGTTTGAATCAAAGATATTTTTACTTTAACCTTATGATACAATAATTTGCATAAGGTTAGGAAGTTAAAGTTTGTTTTTTCATCTTGGAACGTCCTTAGGCTTTGCTACTAACTATTGAAAATTATTGTTGGCATCTTTGGCAGGTTTTATACTCCTTTTAACATTACTTATCGCATAATTTAGGCATTTAGCTCATTAGTTTGTTTAATTTTCGTACCCAGGTATATCTCTATATGTTGATAGCTTTAAATTCTATAGCTAGTTCTCTATGTAGCTTTTTAATTTGAAGTGTAGTGGTAGTATGCGATGATGTCTTTTAACGTTGGATATAAGTACATTAATATCTCAAAAATAAATTTGTCTTATTGGCATCAAAATGATTTGTACTTTGCTAGATAAGTTTGGAACCACTATATCACTCGGAAATAGAAATGATACAAATTCTTAACAAATACAACATGCATGCCAAAGTACACAGTCTCAACAACTTAATGAAACAAAACCACAAATTCAGCGTACCAACAATACTGTAAGAATTAACATCCAAAGAATAGAATAATAATATCTGTACATATGTATACATATGTTTAATACTTCCAAAGTCCAAACCTATATTACATGTATGTTGCAGAAAAACTAAAATTTGATGAGTTCAATATAATTGTCCTTGATTACAGATTTTTCAGGTAGAAAAGAAAGGATCATCTATCCAATCCGCATATATGCTGCTTATCCTTTTAACCCCTTTGAACTTAACTCATCCTTTGTATTCGTCCCCATCTCCGTAGTTGTAGTCGGCAAGTGGAGTTTTAGAAGGAGCAGCAGCAGCCGCTACCGCAGCCATTGTTCCACTATTTGCTTTATCCAAATCAGTCCGATTCTTTTGCCCCAGTAGCTCTTTATCAAAACAAATACAATAATACTCAGTTTAGTATTCAAAGAAGAAAGAAAAATTAACTGACATAAATCATTGTTTTGGCTTAATTATATGATTGTACAGGGGTATGGGCGGTTTCAACTTGTTAAGATTTTAGTAGTGGTGAAGAGGACAATGTGGTACTCGTAGACCTACTGAAAAAAATTAAGTTTAATATTTCTGACCACTTTTACTATTTACTATTCAAATTTTAGGTAAGGAGGCAAATGTTTTAGTTAAGAAGATATATTCTACTTACCTGTGTAGGATGGAAGTGTTAAATATCAGTGAAGAAACAAAAATTAAGATGCCATGTTATGTATAACATCATATTATGCATACGCATAAATCAACTAAAGAAGCCACCGTGTAAAACTAAACTAAATAGCGCTCAAGTAATTTAAAGTATATTATAACACATCTAGCTCAAATGGAAAACAGAAAACTTACACTGCAATATAGAAGTATGATTTCAACGTACTGTACTCAACAACGCTTGTCTTGGTACAAATTTGCCGTTGTATGGGGTAAATATAGAACCCACGCCAAGTGCAGAACAAAGTAAAAGGGTAATGATAGATAAAGCTCCTAATGCAACAGTTGGATCACACTTCTGTGGAAATATGTGAAATTAATCAACATCATTGAATAAGAAATCATTCTCAAAGTATAATAACATATTTCTTAGTAATTAGATAAGTTAAATTATTTAAAATCTGAGTCAAAGCAGTATCTTTTTTCTTTATGGGTTGCCATTTATAAGTTTAATAAAGATCGCACTAGAACAATAATGTTGGTTGAAATGCAAACACATATAAACTAAAACATTAGCTGCAAGATTCAATTTATATGAAAACCAACAGATTGGTGATACAATCAGAAACAGCGCTCAAGCTATGCATGTGCTGCATCTAGAATTTTTTTTTAGTCCCACTGAAATCAACAATTCAAAAATAGAGTCAGTTAATAAGCTTAAGTTTGTTACAATGGGAGTCTGTGCAAGTTAATGGGGAAATGTCTTAAGGGTTATGAAGGATTGAATGAGATTGTTATACAGAGATGCAACTCTTTAATAGATGAAGCATCGATTAGGCTGTCAATGATGAAGAGTATGAGATTGGAAGAATGCAGTGATTTTACTTTTAGAGGTTATATAGAAGTGATCAAAAACTTGAGAGAGTCAATAAAAGTGTTGTAACTAAATGTGTTAGCATAAAGAGTTGAGAAACTGAATCAGCAGAAAGGAGATAAATTGGTATGATAAAAGATTACCTTTCTTTACTGTACTTGATTTGAAGCAATGAATTGGCATGGATGATGATTTTCTCACAATCATATGACCTGTGTGTAATCGAGTTAAAAAAAGTCAGTATAGTAGGCATGAAATCCACTGATAAAGAATTACTTATAACGTTTCTCAACCTGAAAACTCTAAGTGCACTTAGAAGTTTAGACTTAAGCGGATGGATAAAAATTTATGAAACTTTTTACTCCATTATAATATGCATGCTATCTAGTAAACTCAAGGAAGAAAAATAGCAAGTAGTATGACACTTTTTACTTTTTTGTAGTTCCACTATAATTTGACCTTCAGATACCACCAAATGAAGACATGCAGCCTAAAATGTTAACAAAATTACAAAATTGAAACAACTAAAACATATATTTACTGATTCGATATGAATATCCAAGCATGATCTCAGTTAAAAATAGTAGCAGCCATGGGGCAAAGTGCCAATTTAGTATTTCCAACAATAGAGATGTATCAGCAGCTAATCACCGCTTAAGCGTATTATTGCAGCATAAGAAAACAGATGTTATCTTCCAAAAAATAAATTAGCAAAATATGGTAGCTCTATAATTCATTCCCAAGAAAAAATAAATGCCCGAACCTTTTATGAACTACACATGCAGTAGGGTTGGAACTTGGAAGTTTTATATCGTGGCATCTCTATACTCTTTTTTTTACTTGTGATTATATAATAATATTTTGTAAGTGAGAAATGTGATCTTATCAATGGCTAGTATAATTGAATGGCTATTGTCTAGGGTATTCATGATAGTTTTGTACACTTAGCTTATCCAATTCAGTTGATTTATGATCATAATTACTAATTTACTTATGCATAACCATTATTGTCTTGGAGCTTAACTATAGCTTGAAACTATATAAGATCTTTGTCCGCAAGTAGTGACGCAGTGGTAAGATACTCGCTTCCTGGTAAGCAGGTCGTAGGTTCGATTCCCGTCTGCCCTACTCCCATTTCAAGGCGCGGAGGTGGGTCCCCATAAAACCTATAAATGGGTTGGGGGCATCAAATCTCTGTGCTGGGCTGGCTTAAAACCCTCCTGTCTGTGGTCGGACCAGGCTAGGGGGGAGCTCATCTCATCCCTTCGATAAAAAAAACTATTTAAGATCTTGCCAATAGATAACTGCAGAAAAGTCAACACCGATGTCTTCTAGCATTTACTTACTAAGTATTATTGATTATTTTGGTTATTTAGATTTCATAGAGGCTTAATTGTTAGCGTTTTTTACTATATATATATTAAATCTTCATTAGTTGCTAACCGTAGTTAATTGCTAACCATCGGAGATCGAGTCTTCGACTTCTACTGATAGCAACATTAATTTTCAGCATTAACCAAAGCCTTTGGAAGTACAATCTTCTACTGAGAATCAAGAGTTCAAGTCTACTACTTCTGCTAACATATCTGACTCTTCTACTTCTTCAACAAATGGACATACTTCTTTTGAACAATCTGGTACAGAGTCCAGTCCTGTTGCTGCTGAACAAATCTAATCAAAACAAAACCTTTCATTACATACTAAGCAAAATACCATTTCAAATAATAATGTTACAGATACTATTATATCAGGCCAACCTTCTTATTCTAAAAGATTAAGGGGAAAGTCGAGTAAATCAATGAATTATGATAGGTGGCTGCTTTTCTGGGTTAAAAATGAATTATGATCTTGCTAGCTGCATAAATTCATTATTTTGCTTAAAGCTAATGTAGTTGGCAATTGTTTCACTTGAAGAGGGGGACTAATATGTCTATACATAGTAAATTAGATAGAATTTTCATAAATTATGAATTCGTGAATATTTAAAAATTATAATGCAACTATCCTTAATCATGCTTCAAGTGATTACTGTCCACTTCTATTACAACTTCTCTCAACTCAAAAGTAGCAGCACCAAGTTTCATTCATATTTAACAACGCCTGGGTTGACATGTGTGCCTATAAGGAAGTAATTTATTCTGGTTTATCTGCTTTTGTCAATGGCAATGCTTTATTTCAGCGTCTATACAAATTAAAGAGGGTTAAAGCTAAACTAAAACAATGGAATAATGAAACACCTTCCATCAAAAAGCAGCGTGAAGAGGTCAGGGAATATAATGACCAATTACATTCTTTACTTGATAGGACCAATAATTCGTTCAGGATAATTTTAATAGATAGCATTTAAAATTACCTGTGATCGTCATTGTTATCGTTGTTAAGGTTAATCGCCGTTAATTCCACTGGCTCGTTAATTGCTAACCGTCCCTAATTGCCAATCATTATTGCTGTTGCGCAGGATAACATATCATACTTAAAATTCGTTCGAGTAAATGGAAATCAACAGAAAAGTACCTGCGATCGAAGTCTAATGGAAATCGACTCAACGATGGTTGAGATTAATCATCGAAAAGTGCCAAAATTCATTAATCGCTAATTATTGTTGTTGCTACGTAGGGTTTGGAAATCGACTGTTAGTTTTAGTTTCTGAGTCGGTGGGAGTGGGAAAGAGGAATTAGGGTTTTTCAGTTTCAGGAATAGAGTGGAAATGCGGGAATGAGATATGCGGGAGTGTAGGCAGAGGAAGAGGAAGGGTATATTTGGTATTTTAAAAAGACACGGTTTAAATCTATTCAACGTATTCTCTTTATTAGTAGTAAAGATTTGTTGTATTTTTTTAATTTTTTTTAAGTTTTTTCAATATTTGAAAAGCAAATCCGGAATTTAGACCGGAACCGCAATTTTGACCAGATTCTGTTCCGGTTATGAGCGCAATTGGAACGGAATCACCGGAATAACTGGAATCCGCCGGAATTTCGAACCATGGTATTACGACCACCACTGAAGCATGGTCTTTGTGGATTAAGTGCATTTTCCTGATGTCTAAACTTGATTTAGAGCTTTACTGAGTGTTCATATGTGTGTAATAATATGCTTGTTGGCTGTGTCAATTTTTGATACATACATATGCACATGTTTCTGTACTTTAAAATAACTGGCATGACTTACATCTTCCCCTATTTACCGACCAATTATGAAGGCATTTACATTAATTTTCATCTACTGAAACATTCTTAATATTCATCATTTTGGTTATTATGTATGCCTCTTACTTAAATCCAGATCCGCAAAGGGTTCGCTAACTGGGCATTCGTCACTACTATTGGCCTTTTTATATTCACCATATCCGTGATCAATCTCTTCATCGTACACTTCGGGACCACCAAGGGTGCTCCATCAGACAACAGTCAATTCTATTTCATGCTTTGCGCCGGTGCAGTGGCGATCCAGACCTGTCTTCTCTACGTCGGTACGATATGTGATCTTCATGATACTCATTCTAAGGTAAAACATTGTTTTAAATTAATTTATTTATAAATTGAAGAGCTTCATTGTTGTAAGTAGAAGCCAATAATTTGCTCTGTAAATGCATGTGCCACATATGATTGTTTAGTTAATACTAAAGCAAACAGAGGCATTACCAAATGCTCCTATTAATCTCTATGATCCATAAAAGCAATATGCAAACATAGGCATTCTGCACAGATTGATATTGTTTTTTTAAAAAACCCAGCCCAGTTTTAAATGAACATAGGATCATGTTAGACTCAAACCGGGCCCGGGTCGGACGGCGGTGACGCGCGCGTGTGGTGAAACATGACTTCTCTCCTCACAACAAAACACACATTTGGGAGCCCCAAGACCCCACCTCCTCATGAGAATGCTATTTATATATTTAGATTTGTTTTTTAGTTTTGGCGATGTGGGACAAGTGTATTTCATTTACACTTACATTAGGAATTCCAACAGTAAGTTATTTGATGTTTAATTAACCTTCTCTCTTGTAGCAAAATTACTATTTTGGTTGCTTTAGCATACACTATGTAAACTCTGGAGCAGTTGTGCTGTTTTATGTAGAATATATTCATGATATGCATTTATCCACCAATAATATTATTGTAGAAATGGACCAGTTGTGCTGTTTTATTCTAGGCTTGGATATATTATATCATATACATGAGCGCGTGATATATAGTGCATACATCAAAGTTTATAAATTCAAGGTCCATTGGAATCATACTCAACTCATCGCACCCTTATTCGCTGCATATATGTAGGTAGGAAAACTGATCTGTAGTCTGAAAATTATTAGTAAGACAAAAGTGTGTAGCTTGACAAAGGCATGCAGTACTAACAAAATAAGTTGACAATTGTATTGAACAAAAGAATTTAACATGAATTACGTATGGCTGTCTACCTTTACATGGTAGCGTTGTTGATATTATGACTATGTTTTTACAGATTGCATTGGCATGCTTATTGTCGGAGACGGTTGTTGTGGTAGTGGCGTCGTGTTTTATTAACTTTGAGGAGAAATACAAGAACCTTCTACCCTTTGTGCAAGGCCTGCTTCCTACCTTCGTAATAGGAAGCATGACCTTCATGCCATTACAACGCCAAAGCCAAATGTTAAATGCGATGGAAAAGGTTAGAGTTTCCAGCATTAGATTAGATGAACAGATAAATTTAGTGAAAGCGGAAAATGTAAGACTGACAGAAGAAATAGCAGAAGCCAAAAAAAAGAGTGATATCCATGTGAACGACAGAACAAAGTGGGAAGAAGAGAAGAAATCGATGGAAAACGAGATTAAAAGGCTTAGGACGGGACCTGAAGAATTGGAGAAGAAGATGACAGAGCTGGAGGCGAGCTTAGCAAACAGGGAAGCAGAAATCAGGTTACATGAAAAGTTCTTAGAAACCGAGAGATTAAAATCGGATGAGATGTTGGTAAGATTGAGTGAGTTAACCAAAGAAAAGGAGAGGAGGGAAGAAGGCATGGATCAGAATTGTGCTGAGTTAAAAGGCAAACTGGATAGCCTGAAAACAAATCTAAATCTACTTGGACTTGGGCAAAGCGTGGAGGATGCATTCGAAGCCTTGGCTAAGATGAGCAGCTCGGCTGAATTAGCAGTGAAGAAATAGCATTATGCTTTTACATGCACGTACGTTGTTTGCCTCCTCTACTCATTTTAGTTTGAAACTTTGAATTGAATTGATCATTATGATGTCTTCGTTAAGTTTGACTGAGATATGTATCTTAATTAAGTTCTTGACAATGGTATTGCATGATTGGCCGTCTGGCATCATTTCATTTTCATCTAATATATCAGTGCCTCAGGTACTGAAAGTCTTTTAAAATTTACAGCGTGCATCACGCCTTGTTAGTAAGTAAATCTAATTGAGCAGATTTTCTTATTTAAATTACTCCGAAATAAACCATAAATACATATCTGTAATAAAAGAAGAAACGTTTTTTTTACAGTCATAAATAAAGGAGTTCCAATACATACAAGTTGGTTCATCCTCCCTTGATGACTATTGAGCTTATTTTAAGATGAAGTCTTAATTGGTCGATCACTCTCATGTTAAAGCGGTTGAACGACATTTCCCTTGCACTATTATAGTCTGAGTTTGTCCATAAATAGTACTCCTTTTGTTTGATTCCAGTTTCTGTGCTAATATTTTTTATATCTCAAGATAAAAAAAAACATATGCAAATGAGTAATTAGATTTTTTTTTGAAGTGACCGTTTTTTCATCAAATATTTTTAATGGTTTGTAGTAAATTTATTTTTTAGCTAGAAAAGTTTCAAAATGGTTTTAAATTTTGAGTAAATGATTTCTGTAAGACCACAATCATATTTATAAAATATTTATATATTTTGAAACTTCTAAATACATTAAATTTAACAGCTTCATGGATATGTAAAAATATTGAATATATATTGATTTTATAATCAATATGTATATCTATCCAAACAATCAAATAATATATCGGAATTGTACTATATATTAATTGATTATAAAATCATGGATTAAAGTTATAATGCAAGGATCAGGCATACTTCCTAACCTCAGATGGTGATTTAATGCTAGAATATTAGACCCTTAGCGGTTGGGTTGGTATACATTATCTTTCCACATGTTTGTTATTAACGTTCGGACCCCATCTTTTTTTTTGCCCATAAAAGTTTTATTAGTTTATTAATTATATTATACTGAAGATATTGGATGAATTATCAATAACAGCTATAAGTTTGTACCTTATTATACTGAAGATGTTGGACGTAAGAGTGTCCAGCCGTGTAAGTCTTGTTAACCAGACTTGTCAATATGGCCAAGAACCGGACGTTAGTCCATCCGGTCATTTATTATTTAGCTGTTTTTAGCATGAAAATCACAGGCTCCCAAACCAGACTCCATTGCTTCCATTTTTTTCCATTTTCTGTACAGCTTTATCGATCAAATATTATATTTGTGATAGTAAATTTACAAACATCTCAAAAACTGAACACTGATACCTGTTTTTATCCTACTTTAAGCGTTACCTAGTTCCTGAATAGTTCATTATTTCACTTAAGTGCTTAAGATATGTTAGCAGCTTAATAACTCATCGCAGTGGTTCTAAGTCATTCCGACGTTACCGTGAAGAGCTGGTAAATTTACTAATTTTGATTAATAAACAATTATTACGTTGTCTAATTAATTACTGGTTATAATTATCGCTGTAGAAGCTTGGTTATTCGTAGCACTGTACCTTCTTCTTGGATTTTAGTTCACACTCTGTTCTCGATTTAAAGATTCTAACTGGAAATCTTCGGTGTATTTAATTCAATCATCGTTCATTTAACATTCACGCATCAATTTGTTGTGTACATACATACAAAAGAGAGCAGCTACAAATGAGCCTGCAATTTTGTCTTGTTCATCGTCCTTTACACTACTTAATAAACCTTCTTCGACCCGCACAACCCTATTTTCAAACCGATCATGACGACCACCGATAGCCTGACCGAAATCGAAGAATGCCGCGGTGTTCTAGACGGGAAGGTATGAAGAAAGCTAAAAATAGCTTGCTTAGTTTGTGTGATGAACTCATGAAAGAGCAAAATTCTTGCAAGATCAGTTTCATGTTGATGTTAATTGTGTTCATACACTTGCAATTTTGATTTCAACTTTCAATTTTTTGGAGCTGTTGTGCGGAAATTTCAATTAATTTGCACTAACTCCAAAACTGCAGCGGAATACTAAAGTGCAGAAATAATCAAAACAAGGATCTAGCTAGCTTGTCGATTAATTATCAACCGCCAATTCAATGAAAAATAATCACCAAAGAAAGAAAAACATAAGAGTAGAGAACATAGAGATTTAACGTGGTTCGGCTAGATTGCCTACGTCCACGGATCCAACAACTATTCTTTATTTCACTGAAGAAAGAGAGTACAAAAGAGAGAGATTACAAAATTATAGGTAGTAAAGTGGAGAGACTAACCTATAATTACAATTTGAATAATCAATTTATTCAAAGACTTGTTTACGCTCAAAACCCCTAATTGATTGACTGTAGAAGTTAGGGTTAACTGAAGAAGAGGATAATGGTGGATGCTCTCTCACACTCATGAAGATGAACTTCCTGCATTTAAATAGGCTTGAGAATGAAGGATTACTTGGAGATGAAGAAAATTAATTTCCAGATTATGTGACAACCTTTCCAAATTACTTGAATTGATTACAATGCACATACGTGACAAAAAATCTATGTTTCCATAAATTTTTATTACTTAAATCAATCTCCATATATAAACCTGTCTATCTTCATATAACGTATCTGACTAATTAATTGATTAGCAATTAATTAGTTTCCTTTCTCGAATAGATATCACACATATCATTCCTTTTTATCTTTCCATATACAGTCTAATTAATTGATTGATTGAATCAATTAATTATCTTCTTGTCTTCTTTGGAAATATTTGAATCACATAAATTCAACACTCGACCTTGATTCAAATATAATAATCTCTCTACATCACCACACCTCGACAAATTGTTGGGTCTACGTCAGCAAGCTCAATGTGCACTATTTTGGGCAATATTGCCCAAACATAGCTTCCAAATCTTTCCAAAGCACAAGAAAGATAGTATGCACATCAACAAACAAAATGCATACGACCAAATACCAAAATTCTTCGATAAATCCGATGTTGGAGACGAACTTGTAGATACTAAGCTTCGAGAGAACAATGGAGATTTAACAGCGCTCTTTATCTTCTCCATTCCAAATTGAGTGAGGACATACTCAACATTATCTACTCCAATCTCCTCGACAAGAATTTTGCTAGACTTTCCTAAGTCAACATCAGCAGACCCACCAACAAGCTCCACAACATTCAAAGCATAAGATGAAGAATTATCGCTACAAATATGCTTACAAATAGGGCCAACTGAACCAAAAGGCCTTTCCAACAAGTGAGCTCCACCTAGAGTCTGAACCTCTGTATTCTTCTCATCAACCATGGTATCATCGGAAATACCAATATCTCTCCGAATATGGAAACAATCAGATGACTCCAAATGTGTGGCAAATTTCTGTCCTCCCAATGTCATCACTTGATAGAGGCTCCACCTTCAACAAAGACCTCTCATCAAATATCGCAGGCCTGCTAGTCACAATTCTCCTAGTTGTTTTACACCACAACCTATACCTCTTCACTCCTTCTCTATAACCTAACAAAATGTGCTTGCTTTCTCTAGGCTTCAACTTATCGTGTCTCTCGTCTTCTAAATAAGCTGAACAACCAAAAACTTTAAGGAATGAATAATCAACAGGCTCTCCTTTCGATATCTCTTCTGGGATCTTCATATCTATGGCAATAGAAGATGTGCGGTTGATGAGAAATACTGCCATAGATATCGCTTCCGCCCAAAATCCCTCTTTTAGACCAGCAGTCATTCTCAAGCTCATAGCTCTCTCCTACAATATCCGACACATGCTCTTCGCCACTCCATAACAATGTGACTCAACAGAAATAGAAAAATCTCTAATTACATGCTTGGACGCACAATAGTTAGTGAATTCTTGTGACATAAATTCACTACTATTTCCAACTTTGAGAACCTTCAAACGCTTCCTCGACTGCTTCTCTACCAAGGTCTTCCACTTACAAAATTGGGCAAATATTTCGTCTTTGGCCTTTAAGAAATAGACCCAAACCTTACATGAGAAATCATCCACAAATAAGACGAAGTAACTGGCTCCACCGAAAGATGCAACTAGGGTGGGTCCCCACACATAAGAATGAACATACTCTAGAAACTCTGTAGCTCTAGGTCTTCCAACATCAAATGTGACATGCTTCTTCTTTTCAAAAGAACAATCTCTACAAGAGCTAGGCTTCAACTAACAAACATCATCAATCAACCCACGCTTCTTTAATACTTCAAGACTCTCCTCATCAACATGACCTAAACGAAGATGCCATAACTGAGTAGAATCTAGAATACTAGAATCAGTAGAAACTACCGACTCTTCTAAGACCGTCTCTCCATGAAGCACATAAATATCATTAACTCGCACCCCTTTCATCACTACCAAGGAACCCTTCGCCACTCTCAAATTCTCTCCATCTATTATTATCCTCATATCAAGTCTACTCAAAGCTCCAACTGATAACAAACTTCTACGCAGCATCGGAACATGTCTAACATCCGTGATAGTCCTAACAGCACCATCATGCATCCTAAACCTCACACTTCCAACGCCCACAACATGACAAGATATGTCATTCCCCATATGAACTGCTCCACCATCAATCTTCTTGTAACTGACAAAACAGCTCCTATCTGGCGTCATATGACAAGAGGCTCCAGAATCAATCACCCAACTATTATGCTCTAAAGGTGAAATACTGGCTGAAAATAATGATGTATTACTATCACTTCTATCTGCATCTGATCTAAGTGCTGGAAAAACTGAAGCTTTCTTCTTCTTCTCTCTCTTCTTTCTAAGAGCTGGACAATCCCGTATGAAATGTCCCTTCTTCTTACAATAATAGGAAGCACCCCTTCTAGGACCCATGAAATGAGGCCTACGTGTATCTCTTCTACCTCCAAGGTGCTTCTGGCTTTTATCTCTTCTTCTAAACGAATGAAGTTGTTGCTGAAGAACACCGTCATTAGTCTTCACCTTCCATGTCCCAAAAACTCTTTTTCTAACAAATTTGGTGATGCCATAATTTTTCATACCACTACTAAAATAATTTGCCATTGATAACTAATCTAGAACAAGACAGCTAGCTCTGATACCAAACTGTTGTGCGGAAATTTCAATTAATTTGCACTAACTCCAAAACTGCAGCGGAATACTAAAGTGCAGAAATAATCAAAACAAGGATCTAGCTTGTCGATTAATTATCAACCGCCAATTCAATGAAAAATAATCACCAAAGAAAGAGAAACATAAGAGTAGAGAACACAGAGATTTAACGTGGTTCGGCTAGATTGCCTACGTCCATGGACCCAACAACTATTCTTTATTTCACTGAAGAAAGAGAGTACAAAAGAGAGAGATTACAAAATTATAGGTAGTAAAGTGGAGAGACTAACCTATAATTACAATTTGAATAATCAATTTATCCAAAGACTTGTTTACGCTCAAAACCCCTAATTGATTGACTGTAGAAATTAGGGTTTACTGAAGAAGAGGATAATGGTGGATGCTCTCTCACACTCATGAAGATGAACTTCCTGCATTTAAATAGGCTTGAGAATGAAGGATTACTTGGAGATGAAGAAAATTAATTTCCAGATTATGTGACAACCTTTCCAAATTACTTGAATTGATTCCAATGCACATACGTGACAAAAAATCTATGTTTCCATAAATTTTTATTGCTTAAATCAATCTCCATATATAAACCTATCTATCTTCATATAACATATCTGACTAATTAATTGATTAGCAATTAATTAGTTTCCTTTCTCGAAAAGATATCACACATATCCTTCCTTTTTATCTTTCCATATACAGTCTAATTAATTGATTGATTGAATCAATTAATTATCTTCTTATCTTCTTTGGAAATATTTGAATCACATAAATTCAACAGGAGCAACCTACTGCCATGGATCATGTACGGTTTCCGTTTTTAAACTTCTCATGCTAAATATTTGGTGCTTTTGTTTCCACTATTGCAAAAGTTGGTTAAATTCTGGCTATTTTCTTGCTTCTACGGGTCTGCTAGCAAAATTTTCCACTTGTCCCCAATCATGTATTGATGACAGAAGTTTCCCTACGAAAACTTATTGTCCTTTAACTAGGCTTATCAGAGCACTTTCAAACTGAAATTGTTGAATAAGGTAACCAAAAGTTTTGAAATTTTTGGTTATTGCATCATTAACATAAGAGTTTATCTTGCAAATCCTGGTGCTTATCTCGTTATTCATCACATATTTCACCTTTTTGTAACCATTTGATATGTGTTTAGGGACTTAGTGATTGGTCAAAGTTTCTTTAGTTTCAAATTTACAGACTTCTCATGTGGACGTTTTCTTTGTCGATGATGTTTATGCAAAGACTCTTTATTCACCAAGGATGTTGTTTTTTAATAATAACAATAACAAATATCGAGTCAATCAAAAATTCTCATGAAATTCTTATATACATCCGATAGGCTTTTTTGGGGTAGCAGGTAGACCGTGTTGTAAAATTTTCAAATATAGTTTTAGGGCTTTGAGTTTTGATTTGGAAGAGAAGAAGTAAAGAGGGAAGAAGAAATCAATTAGTCCCACATGCTAGAAAATTATACAATATATTTGTATAAATATAGCTTTCTCATGTGGATGTTGGAGCCTTGGGGCTCCCACATGTTTGCCTTGTTGTAAAGAGAGAAGTCATGCAAACGCGATCTAGATGATAATCCTCAAATTGAGTCTCATTCTAAGGCAAATAATGTTGAAATTACAGATATTTTAAAGCCAAAGAAAAGTGCTTGTTATTTTTGTAACAAGCCTGGCCACTATGCCCGAGACTGCCGTCTGCGGAAGAAACAACAAAAAGTGAATGTGGTCGAAGACTCGCTTGTGGCTGTAGTGCAAGAGGCGAACTCCGTTAGCGGCAATGATAATGATTGGTGGTTCGATACTGAAGCAACCATTCACATTTGCAAACACCGTAATCTATTCAAAAGTTACGCAGAAAATAAAGGAGAAGCCGACGAAGTTACTGGAGCAAATAAGGTTCCGAGCAAAGTTCTGGGAAAAGGCACTATAGAACTTCCTTTCACCTCTGGAAAAATTCTTACATTAGTAAATGTATTTTATGTACCTGATATGTGTAAGAATTTGGTCACTGGATACTCTTGTAACGGCATGATTAAGTTGAATCTAATAAAGAAACCTTCTGTTTATATTGTTGATTCTATTAATTTATGGCATGGTAGATTAGGACATGTTAATTATAATTCCATTAGAAATATGCATAAATTATGATTAATTTCTGATTGTGATTTCGATACCATCTCTAAATGTGAAATATGTGTTCAAGCAAAAATACACCGAAAATCCTTTAAATTCGTAGAAAGGAAAACTGGTTTGCTTGATTTGGTATATAGTGATGTGGGTGACTTATAAAGTCATATTACCTATGGTGGTAACCAATACTATATAACATTCATTGATGATTATACTAGATATGCATATGTATATCTAATGAAAACTAAAGATGAGGCTTTTGATAAATTCAAAATTTACAAAGCAGATGTCGAGACACAATTAGGAGTTAAAATTAAAATATTACATTTAGATCGTGGTGGTGAATATTTCTCAAATGAATTCACCTTGTTTTGTAAACAACAAGGTATAGTTCACCAATGTACTGCCCCATATACACCACAACAAAATGGTGTTGCTGAAAAGAAGAATAGAACCTTAGTAGAAATGGTTAATGTCATGCTCATAAGTTCTAATTTACCTTATAACCTATGGGGTGATGCTATGTTATCTGCATGTTATATTTTAAATAGAGTACCACTTAAAAAGAATAATATTTCCCCTTATGAATTATGGTTTAATAGAAAACCTAACCTAACTAGACTTAAAGTTTGGGGTTGCTTGGCATATGTTAGAAAACCAGATCCTAAACGACCAAAGTTAGGAAATAGAGCATTTAAATGTGTTTTCATAGGATATTCACTTAATAGTATAACTTATAGATTCCTTATTCTTGATACCCTAGAAGTTATAGAATCTGTAGATGTAGAATTTTTTGAAAATCAAACTGTTGAGATCCCATCGAGATCATCTAGTCCAGAACCTAGTATGGCTAATGATATCAACGACGATGATTATGCTTCTACTCAAAACAGCAAGGAAGTATCAGTACCAGATAATAGTACTGAACAACGAAGAAGTAAAAGAACGAGAATAGAGAAGGTACTTTTTGACGGTTTTGTGATGGTTTTCGTTGCTCACATGACGTCCAAACATTCCTTAGAGCCGTTGAAAACTGTCGCGAACCGTCGAAAATACTGAAAACATTACGTCGTCGATTGTCGTAGCTAGCAGTCAGAAACCGTCGGAAATCTGGGCAATTTTTTTTATTTCTGCAGCCATTCGACTCCTGCACTACACATATCAAAACTCAATTTCACATGTATCCAATATCCAGTATCGAAACTCAAGAAACACATAATCAACTTATATCCAACTCAATCTCCACCAAATCAATACTTAAAAAAATACACTAGATAATCAACATCAAACATGTCAAAACAAACCAACATATCATCCAACATAGCGTCAAAATGCATCAACCATATCCAAATACATCAATTTCAAAATCTCCAAACATAAACGCAAAGTAACATACTCATCACGACTCATCGTCAGCTTCGGAACCACCCAACAAAGGAAATGACCCATGCTGCTGCACCTTAGCTAACTGCTGGTTCAACTGTTACATCTCCGCAGCACGACGGTGGTCTTTCTCCTACAGCTCCACAATCATAGTTTTAAGCTCCGTGATCTCTTCTTTGTCCCGAGCTTTTTGATATGCTTTCTGAGAAGACTAGCATACAGATAATCAAGAAATATGTCAAAAAATCAGAAATATATTTTAGTGGCTAGTGTAAATTAAAAAGGAACAAATAAGTAAAGCATAATCGTTTGTTAAAACATTAACGATATATTTTTTCTATGACAACTTTTCTGAATATTGGTTTAAAATTATAAGGTAGTAAATTTTTAGAAATTACCGCTGATTCTCAAAACAGTAACGCCTATTTTGCGATGTGGGTTCCATGATGGACTTAAAAATCGCATTCTCCTCATTAATGGTCAATGACTCCTATCCCTTCAACATCCGTGATTGTGCTTCTGCAAATTTTCCTACAATGGAAAATAAAATTTAAAATTCAAACAACATTATTTTAATTATTCTTTATAACTAATTAATTAAATTAATCAATAATAAATTCTAATTTGAAATATGCTTACATAGGATTCACTTGCTTTATCGTCACTCCATGTGTACGATATTGAGCAATCTTCGTTTGTTTGCTTGTTGGCATGAGTATGACCAAATACGTCCATATAGGAGATGGGACCGCCGCGTTCTCTTTCCTGAAATAGTTAGTACGTATTATTGTTGTTTATACAAAATTACATAAGTTAATAAATATTTATAATTGCAATTAATAAATTTACCAGATCCTCACGATGATGTTGGAATGATTTGGAGCCACCGTGACGTATAACTAGGTTCTTGTTCCTATTTGTGGAGTTCCTCTCTAACCGCGCCTGCAAATTTAAATTGAACATTACATATTACAGCTTTAAATTATGTATTATATACAGAAGCAAATTAAAATGATATATGATAAAATTACCTTGAATTCATCACTATTCCACCAAGCAACTCAAGCATCCCACGCGCTAGCGCTCATCCAATCAGGCTTCTTCCTCGATTTTCTTATGCCAAAGATCGTGTCCCCGGTAATTCTTAGACATCTTGGAAGTCTAGTGGCACTGACAAAGGTCTTCTTCCTATGAGTCTACCACTTCCTGTACGTTGAAATAATATAAGTTATACATTTAAACTTAGTCAGCAAATTGTAAATGGTAATATATAATGATATATAAATTTACACTTACAAGGAAGTCCTGCCAGATACTCGCCCTGACGAGGTCTGAGATCTTATCCCACCTAGGCCAACAATTAGTTGTCCTGCTCATGTATGCCTGCTTGGAAATAATAACAACAATCTTTGATGGATCCAGCTCAAATCCGCTATGTTAAATATGATGTAGATTTTTAATAAATAATGACTAATATATCATATAGAAAATATTTATAATGCTGAAGTAAATTTAATACTTACGACCCATCTGCTTTTGGTTGTAGCTCTACTACGGTAAGTTGTCCCTGCTCAGATGGGCCGCTGCAATTACCTCCCCATCCCTCCTAATCTGAGTAGAAGAAGGGGAACCTGAATGGGGAGAACCGCGACGTCGAAAAAAGATATAATACTTGTCATAGATATATCATTTTATTATGGAAAAACATATCATATAATTATGAGAAAACATATCATTTTTTATAATAAAAAAGTAACATAAATAATCACATGAATTACCTTCTATCAAAATGTACATTATTAATCAATCCTCATCGTTTTCTGATTCAGACTCGGTCCCGTACTCTATACTATTTTCCTCTGTAGTCTCAAATGCTTCTACTAATACATTTGATTCATCGTTTAGAAGTCCAAAATCGATTTGATCGTAGGTTACTATTATTTTGCTATTTTCCTCGATATCTGCTTGATAAGCTTCTTCGTTTGTAATATTCTTTCCATCAAACGTAAATCTTGCATTCGTTCTAAAAACCGCCAACCAATCCGCTTTATCTCTTTTTAGAAATGGATAAGGAGCGTAATAAACTTGTAGGGCTCGTTTGGCTAGTATAAATGGATCGTACTTATGATAATGTGATGTATGCTTTATTTCAATAAGATTATTTTTTGGGTGCACGGTAATTTTAGAACCTAGAATATTACTGAACCAGCTGCATCTAAACAGAAAAACTTCCTACGTAGGTCTTGTGAAATATGTCAATTGCAAAACTATGTTAACACGCCATAAATATCATTTATATGATCATTTGGATCATCACTACCTTTAACAAATATATTGGTATTGTTAGTTAATTTTTCAGCACCATATTCTTTAGTGTTGAATTCATATCCATTGACAAAGAATATTGGATATGTCTTGACTTTTCTTTTTGGTTCCATCGCAAGATGTTTCAGTCCTTCATCGACCACACAATTTCTCAGACCAAAAACGTAGTTCGAAAACCAATTAGCGAATTCTTTACTGATATTGCCGCTTGGATGTTGTAATTCGTAAACATCGCAGATATAGATAATATATTGCATTATAATAAATGTACACTCATATTATTTTAAAAAAATATCCAGACTTATAATTAAATAATACCTAAAGATTGGTGCAACTTCAACACAATTAAGAAGAATATATGTGTGTGTTACATGGTAATCTCTATCATCTAACCATACTTCCACACATTTTCCAACAGGTCGACCATGTTATCTAAAAATATATAACATTGCTTGAGAAGATTCTTGTTCAACACCTTCATCATTACGCGTAGCATTTTCAAGTGACAAGTTCACATGATCACTGAAATAATGAGAGAGAGAGAGAAAGAAACTTTTTCTTCGATATATATTTTGCAAATCGAACCTTCAACTCGTGCTTTTTGTCTAACTTTTTCCTTTAGATGATTAAAGTACCTATTAAAAATTATTTCAAATTAAAATTGACTTATATATGTAATTAAACAAATGTTTAACATACCTAATATAAATAATACCTCTCAAATGGATTCATCCATCCATATTTCATAGGACCTCGAAGACGTACTTTAAATGGAAGATAAACAGGTAAAATGCTTTATTACATTAAAGAAACCTAGAGGAGATATTTTCTCCAGTTTGCAGAGCAGTATAGGAATTTCTTTCTCAAGTTTACGTAGATGATTAACTTTTTGTCGAACATAGATCCTTATAAAACAAACTAAGTTCCGTTATAACCGTCCAAAGTTTTATGGGTAATAGTTCTTTGAAAGCGACTGGTGACAAATTTTCCATCATTATATGACAATCATGGCTTTTCAATCCACTCGGTTTATCGTTCTTATAGTCGACACATCTACGAATATTAGAAGAAATCCCATCAGGAAATGTCAATCCTTCCACCCATTTTAACAAGACTTTAACTTGGTTACTGTCTAGCTCATAGCATGCTTTGGGGTTTTTAGTGTCATTTGGCTTGATATGAAGATCAAGATGATTACATACTACTTGGATATCACGTCTTGATTTCAAATCGTCCTTAGTCTTCCCCTTAACATTCAAAACTGTATTAAAAACATTATCACACATTTTTCTCGCTGTGCATCATGTCAATATTATGACGAATTAGGAGATTTTTACAATAAGGAAATTCCTAAAATATACTTTGTTTGCACCAATTATGAACCGTCGATTTATCTTAAATTTCAATTTTCTCTACAGTTTCATGTGTCTTTGGATAATCCTTTACTAGTTCATATATATCTTCGCTTGAACAAATCTATTGTAGTCGCAAAGTCTCTTTTCTACTAGCTGTAAAGTTTTTTCTATCTTTTCTAAAAGGATGATTAATATTAAGAAAACATTGATAACAATCAAACCATGATATTTTCTTCCCATGCATTACAGAAAATGACTGTGTTTCTTCCATGCAATAAGAACAAGCTAGACGACTGACTATACTCCAAACGGAAAACATTACATTCGTAGGAAAATCGCTAATAGTCCATAACAAAGAAGCGAACATATTGATTTTTTTTTGAAATGTTGTATGTTTCAACTCCTTTACCACAGTGTTTTCAACTCTTCAATCAACGGTTGTAAATAAACATTGATTCATTATGTCGGATCATCAGGGCCAGGGACGACAATAGTAAGAAACATATATGGAGTTTTCATACACATCCATGGAGGTAAATTGTACGGTGTAACGATTATAGGCCAATATGAATATTTTAGAACCAAATTGACAGAATGGTGAAAACCATCCATACATAAACCAAGTCTAATATTACGGCTCTCCGCTGAAAAAGCAGAATATGTCTTATCAAAATGCTTCCATGCTTCTCCATCAACTGAGTGTGTTAACGTATCTTCTTCCCTTGTATTCTCACACTGTGCCATCTCATATGATGCGCGGTTATAGAGGATGCGTATAACCGTTAAAGCCTAGGAGTTATAGGTAAGTAATGCATACGCTTGTACGGAACTTCCATTCGCTTATTTTTTCTTGATTTGTATCTTTCCTCGTTACATATTGTACAATTCCTCGGACTGTTCTCTTCTTTCTAAAACAACATGCAACCATTTAAACATGTATCTATTTTTTGATACGAAAAACCAAAAGAAGACATAAGTTTTTCACTTCATAATGATTTTCGCACATCAAATTGTCGGGTGGCATATGCCATTTTGCATCTTGTAAAACAGCTGTAAATCCGGCTTCCGTGAAGTTGTATTTTGATTTCATCGCAATGTATTCTGCAGTTACTGATAATTGGGTACCACTTGTGCAGCCATCCCAAAGAGGTTTCTTAGTAGCATCCAATAAATCGTAGATTTTTTTGCTCCAATATTTGGTTCTTCTTCGACATTAACATCATCATCATCAACCATATCTTCAATGAGATTCGTCGTAAAAATTTCATTACCCACCTCCTCCTCTGAATGTACATGATTAGATGCTGCAAGTTCTCCATGATGATCCCATACAAGATAATTCGGCACGAAACCGTATTGGCACAAATGGACTTTACCCATATTCAATATCAAATGCTTCAACAATTTGCACCTACTACATGGACAACAAGTTTCTCTGTCGTTTCCATTATTGCTTAAAGAGATTGGACATCAGACCACCACAGTTATGGCCGAAAGAGATGGAGTGCTTAAAGAGCATGAAGAGCTTACAGCCTAATTTTATGAAATCGTCAAAGAGAAAGATGATGCAAATAAAGCCGCCCAGGAAGCATGTGAATAGGCTGTGGTGCTTAGGGATGGAAGGGATGTGGCAACGCTCAAAGTTCAGGAAGTCGAAACCAAGGTTGAGAATGAAGTGAAAGCGGCGGAGGCCAGGTTAGAGATTGACATCGAAGATCTTCTTATCACATACAACGCCAAAGTCTTGAAGCATCGAAATCTGACCTGGCTCGAAAACTATCCGTCACACCTATACAATGCTTGGTGCCGCTTGGTGGAAGATGAAAAGGCAGAGCATCAAGCTGAATCTGTTGATGAATTTGAATTGGAGAATTAGATGCTGAATGAGGAAGAAAGAAGAGTCATCCACGACATTATTATCACATTCGAGAAGGAGAAGCTCGGTACTCAACATTCAGATGTTGGAGAGGGTTCTGGCGTTGAGCATCATGATGCGAGTTCCGAAATTCCTATGCCAGTCTAGCCCGAATCCACTCCTGCGGTTGATCCTTTATCTGTGCCCGAATACAATCCTGATTAACCACAGTTATCTCCAACTCGTGAGCAGGTCACTGAAGTTGTTCCGGCTCCACCCGCAAGCCATTCTGAGGAAGGTATTCTGAACATCTCTCGCACCTACTCGAAGTAAGGAGCTTTGTTCAAAGTAGTTATTAACATCTTTTCTATTATCTTTATCCAGCGATAGGAGCCGCATCGGTCGTGCCCTCTGTAAACCCAAGAGTCGCATCATGAGCATGAGGCCCTTATAACAGAAGCGACCACCACTACGACCACCGCACCAACCGATGGAGCACAGGGGAGCATGTTTACTTTCGATGAGCAGATGATGGAGGAACTTCTTGGCCACTAAAGCGACCCTTTTTCCGATCTGCCATCTGTCATGAGCGGAGGTGCACCCGCGGTTAGCTCCTCGGGCCCAACCGGCAGCATCCTCACGGATGCTCAAACAATCCATGAAGAAGAGATAATAGCTGAGATCAATGCTGAGATGGAAGCGGCCGTGGGCCAGCAGTTTTGGAGGTGGGATGGCGGGCCCTGGTCCAGCCCCTCTGCGAATGATTTCCCCAGGAGGCACGGTCGTTGACACCGGTGTGCCTCCCCCATCTTCTAACATCGTTCCTACCCCTCTGACTCCGACTTCAGAAAATATTCCAATTCATGTGAGTTCGGAGGAAGAGGTTACCATAATTTCCCCGGCCGGAGACCAACCACCAAAAGGCAGTAGATCCAATGAGCAGGAGAAGAACTGGGTTTTCTCGACGAAAGCACTAAAGTGTTTGTACCAAAATTGGGCACAACACTCTTTGGATGTGTTTTAAGAGCTAAAATGAAGAAAATAAATGTAAAACGAGGTGGATCTACAAACACACCAACCAACAAACAAGAAGATGCATGGAAACACACGAATCTAGAGTGGTTCGGTGTATGGCCTACGTCCACTATGAAATGGTTGGCTTTTATTGATTTTTGCTTGCTGGTTACAATGAGTTACAACAGTATAATCCAAGTACAATAGTAATTTCGGCAGAGTTTGGACATAGAAGAGCCAAAATTCCCCTTTTTGTAGGTCTAGGGTCACTATTTATAGGCGTAGGCAGCAAATATCCCGCCCAGATCTTGGAAGACTTCTTCTCTCACGTTAGTGGGCCCATGGGAGCGAGTTCAGGTGATTTCAACTAGATTTGGGAGCGATACAAATTGAGTTCGTATCGATCCATAAATGGTCCTTTGAGGCTGAAATTTGTCAGGTACATTCATGGGGCTGTATGCAAGTTCCTGTGAAAATTTGATGGCATTTGGACTTGTAGATCTCAAGTTATGATCGATGCAAGTTTGGATTTATTGAAGGCTGCCAAGTTCGCATCGCTTCTATTAGCATCGCTTCTGTTCGCATCGCTTCCAGGCACGTGCTAACCAATGACGTGGCGCTATCTTTTAGGATCGATCCACTTTTCTTGCCGAGTGACCGAGTCATCCATCTTTACGTGTCTCCTTCGCATCGCTCTAAGCTTTGTTTCATTCGTGTCGCTCTCATTCGCATCGGTCCCTTATTGCTTACTTCGTATCGATGGTCAACCCTCCTTTCGTATTGGTCGACCATGCTCCACTTTGCATCGATCTGGATCTATCCTCTTCGTGTCGCACATTTGAGTTCGTTTCGTATCGATGGATCAATACGAATGGGGTAAACGTGATGGATACGAAATGGCGCTCTCTGAATCGATACGAAGCAACACATACTCGATGGATACGATTACCTAGGATACGAATGGGATGGACACGAACTTGATCGATTCGAATGAACTGCTTCTTCCCATGGATACGAATATGTTTGATTTCGATGGTTATGGAGGAGGCCGCCTTGGATGGATGCGAACTGATGATTTTGATGGATGCGAACGAGGCCTGTGAGCTTGGATGGATACGAATGAGATTATTACTTGATTTTGCATCGATCATATCTTGAGCATACGAGTCCCGATTGACTTGAAATTTGGAATGTTGGCTTTCATAGCTTTGCTTGTCATGTCATATCAATTGTAGCTTGATCCAAACTCGGGAAAAATTTACCAGCATCCATAGTGAACCTGCGTATAACTGGTCTTCAGGTTAAACTATCTTTGGTTTTCAGTCAATTCCTTGATGTCACGGCCTTGCCAAAAGGCGGGATAACATCCTATACCTTGCTTCTTGTATCGATGCTTTGCCTTTTTCTTCGTATCAATCATCCACCCCGCCCTTCGTATCGATCGGTTAAGTGATCGATACGAAATGTATAGTTTTCGATGAAGTGAAGTATGATCGATCCGGGAAGCATTGAAGTCCGTCGATATATGTTCGAACTTTATCGATACGAATGATGGATGTCGAGTGATGGACTTATGTTCACTTCGTATCGATGGTGATGGATACGAAATGATGGATACAGGTGGATGGATATGAAAATGACATGTTTCACATGGATCTTGATCGATTCATAACTTGAGCATACAAACTTCGATTTACTTGAAATTTGGAATGTTTCCTTTCATAGCTTTGCTTGTCATACCATGCTAATTATAGCTTGATCCGAACTCGGACCAAGTTTTCCTGTATCCATCGCGAACTTGTAGATAACCAATTTCCGAAGCGGATTGTCTTCAGTATCTAGTCAAGTCCTCGGTATCACGGCCATGCCAAAAGGCGGGATAACATTTGCACCCCAAAGTACGTCTTGTGTGAACATGACGTGCTTTGAAAAGCTGCAATCTTCATTCTAAAAAGGTTCTATCCGATTTACTAAATAGTTGTTGTCCTTCATCAAGAGATATGATCTTTGGTAGATTTCCAGTAGTATAAATATTGAGTCGTAGACTCCCAATGATCACGCAGTTTTTGTTGTAATTGAAGGTCAAGTGCTAGCAATTTGTTGTTTATTGTTCTAGCTGTCACCAGGCAAGCATCCAATTCCTGTTAACTTTGAAAATCGAATGTTAATATGGCATACATGCACGTATTTTAACCGGACTCCCATTCATGCTTGCACGTTACGGGTCATTGTCGAGTTCTTTTTTCTTCTCTATTTTTTAAATGGATCTTGGTGAAAATGGGTTCTTGCCATCGGTTGATTGTTTCTTTATAATCGAGTTTCGTATCGATCCTCTCCTAGATCGATGTGAAATCTGAGTTGCAACAACGACAGATGTTTGTTTTGATCACTTTCGTTGTATCGATCCTCTCCTGGATCGATCTGGGGCGTACCAAGGTGGACTTCGTATCGATGATGATCGATACAAAGGTGTGTTTCATAATGATGTATACAATTTTGCTTAGGTTGTTGTACAATGTGCTCTTTGTATCGATGGATACAAAATATGCGCTTCGTATCGATGGATACGAGTATGTGCTTCGTATCGTTTGATACAAAATGTTGGGCTTCATATCGATGGATACGAAATATGTGCTTCGCATCGATGGATACAAAGTATGTGCTTCGCATCGATGGATACGAATTATGTGCTTTGCATCGATGGATACGAAATATGTGCTTCGTATCGATGGGTATGTTGACCGCTTCAATCGGTATTTTAACTGGGATATGAATCGTTTCTGCTTTGGATACGAAGGATATAAATACGTTTTGTACTTAGAATATTTTTCACCTTGCTCCTGTTGTTATTTCATAACCATCAGAGAAGAAGAAGAACTATAGATCTTTCGCCTTCAACTACTAAACCGTTAATCTCTAACTTAGATTCTTCGAGCTAGGTAATCAATTGATAGAATCATGCTAAAAATGATGAGACTCTAGTTTCGTGCAGTTTCGTTCATGGCAATGGTCATCTCCGGTGTCGTTGGCGCCGAAGTGTGACTGGGGTGATGTTGAGAGTGTGGCCAAAGGCGACTTGGAGGTCTGGAGAAGAAGGAGAGTAGCTGGAAAGAGTCGATGGAGTCGCTGACTCCAGGTTTATCTTGAACTCGTATCGATGCGAGATGGAATCGATTAGAATACTTTGGAGATGATGGAAAGCAATTTTCCTGATTAATCTAAGAACAGTGTCTCAATGATCAATTTGAGGTGAAGCAATTCGTATCGATGTGGATGAGATATGGTGTGATCGATCCGAAACCAGAGTCCTTGGATCGATACAAAGCGATTGATACGAATTGATCGATACATACCAGTGATCGATACGAAGGTTCTATCGATACAAATATGTTATCGGTCTAAGTCATTGATCAATATGAACATTGGCTTTAGGGGAACGATCCAAAGTGAACCATGATGGATACAAATTCCATTGCTTCTTGCATACTCGAACACTTAACCTCGATGAGTTTTAGCCTTGCATATTTGGACTTTATCGTAAAACTGCATATATGACTATCCTTCAAAGCTCGTCGATGGAACTATAACTTGATAAACATAACAAATTTTAACATGGACCGTTCTTCGAAGTCGGAATGGCACGGTTGAGACGGTCAGCGATGGCGGTCACTCCGATCGAATCTCGAAGTCTTGTCTCTTTATCATCTTTCAACCTTGTAGAAATTTAGCGTATTGTGTAGCACTTCAATACACAACACGATCACTTACTTTGCACCAGGGGGAGCATGGGTTTCTTACCATCTAATAACGGTTTTTGCTAATTTCAATAGCTATGGATCCTGGAAGCTCAGAGCAGCAAGAAGTTCATAGTCCTCTATTTCCTAGAATAGAAAGGCCGGACGTCGCGACAGATAAGTGTATCCTGCTCTGGATGAACTGCCAGATGCAGTGGTGATTATGAATCCGGAAGATTCCATCCGGTCCAAGAATATAGAAGAAATGCTGGGTAGAATTTTTCTTAGACACAGACTGCCTTTGGAAGAAGATCGATTACCAGGACCAGAAGATAGAGAGCATAATCCTCCGGAAGAGTTCACCGCATGCAATGATTCATGTGCTTGGCTGGAACACTACCCCATTCAATCAGTTCATTCGGGACATGTTATTTTTCTGAGGATCGCGCCTTCTCAACTTCATCCTAACGGATATGCGCTACTCAATAGCCTGTACATTATATTTATGGAGCATCTCCTCCATCCCCCGAATGTCGATGAGATCAGATATTTATTCAATCTTAAGAATCGGGGAGATAATCCATCATTCTCTTGCCCATAAGCTGTCAGGAACTACCAAGTGGTGGTAGGTGCATGGAGCAAGTTGAGCTACTTCAAAACAAAGTGGATCTATGTGAGGTGCCCACCAGGATTTGCCAAACGATGGTTGGTCAGACGTAAGTACTTTCACTTGTTCGTCACTTAAATGGGTAATATAAATCAATGCTAAATTCATTACTGCATTTCTTTTATAGCTTCTATTCCTTGGCCTAAAGGAGCACATTTTAAAGAGACAGTGAGGACACTCTAGGTGGTGCCTGCCGAACTAAGGGAAACAGACGAAGTTCTCATCGACGACAACTTGATTGCCGCCGGGCTTATAGAAAGAGGACAGAGCATAGGGCTGACAGGGGTTCCCGGAGTGGCCCAAGTAAGACAAGTTGGAAGACGGGTTCCAGTCGTGCCCCCAGTCAAGGGAGCCCAAAGTGTGCCTGGTGTAACAATCATCGAACTTAGCGATGACGAGAGTGCAGCAGCTGGACATGAGCCCACGGTCGTGCCTCCATAAGGCCCTCAGCTGTCAGAATCAAAGAGAAAAGGCAAAACTCTTGTCCATAAAATCAAGATGCACAAGACTACTAAAGCAACTCAGCATATTGCAACTTCCATAGGTCCGGACACCTCTTCCCCGTAGACGGAAAGTTCACCGAAAGGGTTATCGAACGTTCCTATCCTGGATGAAATATCGCCATTCCCCGATCTCGAGTTAACGGGCTCCACTCCCCATCAAGAACCGACGCATGCCTATTTTCAATATATATTGGGGAGCCAACTCCAATAAGCAAGACTACTAAAATCGGTCGGTTGGGAGGTTTGCACATGCATACACACACTTCACGGCACCACACGACATCTCATCACATGCGTCTTGATCTTTGGCGATGACTAATTTTACTTCCTCTTTTCATTTTGCAGATACAATGGTGATGAAAGGCTCCATACTTAGTAAACTTTATTCTTCACGCCATTCATATGGATCGCATTCTGAATCACACCGCCGCAAAAGCGAGAGAGATTATGGTCACGGCTACCATTCTATCCAAGAGCATGAGCGCCATGATACAGAAAAAGAGAGATCATATCAAAGCAGGCATTGTTCTAGGTTGCGATCTCCACCACCAAAAGGACCTTCTAAACCCTCTGGATCCAGCGGGCCCTCTTCTGAATCTTCATATCAAATAGCGCCGTCCCACGCTATAAAAACCGGCGATCAGCGCCGCAGAATTGAAACAAAAACTCCTACCGTCATAGAACAAACTTCCATAGAACCAACGGGGGAGGGAGCCATTTGCATCGCCAAACTGAAGAAAGATTTTCTGAACATATGTTTCGATGGTTTCCACTTTCCTCCTAACTTGAAGAAAATTGCGAACGACATAAAGAAGTTAGTGCAGGACTATGTGCATGATGCGTATAGCCAATATCGTAAATAGGTTAAGACGATAGAGCGGGTTTCAGTAGTGTCCTTTGAGCGGGCCAAGGCTATCGAGAAACTCGAAGGCGATCTCTCTCACAAGGGCAAAATAATAGAGGTGGTTACCAATGAAATCGAGTCCTTAAGAAAAGCTGAGATTGAGACCAGCCAGAGAGCCAAGGAAGCTAAGAAGTCCATGGAAGAGATGAGGAAAACACATATGGACTTGGTGCAGGAGATGGGGCATCGCAACACTGTTACTATTCAAAAAAGGGATGCCGTGCTGAAAAGGGTCACCGAATTAAAGGCGAAGTTGACTGAGGCCATCAAACAAAAAGATGAAACTAACAGAGTTGCCTAGGAAGCGTGCGGGGAGGCGGTGAAGCTTAGGGAAGAGAGGGATTCTGCGAATTAAAAGGCCGAAGAAGCTGACACCAGGATTGAAAGGGAAATTAAAGCCATTGAGACCAAGATGGAAAGCAAATTTGACGATCTTCTGGTCACCTATAACGCAAATGTCTTGAGTAATCGTAACTTGAATTGGCTTGGCGAAGACTATCCCTTTCAATTATATAAGGCCTGGAACCACTTGATTGAGGACAAAAAGGCAATCTGTAATGCTGCAACCATTGATGAGTTTGAATTGGAAACTCAAGTGTTCATCGGAGATGAACCTAAAGTCCTTCATGACACAACCATCATGCTTCAAAGAGAGAGAGAGCCTGGCTGCTAAGTACACGGAAGCCGGAGAAGGATCCGGGGGTGAACACCGCAAAGTTGTTTCTGAAGTGCTTCCAGCATCTCAAACTACGCCCACATCCTCTGTTGATCCCAGTCGTCCTGGGGTATGATCCTGACATGCCACATCTCTCTCCAATCATTGAGCGTAGCTCGGAAGGCCCGTTGGCTTAACCTGGGAGCCAACTTAAGGAAGGTATTCTGAACACTTCTCCTATTTATCCAAATGTAGGAACACTATCAAAAGATACTACTAATATATTCTCCTATCTTCATTCAGCCTTAGATTCTGCACCGGACGACCCTCCTGCAACTCAAGAAGTTCATCATGAACAAGAGGCGCTAACAACAAAGGCTACAACCGTGCCGATCACCACTTCGGCCGGGGAGACGCATGATAGCGGCTGCATGCTTGATGACCAACTGATGGAAGCGCTCCTCAGCCATCAAAGCGATCTTCTTATTGAGGTGCCCGTCAATGTAGATGAAGATGTTATTATCACGGGCTCCTCGGGTCCGACCGGCAGTATCCCAATGGGAAAGCACGTAGACCGGGAGGAACAAATAATGGAAGAGATCAAAGCTGAGATTGAGCAGGCTCGTAGAGCCGGTGGAGGTATGGTGGGTCCCGGTCCAGTCCTGATTCATGTGGTTTCTCCGGGTGGCACCATTATTGAGACTAGCGCGCCTCATTCTTCTAGTATCGAAAGTTCCATCATTCCACCAGCTTCACACATGGAGGATACTTCATTCCTCGTGGGTTCTCAAGAGGAGACCACGTCGATTCTCCTGGCCGAAGACAAGCCAACTGGAGCGAGTCGGGGAGGCAAGGGTTCTAAGAGAGGTCTAGGCGGTAGCTCGAGCAGATCTACACCGAAGAAAGTTAAGAAGGACAAGAAGCCAAAGTCGTAGATTCACATTTTTGCTCCCACTTTTGTAGATGGTTAGAATAAGCTTCTCTTTGGCTTTTTGTAGGCCACATATAGATGCGGGCTCAGCCCTCCGCTTATAGGAATTCTTTGAACAGATTTTGTACTTCCTTTCTCAAAGAATAGTGTGAATAAAACTTCTTCTTTATTTTTAGCATAACTCTATGTTTATTTGTTTAAGTACTTTAGCACTCACATTTCCATTCAATGTACTCGTGAAGCTTTAGTCTTTGAGTCGAACTTGAGTCCGGTCTTTAAGTCCTGAGGTCATGGCCTCTGGTCATAATCAAACGTTGAGTCGAGTCCTAACATTGCGCTGTCTCGGCCATAGGCTATAACTTGAGTTATGCCCCCAGTTCTGGGGAGAATTGAAGTAGTTAGTTGGCAGTCGTCCTCCGCCTCCACTAACTTTGATTTAACTTAGTCGAAACAAAGTTAAAGGGACACGAGTTTGAGCGGTCGGATCAAACTTGCTCATTTGCTAGCATTTGCATCCACACTTTGGGGATTAGACTTGTATGTCGGCGGTCGATCACGCCTGCTTATTGTTTAGATTTAAAAATTTATGGAGGAAGGACGATGAGGATGGATTATTTTCCATGTTTTGTTACTTCTCAAAACAAAGAATACAAATTTGTTTTGTTTTTGAAACAATAAAAGCATAAAAGACAATTCATCCTTCCTTCGTTCTTCCATCATCGTAATGCCTTAAATTTTTATATTTCTCTTCATATTTTGGCAATGTACGTTGAAAATGCAAAATAAAAAATTGAAAATAAAATCAACTGGATCCTAAAGGTTTCCATATTAGACAAACTTTTGAAATGTTCAGGCGTTTTTTATTAACTCGAACAAAAATTGTTCAGGCGTTTTTGTACATCATCGTAATGTCCATGTGATGTGATTGGAATTTGTGGGGATACATTCTTCGCGTTTTAATTGAAATCATAGTTTATAGTTAATACTTAGAGTATCCCCAACTCTAGGGGTCAGTTAGTGGTGCTATATTGCAAATTCCACTGAATGATCTCTTGTGTTACCCTAACAGGAAAGCAAGATTGTCAGATTATCCAAGATTTATAGTGCCGGATAACTCAAAACCCAATTGTGAAACCCCATGTGGCAATCCACGTGGGGTTATAAATAAAATCAAAGCTACTAGTTTATCCGACATTATTGTTGCTGAATAAACTAGTATAGAACAATCCATTTCTTCCTTAGTAGCCCTCCCTAATTCACACATTTTCCTAGCTAAAACCTCGAAATATCAAATGAAATTTGCTCCAAACCAACGCATTTTAAACTCATTTTCTACATATTTTGCAAAAAATTGGACCAAAAGAAGAATTTTGCTCGCAGTTCGTGGTGGAGGTTGATCTTCCCAAAACGTTGGGGGCAGCGAAGATGATGGTGATGAAGCCATAACTCTAATTCTTCGAGGAGGCATAAAGGTAATGGAACAATAGTGTCTCGAAGGCGATGCATGGGTGTTGTTTTCGAAGACTTTGCTTTGACTATGAATATTGATCAAAACTTAGGATATGCAAAGAGTTAATCAATTTCATGTTTTGCCTAAAGAAAGAGTACATGTTTCTACCCGTTTCAACATCACTGTAAGTAAAATTTCACACTTAAACATAATAATGTTGATTAGCAGCAACTATTATATGTTGTTTACTTATTCAAAAAAGGGTATATCTTGTATCATAATTTCTACCAAGTATGAATTACGAATATTTCAAAATAAGGTTCCTTGGCTCGTAATTTCAAGGCCCATTGTTTAGTTTCCGACAAGAGCATAAGTATGGACCTCAATACCCGAGAGCATGAATCAAAGCGTCAACCAAGGTCAAGATCATTATTCAGCTAAAACAAGAAGCTTAACCAAGGGAAGCAGTTTCCAAAGCCAAAAGCCTTTCAATAGGTACCAGCAATCAATGGCTTAGATAGCTTTAGACTACGATTAAAGGTTCAGATAAATGAAAAGAATCAAAGAAGCTATATATAAAAGCTTCATGTCAGCAATCCACATCAAAATGCAATCAACTAAATGATAACAAGCATCCAAATCTAAGCTGCAGATAGCAAGCCAAGTCATCATTCCAAACAAAAGGCTCTCCACCAATTGCGTTACATCATATTGGCTATAAATAGGTAGCAATCCAAGGCGCAATGGATCTTCTAGCATGAGCAAGTATAGACATAAAGTCATAGTTTACTTTTCTATATTGGAGCTCTATTCAAAACTCTTTAATGGAGAAAATGCCTAGATTCAATGTAATAAGCCTCTTGGCTATATAAGAGTGACTAGATAAGGAAAGGACAGTGGACGTAGGGAGTTTCGGCTAAAACCACTATAAAAGTCTTGGCGTTATTTATTTTAGCATTTACCTTCCTACCGTGTATCATCGCGACTCCATAGTTCAATATTCCATAATTCTAGCTTAATTACATCACATCTCGGTAATCCATAATTAAGACCTATAACCCAACCAGCATTCGTAGCTATATCTTTAGATCTCAAGGTGTTGGTGTAGACAAAATTCTACACTACTAGCACTAGATGATGGGCCCTGATCCTCCGTCATTTGTTCCCTTTTGGAAAATCTAGTGACCTCTTCCCCCAACCATGACTAACTTTGACAATGAGAAACTAACCTCGGAGTTGCCCCTCAACCTTTGCATTCAGCTCATTGAAGAAGACAACAACGAGAGATTGGTTACCCATATTTCGGAGAAATGGAATGGAAAATAACATGATCTTGTTTATGAACTTCAAGCTACTCAGATTAGGCAGCTTTCAGAATATCTCCAAAAATCACTTCAAGAATCATCCCAGCTCTCACAGATTATTAAGGCCCTGAATAGTGAAGTTAGGAACCTTTTCACCAAATTGCTGAAATATGAAGATTTGATTCCTTTCGATAAGAGAGCCCTTTGGAATACTCAAGATGGTGGGTCTCTAAAGAAGTTGAAGCATGATCAGGTCCTTATCCTACTCAACTAGAGATTATCTTGGATATTATTGGACACTCTTGAAGACTTCTCCTACCCAGATTACCCCCCATCAAATAAAGAAGACTCAAAGAGTGAGAAGCATCGTGACTATCATTTAATGAGTGGGCATAAGATGGAAAAATGATAAGGCTTTCTTATGAGATCGAGAAGTTTATACAAAAAGGAAAGTTAACCAAATTCATTAAACATTAGTTTGAATATTTAGTTTCAAAATTATTTACTTTATTCCATTTTTATAACTCTAGGAGGATTACGTGTAACTCTTGCCTGATGAATGCATATAGCACTTTGTACAAAGATGGGGTTGCAAGAAGAATCTTTTTTATCAAACTTCCTTTAGGAACCCTTGCATATCATATTTGCATTTATGATTTAAGGACTGAAACTCTCCATTGTCCCGACGAGATCAATGAAGAGTTTCATTTTCCTAATATAATAACAACAACAACAATAATAATATTGATCCCATCAGCAATCTTCTTTCTCAATCTTGGATCAACATTTCTGTTGAACAGTGTGATTTCAAAAGCCTTTACAAAATGGTCCAAAAACATTCTTTTCAAAGGATTCATATTTCCCCTTTTCCAAGCTACAACTAGCTTTTGTACGACCGATTGACTTAAAATAGATTTTGATGGCTGATACCCGCCAAAAGTGGTTGTGGATGGTCGATGCCCGTCAAAAGTGGATATAGATTTGGACCCAATGATAAGTTGGTAGACCTCACCATAAGAGTACCTCCACGGTGATGTGCTACAAAGTGTAAGGCCATATCACCTGGGTTTAAAAAGACGTTGAAAAGTAGAACGCATGCTGATAGTGAGCCATTGTCAAGAAGTACCATGCACTGGGTAGATTCCCAGTTAGATTAAAATATCGAGTTGATTCCAGATAATAGTAAGCCATGGCCAAGTAGTACCATGCGCTTGGTAGATTAATAGTTAGATTAGAATATCAGGTAGATTCTCGATAATAGTAAGCCATGTACGAGAAGGGCCATGTGTTGGGTAGATTCTTAATTAGATTAGAATGTCGGGTAGATTCCCGATAATAGAGAGCCACGGACGAGAAATGTTATGTGTTGGGTTCTTTTGATATTATATTAATGTCTTGGGTTTAAAATAAATATATAACATAGCTAAAATGCTTGCATCTCATGTTTCAGCAAATTTGGGCACAACTAAGTCCATAAAGGCGGGTATTGGAGATTGGATTCTATCAATGACATGGCTATTAGGGTACCGCCCGCCACAACAAATCTCACTTGGAATGCTAACACTGCCTTCCATGCCATAATGCAATGCCAACATTCATCTATACAAGTTGTTCAGGATATGAACAAATCAAAGGCACTACTTCTACTACATCTATTTTGGAATCACCCTCAGGACTAGTAATAAGTGGCCCTTGTACTTCAAAGAACTCTATCTTCGATTCCATCATCTCTAACAAGTCACGAACCTCTTTATAAAGCATAGAATACGCATATGGTTTTGGAGTGGTTATAGTTTCGAGTCATCTCATACAAGTACACTCCACCACTTACCGGTCACTCCAAAACAAATTGGTAGACTCCGGTAAACACACTCTGGTTCTTTTGGAAACAAAAAGACAATACATAAGAGCGGACCGTTTAAGCGGATGGATTTCCTTATCATTTGTCCTAGAAGAACACAATGAGTTTATATATATTATGATTATCACCGAAGATAACTATACCATATAATTCCCGTATTTCTTCTAGATATTTCCAAAGTTATACTTGGTCAAAATTTGATAGCCGGTTATTTAACTATCAAATAAACAAAACGATCAAATCAGAAGTTTAATTTCATAAGAAACCAAGCATGGTTGAACACATAAGCAACACTAATCCTCTTTAATTAATCTTTTTTTGATAAAAAAATCACCTTGAAAATACTTGAAAAAAACATCCATATACTTATCTTAACGACATAAGTATATTCATAATCCATTTCACTTTCAATACCTAGAATACATTTTCCATTTTCCCAAAATCATATATAACTTGGCCAAAACAAATGTCATTTAAAACATTGTTACTATAAACTCAAACCACTTTTTTTTTCGTGTTAAGCATGGAAAGAATGCTTCCATACCACCATAATTAAGAAGGATTATTTATCAAAATCAATTTTCATTCCATTTATAAAATTCTCTTTTTATAAACCGATTCTTTATTTACAAGTCCTTTTATAAATCTCCAATTTAATTTATAAAACTTCCGTCTATTTATAAAAAAATATAAAGCTCTTTTCTATTTATAAAATTCTTTAAAAAAATCTACCATTATAAACTCCTTGAAATCCTTTATAAAAATTCATTTTTGAAAAATCCCTTTTATAAATCCAAAACTCGTTTTTATAAATCTTATTTATTTAACACAACTCTTGGTTATTATTAAAATATCACTTATAAATCCATTCTTTTATTTATAAATTACTATTTATAAATCTCTCTTTTATTTATAAAATATCATTTTTAAATCTCACTTTCTATACAAAATTTTGTATAAAACGTTTCAGAAATATTTATTCCAAAATATTGTTATCTTCTTTTGAAAACAGAATCACTTTATAATCATAAATAGATCCATTTATTTTCCTTTAAAATAAACACTCATTATTATATCAATTTTGTTGTAAGCTAAATACTCTAAAACACTTTTAAAACATTTCCAAAAAGGTTAGAGTAAAATAGATAAGTCCAAAAACCATTTCTAAATAAATACCATAGAAAGTTCCAAAGTTAGTTTTAAAATCATCCTTCAAATCAAAAGCATTTTTAAATCAAAACAACAAATAATAATATTTTAGAACACTATAACGAGGACAAAAGCTACCATAGAACTTAACCAATGCTACTATTACATTTATTACTAAAAAGGTTCCCCTTTTAACATATATTAATGTCATACCCAATACAGCCATGCTACCAAGCTTCTGACACTCAATAATTATCAATCAATAGTTAACACATCATTTTACAAATATTACTTAATCCATATATTAGTTAATTTAAAAAATCATCATTTTACTTTGCAAGCACAAAACGGGGATTTATTCTCCTCAATAGATGTCCAAAAAATCTATTCAATTTAGCAGAACGAATTTTTATACTTCTTAATTGATGTCCAAAAAAAACTACTTAAATTAATTATAGCAAAACAATGTTTTATTCTACTTAATAGATGTCTAAAATGGTCTATTCAATTTATTTATAGCAGAATGGTGTTTATTTCAAATAAATATCACAAGCGAAGCTTAATTAATTTAACCATGTTATTTTGTAAATCAACGTAACAATATTCAATCACTATTATTTTATCTTTAAATTATACTTTATTAAATCTATCAACTATTTGTACCATAGTGTTGCACTAGTCAATACGAGTCTAACGCAAATATCCACGGGTTAAATGGTTTTCGAATGAGCAAGATATCACGTTTTAAAAATTAACATGTTTAATATATAATTTAAACAAATAAAATAAAATTATATCTCACCAAAATAACCCAAGCCTAGCCAATTACCAATATCATACCGACCCGCATGCCTTCTTCCCTAAACGTTTTCCTGCCTTCAAGAAACACGACCTAGAAATCAAAACGAGCTCGATCGAGTCTCTTTTACCATTGCCATAATCAATATAGCCCACATTGTTACCACCATTCGAAAGCCTATACCTTGCCTCACTTTAGCCCCAATCCTCGGCCTGCTTGGTCCCTTCAATTGCTGCCATCCAATAAAAACCCAAACCTAAAGAATACAGCCATTAAACCCTAGTCTTAGCTCGCCCCGGCAACTTCGACAACTAAAGACTCTACAACCACCACCCATAACTCCACCATAACCCAAGCTTCATTCCAGCACCCTTTTTTGATCCTCACGATCACCGATTCACCAGAAATAGCGAGATGAATGGAAAATGTTCAAAACTCACGCATGGCCAACATCGACCCCCTAAAATCATGCGACCATCACCAAAAATCATGACTCAACAATACAAACACAGTTATACCTTCCGATCTCCATTTCATCCTCGTTAAAATCACACCAATATTTGAATAGTGGCGGATATTGGATGATTTCCACCACACTGGATGAAACGCTTGAATGACCAATTTTAGGAAATAGTAGAGAGGATAACGAACAACTTTGTAGTTGATTATTTTCGCTAATTTGCTATAGCAGTGGAGAAAATGAATTTTGAACCTAAAAAATAGCGAAAGTTTTCATTTACAGGAAATGAAATATAAAATAAAAGAAGAGAAGGTAAAAGGGACGCAGAAGTGAATACGTGAAGTGAGGCGAGTGTTGATGTGAGAATACTTACTACAAAACCAATAATTAACACTTAAGCAAACCAAAAGCCAACCGTCGCATTAAAATGCAAATCACAATTAAGGCTTGACTTGTTTTGAAAAAGCTTTGAAAAGAAAGTATTGCGGTACTCCGCTATCCCGTTCGCATACAGACCGTGGATGACAAAAACAACAATACGATCGCGCACAACAATGTGACATGATCCGAAAACAACAATAAAATACACTGGTTATCTTGTTCTATTTTTTTCAAAAAAACAAAATTTGCTATAATATATGTCAAATGATAATATAAATATTTTCCAAACTAAAAATTATTGAAAAATCCTATAAATTCATTTAAAAATATGTCATTAAAAATTAAGTCATTTTATCCAAAAATTGATTTTCTTATTATATATTAAATTCGAATCTAATTTGAATATTTAAATGAGTTAAATATTCTAATTCGAAATGTTACAAATTCCTTGTCGTTACATTCTTCCTCTTTTAGGAGAATTTCATCCCCGAAATTTCATTTCAATCGAACCTAGAAAGAAATAAACCCTTATAAGCACTTAACATTTTCCATAAGCCCGTACGATGTATATAAATCATCTGTATGCAATATCTGGTTCGATCACTAACTTGAACACATAAACTTTTCTTCCGAACTAGTATCACTCGCCCAACTTCTCAAGTGTGGACTCCAATAAGGCTTTTTGATTAGAAACCTCTATTCTCCTTACGCATCCATATACTATGATAGAAAACATCGGTAATGTATCAAGAACCCTCACCAAGTGTTCGCCATTAAGAATCGAGTGATAATCCCTTATTCGAGTCGGTGTAAATCAATTTAAAGTCATGTACTCAAATTTTGAATCAAGAACCATGCAAAGAAATGATTTATGTACAACTTACATATTTATATTGGTTCTTACTTATACCAATTTTTTTACTTCCAAAATCATTTATGAAAACATTTCATCAAACTCAACTTAAGTCTATTAGCATTTTATAACTCAAGTCCGTATTCGTATAATACTCTTCTACCCTATGAGTACATATACGATTTCAGGTTTGCTTTACTTAACCAAGATGATCAAAAAAATTTAAAACTTGTTTTAACTTACTACCTTTCCATTCTAGAGTTGCAAACTCTACTTTTATATTTTATAAACAACAAGCTTTAGGTTCTCCACTAATTCAGAAGCTTTTGACTATCCAAAAAATCATCAAAAATTCCATTTCATTTCAACAAATGGAAACTACTAAACGACATATCTATTAACCCGCCTTTTGGCAAGGCCATAGACAGGTGGATTTAACTAAATCGACTTCTCGTTTGTCGAAGCTGGTTTATGATGAATTTAATCAACTGGATCGATGGATGATCAATTATGAATAACAAACACGGTTAAATAGCCGGGATTCAGCATGGTCGATGGACTAAGGCTATTGAATACTTGAAGCTTTGGTTTCGACGAGTCTCGACTCACCCTGGACTCGCTTCAAGTCGTATGGACTTGAGCTTCAAGTCTTTTGGAGGACTACTTTTAGTCGAGGTCGTTCGATAGGCATGGAAGGTGATTCGGCATAAGTGGCTCAGCCATGTAAGTGGTTCGTCGTAGGAAGTGGTTCGACATAGGTGGCTCGGCCGTGTAAGTGGTTCGGCGTAGGAAGTGGTTCGGCATAGGTGGCTCGGTCGTGTTGGTGGCTCGACGTTGTGGTTCGTTCAGGGTGGCTAGGCAAGGTGGTTCATCATTGTGGCTCGTTCGTGGACATGGCTCGTTCATTTAGTTGAGAGAGTAGGTCGGCATGAAGGTACAACTCGGTTACTTCAAGTTATTAGGTCTCCTGCTTCGGGTCGGTGTTGTAGTTGTGGCTCGGTAGGAATGGAAGGAACTGGCTCAGTTTGGAATGGGGCTCGGTTGCTTCGAGTCCTAAGATCCTTTGCTTCGGGTTGTCGCTCGGTAGCTCAGTGGGATATAAAGTGGGTCGGCATAGGACATCGCTCGGCAGCCTCGTGTCCAAGTAATTGTTGCTTCGGGTCAACTTCGTGGGATGTGGCTCGGTGTAGTTGGAATGTGGGTCGGCTATGTAGAGGCGAGCGGCTTCGAGTCCCTGAAGGCGTTTCCCCGGGTCGGCTTCATGGATTCTGGATCGGCAACAGGAGTGTGGGTTGGCAAGGCCTTGCTTCGAGTTAGAAGCATCAATACTTCGAGTCGCCTTGGTGGTTTTCCTGGGTCGACGACATTTAGATAGGGAGTTGGTCAAGGCTACGGATTCTGGATCGGCTATGGATCTAACGGGCCCTGGGTCACTCAGAAAGCCCGGTTACCTGGCTTTGCCTATAAATACAGCATGTGGGGCTGCAGAAAAGGGATCTTCTTCATTCTGTTTCCCTTCGTCTTCTATACTAAGGGTTCTCTGCCATTGTTGTTCTAAAAACTCTGGATTGTAACTGTAATTGATTCTAACATCAATAAAAAGGAAATTTTTGGAGTGGATATAGGCCGCAGTCAGCCGAACCACTATAACTCCTCTGTTATTACTGCTTTCTTTTTAATTTTAACTGTTCTTCATATTTATAGTCTCTACATACATTCTGTCTGTGATCTGTAACTGCAATTTGGTGCTTTCAACGAGGTTCGGGTGTTAGCGACCAATTTTGGCGCTAACATTTTGGTGCTTTCACCGAGAAAGCAAGCACTCGGGGAATTTGGAGCTAGGATTTTGGATTCAGAAGCTTAGGAAGTTGGATTCTAGGAAGCAATGGCTAGGCCACCAATAAGGAAGCAAGTGACAGAAAGAAGCAATCAAGAGGGAAGTCAAGAGGCCTCCTCTAGAGCTGAAGCGGGTCAAGCATCCATCTACATCACCAGAGATGAGATTGAAGCGATGCTGAAAAGACAAGAGGAGATGATGCAGACTCTCCTCAGACAATTTGGACAAGCAGGAACTGCAAGAGCTCAAATCCGTGGAGCTGGATCAGAAGCACTCAACCAACAAGTAGATGGAGTGGTTCAGCAGGGAGCAGCCCCTGATCAGCGAACAACTATTAACCCGGATGAACCAAGACTTGGGGGCATACCAATAGGTAATGCTGGACCAATCCATGGAGGGATACTTGACGATGCTGTGCAACCCGGCATCAACAGGAATACAGGAGTACGTGATGAGGAGTATGTGCCAGGATTCCCTCGTGAACTCGAGGGACAGATTGGGGGCAGCGAACAAGGATTACAGCTTGGCGACAATGACAGATTAGCGGAGATGGTCAGACGAGCTGTGAGAGGTGGATTGGTAAATAAAGACTTGGGGGATGTGAATAGGAGTCCCTTTACTCCTACTATCAGGCAAGCTAGGAACCCACCAGATTTTAAGCTACTAACGTTGGAGATGTATGATGGGAGAATGGATCCCGCCGTTCACCCGACGAGGTACATGAGGCATATGGAGGTACTGGGGGCATCAGATGAGGTCATGGCTCGATGCTTCCCTTTGTATTTGATGGATATCATAGCTATGTGGTTCAGACAGTTGGAGAGTGGTTCTATTGGCACTTGGACGGAGCTGATTGAAAGGTTTATGAGGCAGTTTCGGGTCCATATAGTCAGACCGAAGAACGTAATGACCTTGACATAGATGAAACAATGGAAGGGAGAGTCGCTCAAGGATTTCTTAACCAGATTCAATGGGGCGGTAGCTTCGGTGGATCACCCGATCCATCAATGGTTTTGATGGCGGCAGTTTCAGGGATTGCAGATAATTAGGATTTCAAGATATCATTGGAACGGGACCCACTGAGGGATCTCGGGGAGTTCTACCATGAGGCGGAAAGGTTCCTGAGGCAGGAAGATGCGCAGGCTGAGAGAGAAGGGAGAGAGGCTGAAGCTTATGCAGTAAGGGGTGGAGGTCCACCCAAGGAAGTTCCAGACAAAGATGATAAAGGGAAAAGGAAAATGAATGACAATAGTAACACATCGTAAAGGCAACGGAGGGAATCAAAATTCTCTTCTTATACGGACTTGAATGGGACTCTGGAAAGAATTTTAGATACTTGAGGACGCCTCCAGTATCGGAGGCCAGCAAAGAGGGAACCCTTCGAACACGAACGGGCATCGGGAAAGCATTACCTATTCCATGAGCTGGATGGGCATAACATAAATGACTGCAGGCATTTGAAGGATATCATCGAGGAACATATAAGGAATGGTCATTTACAATAGTACATAAGGAATCGAGATGTGGTAGTGGAACAGGAGCAGCCACTGCCCACATCAGACGAAGATGGAACTTGATCTAGGCATCATCGCCTTATTATTAGCTGAATGGATATATGACTTTGAATAAGTAGTAAACCCCAAAGTAAGGCGGTTAAGTCACTTACACATGTATGGGATCAAGGATGGTCTCTAGGCATGCTCTGAAATGATGATATATCGTTATACTCGGGTTTATGAAATTTTGTTTTTTCTGCGAACTCTAGTTTCTTTCTTGGTACTACGGACATTTGATTTTCTTTATTGTATGGAATTTTATTTTGTTAATTGGGTTCTGTGATAATTGGATTTGGATTAATAAATAATATCGGTTACACGATTATGGTCCCGACCGGAGAGACGGGGCAATATCGCAAGGTATGAGTCCCTTCGCCGGAGAGCGATGGAATGGACTCGAACAAAATATAAAAGTCCTTGACCGGAGAGTCAAGGCCGTAGAATATAAAGTCCTTGACTGGAGAGTCGAGGCCGGAGAATATAAAAGTCCATGATCGGAGAGTCGAGGCCGGAGAATATAAAAGTCCTCGACTGAAGAGTCGAGGCCGGAGAATATAAAAGTCCTCGACCGGAGAGTCGAGGCTGGAGAATATAAAAGTCCTTGACCGGAGAGTCGAGGCCGAAGAATATAAAGTCCTCGACTAGGGATCGAGGCCAGAGAAGGATACCCCACGGAATAAGTCCTTGACCGAAGAGTCGAGGCCGGAGTAGGATAAAATAACCCGGATTTGAGTTACTGGACCCAAAGAGGTCCTAGATCTGGGTATAGATCCGGTGTGGTCCCGAATATGGACCCGGCGAGGTCCTGGCTCTGGATATGGACCCGACAAGGTCCCTGCTATGGATTATAGGACCCGGAGAGGTCCCGGGCTTGGATAAAATGATCCGGAGAGATTGTGAATTCGGTTAATGGATACAAAATGGATTAGGAATTGGATATTGACCCAGAGCAATCATGGATTTTGTTAATGATCCGGAGAGATCATGGATTCGATTAACGGATCCAAGGCTATTCAAAACACACCTTCCAAAGCAAGGCATGTTTTGGGGGCAAATGTTAACCCGCCTTTTGGCAAGGCCGTAGACAGGCGGATTTAACTAAATCAACTTCTCATTTGTCAAAGCTGGTTTATGACGAATTTAATTAACTGGATCGATGGATGATCAATCATGAATAACAAACACGGTTAATTAGCCGGGATTCGGCATGGTCGATGGACGAAGGCTATTGAATACTTGAAGCTTTGGTTTCGACGAGTCTCGACTCACATTGGACTCGCTTCAAGTCGTATGGAGTTGAGCTTCAAGTCTTTTGGAGGAATACTTTGAGTCAAAGTCGTTCGATAGGCATGGAAGGTGGTTCGGCATAAGTGGCTCGGCCGTGTAAGTGGTTCGGCATAGGAAATGGTTCGGCATAGGTGGCTCGGCCGTGTAAGTGGTTTGGTGTAGGAAGTGGTTCGACATAGGTGGCTCGGCCGTGTTGGTGGCTCGTCATCGTGGTTCGTTCAGGGTGGCTCGGCAAGGTGGTTCATCGTTGTGGCTCATTCGTGGACATGGCTCGTTCGTTTAGCTGAGAGAGTAGGTCAGCATGAAGGTGCAGCTCGGTTACTTCAAGTTATTAGGTCCCCTGCTTCAGGTCGGCGTTGTAGTTGTGGCTCGGTAGGAATGAAAGGAACTGGCTCGGTGTGGAATGGGGATCAGTTGCTTCGAGTCCTAAGATCCTTCGCTTCGGGTTGTCGCTCGGTAGCTCAGTGGCATATAAAGTGGGTCGGCATAGGACATCGCTCGACAGCCTCGTGTCCAAGTAGTTGTTGCTTCGGGTCAACTTCGTGGGATGTGGCTCGGCGTAGTTGGAATGTGGGTCGGCTATGTAGAGGCAAGCGGCTTCGAGTCCCTGAAGGCGTTTCCCCGGGTCGGCTTCGTGGATTCTGGATCAGCAACAGGAGTGTGGGTCGGCAAGGCCTTGCTTTGAATTAGAAGCATCGTTACTTCGAGTCACCTTGGTGGTTTTCCTAGGTCGGCGACATTTGAATAGGGAGTTGGTCAAGGCTACGGATTCTGGATCGGCTATGGATCTAAGGGGCCCTGGGTCACTCAGAAAGCCCGGTTACCTGGCTTTGCCTATAAATACAACATGTGGGGCGGTAGAAAAGGGATCTTCTTCATTCTGTTTCCCTTCATCTTCTATACTACGGCTGCTCTTCCATTGTTGTTCTGAAAACTTTGGATTGTAACTGCAATTGATTCTAACATCAATAAAAAGGAAATTTCTGGAGTGGATGTAGGCCGGAGTCAGCCGAACCACTATAAATCCTCTGTTATTACAGCTTTCTTTTTAATTTTAACCATTCTTCATATTTATAGTCTCTACATACATTCTGTATGTGATCTGTAACTGCAATTTGGTGCTTTCAACGACGTTCGAGTGTTAGTGACCAATTTTGGCGCTAACAATATCAAAATAAGATGCACAAACCAAACAAACCTAATGCATAAGATACATGAGTCTATAAAATAACATAACAGAAAACTTAAGAACTAAACACCAGGTTTTATTTTAAAACATTTTGAAATAATATATACATATCTCCATTTGTGTATCAAATCATATTTTTGAGATTTAAAAAAATTGTTTTACCAAAACAATTCTGAAGCAAAACTATTATGGTAGCATCCCTTACTTTGAAACTCGAAAATGAATGCCGAAGATGCTGCAGTCATTACCAGAATTATTTTCAAGTGATAGAAATGAGTTCAGTGCTTTCTATCTCTTTTAAAAACTTTTTAAAATATTTCTATTCATAAATACTTTCAAATAATACTATTATTGTTTTCCCTAAAACTTTTGAAAAACAATTTTTGAAAACACTAGAATTTAAATTCTCAAATTCTCAGTTTTTAACCCATTTTATTTATAAACCATATTTACAAACCATACTTATATAATTTCACTTTCTTATATAAAATCATTTCACAAACATATATCTTTGTTTAGATTAAACTGAACAATTTTTATTAAAATTAAATTTTAACCCAACATTATCATCGATCGCCTTTTAGTAAATTGTGAAACTTAATTCACAAGGTGTTCATATTTAATGTTTTCATAATTGCTACCTACCTAACTCATGCAGTGGAAATGTAAAACTACTCATAAACCGACCAAACGTAAAACCAATTGAACAATAAATGATAATAATTGAATATTAACATGTCTTATCAAACATACATATCATAAATCTACATAGATTTTTAGAAATTATTCTTTTATATATAAAATACATTTCTAGTTAAAATTATTCCGTTTACCAATTATAAAATAATATTGTGACAATGTGTCTTGTTTAAGTGTCTAGAAACCCCTACCGATAACGTTGATCAGGCGCATTGATTAGAATTCATTAGCCACTCAACAGACCAATCAACACAATATAAAACAATTTTATAGCACTAACAAATACGCTCTTGTATACAATACACTCAAACTCATTATAGGGTGTCACTTACCCTATCTCTAATGAGTTTTCCCAACCAAGGTTTAGGTGTTCACTCAACCTAAGCTCCGATACCACATGTAACGACTGGTCTATTCGAACCTTAAAAGTCAACACCAATACATCCACGGTATTCACATGCCAAGCATCCGAGCGTCGGAAAGGAAAATTGTTGGGGTGAAAGAAAGAGAAGACATAACAACATCTTACATCGTGACGAGTAATATACAATATAAAAATGACCTTTACAAAGGAATATATTTTTATACATACAATAATCATAGTAATACTAATCTATTATCAACCAGGAAATAACCTGTCCTCACAAATGTGGACAAATACAACACAACTGATGCTGTAGAAATAATGATACATAAATACGTCTTGGAGACATCCAGCTCGTCTCCTGAAGCTCCAAAGCATCCATAGCTAAATCTAGAAATATGATCAAGCTGACCCGAGCGTTATAAGAAAATAACGTCCGGATCAATCTGATAAACTGGTGTGAGAAGCACAAATCAAATGATTTTAATGTTATACCATCTTTCAAAAATAAAGGTATCTCGTAAGACTGCGACGCACATAAACACGGACGAGTTTTTTACCTTATGATAACCAAACCATTTACAGGAAATTTTCTAATAATATCTATAGTTAAATATATAACATAGTTGAAATACTTACATCTCAGGTTTCAGCATATTTGGGCACAAGTAAGTCTTTAAAGGCACATATTAGAGATTGGATTCCATTAGTGACAAAGCTGAGGAGGTATTGCCTGCCAACGTATATCTCTATAACAATGTACCAAGGTCGAACCTATCGACCACTGCAAATAAGAGCCGGCCTGCCCTTTGAACATGACAAGCCAAATTACGTTATCCCCCGGACATAAGGCTGCAAATAGACGCACAAGCAATGAACCTACTCTTCCCATGTGCACGTATACCAAAATCGATAATTATCGAATTTAGATCGATGAATGATGCTCCTAATGGTATAGAACCACATAGCCCTGAAGTATATCCCCTATTTATGTCATCCTAGGTTGTAAGGCTTGTAAGGTCATGATTACCTTTTTCCTCTCTTATAGAATCCCACTTGGAATGCTAACACTACCTTTCAGGTCATAATGCAATGCCACCATTCATCTATACAAGTTGTTCAGGATATGAACAAATCGAAGGTACTACTTCTACTACATCCATTTTGGAATCACCCTCAGGATTAGTAGCGGTCAAAGAACTCCATCTTCGATTTCATTATCTCGAACCAGTCTTGAAACTCTTCCAAAGTGTAGAACATGCATATGGTTTTGGAGTGGTTACGGTTTTAAGTCATCTAATATAAGTGCACTTCCCTGCTCATTGGTCACTCCAAAACCAATCGATAGATTCTAGTAAACTCAACTCTGGTTCTTTTGGAAATAAAGTGACAATACATAAGAGCGGAGATCGCCTCTTAACTGTGTAAGCGAACGGTTTCCATATCATTTGTTTTAGAAGAACATAATGAATTCATGTGTATAGTATAGCATCACCGAAGATACTATACCATATGATTCCTGTGTTTCTTCTAGATATTTCCAAAGTTATATTTGGTCCAGATTTGATGGGTGGTTATTTAGCTATCAAATAAAAAAAATCAGAGTTTCAATTTCATAAGAAATAAAGCACGCTTAAACACATAAGCAACCACTGTAACATCTCTTATCTTGAGGTCTGAAGCTAAGTGCTACAGATGTTGCAGTCATCTATAGCATTTAAGTTTCGATGATGAAATACGATAATGTTAATGGTATCCATAATACTAGAAGCACTTGAATATGAAATAAAATCAACACAAACTTCAAAACAGCTTTTCCGATTACATTTCAAATCAATATTTCATATTCAATTAGATAATCCCAAAATCGATTCCCAGGTTTTGATCAAATATAATTTTTACAAATTACGCCAAGAGCGACATATGAAGATTCCCCCTTGGATGATCAGAGCACTAAATAGATAGACATATCAATCATAAATACATCACAACAGAAATAAAGCTTATTTGTCTAACCTACTAAACCTGTAAAGTCCTTAACTCTCAGTCTACTCAAATCGAATTTTGAGCACCTGAGAGTTTAAGGGGAAAATATAAACTTCGAGTCAGACATAAATCCTGGTGTTAATAATTCTATTACATCTCGATTTACTGATATTAAGTGAGACCACGCCGCTTAGCATAACGGGTTCTTCTCACTAATATCCTTTTAAAAGTATATCTTTTTGCAAATCAAATCCTACAATCAAACTAATTATAACAACAATAGAAATAACATATATGCATATAAATCAGGTAATCTGTGCACCATCTATCTACACTATAGTTTTTATTTGGCTAACTTTTAACCATTGGCTTACTCGGGCCTACAAAACAAAATAAATAATCTAACTTCTATTAGACACAATATTAGATAGTCTGTCCTTAACTTACTTTTCCGAGGGTCAATTGATCCTAGTGGTTTTGCGGATTCACCAATAACCTATCTCTACTTTATGAATTCTTTTCTGTGTGTAACATCATATTAATCTTACCTTTGACAAAGCCCTACACACTAGAACTTTGGACTTATATTAGCTAGGGTCTACTAGCTAAAGTATAGGGCGCGACCCCGTTCCAGTCCCATTTGGTATTCTAATATCTGAGTCATTCTTTTAGCAAATATTTATGCTGACCACCCTATTCAATTTACATTTCCTAGAAAACCATATTTAGGAGTGATTTATTCTTAAAATCATATCTTCTTTAAAAAAAAGGAAATTATACCCTTTGCTTACTTAAAATACATATGCCATAATATATGCTTTACTCAAAACAAAGTTGATGAAAATCTAAATCCATAGGGTTATATATCCATTTAAAACAAGTTAAAGTCCTTTTTAAATTAGAAAACATTAGACTATAAAGTCAAAACAACACCTTTGAAACCATTGTTTATAACCTTAAAAAATCTCGTTCGAAATCATTGAAAATGTCATTTTCGAACCTATTGAAAGCATCCCTTTTGAAATCATTGCTTAACCTTAGACATAATCTTTTGAAACCATTTAAACATATCTTTCGAAAGCTTTGAAAAACCTTCCTTTCGAAACGCTTAAAACATACCTTTCGAAAGCATTGATCTTAAGGAAAGGATTCAAATGGTGTCATCCTTATACTAGTCTAATAGCTGTTGTTATATGAAAACTCAACTAAATGTAGATAGTCTTCCATGATCCTCTAAGACTTTTTCAACTCTCTCCGTTTTCCCATCTTTCTGCGGATGGTAAGTGTTAGTTCTTGAGATGATGGTTTTGATGACAACAACCTTAGGACTCATTATAAAATATAAATACTAATATTCTTGTCTAGATATATATGTATATGCACGGTATATATATGTAGGTACTGAAGAATGAAGACTGTACAGTATAGAGATTCAAGACTGATGAATTCAAGATTGTAGAAATCAAGAGTGAAGACTCATAAGTATCAAGATTATCAAGAGTTCAAGATATCAAGATAAGTAATAAAGTCTAGATTTATGTTAAAACTTCATAATAGCACTAAAATCTCTATTCTTATTTTAATCGTGGAATGGAATTCACCTTCTCGCTTTAATAGTGAGATGGAACCCACAACCTCTTTAGTGGGATGGAACCCATGGCCTTCTCTAGTGGAATGGAATCCACGAATTTTTTTAAATGATTTATTTTTTCAATTTTTTTTTGAAGTCATCTATCTCGATTTAAATATTTTAGCCTTAAACTATTCTTATCATCTTTTATATTTTGATTTCAAAATCATCTCTTGTTTTTAAACTATCTCCTGGTTTTAATATTATAAGCTTTAAATCTTAAAAATATATTATATACTTAGTTTTTAATATTACTTTTATATTATAGATTATATATTTTTAAGATTATTTTTAAAATCACTTTATAAGTTTAAACTATCTTCAAAATGGTTTATTAAGTTTAGAAATTGTTTTGACAAGTTTTAGAATAGAAATCATTTTAAGGCAAGATTAATTTTCAAAATTTACATAGGCATGTCGACATACCCCATCCCCCCATGTCGACATGGTAGCCGTAGAATTTAATATTTAAATTTTCAAATGAAGTGTTTATTCGTTATAACCTTTCACGAATGGACATAACTGTTATTCTCCTATAAATACCAGTTGTTTTCAACGAATTTTAAGTTAGTATTTATTCATTTCTTCCCTCCTTCTTCTCCACTCAAGTATTCTCCTATATTTTAACAAAACCCTGCCAAAATCCTAAGTGAATCAAACTCGATGGTCTCTGGTTTGATTCTCTGCCACTTTCTTTCAAAGATCTCAGTGCTATTCAGAGTTATAAGATCATTTGCAATCAAAGAAGTATATCGAGTCTCTCTATCTATAAAAGTGATATTGGAAACAGTGTGATTGTGGCCTGTAAATCAATTGGGTGTGATTGTAGCCTGGTTAAATCAAGAGAGTTTGCCATGGACTCGAAGACAAGAGGGTGTATCTCGTGGCCTTGAAATCGAGGTTGTAACATCGACATTATATTTGAAAAGAAATCTGCATAAGAAATTGTGTGGGACTGGATGTAGGGTAACTCCGAACCAGTATAAAATTTCGGTGTGTTCTTTCCTTTACTGCTTTTATTTACTATTTGCATCTATGTCTGATTCTGTGATTGTTCCTGTGTTTGTGAATTGCATCCATTTGTGTTTAATTTGAAAAGATTTCAAAATATTCCATAAAATCTATTAAACACTATTCACCCCCCTCTAGTGTTAATTCTGCCTTAAGATTCGTAATCCGCATTTTCAACATTTGGTATCAAAGCATTGGTTTTGTAAAGTTATCATAATCTGAATTTTGCAAAAGTTCAAAATGGCAAATTTTGAAGATTCTGTTAACACTAGATCAAAACTATCCAAATCATCATTGTCTCATAGGTCTGCATATTATTATTATAGAAAATCAAGTTATCTACCGAATTAGTGTGTTGTGTAGGAACAGATGTGTTATATGGCTTTTGACGAATCAACACTCAATGGATAAATGGTGCAAATCAAGAAAACAAATGGATACTTGATAGTGGATGTTCAAGACATATGACTGGCAATCCAGAGATACTGAATGACATAATTTATGAAGATGGAGGACTTGTCAACTTTGGAGACAACTCAAAAGGATATGTGATTGGCATCGGCAATGTCAGTAACTCTAAAACTCCTATTATTTCTGATGTTTTTTTAGTTAGGTATAACGACCCGCCATTTTGGACCATTCGCATCCATTATAAGTGTATAGGAAGACACTCATGCCGGAGTTGAATTGCTCAAAATACCGCGTTGTTAATTTAAATTTGGCAAAACTGAACATATACAGTAAATAAATAATCACAGATCACAGACACAGAGTAATAAGTGCAGCGGAATTAAAAGAGATAGTAGTTCATGAAGCTACTATATGAATATATAAAATACATCAGAGTTTACAACAGAAGAATAATACGATACAACATATACAAATCAGAATACATCACTGGAATCATCGAATACTGAAAGCAGAATAGATGGCTGGATCTTCAAGCAAAGCTCCAACTCCAAAGGTGAGCCTCGAAAGCTGAACTACTCAGTCTGACCCGAGCGTAAAGCAAAACACAAGACACTCGAGTCAGGATTAACATTCTTATATTAATAAATCCAACTCAAGTGAAATAGCAATTGAAATACAAGTAACTCAAAGGATGTTTGGAATAACCATCCTTTAAGGATCCGTTAAACTATCTACTAGGTAGTAATGTACGCTAAGTAGATAATGTCTATCAGTAATATAAGAAGATATCAAAATAGCGTTAAGTCATGGCCCATTCCACCCTTAACACATTTTTATTCCCACAAGCATATACAAGACCGTAGTTTCCCCAAAACCGGAAGTCACCAGAGGGCAATCCATATACTCAAGGTACAAAACAAATTCGTAGTGGTCGCGCATAAATGGAATACAAGTATGACAAGGCACATGAGGCTATACCCAAGGTAGTGATACTACCGTTCGCCTGATCCGGACTGGTGAGAACGCAACGCCGCAGCGCCCGCAACACCGTGAAACAACACTCCCAAAATCAAGGGTGCACCAATCGACAATAAGTATAAGTAGTTCGAAGAAGTGTGTCCACTTGAGGTATCAATCCTCCATTGGCCCGGCACAGCTCCTGTTTTAGTCATTTCCAATTTGACACAAGTGTCAAGGCTACCCATTATCGTTCTCTTTCTTCAGTCAACACAAACACCATTCCAACCACTTCATTCTGGATCATCACTCCGCGCATAGTTATTAAAGTGGTTTTCGGTTTAGATAGAGAGTATACCCATAACCGAATTCCGGTCTCTTTAATAACTTTCGTAATTATTACACCAATTGGTCGTTTATATATTTCAAAAACCAAATCAATTTCAATTTCAATTTCAATTTCAATTCGAAAACCAACATTTCATTTGTCTTTCAAAACCAATTTCCATACTTTACGTTTCAAAACTTCTAAATTTACCATTTCAAAATCTTATAATCTAACTTCAAATTTCTGTTTAAAAGCAATTCAAATATTGATTCAAGTTCGTATATAAGTTTCATTTCGAAATCATTTAAATCAATTTAGTTTTAACACTCGAATCAATTTACATTCATTTATCGATTTCACTCAATATCGTTAAATTACTTTATCATTCAAAACAATTTCTATTAAATTTCCAATTCATTAAACCCATTATTTAAATTCAACTTCATTAAATCAAACTTACAATTTTGAATTAAATTAAATTCATCAAATCGAATTCTTTAAACTTCCAGTCTTACATTAATTTCAATAAATCGCATTTTATTTCTTGTTAAGAAATTCAATTTCAGTTATTTACTTACTTAAATAAATTTCCAAAACTTAATAAATAAAGAAACCCAATTTCATTTATTAATAAAGTTCAAATCTCACTTATTCAAAAGTCCAATTTCTCTTATCAAAGAATTCAAATTTTTTTCAATTATCAAATGATTCAATCTTATTCAATTATTAAATAATTCAAAACTTAATTATTAAATAATTTCAAAATTTAATAATTTCAAACTTAATTATAATTTCAAACTTAATTATAATTTCAAACTTAATTCAATCATTTCTCAAATTAAACAACCTTCTTTCATCAATTTCTTTATTAATATTTCATTTCAGATTATTAAATATTCACGTTTTCCTTTCAATAAAATTCAAATTTCAACTTAATTTCAAAACCATATTTTTATTCAAATAAAATCTTCGTTTTATTTTTAAATCAATTTATTGACCAATCGGGTTTTATTTAATTTCCTATCCTAGGTCAAAGTTCAATTTGGGTATTTATCATTTCAACCCGATTCCAATTCAATTAAAAATCAAAACATAACAAAGGGAACTTGCAGTGTGATAACTGGGATGGTGTCAAAGTAAATAAACAAGCAATAACAACAAACGATAACAATCCAATAATCAATTCAAATAATCCCGAAATAACCGTATTAATTCGCATTGTTATTTGTACGAATTAATATAATTATTTCTAGAATCTACACTATCATTTCATGTAGATTAAAGATTACTACATTACGGTTTCACTTGTAATCTATTACAATTTCATACATCATCAATTTAAACAACATACAATTCCATGGTTCAAAGTATAGTTAACACTATTCTACGTGTCAATTTATTTAACATTTAAAGGGGTCATACTATACAATTTTTGCTAATCAAATTCAACATTTAACTATTCTATATCGAGTTCAATTTCCTACTATTTATCATTTTAACATTAACAATTTAACGTCCAATATAAATATCAACAATCAATCAATTATCAGCCAAACTGTATTATCATCGCATAAATAATTAACAGATAATGGTGTCAGATGTCACAGGTGAACTGATACAGGTAATAGCATATATAACAGTGTACTTAACTAACATCAGCATATTTCAATTGTCGTTTCAATTGAAATCAAATCTAATAAATAAAAGAACGTTAATCGTGAGTGAGTGCTCACCTTTCGAGGCTAGGTAGATTTGACAAGGAAGTGAACCACGAATCCAAACACGAATTTCAAAGGAACGAAAGATTGACACGAATTTGACGACGAAGCTGATAAATAGAAATCGATGAGAAAAATCAATCAGTTTGATAGAGACAGAAATCATAATATCATTATTATTTTATTAAAATCAATGTTTCATTTAAAACTCCTATTAAAATTCAAAATCTCTATATATCGTATTTTAAAAGTCACTACCAAAATCAAATAGTTTCTCAACTATGGAAATAAGCCTATATATACTAAGGTTCAAACATATATATTATATTTTAAAATCCTTTATATATTTTTAACGGTCAAAGTATCAATATATACATAGTTTATATACAAATAAACACGTCGGAATTTAAACACTATAGTTAAAATCAAATGGGACCTTTATATAATAAAATTCAAAATGAATGAACAAATCAATATACACATAACTTTATATCTTTAAAATCAATGTTTTAAAATAAATATAACTGTAACTTTATATCTTTGCATGTGACAGACTTATAGCTATATAATAGTATTTCTAAATTTCGTACTTTAGCAGACTCATCTAATATATACATACTGTAACTTCTTTATAACAAGATATACTGCAAACGTAATACCCAGAATATATATATATATAAATATCTATGTAGACTGGAATATGCCAACAAAAATAGCATATTCATACACACGCAATATATATGTTATATGAATCATTATCTATAAAATAAATATAAGCTCATATATAAACTCTGGTCGACAATAAATAAACTTATATATAACTGCAAGCAGCCTTTTATAAATAACAAAACAAATTTTTATATAATACTACTATAACTTACTCCATCGATTATTAATTAATATGCATTTACTAACAAGAATCTAATGCAACATAACTCTATATTATATAAACTGACATAGTGTCCTACCAAGACAGTGCATATATTATGTAATTTTATATAAATGATTTATATAAAGCAGCATACTATATATATAGACGTACATCAGATCCATGTATGCTAAAGTATAACAAACTTGTACATAATTTATATAAAGCGTGTATATGTATATATATCTCAGTTAGCATTTTTTTTATAGAAGATAGTAAAAATGTAAGCAACTTACATTAAGAAGCAACTTCTCAAGCAAGAGGGAGGAAAGCCTACATGGGAAGGAGATCACTGCCAGGTAGGGTGGCGGTGAAAGAGAATAGGCTGGAGTTACGGTGGAGGCGCACGCTTGTCGAAGGGAAATATGAAGATGGTGGTTGGGTTGTGTGCAGCTCGGCACAGCTGTTGCGGAGGGTGATGAGTCGTCGGCTGATGGTGGGTTTCAAGGTGTCCACGTGGTGCATGTGAACGTGGCACTGGCGTTGGATTTGGGCGTGTGTGCTGCGTCGACTGGGTTTTGCGGGCTGTGCTAGGTGATGGGTAGGACGAAAGGGAGGAGGTGAGGGCGACGGGAGGAGATCATGGGTTTCGGCAAAGCAGGGATTAGAGTGGATGCGGCACTTGCTGGGCGAAGGTCAGAGGAAGATGGAAGTGGGGCTGTCGATGTGGAGCACGTGGCAGGGGACTCGAGGAAGACGAAGATTGTGGTTGTGTCTTGGTTGCATTTCTTAAAATGAATTCCATCTTTGTACCATAATCTAAGCCATAATAAAGAACACTCCTTGAAGGTGATTGATCACGGCCAGCTCTTCCAGACTCTTGATAAAATGCTTCCATTGACTTTGGTATGTTATAATGGCAAACCATACGAACATCTTTTCTATCAATTCCCATTCTGAATGCAACAGTTGCCACAACAACTTGTATTTTAGAAGAAAGCTAGTCATTTGAAACCAAGGAACGCATTTTGTTATTCAACCCTGCATGGTAGGCAGCTGAAGATATACCATGTTTCAAAAATGACATGACAAATCATCCCAAGTGGCTCGTTCAAGACAGTAGATAATTGAGTATGAGTTCCCACTAGATTTGAGAATATTTGATATGTCACTGTAGACATCACCCAATCAATCTTATATCTTACTTCATAATAAATATTGGGACGATTAAAAGATGCTCTGAGGACAATTGGTTGGTGCATCTTCAATGATTCTATGACATCCATCTCAACTTTGGGAACAGCAGTAGCTGTTAATGCAAGTATCGGAACATTCTAAAGATGGTTCCTCAATAGCAACAGTTTACGATAGCTTTGATATTTTTTTTCAAAATGAGAGAGGAAGAGAATGAATGAAATAGAAATAAGAAGAAGAGGAGACAGCACGTTTAATTGAGCACGGCCACCTATGCTGAAGAAGAGAAAAGTAACAGAGGAAAGAGGAAAGGCAGCAGTTCACGAGCAAATAGGTGATGAATAAAAAATTTTGGGATAGCAAAAGTCTCGAAGTCAAAAGTCAAAAAGTTGGACATTGGAAATATTAACAACTGTTGGCCATACAGTTTCCCGATAGAAAACCAGTGGTCACAAGAATAAGAGGCAATAAACCGGTATCGGTACGGTGGGCGTTACGCAAAGTGCAACGTACACCGGATTCCGAATTTGACAATCGAATATACCGTAGAGATCAGCACGACGAGACGATCAAAACGGTATACGGATATCAGTGGCATGATTTGAAATATAAAAATTAGAATTTTCTAATAGCGGAAAATGCAAGAAAACCACTGAAAAATAAGATCGACGGAGCCAAAGATGTCCGAATTTGGAAAAATGACAAACTGACATCTTGCTCAGAAGATGGTTTAGAATTTTTCTATGTAAAAATATTTAGGTTTCGGAAACATTTTATTTTCATCGCTTTTTAACTGATTGAATTGAAGTGAATTTACGCGCGAAATAAACTTTCATATTTTCGGACGAAAATTTACCAGTTGCTATGTTTAACTAGACGTATTCCAACTATTAAATTTTTATTTCAAAATTTTATCGTTTTAAAATTTCACAAAATTTCAACTAATTACGTTATTAAAACAGTTGAAATTTACGGGTCGTTACACTCTCCCCCACTCAAAACTTTTCGTCCCCGAAAAGGAACGAGGTAGGAGAATAGAAACAACCAGAAAGAAAAACAGATTTGAAATACAAAATAACAATTAATTTAAACCATATAAATTCAATTTTTAAATTAATTGATATTCAATAATTGATTTAATCCATTTGATTTCACTGAAATCATTCTCAACTATTTCTAGATTGATTTTCTTATTATCCAAACATCTTTTAATTAACAGTTTCAAATCATAAATTTGAATAGTCATTTATTACAATCATATTTTATTTCAGCAATTTAAATTCTTCTTTATTCCAAATTATTGTTAAATTTATTCTACTTAATATATCTACTCACATATATTTAACCCATATAAATTAATTTAAAACATAAAAGCTTCGATTTAAATTAATTTACATCTATTGATTTCTTTTAAATTCAAGGTATTTTCATATGTTGATCAAAATTCAATTTTAAAAATTTTTCCAAACAAATTTATTAATCAATTATCTTATTATTCTATTTATCTCTATTAACATTTTATAATTAAAATTTAAGTGTATAACATTTGTTATAACCACTCAAATTTTATTTGCAAATTCAATTTTATATTATATATTATCCAATTACATATTCAACTTCTGAATTATTTAGGTAAGTTGTATTAGAATGCAGTTGAACAATATACAAATAAAATTTTCCCAATTCAATTATTCAAGTTCAAATATTAATTCCAAGTTTTGGTTTTATTTATAATTAAAATCACCCTTTAACAAATTTAAGAATTAGATTTCCGATTTACTTTAAACAATTTAGAGATATATATAACATATTTATATCAAATCAAATTAAATTAAATTTTAAAATAAGATACCTATATATATGTGAATCAAAATATACTGTAGAAATTCAAATCAAAATATTGTTTTAAAACAAAACCGTAGCAAAGCTACAGAATAGTATCTCCACTTCGAAACTCGAAAATGAATGTCGATGATGCGGCCGCCATCACCGAAATTATTTTTCAGCGACAAAGAGAAGAACACTGATTTAAAATTCTTTGGAAATGATTTATATTCGAAAATACTTTCCATAATATATACTTTAAAAATTTTAAAACCAAAGTTCGAAATCACCGAAAACTAAATTCTCAAGTTTCTGAATTAAATTCATTTCAGATTCCAAATCAATTTATAAACCGTATTTATAAATTTATTTAGAACAATAAATGATAATCAAATATTATCATTTCAAGCAATTTAATTTACCTATTAAATTCCAGGAAATTTTACTTATATTTTCACAATATAATCAAACAAATTTATTTCATTTTCCAAATTTGAAAATAATATTGTGTCAGTTTGCTCTGTTCAAGTGTTTTGGAAATCCTATCGATAGCGTTGATCAGACGAATCGATCGGAAACCCAAATCAACATCAACAACTCAAACAACACAATATAAAACATTTTAAAAATTAATTTACAAATACAATTCCTCACCTAACGATACAATAATGGATTTAAAAGCAAGGATAGAGATTCAAATTTTTGATAGACTCAAATCAAAGAGGATTTCGATTCGAAGATAGGTTTGAAACAAAGACGAGATAATTAAATAACAAAATAAGGCGATGGATAAGTTTATATAAGTCGCGGGCAACCTTAACCGGGTCAACCGTGACTTCAAGAATAAGATCATTGTAGAATTTCGGGCAAATCTACATTCGATCTCAAGAAATAGATTTCGGGTATAGCAGGAGATAGATAGCATCGTAAACCGAGGATACAGAAATCTCGGGTAAATCAATGCCTATTATAAAGGAGTTTTGCTCCTTTACGAATCATTCGAATATTGGCGAGACCGCCGATCTATTATAGATATCATTCAAAATGGAGTTATGGGGTGCTCCAGAATTTGAAAGAGGACGAATAGTGAAAGACACGAATGAATTTCAGAACCGAGGGGAACGTTCCAAATTCAAAGGAATTGAGTCAAGGGAAAAGATTGAAACTCGAATGAGCGTGATTCTGTAAATACATTTACCCTATATGTTAAATTTTGCCTAGAGCTACCAAAGCTCTGATACCAACTATAACGACCCGCCATTTTGGACCATTCGCATCCATTATAAGTGTATAGGAAGACACTCATGCCGGAGTTGAATTGCTCAAAATACCGCGTTGTTAATTTAAATTTGGCAAAACTGAACATATACAGTAAATAAATAATCACAGATCACACACACAGAGTAATAAGTGCAGCGGAATTAAAAGAGATAGTAGTTCATGAAGCTACTATATGAATATATAAAATACATCAGAGTTTACAACAGAAGAATAATACGATACAACATATACAAATCAGAATACATCACTGGAATCATCGAATACTGAAAGCAGAATAGATGGCTGGATCTTCAAGCAAAGCTCCAACTCCAAAGGTGAGCCTCGAAAGCTGAACTACTCAGTCTGACCCGAGCGTAAAGCAAAACACAAGACACTCGAGTCAGGATTAACATTCTTATATTAATAAATCCAACTCAAGTGAAATAGCAATTGAAATACAAGTAACTCAAAGGATGTTTGGAATAACCATCCTTTAAGGATCCGTTAAACTATCTACTAGGTAGTAATGTACGCTAAGTAGATAATGTCTATCAGTAATATAAGAAGATATCAAAATAGCGTTAAGTCATGGCCCATTCCACCCTTAACACATTTTTATTCCCACAAGCATATACAAGACCGTAGTTTCCCCAAAACCGGAAGTCACCAGAGGGCAATCCATATACTCAAGGTACAAAACAAATTCGTAGTGGTCGCGCATAAATGGAATACAAGTATGACAAGGCACATGAGGCTATACCCAAGGTAGTGATACTACCGTTCGCCTGATCCGGACTGGTGAGAACGCAACGCCGCAGCGCCCGCAACACCATGAAACAACACTCCCAAAATCAAGGGTGCACCAATCGACAATAAGTATAAGTAGTTCGAAGAAGTGTGTCCACTTGAGGTATCAATCCTCCATTGGCCCGGCACAGCTCCTGTTTTAGTCATTTCCAATTTGACACAAGTGTCAAGGCTATCCATTATCGTTCTCTTTCTTCAGTCAACACGAACACCATTCCAACCACTTCATTCTGGATCATCACTCCGCGCATAGTTATTAAAGTGGTTTTCGTTTTAGATAGAGAGTATACCCATAACCGAATTCCGGTCTCTTTAATAACTTTCGTAATTATTACACCAATTGGTCGTTTATATATTTCAAAAACCAAATCAATTTCAATTTCAATTTCAATTTCAATTCGAAAACCAACATTTCATTTGTCTTTCAAAACCAATTTCCATACTTTACGTTTCAAAACTTCTAAATTTACCATTTCAAAATCTTATAATCTAACTTCAAATTTCTGTTTAAAATCAATTCAAATATTGATTCAAGTTCGTATATAAGTTTCATTTCGAAATCATTTAAATCAATTTAGTTTTAACACTCGAATCAATTTACATTCATTTATCGATTTCACTCAATATCGTTAAATTACTTTATCATTCAAAACAATTTCTATTAAATTTCCAATTCATTAAACCCATTATTTAAATTCAACTTCATTAAATCAAACTTACAATTTTGAATTAAATTAAATTCATCAAATCGAATTCTTTAAACTTCCAGTCTTACATTAATTTCAATAAATCGCATTTTATTTCTTGTTAAGAAATTCAATTTCAGTTATTTACTTACTTAAATAAATTTCCAAAACTTAATAAATAAAGAAACCCAATTTCATTTATTAATAAAGTTCAAATCTCACTTATTCAAAAGTCCAATTTCTCTTATCAAAGAATTCAAATTTTTTTCAATTATCAAATGATTCAATCTTATTCAATTATTAAATAATTCAAAACTTAATTATTAAATAATTTCAAAATTTAATAATTTCAAACTTAATTATAATTTCAAACTTAATTCAATCATTTCTCAAATTAAACAACCTTCTTTCATCAATTTCTTTATTAATATTTCATTTCAGATTATTAAATATTCACGTTTTCCTTTCAATAAAATTCAAATTTCAACTTAATTTCAAAACCATATTTTTATTCAAATAAAATCTTCGTTTTATTTTTAAATCAATTTATTGACCAATCGGGTTTTATTTAATTTCCTATCCTAGGTCAAAGTTCAATTTGGGTATTTATCATTTCAACCCGATTCCAATTCAATTAAAAATCAAAACATAACAAAGGGAACTTGCAGTGTGATAACTGGGATGGTGTCAAAGTAAATAAACAAGCAATAACAACAAACGATAACAATCCAATAATCAATTCAAATAATCTCGAAATAACCGTATTAATTCGCATTGTTATTTGTACGAATTAATATAATTATTTCTAGAATCTACACTATCATTTCATGTAGATTAAAGATTATTACATTACGGTTTCACTTGTAATCTATTACAATTTCATACATCATCAATTTAAACAACATACAATTCCATGGTTCAAAGTATAGTTAACACTATTCTACGTGTCAATTTATTTAACATTTAAAGGGGTCATACTATACAATTTTTGCTAATCAAATTCAACATTTAACTATTCTATATCGAGTTCAATTTCCTACTATTTATCATTTTAACATTAACAATTTAACGTCCAATATAAATATCAACAATCAATCAATTATCAGCCAAACTGTATTATCATCGCATAAATAATTAACAGATAATGGTGTCAGATGTCACAGGTGAACTGATACAGGTAATAGCATATATAACAGTGTACTTAACTAACATCAGCATATTTCAATTGTCGTTTCAATTGAAATCAAATCTAATAAATAAAAGAACGTTAATCGTGAGTGAGTGCTCACCTTTCGAGGCTAGGTAGATTTGACAAGGAAGTGAACCACGAATCCAAACACGAATTTCAAAGGAACGAAAGATTGACACGAATTTGACGACGAAGCTGATAAATAGAAATCGATGAGGAAAATCAATCAGTTTGATAGAGACAGAAATCATAATATCATTATTATTTTATTAAAATCAATGTTTCATTTAAAACTCCTATTAAAATTCAAAATCTCTATATATCGTATTTTAAAAGTCACTACCAAAATCAAATAGTTTCTCAACTATGGAAATAAGCCTATATATACTAAGGTTCAAACATATATATTATATTTTAAAATCCTTTATATATTTTTAACGGTCAAAGTATCAATATATACATAGTTTATATACAAATAAACACGTCGGAATTTAAACACTATAGTTAAAATCAAATGGGACCTTTATATAATAAAATTCAAAATGAATGAACAAATCAATATACACATAACTTTATATCTTTAAAATCAATGTTTTAAAATAAATATAACTGTAACTTTATATCTTTGCATGTGACAGACTTATAGCTATATAATAGTATTTCTAAATTTCGTACTTTAGCAGACTCATCTAATATATACATACTGTAACTTCTTTATAACAAGATATACTGCAAACGTAATACCCAGAATATATATATATATATATATATATATATATATAAATATCTATGTAGACTGGAATATGCCAACAAAAATAGCATATTCATACACACGCAATATATATGTTATATGAATCATTATCTATAAAATAAATATAAGCTCATATATAAACTCTGGTCGACAATAAATAAACTTATATATAACTGCAAGCAGCCTTTTATAAATAACAAAACAAATTTTTATATAATACTACTATAACTTACTCCATCGATTATTAATTAATATGCATTTACTAACAAGAATCTAATGCAACATAACTCTATATTATATAAACTGACATAGTGTCCTACCAAGACAGTGCATATATTATGTAATTTTATATAAATGATTTATATAAAGCAGCATACTATATATATAGACGTACATCAGATCCATGTATGCTAAAGTATAACAAACTTGTACATAATTTATATAAAGCGTGTATATGTATATATATCTCAGTTAGCATTTTTTTTATAGAAGATAGTAAAAATGTAAGCAACTTACATTAAGAAGCAACTTCTCAAGCAAGAGGGAGGAAAGCCTACATGGGAAGGAGATCACTGCCAGGTAGGGTGGCGGTGAAAGAGAATAGGCTGGAGTTACGGTGGAGGCGCACGCTTGTCGAAGGGAAATATGAAGATGGTGCTTGGGTTGTGTGCAGCTCGGCACAGCTGTTGCGGAGGGTGATGAGTCGTCGGCTGATGGTGGGTTTCAAGGTGTCCACGCGGTGCATGTGAACGTGGCACTGGCGTTGGATTTGGGCGTGTGTGCTGCGTCGACTGGGTTTTGCGGGCTGTGCTAGGTGATGGGTAGGACGAAAGGGAGGAGGTGAGGGCGACGGGAGGAGATCATGGGTTTCGGCAAAGCAGGGATTAGAGTGGATGCGGCACTTGCTGGGCGAAGGTCAGAGGAAGATGGAAGTGGGGCTGTCGATGTGGAGCACGTGGCAGGGGACTCGAGGAAGACGAAGATTGTGGTTGTGTCTTGGTTGCATTTCTTAAAATGAATTCCATCTTTGTACCATAATCTAAGCCATAATAAAGAACACTCCTTGAAGGTGATTGATCACGGCCAGCTCTTCCAGACTCTTGATAAAATGCTTCCATTGACTTTGGTATGTTATAATGGCAAACCATACGAACATCTTTTCTATCAATTCCCATTCTGAATGCAACAGTTGCCACAACAACTTGTATTTTAGAAGAAAGCTAGTCATTTGAAACCAAGGAACGCATTTTGTTATTCAACCCTGCATGGTAGGCAGCCGAAGATATACCATGTTTCAAAAATGACATGACAAATCATCCCAAGTGGCTCGTTCAAGACAGTAGATAATTGAGTATGAGTTCCCACTAGATTTGAGAATATTTGATATGTCACTGTAGACATCACCCAATCAATCTTATATCTTACTTCATAATAAATATTGGGACGATTAAAAGATGCTCTGAAGACAATTGGTTGGTGCATCTTCAATGATTCTATGACATCCATCTCAACTTTGGGAACAGCAGTAGCTGTTAATGCAAGTATCGGAACATTCTAAAGATGGTTCCTCAATAGCAACAGTTTACGATAGCTTTGATATTTTTTTTCAAAATGAGAGAGGAAGAGAATGAATGAAATAGAAATAAGAAGAAGAGGAGACAGCACGTTTAATTGAGCACGGCCACCTATGCTGAAGAAGAGAAAAGTAACAGAGGAAAGAGGAAAGGCAGCAGTTCACGAGCAAATAGGTGATGAATAATAAATTTTGGGATAGCAAAAGTCTCGAAGTCAAAAGTCAAAAAGTTGGACATTGGAAATATTAACAACTGTTGGCCATACAGTTTCCCGATAGAAAACCAGTGGTCACAAGAATAAGAGGCAATGAACCGGTATCGGTACGGTGGGCGTTACGCAAAGTGCAACGTACACCGGATTCCGAATTTGACAATCGAATATACCGTAGAGATCAGCACGACGAGACGATCAAAACGGTATACGGATATCAGTGGCATGATTTGAAATATAAAAATTAGAATTTTCTAATAGCGGAAAATGCAAGAAAAACACTGAAAAATAAGATCGACGGAGCCAAAGATGTCCGAATTTGGAAAAATGACAAACTGACATCTTGCTCAGAAGATGGTTTAGAATTTTTCTATGTAAAAATATTTAGGTTTCGGAAACATTTTATTTTCATCGCTTTTTAACTGATTGAATTGAAGTGAATTTACGCGCGAAATAAATTTTCATATTTTCGGACGAAAATTTACCAGTTGCTATGTTTAACTAGACGTATTCCAACTATTAAATTTTTATTTCAAAATTTTATCGTTTTAAAATTTCACAAAATTTCAACTAATTACGTTATTAAAACAGTTGAAATTTACGGGTCGTTACATTAGGAATCTAAAACACAATTTTCTTAGCATAAGTCAACTATGTGATAAGGGCTATAAAATTAAATTTGAAAAGGATAAGTGTCACATCGAAGATAATAAATCAAATATTATCTTTGAAGGAATTAGGAAGAAATATATTTATATTCTCAGTATGAAAATCTCAAATGATAACCTATGTCTTTTGGCTAATACAAGTGACCCTTGGATTTGGCATAAAAGATTTGGGCATTTGAATTTCAAACTCTTATCTATACTTCCAAAACTTGATCTAGTAAGAGGTCTTCCTAAAATGGATTTTAAAGTAGATAGTATATATGATGCTTGTCAATTAGGAAAACTTAGGAAGAGTTCAGTCAAATTGAAAGATATGATTTCAACTTCAAAACCTCTTAAGTTACTACATTTAGATTTGTTTGGTACATCTCAAATTCAGTCAATAAATCACAGTAAATATGTTTTTGTAATTGTAGATGATTATTCTAGATTTACATGGACAATTTTTCTGAATCTTAAAAGTCATGCTTTTGATTTATTTAAAACTTTTGCAAAAAGATTCAAAATCAACTTTCTTTAAAAATCAAACTATTCGTAGTGATCACGGTAGAGAATTTGAAAATGAAAATTTTGAGAATTTATGTAATAAAAAAGGAATAACTCATAATTTTTCCTTTCTAAGAACTCCACAACAAAATGGAGTGGTAGAACGTAAAAATAAGATGATTCAAGAGTGTGCAAGAATTATGCTTTCTGATAGTAAATTACCAAGAAATATTTAGGCTGAAGCAGTCACTACAACTTATTACATTTTGGATAGGATTTTAATTAGACCTCTAACTAATAAAACACCATATGAACTTCTTTTCAATAAGAAATCGAAGGTATCTTATTTTAAAGTTTTTGGAAGTAAATGCTTTATTTTAAATACAAAGGACAATTTGGATAAATTTGATCCTAAATCCGACAAAGGAATCTTTATCGGATATTCTAATAGAAGTAAACATACAGAGTTTTTAATTTAAAAACTAACACCAATTAAGAAACAATGCATGTATCTTTTGATGAAAATTTCAAAGATTTTGTTAAATAAATGATGAAGATGATTTTGTCACTTTAAATAATGAATCAAATAAAACAAATTGTGAAACTATTCATCCTAATAAAAAGGTCAGCTTTTAAAAGATCATCCCGTAGAAAATATACTAGGAAATATTGAACCTGTTGTTAGAACTAGAAATCAACTAAATAAGATGAGTAATGTAGCTTTTATATCAACTATTGAACCCAAAAATCCAAAGTAAGCATCATCTGATGATTCATGGATTCTTGCCACCAGAAATGATGTATGGGAACTTTTTCCTAAACCTGAGAACAAAACTATAATAGGAACTAAATGGGTTTATAAAAATAAAATGAATGAACAAGGTGAGGTCGTTAGAAATAAAGCTCGGTTAGTTGCGCACAGTTACTATCAAGAAGAAGGAATAGACTATGATGAAACCTTTGCACCCATAGCAAGATTAGAAGCCATTAGAATTCTACTTGCTTTCGCAAACCATAACAATTTCAAATTATTTCAAATGGACGTCAAAAGTGCATTTTTAAATGGTTTTGTTAAAGAAGACGTTTATGTTGAACCCCCACCTTTTGAAGATGAAAAGTTTCCAAATCATGTTTACAAATTAAAGAAAGCTTTATATGGTCTGAAACAAGCTCCTAGAGCCTGGTATGACAGACTAAGATCTTACCTATTACAATCAAAATTTGAAATTGGTAAAGTAGATAATACTCTTTTAATTAAAAGAAACAAAAATGATATTCAATTAGTACAGATATATGTAGATGATATAATTTTTGGATCAACAATGAAAGGAACAAAGAGTTTTTTGAAATAACGACAAAAGAGTTTTGAGATGAGTCATATGGGTGAACTTACTTTCTTTTTAGGATTGCAAATAAAACAATTAGATAGTGGTATTTTCATTAGTCAAGAAAAGTATGCTAGGGATCTAGTTAGTAAGTTTGATATGATCACTACGAGTGGAAAACCCACTCCTATGGCAACCAATGAAGCCTTGAATAAAGAAGACATGTAAAAAGATAGTGATCAAAAACCATACATGGGAATGATTGGATCGCTACTCTATATAACTGTGAGTAGACCTGATATCATGCATAGTGTCTATCTTTGTGCAATATACCGATCTCAACCCAAAGAGACCCATTTAAAAGCTGTTAAACGTATCCTAAGATATGCTAAACACACTTTAGACTATGGCCTATTTTACCCTAAAAATGATTCATTTGATTTAATCTCATATCGTGATGCTGATTATGCTGGTTGTAAATTAGACCGAAAAAGTACAAGTGGAACTTGTCACCTTTTAGGACACTCTCTGGTTTCCTGGTTTAGTAAAAAGAAAAATACTATCTCTCTATCAATAGCTGAAGCAGAATATATCTCTGCTGCTTTGGCTTGTTCTCAAGTTATCTATATGCAACAAACCCTAAAGGATTTTGGATTAAATATTTCAAAATCACCAATTTATTGTGACAATACAAGTGCAATAAATTTATCCAAAAATCCTACTCATCATGCCAGAACCAAACAAATTGATATCAAACATCATTTTCTCAGAGATAATATATGCAAAGAGATTATATCTCTTCAATTTATCAACATTGAGAATCAAATAGCAGATATTATGACCAAACCCTTGAATCAATCAACCTTTACTAAATTTAGAAGAGAACTAGGTATTTGTTCTATAACTGAGATATAAAATATAGATATAGTAACATATATATTTAAATAAATATAGAAAAAACAATAGTCAAAATTTTCATAAGGATGTCGACATATACCTACCCCCCATGTCGACATACAACGGTAAAATTTGAATTTTGATTAGCCCTCTAAAATCAGTTTGGTGGTTATATAAACCACAATATTTCGAATTCTTCTGTCTTCTCTCTTCATTTTCTCTGTAATAAACTTCTGAAAATATAAAATAATGGCCTCCTCTTCTAAATCAAACCAAAATGCAACCATTTCCTTCACTTCTCCTAATTTTGGTCCATTTCAACGAACTACACTGGCCCGCGTCATGAAGATAGAGGAAACTTTGAAGGATTCTCTGCAAATGATGATTGAATTACAAGTCATGCAAATAAAGATGGCCAAGGAACAAGAGAAACAAGGAAAGATCCTTAGAAATTTGCAAAAATTTCTAATGGATAATCATGCGGATCCTATCGTGATTGAAGATGACTCCTCTAACATTCGTATTCATAATCCATTAGAGGAAGACGACGAAGAAGAAGAAGCGCAAATGGATGAAGACGATAAATTTATTTGCGTTGGAGAAGTCTGTTTTGACAGAAATGGTAATTTGGTCGAACAACGTGGAAACTTTTGTCTCCATTACCCTAATTGTTCGATTCACAAGTCACCAATAGTCAAAGACTCTCATTAGATTGTTTTTATGTTTTTATATATTTTGTGTATTTGTATATATTTGTGTATATATGTGTAATATAACAACATATATAATAAAATTATATTTACGTTTTGCTTAATTATACTTCATTATTAGCATTTAGTTCCATAGTATAGTTTAAGGGGGAGTTATGTAGTTTAGGCTTAGTTTTTGTTGATGACAAAAGGGGAGAATTATAAAATAGGATAGGATAGTTAGGCTATTAGTTAGGCTTAGATTAAAGGGGAGTTAGTAGATTAAGGGGGAGTTGTTGGAATAAGGGGGAGTCAGAGTAGAATCAGAATTTGGTGGATTATATTTTATAAACATAGGTTGTCATCATCAAAAAGAGGGAGATTGTTAGTTCCTGAGATGATGGTTTTGATGACAACAACCTTAGGACTCGTTATAAAATATAAATACTAATATTCTTGTCTAGATATATATGTATATGCAGGGTATATATATGCAGGTACTGAAGAATGAAGACTGTATAGTATAGAGATTCAAGACTGACGAATTCAAGATTGTAGAAATCAAGACCGAAGACTCATGAGTATCAAGATTATCAAGAGTTCAAGATATTAAGATAACTAATAGAGTCTAGATTTATGTTAAAACTTCATAATAGCACTAAAATCTTTATTTTGATTTGAGTTGTGGAATGGAATCCACCTTCTCGCTTTAATAGTGGGATGGAACCCACAACCTCTTTAGTGGAATGGAACCCACGACCTTCTCTAGTGGAATGGAATCCATGAAATTTTCAAAATGATTTATTTTTTCAAAAACTTTTTAAAAGTCATCTCTCTCGGTTTAAATATTTGAGCCTTAAACTATTCTTATCATCTTTTATATTTTGATTTCAAAATCATCTCTTGTTTTTAAACTATCTCCTAGTATTAATATTATAAGCTTCAAATCTCAAAAATATATTCTATACTTAGTTTTAATATTACTTTTATATTATAGATTATATATTTTTAAGATTATTTTTTAAATCTCTTTTATAAGTTTAAACTATATTCAAAATGGTTTATAAAGTTTAGAAATTGTTTTGACAAGTTTTAGAATAGAAATCATTTTAAAGCAAAATTAATTTTCAAAATTTACATAGGCATGTCAACATACTCCATCCCATCATGTCGACATGGTAGCCGTAGAATTTAAAATTCAAATTTTCAAATGAAGTGTCTATTCTTCATAACCTTTCATGAATGGACATGACTGTTATTCTCCTATAAATACCAGTTGTTTTCAACGAATTTTAAGTTAGTTTTTATTCATTTCTTCACTCCTTCTCCACTCAAGTATTCTCCTATATTTTAACAAAACCCTACTGAAATCCTAAGTAAATCAAACTCGATTGTCTTTGGTTTGATTCTCTGCTAGTCTCTCTCAAAGATCTCAGTGCTATTCAGAGTTAAAGGATCATTTGTAATCAAAGAAGTATATCGAGTCTCTCTATCTATCAAAGTGATATTGGAAACGATGTGATTGTGGCCTGTAAATCAATTGGGTGTGATTGTAGCCCGTAAATCAATTAGGTGATCTTGTAGCCTGGTTAAATCAACAGAGTTTGCCCTGGACTCGAAGACAGGAGGGTGTATCTCATGGCCTTGAAATCGAGGTTGTAATATCGACCTTATATTTGAAAGAAATCTGCACAAAAAATAGTGTGGGACTGGATGTAGGGTAACTCCGAACCAGCATAAAATTACGGTGTATTCTTTCCTTTACTGCTTTTATTTACTATTTGCATCTGTGTCTGATTCTGTGATTGTTTCTGTGTTTGTGAATTGCATCTGTTTGTGTTTAATTTGAAAAGATTTCGAAATATTCCATAAAATCCATTAAACACTATTCACCCCTCATCTAGTGTGAATTCTGCCTTAAGATCCGTAATCCGCATTTCCAACAGTAAGCGGTACTCATCTTGAGCTTGGTACCTAAAGTCTCCGGTAGACTCTTCCAGAACTCACTAGTGAATAAGGAATCTCTATTACTTACTATACTACGGAATTCATGCAGTCTAACTATGTTCCTTATGAATAACTTAGCTAAATCTGGAGCTCTCCGGGTTGACTTAACGGGTATAAAGTGCACTCTTAGTCAATATGTCCACTATAACCCATATACTCTCATTTCCTTTATTCAACCTTGGCAACCTATCTATAAAATCCATTAAGATAGAATTCCATTTTCATACTGGAACATCCAAAGGCTGAAGTCTTGGATTCGACGAAACTAGTTCCATTGGATCCGTAATAGTGTATTATTATCGGATTTCAAATTTCGTGGTGGTTGGATTTACCATTTGTTCGTATGGGATAGAAACGCGTTGAAATTAATATCGAAAATTTAATATTATAATTGGGTTCAAAAATCTATCTTATGCATATGATCGAATTAGGTCCCGAAACTTGTTCCATTGCGTTTGGAATAGGGGTATAACATTAGAAACACCAAGCGGCACACCTCGATAGGGGTTCGGGATTTCAAGTTACTATAAGCGAGATATTTTGAATTTAAATAATATTTATTTTTATTTGATTTGACTTCAGCCACCCTATCCTACGATTCCAGCCAACCCTCACTACACCATACTAGCCGTTTCGCAACCCTCGAAGGCGGAAAATTTGCAACGGCTCTAAGCCGTTGCTAATAAGCAACGGCTAAAGTCCGTTGTAAAATATTATAATACGGCCCATAGCCGTTCTAAATTTTGAAACGTCTCTTGCCCGAACTACATTTTAGTACAGCCTTCCATACCCCCATTCCCAACTAGCTACGCCCTTTACTTTTATTATCCACTTCGATCAAAAAAGGAAAAAAGCGATAATATTTTCAGATTCATCTCGAATTCGCCAGCTCGAATTTCCGCCGACTCCAGATTCAGATCCAGATTTCGTCCATCGATAATGTTAGATCTGAAGAAATAGTAATTCCAGAAAAATCTCGATTTTCAATTCAGGTAATCGTGATTTTAATGTTATTTTAGAAATAGTGTGTTAATAATAAACGCACAGCCCGATTCTCTTTTGATTTCTCTCTTTCTCGATGTCTTTGCTCACAGTCGATTTGTAATCGTTGAGCAGTATTTCTTTTAGGGCTTGCGGTAACTGTAAAGGACAGAGAGATATTGTTAGCACAACAACGTTCATCTCAAACAGCGACATATTCCAGAAGCTTCAGCCCCCAATTTCTAACATCGATAGCTGTGACAACCTCTTGGTGGCGAGATGTACGAATTCAACAAGTTTTCCGCAGATAGCATACTCTATTAATAAAGAATTCCTAACTCGACACGGTTTGAATTTTCTCCTTGCTGTATTCATTGCATCAACACTTGCTTCTAATTTATAAGCTAGTAAAAAAGGTACTTTCATACTCTTTATTGTATAAGTATCTTTGTCTTTTACATTATTTTTACGTTTCTAGCTGGCATTATATATTTGCTACTAAGTTTTAAAGTTTACTTAAATAATGGTGATTGATGATGTTTATTTGTTATATGTATCTATACATGGATGATTCTCCTTTGTATATTTAGAAAGTCAGTGCAATTCGAAGAGGAAGCAAGTTTGTTTTTACAGTAAGTATAAACGTATTTTCAATAACGGTGGTAGTTATGGTGTCTAGATTTGTTTTCATACTTACATATATTGTTTTCTTACTTACGTACTGTTAGGCTTCAAATGGCTGCTAAGTCAAGTGCATCAGTGTAGTGTATGTACCCGCATTTCTAGGTAGAGGTAGCAACAAAAAGGAATGATTTGAATATTCTCATTTGTATCTTTCAGATAAGAAACAAGGAACAAACAAGAATCAAAGTTTTATGTATGACGTTATATAACACCTTATATGTTTAATTCTCTATGTTTTTTTTTGAAAATTATACATTCTCGATTAGGACATACTACAGAAAAGTGTACAGGCATCTAAGTTCTGGCTAAAAACTTGTTATTGTACATTTTAAAAATATGCATATGATCTAGAAAAATCTTTGGTACATAGTTTTTGCTAAATATGCTTTTAAATCTATATTCTGATGAGTTTTAACAGTACAGAAAATAATTTTTTATTATACGTTCGCTTGAACTTTCAACTTATTAAAAAATTACACATCTTCTGATTTTGATTATGTGAAATCAACTATCATTTTTTTTTCATTACTTAAACTTGAGTTATGTAATTGACCAAATTTGAAGGTTGATTGGAAACAAGTAATGATGATGATGGAGTTTCCGGTAGTCAAATCAGATCTATGAATTTACATGACCAAAGACATGTAAAACATAAAAACTAAAGTTTATAGATGGTTGTATTGTAGTTTGATTTCAATTAGATACCCAAAAAAAGGCTATTATACAATGTGTACAACTCTATATCATTGAAACTGAGTTCAGGATTAAAGTAAGAGTTGTGAATTGTTTTGACAATTTTTGTAATATCAGGTTTGATGTTTTTTTTTAGATAATCCAAGTCCAAATAACCTTCTATTTATTGATATACATAGAAAATAGACAAGTAGGTAATTAACAGATGTCATTAGCTATATTTAATGTCACATATGTCATTACTCATCTGCTTTTTTGTTTCTTTACAGTGTTACATTGCATAGATTGTTCAGGTAAATTTTGCATATCGTATGCACGGTTTTGAATTTTCCAAGTTAATTGTGTATGTTTCGATTAACGGCTTCAGTTTAAGTTTTTCTAACATTCATAGTAATTTAAGAAACAGCTATCAATTATCATAAGCTAAAGTGTAAAAAAATGGAAATAGTCTGATGTTGAATCATTTTATGATGTAGTTTAAAATATGGAGTGAATATATATTTGAATTTATCTTAGGTGTTGTTATTTACAAGAAAATGAATATAGGAATAAGGAACTTCGAAAAGGAATTACCCCTTAACAATTGACATCATCAATAGAGAAGAATTAGCATTATCATTGGGAAAAATGTTGTAATTGTAATTTAATTGTGATATATTTTCTTAAATATTAAGTGGATGATATATTTAGATAATAAACTTCATATTAGGTTGTTGCATTACTGCATTATTGGGCTGTGTTGGGTTAAGTTTTTATTGATTAAAGAAATTTTAATTGTTGGGATAACTAATTTATTAGAGTAAACATGCAAGGTTTTGTTATCATTTATTAAAATTGTCCATTGAAATTTAAGATCAAAATCCATATGATTTTTTTTAAACCAACAACTGACTAAAATTTGTTTCACAGTTCCCTTTCATGTTGCTTTGATTTTTCACACTTCCCTTTCATGTTGTTTTTGATTTGTCCATGCTCTTTATTATCTTGCTAACTTCTTTTGGCATCATTTTTTTAATATAATGTTCGATTTTAGCAATTAATGTTTTAATTTTTTTGTGTGATTTGGAATTTCAAATATTATATAAAAATCTGTCTATTATATAAATTGAATACAAGTGGTTTACAAAAGGAAAGTTAATCAAAATTTATTGATCTCGAACCATGGTTGTAAAATTACTTTTAGCCTTAAATTATTTCAATTAAGAATCTAATCTATACATACATATTTACATGAAAATATATTTTCCTCTACTAAATACCATTTACTAAACAAATTGAAGAAGTATTTTCCAATATAAAATTTCTACTTCGTTCGAATGAGAAATTATAATTAAATAGCGGTTATATGTTTTTAGTACCATTAGTCCATCTGCAAAGTTCCAAAAATTTATCTGACTCCCTGTTTTCATTCTCTATTTCAATGTTAGTAACATTATATTATGCAGCTAATTTGACAAAATCCTTTTGCTTTGGAGTAAAAGGAAGTAAAGTTTGGTATCTATCTATAACATTATATTATACATCTGTTTCTGGGGGATCCAAAAGCTGTCTTTACAAGGTTCTTGGGGTAATTTTTTATTATCTGTATTTAATTGTTATAAACTTGTAAAGTATTTGATCTTCGTGTTTGTGTACGTGGAATAACTTACGTGTGCAATTATTTCAGTTGCTGGAGGGGAAATTGTGAAGGACAACCAATCTGGTATGTTGTTATTTTGTATTTTGCCAATTTCTATTACAGCTATTGGTGATCACTTTCAACAGTTATTTAATAATCTGTCATTTAGTATGTAAGCATAACATGGTAGAAAAAAATATTACAATTCCAGCAATTCATATAAAACAATAGCATTCAGGTATGAAGTAATACCCTGCACCTTCAAGACAAACCTTAGTAAACAGGGAAATTAAAAGTAAATTAATAAACAGGGAAATTGCAAATGGCAGAAACACTAATTTGTAGTTTGATCCATGGATAAATGGTAGATCTCTCTCAAACATTGGGGTCTTAAATTTGTCAATGATTACAGGTTACAGCTCATTAACCATTTGGCAGCATAAACTTCCATTAGTTTATATTTGTCCATTTATTAGTGCTGAAGTTAAAAATAAATGTACATTAATGAATCAATTACCTTTTTTATTTCCAACCTGCAACAGATGAATGGGTGTTAGAGCTTACATTCTAATGCTTTTCAAATAAGTTAGTTTGATCACATGGCGATGTATTCATTATTATGAAATATAAGTAATTAGCATGGAAAAATTGGTAGTAGAATCTATATTTAGATGTTTGAATTTGTTAAATATTATGTAAACACACCGTTCCTACCTGAAAAAGGGAAGTATTTATATATTTGTCATTTATATTCTTAATGACTCTTCTAGCAATATGAAACATTTTATAACTCGAACATAGTACCAAGTGGTCGGGGCTTCGTGTGGTGAGATAAGGGATTTGATGATGATGGTGCACTGGTGCATTCAGTTTTGATGTTTGTGAATTTGGTTGTGAAGTTGGTTTGATGGGACAGTGGTATGGTGAAATTTGAGGAGGTTATTGACAGGCAATGAAGGGGCTGTGCACAAGCACAGTGCACATGATTGTGGTCGGGGGTCAGGGGTTTGAATGCAATGTAAGTGTGAATGTATAAGTGATGTAGGCAAGTTGCTGATGGTCAGGGAGATTGTGGAAGTGGCTGTTGTGCAGTTCAGTGACAGGGAGTTGAAGATTGATGATGTAGTGGTTTATGTTATGATAGTGAATGCAGAGAAGAGGGAGACTGAGTGGTTTGGAGATGATTGCAGTGATGTAATTGTGTGTAGTGAGTTGTATGGTTTGTGGTTTTGTTGTGGTTTGAGCAGTTGAAGTTGTAGAAGTGTTGTGATGAAGATAAATTGTGACAGTGTGTATGCATGCAGAGGAGTGACAGTGTTTCAGTGGTGGAGATTGAGTACAAGAGAGTGTTGGGGTTGTAGGTAGCAATCTGGCCTTGGTGGAGTTTGGGATGTTATGGTGATTGCAGTTTTGGTCAGGGAAGCGAACTGGCAGTGAGGAGTTGTAGAAATTGGCAGTGAGGAGTTTCCCTACTTGTTCACACTATATTTGTCAGTATGAGCATAAAATTTTTCTATCATCGAAACAAAAGTTCATTGTCTTCACCGTTGTTTTTTTTTCACGTAATTGTTAGAGGATTCAAGGAAGATTCATTTTATTAAAATCATGTCAACTGCTGCACGAAAATAATTAACGGGAGAACGTTGGCATAAGCAAAGATTCATGGTTGAGAAACCAATTAACTTGATAGCTCCCTTTAAATACAGTCGGTTCCATTCATTTTTTAGTTACACACTTCAGGTTAACCTCCGTAAATCAGTAACCCGATCATCACTGTAGAGTATGTCCTTTAGTCACACCTCAACTATTAATTAAGTGTTGCCAAATTATTCTTTTAAAAAAAATTTATACGCTTTTTAAGGAAATTTACTTTTGCTATAGAACTTATCCACGATGAACTAAGATGTTACAGACTTCATAACTGAATCTTATCATTCAAGTATGAGTATCTCTGCTCCTTGTATAAGTGATGATACTTTATTAGTTTTAGTTTTACCTTGTTTTTATGTACACGTGAATGATCGGTTATGCCTTTTGAAGCTGATTTCTTATAGTATAATAATGCATTCCTAGTAGAAGTCTTTGTTTATACTGTTATGTGCAATTTTGGTGCTACACACATGATTTGGAAGCAAAATCTGGCACTTGCATACATATTATGATCAAGTACTCCTGTATCTTGATGACTGCAGTTACTCCTGTATCAAACCACTCCTGTTTCATATTAATATCCTTCTGGTTGATTTTTGTTATTGCAGATGATATTGATTTTCCAGCACTTGTAGTTAAAGAGGTTATGTGCTCACTAAGTCCAATGAATTGTTATGTGCAGATGAATATACATATTGATTTTTGTTATAATCTTTCTTTTGTGATAGTGTTAAATTTGCAAATTTTTGTATTAATTATGATAATGAAATGACTGTCACTGGAACAGAGAAGAAATTTCGATGTTTTTTTAAAAAAAAATTAGTAATTAGCAACGGATTAAAGCCGTTGCTAATAGTTAAAACAACAGTTATACGTCTACATTTAACAACGGCTTTAAGCCGTTGCGAAATAAAATCCGAAACGGCTATGAGCCGTTGCTAAATAAGATTCTGCAACGGCCTTTAGCCGTTGCAAAATTATATTTCGCAACGGACAAGAGCCGTTGCGAAATTTTTACCACTGCCCATTTCGCAACGGCTCAAAGCCGTTGCGAAATCATTTTGCAACGGTTTAAAGCCGTTGCGAAATGAGGATTCTGGTGTAGTGCCTATCCTGAAATAAGCCCACAAACCCATACACCTTAACGTTTTAAATACTTCTTCCCTCCTCTGGACAGTGAGAAAGAAAAATAAAATAAAATGAGAGCTTCAAAAATTCAACAATAATCAAAATAAATTTCTAAAATTTGTAAAACTCAATTCTTTGAGTTAGTTTTCATGTGGAGTTTTGGAAGGTGCGACAGCAGTAGAAGGGTATTCGATAGTAATGGCTTTGGGCATTCGACTAGGGTTAGCTTTCTTGTCGATTTGAAGAAGTTATAGCTCGAAGTGAGTATATATCCGAGTTCAGTAAAGGGAGCAGCACCTATGGCCAAGAGTTGGTGAAGCTCGATGGCTTCTTGCTATTCGCATCACTGCAATATTTTGCGGAGGAAGGGTACGGTCGCGATTTACGTGGTAGGCTCGAGCTTGTGGATTTTGGTATAGGCGAATGGAGAATGTCGAGTGGAGGCTATCGGCGAAGACGGATTCGGAAACCGTCGAGTGATGCTATGTGTCACTCAAATGACATGCACAATAATGGTGGCCTGAGTATTCGCGTGCACAGGAAAGAGCGTTTGGGGAAGAAGTGTTTGGGGGTAATCTAGTAATATATATAAAGTTTTTATTTTATTATTATAAATTTAATTGATAACTTCAAAAATTCATATCTCTCTCATACGAGGTCCGATTGGAACGAAACTTTTTGCGTTGCGATCGTGATGATGAGAGCTTTGTAATGGAATGGGTTTGGATGAATTTGGAGCTTGTCAGAATTTTGGGTTAAAATTAAATGCTAGTTCAATTTTATTTCAAAAAAAATGAAATATTTGGCGACTACAAAATCAAAGTGAGTAAATCTCACTCATCTTGGATAACTAGTTTTATTTTAAAGTGGTAAAAATTATTTATTGGTTGATTGGATGATTGATAAATTAATATCGATTGGATGTTATATTATATATATATATATATATTAGTAGTTGGATATATTTCTCGCCGATTGGAGCGAATGAGACACTATGCGTCCCGCATAGTAGCGGATGACCCTATATTACCGCGATATCCTGCAGCGAAGCGGGATTGATATTTTATGTTATATAACATCTATAGTTGCAAGGAAACATATTGGAGGGATCCAACTGGATTTCTCAAATATATTAATTGTTTTCATAGCGATATATGATGTGATTGAATAATCTGTTATGGATTGTTGCGTGATTTGAATTTATTGGATGCTATAGTAGCACTGGCCTTAATTTTGGTATTATAAATACCATAAATAATATTTTTGAATTTAAAAAGGGAATTTAAAAGGTGACTTTGGAAATGAAGATATTTATATTGAATTTTGGGATTATTTAAAAGGGAATTTGATTGGATAAAATAAATGATTGGATTTTGGATATTTATTTAGCTATTTTGTAAAATGGTTCCGAATAGAGAATTTTAAATTGGAAATTTTTAAACAATGGATTTTAAATAAGATTCTTAAAAATATGGAATGGAAGACGAAATCGAGATTTGATTGGTTTTGGAATATAGTTTGGATTATTTAAGAAATAGATTTATAAATGGAATTTTAATTAGAAATCGATTGATAAATGAATTTTAGTAATATGAACCTGTTATAAAACTGGAAATGAGTTTATGAAATTTACAATTGATGTTTATAAATTAAGTGGAATAATTATCATTCGATAAATTGGAAATATAAATTCACGGTGTGAATTTAAAACGAGATATGGAAATCGGTTTAGAAAGAAATAGTAAATTCTGTTTTGGAATTTGGGAATAGTTAGGGAATTGGAAATGTAAATCGATTTAGGATAAATCGAGAGAGATTTATAAGTAAAAATGGGTATGTTGAATTTTAAGAATAGTTTCTCATAATAAGTTAAGATTTGTTCTAGAAAAGGACTTTTATTTATTAAACTATGTAGTTTTAAAAACTATTAATTGGATTAAATATTTCAGAAAGTTAGTTATTTAAATATTTAAATTTGTTGAAATGAATTCTAAGTTTTATAAACAAATTTTGTAAATCGATTAGAGATTTTATAATTGAATTGGAATTAGTTATTGACATTTATTTTAAAAGTGCTTTGATATTTTAAATAATTATTTTACCATGTTTTGAATTTTTTTTTATTATTATTATTATTATTATATAGTTTAAAGTAAGTGATTGATATTTATTTAAAAATTCTCTCAACATTGGTGAACCGGGTTTTAAACTAGATGTGATTTTATAAGAGAAATCTTATAATGGAATTCGGGAACTTAAGAAAATTAGAGAAAAGGAAATTTCCAAATTGTTTAGATACGGGAACTTTGTAAAATGAATCTGAATTCATTAAACAAGTTATAAAGTGTTAGTTGGATTTTAAATAAGTATAATCGATAATTTTTGGGGATTATAAAGGGAATTTAAAAAATTTCTGGAGATTTGTGCGATAAGACGGAATATTCCTAAGTATTGGAATTAAATGGTTTTGGAAGTATTCTAACTACGAGATGATTTATGTAGAAATATTTTTCTAAGTAATGAATTATAAGTTGGATTTGGAAATATTCTAAGTGTTGATATGGTTTGAAAATATCCTGTTATGGATATAAGTATTTGGAATTGTTTTCAAAATATTGAAATATTGGAAGAGATTTGAATATATATCTTTGTAAAGATATTTTGAGATAAACGTTTGAAAGATTTATAATATGGCCTAGTGACTGCTTATGTGTGTAAGTTGATAGCTAAATAACCGACTATCAAATCTGGCCAATTTCGTTGATCGTTTCAAAGAGACCGAGATCGGATTTAATTATCCGAAAACCACTGCGATCCGATTTGTACGTTACGAATTGTGATATCGTGAAGATAATGAATATGGTGATTTTGGAGATTCGGTTTGTTCAGACCCAGAACAACTTGTATGGATGACTGCTATTGGCACATTGTCATTGGAGGGCAATGAGCATTATGAGTGTAAATTTCCTGTAAGGTAATCGTAGCCTCAAGCCTTATCAACCAGGAATGACTGAAAATCAAGGGAGATGCAGCGAGGCTAAGTGGGTCGCACCCATTAAGGTATGTTGTCACCTTTCCAGATGACCCTACATCTACATCTTTATGGATTGGTTGTGCATGAGATCTCAAAAGGGTTGCAAAGCAACTGGGGTGATAACATATTCGATACTATCCAGTATGAGGTAGGCCGGTCTTGTGTTGGCAGGGATCAATAGGTTCAATCTCGGTACATTTTCTAGACGTGTACTGTGACAGGTGGTACCCCAGTGCCTAGTCATTGTTTGGAATTCATTCTCCAATAAGCGTTGTATGGTTTAGGTTGTGCCCAACTATGTTGAAATGTGAGATGCAAGCATTTCAGCTATTTTAATAAGTATTTGTACTTAGACACTATTATAATATCACATGATTTTTATATAAAAGTGGTTTGACTATCGTAAGGTAAAAAACTCATCGTATTTATGTGTGGCGTGGTCTTACGAGATACCTTTGTTTTTCAAAAGGATTTTTGAAAATAACTAAATTCAAATTGAGTGTGTTTTCTCACGTTGGTTTTCCAGACTGACTCGGGTGTTATTTTATTATAATGCTCGGGTCAGACCAAGCATATTACAGATTAGTGTGGATGCTTGGAGCTTCAAAGATGAGTTGGAGGCCTAGAGATGTATTCACGTAGATGGTTATATTTTTCGCTGTTTTCATTGGTGTATTATCAGAAATTGTGAGGATAGACTGTTATAACGTTCCAGGCTGAAATAAGTTAGTATACTCTGATTGATGTTTGTATATACACATATTACGATTTTGTTTTTGTGTATAGATTTATGGTATATTATAGATTATTCGTTCTGCTGTGAGATTCTGTGTTGTTTAGTTTTCTTCTTATCTTCTTCCTTCTTTCTTTTCCCCTAACAATCGGGTTTTCCGTCATTCGATTGCTCGGCATGTGATATAATGGACGTATTAGTGTTGATTTTCGTGGGTTGAAAATCCCGGTCGCTACAACACAAGACATTCAATAATTTGAAGCAAAGATAAAATGGTATTTGGTAATGTAACACAAATAGCCAGTATGATAAAGAAGCCACTACCACAATTGTATATCCCCAATCTTGTATCCAATACTTTATGCATATTTAATCTCAAAGCAATCAACATTATTCACTCAACCTCCATAATCTAAAAGGCTACTAATGAAAACCTTCATTTCAAAACCTACCTATACTTCATGTTTGTTACCCACTAATCAGAATGTGCACTTAATAGTTAATGAAGTTTCATATACTAGCATTTAATAATACGAATAGTGATATATTTTTCTAGGGGTTTCAACTCAATATTGAATAGCATGAACTTGTTTACTGCACCAACTTTAATTTCAATCCAACAAATAGGTACCAACTTCACTATGTAGAATATCCAGCAATAAATTTTGTTCAAACATATGTTAACAAAAAAATTGCTTAATTTCCAACTATTATGCATTTTATGCCAATATATGAATTGAATTCATTGGTACACCAAAAATAAGTAACAATATTTCTCTAATAGAAAGAAATACCTTAAATGATCAAAAATCAATGGCAAACGTTCTCAATTCAATCTCTCTTCGTGTTTCGACCATGACCTAGCAATAAGATTCTTAATCAGTTTCACTATTCCACAAGACCAAGAAGATATTATAATAATTGTATGCATGGTGTATAATAAAGCAACTGAGCATCGTTATCAAAACACCATGGCATGCTACATAAAGCAAGTTAGAAAGATGACCTGAATGGATAAAAATGTGAACACAACACACTGATGTAGAAATACATGGGTCTGCCACATTGCAATGAGAGAAAGATCCTCTTCTTTTTTCTTAACTAATTGATCCATGTTTAACTTTGCCTCACTTATGGCAGTGTAAGCATACATGCTTATTAGATTCATATCATCAATCCATGGTGCCTTTGTTTTTAGTAATTATTCATCTTGTACTTGCATTTTTATCACACAAGGGAAAACTAGATTATGTTACAGCATAATCGCATGACATAAAATAAACAAAAATATCCATGGAAGCCTTTACGTTCAAGTTGGGTTTTGGTGGCATTTCTCTCTTGCTTTATTGATGTCATCGGATATATCAGCACATACTATGGTCTATTTTGTTTTTCAGCATATAAATTTCAGGAAAAAGCTCAAATAACATATTATCTCCATGAATCATTAAGCCTCACCACTTGCATTTTCAGAATTGGATCATCTACACTTTATTGAAAATCAAACAGATGTTCATCTGTTTACTTAAGTCGCTAAAATTATGGTAGTTTTGGTTAGTTGGTCCATTTTAACAATTTTCTATTAGCTAGAATGCAACAGTTGACTTGGATTTCTTTGATCTAACGTCTCGCATTTTAGTATTTGATCATAAGAAAGGATCCCCATTCCACGTCATCTAATGCTTACTGGATACACTATTTCTCCACATTATTATATCATTAGTTGTTCATCATCGTTTCTATCAAGCAATGAGATAATCCAGAGAAAGAAAGTTCAGATGAAGAAAGATTAAAGGATAAATAGACTCTAACATAGATTTAACTCTTGAAATTTAATGTACGAAGCAAAAAAAGGACATATGATTGAAAGGCTACTTACAATGACGAAAGAGAAAAAATTCTTTTGTATTTTGTCCTATGCATCGGAAATGATCGATCAAATGAAGGTATGTTTGAAGTCATTAGCAAAGCAACATCAAGACTTGTATGTGATAGTTCACTTAATAGAGTTTACTATTAGCAACTATAATTTGATCTCTTACATTATTATGGGCTCATAATCAGTTAATTATGTGACAAAGATATACCAATTTATTAATGCAATATTATGATAAATCAATTATTTAGAATGTTTAGCTTGTCATAAATGATTTGAATATCATTATTTGACACCAATTTCATTGTGTTCTATGCTTACTAATTTGCTAATCCCAAAGAATTCTGATTCCCACCAATGTGACACAAACAAAATTTTCTTATAGATTTGAGGTATACTTGTTAGTAATAATTCTACAGCCATATAGGACCCTCTAAAAGTTTATAGTGCATACCTAATGAGATACATTTCAATTTGGTTTTTGAATTCTTATAGGAAATAGAATACTCTCCACTTGGTGTACGAAACTCATATGTCAACAAGTAATACTCTATGTGATAACCTGGATTTTTGGACATCTGTTAATTGATAATTATCTGATTTTGACTATTGAAAACACTGATTTATAAGTTAAACAAATAAATTATGTGTTGTATACATATGTGTTGATTTAAATAGAATTTAAATTTGAATTTAATTTGAAATTCAAAAGATAATTATCTTAAAATAAATTCGATTTAAAAATATATGTGTGTGAATTTTATTAGTACAATTTTTTTAATTTTCTTTTAAAAGATTTGCTAAATATAATTTAAGAAAAGTATTAACTAAATAGAAATTAAATATAAAGATTTATAAAACATTTAATAAATATATTTACACTCGGGTCAGACCGAGTATTACAGATATTCAGGTAAGGACGTTCTGCAGTTCAGGTGGCGAGCTGGATGGCAGGAACGTATGGAGTATTTTCCGCTGTGTATTGGTGTTATATTGTTGTAGACTGGGACAAGTTATTTATAACTGTCCAATTTATTTGTGAATGGTTGTAACTCTGATGTATTGTATATGAGTTGGCAAGTACAACTTTTCTTTGTATAAATGCTATTATTTGATATTATATTTTGATCCGCTGCGAATGTGAGATTCTATGTTTTGTTTTCTGTTTCTTCTTCTTCCTCTTTTCTTCTTTATCCTAACAATCGGAAATTTCCGACGTTCGAAAGCTCGGCACTTCTACAGTGAACGTATTAGTGTTGAATTTTCGGGGTCAAAAATTTTGGGTCGTTACATTTGACTTATTTTTAGGTTAGGACATTCTGGAGTTCAGGAGATGGGCTAGATGGCAGGGACGTATGAAGTATTTTCCGCTGAGTATTTGAGATTTTATTGATAGTAGTCAGGGACAAGTTGTTATAACTGTCTAGTTTATATGTGAATGATTGTACTCTGATATATTGTCTGTAAATAGGCAGTTACAGCTTTTCTTGTGTAAATGCTACTATTTGATATTATATTTTGATCCGCTGCGAATGTGAGATTCTGTGTTTTGTTTTTCTGTTTCTTCTTCTACCTCTTTTCTTCTTAACCCTAACAATCTGGAATTTTTGGGGCCGAAAATTTCGGGTCATTACATTTGGTATCAGAGCGAGTATTACATATTTTCAGGTTAGGACGTTTTGGAGTTCAGGAGACGAGCTGGATGGCAGGGACGTATGGAATATTTTCCACTGAGTATTTTAGATTTTATTGATAGTAGTCAGGGACAAGTTGTTATAACTGTCCAGTTTATATGTGAATGATTGTACTCTGATATATTGTCTGTAAATAGGCAGTTGTAGCTTTTCTTGTGTAAATGTTGCTATTTGATATTATATTTTGATCCGCTGCGAATGTGAGATTCTGTGTTTTGTTTTTCTGTTTCTTCTTCTACCTCTTTTCTTCTTAACCCTAACAATTTGGAATTTTCGGGTCGAAAATTTTGGGTCGTTACATAAATGAAATTTAAAACTTAAGTGAGATTAATTAAAGGAATAAAATATTTATTTTTAAATTCAGAATTTAAATGGTTTAGGAAGAAATAAAAAAACATTTATGTAATTGGTATTTTTAGTTTAAATAAGAAGTTAAATCTGGAATTAATGGATTTTAAAATAAATTTGAGTAAGTAAAGGAATTTATTTTAAATGGAGTTGATTTGGAAATCGATTTAAAATTTGATTTAGTGTTTGAAACTGTGTTTTTAAAAGGAGAATGAGACTATGGGATTTATAAACTGGGTTTATAAAGTGAAATAAGATATCAGTGGATATTTGGAAGTATAAATTCACGGTGGGAATTTATAAAGGAATGGGTAATTTATTTTAAAATAAATAGTGGTGTATTTTTAAAGGTGTGAAAGAAAACTGTATTTCTCTGAAAAGCCAAGTACGTTTTCAAAGTGGATTTTTAAGTATAAGTTAAAAGTTTTAAAGTTGTTTTTAAAGAATGTTTTTGAGAAATTATTATTTAAGTTGTTTAAAATTTTTAAGGTGAATATTTATTAAATTAGTTATAGTAGTAATTATTTTGAAAGGTTAATTGGTATTATGATTTAAAAAGATAATTATTTATATTTATGTTTTATAAAGTAGTATTATTTTAAATATAGTTTGGCTAAAGTTTTATTTGGAAAACTTGTATAGAATTCAATAACCTTTATTTTTAAATCTGTTTGGCTTAATCTTTACATGAAAATTATTATTAAATTTCATAACTGGTATTTTAAATAAGTGTTTTAAAAGTTTTTATTCAAAGTATTTTAAAGAATATATATTTTTATATAAAGTGATTTAAATTATTTTAAAATCTAAAGCATTTGGTCTTGGTGATTTTCAGTGGGAATAAACAATAATTGGAATTTATTCCGCGAGAGAAGAGTGATTTGAAAACTGTTTTCAAAAGGGTTGAAGTGTAGAAAAATATCTTGTGAAGATATTTTGAAATAAATAATAATTTGGAAAATTATTGATGTCTGATGATTGTTTGTGAATGATGTTTGATAGTTAAATAACTGACTATCAATATTGGCCAATGCGCCGATCGTTTCGAAGAGACCGGGATCGGGATTAATTTCCTGAAAACCACTTCGATCCGGTTTGAACGTTTTTGTAAGGAAGACAAGAGCTGGGAGTCGAAGATGGAGCAGTGAAGTGCAAGGGCTAATTGCTACCAATCCTGAGGGTGATTCCAAAATGGATGTAGTAGGAGTAGTGCCTTCGGTTCCGTTCGAATCCGGAACGGACTTGTATGGATGGATGCTTTCAGAACATCGTCAGGAGGACGATGAGCATTCTAAGTGAGATATGTTCTAAAAAGTTAACGCATAGCCTCGAGCCTCATCAACCGGGAATGGCTAAAACAGGGGAGGTGCACACAAGGCTAAGTGACTAGCAACTAATTAGGGTAAGATTTCCCCTGTCTAGATGTTCCTTTTTATTCGTCTTAGTGGGCGGTTGTTGATCCCAACCGTGGGGTGATCTTATTTGGACTATCCAGTAAGGGATAGCTCCGGTCTTGTGTAGCAGGGGATCAGGGTGGATCCTCGGTACGGTGATCTAGACCACGTACTGCGACGGGCGGTACCCCAGTAGCCTTGCCATTGTATGGAAACCCATTCTCCCTACGTGCTTTTACGGTTTTGTTTGTATACATATTATGCTGGACTTTAATTAATGTAACAATTTCGGCTATTTGAATAAGTATTTGTACTTAGACACTATAACAATATCAGAGTATTTTATAAGAAATGTTTTGGTTATCGTAAGGTAAAAACCCGACAAGTTTATTTGTGGCGTGGTCTTACGAGATACCTTTGATTTCAAAATGATTTTGAAAACTTTAATAATCCAATTGAGTGTGTTTTCTCATGCTGGTTTTCCAGACTGACTCGGGTGTTGTTTCTTTATGATGCTTGGGTCAGACCGAGTATTATAGAGTACATATTTTGGATGGAATGATGTGGAGCTCAGGAGACGAGCTGGAGGGCGAGACGTATCACTCGTATTTGAAGTATATTCTACTGTGTAGTATGAGCTGTACAATCATATTTTGTGAGGACAAGTTAATATAACTATCCTGTAATGATCCTGAACTCGGCCTTCGAAAATCGGCACCCGTACTTCACTTGTACTCAAAATGCCACAGATTCAAACGCCGAATCTGGGTCACCGGAGCTTATAACGCCATTAAGTATAACAACACAGCGAAAGAAAGAAATAGATGATATCATATACAACTCCAATGAATACAATATCCAGAATGATATACAACAATGATATCAATATGATACAACAATATCAGATAAATAATGATACAGCGGAAAACAGAAGTGAAAACTCCAAATGATCCTCAAAATAGAATGAGTCCAACAACTCCAACATCAAGCTCGAACCACCATCGCGTTGCACGAAGCTAAGCAACATCCGTCCTGATCTCCAAAACTGAACTAGCTCCAGATAATCTACTAAACCTGACTATCTGAAAAACCCAACTCTAGACTGTCCGTGTGGAAAATTGTGGGCACCCAGAGTTTAGGAAAGGAACAATAAACTCCAAGTCAGTCATGGGACTGGTGTGAGCAACAAAAACAGTTTATCTTTAAAACAACAAAAGAATTTTAAACATTGAAATCCGCAATGCTTTTGGAAAATGAAACTACCATAAGACCTCCCGCCACACACACAATGCAAACGCAGAATTGGAGGAGATTTCTCCTTATGATAGTCAAACATGCTTACTACGAAAAATCATTCGATATTATTAATAGTGCATAGTGGAAAACATTTCGAAAGTATAATATTAATCTTAGCCAACATACAACCATTATTGTATGCCTACTATAGCTACTATGTTCAATAGTAGGTTACCACCATATTCCATAGCAGGTTATACAACTAAAACCGTACAAGGTTCGTATTATTTCTTTGGATTTCCAACAAATGGTCAGGCTAAGGAACTTCCTACTGCTACATGGGTACGCCTCTGGATGGACGTCTCGAGAACTAACAAGCTCTCTGCCAACACAAGGCCGGGTTACCTCTTACACTAGGTAACTACTACACGAATATTCTACCCCCCGGTCCTTTGGGACGTTTATTCGAGGCCTCGATCACACAGCAACAATCACACAGTAAATGAGATTGGAGCAACCACATATGTTAAATATCAGGGCTCCATACCTGATACCACCCTTTTCCAGAAGGAAATGACATACCCTAAAGGGAGAGACCCTCATAACCTTACCGCATCATTCCTGTTTCGACCCATTTCCGGGTTGTGAGTTTCGATGAGGCCTCGTCCACAAAGCTACGTTTTTTCACAAAGCCATGCTTTGATCAACAAATGATCAACAAATGACCATCAATACACAGCAACACTTAGCATGCCACACTACCAAATTGGGAGTATATCACTGATAACCTTCAACTACATAACCTATGAGCTCGTACGTCTCAGAGAAAGGTGTTAAGCTAAGAGAATAAATTCTCCGCCACCAAAACAGAAATGTATTTGAATGAAATCAGCTTTATATCTCAAAGTGTAATGTCAGACATACAACCATACAAGTTTGTTCTGGGTTCGAACAGAACCGAAGGCACTTCCAAAGAAGCCCTTGCAATCCGGGTATTCACAATCCCGATCGAACTTCCCATCACTTAGGTAATCTCTATACCAGGAGCTACCCAGTGCAGAGACAATCGATAGGTTATCCTATCGTTCTCGCAAACACCCGGTCTTCAACACCGGTCTTCAATTGCTATCCATATACGACGTATCACTTATTCGGAATGGTTTATATGACACAAAGGTCCTCTCCCGACTAAACCAAATAGTGAGCGTAATATTTAAAAACATATGGATAATGGGATTTCAATTAAGTCACAACTTATTACCCAAAACGTTTCTTCAAATGGTTTAAACACATTACCATTTTAATTTTTACAAAAAAAGATTCATTTCAAAAAGTTCACCCAGTTTCACAAAGATCTATTCATAGATTTTCAAATCAATTTCCATTTCAATTGGATTAACTCGTTAAATCTTTAAATCAAGATTTAACTTATAGCTTTCAAAAACAATTCACTCATAACTTGGAAAACCATTTTTCAATTCAAACTTGAAATTCCTTTAACTTAAATTGGAATTTCATTTCTTATATGAAATCTTTTATTCTTTGAAACAATTAGTTTCCATTCTGGAAAACTAATTACAATTTACATAAGTTACATTCAAGTATAAAACTTGGATTAAATTTCTTCAATTTCCAAATCCATACTTTTAAATGGTTAAAAATCTCTATAAAACACATTTATAAATATTGAATTCAAATTTAAATCAAATCATTTAGATTTCAAATTTTCTTAAATCATTTGAACTCATTTTCAAAAGCTTTCAATTACAATTCCAAAACTATTTTGGATTCAAGAACTCAATCTTTACAATTGTCAAAAATCTGTGACTTAACCGATTTCCTCGTGAAATCCATATTTGTGTGTGTAAAAGTGTGGTCCAGGGGTTTTACACACAATAGTACAACACATCATCAATCATTATAATCCAAACACAGATATATCGATAAGCGGTATAATCTATAACGCTTATCTTTATTCATAGGTCACAGATAAATAAGATGAATTCATCGCAGATAATGAATCACATCACAGATAATTAATTATATTCCATAGCTCAATCGCAAATCAAATATCACAGATCAGATAGAAAATCAATTCAAAGCAATTCAAGCAATTAACAAACATTTATAAGCAGGATTACTTACTTATTTAATCCTATATTAATTCAATTAAATTTTCAATTAATTTAATTACTTATGAATTAATTATCAAATCCTGATTAATTAATTACAAATCAATTGATATAAATTAATCAATCAATCACCTTAGTTAATTATTCTTAATTAATTATTCTTAATTGATCACGTAAATTTAATTAACCTTTAAGTAAACTACATAATAAATTAATTCTTAATTACTGGATTAATTAATCTTAATCATTAAATAATTAACCTTTAATTGTTCAGTTATTATTAATTTATCACATAAATTAATTAACCCTTGATTTACTAATTATTCTTCAATTAATCACCCTAATTAATTAATCTCATTAATTAACTACCTTTAATTTATTATAATAAGTGATTATTCTGAATCACCTATATTTTATAATTACTAATTAATTTTTATTGAGAAATTATACTTTAATTACTTGATAAATCAATTTAATTAAATGAATTAACTTTCGATTTAGTACATTAATTAATTACCCCATACTTAATTAATGAAGAATCTTTTGAACTTATCAAGACCCTAATTTAATCAAAGATAAACCATTATCTTTATTTATCATTTAAATCCTTATTTATTAATCCTTGGAAAATCATCAGAAGAATTTAACTTAAAACCATTAGGCTGATTAAGAATCAAAACAAACCCATTTATCTTTAAAACCTCATTCTAAATAACCCTAAAATAAAATTTTATTTGTAAAATATGAATTAGCTTAAAGTTCTTAAATTAATTAAAGCCATCATTTTTAACTACTTAAATATACCATTTAAATTTATAGACTTAAGGATTCACTTTTAAATATACTTAAAATTTTAATTAAACATTTTCCTTTCGCTTTCAAAAAAAAAACTGGACAGAGTTCATTTTCTTAAAGCTTTAAAATCTATACATATACTTTTTCCTCAAAAACCTGTAGTACCCCAACAACCCGAGCCCACACGAAACTCTACGAGTCAAACTAACACCTGCTTCGAGTCCACTACATGTTTTTCCCGAGCCACCTTATGTATATTTTTTTTTCAAAAAACTTGTTTAGATAAAAATCTTTAAAACTCTGTTCAAACACTCTCTTGCCTTCAACCTGATAATACACTCGAGCCGATATTGAGGTTACTCGAGTTATCCCCTGAAAACACTTCATCTTCCCCAACGCTATAACCCCTAGACATTTAGCGATACACAGTGCACATGTACACCTAATCGAAACGTCACCGACCACCTCAAAGATCTCTGGCACGTTACTATTTACCCTTTGAACTTCCTCAACCACCCAGATGATCCAATATGGCAGCGATTCGAAATCGAGTATTATAACTCAAAGCTGAAACCAAACCTGTGACTGAAACCACCACGCCGGCGACACCCTAGTTCATCAGAGATCATGACACTCCACCCATAGCTGCGCCACCACATGCCGCATCTAAACCCCCCCGGTCCGATTGCCATTAGTCCATCTACGGCCATGAATCTCCACCCCAAACTCCAACGAGTCAAACCGGTTCCTAAACCCTACTTCACCACGTATAGCCACCATGTCGGTTTAGAATTTTTCATACCATTTTTCCGGTGATCGCCGATGCTCGAGCTATCTTCACCGAGAATCGCGAACAAATCAACTTGCCGATCAACGACAATCGACCATAATACCTATTTCGATCAACTCGAGATTTCTTACTCAAAACAAACTTTAAAATCTCGAATTAATTATCAAAAATCATAATTTTGAAATGTAAATCTGTTCATATAATCAAACATGAATTTCAAAATATAAATTTCCTGACAAAAATTTAGTTTCACTGTAATATTTAAATTTCCAGATATAGAATGAATATTTTCCACTTGTGTTTGATTTTAGAAATGACGTTATACTCCTATAAACATCTTTCATTCGATGATTATAATCTAAAATTGTTTGGGTGTGATGATCTTGAATTCAAACAGGTTTTAAGATCTGGAATAAATGAAGAAAAGCAAGCTTTGTTTTGTTTCCAGACATTCAGACATATATGTATCACAGGTAAACATATTCAAATATTTTCCACAACAACATTCAAACATTGATCATAACTATCAAGCTACCATCATTACAGATATCAAGAAAAATTGGTTCAAAGATAAGTTTGCTCACAGTTGTTTCCTAGAAGAAGAAAGAACAGAGTTTCTCTTTTGAACCAGGCTTTCAAGCTGAAATCCTTTTCTTTGATCTCTGATTTGAATTTGTATTGTTGTTTAGTTGAAGTTTGTTTAAGTTTTAAGTGATGTTTACTTTAGTTTTCTCAACTGAAATGGAACGAAAATGAATTGAAGAAGGGTTGATATATAGAAACAGTTTACAGGGTGATAAATTATTTGTACAGGTTGATATTATTATTTGTTTGTACAATTTCCTAGTAGAGATACTTTTCTTTGTGGAGGCTGAAGCGATTTGTTGTAGTGTACTAAGGTTTTCACGCATTAATTAGGCTTGTACAATTATCTTATTTTGCATATTTCACATTTCTTGAGAAAAAAATCTGGTGGCTTCTACTTTGCAAGCCATATTTTATTTTCTTCATTCTTTTACAAGTCTACATATATACCTTTGTTTCCTTTTACAATCTTGTACATTCATTTCCTGTCATGTTTCATTTTATTATTCACATCCAATTTTGATTTTTGTTTACACTTGAACATACATATTTTTGTTTCTTTGTTTTACAAGTGGATATATATATATATTGTTTACTTGTTTCATTCCATACTTATATTTGTATTTGTTTGTATATATGTACTTATAAATTTTTGTTTGTATTTCTTCTTTTGCCTTATGGCTTTGTGATGTAAATAAAGTTCTATATATTATTTTATATATTTTGTTATGATTTTAACTAATTTGTTTAATGTGTTTATTTTATATCTTTATAGTTTACATAACCAAAATTTTAAGATATTTATTTTCAACTTAAATACTTATCTTAATGTATTTACATTGTATTTATATTTTACTTTATTTATTTTACTTTGTAAATATATTTTGTTTGTACTCACACATATTATTTAAAAGACAATGTTTTGAAATCAAATACATATTTAATGAATTACATAGATATATTTTATAAATTCTATCAATTTACCAATTATTACACAATTTATATTCAAAAAATTAAATTAATTATCAATTTAAATTTATATAAAATCCGAGGCAGTTACAACCTTCCCCCCTTAAAAGAATTTCGTCCTCGAAATTTTCCAGGGAGACACAAAGATAGATGAAAAATATTTCATCAAGTTAACTGAACATCTATTCTGCATTTGGCTTACCAAATTAGAATATCAATAATAGATACGAGAACGAATCTTTTAAATTTTTGTTTTTAACAAGATACTCGGGTTATCCGGATCTACTTAATGTGCGGGGGCATCAGTTAGTTCAAAAGGATAACTAACCATTCGTAGAATATATTGGGACCCAAAAGAATAGATAGATGGATACAATTTCAAAACTTTCAGTTTAGAAACTAAAGTATACCTATCAACCATAGCAACCAAAGCAACCAATTCATCCAAACAAACAATTCTGGCCTATTCGGAGTTTATGTCCCATACAAATATATCAAATCTACTTCCTGGATCTACCAGAAATTATCGAAGAATTGAGAAAAGATGACGAACAAAAGAGATTGATAGAGAAAAGATTGTTTCCTTGTTGTTACAGGGTATTGACCATTTATAGTCGTATTCCCCTGTCCCCTATCTCATCCACTTCTTGCACTCATACTTACTACCAGTGAATAGTAAGAGAATTTACTGAGGCATATGGACGGATATCTTAGGGATTACTCATTCTAGGGTATACTTCACCCTATCTCTAATGAGTTACTTAATGTGTTTTACTCTTGAGCTAAAGTTTAACCTTAGCTCTGAAACCACTGTAATGATCCTGAACTCGGCCTTCGAATATCGGCACCCGTACTTCACTTGTACTCAAAATGCCGTAGATTCAAATGTCGAATCTGGGTCACCGGAGCTTATAACACCATTAAGTATAACAACACAGCGGAAGAAAGAAATAGATGATATCATATACACCTCCAATGAATACAATATCCAGAATGATATACAACAATGATATCAATATGATACAACAATATCAGAGATAAATAATGATACAGCGGAAAACAGAAGTGATAACTCCAAATGATCCTCAAAATAGAATGAGTCCAACAACTCCAACATCAAGCCCGAACCACCATCACGTTGCACGAAGCTAAGCAACGTCCGTCATGATCTCTAAAACTGAACTAGCTCCAGATAATCTACTAAACCTGACTATCTGAAAAATCCAACTCTAGACTACCCGTGTGGAAAATTATGGGCACCCAGAGTTTAGGAAAGGAAAAATAAACTCCGATTCAGTCATGGGACTGGTGTGAGCAACAAAAACAGTTTATCTTTAAAACAACAAAAGAATTTTAACCTTGAAATCCGCAATGCTTTTGGAAAATGAAACTACCATAAGACCTTCCGCCACACACACAATGCAAACGCAGAATTGGAGGAGATTTCTCCTTATGATAGTCAAACATGCTTACTACGCAAAATCATTCGATATTATTAATAGTGCATAGTGGAAAACATTTCGAAAGTATAATATTAATCTTAGCCAACATACAACCATTATTATATGCCTAATATAGCTACTATGTTCAATAGCAGGTTACCGCCACATTCCATAGCAGGTTATACAACTAAAACCGTACAAGGTTCGTATTGTTTCTTTGGATTTCCAACAAATGGTCAGGCTAAGGAACTTCCTACTGCCACGTGGGTACTCCTCTGGATGGACGTCCCGAGAACTAACTAGCTCTCTACCAACACAAGGCCGGGTTACCTCTTACACTAGGTAACTACTACACGAATATGCCACCCCCCGGTCCTTTGGGACCTTTATCCGAGGCCTCGATCACACAGCAATAATCACACAGTAAATGAGATTGGAGCAACCACATAGGTTAAATATCAGGGCTCCATACCTGATACCACCCTTTTCCAGAAGGAAATGACATACCCTAAAGGGAGTGACCCTCATAACCTTGCCGCATCATTCCTGTTTCGACACATTTTCGAGTTGTGAGGTTCGATGAGGTCTCTTCCACAAAGCTACGCTTTTTCACAAAGCCATGCTTTGATCAACAAATGATCAGTAAATGACCATCAACACACAACAACACTTAGCATGCCACACTACCAAATTGGGAGTATATCACTGATAACCTTCAACTACATATCCTCTAAGCTCGTATGTCTTAGAGAAGGGTGTTAAGCTAAGAGAATAAATTCTCCGCCACCAAAACAGAAATGTATTTGAATGAAATCAGCTTTATATCTCAAAGTGTAATGTCAGACATACAACCATACAAGTCTGTTCCGGGTTCGAACAGAACCGAAGGCACTTCCAAAGAAGACCTTGCAATCTGGGTATTCACAATCCCGATCGAACTTCCCATCACTTAGGGAATCTCTATACCGGGAGCTACCCAGTGAAGAGACAATCGATAGGTTATCCTATCGTTCTCGCAAACACCCGGTCTTCAACGCCGGTCTTCAATTGCTATCCATATACGACGTATCACTTATTCGGAATGGGTTATATGACACAAAGGTCCTCTCCCGGCTAAACCGAATAGTGAGCGTAATATTTAAAAACATATGGATAATGGGATTTCAATTAAGTCACAACTTATTACCCAAAACTTTTCTTCAAATGGTTTAAACACATTACCATTTTAATCTTTTACACAAAAAGATTCATTTCACAAAGTTCACCCAGTTTCACAAAGATTTATTCATAGATTTTCAAATCGATTTCCATTTCAATTGGATTAACTCATTAAATCTTTAAATCAAGATTTATAGCTTTCAAAACCAATTCACTCATAACTTGGAAAACCATTTTTCAATTCAAACTTGAAATTCCTTTAACTTAAATTGGAATTTCATTTCTTATATGAAAGCTTTTATTCTTTGAAACAATTAGTTTCCACTCTGGAAAACTAATTACAATTTACATAAGTTAAAAACCATTCAAGTATAAAACTTGGATTAAATTTCTTCAATTTCCAAAACCATACTTTTAAATGGTTAAAAATCTCTATAAAACACATTTATAAATATTGAATTCAAATTTAAATCAAATCATTTAGATTTCAAATTTTATTAAATCATTTGAACTCATTTTCAAAAGCTTTCAATTCCAATTCCAAAACTATTTTGGATTCAAGAATTCAATCTTTACAATTGTCAAAAATCTGTGACTTAACCGATTTCCTCGTGAAATCCATACTTGTGTGTGTAAAAGTGTGGTCCAGGGGTTTTACACACAATAGTGCAATACATCATCAATCATTATAATCCAAACACAGATATATCGATAAGCGGTATAATCTATAATGCTTATCTTTATTCACAGGTCATAGATAAATAAAATGAATTCATCGCTGATAATAAATCACATCACAGATAATTAATTACATTCCATAGCTCAATCGCAAATCAAAATATCACAGATCAGATAGAAAATCAACTCAAAGCAATTCAAGCAATTAACAAACATTTATAAGCAGGATTACTTACTTATTTAATCCTAAATTAATTCAATTAAATTTTCAATTAATTTAATTACTTATGAATTAATTATCAAATCCTGATTAATTAATTACAAATCAATTGATATAAATTAATCAATCAATCACCTTAGTTAATTATTCTTAATTAATTATTCTTAATTGATCACGTAAATTTAATTAACCTTTAAGTTAACTACATAATAAATTAATTCTTAATTACTTGATTAATTAACCTTAATCATTAAATAATTAACCTTTAATTGTTCAGTTATTTTTAATTTATCACATAAATTAATTAACCCTTGATTTACTAATTATTCTCCAGTTAATCACCCTAATTAATTAATCTCATTAATTAACTACATTTAATTTATTATAATAAGTGGTTATTCTTAATCACCTATATTTTATAATTACTAATTAATTTTTATTGAGAAATTATACTTTAATCACTTGATAAATCAATTTAAATAAATGAATTAACTTTCGATTTAGTACATTAATTAATTACCCCATACTTAATTAATGAAGAATCTTTTGAACTTATCAAGACCCTAATTTAATCAAAGATAAACCATTATCTTTATTTATCATTTAAATCCTTATTTATTAATCCTTGGAAAATCATCAGAAGAATTTAACTTAAAACCATTAGGTTGATTAAGAATCAAAACAAACCCATTTATCTTTAAAACCTCATTCTAAATAACCCGAAAATAAAAAATTTATTTGTAAAATATGAATTAACTTAAAGTTCTTAAATTAATTAAAGCCATCATTTTTAACTACTTAAATATACCATTTAAATTTATAGACTTAAGGATTCACTTTTAAATATACTTAAAATTTTAATTAAACATTTTCCTTTTGCTTTCAAAAAAAACTGGGCAGAGTTCATTTTCTTAAAGCTTTAAAATCTATACATATATTTTTTCCTCAAAAACCTGTAGTACCCCAACAACCCGAGCCCACACGAAACTCCCCGAGTTAAACTAACACCTGCTTCGAGTCCACTACATGTTTTTCCCGAGTCACCTTATGTATATTTTTTTTTCAAAAACTTGTTTAGATAAAAATCTTTAAAACTCTGTTCAAACACTCTCTTGCCTTCAACCTGATAATACACTCGAGCCGATATTGAGGTTATTCGAGTTATCCCCTGAAAACACTTCATCTTCCCCAACGCTATAACCCCCAGACATTTAGCGATACACGGTTCACATGTACAACCTGTGACTGAAACCACCACGCCGGCGACACCCTAGTTCATCAGAGATCATGACACTCCACCCATAGCTGCGCCACCACATGCCGCATCTAAACCCCCCCGGTCCGATCGCCATTAGTCCATCTGCGACCACGAATCTCCACCCCAAACTCCGACGAGTCAAATCGGTTCCTAAACCCTACTTCAACCACGCATAACCACCACGTCGGTTTAGAATTTTTCATACCATTTTTCCGATGATCGTCGATGCTCGAGCTATCTTCACCGAGAATCGCGACACAAATCAACATGCCGATCAACGGCAATCGACCATAATACCTATTTCGATCAACTCGAGATTTCTTACTCAAAACAAAATTTAAAATCTCGAATTGATTATCAAAAATCATAATTTTGAAATGTAAATTTGTTCATATAATCAAACATGAATTTCAAAAAATAAATTTCCTAACAAAAATTTAGTTTCACTTTAATATTTAAATTTCCAGATATAGAATGAATATTTTCCACTTATGTTTGATTTTAGAAATTATGTTATACTCCTATAAACATCTTTCATTCAGTGATTATAATCTAAAATTGTTTGGGTGTGATGATCTTGAATTCAAATAGGTTTTAAGATCTGGAATAAATGAACAAAAGCAAGCTTTGTTCTGTTTCCAGACATGCAAACGTATATGTATCATAGGTAAACATATTCAAATATTTTCTACAACAACATTCAAACATTGATCATAACTATCAAGCTACCATCATCACAGATATCAAGAAAAATTGGTTCAAAGATAAGTTTGCTCACAGTTGTTTCCCAGAAGAAGAAAGAACAGAGTTTCTCTTTTGAACCAGGCTTTCAAGCTGAAATCCTTTTCTTTGATCTTTGATTTGAATTTGTATTGTTGTTTAGTTGAAGTTTGTTTAAGTTTTAAGTGATGTTTACTTTAGTTTTCTCGACTGAAATGGAACGAAAATGAATTGAAGAAGGGTTGATATATAGAAACAGTTTACAGGGTGATAAATTATTTGTACAGGTTGATATTATTATTTGTTTGTACAATTTCCTAGCAGAGATATTTTTCTTTGTGGAGGCTGAAGCGATTTGTTGTAGTGTACTAAGGTTTTCACGCATTAATTAGGCTTGTACAATTATCTTATTTTGCTTATTTTATTTCACACATTTCCTGAGAGAAAAATCTGGTGGCTTCTACTTTGCAAGCCATATTTTATTTTCTTCATTCTTTTACAAGTCTACATATATACCTTTGTTTCCTTTTATAATCTTGTACATTCATTTCCTGTCATGTTTCATTTTATTATTCACATCCAATTTTGATTTTTGTTTACACTTGAACATACATATTTTTGTTTCTATGTTTTACAAGTGGATATATATATATATATTGTTTACTTGTTTCATTCCATACTTATATTTGTATTTGTTTGTATATAGGTACTTATAAATTTTTGTTTGTATTTCTTCTTTTGCCTTATGGCTTTGTGATGTAAATAAAGTTCTATATATTATTTTATATATTTTGTTATGATTTTAACTAATTTGTTTAATGTGTTTATTTTATATCTTTATAGTTTACATAACCAAAATTTTAAGATATTTATTTTCAACTTAAATACTTATCGTAATGTATTTACATTGTATTTATATTTTACTTTATTTATTTTACTTTGTAAATATATTTTGTTTGTATTCCAACATATTATTTAAAAGACAATGTTTTGAAATCAAATACATATTTAATGAATTACATAGATAAATTTTATAAATTCTACCAATTTACCAGTTATTACACAATTTTTATTCAAAAAATTAAATTAATTATCAATTTAAATTTATATAAAATCCGGGGTCGTTACATGTCCAATATTTGTTTTGGTTGTGTTGTACTCTGATGATGTAATATATAAAACAGATATAGTTTCTTTTGTGTAAAGATCAGTCATTTATATAATATATATTGTTCCGTTGCGTTGGTGAGATTCTGATATTGTTTTCTATTTTCTTCTTCTACCTCCTTCTTCTTTAACCCTAATGGTTTATATTTCCATTCACTTTGAGTTGATATGATGGAGAATAGTGTCGGCTCAAGGGGTACGGGTTTGCGGGTCGTTACAGTGTAACGACCCAGAATTTTCGACCTTAAAAGTCGACACTAATACGTTCACAGTATAGAGTGCCGAGCAATCGAGTGCCGCAAATCCCAGACTATTAGGGTTAAGGAAAAAGAGGTAGAAGAAGAAACAGAAAACAAATGCATAGAATCTCACATTCGCAGCGGATCAAAATATAATATCAAATAACAGCATTTATACAAGGAAATCTGTAAATGTCAATAGAATACAATATATCAGAGTACAACTATCAACAAATACACTAGACGGTTATAATTAACTTGTCCCTGAAAACAATCAATACAACTCCAATACACAGTGGAATATTCTCCATAGTCTCATTCTCCCTTTAAAAACACAGTTTCAAACACTAAATCAATTTTCAAATCGATTTCCAAAATCAAATCCATTTAAAATAAATTCCTTTACTTACTCAAATTAATTTTAAAATCCATTAATTCCATATTTAACTTCTTTATTATGATTTAAATCTTATTTAAACTGAAAATACCAATTTCATAAAAATTTCTTTTATTTCTTCCTAAGCCATTTAAATTCTGAATTTAAAATAAATCTTTTATTCCTTTAATTAATATCACTTAAGTTTTAAAATTCATTTATTCCCATTTATTCAAAAATCTCTTTTCCCATTATTGGAATTTATTTATTAGAATTTAAAAACCAACTTTTATCCTTTTCCAATTCATTTATCCAAACCTCTAAAATTATTTACTTAAGAATTCTCTCTTTTATTTCCCTTCAAAAATCCAATCTTTATATTTTGATAACTCAGTATACCCAATATATTCAATCAAACCATAGCATCCAATATTTTCAATTATCAATATAATTTATCACAGATTATCAAATAATCATATCACAAAATTATTAGAACAATCTAAATAAATTTGATGAATCCAGTTGGATCCCTCCAACCTGTTACCCTGCATCCATGGATGTTAGCACAACAATTTAAAATACCAATTCCACTTTGAGGTGGAATATCATGGTATATGGGGTCATATCATCTCATCCACTATTATGCGGCGCATAAGGTCTCATCCGCTATATAATGTGGGAATCAATCACTCCAATATATATATATATATATACTATCATATATAATATCATATCCAATCAATTCAATCGCTCAACCAATAATTTAAATTTAAATGTAACGACCCGAAATTTTCGACCCCGAAAATTCCAGATTGTTAACATTAAGAAGAAAAGAGGTAAAAGAAGTAACAAAAAACAAAACACAGAATCTCACATTCGCAGCGGATTAAATATAATATCAAATAATAGCATTTATATAAGAAAAGCTGTAATTGTCTATTTACAGATAATATATCAGAGTACAACCATTTACAAATAAACTAGACAGTTATAACAACTTATCCCAGACTACTATCACTACAATCTCCAATACACAGCGGAATATACTCCATACGTCCCTGTCATCCAACTCATCTCCTGAACTTCAGAACGTCCTATCCTGAAAATCTGTAATACTCGGTCTGACCCGAGTGTTTGTAATTAATTAATGTTAATTAAGCTGGATTAGGTAATAAATTCATAAGTAATTAATTTAATTGGTTTAAATTAAATAAATTATAATTATGTGATTAATAAATCTTGCTTATGGATGATTCAATTGTACTGAATGCTTGGATTAATTAATATCTCTAGTCTGATAAATTATGATGTTTTGTGATATGAAATGCTTTGGTTGAACTGTGATAATGTAAGTTATCTATCTGTGATGAATTGTTGTGTGAATATGTTGTTCTGAAGTTTAATTGAATTATTTAACTTAAACAACTTGGCTTAAAAAGATGGTATTGAATTCGAAGAGACCGGGATCGGATATCAGCGATTTCCGGAACCACTTCGATTAGTAACTATTATAATTCTTTATAGATTTGATTTAGAATCAAAGAGACTGAAATGAAATAAATTAAGTAAACTGGACCATAGAAACTAAGTAACGGTACTTAGACATTATTTTGTGAAATAAGTGTTTGGCTACAGAATGATTAGAACTCGTAGTGAGGTATGAGTTACCTTGGTTTCAAAGAAGTTTTATAACTTAGTATTTCAAGCTATATAGGTAACTCACGCTGGTTTCTAGCCTTACTCAAGTGTTACTTTAATGTAATGCTCGGGTCAGACCGAGTATTACAGATTTTCAGGTTAGACGTTCTAGAGCTCAGATGGCGAGCTGGATGGCGGGAACGTATGGAGTATATTCCGCTGTGTATTGGAGTTGTATTGATTGTTTTCTGGGACAAGTTGTTACAAATGTCCAGTTTGGATGTACTCTAATATATTGTATGTAAATTGACATTTACAGCATTCTTTGTATAAATGCTATTATTTGATATTATATTTAATCCGCTGCGAATGTGAGATTCTGTGTTTTGTTTTCTGTTTCTTCTTCTACCTCTTTTCTTAACCCTAACAATCTGGAATTTCCGGCGTTCGATTTCTCGGCATTTCTACAGTGAACGTATTAATGTCAAATTTTCGGGGTCGAAAATTCTGGGTCGTTACAGTTGGTATCAAAGCTGAAGGTTAAGCGGGAACCTTGGTTCTGGTGGGTTTACTCATTAAGGATAGGGTCAGTAGTACCCTAGAATGAGTTGAGTGTGTGTGTGTGTGTGTATATATATATATATGATAGCGTACTTGTTATTTTCTTATATAAAGATTTTAAACCGGTATTAAAAATGATTTTTATATAAGCTTATATTTTGATATATAAAGCAATAATTTTTCTAATTATTATATATATTAAGGTAATTGGTTGTTGAATTATTGGAATTGAATATAATAAAAAATAATAAGTGGTAATGGAAATACAACCAAATAGGAACTGGATTAAATGAATTGAATTTAACTTAGGGGAAGTTAAACAAGTTTAACAAACAACCTGAATTGGAAATTTCAAGTGAAATTGAGATTTAACTTAGGGAAGTTAAATAGGTTTTGGATTTTGGGAAATGTATGTTGGATGTTATTGATGGATGTTTTGATGATTTGGATGTTTATTTACTTTGACTATCATCTTGTTGTTATTAATAATCTATGAAACTGAGAATTGGATTATTTTAAATTGAATTAAGAAATGGATCGAGATAATATATATCCATTACTGAAATTAAATGGAAATAAAACCTTAATTTGAAACTATTTAAATAATTTTGATTTTTTAAGGATTTTTTTTTAACTTATGAAAATGAAACCACTTTTAACTTAAGATTTAAATGTTAAAAATATAAACTTGCAAACTAAAGTTGTTAAGAATTGGTTTCAAAGTTTGAAGTTAAAATTGGGTAAAAATTGGATTCTGAAGATTAAATTGTTTTTTAACTCTTATTTGAACTTCGAAATAAGTTAAGTAAAGGTAATTTAAAATGGAATTTTGAAATTTTGACTCAAAATTAAATTGTTTAAAAATTTAGGTTGTTGATTTAAAAGTAAAGGTTAATTTGATTTAAGGGATTAAATCAACATTTGAAAATTTAACTCGAATTTATATAATTTGAGATGGTTTAAAGTTGAGATTGGAATTGAAATTAGTTCAAATTGAATTTGATTTGAATAATTGGGAAGTAAGCTTGAAGTTGAATAAGTTTAAATTCAAATGGGAATTGATTTGGAATGGGAATCGAAGTTAATTCAAATTGAATTGAAAATTAAATCAATTTAATGAATGTGGAAGATGGATATCTTTATAATTGAAATTCACTTTATGAAGAGTAAGTAAGGTGGTAAACAACTTTATAAAAGCAATCAAACTTGAATATTTGATTTGACATAAATGAAGTTATATATATTTGTTATATATGATAAACCCCCCTTGTTGAATCTATAAACAGAAGAAAAGATTTTTGGAAAATATTTGAAGTATAAAAAGGGAATTTATACAAGTATGAAGTAATCCAAAGATTTTTTCAAAGATATATATATCTATATATATAAATGGTTTTATGAGAATGATTTTGGAAAAAGGTTTTGGAACCTATGGATTTTGGAAAGGCTTTTGATTTTTAGGTAAAATCAATTTTAGGAAATTTGGAAAGCCTAGCTTGAGAATTATCGATTTTGGAATAATAGATTTGTGTAAAGGAGATTTATGTGAATCATAAAGGGTATGATTTGAAAGATACTATAAGCGTATAGTATAAAATGTTTTGAGATTGTCTCTAGGGAAAAAGGCGCTCCCATGAAATGAACTTCTTAGGAGATCCACGGGGTGGTTCTGCCTTGAGCCCTAAGGGGAAGGCTCTAAATTGGATCCTGGGAGGAAGTCCGAACAAACTAAAGTTCCTGAGGATTATGTGTGGGTAGCGAAAGTCATGGGCGCTGATGCCTACAGAGGCATTTGGGTTATGCTGTGATGACAGTGTAACTCGATGTCACTGCGATCTACTGTGGACCATAGCGGAATCATGTGGAGGTGAGTGTCAACGGTCTACGTTTGATTTTGTCATGATGGCAACGTAACATCGGTAGACTGCGATCTATGGTGGAGTGGAGAAGTTTTATTTGGCAGCGAAATTCGAGGGCGCTGATGCATACAGTTACATAGTTTTTGCCGTGATGGCGACGTAACCCTGGGTGCAGCTGCGATCTGTGGCGGGTTTCATGGTGTAGTCGTGGGGCGCGGAGTGCCTACAGTTTTTTATGGTTTTGCCGTGATGGCGATGTAATCATCGGGTTAACTGCAACGAGAGGGGGTGATGATTTCCAGAGCATTCTCACCAAAGATGTTCCCTCTATTTTCAAAAATGTTATCTATACTTTCAACAAAAAGTTTTCCTAAGTATTTTCACTGGGTGTTGAAAACGGGTTTACCAAGTACTTGTAAATTTCTCAGTCCTACGCCTGATCAACGTATGACCGAATTTCTGTGAGAACGAGGATGGACTTGTTGAGACATCGAGTTATAAAAGTATTTTTATAAAGTTATTTTGGCAATATTATGTAGATTTTAAAGTGTTTTAATTTTTTTAAATAAAATGAGTTTATAGATAAAAATTTTCAAAGAGTAATTTAACTGATAATAAGCATAGTAATAAATTCTGGCTTCGTTCCTTTTCGAGGACGAAAAGTTTTAAAGGGGGGAAGAATGTGATAACCCGGATTTTTGGACATCTGTTAATTGATAATTATCTGATTTTAACTATTGAAAACACTGATTTTAAGTTAAACAAATAAATTATGTATTGTATACATATGTGTTGATTTAAATAGAATTTAAATTTGAATTTAATTTGAAATTCAAAAGATAATTATCATAAAATAAATTAAATTTAAAAATATATGTGTGTGAATTTTATTAGTATAATTTTTTTTTAATTATTTTCTTTTAAAAGATTTGCTAAATATAAATTAAGAAAAGTATTAACTAAATAGAAATTAAATATAAAGATTTAAAAAACATTTAAAAAATATATTTACACATGCAAAATACAAGTGTTGAGATATTAGCATATGTAAATGAAAAATGTTAGATAATTAAACAAGTGTCACATTATTACATTTTCTTTTATTTTTAAATATTAGATAAATCAAGCTATAAATATATCTCTACTTTACTTTTTCAATTTCTTTCCTATTCTCATTTCAAAAACAAGAAAACTAAGACCTGTTAATAATACAAACCAGAGAAAAAGATCAAAACAAAAGTAAAACCAGGAAAGGAATTAAAATCAAGTCAAGATTCAAATCAAACAACAACTTCTCTTTCAATTTTTAAAACCTGGAAGCTGTAAAACCTGAGAAAAGTTCAAAAATCAAAACAAGTTCCAGCTTTCAAATTTAAAACTCAAGATCATTTCAAGGTTCAGATCAAACAAGCTAACAATTCAAATGCATTAAGGTTCAAAGCAAGATGAATTCAACAGATAAAAATCAAATACAACTTCCAGATTTTCATTTCTAGGCTCAAACCTGTCTCTGTTGCAAACCTGTGAGTAAACTTGTATCTTAAAGCTTAATCTGTCTATATATGTGATTGCATGAGATAATCTTTGAAATTATGACGAGTAATATGTTTTGCATGTTTGTTTAGAGATGATTGCATGTATATATGAGTGTGAATATGGATATGCATGTCTTTGTGTATAGATATTATCTCTGTTCTTAGTTTACAGACATAAAAACTAAATCAAAAATCAATAACTCCTTATATAAATACTTTTATGTTAGGATCTTTGAAAGAAAATTGTTTGTAATTGTCAGATTCAATTTTTTAAAAATAGTTTCAAGTATATACATGAAGTAATTATGACAAAAATTAAAATTTACAGTGGTAAGTCGATTCAAATCAAAAATTAAAGTAGTTAAATCTCAAGTTTTGAGTATATGATCTGAATCGATTTTGGAAACGATGATTTTTAAAGGTAAAATCAAAATTTTTAAGCTTGTGGTTAGTGAGGATTTGAGGGATGATCGGAATTGAGACTTTGTTCGAATTCAGGCGATCGCGAAACTCGGTGAGGTCGGGGTTCGAGCTGAAGGTGGATCGTGGGTTGAGGATGGTAGGAAAAATGGTCGGGGTGAATATCTTTCGCCGTGACGGCGGCAAATCGATGATGTAGGGATTAGTGAACCTAATGGGTTACCATTGAAGTCGGGTCATTTATGTGGTCGTGGGTGATCGGTAGATGATCACGGGTGGGGGAAATGAAGCGTGGGTTAACGGCGGAGCTATGGATGGAGTTTCGAAGACTCTGGTGGTCGGAGGCGTCAGGTCGAGGTGGTTCTTGGTCGATGGGTTTGTTCCAGTCGTACCTGGTTGTTCGATTTTGTTTAGTGTTCGATTCTTCGATCTGGTGGTCGGAATCGAGAGTGAAGGTCATCGACGACTTGCCGGCAGTGATTTTGGTGGTCGGAGTGCCACCGATGATCTGTGCACATGCACGAAGTTTCTCCATGTATCAGTGTTTTATTTTCGAGAGAAGAAGAGGAGTGCCTCGGGAGGGAACTCTGGAAAAGGGAGAGTTGGCTCGTGTTCGTATTCGAGTTGTACGCGTATGTTTATCAATTTGTAACAGTTTTGAAAACTTAAAAATAAACAAAGTTTTAAAAATCTTCTTAACCATTCTTCTAAATAATAAATGTTTATTTAAATATTTGGTTAATTAAAGTTGTGTATTTATTTTAACTTAAATTAATTAAGTTAATTATTAAGTTCATTTAAAACTTAATTAATAATGTAATTAAGTAGCAATTAAGAAGATGAAATGTTTTTATCATTAATTAAACATAAGGTCTTAAGTTAATTTATAGGTTAATGATAATTAAGCCCAAAGGTTATTAAATAAGGTTTTAATGATAATTAAGAGATTAATTTATGTGGTTAATTAAGGGGGTAATTATTAATGTAATTAATTAATTAAAATAAAAACAAATGGTTTGTAATTAATTAATGTTAATTAAGCTGGATTAGGTAATAACTTCACATGTAATTAATTTAATTGGTTTAAATTAAATAAATTATAATTATGTGATTAATAAATCTTTCTTATGGATGATTCAATTGTATTGAATGCTTGGATTAATTAATATCTCTAGTCTGATAAATTATAATGTTCTATGATATGAAATGCTTTGGTTGAACTGTGATAATGTAAGTTATCTATCTGTGATGAATTGTTGTGTGAATATGTTGTTCTGAAGTTTAATTGAATTATTTAACTTAAACAACTTGGCTTAAAAAGATGGTATTGAATTCGAAGAGACCGGGATCGGATATCAGCAATATCCGGAACCACTTCGATTAGTAACTATTATAATTCTTTATAGATTTTATTTTAGAATCAAAGAGACTGAAATGAAATAAATTAAGTAAACTGGACCATTGAAACTAAGTTACGGTACTTAGACATTATTTTGTGAAATAAGTGTTTGGCTACAGAATGATTAGAACTCGTAGTGAGGTTTGAGTTACCTTGGTTTCAAAGAAGTTTTATAACTTAGTATTTCAAGCTATATGGGTAACTCACGCTGGTTTCTAGCCTGAATCGAGTGTTACTTTAATGTAATGCTTGGGTCAGACCGAGTATTACAGATTTTCAGGTTAAACGTTCTGGAGCTCAGATGGCAAACTGGATGGCGAGAACGTATGGAGTATATTCCACTGTGTATTGGAGTTGTATTGATTGTTTTCTGGGACAAGTTGTTACAACTTGTGGAATATGCATGTATATGCTTTTTGTTTGATGATAATAAACATATATACATTCATTTAAATGTATTTGATATTGTACTATTTTATTTTTCACAGATTAAATAGATATTTGCTGAATAAAATAAATAATACAGAATTTGAATTCAAACGAATATTTTATTCAAACAAATATTTATTACAATTTTGATAGTACAATTTCAAGCTCTCACTATATCATCAATTTTGATCACAATACAATTACATCACGATTTCATAGTTACATCATTTCCTCACTACATATCACTCACACTCGTATTTATCTTCAACTTCATTCCAGTTTGAATCCATCATCTGAGCAATCTGCAAAAATATTCACTGACGTAGTAAAATTGAAAAGGAAATGTTTTTGCAGTATAAAACAAAATGTGGATTTTGAAAATATTGTTTGCCTCAGTTATTTGGGTTGTTCATCATCATTTGATTCTGAATTTATCACACACACGAACAACTTGTGACATGCACAGTGTATCACTGTACATGCCACAAGGCCGTGCACACCAATATATGTATATACACTTGATATATTTACAGGGACAAGTAAGCACAGGTCAAACCCAAATACAGGATTCAACTCAAGTGCAATAAAATGATGTCACAAGGTCAAATCCAAATTTCTGGATTCAACTCAAGTACTTGAACAAATGATCATGGCAGTGAACAAAGCAAGTGCACTAGTACAAAACTAAGCACAACAACCAACACAAGCAACACAATGACAGTGAAAGACTGCACAAATTCAAGAAGAGCACAAGCATAGTTCAAATGACCAGACTCGAGCATACATACAAGACTGTGCCACTAGACCAGCTACAACAGTGCAGTGACTACAGAGATGAACACAGTGCAACAAAAGTCAGTTGCATGCATACAAATCAAATGTAAAGGAATGCAATCAAGACAGTAAAGTGCAGACCTAAACCAGAATCGAGCAAAATCAAAAATGCTCAGATCAAATGGAACTCATCACAATGCATATGTTAGCAGTGGTCGACTACAATACATCAAACCAGAACAACAAGTAACTCAAACCAGTACACACTTATATATATACATATGTATATACACATGTATACATACAAGTAGTGACAACATATCAGACCACAAAAACAAAGTAGCAGTCAAACTAAAGTCACCAACAACACAATACAGTGGACACAAGCTCAAGACTGGTTAGGCACAAAGAAGACAAATGTAACATCAGCAACTACATACAAGAATCAGGAGAAGTAAAACAATGTACATGAAAACAGCAACAACTATAAAACAATGTCCACAATGAAGAGCTCAATGCACATATGCTACAAATCAAACAAGCTAAAGATATCAATGTCACTGACTCAAGTGCACAGCAACTAACCCAAAGCATGTAATAGTTTTAACAAATCAAGACGAAGTGGTCAAGAATCGAACACGTTAAAATTGGTCACTGTAACATGAACAAGTAACCAAGCTACAGATCAGAAAAAAGATATTCAATGCTCAGTTCAAAATGTTGAACAAAATCAGGTGATGTTCAGAATCAAACAAAGTCACAAGGGAGTTCAAAATCGAAGTCAAAGCAAATGTCATCAGACGAGTTCAAAAATTCACAACCGTGATGACCAAGTCAACCAAGCAAAATATATACAAAGTCGAACGAGTCAAAGCAAGGAATTCACGAAGCAACATAATCTAAGCCGTGGTCATCACATAATAAATCAACACCGTGGAGATGAAGAATCACGTATATACGTATTTTTGAAAAGGTCAGAAGAAATCATCAACATCCAATAATAATCGAACGGCCGAACAAAAGGTGTGACAAATTCAAAGAAATAAAATCAGACGATTATCATGTATCTCGTATCCTATTTAAACAACCTAATCATCATTGGCAATGATCATTCGAGTTCAAGCTAACAGAAAACAATAAACCAATAACTCGAATCACATCGAGTTCAAGTACGAGAAAAACAGTAAAGCAAAAGGTAAAATTCACGTACCCAAGTCAGAATCAAACTCGATCATATGAGAAGCCGAAGCCAAGCTCAAGAAGACGGTCGATCGACTTGCCGAAGGACGATAATCACTAATTCGATCGATCATGATAAAGTCGGCATCATCAATCAAGACCTAATTTTGAAAGAGCCGAAGCCCTAAATTTTCAGTTGCAAAGAGGAATGACAAAGCTGCCATTATTTTCACGAGATTGAAAAAGAGACGGGCCGACATTGAACAAAGAAAAAGGGCCACATTTTTCTTTCTTAAGTGATAATAGTTGGGCTATTTTTTTTTATTATTAAGGCTTGGCTATTTTTAATTAGGGTTGTTTGTTTTAATTTGTTTTTATTTTTCTGTTTTAAAGTCTAAACTTTGGTAAATCACCGCCTAGAGGTTAGGTAGTGTCAGATTGTCTAGTTAGGGTTAGTTCAGTGAGCAGGGTGTGCGAGTTTACGAAACTCTATAGGCGGAGCAGGTTGTGCGAGTCTGTAGGAGTGTTTGTAAGCGGGATACTGTTTAATTCTAATAGAAATCTGGGAATGCAGCAGTAGGCAGGGGTTGCCGAAGCTGGGTAAATTCTGTGTGTGATTTACTTTTCTGCATATTTATTTATCTGCTGTTTGCTTCCGCGTTTAATCTGAGAAAATTTGCTATAACCCTATTCACCCCCCCTCTAGGTATAATCTAGATCCTACAAGTGGTATCAGAGCGAGGTATTTGTCTTTAACTCTAGAGTCATGAATTCATCAAATAATGCTTTTTCTGAGAGGCAATCTATTGTTAGGCCACCTATGTTTAATGGGAATGATTCTGCTTACTGGAAAGTTAGGATGGGTATTTATCTTAGTTCTGTTGATTATGATGTTTGGGATATTATTGAAACTGGCTATAAAGCTCCCACTATAACTGTTGGTGATACTGAGATTCCTAAACCTAAGGATAGGTGGGACGCTAACGATAAGAAGTTAAAAACTACACATGCTAAAGCCATGAATGCTTTGATCTGTGCTCTTGATAAGAATGAATTTAATAGAATTTCTCATTGTACAAATGCGCAGGAAATTTGGCATACTTTGGAGGTGACACACGAAGGAACTTCTCAAGTCAAGGAGTCTCGTCTAGCCCTGTTCAGCAATGAATACGAGAACTTTGTGATGGACAAAGGCGAGAGCATAAAGGACATGTTTGGACGCTTCTCAACCTTGGTATACAATGCTAGAGCACTTGGAAAGGTATTCTCCGAGGTAGAGCTAGTAAGGAAGGTGCTACGAGTCCTACCGATGAACTTTGAGGCAAAAGTCACAGCAATACAAGAATCGAAAGATCTGAGTAAACTAAGCATGGAGGAGTTGATCGGCAACTTGATGACATATGAGCTTGAGCTAAAAACAAAGGAGGAACGCAACAACTCTGAACCAAAGAAGAAGACGATTGCCTTAAAGAGCAAAGAAGAGAGCGATGATGAAGCAGAAAATCCAATTGAAGAACTTGCAATTGCTGTCAATAATCTTAGAAAATTGTCAAGATTCAGGCCACGCAAGAAGAAAACGAATGGTTATAGATCAAAAGATTCTGACAGTTCAAAAAATGAATTAACCTGCTATAACTGCAACAAGCCTTGCCATTTCAAACCAAACTGCCCACTTCTCAAAAACAACAAAGGAAAGAAAAAGAAGAAGAAGGTCTTTGCAGCGACTTGGGATGATGAAGAAGGAGAGGAAGTGTCGAATAATAGCTCAGAGGAGGCTAATTTGTGTCTTGTGACAAAATCAGTTTCAGAAGCAAGCTCGGAGGAATCTTGTGAGGTACGAGACTATTCTTATAAAGATCTTGTTTTAATGTGTCTTGATCTTACTAAAACAGTTGATGCTCTTGAATCTAAAATTGAAAAACTGAAATCTGATAGGAGAGTACTTGCCCATGAAAATTTTAGGTTAGAAACTGAACTTGAAAATATTCAAAACCTAGACTGTAAAAACTGTAAAATTTTAGATTCAGAATTATCAAAACTGAAGAATAGCTTGGAGAATCTTGAATCTTAAGGAAACCATTGACACTAGAAGAAAGGATTTTATTAATAGATGCACCTCACTTGTGACTGAAAACACAACACTAAAAACCCAAGTCCAAAGTCTTGAGAAAACTCTGAATAACTTTTCAAGAGGAGAAAAATCATTCAACATGTTATTGAGAAATCAACTTTTTGCTAACAACTGAAAGGACTAGGTTTTGGGAAAACGCAAGTTGATGATAATGCAAAAGGTAAGAGTGTCTTTGCTAGATGTGAAATAATTGGTCATCGTAGTCATAGGAACAAGAACACAAAATTTATACAAGTTTGGGTTCCTAAAAATTCTACAAATAAATTTCCTGTCTATTGGAACAAGAATGAAAGGACAAAACAAATTTGGGTTCCAAAGGGATTGTTTATTCACAATTATTCTGCCACTAACAACCATGGACCTATAAATAGGTCACAAAATTTTTTTACCATGTAGGTGTGGTGGCAGGCTAAGGTACAACATTAGTGTTGTCTGGATTCTGGCTGTTCCAGACACACAACGGGCGACAAATCAACGTTCCTTAGCCTAGTATAAAGGTGACAGATTCACAATGGGCAAACAACGAAAGATTATCGTTCAGGTAAAACAGGTAATTGTATTTATTTTCAAACGATAAATAAAATGTGAAAATCTGCACCATAGTCTAAATCAGCCGGTTATGAGTTATGATTTGTGATGTTAATTCTAATTTTTTTAATCAATCATCTTCAAAGAGAATTACTTGAAGTAATTATGATGGTTGGCAGATTCTGACTAACTTAATATGATCTTACATGACTTGTTTATGACTTTGATTTGTGCTTAAAAGTTGACCAACCATTTTTTCATTGAACTTATTCTGTTTGGTCAAATTTTGATTAATTACTGATTTCTCAAAGGATTTTTAGAAATTGTTGAAATTGCTGAAACTTTATTGGTGAAACTTCAAGAAATTGTTTTGAAATAATGATGATGGTTTATGACTGTTGATCTTACAGTTTCTAAATCTGACACTATGATATTTGTTTGATGGTTAACACGACTTCAATTTAAAGTCAAGTTTGTTGAAAATAATTCTGAGATAGTTTGTTGAAATTTCACAATCTGGTCTATAACATCCAACGAGTGATATTGAGTCAGATGCAGATCACACTGGTAATATAGTTGATAGATAAATTACTAGTGGAACGTGATTTTATTTCGAGACATTCATTTGCTACATCATTTTTCAAAGAAAATATCTGCAAATTTTTCACTTGGAATAATTTCTATTTTAGCAGAAATTTTTCTTAAAAACCCCTTCTAGAAAATAATTTCTGTTGACCTTGTATCAGATTAGTTATTTAAGAAAATTTGTTTTGATAATTATTTTTGAAATTGATTAACTAATCTGACCCCTTAAAAATTATCTAAAAAGATAGATAGTGATTGAAAATAAGATGAGTGTTGATATTAATCATATATTATGACTTGAGAAAGTATAATTAGAAAATTTCTTTACAAATTCAAACAAGAGTTATAAAAACTTTTTGTTGATAACTATTCCATGATCATTTCTATTTCTATCATCCGTCTATCGACCACCACTCATCAAAAATCAATATAGTATGTCAATATGTGGTAGTTTAAACGGGGAACCATTTGTGCTTCAATTTTATTATATTTCTAACAATAAAATCCAAAATATTCACTCTCATTTAAAAGTCCTCACGGTTATGCATGGGTGAATTACTTGGATTTTTGATTTTGTGCTTCCATGCTCATTTAAAAGTCCTCATGGTTATGCATGTATGGAACGCATATCAAAATTAATTAATTAAATAGACAAGTTGATTCTAATCCCATTTAAAAGTCCACACGGTTATGCGTGGTTAGAAGATACTTGAATTCATTTTTTTTATAAAAAAAATTTGGAATACTACTAATCTCATTTAAAAGTCCTAACGGTTATGCATGGTTAGTAGATATTCAAATTCCTGATATAAATATACCACAAATAGACATAACTATAAGGTTTTGTTTGATGAAATCATTCATATCATTCTAAAGTGGAATATGTGTCAATTAAAGTATTTATGATTTTTGTTTGATTTTCTTATTGAAATTCATATTTACACTCGATTGAGCTTTAATATTGTATTAATGTCTATCACTATATCTCTATTTTTCTATTACTATTATTCTTTTGCTGATAACAAAAGGGGGGAGAGAAAAGTTAAGATTTTGAAAATAAAGGTCAAAGATTTTCTAATTGCATCAAGGCTTATTCTCATGCATATATGTAGGGGGAGTATTGTGTAGAAAGAGAGCATTCAAATAGGGGGAGCAAACTGAATAATCAAATACATTTAATGTAGTCAAAATCTTAAATATATGTTTGTTATCATCAAAAGGGGGAGATTGTGGAATATGCAAGTATATGCTTTTTGTTTGATGATAATAAACATATATACATTCATTTAAATGTATTTGATATTGTACTATTTTATTTTTCACAGATTAAATAGATATTTGCTGAATAAAATAAATAATACAGAATTTGAATTCAAATGAATATTTTATTCAAACAAATATTTATTACAATTTTGATAGTACAATTTCAAGCTCTCACTATATACATCAATTTTGATCACAATACAATTACATCACGATTTCATAGTTACATCATTTCCTCACTACATATCACTCACACTCGTATTTATCTTCAACTTCATTCCAGTTTGAATCCATCATCTGAGCAATCTGCAAAAATATTCACTGACGTAGTAAGAAATGTTTTTGCAGTATAAAACAAAATGTGGATTTTGAAAATATTGTTTGCCTCAGTTATTTGGGTTGTTCGTCATCATTTGATTCTGAATTTATCACACACACGAACAACTTGTGACATGCACAGTGTATCACTGTACATGCCACAAGGCCGTGCACACCAATATATGTATATACACTTGATATATTTACAGGGACAAGTGAGCACAGGTCAAACCCAAATACAGGATTCAACTCAAGTGCAATAAAATGATGTCACAAGGTCAAATCCAAATTTCTGGATTCAACTCAAGTACTTGAACAAATGATCATGGCAGTGAACAAAGCAAGTGCACTAGTACAAAACTAAGCACAACAACCAACACAAGCAACACAATGACAGTGAAAGACTGCACAAATTCAAGAAGAGCACAAGCACAGTTCAAATGACCAGACTCGAGCATACATACAAGACTGTGCCACCAGACCAGCTACAACAGTGCAGTGACTACAGAGATGAACACAGTGCAACAAAAGTCAGTTGCAAGCATACAAATCAAATGTAAAGGAATGCAATCAAGATAGTAAAGTGTAGACCTAAACCAGAATCGAGCAAAATCAAAAATGCTCAGATCAAATGGAACTCATCACAATGCATATGTTAGCAGTGGTCGACTACAATACATCAAACCAGAACAACAAGTAACTCAAGCCAGTACACACTTATATATATACATATGTATATACACATGTATACATACAAGTAGTGACAACATATCAGACCACAAAAACAAAGTAGCAGTCAAACTAAAGTCACCAACAACACAATACAGTGGACACAAGCTCAAGACTGGTCAGGCACAAAGAAGACAAATGTAACATCAGCAACTACATATAAGAATCAGGAGAAGTAAAACAATGTACATGAAAACAACAACATCTATAAAACAATGTCCACAATGAAGAGCTCAATGCACATATGCTACAGATCAAACAAGCTAAAGATATCAATGTCACTGACTCAAGTGCACAACAACTAACCCAAAGCATGTAACAGTTTTAACAAATCAAGACGAAGTGGTCAAGAATCGAACACGTTAAAATTAGTCACTGTAACATGAACAAGTAACCAAGCTATAGACCAGAAAAAAGATATTCAATGCTCAGTTCAAAATGTTGAACAAAATCAGGTGATGTTCAGAATCAAACAAAGTCACAGGGGAGTTCAAAATCAAAGTCAAAGCAAATGTCATCAGACGAGTTCAAAAATTCACAACCTTGATGACCAAGTCAACCAAGCAAAATATATACAAAGTCGAACGAGTCAAAGCAAGGAATTCACGAAGCAACATAATCAAAGCCATGGTCATCACGTAATAAATCAACACCGTGGAGATGAAGAATCACGTATATACGTATTTTTGAAAAGGTCAGAAGAAATCATCAACATCCAATAATAATCGAATGGCCGAACAAAAGGTGTGACAAATTCAAAGAAATAAAATCAGACGATTATCAAGGATCTCGTATCCTATTTAAACAACCCAATCATCATTGGCAATGATCATTCGAGTTCAAGCTAACAGAAAACAATAAACCAATAACTCGAATCACATCGAGTTCAAGTACGAGAAAAACAGTAAAGAAAAAGGTAAAATTCACGTACCCAAGTCAGAATCAAACTCGATCATACGAGAAGCCGAAGCCAAGCTCAAGAAGACGGTCGATCGACTTGCCGAAGGACGATAATCACTAATTCGATCGATCATGATAAAGTCGGCATCATCAATCAAGCCCTAATTTTGAAAGAGCCGAAGCCCTAAATTTTCAGTTGCAAAGAGGAACGACAAAGCTGCCATTATTTTCACGAGATTGAAAAAGAGACGGGCCGACATTGAACAAAGAAAAAGGGCCACATTTTTCTTTCTTAAGTGATAATAGTTGGGCTATTTTTTTTGTTTATTATTAAGGCTTGGCTATTTTTAATTAGGGTTGTTTGTTTTAATTTGTTTTTATTTTTCTGTTTTAAAGTCTAAACTTTGGTAAATCACCGCCTAGAGGTTAGGTAGTGTCAGATTGTCTAGTTAGGGTTAGTTCAGTGAGCAGGGTGTGCGAGTTTATGAAACTCTATAGGCGGAGCAGGGTGTGCGAGTCTGTAGGAGTGTTTGTAAGCGGGATACTGTTTAATTCTAATAGAAATCTGGGAATGCAGCAGTAGACAGGGGTTGCCGAAGCTGGGTAAATTCTGTGTGTGATTTACTTTTCTGCATATTTATTTATCTGCTGTTTGCTTCCGCGTTTAATCTGAGAAAATTTGCTATAACCCTATTCACCTCCCCTCTAGGGTTAATCTAGATCCTACACAACTGTCCAGTTTGGATCTACTCTAATATATTGTATGTAAATTGGCATTTACAGCTTTCTTTGTATAAATGCTATTATTTGATATTATATTTAATCCGCTGCGAATGTGAGATTCTGTGCTTTGTTTTCTATTTCTTCTTCTACCTCTTTTCTTATTCCTAACAATCTGGAATTTCCGACGTTCGATTTCTCGGCATTTCTATGGTGAACGTATTAATGTCGAATTTTCAGGGTCGAAAATTCCCGATCGTTACACTCTATCTCACTAATAATGTTGTTATAATCACACTATAAACTCTTGGAAAATATTATGTATAAAATCAATAAATAGAATAATGATTCAAATAGGATAATATAAGAATGTTCGAAGAAGATAGAGAAAAGTTATGAAAAAAGTTGTCAGAAGTATGAATTAAGATAATGATATAAAAGTGCCTTCTAATGGTTAAAACGTGCATTGTAATTCAAATATTAAATGTATCTAAATAGACTATAACTATATGTATTATATTAGGAATGAAGGCTTTAGCAAAAACATGTCTAGAATAACACAATGTAATTCAACACTCCTAAAAAAGCACATAACCATAATTTGGTAATCTAGTAGAGTAACAACCTAAGCCAAAAGCTAGATGGGTTGATCAAAATTGTGTAGAGATGCCTTTCAATTCACAACTTTCAAATGCATTTATCTGATCAACAACTTAAATAAAAATTGAAGTGGAACTCTCTACAAAATCAATTTATAGAACATCCGATGCATGACAATGAAAAACACAAAGCGTAAGTCACAAGCAACCAAATAATATAAAAGATAAGTTGTAAACCTATTTTGCAAGCCTGTATGTTCAAAAAATGAATAACGCTATCATTCAACTTCTCAGTAAAACATTATCTGCACATCATTGTTATCCAAAGAAGTGTTGCCACCATTTCTTTTCATATCAGGATCATCCATCACATGTAGCTTTGAAATTTCTTTTCCAAGCCCCAAAGCCATCATGCAAACTCTAGATACTTAAACACAAATTTAAAGTAAAGAAATGTAAGAGAAACTACGGTTTCGAGCATATAAGTAGTTAAGAAATTCACAATTATTAATACTACCTATCACCCTGTCGAGGAAGAGAAGTAACCCATTGGAAACAAAATCTAGGGAAGTAAGTTCATAATTCAAAATGGAGGTTACTCACTACCAACGACAAAACTCATGACACCTAAGAGCCCTTTATCAACTTTTATGGGAAGAAGGTGACAATCACCCGAGACTAGTAGGCAACCGATGGCGGACTTGGAGACGGATTGATATCTTTTGAAATAAAATCCTAAACCCTAATTATTCAAGTGAAATTACCTAAGTATGAGAAGGAAGCTCATATTATTGAACCAAAAGTTAGATCCCCAAATTACGAGGCTCGAATTTACTGGAATAAGTTGGATTTCATTGAAAATCGTTTGTTATTTAGATCGTGGACTAGAAAATTACAAGAGTGAGAGAGGAAATAATATGTGTGGTTTGACAGCCTTAAAAATCGAGGAAAGGGACTATGAAAAATATTAATGTATTTCACCTAATTAGTTGTTAATAAATAAATTTAATTAATTTGGAAACACATAAATTGATTTGAAACACTTGAAAAAAAATTCATGCCCAGAAACGGTACACAAATGTTGCAAATTTTGAATTTTAGGTGTTTTTGATTCTACATTTTAATATAGTGTATGTAAAATAGAAAAACAAGTTACCTAGAGAGATAACTCTCATTAGTTGTTTTTTAAATGTCGATTAAAAACTATAACTCTTTATAAATGGCCCTTAAATGTCAGATCAAAGTCTTTTCAATTTCCGTTCAAATTACTTATGGGTCTAATTTATTAGTATTCTATATCTTTATTGTTCATATCAAATCATCTAAGGATATATATATATGCATAAAATTTACATTTTAAATCATAACCAAAACAAAGGATTTTTTATGCAAATAAAGTAATTAAAATTCATGTAACGCTCCGGATTTTCGCGTTCGAAAATCGACATCCATACTTTACATCGTACTCGAATGCCATAGATTTGACCGTTCAAATCCGAGTCGTCGAAGCTTATAACAACAATTAAGTAAAAAACACAGTGGAATAAAAAGAATAATACATTGATATACAATATCTGATACAATATCCAGATACAATGATGATACAATGAATATCTATATACATCAGAGATATGATACAACAAATAGCAGCGGAAAAGAAAACGATAACATCAGCAGCGGATAATTTCCATCTTCAAAGCGCCAATCCAGAAATAGCTTGAACTCCCAATAACGATGCATAAAGATAGCAAGTGCAGTCCATATCCAAAGACTGAACCAGCTCCAGAAAATCTACTAATCCTGACTATCTGAAAAACCCAACTCTAGACTGCTCGTGTAGAAAAATTTTGAGCATCCAGAGTTTAGGAAAGAAACAATAAACTCCGGATCAGTCATGGGACTGGTGTGAGCAACAAAAAAAGTTTATCTTTAAAAACAAATAGCATAAAATTTTGAAGTCAATTCGCAATGCTTTTGAAAAATGAGACTACCATAAGGCCTCCCGCCACACACACAATGCAAATGTAGAATTGGAGAAGATTTCTCCTTATGATAGTCAAAGATGCTTACTATGCAAAATCAAATCATTTTTGATATTATTATTAGTGCATAGTGTAGAAAAACATTTCGAAAGTAGAATATAAATCTTAGCCAGCATAGACATTTCGAACTATGCCTACTATAGCTACCATCCAAACAGTGGGGCACCACCATAAGTAGATGGCAGGTTCTACAACTAATACCGTACAAAGTTCGTATTTGGAAGATGGATTTCCAACAAATGGTCAGGCTAAGGAACTTCCTATTCCACGAAAGAAACGCCTCTGGCGGGACGCTCCGAGAACCAAACCGTTCTCTGCCAAACAAGGCCGGTTACCCCCCTTCCCGGGGAATATTACAAAACCTGAGATATGCCACCCCCGGTCCTTTGGGACCTTTAACCGAGGCACCTCGAAACCAACATCACTCATAATAGATAAGTGTATCCACACGAGTAAGTATCTGGGCTCCATACCATGATACTACCCTTTTCCAGAAGGAATGGTCATACCCTAGGGGAGCTACCCCTGAAACCTTGCCGCAACATTCCTGTTTCGACCATTTCCGGTTTGTGAGGCTCGACGAAGTCTCGTCCACAAAGCTATGCTTTTTCAAAAAGCCACGCTTTGGGTCAACAGATGATCAAAGCAATGATCACAAAGATAAATGATCAAACAAATGATCATATCGCAAATGATCAAACACTGATCATCACACAGCAACACTTAGCATGTCACATTACCAAATTGGGATATATCGCTGATAAATTTCAACTACATAACCTCTGAGCTCGTACGTCTCAGAGAAGGGTGTTAAGTGTAACGACCCAGAATTTTTAATAATTAAAATTTGAATATTTAATTAATTTTAAATATTAATAAATGAATTTAATAAGTCGAATAATTTATTTAAAGGATATAGGATTTAATTTGATAATTTAATCGATAATTTAATAATTGAAATTTCAGAAATAATTGAAATCTGGATTAAATGTGATTGAAAATGATTTATAAAGTTATATTAAATCATATTGGAGTTATAGTGACGTTATAGAACTTTTAAAATTGAATTTAGAGTTAATCTGTGAAAATTGAATATTTTAATATTTAATTATCGACTGAATAATAGCCAATTTTCGAACAGTCTCAGAATTGAATGAAACCAGTTCCATTGAATCCGTAATAGTTAGTTATTATCGGATTTCAATTTTCGTAGCAATCAGAGTTGTCGTTTGACCGTGGCAACTCGAAACGCATCGATATCGTTTTAATTTTAATTCGGCGAGTTAAAATAGTCATTTTTTAAAGTCTCGGATTTCGACGAAACTAGTTTCATCGGATCCGTAATGTGATATTATTGTAAGATTTCAAATTTCGTAATTTTTGGATTTACCGTTTGTCCGGTACGAATTAAAACGCCTCGAAATCGATTTAAATCGGTTTAATTTAAATTGATTGTTTATTGTCATATCTCACACATACGATCGAATTAGCTTCCGAAACCTATTCCATTGTGTTCGGAACGCGGGGTAAACCTTAGAAACGTCAGCCGGCACGCTCGATTTCGAGTTCGAAAAATCCGGATGAATAGTAATTTGGAAAATTTTCTATAAAAGACCCCCTCTATCTTCACTTTGCAAACAACTCACAAACCCTAGGGTTAGCTTCAGCAGCCGCCACCATTCATAACCAACGGCCAGAAAATTCGATCATTCCCCTTCCTTTTTCTCTTGATCCATTCACTTTCAAGCCTAGATTCCTAAATGAAAGTTGGAGAGGGGAGTGAGGTCTACAATCTGAACGGTGGAGATGAGTTTTCGACGATTGGGGAGGGTGTTTGGAGGCCACGAACGTGAGCAGTAAGTGCTCGTTTATTTCGAGCTGGGGAGCACCGCGTGGGGCCGGTCTGGGGGCGATGGTGGAGTCGGTGATGGCGCACGACGTGATGGTGCTTGATCGACCTAAAGCTAGTCGTGGTGGGGTGCGAAATTGCATGTAGAAGGGGCGGCATGGGTTAATTGGTCACGTATGTTACCTGGGGAGGGAAGAAGAGGCACACGGCTTGGATCTGAGATTTCGAAATGAACGGCCTTGATTGATTTTAGGGTTAGAAAAGAATTAAAGTTGTATATAAGTTTATATTTAAAATTCATGTAACTTTAAAAACGCATATCTTTTTGCTGCGAGGTCGGAATGGAACGAAACAAAATGCGTTGGAATCGTCTCGACGTGTACTTTGCTATGGAAATGAATTGGAGCCATTTGGAGCTAGTTTGGATTTCGGGTAAAATTAAACGCGTGTTTAATTTTATTCGAAATAAACGCTGAAATCAGAATTAAAATCACGGTGAGATTTTTCTCACTCAAATGAAGTTGGATTTTGATTGATATGATTGCTATTTGGATGTGATATTAGATATAGTAGGATATATCTATATATATGTAGCAATATATACATATTGGCATATGTATATATTGGATTGATTGATTTCCCGCCTCGTATAGCGGATGAGACCCTATTGCGCCGTTAGTAAGCGGATTATTTTTATAAAACCCATATACCGCGATATTCCACCTCGAAGTGGAATTGGTATTGTGCTAACGTCTTTGGATGCAGGGAAACATGTTGGAGGGATCCAACTGGATTCCTCAACTGTATTTATTTATTTACAGATATTGATGTATATTCTGTTATCATATGTTGATATATGATGTTTGATGTTGTGATTGACTAATTGGTGCTGTTGCATCATCGGATTCAAGTTTAAAAATAACGACTTCTACTTTAAAAGGATTTTTAAAGTGATTTTGGAAAGTAGACGTTTTATTGAATCTTTGAATTGATTTATTTCAAATAAATAAACGTCTAAGATTTTAAAGTTATAAAAGTTAAGATTTTTGTGAAATAAAATCAAAGTGTGATTTTTGAAATAAAAGTTAAGAAATTTATGAAATGGTTTAAATTGGGATCTCTAAAGTATTAGAAACGGTTTATTTAAAAGATGTACAAAAAAAATGGATATTTATAAATTTGAAATATTGGGATTATAAGACAAATTTCTATAAGTGTTAAAATGAAGTGTAAATGGGATTTCATAAGTTAATGAAATCTGAAAGTTTTAAATTTTGTAAAGTTTAAAAGAACGATTTCTTTTAAAATAAATGAATTATAAGTTATATTAACTTATAAATTGAATGGGTCATTAAAGAAGATGTATAAATCGAAGTTGTTATAGAATGGAAATAGAATTTATAAACGTTGTTTTTATAAATTCGAAAATAAATCAAATTTGATTGATTTTAAATATAGAGATTATTAAGGGAATTTTATCCACGATTTTGGACAGTGGATAATTCTTGAAATAAATGTGTAAAAAAGATTGAAATTTGGTTATTGAAGTATATTCACGATTTTGGACAGTGAATATATTATTGAAAAAAAATTAGTTATGTTTGGGAAAGCGATATTATAAATGAAGTTAATTGTTTTAAAAGATGTTTTAAAACGTGTGAACTATCGAAATCATAGATTTCAACATTCATTGTTGAAATAGACGTTTTCGAGGAATAAGGAAACGGTGGACTATAACACTGTTGTTATAGTAAATGGTTTCCGAAAGGAAATGTTTTTATATAGTATTGGGATTTATATATCTATCTAAAATCCGAATCCCTATACTAGTGATTTCGAGTCGTCGTAACGATGTTTTACGCAACATTCGTTTTGACTCAAATAGATGTTAAAATTAATGATTTCCTTAAAGAATGAATATATACTTAATTTTTGATTTAAGTATATCGAATATTTTCAAATGTTGAAAATAAATAGATTTGTGAAATACTTATTTTTAAATAAGTATGGAAATGCTTTTCCAATATGAAATGAACTGTTTTGAGATTTTATCTTCAAAGATAAAATGAAATGTGGAAATTGATTTGAAATTGTTTTCAAATAGTTAAGTGTGGAAATTTTATATCTAGTAAAGATATTTTTGAAGATGAAATAATTTGGGAAAAAATATTTGGAATCTGATGATGTTGCGCATCTTTATTGATAGTTAAATAACCGACTATCAATAATTACCTTGAGTAGGTATTTGTTGTGAATTTGGATGAAATTGAGTGCCACACTTATTTTTGAATAATCGCTCACTATTCGGGTTAGCCGGGAAAGGACCATGGGGTCGTATAACCCATTCCGAATATGTGATACGTCGTTATGAATTGCATTCGAAGACCGGTGTTGAAGACCGGATATTTTTGAAAACGGAAGGATTACCGTCGAGTTACTCTACATCGGCTGATCTCCGGTTTAGAGGTTTTATCACCCTTAGTGACGGGAAGTCCGGACGTGATTAGAAATTTATCCGGATATGCAAGGGCTTCGTGAGAAGTGCCTTCGGTTCTGTTCGATCCCGGAACAAACTTGTATGGATTGTGTGTCTGACGTTACAATTTGAGATATAAAGCTGATTTCTTTCAAATATATTTCTATTGGTGGCGGAGAATTTATTCTCTTAGCTTAACACCCTTCTCTGAGACGTACGAGCTCAGAGGTTATGTAGTTGAAATTCATCAGCGATATATCCCAATTTGGTAATGTGGCATACTGAGTGTTGCTATGAAGTGATCAGTGTTTGATCATTTGTGATATGATCATTTGTTTGATCTTATATCTTTGTGATCATAGGTTGATCATTTTGTTTGACCCGAAGCAGGGCTTTGTAGAAGGCGTAGCTTTGTGGACGAGACTTCGTCGAGCCTCACACCCCGGAAATGGTCGAAACAGGAAGGATGCGGCAAGGTTCTAGGGAGTAGCGCCCCTTAGTGTATGTCATTCCTTCTGGATAAAGGTGGTATCATGGTATGGAGCCCAGATACTTAACCTCTGTGGTTGCTGCAAATTTATTACTTTGTGGTTGTTGGAAATCGGGGATCCTTGGGAAGATCGGTGACGATCGGGGGATGGCATACGCGTGTCAGTAGTTACCTACTTTTGCAGAGGTAACCCGGCCTTGTGTTGGCAGAGATCTAACCGTAATGTTAGGTTATTTCTCGGGTCGTCTATTCCAGGGACGTACCCATCGTGGAAAAGGAAGTTCCTTAGCCTGACCATTTGTTGGAAATCCAAAGAAACAATACGAGCCTTTACGATTTCAATTGTATAACCTGTCTCCTCAGGAGGCAGTTATAGCAGGCATAATATAATGGTACCTATGCTGGCTAAGATTTATATTCTACTTTCGAAATGTTTTCCACTATGCACTAATAATAATATCCAAAATGATTTGATTTTGCGTAGTAAGCATCTTTGACTAACATAAGAAGAAATCTCCTCCAAGTCTGCGTTTGCATTGTGTGTGTGGTGGGAGGTCTTATGGTAGTTTCATTTTTCAAAAGCATTGCGAATTGACATTAAAGTTTTCCTGTTGTTTATTTGAAAGAATAATTGTTTTACGATCTCACACCAGTCACCATGACTGACTCGGAGTTTATTGTTTCCCTTCTAAACTCTGGGTGCCCACCAATTTCCACACGGGCAGCCTAGAGTTATATTATCAGGATATTCTAGATATTCTGGAGCTTTGGAGACAAGCTGGATGACGAGACGTAGTATTTGTACCTGATATTATTTATTCCGCTGTGTATTCTGTATGAGGACAGGTTATATAACTGTCCATTGTTGTATATTGACTCTGATTGATGTATGTATAAAATGATATAGTTCTTTTGTTTTAAAGATTATTGATTCATCTATTATATATTGTTCCGCTGCGATGTGTAAGATTCTGATATTGTCTCTGTTTCTGATGTTGTTCTGTTGTTCTTCTCTTCTTCTTCTACTCTTTTCTTCTTCTTCTACCTTTTTCTTCTTTCTTAAACCCTCACTATTGGAGTTTCCGGCAATCGATTTCTCGGCAGTCGATAAAGGGAGTATCGATGTCGAATTTTCGAAAGTCGAAAATTTCCGTACGTGACATTAAGCTAAGAGAATAAATTCTCCGCCACCAACAGAAATGTATTTGAAAGAAATCGGCTTTATATCTCAAAGTGTAATGTCAGACATGTAACCATACAAGTCTGTTCCGGGATCGAACAGAACCGAAGGCACTTCTCACGAAGCCCTTGCAAATCCGGATAATTTTCAATCACGTCCGGACTTCCCATCACAAAAAGAGTGATATAAATCTCTATACCGGAGCAACTCAGTGCAGAGACATTCGACAGGTTGTCCTTTCATTTTCGAAAATATCCGGTCTTCAACACCGGTCTTCAAATGCCATCCTGATACGACGTATCACTAATTCGGAATGGGTTATATGACACAAAGGTCTTTTCCCGGCTAACCCAAATAGTGAGCGCAATATTTAAAAATATATGGATATTGGGATTTCAATTAAGTCACAACTTATTACCCAAAATCTTTCTTCAAATGGTTTAAACAAATTACCATTTTAATCTTTTAAACAAAAATATTCATTTTAACAACCTTCAACGGTTTAAACAATTTTCACATTTTAATCTTTTAAATAAAAGATTTAATTCACAAAGTTCACTCAGTTTTCACAAAGATTCATTCACAGATTTCAAAACAATTTCCGTTTCAATTGGATTAACTCGTTAAATCTTTAAATCAAAGTTTTAACTTATAGCTTTCAAAACAATTTCATTCCGAATGGTTTACATAAATCATCATTTTAAATCTGTTAAAAATAAACAATTCAATTCATAGCTTTCAAAAACAATTCATTCATAACTTGGAAAAGCATTTTCAATTCAATCTTGAAATTCCTTTAATTAAACTGGAATTTCATTTCTTATCTGAAAGCTTTTATCATTTGAAAACAAACAGTTTTCATTTCGGAAAATCTGATTCATTTATACGAGTTAAGATTCTTGGGTTAAATCCAAATTCTCAAAATTATACTTTTAAATGGTTTAGATTCATACAAACACATTTATATCATCTTTAATCCCTAGTTTCAAATCATAGGATTGAATTTCAAACTTGAATTCAAATCAAATTATTTAAATTTCAAAACTCGATTAAGTTATTCAAAATAACTTTTATCCTTGAAATTCCATTTAAAAAGCTTTTCACTTTAAACCCAAATTTCTAATTTCAAAATCAATTGAAATTAAAATTTCAATTTCAAAAACATCAAATTTAAATTATCTGTGACTTAACCGATTTCCACGTGAAATCCATATTTGTGTGTGTAAAAGTGTAGTCTAGGGGTTTTACACAGTAGTGCAACATCATACAATCATCACAGATCAAAACACAGAAACATAGTTGATAAGCAATATAAACTATAATGCTTATCTCACAGATCACAGATACATATATACAAATGCATCATAAATAAATGAATAAAATACACAGATAATCCCCAGAATGAGGTATCACAGATGTAACATCCCATCTTTTTGTATGCTTAAGCAGACACACGTGCCAACTTAAACCATACAGAAGGGTGGATTGTTATGGGGTAAATAAGAAAAAGTAGAGAAATAAAAGAAACAAAATAGAATCTTGCAGCGGAACGATAAAATATAATAATCAAATAACAATTCATGAAGCTGTTTTACAAAACATTTGATTATACTTATACAATACATATCAGAGTCACACATACCAGAGAATGATAATTATGCAGCGGAATAAAATGTTGCAGTAGAATATATAACAAATAGTAATAATAAAATCTTCGTCTTCGTCCTTCAGAAATAGGGCCTTCAAATCCTGAAATGCTCAGGCTGACCCGAGCGAATTGAAAAGACAAAACACTCGAGTCAGAACTAAAAGATCTTATGTAAGTTAAATCAATGAAATAAATATGAGTGTAAACGGCGTCAGAGATGTTTACGGGGTTTGACATCTCCTATCCAGTGTCTAACGTGAGTGCAGTAACTTAAGAGATGTTCGGGATTCACATCTCTTAAGGATCCGTTAAACTATCTACTATGTAGTAATATTCGCTATATACAGTAGTGTCTAATCAGTAAAGTATAATCATATAGAAAATAGCGTTAAGGGGATGGAGAACCTTAACGCGGTCGGATCTTAAAATCATAATCGTAGTAAAGCTCGATATGGTAGGTGACACGGCACAACTAGGCAATGCCAGGGTAGATATACCAATTACGCACACGGACTGATGGATACGCATAGCAACCACTACCGTTCCACCTCGAACAACACTCCCAAATCGGAGGATGGCCATCTAATCAATCACAAGTAAGAGTATAATATCGAAGAAATATGTCCGAGAAGAGGTGCTACCTCACTGGTCCGAGATCACTCCTGTTTTAGCCACCTTATGCCAACTCACGGGAGTTGGGTCCACGTAACATACCTTAAGAACGTCGCCACCATCCTACTTCATTCTGGAATCTCCACCGCGTACACGGTTGTCAAAGTGGTTTTCGGTATCGACAGAGAGTATGTCCATATCCGATCTCGGTCTCTTTAACAAACAATCGTTATTATATCACCGTGGTCGTTTTAAAATATATTATACTTTTAAAAACACAATCTGTAACGACCCGCCACTCATTCCACAGAATGACGCATCATTAATAAGAAAGAAAGGGATAGAAAAGAGAAAAGAAGAGAAAAGAGAAAGAAACAACAACAGATACTCATAGCGGAAACGGAACAAAATATAATATATCACATAACTATTACATAGTATACAACACTTATCAGAGTTACACAGCATATACACATCACATACTAGACAGTTATAAACATCTGTCTAGACATTACAACACAGATACAATACAAAACTCTATCACAGAGATTAACACAGCGGAATACTATATCTACGAACGCTGAAGCCTCCTGCTCCATTGCTCCTCCAGATTACTCGTCAAAGCTAACCTGAATCCCTTGGCTACTCGTAAAAATTTGAGTACCCAAGAGTTTATAAAACAGAAATAAACAACTTGGGTCAGACATGGGTCTGGTGTGAGTAACAGGTTAAACTTGTTTAACTTCAAAACCTTTTGAAAGAAAAGGTATCCCGTAAGACTTCCCACAAATAAACATGGGTAAGTTTTTACCTTACGCTAACCAAAACATTTGATAGGAAATTCGATTGTATTATAATAGGGTCTAGGGTTTTCAAATAAATATGAAATAGCTGAAATTGTTACATTATTAAATTCCAGCATACTAGCCAACAAAGTGGGTTATACAATCAAGTCCGTTATCACTTATTGGAAATTGGATTCCATACAATGGCAGGGCTACCGGGGTACCGCCCGTCACAGTACGTGGCCTAGATCACCGTACCGAGGATCACTCCCAATCCCCTGCAACACAAGGTCGGAACATCCCTTACTGGATAATTCCCGCACAAGATACCTCACGGTTGGGATCAGCAACCGCACCACTAAGTCGAAAATAGAAAGGGACATCTAGACAGAGGTAACCTTGTCCTACTTGGGTGCTACCCACTAACCTTGCTGCACCTCCCCTGTTTTAGCCATTCCCGGTTTGTGAGGCTTGAGGTCACGATTACCTTAGAAAAGAACACATCACTTAGAATGCTCATCGTCCACCTGACGATGTTCTGAAAGCATTCAATCCATACAAGTTCGTTCCGGGTTCGAACGAAACCGAAGGCATTATCTCGTTACACTCGTTTTGGAATCACCCTCAGAGTTAACGACAATAACCCTTGCACTCTGAATCTTCATCTTCACTTGATTCACGACCTATCGTTAATTTGGATCGATGTGGTATTCGGGTCTCCAGACCTGGAAATCCGGTATACGGAAACCCGATCCCGGTCTCATCGAAATCCAAAGCGTATCTTTTAAGGCCAAGTTGTTTTAAAGTTAAAACAATTCAATTCAATTATCTTTATACACATAGAAGGATAATTCACAATAGATAATCAACATTATCAGATAATCCATATTATCATCACAATTCAACTAAACATCCATATCACACAGCATATATCTCATCAGAGATATCAATCAATGCAAAGCATTCAATATTATCATCCATTCTTAAGTAATGATTTATACCATTTCTAATTAATTTAAAATGAATTAAATTAATTACTTCATTCTATAAATCCTGCTTACTTAATCATTAATTAATTACAAATTAATTAATTATCCTTTAATTACCCTTTAATTCCATTCAGGTAATTTATCTTTAATTAATTACTTAAATTAATTATCCTTAACCACTTATAGTAATTAACCTTTAATTACTTCATTAATTAATTTACTAAAATTAATTAACTTAATCAACTATAATTAATTACATTAATCCTTAATTAATTACATTGATTAATTACTTCATTTATTAATTATTTCTTAATTAACCAATCTTAATTACATCATTAATTATATTAATTAATGATCCTTAATTACAACTTAATTATTAATTACTTAATTAAATTAATTACATTAAGTAATTAATCTTTAATTAAACAACATTTATTAATCACCATTGATTAATCTTCAATCAGTAATTAATTACCCTTAATTACTTTCACTAACTAAATTAATTACTCCTTAATTAATTCCTTAATTAATCCCTTGATTAATTATTCAAAGTAATTAACTCAAATTACTTCTATTAATAAAATCATTATTCAACTAATTACTTCCAGTAATTATCTTATTATTTACTTCTCTAAATAAACTTACCTTAATAATTACATTAAGTAATTATTATCAAATCATCTCTTGATTATTCTAAATTAATTAAACTTAATTAATTAATTTAACTAAATCAAATTAACTTCAATTAATTACAATAAGTAATTAATTCTTAATTACTTCCAATAAGTAATTACATTTAAACAAATTCTATAATTGATTATCTTTAAATTAATTAATCTAATTAACTATTTAATTAATCCTATTAATTAATTATTTAATAATCCATAGTTAATGACCTTCATTAACAATTATTTAATTACTTTTCTTAAGTAATTAACTTTAATTAACCATTATTAATTTCAAATTAATAAATCTTAATAATCAATTAATTAATCTCTAATTATTTAATTAATTAAGTGTTAACCATAACTTAATTAATCTTTAATTACTTTATTAATTAATCATTAATTAATACTCAAATTTATAATCCTTAATTACAAATTAATTATTCTATTTAATTAATCTAAACCTTAATTAAATTAATTTAAATCCTTAAGTACTAAATTAATTAATCCAAATCATTAATTAATTAGATTATTTAAACCATTTTAAATTAACTTAAAGATTTAAATTTTTTTAACTTTAAGATAAAACATTTCTTCTCCATGGTTAAATGATCTTTCACAAATACATTTAAAAATATCCATTTTCAAATTTACTTTAAAATTTCATTTTAAATCCGGTATTTAAAATGAATACCAACTTATTTTTAACAAAGTTTTAAAACCAATTTAAAACTTCCACATGTTAAAGAATTTTTATATCTTATAAAAGAATTTAAATCAATCCCCTTTAATTTTCAAAACATTTAAATATAAACTTATTAAACATTTGAATTTATAAAACTTATTTATCTTAATCTAAGATTCAAAACTAATCCTGACTCCATAATTTAAAACTTGATTTCAATTCCTGTTTTAAAATATTTCTTTACAGTTTTTAAATTTAGATTTAAATTTATATTAACAGGCTTTTTAAAAACCTGGCAACACATACAAGTACTCGAGACTTCACCAAAACACTTCGAGTCAACATCCTAAATACTTCGAGCCTTGCTCAAAATAACTCGAGAAACACTCGAGAATATCATCTTCCCCAACACTCTATACTCCAGAAATTTACCCGAGACCATACTAATTTACTTCGTCTCGAAACTTAAAAACTTCGAGTCTCACATACGAACCACTCGAGAAAACTCGAACACCATCCTCTCTGTTATAAACCCAGACATCACCAGATTCACAAATTTGCACCGTGCACGTGCACCAGAAATGCGGTCGCCTCCGACCATCCACGACTACGTACGCAAGTCGACGATCATCTCCCAACCTAACTCCGATCATTCAATCTTCGATCTATACTCGAAATCAAATTCGAGTATCCCCACCCAAAAACTGGAACAACAGGAGCTTCCCATCCAAACCTAGCAACGCCACGACCACGATCCTCCGACCACCAGAAACTCTGCAACTCCGGTCATGCTCTCACATACGACCAAGCTTCACTCCCTCAAAACCCCATTGCACTCGATTCACTAGGGAAGACGTGGTGATCCAATTGTCACGGAAGTTAAAAACTAGGGTTAAAATTTTTAATACTAAATCATTTCTGTTTCGAATCATTAATTCAAATTCCAGTAATTTTCCCTGAATCTTTGATCAACCCACTACTACCAGAAACAATATTTGTCAATCCAACCTCCTAGATCATCAGTTCTAACCCAAAATTCATTTTTAGTTAAAACTAGAACTGCTCCTTATTTACTAAACTAAAAATTATAATTTCAATGCTAAAAATCATATTATAGTCTAGGTATTCCATTTATAAACCTGGAATTATAAATTACAAAGTTTAAATTTCCACTTTTTATATAACATTACTGTTATTATGGTTACAGAGAGACTCAGACTAAAAGGTTTGACTTAAATTAAACTTTTTAACATTTATATATGATAAATCAAACCATTCTTGTTTGTAAATTAAGTTATTACAAAAACTAGATCCAATGGTAAGAGATTTTAAAAGGAATTCTCGAGTCTGGCAACAAACAGAACAGAATTCAAAGATAACAAACATGCACACATAACTACTCATCCATGTATACATAGAAACTCACATATATAATCATACATCAATACATAGATATGCAGAACCACTTTTAAATATCCACATGCAACCATCTTTCATAACTTAAATCTTAAGAATAGAATGTTACTCACCTGTTTAAAGATGACAGAGGCAGTTTAATCTTTTTTGGAAAAGCTTTTGAACTTAAAACTTGAAACTGAGAGCTTGAATGCTTTTGCTTTTTGCTTATTTGATTTAAAACTTGAACTGCTAGATTTTAAATTGCTTTAAATCTACATGCATGCTTGCTCCAGGTTGAAGAAATGAAGGCAAACAGACTTGAGATGATTCCAGATTGAAAATGAATGCAGACTGTTTTTCTTGAGTTGATTCCAGAGATGAAAAGAATTGCATTTTTGATTTGAAAATTTGATTATAGATCTTTGATTTGGTTTGAGGAATTCTCAGATTTGTTTTTGAAGAAGAATGTTGGCTGATCTGATTTGCTTCAGATTTGTATTGGAGAATTGGTTTGGGTTTTCTTGGTTTTGAAATGAAGATTTAAAAAGAAAATGAAGTGAAGATATGCAAATGTATATATGTATGTAAATTATGATAAATAGAAATAAAAGAAAAAGAAAATAAATAAGACACTTGTCACAAAGATTTGTTACTTAAATTACACATGTTAACATGAAGCCTAATAGGATGACATTTGTATTTTTGCTAACTTTTATTTATTTTAAAAGTAAATTAAACCTTTTCTTTATTTATTTAAATGCTTATCTATATATATATCTTTTTAAAGAGAAACAAAAACTAATTATATTTTATACATAAAAGTTTATACAAATATTCTAAAATCCAAAACAATTTAAATATCTATTCTTTTGAATTTCAAAACTTAAATTCAAATTCAAGTTAAATTAGATCCTAAGATTCAATTAAAATATACAATTATTTATCAATTTAAAAATAACAATTTTATAGTCTTTTAAAATCTATTCATATAAAATTAAAAATAATATATTATACTTATTATTTGAAATTAACATATTTGATAATTTAAATAATTTATATAAGAGATTATATTATCAAGTAATATTTTAAAAAGAAATAAAACAAACCATTTTTGTTAATCTTATTTATATTTAAACTTAAGTTAAAATATATTTTAACCAATTTAAACATTTACCTAAAGTATATTTAAAACTATAAAGTTATTTATTTAAATATCTTTGAAAAGTCATATTAAATTAAATCTAAATTTCCAATTTGCCCAAAGCTTTCTATTTACAATATATACAAATAAATATATATATTCAAATAGAAAATATCTTATTAACTATTTTAAAAGACTAAATCATCAATTAAATACTTAGTTAAATCAGATTATTAAATTAAATTCAGATTTCATTATCAAAGACCATCAATATCAATTTAATTATTTAACAGATTATTAAATTGATATTGCTCAAATTTCAGGGATATTACACAATCATTGCCCTTTCAAAACGTATCCTTTACTTCAAAATAGTATATACTTTAAAACCAAAATATTTTTGCCATTTCAAAACATATCCTTTAGTTCAAAATAGTATATACTTTAAACCAAAATATTATTACTATTTCAAACCCAAATTGTCAATGTATTATTTCCATTTCAAAACCCAATTCAATAATATATCATTTAAATAAAACCAAATTTCCAATCACTAATCTTTCTTAAATTTAGATAACTTGAAATATTCTTTTAAATCATCTTAAACCCAAACCACAATTTGAAGTCATATTTCTAAATTTTCAATTTCAATAGGTTTCAAATCCATATATTCACAGATAATTCTTAAATAAATTCTATTTCAAATAAATTCATTTTTCAAACCACATTACTTTCAAAGTTATAACAATTTCGAAAACCAATACTTTGAAAACAATAATACCTTAATTTCAATAAACCATTTCAATTTTGATATATTTCAAGAGTTTAAATATTCCAAAATTCCCAACCAAATCTGATAATCTTATATACACCTTAATTCAATTTACAATTATTTAGTTTAGAAATATTTATTTAATAAATTCAAGATCACTTAAATAAAGCTCATACTTGAAATATTCGTAAATCAAACTTAACCATATATAAAATAATATTTATATAATATCAAAATTTAATATTTATTAAACCGTATATTTCTTTCCAAACCATAGAAAATCCCTTAAAATATTTTATATATAGACCACGGTGCCTGTATATAATTTTCTATCCTATGGTCAAGTGATACGGATATTTATCATTTCAATCCGCAATTTAAAATAAAATTACGGTTATATATCATTTCAAACCGCAATCCCGAATAAAATAAAAATGCATAATAACTTGCAGTTTATACAATATAAAATATAGCATTCATTCATCCAAATATCAATAAACAACCATTTATTACAATCATCATCCAATTTAAACAAAACATCAATATAAAGCATATAAAATATAACAGACATCAACAAATAGTTTATATTCAATAAAAATTAATAACTGTTCAACTGGCAGTTTATATGCAATAATAAATAAATTTAACTCGCAAATTTTATGCAATAATAAAATTAAATAACAATTAAATTTAACTAAATGTTATCTAACTGAGATGGTGATTAAATATATGCCCAAACAATCGTAGATAAATTTTAAATCACATCAAAATTTAATTTAACAAACATAAGAAATCTTAGAAGTTGTGAGTGGGTTAAAACACTCACCTTTTGAATTTAAATTGAATTTAAATTCAATTTAAACCCAAAAATTTTACAGTCTCAGAATTCATCCAAACTAGCGTCAAAAGATCTGGAATTTCAATACGATCCTAACAAAAGAAACCGCGTCCAAATCCGAGTCCGTATGCAAAAGTTATGAAAATTTGAAGATTGGAAAATTCTGGTGCTGAGTCGACTTCGAGTTCAACCCGGTCCGCCGCCTCAAATACCCGGTGCTTGCTTGGAGTTTTTGCGAAAACGACCCGATGACCCGAGTAGTTTTCTTCCCGACTCGGAGTAGCTCCAGGGTTTTTCCCCTTGAAACCCAAAGCGCGACCCGAAGCGCGTAAATCTCGATTTTTTTTTTGAAATTAGATTTTGGAATTTGGGAATTAGGTTTTGTCTGCCATTGGAATGAGGAGCTAAGAAAAAGATGAATTGTATGTACAGACAAATGAAGGTTAGGGAGGCTAGGGTTTATAACAGGAAATATATAGGCAGGGTTGACATTTGAATGGATGGATAAGATAGATTTACGCGCTAACGCCAAAGTGGTCCAAAAAGCCCGTTCTGTCTCCGGAACGAAATTGAGTAAACCCATATATCAATATAGGTGTTTTAAAATATTCTGAGTGCGATGGAAAAAGTTTCACGTCCAAACTCCATTGTATGAAGAAGTTATGCTGAAAAAGAAATTCTCAAATTGATTTCAAAAATTGATTTCAATTAAATTGATTTCAAAGCGTTTCGCGTTCGTACGATCAAACGACAAGTCCGATCGTTACGACACTTGAAACCCTACAATAATTCACTGATACGGATCCGATGAAACTAGTTTCGTCGAAATCCGAGTCAGTGACAAAAATGGCTATTTTTATATTAATTAAATAAATTAAGAATTAGTAAATAAATCCAATTTTTATATTTCAGTTTCGGAATTGGCAAATTTTATCACGTAAAAATTTTCAAACATTTAAAATGATTTAACAATTTTTAAATGTCAATTTATTAAAGATTAAATCAATATAACTCTTAAATTTCACAAAATTCAAAATTATAGGTAAATTTCCAAAATTTCCATAAATTTTACTTTACCCATAATTATTCCATTCATATTTCAAATAGGAGGGCTTGCCATTGGATTTAAAATTATTACATAAATATTTCCCATTATTCAACTAAAATTTTAATTTAACGTAATAATTAAATTTTCATTTCATTTATTTCAATAAGCCCAACAATTAAAAATTAACAAATTAACTCATTATTAAAGATTCAACTTCAATAATTCATAAAGTTCATCATCTTGATTTACTCATTAATTCATAATTCTTTAAACCAATTCCCTTCTAAATTTTAAAGTAACTAAATTTACCAAATCATAGTTTTTAATTCAATTTCTTAAAATAACCCCCTTCATTATAAATTGAATCTAATTTATTAAAATAAGTTTCCAAATTTAATGTATTAGATTCAATTTCACTTTTTAACTTACACTTAAATTTAGGTTATAATCAATTTATGCATATTCCTTTCTTAGTTACTATTTTACATCTTGCATAAATTTCACAATTAACCATTATTATTAAAGTAACGCTAATAATAAATACGACCTTATTATTACTCAACATTTAAACGAACGTTACTTCATTTCCATTAGTGTAACATTTATTTCCTTATCACTTATTACCAGTTCAAATTTCATTAACAATAAGTAGGTAATTTATAATATATGTTTACAAATTTTGAATTAATCGTTATTCAAACCACTATTCATTATTATTTACTTAAATTTAGCATTAATTACCTTGCATTACATTGTTGCTTAAATTCCCAATCCGATTGCAATTAATACTCTAAATAAATACGCTTACTCCTTTCGTTATTTATTAATTGTCACAAGAAACGTTTAATAATTCAACAACATTGTAATTACTAATTACCTACATTGATTGTATACGTTTTCCATTATTATCATTTATTAGAATTCTGTTCAACTTTCCATCTTATGCATATAGTTAACCTTTATATTGATTTTACCTTCAAAATTTCCAGTTATTCTCTTAACTTACAAAAAAAAACAATGATTAATTTCATTTTAATCGCTATTAATTACAGGCATTGTTAACGGACAATAGTTGTCACCATTTTACAATTTTTAACATTTGAAATTTATTCTCTACAACAATTATTACCTATCAATATTAATTTGCCCATAAATACAAAACTTTCAATTGTTCTTATTATCATATTCCATTTACTGTTAACAATGTGTTTATTACATTATATCAGTTTAATATTTTCCTTAAATCCTTATATTCATTTCATATACAGGTAAAATTCTTTTCACTACTTAAAATCATTTGAATTAACTTCGAATTACTATAAGTAGTTTTTTTTATTATTTATTTTCCTTCTAAATTTAATTACAAACACCTATTAAATTAACAAATTTAATTGTCGAAATTTACGGGTCGTTACAACAGATCACATAGGACAATCAATTCAATTTATTTCCAAGTAAATTAATTACTTTCATTTAGTAATTTCATTTAAACAATTTATAATTGATTATCTAAATTAATTAATCCAATTAATTATTAAAATAAATCACCTTAATCAATACTTAATAATTCTTAGTTAATTATCTTCATTAACTAATAACATATCTTAATCACTTTCTTAAGAAATTATCTTAGATTAAATCATTATTGATCATTTCAAATTATAAATTAATCTAATTAAATAAATCATTCTTTAATTATTATTTTTCTAAAGAAATTACTTGCATTAATCATGATTAATGAAAATTGATAAACCATTAATACTCATTAATTAACCCAAACCTTAATTAACCATTCTAATTAACTTAAAAATTTTTGAATTTCAAATCAATAAGCTTGGTTAACCTTAAAGAAAACTTATTCTCATTAATAATTTTATTTATCACTTTCTTATGTTTGAAAACATTTACTTCAAATTTACCTTTAAAATTTCATGTTAAAGTAATGTTAGTCTTATAAAAGAAATTCAAAGGAGTTTAAACTCAATCATTTAAATTCAAATCATTTTATAAAATATACTTGAATATTTTAAAGTTGTTTAAATACTTTAAATTCTATAAAACTTTATTTATTTTCAAAAGTTAATCTGAATTCCATCTTTCAAATTCTAATTTTAAACTCATATAAAAATCTGATTTAAATTCAAATCCTTTTTTTTTAATATAAATAGACAGGTTCAGGTTCTAAAATCTGGAAACAACTTATACTCGAGCACTAAACTATCTACTTCGAGTTTGGACCCGGCATTTTCCTGTTCTTCCCCGAGTCCCCCCTGCAACACACGCGAATATCACCCAGGCACGAGTTCTTCCTCCCTATACCATCGCAAACTACTCCAGACACGCACAGTCCAGCCGTGCACGTGCACCATTGATCCAACGCCCTCCGACCATCGCCAAGTTCACCCACACGTCGACGACTACCATCTCGTCATGAACGATCACCCAGGCACCCTAATTGACGACGAAAACGAAAAACAACCCATTCGTTCGAATTTCTAGAATCCAGAACCACTAACAAAATCGCCTCGCTCCGATGTTACAGATCACCGGCGACTACGTGATCTTGAATCAAGCTTCACCGTGGACCTACGAAGCTTTTCCCCCCATACCGATCACCCCAAAAATCTCATCGGCGTTGAAATCGACACTCAAACTTCCACGTCCAGAAGTGGTCATGAAACCCTACTTTATCGATGATCGGCCACCATAGTGCTTTAAAAAATCACCTAGTATTTTTCCTAGGTTCGCTGACTCATCTACTTCCTCCAGCCGTAATTCTGACCTACCAAAATGCATCAGCCTCCAAAAATTACCCAAAATCAAATTTCCAGGAAAACCCAAATTCCATATCCAATCCTATTTTAAAAATCTGGATTTTTGTTTTAAAAATCATAATTTTGAATAATGATTCAGTACATAAACATGAATCAATATAACTCAAAATTTTATTTATTTCATTATATAAGTTTTCACTACAAACTTCCTGTTTACAGAAAAATTCTAAACTTATTTTGCTTAATCATATTTTCATAAGCTAGATGAATTTAAAACTTAACCAGTTTGTTTTAAATCCAAAGCTTTAAAGTTTTCATAAAAAAAAACTTAAATTTTGTTTATCTATAAAACTCTGTGATCAAGTATGAACAGAGAAACATAATTTCAAGAATGCAGATTCAATTTCATTCCTACTTCTAGATGCAGGCATCATCAAACAAGCTTCATTATCACAGAAATTATTTAAGCAACAAATTATTAACCTACTTAAAATTTTAAATCAGTTGTTTACTCACCTGGCTTTTGAAAGAACAGAGACAAGAAGGCCTGGAAATTTGCAACTAGCAGTGTTTGTTCTTGCTTTGATGATCTGCTTTGTTGTATCTTTGTTTTAAGTTTGAAATTTGTTTTAGTTACAGTTTGTCTCAGCTTGGAAATAAATGAAACTGAGATGATATACATACATGTAGGCTTTGCTTCATATGCTTTGTTTAAGGTGATAAAATAACTATTTGTTTGTACGCTTTCATCATCATTTTTTTTTCTTTGTTTAGTGTTGTTGGAGGCTGATGTAAAACAGTCTGGGGGCTGATAGTTCATTTGGGTATGGGGTGAGATGTGTTAGAGGTATGGCATTTATTACCTTGTACAATCTATACTTAAATATATATATTTCCCTTTCTTTAGCTCGGCTGATGATGCTAGTTTGATCTTTGAATTTGTTTATACTATATGGTGATATTGTTTGTACCATAAGCATGTTGAGAAATGCTTGCATCAGGGAGAAGTCACTCTCTGCTTGTACTTGTTCATGTATTTGTTTCTTTTGTCTTGTTTTATATGCTCATGTATTTACTTTGTACATAGATGTTCATTCGTATGTAGATATAATCTTTTCTTTGTTTACTTATGCATCTATATTCATTGTTTGTTTGTTTGTTTTTTTATCACTTTGTATTTTAGCTCAATTACTTATTTAATACTTATTGTTTTTATATTAAATTTATAAATTCAAATTATTATTAACCATTTATTGTAATTTTTATTACTATCATTTATTATCAAACCATTTATTTACAATTTTAAATCCAAATAATATATATATATATATTAATTATTTTCAAATTCACTCGTATATGTCCGAATACTTATATACACATATACATACAATATAATTAATAATTAAATGATTTTATATATTTGCTATTTGGATCGGGGAAACTCGCTCTCATTTATAATAAATTGTACAATTTTAATTCAAAAATTCATTTAATTATAAATTTAAATTAAATTAAAATCTAGGGTCGTTACAATTCAACAACATATATACAAATATTTTGATTCTTATTACAAATTATATATATGTATGTATGTATATGTATGTCTGTGTGTATGCATATATGTATGTATTTATGTATTTACATCCGTATTTATTAAAATTTATATATGACCAAAATGATTAAAACATATATATGTTTACATATAAAACAAATAAAACAAAAACTTTTTTTGGAATCATACGTATTAACAGTCTTAGATATACAAATCTTGCACAATCTAAATCATGACTAAAACGAAAAAATGATTATTCGCATGCATGGATACACATAATTAAACATTAAAAAAAGTATAATTTGTAACAACTAACATAAATCAACACAAAATTAAACAACAAATTTTACTGTGTGTAAATATTTTACTTTGAATTTCATTTGTAAAACAACTCATAATAATTTTATATCAAATCCAATTTAATGGAAATAAAAATATATTACATACACTGATCAAGGGTGAACGGTTTCTTTTGGATTAAGCCTTGTAAGTCCAGGTATCTATACTTAAAGAGTTGCATTTGTCCTAGTCGAAAGGTTTGATCACTTGAATTATAACTCCGAAAGGTTATTGATACTGTTATAGCATAGCACTTTTGACCTAGTCGAAAGGTTTAGGCCACAAAGTTAACCAATTCTGAAGATTACCAATGATGTTTTGACCAAATGTATTATCAACCTTATCGAAAGGTTTAAACTGCAGGGCTAAGGGCTTAGAAAGGTGGCATTATTTACTTGTAGCAGAAGTGTTGTCGACCTTGTCGACAAGAACCTTTCGGTGATATTAAACCTGAAATTAGGATATAATCCAACAAAAGTATAAGCAATCAGTAGAGTAATTAATAGAGCATGAGACTTCCCACTTTTTCCATGAAAATCTATATTTTATTAAATCCCCAAATCAGCACCGAATAAGGGTTACAATGTATTGGTTAAGAAAATACAAGATTAGAATGAGAGAATTCGGATCCCCAAAATAGGACCCCTTGGGTCTTATTTATAGATGAAGGCAGCCCTCCTTTCGACTCCACGCTCTCGACTAGGTCGTATGGTCTCCCTTTTATATGCAGCTTTGAACCTTTCGACTTTATCGAAAGGTTTGCCTTTCATCTATTATTCTGGACCTTTCGACTTAGTCGAAAGGTTTGCTTCTCTTTATGCCTTCATAAACTTTCCAACTTTGTTGAAGGGTTTTCCTTATACTGCTGTGAACCTTTCAACCTTATCGGAAGGTTGCTCTTCTCTTGGTTGTTGTGAACCCTTCGATCTTGTCGGAAGGTTGCTCTTCGAGAGCTATGCTTTCCTTCAACATTGTTGAAAGGTTGTTTTTCGCTCTTTGTTGACTTGTGAGTGCATCTTTCTCCATAAACCTTTCGTCATTGTCAAAAGGTAACCTGGATGTGCTTCAACCGGTTCGAAAGGGTTGTTGTGCTTTCGAAAAGTTCACTAAGTAGTTGCTCACACTTGCTTTGACTTCTTAATCCCCCTCGAAAGGTAAGAACACCTTGGATACTAGAGATGAAACCTTTCGACTCCTTCGAAAGGTTTGATGCTAATGAATTCTAATGACCACATCCCTTCGACTCCTTCAAATGGTTTGGGATGTACTCCTTTCCCTTTTCTTTTGTTGAAAGACCTTTCATCTTAGTCGAAAGGTTGATTTTTAGTGTAACATTTGCCCCCCACCCCATTCGAAGGGATGCTCTTGACTTTTCAACTCATCTTTGTCGAAAGCTATAAAACTTTCCGCCTCTTGGCCTTTCCGCGTTGATCTGGGACGTCCATTCAAATCTGATCCAACGATTGAGAATTTGGGATACTTTTCTTATATGGTACGCTTGTTCTCTTTCTTCCTCTTTTACCTGAAATTAAAATCATCGTATACAAGTAAAAGAATTCCCAAAATTTTCTAAATCTCGATTTGCAACAACAAAGTAATTTCTTGAATTCATTTCATAAATCTTAATCTAATCTTTACCCTTATCAGTTTTTGATTATATTCTCAGTTTTCCAAACCCAAAATTGAAATCTAAATTTGATTTGGTTTGCCGAAATTTTTTCTCTAAATCGGTTTCTAACAAAATCTATCTGTGGCTTTGGATTTTTAAGCTGGTGATGTTTGATAAAGGAAAATCCCTTTATCGGGTTCAATTTAAATCCAAAGTTTCTAAATTTAGCTTTTGGTTTTTAATCCTGGTTTTTGACTTGTTGAAAATTTGTATTCCTCTTTAAAATCGAATTAGGTCGATTCCAGATGAAATCAGATTTGTTAATGGGTTTGTTTTACTTGTTCTTCAAGAAGAATTTGAAAACTGCATTTATTATCGAGTTTGGGTTTGGCTAAATCCAATATGATAACCTGGAACTCACTAGTGTACAATTTGGTAACTCAAAATGACCTTTCTACCCCTTCGAAGGAGATTGAGGTGGCAATAATGGATTTTCCTTCTTTGTAACTTTCGATGGAGTCAAAAGGTATTGTGATGTCAACTTTTCATTGTTGTTGAAAGGTTAGATAATTTAATGGTGTAACCTTTCGGCAACGAGCTCTCGACAAGGTTGAAGAGTTTTGAACTTTTCAACTACTTGCTTTTGACAAGGTTGAAATTCTTTAATCTTAGAGTTGCTTCTGCCCATCTTTGTCGAAACGTTTAAAGTACGCATGAGCCAAACCTGAAACCTCTCGACTTCAATGGATATGACATATTTTAATAACTTTGACCAGACCTTTCGACAACATCAACCATATCAATATTTTATTTTTTTAACTTAGAAATTTCATGGTTTTGGTTTTGACCATGTAGAAAGGTCTTGCCACTTAACTTTATGGTATACTTGGAGTAGATCCAGGTTTCCATAGAGCTTTCGACATTGTCGAAAGGTGATGAATGGGTTGATGTTCCACTTCTTCCTTTCGACTTTGTCGATAGCTTTAGGAAGTTATATTTTTATTTGCTTTTCAACATTATTGAAGTATGATGGTTAAGGTTGATGTCATTATTCTTTTTGACATTGTCAAAAGCTTGATCTATAAACCTTTCGACTTTGTCGAAAACTTCTTTTTTATAAACCTTTTGACTTTGTCGAAAGCTTTAACTATCAATTTTTTTTGACTCAAACTTTTTGCACCATCTTTTAGACTTTGTGATGCACTCATACTAAAGCTATCTGAGCAAACTTATTTACTTTTAAATTCTCGATTTCTTTCTAAATTAATAATTGATCAAGGATTTAACCAAAATGTTTTCACCTGGCAGAATCATAAGCTCTCCAAAGATTGAAGCCACCGCTAAGCAATCTTCCATTGAAGCTCAAAGTGAAGTCAATTCCTTACTCAAAGACTTTGGCATCACCAGGATTAAAGCCATTCCTCCTAAACCCACTGATACCATAGACAACCCTCCAGAAGGGTATTTTGTATACACGACCATCAACATATGGCATGGTGGCTTCCTTCCATTTCCCGAGTTCTTGCTTTTCTACCTGTCTCATATTGGAGTTGGTCCCATACAACTTTCTCCCAATGTTTATACCCATCTTTTATCTCTTGAAATGTCGGCGTTGGAATCCGAACTTCCTTCGCTCAATCCAGAAGTTTTAAACTCCTTGACCAAGCTAGCAAGGTTAAGCAAGCTTAACAAGCAAATCTATAGAGTAAATGTATATAAGAAGCTGATATTAGATGGAATCAATAAGTTTAAGGATTGGGAAAACCATTTTTTCTTCGTCAAGTGCTTTGCAGATGTTCACGGGAGTTTTGCCTCCCCCCGTAAGTCAATTTCAATGTCGTCTTTGCTTTTCTATATGTTTTCTATTGACTAATCTCTGGCCTTTTTTAGGTGAATCTCCTAAGACACTTAGTGATGCAGACCAGAAAACCATCGACTCTTTTATCGCAGCTCCAAAACAACTTCGGAGCAGGTTTAGGCTCTTGACTCTTTCGAATCTAAGGATACACTCTTTGCTGCCGCCTGGCCAAAGGATTCTAGGCACTCCACCCACCATTATGCACACCTCTCGCAACAATCGTTTCCTTTCCTTAGGTGATGCTGAGCATTTTACTTCGATCTCCTCCATTTGTGCTGACAGTTCAAGTAGCTACGAGCTTAGTATTCTCTTCTTTTTGTCTATGGAATTTTTAAATTACTTGATTTTATATCTGCTTGAATTTGCTTCAACTCCCTCCAAGGCCATCGTATCCACAAGTGACACTGCTCCTCCTTCATTATCTTTGGATGTGACATTAGTCTTGGAGGCTTTTGCTAGGTCCAAGAAATCCTCAAAAAGAAAACTAACAGTGCCTCCCAAAGATGCTCCTCCGGCGAAAGTAGAAAAAGTTACTGATGTGGAGGAGGAAGAAAAGTGCACATCTCTAGAGAAAACTTCAGAGATCCCCACTGTTGAAGCTTCTAAAGATCAAACGGGGCAAACTCCGCCTTCTCTAGAACCTTTTCCTCGTATTACCATCACTGATTCCCTACTGCACTAACGCAAATGCAGCTTGCTCTTCTACAGTCTCCTTCTAAGGCGTAGATCCCTTCGGATTCGTCATCTTCCATTCCTCCACTGACTACTTTCAATGAACTCGTCGAGCTTATCCTTCATTCATAATCTTTTACTTCTTCTTCTCTACCGTCATTTAGCCCAGACTCTGTAGAAAATCACCGCTCTCTCATGGAGCAACAACTCTTGGTAAGATTTTATCCAATTAACCCTATTATCTTTGGATCTTTCTAATCGCTAACTTGTGTTACACTTCTTCTTGCTGTAATTTTCCAGGAACTGGATTTCCTTAAATGAACATGTCTCCAGGCTCTCTTTTGGATCCTCCAAGCTACAGGAGGAAAATCCTAAACTGAAAAGTCAAATATCTTCACTGACCGCTGCTCAAAATGATTCCTCCTCTGAGTTGAAGCGAGTCAAGGCTTCTCTCACTGGGGCTGAGGACGATCTAGAAGCAGAGAGGCAAACCCATCGACTTACCACTGATGAAAAATTTACAAAGGAGTTGGCTTTGAAAGATTCAGAGGAGGAGAAAGCTCGCTTGGTTACTAAGAATACTCTACTGAAAGCCAAATTCAAGAGGACCAAAGCTTCACTTAAGCTAGCTGTCCAAACTCTCTTAGATTTCCAAAAGCATGTTACTGAGTTCGTTGAATCCACCTTGGGGCCTATGATGTTGAATCATTATGAAGATGCCCTCATGCTCGCCTATGCCGACAACCGTGACAAATGTCATGATTTTGGCTTTCCTTCTCTTGACCCAGTTTTAGCCAACAGATTCATGGACAAAATTGATCAAATTAGGCAAGGTACCGAGCCTGAAGGTGAGGAGGAGATTGTTAATGTAAAGGAAGCTCTCTCTTTTGATTTCCCCTCCTTCGACATTGAATCTGACTCTGAAGAAGAGGATGATAAAGATAAAGATCCTAAGGAGAAGGAAGATGTTGATGATGAGATTAACTGGGACAGTGACGATGATGGTGATAATGATGATAACCCCTCTGGAGGTCAAGGCCTTGGTGGAGACAAAGGGGGTCCCTTCGGTGCCACAGAAAAAGATGGTGATGGTTCAACTAAACCTTCTGAAAAGGAGTCATCCCCTCGCAAAGATTTGCCTCCAACATCCTTTGGACCAACTGCCCCTCTAGAGGAGGAAACTGCTCCAACTCATCCCGAGGATCCTCAAGAGAAAGAAAAAGCTCCCCAGGATTCCATTCCAGTTTCACAGGTATGGAATTCCCTGTTTAAATATCTTACACTTTGAAAATAATAATTAGTGATAAACCAATTGTCTTAGATAAAGGAGAAGTTAAACTTTCCCTATAGTACAAAACTTGAGAGCAAACAGGCGAAAATTAACAAGTTATATAGGGAGTTAGACAAATTAATAAAGGAACACAATGCTTTATCTCAGAAATATCATAGTCTAGACAGGAGTACCTCCGTTTTAGCATCTTTTAAATATCAGAGGGCGACTCCTTTATTAAAGAAAGTGCATCACCGGTACAATGCTCTCTTAAAGGAAAATAGAGAGTTAATAACTCTATTATGGATGATGATGGAAGAGAGAGACATATTGGTCAATTTTTTGTATAAAGCATATTGCAGACACTCTATCATATATTTTTCTTATTTAGGGGAATTCAGTGGGGGTCTTCTTAGACGTTTTCGCAAAATATACTTAGATGAATTCAGCTTTGGCCCGCATCTTGGAGCTTACTGGAACTTACCGCGGGTCAAATCGATTCTTCAAGATCTTCCCCTTGAAAAGCTTAAGTACTATAAGGACAAATTTATTTCTGAGTTTTTCTCTAAGTCTATTTTGTATAAACCGCATGAGTGATTGTAAATATGTATCAAGCAGTCGATTTACGAATACATGCTTTTTTTATGTTCTCTATGCTTAGTTTGTTTTACTGTACTATTTCGAATATCAGTTCTTTAGGTCGAGTTGTCCTAAGAGATCACTTAAGTCAATATGTTAACTTGAGGAGATTTTACTGTAAAAATGCTCCAATTTTAAAGACTTCGAAGTTAGCAAGATATTGCTTTCTTCGGGATTTACAAAAACTATACTTGGAATATCCTCGTCTCCGCTTTGAATTCCTTGGCAAAGAGAAGGAAACTTTCTTGAAAGAAATCAGAACATTTCACTCAAAGTTGATTTGTGGTCGTCATAGCCCACCGGCCAGGAAATAGGATTATAGTAAATGTCCTCCCGTTATAACTCCTGAAGGAGTTACTATATCATTTGATTCCACAGTCATGCTTTCAGCTAACACCTTAGACAAAGTTAGGAATGTAGTCTCTCAACTTTAGATGTGATGAAAGTGTTTGTTGTACCTTTTAATTTTGTGGTTATTTCAATTGTAACCCATTACTGCAATAATAAAGATATCTTTTATCCTAATTTTGATTTTCTATCATTTCTTTTTATTTTATATAGGAGCCACAGTCATCTATGACCTCTCTTGCTCAAAGCTTAATATCCCATGTTGATGTAATAAGAGAGAGATTATTGACGGAGAGTGGAACAATTGTGATTCGAGATGTAGTATTATTAGAACGTTTTGGTGGCAATGTTGGAGCCATAAAATGGCACAAAAGATACCTTATCCAAAAAACCATAGCCAGCCATCATAAGGATCACATTGACTATCTTGAGGCCGAGATTAAGAGAAAAGATAAAGCGATTATTATGCTCAAACGACAAGTGAAGTCAAATCCTAAAATCAACTTCGATGAAAAGATGTCCGAACTCAACCAGCGAATAAGCGATTTAGAGTTAAAATTGAGAGATAGTCAAGCTTAGTGTGCCTCTTTAGAATTCCTCATAGGGGAAAAGACTCCAAATATTGATCTTTCGGTCTCTCAAGCAACCCCTCTGATTGTCAAGCCTACTAGGTCAAAACTTCTCGCAGCTTAGAAGTTTCCAACCATGCGGAACCCTCCTCCGGATTTAGATGATAATGTAGTTGGAAACTGGTGCTGGAGGGTGAAATTTAAAATTGCCGAGTATTTCGATGAGCATCAAAAGATGAAGTATTCTCAAACTATTAATGATTACGCTGCTAAAAATCATAAGCTAGAGCATGATAATTACTTTCACGACAAGCGGGTGGCAGAGTTAGAAATGGAAAACAAAACCCTTAGGGCCGCAAACAGGGCCTTTAATCGTGCCTTGGAAACCAACATTGATGATATTAATGATGAGAGCAGTATAAGAAGAAAAGAAAAGAAGCTTAAGGAAGTTCTCCGCGTAGCAATCAATTGTGTCATCAATCCTTCGGTGGCGGAGACTCTCAATAAAGCAGCTCAAGACTTGTAATTTATTTATGTATTTCAGCCATGTAAATCTATCTTGTACATAATTTTTTCATTTGCAAATGACCTCATAACTTATGTAAATTATAGAAATTTTGTAAATATCACCTAATTTGTGATCCTTTTCTGTAGTGTAACCTTTGATATGCCTTCGAATTACTTATTCGGCGACTTTTGTGCTTGCTGGATCTTTTGTTACTCCTTGTCATTTTGATTTTCCCGATTTAAGAGTCTATGTCTGAAATTTTGTAGTAGTAACTCTCTCATCCATTCCTTAACATTAATGGGATTTAAAAAGTTAGAAGCCCGAAGTTCACATTCGGAGGATCTTAATAACGGTCTTTTTGATAATATTCTTTAGCCTAGATTTGGGCATTTGAAATAGATAGAATCCAAAGATCTTGTATCCAGATTAGGGCTTAAATAAACAATAGTCTTAATTCCAGATTCGGGTATAGTAAGTGAGTGATTGATAATAATCCGAAACCCATATTCGGGGTTTTAGATATTGAAATATTTATGTGAAAGATCTGAAACCCAGATTCAGATTTTAATTGTAGTGATCGATAATGTTCTCCTGCCCAAATTTGGGCTTAGTAATGATGGCGATTGATTGAATCCCGAAACCCAGATTCGGGTATTAGTTACTGAGATTCAAATATGAGAATTATGAAACTCAGATTCAAGCATTAGTAGATGATGTTAAAGAAGTCCCAAAATCCAGATTCGGGTATTAATAGATGATGTTAAGAAAGTCCTGAAACCCAGATTCGGGTAATAGAAAGTTTAGTTCCATTCTACTCCTTTGTTTTCGTCTTCTTTAACGTTCATGAACCCTCCAGGTTTTGAATATATATAGAAATAATTTGATTGGCTACCTCTTGAGCTAGGACGTCTCAGTCAATGATTGAATATGCTTCTTCTCAAGCTTGAATATCTTAGTTCGGTATGGATCGAGCCTCATTTGGGCTAGGATATCTTAGTCCTTTTTTGATTGGGCCTCTTTTTGGGCCTGGACATCTTAGTCCATTATTGAATGAGCCTCACTTGGGCCTGGACATCTTAGTCCTTTATTTATTGGGCCTCTTATTGGGCCTGGACATCTTAATCCATTGTTCGGTGCTCTTGGTTAGCTCATCTTAGAGGCTGGAACCAAGGACGTACCCGACCTCCAGGAGGCGCCCTACCCTGGCCCTTTTGCGGCATGGATAGGGGCTTGTTCGATGCTGTACCCTGGCCAACTTAGGCGCGGATAGAGGCTTACTCCGTCCTCCCTCCAGGAGGTGCCTTAACCTGGCTATAATTTCAACTCGACACCAATTTCTATTCCCCGTCCAATGACTATTCCAAGAATACCCTGGAGCGTTTAGACTTTTATACTATACTAGGAGTAGATCCCTAGTATACTAGACAATAGACAACAGGAGATAGGAGTAAGATAGACGGAGTCGAGGCTTGTGAGACGCAGTCCACTATATGAACCTGGCCAGAGGCCAGTTTGTTTTAAGAAAAACGAGAGTTTTTCGGGTCTCACGTGTGATAGGACATGAACAGTGATAAATGAATTCTCGTGCATTTTTAGTTAATACTTTGAGTTTGAGCTAAGAATTCTATTGGAGCTTCTCCTCCAAAAAGTGCACTTTTCATTCGCTTTCGGACGAAATAAACTATATTGTGGCACGGATAAGGGCTTGTTCGGTGCTCTACCGTGGCCATCCTAGGCACGGATAGAGGCTTACTCCGTCCTCCCTCCAGGAGGTGCTCTGCCTTGGCCATCTCGAGGCGGATAGAGGCTTTTCTACCATCTTAGGTAGACTACCATCTTAGGTAGTATCCAAATATGAGGAGCATTTCACTCCCAACCATGTAGACTTTCTCTTTATTGAAAGTTGATCTTTATTAATCTTTTCTCAAGTTCTCTTTACAAATTCAGTGATCTTTCCTTGTCTAAAGAAATTGATGATCATCCCCTCCAGGGCTTTACATTAGTTGGTTTCATGACCATTCATCATATGATAGTGACAGAAGGATCCTCCTAAGTTCCTTTCATGTTTTGGCTTTTTCTTTTGTGATGGCCAATAGTTAAGTTCATCCTTTGTAAGCAAGTAGATGTTTTCCATTGATGTGGTTAAGTTGCATTCTTTTGGAAGTATGGACTTAAAACTTGACTCTTGAGGATGATTCTTTAGCTTTTTACTTTTCGGCCTTATCATTTCATGCTCTTCAATTATCTTTCTTTTTGCTACCTTTTGAATCTCTTGGGTTGGAAGTGCTCTTGTTGCAGTTGGTTGCCACTTGTGTGCAAAGGCGTTGCAATCATTCATTATCTCTTTCTCAAAGGTTGTGCCTTTGGAATAATGTTGGATTGTTATTCTCATTTGAATAAAGATATTATCACTTCCACTTGTTATTTTTCCAAGTGCAAAGATTGGGGTAGGTCATACATGAAAAGGATTTAGACTCCATTTCTCAAGGTCATAAGATTCTGCTTTCTTTTTGTCTATAATCCTTAAGGTTTCGAACCTTAGTCTTTTTTCTTCATATTGATTGGAGCTTTTGATGTCTACTTGGGAGAATCTTGTCAAGTGTGGTTTAGAATACCCTTGTCCAGATCTTTTAAATCTTCTAGCCATGATCAAGCCAAAGTAAACTTGGAGTAGGATTAATCCAAGGGGGTTAGAGAATAGTAGTGTTAAGGGGTTAACAAATTCGGAGGTTCGAGCCCTCCTTCTAGCACCAAAAATGTTATCAAGATTTCTTGTCAACACCCCAAAATAGTGCTTAGGAAGATGAAAGTCCTTTCTATGAATAGCGGATGTGAATCCCTTTAGAATTGCCTTCAAACTTAGCCTTGCTGGTAGATAGTTTACGAATTTGACCTTTCGAGATGCTGGGTTATGAAACCTTCCGACTTTATTGAGTTAATATGAGATCCTCTTCAAGAGTTTCCATTTTTGTTTAGATTGTATTTCCTTGAATTTTTCCTTAAAAGGTTAGATTTTATCTTGTTGAAAGGTCAGGAGGATAGCCCTCTTTGGGTCTTGGTTGGATATCAAACTTCTCAGTGGATATGTAAAAGCTTTCGACCTTGTCGAAAGGTTAGGTCACTTATATAATGTATCTTTGATCCTTGTCGAAAGGTTTAGGAACGGTCTCTTTTGGATTAAGCCTTGTAAGTCCAGGTATCTATACTTAAAGAGTTGCATTTGTCCTAGTCGAAAAGTTTGGTCACTTGAATTATAACTCCGAAAGGTTATTGATACTGTTATAGCATAGCACTTTTGACCTAGTCGAAAGGTTTAGGCCACAAAGTTAACCACTTCGGATGGTTACCAATGATGTTTTGACCAAATGTATTATCAACCTTATCAAAAGGTTTAAACTGCAGGGCTAAGGGCTTCGAAAGGTGGCAATATTTACTTGTAGCAGAAGTGTTGTCGACCTTGTCGACAAGAACCTTTCAGTGATATTAAACCTGAAATTAGGAGTTAATCCAACAAAAGTATAAGCAAGCAGTAGAGTAATTAATAGAGCATGAGACTTCCCACTTTTTCCATGAAAATATCTATTTTATTAAATCCCCAAATCCGCACCGAACTAGGGTTACAATGTATTGGTTAAGAAAATACAAGATTAGAATGAGAGAATTCGAATCCCCAAAATAGGACCCCTTGGGTCTTATTTATAGATGAAGGCGGCCCTCATTTCGACTCCATGCTCTCGATTGGGTCGAAAGGTTTCCCTTTTATATGCAACTTTGAACCTTTCGACTTTGTCGAAAGGTTTTCCTTTCATTTATTATTCTGGACCTTTCGACTTAGTCGAAAGGTTTGCTTCTCTTTATGCCTTCATAAACCTTTCGACTTTGTCGAAGGGTTTGCCTTATACTGCTGTGAACCTTTCGACCTTGTCGGAAGGTTGCTCTTCTCTTGGTTGTTTTGAACCCTTCGACCTTGTCGGAAGGTTTCTCTTCGAGAGATATGCTTTTCTTCAACGTTGTCGAAAGGTTGTCTTTCGCTCTTTGTTGACTTGTGAGTGTTGCTTTCTTCATAAACCTTTCGTCATTGTCGAAAGGTAACCTGGATGTGCTTCAACCGGTTCGAAAGGCTTGTTGTGCTTTCGAAAAGGTCACTAAGTAGGGTTCAAACTTGCTTTGACTTCTTCATCCCCCTCAAAAGGTAAGAACACCTTGGATACTAGAGATGGAACCTTTCGACTCCTTCGAAAGGTTTGATGCTAATGAATTCTGATGACCGCATCCCTTCGGCTCCTTTGAAAGGTTTGGGTTGTACTCCTTTCCTTTTGCTTTTGTTGAAAGACCTTTCATCTTAGTCGAATGGTTGATTTTTAGTGTAACATGAGACAACCCTAACAATCTCCCCCTTGACTCGCAACCCCTTAGAGTATTTTTGAAAGAATTGTTTGTCTGCATGACCTAGTTCATAACCTTCGACTCTAATACTAATTATTGTGTAACTGGGGTCAGACCAAGCTCCCTATCTCTAGTATGTAATGTATGTATATGAGTTAGCACATACTTTGATGTAACAAAAGGAATTCCTAATGTTACATATGTACTAATCCATATTTATACTACTACTTCTCCAAGTTATTTAGCGATTTAGGATTATTCCAATTCCAAATCGACATTACTCCTTGCAACATAGACAACCCTAATACGAATGAACCACCTTTGAGTTTATTTTGTTTGATGTTATATTTGGGTAAAATGTTGGCCATAAGGAGTGGATGAAGGAGTTATGGTCCGCCATTGAAGAGAACAAAAAGGAAGGGCAAAAAAACAAATGAAACTAATGTGGAAGATTTGTTTTTTAATGAGAGAATGAAAATCTTTCCCATTCTTCTCCTTAAAAACATCCCTTGTTAATTCCAAATTAAATCTAAATCAATATTTAGACTAAATTTTACCTCCTATGTCTAGCTATACCTTCCTCCTTTAATGGAGAAAAAAATTCAAAGCATGTTCAATTAATTGTCTTTATCAAAAACCTATTATCTAAATATATATAAATATTATATTTCGATACAACCATATATAAGTTTTTTATATACCTCCAAATAATTAACAACACCTATAACATTAAATAAATTACTAATTAATATTCATTAAATATTAATTTAATTAATTAATTCACATCGTTTTATAAACTAACTAAATCATGTGGTTTTTCGGAGAATCCACAAATGCTGTTGTGAGACACAAAGTATGAATTTAGTCAACGACTAATATTAAACTATTCAAATATTAACGTTTATATGTCACCTTAGCTAATAGTGTGATGGTTTAACCAACTCATCACTAGAGATCTTTTTAGTAGAATCTAGTTTCACATGTTCTTAACCGTTACCTTTTAGTAATGATCATTTACACACATTCATTTCGTCAAAGTATATCACTTTAGGATGTACGAAATTTGGTATTATTCAAAATTCCAATATTATCTGTATTCAACTCATTTTTCTAAATAAAAAGTCATTTTTTTAATAATAACATTTTTATTAATCGTACTATTATGGCTAGAGAATTTGACTTTGAGTTTGCTACAGTTGACTATGATACTAACTTCATACAATTAAGGATACGAATTCCTTATTGAATAGCGTTTCAATTCCAACGTTTTAACTCAAACCCAACTATAGTCACTTGATGGTTTCCATGCCATTGTTTAACTATAATCAAATTGGAGTATTCATATTGAAGTTTCACGGTATAATATAACATCATCACCTTGAGATTTTCTATTTGACCTAGTTGTTATTAACCAACACGAAAGCCTAAGACGAGTCATTCCATAGTTATGCAATAATTACGAGTACGTAACTCCTTGGTTCCCTTAACATTCATGAGTTGTACATTGCCTAACATTTAGAGTGTGTTACACACTTTAGTCTCGATGGATGTATTGATATCTTTTCTCGAAACATCTCGACTAGAAATATTTAAAACAAAATGTTATTTTGTTTTGTTATTAATTACTCATGATTGCAACTACTCGCAACTACAACCACGTAACACTTTATTTAAGGATTTTATTATTAGTATACTTTAAATTAATTAATTATATTAAATATTGTTGAATTTGGGCCCGCATGCAATGGGGAAAATGGGTAATGTAACATTCCCTCTTTCTGACCGCCTCCAGTCAGTAATTAAACCAACTCGAAACGTTCAAAAAGACGAATTGTTATTTAGTTTATAACGTTTAAACAGAATCAGCCACAGAAACACAAAATAATAACAATGAATTAAAATAAATGAATCTTTATTTCATCACTATAAATCTTTTTGAATACATCAGAGTTTATACAATTTAATACTGATACAGTGGAATATCTTAAAATACTATTTTTCTTGAACTAAAAATGATTCTTTACTCTCTCTCTCTAACTTCGCTGCTCGAAAATCTTCAAGCTGTAAAAATACTCGGTCTGACCCGAGTATTACATTCAAAAGAAAATAATACACAGGTCAGTCTAATTCAAACTCAGTTATTAGTGCATATAAGCAGTAATAATCAAATAGACGACAGTTACAAATATTCCCGTCTATCCGATTCTGTAAACAAAGAAATCGGATAACGAAAATTTTAACACTAAACAGTGTTAACAATAAATCAGTAGTTTTAAAATACCAGCGGAGATAGATGAAAAGATTTGTTAATGAAGATGATTTAGAAAAGAACAGAATTGCCGAAACGGTGATTAACAATAAAAATCATCAGATTAAAACCAAATCGATATATGATTTAAAATATTTTGAATTTTCAACATAAAACAATTTTAGAAACGGCAAAACATCAAGTTTTGATTGGCTGTCGTACACGCACGCGTGTACGGCCTCGCCAATACAACATACGAAATATGAAACGAATCAATGAATCAAAACAAAAGAAACATCAATTTGTGTGGCTGCAGTACAAGCTAACGTGTACTGCCTCACCAACTCAGTACACAAGGTCAAATCCAAATTTTATTCAACACAAGTGAAAATGGGCTCAACCGAAATTCAAGGTATCACTGCACAATAAAACTTTACATGTACACAGGTACATGAAAAAGAAAGCAGTTTCAAGCTCAAGTAGCAACAAAGTCAAGCTTTGAAAATAGTTCAATTGAAAAAGCATGAACAACACTGATACAAATGATTAGATACCAGACTACAAGCAACTGGAAATGACCCAGGAACTAGCAACAGAACTGCAGGCTACAAGTCGGCAGCACCATGCAGATTCAAATGAGCAACAGTGGAAAATGCATATACATTAATGAGGACACATGTACACAATGCTACAACAATGACTGATACAAGCAAAACTCAAACCAGCCGTGATATGCAAGCATGATCAGATCAGTGAAGACATGAACAATGCTCGAACTCAAGTCAGTGATTCAGCCTCAACAATGAAATGGCTATAAACAAAAAAATACATGAAACTGCACCAAGGGATAGCAACATGCATGCTACAGGTCTGAAAACAAATGAGACTCTGATGCAACAACCAAACAAATGCAACAGTGGATCTGGACAATGCAACTATCAGACTCGAGCTTGACACCGTACTACTAAAGTATAAATGAAACTGACATTCAAGTGCATGCCTCGAGTAAACATGAAATGATGATACAGCAAACTTATGTAGATAAGCAGGTGCAGACTCCAGTGATCAAGTTTAAACAAATTAATAACAAAGCCAGCAGGTGAAATCAACAAGTGATGCCAACAACAATTACCAGTTTTGAACCAAGATAATTGCAGTGCAAATTCAATAATACATGCATAAACACATACAATGTATCTATGAACACATATGAAGACACGCCAAATAAGTAAGCAGTAAATTGCAAAAATCCAAACAGTGCCGAACTCAAATACTTTCACAAATTCAGTTTCAAACTTAAAAGTCAATGCCATGAGTTTATCAAAATCAAACAAGTGCACAGTCAAAGCTTAAAGAAATCAAAGTTGAACAACTCTTGCAGGTAGTCGTTTCATATCAAGATAGTAACCAGAGGCAATATCAAGTGATGCAACATCACACAATCAAACTGCAACAAGACCAACTACAGAAAGACAAAGACTCGAGCATTCGATCCAATGCAGAAATCAAACTCGAACAAGTGAAAAACTAAATGAAACAGCGATGTAAAGAAATGCTACAGGATGAATGAAATCCACGAAACCAAAATTGACCGAGATCAAAATGTACAATGTTAAACAAGTTCGAAGATAAGTGATAAAACTCATTCATTTTTTTTAGTCAGTGCCGAAGTTCAATATCAATTTATATGAATTTTGAAAATCAATGAAATCATCACCATCCAAACGAAGACAGTGCAACAGTCCCAAAACAGTAATCAACTACAAGGTATGCAAGTAAACATGGAATGAAATGCAACTACTAGTGTAACAGAGAAGATGGCCAGAGTCAAAGTCAACAGAGAACGTCATGAAACCCTAGTAGGTTCAAAGCCGAGAATTTCAAACCAAGTCAAAGCCGTGACCGCAAGTATACGAAGCTAAACAAATTTGAAAAGGTCATATATCAGTGCAAAATCAAGCATATACGATTATGAACTAGTCAGAGGAAAACTCAAACATTCAAACGAAATCGAATGGCCGAAGCTAAATATTGAAAAATCAGACGAACGAAAAGTAAGGAGATCGAACTCATATAAAACCCCAAAAATCATCATCGGCAGAGCAAAAACAATTTACAAATTCCAAAATTTTATACTGACGAAACCACAAAATTTAAACCCTAATTCAAATTTGAGATGAGAATCAGATGTGAGTAAATTAAATTACTCACCTTTGCAAATCGAAGCAACTGCGGGCGAGAAACGAAAGTTGAAGCCAAAGCCGATAAGCTTCTCAAGCCCTAATTTTCAGATCGGAGGAAGAAAGGCCGCCATTTATTTTTTGTTCGCTCTTTTATTTTATTTTTTTCGTTCTGATTGAAAAGAGAGAGCTGGGGGGAGGTTCCGTGGTTTTACAGAGAAATAAGGGGGGAAGGGGAGATCGTGGGTAGCATGGTTGAAGGTATGGTTGGGGTATGGGGTAAGTATGTTATTATTATTATTTTTCCTTTTAATTTGCTAATAACTTATGGTATTAAATTTTGTAGATAAAATTTATTCAATTTTTCTAATCATTATCTATATTCTTTTCATTTGCATATATTATACTAATTCAAAAATGTGGAGTTTTAAATTTTAAATTAAATAAGATAAATTTGATTTTAAAATTCCAAAGATTTTATACTTTAAAATTTCAAAGCAAAATCCCTTTTACATTTTTATAAATCCCGATTCATATTTAGATTCAAATATATTTCTCATTTTAAACTTAACAAATTCACACAAATTTACAATTTAAATCAAAATTAAATCTAATTTAAAATTTAAAATCGTTTAAAATTTTGGGATCGTTACAGGTAAACTACAAAATTTTATTCTGTTTGGATCCTATTAGGCCAAAGAATTCTAAATTTATTTAGATCTTATCTATATTTACTTTAAATAAAATCTATATTTTATTTTATTTATAATATAAATTTTTATATTAAAGTTATATTTTTATAATTTATAGTATAATATGTGTACCATATACAAGTATGTGTGTGTACGTGCACGTTCAACATAAATGGTGTATATGGTTTAACATGCCCGTGTATAGATGCTGAGATTTAGCAATGGATATATTAACCCCTCTATATACATGTGTGTTGTCAAATATATATTTGTATGTATGTATATATATGGTTTTATATTATTGCAAAATAGTATTCGTAAATATAAGCATTTTTATAAATATATTTTACGTATATACACACTATATTGTAATGTAACATAATTATAAATATATTATAAATATCAATGAATGTCAAAATAAAATTTAAAACTCAAATTTTTAAATTTAGATCATGGTCTATAAAATAATATATAGTAATTTCAAATTCAAATTAATACATTTTTAAATAAATAGTGTGTGTGTGTGTGTATATACTGAAATTAATATGTATATAAATATATATTAAACATATTTGTATAATATGTATTTTAGAATAATATTAAAATTATACATATACACAAATATGTTTGAATGTGAATTATTAATTATATATGTACACACTAACATATTCGCCCATAATTTTTTTCACAGTTTTAAAATTGTTACAAAATACATTTTTTTTAACTTTTGAAAACAATTTTAAGATTATACATATTATATTAAATATTTATTGTTTGAACCAAAAATGGCTCAAACAACCACATGTTTATGTAGAGAATAAAATATGAAGAAATGTAAATAACAATGAGAAATAAACAAGACACAATCGTTTATCGTTGTTCGGCAAAGAAAGGCCTACATCCACTTTAAGATTTTATTACTTATATCTGACTTGGAGGTAGAAGTTCTTAAGGATCGGTACAACTCCGACACTTAGATTTTCAAAAGTACAAAAATATAGAGTAGATTAGAACTAGAGCCAAAAGATCTTGAAAAATGAGCCCTACGCTTGTATTTATAGAGGTAGGGAGCCTAATATCTCACACAAAATCTCCAAGTCGTTATCCATGATTAAGACCAATTCTCCAAAGAAAGTAGGTGCCAACTCATTAGGAAGTAGGGGTCGGTACCGATCCATAGGTAGTGGTTGGTATCGATCCCTAAGATGGCCATATTGGTTGTCTTCAAGTCTTCATCTTGACTCATCTTATTGCTAACTCCGTGATTCCATAGTTGTTTGCACCAATATTAGCTTGTTTCCAAATCCATGGAGTTGTGGAAGAATAGAGTTGCAGCTTCAAGTGTTCCTTGAGACCAATGGAGAATTGCATTAAATCAAGAAAACGACATTGGAAGTAGGCTCTTGGCATTATGTAGGACTAGTAGGCAGAAGATGGGGCCTACTTGAGGTGGGAATAGGACTCAGTACCGAACCATAGGGTGGGTTCGGTACCAACCCCTAACTTGTGTGGATTCTTGGGTCCACTTATATTGAGTTTGTTCTGGCATTGGCCCCACAACTTTGTTCGTGCTTGGTTTCATGGACTCTTGGGCTATCTCTCTGGGATTCTCGCCTTGATAGCTCAAAGTTCGACCTGTCCAATCTATACAAATATTGCTTGGTCTAAAGGCTGGATAACACGTGCCCTCTAAAGTACATCTAGTTTCAAATGTGATGTGCTTTGAATCGAGACAAGTTAGAGCTGCAGCGAAAGACTCCACTCTGTGTTTCGAATGGTCGTTATCCTTCTTATAAATCATTATGGTGAAAAGTTATGTAAATTGTTATCCTTCACGATGCTCTACTGGCATTCGGGATTATAAATCTGGAATGTATTCTCGTAACCCACCACTCCAAGTTTGACGATTTTAAACTAATTACATCCATGGATCTCTCAGGTTTGAATTTGATTTCCCTTTGATTATTGTCATCGGGTATTGGATTTACATATGTATACACATTCACATGCACGGTCCATGCATATGCTTAGGCATAAATCCCCCCACACACATAAAAACACACACAGATATATATTAGGAATCGGTACCGACCCATAGCTTAGTGGTCGGTACCGACTCTGGGCTTGGAGAAATTTCCATGTCTCTTTGCTAAGAGATATGGGTTCTAATATATAGTCCACCCATTTTAATTCCTTACTCACCTGTTCACTAGCTATCACCGATCCAAAACCTTCAAGTGCCCTCATTAGAGTGACTTCGATGTCCAAACCGCCTTTCTATGGACGTCGCTGCCACCTTATCTAAGACCGCCACCGCCATCATCAAACTTAGGCTATCCCCATAAATCCGACCAATCTCTTTAACAAACCAAGCTTTTGCCTTCTTTTTGCATAGAACTGACCCTAAGCCATACTTCGATTTGCATACGTAGGTGATGGACTTGGCGATGAAAATGGACTTAAATGTGGCTGACTTTAATTGCCATGGTTTGGGAAGAGGTGAAGGTGGAAAGAAGAAGGATGGAAATTTCTCTAAGTGATGGAGTTGTACAACTCCAACACTTAGACAAATTTCTGAACATTAGATCCACATGTGAATTCCTCTTTGTATACCAATATCTTCTTCTTGATCTCGATCCTTTTCCAATGCATGACCAATGGTTTGAAACTTGTCAAGATGGTCAGTGATGACAGTCACGTCGAGTGATAACCAAAATTTAAAAACAAACTGTTAAATAATATCGGAAACCTGAACTGCACGACACTACACTAGAATCCACTTTAGTATAGGGGGTACAACTTATAATTTTTCTAATGTTGACTATCTGTCGAGCTCTTTTATAAAAATGGAACAGAGACGTTCCAAAACGTCTTGATGCACAAGCCATAGGTACATTCACTTCAAGATACTTCGAATCTGATGCCAAATCAAGTTCAACTACTACAACGACCCGTAATTAACCACTTTGAAAATGGAATATTTAATTTATTTTAAATATTTAGATATAGAATTTCCAAACTTAAATAATCATGTGTTATGTCATAAATAAGAATGATAAACTTATTTCTAGAATTTGATTACAAAATCAAGAAGTTTGGATTTTCATCGAAAAGTGACAAAAGTCGGTTTGCGATAAAACGGGATATACATTCAATGAATGTTTTAAAAGATAAATAAATCCTTTTAAAATTGTTATATAATGATAATAATTAGTTCATAAAAGTTTTATAACTATATATATATACTTTTTTATAATGATTGGCAAATTTCGTCGCACTTTGACAAATCAACGTCGTATTTTTATAATTAGATTTTAATATTGTTTATTATGGTTTATAACTCAAATAAACTTATTTTAATTTTTTAAAGATGGTAGGAAAACAATTTTCAAATTTTTTTTACATAAGTAAATAGTTTGATTAAAAACTGAAAATGTGACTGGAATTCGATTTTCGAATTTTCGACCTTTCATCGAACGGAAGTTATTTCGAATCATTGCAACGTTGTTTGATACACATATGTACACATGGATACACACATTAAAAACATCACAATTAGTCACATCAAAAACTAAGAAAATATCTAAAATATTTTCATAATATAATTAAATAAGAATACTTAAGTGTTCAGTAATAAAAAGCAAACTTACCATCACCTTTCACCTCCTTACACATACTTTCCATCTCATTAAATGCTAAGGACTAAAGGGTCTAATCTTTCCTTGGAAAGAAGGAAAAAAATGTGGTTAAAAATGAGTTTAAGGGAAGGGTATTAGGGTCATTTGGTAGGAAGCTTCATGTATAAATAGCCATGCGAATTCTCTTACTTCTACACACATCCTTCTCCTTCTTTCTCTACTTATATGGCTTCCATCTCCCACTAAACTACTCCAAATTAAGTAATTCATTTTACAAAACTCACGAAAATTGAGTTGGCTTTAATTTTCATTGACATCATTTCTTCAAAATCCAAGAGTTACTATGTCAAAAAATTAAATTATTTTAAAGTCATTTTTGGCCTAAAATTTTCAAATCTAAAAATACACTCCCTTCTTTTGACCATATCTCCCCCAAAACAACTTGGAGTTGGATGTTTCTTTTTTTAAAATTATATAGAAGATTGTAACGACCCAGAATTTGACCACTTTAAAATATACTATTTAAAGTGATTTTAAATATGAATTAAGTAAGTTCATATGATTCAAACAAAATTAGATAAGGTTTGGGAAGAGAAGTACACAAAAATAGTAACGTTTGCCTATATCGACAAAAGTAACAAAATGCTGATTTTAGAAAAGTATGTTTCAATTGTTAAATAAATAATTTTAATTAATTTATGAGTGTTTATATTTTTAAATAGAATTATAAAATTTTATTTTTAAATTTGGTTTACATAAATAAATAGTTTAACTAAAACGTCAAAATGTGACCGTAAAACATTTTATCGAAAATCAACGTCTTGTCGATTAAAAGTTGTCGCAACGTTGTTGCACCTTTATTTCTTATATATGAACATATATTCAAATAATGTAAGTATTAATTAATTCACTAATAAGGTTTACTTTTACTAAACATACTTAGAAAATTCTAGAATATAATTAAGAAAAAGTAAGCACAAAAAGACAAAAATGTCATTTCAAAGCAAAAAGTAAAACATCAAATCAAAGAAACATAATTATTACTATCTTTACTTAATACTTAAGTGAAAATGACATAAAGTAATGATTTGAAATGTGATGTTAAGTGTTGAAAAAAAATAAGATTACTTTATAAGTAAGTAAGAGCATTTTGGTCTTTTTACAAAATATTATTTTAATCCAAAACTTTTCTATAAATAAGACCACCATTCTTCCACTTTCTTTACACATTTATACTTTCTTCTTCTTCCTCCTTGAAGCTCTCTTTAATGGCTTCCTCTTCTTCTTCCATTTCCTTACTAACTTTTTCAAAACCATATCAAATCAACTCCAAACACAACCAAACTTTACCAAGGACCTTAGAATACCATTAGAACATGATTTAGCATCAAAGAAGTAAAGAAATGATGGAGGAAGAGGTAGAATAGGGTATGGCCGAACCTATCAAGAAGAGGGAGCAAGTTCGTGAAGCTTCAGAGCGAGAAAAAGAGAAGGAAGTGCTGCCGGAATTAAAAGGAAAGTCTACGAAAAGGTTTGGTATAGTTAAGAAGATGTAGTGAAGTGTTGTTGCATATGAATGTTGGTAGGAAGTTAATCTTTTGGTAAATGGTGAGAAATTCTCATCGCTTTTGAATTTATATTTTGGTTATGTTAAAACAATCATATTTATATCCTTATGACATATGAATGTTTATTTGATTATTAATATGAATGATTTGATAGTTGGTTAGATAATTGAATTGCGATATTATATCCCGTTATGGTATTAACAGTGAATGTTGGATTTGAATCATATGTTATGTGATCTGTTGAATGGATGTTATGTTAGTGATGAATATCGATATTGGTTATGTTCATTTTGATTAAGTGATCCTTTGTTAATAAGACCATATTTTAGTGATATGAGATATTTTGGAAAAATAAGTCTCTTTTCAATTAAAAGTGAAATTAAAGTAAAAATAAAAGAGAGTTTGAAATTTAAAGTGAATCGGATTTGAAAAGGATAGTTAAATTGAAATTGAAATTGAGATGAATAGTGAAATTGAAATCGATTTTGAAAATTGAAGTTTAGTTTGAGATTGAATTGAAGTTTAAATTGAAATTAGATTTGAAATCTAAGTTTTAAATATGTTTAATTTGAAGTTAGAATTGAAATTGAATTGAAATTGGGATTTAAAAATTTAATATTAAAATAATGTGAATATAAATCATAATATTATAATATGGTAATAGTGAAAATATATTTTAAATACTTTAAAAAGTGAAAATATTGATTTATTATGATTTTATAGGTGATAGAAATCAATTTGAATAAATTATTTCAAATATTGAAAAATAAATTAAAACAAGGTGCGTCGCGCAACGGTAGTTCACGATTTCGCGCCGAAAAGTTCAAATGAATGTGTAGAGTGGAATATAGATCGGAATTCTTCGAGATAAGAAAATTCAGGACTATTATATCCATATCTTCTAAACGAAGAAAGAAAATCAAAATTTTGTTGAGTAGATTTTGAATTAAGTCCAAATCAATTTTCTAGAAAAATCGCGCTAATGAAGTTAAGTGACCATAACAGGAAATCTGTTTAAATGAACGTTTTTAATATTGGAAAAATATGGAATAAATTTGATAAATCTATTTAAATGGTTTAAAAGAGATTTGGATTGGAAAATATGAATTATCGAATGTTTAAAAGTTGATTTAATCAAATAAGCTTATATAGCACTTTTCGTAGTACTTTTATGATGCGAATTGTATAACTTTTTGGATATGAGTTTAAATATAATGATTTTTCCTAGAATCAATTGGGAATGTTTTTTAAAAGGGAAGTTAAGTATTTGAAAGAAAATTTGGAGTATTTATAAGGAATTCCAAAATAAAATTGATATCTAAGTATGCGGAAACGACTAGTACATTTGTCCCGCCTGTGAGATCTGAGAATATAAAACGAGATGTTTAACTAAGGTTAGGGATGGAGCAACCAGTGCCCTGAACTTACCTGGCCTATGTTTTCTTTTCTTAGGCGAGGGGTGGAATAGATCGAAAGGAAAGTCCGAATACTCTTAAATAAAAAGATTCTGTTAAGTTTTCCAAAATAAAAGAAAACAAAAGAAGATTAGTATTATCCAAAATTTAAGCAATCTTCAAAATGAATGATCTCTATGATCCTTTTTACTCAGAAATGTTTCCTAAGATTTATTTTAGGGTTTATCGTAAACGATGTCTTAAATAACATTGTTTTTGACCCGCCTAAAAGTTAAGGAATTTGGATCAAGAGTTAAATAAGGAAATTTTAAAATATTATCCAAGGCAAAAGAATGAATTTCTTAGAATTATTCTAAGTCGAAAGAAAGAGATTTCGAAATCATCCGAAAAGAGCTAAAGTGAAAAGAGACTTGATAAATCCTGTATACTCATATTCGCTTTTTTTATTGATGATTGGCTTCGAAGGAACCGGGGTCGGATTTGGGTAATCCCTATCCGAAAACCACTTCGAACCAATGTATACGTTCGAAAGTGAAGACATGTTGAAGATGATGATTATTGAAGACCACGGATCTTTATAGCGTGAGGACTGCTTGTTGACTTGCTCTGGGTAGCTCCCGAGTTATATATAGCAGTGGTCTCCTCGTTGTGGAGATTTTTTCGGATTGCAAGGACTACTCGCTACTAGTGGTAGTAGGAGAGTGCCTTCAGTTTGTCCTATTCCTGGACAACTTGTATGGACGTTTGTCTGACATTGCATTTCTAAAGATTATGTACATTGGTTTTTACAAACGTACATCAATGGTGGCGGAGAAGGCAACTTCTCTTAGCTTAACACCCTCCTTGAGACATACGAGCTCAAGGGTTGTATTTTTGTGGAAGGCAATTAGTAGTTAACGGAAATGGCAATGTGGCATTCAAAGATGTGATATGTGCTTTGTGAAAAGGCAATCGTAACCTTAAGCCTCATCAAACCGGAAATGACCGAAACTGTAACGACCCTAATTTTCGACCCAATTTAAAAAAATTTAAATTCATCGTTTCAATAAAAATTTCGAAATTTTAAACGATCTCAATTTGCGCCCAAACTTTATTTGTGACATACGTCTAGTTAGAGATGGACATAGAAAAAGTTTCGTTGAAAAATATTACAGTAAAATCCGTTCACGTTTTACTGTATATCAGTCCATATAAAGCTGCGTAAAATTTATCTTTCAAATCCAAATATTTTTACACAGTCCGCTTGTAAAAATCATCCTGATCAAGTTTATGTAATTCGTTTCGTCTAAAACTGTCATCGCCTGCTCCGTTTAAATTAATTTGCAAATCGTACAATTTAAGCGGCGTAAATGCAAATTTTATAAAATCATCGTATCGCAATAACCTGTGTACCGTTGGAACCGCATCGTCGCACTGATCAAAACGGTATACTCATTTGTGTAAATCGGAGTCCGAAGTAAAATTTTTCGTGTTAATTCATCGGTTCCAGACGGACCAATTAAATAATACTCAGCCCAAATTTTGTCAGCCGTTTACAAAAGAAATGTTGAATCATGAATCGGCTGGTAATTAATGTGGTAATGGGTAGCTAGTACTAGGGGGTAGGTAGGGAATGGGAATGAGCGTGACCTTTTAGGGACTCAATGCAAAATTTCACTGTTACTTAATTTGTGAAAATAAGCAACATTTCACTTCTGTTCACTATCCCCATTCTCATTCGCAAGCTACAGGTAATCAAAATTATCTCTCCCATTCTTCTTCCTATTATTTTTCTGCAAACAAAAGATATAGTCCAAACATTTTCTCTTTTCTTTCCTATTCACTCCTACTTCACTCACGTACGAGCAACCCCACCTCCCAGTCCTCCACCCTGACGCACTGCCTCCCCTGTCTCCGCGTCGCCACCATCTTCCGCACCTGCTAGCTGGCCCCACCGCCTCACCCAGTTTCCCAGCCGACCACCACCCTCCGCCTGACACCAATCACCACCACCTCGTCTTCCCCTCTGCCTGAACCGAGCTCACCCACCAACCACCGCCTCGTGCGCACTTCCCTGACCCACTGCCCTCCGCCCAACCATCAGCACCCACTCCCCATAGCCGCAGCAACCCTCTCCCACTTGAACGCGAACCCAGCCTTGACCTCCGCCTCCCTTCGCACTGCCCACCCAACCGGCCACCATCCGCGTCAAATACCGACTCACAACCAACCGTGCTCCCTCCAATGTGTGAGTGTGGTAGTGTTCCAGCGTGAGTGTGTGTAGGTGGTGTGCAGCGTGAGTGACGTGTATGAGTTCTTGGTTGTAAAAAAAAAAGAGAAAAAAGGGGAAGAAATGTGTGCATGCAGTGAGCAAGGGGGTAGGTGGAACATGTGCAAGTTGAGTAGCTTACGTAACATGGGGAAATGTTGTATATACATGTTGAGGTGCATGCTGAAGATGGTTTGAGTTCATGCGTGTCAAATGCAAAGTGCGCCTGCATTTTGTTCATGCGAGTGTGGAACGCTCGGCTGCTAAAAAAAAAAGAAAAGAAAAAGAATAGCTAATAGTTATAGATTTTGCTGAAAGGTATTTAAGCAAATTTCTATTGGTTGCCGAAATAGTAACCAGTTTTCTTTGCTTGATGTTGCAGCAACCGACTGAGCCTCTTTCGCAGCAGAAAATTTTCAGCTTCGTTCTTTTCCTCCGTCTTCGGTAAGCGCATTTATATAAATTTATAAATTATATACAATGTTCATTGTATTAATATCATTTCCTTTTGTCGATATTACAGCGTTCGTTGTTCGTGCTATACCGACTCTGTTCTTTTTTTCTTCGTGCTTCGCCGTCAAATTTCTTATCCACGAAAGGTGAATTAATTTTCACGACTATATTCTTATGCAAGCTTGAATTGATAAATGATTGCTATGTGATGTTGAATTGGATGTAAATTGTTATTGTTAAGTGATAAATTAATTGCAAGTTAAAAATTAGATATAGGATGATTAACGATTTAAAATGAATTATATACGTCGAATTTTGATTGTTAACTTGACCCCTTTATATGATGAATATTGATTAATTAAATTGACCATTTAAATTGTTAAGTTAATTGACACGTAGAATTTGAGTAATGTCACTTTGGACTATTGAACGTATTGAATTAACTGTTGTTATTGAAATTGAAGGACAAGTGAAACCGAATTGTTATAATCTTTAATCTACTTGAAATAATAGAGTAGATTCTAGAAATAGTTATATTAGTTGGCGTAAATAAATACGATTATTTCGGGATTATTTGAAATTGTTGAATTGTTGTGAATGGATGCTATTGCTTGTTTATTTACTTTGACACCATCCCAGCTATCACACTGCAAGTTCCCTTTGTGTGTTTTGATTTTGAATTTAAATGGAATCTGGTTGAAATGATAAATACCCAAACAATTTTGACTTAGGATAGAAAATGAAAATAAAACCCGATTGGCCAAATGTTTTGATTTAAATAAAAATAAAGTTTTATTTGACGAATAACAAAGTTTTGAATAATTTGGAATTTAAATTGAAATGAATGTAAATGTGAATATTTGAATTTGGAACGAATATTAAAGTAGTAATTGACAAAAGAATATTGTTTAAAATTAATTATTTAATAATTAAACTTAGAATTATTTGATAATTAATTTTTGAAATAATTAATAAGAGTTTTGAAAATTATTAATAAATTAACTTTTGAAATTATTAATAGTTAAGTGTGAAATAATAAATAATTAAGATTTGAAATTATTGAAATTTGATGAGATCGAATTCCAAATAAAAAAAAAATTGAATTGAATAATCTTTATTAAGAGTAATTGAATTTTTGAACAAGTGAGAATAAATTTTAACTAAGTTTGAAATTTGGAAGGAATATCTTTGATAAGAAATAGAATGCGTTTTATCGAAACAAATGAAAGACTTGAAATTAAAAAGGAATTGGATTCGACAAATGTAATTGTAAATAAGTTGAAACTTTGATAATGAAAATGAACTTAAGAAGTAACGTAATGAATTGGAAATTACATTGAAATTGCTTAATGATAAATAAATTTAATGAATATCGAATGGAAGCGATAATTGATTTAAATCGTTTTGAACGTAAATTTAGTTAAATGATTTTGGAATGAACTTATATACAAAATGCAATGAATATTCGAATTGTTTAATTGAAAGTTGAAATTGAATTATGGAAATGTTGAAATTGAAATTGGAAAGATTGAAACGTAATTTTGGAAATTGATTTCGAAAGACTAACGAATTGTCGATTTACGAACTCCAATTGAAATTAAAATTGTTTGGTTTTGAAATATATTAATGACCAATCGGTGTTATAATCACGAAAGTTATTAAAGGAACCGGAATCGGTTTGGGACATACTCACTGTCTAAACCGGAAACCACTTTAAATAACTATACGCGAAGTGATGATCCAGAATGAAGTGGTTGGATTGACGAACGTTGATGATTGAAGAAAGTGAACGATAATGGATAACCTTGACACTTGTGTCAAATTGGAAATGACTAAAACAGGAGCTGTGCCGGGCCAATGGAGGATTAGCTACCTCAAGTGGACACACTTCTTCGTAAACTATTCTTTTACTTTGTGATTGATTGGTGCGCACCCTTGAATTGGGAGTGTTGTTTCACAGTGTTGCGGGCGCTGCGGCGTTGCGTTCTCACCAGTCCGGATCAGGCGAACGGTAGTGTCACTACCTTGGGTATAGCCTCATGTGCCTTGTCATACTTGTATTCCATTTATGCACGACCACTACGATTTTGATTTGTACCTTTAGTATATGGATTGCCCTCTGGTGACTTCCGGTTTTGGGGAAACTACGGTCTTGTATATGCTCTTGGGAATAAAAATGTGTTAAGGGTGGAATGGGCCATGACTTAACACTATTTTGATATCTTTATATTACTGATAGACATTATCTATTTATCGTACTCTACTATGTATAGATAGTTTATCGGATCCTGAAAGATGTTTATTCCATCCATCTTTGAGTTATTGTTATTTAAAATGTTGAACCATATTATCTGTATAAGAATATATGTCCTGATTCGAGTGTTTGTTTGTGCATATGCTCGGATCAGACTGAGGATTTCTGTTGCTGTGCTATTGGAAGCTGAAGACTTGAAGACCATCATTTATCTTTATCAGTATTGCTCCATTCTATTTTGTTATTGTATCAGACATCTATGTATTTCTTTTCACTATCTACTTGTGACATTGTTGTATTTACTTAGTAGCTTCATGAACTACTATTATGACATTGTTGTAATTCCGCTGCACTATTCTGTTATGTTGTATTTTCTGTGATTCTGTGATGATTCCCATTTATATACATATACTCCATTAATGATTCGTGTTCTGCACTATTTAAGTTGACATGTGTGGATTATTGTCAATTTGAATGGTCCAAATATACGGGTTGTTACAGTTGGTATTAGAGCTTTGGTTCCCGATAACCTTAGCCTGTGGAGTTTAAAGCTCATTAGAGATCGGGTGAACATACCCTAGAATGAGGAGAATCATTGCAGAATCCACCTCCTTTGATTCATCTTTTTATTTGAATTCGTTGAATAGAATTTCCTTAAGTTCTATAAATTTCTATTTTTGATTCTAAATCACTTTTGGTATTCCAGGATGGCTACCAGAAGAAATGTTAGAGGCAGGGGTGGAAATGCTCCTGGTCCACATGCTCCAGCTCCCGCAGTCCGATTCTCCACTCTTAGCAAGGAGTATACTCAGCTTGGAGGAGTCAAATTTACTGGCTCCGAGAGTATTATCGAAGCACAACAATGGCTAAAGAGTTTGGAAAGGATCTTTTCTGGCTTAGAGATCGCAGATGCTCAGAAGCGCAAGTTGGCCGCTTGGCAGCTTCAGGATGCTGCACAAGATTGGTGGGAATCAGTCACTTCTCAAACTGATGAGGAAACTATCACATGGGCCCAGTTTAGGTAGAAATCTATCTAAATTCCAACTAAATAAATTTCTATCTTATCTCGTCATAAATTTTGATTCGTTTCATATCACTTGTAATAGGGAGTCCTTTATGGCCCAGTGGATGCCAGCTGCTGGGAAGGCCCAACTCTATCGGTCTTTCATGGATCTCAAGCAGGGCAGCATGACCTTTACTGAGTACGAAAGGAGGTTTAACGAACTCTCCAAGTTCGGACCTGGTTTGATCGACACGCCTCTGCTCAAAAACGAGAAATTCATACATGGCGCACGCCCAGAGTATTACGAGCTCCTCACCGCTCACGTCCATGGAACTTTCACTGAGTTGATGGATTTTGCTCTTCGATACGAGGGAAAGCCCAAGGGAACATCTGTCCCCAAAGCCCCAGTTACTCAGACACCAGCTAATCAGTCGGGAAAGAGGAAGCAAAATTTCGAGCAACAGAAGAAGAATTGGCAGCAGAAATCTTGGATTGGCTATTCTCAGAAGAAGCCTATCGACTTATCCTCCATCACTTGTTTCAAATGCGACCAGAGGGGTCACTACGCCAGCAGTCGTCCAGCCTCTGCTAGTGCCGCTGTTCCGCCTCCTCAGAATACCAGGAACGACCTCTGTCACGTATGTCTGCAGCCAGGCCATTTCAAGAGGGATTGTCCTATGTACAAAAAGGGAAAGACGGCCGGGGTATTTGCTATGACTTCTTCCGCCCATGATCCACCTACCCCACCGGCTCCTACTGATAACCAAGGTACATTACAGGGTATTTTTATGTTGCATACTTTACCAGTTAAAGTTCTATTTGATACCGGAGCAACACATAGTTTCATATCTATTGATTTGTGCAATAAACTTGGTTTGGAACCCATTCTTTCATCTACCTTCTTATGTGTATCAAACCCTATTGGAGGGCCTGCTAACCTTAAAAGGGTTTGTAAATATGTCACTCTTATGCATGGCATTCACCACTTCACTTGGGATTTCTATGTCCTCGGGTTCGAAGCATTCGATATACTATTAGGCATTGATTGGCTACGGAAGTTCGAAGCTGTTATCTCATGCAAAGCTCGAACAATCTCTCTTATCGATGACAAGAGTATGCCTTTGGTTATTAAAGGCAAATCACCTCAAGAATATGCTGGGAGTTTTATATTTTCACTTGACTCCCATCCAAATGAACTAAGCTCTACTCCAGTTGTTCAATTCTTTTCTGATATTTGGAGAAGTCAATTCTCTACCGCCACCGCGGGAAATTGAATTCCGCATTGACCTTATTCCTGGTGCCCGACCAGTAATTCTCCCTCCTCGGAGAATGGCTCCTAAAGAAAAGGCAGAGTTGAATGTTCAAATTGAAGATTTATTTTCTAAAGGCTTGATTCGGCGAAGTCATTCAGAATGGGGTGCTGCAGTGGTATTCGTCACAAAAACTGATGGTTCACTCAGAATGTGTGTGGACTATAGAGAGCTGAACAAGCTCACCCACAAGAACAGATATCCGATGCCCCGCATCAACGATCTCTTCGACCAGCTCCATGGAGCTAAAGTATTCTCTCAACTCGATCTGGCTACTGGCTTTCACCAACTCAGGATTGCCGAGGAGAGTATTCCTAAGACAGCATTCCGCACTGAGACTGGTTTCTTTGAATGGCTGGTTATGCCGTTCGGTCTTACTAATGCTCCAGCTTATTTCGTCGATTTGATGAATAGAGTTTTCCGGGATGTTCTTAACAAGTTTGTTCTTGTTTTCATCGATGACATTCTCGTCTTCTCTAAGGATGAGGAAGAGCATAGGTCGCATTTGGCTTTTGTTCTTGAAACTCTACGCAGCCATCAGCTTAAAGCCAAGTTTTCAAAATGTCACTTTTGGAAGGATGAAGTTCGATTTCTTGGCCATATTGTTTCAGAGAATGGGATTTCGGTCGATCCAGCTAAGATCGCCGTAATCAATGTAAGCTCTATTCTTACTTATCAATTCTATCAAAACAACTTATCAATTTCTTAATTCGAATCATTGGAATTTGCAGGATTGGGAGACTCCTAAAACTCCTACAGACATCCGCAGTTTCTTGGGTTTGGCCGGCTATTACCGCAGATTTATAGAAAACTTTGCCCGTATTGCCGCACCACTTACCGCACTGACCAGAAAGAATGTGAAATTTATTTGGAGCGAAAAGTGCAAAGCAGCTTTCAATGAGATGAAGCAGAAGTTGACCTCTGCCCCGGTTCTTACAGTTATTGATGGTAGCGAAGGATTGACTGTGTATACAGATGCTTGTCGAGATGGACTTGGAGCTGTTTTAATGCAGGAAGGAAAAGTTATTGCCTATGTTGGTCGTCAGTTAAAGACCCATGAGGCAAACTACGCAACCCACGATTTAGAGCTTCTTGCGGTTGTATTTGCTCTTAAGCTATGGAGGCACTATCTATTGGGAGCAAAATTCGAGTTATTCACTGACCATAAGTCATTGAGATATATCTTCTCGCAAAAGGATTTGAATCAAAGACAAGTCCGATGGCTCGAATTTCTAGCTGCATATGATCTTGATATTAACTACACTCCGGGGAAAGCAAATGCCGTAGCCGATGCTTTGAGTAGAAACCAAGCTATGATATGTTGTAATCTTGTTGAAGGAATGTTATTCCAGCTTTCCGTCTCCCCAGCTCTTATGGATCGTATTATAGCCAAGCAGTATGAGGACACTTTACTTTATCGCATCAAAGAAATAGTTCTTGGCAGAGTTGAAAATGCTGATAATAAAGTGGGTGCACATGTTGATAGTAATGGAATCTTGAGGATTGATAATCGAATTTGTGTTCCTAATGTTGATGGTCTTAGACAGGAAGTGCTGAGAGAAAATCATAAGTCTTCACTTTCATTTCATCCCGGTGTCACTAAAATGTACCAGAATATGAAGAAGTTATATTGGTGGAGTGGGATGAAGCGCGATATTTCTACCTATGTTAGCAGGTGCACCACTTGCCAACAAGTTAAAGCTGATCACAGAATAACAGCAGGATTGCTCCAACCGCTAGAGATTCCAGGTTGGAAATGGGAGCAGATTTCTATGGACTTTATTGATGGGCTTCCAAGGACTAGAAAGGGTAATGAAAGCATATGGGTGATTGTCGACAGACTGACGAAGTCCGCACACTTTATTCCAGTCAAGACCACTCGTACAGCTTCGAGTTTGGCTGAGATATACATGAGGGAAGTTGTTAAACTTCATGGTGTACCATCTAGTATTGTATGCGATCGAGATCCTATTTTCACCAGTAAATTCTGGAAGGCATTTCAGGATACTTTGGGCACCAAACTGAATCTGAGCACATCATATCATCCTCAGACAGATGGCCAAACTGAGAGGGTGAATCAGATTTTGGAAGACCTTCTCCGGGCTTGTATTATTGACTTTGGTGGATCTTGGGAAGACCATCTTCACTTGGTTGAATTCACTTATAACAATAGTTACCAGGTAAAGAATTTGAATTTCAAATTTGAATAAGTATATTTGAATTTAAATTAATTATCCTTTATAAATCAGGCAAGCATTGGTATGGCACCGTTCGAAGCCTTATATGGACGGCCGTGCAAGTCGCCAGCTTGTTGGATTGAGTCTGGAGATCGATTAGTGCTTGGACCAGAAATGATTTTGGAAGCTTCTGAAAAAGTCGAAGAAATCAGGGAGAAGATAAAGACGGCACAAGATAGACAAAAGAGCTATGCCGACAAAAGGAGAAGAGATCTCGAATTCAGTGTAGGAGACAAAGTATTTCTGAAAGTGTCGCCTTTGAAGAATGTTATTCGATTTGGGAGGAAGGGAAAGCTTGCCCCTAGATTTGTTGGCCCATTTGAGATTACGGAAAGGGTTGGAACTTTGGCCTATAGAGTTGCATTACCAGAGAAGTTCGCCGGTGTGCACAACGTGTTCCACGTCTCACATCTTCGCAAGGTTGTGCACGATCCATCTATGACCATTCCTACTGCTCAGTTGGATGAGATAGTTATTGAGCCAGACTTGACTATTGAGCGGAAGCCGCTTCGGATAGTTGATCGTGAGACAAAACAACTCAGAAGGAAGTCGGTAAATCTCGTCAAAGTACAGTGGAGTGCAGATGAGCGAGATTGTACATGGGAGACTGAGGATAGTATTCGGGATTCAAACCCCGAATTACTAATTTCAGGTATAATTCAAATTTCTAGAAATCTATCTTGACTTTTCTACTTATTTCATTTCTACTTCACTCGTCTCGTTCCTTTTCGAGGACGAAAAGTTTTGAGTGGGGGAGATTGTAACGACCCTAATTTTCGACCCAATTTAAAAAAAAATTAAATTCATCGTTTCAATAAAAATTTCGAAATTTTAAACGATCTCAATTTGCGCCCAAACTTTATTTGTGACATACGTCTAGTTAGAGATGGACATAGAAAAAGTTTCGTTGAAAAATATTACAGTAAAATCCATTCGCGTTTTACTGTATATCAGTCCATATAAAGCTGCGTAAAATTTATCTTTCAAATCCAAATATTTTTACACAGTCCGCTTGTAAAAATCATCCTGATCAAGTTTATGTAATTCGTTTCGTCTAAAACTGTCATCGCCTGCTCCGTTTAAATTAATTTGCAAATCATACAATTTAAGCGGCGTAAATGCAAATTTTATAAAATCATCGTATCGCAATAACCTGTGTACCGTTGGAACCGCATCGTCGCACTGATCAAAACGGTATACTCATTGGTGTAAATCGGAGTCCGACGTAAAAATTTTCGTGTTAATTCATCGGTTCCAGACGGACCAATTAAATAATACTCAGCCCAAATTTTGTCAGCCGTTTACAAAAGAAATGTTGAATCATGAATCGGCTGGTAATTAATGTGGTAATGGGTAGCTAGTACTAGGGGGTAGGTAGGGAATGGGAATGAGCGTGACCTTTTAGGGACTCAATGCAAAATTTCACTGTTACTTAATTTGTGAAAATAAGCAACATTTCACTTCTGTTCACTATCCCCATTCTCATTCGCAAGCTACAGGTAATCAAAATTATCTCTCCCATTCTTCTTCCTATTATTTTTCTGCAAACAAAAGATATAGTCCAAACATTTTCTCTTTTCTTTCCTATTCACTCCTACTTCACTCACGTACGAGCAACCCCACCTCCCAGTCCTCCACCCTGACGCACTGCCTCCCCTGTCTCCGCGTCGCCACCATCTTCCGCACCTGCTAGCTGGCCCCACCGCCTCACCCAGTTTCCCAGCCGACCACTACCCTCCGCCTGACACCAATCACCACCACCTCGTCTTCCCCTCTGCCTGAACCGAGCTCACCTACCAACCACCGCCTCATGCACACTTCCCTGACCCACTGCCCTCCGCCCAACCATCAGCACCCACTCCCCATAGCCGTAGCAACCCTCTCCCACTTGAACGCGAACCCAGCCTTGACCTCCGCCTCCCTTCGCACTTCCCACCCAACCGGCCACCATCCGCGTCAAATACCGACTCACAGCCAACCGTGCTCCCTCCAATGTGTGAGTGTGGTAGTGTTCCAGCGTGAGTGTGTGTAGGTGGTGTGCAGCGTGAGTGACGTGTATGAGTTCTTGGTTGTAAAAAAAAAAGAGAAAAAAAGGGGAAGAAATGTGTGCATGCAGTGAGCAAGGGGGTAGGTGGAACATGTGCAAGTTGAGTAGCTTACGTAACAGGGGGAAATGTTGTATATACATGTTGAGGTGCATGCTGAAGATGGTTTGAGTTCATGCGTGTCAAATGCAAAGTGCGCCTGCATTTTGTTCATGCGAGTGTGGAACGCTCGGTTGCTAAAAAAAAAAAGAAAAGAAAAGAAAAAGAATAGCTAATAGTTATAGATTTTGCTGAAAGGTATTTAAGCAAATTTCTATTGGTTGCCGAAATAGTAACCAGTTTTCTTTGCTTGATGTTGCAGCAACCGACTGAGCCTCTTTCGCAGCAGAAAATTTTCAGCTTCGTTCTTTTCCTCCGTCTTCGGTAAGCGCATTTATATAAATTTATAAATTATATACAATGTTCATTGTATTAATATCATTTCCTTTTGTCGATATTACAGCGTTCGTTGTTCGTGCTATACCGACTCTGTTCTTTTTTTCTTCGTGCTTCGCCGTCAAATTTCTTATCCACGAAAGGTGAATTAATTTTCACGACTATATTCTTATGCAAGCTTGAATTGATAAATGATTGCTATGTGATGTTGAATTGGATGTAAATTGTTATTGTTAAGTGATAAATTAATTGCAAGTTAAAAATTAGATATAGGATGATTAACGATTTAAAATGAATTATATACATCGAATTTTGATTGTTAACTTGACCCCTTTATATGATGAATATTGATTAATTAAATTGACCATTTAAATTGTTAAGTTAATTGACACGTAGAATTTGAGTAATGTCACTTTGGACTATTGAACGTATTGAATTAACTGTTGTTATTGAAATTGAACGACAAGTGAAACCGAATTGTTATAATCTTTAATCTACTTGAAATAATAGAGTAGATTCTAGAAATAGTTATATTAGTTGGCGTAAATAAATACGATTATTTCGAGATTATTTGAAATTGTTGAATTGTTGTGAATGGATGCTATTGCTTGTTTATTTACTTTGACACCATCCCAGCTATCACACTGCAAGTTCCCTTTGTGTGTTTTGATTTTGAATTTAAATGGAATCTGGTTGAAATGATAAATACCCAAACAATTTTGACTTAGGATAGAAAATGAAAATAAAACCCGATTGGCCAAATGTTTTGATTTAAATAAAAATAAAGTTTTATTTGACGAATAACAAAGTTTTGAATAATTTGGAATTTAAATTGAAATGAATGTAAATGTGAATATTTGAATTTGGAACGAATAATAAAGTAGTAATTGACAAAAGAATATTGTTTAAAATTAATTATTTAATAATTAAACTTAGAATTATTTGATAATTAATTTTTGAAATAATTAATAAGAGTTTTGAAAATTATTAATAAATTAACTTTTGAAATTATTAATAGTTAAGTGTGAAATAATAAATAATTAAGATTTGAAATTATTGAAATTTGATGAGATCGAATTCCAAATAAAAAAAAAATTGAATTGAATAATCTTTATTAAGAGTAATTGAATTTTTGAACAAGTGAGAATAAATTTTAACTAAGTTTGAAATTTGGAAGGAATATCTTTGATAAGAAATAGAATGCGTTTTATCGAAACAAATGAAAGACTTGAAATTAAAAAGGAATTGGATTCGACAAATGTAATTGTAAATAAGTTGAAACTTTGATAATGAAAATGAACTTAAGAAGTAACGTAATGAATTGGAAATTACATTGAAATTGCTTAATGATAAATAAATTTAATGAATATCGAATGGAAGCGATAATTGATTTAAATCGTTTTGAACGTAAATTTAGTTAAATGATTTTGGAATGAACTTATATACAAAATGCAATGAATATTCGAATTGTTTAATTGAAAGTTGAAATTGAATTATGGAAATGTTGAAATTGAAATTGGAAAGATTGAAACGTAATTTTGGAAATTGATTTCGAAAGACTAACGAATTGTCGATTTACGAACTCCAATTGAAATTAAAATTGTTTGGTTTTGAAATATATTAATGACCAATCGGTGTTATAATCACGAAAGTTATTAAAGGAACCGGAATCGGTTTGGGACATACTCACTGTCTAAACCGGAAACCACTTTAAATAACTATACGCGAAGTGATGATCCAGAATGAAGTGGTTGGATTGACGAACGTTGATGATTGAAGAAAGTGAACGATAATGGATAACCTTGACACTTGTGTCAAATTGGAAATGACTAAAACAGGAGCTGTGCCGGGCCAATGGAGGATTAGCTACCTCAAGTGGACACACTTCTTCGTAAACTATTCTTTTACTTTGTGATTGATTGGTGCGCACCCTTGAATTGGGAGTGTTGTTTCACGGTGTTGCGGGCGCTGCGGCGTTGCGTTCTCACCAGTCCGGATCAGGCGAACGGTAGTGTCACTACCTTGGGTATAGCCTCATGTGCCTTGTCATACTTGTATTCCATTTATGCGCGACCACTACGATTTTGATTTGTACCTTTAGTATATGGATTGCCATCTGGTGACTTCCGGTTTTGGGGAAACTACGGTCTTGTATATGCTCTTGGGAATAAAAATGTGTTAAGGGTGGAATGGGCCATGACTTAACACTATTTTGATATCTTTATATTACTGATAGACATTATCTATTTATCGTACTCTACTATGTATAGATAGTTTATCGGATCCTGAAAGATGTTTATTCCATCCATCTTTGAGTTATTGTTATTTAAAATGTTGAACCATATTATCTGTATAAGAATATATGTCCTGATTCGAGTGTTTGTTTGTGCATATGCTCGGATCAGACTGAGGATTTCTGTTGCTGTGCTATTGGAAGCTGAAGACTTGAAGACCATCATTTATCTTTATCAGTATTGCTCCATTCTATTTTGTTATTGTATCAGACATCTATGTATTTCTTTTCACTATCTACTTGTGACATTGTTGTATTTACTTAGTAGCTTCATGAACTACTATTATGACATTGTTGTAATTCCGCTGCACTATTCTGTTATGTTGTATTTTCTGTGATTCTGTGATGATTCCCATTTATATACATATACTCCATTAATGATTCGTGTTCTGCACTATTTAAGTTGACATGTGTGGATTATTGTCAATTTGAATGGTCCAAATATACGGGTTGTTACAGAAACAGGATTAGATGAGGCAAGGCTAAGTGGGTCATTCCCAATTAGGGTATGATCATCACCTACTAGATATATTTCTTCCCGCTATGACGTTTGGGATGCTAAATTAATGTGGTGTATTGAAAACGAGCGCTTGGATAAAGGTCGGTAACGATCGAGGGATGACATATTCGGTACTATCTAGTTATAGAGGTGGGTCGGTCTTGTGTTGGTAGAGAAGCTTTGTGATGGTTTCTCGGGACATCCATCTAGAGGTGTACCCATTTGGAAGGTAGATCCTTCACCTGGTCATTTGTATGAAAATCCATTCTCCAATAAGAACCTACGGTTTTGTTTGTAGAGCCTAGTATGTTGGAATTTAATAATGGTAATAATTTCGGCTAAGATTAATAAGTTTATTTGCAAATGTTTTCAAAGAGATGTCATTAGAAATAATATCAAACATTTTGATATATAAAAGTGTTTTAGTTATCATAAGGTAAAAATCCGTCTGTGTTTATGTGTGGATGTGGTCTTATGAGATACTCTTTATTTTCAAAGGATTTTTATTCAAAGGCTGATATATGACACTGTCATTTATTATTGAGTTTTCTCACGCTGGTTTATCAAGCTTGATCTGGGTATTTTCAATACTCAGGTCAGATCCGAGTAGTTTCAGGTTAGTCGAAGACGGTTGGAGTTTCCAAAGGAGCTGGAGATATTCATCTACGTATGGACATATTCTATTATCCGCTGTGCTTAGTTAGTTTTAGTTTGATGTTTGTCAGCAATTGTAAGGACAGATGTTTATAACTGTCCAAGCTGAATTTAGGTTAGACTTTGATATATGTATTTAAATGTTTTCCGCTGTAAAGATATTTGTTCAATATTATATGTTATTCCATTCGTGTGAAATTCTGTTCTGTCTATTTTTCTTTATTACCCTTCATGTTTCGTACTTTCGTGCAATTTGAGTTGGACATGTGTGGTTTATTTTCGATTCAAAGGGTATGGAAAAATGGGCCGTGACAAAGATAATTTCCAAGAACTTTATATTTGACAACTTTTCCAAATTCCATGAGTAGCTCGTCCAACAATTAGTTGGAATATAACCCGATTTTGGGTTTAATTTTGTTAAGTTCAATGATAATCCAAAGTTCTCCCCTAGGCCGAGCTCTCCACCTCCATAGCCAAGCCACATCTCCACTTAGTCCGGGACATTGTGTATTGGGGGTGCAAGAAGAAAATACTATAGTTCATAGTAAAGGGATTTAAAAAATGAATGTGAGCTCTACTCTTTTAAAATTCTATTCTTGTTTGTGCTATGATATTCATGTTTATATCCTATGATAATATGTTTAATTTGACATCATTTAATTGATAATATGGATGCTAGAATAGATTGGTTGTAAGGATGAATTTGGATGAATTTATAATTGTAAATGTTTATTTTATCAACATCTTAGTTGAAGTTGGTTATGACTACTTTATTAGTCATGGTTAACTATAGTTGGTTTGAGACCACACTTGTTTAAAAAATCATATGTGGTATACCCGGTATAGTTAAGTCTCTTTTCAGATTTACTATAGAAAAAGAATTCGTTTTAGAAAAGATAGAGATTTGATTTGAAAACGAAAAGTAAAGATAGAAATTTGAAGTTGTTTGGAAAATAAACTTTAATCTTTTAAGATTTTAATGTTAATGAATTCTAAAGATTTAAAGTTTCAAAATAAGAATTTCCCGGATCCTTATAACCATAGTTTTCAAATAAGGCACGTAGCGTAACAGAGCCCGAATTCTTCGAAATAAGAATTTCCCGGATCCTTATAACCATAGTTTTCAAATGGAAAAGAAAAACCAAGATTTCATCTTGCAGATTTTAAAATATGTCCAAATCAAGTTTTTAGGAAAATCGGTCTTTTGTAGTTAAGTGACCAAAGTGTAAATTTCTTTAAAATGAATATTTTTAAATGTTTAAAAATATGAAATAAATTTGATAAATATGTAAAAAAAATTAATGAGGGAAAAGTTGTTTTAATCAAATAAGCTTTTAAAACACTATCCGCAGCACTTTTCAACAGCAGTTTTAACAAACTGTAGAAGTATAAATTTAAACTTAGCTATTCTTTCCCAAATCATTTATAAATGTCTTTAAATAAACAATTTAGTATTTTAAAGATGATTTTGAAGTTTTAATAAGAGTTTGAATAAATGGTTAAGGGAAATTGTTTATAACACTTAAACAATATAATTGAAATCATTTCCTTGAATGTAATAACAAACTGAGTATGCGGAAATGACTAGTACATTTTTCCCACCTGTGAGATCTAAATGGTAAAACAAGGTGTGTAACTAAGGTTAGGAATGGAGCAACTAGTGCGCTGAACTTACCTAGCCTCTATTTTCTCTTTTTGGCGAGGGGTGAAACAAATAGAAAGGAAAGCCCGGATATTCTAAAAAAAGGTCTCATTTAAGTTTTTACAAAAGTAAGGAATTTTCAAAAGAGTTAATAAACCAATTTTTTTATAATATAGAGAATATTCTGGCCAAACTCTATATTAAGTTCTGAGGAGGGTATTTGTACTATCCGTGTGAATTTAAAAGGTGATTTTACCGTTATTCTACGAATAGTACGAGTTGAATACATAAATTAATCTGGGTATGATTAGTCTAATCTTTTACTCAATATAACTGGTTTTGGGTTTACAGTAAATGATGTCTTAAATAACATTGTTTTGACCCAGTTAAGACATGTTTCAAAAGATAAATTTTTTTATTAGGAATTAAATTTTCCTAAGTAAATGACTTGAAGATTTCCAAAGTTAAAAGGGTTTTGATTAACCAGTAAAAATTTAAAATGAAAAGAGGCTTAACAATCCTGTGTACTAATATTCATATTTTTATCGATGATTGGATTTCAAAGAAACCAGGATCGGTTCGAGTGATTCCTATTCGAAAACCACTTCAAACCAATTTACATTTTCGAAGTAAAACACGTTGAAGACAAAGACCATTGAAGATGAAGATCTTCATGATGTTGGGCTACTTGTCACTAGACCCCCGGTGAAATTTACCATATCATATATTATGGTGGCAGGAGTGCTCTATTATGAAATCTTCGATTTGCAAGGACTAATGCTACTAATCCTAGGGGTAATTCCCAATAGGATGTGATAGGAGAGTGCCTTCGGTTTGTCTTGTTCTTGGACAACTTGTATAGACGAATGTTTGACATAGCACTTTAAATCACATTGATCGATCTCTATAAAATGTATCATCTATTTGGTGGTGGAGAAGGCAACTTCTCTTAGCTTAACATCCTTTCCTGAGATGTATGAGCTCAAGAGTTATACATTTGCAGAAATCAGTTGTGTGATTATGGAATGGCAATGTGGCGTTCAAAGTGGAAAGTTGATATTCTATGTGAAAGGTAATCGCTAACTCAGGCCTCGCACCCGAAAATGACTAAAACAGGGTAGATGCGGCAAGGCTATATGGTTCGCAACCATTAGGGTATGATCATCTCCTTCTAGATATATTTCTACTTGCTACAATGCTTGGGATTAAATTATGCGGTGTATGCTAGAGCGCGCTCGGATAGGTCGGGAACGATCGGGGTGATGACATATTCGATACCATCTAGTTAGAGGTAGGTCGGTCTTGTGTTGGTAGAGGACCATCAGTTGGGCCTCAGAACATTCCTCTAGTGATGTACCGCCGAAAGGTAGTCCCTTACCTGGTCATTTTTTGGAAATCCATTCTCCAATGCGAGTTTGCGGTTTTTAGTTGTAGAGCCTACTATGCTAGAATTTAATAATGGTAACAATTTCGGCTATTTGAATATATTTACTTGAAAAGTGATTTCAAAGAATGTCACTAAAAATAATATCAAATAATTTGATAAAGATGTTTTAGTTATCATAAGGTAAAAATCCGTCCGTGTTTGTGTGTGGCATGGTCTTATGAGATACTCTTTCTTTTCAAAAGGTTTTTGTCACCAATTTCTGATGTATGACACTGTCATTTAAGATTCGTGTTTCTCACGCTGGTTTGCCAGACTGATTCGGGGTTTTTTATACTCGAGTTAGATCTGAATAATTTCAGGATTAGCTGAAGACGCTTGGAGTTCCCAGAGGAGAGCTGGAGATCTTCATCAACATATGGATGTATTCTATTTTACGATGCACTGTATGTTGTTTTTTTTTCAGCAAATGTAAGGACAGGTGTATTATAACTGTCCAAGTAGAATCTAGGTTAGACTTTGATATATGTTTTAAAAGATTTTCCACTATAAAGATTTTATATTGAGATAATATATGTTATTCCATTCGAGTAAGATTCTCTTATTTCATCTTTTTCTTCCTACCCTTGACAATCTATCTTTCTAGCACTTGGGATTATGGCACATGAATACCGTGGATGTATTAGTGTCGATTTCTAAGGGTCGAAAAGCTGTGACGTCATAGCGTGGTATCAGAGCTTAGGTTGAGCGAACACTTGAGCCTGATAGGGGCAAAGACTCATTAGAGATAGGGTTAGTAATACCCTAGGGTGAGAAGCTCATTAGAGATATGATAAGTGACAACCTAGAATGAGTTGAGAGTATTATGAATATGAGCACGTATTTGTTTATGTTATATAAAATGATTTGTCTTGAAAAAAAATTGGTAAATGAAATAATTTTACATAGGATTATATTTTGATTTAAAATAATATATAGTCAGATTTGTTATAAACTGAAGGATTGTTTGAAATATAGATTAGTAAAAAAACTTAGATATATCAACTTCTAATGATTAGAATTTTACAGTTTGACCATAAAATGTTTCATAAAGAAAATTGATAAGTAAGAATTAATTGAAATCCAATATTTGATAAGATAATTAAAATACTTAATATATGCTCCTAAATATTTGGTTGTTAAGGGATGATAATACTCGGTTATCATCATTAATTGATTGATTGTTTGATTTAAAAGTTTAGATATAAATACCTTATAAATTAAGTTTCACGATTTGACTATAAGATGTTTGATAATAATATTGGTTTAAGGTTAAGAAATTTATTTAAGATAAACAAATTTATGAGCGTGTTTTACAAATAAAATGATTTTGTTAAAGATAAACGTAGAAAGGTATTTTATATAAATTTGGAGAATTTAAATCCTAGTATTTTGGAAAAGAATTTTGAAAGTATAATACGATTAAAAGAAAGTTATGATGATTTTAAGAAATGGATTTATAAATGGGGTTTTTATAAACAAAAAGTAATAGTAAATAACTTGTTAAAAAAGGATACTTATAGTATTATTTCGGATAAAGGATTTGAAAGAAGTATCTTAGGATAACTAGTTTGAGTGTTTTAAAAGTAACTAAAAATGGGCAGGAGATGTGTTCAGATGGTAAACACTTCCCTTAAGTATTACCCTTCTAGTTAAGGGGATATATGATACTATTGGTAGTATCTAGTTCTTTGGTGTCATTTTGGAGTTACTCGATCTATATAATTTTCTTAAGTTAAGAGATAATATGCATAATTAATTGATAAATTGATTAGTAATAAAGAACCATCTTTATAAAAATGTTTAAACCAAAGGTAATTTTGGATAACAAATTGATAGGATAAAATGGAATTTTCGATGATTTTGGACAGTCGAGATTTTCAAAATTTGTTATGGTAATGGAAGCTAAGTGTTTTATAAAAATATAAGTGATAAAGTTTTTATAACTTATGAATTTGAGATGATAGTAAATTACAACAAGTTTTAAATTTGTTAAACATCCCGATTTAAGTAAAACCAATTTGAAAATTTAGGATTTGTGTATGTAATCTTAGGATGTAAAGGTGTATTATACAAATATAGATTTAGTCATGAACTATTTATACACCTAAGTAATGTTGTAAGAGATAATTCAAAGGAAAATGGATTTAGTATGAAGTGAATGGTTAAGAAACTTAAGTTTTAAAGTGTTGATTTTACCAAAGTTGGGTTGAGAGGTGTTTATAAACTTAAGTAAAATTTTATGGAATAGTCCCTAAGTATTATTAGGACCAAAGTAAATATGCTAAGTAAAAATGTGTGAAAAATAAAGGATGTGAAAAAAACGATATGAATAAATATGTAAGTTATATATAGATCATTTCGTCACATAAATTTGATCTAAGATTCGAGTATGGAAATTTGAGGTGTTTACACCGGTCCGAAAAAGGATTTATCGCTCCATTCTTGATGGCAAACATTAATGAGGGTTTGTGGTCCAGTACTTGAGTTTCTATTACAGTTGAGAACTATGCAAGGAAAATAAAATTTTCTGAGCCTGATCAGAGTCCGCACCAAAGGATCGAGGAATCAATACTAGTGTAGAAGAAAAGTTGTGTATTCGAATAGGAGATCGAATCAGATATTTTATATGGATGATTTTGGTACATTTTATGGGTGTAAGTTTGTAAAATAATGTTTTAGGCAAACTCTTTTGGGTTTTAGGTTCGGTTTAATTTCTAGGACGAAATTCTTTTAAGGAGGGAGAATGTAACGGCCCGTAATTTTACCACTTTGGAAATGGAATATTTAATTCATTTTAAATATTCAGATATAGAATTTTCAAACTTAAATGGTCCTGTTTTATGTGATAAATAAGAATGATAAACTTATTTTTAGAATTTGATTACAAAATCAAGAAGTTTGGATTTTCGGCGAAAAGTGACAAAAGTCGATTTGCGATAAAATGGGATATACATTTAATGACTGTTTTAAAAGATAAATAACTCCTTTTAAAATTGTTATATAATGATAATAATTGGTTGATATAATTTTTATAACTCTATATATACTTGTTTTATAACGATTGACAAATTTCATCGCACTTTAACAAATCAACGTCGTATTTTTATAATTAGATTTTAATGTTATTTAATATGGTTTTATAACTTAAATAAGCTTTTTTTAATTTTTTAAATATGATAGGAAAAAAAATTCAATTTTTTTTTAGATAAGTAAATACTTTGATTAAAAACTGAAAATGTGACCGGAATTCGGTTTTTGGATTTTCGACCTTTCGTCGAACGAGAGTTGTTTCGAATCGTTGCAAACATGGTTTGATACACATATGTACACATGCATACACACATTTAAAAACATCACAATTAGTCACATCAAAAAGTAAGAAAATATCTAACATGTTTTCATAATATAATTAAATAAGAATACTTAAGCGTTAAGTAATAAAAAGCAAACTTACCATCACCTTTCACCTCCTTACACATACTTTCCATCTCATTAAATGCTAAGTACTTTAGGATCTAATCATGTCTTGGAAAGGAGGAGAAAATATGTGCTTAAAAATGAGTTTTAAGGAAAGGGTATTACGGTTATATGGTAGGAAGGTTCATGTATAAATAGCCATGCACATTCTCTTATTTCTACACACATCCTTCTCCTTCTTTCTCTACTTCCATGGCTTCCATCTCCCCCTAACCTACTCCAAATCAAGTAATTATTTTTTCCAAACTCCAGAGAATTGAGTTGGCTACAATTTCATTTACATCATTTCTTCAAAATCTAAGAGTTATTACATCGAAAATTTCAATTCTTTCAAGGTCATTTTTGGCCTAAAATTTTCAAATCCGAAAATACACTCCCTTCTTTTGACCATATATCCCTCAAAACCACTTGGAATTGAGTGATTCATTTGTTAAAATTGTAGAGAAGAGAATTTCCAAGAACTTTCTTTGGCAGCTTCTCCAAATTCCATGAGTAACTCGTCTAAAAATTAGTTGGAAGACGACCCAATTTTGGGTTTGATTTTTGTAAGGTCGATGATAATCCAAAATTCTCCCCTAGGCCGAGCTCTCCACCTCTATATCCAAGCCACATCTCCACGTAGTCCAGGACATTGTGTGTTGGTGGTGCAAGAAGAAAATACTATATTTCATAGTAAGGGGATTTGCAAACTGAATATGAGCTATTTTCTTTTAAAATTCTATTCTTGTTTGTGCTATGATAATTATGTTTATATCCTATGATAATATGTTTAATTTGACACCATTTGATTGATAATATGGATGCTAGAATAGATTGGTTATATGGATGAATTTGGATGAATTTATAATTGTTAATTTTGATTTTATCGATATCTTAGTTGAAGTTGGTTATGACTAATTTATTAGTCATAGTTAGTTATAGTTGATTTGAGACCACACTTGTTTAAAAATCATATGCGATATACCCAGCATTGTCAAGTCTCTTTTCAAATAGTGAAAACAAGTCAAAATAAGGCGCGTCACGTAACGACAGTTCGCGATTTCGAGTCGGAAAAGTTAAATGAATGTAGAGAATAGAAACAGAGTCGGAATTCTTTGAAATAAGGCTTTTCCGGATCCTTATAACCATAGTTTTCAAATAGAAAATAAAAACCAAGATTTCATCTTGAGATTTTAAAATATGTCCAAATCAAGTTTTCAGGAAAATCGGGCTTTTGTAGTTAAGTGACTAAAGTGCAAAATTCTTTAAAATGAATATTTTTATATGTTTAAAAATATGAAATAAATTTGATAAATATGTTAAAATGTTTTAAAAGAGATTTGATTTATAAATATGAATTTCCAAATGAGAGAAAAGTTGTTTTAATCAAATAAGCTTTTAAAACATTATCCGCAGCACTTTTCTACAGCAGTTTTAATAAACTATAGAAGTATAAATTTAAACTTAGCCATTCTTTCCCGAATCTTTTATAAATGTATTTAAATAAACAATTTAGTATTTTAAAGATGATTTGGAAGTTTTACTAAGAGTTTGAATAAATGGTTAAGAGAAATTGTTTATAACACTTAAACAATATAATTAAAATCATTTCCTTGAATGTAATAACAAACTGAGTATGTGAAAACGACTGGTACATTTGTCCCACCTGTGAGATCTAAATGGTAAAACAAGGTGTGTAACTAAGGTTTGGAATGGAGCAACCAGTGCCCCTGAACTTACCTTGCCTCTGTTTTCTCTTTTAGACGAGGGGCGGAACAGATTGAAAGGAAAGCCCTAATATTCCAGAAAAAAGATCTCATTTAAGTTTTTACAAAAAGTAAGGAATTTTCAAAAGAGTTAATTAAACCAGATTTTTATAGTATAGAAAATCTGTATTAAGTTCTGAGAAGGGAATTTGTACTATCCACGTGATTTTGAAAGGTGATTTCACAGTTATTCCACGAATAGTATGAGTTGAATACGGAAATTAATCTGGGTATGATTAGTCTAATCTTTTGCTCAATATAACTAGTTTTGGATTTACAGTAAACGATGTCTTAAATAACATTGTTTCGACCCAGCTAAGACATGTTTCAGAAGATAATTTTTTTTATTAGGAATTAAATTTTCCTAAGTAAATGACTTGAAGATTTCCAAAGTTAAAAGGGTTTTGATGAACCAGTAAAAAGTTAAAATGAAAAGAGGCTTAACAATCCTATGTACTCATATTCACATTTTTATCGATGATTGGATTTTGAAGAGACCGGGATCAGATTTGGGAGATTCCTATCTGGAAACCATTTCGAACCAATTTACATTTTCGAAGTAAAATATGTTGAAGACAAAGATCATTGAGGACGAAGATCTTCATGATGTAAGGATACTTGCCACTAGACCCTTGGTGAAATTTACCATATCATATATTATGATGGCAGTAGTGCTCTATTATGAAAATCTTCAATTTGCAAGGAGTAATCGCTACTAATCCTAGGGGTAATTTTCGACAGGAAGTAGTTGAAGAGTGCCTTCAGTTTGTCTTCTTCCTAGACAACTTATATGGACGAATGTCTGACATATCATTTTAAATCACATTGATTGATCTCTATAAAATGTATCATCTGTTTGGTGGCGGAGAAGGCAACTTATCTTAGCTTAACACCTTTTTTGAGATGTACGAGCTCAGGGGTTATACGTTTGTAGAAATTTGTTGTATGATTATGGAATAGCAACGTGGCATTCAAAGTGGACAGTTAATGTTCTATATGAAAAGTAATCGCTACCGCAGGCCTTGCACCCGAAAATGCCTAAAATAGGGTAGATATGGCATGGCTATGTGGTTCGCAACGATTAGGGTATGATCATCCCCTTCTAGATAACTTTTTACCCGCTATGACGTTCAAGATTAAATTATGTGGTGTATGCTAGAGCACGCTCAGATAGGTCGGTAATGACCGGGATGATGACATATTCGTTGCTATCTAGTTAGAGGTAGGCCGGTCTGGTGTTGGTAAAGGACCATCAGTTAGGCCTCAGTACATTCCTCTAGAGATGTATGCCGGAAGGTAGTCCCTTACCTGGTCATTTGTTGGAAATTCGTTCTCCAATACAAGTTTACAGTTTTTAGTTTTAGAGCCTAGTATGTTGGAATTTAATAATGGCAACAATTTCGGCTATTTGAATATATTTACTTGAAAAGTATTTATGTCATTAAAAATAATATCAAATGATTTGATAAAAATGTTTTAGTTATCATAAGGTAAAAACTCGTCCGTGTTTATGTGCGGCGTGGTCTTATGAGATACACTTTCTTTTCAGAAGGTTTTTTTCACCAATTCTAATCTATGACACTATCATTTTAGATTAGTGTTTCTCACGCTGGTTTCCCAGACTGATCCGGGTATTTTTATACTCAGGTCAGTGATGAGTAGTTTCAGGATTAGTTGAAGACGCTTGGAATTCCCAAAGGAGAGCTGGAGATCTTCATCAACGTATGGACGTATTCTATTTTCCACTGCATTGTGTGTTGTTTGTTTTTAGCAAATGTAAGGACATGTGTATTATAACTGTCCAAGCTGAATCTAGGTTACACTCTGATATATGTTTTAAAATATTTTCCACTGTAAAGATTTTACATTGAAATCATATATATTATTCCATTCGAGTAAGATTCTGTTCTTTCTTCTTTTTCTTTCTATCCTTGATAATCTATCTTTCTGGCACTTGGGATTGTGGCACACGAATACCGTGGATGTATTAGTGTCGATTTCTGAGGGTCAAAAAGCTGGGATATCACAACTATGACTCCACATGCACATCAAACTATGGCAGAGCATGTACAACAATAAGAAAATCCACAAGTAGAACAACAAATTCCAAAAAATCCGATTAAGCCGGCAGATGGCCATAATTAGACCTCGCATCTGAGACCCTCAAGGATGCCGTAATTTTAAAAGATCCTGTCAATTTTATTGCCTCCAAAATCAACGAACGATCTCTTTGGAGAATATCCAACAAGCATGGAATTGCATTCGATGACACCTTGGTCCCGTCTCACGATCAAAGAGCTCACAATTCCTCGAAGGTTTATATTATTGGTAATAGATACATGTTCTTAGCGGGTTACGTCCCATCATTCAATAAATTCATCAATCAAGTTTTGCACTTTATAAGGCTTGCTCCAACACAGTTGCACCCAAATAGCTATGCCTTTCTCCTTGGCATATATATGGTCTTAACTAAACACTTACATCAAGCGCCCAGAGACGAGGAGATAAGATATATATACAGTTTCAAAAGCCGAAAAGAAAGTCCATTCTTATCTATTTAGAACCAATCATAGGATGCACAGTGGTCTCCAACACATGGAACAAGTTGAGCTATTTCAGAACCAAGTGGTGGTTTATGTTCATTGTCCGCTCGGGTTTGCACACAGATGGCTATCTGGACGTAAGTTCCACTCCATGTGCATTATATGAATTTGTTTAATAGTACGGAGACTTAACTCATATCCTTGATTTACTATCCATATGTTCCGACGAGACCAAGTAGCTCAGCACTTTCAAATGCCGTTAACACTCTTGTGGCAGTTCCGGTAGGAGATAGAGATATCAAAACTCTCCTATAAGATGAAAATCTTCTTGCCTATAGCTTGTTAGAAGAGGGCCACTTTACTGGCATCATCCAAATAACTTTCAGTGATGACGGCGACGAGGATGATGATAACAACCTGCTAGGAGGTAGCAAGGTTGATTTAGATTTTCCCATAGTCCTAAGTCCTGGTGCTGGATTTGAAGAAAATATTGAACAAGTACCAAAAGACATGGAAGAAGGAAAAATTATCGGTGAAAGTGGCGAGGCTGGCTAGGGTAAAAATGATGCGGTTCATGAGTCTCAACCTGAACAATCTAGGGATGATCAACCGTCTGCTCCGAAGAAGAAGTTAATCGTGAAAATCTCCAAGGCACGGACTTCTTCCCAGCTCCCACTAGTCACGGATGAAGAGAAAACTCCATCTTTTCCTCCGATGGGCACATTCGTTGGCTTAGGGTCAATTCCTACCTAATTTGGTTCTTTCGATGTCGGTAATATTGGTATTGAGGGAATCGACTCCCCTATTTGCATCGATAAGGACTTCGCACCTACCAATAGGAGAGGTTACTCCCATGAGTAAAGCTCCAACTCATGGTCCGTCGAGGGGACATTAGGACACTTGTGCACTTCACAAAACTTGCACTTGACCTATGTCCTTGCTTGTTGGATCTAACTTGTTCTTGTTTTCATTGCAGGATCCATAGAGAAAAGGAAATACATATATCAATCTTTAGAGGAGAAAGCATCCCAACCACAAAGGCCTCGCTTGAGTTTGTACCATCAGGGAAGTGGTCACGATATGAGTCAGGCTATCGCTCTAGCCTAGATAGAGATGATTAAGATAGAAGCAGTTACGACAAAGATCGCTCATCACATGACTCTATTTCCAAGTGTCACCTTAGGTCTAGATCAGCTCCTCCTAGAGGTTCAAATATGCAATATGATCATCGCGATGACATCCCCCCTAGTGATGCTTCTCACGTTCCACCTTCAACTTCCATTAATGTGCAACCCCCAGTGCCATCTCATTCCAGTCGAACCTTCGACCGTAGGCATTACAAGAGTAGCTCTGAAACTTCCCAGCACAGGCCTGGCAAAGAAACTGCTATTTTCCCACCTATCTCTGTGGAAAAATAGCTTGCGGGCAACATCTGAATGGTTAAACTACAGGAGGAATTTCCAAATATTTACTTCAATGGTCTTAAGTTTGTGCATAACTTGAAAAGAATCCCTGTAGACGTCTAAAAGATGATCACTGATTGAGTGGTTAATGTTCATAACCGGTATAATGAAAGGACAAAGGTAGTTAAGAAAATTTCTAAAGTCTCCAGGGATAAGCAGCTAGAGATCGACAATCAGAAACTCATAGAAGCTGACAATAAGAGAATCATTACTAATTTCGATGTTGAGATCGAGAAACCGAGAATATCCTAAGCTGTAGCCAAAGAAAAAGCCGAGGAGGCCACCAAGGCACTTGAAGAGTAGCAGATTAAGCATCAAGGTGAAGTGGAGAAGGCTGTCCACCGAAACCATGCTCCGGTAATGGAGAGGGATACTGCAAACAAAAATACGGCTGAGTTGAAAACCAAGCTAGAGCATGAAATAAAAGTAAAATATGAACCACTCCAACAAGGTCAGACCTATTGTGATGAGTTGCTCCATGCTAGGGAGGAAAGAGAAAAGGCGCTTGAGCATGTTAAAGATGTTGATGCATTCGTCAAAAAAGGAGTTAAGGCCGCAGAACAGCGGGAAGAAGAGCATGTGATGGAGACATTTGAACCGCTGTTGAACTAGTACAACGTCAACGTGCTCAAATTCTGAAATCTAGAGTGGTTCAAAGATGATTATCCTAGAATCCTCGCCCTTGCCTAAAAGCGAATTGTTGAAGAAGAGAAAGCTTTCCTCAGAGGTGGTGAGGTGGACTTAGAGTAGCTAGAGAAAGAAGTCTTAGTAGAGGATGAGCCCAAGATTCTGAAGGACGGCCAATTTATTATTCATCTAGAGCTTGCAGCGATATTGCATAAAGACTTGGGTGAAGGCTCTGGATTGAGGCCACATGATGCTACTGCCAGCCAAATGCTTGGGTCCCAAGTTTCTCTAACGCCTAGGTATAATCTCGAGAGGCCTGAGATCCACATGCCTGCCATTCTCTCTCCAATTCTTGAGGGGAACTCTGATGGCACTCCGGCCCACACAAAACACCAATGCGAAGAAAGTATCTCATTGACTTCTCTTCAATTCCAGAAAGTTGAAGTTTCGTCGATTAATGTCATTAATCTACCTTTTTATATCTCTTAAGTTTCAGGTCAGTCCCACGTTGCTTCGATTCCCAATAAGGACTCTTAGCCAGGACTACAAGTGCCTGTAATAGAATTAGTTATTGTTACCACTTCAACAACGATTCCAACCATCTCGGTTGAAGATACTCCCCGCCATAACGAGTAGATGATTGATGCTTTATTGAATGAATGAGTTAGTGGGACTTAGGAAACTCAGATTGATGAAGATTTTATTATTATTGGGGTCTCCAAGCCTCTTTTAGGTCCCACCATGCACGAGCTTGAGCAGGAACTTAGGAAAGACATCCTCCTTGCCATGAAGATTAAGAAGGAAAGGCTTGAAGTAATTCCTCCTTCTCTATCCATTGCCTTGCCTAGGAAAACTATTTTTGCTTCGATCGATATTCCTCCATCTGGTAGCGCTCAAAACGTGCATGCTAGATCATCACAGAGTATTCCATCCAAGGGCAAAGGAAGTGAGGGAAAAAAAGGAAAAAGGAAGGGTGAGAGCTCAAGCGAAGCATCTCCCGGTGTGAAAAAGAAGCAAAGGAGAATGAAAAATAAACGCCGGTTTGTTTGGTGTAGAAAGACTTACTTTTTAGTAGTAGTTGCAGTCTATTTTGGTTTTTGTTTTAGTGTCAGTAATACTTATACTTAGTTCTTCAAAGTTCATGTGAATAACAAAGGTTTTTGTCACATTAACTCCTTGTATGTATTTGTCCAAGTACTTAAGAAATACAATTTCCATTCAATGTACTTGCGATCTATTTCTTTTAGTTATTACTATCGAACAAAATCCTTAGTTTCTCCAACCTTTCGTCACTCTTGCGAATGTAAAGTAATTGTTGAAGTGCTAAACTCTGGGCATTAGTGGGAGTTAACCACATTGAACAACAGTTCAGGTATCCTTTTCTAGGATCACAATATTTGATTGTGCCGAACTCTAGGCACTAATCTGAATTAACTTTCCGTAGTTCGCACATCCTCATCGAGGATGTACATGTTCAATCGTGCCTAACTCCGAGCGTCGATTCAAAGTTCATAGGCAAGATCCCGCCTTACGCCGGGCATGGATCTTTGGCTTCGCCTACTCTGGGAAAAGTGTTAAGAGCTGGATGATCTTGTCACGTCCACTTTAGTTTATATTCCTGCCCCTAATCCGAGGACAAGAGTTGAGAGAGTGAACAGTTGTATCATGTTTGTTTTGAGTTTATACTCATGCTCCAACATCGGGAGCGAGAGTTAGTATACAGACGGTCGTGTCACATCCGATTTGAGTTTATACTCCTGTTCCTACACTGAAAGTGAGAGTTAGCTGATATCTATCTACGATATCGAGAAGTACTTCGAGGATTCGATCATGAACCATAGAATTTTTTGTTGGCACCTACCTCCAAGTACCTACACGCCTGCATCATTCACATGCAGATTCATTCGAGTCGATCAAGTCACAACTCTTAAGTAATGGACAGATAGAGTCTTGGTCTTGAAAATCCATTTTATTCCATAAAAGATGGGAAAATGACAGAATCTATCTTATTACATGCCTCCAACCAATTATTTACGAATTTATTTCTAAGTCAAATAGCATCGTAAATGCTTGCTATTCCATGCCCTTGGAAATGAAATTCCGTTTATCGTCCCAAGCCTGAATGTTCCATCACCAAGCTTTTTCTCTATTACTTACGGACCTTCCCGAGTTGAGCCCAAGTTTCTAGGGCAAGGCAAGATTCATTTGATAATAAGATCACCAACATCGAAGGTGTGATAACTAACCTTAGTGTTATAGTATTGTGCGACTTGGTGTCGGTGCGCAGCTGCCCTCAACTCTGCTGTGTCATGCTTCTCATCGATCATATCAAGAGACTCTAACATGAGTTGCTTATTAGTCCATGGATTGTAGTGAATCACTCGATGAGAAGGTACTTCCAGTTCAACTGGAATCATAGCCTCTGACCCGTAGGATAGGGTGAATGTAGAGTGGCCAATTGTCGACTTGTGAGTTGTTCGTTAAGCCCATAATACTAATGGAAGTTCATCGACCCACTTACCCTTGGCCTTATCCAACCATTTCTTAAGAATGGACTTGATGATCTTATTCACAGCCTTAACCTATCCATTTGCCTAAGGATGTGCCACCGTAGGAAATCTCTTCTCTATGCGATACCGGTGGTAGAAATCTTTGAACACGGTACTATCAAATCTGGTCTCGTTATCGGAAATGATTTCCTGTGGAACTCCAAAAGGATAGACGATATTTCCGACAACAAAGTTAATTACTTTCTTTATGGTAATCGTGGAAAATGGCTCTGCCTCAGCCCATTTAGTGAAGTAGTCAACTATAACGATGGTACACTTCACACCACCTTTACATATCCGCAACACACCGATGATATCAATTCCCGATACTACAAATGACCAAGGACTGACCACTTGAGTAATCTCTATCGATAAGGCTCCTAGTATTTTAGCAAATCTCTATCACTTGTCATACTTTCGGTTGTAATCAGCTGCGTCTTGGTTCACAGTCCCATAGCGGAGAATCTTCTTCGCTTGGGTCTGCTCCCCGATGTAGTCTCTATAGGCCACTTTATGAACCTCTCTTAGGACCTGCTTGGCCTCATCATGAGCGACACACCAAAGCATGGGGATAGAGAAACCCTTTCTATATAGTACTCCTTCCTGCATGATATACCTTGAATCTTGTCGTAGAAGCTTTCGTCGTTCATTCCTTTTCTCCGGAAGGATTCCTCTCTACAAATAATCCCAAATCAAAGTTATCCATGACTCCATTTCAGGCTCGGTCTCCAAGATCCAGTCGACATCCATCTGGTTGATGCTCAGATTCGAAATCACTTCCACCGAAATCAAGTCCATGAGCTACGCATCTTCGAAACAGGCCAGTTTAGCCTGTGAATCGGCCTTCTCATTCTCCTCTCTAGGAATATGTGTGATTATGTAATGTTCAATGTCAGCGAGTAGCTTAAGGACTCGGTTCAAATAAGGAGTTAGCCTTGCTCCAATTGCTTGAAACTCTTTTTGAACTTGCCAAACCACCAACTGGGAGTCACAGAAAAAGTGCAAGGCCTTTATTCCCATTTCTTTGGCGACTTTGAGCCCCGCAATCAAGGCCTCATATTCAGCTACCTTATTCATTGTGGGAAGTCAAGTTTCAAGGTGTAGCCCATTGGGTGTTCTTCGGGAGTGACAAGTACAACTCCAGCATTGGAACACCGTTCGTTAGATGCACCATCCACATACATCTTCCATCCAGTTTCTTTCTCAACACTGCTCTCTAGAGGATCATCTCGTGCGGTGAATTTAGCTATGAAACCCGCAAAAGCCTGGCCTTAGATTAACCTCCAGGGTGATAAGTTATGCCGTATTGGCTTAATTCAATGTTCCATTTTAACAGCCTTCCAGAAGTCTCCGATCATTGCAAGACTTGTTGCAAAGGCTGGTCGGTAAGAAATTGGATCGGATGAGCCTAGAAATAAGGGCGGAGCTTTCTCGAAGCGATCAAAAGGCAATACTTGAGCTTTTCCAACTTCGAGTCATTTTTTTTCTGCGCCTGTCAAGTGCTTACTGATGAAATAAACCAATCGTTGGATGTGAGATTCCTTGCGTACAAGTGCAGCACTCAAAGCATGCACAGATACCGCCAAGTTATAAACAAGTCCTCGTCATCCACTGGCTTCAAAAGGATAGGGGGCCTCTGAAAGTGATCCACCAAACCTTGGAATGCATCTTTACACTCGCGATTCCATTCGAAGTGCCTCTTTCCCTTTTTAATCACCTCGAAGAAAGGGATGCATTTATCTATGGCTCTAGAAATGAATGGCTCAGGGTGCTGACCTCCCCATTTAAGCTTTGGACCTTTTAATCGACTTCAAGGCTTTGATTTTTCTCAGTGCATCGATCTTCTCTGGGTTGGCCTCAATGCCATGGGAGTTCACAACAAAGCCTAAGAATTTCCCTAATGCAACACCAAAGAGCATTTCAAGGGATTGAGCTTCATCCCATACTTTTGAAGGATGCCAAACATCTCTACTAGATTATCAACATAGTTCGCCGAACGCCGCGATTTCACAAGCATGTCATCCACATATACTTTCATCGAGCGTCCAATCTAGTCATTAAACATATGGTTTACATGCCTTTGGTAAGTTGCTCCTGCGTTCTTTAATCCAAGGGGAATTACCATGTAACAATACAATCCAAGGTTAGTTATGAAGCTAGCGTGTTCTGATCCAGGGTGTGCATCAAGATTTGGTTGTATCTAGAATACGCATCCATAAATGAAAGTAGCTCATGTCCAACAGTTGAATCCACCAACCATTGATCCTTAGGAGTGGGAAGCTATCTCTCGGGCATGCCTTAATCAAATCAGAATAGTTAATGCATATCCTCCACTTCCCATTCTCTTTCCTCACCAAGACAGAATTAGATACCCACTCTAAGTACAAGGCATCGCGGATAAAGACGTCATCCTTTAGCTTATCCACGTCTTCTTTGAGTGTAGCAGATCTCTCCGGACCCAGGCTATGGCATTTTTGTTTCACATAACACATTTGGGATTAATATTTAGTGCATGGCTCGCTATCTCCGGTGAGGCCCTCATATATCTGAGTGTGTCTAGGCAAACATATCTCGGATTACCCAAAGAAAACCAACCAACTCCATCATCACTCGTGCACTGAGCTGCGATCCGACCTTTAGGATCCGATTTAGATCATCTTAGCTGATCGAAATAGCAAACGTCAACTCGACGGGAGCAGCTCTTCCACCTTCTGGCTCTTTATGTTGGTCCATGACATCATAGAACTGACTGAGCTACCCAAGCCAGGGCTTAGGATGTAGTTGCTATGCGTCCAAAGCCTTAATGCACAGGGTTCCCTCAACATTTTTTCCTTTCTCCCTTCGCCTTGCCTCCTTTACTCGATGACGTAGCATTTGTAGCCAGTCACCTGATCTCCCTGGATAATCCCTACACCATTCTTTGTAGGAAACTTCATAGCCTAACACCGAAGTGTTATAGTCGCTTTGAACTCAGCTAAGACCGGTCGGTCCAGAAATGCTTTATAAGCTGAGTAAATATACAACACCAAAAAAGGCATGACTCGCACTCGCTTATGGTCACCCTCACCAAATACCACTGGTAATTCTGCATATACAATCGGCTCAGTAGCCATCCCATTGAACCCTTGTATTCGAGATTTACAAGGTTTCAAATCCTTCTCCTCCAACATCGTCTGATCATAAGCCTTCTTAAACAAGATGTTGAATAAACTCCCATGGTCAACAAGCACCATCCGAACAATAGCAGGACCGCTCGTGGTTGTGATCAGCAGTGGGTCAATTGTTGGAGCTTCCACTCCATCAGCATCTCTATTTCGTAAAACAATATCATCAATCATCGTTCTGCGTTGTTTTGCCAGAGTCCCATCTTCAATTGCGAAGCAACTTTCACTTTCTACATGTTTTATTGCACCAATATATCTGTCCATCTCAGCTGGACTCTTATCGACTGGGTGTGACCCACTGATAATTGTGTTAATTACCAACCTTTTTTTGGCCGCCTGAATGCATCAACATCAGGCTCATCTTGCCCCCGTTAGAAAGACGACCTAGGGGCGTTAGAGTTTCCATGCTCACCATCCTATGAGGCTTTTACATATTGCCGTAATGTTTTCTTGTGAATTAACTCCTCAATCATATCCCACAGGTGTTTGCAATCATTGGTATTGTGACCGAGAGTTTCATGGAATCTTTAGAACTTTCCTGACTTTCTTTCCTTCTCAGTTGACTCTCTTAGAGCCGGCTTTTTGTAATGCTTAGTGTTCTGAGTTGCCAGATAGATATTCATTATCGAGTTGTTCAGTTTGGTATAGCTATCATACTTAGGAGTCCTAATTTGATTCCTATTAGCCGGCTTTTTCTTCTTCGCCCCATCATCATTCCATTTTCAATTATTGTTTTGATTACCAACATTCACATCTACATTTCCTGAGCTTCCTTCGGACCGGTATACAACAACAATGCTTTGTATTACTTCATCTGAATTCCCAATGCCAGTCCTTCATTGGTGCTTGGTGCTTCCTCCAAGCATAAGTATTCATTAGCCTTTATATAATAAGCATCCATCATTGATTAGGGTTTCCACCATTCCGTGAAATCTACATCAGGATGAATCTCTCTGATCCACGCCATCAGCACTATGTTATCCTTGGGATCTGTAACTTCTGTCATGGCTATATGTAATCGCTTTAAGAAATCCTTCAGCAACTCTCCTTCGGCTTGGAAGAGGTTTAACAAAGACGTCACATGCTTCGAACGTGTAATAAATAAACAGAATTATTCTATAAACTTCTTTGATAACTTAGCGAATGATGATATGGACCTCGACGGAAGTCGGGTGAACAACGTCGTAGCTACTCTTAAAAAATTCGGAAACCAGTGGCGTTTTAGGCATTGAAAGATCTGGCAGAATCCATATGCCATTCATATCTCATCAAGCTGCCTACGGTCCATTATTCCTCCGTACAATGGCATAGTTGGCATTCCAAATCTCTGGGGGTATCCCCCATATAGAATGTTCTCTGTAAACATATTTTGACTGGAAGAGGTACCCCATTCATTATCACATAGAATGTTATCTGCAAACATATTTCGACTGGAAGAGGTACCCCATTCATTATTACTCTTGAAACAATTTTTGCTAACAAGTCTCTTAACTATATCCTCCAGGTAGCCCGGGTCAACAGGTCCGACTAAATGGCGGTAATCGGACTTCGCTCCGAGTGTTTGGCCTAACGAACGCTCTCGGTACGGCTCTCAATACCTAGGTTTTCCAGCCTCCGGGAGATCCATTCGTCCAACAGTCCCGCCTATTCGATTCACCTGAGCAATATCATCAGCAGCAGCACGATTCTCCAGATTCCAACCATCAGCAGCGCATCTTGAATCCAAATCGATGCCACCTTCCAAAGGATGGGCTCTGGTCCCACCATTAGAGGGGTCGGTACCGACCCCTAATCTTGGTCGTCACTGATCCCCAAACTTGAGTGGGGCTCGTCCTCTTCCTTGGTATGATATTTCAGCAACGCTCTGAGTCTTATTCTGCTTCTTGTCCCTCCATCTCTGCTCGGATGATGAAGAACTTTCAGTTGAAGAACTAGTATCTCTTTTACTCTTCTATGGCTATTTTGAGTTAGCTCATTTAACAGTCTCAAGCTTTGCTGCATCGTCTGATACATCTCATTCTGACTAGCCTGGAATCTATCTTCCATCCGCTTCATCATCTTATCCATCTCCATTCTGATCATGATGTTAGTTGGAGTCTAGATCTCCGTTTTAGTAGGTTGGACAACACCATCTCTTTGCTAAGGATTCTGATTCTCAGCTTCAGTAGTAGCGCTGGAGTTGGTAGAATGGTCTCTTATTTATGGGGCCATGGCAAAAAGCTTCTAGTGGATCTTTGAAAATCTAAGTTGTAAAATTAAAAGGTAGAGAAATTGGAACTATCTCTTCGATATGGGAAATCCAATAGTAGATGATGGATCCAATAGCCTGAGAATATCGCTCTCAGTGAAAGCACCAAAATGTTTGAACCAAAAATGGCTCAAACACCCAGAAGTTTTTGTAGAGAATAAAATATGAAGAAATGTGGATGAAAATGAGAAATAAACAAGACACAATCGTTTATAGTGTTTCGACAAAGTAAGGCCTACTTCCACTTTAAGATTTTATTGCTTATATCTGACTTGGAGGCAGAAGTTCTTAGGGGTCAGTGCAATTCCAACACTTAAATTTTCAGAATTACAAGAATATAGAGTAAAGTAGAACTAAGCCAAAAGATCCTAAAAAATAAGCCCTACCCTCCTTTTTATAGAGGTAGGGAGCCTAATATCTCGCACAAAAGATCTCCAAGCCGTTATCCATGATTTAGACCAATCCTCCCATGAAAGTAGGTGCCAACTCATCAGGAAGTAGGGGTCGGTACAGATCCATAGGTTGGGGTTGGTACCGATCCCTAAGAGGCCATATTGGTTGTCTTCAAGTCTTCACCTTAACTCGTATTGTTGTTAGCTTCATGATTCAATAGTTTTTTGCACCAATGTTAGCTTGTTTCTAAGTCCAAATGATGGAGTTGTTGAAGAATAGAGTTGCAGCTTCAAGTGTTCGTGGAGATCGATGGAGAATTGCATTGAAAAAAATGACATTGGAAATAGGCTCTTGGCATCATGTAGGACTAGTAAGCAGAAGATGGGGCCCACCTGAGGTGGAAATAGGACTCGTACCGACCCATAGGGTGGGGTCAGTACCGACCCCAAACTTGTATGGATTCCTAGGTCCTTTTATTTTGAGTTGTTCTGGCATGGGCCCTGCGACTTTGTTCGTACTTAGTTTGTGGAAGCTTGGGCTATCTCTCTAGGCTTCTCTCCTTGATAACTCAAAGTTCAACCTATCCACTTTCTCCGAATATTGCCTAGTCAAAAGGCCGGATAACATTTATATACATATATTTTATGACATTTATATATGTATGATTTTATATAAACATTTTAAATTTGATAATATATATAAATATAATATTTGAATTTTAAAATATATTTATATCTGTAAAAATTGTTTATTTTTTATATTTATGAAAACTATAAACACACATACACACACATATATATCTCTGTATGCGTGTGTCAATAAATATAAAATATATTTTATATGGAAGTATTTGTATAAAAATCAATTTTATTTTGAAACAATTTTAATATTATGATATTTGAAAATAATTTTTTTTAGATCGTAACCAATATGTATGTAAATATGCATAATTATTTTTATATATGTACACAATTACAGATGTATAATTTCATCTAATCAAGACAACACCAATATAAATAGATTTGTGATATTGAAGTACTATCTAAGACTATAATATTATAAGAACAACTATATATGAATATATATATATATATGTTTGTCTTATCTATGGCCTTGATGAAACAACTTGAAAAGTTGAATCCAGTGACTCCTTGAATCGATATTCAAACCTTCAGATAGAGCTACCAATCTAATTGCAGCTACCATCGGTGTTTGATTTTGATTTAATCTAGGTGTTTAGAAGCTTCAACTAGAGAAGGAGAAGGACTTGAATGGCTAGTGTAACAACCCGCATATCTATCGATTTTATATTTAAATATTCTATTTAAATATTTTATCGTTAGTCGGATATTAGTCCGAAAAGCTACTTTTTGCATACGGTCAAATTAGGACTCGAGACCACTTCCATTGAGTTCAAAATGACGTTTGCGATCTTTTCGAGTGTAAACTTCGATATGTTTGGAGTAGGTGGAATTTTCGTCACTTTTTCCCGCCTTTGACTTGAGTTGGACTGCACCTTCTAACTCAACCCCAACCCACCTCCTCTTCCTCACTTTATCAAACACTTGAAGCTTTATCAAAAATGGTGGAGGGAATGGGAAATTAAAACTCCAAAGTCTTCTTTTTCATTGCTAATCCAACACCTATTCCAAATTCAAGTGAAGAACATAGATTCAAGCTTGTGGTTGATTCTTGCTTTGTTTTTAAGCCTCTCCATCATCAATTTCGTGGAAAAGGTGAGAATTTTATCTCACACTCTCGTCTATATCTATCTTGGACTGTTGGGAATGGTTCCCTATCATTTTAACATGCACATTTGCTTTTGGTTTGGATTGGATTGGCGAAAACCCCAAAATTTTAGTGTTTTTGGTGAAAAACTGCACTTAGGTCGTTCTTCCTTCGCTAAGTCATTCGCGAGTTAAGCCTAATTCGTAGGTCGTTCGCGTTGAAAAGTCACACGGAGCATAAGTCGTTCCAGGCCTTAAGTCGTTCTGGGTATGCTAAGTCGTTCGCGAGTTAAGTGCTAAGTCGTGCGCGAGTTAAGAGTTAAGTCGTTGCCTTCTGCTACCTCGTCCTGGCTTAGGTCGTACTGGGATAAGTCGTTAGGTCGTATAGATCTTAGCTCGTAGCTCGTATTTGAGCTTAAGTCGTTAAGTCGTATCGACTTTAAGTCGTTGGGTCGTGAACCCTCTTAAGTCGTAAGTCGTATGGCTCTTAAGTCGTAAGTCGTATGGCTCATAAGTCGTAGGTCGCTGCTTCTACTAAGTCGCTCGGCCATGCCATCTCCGCTAGCTTGCAACTGTTAGGTCGTATGACCTTGAGTCGCTCGTATGAGTTAGGTCGTGGAACCTTAAGTCGTAGGTCGTCTCTGACCTAATATTTCCCCTGCTATTTCACTAAGTCGCTTGACCTTAAGTCGTAGGTCGTCGTCGACCTAGCACTTCTTCTGCTATCACCTTGTTAGGTCACTCGGCTCCTTAAGTCGTTTGGCCATTCTTAGGTCGCACCTCCTTAACCATGATAGGTCGCAAGACTTTTTTTTCTTAGGTCGTGTGGCCATTCTGCTTAGGTCGCAAGGCCACTAGGTCGCTAGACCTTTATCACTTTAGGTCATATGACCTTGGCTAGGTAGTTAGGTCGCATGATTTCTTTAGGTCGCCACTTTTAGGTCGCGTCGCTTTTAGGTCGCGCCTTTCTTTAGGTCGCCACTTTTAGGTCGCGTCGCTTTTAGGTCGCGCCTCTTTTAGGTCGCGCCTCTTTTAAGTCGTTAGGTCGTTGGACCATTCACCTTAGGTCGCTCGACTTCTAAGTCGACCTAGTTTACCTCGTAGGTCGTCTCCGACTTAAGCCCCACTAGGTCGCACCACTTAGGTCGTATCCCTTAGGTCGCGAACTCTTTAGGTCGTTAGACCTCATTTTGCTTTAGGTCGAACCCCGTACACCTCTGCGTAGGCAATCTTATCTGAAAAACATCCAACAGAAATTCCTACTTTGATGGTTTTGTGATTGATTTCTTTGGACTTTACTCACGTCTTCGAACGTGAATTTATGTGATTCGATTTGTTTCAACAATCGTTTTGTGACTTTTCACTCTAAAGATATGAAGGTTTCAATATTAGTAGTAAATATCAAAGCTCTTTCATTGTTAACGGTAAAAAGTGAACGCTAACACCCGGTGTGTGTAATAAGATCGTGAAAGCACCACCCGTGTGACGGGAACAGAAATTAAGCAGGAAAATAACAGAAATGCAGTAAATGAACAACAGATTTATAGTGGTTCGGCCCGTAATTGAGCCTACGTCCACTTTATAGCCTTTTATTGCTGATTCGATTACAATTCGATACAATATCCTTCAAAATACAATACAACTTGATCATGAAAACACTCTTGACTACTAGCTCGATCTTTGATGATGAAACTCGACGAATCCGTGTTGGATGTTAGGAGCTTTTCTCGAAGATCGTTGTAGTGTCTCGAATGCTTGAAGATCTTTGATTGTTGAATGAGAGGAGGCTTCGACAGCGTAACGGCGCTTGGAGAGATGAATGGCCAAAAGTCCCCCCCATGTTGGAAGTAATGGGGTATTTATAGGAGCTGATCTGGACTCAGTAAATTTCTCTAAGTCTTTAAGTCGTAGCCGACTTAGGGTAGGTCGGTGATGAGTTAAGGAATAGGGTTAGGTCGGAGCAGAGTTAACTCGCAATCTTAAGTCGACCATTTGTTAAGTCCTAGGTCGCGTACGACCTAAGCTAGGTCTTAGGTCGCGAGCGACCTAAGATAAGTCGTAGTCTATTCGCGACTTACCAAATGCAGCGATGAAGTACGTGGTTTTTTCTAAGTGATAAGTCGGTGACGACTCAAGAGATCATGCGCGACTTAGTATAAGTCGTAGGTCTTCAACAACCGTCTTAAGTCAATCCCTTATCTTATAGACCCTTAAGTCGTGGCACTTCTTAACTCGGAGCACTGCATAACTCGGAGAGCTTTTAGGTCGCAACATTGTTAGATCGCAATGTTCCTTAGGTCGCAAACTTCTCCCAAGTCCTTAGGTCGCAAGGTCTTCTGATAGTTAGGTCGCTGGGCAAGTTAAGTCACTGAGTCCTAGGTCGTAGACATTTTAGGTCGCAGACTCCTTAACTCGCAGGCACTTTAACTCGTACATTGTTAGGTCGCGATGTCCTTAAGTCGTGAGGTCCTCTTGAGTCGTAAGCCTGATGAGTCGTACAGACCTGATGAGTCGTAAGCCTGATGAGTCGTAAGCCTGATGAGTCGTAAGCCTGATGAGTCGTACGTTTCCATGAATCATAAACCTGATGAGTCGTACAGACCTTGACTCGCTGAACCATCTGGACCATGAGTCGTAGACTCCTTATCTCGTAAGTCCATGAGTCGTAGACTCCTTATCTCGTAAGTCCATGAGTCGTACAGACCTGATGAGTCGTAGAGCCTTTAACTTGCTGAGTAGTTAAGTCGGAAACCTCTTAACTCTTTAAGTCGTAGACTGTTAAGTCGTAACCCACTGTAGGTTTGAGTCTACTAACTCGTGAAACTTTTAGGTCGCGGAGTAGGCTTGTCTTCAACGGCTAAGTCGTTAAGACCACTTAGGTCGTAAGTCGTTAACTCATTAAATCATAGCTTCCTGTAGGTTGCCTCAGCAGTTAGGTCGTAAGTCGTCGAGTCCCCTTAGGTTTTAGGCTTTTTAACTCGTAAGTCGCTGCTAAAAGGGAGTTAACATTTGCCCCTCGAAGCATACGTCTTAAGTCGTAAGTCGTGTGCTTCGATTTTCCTTAGCTCACTTCTTGATGAGTGCGCTAGATCGTGACCGACTTAAGATGAGTCGCAGGTCGCGAACGACTTAGTATAAGTCGTAAGTCAGATATGTCGATTCACCTTTCACTGTCCCAGGGCATAAATAGCTTAGGTCGTTCTCTCTTCTCCTTCACCTGTTTCATTTGTGCTTTAAGTCGTATCTGCCATTAACAAGATCTCAAGCTTCCAAAGGCGATTTCGACTCGATTTACCTCCAACCACTTCCAGTTACATCGCGTAAGCGTCTTCTCCCTTTTCCCAATCGCTGACCATTGCTATCGACCTTTCTCCATGAATTCTTCCCTCGGTCCTTGCGAATACTGCTGTGTAGGATATTCATGGAATTAAGGTGGCTTGATATGGATTGTAACGATTTGTGATCTGTGGTGGTTTTAGAAATAGGGTTGACGAAGAAGCTAACCGGTGAATGGGTTAACGGGTTGGATAGTTAAGGGTTAGGAGTTGGACGGATATATGGCTAGTGAGTTAGGGATCAAACGAGTCAGGAGTCAGATGGACTAAATTCTGGATCGACTTATCACTTACAGCAACCAAGCTTTGAGTCGTAGCCGAGTTACGACTTACGACTTAGAGAATTGAAGTCCCCTTTCAATCCCCACGACTTATGACTTAGAGAATAGTTAACCCTGGCTCGTAGGAACCATTTGAGTCGTTCGCGACTTAGCACTTGTTCACTTTGCTTGAATGTGTGGTACGATTGGAGAGTTACGACTCAACTCGATTCATGGCATATCTTTTAGACCGTGAACGAGCTAGGACTTAGGAAAATCTGCCCCCCGCTAAGTTGTGATCGAGTTAGAACTTGAGCAAATTTCCCACTGCCTTGAATGCTAAGACTTGAGTTGTTTGAACTTTGGACTCTTGAATTTTGTTGCACTCTTTTATAGATTGTCAATAATTCTAACTGCCTGTTATAACATTTACAAAAAACTGGGACGAATATACTGCCACCGACTGCCCATATCGGTTGACAGATTAGTTGATAAAGATTAAAATTAAATGAACTGTATGAGTGAAATGCTACACAATAACCAACTCAAATGAAGTATTAAAGCAGAATCGTAATGGTTAAATAAAACTGATTTGTCTGCATTAACACTGCACTTGAGCATTAACAAGTTTTGAAATCTCGTAATCGACTGATTGTCAGTTAGTTTAATTCCAGTTATACTTGCTTTTTATTATTTTCATTAGTTTTGCACAGCACTTTACACTTTTAGGAAACTTGCACCTTCACTTTTGAACATTCGGCTGATTGTGTAGAATGGCATCCCATCAAGAAGATTTGGAATCAGCTGGAGAAGCTTTTCCAATTGCTACCCCGCTGAACGATCCCCCGGAAAGGATTCCTACCACTCTGAGTCATAAAGTCTTCCGTCAACTATGCACCCAGTTTGGCATCGCTGAATCTGACGCTTTGCTCCCTGGAATAAATGACACTGCTGATAGGCCGCCCCACGGCTTCATCGCAGTGAACCGCCAAATGTGCTTGAGTGGAGCGATTCCCCCGTTTAATGACTGTCTCCGAGAACTTCTCCTTCGATTATCTATCTCCCCTTTTCAACTTCATCCTAATGGCTACGCCATCCTGCTGGGACTGTGTGTGCTTTTTAGGAGAATGCTGGACCGTTTCCCCAGTTTTGGAGAAATTTGCTTTCTATGCTCATTCACAAAGACCAAAGACCATCCCTCTATCACAGTTGTAAGGAGTGCCAGGAATCGTAAACTGATTATTGGTCTTCCCGAAAGCGTTCCTGGGTTTCTGAGCCATTTTTTCTTTGTTCGTTGTCCCCCGGGATTTTACGCCATTTGGAGAGTGGGAAGTACGATAATCTATCTTTTCCCTGTGTTTTTCTAAATTCTTTGAAGTCCAAATTGTCAAGTGTTAACTTCTTTTTCTACTGTTTCAGCACTTCCTTCCCCCTCTAGGGAATCTCGTCACAAGACTACCTTTGAGAGGCTTATGGCCGTGCCGGTTGAGGAGAGGAGTGTTCAATTTCTATTGAGAGATGAGTTCCTCCATGAATTTGGACTCTTACATCCTTCCCGTTCCACTCAGCCACATGAAGTCCCTGATTCTCCTGCTGAGGAGTCAGATGCCCCTGTCCCTGCTAGAGAACTTTTGCAGCAAAATCTTACCGCTGAGACTTCATTGGTAAAGTGTTCTACTTCTACCGACATTGCTGGACCGTCCAGTAAGTTAGCACTTGCCCCGGTTGTTGAAGAGGAGGAAAATCTTCACACTCTTGAAAAGACGGCTGAGGTGGAAGTTGAAAAAGAGAATTCTCCCCTGCACCATGGCGATGATACTTTTGATAGTCTAAGCGACATCATGATAACCTCTCAGGAGCTTTTTAAAGATGATGTTTCTAAAGTGGTCCCTCCTGTTGTCGAAGCAACTTCTTCTTTGCAACAAACCACAACGCCTTCCACACAACTTATTGTCATTTCTACGCCCAAAAGTGGTTTGTAGTTTGATGCGCGTAGCTTGCACATCACACACACTTAGAATTTTGGCACTTATATGCACTTAGCTTCTTCAACTTGAGGATTTCTAAAACTGGTCTTTTTCTTCAATTTCAGGTTCTCTGATGGGGCGAAGCGGCTCTTACTACAACAAATTCCAGCGTTACGGAAGCCATGAGGCTTATGACTTTAGGAGTTATATCGGTGCTGTGAAGGAAACTGATGAGGAGAGGGCTGCCAGAAAGGCTCACGAGAGGCGAGCTCATGAAGAGCGTCGCCGGAGAGAAGACGAGGAATACTATGGGAATAGGGACGAGCGACGTGACTCTTCCTGCAGAAGCGACGACCCTTATAAGAGGAAATCTTACGATGACAGGGGGAAGAGTCATACTTCCGATGAGTCCAGCAAACGGGTCAGACTTGACGAGAAAGATACATCTAATATCTTGGAAAAGACTACCGCTTCTATTCCTCCTAATACATCTTCCGGTTCCCCTGCCCTTAAGGAATCTGACATCCAGACAATCATTAATAGGCCACAGTATCAAGCTGGAGATGGTCCTTCCACACTCCAGAGCCGATCTCCGAATTGGTGTCTGAAAGGAGTGCGTTTTGATTTGGATTTGGTCCCCATTGATAAGCAGGCGATGCTGAAAAATGTCGATGCTGTGAAACTTGACATCGAAAGAATGTCTGGATGGCAGAAGCTGGTTGATGAACTTCAAAGGGTCAACCGTATGAACCTTGAGGCGATGATGACCATGGAAAATGATAAATCTGAGTGGGACAAATGGCGTAAGCAGCATGACGCGGAGATGAAAAGCATTAGCGATGGTTATGTGAAGCTCTAAGCTGAAGTTGAAAGACTTAAAAAAGAGCTCGCTACTTCTTCCACTTCTTATTCTCAGAAAGAAGAAATGCTTCAAAAACAAGTTCGAGACGCCCATGCTGCTCAGAGAGACATTGAGGTGAAACTCGAAGCAGAACAGCAGGTTACAAGAAAATACCGCGATGATGCCGTTCAACTTCGAGAGAAAGTCAGCTCTCAAGATTTAGAAATTATAAGACTGCAATCTCAGCTACTGAAGGCTGAAAGAGAACGTGATGAAGTTCTTTCTGGTAAAGCTGCAGCCGAAGAATCCCATAAGGCGACCATAGCCACCGTTGACGCAACTCTGTTCGACTTTTATATGCATTGTGTCCTGGGGCGTGGGAGCCTTTCATTTTTGGGACCAGAGTATGAAGTCACCTTAGCGGAAGTATGGGAGGCAATCATTGACTTATTTGGTGGTGCCGGATATTCTGAAACAGATCTTCAAGCTACCTACTTAAGTGAGAGCGATCGCGCTGCCCTTGCCAAAGGAAAAGAGCAGCTTATCCGAGTGCGGGCCGAGGTGACGGGAGAGAAGCTTCCTGAGAAAGAAACACCTCCTATTGCTCCTGCTTATACTTCGGCTTTAGCTCATGCGGATATTACTGGCTCCAGTTCTCATTCCACGCCTCCCGCTAAGGTTGACAAAGAAACTGTAACCACCCCTACAGAGGAAGAGGCAATGAAGGACTTCCAAGCTCGGGAATTTGAGATTGATCTCGCTAAACCGGCTTCTCCAGGTAACTTTGACGATTCACGGTCTTCTTTTTTTCTCGGAGAATACTGGTTTTGATTTCTTTTATTATGCAGCAGTCGTGCCGGAAACTGCACCAATTCTCCCTTCTTCAGCTGTCGTTCCTCCTCCTTCTCAAGTTATATCTCTTCCAGCTTCTCAACCAGGTTCACAGGAAGAACCGATAGCAGCCCTTCAAGGTTTAGACGAACCACTTGCTTCCGAAGAACAGAAGGCAGAAGGTCTGGAAGATAGCGAGAAGACCCCGGAGCAGTCTTTTGATTATGACACAAAGATTTCTACATTTCTTGCTCCGGGGAGTGAGTCTTCTTCCAAGAAGAAGGGGAAACGTGTGGTTTCGAAGAAAGGAAAGAAGAGTTCTTCTGCTGCTGGGGATGAGGCAGAGATTGATCCGGCTGAGTCTCTTTCTCCTTCTTCTCCGATACGGCCTGCGAAGCTAATTACCAGGCCGGGTAAAAGCTCCAAGGGTGGGAAGAAGGGGAAATGAGTTTGATTTTGCATTTTCTGCTTTTTGTATTGACCGGGGATTGTGCGGATACCGGTCTCCGCTTCTTTTTGTAACCTGTACAATGTAAAAAATTTCTCATAGTGTTGAAATAAATAGATATTTTTCTTGTACAAATCCCTGTGTATGTAGGAATACATCTGTTTTTCATTTGAAGTGTAGAGTAAACGATTCTTTTCACTTGTACAAACTTTTTGTCTGTGTTTCAAGAACGCATTTACTCCACATCTTTATTACGTGATATTGCAATGAACTTGTGGTATGTCGCTTGTATATTACTTTTATTACTGTAACTGAATTGTTAAATGCTGCCCCCATACCACAAGTATATTGTAATATTTCTTGCTTTCACAAGACCGATACTCTTATTTTGGAGAATAACTTTCCACTTTTTCAGGGAAGAATTATTCTGCTTTTAATAGAGTATATCTTGTTTTTGGAGAAATTTTTATTTTCTTTTTCTTCCTGAAGAACACTTCGACTTCTGGGAATGATCACTTTTATTTGTTTGAAAGTGAATTTTCCTGCACAGTGAAATGAGCTTCTGAAGAAGGTTTTGATTTTTGTGCCCCAATAAAGGGTTTATTTTTGGTACTTCAAGCAAGGTGAAGTACGCCTCTGAAGAGGTCTTTTGGTCTCCGAAGAGAAGCGATTTTGGTCTCCGAAGAGAAGCAGTTTTGGTCTCCGAAGAGAAGCAGTTTTGGTCTCCGAAGAGAAGCAGTTTTGGCATTTCATCTCTGGTGAAGTGGGTCTCCGAAGAGAAGCATTTTGCACTTCTATACGGGTGAAATGTGCCTCCGAAAAGGGCTTTTTAGCATTTCATCACTGGTGAAGTGGGTCTCCGAAGAGAAGCATTTTGCACTTCTACACGGGTGAAATGTGCCTCCGAAAAGGGCTTTTTGCCTCCGAAGAGGGCTTGTGCCTCCGAAGAGGGCTTGTGCCTCCGAAGAGGGCTTGTGCCTCCGAAGAGGGCTTGTGATTGCTTGGAAGTTACTTTCTCATGGTCGGAGGGGTCCACGGGACAGGCGTAAGTTGTTTGATTGGATGTTTGTTTGTACAAACGATCGCAATCAATTAACAAGGTGCCCCTTTGGTAGTCCCACCGATCTTTTTGATTGAGGAAAGCTCTCCATTTATTGGCATGCCTCGTTAGAGGGCTTTGTTGACCCTTGGGAAGGAGCATCAGTTGGTTGGTGTGCCAGGAAGGTTGCATCTTAGGGGCAAGTAGATCCATGGGATGGACACAAGCTGCCTGATCGGATGCATCACAATCAGTTAGCGAGGGTCTTATTCCTTCTGCTTGGGAAGGTGTCCCTTTAGTGGATCTACCTGCTTTCCTGTTGAGAGGCATACCTCCCTTTGGCTGCTTCCATGTTTGTTCGCTCATGTTGTATCATCATCCGCCAATCTGCGATCCTTTATCATCGTTTCCAAGCGCGTGTTCCTTTCTTTTGCAAGTAAATCGCTTTATCCGAAGAAGTAGACTTCACTGTTGAATGACTCCACAGAGTAAACGCAAGTTATTTGGTTGGATGCTTCTTTATATCAACGATCGCAACCAGTTAACGAGGGCTTGACATAGTGGAGCCGTCAACTTTCTATGTGGAGTTCCTCTTGTATGGGATTTGAGTTTGAAATTTTTGTTGCTTGAAATTTGCTTTAATAAATGATTTGTAAGGCTCGCTTAGCTTTGTGATGGGTGAGCTTTGCTTTAATGACCTGCAGTATTAGATCGATATTTTAGCAATACATTTAGAGTATTTACACATCGAAATATAACAGGCATTTTATAATAGAAAACACAATGCATAGTTTTTCATTATTGAGTCACGCTGATTTCTCAGCGGTTTACAATGCAGAAGTTACACATCCATCATTATCTTTACAAATTCAAGCAATGCTGTTAAGTAAAAATGAATGCTAGTTATTGTTGTTTCAGAATCTCCAAGCTGGATTTCCGTTTGTGCTTGATTCATAGCCTTTGGATTTTTATGCCAGAGAAAGTGGGAGATGCCCCAGCCGCAGTTTTGTGGGTAATTAGTAGTCATCCCGACTTCTGCTTGCTGGGTATGGTCCCCCTGTGATAGCATTAATGACAAGCTTTTCTGAATCTTGCACTGCAGTGTTGTTGTGAGAGTCGGATTGATGGGTAGGGTGTTGTTGATCCCGAGTGGATGAGGTTGGATCGACTCCGCTTCTTTTAACGTATTGTTGGAGTTTACCCTGTTCTAGCAATTCTTCAATCACCTTCTTTAATTGGCGACATTGGTCAGTGTCATGGCCAGGTTGATTGTGAAATTGGCAGAATTTTCCATTACGCTTTGCCCCTCTCGTCATCTCAGGTGGCTTAGGATACCTGACAACGTCCTTTGTTGCAAAAAAGATATTTCTTGGTGTATCAGTTAAAGGAGTAAAGTCCGAAGGATTAGAGCGGCGAGGTTTCTTTTCATTTCCCCGGCTTTTTCCTCCTTCATTCTCCCTTTTCTGACTTTCAGATTCTCTTTTCTTAGGTGGGACATTGTCATTATCAGTCTGGGCAGTAACCACTTTCGATGTTGCAGAAAGGCTTTCAAGGCGAATGAACTCATCGGCCTTTTTATAAAATTTATCAAGTGAGTTCGGTTCCTTCATCTTTAGCCATATCCCAAATTTACTCGATTTATCAATGGCTCGCATCAAATAAGTCAGGATCATGCGTGGTTCTGCATTTTCTACCTTGGCTAAAGCTATATTGAAACGGCTCAAGAAAGATTTGATTAATTCTCCGGGCGCTTGTTCAAGGTTAGACAATGACATTATATCCTTAGCTTTTGAAGCATACAATCTGAACTGTTCTTTAAACTTTTGCGTTAAGTCGGAGAATTTATCTACAGACCGAACTGGAAGCTTTGTGAACCAAAGTAAAGCAACACCTTCTAGGTATACCGGAAAGTATCGACACTTGATCTCGTCTGATGCTCTTGCACCAGTCATATGCCAATCGTACTTGTAGAGGAAATGATTAGGGTCACTGGTTCCCCTATAGGCTTGGATAGTAGGAGGTGCAAATTTCCTTGGAAACTCCGCTCTTAGGATCCTTTCAGTAAACGGAGTTCTGCTTGGCGCAAATCCCCAGTCAGCCTCATCCTCTTCCCTTTGCATGCTCTCTTTCATGATGCGGCCAACCATTTCAGACAGGTACTCTTTATTGTTCAAAGACACCTCCGGGCAAGTATTAGTTCTTCCCTCGGAATTTTGCCCGGGCATATGCTCATGACAAGTTGGTTGCGGCATAGAACCATCAGCTTGGAAAGGTGGCATTTCAGGAAGAGTAGTTCGATGGTTTTCTGGTCGACGATTTGCCCCGAGCAGAGCAGTTAATCTATCCATCATCAAAGCGTTTTGAGTTTCAATTTGTTGGTATAATCCAGAAACTGCGTCATCCAATTCAGCCCTGGTGACTCCGACGGTTGGAGTTGCTTGGTCTGTTATTGGGGAAGCGGAAGTTCCTTCGTGAGGATTTCCGGATCTGATAGGTCTACCTCTTCTTCCAGGAGCCATTATTTCAGATCTGGTTTTTTAAGAGAGGTTCTTTTTATGAATCTTTGCGAAGCAACGGTGGATGATCGCCTGAGTTCGGTTCTCAGTGAAAGCACCAAAATGTTAACGGTAAAAAGTGAACGCTAACACCCGGTGTGTGTAATAAGATCGTGAAAGCACCACCCGTGTGACGGGAACAGAAATTAAGCAGGAAAATAACAGAAATGCAGTAAATGAACAACAGATTTATAGTGGTTCGGCCCGTAATTGAGCCTACGTCCACTTTATAGCCTTTTATTGCTGATTCGATTACAATTCGATACAATATCCTTCAAAATACAATACAACTTGATCATGAAAACACTCTTGACTACTAGCTCGATCTTTGATGATGAAACTCGACGAATCCGTGTTGGATGTTAGGAGCTTTTCTCGAAGATCGTTGTAGTGTCTTGAATGCTTGAAGATCTTTGATTGTTGAATGAGAGGAGGCTTCGACAGCGTAACGGCGCTTGGAGAGATGAATGGCCAAAAGTCCCCCCCATGTTGGAAGTAATGGGGTATTTATATGAGCTGATCTGGACTCAGGAAATTTCTCTAAGTCTTTAAGTCGTAGCCGACTTAGGGTAGGTTGGTGACGAGTTAAGGAATAGGGTTAGGTCGGAGCAGAGTTAACTCGCAATCTTAAGTCGACCATTTGTTAAGTCCTAGGTCGCGTACGACCTAAGCTAGGTCTTAGGTCGCGAGCGACCTAAGATAAGTCATAGTCTATTCGCGACTTACCAAATGCAGCGATGAAGTACGTGGTTTTTTCTAAGTGATAAGTCGGTGACGACTCAAGAGATCATGCGCGACTTAGTATAAGTCGTAGGTCTTCAACAACCGTCTTAAGTCAATCCCTTATCTTATAGACCCTTAAGTCGTGGCACTTCTAAACTCGGAGCATTGCATAACTCGGAGAGCTTTTAGGTCGCAACATTGTTAGATCGCAATGTTCCTTAGGTCGCAAACTTCTCCCAAGTCCTTAGGTCGCAAGGTCTTCTGATAGTTAGGTCGCTGGGCAAGTTAAGTCGCTGAGTCCTAGGTCGTAGACATTTTAGGTCGCAGACTCCTTAACTCGCAGGCACTTTAACTCGTACATTGTTAGGTCGCGATGTCCTTAAGTCGTGAGGTCCTCTTGAGTCGTAAGCCTGATGAGTCGTACAGACCTGATGAGTCGTAAGCCTGATGAGTCGTAAGCCTGATGAGTCGTAAGCCTGATGAGTCGTACGTTTCCATGAATCATAAACCTGATGAGTCGTACAGACCTTGACTCGCTGAACCATCTGGACCATGAGTCGTAGACTCCTTATCTCGTAAGTCCATGAGTCGTAGACTCCTTATCTCGTAAGTCCATGAGTCGTACAGACCTGATGAGTCGTAGAGCCTTTAACTTGCTGAGTAGTTAAGTCGGAAACCTCTTAACTCTTTAAGTCGTAGACTGTTAAGTCGTAACCCACTGTAGGTTTGAGTCTACTAACTCGTGAAACTTTTAGGTCGCGGAGTAGGCTTGTCTTCAACGGCTAAGTCGTTAAGACCACTTAGGTCGTAAGTCGTTAACTCATTAAATCATAGCTTCCTGTAGGTTGCCTCAGCAGTTAGGTCGTAAGTCGTCGAGTCCCCTTAGGTTTTAGGCTTTTTAACTCGTAAGTCGCTGCTAAAAGGGAGTTAACATTCATCAAAACGATTTCAACTCTATTTATATTACAAAGCTCTTTTTCCTAAACCGTTTTCCAATCTACTAGTATATATACAAGCCTTTACTTCACTCGGATGAGAAATCGACTTAAACGACTTAGTAAAATGAGTGGTATGAAACGCTTGCGTTCACTTCGTCGGTTAGCTCTTGGGCTTGTTCGATTGAACCCTTTTTGTGATAATTTCCTAGTGAAGATTTACAGCTTGTTCGTAAATATTTAAGTTAAGCAAGTGGTTATGGGACATGAAGCTAAACTTATATATTTACTAGCTTGGTGTGATTGACACTTCTCGTTGATCATGACGATCATTCTTATGATTTAGACTAGCAATTGTGCGATGTCTCTTTGTTTGCAAGGTTAGACTAGTCCTCATTGGTGTGATTCTGACTCACACATATCTATTTGCCTGCGAGGTTAGTCTAGACACCACTTGTGTGATTCCATTCACACATACCTTTTTGTTTGCGAGGTTAGACTAGACACCACTTGTGTGATTCCACTCACACATACCTTTTTGCTTTTTGGTTAGTCTAGACCTCAATCTGTCTGATTCCGACTCACACATATGGGGTAGCTCCCCATGGTCTTCGGACCATCATGTGATAGGCCTCTTTCTCTATTTATGATTTCTGGATTTCTTGCTTTGATTTCTGGATTTTTTTTATGTCATTGACTTGTTATGAGTACAAGTTTAGGGTATGATGCCCTCTTTGGATCTTTGATAAGATTCTTGTGATATTGATCATTTCTCATCGGTTGATCTCCTGTTGATCATCATTTGCATACTTATAGTAGTATGTCAGTATGGATATTTTATGTTTATGCCATATCTTTTATTTTATATCATGTCATCTGATATTTATAGCTAGAATGATCCGTTTATTATTTTCTTAAATAATACTCGGGTCAGACCGAGATGTTACTGTGCTTCTGCTTGACTTCCTCCCGGGATTTGCTACTTTGACTTTTGGCTAACTATTTAGTTTAGCAGTTTTTGTTGTATACACTTGAGATATGGACTCATAGTTGTATTCTTTTGGTATAGCACGTGTTGCTATTCTTTTGTATTATTGTGGATCTTTTTGACCACTACTCTGATGTACACTTTCATGTGTTAGTTATATATTCATATCTTCTTCCGCCTTTGTGATATGGATGTCTGTGACTGATTTATGTTATGATTACTTCTATGTTTGTTTCCGAAGATTACATATAGCCACCGTGTAATAGCTTTGTGTATGTATCGGCATGTCGGATTTCCTCCTTAAAAGATATGCATTCTATTCTATCTGACATATCGGTGCTCGCTCAAAGAAGTTACATGGATGGTCGCTCCTCCACAGCCTTATTCTCCGTGCTAATTGACAGCACTACACCGTAGTGTTCTTGGTTTGCGTGGGTATAGAGGTGGGGCGTCACAGCTAGCCTTGCTGGTTGGGAGAGAAAACAGAGAGATAAAAAATATGAAGGTTAGAGGTGATTAAATAAGAGAGATTATAAGGAGAAAAATGGAGATCTAGATTCACTATTATCTCTTACAATTTCACCTATTTTAATCAGAATTCTACCCTACACATACCATTATATAGCTAGCCTCTCTATCCCTCTATAGTTGCCTACAACAGGACCCTTTATGGGCCTCAAAATCACTTCAAGCTTAATCAATAAAAGTTGCTTTTTATTCTAATTTAAATGCACATCGGTATCATATATAGATGTATGTGTTTATAACTATTATATACACACTATCTAATATTGATCAACACAAATTAAATGATAATTTGTAGTTAATATTACAAAAATATCAATTAATTAATTTAATTCATAATAATTATAATTAATTAAACTAGATGGTAATGGGAGTATTCAACGTTTCAGTTGTGTGATTCTTAGGAATAAATTTCGGTTGTGTGACTTCAGTTGGCCGTGATACTTACCTCATATGATTGAGGAGACGAATCCTCTCTTAAATAATGTTTCACTTCAAATATTCCACTCGACCCAACTATAGTCATTCGATGGAATTTGCGACGATTTAACAATAATCAAAGCGGGGCGTCCATATTGAAGATATTCCAGCTTCAGATATTTATTTATTTTCTTTTCCTGTATATATAGCTTTTATTGCACTGAAAGGAAACTTCTCCACAACCAATATTTTATAACAAAAACCTATATGTATAACTCTAGACAAAACATAATAGATATAACATATATTTATTATTATTGTTAAAAGGAAATTAATTGCAATATTTGACAATATTTCCTTTTCGATAATAATAATAAATATATATTATTTTACAAATAAAAATAGATGTGTTTGAAATGTAATACATGTAAATCAAGCATATGAGATGTCGTGGATGACAATATAATTAGAAATAAAATTGTGATTTGATGATTTTTAAACTGTAACATGCTCTAAAAGCAAAAACAAATATAAAAACATATTTGTTATCATCAAACAAGACACATACTCTGCACTACTCACATAACAAACATAATTTGTATTTATGATGTAAATGCCATTTTCCAAAATACTATCACGGACTTTATTACCATCTAAAATAACGTTCATAACATAATTAGCAAGTGAAAAACATAACCAGTCTCAAATAATTTAAATATAGAAATAATTCCATAGAGTAAGTCTTTTACATAATAGTAATTATTTAATATCAAAACAAATCCACTTGGCAAACTCAAATGAAAATCTCCAACCATCGTGCATCTACAATAGATCCATCGGCAACTTGATGCCTCATTTCTCTCTTTGCCACATGGCGCTAGTTTCTAAGCTCTTGTAACAAATTACAAATGTGAGTTCCAGATCCAGTATCTAAAACCCAAGGTAATTTATTGATTGAAAACCAATTTTGAATCATAAATGTACCTAATGGAGGGGCAAAAACCATTCTACTTCTTCTCTTTAACGATCTTCAAGTACTCTAGACAATTCCATTTTCGATGATCCTTCTTGTGACAATGATGACAATCACCCTTGTCTATAGTAGAAGTCTTCTTATCTTTCTTGTTAACCTTTTTCCGCTTCTTTAAACCTTTCGAAGATGACGGGTTCCCTTTAACAGCAAGTATGGCCCCTTGATCCTTGGATGTAGACCGGTCGACTCAACATAGTAAGGAGCTCCACGAGGCTTATGTTCAACCGGTTCATATTATTGTTTAATATGAACGGCTCATACTGGGGAGTAAGAGACCCAAGGATTAAGTCTACTTGCATCTCATTGATTATTGTTAGGTCTAACTATGCAAGTCTATCGTATAGCCTTTCATCAGTAGAACGTAACCAATTTCTGTCCCTTGTCATTTTGGTATTGAAAAGTTCCTTTGAAAGTTCATACCTTGTGGAACGTGACTGCTTACCAAAAAGAGCTTTGGGGCTATCAAAAATCTCATGGATAAAATATTTTCATGTTGCCTCTGCAACGACTTGTCTAATGTAGATAGCATGAAATCCTGGGTGATCTCTAGGTCTGAAATCCATTTCTCATAAGCAAGCCTAAGTTTAGGGTCTGCATCATCAATGGGTTGTTCTTTTAGAGGTGCAGTTATCGACGACCAAAGACGTTTATAATCCAACGCCATCTTAATCGCTCTTAGCCAATCGTCATAGTTAGATCTGGTAAGTTTGCCCCTTTCAAAAAATAATTTAAGTGTAGACATTTTTCTACAAGTTTTAAAATTAGCATATTAGGACAATTTCACAGTATATGTTCTTATAATATTAGTAAATTATACTTTATGTTTCATTTTACTAATAAGCTCCCACTCGTCTATTATGTTTCTTCAAATCCTAAGATGAAACATAGAAGTCTTTCAACTTTACTAGTGGGTGTTAGGACTCGTCTATCTTGGCCCTTTGAGTTTGCTCAACAACTCATAGACCCATAGATGATGGATAATTCCTTATCGGATATATCATGTACAAATCCTAACCCGTCGTTCTTTGTCCTAATCTCATTTCGACCTTGAGTTTGCTTAACAAATAGGAAGAGATTATTCACTTGTACCTATCATTTCGCGATGGCCTAAGTATAGTATATGTACCCTGAGTTTTCTTAGAAATACATATAGTTATCTTACCTCATCTATTATAATTTTAATAATACCACACATAACATCTCTAGCTTGAGTTTGCTAACAACTAGAGAGTATGCAAGTAATTTATTAATATATAAATGGTAAAGGACAACATGATATTAAAAATTCGTAACCTTTAATATATTATATTTAGAGTGATATCGACTTATGAGATAATGTATTTCTTATGAATTAACCTTGTGATTCAAGTGTTAGACACATCAGAAATCATGGTATATGTACTATACGTATGTATTTATTCCTTAAGCCTATTTATGATTTCTTTAATGTTTCACCTTCAATTTATACTTTCATATTATATAAGTTTCATTATTGTATAGCTTTTATAATTTAATTTACTTATATAATAGTCTTAGATATAATATTATATCAATTAAATCTTATTTAATTAATAAAATTAATCAACATTTTAATTAATTTTATATTATTCGATTATAACATTTTATATTAAATATGTATACTATAACACTTATAATTATGCACATATATCTTATATACATACATACATATATATATATATACATACATACATACATACATATATATGTGTGTGTGTGTGTTTTATTATATATTAATTAATTTTTAATTAATTTATTTAATTGAATAATTTTAATTAAATGTTTTTAATTTTGGAAATTTTTATTATATATATACACTTACATTACCTTAAATAATTCAAGTCAATGTAACATATATCATAATATATCTTATTTATATTTATTTAACTAATTAACTATTAATTAATTAATTTATTTTATTAATCTTGTTAATATTAAAATTCTTAAAATATATTTATTATATTTTCATAACACTTTTTTGAAAATTAAATTATAATATATATTTCTTATTTTAAATTGAATTTTTAAATTTCAAATTTCAAATTTTTTTTTTGAAAATTAGCCTAATGCCCAATTCAAATTTGGCGTTTTCGATTAGGGACAGCCTTTTGGGCTTACTTTACTTTTTAGGCCAGGCCAATAGTCAAGCAAGGCAGAGTACTTGATTACCCAAACCCAATCTTCGACACTACTTTTCTAGACACGTTACTAAATGGGTAAGCTTAATTAGTTAGCCATAACATGACTAATTTAAATTGCATAGGCTATTGAGCTCTAATATTATTGTTAGATCCGGCCTAGCATGCAACGGGCTAAATGAGTAAATTTCAAAATTTTGTTGCATTTAAATCTTATTGGCCTATGAGTCTAAATTTATTTAGACCTTATCTAAATTTATTTTAAATAAAATCAATATTTAGTTTAATTTATAATATAAAGTTTTATATTAATGTTATATTTATATATAATAATTTGTAATAAAATATGTGTACCATATAAGCATATGTGTGTACGTGCAACATAAATGGTGTACATGGTTTAACTTGACCATGTATAGATGTTGGGATTTACATCGCAACAGACATACTAGCCCTCTATATACATGTGTGCTATCAAATATATATGTGCATATGCAAATATATATATAGTTTTATGTTATTACAAATAGTATTTATAAATATAAGCATTATATATGTAACGTCTTGGGTTTTCGCGTTCGAAAATCGACATCCATACTTTACATCGTACTCGAATGCCGTAGATTCGACCGTTCAAATCCGAGTCGCCGGAGCTTATAACACAGTTAAGTAAATAACACAGCGGAAAAGAAAATGAATATAGATATACAACATCTGATACAATATCCAGATACAATGATGATACAATGAATATCTATATATATCAGAGATATGATACAACAAATAGCAGCGGAAAAAAAAATAGATAACACCAACAGCGGATAATCTTCATCTTCAAAGCACCAATCCAGAAATAGCTCGAACTTCTAATTACGAGGCACAAAGATAAGCAAGTGCAGTCCGATCCAAAGACTGAACTAGCTCCAGAAAATCTACTGAACCTGACTATCTGAAAAACCCAACTCTAGACTGCTCGTGTAGAAAAATTTTGAGCATCCAGAGTTTAGGAAAGAAACAATAAACTCCGGATCAGTCATGGGACTGGTGTGAGCAACAAAAACAGTTTATCTTTAAAAACGAATAGCAAAAGAATTTTAAAGTCAATTCGCAATGCTTTTAGAAAATGAAACTACCATAAGGCCTCCCGCCACACACACAATGCAAACGCAGAATTGGAGGAGATTTCTCTTTATGATAGTCAAAGATGCTTACTATGCAAAACAAAATCATTTGATTATTATTATTAGTGCATAGTGTAGAAAACATTTCGAAAGTAGAATATAAATCTTAGCCAGCATAGGTACCATTATATTATGCCTACTATAGCTACCATATTAAATGGCAGGTTCTACAACTAAAACCGTACAGGGCTCGTAATTGGGAATTGGATTTCCAACAAATGTTCAGGCTAAGGAACTTCCTATTCCACGAAAGAAACGCCTCTGGAGGGACGCTCCGAGAACCAAACCGTTCTCTGCCAAACAAGGCCGGCTACCCCCCTTCTCGGGGGATATACAAAACCTGAGATATGCCACCCCCGGTCCTTTGGGACCTTTATCCGAGCTCGGTATCCAACATCACACATAATAAATAAAGTGTATCCACATGAGTAAGTATCTGGACTCCATACCATGATACTACCCTTTTCCAGAAGGAATGGTCATACCCTAGGGGAGCTACCCCTGAAACCTTGCCGCACGATTCCTGTTTCGACCATGACCGGGTTGTGAGGCTCGACGAAGTCTCGTCCACAAAGCTACGCTTTTCCAAAAAGCTACGCTTTGGGTCAACAGATGATCAAAGCAATGATCACAAAGATAAATGATCAAACAAATGATCATATCACAAATGATCAACCAATGATCATCACACAGCAACACTCAGCATGTCACATTACCAAATTGGGAATATATCACTGATAACTTCAACTACATAACCTCTGAGCTCGTATGTCTCAAAGAAGGGTGTTAAGCTAAGAGAATAAATTCTCCGCCACCAACAGAAATGTATTTGAAAGAAATCGGCTTTATATCTCAAAGTGTAATGTCAGACACGTAACCATACAAGTCTGTTCCGGGTTCGAACAGAACCGAAGGCACTTCTTACGAAGCCCTTGCAATTCCGGGTATTCACAATCCCAATCGGATTTCCCATTACTTAATGGATCTCTATACCAGGAGCTACCCAGTGCAGAGACAATCGACAAGTTATCCTCTCGTTCTCGTGAATATCCGGTCTTCACCACCGGTCATCAAATGCTATCCATATACGACGTATCACTATTCGGAATGGGTTATATGACACAAAGGTCTTTTCCCGGCTAACCCGAATAGTGAGCGCAATATTCAAAAACATATGGATATTGGGATTTCAATTAAGTCGCAATTTAAACCCAAACTTTCTTTTCAAATGGTTTAACAAATTACCATTTTAATCTTTTTAAACAAAAAAGATTCAATTCACAAAGTTCACTTAATTTCACAAAGATTCATTCACAGATTTTCCAAATCGATTTCCATTTCAATTTGATTAATTCGTTAAATCTTTAAATCAAAGATTTAACTCATAGCTTTCAAAACAATTTCATTTCGAATGGGTTAAACAAAACATCATTTTAAATCTGTTAAAAATAAACAGATTTAATTCATAGCTTTCAAAACAATTCGTTCATAACTTGAAAAATCATTTTTCAATTTAATCTTGAAATTCCTTTAATTAAACTGGAATTTCATTTCTTATCTGAAAGTTTTTATTCCTTTAAAACAAACAGTTTTCATTTTGGAAATTTGATTCATCTATACGAGTTAAAGTTCTTGGGTTGAATCCAAATTCTCAAACAATACTTTTTAAAATGGTTTAAATTCATACAAACACCTTTATATCATCTTTAACCGTAATTTCAAATCATAGGATTCAATTTCAAACTTGAATTCAAATTTAAATCAAATTATTTAAATTTTCAATACTCGATTAAGTTATTCGAAATAACTTTTATCTTTGAAATTCCATTTCAAAAGCTTTAACATTTAACCCAAATCCATTTCCAAAATCAATTGAAATTAAAATTTCAGTTTCAAAAACATTGAATTTAAATCATCTGTGACTTAACCGATTTCCTCGTGAAATCCATATTTGTGTGTGTAACAGTGTGGTCTAGGGGTTTTACACAGTAGTGCAACATCATACAATCATCACAGATCAGAATACAGAAATATAATTGATAAGCGGTATTAACTATAACGCTTATCGTTCATTCACAGATCACAGATATATAATGTCACAGATAAATAAACTACACACACAGCTCAATTCAAAACAATTCACATCACAAGATATTATCGATCAGGGATAACAATCAATTCAAGCATTCATAAGCAATCCAAGCATTCAATAATCATTTACAAGTAGGGTGAATTAATTGTTCAATCCCTAATTAATCCAATTAAATTTCAAATTAATTACTTATGAATTCATTACCCAATCCTGATTAATCACAAATCATTTGATATTAATTAATGAAATTAATTAATAAATTCTTAGTTATCCATCTTAATTAATTACATCCAGTAATTGTCATCTAATTACTTCCCTAAGAAATTCTGCTCCATTAATTACACAAAGAAATTTTACTTATTAAATCATCGAATGATTTCTTTAATTAATTAAACTAAATTAATTAACTTAATTTAATCATATCATCAAATTAATTATAATAAGTAATTAACCTTTTAAATTGCTTTTATCAAGTAATTTCCTTAACCACTTACAATTTATTATCTAAATAAATAAATCTTCATTAATTAATAAAATTAATCACATTAATAAATTAATTAATAGTCTTTAGTTAATTAACTTCATTTATTAATTTACTTCAATATCTTAATTTTCTTTAAGATAATTCATTTTATTATTAATGACTTCATTAATTAAAGTGTATTTGAACATTACATTTTTAAATTCCAATTCAATTTTAGATTTAGGATTCAAAATGATTATTTATTTAACATTAACCAAATTTACATTTAATTTATAACCCTTTTTAAATAAATGAAAAAAAAACATTTATTTCTCACATATGAAACTTATATATGAAAGCCTTAAATTAACTACTCAAATCTTTATTTAAATTTAAACTTCCAAGATACATTAGTATTTTAACTTGCAAATTCAAGTTAAAACCCATCTATTTAACTTTCATTCAAAAATCTTTTTTTAAGGAACTTTATCAAAACCAATTTATATATTTATTTGGGAACAAGTTACAAAAAAACAACTATTCGATTTAAACTTGTTTACACCTTAAGTTTTAAAACTGATTTTAATTTCCGGATTTTGTATTCAAAAAACTGGAATCCATATTTTAAATATTTTATTAAAAACTTGAATTTTTTTGAACTTGTCTTTAAACTTTGATTTAAACTTTGGTTTAAAATCCCAAATTTCACTTTAAAACTTTAAGAATTCAAAGTTCATTTGAATCTAACTAAAACTGGATTTAAACTTAGTTTAAATCTACTTCACCAATTTAAATTCCATTTAAACTTGCCTAAATTCAAATTCAGACAGGTTTAAAAAAGAAAAAGAAAAAAAACAGAGACCAAAACAAAATGACCCGAGATCAAGCAATTTTACTCCGAGTCATTCCTCCCCTAGCTCCGAGTTCTGCGCTCGAATAACCCGATTTTTTTTTTCAAAGCTAAAACTCTGCACACCAAAAAAAATCAAAACTGAAATGGGCACGGTGCACATGCACCGTGGCTCCGGCCAACTCCGGCCTCTCCCCAACCTTCCATCCCATCGGCCACCGCCCACACTGCATCCCACGATCATCAGAACTCATCGCCACAGCTCGAATCAAAATCGAGTTTGATGATCAAACCTGGAAACAAAAGAACAGGTTCCACTCGAAACCTGGAAACGCCACCTCCCTTCAACTCCGACCACCGCAGTGCCATCGCCTCCGGCTGCCACTTCGCCCATGTCCCCGCGACCATCCCCCAGAGTCTCATCGAACTCGATCAACCAGAGAACCCAGGCCGATCAAAATTCCAGAGCCCACCTAGACTACGTTTCGAAACAAAAAAAACAGTGCAAACCCAAAATGCACTTAAAATCCTTAACTAAAATTTGTAATTTTAGTTTTAAAAATCGAGTTTTCAGATAAGAATTCGGTTTATAAACTCGAATTTATATTTTAAGCTATTTGAAATTTCACTTATTTTAAGTGTTACCGGTCTTGAGATTTCAGAGCAGTTTTTCTCTATTTTCTTAAATACAAAAATTTAAGAATTCACTTTATAATCAAACAAACTGATTTTGTTTAAATACTTTATCCCAACAATCCCTAGATTGAGCAGAAATGATTGTTGACTTAAATTCGAGTTTCAAATTTTATAAACAGAGGTGTTTTCCAGATTATTTAACAAGCAGGCATCATATATTCATAGAATTGCATCAATATATATATATATACACATAACATACTTATTCCAGACATAAGAACATAACAGAATATACTTAAGCAAAATGTAAATTTAAGTTACTCACATACAACCATTCAGGATCAAAGTAGAAAGTTTGCTCACCTGTAATTTAATAGAGAGGAACAGAGCTTCCTTGTTTTGTTGAAGTTGAAATTGTTGTTGAGTCCTGTTTAACTTGCTTGGTTTTCTTTGAAAAAATGTTTTAAGTTGCCTTTGCTTTTTGATCTTCCTTTTTTTTTGAAACCAGCCTGAGACACTGCTTGCTAAAGCCTTCTTGATCTCAGGTTTGAGTTTTGTTTTAGTTTTCAACATGATACTATCTCAGTTTTGAAATGAACAAATTTGAAATGGATAAAGGTTGATAAAAAAATGAGTTTGATATAAGAAAATGAATTGTACAGTATGTTACTATTGTTTTGTACAATAGGTAATATTATTTCTTTGTTCAATAGGAACCAGAGATTTCAAGAAGGCTAAAATGATTTCCCCTTGTACATTAATACTTTGAAATAAAAGAAAATCTCATATACATGTCCCTGCCTTTACATGCCTATGCTAGGATGTGTGCTAATTTATTATGTTGTTTTGGTCTTGTCGGTTTATTTTCAACTTTAGCTTTGCATTCTACCCTACAGTCTACATATTTTATATGCCTGGCAGCTCCCATACATTTTGTTTTCCATGCTTGCCTACCCTTCTCTAGCTCGGCTGAGAATATATATTTTGTACTTGGGAAGATGTGTATTAAAAGCAAGAGTCCTTTCTTGTTTACAACTTTGTTTCATTACATTCATATATTAAAACTGGCTTATATGTTGTACAGATAGTTTAAAGTTATAAGATTTCACTTAATTGCAGTACTATACTGTGACGACCGCCCATGACCCGTGCACTGAATCTAGAGATAGTGCGCTGTAAAGTGTACCAGGCAGCCATGGACGATTGTCAGGGTAAAATAAAACAACAGAATCTATCGTATTACTCACAGCGCATGGACAAAATACAATAGAACATATATTTAGTGAAGCTTTACAGAATAGAATGCCATCATATAAAAACTTCATAGTAGTTGAATACAAACATCCAAATAGCCAATACATCAAGCCTCACTACATAACACTCAGAGTTATACAAAACAGCGGAACATCCAGTACATATAGTAAGAAGATAATATGCAACCCTCCAGCTCGTCTTCGATATCATCATCGTGAGAAGCAAGAACAGCACCTGTCACCTGCTACCTAGTCTGCCCGTCCCAAAAATGGACGAACAGCCCAAGGCAATAAGAGTTAAAACATAAAGCCTTGAGTCAGACAACAGTCTTAGTGAGCAGTAAATTAACTAACAACATACCAAAAGAGTATAAAGGAAAAGGAATAGGAATACAACCCATCCACTCCAACCTCATTCTACAGTGATAGCCCCCAGACACACACTAAGCAGAAGCAAACATAGCAGAGCATACAATTTAAAGTAAAGCTACTATCACTCGAGTCAAGGACGATGTTTTCCAAGTACCAAGGCCTAAATCAGATAAGCACCCTAAAAATACCGCTCTTGAGTCCGAATGACGATACAACCAAACATCCATGACTCTGGCTATCACTGTTATCATTGCTTCGATATCACCGTTAATTGAATGACCGGCACATTCTTTCAGCCGTCCGTCAAGGGCTAATGGAAACCCCGGTTCTAGACATAACTCCCGCACGTCGTCGCAGCCCGTGCCTAGGACTATCGAATCTGCCCAGAGTACTCGACCATCAACAGTTGGCCGTTGGGACTATCGAATCTGCCCAAACGTACTCTTGCTTAGAGCATGCTAGAACCTTCAACAACGATGCTATCCAAGCCTCCTAGTCATCCTCCTTGACGACTATTTCCATACTAGCTCAAGCGCCTCTCAAGCATCCATTACCCTTAACTCGAATCATATCACCGAGTTACCAACGTGCTTGGAATGATCCCGTCTGGATTAGACCAAGTCTTCATCACATGATGCCTTGCTTCATTACATCCTCGCAAAGCCTCATCTCAACATCACATCATCAAATCTATGCATAAGAGCTTCATCATCCCGCTACATATGCCACGAGCAGCTTTTCCAATTCAAGAGCCTTTCCCTTAGCTTTTGAATCATCTTCGACCACCTTGTCTAAAACTAATCAACAATCATCTAATTCACAGCAATCAATCATGTCAAACATCAATCCAAGTAACCAAGCATTCAAATATAAGGCAAAATGGACAATTATAACAATATTGGCAATTTCGTAATTAAGGAGTTGAAAGTCTAACAAGCATGAAAACATGAGAATTATCTCTACAACTTGATGAATGAACTTGCATAGGTTAATCATACACAAAAATGGTTGTCAAATCATCATGAACAATGGATCTACATGGATCTATACTTAGGTTTACAAAAATGCATAGAAATCACTATTTTAACACAAATCAAGCCAACAATCCGATCTACTCCTTTGGATCCGTGTGAGAGATAATCACCACTCACCAAATCACCTAAACAACCCCAAATCAACACGCTTCAGATCTGGACAGCGAAGGATCAATCTTGATCTATCACGAATCCGCTTCAAACGAAGAAATCTCTCTTGAAAAGATGAAGATCTTCAATCTAAGCTCTTGAATCTTCAATCTTGATCTTCGATTTGGATGAAAGGAAGCACTAGATTAGAGTGGAGAAAAGAAGTGAAGAAGTGTAGAAGTCGAGCTCTCAAAATGGCAGCACTTCGTCGCTTCAAAATCCGGATCCCAAAAAGTGAGAAAAACCCTTCCTATTTATAGCAGAAATTTCCTTAAGTCGTAACTCGGCTATCTCCATAGGTCGTTTCCGACCTAAGCCTCTCCGACCTAAGCCTCTCCGACCTAACAGATATGCACGCGCGCCCCAACTCCTACGACCTAACACTTACCTGTCTACGACATAACAGCTATCTCCTAAGTCGATCACGACTTATAGCATGCGCGCCTACGACTCAATTGAGAAGCGACCTAACAACATTACGACCTAACTCCTTAAGCTACCACGCGACCTAACATAAGTCGCAAACAACTTGACTGCGACCTAACTACTAAGCCAAAGCCCAGCGACCTAGCAACTCGCGCGACCTACGACTTAACAAGTGCGCGACTTACGACTTAGAAATCACGCGACCTAACACTTAAGCTATACCCTGCGACCTAACAACCCATACATAAGTCGCTTACGACTTAACACCTTAACTCATCCACGACTTAACTCCCATAGGTCGTACCCCCCTTAAGTCGCTAACTCACTTAAGTCGCACTATTACTTAACTTGCTAACTCGTTGTTTCTTAACTCGATCACTTCCTTAGGTTGTCTATCCCTTAGGTCGTTAACTCACCCAGTCGACTTAACTTGGCAACGACTTAAACACTTAACTCGGTAACAATTTAACTCGCCACTATCCTTAAGTCGTGCCTACCTCTTAAGTCGTCCAAACGACCTATCTCCAATCCCTTAACCCGCCATTTCCTTGGGTAGCTCCTATCCCCTAAGTCGTATACGACTTACGACTTATACTCTTAACCCGCCATTTACCTAAAACTCATATGTCACCACCTTAACCCAGTTAATCTCTTAAGTCGGCAACTCGACCCAGACTTCTCTTAACTCGTCCAAACCAACTTAGGACTTAGAAAAATTCTGAATGACTTATCAACAATGTAACCAATTGTCAACTGTTTTACGATGTTCCGATCTGTAAAATACAGGTCGTTACATTCTCTCCCCCTTAGGAATTTCGCCCCTGAAATTCCAAGAAAACAAAGCAATCGAAGAATATTCTGTACGCCTACCATCCATAGCAATCAACAAACCATACATCCAATTCTAGCTTAGCATACAGAATTCTAAAACTTAGAACAAGTTACAATATCGTGAGATGAGATGACACCTTAGGGCCATACCTTGAAGAGTTCAGGATGAGCTGCCTTCATCCTCTCTTCCACCTCCCACGTACAGTCGTTATCATCATCACTCCATTGTATCTTAAGCAACTTAACTACCTTCCTCCTAAGCTGTTTCGTGTCGGTTTCAACAACACGAAGCGGCTTACGAGGTCTTCTATCAACTGGATCAACTTCTAAGTCTTCACAGCTATCAGCAGAAACCACCGTACTCGAGTCGTGCACATACTTCCGTAGATATGATACATGAAAAACATTGTGCACACTCGACATCTTCTCTGGTAACTCCAATCTGTAGGCGAGCTTTCCAATTCGCTCGATGATCGGGAATGGTCCAACAAATCTCGAAGTCAATTTTCCTTTCTTCCCGAATCGAATAACATTCTTCAGTGGAGAAATCTTCACAAAAACCATATCACCTACGTCGAACTCCAAATCCTTACGACGCTTATCATCATAACTCTTCTGACGGTCTTGGGCTGCCTTCATTCGTTGCCGAATGATCTCTATACAATCTGAAGTCTGCCGAATCATCTCTGGCCCAAGTATCAGCTTTTCTCCAGTTTCCAACCAACATGTCGGAGAGTTACACGGTCTTCCATACAATGCCTCATACGGTGCCATACCAATGCTTGACTGGTAACTGTTGTTGTACGCAAACTCCACCAAATGAAGGTGATCTTCCCATGATCCTCCGAAGTCCAAAACACATGCTCTAAGAAGATCTTCCAAAACTCGGTTGACTCTCTCGGTCTGACCATCTGTTTGAGGGTGATAAGCTGTACTCAAACACAACTCGGTTCCCAAAACTTCCTGGAAGCTCTTCCAAAATCCACTAGTGAACAATGGGTCTCGATCGCTCACTATACTCTTCGGAATACCATGGAATCGAACTATCCACTTAACATACAACTCAGCAAACTTTGATGCAGTCCTAGTCGATCGAACAGGAATGAATCTTGCGCTCTTAGTCAGACGATCCACAATGACCCAAATCCCTTCATTTCCCGTTCTGGTTCTAGGTAATCCATCAATAAAGTCCATTGATATTTGCTCCCACTTCCATGTAGGAACTTCTAATGGCTGAAGTAATCCACTTGGCTTTTTCTGTTCAGCCTTTACCAACTGGCAGTTCATGCACTTGGAAATAAAATTTCCAACATCCTTCTTCATGCCTTCCCAGTAGTAGGTTCTCTTCATATCCCGATACATCTTATTTCCACCTGGATGAATTGTCAGCTTCGAGTGATGACTTCCCTTCAGGACTTCACTCCTCAATTCATCTATATCGGGAACAACTAGTCGTCCTTGCTTTCAAAGCCAACCCTCTCGATCGACCTCGAATCCTTTATCCTTTCCTGGATCCAATCCAGATTCCAATTCACGGATAATCTTGACAAGCTTATCGTCTCGCTTTTGGCTCTCGCCAATCCTTTCCACAAGAGAAGGTCTTATCGATAAGTTTGCCAACATCTCAGGTTCCAATTCACATCTAGGCCTGAAGTCAAATCCAGCTAAATACTCGAGACTCTTCCATTCTGAAAACATGGCTCCCAATCCTGCATGTCTTCGACTTAACGCATCTGCCACTGCGTTACCTTTTCCCGGAGTATAAGCTATACCAAAATCATATGATGCTAAAAACTCTAGCCAACGTTGCTGCCGAAGATTCAAATCCTTTTGAGAGAAAAGATACTTCAGCGACTTATGATCCGTAAACAACTCGAATCGAACTCCCAACAGATAATGTCTCCACATCTTCAGAGTAAATACAATCGCCGCTAACTCCAAATCATGAGTCGGGTAATTCCTTTCATGCGGCTTCAGTTGTCGACTTGCATACGCAACAACTTTATCCCTCTGCATCAGCACTGCTCCAAGTCCAGTACCACATGCGTCGGTGTAAACCACCATCTCATCATTCCCACTTGGAATAGTCAAAACAGGAGCACTTGTCAATCTTTCTTTCAGGATTCCGAAAGCTTGCTCACACTTAGCATCCCAACTGAACACTTGGTTCTTCTTCGTCAATCCTGTTAACGGTGCAGCTATCTTGGAGAAGTCTTTGATAAACCGTCGATAATATCCTGCTAATCCAAGAAAACTTCTCACATCAGATGCATTCTTAGGTCTAACCCAATCCTGGATTGCTGCTACCTTAGCGGGATCAACCGCTATCCCATTTCCAGAAATCACATGGCCTAAGAACCTCACTTCACTCTTCCAGAAGTGACACTTCGAAAACTTAGCCTTCAGCTGATCTTTCCGCAAGATTTCCAAAACAATACGCAAGTGCGTCTTGTGCTCCTCTTCCGTTCTGGAATAAATCAGAATATCATCCACGAACACAAGTACGAACTTGTTCAACTGATCTCTGAACACTCTATTCATAAGATCCACAAAATATGCTGGCGCGTTAGTCAATCCAAACGGCATTACCAGCCACTCAAAGAAACCGGATGGTGTCCTAAAAGCAGTCTTCGGCACACCATCCTTAGCCACTCTCAACTGGTGAAATCCCGTTGCCAAATCCATCTAAGAAAACACCTTAGCCTCGTGAAGCTGATCAAACAAGTCATCTATTCTCGGCAATGGATACTTGTTCTTCTTTGTCACCTTATTCAGCTCACGATAATCCACACACAATCTCAACGACCCATCTGCCTTGGTTGCAAACACAACTGGTGCACCCCACTCGGACACACTACGCCGAATGAATCCTTTCTACAAAAGATCATCAACTTGCACCCTCAACTCCTGCTGTTCCATAGGCGCCATCCGCCTAAGAGGCATCACAACAGGTCTAGCTCCTTCAACTAGATCTATACGAAACTCGATCTCTCTATGCGGCGGCAACCCTTTGACTTCGTCAAAGATATCCTCGAATCCATTAGCGATTGGCACCGATGACAGTCCATCCTGTGGAACAACCAGCGAATACATGAAGCTCATGAAGACGCCTTCCTCATGCTTACATCGTATTACAACCTTTCGCCCCTCCACATTCTCGACTCTCACTTCCAACCTCTCGCAATCAACCTTTGCCGCATACTTCCTAAGCCAGTCCATACCCAAAATAATTCCGAACCCCGCAAAGTTCAGAACAAAGCAATCAAAAACAAAAGAGCAACCATGACTCAATACAACTAGACCACGGCATAACATACACAAACAAGACGAACCCCCAACTGGATTAGTCAAAATCAATGGCATATCAACAATATCCGGCTTCAAATCTAACCGACCTACGAGTTCATTACAAACAAATGAATGCGATGCTCCAGTATCAAACAAAACTCTAACTGGAACACCACATAGGAAAAGAGTACCTTGAACAACCACACTCTTTCCTTTCTCTTCAGCAGTAGGAGCTTTCGAAGACGACGGAACACCTCCCAAAGCATAAGCTTGCACAATCTGCTTGTCCCTCCTCGGTTCTGGGCAATTCTTCCTGAAATGCCCCGGCTTGTCACAGTTGTGGCACTTCGCCGGCGCTTTCGGATTCTTGCAATCCCTGGAGAGATGGCCTTTCTGCTGACAGTTGTAGCAAGTCACCTCGCCTTTCGGCTTCTTCTGGCCATCCTTACCCTTCTGCTGCTACTGCTTCCTCTTCTTGTTTCCACCCTGCTGTGGTTTAGACTCTCCCCTGGTCACAGCAACAACAGATCCTTCCTTAGGAAACAGACTCTCATGCCTGAGAGCTTTCTCCACAAGCTTCTCAAATGAATCGTCCAAATGATCCACCAACTGCCTCCCAAGATAATTGTCCAAGCCTGTCACAAACTTCTCATTCTTCTGGTATGCAGACTCAATATATGACCGAGCATACTTGGACAACGCTTCAAACTCAAAAACATACTCAAGAAATGATCTCCCTCCTTGCTTGAGCTCCACAAACTTCTTGAACAGAACAGACTTCTGAGCTGTAGAAATGAACTTAGCTTCAAACCTAACTTGGAATTACTCCCAAGTAATCTCTTCCTCCGGAGTAGTGATGGTAATAGAATTCCACCAATCAGAGGCTCTCCCTTGAAGCTGCCTTGATGCCAACTTCCTCTTAGTTGCATCCTCAATTCCCAAATCACCAAAGATCCTTCTACAAGCATCCATCCACCTCTGGACCTCAATAGTTGATTCTGTTCCCAAGAAAACCTTCCCTCCAAGAGCAGTATAGTCCTTGCACAACTTAGCAAAATCCACTGGTTTCGGAGTCTGAACCTGAACTCCAACATCAACTGCCACCCCCGGAACTGGTATCCTTCTCATGATCGAAGTCATCATAGCTTCGAACATGGCTGCATAATCAGCAGCCCCCTCAGTAGCACGGCCTTCCCTAGCAGCTGGTCTCCCTCTTCGACTCATTCTCAATATCTATAAAAAGGAATGATTAGAACATCTAGAGAAACAACTGCATAAAGGACTCAATTCTACTAAGCTACTATATTATATATAGTATTCATCCATCAAAATACAATTACGTCTCTCACACGTAGTTACGTCAGTGAGCGTTGGGTAAAATCGATTAACCAATGCTCTGATACCAAATGTGACGACCGCCCATGACCCCTGCACTGAATCTAAATATCGTGCGCTGTAAAGTGTACCAGGAAGCCATGGACGATTTTCAGGGTAAAATAAAACAACAGAATCTATCGTATTACTCACAGCGCATGGACAAAATACAATAGAACATATATTTAGTGAAGCTTTACAGAATAGAATGCCATCATATAAAAACTTCATAGTAGTTGAATACAAACATCCAAATAGCCAATACATCAAGCCTCACTACATAACACTCAGAGTTATACAAAACAGCGGAACATCCAGTACATATAGTAAGAAGATAATATGCAACCCTCCAGCTCGTCTTCGATATTATCATCGTGAGAAGCAAGAACAGCACCTGTCACCTGCTACCTAGTCTGCCCGTCCCAAAAATGGACGAACAGCCCAAGGAAATAAGAGTTAAAACATAAAGCCTTGAGTCAGACAACAGTCTTAGTGAGCAGTAAATTAACTAACAACATACCAAAAGAGTATAAAGGAAAAGGAATAGGAATACAACCCATCCACTCCAACCTCATTCTACAGTGATAGCCCCCAGTCACACACTAAGCAGAAGCAAACATAGCAGAGCATACAATTTAAAGTAAAGCTACTATCACTCGAGTCAAGGACGATGTTTTCCAAGTACCAAGGCCTAAATCAGATAAGCACCCAGAAAATACCGCCCTTGAGTCCGAATGACGATACAACCAAACATCCATGACTCTGGCTATCACTGTTATCATTGCTTCGATATCACCGTTAATTGAACGACCGGCACATTCTTTCAGCCGTCCGTCAAGGGCTAATGGAAACCCCGGTTCTAGACATAACTCCCGCACGTCGTCGCAGCTCGTGCCTAGGACTATCGAATCTGCCCAGAGTACTCGACCATCAACAGTTGGTCGTTGGGACTATCGAATCTGCCCAAACGTACTCTTGCTTAGAGCATGCTAGAACCTTCAACAACGATGCTATCCAAGCCTCCTAGTCATCCTCCTTGACGACTATTTCCATACTAGCTCAAGCGCCTCTCAAGCATCCATTACCCTTAACTCGAATCATATCACCGAGTTACCAACGTGCTTGGAATGATCCCGTCTGGATTAGACCAAGTCTTCATCACATGATGTCTCGCTTCATTACATCCTCGCAAAGCCTCATCTCAACATCACATCATCAAATATATGCATAAGAGCTTCATCATCCCGCTACATATGCCACGAGCAGCTTTTCCAATTCAAGAGCCTTTCCCTTAGCTTTTGAATCATCTTCGACCACCTTGTCTAAAACCAATCAACAATCATCTAATTCACAGCAATCAATCATGTCAAACATCAATCCAAGTAACCAAGCATTCAAATATAAGGCAAAATGGACAATTATAACAATAATGGCAATTTCGTAATTAAGGAGTTGAAAGTCTAACAAGCATGACAACATGAGAATTATCTCTACAACTTGATGAATGAACTTGCATAGGTTAATCATACACAAAAATGGTTGTCAAATCATCATGAACAATGGATCTACATGGATCTATACTTAGGTTTACAAAAATGCATTGAAATCACTATTTTAACACCAAATCAAGCCAACAATCCGATCTACTCCTTTGGATCCGTGTGAGAGATAATCACCACTCACCAAATCACCTAAACAACCCCAAATCAACACGCTTCATATCTGGACAGCGAAGGATCAATCTTGATCTATCACGAATCCGCTTCAAACGAAGAAATCTCTCTTGAAAAGATGAAGATCTTCAATCTAAGCTCTTGAATCTTCAATCTTGATCTTCAATTTGGATGAAAGGAAGCACTAGATTAGAGTGGAGAAAAGAAGTAAAGAAGTGTAGAAGTCGAGCTCTCAAAATGGCAGCACTTCGTCGCTTCAAAATCCGGATCCCAAAAAGTGAGAAAAACCCTTCCTATTTATAGCAGAAATTTCCTTAAGTCGTAACTCGGCTATCTCCATAGGTCGTTTCCGACCTAAGCCTCTCCGACCTAACAGATATGCACGCGCGCCCCAACTCCTACGACCTAACACTTACCTGTCTACGACATAACAGCTATCTCCTAAGTCGGTCACGACTTATAGCATGCGCGCCTACGACTCAATTGAGAAGCGACCTAACAACATTACGACCTAACTCCTTAAGCTACCACGCGACCTAACATAAGTCGCAAACAACTGGACTGCGACCTAACTACTAGCCAAAGCCCAGCGACCTAGCAACTCGCACGACCTACGACTTAACAAGTGCGCGACTTACGACTTAGAAATCACGCGACCTAACACTTAAGCTATACCCTGCGACCTAACAACCCATACATAAGTCGCTTACGACTTAACACCTTAACTCGTCCACGACTTAACTCCCATAGGTCGTACCCCCCTTAAGTCGCTAACTCACTTAAGTCACACTATTACTTAACTTGCTAACTCGCTGTTTCTTAACTCGGTCACTTCCTTAGGTTGTCTATCCCTTAGGTCGTTAACTCACCCAGTCGACTTAACTTGGCAACGACTTAAACACTTAACTCGGTAACAATTTAACTCGCCACTATCCTTAAGTCGCGCCTACCTCTTAAGTCGTCCAAACGACCTATCTCCAATCCCTTAACCGCCATTTCCCTGGGTAGCTCCTATCCCCTAAGTCGTATACGACTTACGACTTATACTCTTAACCCTCCATTTGCCTAAAACTCATATGTCACCACCTTAACCCAATTAATCTCTTAAGTCGGCAACTCGACCCAGACTTCTCTTAACTCGTCCAAACCGACTTAGGACTTAGAAAAATTCTGAATGACTTATCAACAATGTAACCAATTGTCAACTGTTTTACGATGTTCCGATCCGTAAAATACGGGTCGTTACATATACCTATTATTTATGTTATCTATATATATATAGTCAAGTTTTTAGTAAATAAGTATAGAGTAGTTTCCAAAAGAAAGCTTGCAAATAGATTATTGCCTTTGTTCAAATATTTTGTTTTACCTATTCTTCTTTTATCCAGTCTAATTGCTTAGCAATATAATTGAAATTCTATGTTGTTATAATCTTAGTTAATGTGTTTGTTTTGAATCTTAACTATACGTATTTATATTTGTTTCATAGTTGAGTATCAATGTCTTCTTATTTGTTTTCAAGTGTTCATATTTAATGCATTTGTTTCATTACTTTATAATGTAAATGAATTTCTACTTTATTTCATTTCTCTTTTATTATTTTTGTACCTATTTTATTTGTATTATTTTGTATTGATCTATTAATATGATATTAAGATCTACGTTTTACTTTACATTATATAAAACTATAAATATTTTACTTGGTGATATAGGTGAATTTTCTAGAGTTCAATTTGTTGTTAGAATTTATCTTATGTATTTATTTTATTTTATAACTTATACTTTTGTAATATAAATGAATTCCTAATTTAATATATTGTTATATTTAACTAAATTGGTTTACAATATAAAATTTCATTTCTAAACCATTTCTTCATGATTTAAATTCATATACAAAAATTTAAACTTAAACGATTTATACAGAATTTATTTTACTTCGGGAAACTCGCTTCCATCTACAATTAATTTACTATTTTTATTCAAAAATTCAAGTAAATTATTAATTTAAATTAAATTAAAATTCGGGTCGTTACAATATAAGTATATATTATGTATGTGTATATATATCTATATAGGGATGTCACATAACTATAAAAATATTATAAATATCAATGAAAATCAAAATCAAATTTAAAATTCAAAATTTTAGATTTAGATTTAGATCAATAAAATAAATATCTTGTAATTTCAAAACAAAATTAATATATCAACTTTAAATAATATGGTATATATATAAATATGTTTGTGTGTGTGTGTGTGTATATATATATATTAATTTCAAATTAATAAAATATTTTTAAATATATTCATGTAATATGTATTTTAGAATAATACTAAAATTATATATATATAGGTATATATATATGTATATATAACACATACACAAAAATATGTTTTAATATAAATTATTAAATAAATAAAAATATATACTTACATATTCAGGCGATAAATTTTTTTAAGGATTTCAAATTATTTTAAAAAATCCTTTTTTAAAAAGGAAAATCAATACAAAAAACCTTTCTATTTAATTTCCAAAAACATTTCTAAAATTATACATATAATTTTAAATATTAATATACATATATTTTATGACATTTATATATATGATTTTATACAATGGATAAAACATTTAAATTGAATAACATACACACACACACATATATATATATATGGATTTTAAAATATATTTATATATGAAAAAATTGGTTTTTTATATTTAAGAAAACTATAATATACATATGTTAACAAATATAAAACATACTTCATATAAAAGTATTTATTTTAAAATCAATTTTATTTTAAAATCATTTTAATATTATGATATTTGAAAGTAATTGACTTTTTCAGGCCGTAAGTAATATGTATGTAAATATACATAAATTTTTTATACATATATATAATTTCATCTAACGAAGACAACACCAACATATATAGGTTTGTGGTAATGAAATACTACCTGAGCATATAATATTATACGAACAATTATATGTGGATATATACATGTGTATATGTATGTATGTATATAAAAATTAACTTTATCTATGGCCTAGATTAAACATTTTGAAACATTGAATCCAATGGCTCCTTGATATTTGATTTAATATTCAAACCATTTGACAGAGCTACCAACTGCAGCTACCATCGGTGTTTAATTTTGATTAATTTAAGTGTTTAGAAGCTTAAGCTAAAGGAGGAGAGGGTCTTGAATGGTCGGCCTTGCTAGTTGGGAGAGAGCAAAAAGAGAGATCCAAAATATGAGGGTTAGAGGTGATTAATTAAGAGTGATTCTAAGGAGAAAAATGAGGATCTAGATCCACAATTCTCTCTTACCATTTCACCTCTTTTAATTCAAAATCTACCCTACACATGCCATCACATGGCTGGCTTCCCTAGCCCTCTATAGCCGCCTACAATAGGCTCCGGGTCTCAAAATCACTTCAAGCCCGACTAATAAAAATTGCATTTAATTCTAATTTAAATGCACATCGGTATCGTATATCGATGCTTGTGTTTATAAATATTCTACACACAATATTTAATATTAATCGAAACAAATTAAATAAAATTTTATAAATAAAATATTATTTAATTTAATTAATTTATAATAAATATAATTAATTAAATCAGATGGTAACAGGAGCATTCAACGTTTCGGTTATGTGACTCTTAGATATAAATTTGTCAGTGATTAATATTGTACAATTCGAATATCAGCGTTCACACATCGCTTAGCAGGTGGTGTGACATTATAGCCAAATTTATTGCTTACATAGCTTCGGTAAAGTTCAATTTTACTTATTTAAACGTTACCCGGGTAGTGACAACTATTTATACCAATTCTCTTCGTCAAAACTATATCACATTAGGACTTATGAAATTTGGTAATGGTCAAAATTCCAATATCATCCATATTTAACTTTATAGTCCAAACACAAATTCTTTGGTTCAATAATAACATTTACTACTAACCGAACTACTCTATCAAAAGATTTTGACTTTGAGTTGACTTCAGTTGACCGTGATACTAACCTTATATGATTGAGTAGATGAATCCTCTCTTGAATAGTGTTTCACTTTCAATATTTCACTTAATCCAACTATAGTCATTCGGTGGACGTTGTTCCACAATTTAACTATAATCAAAGCAGAGCGTTCATATTGAAGATCAACATTATTCTTACGTCAAGAGAATTGTGTAATATTATCACATCGATATTTTTTATTTGATCTTAGTCATATTAACCAATAGAAAACTATCGCGTGAGTCATTCCATTGTTATCAAATAACTATCATTATTTAACCCCTTGGTTTTCTCAGCGGTCATGAATAATACACTGCCAAACATTTGGAGAGCGTTACATAATCTAATATCAATGGATGCATCGATATCCAATCTCGATACATCTTGAATAGAAATACTTAAAATGATGTGTTTATTACATATTGATAAAATACCTATGATTACAACTATTTGTAATTGCCATCACATACAAACTATTTATGGATTTTCTATTAATTATAATTAAATTAAGTAATTAATTAATTAAAACATGTTATAACAAGCATATAATAGAAAAAACACCATTTATTACGAACAAGATATGATTATAGAGTCAATAATTTACAACAAATGACAGAATTGGCCCAAGAGCATGCCCCTAGCTATTTCAAATATAATAATTACATAAATCAAACATCTTTATTCCGAACAAGATTGATTACAGAGTTATATATATGTAACAAAACAGATATTTGCCCTACTACATACCACTAACTCTTTCAAGCTTCAGGTCCTGTGTAAATGATCCACCTGGGTCGGGCAATCTCCAAACCAGGGTGAGTTTAGGGTTAATTGAGTGATCGATCCAATTGGAAAACCGGTCTTTTTTAGGCAATAACATCTTCACTTTAAACCCAGTTTTGATGATACTTCGACCGAGTGTAAGAAATGTTAAGGCTACATGATTAAGCATACTAGAGAGCTGTAAGAGATGAAGGTCAACTTGAAATAAGTTCATAGATTTCGGTGGAAGAAATTGAGGAACACGAGAAAATAGAGAGCGAAATAAGAATGTTTTACTATCAGTGCAAGTGTGCCTTGAAGCTTTATTGATTGAAGTCCATAAGGGGTGCCATAGAGGGCTAGGGTTTTATGGGGCTTTGGGCTGAGCTTTGAGAGTGGAATTAGTTGTATACTTTGCAGGCTGCCTTGAACTATTGGGCTGGGCCGTATCAGCCTGAATGCTTTACTAAAGGAAATATCCCATTTTAGCCGACAACAGTTTAACATTACTCCTTACATGTTCTTTCTAGGCCTGTCAATGGTACGGGTTTCGGCCTGAGCCCGGTCCGAACCCGCCCAATTTATGCGGGTACGGGTTTTGCCTTTTACTACCCAGGCCCGAGCCTGGCCCGAACCCGCTCTATCCGGGTCGGGTATGGTTTTATCAAAACCCGGCCCGGTTAGGATCCGATCCGACTATCAGTTTTTCGTCGTATCAAAACATGAGTGCATATGTTATTTATTTACCATTTTGTTTGTTTACATGTAGATGTTTATGCATACTTTTGTTAAGAGCTTGACTACATCACCGTCCAATTTATATGTTAACATTGTTTGTATACAAATTTTACCGAAGTTGCAGTTTTAAAATATGATTTTAACATAAATATTCTGAGTTAGGTATATAGTTATTATTCAGCGGGCTTAAAATGCCCGATGGGCCGGGCTCGGATATTGGGTTGAAATACCCTGTGGGTTCGGACCGGGCTCGGGTTTTAATTATTGTAATTGGACTCGGGTCCGGGTTTTATAATACCCGGACCGAACCCTGCCCATTGACAGGCCTAGTTCTTTCACTGCCTAATAGTATAATTTATAATAACAATAGACTAGACTTCACTATCTGCAAATTTTTGTTGTCGTATTGGTTTGTACCTCTTAAGTTTAGTTCGAAACTTGTGATTAGTGAATCAGGAATTGTTGTACAAAGGAAGAGTATGATGAGGTTTTAGTTTCGGTTGGGTGAGTAAAGATTCAATTTTTTTTCTCTCTTTAACAACGAAAATATTCGTTTCTGTTTCCAGTCTCTTGAATTTTATCGATAACCCAGGCTTTAGACTGCTTTCGATTTCTTATTAGTTGAAACTTGGTTTATTTGAATGCTTATTATGTTTGAAAAATTGTTAGAGTGAGACTTGTAAGTTAGTTATTTCATGTGTAGATTTGAAAAGGTGAAATTACAGTCTAATCATTTGCTACTTTGTTTTATCCAAATTTATTCCAGTTGTAAACGAGATATGAAATTTAATCCCCATATAGGAGATGTGGTTTTTTTAAGGTATGATAACTATTTTATTATACAGATTGTTCTTTGCCTGTAATTTTCATGTTATTGTCTTCCTTAGGGCTTGCTACCCCATTAGTTTATAAATTGTGGATACTCCTTGTTTTGTGAATGAACTTGAGTTTAATGTTTGATAAAAGAATAAAATGAACTAAACATTTTAGTTTGTTCTGCTTCTTTGATTATGTTTCTGATGCACAACATAACGACACACATCATTGATGAAGATGTTGGCTTATATCATGAATGTGCTTTGCTTGATGGTGAATAAACTGCAGTTTATAGTATACATGTAAGTTTCTGCCAAGGAGTTCCTATGAAAATGCACATGAACTATTTTTTTTCCCATGTCAAGAAGGAGAAATATCTTACATGCTTGACATATCAATCATAAATTGAACTTTGTTTATCATGTATGGTATGCAAACTCACTCAAAACCTAAAAGAATCATAAAAATTATGGAAGAAATTATCTTCTGGACCTTATAATCCAGCAAACAAAAATTGGAGTATGCATTAGTCATGTTTAGGCACATAAGCCATAAACCTCTAGGAAACAGAAGAGGTGTATAAAATGTTTTAGAATGCTTGTAGGAGCTTGAAGTATAATGATTTTGGACCACAAGGATTATAAACCATGATTTCTTGATTTTAAAATTTGAAAACCTTGTTAAAGATTGTTGGTTGTTAAAATAATTTTACAAGTATTTTGCAGAATCCTCATGTCTTTTGTCATATACTCTTCAAAATTTTCAAATACTTGCATGTATTTGAAAATTGCAACCTATACTTATTTGTTTTTTATGTTGGTGTTATTACAGACAAGGCAAGGCGTATCTTTACAGCTTTTCAAGTTCAATTATCAAATTCATGGTTGATCCTGCAGCCAGTTCCATTTCTGCCTACCTAGATCCTCATTATTGGTAACAATCATAAATCCATTTTCTGATTTTTGTACTCACAACAATATTATACATTTTTTAGAAAAGTGTTTATTCTACATTTGCTTACACTTAAAAGTCAGCAGTCTATTAGTATGATACTATTGGTTGTCCCTTGAAATCCAAAGCAACAATATTATGCTAACTAATGGGTGCAAAACTTAAATGTGTAACATAAACATCTTTCTTTTAGAGCATCACTAACACATGCTGTTATACGTCTAGTATACCAAAACAGAGAATAATCAATTATAAACTCGTCGCACAAGTTTATAACTCAGATTTCCACTACACTGGAATTCTGTGTTAATTTTATAACAATATGAATGTTGTAAATAAATTACAACAACAGCGTTATACTATTTTGAATAAATAGTATAACCAAAATAAAGGATAGAATGTAGAATTCTAACCGAAATATGTCTGAGGCTCGTCGTAACGATTTCCTTAAGAATTTTATTTCAAAATTCTCCCAAGATACAACAGATGAATTCTGCTTGAAATTGTAATGAGTATGTCAACTCTGTGATATATTATATAGAGCAGTAGAGAAAGAAGAAGTAGAAGAAATTAGAATTGGAATGGGATGAGAATGTGATCAGTATTCTCTCCTATTTATAATTTCGTCCGCACCCCTTCGAACAGTCGCGTCTGCCTGAAAGGTTGCACCTGTTTCCTTTCATTGCTGCTGTTCGTTTAACGGGCCGCATCCGTTCGCTACTGCCTATGTTCGGCCGCGTCTCTTCAGTCGGGCCGCACCTGTTTGCCTCTAACGGGTCGCACCCGCTTCCGTTCGCCTCTAACGGGTCGCACCTCTTCAGTTATTCACGTCCGTTTCCGAACAGATCCGCACCTGTTCGTTTTAGCCTGCAACTATCAAAAAGCCCGGCCTAGTTTTGTAGTAAAAATAGGATCATATTAGACCCAAACCCAAACCCGAGCCCGGCCCGGTTCGGTCGGACGGACGGCGGCGGCGCGCGTGCGTGTGTGGTGGAGATGCATGATCTCCCTCCTCACAACGAAGCATACATTTGGGTGCCCCTAGGCCCCAACATCTTCATTGCAAAGCCATATATAAACTAGTATGGCTTAGCAATTTTGGCGATGTGGGACTTTATGTATGTTTCATTCATTTTGTTCTTTAGGAATTCCAACAATCCCCCACATGAATGATAATATACATATCCCCCACACAAAGCAAAATATCACAGAGTACATATGGAATAATGCTTTATCGTGGATAAGTAGATATTTCACTTTGAACTTTCCCTAGTTAAAACTTATCGGATCTACTTGGCTAATCGGTGAATTATTTCATCTTGAACCGTCGGCCTTTATTGTATATCCAGACAATAAGCTTTACGAAGCATTGATTCCCTTCTCATCCAATCTCTTGGTTGTGTTCATTTTGGTCCTGAACAATTTTTGGTTCTACGAGTGTTTTTAGAGAATAAAAGCCTTTTATTATTCTCATAGAGCCGACCCAGCTCACACTAACATAGGTGATCGCAACCATTAAGAGTATCCTACATATACCCCACTTGTTATTTCCAAGATATGGTCATCATTAAAAAACATAGTTTTAACCTTTAAATACTTCTGTAGGCATGCATTTATATTGTGCACCATAGGAATGGAGTTGGACTATGTCCACGCAAATGCATTACGTCTTGAGTTATTCAGAACTGGTTTGCCTATTGATCCTAGTCCGTGGGATCTCCAGTCGCTAGGATAGGTTTCCGTATAAGATAACTCTTGGTGGTTTAGGCTTTTAAACCCATTCCCCTCGATGCACAGTCAATTTTCTCTCTTGATAAACCTTTAGTAAATGGATCCGCTAGGTTATCATTTGTTCTCACATAATCTATGGAAATAGTTCCATTTGAGAGTAACTGCCTAACTGTGTTATGGCGTCGACGAATATGTCATGACTTTCCATTATACACAAAGTTGTGCGCTCTGCTTAGCGTAGCTTGGTTATCACAGTGTATGCATATGGCCGGTACAGGTTTAGGCCAAAATGGAATATCTTCCAAAAAGTGACGAAGCCATTCTGCTTCTTCGCCTGCTTTATCTAAAGCGATGAACTCTGATTCCATAGTGGATCGAGCTATGCATGTTTGTTTGGTAGATTTCCATGACACTGCTGCCCCTGCTAGGGTAAATACATAACCACTAGTTGATTTTGATTCCTCTGAATCAGCAATCCAATTTGCATCACTATATCCTTCTAAGATGGCAGGATATTTTCCATAATGTAAGGAATAATTTATGGTATTTTTTAAATATCCAAGCACTCTCATTAGTGCTTTCCAGTGTTCCTTTCCTGGATTGCTTGTATACCTGCTTAGTCGACTTACTGCATAAGCTATATCTGGTCTTGTGCAATTCATGAGATACATGAGACATCCTATTACACGAGAGTATTCTAGTTGCATTACACTCTCATTAGTGTGTTTATGTAGTACTTCTGATGGATTAAAAGGTGTTCTCACTCCTTTAATTCCATAGTCTTGGAATTTTTCAATCACTTTGTCTACATAGTGTGATTGAGACAATTCAATTCCATTAGGAGTTCTTATTATTTTGATTCCCAAAATAACGTCTGCAACTCCTAAATCTTTCATATCGAAATTGCTAGTTAACATCTTCTTTATGGTCTCTATTACCTGAGTATTTGGACCAAATATTAACATATCGTCTACATATAAACAAATCATCACATATGATTGTCCAATTTGTTTATAATAAACACACTTATCGCATTCATTTATACGAAAACCATTTCTCATCATGACACTATCAAATTTTGCATGCCATTGTTTTGGAGCTTGTTTTAGTCCGTATAATGATTTTACTAATCTACAGACTTTGTTTTCATTTCCTTTGGAAATAAAACCCTCAGGTTGCTCCATGTAGATCTCCTCATCGAGATCTCCATTTAAGAATGCTGTCTTTACATCCATTTGATGAATTTCTAGACCATAAATTGATGCAATTGCTATTAGCATTCTTATAGAGGTTATTCGTGTTACTGGCGAATATGTATCAAAGAAGTCTACTCCTTCTTTTTGACGATATCCTTTGGCTACTAATCTGGCTTTATACTTGTCGATAGAGCCATCTGCTTTCATTTTCTTCTTGAAAATCCATTTGCAGCCAATAGGTTTTATTCCAGGTGGAATATCAACAATTTCCCAAGTTTTATTACTTAGAATTGAATCAATCTCACTTTGGATTGCTTCTTTCCAACATGAGGATTCAGAAGATGACATTGCTTCCTTGTACGTTTGGGGTTCGTGCTCTAATACATATGTAAAAAAGTCCGAACCAAATGTTTTGGAAGTTCTAGCCCTTACGCTTCTTCTTGGTTCAGCATCCTCAATTTCATGATGAGTTTCATCTTCATGCGAATCTTTTGATTCTTCCCTTGTCCTTTTTGGGACATTATTTCTTTCATTCCTTTTGTGCGGAAACACGTCTTCAAAGAATGAGGCATCTCTTGATTCCATGATTGTATTTACATGAATATCAACTATATCAGACTTGAATACCAAAAATCTATATGCACTACTATTTTGGGCTGGCCCTAGATAGTAGCAATCTACTGTTTTTGGTCCAAGTTTGACTTTCTTGGAAGGCGGAACTGGAACTTTTGCCAAGCACCCCCACACTTTGAGGTATTTAAAACTTGGTTTGTGTCCTTTCCATATCTCATATGGAATTGTTCCTGTTTTATTATGAGGGACTTTGTTTAATATGTGATTAGACATATTTAAGGCTTCCCCCCACAAGTTCGTCGGTAGACCAGAAGTTAAAAGCATGGCGGTAATCATGTCTTTTAACGTTCTGTTCTTCCTCTCGGCTACACCATTTTGTTGTGGTGAATATGGAGCTGTTGTTTGATGAATTATACCATTTTCAGCATAGAACTGTTCAAATGGTGATTCATATTCTCCACCTCGATCAGATCTCAATATCTTGATCTTTTTATTTAACTGATTTTCTACCTCAGCTTTGTACTTTATAAATGATGTAATTGCTTCATCTTTACTATTCAAAAGATATACATAGCAATATCGTGTATAATCATCAATAAACATGATAAAGTACTTTTTCCCACCTCTTGTAGGTAATGATTTAAAATCACATAAATCTGTATGAACCAAACCTAGTGGTTCGGTGCTTCTATCAACAAATTGAAATGGTTTTTTAACCATTTTTGCTTCTACACATGTCTCACATTTGTAGTTCTTATCTACTTGGAATTTTGGAATTAATCCCAAGTTTGATAATATTTTCATTTTTCGGAAATTTATGTGTCCTAATCTATCATGCCATAGTAAAATTTCGTGCTCAAGCAAGTAAGAAACTTCAATTTTATTAATAGCACAATCAGAATACATAGTTTTATTGCCGATAACGGCTACATTTGCCTTAAATAGGCCATCACATAAGTATCCCCTTCCGATATACATTCCAGCTTTGGACAGAACCATCTTGTCTGACTCGAACACCATTCTGAATCCTTTCTTTGATAATACTGCACCAGAGATGAGATTCTTGCGTATGTCTGGAACGTGGAGCACGTCATTCAACTTGACAGTTTTTCCTGAAGTAAACTTGAGGATTATTGTGCCACTTCCTTCGATCATAGATACTGCAGAATTATCCATATAGAGTTTCTCTTCATGATCGAATTTCTTGTATGTAGTGAATATGGATTTGTCAGAGCAGACATGACGAGTAGCGCCTGTGTCCACCCACCATTGGTTAGGATTCTGAACCATATTGCATTCAGATACGACTGCCGAGAAGTTGGACTCATCCACTTCCATGTTGTCTACTAAATTTGCCTCTTTGTTGCGGTCTTTCTTGAGTTTGCAATCTCTAGCGGCATGTCCAACCTTTCCACAAACCCAACACTCACCATTAAACTTTTTGGTTTGTTTGTTGTCTTTTGGTTTGTTGTCTGGAGCTTTCCTTTTCTTCTGGAAATTCTTCTTTTTGTTTTTGGTCTTTGAACCTTCAGTCACAAAAGCCACCTCGCTTTGTTTTGTAATTCCACGGTTATCTGCCTCAATTTTTAGTCGGACTATGAGATCCTGTAAAGAGATTTCCTTCTTCTTATGCTTTAGATAATTGCGGTAATCTCTCCATGACGGCTGTAGTTTTCCCGTGATGGCTTCAACCAAAAACGATTCTCCAACCTTATGACCTTCCGCTTCGAGTTCATGAATAATGATTTGTAGTTCATGAAGTTGAGCAGTCATCGGTTTGGAGTCGACCATCTTGTAGTCCATGAATTTGTCTACAATGAATTTCTTAAGACTGATATTCTGCGCTTATACTTCGTGGCAAGTGCATTCCAGAGTGCTTTTGCTGTCTTTAGAGGTTGGTATACTTTGTATAGCACCTTATCGAGACAATTCAGAATATAGTTTCTGCATAGGAAATCGGAATGTTTCCACGTAGCAACATCTGCTTCCTTGCCTGGTGCAGAAATTGGTTCCTCCTCCTCGAGATACCGTTGCAGACCGAGTGTGGTGAGGTAAAATAACATCTGATTCTGCCATGTTAAAAAATCGTCACCATCTCCCTTGAACGGTTCAGGTCTGTTGTGAGTAGTAGTCTTTGAAAATTCTACTGTTGCCATCTCTGTTTTAGTAAGAAAACAGTAAAATTCTTAAGATGTTATACGTCTAGTATACCAAAACAGAGAATAATCAATTATAAACTCGTCGCACAAGTTTATAACTCAGATTTCCACTACACTGGAATTCTGTGTTAATTTTATAAAAATATGAATGTTGTAAATAAATTACAACAACAGCGTTATACTATTTTGAATAAATAGTATAACCAAAATAAAGGATAGAATGTAGAATTCTAACCGAAATATGTCTGAGGCTCGTCGTAACGATTTCCTTAAGAATTTTATTTCAAAATTCTCCCAAGATACAACAGACGAATTCTACTTGAAATTGTAATGAGTATGTCAACTCTGTGATATATTGTATAGAGCAGTAGAGAAAGAAGAAGTAGAAGAAATTAGAATTGGAATGGGATGAGAATGTGATCAGTATTCTCTCCTATTTATAATTTCGTCCGCACCCCTTCGAACAGTCGCGTCTGCCTGAAAGGTTGCACCTGTTTCCTTTCATTGCTGCTGTTCGTTTAACGGGCCGCACCCGTTCGCTACTGCCTATGTTCGGCCGCGTCTCTTCAGTCGGGCCGCACTTGTTCGCCTCTAACGGGTCGCACCTGCTTCCGTTCGCCCCTCTTCAGTTATTCGCGTCCGTTTCCGAACAGATCTGCACCTGTTCGTTTTAGCCTGCAACTATCAAAAAGCCCGGCCCAGTTTTGTAGTAAAAATAGGATCATATTAGACCCAAACCCGGCCCGGTCGGACGGCCGGCGGCGGCGCGCGTGTGGTGGAGATGCATGATCTCCCTCCTCACAACGAAGCATACATTTGGGTGCCCTAGGCCCCAACATCTTCATTGCAAAGCCATATATAAACTAGTATGGCTTAGCAATTTCGGCGATGTGGGACTTTATGTATGTTTCATTCATTTTGTTCTTTAGGAATTCCAACACATGCAACCTTGAATATTCACAGGGCTTTGTTTAATTAATAAGTTCTTGACAATCAATTATTTAATAGACACTTAAAGTCACTTGAAGTCAGACGCCTCTTAAAAAACATCGAGACCCAATTTAGGATTCTGAATTGGAAACTGAATATTACCCCGATATTTTGAATGTTGGAGCTATGTTGGAAATGCTCTTAAAACATCAAACCATTCATGTTTTTAGGGATAAGAGATTCTCGGTAGAGGAACACTACGAATGGCTAAAAGATTACTCCCATTTCAAACACCTCCTCCACCGCCACATCCACTCCACCCACCACGTACTCGAACTAGGCTGTGGAAATTCTCAACTGTCCGAAAACATGTTAACCGATAAAATAGCTAGCCACCTCACATGCACCGACATCTCTTCCATAGCCGTTCAAAAAATGAAGACCCGACTATCAAAAAAAGGGATTAAAGACATCAAAGTGATGGAGGCAGACATGTTACAACTGCCCTTTTCAAACAACAGCTTCGATGTAGTGATCGAAAAGGGTACAATGGACACTTTGTTTGTGGACAGTGGTGACCCATGGAACCCTAAAGCTGAGACTGTAGGAAAGGTGAAGAAAATGCTGGAGGAAGTTTATAGGGTTTTGAAACTGGATGGGGTGTTCATTTCTGTATCGTTTGGGCAGCCTCATTTTAGACGGCCTTTGTTTGAGAGGTCTGAGTTTGATTGGAAGGTTGAAGTTGAAGCTTTTGGCGATGGGTTCCATTACTTCTTTTATAGTTTGAAGAAAGGGATGAAGTCGGAGGAGAGTGAAAGGCGCTGTAGTCATGGTGTCAGCGAACTGAATATGCAGCTTTATCATGATGAGCTTGAAAGTGAGGACTTCTTGTTTCGGATGCGCATTGAGGAACTTTGAAGTAAGTAGTGTTCATCCTCTTTTTTGAAATTTTTGGTTTTTACAAGATTTATAAATATGTATGTGTTATTTGATTCTAATAAGCTTTGTCTATTGAAACTTTGCTCGAGATCCTTGAACTATAACCATATTTTACCATGATAATTTGCTAATCTAACTAGAATTGAACTTAAGTTCTACTGAAAGGAATGATTCTTCTGTTTTTACTTTGAACTGCCCAAAATAAAGTGGAATGACTAAATTATAATCAAAATGTCTGCAAATTAAATAAAATTTCTAAGGTACCGTAGTTACGTTACAAAACAATGTGAATATATAAGTAAATATAAAGTAAAAAAGAGGATAATGAAGTTACGTGTATAGCAGCGGTTGCTCTTTTGTGTTGAGCATTCTTCATCACTTTTTACCTTGACTTTATCCAAATTTTCAGGTTATTTAATTTTACGTCCATGACTAAGTTGGTTGTTTTTCTTTTACCAGCCGAGAGCATTCTGTTCAGTTTTAATCAGTTTTGATGTAACATGACATGCGTTTTTCCGAAACGAAAAGAAACAAGTGAAAGGGGTGCGAAAAGAGAAAATTCGACGAAAGAGGGATACAATTTTTATTGCGGAAAAGGCGTTGAGAACGGAATGATTGTTCGAATTTACTTGTATATGTATTCTGAATGAGGTAGTCAAAGTAGAGTTCCTACTTGTGATGGCCGTAGTTTTGAAATCATTAGCCTTTTGTCATTATTTTAAGAATATATACCACTTGATTAATGTTAAAATATGATCTAACATTTTGATATATCATAAAAATAATTATGAAAGTGAGATCTTATACTATTCATGGGATATGCAGCCAAATGAATAAGTATGCATATATATGTTGATAAAATGAGGTAGGATTATATGAATAACAAGATTCAGTACTTCATTTTCTTACCCAAAAAGTGGTGCTCCATCGCACTGAAATAAATTGATAAATGCTGTTTCATGAAATATACTTTTCTTTTGGACCCTGTGTTAGTAAAGATCATACAACAATCCATGCGACAAGCGAAATTTAGCTACAGAGGAGTAAAAATGACAATATATCTACTTAGTCTATGGATGCATGTTTCATTAGAGAGAATTCATGTTCCCTGAGATGGTCAAGAGACATGTGTGTTGTACAAATATTATTGCATTTGTCTATAATTTTGTATGCTCTATGTATTTATGTTAGACCTGTCAAAATATGATCCAACCCATTAACCCAACTTATTTACCCGGTCAACCCATTTATGAATATTATTAAATGGGTTATAGGTTGGGTTGACCCATTTTTAAAAGGGTTATAAATGGGTAACCCATTTACCCATTTATTAAAAACATTAAATTTTCATATAAATTTAAAAAATAAGAATTTTGAACATACATTATAGCTTTTCATGGAGACTGACAGCTGTACTTAGAAAATAACAGGCTACCGCATCCCCATATTTGAACTCTGTCTAGTGCAGAAGCCGCTATTTTTTTTGTTCGGACTGCAATAACTCCTTCGTTCTAACTCGCCATCAGGCGGGATTTCGACCGATTAACTTCCACATAAATTACGGACAGTATGGAACACTCGGATACTTCATCGTGTGAACGCACAGTGTAGTTCTCCAGGGGGACTGACAATTGTACTTAGAAAATAATAGGCTACCACATCCCCATATTTGATCTCCACCTAGCGCATAAGCTGCTATTTTTTTGTTCGGACTGCAATAACTCCTTCGTTCTAACTCGAAATCAGGCGAGATTTCGATCGATTAACTTCCACATAAATTACGGACAGTATGAAACACTCGGATACTTCACCGTGTGAACGCACACTGTAGTTCTCCAAGGGGACTGACAGTTGTACTTAGAAAATAACAGGCTACTACATTCCCATATTTGAACACCGCCTAGTGCAGAAGCCGCTATTTTTTTTGTTCGGACTGCAATAACTCATTCGTTCTAACTTAGAATCAGATGGGACTTCGACCGATTAAGTCCTACCTAAATTACGAACAATATGGAACACTCGGATACTTCATCGTGTGAACGCACACTGTAGTTCTCCAAGGGGACTGACAGTTGTACTTAGAAAATAACAGGCTACTACATCCCCATATTTGAACTCCGCTTAGTGCAGAAGCCGCTATTTTTTTGTCCGGACTGCAATAACTCCTTCGTTCTAACTTAGAATCAGACGAGACTTTGACCGATTAACTCCCACCTAAATTATGGACAGTATGGAACACTCGGATACTTCATCGTATGAACGCACACTGTAGTTCTCCAATGGGACTGATATTTGTACTTAGAAAATAACAGGCTACCACATCCATATATTTGAACTCCGCTTAGTGCAGAAGCTGCTAATTTTTTTGTTTCGACTGTAATAACTCCTTCATTCTAACTCAGAATCAGACGGGACTTCGACCGATTAACTCCCACCTAAATTACGGACAGTATGGAACACTCGGATACTTTATCGTATGAACGCACACTGTAGTTCTCCAAGGGGACTGACAGTTGTACTTAAAAAATAATAAGCTACCGCATCCCCATATTTGAATTTTGATGAAAATTAGAATTTTAAATTTTTATCGGAACTTAAAACATAAAAATTAGAATTAGAATTATTTTATATTTATTTGTTTTTTATTAGTTAAATTAAATTTAATCTTTAAATGGGTTAAATGGGTAACCCGCTTATTAAGTAGGTTGGGTCATAAATGAGTAAAAAAGAATGAGTCATAAATGAGTTGGGTTAAACTCGACCCAATCCATTTTGATCCAACCCAACTCGTTTGGCAGGCCTAATTTAGGTAGGAAACCCAGTGCACGAGGCTCTCGCACTGGACGTCTAGATCACCTTGCGGGTGATCTAACCGTTGCGCTAAGGATCCACCTCGTATGAGAATTGACCATATTACATTTATCACTCTTACAGGATGCAGTATGAGTTCTCATACATATTACAGTATAATGGGTTTATATATTTTATTTCTATAGACAATCACTCATACCAGACTATTGTTTGGCCTGAAGTAATTTGTGTGTTATTCCTTATAACTTGAAGGTGCTTTCACGAGTAGTGCTTTCACGAGTAGTGCGAGAGACAGATTTGATGCGACTTCTATCGGTGGAGACAAGCAAAAAGACTTACAAAATTTACTACTACTAAATTGGAGTTACTATTATTACTTCGTTGTGCTGTGCTATGAGCAGTCACTACTATATTTATATGTTATAATAGAGATTGAGTACTTAAGATCGTTTTATGCATTGCGAAATATTACGACTCATTTTTCTTTGTACGATCATTTGGAGTATATTATACATTTCTAGATTATGTTATTTACTAAGGAGCACTTTATTTTGATCATACTAACGTCTTTTTTTTATTTCTATGTTCTATTATATTTTGTCCAAGCTATGTGAGATATATGACAGATCATGATTCTTTGCTTAAAATTTTAAAATGAATTCTCCATTAATCGGGTGTTTAGCAACTCAAGATGATCCTTCTATAAGCAGTAGACGTGGAGGGGCGTTTCGTATGTTTTTAGATCAATACATTACTTAAGTTGAGGTATGTCAGGTATTAAGCTTTATTTAATTAAAAAAATGCTATATTTGTTTCAATTTATATGGTGAAAATGTTGTAAAGTATGTACATTATGTTTTGTCTGTAATAAAGTTAGTTTAACTTGTTAAAAAAAGTAAAGACTTTTGATAATGTACTAATGGATATTTTTAAAAGCAGATGGTTTCTTATCCGCATTTGAAATCAATTTTGGCTATTGGATATATGTATCCGCAGGTAGCTGATGGATATCGAATATTATGCTTTAATGAATATAAAGACATAAGAAATTTGTAGTTTAACAAAAAATTGTTTTAGTCTCGGTAATTATATAATTACAAAAAAGAAAAAAGATACATGGTTAAAAATAGGGTTAACGAATTCCTTGATCAACCCAAAGTGCAAAGATGAGAACCTTGACTGATAATAGAATTTGGAGAGCTTAAGTTTAACCTCAACGAGTGTTGGCAAATAACGACACTTGCTGAGTTAAGGCTTAAGAGGAGTGACAAACAATTTTAGGTTCATAAGGAAATCAAATGCGAAGCCAAGTGAAATCATATACGCTTGAAGTAAAATCCATATTAGACAATCATACGATCAAAAGAGTAATCAAGGATATGAGTACTTCTCGAATTCGAAGCAATTTTTGATTAGCAAATCATATATGATTTGGAATTCGAAAGTAAGCCATAAGTCGAGATATCTTTTCTTTATTCAATATGGTGTCAAATCTACAATGCCCAATAGTTCAAGTGCTATAATTGGTTCCAAATCCCCAAACCAATTTAGAGTTATAAAGTTTAAAATGTAAGAAGAGTGACAAAAATGATCCACCCCCTTCCATTGCGCCCCTAGGTCCATATTTATATGGGAGAAAAAAGAGGCATGGTGCATGGCTTCGGTGTGCTTGGTCTCGATAGTTTCAATGCTGCACGATGCTAACTTTGCCTGACAACATCCTTTGTCATCCTTAGGTGTAGGGCAGGGCTTTGGTGTCGTTTGATAAGTGAAGGCACACGACATCAATGACTTTCAGCGTTGATGGCTCCAGTCATGATGATCAATGTCCTTTATTAGTGGCTGGTGACATCGACTTGAATCGACATGAGTATGAAACATATCAATACGGAGCGGCTTTTGATAGCTTCTGTGGATATTGAAGATGTTCCTCATCAACATTGCATGTATAAGTGGGCGATGTCCTCCAAATGTTGATGAAATGTGCAATATGAAATTTGATTTTGTAGTGTGGCAGTGTTAATCATTGGCGGCATCAATAATGGGCAGTACTCGAAAGACGATTCTAAAAAGCGACGACGTTGGAATGGGAGGGACGCTATTGATTATTGGTTTTAATAACTTGAAATAAACTAACTATATCATAAAATCGAGCAAAATAAAATCAAATCGAAAAGGAAATTATAAAAGAACATAAATACTGATTGAGGTCACTTCCTTGAAATCAATAGTATTTCATAGATATCAAATTGCTTTGTCAGCACTGATCATGAACAAGAAAACATCCCTACCTACCGTTTCTGTCTTACACCAATAATCCGCTCCTCTAAATATATCATGTGGGTTGTAATGTGGAGAGGGTCAGCACAACGTTTCGATGACTAGAAAATTGCATACTTTATCCGTAACGTAAATTTATGCCAATTGATTTCCATTTAAGTATTATATCTATTATTCACAACTAGTCCATTCAATTGTATATGTGCATACTACATATCTACCCTAATCTTCTCCAAGGTATACTATATATAGACCTATATAAATACATATCTAAGCATATACCACCAAAAACTCTTGCCACTCAATACTTCTTGAATGATAAGAGGCAGACCCAACGATCATTTAATACCTCAATTTCGAAGCGGGTCCTCCGCAACGTAATCGCTAGTCAATCGGTCCTAGTTACACAGACTTATAATTCCTAAATGAGGCTGATAATTTAATTACTTTATTACTAACACATCTCAACGAATCTTCTAAGGATTAACCAGCCCACCTTCGACAAATAAACAACTAACCAACTAACTTCGAGGTCTGTGCATATCCCATATGGATTCTACATTGATCGAAAGCAAAATCAGTCAGGGCATAAACCAAGTCACTGCTACCGACCACTTGGGACCGTTGGTGGTCATAGCCTATATACCAACCCTACTACTAAATACCCATACAACGAAAAAAAGGGCACAGCCCACCGACCTTCCACAACTGACATCCTGTTTAGACAAACCTATTAAGTCAAGGAAAATGCCCCTTTGAATTACTTAATATCTCTTCTTAGAATTGAAGCAGACTCCATTTCCTTAAAAGTAATGGACAATGTAATACTACAAATCTGAGGCGAACTCTTGATATATTTCCCCTACCTATCCGTATTGCATATCTCTTCCCTACGGATCCTATAGTCGGAGGTGTCCCACATCAGTCATAAGTATACACAACTACTGGTAGCCTCTAGGTGAAGGGCAGACTTCCATTGTATAACTCTACTGACCTCAAATTCTAATCCACTAAACCAAACCTAGGCTCAAATATTTGACTGTGCCCACTAATTCAAACTTGTCCTAATGCATAATTAAGGCTATATAATTTACTATATTCCAAAAATGTCAATTGTCCATAATAATTGATCGTTATCATTCTAATTCGACAAGTTTCAATAACATTTATTTATCCTTTCTAATTCAACCAATTATGCCTATTATATTTTACCATAATCGCCATAATAATTCTTAATGAGTCTCGTTAATGCATTTATGTCCCTATTAAAATCTTGTGACTTGCTACTTACTGCACAATTATTTCATTAACGTTGGAGTTAGTATCTTTTCCATCTACACCTTCTAACCCTATTATTTAATATGCTGTTTATTCTAGACATTGTTATTATATCTCATACAAATATCGGCGTATATTATGCTATATGAATACATTTTTATTTTTGAACATTAAGCGCAGTTATATGTGCTTATGTATATATTTATATTCCTAACCATTAATCCATAACTAGAACATTCCTTTCCACATTTTAAGTCATCAGAGCCATCCTTCCAAAAAAGATTTCCCTTATAACTTTTCATAAATTAACCAAAAGTGAGACTTTTGTTTTTTTGAAACTATAAGTTATTATTTCTTATTTTTATTGTGATAGACAGTGCAAAGTACAAAGAAGAATATCTGTACTTTACACATCTCTTTCATTTTTTTTATATTAATTATTAATTCAAACGCCACACTTTTTATGCATTTAAGAAATTAGATAATTTATGGAGGTTACACGGACAACATTCCTAATAAATTAAAACATAGAAATTCATAGTTCAAATCAAATTTAGGAAAATCTAAACTACACTAACATTTTATTACCCAACTATAAATTTGGAATAAAAACTACAACTTTATCAACGTTCAAATTTAATAAATTTATGGACTGATTTTTCAGATTTGGATGTAATTAACATTTCTATTCCAATTTCATAACTTACAGAATATGCAGGCGATATTCCTATAGGTTTTTTAAGTCTGCAACTCATTAGATCTTGTATATGCATAATAATTAAATAAAATTTAACGATATAAATTTTAATGTTATAGATAAATCATATAATTCCACATTCACCTTTTAAGCTTTTCAAATATGCTAAATCTAAATCCATTCCTTGGATTTAACTCCTCCTTTTCAATTCAAAATTATATGTATAATAAGATATATACATACTATTAGAATTACTGATCTGAGAAAATATTTGGAGTTAAGGGAAATATATATTTATAACAACAAAATTTACCTTTTCCTTTCACAAAGTTGATTCTCTTCTTCTCTTCTTCCATTTTATTTTTCACCCTTCTCCAATATATACAAATATAAAACATTTTATAATTAAGAGGAATAGTGGAGAAGAAAAAATGACATACTTCACTGCTTTGGATCAAAAAATATGACAAGAAAAGTGAAGGATTGGGTCTGTATTTATAGGTGCTCGTATCAATCGTATTAGTTAGGTTTAAATAATTTAATCCGAGCTGTTCGGTCAAAGTTCAACTCTAGTCGCTACCATACGAAGCGATCGATCGCTCCTCTATAGGCGGTTGACCGCTAGCGGTTGACCAACCCAAGAAGGGAGGTCAACTGGTGGGGTTCGCATTTATTGTCATTTATTTTCTATTTTCGTTCCAAAAAATTTAAACGTCAATAACCATTTTGTTTGAACTCCGATTGTAAAACACCAAATATGAAAATTGCTCAAAAAATCAGTGGTAAGTTCAAAGAAATATTTTTAATTTTGATCAAAAACAAAAAGTTTTACCTAAGAAATAAATGAATCAAATTAGATGTAAAAGTGGTACAATCTATGGTAAATTTCTTATGTATTCATGATAAAATTTAATAGTGGATGAAAATGAATCACATCCTCCAAAACTACAGGGCTACATAAATTTTACATACAGTAAACTTTATGGATTAATACGACGAACATGATTTTCGACTCTCGAAAATCGACACTAATAAGTCCACTATATTACGTGCTGAGCATTCAAGTGCCGAAAAGATCGATCATTAAGGGTAAAAAGAAAAATAAAGACAGAACAAAATCTTACACGAATGAAATAACACATATTATTTCAATATATAATCTTTACAGCGGAAATTTTAAATACATACATTAGATTCTATCCTAATCTCGGCGTGAACAGTTATAAATCTTTATCCCTACTAGTGTTGAATACAAAGAGCGAACAAATGTAGTAGAAATGGAAATGGATAACCATCTACAAATGAAACTCTAGCTCCTGCTCTAAGCTCCTCCAAAATGTTACAAGCTAGACCTGAACTACTTGGCTACTCGGAAAATAGGGCACCCATAGTTTATGGGGAAAAAAAATCTCCGGGTCAGTCATGGAACTGGTGTAAGAAAACTCAAAACATGGATATTTTTGAAAAAAAAGGATATCTCATTAGACCACACCGCACATAAACACGGACGTGTTTTTACCTTATGATAACCAAAGCATTTACTATTCAAAACCAGAGATATTATTTTTAATGGCATTCTTTGAAAACTCTTTCAAATAAATCTATATAATCTTAGCCGAAATTGCTACATTTATTAAATTCCAGCATAATAGCTTTATAACTAAAACCGTAAAGGCTTGTATTGGAGAATGAATTCCATACAATGACAAGGTAAGGGACTACCTTACAATAGTACATCTCTAGAGGGATGCACCTGAGGCTCCAACCTCTACCAATACAGAACCAACCTACCTTTACCATAGATAGTACCGAATATGACATCACCCCGGTTGTTCTCGATCTATCCACGGCCACAACATACATAACAAACCATAAATATAAAGGGTAATCTAGAAAGGTGAAGAACATCTCGTAATGGGGGCGACCTACTTAGTCCTGCCGCATCTACCCTATTTTTCCATTACCAATGTGTAAGGCTTAAGGTAACGTTTTACCTTTCAGATGACAAATTCCAATTTGAATGGCACATTGCCATTTTCAACAATACACCAATTTCCAAAAGTACAACCTCTTAGCTCGTACGTCTCAGAGAAGGATGTTAAGTATAAGAGGGGTTATCTCCTACATCACTAAACAGACGTACGTTTGTAAAAACCAATATATATGGTCTTAGAAATGCAATGTCAGACACTTGTCCGTACAAGTTGTCCAGACACAGGAAAAACCAAAGGCACGTCTCCTACTACATCCTGTTTGGGAATCACCTTTAGGATTAACAACGAGTAGTCCTTGCATCGAAGATTTTTAATTGAAGGAACCATTGCGACCATATATATGATAAGGGAATTATCCCGGAGGTTAATGACAAGCAGCCCTACATTATGAAGATCTCCATCTTTAAAATCATCATCTTTAACATGTTTTCACTTTTGAATGTATGGTTCGAAGTGTTTTCCAAATAGGAATCACCCAAATCTGATCCCGGTTTCTTCGAACCAATTGTCGATAAAAGATGTCAAGCATATAAGTCATTCTTATTCAATTAGTAAATATCTTTTATCAAAGTAAAACATCTCTTTAGAGATGTACATCTTTAAATCATATTCTGTTTCAGCATATACGGGATAATTAAACATCTTTTATCAAATCCTTTGGTTAACTATAACCCCATTTTAACTTTGAAAATACCAAAACAATTCATCTTTAATTACTTAGGAAAAGTATAATTCAAATCTTAATGAAGATTTCACATTTCCAAAACATATCTTTAATGGGTCAAAAATGTCATTTAAGACATCGTTACTGTAAACTCGAACCAATTAGTATTGAATAAAAGGGATCCATAAATTTTAGACTGATTATACTCAATACTAATTTCTGTATTCAGCATGTACTATTCGTCGAATAATGATGAAATAACATTTTAAATTCATACGGATAGTATGAGTTCCCTTCTCGGAATTTAATACGGAGTTTAACTAGAATGTTTTCTTTAACAATCAAAATCCTATTTTAAATCTTTTTTAACTTTTCGAAAGATCCAAATCTCTTTTTATCTTAGAAAGAAATGGTCCGAGTAAATCAGATTTACCATCACCTTCGTTGGGCCAGTTCGAATAACTAGAGCGGAACCTAAACATTGGTTGTTCAAGCTCGAAACTAGAGACTATCTCTCTATCACCCATAAGACGGTCAAGATATTTGATCAACTATAAACTCTTTTAAATGGTCTTTTAGAGATGATTTTCATTTACTTAACGCAATTCCAAATATTGTTTAAAACAATTTTTGTAACGACCCACAAATTTATCGGTTTGATAAATTATATTTATTTTTGAATATTCAAATATAAGGGTTTTTAACATAGATCATGTTGTCTTAAATAATAAATAAGGATGGTAATCTTATTTTGAATAAGTATTTACAAAAATATATACTTTGGAAAAATATCGATAAAATGACCAAAAACCGTTTTATTGATAAACAACTCTATAATCATAAAACATCACGTACGGAGCTGGATACATACACTTATTTTTATAATTGAACAAGAATATAAAATAAAATAATTTATTTTATTTTGGAAATTAAATATATTTATGCCATCAACAGTGATCCATTATATTTAATAATTGATTTATATTTTAAATTGAGATTTAAGGATTTAATAATAATTTTAATTATTCTAATAATTTTTAAATGATAATAATTCATTTTAAATAGTTATAAAATGATAATAGATCATTTATAATATATTTATAAAGATATATTTTTGAATTGAAAAATATAAGAAAATAGATATCGCTTTATCGATATAATAGCGATTTTTATAAATAGTTGTTAATATTGATTTATATGGTTTTATAAATCAAATGTGATCATTTAATTATTTAAAAATGATAAGAAATTATTTTTCAAATTTTGTTTACAAGTATATGTACTTTAATTAACAAGTGAAAATGTGACTGAGAATCGATTTCCTGATTTTCAACGGTTTAAGGAACGGAAGTTGTTCAAAGTCGATGCAACATTGTTTATTCTCTTGTGCGCATGTATGTACATATATATAAATGTCACATGTAGACATGAACATATATAAACATACAAATATACATGTATACATATATATACATATGAAAATATTTAAGATATTTTTACTTTTCTTACCATTTAAGCAACCTAAAGCATCCATCAAATCACCTTAAACCATGTCACCTCAAACATATGGAAGGGAAGGACATGGCCATGAGTATTGAAGGGGATGGGAGAGTGTGGGCAAGGATGTTTTAGTCCATGCACTTTTGAATATTTATTTTTAAAGTTTTCCTATAAATACCCACCCTTTTCTTCACAAATTCCTAACACTTATTCTCCATCCTCTTTTCCACTTTCAAGTTATTTTCACGGCTTCTTGTCTTAGCAAAATAATGGAGAAAATTATTTCAAAAAAATAAAAATAAATTAGCATTATATATATTAGGAAATCCACTTAAATCAACTTCAAATCAACTTCTTCCCTCATATATAACCCACGGCCACTACCTCCATTCACCAAAGATGAGCCCATTCCCCTCTTCAACCTAGGCCCTGAGCACCAAGGCTAGGGTAGGCCACTTCAAGGTTCCAAAGCCCGACTCTGTGGAGTTTAACTTCGAGATAACGGAGCTATAGTCGTTTTAAAATTAGTTCTAGTGAAAATGAAGTGAGAAACTATACACACACACACACATATGATGTGATATGATTGTTTTGGATGTTTACTATGCTTTGATCATTAAGTTTGGATGTTGGTTTTATGTTTATTTTGATATTGAAACAAGTCACATTTAATACACATCGAATATCACAAAGGAAATCACTTTCCTTTAATAAATGAAATGGTTATATGAGATTGTTAAACCATTTTAAATGGTTTAAAATGGTTTACAAATGTTTTATAAACACAAGAATCCAATTTGGTGAAGTTTAGAAAAGTTATGAAAATTGAGTCAAAAATAGGCACGTCGCGTAATGGCAGTTCGCGATTTTGCGTTGTAGAAAGTTAAATCCAATTATACGATGGATTCGGAGTTGGAATTCTTTGGAATAAAAAAATTTCCAAACTATTATAATCAAAGTTTTCAAAAAAAAAAGAAAAAGATTGAGATTTCGTTTATTAGATTTTGAAATAAGAGCAAAACAAGTTTTCAAAATAGTCGCGGTTTGGCTATTCGGAAACCAAAGTGACAAATTCTTTATAAACGATATTTTTAAATTCTTTAAAAATATGAGATAAATTCTATAAATCTTTTAAAATGTTTTAAAAGAGATTTTAGTTATAAAAATAGATTTCTAAATGATCGAAAAGTTATGTTGATCAAATAAGCCTTAAAAGCACTATTCACGACAATTTTTATAACTTTTGAAATATGGTTGTAAACTTTAGTATTCTTTCCCAAATCTTTTATTAATATTTTCAAATAAATAACTAAGTATTCTAAAGATGATTTGAATGTTTTATAATTTATTTAAAAGGTTAAAATAAATCATTTAAAGAAAACATGTTATAATTAAGTGATTTAATCTTTGCCTCCAGAAGCCGACGAGTTGGCTGGATTTTTCTATTCATGGGATCGGGATGTGAGGTTCTTAAATTAAGGATATCTTTAGGAGCAACCAGTGCCCAGGCTCACCTGGCCTCTTTCATGGGCGATGAATAAATAAGGTCGAAATTTCGAAAACGAGACAAGTATAAAAGATCCAAATTTTATTTAATACAACTTGGATTGTATAGAGATAATCTTCTTATACTTGGTATTAAATTTCTAAAAGGGAACCTATGTTATCCGTGTGAATTTAAAAGGTGATTTCACCATTATTCGACATGTAGTAATGGCTGAACACGGAACTTGATGTTGAGTAGAATTAGTATAATTTCTATCAACCCTTTTTAACTCAATAATGTTCCCAATATGACTTATGAAAAAGATTTGGTATTTTCAAAGTTAAAGAGAGGTTTAATGATTCCGTATATACTGAAAAGTAATGTTTTAAAGATATATATCTCTAGAAGATATTTTTGATAAAAAGAAAGTAACTAATCAAATGATAAATATCTATTTACTTAATATCTTTTTATCGATGATTGGTTTGAAGGAACCAGGGTAGGATTTGAGTGATTCCCATCCGACGAACTAATTTACTTATTCAAAATGAAGACTCGGAATGATAGTAAATAGAATGAAGGGCTGCTCGTCTCTGACACTCGAGGAAAATTTCACATATCATATGCATGTGACAGTAGTATCTTCATTTGATCTTCGATGCAAGGGCTACTCCCTACTAATACTAGGGTGATTCGCGATAGGATGTGGTAGGAGAGTTCCTTTGGTTTGTCCTGTTCCTGAACAAATTGTATGTACGAATATATGACGTTGTATTTCTAAACACATTGATTGATCTCTATAAACGTATCATTTGTTTGGTGGGGGAGAAGGTAGCTTCTCTTGGCTTATAACACCCTTTCCTGAGACATATGAGCTCAAGAGTTATATGTTTGTAGAAATCCGTTGTGTGATCATGGAATGGTAGTGTCACATTCGAAGTGGAATGTGTGCTATGGGAAAAGTAATCGTTACGCTAGGTCTCATGAACCAGTAATGGATAAAACAGTGTTGCTTCAGGGCTATGTGGGTCGCTCCCATAATGGTATGATTATCACCTTTCTAGATTACTCTCTATATGTCGAGTATGTTATGTATGCTTTGGCCACGGATAGGTCGATTACGACCGGGGTGATGTCATATTCGGTGCTATCCGCCACTAGACGGGTCTACGGGTAGGCTGGTTCTAATTCGCAGAGGTTTCGAAGATGTCGATCCTCGGTATGTTCCTTTAGAGATGTACTGTACGGAAGGTAGTCTCATACCTTTTCATTGTATGAAAATCCATTCTCCAATAAGTGCCTTCGGATTTGAATGTTGAACCTACTTTGTAGTTAGTATGTTGGAATTTAATTAATATAAAAATTTCGGCTAAGATTTGTAAGTTTATTTGAAAAGTATTTTCAAAAGAATATCATTAAAAATAATATTACTGGATTTTGCATAGTAAAGATTTTGGTTATCATAAGGTAAAACCTGTTCCGTGTTTATGTGCGGCATGGTCTTATGAGATACCCTTGTTTTAAAATATATGTATTTTGAGTTTTTCACACAGTCCCATAACTGACTCGGAGTTTATTTTCTTTCCCCATAAACTATGGGTGCCATATTTTTTTCGGCCAGCCTATTAGTTAGATTTAGTTAGAAGAAATCTTGAGAGCTCGAAGCATAGAGTTAGAAGATTTTTCAGTAGACCGTTGCCTTTTTCACCACACTTGTGCATTATTGTATTTCGCATTTCTAAGGACAGATATTTATAACTGTCAATGTTTAACTCTGATAAATGTATTTAAAATTCCGTTATAAAGAAATATATATATATATATATATTGAAAGAATATATGTTTTTCCATTTGTGTCAGATTCTATTCTATTTTTATTTTCTTTTACTCCATGATAATCTGCCTCTTCGGCACTTGGATTTGCGACATGTGAATACCAAGGATGTGTTAGTGTCGATTTCTAAGGGTCGAGGAGGCTGTGACGACCGCCCATGACCCCTGCACCGAATCTAGAGAAAGTGCGCTGTAAAGTGTGCCAGGCGACCATGGACGATTGTCAAGGTAAATTAAAAACAACAGAATCTATCGTATTGCTCACAGCGCTTGGACAAAATACAATAGAACATATGTATAGTGAAGCTTTACAGAACAAAAGGCCATCATATAAAACTCCATAATAGTTGAATACAAGCATCCAAATAGTCAATACATCAAGCCTCACTACATATCTCTCAGAGAATACAAAACAGCGGAACATCCAGTACATATAATAAGAAGATAATATGCAACCCTCCAGCTCGTCTTCGATATCAGCATCGTGAGAAGAGAACGACACCTGTCACCTGCTACCTAGTCTGCCCGTCCCAAAAATGGACGAACAGCCCAAGGCAATAAGAATTAAAACATAAAGCCTCGAGTCAGACAACAGTCTTAGTGAGCAGTAAATTAACTAACAACATACCAAAAGAGCATAAAGGAAAAGGAATTGGAACACAACCCTCCCACTCCAACCTCATTCTACAGTGATAGCCCCCAGACACACACTAAGCAGAAGCAAACAAAGCAGAGCATACAATTTAAAGTAAAGCTACTATCACTCGAGTCAAAGGCGATGTTTTCCAAGTACCAAGGCCTAAATCAGATAAGCACCCAGAAAATACCGCTCTTGAGTCCGAATGACGATACAACCAAACATCCATGACTATGGCTATCACTGTTATCATTGCTTCGATATCACCGTTAATTGAATGACCGGCACATTCTTTCAGCCGTCCGTCAAGGGCTAATGGAAACCCCGGTTCTAGACATAACTCCCGCACGTCGTCGCAGCCCGTGCCTAGGACTATCGAATCTGCCCAGAGTACTCGACCATCAACAGTTGGCCGTTGGGACTATCGAATCTGCCCAAACGTACTCTTGCTTAGAGCATGCTAGAACCTTCAACAACGATGCTATCCAAGCCTCCTAGTCATCCTCCTTGATGACTATTCTCATATCCATTCATTATCCTCAACTCGAATCATATCACCGAGTTATCAACATGCTTGGAATGATCCCGTCTGGATTAGACCAAGTCTTCATCATATGATGCCTCGCTTCATTACATCCTTGCAAAGCCTCATCTCAACTTCATATCATCAAATCTATGCATAAGAGCTTTATCATCCCGCTACATATGCCACGAGCAGCTTTCCCAATTCAAGAGCCTTTCCCTTAGCTTTTGTATCATCTTCGGTCTAAATCTAATCATCAATCATCAAGTTCATAACAAGAAATCAAATCAAACATCAATCCAAGCAATCAAGCATTCAAATATGATCTAAGTAGACAATTATAATAATAATGGCATTTTCGTAATTAAAGAGTTGAAAGTCCAATAAGCATGGAAACATGGATTATATCTCTACAAACTTGATGAATGAACTTGCATAGGTTAACATATGATAAAATGGATGTAACATCATCATGAACAATGGATCTATATGGATCTACACTTAGGATGAAGAAAATGCATGGAAATCACTATTTTAACACCAAATCGAGCCAACAATCCGATATACTCCTTTGGATCCGTGTGAGAGATAATCACCACTCACCAAATCACCTAAACAACCTCAAATCAACACGCTTCAGATCTGGACAGCAAGGGATCAAGCTTGATATATCACGAATCCGCTTGAAACGAAGAAATCTCTCTTGAAAAGATGAAGATCTCCAATCTAAGCTCTTGAATCTTCAATCTTGATCTTTGATTTGGATGGGATGGAAGCACTAGATTAGAGTGGAGAAAAGAAGTGAAGAAGTGTAGAAGTCGAGCTCTCAAAATGGCAGCACTTCGTCGCTTCAAAATCCGGATCCCAAAAAGTGAGAACAACCCCTCCTATTTATAGCTGAAATTCCTTAAGTCGAAATCTGGCTATCTCCCTAGGTCGTTTCCGACCTAAGCCTCTCCGACCTAACACTCCTGCGCATCCAAACACCCAGCGACCTACGACCTAACACAACGCGCGACTTAACACATAGGCTACGACTCAACTTCTCAGCGACCTAACACATCGCGACTTAACAACCATAGAAGTCCACGACCTAACTTAGGTCGTTGCCGACCTAACTGCCTACAAAACACACACGTCTTAATGCGACCAAACACTTAACTGCCTTGCCGACCTACGACATAACGAGGTTACGACTTAATACCTTAGACTCCCACGCGACCTAACGCTTAAGCCAACACGCGACCAAATAACATCACGTGACCTACGACTTAGCAGAACCTCCGACTTAACCAATCACAGATACTCAACCACTCCTAAGTCGTCTAGACGACCTAACGATGTTACGACCTAACACTTAGACCCACGCGACCTATCAGTGCTACGACCTAACACTTATGCGACCTATATCCTTAGGTCGCTAACACCCCAACTCCTTAGGTCGCTAACAAGCTAACTCCTTAGGTCGCTAACACGGCAACTCCTTAGGTCGCTAACAAGCTAACTCCTTAGGTCGCTAACACCTTAACTCGCCAGAAACTCTAAAGTCTCCTTCCTTTTAGGTCGTCTACGACCTAAATCCTTACCATCCATCACACGACCTAACTCCAAACCTTAAGGCCAACAATCCCCAACATTCTTAGGTCGGTCACGACTTATCTCCTAAGTTGCCAACAATATTTAACTAACCTCTAGGTCGCGTATGACCTAGGACTTAGGCAAATTTCAACCAAAATCTGAAACAACTAGAAAATGCTAAAAATCCCAGATTTTGACAAACTTCCCGATCCATAAAATACGGGTTGTTACATTCTCTCCCCCTTAGGAATTTCGCCCCCGAAATTCCACACAATCAAAGCAATCAAAACTATTCTGCACGCCTATCATCCATAGCAATCAACAAACCATGCATCCAATTCTAGCTTAGCATGCAGAATTCTAAAACTAGAACAAGTTACAATATTGCGAGATGACACGACACTTTAGGGCTATACCTTGAAGAGTTCAGGATGAGCTGCCTTCATCCTCTCTTCCACCTCCCACGTACAGTCGTTATCATCATCGCTCCATTGTACCTTGAGCAACTTAACTACCTTCCTCCTAAGCTGTTTCGTGTCAGTTTCAACAACACGAAGCGGCTTACGAGGTCTTCTATCAACTGGATCAACTTCAAAGTCTTCACAGCTATCAGCAGAAACCACCGTACTCGAGTCGTGCACATACTTCCGTAGATATGATACGTGAAAAACATTGTGCACACTCGACATCTTCTCCGGTAACTCCAATCTGTAGGCGAGCTTTCCAATTCGCTCGATGATCGGGAATGGTCCAACAAATCTCGGAGTCAATTTTCCTTTCTTCCCGAATCGAATAACATTCTTCAGTGGAGAAATCTTCACAAAAACCATATCTCCTACGTCGAATTCCAAATCCTTTCGACGCTTATCGGCATAAATTTTCTGACGGTCTTGGGCTGCCTTCATTCGTTGCCGAATGATCTCTATGCAATCCGAAGTCTGTCGAATCATCTCTGGCCCAAGTATCAACTTTTCTCCAGTCTCTAACCAACATGTCGGAGAGTTACACGGTCTTCCATACAATGCCTCATACGGTGCCATACCAATACTTGACTGGTAACTGTTGTTGTATGCAAACTCCACCAAATGAAGGTGATCTTCCCATGATCCTCTGAAATCCATAACACAAGCTCTAAGAAGATCTTCCAAAACTCGGTTGACTCTCTCGGTCTGACCATCCGTTTGGGGATGATAAGCTGTACTTAAACACAACTCGGTTCCCAAGACTTCCTGGAAGCTCTTCCAAAATCCACTAGTGAACAATGGGTCTCGATCGCTCACTATACTCTTCGGAATACCATGGAAACGAACTATCCACTTAACATACAACTCAGCCAACTTTGACGCAGTCCTAGTCGATCGAACAGGAATGAATCTCGCACTCTTGGTCAGACGATCCACAATGACCCAAATCCCTTCATTTCCCGTTCTTGTTCTAGGTAGTCCATCAATAAAATCCATCGATATCTGCTCCCACTTCCATGTAGGAACTTCTAATGGTTGAAGCAATCCGCTTGGCTTCTTCTGTTCAGCCTTCACCAACTGGCAGTTCATACACTTGGAAATAAAATTTCCAACATCCTTCTTCATACCTTCCCAGTAGTAGGTTCTCTTCATATCCCGATACATCTTATTTCCTCCTGGATGAATTGTCAACTTCGAGTGATGACTTTCCTTCAGAACCTCACTCCTCAATTCATCTATATCGGGAACAACTAGTCGTCCTTGCTTCCGAAGCCAACCCTCTCGATCGACCTCGAATCCTTTATCCTTTTCTGGATCCAATCCAGATTCCAATTCACGGATAATCTTGACAAGCTTATCATCTCGCTTTTGGCCCTCGCCAATCCTTTCCACAAGAGTGGGTCTTATTGATAAGTTTGCCAACATCTCAGGTTCCAATTCGCATCTAGGCCTGAAGTCAAATCCAGCTAAATACTCGAGACTCTTCCATTCTGAAAACATGGCTCCCAATCCTGCATGTCTTCGACTTAACGCATCTGCCACTGCGTTACCTTTTCCCAGAGTATAAGCTATACCAAAATCATATGATGCTAAAAACTCTAGCCAACGTTGCTGCCGAAGATTCAAATCCTTTTGGGAGAAAAGATACTTCAGCGACTTATGATCCGTAAACAACTCGAATCGAACTCCCAACAGATAATGTCTCCACATCTTCAGAGCAAATACAATCGCCGCTAACTCCAAATCATGAGTTGGGTAATTCCTTTCATGCAGCTTCAGTTGTCGACTGGCATACGCAACAACTTTATCTCTCTGCATCAGCACTGCTCCAAGTCCAGTACCACATGCGTCGGTGTAAACCACCATCTCATCATTCCCACTTGGAATAGTCAAAACAGGAGCACTCGTCAATCTCTCTTTCAGGATTCCGAAAACTTGCTCACACTTAGCATCCCAACTGAACACTTGGTTCTTTTTCGTCAATCCTGTTAACGGTGCAGCTACCTTGGAGAAGTCTTTGATAAACCGTCGATAATATCCTGCTAATCCAAGAAAACTTCTCACATCAGATACATTCTTAGGTCTAACCCAATTCTGGATCGCTGCCACCTTAGCGGGATCAACCGCTATTCCATTTCCAGAGATAACATGGCCTAAGAACCTCACTTCACTCTTCCAGAAGTGACACTTCGAAAACTTAGCCTTCAGCTGATGTTTCCGTAAGATTTCCAAAACAATACGCAAGTGCGTCTTGTGCTCTTCTTCAGTTCTGGAATAAATCAGAATATCATCCACGAACACAAGTACGAACTTGTTCAACTGATCTCTGAACACTCTATTCATAAGATCCACAAAATATGCTGGTGCGTTAGTCAATCCAAACGGCATTACCAGCCACTCAAAGAAACCGGATGGTGTCCAAAAAGCAGTCTTCGGCACACTATCCTTAGCCACTCTCAACTGGTGAAATCCCGTTGCCAAATCCATCTGAGAAAACACCTTGGCTTCGTGAAGCTGATCAAACAAGTCATCTATTCTCGGCAATGGATACTTGTTCTTCTTAGTCACCTTATTCAGCTCACGATAATCGACGCACAATCTCAACGACCCATCTGCCTTGGTTGCAAACACAACTGGTGCACCCCACTCGGACACACTACGCCGAATGAATCCTTTCTGCAAAAGATCATCAACTTGCACCCCCAACTCTTGTTGTTCCCTAGGCGCCATCCGCCTAAGAGGCATCACAACAGGTCTGGCTCCTTCAACTAGATCTATACGAAACTCGATCTCTCTATGCGGCGGCAACCCTTTGACTTCATCAAAGACATCCTTGAATCCATTAGCGATCGGCACTGATGACAGTCCATCCCGTGGAACAACTAGCGAATACATGAAGCTCATGAAGACGCCTTCTTCATGCTTACATCGTATCACAATCTTTCGCCCCTCCACATTCTCGACTGTCACTTCCAACCTTTCGCAATCAACCTTAGCCGCATACTTCCTAAGCCAGTCCATACCCAAAATGATTCCGAACCCCGCAAAGTTCAGAACAAAACAATCACAAACAAAAGAGCAACCATGACTCGATACAACTAGACCACGGCATAACATACACAAACAAGACGAACCCCCAACTGGATTAGTCACAACCAATGGCCTATCAACAATATCCGGCTTCAAATCTAACCGGCCTACGAGTTCATTACAAACAAACAAATGCGACGCTCCAGTATCAAACAAAACTCTAACTGGAACACCACATAGGGAAAGAGTACCTTGAACAACCACACTCATTCCTTTCTCTTCAGCGGTAGGAGCTTTCGAAGACGACGGAACAGCTCCCAAAGCATAAGCCTGCACAATCTGCTTGTCCCTCCTCGGTTTTGGACAATTCTTTCTGAAATGCCCCAGCTTGTCACAGTTGTGACACTTCATTGGCACCTTCAGATTCTTACAATCCTTAGAGAAATGGCCCTTCTGCTGACAATTGTAGCAAGTCACCTCGCCTCTCGGCTTCTTCTGGCCATCCTTACCCTTCTGCTGCTGTTGTTTCCTCTTCTTGTTTCCACCCTGTTGGGGTTTAGACTCTTCCCTGATCACAGCAACAACAGATCCATCCTTAGGAAACAGACTCTCATGCCTGAGAGCTTTCTCCACAAGCTTCTCAAATGAATCATCCAAATGATGCACCAACTGCCTCCCAAGATAACTATCCAAGCCGGTCACAAACTTCTCATTCTTCTGATAAGCAGATTCAATATATGACCGAGCATACTTGGACAAAGCTTCAAACTCAGAAACATACTCCAGAACTGATCTTCCACCTTGCTTGAGCTCCACAAACCTCTTGAACAGAACAGACTTCTGAGCTGTAGAAATGAACTTAGCTTCAAATCTAGCTTGGAATTGCTCCCAAGTAATCTCTTCCTCCGCAGTATTGATGGTAATAGAGTTCCACCAATCAGAGGCTCTCCCTTGAAGCTGCCTCGATGCCAACTTCCTCTTAGTTGCATCATCAATTCCCAAATCACCAAAGATCCTTTTACAAGCATCTATCCATCTCTGGACTTCGATAGTTGATTCTGTTCCCAAGAAAACCTTCCCTCCAAGAGCAGTATAGTCCTTGCACAACTTAGCAAAATCCACTGGTTTCGGAGTTTGGACTTGAACCCCAACATCAACTGCCGCCCCCGGAACTGGTATCCTTCTCATGATCGAAGTCATCATAGCTTCGAACATGGCTGCATAATCAGCAGTCTCTTCAGTAGCACGGCCTTCCCTAGCAGCTGGTCTCCCTCTTCGACTCATTCTCAATATCTATAAAAAGGAATGATTAGAACATCTAGAGAAACAACTGCATAAAGGACTCAAACTCTACTAAGCTACTATATTATATATAGTAGTTATCCATCAAAATTACAATTACGTCTCTCATACGTAGTTACGACAGCGAGAGTTGGGTAAAATCGATTAACCAATGCTCTGATACCAAATGTGACGACCGCCCATGACCCCTGCACCGAATCTAGAGAAAGTGCGCTGTAAAGTGTGCCAGGCGACCATGGACGATTGTCAAGGTAAATTAAAAACAACAGAATCTATCGTATTGCTCACAGCGCTTGGACAAAATACAATAGAACATATGTATAGTGAAGCTTTACAGAACAAAAGGCCATCATATAAAACTCCATAATAGTTGAATACAAGCATCCAAATAGTCAATACATCAAGCCTTACTACATATCTCTCAGAGAATACAAAACAGCGGAACATCCAGTACATATAATAAGAAGATAATATGCAACCCTCCAGCTCGTCTTCGATATCAGCATCGTGAGAAGAGAACGGCACCTGTCACCTGCTACCTAGTCTGCCCGTCCCAAAAATGGACGAACAGCCCAAGGCAATAAGAATTAAAACATAAAGCCTCGAGTCAGACAACAGTCTTAGTGAGCAGTAAATTAACTAACAACATACCAAAAGAGCATAAAGGAAAAGGAATAGGAACACAACCCTCCCACTCCAACCTCATTCTACAGTGATAGCCCCCAGACACACACTAAGCAGAAGCAAACAAAGCAGAGCATACAATTTAAAGTAAAGCTACTATCACTCGAGTCAAAGGCGATGTTTTCCAAGTACCAAGGCCTAAATCAGATAAGCACCCAGAAAATACCGCTCTTGAGTCCGAATGACGATACAACCAAACATCCATGACTATGGCTATCACTGTTATCAATGCTTCGATATCACCGTTAATTGAATGACTGGCACATTCTTTCAGCCGTCCGTCAAGGGCTAATGGAAACCCCGGTTCTAGACATAACTCCCGCACGTCGTCGTAGCCCGTGCCTAGGACTATCGAATCTGCCCAGAGTACTCGACCATCAACAGTTGGCCGTTGGGACTATCGAATCTGCCCAAACGTACTCTTGCTTAGAGCATGCTAGAACCTTCAACAACGATGCTATCCAAGCCTCATAGTCATCCTCCTTGATGACTATTCTCATATCCATTCATTATCCTCAACTCGAATCATATCACCGAGTTATCAACATGCTTGGAATGATCCCGTCTGGATTAGACCAAGTCTTCATCATATGATGCCTCGCTTCATTACATCCTTGCAAAGCCTCATCTCAACTTCATATCATCAAATCTATGCATAAGAGCTTTATCATCCCGCTACATATGCCACGAGCAGCTTTCCCAATTCAAGAGCCTTTCCCTTAGCTTTTGAATCATCTTCGGTCTAAATCTAATCATCAATCATCAAGTTCATAACAAGCAATCAAATCAAACATCAATCCAAGCAATCAAGCATTCAAATATGATCTAAGTAGACAATTATAATAATAATGGCATTTTCGTAATTAAAGAGTTGAAAGTCCAATAAGCATGGAAACATGGATTATATCTCTACAAACTTGATGAATGAACTTGCATAGGTTAACATATGATAAAATGGATGTAACATCATCATGAACAATGGATCTATATGGATCTACACTTAGGATGAAGAAAATGCATGGAAATCACTATTTTAACACCAAATCGAGCCAACAATCCGATATACTCCTTTGGATCCGTGTGAGAGATAATCACCACTCACCAAATCACCTAAACAACCTCAAATCAACACGCTTCAGATCTGGACAGCAAGGGATCAAGCTTAATCTATCACGAATCCGCTTCAAACGAAGAAATCTCTCTTGAAAAGATGAAGATCTCCAATCTAAGCTCTTGAATCTTCAATCTTGATCTTCGATTTGGATGGATGGAAGCACTAGATTAGTGTAATGACCCGCCACTCATTCCACAGAATGACGTATCATTAATAAGAAAGAAAGGGATAGAAGAAGAAAAGAAAAGAAGAGAGAACAACAACACATCAGAAATCTCACAGCGGAACGAGAAATATATTATCACATAAGATATTACATAGTATCATATACATCAGAGTACACAATTTATACATCACAGAATAGACAGTTATAAACTTCTGTCTATTATATAACACAAGTACACCAGTACAATACAGACTAATACAAACACAGCGGAAACTCTATATATCTACTCGCTGAAGCCTCCTGCTTCACAGCTCCTCCAGAATTCGTCAAGATTATCCTGAATCCCTTGACTACTCAATACAATATTGAGTACCCAAGAGTTTAATAAAACAGAAAATAAACACTTGGGTCAGACATGGGTCTGGTGTGAGTAAATGGTTAGATTGCTTAACTTTGAAAACCTTTGAAAACAAAAGTATCACGTAAGATTTCCCACAAATAAACATGGGTAAGTTTTTACCTTACGCTAACTAAAACATTTGATAGGAAATCCGATTGTATTATAATAGGGTCTAGGGTTTTCAAGTAAAATACAGAAATAGCTGAAATGCTTACATCTCACATTCCAACATAGTTGGGCACAACTAATACGTACGGAACTTATTGGAGTTTGGATTCCATACAATGGCAGGGCTACTGGGGTACCGCCCGTCACAGTACGTGGCCTAGATCACCGTACCGAGGAGTACGCCCGCTCCCCTGCAACACAAAGCCGGAACCATCCCTTACTGGATAATCCCGAACAAGATAATCCCGTAGTTGGCGCGACCAACCACACACTAAGCCGAATAAAAGAAAAGGGACCTCTAGACAGGGATCTATCTTGCTCTCAGTGGGTGCTACCCACGAAACCTTGCTGCACCTCCCCTGTTTTAACCATTCCCGGTTGATGAGGCTTGAGGTTACGATTACCTTTAATCAGAACATATCACTTAGAATGCTCATCGTCCGCCTGACGATGTGCTGAAAGCATTCAATCCATACAAGTTCGTTCCGGGTTCGAACGAAACCGAAGGCATTATCTCGTTACACTCGTTTTGGAATCACCCTCAGAGTTAACGACAATAACCCTTGCACTCTGAATCTTCATCTTCACTTGAGATTCACGACCTATCGTTAATTTGGATCGATGTGGTATTCGGGTCTCCAGACCTGGAATCCCGGTATACAGAAACCCGATCCCGGTCTCATCGAAATCCAAAACGTATCTTTTAAGGGCCAAGTTGTTTTAAGGTTAAAACAATTCAATTCTTATCTATATACACAAAGATAGATAATTCAATAGATAATCTACATTATCATCCTAAACAGATAATTCACATTATCATTATAATTCAACCAAACATCCATATCATATATCAATCATATCTCATCAGAGATATCAAACAATGAAATACATTCAATCTCATTTCTGAGATTACATCCATTCAAGACAATCAATGTCATCCATTCTTATATAAGCAATGATTTACTTAATCACAACATAATTAATTTAAAATGAATTAAATTAACTATCTCTATCTTTAATTAATTTAAAGTGAATTAAATTAATTACTTCATCTCTTAATTAATTTAAAATAAATTAAATTAATTACTTCATTTTAAATCTTACTTATATAATCATTAATTAATTACAAATAAATTAATTAATCATTCTCTAATTATCCACTTTAATTAATCACCTTGATTAATTATATTTTAATTACATTTAAGTAATTACCATTAATTAATTTCACAAATTAATTATTCCTAACCAAATACAGTAATTAACCTTTAATTACTTCATTAATTAATTAATTAATTATAATCAATTACTCTAATCCTTAATTAATTACAATTAATCACTTATCATTTGATTAATTAATCTTAATTAATCAATTCTTAATTATATCATTAATTAATTATAAACTAATGATCCCTAATTACATCTTTAATTATTTTATTAATTACATTAAGTAATTATTCTTAATTAATCCATAATTATTAATCACCTTTGATTAATATAATCCAGTAATTAACTTCCCTTAATTACTTTTATTAATTAATTATTTTTTTATTTAATTACCTTAACAAATAATTAATTACCTTATTAATTATCCTTAATCCTTTAATTAACTTTATTAACTAAATTATTTAATTAATAACACTAAGTAATTTACTCTTAATCACTTTCTATTTAATTACTTTCATAAAATAATTATCCTCTAATTACTTTATTAAATAATTTACCTTTATTTAATTACATTCAGTAATTATTCCTTAATTACTTCATCAAGTAATTACTTAATTAATTTATAAGTGTTTATCTTTAGTTAATCACCAATTAATTACTTAGTTAATCATTTAATTAATTATTTAACTAATTAAATAATTTCTTAACTATTTATACTTAAAGATCTTAATTAAGAAAATCATTATCTTAATTAAATAAATTAAATTGACCAACAATTTAATTATCTCCCCATATTAATTATCTTTAACTAATTAAATCTCTTAATTACTTAAGATAAATCCTTATTATAATTGATTTACCAAATCCTTATTATTTAAGCTTTATTTAAAATAAATCATTTTTAGAAATCAATTAAGATTAAAGCATTATAAACTTTTACTCGACTTTCAAAATCTTTAAAACTTCCAAAGATATTAAATTAATTTTAATACAAAAAGTATTTTGAAAATCTATTTATCTACCTTAAAATAAACTTATCTATTAAATATTAAAACTTGTTAAAACAAATTTCTAGAAAACAAATTTGTTTAATTAGGTAAAATCTTGTTTTATCTTTTGTTTTACAACTTAGAAACATTATAAAACAATTTTTCTTTTGTTTTAAAAACTTAAAACAAAACCTTTAAAAATCTTTAAGCCTATCTCTTCCCTAACCCGAGAAAACTCGTGGAAAACTCAAGCAACACTCGCGTATCCCCACTACTTCCCTGCTTCGAGTAAAACTCGAATATACTCGAATGAAACCCGAGACAAGCTTTCTTCCCCAAATCAGATTGCCAGATGCACACGAACGTGCTCGTGTACGTGCACGCTACGGCTGGACGTCGATGATCTCCGTTCTAATCTCCGGCAAGTCGCCTTTCATCACTACATCGCGATAGACCATCCAAACTCCCACGATTCGATCGAGAATTGAATTCGACCATTTAACCCATCAGCTCGAAGAACACCATCACCAAAAAACGACCACCGCCGGTGATCTCTACCTCGAGACACCACGCGATCCTCACCATCGCTTCGCCTCGTCTACCAGCAACCACCAGTCACCACGCGATTGATTCCGATCCCATCATGACGTCGCGAAACCCATCTGAATAACAACGATATAACTAGAGTGTTAAACCCTATCTCATCCATTTCCGATCACCACGATCGTCAATAAATCTTTATACTATTTTTCTGATGAACTCTATCATTCCATCGATCTTTCAACCCAACCCCGAGTTCCCTGATCTCCGCGATCACCAGAATTTACCCAAATTAACTTTTCCGTTCATCTCACCAATACTCAACAAATTCTCAACTAAAAATTGAGATATAGCTATTAAAATTCATGGTTTTCTATGTTGAATTAAATTATAAAATCAAAACTTAAAATTGAATTTATAAATTTTGGACCAAATTTACATTTTTACTGTATATTATAAAAGTTCGAGACAAATGCTTTATATAAATTCCAGAACTCATTTTTATTAGTGATGTTACATAATTTCCATCATCTTCCAATTACAAATCAAAGGCTAATTGTGATTATAAGATGAGATATAGATTTAAAAAGAAAGATTCAAACTCTGTAAATACTCAGAGCCTAATATACACATATATTAGTTATTCACAGGAGATAAACAATTGTATACATGCATGCATCCATTTAATTCAAATATTCAGACAAGCAACCAATGTTTCATACATATTAAAGTGGAATTTCAGAATTACAACTGTTTTTAAAATATGATTACTCACTTGAATTTGTAAAACAGAGAACCTATTATATAGATTCACATTACTATGCACAGTCAACTTTAAGTAATATATACATATATCCAACTTCACGCATACATGCAACCATAATATAACAATTTCTATATGGATTTATCACATGCAACTCTATAAAACTGTTTTTAAAATCTTAGTTTACTCACTTGAATTTGTAAAACAGAGAACCTATTATATAGATTCACATTACTATGCACAGTCAACTTTAAGTAATATATACATATATCCAACTTCACGCATACATGCAACCATAATATAACAATTTCTATATGGATTTATCACATGCAACTCTATAAAACTGTTTTTAAAATCTTAGTTTACTCACTTGAATTTGTAAAACAGAGAACCTATTATATAGATTCACATTACTATGCACAGTCAACTTTAAGTAATATATACATATATCCAACTTCACGCATACATGCAACCATAATATAACAATTTCTATATGGATTTATCACATGCAACTCTATAAAACTGTTTTTAAAATCTTAGTTTACTCACCTCAAAGAACAGAGAGCAAAAGATGGGATCTATTATTTTATTTCCAGACTCTGAATTCTTCTTGCATGTTGAAAATAAATCAAGTTTGCTATTGAAATCTGAATTGCATGTTGAAGTTTACATCTTGCATTTGAATTGATGAAGTTGCTTGCCTCTGATTCATTTCCAGATTAACTCCTTTTGCTTTGAATTTTAGTTTCTAGGTTTTCTTTTGATTTTCAGGTCTTTCATTTTTCTTAGCATTTTGATTCGAATTGTATTAGTGGAGAAAGAATTTGAAGAAAAGAAAAATTTTAAACTGAAAAATGAAAACAGATTTCTTCTTACATACTAATTTTATTTATTTTAAAACTTAAATTAAAATATAGCCACTTGTCTCTTTAATTAGCTTACACATAGGCTTACATCTATACTTATTTCTTACAAATGTCTTCACACCATTCTAATATGCTAACAAGTGTAAATCTTGTTTTTAATACATTTATTTAAGTCATTTATATGCTTTTATGAAATATTTATAAGTATATAATGTATTTATCTCTTTTTATAATTTAAGCTTTTTTAGATTTTAATAAATATACAAATGTGAAAACTATTATTTAAGTAACTTATACTTTAATCAAATACATATAACATATTTATAAATGCTTGAGAACTTATTTTAACTCTATATATATTTTTACAAACCTATTTTGACTTATATTTGAATTTTAAAAGAGAAAAGAATATTAAAACAAATGAATTTCTTAAATTAAATCTTAAATAAAACTTAAGCTTAAAATTTAGCTTTAAAATAAATAAGAAATTATTCTTGTTATTTAAATCTCAAATATCATTTTCAAAAGTATTAAGTCAAATTAGAAATTACAAATTTCCAAATTACAAATTATATAAATATTAAAGTTTGAAAATACTTTATTAATTTCAAATTCAATATTCTTTCCATTTTAATATATACAAATATATATATATATTCTAAATGGAAAATATTTTTAACATTAGCTTTTATAATTACTATATTGAATTTTATAACATAATTCCAAATATCAATATATATATACATATATATTATAAATTTGAAAACTTATCCTTTTATTAAATTAAAGACTACCTATTTATAATATATATACCTATATATATACATTATAAATATAAACACTTATATAAGTTTTTAGAAAGATAAATCTTCCCAATTTAAAATTGTTAGAAAAGATATTCCCAAATTAAAATGTTATTAGTTTTTCAAAAGAAATAAACTTTCCAATTAAAATGTTATTAACCTTTAAAAGAATTAAACTTGTCAATTTATAAAATAAATCAACAAATCAATTTAATTATTAATAAAGATTATTAAATTGATATTGCCAAATTTCCGGGATATCACATTCCTTCCCCCTTAAAATAATTTCGTCCCCGAAATTTAAACAAAGGTAATTTAATAATCTTATTAAAGATTTTAGTTTTAAATCACAACATATATTATCAACCATATACTAGCAACCATAACAACCAATCATCCAAACAAACAAATTTAATTATCCAGACAAAATTCTGGATAAAACTTCTCGAGTTTCCCCAAGTATATATATATACCGGGATACTCGCTCTATAAACAATCTAAACTACTGAGCTATAGAGCTCCTACTCGTCTAGGTCTACAAAACTAAACAGAATATCAGACTACAGACGAGTCTGACTTAACTACCAAACTTCCTGAACTGCTGATTTCAAAAACCAGAAATAGATCAAACATGTACTCCCTCAGAGATACGTAAAACACAATGAATTCCAGTTATCCAAACTGACAATTCAATTCAGAAGTCCAAATACTTATCCAAGTCAGAATACAGAAGAGATCCAAAACACAACTCTACTCCACAATTCAGTAGATTTCCAAACTTACTTCTCCTATCCAGAGATGTACTCCAAAACTGCTTTCGCTGCATCACTCCGATCTGAGGTAGAATGAAAATGCTGATGAAGAACATGAGCACAAACTGGACAACACATCACAGAAAATGGTTCAACAGATCCATAAAAGAAACTCAGATACTCCATCAAACTTGAGCTGCTTCACCAACTCTGTCTCTAGGAATCATCCTTCAACTAGGCTGAACCACCGGTATCACTCCTGGAATTCAGTCGATAAGAAAACTCAATCTTCAGATGCGGACAATCTTCCGACTTCCTGAAGACATCCAGAAAAACTTCAATAACCCAAGAGAGCACTCACACAATCGCAAGTCACTTTTGCGATCAACTCATCCTAATTCCAAAGAAAAACTGTTTTCTCTTAACAAATCAAAACAGCTCAACTTAACTATCCAATCCATCGAAGAAATGAATCCACTCTACTGCTTCTGAACTCCACCTTCCGAAAAACTGCTCAGCCAGAAAACTTCCTGTCAATGCACAGAATACTCCGAGCCGCACTGCTGCAACAAATGCCAAAGAAAAACTCTTCGAGAAACTCGAACTCCAAACCAAACAGAAACACCATGCTGAACTTAGCCACAACACCGAAGCAGTCATACTTCCTTAAACTCGTTCCAAAGAAAACATCTTCGGAAACATCCATCGTCACTGTATCTCATCATACAGCTACTATTACCTGAGGTATCAAGGTACCATCACTCACTTCTGTTCAACCGACAGATCCAACTTTACTCATCCAACTCCAAAGATAAACTCTGAACCTTAACAGGTTTTTCTTCAGAGATTGTGAAATCCTTACAATTGCAAAGTTCACTCGAGACGGTATTAGGTTTACAGTCTCGACAAATACACTTCCAACCTCAACACTCAGACTCATAATCCTAGATGATAAATTATTATCATCTTAACCAATCATCACAAATACCATATACTTTTAAAATGATACTTTTATATATAGAAAATATATCTGGGTAAAATTATTTCATCTACCTTTTTAAAACAATATTGTGTCCATTGGCCTGGTCCAAGTGTTTAGAGATCCCTATCAATAACGTTAGCTACTCGTATTGACCAGAATCCATATACCACCCAACCGATCAATTAACACAATATAAAATCATTTTATATAACTAACAAATACGCGCTCTCGTATATATATACACTCAGACTCAAACAGGTTGTTACAGATCCTATCTCTAATGAACAATCCTTCCGAACCTAGGTATTCACTCAACCTAGTGTTATGATATTCACTTAACCAAAAGCTTAGGCATTCGCTCAACCTCGCTCTGATACCACTGTAATGACCCGCCACTCATTCCACAGAATGACGTATCATTAATAAGAAAGAAAGGGATAGAAGAAGAAAAGAAAAGAAGAGAGAACAACAACACATCAGAAATCTCACAGCGGAACGAGAAATATATTATCACATAAGATATTACATAGTATCATATACATCAGAGTACACAATTTATACATCACAGAATAGACAGTTATAAACTTCTGTCTATTATACAACAAAAGTACATCAGTACAATACAGACTAATACAAACACAGCGGAAACTCTATATATCTACTCGCTGAAGCCTCCTGCTTCACAGCTCCTCCAGAATTCGTCAAGATTATCCTGAATCCCTTGACTACTCAATACAATATTGAGTACCCAAGTGTTTATTTTCTGTTTTATTAAACTCTTGGGTACTCAATATTGTATTGAGTAGTCAAGGGATTCAGGATAATCTTGACGAATTCTGGAGGAGCTGTGAAGCAGGAGGCTTCAGCGAGTAGATATATAGAGTTTCCGCTGTGTTTGTATTAGTCTGTATTGTACTGGTGTACTTGTGTTGTATAATAGACAGAAGTTTATAACTGTCTATTCTGTGATGTATAAATTGTGTACTCTGATGTATATGATACTATGTAATATCTTATGTGATAATATATTTCTCGTTCCGCTGTGAGATTTCTGATGTGTTGTTGTTCTCTCTTCTTTTCTTTTCTTCTTCTATCCCTTTCTTTCTTATTAATGATACGTCATTCTGTGGAATGAGTGGCGGGTCATTACAATTAGAGTGGAGAAAAGAAGTGAAGAAGTGTAGAAGTCGAGCTCTCAAAATGGCAGCACTTCGTCGCTTCAAAATCCGGATCCCAAAAAGTGAGAACAACCCCTCCTATTTATAGCTGAAATTCCTTAAGTCGAAATCTGGCTATCTCCCTAGGTCGTTTCCGACCTAAGCCTCTCCGACCTAACACTCCTGCGCATCCAAACACCCAGCGACCTACGACCTAACGCAACGCGCGACTTAACACATAGGCTACGACTCAACTTCTCAGCGACCTAACACATCGCGACTTAACAACCATAGAAGTCCACGACCTAACTTAGGTCGTTGCCGACCTAACTGCCTACAAAACACACACGTCTTAACGCGACCAAACACTTAACTGCCTTGCCGACCTACGACATAACGAGGTTACGACTTAATACCTTAGACTCCCACGCGACCTAACGCTTAAGCCAACACGCGACCAAATAACATCACGTGACCTACGACTTAGCAGAACCTCTAACTTAACCAATCACAGATACTCAACCACTCCTAAGTCGTCTAGACGACCTAACGATGTTACGACCTAACACTTAGACCCACGCGACCTATCAGTGCTACGACCTAACACTTATGCGACCTATCTCCTTAGGTCGCTAACACCCCAACTCCTTAGGTCGCTAACAAGCTAACTCCTTAGGTCGCTAACACGGCAACTCCTTAGGTCGCTAACAAGCTAACTCCTTAGGTCGCTAACACCTTAACTCGCCAGAAACTCTAAAGTCTCCTTCCTTTTAGGTCGTCTACGACCTAAATCCTTACCATCCATCACACGACCTAACTCCAAACCTTAAGGCCACCAATCCCCAACATTCTTAGGTCGGTCACGACTTATCTCCTAAGTTGCCAACAATATTTAACTAACCTCTAGGTCGCGTACGACCTAGGACTTAGGCAAATTTCAACCAAAATCTGAAACAACTAGAAAATGCTGAAAATCCCAGATTTTGACAAACTTCCCGATCCGTAAAATACGGGTCGTTACAGAGGCAGGTCGTCCCATTTGGTATTAGAGCTTAGGTTGAGCGGACACCTGAGCCTAGTAGGGGTAAAGTCTCATCAGAGATAGGGTTAGTAATACCATAGGATGAGTAACTCATTAGAGATAGGATTAATAACACCCCAGAATGAGTGGAGAGTATATTATATAAGAGTGCGTATTTGTTAATGATATAAAAATGATTTTTGTTTTTAAATTTTGGTAATGAAATAATTTTAGCTAGGATTACACTTTGAATAAAAAAGGATGTAACGACCCGGTATTTTCAACCATTCGCATCCACACATGTCAGACTTGAATTTCTCAAAATATCAGATTGTTAATTTATATTTGGCAAAACTCAACATATACAGTAAATAAATCAATCACAGAATCACAAACATAGAGTAATAAATAATAATAAGCAGCGGAATAGATAAATAGTAGTTCATGAAGCTACTATATAAACAACAGAGTTTGAAATAAAATACAACATAATATATATGTACAATGTAGTCTCGAATACAACAAATGACAAATCTGAACAAAACCACTGGATAGCTGAAAGCTGAATAGATACAGATGGATCTCCAAGTGAAGCTCCAACTCCAAACGTGAGTCTCTAATGCTGTGACACTCAGTCTGACCCGAGCGTAAAGAAAAACACAAAACACTCGAGACAAGATTAACATTCTTATATCAATAAATCCAACTCAAGTGAATATCAACTGAAATACAAGTATCTCAAAGGATGTTTGGGATAACCATCCTCTAAGGATCCGTGGAACTATCTACTATGTAGTAATATACGCTATTATAATATGTCTATAATAAAGTAAAAGTATTAAAATAGCGTTAAGGCGTTACCCATATCCCCCTTAACACATTTTATATATTCCCGTAGTCTATACAATGCCGTATGCTCCTCCGAGAGGTTTACACAGAGGACACCACATAGGTACGGTACAAAACAAACTCGTAGAAGGCGCGATAGGGCATGCGACAAGGCACTCGAGGCAATGCCAGGGTAGATATACCGTTTGCGTATCCGGATTGGTGGTAACGCATAGCAGCTACTACCGCCCACCTCGTGACACACTCCCAAATCAAAGTCGAAGGGTGCACCCAATCAAATCACAAAAGCAATAGAATGGTATCGAAGAAATGAGCCCGATAGGAGGAATGACCTCACTTGGCCCGGTGTGGCTCCTGTTTTAGCCGCATCAAGCTGACTCATGGGAGTCAGGGTCATGTAAATACCATATAGAATCATCACCAAACCATCCTACTTCATTCTGGACTCTCCACCACGTACATAGTTGTTAAAGTGGTTTTCAGTATTGGTAGAGAGTATGCCAATATCTGATCCCGGTCTCTTTAACAACCAAACGTTATTATAACACCGTGGTCATTTTCAAATAGTTGATACTTCAAAATCAAAATATCATATTCATTTTGAAACCATAACAATTCAATATCATTATTCACTTAAATAATATTCATTTCCAGAATCGTAACACTTTCAACAATTATAACCATTTCTAAAACATAACATTTTTGAAATCATAGCACTTTAGAAATCATAACACTTTGAAATTATAACACTTTGAAATCATAACACTTTGAAATCATAATACTTTCCACTCAAACAGTTTAGATATAGAAAATAGTATATGTAATAAAATAGATTATAAAATAAAAATAGTTTATATAATAAAATAGTTGTATATTAAAATAGTTATCAATTAAAAAAAGTTTATATTAAAATAATTAGTATATTAAAATAGTTTTATATTAAAAATAGTTTATATTAAAATAATTCATAAAGTAAAATATTGTCTTATTTAAAATACTTTATATAAAATAAAATATAGTTTCCTTATATTTCACAAATCGATTCAGGTCAACTCGAATTCCAAAATTCAATTTAATTTAATCTCAATTCACCAATTTCAATTCAGTTCAAAACTATTTAAAATTTATATCGATTTCAAATACATATATAAACTACAATTTAAACCATTTCAATTTCAATAGATTTCAAAGCTTAAATTCATTTATATTGCAAATTCAACTTTACCATTTTTTATATTGAAAATTCACTTAGTCAATCCAATATCATTTAAATAAAACCTTAAATTACACTTTATATAAACTAAACATTCCCTTCAATTTATTTACTTGAAATATTCATTTAATCACTTTAAATCAAAATCAAGTTATAAATCATATCTTTAAAATCTCAAATTTAGTAAGTTTCAAATCGGTTTTATTTAAGTAGGTTTCAAATTAATTTCTATTTCTCTTTCCAACTAAATTTATTTAAATTATTATAAAATCTATAAAAATATATTGTCTTAAATCAATATTTATTAAAACCAGATATATTTCTTTTCAAAACCTTGGAAATCATTTTCAAATATATATATATATAGATATATAGACCAACGGTGTCTGTATATAATTTTCTATCATATGGTCAAGTGATATGGATATTTATCATTTCAATCCGAAATTTAAATATATACGGGTATATATTATTTCAACCCGCAATCCAAAATTCAACGTCAATGAAAATCGCTTGGGTTTATCATTTCAACCCATAACGATTTTCCCCTATTCTACAAGATCGTTCGGGTATGTATCATTTCAACCCATAGGGAATTCTATACTAACAGGGAACTTGCAGAGTGATAACAGATATGATAATAATATAACGTATCAAACATGCGTATATCATCAATATAAATAACAGATAATGGTGTCAGATGTCACAGGTGAACAAATACAGATAATAACATATATATAGCAATGTAAATAACTAACAACAGCATATTTCAATTGAAATCAAATTTAATATATATAAGAACGTAAATTGTGAGTGATTGCTCACCTTCCGAGGTTAGAGAGATGAACGGTAATGGGAGCGAATAGACAAAGACAAGCATACAGATCAAGCGAGCATGACAACGATAAGTTAGGAGTTTGCTGCAATAAATTTGATATTGAGAATGTCAGTCAAAATGGACAAGAGATCGATGAACCACGATATAGTACATATATATAAAGTTCCAAAAACCAATTTAAAACATATAATTTCAAATTGATATCAAATTCAAACACAAATGAAATATATATATATATATATGTATTTTAAAAGAAAAATCATTGGTTTAAATTAAACTAATATATTAAAGTCAAATATATATAAAATATATGTTGAAATAATTACTTATATATATAAAACACATACAATACTTCATTTCAATCTAGTATACAGTAATATATAAGTACATACATGAACAGAATAGCTAGACTAATACATATATGATGTAACCACTTTACATGTAACAGCAAACTAATAAATATAAAATCTATATATTCTAACATATTTACCTATAAAAGTTGCAAACATAAAATACTAAAAATACATAACCTGTCTATATAAATGTATATATTAGTTACTCAGGTCAAATATTGACTTACATATAACATATGTATAACTAGTATACAACTTATAAAAAAACAAACGTAAAATTCTATAATTCAATTTGTATATATAATTTATATAACTATACCAACTTATGCAGACATCTACCCAATCTTACATGCAAAATATAACTTACTTTATAGAATATATATATATAACACATGACAGTTCTAAACAAAATTTTGAAATATAGATATATAAACACACTTTGACACTACTATTTTCATTTTAACTTATTTACACTTATATACTAAACAAACATGCTTATATCTATATCTATCTATATTGTAACCATATATCCTAACACTAACAGATTGTAAATATATATAGGACTAACATAACATATATAACTCTACAATAACCTATATATATATTAATACATAAACCAACTCATGCCCATAAACTAATATATATATATACTTGTATAAATTCACAGATTGTATCATATTTTACTTTGTAAACTTTAAAGAAATTTTGTAACAACATAGCATGAACTTTATATATTTTATAGACATTGCCTATATACATATTTTTCACAGCACTAAATATATATATATATATAAACAATATAAGAAAACACATATTTAAAAATTTAAAACACAACCAATACAAATCTAATATATCTATATATATATATATACTCACGCATATAACTAAATATATAATATATACTTTATATAATATAAAACACATATTTAAACAACCTTTATATATATTTGGAAATAAATAAATCAAAACCTTTATGTATATAAACACTTGTAACCGAATATATATTTTTGAAAAGCTAATATATATAAAATCCTATAACTATATATATATATAAGCTGCTATATAAGTTTATATACCTATATAAAAAAGGGGAGGGGTGCATCAGAGGACGCACTGGAGATCTAGAGAGTGGGATCGGGCGGTGATAGCCAGGGGCGAAAGATAGTTCGGTGCGAAGAGGAGGGGTGGCTACGCTTGGATGGTTAAGGGAAGGGTGCGGTGATGTGGCTGTCGATGCGGGTGATGATAAAGGGGGCTGCTCGGCTAGGTGGGCTCACGGCAAGGCAGGTGGTGGTCATGAAGTGGTTGGCCTGAAGATGATGGAGTGGTTAGGCAAAAGGAGGTGGTGTGGCCCATCAAATGAAGATGATAAGGGTTTCAGCCTGCTTGTTTTGGGGTGGGGATAAAGTGATGGTGGCTGGTTATCATAAGGAGAGGGAGAAAACATTTTGGGAAAATGGGAAGAAGAATAAATACTTACTGTGAAAATCTATGCAGGAGGAAGAACAATGAATAGCCAAAAAGTAGAAGTGAAAACGTACAACTTATATAAAATTTTTATATTTCCAACTGATGGAAACAAAAGATAGTATACCATCAATGCATTGAAATGATGGAATAGTAACATCAGATAATAAATTCCCGTGGCCGTTCATTTCAGCCGTTTGAAATTTGAATGGACATCAAAAGTGTTACCGATATGGAATCGTTTTTTCGATTTTTCGACGTGTACCGGACTTCAAAACACAGAATTGAATATACCATAGAGATCAGCACGATGAGACGATCAAAACGGTATACAGATATTAGTGGTACGATCATCCTATCAAAAGTCGATAATCGGTACCGAAATTGCAGCTAATTTTCTGAAAATAAGATAAACAGAGCAATAGCAGTCCAAATTTGAAGAAAAAAATATGACGTCTCACTCAGAAGATGATTTACAAATTTATTGTATAAAAATATTCAGGTTTGGAAAACTTTTTATTATCATCAAATATTAACTGATTTAAACTGAAATAAAATTTCACAAGTTAATAAACTTCTATATTATCTGATGAAAATTTACCATTTGCTATGTTAAAATAGACGTATTCCAAACATCAAATTTTCATTACCAAAATCAATTATAAAATTTTAAGAAAATTTTCAGTTAATTACGTTATTAAAACCGTTAAAATTTAAGGGTCGTTACACTCTCCCCCACTTAAAACTTTTCGTCCTCGAAAAGGAAGGAGGTAGGAAAATGGAAACAACCAGAAGAAAAGTAGATTTAAATACAACAATACACAATTAATTTTAACCATATAAACTCCATTTATTTTAACATTGGTTTATATTTAATTAATTGATTCCAATTCATTTTATTTAATCAATCAAATATATTGTTCACATTTGATTGGTCATTGGTTTCATTTCCATATATTTTTATTCAATTGATTTGTTCCCATTTATTAACATTAATTACAAAAATTTTCACAACAAAATTTGTTTTATTTTACTCATTTATTAAATCTATTTGATCAACCATAGTTAATTCCACCTCAACATTCAACTTCAACAATTCAAAACCATATAGATTTCAATTTTAGATAAATTAATATTCAATAATTTGGTTCAATCCATTTTATTTAATTAATAAATAGTCATTCAATTTAAAATTTATTTCCTTTTATTTTATCAACATTTCTTTCAAACAAATTTATTTTAAAATTAACTCATTTATTTTACTAATTTATTAAATCTATTTGACCCTAGTTAAGTTGATTTCCCTTGAAATTTCAATTACACTATTCTTAAGTTCATATTTATTTTCTTAACTAGCATTTTCCTTTATTTATTAAATTTATTCCAGTTAACATATTTTTCCACATATATTAAATGTAATAAACATATTATAACCATATATTATTCGACCAATTAATTCTCTTTTTGTTGTTCAATTTATTATTCAATTATTATTTATAAATTCCCTTATCAAAATATCAGTTTGGACATCTTGTTATATACCTTTTATATTGTATATTATTCAATTACCTATTTTCATTAACATTCAACTATTTCTAGGTAAGTTATATTAATGTTTATGAGTGCAATTAAATACTATACAAAATTCCCTTATGTCTATAACATTTATATTAAGGCAGATTTTAGTTTGAACAATTTATTACTTAAGTTTTCTTCTTGTACAACCCTTTATTATATCCTACATTTTGACTTTTTGAATATTTTAGGCAAGTTATATATATTAGAATGTAATTTAGTGTTATACAAATAAGTTTTTATTCAAATTCAATTATTTCAAGTTGGTTAAATTTCATTTGTCATTTTAGATATTCCAATTATTCAAAATTTCACTTTATTTCAGTAATTGAAATCATTTCTTAATATAAAATTTAAGATGCAAATTTCCGGTTTCACTTCAAACTATTTTGAAATAGTATATACATATAAATCAAATCATATTCAAGAATTTAAATCAGATCCATTTTCCAAAACAAAAGCGTGGCAAAGCTACTAAGGGCCTTTCCACTTCGAGACTCGAAAATGAATGTCGATGATGCTGCAGCCATCACCAAAATTATTTTCCAGCGACAAATGAGGAGAGTACTGATTTTCTTCTTTAAAAATTCTTTGGGAACACTTCCCATTTAGAAATACTTTCAAATAATATTTTTCAAAATATGAAAAACAAAATTTAGAAATGCACCGGAAATTAAATCCTCAACTCTTTAATTTAAATTCCTTTCATTTTCAAATCAAATTTTATAACCATATTCACAATTTCGAAGAACAATAGTTAATGATTTGGAAGTGTTAACCAAGAATTAAATGATAACCAAGTATTATCATTTCTATCAACCAATTCTTTTTACAATCTAATTTCAGAAAATTTTACTTTTATATATAAAATATAATCATAAGATTTATTTCATTTACCAAATTTGAAAACAAAACAACACCCTATAAAACATTTTAATATTAATTATAAATACACTTCCTCACACGATGATCCAAGAATGGATAGAGATGCACATATAGAGGGGCTCTAATCAAAGAGAATTCTAACCAACGAGACAGACTTGAAAGGAAGATAGGATAACTAAATTACAAAAGAGGGAGATGGATAGACTTATATTGATTGCGGGTGACCTTAACCGGTCAACCGAGATTCCAGGGATAAGATCGATGCGGAAATTCAACTTCCTGCTTAAATGGGAGAGATGTGACTTCAAAACATCAGGATGAAATTTCCAATTGAGGTGGCAAGATATTCTCAGATTCATAATAGAGATCAACCAAAGTGGAGCTATGGGGTGCTCTAGAGTCAAGAAGAACACGAACAGGAAAGGACAAGAATGGATTTCAGAACAAGGTAGGGTTCCAAAGTTCGAAAGAAATCCAAATCAAAGAGGAAGGAATTCAAGCTCGAACGAAGATGATTCCATAATTAAATTTACTCTGTATGCTAAGTTTTGCCTAAAACCAGAGCTCTGATACCAACTGTAACGACCCAGTATTTTCAACCATTCGCATCCACACATGTCGGACTTGAATTGCTCAAAATATTAGATTGTTAATTTATATTTGGCAAAAATCAACATATACAGTAAATAAATCAATCACATAATCACAGACACAGAGTAATAAATAATAATAAGCAGCGGAATAGATAAATAGTAGTTCATGAAGCTACTATATAAACAACAGAGTATGAAATAAAATACAACAGAATATATATGTACAATGTAGTCTCGAATACAACAGATGACAAATCTGAACAAAACCACTAGATAGCTGAAAGATGAATAGACACAGATGGATCTCCAAGTGAAGCTCCAACTCCAAAGATGAGTCTCTAATGCTGTGACACTCAGTCTGACCCGAGCGTAAAGAAAAACACAAAACACTCGAGACATGATTAACATTCTTATATCAATAAATCCAACTCAAGTGAAATATCAACTGAAATACAAGTAACTCAAAGGATGTTTGGGATAACCATCCTCTAAGGATCCGTGCAACTATCTACTATGTAGTAATATACACTATTATAATATGTGATATCCCGGGATTTTGGGCAATATCAATTTAATAATCTGTTTAAAATAATTAAATTGATTTTAATAAAATTTGAATTGATTTAATAATCTAATTAAATAAATATTTAATTAGTGAATTTTATCTTTTAAAAACTAATAAAATGATTTCTATTTATAATATATATATATATATATATGAGTATATATTGTAAATAGATTGGCTTTGGTTTGAAATTTAATAAATAAATAAAATCTTTTTTTTAAATTCTAATATACATCTTTGATAATTTGGAAATTATGATTTATTTAATATCAAGCTTTTCAAAGCTATTTAAACAAAATAACTATATGGTTTTAAATAAATTAATAATAAGGTTTATTTTATTTTCTTTTTAAATATTGCTTAATAAATATGATTTAAGAGAATATATATATATATATATGTTTAAAATACAATTCACATATGATATGTTAATTCATTTAGTAATAGAAGTAATTTATAATCTCTTTTATAAGTTATTTTAAAATTGATAAATTATTATTTTAAACAATATTATTAATATATTGTTTTATATATAGAGATAAATAGATTTTAATGTAAATAGGATTGTTATTTCAAATTGAATGTGTTGTTTTAAATTGACTTTAAGTTGGATTTTTAAATATAATTTGAGTTTGAATTTAAATTAATTTTGAAATTTAAAAAGAGATAATATTTTAAATATTTGGATTTTTATAGATATTTGGATAAGCTCTTATTTATAAGTAAAATTGGTTTATTTCTTTAAAAAAAATATCTATATATATATAAATAAGTAATAAGTATTTATTAAATAAAGAAAAAGGTTTTTACATTTAAAATAAATATTAATTAATTAAAAGGACATGTGTAAATTCCTAAGGCATCATTATAACATGTGTTGTAAAATTAAGGTATGAGGAAGACAAGTGTCATATTTAATTTTTGTTTTCTTTTATTTATTTTTTAAATCTATTCAGCCTACATATGCATGTTTTCCTCATCTTCATTTCTTTTCTAACCTTCATTTTCAAGAAGAAAATCTGTAATCAATATACTCCTAAAACCAGAAAATAAATTCAATAACCTGTATCATTTCTTCAATCTGTAATCAAACCCCTCAAAGCAAAAATCAAAACAAAGCCTGTAATACATTCTTTAATCTGTAAATCAAATCTCTGTAACCCATTTTCCAAATCAAAGTTTTTAGTCTGCAATTTCTTTTCAAAATCTGAAAGCAAGCAAAACCTGAAATCTAAAGCAATATCTCAACAAAGAAGCAAGGCATCTCTGCATGCAACTGAGATCTTTTCAAACTAAAGCTAACATTCAAGTTTAAAAGGTTTTAAAGATCAAAAGGGCATTTCAGTTAAAGATATTCAAAGGCTTTTTCAAAAACTGTTTCAAAGGGGAGGCTCTGTTCTTAAAATTGGTGAGTAACATTCTTCTTATAAATTTAAGTATATAGGTATTTGTTTGCATGTGGAAATCTGGAATAAAATGTGTATTGTATGGATGAATATGATTGAAATTTCTATGTATATGGTTGGATATATAGATGCATGCTTACTGTTATACTTGTTCTTACCTGTTCTTACTTTTAGAAGTTAAAAATCATGATCGAATTTAATTCCTCTTGATATAATCTCTGATAGGACTTAGAATTCAAACTATATTTGTTTGTTTAAATCATGGATTACAGTTTAAAATTTTATTAAGTTAAAATAATATTTAAAACTACTCTGAAAACCCTAAGAACAGTTCAAGCTTAACATATGTCAAAATCTAAACATCTTAATTCATCGATTCAGGCATATGATCTGAATCCTGGTGTGAAAACATGATTTTTAAGATTCGAATCATGATTTTTAGAAGTAGGATGAGAGAGCAGTTTATGGTTGAACAGATTTTACTCTTTGGGTAATCTCTGATGATCTAAGTGCTCGGCGAGGTTGTGGTTTCAACTGGAGATAGAGGGATGATCGGAGAATTCGAGAAAAATGTCTAATCATGGTGAAAAGCACTGTGGCGAAGGGGTTTGATCGGGAAAGTTTATAACCCTAGTTTTAGTGAGGTTGGGAAATGGGTTCGTCACGACGTCCAGAGGGGATCGAGTTCATCTGAATTCTGGGGATTTGAAGCTTGAAGGATGACGAAGACATGGCCAGAAGTTCTGGTGCTCAGGTGGTCTCAATCGACGAGGCGAGTCATTTGTGATCGTAGTTCTGGTTCCAGGTGAGGATCGTGATGCTCGAATTCGATGGTGATGTTTGTTCGTGGTTCTGGTGATTGGGTTCGCGAGTAGTGGTCGTAGATGACATGTCGGCATTGGAATCGGTGGTCGAAGGCGATCGAGTCGCCTGTGCACGTGCACACGTGGTATCTGTTTTGGGTTGTGAGTTGAGTTAAGAGGAAGAAGAAGATGTTCTCGAGGTAGATGATGAGTTGACTCGAAGTCATACTCGAGGAAACGGGGTGCTGGCTCGAGTTCGTTCAGGGAAAACTTGCGTGGGTTTATAACAATTTTTACAATTTTAATATAACAAAGTTTAAAATGGAAAGGAAAGAAAACTCGAAGTTGGTCTCGGGATTTCTGTAATTTTGCTCGGGGGTTTTCAGTTTTGGCTCGGGTAGATTTTGGTTTACAGTTTTTAAAGCCTGACAGTGTTTTAAAATTTTAAAATGAGTTTAAAAATGTTAAGCAGGATTTAAAACAAAGTTTTAAATAAAATTTAAAAAGTATGGACTCAAATTTAAATTTGTATCCTAGTTTGAAATATATAAGTTTATAAAATTTAGAAGGTTTTAACAAATTTAAGATATTTAAAGTATAATTTAAAAAGGGTTTGAATTTAAATAAATTGGTTTAAAAATCTTTTAAATGTTAAGTGTTTCTTAACATTTGGATTTAAAAAGATTTTGTAAATTTGATTTAAGTCTTGGTTAAAGTTAAATTTGTTATTAAAATTTAAATCTTTAAAATTGAAATGAATAAAAGGAAGATTTAAAAGTAAAATATTTCCAAGTTCTTTGTTAATAATAATTAGAGTAGTTATAAAGGCTAATCTTTATTTTAAAGATTAATTAAGGTTTAATGATATATGAGTCATTAAATTAATAAGATAATTAAAGAATAATTTAATAATTTAATTAATTAATGATTTAGTGTTAATTAATTAAATAATTAAGATTTTAAGTAAATTAATTAAGGGTTAATTAATTTAGGATTAAGAATCATTTGATTAGATAAGTATGGATTATAAATAAATGATTTGGAATTAATTAATCAAGAGATTAAAGATTAATTAAGTAATTAATTAAGTAATTAAAGATTAATTGATTGGTAATTAAGAATTAATTTATTTGTAATTAATAATGGTTGAATTAAGTTTAATTATGTAAAGAAAATAATTATAGGATTGTTAATAATTAATGAGAGATCATTAATTAGGGATAATTAAATAATTAATTAATGAGATTAATTTTGATAATCAATTAGATTAATTAATTAATATGGAAAATTGGTTAAGTATAAATTACTTAATGGAAGTAATTAAAGGAATTAATTACTTAAGGTAATTAATTAAGTAAATTTGATAAGTTTAAATTAATTAGTTAAATTAATTTAAGATAATTACATGGTGGTTTGATAAGTATAATTACTTAAATGTAATTAATGAAGTGTAATTACTTAGGAAAGTAATTAAAGGTAATTATTGGATGTAATTAATTAAAGGAGATTTAAAAATGAAAGTAATTTGAGTTAATTACTTTGTATAATTAATCAAGGAATTAATTAAAAGATAATTAATTAAGGAGTAATTAATTTATGGAAGAAGTAATTAAGGGAAGTTAATTACTAAATGAGATTAATCAAAGGTGATTAATAAATGTGGCTAATTAAAGATTAAATATTAAATGTAATTAATTTTAATGGAGTAATTAATTAAAGAAGTAATTAAGAATCATTAATTAATATAATTAATGATATAATTAAGATTGATTAATTAAACTAATTAATCAATAATAAGTGATTAAAGTAATTAATTAATTATAATTAATCAAGGATTAATGTAATTAAGTATAGTTAATTAATTAATGAAGTAATTAAAGATTAATTACTGTAATGGTTTAAGATAATTAATTTGTGAAATTAATTAAGGATAAATTACTTAAAGTAATTAAAGGATGATTAATCAGGAATGATTAATTAAGATGGATACTTAGAATATGATTAATTAATTGGTTTAATTAATAATTAAGTAAGCAGGATTTATAGAATGAAGTAATTAATTTAATTCACTTTAAATTAATTAGAGATGATATAAATCATTACTTAGAGATGGATGAATGTTATTGAATGCTTATAATAAATGTTTGATATCTCTGATGAGATATATGCTGATCTGTGATATGGATGTTTTGGTTGAATTGGAATGATAATGTAAATTATCTGTTTGTGATGATAATATAGATTATCTATTGTGAATTATCTATCTGTGTGTATATAGATAAGAATTGAATTGTTTTAACTTTAAAACAACTTGGCCTTAAAAGATACGTTTTGGATTTCGATGAGACCGGGATCGGGTTTCCAGATTTGGATATCTGAATACCACATCGATTCAAATTAACGATATGTCGTGAATCTCAAGTGAAGATGAAGATTCAGAGTGCAAGGGTTATTGTCGTTAACTCTGAGGGTGATTCCAACACGAGTGTAACGAGATAATGCCTTCGGTTTTGTTCGAACCCGGAAAGAACTTGTATGGATTGAATGCTTTCAAAACATTGTCAGGTGGACGATGAGCATTCTAAGTGATGTGTTCTGATTAAAGGTAATCGTGACCTCAAGCCTCACCAACCGGGAATTGCTAAAACAGGGGAGGTGCAGCAAGGCTTCGTTGGTAGCACCCACTGAGAGTAAGGTCATCCCTGTCTAGAGAGTTCCTTTATTTCGGCTTAGTGGTGCAGTTGGCGACGGCCATCTGTGGGGTGATTTTATTCGGAATTATCCAATAAGGGATGGTTCCGGCTTTGTGTTGCAGGGTATTGGGAGTAATCCTCGGTACGGTGATCTAGGCCCCGTACTGTGATGAGCGGTACCCCGGTAGCTCTGCCATTGTATGGAATCTGATTTCCAATAAGTGCCATACGTGTTAGTTGTGCCCAACTATGTTGGAACGTGAGATGTAAGCATTCCAGCTATTTCTGTATTTTACTTGAAAACCCTAGACCCTATTATAATATAACTGGATTTCCTATCAAATGTTTTGGTTAGCGTAAGGTAAAAACTTACCCATGTTTATTTGTGGGGAGTCTTACGTGATACCTTTGTTTCCAAAAGGTTTTTCAAAGTTAAGCAAGTTTAACCTGTTACTCACACCAGACCCATGTCTGACCCAAGTGTTTATTTCTGTTTTATAAACTCTTGGGTACTCAAATTTTTACGAGTAGCCAAGGGATTCAGGTTTAGCATTGACGAATTGTGGAGGAGCAATGGAGCAGGAGGCTTCAGCGTGTAGATATATATAGTAGTTCCGCTGTGTTGATTTCTATGTTGATCTATGTGATAGTGTCTTGAATGTACTTGAGTTGTAATGTCTAGACAGATGTTTATAACTGTCTAGTATGTGATGTATATGCTGTGTAACTCTGATAGCTGTTGTATATGATACTATGTAATAGATTATGTTATTAATATAATTTATTCGTTCCGCTGTTAAGATTCTGATGTTGTTTCTTTCTCTCTTCTCTTCTTTTCTCTTTTCTATCCCTTTCTTTCTTATTGACGATGCGTCATTCTGTGGAATGAAAGGCGGGTCGTCACAGTTGGTACCAGAGCATTTGGTTGAGTGCATACCTAGTTCTGGAGTGGTGTTTATCTTGAGAGAGCGTATTTGTAATTTTAAATAAATATATATATATATATATATATATATTTCTACCTATTTGTTGGGTTACCCGTATAGGTTTTCCAATATAAGTTATAAGGGTAGATAGGGTGGTAGTGTGTGTAACATGACTACCAATGGTAGGAGTCTGAATAGTTGAGGTTGGAAGTGTATCGGACGAGACTGTAGACCTAATACCGTCTCGAGTGAGCTTTGTTATGATGTAAAGATTTCATCGATCTATGAAGGAAACCTGTTAAGGTTCGGAGTTTATCTTTGAAGTTGGATCTGTCGGTTAGGCAGAAGCGAGTGATGGTATCTTGGTAACTTCTGGAAGAAGTAGCTGTGTGATGAGATAAAGTGACTATGGATGTTCCCGAAGATGTTTTCTTTTGGAACAAGTTAAGGAAGTGTGTCTGCTTCGGTGTTGTGGCTGAGTTCTGCATGGTGTTTCTGTTTGGTTTGTGGTTCGAGTTTCTCGAAAAGCTTTGAGTTTGGAAGTCTTTGGCATCTGTGGCAGAAGTGCAACTCGGAGTATTCTGTGCATTGGCAGGAAGTTTTCTGGCTGAGCAGTTTTCTGAAGATGAAGTTCAGAAGCAATAGAGTGGATCCATTTCTTCGATGGATTGGATAGTTAAGTATAAGCTGTTCTGATTGGTAAAGAGAGAACAGTTTTCTTTGGAATTTAGCTGGGTTGATCGCAAAAGTGACTTGCGATTGCTGAGTATTCTCTTGAGTTATCTGAGATTTTCTGGGATGAGTTGTCCAGTTTGTGCTTGTGTTCTTCATCAGCATTTTCATTCTTTTCAGATCAGAGTGGTGTAGCGGAAGCAGTTTGGAGTGAATCTCTGGATAGGAGAAGTAAGTTTGGAATCTATTGATATTTGTGAAGTAGAGTGGTGTTTTGGATTATGGGTAGATCTTGAGAGGATCATTTGGTTAAGTTATTTTTGGTCCTGTTTGTTTCAAGAAGCATCAGCAAAGGTTGAGCTGATCAGGAAGGATTTGTAGTCAGCCCAGGATCGTCTGAAGGATTTTGTGGATAAGAGACGGAGGAATATTGGATCTCTTCTGTGTTCTGATTTGGATAAGAGCTTGGTCTTCAAGATTGAATTGTCAGTTTGGATGACTGGAATTCGATGTATTTTACGTATCTCTGAGGGAGTGCGTGTTTGATCTATCTCTGGTTTTGGAACCAGCAGTTCTGGAGGATTTGGTTGTTGAGTCAGACTCGTCTGTAGTCTGATATCTTGTTTAGTTTTGTAGATCTAGATGAGTAGAAGCTCTATAGCTTAGTAGCATTGATTGTTTGGATTCTGTAGAGCGAGTATCCCGGTATTTATATTTGGGAAACTCTAGGAAATTCTATCCAGAATTTTGTCTGGATAGTTAGAATTGTTTGATTGGGTGAATTGTTTGCTATGGTTGTTAGCATATGGATGATAATATATGCTTGTGATTTAAATAGATTATTAAATTACCTTTGTTTTAAATTTCGGGGACGAAATTATTTTAAGGGGAGAGGAATGTGATATCCCGGGATTTTGGGCAATATCAATTTAATAATCTGTTTAAAATAATTAAATTGATTTGAATAAAATTTGAATTGATTTAATAATCTAATTAAATAAATATTTAATTAGTGAATTTTATCTTTTAAAAACTAATAAAATGATTTCTATTTATAATATATATATATATATGAGTATATATTGTAAATAGATTGACTTTGGTTTGTAATTTAATAAATAAATAAAATCTTATTTTTAAATTCTAATATACATCTTTGATAATTTGGAAATTATGATTTATTTAATATCAAGCTTTTCAAAGCTATTTAAACAAAATAACTATATGGTTTTAAATAAATTAATAATAAGGTTTATTTTATTTTCTTTTTAAATATTGCTTAATAAATATGATTTAAGAGAATATATATATATATATATATATATATATATGTTTAAAATACAATTCACATATGATATGTTAATTCATTTAGTAATAGAAGTAATTTATAATCTCTTTTATAAGTTATTTTAAAATTGATAAATTATTATTTTAAACAATATTATTAATATATTGTTTTAAATATAGAGATAAATAGATTTTAATGTAAATAGGATTGTTATTTCAAATTGAATGTGTTGTTTTTAATTGACTTTAAGTTGGAGTTTTAAATATAATTTGAGTTTGAATTTAAATTAATTTTGAAATTTAAAAAGAGGAAATATTTTAAATATTTGGATTTTTATAGATATTTGGATAAGCTCTTATTTATAAGTAAAATTGGTTTATTTCTTTAAAAAATTATCTATATATATATAAATAAGTAATAAGTATTTATTAAATGAAGAAAAAGGTTTTTACATTTAAAATAAATATTAATTAATTAAAAGGACATGTGTAAATTCCTAAGGCATCATTATAACATGTGTTGTAAAATTAAGGTATGAGGAAGACAAGTGTCATATTTAATTTTTGTTTTCTTTTATTTATTTTTTTAAATCAATTCAGCCTACATATGCATGTTTTCCTCATCTTCATTTCTTTTCTAACCTTCATTTTCAAGAAGAAAATCTGTAATCAATATACTCCTAAAACCAGAAAATAAATTCAATAACCTGTATCATTTCTTCAATCTGTAATCAAACCCCTCAAAGCAAAAATCAAAACAAAGCCTGTAATACATTCTTCAATCTGTAAATCAAATCTCTGTAACCCATTTTCCAAATCAAAGTCTTTTAGTCTGCAATTTCTTTTCAAAATCTGAAAGCAAGAAAAACCTGAAATCTAAAGCAATATCTCAACAAAGAAGCAAGGCATCTCTGCATGCAACTGAGATCTTTTCAAACTAAAGCTAACATTCAAGTTTAAAAGGTTTTAAAGATCAAAAGGGCATTTCAGTTAAAGATATTCAAAGGCTTTTTCAAAAACTGTTTCAAAGGGGAGGCTCTGTTCTTAAAATTGGTGAGTAACATTCTTCTTATAAATTTAAGTATATAGGTATTTGTTTGCATGTGGAAATCTGGAATAAAATGTGTATTGTATGGATGAATATGATTGAAATTTCTATGTATATGGTTGGATATATAGATGCATACTTATGTTATACCTGTTCTTACCTGTTCTTACTTTTAGAAGTTAAAATCATGATCGAATTTAATTCCTCTTGATATAATCTCTGATAGGACTTAGAATTCAAACTATATTTGTTTGTTTAAATCATGGATTACAGTTTAAAATTTTATTTAGTTAAAATAAAATTTAAAACTACTCTGAAAACCATAAGAACAGTTCAAGCTTAACATATGTCAAAATCTAAACATCTTAATTCATCGATTCAGGCATATGATCTGAATCCTGGTGTGAAAACATGATTTTTAAGATTTGAATCATGATTTTTAGAAGTAGGATGAGAGAGCAGTTCGTGGTTGAACAGATTTTACTCTTTGGGTAATCTCTGATGATCTAAGTGCTCGGCGAGGTTGTGGTTTCAACTGGAGATAGAGGGATGATCGGAGAATTCGAGAAAAATGTCTGATGATGGTGAAAAGCACTGTGGCGAAGGGGTTTGATCGGGGAAGTTTATAACCCTAGTTTTAGTGAGGTTGGGAAATGGGTTCGTCACGACGTCCAAAGGGGATCGAGTTCATCTGAACTCTGGGGATCTGAAGCTTGAAGGATGACGAAGACATGGCCAGAAGTTCTGGTGCTCAGGTGGTCTCGATCGATGAGGCGAGTCATTTGTGATCGTAGTTCTGGTTCCAGGTGAGGATCGTGATGCTCGAATTCGATGGTGATGTTTGTTAGTGGTTCTGGTGATTGGGATCGCGAGTAGTGGTCGTAGACGACATGTCGGCGTTGGAATCGGTGGTCGAAGGCGATCGAGTCGCTTGTGCACGTGCACACGTGGTATCTGTTTTGGGTTGTGAGTTGAGTTAAGAGGAAGAAGATGTTCTCGAGGTATATGATGAGTTGACTCGAAGTCATACTCGAGGAAACGGGGTGCTGGCTCGGGTTCGTTCAGGGAAAACTCGCGTGGGTTTATAACAGTTTTTACAATTTTAATATAACAAAGTTTAAAATGGAAAGGAAAGAAAACTCGAAGTTGGTCTCGGGATTTCTGTAATTTTGCTCGGGGGTTTTCAGTTTTGGCTCGGGTAGATTTTGGTTTACAGTTTTTAAAGCCTGACAGTGTTTTAAAATTTTAAAATGAGTTTAAAAATGTCAAGCAGGATTTAAAACAAAGTTTTAAATAAAATTTTAAAAGTATGGATTCAAATTTAAATTTGTATCCTAGTTTGAAATATATAAGTTTATAAAATTTAGAAGGTTTTAACAAATTTAGGATATTTAAAGTATAATTTAAAAAGGGTTTGAATTTAAATAAATTGGTTTAAAAATCTTTTAAATGTTAAGTGTTTCTTAACATTTGGATTTAAAAAGATTTTGTAAATTTGATTTAAGTCTTGGTTAAAGTTAAATTTGTTATTAAAATTTAAATCTTTAAAATTGAAATGAATAAAAGGAAGATTTAAAAATAAAATATTTCCAAGTTCTTTGTTAATAATAATTAGAGTAGTTATAAAGGCTAATCTTTATTTTAAAGATTAATTAAGGTTTAATGATATAGGAGTCATTAAATTAATAAGATAATTAAAGAATAATTTAATAATTTAATTAATTAATGATTTGGTGTTAATTAATTAAATAATTAAGATTTTAAGTAAATTAATTAAGGGTTAATTAATTTGGGATTAAGGATCATTTGATTAGATAAGTATAGATTATAAATAAATGATTTGGAATTAATTAATCAAGAGATTAAAGATTAATTAAGTAATTAATTAAGCAATTAAAGATTAATTGAATGGTAATTAAGAATTAATTTATTTGTAATTAATAATGGTTGAATTAAGTTTAATTACTTAAAGAAAATAATTATAGGATTGTTAATAATTAATGAGAGATCATTAATTAGGGATAATTAAATAATTAATTAATGAGATTAATTTTGATAATCAATTAGATTAATTAATTAATATGGAAAATTGGTTAAGTATAAATTACTTAATGGAAGTAATTAAAGGAATTAATTACTTAAGGTAATTAATTAAGTAAATTTGATAAGTTTAAATTAATTAGTTAAATTAATTTAAGATAATTACTTGGTGGTTTGATAAGTATAATTACTTAAATGTAATTAATGAAGTGTAATTACTTAGGAAAGTAATTAAAGGTAATTATTGGATGTAATTAATTAAAGGAGATTTAAAAATGAAAGTAATTTGAGTTAATTACTTTGTATAATTAATCAAGGAATTAATTAAAAGATAATTAATTAAGGAGTAATTAATTTATGGAAGAAGTAATTAAGGGAAGTTAATTACTAAATGAGATTAATCAAAGGTGATTAATAAATGTGGCTAATTAAAGATTAATTATTAAATGTAATTAATTTTAATGGAGTAATTAATTAAAGAAGTAATTAAGAATCATTAATTAATATAATTAAGATTGATTAATTAAACTAATTAATCAATAATAAGTGATTAAAGTAATTAATTAATTATAATTAATCAAGGATTAATGTAATTAAGTATAGTTAATTAATTAATGAAGTAATTAAAGATTAATTACTGTAATGGTTTAAGATAATTAATTTGTGAAATTAATTAAGGATAAATTACTTAAAGTAATTAAAGGATGATTAATCAGGAATGATTAATTAAGATGGATACTTAGAATATGATTAATTAATTGGTTTAATTAATAATTAAGTAAGCAGGATTTATAGAATGAAGTAATTAATTTAATTCACTTTAAATTAATTAGAGATGATATAAATCATTACTTAGAGATGGATGAATGTTATTGAATGCTTATAATAAATGTTTGATATCTCTGATGAGATATATGCTGATCTGTGATATGGATGTTTTGGTTGAATTGGAATGATAATGTAAATTATCTGTTTGTGATGATAATATAGATTATCTATTGTGAATTATCTATCTGTGTGTATATAGATAAGAATTGAATTGTTTTAACTTTAAAACAACTTGGCCTTAAAAGATACGTTTTGGATTTCGATGAGACCGGGATCGGGTTTCCAGATTTGGATATCTGAATACCACATCGATTCAAATTAACGATATGTCGTGAATCTCAAGTGAAGATGAAGATTCAGAGTGCAAGGGTTATTGTCGTTAACTCTGAGGGTGATTCCAACACGAGTGTAACAAGATAATGCCTTCGGTTTCGTTCGAACCCGGAACGAACTTGTATGGATTGAATGCTTTCAAAACATCGTCAGGTGGACGATGAGCATTCTAAGTGATGTGATCTGATTAAAGGTAATCGTGACCTCAAGCCTCATCAACCGGGAATGGCTAAAACAGGGGAGGTGTAGCAAGGCTTCGTGGGTAGCACCCATTGAGAGTAAGGTCATCCCTGTCTAGAGAGTTCCTTTATTTCGGCTTAGTGGTGCAGTTGGCGACGGCCATTTGTGGGGTGATTTTATTCGGAATTATCCAGTAAGGGATGGTTCCGGCTTTGTGTTGCAGGGGATTGGGAGTAATCCTCGGTACGGTGATCTAGGCCCCGTACTGTGATGAGCGGTACCCCGGTAGCTCTGCCATTGTATGGAATCTGATTTCCAATAAGTGCCATACGTGTTAGTTGTGCCCAACTATGTTGGAACGTAAGATGTAAGCATTCCAGCTATTTCTGTATTTTACTTGAAAACCCTAGACCCTATTATAATATAACTGGATTTCCTATCAAATGTTTTGGTTAGCGTAAGGTAAAAACTTACCCATGTTTATTTGTGGGGAGTCTTACGTGATACCTTGGTTTTCAAAAGGTTTTTCAAAGTTAAGCAAGTTTAACCTGTTACTCACACCAGACCCATGTCTGACCCAAGTGTTTATTTCTGTTTTATAAACTCTTGGGTACTCAAATTTTTACGAGTAGCCAAGGGATTCAGGTTTAGCATTGACGAATTATGGAGGAGCAATGGAGCAGGAGGCTTCAGCGTTGTAGATATATATAGTAGTTCCACTGTGTTGATTTCTATGTTGATCTATGTGATAGTGTCTTGTATGTACTTGAGTTGTAATGTCTAGACAGATGTTTATAACTGTCTAGTATGTGATGTATATGATGTGTAACTCTAATAGCTGTTGTATATGATACTATGTAATAAATTATGTTATTAATATAATTTATTCGTTCCACTGTTAAGATTCTGATGTTGTTTCTTTCTCTCTTCTCTTCTTTTCTCTTTTCTATCCCTTTCTTTCTTATTGACGATGCGTCATTCTGTGGAATGAAAGGCGGGTCGTCACATAATATGTCTATAGTAAAATAAAAGTATTAAAATAGCGTTAAAGCGTTACCCATATCCCCCTTAACATATTTTATATATTCCCGTAGTCTATACAATGCCGTACGCTCCTCCGAGAGGTTTACACAGAGGACACCACATAGGTACGATACAAAACAAACTCGTAGAAGGCACGATAGGGCATGCGACAAGGCACTCGAGGCAATGCCAGGGTAGATATACCGTTTGCGTATCCGGACTGGTGGTAACGCATAGAAGCTACTACCGCCCACCTTGTGATACACTTCCAAATCAAAGTCGAAGGGTGCACCCAATCAAATCACAAAAGCAATAGAATGGTATCGAAGAAATGAGCCCGATATGAGGAATGACCTCACTTAGCCCGGCGTGGCTCCTGTTTTAGCCGCATCAAGTTGACTCACGGGAGTCAGGGTCACGTAAATACCATATAGAATCGTCACTAAACCATCCCACTTCATTCTGGACTCTCCACCACGCACACAGTTGTTAAAGTGGTTTTCGGTATTGGCAGAGAGTATGACAATATCTGATCCCGGTCTCTTTAACAACCAAACGTTATTATAACACCGTGGTCATTTTCAAATAATTGATACTTCAAAATCAAAATATCATATTCATTTTGAAACTATAACAATTCAATATCATTATTCACTTAAATAATATTCATTTCCAGAATCGTAACACTTTCAACAATTATAACCGTTTCGAAAACATAACATTTTTGAAATCATAGCACTTTAGAAATCATAACACTTTAGAAATTATGACACTTTGAAATCATAACACTTTGAAATCATAATACTTTCCACTCAAACAGTTTAGATATAGAAAATAGTATATGTAATAAAATAGATTATAAAATAAAAATAGTTTATATAATAAAATAGTTTATATAATAAAATAGTTTATATAATAAAATAGTTGTATATTAAAATAGTTATCAATTAAAAATAGTTTATATTAAAATAGTTAGTATATTAAAATAGTTTTATATTAAAAATAGTTTATATTAAAATAATTCATAAAGTAAAATATTTTCTTATTTAAAATACATTATATAAAATAAAATATAGTTTCCTCAGATTTCACAAATCGATTCAGATCAACTTGAGTTCCAAAATTCAATTTAATTTAATCTCAATTCAGTTCAAAACCATTTAAAATTTATATCGATTTCAAATACATATATAAACTAAAATTTAAACCATTTCAATTTCAATAGATTTCAAAACTTAAATTCATTTATATTTCAAATTCAACTTTACTATTTTTTATATATTGAAAATTCACTTAGTCATTCCAATTTCATTTAAATAAAACCTTAAATTACACTTTATATAAACTAAACATTCCCTTCAATTTATTTACTTGAAATATTCATTTAATCACTTTAAATCAAAATCAAGTTATAAATCATATCTTTAAAATCTCAAATTTAATAAGTTTCAAATCGGTTTTATTTAAGTAGGTTTCAAATTAATTTCAAATTAATTTCTATTTCTCTTTCCAACTAAATTTATTTAAATTATTATAAAATCTATAAAAATATATTGTCTTAAATCAATATTTATTAAAACCACATTTTTTTCAAAACCTTGGAAATCATTTTCAAAAATATATATATATATAGACCAACGGTGTTTGTATATAATTTTCTATCCTATGGTCAAGTGATACAGATATTTATCATTTCAATCCGAAATTTAAATATATACTGGTATATATTATTTCAACCCGCAATCCCAAATTCAACGTCAATGAAAATCGCTTGGGTTTATCATTTCAACCCATAACGATTTTCTCCTATTCTACAAGATCGTTCGGGTATGTATCATTTCAACCCATAGGGATTCTATATTTACAGGGAACTTGCAGAATGATAACAGATATAATAATATAATGTATCAAACAGGCATATATCATCAATATAAATAACAGATAATGGTGTCAGATGTCACCGGTGAACAGATACAGACAATAACATATATATAGCAATGTAAATAACTAACAGCAGTATATTTCAATTTTCGTTTCAATTGAAATCAAATTTAATAAATATAAGAACATAAATCGTGAGTGACCGCTCACCTTCCGAGGTTAGAGATGAACGGGAATGGGAGCGAATAGACAAAGACAAGCATACAGATCAAGCGAGCAGGACAACGATAAGTTAGGATTTTGCCGCGATAAATTTGATATTGAGAATGTCACTCAAAATGGACAAGAGATCGATGAACCACGATATAGTACATATATATAAAGTTTCAAAAACCAATTTAAAACATATAATTTCACATTGATATCAAATTCAAACACAAATGAAAAATAATAATATATATATATATGTATTTCAAAAGAAAAATCATTGGTTTAAATTAAACTAATATATTAAAGTCAAATATATATAAAATATATGTTGAAATAATTACTTATATATATAAAACACATACAATTCTTCATTTCAATCTAGTATATAGTAATATATAAGTACATACATGAACAGAATAGCTAGACTAATACATATATGATGTAATCACTTTACATATAACAGCAAACTAATAAATATAAAATCTATATATTCTAACATATTTACCTATAAAAGTTGCAAACATAAAATACTAAAAATACATAAACTGTCTATATAAATGTATATATTAGTTACTCAGGTCAAATATAGACTAACATATAACATATGTATAACTAGTATATAACTTATAAAAAAAACAAACGTAAAATTCTGTAATTCAATATGTATATATAATTTATATAACTAGACCAACTTATGCAGATAGCTACCCAATCTTACATGCAAAATATAACTTACTTTATAATATATATATATATATATAAAACACAAGACAGTTCTAAACAAAATTTCGAAATATATATATATATATATATATAAACACACTTCGACACTACTATTTTCATTATAACTTATTTACACTTATATATTAAACAAACATGCTTATATCTATATCTATCTATATTGTAACCATATATCCTAACACTAATAGATTGTAAATATATATAGGACTAACATAACATATATAACTCTACAGATAACCTATATATATACCAATACAAAAACCAACTCATGCCCATAAACTAATATATATATATATACTTGTATAAATTCACAGATTGTATCATATTTTACTTTGTAAACTGTAATGAAATTTTGTAACAACATAGCATGAACTTTGTATATTTTATAGATATTACCTATATACCTATTTTTCACAGCACTGAATATATATATATAAAAAAACAATAAGAAAACACATATTTAAAAATTTAAAACACAACCAATACAAAACTAATATATATATATATACACACACACACTCACGCATATAACTAAATATATTAATATATACTATATATAATATAAAACACGTATTTAAACAACCTTTATATATATTTGGAAAAAAATAAATCAAAACCTTTATGTATATAAACACTTGTAACCAAATATATATTTTTGAAAAGCTAATATATATATATATAATCCCATAACTATATATATATATAAGATGCTATATAAGTTTATATACCTATATACAAAAGGGGAGGGGTGCATCGGAGGCCGCACTGGCGATCTAGAGAGTGAGATCGAGCGGTGACAGCCAGGGGCGAAGGATAGTTTGGCGCGAAGAGGAGGGGTGGCTGTGCTTGGAAGGTTAAGGGAAGGGTGCAGTGATGTGGCTATCGATCCGGGTGATGATAGAGGGGGTTGCTCGGCTAGGTGGGCTCACGGCAAGGCAGGTGGTAGTCATGAAGTGGTCGGCCTTGAGATGGTGGAGTGGTTAAGCAAAAGGAGGTAGTGTGGCCGATCAAATGAAGATGATAAAGGTTTCGGCCTACTTGTTTTGGGGGTGGGGATAAAGTGATGTTGGCCCGTTATCATAAGGAGAGGGAGAAAATATTTTGAGAAAATGGGAAGAAGAATAAATACTTACTGTGAAAATCTATGCAGGAGGAAGAACAATGAATAGCCAAAAAGTAGAAGTGCAAACATACAACTTATATAAAAATTTTATATTTCCAACTGATGGAAATAAATGTAGCGAACCATCAATGCATTGAAATAATTGAATAGTAACAGCAGATAATAAATGCCCGCGGCCGTTCATTACAGCCGTTTGAAATTTGAATGGACATCAAAAGTGGTATCGATACAGAATCGTTTTTTTTCGATTTTTCGATGTGTACCGGACTTCAAAACACAGAATTGAATATACCACAAAGATCAGCACGACGAGGCGATCAAAACGGTATTCAGATATTAGTGGTACGATCATCCTATCAAAAGTCGATAATCGGTACCGAAATTGCAGCTAATTTGCCAAAAATAAGAAAAACAGAGAAATAGCAGTCCAAATTTGAAGAAACAAAATATGACGTCTCACTTAGAAGATGATTTACAAATTTATTGTATAAAAATATTCAGGTTTTGAAAACATTTTATTATCATCAAATATTAACTGATTTAAACTGAAATAAAATTTCACAAGAAAATAAACTTCTATATTATCTGATGAAAATTTACCATTTGCTATGTTAAAATAGACGTATTCCAAATATCAAATTTTCATTTCCAAAATCAATTATAAAATTTTAAGCAAAATTTCAGTTAATTACGTTATTAAAACCGTTAAAATTTACGGGTCGTTACAAAGGACGTCTTTGAAAATTTTACTACTATTGATGGAAATCAAGTTAGATAAAACTAAGTATAAACATCGTGTAATTAGAATTCCATAGTTTGACTATAAGATGTTTATAAAAACATTGAAAGGATTAATAAGGAATGAAAACTCGATGAGTCGAGGAATATAAAAAAGGTCAAAAATTTTGAAAATGAGTTTTCAAAAGATTTGAAATAGTATATTTGGAATGTTTTTTTGACAGAGGATTTCAAAAGGATTTTGAATGAGATAAAACATTTTGATAGAAATCTCAATTTTTTTTCAAAGATTGGTTTGGGGAGAGGGAGGGATAATACCAAGTGCTTGGAATATCCTTTCACTTAAAAAGGTTACAGTTAAGACCGATTTATATTAGCATATGCCTATGTAAAAAAGACATTTACAACTTGACATTAGAATGAGTTAGAATAAGTAAAAGCTTAGTGCCTATATCTAAGCGAATGCATCTACATTTGTAGAAACCATATGGAAGAAAGTATTCCAAGGGTGAGCCATCATGAGCAAATTGGGTTGAAAAGGATAATCTCATTATCCTCTCAAGCAATGATGAAGTACCATCGAAATAGTCACTGAGCATCGTTTGGCCTTGGGTTGATGGGGAGTGTATCCTGTACACCGAAAGGGATGAAGACGAGCACTCAATGGCGGGAATGCTCATCCCCCCCACCACTCCAGGAATTATTGTATATCTAGTGATGATAAGTCAGCACGAGCCTCGAAAGGAATATAGATAACAGATCCAGTTAGTTCTGAATTGGAACACATAGCAGAATCGGAGCCTATGGACCGGGAATCCAAATACATGGAAGACCCAAAAACCATAATATCAGACCATAATAGCACATATAGCAATCTGATTTAGGAAATGGAAGGAGAACACGTTATTTGGCAAGAAGAATCATCCATTTCTCACATCAACTGGGATGGAATGGACGGAGATGATGAGGAAATATTTGAGGAAGAAGATGATGTGTTTCAACACCCATGGGAGGTTGAGATGTAAGGACTCTAAGAAATAACAGAAGGTGAAGTAATGTAGGAAGTACCTGTTGGTCTCGGTCACGTTTAATGGAACCAGCCACGACTACCTTATGTTGAAGGAGAGATGCGACACTTAGAAGATGGAAATGATGTGGATGACAAGAAGGAGTGTGACGAAGAAGGGATTGGAGAAGTTATGATAGATTTCGGATATTGGAGCGCCCCATCGGCCTCCAATTCAGAAGAAAGAGGAAGATGATGATTGAAAGCGGTTTTTGTCTATCTATTTAGTATATCTATATATAGCTTACGTATGATATGAGATGTGATGTTGTGTTAGTTAGTGATGTATAGTATTAGTGTTATGTATCATACTATGTACCTAGATAGGAGTTGTATGCTTTAGGCATGACCTGTGTCAAATTTGGATCTTTGATGTAAATTATGAAGTGTATAATATAAATATGCCATTTCGCTTTCAACTTCTTTCATTGCAATTACATGAATCAATTATATGAATCAATGAGAATCCTTAATTAAAGAAGTGGAAAAATCTTCTATTGAATTCAAAATGGATTTTTTCTAAAGATTTTGAATATATATATATATATATAAAAGAAGTTTTGATTAATGAAGAGATATTAATTAAAGAAGTACGTTTTGACTAACAAAGAAGTTATATCACATACAAAGGTATTACAATTAATATTGATTTAAAAGAAGTAATAGATAATATAAGAGGTTTAACTTGAATGATTTCTCAGAAACATTATTATATATATATAAAGAGTGTGGATTATTTCATTACCCAATTCAGATCTAAGATTCGAGTAGGGAACTTTGAGGTGTTTACACTGGTCAAAAAAAGAGTTATCGCTCGATTCTTAATGACGAACATTGATGAATATTTGTGGTTGGATAATTGAGTTTTCTATCATAGTTCAGAGCTAGGCGAGGAAAACTAAAATTATGATCGTAAAGCATGATTAGAGTCCATATTAATGGATCAAAGGCTCAATACTAGTTCGGGAGTAAATTTGTGGATTCGAATAGTAAATCGAATTAGATATTGCGTACAGATGATCTATATACAACGTATATTTGTAAGTTCAAAAATAAATATTTTGGACAAACACCTTTGAGTTTTGCGTTGTAATTTCGAGGATGAAATTCTTTTAAGGGAGGAAGTATGCAACGACTCGTAAATTTATCAATTTGATAAATTATATTTATTTTTATATATCCAAATATAAGGCTTCTTAACATAGATTATGTTGTCTCAAATAGTAAATAAGGATGGTAATCTTATTTTGAATAAGTATTTAAAAAAAATATACTTAGGAAAAATATCAATAAAATGACCGAAAACCTTTTATCGATAAACAACTCTATAATCGTAAAATATTGTGTACGGAGCTATGGAGCTATATAAATACACTTATTTTTATAATTGAACAATAATATGAGATGAAATAATTTATTTCATTTTTGGAAATTGAATATATTTATGACATCATTAGTGATGCCATTATATATAATAATTGATTTATGATTTTAAATTGAGGTTTAAGGATTTAATAATCATTTAATTATTACAGTAATTGTTTTAAATGATAATAATTCATTTTAAATAGCTATAAAGTGATAGTAAATCATTTACAATAGTTTTATAAAGATATATATATATATATATATATTTGAATTGAAAAAAAATAAGAAAATGGATGTCGCTTTATCGCTATAATAGCGATTTTTGTAAATAATTGTTAATATTAAAAATTAAATGTGATCATTTTAATTAGTTAAAAATGATAAGAAATTAGTTTTCAATTTTTTTGCAATTATATGTATTTTAATTAATAAGTGGAAATATGATCGGGAATTGGTTTCCCGAGAAGTTGTTCAAAGTCGGTGAATCATTGTTTATTCTCTTGTGCACGTACATGTATGTATATATACATGTCTAATGCGCACATGAACATGTATAAACATACAAATATTCATGTACACATATACACACACATATACATATGAAAATCTCTAAGATATTTTACTTTTCTTACCATTTAAGCAACCCAAAAGCATCCATCAACTCACCTCACACCATATCACCTCAAGCAAATGGGGGGGGGCATGGCCGTGCATCCTTGAAGAGGATGGGGTGGGTGTTTTAGTCCATGGACTTTTGGATATTTATTTTCAAAGTTTTCCTATAAATACCCACCCCTTTCTTCATAAATTCCTAGCACTTATTCTTCATCTTCTTTTCCACTTTCAAGGTATTTTCATGGCTTGTTGTCTTAGCAAAATAATGGAGAAAATTATTTCAAAAAAACTAAATTATGATTATATTAAATTGTTAAACCGCTTTAAAATGGCTTAAAATTTTTAAAAAGGTTTATAAATGTATTATAAATACTAAAATCCAGTTTGGTGAACTTTTGAACAAGTTATGAAAATTGAGTCAAAAATAGGCGCGTCGCGTAACGACAATTCACGATTTCACGCTTGAAAGTTAAATCCATTTATACGATGGATTCAGAGTCGGAATTCTTTGGATTTCTGAACTCTTATAATCATAGTTTTCAAAAAAAAGGAAAAGATCGAGATTTCGTTTATTAGATTTTGAAATATGAGCAAAACAAGTTTTCAAAATAGTCACAGTTTGGCAGTCGGAAACAAAAGCAATAAATTCTTTATAAATGATATTTTTAAATTCTTATGGGATAAATTTTGTAAGTCTTTTAAAATGTTTCAAAAGAGATTAGAGTTATAAAAATGTATTTTTAAATGATGGAAAAGTTGTTTTGATCAAATAATCCTTAAAAGCACTATTCGCAGCACTTTTTATAACTTTTGAAATATGACTTTAAACTTAAATATTATTTTCCAAATCTCTTATAAATATTTTCAAATAAATAATTAAGTATTTTAAAGATGATTTGAAGGTTTTATAACTTATTTTAAAAGGTTTAAATAAATCATTTAAAGAAAAGATGTTATAATTAAGTGATTTAATCTTGGCTTTAAAAGCCGACGAGTAGACTAATTTTTCTATTTGTGAGATCTGGTGTGAGGTGCTTAAACTGAGGAGATATTCAGAAGCAACCAGTGCCCTGACTCACTTAGCCTCTTTCTTGGGCGAGGAATAGATAAGGTCGAAATATCGAAAATGAGACAAGTATAAAAGATTCAAATCTACAAATTTAATTTAATTCAACTTGGATTATATAGAGATAATCTTCTTATGCTTGGCATTAAATTCCGAGGAGGAAAATCGTACTATCCATGTGAATTTAATAGGTGATTTCACCGTTATTCGATGGATAGTAAATGTTGAATATGGAAATTGATGTTAAGTAGAATAAGTATAATTTCTATCAACCCTTTTTTTACTCAATAATGTTCCCGATATGACTCATGAAAATGATTTGGTATTTCCAAAGTTAAAGAGAGGTTTAATGATTTTGTACATACCGGAAAGAAATGTTTTAGAGATATATATCTCTAGAAGATATGTTTGATAAAAAGAAAGTAATTAATCAAATGATAAACACCTATTTACCTAATATCTTTTTATCGATGATTGGTTCGAAGGAACCAAGGTCGGATTTTAATGATTCTTATCTGAAAACCACTTCAAGCCAATTTATGTATTCGAAGTGAAGACTTGGATTGGTAGTAAATAGAATGAAGGGCTGCTTGTTACTGACCCTTGGGTGAAATTTACCATATTATATATATATATATGTGTGTGTGTGTGTGTGTGTGCGCGTGTGCATGTGTGTGTGACATTAGTATCTTCATTTGATCTTCCATGCAAGGTCCGCTCGCTACTAATCCTTGGGTGATTCCTGAAAGTATGTGGTAGGACAGTTCCTTTGGTTTGTCCTGTTCTCGATCAACTTGTATGGTCAAATGTATGACGTTGCATTTCTAATCTAATTGATTGATCTCTATAAATGTATCATCTGTTTGGTGATAGGGAAGGCAAATTATCTTAACTTAACACCCTTTCTTGAAGCATGCAAACTCTGGAGTTATACGTATGTAGAAATCAGTTATGTGATCATGGAATGGCAGTGTGGCATTCATAGTGGAATATGTGTTATGTGAAAGGTAATTGTTAACTCAAGCCTTATCCAGTAATGGCTAAAACAGGGTTGCTTCAGGGGTATGTAGGTTGCTCCCTTAAGGGTATGGTCATCATCCTTTTAGATTAATCTCTATATGTCGAGTATGTTGTGGCCACGGATAGGTCGATTACGACCGTGATGATGTCATATTCTATCCTATTCGCCACTAGATGAGACTATGTGTAGGCCGGTTCTGATTCGCAGAGGTTTCGATGACGTCGATCCTCGGTACATTCCTCTAGACATGTAGTGTACAGAAGGTAGTCCCTTACCTTGCCATTGTAGGAAAATCCATTCTCTAATAAGTGCCTTCGGATTTGATTAACCTGCTTCGTAGCTAGTATGCTGGAATCTAATTAATGTAACTATTTCGGCTAAGATTCATAAGTTTATTTGAAAAGTATTTTCAAAATAATTTCCTTAAAAATAATATTACCAGATTTTACGTAGTAAAATTTTTGGTTATCATAAGGTAAAAAACCATTCCGTGTTTATGTGGGGCGTGGTCCTATGAGATATCCATGTTTTCAAATATTCGTATTTTGAATTTCTTATACCAGTTCCATGACCGACCCGAAGTTTATTATTTTCCCCTTAAACTCCAGGTGCCCTATTTTTTGGGGCAGCCTAGTAGTCAGGTTTAGTTAGAAGAAATCAGGAAGAGCTTGGAGCATAGAGTTAGAAGATTCTTCCGTAGACCATTGCCCTTTTTCACCACACTTGTGTACTATTGGATTCCGCATTCGTAAGGATAGATATTTATAACTGTCCATGTTCAACTCTGATAAATGTAATTAAAATTCCAGGGTAAAGATATATATATATATATATATATATTGAAATAATAATGTTACTCCATTCGTGTAAGATTCTGTTCTATCTTTATTTTCATTTACTCCATGATAACCTGCCTCCCCGACACTTGGATTTTCTTTATACTTAAAAGAAGTAAAAGATAATATAAGAAGTAAAAGATAATATAAGAGGTTTAACTTGAATGATTTCTTGGAAAGATTATTATATATATAAAGAGTGTGGATTATTTCGTCACTCAATTCAGATCTAAGATTCAAGTATGGAACTTTGAGGTGTTTACATTGGTTTGAAAAAGGAGTTATCACTCGATTCTTGATGACGAACATTAATGAGGGTTTGAAGTTGGATATTTGAGTTTTCTATCATAGTTGAGAGCTATGCAAGGAAAACTAAAATTCTGATCGAAAACCCGATTTGAGTCCACATTAAAGGATCGAAGGATCAATACTAGTTCGGAAGTAAAGTCGTGGATTCGAATAGTAGATCGAATCAAATATTGCATACGTATGATCTATATACATCGTATAACTATAACTTTAAAAATAAATATTTTAGATAAACACCTTTGGGTTTTGCGTTGTAATTTCGAGGACGAAGTTCTTTTAAGGGGGGTATGTAACGACCCGCAAATTTATCACTTTAATAAATTATATTAATTTTTAATTATCCAAATATAAGGCTTATTAACATATATTATTCCGTCTCAAATAGTAAATAAGGATGATAAACTTATTTTGAATAAGTATTTTAAAAAATATATAATTTGAAAAATATTGATAAAATGATCAAAAACCGTTTTATCGATAAACAACTCTATAATCGTAAAACATCTCATACGAAGCTGGATACATGCACTTATTTTTATAAATGAACAAGAATATGAAATGAAATAATTTATTTTATGTTTTGAAATTAAATGTATTTACGACATCATTAGTGATGCCATTATATTTAATAATTGATTTATGATTTTAAATTGAGATTTAAAGATTTAATAATCATTTTAATTATGTAATAATTGTTTCAAATGATAATAATTCATTTTAAATAGTTATAAAGTGATAATAAATCATTTATAATAGTTGATAAACATATATATATATATATTCGATTTGAAAAATATAAGAAAATGGATATCACTTTATCGATATAATAGCGTTTTTTTATAAATAATGGTTAACGTTGATTTATATGGTTTTATAAATCAAATGTGATCATTTAATTAGTTAAAATTAATAAGAAATTAGTTTTCAAATTTTGTTTACAATTATATGTACTTTAATTAATAAGTGAAAATGTGTCCGGGAACCGGTTTCTCGATTTTCAACGGTTTAATGAACGGAAGTTGTTCAAAGTCGGTGCAACGTTGTTTATTCTCTTGTGCACAAACATGTACATATATATACATTTCATATGCATATATGAACATATATAAACATATGAATATACATGTACACAACTATATACATAAACATGTGAAAATATCTAAGATATTTTACTTTCTTACCATTTAAGCAACCCAAAAGCATCCATCAGGTCACCTTACACCATATCACCTCAAGCATATGGAGGGGTAGGACATGGCCATGTGTCCTTGAAGGGGATGGGAGGGTGTGGGCAAGGGTGTTTTAGTCCATGGACTTTTGGATATTTATTTTCGAAGTTTTTCTATAAATACCCATCTCTTTGTTCATCAATTCCTAACACTTATTCTTCATCTTCTTTTCCACTTTCAAGCTATTTTCATGGCTTCTTGTCTTAGTAAAATAACGGAGAAAATTATTTAAAAGTAAATAAATTAGAATTATATATTTTAACAAATCCACTCAAATCCACTTCAAATCAACTTCTTCCCTCATCTATAACCCACAACCACTACCTCCATTCGCCAAAGTCGAACCTATTCCCCTCCTCCAACCTAGGCCATAAGCACCAAGGCTAAGTAGAGCCACTTCAAGGGTCCAAATCTAGATTCCATGGAGTTTAATTTCGAGATAGCGGAGCTATAGCCATTTTAAAATTAGTTCGAGTGAAAATGAAGGTGAGAAACTCTATATATATATATAATGATATGATTGGTATGGATGTTTACTATGCTTTGATCATCAAGTTTGGATGTTGATTATCTATTTATTTTGATATTGAAAAAAGACACGTTTAGCACATGGCGATTATAACAAAGACACTTTCCTTTAATAAATGAAAAGTATTTTCAAAATAATGTCATTAAAAATAATATTACCAGATTTTGGTTATCATAAGGTAAAAATCTATTCTTTGTTTATGTGCTTCGTAGTCTTATGAGATACCCTTGTTTTCAAATATTCATATTTTAAGTTTTTCACACCAGTCCCATGACTGACCCGGAGTTTATTCCTTTTCCCTTAAACTCTGGGCGCTCTTTTTTTTCGGACAGCCTAGTAGTCAGGTTTAGTTAGAAGAAATCTGAAAGAGCTTGAAGCATGGAGTTAGGAGATTCATCAGTAAACTATTGCCTCTTTTTCACCACACTTGTGTACTATTGTATTTCGCATTTGCAAGGACAAATATTTATGACGGTCCATATTTAACTTTGATAAATGTATTTAAAATTCCACTGTAAAGATATTTATATATGTATATATATATATATTGAAATAATATATGTTATTCTATTCACGTAGAATTATGTTTTGTATTTGTTTTTTTTACTCCATAATGATCAGTCTCTCCGGTACTAGGACTTGCGGCATGTAAATAACGAGTATGTATTACTGTCAATTTTTGAGGATCGAGGTGGCGGATCGTCATAATTTTTCTCTAACCATTTATTTAAAACTCGTTTAAAATAATTATAAGACTTATAAATCATCTTAAAATACTTAATCATTCATTTGAAATGATTACCAAAAGGATTGGGAAAGAATAATTAAGTTAAAACCATAATTTGAAAAGTTACCGAAACCGCTGCAAAAGCTGCTACGAATAGTATTTTTGAAGCTTCTTTGTTCAAAACACTAATTCCATTTCCTATATGTCCAATTTTATAACTCAAATCTATTTTAAAACATTTTAACACATTTATAAAATTTATTTCATATTTTTAAAGATTCAAAAATATCAATTTTAAAGCATTTGCCACTTGGTTTCCAAAACTGCCAAACCTTGATGTTTTTGAAAACTTGATTTGGACATAACTCAAATTTTGTTCAATGAAATCTTGATTTTTCTTCTTCATTTGAAAACTATAGTTATAAGAGTTCGGAAAATTCTTATTTCAAATCATTCCGAGCTATTCCACTTTACACATTGATTTAACTTTTATGGTGCGAAAATGTAAACTGCCATTACGCGACGCGACTATTTTGACTCCAATTTCATGTATTATCAAAAAAAATTCGAATTGAATTTTAATGTTTATAAAAAATTTATAAACCATTTAAAATCATTTTAAAGAGGTTTAACTAAGCCGTAACACATTAATAATTTATATATGAAAGTGATTCCCTTTGTGTGAATTTGAAGTGTATTTAACATGAATTATTTCCACAATCAAACAAACTTATCATTCCATCCAAATATGATAAAAAACCATAGAAAACAAGAGTATCATATCACCATATAATTTATAATAAAAATAAGTAGAGTTTCTCACTTTCATTGGTTTCTAATTCACGGAATATGATTATAGCTTCCCTATCATCGCGCCAAAGCTTATGAAATCAACCTACAACCCTCGGAAGTGTACATCCTATACTAGAGAGGGTAGATACTGGTCCTTGATTAGTGATGGAAGGTGGCTGTGAGTATAAGAGGAGAAGAGGAGATGATTGCTCACTTTGATTTCAAATTATAGTGATATACTTTGCGATATGGAAGTGTATTTCTCAACGGAGCTTCACTATGGCTATGGAATATTTTATGAATGCATGGAGGCCATTAACGAAGAGGAAGAAGAAGATAAAGAACTTAAGAAAGAAAGATGAGGAAGGTGTGAAAATTATGAGAAAATGGAGGGTGGTACTTATAGGAAAACTAAGTGAACAAATATCTAAATGTGAAATTACTAAACTACCCCTAATCCACACCCCCTCATACACACAACCAGTCCGCCTTGTCCTCCTCTCCATGTGTTGAGTGATGATGGTGTGTAAGAAGGTGATAGTTGATGGTTAGTTTGCTTTAGGATGCTTAAGGATGAAGAAAATGGAAATATCTTAGATATTTTCTTTACTAAGTGCATATACATACATACATACATACATACATATATATATATATATATTGTTATCCCGCCTTTTGGCAAGGCCGTGACACCAATAACTTGATTAGAAACCAAGGACAGTTCGTCTCGAAGATCGGTTATACACAGGTCCACTATGGATACTGGTAAATTTTTCCCGAGTCCGGATCGAGCTAAAATTGATATGACACGACAAGCAAAGCTATGAAAGCCAACGTTCCAAATTTCAAGACAATTGGAGTTCGTATGCTCAAGATATGATCAATGCAAGTTTTAATTTGTTGAAGGCTGTCAAATTTGCATCGCTTCTGTTCGCATCGATCCTGTTCGCATCGCTTCTGTTCGCATCACTTCACTATTCACATTGATGGATACAAATTATAGCTGTTTTCCCTTTGCATCGATCATAACTCAAAATCTACAAGTCCAAACGCTAGCAAATTTTCACAGGAGCTTGTGTACCACCTTGGGAATGTTCCTGATCGATCTCGACTCGATCGGACAAAATCTCGATCGATGCAGATTTGGTTTGTATAGATCACCGATGGAGTGCAAACAGCATGGGATCGATCGCGTAGGCCCACCCACATGGAAGAAGAGGTCTTCCGAGATTTGAGCGAGATATTTGCTGCCCACGCCTATAAATAGTGACCCTAGACCTACAGAAAATGGACTTTTGGCTTCTCTACGCCGGTACTCTGCCGAAATCATTATTAATCTTCAGTTGTACTGTTGTAATCTCTTGTAAACCGCGAGTGAAATTCAATAAACATCAATCATTTCATAGTGGACGTAGGCAATTTGCCGAACCACTCTAAATCCGTGTGTTTCTGTGCATTTTCTTATCTGTTTATTGGTGTGTCTTGTTAGATCTACTTCATTTTACATTTATTTTCTTCATTTTATCTCTTCAAACACATACGAAGAATGTTGTGCCCAATTTTGGTACAAACACTTTGGTGCTTTCACTGAGAGAACCCAACTTTTCTCCTGCTCTATGGATCTACTACCGTCGTTGGATTGCAAAAATCAAAGGAGGAGATCCAGACCTATCGTCAAGTGGTTCCTTCTATTCTATTCAGATTGCCCTAGATCTAGGAGGAACTGCATTCATCAAGATTTTCATATCCATATTTTCGTATCCATGAAAATATGGTGATTTTCGTATCCATATTTTCGTATCCATGAAAATATGAAGTTTTTTGTATCCATGTTTTCGTATCCAGAAAATATGGTGATTTTCGTATCCATGTTTTCGCTCCTAGAAAATATAACAACATTCGTATCGATCACTTTTCGTATCGATCAACATTCGCATCGATCAACGTTCGTATCGATCCATCTGCGTCCAATTACTATCGATACTCACAAGCAGTTCGTATCGATCATCTGCGTCCAATTCATATCGATACTCAGATACAGTTCGTATCGATCCATCTGCGTCCAATTCATATCGATACTCAGATACAGTTCGTATCGATCCATCAGTGTCCAATTTGTATCGATACTCAGATACATTTCGTACCGATCCATCTGCGTCCAATTCGTATCGATACTCAGATACAGTTCGTATCGATCCATCTGCGACCAATTCGTATCGATACTTAGATATAGTTCGTATCGACCCATCTGCGTCCAATTCGTATTGATACTCACATGCAGTTCGTATCGATCATCTGCGTCCAATTCGTATCGATACTCATATATAGTTCGTATCGATCCATCTGCGTCCAATTCATATCGATACTCACATACAGTTCGTATCGATCCATCTGCATCCAATTTGTATCGATACTCACATGCAGTTTGTATCGATCATCTGCGTCCAATTCGTATCGATACTCAGATACAGTTTGTATTGATCCAACTATGTGCATTTCGTATCGATCCTCAAATACCACTTCGTATCGATCTAGCTGTGTTCATTTCGTATCAATCCAAGTGCCCACTTTTCGGATCGTTCATTTTCACAAACGTCTGTATCGTTCAAACAGCGCAGAGCACCCGCATAGAGGATCGCAGCAACAAATGAAGGAACATTCCATCCACGCTTCTGATTGTTCCATGACTGAACAAGACATAGAGGATCGCAGCAACAAACGCTGAATTACAATCAAGGAATGTGTAAAGAAATAATACTCAACCGGTGCCCCCAGAGGCTGGAGAACCTAGCTAATATGCCAAGAACTAGAGTTGGTTAATATATCATGCTTCTAAGGTCGACTGGAACTTCCCCTAATTGACCAACTTTTAAACACATCTCCTTTAGATGGCTACCGTGGACGCCAACGACATAGGGCTGCTCCGGAAAGAACAGCTCCGATAATATGTGCAAGCCCATAAAACAAAGGACCGAGAACACACGATCCCCATCGATCAAGAACTTTAATTAAATTGAACCATTTGTGTTAGACTTCCAACTGTGAAGGGCTGGATCGAAGTGCAATAGCAAGCATATGACACCGCTTCACTTATCAATGAGATTTAATCTGATCTCTTTTGAATTATTTCTATTTTCGTTTATGTTGTGAAATATGACCGACTTGAATTAAACTACTTGCAAATGATGCAGGTAACCGAGTACTTAAGGTTGGGTGCAAAACAACCTCCACGGACTATGATCAAATCATTGAGGTATCATTATGACGAGCATGATTCAACCACTCATCGGCTACTATATGCCCCTGACTGGGGGCAAGGCATCAAAGCGGAAGAGACCGACAAGGTCAAGACTCTAATACAAAGTGGATGCAACCGACCATCCACTCATCCGCCTATGCAATTTAATTGGAGATCTGGGAAAGACTTGGAGTGATATGTCCCAACAACGTACTCTACATCTCGTACTTGAAGCTCCCAAAATACTTATGCTTCTTCTGATGCCCAGTGAAATTGGAATCACACCAAGGGTGGATGTGACATGACCGTCTATGCATCCAATCCTACATTAGAACTTGGGGTAATTTGAGAACATATGTTTAAAGTGGATATGATTTGACCATTCACTCTCCAGCTTGCGTCTGTGATTCGACAAAAACAATCATGCCTTAAACCAACTTCGTCAGGGCCAAAGCCTCAACTTAAAGTCATCAACGACTAACTGCTTACTCGCTAACAATCATGAGCCATCATTTCGATTCTCTTCCTCAACTCGATCAGAAGAGTGCAAAGCCTAAAGTGGACGTGACCCGACCGTCTGCTCTCCAACTCTTGCCCCTAACTTAAGGAAAAATACACAGCTCAAAGTGGATGTAGTTCGACCGTCCATCAACTAAATCTTATCCTTCGTTGAGGGTGGATAAGTGGAAAGTGATCGAGATCCGACCAATCACTTATTAAGTGAAACCCGAGCTTGGGGCCCAACACACTTAAATCAAAAGGGATTGAAACACGACAATCCTCGAACAAACTCCAGTTCCCAGAGTGCGAGATGGAGTACAAAATTTCAAATTCAAACTCGAGGGGGATTGACTCGTCCATCTAGGACTTCGCTTGCCAAATCAAGGTGAATGTGATCCGACCATCCACAACCTTAATCGACCTCCTGTTCTCAGAGTGCGAACGGGATCCAAATGCCTAAACAGATGTGACTAACCATCTACCGGCCAACTCCAGATTCCTAGAACGCGAACTGGAGTATAAACATCAACTAACTCTAAGTTCCCAAAGCCTGGACTGGAGTATAAACACTGAAATGGGTGCGACTACCCACCCATCAACTAACTTCGGATTCCCAAAGTGCGAACTGGAGTATAAACATTAAATAACTCTAAGTTCCCAGAGCGCGGACTAGAGTATAAACTTAAATAGGTGTGACTGACCACCCATCAACCAACTCCAGATTCCCAGAGTGAGAACTAGAGTATAAACATCAAAATGGGTGTAACCGACCACCCATAAAACAACTTAAGTCCCCGGAGTGTGGACATAATCCTAAAATACCAAATGGGTGTGACTGACCACCCATCAACCAACTCCAGATTCCCAGAGCACGAACTTGAGTATAAAACACCGACTCACTCTAGTACCAAGAGCACGGACTGGAGCACAAATGCCAAATGGGTGTGACTGACCACCCATCAACTAACTCCAAATTCCCAGAGTGTGAACTGGAGTATAAACATCAACTAACTCTAGATTCCCAGAGTGTGAACTGGAGTATAAACATCAACTAACTCTAAGTCCCCAGAGTGCTGACTGGAGTATAAACACCAACTGGGTGCAACTGACTACCCATCAACTAACTCTGGTCCCGAGAGCGTAGACTGGAGTATAAAGACCAAATGGGTGTGACAGACCACCCATCAACCAACTCTAGTCCTCAAAGCTGGAATTGGAATATAAATACCAGAAGGTATGCGATTCGACCGTCCATGCATCAACTCTTGTCCTCAGCATGGGACCCATAACATAAATTTATAAGGATGCACTCCAACCCTACAAGACAAAATTTCTTCCTTGATTCAACAGGGAGACGCAGATTCGCAAAATGGACCTAGCTGGATGTCCTATTCTGAATTGATATTACTACCATCCAACCACAAATGAACGTGGCATGACCGTTCATCTGCTAACTCTCACATGTGATCCGACGGATTGTGCGTGCTACATGGGCGGGTGTGACCAACAACCCACTTATTAATTCCTTCCTACAATTTAGTAGGAGAAACATCAAATTAAAGTTGGCGTAGTGTGACCGACCACACTTCGACTTTTGCCATTGACTAGTGCCAGAGGAATTAATCGAGATAAATGCAGTCCGACCATTATCTGCTAAAACTCTTAATCCCTAGAGTGCGGATAGGGGTATAAACATCAAATAGGTGTGATTAATGGCCCTTCAACTTACTATGATCCCCAAGGTGCAGCTACAAGCATAGATAAACAAATGAATGTGACTCGACAATTCATTCACCTACTCTGACCTAAACTCGACATGAGGAGTATAAACTCACTACAGGTGCAATTAGACCATCCACGAACTAACTTTGCTAACCCGAGACTAGGAGCAGAAGTACAAATCACCGAAAGAAGAGAAAGGTGACTCACTACATCTCTAGCTTAGCGTCCTTTACAACTAAAGGCAACGACTACAAGGAGACCCTAATTCTAACCAATTATAATGATGCCAAGTTCTGGGCAACCAATTATATCGTACTGCCGGATCGACGGGCAATATCGATCTGCACCTTTCATATCATACCATTGGATCAACATGAAATGAGGTCCGAGCATTCTACATCGTGCCGTTGAATCGATGGTCAATATCGATCCTCTTCGACCACAAATCGATGTGACCCGAGCGTCCATCGAATACCTTTGACCAATAGAGCATGGATAGAAGAATAAACCACGAGTGAGTGTGACTTGACCATTCGTCCTCCATCGCCTTCCTTCGATCTGTTCGGAAAAGCGTGAAACCGGATGGGAATGACCTGACTGCATTTGAGCTGACATTATCCCAAGTTCCGATGGGAGAATGTAAACCGAAATGGATGTAGTTAATTTCCTAACTCTCAAAGAATGCAATGTGACCATTCATTCTTTGACTTTTACCATGATTCAATTAAAAGAGAAATTCAAAACAAGTGCAACCTAAACATCTGCACACCAATTCTCGCCCTAGATTCGGCAAGGGAAGCATCAATCCCGCATTGGATCTGATTGGACGATTCACTCTTTAGTTTCTGCCCAGAGTATGGCGACATAAGCAGCGAAGTGAATGTCATTGACCGTCCAGAACTTAGCTCATGTTTGAATGTCGGTGAGGCAACAAAGTATTCTGCCTAGTGGAAAGAACTAGAACATAATGTAAGATAGGCACGACTCAGTCTTCCATCAGTTAACTTGATCCCATGGTTCAACGGGATAGAATACAAAATTGAAGTGGACATCATCTACCTTGCCACTTATCCAGATATTCCCTAGACTTGGGGGCACGCGCAAGAAATAAGATGAATGTAATTTGATCGTTCATCAAACAACTCTGGCTCTTATAGCTTGGACTACAGTATAAACACAGCGGAAGCTAAGCTCGATCATTTGCACAATACATCCATCAACCCAAGACTGGGGGCACGAGTCTGATCATCCATGAGCTGGATACGACCACTCAATCTTATATCTCGTGCCTAGTATTTATAACAACTTGAAGTTATGACCGATAGGATGCTTAGAGATAGAATCATTAGATCGACGTCTGGACTTATGGGCAGCTGATCATCATTCTGACCCTTCCGATGAGCAATGGATCGCAGGTACATTGAATGGAAAGCGCATTTCTCGGAAACACAAGTAGATTCAAACTCATAGCTGGAAATAGCTATGCTGCAGCACACGATACAAGGCTAAACTCTACTAAGCCTTTGATTCAACTCCCTACAAGCCTGATCATTTACCATTGCAAATAAGCACATAAAGCGCCTACAACCCATCACGAGTACTAAAGATTAGATCACAACTCAGCGCAATGACGACGAAAGAGTAAACTACGTTACTCCAGCTGAATCTTGATGTGTTCGTTTGGACTCAACCTCATATATACATATGGACTCTCACCAGCTATTGAGAACCCTGTGTTAAATGTCGACCGGTGGCATGTCTTGGTGAACAAAAATGATATGACGTGGATCCGGAGAGATCTGCTGCACTTAAAGAGGAGGTGAATTTACTCAAAACCGATGGTTCCTCTACCCAAAATGAGTATCCAATCCTTTACTTATAAGAAAAACGAACGGAGAGTGGCATACGAACGTCGACCACTCAGAATTGCACAAGGCATGACAAAGCATAACCTTCCACTTCCAAGGATCAACCAACCAGTAGACTCGACCATCGGGCATGAATTGCTTACTTCCATGGACACAAAACTCCAAATACAAGCAGATACTGAAGCATGTCCTAGACCAGGAATACAACAGTTTCATTACTGAACTTGGTCTATAGTGCTACGTTGTAACCCCCGGATTCAAATTTGAGAACGCTTATGCTATTTACCAAAGGACGATTAACAGATCATTCAAAAATCAGATCGACCAATCGATGAAAGTAGATGTGGTTAATATGCTCGTGAGATCACGACTATCAAACGACCACATCGAATATCTTTAATAAATTTACTTACAAATAATTTATTTCTTATTCTATGCTAAAACACGTTTCAAATAAATAATCATATGTTTTCTCCTTTAATAAATTTATTCATTTTATTCTTCATTAACATTTATTATTATAATCACCGTTATTAATCACATTTGAAACAATGTCATTAAAATACACATTAATATACATTCTAGATTCCAACCTATGTCGTTAATAGAAATTTAATTTAAGATCACAACTTTATATTATAGTTTAATTTGTATAAAAAAACTTAAAAATTAAATTCCTAACAATTTTATTCAAACTTTCTTATTTAATTTAATATATTCAAACAATTAAAATATGGATCGTTACATATATTGTCTTCATTATCACTTTCTTGCCCATTATCCGCTTTATTTACATCTTCTTCTTGATGTAGTAAATCCCATCCCATTGGTTGCGAAGGTTATCCTTAGGAAACCCATGAAATATGTCCTAATCCGGCTAGTACTTCGGGCAAAACTTCCCCTGTAGCTAACTCTTCTAACCTTGAACTTCCTTTTCCCAAGGATTCTCAGCTTCTTCCTCATACTCTTCTATATCATCCCAATTGATATATGAACTTGATGATTCTTCATGCCCAATGACATTATCATTTTCACCCATTTCCCAAACGATGTTGCTATCACCACTATTTTTATTTGATTCACCTGATATCTCATCCATCCACACATCATACGTAGTAGAGTCTTGAATATTCGCAGCATTTAGGTCCTCCTCGGGCTCGGTATATTCTTCCATTACTTCTTCTTCAGGAATTTCCTCCTCATCTTATTATGGTTCCAAACTTGCTGGATCGGTAATCCACATCCTAACTGAGATTATCGAGGCAACACTACTGGTTCTAAGTCCATGAATATTTCTACGTTTTCTGTTGTTTGGGTGGTTTCTCCATCACCGAATATCCAAAAAAGCTATGGAGTCTTGGGTGGTATAAGTATCCCCGTCTTAGGATAACTATCTTTATCTAGATGAGTGTACTGATCAGGCTCTTCTCAATATATGGCCAACCATTGCTAAGCGGCCATGCTTTGGGTTCTTCGTCACTGGAAAGAATTATCAAATCATCTCTTTCACCCAAGTTGGCTCTTGATGAATCCCCCTTGGAATACTTTCCTCTGTAACTAGAAGGCTTCTACAATTATAAAAAATAAATACTTAGACACTAAGTATTTTGATTGTCCTAACTCCCTCTATTATCAAATTACTAATCTAGGTTTATCCAAACACAAATTTGTTTTAATTGCATTATTCTAAAGAGAATAATTCATTAAGCACTTGGTATTATTTTCCACAAACCGATATTCAATTAATACTTAGAAAACAAATCGAGACTTTTGTTCAATCAATTTTTAAAGATAGTTTTTCTAACTTCTCTTTCCATGATATTCATGTCCAAATGTTTTATTTCTCTAAAAATCCTTTGAAATCTTTACCAAAATATTTCCCAAACATTGTTATTGTAACAACCCGAAATTTAACCCATAATAATTAATTCGTTAATTAATGAAATAATAAAATAACTTTGTGAAATTATCAGAATTGAGCTACGAGAGTTGCAACATTGTGTCCATGGTCATTTTCTGATCAATTTCCATATATAGAACGTCAGAATCCGAGCTAATATGAGCAAGTTATGAATTAAACAAAAATAAAGAAGAAGAAAAAATATATATGGGCTAGGTCGACCGACCGGTCGACCTAGACACCAGGGCGGTCGACCGGCCGGTCGACCTAGACACCAGGGCGGTCGACCGCCTGGTCGATTCGCCTCACCTTTTGAACGAACGAAAGTTCATTTCATTCGTTCGAACGTTGTATGCATCATTTGCATTCTTTTAACCAATCCAGTCCTTCCGTTCTCCGATCCGATGGCTCCTATTCAGCCTATGACGTGGTTGCATCCTATTCAACCCCATATCTAAAGGTCTGAGATCCACTTCTACCCCTATAAATAAGACCCTAGGCCTAACACTTTTTCTAATTCTAGAATTTCTCCGATTGGGTTCACCTTTTCAGGAAGGACCCTAAAAGGAATAATTTTCCAAGGAGAGAATCTTTCTAATAAAAATATTTTAGTACCCTCAAGTGGATGGGGGAGGACCAAAAGGGAAGAGCTTAGGACCACATGTGAGTGATTGTAATTATTTTTAGATTTCTTTAAGTAATTTAAAATAATAGGGTTTCCAGTAGTTGTAGTTTTACTACGATTTTTGGAATAACCTTTTTAGTAATTTATTTATAGCTTTTAGAATTATTTTTAGTCTATTTCTTTTGGCTATTCTTTTCAGTTGATTTTAGTTTATTTCTATTAATTATAGCTTTTCCATCTAATTATAGTTTATTTATAGTATTTTAATCTATTTACTGTTATTTACGTGTTATTTACATCCTTTTCCTACGCTTTGGATTTCCTTCTATTTTCAGTTATCTTTTATTTCTCCTTCTTCTTCACGTATGGATTAGAATAGATTAAACGCGAATATGGATTAAAATTATAAGAATACCGAAATAATGGAAGATAAGATGTAAATTGTAAAAACTGTAATAAAATGGAATTAAGACTGAAATTGAGTCTAATTATGATATTGATGTTAGAATTGGACTAATTAAAGATAATTGGCCTAGTTATAACTTAGAATTATAACTAAAAAGCGTATAAGATGAAAGGAGCTTATTTTTACACTTAGACATTGAGTTAAATAATAAGCATGATTATAACGTAGGTTATAGTAAGAAATAGAATAGAATGAGGCTTATTTTAAGACTTAGGATAAATTAATAAGCACAGATAGTAAGAACAAAAGTAAAGGCTTATTTAAATAATTTATCTAAGTTAATAAGCAAAGAATTAAAGTAGGACCTGTACCAAATAACATTCCCTTATTTCTATGGACACGGTGTTTCTCATAACCCTGAAGTGAAATGAGGTGTCTCACATAACCCTAAAGTGAGACGAGGTTTCTCACATAACCCTAAAGTGAGACGAGGTTTCTCACATAATCTTGAAGTGAGACAAGGGGCACACTTAAGTTAATAACGGTAGTAAATGGTCAATAAGTAGAAGTCCAAATCATGGGGATTTGGGCAAGGGGCGCAACTAGATATTGTTTGGATGACGACCAGTACCAACAAGATTCCCCCTATTATTTCTATGGACATGCTGTTTCACATAACCCTAAAGTGAAACGAGGTGTCTCACATAACCTGAAGTGAGACGAGGTGTCTCACATAATCTTGAAGTGAGACGAGGGGCACGCTTATGCTGGAGCTTGAGGTAATAAGAAGACACAATAGGTGGAACAACAGGTAACATGAGCATGGTGGCGGTTACGCGTGCGACTTCCATATAGGTGCTCAGTAATCGTTATGAGTTTTAAGCGCTTAGTGGGTGCCTTTCGTAGGCACCAATGTCTACTGCATATGGAGCTTTAGTGTCCGGTCCACAGTAGATTCTATGGGGTAGCAGGCCGATCAAAGGGTAGTATTAGGAATTCTGCCTGATCTAAACAGCTATAAAAAACAAGTGCAAACAATCAAAGTTAATCAATTGTGTTAATCTAGTTAAATCGTATTTATTTCCAGCTTATTCCTTCTTCATATTTCCTTTGTTTCCTTTTATATACTAGAACTATTGTAAGGTCTACTACTTTTACTTTGCTTAAAGATTCTAGTAATTACTATCATTCACCAGACTTTTAGTCTGACCCACTCCTCTATTTTCCCCTTTCCCCCCATAGGCAATCAGGGACAAGGAAAGTAGACCGCAGCTTCTTGGAGACCTGTTGGAGATTCTATCATGTATTTCTTTCCTTCAGTTCCAGTTTTTAGTTCTTTTGTTGAGCTGGTATTTTGAGAGGGATGTATTGTACTATGATATTTATGAGACTGAGGTTTTGATTTAATGAGACATATATTGGTATTTTGAGAAATATGATGTATTTGGTTTTATAATTCTATATTATGAAGTTTGACTTTTAGAAAATTATTATTTTAATTGTTTCCGCTATTTTTATCTATTTTGTCTTGTGAATCTTAGTCTCTGCTAGTTTTAGTTATACCTAGAACGCATCACATCTTTTAATGTGTCCTTTTCGGTATACTAAGGAGCATGGGGTGTTACACTTGGTATCAGAGCCTAAGGTTACAAGATTGCTAAAATTTATTTTTAAGTAAAGTATTTTTTAAAAATAACTTGTTTTAAAAATAGTTTTCAAAAAAAACTCTTAGAATTATTTTTAAGTATAAAAGAGTTGTTATAAAAATCCCTTCAAAAGTCCAGTTCCATCTCCCTTCGACTCTTTCCTAAACTATCATTTTCTTTTTGTTGAATGGCGGATGCCTCGAACCTTCCCGAGGGCATTCCAGTCCCAGCTTGGTTTTGTAGGTATCCACAAGACAAAACTCCAGAGGGGCATGGGCAAGCGCCCAACCCAGCACCAGCGGGTGGGAATCCCATCAACCCACCTGCCGCCGTCAATTTATCTAAGCTTTGTAAAGATTTTGTGAGTTTGGGTGGAAAGACTTTTTCTGGTAAGGAGACTTTTATGGAGGCAAGAGCTTGGCTTAGAGACACAGAGAGGATATTCAAACTATTGGGATTTGATGATCAGCAGCGAATTCTGCTTGCATCTTGGCAGCTGAAAGATGAGGCTTTGTATTGCTGGGAGGTCATTGGGTTAGAAGGAAGAGAGGTGACTTGGAATAGGTTTCGGCAACGATAGGAAGTTTTCATCTCAAGCAGAGGTGAGTGTTCAGTTAGAGCGGTTTATCAATTTGAAGCAAGGTAGTTTGTTGGTGAAGGAGTACATCAATCAATTCATTGAATTGTCGTGGTTCGGAATGGAGTTGGTGAATACGCCGCACAAGGCAGCTACGAAGTTTGCGAAGGGATTGAATCAACCCCTTCAGGGATTGTTGTTGACTCACGTGCCGATAGGGGCTACTTATGAGTCTTTGGTGGAGATGATGCTTATGTCTGATGCAGTCAAGGAAGGAGAGTCAAAGGAAGTTGTTAAGTCGGAAGGTCAAAGAAGAAATGGTGGAGGAACAATAAAGAGAAGAAGAAAGGCGAGGGCCCTCAGAAGTAGATTAAGAAAGGATTGAAGTGTGGTAGCTGTGGAATTATGGGACATATCGCCAGAGATTGCAAGAGGGAGACGATGAAGGGAAAGTGCTTTAATTGTGGGCAGCCCGGTCACTTGAGTAGGAGTTGTCCCCAGAAAACGGGACAGGGTGTTAGTACACCGGTCGTGCAGATTCAAGCGTTAGACGCATCACCTTCAGGCAGCATTCCGGATAGAGGTAGGAAATTCACAGTTGAAGGTTTGATTTCTATTTCTGATTTTCCCATTCGAACTTTATTCGATTCTAGGGCATCACACTCTTTTATCTCTAGTTCTCTTATGGATTTTTTGCACTTAGACATTTCTTTAGTAGTGGGCCCCATCGTTGTTTCAAACCCCATATGAGGATCGGCACAATTATCTATGGTTTGTAGGGGTTTGAAATTTTTTATCCTAGGCGTAGAATTTGACTACGACGCCTATATTTTGGGATTTTCTGGGTATCTGATGATTTTTGGGAATGGATTGTCTATCCTCATATGGAGCTATATTAGATTGTGAGAGGAGAGTCGTTTGACTAGAGACATGCAGCATTAGGACTCTCGAGGTTTCTTGTGACCCACAAGGGTCAGTTATGTTGAGCTTCCTTTATTCCCTCGATTCATCATCATCAAAGTTAAATTCAGTTCCCGTCGAAAGAAATTTTCCAGACGTCTTTGAGGAGGTTAACAGACTATCCCCTAAGAGAGAGATTGACTTCAGGATTTATTTGACTGGTAATGCTAAGCCAGTAGCATTACCCGTGAGGTACATGGCACCTAGGGAGAGGAAGGAAATTAGCAATCAGATCCGTGAGCTTTTGGAGAAAGGATTTATAAGAAGGAGCATAACGGAGTGGGGAGCGCCAGTCGTCTTCGCTATTAAGGCGGATGGTTCCCTTTGACTTTGCGTAGACTACAGAGAATTGAATAAGCTTACGAAGAAGAACCGATATCCACTACCTAGGATAAATGACCTTTTTGACCAGTTAGTTGGCTCTATAGTATTCTCTCAGCTTGATTTAGCCACTGGATTTCATCAGCTTAGGGTTGCTGATGACAACATTGATAAGACCGCATTAGCACACCCGATGGATTCTTTGAGTGGTTGGTTATGCCTTTTGGGCTAACCAATGCCCTAGCTTATTTCGTAGATTTGGTGAGCCATGTTTTTAGAGACGTCCTAAATAAGTTTGTGGTGGTATTCGTGGATGACATATTAATGTTTTCCAAGAGGTTGGAGGAGCATGTTGTTCATCTCGAGGAGGTTCTTCATACAACTTGCATTCTTCAGTTAAAAGCAAAGTCCTTGAAGTATCACATTTAGCATAAGGAAGCGTGTTCTTCGAGGCATAGAGTAGGTCTACACATGGAAAGAGTTTGAGAAACGATTTTGTACATTTAGGTTCAGATTGTGAAAAACCAAAGAGAGGTAGGCAAAGATTGGAGATGTACAATAGATTCAGTTGATAAGAAAAGGAGAAAGCCCATGTGTAGATAATTGCATAAATTACAATTGTTTCAAATAAGTGGATTTAACGGTAGTACTAAAAGACTTTAGTAAGGAAATGGGATTACCAAAATTTAGGAAGGGTACTCCTAGGATAGTGAGAAGAAAATCCACCTTATGTTTAGCTCAATAGAATATAATTATTAGAATTGAAAATTTTCATTGTTAATATTTTCTTTTAGGAAATAAATATTGGGTTTTGAAAAATGGTATGAAATTTAAATTGGTTTTTATATGATATAAATTTTGTTAAAAGTAAGATTATTTTTGAAGAATTATAGCTCACTAATTTCTTTGTAGATAAACAAAGATTTTAAATATAAAAACCTAGAGGTTATTAAGTATCGAAAACGTGGTTACAACATTTTTTGTTATAATAGATGTTTTCGTGAAAAGTAAAGGGAGCATAGACTATAACACTATTGTTATAGTAGGTGACTTCCAAAGGAAATTGTAACAACCCGCATATTTTAAGATTGTATATTTAAATATTTTATTTAAATATAGCATCGTTAATCGGATTAAAGCCCAAAAAGCTACTTTTTGTAAACAGTCGAATTGGGACTCGAGACCACTTCCATTGAGTCCAAAATGGCGTTTACGACTTTTTTGAGTATAAACATCGATATGTTTGGAGTGGGTGAATTTTGCTATTTTCTATTGGGCTTTGGGTTGGGTTTCAGCCCCTTTAACCCAACTGAATACCCTATACTCCACTCAAGCTCCTTCATTAATTCTCATTCTCCTTATACTCTCTATCCAAAGCAGAAATGGTGGAAGAGAAGGGAAATTAAAATTCCTTACCCTAGTTTTGATTAGGAAATACAAATTCTAGCTCCAACATGAAAGAGAAGCTAAGGTAAACATCCTCTTCTTCTTCTCCATCTCAATCACTCTTCAATTCTCAGAAATTCCTCACCCTAACTTAGGAAAAACTTCTTCTTTTATAATAGACTGAAGATTCTAGAGGTGTGTTGAAGAGGAATTGTTCTTGCCTTGTTTTAAAAGCTTCTCCTTCATTGTTTTTGGGTTTAAAGGTGAGTTCTTTAAACTCACATCTATGTTTATAGCTATAATTGTTGTTAGGTACTAATTCCTAACATTTGTGCATATTCATTTGCTTTTGATTTGAATTGATTTGGTGAATTTTCCAAAGTTTGGTGTTTTGGTCCAATTTTATGAAAAATCCTACTATGGATGTTTGGACATTGATATTCGGGGTGTATCGAAGAGCCTATAAGGCCGGGTTGTCGCTTGGCGTAAGTCCTTAGTCGCCATTGCTCGTCTGATCGCTCCCGATACGTTTTGGCCACTTTGGCCTAGGCAAAATGTTACCCAGACCAGGTGACCAAACGTCTGGTGACCAAGTCCAGACGTCTGGTTTGGACCTGGAGAGAAAAATGTATGCATGCAGATTATAAAAAAATGCCAGAGACTAATTCCAAACGTCTGAAATTCAAGATCAGACGTCTGGATGAGTCTCAGACGTCTGACTTGAAGTTTTCAGATGTCTGGGGGGTTCTCTGGATAATTTCCAAAGAACGAAACCAGACGTCTGGTCATGGCTTAGACGTCTGTTTTGGCCATTCTAGATGCCTTGGTAGCTTTCTGAACTATTTTCAGAAAACAAATCCAAACATTTGGATTCCAAACCAGACGTCTGGAAATGTTTTTTTTTGCCTATTAAGGCCGTTTTGTGTGGATTTCCTATTCTAATCGAATTTTGTTGATCTAGATTGTTGTTATCACTTACTATCGACTTTGATGACTTCTTTCTTTGGATTTTTGGGAATATCCATTTTGATGGATTTGGTATCGATTTCTTTGGATTTGATTCACCTCTTCGAATGTGAATCTTTGGTGATTGACTGTTTCTACAATCATTTTTGTGATTTGTCACTTCTAAATACAAAAGTTTTTATACTAGTAGTAAATACTCAAACTCTTTCATCAAAACAATTTCGACACTATTTTAAATATAAAGCTCTCTTTATAAAACCGTTTTCCAATCTATTAGTATATACAAACCTTTACCTCATTCGTATGAGAAATCTAATTAAATGGCTTAGTAAAACAAGTGGTATGAAACGCTTGCGTTTACTTCGTCGGTTAATTTTTGGACTTGTTCGATTGAAATTCTTGTGACAATTTTCGAGTGGAACTCTACAATTTGTTCGTAAATATTTAAGTTAAGCTAGTGGTTATGGGACATGAAGCTAAACTCTTATATTTACTGGCTTAGTGTAATTCACACTTTTATTGATCGATGATGATCATTTTGTGATTTAGACTAGCGATGTGCGATGTCCATTTGTTTGTGTGGGGATTACAATCCCCGTTTGTGGAACTTCGGTTCAATTTGGCGGGGTAGCGACCTGTGGTCTTCGGGCCGTTTATGGAGCTTCGGCTCAAAATTTATGGTTAGCGACCATGGAATAGCATTCCGTTTGTGATACACGTGTTGGTGAGTTTTAATGCTCCCGTTTGTGATAGGCCTCCCCCTTTGTGATTTCTGGATTTCTAATTGATGATTTCTAGAATTTGTGTTTCACCACCTTTTGTGATTGGCATTAATATGTTTGTCAATATTTGTAATTTGGTGAATAAAATTTAAGAATATGATATTCTTGTTGGTGCTTTGAGATTCTTGAGATATTGTATGATTTTGTTGATTGTTTAAATCATATTTGTCCTTGTATGACATTATTGTTATCATACGTTCTTATTATATCTCTGCTTATATTTCATTTCTTTAATGATAATTATAGCTAGACTGATCCGTTTATTATTTTCTTATTAAATAATACTCGAGTCAGACCGAGATGTTACAGGTGCTTCTGCTTGACTCCTTATCTGGGATTATCTTCTGACTTTTGTCTAACTACACAGTTTTGTAGTTTTTGTTATTATACATTAGAGATAGAGACTCCTTGATGTATAATTATTCTTTTGTCTAGCACTTGTATCTATTCTTTGGTGATATTGTGGATCTCATTTGACCACTACTCTGATGTACACTTTTATGTTTTATATTCATATCTGTTTCCGCCTTTGAGATATGAACATCTGTGACTGATTTGTGTTATGTTTATTTCTATATTTGTTTCCGAAGGCCTCATAGCTACTGTGTGGTAGCTTTGTGTTTGTATTTGATATGCCGGATTTCCTCTTGAAATGAAATGTAAGTTACTTTATCTGACATATCGGTACTCATCCAAAGTAATCACAAAGATGGTCGCTCCTCAACAGCCTTATTCTTCGTGCTAGTCGATGGCATTACCCAGTAGTATCCTTGGCTAGCGTGAGTATAGAGGTGGGGCGTCGCAGCTTGGTATCAAAGACAAACTTCGGAACAATGTAGAATAATCTAGCAAGGATCATTGTCCTAAGTCTTTCTTAGGAATCGTGCCATAGGATTTAATTCGAGTCTTCGTACCTTTCTATCCTATTTCTTCTTATGATGCCTTATTTTATCAATCAATTTTGTTTGATATTCATTCTGAGATTAATATTTTTTCTCTTTTCTTTCTTTCTTTCTTTCTTAAAGAAGAGAAATGGTTAGACCAAGCCGTCCCTTCTCCCATCAATCTAGTGCTACTCCTCAGGATGGAGTATTTATGTCTGCACAACAACTTCTTGATCTTGTGAGAAATGCTCAAGCTGTCGGACCTAATCCTGAGCCTACTCACCCTAAATCTGGGTTTGCACGCTTGTGCAGTGATTACACCAACTTAGGTGGAAAGCCATTCAAAGGTTCCAAGAGCGTTATAGAAGTCCAGGCTTGGCTTCGAACATGCGATCGCATCTTTTTCGGCATGAATCTTATTGACCTTCATCGAGTCCAAGTGGCTTCTAGTATGCTCCAAGAAAGAGCATTAGACTGGTACGAACTTTTGATCTCTGAAATTATTGAAGCGGACCTTACTTGGAAGCAACTCCGGGAAAGGTTCGAGTTGAAATTCGTGCCGGAAGCTGAAAAAGTATATATAGCTCGACGCTTCATAGACCTTGTTCAAGGCGAATCTTCTGTGATGGATTACGTCGCTTCTTTCGAATCTCTCTCTAAATATGGGGTCGAGTATATTAATACCCCATTGAAGAAAAATCAGAAATTTTTCTACGGGTTGAATAAGAATCTCAAAAAGCCATTACTTTTGAAACTGGAAGTTTCTTTTGATTAGCTAGTTGATATCGCTCTTCGACTCGAAGAGGCTGATAAAGAAAGTGATGTTGAGGTCAAACAAAACATTAATAAGAAGAGACCTTTTAAATTCAAGCCTAATCCCAACAAGAAGGGAAAGCAAGCAACACCGGTAGCCAATACTCCTACCTCTTGTCGTGGAGAATGTTACAATTGTGGTTCTAAGGACCACTATGCAAACAAGTGCCCGAAGTCTCTTTCTTGCCGCTATTGCAAGAGTTTGGGTCATACTATATCTCTGTATCCCAAACTTCAAGGCAAGAGGGAGGGAAAGCTAAATGTTGTACAAGCCCCTGCTAACACTTCTCGTGGTCAAGGTATTTCTCACTCTATCCTTGATGGCATTATTATATTTCGTGATTTTCCTATTCGAGTTCTTTTTGATACGGGTGCATCTCACTCTTTTATATCAAAAGAACTTGTTGATGCTTTGTCTTTGAATGTTATTGGCTTGATGACTTCATTGAGAATTGCAAATCCGGTTGGTGGATCCGCAACGCTCAGTTTACTGTGTAAAGATGTCGAGATTATTTTATGTGATTACTCTTTCCGTGCCGATTTGCATGTTATGCGTTACCTTGGTTTTGGAATGATTTTTGGGATGGATTGGCTTAACCGATATGAATCCCATATCCTATGTCCCGAGCGGACTATATATCTTCGACATCCTCAATTTGTTAAGCAGATTTCTCTTGTTCTGAAAGATTCAGATTCCAATTCGAAAGCGTCCTTGTATTCTCTAAATCCTCATGATGACGATAATGATGATGATGTCATTTCCCTCCTTCACATTGTTTTTGAATTTCCCGACATATTTGAGCCCGTTTTAGGATTACCACCTAAGCGAGCAATTAAGTTCAGAATTAATCTAACCCCTGGAGCTCTACCTATTACTCGTCCTCGTTATCGTATGTCCAATAGGGAAAATGAGGAGATGCGTAAACAATTATCCGAATTGGAGGCCAAAGAGTTTATTCATTCTAGTTCCTCTCCATGGGGAGCTTCGGCTATTTTTGTGAAGAAATCTGATGGTACACTTAGGCTTTGTGTTGACTACCGCAAGCTTAATGATCTCACCATCAAGAATAAATATCCCTTACCGCGGATTGATGATTTATTCGATCAACTTAGTGGTGCTAAAGTCTTTTCACAGTTAGACTTAGCAACCGGTTTTCATCAGCTCCGTATTGCAGAGGATAGCATTCCTTTGACATCATTCCGTACCCGTTATGGATCTTATGAATGGCTTGTTAAGCCATTTGGTTTGATGAATGCTCCAACTTATTTCGTTGACCTTATGAATCGAGTTTTCAAAGACTTCCTCGATCGATTTGTTCTCATCTTTATAGATGATATTCTTATTTATTCTAAAACCGAGGAAGAGCATGAAAATCTTCTTCAGATTGTGTTGGGAACTCTTAGGAGCAACCAATTAAAAGCAAAATTTTCTAAATGTCACTTTTGGCAATCTCATGTGAAATTTTTGGCTCATATTATTTCTGAATCCGAAATTTCTGTGGATCCTTCAAAGATTGAAGCGATTCAAAATTGGAAGAGACCGGAGAGTGTGACGGAAATACGTAGCTTTCTCGGATTTGTGGGCTATTACCGTCGGTTCATAAAAGACTTTTCTAAAATTTCCGTACCTCTCACTAGTTTGACAAAGAAGGGAGTTAAATACATTTGGTCAGACAAATGTGAAGCTTCATTTCAAAAATTAAAAGAACTCCTTTTCGATGCTCCTGTTCTTGTGATTCCCGATGGGAACCAAGATTTTATTGTTTATACCGATGCTAGTCGTGTTGGTTTGGGTGCCGTTCTCATGCAGCGGGAACGTGTTATTGCTTATGCTTCTAGGCAATTAAAGCCTGCCGAGACTAGATATGGCACTCATGATTTAGAGCTCGCGGTTATTGTTTTCGCCCTTAGAATTTGGCGTCATTATCTTTTGGGAGAGAAATTGTTCTCTACACTGATCATAAATCTTTGAAGTATTTTTTTTCTCAAAAGGAACTTAATTTGCGTCAACAACGTTGGCTCGAGTTCCTTGCATCTTATGATCTTGATATTCTTTATACTCCCGGAAAGGGAAATCTTATTGCCGATGCCCTTAGTCGTAAGTGACAAGCGGTTGTTTCCATGATGATATCCGAATGGAATGATCTCGCGACTTTATCCACTTGTGAGATTCGAGATCGTGAATCCAATTCCTATTCATCTCTTGTTTTTTGTAGCCTTGAGGCTCATCCTACTCTTTCAGACCACATTCTTGAAGCTCAAAAGAGTGATCTCGAATTGGTTCTTCTTAGCCAAAGTTGAAGGGATAAAATTGATATTGAAGGTTTGAAAGACTTTGATATTGATGTTCGCGGCGGTATTCGAAAATTTGGTAGACTTATCGTGCCAAATATTATTGATCTTCGTAAAGACATTTTAGAAGATTCTCATCGATCTAAATTTACCATTCATCCCGGTAGTAGTAAAATGTATGTGGATATGAAGCGACTTTATTATTGGGATGGAATGAAATATGATATTGCTAACTTCGTTAAGCGTTGCATGACTTTCCAACTCATTAAGGCCGAGCATTGAAGGCCCGGTGGGTTATTGCAACCTTTAAACATTCCTGTTTGGAAGTGGGATCAAATTTCCATGGACTTTATTGACGGTCTTCCCCGTTCTCGTTCGGGTCATGATAGCCTATGGGTGATAGTAGATAGACTTACAAAATCCGCCCATTTTCTTCCCGTTCGGTCCAATCGGACCGTACCTATTTTGGCTAAACTCTTTGTCAAGGAAATTGTTAAATTGCATGGAGTTCCTACTTTTATTGTTAGTGATCATGATCCATTGTTTACTAGTGGATTTTGGAAGGGTCTTCAAAAAGCTTTGGGAAAAAAGCTTAATTTTAGCACCGCTTATCATCCTCAGTCCGATGACAAACCGAGCGTGTGAATCAAACTCTTGAAGATCTCCTTCGTGCTTGTGTTCTTGATTTTGGTGGAAGCTGTGAAGATCATATTTCTCTTGTTGAGTTTTCCTATAATAATAGCATCCAATCTAGTATTTGTATGGCACCTTTCGAGGAACTTTACGAAAGGCCATGCCGATCTCCTTCGTGTTGGCTTGAAGCCGGTGAGAAGCTTGTTTTAGGTCCAGATTTTATTCGTGATGCCACAGAAAAGATTGACCTTATTTGTAACAACCCTGTATTTTACAAATATTCTTAAATTGATTTTTTCTAGATTCAAAAGCTTTATTTATGAATAAGAATAAATTTTGTTATTTTAAATATAGACTTTGACTTTGATGTGGATTAGAATTTCAAATATGACTAAATTTAATATCTCCTGAAAATGTGAATTTTGGTCAATAGTCAAACTTTGACTTTTAAGTTTAAATTTTAAATAGTTTGAAATTTTAAATTTTATCTTTTATTATGAAAATGGATTTAATAACTTGAACACTACTTTTTGTTTCGTTGAAAATGGAGTTAAAATGTAAAAGTTATGTACATTTCAATTTTTAGTATAATTTGTTTTATTGTGCAATTTTGCCTATTTTAAATTTTATAAATCATATTTTCTTTCTTATATTTTGTTTTAATATGTGTTAATATGTTATTTTATGTATATTTTTGTCTTTTAATATTTTAAAATGATAATAGAATTTTTCCAAAATTTACTGTATTTATTTTCCATTTTTAAAGGCTGTTTTCCTATTTTTCTGCTATTTCTTCATTAAAAATTATATGTAAATTTAATTTTTAATATTTATTTTGTGAATATATTTTTATTTTATGTTATTATTTATGTTTAAAAATATATTACAAGCTCATATGAATTTTTCTAAAATTTATTCTATTCAATTTCAAATTTCTAGACTAGTTACTATTTTAGCTATTTTCTTAATTTAACTTTATATAATTGATAAATATTTATATAAATTATTATATTTTGATAAAATTTCGAAATTTTATCTGGGATTATTATTATTTCCAGAAATATAAAGTTATAAAAATAAATTAAAGTAATATGAAAGGCCCTAAACCTTCTATCTTTCTATGGGCTTTTATAGTCCACCCTTTTTACGTTTTAACCTAACCTTTCACCAATTAACCCTAACTATTCCTCATTCCTTTTTTTTCAGCCGTCTTCCTCTTGTTATTAACGAATTTTCAAAGCTCCAAAACACTAAAAAAATAATGGCCTCCATCATGCAAAAAAAAGGTAAATTCCTCTTTTCTTCCTACTTTTTCTCCTATTTTCTATGCAAATTTGCTTTGCTTTCTCCCCTGATTGGAGCGGCTTCCCCCTTGTTCCATGACCACCACCTCCTTCCATCTCTTCCAGATCATCACCACCATCTACCCCACCAGCCATGACTAAGGCCGAACACCCCTTGATGGCCAAACCCTTCCAAATGCAATCAAAGGCCAAAAACCATGCTTGTTTGACCACTTCTTGCTCATACACTTCAACCACCACCCAAACCACCACCATAGCCGCCACCACTCCTCTGACCTGACCACGGCACACCCTTTTCCACCTATGTCCAGTCATGGTGCACCCACAGGCCGAGCCCACTACCCATGGCCGAACCACCTTGATGACTAATACCTTATTGCCTTAAACCTCTTCCCATTCCTCAATACAACTTCCACTACAAGTTACACCACCTTGAACCCGAGCTATGTTAGCCCAAACCTGACCCAAAACTTGACCATATCTAAACCAAATCATACCCTAAGCCACACCAAACAATAGAGAAGGCAAAGCAAAAGACTGCGTAGTCGTATCTCCTTTTATTTCAATGTTATGACATTTTAGAGTCGTATTGAATTTTGTTGTTTTGATTGTTTGTTTTGGGTTGTACACAAGAGTTGTAGATTGGATTCGCTCTCCACTCAAGTCCATAGTCTTGTCATCGTGCTTTTTTTTCCATTGTGTCATTGGTTTTGATATCTCCAGCACAAACAAGTGAGTTATTCTCACCAGACAATATGTACCTATATAACTAGTAAATTGACACCCTGTGAATCTGTAGAAATATATTATCATGTTATACTTGACTATGTTATGATCATATGATGTTTATACACCTGTTTATCATATGTTACTGTTATTTAATGTTATTCTGTTATTTATATCAGTTATCACCATTGCAAGTTCCCTATAGACTAGAATCACTATGAGTTGAAATGATACATACCCGAACGGACTTTAGAATAGGGAAAAATCGTTATGGGCTGAAATGATAGGCCTGAATGGTTTTTATTTAATTTATTTTAACTTGGGATTGCGGGTTTGAAATGATAGAACCCGGATTTTTCTTTTTGAACTGCGGATTGAAATGATACATATCCGTATCACTTAACCTAGGCTAGAAAACTATATACAGGCCCGTGGTTATTTTATAAAGTGTTTTGGATATTTTTAAGTATTTTAAAAATATAAATTTATGAAATTTGATTTAAACAGATTTTGAAATATTTTGAATTAAAGAAATTATGATTTTTCTATGTGTTAAAAAATGTAATTAATGAATGGTTTAATTGGATTTTTGAAATATAACTTAAGTTGGAAATTTGGAATTTTTGGTTAAAAATGATATTTAAGTTATATAAATAAAATGGATATTAAATTTTATTTGGAAATGGTAAATATGATAATTTGATTAAATTTGAATTTAAGTGATTTATTAAAGTATTATTGATTTTTCTATCAGTTTAAGTGGTTAAATAAATGAATGTTTAAAAGTGATCTTTTAAAATATAACTTGACTAGGAAATGTGAAATTTGGTTTTAATTAAAGGTTTAAGTTAATTAAATAAAATTGGAAATTTAGTTAAATTGTGAAATGGTAATTTAAATTTGAAGTGTTAAGTTTATTTGTTGAAAAGTGAAGAATTCGACACTTTTACACTTAAATTTATTAAGCAAATTGTTGGAATTTGGATTTGATTATAAGAAATTTATTGTGAAAAGATATATGTTAAATGATATGTAAATGAAAATTTTAAATGTTAAAATATGATTTTTAAAATGTTTATGTGTTTTAAATTAAAGTTATTTAATTGCTGGAAATACACTAAAACCTGAAATTAACTTTTAATAGCATTCAGAAATGCTATAGATTCTGTTTTGAACTAAAATTGTGTAAAAAGGGGCTATTACAGCATTTCTGAAATGCTGTAGTTGCTGTAGTTGAACTTATAGGCTAATATTGAACTCAGGCCTATTATAGCATTCTTTGGAAATGCTATAATGGTCTGCAGTCTATGTTGAAATCAAATTTAACCCTTGTTTGAAATCTGAACTACCGCAGCACTTCTGAAATGTTGTCTTTTCTGTTTTGAACTATAATTCAACTAAAAGTGAGTTTTTACAGCAGTTTTAAGTGCTGTCTTTGCTGAATTAAAAATGTTTTCAAGTATAACTTATAACAGCTTTTTCTAAATGCTGCGAAAGGCTGAAATTTTAATAATTATGGTTTTTGACTTAGTAAACGAACTCAGAATGGTTTGAAACTTTGGAAATTGAATACTTAATTTGAAAATATAATAATTACACTTTTAAAAGGTTTAAATGAATTATTTTGATTGGGATATAAACTATTTAAAGGTGATTTGAAATGATAGTAAATGAACGATATCTTTGAATTTAAAAGGTATTTAAAGTTGAATATTTGGATTTGTAAGGATATGGTATTTTATTATATTAAAATGATTTGAAATGAAGATTTGGAAAGATTGATATTTGATATATTAAAATGATTTGAAATGAAGTTTTGGAAAGATATGATATTTTGATATCTTGAAATGATTTGAAATGATGTTTTGAAATGATATGATATTTTAAATATATTGAAATGGTTTGGAATTGATTTAATCTTTATTTTGATAAAGATTTGGATTTGAAATGATATTCTATTTTGAAGTATAAATTATTTTTAAATTATAACCACGGGTTATAATAACGATTGGTTGTTAAAGAGACCGGGATCGGATATGGACATACTCTCTGTCGATACCGAAAACCACTTTGACAACTGTGTACGCGGTGGAGTTTCCAGAATGAAGTAGGATGGTGGCGACGATTCTAAGGTATATACGTGGACCCAACTCCCGTGAGTTGGCATAAGGTGGCTAAAACAGGAGTGATTGACGGACCAAGGAGGTAGCACCTCTTATCGGACACACTTCTTCGATACCATTCTATTACTTGTGATTGATTTGGTGGCCACCCTTGATTGAGAGTGTTGTTCGAGGTGGGCGGTAGTGGCTGCTATGCGTCACCACTAGTCTGGATGCGTAATTGGTATATCTACCCTGGCATTGCCTAGTTGTGCCGTGTCACCTACCATATCGAGCTTTACTACGATTATGATTTTAAGATCCGACAGCGTTAAGGTTCTCCATCCCCTTAACGCTATTTTCTATATGATTATACTTTAATATTTAGACACTACTGTATATAGCGTATATTACTACATAGTAAATATTTTAACGGATCCTTAAAGAATGGGCGATCCCAAGCATTCTTTAAGTTACTTGTACCTTTATTACAGTTCACTTGAGTTGGTTTACATTATATAAGTATATATTGTCCTGACTCGAGTGTTTTGTGTTTTTCTTTACGCTCGGGTCAGCCTGAGTTATTCACAGATTTGGATGTCCACTCTCTTGGAGATTTGAATCGTTGGAGATTTTCTGCTTGTCTTGTCCTATCTATTTCAGTTCTATTGTTCTACTCAGATTGTACTTGGTTATTGTATTTAGACTTCTGTTGTACTCTATTTCTTCTGTTGTGTCTTATGTAACTTTGTTATATTTATATAGTAGCTTCATGAACTACTATTTCTTTTACTTCCGCTGCATTATTTTACTCTGTGTTTGTGATCTGTGATTATATTTATTTACTGTATATTCTAAGATTTGCCAAATTTTATTTACAACGCGGTATTTTGAGCAATTCAATTCCGGCATGAGTGTCTACCTATACACTTATAATGGATGCGAATGGTTGAAAATATCGGGTCGTTACATTATTCGTCATAGGATGAAAGAAGCTCAAAGTAGACAAAAATCCTATGCCGATAACCGAAGGAGGAAATTAGAATTTTCTATGGGAGATTTCATGTTTATTCGTGTTTCACCTATGAAGGGTGTTGTGCGTTTCAGTCGATCGGGAAAATTAGCACCTCGATATATTGGGCCATTTCCCATCACCGAACGCATTGGTTCCGTGGTTTATCGCCTTTTATTACCGGCTCAGTTTTCTGCTATTCATGACGTATTCCACGTCTCTCAATTACGGAAATGCCTTCAAGATTCCGATTCTATTCTAGAGCCCGGTGTTATTGAAGAAATCGAAGTTTCGCCAAATTTAACTTATGAGCAACATCATATTTGTATCATTGCTTCAGAGGTTAAACGCCTTCGAAATAAAGATGTTCCTCTTGTGAAAGTTCAATGGTCTTCAAATCCTAAGGATTGCTCTTGGGAACCCAGAGAATTCATCGAGCGAACACATCCGGACTTACTCTCTCGTGCTCTTTAAAGGTGAACTTCTCATTCCAAAATTTCTTCTTTTGTGTTGATTATGCCTTTGTATGGTTGTTACTTTTTATTTCTTTTCCTTAAGTATTACGAGGACGCAATTTCATTAAGGAGGGGAGTCTGTAACAACCCGCATATTTTACGATTGTATATTTAAATATTTTATTTAAATATAGCATCGTTAATCGAATTAAAGCCTGAAAAGCTACTTTTTGTAAACAGTCGAATTGGGACTCGAGACCACTTCCATTGAGTCCAAAATGGCGTTTACGACTTTTTTGGGTATAAACATCGATATGTTTGGAGTTGGGTGAATTTTGCTATTTTTCTATTGGGCTTTGGGTTGGGTTTCAGCCCCTTTAACCCAACTGAATACCCTATACTCCACTCAAGCTCCTTCATTAATTATCATTCTCCTTATACTCTCTAGCTAAAGCAGAAATGGTGGAAGAGAAGGGAAATTAAAATTCCTAACCCTAGTTTTGATTAGGAAATACAAACTCTAGCTCCAACATCAAAGAGAAGCTAAGGTAAACATCCTCTTCTTCTTCTCCATCTCAATCTCTCTTCAATTCTCAGAAATTCCTAACCCTAACTTAGGAAAAACTTCATCTTTGATAATAGATTGAAGATTTTAGAGGTGTGTTGAAGAGGAATTGTTCTTGCCTTGTTTTAAAAGCTTCTCCTTCATTGTTTTTGGGCTTAAAGGTGAGTTCTTTAACTCACATCTATGTTGTTAAGTATTAATTCCTAACATTTGTGCATATTTATTTGCTTTTGATTTGAACTGATTTGGTGAATTTTCCAAAGTTTGGTGTTTTGGTCCAATTTTATGAAAAATCCTATTATGGATGTTTGGACATTGATATTCGGGGTGTATCGAAGAGCCTATAAGGCCTGGTTGTCACTTGGCGTAAGTCCTTAGTCGCCGTTGCTCGTCCGATCGCTCCCGATACGTTTTGGCCACTTGGCCTAAGCAAAAGGTTGCCCAGACCAGATGACCAGACGTTTGGTGACCAAGTCCAGACGTCTGGTTTGGACCTGGAGAGAAAAATGTATGGATGCAAATTATAAAAAAATGCCAGAGACTAATTCCAAACGTCTGAAATTCAAGATCAGACATCTGGATGAGTCTCAGACGTCTGAATTGAAGTTTTCAGACGTCTGGGGGGTTCTCTGGATAATTTCCAGGGAACGAAACCAAACGTCTGGGTTCTAAACCAGACGTCTGGTCATGGCTCAGACGTCTGTTTGGCTATTCCAGATGCCTTGGTAGCTTTCTGAACTATTTTTCAGAAAACAAATCCATACGTCTGGATTCCAAACCAGACGTTTGGAAATGTTTATTTTTGCCTATTAAGGCTGTTTTGTGTGGATTTCCTATTCTAATCGATTTTTGTTGATTCAGATTGTTGTTATCACTTACTATCGACTTTGATGACTTCTTTCTTTGGATTTTTGGATACATTTTGATGGATTTGGTATCGATTTCTTTGGATTTGATTCACATATTCGAATGTGAATCTTTGGTGATTGATTGTTTCTACAATCATTTTTGTGATTTTTCACTTCTAAATACAAAGGTTTTTATACTAGTAGTAAATACTCAAACTCTTTCATCAAAACGATTTCGACACTATTTTAAATATAAAGCTCTCTTTATAAAACCGTTTCCTAATCTATTAGTATATACAAACCTTTACCTCATTCGTATGAGAAATCTAATTAAATGGCTTAGTAAAACAAGTGGTATGAAATGCTTGCGTTTACTTCGTTGGTTAATTTTTCGACTTGTTCGATTGAAATTCTTATGACAATTTTCGAGTGGAAATCTACAATTTGTTCGTAAATATTTAAGTTAAGCTAGTGGTTATGGGACATGAAGCTAAACTCTTATATTTACTGGCTTAGTGTAATTCACACTTTTATTGATCGATGATGATCATTTTGTGATTTAGACTAGCGATGTGCGATGTCTATTTGTTTGTGTGGGGATTACAATCCTCGTTTATGGAACTTCGATTCAATTTGGCGGAGTAGCGACCTGTGGTCTTCGGGCCGTTTGTGGAGATTCGGCTCAAAATTTATGGTTAGCGACCATGAAATAGCGTTCTGTTTACGATACATGTGTTGGTGAGTTTTCATGCTCCCATTTCTGATAGGCCTCCCCCTTTGTGATTTCTGGATTTCTAATTGATGATTTCTAGAATTTGTGTTTCACCAACTTTTGCGATTGGCATTAATATGTTTGTCAATATTTGTAGTTTGGTGACTAAAATTTAAGAATATGATATTCTTTTTGGTGCTTTGAGATTCTTGAGATATTGTATGATTTTGTTGATTGTTTAAATCATATTTGTCCTTGTATGACATTATTGTTATCATACGTTCTTATTATATCTCTGCTTATATTTCATTTCTTTAATGATAATTATAGCTAGACTGATCCGTTTATTATTTTCTTATTAAATAATACTCGGGTCAGACCGAGATGTTACAGGTGCTTCTGCTTGACTCCTTATTTGGGATCATCTTCTGACTTTTGTCTAACTACACAGTTTTGTAGTTTTTGTTATTATACATTAGAGATAGAGACTCCTTGATGTATAATTATTCTTTTGTCTAGCACTTGTATCTATTCTTTGGTGATATTGTGGATCTCATTTGACCACTACTCTGATGTACACTTTCATATGTTATATTCATATCTGTTTCCACCTTTGAGATATGAACATCTGTGACTGATTTGTGTTATGTTTATTTCTATATTTGTTTCCGAAGGCCTCATAGCCACTGTGTGGTAGCTTTGAGTTTGTATTTGATATGTCGGATTTCCTCTTGAAATGAAATGTAAGTTACTTTATCTGGCATATCGGTACTCGCCCAAAGTAATCACAAAGATGGTCGCTCCTCAACAGCCTTATTCTTCATGCTAGTCGACGGCATTACCCAGTAGTGTCCTTGGCTAGCGTGAGTATAGAGGTGGGGCGCCATAGAATTATTTTACACGGTATATGAGGTTTATTAGTATTTATTTTAATTGAATCCATACACTAGTATTTTTGGGTTGTAGTAACAGTATTTTACGCAACATCTATTTTGACCCACATAAAAATGCGTTTTGAAGAAAATTTTCAATTATAGAAATAAAATGATTCGTAAAATACACTTATTATTTAGATAATTATAAGAAAATGTTTTCTGGCTATGGATATATTAAAATGGTTTTAAAAATGAGTTTTTCTGAAAAGAAAAGTGTAAGTTAGATATTAGAAGATGTCTATCATAAGAGAATATAAATTAAACATACTTTAATCTATTGGAATGAAAAGATTAATGTTATAATTTTCTATGAAACCAATAAGAATGTTTTGTGCAAGTTACAAGGAATGCATGAAAGAGATATACAAGGTATGGGAGCATCATATTTTGTATAGCCTATTTCGAAAAATATAAAATAAGTTCCTTGTAATTTCACATAAACATAAAATCCTCTTTTAAAGGATTCATAGAAGGTTTTACCATTAATAGTTTCTCATAAGAAAAAGTAGTTCTAATACTTTAAGGTATATAGCTATTAGGTGTAATAAGAAGATGTTTTGAAAACATGTGGAGACATTTTAAAGAAAGATGGTTTATTGAAAAAGTAAATAAGTTTTTGGAAGCGAAAAACTTAATAACAATTAAATTTTTAGAAAAAATCCAAATTTTTATAGAAAGCTGTAAAAGTCTTTAAAAGAAAAGGAGGAATAAGTTTTAGACTTAAATTTTTGAAAGTTTTCCCCTCTAGGTTTGGGAAATAATGTTAAGTAACCAAGTAATTTTGAATTTAATAGGAACTTAAAGATAACACTTTTAAAGACAAAGATTTTGGGATTTGATGTTTTAAAAATTTAGAACCTCGGTTTTTTTATATTAAAGTGATAAATACCAAACCAAGCCCTTAAATGTGGAGTAGATTTGAATCATTTCCTAGGTGTAACGGAAAAAGTGCAAGGTTATAGCAGTGATTACTTTTTAAAGTAATGATAAAAGTTCCCGTGGAGTGTGTAGGACACTAGTAAGGACTTAGTAATGTTGATTCATGTATGCAGACTAAAGGAGAGCAGTAAAGTGAAATTAGTAAGATAGTAAGACACGCATTGTTGAGAATGAGTATTCTTGATTTTGAGAAACTTAGGAGAAGCATCCTCCTTTAGTGGAATTCCCATATGATAGTAGTTTTCAAGCTAGCATTGGAGTGGCACCTTTCAAAGCTCTTTATGGAAGACCGTGCAAGTCGCCTTCGTGTTGGATAGAGTCTATAGAGGGATTGCCTTGGTTTCGACACGGTTAAGGAGACTTCGGAGAAGATTAGTTTGATTGGGAGAAAATTCATCTCTCATATCCGCATTTCTTTAATAGTAAGTTTTGGAATTTCCTATTTTCCATCTTTAGTTTTGAATAGGTTCTTTCCTTTATTATCCTTTGGGAGGGTAGAACTTAGGACCTAACCTATGGATGGTAGGATTTGATGTAAACATGTTAACAGAACATGTTATGAATGATGTATGCTAGTGGTTGCAAGTGTTTGCTAGTGGATGCTATGGGCGCATATACCTACACTAGGCACTATTTTCCTTTAGGGATCGGCCTAACTAGGACACTAGAGCATATGCATATGGATGTGTGTGCATTTTATTTTATTTTCCATGATTGCTATAAATTGATGATTATCACATGATTATTGCATTTGCATGATGTTTGAAGCACGCATATAGAACTATCAGTTATCATTAGGAATTTTTACATTCATTTGGATACATAGCACGGGCATGATTGCATAAAAGGAGGTCAACTGAATCAGTGGACTGCCTAATCTTTTGCATTAACTAGGGACATTTACACTACACTAATTGCATAAGTATTATAAACATCATTAGAAAAACTTAAGGACAATAGGTGAATGGTTGATGATTGAGTAGTTGGTCGTAGATATTGATGAAAACACTTAATTCATTCTCTTATCTTTAGAGATTTCAGGGACGAAATCCCTTAAGGAGTGGAGAATGTAACAACCCAAAATTTAACCAATAATAATTAATTTGCTAAATAATAAAATAATAAAAAAAATTGTGAAATTAGCAGAACTGAGCCATAGGAGTTTCACCATTATGTCCGTGGTAATTTTCCAATCAATTTTCATAAATAGAACGTCAGAATCCGAGCTAATATGAGCAAGTTATGAATTAAACAAAAATAAAGAAGAAAAAAATAATATGGGCTAGGTCGACCGACCGATCGACCTAGGCACCAGGGCGGTCGACTGCCCTGTCGATCCGCCTCACCTTTTGAACGAACAAAAGTTCGTTTCGTTCGTTCGAACGTTGTATGCATCATTTGAATTCTTTTAACCAATCCAGTCCTTTCGTTCTCTCATTCGATGGCTCCTATTCAACCTATGACATGGTTGCATCCTATTCAACCCTCATATCTAACGGCCTGAGATCCACTTCTACCCCTATAAATAAGACCCTAGGCCTAACACTTTTTCTCATTTTAGATTTTCTCCCCTTGGGTTCACCATTTCAGGAAGGACCCTAAAAGGAATAATTTTCCATGGAGAGAATCTTTCTAATAAAAATATTTTACTACCCTCAAGTGGATCCGAAAAGACCAAAAGGGAAGAGCTTAGGACCATAGGTCACTGATTGTAATTTTTTTAGATTTCTTTAAGTAATTTAAAATAATAGGGTTTCCAATAGTTGTAGTTGTACTACAATTTTTGGAATAACCTTTTTAGTAGTTTATTTACAGTTTTTAGAATTATTTTCAGTCTATTTCTTTTAGCTATTCTTTTCAGTTGATTTTAGTGTTATCCCGCCTTTTGGCAAGGCCGTGACACCAAGGACTTGACTAGAGACCGGTGACAGATCGTCTCGGAAATCATTTAACACACAACGATCGCTATGGATATCGATGAAATTTGTCCGAGTCCGGATCGGGCTACAATTGATAAGGCACGTCAAGCAAGGCCGTGGGAACCAACAGTCCAAGTTTCAAGTCAATCCGAGGTCGTACGCTCAAGATATCATCGACAGAAGATGGAGTAATCCAACCTCGGTTCGAATCCATAGAGAGAAAGTGCCTCGAGTCCAGGGAGCATAACCTTGCTTCGAATCCATTGGCCCAGAGCCTTGCTTCGAATCCATTGGCCCAGAGCCTTGCCTCGAATCCATACTCGAAATGCGATAGTTCGAATCCAACGAACCTCCCTTGCTTCGACTCCATCGAGCAAACCTGTGTTCGAGTCCATCGAGGGAAAGCTCCTTCGAAGCCATGTAATTGAATAAGCTTCGACTCCATCCCACGACCATCTTCGAATCCATCAACTGGGAAGCCTTCGTATCAATCTACCAGAGGCTTGCCTTGATCGATACATAGAAAAATATCTGTTCGATCGAGTCGAAGGAATATGCCTTCGATTCCATTGCCTTCGAATCCCCCATATTGAGACAGCTTCGAATCGATCCACAGTAGCATATCCTAATCGATTCGAACAAGCTCCTGTTCCATCGATTCGAAGGAGGAGAGCCTTCGAATCCAACGTCTCGAGTCCACCAAGTAAACGCGGCTAAAACTCAGGAGTCGACCGAGTAAAACTCGGATGAAAAACCGGATCAACTCGAGAAAAGCGCGCGCCACATCACCGCGCACATACACCTGGCATCGATTCGACCCTATCGATTCGAAGGGGTCGATTCGAACCACCATCTTCACCGAAAGTGCAATCTTGAATCGATCATAACTCAAGTTCTACAAATCCAAATGCCATGAAATTTTCACAGAAGCTTAAGCGCATGATGAAGAATGTCCACGCCAAATTTCAGCTCGATTGGATGATTTCTTGATCGATTCGAACCAAGGGTCGAATCGATCCCAAAGTGGGCCCGGATCTCCAGATTTCGGCCATGTGGGCCCCCTGACGTACCAGAACTGGTCTCCCCTCATTTTAGGCGAAATATCAGCCTCCTACACCTATAAATAGAGCCCCTAGTCATTCAGAAAAGGGGTCGGAGAATTCTAAGTACTGAAGAGCGCCCAGATTCTGCCAGATCTACTCCAGAACACCGCCGCTGCTTTAGATTGAGATTTAACTTAGAAATTCAGTTGTATTACATTATAAACTATTGTAACCTTCAAGTATCGAGCAATAATCATCAAACTTCATAGTGGACGTAGGCAAAACGCCGAACCACTCTAAATCGCTTGTCTTTGCAATTTACTTTCTGTTATTTGGAGTTTTTGTTAGATAATCCACAGTTTTAATTTTCATTCTTCACTTTTATCTCTTCAAAAATTTCCGAAGAGTGTTGTGCCCATTTTTGGTACAAACACTTTGGTGCTTTCACCGAGAAAAACCAGCTTTTTTCTCCTGCTCCTTGGATCTACCATCGATACCGGATTGCACAAATCCAAGAGGAAGATCCAGATCTCTAATTCATAATCCTTCCATTCTATTCAGATTTGCATAAAGTCTAGGAAAAGGATTCTTCATTCAAAATGGTTAGCACAAGAACCACTTCTACAGCTGCTGGACAAGAAGGTAGGGATGGACAGAATCCTGCTCAACAGCAGCCATCCAACCAAGACAATGTCGCTCATTCAAAACCGTCTGGACCAGTCACCAGACAAGAATTCCATATGTTGCTTCAAGAGCTGACTCAAAGTCGGCAACAATTGGTCGAACAGTTGCATGCTAATATTGAATTAACAAACCAGCTGAACCGTCAAGGCCGTAGAAGGTCCAGACGAGATTATATCTCCCGATCGTCTACTGAAAGTTCCGCCTCATCGGACTACTATCACAGATCTACCCGTCCTCGATTAGACGGGAGCCATGCACAAACGGTTGGATATCAACCCGCCCTGTCTGTTGGACAGTTGAGGGCAGGACCGTCGACCAGCTTTCAGGCCGGGCCCTCAACACAAGGAGGCCCTACTACACAGCGTACCACGGACAATCGTGCTGCAGCTGCCACAATAGAAACAAGGGTTGATACCCGAAATCTTTCAGAGCCAAATAATCAGCAATATGGGCGTACTCCTGAACCCTACGTCCCAGAAGACGCCGAGCCAAGGAGGTGAAATTTGGACCGTCGACAGCGCCCGGTCCGAACTCGCGCTGTGGAACCCGACCACACCTTAACACAGCAGGCTCAAAATGTAGCAATGCCTGACATTTTGACTATGATACGTCAGATGATCCACGAAAGCCAAGGTCTTACCAACGACGATTGGGGGATTTCTCGAAGTCATACTCCTTTCACGGACGAGATACTGTACGCTGAACCTCCTCGGCGATTTAGAATGCCAACTCTTCCTATGTACGAAGGAAATTCTGATCCCAATCAACACATCTTGAAATATGAATGGTCGATGAGCGCCGCAAGGGCCGATGACGCAGTAAAATGTCGAAGTTTCCCCATCTCTCTAGGTGGAATTGCAACGATGTGGTTCACGAGATTGCCACCTAGGTCTATCTCTTCATTTGATCAACTGGCTATGAAATTTGTTGAACAATTTCGCATGCATGTCGCTAGGCCCAAAGATGTCAACACCTTATCCAGTGTTACCCAAGCCCGTGGGGAAACGCTAAGGCGTTACTTGGAGAGATTCCATGCGGCATGTGTGGAGATTAGTAATCCCAACGATATCTCAATTTTAATGGCATTGACAAAGGGGATTGACCCTGATTATGAATTTGGAAACTGGTTAGCTGGAAAACCACCCGCATCATTGGACCGTTTCTACTCCAAAGCCGCACAATTCTTACGGCAAGAGGACGTGAAACAGTCTAGGAAGCAGGACGATGCGGGACCCAGAAGCGAAGGAATACAGAGCAATGTAGCAGTTAAACAGTCCGGTGACAATTCCGGAAAAGTTTAGTTGAACATACAGAACAAGCAAACTCAGCCAAGAGGTAACAATGGTCAGAATAAGAAAAGAGATCCAAATCGAGGTCCACGGCGTGAGGCTCCAATGTTCGATAATTACACACCATTGAATACATCGTTGGAAAATGTGTACCTACAGACTTGCAATACTATGCAATACAAGAAGCCGGCTCCGAAGCAATCGTCGGAGAGGCAGATTCAAACAGGGAAGTTCTGTAGATTCCACGAAAGTTATGGCCACAGCACCAATGAATGTCGACACTTACAGGACCTCATTGAGAAGTTGATCAGGGAGAGGAAGTTAGACCAGTTTGTGCGGACACCGCAGTCTGAGGGGGCGGGCCCCTCAAATCAAAATCACGTACAGAATCCAGAAGGACAGGAAGAACCAGGTCGTGTCGGAGGAAGACTGGTAATTAATGTTGTAAGTGATAATCCTCGTCCAGCGAAGCGAAGCTGGGAAGAAATGAAATCATATAACAACTTAGCTAGATGAACAGACTTTGAGTATGATGATAACTTGGACAATAAACCTTCGACCAAACGAAAGAGAGCGATAATTAACTACATCACTTTCCGAGACAACGATACTGATTATGTCGGAAGCCCGACTACTGACCCACTCGTGATATCGGCACAAGTAGGTCCAGCTTGGATGAAGAGGATACTAATTGACTGCGGGAGCTCTGTGAATATCCTTTTTATACATGCTTATAATCAAATGAGGATGAAAGCCAGGGATTTGGAACCTTGCCAAACTCACCTCCATGGATTCAACGGTAGCGCTACCATACCTATTGGGATGGTGAAGTTACCAGTTAAGTTGGGATCCGAGGAACATAGGAGAGTTCGGACATTACAGTTCGCTGTACTGAACATAGTCTCGCCATACAACGCTTTCTTAGGGCGACCTGCCCTTGCTGAATTCAGAGCCGTAATTGCCCCGTGGTGCTTAACCTTAAAGTTCCCTACTGTCAACGGAGTTGGAGTCGTCCAGGGCGACCAGGTTGACTTGAGAACGATCATACGCCGAAATCGAGTCGCCCGATTACGCAATGCCGAGGACCGACTTAAAACTTTTGAAAACAATGAGATTGTCATTAAAAAAGAATACCCGGAATTCCCACACATGAAACCAACATGGAAGGGGTCACACGAGATTAAACAGGAGCTCGGGGATGGTATATATGAGTTAACGACCGCTGATGGTCTAGCTTCATCAAAGGCCTTGGATAGCGAAAGTCTTCGTCGCTATTGCACATAACAGGCTATGTTTATCTATTTAGTTTAAATTCTGTTTTAAATTTTGTTTCTGCATTTCGAAATTAGAATTTGTAATAAGGCAACTGACTTTGCCATGTTTTCTTATTTCAGCAATAAAATGCCATCTCTTCGGGCCAGAGCTGTGATTCATTAAATACAATGTACAACATCACGATGCACGAAGTGCTAAATTCCATCACACAGTGGAATTTATTCAATAGGGAGTGGCTGTGAAGCGATCAACCACTCACTAAATGAAACCCGAGCTCGGGGGCAAGCCATTACATCAGGCCAGAAATGGGTTGATACACGACAACCCTTCACTTAACTCCGTACTCCCAGAGTGCGAGGCGGAGTATAAACATTTTCTTAAATCCCAGAGTACTTCGAGAGCGCGAGCTGGGTACAAAACTTTTTACTTAACTCCGTACTCCCAGAGTGCGAGGTGGAGTATAAACATTTTCCTAAATCCCAGAGTACTCCGAGAGCGCGAGCTGGGTACAAACATTTTACTTAACTCCGTACTCCTAGAGTGCGAGGCGGAGTATAAACATTTTCCTAAATCCCAGAGTACTCCGAGAGCGCGAGATGGGTACAAACTTTTACTTAACTCCGTAATCCCAGAGTGCGAGGCGGATTATAAACGTTTTCCTAAATCCCAGAGTACTCCGAGAGCGCGAGCTGGGTACAAACTTTTTACTTAACTCCGTACTCCCAGAGTGCGAGGCGGAGTATAAACATTTTCCTAAATCCCAGAGTACTCCGAGAGCGCGAGCTGGGTACAAACTTTTTACTTAACTCCGTACTCCCAGAGTGCGAGGCGGAGTATAAACATTTTCCTAAATCCCAGAGTACTCCGAGAGCGTGAGCTGGGTACAAACTTTTACTTAACTCCGTACTACCAGAGTGCGAGGCGGAGTATAAATGTTTTCCTAAAACCCCAGAGTACTCCGAGAGCGCGAGCTGGGTATAAATATCGACAAACTCCAGACTCCGAGAGCGCGAGCTGGAGTATAAACATTACTCAACTCCGTACTCCCAGAGTGCGAGGCGGAGTATAAACATACGTCAACTCCACACTTATCCCCAATACTGGGGGCAGAACCATAACACATAACAAGTTGAAGACAAAAGGGAATACATTCTCATTTCCACTATCAACAAAAAGAATCTGATTACAAAATGGTTCAAAAAATTGCTACTAGTGGGAGCCGAATCCACATCTATACACGGCTATAGAAAAATCAACAAAATGCTACCCTATGCAACAGAGATTTAAAGAAAGAGTTCAATCTTTCTTCTTCCTTATCTTCTTCTTCGGTGTAGCTCCACCAGATCCGCTGCCTGATTTTCTCCTCGACCGCTTACTCTTTTCAGGCTTGCCCTCCGGCAGTGATATAATGTCAACATCTTCCTCAGAACTGGAGGCGACGGAAATTATTCTAGGAGGTCGAGCTGGAGGCATAGGAGTAGTAGCAGGAGGAGGGACAGGAGCAGTTTCAATCACTATAGTACCGCCCGGTGAAATCACCATTAACGGGGCAGGCCCGGGCGGATTCATACCAGCATTCCTGCTGCCATCTCGGCATCAATCTCAGCAATAATGTCGTCCTCACGGGAAACTTGGTCTGCATCGAATGTGCCAATAGCTGGCATAGATGAACTAACGGCCGGAGCAGCCCCACTCACAGCATCGGACGGGTTGACGGAGGGATCGATGGGCTCATTAAGAAGCTCCTCAATCATTTGAGCGTTGAAAGAAAACATATTTGCATCTCCCTCTTCGCCGATCAAGGTAGAAGTCGTGATGGCTTCAGTAAAAACAACCCCTTGTGTTTGATGTGAAACTGATAGAGCAAGAGGCGCAGAAACAACGACTTCAGTCACTGAAATGCGACAAAACGAAGATTGTTAGCCAAGTGTGTTGCTTAAGGTTCTTTACAACTAAACTACGAGAAGCGTTCAAATACCTTCCTTAGTCTGGACGGGAGCACGAGCAGGAACGTCGGCGGAAGATAATTGTGGCTGGTCGAGATTATATGCAGGGATAGGCTGGGGATCAACCGCACCAGTGGTTTCAGGTAATGTTGGAATTACAGCCTCAACATTTTCCTCGTGATGCGCGATCCCCGAGCCTTCACCCGTCTCTGGAGGTTGAACACCAAGCCTCTCTTTTGCTAAAGAAATCACCACCTCATGAAGGACTTTCCTCTCCTCCTCGGTAAGCAGACGCATCTCCGGCTCAAAGTCATCAAGCGATTCACCTGGATGCGCTGCCCTCTTCTCGTCCACCAGCCGGGTCCAGGCGTTATATAGAATCATGGAGTCATCTCCCAGCCACGCTAAATTTCTGTGCTCCAGCACATTCACGTTGTACGTAACCAAGAGATCGTCAAACTCAGCGTCCAGCCTGGACCTCTCCTCCAAAATCTTTTCCTCGATTTCTACTTCCGCAGACTTAGACTTGACCGCCGCCGCAGCAAGTTCGGCCCTGAGAGATACTGCTTGATCGCAAGCTTCTTGTGCAGCGGCGTTTGCATCGTCCTTCTCTTTTACCATTTCAGCAAATTTGGCCTTGAGCTCGTTTAGCTCTTTAACGGCTAAGTCTCGCTCAACTGCAATGGTGGTGTTGCGGTGGCCCATCTCCTCTACCGTGGCGCAATGTTCTTGTTGCATCCTAGCCATTTTGGCCACGGCGTCCTCGTGCTTCTGGAGAGCTTGAAGTTCAGAATTCCGGGACATCTCCATTTTAGATTGAAGAACTTCAATGATGCGTTTCTGTTTAGCAATTTCAGCATCACGTTCAGCGATAATCTTCGCTCGGTCAAAAGCTACTCTAGAAGCCTTCACGGCTGCCTTGTACCACTCCTTATACTGAGCGTAGAAGTCGCGGATATAACTATGAGCAGTGGTCTCAGCGTCCGAAGGAATTCTTTTAAAGTTAGGAGGGAAGACATAGCTATCCATGCAAATTTCAGGGTAGTCATTTTTCATTTGGGCGAGTTTAGCAGCTCCCTCGCTTGTCAACTCAGCCAGAGCTTGTTCTATTATAGCGGCTGTTGTCGGTTCCATTCTTAGCCGCTGAGCATCAGGCCGAGAAGATTGAGAAGGCAGCTGCTGCTGATGAGAAGGCCCTGGGAGGTCTACTGGGGCCCTGGGAGGCGGAGGAGAGCGAGATCGGGGTCGGTATTGGTATCCCCGGTCTCTGTCAAAATAATCATAGCCAGAACGGCCATGCGAGTAATCTCTGTCTCTATCATAACGTTCTTGACTTGAATAGCTTCGCCCATGATCCCTATCTGTCTCTCTCCTGCGGGAATCGTAAAATGGAGAAGATTGGCGCACATTCCGAAGCCTATCCAGAGTAGAGCCACGTCCTGACATCTCACCTGCGATAAGAAAGAATTACGGATTAGGATCCCATAAAGCAATGTTTACTATGCAAAAGTCATGAAATGCTGTGGAAGTGTGTGTAAATGTGTAAACCCCCAAACCGACCGGAAGTGTTGACCGCACTTAAAGGAAAGGGCTCGTTCATGTTTAGGACATCTTGAAATTCCTCCAACCCATGATTATGAGAAATCGATATATAATCTGGGATGGGAATATCGTCAAGCCCTTTGAAAATGTCTCTCGAATGGGAAGGGGCGGCCTCAGAAATCATAACTCCGGAAATAGGAGGAGATACATCCACAGATTTCCACCCCTTAGACTTAAGTTTTTTGGAAACGGCGGCCTTGCCTTTCCGTCTCTCTCCCGACTCCTCCAAGTTTCCCGAGAGGTCAGCCATCGGCTCCGAATCCGTGTGGGTTCTTTCTTCGTCACTCGCCTCGATTATTTTGATTCCGAGTGACTTCTTCACCTTTCTCTTCTTGGTTTTCTTCTTATCTTCCTTCTTGGAGGCGGGCTTTGCCAATCCCTCGACGACTATACTTTGATTGATGTCGATCAAACCAAGAATTCTTAAGTTATAATCGTTTAGCACCGAGTCAATATGTCTCAACTCGCTTGGAACTTCTTGAAGACTTCGGACGATACCCTTGAAACGCCCTCCATCGGGTCTGGAGATAATGGCTGTAAAGGGAATGAAATGTCAATTTTAATACCAAAGAGCTATTGGTCAAGAAAACAGGTTAAGGCGCTTACGTCTAGACAACCATCGCCTAGCAAAACCCGGAGGGCACCGAACATAGAACCACTCATTCTTGAAATAACTCAGTCGGGTCCAAGCTCCAACTACAACTTAGCAATTCCTGACTGCCTCCAGAAATGTAAAAGACGGGCTATCACCCCTACTCTTGAAGTTAAATATGTGTCTGATCTCGGTGGGCCTTGGCGGGCGAAAGAGACAGTCCATAAATATGACAAAGGCACTGTTCAGCAATGCGTGCCCGTTGGGATGAAGTTGTGAAGGAGCGATTCCTAAATATGACATCATCCCTCTGATATATTGATTGAAAGGAGGGAGAGTTCCGGCCGCGCAAGCATGGCGATAAAAAGCCGTATATCCATCAGGCGGATTGTGCGGTCTATCATCGGCATTAGGTAATAACACATCATCCAGAGATATGTTATGCTTTAAGCATATTTGTCCCAATAAGGATTCGGAGATGTTAGATTGAACCGAATCAACAGGGTCCTCAATAAATATAGCATCCGGCAATTCATCTGGAGCTGGATCAATTACATCGGCAGGAATATCGGGAATCTCAAGCACCGGAGGAGTCGAGCTCTGTACCTATTGTTGTTGGGAACTCGAAGATTCCATAATTAACTAACTCATCAGAAAGCAACGTTAAGTTCATAAACAGCCCGTGCATGCCCCAGTGTAGTGTGTGAACGTGTCGTGCAGTGCAAATGCTGTGCATTACTTAGGCAGAGTTTACAGATTGAAATAAGATGTCCGTACAACGAAACTTGGGAATTTGAGAAAGAAAAATGACCGTCATCGCTGACCGTCACTTCCACGCTATCCAAACGCTACTGACCACTTCAAGTATAAATCATTCGTATTATTGGTTAAGTCATGGTTCCATCGACAAGCTTCAAAAGGAAGTCAAGTATAGTCGTACAGTCAAGTCCGATTAGGCAAGGCCGAAACTTGTCGGAGTGAAGTATGCTAAATTTCATTAAGATCGTCAAGTTTCAACTGAAAATTGGTCACGTTCGAATCCATTGAGCGAGTCAGAAGAATTGCACTCCCTGAACTGAAGGCGTTCGAATCGATCACCTCGGATCGATACGAGTCGAATCGATGTGCTTCGAATCGAAAAAGAGTCGACTCGATGCATTTCGCATCAATGTAGGTCGTTGGAATGATACCCATAGCATCATGTGAAGGAGCGCTTCGAGTCCATCAGAGGAGCGTTCGCACCGACCCAGGAAAGCAACATCGTATCGATCAAGTTCGATGCCTTCGAATCGATCGTGAAATTATTAGTTCGAATCGATCGATACGAACCACGTCATCTCACAAGCATCGATTCGAAGCCCCATAATCAGGATCGATACGAACTAATCCGTCCCGGATCGATACGATACGAAGAGAAAAGAAACCCTTTGGAATCTCTCCTTCTCCAAAAAAGCCTCAGCACTTTGTCACGCTCCATCCATCGACTCGACCCATTGGACTCCGATCTCACAACAATTCCCCGTTCCACACGTTCTCAAATTCGACTCAGTCTAATAGTTACCTGGTTAAGTATGGATTGCGAGTGAAAGTATAAAGGGTTTGATCGATTCGTAAAGGCTTATCTCTTAAGGTCTGGAAGATCGATACGAAGAAGAAGCAGAGTAACAGTAAAAAGTAAAAAGAAAAAGTGAAGTTAACCACGCGTATTTATATGGGTTCCAGGGACGGCTCGAGTCTCTTCGTCTCCCGGTCGTGTTGACCGATCGTAGTAGGTCACTACCCCATCGGTTCGAACGATGACTCGACTACACATCACCTTCGAATCCACCTTAGTTCGAATCGATCGACTCTCCGAATCCACTAAGGCGGCGTTAACACGGGGCTTCCTTGATACGAAGCTACACCAATTCAAACCAGTATCGATACGAAGGAGTTGGCAAAAAACAGAATTGAAAGCGCCATATACCTATCGACTCGAAGTACCGACCTCATATCCACCGACACATAGTATCGATACGAAGCACGAGGTCCCTCAAACCATCGATTCGAGACAGTCCACGGAGGAAGGATCTAGATCATTGTACGCCATCGATTCAAAGTCCCTACTTCGAAACCATCAACTCGAAGCGGATCAAGAAACATAGCTTCGAATCCATCTCAGACCACTGACGAAAATGGATGAACCATTTCAATGTGAAATTTTTTGCTTATCTACTCTTTATACCGATTCAGGAGAGGATCAATACAAGAGGATGACCATAGAAAATCATAAAAGCGATGTTTTAACTCGAGTCTCAAATCCGTTCAGGAGAGGACCGATGTAGATTTCGATAGCAAACCGAACTGACAACGACTTGCGATCACGCAACGTTAACCAAAGTCAAGATAATACACGTATGCACGTATTTCTGACTAATGTTTGGTCTTTATCATTTACAGGGATCAAATGTTCATCTCGTCATGAATCAAAAACCTAACAGCCAGTCACAATCATACGACGGTCGATTACAGCGATACAGAATGCAACTTTCGGTAAAGCATGTCATAGCTGTCCAGTGAGAGACTGCAACCTTTCAAAGCACGTCATGTTTACACAAGACGTACTTTGGGGGGAAAATGTTATCCCGCCTTTTGGCAAGGCCGTGACACCAAGGACTTGACTAGAGACCGGTGACAGATCGTCTCGGAAATCAGTTAACACACAACGATCGCTATGGATATCGATGAAATTTGTCCGAGTCCGGATCGGGCTACAATTGATAAGGCACGTCAAGCAAAGCCGTGGGAACCAACGGTCCATGTTTCAAGTCAATCCGAGGTCGTACGCTCAAGATATCATCGACAAAAGATGGAGTAATCCAACATCGGTTCGAATCCATAGAGAGAAAGTGCCTCGAGTCCAGGGAGCATAACCTTGCTTCGAATCCATTGGCCCAGAGCCTTGCTTCGAATCCATTGGCCCAGAGCCTTGCCTCGAATCCATCCTCGAAATGCGATAGTTCGAATCCAACGAACCTCCCTTGCTTCGACTCCATCGAGCAAACTTGTGTTCGAGTCCATCGAGGGAAAGCTCCTTCGAAGCCATGAAATTGAATAAGCTTCGACTCCATCCCACGACCATCTTCGAATCCATCAACTGGGAAGCCTTCGTATCAATCTACCGGAGGCCTGCCTTGATCGATACATAGAAAAATATCTGTTCGATCGAGTTGAAGGAATATGCCTTCGATTCCATTGCCTTCGAATCCCCCATATTGAGACAGCTTCGAATCGATCCACAGTAGCATATCCTGATCGATTCGAACAAGCTCATGTTCCATCGATTCGAAGGAGGAGAGCCTTCGAATCCAACGTCTCGAGTCCACCAAGTAAACACGGCTAAAACTCAGGAGTCGACCCAGTAAAACTCGGAGGAAAAACCGGATCAACTCGAGAAAAGCGCGCGCCACATCACCGCACACATACACCTGGCATCGATTCGACCCTATCGATTCGAAGGGGTCGATTCGAACATCCATCTTCACCGAAAGTGCAATCTTGAATCGATCATAACTCAAGTTCTACAAATCCAAATGTCATGAAATTTTCACAGAAGCTTAAGCGCATGATGAAGAATGTCCACGCCAAATTTCAGCTCGATTGGATGATTTCTTGATCGATTCGAACCAAGGGTCGAATCGATCCCAAAGTGGGCCCAGATCTCCAGATTTGGCCATGTGGGCCCCCTGACGTACCAGAACTGGTCTCCCCACATTTTAGGCGAAATATCAGCCTCCTACACCTATAAATAGAGCCCCTAGTCATTCAGAAAAGGGGTCGGAGAATTCTAAGTACTGAAGAGCGCCCAGATTCTGCCAGATCTACTCCAGAACACCGCCGCTGCTTTAGATTGAGATTTAACTTAGAAATTCAGTTGTATTACATTATAAACTATTGTAACCTTCAAGTATCGAGCAATAAAATCATCAAACTTCATAGTGGACGTAGACAAAACGCCGAACCACTCTAAATCGCTTGTCTTTGCAATTTACTTTCTGTTATTTGGAGTTTTTGTTAGATAATCCACAGTTTTAATTTTCATTCTTCACTTTTATCTCTTCAAAAACTTCCGAAGAGTGTTGTGCCCATTTTTGGTACAAACATTTAGTTTATTTTTGTTAGTTATAGCTTTTCTACTTAATTACAGTTTATTTACAGTATTTTAATTTATTTACTGTTATTTACGCGTTATTTACATCCTTTTCCTATGCTTTGGATTTCATTCTATTTTCAATTTACTTTTATTTCTCCTTCTTCTTCGCATATGGATTAGAATATATTAAACACGAATATGGATTAAAATTGTAAGAATACTGAAATAACGGAAGATAAGATGTAAATTGTAAAGACTAATAAAAATGGAATTAAGACTGAAATTGAGTCTAATTATGATACTGATGTTAGAATTAGACTAATTAAAGATAATTGGCCTAGTTATAACTTAGAATTATAAATAAAAAGAGTATAAGATGAAAGGAGCTTATTTTTACACTTAGACCTTGGGTTAAGTAATAAGCATGATTATATATCGTAGGTTATAATAAGAAATAGGACAGAAGGAGGCTTATTTTAAGACTTAGGATAAATTAATAAACACAGATAGTAAGAAGAAAAGTAAAGGCTTATTTAAATAACTTATCAAAGTTAATAAGCAAAGAATTAAAGTAGGACCTGTACCAAATAAAATTCCCCTATTTCTATGGGTATGGTGTTTCACATAATTCTGAAGTGAAACAAGGTGTCTCACATAACCCTGAAGTGAGACAAGGTGTCTCACATAATCCTGAAGTGAGACGAGGGGCACACTTATGTTAATAATGGTAGTAAATGGTCAATAAGTAGAAGTCCAAATCATGGAGATTTGGGCAAGGGGCGCAACTAGATATTGTTTGGATGACGGGCCAGTACCAACAGCATTCCCCCTATTATTTCTATGGACACGTTGTTTCATATAACCCTAAAGTGAAACGAGGTGTCTCACATAACCCTGAAGTGAGACGAGGTGTCTCACATAATCCTGAAGTGAGACGAGGGTCACACTTATGCTGGAGCTTGATGTAATAAGAAGACCCAATAGGTGGAACAACATGTAGCATGAGCTTGGTGGCAGTTATGCATGCGACTTCCATTCGATTGCTCAGTAATCATTATGAGTTCTAAGCGCTTAGTGGGTGCCTTTCATAAGCGCCAATGTCTACTGCGTAGGGAGCATTAGTGTCCGGTTCACAGTATATTCTATGGAGTAGCAGGCCGATCAAAGGGTAGTATTAGGAATTCAGCCTAATCTAAACAGCTATCAAAAACAAGTGCAAACAATCAAAGTTAATCAATTGTGTTAATCTAGTTAAATCGTATTTATTTCCAGCTTATTCCTTCTTCATATTTCCTTTATTTCCTTTTATATACTAGAACTGTTGTAAGGTCTATTTATTTTACTTTGCTAAAAGATTCTAGTAATTACTATCATTCACCATACTTTTAGTCTGACCCACTCCTCTATTTTCCCCTTTTTCCCCCTTTTAGGCAATCAGGGGCAAGGAAAGTAGACCGCAGCTTCTTGGATACTTGTTGGAGATTCTATCATGTATTTCTTTCCTTCAGTTCTAGTTTTTAGTTCTTTTGTTGAGCTGGTATTTTGAGAGGGATGTATTGTACTCTGTTATTTATGAGACCGAGGTTTTGATTTCATGAGACATATATTGGTATTTTGAGACATTGATGTATTTGGTTTTATAATTCTACATTATGAAGTTTGACTTTTAGCAAATTATTATTTTAATTGTTTTTGCTGTTTTTTTTATCTATTTTGTCTTGTGAATCTTAGTCTCTACTAGTTTTAGTTAGACCTACAACGCACTATATCTTTAGTGTGTCCTTTTGGGTATACTAAGAGGTGTGGGGTGTTACATTTATTATCATATTTCCAAATCCTTTAAAATCTCTTTTTCAAAAACCTCTTAGATAAAAGTTCTCATTATCCAACTCCTCAGGTTTGATTTATATACCTTATTATTTTTAATCCTTTCAACATTATTATTAAACATCTTATAGTGAAACTGTGAAATTCTAATCACAAGATGTTCATACTTAGATTAATTAACCTTATTTTAAACAATTATCTAATTTATAACTTAACAAGCTAACTATTCATTTTTTAAAATATATTCTTTATATACAAAGTATAACCTTAGGTAAAATTATTTCATTTACCATAATTTCAAAACAAACCATTTATATAGAATTAACAAATACGCGCTCTTATATAATATGCTCAAACTCATTCTAGGATGTCACTTACCATATCTCTAATGAGTTACTCATCCCAGGGTATTACTAACCCTATCTATGATGAGACTTTACCCCTCTCAGGCTCAGGTGTTCGCTCAACCTAATCTCTGATACCAAATACAACGAACGAGATTTTCGACCCTCGAAAATGGACATTAATACGTCCACTGTATTGCATGCCTAACATTCAAGTGCTGGAAAGACCGATCGTTAAGGTAAAAAGAAAAGTAAATATAGAATAGAATCTTACAAGAATGGAATAACATATATTATTTCAATATATAATCTTTACAGCAGAAATTTCAAATACATACATCAGAGTCTATCCTAATCTCTGCTTGGACAGTTATAGATCTCTGTCCCTACTAGTGCTGAATACAAACAATAAACAAATGTAGTGGAAATGGAAATGAATAACCATCTACAAAGGAAACTCTCACTCCTGCTCCAAGCTCCTCCAAAATGTTCCAAGGTAGACCTGAATTACTTGGATACTCAAAAAATAGGGCACCTAGAGTTTAAGGGAAAAGAAAAGAAACTCTAGGACAGTCATGGGGACTGGTGTGAGAAAACTCAAAACATGGATATTTTTGAAAACCAAGGGTATCTCATAAGACCACGCCGCACATAAACACATATGAGTTTTTATCTTATGATAACCAAACTGTTTTCCATGCAAAATAAGAGATATTATTATTAATGACATTCTTTGAAAACTCTTTCAAATAAATATATATAATCTTAGTCGAAATTGTTTCATTTATTAAATTCCAGCATAATAGGTTTACAATTAACATCGTAAGGGTTCGTATAGGAGAATGGATTCCATACAATGACAAGGTAAGGGACTACCTTCCAATAGTACACTTCTAGAGGGATGCACCTGAGGCTCCAACCTCTACCAACACAGAACCGGCATACCTTTAACATAGATAGTACAGAATATGGCATCACCTCGGTCGTTCCTGACCTATTCGTAGCCACAGTGTACATAACAAACCCGAAATATAGAGGGTGATCTAGAAAGGTGATGAACATCCCCTAATGGGAGCGACCCACTTAGCCCTGCCGCATCTACACTATTTTGCCTATTACTATGTGTGATGCTTAAGGTAACGTTTTACTTTTGACATGACAAATCCCGATTTGAATGGCATATTGCCATTTCCAACAACACACTAATTGATTTCCACAAAAGTACAACCTCGTACGTCTCAAAGAAGGGTGTTAAATATAAGATGGGTTACCTTCTATACCACCTAATAGATGTATGTTTGTAAAAACCAATATACGTGGTCTTAGAAATGCAATGTCAAACATGCATCCGTACAATTTGTCCAAGCGTAGGACAAACCGAAGGCACTTCTCCAACTACATCCTATTTGGGAATCACCCCTACGATTAGTAGCTAGTAGTCCTTGCATCCAAGATTTCAAATTGAAGAAACCACGACCGCCATATATATGATAAGGGAATTACCCTAGAGGATAGTGACGAGTAGTCCTACATTATGAAGATCTCCATTTTCAAAATCATTGTATTCAAAATGTTTTCACTTTCGAACGTATATTGATTCAAAGTGGTTTTCAGATAGGAATCACTCCATTCCGACCCCTGTTTCTTCGAACCGATTATCGATAAAAGATGTCAAGTATATCTGATTATTATTCAATTAATCAATAATTTTTTGTCCAAGTAAAATATCTCTTTAGAGATGTACATCTTTAAATCATATTATGTTTAATTATATATAGGATAATTAAATTCTATTCAAATGAAATCTTGATTTGGTTCCCAAAACTGCCAAACCATGATGTTTTTAAAAATTTGATTTGGACATAACTCAAATTCTATTCAATGAAATCTTGATTTTTCTTCTTCATTTGAAAACTATAGTTATAAGAGTTTGGAAAATTCTTATTTCGTATCATTCCGAGCTATATTCCACTTTACATATTGATTTAACTTTTAAGACGTGAAATTGCGAACCATCGTTATGTGACGCGCCTATTTCTGACTCCAATTTCATATCTTGTCAAAACTTTTCTGAATTGAATTTTAATGTTTATAAAACATTTATAAACCATTTTAAATCATTTTAAAGAAGTTTAATTAAGCTACAACACTTTTATAATTCATATATGAAAGTGGCTTCCTTTGTGTAAATAAGACGTGTATTTAACATGAATTATTTCCATAATCAGACAAACATATCATCCCGTTAAATATGATAAATAACCATAGAAAACAAGCATATCATATCACCACATAATTTGTAATAAAAATAAGTAGAATTTCTCATCTTCATTGGTTCATAGATTAACTAAATTTGGCTATAGCCCCGCTATCACCACACCGAAGCTTATGAAATAAACCCTACAACCCTCGGAAGTGTACAACCTATGGTAGAAAGGGTGGATGATCGACCTTCAGTGGTGATGGAGGGTGGCTGTGAGTATAGAAGGAGAAGAGTAGATGATTACCCATTTTGATTTTAAGTTATGGTGATATATTTTGCGATATGGAAGTGTATTTCTCAACAGAGCTTCGCTATGACTATGGAATATTTTATGAAGGCATGGAAGCCATTAATGAAGACGAAGAACTTAAGAAAGAAAAAGTGGAAGGTGTGAAAATCATGAGAGAATGAAGGGTGGTTATTATAGAAAAAATAAGTGAACAAATATCTAAATGTAAAATTACCAAACTACCCCTAACCAACACCCTCCCACACGCACGCCCCCCTTTTCCTCCTCTCTATGTGCTTGAGTGATGATGGTGTGTGTAAGAATGTGATGATTGGTGGTTAGTTTGTTTTTAGGATGCTTAAGGATGAAGAAAATGGAAATATCTTAGGTATTTTCTTTATTAAGTGCATATGTATGTGTGTCTATATATATATATGCATGTGTATGTTATATATGTGTATATGTATATGTTAGTGCATGTATGTGTATGTTATATATGTGCGTAAGACATATAAACAACGTTGCGATCACTTTGAACAACTTCCGTTCGTTAAACCATTGAAAATCTGAAAGCCGATTCCCAGTCATATTTTTACTTATTAATTAGATTCATATAAATTTAAGCAAAATTTGAAAGCTAATTTCTTATCATTAGTAATTAATTTAAGTGATCATATTTGAATTATATAACGATATAAATCAATATTAAACAAATGCTTACAAAAAAGTACTTACGTATCGACAAAACGTTATGAATTTTTTTTTATATTTTTAAAATAAGTATATATTTTTATAAAACTATTGTAAATGATTTATTATCACCATATAACTTATTCATATGAATTATTATCATTTTAAAACAATTATTTGATTATTTAAACTTAATTTAAAATTTCAGAAAATATATAAAACTGATGATATCTGTGATGATGTCATAAATATATTTTTGGTAAAATAAATAATTTTTATTTCATATTCTTGTTTAAATGGATAAATAAGTGTATGTATCCAGTTCCGTTCGCTTTATATTGAGAAAATCTCAATTTTTTCGAAAATTGATTTTCGTCGTTTTTCTATTGAAAACACCCAAATATTTATATTTGTTAATATACTTTTAAAACAGGTTTACTATCATTATTTATGGTCCAAAACATTATAATTTGTGTTATGCATGTATGTAGGTAGGCATGTATGTATCCTAATTGTTGTTCATGTTAAAAAATACTTATTGCGATGATTGGTAATGCACTAACATGCATTTTGTTATTTGGGAGCAAATGAAAATTGGAAAGCCTTTGTTTGTATTCAAACCAACATGTTATTATTCATTCAACACTGCTACTTTATTGCTCCGAACACGCACACCCCCACCCCCACGACTACCCGTGCCTTTACCGTCTCGACCGCCCTACCACCACCATGCCCTATATAACCATTAACATTGCCTTCTTCCTCTCCAATACGGTCTAATCTTCGAACAGATCTTCTACACCGAATTCATGTCCAAACGACACAATGTCAGACTTAATATTTCTACCTCTACCTTTATTCAATCAACCGCCGGTTCCATTTCATAGCATAAACTTCATAATTTTTTTAATCTACTAGCCATTATAAAACATGTAGAATACATACACTAATTATCTAGATTTTTTGGTGTATTTCTTTTCTTTTGTAAAAATGGTGAAAATTAGTGAAAACAAAATACGTTATAAATAAATGTAAATAGCCATGATAACCATTCGAGTTATCAGGGAACAAAACATGGGTATTCAAGTAACTTCATGTATATAATACATGAATTTAATGCAATGGTTATTTTGGACTTTCCATTATGTTTTGTTTCATAATTTTTCAGTATATAATAATTTTTTTGCAGAACTTCAGTGAACAATATACAAAAACAATGATTACAAAAGAGTACTCAGCAACAGTCCATGTTCATAACAAAAATGGTTTCTTCAAAATGTTAAAACTTCAGACTAAAATTTGCAAACAAGCAAAGTATCAAAGAAAAGAAATAAATATAAAATCTTAAGTTCTTAAAGTGGTTACTGCAGTGAGAGAACTGATTGAAGCACAGTTAATCCCTATCTTATTAGCCTCTATTTGTCTTTCTTCATTTTCATATGTCAACATAGCAATGGTTTTCATATTTTTTTCCCAATTAGATTCATGCAACTCATTCTACAGTCTAGTCTGAACTTTAATTCTAAAGGCATCTTCTTCCATTTTCCTCAATTTCTCAGTCTGTAACGAGTGTGTTGAAGCTAGGGCTTCCAGTTCCTTTTTTGAAACATCAAGTTCCTTCTTTGAAACATTTAGTTCCATTTTCAAACATCAAGTTCCATTTTCAAAACATTATTGTCCTTTTAGAGCTCCTCTCTTTCCCTTTTCACTATTAAATCTAATGCGGCATTTTCTTTTCCATCTCCATTAATTTTGACTGTTTAGTAAGCACTTTAATTTTTCATGGACTCTTGCATTTCTTTAAACCTTACTGAAGGTTTAATTTTCTATTTTCACTCCAAGAAATTCCAATTCCAAAGTTTTTTCTCCCTTTCTAGTAATGTAATTCTATCATCTAATTTCCTATTATCAATATGAAGCTTTTCTACTTGGTTTAAACCTTTTTCACGGTCTTCCAACATCATCAAAGACTTACGTCCGGCTACCACAAACGTAGGAAGTGAAATTTGCAAGAATAGTAAATATATTTGGTAGTCCGCATCAAAGTTCATGACCTATGATAATATTACAACGATGTGGGACTTTCCAAATCCAAACCGTGGTTCCACCATTAAACATGCGAGACAACCATAACAGAATTTGCCTATTGTAATAAACTGTTAGGGGATAGAAGAGGTTTGGCCTCTGTTACCACTGGTTGTTATAAATACTTTTACCTTTAATATTATTTTATAATATTATGTCCTAATTATCTACAAAGTTTTAACCAACACGAAAATTATATTTTTATTCTTTCTCCTTATCAGTTTATTTTTTTTCTAAAACACTAATCTAGCGATGCTCCTTATCGAATTTTTTTTGAATTAACAATACTCAAATGGATCCCCATATTGGATTCCTAAATTTCTGAAACATTTTACTTCATGCGGTCATCACAATCTAGATTAAAACAAAGTTTTTCATAAAAAAATCTTCCCGTATTGCTTGATTGGGCATCCAGTTCAATGAAGTGGTTAGTGAAAGTTGTCCTATCAATTTCTATAGTGTTATCTTTTAGCCAATATCCTTTATTGAAGTCTAGTCAATGAATCTACATGATAAAAAAAGTATCATGGAAAAGTGGGGCAGCGAGCTTAAACAGTTGCAGATTTTGGCATGGGAAGTATACAATTGCCAATTTTGAAATGGTAAAAAATAAAATGACAGTGGTATGCTAGGAAATAACAGACGTTGCTGAATTAAAAGATTTAGTAATAATCAATGGACAAACAACTTTGTACGATGTTATATTTAGGGCAACTTATAATACCCCAATTTTAAATAACATTATTCAGGAGTTTTAGTTAGATAAATTAAATAGAATAATGTAAAAATTAGAGTGATAACGAGATTGAGATATGAAAATTTAATAGAGGCCGTGCTTAACCAAATAAAATTAAAAGAATGAGTTTATGGAAATAGTTTTATGAGTTAACTAATAAAAGAATAAAGTAAGGGTATTACGGGAAATTGCCTTCCACCATAACCCCTAAACCCTTATTCCCATTTTCATTCCATATGTTAATAATTCAAAAACATAAGAAAAGGGGAGCTCAAAGCCAGCCACAACCTAGAGGAAAAGGAGATTAAAAATTAACTAAAGCTTAGGATTCAAGCAAAGGAGGATTAATCAAGATCAAATCTCAAGTTCCTTATCCAAAGCAAGGTGAATAATAACCATCTCATTTTTGTTTTAAAGAGCATTTTGATTTCGGGTTTTACATTTAAATCCATTTTGATAATTTTAATGATGATATGCTATGATAATATGCCATGTTTGAGTTAAACAAGTTTATTTGATAAGAGTTTGATTCAATTTTAAGGTTAAAATCATATCTGATGGGTTTCAAATGCCATGAGGATTTAATATGTTATGTAAAGCATTATTTTGAAGATGAGTTTAAATTTTCATAATTATTCCACCTATGGATAATTTATTATAAATTTTTGAATGAAGAAATAAATAATCGAGTTTGAAGTTTATTTCGGCAATTATATAAAGTATATTAGGTCTGAAATTTATATATTTTAGATAACATATTTGTCATGACCCGCAAATCCGTACCCTTTGAATCAACAATGAACCACACATGTCTTATCCAAAAAGCACAGAATGACGGAAAGTCATCAGAAAGAAGAGAGAGGGTGAGAAGAAAGAAAGAAGAGAGAAGAAGAGAAGAGAAGAAGAAGAGAGAAACAGAACAATAACAATACAGAGTCTAACATCACAGCGGAATAACATATAATATAGATGAATAATCTTTACAAAAGAGAAACTATAATATACATACATCAATCAGAGTACATGAATAAATAATTATCAGCTTAGACAGTTATGACAACCCATCCTCACAAATGCTGATAATTTACAACAACAATGCAGCGGAAAATAAACATATATGGGAATACGATCTGAAGACTTCCAGCTCGTCTGTTGAAGCTCCAAAATCAACAAATCTGAACCTGTAAATATACTCAGTCTGACCCGAGCATTGAAAGGGAAGAACGCCCGGATCAGTTTGGTAAACCAGCATCAGAAAAACACATCTCAACTGAATTTATTTTAAAGTTATCAAGACGTTCTTTTATCAAAAGAAAGGTATCTTGTAAGACACAGCCACACATAAACCCGAACGGGTTTTTACCTTAAAATAACCAAAACATTTCATTTCATACCAAATCATGTTATATTATAATAGTGTCTATTGTACAAATAATAATTAAAATAGCCGAAATTGTCACATTGATTAAATTCCAGCTTAAAGCCACAAAGTGGGTAATACAAACAAAATGGCAGGTACATAGCGGAGTTTGGATTTCCATACAAATGACCAGGTGAAGGGATTACCTTACGATAGGTACACTTCTAGATGGATGTCCCGAGGATCCATCATAAAGATCCTCACCAACACAAGACCGGCATATCTCCGTAACTAGATAGAACCGAATATGTCATCACCCGACCGTTACCGACCTTTATCCGAGGGCCCTCATAACATACATCCACAATAATTTACATCCCAAACACCATAGCGGGAAGAAATATATCTAGAAGGGGATGATCATACCCTAATGGGAATGATCCACATAGCCTTGCTAGATCCACCATGTTTCGATCATTTTCGGTTGATGAGGCTTGAGATAATGATTACCTTTTCACATATCACATCATCTTTGAAAGCCACACTGCCATTTCCGTTGACTACTAATTGCCTTCCACAAAAATACAACTCTTAAGCTCGTACGTCTCAAGGAAGGTGTTAAGCTAAGAGAAGTTGCCTTCTTCGCCACACATATGTATGATTGTAAAAACCAATGTACGTAATCTCAGAAAATGCACTGTCAGACATCCATCCATACAAGTTGTCCAAAAACAGGATAAACCGAAGGTACTTTCCTATCACATCCTATCGGGAAATCCCTAGGATTAGTAGCGAATAGTCCTTGCATTGGATATTTCAGAATGAAGAGACTACTGCTACCATATGTATATTGGGATTTTAACCCCAAATGATCAACAAGCAGTCCTTCACTATGAAAATCCTAAATATCAATGCCATCAATAACCTGCACAATCATCGCAAATAAGTTTGTCTGAAGTGGTTTTCAAATAAATCTGATCCTGGTTTCTTCGCACCAACAATGTAAAAGCGTTACTCAACCTCATACAAAAACCAAGTCTTTTAGATTTATCACGTTTCTAGCTTTCAACTTGCCATCCTTCGGCCAAGAAGGAAGCTCGGTAGATTGAGTAATCACTCCGCACTACTCGAATCAACATTCTTTACAACAAATGATAATCAAGCCTACACAGATGGCTACACACTATGTGTACGACTAAATAGTTTCCACATCAAGTAGAGAAACTAAAATGTCCAAAAATATAATTTAGCACTTAAATAATCACTAGGCCTGATTTATTAATCTTTTATTTATTAAATCACTTTTCCAAATCATTTACTTCAAATTATCTTTAAAAAGATATATTCTTAAAACCATTTCAATATTTGGCAAACATTTCATAAACTTATTTTAATAATGAGTGAATTCACAACTTATTGTATTTTCAAACCATTTAAACTCAATTTTAAATATCACTTTCCAAAACATTCATTTAAAGAATTATTCTCTTTAAAAACGTAAATATATTTCCTTTTATAAAAATTCATATTTAGCCTATCAAATTAAATTGATTTCACATTTATAAAATGGCGTTTATAATTCACATTTCTATTTTATAAAAACAACCATTTATAAAATTCTTTTATTAATCAATTTCTTGTTTATCTTATTTATATTCCAAAATCCCATTATAATATAAATCTCTTTATTTACAAATTCATTCTTTTGTAATCTCACTATTTATAAAGTCCATTATAAATTTATTTCTAAATTTCAATTGCAAATCCATTTACAAATTCGATCATAAATCCATTTCTATTATTTATAAAATACTGTTTATAAAATCCATTTCATTAAATCTCTTTATTAATAGCATTCCTTTATAAACTTCATATTAACACTTATAAAACTCGTTTTATAATTCCATTACTTTTATTTATAAAATATCAATTTTACAAATCTTATATATAAACCATTTATAATAAGTTCAAAATTCTCAATTTAACTTATTTTACAAAATAGTTAACTTCATATTTCAAAAATCATATTTAAGTATATTTCATAGAACCATAATTTTTATAACATAAAAATGATAACTTTTTATTTATTTAAAATAAATCCATTTCTTTAATCATTCGAAAATTATTAAAACATATATATTTTCAAAATCACTTTGAGATCCTTTTTAAATTGAAATCATCATTTTAATATTTTAAAATTCTAAAAATATGGCCCAATGCTGCAAAAGTACTAAATAAGGGGATTCACATCAATAAATAGCAATCATGGCATCCATCACATCAAATATCACATAACGCAACATATATAACAATGTGTAAATAAGCATCAACCATAGTGAGGAGGCCCGTTGGATCCCTCCAACCTGTCACCTGCAACAAATATACATATGAGCATAATATGTACAATGTATGCTTCGAGCCAGACGTGCATACAAAGGGTCATCCGCTCATACACGGGAACATATAGGATCTCATCTGCTCCAATCGGCAGGAATATATCCAACTACTAACTACTATGGCATAACATCCAAACAATCATCAAACAAAATATAATAAATTTATTCCCACTTATATAAAAATATAAGCGTCCAGAGAGAGTGAGTTTTACTCACATTGGTTCCGGTCGTCGTTGCAGCGTTTTATTAGGAATAAAATTTAATGAGCGTTTAATTTTACCCAAAAATACTACGTGCTCCAAATCACTCCAATCTAATTCCTATGCATAGTATTTTCAGTAACGAGCGTAACGAAACTCGTTTTGTTTGTTTTTGACCTCGTATGAAGAAGTTATGACATTTATAAGTTCACACGATTTTTATACAATATAATTTATAACTTTTTTTATTTACTAGAATTAAATTGGCCGTCCATCTCAACCTCTACAGATCTCATCCGCCCATCCTTTTCTCCTTCCTCTTCGTTCACTCCCAGGCTAATCATGAACCCATGTACGCAACTTTCAATTGATCTTCGAGCCTCCATCGTGCGCTTAGAGGATGATTAACCACCACCAGCGAACACACCTACACGAGCTCCTCCCACGGCAGATCCTCGACCAACTCGACCTCTCCAGTGCCATGATCTAGCCCAATGCCGCACCTTCAAACACTAATTGCTGCCGATCTGATCATGACCGTTGGATTTATAGACCTCATCGAGCTCTACAAAATTATAGCTGAAGGTTTTCGATGAAAGTGGATGGATTATAAGAAATCTGAGGAGGAAGATCATTGAATTTCGACCGTGGAATAATGGGTGGCGGCTGTTGTTTTTAAAGCTAGGGTTTTATGGAGAATGGTCATCTATTTACAGGCAATATAAATTACCATTCACCTGAAATAATTCCGAACTCTAAACGAAGCATTCATGTCATAAGATCGAACATAATTACTATTCACCCGAAATAATAAGGCCCGTTTTTCCGTACCCTTTGAATCGACAATAAACTACATATGTCTAACTCAAATTTCATGAAAAGATGGATCATTAAGGGTAGAAAGAAAATAAAGATAGAACATAATCTCACACGAATGGAATAACACAATTATTTCAATAATAATCTTTTACAGTGGAAAATTTGAAAATACAATATCAGAGTCTAACCTAGATACAGCCTGGAAAGTTATAAACCCCTATCCTTATAAATGCTGAAAACAACAAAACAAATGCAATAGATGTAGCGGATAATAAAATTTGTCCATACGATGATGAAGATCTCCAGCTCTCCTCTAGAAACTCCAACCGTCTTCAACTAAACCTGAAATGACCCGAGTATTAAAAATACTCAGATCAGGCTTGATAAACCAGCATGAGATACTCGAAATTTAAAATGACTATGTTATCAAAACCTTTGAAAGGAAGGGTATGTCATAAGATCGCGCCCACACATAAACACGGACGGGTTTTTACCTTATGTCAACCAAAACTCTTTTATACCAAAATAAACTTGATATTATTTTTAATGACATTCATTTAAAAACACTTTTCAAATAAACTTATTCAAATATGGTATCAATACCCATACTAAGTCTAAGGTAATATATCCGGACTGGGTCAACGGAATATCCCGAATGGAATATATGATACCAAAAAGGGGTAGCTGAAATCTTTGCAAGTCATTACAGCTATTTTGGGAATACAATCAAAACCGTAAATCTCGTATTGGGATTGGATTTCCAACATGATAGGGAACTAGTGGCCTTTTCTCCAATCCACGTGTTAACGGTAAAAAGTGAACGCTAACACCCGGTGTGTGTGATAAACTTGTGAAAGCACCACCCGTTGGTACGGGAACAGAATATGAGCTGAAAATAGCAGAAAAAGCAGTAAATGAACAACAGATTTATAGTGGTTCGGCCCGTAATTGAGCCTACATCCACTTTATAGTCTTTTATTGCTGATTCGGTTACAATTTGATACAATATCTTTCTAAATACAATACAATTTGATCATGAAATCATTCTTGACTACTAGCTTGATCTTTGATGATAAAACTCGACGAATCCGTGTTGGATGTTAGGAGCTCTTCTCAAAGATTGTTGTAGTATCTTGAATGCTTGAAGATCTTTGATTGCTGAATGAGAGAAGGCTTCGACAGCATACCGGCGCTTGGAGAAATGAATGGCCAAAAGTCCCCTTCATGTTGGAAGTGGTGGGGTATTTATAGGAGCTGATCTGGCCTCTGGAAAATTTCCTAAGTCCTAAGTCGTCGCCGACTTAGTATAAGTCGCTGAAGACTTATGGTAGGTCGCTGCCGGTTTATCAGTTCCAACACTTCCCTAGTAGTTCACCTCCTCTTCTGGTTTTACGCTTAAGTCCTAAGTCGCTGAAGACGTAAGGTAAGTCGGTGACGAGGTAAAGGTGCATAAGGTTAGGTCGGCGACGAGTTAAGGGATAGGGTTAGGTCGGCGACGAGTTAAGGGATGGTTGCTCTGGGCCCATCCTGTGGCTGTCTTTGACAAGTATTAAGTCGTAGCCGACTTATCATACCTTAACTCGTAAGGCCTTAACTCGCAGCCTTTAAGTCGTAAACCCACTAAGTCGGAGCATTTCATAACTCGGAATCTTCCTTAGGTCGGCAATCTGTTAACTCGGCAGGCCTTGCTAACTCAAAATTTGCTAGGTCGGTAGACTTCTTTAAGTCGTTATGTCGTGTTAACTTTCTTAAGTCGGCAGGCACCTTAAGTCGGCAAGCACCTAAGACGGCATACTTCTTAAGTCGGCAAGCACCTTAACTCGGCTCCTGCTAGGTCGTGAGTCGAAAAGGGGGTTAACATTTGCCCCTCGAAGTACGCGCCTAATTCGTAGGTCGTGTGCTTCGATTTTCTTAGCTCGCATCTTAGTAAGTGTGTTAGATCGCGACCGACTTAAGATGAGTCGTACTCGATTCAAATTTCACTGTCCCAGATTATAAATAGCTTAAGTCGTCCATTCTCTTCCTTCACCTGTTCTTCTTCTCGAATCAGCCATTGACGCAATTTAGAGCTTTCAGAGATAAACTCCAATCATCCAATCGCCGATCATCTTCCTGTTAAACTTCGTAAGTCGATCTGGTCATCATTCACCCATGCTCACTGTCGAATCGATAACTCCCCAATTTTTGACTTCCATTTGTGTTTAGATGTTGCGATTCCTTATGCATAACTCTTTGATTGTTCTGCAATCGCCATCGACCATGTTGTAGTTGTGATAGGGCAGTAATACATCGGATTCGCAGCAAATTCGATTCGATTTGAATTGGCTCCTTGGGTGGTCCCTTGGTGTGATGGAATGAGGGTCGTTATTGACTGTGAGGCTATTGGGTTAACGGGTTAAGAGAGGAAAATTGGTTGAGGTACTGGCTCGGTCATGGCTTAAGGATTTCACGCGATTCAGTGATTTTCATGATTTAAGTCGGAACCGACTTAGCAGTTTCATGTGACCTAGGTTTTGAGTCGCTTCCGAGTTAGGACTTAGAGAATTTCTGGTTGCCTCGAACTAATTTTTTGTTTCTTTATCCGTCCTAAGACTCAGGGACTGCTGACTTTGACCCATAGGGAAGCTTCCTTAGGTCGTCACCGAGTTAATACTTAAGCTTTCGGCCTCTCAATCAGATGATTTTTGAATTGTGCCTGGACTTCGAACTGTTGAACTATGAACCATGTTGCATGCCTTTTTTACATATTGCTTCAATTTTGCAAACTAACAATCCTACTTAATACAATATTCACAGAATACTGGGACGAATATACTATCACCGACTGCCCACATCGAATGACAGATTAGTTGGTAACGAGAAAGTTAAATTAAATGAATATGAGCGAGATGCTGTACAATAACCAATTCAAGTGAAGTATTAAAACAAAATCATAATAGTCAAATGAAACTGACTTGTCTGTATTAACACTGCACTTTATCATTGACAAGTTCTGAAATTCTGTAATCGATTGATTGTCAACTAATTTAATTCCAGTTATGCTTGTCTTTTATTTTTCATTAGTTTTTTGCACAACACTTCACACTTTTAGGGAACGTGCACCTTCACATTTGAACATTCAACTGATTGTGTAGAATGTCTTCTCCACAAGAAGGAACAGAGCAAGCTGAAGATGTATTTCCAGTTGCTATCCCGCTGAACGATCCTCCAGAGAGGACTCCTACTACTTTGAGCCATAAAGCCTTTCGTCAACTATGCATCCAGTTTGGCGTTGCTGAAGCTGACGCTTTGCTTCCCGAAATAAATGATACTGCTGACAGGCCGCCCCGTGGCTTTGTCGCAGTTAACCGCCAAATGTGCTTGAGCGGAGCTATCCCCCCATTCAATGACTGCATTCGAGAACTTCTTCTCCAACTGTCTATTTCCCCTTTTCAGTTACATCCCAATGGCTACGCCATCTTGCTGGGACTATGCATGCTTTTTAGGAGAACGCTGGGCCGCTTTCCTACCTTCGGAGAAATTCGCTATCTTTGTACTTTTACCAAAAATAAAGATCATCCCTCCATCATAGTTGTAAGGAGTGCGAGAAATCGTAAGCTGATCACCGGTCTCCCTGAAAGTGTTCATAGTTTCCTGAGCCCGTTCTTCTATGTTCGTTGTCCCCCGGGATTTTAAGCCATTTGGAGAGTGGGAAGTACGATTATCTATCTTTTCCCTGTGTTTTTCTAAAATTCTTCGAAGTTCAAATTGCCAAGTGCTAACTTCTTTCTCTACTGTTTCAGCACTTCCTTCCCCCTCTAGGGAATCTCGTCACAAGACTACCTTTGAGAGGCTTATGGCCGTACCGGTTGAGGAGAGGAGCGTTCAATTTCTATTGAGAGATGAGTTCCTCCACGAATTTGGACTCTTACATCCTTCCCGTTCCACTCAGCCACATGAAGTCCCTGATTCTCCTGCTAAGGAGTCAGATGCCCCTGTTCCTGCTAGAGAACTTTTACAGCAGAATCTTACCGCTGAGATTCCATTGGTAAAGTGTTCTACTTCTACCAACATTGCTGGACCGTCCAGTAAGTTAGCACTTGCCCCAGTTGTTGAAGAGGAGGAAAATCTTCACACTCTTGAAAAGACGGCTGAGGTGGAAGTTGAAAAAGAGAATTCTCCCCTGCACCCTGGCGATGATACTTTTGACAGTCTGAGCGACATCATGATAACCTCTCAGGAGCTCTTTAAAGATGATGTTTCTAAAGTGGTTCCTCCTGTTATTGAAGCAACTTCTTCTTTGCAACAAACCACAATGCCTTCCACACAACTTATTGCCATTTCTACACCCAAAAGTGGTTTGTAGTCTGACGCGCGTAGTTTGCACATCACACACACTTAGAACTTTGGCACTTATATGCACTTAGCTTCTTCAACTTAAGGATTTCTAAAACTGGTCTTTTTCTTCAATTTCAGGTTCTCTGATGGGGCGAAGCGGCTCTTACTACAACAAATTCCAGCGTTACGGAAGCCGTGAGGCTTATGACTTTAGGAGTTATATCAGTGCCGTGAAAGAAACCGATGAGGAGAGAGCTGCTAGAAAGGCTCATGAGAGGCGAGCTCATGAAGAGCGTCGCCGGAGGGAGGATGAGGAATACTACGGGAGTAGGGACGAGCGACGTGACTCTTCCCGCAGAAGCGACGATCCTTATAAAAGGAAATCTTACGACGATAAAGGGAAGAGTCACACTTCTGATGATTCCAGTAAACGTACCAGACTTGGTGAGAAAGACACATCTAACATCTCGGAAAAGACTACCGCTTCTGTTCCTCCTAATACATCTTCCGGTTCTCCTGCCCTTAAGGAATCTGACATCCAGACCATCATTAATAGGCCACAGTACCAAGCTGGAGATGGTCCTCCCACACTCCAGAGCCGATTTCCGAACTGGTGTCTGAAAGGAGTGCGTTTTGATTTGGACTTGGTCCCCATTGATAAGCAGGCGATGCTAAAAAACATCGATGCTGTAAAGCTTGACATCGAAAGAATGTCTGGGTGGCAGAAGCTGGTTGACGAACTTCAAAGGGTCAACCATATGAACCTTGAAGCGATGATGACCATGGAGAATGATAAATCTGAGTGGGACAAATGGCGTAAGCAGCATGACTCGGAGATGAAAAGCATTAGCGATGGTTATGTGAAGCTCGAAGCCGAAGTTGAAAGGCTTAAAAAAGAGCTTGCCACTTCTTCCACTTCTTATTCTCAGAAAGAGGAAATGCTTCAAAAACAAGTTCGAGACGCCCATGCTGCTCAGCGGAATACTGAAGTCAAACTTGAAGCAGAACAGCGTGTTACTAGAAAATATCGTGATGACGCTGCTCAACTTCAGGAAAACCCAGCTCTCGAGACTTAGAAATTGCTAGGCTACAGTCCCAGTTACTGAAGGCTGAAAGAGAACGTGATGAAGTTCTCTCCGGTAAAGCCGCAGCCGAAGAATCCCATAAGGCGACCATAGCCACCGTTGACGCGACTCTGTTCGACTTCTATATGCATTGTGTCCTGGGGCGTGGGAGCCTTTCATTTTTGGGACCAGAGTATGAAGTCACCTTAGCGGAGGTGTGGGAGGCAATCATTGACTTATTTGGTGGTGCCGGATACTCTGAAACAGATCTTCAAGCTACCTACTTAAGTGAGAGCGATCGCGCTGCCCTTGCCAAAGGAAAAGAGCAGCTCATCCGAATGCGGGCCGAGGCGACGGGAGAGAAGCTTCCTGAGAAAGAAACACCTCCTATTGCTCCTGCTTATACTTCGGCTTTATCTCATGCAGATATTACCGGCTCTAGTTCTCATTCCACGCCTCCCGCTATGGTTGACAAAGAAACTGTATCCACCCCTACAAAGGAAGAGGCAATGAAGGACTTCCAAGCTCGGGAATTTGAGATTGACCTTGCTAAACCGGCTTCTCCAGGTAACTTTGACGATTCACGGTCTTCTTTTTTCTCGGAGAATACTGATTTTGATTTCTTTTATTATGCAGCAGTCGTGCCGGAAACTGCACCACTTCTTCCTTCTTCAGCTGTCGTTCCTCCTCCTCCTCAAGTTATACCTCTTCCAGCTTCTCAACCTGGTTCACAGGAAGAACCAATAGCGGCCCTTCAAGGTTTAGATGAACCACCTGCTTCCGAAGAACACAAGGCAGAAGATCTGGAAGATAGCGAGAAGACCCCGGAGCAGTCTTTCGATTATGACACAAAGCTTTCTACATTTCTTGCTCCGGGGAGTGAGTCTTCTTCCAAGAAGAAGGGGAAGCGTGTGGTTTCAAAGAAAGGAAAAAGGAGTTCTTCTGCCGCTGGGGATGAGGCAGAGATTGATCCGGCTGAGTCTCTTTCTCCTTCTTCTCCGATACGGCCTGCGAAGCTAATTACCAGGTCGGGTAAAAGCTCCAAGGGTGGGAAGAAGGGGAAATGAGTTTGATTTTGCATTTTCTGCTTTTTGTATTGACCGGGTATTGTGCGGATACCAGTCTCCGCTTCTTTTTGTAACCTGTACAATGTAAAAAATTTCTCATAGTGTTGAAATAAATAGATATTTTTCTTGTACAAATCCTTGTGTATGTAGGAATACATCTGTTTTTTATTTGAAGTGTGGAGTAAACGATTCTTTCTATTTGTACAAACTTTTTGTCTGTGTTTCAAGAACGCATTTACTCCACATCTTTATTACGTGATATTGCAATGAACTTGTGGTATGTCGCTTGTATATCACTTTTATTATTGTAACTGAATTGTATAATGTTGCCCCCATACCACAAGTATATTGTAATATTTCTTGCTTTCACAAGACCGATATTCTTATTTTAGAGAATAACTTTCCACTTTTTCAGGGAAGAATTATTCTGCTTTTAATAGAGTATATCTTGTCTTTGGAGAAATCTTTATTTTCTTTTTCTTCCTGAAGAACACTTCGACTTCTGGGAATGATCACTTTTATTTGTTTGAAAGTGAATTTTCCTGCATAGTGAAATGAGCTTCTGAAGAAGGTTTTGATTTTTGTGCCCCAGTAAAGGGTTTATTTTTGGTACTTCAAGCAAGGTGAAGTACGCCTCTGAAGAGGTCTTTTGGTCTCCGAAGAGAAGCGATTTTGGTCTCCGAAGAGAAGCAGTTTTGGCATTTCATCTCTGGTGAAGTGGGTCTCCGAAGAGAAGCATTTTGCACTTCTACACGGGTGAAATGTGCCTCCGAAAAGGGCTTTTTAGCATTTCATCACTGGTGAAGTGGGTCTCCGAAGAGAAGCATTTTGCACTTCTACACGGGTGAAATGTGCCTCCGAAAAGGGCTTGTGCCTCCGAAGAGGGCTTGTGCCTCCGAAGAGGGCTTGTGCCTCCGAAGAGGGCTTGTGATTGCTTGGAAGTTACTTTCTCATGGTCGGAGGGGTCCACGGGACAAGCGTAAGTCGTTCGATTGGATGTTTGTTTGTACAAACGATCGCAATCGATTAACAAGGTGCCCCTTTTTGGTAGTCCCACCGATCTTTTTGATTGAGGAAAGCTCTCCATTTATTGGCGTGCCTCGTTAGAGGGCTTTGTTGACCCTTGGGAAGGAGCATCAGTTGGTTGGTGTGCCAGGAAGGTTGCGTCTTAGGGGCAAGTAGATCCATGGGATGGACACAAACTGCCTGATTGGATGCATCACAATCAGCTAGCGAGGGTCTTATCCCTTCTACTTGGGAAGGTATCCCTTTAGTGGATCTACCTGCTTTCCTGTTGAGAGGCATACCTCCCTTTGGCTGCTTCCATGTTTGCCTGCTAATGTTGTATCATCATCCGCCAATCTGCGATCCTTTATCATCGTTTCCAAGCGCATGTTTCTTTCTCTTGCAAGTAAATTGCTTTATCCGAAGAAGTAGACTTCACTGTTGAATGACTCCACAGAGTAAACGCAAGTTATTTGGTTGGATGCCCTTTTATATCAACGATCGCAACCAGTTAACGAGGGCTTGACATAGTGGAGCCGTCAACTTTTTATGTGAAGCTCCTCTTGTATGGGACTCGAGTTTGAAATCTTTGTTGCTTGAAATTTGCTAAATGATTTGTAAGGCTCGCTTAGCTTTGCGATGGGTGAGCTTTGCTTTAATGACCTGCAGTATTAGATCGATATTTTAGCAATACATTTAGAGTATTTACACATCGAAATATAACAGGCATTTTATAACAGAAAACACAATGCATAGTTTTTCATTATTGAGTCACGCTGATTTCTCAGCGGTTTACAATGCAGAAGTTACGCATCTATCATTATCTTTACAAATTCAAGCAATGCTGTTAAGTAAAAATTAATGCTAGTTATTGTTGTTTCAGAATCTCCAAGCTGATTTCCATTTGTGCTTGATTCATAGCTTCTGGATTTTTATGCCAGAGAAAGTGAGAGATGCCCCAGCCGCAGTTTTGTGGGTAATTAGTAGTCATCCCAACTCCTGCTTGCTGGGTATGGTCCCCCTGTGATAGCATTAATGACAAGCTTTTCTGAATCTTGCACTGCAGCGTTGTTGTGAGAATCGGATTGATGGGTAGGGTGTTGTTGATCCCGAGTGGATGAGGTTGGATTGACTCTGTTTCTTTTAACGTATTGTTGGAGTTTACCCTGCTCTAGCAATTCTTCAATCACCTTCTTTAATTCGCGACATTGGTCAGTGTCATGGCCAGGTTGATTGTGAAATTGGCAGAATTTTCCATTACGCTTTGCCCCTCTCGTCATCTCAGGTGGCTTAGGATACTTGATAACGTCCTTTGTTGCAAAAAAGATATTTCTTGGTGTATCAGTTAAAGGAGTAAAGTCCGAAGGATTAAAGCGGCGAGGTTTCTTTTCATTTCCCTGGCTTTTTCCTCCTTCATTCTCCCTTTTCTGACTTTCAGATTCTCTTTTCTTAGGTGGGACATTGTCATTATCAGTCTGGGCAATAACCACTTTCGATGTTGCAGAAAGGCTTTCAAGGCGAATGAACTCATCGGCCTTTTTATAAAATTTATCAAGTGAGTTTGGTTCTTTCATCTTTAGCCATATCCCAAATTTACTCGATTTATCAATGGCTCGCATCAGATAAGTCAGGATCATGCGTGGTTCCGCATTTTCTACCTCGGCTAAAGCTATATTGAAACGGCTCAAGAAAGATTTGATTGATTCTCCGGGCGCTTGTTCAAGGTTAGACAGTGACATTATATCCTTAGCTTTTGAAGCTTACAATCTGAACTGTTCTTTAAACTTTTGCGTTAAGTCGGAGAACTTATCTACAGACCGAACTGGAAGCTTTGTGAACCAAAGTAAAGCCACACCTTCTAGGTATACCGGAAAGTATCGACACTTGATCTCGTCTGACGCTCTTGCACCGGTCATATGCCAATCGTACTTGTAGAGGAAATGATTAGGGTCACTGGTTCCCCTATAGGCTTGGATAGTAGGAGGTGCAAATTTCCTTGGAAACTCCGCTCTTAGGATCCTTTCAGTAAACGGAGTTCTGCTTGGCGCAAATCCCCAGTCAGCCTCATCCTCTTCCCTTTGCATGCTCTCTTTCATGATGCGGCCAACCATTTCAGACAGGTACTCTTTATTGTTCAAAGACACCTCCGGGCAAGCATTAGTTCTTCCCTCGGAATTTTGCCCGGGTATATGCTCATGACAAGTTGGTTGCGGCATAGAACCATCAGCTTGGAAAGGTGGCATTTCAGGAAGAGTAGTTCGATGGTTTTCTGGTTGACGATTTGCCCCGAGCAGAGCAGTTAATCTATCCATCATCAAAGCGTTTTGAGTTTCAATTTGTTGGTATAATCCAGAAACTGCGTCATCCAATTCAGCCCTGGTGACCCCAACGGTTGTAGTTGCTTGGTCTGTTATTGGGGAAGCGGAAGTTCCTTCGTGAGCATTTCCGGATCTGGTAGGTCTACCTCTTCTTCCAGGAGCCATTATTTCAGATCTGGTTTTTAAGAGAGGTTCTTTTTATGAATCCTTGCGATGCAACGATGGATGATCGCCTGAGTTCAATTTCTCAGTGAAAGCACCAAAATGTTAACGGTAAAAAGTGAACGCTAACACCCGGTGTGTGTGATAAACTTGTGAAAGCACCACCCGTTGGTACGGGAACAGAATATGAGTTGAAAATAGCAGAAAAAGCAGTAAATGAACAACAGATTTATAGTGGTTCGGCCCGTAATTGAGCCTACATCCACTTTATAGTCTTTTATTGCTGATTCGGTTACAATTTGATACAATATCTTTCTAAATACAATACAATTTGATCATGAAATCATTCTTGACTACTAGCTTGATCTTTGATGATAAAACTCGACGAATCCGTGTTGGATGTTAGGAGCTCTTCTCAAAGATTGTTGTAGTATCTTGAATGCTTGAAGATCTTTGATTGCTGAATGAGAGAAGGCTTCGACAGCATACCGGCGCTTGGAGAAATGAATGGCCAAAAGTCCCCTTCATGTTGGAAGTGGTGGGGTATTTATAGGAGCTGATCTGGCCTCTGGAAAATTTCCTAAGTCCTAAGTCGTCGCCGACTTAGTATAAGTCGCTGAAGACTTATGGTAGGTCGTTGCCGGTTTATCAGTTCCAACACTTCCCTAGTAGTTCACCTCCTCTTCTGGTTTTACGCTTAAGTCCTAAGTCGCTGAAGACGTAAGGTAAGTCGGTGACGAGGTAAAGGTGCATAAGGTTAGGTCGGCGACGAGTTAAGGGATAGGGTTAGGTCGGCGACGAGTTAAGGGATGGTTGCTCTGGGCCCATCCTGTGGCTGTCTTTGACAAGTATTAAGTCGTAGCCGACTTATCATACCTTAACTCGTAAGGCCTTAACTCGCAGCCTTTAAGTCGTAAACCCACTAAGTCGGAGCATTTCATAACTCGGAATCTTCCTTAGGTCGGCAATCTGTTAACTCGGCAGGCCTTGCTAACTCACAATTTGCTAGGTCGGTAGACTTCTTTAAGTCGTTATGTCGTGTTAACTTTCTTAAGTCGGCAGGCACCTTAAGTCGGCAAGCACCTAAGACGGCATACTTCTTAAGTCGGCAAGCACCTTAACTCGGCTCCTGCTAGGTCGTGAGTCGAAAAGGGGGTTAACACCACGCATAACAAACATAGTTCCTGCGGTGCCTTAATAACTTTTCTCAAGCAAGTCACTTGGAACTGTAATTGATATACTACCATTGATAACTGGTAGTTCCCTGCTTTTCTCAAGCTAACCACTTTATCAAAATGGGGCAGTAAATACCTTGAGGGACGTTTTCCCCCAAAGGGCCCAACGTATTGGACACCACCATACATACTAACTTATTCCAAATTTGTGACTGTCAAACCACATAGTATCCCATATCATCTTCCGGGATGTGAGGCTAGTGAGGCTACGCTCAATTTCTTCAACGCTACGCTTTTCATACAAAACCACGCTTTGATCATAACAGGTTCCACTTTGAATGCCACATTGTCATTCCACATCACATGACTGATTTCTAGAAAAGTATAACTTCCTGAGCTCGTATGTTTCGGGAAAGGGTGTTAAGCCAAAAGAAGTTGCCTTCTCCGCTACCAACTGATATACATTTATAGAAACCACTCAAATGTGATTTAGAATACAATGTCAGACAAACATCCATACAAGTTCATTCTGGGACTGAACGAAAGCGAAGGCACTCTCCTACTACCACTAGTAGCGAGTAGTCCTTGCAATCCGAAAAATCTCCACGACAAGGAGACCGCTGCTATAAATAACTCTATAATAGGAGCGATCCAGAGCATGTCAACAAGTAGTCCTCAAGCTATGAAGATCCTCGGTCTTCAATAATCATCATCTTTAACATGTCTTCACTTTCGAACGTATACATTGGTTCAAAGTGGTTTTCGGATAGGAATCACCCAAATCCGACCCTGGTTCCTTCGAAGCCAATTATAGATTTAAAAGATGTTAAGTTCATATATGGATATCAATCATCAATCAATTACTTCATCTTTTATTTAAATCAAATATCTTTCTTAGATATATTCTTTTCAAGTTATTCCATTTTCTTTTCAAATGTATATAGAATCATTAAGCCTCATTTATCAAATCATTTGGTTTATTTAAACCTTTCTTAAATTCTGGAATAATTCCAAATTATTTTCTCTTTTACTTTGGAAAACTTTTCCAAATTATTCATTAGATCTTAATTAAAGATTTCTTATATTCAAGCTATAACTTTTAAATTAGGGAAAATATTCCCAAATCATTTATTAAATCTTAATCAAAGTTTTCTTTCTTAACTTCAAATCATATTCTTGCAAATCGAAGATTTTCATAATAGAGTACTACTGCCACCTTAGATATGGTAAAATTCACTTTGAGGGACTAACGGCAAGTAATCCTACATCATGAAGATCTTCGTCTTCAATGATCTTTGTCTTCAATATGTTTTATTTCGAAAATTAGTTTGAAGGTGTTTTCGGATAGGAATTACCCAAATCTGATCCCAGTTCTTCGGATAGGAATCACCCAAATCCGATCCCGGTTCATTCATACTAATCATCGATAAAATGATGTTAAGTGGTTAATTAATATTCAAAGAATTTGTTTCTTTTCTTTTATCTTGGAAAAAAAATTAAATATGATCTTTTAGAGCATCCGAGCTTTCCTTTCGATCTATTCCACCCCTCGCCTAAATAGAGAAAATATAGGCCAGGTAAGTTCAGGGCACTAGTTGCTCCATCCCCAACCTTAGTTAAACACCTTGTTTTATCTTCCCAGATCTCACAGGCGGGACAAATGTACTAGTCGTTTCTGCATACTCGGTTATTAGCTTTATTTTGGAATTGATTATAAGATTCAAAATTATCTCTTAAAAAAACATTCATACTTGATTCTAGGAAATATCGTTACGTTTAAACTCATATTCAAAAGGTTATAGAATTCGCAGCATAAAAATGCTGCAGAAAGTGTTATATAAGCTTATTTGATTTAAACAACTTTTTAATATTTGAAAATTCACATTTTCCATTCCAAATCTCTTTTAAACCATTTTAATAGATTTATTAAATTTATTTAATATTTTTAATCATTTAAAAATATCATTTATAAAGAAATCCTTTTTTTGGATTCGGAACTACAAAACCGCGATGTTTTTAGAAAATTGTTTTGGACATATTTCAAATTCTACTTGATGAAATCTTGATTTTCTTTCTTCGTTGGAAAACTATTATCATTGTGGACCAATGAATTTTTATTTCGAAGAAATGCGACTTATAAATTATTCTCTACGTTAATTTGAAGTACGGGTCGAAATTTACGAACTACAGCTACGCGACAAGCTCTATTTTGACCAATTTTGTGAATTGCTTCGAAATTTGTCCAAAAACTTAAAATTTGTTCTAAACCATATTTAAACTATTTTAAACCATTTAAAATAATATTTTCATTATTTCAAACTCATTTTTCATTTCATTTCATATTATAATATTATATTATTATAATATTATTTTCAATCTTTTTAGATATTTTGAAATCATTAAGATGCTAAAAATTTTCACACACACATTTATATGGATATAATTTCCATTGAATTAACTATACTTACTAACAATTTCTCTTATCGTTTATCAAACCAAGTTATCATCCATATCACAAACATATAATCAACCATAATATCAACCAAGTTATCAAACATTTAATCATCCAACATGTACCTTACTTTTCATGTAATTAACTTGAAATATCTTTTAGAAATTAGTAACTTAAAATATGAGTACTCAACTTTAACCAAATTTTTCACTTCCTACCAACATTCATATCATCCAACACTTCACTATTTTTTCAACTTCAACCAACTTTGGAAAATTCGATAGAGCTTGCATAGTACTTCAAACTTTTTCCTACTTCCTTGGAATGAAACGGACGACACTTCTTTCTCTTTTTCTTGCACCGGACCTTTCTAACTTGCTCCTCCCTCCTCCATAGGTTCTGCCTCCTTCTATTCCACCCCTTTCTCCATCATTTCTTCACTTCTTAGATGATAAACCATGTTTTAATGATAAGAACTTTGGCAAAGTTTGGTGGTGTTTGGAGTTGATTTGATATGATTTTAAGAAAAGTTAGTAAGGAAAGAGAAGAGAAGAAGCCATTAGAGAGTGGAAGAAAAGCTTGGAAAAGGAAGAAGAAAGGTGTGAAAAAAAGTGAGAATGTGGATGTTTATATATAGAAAATGTTTTGGATTAAAATAATATTTTGTAAAAAGACCAAAATACCCTTTACTTACTTTTTAAGCAACATTATTTTTTCAACACTTAACATCACATTTCAAATCATTACTTTATGTCATTTTCACTTAAGTATTAAGTAAAGAATATAATAATTATGTTTGTTTGATTTGATGTTTACTTTTTGACTTTTATAACACTTTTTGTCTTTTTATGCTTACTTTTTGTTAATTACATTCTAGAATATTCTAAGTATGTTTAGTAAAATTAAACTTGATTAGTGAATTAATTAATAGTTATACTATTTGAACATATGTTCCTATATAAGAAAATAAAGGTGCAACAACGTTGCGACAACATTTAACCGACAAAACGTTGATTTTCGACAAAATGTTTTACGATCACGTTTTGATGTTTTAGTTAAACTATTTATTTATGTAAACCAAATTTAAAAACAAATTTGTATAATGTTATTTAAAAATATAAACACTTATAAATAAATTAAAATAATTTATTTAACCATTGAAACTTAATTTTCTAAAATCAGCATTTTGTCACTTTTGTCGATTTAGGTAAATGTTACTATTTTGTGTATACTTCTCTTTCCAATCCTATCTAATATTATTTGAATCGTATAACCTTACCTATTTTATATTTAAAATCACTTTAAATAGTATATTTTTAAGTGGTCAAATTCTGGGTCATTACATTCTCCCCTACTTAAAAGAATTTCGTCCTCGAAATTACACAAAACAAAAGTTTGCCTAAACCATTTATCTTTAAACTTAATTCTATATAATATACACAGATCATAAGTTTGAAATATTTTATTCGATCTCCTATTTGAATACACAACTTTATTTCCGAACTAGTATCGATCCTCCAATCCTGTAGTGCGGACTTTAATCAGGCTTCTAGATCAAAACCTTTGCTTTCCTTGCATAGCTCTCAACTATGATAGAAAACTTAAGTACCTAACCAAAAATCCTCATCAATGTTCGCCGTTAAGAATCGAGTGATAACTCCTTTTTTCGGATTGGTGTAAACGCCTCAAAGTTTCGTACTCAGATATTAGATCAACATTTGTATGACGAAATGATCTACATATAACATATGTATTTATTAACTTTCAAAAACTTTGCATAAACTTTTACCTTAAGTTTAAACGGTTTATAAAGGTGCTTCTTTATATAATCCCTTTAATTATTTATTTCCAATTTTTTTTATTAAAGGAAAATATTCCAAAGAAACCATTTTTCACTCAAAAGATAAATTATCTTTATAAAAAAGTTTTCCCACAATCTTTTAACTCAGTATATTTCCTTTAACACTAATATTATTTATGAATCATTTTGTAAAACTATTACTTAAGTTTATTACATCTTATAACCTGTGCAAATCAATCACTTTTAATGACTTAAGTCCAAATTCTTAATTAGTGCTAGAATTCACTAATAAAACATTTTCTAGGTTATAATTACCTTTTTGTTTATAAACACATTTATAAATTATACTTATCCAATTTCATTTACTCAGAGTATTTCACAATCCTTTACCAAAAGTTTTCACAAATTTCTTAGCTCTGAGTTAGGTATGATTAAGAAATTTTCGAATGTCCAAAATCGTCGAGAATTTTGTTTTATCTTATCAATTAGCGATCCCAATTTATATTTGGTTTGAACACTTTTATAAATATTACTAATCAATGATTCACATTATTTCTTTAACTTAAGAAAATTATATAGATCGAGAAACTCCAAAACAATCCAAGGAACTGGGTACTACCAATAGTATCGTATATCCTCTTAACAAGAAGAGTAATACTTAAGAGAAGTGCTTACCATCCGAGCACATCTCTTGCCCATTTTTAGTTTATTATCAAGCCAATCGAATTAGTTATCATAAAATACCTCTTTTTATTTGAAATAATACCATTTTCAAAATCCTTTAGAGACTACTTTATAAAACCTATTTTATAAATTCATTTTATCTTATATTAGTTAACTTCATTTAAATTACCATAATTCTTTTACTCGAATTTAAATTCTCATTCCTTTTATATTATTTTACCTTTTACATAATCATTTCTATTATTTAAATACTTTTTTATCTTATGTGTTCATTCCTTAAACAAATCTTATTATCAAACACCTTATAGTCAAATCGTGAAACTTAATCCACAAATTTGTACTTACACTTTTAAATCAAACAATTGATCAATTTATGATAGTAACTTAAAATTATCATTTCTTAATTTATTATTTTGGAATAAGTATTAAAGATCTTAATTACCTTATCAGATTTCATACTTATCGATTATCTTTATGAAACATCTTATAGTCAAACTGTGAAATTCTAATCACAAGATGTTCATATTTAAATTTCACTAATCCCGATTTCTAACTATACAACTTTTCAAAATATATACTTTATATTAAAAATATAATCCTAGGTAAAATTATTTCATTTACCAATTTTTTTAAAATCAGTGTGTCGTTTCACCTTGTTTAAGTGTTTAGGAACCCTCATCGATAACAATGATCAGGCGTATCGATCAGAATCCGTAAATCACTCAATAGATAAATCTACACAAAATAATTTACTAGTCACTAATAAATACACACTCATATATAATACACTCAAACTCATTCTAGGGTGTTCTAACCCTATATCTAATGAGTCACTCATCCTAGGGTATTACTAACCCTATCTCTGATGAGTATTTACCCCACCAAAGCCAAGATTCTCGCTTAACCTTCAGCACTGATACCAAATGTAACGACCTGTTTTCCGTACCCTTTGAATCAATAATAAACCACACATGTCTAACTCAAATTGCACGAAAAGACAGATCATTAAGGGTTGAAAGAAAATAAAGATAGAATAGAATCTCACACGAATAGAATAACATATATTATTTCAATAATAATCTTTACAATGGAAAATTTTAAAATACAATATCAGTCTAACCTAGATTCACCTGGACAGTTATAAACCCTTGTCCTTACAAATGCTGAAAACAACAAAACAAATGCAATAGATGTAGCGAATAATAGAATTCGTCCATACGATGATGAAGATCTCCAGCTCTCCGTTGAAAACTCCAACCGTCTTCAACTAAACTTGAAACTACTCGAATCTGACCCGAGTATGAATAATACCCAGATCAGGCTCTATAAACCAGCATGAGATACTCGAAATTTAAAATGACTATGTTATCAAAACCTTTGAAAGGAAGGGTATGTCATAAGATCGCACCCACACATAAACACGGACGGGTTTTTACCTTATGATAACCAAAATTCTTTTATACCAAAATACACTTGATATTACTTTTAATGAAATTCTTTTTAAAACACTTTTCAAATAAACTTATTCAAATATGGTATCAATACCCGGACTAAGTCTAAGATAATATATCCGGACTGGATCAACGGAATATCCCGAACGGAATATATGATACCAAAAAGGGGTAGTTGAAATGTTTGCAAGTCATTACAACTATTTTTGGAATACAATCAAAACCGTAAATCTTGTATTGGGATTGGATTTCCAACATGATAGGGAACTAGTGGCCTTTTCTTTGATCCACGCATAACAAACATAGTTCCCGCAGTGCCTTAATCACCTTTCTTAAGCTAGTCACTTGGAACTGTACTTGCTATACTACCACTGATAACCGGTAGTTCCCTGCTTTTCTCAAGCTAACCACTTTATCAAAATGGGGCAATAAATGCCTTGAGGGACATTTTCCCCCAAAGGGCCTAATGTATTGGACATCACCATACATACTCACTTATTCCGAATTTGTGTCTGTCAGACCACATAGTATCCCATATCATCTTCCGGGAGGTGAGGCTAGTGAGGCTACACTCAATTTCTTCAAAGCCACGCTTTTCATACAAAACCACACTTTGATCATAACAGGTTCCACTTTGAATGCCACATTGTCATTCCACGTCACATGACTGATTTCTAGAAAAGTATAACTTCCTGAGCTCGTATGTCTCGGGAAAGGATGTTAAGCTAAAAGAAGTTGCCTTCTCCGCCACCAACTGTTTGGATGATTGATTGCGATGGATGCTATTGATTGATATTTTGGATGATTTGGATGTTTATTTATTCTGATATATCTTATTATCACCCTGTAAGTTATTTACAGTATATAAACTGTAAATTGAATTATTTCGAATAAATTAAGAAGTAGGTTGAAATGATATATACCTATGACATTGTGATTTGGATTGAAATGATATACATTGATCCCTGAAATTAAATTAAAATAACTGATCACTTGGCCATAGGATAGAAAATTATATACTGACACCAGATTGGTTAAATTAAATTATTTTAAAATTTTGATTTGAAATTATTTAAATGGTTTTGATTTCAAAGAAATAAAAAAATCAAATTTATAGAAATCAAATTATTTTTGAACTTGAGTTCGGAATGTTGAAATTTAAATTTGGTAAACGAAATGTCTTAAATAATTGAGTTGGGATTTTTAAGTTATAATCGAATTATGATTTAAATTTCAGAAATTGATTTGCTTTAAAGGATGGGACTTTTATTCAAACTTTGAATTTTACTAAGTAAAAGTATTTGAAAATTTAGATTAGATATTGAAGGTTAATTTGATTTTAGTGTTTTGTATCGATATTTGAAAATCAAGCACGAAATCGATAAATTGAAATTGAAATAATTGGATTTGAAAGTGGAATTGAATTAATTTGAAATCGAAGTTGAAATTGATTTGAATCGAAATTGAAATTGAATCTATTAAATGGGAATTGATTTGAATTGGGAAGTTGGAATTGGACCGGTTTGACTTCGAAACTATTTTCAAACAAATTATTGAACATTAAATTATTTAAAAGCTATCTTCTTAAATATACAAATTATTTTGGTTTTCCAAATTATTTTGCTATATAAATCATTTTAATACTTAAACTATTTTATATTAAACTATTTTAAACACTTAAACTATTTTTAACCATTTAAACCATTTTAACTATTTTAATTACTTAAACTATCTTAAAACTATTCAAACTATTGTTCAAAAAAAATTCAAACAAGTCAAGGGTGGAATGTTATTTTCAAATCATAGGATTTAAATACGAATTGGGTTAAATGAAGTTATAACCCAAATTGAAATTCGAAACCATCTTGGAATCGAAATCGAGATATTGAGGAAAAAATGATTTTAAGGTGAAATGGTATATTTTGAGTAAATATAATGATTTCGAAATGGATTTAATTGTGAAGCGGATATGATATTTTGATATCAAGTATGAATTGTTTTCGAAATGTAAAAGTACCAACCGGTGTGCAAAACGACGTTTGGTTATTAAAGAGACCGGGGTCGGATATGGGCATACTCTCTGTCGATACCGGAACTACTTTAACAACTGTGTACGCGGAGGAGACTCTAGAACGAAGTGGTTGGATTTGGCATCGATTGCTGGATTTGAAGAAAGAGAATGATGATGGATTAGCCTGGCACTTGTGCCAATTGGAAATGACTAAAACAAGACCCGTACCGGCCAAGTGGGCTAGCTACTCCGAGCAGACGCACTTCTTCGTATTACCATCATTTACATTGTCATTGATTGGTGCGCATCCATCGATTTTATAGGAGTGTTGGATGCGGTGGGCGATCATGGCTATGATGCATTACCACCAGTCGGGAGGGGTAAACTGGTAGTATCCTACCTCAGGCATTGCCTCACGTGCTTTGTCATAATTTTATCCTTAAACGAGACCCATATGATTTTGGTTTAGTGTTGTCTTATCACGGCGCATCCCTATCCACCGACCATTTAACTGGTGTTTTATATGCAAAACGTACGACAATGCTTAAAAACGCGTTAAGGGGGATTAATGTAAAGCCTTAACGCAAAGAAAAATATTTATTTTATTGACTAGTATTATATATTTAGCGTATTCTACTTCATATAAATATTTTGACGGATCATTAAGAGTTGGAAAATCCCGTGACATCTCTTGAGTTATTGCACGCACGTTATACACTGAATAGGAGGTGTGAAAATCCATAAACATCACTTACACCGTTACACTTATGTTATATGCGATATCGATTTGACTTACATAAGGATATTTTAGTCCTGACTCGAGTGTTTTGTCTTTTCATTACGCTCGGGTCGGTTCTGAGTTTTTCAGCTTATTGAAGATTTATTTTGGAGGACGAAGACGAAAATTTGGTATATTATTACTATTATTTTTCCTGCATCATTGTAACAACCCGCATATTTTACGATTGTATATATAAATGTTTTATTTAAATATAGCATCGTTAATCGGATTAAAGTTCGAAAAGCTACTTTTTGTAAACAGTCGAATTGGGACTCGTGACCACATCCATTGAGTCCAAAATGACGTTTACAACTTTTTTGAGTATATACATCGATATGTTTGGAGTTGAGTGAAATTTTGATATTTTCATTTAGGGCTTTGGGTTTGGGTTTCAGCCCAATAACCTAACACCCAATCCATCTAGTACCCTAACTCGCACTCCACTCCTCTTCATTCCTTCATAACATTTCCTAACACTCAAGCTAGAGTAATAATGGGGGAAGAGAAAAGAAATCAAAATTCCTAAGCCCTAATTTCTATTAGGAATTCAAGCTTTAGCTCCAAAATAAAAGAGAAGCTTAGGTAAGCATCCTCTTCATCTTCTCCATCTCTATCTCTCTTCAATTTTAGAAATTCCTAAACCTAACTTAGGAAATATTTGCTTATTAGCTTAGATTGGAGCTTCTTGAGTTGAGATTGAAGAGGAATTGGCCTTTCCTTCGATTTAGAGCTTCTCATTGGTTGTTTTTGGGTTTAAAGGTGAGTTTTTGAACTCACATCTATGTCTATATCTTTGATAGTTGTTTTTTAGTAAGTCCTAACATCTATTCCTTGTTCATTTGCTTTTGAATTGAATTGGTTTGATGAATATTCCAATTTTTGGTGTTTTGAAGTCAAATCTTTAAAATTCCTATCTTTGATGTTTGAACACATTGTTGAGGGTGTATCGAAGAGCCTATAAGGCTGGGTTGTCGCTTGGCATAAATCCCTAGTCTCCGATGCTCGTCCGATCGCTCCCGTTTGGATTTTTGCCCCTTTTGGGGGCTAGGCTGAGAATATTGGAAACCACAATTCAGTCGACTAAACTGCAGTGTCAGTCGACTGAATCTGGGGTTAGAAAACTCTCTGGCTCTGTGTCAGTCGACTGACCCTACAGTTCAGTCGACTGAACTGGGATAGAAATGTTTCTATCCCTGTATCAGTCGACTGAACTGTAGAGTCAGTTGACTGAACCTGAAACCCGAGAGTTTCTAGGCTTGTTTCAGTCGACTAACCCTACAGAGCAGTCGACTGAATCTGTGAAGTTTTCTTTTTGCCTATTTCAGGCTATTTGTGTGGGTATTCTAGTTTTTAATCGATTTTTGATGATCCAAATTGTTGTTATCATTTATCGACTTTGATGATTTCTTTTTCGGAATTTTTGGGAATATCCATTTTGATGGATTCGGTATCGATTTTATGGTTTTAATTCACATCGTCGAATGTGGATTTTGGTGATTGATTGTGTTTACAATCATCTTTGTGATTTGTCACCTTTAAAATACAAAGGTTTCTATACTAGTAGTAAATATCCAAACTCTTTCACATAGATGATTCCAACTCTATTTTTTTTACAGATCTCGTTTATAAAACCGTTTTCCAATCTATTAATATATACAAACCTTTACCTCATTCGTATGAGAAATCTAATTAAACGGCTTAGCAAAACAAGTGGTATGAAACGCTTGCGTTTATTTTGTCAGTTAATTCTTAGACTTGTTCGATTTAAATCTTGTGACAATTTTTGAGTGGAAATCTACAATTTGTTCGTAAATATTTAAGTTAAGCCAGTGGTTATGGGACATGAAGCTAAACTCATTTATTTACTAGCTTAGTGTAATCGACACTTCGTCTCATTTTTATGGGCTAGCGACCCATGGTCTTTGGACCGTTCGAGGAGCATTCGGCTCGATAAGTCGGTACATGGGGTGTATCTTTTTAGGTGCATCGATGTTCGACTAGGCATGGGGTGTATCTTTTTAGGTGCATCGATGTTCGACTAGGCATGAGGCGTATCTTTTTAGGTGCGTCGATGTCTGATTATACATGGGGCGTATCTTTTTAGGTGCGTCGATGTTTGACATGGGGCGTATCTTTTTAAGTGCGTCGATGTTCGACTGTGCATGGGGCGTATCTTTTTAGGTGCGTCGATATTCAGTTCATGGGATAGCGTCTCATTTGTGATACACGTGTTGGTGAGTTTTCATGCTCCCATTTGTGATAGGCCTCCCCCTTTGTGATTTCTGGATTTCTGGTTGATGATTTCTAGAATTTGTGTTTCACCAATTTTCGTGGATTGGCATTGATATGTTTTGTCAATATTTGTGTTTTGGTGAATTATTTAAAGAATATGACATTCTTTTTGGTGTTTGAGAATATTTGAGATATTGTATGATTTTTGTTTGTTATTTGATGTATACTTGCCACAGTATGGCATTATTGTTATCATACATTTTTGTGATATCTCTTACCCTATCTCATTTTATCTGATATTTATAGCTAGATTGATCCGTTTATTATTTTCTTCTTAAATAATACTCGGGTCAGACCGAGGTATTTCAGGTGCTCCTGCTTGACTTCTTATCAGGGTCCTTCACCTGACTTTTGGCTAACTACTTTGGCATAGTAGTTTTTGTTAGTATACATTTGAGATAGAGACTCCTTGATGTATACTTATTCTTTTTCCTAGCACTTGTATCTATTCTTTTGTGATGTAGTGGATCTAGTTTGACCACTACTTTGATGTACACTTCTATGTGATATATTCATATCTGTTTCCGCCTTTGTGATATGGATATCTGTGACTGGTTTGTGTTATGTTTATTTCTATATTTGTTTCCGAAGTCCACATAGCCACTGTGTGGTAGCTTTGAGTTTGTATTTGATATGTCGGATTTCCTCTTGAAATGAATTGTATATTATATTATCTGACATATCGGTACTCGCACAAAGCAATTACACAGATGGTCGCTCCTCAACGGCCTTATTCTTCGTGCTAGTCGACGGCATTACCCCATAGTGTCCTTGGCTAGTGTGAGTATAGTGGTGAGGCGTCACAATCATGTTATCTGCTGCATTATACTTGTTCTGTTGTATATGTATAACTCTGATAAATGTTGTATAAATTATAATCAAATGTACAGTAAATAGCTTCATGAACTGTTTATTTGATTATTATATTTTATCGTTCCGCTGCGAGATTCTGTGTTTGTTTTCTTCTTCTTTTCTTATTTTTCTTATATAACCCCTAAAGATTTGTATTTCCGTTGAATATGAGTTGGATGCGTGTGATTTATTGTCTACTCAAAGGGAACGAAGATATGGCCTTTACATTCAACCTCACGTAAGTTAAATTTCATTTCAATTTCATTTTATTCTACTTAACTTAAATTTCAACTTATAAATCCAATTCAGATTTCATTTGTAAACCTTCATATTTAACAAATAGAAATTTTCTTTACTTACTATCTCTCAAATTATAAGTTATAAAGTTATTTACTTATGTTCGCTTTCATCCTCATTTTATAATTTCAAATCATGGTTATATAATCACTTTACAACTTAGGTTTATATTCACTTTTATTTGATTCATCAATACACTTAATCCAATTCACTAACTCCAATTTATTTAACTTCACGTAGTTAAATTCTAATTTCGTATTCCAATTTTAAAATTTTCTAATTACAAGTTTAAAAACTCTTGTTTTTAACTTGTTATTACTAAATGTATAAGTTATACAACTTAGTTATTTAAACTTTCAAATTCATATTACATAATCATTTACCACTTAAGTTTAATTTTCATTTTAGTAACTTATTTAATCCAGTTCAAATCCAATTCACTTTATTTAACTTTCCTTTAGTTAAATTTCAAATCATATATTTTATTATGCTAACTCAAATTTATTTAACTTTACTAAAGTTAAATTTTTTTATTTCATATTATAAGTCCAAACTTATTTCACTTATATTTATCAATTCAAACTTGGATTTTAAATTCAAATTTTTTTATCACAACAAAACTTAATATTTCAATTTACTAACGGTAGCAAATCCATCACCCAAAAACATGAAAAAGATACTGATGATGCGGTAGTCATCACCCTTATTATTTTCCAGCAACGGTAGTGAATTCAGTGCTTTATATTCTTTTAAAATCCCTTTTTATATTTATAAATAACATTTATAAATTTTTACTTATATAATTTCACTATTTTACTTCACTTATATAAAATTCATTCCAAATTTATTTATCTTGTTGTTTAGATTTATAATAATATAACATCTTCAAACTTTGAAAAATAACTGTCAAAATCAGTGGGATTCAAATTCTCAAATTCTTAGTTTAAACCCATTTTTATTTATAACTCATTTTTATAAACATCTCATGTAGTTTCATTTCTTATATATAAGATTATTTCACAATCGTAAATCATTTTAATTAAAATTTCATACTTTATAATTCACTTGCTTGTATAATTTATTCTTTTACCCGTGTTGTCTTTATTTAGATTATTCAAAGGGCTTTTATTAACTTATATATATTTACATTTTCAAACAACCAAACAATCAATTTATACACCCTATAATAATTTTTGGAAATTTATCCCTTTATATATAAAATATAATTTAGGTAAAAAAATGCATTTACCGCATTTTAAAAACAATACTATGTTGATATGTCTTGTTCATGTATTTTGGAACCCCTATCGATAATGTGGCACCCCACATACCGAACAGAATTCATAAGCCACTCAACAAATACATCAACACAATATAAAACATTTTTATATCACTAACAAATACATGCTCATATATATAATACGCTCAAACTCAATTTAGGGTGCTACTGATCCTATATATATTGAGTACACATCAAAGCCTAGGTGTATCGCTAAACCTAAGCTCTGATACCAAATGTGAAGACCTACAAATCCGTACCCTTTGAATCGACAATAAACCATACATGTCCGACCCAAAAACCACTGAATGATGGAAAGTTATGAGAAAGAAGAGAGAGGGTGAGAAGAAAGAAAGAAGAGAGAAGAAGAGAAGAGAAGAAGAGAGAAATAGAACAATAACAATACAGAATATCGCATCGCAGCAGAATAGCATATAATATAGATGAATAATCTTTACAAAAGAGAAACTGTAATATACATACATGTAACGACCCGAAAATTTTAGTGGTTTTATTTATTTAATTAATTGAAATTTTGTGAATTTTTAAATAATAAAATTTTGAAACAAAAATTTGATATTTGGAATACGTCTACTTTAACACAGCAAATGGTAAATTTTCATTTGATAATATTGAAGTTTATTTTATTGTGTAATTTTATTTAAATTCAAATCAGTATTATTTGATGATAATAAACTATTTTCCAAACCTGAATATTTTTATACAATAAATTTGCAAATCATCATCTGAGTGTGACGTCATATTTCGTTTCGCCAAATTTGGACTTTTATTGCTCCGGTTTTCTTATTTTCGACATATCGACAGCATTTTCGGTACCGATTATTGACTTTTGATACGATGATTATACCATTGATATCTGTATGCCGTTTTGATCGTCCCGTCGTGCTGATCTATGCGGTATAATCAACTCTGTGTTTTGAAGTCTTGTACACAGCGGAATCCGCGAAATGGTTAACCGTAACGGTTCATTTTGTTTCTCTGTGACCATTCGTTATCCAACGTTTAAAACCAATGGACAGTTGTTTTTATTATTACTTGAATTCAGCTTTTTAGCGTTTTTTCATTCCCTATATTCATTATGATTTACTTTGAATCCAGATGTTAGTTTTGTCACTTCAGAAAGAAAAAAAAAGAAAAAAAAACAAAACGATATTTATATCTGTGTGTTGTTCATCTTCTCCTTTGAAGCCTGTAAACCCATCTTTTCATTCTTCCTCATTTTGACAGTGCATTCTTTCTTCCACCTATTTTTTCGGCTATATCAAAACATTTCACTTCCCCTACAGCCCTTCGCCAAGCCTTAGCAATCACCTTTCGACCCTCCTCTTGACAAATCAAGCTCGGCATCCCCTCATCGAGCATACGTCAGCTTCGCCTACAACTCCCCTATAGCCGATCACCTCCCACCTGTGCTCCTACTTCAGCAATCGCCAGGCCAAACCCCTTCACCGAGCGGCCATGATCCAACATCCCCAAGCGCATCACTCCTCCATCGACTTGGTCCACTCCACAGCCCCCGTCCCCTCAACTCGGCCAACGCCAAGCACAGGCGTTCATCTCCCCTCCTCCATGTGAGCCATCTCCAACCCTCCACGTCATCAACTCGCCCAGCCTCGGCCTGTGACCACCGCCACTTTCCACTGATGTTCGCTGCCGTGTATGCTTCCCTCAGCCATCCTTTCTTTCGCATAAACTATTGTATATATATTTTTTATGTTAGGATAGATTATATATATATATTATCTGTTAGTTTTATATTATATAGTTTATGTAAGTTGTATGTTGCGCAAGTTATACTAGTTGTACATAAGTTATATTGATTATAGTACATAAGTATATCAAATCAGCTGTTTTTTTATATACATTATTTTAAATGTATGTTACATATAAAAATATTATATATATATGTATATATATATATGTATGTATATATAGATTTTTACAAATTTTGTTGTATTCAATTTGGTCAGTTTATATTATAGTTTGTTTAAGTTTAAGTAGGCAATGGTGGCTGTTATATACTTTAGTTCTTCTACTTTATATTTTCTCTTGCAGCTGTGTTGTTTATATAAGTTTGGTTTATATATTGTATATGTCAGTTTATATGTTTTAAAATATATAAGCTAGTTGTATATATAATCTACATTTGCGTGCGTATATATTATATCTAATATACGTGAGCATATATATTTATAGTTATGAATGGGTTTTTGTTTTAAAATTTTATGCGTGTAGGTTATAACAGTACAAGTATATATATGCACATATGTCTTTATATATATGTTAAGTTTTTATATTACAGGTATATAGTGTAAGTCATATAATAATACGACAGTTTTATGTATGTTATAATAATAATATAAGTTGACTTATATATTAGTTCATAAGTACATGAGTTTTGTTTTTTTAAAGTATATAAAGTTATAAAAGTTTATATTAGTTTATTGGTGATAGTTGAAATGTAAATATATAATACGTCTGTTTTAATAACTTTAGATAGTTTGAGATGTATATCTATATATTAAGTGGTATGATATATAATTTGGTTTGGTTCTATCGGCATGTTGCATATATATATATATATATATATATATATATATATATATATAAGGTTTTATAACCTGTACATGATACGTCTGTTTTGTATATATATATATAAGCATTAATTTTAAATATATTATATATATGTTGATATTAATATAGGCGTTTTCAATTTGAATAATAATACATATATATTTAATATGAAATGTGTTTGAATTTAAAATATGATTTATATATATATAGTTATATATAAGTTCACTTATACCATTTATCTTCATCGATTCAGTTCTGATTCAATTTTTGTCAATTCCTATTTATCAGCTTTGATCGTCGAACTCGTGTCCATCGTGCTTTGCTTTGAAATTCGCGCTTGGATTCGTAACTCATCAGATTCTCGTTCATCTCTCTAGCCTCGAAAGTTGAGTAATCACTCATGATTAACGTTCTTATATTTATTAAATTTAATTTCAATTGAAACGACAATTGAAATATGTTGCTGTTAGTTATTTACATTGCTATATATATGCTATTATCTATATCTATTCACCTGTGACATCTGACACCATTATCTGTTATTTATATTTATGATACATGATTGTTATATTATTATCATATCTGTTATCACTCTGCAAGTTCCCTGTTAGTATAGAATTCCCTATGGGTTGAAATGATACATACCCGAACGATCTTGTAGAGTAGGAGAAAATCGTTATGGGTTGAAATGATAAACCCAAACGATTTTCATTGAATTGAATTTGGGATTGTGGGTTGAAATGATATATACCCGTATATATTTAAATTGCGGATTGAAATAATAAATATCCGTATCACTTGACCATAGGATAGAGAATTATATACAAACACCGTTGGTCAATATATAAATATTTTAAAAATGATTTCTATGGTTTTGGAAAGGAGTATATGGTTTATTAAATATTTATTTGTAAGATAATACATAAATGTATTTTATAAAGTTTAAAATTTTGATTTTCTAAAATATATGTTTTTGAATATTGTATAGGTATAAGTAAATTTTGTAATTATAAATCTTAAGAATTTATTTATAATTTTTCTATTTTTTTAAAAATATATGTATATAGATTAATATTTAATATTGTTTAAGTACTTATTTAAATCTATATTTTCAAATATAGAGTTTATAATGATTTTTAATAAATTCAGGTTAGAAAGAGGAATAGAAATTGGATTGAAATTTTATTTATTTGAGAATTATACTTAAATAAGTTTGATTTGAAATTTATAAAAATTGAAAGTTTAAAGATATGATTTTATAACTTGGATTTGATTAAAAATGACTTAAATGAATATTTCAGGTTTGAATATATTGAAGGAAATATTTATTTTATTTGTAATTTGGGGTTTTATTTAAATTATATTGGATTTATTAAGTGAATATTTCAAGACTAAATAATAATGAAGTTAAATTAGGGTATATTTGAAATGATCAAATTTAGTTTTGAAATTGTGGAATATTTAAAGCTTTGGAATATTGAAATTGAAATGGTTTATTTTGTGGTTCAAATCTATATTTGAAATCGATATAATTTGAAATGGTTTATTGAGAAACGGAATTAATTGAAATTGATGATTTGAGATTGAATTAAATTTGAATTTGGAATTCGAGTTGATTTGAATCGATTTGTGAAATTTGAGGAAATATATAAATATTTTACTTTATAATTTAAAAAAAACTATTTTAATATAAATCATTTTAATATAAACTATTTTAATATTTTAATATACTAATTAATTTATTATAAACTATTTTATATAACTATTTTATTTTATAAACTATTTTATTATATATACTATTATTAATATCTAAACTGTTAAAGGAAAGTATTATGATTTCCAAAGTGTTATAATCTCAAGTGTTGGTTTCGAAAGTGTGATAACTTTGAAAGTGCTATGATTTTGGAAATTGAATATATTTGAAACGGAAATGATATCATATTGATATGGTTTTGAAATAGCAATGATATTTTGGTTTTGAAGTGTAACCTATTTTGAAATGACCGCGGTGTTATAATAACGTTTGGTTGTTAAAGAGATCGGGATTGGTTATTGTCATACTCTCTACCAATACTGAAAACCACTTTAACAACTGTGTACGCGGTGGAGATTCCAGAATGAAGTAGGATGGTGGCGACGATCCTATATGAGGTATATACGTAGACCCGACTTCCGTGAGTTGGCATAAGGTGGCTAAAATAGGAGCGATTCTCGGGCCAAGTGAGGTCATTCCTTTGATCGGGCACATTCCTTCGATACTATATTCTGACTTTGTGATTGATTTGGTTGCCACCCTTGATTTTTGATTTGGGAGTGTGTTCCAAGGTGGGCGGTAGTGGCTGCTATGCTTTACCACAAGCCCGGATGCGTAATTCGTATCTATACCCTGGCATTGCCTTGTTGTGTCGTGTCACTTACCCTAGCGAGCCTTATACAAGTTTGTTTTGTACCATACCTATGGAGTGCCCTCTGACGACGCCCAGTACGAGGGAGATTACGATACTGTATAGACTATGGGTGTAACAACCCGAGTTTTTCTAACACGAAAAACCGGACCATTTGGGTAAAAAGAAGAGGTAGAAGAAGAAAATAAAAGAAAAACAACATCAGAATCTAACCATCGCAGCGGAATAAAATATAATATATCAACAGATCTTTACACAAATCAAAATTATATCTGTTTATACAATACATCAGAATACATCATCAGAGTACATCAACATCCATAACATACAACTAAATACACAGCGGAAAAATAATAACAAGTACGGGAGTACGTATCGACATCCAGCTCGTCTCCTGAGCTCCACAGCATCATATCCTGAACCTGTTTATCTCGGTCTGACCCGAGCATCATATAAAACAATACCCGAGTCAGTCTGGAAAACCAGCGTGAGAAAATCACACTCAAATTGATTATTAAAGTTTCAAAATCCTTTGAAAACAAAAGCATCTCGTAAGACCACGCCACAAATAAACATGTCGGGTTTTTACCTTACGATAGCTAAAACACTTTATATCAAAATCCTCTGATATTATAATAGTGTCTACAGAAAGTAAAATATAATCTAGCTGAAATGCTTGCATCTCACATTTCAACAATAGTTGGGCACAATCAAAACCGTACAAGGCACGTAGGAAGAATGGATTTCCAACGAATGACTAGGCACTGGGGTACCACCTATCACAGTACGTGGCCTAGATCACCGTACCGAGGAGTACGCCCGCTCCCCTGCAACACAAGGCCGGAACCATCCCTTACTGGATGATCCCGAATAAAATCACCCCACGGTTGGGATCAGCAACCGCACCACTAAGCCGAAATAAAAAGGGACATCTAGACAGGGATGACCTTACCCTCCAGTGGGAGCTACCCACGAAGCCTTGCTGCATAACCCCTGATTTTCAGTCATTCCCGGTTGATGATGTTCGAGGCTAAACGATACCTTTTAGAGAACATATCCCTTAGAATGCCCATCGCCCACCTGACGATGTCACGAAAGCATTCGTCCATACAAGTCCGTCCCGGGTCCGAACGGAACCGAAGGCACTATTCCTACTACATCCATTTTGGAAATATCCTCAGGATTAGTAGCGACTAGCCCTTGCACTTCACAGCTTCATCTTCGACTCCGAAGTCGTTACACGAAACGTACAAACCGGATCGAAGTGGTATTCGAGTCTCCAGACCTAGAATCCCGGTATACGGAAACTCGATCCCGGTCTCTTCGAAACGATCAGCGCATTTGGCCAATATTGATAGTCGGTTATTTAACTATCAATTAACATCCACAAGCAACCATCACATAATAAATAATTTCCCACATTATTTATTTGCCCAAATATCTTTCCAAGATATATTTCCAAATTTTCAAACTCCTTTTGAAAACAATTTCAAACAGTTTCCGCTTACGGAATACATTTCCAAATATTTATTTCTCTGAAACACCAAGTACAAAACACTTAGATTTTAAAATAATCTTAAAACACTTTACTATAAATATACTTAATAATATTGAAATTTAAAAAAAAAAAACTACTTTAATACCTTAACAAAATATATACTTAAGAAATATTTAAAATGAAACCACTTTACAAATATAAACTAAATTTCTCTTTTTAAAATATAATACCAAATCACTTTTATATAATTACTACAATAATAGATCTTTGAAAATACTACTTTAGGCTTTAACATTTAGAAATAATAGATTCTCTAAAATATGCTTTTTAAACCATATTAAAACTTTTAACTTATATTTAAAATTGCTTTGGAAAAACATACTTGGCTATCCAGATAAATACACTTCTCTTCACATCTTTTAATAATAAATCAACATTTATTTTTAAACCAATTCATATTCCTTTTATAAATTCCCACCTTGAATTTTATATTTCAAATATCCTCTGATATTCCATTTTACTTTATAAACCCAGTTTATATCTCCAAAATCTCATTTCTCTTTAAATTTCAAATCCCAAAATATTTAAATCAAATTTATAATTGATTTCCCAATTTATTTTACTTTGAAATAAATTTCTTTACTTAATCCATTTATTTCCAAATTCATTAACTTCCAGATTTTATTTCTCATTATGATTTAAAATCTTTAAACCGAAACACAAGTTTCAGATTTCCCAAATTCCTTCTCTTTTTAATTACATTTAAACATTGAATTAAAATAAATTTTTATCCCTTTAAATAACATCACATAAGTCTTCTTTAAATTCAACATTTCTCTATTTATTCAAAATTCCTCTTTTCCATATTTAATTTATTCGAATTCACTAGAATTACTTAACTTAATTTTACTCTTTTATATTTTCCAAAAATCCAATTCAATTGCTTTTGATAACTCATTATACTGGGAAATTTAATCCAACCAGATTATCCAATATAAATTATCACAGGATAACAACATTCATATCACAGAATATTTAAACAAAAATTAAATATTTTGAGGAATCCAGTTGGATCCCTCCAACCTGTTTCCCTGCATCCACAAACGTTAGCACAATACCAATTCCACTTCGAGGTGGAATATCGTGGTATATGGGTTTATAAAATATCATCCGCTATTATGCGGCGCATAGGGTCTCATCCGCTATATAATGCGGGAATATCAACAACTCCAATATATACATATGCCAATATATATATATTGGTATATACTACTATATATAGTATAGCACATCAATCAATGCAATCATCCAATCAATTATTTAAATTTAAATCTAACTGAGTGAGATTAACTCACCTTTGATTTTTGTTTGCAATTCCATTCCAGACCAGCTTGTTTTCTCGATTTTGACCTTGTATAAATATTTATATTAATTCATTATTATTTTGAATCAACTGAACAATTGATTATCATTTTGTAATTTAATCAACTAATAATCTATTTTTAAACAAATTTTAAATAACATATCTTTAGTGACCAAAATAATTAAATAGGTTGGTTAGACAATTTATATTTTCACAATCCATTATTTTAGAATTAATCTAGTAGGTTTAGAATGTGCATATGCATCTTTAATTTCTGTTTGAGCCTACCTATATAAACATTTATGAAAATCTACACAGCTTTCAAAAATCTAATTTTTTTTTTATAAACTCTACAACATTTAAACTACTTTTAAATGATAGTTAAACCAACCTAACCCACATTTTCCTTTTCTGGCCATGTTAAAAACTTAAAGATTCCAACCTGAGAAATATTTATGAGCTAACAAATTATACTTTAACAAAGTTTATAACTTCGGCAACCCAAAGTAAGGAAGAGTAGAATTGAAATTACCCAGAAGAACCCTGGCCAAGAACGATAGCGCTGCCTCCGTCACGTTGCTGTTCAAACAACACCGGCCTCGCCAGCAGCTCGCGAGTCTGCCTCTAGCCCACGTTGTCGCATCTCCGCGTCGACTCCAAAGACCTCGAGAACATCGCGGCCACCCAGACTACACTGGCAATGATCTACACCATTCCGCACGCCATGCGAATCACCTGGAATCGAGTACAGCTAGAGATCGATTCAGTTTTGAAGCTCCAGATCGGAAACGGCAACATCGAGTAGGAAATCGACAAGCTGAGGCTTCGAGAAGTGATTCGATGTCGGCATACTCCAGCCGAGCCACGCCTTGAGGCTCGCGATCCCTCAACCAGACAAAACCCTAGCCTCGCGAATCGAATCACGTACCAATAGATTTTCGAGTAAGAGAAAGCTGTTCGATTCAATTCGAATTTGATTGTGATTTCCGTTTGAATGAGCTTTGATTTCGTTTTGAATTGAAGGGGAATAAAGGAAAGGATAGGCGGTTAAGAACTAGGATAGAATAGCGTTACAAAGAAGATAGGGCTTTGACTAAGGAATGGAGATAGAAAACAAGATTGTCTCGGTATTAACTAGAACGAGAAAGAAGTGATTTTTTTTAGAGGACGCGTGTTAACCCAGTTGAACATGTGTGGACAGACAGTGTGATCCAGAAGGCTCGTAGTCTAGATATGGAAAGAAATATTGACTAGTCAAACACCATAGCTTATTTTAAAATTCCAAATTTTAAATCGACTCGAAATCGTAGCCAAAAATTTTTAAAACTGAACAAAACATCTTTAAATTAGATTTTATCACTTTTATTATCTTTCATATTATCAATATAAATTTTACAAGCTTTCAAATTATTTTTAACAAGCTCAAAACTCCGGATTCTCTATTTTACCCTATATTCAATTGTCTAATTCAAAATTTTAATTATCCAATAAATACTGTATATTTAAAATTAAAGTTAAGATTTAACCTCCGAATATTTAAAATAAATTAAATATTTACATTTCAAATATACAAAAATTCCGGGTCGTCACAATGGGAATATATAAAATGTGTTAAGGGGGATATGGGTAACGCCTTAACGCTATTTTAATAGTTTACTTTACTTTAGACATTATTATAATAGCGTATATTACTACACAGTAGATAGTTTAGCGGATCCTTAGAGGATGGTTATCCCAAACATCCTTTAAGTTACTTGTATTTCAATTGATATTTCACTTGAGTTGGATTTATTGATATAAGAATGTTAATCCTGACTTGAGTGTTTTGTGTTTTGCTTTACGCTCGGGTCAGATTGAGTGATACAGCATTTGAGACTCACCTTTGGAGTTGGAGCTTCGCTTGGAGATCCAGCTATCTATCCAGTTTTTTGTTATTCAGTTGATTCCAATGATGTATTCTGATCTTGTATTTGACTATTGTGTTGAGACTTCTATGCATTCGAGACTTCTGTTGTATCTTGTTTAACTCTGTTATATATATAGTAGCTTCATGAACTACTATTCATTTGTTTCCGCTGCCTATTGTTATATTACTCCGTGTCTGTGTTTCTGTGATTATTTTATTTACTGTATATGCTGAGTTTTGCCAAATTTAAATTAACAATATGATATTTTGAATAATTCAAGTCCGACATGTATGGATGCGAATGGTTGAAAAATTTCAGGATGTTACAATACATCAATCAGAGTACATTAATAAATAATGCAGCGGAAAATAAACATATACAAGAATACGTTCTGAAGACTTCCAGCTTGTCTGCTGAAGCTCCAAAAGCACCAAATCTGAACCTGTAATTATACTCGGTCTGACCCGAGCATTGAAGGGGAAGAATGCCTGAATCAGTCTGGTAAACCAGCCTGAGAAAAACATATCTCAACAGAATTTATTTTAAAGTTATAAAGTCGTTCTTTTATCAAAAGAAAGGTATCTCGTAAGACACGCCCACACATAAAAACGGACGGGTTTTTACCTTACGATAACCTAAACATTTCATATCAAATCATGTTATATTATAATAGTGTCTATTGTACAAATAATAATTAAAATAGCCAAAATTGTCACATTGATTAAATTCCAGCATACAGCCACAAAGTGGGTAATACAAACAACATGGTAGGCACGTAGCGGAGTTTGGAGTTCCATACAAATGACCAGGTGAAGGGACAACCTTCTGATGGGTACACCTCTAGATGGATGTCCGGAGGATCCATCAGAAAGATCCTCTACCAACACAAGACAACCTATCTCTGTAATTAGATAGTACCGAATATGTTCTCCTCCGATCGTTACCGACCTTTATCTGAGGGCCCTCATAGCATACATCCACAATAATTTACATCCCGAACGTCATAGTGGGAAGAAATATATCAAGAAGGGAATGATCGTACCCTAATGGGAATGACCCACATAGCCTTGCTACATCTACCCTGTTTCGGTCATTTCCTGTTGATGAGGCTTGAGGTAACTATTACCTTTACACATATCACATCATCTTTGAATGCCACATTGCCATTTCCGTTGACTACTAATTGCCTTCCATAAAAATATAACCCTTGAGCCCGTACGTCTCAAGGAGGGTTTTAAGCTAAGAGAAGTTGTCTTCTCTGCCACCACAGGTGTATGTTTGTAAAGACCAATGTACGTAATCTCAGAAAATGCACTGTTAGACATCCATCCATATAAGTTATCCAGGAACAGGACAAACCGAAGGTACTTTCCTACCACATCCTATCGTGAAATCCCTAGGATTAGTAGCGAATAGTCCTTGCATTGGATATTTCATAACGAAGAGACTACCACTACTATATGTATACTGGGATTGTAACCCCAAATGATCAACAAGAAGTCCTTCACTATGAAAACCCTAAATATCAATGCCATCAGTAACCTACACAATCATCGCAAATATGTTGGTCCGAAGTGGTTTTCAGATAACTCTGATCCCGGTCTCTTTGCACCAACAACGCAAAAGCATTACTCAACCTCAAACAAAAACCAAGTCTCATAGACTTATCACGTTTCCGACTTTCAACTTGCTGTCCTTCGACCAAGAAGGAAGCTCGGTAGATTAGAGTAATCACTCTGCACTACTCGAATCAACATCCTTTACACCAAACGATAATCAAGCCTACATAGATGGCTACATACTAAGTGTATGACTAAATAGTTTCTATATCAAGTCAAGAAACTAAAATGGCCAAAAATAAAATTTAGCACTTTTAAACAGTCACTTGGCCTGATTTATTAATATTTTATTTATTATATCACTTTTCCAAATCATTTACTTCAAATAATCTTTAAAAAGTTATATTCTCAAAACCATTTCAATATTTGGCAAACATTTCATAAACTTATTTTAATAATAAGTGAATTCACAACTTATTGTATTTTCAAACCATTTAAACTCCATTTTAAAATATCACTTTCCAAAATATTCATTTAAAGAATTATTCTCTTTAAAAACGTGAATATATTTCCTTTTATAAAAATCCATATTTAGCTTATAAGATTAAATTTATTTCACATTTATAAAACAGTGTTTATAATTCACATTTCTTTTTTATAAAAACTTCCGTTTATAAAATTCCTTTATTAATCAATTTCCCGTTTATCTCATTTATATGCCAAAATCCCATTATAAGTTTATTTACTTATAAATCCCTTTATTTACAAATTCTTTCTTTTGTAATCTCACTATTTATAAAGTCTATTATAAATTTATTTCTAAATTTCGATAGAAAATCCATTTAAAATTTGATTATAAATCCATTTCTAATATTTATGAAACACTGTTTATAAAATCGATTTCATTAAATCTCTTTATTAATAGCATTCCTCTATAAATTTCATTTTAACACTTATAAAACTCGTTTTATAATTCCATTACTTTTATTTATAAAATATCAATTTTACAAATCTTATATATAAACCACTTATAATAAGTTCAAAATTCTCAATTTAACTTATTTTACAAATTAGTTAACTTCATATTTCAAAAATCATATTTAAGTATATTTCACAAAACCATAATTTTTATTACAGCCATAATTTTTATAATATAAAAATTATAACTTTTTATTTATTTAAAATAAATCCATTTCTTTAATCATTCGAAAATTATTAAAACATACTTATTTTCAAAATCACTTTGAAATCCTTTTTAATTGAAATCATCATTTTAATATTTTAAAATTCCAAAAATATGGCCAATGCTGCAAAAGTACTAAATAAGGGATTCACATCAATAATAGCAATCATGGCATCCATCACATCAAATATCACATAATACAACATATATAATAATATGTGTAAATAAACATCAACCATAGTGAGGAATCCTATTGGATCTCTCCAACCTCTCACTTGCAACAAATATACATATGAGCATAATATGTACAATGTCTGCTTCGAGACAGACACGCGTACAAAGGGTCATCCGCTCATACACGGGAACGTATAGGGTCTCATCTGCTCCAATCGGCAGGAATATATATCAAGCTACTAACTACTATAGCATAACATCTAAACAATCATCAAACAACATATAATAAATTTATTCTCACTTATATAAAAATATAAGTGGGCTAGAGAGAGTGAGTTTTACTCATGTTGGTTTCAGTCGTCGTTGCAGCATTTTATTTGGATTAAATTTAAATGAGCGTTTAATTTTATCCAAAAATCTTGCGTGATTCAAATCACTCCAATCTAATTCCTATGCGTAGTATTTTCAGTAACGAGCACAGCGCAACTCGTTTCGTCTGATTTCGACCTGGTATGAAGAAGTTATGACCTTTATAAGTTTACACGATTTTTATACAATACAATTTATAACTTCTTTTTATTTACCAGAATGAAATCTGGCCGTCCATCTCAACCTCTACAGATCTCAGCCACCCATCCTTTTCTCATTCCTCTTCGTTCATTCCCAGGTTAATCACGAACCCATGTATGCAACTTTCAATTGATCACCGAGCCTCCATCGTGCGCCTAGAGGATGATCAACCACCACCAGTGAGCGCGCCTACACGAGCTCCTCCCATGTCCAAATCCTCGACCAACTCGGCCTCTCCAACATCAAGATCCAGCCCTTCAAATGCCACACCTTCAAACACTAATTGTCGCCAATCCGCTTCGCCTTAGACGATCATGACCGTTGGATTATAGAGCTCATCGAGCTCTACAAAATTGTAGTTGAAGGTTTTTGATGAAAGTGGATGGATTGAGAGAAAATTGAGGTGGAAGATCATTGAATTTTGACCATGGAATAATAGGTGGCGGCTGCTAGTTTTAAGGCTTGGGTTTTGTGGAGAATGGTCATCTATTTATAGGCAATATAAATTAATATTCACCCAAAATAATTCCGAACTCTAAACGAAGCATGCCGCCTGACATTCACAATGTTTTACCTCTATTCCGAACACAATGGAATATATTGGGAGCCAATCCCATCGTATTTGGATGATAGGTTTTCGAATCGAATTATTTTAATTAAATTTACTTAAATAAATTTCTATGCGTTTCAGCTTCACACGACCAAACCGTAAGTCCGATCGACATGAAATTTGAAATTCTATAATAACTCACTATTACAGATCCAATGAAACTGATTTCGTCCAATTCTGAGACAGTGTAAAAAATGACTATTTTTACACGTTAATTAAATTATAAAATTTCCAATTTCTATTAAACCGCTTTTAAATTAAATTTAAAAGTTTACTAACATCATTCTAATTCAAATAGAATTTAAATCAACTTTTTAAATCATTTTCATTCACATTAAATTCAAAATCCAATTGTTTCTGCAATTTCAAATATTAAATTAAACAATTTAATTATCAAATAAATCATTATATTTGAAATACACGTTATTCAACTTATAAAATTAACTTGTGAATATTTAAAATCAATTAAATATTCCAATTTCGAATGACTGAAATTCTGCGTCCTTTCAATATTAAAAGTGAATTATGATAACTTTTAGGGATTTTAATGATTTACTATGGAAATCAAATTGGTTAAGTTGTAAGACTTAAGTGTCTTAATTGTTTTGTTAAAGTGAAGGGCTTCTTTCCTAATTATTTTTAATTATAAATGATGAATTCGGCATCCTTTTTAGAAAAGATTTTTGTAAAGTTTATGACAACCAATTATATTTTTACAAATAAGGCAGGTTAGTCAAAAAGCATTTACTTTAAAATTTAACAAAACAGTTTTGCTTAAATTTACTACTTCGGCACTTCCATTTGCCACTTTTCGACCCCATACTTTTGCTCCTAACCAAGTCAAAACCAATACACATGGTATCAATGCTTTGGTACGTAATGGATTGGAGAAAGGCGTAATGTATAGAGTTGAAACCAAGCTTTCGAAGGGGTCGAGGCCATTTTAAATATCTTTCAAATCAACCACTGGCCTTTGTTTTGCTTTCAAGAGCGATGTCGTTGCTTTGTTTTAAAAGATGCTTTCGAAAGGGTTGAAGTACTTTTATATAGCCGCCGAAGGGGTTTTCACCTTTTTGTTTAAAGGGTAGCTTTAGAATGAGTTGATGTATATTATGTTTTAAAGAGAAGCTTTTGAAAGGGGTAGTTTTAAACCAAGTCGAAACCTTACTGTCGTCTTCATACCTTTCGAATAGGTTGAAGTTTTTAATGAGTTCGTAAGGTAATTTTTTTTATAAATATAAAAGCCGCTTCCTAATGCTTTCGAAAGGGCTCTAGTAGCCACTTATACTAAAGGTTTTGAAGGCAATGACTTCGAAAGGGTGATTCGAAGCTATCCTTCCAATTGTTTTACTTAAAAGATTAAAGCTTTTGAAAGGATTGTTCTAAAGCCATCTGTTTTCCCCAAACTCTTTTACTTGAAGTTTAATGGTTTTGAAAAGGGTACTTTCGCTTATGTTCACTTTGACCCAAAAGTTACATTTAAAATTAAACCCAATGGTCTTGAAAGAGGTACTTTCAAATGGTTTCGAAGTTATGCTTCTATAAGTTGGAAAGTTCTAATTTAATACTTTAGAAAGGAACGTTTTGGTGGTTTAAAAAGGAAGGTTTTGATGCTTTCGAAGGAGATATTTTAAGTGTTTCAAAAGGCATATGTTTAAGTGTTTTGAAAAGAATGTTTGTATGCTTTTTATAGATATATTCTAATGGTTTCGAAAGCCATATTTTTCAAAGTAAATAGCTCAATCTCATTTTTAAAGGAAAACCCATGGCAATATGAAAGTGCTTTGAAATGGCTTTTAATTTTGGAGTTTTTGAAGAAGCTTTCCTTGAAAAAAATAATGGGTTAAAGGGATTAACCAAGTTTTATGTGGAAATTATTTCAAGGATATTAACCATAAATTTTGGTATTATTATTATGTTATGATCAGTTATTATATATGCTTCTTCTATAAACATATTCACTGTATAATGGACCCATAACTGTATTTTGGGGAGAATGGGCAGAATAACCAACTAGATTGACCCAGTAGTGAATATAAATTTGAGTTAACTCTTGAATGAATAGAGTTGCATCCAGGAGGTCAGGTAGATCAGCACATTGGATGCCCAAACACTGATCAAAGAAGTTGTCGGATTTGACAGATTCATAGTGAACCATGAAAACTATGTTTGGAAAGAGTTATTGGAGAACCCAATAGGTTCATAGTGAGCCCATGAAAACTATAATTGGATAAATTTATTGACAGAGGTCGATAGGTTTATAGTCAACCCATGAAAACTATGACAAGAGAGAACTTATTGGAGAACCCAATAGGTTCATAGTGAGCCCATGAAAACTATAATTGGATGAAGTTATTGGTAGGAGCCAATAGGTTCTTAGTGATCCTATGAAAACTATGAAACCGAACAGATTTTCCATAAGCTTTTAACATGTTATTAGCCAGCCCATGAAAACTATTAGGTTAATAGTGACCCTAGAAATTCTAACTTGAGACAAATAGCAAAGGAATGGGGAGGGGAAATCAGGAATATTTTGCATGCTTGCATATCAACATGATATTTTAAATTACTACATTCTTAACCATTATGGATGCAGGTGCACAGTATATGGTTATTTTAAATTTTTAGGTAAGATACCAGTGAGGGGAAAACCCATTCCGCTAAGTGGCGTGGTCTCACTAGATATCTAAATAGTTCAAGAAGATAGGTTATTATTCATACCAGGCTTTATGTCTGACTCGAAGTTTATGTTTTCCTCTTAAACTCTCGGGTGCTCAATTAATTTTGAGTAGTTTGAGAGTTGAGGTTTTCAGGTTCTCATTTAGATGAATAATCTCTCGGAGCTTACAGGAGGAAAGCTAGTTAATAGGAGTTCTTTTCTATTTGATTCTGCCGTGTTTTGATGTAAAGGAAAAGTTGCTTAATTTAACTGCCTATGTTTAGACTCTGATCACCCAAGGGGTTATCTTCATATGTCACTCTTTGTGTATTTTGTGATAATTATATTTCTCTGAACGTGGTTATTGAATTTGGGATTATGTAATGAACTTGAAATATGATTTGAAGTGGAATGAGAATTTGTTTAATGGTTTTAAAATTTATTCATATCCACCTGTTTCTGTTATATCAGTGTATCTAACATTACCACATTTGGTCACCGAGAATTAATAACTATGGATGATTGCAACATCCTCAGCCGTTAGTTTTGGCCTCCAAGTGGGGTTTTTTTACAAGTGTGTATAAAAGCATATGTTTTTGAAAACTTAAAAGAAATTTCAAACTTAAAATGGTTTTTTGAAACTTAATCCAATGAATTAGAAAATTAGATCAGGGTTTGGGTTAATGCAATAGTAATGTACTTGTATTATATATATATATATATAAGTATGTATTCCCCTCTCTCTTAGACGGTTCTTCTGTATCTTACTAAGGCTTGTATGCTGATTTACGAGAAAGGAAGATATGAAGGCTAAACGGAAGAGGAAATCTCGATGGAGGAAGCACCACAACAAATGGAAATGCTCGACCCAACAGGAGAAACAAGGGTCGACAGACAAATTCTAATCAAAATGCAAATCCCAACGTAGGTGTTAGAAATCGCCAGTAGATATGGGAATGATGTATTAGTTCTTCCTCAATCTGATGTAAGCTGGAGCAGCAGTTGGAGTAACTGGGAACGTTGGAGGAGCTAATCCCGTAGTTCCAGTTGAGAACAACTATGCTAAGTTGAGCAGAGATTATACCAGTCTTGGTTGAAAACCGTTTTTGGGAATGGAGTTGCTATAGAAGTTAAGAATTGGTTGTTGCATTGTGAAAGAATCTTCGTTGATTTGGGATTAAATGATGAGCAGAAGTGGAGACTTGCCTCTCAACTATTGTGGGGAGCAGCGCTTCATTGGTGGAATAGTGTCACCGCTGGAATTCCCGAGGAAGAGTTGACTTGGGCATAATTTCGAAGGAGATTCGAAGAGAGATTTCTGTCGGAAATTGCCAAGTTCGTACTACCGAGAAAGTTCATGGGCTTAGTGAAAGGTGAGATGTTGGTGGTTGAGTATGCTACGAAGTTTCATGAGCTGTCAAGATATGGGTATGCTACCATTGACACTGTCATCAAAAGAAATCAGTAGTTTATTAGAGGGCCGAGACCTAAGATTGCTAGGACGATCCTGCCTCATCTATGTGATCCTTGTAATGTTGTTGTAGAGATAGCAACCCGGAATGAGGAGATGCTTGCTACTTATAGGAAGGAGAAGCAGGTTGAAACCCAGGGTTCTTAGGGTAAGAAGAGGAAGTACTTTAAGAAGAAATGAACCCAGAAAGGAGAAGCTGCCAAGAATTCGAAGGCTGATCTGGTTTGCTTAGAGTGTGATAAGAAGGGTCATTATGCTCATGGATGCCGAACTGGCAAGGGGAAGAAGGACGCAGACAAGAAGTGTGTGAAGTGCTTTAACTACGACCAGATTAGGCATTATAAGAATCATTGTCCAGAACCAGTCAGGGCAGACAAGGGAAAAGTCTATGTTGTTGGACCGTTTTATGCTAGGCCAACTGCTGCTGAGAAAGGAACTGTGATGAAAGGTACACTTTTGATTCGAAGTACACCAGTTACCAATACTATTTGATACCGGTGCATCACATTCATTTATATCTTAGTGTTTGGTTGATAGGTTATATTTAGAACTCATATACCTTGTTACTTCCTTAAGGGTTGCGAATCCAATAGGAGGGTATGCAACATTGGGAATGAGATGTGACCAGTTAGAACTTGATTTGTTAGTTCATAAATTTGCATGCAGTTTGTATGTTTTCGATTTTGTAAACTTCAAAGCCATTTTGGGTATGGATTGGTTGGGTAATTATAAGGCTAGGATATTTTGCCAGGATAGGGAAATATCGCTACACACCCTGATAGTCATGACCGAATTATATTCTCAGTGGAGTATTCTGACCGGAGTGCTTGTACTCTGTTGTGTGCTATGAAAGTAGAAGAAGAGTTAAGTTAGGTTTGGGTAGTAAGAGAAATTTTAGATGTTTTTGAACCAGTTACATGATTACTACCGAAATGAGCCATTGAGTTTCGGAAAGATCTTGTGCCAGGAGCAGAAACTGTAAGTAGACCACCTAATAGGATGACACCGACCGAGACGAAGGAATTAAAGGTGAAGCTAGTGGATGTAGAAGGGAGAAATTTTATTGGACCAAGCAGTTCGCCTTGGGGTCTGGTCGTAGTGTTCGTAAAGAAACCGAATGAGTCATTGAGATTGTGCATCGACTATCATAAGTTGAATGAGAAGACGACCAAGAATAAGTATCCTTTGCCGAGAATAGATGATTTATTTGATCAGTTGTATGGAGCCATAATATTTTTCCAATTGGATTTGGCGATGGATTTCCATCAGTTAAGAGTGGCAAAGGACAGTATTCCGTTAACAGCATTTCGAACTTGGTATAGTTCGTACGAGTGGTTAGTAATGCCATTCGGGTTAATGAATGCACCAGCTTTCTTCGTAGATTTGATGAACCGAGTTTTCCAAGAGTAATTTGATAGTTTCATGTTGGTATTCATAGACGATATTTTAGTGTACTCTAAGGATGAAAGAGAGTATGGAAATCATCTTAGAGTAGTGCTTGAGATGTTGAGGCAGCATCAGTTGAAAGAGAAGTTTTTCAAGTGCCATTTATGGAAGAAGGAGGTTAAGTTTCTTGGTTATGTGCTTTCAGAGAAAGGCTTATCAGTTGATCTAGATAAGATCAAAGCTGTTAATAACTTGAAGAGACTAGTGACGGTAACTGAGATTAGGAGCTTTCTTGGACTTGCTGGCTATTACCGGAGATTCATTAAGGATTTCTTGTGGACAGTAGCGCCTTTGACTAAGTTAACCAGGAAGGATGTCAGTTTATTTGGTCTGACAAATGTGAGGAAGCATTCCTTGCGCCTGTGTTAGTGGTTCTAGATGGAAACCAAGGGTTGGTGGTGTATACCGATGCATGCGGAATCGGATTAGGAGCTGTGTTGATGCAGAAGGGTAAAGTCATTGCCTACGCTTAACGACAGCTTAGACCGCATGAAGTGAAATATCCTACTCATGATTTAGATTTGGCAGCAGTGATCTTAGCATTGAAGGTATGGAGAAATTATCTCTTAGGGGAGAGATTTTAGCTACACAGATCATAATTCCTTAAAATATTTATTCTCTTGGAAGGAGTTGAATATAAGACAGCAACGGTGGCTGGAGTTTTTAGTAGCTTATGGTTTTGGTATATAGTATACACCTGAGAAAGGAAATAAAGTAGCGGATGCTCTTAGCAGAAAACATTAGAATGTTGTGTTTGGCACATTGGCAGAATGGAAAGATTTAGAAGCTTTTACTACTTGCAGTGTGCAGTTAAGATCGACTGCTAGTTCTAGTCAGAGCACCACCATGTTGTCCTGTTTGGAAGTTTGATCAGTATTGATCAAAAAGATTACTTCTAGGCAGAAAGAGGATCCATTATTAGCCAAGAAGATTAAAAGGCTTGAGGTTGGATTGTAGATTGATGATCTAAAGGGCTTTAGTCTTGATTAGAGGGGATGGTTGAGAAAGAAGGGACGGTTGTGTGATTCGAATGTTGAGGACTTAAGGAAAAAAATCTTAGGGAATTTCATCGATCTAAATTCATGATTCATCTCGAAAGAACCAAGATGTATCAGGATATGAAGAGGAGCTTCTACTGGGAAGGCATGAAGAAAGATGTTGGCTTGTGGGTTAGGCAGTCTGCGAACTGTCAACAATTGAAGGCCGAACATTAAAAGCCGAGTGGTTTGCTTCAACCTTTGAAAATACCAGTTTGGAAATGGGATTCGCTATCCATGGATTTTTAAACGGGTTGCCAAGATCGAATGGAGGAAATGAAAGTATATGGGTCACAATGGACAGGTTGAACAAGAGTGCCCTTTCATTCCACTTGAGTCAACCAGGATGGCACCTATTTTAGCTAAGTTTTTCATGAAGAATATAGCTAGAATGCATGGAATTCCTATTAGTATAGTCAGTGACAGAGATGCTTTGTTTACTAGTGAATTCTAAAAGAGTTTATAGGATTTGTTAGGTACCAAACTTAAGACAAGTACTGCATATCATCCTCAGACGGATAGGCAAACGGAGAGAGTCAATAAGGTACTCGAGGATTTGTTAAGGGCTTGTGTGTTGGACTTTGGTGGATCTTGGGAAGATCACCCACACTTAGTTGAGTTTTCCTATAATAATAGTTATCATACTAGTATAGGAATGGTGCCTTTTGAAGATTCGTATGGAAGACCATGCAAATCACCAACATGTTGGTTTGAAATTGGAGACAGATTAATCTTGGGTCCAGATCTGGTTAGAGAGGCAATAGAGAAGATTGAGTTGATTTGAGAAAGGATAAAGGAAGCTCAATCTAAATAGAAGAGTTTCGTAGATAAGAGGCGTAAAGATCTTGAGTTCTCAGTTGGAGATAGAGTTCTCATTAAGGTATCACCGATGAAGGGTGTGGTACGATTCAAAAAGTCAGGGAAACTGGCATCGAGATATGTTGGTCCATTCCTAGTTATAGAGAGGATTGAAAAGCTCGCATACAGAGTAGAGTTGCCGAGCAGTATGGCAGGTGTCCATAATGTGTTTCATGTGTCTCACCTTCGTAAGTACGTGCATGATCCAGAGACTACTGTTCGTCCGACAGAGTGGGAAGATTTGATAGTAGAATCAAATTTGACTTTTGTTAGAGAACTGGTTCAGGTTGTAGTGAGAGATGAGAAGAGGTTAAAAACAAGACAGTCAAGTTGGTGAAAGTTTTGTGGAACGACAATGAGAAGGACTGTACTTGGGAGACAGAAGAGAAGATTAGAGATACTTATCATGATCTGTTGTAAGGGTATGTTTTATGTTTGCCTTATATAGATTGTTACTAGTCAGGTAGGCTAGTATGGTAGTTAGGAGATGTTACAGATGATTGCTATATTTAGTATTTAGTCCTTACTGAATTACGAGGACGAAATCCTTTAAGGAGGGGAGCTTGTAACACCTCTAATTTTAAATAACATTATTCAGGAGATTTAATTAGATAAATTAAATAGAATAATGTGAAGATTAGAGTGATAAGGAGACTGAGATTTGAAAATTTAATAGAGGTTGTGCTTAACCAAATAAAATTAAACGAATAGGTTTATGGAAATGGTTTTATGAAATAACTAATAAGAGAAAAAGGCAAGGGTATTATGGGAAATTGCCTTCCACCATAACCTCTTAACCCCTAAACCCTTATTCCCATTATCATCCCATACGTTCATAATTCAAAAACATAAGAAAAGGAAAGCTTAAAGCTGGCCACAACCTAGGGGAAAAGGAGATTAAAAATTAACTAAAGCTTAGGATTCAAGCAAAGGAGGATTAATCAAGATCAAATCTTAAGTTCCATATCCAAAGCAAGGTGAATAATAATCAAAACCATCTCATTTTTGTTTTAAAGAGCATTTTGATTTTGGGTTTTATGTATAAATCCATTTTGATGATTTTAATGTTGATATGCTTTGATATTATGCCATGTTTGAGTTAAACAAGTTTGTTTGATAAGAGTTTGTTTCGATTTTAAGGTTAAAATCATATATGATGGGTTTCAAATGCCATGAGGATTTAATATTTTATGTAAAGAATTATTTTGGAGATGGGTTTAAATTTTCATAATTATCCAAGCTATGGATAATTTATTATAAATTATTGAATGAAGAAATAAATAATTGGGTTTGAAATTTATTTAGGCAATTATATAAAAGATATTGGGTCTGAAATTTATATATGTTAGATAACATATTAAAAGCGAATTATGATGATTTTTGGGGATTTTTCCAAAATGAATTACTATCGAAATCAAATTTGTTAAGTTGCAGGACTTAAATGTCTTAATTTTTTTGTTAAAGGGAAGAGCTTCTTTCCTAATTATTTTTAATTATAGATGATGAATTCGATAGCCTTTTTAGAAAAGATTTTTTGTAAAGTTTATGACAACCAATTATATTTTTACAAATAAGACAGGTTAGTTAAAAAGCATTTACTTTAAAAGGCAACAAAACAGTTTTGCTTAAATTTACTGCTTCGCCACTTCCATTTGCCACTTTTCGACCCCATACTTCCTCCCCTAACCAAGTCGAAACCAATACACATGGTATCAATGCTTTGATACGTAGTGGATTGGAGAAAGGCGAAAGGTATAGAGTCAAACCAAGCTTTCGAAGGGGTCGAGGCCATTTTAAATATCTTTCGAATCAGCCACTGGCCTTTGTTTTTCTTTCGAAAGAGATGCTGCTTGCTTTGTTTTAAAAGATGTTTTCGAAAGGGTTGAAGTACTTTTATATAGCTTCCGAAAGATTTGCCGCCTTTTTGTTCGAAGGGTAGCTTCAAATGAGTTGTCGTATATTCGTTTTAAAGAGAAGCTTTCGAAATGGGAGTTTTTCACAAAGTCGAAACCTTGATGTCGTCTTCATGCCTTTCAAATAGGTTGAAGTTTTCGATGTGTTTGAAAGGTAAGCTTTTGTTTTATAAAAATAAAGGTCGCTTCCCAATGCTTTCAAAAGGGTTCTAGTAGCCATTTATACTCAAGGTTTCGAAGGTAGTGACTTCGAAAGGGTGTTTCGAAGCTATCTATACAATTGTTTTACTTAAAAGATTAAAGCTTTTGAAAGGATGGCTCCAAAGCCATCTGTTTCCAAAAACTCTTTCACTTGAAGGTTAATTGTTTTGAAAGGGGTACTTTCTCTTACGTTCACTTTGACCCAAAAGTTAAATTTAAGATTAAACCCAATGGTATTAAAAGAGGTACTTTCAAATGGTTTCGAAGTTATGCTTCTGTAAGTTGAAAAGCTAAACTTTAATACTTTCGAAAGGAATTTTTTGATGGTTTTAAAAGGACAGTTTTAATGCTTTCGAAAGAGATATTTTAAGTGTTTCGAAAGGCATATGTTTAAATGTTTTGAAAAGAAGGTTTGAATCCTTTTGAAAAATATATTCTAATGGTTTCGAAAGTAAATTCTAAGGTTTTGAAAGCCTTAATTTTCAAAGTAATGAACCCAATCTCATTTTAAAAAAAACCATGACAATATAAAAGAGCTTTGAAATGGCTTTTAATTTTGGAGTTTATGAAGAAGCTTTCCTTGAAAAAAATGGGTTAAAGGGATTAACCAAGTTTCACGTGGAAATGATTTCAAGGATATTAAACCATAAATGTTGGTATTATTATTATATTATAATTAGTTATTATATGCGCTTCTTCTATAAACATATTCACTGTATAATGGACCCATAACTGTATTTCGGGGAGAAAGGGCAGAATAACCAGCTAGGTTAACCCAGTAGTGAATATAAATTTGAGTTAACTCCTGAATGAATAGATTTCCATCCAGGGGGTCAGGTAGACCGGAACATAGGATGGCCAAAGACTAATAAAAGAAGTTAGATTAGACAAGTTCATAGTGAACCCATGAAAACTATGTTTGGAAAAAGTTATTAGAGAACCCGAATATGTTCATAGTGAGCCCTTGAAAACTATAATTGGATAAAGTTATTGGCAGAGGTCAATAGGTTCATAGTCAACACATGAAAACTATGACAAAAGAGAAGTTATTGGAGAACTCAATAGGTTCATAGTGAGTCCATGATAACTATAATTGGATGAAGTTATTGGCAGGGGCCAATAGGTTCTTACTGATCCCATGAAAACTATGAAACCGGGCAAACAGTACGTAAGCTTTTAATAGGTTATTAGTCAGCCCATGAAAACTATTAGGTTAATGGTGACCCTAGAAACTATAACTTGAGATAGATAGTCAAAGGAATGAGGAGGGGAAATCTAGAATATTTTGAATGTTTGTCGTCATGATATTTTAAATTATTATGTTTTTAACCATTGTGGATGCAAGTGCTTAGTATATGGTTATTTTAATTTATTGAGTAAGATACTGGTGAGGTAAAAACCCATTCCGCTAAGCTGCTTGGTCTCACTAGATATCTAAATGGTTCAAGATGGTAGGTTATTATTCATACTAGGTTTTATGTTTGACTCGAAGTTTATGTTTTCTCCTTAAACTCTCAAGTGCTCAATTAATTTTGAGAGTTGAGGTTTTCAACTTCTCCTTTAGACGAATAAGCTCCCAAAGACGTGCACAAGGCAAGCTAGTTAATAGGAGTTCTTTTCTATTTGGTTCCGCTATGTTTTGATGTAAAGGCAAAGTTGCTTAATTGTTATATTAAGACTCTAATCATTCAAGGGACATCTTCATATGTTGCTCTTGGCATATTTTGTAATAGTTATATTTTCTCTGAACATGGTTCTCGAATTTGGAATTATGTAATGAATGAAATATGATTTGAAATGGAACGAGAAATTTGTCTAATGGTTTTAAAAATTATTCATATCCATGCGTTTATGTTATATCTATGTATCTAATATTACCGCATTTGGTCACCTAGAATTAATAACTATGGATGACTGCAGCATCCGTACCTATTAGTTTTAGGCCTCCAAGAGGGAGGATGTTACACAACTATACATCAATACAAATTGTTAAATAAATTTTATACGGTTTACCTTAGACATGATATTTTCAAGGCTCCACACAATCCTAACGAAAAGAAATGTTGCTTGCAGTACCACTGTGCTAGCACAAACCATGAAGGAAAATTGGCTGATTTCATGTGAATCATCTTTAGTTTCTTTGGACAGCGCCACAATTCCATTGATTCCAAAGAGAATGAACAACACAAATCCAACGAAGTGCACCAAGTAGCTTATAATCTGAAATATGAAAAACACAAAAAAAGGAAAAAATGTAAGATATAGATAAAGAAGAAAGAAATAAATTTGGATTTTGGAAACATGGTATAGATAAAATAAAGACTAATAAAGTTTTAAATAGAGTCCAAATGTAGGTATAAGAGGGATTATAAATTTGCACACTCACACACCAAAAAATTAGACTAGTTCTGCAAGATAAATGTTCAACCGAGCACTTAAGAAACATTTCACCAAACAAATTATTTGCTTGCTATAATTCCAACCCATATTATAGCCATTGTAGCTACTATTGATGGTGAAAAGAAGAATAACAATGAACTTGATATTGAAATGCTGAAGAATTGAGTAGTAACAATCAAGTAATGATTTCCCTGCTGACAGCGCACATGGCTTATTCATGGGTAATGAATTGAGTTGTAACAAAGTGAAGAAAAAATGATTTCTGGCATAGATCATAAGAGGGCTGCTATCAGATCACCAGAGATAGTGGCTAGTGGTGTCCGAAGCGAAGCATTTGTTTGAGTTGCAGAGGCCAGGGCCAGAGGAGAGAGATAAAAAAGTGTATCAGTGTATGCATGAAGTGACATGCACCCTGATACAGGCTGCTTTATTGAGTTTTAACAACTTTAATTGCTATTTGTTTGCGTGGGTAGTATTATTTGAGTGATGTGATAAATATTTAGGCATGTATAAGGGTCGAACCCAACGTGGTTTGAGTCAGGTTAAAGTAAACTGAAATAAGGGCATGAGTGTGTGTGTGAAAAACAAGCGTGAACTAAAATTGAATGAAATAATTTTCTTGTTTTCATTTTCTATTGTTATTGTTTACAACATTATACTACTCCTCTCTTCTACATTTTTTTACATTTTTTGATCAACTTATCATCTCTGATCATCTTCCTGCCCTTACTTATTCTTCCTTCTTTATCTCCTGCTTTTTCTTCTACTAGTTCAGCCTATTAATACTTCTTTCACTCTATTACTTTACAAACACCAATTTGTTGACTGTATTAACTAACCCACCACCATGTCAAACACCATCGATCAACCAAGGTCTTCCAAAAAAACATAAATTTATACACGATGATACAATTCACTTTGTTTTGTTAGTTCAATTATATTTCCATCAGCCCTTTTCAATTAAACCAAAACGATATAACATGCTACCAAAGCAAAATCAAGTTGAAACTAGTAAAAAATTATGAAACAAAATAGGGAAAAAGAAAACCTCTTTCTAGTTTCTTTCAACCAAAACAGAGATCTAGTTTGCTGAATAATGGCATTCTTCTCCCGATCGTGACCTTGTATCGTCGATTTTGGATTAGAGGCTATCAAACAATTGCGAAGTGCAGATATACTGGATCCACCCAGATGGTTATGGTAGTGAAATTTTTGCCGTAAAATTCTTGGTATATTTATTACTGGAAGAAAATTTTACGATCCAATTGTATAATAGTATAAGTTCGCAGTCCATCGGAATAATAATAATAACTTTCTAAAGAGAGAACATGTACTAAGCAATATGTCTATAATATATTAATGTGGGGGGGTTACAAAATGAGGAAGCAATAAATCGTTGGATCTCGTGGGGTTGAATTCAATGACAAAACCAATATTTCATGTCTTTTGCATCACCACTTATACCCATTTTTGTCTCCAGATTGATTTTTCCCTTAATTTTTCAGGTAATTTTCCCTTAACAATTATTGCAAGCCTCCCAAACTATGTCTTTAGTTTGGTAGAATTGTGGTGGCTAAGTTTTAGGTTTTCATGCGAAAGAAGAATGAGTGTGAAGTAAGCTCATAAACGGATACTTTCGGATATAGATACTGGCATATACACATCTGAAATCATTTTTGGATATCGGATATCTACATCTGCGAATAGGAACAGTATCGGATAATTATCTTTCCGCTAACGTTCAACAAATCGAGAAATATAAATTGTAAAATTTGGTTTAGCATATTTTTGTCAATCTCATTGATTATAAAAGTGTGAAAACAAACAAATAGAATAATAATAATTAGTTTTTAGCAGTAAATATGCATTAAATTCGTATAATACAAACTTTTAGCTTAATAAAAAAATAAACACATGTCTATCATTGTAATAAAATAAACAAAATATTAACTATAATCTTGACAAAAACTTGACAGATAATATTCGGATGCAGATTCGATATCCACACCCATATCCTTTTTTTCAGGTATCCAATATTTATCCGCTTTTCGGATACCGTTACGAATGGATTTTGAATATTTCGAGTATTCATTGACAGGCCTAGTGCGAAGACCACTGTTTATAGAGAAGTAATGAGAAGAGACAAAATTTCAACATAATATTTATTTTTCCCTTTTGCAACACTCTATATTTCTAACAAAAATAAATAGTTGATGGAAATGGGCATTTTTGTAATTCTACTTAAAGCTAAAAAAATTGAAATTTGCAGAATCTGACTTTTTCATTTCATCAAGTTGATTTTTTTCTAGCCCAAATTCGTATAAAAACTTCAAAAACGGATATCAGATGAAGAATATGTGATTGTTTAATGTCATGTGCATTTCAAAGCGAACGGGTCAAGGCCCTAGTGAGCCGAGTGGGAATTTCAAGATTCGTTCCAATATCGGAGAATTTCCTAACCCTATTCACCTCATTCTCATTTATTTTCATCCTATAGTCGCTGCTTCTACTAACCACCTTTTCTCTTCTTCTTCTTAAACCCTAAAACAAGTCTCTTAAAAATAAATAGTGAATTAAATTCCTACAAAACAAAATAAGAGAATCAGATTGAAAAGAAGGACGAAATCAAATCAAAACAATTACAAGCTAAATAATTTCAAAAAAAATTACAAGCTAAACAAAGCAGAAGAACACCAAATTATTTCAGATCAAAATGGAGATTTCATCAAAAACGGCGCACAAGGTGAGTGGGTTTATCAACGAAATGAATATGTTGTAGATAAGTATTTAAATTTCATTTGCATACCAATTTAGATTCAAAAATATGATTTTTAATTGGAATGATGATCTTCAATGAAAGATTTGCATGAATTGAAATAATTGGAAGCCCTTAAACAATGATTTTGATAATATAAATGATGAAACTTATGGGGAGGGTAGATTGAATAAAGTTCTCCTTTGAAATCCTATACATTTGATTTATGTAATAAATTTGAATTGCTCTATGTGGGTAAAAGTGAATCTATATTTACATCATTTAAAAGTCATCTAGATCTGATTCTATCAACTTTAAATAAAACTTAATATATGAAGATGAACAGTTGAACGATTATATACAATCAGTTGGATAAATTACAGAAAATTGGGATATGATAAAAGTTAAAATTATTTGTAGATAATTTTTAAAAAATGAGATTATACGAATGCAAAAGGTCACACCTAAAATATGGAATAAAGGTAAATAAAAAAAGCAGAACATGGAAAATAAACCCAGTTTAGATGTCTGAAATGCACATTCAAACATCTAAATTTGAGCAGAATGAAACGTGAAAGAAAGATGTTGAATTTTGACTAAGTTCAAACATCTGAAATTCACATTTAGACATCTAAAATAGGATTCAGATGTTTGGAAGTTCATTCGGATGTCTGATTTCCTGTACTTATTTTGGCACAATGAGTCAGGCATCAAAACAAAAGTTCAAATGTCTAAAAGATGCCCAGACGTCTAAATGTTGTGATCAGACGTCTAAATTGCTGTAGGTAGCCCAGGTCGAACCTAGACATGGTGTAGGTTGAGTATGATATCTTGGGGAAAAAAATTTCCTGCTTCCTTGACTTTCTAGTGCTTGCGATTGCATGAAGATGAGTAATGCGTTGAACTTGTTTCACATTTAGTAAGGAGTTCACACTTCATGATTTTGTAAAATGTGTTACTCAGTGTGACATGCAATTATATCACAATTAAATGCTTTTATCATTACAATAGGAGGCCCTGGTTTCATATTTCGATTTGCAGACTACAGGGGGAGGGGGAGGAGCAGAGATGTTCTCCATAGTAGGATAGTCGAGCGGTTAAGTAGATGCACCTATGTGGGAGTCGAATTATTGTTGACCTTTGTGCTATAAGTTGAATGATATAGAGCATAGGATATGAGAATCAATGAGGTTGTTTACTCAATGCTTTGGTGGCATGTTATCATCGGGACTATGTTCTTGGCATGTATGCTTAGGCATTGTGATGTATACTCCCTGCGTGTGCAACTTAAATGGTTTACCATTGAGAATGTTTGCCTAGTGTACAATTAAGTGATTTACTATCAACACCACATGCTTAGGATATTCCTAGGTTTACTTGGTTACTGGATGTCCAACCTTCAAGTTGACATCCTTGTAGATTACTCTTGGATTTAGAAGTGTTAAGGGTTTGTTACCCATTAGTGTGTAAATTGAAAATCCCTTATACATAGTATACGCACACAAATGAACAACCTTTGACTGTGTACATTGTAAATGATAATTTGATTCTCTATTGACACCATGCCTCTAGGGATATATTCACTCACTAGAATTTGCCCGATCCACTTAATTTTAACCTCTTTATACCTGTTACAAGATATGGTGTAATGAGAATAATATGCATTGGTGGAGGCGATTGTGTGCCTTTGATCTATATTTATTATTGTCATTCTCTATGTATCTTATTTCACTTGCTAGTTAGACTTATGTTATATTTATATTTGGAGGGATTATTTAGACTTTTCATGTATGGACTACCATTATATTGAGACAATACTAAGTTTGAGATATTTCGGTACTTATATTTTATTTCTTTCGTTATGAGATCTAAAAGAATAGAATGTTTAAAACTATATTTTACTCAGTATCATATAAACCACAAAAACCTAACGACTCGTACTTCTTGGCCCAGGTGAGTCCAAATGGTGTTTGGTCTTTGGATTGGCGTGTCCTGATGTGCGGGTATTATATTTGGCATCGATATCTAGGTCTAGGATTCCTTAGGAATTAGGCGCGTATTGATGGGGCGTACTTTTATATTTTAAAGATTATTGTGTATATAAATAAGCATAGGACAAATACACCCATAAGTTCTAGTAATGTTTCTATTATCTGAGGGAGTCTCTAATAATTTTTGTTTACAAATACTATAAAATGAGAAATCAAAGAAAATATTTCTAGTAAGGCAACAACTGAAGTTCCGGCATGAATATCCCATTATAGTTCCACCAGTAACTTCAGTCAAGTGGTTGGACTAATGTTAACCTGAAAGGAAGACCCGCACCTTAAGTACATGGTACAGTTTTTACCATTTCTGCTTCGGATACTTCCAAATAGTATCGGGATTTCTGAGTTGGATGAAAAGAATTATATTAAAATTGAACAAATTGTCGAAACTTGAGCATGTCTAAAATAAACGTAGTGTTAATATGGAGTAAGGAAGGCGTAGAGGGAGAACTCAAAGTTAGAGTAAATCCCTTAAGTTAAGTTGGAAGTCCTATTCCTATATAGGAAACAGTTGCAGGAAATCCATTTGACTTAAGTTGAATAGCTAGAGCGTTCACATTTGGAGGTAGGCACTACATTGGAGGATAGACTCGAGTTAACCATTTTTAGTAAGTGAGGATCCAAAATCCCATGCACTTAGAACATTTATATATTACAGGATGTGATTGGTTTGTATAAATTAGATTGTTTTCATCTATTCCAATTTAAGTGTCAAACTATTTGATATGTTTTCTAAAAGGTTAGAAACATGGATGTTTTGTGTTTTTGAAGAAAATAAATTTGATTTATGATTTCCTGTGTAATGATTTTGTATAAACTAATTAAATTAAAACCTTTTGAAATTTATTAAAATGTAGAATTTAAAGTAAGTTAACTTGAACATGTTATGATTTTTTTTAAAATCAAATTTTGTCAAAGTTAGCAAGGAATTTGTGGTTTTCGAAGCTTACTATTTTTTGTGAAAAATATGATGGGAAATCAAAGGTTTTTATTTAAAAAATAAATTGGAAAATTTATTAATATTTTCACACTTCATTGGAGTTAGAAGAATTGCACAACCTATAAAGTTTAAATTAATTAGGATGAACTAGCTAGAATTACCAATATGTCAATGTGTTAGGACTTGGTAGTATTGAACATTACAGAATTGTGAAGTATTGGAAGATTTAGGGGTAAAGAAAAATTAGCATAAAGATTCGATGGCCTTTTAAATCGACGTTTGAGTTGGAAGGATATAGTACCAAATTGAATTTTTCTGTAATAATAAAGAGTAAACACTACATTGTGTCATTTTACTCAATTACGATTTGAGTTGTCGGAGCTTAGCACGGTGAGTTGGTAGTTGTGATTTAGCTAAAGCTTATTTGATTTTAAAAGTAAGACAAGGGTAAGCCAAAATATTTTGCAGTAAATCCACTAAGAATTAAGTTTTGGAAGTTAAACATTTTTTAAGAGGGGAGCTGTGTTGGATTGTGATAGGAAGGCTATCCACTTAGATACTTATAGTAGACACAACATTAATGTTTACGGCAATCCCAATAGTTCTATTATGCCAAGTTATTTACATCCGTAGACCTGTCACAAGATGAATTATCTTTCGTTCTAGTGGATCGAAATTTTCCAGATGACTTTACCAAAGTTTCTGGTCTTCATTCTCTAAGAAAGATCGAATTTCAAATTTATTTAGAGAAGGATGCCAGATTTGTTGCCTTAACTCTTAAGCATATAGCTCCTAGAGAAAGATGCAGGACTAGTAAACAAATGACTGAATTGTTTGAAAAGGATTTTATTCAAAGCATTATTATTTCAAAATTGGGAGCATCTACTGTCTTTTCTTCTAAATAAGACGACTCTTTAAGGCTTTGTGTCGACTATCATGAACTAAACAAGCTAACAAAAAAGAATCGTTATCAACTAATTTGATGACTTGCTTGATAAGTTTGTTTGAACAAGGATATTTTCTTATCTTGAATTGGTTACCGGATTCCATACGTTGCCTATGGACAAGAATAATATATAGGAAACCTCTTTTCATACACCTGACGGGTTTTAAGAGTGATCAGTCAGGCCATTAGGAGCGACTTACGCATTAGCATATTTTGTCAACATTATGAGCCATAATTTCAAAGGATTGTTGAACAAGTTCATAGTGGTATTTGTTTATGATATACTTATTTATTCCAATAGCAAGGAAGAGCACAAGTTGCATTCGAGAGAAGTTCTCAATACTCTCTATAGGCATAAGTTGACAGAAAATTTTACAACTGTCACTTTTGGCACAAGGAGGTTTGCTTCTTAATCATGTTGTTTTCGAGCATGGACTATCGGTTGATTTAAGTAAAGTTGTTGTAGTATAGAATTAGCATATACCACAAAGTACGATGGAGGTAAGAAGTATACTTGGTTTGGCTGGCCATCAGAGGAAGTTTATTAAAGATATCACGAAGGTTTCTGCGCAGTGGAAACACTTTACTAAGAAGAATTCATTTTGCTCGTGGAACACGGAATGTGAGCGTGCTTTTATTAATCTAAAGAAGTTATTAACTAGTGCACCAAGTTTAGTACTTCCTAATGGTTTGAAGCCATTTTCTATGTATACTGATGTTTATGGTACCGAGTGGGGTGCTGTTTGATGCGGGAGAATAAGTTGTTTGTTATACTAGTCAACAGTTGAAAGTACACAAGAAGAATTATCCAATCCATGATCTTGAGATGACAGTTATTGTTTTTGCTCTCAAGTCTTAGAGGTAATTTGAGTTGTTTATAGATCATAATCCCTAAGGTATTGTTTATTTTAACAGCACCAAGAGAGGTAGACAATTTGTATTGTTTTGTCAATGGATGTGGTTGATCCGACGTTTCAGATAACATTACAACACACATGTTTTCCTTTGGCTTGGGAAGTTACAGGTAATCAGGCAAGTAGGTTATCGTCTTACTATATATGTTCTATGGTGATATTTATGAAGTATTGTTACTTGAGTTGTCATCACACTTACATGTGCATTGTTTGGGCTTATGTGACATGAGTTCCTCATCATGTTCACTAAGCTAGGACATTACCCATTTCAAATGTTCCAAGATGTTTATTTCAATACAACGCTTTTTAAGTACTGGATAATTTGTCTATTGGATTAATATGGCAAGACGTCATCTAATCTTTAGTTGTCTAGACCATAGTAGAGTTGAAGTAAAATGGTGCAAAGATTTGTTTTGGAAAGTTCCCATTAATGGGTTTGCATGAAGGAATTGTTATATCATGGAACTTGGAGAACCAAGAAAAATATATCATTAATTGCTTGCATTGACAACGCGGAGGCGATCTTCATGAAAAATGAGATTTAGAGATTTTGGTATACTTTTGAGAAGAGGATAGTAGGATTATCTTCAACCATCCCTTAGATAAAATGGAGACTGTTTATTTAAGATAACTATCATAAAGTATCGACTTAAGGATACATAGTTTGTGTTCCATAATAGTTGCACATGAACGATGTATATCACCTAGTCGATTACATTTAATACCAAGACAATTTTAGTTTAGGAATTAATTTAAATTTAAGACTTCACCTAGACTTGGATTTTGGTTGCTATGTTGAATAGGTGAATGGTTTTGGATTACTTTACTTGAATGCTTGCTTTTATGGTGTAGAACTTAGGATAAATGTTTTGCTGATTAGAAATGTGGCACCTTGGTTTTGCGATTGTTGGAGTATTAGAGAAGCGATATCATAAGTGAAATGATATAGGTTACGTTGGATTGAAATTAGAAGAGAAGTTATGCTATTTTTAGTAGTTTAAGAGATCACCAAAATTTGATGTTCTTAGGTAAAAATAAGGAATAGTAAATGATTTAAGTTATTTGACGCTAGGTGAGACACCGCCCACTTTCGAGGTGTCTTACCGAAATATCCAGGAGAGGAAATGATCAGTATTATACTGGGATGATCTAAGGTATTTTGTATCTGCATTGATGTTTTCATGAAGCTACATTTTCCATTGGGGCATACTTGTGCTCTAGTTATTGGTTGTGGTGCATGTCGATATCATTTTATCCGGGTTAGTAGTATGGATTGCAGAAGTTTATCTATGCACGTACATTTGTCATGATTTGGATTATGTTTATATGCCAGTAGTAAAGTTGATAAGTTGATGTTGGAAGAACGTGCTAGTTGAGAATACTTGGAAAGGGAAGGAGAGAATTTGATCTTTTCATGTCGACTCTTTTCTAGAGGATTTTTCCATTTACTTATTTGTTATAGTAATTAGTTTATCTAAGTATGGATTAATGGTTACTGTAACAACCCTGGTATTGGTGATTACCTATGATATTAAATTATAACGATAGTTATAATTTAATATTGAGAATAAAATGAAAAAGAGAGGATAAATTTGTTTTAAATTGTTTATTTAAAATAAATAATGTGTTAGAAGTTAAAGATTGACCTTGGAATTTAATTGAATGGAGTTTTGGGTAATAAATTGGAAATATTGGAATCTTTGGTAATTTGAGTTAATAAATTAATCAATGGATGTATTTCAACATTTAATTGTTGAAATAAGTATAAATAAATGGAAATAAAGTTTTAAAAAATTTATTTTTAAGAGTTTGGAGTGAAAATAATCAATTATTGGATTTTAATTGAGTCAATGTAATAATATTGGTAATTATTGCCAATATTAGCCTTTTATTGAATATAATAGGAGAAATATGTAGTAATTATGTATTTATTAATATAAAAGAGTGAAATATGGTTTAAAAATATTATTTTGATGATTAAAAAGAGTTAAAATGATTTATGGCAATTTATTTGACAAGAAAACAATTTTTGTATAAATTGTTGTATTAAAAATGGTGTTATTATAATAAAAAGGCGTAAACTGTGTGTTTTGATAAAAATAAGGTTTTATTGGTAAAAATAACTTTTTATAGTCGAAATTAAATTTTATTTTTGTTAAGATAACAATTTTATTCACACACATTTGTTGTATAAATTTTTATTTGGTTTTAAAATGAGGAAATGTATGCATATATTGAGAAAATGAGTTAAAAGCGTTCATTCCTTAGTAATTTCACTAAGTATTTTTACACTTGGGCTTTATAGGGTTAGGAATGGGATCCAAAGCCCATTCTCTAGAGTTTTCTGGTGAGAAAGTTGTTTTGCACATAATTATTCTTCTTCTTTCTCAAACTAAGTCATTTACGGTAAAACAACAAAAGAAAAAAAGGGCAACCTTCGTGTGAATTCAATTTCCATTCTAATTTATTTCAAATTCAAAGATAAAATAAACCAAACAAAGATTAGAAAAGGTAATCACTACCAATACTAATTTATTTCTTATGCATGTCTTCTTCTAGCTGTTATAGGTTCTTGAAGGCTGTTTCTTCACCAAAAGCTTTCATCTTGATCTTGAAATCGCCCAAATTCTTGCTAATTCACTGAGGTGAGTACAACACTCACAATTGCTAACTAAAACTAGTGCTATTGTTAAGAAATCTGCTCTATAAAAGCTTATGTATATGTTCATATTCTCTGTTGTTATTTTTTTCCTGTTTCTGGTTGCCACTTTGAGTGGCCATATCTCTTTGATTTTTAGTCGAATTGTTGCCAGATCTTTTTTGGATTGTAGTTTAGTTATCAAACTCTTTGCATGTCAATTTTTGCTACAAAAATTGATTATTTGCTATGTTAATTTGCTGTTGGAAGTTGAGTTCGAAGCAAGAAAATTATATAGGGAATTGTCGGTAGCCTGGGTTGACCTGGAGGTCAACCCATCAACCACCAGGTCGACCTGGCGGTCGACCAGGTGGTTGACCTAGCCTCTGGGCTGGGTCAACCCCCTAGTTGGCCTAGTGCGTGATGTTTTGGTCACCTGTTCTTATATCTTATGCATCCTGTTTCATTGCATTTCCCTTGAATTGCTTTGGTTTTGTCACTTGTTTTGATGCAAATTTGCGATGATTTTGATGATGCTTATGAGCTATGATATCCATCAATGGTTTAGCCAATTTTTAGAGGAATCTGGAATTTTAAAATTTGGTTTAAATTCGAATATCGATTTGGAGTGATTTCTTCGTTTTTCTTCGATTTTCTTCGATTTCAAGCACTATTTCTTCCAAATGAATTTTGAGAATTTTTCTAAATAACTTGGTTTTTGAAATCATTATTATAAAATATTTTCAAATTATTATTGAATTAATTCAAACTATTTTAAAAATATTTATTTCCTATAATAATGAGAAATTTCACTAAATTGCTCCAAAATGGTTTCGAAAAATTATTATTAAATCCCATTTTATCTAGATAATTATTTTATAAATAATATACTTTATTTTTATACTTTTTGGACGTATAAGAAAGAGAATTAAATGATTTAGTAAAACATGTGGTATGGGACACGTGAGTTTACTTTTTTGGTTAATTCCGGACTTATACGATCGAAATCTCTTGGGTATGTTGTTTTGAATTTATTATTGAAGTTTATAATTCCTATTATAGGAATTATCCGAGTTAGCCATTATTTGGCGAGTTTAGAGGTTCGGGATCTCCTATTATAGGAGTAATAATCGACGAGAACCACTTTTATATGTTGTTTTACTCATTGATGAGACGAGGCAAGTCTTGAGATGAGATTTCCCTTTTTGGGAATTATGGTTTATGAGAAACCACCATGAGATTTATTTGCACTTGCCGATGAGACTAGGCAAGATATATGAGTAGTCTAAGATTTATGAGATTTGAGATTTTATTTTTATGATGTGGAGTTACCTATCGGTTAGTAAACCGTTTAGTGCGAGCGTGTGGTATGGGATGCACTTTAACACTTTTCGATTTCCTTTCCGAGGGTTTGTGACACATCCATGAGTATGCCAGTGCTATAGACTTTCGGGTCATCTGAATATGTGACTTCGGTCATCACGAGTTATGTGACTATGGTCACCATGAGTTATGTGACTTCAGTCACCACGAGTATGACCTTCGGGTCCACGAGTTAGGTACCTAAATTATAAATAGCACTGGACAACAGTTTAGCACGTGCAGCATTGCTTCGGCTTTGCAATCGGGGATCTAGCCAATCCAAGTTTTCTGAGATTTTCTGAGATTTCTGAGTTTTATACGATTTCACCATTTTGAGATTTTGTTGCATCGATAACCTAGGCTACATGAGATGTCATATTGGGTGATTTCGTTTTCATGAGATTTGAACTCTATTTTGAGTTCTATGTGATTCATATTGGAAATTTTGATGAGTTTCCCTTATAGCTTTGAATGGGTACTTGCATTTATATTGAATGCCTTTGTACTTATGTTGAACTAAACCTATTCATGGGACAACCTTTAATGAATCTATTCCATGGCATTTTATTTGAGCTATACTTGTATATCATTCCTTTATAACTAAAGGAAGAGTTCCCTTATGCACTTATATTCCTCTTATCTTGTACTAATATCAAGTTCTAGTTAGCTTGACCCATGTATTTATTACTCGGGTCAGACCGAGTTGCAGGTTAGATAGTTGGACTCTCAACTTGCCTTACCTTTTGGATTTCGCCATCGCTTTGGATATGGCTAGTTTTTGTGTAGTAGGAATTTTGTTGGGAACTTTATGTTTTATCTTTTCTTTTAGGGTGATGTATGTATATATTGTGGTTGAATACCACTTTTGACTCGTTGTATTATATTTGATGTATGCATATATGTATATTATCTGTGTTGTTGTTCTGTGACTTGAGATTGTTGATGTTATTATGTTTTTTTTCTAAATTGACCCTGTAGTCACCATAGTAGTGTATTAGATAGGAATTAAGTATGTCGAACACTTAATACAAAATAAAAAAAATGAGTACCAAATCGACATACTTAGCTCTTACCTAATGCAAGACTATGATGGTCACCCTTAACCAGCCCTATTCTCCGCATTAGCAGACAGAATTACCATGTAATTCTCTTTGTTAATGTGGGTCTCGGGGTGGGGCATCACAGCTTGGTATCAGAGCAGGATTCAAAACAAAATTTAATAAACATAGAACCTTATACACGATTATCATACATCAAGTATAATACATTAGTAAACATCATCCCCAAATCATAACCAAACTCGACCTTGTCCTTAACCTTTTGATTCCTTTGGGGATAGATAGAAAGGAATATGCCTAGGAATGTTAATTTTAATTCCGTAGTATTCCTTAATTACCGCATTTGAATTGCTAATATCTACCCATGTGAATAATCCTATCTTATTTTTACTTTCAGCTATGGCTGGAAAAGGAAGAGGTCGTACTTCAGAGGCGGGACCGTCCAGTGGTTTTCGTCCCGAAGGGGTTTATATATCGACCGATCAGATTCTTGAGCTTCTTAGGAGCACTCAGCCTCCTCCACCAGCTCACTCTTCTCCTCCATGCAAATCCGCATTTGCGCGTATGTGTAGCGACTTCACTCACCTCGGAGGCAAGCCATTCAAAGGCTCCGAGTCAGTTTTAGAGGTTCAGGCTTAGCTCCGTACTTGCGAGCGCATCTTCACCCGCATGGAGATATCTGATCATCATCGAATTCTTGTGGCATCGAGTATGCTACAAGAATGGGCTTTAGACTGGTATGAGCTTCTTATAGCAGAGACGGATGAGTCCATCCTCTCATGGAAGAATTTCCGAAACAGATTTGAGCTTAAGTTCGTACCCGAGTCTGAGAAGGCATTCCTTGCATGTCGCTTCCTTGAGTTAAAGCAGGGTAAGTCATCGGTATCAGATTATGTTTCATCTTTTGAGTCTCTAAGTATGGGCTTGAGTTCATTAGCACCCCATACAAGAAGAATCTTAAGTTCATATCTGGACTTAAGAAGTATTTGAAGAAGTCGCTTATGCTTCAGCTCTTATTTGAGGAGCTTGTAGATTCGGCGCTTCATCTTGAAGCCGTCGAAAAGGAAAGGGATAGTAGTGATGAGACCGATGTTCGAAAGTACCCACAGAAGAAGAAATTCCCTTTTCAGAGATCCAAGTCCTTTCCTCCTAAGAAGAAGAAGAAGAAGTAAGGCAATTCTGGTTCTAGTTCTTTTGCAGCACCTCCTTCATCCAAAGTCTTAGCTTGCTTCAACTGTGATTCTCGAGATCATCTAGCTCGAGAGTGTCCTCATCCTTGCAAGTGTCTTTACTGCAAGCAAGAAGGGCACATGATTTCTACTTGCCTTAAGAAGAAGAAGGATGCTCGTTCTGGCAATCTGAATGTGGCAAAAGCCTCTAGTAGTGCATCTCAGTCCCAAGGTATATCTCCTACCGTTCTTGAAGGTTCTATATTTTTCCATGATCATTTTATTAGAGTGCTCTTCGATACGGGTGCGTCGCATTCATTCGTGTCGAAGGAACTCATTGATGCATTGCAGTTGGATGTTTCTTATTTGATTACTTCTTTGAGGATTGCGAATCTTATCAGGGGATTTGCAACCTTGAGTATGCTTTGCGAAGATGTTGAGATTCTTATTTGTGGCTTTTCTTTCCATGCGAATCTGCACGTAATTCCTTGTCTTGGATTCGATATGATATTGGGTATGGACTGGCTAGTTCGATATGATGCCAGGATTCTATGTTTAGAGAGAGTCTTATATCTTTGACATCTCGACTCTCCAACTCAGTTGTCCTTTTTTCTACGGGATATCGATCGTGATTCTATAGCTTCTTTATTTTCTCTTGAATCTCGAGACGACGATGATGATGTGTCTTGGATTCATGTTGTTCGTGGCTTTCCAGACTTATTTGAGACTGTTTGGGGATTACCACCCAAGCGGGCTATTGAGTTCCACATCGACCTTATTCCAGGCGCACAGCCCGTTAGTTGTCCTCCCACGAGGATGTCTACCAAAGAGAACGAGGAACTCATGAAGCAACTCCTCGAGCTTGAAGCCAAGCACTTTATTCGATCTAGTTCTTCACCGTGGGGAGCCGCGGTGGTATTCGTGAGGAAGTCTGATGGGACTCTTAGGCTATGCATCGATTATCGCAAGCTTAATGAGTTAACCATCAAGAATTGCTATCCATTACCTAGGATCGACGATATGTTCGATCAGTTGAGTGGCGCTAAGGTCTTCTCTCAGCTTGACCTTGCCACGGGATTTCATCAGCTCCAAGTTGCGAAAGATAGCATTCCAATTACATCTTTCGGCACTCTCTATGGTTTATATGAGTGGCTTTTCATGCCGTTCGGTTTGACGAACGCCTCTGCTTACTTCGTCGACCTTATGAATCGAGTATTCCGAGAATATCTCGATAAGTTTGTTCTTGTTTTCATCGACGACATTCTTGTGTATTCTAAGTCCGAAACTGATCATGCTCGACATCTTAGAATTGTTTTGAGTACACTTCGACAGCATCAACTCAGAGCAAAACTTTCTAAGTGTCATTTCTGGGAAAAGCAAGTTAATTTATTAGGCAATGTTGTTTCATTGGAAGGCGTTACAGTTGATCCCTCCAAGATCGAAGCCATCTAGAATTGGAAGAGGCCCGAGATGTTCATGAGATTCATAGCTTTCTGGGTTTGGCGGGTTATTACCGCCGCTTCATCAAAAACTTTTCCCGTATTGTGCTTCCATTGACTAGCCTAACAAAGAAAGGCGTTCGCTATATATGGTCAGATAAATGTGAGGCTTCCTTCTAGAGATTGAAGGAGCTTCTCACTGATGCTACTGTTCTTGTGGTTTCTGAAGGGAATCATGATCTTATTGTCTATACCGATGCCAGTCATAGTGGCCTCGGTGCTATTCTTATGTCGAAGGATAGGGTTGTTGCCTACGCTTCAAGGCAATTACGTCCGAACGAGGTTCGGTATGCTACCCATGATTTAGAGCTTGCCGTCATTGTCTTTGATTTAGAGATGTGGCGTCATTATTTGTTAGGGGAGCACTTTATTCTTTTCACCGATCATAAGTCTCTCAAATACTTGTACACCTAGAAAGAGCTCAACATGCGACAGCAGTGTTGGCTCGAGTTTCTATCTTCATATGATTTCGACATTCTGTATACCCCTGGTAAGGGGAATCAAGTGGCTGATGCTTTGAGTCGCAAACTGTAACGACCCCGAATTTTAAATTTATTTAAATTAATAATTATTGAGATTTTTGAATAAAAATAGTAAATTAATTGATAAAGTAAGCGAGTTTCCCCGAATCCAAATATATTGTGTATAAATCATTTAAATTTATAAAAATTGTAAAACATTGTATATATGTGTGAATATATATATATATACGATATAAAAGTGATAAAATAAACGAATGAAAAATAAATGAAAATAAAATAATAAAAGCAAATACAAAATACTTAAGCTAATAAATATAAGACAATAAATATGAAGTAAAAATAATTATAGAATCTCATTTAAAATAATAGAACAAAAGCATAGGAATAAAACAAAATAAAATATACTCAAGTATATAACAAAACCATATAAGTAAACACATAGAAATTATAACAACATACTAAAGATAGATTAATTCCATATTATAAAGTGAATATAAACAAATGAATAATAGGCTAGAAATAAACATATATAACAAGTCAAAGTAAAGAATGCAAGACATCTCTGGTACAAATATATAAATCCAAGTATGCAAAGAAAACAAATCAAGACAAATATCTTTAGCACACAAACAAGAATTAAAGCCTGGAAATAGAAACAAATAAAAATACAAGCCTAGTAATAAATGCAGCCCCCAAATTTGTTATCTCAGCCGAGACAGGAGATACAAAATCAAGTATAGGCAAATTAAAATAAGTATAGATTTGAACAAAGGCATTTAATGTCAATATCTTTCCCCACCATAACAAAAATCCTCTCAGCCGAAATCAAAGAAAAAAAAAATGAATTTGTACAATGCTAAATAGTATAAGTATTGATTGTACAAAACATTAAATGCAAGCATGGCCAAACTAGTAATCAAAGAAAAAACTGATGTACCTTTCATTCTTATACACCAAGCCTCTTCATCTCAGTTTTATTCATTCGAGCTGAGAAAAAAAAAACAAACATCATTTTGAAAACTAAAAGATGATCAACAATTTCAAACTTCAACATCTCACAACAATACAAAGCAAACATCACTCAATTCAAAGCAAGTTCAAAACTGCAGCCTTCAAGCCTCAATCTTTCTCTGTTCTTCTTTTGAAACCAAGGTGAGCAACTTTAATTTTTCCTCTTTGTTCTTTTATCTGTGAGCAAACTTCATTTTTAACCCATTTGCTTGATTTCTGATGCCTGTGATGCTTGTGATAATTGGAGTGTTTGGAGATGAATCAAATGTTTGCCATATGAAATGTTTGTGTATATAAGAGTTTATATCATTTTGTTAAACTCTACAGGTTCTCTGTTTTAAATCAAATAATATTAGGTGAGTAAAACAACTTAAGTTAATTAAAATCAGTGCATGACTTATGTTGACTTTAATGCTTCGATATCTTACTCATTTTAAACACTGAATATATGAACATGTTGTTGACAGTGCTGCGATGTATACTTCTTCTCTGTTCTATGGTTCAGGATTGAAACCAAATAGAAATCAATTCAATTCCTACCTTTTTAATCATTTTTAAGCTTTAATATCTAAAGCAAAAACATGTATTTAGGTAAGATCTGAGAGCTAAAAATAAATTATATGAAGTAAAACGTATTCAAGAAGAAGAATTAAATTTACAGATGATACTTAAATTTCTGAAATTTTCGAATTTAATAAAACATTGATTCATGTATGTAGTATGAATCCTTACCTTAAATGATGATTTTTAAGACACGTTTGGTAATTTTTAGTGTTAGGATTTAAGAGCAGTTCGACTTTGTATTATAAACGTTTTTGGTCAAACTCCGGCGTGATAGTGAACTGGGGTAGTCGAGGTTGTTCGAGGTGGTAGACGAGCCTACGGGGTTGCTTGGAAAAATAGTTGGAGGTGGTGGAAGCGACGGTGGCGTCGGCGGTGAGGGATCGAAATTTTTAACCCTAGTTTAATGAGGGGTCGCATTTTTTTCTCGTTCTCTTTCCATGAAGCGTCGAGTGCTACGAGATTTGGAGGATTGGTGGAGCGAGTATTAAGGAGTAGAGGGCCGGAATTTTAGACGAAACGGTGGGAGGAGCTCGGAGAACGTGACGTTGACAGGTTTTAGGGGAAGGTCAGTTCGTGTTCCAGATTTCGAGTGTATACTCGAGTTCGACTTCGCGCGGGTGTGAAGGAGTAGGGATGGTCAGAAGTTGTTGCGTGGATGAGTGTCGATCTGCTCGACGAGGTGGGGTCGACCGGAGTTGGTCGGCGGTGTTGTACACGTGCACGGTGCACGCGTGGTAGTTCGTATCTGGGTTTCGTGTTTGGGGAGGAATTGACTCAGAAAATACTCGAGTCATTCGAGTATGCGACTCGAAGCAGGGCAGGTGAAGACTCGAAGCACTTTACTATTTGTCTCGGGTTGAGTTTGTTGTTTCAGGTTTTATAAAGACCTGTCTGTAGTTTAAAATTTAAAGCAAACTTAAATATATTTAAGTTGTAAGCTAGTTTTAAACAAAAGTTAAACCTAGTATGAAGTTAGATTCAAAGGAAGCTTGGGAAAATGGAGGGGAAACTCGGGTTTGGTCTCGGGAGAATGATGGGTTGGCTCGGTTTCGTCTCGAGTATTCGACGTTACAGCTTTAAAACTTTAATCAGAACCAAGTTAAACTTTTTTTTTTAACAAATTCCTTTAAAAATAATTATTTGTTTAGGTTTGAAATTAATTAAAGGTTTTAAAATGAATTATATTAAACTAATTAAGTTTAAAGTGGTTTAATATATATAACCGTTACTTTAAAATAAACTTTGAATTTGATTAAGGTTGATTTATTTATTTATGTGATTAATTTATGAATGTGATTAGTGAATTTATGTGATAAATTAATTAAGGTAATTAATTAAGGATAATTTATTAAATGTGATTAATAAAATAACTAAAGCTTAATTTATTAAATGAAGGTAATTAAGGGATTAATTACTTATTGTAATAAATGTTGGATATTCTAATAAATTAAAGTTAATTAATAATCACTTGTTGTAATTTATTAAGAATGATTAATTTGTTGATAATAAATTTATTAAGGGTTAAATTATTAACTAAAGATAATTAATTAAATGGTGAATTTAATAATTAAAGGTTAATTATTTAATAATTAAAGGTTGATAAATTATAATTAAAGGATAATCAATTTATTATTAATGGTTAATTAATAAATGATTAAAGAATAATTAATCAAGACAATTTGTAATTAATTAACCAGGATTAGAAATTCATAAGAAATTTAGTTGAATTGAATTAATCAGACAAATTAACTGATTTTACTTATGGATAATTAGATTGATTGAATGATTGAATTGTTTGATATCCCTGATTGTGATGCTTTGTGATATACCCTGATTTATGTTGTGATCTGTAGTTTACTTACCTGTGATATATATCTATGATCTGTGAATGAACGATAAGCTTTATAGTTATATCGCTTATCGACTATATCCTGTATTTTGTTATGTGATGGTTGATGTTGCACTATTGTGTGTAAAACCCCTGGACTACACTTATACACACACAAATATGGATTTCACGTGGAAATCGGTTAAGTCACAGATAATTTAAATTTGATGTTTGTTTTTGAAATTGAAATTTTAATTTCAATTGATTTTGAAAATTGAAAAAAATCTGGGGTTTTAAAATGAAAAGCTTTTGAAATGGAATCTCAAAGATAAAAGTTATTTTGAATAACTTAAATCGAGTTTTGAAAATTTAAATAATTTGATTTAAATTTGAATTCAAGTTTGAAATTAAATCTATGATTTGGAAACTAGGGATTGAAAATGTTATAAATGTGTTTATCTGAATTTAAACCATTGTAAAAGTATTGTTTGAAAATTTGGATTTAACCCAAGAACTTTAACTCGTATAGATGAATCAGATTTCCAAAGTAAAAACTGTTGTTTTCAAATGATAAAAGCTTTTAGATAAGAAAAGAAATTCCAGTTTAAATTAAAGGAATTTCAAGATCGAATTGAAAAATGGTTTTTTTCAAGTTATAAATGAAATTCTTTTTGAAAGCTATAAATTGAATCTGTTTATTTTTAACAGATTTAAAATGATGATTTGTTTAAACCATTTGAAATGGAATTGTTTTGAAAGCTATTAGTTAAATCTTTGATTTAAAGATTTAACGAATTAATTAAACTGAAATGGAAATCGATTTGGAAAATCTGTGAAGGAATCTTTGTGAAATTAAGTGAACTTTGTGAATTGAATCTTTTTGTTTAAAAAGATTAAAATGGTAATTTGTTAAACCATTTGAAAAGAAAATTTGGGTTTAAGTTGTGACTTAATTGAAATCCCAGTATCCATATGTTTTCAAATAATTGCGCTCACTATTCGGGTTAGCCGGGAAAGGACCTTTGGGTCGTATAACTCATCCCGAATGGTGATACGTCGTATATGGATAGCATTTGAAGACCGGTGTTGAAGACCGGATATTTTTCGAAAATGAAAGGACAACCTGTCGAATGTCTCTGCACTGAGTCGCGCCGGTATAGAGATTTATATCACTCTTTTGTGACGGGAAGTCCGGACGTGATTGAAAGTTATTCGGAATTGCAAGGGCTTCGTGAGAAGTGCCTTCGGTTCTGTTCGATCCCGGAACAGACTTGTATGGATTGTATGTCTGACATTACACTTTGAGATATAAAGCCGATTTCTTTCAAATACATTTCTGTTTGGTGGCGGAGAATTTATTCTCTTAGCTTAACACCCTTCTCTGAGACGTACGAGCTCAGAGGTTATGTAGTTGAAGTTATCAGCGATATATCCCAATTTGGTAATGTGGCATGCTGAGTGTTGCTGAGTGATGATCAATGTTTGATCATTTGTGATATGATCATTTATTTGATCATTTATCTTTGTGATCATAGGTTGATCATCTGTTGACCAAAAGCGTGGCTTTTTGAAAAAGCGTAGCTTTGTGGACGAGACTTCGTCGAGCCTCACAACCCGGTAATGGTCGAAACAGGAATTGTGCGGCAAGGTTTTCAGGGGTAGCTCCCCTAGGGTATGACCATTCCTTCTGGAAAAGGGTAGTATCATGGTATGGAGCCCAGATACTTACTCATGTGGATACACTTTCTTTATGATGTGTGATGTTGGATACCGAGCTCGGATAAAGGTCCCAAAGGACCGGGGGTGGCATATCTGAGGTTTCTTTTATCCCTTGGGAAAAGGGGTTGCCGGCCTTGTTTGGCAGAGAACAGTTGGTTCTCGGAACGTCCCGCCAGAGGCGTTTCTTTCGTGGAATAGGAAGTTCCTTAGCCTGACCATTTGTTGGAAATCCAAACAAAACAATACGAGCCCTGTACGGTTTTAGTTGTATTACCTGCCATGGAATGTGGTGGTAACCTGCTATTGAACATGGTAGCTATAGTAGGCATAAGTGCGAAATGTCTATGCTGGCTAAGATTTATATTCTACTTTCGAAATTGTTTTCTACACTATGCACTAGTAATAATATCAAATGATTTGATTTTTCGTAGTAAGCATCTTTGACTATCATAAGAAGAAATCTCCTCCAATTCTGCGTTTGCATTGTGTGTGTGGTGGGAGGTCTTATGGTAGTTTCATTTTCCAAAAGCATTGCGAATTGACTTTAAAATTCTCTGCTATTTGTTTTAAAGATAAACTGTTTTTGTTGCTCACACCAGTCCCATGACTGATCCAGAGTTTATTGTTTCTTTCCTAAACTCTGGATGCTCAAAATTTTTCTACACGAGCAGTCTAGAGTTTGGGTTTTCAGATAGTCAGATTAGTAGGTTATCTGGAGCTAGTTCAGTCTTTGGATCAGACTGCACTTGCTTATCTTGGTGTATCGTTATTGGGAGTTCGAGCTATTTCTGGATCGGTGTTTTGAAGATGGAGATTATCCGCTGCTGATGTCATCGTTTTCTTTTCCGCTGCTATTTGTTGTATCATATCTCTGATGTATATTGATATTCATTGTATCATTCTGTTGTATCAGATATTGTATATCAATGTATTATTCATTTCTTCCGCTGTGTTATTTACTTAACTGTGTTATAAGCTCCGGCGACTCGGATTTGAACGCTCGAATCTACGACATTCGAGTACGGTGTAAAGTATGGATGTCGATTTTCGAACGCGAAAATCTGGGACGTTACACAAACATTCAGCTATTGTATCTATGATGATTGCAGAGTGGAAAGTTCTTGACAACCTTTCCATGTGTGATATTCATGATCGTGCTTCCACTTTAGATTCACCTATTCTATTGTATAGCATGGAAGCTCGTCCTACTCTTCTTGATCGGATTGTCGAGGCATGACGACAAGATTCCGATATATTCACTCTTATTCAGAAGTGTAAGTCTGAATCCCACGATGATATTGAGATGATGGATTTCTGCATCGATATTCATGGGTGTTTTCAAAAGAAGAACCGTCTAGTCGTGCCTTCTATTCCTGAACTTAGGCAGGACATTCTAGCTGAATGTCGTCGTTCTAAGTACACTATCCATCCAGGTAGCAGCAAGATGTATGCTGATATGCGTCGTCTCTATTAATTGGAAGGCATGAAGTGATATATTGCAAGTTATGTAAGCAATTGCATGACTTGTCAGCTTATTAAGGCCGAGCATCAATGACCCAGTGGTCTTCTTCAGCCTCTAGAGGTTCCATTGTGGAAATGGGACCAAGTTTCTATGGATTTATCGATGCCTTACCTCGTTCGAGGTCAGGCCATACTAGTGTTTGGGTTGTTGTGGACCGTCTCACCAAGTCCGCACATTTCATTCCTATTAAATCTAATAGGACAGCATCTCTTTTATCAAAGCTATATATTAAGGAGATCGTGCGACTACACGGTGTACCTTCATCTATTGTATGTGATCGTGATCCTCTTTTCATGAGTCACTTTTGGCAGAGTCTTCAACAGGCTTTGGGAACAAAGCTTAACCTTAGCATAGCTTATCACCCACAGTCTGATGGACAGAATGAACGGGTGAGTCATATATTGGAAGAATTTCTTCGGGCTTGTATCCTGGATTTTGGTGGTAGCTGGGAGAATCATCTTCCTCTAGTTGAGTTTGCTTATAATAATAGCTACCAAACTTCTATCGGCATGGCTCCTTTCAAAGCCTTATACGGAAGGCCGTGTCGTTCTCCATCATGTTGGCTCAAATCGGGGGGAAAGCTCATTCTTAGCCCTGAGTCTATCCGAGAATCATCTGAGAAAATCCATCTTATTCGAGAGAGAATGAAAGAGGCTCAGAGTCGACGGAAATCCTACACGGACAACTGTAGGAGGCCTCATGAATTCTCAGTAGGCGATCTTGTTTGTATCCGAGCTTCTCCTCTGAAGGGAGTGGTACGCTTCAGCCAGACAGGGAAATTGGCACCGTGCTATATTTGGCCATTTCCTGTTACAGAGCGTATCGGTCCTGTTGCATATCATGTAGCACTTCCCGAGCAGATTTCTAGAGTTCACGACGTATTTCATGTCACGTGGTTGAGGAAGTGTCTACGAGATACAGTTTCTATGCTTGATTCTCATGCTTTAGAGAAGTTGGAGGTTTCTCCTGATCTATCTTATGTGCAACATCCCGTGAGAGTTCTTGCTTCGGAGACTAGACATCTTCGAAACAAGATTGTTCCGCTTGTGAAGATTCAATGGTCCGATAATCCCAATGACTACACTTGGTAAACCATAGAATTCATCAAGCAATCGTATCCTAGATTCTTATCTTCTCACAGCGGAGGTAAGAATTTTCCATTTTTAATCTATCTATTGTTTGATGAAATAAAGTGTGTTGAATACAAATTTCCTCTAGTAATTGCGAGGATGCAATTTTTATAAGGGGGAGTCTGTAACAACCCTGGTATTGGTGATTGCCTATGATATTAAATTATAATGATAGTTATAATTTAATATTGAGAATAAAATGAAATAGAGAGGATAAATTTGTTTTAAATTGTTTATTTCAAATAAAAAAATGTGTTAGAAGTTAAAGATTGACCTTGGAATTTAATTGAATGGAGTTATGGGTAATAAATTGGAAATATTGGAATCTTGGTAATTTGAGTTAATAAATTAATCAAGCGATGTATTTCAATGTTTAATTGTTGAAATAAGAATAAATAAATGGAAATAAAGTTTTAAAAAATTTATTTTTAAGAGTTTGGAGTGAAAATAATCAATTATTGGATTTTAATTGAGTCAATGTAATAATATTGGTAATTATTGCCAATATTAGCCTTTTATTGAATATAAAAGGAGAAATGTAACGACCCGCCATTTTGGACTATTCGCATCCGCACATGTCGGACTTGAATAATTCAAAATACCGAATTGTTAATTTAAATTTGGAAAAACTGAACATATACAGTAAATAAATAATCAGAGATCACAAACACAGAGTAATAAATGCAGCGGAAACAAAAGATAGTAGTTCATGAAGCTACTATATACATATCAGAGTTAAATAAGGTACAACAGATGTCTCGGATACAATAATCAAATACAATATCAGAATACATCACTAGAATCAACTGGATATCTGAAACTGGATAGATAGCTGGATCTCCAAGCGAAGCTCCAACACCAAAGGTGAGTCTCGAATACTGGTACACTCAGTCTGACCCGAGCGTAAAGCAAAACACAAAACACTCGAGTCAGGATTAACATTCTTATATCAATAAATCCAACTCAAGTGAAATAAAAACTGAAATACAAGTAACTCAAAGGATGTTTGGAATAACCATCCTTTAAGGATCCGTTAAGCTATCTACTATGTAGTAGTGTACGATAAGTAGATAATGCCTATCAGTAATATAAAGTATCAAAATAGTGTTAAGGCGTTACCATTATTCCCCTTAACAAATTTTATAAAAGCGTTATAGTCTATACAACACTGTAAAATCCACCGTAAACTAGTGGGATATCAGGGAGTACTCCATAGGTATAACACAAAACAAATCGTAGTGGTCGCGTATATAGGGATACAAGTATGACAAGGCATATGAGGCAATACCCAAGGTAGTGAAACTACCGTTTGCCTGATCCGGACTGGTGAGAACGCATCGCCGCAACGATCGAAACACCGCGAAACAACACTCCCAAAATCAAGGGTGCACCAATCGATAACAAGTAATGAGTAGTTTTCGAAGAAGTGTGTTCGCTCGAGGTAGCTGACCCCATTTGGCCCGGCACGACTCCTGTTTTAGTCATTTCCAATTTGACACAAGTGTCAAGGCTATCCATTATCGTTCTCCTTCTTCAGTCATCAACGTACATCATTCCAACCACTTCATTCTAGATCACACTCCACGTGTAGTTATTAAAGTGGTTTTCAGTTTAGACAGTGAGTATGTGCCTAACCAATTCCGGTCTCTTTAATAACTTTCGTAATTATTATACCGATTGGTCGTTTAATATATTTCAAAACCAAATCAATTTCAATTTCAATTAGAATTTATAAATCAACATTTCATTTGTCTTTTTAAACCAATTTCCATAATTTACATTTCAAAACTTCCAAATTACCATTTCGAAATCTTATAATTCAAATTCAATCTTTATTTAAAACAATTCAAATTTGGATTCAAGTTCGTATATAAGTTTCATTCCGAAATCATTTAAATTAATTTAATTTAACATTCAAATCAACTTAAATTCCTTGATCGATTTCATTCAATATCCACTAAGTAAATTTGTCATTCAAAAACAATTTCTATTTAATTTCCAATTCATTAAATCAATTTCTCAAGTTCAACTTCATTATATCAAAACTTACAAATTGCATTAAATTAAATTCATCAAATTCTTTACATTTCAAGTCTTACATTAATTTCAATAAAACACATTTTTTTCTTATTAGAGAAATTCAATTTCACTTATTAATTTACTTAGTTACAATTTCAAAACTCAATTAATAAATAAACTTAATTTCACTTATTCAAGAAGTTCAATTTTACTTAATAAAGAATTCAATTTTATTTAATTATTAAATAATTCAATCTTATTTAATCATTAAATAATTTCAAAACTTAATTATTAACTAATTTCAAAACATAATTATTAATAATTCCAAATTTGATTATTAAATAATTAATTTTAAAACAACGTTCATTCATCATCTACTATGTTAATATTTTGATTCAGATTATTAAATATTAACATTTCCTTTCATTAAAATTCAAATTCCAACTTCGTTTCAAATCCATATTATTTATTCAAATAAAATCTTCATTCTATTTTTAAATCAAATTATTGACCAATCGGGTTTTATTAAATTTTCTATCCTAAGTCAAAGTTTTATTTTGGGTATTTATCATTTCAACCCGATTCCATTTCAATTCAAAAATCAAAGCATAGCAAAGGGAACTTGCAGTGTGATAACTAGGATGGTGTCAAAGTAAATAAACAAGCAATAACAACAATCAATAACAATACAATAATTATTTCAAATAATCCCGAAATAATCGTATTAATTTACATTGTTGTTTATGCAAATTAATATAATTATTTCTAGAATCTACACTATCATTTCATGTAGATTAAAGATTATTGCACTAATATTAATACAGTTCTTCACTTGATATTTACTATTCAATTTCATACTACATCGGTTTAAACAACATACATTTAAATGGTTCAAGGTGTATTTTACCAAATTTCTACGTGTCAATTAATTCAACATTTAAAGGGTCATATTATGCAAATGTCATCTAATCAAATTTAACAAGTATCAAATCTAACTATCCTACGCGAATTTCAATTTAAAATTATTTATCACTTACAACATTAACAATTTAACGTCCAATTTCAACAACAAACAATCAATCATTTAACAACCAAACTGGATTATCATTATATAAATAACAGACAATGGTGTTAGATGTCACAGGTGAACTGATATTGGTAAAAAAAATATATAACAGTGTAGATGACTAACAGCAGCATATTTCAATTGTCATTTCAATTGAAATCAAATTTAATAAATAAAAGAACATTAATCGTGAGTGATTGCTCACCTTTCGGGGCTGGTGACTAGAGAAGATAGACAACACAACAAGTTACGATTGAATCACGATCTAGAATATCGACCGATCCAACAACAAATCTCAAACCAAAGTAAGCTGAGCACGGATTTGACGGACAAGGTTGATAGATAAAGAATTGATGGAATAAATAAGAATTTGAATGATATAGACTGAAACGATATATATATTATTTTATTATATTATTTTCTTAAACCAATATTAAATTTGGAACTCATATTTAAAAATAATATATATACATTTTCAAATAAATACTAAATTTAAACCCTTATAAATAAAAATCTCAGACTCAAGTACTCATATATAAAATATAATATATAAACCTATACAACTTACGTACATATTATACATAATCAATATTTATTATAAGCATCAACATAAATTGATATAACTTCATTTATATATATATATAAAATCAATTCGATCATACATAAAATCAATGTATTTAAGCATGCTATATAGGTGCAGACACTGTAAATATGAAATTACAATCAAATACAAACTCGCATGCTACTATATAAAACAATTATATGCAGACAGTGCGAATACTATAGAAAATATTCACCAAAATAAAATTATCTTCTAGGCAGTATGTAGACCCAACTTTGTTCAAATATATAAGCTAATGGATATACAAACAACAGTTCAAATATTATATTCTGTTAACAGACTAGTACTTATACAAACCTATTACATAATAAAATATAATATTATAAAAGATATACAACAAATCATATATAAGCTAGTATAACATATATACACCATTATCTATATATACAGTAATTACTATAAACAAATATATATATATATATATATGTTTTCCAAAAGATTACATAACCATAAATAAACCCATTTCAAAAATACATAAATATATATAACAACATGTACATATCTCCATATATATTGCGACAGCACACAGATAATAAAATTTATGACATGGAGAACATATTTTATAACCTCAACCACATATGTAGGCCTAAATATATACCAAAATCAAACAACTATATGCATACTATCAAGCTATATCATACGTATTATACAAACAGAACTATATTTTATGAAACAAGGCAACAGTAGGACTTTAAATATATTACTATAAACCCATATAACTGTACACTATTCAAAAGCAAGGAAGACAAGGAGGTGCTTCCAATACATAAGTGTTAAAATGACTTTTCCAAAAACATATCTACCAAAATATGCCTACATGCGAACTATATACAGATAACAACTTTATGCGTAAGTCACTTGTTTTATAACTTGCCTAATCTTTACATATATATATACTTTTAAAATTTATATCACTAAAAACCTCTAGCAAAAAAGAATGCATACGTTATATGAACACTATAAACAACAAGTATATATATAAGGTATATACGCATACATACTTGTACGGTAAATATAGTATATGCAAATCAAAAATTGAAACAACAGATCTTTGTATATTTTATAAAGTACTGTATATATGTAAAAATAGCAGATCAAATATACATAAACTAAGGTATATATATACCCGTAAGTTAAAGCTCAACAGATAAAAGTTCTGGATATATATATATATATATATATATATTTTCTTATATAACATATTATATATTCTTACTTTACTTATAAAATCATATGCAGTAAACATATTTACAATTTCCAAATATCTCCAAATGCTTACTGTATAAATATATAGTTCTCAGATACTAAGATATTATATTATCAAATATATATACATAGATGTATATGTATTATATACTTACAGACTTTCGAATTGATGAGAGAAAATCAATGGGAGGAACGACAACTAGGAGGGGAAGATAAGGAGGAGGGGAGGTGCGGCTACAGGGATTGGGCGGAACAGGAGAGAGGGGAAGGCTGAGCACAGGGATTCACGGCTTGGGTTGCGTGACAGGCTATTGATCTGAGGGTGATGCAGGCGGCTTCATTGCTGGAGGAGAAGGTGACAAAGGAGAAGGTGCAGTGGTCGTGGGGTTTCAACGAGGAAGAGGTGGTGCGGGTCACGTTGTAGAGGGAAAATGCTCGGCACTTGGGATGACGAGGCCATTTTGGGTGCGGAGGTGGAAAAAAACTATCGCGTGTGGCGGGGAGCTTTGGTGCAAGGTCGGTTGGTCGGTGCAATGGATGAGTACGGAACTAGCCGTGGCAGAGGTTGTTGGAGTGGGTTTTGGGCTCGACACGGCTATTGGTGGCTGGGGACCAAGGTGGTGCTTTATGGTGGGAAAGATGATGAAGGAGCAAGCTTTGTATGCGGAGAAGATGATCTGTAAAAAAAATGAAAGCTTGGAAACAATATTTTGAGAAGAGGGAGAAGAATATGGGAGGAGAAAACGTACAGAGCTTGTAACCAAATATTTTATTTTTTTGTTTTGAAAAGCCAATGTAATAAATGAACAGTTGGGAATAGTGAGAGCCACTTTATCGAATTCTAGGAAAAACTAGTTGCTGTACAGCTTTTGCACCATGGAAAATGAATGCTCACGGGTATACCAAAAGGCTTGAACGGTACGGGTATCGGTAATTGTTTCGCGGATTCCGACTCGTACCGGACACTGAAACACAGAAATAAATATACTGCTGGGATCAGCAAGACGAGACGATCAAGACTATATACAGATATTAGCGGTACGATTGAATTATAAAAATTTCGAATTTTCTACTAGCGGAAAATGCAGCAAAAACGCATAAAAGTAAGATCGATGGAGCTAAAGAAGTCTGAATTTGGAAAAACAAAAAATGATGTTTGCTCAGAAGATGGTTTAGAATTTTTCTATGTAAAAATATTTAGGTTCCGAAAACATTTTATTTTCATCGCTTTTTAACTGATTAAATTGAAGTAAATTTACGCGCGAAATAAACTTTCATATTTTCGGACGAAAATTTACCAGTTGCTATGTTTAACTAGACGCATTCCAAATATCAAATTTATATTTCAAAATTTTTATTGTTTGAAATTTCGCAAAATTTCAATTATTAAATGAATAAAACGACTAAAATTTACGGGTCGTTACACTCTCCCCCACTCAAAACTTTTCGTCCCCGAAAAGGAAGGCTGTAGGAGAATAGAACCAGCCAGAAAGAAAAATGGCTTTGAAAACAAAATAAACAACTAATTTAAAGCCATATAAATTTCAACTTACATTAATTAATATTCAATAATTTGATTTAATCCATTCTTAATTATTTCTAAATTTATTATCTTATTATCCAATTATGTTTAATTAATAAATTTCTAAAATCCTAAATTAGAATAGTCATTTAATAAAATCATATTTATTCAACAAATTTAATTCTTCTTTATTCGAAATTATTATTAAGTTTATTTCACTTAATATATCTTATTACATATATTTAAAACATATAAATTAATTTAAACCATATAAATTTCAATTTAAATTAATTTATATTTTTCAATTTGGTTAAATCCATTTATATTAAATCAATAAATTGTCATTCGATTTAAATTTATTAGTTCAACTATTAATTCTAATCATATAAATTTCATTTTAAATCAATTAATATTCAATAATTGATCTTAATTCAAGGTATTTCATTAAGCTGATTCAATTCAATTTGTTAATTCTTTCAGAACAAAATTTACTTTATTTATCTCATTCAATTAACTTATTATTCTATCATCTTTATTAGCATCTTTTTATAATTAAAATCTAAGTGCATAACATTTATTAGAAACACTCAAATTTTATTTATAAAATTATTTTATATTGTATATTATCCAATTGCATTTTAACTTCTGAATAATTTAGGTAAGTTATTTTTGAAATGCAATTTAGTACTATACAAATAAATTTTCAAATTCAATTATTTCCAGTTTAAATACTTATTCAAAATTTAGCTTTATTTATAATTGAAAACATCTTTTAACATGATTTTTAAGAATTAAATTTCCATTTAATTTCAAATCCTTTAGAAATAATTATGTATATACTATATATATTAAATCAAATTAATTTTTTTTAAATAATATTCCCATATATATATATATAAATCAAGTCATACTTAAGAAATTCAAATTAAAATATTTCCTAAACAAAACCATAGCAAAGCTACAGAATGGTTTCTCCACCTCGAAACTCGAAAATGAATGTCGATGATGCGGCCGTCCTCACCGAAATTATTTTCCAGCGACAAAGAGAAGAGCACTTATTTAAACATTTAAAATTCTTTGAAAATGATTTTATTCGAAATTACTTTATAAAATATGCATTTTTAAATTAAAACCCAAAGTTTGAAATTAATGGAAATTAAATTCTCAAATTCTTTATTTAAATTCATTTCAACTCATAATTAAAATTTTAAACCATGTTCTATAATTTCATTTATTTATCATATTGGAATAGTCTATGGTTTACAAAAACAATAAATGAAAATGAAATATTACATTTTTGACAACAAATTCATAAACAATTTAATTTCTGAAAAATTTATACTTATATATAATATAATCATTCAAAATTATTTTATTTACTAAATTTGAAAACAATGTTGTGTCAGTTTGCTCTGCTCGAGTGTTTTAGAGATCCTATCGATAGCGCTGATCAGACGAATCGATCGGAAACCCAAATCACATCAACAACTCAAACAAAACAATATATAAAACATTTAATATTAATTTACAAATACATTTCTTTGCTCGATGATACAGGAATGAATTTTCAAAATAAGGATAGGGTTTTGAATTTGATGGACTCAAATCAAGAGAAATCTGATTCGATGATAAGTTCGAAACAAAATAAGATGATTTAAATAACAAATAGGAAGATGGATAAGTTTATATAAATCGCAGGCAAACTTAACCAGGTCGACCGTGACTTCAAGAATAAGATCGATGTAGAATTTCGAGGCAAATCTACATTCGATCCCAAGAAATAGAATTCAGGTATGGCAAGAGATAGATAGCATCATAAACCGAGGATACAAAAATCTTCGGTAAATTGATGCTATTGTAAAGGAGTTTAACCCCTTTTGCAAAATTTCGAAGATTGGCGAGACCGCCTATTCATTATAAAGATCATTCAAGGTGGAGTTATGGGATACTTCGGAAGGAGAAGGCAAATAGTGAGGGACACGAATGGATTTTGGAACCGCATGGAACGTTCCAAAATTCAAAGGAATCGAGTCAAAAGGAAGAGATTGAAACTCGAATGAGAGTGATTCTGTAAATACATTTACCCTATATTGTAACGACCCGTATTTTTACGAATCAAAACATCGTAAAATGGTCGTTATTAGATTGTTAGTATTGTTAAGTTGTCTAGAAGTTAAGCCATGTTGTAGCTTAAGTCGTTTAGGAGTTGAGTCGTAGTAGGCTAGGTCGAGTGAACGACCTAAGGGATTGGAAGAACCTACAACATTTGACCGACTTAAGAATTTAGATGACTTAAGGTAATGACCGACTTAGGGGAGATAACGACCTAAGGGGTAGGTCGGCGACGACCTAAGGAAGCTGGTGTAGCAGTGGAGCGACTTAAGAGTTAGGGCGTATGAAGCTTAGGTCGTGTAGGAAGTTATGTCGTAGGCAACCTAGGGATTGGAATAAGTCTGTGTTGAGTTAGGACGATAGGTCGGAGCTGTTGATAGGTTGCGTCCCAGTTAAGTCGTAGGTCAGTTACCCAGTTAAGTCGCGCACTTGTTAAGTCGTAGGTCGCGCGCGCATTCTTAAGTCATAGATCGTTGAAGCTGTTAAGTCGTAGTATTTTCCTAAGTCGTAGGTCGTGGCTCTATAGGTCGTGGACGACCTAATTCCGAGTGACGACTTAAGAAAGCAGACGAGTTAAGGAGGATTTCAGCTATAAATACTCGTCCATTTCCCACTTTTTGGGATCCGGATTTCGAAGCGACGAAGTGCTGCCATTTTGAGAGCTCGACTTCTACACTTCTTCACTTCTTTTCTCCACTCTAATCTAGTGATTTCTTCCATCCATATCAAAGATCAAATCGAAGATCAAAGAGCTTAGATTGAAGATATACATTCTTCGAAGAGAGATTTCATCGTTTGAAGCGGATTTGTGATAGATCAAGTTAGATCCTTCGCTGTCCAGATCTGAAGTGTGTTGCTTTTGGGTTGTTTAGGTGATTTGGTGAGTGGTGATTATCTCTCACACGGATCCAAAGGAGTATATCGGATCGTTGGCTTGATTTGGTGTTAAAGTAGTGATTTCCATGCATTTTCCTAATCTTATGTGTAGATCCATATAGATCCATTGTTCATGATGATTTGACAACCATTTTTCTACATGTTAACCTATGCAAGCTCATTCACCAAGATTGTAGAGATATTTCTCATGTTTTCATGCTTGTTAGACTTTCAACTCTTTAATTACGAAATTGCCATTATTGTTATAATTGTCCATTTAGATCATATTTGAATGCTTGTTTACTTGGATTAATGTTTGACTTGATTGATTGCTATGAATTAGATGATTGATGATTTGATTTAGACAAGATGGTCGAAGATGATTCAAAAGCTAAGGGAAAGGCTCTTGAATTGGAAAAGCTGCTTGTGGCATATGTGGCGGATGATGAAGCTCATATGGATAGATTTGATGATGATGTTGAGATGAGACTTTGCTATGATGATGATGAGGCGAAGTATGATATGAGATAGCCTTGGTCTAATCCAGACGGGATCATTCCAAGCATGTTGATAACTCGGTGAAATGGTTCGAGTTGAGGATAATGGTTTGCTCGAGAGGCGCTGGAGCTAGTATGGAAATAGTCGTCGAGGAGGATGACTAGAAGGCTGAGATCTCATCGTTGTTGAAGGTTCTAGCATGCTCAAAGCAAGAGTACGTTGGGCAGATTCGATAGTCCCTGAAGGCTAATGATTGATAGTCAAGTACTCTGGGCAGATTCGATAGTCCTAGGCACGGGTCACGATGACGTGCAGAGTTATGTTTAGAACCGGAGTTTCCATTAGCCCTTGACGGACGGCTGAAAGAATGTGCTGGTCATTCAAATTAATGATAGTATCAAGGCAATGATAACAGTGATAGCCAGAGTCATGGTTGTTTGGTTGTATCGTCATTCGGTCTCAAGAGCGGTATTTTCTTGGTGCTTATCTGATCTTGGTTTAGGCCTTGGGGGTTTGTACTTGGAAAACATCGCCCTTGACTCGAGTGATAAATGCTTTACTTTAAATTGTGTGCTTTGCTATGTTTGCTTCTACTTAGTGTGTGTCTGGGGGCTGTCACTGTAGAAAGAGATGGAGTGGGAGGGTTGTATTCCTATTCCTTTTCCTTTATGCTCTTTTGGTATGTTGTTAGTTAATTTACTGCTCACTAAGACTGTTGTCTGACTCAAGGCTTTATGTTTTAACTCTTATTGCCTTGGGTTGTTCGTCCATTTTGGGACGGGCAGACTAGGTAGCAGGTGATAGGTGTTGTTCTTGCTTTCCACGTTGCTGATGACGAAGACGAGCTGGAGTATTGCATATTATCTTCTTACTATATGTACTAGGTGTTCCGTTGTTTGTATATTCTCTAAGTGATATGTAGTGAGGCTTGATGTATTGATTATTCAGATGTTTGTATCCAACTATTATGAAGTTTTATTGATGAGATTCTATTCTGTGAAGCTTCACTATATATATATATTCTATTGTATTTTGTCCATGCGCTGTGAGTAATACGATAGATTCTGTTGTTTTTAATTTACCCTGGTAATCGTCTATGGCTGCCTGGCACACTTTACAGCGCACTATCTCTAGATTCGGTGCAGGGGTCATGGGCGGTCGTCACATTTGGTATCAGAGCTTTGGTTAATCGATTTTACCCAACGCTCGCTGACGTAACTACGTATGAGAGACGTAATTGTATTTTGATGGATGATTACTATATATAATATAGTAGCTTAGTAGAGTTTGAGTCCTTTATGCAGTTGTTTCTCTAGATGTGCTAATCATTCCTTTTTATAAATATTAAGGATGAGTCGAAGAGGGAGACCAGCTGCTAGGGAAGGCCGTGCTACTGAAGGGGCTGCTGATTATGCTGCTATGTTCGAAGCTATGATGACTTCGATCATGAGAAGGATGCCAGCTCCGGGGCCATCGGGCGATGTTGGAGTTCAAGTTCAAACTCCAAGACCGGTGGATTTTGCTAAGCTGTGTAAGGACTATACTGCTCTTGGAGGAAAGGTTTTCTTGGGAACGGAGTCAACCATTGAAGTCCAAAGGTGGATAGATGCTTGTAGAAGGATCTTTGGTGATTTAGGAATCGATGATGCAACTAAGAGGAAGTTAGCATCAAGGCAGCTTCAAGGAAGAGCTTCTGATTGGTGGAACTCTATCACTATTGATACTCCGGAGGAAGAGATCACTTGGGAGCAATTCCAAGCCAGATTTGAAGCTAAGTTCATTTCTACAGCTCAGAAGTCTGTTCTGTTCAAGAAGTTTGTGGAGCTCAAGAAAAATGGAAGACCAGTTCTTGAGTATGTTTCTGAGTTTGAAGCTTTGTCCAAGTATGCCCGGTCGTATATTGAATCTGCTTATCAGAAGAATGAGAAGTTTGTGACAGGCTTGGACAGTTATCTTGGGAGGCAGTTGGTGGATCATTTGGACGATTCATTTGAGAAGCTTGTGGAGAAAGCTCTCAGGCATGAGAGTTTGTTTCCTAAGGAAGGATCTGTTGTTGCTGTGACCAGGGGAGAGTCTAAACCACAGCAGGGTGGAAACAAGAAGAGGAAGCAGCAGCAGCAGAAGGGTAAGGATGGCCAGAAGAAGTAGAAGGGCGAAGTGACTTGCTACAATTTCAGCAGAGGGGCCATTTCTCTAAGGATTGTAAGAATCCGAAGGTACCGATGAAGTGTCACAACTGTGACAAGCCGGGACATATCAGGAAGAATTGTCCAGAACCGAAGAAGGACAAACAGATTGTGCAAGCTTATGCTTTGGGAGCTGTTCCATCGTCTTCGAAAGCTCCTACCGCTGAAGAGAAAGGAAAGGGTGTGGTGGTTCAAGGTACTCTTTTCCTATGTGGTGTTCCAGTTAGAGTTCTGTTTGATACTGGGGCATCGCATGCGTTTGTTTTTAGCGAACTTGTAGGCCGGTTGGGTTTAGAACCGGATATTGTTGATAGGCCATTGGTTGTGACTAATCCAGTTGGGGGTTCGTCTTGTTTGTGTATGTTATGCCGTGGTCTGATTGTATCGAGTCATGATTGCTCTTTTGTTTGTGATTGCTTTGTTCTGAACTTTGCGGGGTTCAGAATTATTTTGGGAATGGACTGGCTTAGGAAGTATGCGGCAAAGGTTGATTGTGAGAGGTTGGAGGTGACAGTCGAGAATGTGGAGGGGCGAAGGATTGTGATACGATGTAAGCATGAAGAAGGCGTCTTCATGAGCTTCATGTATTCGTTGGTCGTTCCACGGGATGGACTGTCATCTGTGCCAATCGCTAATGGATTTGAGGATGTCTTTGACGAGGTCAAAGGGTTACCGCCGCATAGAGAGATTGAGTTTCGTATAGATCTAGTTGAAGGAGCCAGACCTGTTGTGATGCCTCTTAGGCGGATGGCGCCTAGGGAACAGCAGGAGTTGAGGGTGCAAGTTGATGATCTTTTACAGAAAGGATTCATTCGGCGTAGTGTGTCCGAATGGGGTGCACCAGTTGTGTTTGTAACCAAAGCGGATGGATCGTTGAGGTTGTGTGTGGATTATCGTGAGCTGAATAAGGTGACTAAGAAGAACAAGTATCCATTGCCGAGAATAGATGACTTGTTTGATCAGCTTCACGAAGCTAAGGTGTTTTCTCAGATGGATTTGGCAACGGGATTTCACCAGTTGAGAGTTGCTAAGGATAGTGTGCCGAAGACTGCTTTCAGGACACCATCCGGTTTCTTTGAGTGGCTGGTAATGCCGTTTGGATTGACTAACGCGCCAGCATATTTTGTGGATCTTATGAATAGAGTGTTCAGAGATCAGTTGAGTAAGTTCGTGCTAGTGTTCGTGGATGATATTCTGATTTATTCCAGAACTGAAGAAGAGCACAAGACGCACTTGCGTATTGTTTTGGAAATCTTGCGGAAACATCAACTGAAGGCTAAGTTTTCGAAGTGTCACTTTTGGAAGAGTGAAGTGAGGTTCTTAGGCCATGTTATCTCTGGAAATGGAATAGCGGTTGATCCCGCTAAGGTGGCAGCAATCCAGGATTGGGTTAGACCTATGAATGCATCTGATGTGAGAAGTTTTCTTGGATTAGCAGGATATTATCGATGGTTTATCAAAGACTTCTCTAAGGTGGCTGCACCGTTAACAGGATTGACGAAAAAGAACCAAGTGTTCAGATGGGAAGATAAGTGTGAGCAAGCTTTCAGAATCCTGAAAGAGCGATTGACAAGTGCTCCTGTTTTGACTATTCCAAGTGGGAATGATGAGATGGTGGTTTACACCGATGCATGTGGTACTGGACTTGGAGCAGTGCTAATGCAGAGGGATAAAGTTGTTGCGTATGCAAGTCGACAACTGAAGCCGCATGAAAGGAATTACCCGACTCATGATTTGGAGTTGGCGGCGATTGTTTTTGCTCTGAAGATGTGGAGACATTATCTATTGGGAGTTCGATTCGAGTTGTTTACAGATCATAAGTCGTTGAAGTATCTTTTCTCCCAAAAGGATTTGAATCTTCGGCAGCAACGTTGGCTAGAGTTTTTGGCATCATATGATTTCGGTATAGCTTATACTTCGGGAAAAGGTAACGCAGTGGCAGATGCGTTAAGTCGAAGACATGCAGGATTGGGAGCCATGTTTTCAGAATGGAAGAATCTCGAGTATTTAGCTGGATTTGACTTCAGGCCCAGATGCGAATTGGAACCTGAGATGTTGGCAAACTTATCGATAAGAACGACTCTTGTGGAAAGGATTGGCGAGAGCAAAAAGCGAGACGATAAGCTTGTCAAGATTATCCGTGATTTGGAATCTGGTTTGGACCCAGAGAAGGATAAAGAATTCAAGGTCGATCGAGAGGGTTGGCTTCGGAAGCAAGGACGACTAGTTGTTCCCGATATAGATGAATTGAGGAGTGAAGTTCTGAAGGAAAGTCATCACTCGAAGCTGACAATTCATCCAGGTGGAAATAAGATGTATCGGGATATGAAGAGAACCTACTACTGGGAAGGCATGAAGAAGGATGTTGGAAATTTTATTTCCAAGTGCATGAACTGCCAGTTGGTAAAAGCCGAACAGAAGAAGCCAAGTGGATTGCTTCAGCCATTAGAAGTTCCTACATGGAAGTGGGAGCAAGTGTCGATGGATTTTATTGATGGACTACCTAGAACCAGAACGGGAAATGAAGGGATTTGGGTCATTGTGGATCGTCTGACTAAGAGCGCAAGATTCATTCCGGTTCGATCGACTAGGACTGCATCAAAGTTGGCCGAGTTGTATGTCAAGTGGATAGTTCGATTCCATGGTATTCCGAAGAGTATAGTGAGCGATCGAGACCCATTGTTCACTAGTGTATTTTGGAAGAGCTTTCATGAAGTTTTGGGAACCGAGTTGTGTTTGAGTACAGCTTATCATCCTCAAACAGATGGTCAGACCGAGAGAGTCAACTGAGTTTTGGAAGATCTCCTCAGAGCTTCTGTTTTGGATTTCGGAGGATCATGGGAAGATCACCTTCATTTGGTGGAATTCTCGTATAACAACAGTTACCAGTCAAGCATTGGTATGGCACCGTATGAAGCATTGTATGGAAGACCATGTAACTCTCCGACATGTTGGTTAGAGACCGGAGAAAAGTTGATACTTGGGCCAGAGATGATTCGACAGACTTCGGATTGTATAGAGATCATTCGGCGACGAATGAAGGCAGCCCAAGATCGTCAGAAAAGTTATGTCGATAAGCGTCGTAAGGATTTGGAATTCGACGTAGGTGATATGGTTTTTGTGAAGATTTCTCCACTGAAGAATGTTATTCGATTCGGGAAGAAAGGAAAATTGACCCTGAGATTTGTTGGACCATTCCCGATCATCGAGCGAATTGGAAAGCTCACTTACAGATTGGAGTTAATAGAGAAGATGTCGAGTGTGCACAATGTTTTTCATGTATCGTATCTACGGAAGTATGTGCACGACTCGAATACAGTGGTTTCTGCTGATAGCTGTGAAGACTTTGAAGTTGATCCAGTCGATAAGAGACCTCGTAAGCCGGTTCGTGTTGTGGAAACCGACACGAAACAGCTTAGGAGGAAGGTAGTTAAGTTGCTCAAGATACAATGGAGTGATGATGATAACGACTGTACGTGGGAGGTGGAAGAGAGGATGAAGGCAGCTCATCCTGAACTCTTCAAGGTATGGCCCTAAGGTGTCGTGTCATCTAACGACATTGTAACTTGTTCTAGTGTTAGAATTCTGTACGCTAAGCTAGAATTGGATGCATGGTTTGTTGATTGCTATGGATGGTAGGCGTGCAGAATAGTCTTTGATTGCTTTATTTTTTTGGAATTTCGGGGGCGAAATTCCTAAGGGGGAGAGAATGTAACGACCCGTATTTTTACGGATCAAAACATCGTAAAATGGTCGTTATTAGATTGTTAGTATTGTTAAGTTGTCTAGAAGTTAAGCCATGTTGTAGCTTAAGTTGTTTAGGAGTTGAGTCATGGTAGGCTAGGTCGAGTGAACGACCTAAGGGATTGGAAGAACCTACAGCATTTGACCGACTTAAGAATTTAGATGACTTAAGGTAATGACCGACTTAGGGGAGATAACGACCTAAGGGGTAGGTCGGCGACGACCTAAGGAAGCTGGGGTAGCAGTGGAGTGACTTAAGAGTTAGGGCGTATGAAGCTTAGGTCATGTAGGAAGTTATGTCGTAGGCGACCTAGGGATTGGAATAAGTCTGTGTTGAGTTAGGACGATAGGTCGGAGCTGTTGATAGGTTGCGTCCCAGTTAAGTCGTAGGTCAGTTACCCAGTTAAGTCGCGCACTTGTTAAGTCGTAGGTCGCGCGCGCATTCTTAAGTCGTAGATCGTTGAAGCTGTTAAGTCGTAGTATTTTCCTAAGTCGTAGGTCGTGGCTCTATAGGTCGTGGACGACCTAATTCCGAGTGACGACTTAAGAAAGCGGACGAGTTAAGGAGGATTTCAGCTATAAATACTCGTCCATTTCTCACTTTTTGGGATCCGGATTTCGAAGCGACGAAGTGCTACCATTTTGAGAGCTCGACTTCTACACTTCTTCACTTCTTTTCTCCACTCTAATCTAGTGATTTCTTCCATCCATATCGAAGATCAAATCGAATATCGAAGAGCTTAGATTGAAGATCTACATTCTTCGAAGAGAGATTTCATCGTTTGAAGCGGATTTGTGATAGATCAAGTTAGATCCTTCGCTGTCCAGATCTGAAGTGTGTTGCTTTTGGGTTGTTTAGGTAATTTGGTGAGTGGTGATTATCTCTCACACGGATCCAAAGGAGTATATCGGATCGTTGGCTTGATTTGGTGTTAAAGTAGTGATTTCCATGCATTTTCCTAATCTTATGTGTAGATCCATATAGATCCATTGTTCATGATGATTTGACAACCATTTTTCTACATGTTAACCTATGCAAGTTCATTCATCAAGATTGTAGAGATATTTCTCATGTTTTCATGCTTGTTAGACTTTCAACTCTTTAATTACGAAATTGCCATTATTGTTATAATTGTCCATTTAGATCATATTTGAATGCTTGTTTACTTGGATTATTGTTTGACTTGATTGATTGCTATGAATTAGATGATTGATGATTTGATTTAGACAAGATGGTCGAAGATGATTCAAAAGCTAAGGGAAAGGCTCTTGAATTGGAAAAGCTGCTTGTGGCATATGTGGCGGATGATGAAGCTCATATGGATAGATTTGATGATGATGTTGAGATGAGACTTTGCTATGATGATGATGAGGCGAAGTATGATATGAGATAGCCTTGGTCTAATCCAGACGGGATCATTCCAAGCATGTTGATAACTCGGTGAAATGGTTCGAGTTGAGGATAATGGTTTGATCGAGAGGCGCTTGAGCTAGTATGGAAATAGTCGTCGAGGAGGATGACTAGAAAGCTGAGATCTCATCGTTGTTGAAGGTTCTAGCATGCTCAAAGCAAGAGTACGTTGGGCAGATTCGATAGTCCCTGAAGGCTAATGATTGATAGTCAAGTACTCTGGGCAGATTCGATAGTCCTAGGCACGGGTCACGATGACGTGCAGAGTTATATCTAGAATCGGGGTTTCCATTAGCCCTTGACGGACGGCTGAAAGAATGTGCCGGTCATTCAAATTAACGATAGTATCAAGGCAATGATAACAGTGACAGCCAGAGTCATGGATGTTTGGTTGTATCGTCATTCGGTCTCAAGAGCGGTATTTTCTGGGTGCTTATCTGATCTTGGTTTAGGCCTTGGGGGTTTGTACTTGGAAAACATCGCCCTTGACTCGAGTGATAATTGCTTTACTTTAAATTGTGTGCTTTGCTATGTTTGCTTCTACTTAGTGTGTGTCTGGGGGCTATCACTGTAGAAAGAGGTGGAGTGGGAGGGTTGTATTCCTATTCCTTTTCCTTTATGCTCTTTTGGTATGTTGTTAGTTAATTTACTGCTCAATAAGACTGTTGTCTGACTCAAGGCTTTATGTTTTAACTCTTATTGCCTTGGGCTGTTTGTCCATTTTGGGATGGGCAGATTAGGTAGCAGGTGACAGGTGCTGTTCTTGCTTTCCACGTTGCTGATGACGAAGATGAGCTGGAGTATTGCATACTATCTTCTTACTATATGTACTGGGTGTTCCGCTGTTTGTATATTCTCTGAGTGATATGTAGTGAGGCTTGATGTATTGATTATTCAGATGTTTGTATCCAACTATTATGAAGTTTTATTGATGAGATTCTATTCTGTGAAGCTTCACTATATGTATATTCTATTGTATTTTGTCCATGCGCTGTGAGTAATACGATAGATTCTATTGTTTTTAATTTACCCTGGCAATCGTCCATGGCTGCTTGGCACACTTTACAGCGCACTATCTCTAGATTCGGTGCAGGGGTCATGGGCAGTCGTCACATATATGTTGAGTTTTGCCTAGAGCTACCAAAGCTCTGATACCAACTGTAACGACCCGCCATTTTGGACTATTCGCATCCGCACATGTCGGACTTGAATAATTCAAAATACCGAATTGTTAATTTAAATTTGGCAAAACTGAACATATACAGTAAATAAATAATCAGAGATCACAGACACAGAGTAATAAATGCAGCGGAAACAAAAGATAGTAGTTCATGAAGCTACTATATACATATCAGAGTTAAATAAGGTACAACAGATGTTTCAGATAAGATAATCAAATACAATATCAGAATACATCACTAGAATCAACTGGATATCTGAAACTGGATAGATAGTTGGATCTCCAAGCGAAGCTCCAACTCCAAAGGTGAGTCTCGAATACTGGTACACTCAGTCTGACCTGAGCGTAAAGCAAAACACAAAACACTCGAGTCAGGATTAACATTCTTATATCAATAAATCCAACTCAAGTGAAATAGCAACTGAAATACAAGCAACTCAAAGGATGTTTGGAATAACCATCCTTTAAGGATCCGTTAAACTATCTACTATGTAGTAGTGTATGATAAGTAGATAATGCCTATCAGTAATATAAAATATCAAAATAGTGTTAAGGCATTACCATTATTCCCTTTAACACATTTTATAAAAGCGTTATAGTCTATACAGCACTGTAAACTCCACCGTAAACTAGTGGGATATCAGGGAGTAATCCATAGGTATAACACAAAACAAATCGTAGTGGTCGCGTATATAGGGATATAAGTATGACAAGGCACATGAGGCAATACCCAAGGTAGTGAAACTACCGTTTGCCTGATCCGGACTGGTGAGAACGCATCGCCGCAGCGATCGTAACACCGCGAAACAACACTCCCAAAATCAAGGGTGCACCAATCGATAATAAATAATGAGTAGTTTTCGAAGAAGTGTGTTCGCTCGAGGTAGCTGACTCCATTTGGCTCGGCACAGCTCCTGTTTTAGTCATTTCCAATTTGACACAAGTGTCAAGGCTATCCATTATCGTTCTCCTTCTTCAGTCATCAACGTACATCATTCCAACCACTTCATTCTGGATCACACACCACGTGTAGTTATTAAAGTGGTTTTCGGTTTAGACAGTGAGTATGTCCCTAACCGATTCCGGCTCTTTAATAACTTTCATAATTATTATACCGATTGGTCGTTTAATATATTTCAAAACCAAATCAATTTCAATTTCAATTAGAATTTATAAATCAACATTTCATTTGTCTTTTTAAACCAATTTCCACAATTTACATTTCAAAACTTCCAAATTACCATTTCGAAATCTTATAATTCAAATTCAATCTTTATTTAAAACAATTCAAATTTGGATTCAAGTTCGTATATAAGTTTCATTCCGAAATCATTTAAATTAATTTAATTTAACATTCAAATCAACTTAAATTCCTTGATCGATTTCATTCAATATCCGCTATGTAAATTTGTCATTCAAAAACAATTTCTATTTAATTTCCAATTCATTAAATCAATTTCTTAAGTTCAACTTCATTATATCAAAACTTACAAATTGCATTAAATTAAATTCATCAAATCAAATTCTTTACATTTCAAGTCTTACATTAATTTCAATAAAACACATTTTTTTTCTTATTAGAGAAATTCAATTTCACTTATTAATTTATTTAGTTACAATTTCAAAACTCAATTAATAAAGAAACTTAATTTCACTTATTCAAGAAGTTCAATTTTACTTAATAAAGAATTCAATTTTATTTAATTATTAAATAATTCAATCTTATTTAATCATTAAATAATTTCAAAACTTAATTATTAACTAATTTCAAAACTTAATTATTAATAATTCCAAATTTGATTATTAAATAATTAATTTTAAAACAACGTTCATTCATCATCTACTATGTTAATATTTTGATTTAGATTATTAAATATTAACATTTCCTTTCATTAAAATTCAAATTCCAACTTCGTTTCAAAACCATATTATTTATTCGAATAAAATCTTCATTCTATTTTTTATTCAAATTATTGACCAATTGGGTTTTATTAAATTTTCTATCCTAAGTCAAAGTTTTATTTTGGGTATTTATCATTTCAACCCGATTCCATTTCAATTCAAAAATCAAAGCATAGCAAAGGGAACTTGCAGTGTGATAACTGGGATGGTGTCAAAGTAAATAAACAAGCAATAACAATAATCAATAACAATACAATGATTAATTCAAATAATTCCGAAATAATCGTATTAATTTACATTGTTGTTTGTGCAAATTAATATAATTATTTCTAGAATCTACACTATCATTTCATGTAGATTAAAGGTTATTACACTAATATTAATACGGTTCTTCACTTGATATTTACTATTCAATTCCATACTACATCGGTTTAAACAACATACATTTAAATGGTTCAAGGTGTATTTTACCAAATTTCTACTTGTCAATTAATTCAACATTTAAAGGGTCATATTATGCAAATGTCATCTAGTCAAATTTAACATGTATCAAATCTAACTATCCTATGCGAATTTCAATTTCAAATTATTTATCACTTACAACATTAACAATTTAACATCCAATGTCAACAACAAACAATCAATCATTTAACAACCAAACTGGATTATCATTGTATAAATAACAGACAATGGTGCCAGATGTCACAAGTGAACTGATACAGGTAATATATATATATATATAATAGTGTAGATGACTAACAGCAGCATATTTCAATTGTCGTTTCAATTGAAATCAAATTTAATAAATAAAAGAACATTAATCGTGAGTGATTGCTCACCTTTCGGGGCTGGAGACTAGAGAAGATAGACAACACAACAAGTTACGCTTGAATCACGATCTAGAATATCGACCGATCCAACAGCAAATCTCAAAGCAAAGTAAGCTGAACACGGATTTGACGGACAAGGCTGATAGATAAAGAATTGATGGAATAAATCAGAATTTGAATGATATAGACTGAAACGATATATATATTATTTTATTATATTATTTTCTTAAACCAATACTAAATTTGGAACTCATATTTAAAAATAATATACATACATTTTCAATTAAATACTAAATTTAAACCCCTATAAATAAAAATCTCAGACTCAAGTACTCATATATAAAATATAATATATAAACCTATACAACTTACGTACATATTATACATAATCAATATTTATTATAAGCATCAACATAAATTGATATAACTTCATTTATATATATATATATATAATCAATTCGATCATACATAAAATCTATGTATTTAAGCATGCTATATAGGTGCAGACACTGTAAATATGAAATTACAATCAAATACAAACTCGCATGCTACTATATCAAACAATTATATGCAGATAGTGCGAATACTATAGAAAATATTCACCAAAATAAAATTATCTTTCAGGCAGTATGTAGACCCAACTTTGTTCAAATATATAAGCTAATGGATATACAAACAACAGTTCAAATATTATATTCTATTAACAGACTAGTACTTATACAAACCTATTACATAATAAAATATAATATTATAAAAGATATACAACAAATCATATATAAGCTAGTATAACATATATACACCATTATCTATATACAGTAATTACTATAAACAAATATATATATATACACGTTTTCCAAAAGATTACATAACCATAAATAAACCCATTTCGAAAATACATAAATATATATAACAACACGTACATATCTCCATATATATTGCGACAGCGCACAGATAATAAAATTTATGACATGGAAAACATATTTTATAACCTCAACCACATATGTAGGCCTAAATATATACCAAAATCAAACAACTATATTCAGACTATCAAGCTATATCATACGTATTATACGAACAGAACTATATTTTATGAAACAAGGCAACAGTAGGACTTTAAATATATTAATTTAAACCCATATAACTGTACACTATTCAAAAGCAAGGTAGACAAGGAGGCTGCTTCCAGTACATAAGTGTTAAAATGACTTTTACAAAAACATATCTACCAAATTATGCCTACATGCGAACTATATATAGATAACAACTTTATGCGTAAGCCACTTGTTTTATAACTTGCCTAATCTTTACATATATATATACTTTTAAAATTTATATCACTAAAAACCTCTAGCAAAAAAGAATGCATACGTTATATGAACACTATAAACAACAAGTATATATATAAGGTATATACGCATACACACTTGTACGGTAAATATAGTATATGCAAATCAAAAATTAAAACAACAGATCTTTGTATATTTTATAAAGTACTGTATATATGTAAAAACAGCAGATCAAATATACATAAACTAAGGTATATATATACCTGTAAGTTAAAGCTCAACAGATAAAAGTTCTGGATATATATATATATTCTTATATAACATATTATATATTCTTACTTTACTTATAAAATCATATGCAGTAAACATATTTACAATTTCCAAATATCACCAAAAGCTTATTGTATAAATATATAGTTCTTAGATACTAAGATATTATATTATCAAATATATATACATAGATGTGTATGTATTATATACTTACAGACTTTCAAATTGATGAGAGCAAATCAATGGGAGGAACGACAACTAGGAGGGGAAGACAAGGAGGAGGGGAGGTGCGGCTACAGGGATTGGGCGGAACATGAGAGAGGGGATGGCTGAGCAGAGGGATTCGCGGCATGGGTTGCGTGACAGGCTATTGATCTGAGGGTGATGCAGGCGGCTTCATTGTTGGAGGAGAAGGTGACAAAGGGGAAGGTGCAGTGGTCGTGGGGTTTCAGCGAGGAAGAGGTGGCACGGGTCACGGGGTAAAGGGAAAATGCTCGGCACTTGGGATGACGAGGCCATTTTGGGTGCGGAGGTGGAAAAAAAATGTCGCGTGTGGCGGGGAGCTTTGGTGCAACGTCGGTTGGTCGGTGCAATGGATGAGTACGGAACTAGCCGTGGCAGAGGTTGGTGGAGTGGGTTTTGGGCTCGACACGGCTATTGGTGGCTGGGGACCAAGGTGGTGCCTTGTGGTGGGAAAGATGATGAAGGAGCAATCTTTGCATGCGGAGAAGATGATTTGTAAAAAAATTGAAAGCTTGGCAACAATATTTTGAGAAGAGGGAGAAGAATATGGGAGGAGAAAACGTATAGAGCTTGTAACCAAATATTTTATTTTTTTGTTTTGAAAATCCAATGTAATAAATGAACAGTTGGGAATAATAGTGAGAGCCATATTATCGAATTCTAGGAAAAACTAGTTGCTGTACAGCTTTGGCACCATGGAAAATGAATGCTCACGGGTATACCAAAAGGCTTGAATGGTACGGGTATCGGTAATTGTTTCGCGGATTCCGACTCGTACCGGACTCTGAAACACAGAAATAAATATACCGCAGTGATCAGCAAGACGAGACGATCAAGACTATATACAGATATTAGCGGTACGATTGAATTATAAAATTTTTGAATTTTCTACTAGTGGAAAATGCAGCAAAAACGCATAAAAGTAAGATCGACGGAGCTAAAGAAGTCCGAATTTGGAAAAACGAAAAATGTCGTTTGCTCAGAAGATGGTTTAGAATTTTTCTATGTAAAAATATTTAGGTTCCGAAAACATTTTATTTTCATCGCTTTTTAACTGATTAAATTGAAGTAAATTTACGCGCGAAATAAACTTTCATATTTTCGGACGAAAATTTACCAGTTGCTATGTTTAACTAGACGCATTCCAACTATCAAATTTATATTTCAAAATTTTTATCGTTTGAAATTTCGTAAAATTTCAATTATTAAATGAATAAAACGACTAAAATTTACAGGTCGTTACAAGAAATATGTAGTAATTATGTATTTATTGATATAAAAGAGTGAAATATGGTATAAAAATATTATTTTGATGATTAAGAAGAGTTAAAATGATTTATGGTAATTTATTTGACAAGAAAACAATTTTTGTATAAATTGTTGTATTAAAAATGGTTCTTTAATAATAAAAAGGTGTAAATTGTGTGTTTTGATAAAAATAAGGTTTTATTGGCAAAAATAACTTTTTATAGTTGGAATAAATTTAATTTTTGTTAAGATAACAATTTTATTCAGACACATTTGTTGTATAAATTTTTATTTGGTTTTAAAATGAGGAAATGTATGCATATATTGATAAAATGAGTTAAAAATGTTTATTCCTTAGTAATTTCACTAAGTATTATTACACTTGGGGTTTATAGGGTTAGGAATGGGATCTAAAGCCCATTCTCTAGAGTTTTCTGGTGAGAAAGTTGTCATGTACGTAATTATTCTTATTCTTTCTCAAACTAAGTCATTTACAGTAAAACAACAAAAGAAAAAAAGGCCGCCTCCCTATAAATTCAATTTCCATTCTAATTTGTTGCAAATTCAAAGATAAAATCAACCAAACAAAGATTAGAAAAGGTAATCACTACCAATACTAAATTAATATCATCAAAATCATGAATTTGAGACGAAACTGTCTGTAACTTTTTCTATTTCTTCTGCATGTCTTCTTCTAGCTGTTACAGGTTCTTGAAGGCTGTTTCTCCACCAAAAGCTTTCATATTGATCTTGAAATCGCACAAATTCTTGCTAATTTGCTGAGGTGAGTACAACAGTCACAATTGCTAACTAAAACTAGTGCTATTGTTAAGAAATATGCTCTGTAAAAGCTTCTATATATGTTCATATTCTCTGTTGTTGTTTTTTTTCATATTTCTTGTTTCTGGTTGCCATTTTGAGTGGCCATATCTCTTTGATTTACAGTCGAATTGCTGCCAGATCGTTTCCGGATTGTAGTTTAGTTGTCAAACTCTTTGCACGTCAATTTTAGCTGCAAAACTTGATCATTTGCTATGTTAATTTCTGTTGGAAGTTGAGTTCGAAGCAGGAAAATTATACAGGGAATTGTCGTAGCCTGGGTCGACCTGGAGGTCAACCCAGCAACCACCAAGTCGACCTGGAGATCGACCAGGAGGTCAACCTGGCCTTTGGGTGGGTTCGACCCCCTAGTTGGCCCAGTGCGTGATGTTTTGGTCACATGTTCTTATATTATGCATCCAGCTTCGTTGCATTTCCCTTGAATTGCTATGGTTTTGTCACTTGTTTTGATGCAAATTTTGTGATTATTTTGATGATGCTTATAGGCTATGATATCCATCAATGGTTTAGCCAAGTTTTGGAGCAATTTGGAATTTTAAAATTTGGTATAAATTCAAATTAAATTCAAATATTGATTTGGAGTGATTTCTTCGGTTTTCTTCGATTTCAAGCACTATTTCTTCCAAATGAATTTTGAGAAATTTTCTAAATAACTTGGTTTTTGAAATCATTTTTATAAAATATTTTCAAATTATTATTAAATTATTTCAAAGTATTTTAAAAATATATATTTCCTATAATAATGAGAAATTTCACTAAATTGCTTCCAAAATGGTTTTGGAAAATTATTTTTAAATCCCATTTTCTCTAGAAAATTATTTTATAAATAATATACTTTATTTTTATAATTTTCAGACGTATGAGAAAGAGAATTAAATAATTTAGTAAAACACATCGTATGGGACACGTGTGTTTACTTTTTTGGTTAATTCCGGACTTGTATGATTGAAATCTCTTGAGCATGTTGTTTTGAGTTGATTATTGAGGTTTATAATTCCTATCATAGGAATTATCTAAGTTAGCCAATATTTGGAAAGTTGAGAGGTTCGAGATCTCCTATTATAGGAGTAATAATCGACGAGAACCACTTTTATATGTTGTTTTACTCGCTGATGAGGCGAGGCGAGTCTTGAGATGAGATTTCCCTTTATGGGAATTATGGTTTATGTGAAACCACTATGAGATTTATTTGCACTTGCCGACGAGACGAGGCAACATATTTGAGTATTCTAAGATTTCTGAGATTTGAGATTTTATTTTTATGATGTGGAGTTAGCTATCGGTTAGTAAACCGTTTAGTGCAAGCATGTGGTATGGGACGCACGTTGTAACGACCCGATATTTTGGACCATTCAAATCGACAATAAATCCACACATGTCTGACTTGAATAATTCAAAATATCAGATTGCTAATTTAAATTTGGCAAAACTCAGCATATGCAGTAAATAAATCAATCACAGAATCACAGACACAGAGTAATACAATAATACGCAGCGGAATAGATAAAATAGTAGTTCATGAAGCTACTATATAAACATCAGAGTTAGAAATAAAATACAACAGAATATCTCAAATACAGTGAAGTCTCCAATCCAAACAGATGACTTCTGTGAACGAATCAACTGGAAAGTTGGAAGCTGAATCAAAAATTGGATCTTCAAACGAAGCTCCAAACTCCAAAGGTGAGTCTTGAATGCTGTATCACTCAGTCTGACCCGAGCGTAAAGCAAAACACAAAACACTCGAGTCAGGATTAACATTCTTATACTAATAAATCCAAATCAAGTGAAATATCAACTGAAATACAAGTAACTTAAAGGATGTTTGGGATAACCATCCTCTAAGGGTCTTCAGAACTATCTACAAGATGGAAATATACAGTATACACCGTGGTCATTTCAATTTATTTTATACTTCAAAACCAAAATATCATCTTCATTTCAAATATATCTATTTTCCAAAATAGTGTATGTTCATTAAATAATTTATAAAGTAAAGTATTTATAATTTCCTCAAGTCTCACAAATCGATTCAAATTAACTCAAATTCCAAATTCAAATTTATTCAAAGCTCAATTCATCAATTCAATTCAGTTCTAAATATACCATTTAAATTTTCAATATATTTCAAAGCTTTAATATTCAACATTTTCAAAGTTAAATTTTACCGTTTCATATAGCTCTTGATTTAACTTTATTATTATTAAATCAGGGAATATTCACTTAATAGATTCAATATCATTTAACTAGCCTTAAATTTCCTTTTTACTAAATATTTCCCTAAATTTATTTAAACAAGAAATATTCATTAAATTATTTAAATCAAACTCAAGTTATAAATCATATCTTAAATTCCAATTTCAATAAGCTTTATATTGGTTTAATTAAATAAAATTCTTCACTAAATTCAAATTATCATCCCAACCTTAACTTATTCAAAAATTTTACCAAAATCTATTTTGAAATATAAATTTTATACTTAACATATTATATGTATTAAATCCATCTTAATTAAATTAAATATCATTATTAAATATATATATATCATTACCATTTATATATAAAATTCTAAGAATCAACATTTGTTAAAACCATATAATTCTTTCCAAAACCATAGAATTCAATTTCAAAATATTTATATATGTGGACCAACGGTGTCTGTATATATATTTATCATATAGTTAAGTGATACAGATATTTATCATTTCAATCCGAAATTTTAATATATACGGGTAGATATCATTTCGACCCGTAATCCCAATTTCAATACAAATGAAAATCGCTTGGGTCTATCATTTCAACCCATAACGATTTTCTCCTATTCTAGAGTCCGTTCGGGTATGTATCATTTCAACCCATAGTGAATTCTATACTAACAGGGAACTTGCAGAGTGATAACAGATAATATAAAATAAAACAACAAGCATATATCATCAGTAAAATAACAGATACGGGTGTCAGATGTCACAGGTGAACAGATACAAATAATAGTAATAACAGGCATATAATACTAGATACTGATGTCAGATGTCATAGGTGAACAGATACAAATAATAGCATATATAACAATGTACATAACTACAGCAGCATATTTCAATTGCTATTTCAAATGAAATCAATTTAAATAATAAAAGAACGTTAATCGTGAGTGATTGCTCACCTTTCGAGGTTAGAGAAGAACGAGAACAAGCTGAGTTATGAATCCAAGCATGAATTTCAAAGCAAAGCACGATGGACACGAGTTCGATGGACAAAGCTGATAAATAGGAATTGACGAATTCAAATCAACTTAGCTTGATATAAACTGAACGAAATATATAATATATTCTATTTTAAACAATACACATATACTTATGAGTATAAACAAACGTATAACATAGATATAACATACATACATACTATATTTAAAAATCAACTTTTTTTTAAAAGAATCAATATACTTAATATATATGTGATCCCAACAAATCATATATAAGCTATATATATATATTATTAAAAATCATTGTTTAAATTAAACACATGCAAAATTAAAAGCCAATATACGTTTACCGAATCATATTGTATTTCCAGACTCAACTAGATCCTACATATATAAATGAATTCCACATGCAGGTTACTATGCAAAAGGTGAGTATATATATATGGTATAAAATATATATATAATCTCTTCTTCATTAAACAAGACAACTGACATAACTATATATATGAACTAACGTATACTAATATATAAGTTGTAGAACTGAGGACATCTACTAGAACTGACATGTATAAAAGTATATATAAGCTATATATGTGACCACACACGCAAATATCTTGACAAACATGAATACTACCACCCAAAAATATATACTGTAAACATAAATACATATACACAAGGACGTATATATGTTTTAAACTCATGCATAACTAATGTATTAAATGATAACTATATATATTTGTCTTTTGAATTCCATACATTTATATGTACACACTAACATGATATAATATATGCAGATCTGAGAGTTTATACTTTTATATAAATAGAGCCTATACAGAAAAATCGAAGTACCAACCGTATAATATAAAACAATTTATAAATTTACATACTACATTTTACAGTTTATATACAAGTGAATTGATGTCATACCCAAGTGAAAGCAAAAGCAAAGAGGAGAAAGGCATGCAGTGCGATCCACATCTCGACAAATGTGGCTGCTGCGCCTGGAAGTGAGAGATAGGTCGGCGGAATAAGGTGAATGGCAGGGGCTGCACGTGTAAGGTCATGCAGGCTAAAGCTTTCGTGTGGGCGTGGGAAGGATGGCCAAGGCCGGTCAGGCGGTGGTGGCTCGGTGCGGGGAAGAGGGAGGATGGAGGGTGATTGGCTCGGTGGTGGAGGGTACGGCAGGCTGTGGCTTCGGTAGTGGGTTGTTGAGGCCGTGCCGATGAAGGCCAGAGGGGAGAGGGAGATTGGGTATAGACGAGTACGAAGTTGCGGCCAAGGGAAGCCTCGGCGAAGGGAAATGGAGAAGGCAGTGGAGATGATGGGCTTCTCGGCATGGGTTTCGGCGGCAGTGGTGTGGGTGATTATGGAGTGGTTGCTCGGCTATTGTGAAGGATGGCAAAAGCGGTGGCATGAGGGAATGAAGGGCGGATCTGGGCTGAGGCGTGAGGCCTGGGTGGTGGCAGATGCACGCAGGAGAAGAAAAATCTATATTGTTTTATGGCTTTTGTTAATTCCAGAGGCAAAATGGAATGGCATATTAGCTGGAACGAAGTATATATGCTTTGGAATCTTATCTTATTGTAACAACATACGAAAGAAGAGGAATGGGTGAGAATTTGTAGGGGCGTGTTCAAGGTTTCAGAAGTTAGAAAAAGAACAGGCTTCAATATAAATATTAAACAGAGTATAATATTAGTTTCTTTATCAAGGAAAATAAACGAACGAATAGAATTGGAAACGAACGAATTTCAAAAATGTTTGAACCGGTTGGAATATTAATAGCCAAAAAATGACAAGAGTCAGAAGTTAGGTTTTCCAGCGAATAATAATGACTGATGACTATTGGTTTATACACGTGAGCAATGGATGGTCACGGGAAATCTAAAAGCCAAATTATAGAACCGATACGGATCACTATTTCACCGATTCCGCTGTGTACCGAACTTAAAAGCACAGAATTGAATATGCCATGGAAATAAGCACGACGAGACGCTCAAAATGGTATACAGATACTAGTGGTACGATCATCCGATCGAAAGTCGATAATCGGTACTAGAAATGCTGCTATTTTGTCAGAATTAAGATAAACGGAGCAGTAGAAGTCCAAATTTCGAAAAACGAATTCCGCAGTATGATTCAGAATGATCAGAATAAATTTTCTCCTGTTGACATATTTTGGTTTCGGAAAACTTTTAAATTCACTGTTATTAACCGGTTTGATTTGAAATGAAATTTTACAGGAAAATAAACTTCAATATTATCAGATGAAAATTTTCCAGTTGCTATATTAAAATATACGTATTCCAATAATAAATTTTTAATTTCAAATTTTATTGTTTAAAATTTCACAAATTTCCAGTTAAATATACTTTTAAAACCATTAAATTTTGCGGGTCGTTACACTCTCCCCCACTCAAAACTTTTCGTCCCCGAAAAGGAAGGAGGTAGAAGAATAGAAACAACCAGACAGAAAAGATAGATTGAAAGTCAAGATTAAACAATAAATTTGAACTATATAAATTTTACAAAAAAAATTTTAAAACTTCATTTGCAATTCAATTATCTTATATACTTTAAAACCTTTCAAAAATCCATTTGTAAAATTTCTTGCTTCCTTTATACTACCATTTATGTTTAAATGACACCTTTATAAATGTATGAAAACCATTTGAAAACAATTATTTACATTATTACTTATATTTACAAAGAAGCTATTAAATCCACAATTCATAAATTTATTAATTCTATCTAAAATACTTTTCAAATATTATTAATAAATCAATAATCATTTCTTTAAATCTGTTTTATTTAATTAATAACTTCTAAAATATTTATAACACTAAAATTTCTATTAAACCATGTTTAAAAGGATATAGTCAACAAGGAAAAGAAGGAGGACTTGGAAAAACCGAATATAGGTGAATAAATAAAGCTGAGCAGATAAGGTAGATTCAAAAGAACAGAATCGGGCATGAATAATTAATTCAAACCATTAGAATTTCAAATATTAATATAGAATTTCTTTGTTAGAAATACTTTTATAATAAAATATTTTTTTTATAACGAAACAAATTTTCTTTCGAAAATACTTTTATAACTCGATGTTTCAACAAGTTTATCCTCGTTCCTGTAGACTCTGGCAGTGCGTTGATCAGGCGCAAAGCTAGAATTCTCCAAGTACTTAGTAGACTTGTTTCAACACCCAGTGAAAATACTGGAAAAACTTTAAAACAGATATGGAAAGTACAATCCAAACAAAACGAATCAAATCATGGATCGCAGATACACAATGGTTACGCCTGGGTCCCCCAGGAAACATCCGTACCTTTTAAGCATTCACTGCCTTGCGAATTTCGCCATGCAACAAAACTGTGGACCGCAGGATACATAAAAATGGTTACGCCTGGATCCCCCAGGAAACATCCATACCCCGTAAGCAATCTCTGCCTTGCGGATTACGCCACTAACACGACCATAGATCGCAGATACACAATGGTTACGCCTGGATCCCCCAGGAAACATCCATACCTTTTAAGCAATCACTGCCTTACGAATTACGCTATGCAGTCGAGTTCGTAAGACCATGGGTAACGCCATGGAATTCGAAGGACACTCGAGTATCATATCCGGAAAACCAAAAATCAGAGAGAATAATATCGATAGAATGAATCCAAGATGTGGCCACAAATCGGATATCAAGCAGAAGGCAGTTTCCATATCTTTACTTCGAAAATATGTATCATATAGTACCTTTTCAAATCACTTTCAAATATCGTACTTATATAAAATCCATTATATATAAGTTTTAATTTTCAAATCAAATACTTTTCCCAAAATCAAAAGTATATCAAATCACACTTATATAGACTTTAATTATATAAGATTTCACTTTTCAGATTGAGTACCTTTTCAAATCTATAGTTTCCGAATCAATTTCATACTCATACAAATCTATTTTATATAAGTTCGACAACTCCCAAAGCAAGTGTTTAGTAACATACGGTTCTCAAATTTCAATTTGTTTCAATATCAGTTCAATTTCAAAATCATATACAATTTCACCAAATTATTTCTTCTCAATTTAAATATCTTTAGTTTTAAAGTTTCCAACATAATAAATTTAGAAATTAAATCCAAATTTCCAAATCAATATAATTTAAGTCAACCAATTCATTTCCAGAATCAAATGTTTTCAAAATCATCTTATACTTACGTAAGGTCTATCTTATATAAGGATCAAATTTTTCAAAATAAATTTCGCTGTATGAAGAGCCATATGGGATTAAATATCTTTGCTTTTTATGGGTTATATATCTTTGTAATTTATTTTGGGAATTTTCTTTTAGTAAGCAAAGATATTCTAACCCGACAGCTTTCAATTTCAGCGTCAAAATATATCAATGATAATAGAATATAAGGTGTACATACGCCATCATTTCGCAAAATCACATTTGATCGCTCGTTCGATCACACAAGTTCGCTTTCGAACTAGTATTGTCCATTCGACTTCCGTAATGCGGATTTCGATATGGTTTCTCGACTAGAAGCCATCAGTCTCCTTGCATAGCCATATACTACGATAGAGAATTCTAGAATCACGCCCAAAATCCATATCAAATATTCGCCATCAAGAATCGAATGAAAAATCCTAACACGAAATGGTGTAATTCACCTCGAACTTGTGTACTCAAAACCTAGATCAAATTAATTATGCGAATAAAACAGCATACGTACAAATTATATATTTAACAAGTTGGAATAAATATATAGTTTCATAAAGATGTTACTAAGTTAAAACATTTAACTAAACTTTATTCAAGATATTTTGAAGACCAAATTCTTTTCAAAACATTTCAAATCTAAATTTCATATTAGAAAATTTTAAAATTTGCCTTATTCATTTACTTAACAAAACAGTTTCAACTTATTTAAACCATATTACTACAAACTTTAACATACATACCAAACTTATATATTTTATACTTTTCAACATTTCCTAGCTTTGAAAAGTTAACCTTGATTTGGAAGTGCTCGAACTTTCAAAATAGTTGAAGAAATCATTTTAAAATTCAAGAGTTGGAAATCAACAACAAATCAGTAAATCAATTTCAAAAGATAGGTTTATATCAAATTCGAAACACGAGAACTGAACACCGGCTTACTTCAAATCATTTCAAATATATATATATATACATATATCTTTCGAATATCAAATCTTTCTTCGGAATTTGAAATCAAAATTGGTTTCGCAAAATCACTCGCATAGCAATGCTACTAGAGTGGCATATCCCTCACTCTGAAACTCGAAAATCAATGTCGATGATGCGTGCACTCATCACCGAAATTATTTTCCAGCGACATAAGTGAGTTCTGGACTTCTATTTTCTCAAACTTCTTTTGGAATTTCTTCGAAATCATTCGAAACTCATTAAAATCATTAGAAACATTTTTTTATTCGGAAAATACTTTTAAATCATATTATTATTTTATATTTCAAAATCTTAAAACCAATTTCAAAATACCAGACGAATTTCAAATTTTAAAATCCTTCAGTTATAAATCATTTTTATATAACTCAATTTCTTATATAATTTTTCAAAATTACAAATCCTTTCGAAACCTCAAATTCTTATTTTAAAGGGTTTATAATCTTTATCGAAAACATTTCACTTTTATATATAGAATATAATAATTTCGATATATAAAAAAATTTCTAAAATATAAACAAGCCTGATTTTTCAAAGGATGGTTCAAGAATGGATTTCAAAACAAAGATAGAAATTCAACTTAGAGGGACCCTAATCAAATAGGATTCTGATTCGAAGATAGGCTCGAACGAAGATGAGATAATTAATTACAAAATAGTAGATGGATACACTTATATAAATCGCGGGCGACCTTAACCGGATCAACCGTGACTTCAAGAACAGATCGATGCAGAATTCCAAGAAAAATCAACATTCGATCGCAAGAGATAGTGGCATCTAAACCAAAGATATAGAAATCTCCGGTGAATCAATGCTAATTGTGAAGGAGTTCCACCCCTTCACAAATCATTCAAAGATTGGTGGGATCCTATTCTTATAGAGATCATTCGAAGTGGAGTTATGGGATACTCCAGAATCAAAAGATTACAAATAGAGAGAGACAAGAATGAATTTTGGAACCGTAAGGAACGTTCCAAAGCTCAAAGGAAATTGAGTCAAAAGGAAGAGATTAAACTCGAACGAAAGTGCTTCTGTAAATAAATTTACAATATATGCTAAGTTTCGCCTAGAGCCAAAGCTCTGATACCAACTGTAACGACCCGATATTTTGGACCATTCAAATCGACAATAAATCCACACATGTCTGACTTGAATAATTCAAAATATCAGATTGCTAATTTAAATTTGGCAAAACTCAGCATATGCAGTAAATAAATCAATCACAGAATCACAGACACAGAGTAATACAATAATACGCAGCGGAATAGATAAAATAGTAGTTCATGAAGCTACTATATAAACATCAGAGTTAGAAATAAAATACAACAGAATATCTCAAATACAGTGAAGTCTCCAATCCAAACAGATGACTTCTGTGAACGAATCAACTGGAAAGTTGGAAGCTGAATCAAAAATTGGATCTTCAAACGAAGCTCCAAACTCCAAAGGTGAGTCTTGAATGCTGTATCACTCAGTCTGACCCGAGCGTAAAGCAAAACACAAAACACTCGAGTCAGGATTAACATTCTTATACTAATAAATCCAAATCAAGTGAAATATCAACTGAAATACAAGTAACTTAAAGGATGTTTGGGATAACCATCCTCTAAGGGTCTTCAGAACTATCTACAAGATGGAAATATACAGTATACACCGTGGTCATTTCAATTTATTTTATACTTCAAAACCAAAATATCATCTTCATTTCAAATATATCTATTTTCCAAAATAGTGTATGTTCATTAAATAATTTATAAAGTAAAGTATTTATAATTTCCTCAAGTCTCACAAATCGATTCAAATTAACTCAAATTCCAAATTCAAATTTATTCAAAGCTCAATTCATCAATTCAATTCAGTTCTAAATATACCATTTAAATTTTCAATATATTTCAAAGCTTTAATATTCAACATTTTCAGAGTTAAATTTTACCGTTTCATATAGCTCTTGATTTAACTTTATTATTATTAAATCAGGGAATATTCACTTAATAGATTCAATATCATTTAACTAGCCTTAAATTTCCTTTTTACTAAATATTTCCCTAAATTTATTTAAACAAGAAATATTCATTAAATTATTTAAATCAAACTCAAGTTATAAATCATATCTTAAATTCCAATTTCAATAAGCTTTATATTGGTTTAATTAAATAAAATTCTTCACTAAATTCAAATTATCATCCCAACCTTAACTTATTCAAAAATTTTACCAAAATCTATTTTGAAATATAAATTTTATACTTAACATATTATATGTATTAAATCCATCTTAATTAAATTAAATATCATTATTAAATATATATATATCATTACCATTTATATATAAAATTCTAAGAATCAACATTTGTTAAAACCATATAATTCTTTCCAAAACCATAGAATTCAATTTCAAAATATTTATATATGTGGACCAACGGTGTCTGTATATATATTTATCATATAGTTAAGTGATACGGATATTTATCATTTCAATCCGAAATTTTAATATATACGGGTAGATATCATTTCGACCCGTAATCCCAATTTCAATACAAATGAAAATCGCTTGGGTCTATCATTTCAACCCATAACGATTTTCTCCTATTCTAGAGTCCGTTCGGGTATGTATCATTTTAACCCATAGTAAATTCTATACTAACAGGGAACTTGCAGAGTGATAACAGATAATATAAAATAAAACAACAAGCATATATCATCAGTAAAATAACAGATACGGATGTCAGATGTCACAGGTGAACAGATACAAATAATAGTAATAACAGGCATATAATACTAGATACTGATGTCAGATGTCATAGGTGAACAGATACAAATAATAGCATATATAACAATGTACATAACTACAGCAGCATATTTCAATTGCTATTTCAAATGAAATCAATTTAAATAATAAAAGAACGTTAATCGTGAGTGATTGCTCACCTTTCGAGGTTAGAGAAGAACGAGAACAAGCTGAGTTATGAATCCAAGCATGAATTTCAAAGCAAAGCACGATGGACACGAGTTCGATGGACAAAGCTGATAAATAGGAATTGACGAATTCAAATCAACTTAGCTTGATATAAACTGAACGAAATATATAATATATTCTATTTTAAACAATACACATATACTTATGAGTATAAACAAACGTATAACATAGATATAACATACATACATACTATATTTAAAAATCAACTTTTTTTTTAAAAGAATCAATATACTTAATATATATGTGATCCCAACAAATCATATATAAGCTATATATATATATTATTAAAAATCATTGTTTAAATTAAACACATGCAAAATTAAAAGCCAATATACGTTTACCGAATCATATTGTATTTCCAGACTCAACTAGATCCTACATATATAAATGAATTCCACATGCAGGTTACTATGCAAAAGGTGAGTATATATATATGGTATAATATATATATATAATCTCTTCTTCATTAAACAAGACAACTGACATAACTATATATATGAACTAACGTATACTAATATATAAGTTGTAGAACTGAGGACATCTACTAGAACTGACATGTATAAAAGTATATATAAGCTATATATGTGACCACACACGCAAATATCTTGACAAACATGAATACTACCACCCAAAAATATATACTGTAAACATAAATACATATACACAAGGACGTATATATGTTTTAAACTCATGCATAACTAATGTATTAAATGATAACTATATATATTTGTCTTTTGAATTCCATACATTTATATGTACACACTAACATGATATAATATATGCAGATCTGAGAGTTTATACTTTTATATAAATAGAGCCTATACAGAAAAATCGAAGTACCAACCGTATAATATAAAACAATTTATAAATTTACATACTACATTTTACAGTTTATATACAAGTGAATTGATGTCATACCCAAGTGAAAGCAAAAGCAAAGAGGAGAAAGGCATGCAGTGCGATCCACATCTCGACAAATGTGGCTGCTGCGCCTGGAAGTGAGAGATAGGTCGGCGGAATAAGGTGAATGGCAGGGGCTGCACGTGTAAGGTCATGCAGGCTAAAGCTTTCGTGTGGGCGTGGGAAGGATGGCCAAGGCCGGTCAGGCGGTGGTGGCTCGGTGCGGGGAAGAGGGAGGATGGAGGGTGATTGGCTCGGTGGTGGAGGGTACGGCAGGCTGTGGCTTCGGTAGTGGGTTGTTGAGGCCGTGCCGATGAAGGCCAGAGGGGAGAGGGAGATTGGGTATAGACGAGTACGAAGTTGCGGCCAAGGGAAGCCTCGGCGAAGGGAAATGGAGAAGGCAGTGGAGATGATGGGCTTCTCGGCATGGGTTTCGGCGGCAGTGGTGTGGGTGATTATGGAGTGGTTGCTCGGCTATTGTGAAGGATGGCAAAAGCGGTGGCATGAGGGAATGAAGGGCGGATCTGGGCTGAGGCGTGAGGCCTGGGTGGTGGCAGATGCACGCAGGAGAAGAAAAATCTATATTGTTTTATGGCTTTTGTTAATTCCAGAGGCAAAATGGAATGGCATATTAGCTGGAACGAAGTATATATGCTTTGGAATCTTATCTTATTGTAACAACATACGAAAGAAGAGGAATGGGTGAGAATTTGTAGGGGCGTGTTCAAGGTTTCAGAAGTTAGAAAAAGAACAGGCTTCAATATAAATATTAAACAGAGTATAATATTAGTTTCTTTATCAAGGAAAATAAACGAACGAATAGAATTGGAAACGAACGAATTTCAAAAATGTTTGAACCGGTTGGAATATTAATAGCCAAAAAATGACAAGAGTCAGAAGTTAGGTTTTCCAGCGAATAATAATGACTGATGACTATTGGTTTATACACGTGAGCAATGGATGGTCACGGGAAATCCAAAAGCCAAATTATAGAACCGATACGGATCACTATTTCACCGATTCCGCTGTGTACCGAACTTAAAAGCACAGAATTGAATATGCCATGGAAATAAGCACGACGAGACGCTCAAAATGGTATACAGATACTAGTGGTACGATCATCCGATCGAAAGTCGATAATCGGTACCAGAAATGCTGCTATTTTGTCAGAATTAAGATAAACGGAGCAGTAGAAGTCCAAATTTGGAAAAACGAATTACGCAGTATGATTCAGAATGATCAGAATAAATTTTCTCCTGTTGACATATTTTGGTTTCGGAAAACTTTTAAATTCACTGTTATTAACCGGTTTGATTTGAAATGAAATTTTACAGGAAAATAAACTTCAATATTATCAGATGAAAATTTTCCAGTTGCTATATTAAAATATACGTATTCCAATAATAATTTTTTAATTTCAAATTTTATTGTTTAAAATTTCACAAATTTCCAGTTAAATATACTTTTAAAACCATTAAATTTTGCGGGTCGTTACACACGTTAACACTTTTTGGGTTCCCTTCCGAAGGTTTGTGACACATCCATGAGTATGCCAGTGCTATAGACCTTCGGGTCATCTGAGTATGTGACTTCGATCACCACGAGTTATGTGACTTCGGTCACCACGAGTTATGTGACTTTGGTCACCACTAGTATGACCTTCGGGTCCACGAGTTAGGTACCTAAATTATAAATAGCACTGTATAAGAGTTTAGCACGTGCAGCATTTCTTCGGCTTTGCAATCGAGGATCTAGCCAATCCGGGTTTTGTAAGATTTTCTGAGATTTCTGAGTTTTATACGATTTCACTATTTTGAGATTTTGTTGCATCGATAGCCTAGGGCTACATGAGATGTCATATAGGGTGATTTCGTTTTCATGAGATTTGAACTCTATTTTGAGTTCTATGTGATTCATATTGGAAATTTTGATGAGTTTCCCTTATAGCTTTGAGTGGGTACTTGCATTTATATTGGATGCCTTTGTACTTATGTTGAACTAAACCTATTCATGCGACAACCCTTAATGAATGTATTCCTTGGCATTGCATTTGAGCTATACTTGTATATCATTCCTTTATAACTAAAGGAAGAGTTCCCTTATGCACTTATATTCCTCTTATCTTGTACTAATATCAAGTTCTAGTTAGCCTGACCCGTGCATTTATTACTTGGGTCAGACCGAGCTGCAGGTTAGATAGTTGGACTCTCAGCTTGCCTTACCTTTTAGATTTCGCCATCGCTTTGGATATGGCTATTTTTTGTGTAATAGCCATTTTGTTGGGAACTTTATGTTGTATCTATTCTTTTGTGGGGATGTATGTATATTGTGGTTGAATACCACTTATGACTCGTTGTATTACATTTTATGTATGCGTATATGTATATTATCTGTGTTGTTGTTCTGTGACTTGAGATTGTTGATGTTATTATGTTTTGTTTATGAATTGACCCCGTAGCCACCATAGTAGTGTACTAGATAGGAATTAAGTATGTCGAACACTTAATACAAAATCAAAAAAATGAGTTCCAAATCGACATACTTAGATCTTACCTAATGCAAGACTATGATGGTCGCCTTTAACCAGCCCTATTCTCCGCATTAGCAGACAGAATTACCATGTAATTCTATTTGTTAATGTGGGTCTCGGGGTGGGGCGTCACAACTACAGTGGATTATTAGTATTAAATTAGGCAACTGGATGGTGTGGTATGCTTTGTTGTTTAATCTACATTTGATTTGTGATTTAACTCATTGTACATCATGTTGCATACATATAGAAATCATCAGTATATTTTAGGATGTTTTGAATCCATGCCAATATGTCATGATCTTGCATTCATATAGGAGTTGAATTAGTATTATACATTATTCACACGTCATATTCATGACATATGTTGGTTTGATGGATGAATAATATTTATTTGCACCTTTTTTTCCATTTCTATATATTATTACTTAGATTCAGATTATAGTTCATATATATATGGATATCATATCTTATATCGTTAAAATTTTTAGGAAATGGATATGTTTAACATGGATTATTTTGATTACTTTGTGTATGGTATAGTTTGAGTGTATGTATTACACATACATATGGTTGCTAGAGATAGTTGAGTTTATAAGTTGCATTTTTTCCTTCTCTTGGAATTTTGGGAACAAAATTCTTTTAAGGTGGAAGAATTAATACCCTATATTTTTAAATAAAATAAATAAACAATTGAAAAGGAATTTTTGTAATTTTGCAAAAAGTTCTAATGTAACGCCCCTACTTCTACACCCATACTACTCAAGAATAATACTAAGTAATATGGTCGAGCAATATGGAAAATGAAGCGATATAGGGTGCACATGTGAAGATTCCCTTGGACCAACATTAATACATATCTCAAATAATAGTGATGTTACTTATCATTTTCAAACGGTCTCGATACAAAGCAATAAATATGTGTGCCTCTAACATGAACAATACACAATCATAGATAAATATATAAATATCTATCAAAGAACACAGAGTTAGAATGTGGGTGATAATATATAACATATAATATACAATACACAGTCCAATGGGCTACAAAATGACGATTACTAGTCCACTTAAAATACCTCACTAAATACATCAACTACTACTAGATACAATGAGGCTACAAAATAAGTAGGGACTATATCATTTTATCTCTCCTACTAGCCTTTGCAAAAGCTCATATCAAGCTCCAATTCACCGAGTACCTACGCTAGAAGTCTCTTGGACTGACCCGAATATTATAAATAAGACAAGGGTCAGACTATGCCTAGATATAACATTAAATGATTTAATGACAAAATAATATCTAGTATAGAATGAAAATATCATATAAATCAGGATATAAAGTGAGATATCCCAACGAATTATCAAAACAATAACTAACATCATATAAATCATAAGGATAAACCAACCACAATCCAATCAATATCAATAAATAGAGCCTGTCTATAAAATACTAAATCATCATAAAAGTATGGTATAACGGGGACTGACTACACTTTAGACATACGGTCTCTAGCATGGTTAAACTCATCATAGGAAGAGGAACAATATAGCCAACCCACTACACATTCACATACCGGAACCAAATGGGAGACCAATGGCCGTATGCCTACTCCAGGAACCCAGGATCTACTAGCCACATGCTATGTAGCCAGATCTAATCCTGCAGCCTTAGTTACCTCGAAGGATATCATGACTCATATCTACTAATGACTCTTCTATGCATAGTTTCAATCATGACCCTACATGTGCCCCTATAAGTAATAAACTTTGACCTATGTGACACAGGGGTGGTCGTACATTGGGAGAGTCATAGTTATATAATATAAGGTGTCACGGATCTGGGGCGCGACCCTACGATCAGGCCCCTGGTGGATTACTAGCCAATCTGGTTTACTCTCAAACAATAAAGGGAGCTGGGCACAATGTGGATGACATATAGTACTAATATCTGATATCTTCATATATATATATATATATATATGACACATGATTACACCTATAAGCTAAACATGGCTATAAGATACTTACCGCAACGAGTATCATTATATACACTCAAATCCCGGTTTGAGTGAAATTTACTTACAATTAATAATCAAACAAATAACATAACGATGTCCTATACCATCGCATGTTATTCGAATAATTATTTAATGCTCATAAACTACTCGATCCTTACTAGATATCTCTATGTAACAAGTTTGATGAATAAAGGGAAAATTGTTACCGAAAGTCTCTACCACACGGTATCACTAATACATTTATTCAAATTCCTTATCACATAGAAATAATAACTTTATAAATAATATCCAAGGTAACCAATAAATAAGTTTATATTTTATGTTTGAAAAACATAACAATTTATTATTTAATGTAAACATTGTTTGATATAAGGTAACATTTGATTAAAATATCCATTAGCCTTGGAATTTCCTTTAAAAGTCTATATTATAAGTTATATAATCTTTCCCAATTTTATATATACACTTAATAATAATATCTATATACAGATAAGAATTTATTATTCTATTTAATCTTCCTTTTAAATAATACTATTAACTTCTCTTTATTTATTTATTAAACTATAATTTATATTTACATTCGTATATAATATATAAGTGTATATATTAAAACTTAAGTATATTTACTATATGTATTTATTTTAGTTTACTTTTTTTATTAATCTATATAAATATATATATATATATCTATATTAGTTAAATTTATTTAGCTAATATTATCATGCACACACTCAGAATTGTACACGCACACACAACATTTGCGCGTGCATGCATGCACCAAAACACTGCATATACACAAACACACAATACTGCTCACATCTTCCCCACTGGTGTACTGGTCAGCCATGACCGGGCCATTGATCAACCATGGTTGGAGCCGTTTAAGCTCTAGGTCTTGCGTTGAACGATCGATTCCGTTCCCATATGTCGTATACTTCTTATTCCTATTTTGGCCAATGACTCATATCCTATCCACTCTTCCCTATGTGCAAGCTAACACGGTCGAATTCAATTTATGAAGGAGGACAAAAACGAAGATACAAAGTAATGCACATATACTTAATTCAGATTTTTATCTTGCATTGAAATGAGAAAGAATGTGACATAGATAAGAATGTAAGAACACTCACTTGGATTGAAGAATAACACTTACCTTGCTAGCCCTTCTTTCTGCTCTTTTCCCTTCACCGTTCCACCTTTTGCCACTTACTGTTATCCGCTTCGACTTTAAATTGGTGATCAACAACTTCATTTCTCGATTGTGATATGGTGAAAAGCTATCTAGAAGCGTGATTTAAGTCTATTGGAATTTATAGATTTATTTTTGAATTTATTGAAATTATTAAAGAAGCGGGGTTTAGGGGTAATGATTATTTTCTAAAGTAAGAAAATGTTATCATTGGCATTGTATTTATAAGATAAGGTGAAGAATCTAAAATTTGAAAAGCCTAAAAATTAAATAGCCAGGAAACTCAATTTCTAGGGTTTGGATGATGGGGTTGAACTGTTGTGTAACGACCCTGAATTTTTGATATTTAAAATGTGAATATTTAAATGAGTTTAAATATTCGAATGATGGTTTAATTAGAAAATTCGAATATCAAAGTGAATTTGGTAAATTAATTATAGAATTTAATCGTTAAATCTGGATAAAAATTTGAATCTTCAGTTTTGAGCTGATTAAAAATAATATGAAGTCTTAGAAAATTCATATTGATTATACTGAAGATAATAAAAGTTTTGGAATTTAATTTGAAACTGTTTTGTTCAGTTTTTAAATTCTGTTGTTTAAATTGAATTTAAAAAATAGCGGTCCGGGGCACAGTCTCGGAATTTGACGAAACCAGTTCCATTGGATCCGTAATATTGTATTATTATCGGATTTCAATTTTCGTAATATTTGGAGTTGTTGTGTGAGCGTACGATATATAAACGCGCTGAAATTTATATCGAAGAAAATAATATTGTATATATTTGGACTGGTCAATATATCTCCCATCAGTGCTTTTTGCTTTCATTTCTCAACACCTGTAGCAAACCAATGCAGACACGCAAGGCAGTTAAAAATACGTGTTCTCCGTGGTATAACACGCGTGCTCCTTATACTTTCAAATCGAGATACAAGCTAATCCCTTACTTCCCTCTTCAGATTCAAACGAACGAAAAACAACATCAATTAATGGCCGCTCTCCCCTTCCAATTTCACGAAGTCGAGTCTCTTTCCCCCTTCAGTTTCGACTTCCCTCTTTCCCAAAAATCGAATTCGAAATCGCGATACAATTCATTCGAAAAAGAAATGGCGACGAGAACGACGTGGTCTCGACTGGAGTTCGTGATGGCGACGAGGTGGCGTGGCTCTTGGCGGAGGCGACTCGTGATTGAATCTAGTGAGGGGCTCGGCGAAGATGCCTAGTCACGAGCAGGCGATGGACGTAGGCAGAGACCAGTTCGACTGGGGTAGGGGCTCGATTCGAGCAGCTCGTTTTGATCGAGAACGTGGCGGCAGGCGAGTGGATTCGCGAGCACGAGACTGCGTTCGAGCGTGGGGGCGCTTGACTTCGGATTGGGGGTCGTGACGAGCTAGGGCATGTCATCAATCGATGGTGGCTCTCCGACGAACTTCGAGTATGCGATCGATAGTGAGGTATCTTCAGCTATTTTTAAATTTTATATTTACCTCTCAGGAAGCTGGAAGTAATAGTTATAGTATGTAAAGAAAATTCTGTTTAGGTTAATATAAATTTATATATAGATGTAAGTAGGAATTTAGAGATGCTTATGTAAAAAAATGAATTTTTAAAACCTATATAGATTGTTTTTATAAGTTTACAATTTCAAAAGATAAATGAATATACATATTTTCACTTAACTAGTTATTTTAAAATAACGTATTATAGAGATTAAACTTATTTAATTGACTTGTCTAAATTGTTTTGGTAACTATAAAATATTTTATTAAAGGGAAAATTTATTCAAATCAAAAACTGTTAGTTAATAAAAAAAATAAGATTACAGTGAAGGAAATTTTAAGTTTTATTTCGCCAATAAACTTAAAATTTAAAATGAGGATATTTATAGTAGTTTGAAAATCGTGGCCAATGCTAATAGATTCGAAAATTTCATTTGTATAAGGTCTAAATCGAGAAAACAAACTGGATGGAAAAAGGGATTGCAAATTAAAAGCTAAGGTGAGATCTCCTCACTCAGATTTAATTTTGAATTGCAGTTATTGATTATGTGATTGCTATTGATTGTGATATTAGATATAGTAGGATATATCTATATATATAACAATATATACATATTGGCATATGTATATATTGGAGTTGATTGATTTCCCGCCTTGTATAGCGGATGAGACCCTATTGCGCCGTTAGTAAGCGGATGATATTTTTATAAAATCCTATATACCGCGATATTCCACCTCGAAGTGGAATTGGTATTGTGCTAACATCTGTGGATGCAGGGAAACAGGTTGGAGGGATCCAACAGGATTCCTCAAAACATTTGAATTGATTTCATATGTTGTGTGATTGATTATTTATAATCTGTGTATGATTATATCTGTGATTGAATGTGCTGAAGGCTAAAAATTTAGCCGAATGTATTTTTGGTATCGTTGGATACCAAAAATAAATGAAATTGGATTTTTGAAATTTAAGTAAGAAATTTCAAGTAAATTCTTTTGAAAGAATTGAATAAATTTAAAAGAAGTAATTTTTAAAAGTGTAAAATTGATTTTTGAAATGTTATCGAATTATTTCAAAAATATGGGAAAAATTGTTCTAAATGGATTTTGAATAGTATTATTCGAAAGTTGGAAAATTTATTTGAAATGGAATTTTAAATGGTTTGGAAGATATAAAGGAATTTATTTTAAAGGCGATAAATTTGTTGAAATCCAATTGATAATTGATTTTGTATTGAAGAAAAAAATATTTGGGAAATCGATATAAAAATCTATTTGGTGTTTGAATGAAAATCGATTTTCGGTGTTGAGAATAAATTTGTAAATCGATTTGCAAAATGATTTGGTATTTGGGATAAAAATTAGAATCAATTTGAAATTTGATTCGGTGTTCAAATAAATTTAGAAATCAATTTGGAATTTGATTTGGAGTTTGAAATAAAATTGAGAAATCAAATTGAAAGTCGATTTGGTGTTAAAAGTGAAAATTTGGGAATGTAAATTCCAAATGGAAATTATGAAATGAAAGAAAAATTTGTTTAAAAATAAACGCTGATTTATTTTTAAGTGTGAAAGTAAATTTACGGATTTTGAACGTAAATTTTAAATAAATCAATAAGGATTTATTTAATTGGTTTAAATGGACCGTTTGAAGTGAAAGTGTATTTTCACTATAAAGCTGAGTATATTTTCCAAAGTAGCTTTTTAAAATAAAATTTAAAGGTTCTAAAGCTGGTTTTTGAAAAGATATATTTGGAAATATATTCCGTGTAAGGAAAAGTGATTTGAAATTTATTTTCAAAGTGATGAAGTGTGGAAATAAATTTACTGATTGGGATGTAAATTTAAAATAAATCGATAAGGATTTATTTAAGTGATTTAAATGAATGTGATTTGGAAATTGTTTTCAAATGGTTGAAGTATAAACCATATATCGGGAAGATATTTGAAATTCAATAATTTGAGAAATTTATTTAAATCTGATGATTGTTGTGAATATTATTGATAGTTAAATCACCTAATATCAATATTGCCTTTGAAATGGCACTTGAATTTGTTTTAAAACAAACGCTTATTATTCGGTTTAGCCGGGAAAGGACCTTTGTGTCAGATAACCCATTCCGAATAATAATATGACGATATGGATCGCATTTGCTATATTACAGCATGATGGGGGGTTCTCGCTTTGCGGTTTGGTGGCGAACGGGAGACTCTTACCACTACATGTCCCTGAGTGGGATGGGTTGGTTATGCAGTCGAGAGGCTGGCCGTAAAAGTAAATGCGAGGTGCCAGTGTATGCCACGGTGGGTCTGGGATGGTTGCAAAGCCTACCGGTCGCCACTGCCTCGTGTGGGCTATTACAAGTGGTATCAGAGCATCCGGTTAAGCGACAACCCTGCTCTGTTGGGTGTTACTCATTAGAGATAGAGTCAGTAGTACTCTAGAATGAGTTGAGTGTAATAATATATATGAGCGCGTATTTGTTAGTGAATACAAAAATTTGTTTTGTATTGTGTTGACTTATCGGTTGATTGTTTATAGATTCTGGTCGGTGCAGTCTGGCCAACTGTAATCGATAGGGGTTTCTAAACTCTTAAACAAGATAAACTGACACAGTATAGTTTTAAATAGGGTAAATGAAATAATTTTGCCCAAAACTATTTTTGTATAGAAAAGAAATGATTTTCTATGAATAATCATAAAATATGAATGTTTGGTTGTTAGGAGGTAATAACATTGAAATATTATCATTGTTATATGAAAAAAAAAATGATGAATAAGAAATTAAAATAATAACCAAAGATTTGAATATAAATTCATTTAACAAATGAAATTTATAGATATGAATTGAAAAGATGAGGAACTAAATTCATATACAAATGGAATTTGTAAATATAAATTGTAATGAGATTTATAATTGAAATAGAATTCCGGAGAGAATATTTGAAAATAAATTCATTAATGGAAATGTGAAATTTAAAATGAATTTGTGAGTAAACGAATGAAGCTACATTTGTAAATGAATGAATCGGAATTGAATAATGAAATGGATTGAATTCAAGTAAATAAACTTGATAATTTATTAATTCATGAAGTAATGAATTGGAAGTTAGTTAAATTAAAGTTGAGTTGTAAACTAAATTTAAAATGGGTTGAATTTGCAAATAAATTCAAGTAAGTAGAAATTAATTGTAATTTCCTTGTTATTGATTAAGTAAATTCGAGATGAATTGAATATGAAAATTTGAAATTTAAAATGGATAAGTGAGTGTACTAATTGAATTGAATTAGTAAATGGAATAAATTCGATAAATGAAAACCAATCAAAGAAAATAAATTGAGAATTGTTTATGGAAAATAAAAATAAACATAAATGATAAACTTGAGTTTTGAATTGAAATGGCTTAAGTAAATATTGGATAGTAACTCAAATTTAAGTGAAGCTTTGAAATGGTTAAATGGAAACTTAGTTGATTAATAAGTTGGATTGCGAAATTGAATAGTGATAAATGTATAACTTCAGTAATGAAGTGAAAATAAATACAAGACGTGTATATAAATATTTGCATTGTTGTTGTCGAGTTTTGTACGATGGTTTTGAATAAATCGAATGTTTTGTGAATATGGAATGTAAATTTAATTGAATGGAATCAATTTAAATGATTGTTAGCTCAAGTAATCATTTAGTTGTATGAATATTAACAAATCTGAATAGAAAGAATTATCGTTTGATAAAAACGAGACTATATAAATTATATGAGTTAATAAAAACAAATAGAAATTGATTTTTGTATCAATTGAAATAGATATGAGTAAGATTCACTTAGAAATGAATTGAATATAAGAAAGTGAGTTGTTAATCACTTGAATTGAATAGAAATTGAATGTAAATTAGATGGAAGCGATTTAAGTTGAATTGAAACCTTATGAATTGCTAATGAAATTTATTTTGAATCTATTGCTTATGAAATCTATGTATTTGTTATTGAAATAAGTGAATTGTTAAATAGATTTCCTATATTTGTCACTTACATGTTTAAACTGAGTAAGTGCAGGTGTTTGGAAGCCGTTTAGCTGCATTTTGATTTCGCGAAATGCTTAAAAAAATAACCACTTTGCTTTAAAATGCTAAAAGGTACGCCTACACAATAAAAATAGGAAATATGAATTGTTTTCTGCTTTTCCGACCGAGTGGGTCGATGTATATATATTTATATCTTTTGTCATATTGCAAAAGCTCCTCCGTACAAAGGAGATTCCGCCAAAATTTTCTGAAAATTTTGGGAGTTAGAAAAAAATTTTTGGAATTTTTGAAATTTTTTACTGACGATAGAAGATTTAAAAAAATCGGGAATTGAGATAAAAGTGAATAAAACTCAATATTTGATATTAGAAGATGAATCGAATTTAATAAAAAAATTCGAAATGAAATTCTGAAGGAAACTTTTGGAAATAAAATTATTGAGATTTGAAATGAATTCAAATAGAATTGAAAATGCAACGTTGAATGGAAATGAATGTATAACTTTGTTTGTAAAGTGAAAATAGATAATTATATTGAACTTAAGAAATGAATGAATGGTGGAATTCTTAAGTAAAATGGGTATTGAGAAATCCAATAAGTGAATTTGGACATTATCGTTCAGTAAAATATACAGGCATTGTAAAGGCTAGGAAAATGGAATTGGATTTTGATTTCGAAGATAAATTAGAATTTGCTCGGCAAAGGTATGTATTTGAATTTCAGTATGAAATTTGATGTGATTCTGATTTTGCCACTTGGCATTTTGTTTTCTTTTGAGATCTGAGAGTCCGTAGGGACGTTTTGTAGTCGTACCGTGTTAGCCGCGCAAAGGAGACGCTGGCGAAATTTTTCGAAAATTTCGGGTGATAGAAAAATTTTGAGAAAATTTTGAATAATTTAAAGTTTGAATTCAAATTTAAATTTGAATTGTGAAGTAAATGAAATTGTTTGAAAACTATGAAAATGTATGGAAAGTTAACTGAAGTGATAACAAATCTTTAATAAAAAGATTTGGATTTGAAAATTTGTTAAAACTATTTGAATTTAAGAAAATAGTTAATGGGAAGTAAAGCATTTTTCCTGACTTGTAATTTCGGGACGAAATTCATTTAAGGGGGGAAGATTGTAACGACCCTGAATTTTTGATATTTAAAATGTGAATATTTAAATGAGTTTAAATATTCGAATGATAGTTTAATTAGAAAATTCGAATATCAAAGTGAATTTGGTAAATTAATTATTGAATTTAATCGTTAAATCTGGATAAAAATTTGAATCTTCAGTTTTGAGCTGATTAAAAATAATATGAAGTCTTAGAAAATTCATATTGATTATACTGAAGATAATAAAAGTTTTGGAATTTAATTTGAAACTGTTTTGTTCAGTTTTTAAATTCTGTTGTTTAAATTGAATTTAAAAAATAGCGGTCCGGGGCACAGTCTCGGAATTTGACGAAACCAGTTCCATTGGATCCGTAATATTGTATTATTATCGGATTTCAATTTTCGTAATATTTGGAGTTGTTGTGTGAGCGTATGATATATAAACGCGCTGAAATTTATATCGAAGAAAATAATATTGTATATATTTGGACTGGTCAATATATCTCCCATCAGTGCTTTTTTGCTTTCATTTCTCAACACCTGTAGCAAACCTATGCAGACACGCAAGGCAGTTAAAAATACGTGTTCTCCGTGGTATAACACGCGTGCTCCTTATACTTTCAAATCGAGATACAAGCTAATCCCTTACTTCCCTCTTCAGATTCAAACGAACGAAAAACAACATCAATTAATGGCCGCTCTCCCCTTCCAATTTCACGAAATCGAGTCTCTTTCCCCCTTCAGTTTCGACTTCCCTCTTTCCCAAAAATCGAATTCGAAATCGCGATACAATTCATTCGAAAAAGAAATGGCGACGAGAACGATGTGGTCTCGACTGGAGTTCGTGATGGCGACGAGGTGGCGTGGCTCTTGGCGGAGGCGACTCGCGATTGAATCTAGTGAGGGGCTCGGCGAAGATGCTTGGTCACGAGCAGGCGATGGACGTAGGCAGAGTCGAGTTCGACTGGGGTAAGGGCTCGATTCGAGCAGCTCGTTTTGATCGAGAACGTGGCGGCAGGCGAGTGGATTCGCGAGCACGAGACTGCGTTCGAGCGTGGGGGCGCTCGACTTCGGATTGGGGGTCGTGACGAGCTAGGGCACGTCTTCAATCGATGGTGGCTCTCCGACGAACTTCGAGCATGCGATCGACAGTGAGGTATCTTCAGCTATTTTTAAATTTTATATTTACCTCTCAGGAAGCTGGAAGTAATAGTTACAGTATGTAAAGAAAATTCTATTTAGGTTAATATAAATTTATATATAGATGTAAGTAGGAATTTAGAGATGCTTATGTAAAAAAATGAATTTTTAAAACCTATATAGATTATTTTTATAAGTTTACAATTTCAAAAGATAAATGAATATACATATTTTCACTTAACTAGTTATTTTAAAATAACGTATTATAGAGATTAAACTTATTTAATTAACTTGTCTAAATTGTTTTGGTAACTAAAAAATATTTTATTAAAGGGAAAATTTATTCAAATCAAAAACTGTTAGTTAATAAAAAAAAATAAGATTACAGTGAAGGAAATTTTAAGTTTTATTTCGCCAATAAACTTAAAATTTAAAATGAGGATATTTATAGTAGTTTGAAAATCATGGACAATGCTAATAGATTCGAAAATTTCATTTGTATAAGGTCTAAATCGAGAAAAAAAACTGGATGGAAAAAGGGGTTGCAAATTAAAAGCTAAGGTGAGATCTCCTCACTCAAATTTAATTTTGAATTGCAGTTATTGATTGTGTGATTGCTATTGATTGTGATATTAGATATAGTAGGATATATCTATATATATAGCAATATATACATATTGGCATATGTATATATTGGAGTTGATTGATTTCCCGCCTTGTATAGCGGATGAGACCCTATTGCGCCGTTAGTAAGCGGATGATATTTTTATAAAATCCTATATACCGCGATATTCCACCTCGAAGTGGAATTGGTATTGTGCTAATATCTGTGGATGCAGGGAAACAGGTTGGAGGGATCCAACAGGATTCCTCAAAACATTTGAATTGATTTCATATGTTGTGTGATTGATTATTTATAATCTGTGTATGATTATATCTGTGATTGAATGTGCTGAAGGCTAAAAATTTAGCCGAATGTATTTTTGGTATCGTTGGATACCAGAAATAAATGAAATTGGATTTTTGATATTTAAGTAAGAAATTTCAAGTAAATTCTTTTGAAAGAATTGAATAAATTTAAAAGAAGTAATTTTTAAAAGTGTAAAATTGATTTTTGAAATGTTATCGAATTATTTCAAAAATATGGGAAAAATTGTTCTAAATGGATTTTGAATAGTATTATTCGAAAGTTGGAAAATTTATTTGAAATGGAATTTTAAATGGTTTGGAAGATATAAAGGAATTTATTTTAAAGGCGATAAATTTGTTGAAATCCAATTGATAATTGATTTTGTATTGAAGAAAAAAATATTTGGGAAATCGATATAAAAATCTATTTGGTGTTTGAATGAAAATCGATTTTTGGTGTTGAGAATAAATTTGTAAATCGATTTGCAAAATGATTTGGTATTTGGGATAAAAATTAGAATCAATTTGAAATTTGATTCGGTGTTCAAATAAATTTAGAAATCAATTTGGAATTTGATTTGGAGTTTGAAATAAAATTGAGAAATCAAATTGAAAGTCGATTTGGTGTTAAAAGTGAAAATTTGGGAATGTAAATTCCAAATGGAAATTATGAAATGAAAGAAAAATTTGTTTAAAAATAAACGCTGATTTATTTTTAAGTGTGAAAGTAAATTTACGGATTTTGAACGTAAATTTTAAATAAATCAATAAGGATTTATTTAATTGGTTTAAATGGACCGTTTGAAGTGAAAGTGTATTTTCACTATAAAGCTGAGTATATTTTCCAAAGTAGCTTTTTAAAATAAAATTTAAAGGTTCTAAAGCTGGTTTTTGAAAAGATATATTTGGAAATATATTCCGTGTAAGGAAAAGTGATTTGAAATTTATTTTCAAAGTGATGAAGTGTGGAAATAAATTTACTGATTGGGATGTAAATTTAAAATAAATCGATAAGGATTTATTTAAGTGATTTAAATGAATGTGATTTGGAAATTGTTTTCAAATGGTTGAAGTATAAACCATATATCGGGAAGATATTTGAAATTCAATAATTTGAGAAATTTATTTAAATCTGATGATTGTTGTGAATATTATTGATAGATAAATCACCTAATATCAATATTTCCTTTGAAATGGCACTTGAATTTGTTTTAAAACAAACGCTTATTATTCGGTTTAGCCGGGAAAGGACCTTTGTGTTTGCATTGTGTGTGTGGCGGGAGGTCTTATGGTAGTTTCATTTTCCAAAAGCATTGCGAATCTGTTTTATTTCTCTTTGTGAAAATAACTGTTTTACGATCTCATACCAGTCACCATGACTGACTCGGAGTTTATTGTTCCCTTCTAAACTCTGGGTGCCCAAAATTTTCAACACGGGCAACCTAGAGTTATTTTATCAGGATATTCTGCAGCTTTGGGAATAAGCTGGATGGCAAGACGTACTTCCGTACTTGTTTTTTATTTCCGCTGTGTATTCGACAGGTTTATATAACTGTCCATTGTAGTATTAAGTTGTATATTTACTCTGATTGATGTATGTATAAACTGATATAGTTCTTTGTTTTAAAAGACAAGTGATTATCTATTATATTTTGTTCCACTGCGAAATGTGAGATTCTGATGTGTTTCTGTTTCTGTAGTTGTTCTTCTTCCTTTTTCTTCTATCTTTTCTTCTACCTCTTCTTTTAACCCTAATGGTTCGGTTTTTCGGCATTCGATTGCGCGGCATTTGATACAGTGGACGTATTAATGTCGACTTTCGAGCGTCGAAAAAAAATCGTGATCGTTACATGTTGGGCCTTCTTTTCACTTTCTTTCGTGTTCTTTTTCTTACTCCATAAACCGAATATATTCAAGCCCACTTACTAAATTAATTCTACCATGCTAAATTACTTTTTAATAATTTATTTCATATTTTACAAAAATTATTTTCTATTATTTTATTTATTTAAGTAATCATTTTATCTAAATTATTTATTAATTAATTTCTAAATTATATTAATAAATTTTTTCTCTTATCAAAATAAACTCTATTAAAATTTAATTTATCATTATTTTCAAATAACTTATTCTTATTTTCATATACTAAAAATAATTAAATAAATTATTAAACCATTATTCTTTATATATTTAATTATTTACATTTCGGTATAATATTTCTTACCAAATTCCAAATCATTAGTTTTATTTCAAATAATTAATTATAATCTTAATTAATTTATCATTTATTGTTATTTAATAATTAATTAATTGCTCTTCGATAACGGTTGCTATAGACTCCCCTTTAAGAAAATTGCGTCCTCACTATTCCTTTTAAGGGAAAGTCTATAACCAACTAGTTAAACTCTAGCTCTCTACACCATCAATTAGGTAAATAAAAGAAGAATAAATTGCATACCTGACTCATGCATATAAGAAAATAACTCAGGATAGGCCTGTTCCATGTGTTCCTGGGTCTCCCAGGAATAATCTAGTAGGTTATTAGAGCATTGCACCTGCAATCATAAAGATTAAAACTATTCCAATTGGATATATAAGTGAATCATCGATTAATAACTGTCTCTTACCCGATCCCATTTCCATTGGGGAATTTCAAATGGTTGCAAAAGACTATCGAGCCTTTGATGTTCTACTTATACTAGTTGACACGTCATACATCCTTTCACAAACTTACCTATATCACGCTTCATCCCTTCCCAAAAATATAGATGCTTCATGTCCATATACATCTTGCTACCTCTGGGATGAATGGTATAATGCGATCGGGGACAATCACCCATCACCTCTTTACGGAGATTATCCAACAGTAGCATGACTAGTTTTTCTTTTCTCCGTAAGCAACCTTGTGCATCCATGGAGTAACTGATAAGATCATCATCATTCTTTCCTAACTCCAACATCTGGATGACAAAAAGAGTAGACGAATCTCGCCTTTAAGCGTCAACTATTCGGTCTATCAAAGATGGTCGGCGATGAGACTAGCCAACTCACACCAGAACCAGCTTCCGAGTCTCTATCCCGAACATCAAACATGGAAAGAAGTTCTAAATCCTTTTAGTCAGCTATCATCATAGGGACCACAGCTTGGTGCTTTCTACTTAATGCATCATCATTCCATTTACATTGCATATACTGAATCTTGAAATCATATGCTGCTAAAAATTCAAGCCATCGTTGTTTCCTAATATTTAAATCCTTCTATGTAAATAGATACTTCAATGATTTATGATCTATGTATATCACAGATCATTCTCTAAGATAGTAGTGTCGCCATATGTTCAATGTGGACACTATAGCTGCAAACTCCAAGTCATGTATAGTGTATCTAACTTCATTCGGTCTTAACTGCCTTGATGCATATGTTATGACTCTTCCTTTCGGCATAAGCATTGCACCCAAGCCTAAGCCACAAGCATCTTCCAAATCCTGATTACCTTTAGGCACTATCAATACTGGTGCATTTGTAAGTAGCTCCTTTAACTTCTTATAGGCTTCTTCACACTTGTCCATCTATATAAACTTCATTCCTTTCCTGATGAGTTTAGTCAGAGACTGTGCTACCGTCGAGAAATCCTTGATGAATCGTTGATAGTAACCAACCAATCCCAAGAAACTTTTGGTCTCCGGAACTGTCTTTGACCTCTTCTAATTATGTATCGCTTTGACCTTAGCTGGGTCCACAGTGATACCTTCTTCTGAAACAACATAGCCAAGAAACTTCAATTGCCTATGCTAGAAAATGCATTTGGAGAACTTGGCTTTTAACTCATTCTACCTTAGAGTCTCCAATACTATCCCGAGGTGCTTTTCATGCTCCTTCTCGGACTTATAGTATACCAAATTGTCATCGATAAATACTATGATGAATTTATCCAAATATTTTTTGAAGACTCTATTCATAGATTGACAACATGAGCTAGAGCATTCATCAGACCAAGTGGCATTACTAGCCATTCATACAAGCCATATCGAGTTCTGAATGCTATCAGTGGGATGCTACCTTCATCAATCCTAGGCTAATGGAATCCAGTAGCTAGATCCATTTGTGAAAAGATCTTGGCTCCACTAAGCTGATCAAACGTCGATCCTAGGAAGTGAATATTTATTCTTAATGGTCATCTCATAAAGCTTCCTATAACCAATAGATATACCTAAGAGAACCATCTGCCTTCTTTACAAATACTACTATGGCTCCCCAGGGTGAATTGCTTGATCCCATGAAATGCTTCGCTTTCTAGTTCTATCGGTTGCTTCTTAAGTTCCTCATTCTCCTTCGCTGATATTCTAGTCGGAGGTTGACTTACTGGTTGAGCTCTGCGAATTAGGTTTATTAATAATTCTACAGCTCATTTAGGAGGTAAATCTATAACTAGCTAAAAGATATACGGATATTCCTTAACCATTGGAATTCGATCGATGTCATTTTCAATTTGAGCTTAAATAGCAAATAGAGATCCTCTGTAATCCTCGCTAATATCTCCAAGAATTATACAGATCCTTTCCTTCAATTTTGGGTGACTTAGAGTCGCGAATCTCTCGAGACATAGAAGGTTTGTTTCATAATGCTTAAGCTAATCCATCCTGAGTATAATTCCAAAACCCATGTATTCAAACACATGTAAGTCATAATAAGAAGAATAATCACCCAAATGCAGTTCAACATCATTACATAACATCTTGAGGGTCACATATCCCCCAATGGGATTCGTAATCCTTAAGGAAGTGACAAAATAAACCACATCAATATTGAATCTATCTACTAGTTCTTTCGATATGAATGAGTGTGATGCACTTATATCGAATAAAACTCTAATAGATGAATCTTTAAATAGAATCATACCATCTAAGGCTGCAGGCTTCTTCCCCTTTCCTTGAGAGGTACTACCAACTGTCTCAAGTGCATTAAGCTTTCCAACTTTCCTTGGGCAAGCATTAGCAACGTGTCCAACAACTCTATAATTCCAACATACTGGCTGAGATGGTGCTACGTGTGGCTGTGTGCATTCCATAGAGTAATAACCTATCTCCTCGTAGTTTTAATACACTAAGTGATCCTTAACACTGTTCTTGTCTTATTTCTCTTCTCTCTTTTCTTGCTTTGGTTTAAAGAACCTTGGCTTCTGCTTCTTAAATGAAACCTCCTTTTCCGACTAAGAGTGAATTTTCTCTTAGATTCTTCTTCCCCACTGCTGCCTTTCTCTTCTCCTTTGAGCCTCTATGCACCATTTACAAGCTTCTCAAATGCAGTTTCCAACTAAAGAAGGAGCATTTTCCTTAGGCTAGAAACAAATTTCCGATTTTACTTCAACGATGTGTTGATGAGTTCAATACCATACTTTAACAATGCTTCAAATTTTGCAACATACTCTGCAACAAACATGGTTCGTTGCTTCAAGTCTATAAACTTATGAGTCATGGCTGCCTTCTAGCTTCTGGATGAAACTTCCTTTCAATTTGGCTTTTGAAATCTTCCCAAGTCAGCTCTGACTCATCCACCTCTGCTACTAAAAGATCATAATAGTCCAGTGCCCTTTCCTGAAGCTGGCTGGAAGCAACTTGGACCTTCTACTAGTCAGTGATTCCCATACATGTGAAGATGCTTTGACATGTCTTTAGCCAATCCCGCACTCCTATCACTCCCTCTATTCCCTTGAAGAATTTTCCTCTATGTTTAGCATAGTTGTTACATAGTCTGGCAAAATCAAATCGAGGAGTGGGGGAGCTTGGTGTAGTGGAAGCACTCGATTTCTAGATGTTCCTCACTAATTCCATAAGCTGCTCGGTAGTCATAAAGACTCCTCTAAATCCACTGGACTAACTGAATTCGCTCAACCAGCACGAGGGCCATCCATTCCTCACTTTTGCACTTGAGTAGGATATAGGTTAAGGGTATTCAGAAGTAGTAATAATATATCTCACAAATAACAAATATGAACCTAGATGACTATAGCCTATAATTACCATATATACCTCGATAATATATTTAAGTTATCTACCCAATACATAAAGGAAAAGGTCTCCTAAGTTCATCTAGACCACTGACTCGTGTCTCTATATGATATGTATTGTTCTAACTTGCTTTGATACCATTTGTAATACCCCCACTTCTATACCCATACTATCAAGAGTATTATTAAGTAATATGGTCGAGTAATACGAATAGTGAAGTTATATGGGGCACACACATGAGTATTCCCTTGGACGAACATCGGTATCCACATCAAATAATAATGATCTTACTTACCATATTCGCACTCTGTCTCAATACAAAGCAATTCTCCAGGATGAACAATACACAATCACAGATAAATATACAAATATTTATCAGAGAACACAATGTCAGAAAGCAGCTAATAAAATATAATATATATATAGTACATAGTCCAATGGGCTACAAAATGATGGTTACTAGCCCAATACATAATACCTTACCAAATACATCAACTACTGCTAAATCTGTGCAGTTAAAGCGCTCGGTGGATTCAATGCGGTAGAGGTGCAAAAAGTCATAGCGGGGATGTAGCGAAGATATAGCGGGATATATCGGATTACTCTAAAATAGCATATAAATCCCATACTTGTTGTTTTTACAAATATATAGATAGTAATTATGTGAAAAATTAACATTCAATTGAATTATAATTAATACAAAAATAATTTTAAATAAAAATATGTGCAAATGTATTGTAAATGAACGTAAAACTGTTATATAACTTAATTTAATTTAGTAGAATATTAGAGTATTATCATTTCTAAACATATATCGAAAATTCAATGAAACTAATTAATTTCATAATTTTTATAGCGTATAAATATCATTTTTCAATCCAATTTTTTATAGAAGATATAGCGGAAATAGTGGAATATAGCGGAAATAACGGGATATAGCGGAAATAGGGGGGATTAAAGCGGAAAGGCTATATGTTGGGGATATATGGAAAAATCATAGCGGTAGGAATCCGCTATAAGATATATCGGAGTTATAGCGGGGATATAGCGGGGCATTAACTGCACAGTACTAAATATAATGAGGCCACAAACTAATTAGGGAATGTATCATCCTTTCTCTCCTACTAGCCTCCATAAAGGCCCATATTAGGCTTCAACTTCATTGAGTACCTACACTAGAAGTCTCTCGAACTGACCCGGATATTGTAAACATACGGGTCAAACTATGTCTGGATATAACATTAAATGATATACTGACAATAAAATATCCTATATAGAATGAAAATATCATATAAATCAGAATATAAAGTGAGATAGCCCATCAAATAAGCCAAACAATAAATAACATCATACAACTCACAGGGTAGACCAACCACAATCCATTCTATATCAATAAATATAGGTTATCTCTAAAATACTAAATCATTAGAAAAGTATAGGCATAACAAGGACTGACTACACTTTAGACATAGGATCTCTAGCATGTTAAACTCATCAAAGGATCAGGAACAATATATGCCAATCCACTACACATTCACATACCGAAACCAGATGGGAGACCAATGGCCGCATGCCTACTCTAGAAACCCAAGGTCTACTAGCCACATGCCATGTAGCCAGATTTATTCCTACATCCTTAGTTACCTCAATGGAAATCATATCTCATATCCACCAATGACTCATTTATGCGTAGTCTTAGTCATGACCCTACACATGACCCTATATGTAACAGACTGCTGGTCTATGTGACACAGAGCTGGTCACACACAGCGATAGCACAAAACTATATAATAAAAGGTATCATAGATCTAAGAGCAACCCCATAATTAGGTCACCAAGGTGGATTACTGGTCAATATAGTTCACTACTGAAACATAAAGGAAGCTGGACACAATGTGGACATCATATAGTACTCTATCCTATATCTTCAAATAGCTCCGGATTTGTATATACCAACACATGGCTACACATATTAGCTAACACATGACTATAAAATACTCAACCCAGCGAGTATCAATATACATACATGAGTGTAATCCCCGTTTGAGTGACATTTACTAACAATGAATAATCAAACAAACAACATAACAATGTCCCATACCACCGCATGTTATTCGAGTAATTATTTAATGCTCATAAACTACACTCGATCCACACTAGATATCTCTATATAGCAAGTCCGATGAATAACCGAAAAGTGTTACCGAAAGTTCCATATTATATGGTATCACTAATCCGTTTATTCAAATTCCTTGTAACATAAAATAATAATCTATAAGTAATCAATAAATAAGTATATATTTTATGTTTGAAAAACATAACATTTTACTATTTAACGTAAACATTGTTTGATATAAGGTAATATCCAATTAAATATCCATTCGCCTTAGATTTTTCTTTGATGTCTATATATAAGTTATATAATCTTTATTAATTTTATAAATACACTTAATAAAATATTTATATACAAACAAGAATTTATTAATGTATTTAATCTTCCATTTAAATAATACTATTAGCTTTTATTATTAATACGAGTACATATGCACGGCCAGGTGGGCCTGCATTTAACCACAATGTGCATGCATTTTTATTTGTACTTGTGGAAGTAGATTTGATAGTAGCATCCCCACATTTGAACGCCGCCTAGGCAGAAACCGCTATTTTTTTTGTTCTGACTGCAATAACTTCTTTATACTAACTCGGAATCAGGCAAAACTTCGACCGATGAATTCTTAGCTAAATTATCGACAATATGGTACACTCGGATACTTCATCTTGTGAACGCACACTATAGTTTTCCAAGTGAACTGACAGTTTACTTAGAAAATAACATGGCACAACATCCTCATATTTGAACTCTTCCTAGTGCAAAAGCCGCTATTTATTTTATTCAGACTGCTATATTTTCTTCATACTAACTTGGAATCCGGCGAGATTCGACGGATTAACTCCCACCTAAATTACGGACAATATGGAATACTCGGATACTTCATCTTATGAACGCACACTGTAGTTCTCCATGGGGATTGACAGTTGTACTTAGAATATAACAGGATACCACATCCTCATATTTGAACTCCGCCTTGTGTAGAAGCCGCTATTTTTTTTGTTCAGACCGCAATATTTTCTTCATACTAACTCGAAATCCGGCGAGACTTCGACCGATTAACTCCCACCTAAATTACGGACAATATGAAACACTCGGATACTTCATCTTGTGAACGTACACTGTAGTTCTCCATGGGGACTGACAATTGTACTCAGAAATAACAGGCTATATTCCCATATTTGAATACTATTTCTTTATAAGATGTAAAAGGATATATTTGGAATTTCAAAAAGACACTGAGTAAATCTATTCAATGAATTCTCTTTATTAGTAGTAATGATAGAGTGAACGATTTCCATTATTATAATGAGGGGTATTTCTGGTATTTCAAAAAGACACGGTTGAATTCCTATTCAAGGAATTCTCATTATTAGTAGTAAAGATAAAGATAAAGATTAGTAGTAAAGATATGTGATGTTGACATAACAATCCATGGGGACTGACAGTTGTACTTAGAAAATAACAGGCTACCACATCCCCATGTTTGAACTCCGCCTAGTGCAGAAGCTGCTATTTTTTTTGTTCAGACTGCAATATTTTCTTCACACTAACTCGGAATCCGGCGAGACTTCGACCGATTAACTCCCACCTAAATTACGAACAATATGAAACACTCGGATATTTAATCTTGTGAACGGACACTGTAGTTCTCCATGGGGACCGACAGTTGTACTTAGAAAATAACAGGCTACCACATCCCCATATTTGAACTCCGCATAGTGCAGAAGCCGCTATTTTTTTTGTTCAAACTGCAATAACTTCTTCATACTAATTCAGAATCCGGTGAGACTTCGACCAATTAACTCCCACATAAATTACGGACAATATGGAACACTCGGATACTTCATCTTGTGAACGCACACTGTAGTTCTCCATGGGCACTGACAGTTGTACTTAGAAAATAATAGGATACCACATCCCCATATTTGAACTCCGCCTAGTGCAGAAACCGCTATTTTTTTTGTTCAAACCGCAATATTTTCTTCATACTAACTCGGAATCCGGCGAGACTTCGACCGATTAACTCACACCTAAATTACGGACAATATGAAACACTCGGATACTTCATCTTGTGAATGTACGCTGTAGTTCTCCATGGGGACTGACAGTTGTAGTTAGAAAATAACAGGCTATATTCCCATATTTGAATATTATTTCTCTATAAGACGTAAATGGGTATATTTGGAATTTCAAAAAGACACTGAGTAAATCTATTCAATGAATTCTCTTTATTAGTAGTAATGATGATGGGTATTTCTGGTATTTCAAAAAGATACGGTTGAATTCCTATTCAAGGAATTCTCATTATTAGTAATAAAGATAAAGATAAAGATTAGTAGTAAAGATATGTGATGTTGACATAACAATCCATGGGGACTGACAGTTGTACTTAGAAAATAACAAGCTACCACATCCCCATATTTGAACTCCGCCTAGTGTAGAAGCCGCTATTTTTTTTTGTTCAGACTGCAATATTTTCTTCACACTAACTCGGAATCCGGAGAGACTTCGACCGATTAACTCCCACCTAAATTATGGACAATATGAAAAACTCGGATACTTCATCTTGTAAACGTACGCTGTAGTTCTCCATGGGGACTGACAGTTGTACTTAGAAAATAACAGGCTATATTCCCATATTTGAATACTATTTCTCTATAAGATGTAAAGGGGTATATTTGGAATTTCAAAAAGACACTAAGTAAATCTATTCAATGAATTCTCTTTATTAGTAGTAATGATAGAGTAAACGATTTCCATTATTATAATGAGGGGTATTTCTGGTATTTCAAAAAGACACGGTTGAATTCCTATTCAAGGAATTCTCGTTATTAGTAGTAAAGATGTATAATTTATGTTTGAAATACACTTAATAATAACATTTATATTTACATTCATATATAATATATAAGTGTATATATATATTAAAACTTAAGTATATTTATTATATGTATTTATTTTAGTTTATTTTTATTATTAGTATGTATTAATATATATCTATATTAGTTAAATTTATTCAACTAATAATTTAACGCATACACTCAGAATTGTACGTACATAACATTTGCATACACACACTCAAAGCATTCCACATACATGCACACAATACTGCTCATACCTTCCCCACTGATGCACCAATCATCCATAATCGGTCCACTAGTCGACCAAGGGTTGAGCCTTTTAGGCTCCAGGCTGCGCAGTGATCGATCGTTTTCATCCCATTATGTCTCCTACTTCGTATTCCTATTTAGCCCAATTATTCCTTTCCTATCTACTCTTCCCTATGTGTAAACTATTGTGATTGAATTCAATTTATGAAGAAGGATAGAAATGAAGATATAGTGCAATGCATATATACTCAATTCAAATTTCTAACTTGCATTGAAATGAGCAATAATTTGACATAGATATGAATGTAAGAACACTCACTTGGATTGAATAATAACACTTATTTTGCTAGCTCCTTCTTCTTGCTCTTTCCCCATTCACTGTTCCACCTTTTTCCACTTATTGTAATTCACTTCCACTTTAAACTGATGATCAATAACTTGATTTCTCGATTGCGATGCGTTGTAGAGCTATCTAGAAGCCTGATTTAGGGCTATTGGAATTTATAGCATTATTTTTAAATTTAATTTAAATTATTAAAGAAGCAAGGTTTAGAGGTAGTAATCATTTTCCAAGCAAGAAAATGTTATCGTTGGGGTTGTATTTATAAAATGCGGTGAAAAATCCAGAATTTGAGATGTTTCGAAATAGAATAGTCAAGAAACTCAATGTCTAGGGTTTGGATGATGGGATTGAAATGATGGGCCTTGTTTTCATTTTATTTTATTTCTTTCTTTCATTTTCTCTTTCTTACTTCATGAACCAAATATTTTCAAGCCCGCTTACTAAATTTATTCTATCATGCTAAATTATTTTCTAATAATCCATTTCATATTTTACAAAATTATTTTCTATTATTTAATTATCTAATTAATCATTTTATTTAAATTATCTGTTAATTAATTTATAGATTGTATTAATAAGTTTATTCTCTTATCAAAATGAACTCTATATTTGCAAAATTTGACTTATCATTAGTTTCAAATAATTTATTCTTATTTTCATATACCGAAATAATTAAATAAATTATTAAACCATTATTCTTTTTATATTTAGTTCTTTATATTTCAATATAATATTTCTTATCAAATTCCAAATCATTAGTTTAATTTCAATTAATTAATTTTAATACCAATTAATTTATCATTTAATGTTATTTAATCATTAATTAATTTCTCCTTGATAATGGGTTATTACACAAAAATCTGAAATTTTACAAATTAAGGAATTTGGGGAATCTGACTTTTTCATTAAGTCAAGCAGATATACAGATATACGTCCAAAACGGATATCAAATGAAGGAGATATGGATTTGTTTAAAATAGCGCACATTTTAAAGCAAAATATATCAAGGCCCAAGTGGAGTGAGGAGAAATTTTGAGATTTGTGCCTATATAAGGTAATTTCTTAACCCTAATTCACCTCATTCTCATTTCTTTTCATCCTATAGTCGCCACTTCACCTAGTGTCTATTTCTCTTCTTCTTCCATAAACCCTAAAATAAATCTTTTCAAAATAATAGTTAATTAAATTCCTATAAAAAAATAAGATAATCGAATTGAAAAGAAGGGAGAAATCAAAACAAAATAATTATATGCTAAATAAAGGAGAAGAATGCCAAATCAAATTGGATAAAGGGGATTTGTTCAAAAACATTATATAAGGTCAGTGGATTTATCTATGAAATGAGTATAGTGTAGATAAACATTTCAATTTCATTTGTATATCTATTTTTGTTCAAAAATATGATTTTTAGTTAGATTGATTTTTTTCAATGAAAGATTAAATCACTTAAAATAATTATAAAAACCTAGAAAATGATTTCTCTAGTATAATTGATGAAACTTAGAGGGAGGGCAGATTGAATAAAGTCCACCCTTAAAATTATATTGATATGATTTTATGTAATAGATTTGAATTGATTTTAGTCAATGAAAGTGAGTCAATTTATACATCCTTTAAAAATCATCTAGACCTAATTTTATCAGCTTTGAATAAAATTAAATTTACGTAGATGAATTATTGAATAGTCCTATATAATCAATTGGATAAATTACACAAATGTTGGTTATGATAAAATTTTAAATTATATAAAAATAATTGTTTAAAGGTGATATTATACAAACTAAAAGTCATACCTAAAGTCCCGAATAAAGGTAAATGAAAAAAAAAAGTGAACAGGGAAAATAATCCCAGTTCAAAGGCTTGAAATTCACATTCGAACCTCTAAATTTAAGTAAAATAATACCCAAAAGAAAGACATTGAATTTTAACAAGGTTCAAACGTCTGAATTTCACATCTAGATGTCAGAAATAGGAGCACAATGTCTTGAGGTTGATTCAGCTGTCTAATTTCCTATAGCTATTTTGGCATAGCGAGTCAAGCATTTGAACTAAAGTTTGGACAACCGAAAGATGTCTAAATGTTATGGTCAGATATTTGAGTTACCGCATGCAGCCAGTTGAACCTGAATCTAATGTAGGCCAAGCAGGATAGCTTTGGGAAAACATGTTCCCACTTCCTTAACTTTCTAGAGCTCATGTAACTGCATGAAGTTATGTAACCTTGGACTTGTTTCACACTTAGTGACGTACCAGAGTTTTGCTTCATGATGCTCTATAATGTGATACTCAATGCGACATGCGATTATGTTGAAGTTAGTTGCTCTGATCGTTAATTTAGTAGACATCACCCGCATATTTAATTTTTATACTACAGGTGGGGCGGTGAGGAGCGGAGATGTCCCCTATAGCAAAATTGGCCAACGATTAAGCATATGCACCTATGGGGTAGTTGAATTGCTGTCGACCCTTTTTGCTGCAGGATAATGGATTTATAGCGTAGGATACAAGCACTAAAAAGGTTGTTTACTCGATGCATTGGTGGCAAGTTATCATCAGGATTATGTGTTTACTATGTGTGCGCTCAGGCACTGTGATGTATACTTGGTGCATGTGCAACATAAACTGTTTACCATTGAGAATGTCTGCTCAATGTATAGTTTGGCTGTTTACTATCAAGATCGCCCGATCTGGGCATTCCTAGTTTTATTCATCTACAAGATTTCCAACCTCCAAGTGAAAATACTTGCAGATTACTATTGGATTTAGGCGTATTAAATGTTATTGCCCTATAGTGTGTAAATTGACTAATCCCTTTTACGTAGTACAGGCACATAAATGTACACCTTTATATTATATCAATTATAAATGATAAACTAATTGCCTATTGACATCATGCCACTAGTGACATTACTCACTCACCAGACCTTGTTTGATCCCACCTTTTTTCCCCCTTTATACCTATTATTAGATGATAAGGTAGTAGATGGTGCAGTGAGGATAAGATGCTTTGGAGGAGGTGACCCCATGCCACGGAGCTATATTTATTATTGTCATTCTCTATGTATCTTATTTCACTTGATAGTTAGACTTATGTTATATTTCTATTTGCAAGGTCTATTTAGACATATCTTATTTAGACTACTATTTTATTGAGTCGATAATAAGTTTAGGAGATCTCAATAGTTATATTTTATTCCTTCCGCTATGAGATCTGAAAATGTAGAATGTTTAAAATTATATTTTGCCTATGTATCATATAAATCAAAAAAGCTAACGATTCGTACTTTTTGGCACGACGCGAGTTCAAATGTCATTTTGGGCTTTGGATCTGTATGTCCAAGGTATAAGTAGCTACAACTTTTCAACTTTCACCAAATACATTTCTCACCCATGCTAGATCACTATATGGCTAATCCTTCATATCCCCGTTTCCCTAAAACCATATTTTGAAGTTTACTAACATTAAACCTCTTTTAATACTAGTATCTTTTGTAACTTAAATAATATACATATAACAATTTATAAACACATTTAAATAATTACATAAGGACATCCAAAACTTTACGAAAGCTATCAAACTTTCTAAAGGCAACAAAATAACTACAAGCACATCCAACAATTAATATAACTTTTATACTTATTAATTTATAATACTTTATAGATCAATCAAATCAAGTGGTATTTTAGAAGACTACTTATATTCGATTGTGCAACTCATAGGCGTGAATTTGGCCAGCAAGTATTATTAGGCACTTCGAACATTAAAGTTCATGTTGTTACTTCATTTTAGTAGTGTGACATTATGTCCAAATTAATAGCTTACCTATTTTCAAGGTAAAATCATATTTTAAATCTTTTAAGCAACACCCCTAAGTAATGATATATTAGACACACATTCTCTTCGTCATCATCATATCACTTTTGATACTTAGAGCTTGGTCATGGTCAAAGCTCCAAAAACATGCATATACAATTATATAGTCCAACTCCAAAAGTCCTTAGTTCAATAATAACAATTTTCATTAATAAATATGCTATGGCCAAAGACCTTGACTTTAAGGTGACCATAATTAATCGTGATATTCATACAACAAAGGAGACGAATTCCTCATTGAATAGTGCTTCACTTCTAACACTTTAACAGAGACCCACCTATAATTAAATCATGAACATCATGCATTATTTACCTATAATCAAAGTGGAGTTCTCATGTTATAGTTCTACAGCACTCTCAAGTCGAATAAATATCATAAATCATCATATAGAGATTCCTTATTTGATATAGTTGTAGTTAACTAATAGGAAACTCTTATTGAGTCAACATGTAGTTATCCCATAACTACAAGTAACTCCTTAGTACCTTAGTAGTTGTTTGCATAAAAAATTGGCATAAACACCCAATAGAGATTTTATAGAGAAATAAATGAAGAATATAAAATGAAAACAGAGGGAACAAGTAGTTAAATAATAGAAAATCAAAGACAAACAAGAACATAATAATTTATAGTGGTTCGGCATTGTGCCTACGTCCACTTTAAATAGACAACCTTTTAATCACTTTTTCAACTTAGTACAGTAGGGATCGGATAAAAATCCTTAGTTTCAATAGGGTTTGAAGCAATAAGTAGTGTAAAAGTCCCAAAAATGAACAATCAAGCCTGTATTTATAGAGGAAGATGGCGGAATATCTCCCTGAAAATTCGGCAGAAGGATCTCTAAAAGAATATGGACCCATAAGAGGATCGCATAGCCCAAATCTCAAGAAATAGGGATCAGGGTCGATCCCTATTTTGGAGGAATTTGGTGAAAAAAATCCTTATGGAGCTTCTCCATGTTGTAATATGCTTAGCCTCCAAGTTTCATGCCAATTGGGTTTGAAGAACTTGAGTTATTTCTCGATCATTGTTGCAACATGTTATGCATCCTAATTCTGGCCGACCCCGATGGAGGGAAGAAGTTCGATCCATCTTGCTTAGTCATTTTGAGGTGTGAACCCTAAGGTAGGCTCCCTAGGGTCCCCACATCTTGTTCTCAAAGTTTCATATGTATTGGACTTATGGATTTTAAGATATTGATGGTTTTCCATTGAGTTGCACCTGTCTAGCTGAAATATGCCGATCCCTATGATTAAGAGGGAATATAGCCGATCCCTTTTCTATATTCGAATTATATTCCATACCTACAATGTTATGTATCTTGATTCCGTTCAACCACAATATCATACTACCATCTGTACTTGACTCTGGATCCCACAATCATCGCTTTGGACTTACTGGCCTTGATGACAGTCGAGTCTAACTTGTCCAATCAGTTCACATATATCCAGGTCAAAATGCTTGATAATACTTGCCCTCAAACGTATGTCTTGTGCTGAACATAACGTGCTTTGAATCGAAGCAAGTTAGAGTCGTCGATAAGAAATCCATCTAGTTTTCTGAATATTCACCATCCTTCCATCAAATTATTTTTCCAACGTGTTGTGTCTCTCTTTAATGCCATGACGCTTAGTCAATTTTCAATAATATAAACTCAGAATTATATTTATAAGTTGATATCTATGTTCGGTTTTTCAAATCTAGTAATCTTTGGCTATCTGATCCAGTCCCCGCCTTGAAAGCTTCAGGTTTGAATTCAATTTCTGTTGATTTTAGAAATTGAACTTTTAGAATATACACATGCATGTTCAAGTACACGCTCTTGTCATTGGCTCCCGGACACAATTGCATGCTCATGGGTCGTCGTCAATTTTTCATTGAATTAGATGCAATTCCATTTCATTTTATACTTATTTACTTCATATAGTTTTTTAGGTACATGTTTGCATGCACATAGGGTTCATAACCGATCCCTTCTCTCTCTCTCTTTTATGTTTATAGGGATCGACATTCCTCTAGCCGATCCCTCATTCCTTTTTTTGTTATAATAGGGAGCAAAATTTTTAAAACCGATCCCTTTTTTCTCCTCTCCCCTCTTATTTCATATATGTTGATAGGGCTCGGATGGATTCTCCGCGGGTAGGGATCGTACCCAATCCCTCTTAATATTAGGGACTTGCTATTTTTGGCTTCATGGAGAAGGGAAAGGTGGGCTAATCCCTCGACCCCCATATATAAGCAAATATATTTCTTCTCTACCTCTCACTTTACTTCATTTCTTTCCCTTTCTTATTTCCTTCAAGCTTACCTACGAACCCTCCCCTTCCAATTTGAACCTCGATCCCTTCCCTTCAAATCAAATACCGCCTCCATCCTTATACTCGCCATCCCTTCCTGCTTTGGACCACCATTCCACCTTTGATTTGAATCGAATTCCAACATTTCCCTTCAAGAAACTCGTATTTTATACACTTAGGTAGATTTTCTTGCGTTTATCCTTTAATTTGTGACGAGATGATGGGTTCGGTCCAGTTTCTTGCTTCTAGCATGGGTAGAATTGGGAGGATATGAGATAATAACGGTGGCGATGTTGGGTTTGGTGAAGTGATTAGACAGGAGCAGGTAAAGAGTGATGAGATTCGTGGAGACAAGGCATGGAAGTTTGTTAAGTGGAGGCGTCGGTTGTTTGTGGAGCATGGAAGGACCGATTGCGATGGAGTATGGAAGAGAGGGATCAGAGTAAAGATTTGACTGAATCATGGAGAAGGCTAAGTATAGGGATTAGTGGTGGAGTGTATGAGAAGGGATCAGTGATGGAGTATTTAGCTAAGGCATCGGTTTTATTGATTTAGGCATAGGGATCTTTGGCGGAGTGTTTGAGGAGGGATCGGTTATACGTTTTATGAGAGGGATTGGTTGTATAAAGGGGTCGACTACGGGGACTTAGCTGATTCTAAGCCTTGAATTGAACTTGAACACTTAAGCAAACTAATCCAAATTCACCTACATGAACAATTAGAACCAATCCCAAGTTAACGAACTTGAACATATGACATTAATGGACAACAAGACTTGCATATCCAATATCGAACTCAAAATTGAACGAATAAAATCCCGGGACTCATAATATGAACTAAAACTTAACATATTGGCCTCAATAATGGACTTCACACTTTGATATGTTAATAGTCGATCCTAAAGCTTACACAACCATTAAATCTAAATCTAATTGAAACGATCAATGTTTGCACAAAAAATGGACAAACACCTCAAAGTTGTATGATTTAGTGGATCTTATGTTGTTCTTAGCGATTTGAGTAATTTACGCAAATATTATGAAAAGCAGGGGCTAAACTGTAAAAAGACACGCAAATTTATAGTGGTTCAGCCAGAATGTGCCTACGTCCACTTTATATGTTATTTCTCTTCTCTTCTTTTGATTACAAGTACAAAGCTTTCATACAAGTAAAAGAAAGTTGTTTGAAAGTTCCTTCCGTGCTTGAGCTCTCAAAACTTGTCCCCATTGTTGTACCCCTGCCCCTCTATTTATAGAGTGAGGTTGGGGGCAGGGGTCTTGGATGTATATAGCTGCTGGTGGGCCTGGGCTGACGCAATCTGGCCTGGCACACCTTGGTTCGGCATCCCATGGTTCGGTGGTAGGAGTGCGATGGTGTGGACCGGTAATGCTTGGTCCGGGGGTTTGGTTCGGTGAGGTTGGTCCGGTGGTTGGGTTCGGTGAGGTTGGTCCGGTGGTTGGGTTGGCGAGGCCGGATGAGAGTTGGTTCGGTGGGAGACCGGATGTAGGTTGGTTCGGTGGGAGACCGGATGTGGGTTGGTTCGGTGAGGTTGGTTCGGTGGGAGACCGGATGAGAGTTGGTTCGGTGGGAGACCGGATGAGAGTTGGTTCTTGCCTCTCGGTTCGGTGGTAGAAATGTACACAACACTTGCCCCCCAAAGTAGGGTATGTGCGTGCGCATGGCGTGCTTTGCTTTAAGTTTGGAGGAGCTTTCTTCCGGTTTTCATTACCGAGCCAACCGGTCCGGCAGTCCACTTTCGTCTATAAGTAGAGGCCACGTGCCACCGTTATTCCCTACCAAGTGTAACAACCGAACCAACTTTCATCCCTCCCAGCCGAATCAACTTCTTTGCCGAATCACGTTGCTAGCCTAATCAAGGTGAGGTTCTTTTTGCCGAATGAATTCACGAGTTGAGTGCCGAATGAACTTTCGAGTTGAGTGCCGAATGAACTTACGAGTTGAGTGCCGAATGAACTTTCGAGTTGAGTGCCGAATGAACTTTCGAGTTGAGTGCCGAATGAACTTACGAGTTGAGTGCCGAATGAACTTACGAGTTGAGTGCCGAATGAACTTACGAGTTGAGTGCCGAATGAACTATTGACCTGTTGCATTTGCCCGCCGAATGAACTGTTGTATCGAGTGAACATGTGTTTCATACTTCGAATTTTTAAGCGAAATTCCAGATTACGCTGCTTGTATATTCTAACGATATACTTTTCCCATGTTTGCAGACAAATGTCTCGAAAAGTTGAAACTCGATCAGATAAGAGGAGATCCGGGGGTGAAGGAGAGTCCTCGGCCGTGCCCCCAGCTCAATCAGGATCGGAGCGTCATGGGCCTGCCCCAAGGTCATTAGTGGATGGATATGGTCCCCAGGAGCTGCTGGATTCCCCGCCTGACTGCTTTCCTAGCTCTCTCAAAGAGGAGCAACTCGATGTTATATCTCGTTCCTTTGGGATCGATAGAGCCCTCATGCTGCTGCCGGGCCCAGGTGTCATGCCCTACAGTCCTCCCGAAGGATACTTTGCTTATAGTAGGTACCATTGCATGTGTGGTGCTATCCCGCCACTCAATGCTTGGGTAGTCAGCTTCCTCACGTACCTGAAGGTGGCCCCATTCCAGCTTCAGCCCAACTCTTATGCCATACTGGTGAGCCTTTTTGTTATTTTTCGGAGGAAGTATGGTCGTGCTCCCTCCAACCGGGAGATCCGGTACTTGTATAATTTAAGGGGCTATAAGAAGGGGTCCCCATATATTAGCTTGGAGTCTGCTGTGACCTTCAAGCCGGTCCTGGACCTGTACTCCAAATTCAGCATGTTCAAGAAAGAGTGGTTCTTTGTTAGGGACGACTCCGTCCCCATCCGGCGCTTTACCTCTGGATGTAAGTTGATGCTTTTACTTATAATTTTTATTCCGATTGCGATGCTTCTTCTCATACTTTCTCATTTTTGCTAGCGACAGGTGGCTTTCCAGTTGTGGAGACTGACCGCCTGGTTCAGACGGCGGCGGAGATAGAAGCCATTCTTGGGAAATACAGATCATCTGCCTACTTGATTAGAAATGCGATTCTTCTGGAATATAACTTGATCCTTCCGCAGCAGTCTGTAGTTAAGTTGAGGGAAACGGCGGAAGAGAGGGCGGCTGCTCAGGCTAAGGGAGGCGTTGCGGCAGAGGGTGGAAAGAGAAAACCATTCACGAAACCTCCAACCGTCGGAGGTAAGAAACTTAAGAGGTCGGACGGTCCTTCTCCCAGCAATTGTCCACTTACTCAGGGGGAGATAGATGCGGAGGAAGAAAGAGGTGAGGCGGAGGGCGGAAGTGACGTTGAGCGTCTTGGTGATGATGGTGGCGATGGACAGGGTGGTGATGGTTCCAGGGCTCTGTCTTCCGGGCAAGTAGGCGAAATGCAAGAGTGGACGGATGATGCTCTCCGCCAAGCTTTTGAGGGGTTGGATGATGATCCGGCTTTGGTAGAGAAGACCGGGAAGGTGGACAAAGCCGGGACTGGTGCAAGTGAGTCTTTTCCGACCACTCCGGCCAAGGTGGCTCTGACGACTCAAGGTGAACTCTTGACCCCTGCATGCTTCACTAATGATAGGGACTTAGGAATATTTTATGACCCGCTCCCGTCCTGGAATGAAATCCAGGACTTATTGCAGTATCCCACTCCTCCCCAGGGTTTGTACAACCACAACTGTGTTTCTTTTCCTTTTCTAACTTGTAATCTACTGCGTTTCTTGAATCATATAGTAATGTAAGATTGTGACACTTGTTCTTTATATCAGGAGCAGGCAAGACGCCCAAAGCTTCAGACCTTCGACACAGGCTCGAGCAATATAAACTTTCCAAAATTTCTGCTAAGCCGAAGCCCTCAACCCAACGCTCCGGGGATGTAGTCGGATACCGTCCTCTTCTTGGGGTCATCGAAGAGGGTATTCAGCAGAGGAAGAGGAGTCATCCTTTATCCGAAACTTCGCTCTGCCCTCAGCCTCCGGCTCAGCCTATTCATGATATTACTGAGGAGGGTAGCGAGTTTGTACCTTCTCCACACCCGTCCGGAAACCCTTCTGTTATTCATATCGACCGTCCCGACTTGGCCCGTAATCCATTCGCGGGTCATCCTGATCTGGATCCAGGTTCTCATGATATTACTTTTGACGAAGTCACTGGTGAACACCTTCTCCCCCGTAACCCCATGGTACGAGTACTAGATGAAGCCAAGTCCTTAGATCTCGATCTACTCACCACTCGTATAGTCACTATGGGAGACGAGGCCAAAGCTAATATTGATCGGGTGGCAGAGGAGACCAAGAAGCTGATGGGGCATCATGCTCGGCTGGTTAAGGCCGGAGAGGAGATTGGGAGCGCCAATATCCGACTTCGATTGGTGGTTTCGGATCAGGCCAAGCAGCTTGCGGATCAGGCTATCCAGATTTCTCAGCATGAGGCTGCTACTGGGCGATTAAGGAAAACCATGGAAGAGGCCAGTCGGGCCGAATTGTGGAAAATGGAAGCTGCTTGCAAAGAGCGGATTGACATGGCCATTGCCACAGTGGATGAGGTTCGAAGAGCGGATCTCGAGCAGGTGGAGGAATTGTCCGAGAAACTTGAGGCTGCAGAGCTTGCCCAAGCTAAGTTGAGGGAAGAGATGGAGGTGATGCGGAGGTCCCTTCAGGCTGATTGCTCGAGATACAGACTGGAGAGAGATGCTGCCGTCGAAAGGTTGTCGGCCTCCGATGCCCGGATGAGGGAGTTTGAGGAGAACGAGGGAATGATGGATGACATGCTCCAGGACATGTATTTCCGGACTTGGAAGCAGGGCAATCTCTCTTGGATGGATGATTATCCCAGGGTCATGGCCAAGACCTATCTTCGGGCTTTGGAGGAGGCTAAGGCTGATGCAGATAAAGAGGGTGGAACGGTCTTCAGTATGGATGTGGTCACTGCCCAGTTCACCAAGGAGGAGAAAGTGGCGGTAAAGGAGGGTATGCGGCTGCTTGCTGCTGAAGAGGCAGGTGTGCAGGTAGAGGATGACGACCAGGATGGTCAAGAAGCAGGTGCTGGTAAGTTTTCCTTTCTAGTCTTTCCGTTAACTTGGTTACTCATCACTAATGAATCCTTTTTATGACCGGACAGGCGGGCAAAAGAGCAGGGACAAGACTTCGACGCAACCGGCTCCCTGATTGGACCTGGAAAATTCTTTTTGTAGGCTTGACAGTGTTGTATCTGTTAGTCTTAAGACAGTAGAGTAACTTCTAAGTTGTAATTCTTGCTACTTGTAATAATATTATTCTTGACGTGTAATTTTTTAGCTTAAGCTGATTCTGTCGTTTCTTGAATATTTGTTGCTATTTCGACATATCGTATGAGACATGTAGCTATTATGTATATTCTTGTAATTAAATTGTGTTTGATGTCAGATTCTGGTTTTAAATCATAATCTCATGACTTGCAATGTTAGCGTGTGGTGTGAAAAAATTAAATTACAGTCATGCATATGCACATAAAGGAAGAAAATACCGCCTTTCATGTTCTGTTTGTAAATGGCAGTTTCGAATAACTTGTATGACCAAGCATGGAAAACAGTCGAATGCCCTGCCATCTGATTGTGAATCTCTGCATCCATTGGCGGGTATCTCTTACCCTGCATCCTGTACTTTATGGTTTGTTATAGAGGATAGGAGGAAAGTTTTTTTTTAAGTAAAATTGAAACATGTGAAATGGTAAAACTTCCAGTCACGGAAGGCCTTCGATGTGCTTAAGTTCGTGGCAAACGGGTTTTGTAGTCACTTTCCCTAGCTGTGGGTCTTGGAGACATTTGTCACCCATCTTACGCCTCCGCGGGGAGTTAATTCTTTTTTACCACAGCCGCACTTAAGACACACCGGAGCCGAGATCGCGCACAGTAACTACCCGGGCCATTATGGCCCGTACTCATGGGTATTATTCGACTTACTGTGGCCGGCTAGCGTGGGTGCCGATCGTCAACTGTGAACTGCCCCTGGCTGGCCACACCTTATGTTGGGGCTTATAATCGGTTCACAGTCGCCGGCGAGCCTAACGCCGTAATGAGCTGCCTCGGCTATAGTCGGCCTTCTCGGTGGCTTATAATCGGCTCATTACAGTTGGCTTTAAGGGCCGTCGCGAGCAATGAGTTAACCCGCAGCAGAGGGATGCTGGAGCAAAAGTGTCTCATTGGCGAGGGCATAGATTCGCATAGTACCTGTTGGGTCTTGTCCACGTGAAGTTGCATCGTGGAGTGCTTTGAATAGAAATGCTATATGCTCATGATTTTGTTCAACAGAAAAGGATAAAGTTAACAAGCAGCCAAGATACAAAGGAACAAGTTAAAAAAGAGACAAGGCTTTTTTAAAGTGGTTCGGCACGAAAAAATGCCTACGTCCACTGATTCTCTTTGTTAATTCACTTCATATGGGCAATACAAGTTAAGAAAAGTATCGACGGAGGTGTTGGATGTTCCATGCCCTCTGGAACACCTCTCCGTCCACTGTTGACAAAATATAGGCTCCGTTGTGGAGATCTTTATGAATTACATATGGTCCATCCCAGATTGGGTCTAGTGCTCCGGGGCGAGGGAAGATTCGCTTGAGGACAAGATCCCCTTCTCGTAAGGTACGATGCTTGACTTTGGAGTTGTATTGTGCTGCCACCTTTTGCTTGTGGGCTGCTGTTTTTAGGACTGCATCATTCCTTCTCTCCTCGACTAGATCCAAAGACATGTTGAGGAGCTCTTCGTTCTCTTCTGGGTTATAGTGGATCCTACGGTGGGAAGGCACAATGGTTTCAACTGGGAGCATAGCCTCCGATCCGTATGCCAAAGAGAAAGGAGTGTGCCCTGTTGATGTTCTGAAAGATGTGCGGTAGGCCCATAGTGCCGTAGGGAGTTCATCCACCCAAGCGCCCTTTGACTTTTCGAGCTTCTTTTTGATCAGAGTTTTCAGAATTTTGTTGACTGCTTCGACTTGTCCGTTTGCTTGGGGATATGCTACGGATGAGAAGCTTTTGTGAATTCCGTGTTCTTGGCACCAGTTGGCGAATTCCTCGCTGTCAAACTGAAGTCCATTGTCTGATATGATTTTTAGTGGGACTCCGTACCTGCACAGAACATTTTTGATTAAGAAGTTGATAACTTTCGCTGAAGATACTTTATTTAGAGGTTCCGCTTCCACCCATTTGGTGAAATAGTCGACTGCTACAATAGCATATTTGGCGCCGCCTCGACCCATTGGCAGTTCACCGATTAAGTCAATTCCCCATACTGCAAAAGGGCCAAGGGCTGGTCATCTGAGTAATCTCGGTTGTTGGTAGCCGAGGGATCTTAGCAAACTTTTGGCATCTGTCACACTTCTTGACGAAATCTAAGGCGTCCTTGCTTAAGGTGGGCCAGAAATATCCGTATCGGAGTATCTTTATTGCTAACGTTTGCCCTCCGGTGTGATCTCCGCAGCTTCCTTGATGAATGTTGGATAAGATTTCCTTGGCTTCCCTTCCGGCGACACACCTTAACAATGGGTTAGAGAACCCGCGCCGGTAGAGGATGTCTCCTTGTATTGTGTAGCGGGACGCTTTCCTCAAGATTTTCTTGACTTCGTTACGCCCGTCGGGTAGTGTGCCATTCTGTAGGTAGTCTCGGATGGGAGTCATCCAAGTTGCCTCTTCGGTTGCAGCTATCAGATTCACTTGCTCAAAACTTGGGATCGTTTGCTTTGAGACAGTTACTGCTCCGAAGATGGCGACGTCTCTCATACTTGCTTGCTTTGCCAATTCGTCGGCCTCTTGGTTCTCTTCCCGAGGGATGTGTTTGACTAAGTAGTGGTCCAATCGGCTGAGAAGTAACTTGGTCTTCTCTAGATATGCTATGAGTCGCTCTTCTCGAGCTTGGAATTCCCCTAGTATTTGATTAACAATAAGCTGAGAATCGCTGTGAAGACACAAAGAATTGGCTCCGATCTCGATAGCAATTTCCAATCCGGCTATTACTGCTTCATATTCCGCATCGTTGTTGGTGGCAGCGAACTCCAACCTTATAGCATAGTGCAGTTTATTTCCCCTGGGAGTGATTATTACCACACCTGCCCCCGAGCCTTGTTCGTTAGATGCACCGTCCACAAAGAGATTCCACTTGATATCTTCTGTTATTTCCAGTTGCTCCTTATCCTCGTTGGTAGTGAATTCTGCAATGAAATCAGCCATGGCTTGTCCCTTGATGGCGGTGCGAGGGTGATAGGTGATATCATATTGACTCAGCTCAATACACCATTTAAGTAGTCGCCCGGAAGTGTCGGGACGATGGAGTACCTGCCTCAGTGGTTGATCGGTCAGAACTTTGATGGAATGGGATTGGAAGTAGTGACGTAGCTTTCGTGAAGTGATTAGTAAACAGTATGCTAACTTTTCAAGCTTAGGATATCTGACTTCTGCCCCAGTAAACCTTTTACTGACGAAGTAAACTGGTCGTTGCGTGCGGTTATCTTCCCTTACCAAGGCAGCGCTTAGAGCGTGAGATGACACAGCAAGGTATAGGTATAATTCTTCGCCTTCGCTTGGGGTCGAGAGTACCGGTGGTTTCTGGAGGTGTTCGATTAGGTTAAGGAAAGCGGTCAAGCATTCGTCCGTCCATTCGAACTTTCCTTTATCTTTCTTTAGAGCTTCGAAAAAGGGGACGCACTTGTCCGTTGCTTTGGAGATGAATCGGCTTAGGGCAGCCACTTTTCCATTTAGGCTTTGCATTTCCTTTCGGGTGGAAGGTATCTTGATGTCCCTTAATGCTCGGACTTGTTCAGGGTTTGCTTCTATCCCTCGGGCATGGACGATGAATCCTAAGAATTTTCCCGATGACACTCCGAAGGAGCACTTTAGTGGATTCAACTTCATTCCATACTGTCGAAGTACCTGGAACATTTCGCCTAGGTGGCTTACGTGATCTTTGGCTTTCCGTGATTTTACCAGCATGTCGTCTACATATACTTCCATTGTTCGTCCTATTAGCCCTGCGAACATCTTGTTGACGAGGCGCTGGTAGGTGGCTCCTGCATTTTTAAGTCCGAAGGGCATCACTTTGTAGCAGTACAAACCCCGGTCGGTGATGAAACTAGTGTGGTCTTGGTCGGGAGCATGCATAGGAATTTGGTTATATCCTGAGTATGCATCCATAAAAGACAGGAGTTCGTGCCCGGCTGTGCTGTCTACAAGTTGATCGATTCTGGGAAGCGGGAAGCTATCCTTTGGGCAGGCGTCGTTTAGGTTGGAGAAGTCAATGCAGGTCCGCCACTTCCCATTAGCCTTCTTTACTAGTACCGGGTTGGCGATCCATTCTGGGTAAATAGCTTCTCGTATGAAGTCATTGGCGAGTAGATTCTTTACTTCTTCATCGAGGGCCGCTGATCGCTCTGCCCCCATACTTCTCTTTTTTTGTTTTACGGGCGCCTTGGTAGGATCAATTTTTAAAACGTGGCATGCTATGTTGGGGGAGATTCCGGTCATGTCAGCGTGTGACCAAGCGAACACATCCAAGTTGTGGCGGAGAAAATCAATGAGTTGTTCCTTCAATTCAGTTTTCAGCTGCGACCCAATTTTCAGTAGCCTACTTGAGTCGTGCATGTCTACAGATATAAACTCCATAGCCTCTGCAGGCTCGGCGGTGGCCTCCTCCTCTTTGTCCCTAGGGTCTAATTCATTGAAAGGGTCGCTGGTGTATCGAAGAGGAGGGGCTTTCTTTAGTTGCTATGCTTCAAGGCTTTTTGTGCAGAGGGCAATCTCTACACCTTTCCCTTTATCTCTCCTGTGGTTGTTGCGAAGTTCGGTTACATAGCAGTCTCGTGCAATATCTTGGTCTCCTTCCACTTCCCCTACCCCATTGTCTGTTGGAAATTTCATTTTCAGGCACCACGGGGCTAGGACAATCTGGAAGTCAGATAGGGCTGGTCTTCCTAGGAAGGCGTTGTAGGCCGAATGGTTTTCTATCAGCACAAACGTCTGTTTCCTTACAACGGAGCGGGGATGGCTTCCAATTTCAACGAAGAGGTCCAGCTGCCCGATGGGCATTTTCGCATCTCCAGTGAAACCGTGTAGCGGTTTATCGCAGGGAGATACATCCTTCATTGATAGCCTCATTTTGTCGAATGCGTGTTTGAACAGGATATTTACAGAGCTTCCAGTGTCTACCAGGATTCGGTAAACTTCGGCGGGACCGAGTCGGGCAGAGATAACCATGGGATCCATGTGAGGGTACTGTCTTCCTTCTAGGTCGCGTTTACTGAATGTGATGTCATCACTTTCTTTCCGCTTTGGGTGGCGCTCTTCTATAACCGTATTGACACAGTCTCTATTGTCTCTGAGCGACTTCCCATATCTTTCCATCTCTTTCCAACTTCTGTCTGCGATGTGCGGACCTCCTGAGATGGTGTGGACCACTATCTTCTCTTGACTAGAGCTGCTAGCGTTGCGGTCGCCTCTGCCGGTCCCTGGTGAGGGTAGCCTTGGGTTTTCATTGGCAGGAGCTGGAGTCCTGTCTTGACTCTTTACATAGCGTTCCAGTTTCTTTCTTCTGATGTGTTCCTCGATCAGATCTCGGAGATGATGGCATTCGTTGGTATCATGTCCGTGGGATTCGTGGAAGCGGCAGAATTTTCCAGATTTCTGTGCGCTATCTGATTCCTTCTTGTATGGTGGGCGTTTGTATCTAACTTCGCCTTGGGTGGCAAGGAAGATGTTTTCGACGGTCTCGTTCAAAGGGGTGTAAGAGTCGAATCTTGGTCCTGGTCGATATAGGCGTTTTTCTACTTTCTTGCCCCCAGCATTGTCTCTGGAATCATTTCTTCGAGCGTCCCTTGCCACAGCAGGGGCGTTGCCATGGGTCGTCTTACTTTGCTGTCCTGACTACCCCTCAATGGCAGCATCCTCAAGCCTCATGTATTTCCCAGCTTCATGGAAGAAATCGGGTAAAGTAGCTGGTTTTTCTTTTGTCAATCTTCTAGCAAATTTAGTGTCCGGATGCACCCCACTGCAGAGGGCCATCAGGATAAGCTTCTCATCGGCGTCTTGAACTGCGGCTGCTGCGGCGTTGAATCTGGTTAGGTATTACTGCAGCTTTTCTCCAGGTTTCTGTTTGACGCTGGATAAGGAATAAGCGTCCTTAGGTTGCTCCACATGAATGCGAAACTGACTGATAAATTTTTCTTTCAACATTTCCCATGAGCTGATGGATCCTTGGGGTAGATGACAGAACCAGAAGGTAGCAAGATCTGCTAAGAAGAGCGGAAAGCATTTGCACAGTACTCCCTCTGTTGCTCCACTCATGAGCATATGCTGTGTGTATCTCTGTAAGTGTACAACGGGATCGGAGGTTCCTTTGTAGGGTTCCATTGTTGGCATCTTCCATTCTCGGGGGGTGATAGCAACTTCGATATTGCGGGCGAAAGGGCTGGTTACCCTAGCGCCTATCCCTCGATCTCTTTGCTCCCGTTGGACACACTCTCTGAATAAGCGCGCCATCCTTTCATCAGAATTTGGAGCAAACAGAAATGAGTTTGGTTCTGTTCTGTGGGGTTGATTCCGTCCAGACAACCTGTAGGGATGGTATCGTCTATCATTCCTCATATTTTCCAGTGGCTGCCTTTGATCTTCTGGGAGCATGCTTGGGTCAGCTACAGTTGGCCCTTGCCTTGATCTTCCCCTGTTGGGTTCTGATCTAAGCACTTCCTCGGGTCCAACTTCGTGCTGAACTCTAGCTCGGCCCCGTTCACCGGTGTTTCTGTGGTTAGGCAGCATGACAGGCTCAGCTGCAGTTGACCTTCGCCCGGTACCTTCCCCGTTGGGTTCGGCACCAAACGTTTCCTCAGGCCTAACTTCGGACTGGGCTCGGTCTCGGCTCCTACCACGGCTACTCCTGCCATTAGCTCCTTCGAAGAAGGAAGATCTTTGCTGTCTCTGAGATCCTCCAGACTATGACTCGCCCCATGATTCAGTGTTGCGGTTGGATTCTTCAGCGTCCCTCAAGCGTGACATGAGATGGTCCACCAAGGCTTCCTGCTGGGACGTGAAGCGGTTAGTTACTTCAACAACAACTCTGTCCAAATCTGCCCTAGTAATTGCTGCAGGCTGTTCTGTGGCAGGAGTGGTTGGGTTAGCCTGTCCTTCATTTGTTGCCGTTGCTGGAGGAGGACGATTTACTTGATTCGCGGCAGCTGGGTCAGGAAGGCTACTGGATGCGATGTTTTTTCCTTTGTTAACATCTTTTCTCTGTTTGGGAGGCATGTTTTCCAAGTGGCAGACGATGCTGTTAGGAAAACTCGTTAAGTAGATGAAGCTGAAGCTTCGAGTTTCTATTTTCTCAGTGAAAGCACCAAAAATGTTTGCACAAAAAATGGACAAACACCTCAAAGTTGTATGATTTAGTGGATCTTATGTTGTTCTTAGCGATTTGAGTAATTTACGCAAATATTATGAAAAGCAGGGGCTAAACTGTAAAAAGACACGCAAATTTATAGTGGTTCAGCCAGAATGTGCCTACGTCCACTTTATATGTTATTTCTCTTCTCTTCTTTTGATTACAAGTACAAAGCTTTCATACAAGTAAAAGAAAGTTGTTTGAAAGTTCCTTCCGTGCTTGAGCTCTCAAAACTTGTCCCCATTGTTGTACCCCTGCCCCTCTATTTATAGAGTGAGGTTGGGGGCAGGGGTCTTGGATGTATATAGCTGCTGGTGGGCCTGGGCTGACGCAATCTGGCCTGGCACACCTTGGTTCGGCATCCCATGGTTCGGTGGTAGGAGTGCGATGGTGTGGACCGGTAATGCTTGGTCCGGGGGTTTGGTTCGGTGAGGTTGGTCCGGTGGTTGGGTTCGGTGAGGTTGGTCCGGTGGTTGGGTTGGCGAGGCCGGATGAGAGTTGGTTCGGTGGGAGACCGGATGTAGGTTGGTTCGGTGGGAGACCGGATGTGGGTTGGTTCGGTGAGGTTGGTTCGGTGGGAGACCGGATGAGAGTTGGTTCGGTGGGAGACCGGATGAGAGTTGGTTCTTGCCTCTCGGTTCGGTGGTAGAAATGTACACAACAATCAACGATGACGATCACTCTGGTTAGAATCTAAAGTATCGTCGCCTACTATTTGCTTTTAATTTTGAACTGTTTATCTCTACACTGCACAACACTGCACCACATTAGTTTACACGTAGTACGGGGGGAAATAGGTAAAATTTTCTAATCTCGATTATCTACTGAATTTAGTTGATATAGGCTCCAGACGTCTAGGGCATTTAACCGCAATGCGTTTTGGACAACCTTTACAGCACAGCAATCCTGCAACTGAGTAAAGTTCTGCGACTATATCTACTAGAATTTTCCCTAAATACCAAACTGAGTAACCATAGATTTTTGGTCAGTTGACTGACCTTTTCTCTGATGTTCCCATCCTTTCGGCAAAAGAGATAAACCTTGCCCCTGACACTATATAGGGTGATATATTTCTGGATAACCTGATGGATTTCCAGGCCACCATAATTGATGTGGCCACTCTCTATAGACTATGCTCTAAAAATGGGATTCCATTTTGAGATGTTCTAGTTTCTTTAGTGAATGATAGGGCTTATTCGCCCCCGGAGAGGTATATAGCTTGCAATAAATTCATGTGTCTTGCCGGATGCGTGCCGCCTTTTAATTCTTTTATTAGAGAGATGCTATTACCTAGGAATAACTCCTTCTCAGCTGCATCTGAAAAGCCATACTTTTCTTCATGGTACTTTCTTGCTATTTGTGGACGTTCTGTTCTTCCTGCCATCTCCTAAAGATATCACGTTTATCTAGAATTTCAAATGACAGATGAGGACTCTTTCTTATACTTTTCTTGAGCCTTCGCCCAATTGTCAATTTCAGACTGGTGCTTGGAACAAGCTCAACATCTTTAAACACAAATGGTTCTACGTTCATTGTCCATCTGGCTTTGTGAGGTGATGGTTGGAAGGACGTAAGTGTTGTCTTCACTTTATTCTCAAATTTTTTAGCCCGAGCCATATCCTGAACTAACAAATACTTTGAAAATTTATAGGTGTCCATCCACGTCCAGATGGCGATCGTTTTTCAAGGTCGGTTGTTGCAATCTGTACTACCTCAATTGAGGATGTGGACATTAGATCCCTTGTAACCGATGAGTGGTTATCTCTATTTGGGCTGTTAGAAGAAGGTCGCAGCATCGGCCTTTCGGGATACATTTCATCATCAAGAAATGTATGAGAACAAGAAGGTGGAACTAATCGCCCTGTCGTGCCTCCAGTTTAGGGGGCTCAGAACGATTCCGAAGAGGGTGAAATTAAAGGTAATGAAGCCAACGAGCCTGGCGATGCTGATGTAGTTCCGGGCAATGTGCCTGTGGTCAAACCATCACAAGACGCTCAATCTCATGTGCAAACAAGAAAAGGGAAAAAGCTTGCTTATAAACTCCAGAGGAGAAAAACTACCAAAGGGACCGGGTTCATCATCATTTTCGTTGAAGAAGAGCCTTCCTCTCAACATTTAGAAAGTTCGATGGAAAGGTTCTCGATTCTCCTGATCTATGAAGATATCATGAGCTATGACTTCCCTAACTTCAGTATTGGGGGGCTCAATTCTCCCACCAGGTCTGGTTATGATATTCTTTCCACTAGCAAAGGGGAAAACACTCCTATCAGCAAGGATACAGTAACTGGTCCATCGTGGTGACACTAGGACACTCACAATCATGCGCACTTCACTACATGATTTTCGTCTATCTTTTATTTGATGGTCACTTAAACGTTCTTGTTTGATTCAAAGGTGTTATGTCTCATTCTAGTGCCTTCGATCGCTTAATGAATTTCTCAACACAGTATAAATCTAGTCACGGTCTAGACTCGGGCTGGCATCGAGAAAGAGACGATAGTAGGGAAAGAAGTCATCATTCAAGCTAGTCTTCATCTTCCAAACAAAAGTCCCAACTTAACCGTCTCATCAGGAAGTTTAGCCCAATCTTCCTGTACATAGTGGTGATTAGACCTCTTCCTATGCTCTCCAAACCGCAATGCCACCGAAGCATTATTCTGGTTTATCGGGTTCTCGACAGCCTCACGATCGTAGGTCGAGCAAACACCCAATTGCTACTTCTGATCCAGCTTTGGCTACTATGGCTCTTGAGGCCTCTACGGTGGAAAGATTGGCCGAACTTAAGGTCAATTTCCTAAAAATATGCTTTGATGGTATGAAGTTTCGTCCTTCTATCCATACAATTCCAAAGAGTGCTAAAGTGAATTCACTTACATGTGTCAATGATGTTTTAGTGCAGTACAAAGCATTCTATCATTTAGCCGTTAAAATATCCGAGGTGTCTACTGAGAGACAATATGAAATCGATTACCTCAAGCTAGAGATGATCCATGACAAAGACATAATCAAACACCAAGATGATGAGATCATAGAGTTGACAATGAAGGTAGCCGCGGTAGAGAAGAGTGCCAAAGAAACATCGAAGTGGTTAGTCATCTGGAAATGGCTCGCAAAAAGGAGCTAGATGCTGCTTTCAACCATAGCGGTGTGCTTGCTCTAGTGAAGGACACACTGCAAAAAGAGAAAAACATCCTAGCCCATCGCATTGAGGAACTCGAAGAACTCCTTAAGAAAGAGAAAGAAGAAAAACTCGAAGCTCGAGAAGAATCTCAAAGGTATTGTGAAGAGGCTGTCAAAGCCCGGAAACTGAAAATTAAACTTATTGAGCAACTCGCTCAAATTGAGGTCCTCAAGGAAGAAGTAAAGGAAGCCAGCCGTAATAAAGTAAGAGAACAAATTGAGGCCCAGTTAGAGGATGCTAAAGAGGCTGGCCGGAATGAAGTTAACAACATGTTCGATCCTTTGATTGTTGAATATGATGCTAAAGTTCTAATCCATCATGATTTGAGTTTTCTTAAAGAGGGCTATCTCGAATCGTTCACCGAGGTTTGGGAAAATATTATTTAAATGAAGAAGAAAAGCCTTGGCGAAGCTGATTTGGATGAGGAGAAACTGGTACGAGATAACCTTCATGGGGATGAGCCTTTAAACCTTGCAGCTGCAAGGCTTCGACATTTTGATATTCTGGCACCCTCTAGCAAAGGGAAAAGCATCGCTAAAGGTTCAGAGCTCGATCCCAAAGGTCCGCCTTCACTTCAAATAGTCGGAGCATCAGCTTCACTTGGCCCAGGATAGGATCTAAGCTACGATCCCAAAAAATCCGATTACTAATCAAAGATGCTGACTTTTATATTGGAAGGGAGCACTCCGGCGATAACTGAAATTCAACTGGACATAGGTATCTCACTATACTCTCCATTATTCAAAAGGTTTCATTTCTCGTGCCTAATAGTTATGGAGTTATTCTTGTTTCCACGAATCTGCAGGTCTTTCGGGTCCCAATCAAACTCTAAGAACCGGTGCCGCTGTGGAGCAACTGCCGACATTTACTGAAATTCTAGCAGCTACCAACATTCCAAAGCTCGATGCTCAAGTCATTGGAGCACTTGATGACAAAATGGCCGATGATCAGCTGCTGCTAGGTTAATATGATAATGTTGTGATCACTAGTGTCTCCGAACATATCGATGAGCTCAGCTCGAAGGAGTGCAACGAGAGAGAGGAGTTATTGAAGAAAAAACTAAAGTCGAACCCTCTGATGTGGACGTTAATGATCCAAATCTCATCCTACTGCAAGTCATTCCACTTGGTGGGTTGGTTCCGGAAGAACTCCCTCCAACCTTTGAAATCTCTTCTGCCAAGGGTAGTAAAGAATCGAAGAGAAGGATAGGTGATGCCACTCGCAAGAAATCAAAAAGTGAGAAAGGGCAAAAGAATTAGCCGTCACATCCGCTTAGTTTGTATAGCTATTTTTTTGGCCGTGATTGTGCGGGTCCAGCCCCCTCTTTTGGATAAATTTGTACTACAATTTTCAATTTTAATATGCAAATAAAAGTACTTTATCTCCCGTTGAATTCTTATATGAATTTTGTTTTAGTAGTTGAACTATTACTTTTCCATTCAATTTACTTATAACTCGTTGCTCATTAATTCATATAATTCTCCATTAATTTTCACTCAAGGCCTCCATGTGGTCATGGTCTTAAGTTGTATCAAACACTAGACTTGAGTCCTAGTGTTACACCGTCGAATTCAGCGGTTTGAGTGATTATACTCTTGCACCCAGTCTTAGATTAGCGGAGTTAGATAATGGATGGTTGAACTCCATCTTTAGTGAGTTTATACTCCCCCTTTCAGTTTCAGGTCGGAGTTCATGGAGTGGTGAGTGGTCGAACTGCACTTATCGTTTTGTTTATACTCATTATCGCACTCTGGGGATAAGAGTTAGTTGGTGGGCGATCGGATCGCACGCAATTCGTGTTTATACACCAATCCACACTCTGGGGACTTAGAGTTATTTCAAAAAATAACCGGACCGTACTTTCCTTAATTGATTGATTTGCCCCCAAGTCCAGCGTTTAACTTAGCGAGCGATTAGTCGTATCACGATCGCTTTTGATTCATGTTCATCCCATCGCTCGGTAGGATTCATTTGGTTATTGGATGATCAAGTCATATCCATTCTTCATTAGGCATTCCATTAATCGAGTTATGAGTGAGAATCATCAAATGAACGGTCGAACCATGCTCATTTTGTCTAGTTCAATCGTGAACTTATGTAATCGTCTAGCTCCAAACTCTAGGAACCTACTAAGACATGTCAATATATGTTAATCGGGTATTGTAACTAATATATAATGCTATGGCAATCAGAGATATGAAGGAAATTTCAAACTTTATTTGCCAAATGGAAAGAAATGACATAATTTGTCTTATTACATATTTGGAAAATCAAATGCTGAAGAAAATTCAATACAAAAATGGAAAAGAATAAACTAAGTGAAATAACATCGTAAATGCTTGTTATTCCATGCTCTTAGAAGGGTGATGCCATCAACAGTCGCCAGCTCAAAAGTTCCCTCTCCAAGCCTCTGTTTAATGTCATATAGTCCTTCTTAAGTAGGATTCATGTGTGACGGGGCAGGAAAAACCCATTTCAAAACGAGATCGTCGATTTCAAAGATTCTAGGTCGAACTTTAGTGTTGTAGTATTGGACCACTCGGGGTCGATGTGCAGTTGCCCTTAAATCAGCTTCATTGCGCTTCTCATCTACAAAGTCCAGAGATTCTAAGAAGAGATCTCTATTTGTTTTGGAATCGTAGTAGGTCACTCGATGAGAAAAGACTTCTGTAACATCCCGTATCTAGGGGCCAAAAGCTAAGCGCTACAAATGCTGCAGTCATCTATCGTAATAACTTCTGGTGACAAAATACGACAGTGCTAACGGTATCCATAATATTAGAAGCACTTGAATATGAATAAAATCACGGATTTCAAAAACAACATTTAGTTGATTACATTTCAAAAAAAATATCATATCCAAGTTACATAATCCCTTAACCATTTCCCAAGTATTGATTAAAGATAATTTACAATAATACACCAAGAGCGACATATGACGATGCCCATTGGATGATCATAGAAATATAGTCATATTTGACTTAATACACAACGGAATGAAAACAAATAAACTGAACTCCTAAAATAGCTATCCGACAGCCACCTTCTCGTCTTTGGAAGCTTACTCGCCAAAATCTCAAAAACCCGAAACCTCAACCCTCAGCCTACCCAAATCAATTTTGAGCACACGAGAGTTTAAGAGGAAACAAAAACTTCGAGTCAGACTTAAAGCCTGGTGTGAATAATATTGTTCATCTTTGTTAATTTGTGTTAAGTGAGACCATGCCGCTTAGCGAAACGAGTTTCCTCTCACTAACATTCCTTTAAAACTTATATTTTGCAATACTTTTCCTGCAACCAAAACTAGTCAAAATATCCGTAAAGCATAATTATGTAAACATACATAGATAAATCAGGTAATAAAATGAACTATCTATTCATGCACAAAAGTTTTGTTTGGCTAACTTTTAACTTTTGGCTGACTTGGGCCTACCGAAAACATCAAAATTTATCTAACATCTGTTAGACACTCCTCCTCTTTGGACGATTTGTCCTTAACTATATGTTAAATACTTCTCTTCTGAATGGTTTGTCCTTAACATAACATCTTCTAGAGTCACCGGATCCTAATGGTTTGCGGGCACATCAATAACCTATCTGTATACAAAATATATTTCTTTTTGTATGTATTCATAATTTTAGTCTTACCTGTGACAAAGCCATATACATTGGAATTTTGGACTAAATTAGCTGAGGCTAATAACTAATGTATAGGGCGCGATCCTATACAAGTTCCATCTGGTATCTAATATCTGAGTCATTTTACTTAGGGATTTCTTTCGAAAATTTTCCTTCAAACTTTTTTTTTCAAAATGATTTAGACGTTTAAATCGAAGTCAAACAAGGAAAATTATATAATTTCTACGCTTTACTCAAAACCACCTTGCCATGTTGTATAAATACTTTACTCAAATAATAGTTGATGAATCACTTAACTATTGAAAGTCCCTCTTCCAAAACTATTGAAAGTACCCCTTTCGAAACCATTGAAAGTACCCCTTTTGAAACCATTGAAAGTATCTCTTTTGAAACCAAGTAAAACCCTTTTCTTTTATCTAGGCCGAAAGGCCAAAACCTTCCTTTCGAAACCATTATGAAAACCCTTTTGAAGCCATTGGAAACCATCCTTCCGAAAGCTTCAAAACCTTGGACATCTTTCTTTTAAAACTTTTTAAACCTTGCCTTTTGAAACCATTGGAAAACCTTTCCTTTTGAAACAATTCGAAACCATCAGAAAACAACACCTTTCGACTCCTTCAAAACCTCTAGGGAACCACCTCTTTTAAAACCTTTCAAAAGCATTTGAGTTAAATTTTAAAAATATGTGGAAACCTTTCAAAACCATTCGAAGTTAACTCCTCGAAACCCTTTGAAAACATTTCGATCGAAACCATTGGATCGTGCCTTCAAGCAGAGTAGAAGGACATAAACCCATTAAAGTTTAAAGCACTTCCTTTTGAAATCATTCAAATCGTCTCTTTCGAAACCAAATTTGGGTTATACTTTGTTAACGTTAAAATATGAACGATAACACCCGGTGTGTGTAATAAGATCGTGAAAGCACCACCCGTGTGACGGGAACAGAAATTAAGCAGGAAAATAGCAGAAATGCAGTAAATGAACAATAGATTTATAGTGGTTCGGCCCGTAATTGAGCCTACGTCCACTTTATAGTCTCTTATTGCTGATTCGGTTACAATTTGATACAAATCTCTTCAAGAAACAGTACAATTCGATCACAAGAAACAATCTAGACTACTAGCTCAATCTTCGACGGTGAAACTCGATGAATCCATCTCGGATGTAAGGAATTTCTCTCGAAGCTTGTTGTAGTGTCGTGAATGCTTGAAGGATCCTTGATTACTGAATGAATGAAGAGTTCGACGGAGTAACAGCACTGTAGAAATGATTTACCAAAAGTCCCTTTCATGTTGGAAGTGGTGGGGTATTTATAGGAGCTGATTTGGACTCTGGAAATTTTCCTAAGTCCTAAGTCGTCGCCGACTTAGTATAAGTCGTTGCCGACTTATGATAGGTCGCTGCCGACTTATGATAGGTCATAGCCGGTTTATCAGTTCCAACACTTCCCTAGTAGTTCACCTCCTCTTCTGGTTTTACGCTTAAGTCCTAAGTCGCTGAAGACTTAAGGTAAGTCGGTGACGAGGTAAAGGTGTATAAGGTATCTCAGTGTTGTTAGGTCGGAGCAGAGTTAACGTGCAATCTTAAATCGGTAGTTTGTTAACTCGGCAGGCCTTGCTAACTCGCACTTTGTTAAATCGGTTGGCTTCCTTAAGTCGGTAGTCATTTTAGATCGGCAACTCCTCTTAGTAGTGGATTACCTTAAGTCGTCTTTTATTAGGTCGTACGCTTCCTTATGTTGTGACTTGTTGAGTCAGTATACTCTTTAACTCGATAGGTCGCAAGTTCCCATAGGTCGGCAATCTGTTAAGTCGGAAGCTCTTGTTAACTCACAATTTGCTAGGTCGGTAGGCTTCTTAAGTCGGCAAGCACCTTAAGTCAGCCAGCATCCTAAGTCAACATACTTCTTAAGTCGGCAAGCACCTTAACTCGGCTCCTGCTAGGTCGTGAGTCGAAAGGGGGTTAACATTTGCCCCTCGAAGTACGCGCCTAATTCGTAGGTCGTGTGCTTCGATTTCCTTAGCTCGCACCTTGGTAAGTGTGTTAGATCGCGACCGACTTAAGATGAGTCGTAGGTCGGACATGTCGATTCAAATTTCACTGTCCCAGATTATAAATAGCTTAAGTCGTCCCTTCTCTTCCTTCACCTGTTCTTCTTCTCGAATCAGCCATTGACGCAATTTAGAGCTTTCAGAGATAAACTCCAACCATCCAATCGCCGATCATCTTCCTGTTATACTTCGTAAGTCGATCTGGTCATCGTTCACCCATGCTTACTGTCGAATCGATAACTCCCCAATTTTTGACTTCCATTTGTGTTTAGATGCTGCGATTCATTATGCATAACTCTTTGATTGTTCTGCAATCGCCATCGACCATGTTGTAGTTGTGATAGGGCAGTAATACATCGGATTCGCAGCAAATTTGATTCGATTTGAATTGGCTCCTTGGGTGGTCCAATAGTGTGATGGAATGAGGATCGTTATTGACTGTGAGGCTATTGGGTTAACGGGTTAAGAGTTAGGGAGGAAAATTGGTTGAGGTATTGGCTCGGTCACGACTTAAGGATTTCACGCGATCTAGTGATTTTCATGATTTAAGTCGGAACTGACTTAGCAGTTTCATGTGACCTAGGTTTTGAGTCGCTTCCGAGTTAGGACTTAGAGAATTTCTGGTTGCCTCGAACTAGTTTTTTGCTTCTTTATCCGTCCTAAGACTCGGGGACTGCTGACTTTGACCCATAGGGAATCTTCCTTAGGTCGTCACCGAGTTAGTACTTAAGCTTTCGGCCACTCAATCAGATGATTCTTGAACCGTGCCTGGACTTCGAACTGTTGAACTATGAACCGTGTTGCATGCCCTTTTTTTTACATATCGCTTCAATTTTGCAAACTAACAATCCTGCTTAATACAACATTCACAGAATACTGGGACGAATATACTATCACCGACTGCCCACATCGAATGACAGATTAGTTGGTAACGAGAAAGTTAAATTAAATGAATATGAACGAGATGCTGTACAATAACCAATTCAAGTGAAGTATTAAAACAAAATCATAATAGTCAAATGAAACTGACTTGTCTGTATTAACACTGCACTTGATCATTGACAAGTTCTGAAATTCTGTAATCGATTGATTGTCAACTAATTTAATTCCAGTTATGCTTGTCTTTTATTTTCATTAGTTTTTGCACAACACCTCACACTTTTAGGGAACGTGCACCTTCACATTTGAACATTCAGCTGATTGTGTAGAATGTCTTCTCCACAAGAAGGAACAAAGCAAACTGAAGATGCATTTCCAGTTGCTATCCCGCTAAACGATCCTCCAGAGAGGACTCCTACTACTTTGAGCCACAAAGCCTTTCGTCAACTATGCATCCAGTTTGGCGTTGCTGAAGCTGACGCTTTGCTTCCTGAAATAAATGATACTGCTGACAGGCCGCCCCGTGGCTTTGTCGCAGTTAACCGCCAAATGTGCTCGAGCGGAGCTATCCCCCCATTCAATGACTGCATTCGAGAACTTCTTCTCCAACTATCTATTTCCCCTTTTCAGTTACATCCCAATGGCTACGCCATCTTGCTGGGACTATGCGTGCTTTTTAGGAGAATGCTGGGCCGCTTTCCTACCTTCGGAGAAATTCGCTATCTTTGTACTTTTGCCAAAAATAAAGATCATCCCTCCATCATAGTTGTAAGGAGTGCGAGAAATCGTAAGTTGATCACCGGTCTCCCTGAAAGTGTTCATAGTTTCCTGAGGCCGTTCTTCTATGTTCGCTGTCCTCCTGGGTTTTATGCTATTTGGAGAATAGGGAGTAAGATCACTTGCATTTGTTTCTTATGTTCTTTCAAACTTACCGAAGTTTGGGTTATCAAGTGCTAACTTCTTTTTCTACTGTTTCAGCGCTTCCTCCCCCCTCTAGGGAACCTCGTCACAAGACTACCTTTGAGAGACTTATGGCCGTGCCAGTCGAGGAGAGGAGTGTTCAATTTCTATTGAGAGATGAGTTCCTCCACGAATTTGGACTCTTACATCCTTCCCGTTCCACTCAGCCACATGAAGTCCCTGATTCTCCTGCTGAGGAGTCAGATGCCCCTGTTCCTGCTAAGGAACTTTTACCACAAAAACTTACCGCTGAGACTTCATTGGTAAAGTGCTCTACTTCTACCGACATTGCTGGACCGTCCAGTAAGTTAGCACTTGCCCCGGTTGTTGAAGAGGAGGAAAATCTTCACACTCTTGAAAAGACGGCTGAGGTGGAAGTTGAAAAAGACAATTCTCCCATGCACCATGGCGATGATACTTTTGACAGTCTGAGCGACATCATGATAACCTCTCAGGAGCTCTTTAAAGATGATGTTTCTAAAGTGGTCCCTCCTGTTGTCGAAGCAACTTCTTCTTTGCAACAAACCACAACGCCTTCCACACAACTTATTGCCATTTATACACCCAAAAGCGGTTTGTAGTCTGATGCGCGTAGTTTGCACATCACACACACTTAGAATTTTGGCACTTATACGCACTTAGCTTCTTCGACTTGAGGATTTCTAAAACTGGTCTTTTTCTTCAATTTCAGCTTCTCTGATGGGGCGAAGCGGCTCTTACTACAACAAATTCCAGCGTTACGGAAGCCGTGGGGCTTATGACTTTAGGAGTTATATCGGTGCTGTGAAGGAAACTGATGAGGAGAGGGCTGCCAGAAAGGCTCATGAGAGGCGAGCTCATGAAGAGCGTCGCCGGAGAGAAGACGAGGAATACCATGGGAGTAGGGACGAGCGACATGACTCTTCCCGCAGAAGCGACGATCCTTATAAGAGGAAATCTTACGATGACAGGGGGAAGAGTCATACTTCCGATGAGTCCAGCAAACGGGTCAGACTTGACGAGAAAGATACATCTAATATCTTGGAAAAGACTACCGCTTCTATTCCTCCTAATACATCTTCCGGTTCTCCTGCCCTTAAGGAGTCTGACATCCAGACCATCATTAATAGGCCACAGTACCAAGCTGGAGATGGTCCTCCCACACTCCAGAGCCGATTTCCGAATTGGTGTCTGAAAGGAGTGCGTTTTGATTTGGATTTAGTCCCCATTGATAAGCAGGCGATGCTGAAAAATGTCGATGTTGTGAAACTTGACATCGAAAGAATGTCTGGATGGCAGAAGCTGGTTGATGAACTTCAAAGGGTCAACCATTTGAACCTTGAGGCGATGATGACCATGGAAAATGATAAATCTGAGTGGGACAAATGGCGTAAGCAGCATGACGCGGAGATGAAAAGCATTAGCGATGGTTATGTGAAGCTCGAAGCTGAAGTTGAAAGACTTAAAAAAGAGCTTGCTACTTCTTCCACTTCTTATTCTCAGAAAGAAGAAATGCTTCAAAAACAAGTTCGAGACGCCCATGCTGCTCAAAGAGACATTGAGGTGAAACTTGAAGCAGAACAGCAGGTTACAAGAAAATACCGCGATGATGCCGTTCAACTTCGAGAGAAAGTCAGCTCTCAAGATTTAGAAATTATAAGACTGCAATCTCAGCTACTGAAGGCTGAAAGAGAACGTGATGAAGTTCTTTCTGGTAAAGCTGCAGCCGAAGAATCCCATAAGGCGACCATAGCCACCGTTGACGCGACTCTGTTTGACTTTTATATGCATTGTGTCCTGGGGCGTGGGAGCCTTTCATTTTTGGGACCAGAGTATGAAGTCACCTTAGCGGAGGTATGGGAGGCAATCATTGACTTATTTGGTGGTGTCGGATATTCTGAAACAGATCTTCAAGCTACCTACTTAAGTGAGAGCGATCGCGATGCCCTTGCCAAAGGAAAAGAGCAGCTCATCCGAGTGCGGGCCGAGGCGACGGGAGAGAAGCTTCCTGAGAAAGAAACACCTCCTATTGCTCCTGCTTATACTTCGGCTTTAGCTCATGCGGATATTACTGGCTCTAGTTCTCATTCCACGCCTCCCGCTAAGGTTGACAAAGAAACTGTATCCACCCCTACAGAGGAAGAGGCAATGAAGGACTTCCAAGCTCGGGAATTTGAGATTGATCTTGCTAAACCGGCTTCTCCAGGTAACTTTGACGATTCACGGTCTTCTTTTTTTTTTCTCGGAGAATACTGATTTTGATTTCTTTTATTATGCAGCAGTCGTGCCGGGAACTGCATCAATTCTTCCTTCTTCAGCTGTTGTTCCTCCTCCTTCTCAAGTTATATCTCTTCCAGCTTCTCAACCAGGTTCACAGGAAGAACCAATAGCATCCCTTCAAGGTTTAGACGAACCACTTGCTTCCGAAGAACAGAAGGCAGAAGGTCTGGAAGATAGCGAGAAGACCCCGGAGCAGTCTTTTGATTATGACACAAAGCTTTCTACATTTCTTGCTCCGGGGAGTGAGTCTTCTTCCAAGAAGAAGGGGAAACGTGTGGTTTCGAAGAAAGGAAAGAAGAGTTCCTCTGCTGCTGGGGATGAGGCAGAGATTGATCCGGCTGAGTCTCTTTCTCCTTCTTCTCCGATACGGCCTGCGAAGCTAATTACCAGGCCGGGTAAAAGCTCCAAGGGTGGGAAGAAGGGGAAATGAGTTTGATTTTGCATTTTCTGCTTTTTGTATTGACCGGGGATTGTGCGGATACCGGTCTCCACTTCTTTTTGTAACCTGTACAATGTAAAAAATTTCTCATAGTGTTGAAATGAATAGATATTTTTCTTGTACAAATCCTTGTGTATGTAGGAATACATCTGTTTTTCATTTGAAGTGTAGAGTAAACGATTCTTTCTATTTGTACAAACTTTTTTGTCTGTGTTTCAAGAACGCATTTACTCCACATCTTTATTACGTGATATTGCAATGAACTTGTGGTATGTCGATTATATATCACTTTTATTATTGTAACTGAATTGTATAATGTTGCCCCCATACCACAAGTATATTGTAATATTTCTTGCTTTCACAAGACCGATACTCTTATTTTAGAGAATAACTTTCCACTTTTTCAGGGAAGAATTATTCTGCTTTTAATAGAGTATATCTTGTCTTTGGAGAAATCTTTATTTTCTTTTTCTTCCTGAAGAACACTTCGACTTCTGGGAATGATCACTTTTATTTGTTTGAAAGTGAATTTTCCTGCACAGTGAAATGAGCTTCTGAAGAAGGTTTTTGATTTTCGTGCCCCAGTAAAGGGTTTATTTTTGGTACTTCAAGCAAGGTGAAGTACGCCTCTGAAGAGGTCTTTTGGTCTCCGAAGAGAAGCGATTTTGGTCTCCGAAGAGAAGCAGTTTTGGTCTCCGAAGAGAAGCAGTTTTGGTCTCCGAAGAGAAGCAGTTTTGGTCTCCGAAGAGAAGCAGTTTTGGCATTTCATCTCTGGTGAAGTGGGTCTCCGAAGAGAAGCATTTTGCACTTCTACACGGGTGAAATGTGCCTCCGAAAAGGGCTTTTTAGCATTTCATCACTGGTGAAGTGGGTCTCCGAAGAGAAGCATTTTGCACTTCTACACGGGTGAAATGTGCCTCCGAAAAGGGCTTGTGCCTCCGAAGAGGGCTTGTGCCTCCGAAGAGGGCTTGTGATTGCCTGGAAGTTACTTTCTCATGGTCGGAGGGGTCCACGGGACAGGCGTAAGTTGTTTGATTGGATGTTTGTTTGTACAAACGATCGCAATCAATTAACAAGGTGCCCCTTTGGTAGTCCCACCGATCTTTTTGATTGAGGAAAGCTCTCCATTTATTGGCGTGCCTCGTTAGAGGGCTTTGTTGACCCTTGGGAAGGAGCATCAGTTGGTTGGTGTGCCAGAAAGGTTGCGTCTTAGGGGCAAGTAGATCCATGGGATGGACACAAGCTGCCTGATTGGATGCATCACAATCAGCTAGCGAGGGTCTTATTCCTTCTGCTTGGGAAGGTATCCCTTTAGTGGATCTACCTGCTTTCCTGTTGAGAGGCATACCTCCCTTTGGCTGCTTCCATGTTTGCCCGCTCATGTTGTATCATCATCCGCCAATCTGCGATCCTTTATCATCGTTTCCAAGCGCGTGTTCCTTTCTTTTGCAAGTAAATTGCTTTATCCGAAGAAGTAGACTCCACTGTTGAATGACTCCACAGAGTAAACGCAAGTTATTTGGTTGGACGCCTTCTTATATCAACGATCGCAACCAGTTAACGAGGGCTTGACATAGTGGAGCCGACAACTTTTTATGTGAAGTTCCTCTTGTATGGGATTTGAGTTTGAAATTTTTTGTTGCTTGAAATTTGCTTTAACAAATGATTTGCAAGGCTCACTTAGCTTTGCGATGGGTGAGCTTTGCTTTAATGACCTGCAGTATTAGATCGATATTTTAGCAATACATTTAGAGTATTTACACATCGAAATATAACAGGCATTTTATAATAGAAAACACAATGCATAGTTTTTCATTATTGAGTCATGCTGATTTCTCAGCGGTTTACAATGCAGAAGTTACACATCCATCATTATCTTTACAAATTCAAGCAATGCAGTTAAGTAAAAATGAATGCTAGTTATTGTTGTTTCAGAATCTCCAAGCTGGATTTCCATTTGTGCTTGATTCATAGCTTTTGGATTTTTATGCTAGAGAAAGTGAGAGATGCCCCAGCCGCAGTTTTGTGGATAATTAGTAGTCATCCCAACTTCTGCTTGCTGGGTATGGTCCCCCTGTGATAGCATTAATGACAAGCTTTTCTGAGTCTTGCGCTGCAGTGTTGTTGTGAGAATCGGATTGATGGGTAGGGTGTTGTTGATCCCGAGTGGATGAGGTTGGATCGACTCCGCTTCTTTTAACGTATTGTTGGAGTTTACCCTGCTCTAGCAATTCTTCAATCACCTTCTTTAATTGGCGACATTGGTCAGTGTCATGGCCAGGTTGATTGTGGAATTGGCAAAATTTTCCATTACGCTTTGCCCCTCTCGTCATCTCAGGTGTCTTAGGATACCTGACAACGTCCTTTGTTGCAAAAAAGATATTTCTTGGTGTATCAGTTAAAGGAGTAAAGTCCGAAGGATTAAAGCGGCGAGGTTTCTTTTCATTTCCCTGGCTTTTTCCTCCTTCATTCTCCCTTTTCTGACTTTCAGATTCTCTTTTCTTAGGTGGGACATTGTCATTATCAGTCTGGGCAGTAACCACTTTCGATGTTGCAGAAAGGCTTTCAAGGCGAATGAACTCATCGGCCTTTTTATAAAATTTATCAAGTGAGTTCGGTTCCTTCATCTTTAGCCATATCCCAAATTTACTCGATTTATCAATGGCTCGCATCAAATAAGTCAGGATCATGCGTGGTTCCGCATTTTCTACCTCGGCTAAAGCTATATTGAAACGGCTCAAGAAAGATTTGATTGATTCTCCGGGCGCTTGTTCAAGGTTAGACAGTGACATTATATCCTTAGCTTTTGAAGCATACAATCTGAACTGTTCTTTAAACTTTTGCGTTAAGTCGGAGAATTTATCTACAGACCGAACTGGAAGCTTTGTGAACCAAAGTAAAGCCACACCTTCCAGGTATACTGGAAAGTACCGACACTTGATCTCGTCTGACGCTCTTGCACCGGTCATATGCCAATCGTACTTGTAGAGGAAATGATTAGGGTCTCTGGTTCCCCTATAGGCTTGGATAGTAGGAGGTGCAAATTTCCTTGGAAACTCCGCTCTTAGGATCCTTTCAGTAAACGGAGTTCTGCTTGGCGCAAATCCCCAGTCAGCCTCATCCTCTTCCCTTTGCATGCTCTCTTTCATAATGCGGCCAACCATTTCAGACAGGTACTCTTTATTGTTCAAAGACACCTCCGGGCAAGCATTAGTTCTTCCCTCGGAATTTTGCCCGGGCATATGCTCATGACAAGTTGGTTGCGGCATAAAACCATCAGCTTGGAAAGGCGGCATTTCAGGAAGAGTAGTTTGATGGTTTTCTGGTTGACGATTTGCCCCGAGCAGAGCAGTTAATCTATCCATCATCAAAGCGTTTTGAGCTTCAATTTGTTGGTATAATCCAGAAACTGCGTCATCCAATTCAGCCCTGGTGACTCCAACGGTTGGGGTTGCTTGGTCTGTTATTGGGGAAGCGGAAGTTCCTTCGTGAGCATTTCCGGATCTGATAGGTCTACCTCTTCTTCCAGGAGCCATTATTTCGGATCTGGTTTTTTAAGAGAGGTTCTTTTTATGAATCTTTGCGAAGCAACGGTGGATGATCGCCTGAGTTGGGTTCTCAGTGAAAGCACCAAAATGTTAACGTTAAAATATGAACGATAACACCCGGTGTGTGTAATAAGATCGTGAAAGCACCACCCGTGTGACGGGAACAGAAATTAAGCAGGAAAATAGCAGAAATGCAGTAAATGAACAACAGATTTATAGTGGTTCGGCCCGTAATTGAGCCTACGTCCACTTTATAGTCTCTTATTGCTGATTCGGTTACAATTTGATACAAATCTCTTCAAGAAACAGTACAATTCGATCACAAGAAACAATCTAGACTACTAGCTCAATCTTCGACGGTGAAACTCGATGAATCCATCTCGGATGTAAGGAATTTCTCTCGAAGCTTGTTGTAGTGTCGTGAATGCTTGAAGGATCCTTGATTACTGAATGAATGAAGAGTTCGACGGAGTAACAGCACTGTAGAAATGATTTGCCAAAAGTCCCTTTCATGTTGGAAGTGGTGGGGTATTTATAGGAGCTGATTTGGACTCTAGAAATTTTCCTAAGTCCTAAGTCGTCGCCGACTTAGTATAAGTCGCTGCCGACTTATGATAGGTCGCTGCCGACTTACGATAGGTCATAGCCGGTTTATCAGTTCCAACACTTCCCTAGTAGTTCACCTCCTCTTCTGGTTTTACGCTTAAGTCCTAAGTCGCTGAAGACTTAAGGTAAGTCGGTGACGAGGTAAAGGTGTATAAGGTATCTCAGTGTTGTTAGGTCGGAGCAGAGTTAACGTGCAATCTTAAATCGGTAGTTTGTTAACTCGGCAGGCCTTGCTAACTCGCACTTTGTTAAATCGGTTGGCTTCCTTAAGTCGGTAGTCATTTTAGATCGGCAACTCCTCTTAGTAGTGGATTACCTTAAGTCGTCTTTTATTAGGTCGTACGCTTCCTTATGTTGTGACTTGTTGAGTCAGTATACTCTTTAACTCAGTAGGTCGCAAGTTCCCATAGGTCGGCAATCTGTTAAGTCGGAAGCTCTTGTTAACTCACAATTTGCTAGGTCGGTAGGCTTCTTAAGTCGGCAAGCACCTTAAGTCAGCCAGCATCCTAAGTCAGCATACTTCTTAAGTCGGCAAGCACCTTAACTCGGCTCCTGCTAGGTCGTGAGTCGAAAGGGGGTTAACATACTTCATTTAACAAAAAGGGTCTATAAACCATTTAAGTCGAAAGCCACTCTTTCGAAAGCATTTCCTAAGTAAAGAGACGATGGTGTGAAAATCATCTCTTTGAAAGCATTTGAGAAGTGGGCCAATTTTAGAAAACGAGTAACCCCTTCGAAACCAACTGGGTGGAATGGTAAAAAGGTGGCAGCTAGGTGTTTCGACTTAGTCGAAAGCATTTACTAAAACCAAAGATGCAACCCAATCAAAACCATTTCCTTTTAAACCATTTGACTTAGTCGAAACCCAACCAAGTCAAAAGCATCTTAGTCAAAAGCAAGCAGACATATTTTCCTTTAAAACCAAAGTAAAGCTTCAACCCTTTCGGAACCCCATGGATTCAACCCTATACCTTTCGCCCACATCCAATTCATTATGTACTAGTTGCCTGATACCATATGCATTGGTTTCGACAGTGTTAGAGGCGTTAGTTTGGAGGCAGAACCTGGTGCCGAAGGTGACGAAACAGTGAAAAACTTGTTTATTTGTACTTTTAAACTATTTCTTTTGTACCTAACCTGCATTGTTTGTCTAAATCTGATTGGTTGCCAGTTTACTTTTCCAAAAGTGCTACCGTTTTCCAGAATTAACAGTTTCAAATATTTACAAAAAGTCCTTTTCTCCTTTTTAAAATATATAAAACATTTAAGTCACATACCTTAAATAATTTTATACACCTATCAAAACTCTTAGGAAAAATCTGTAAAAATTCCAGAAAATTATGATTTATATATGTTTTCTAACATATAAAAATTTCAGACCCAAATAATTAATTATTTACCCGTAAATATTTATAACCCAAAATATCATTTTCATTACTAGAAAATTCGTATAAAATCCACATTAATTCCAAAAATCCTGAAAATTAAAACCCATCTCCAAAATATTATTTTTGATCTTCAAAAAAATCAGTAAGGCAAAAGGATGTCATTTAATAGGATTTTACCTTAAAACATATAATAAAATTCAATATGAACATGTATAAATCATCAACAAGTATATATAAACATTCTATCATTCAAAAACATGGCAATATATTGCAAAAACAATTCGGAATCATCATAAAACCGTAAACAATCAAAACAGAGATGTAAACATTATTCACCTTAGCCTTTGTGATTAAAGAGATTGAGATATGAATTGATTTGATTTGCTTAAGCTTCTTCCTAGCTTACCTTCTATCTTTTCCACTTTTTCTTGTTAATGGTGGCCGGCCTTGGTTTTATAAAATTTGAAAATGAAATGAACGTGTGTAATAATACACGGCTATGGGTAATTGATATAGGGATGGCCTCTTTCCCATTTTACTCCTCCTCTTACTTCATTTTAAACCATTCTTTAGTTTATTGTTTAATGGCCTAGCTACCCCTTTTACAAAATCATATATCTATCTCATAATCAACACATTATTTTATTTTATTTATCTAATTAAATATCCTAAATAATGTTACCAAAAATCTAGGGTGTTACAAACTCCCCTCCTTAAAGAATTTCGTCCTCGAAATTACAATAAGGTACATACAAATCAAACAAGAAGGTTAAACATACCATCAAACAAGTCAGGGTAAGCATCTCTAATCCTGCTCTCAACCTCCCAAGTACAGTCCCCATCATCGTCACTCCACTGGACTTTGACTAATCTGACTGTCTAGGTTCTAAGCCATTTCTCATCTTTGGCAACAATGTGAACATGCTTTCTAACTATACACAAGTCCTGTTCTACCACTAAAACATCTATCACAGTCGGTGAAATAGCAGTCTCTAGGTCTTTGGCACACTTTCTGAGATGAGAAACATGAAAAAACTGTGGACACTTGCCAAACTTCTCGGTAACTCAACTCTATATGCGAGTTTCCCAATCCTCTTAACAATAGAAAAAGGTTCAATGAATCTCGATGCCAACTTTCATGATCTTCCAAATCTGATCACACCCTTCATCGGTGACACCTTGACGAAAACCTGGTCTTCAACTGAGAACTCTAAATCTTTTCATCTCTTATATGCATAACTTTTCTACCTAGACTGAGCGTACTTCATTTTAGCCCGAATGACCTCAATCTTTTCTGCAGATTCTCTGACTGAGTCTGGATCAAGAACCAACCTATCCCCAGTCTCCAACCAACATATGAGAGATTTGCATGACCTTCCATACAAAGCTTCAAACGGTGCCATCCCAATACAAGTATGATAATTGTTGTTATACGAAAACTCGACTAGATGAAGATGGTCTTCCCATGATCCCCCGAAATCCAGAACACAAGCTCTTAACAAATCCTCCAAGATCTTTTTAACTCTTTCCATTTGCCCATCTGTATATGGATGTTAAGCGGTACTCATCTTGATCTTGGTTCCTAAAACTTCCTGCAAACTCTTTCAAAACTCGCTAGTGAACAAGGAATCTCCGTCACTAACTATGTTGCTAGGAACTCCATGCAGTATAACCACATTCTTCAAAAATAATCTCGCTAAAATAGATGTCGTCCTAGTTGACCTAACTAGAATGAAATGGGCACTCTTGGTCAATCTTTCCACCATGACCCATTTACTTTCATTACCTCTGTTCGACCTTGGCAACCCGTCTATGAAGTCCATAGAAATAGACTCCTACTTCTGTACTGGAATGTTTAATGGTCGAAGAAATCCACTTAGCTTTTGGTATTTGACCTTTTCATGTTGGCAAATCAAGCACTGCTTTATGCACAAGCCAATATCCATGTTTATCGAACGAAAATTCTACCGGTTTAGAAAACTGTCGAACGAATTTATAATAAAAATTAACCGCAAGCGCACGTCGTACAATTCTAGTACGTGGCGAGTACGGATCGATCCATAGGGAAATGTAAGATTTTAAATCTCTATTCAATCAAATTATACCAAAGTCGAGAGAATGTTTTAAATATTAAAAATTGTAAAAACTAACACTACAAAAGTGAATGAAAACTATGAGAATAAAACGACAATTTAGAGATAAATCCACTCTCTAGATCACATAGTTCAACAAAATATGAAATTATGATCTCTCTTTTTTGTCATTAGTGAATTTAATTGATGTGATTATCATAAGTGTGGCATATTTGTGCTATTAATTAGCCCAACATAAGCCATAAAACTTTAACACACCCCTTAAACCACTTACTACTTCTCATGAAAAATGATAACAAGTTGAAAATGAAATCTATTTTAAGCATGGCTACATCAATTTTGATTTCAACATTCACTTCATTACCATAATCATATGTAGATGAAGAGGTAATTTGTGTTTAGTGATTGTTTAAGCATAGCCTATTTGGTGTCGACAATATAGGCTATCAAATTCAAAGCAAAAACAATAAGTTAAACCACTTCAAGCATTTTCATTAAGCACAAAAAGAGAGAAATAATTATCAAAATATTGAAGCTACATAATTAGAGAGCTTCATTACCCCTAAATTGAAGGGGTTTAGCCTCTCATATTTGTTATCAAATCAACAAATGTAATTTGCAACATTGAACAAAAAGAAGAGGAAAAAGATAGCAAAATGAAAAGAAAAGCTAAGTAAAAAGAAATAAACACTAATCGACTTGCATGAAAAGTAGACTACACTACTAACATAAGAAGAGAAGCATGTACATAAAATAAAACACTAATTAACATTGCATAAAAAAAGGAAAATTACATGAAATAAAAATGGCTAACTTGCCATGAAAAGAGAAAGGGAGCTTTTTTTATTTTTAATCCTAAACTAAACTAAACCAAAGAGAACAGAGCCTAAAAGAAGAGAGACTAAGAAAGAAGAGAGGAGGGTTACATGAACATATAGGGGTAGTTATACATGTTTTAAAATCCTAATCCATTTTTTCGAAACTACCCAAACTACCGCTTAGGGAGTGTGGTGACCAAGTAATCACTAGCATCAAATAATCATCCATTAAGTGTGCATGAAACTTTAATGGCCTTTTAGCATGTGCATTAGCTCCTAAGTGTACATTAAGGTAGGTAGGTAGGTGGCGTCCTCCATGATCATGAGTTTGAATTATTTCCATTTTCATTCCTTTGTATCTTCTTTGTGCATGCATATTCTTTCATGAAACCACTTGTATTTGAAGCCAAATTCCTACAAAATAATATAGAAATTTCCAATTAAATTTTCTCATATTAATATATGCACAAAAATGACCATTTTGCCCATGGATGAAGATGAATATGTGACGATTTGAAAATAATTTGAATTTTGGTTTAAACATGTTAAAACACCCAATATGATCATTTATTTAATTTAGTTCGATAAAATATGATAGTAAAAATATGCACATTTACGTGCACATCAATCCCGCTTCATACCTTGCCAGAAGAAACTTCTCTTCATATCCTGATACATCTTAGTACCTCCTAGAAGAACGGTAAACTTCCAACAATGGCATTCCTCCAAAACTTCTTTCCATATGTTTCCTACACTTGGAACACATAATCTTCCTTTCTTTCTCGACCACCCATTTTGGTCAAGACTGAAATCTTTCAAGCCATCGCTCTCGGTTCCTTTCTTTAGCTTCCTGATATGTTTTGCTAATACCGGATCATCCATCTCTTTAGAAGCAATCCTTTTGATCAACACTGGTCGAACTTCCAAAAAAAATAATACAACTGTATCCCCACTAGACCCAACCTCGGATCTCCACTGCACTCTGCACTCTACAATCTACCAGTGCTTCCAAACCTTTCCAATCAGCAATCATCGCTAACACTGCATTCTGATGTTTCCTGCTAAGTGCATCTGCAACCTTGTTTCCTTTCCCTGGTGTGTACTCAATCCCAAAATCATAAGCGGTTATAAACTCTGACCATCTCTGCTGTCTTATGTTCAGCTCCATCTAAGAGAACAAATATTTCAGCGACTTATGATCTATATATAACTCAAACCTCTCTCCTAAAAGGTAATGTCTCCACACCTTCAAAGAAAAAATCACTACAACCAATTCCAAATCAAGCTTCAGATATCTGACCTCATATGGTCTAAGTTGTCTAGAAGCATAGGCAATCACTTTACCTCTCTACATCAGCACAGCCCCTAATCCTGTTCCACACACATCGGTATAAACTACAAAATCCTGATTCTCCTCTGGAACGACCAACACAGGTGCATGGGTCAATAAGTATTTCAAACTCTGGAATGCTTCCTCACACTTATTGATCCACACAAACTTCACATCCTTCCTTGTTAGCTTAGTCTTCGGTGCTTCTATCCGTGAAAAATCCTTAATGAATCTTAGATAAGAACCAGCCAACCCAAGGAAACTCTTTATCTCGATTACCATCTCGGGTCTCTTCCAACTATTTACTGCGTCGATCTTAGTCAGATCTACTAATAACCCTTTCTCTAAGACTACATGACCAAGAAACTTCAACTCCTTATTCCAGAAGTGACACTTCGAAAACTTCACTTTCAGCTGATGTTGCCTTAGCATCTCAAGCGCCACTCTAAGATGAACTTCATGCTCTCTTTCATCCTTAGAGTAAATCAAGATATCATCTATGAAAACAAACACGAACCTACCCACGTGCTCTCAGAAAATCTGGTTCATCAAATCCACAAAGAAAACTGGCACATTCGTCAGTCCGAACGACATAACTAACCATTCTTACTACCCATATCTGGTCTTGAACACTATCAAAGGTATACTATCCTCTGCTTCCCAGAGCTGATGGAAACCTGTTGCCAAATCCAATTGGGAAAATACCTTGGCTCCACTCAAATGGTCGAACAAATTGTCAATCCTGGGTAGTGGATATCGATTCTTTATCTTCCCCTCATTCAACTTATGATAATAGATACATAGCCTCAACAATATGTCCAGCTTCTTAGCAAACACTGTTGTGGCACCCTAAGGTGAAGTACTCGGCCTGATAAAACTCTTGCCCTCTAAATCCACCAACTGCACCTTCAACTCCCTCGTCTCTATAGGAGTCATCCTACTACAGGCTCCAAAACATCTACGAATTCTCTAACCACAAAAACTCGACTAAACTCATCATCAGAATCCATAGCACCCAACAAAGCAAACACCTCATCGCTAGAACCTTCTACGGTATAAACAATCATGTCGCTACAATCAGGGTGTCTAAGAGATATCTTCCTATCCTGGCAAAATATCCTAGCATCATACTCATTTAACCAATCCATCCCAAGAATAATCTCGAACCCCACAAAATCAAATACATGCAAACTGCAAGCAACAAGATGACTTAACATGTCAAACTCTAACTGGTCACACCTCAACCCTAGAGTTGCATACCCTCTTATTGGATTCGCAACCTGTAAGGAAGTAACGAAATATGTGGGTTCAAGGTTAAGCTTATCTACCAAACATTTATATATTAAAGAATGCGATGCACCCGTATCAAATAAAATGCTAATAGACATACCATAAATCTGAAGCGTACCTCCCAAAACTGCCTTTCCTTTCTCCTGAGCTATCGGCTTAGAAGCAACAGGCTCCAATGCATAAACCTTGCCCTTTCCATCCTTGGTGGGTTCCTTGCACTAGTTCTTATAGTGGCCAACCTGATCGCAGTTGAGGCACCTAATGTTCATCTTCCCGGCCACTTCCTTAGCCTTCCCAGAACGAAACACGTTGGCGAAATGCCGCTTCTTGTCGCACTTAAAACAAACCACCTCAGACTTTCCTTTCTTGGCTGCTCCACCCTTCTGAGCACCCTTCTTATGGAAAAACTTTCGCTTCTGGCCTTGCCCAACCTAGACCTCCTTAGCCTTGCTCTTCTCTAGAGAATCAAGGATCTCCTCATGCCTCATGGCCATCTCCACAACCAAGTCACAGGGATCTTTGATGTGAGATAATGTAGGGTTGGCCAAATCAAGCTTCAACCCCCGAATGAACTTCTCATTTCTCTTCATCACGGTATCAACAATGGCACAACCATACCAAGCCAACTCCTCAAACCTTCTGGCATACTCCAAAACTGACATCTCTCCCTACTTTAACTCAGCAAACTTTCTGATCAGAGCTGACTGTGCCATAACAGACATGAATCTCTCCTAGAACCTCCTCTTGTACTCTGTCCATGTCATCTCTTCTTCATCTACTACCATTGTTACACTGTTCCATCATAACAAAGCAGCTCCCTGAAGCAGTCTAGATGCCAACCACCTCTTCTGCTCGTCATTGAGCCTAAAGTATGCAAAGATTCTCTCATAATGCAGCAACCAATTCTCCACCTCAATAACATCCTTGGTTCCAATAAAAGGCTTCCCTCTAAGCTTAGTGTAATCCCCACTCAACTTAGCATAATCCTAGACATCTAGAACCTCCAGAACTCCTCGTCCTACAACTCCAGAAGCAACTCTCAGTTGCACCATACTCATGAAGAACTGATACATGGCTTCCATTCCGACCTACGGGACCCCAACACAAAGATTCTCTACATGTGCCTGACCTTGGTTTCTCCTAGCATTTGGGTCGGCATTTACTTCAGTGCTTCCCCTTCCTGGGTTAACTCTTCCTCTTCTGCCATCCATATTTGTATTCAAACCTCATGAGATACAGAAAGATAACCTAAGCAAAGATAGGAGACTAGAGATAACGTGTATACTTTTATATGTAGCAAATCCAAGTATGTTACTATAGCGTTATGCCATACCCCAATCTTACTCTAATTCCTTAGGATTATGTTTTCAAAACCATTTTTAGTTGAAGTTTTTTCATAAACATATGCTCTAATACCAAGTTGCAGCATCCCGTATCTAGAGGCCAAAAGCTAAGCGCTACAGATGTTGTAGTCATCTATAGTATTAACTTCTAGTGACAAAATATGGCAATGCTAGTGGTATCCATAATATCAAAAGCACTTGAATATCAATAAAATCACTAATTTCAAAAACCAACATTTACCTGATTACATTTCAAAACAATAACATATCCAAGTTACATAATCCCTTAACCATTTCCCAGGTACTGATAAAATATAATTTACTATAATACGCCAAGAGCGACATATGACAATGCCTCCTTGGATGATAAGAAAAATTTAGTCATATCTGACTTAATACACAATGGAATCAAAACAAATAAAACGAACTCCTAAAATAGCTATCTGACAGCCCACCTGCTCGTCTCCGGAAGCTTATTCACCAAAATCTCAAAAACCTGAAAACCTCAACGCTCAGCCTACATAAATCAATTTTGAGCACCCGAGATTTTAACGGGAAACAAAAACTTCGAGTCGGACTTATAACCTGGTGTGAATAATACTGTTCATCTCTGTTAATTTATGTTAAGTGAGACCACGCCGCTTAGCGGAACGGATTTCCTCTCACTAACATTCCTTTAAAACATATCTTCTGCAATACTTTTCCTGCAACCAAAACTATTCAAAATATTTGTAAATCATCATTATATAAACATAGATAGATATATCAGGTAATAAAATGAACTATCTATTCATGCACAAAAGTTTTGTTTGGATAACTTCTAACCTTTGGCTGACTTGGGCCAACCATACAACACCAAAATTTATCTAACATCTGTTAGACACTCTTCCTCTTTTGGATGATCTATCCTTAACTATTTGTTAAATACTTCTCTTCTGGATGGTCTGTCCTTAACTTAACATCTTCCAGGGTCACCTGATCCTAATGGTTTTACGGGCTCACCAATAACCTATCTGTATACAAAATATATTCCTTTCTGTGTATATCCATAAATTTAGTCTTACCTGTGACAAAGCCCTACACACTGGAATTTTGGACTAAATTACCTGGGGCTAATACTTAATGTATAGTGCACGACCCTATACAGTCCCATCTAGTATCTAATATTTGCATCATTTTACCTAGGGATATCTTCCTAAAATTTTCGTTGAAAACTTTTTTTTCAAAATGATTTAAGACCTTTAAATCAAACTAAGATAAGGAAAATTATATAATCTATATGTTTTACTCAAAACCATCTTTCCATGTTGTATATATACTTTTCTCAAATCATAGTTGATGAAAACACTTAACTTTTAAAAGTCCCCCTTCCAAAACTATTAATAGTACCCTTTTCGAAACCATTGAAAGTACCCCTTTCTAAACCATTAAAAGTATCTCTTTCAAAACTAAGTAAAACCCTTTTCTTTTATCTTGGCCGAAAGGCAAAAACCTTCCTTTCAAAATCATTCTCAAAATCCTTTCGAAACCATTGGAAACCTTCCTTCCGAAAGCTTCAAAACTTTAGACATCTTTCTTTTAAATCCTTTTAAACCTTGCCTTTCGAAACCATTGGAAAACATTTCCTTTCGAAACTATTCAAAACCATCAGAAAATAACACCTTTTGACTACTTCAAAATCTCTAGGGAACCATCCCTTCGAAACCTCTTTTAAAACCTTTCGAAAGCATTAAATCTAAATCTTTCGAAAGAAATTAGGTGAAATTTTAAAAAAATGTAGAAACCTTTCGAAACTATTTGAAGTTAGTTCCTTCGAAACCCTTTGAAAAACGTTTCGATCGAAACCATTGGACCATATCTTCAAGTAGAGAAAAAGGACATAAACCCATTACAGTCGAAAGCACTTCCTTTTGAAATCATTCAAATCATCTCTTTCGAAACCAAATTTGGATTATACTTCAATTTAAGAAAAAGGGTCTATAAACCATTTAAGTGGAAAGCCACTCTTTCAAAAGCATTTCCTAAGTAAAGAAGTGATGGTGTCGAAACCATCTCTTCGAAAGCATTTGAGAAGTGGGCCAATTTTAGAAAACAAGTAACCCCTTCAAAACCAACTGGGTCGAAAGGTAAAAAGGCGATAGCTAGATGTTTCAACTTAGTCAAAAGCATTTACTAAAAACAAAGATTTAATCCAATCGAAACCATTTCCTTTTAAACCATTTGACTTAGTCGAAACCCAACAAAATCGAAAGCATCTTACTCGAAAGCAAGCAGGCATATTTTCCTTTAAAACCAAAGTAAAGCTTTAACCTTTTCGGAACCCATGGTTTCAACCCTATACCTTTCACCCACACCCACTTCATTACATACCAGTTGCTTGATACCATATGCATTGGTTTCGACTGTGTTGGAGGCATTAGTATGGAGGCGGAATCTAGTGCCAAAGGAGCCGAAATAGTGAAAAACCTATTTATTTGTACTTTTAAACTATTTCTTTTGTACCTAACCTGCCTTGTTTGTTTAAATCTGATTGGTTGCTGGTTTACTTTTCCAAAAGTGCTACCATTTTCTAGAATTAACAATTTCAAATATTTACAAAAAGCCCCTTTCTCCGTTTTAAAATATATAAAACATTTAAGTCCCATGCCTTAATTAATTTTATATACCTATCAAAACTCTTTGGAAAAATATAGAAAAACTCCAAAAAATCAAATTATATATGTTTTCTAACATATAAAAATTTCTGATCCAATAATTATTTACCATAAATAATTTATAACCCAAAATATCATTTTCTTCACTATAAAATTCATATAAAATTCACATTAATTCCAAAAATTCTGAAAATTAAAACACATCTCCAAAATATTATTTTTGATCTTCATAAAAATTAGTAAGGCAAAATGATGTCATTTAATAGGATTTTACCTTAAAACATATAATAAAATTCAATATGAACATGTATAAATCATCAATAAGTATATATAAACATTCAATCATTAAAAAACATAGCAATATATTGCAAAAATAATTCGGAATCGTCATAAAACCGTAAACAATCAAAACAAAGATGTAAACATTTTTCACCTTAGCCTTTGTGATTAAAGAGATTGAGGTATCAATAGATTTGATTTGCTTAAGCTTCTTCCTAGCTTACCTTCTATCTTTTTCCTCTTTTTCTTGTTAATGGTGGCCGGCCTTGGTTTTATAAAATTTGAAAATGAAACGAACATGTGTAATAATACATGACTATGGGTAATTGATATAGGGATGGCCTCCTTCCTATTTTACTCCTCCTCTTAATTCATTTTAAACCATTCTTTAGTTCATTGTTTAATGGCACGACTACCTCTTTAATAAAATCAAATCTCAATCCCCTAATCCACACATTATTTTATTTATTTTATCTAATTAAATATCCTAAATAATGTTACAAAAAATCTGGGGTGTTATAACTTCAAATTCAATAGGAATGATGGCTTCGGAGCTATAAGGAAGGGCGAATGGAGTGTAGTCAGTCGTAGACTTGTGGGTGGTTCTATAAGCCTATAATGTTGTTGGGGGTTCATCCACCCACTTACCTCTAGCCTTTTCCAAATGCTTCTTCAGAATTGACTTTATGATTTTGTTCACAGCTTTAACTTGTCCATTTACTTGAGGGTGAGCAACTATCACAAATCTCTTTTCAATATGATGCCGATGGCAGAAATCTTTGAATTCAGCGTTGTTGAATTGGGTTCTATTATCAGTTATAATGGTTTGTGGAAGGCCAAAACAACAGATGATGTTCCGAACAATGAAGTTGATTACTTTCTTTGTTGTGATCATTGCTAAAGGTTCCGCTTTGGCCCATTTGGTGAAGTAATCAACTGCTACGATGGCGTACTTTGCACCATCTTTTGAGATCGGAAAGGAACCACTAATATCTATGCCCCATATGGAAAACGATCATGGGCTAACCATTTGTGTGATTTCCATTGGTGGAGTTCTCAAAACTTTTGCATACATCTGACACTTATCACATCGCTTAGCGTAATCAGCAGCACCTCGGTTGACAGTCGACCAATAATACCCATAATGGAGTATTCTCTTTGTTAGGTTTTCCCCCAATGTGATCGCCACATTCCCTTCATGATCCTTTAGGAGTTTTATTATCTCATCATGAGCGATACACCGGAGTAGGAGAACGGAGAAATCCTTTTTATACATGACTCTTTCCTGCATGATATACCATGAAGCTTTACGGAGGACTTGTCGCCTTTCATTTCTCTATTTTGGAAGGACTTCCTGTATCAAATAATCTTTAATCGGAGTCATCAATGACTCCTTCTCAGGCTCCATTTCTAATACCCACTCGATTTCAATCTGTTTTGTGCTCGGAGCGTCTTGTACGTCGATTGGAACCAAGCCCATTTGTCTGCATCCCATATGCTAGCAAACTTTGCCAATGAGTCGGCCTCTTTGCTTTGATCCCGAGGAATGTGCATGATGTCATAATACTCAAAGTCTGTCAATAGCTCTTGGACTTGTATAAGGTATGAAGTGAGTCATTGTCCTTTAGCATGGTAATCTCCCCTGACTTGGTATACTACCAAATGGGAATCACAAAAAAATTCAAGGGATTTTATCATCATTTCTTTAGCAAGTTTGAGTCCAACAATCAGAGCTTCATACTCAACTTCGTTGTTCATTACAGGGAAGTCAAGCTTCAAAGCGCAGCAAATTGATTGATCTTTTAGGGTTACTAGCATGATTCCGGCTCTAGAACAACAATCATTGGATGCTCCATTCGTTTACATTTTCCTCCGAATGGTAGGGGCTCCAACGCTCTCTAGGAGATCATCCCGTGCGGTGAATTCTGCTATAAAGTCTGCCAGTACCTGTTGCTGGATGGCTCTTCGAGGAAGATAAGTGATGTGAAATTGACTCAGTTCGATGTTCCACTTGAGTAACCTTCTAGATGTGTCAAGTCACCGAAGTACCTATCGTAATGGTTGATTGGTGTAAATATCAACGGGATGAGCTTGAAAATAGAGGCAGAGCTTTCGTGAAGCAATCAACAAGCAACACACTAATTATTCTATCTTTGGGCGGTTTGTTTCAGTTCCCGTTAATCACTTGCTAACATAATAGACTGGACTTTGGATTTGGTTCTCCTCACGAAGTAGTGCGGCACTTATAGCATGTACCGACATGGCCAAGTAGATATACAAGTCTTCATGATCCATTGGCTTTGATAAGATGGGAGGCCTCTCTAAGTGGTCACTAAAGCTTGGAACGCGTCTTGACAATCCTACGTCCATTCGAAGTTACTTTTCCCTTTCCTAATGAAGTTGAAGAAAGGAATGCATTTATCGGCGGCTCTGTAAATAAATTGACTTAGGACGGTAACCTTCTGATTTAGGCTCTGTACTTGTTTGATGGTCTTTGGTGCCTGAATGTTGCAAATTAATCGAATCTTCTCGGGATTATCTTCGATTTCGCAACCATTGGTGATGAAACCCAAGAACTTTTCTGATGCAACACCAAAAGAACATTTTAGAGGATTGATCTTCATTTTGTAATATCGGAGGATATCAAACATTTCTGTTGAGTCTCTGATGTGGTCGCTTGATCATCATGAATGCACAAGCATATCATCCACGTATACCTCCATTGTCTTTCTGATCCAATCTTTAAACATTCAGTTGACCAGGCGCTGAAAGGTTGCTCTAGCATTATTCGGTCCAAATGACATTACCATATAGCAATAAAATCTAGTGTCGGTAATAAAGCTGGTGTGCTCCTGGTCAAGAATGTGCATCGGGATTTGGTTATATCGAGAGTATGCATCCATGAAAGATAATAATTCATGTTCAGCGGTTGAGTCCACCAGCAGGTCGATCCTTGGAAGGAGGAAAACTATCTTTCGAACTTGCCTTGTTTAAGTCCAAGTTGGAATAGTTAACGCACGTTCGCCACTTCCATTTGCCTTTCTCACAAGTACATGATTAGATACCCATTTAGGGTGGAGGGCATCGCAAATAAACCTATTTCTTTTGAGCCCATCCACCTCCTTTTTAAAGGCGGTAGATCTCTCCGAATCCATGCCATGCCTTTTTCTGTTTCCTCGGGACATGCCTCGGGTCGATATTTATGCATGGCTAACAATGGAAGGCGAGATTTCACACATGTCAGAATGAGTCCAAGCAAACATATCAAAATTCACTCAGAGAAAACCAGCAAATTCTTTCATCATCGAGGGGCTGAGCTATGGTCCGATCTTTAGAACTCGTGACGGGTCATCATGGCTAACTGTGATGTCAATCGTTAGCTCAACCGGTGCAGCCTTGGTCTCTTTGGGCTCTTCCTAGTCATCCATCATATCTATGTCTTTATAGAACCGATTATGGCACCCAAGCCAAGGCCCAGGCACTGGTTGTTAATCTTTGGTGGCTTGGATGCGGAGGGACTTATCCACACCATTACCTTTTCCTTTCACTGAGTGTCTCTCAGTTCAGCTACATAGTAGACACGTCTGATCGCCTGATCGCCAAGCACAACTCCAACACCGTTATTAGTCGAGACTTCAAAGTCAAACACCATTGGGCAAGAGCTATCTGAAATTCAGCTAGGGTGGATCGGCCTTAAAAAGTATTATATGGAGAGTTAACATCCAAGATAACAAATGGCAACATCCGCACTCTCCTACGGTCACCTTCTCCCAACTCTACGGGAAATTCGACATATCCGACAGCTTCAGTCGCAACACTATTAAAGCCATGAATGCGGGCTTTAAATGGTTTTAAGTCCTTGGATTCCATCCTCATCTAATCGTAAACCTTTTTGAAAATTATATTTATGGAACTTCCATAGTCAACCAGGATCCTCCTCACTAAGGCGGGGCCGATCATGGCTGAAATGACCATCGGATCGATCGTCGGTGCCTCCACCTAGTCTGCATCTTTGTTTCTAAATATAATGTCATCTGCCATTGTACGCTACTATTTTGCCAAAGCCCCATCTTATGTACTCGAACAACACTCAAAATTCATATGCTTGATCGCACTAGGATAGCGCTCTATCTCATGCCAGCTCTTATTAGTTATTAGCTAGATGCAGTCCTTTGAATGTGGTATTAATCAATAATTTTCCACCAGTCCATAGAGGCTCCGTAGTCCTATACGTTGCTTATCCTCGGTTGGGGTCGGACATCACATGCCCGCTGTCCTACGGGGCTTTAACAAATTGCTATAATTTTCTTTCCTGAATTAGTTTCTCAATAACATCCTAGATATGCCTACATTCATTCGTGTTATTACCATAACGGTCATAGAACCGGCAATATTTTCTAGTTTTTTCTGCTTCTTCATCGATTCTTTCGGAGATGGCTTCCTATACTACATGTATTGCATATAGACAAGTAGACATTCTCTAGAGATGTATTTAGTGGTGTGCATGTATAATACATTGGAATCCTAGGCTTTCCTCTTCTAGAATCCCTCTTTCATTCACGGTTCTGATGACTACCTTTCTTTTGCTGATTCGGTTTATTTTGGACATTTACTTGAACTTTTCTGAAACTATCCCTAGACCATTTCACTACACTGTTGCTCTGCATTCCCTCTCCACTCGGTCCCACAACATTCTTCTTCCTAGAGCATTTAGCTTCTCCTTTCCTCAAATAATGAGCTGCTTTTACATAGAAACGCTCCAATGTTGCGGGTGATTTGCCAGCTAACCAATCGCCAAAGTCAGATTCCAGATCAATCCCTCTCGTTACCGCCATCAATGTTGAATGGTCATTTGAATTACTGACTTTTGTGACAGCTGTATAAAATCTCTCCAATTAATCTTTCAGTGATTCTCCCGAATCCTAGATCATGATGGATAGGGACATTACATCTTTGGGGCGAGTTGCATGCATATAGAATTGCTTTATAAATTTTGTTGCTAAATCGTCAAATCTTGAGATTGACCATGGGCTTAATCTCGTAAACCACATCGTTGTTATGCCGGAGAGAGTAATAGGAAATCGTCTTCATTTTGTTGCACCATCAGCTTGTGCGGAATCCATCAGCCATTCATATCTCATAATGTGGTGCTTGGGATCGGTATTTCCCTTATAGGCAAGCATCAATGGTATGCTAAACCTCCTTGGATACTTTGTGTGTAGGATATTGTCGGTGAACGGGGAATGGCTTCTTGAGATCCCCTAATCATCATTAGTAAGCCTGGCTCTCCCTTACTAGCTGTCTAACCATAGCTGACAAGTCCGGTGGAGCCAAGTGGTAGTCATGCTCCACCTCACGTAAATGATCCGGTCGATGTCTATGGGCCATTCCATGTCTTCCTGGCTCAACACTTTTTCAATGTGTATCATGTGCGTTCACTTCTTCTTCATTCCTAGGAGGTAACTGGTCTGCATCCACCTAAATCCTAGCATCCAAATCAATCACGACAACTCCATCTTATGCTCTACAGGGAGAAGGGATATTTCCTACTTTGGAGGAGGGATCGACATTGATCCCTATAGAGGGATTGGGCCCGATCGGTCCTGGCAACCTAGGTAGGGTTGTTCGCTGATGTCCAGAAGTTTCTTCATGATACCATCAGTTTTGCGATGCCTACGTCTGTGATAGTCATTAGATGAACTAGAACTTTCCGATATAGAATAAGGGTTGTCTCTCTCCTAGTTTCCCACGTTGTTAGTCCCTGAGTTGATTCATTAGATAGATATTGGCTTAAATCAGTTGGTTCAACTATCGACGTCTATCTACTAGCTCTTTCATAAGATTCTATAAATCAGTTCTTGTTATGGAATCGGCCAGATTCTGGACATCAACTGGATTGGCATCATTCACATCCACTGGTAGATTGCTCGGGCCACAATGTTGGATGCTAGCATTCTCATTTTCTTCAGTGTTTTGAGAGGTAAATCTGGTGTTCCTAACCTTTGTTGATAATTTTCCTTAGACTTTTGCAAATCTAAATAGAACAGATAAACTACTTGAAGATAATCTGGACCTCTTTCGGGGCTTTATGCAATCCAGTAGTAGTAAAGGGGTCTAGATAGAGCTGAGAATTTTCTTCCTTAGTGAAAGTACCAAAATGTTTACACCAAAAATTGGCACAAACACTAATATATATTTTGTAGAGAAATAATGAAGAATATAAAATGAAAATAGAGGGAACAAGTAGTTAAATAACAGAAAATCAAAGCAACAACAAGAACACAATACTTTATAGTGGTTATGCAATGTTTGCCTACGTCCACTTTGAACAGGTAGCTTTATTAATCACTTTTCAACTAAGTACAATAGGGATAGGATGAAAATCCTTAGTTAGAATAGAGTGCAAAGATACAAGTAGCGTAAAAGTCCCAAAAATGAACAATCAAGCCTGTATTTATTGAGGAAGATGGCAAAGTATCTCCCTTAAAATTCAGAAGAAGGATCTCCAAAACCATATGGACCCACAAAAGGGATCATATGGTCTGAATCCCAAGAAATAGGATTGTTGCCAATCCCTATTGGGGCATCTCTATGTTGTAATATACTTAGCCTCCAAGTTTCATGCCAATTGGGTTAGTAGAACTTGAGTTATTGCTCGATCATTGTTGCAACATGTTATGCATCCTGATTTCAACCAACCCCTATGAAGGAAAGAGGGCCGATCCCTCTTGCTTAGTCCTTTTGAGGTGCGATCCCTAGAGTAGGCTTCCTGGAGTCCCCAAATCTTGTTCTCAAAGTTTCATATGTATTGGACTTATTGATTTTGAGATATTGATTGTTTTCCATTGAGTTGCACCTGTTTGGCTGAAATAGGTCGATCCCTATGATTGAGAGGGATTATAGCCGATCCCATTTCTATATTAAATTATATTCCATACTTAGAATGTTTTGTGTAACATGTATCTTGATTCCTTTCGACCACGGCTACATACTACCATCTGTACTTGACTTCTGGATCCTACAATCATCACTATGGACTTACTGGCCTTGTTGACAATTGAGTCTAACTTGTTTAATCAGTTCAGATATAGCCAAGTCAAAATGTCAGATAATAGTAGTCATGAGTAAAGCATCGCTAAACATAAGGAGAGCATTACATACACCAATCTCAATGGATGTATTGATGTTCTCTTTTTCAAACCATCTTGATAGTGAATCATTTAAAATAAATATTAATTAGTTTACAATTCAATACTCATGGTTACAACATTTATAACTGCAATGTATAATACTTTATTTAAGGATATTACACATACATAGATATATATACATACGTATGTATATATAATGATTTGATCATTATTTATATCATATATAATAACATACGTAATAGATACAAAACTAGAAGCTTATTCATTTTGAACAAGATTAATTCCAAAGTTAGGTTATGTAAAAAATAACATAATTTCCCCTAGAGCTTACCCATTAACTTGCAATCTCCCACATTCACTTGGGGAAATTTCAGATTCACAATCTAATACCATCTCAAATGATCATTCTAAATCAGACCACGTAATAGGCCTTAGTGATTGGATGTGTGTTATTGTATTATATTTATTTAATCAATCCCTCTTTATCCACTTACTTAATAAACTATTTATCATGTGACATTTACAAACAATGCAGCCACACCCTTTGTAACACCCCCTCTCTTGAGACCCAAAGCTAAGTGCTACAAATGTTGATGTCATATATAGTATTTAACTTTCGGTGATAGAATACGGTAGTGTTAATGGTATCTATAATATCAGAAGCACATGAATATGAAATAAAATCATCATAGATTTCAAAAAAGCTTTTCAGATTACATTTGAAATTAATATTTCATATTCAATTACATAATTCCAAAATGATTCCCAGGTTTGATCAAATATAACTATTACAAATTACACTAACAACGACATATAAAGATGCCCCCATAGATGACCAGAGTACTAAATAGATAGGCATATCAGTTATGAATACATCACAGTAGTAAAAACATTAAATAACTCCTACATAGCTAGTTTTGACTCCTGCATTTCTTCGGAAGCTTATTCGTCCAACCTATTAAACCTCAAAAGGCCTTAACCCTCAATCTACCCAAATTAACTTTTGAGCACCCGAGAGTTTAAGGGGAAAATATAAACTTCGAGTCAGACATAAAGCCTAGTGTGAATAATTCTATCACATCTCGGTTTACTAATATTAAGTGAGACCACGCCGCTTAGCGGAATGGGTTTCCCCTCATTAATATCCCTTTAAAAGCATTTCTTTTGCAAATCAAAATCCTACAATCAAAACTGATTATAACACAATAACATATATGCATACTATAGTTTTTTTAATTTGGCTAACTATTAACCATTGGCTGACTCGGGCATACCAGACAAAATAAATAATCTAACTTCTTTTAGACACAATACTGGATGATCTATCCTTAACTTACTTCTCCTAGGGTCAACTAATCCTAATGGTTTTATGAGCTCACCAATAACCTATCTTTTCTCTATATTTCTTTCTATGTGCAACATCATTTTAGTCTTACCTATGACAAAGCCCTACACACTGGAATTTTGGACTTATATTAGCTAAGCCCTATTAGCTAAAATATTTGGCGCAATCCTATACCAGTTCCATCTAGTCTTCTAATATCTAAGGCATAAACTTAGGGTTAACTACCCTACTCAAATTTCATTTCCTTGTAAACAATCTTTGTAGATGATTTACCCCTGAAATCATATCTTTATAAAACAAGGAAATCATACTCTTTGCTTTACACAAAACACTTTTGACATGATATATGCTTTACACAAAACAATGTTAATGAAATCTAATCAATGGGATTACTTATCCCTACAAAATAAGTTAAAGCCTTTTTTTAACTTAGAAAACTATAGGCAATAAAGCTAAAGCAATACCTTCGAAACCCTTATTTAAAACCTTAAAATATTCCCTTCCGAAGATAACTAAAAGCTTCCATTAGAAACCAATACATAAAACCTTAGACATCCCCTTTAGAAACTATTTAAACTTATCTTTTGAAACATTTATAATATATTTTTCGAAAGCATTGGGTTCAAATAAGAGTTTGATGGAATATTGCTTCGATACCATGTAAAGGCTTTCCTTTCGAAACCATTAGGTCTAACATTTAATATAACTATTAGGTCAAAGAAAACAGAAGCGAAAGTATCTCTTTCAAAAACTTTAATCCAAGTAAAAGAGTTGGGGAAGAGGTTCACTTTGAAACCCACCCTTTCAAAACCATTGCCTTTGAAACCATTTAAAAGCGGCTAAACTACCCTTTCGAAAGCATTGAGAAGGTAGCTTTAAAAATCAAAAGACGAAAGTGTCCCTTTTGAATATGTTTTTTTAAGGCTATAAAGAAAAGCAACCTTAACTAATTCGAAAGGTGGGAATGCGGCAGCAAGGGTGTCGAATATGTTCAAAAATGGCTATTTTTTTGAAAGCTTCTTTTTAAACAAAAGTAAGCAGCAACTCTTTCGAAAAATAATTTCTAAAAACAAAGGTAAGCGGCAACTTATTTGAAAGTCTCTTTTTAAACAAAGGTAAGTTGATTGATTCGAAAGCTAATTAGAGTGGCTTCAACCTCTTCGTAAGCATGCCTTCGACATCATCATTCCTTCCACCTTTCTCCAACAAATTACATGCCAATCGCTTGATATCATGTGCATTGGTTTTGAATAGGTGTGAAAGGTCTAACTGGGCATAGTGACGGAAGCAAGCTAAGGAAATGGTGAAGTTGTAATTTGAAACAAAACTGAATTATTGTCTTTCAAAGTAATTCCTTTTTACCTAACTTGCCCAATTTGTCAAAATATGATTGGTTGCCCACTCTTTATCAAAATTCTTTTCTAAAAAAGCTGCAAAGTTCACAATTAACAATTAAAACATTTTTCAGCAAATAAGTCATTTTCCTTGATAAAACATATAAAACTTTTAATTCTCTTAACTTAAATTTTTTTATAACCATAGTAAAATACTTAGGAAAATTCTTTAAAAAACACAAAAATTCACTTTTAATATGTTTTCTAATATATATATAAATTCAGACCAGAAACCGTTATATAATTGCCTTAAATAATTTAAATCCAATATAACTATTTTCTCTCATAGAAAATTCATAATATATCCACAACTACTAAGAAAATCATGAAAATTGAAACCTACTTCTAAAATAATGTTTTTTAATCATATATCAAAAACACAACCCATTTGGATATGATTTAATAGGTTTTGTCATCTAAACATATCATAAATCCACATGAAATCATATAAATCATTAGGAAACATATATATCTACTTAAATAAACATAACATGTTACTTGCAAAACAATTCGGCCATAATCATAAAATTGAAATAATGGTCAAAAGTGAGATGTAAATTAATTATCCACCTTGGATTTATGTTAAGAAGGTTAAGATTTGCTCTTTCATAATTTCATCAAGCTTTCTACTTGATTCATAGCTTATCTTCTTTTTTAATCTCCTTAATGGTGGCCAGCCGAGCTCAACATGGTTTTAGTTTTGTTTGTGAATGTTAAAATGAATAAGAATAGAAGGATAGAAGAGTTTAGAGTATAAGAACAACAGCTATTCTTATTTTACCCTTGCTATATTCCTCCTACTTATTTATTTTCAATTCTCTATTGCTTATACATTCATTAATTCATGATCCCTTATTGATTAACAAATTTCAATCCCTTAACTATTAACATTATTTTATTTTATTTGTCTAATTAAATATTCTAAATAATGTTAATCAAAATTAGGGTCATTACACCTTTTGTGAGTTCTTGATTCCGTTTGCAACCTTCATTGCATTATTGATACCATAACATAATAGTGGACACTCAATGGAGGGAATCAATCTCTACCTCACTTGTAAATTTGAATATCTATTTTAGGTATTATTCTTAGTGATGTCAACATTCTAGAACTTGCTACATTTTTTCTTGCTTGGAACTATTATCAGCATAATACCTTAGTTAAGTATGACAATATTTCTTTACTATGCTCGATATCACCAATGAAGTTTTTGCATGAACATCATTTGTAATGATTTTACTATTTCTATAAACAACTCTTAGTTTTTCGTAAATACCTAAGAAATACTTAACTTTCACTTAGAGAAACTCCTAGACTCTAGTTATAATTTCCACTGCAACAAGTGCAAAAGGAAACCTAATTCTGTGTATAATATATGCATTCGAACTATTACCAATGCATACGGTAACTATCTCATAAATCTCATTCCATATGAACATTTCTTGTTTTGAATTTGTATTACACAACTTTAATATAAGTATTATGTACTACGATTTCTAAAATATCACGTATATACATTAGCATTAGATCATTTATCGAGAACACTAGTTGTTTATTTATAGTTTTAGAAATGATTTAATACCTTTTCATCTTTCTTTTTTAGGGTCCACTTCCTTTGCATTTCAGCTCTAATCAACATTTTTATCCTTTTAGTCAAAGTACATGTTTTAATGTCAAGATTATTAGAAAAAAATCCACTCAAGAGCATAAGTATGAAAGAAGGTAATGAGAGTATTAGGTTTCGATGAAGTTACAAGCATGGGTTTTGATAAAGGTCATAAGAAGATGTTTCGAAGGCATTAAGAAGTTTCGAAGGAGTCGGAGGCACCACCTACCCTTACAATGTGAAGGCTTTCGATTCAGATTGAAATAAGACTACCCTTTCGCCACATATAACCTTTCGACATAGATAAATAAGCAAAGACAGCTTCGGAACTCCTTTTGAAGGTAGTGGATGATAATTTCAAACTTACACGCCAAAACTTTTGGAACCAAAGGTTTCGCCTACATAACAACCCTTTCGAAATCATATCTAAGCCTTTCGATGGTCGAGGCCAATGACATAAGGAAAAGGTTCTACATCGATCAATAGATAAGCATTTGGAAACTACGAACAATGATGGAACCATTAGAGCTTCAATATCTTCGAAACCTCTATGAAAAGCCTTCGATTGCGTCGAAAGGCTCCCATTATTAATTCCGATGACAACAAGGCAACATGAAGAGAAAGGCGCAGTTGGAGACCTTCGGACAACGTCGAAAGCAGAGAAAAGGAATACTAAAGACTTAACAAAGGCGAAAGGTTGATAAATGACCCTTTCGACTCATTCGAAAGGTCCGTGGAAATATGAAGAAAGCGCATGGGAGAGTCAAAGGATACGAAGGAGATACCTTTCGACAGTGTCGAAGGTAGACAAGACCTTTCGACTAAGTCGAAAGGCATGAGGCAGCATATAAAAAGAGGCCTTTCAACAGGGTCGAAGGCATGAGCGTGGAAGGGGGGCCGACCTGCATCTATAAATATGACCCAAGGGGTCCAATTTTAGGGACCGAAATTTAGGATCCGAAATTCATTTCTTCTACTCCAATTTCTTTGCTGCAATTCAATCTTCTTGAAATCCTAAATAAAATTAGGGATAAACCTCTCTTAATTGTAACTTATTTTGGATTATTAATAAAGGAGAAGTGGCTGGTTCATTAAGGATTTTGATGACAAGGAAGATCATTCGGATCATTTAATGATCCATTGCACATGATTCTAACCTATCGTCTTAACTTCTTTTTGTCTATGCAATGCATAGGATCGACTTAGGTATATGCAGTCGAAACCCATCATCATCGAAACCAACATTTAACAATGAAAATAGAAATGATGATGAGTTTTTGACATTGATAAGTTTATGATATTGGGGGATACCTAGGTCGATCTTATACAATAAAAACAAAGTGAAGATTAGGCAGTTACAAGATGGACTCGTTTCGAATGGATGGAACCCCTTTCGACCTAATCGAAAGGGGTGTTCTGAAAGGGTTCCAAATTGTAATTGTCTAACAATTGATTTGGGAGTATTTCATTTAAAAGGGGCCAACCCCAAGCAATGTCAGCAACCCCTTTGAAGGGGCACTCAACAAAAGAAGCGAAACCATGGGGTCGAGAGTAGCTGTGTTATATTAGTGAAACATGCATCCCTATCGACATGATCGAAAGGGACAGAACAAACCTTTCGACATGATCTAAAGGGATGAAAAACCAATTTGACTAGTTACTTCTGACCCACTTAAAGTAATGGTTTCAAGCAGGATGCAGCTTCCTAAGCCTATATACGTGAGCTAACTCTTTAAAGCCGTTCGACTAAGTCAACCTGGTCGAAAGGTAAAGGTAATTCCTTAAACCCTTTCGATTAAGCCAACTTGATTGAAAGGTATAGCTATCTCCTAAAACCTTTTCAACTAAGTCAACATGGTCGAAAGGTAGGTTTCGAATGAAGAGATCTTTTCAACAACTTGGTTTCGCTTGAGCTCAATTATCTTTCACATAGCATTGGGGATGTTAACAAGAATGAAGAGATCTTTTCAACAACTTGGTTTCGCTTGAGCTTAATTATCTTTCACATAGCTTTGGGGATGTTGACAAGTTTCCTTGTTAACATTTTTGTCACTAGAAGGAGGGCTCGAACGTCCGACCTTTTTGCTATATTATAGACTAAATTTGGGTTTATTTGATTTGTGTAGGAAAAATGAGATCAAAATGATTAGGTGAAATTGAGGAAGGAGTTATCCACACCACCACTCTTGAGGAGAACATAGCTCCGTCTTTTAATCTAGATGGTGCTGTTCAAGGACAACCTTTGTCACCAGCTCAACAAGACAATAAAGCAACAAAGATCAAACATTTGAAGTAGTAGCTGCAAGAGATGCAAGAGCTACCCAAAATGGCACTATCTCATAAATCTTCAAAGACACCAAAACCAACTCAGGGCGATGAGGTGATATCACCTAAGAGAAACTTGGAAGCTAACTCTACTAAATACAAAAGCAAGGTAGATCTGACGTCCTCAAGATGAAGGAGCGCCCCCAATCAAAAGATAACCATCAGGGAAGAGTTCTCGACAAGTCGTTGGAACAATTCGGAAGCTCAACATCAAAGGAGTATTGCCCAGGCAAAAAAATTATCGCAATGTCGAGGCTTATCTAAAAGATGCAGCTGAAAAGACAATAAAGGTTGCTATGAATTCAAAAGGGATGAGAATAATGGATGAAAATGTTAATGACAATGAAAGAGTGCGACCTTTCACTGAAGTGAACATGGCTATAGTCATCCCGTCATATGTGAAGATCCCATCGATGAAATATCATGGGTTTACAGACCTGGATGATCATCTAATGGCTTTTGATAGCCAAATGGATTTGTACAATGCATTTGGAGCTGTCAAATGTCGATTACTCCCGATCACTCTCCAGGGAGCTGCAACAAAATGGTATAGACAGTACCGGAAGAAAATCATATACTCATGGATGCAGTTCACTTATGAATTCTCCACCTAATACTACATTTGCAAAGATCCCATGATAGACAATACCGTCTTGGCCAATATAAATCAAAGACAGGGATAGTCCCTAGGAGATTATCTGAGGAGATTCATTGTTGAAGCTCTGAAAGCCAAAGACATGAATGATCGAGACAAGCTTATTGCAGTTCATTCTGACTTGATAGAAAACACCCTTTTTGGAAGCAGCACTTTGTCAACGGCTGTATAGATTTACAAGACTTCCATTTCTAGAGGTTCATCCGGATGGATGATGTTTATTATGCTAAGAAGAAAAATATCCTCAAAAAAGAAGGGGGAGGTTTGGCCAAGATCGGGGACACAAAAGAACAAGATGGGAAGAACCAATCGCTAACATAGTTGCTTTAAACAAACCACCGTCTTACGTCTATGCGGTAGCCAAGGAAAAGTCAACTTTCCGACCTCATTTAAGGCCAAGAATAACCCTAAACAGAGGAAGGGAGGAGATTACCGTGCTTATCATAAGGCCAACGGTCACAAAACTGATGAGTGTAGGGTTCTACCTGGGATCATCCAGAAACTGATCGATGAAGGTCATTTAGAAGATTTTATTCAGGACAAGCTAGAAACCTCAACGAACAGAGAATGGCCCACAAAAACATCCTGGCAATGTTGTAAATATATTGGAAGATGAAGGCCCCCTAAGCTTGAGCCCACTAATAAACAAAATTGATGTGATTCACGGTGGGCCGCATCCGGCAGGAAATAGCAAGGGGGCTCGAAATAGGTACATTAAGGAAGGTAAAGAAGGCATCTACTTTGTCCAAGAGGAGCCCCCAATGAAGAATCCACATCTCAACATTTAGATGCCAAACCTTGTTGTCCCCCAAGAGCTAAGAAATGGGGTTCACCATCTTCATAATGATCCTTTGACGATTACTACACAAATTGGATTATCTATCGTCTCTGAAATTCTGGTTGACACAGGCAGTGCAGTCAACGTAATTTTCAAGCACGCCTTCGATCAGATGAACATTCCTGAAGACAAACTGGAGCCAATCATGGAACCTATATTTGGATTCAACAACAAAGGATCAACTCCGGTGGGACAGATAAAGCTACTCGTGCAAATGGGGGTGCCACCAACCTGCAGAACCTTCGAGACTATTTTTGTGATAATCAACCAACCCTCATACTACAATACCTTCTTTGGCAGGCTAGCTCTTGATGGGATAGATGCATTCGGCTCCCAGAAATATCTCATGGTAAAGTTCTTGACAAAAAAAGGGCGGGGGACTATCTGAGGAGAGCAATTTAGCTCTCGGGAGATGTATTTTGCTACTCTTGATCAATATACAAGGGAGTATTCCGCTTACTTTGGTTCTTTTACTATTTTACAGCCTTCAGATGATGGATTTTCACATCCAACATTCGAAGAAAAGATTAAAATTAATAAATCTAACAAATGTACGTATCAAAGGTACATTCATTCTAGAGGCAACAGAAAGAGAATTGATGCTAACTCAGCAGAAGAAAGCCTAATAGTCACAAAATATGATTACTGAGGGGAAATGGAAAGGATAAAACCCATAGAGGATCTTGAGGAGGAACACATAGGTTTAGATGATGCTACCAAAGTGGTCAAGGTGGGAAAAGATCTTAATGGTGACTTAATGAAGGATTTGATCCAATTTCTCAAAGTCAACAAAGAAGTATTTGCTTTGTTACATTCTGGTATGGTAGGGATTGATCCAACGGTTATGTGTTATGCACTCAAAATTAATCCAGAAGCAACCCCATTAGGCAGAAGAAGAGACAGTAAGATAAGGTACGATCAGATGCTTTGAAAGAGGAAGTAAACAGACTCCCTCCCAAAGTGGTTAGCCAATCCAGTTCTGGCAAAAAAGTCAAATGGTAAATGGAGGACGGGCATTGACTACACGGATTTGAACAAAACATGCCTGAGAGATTATTTCCCGTTGCCGCGAATAGAACAGTTAGTTGATGCAAGAAGCGGGCACAAGTTGCTATCCCTTATGGATGTCTATTTAGGGTACAATCAAATACTAATGTTCGAACCAGATGAAGAGCACACTAGCTTCATAATTAAGTAAGGGATTTACTATTACAAGGCAATGCCATTTGGGTTAAAAAATGCAGGAGTAACATATCAAAAACTTTCCTTACCATACCAAGTAATAGAGAAGTTAGCCTATTGCTTGATTCGCATAGCTCGAAAGCTTAGAGCATATTTTCGAGCACACCCGATCAGGGTATTGACCAATTTTCCCCTTAAGCAAGTCTTTAGTAAACCAGAGACTTCAGGAAGATTGGTAAAATGAGGAATCAAGCTCAGCCAATATGACATAGAATTTCATCCATGAGCTGTAATTTAATATCATCAGTAATCTCCAATACAAGGGTTGTTACAGACTCCCCCTCTTATAAAAAATTGTGTCCTCGCAATTTCTAGGGGAAAAGAAAGTAAACAACATAAAAATTCAATCAACAAAGGTGATAGAAAAGCTCGAACCTCAAACCATTCATTCTCTTAACATAGAATGGTAGAGAGATAAGGAAAAACTCCCTTAGTTAATCCAATGGTCCATCATATGCTAATATAGTGACTAGCAAACCATCGGATTTTCCAAGCAACTCGAAAGAATTTCGAAGATATACCATCTTCGAATCAATATTGAATAAAAAAACTCAACAATAATCTATCAAATAAGATAGATTTCTCAAGGCTCTACAAATAGAGTCGGGCTCAAACTCACTCAAACCCGAACTCTAAGCAACGAAAACGATCAACAACAAGATTTTCCGCTTGATAGTAATCAAAGGGCAAGCATTAGCAGACTTCATTATGAGTGCACTTACTTTATCAAGGAGAAATCATAAAAGGAGAAAGACTAGAGGCCTACGTGGCAATTATTTGTTGATGATGCATCAAACGAATAAGGGGCCGGTGCAGGATATGTAATCATTACACCGGATCGACATCGTTTATATTATGCCATGAAATTGGGATTCCCTGCAACTAACAATGTGGTAGAATATAAATCTATGGTAGTGGGATTAACCATAGAATTAGAACTCAAAATTCCACGAATACAGATCTTTAGTGATTCTCGGCTAATGCTGAACCAAGTGAAACAGATATATCAAACAAAGGACCCCAAGCTATCTTTATACGTGAAGAAGATACTAAGTATGCTTGCTTTGTTTGAAGACTTTTCAATATACCAAGTCCCAAGAGTGGAAAGTTCACAAGCAGACTCCCTAGCAAAAGTGGCAAGCTCAAGGGGAGCCCCAAAGACACGCATTGTTCCAGTGGGATATCAGGAAATTCCAAGTATTGGAGAGGAGGCATCAAAATAAGGAAAGGAATTGTTAGTTTTGATAAGGTTTGAAGCTAAATTACAACGGAAAGAGAGAAGAGAAAGTAATAAAGAAATGTCAGATGAAAGGGTTGACCAACCAAGATCAAGTATCATATATGATGACACTTGGATAACACCCATTGTTGAATACCTTGTTAAAGGATTACTCCTATCTGATAAAGGTGCAGCAAGGAAAATCAGGAGGCAAGCTCCAACCTTCATAATGATGGATGAAATCCTCTATAAAAAGAGATACGCTCTAAAATGTATGAGCATGAATGACGGAGTAAAATTAATGGCTGAAGCACACGAGGGGCTTTTCAGAGATCATTCAAAAGGAACAAAATTGGCAAAGAAAATAATGAGGCAAGGAATTTATTGGCCGCGTATGGTAAGCCAAGCCATCGAATATGTGAGAAGATGCGAAAAGTGTCAGAAATATTCAAGAATTCCCAGATTGCCCCCAAGTCAGTTGACTCCAATTGCAAGTCCATGGCCCTTTGACGTATGCGGAACAGGCTTAATCAACTCATTTCCGATTTGAAAAGGAGGAGCAAAGTACGTCGTAGTTGCCTTAGACTATTTCACCAAATGGGTTGAAGCGGAACTGCTTCCAAAGATTACTTCTGGGAAGGTACTCAGATTCGTTATCAAAAACATCATAACCAGATTTGGAATTCCCCAAAAGATAATTTCTGAGGGACACAATTTGAGAGTGACTGATTCTCTCATTTTTGCCACAAGAATGGGATCATTAAAAGTTCTTCATCCATCGCACATCCAAATGTGAATGGGGCGGTTCAGGCTGCAAACAAAACCATAAAGACAATTGTGAAAAAATGGCTAAACAAAGCAAAAGGAAATTGGGTAGAAGAACTGCCACTTGTGTTATGGTCTTATCGAACATCAACCAAAACGGCGACAGGACATACTCCCTACTCTTTGACATATAGGTATGAGGCGATGTTACCAATCGAGATTGAGATACCCTCACATCGAAGAATTGCATAGCCATTCGATAAGAATCAATACCTGAAAAGAGATTCCTTATATTAAATACATGAATTAAGAGATGAAGCAGCGGTGAGAACCGCTGAGTATCAAAGAAGAATCTTAAGGTACTACAATTCAAAAGTGAGAACTTGATCATTTTATGAAGGAGATTTGGTACTTCGAAGAGTAATGGAAAATAACAAAAACCCTGTAGATGGACCCCTATGGCCAAGTTGGGAAGGACCATTAATCATTTACAAAGTAATCCCCCCGGGAGCTTACAAATTATGCCGGCCAAACGGCAATATGGTTTCGAGAACATGGAATGCCGAACATTTGAGGCCATATTTTCCAAAGATGGATGAATAAAGCATCTCTTTCTTCAAAAAGAAAATCCACATAGTTTGGAGTGAAATGCTCCTTATATTTGGATACTACCAAATATGGTAGTCTACCTAAGATGGTAGAAAGACTATGTCCACGCCTAGATGGCTAAGGCAGAGCACCTCCTGGAGGGAGGGTGGAGTAAGCCTTTAGCTGCACCATAAGATGGCTAGGTTAAAGCACCAGACAAGCCATTGGTTGTACCTCTGGTCAGGTCAAGGCACCTCTTGGAGGGAGGACGGAATAAGCCTTTATCCACGCCATAAGATGGCTAGGGTAAAGCACCAAACAAGCCCATATCTGCGCCAAGCTATGGCCAGGGCAAGGCCCCTCCTGGAGGGAGGTCGGAGTAAGCCTTTATCCGCACCATGAGATGGCCAGGGTAAAGAACCGAACAAGCACTTGATCGCATCTCTGGCCAAGTCAAGGCGCTTCTTGGAGGGAGATCGGGTAAGTCCTTGGTTCCATCCTCTAAGATGAGCTAACCAAGAGCATCAAACAACAATGGACTAAGATGTCCAAGCCCAAGAAGAGGCTCATTCAATAATGGACTAAGATGTCCAAGCCCAAAAATGGGCTCATACAATAATGGACTAAGAGGTCCAAGCCCAGGGATAGGCTCATTCAATAATGGACTAAGATGTCCAAGCTAAAGAAGAGGCTCACCCAATGTCGGACTAAGACGTCCAAGCACAAGATAAGGCTCTTCAAATCATGAACTAAAATGTCCAAACCTGAGAAGTGGTATATCTCCGATAGACTAAGACGACTAAGCCCAATGGGCAATTGATCAAATTACAACTATATACAAGACCTGAAGAGTTCGTACATGTCAAAGAGGACAAAATCTAGGGAGTAAGGCCGAACTCCATAAATTAAATTCTCGAATTTGGGTTTCGGGTTTCTCATTTCAGGATTCCATCTATCAATACCCGAATCTAGGTTTCGGGTCATTATCAATCACTTATAATCTTTATTATACCCGAATCTGGGTTTCGGGACTTTCATTTTTGGACCTCATTTACTAATACCCAAAACTGGGTTTCGGGTCTTTATCAACCACTAATTATCTTTATCATACCTGAATCTGGGTTTTAGGATTATTACTTGATGCCCTAATTTGGGCCTGCTGTTTCTGAAGACAGTTACCAGGGACTTCTAACTATCTAACATATGCCTTCATCTGGGTTGAAGACTTCAATTATGACAAATAATAACCGTGGATTTCTACTCATCTAACAGATTCCCTAGTCTGGGCCAGAGATTCTTCTTACAAAGATACTTATTAACAATTTCAAATTATCCGATATCTGCCCTGATCTGGGCTCGGGACTTTTTGACATGAAGACAATTATTATGGATTTCTGGTTAATCCACCATAAATACTCGAATCTGGATTTAGAATTTTCACTCAGAGGACTATTTTTGGACATTGCTATCTAGATTCTGGATATCTCATTATTAACTTATAAACTTCACAAGTTATTACCCTAATTTGAGTTAAATCTCATTACTTCCTAATCTCTATCGAATCCCAAATCTAGAGTGTGAAGTAGTAAAGTTGAAGTTACTCCAGGCAACTAGAAATTTCAAACTGATATTCTTAATACCTGAATTAAAGTTAATGTTTCATGATTCTACATGAGGCTCACAAATATTTGAATGAAGACTTTAGCATCATTTAGATCCCTGGGAAAATTTCTAAATATATATTAAAGTAGATGGATCACAAGAGCTTAATTTCAGATGACAACTTATAGCCTCTATTAACAGCTATTGGCTATCTCCCATAAGGAGTTCGTAGGTGACACTTACCATATGCATTCATGGCTATCAATTACAAGCCTCATATCTTTGGAATCAAAATTGTGATCAACCAACTGACTAGATATAGATGTGTTAATATGATGATTTATCAGGAAGCATATGCATAAATAAGATAATGATCTAACAATAGAAAATATCACTTACTTTGAATTTTGTAGGAAAATGAAGTTAGAAAGAGCGAGAAGGTTATGAAATTTTTGTCGTAAAGAACAAAAGCTTCTTTCATCCAAGGGGGCAAAATGTTAGCCATAAAATCCACTCAAGAGCAGAAGAATAAAAGAAAGTTAATGAGAATATTAGGTTTTAATGAAGTTACAGGCATGGGTTTTGACAAAGGTCATAAGAAGACGTTTTGAAGGCATTAAGAAGGTTTCGAAGGAGTCGGAGGCACCAGCTTCCCTTACACTATGAAGGCTTTCGATTCAGATGGAAACAGGACTACCCTTCTGCCACTTTTAACCCTCTGACACAGATAAATAAGCAAAGATAGCTTCGGAACCCCTTTCGAAGGCAATGGATGATAATCTCCCACTTATGCACCAAACCTTTTGGAACCAAAGGTTTCGCCTACATAACAACCCTTTCGAAAGCATATCTATGCTTATAGAACTGGTCGAGGCCAACGACATCTGGAGAAGGTTCCGCATCGATCAACATATAAGTATTTGGAAGCTACCAACAATGATGGAACCATTAGAGCTTCAATGTCTTTGAAGCCCCTATAAAAAGCCTTCGACAGCGTCGAAAGGCTCCCATCATTACATCCGATGACAATAAGGCAACATGAAGAGAAAGGACCATTTGGAGGCCTTCCGACAATGTCGAAATCAGTTCTGGAGAAAGCAGAGAAAAGGAATACTAAAGACTTAACAAAGGCGAAAGTTTGATAAAAGTGCCTTTCGACTTAGTCAAAAGGTCCGGGGAACAATGAAGAAAGCACATGGGAGAGTCAAAGGATACAAAGGAGATACCTTCCGGCAGTGTCAAAGGTAGACGAAGCCTTTCGACTAAGTCGAAAGGCGTGAGGCAGCATATAGAAAGAGGCCTTTCGACCGGGTCAAAGGCATGAGCATGGAGGGGGGCCGACCTACATCTATAATAAGACCCAAAGGGGTCTAGTTTTTGGGACTGGATTTTAGGACCCAAATTCATTTCTTCTACTCAAATTTCTTTGCTGTAATTCAATCTTCTAGAAACCCTAAATCAAATTGGGGATAAACCTCTCTTAATTGTAACTCATTTTGGATTATTAATAAAGGAGAAGTGGTTAGTTCATTAAGGATTTTGATGACAAGGAAGATCATTAGCTAATCTAATGATTCATTGCACTTGATTCTAACATATCCTCTTAACTTCTTTTTGTCTATTCAATGCATAGGATTGACTTGGGTATATATAGTCGAAACCCATCATCATCAAAACCAACATTAAACAATGAAATAGGAATGATAATGAGGTTTCAACATTGATAAGTTTATGATACTGGGATACCCAGGTCTGTCTTATACAAGAAAAACAAAGTGAAGATTAGGAAGTTACAAGCTAGACTCGTTTTGAATAGATGGAACCCCTTTCGATCTACGAAAGAGGTGTTTCGAAAGGGTTCCAAATTGTAATTGTCCAACAATTGGTTTGGGGGAATTCGCTCGAAAGAGGCCAATCCCCAACAATGTCAACAACCCTTTCGAAGGGGCTCCTCAACAAAAGAAGCGAAACAATGGGGTTGAGAGTAGCCGTGTCATGTTAGTGAGATGTGCATCCCTATCAACATGATAAAAAGGGACAAAACAAACCTTTCAACATGATCGAAAGGGATGAAAAACCAAGTTGACTAGGTACATCTGACCCACTTAAAGGAATGGTTTCGAGCAGGATGCAGCTTCCTAAGCCTAGATACTTGATCTATCTCTTTGAAGCCTTTCGACTAAGTCTACATGGTCGAAAGGTAAAGCTAATTCCTTAAACCCTTTCGATTAAGCCAACTTGATCGAAAGGTAGAGCTATCTCCTAAAACCTTTTTGACTAAGTCAGCATGGTTGAAAGGTAGGTTTCGAAGGAAGAGATCTTTGCAACAACTTGGTTTCGTTTGAACTCAATTATCTTTCACATGGCATTAGGGATGTTGACAAGCTTTCTTCTTAACAAAGATGTTATGTTCGAGCTTAAAATTAATTTTAACATTTATAAGCTCTATATCGCTCCCATTGACCCTGAGATATCTTGCATATCTTCTTGGAATTTTCATCCAAATAAACTATCATAATGTACACTCACCAAAAGTTTGTATCCATAGCATGTGATAACTTATGAGCAAAGTCCTAATGGAATTACGTATGATGATCGACAAAATGTCCTTTCCAACTTCAACATTTGAATTGACTAAATCATTTTCCAACTATCTTGCTTAATAAGTCCATAACTTCCGATTGTAACTTATTTGGAACCGATGGATCATATCCATTCGAGTGCTACTTCAAAAATAATATTTTATTGATATACTTGAACTCCATTTCATAGCTTATCAACATCATGCCAAGTGGAAAATTTTACACTCATCATGGCTTCTTGGCAAATAAGGTGATTTGCTTTCAATCCACTTTCTTATATTAAGTACATCATATTTTCTTGTCAACATACGGTATTTTTTGTTAGGAATTCTAATAGGTTGTGACTTTATTTGGCCCGGTTAATTATATATTATCTAGACATTTATTTTCACCTTCTAGATTGAATCTTATCTAAGTCTACCACATTGCCACTAATAATAATATTGAAATTACTCGGTTAAGAGGTAGCATTTCTAGAAAGATCATTTTATTTCTTAATGTGATTGAATAAGTTTCCAAAAGCATAGGTAGTTCATATGAGAATGAATCTAGCTTTGCGCAATCAATTCTATACATATGTCAAAGAGCTTGTCAAAATATTTAAGTTGAAATTTCTCTTATATCATATCTTATATGATATTAAAACTTAGCTTTAGATAATACAAATTTCAATATGTATATTCACATAAATATATAACTATTAAGAAAGATTTAACTCAACATTACTAGTGTAAATCAGATCTTGTCCATCATAATTATAACTCCTTACACATCAAGAAGTTTCATAAGGAGTAACATTTGAGATAGAATAACATCCTATTTTAGGTATTATTGGGATTCATCCAATATACTAGTCTTGTTCGATCATATCCGATTGTTTTAACCTTTTTACATGTAATTATTTTTACTTTCAATATACTCTATGAAATTACCATAGATATTTGAAGTTATGTATCAATATAAATTAGTCTATATAATAAATATAGCCCTCACCAAACAAAATATATACTACTAAATAACACTGTTATTTCGTTCTACTCTTGCACATACATACCTTAAGAACCAAAGTTATTTAGATAGAGGCAACATGCTTTATATCCATTGATAAACCTTCTAATTGAAACTTATTGACCGTCCAAATTATTGAACCTTTGTCATCATGATGAGTGTAATCAAAAAAAGGTATAGAAGTTGCTACATCTTTATTTGGACAACTCCTTGATTCTTCTACTAGTGAAATTGTTAAACCAATAATTGGTATCACTCATGATGCCAAGAATGATGAGCCAATCCTTGATTCGAACCCCTATGACGACATGACTAAGCAGGGCTTAGTTGATGCTGATTTGACAAAGAATAGGGTTAACATTCGAGGTTAAGCACAAGATGATATTATTAAGAAATGGGTCCATAATGCTCATGAATTTTTGATGGTTTGTATTCGAAGGCCTATATGATTTCTTGAAATATGATATTTGAGATCTCTTAAGGTCACTTGGAACAAGATGCTTGAGAGCCATTAAGATCACATGAAATAATATATTCGAGATACCCATACAGTCTTTAGGAATATTGTACTCAAGGTCCCATATCATATATCTAGAGGAAAGAGAAGATAAGTAGTAAAGATGTGCAGTAGCCCATTAAGCATGTAACGACCCGTAATTTTGCTACGTCGGAGATGAGAGATTTTGTTTGTTTTAAATTTAAAAAGGTTTAAAACTTAAATAAATATGTTATATACAATAAATAATAATAGAGAATTATTTATTCTTAAAGTTAATAATTTAAAAAGTATAAATTTGGATTTTAGAACAAATCAACAAAAGTTAAGTTTTGTTAAAAATAAATAAAGGCTTAAATAAATAGGTTTAAATATTTATTTGATAAGTTAAATCTTATTTAAAACATCTAATAAAGATAATAAAAGTATATTGATATATTTAAAAATATGTTAATAAACGTTTTACAAAAATAACCAAAATTTGTTGCATTTTGTCAATTTAACACACACTGTAAATTAGAGATTTTGATATTAATTAAATATGATTTTTAAATATAAAGAGACATGTTTTAATTTATTTAAAGAAGTAAAAATTTTATTTTAAAGTTTGGTTTACTTCAATATATAGCTTAACAAAAGCGTCAAATTTTGACTGTAAAATTTGTTGACAAAAACACCGTTTTCAACCAAAACAAGTTGTCGTCAAGTTGTTGCAACTTGATACATTTTCTAACATACACATATGCATAAATACAACTTTACAAACTTTTAAACACTTTAAATTTAGCATATAAGAAAAAATATTTATATTAGGAAAGTTTAAAGATATTTATAAAAAGGTATGATTTGACTAATGTTATTTTATTTTAAATCTTTTTAAACAACATCATTACTTATATCTTATCTCATTAATGAGATGTTATGCATATACATGGACAAGGAGCAAAATTTATATGTTTAAATAATTGCAAACCATAAGAAAGTGACACCTCTTCATCTCTTAACACACTCTTCCATAACCATCACTCCACACATTAAATGCAACTCAAATCAAGGCTAATCAAAAGTCTAAAAGTAAACAAGGCTATTTATGTCATTTACCACTAAAATCTCCACTTATAAATACAACATCAAATCCATTCATTTTCACTTCACTTTCATTCTACAAAATTTCTAAACTCCTTCTGTACTTCTTCATTTCCTTCCACCACCATCACCAAACATCACCATACCTCCACATCACCAAAACCAAGCTACATCACCACCCTACACCCTCAAAACTCATGGCCAAACACTCTACTCCCTTCCTATAATACACGCACCCCACATACACTCCACACCCGAGCTCAAAACTCTAAACCCGAGCCCCTAGACCACCTACCCACCCTCAAGACCCCACGGCCAAATACCTACCTTCACCTACACGCACCCAAACCCCCTAGCCAAGCTACCCAAGGCCGTACCCTCCTCCATAAGCCAAACACCCCCTTGACGAGCCATACACCCTCCTCTCCAACAAAAAAACAAAAGAAAAAGAAGAAGAAAAAGAAGAAAAGAAAAGGAAAAGAAAAGAAAAGGAGAGGAAAAGAAAATGGCGAATTTGAATACGTTGGAAATAACACGTTAGCTCGAGAGACACGTATCTTACGTTAAAGTTTGAAGGAGTGGATATGAAGGTGAGAAATCCTCATCGCTTTTGAAATTATATTTTGGTTATGTTAAAACAATCACATTTATACCCTTATAGCATACGAATGTTTATACCAATTGATTGTTAATGTAGATGATTGGATGGTTTGGTTAGATAATTGATTTGTGATAATATATCCCGTTATGGTATTAATAGTGAATGTTGGATTTGAAATCATATGTTATATGATTGGTTGAATGGATGTTATGTTAGTGATAATTATGGACATTGGTTATGTTCATTTTGATTTAATAACCCCTTTGTTAAGAAAGATCAAATTTTAGTGATATGAGATACTTTGGAAAAATAAGTCCCTTTTCAAATAGAAGTGAAATTAAAGTAAAAAATAAAAGAGAATTTGAAGTTTGAAGTGAAACGGGTTTAAAAAGGATAGTGAAATTGAAATTGAAATTGAGATGAATAGTGAAATTAAAATTGAAATCGATTTTGAAAATTGAGAGTGTAATTAAGATTGAATTGAAGTTTAAATTGAAATTAGATTTGAAATCTAAGTTTTAATTGAGTTTAATTTGAAGTTAGAATTGAAATTGAATTGAAATTGGAATTTAAAATTTAATATTAAAATAATAGGAATAAAATAATATTATAATATGGTAACAGTGAAAATTCATTTTAAATACTTTAAAAAGTGGAAATATTGATTTAAAATGATTTGTAATGATTTTATAAGTGATAAAATCCGATTTGAATAAATTATTTCAAATATTGAAAAATAAGTTAAAACTAGGTGCGTCGCGCAACGGTAGTTCGCGATTTCGCGCCGAGAAGTTCAAGTAAATTTGTAGAGTGGAATATAGCTCAGAATTCTTCGAGATAAGAAAATTCTGAACTATTATATCCATATCTTCTTAACAAAGAAAAATCAAAGTTTCGTTGAGTAGATTTTGAAATAAGTCCAAATCAATTTTCTAGAAAAAATCACGCTAGTGCAGTTAAGTGAGCATAAAAGGAAATTTGTTTAAATGAACGTTTTTAATTATGGAAAAATATGGAATAAATTTGATAAATCCATTTAAATGGTTTAAAAGAGATTTGGATTGGAAAATATGAATTCTCGAATGTTTAAAAATTGATTAAAATCAAATAAGCTTATATAGCACTTTCCGTAACGCTTTTATGTTGCGAATTGTATGACTTTTTGAATATGAGTTTAAATGTAACAATTTTTCCCAAAATCAATTGTGAATGCTTTTAAAAGGAAAATTAAGCGTTTGAAAGATAATTTGGAATTTTTATAATCAATTCCAAAATAAAGTTGATAACTGAGTATGCAGAAACGACTAGCACATTTGTCCCGCCTGTGAGATTTGGGAAGATAAAACAAGGTGTTTAACTAAGGTTAGGGATGGAGCAACCAGTGCCCCAAACTTACTTGGCCTATGTTTTCTTTTCTTAGGCGAGGGGTGGAACAAATCGAAAGGAATGCCCGGATGCTCTAAGATAAAAGATTATATTAAGTTTTCCAAAATAAAAGAAGATTCGTATTATCAAAAATTTAAGCAATCTCCAAAATGAACAAATTATGACTTGGATTGCATAGAGATATTCTTCTTATACTTGGTATTAAAATCCAAAGAGGGAACTCGTCCAATTCGTGGAATTTAAAAGGTGATTTCACCGTTATTCCGCCCATAGCACTTGTTGAATACGGAAATTGATGTTGAGTAAAATTAGAATGATTTCTATGATCCTATTTACTCAAAAATGTTTTGCTAAAATTGATTTAGGGTTTATCGTAAATGATGTCTTAAATAACATTGTTTTTGACCCGCCTAAAAGTTAAGAATTTGGATCGAGAGTTAAGTGAGGAAATTTGAGATATTATCCAAAGAAAAAGAATGAATTATTTAGAATTATCCTAAGTCAAAAGAAAGAGATTTTGAAATCATCCAAGAAGAATTAAAGTGAAAAGAGACTTAATAAATCCTGTGTACTCATATTCACTTTTTATCTATAATTGGATTTTGAAGGAATTGGGGTCAGATTTGGGTGATTCCTATCCGAAAACTACTTTGAACCAATGTATACATTCGAGTGTGAAGGCATGTTGAAGATGATGATTATGAAGACCGTGGATCTTCATAGCATGAGGACTGCTTGTTGACTTGCTCTGGATAGCTCCCAATATAGAGTTATATACAGTAGTGGTCTCCTCGTTGTGGAGATTTTTCAGATTGCAAGGACTACTCGCTACTATTGGTAGTGGGAGAGTGCCTTTGGTTTTTCTAGTTCCTGGACAACTTGTATGGAAGTTTGTTTGACATTGCATTTCTAAAGATTACGTACATTGGTTTATACAAACGTACATCAATGGTGGCGGAGAAGGCTACTTCTCTTAGCTTAACGCCCTCCTTGAGACGTACGAGCTCAAGGGTTGTATTTTTGTGCAAGGCAATTAGTAGTCAACGGAAATGGCAATATGGCATTCAGAGATGTGATATGTGCTATGTTAATAGGTAATCGTTACCTCAAGCCTCATCAACCGAAAATGACCTAAACAGGGTTAGATGTGGCAAGGCTAAGTGGGTCATTCCCAATTAGGGTATGATCATCCCCTTCTAGATATATTTCTTCCCACTATGACGTTCGGGATGTAAATTAATGTGGTGTATGGAAACGAGCGCTCGATTAAAGGTCGGTAACGACCGGAGGATGACATATTCGGTATTATCTAGTTATAGAGGTAGGTCGGTCTTGTGTTGGTAAAGGAGCTTTATGATGGTTCCTCGGGACATCCATCTAAAGGTGTACCCATTCGGAAGGTATATCCATCACCTGGTCATTTGTATGGAAATCCATTCTCCAATAAGAACCTGTGGTTTTGTTTGTATTGGCGTAATGAATAGCCTTGAAATTCTATATGGGTAACCATTTCGGATAATATTAATAAGTTTATTTGCGAATGTTTTCAAAGAATGTCATTAGAACTAATATCAGATGTTTTGATATAAACGTGTTTTAAGTTATCATAAGGTAAAAACCTGTCCGTGTTTATGTGTAGGCGTGGTCTTATGAGATACTCTTTCTTTTCAAAGGATTTTAATCAAAGGCTGATATATGACACTTTCATTCATTATTGAGTTTTCTCAAGCTGGTTTATCAAGCCTGATCCGGGTATTTTCAATACTCGGGTCAGATCCGAGTAGTTTCAAGTAATTCAAAGACGGTTGGAGTTTCCAGAGGAGAGCTGGAGATATTCATCTACGTATGGACATATTCTATTATCCGTTGTACTTAGTTTTTTTAGTTGATGTTTGACAACAATTGTAAATATAGATGTTTATCACTGTCCAAGCTGAATTTAGGTTAGACTCTGACATATGTATTTTAAAAATTTTCCACTGTAAAGATATTTATTTAATATTATATGTTATTCCATTCGTATGAGAATCTGTTCTGTCTTATTTTCTTTATTACCCTTCATGTTCCATCTTTTCATGCAATTTGAGTTGGACATATGTGGTTTATTATCGATTCAAAGGGTATGGGAAAACGGGCCTTGACATTTGGTATCAGAGCTTTTGGTTGAGCGAACACCGAAGCCTGATAGGGGGAAGTCTCATTAGAGATAGGATTAGTAATATCCTAGGATGAGTAACTCATTAGGATATGGTTAGTAACACCCTAGAATGAGTTATGAGAGTGTTATATATATATATGGGCGCGTATTTGTTAATTTTATAAAAGTGATTTTGTTTTAAAGAAATTGGTAAATGAAATAATTTTACATTGAGTTTATATCTTAAATATCAAAGGGAATATTATTATTTTTGGTTAGAAATTAAGGATTGATTGTAATTTAGCTTAGTAAAACTAAAGTATGAATATCTTATGAATAGAATTGCATAATTTGACTATAAGATATTTCATATAGAATCAATTGGTTGAAAGCTAGAATTTAGAACTTTAATCATATACCCTTAGGTATTTAGTATTAAGAAATAATAACGATTTGATAAGTATAAAATGGGTTAATTTAAAAGGACTAAGAACAAATACCTTGTTAATTAAGTTTCATAATTTGACTATAAGGTATTTGATGATAATGTGTAGAAAAATAATATTCTTTTCAAGAAAGACCAAACCCACTGAACTTTGCTTCACTTTGTCGAGAATTTGAGATCCTAAGTCAAAGAAAGTTTTTGGGATCAGAAAAGATTATGGAAGTTAAGGATTGATTAAGCAAGTGTGATGAGCTCCAACATAGCATGGTAAGCTTCATCCATGGATCATTTAGGGAGATGATAAACAATGCCCTGAAATTCGAAGATGTTGTTCCACATCCAACTACTAAAGTACCAACCAAAAAGATAAGGCATAAGGAAAACAAAGTTTGTTGTTTCAAATGTGGACAAAGTGGTCACCTTGCAAAAGAATGTAGATCGGGAGTAAAAATTAAAACCTTTAAGAAAGCTACCCCGAAGAGTTGTTATTTCTTCCATATTATAGGACATGTCGGCAGAGACTGTCCAATGCTCAAGACGACAGAGCAGCCTAGGCCTTTTGTTACCCTTACTCGTTCACCTACTGCTGTAGAAAAAGGAAAAGGGATTATGGAAGCATAAGTTAGTTAATCATGTATTAGTAAACACCATCTAAGTATTTTAACCATATGACTTTTGTAAAACATTTTGAGTGTACTTCTTAGAAGTCACTTAGTATGAATGTATTTTGGGAATCAATATATATATAATATCATTTTGCTCCTTTGTCAATACCAAATTTTGTTAGAACTTATTAGAAAAGCTAAAAATATTTAATCCCATTTAAAAAGAATGAAAAGAAAAACGATAATAATTAAGTAAGAAGCACTTAATAAAATGAGATGAAATAAATAAAGCCGAGATAGGATCTTTGATAAGAAATGATAACTGATTTTAAGTTCTTTTATAAAAATTATTAAAAGTAACCAAGGCAGAAAGACTAGCAATTAGGCAGAGATTTAGGGAAGCCTTGTCTAAATACGAAGACTTAGAAGTTTTGGATACGCCGATTTTGAGTGATGAGGAGATATGCAAGTAGGGGAGCCCTCGGGGATAGTACCAGGATCATTCGACCATCCGATAGATATCTCAGAGGATGAAGAGTTGATAGTTATTTTAGATGAGGAGGACGTGTTGCCAGTAGACGCAGATATTGATGCAGGGGCAGAGGCCGACGATGAGGCAGATGATCGGATGTTGGATCCTTTGAGTGAGGATGAGGAGCCTAAGGAAGAAGTGCTTATAGAGGAACCCATGGAAGAATCAGAGGAGATTGAGCCGCTGATAGAGGAACCCGTGGCGATGGAGACGGAAGACTTAGGGATTTACGATGCATGGTTATATGCGGATGATGATTCGGAGAGTGATGAGCAGATCATTTGGGAGATAGGTACGCCCATTCAGGAGATAGGATCTCCCGTTCTAGAGATAGTCGAGGATCTCGGTTTGGAGGATATTGAGATGGAGGAGCATGTGTCGTGGATTTCGGGAGGCCCACAGTGGCGACCAGCTGGTTGGGACATAGATCCAGAGATGATAGTTGATGAGGAACCGGTTGAGGACGGGGAGGAAGTAGAGCAACCAATAGAGATCGACCTGGAGGCACCATCAGAGGGTTCATCCGATGAGTAGTGTTTCACACTTTGGGATATTTTGTGTTTGTATTATAGTAGTTGTTATTATCTTAAGCACGTAGTATAAGCTAAGATATGGGGTTTAGTCCTTTAGTATGATATTTTGGTTGACTGATGTAGATAGTTGACTTTTGACTATGTATTTACCTTAAGTGTGTAGTACTCACTCAGGTTGGGACTTGGATCGATGATTGTATTTCATGATCAGTATTTAGCAGTAGTATTTCCTTTGACATATATTGTTGACCTTTATAGTTCTGTATCTTTGATTTCATTTCGAGGACGAAATGCTTTTAAGTAGGGGAGAATATAACGACCCGTAATTTCGCTACTTCGAAGACGAGAGATTTCATTTGTTTTAAATTTAAAAAGGTTTAAAACTTAAATAAATATGTTAGACAATAAATAATAATAGAGAAATTATTTATTCTTATATTTAATAATTTAAAAAGTATAAATTTGGATTTTAGAACAAATCAACAAAAGTTAAGTTTTGTTAAAAATAAATAAAGGCTTAAATAAATAGGTTTAAATATTTACTTGATAAGTTAAATCTTATTTAAAATATCTAATAAAGATAATAAAAGTATATAAATATATATAAAAATATGTCAATAATCGTTTTACAAAAATAAACAAAAATTTGTCGCATTTTGTCAATTTTACATACACTGTAAAATTAGAGATTTTGATATTAATTATATATGATTTTTAAATATAAAGAGACATGTTTTAATTTATTTAAAGAAGTAAAAGTTCATTTTAAAGTTTGGTTTACTTCAATATATTGAAACGACCCGCTATTTTGGACTATTCGCATCCGCACATGTCGGACTTGAATAATTCAAAATACCGAATTGTTAATTTAAATTTGGCAATACTGAACATATACAGTAAATAAATAATCACAGATCACAGACACAGAGTAAGAAATGCAGCGGAAACAAAGATAGTAGTTCATGAAGCTACTATATACATATCAGAGTTAAATAAGGTACAACAGATGTCTCGAATACAATAATCAAATACAATATCAGAATACATCACTAGAATCAACTGGATATCTGAAACTGGATAGATAGCTGGATCTCCAAGCGAAGCTCCAACTCCAAAGGAGAGTCTAGAATACTGGTACACTCAGTCTGACCCGAGCGTAAAGCAAAACACAAAACACTCGAGTCAGGATTAACATTCTTATATCAATAAATCCAACTCAAGTGAAATAACAACCGAAATACCAGTAACTCAAAGGATGTTTGGAATAACCATCGTTTAAGGATCCGTTAAACTATCTACTATGTAGTAGTGTACGATAAGTAGATAATGCCTATCAGTAATATAAAGTATCAAAATAGTGTTAAGGCGTTACCATTATCCCCCTTAACACTTTTTACATAAGCGTTATAGTCTATACAGCACTGTAAACTCCACCGTAAACTAGTGGGATATCAGGGAGTACTCCATAGGTATAACACAAAACAAATCGTAGTGGTCGCGTATATAGGGATACAAGTATGACAAGGCACATGAGGCAATACCCAAGGTAGTGAAACTACCGTTTGCCTGATTCAGACTGATGAAAACGCATCGCCGCAGCGATCGCAACACCGTGAAACAACACTCCCAAATCAAGGGTGCACCAATCGATAACAAGTAATGAGTAGTTTTCGAAGAAGTATGTTCGCTCAAGGCAGCTAACCCCATTTGGCCCGGCACGGCTCCTGTTTAGTCATTTCCAATTTGACACAAGTGTCAAGGCTATCCATTATCGTTCTCTTTCATCAGTTATCACGTACATCATTCCAACCACTTCATTCTAGATCACACTTCGCGTATAGTTATTAAAGTGGTTTTCGGTTTAGACAGAGAGTATGTCCATAACCGATTCCGGTCTCTTTAATAACCTTCGTAATTATTACACCGATTGGTCGTTTAATAAATTTCAAAAACCAAATCAATTTCAATTTAGAATTTATAAATCAACATTTCATTTGTCTTTTTAAACCAATTTCCATAATTTATGTTTCAAAACTTCCAAATTACCATTTCGAAATCTTATAATTCAAATTAAATTTTTATTTAAAACAATTCAAATTTTGATTCAAGTTCGTATATAAGTTTCATTTTGAAATCATTTAAATTAATTTAATTTAACATTAAAATCAATTTAAATTCCTTGTTCGATTTCATTCAATATTCGCTAAGTAAATTTGTCATTCAAAACAATTTCTATTTAATTTCCAATTCATTAAATCAATTACTTTAGTTCAACTTCATTGTATCAAAACTTACAAATTTGCTTAAATTAAATTCGTCAAATCAAATCCTTTAAATTACAAGTCTTACATTTATTTCAATAGAACGCATTTTATTTCTTGTTAAAGAAAATTCAATTTTGCTTATTTATTTACTTAGTTACAATTTCAAAGCTCAATTAATAAAGAAACTAAATTTCACTTATTCAAGAAGTTCAATTGCACTTATTCAAGAAGTTCAATTGCACTTATTCAAGAATTCAATTTATTTAATTATTAAATAATTCAATCTTATTTAATTATTATATAATTTCAAAACTTAATTATTAAATAATTTCAAACTTAATTATTAATAATTCTGAATTTGAATACAACGTTCTTTCATCAACCACTATGTTAATATTTTGATTCAGATTATTAAATATTAACGTTTCCTTCCATTAAAATTCAAATTCCAACTTTGTTTCAAAACCATACTATTTATTCAAATAAAATCTTCATTTTATTTTTAAATCAAATTATTGACCAATCGATTTTTTATTTAATTCTCTATCCTAGATCAAAGTTTAATTTGGGTATTTATCATTTCAACCCGATTCCATTTCAATTTGAAAATCAGAGCATAGCAAAGGGAACTTGCAGTGTGATAACTGGGATGGTGTCAAAGTAAATAAACAAGCAATAAGAAACATCAATAACAATCCAATAATTAATTCAAATAATCCCGAAATAATCGTATTAATTTACATTGTTGTTTGTGCAAATTAATATAATTATTTCTAGAATCTACACTATCATTTCATGTAGATTAAAGATTATTATACTAATTATTCTATGCAATTCTACACTTGACATCAATTATTCAATTTCATACTTCATCAATTAATACAACATAAATTCAAATGGCTCAAGGGTAATTAACTATTTTTCTACGTGTCAAATAATTAAACATTCAAGGGGTCATATTATACAAATTTAACAAATCAAATTCAACACAAATGTCGATTAAAATTTTTAACTATCCTTCGTCAAATTCAATTGCATATTATTTATCACTTTATACATTACAATTTAACATCCAATATAAACAACAAACAATCAATCACTTATTAACCAAACGGGATTATCATCATATAATTAACAGTAAATGGTGTCAGATGTCACAGGTGAACTGGTACAGTTAATAACATAAATAACAATGTAAATAACTAATAGTAGCATATTTCAATTGTCGTTTCAATTGAAATCAGATTTAATAAATCAAAGAACGTTAATCGTGAGTGATTGCTCACCTTTCGAGGCTAGAGAATTTTACCACAGAGCAAGCTATAAATTCCGAAGCGAAGTAAGCTGTGCACGAATTTGATGGACAAAGCTGATAATGGGAATAGACGAAACCATATCAAAACTGGACTGATGAAGATAAGTGATATAGGTGAATATATATATAGCTATATATAACTATATATATAAAATCGTATACTTAAATTCAAAAACACATAAAAATCATTAAAAATAAATATAGAGGAAAATAGATATTACATTTAAACAAAATGTACAAGTATCCAAATCAAAAATCTATATGTATATCAAAATACATATATATTGGTCATTATATAAATCTATAAGGAAACTTGAAATCAGAGTTCCTATACAATATATAACAAAACACTCAGATTGGTAGTCATGCATTTGCTTTCATAGTATGTACTATATATAACAAAGAACTGATATGCTTACAAACTACCAAACGAACTCAAATATACTACTCAACCATATATATCTAACTTTAATAACTGCTTATATATATCACCAATCATATACAAGCTAATATCAAATTCTATACATCTTTATATATATATGTACGAAAAACTTGTAACACATATATACAGTAAAAGCAAATGTGTATAGGAATATATATCATATAAAACTGCAAAAACATTGCATATCATAACTAAATATTCTTTATAAAAAATTCTACTATATAGCATAAAATATTGAATAAAGTACTATATACATCAAACATATTATAAAATACTGTTAAATCACATACGCGGCTATAAACACTTTTATAAAGTAACAACACATTTGAAGGAAGCGAAACTTCAACTATGTATAAAAATACATATAGACTATTACAGACACTAAGGATGTACACAGACATCTATATATGCAGACAATACATCACTAAAATCTAGCTACCCATATACAAAAGTCTACCACTTCAAAATATGCGAAATTTCTTCAGACCGATATTTAAAACAAAATATGTGTGTACTAAAGTTATCACCAAAATGATTTAAATTAGATAACCCTTTATATAAATTTGAAACATCAACAGACTTATAAGCTATCCTGTGAAAACTTTATATAGGACTCATCTGCAACTAATATCCTATATGTATGCAACCTATCTACTAAGTTTCAATATACAATGACCCATATATAAACAACTAATCAACTATACATAGCTGCACAATTTATATATTATATGTAACAAAGCAGCTTATGTAAATCAATACACATATATAATAATATACATATATGATTGTAAAACACGTATAAACATATATATATATATATATATAATACGCAGCATACAATATACAAAGTGACAGCTTGTAAATCCAATATATATAAAGTTATATATTATAAATATAGAATATACCTATTTCAACAAAGAAGACGGAGGCTAGGGGGAACGGGGTGGTGCAGCGGTGAGGGGAAGGAAGAGAAGTGGCGGAGCTGGGTTGCGTGAGGTCGAGGAGAGATGGAGGCCGGAGGCGCTTGCGTTCGGTTGGAGGGAAAATTCTCTGGCATGCCGTGCTTGGATTGTAGGCAGGGCGAGGTGGATGATGTAGGAGCGGGGTTGCATGGGTGGTCGGCTCACATGTGTTGAGTAGGCAACGAGGCGGTAGATGCAGGAGACACCAGCGCTTCTGGTTGTTGGTCTCAGGTCGGCCGCGATTTCGATGAGAGGGATGTGGTGGAGGACGAAGCGGCAGAGTGGAGGTGAAAGCTTCCATCAACGTACGCTTCAAATTTTTTTTTTCAAATCCATGGCCGAATAAGAGATGAGCAAGAGGAGGTATAGCGAAGGCCTTTAATTGAATAAGCAATAGAGCAAAAGTTGAACAGGCAATAAGTTAAAAAATTATGCAAATGCTTGGCCTTTGAATGAATAGCCAAACAAAGTTTTTGAAAAGGTGAAACTGTAACAGTTCCCAAAAAAAAATGAAATGCAAAACGTAGAAATAAAGGAAGAAAGCAAGGCAGGTAAAAGAAAGAGCTGGGGAAGAGGAATAGGCCATTGAAGTAGTAACAATTATAAAAGCAACGTGACCAAAATGTGAAAGAACAAACCAATTTTATGAAACTCTCAGAATAGCAACAATTAAAGATGCATTCAAGGAATAATAATGGCAATTGCCTGTTTGAAATATTTGATTGGACAACACGTTAAGGATTTTGAAACGTAAAGGAAAGATATAAAGTCAAAATTTCGGTACAGTTACAATGAACTGTTCAATCGTTTCGTCGTGCATCGGACCTCAACAAACAGAAATAAATATACCATAGAGACCAGCGTAACGAGATCATCAAAACGGTATACATTTATTAGCGGTACGATTGAATTATAAAAATTCGAATTTTCTACTAACGGAAAGTGCAGCAAAAACGCAGAAAAATAAGATCGACGGAGCCAAACAAGTCCGAATTTGGAAAAACGAAAACTAACGTCTTGCTCAGAAGATGGTCTAGAAGTTTTCTATATAAAAATATTTAGGTTTCCAAAAAATTTTATTTTCAACAATTACTAACTGATTAAATTGAAATAAAATTACACACGAAATAAACTTTCATATTTTTGGATGAAAATTTACCAATTGCCATATTTAACTAGACGAATTTCAAATATTAAATTTTTATTTCAAAATTTTACCATTTAAAATTTCACAAAATTTCAATTAATTATGTTATTAAAACAGTTAAAATTTATGGGTTGTTACACTCTCCCCCACTCAAAACTTTTCGTCCCCGAAAAGGAAGGAGGTAGGAGAATAGAAGCAACCAAAAAGAAAATAGATTGGAATACAAGTAAAACAATTAATTTAAACCATATAAATTTCAATTTAAATTAATTAATATTTAACAATTTGGTTAAATCCCTTTACGTTCACTTAAGTTAAATCAATATATCAATTTCTAAATTCATTTTCTTATTATCTAGTCATTCTCAACTAATAATTTCTAAATCATCAATTTGTATAATCATTTATTGTACTCATATTTTATTCAACAAATTTAATTCTTTTATTCCAAATTATTATTAAGTTTATTCCACTTAATATATCTTATTACATATATTTAACCTTATAAATTAATTTAAACCATATAAATTTCAATTTAAATTAATTTATATTCAATAATTGGTTTAAATTTAAGGTATTTCCATAAGTCGATCTAATTTCAATTTGTTAATTCTTTCAGAACAAAATTTATTATATTCATCTCATTCAATTGACTTATTATTCTATCATCTTTATTAGCATTTTTTTATAATTAAAATCTAAGTGTATAACATTTATTATAAACACTCAAATTTTATTTATAAATAAACATTTTATATTGTATATTATCCAATTACATTTTAACTTTCTGAATAATTTAGGTAAGTTATATTGAAATGCAATTTAGTACTACACAAATAAAATTTCCAAATTCAATTATTTCAAGTTTAAATATTTATCCAAAATTTTGACTTCAGTTTATAATTGAAATCGTCTTTAAATCATAAACTTAAGAATTTGAATCTCCGATTTACTTCAAACAATTTTGAGATAAATATATATAGTATATATCAGATCAAAATTAATTTATATATATATATATATATAAATCAGGACATACCACAGAAGTTCAAATCAAATTCAATTTCCAAAACAAAAGTGTAGCAAGCTATTGATGGTCTCTACACTTCAAAACTCGAAAATGAATGTCGATGATGCGGCCGTCATCACCGAAATTATTTTCCAGCGACAAAGAGAAGAGCCAGAAATTGAAGACTTAAAACAACCAGAAATTGAAGACTTAAAACAGAAATGTTTATAAACAAAGTAAATGTTTTAATGTTAACAGGTTTATAAACAACCAGAAATTGAAGACTTAAAACAAAGTAAATGTTTTACTCAGGGAAATGTTAAATAAGTTTCACGATTTGAACTTTAAAAGTAAATTGTCCTAAAACTGTTTTAGGTTTATATGATTGTGTATTAAAAATCGATTATCTTATTTAATCCCAAATGGGTTTCAAAAATGATGATCTTTGTATTAACCAATTTCAAGCATCTGATAAGATTTAATAAATGAAATAAAGTGATAAATTAAATCAAGATTTAACTTAAATTTATTGAAGTGTTGATTTAATTAAGGATAATTAATGAATTAATGTGATTTGTAAAAGGTTGATTTGTTTAATCAAGGTAATAAACTAATATGATTAAATTAAAGTTAATTACTTTGTAGCTAAATTAAAGTCTAATTACTTAGTGTAATTAATTTAGGATAATTAATTGAGGTTTAATTAATTTATTAGTTAATTAATGAAAATTAATTAAGGAGTAATTAAATAATTAAAGATAAATTATTGATCCAGTGGTAAAGGTTAATTTATTTAGAGATTAATTAATGTGATTAATTAATTAAGGTAATTAATTTTGTAGTTAACTTGAGGGTAATCAATTTGTAACCAATTAAGGATAATTAATTTAATGATAATAAATTGGGGGTTAATTAATTAATTAAAGATAAATAATTAAATGGTGAATTAAATAATCATTTAATAATTTATGGTTGATGAATTTATTATTAAAGGTTAATCTATAAATGATTAAAGAGCAATTAACCAAAATAATTAGTAATTTGTAAATGATTAATTAACCAGGATTAGTAATTCATAAGAAATTAATCTGATTTAAATAAATCAGATAATTTATTGATCTTACCTATGGATAGTTGGATTCTATTGGATGACTTGATTGTTGATATCCCTGATTTGTGATGCTTTGTGATATATCCTGATTTATGTTGTGATCTATGATAAATTATCTGTGGTGTAATTTATTATCCGTGATATATATATCTGTGATCTGTGAATGAACGATAAGCGTTATAGTTAATACCGCTTATCAACTATATTTCTGCATTTTGATCTGTGATGATTCATTGTGTTGCACTATTGTGTTAAACCCCTGGACCACAGTCTTACACACACAAATATGGATTTCACGAGGAAATCGGTTAAGTCACAGATGATTTAAATTTAATGTTTTTTTTTTGAAATTGAAATTTTTATTTCAATTGATTACGGAAATGGATTTAGGTTAAATGTTAAGCTTTTGAAAAGGAGTTTAAGAATAAAGTTATTTTGAATAACTTGGTAAGTTTCAATTTAAATAATTCAATTTGAATTTGAATTCAAATAATTTGGAATTGAATTCCTTGTTTGGAAATTATGGTTAAAGATGTTATAAATGTGTTTATATGAAGTTAAACCATTTTAAAAGTATGATTTTGAGGATTTGGATTTAACCCAAGAACCTTAACTCGTATAAATGAATCAAATTTCCAAAATGAAAACTGTTTGTTTTAAAAGAATAAAAGCTTTCAGATAAGAAAGGAAATTCCAGTGTAATTAAAGGAATTTCAAGATTGAATTGAAAAATGATTTTCCAAGTTATGAATGAATTCTTTTTGAAAGCTATAAATTTATCTGTTTATTTTTAACAGATTTAAAATGATGATTTGTTTAAACCATTTGAAATGGAATTGTTTTGAAAGCTATAAGTTAAATCTTTGTTTTAAAGATTTAATGAGTTAATCCAATTGAAATGGGAATTAATTTGGAAAATCTGTGGATGAATCTTTTGTTTAAAAGATTAAAGTGTGGAAATTGTTTAAACCGTTGAAGGTTGTTAAAATGAATCTTTTTGTTTAAAGATTTGAAAATGGTAATTTGTTAAACCATTTGAAAAGAAAGATTTTGGGTAATAAGTTGTGACTTAATTGAAATCCCAATGTCCATATGATTTTTAATTGCGCTCGTTATTCGGGTTAGCCGGGAAAAGACCTTTGTGTCATATAACCCATTCCGAATAATGACACGTCGTATATGGATTGCATTTGAAGACCGGTGGTGAAGACCGGATATTTTCGAAAACGAAAGGACAACTCGTCGAATGTCTCTGCACCGACTGGTCCTCGGTATAGAGATTTTAGCACCCTTTGCGATGGGATGTCCGGACGTGATTAGAAAATTATCTGGATTTGCAAGGGCATCTTCGGAAGTGCCTTCGGTTCTGTTCGAACCCGGAACAGACTTTTATGGTTACATGTCTGACATTACACTTTGAGATATAAAGCAGATTTCTTTCAAATACATTTCTGTTGGTGGCGGAGAATTTATTCTCTTAGCTTAACACCTTTCTCTGAGACGTACGAGCTCAGAGGTTATGTAGTTGAAGGTTATCAGCGATATACTCCTAATTTGGTAATGTGGCATGCTGAGTGTTGCTGTGTGATGATCATTTATTGATCATTTGTGATCAAAGCGTGGCTTTGTGAAAAAGCGTAGCTTTGTGGATGAGACTTCGTCAGACCTCACAAATCGGAAATGGTCGAAACAGGAAGGATGCGGCAAGGTTTCAGGGGTAGCTTCTCTAGGGTATGACCATTCTTTCTGGAAAAGGGTAGTACCATGGTATGGAGCCCAGATACTTACTCATGTTGGCACACTATGTTTATTACTGTGTGATGTTTGTTATCGAGAGCTCTCGGATAAAGGTCCCAAAGGACCGGGGGTGGCATATCTCAGGTTTACTACCCGGGAAGGGGGTAACCGGCCTTGTGTTGGCAGAGAGCAGGTTGTCTCTCGGGGCGTCCCGCCAGAGGCGTTCCCATGTGGCGGTAGGAAGTTCCTTAGCCTGACCATTTGTTGGAAATCCAAAGAAACAATACGAGCCTTGTACGGTTTTAGTTGTATAACCTGCTATGGAATGTGGCGGTAACCTGCTATTGAACATAGTAGTTATAGTAGGCATACAATAATGGTTGTATGTTGGCTAAGATTAATATTGTATTTTCAAAATGTTTTCCACTATGCACTAGTAATAATATCAAAAGAGTTTTGTTTGCGTAGTAAGCATGTTTGACTATCATAAGAAGAAATCTCCTTCAATTCTGCGTTTGCATTGTGTGTGTGGCGGGAGGTCTTATGGTAGTTTCATTTTCCAAAAGCATTGCGGGTTTCAATGTTTAAATTTCTTTTGTTGTTTGTTTAAAAGATAAACTATTTTTGTTGCTCACACCAGTCCTATGACTGATCCGGAGTTTATTGTTCCCTTCCTAAACTCTGGGTGCCCACCATTTTCCACACGGGCAGTCTAGAGTTGGGTTTCTCAGATATTCAGGTTGAGTAGATTATCTAGAGCTAGTCCGTCCTTGGACGACTGACCTTGCTTTCCGCTAGCTATGGATTGGAGCATTCTATTGGGGATATTCTATCCGCTGCTGATGTTATCTTTTCTTTCCGCTGGTATTTCTTGTATCATATCTCTGATGTATATTGATATCTGTTGTATCGTTCTGTTGTATCATATTATATCAGATTTTGTATCTGTCATTGTATCAATGTTATATATATTGATATCATCTATTTTTTTTCTTCCGCAGTGTTGTTATACTTAATGGTGTTATAAGCTCCGGGAAGCCAGATTCGGCCTTTGAATCTATGGCATTTTGAGTACAGTTGAAGTACGGGTGCCGATTTTCGAAGGTCGAGTTTTTGGACTCTTACATTTGGTATCAGAGCTGAGGGTTAAACTTTAGCTCAGGAGTATAACACATTAAGTAGCTCATTAGAGATAGGGTGAAGTATACCCTAGAATGAGTAATTCTCAGATATCTGTCCGTATGCCTCAGTAAATTCTCTTACTATCCACTGATAGTGAGTATGGGTGCAAGAAGAGGATGAGATAGGGGACAGGGGAATACGATTATAAATGGTCAATACCCTGAAACAACAAGAAAACAACTTTTTCTCTATCAATCTCTTTTGTTCAGCATCTTTTCTCAATTCTTTGGTAGTTCCTGGTAGATCCAGGAAGAGATTCGATATATTAATATGGGACATAAACTCCAAATAGACCAAAATTGTTTGTTTGGATGAATTGGTTGTTTTGTTTGTTATGGTTGATAGGTATACTTTAGTTCTAAACTAAAAGTTTTGAAAATTGTATCTATATATTTATCTATTCTTTGGGTCCCAATATGTTCTACGAATGGTTAGTTATCCCTTCGAACTAACCAATGCCATTGTATACTTCGTAGATCTGGATAACCCGAATATTTTGTTGATTATTAAATAGATTCGTTCCTATATCTATTCTTGATATTTTGATTTGGCAAGCCAAATGCAGAATAGATATTCAGTTTGAGTTAATGAATTATTCTTCATCTATCTTTGTGTCTTCCTTGGCAATTTCGAGGACGAAATTCTTTTAAGGGGGGAAGTTTGTAACGACCCCAAATTTTCTATATATTTAAATTAATAATTAATTGTATTTTTGAATAAAAATAGTAGAATAAATGGATTAAAGTGATGCGAGTTTCCCCGGATTCAAGTATATTCTGTATAAATAATTTAAATTTAAAAATATTGTAAATATATGTATATATGTGAATGTATATATATATATATATATTTGGGTATATATAAGTAAATTTGGAATAAAAAATATATATATATATATATTTTGATTTGAATTTAAAGTGTAAATAAATGGTTTAAAAATAAAAATATATAAGATATGAAGTATAGAATAAATACATTGGATAAAATCTAATAACAAATTAGAATCTAGAGATTCATTAATATTACAAAATTTTAAAACAAAATAAATACCTTAGATAAATTATAACCACAACAAAACAAAAGGAAAATACCATTCAAAAATAATAAAAGAAATAAAACAAAATACTTATGCAAACATGTTGATAAACTTTGTAAAAATATAAAGTGAATACAAAAGATAAAAATATAGTCAAGTATGTACACTTACAAAATTAAGACAATAAGATATATAAGTATGAAGACAAAGCAAAGTAAAAAGAAGACACTAGTATATAATACATTCAAGTACAAACAAAATATTTACAAGTATGAAACCAAAGAAATTTTTTTATGTGTAATAGCTTGCAAAAGAAGGCAATGTTAATATCTTCAGCCGAAATGAAAACATAGAATAAGTATAAAGGTACATTAGCATTGAATGTTTGCATCCTCTAAGTACACACAACAAATAATCATCAGCCACCATAATCTCGAATAGTTACAGCTGAAAATGAGAAAAATATACATTTGTACAAAGTCAATGAATGAAGCCATCACGTTCAAGTATATCAGCCTCCAAACATAAAAAAATATCCCTGTATATTTTGTACAAACCAAATTATATCACCAGTGAAACTCATCTCCATATAAACATAACTTCATCTCAGTCTCGTATATTCAAACCTGAGCAAATCTGAAGTGATGATCATTTCAAAACTTAAACAAACAATAATCCAATTAATGCAAACAAGAAGATCCAGGAAGATCAAAGATTCCACCTTTTCAACTCAAAGGTTGCTCTCTGTTTGAATTATATTTCTAGGTGAGCAAACTCTTAAAACCATATGTACTTTGATTTGTATGTGATCAGTGTTAGATGGTTGCTTGAGGAATATGTTAGCATGCCTGAATGAGTATATATATGATTGTGGATGTATATATGTCTGTTTACAGGCATATGTCTTTGTTTTTAAAGTCTCAGGCTTTAAACTCAATTCAAGAAAAATTCATATTTCTTTAAATAATAACATTTAGATTGTGAGGTTTGAATAAAAATTGTTTATGACACTCTAATCTAAAATTTAAAAATAAATTCCAGAGAAAATATTGATGGAATATTTATACATTTAAATATGACAGTGATAATCTAACTCAATTCAAAAAAATCGATGATTACGATTTCTCGTTGGATCTTATGAAGCGATTCATAATAGAAAATCATGATTTTTGAATATACTTTCAAGATTTTTTGGTTTGAAAATCGTTTAAATTCTCGAGTTGAACGTAATTGTGAAAAACGTCAATTTCTGTTGATCAAGAAACAATCGAGCTTCGAGTTTGAGTATGGAGGAAGATGACGTGATGTAGATTGTAGGAAAAATGATCACTAATTTTTTAAATGATTATGGAAGTGGATTGAAGACGAAATAGGGTTTAAGAACCCAATTTAGTCGATGTTGTTCATCGAGCTCGTGTAGTATCATGGGTGTATCGGAGTTGATCGTGGATGGGGATTTAGAAGCGTAGGCGTACGACGAAGGTCTGGTCGGAGTCTCGTGGTCTCCGGTGGCTCGTTGCGGTGTTGCATGATGATTTTCTGGTGATGGGTGGTTTCCAGTTTTGGGTCGACTCGTTCGATTTTGATTCGCGAGGGGAATGGTAAATCTGAGTGATTGTTCGTGACGAGATGGTAGACGGCGACATGTGGGAGGTGGCAGCGTCGACCGCCGTGGCTCCGGCCTCTCGTGCACGTGCACGTTTGGGTCGATGTGTCAGTGGTATCAGTTTTATTGGTTGTGAGGTTTTCTTCGAGTCGACTCGGAGAAAAAAGGGAATTCGGCTCGGGATATTTCGCGTACGTGAGCGAGTGTTTATAGTATAACAGTTTTAAAAGAAAAATTGGAATTAAACTTAGTTTAAAGAGGGAAGGAGAAGGGAACTCGGGGAAGGGTTGAAGAATTCTCGGGTATTTTTGATGTTGGCTCGGGTTCTTTTGGTTTTAATGTTAACAGGTTTATAAACAACCAGAAATTGAAGACTTAAAACAAAGTAAATGTTTTACTCAGGGAAATGTTAAACAAGTTTCACGATTTGAACTTTAAAAGTAAATTGTCCTAAAACTGTTTTAGGTTTATATGATTGTGTATTAAAAATCGATTATCTTATTTAATCCCATATGGGTTTCAAAAATGATGATCTTTGTATTAACCAATTTCAAGCATCTGATAAGATTTAATAAATGAAATAAAGTGATAAATTAAGACAATATTTACCTTAAATTTATTGAAGCCTTGATTTAATTAAGGATAATTAATGAATTAATGTGATTTGTAAAAGGTTGATTTGTTTAATCAAGGTAATAAATTAATATGATTAAATTAAAGTTAATTACTTTGTAGCTAAATTAAAGTCTAATTACTTAGTGTAATTAATTAAGGGTTAATTAATTTATTAGTTAATTAATGAAAATTAATTAAGGAGTAATTAAATAATTAAAGATAAATTATTGATCCAGTGGTAAAGGTTAATTTATTTAGAGATTAATTAATGTGATTAATTAATTAAGGTGATTAATTTTGTAGTTAACTTGAGGGTAATCAATTTGTAACCAATTAAGGATAATTAATTTAATGATAATAAATTGGGGGTTAATTAATTAATTAAAGATAAATAATTAAATGGTGAATTAAATAATCATTTAATAATTTATGGTTGATGAATTTATTATTAAAGGTTAATCTATAAATGATTAAAGAGCAATTAACCAAAATAATTAGTAATTTATAAATGATTAATTAACCAGGATTAGTAATTCATAAGAAATTAATCTGATTTAAATAAATCAGATAATTTATTGATCTTACCTATGGATAGTTGGATTCTATTGGATGACTTGATTGTTGATATCCCTGATTTGTGATGCTTTGTGATATATCCTGATTTATGTTGTGATCTATGAAAAATTATCTGTGGTGTAATTTATTATCCGTGATATATATATCTGTGATCTGTGAATGAACGATAGGCGTTATAGTTGATACCGCTTATCAACTATATTTCTGCAGTTTGATCTGTGATGATTCATTGTGTTGCACTATTGTGTTAAACCCCTGGACTACACTCTTACACACACAAATATGGATTTCACGAGGAAATCGGTTAAGTCACAGATGATTTAAATTTAATGTTTTTTTTTAAATTAAAATTTTTATTTCAATTGATTACGGAAATGGATTTGGGTTAAATGTTAAGCTTTTGAAAATGAGTTTATGAATAAAGTTATTTTGAATAACTTGGTAAGTTTCAATTTAAATAATTCAATTTGAATTTGAATTCAAATAATTTGGAATTGAATTCCCTGTTTGGAAATTATGGTTAAAGATGTTATAAATGTGTTTATATGAAGTTAAACCATTTTAAAAGTATGATTTTGAGGATTTGGATTTAACCCAAGAACCTTAACTCGTATAAATGAATCAGATTTCCAAAATGAAAACTGTTTGTTTTAAAAGAATAAAAGCTTTCAGATAAGAAAGGAAATTCCAGTGTAATTAAAGGAATTTCAAGATTGAATTGAAAAATGATTTTCCAAGTTATGAATGAATTCTTTTTGAAAGCTATAAATTTATCTGTTTATTTTTAACAGATTTAAAATGATGATTTGTTTAAACCATTTGAAATGGAATTATTTTGAAAGCTATAAGTTAAATCTTTGTTTTAAAGATTTAATGAGTTAATCCAATTGAAATGGGAATTAATTTGGAAAATCTGTGGATAAATCTTTTGTTTAAAAGATTAAAGTGTGGAAATTGTTTAAACCGTTGAAGGTTGTTAAAATGAATCTTTTTGTTTAAAGATTTGAAAATGGTAATTTGTTAAACCATTTGAAAAGAAAGATTTTGGGTAATAAGTTGTGACTTAATTGAAATCCCAATGTCCATATGATTTTTAATTGCGCTCGTTATTCGGGTTAGCCAGGAAAAGACCTTTGTGTCATATAACCCATTCCGAATAATGACACGTCGTATATGGATTGCATTTGAAGACCGGTGGTGAAGACCGGATATTTTCGAAAACGAAAGGACAACTCGTCGAATGTCTCTGCACCGATTGGTCCTCGGTATAGAGATTTTAGCACCCTTTGCGATGGGATGTCCGGACGTGATTAGAAAATTATCTGGATTTGTAAGGGCTTCTTCGGAAGTGCCTTCGGTTCTGTTCGAACCCGGAACAGACTTTTATGGTTACATGTCTGACATTACACTTTGAGATATAAAGCAGATTTCTTTCAAATACATTTCTGTTGGTGGCGGAGAATTTATTCTCTTAGCTTAACACCTTTCTCTGAGACGTACGAGCTCAGAGGTTATGTAGTTGAAGGTTATCAGCGATATACTCCCAATTTGGTAATGTGGCATGCTGAGTGTTGTTGTGTGATGATCATTTATTGATCATTTGTGATCAAAGCGTGGCTTTGTGAAAAAGCGTAGCTTTGTGGATGAGACTTCGTCAGACCTCACAACCCGGAAATGGTCGAAACAGGAAGGATGCGGCAAGGTTTCAGGGGTAGCTTCTCTAGGGTATGACCATTCTTTCTGGAAAAGGGTAGTATCATGGTATGGAGCCCAGATACTTACTCATGTTGGCACACTATGTTTATTACTGTGTGATGTTTGTTATCGAGAGCTCTCGGATAAAGGTCCCAAGGGACCGGGGGTGGCATATCTCAGGTTTACTACCCGGGAAGGGGGTAACCGGCCTTGTGTTGGCAGAGAGCAGGTTGTCTCTCGGGGCGTCCCGCCAGAGGCGTTCCCATGTGGCGGTAGGAAGTTCCTTAGCCTGACCATTTGTTGGAAATCCAAAGAAACAATACGAGCCTTGTACGGTTTTAGTTGTATAACCTGCTATGGAATGTGGCGGTAACCTGCTATTGAACATAGTAGTTATAGTAGGCATACAATAATGGTTGTATGTTGGCTAAGATTAATATTGTATTTTCAAAATGTTTTCCACTATGCACTAGTAATAATATCAAAAGAGTTTTGTTTGCGTAGTAAGCATGTTTGACTATCATAAGAAGAAATCTCCTTCAATTCTGCGTTTGCATTGTGTGTGTGACGGGAGGTCTTATGGTAGTTTCATTTTCCAAAAGCATTGCGGGTTTCAATGTTTAAATTTCTTTTGTTGTTTGTTTAAAAGATAAACTATTTTTGTTGCTCACACCAGTCCTATGACTGATCCGGAGTTTATTGTTCCCTTCCTAAACTCTAGGTGCCCACCATTTTCCACACGGGCAGTCTAGAGTTGGGTTTCTCAGATATTCAGGTTGAGTAGATTATCTGGAGCTAGTCCGTCCTTGGACGACTGACCTTGCTTTCCGCTAGCTATGGATTGGAGCATTCTATTGGGGATATTCTATCCGCTGCTGATGTTATCTTTTCTTTCTGCTGGTATTTCTTGTATCATATCTCTGATGTATATTGATATCTGTTGTATCATTCTGTTGTATCATATTGTATCAGATTTTGTATCTGTCATTGTATCAATGTTATATATATTGATATCATCTATTTTTTTTCTTCCGCAGTGTTGTTATACTTAATGGTGTTATAAGCTCCGGGAAGCCAGATTCGGCGTTTGAATCTATGGCATTTTGAGTACAGTTGAAGTACGGGTGCCGATTTTCGAAGGTCGAGTTTTTGGACTCTTACATTTGGTATCAGAGCTGAGGGTTAAACTTTAGCTCAGGAGTATAACACATTAAGTAGCTCATTAGAGATAGGGTGAAGTATACCCTAGAATGAGTAATTCTCAGATATCTGTCCGTATGCCTCAGTAAATTCTCTTACTATCCACTGATAGTGAGTATGGGTGCAAGAAGAGGATGAGATAGGGGACAGGGGAATACGATTATAAATGGTCAATACCCTGAAACAACAAGAAAACAACTTTTTCTCTATCAATCTCTTTTGTTCAGCATCTTTTCTCAATTCTTTGGTAGTTCCTGGTAGATCCAGGAAGAGATTCGATATATTAATATGGGACATAAACTCCAAATAGACCAAAATTGTTTGTTTGGATGAATTGGTTGTTTTGTTTGTTATGGTTGATAGGTATACTTTAGTTCTAAACTAAAAGTTTTGAAAATTGTATCTATATATCTATCTATTCTTTGGGTCCCAATATGTTCTACGAATGGTTAGTTATCCCTTCGAACTAACCAATGCCATTGTATACTTCGTAGATCTGGATAACCCGAATATTTTGTTGATTATTAAATAGATTCGTTCCTATATCTATTCTTGATATTTTGATTTGGCAAGCCAAATGCAGAATAGATATTCAGTTTGAGTTGATGAATTATTCTTCATCTATCTTTGTGTCTTCCTTGGCAATTTCGAGGACGAAATTCTTTTAAGGTGGGAAGTTTGTAACGACCCCAAATTTTCTATATATTTAAATTAATAATTAATTGTATTTTTGAATAAAAATAGTAGAATAAATGGATTAAAGTGATGCGAGTTTCCCCGGATTCAAGTATATTCTGTATAAATAATTTAAATTTAAAAATATTGTAAATATATGTATATATGTGAATGTATATATATATATATATATATTTGGGTATATATAAGTAAATTTGGAATAAAATATATATATATATATATTGATTTGAATTTAAAGTGTAAATAAATGGTTTAAAAATAAAAATATATAAGATATGAAGTATAGAATAAATACATTGGATAAAATCTAATAACAAATTAGAATCTAGAGATTCATTAATATTACAAAATTTTAAAACAAAATAAATACCTTAGATAAATTATAACCACAACAAAACAAAAGGAAAATACCATTCAAAAATAATAAAAGAAATAAAACAAAATACTTATGCAAACATGTTGATAAACTTTGTAAAAATATAAAGTGAATACAAAAGATAAAAATATAGTCAAGTATGTACACTTACAAAATTAAGACAATAAGATATATAAGTATGAAGACAAAGCAAAGAAAAAAGAAGACACTAGTATATAATACATTCAAGTACAAACAAAATATTTACAAGTATGAAACCAAAGAAATTTTTTTATGTGTAATAGCTTGCAAAAGAAGGCAATGTTAATATCTTCAGCCGAAATGAAAACATAGAATAAGTATAAAGGTAAATTAGCATTGAATGTTTGCATCCTCTAAGTACACACAACAAATTATCATCAGCCACCATAATCTCGAATAGTTACAGCTGAAAATGAGAAAAATATACATTTGTACAAAGTCAATGAATGAAGCCATCACGTTCAAGTATATCAGCCTCCAAAACATAAAAAAAATATCCCTGTATATTTTGTACAAACCAAATTATATCACCAGTGAAACTCATCTCCATATAAACATAACTTCATCTCAGTCTCGTATATTCAAACCTGAGCAAATCTGAAGTGATGATCATTTCAAAACTTAAACAAACAACAATCCAATTAATGCAAACAAGAAGATCCAGGAAGATCAAAGATTCCACCTTTTCAACTCAAAGGTTGCTCTCTATTTGAATTATATTTCTAGGTGAGCAAACTCTTAAAACCATATGTACTTTGATTTGTATGTGATCAGTGTTAGATGGTTGCTTGAGGAATATGTTAGCATGCCTGAATGAGTATATATATGACTGTGGATGTATATATGTCTGTTTACAGGCATATGTCTTTGTTTTTAAAGTCTCAGGCTTTAAACTCAATTCAAGAAAAATTCATATTTCTTTAAATAATAAAATTTAGATTGTGAGGTTTGAATAAAAATTGTTTATAACACTCTAATCTAAAATTTAAAAATAAATTCCAGAGAAAATATTGATGGAATATTTATACATTTGAATATGACAGTGATAATCTAACTCAATTCAAAAAAATCGATGATTACGATTTCTCGTTGGATCTTATGAAGCGATTCATAATAGAAAATCATGATTTTTGAATATACTTTCAAGATTTTTTGGTTTGAAAATCGTTTAAATTCTCGAGTTGAACGTAATTGTGAAAAACGTCAATTTCTGTTGATCAAGAAACAATCGAGCTTCGAGTTTGAGTATGGAGGAAGATGACGTGATGTAGATTGTAGGAAAAATGATCACTAATTTTTTAAATGATTATGGAAGTGGATTGAAGATGAAATAGGGTTTAAGAACCCAATTTAGTCGATGTTGTTCATCGAGCTCGTGTAGTATCATGGGTGTATCGGAGTTGATCGTGGGTGGGGATTTAGAAGCGTAGGCGTACGACGAAGGTCTGGTCGGAGTCTCGTGGTCTCCGGTGGCTCGTTGCGGTGTTGCATGATGATTTTCTGGTGATGGGTGGTTTCCAATTTTGGGTCGACTCGTTCGATTTTGATTCGCGAGGGGAATGGTAAATCTGAGTGATTGTTCGTGACGAGATGGTAGACGGCGACATGTGGGAGGTGGCAGCGTCGACCGCCGTGGCTCCGGCCTCTCGTGCACGTGCACGTTTGGGTCGATGTGTCAGTGGTATCAGTTTTATTGGTTGTGAGGTTTTCTTCGAGTCGACTCGGAGAAAAAAGGGAATTCGGCTCGGGATATTTCGCGTACGTGAGCGAGTGTTTATAGTATAACAGTTTTAAAAGAAAAATTGGAATTAAACTTAGTTTAAAGAGGGAAGGAGAAGGGAACTCGGGGAAGGGTTGAAGAATTCTCGGGTATTTTTGATGTTGGCTCGGGTTCTTTTGGTTTTAATGTTAACAGGTTTATAAACAACCAGAAATTGAAGACTTAAAACAAAGTAAATGTTTTACTCAGGGAAATGTTAAACAAGTTTCACGATTTGAACTTTAAAAGTAAATTGTCCTAAAACTGTTTTAGGTTTATATGATTGTGTATTAAAAATCGATTATCTTATTTAATCCCATATGGGTTTCAAAAATGATGATCTTTGTATTAACCAATTTCAAGCATCTGATAAGATTTAATAAATGAAATAAAGTGATAAATTAAGACAATATTTACCTTAAATTTATTGAAGTCTTGATTTAATTAAGGATAATTAATGAATTAATGTGATTTGTAAAAGGTTGATTTGTTTAATCAAGGTAATAAATTAATATGATTAAATTAAAGTTAATTACTTTGTAGCTAAATTAAAGTCTAATTACTTAGTGTAATTAATTAAGGGTTAATTAATTTATTATTTAATTAATGAAAATTAATTAAGGAGTAATTAAATAATTAAAGATAAATTATTGATCCAGTGGTAAAGGTTAATTTATTTAGAGATTAATTAATGTGATTAATTAATTAAGGTAATTAATTTTGTAGTTAACTTGAGGGTAATCAATTTGTAACCAATTAAGGATAATTAATTTAATGATAATAAATTGGGGGTTAATTAATTAATTAAAGATAAATAATTATATGGTGAATTAAATAATCATTTAATAATTTATGGTTGATGAATTTATTATTAAAGGTTAATCTATAAATGATTAAAGAGCAATTAACCAAAATAATTAGTAATTTATAAATGATTAATTAACCAGGATTAGTAATTCATAAGAAATTAATCTGATTTAAATAAATCAGATAATTTATTGATCTTACCTATGGATAGTTGGATTCTATTGGATGACTTGATTGTTGATATCCCTGATTTGTGATGCTTTGTGATATATCCTGATTTATGTTGTGATCTATGAAAAATTATCTGTGGTGTAATTTATTATCCGTGATATATATATGTAACGACCCGTGAATTTCAACCGTTTTAATAACGTAATTAGTTGAAATTTTGTGAAATTTTAAACGATAAAATTTTGAAATATAAATTTGATATTTGGAATACGTCTAGTTAAACATAGTAACTGGTAAATTTTCGTCCGAAATTATGAAAGTTTATTTCGCGCGTAAATTCACTTCAATTTAATCAGTTAAAAAGCAATGAAAATAAAATGTTTCCGAAACCTAAATATTTTTACATAGAAAAATTCTAAACCATCTTCTGAGCAAGTTATCAGTTTGTTGTTTTTCGAAATTTGGACATCTATTGCTCCGTCGTTCTTATTTTCTGCAAAATAGCAGTATTCTGGTACCGATATCGATTTTTATCGGATGATCGTACCACTGATTTCTATATACCGTTTTGATCGTCTCGTCGTGCCGATCTCAACGGTATATTCGATTGTCAAATTCGGAGCTCCGGTGTACGTTGCACTTTGCGTAACACCTACCGTATCGGTAACCGTTTCATGCCTTTTGGCTTCCGTGTCCATTCAAATTTCAAAGGCTGAAATAAACGGTCACTAGCATTTATTATCAGCTATTACTACTCCACCACCTCAACTTCGATGCATTGATGGTTCGCTGCCTTTATCTCCGTAGGTTTTGAAATATAAAACTTCATACATGTTATACGTTTGAAATCCTTATGTCCTGTTCTTTCATTTACTTCTTGCTTTTACAAAAATTAAAGTATATATTAGCTTTCGTTTCGCCTTGCATTTGAACTATTCATCTCCTCAAACCTATCGGCCTTCTCCACCTTGTACTCTTTCCGCCACGCAGCAACCCACTACCAAGCGAGCCGAGCACCAGTTGCCGACCATCTCCCTAAGCACGCAGATCCACTTCCTCCAAACCCGCTTGCATTGAGACCGACGTCCACCCAGGCCTGATACACTGAGCTTCCACCTTTGGACAACAGCTGCACCCGTGTCCTCCTCTCATCGACCACTTCCATAATCATCGGCCCAGATCCTCCTCTGGCCTCCGCCCAAAGCGGCTTCTTCTCTGCCGTAGTCGCTCGCTTCTCTTTTGTACGTTATATGGGTGAGTTTATTTTTGGCAATGTTTACAAATCATGGTTCTAGCTCACGTAATGTTGAAATGTATGAATTTATATGTCTGCATGAAGGCCATGTTATATTTATGGTTCGCATAAGTCACCGTCTATATATATACTAGTTTATATATAGTGTTCACTTATCTCTGTTTAATGGCAACTGGTTTTGTGTTTATATTTTTATGTATAGTTCATTTTATTATAAAGTATACAATCATTTGCATCTATTAATGAGTACAATGTTTTGGATTATAAATTTTTATTTAGTATGTACATATATTGGTTACGGGGTATACAAATCCTGATTAAGTAAGTTGTAAGGGGTTTTCAAAAAAAATAAAATAAAATAAAATAAAATAATAATAATAATAATATGGTTTTCAATATTATATATCTGTTAGTCTGTTGTTACACGTAAGGTGTTTACATATTTTGTTCAAAGAGATTTCATATATTACTGTATGTATGGTTACATTTGTAATATAAAACTTTTATAAAATATGTTTTCCAGTTTTATATAAAGGCCGGTCGGTCTCCTTATTTTCATCATTCGTTGTTCCTTTTGTTCTTGGGATAAATGTTCATTTCGTCTTGGTCGTAGTTTATGCGGTGAAGAAATATATAGTATGCATGGTAAAATATATGTTATGGTTATAAGTGTTTGCATGTGGTTATAAGTGTCTGCATATGACATGTTTTAAAACTATGTGTATAATTGCATGCTTATTGCGTGTTCTAAAAAAAAATTGTTTGTTGATTAGTTCAGATGAATATAGAATCAAACCGCTATATATATTAATACACTATAGTTACAGGAGTCAATGTATGTATGTTAATATATTTAGTGTACGCATGTTTGATGTCTTATTTTATACAATGGTAAATTTGATATACTATTAAAATATTTATGGCGTACCATGGATTTTTGTTTATACGGTAATTATGTATTTATGTTTTGTTTTAAATTATATATATTAAAATTTAATTTGAGTTCAGAATAGGATTTTGATATATAATAGTTATGTACATAGTATGCGCATATAGACATAAATTCACTCATTTCGTTTATCTTCAACGGTCCAGCAGAACTCGACTTCGTTCAATTCTTGCCGATCCTTCTTTGCTGTGAAATTCATGCTTGGATTCGTAACTCAATTCAGTGTCATCTCTCTCTAGCCTCGGAAGGTGAGCAATCACTCACGATTAACGTTCTTTTATTTATTAAATTTGATTTCAATTGAAACGACAATTGAAATATGCTGCTGTTAGTTAATTACACTGTTATATACTGTTATTACCTGTATCAGTTAATCTGTGACATCTGACACCATTATCTGTTAGTTATTTATGCGATGATAATACAGTTTGGCTGATAAATGATTGATTGTTGATGTTTATATTGGACGTTAAATTGTTAATTAAATGCTAAATAGTATGAAATTGACCTTGATATAGGATAATTAAATGCTAAGTTTGATTAACTGACATTTGTATAATATGACCCCTTTAACTGTTGAATTTATTGACACGTAGGATTTGTTTAATTACATTTTGAACCACTAAATGTATGTTGTTAACTTGAGGATGTATGAAATTGTAAATAGATGACAAGTGAAACTGTAATGTAATAATCTTTAATCTGCATGAAATGATAGTGTAGATTCTAGAAATAATTATATTAATTCGTACAAATAACAATGTGAATTAATACGGTTATTTCGGGATTATTTGAATTGATTATTGGATTGATATTGATTGTTGTTATTGCTTGTTTATTTACTTTGACACCATCCCAGTTATCACACTGCAAGTTCCCTTTGATATGTTTTGATTTCGAATTGAATTGGAATCGGGTTGAAATGATAAATACCCAAATTGAATTTTTACCTAGGATAGGAAATTAAATAAAACTCGATTGGTCAATAATTTGATTTAAAAATAAAATGAAGATTTTATTTAAATAAATAATATGGTTTTGAAACGAAGTTGGAAATTGAATTTAACGAAATTTAAACGTGAATATTTAAAAATCTGAAATGAAATATTAATAAAGAAATTGATGAAAGAAGGTTGTTTAATTTGAGAAATGATTGAATTAAGTTTGAAATTATAATTAAGTTTGAAATTATTAAATTTTGAAATTATTTAATAATTAAGTTTTGAATTATTTAATAATTGAATAAGATTGAATCATTTGATAATTGAATAAAAATTGAATTCTTTGATAAGAGAAATTAGACTTTTGAATAAGTGAAATTTGAACTATATTAATAAATAAAATTGGGTTTCTTTATTTATTTAGTTTTGGAAATTTATTTAAGTAAGTAAATAACTGAAATTGAATTTCTTAACAAGAAATAAAATGCGATTTATTGGAATTAATGTAAGACTTGAAGTTTAAAGAATTTGATTTGACGAATTTAATTTAATTCAAAATTGTAGATTTTGATTTAATGAAGTTGAACTTAAGAATTGATTTAATGAATTGAAAATTTAATTGAAATTGTTTTGAATGATAAAGTAACTTAACGAATATTGAATGAAATCGATAAATAAGTTTTAATTGATTCGAATGTTAAATTAAGTTAATTCAAATGATTTGGAAGGAAACTTATTTGTGAACTTGAATCGATATTTGGATTGTTTAAATCGAAATTGGAATTGAATTATAAGATTTTGAAATTTTGAATTTGGAAGTTTGAAACGTAAATTATTGGAAATTGGTTTTGAAAGACAAATGAAATGTTGATTTACGAATTGAAATTGAAATTTAAATTGATTTGGTTTTGAAATAAACAAACGACCAATCGGTGTAATAATTACGGAAGTTATTAAAGAGACCGGAATTCGGTTATGGATATACTCTCTATCTAAACCGAAAACCAATTTAATAACTATACGCGGAGTGATGATCCAGAATGAAGTGGTTGGAATGATGTTCGTGTTGACTGAAGAAAGAGAACGATAATGGATAGCCTTGACACTTGTGTCAAATTGGAAATGACTAAAACAGGAGCTGTGCCGGGCCAATGGAGGATTGATACCTCAAGTGGACACACTTCTTCGAACTACTTATACTTATTGTCGATTGGTGCACCCTTGATTTTGGGAGTGTTGTCTCACGGTGTTGCGGGCGCTGCGGCGTTGCGTTCTCACCAGCCCGGATCAGGCGAACGGTAGTATCACTACCTTGGGTATAGCCTCATGTGCCTTGTCATACTTGTATTCCATTTATGCGCGACCACTACGAATTTGTTTTGTACCTTGAGTATATGGATTGCCCTCTGGTGACTTCCGGTTTTGGGGAAACTACGGTCTTGTATATGCTTGTGGGAATAAAAATGTGTTAAGGGTGGAATGGGCCATGACTTAACGCTATTTTGATATCTTTATATTACTGATAGACATTATCTACTTAGCGTACATTACTACATAGTAGATAGTTTAACGGATCCTTAAAGGATGGTTATTCCAAACATCCTTTGAGTTACTTGTATTTCAATTGCTATTTCACTTGAGTTGGATTTATTAATATAAGAATGTTAATCCTGACTCGAGTGTCTTGTGTTTTTGCTTTACGCTCGGGTCAGACTGAGTGGTTCAGCTTTCGAGACTCACCTTTGAAGTTGGAGCTTTGCTTGAAGATCCAGCCATCTATTCTGTTTCCAGTATTCGATGATTTCAGTGATGCATTCTGATTTGTATCTGATGTATCGTGTTGCTCTTCCGTTGTATCTGGTTTAACTCTGATGTATTGTATTATTCTTCTGTTGCAAACTCTGATGTATTTTATATATTCATATAGTAGCTTCATGAACTACTATTTCTTTTATTTCCGCTGCAATTATTACTCTGTGTCTGTGATTGTGGTTATTTATTTACTGTATATGTTCAGTTTTGCCAAATTTAAATTAACAACGCGGTATTTTGAGCAATTCAACTCCGGCATGAGTGTCTACCTATACACTTATAATGGACGCGAATGGTCCAAAATATCGGGTCGTTACAGTTGGTATCAGAGCTTTGGTAGCTCTAGGCAAAACTTAACATATAAAGTAAATGTATTTACAGAATCACTCTCATTCGAGTTTCAATCTCTTCCTTTTGACTCAATTTCTTTGAATTTTGGGACGTTCCCCTCGGTTCCGAAATTCATTCGTGTCCCTCACTATTCGTCTTCTTTCAAATTCCGGAGCACCCCATAACTCCATTTTGAATGATATCTATATAGATCGGCGGTCTCGCCAATCTTCGAATGATTCGTAAAGGAGCAAAACTCCTTTATAATAGGCATTGATTTACCGGAGATTTCTGTATCCTCGGTTTACGATGCTATCTATCTCCTGCTATATCTGAATTCTAATTCTTGAGATCGAATGTCGATTTACCTCGGAATTCAGCATCGATCTTATTCTTGAAGTCACGGTCGAACCCGGTTAAGGTCGCCCGCGATTTATATAAACTTATCCATCTTTCTATTTCGTTATTTCATCATCTTATCTTCGTTTGAACTTATTTTTCGAATCAAAATTCTCTTTGATTGAATTAATCAAATTGAATCCCTATCCTTGCTTTGAAATCCATTCCTGTATCGTCAAGCAAAGAAGTGTATTTGTAAATTAATTTTAAAATGATTTATATATTGTGTTGTTTGAGTTGTTGATGTTGATTTGGGTTTCCGATCGATTCGTCTGATCAACGCTATCGATAGGATTTCCAAAACACTTGAACAGAGCAAACTGACACAATATTACTTTCAAACTTGGAAAATGAAATAAATTGTTTGATTATATTGTGAAAATATAAGTAAAAATTTTCTGGAATTTAATAGGTAAATTAAATTGTTGTTTGAAATGATAATATTTGATTATCATTTATTGTTCTAAATAAATTTATAAATATGGTTTATAAATTGATTTGGAATTTGAAATAAATTTAATTTAGAAATTTGAGAATTTATTAGTTTCCAGTGATTTCAAACTTTGGTTTTGAAATTTTAAAGTATATATTATTGAAAGTATTTTCGAACAGAAATCGTTTTCAAAGAATTTTTAAAATGTTGAAATCAGTGCTCTTCTCTTTGTCGCTGGAAAATAATTTCGGTGATGGCGGCCGCATCATCGACATTCATTTTCGAGTTTCGAAGTGGAGAAATCATTCTGTAGCTTTGCTACGGTTTTGTTTTGAGGAAAAAGTAAATATATATTTGATTTGAATTTCTTTGGTATATTTTGATTCACATATACATAGGTATCTTATTTTAAAAATTTAAATTGATTTGATATAAATATATTATATATATCTCTAAATTGTTTAAAGTTAATCGGAAATCAACTTCTTAAATTTTGTTAAAAGATGATTTTAATTATAAATAAAACCAAAATTTAGAATAAATATTTAAACTTGAATAATTGAATTGGGAAAATTTTTATTTGTATATTGTTCAACTGCATTCTAATACAACTTACCTAAATCATTCAGAAGTTGAATATGTAATTGGATAATATATAAGATAAATTGAATTTATAAATAAAATTTGAGTGTTTATAAAAATGTTGTACACTAAATTTGATTATAAAGATGTTAATTGAGTTAGATAGAATAATAAATAAAACTCAGTTAATAATGAAATAAATTATTTTGGAAGAATTATTAAATTTGTTTTGAAAGAATTAATAAATTGAAATTTGGTCAACCTATGAAATACCTTGAATTTAAAGGCAATTAGTGAATATAAATTAATTTAAATCGAAACTTTTATGGTTTAAATTAATTTATATGAGTTAAATATATGTGATAAGATATATTAAGTAGAATAAATTTAACAGTAATTTGGAATAAAGAAGAATTTAAATTGCTGAAATAAAATATGATTATAATAAAGGACTATTCAAATTTATGGTTTTAGAAATTATAAATTGAAGAAATGGGATAATAGGATAATGAATTTAGAAATAGTTGAGATTGATTTTGGTGAAATCAAATGGATTAAATCAATTATTGAATATCGATTAATTTAAATTTGAATTTATATGGTTTAAATTAATTGTTATTTTGTATTTCAAAACCTGTTTTACTTTCTGGTTGTTTCTATTCTCCTACCTCGTTCCTTTTCGGGGACGAAAAGTTTTGAGTGGGGGAGAATGTAACGACCCGTGAATTTCAACCGTTTTAATAACGTAATTAGTTGAAATTTTGTGAAATTTTAAACGATAAAATTTTGAAATATAAATTTGATATTTGGAATACGTCTAGTTAAACATAGTAACTGGTAAATTTTCGTCCGAAATTATGAAAGTTTATTTCGCGCGTAAATTCACTTCAATTTAATCAGTTAAAAAGCAATGAAAATAAAATGTTTCCGAAACCTAAATATTTTTACATAGAAAAATTCTAAACCATCTTCTGAGCAAGTTATCAGTTTGTTGTTTTTCGAAATTTGGACATCTATTGCTCCGTCGTTCTTATTTTCTGCAAAATAGCAGTATTCTGGTACCGATATCGATTTTTATCGGATGATCGTACCACTGATTTCTATATACCGTTTTGATCGTCTCGTCGTGCCGATCTCAACGGTATATTCGATTGTCAAATTCGGAGCTTCGGTGTACGTTGCACTTTGCGTAACACCTACCGTATCGGTAACCGTTTCATGCCTTTTGGCTTCCGTGTCCATTCAAATTTCAAAGGCTGAAATAAACGGTCACTAGCATTTATTATCAGCTATTACTACTCCACCACCTCAACTTCGATGCATTGATGGTTCGCTGCCTTTATCTCCGTAGGTTTTGAAATATAAAACTTCATACATGTTATACGTTTGAAATCCTTATGTCCTGTTCTTTCATTTACTTCTTGCTTTTACAAAAATTAAAGTATATATTAGCTTTCGTTTCGCCTTGCATTTGAACTATTCATCTCCTCAAACCTATCGGCCTCCTCCACCTTGTACTCTTTCCGCCACGCAGCAACCCACTACCAAGCGAGCCGAGCACCAGTTGCCGACCATCTCCCTAAGCACGCAGATCCACTTCCTCCAAACCCGCTTGCATTGAGACCGACGTCCACCCAGGCCTGATACACTGAGCTTCCACCTTTGGACAACAGCTGCACCCGTGTCCTCCTCTCATCGACCACTTCCATAATCATCGGCCCAGATCCTCCTCTGGCCTCCGCCCAAAGCGGCTTCTTCTCTGCCGTAGTCGCTCGCTTCTCTTTTGTACGTTATATGGGTGAGTTTATTTTTGGCAATGTTTACAAATCATGGTTCTAGCTCACGTAATGTTGAAATGTATGAATTTATATGTCTGCATGAAGGCCATGTTATATTTATGGTTCGCATAAGTCACCGTCTATATATATACTAGTTTATATATAGTGTTCACTTATCTCTGTTTAATGGCAACTGGTTTTGTGTTTATATTTTTATGTATAGTTCATTTTATTATAAAGTATACAATCATTTGCATCTATTAATGAGTACAATGTTTTGGATTATAAATTTTTATTTAGTATGTACATATATTGGTTACGGGGTATACAAATCCTGATTAAGTAAGTTGTAAGGGGTTTTCAAAAAAAATAAAATAAAATAATAATAATAATAATAATAATATTGTTTTCAATATTATATATCTGTTAGTCTGTTGTTACACGTAAGGTGTTTACATATTTTGTTCAAAGAGATTTCATATATTACTGTATGTATGGTTACATTTGTAATATAAAACTTTTATAAAATATGTTTTCCAGTTTTATATAAAGGCCGGTCGGTCTCCTTATTTTCATCATTCGTTGTTCCTTTTGTTCTTGGGATAAATGTTCATTTCGTCTTGGTCGTAGTTTATGCGGTGAAGAAATATATAGTATGCATGGTAAAATATATGTTATGGTTATAAGTGTTTGCATGTGGTTATAAGTGTCTGCATATGACATGTTTTAAAACTATGTGTATAATTGCATGCTTATTGCGTGTTCTAAAAAAAAATTGTTTGTTGATTAGTTCAGATGAATATAGAATCAAACCGCTATATATATTAATACACTATAGTTACAGGAGTCAATGTATGTATGTTAATATATTTAGTGTACGCATGTTTGATGTCTTATTTTATACAATGGTAAATTTGATATACTATTAAAATATTTATGGCGTACCATGGATTTTTGTTTATACGGTAATTATGTATTTATGTTTTGTTTTAAATTATATATATTAAAATTTAATTTGAGTTCAGAATAGGATTTTGATATATAATAGTTATGTACATAGTATGCGCATATAGACATAAATTCACTCATTTCGTTTATCTTCAACGGTCCAGCTAGAACTCGACTTCGTTCAATTCTTGCCGATCCTTCTTTGCTGTGAAATTCATGCTTGGATTCGTAACTCAATTCAGTGTCATCTCTCTCTAGCCTCGGAAGGTGAGCAATCACTCACGATTAACGTTCTTTTATTTATTAAATTTGATTTCAATTGAAACGACAATTGAAATATGCTGCTGTTAGTTAATTACACTGTTATATACTGTTATTACCTGTATCAGTTAATCTGTGACATCTGACACCATTATCTGTTAGTTATTTATGCGATGATAATACAGTTTGGCTGATAATTGATTGATTGTTGATGTTTATATTGGACGTTAAATTGTTAATTAAATGCTAAATAGTATGAAATTGACCTTGATATAGGATAATTAAATGCTAAGTTTGATTAACTGACATTTGTATAATATGACCCCTTTAACTGTTGAATTTATTGACACGTAGGATTTGTTTAATTACATTTTGAACCACTGAATGTATGTTGTTAACTTGAGGATGTATGAAATTGTAAATAGATGACAAGTGAAACTGTAATGTAATAATTTTTAATCTACATGAAATGATAGTGTAGATTCTAGAAATAATTATATTAATTCGTACAAATAACAATGCGAATTAATACGGTTATTTCGGGATTATTTGAATTGATTATTGGATTGATATTGATTGTTGTTATTGCTTGTTTATTTACTTTGACACCATCCCAGTTATCACACTGCAAGTTCCCTTTGATATGTTTTGATTTCGAATTGAATTGGAATCGGGTTGAAATGATAAATACCCAAATTGAATTTTTACCTAGGATAGGAAATTAAATAAAACTCGATTGGTCAATAATTTGATTTAAAAATAAAATGAAGATTTTATTTAAATAAATAATATGGTTTTGAAACGAAGTTGGAAATTGAATTTAACGAAATTTAAACGTGAATATTTAAAAATCTGAAATGAAATATTAATAAAGAAATTGATGAAAGAAGGTTGTTTAATTTGAGAAATGATTGAATTAAGTTTGAAATTATAATTAAGTTTGAAATTATTAAATTTTGAAATTATTTAATAATTAAGTTTTGAATTATTTAATAATTGAATAAGATTGAATCATTTGATAATTGAATAAAAATTGAATTCTTTGATAAGAGAAATTAGACTTTTGAATAAGTGAAATTTGAACTATATTAATAAATAAAATTGGGTTTCTTTATTTATTAAGTTTTGGAAATTTATTTAAGTAAGTAAATAACTGAAATTGAATTTCTTAACAAGAAATAAAATGCGATTTATTGGAATTAATGTAAGACTTGAAGTTTAAAGAATTTGATTTGACGAATTTAATTTAATTCAAAATTGTAGATTTTGATTTAATGAAGTTGAACTTAAGAATTGATTTAATGAATTGAAAATTTAATTGAAATTGTTTTGAATGATAAAGTAACTTAACGAATATTGAATGAAATCGATAAATAAGTTTTAATTGATTCGAATGTTAAATTAAGTTAATTCAAATGATTTGGAAGGAAACTTATTTGTGAACTTGAATCGATATTTGGATTGTTTAAATCGAAATTGGAATTGAATTATAAGATTTTGAAATTTTGAATTTGGAAGTTTGAAACGTAAATTATTGGAAATTGGTTTTGAAAGACAAATGAAATGTTGATTTACGAATTGAAATTGAAATTTAAATTGATTTGGTTTTGAAATAAACAAACGACCAATCGGTGTAATAATTACGGAAGTTATTAAAGAGACCGGAATTCGGTTATGGATATACTCTCTATCTAAACCGAAAACCAATTTAATAACTATACGCGGAGTGATGATCCAGAATGAAGTGGTTGGAATGATGTTCGTGTTGACTGAAGAAAGAGAACGATAATGGATAGCCTTGACACTTGTGTCAAATTGGAAATGACTAAAACAGGAGCTGTGCCGGGCCAATGGAGGATTGATACCTCAAGTGGACACACTTCTTCGAACTACTTATACTTATTGTCGATTGGTGCACCCTTGATTTTGGGAGTGTTGTCTCACGGTGTTGCGGGCGCTGCGGCGTTGCGTTCTCACCAGCCCGGATCAGGCGAACGGTAGTATCACTACCTTGGGTATAGCCTCATGTGCCTTGTCATACTTGTATTCCATTTATGCGCGACCACTACGAATTTGTTTTGTACCTTGAGTATATGGATTGCCCTCTGGTGACTTCCGGTTTTGGGGAAACTACGGTCTTGTATATGCTTGTGGGAATAAAAATGTGTTAAGGGTGGAATGGGCCATGACTTAACGCTATTTTGATATCTTTATATTACTGATAGACATTATCTACTTAGCGTACATTACTACATAGTAGATAGTTTAACGGATCCTTAAAGGATGGTTATTCCAAACATCCTTTGAGTTACTTGTATTTCAATTGCTATTTCACTTGAGTTGGATTTATTAATATAAGAATGTTAATCCTGACTCGAGTGTCTTGTGTTTTTGCTTTACGCTCGGGTCAGACTGAGTGGTTCAGCTTTCGAGACTCACCTTTGAAGTTGGAGCTTTGCTTGAAGATCCAGCCATCTATTCTGTTTCCAGTATTCGATGATTTCAGTGATGCATTCTGATTTGTATCTGATGTATCGTGTTGCTCTTCCGTTGTATCTGGTTTAACTCTGATGTATTGTATTATTCTTCTGTTGCAAACTCTGATGTATTTTATATATTCATATAGTAGCTTCATGAACTACTATTTCTTTTATTTCCGCTGCAATTATTACTCTGTGTCTGTGATTGTGGTTATTTATTTACTGTATATGTTCAGTTTTGCCAAATTTAAATTAACAACGCGGTATTTTGAGCAATTCAACTCCGGCATGAGTGTCTACCTATACACTTATAATGGACGCGAATGGTCCAAAATATCGGGTCGTTACAGTTGGTATCAGAGCTTTGGTAGCTCTAGGCAAAACTTAACATATAAAGTAAATGTATTTACAGAATCACTCTCATTCGAGTTTCAATCTCTTCCTTTTGACTCAATTTCTTTGAATTTTGGGACGTTCCCCTCGGTTCCGAAATTCATTCGTGTCCCTCACTATTCGTCTTCTTTCAAATTCCGGAGCACCCCATAACTCCATTTTGAATGATATCTATATAGATCGGCGGTCTCGCCAATCTTCGAATGATTCGTAAAGGAGCAAAACTCCTTTATAATAGGCATTGATTTACCGGAGATTTCTGTATCCTCGGTTTACGATGCTATCTATCTCCTGCTATATCTGAATTCTAATTCTTGAGATCGAATGTCGATTTACCTCGGAATTCAGCATCGATCTTATTCTTGAAGTCACGGTCGAACCCGGTTAAGGTCGCCCGCGATTTATATAAACTTATCCATCTTTCTATTTCGTTATTTCATCATCTTATCTTCGTTTGAACTTATTTTTCGAATCAAAATTCTCTTTGATTGAATTAATCAAATTGAATCCCTATCCTTGCTTTGAAATCCATTCCTGTATCGTCAAGCAAAGAAGTGTATTTGTAAATTAATTTTAAAATGATTTATATATTGTGTTGTTTGAGTTGTTGATGTTGATTTGGGTTTCCGATCGATTCGTCTGATCAACGCTATCGATAGGATTTCCAAAACACTTGAACAGAGCAAACTGACACAATATTACTTTCAAACTTGGAAAATGAAATAAATTGTTTGATTATATTGTGAAAATATAAGTAAAAATTTTCTGGAATTTAATAGGTAAATTAAATTGTTGTTTGAAATGATAATATTTGATTATCATTTATTGTTCTAAATAAATTTATAAATATGGTTTATAAATTGATTTGGAATTTGAAATAAATTTAATTTAGAAATTTGAGAATTTATTAGTTTCCAGTGATTTCAAACTTTGGTTTTGAAATTTTAAAGTATATATTATTGAAAGTATTTTCGAACAGAAATCGTTTTCAAAGAATTTTTAAAATGTTGAAATCAGTGCTCTTCTCTTTGTCGCTGGAAAATAATTTCGGTGATGGCGGCCGCATCATCGACATTCATTTTCGAGTTTCGAAGTGGAGAAATCATTCTGTAGCTTTGCTACGGTTTTGTTTTGAGGAAAAAGTAAATATATATTTGATTTGAATTTCTTTGGTATATTTTGATTCACATATACATAGGTATCTTATTTTAAAAATTTAAATTGATTTGATATAAATATATTATATATATCTCTAAATTGTTTAAAGTTAATCGGAAATCAACTTCTTAAATTTTGTTAAAAGATGATTTTAATTATAAATAAAACCAAAATTTAGAATAAATATTTAAACTTGAATAATTGAATTGGGAAAATTTTTATTTGTATATTGTTCAACTGCATTCTAATACAACTTACCTAAATCATTCAGAAGTTGAATATGTAATTGGATAATATATAAGATAAATTGAATTTATAAATAAAATTTGAGTGTTTATAAAAATGTTGTACACTAAATTTGATTATAAAGATGTTAATTGAGTTAGATAGAATAATAAATAAAACTCAGTTAATAATGAAATAAATTATTTTGGAAGAATTATTAAATTTGTTTTGAAAGAATTAATAAATTGAAATTTGGTCAACCTATGAAATACCTTGAATTTAAAGGCAATTAGTGAATATAAATTAATTTAAATCGAAACTTTTATGGTTTAAATTAATTTATATGAGTTAAATATATGTGATAAGATATATTAAGTAGAATAAATTTAACAGTAATTTGGAATAAAGAAGAATTTAAATTGCTGAAATAAAATATGATTATAATAAAGGACTATTCAAATTTATGGTTTTAGAAATTATAAATTGAAGAAATGGGATAATAGGATAATGAATTTAGAAATAGTTGAGATTGATTTTGGTGAAATCAAATGGATTAAATCAATTATTGAATATCGATTAATTTAAATTTGAATTTATATGGTTTAAATTAATTGTTATTTTGTATTTCAAAACCTGTTTTACTTTCTGGTTGTTTCTATTCTCCTACCTCGTTCCTTTTCGGGGACGAAAAGTTTTGAGTGGGGGAGAATGTAACGACCCGTGAATTTCAACCGTTTTAATAACGTAATTAGTTGAAATTTTGTGAAATTTTAAACGATAAAATTTTGAAATATAAATTTGATATTTGGAATACGTCTAGTTAAACATAGTAACTGGTAAATTTTCGTCCGAAATTATGAAAGTTTATTTCGCGCGTAAATTCACTTCAATTTAATCAGTTAAAAAGCAATGAAAATAAAATGTTTCCGAAACCTAAATATTTTTACATAGAAAAATTCTAAACCATCTTCTGAGCAAGTTATCAGTTTGTTGTTTTTCGAAATTTGGACATCTATTGCTCCGTCGTTCTTATTTTCTGCAAAATAGCAGTATTCTGGTACCGATATCGATTTTTATCGGATGATCGTACCACTGATTTCTATATACCGTTTTGATCGTCTCGTCGTGCCGATCTCAACGGTATATTCGATTGTCAAATTCGGAGCTTCGGTGTACGTTGCACTTTGCGTAACACCTACCGTATCGGTAACCGTTTCATGCCTTTTGGCTTCCGTGTCCATTCAAATTTCAAAGGCTGAAATAAACGGTCACTAGCATTTATTATCAGCTATTACTACTCCACCACCTCAACTTCGATGCATTGATGGTTCGCTGCCTTTATCTCCGTAGGTTTTGAAATATAAAACTTCATACATGTTATACGTTTGAAATCCTTATGTCCTGTTCTTTCATTTACTTCTTGCTTTTACAAAAATTAAAGTATATATTAGCTTTCGTTTCGCCTTGCATTTGAACTATTCATCTCCTCAAACCTATCGGCCTCCTCCACCTTGTACTCTTTCCGCCACGCAGCAACCCACTACCAAGCGAGCCGAGCACCAGTTGCCGACCATCTCCCTAAGCACGCAGATCCACTTCCTCCAAACCCGCTTGCATTGAGACCGACGTCCACCCAGGCCTGATACACTGAGCTTCCACCTTTGGACAACAGCTGCACCCGTGTCCTCCTCTCATCGACCACTTCCATAATCATCGGCCCAGATCCTCCTCTGGCCTCCGCCCAAAGCGGCTTCTTCTCTGCCGTAGTCGCTCGCTTCTCTTTTGTACGTTATATGGGTGAGTTTATTTTTGGCAATGTTTACAAATCATGGTTCTAGCTCACGTAATGTTGAAATGTATGAATTTATATGTCTGCATGAAGGCCATGTTATATTTATGGTTCGCATAAGTCACCGTCTATATATATACTAGTTTATATATAGTGTTCACTTATCTCTGTTTAATGGCAACTGGTTTTGTGTTTATATTTTTATGTATAGTTCATTTTATTATAAAGTATACAATCATTTGCATCTATTAATGAGTACAATGTTTTGGATTATAAATTTTTATTTAGTATGTACATATATTGGTTACGGGGTATACAAATCCTGATTAAGTAAGTTGTAAGGGGTTTTCAAAAAAAATAAAATAAAATAATAATAATAATAATAATAATATTGTTTTCAATATTATATATCTGTTAGTCTGTTGTTACACGTAAGGTGTTTACATATTTTGTTCAAAGAGATTTCATATATTACTGTATGTATGGTTACATTTGTAATATAAAACTTTTATAAAATATGTTTTCCAGTTTTATATAAAGGCCGGTCGGTCTCCTTATTTTCATCATTCGTTGTTCCTTTTGTTCTTGGGATAAATGTTCATTTCGTCTTGGTCGTAGTTTATGCGGTGAAGAAATATATAGTATGCATGGTAAAATATATGTTATGGTTATAAGTGTTTGCATGTGGTTATAAGTGTCTGCATATGACATGTTTTAAAACTATGTGTATAATTGCATGCTTATTGCGTGTTCTAAAAAAAAATTGTTTGTTGATTAGTTCAGATGAATATAGAATCAAACCGCTATATATATTAATACACTATAGTTACAGGAGTCAATGTATGTATGTTAATATATTTAGTGTACGCATGTTTGATGTCTTATTTTATACAATGGTAAATTTGATATACTATTAAAATATTTATGGCGTACCATGGATTTTTGTTTATACGGTAATTATGTATTTATGTTTTGTTTTAAATTATATATATTAAAATTTAATTTGAGTTCAGAATAGGATTTTGATATATAATAGTTATGTACATAGTATGCGCATATAGACATAAATTCACTCATTTCGTTTATCTTCAACGGTCCAGCTAGAACTCGACTTCGTTCAATTCTTGCCGATCCTTCTTTGCTGTGAAATTCATGCTTGGATTCGTAACTCAATTCAGTGTCATCTCTCTCTAGCCTCGGAAGGTGAGCAATCACTCACGATTAACGTTCTTTTATTTATTAAATTTGATTTCAATTGAAACGACAATTGAAATATGCTGCTGTTAGTTAATTACACTGTTATATACTGTTATTACCTGTATCAGTTAATCTGTGACATCTGACACCATTATCTGTTAGTTATTTATGCGATGATAATACAGTTTGGCTGATAATTGATTGATTGTTGATGTTTATATTGGACGTTAAATTGTTAATTAAATGCTAAATAGTATGAAATTGACCTTGATATAGGATAATTAAATGCTAAGTTTGATTAACTGACATTTGTATAATATGACCCCTTTAACTGTTGAATTTATTGACACGTAGGATTTGTTTAATTACATTTTGAACCACTGAATGTATGTTGTTAACTTGAGGATGTATGAAATTGTAAATAGATGACAAGTGAAACTGTAATGTAATAATTTTTAATCTACATGAAATGATAGTGTAGATTCTAGAAATAATTATATTAATTCGTACAAATAACAATGCGAATTAATACGGTTATTTCGGGATTATTTGAATTGATTATTGGATTGATATTGATTGTTGTTATTGCTTGTTTATTTACTTTGACACCATCCCAGTTATCACACTGCAAGTTCCCTTTGATATGTTTTGATTTCGAATTGAATTGGAATCGGGTTGAAATGATAAATACCCAAATTGAATTTTTACCTAGGATAGGAAATTAAATAAAACTCGATTGGTCAATAATTTGATTTAAAAATAAAATGAAGATTTTATTTAAATAAATAATATGGTTTTGAAACGAAGTTGGAAATTGAATTTAACGAAATTTAAACGTGAATATTTAAAAATCTGAAATGAAATATTAATAAAGAAATTGATGAAAGAAGGTTGTTTAATTTGAGAAATGATTGAATTAAGTTTGAAATTATAATTAAGTTTGAAATTATTAAATTTTGAAATTATTTAATAATTAAGTTTTGAATTATTTAATAATTGAATAAGATTGAATCATTTGATAATTGAATAAAAATTGAATTCTTTGATAAGAGAAATTAGACTTTTGAATAAGTGAAATTTGAACTATATTAATAAATAAAATTGGGTTTCTTTATTTATTAAGTTTTGGAAATTTATTTAAGTAAGTAAATAACTGAAATTGAATTTCTTAACAAGAAATAAAATGCGATTTATTGGAATTAATGTAAGACTTGAAGTTTAAAGAATTTGATTTGACGAATTTAATTTAATTCAAAATTGTAGATTTTGATTTAATGAAGTTGAACTTAAGAATTGATTTAATGAATTGAAAATTTAATTGAAATTGTTTTGAATGATAAAGTAACTTAACGAATATTGAATGAAATCGATAAATAAGTTTTAATTGATTCGAATGTTAAATTAAGTTAATTCAAATGATTTGGAAGGAAACTTATTTGTGAACTTGAATCGATATTTGGATTGTTTAAATCGAAATTGGAATTGAATTATAAGATTTTGAAATTTTGAATTTGGAAGTTTGAAACGTAAATTATTGGAAATTGGTTTTGAAAGACAAATGAAATGTTGATTTACGAATTGAAATTGAAATTTAAATTGATTTGGTTTTGAAATAAACAAACGACCAATCGGTGTAATAATTACGGAAGTTATTAAAGAGACCGGAATTCGGTTATGGATATACTCTCTATCTAAACCGAAAACCAATTTAATAACTATACGCGGAGTGATGATCCAGAATGAAGTGGTTGGAATGATGTTCGTGTTGACTGAAGAAAGAGAACGATAATGGATAGCCTTGACACTTGTGTCAAATTGGAAATGACTAAAACAGGAGCTGTGCCGGGCCAATGGAGGATTGATACCTCAAGTGGACACACTTCTTCGAACTACTTATACTTATTGTCGATTGGTGCACCCTTGATTTTGGGAGTGTTGTCTCACGGTGTTGCGGGCGCTGCGGCGTTGCGTTCTCACCAGCCCGGATCAGGCGAACGGTAGTATCACTACCTTGGGTATAGCCTCATGTGCCTTGTCATACTTGTATTCCATTTATGCGCGACCACTACGAATTTGTTTTGTACCTTGAGTATATGGATTGCCCTCTGGTGACTTCCGGTTTTGGGGAAACTACGGTCTTGTATATGCTTGTGGGAATAAAAATGTGTTAAGGGTGGAATGGGCCATGACTTAACGCTATTTTGATATCTTTATATTACTGATAGACATTATCTACTTAGCGTACATTACTACATAGTAGATAGTTTAACGGATCCTTAAAGGATGGTTATTCCAAACATCCTTTGAGTTACTTGTATTTCAATTGCTATTTCACTTGAGTTGGATTTATTAATATAAGAATGTTAATCCTGACTCGAGTGTCTTGTGTTTTTGCTTTACGCTCGGGTCAGACTGAGTGGTTCAGCTTTCGAGACTCACCTTTGAAGTTGGAGCTTTGCTTGAAGATCCAGCCATCTATTCTGTTTCCAGTATTCGATGATTTCAGTGATGCATTCTGATTTGTATCTGATGTATCGTGTTGCTCTTCCGTTGTATCTGGTTTAACTCTGATGTATTGTATTATTCTTCTGTTGCAAACTCTGATGTATTTTATATATTCATATAGTAGCTTCATGAACTACTATTTCTTTTATTTCCGCTGCAATTATTACTCTGTGTCTGTGATTGTGGTTATTTATTTACTGTATATGTTCAGTTTTGCCAAATTTAAATTAACAACGCGGTATTTTGAGCAATTCAACTCCGGCATGAGTGTCTACCTATACACTTATAATGGACGCGAATGGTCCAAAATATCGGGTCGTTACAGTTGGTATCAGAGCTTTGGTAGCTCTAGGCAAAACTTAACATATAAAGTAAATGTATTTACAGAATCACTCTCATTCGAGTTTCAATCTCTTCCTTTTGACTCAATTTCTTTGAATTTTGGGACGTTCCCCTCGGTTCCGAAATTCATTCGTGTCCCTCACTATTCGTCTTCTTTCAAATTCCGGAGCACCCCATAACTCCATTTTGAATGATATCTATATAGATCGGCGGTCTCGCCAATCTTCGAATGATTCGTAAAGGAGCAAAACTCCTTTATAATAGGCATTGATTTACCGGAGATTTCTGTATCCTCGGTTTACGATGCTATCTATCTCCTGCTATATCTGAATTCTAATTCTTGAGATCGAATGTCGATTTACCTCGGAATTCAGCATCGATCTTATTCTTGAAGTCACGGTCGAACCCGGTTAAGGTCGCCCGCGATTTATATAAACTTATCCATCTTTCTATTTCGTTATTTCATCATCTTATCTTCGTTTGAACTTATTTTTCGAATCAAAATTCTCTTTGATTGAATTAATCAAATTGAATCCCTATCCTTGCTTTGAAATCCATTCCTGTATCGTCAAGCAAAGAAGTGTATTTGTAAATTAATTTTAAAATGATTTATATATTGTGTTGTTTGAGTTGTTGATGTTGATTTGGGTTTCCGATCGATTCGTCTGATCAACGCTATCGATAGGATTTCCAAAACACTTGAACAGAGCAAACTGACACAATATTACGCTTTGAGATATAAAGTAGATTTCTTTGAAATACATTTCTGGATTTGCAAGGGCTTCTTCGGAAGTGCCTTCGGTTCTGTTCGAACCCGGAACAGACTTTTATGGTTACATGTCTGACATTACACTTTGAGATATAAAGTAGATTTCTTTCAAATACATTTCTGTTGGTGGCGGAGAATTTATTCTCTTAGCTTAACACCCTTCTCTGAGACGTACGAGCTCAGAGGTTATGTAGTTGAAGGTTATCAGCGATATACTCCTAATTTGGTAATGTGGCATGCTGAGTGTTGCTGTGTGATGATCATTTATTGATCATTTGTGATCAAAGCGTGGTTTTGTGAAAAAGCGTAGCTTTGTGGACGAGACTTCATCAGACCTCACAACCCGGAAATGGTCGAAACAGGAAGTATGCGGCAAGGTTTCAGGGGTAGCTTCCCTAGGGTATGACTATTCCTTCTGGAAAAGGGTAGCAAAGCAAATCGGCACGAATTTACGATCAAAGCTGATGACAGAAGTCGATGGAACACATTAGAACGAGATCGATGAATAAACTGTTATAAGTGAACACATATATATAATTATATAAATATATATAAAATCATATTTATATTCACGCATATTTTAAATTAAATATATATAGATAGATATATAGTTTTAAATCATTGTTTCAGTTTAAAACACACATAAAACAACATAGATACAACTCACATATGCGTATACCTTAAACACAAATAGATACTGACCCATATTCATATATCTTCCAGAATATTATTATTTATATAAATTTATACAAACTAACTGACCAAACTATCATTTAATATATATATAATTCCCTATACAGTATATATAACACTCATATACTAAAACCTTTAAGAAAAAAATAGATTAGTATAAAATCATCTCAAATAACAGACTTGTATACTGCAACATCACATATATACTATATATATAAACAGAACACGTTTATACATATATACAAGTAACATATCTCCTTATAAATTCGTATTGAAGTATCATGTCAACAAGTAAGTGAGAAGGACAACACCAACAGATTAAATATATATAGTACTAATATAACCTATTCAAACAGATACTATATATATATTTATATATAGAAACAACTTTTAGAAATCAATGATTGTTTTCCTGCTTTATAGTACAATATGATAACCAACAACACCCCTTCTATGGACCGTAAACTGTAAAAGAAGGACAACAAAATTTTCGCAACTTATATATCCATGGATATGAATATACTAACTTATTATATACCATTAATCATAAAACTATGAACCGCATGATATAAACCTCTTAGTATATATATACTTAAAACAACATTATATACTTATTACATAATACACGAAAACAGCTTGCAAAGCATATATATAATATACGATGTGAAATTATATAATATATATATTATTATTAAACCGTTTCAAACTATAACATAACTTAAATAAATGTTTAACATATTATATATATGAACCTGCGATGATGAAAAAAAAATGAAGCCAGAGATGCGGGGACGATGAGACTCAGGTGGAGGCAACGCGAAGTGGTTGTGCTATGGTGATTGGGGTCGGGCTAGGCGAACAATGGTGGAGCGCAGCTAGGTGCCTCGAAGAGTAGGGAAAAGTGGAGTAGACTCAAAGGCGTTGATGAGGGTGGAGGCCGGAACAGCTGCTTCTGTGAAGGTGGTGGGCTGTGCAGCGGGCAGGCAGAGGCGTGGACAGGTTGAGGAGCGTTGGTGAAGACGAGGCGTACGAATGATGGGCTTTGGTGGAGAGCGGTTGTGAGCGGAGGCATGTGTGAGTTGGATGAAGCAGGAGCAAAATAAAAGGAAGAGGAAGGTGGGGAAAGAAAACCGCAGACTCAAAAGCTTCACGCTACTATATTTTTTCAGTGCGAATAGCAGGAAGATGAACAGAACAAAATATGAACCGAGTAACACTTATATCAACCTATAGGTAATAGCAAAAGCCTTCAATTGAATTTAGAAAATATTTACAACTCATGTCTTTTTAAATTCAATCGATAAATGGATGGAAGGATAAGGAACCCGAAAGGTTGAAAATTGGGTACAGGTGCGGTTAACTGTTTCGTGGTTTCCGCCACGTACTAGATTTCAAAACACAGAATTGAATATATCGCAGAGATCAGCACGATGAGATGATCAAAACGGTATACAGATATTATTGGTACGATCATTCTATCAAAAGTCGATAATCGGTACCGAAAATCCTGCTAATATGCCGAAAATAAGATAAACGGAGCAATAGCAGTCCAAATTTGGAGAAACGACAAACTGACATCTTGCTCAGAAGATGGTTTAGAATTTTTCTATGTAAAAATATTTAGGTTTCGGAAACATTTTATTTTCATCGCTTTTTAACTGATTAAATTGAAGTAAATTTACGCGCGAAATAAATTTTCGTATTTTCGGACGAAAATTTACCAGTTGCTATGTTTAACTAGACGTATTCCAAATATTAAATTTTTATTTCAAAATTTTATCGTTTAAAATTTCACAAATTTCAACTAATAACGTTATTAAAACAGTTGAAATTTTACGGGTCGTTACACTCTCCCCTACTCAAAACTTTTCGTCCCCAAAAAGGAACGAGGTAGGAGAATAGAAACAACCAGAAAGAAAAACAGATTTGAAATACAAAATAACAATTAATTTAAACCATATAAATTCAAATTTAAATTAATTGATATTCAATAATTGATTTAATCCATTTGATTTCACTAAAATCCATCTCAACTATTTCTAAATACATTATCTTATTATCCAATTATCTTAAATTTACAATTTCTAAAACCATAAAATTTGAATAGTTTTTTATTATAATCATATTTTCAGCAATTTAATTTCTTATTTGTTCCAAATTCCTATTAAGTTTACTTTACTTAATATATCTTATTACATATATTTAAACCATATAAATTTCAATTTAAATTAATTTATATCCATTAATTGATTTTTAAATTCAAGGTATTTCCATAAGTTGATCTAATTTCAATTTATTAATCATTTCAAAACAAATTTATTAACTCTTTCAAAACAAATTTTATTTCATTATTAACTAAATTTACTTATTATCTTATCTAACTCTATTAACATCTTTATAATCAAAATTCAGTGTATAACATTTATTATAAACACTCAAATTTTATTTATAAATTCAATTTATATTATATATTATCCAATTACATATTCAACTTCTGAATGATTTAGGTAAGTTGTATTAGAATGCAGTTGAACAATATACAAATAAAATTTTCCAAATTCAAGTATTCAAGTTTTAATATTTATTCCAAATTTTGGTTTTATTTATAATTAAAATCATCCTTTAACAAAATTTAAGAATTAGATTTCCGATTAACTTTAAACAATTTAGAGATATATATAATATATTTATATCAAATCAAATTAAATTTTTTAAAATAAGATACTTATATATATATAAATCAAATTATATTGAAGAAATTCAAATCAAAATATTTTTCAAAACAAAACCGTAGCAAAGCTACAGAATAGTATCTCCACTTCGAAACTCGAAAATGAATGTCGATGATGCGGCCGCCATCACCGAAATTATTTTCCAGCGACAAAGAGAAGAGCACTGATTTCAACATTTAAAATTCTTTGAAAATGATTTATATTCAAAAATATTTTAAATACGATACACTTTAAACTTCAAAAATAAAAGTTTGAAATCACCGGAAATTAAATTCTCAAATTTTTTTATTTAAATTCCTTTCAAATTTCAAATCAAATTATAACCAAACTTTATAAATTATTTATTTATATTATGCAATAATCAATGGTTTACAAAACAATAAATGAAAATCAAATATTATTATTTTCAAGCAACACATTCATTAACAATTTAATTTCAGAAAACTTATATTTATATATAAGATAATCATACAAAACTATTTTATTTACTAAATTTGAAAACAATGTTGTGTCAGTTTGCTCTGCTCAAGTGTTTTGGAGATCCTATCGATAGCGCTGATCAGATGAATCGATCGGAAACCCAAATCACATCAACAACTCAAACAACACAGTATATAAAACATTTAATATTTATTTACAAATACACTTCTTTGCTCGACGATACAGGGATGAATTTTCAAAATAAGGATAGGGTTTCAAATTTGATGGACTCAAGTTAAAGAGAATTCTGATTTGAATACAAGTTCGAAAGAAAAGATAAGATGATTCAATTAACAGAATCGGATTGGATAAGCTTATTTAATTCACGGGCAATCTTAACCGGATCGTCCGTAACTTCAAGAATAAGATCGATGCTGAATTCCGAGGTAAATCAACACCCGATCTCAAGAGATGGAATTCAGGTATAGCAGGGAATAGATAGCATCGTAAACCGAGGATACAGAAATCTCCGGTAAATCAATGCTTATTGTAAAGGAGTTTTGCTCCTTTACGAATCATTCGAAGATTAGCGAGACCGCCGATCTATTATAGATATCATTCAAAATGGAGTTATGGGGTGCTCCAGAATTGAAAGAAGACGAATAGTGAAGGACACGAATGAAATTTGGAACCGTAGGGAGCGTTCCAAAATTCAAAGGAATCGAGTCAAAAGGAAGAGATTGAAACTCGAATGAGAGTGATTCTGTAAATACATTTACCCTATATGTTGAGTTTTGCCTAGAGCTACCAAAGCTCTGATACCAACTGTAACGACCCGACATTTTTGGACCATTCGCATCCATTATAAGTGTATAGGTAGACACTCATGCCGGAGTTGAATTGCTCAAAATACCGCGTTGTTAATTTAAATTTGGCAAAACTGAACATATACAGTAAATAAATAAATCACAGATCACAGACACAGAGTAATAATTTGCAGCGGAAATAAAAGAGATAGTAGTTCATGAAGCTACTATATGAATATATAAGATACATTAGAGTTTACAACAGAAGAGTAATACGATACATCAGAGTTAAACCAGATACAACGGAAGAGTAACACGATACATCAGATACAAATCAGAATACATCACTGGAATCATCGAATACTGAAAGCAGAATAGATGGCTGGATCTTCAAGCAAAGCTCCAACTCCAAAGGTGAGCATCGAATACTGGTACACTCAGCCTGACCCGAGCGTAAAGCAAAAACACAAGACACTCGAGTCAGGATTAACATTCTTATATTAATAAATCCAACTCAAGTGAAATAGCAATTGAAATACGAGTAACTCAAAGGATGTTTTGAATAATCATCCTTTAAGGATCCGTTAAACTATCTACTAGGTAGTAATATACGCTAAGTAGATAATGTCTATCGGTAATATTAAAAGATATCAAAATAGCGTTAAGTCATGGCCCATTCCACCCTTAACACATTTTTATTCCCAAAAGCATATACAAGACCGTAGTTTCCCCAAAACCGGAAGTCACCAGAGGGCAATCCATATACTAAAGGTACAAATCAAAATCGTAGTGGTCGCGCATAAATGGAATACAAGTATGACAAGGCACATGAGGCAATACCCAAGGTAGTGAAACTACCGTTCGCCTGATTCGGACTGGTGAGAACGCAACGCCGCAGCGCCCGCAACACCGTGAAACAACACTCCCAAAATCAAGGGTGCACCAATCGACAATAAGTATAAGTAGTTCGACGAAGTGTGTCCACTTGAGGTAGCTAATCCTCCATTGGCCCGGCACAGCTCCTGTTTTAGTCATTTCCAATTTGACACAAGTGTCAAGGCTATCCATTATCGTTCACTTTCTTCAGTCAACACGTACATCATTCCAACCACTTCATTCTGGATCATCACTCCGCGTTATAGGTATTAAAGTGGTTTTCGGTTTAGATAGAGAGTATATCCATAACCGAATTCCGGTCTCTTTAATAACTTTCGTAATTATTTCACCGATTGGTCATTTATATATTTCAAAACCAAATCAATTTCAATTTCAATTCGTAAATCAATATTTCATTTGTCTTTCGAAATCAATTTCCAAAATTTACATTTCAAAACTTCCAAATTACCATTTCAAAATCTTATAATACAATTTCAATCTTTATATTGAAAACAATTCAAATATTGATTCAATTTCATACAAAAGTTTCATTTCGAAATCATTTTAGTTTAATATTCAAATCAATTTACATTCATTTATCGATTTCATTCAATATCGTTAAGTTACTTTATCATTCAAACAATTTCTATTAAATTTCCAATTCATTAAATCAATCCTTAAATTCAACTTCATTAAATCAAACTTACAATTTTGAATTAAAATAAATTCGTCAAATCAAATTCTTTAAATTTCAAGTCTTACATTAATTCCAAAAATATCACATTTTCAATTCTTTGTTAAAGAAAATTCAATTTCAATTATTTATTTTCTTAAATAATTTTCCAAATCTTAATTAATAAAGAAACTCAATTTCAATTATTTACGAAGTAAAAATTTACTTATTCAAAAGTTCAATTTTACTTATTAAAGAATTCAATTCAATTTAATCATTAAATAATTCAACCTTATTTAATTATTAAATAATTCAAAACTTAATTATTAAATAATTTCAAAGTTTAATAATTTCAAACTTAATTATAATTTCAACTTAATTATTAAATCATTTCAAAGTTTAATAATTTCAAACTTAATTATTAAATCATTTCAAAGTTTAATAATTTCAAACTTAATTTTAATTTCAAACTTAATTGTTAAATCATTTCAAAGTTAATTCAATCATTTCTCAAATCAACAACATTCTTTCATCGATTACATTGTAAATATTTGTTTCAGATTATTAAATATTGCAATTTCCTTTCATTAAAATTCAGATTTCAATTTCATTTCAAAACCATAATATTTATTCAAATAAAATCCTTATTTTATTTTTAAATCAAATTATTGACCAATCGGGTTTTATTTAATTCTCTATCCTAGGTCAAAGTTCAATTTGGTTATTTATCATTTCAACCCGATTCCAATTCAATTCAAAATCAAAACATAGCAAAGGGGACTTGCAGTGTGATAATTGGGATGGTGTCAAAGTAAATAAACAAGCAATAACAACAAACAATAACAATCCAATAATCAATTCAAATAATCCCGAAATAACCGTATTAATTCGCATTGTTATTTGTACAAATTAATACAATTATTTCTAGAATCTACACTATCATTTCATGTAGATTAAAGATTTTTACATTACGGTTTTTCACTTGTCATTCGATTTCGATTTTAACACTACAACAATTAATCCAATATAAGTTCAACGGTTCAAAATATAATTATCACTATTCTACATGTCAATCAATTTAACAATTAAAAGGGGTCATATTCAACTAATCAAATTTAACATATAAATCAGTTTTAAAATTGTTAACTATCCTATATCAATTTCAATTCTGCATACTATTAATCACTTAACATTAACAAATTAACGTCTAATATAAACATCGAACAATCAATCAATTATCAGCCAAACTAGATTATCATTTCATAATTAATAGTTAATGATGTAAGATGTCATAAGTAAACTGATACAGGTGATAGCATATAAAACAGTGCAAATAACTAACAACAGCATATTTCAATTGTCGTTTCAATTGAAATCAAATTTAATAAATAAAAGAACGTTAATCGTGAGTGATTACTCACCTTCCAAGGCAAGAGATGAACGAGAAGATGACACGGATACGCACACTGATACGGACCCTGACTTGAGTTACAAATCCAAGCAAAGCAAATCGGCACGAATTTACGATCAAAGCTAATGACAGAAGTCGATGGAACACATTAGAACGAGATCGATGAATAAACTGTTATAAGTGAACACATATATATAATTATATAAATATATATAAAATCATATTTATATTCACGCATATTTTAAATTAAATATATATAGATAGATATATAGTTTTAAATCATTGTTTCAATTTAAAACACACATAAAACAACATAGATACAACTCACATATGTGTATACCTTAAACACAAATAGATACTGACCCATATTCATATATCTTCCAGAATATTATTATTTATATAAATTTATACAAACTAACTGACCAAACTATCATTTAATATATATATAACTTCCCTATACAGTATATATAACACTCATATACTAAAACCTTTAAGAAAAAAATAGATTAGTATAAAATCATCTCAAATAACAGACTTGTATACTGCAACATCACATATATACTATATATATAAACATAACACGTTTATACATATATACAAGTAACATATCTCCTTATAAATTCGTATTGAAGTATCATGTCAACAAGTAAGTGAGAAGGACAACACCAACAGATTAAATATATATAGTACTAATATAACCTATTCAAACAGATACTATATATATATTTATATATAGAAACAACTTTTAGAAATCAATGATTGTTTTCCTGCTTTATAGTACAATATGATAACCAACAACACCCCTTCTATGGACCGTAAACTGTAAAAGAAGGACAACAAAATTTTCGCAACTTATATATCCATGGATATGAATATACTAACTTATTATATACCATTAATCATAAAACTATGAACCGCATGATATAATCCTCTTAGTATATATATACTTAAAACAACATTATATACTTATTACATAATACACGAAAACAGCTTGCAAAGCATATATATAATATACGATGTGAAATTATATAATATATATATTATTATTAAACCGTTTCAAACTATAACATAACTTAAATAAATGTTTAACATATTATATATATGAACCTGCGATGATGAAAAAAAAATGAAGCCAGAGATGCGGGGACGATGAGACTCAGGTGGAGGCAACGCGAAGTGGTTGTGCTATGGTGATTGGGGTCGGGCTAGGCGAACAATGGTGGAGCGCAGCTAGGTGCCTCGAAGAGTAGGGAAAAGTGGAGTAGACTCAAAGGCGTTGATGTAGGGTGGAGGCCGGAACAGCTGCTTCGGTGAAGGTGGTGGGCTGTGCAGCGGGCAGGCGGAGGCGTGGACAGGTTGAGGAGCGTTGGTGAAGACGAGGCGTACGAATGATGGGCTTTGGTGGAGAGCGGTTGTGAGCGGAGGCATGCGTGAGTTGGATGAAGCAGGAGCAACATAAAAGGAAGAGGAAGGTGGGGAAAGAAAACCGCAGACTCAAAAGCTTCACGCTACTATATTTTTTCAGTGCGAATAGCAGGAAGATGAACAGAACAAAATATGAACCGAGTAACACTTATATCAACCTATAGGTAATAGCAAAAGCCTTCAATTGAATTCAGAAAATATTTACAACTCATGTCTTTTTAAATTCAATCGATAAATGGATGGAAGGATAAGGAACCCGAAAGGTTGAAAATTGGGTACAGGTGCGGTTAACTGTTTCGTGGTTTCCGCCACGTACTAGATTTCAAAACACAGAATTGAATATATCACAGAGATCAGCACGACGAGATGATCAAAACGGTATACAGATATTAGTGGTACGATCATCCTATCAAAAGTCGATAATCGGTACTGAAAATCCTGCTAATATGCCGAAAATAAGATAAACGGAGCAATAGCAGTCCAAATTTGGAGAAACGACAAACTGACATCTTGCTCAGAAGATGGTTTAGAATTTTTCTATGTAAAAATATTTAGGTTTCAGAAACATTTTATTTTCATCGCTTTTTAACTGATTAAATTGAAGTAAATTTACGCGCGAAATAAATTTTCGTATTTTCGGACGAAAATTTACCAGTTGCTATGTTTAACTAGACGTATTCCAAATATTAAATTTTTATTTCAAAATTTTATCGTTTAAAATTTCACAAATTTCAACTAATAACGTTATTAAAACAGTTGATATTTTACGGGTCGTTACACTCTCCCCCACTCAAAACTTTTCGTCCCCGAAAAGGAACGAGGTAGGAGAATAGAAACAACCAGAAAGAAAAACAGATTTGAAATACAAAATAACAATTAATTTAAACCATATAAATTCAAATTTAAATTAATTGATATTCAATAATTGATTTAATCCATTTGATTTCACTAAAATCCATCTCAACTATTTCTAAATACATTATCTTATTATCCAATTATCTTAAATTTACAATTTCTAAAACCATAAAATTTGAATAGTTTTTTATTATAATCATATTTTCAGCAATTTAATTTCTTATTTGTTCCAAATTCCTATTAAGTTTACTTTACTTAATATATCTTATTACATATATTTAAACCATATAAATTTCAATTTAAATTAATTTATATCCATTAATTGATTTTTAAATTCAAGGTATTTCCATAAGTTGATCTAATTTCAATTTATTAATCATTTCAAAACAAATTTATTAACTCTTTCAAAACAAATTTTATTTCATTATTAACTGAATTTACTTATTATCTTATCTAACTCTATTAACATCTTTATAATCAAAATTCAGTGTATAACATTTATTATAAACACTCAAATTTTATTTATAAATTCAATTTATATTATATATTATCCAATTACATATTCAACTTCTGAATGATTTAGGTAAGTTGTATTAGAATGCAGTTGAACAATATACAAATAAAATTTTCCAAATTCAATTATTCAAGTTTTAATATTTATTCCAAATTTTGGTTTTATTTATAATTAAAATCATCCTTTAACAAAATTTAAGAATTAGATTTCCGATTAACTTTAAACAATTTAGAGATATATATAATATATTTATATCAAATCAAATTAAATTTTTTAAAATAAGATACTTATATATATATAAATCAAATTATATTGAAGAAATTCAAATCAAAATATTTTTCAAAACAAAACCGTAGCAAAGCTACAGAATAGTATCTCCACTTCGAAACTCGAAAATGAATGTCGATGATGCGGCCGCCATCACCGAAATTATTTTCCAGCGACAAAGAGAAGAGCACTGATTTCAACATTTAAAATTCTTTGAAAATGATTTATATTCAAAAATATTTTAAATACGATACACTTTAAACTTCAAAAATAAAAGTTTGAAATCACCGGAAATTAAATTCTCAAATTTTTTTATTTAAATTCCTTTCAAATTTCAAATCAAATTATAACCAAACTTTATAAATTATTTATTTATATTATGCGATAATCAATGGTTTACAAAACAATAAATGAAAATCAAATATTATTATTTTCAGGCAACACATTCATTAACAATTTAATTTCAGAAAACTTATATTTATATATAAGATAATCATACAAAACTATTTTATTTACTAAATTTGAAAACAATGTTGTGTCAGTTTGCTCTGCTCAAGTGTTTTGGAGATCCTATCGATAGCGCTGATCAGACGAATCGATCGGAAACCCAAATCACATCAACAACTCAAACAACACAGTATATAAAACATTTAATATTTATTTACAAATACATTTCTTTGCTCGACGATATAGGGATGAATTTTCAAAATAAGGATAGGGTTTCAAATTTGATGGACTCAAGTTAAAGAGAATTCTGATTTGAATACAAGTTCGAAAGAAAAGATAAGATGATTCAATTAACAGAATCGGATTGGATAAGCTTATTTAATTCACGGGCAATCTTAACCGGATCGTCCGTAACTTCAAGAATAAGATCGATGCTGAATTCCGAGGTAAATCAACACCCGATCTCAAGAGATGGAATTCAGGTATAGCAGGGAATAGATAGCATCGTAAACCGAGGATACAGAAATCTTCGGTAAATCAATGCTTATTGTAAAGGAGTTTTGCTCCTTTACGAATCATTCGAAGATTGGCGAGACCGCCGATCTATTATAGATATCATTCAAAATGGAGTTATGGGGTGCTCCAGAATTGAAAGAAGACGAATAATGAAGGACACGAATGAAATTTGGAACCGTAGAGAACGTTCCAAAATTCAAAGGAATCGAGTCAAAAGGAAGAGATTGAAACTCGAATGAGAGTGATTCTGTAAATACATTTACCCTATATGTTGAGTTTTGCCTAGAGCTACCAAAGCTCTGATACCAACTGTAACGACCCGACATTTTTGGACCATTTGCAGCCATTATAAGTGTATAGGTAGACACTCATGCCGGAGTTGAATTGCTCAAAATACCGCGTTGTTAATTTAAATTTGGAAAAACTGAACATATACAGTAAATAAATAAATCACAGATCACAGACACAGAGTAATAATTTGCAGTGGAAATAAAAGAGATAGTAGTTCATGAAGCTACTATATGAATATATAAGATACATCAGAGTTTACAACAGAAGAGTAATACGATACATCAGAGTTAAACCAGATACAACGGAAGAGTAACACGATACATCAGATACAAATAAGAATACATCACTGGAATCATCGAATACTGAAAGCAGAATAGATGGCTGGATCTTCAAGCAAAGCTCCAACTCCAAAGGTGAGCATCGAATACTGGTACACTCAGCCTGACCCCGAGCGTAAAGCAAAAACACAAGACACTCGAGTCAGGATTAACATTCTTATATTAATAAATCCAACTCAAGTGAAATAGCAATTGAAATACGAGTAACTCAAAGGATGTTTGGAATAACCATCCTTTAAGGATCCGTTAAACTATCTACTAGGTAGTAATATACGCTAAGTAGATAATGTCTATCAGTAATATAAAAAGATATCAAAATAGCGTTAAGTCATAGCCCATTCCACCCTTAACACATTTTTATTCCCAAAAGCATATACAAGACCGTAGTTTCCCCAAAACCGGAAGTCACCAGAGGGCAATCCATATACTAAAGGTACAAATCAAAATCGTAGTGGTCGCGCATAAATGGAATACAAGTATGACAAGGCACATGAGGCAATACCCAAGGTAGTGATACTACCGTTCGCCTGATCCGGACTGGTGAGAACGCAACGCCGCAGCGCCCGCAACACCGTGAAACAACACTCCCAAAATCAAGGGTGCACCAATCGACAACAAGTATAAGTAGTTCGAAGAAGTGTGTCCACTTGAGGTAGCTAATCCTCCATTGGCCCGGCACAACTCCTGTTTTAGTCATTTCCAATTTGACACAAGTGTCAAGGCTATCCATTATCGTTCACTTTCTTCAGTCAACACGTACATCATTCCAACCACTTCATTCTGGATCATCACTCCGCGTTATAGTTATTAAAGTGGTTTTCGGTTTAGATAGAGAGTATATCCATAACCGAATTCCGGTCTCTTTAATAACTTTCGTAATTATTTCACCGATTGGTCGTTTATATATTTCAAAACCAAATCAATTTCAATTTCAATTTCAGTTCGTAAATCAATATTTCATTTGCCTTTCGAAATCAATTTCCAAAATTTACATTTCAAAACTTCCAAATTACCATTTCAAAATCTTATAATACAATTTCAATCTTTATATTGAAAACAATTCAAATATTGATTCAATTTCGTACAAAAGTTTCATTTCGAAATCATTTAAATCATTTTAGTTTAATATTCAAATCAATTTACATTCATTTATCGATTTCATTCAATATCGTTAAGTTACTTTATCATTCAAACAATTTCTATTAAATTTCCAATTCATTAAATCAATCCTTAAATTCAACTTCATTAAATCAAACTTACAATTTTGAATTAAATTAAATTCGTCAAATCAAATTCTTTAAATTTCAAGTCTTACATTAATTCCAAAAATATCACATGTACATTTTCAATTCTTTGTTAAAGAAAATTCAATTTCAATTATTTATTTTCTTAAATAATTTTCCAAAACTTAATTAATAAAGAAACTCAATTTCAATTATTTACGAAGTAAAAATTTACTTATTCAAAAGTTCAATTTTACTTATTAAAGAATTCAATTCAATTTAATCATTAAATAATTCAACCTTATTTAATTATTAAATAATTCAAAACTTAATTATTAAATAATTTCAAAGTTTAATAATTTCAAACTTAATTATAATTTCAACTTAATTATTAAATCATTTCAAAGTTTAATAATTTCAAACTTAATTATTAAATCATTTCAAAGTTTAATAATTTCAAACTTAATTTTAATTTCAAACTTAATTGTTAAATCATTTCAAAGTTAATTCAATCATTTCTCAAATCAACAACATTCTTTCATCGATTACATTGTAAATATTTGTTTCAGATTATTAAATATTACAATTTCCTTTCATTAAAATTCAGATTTCAATTTCATTTCAAAACCATAATATTTATTCAAATAAAATCCTTATTTTATTTTTAAATCAAATTATTGACCAATCGGGTTTTATTTAAGGGTACTTTTGGCACAGGTCCTTATTAAGTTTCAAAATTCATGAAAAGTCCTTCACTAAATTTCAGTGTAAATTAGGTCCCTGTTTTTTATTCACGATTATTGCAAAGCATGATGCAACATTTCATAAAAGTTGCTGACATTTCCGCAACATTTCTATACACTGTGAACATAGTGTATGAAAGTTGCTGAAATATCAACACTTATTTATAAAAGTTGCTGATATTTCAGCAACATTTATGTACACTGTGAACAAAGTTTATGAAAGTTGCTGAAATATCAGCACTTATTTATAAAAGTTGCTGACATTTCAGCAATAATTTTTCTTTGTTTTTACAATAAAACTTTGACACAGATAGTTGCTGAAATATCAGCACTTATTTATAAAAGTTGCTGACATTTCAGCAATAATTTTTCTTCGTTTCCAGAAAACAAGGACCCGCTTTACAATGAAACTTTGACAGGGACCCGCTTTACAATATGAAAGTATGATAGGGATGCCTCCCTAATTTCCACTTTATTTAATTCTCTATCCTAGGTCAAAGTTCAATTTGGGTATTTATCATTTCAACCCGATTCCAATTCAATTCAAAATCAAAACATAGCAAAGGGGACTTGCAGTGTGATAACTAGGATGGTGTCAAAGTAAATAAACAAGCAATAACAACAAACAATAACAATCCAATAATCAATTCAAATAATCCCGAAACAACCGTATTAATTCGCATTGTTATTTGTACAAATTAATATAATTATTTCTAGAATCTACACTATCATTTCATGTAGATTAAAGATTTTTACATTACGGTTTTTCACTTGTCATTCGATTTCAATTTTAACACTACAACAATTAATCCAATATACGTTCAACGGTTCAAAATATAATTATCACTATTCTACATGTCAATCAATTTAACAATTAAAAGGGGTCATATTCAACTAGTCAAATTTAACATATAAATCAGTTTTAAAATTGTTAACTATCCTATATCAATTTCAATTCTGCATACTATTAATCACTTAACATTAACAAATTAACGTCCAATATAAACATCGAACAATCAATCAATTATCAGCCAAACTAGATTATCATTTCATAATTAATAGTTAATGATGTAAGATGTCATAAGTAAACTGATACAGGTGATAGCATATAAAACAGTGCAAATAACTAACAACAGCATATTTCAATTGTCGTTTCAATTGAAATCAAATTTAATAAATAAAAGAACGTTAATCGTGAGTGATTACTCACCTTCCAAGGCAAGAGATGAACGAGAAGATGACACGGATACGCACACTGATACGGACCCTGACTTGAGTTACAAATCCAAGCAAAGCAAATCGGCACGAATTTACGATCAAAGCTGATGACAGAAGTCGATGGAACACATTAGAACGAGATCGATGAATAAACTGTTATAAGTGAACACATATATATAATTATATAAATATATATAAAATCATATTTATATTCACGCATATTTTAAATTATATATATAGAGATAGATATATAGTTTTAAATCATTGTTTCAATTTAAAACACACATAAAACAACATAGATACAACTCACATATGCGTATATCTTAAACACAAATAGATACTGACCCATATTCATATATCTTCCAGAATATTATTATTTATATAAATTTATACAAACTAACTGACCAAACTATCATTTAATATATATATAACTTCCCTATACAGTATATATAACACTCATATACTAAAACCTTTAAGAAAAAAATAGATTAGTATAAAATCATCTCAAATAACAGACTTGTATACTGCAACATCACATATATACTATATATATAAATAGAACACGTTTATACATATATACAAGTAACATATCTCCTTATAAATTCGTATTGAAGTATCATGTCAACAAGTAAGTGAGAAGGACAACACCAACAGATTAAATATATATAGTACTAATATAACCTATTCAAACAGATACTATATATATATTTATATATAGAAACAACTTTTAGAAATCAATGATTGTTTTCCTGCTTTATAGTACAATATGATAACCAACAACACCCCTTCTATGGACCGTAAACTGTAAAAGAAGGACAACAAAATTTTCGCAACTTATATATCCATGGATATGAATATACTAACTTATTATATACCATTAATCATAAAACTATGAACCGCATGATATAAACCTCTTAGTATATATATACTTAAAACAACATTATATACTTATTACATAATACACGAAAACAGCTTGCAAAGCATATATATAATATACGATGTGAAATTATATAATATATATATTATTATTAAACTGTTTCAAACTATAACATAACTTAAATAAATGTTTAACATATTATATATATGAACCTGCGATGATGAAAAAAAAATGAAGCCAGAGATGCGGGGACGATGAGACTCAGGTGGAGGCAACGCGAAGTGGTTGTGCTATGGTGATTGGGGTCGGGCTAGGCGAACAATGGTGGAGCGCAGCTAGGTGCCTCGAAGAGTAGGGAAAAGTGGAGTAGACTCAAAGGCGTTGATGGAGGGTGGAGGCCGGAACAGCTGCTTCGGTGAAGGTGGTGGGCTGTGCAGCGGGCAGGCGGAGGCGTGGACAGGTTGAGGAGCGTTGGTGAAGACGAGGCGTACGAATGATGGGCTTTGGTGGAGAGCGGTTGTGAGCGGAGGCATGCGTGAGTTGGATGAAGCAGGAGCAACATAAAAGGAAGAGGAAGGTGGGGAAAGAAAACCGCAGACTCAAAAGCTTCACGCTACTATATTTTTTCAGTGCGAATAGCAGGAAGATGAACAGAACAAAATATGAACCGAGTAACACTTATATCAACCTATAGGTAATAGCAAAAGCCTTCAATTGAATTCATAAAATATTTACAACTCATGTCTGTTTAAATTCAATCGATAAATGGATGGAAGGATAAGGAACCCGAAAGGTTGAAAATTGGGTACAGGTGCGGTTAACTGTTTCGTGGTTTCCGCCACGTACTAGATTTCAAAACACAGAATTGAATATATCGCAGAGATCAGCACGACGAGATGATCAAAACGGTATACAGATATTAGTGGTACGATCATCCTATCAAAAGTCGATAATCGGTACCGAAAATCCTGCTAATATGCTGAAAATAAGATAAACGGAGCAATAGCAGTCCAAATTTGGAGAAACGACAAACTGACATCTTGCTCAGAAGATGGTTTAGAATTTTTCTATGTAAAAATATTTAGGTTTCAGAAACATTTTATTTTCATCGCTTTTTAACTGATTAAATTGAAGTAAATTTACGCGCGAAATAAATTTTCGTATTTTCGGACGAAAATTTACCAGTTGCTATGTTTAACTAGACGTATTCCAAATATTAAATTTTTATTTCAAAATTTTATCGTTTAAAATTTCACAAATTTCAACTAATAACGTTATTAAAACAGTTGAAATTTTACGGGTCGTTACAGGGTAACCGGGCTTGTATTGGCAGAGAGAATGTTGTCTCTCGGGGCGTCCCGCCATAGGCATTCCCATGTGGCGGTAGGGAGTTCCTTAGCTTGACCATTTGTTGGAAATCCAAAGAAACAATACGAGCCTTGTACGGTTTTAGTTGTATAACCTGCTATGGAATGTGGCGGTAACCTGCTATTGAACATAGTAGCTATAGTAGGCATACAATAATGGTTGTATGTTGGCTAAGATTAATATTGTATTTTCGAAATGTTTTCCACTATGCACTAGTAATAATATCAAAAGAGTTTTGTTTGCGTAGTAAGCATGTTTGACTATCATAAGAAGAAATCTCCTCCAATTCTGCATTTGCATTGTGTGTGTGGCGGGAGGTCTTATGGTAGTTTCATTTTCCAAAAGCATTGCGGGTTTCAATGTTTAAATTTCTTTTGTTGTTTGTTTAAAAGATAAACTATTTTTGTTGCTCACGCCAGTCCCATGACTGATCCGGAGTTTATTCTTCCCTTCCTAAACTCTGGGTGCCTACCATTTTCCACACGGGCAGTCTAGAGTTGGGTTTCTCAGATATTCAGGTTGAGTAGATTATCTGGAGCTAGTCAGTCCTTGGACGACCGACCTTGCTTTCCGCTAGCTATGGATTGGAGCATTCTATTGAGGATATTCTATCCGCTGCTGATGTTATCTTTTCTTTCCGCTGGTATTTCTTGTATCATATCTCTGATGTATATTGATATCTGTTGTATCATTCTGTTGTATCATATTGTATCAGATTTTGTATCTGTCATTGTATCAATGTTATATATATTGATATCATCTTTTTGTTTCTTCCGCTGTGTTGTTATACTTAATGGTGTTATAAGCTCCGGGAAGCCAGATTCGGCGTTTGAATCTACGGCATTTTGAGTACAGTTGAAGTACGGGTGCCGATTTTCGAAGGCCGAGTTTTTAGACTCTTACAAGGCATGTCAAAGTCCTTGCTCATATAAATTGGGCTAATTATAATTAAATCGGAGTTTTCCTAAATAAATTTAAGGGTTACAAAAGTATAATTTTGAGAGAAGAGGAAAGAAATGATCGCCCCAATATTATCCATGTTGATTGTACATGGCGTTATATTTCAGGATCTCAACGCTCAATGGTGAACTTCGACATTTAACATCCATCCCACCTTGATAGTCTTCATCGATGACGTTTCATATCAACATTGTATTGAGGATATGCCACCTCCTTTGAAGGTTGATGAGGTGCGGCATGTGACGACCGCCCATGACCCCTGCACCGAATCTAGAGATAGTGCGCTGTAAAGTGTGTCAGGCGACCATGGACAGTTGCCAAGGTAAATTAAAAACCGCAGAATCTATCGTATTACTCACAGTGCATGGACAAAATACAATAGAACATATGTATAGTGAAGCTTTACAGAACAAAATGACATCATATAAAACTCCATAATAGCTGAATACAAGCATCCAAATAGCCAATACATCAAGCCTCACTACATAACACTCAGAGAATACAAAACAGCGGAACATCCAGTACATATAATAAGAAGATAATATGCAACCCTCCAGCTCGTCTTCGATATCAGCATCGTGAGAAGAGAACAGCACCTGTCACCTGCTACCTAGTCTGCCCGTCCCAAAAATGGACGAACAGCCCAAGGCAATAAGAATTAAAAACATAAAGCCTTGAGTCAGACAACAGTCTTAGTGAGCAGTAAATTAACTAACAACATACCAAAAGAGCATAAAGGAAAAGGAATAGGAATACAACCCTCCCACTCCACCTCTTTCTACAGTGATAGCCCCCAGACACACACTAAGCAGAAGCAACATAGCAGAGCATACAATTTAAAGTAAAGTAATAATCATTCGAGTCAAGGGCGATGTTTTCCAAGTACCAAGGCCTAAATCAGATAAGCACCCAGAAAATACCGCTCTTGAGTCCGAATGACGATACAACCAAACATCCATGACTCTGGCTATCACTGTTATCATTGCTTCGATATCACCGTTAATTGAATGACCGACACATTCTTTCAGCCGTCCGTCAAGGGCTAATTGAAACCCCGGTTCTAGACATAACTCCCGCACGTCGTCGCAGCCCGTGCCTAGGACTATCGAATCTGCCCAGAGTACTCGACCATCAACAGTTGGCCGTTGGGACTATCGAATCTGCCCAAACGTACTCTTGCTTAGAGCATGCTAGAACCTTCAACAACGATGCTATCTAAGCCTCCTAGTCATCCTCCTTGACGACTATTTCCATACTAGCTCAAGCGCCTCTCAAGCATCCATTACCCTTAACTCGAATCATATCACCGAGTTACCAACGTGCTTGGAATGATCCCGTCTGGATTAGACCAAGTCTTCATCACATGATGCCTCGCTTCATTACATCCTCGCAAAGCCTCATCTCAACATCACATCATCAAATCTATGCATAAGAGCTTCATCATCCCGCTACATATGCCACGAGCAGCTTTCCCAATTCAAGAGCCTTTCCCTTAGCTTTTGAATCATCTTCGACCACCTTGTCTAAAACCAATCAACAATCGTCTAATTCACAGCAATCAATCATGTCAAACATCAATCCAAGTAACCAAGCATTCAAATATAAGGCAAAATGGACAATTATAACAATAATGGCAATTTCGTAATTAAGGAGTTGAAAGTCTAATAAGCATGAAAACATGATAATTATCTCTACAACTTGATGAATGAACTTGCATAGGTTAATCATACACAAAAATGGTTGTCAAATCATCATGAACAATGGATCTACATGGATCTACACCTAGGTTTACAAAAATGCATAGAAATCACTATTTTAACACCAAATCAAACCAACAATCCGATCTACTCCTTTGGATCCGTGTGAGAGATAATCACCACTCACCAAATCACCTAAACAACCCCAAATCAACACGCTTCAGATCTGGACAGCGAAGGATCAATCTTGATCTATCACGAATCCGCTTCAAACGAAGAAATCTCTCTTGAAAAGATGAAGATCTTCAATCTAAGCTCTTGAATCTTCAATCTTGATCTTCGATTTGGATGAAAGGAAGCACTAGATTAGAGTGGAGAAAAGAAGTGAAGAAGTGTAGAAGTCGAGCTCTCAAAATGGCAGCACTTCGTCGCTTCGAAATCCGGATCCCAAAAAATGAAGCCAACCCCCTTCTATTTATAGGCGAAATTTCCCTAAGTCGCTCGGAGTTAGGTCGTCCACGACCTACGACCTAAAACCTACCGACCTAAAGACTTACCAACCTACGACTTAACAAAACCCCCAGCCTCTACGACCTAACCTAACGCGCAGCTGCGACCTAGCGCTTAAGCACATCTTCGACCTAACTGCTAAGCCTTACACGACCTAACAAATAACTGGGTTACGACTTAACAGCTAACTCCTAGGTCGCCCGCGACTTAAAACATAGGCTACGACTTAACTACTAAGTCGTCTACGACTTAAAACAGATCAACTCTTAAGTCGCTCGCGACTTAACAACTACTAAGTCGCTCACGACCTATCACTCCGGCAGAAACCCAGCGACCTAACACCTTAAGTCTTCACGCGACTTAAAACATGTTACGACTTACGACTTAATAGTCCTGCGACCTACGACTTAAACCAAAACACATGCTACAGCAACCCAACGACTTAACAGGCACACTACCTCGCGACCTAACAACTTACGACTTAACACGTACGACTTAACTCCTTAAGTCGCTCACTACTACTTAGGTCGTTGCCGACCTAACTACACTAACTCGCTAACCTTCTTAAGTCGCTGCCTATCCTTAAGTTCTTAAGTCGCTCAACCCTATAGGTCGCTAACTCCTATAGGTCGCTAACTTCTATAGGTCGTCCCACCCGACCTAACAACTTAATCACTAAGTCGCTAACCCAGAATCACTAAGTCGCTAACTCTCCCAGCCGACCTAACACTTAACCAAAACTTAGGTCGCATAATTCTATAGGTCGCTTTAACTAACCCACGACCTAAACCACCATACGACTTAAGACAATACGACCTATTTCTTAACTCGGTCAAAACCTTAAGTCGGCAACTCGACCCAGACTTTTATCTCTTAACTCGTCCAAACCGACTTAGGACTTAGAAAAATTCTGAACGACTTATCAACAATGCAACCAATTGTTAATTATTTTACGATGTTTCGATCCGTAAAATACAGGTCGTTACATTCTCTCCCCCTTAGGAATTTCGCCCCCGAAATTCCAAGCAAACAAAGCAATCAAAGACTATTCTGTACGCCTACCATCCATAGCAATCAACAAACCATGCATCCAATTCTAACTTAGCATACAGAATTCTAAGACTTAGAACAAGTTACAATATCGCGAGATGAGACGACACCTTAGGGCCATACCTTGAAGAGTTCAGGATGAGCTGCCTTCATCCTCTCTTCCACCTCCCACGTACAGTCGTTATCATCATCACTCCATTGTATCTTGAGCAACTTAACTACCTTCCTCCTAAGCTGTTTCGTGTCGGTTTCAACAACACGAAGCGGCTTACGAGGTCTTCTACCAACTGGATCAACTTCAAAATCTTCACAGCTATCAGCAGAAACCACCGTACTCGAGTCGTGCACATACTTCCGTAGATATGATACGTGAAAAACATTGTGCACACCCGACATCTTCTCCGGTAACTCCAATCTATAGGCGAGCTTTCCAATTCGCTCGATGATCGGGAATGGTCCAACAAATCTCGGAGTTAATTTTCCTTTCTTCCCGAATCGAATAACATTCTTCAGTGGAGAAATCTTCACAAAAACCATATCACCAACGTCGAATTCCAAATCCTTTCGACGCTTATCGGCATAACTTTTCTGGCGGTCTTGGGCTGCCTTCATTCGTTGCCGAATGATCTCTATGCAATCCGAAGTCTGTCGAATCATCTCAGGCCCAAGTAACGGCTTTTCCCCTGTCTCAATCCAACACGTCGAAGAGTTACACGGTCTTCCATACAATGCCTCATACGGTGCCATACCAATGCTTGACTGGTAACTGTTGTTGTATGAAAACTCCACCAAATGAAGGTGATCTTCCCATGATCCTCCGAAATCCAAAACACAAGCTCTGAGGAGATCTTCCAAAACTCGGTTGACTCTCTCGGTCTGACCATCTGTTCGAGGGTGATAGGCTGTACTCAAACACAACTCAGTCCCCAAAACTTCTTGGAAGCTCTTCCAAAATCCACTAGTGAACAATGGGTCTCGATCGCTCACTATACTTTTCGGAATACCATGGAATTGAACTATCCACTTAACATACAACTCAGCCAACTTTGATGCAGTCCTAGTCGATCGAACAGGAATGAATCGTGCACTCTTAGTCAAACGATCTACAATGACCCAAATCCCTTCATTTCCCGTTCTGGTTCTAGGCAATCCATCGATAAAATCCATCGATACCTGCTCCCACTTCCATGTAGGAACTTCTAATGGTTGAAGCAATCCACTTGGCTTCTTCTGTTCGACTTTTACCAACTGGCAGTTCATACACTTGGAAATAAAATTCCCAACATCCTTCTTCATACCTTCCCAGTAGTAGGTTCTCTTCATATCCCGATACATCTTATTTCCACCTGGATGAATTGTCAGCTTTGAGTGATGACTTTCCTTTAGAACTTCATCTCTCAATCCACCTATATCGGGGACAACTAGTCGTCCTTGTTTTCGAAGCCAACCCTCTCGATCGACCTCGAATCCTTTATCCTTTTCCGGATCCAATCCAGATTCCAAATCACGGATAATCTTGACAAGCTTATCATCTCGCTTTTGGCTCTCGCTAATCCTTTCCACAAGAGAAGGTCTTATCGACAAGTTTGCCAACATCTTAGGTTCCAATTCGCATCTAGGCCTGAAGTCAAATCCAGCTAAATACTCGAGATTCTTCCATTCCGAAAACATGGCTCCTAATCCTGCATGTCTTCGACTTAACGCATCTGCCACTGCGTTACCTTTTCCCGGAGTATAAGCTATACCAAAATCATATGATGTCAAAAACTCTAGCCAACGTTGCTGCCGAAGATTCAAATCTTTTTGGGAGAAAAGATATTTCAACGACTTATGATCCATAAACAACTCAAATCGAACTCCCAACAGATAATGTCTCCACATCTTCAGAGCAAAAACAATTGCCGCTAACTCCAAATCATGAGTCGGGTAATTCCTTTCATGCGGCTTCAGTTGTCGACTGGCATACGCAACAACTTTATCTCTCTGCATCAGCACTGCTCCAAGTCCAGTACCACATGCGTCGGTGTAAACCACCATTTCGTCATTCCCACTAGGAATAGTCAGAACAGGAGCACTTGTCAATCTCTCTTTCAGGATTCCGAAAGCTTGCTCACACTTAGCTTCCCATCTGAACACTTGGTTCTTCTTCGTCAATCCTGTTAGCGGTGCAGCTATCTTGGAGAAGTCTTTGATAAACCGTCGATAATATCCTGCTAATCCAAGAAAACTTCTCACATCAGATGCATTCTTAGGTCTAACCCAATCCTGGATTGCTGCCACCTTAGCGGGATCAACCGCTATTCCACTTCCAGAAATCACATGGCCTAAGAACCTCACTTCACTCTTCCAGAAGTGACACTTTGAAAACTTAGCCTTCAGCTGATGTTTTCGCAAGATTTCCAAAACAATACGCAAGTGCGTCTTGTGCTCTTCTTCCATTCGGGAATAAATCAGAATATCATCCACGAACACAAGTACGAACTTGTTCAACTGATCTCTGAACACTCTATTCATAAGATCCACAAAATATGCTGGCGCGTTAGTCAATCCAAATGACATTACCAGCCACTCAAAGAAACCGGATGGTGTCCTAAAAGCAGTCTTCGGCACACTACCCTTAGCCACTCTCAACGGGTGAAATCCCGTTGCCAAATCCATCTGAGAAAACACCTTAGCCTCGTGAAGCTGATCAAACAAGTCATCTATTCTCGGCAATGGATACTTGTTCTTCTTTGTCACCTTATTCAGCTCATGATAATCCACACACAATCTCAACGATCCATCTGCCTTGGTTGCGAACACAACTGGTGCACCCCACTCGGACACACTACGTCGAATGAATCCTTTCTGAAAAAGGTCATCAACTTGCACCTTCAACTCATGCTGTTCCTTAGGCGCCATCCGCCTAAGAGGCATCACAACAGGTCTGGCTCCTTCAACTAGATCTATACGAAACTCGATCTCTCTATGCGGCGGCAACCCTTTGACTTCGTCAAAGACATCCTCGAATCCATTAGCGATTGGCACCGATGACAGTCCATCCCGTGGAACAACCAGCGAATACATGAAGCTCATGAAGACGCCTTCCTCAAGCTTACATCGTATCACAACCTTTCGCCCCTCCACATTCTCGACTGTCACTTCCAATCTCTCGCAATCAACCTTTGCCGCATACTTCCTAAGCCAGTCCATACCCAAAATAATTCCGAACCCCGCAAAGTTCAGAACAAAGCAATCACAAACAAAAGAGCAACCATGACTCGACACAATCAGACCACGGCATAACATACACAAACAAGACGAACCCCCAACTGGATTAGTCACAACCAATGGCCTATCAACAATATCCGGCTTCAAATCTAACCGGTCTACGAGTTCATTACAAACAAACGAATGCGACGCTCCAGTATCAAACAAAACTCTAACTGCAACACCACATAGGAAAAGAGTACCTTGAACAACCACACTCTTTCCTTTCTCTTCAGCAGTAGGAGCTTTCGAAGACGACGGAACAGCTCCCAAAGCATAAGCTTGCACAATCTGCTTGTCCCTCCTCAGTTCTGGACAATTCTTCCTGAAATGCCCCGGCTTGTCACAGTTGTGGCACTTCGCCGGTGCTTTCGGATTCTTGCAATCCCTGGAGAGATGGCCTTTCTGCTGACAGTTGTAGCAAGTCACCTCGCCTTTCGGCTTCTTCTGGCCATCCTTACCCTTCTGCTGCTGCTGCTTCCTCTTCTTGTTTCCACCCTGCTGGGGTTTAGACTCTTCCCTGGTCACAGCAACAACAGATCCTTCCTTAGGAAATAGACTCTCATGCCTAAGAGCTTTCTCCACAAGCTTCTCAAATGAATCGTCCAAATGATCCACCAACTGTCTCCCAAGATAACTGTCCAAGCCTGTCACAAACTTCTCATTCTTCTGATAAGCAGATTCAATATATGACCGAGCATACTTGGACAAAGCTTCGAACTCAGAAACATACTCAAGAACTAGTCTCCCACCTTGCTTGAGCTCCACAAACCTCTTGAACAGAACTGACTTCTGAGCTGTAGAAATGAACTTAGCTTCAAATCTAACTTGGAATTGCTCCCAAGTAATCTCTTCCTCCGGAGTATTGATGGTAATAGAGTTCCACCAATCAGAAGCTCTCCCTTGAAGCTATCTTGATGCTAACTTCCTCTTAGTTGCATCCTCAATTCCCAAATCACCAAAGATCCTTCTACAAGCATCTATCCATCTCTGGACCTCAATGGTAGATTCTGTTCCCAAGAAAACCTTCCCTCCAAGAGCAGTATAATCCTTGCACAACTTAGCAAAATCCACTGGTTTCGGAGTTTGGACTTGAACTCCAACATCTACTGCTGCCCCCAGAACTGGTATCCTTCTCATGATCGAAGTCATCATAGCTTCGAACATAGCTGCATAATCAGCAGCCCCCTCAGTAGCACGGCCTTCCCTAGCAACTGGTCTCCCTCTTCGACTCATTCTCAATATCTATATAAAGGAATGATTAGAACTTCTAGAGAAACAACTGCATAAAGGACTCAAACTCTACTAAGCTACTATATTATATATAGTAGTCATCCATCAAAATTACAACTACGTCTCTCATACGTAGTTATGTCAGCGAGCGTTGGGTAAAATCGATTAACCAATGCTCTGATACCAAATGTGACGACTGCCCATGACCCCTGCACCGAATCTAGAGATAGTGCGCTGTAAAGTGTGCCAGGCGACCATGGACAGTTGCCAAGGTAAATTAAAAACCGCAGAATCTATCGTATTACTCACAGCGCATGGACAAAATACAATAGAACATATGTATAGTGAAGCTTTACAGAACAAAATGACATCATATAAAACTCCATAATAGCTGAATACAAGCATCCAAATAGCCAATACATCAAGCCTCACTACATAACACTCAGAGAATACAAAACAGCGGAACATCCAGTACATATAATAAGAAGATAATATGCAACCCTCCAGCTCGTCTTCGATATCAGCATCGTGAGAAGAGAACAGCACCTGTCACCTGCTACCTAGTCTACCCGTCCCAAAAATGGACGAACAGCCCAAGGCAATAAGAATTAAAAACATAAAGCCTTGAGTCAGACAACAGTCTTAGTGAGCAGTAAATTAACTAACAACATACCAAAAGAGCATAAAGGAAAAGGAATAGGAATACAACCCTCCCACTCCACCTCTTTCTACAGTGATAGCCCCCAGACACACACTAAGCAGAAGCAACATAGTAGAGCATACAATTTAAAGTAAAGTAATAATCATTCGAGTCAAGGGCGATGTTTTCCAAGTACCAAGGCCTAAATCAGATAAGCACCCAGAAAATACCGCTCTTGAGTCTGAATGACGATACAACCAAACATCCATGACTCTGGCTATCACTGTTATCATTGCTTCGATATCACCGTTAATTGAATGACCGGCACATTCTTTCAGCCGTCCGTCAAGGGCTAATGGAAACCCCGGTTCTAGACATAACTCCCGCACGTCGTCGCAGCCCGTGCCTAGGACTATCGAATCTGCCCAGAGTACTCGACCATCAACAGTTGGCCGTTGGGACTATCGAATCTGCCCAAACGTACTCTTGCTTAGAGCATGCTAGAACCTTCAACAACGATGCTATCCAAGCCTCCTAGTCATCCTCCTTGACGACTATTTCCATACTAGCTCAAGCGCCTCTCAAGCATCCATTACCCTTAACTCGAATCATATCACCGAGTTACCAACGTGCTTGGAATGATCCCGTCTGGATTAGACCAAGTCTTCATCACATGATGCCTCGCTTCATTACATCCTCGCAAAGCCTCATCTCAACATCACATCATCAAATCTATGCATAAGAGCTTCATCATCCCGCTACATATGCCACGAGCAGCTTTCCCAATTCAAGAGCCTTTCCCTTAGCTTTTGAATCATCTTCGACCACCTTGTCTAAAACCAATCAACAATCGTCTAATTCACAGCAATCAATCATGTCAAACATCAATCCAAGTAACCAAGCATTCAAATATAAGGCAAAATGGACAATTATAACAATAATGGCAATTTCGTAATTAAGGAGTTGAAAGTCTAACAAGCATGAAAACATGATAATTATCTCTACAACTTGATGAATGAACTTGCTAAGGTTAATCATACACAAAAATGGTTGTCAAATCATCATGAACAATGGATCTACATGGATCTACACTTAGGTTTACAAAAATGCATAGAAATCACTATTTTAACACCAAATCAAGCCAACAATCCGATCTACTCCTTTGGATCCGTGTGAGATAATCACCACTCACCAAATCACCTAAACAACCCCAAATCAACACGCTTTAGATCTAGACAGCGAAGGATCAATCTTGATCTATCATGAATCCGCTTCAAACGAAGAAATCTCTCTTGAAAAGATGAAGATCTTCAATCTAAGCTCTTGAATCTTCAATCTTGATCTTCGATTTGGATGAAAGGAAGCACTAGATTAGAGTGGAGAAAAGAAGTGAAGAAGTGTAGAAGTCGAGCTCTCAAAATGGCAGCACTTCGTCGCTTCGAAATCCGGATCCCAAAAAATGAAGCCAACCCCCTTCTATTTATAGGCGAAATTTCCCTAAGTCGCTCGGAGTTAGGTCGTCCACGACCTACGACCTAAAACCTACCGACCTAAAGACTTACCAACCTACGACTTAACAAAACCCCTAGCCTCTACGACCTAACCTAACGCGCAGCTGCGACCTAGCGCTTAAGCACATCTTCGACCTAACTGCTAAGCCTTACACGACCTAACAAATAACTGGGTTACGACTTAACAGCTAACTCCTAGGTCGCCCGCGACTTAAAACATAGGCTACGACTTAACTACTAAGTCATCTACGACTTAAAACAGATCAACTCTTAAGTCGCTCGCGACTTAACAACTACTAAGTCGCTCACGACCTATCACTCCGGCAGAAACCCAGCGACCTAACACCTTAAGTCTTCACGCGACTTAAAACATGTTACGACTTACGACTTAATAGTCCTGCGACCTACGACTTAAACCAAAACACATGCTACAGCAACCCAACGACTTAACAGGCACACTACCTCGCGACCTAACAACTTACGACTTAACACGTACGACTTAACTCCTTAAGTCGCTCACTACTACTTAGGTCGTTGCCGACCTAACTACACTAACTCGCTAACCTTCTTAAGTCGCTTCCTATCCTTAAGTTCTTAAGTCGCTCAACCCTATAGGTCGCTAACTCATATAGGTCGCTAACTTCTATAGGTCGTCCCACCCGACCTAACAACTTAATCACTAAGTCGCTAACCCGGAATCACTAGGTCGCTAACTCTCCCAGCCGACCTAACACTTAACCAAAACTTAGGTCGCATAATTCTATAGGTCGCTCTAACTAACCCACGACCTAAACCACCATACGACTTAAGACAATACGACCTATTTCTTAACTCGGTCAAAACCTTAAGTCGGCAACTCGACCCAGACTTTTATCTCTTAACTCGTCCAAACCGACTTAGGACTTAGAAAAATTCTGAACGACTTATCAACAATGCAACCAATTGTTAATTATTTTACGATGTTTCGATCCGTAAAATACGGGTCGTTACACGGCATTACTATGGCACGGCATTAATAAGCAACGACATTGATAAGTTGCGATATCGGCAACGATTGGCATTGATAACAAGTGGCTTTGATAGCAGACGACATTGATAACAAATGACATTGATAACAATCAGCATTGATAATAAGTAGCATTGATGATAAGTGGCATTAATAATAGGCCGCATTAATAATAGGCGGCGTTGATAAGAGGCGACATTGATGGTAAGAGGCATTAATAACATGTTGCACTGATAACATGCGGCATTGATAATAGGCGGCATCAATAAGAGACGACATTGGTGATAAGCGGTATTGATAGAAGACGACATTGAAGAGCGGTGGCATGAGATAAAGGCAGCAATTGAGAGGAAGCGACGTTAAAGAGATGCGACATTGATATGATACGGCATCATTGTTTGTTGTTGGCCTTCAATATTACTTGATTCGATATGAAAACTAAACTTTGACTTGAAGTCGAATTAAGACATGAAGCACATAATTTCGATATATACTCTTCTATTTGGCTTAACGTTTCATTCTTCAATATGGAGCTCTTAGCTTTGGTGTCAACTTCCCTTCAGTATTGTTAACTACACTATTATTCCTCACTTTTGACATAAATGCTTTTTCTTGTGTTCTTTAGAAATTATGTGGATAATAGAAACCACTACTTCTTCATCTCTACTTCTAGTGTCCTCGGTAATAAATTTCTCCTCCGATGATTGCTTACCTATATAGACTCTTACTCTTTTACCGAAAGAAAGATGTTTATCTCCGCCAAATTTAATGAAGTTCTCAACAACTTCCTTGCTGCAATCAGAAGTCTTACAGGGACTTGCATGTGTCTATTTCTATCTCCTTCTCTACGGTTACCCAATCTAAATCATTTATACTATGCCTTCTATTTAAGTTTCTTTTTTCTACCAATTGATGCTTTTTCATTGTCAACTTGGTCAAGTTTGTCATTCATTGAACCTAGCTTATTGGAGATGTCTAATTTACAATTAGCACTCGATTTGTTTGTTTTCTCTACATCGAAAATAACTGCAGCTGTATCAGACAAATTTTCCATAATACAATCACTTGAAGGCACACCATTGTAGCTTGATAATTTATTGAGAGAAGACTCCTATGAAACATTAGAACTAAAATCATAAGCAACCTCATGTGTAAAATACTCTACTATAGATGATCTTCGAACTTGTCACCTGATGATCTTTTAGATCTATGACGGAAAGGTAATCCGAGTATGCCATGGCTTTGTAAGGAGTCATTTCTTGTTCTCTTTTTTATTGTGCGAGTAGTAGATTTTCACATTTTCAATTGGTTCACCATTTGATGTATTTTGATTTTGAAGATAATCAACTTTTGTAGAGGTTTTTGTAACTCCACCGATACATATCATATTATGATTATCAGAGGCAAGTTTATATGGTGAGTAATTATTGTTATCTAACACCATGTTAATTTCCAGACTATTTCTAGATGATTTGTTTTTAGACCCTTCAAGACGCCCACACTATGAGTTATTCCTTTAGAAATAACTTTAACAATTCATTCAAATTTAACTAAGTACAATTCGACTTCTTTGAAAGAGCATCAAAGACATTTAAGAGGAGGAAGGGCTGATTGATGAGCTCTTTGGAGGTGGTTTGGTCAGCGACATGAGGGACCCGTGTAAGGAGCTCTAAATCTTACTGAAAAGTCGAATCAAAGGTTAGATACATACTTGAAATAGGGAGAGTAGGATGAAGGGACTTGTATCTAGCAGTGGAGGAGTTCTAATGAGTATTGGTCTTAATTCCTCCAGATCCAATATACGGCTATCTATGATGTTTCAAGATACATGAAAGTTGCTTATATCCAAATTGGCCATAGAAGAAGTAGCGGACTGAATCACGATAGGCAAAGGCTCGATGGCATGTAACGTCCCAGATTTTCGCGCTCGAAAATCGACATCCATACTTTACATCGTACTCGAATGCCGTAGATTCGACCGTTCAAATCCGAGTCGCCGGAGCTTATAACAACATTAAGTAAATAACACAGTGGAATAAATGAATAATACATTGATATACAATATCTGATACAACAGAGTAATACAAAGAATATCAATATACATCAGAGATATGATACAACAAATAGCAGCGGAAAAGAAAACGATAGATAACATCAGCAGCGGATAATCTCCATCTTCAAAGAACCAATCCAGATATAGCTCGAACTCCCAATAATGATGCACAAAGATAAGCAAGTGCAGTCCGATCCAAAGACTGAACTAGCTCCAGATAATCTACTAAACCTGAATATCTGATAAACCCAACTCTAGACTGCTCGTGTAGGAAATTATGAGCACCCAGAGTTTAGGAAAGGAACAATAAACTTCGGATCAGTCATGGGACTGGTGTGAGCAACAAAAACAGTTTATCTTTAAAAACGAACAACGAAAGAATTTTAAAGTCAATTCGCAATGCTTTTTGGAAAATGAGACTACCATAAGACCTCCCGCCACACACACAATGCAAACGCAGAATTGGAGGAGATTTCTTCTTATGATAGTCAAAGATGCTTACTACGCGAAATCAAATCATTTGATATTATTACTAGTGCATAGTGCAGAAAACAATTTCGAAAGTAGAATATAAATCTTAGCCAGCATAGACATTTCGCACTTATGCCTACTATAACTACCATGTTCAATAGCAGGTTACCACCACATTCCATGGCAGGTAATACAACTAAAACCGTACAAAGTTCGTATTTGGAAGATGGATTTCCAACAAATGGTCAGGCTAAGGAACTTCCTATTCCACGAAAGAAACGCCTCTGGCGGGACGCTCCGAGAACCACACCGTTCTCTGCCAAACAAGGCCGGCAACCCCTTTTCCCAAGGGATAAAAGAAACCTCATATATGCCACCCCCGGTCCTTTGGGACCTTTAACCAAGGCGCCTCGAATCCAACATCACACGTCATAAATAAAGTGTGTCCACATGAGTAAGTATCTGGGCTCCATACCATGATACTACCCTTTTCCAGAAGGAATGGTCATACCCTAGGGGAGCTACCCCTGAAAACCTTGCCGCACGATTCCTGTTTCGACCATTACCGGGTTGTGAGGCTCTGACGAAGTCTCGTCCACAAAGCTACGCTTTTTCAAAAAGCCACGCTTTGGGTCAACAGATGATCAACCTATGATCACAAAGATAAATGATCATATCACAAATGATCAAACACTGATCATCACACAGCAACACTCAGCATGCCACATTACCAAATTGGGATATATCGCTGATAAATTTCAACTACATAACCTCTGAGCTCGTACGTCTCAGAGAAGGGTGTTAAGCTAAGAGAATAAATTCTCCGCCACCAAACAGAAATGTATTTGAAAGAAATCGGCTTTATATCTCAAAGTGTAATGTCAGACATGTAACCATATAAGTCTGTTCCGGGATCGAACAGAACCGAAGGCACTTCTCACGAAGCCCTTGCAAATCCGAATAATTTCCAATCACGTCCGGACTTCCCGTCACAAAAAGAGTGATATAAATCTCTATACCGGAGCAACTCAGTGCAGAGACATTCGACAGGTTGTCCTTTCATTTTCGAAAATATCCGGTCTTCATCACCGGTCTTCAAATGCCATCCATATACGACGTATCACTATTCAGAATGGGTTATACGACCCAAAGGTCCTTTCCCGGCTAACCCGAATAGTGAGCGCAATTATAAAAAACATATGGATATGGGATTTCAATTAAGTCACAGCTTATTACGCAAAATCTTACTTCAAATGGTTTAAACAAATTACCATTTTAATCTTTAAACAAAAAGATTCATTTTAACAACCTTCAACGGTTTTAAACAATTTCCAGATTTTTATCTTTTTAAACAAAAGATTCATTCACAGATTTTCCAAATCAATTTCCATTTCAATTTAACTCGTTAAATCTTTAAATCAAAGATTTAACTTATAGCTTGCAAAACAATTTCATTTTGAATGGTTTAAATAAACCATCATTTTAAATCTGTTAAAAATAAACAGATTTAATTCATAGCTTTTTAAAAAAGAATTCATTCATAACTTGGATAAACTATTTTTCTTCAATTCAATCTTGAAATTCCTTTAATTAAACTGGAATTTCATTTCTTATCTGAAAGCTTTTATCATTAGGAAACAAACAGTTTCATTTCAGAAAATCTGATTTATTCATACGAGTTGAAATCCTTGGGTTAAATTCAAATTCCCAAAATTATACTTTAAAAATGGTTTAGATTCATACAAACACATTTATATCATCTTTAATCCCTAGTTTCAAATCATAGGATTCAATTTCAAAGTTGAATTCAAATTTAAATCAAATTATTTAAATTTTCAAAACTCGATTAAGTTATTCAAAATAACTTTTATCTTTGAAATTCCATTTCAAAAGCTTTTCACTTTAAACCCAAAATTTCAAATTTCAAAATCAATTGAAATTAAAATTTCAATTTCAAAAACATCAAATTTACATTATCTGTGACTTAACTGATTTCCACGTGAAATCCATATTTGTGTGTGTATGGTGTAGTCCAGGGGTTTCACACACAATAGTGCAACATCAATCATCACAGATATATCGATAAGCGGTATAATCGATAACGCTTATCTTCATTCACAGATTCATAGAAAAAATAAATTTATCAGTCACAAAGATTCACTACTACAATTCGATGTGGGTTTCGGATAACCAACTGGAATCCGACTCCCTGTCGCATCGAAATTCAAATGCCATTTTACGGGCAAATGGTTTCATATTCACATAGTAATATATCACAGAAACAGAAAATCTCATATCACAACATAAATCAGGATGTATCACAAAGCATCATATATCAGGGATATCAACACAATTCACATTCAATAGAATTCAAACATTCATAAGTAAGGTCAATTTATATCTGATTAATTCAAATCAGATTAATTTCTTATGAATAAATTTCTAATCCTGGTTAATTAACTTCAAAAATTTACAAATCATCTTGATAAATTACTCTTTAATCATTTATTAATTAACCCTTAACAATAAATTAATTAACCTTTAATTATAATTCATCAATCTTTAATTATTTAAATAATTAATCCTTAATTATAAATTTCACCATTTAATTGATTGTCTTCAATTAATAGTTTAACCTTAATAAATTTATCATCATTAAATTAATCGTTCTTAATTAATTACAACAAGTGATTATTAATTAACTTTAATTTATTAGAATATCCAACATTTATTACAATAAGTAATTAATCCCTTAATTACCTTCATTTAATAAATTAATCTTTAATTATTTATTAATCACATTTAATAAATTATCCTTAATTAATTACCTTAATTTATCACCTTGATAAATTTTCCTTTAATTATATTAGAGTAATTAACTTTAAATTTGGAATCAAACAATTATCTAAAATCCGTTAACTATGAATATGTTTTAACTTTGTTAAATTAAAATTAGAGAAACTAATTAGTTCCCATATCTTCAAAACTTGTTTCTTCCTTGTTTTTAAACTTCAAAACTTTTGAAAAATCTTATTCCTTTGCAATTTAAATATCATTTTTTTTCAACCCTTTTTGTTTTGAATACACTTAAATATTAAACACTTTTAAGTTACTAAAATAATTACAAAACTTTATTTTTTTCCAACTCAGTTTCAAAATCAATTGGAATTCACATATTTAACTTTTATTTATAGACTAAATTTTCTTTGATTTTAAATTTAAAACCAAAATTTAAAACTGTTAAAGGTTTTAAAACCTGAACTAACTCCTACCCGAGCCTCCCTCTTCACACTCGAATCAAAATGACACTTCCCCACGAAAAACAGCTACCTGCTTCGAGTTCCCTCATCAAAATTGGAAACCCATCAAAAAGAAAACAGCCTCACGAGATAACCACATCCCCCGTGCACGCACGAGAATTTGCTTCGAGCAAATTCGAGAATCCCCCGAGTCGCCTCCGAGTTCCTCCTCGTCTTCTCCAAAACTCAAAACCACGCCAAACTCAGACTACCCCAAACGTGCACGTGCACGTGCACCAACTATCGCCGTCGCTCCGGCAACCCTCGCACCACTTGACGACTCACGATTCGTCTGTATCTTCGATTCCCATAATCGATTCGATGAAGAATAATCCACAGGAAAATTGAGCCTCCAGTTCGAACACTTGAACTTCCTCCTTGACCAAATTCGCCTCGACTCATCAATTTCGACCACTAGCATCGCCGCGTCTCCGTCCATACACTCATATACGACCCACGCACATCCTCTCCAAGTCCAGCCACACTCGATGCAACGAGGAATGAGAACGACTCGAAAAAAAAAACTCATCAGTTTCACGGTCTTAAACCCTACTTTTGATTCGAACTCACAATCTATGCGTTCGAAAATAATTCTATCATTTTTCTGGTATTGCTACACTATCAAGCTTGCTTCTCGCCAAAATTTAGATTTTAAATTTGTTTGAAACGACTGGAATTCGTGAAAGTGTCTCTAGACGTCACGTTCGAACTGCATCTCACACACTTGCTTAAAAATCATCATTTTCATTTTAAAAATCCTACTTTTGTATGTAGATTCAATCTATATTGTTGAATTGACAAATTAAAATATTTGAATTTAATGTAAAAAATCTTGATAACCTGCAAATCACTCCCCTGTTGATAATTTCCACCCAGACTTTGAAAACATGTTTTAAAAACTTTATTTATACTTCAGACAACTCACCGTATTTAAATCACAAGCTTATAAATGATTGTTGTAGGGATATTTTGTAACTTGATCATTTATTTACTCTGTAACTAAAAGAAATTGGCATATTCAAACTACAGAGCATTCATATGAAACAAAATGATAAAACAATCTCAAATGCCAGATAAGATTACCAACACATACATATATATACAGATCAACTTTAAACTTAAAGGTTCTCGTTTACTCACAATCATCAAGAACCAAAACAAGTTAGGCTTTTAAAAGTAGGAGTTGCTCACAGATTCACAGGCAATTAAAAATAAAAAGAAAACTGGTTTTAGAAAAATTTGAAGTTGCTCACCTGAAAATGGCAGAGAAGAACAGAGCTTTATGTTTGTTGCAAATAGTTTTGAATCTGCAATGATTTGTTTTTAGCTTGTTTGATCTGCTACTTGCTTTGCTTCATGAATTTGAAGTTAAATCTGGAACTTCTTTTTTTTATCTCCTTATTTGAATTGATTGGTATTGCTGAGTTTTGAGATGATGCTACATTATTTTTCTCAGTTTCGAATGAACAAAATGTAGATGTTTGATATACAGAAAGAAAATGTACAGGGTGATAAACTGTTTTGCTAGTACAATACCAAGCATGCTGAAGTGATATGGTAAGGCTTGCATTTATGGAGAAGTTGCAATTTTCTTGTACTTGTAAATTTCATTTCGGCTGGGGATACTAGTTTATTAACTTGTATTTATTACCTTGTTTGATTATTTGCCTAGACTTATTTATTCGGCTGAGAGCTTTGTTTTGGTATGTGTTTGAACATATTTTATCATATTGTTCTAAATAATTTCTTGTTTATAATAAGTTCTTTTCTTTATGCTTAAGTTAAGATGGTTATAGTTATATATATGTCTTTTTAAACTTAACATCAATTTTTATTTATTTTTTATAACTCATATATTTATATACATATATATTCACATATATACAAATATTTAAATTTAAATGATTTAATATATTGGAATTTGGTTTTGGGGAAACTCGAATCAATTTATCAAATTGATTTTACAATTTTTATTCAAAAATTAATTTAATTATCAATTTAAATTAAATTAAAATCTAGGGTCGTTACACTACTGGCTCAACATATGAACACAAATGGATCTGAGGTCTCGAAGGTGAATCCATGGAATCAAATTACATTTATGAACTTGCAAGATTGTTTTCTAAAGTTATAGAAGATCGGTCCTTAAACGAACTAAATCAGCGCAAATTTTTTGTGCAAGGGGAGAAAAGGAGATCGATTGGTAAAAAGGAGGTGTATTAAGTGGAAATTTGGCTTTAGAGCCAAAAATTAGGGTTTGGAGTCAAAAATTAAAGGTAAAAGGTTTGGTATGAAGCCAAGATAAAACTTCTATATGTAAAAGAAGAGATTTATACCATTAAGTTTTATCATACTTTGTTACTGTAATTGTTGAGCAAAGTAGGACCAAGATAAGTATTGAAATTACAACATAATGTTTATATTTTTCGAATTTTTATTTTCTTAACATTTTTTAATTTTCCAAAATTTTGAATATTTTATAAAATCTATTTTTTTTTTAAATTTTGATTTTTTATTACTCTAACTTACTAATTATTACTTCTTAATTATTTAGTGGAATTTTTTAGTTATTAATTATTAAATAATCAATATTCATTATTAAATAGTAAGAATTATTTATTATTTATTAATAGTAATTATATATTTTTAATTATTTATTATTTAGCAGTATTACATTTGCTCTTATGGTATATGTCTCTAACTCATAACCGCTGGGATATACATCGTAGCCACCACTTTTAAATTTAGAAACAGAAGAAGTAAAATGAAAGAAATTCAAAAAAAGGATGTAGAAAGTAATCTCTAAAAGGAAGGGATGTAAAGCAAACAATTTTAAAAGGGGGACATGTTCATAATTTCCACAAGATAAAATGTTCATAGTGAAATATAATTAATAGATCAAATAATTAACAATTTATACTTAGTAAATTATAATTAATGATTGTGAATTATAATATATAAATAGTAATTCATAAACAACAACATCTACCACTTTCCCTAAGTTAATGGTTGGACTGTAAGGTGAAAAATAATTGTGGAAAGAATGAAAAACTAGAGGGAAAGTTACCACTAACTTAATTTTTATGGGATGATATATTACTAATTTACTTTAGCATGGTTTTGCCTCTTATTTCATAAATTATTTTGGTGAAATGAAATTAATCTATAAAATTTAAAAATTTTGAATTTTTTAAATATTAAATACTAAATAATGAATATCACTTCTTAATTGTTAAATATTAAATATTAGTCTTAATTATTAAATATTAATAATTTAATAGTAATGTATGATTATTATTTATTAAATATTACTTCTTATTTGTTTGTTATTAATTATTAATTTATTACCTATTTCTTCTTAATAATGACTAAATGTTAGTTTGAACTAAAAAACAAACGAGATATACTATCATTTTTTATAAATTACAAGTAATTACCATTCTAAGTTTGCATTTATAAATTATTAATTATAAATTACCATTTATAATTTATTAACTATAAAATACCATTTATAAATTATTAAAGTGGGTATTAAATATTTTTTATAATTATAAATCATTAATTATAATAAAATATTTGAAGCAATACTAAACATATTCAAAAAATTTAAAGTAAACCTAGGAATAAAAGTACTTTAAAAAATGTAGTTAATTATTATCTAGTTGCAAAAACAATGAGTTTGCAATCCATTAAAACTGTTCCTAAAAGGATATTGTGACAACGTTAAAAAATACGTTGTAAAAAATAGTTTTCTGAAAAACATTGTAAAAAGCATCTTTCTTAAAATGTTTTTTGATAAAACATTATACAAGGGCTTTTTACAACTTCTTATATATAGAAGTTGAAAAAAAACATTGTAATAAGTTGTACTTATTGTATTGTAAACAAATCACATTAACAAAATTAAGATAAACAATCTAAGTGTCCTCGGATCATTACTGGTTCAAGAGAATAAATCATAAGCATATGATGGTAAGTTTAAGTCAAATCTTATCCAAAGTCTAAAGGCGGTCAAACCAAAAAGTATGGGTCATCACCAATCCATACCTGTAATTTCAAGAAGTAAAGGACCAAGTAATCGAGTTGGAACTCAAGTTGCTATTGAACTATAGACCTTAGACCAGTGTTGATCCCCTATGCAACTGTTGATTTAGCCATGTCGTTTTCAAGCCACCTTCTTCAAGACGTGGAGAACGTGGGGTGAAATGATCAAGATAAATCGTTGGTCTTCGTCGATAAATACGGGATGATAGAAACTATTTAGGGATCCTATTTTGTGCATTCCAAATTCTAGTACTGTTATTGTAATTACATGGCTTATCACTGATCCATAGACCACCGATCCATAGTATCTCATTTGTAAAAACTTTGCAAAATCATTAACAAAGCTTGAGTGGACATAGGCCAATATTTAGCGAAACAGTATTAATTGTTGTGTGTTGTTCTTTCTCATTTTTATTTAATTTATATATTTTATTCTCTTCTACAAATCTATAGGGTGTTTAACCAACTTTTGGTGTAAATAATATATATATATATAAACGTGTGTGTGTGTATTTTACGTTTTAATCCTAATACTATATATATATTAAGATTACAAATCTTTGTGTATATATATGTACATGTATATGTATATAATTGATTTTATATAGTTTCTTTTGATTGTGGTCGAATATAGTCATGTGAATCATGCTGATATTTAAAAGAAAGAAATAAATTTTCCTTGATGAAAGATCCTGGTCATATACATGTAAAAATTTGTAGATTGATAATTGAAAACTCCTCTTCGATTATAGCAAACTTTTGTAAGGCCTAGCTGAAGTGTGATATGAAAAGGAGACGACAATAAGAACTCTTTCTCCACATTAAACCCGCATTCCCACTTTTATGACTAGCTACCATCTAAAACCTAAAATGCAAAATTTATTTTTATTTGATTCGACAATTAATGTACACTATATATTAGATCTCCATTTATTTTTCCTTCAAACCAAACACATTTGCCCCTTCCTCTTATCATCATTGTGCCGACCATTTGAATAAGTAAATATATATATATATAACTGACCTATGCATGGCATAAAATATTTAAATACGTACAATATTTATACATATTTAATCTAATTAATTTTGGTGATTTAAAAATTATATTATTCATATATATACACATACCAATTATATATACACGTCAAATCCAAAATAGTTACAACAATTATAAATTCTTATTTTATAACTTGTAGGTCTAATGAAAAATTCACCATTGTGTGACTCATGAGTGTGACTTTGGTCCCCAATTAATAAAAAATTATTTAAATTTCAAATTAATTGTAAAATTGATGAAGCATATAAAGGTCATGAAGTCATGTGCTTAATTCCAACATCATAATCATTTTAAAGCTGCGCCATTGTGCAACATATTTTTACACGTGTGTATCTTCGTTAAAACTAAGTCACTTAGGCATTTGGGCTTATATCATCGATTAAAACCCCAATAATGATATTATTTAATCACAAAGTTGAGTGGCAAAGTTATTTAGTTTTAATTAATAAATTTTACTATAGTTAAATATATCTAACGTCTAGTTAAATCCAATTACTCTGGCCTTGATAAACAAGATGCACGACACTCACAACTTAATAAAGCACTAAACATCGCTATGTGAGATCTATATTTTGATTCACATATAGCTAACCCATAGAAGACTCTCTGTAAGTCATTCTATACTTGATCCACAAAAACACAAATGCTTACCTTTTTGTTACCCTAACGGTCATGAGTAAATTATCATGAATTTCATTAGAAAGATTACATACACCGATCTCACGGTTGAATCAATATCTCTTTATTAAATCTAATTGACTATAAACTTTTAAAGATACTTATTTATGTATACCTTATCAAAAAAAACTCGGTCCAACTTCTAAGTACTCCACTTCCACAAAACTCGAGAACCATTGGCAGTAACATTCAGACAATCTATTCTAATTCATAATTTGGATTGACCATTTTAACATCCAAATGCCATGTCTCATAGTCATAGTATGAAACGATTTCAAGCAGATGCCAAATAAACTAAAGCATGGCGAATAATGAAAGGGTATAATCATAATCAACATTTTGAATTTGATGAATTCGTTTTTCACAACAACCTTCTCAATGAATCTATACTCTTCCAATTGCACGTATTTCCTTAAATGTAGATTTTGTTACCGTAGATGGGTAGCATCATTCGAGTACTTTCCAATGTCTTACTAGTGTACATGGAATCCATTTTAGATTTCATGGGATCAGGCCATAAAGAAAAGTCTATAATATCGAAGGATCATTTGTAACCGAAATGGTTGTCATCATAAATGATACAATTCTCTTTCTTGCTATTAATAGAAAATCCTAGTTTTTTTAATGTGCATGATTTTATATTAGACCTTTCTAGTAGGTGGGTCTTTTGGATTATAGTGGAATTTATATCACCTGCATGATTAGTTTTCATGTAAGAATCTTGGATCTCATTCAAGATTATTATATTATCACTAATTTCTCCAAAAAAATTCCTTCTTTTAGAAGGGGATATGTCTTTGAACAATGATTTTTGTTTCTTAGTATGGTAAAATAGATATCCAAGTATGGCTTGTAAACATATGCAAGAATAATTTTGCTTTGATTTTATTAAGGCACATGTTCTTTAACATAGGTTACACAACTATATATCTTAAGTGAGTTGAGGCATGGTTTCTTCTTAGTTCATATCTAGTATGGATTCACAAAAATTATATTATATGGCACTAAATTCTATATATACTACAACCTTATGACATTTTCCCCCAAGGAAAGAGGAATCACAACTCCATTCATCGTAAATCAAACCATGTCCAACAAGATTCAATTTTCCCCTTCCAGAACAAGTATTTTGTTATGAAGTATGTGGATTATTTACTTTAGATCGAACCACTATCTTCTAAAAGCACTCTTGGAGTCATATCCAAGCTGCGCACATCTTCGAATTAATAGAAGTATTTTACCATTTGTAGGTTATGTTTTCTACTTTCATCTTATATTTTTAAAATTTATCAAAAACCTCTTATTTGTGTTTCATGAGATATACATATCCATATCTATAGAATCAATGGTAATTGTGATGATGTAATTTGATCCTCCTTTGGTATTCGAAAATATTGACTACATACACACATATATGCATTAGTCCCATGAGTTCAGCAACTCTTTTATTACTCCTAATAAATGGCGACCTTATCCTTCTTACTTTTGAGACATGATTTACAAGTATTATATGATTCAAAATCATATTGTGATGACCCGGATTTTTAACATATGTTAATTGGGTGATTAACTGATTTAAATTTTTGGGATATTAATTTTGATTGGTCGAATAAATAAATTTTCTGATGTTAAAAATACTTGAATCTATATATTGTTTTAAAACTATATTCAAATTTAAAATAACTTTCTGGATATGATGGATATGATAAATTTTATAGAAAAATGTATATAAACTCCACCATTTAAAATTTAAGATAAAATATCCACAAATGTGTGTGTGTGTATAATATATGCAAGCTTTATGATGTTTAAAAGTATATATATATATATATATAAGCCATATGATGATTGAAAATATATATGTGTGTGTATATATATATATGAATGTTGTAAGTGTACGTGTAGTACTAAGGATCGTGTAATATGGTATATAAGTGCGGAAACTGATAATAGCAGTAAAATAAAAATTAAAGTAAGCACACCAGGAATTTTTATACTGGTTCGAACTTCCCGTTCTACGTCCAGTCCCAGAATACCCTATGTATTTAAACTAAACCCCTCACTTAACCCGGAGGAATAGGTATACGACACCTGAGCAGCCGATCAGGAATTTTCCGCCTCAACAGCCGAAGAGGACTTCAACTTTTATACAAATAATTTGTTGACGAATGTGTTCTGAATAACACTAATTGTCTTTTGATAGTACAACTTTCCTATAATCAAATCCTCAAGAGTATATATGTGTGTGAAGATTTAGAAGGAAGATAATCATGTAGAATCGAAGTATATGAATTAAATCAAGGATTCTAGTGATATTAAATAAGAGTGAATGCTTTTATTTGCAGAAATAAATATAGATTAGATTTCAGAAATATAAACAAGAATCGGTGATTGTAGAAATGAATTGAATATGTTTATATAGTTGTAGAAGAGTTATAATCGTTCATGAAGAGTTTCAGTCAAGAGTTGTGTCCATATCTCTTGAAACAGAGGACATTCCTCTTCATGAAATGATCGCATCTCTTCAGTAAACTAGCCGTTATTCTCTGGTCGGTCGACCGGAAAACCTGGCCGGTCAACTGAGTTTGAAATCGGATACAAAACAGAAAGTCACTGTGCAAATAACACAGGGTCGGTCGACCGGGAATCCTGGTCGGTCGGCCGACCTGGTGTTACTTGCACAGTGTACACAGTTTTAATATAAATTGTTTTGTGTGTGTGTGTGACTATTTGAGGAATGATTTTAACAATATTCTAAGACTCAATAAAATAAAATATTCATACTAATCTCTGGATTGTAGTCTTGTCTCCTTTGTAGTACACAATATGCACTTATTCTCTTTTTGTCGCTTTCGTATAGTATTCTCGTCGTATGATCTCTGAAGCTTGTGTCATGAATCAACATTCTCCCCCTTTTTGATTGATGACAATACTTATGTGACGAAGTAAAACTTATCTATATTATAATTCTCCCCCTGAATATATGGCGACTTTTCTGCAAAAAATATGTTAGCTTTCATACATTTTTCTCCCCCTTTGTCATCGACAAAAAGGAATACTTACTAGATGTAATATGCTAAATATTGAATCTTTAAATTGTACATGTTCAAACCAAAATAGGAATAATTAAAGATGTTTGCTTAATACATAACATAATAACAAAAAAACAAAAATTTCATAAGGAAATTCTTGAAAATGAAATGTAAACCACTACAATTACTCCTCATCATCATCAGAATCCGAAAATTCCGGACGAATATTTTCATCCAGAGGAGTCGGTTCCTTACCCCGTCTTTGAGTGGTAGGTGCGGGAGTTGCCGATGTGCTGGAATTTGTGTTATCGGATGTAGACCAAGAGAAATTTGGTGCTGGTCTTTTTCCAGGAGCAACAAATGAAGCACCGGCTTCAGAAGTACATGATAAGGCATCCCATAAATTTACGAAGAAGCCTTTTGTAATATCCCGGAAATTTTAACAATATCAATTTAATAATCTGTTAAATAATTAAATTGATATTGATGATCTTTGATAATAAGATTTGAATTTAATTTAATAATCTGATTAAATTAGTATTAATTGGTAATTTTATCTTTTAAAAAGTTAATAAGATATTTCTATTTGAATATATATATTTATTTATATATATTGTAAATAGAAGCTTTGGTAAATTGGGAATTTATATTTAATTGAATGAATAGTTATATATGTATATATATAACTTGACTTTTAAATTGAATCTTAGGATTTAATTTAAATTGAAATTGAAATTTAAGTTTTGAAATTCAAAAGAATAAATATTTAGAATTGTTTTGGATTTTAAAATATTTGTATAAACTTTTATTTATAAATATAATTAGTTTTTGGTTTCTCTTTAAAATAGAATTATATATAGATAAGTGTTTAAATAAATAAGAAAGGGCTTTTTAAATTATTTTAAAATAAATAGAAATATGAGTAATTACTTAAAAGACATGTGTCTTTATCTAATGCCTTGTTTTAACAAGTGTAATTTAAGTAATCAATGTTTATGACAAGTGTTCTTTTTATTTTTGATTTTCTTTTAATTCATAAATAAATCATTTTATCCTATATAAACACATACTTCACTCCTTTATCTTCTTTTCTAATCTTCATTTTTTTCAAAATTAAGAAGATTTGTTTTCAGCTGAAACAAATCAGTAACAACTCTCAATAATCAATTCACTCCTCAAACCAAAATCAAAACCCAAAAACCTGTATCATTTCTTCAACCAAAACCAGAACATCTTCTTCAAACCTGAGATGGAAATCAAAAGGCCTGCAAGCATTTTCATCTCTGTTTTGAATCTGAGTCATCTTCAACAAGGCTTCAAGTCATCTCTGCATGTTTCAATAACAAGCAACTGCTGCATTCTTTTCAAAACTGGAAGCCAACTTGCATGTAGATTTAAAGCAATTTAAAGATTCAACAATTCAAGTTTTCAAAAGCTTAAGTCTGCCTTTGTTTCATCTTTAATCATGTGAGTAACTTCTATTTTAAAAACAGTTTTCCTTTTTTTAAAATCAAAGTTAAACAAAAATTTCCAGAACTAAAGTTCTAATTCACATAAATTAAAAACAGTTTGGATGGAAACTGCTCTGTTTCTTTTAGAAGTAAGTAACCTCAATGCAAAGAACTTAAATTATCTGCTGCATGTGAATGTATAGAAATGAATATGCTTGTATCCTTATATGATGTTGAAAATTTGTGTAGACATATATAAATATGTATAGGTGTGTTGCTGTGCCAAGAATCTGCATACTTGTTGTTTTAAAACTAAGACTTTCTTAAAAAAAATATATATATAATATAAAAACTGTTATAGATTAAACTGCAGTGCTTCATTTCTTTCAAAGTAAATAACCCCATAATATTAAGAAGCTTAAATCCATATGTTGCATGTGGATAAATGGAATAAGTTGGTTTTGTATGACTTTGTTTTGGATAGATATTCTGTGTACATTTACATATACACATAAATATGTATGTTTACAAGGATCTGGGTACCTGCATCTGTTCTGAAGCTCAGGTTTTTGGTGAAATTTATTTCCATTTAGTGAAATTAATGGGTAAACAAAGGATGTTTGGTTAGTAAGAAAATTTGTTCAAAAATCAACATTAAATTATATTGAAAAGTCTGTTACCTCTGAAACAAATACAACAGTATAAAAAAATTGAAATAAGCAAAAATATCAAACATCTTAAATCATTGAAACAAGTTTATAAATTGAATGCATGTATGAAATTATGATTTTTAAAACCAATATCACATTTTTAAAATTTCTGAGGAGTGAGCATCACTGGGTTGAACAGATATTGGAAATTTGGGTTTATCTAATTTCCTAGTGATATTGGGGTGATGTGGTTCTGCCTGGAGGGGGAGAATTGATGTGAGAGTGGGGGAAAATTGGGTAATAGATGATCAGAGGTGGGAGGCGATGGCAGTAGTGATTTCTAAGTTTTAGCCCTAATTTGATGATGTCGAAGTTTTGTAACTTTTTGATCTCTGTGATGCACCGAGTGTTCTAAGACTTTGGGAAATGGAAGTTTAGGTATAGACGTAGTCATGGCCAGAGAATTAGTTTCTCTGATGATCGGAATCGCGAGCACGAGCGATGTGCCAGGTTTGGTCAGCGGTGATGGTTCTGTTCCAGGTTTTTGATTTTAGGGTTCGATTTTGATTTGATGAATGAATCGAAGATAGGATGATCGTTTTCGAGTATGTGGATGAACGTGGACTGATGGAAGATGTCGTCGATGACCGGAGTTGCCGTAGGTGACCGTGCACGTGCACGAGATCGAAGATTGTATCTGGGTGAAGTCTGTTTCACTGGAGAAGACGAATGCAAGTTTTCTCGGGTTTGTTCGTGGGAGTCTCGGAAATTTTGATGTGCGACTCGAAGTTGTTGGAGCTGGAAGGTTGGACTCAAGTGACAGAGAAGGACTCGAGATTTTCGAGAGTTTTTGCGAGGGAGACTCGGGAATTTAAGGTTGCGACTCGAAGCAAAATAGGATTGGCTCGAGTACTTTGGTTGTTGGCAGGTTATTAAACTGTCTGTTTCTAAAACTTTAAACTGGATTTAAAATTGTAAAGGAAATTTTAAAACAAGAATTTAAATCAAGTTTAACTATATAGATTCAAGTTGGTTTTGAATCTTAAAGGTTTGAAATAAATAAGTTATAAATTTATATGGTTTAAATAGGTTTTAAATGATAATTAGATTTAATTAAATGTTTAAAAAAAATAAAGGAATTTGGTTTAAACTCTTCTTAAATTTCTTTTATAAGAGATAAGAATTTTTAATAAGTAAAAGTTTTTAAATTGGTTTTAAAAACTTAGTTAAAAATAAATTGGAATTCATTTTAAATACAGAATTTAAAATGAAATTTAAAAGTAGATTTGAAATGGATGTTTCAAATATTAATTTGTAAATGATAACTTGTTTATCAAATAAAATAAAGTTTATCTTAAATTAATTAAAGACTTGTGTTTATTTAATTTATAAGGAAATTTAATAGATAATTAAATTATTTGATTAATTAATCATTTGGATTAATTAAATAGGTAATTAAAGGTTAAACTAATTTATTTATGATTAAGATAAATTAATTAGGGATGATTAATTTGTAGTTAAGGATTATAAATTAGAGTATTAATTAATGGTTAGGAATTAATTAATAAGTAATTAAATATTAATTAAGTTATGGTTAACACTTAATTAATTTAGTAATTAGAGATTAATAAATTAGTTATTAAGATTTATTACTTTAGAATTAATAATAATTAATATAAGTTAATTACTTAAGGAAAGTAATTAAGTAATAGTTAATGAGGTCATTAACTATGGATTATTAAATAATTAATTAATGTAATTAATTTTAATAGTTAATTGGATTAATTAATTTAAAGATAATCAATTATAGAATTTGTTTAAATGAATTTCTTAATGGAAGTAATTAAGAATTAATTACTTATTGTAATTAATTGAAGTTAATTTGATTAGTTAAGTTAATTAATTAAGTTTAATTAATTTAGGATAATCAAGAGATGATTTGATAATAATTACTTAATGTAATTATTAAGGTAAGATTATTTAGGGAAGTAAATAATATGATAATTACTGGAAGTAATTAGTTGAATAATGATTTTATTAATAAAAGTAATTTGAGTTAATTACTTTGAATAATTAATCAAGGGATTAATTAAGAAATTAATTAAGGAAGTAATTAATTTAGTTAGTGAAAGTAATTAAGGGTAGTTAATTACTGATTAAAGAATTATCAAGGTGATTAATAAATGTTGTTTAATTAAAGATTAATTACTTAATATAATTAATTTAATTGAGTAATTAATAATTAAGTTGTAATTAAGGATCATTAATTAATATAATTAATGATGTAATTAAGATTAATTAATTAAGTATAATTAATAAATGAAGTGATTAATCAATGTAATTAATTTTAGTTGATTAAGTTAATTAATTTTAGTTAATTAATTAATGAAGTAATTAAAGGTTAATTACAATAAGTGGTTAAGGATAATTAATTTAAGTAATTAATTGAGAATAAATTACTTGAATGTAATAAAAAGACAATTAATCAAGATGATTAATTGAAATGAATTATTAGAGGATAATTAATTAATTGATTGTAATTAATTAATGGTTAAGTAAGATGGATTTATAAAATGAAGTAATTAATTTAATTCACTTTAAATTAATTAGAGATGATATAAATCATTACTTATGGATGGATGATAATACTGAGTGCTTTGCATTGATTAATATCTCTGATGAGATATATGCTGTATGATATGGATGTTAGTTGAATTGTGATGATAATATGGATTATCTGATAATGTTGATTATCTGTTGTGAATTATCTTTCTTTGTGTATAAAGATAATGAATTGAATTGTTTTAACCTTTAAAACAACTTGGCCTTAAAAGATACGTTTTGGATTTCGATGAGACCGGGATCGGGTTTCCGTATACCGGTATTCCAGGTCTGGAGACCCGAATACCACATCGATCCAAATTAACGATAGGTCGTGAATCAAGTGAAGATGAAGATTCAGAGTGCAAGGGTTATTGTCGTTAACTCTGAGGGTGATTCCAAAACGAGTGTAACGAGGTAATGCCTTCGGTTTCGTTCGAACCCGGAACGAACTTATATGGATTGAATGCTTTCAGAACATCGTCAGGTGGACGATGAGCATTCTAAGTGATGTGTTCTTTTCTAAGGTAATCGTGACCTCAAGCCTCACAAACCGGGAATGGCTAAAACAGGGGAGGTGCAGCAAGGTTAGTGGGTAGCACCCAAGTAGGACAAGATTACCTCTGTCTAGAAGTCCCTTCTTATTTCGGCTTAGTGTGTGCGGTTGCTGATCCCAACCGTGAGGTATCTTGTGCGGGAATTATCCAGTAAGGGATGTTCCGACCTTGTGTTGCAGGGGATTGGGAGTGATCCTCGGTACGGTGATCTAGGCCACGTACTGTGACGGGCGGTACCCCAGTAGCCCTGCCATTGTATGGAATCCAAAATCCAATAAGTGCCGTACGTATTAGTTGTGCCCAACTATGTTGGAATGTGAGATGTACGCATTTCAGCTATTTCTGTATTTTACTTGAAAACCCTAGACCCTATTATAATACAATCGAATTTCCTATCAAATGTTTTGGTTAGCGTAAGGTAAAAACTTACCCATGTTTATTTGTGGGGAGTCTTACGTGATACCTTTTCTTTCAAAAGGTTTTGAAGTTAAACAAGTTTAACCTGTTACTCACACCAGACCCATGTCTGACCCAAGTTGTTTATTTCTGTTTTATAAACTCTTGGGTACTCAAATTTTTACGAGTAGCCAAGGGATTCAGGTTTAGCCTTGACGAGTAAATCTGGAGGAGCAATGGAGCAGGAGGCTTCAGCGTTGTAGATAGATAGTAGTTTCCGCTGTGTTGATCTTGTTTAGATCTTTGTTTTGTATTGAGTTGTAATAACTAGACAGATGTTTATAACTGTCTAGTATATGATATGTAATCTGTGTAACTCTGATAAGTGTTGTATGTGATACTATGTAATATTTATGTGATATAATATATTTTGTTCGTTTCCGCTGTGAGTATTTGTGTTGTTTTCTTTCTCTTTCTCTTCTTTTCTATTTCTCACCCCTTTCTTTCTTATTAGCGATACGACTTTCTATGGAGAGAAAGTCCTGGTCGTTACAGTGGTATCAGAGCTTAGGTTGGCGATAACCTTGGCTCTGGTGGGAATTTTGAGAGTATTAATAGATATGAGCGCGTATTTGTTAGTGAATATAAAATTGTTTTATATTGTGTTGATTGGTTTATTGAGTAGTTTATGGATTCTGGTCGATGTGTGGGACGCCACAACATTGATAGGGATCTCTAAACACTTGTATAGAACAATTTGACACAATATTGTTTTAAAGAGGTAAATGAAATAATTTTACCCAGAAATAATTTCTATATAAAAAGTATCATTTTAAATATATATATATATTTCTACCTATTTGTTGGGTTACCTGTTCGGGTTTTCCAATATAAGTTATAAAGGTAGATGGGGTAGTGGTGTGTGAAACACAATTACCAATGGTTGGAGTCTGAGTATTGAGGTTGGAAGTGTATCTGTCGAGACTGTAGACCTAATACTGTCTCGAGTAAGCTTTGCTGTGGTGAAGGATTTCATCGATCTCCGAAGGAAACTGTAATGGTTCGGAGTTTATCTTTGAAGTTTGGATGAGTAAAGTTGGATCTGTCGGTTGAACAGAAGCGAGTGATGGTACCTTGATACCTCAGGTAATAGTAGCTGTATGATGAGATACAGTGACGATGGATGTTCCCGAAGATGTTTTCTTTGGAACAAGATTAAGGGAGTGTGTATGCTTTGGTATTGTGGCTGAGTTCAGCATGGTGTTTCTGTTTGGTTTGGAGTTCGAGTTTCTCGAAGATCTTTGGAGTAGGAAGTCCTTGGCATCAGTGTCAGCAGTGCAGCTCGGAGTATTCTGTGATGGCAGGAAGTTTTCTGGCTGAGCAATTTTTCTGGAAGTGAAGTTCAGAAGCAGCAGAGTGGATCCATTTCTTCGATAAATTGGATAAATAAGTGTAAGCTGTTCTGATTGGTAAAGAGGAACAGTTTTTCTTTGGAAATAGGTTGGGTTGATCGCAAAAGTGACTTGTGATTGCTGAGTGTTCTCTTGTGTTGTCAGAGTTTTTCTGGATGTCTTCAGAGAAGTCAGAAGTTTGTCCGCATTTGAAGGTTGAGTTTTCTTATCGACTGGATTCCAGGAGTGATACCGGTGGTTCAGTCTAGTGGAAGGATGTTTCCTAGAGATGGATTTGGTGAAGCAGCTCAAGTTTTGCTGGAGTATCTGAGTTTTATTTATGGATCAGTGAACCTTATTTCTGGAATGAGTTGTCCAGTCTGTGCTTGTGTTCTACCTCAGATCAGAATTGAGCAGCGAAAGCAGTTTGGAGTATATCTCTGGATAGGAGGAGTAAGTTTGGAATCTACGGATAATTGTGAAGTAGAGTATGTTTGGATCTCGTCTCTGTTCTGATTTGGATAAGTATTTGGACTTCTGAATTGAATTGTCAGTTTGGATAACTGGAATTCATTGAGTTTTACGTATCTCTGAGGGAATACGTATTTGATCTATCTCTGGTTTTAGAATCTGCAGTTTTGGGAAGTTTGGTTATTGAGTCAGACTCGTCTGTAGTCTGATATTCTATTTAGTTCTGTAGATCTAGATGAGTAGGAGATCTATAGCTTAGTAGTATTGATAGTTTAGATTGTTTGTAGAGCGAGTATCCCGGTATATATATATACTTAGGGAAACTCGAGGTATTTTATCTAGAATTTTGTCTGGATAGTTAGATTTGATTGATTGGATGAATTGGTTGCTATGGTTGTTAGCATATGGATGATAGTATATGCTTGTGTTTTAAAATTTAAAATCTTTAATAAGATTATTAAATTACCTTTGTTTAAATTTCGGGGACGAAATTATTTTAAGGGGGAAGGAATGTAATATCCCGGAAATTTTAACAATATCAATTTAATAATCTGTTAAATAATTAAATTGATATTGATGATCTTTGATAATAAGATTTGAATTTAATTTAATAATCTGATTAAATTAGTATTAATTGGTAATTTTATCTTTTAAAAAGTTAATAAGATATTTCTATTTGAATATATATATTTATTTATATATATTGTAAATAGAAGCTTTGGTAAATTGGGAATTTATATTTAATTGAATGAATAGTTATATATGTATATATATAACTTGACTTTTAAATTGAATCTTAGGATTTAATTTAAATTGAAATTGAAATTTAAGTTTTGAAATTCAAAAGAATAAATATTTAGAATTGTTTTGGATTTTAAAATATTTGTATAAACTTTTATTTATAAATATAATTAGTTTTTGGTTTCTCTTTAAAATAGAATTATATATAGATAAGTGTTTAAATAAATAAGAAAGGGCTTTTTAAATAATTTTAAAATAAATAGAAATATGAGTAATTACTTAAAAGACATGTGTCTTTATCTAATGCCTTGTTTTAACAAGTGTAATTTAAGTAATCAATGTTTATGACAAGTGTTCTTTTTATTTTTGATTTTCTTTTAATTCATAAATAAATCATTTTATCCTATATAAACACATACTTCACTCCTTTATCTTCTTTTCTAATCTTCATTTTTTTCAAAATTAAGAAGATTTGTTTTCAGCTGAAACAAATCAGTAACAACTCTCAATAATCAATTCACTCCTCAAACCAAAATCAAAACCCAAAAACCTGTATCATTTCTTCAACCAAAACCAGAACATCTTCTTCAAACCTGAGATGGAAATCAAAAGGCCTGCAAGCATTTTCATCTCTGTTTTGAATCTGAGTCATCTTCAACAAGGCTTCAAGTCATCTCTGCATGTTTCAATAACAAGCAACTGCTGCATTCTTTTCAAAACTGGAAGCCAACTTGCATGTAGATTTAAAGCAATTTAAAGATTCAACAATTCAAGTTTTCAAAAGCTTAAGTCTGCCTCTGTTTCATCTTTAATCATGTGAGTAACTTCTATTTTAAAAACAGTTTTCCTTTTTTTAAAATCAAAGTTAAACAAAAATTTCCAGAACTCAAGTTCTAATTCACATAAATTAAAAACAGTTTGGATGGAAACTGCTCTGTTTCTTTTAGAAGTAAGTAACCTCAATGCAAAGAACTTAAATTATCTGCTACATGTGAATGTATAGAAATGAATATGCTTGTATCCTTATATGATGTTGAAAATTTGTGTAGACATATATAAATATGTATAGGTGTGTTGTTGTGCCAAGAATCTGCATACTTGTTGTTTTAAAACTAAGACTTTCTTAAAAAAAAAAATATATATAATATAAAAAACTGTTATAGATTATACTGCAGTGCTTCATTTCTTTCAAAGTAAATAACCCCATAATATTAAGAAGCTTAAATCCATATGTTGCATGTGGATAAATGGAATAAGTTGGTTTTGTATGACTTTGTTTTGGATAGATATTCTGTGTACATTTACATATACACATAAATATGTATGTTTACAAGGATCTGGGTACCTGCATCTGTTCTGAAGCTCAGGTTTTTGGTGAAATTTATTTCCATTTAGTGAAATTAATGGGTAAACAAAGGATGTTTGGTTAGTAAGAAAATTTGTTCAAAAATCAACATTAAATTATATTGAAAAGTCTGTTACCTCTGAAACAAATACAACAGTATAAAAAAATTGAAATAAGCAAAAATATCAAACATCTTAAATCATTGAAACAAGTTTATAAATTGAATGCATGTATGAAATTATGATTTTTAAAACCAATATCACATTTTTAAAATTTCTGAGGAGTGAGCATCACTGGGTTGAACAGATATTGGAAATTTGGGTTTATCTAATTTCCTAGTGATATTGGGGTGATGTGGTTCTGCCTGGAGGGGGAGAATTGATGTGAGAGTGGGGGAAAATTGGGTAATAGATGATCAGAGGTGGGAGGCGATGGCAGTAGTGATTTCTAAGTTTTAGCCCTAATTTGATGATGTCGAAGTTTTGTAACTTTTTGATCTCTGCGATGCACCGAGTGTTCTAAGACTTTGGGAAATGGAAGTTTAGGTATAGACGTAGTCATGGCCAGAGAATTAGTTTCTCTGATGATCGGAATCGCGAGCACGAGCGATGTGCCAGGTTTGGTCAGCGGTGATGGTTCTGTTCCAGGTTTTTGATTTTAGGGTTCGATTTTGATTTGATGAATGAATCGAAGATAGGATGATCGTTTTCGAGTATGTGGATGAACGTGGACTGATGGAAGATGTCGTCGATGACCGGAGTTGTCGTAGGTGACCGTGCACGTGCACGAGATCGAAGATTGTATCTGGGTGAAGTCTGTTTCACTGGAGAAGACGAATGCAAGTTTTCTCGGGTTTGTTCGTGGGAGTCTCGAAAATTTTGATGTGCGACTCGAAGTTGTTGGAGCTGGAAGGTTGGACTCAAGTGACAGAGAAGGACTCGAGATTTTCAAGAGTTTTTGCGAGGGAGACTCGGGAATTTAGGGTTGCGACTCGAAGCAAAATAGGATTGGCTCGAGTACTTTGGTTGTTGGCAGGTTATTAAACTGTCTGTTTCTAAAACTTTAAACTGGATTTAAAATTGTAAAGGAAATTTTAAAACAAGAATTTAAATCAAGTTTAACTATATAGATTCAAGTTGGTTTTGAATCTTAAAGGTTTGAAAAAAATAAGTTATAAATTTATATGGTTTAAATAGGTTTTAAATGATAATTAGATTTAATTAAATGTTTAAAAAAAATAAAGGAATTTGGTTTAAACTCTTCTTAAATTTCTTTTATAAGAGATAAGAATTTTTAATAAGTAAAAGTTTTTAAATTGGTTTTAAAAACTTAGTTAAAAATAAATTGGAATTCATTTTAAATACAGAATTTAAAATGAAATTTAAAAGTAGATTTGAAATGGATGTTTCAAATATTAATTTGTAAATGATAACTTGTTTATCAAATAAAATAAAGTTTATCTTAAATTAATTAAAGACTTGTGTTTATTTAATTTATAAGGAAATTTAATAGATAATTAAATTATTTGATTAATTAATCATTTGGATTAATTAAATAGGTAATTAAAGGTTAAACTAATTTATTTATGATTAAGATAAATTAATTAGGGATGATTAATTTGTAGTTAAGGATTATAAATTAGAGTATTAATTAATGGTTAGGAATTAATTAATAAGTAATTAAATATTAATTAAGTTATGGTTAACACTTAATTAATTTAGTAATTAGAGATTAATAAATTGGTTATTAAGATTTATTACTTTAGAATTAATAATAATTAATATAAGTTAATTACTTAAGGAAAGTAATTAAGTAATAGTTAATGAGGTCATTAACTATGGATTATTAAATAATTAATTAATGTAATTAATTTTAATAGTTAATTGGATTAATTAATTTAAAGATAATCAATTATAGAATTTGTTTAAATGAATTTCTTAATGGAAGTAATTAAGAATTAATTACTTATTGTAATTAATTGAAGTTAATTTGATTAGTTAAGTTAATTAATTAAGTTTAATTAATTTAGGATAATCAAGAGATGATTTGATAATAATTACTTAATGTAATTATTAAGGTAAGATTATTTAGGGAAGTAAATAATATGATAATTACTGGAAGTAATTAGTTGAATAATGATTTTATTAATAAAAGTAATTTGAGTTAATTACTTTGAATAATTAATCAAGGGATTAATTAAGAAATTAATTAAGGAAGTAATTAATTTAGTTAGTGAAAGTAATTAAGGGTAGTTAATTACTGATTAAAGAATTATCAAGGTGATTAATAAATGTTGTTTAATTAAAGATTAATTACTTAATATAATTAATTTAATTGAGTAATTAATAATTAAGTTGTAATTAAGGATCATTAATTAATATAATTAATGATGTAATTAAGATTAATTAATTAAGTATAATTAATAAATGAAGTGATTAATCAATGTAATTAATTTTAGTTGATTAAGTTAATTAATTTTAGTTAATTAATTAATGAAGTAATTAAAGGTTAATTACAATAAGTGGTTAAGGATAATTAATTTAAGTAATTAATTGAGAATAAATTACTTGAATGTAATAAAAAGACAATTAATCAAGATGATTAATTGAAATGAATTATTAGAGGATAATTAATTAATTGATTGTAATTAATTAATGGTTAAGTAAGATGGATTTATAAAATGAAGTAATTAATTTAATTCACTTTAAATTAATTAGAGATGATATAAATCATTACTTATGGATGGATGATAATACTGAGTGCTTTGCATTGATTAATATCTCTGATGAGATATATGCTGTATGATATGGATGTTAGTTGAATTGTGATGATAATATGGATTATCTGATAATGTTGATTATCTGTTGTGAATTATCTTTCTTTGTGTATAAAGATAATGAATTGAATTGTTTTAACCTTTAAAACAACTTGGCCTTAAAAGATACGTTTTGGATTTCGATGAGACCGGGATCGGGTTTCCGTATACCGGTATTCCAGGTCTGGAGACCCGAATACCACATCGATCCAAATTAACGATAGGTCGTGAATCAAGTGAAGATGAAGATTCAGAGTGCAAGGGTTATTGTCGTTAACTCTGAGGGTGATTCCAAAACGAGTGTAACGAGATAATGCCTTCGGTTTCGTTCGAACCCGGAACGAACTTATATGGATTGAATGCTTTCAGAACATCGTCAGGTGGACGATGAGCATTCTAAGTGATGTGTTCTTTTCTAAGGTAATCGTGACCTCAAGCCTCACAAACCGGGAATGGCTAAAACAGGGGAGGTGCAGCAAGGTTAGTGGGTAGCACCCAAGTAGGACAAGATTACCTCTGTCTAGAAGTCCCTTCTTATTTCGGCTTAGTGTGTGCGGTTGCTGATCCCAACCGTGAGGTATCTTGTGCGGGAATTATCCAGTAAGGAATGTTCCGACCTTGTGTTGCAGGGGATTGGGAGTGATCCTCGGTACGGTGATCTAGGCCACGTACTGTGACGGGCGGTACCCCAGTAGCCCTGCCATTGTATGGAATCCAAAATCCAATAAGTGCCGTACGTATTAGTTGTGCCCAACTATGTTGGAATGTGAGATGTAAGCATTTCAGCTATTTCTGTATTTTACTTGAAAACCCTAGACCCTATTATAATACAATCGAATTTCCTATCAAATGTTTTGGTTAGCGTAAGGTAAAAACTTACCCATGTTTATTTGTGGGGAGTCTTACGTGATACCTTTTCTTTCAAAAGGTTTTGAAGTTAAACAAGTTTAACCTGTTACTCACACCAGACCCATGTCTGACCCAAGTTGTTTATTTCTGTTTTATAAACTCTTGGGTACTCAAATTTTTACGAGTAGCCAAGGGATTCAGGTTTAGCCTTGACGAGTAAATCTGGAGGAGCAATGGAGCAGGAGGCTTCAGCGTTGTAGATAGATAGTAGTTTCCGCTGTGTTGATCTTGTTTAGATCTTTGTTTTGTATTGAGTTGTAATAACTAGACAGATGTTTATAACTGTCTAGTATATGATATGTAATCTGTGTAACTCTGATAAGTGTTGTATGTTATACTATGTAATATTTATGTGATATAATATATTTTGTTCGTTTCCGCTGTGAGTATTTGTGTTGTTTTCTTTCTCTTTCTCTTCTTTTCTATTTCTCACCCCTTTCTTTCTTATTAGCGATACGACTTTCTATGGAGAGAAAGTCCTGGTCGTTACACCTTTGATCTTTTTGAAACGCCCGCCAATTTTTCGAAGTCGAGAATCCAAAGCTAGTTGATTTCGAGCCAAAATATCAATGGCAGCCGCTGTACTAGTACCGGGAGGTGGTCGTTGAATTGAGGTTTGGCGAGTTATATGTTCCGTAGAATGAGTGGATGGTTGAGGTGTAGAATGGCTGCGACGTAGTTGTTCTCGCGGAGTAGTACGCCATTGTTGAAAAGTTGTAATTTGGGACGGTGCATCGGGTAACTTCATTAGTTTTATGGTTCGTGAGTCAAAGGTACGAACTTTGGATGTTTCGGATTCCAGAGCATGGGTGACAAAGTTATTAATCAACCGCATTATGTATTCTCCATAATAAATATGGAGCATCTTTCCTTGGTTGAAAGTAAGAAATTCATCAATAAGAAGTTGTGTCCAATTTACTCGAATATTTCCACACATAGCATATAACGCCTTGAAGTTTTCGGGATATACTAAGTGGTATGACCCTCCTCTTGGAACAATAGACTTCATCATGATTCGATGAAAGAGTCGGGCTTTAGGTTGGAGAGATGAAGTTTGCCTTAAATCGGTAGCGTCATCTTCAAAAAATAGATGACTTAGACGGTCACGAGTCGATGTATTACAATCTACATCATGTAAAGAAATTCCACCCGGTCGAGCATTTAAAATATGGTTGATTCGATCAATGGATAGAAAAATCGAAGTGCCACACACCGATGTCCAAACGCAATTTTAAGTGTTTCTTGGTGGATTTACGAGGTTGAGATTTGCTAGAAATAACTTGACCATTATATGATTAATTTTCAAGTTATTTTTCCTATGGTCAAGAAATGTATCAAGACCACTTTCAAGGGCGGCATTTTCAACACCGTAGGAAGTAAAATCAGGATAACTTACGAATGATTCCTCAAAAAATTTTGGCATCTTGAAGCCTTATCCATCTTTCTAAAGCTTTTTCACTTACTAGCCAAGAAGCAATTTGAGAGTCTACAGGAGTTGATGAAGATGAGCCAGTAGTAGTCTTAGATTTCTTTTTAGGTGCCATTTTTTCTTTGAAGAATTTGAAGAAGTTTGGGGATGTTGTAATGGGGGCTAGGGTTTAAAATCTGTTTTGGGAGAGTAAAAGTGAAGAGGGGAGATGAAAAAGTGAATGGATGGGGTAAAATATGTAGGCAATTTCAGCAGAATAGCATGTTCGGTCGACTGAGAGACCTGGGTCGGTCGACCGACTTGAGGTTCAGACTAGTGCTGAAACTTTCGGGAAGAGCTTCGGTCGACCGGTTCAGGGTACTCGGTTGACCGACTCAAAAAATGTTCTAATAGATCTTCGGGAAACAAGTTCGGCTGACCGACTCAGGTGGTTCGGTCGACCGACTTGGTAGAAAACTGTTTTTTTAAAACTTCTCGGGATAGCTTCGGTTGACCGATTCAGTCTCTCCGGTCGACCGAGGCATCTAAACAGACAAATTTCTGCTGTTTTTCAAAAAAGAATTATATAAATATAAATTATATTATTACATTATTCATATCTATACATCTTTATTGAAAATAATAACATATATATATATATATAATTATAGCTATGGTTCATCAGTATCTACGTTCCCATGAGTTTGGAGACGGAACATTTTCTATTGGTGACCATCTTGGAGCTATTGGAGTTTGAATGGGGTTTGAAGGTGATGGAGATCTGTAAGAAGGTTCAGCAACATCATCCTTCTTAGATGAACAAATTTTCATGGCAATCTTTTCCAGAAAACTTAAACGTCTTGCCGTGACTTTTTGTTCGTAATAGAGTTCCCGTTGCATATTCGTTTGCTGTTGTTGGTAGTGATGTATTTCATCAATCTTTTGTTTGGTTGATGGAGATACTACCATTGTACTTTTCCCTTTCTTCTTTTCAGGTGTATAGCCTGTATGGGAGTCTTCCCATGGTTTCCACCTGTGTCATGGTTCATTATCGGGAGAAGAGAATTCTAGAACACGGTTAGGCATTGGAAAGGTAGGATAGGGACCATTTTCGGGGATACGATCAGAACAATCGTCGTCCGGAGATGTGTATGAAAGATGAGAATTTTCAGAATTATAGACATCATTGTTAGAAGACATTTTTGTTTCAAGTTTTGTTTTGTAAAATTTTTTGTAGTATATGTTCTTAATCAATAAACATAGTGCATATATATACCTATATATTTGCTGAAAAATTAGTGGTTTGAAACAAACTTTAATTGTAATCACAGAATGTTAAGAAAAAATTGTTTCTATATGTATGATTTATAATTCAAGAGCTAAATATAGTTAGTCTGAAAAACTGATTAAACAAATTTTTAAAGAGAACTAAAGCAAGAAACACCCATAGCTTAAGTGGCTATAATGCAACATCTAACAAAGAAGTCAGAGGTCATGAGTTCGAGTTCTGCTTTGGTCAGAAATAATTTTTGTTTTTCGATATTTTTGCAAATTTTTATTCATAAATCTTTAAACGACATTATACCTAAATCATGTCTTAGTTTTATAAAAGTATTTTCATTTAGTGGTTTAGTAAAAATGTCAGCTATTTGATTTTCAGTATTGATAAATTCTAAATTTATTAATCCTTTTTCCAAACAATCACGAAGAAAGTGATGACGAATATCAATGTGTTTTGTTCGTGAGTGATTGACCGGATTTTTAGAAAGATTTATTGCACTAGTATTATCACAATAAATTATTGATTTTTCAAGATGACAATTAAAATCTTGTAGTGTTTGTTGCATATATACGACTTGTGCACATGCCAAAGCAGTAGATATATATTCTGCTTCACACGTTGATAAAGAAACACAGTTCTGTTTCTTACTAAACCAAGAAACTAAGGAACGTCCAATGAAATGACATGTTCCGCTCGTACTTTTTCGATCCGTCCGACTTCCTCCAAAATCAGCATCGCTATAGGAAACTAATTCGAAAGGACATTCTTTTGGATAAAATAGTCCGAAATTTTTGGTTTTAGTTAGATAACGAATAATGCGTTTAACTGCTCTCATATGTGATTCTTTGGGATTTGCTTGAAATCGAGCACATAAACAAACACTCATCATAATATCGGGTCGACTCGCTGTTAAGTAAAGTAAAGAACCTATCATACTACGATATAGTTTCTGATCAACACTTTTGCCATCTTCATCTCTATCGAGATGAATTGTTGTGCTCATAGGAGTAGGTTTGGCAGTAGTGTTTTCCAGACCAAAACGTTTGATTAAATTATAACAATATTTTTCTTGATTAATAAATATTCCATTTTCAATTTGTTTAATTTGTAATCCAAGAAAATATGACAATTCTCCCATATGAGACATTTCAAATTCATTCGTCATTATAGATGAAAATTCTTGACATAGTTTTTCATTTGTCGAACCGAAAATTATATCGTCAACATATATTTGAATTATTAAAATATCTTTATTAGTTTTCTTAATAAAAAGCATTTGATCTACTTTACCGATTTCAAAACCAGATTCTAATAAATAACCTTTAAGACGATCATATCAAGCTCGTGGTGCTTGTTTTAAACCGTATAACGCCTTTTTGAGTTTATATACATGATCCGAAAAATTTTCATGATTAAACAAAGGTGGTTGTTCAACAAAAACATTTTCTTTTATGAATCCATTTAAAAATGCACTTTTAACATCCATTTGATAAAGTTTAAAATTATGAAAACACGTGTAAGCTAATAATATTCGTATTGCTTCAAGTCGAGCGACCGGAGCAAACGTCTCGTCGTAATCAATTCCTTCTTCTTGATTATATCCTTGTGCAACTAATCTAGCTTTATTTCTCGTAATATTTCCTAGTTCATCTGCTTTATTTTTGAAAACCCATTTAGTACCGATGACTGATTGATCACTAGGTCTAGGAACAAGTTCCCAAACTTCGTTTCGTTCGAATTGATTTAGTTCTTCTTGCATGGAAAGAATCCAGTAGTCATCAGTTGAAGCTTCTTTTATATTCTTAGGTTCTATGTTAGAGAGAAAAGCTACATGACCAACTTGATTTAGTTGATGTCTTGTTTTAACATTCGTATTAACTTCTCCAATTATATTTTGCACGGGATGATCTCTTAAAATTCTAGGTGGAGATTTTATTATATTAGGAGTAACGTTTTCATTGGTTTCATGAATATCAAAATTTTCATTTGTATTACTATTTCCATTCTGAGTAGTTTCATCATCAGAATCAATAGTAGCAATTGGATTTATATTTTTAAAATTTTCGTTGAAAGAAACATGTAAGCTTTCTTCAATAACTTGAGTTCGTTTATTATAGATTCGGTAAGCCTTACTTCGTTCCGAATATCCAACGAATATTCCTTCATCGGATTTTGGATCGAATTTGCCTAGTTGATCTTTAGTATTTAAAATAAAACATTTAGAACCAAAAACTTTAAGATATGAAATATTTGGTTTTCTTCCATTTAGAAGTTCATATGGGGTATTCTTAGTTAATGGTCGAATAGATACGCGATTCAATACATAACAAGTAGTTGCTACAGCTTCTGCCCAAATTTTTTTCGATAAAGTGGTTCCATTTAGTAAAGTTCTTGCACATTCTTGTAACGTTCTATTTTTCCTTTCTACAACTCCATTTTATTGTGGTGTTCTAGGAAATGAAAAATTATGGTTAATACCTTTCTTGTTACAAAATTGTTCAAAAACTTCATTTTCAAATTCGCCTCCATGATCACTTCTTATATTTTTAATTTTCAATGTTTTAATATTTTGAATTCTTTTAACAAAAACTTTAAAATTATCAAAAGTATCACTTTTATTTTTCAAAAAGAAAATCCAAGTATATCTAGAGAAATCATCTACAATAACAAAAACATATCTATTATGATTAATAGACTGCACTTGAGTTGGACCTAAAAGATCCATGTGTAAAAGTTCAAGTGGTTGTTCTGTAGATATTACTTTCTTTGATTTAAAAGAAGATTTTGTTAATTTTCCTAATTTACATGCATCACAAAATATGTTAGTTTCGAATTTTATATTGGGTAAACCTTTAACTAACTTATTTTTAGCTAGTTTGTTGATGGTATTAAAATTGATGTGACAAAATCTTTTGTGCCAAAGACAAGAATCATTTTCTTTAGCCACTAGACACAAATTTGAATCATTATTAACGTTCATATTTAAGATGTAAATATTTTTATCTCTTTTTCCTTCGAAAATAATGTTATGATTTTTATCAAAAATGTTACATTTATTTTCTGAAAAAGTTATATTAAAACCTTTATTGCATAGTTGACTAATACTTAATAAATTATGTTTTAAATTTTTAACTAATAAAACATTAGTTATGAGAGGTAAATTAGATGTACCGTTGCTATTGACATTGCCTTTGCCGATGATATATCCTTTTGAGTTATCTCCAAAGGTGACTACTCCTCCTTTTGAGTATATAATGTTTGACAACATTTCTTTGTTTCCAGTCATGTGTTTTGAGCAACCGCTATCTAAAATCCATTTTCCTCTCTTCTTATGTGGTACCTGCAAAAAGTTTATAAAAAGTTGGTACCCAATCTTTTTAGGGTCCTAAGAGTTAGATCTTAGGAAGCCAAACCCATACGGGTTCAGAATTCCCTTTATAAACATAATTTTTGTTATTATGAACAGTTTCCATAAATATTTTGATATGCTTATTCCTTATCAAAACATTATTCGTTTTTGGAATCCATATTTTGATGGTTTTAGTATTTGGATAAACTGTTTTCTTAATATCTTTCTTAATATTATTATTAATCCTATTTTTAGCAAAATTATTTTGTTTTTTAAATCCTAGTCCAGATTTATTGTTAGAAGATTGAGAGTTTTCTAATATACTAGAAAGATTTTCTCTTCCTTTATTGAAATTAGAAACATTTTTAGAGATATCATCAAATTTTATTTTAAGACTAGATTTTTCTATCTTAGATTTTAAACTATTATTTTCGAAAAGTAAAACATCATTTTTATTTTTATGAATTTCTAGTTCTTCAGATATTGACGTAATTTGAGAAGATAAGTTAGAATTCGATTGTTGAGAAATTTCAAGTTCTTCTTCCAATATTATCTTCTCATCTTTTAACATGTCTACTTCTAAAACTATTCTATCTAACTTTCTTTGCAACTTCTTATTTTTCTTTTTAAGTTGTTTTGTTAAATTTACTAATTCAGAATTTACTTCAATTAAATCTTCAAAAGTAAAATCACTTACATCGTCTGACGAAGCCATGAAGCATACATTTGCTTGTTCATTATCACTTTCACTCTCTGATGAGGATGATGAGTCAGTGTCGTCCCAAGTGACTGAAAAAGCTTTTCGTTTGGTTTTATCCTTCTTGAAGTTATTCTTTTTACGATCTAGACAATCCTTCTGCATGTGTCCTTTCTTATGACATTCATAAAATTCCATTGTTGAAGATGATGGTTTGTTGTTATTGGAATTGTTGTTGGAATTATTTTTGTTTCCCTTGAATTTGTTTCTGTTGAATTTCAAAAAAAAATTTGAAATTTTTAGCGATCATTTCCATATCTTCATTATCTGAGTCGGAATCATCTTTTTCTGCTTGGAATGCCACATTTTTCTTTTCTTGTGCTCCATTTCGTTTTGCCTGCAAATTTACTTCGTAGGACATTAAATTACCTATCAATTCTTCTGGTTTTAATGTTGACAAATCAGTTGCTTCTTCAATAGCTAGGACTTTTCGTTCCCATTCATCCGTTAAAGAATTTAAGATTTTTGTAACAACATCAAAATCAGTAAACTTTTGTTCTAGTGATAATAAAGCATGATAAATATCCTGAAATCTAGAGTACATGTCATTTATAGATTCATTTGGCCTCATTTTAAAATTTTCAAATTGATGTTTCAACATAGAAATTTTGCTTAATTTAACTTTGTTCGTTCCTTCATGCGACACTTTAAGAGTTCTCCAAATTTCATAACCGGAAGTGCACATACTAACTCTATTGAATTCATTTCTATCTAATGCACAAAATAAAATATTCATAGCTTTTGCACTTGAAGTAGCATCTAGTTTTTGTGTGTTACTCCAAGTTGAGTATTCTCCAATAGGAGTTGTATACTCTCTTTGTATAATATTCCAGATATCAAATCCACTAGATTGCATATATATTCTCATTCTAGTTGACCAATAATTATAATTTATACCATTAAAAAGTGGAGGTCGTGAAATAGATTGACCTTCTGTGAAACTAGAATTAGTGTGAGTGCTAACATCGCTAGTTTGTGTGGTTGCCATATTACTTAAGAATAAATATCAAATAACTTTGTGACGGTTATAGGATAACCTTGCTCCGATACCAAATGTAAGTGTACGTGTAGTACTAAGGATCGTGTAATATGGTATATAAGTGCGGAAACTGATAATAGCAGTAAAATAAAAATTAAAGTAAGCACACCAGGAATTTTTATACTGGTTCGAACTTCCCGTTCTACGTCCAGTCCCAGAATACCCTTTGGATTTAAACTAAACCCCTCACTTAACTCGGAGGAATAGGTATACGACACCTGAGCAGCCGATCAGGAATTTTCCGCCTCAACAGCCGAAGAGGACTTCAACTTTTATACAAATAATTTGTTGACGAATGTGTTCTGAATAACACTGATTGTCTTTGATAGTACAACTTTCCTATAATCAAATCCTCAAGAGTATATATGTGTGTGAAGATTTAGAAGGAAGATAATCACGTAGAATCGAAGTATATGAATTAAATCAAGGATTCTAGTGAAATTAAATAAGAGTGAATGCTTTTATTTGCAGAAATAAATAGAGATTAGATTTCAGAAATATAAACAAGAATCGGTGATTGTAGAAATGAATTGAATATGTTTATATAGTTGTAGAAGAGTTATAATCGTTCATGAAGAGTTTTAGTCAAGAGTTGTGTCCATATCTCTTGAAACAGAGGACATTCCTCTTCATGAAATGATCGCATCTCTTCAGTAAAATAGCCGTTATTCTCTGGTCGGTCGACCGGAAAACCTGGCAGGTCAGCTGAGTTTGAAATCGGATACAAAATAGAAAGTCACTGTGCACATAACACAGGGTCGGTCGACCGAGAATCCTGGTCGGTCGGCCGACCTGGTGTTACGTGCACAGTGTACACAGTTTTAATATAAATTTTTTTATGTGTGTGTGACTATTTGAGGAATGATTTTAACATTATTCTAAGACTCAATAAAATAAAATATTCATACTAATCTCTGGATTGTAGTCTTGTCTCCTTTGTAGTACACAATATGCACTTATTCTCTTTTTGTCGCTTTCGTATAGTATTCTCGTCGTATGATCTCTGAAGCTTGTGTCATGAATCTAAACTCATGAATCAACAAATGTATGCCCATATGAAAAATATGTATAAATGTAAATATATATATGTTATGACAAATTTAAAATAAAATATATATGTATAAGAAAAGGAATAAATACATAAGTGGCTAATATTATATTATAGCATATAAGTAAAAAATATATGAATAAAAACATGGGTTAGGCAAGTAAATATATATATATAAGTTGCATCAGTAAAAATGTGTCCATACGGTAAATAAAGCTATGTTATATACATGTATATAGGGTCAAGCTGGATATGAATATATGTGAGGGTATATATATATATATATATATGCATGTAAACATACAAGGGAACATAGCATTAAATCCTCTCAAGCATATATTACATCAAATCCCTCTTTCAATTATCAAATCAACTATGAAATCTTATTCTTTTTAAATCAGGTCAAAACAATTTTTCAAATCAAAATTAAAAGAAATATAAAGGAGGATGTGAAGCATGTACAAATATGCAGCCACCCCATTGCTTACCCAATACACTTCCTCCTCTTATATAACCTTACCTTATTCATTTTGCTCACATATGGAAAAAAAGTAATACCAGCTGCCATTAAAACTTAAAAGAAATCAAAACAACTCATGTACAGGAGATCAAACAAAAACAAGCAGCATTTTTCAAAGCAGGCTTTGTTCAAGAAAATAAACTGTGAGTAAAACATACCTTTTATATATTGTAAATTATGATTATGCTTGAATGTGTAACCTTGAAGTGGTGTTGTCAAGTATGCTTAAAAACAGAAATACATGTATGCATATATGTGAAGATGTGTTAAGTTATAACTAGGGGAAACTAAACTTGTATATTATTTTTATCTTTGTTCTGTATATATATAAGAAGATGTCATGTCTAGCTTCAAAAATTCCTACCTCTCAATCAAATTAGAGTTAGGTTATGATGTAAAAAGGAAAAATGTTTGTTTTTGACTATATTTTTTTAAAATCTGTTTTATTAAATATTATCAAGTATAGAGGGATAAAAGTATAGAGTTCAGTAAGTTAAACAAAATTTGTAAAGAATTAGAATATCATACTTTGGGTTTTTGTTTATGTGAACATGATTGGCATGGAAAATGGCGAATTTTGGTGGTGATTTCATAATTTTTAGTTGTGTAAATAATGAGATAATAGGAGATGAACATCTTGCGGTCTTTGACCAAATTACGGCGATGCCGTCGATGGTGGGGGTTGGCGTTTGGCCATAAGATAACTCAGAGGAGGGAGAGCGCGGGAAAAATGGCGTTGGATTTTAAAGTATGGCGTGGTGGTCGGTCGGAGTCGTTGTAGGGTTTAAGGGGGAGGACTCTGGTCGAGTTCGGTTTCGTGGTGAGGCGACGTCGAGGGGAGGATAGGGACATGTGGTCTAGGGGGAAAAGGTAGAGGAGGTGATGGCGTTGCTTTGGGCAAAGTTTGGTGGTGGACGGCGGTCTGCAGTGGCCAGGCGAGGTGATTGGGTGGATACTGTCATTCCAGGATTTTGGTTCGATGTACGAAAGTTTGGACGAAGGTAGAATAGGGGATTCTAGATGGATGGAGGCAACACGGAGGTCGAGGATGACCTGCGAGGTCGGTCGGTGGCGTGGTTGAGCGACCAGAGAGGGTGTGCACGGATACATGTGCATGCACGGTGGTTTATTCTTCTAGATGAATAAGGAGAGAGTGAGGGAAATAAAAATCTGGAAAGAAGAAAAAGAAAGGGGAAGGGGGGAAGAGAGTGGGTCGGGTTTGGGTCAAGAAAGAGAAAAGAAAGGAAAATAAAGAAAATAAGAAGAAAAAAAAGAAAAGGAAAAGGAAAAGGAAAAAAAGAAAGGGAAAGAGGAAAAGAAAAGAAAGAAAAAGGAAAAGAAAGAAGAGGAAAAAAAGAGAAAAGAAGAGAAGGGATGGAATTTATATATATACACTTATATGATAATTTATATTTTCTTCTTTTAACTAAAAATATATTTTCATTTTAAACCCGTAACTAGTTTTCAATGATATTTTATAATTAAAATGGGTAATTAATCAATTATATTATTATTTGACTTAAACTTATGGGTAATTAATGATATTTTATAATTTATTATTAGTTAATAAATTGTTAATTTGTAATTAATTTGGATAAAAAGATAAATGAAATCGGCTACATAGAGTTAATAAAATCATAAGGAGTGAATCGTCTTGAGATCTGTTATTGATAGTTAAATGAGTAACAATCTATATCTTTGCTTAACTCTATCGGATATTTATTCCTATTATACTTGTTTGTGCCATCAAATGGCCAGACGGGTTTAAATAGTTGGAACAAAATGATGATACGTTTATTTGAAAAGAGAATCTGTAATAAATTCACATATTATAATATTGTCACCCTAAATCTAAATTGTTTTTTTAGAACAATTTACCCTTTAAAAATGAATTTCCAGGATTCGAAGAGACTGGGATCAGATATTAGTGTTATTCGAAACCACTTCGATTTGAAAATCACTGCTAACCTTTACAGTTTTTGATCATAAAGTTTAATATGTCGGAATTGGATTAATCTACAAATTTAACTATTTTAAATAAGTAATCTATACCTAGACGTTTTTATAATATCGATGGATTTCGGAATAGTGTTTGGTTATAAATGAAATAAAAACTCGTCGTGTTGTACGAGTTACCTTGGTTTCCAAAGATTTTGATAACTCCAGTATTTTCAAATTAAGTGTGTTTACTCACGCTGGTTTCCAGCCTGACTCAGGTGTTATTTTATTGTAATGCTTGGGTCAGACCGAGTATTACAGATTTCAGGTTAGGACGCTTGGAGCTCAGGAGACGAGCTGGATGGCAGAGATGTATTGTATGCAATTGTTATATTCCGCTGTGTATTATAGGCTGTATATTCAACAGTTGGGGACAAGTTATCATAACTGTCCAGATTTATTTGTTGATGATTGTACTCTGATAACTTGTGTGTATAATAACAGTTATAGCTTTTCTTTGTATAAACTGCTGTTATTTTATATTATATTTTGTTCCGTTGCGATTGTGAGATTCTGTGCTGTTATTCTTGTTTTCTTATTCTATCTCTTTTTCTTAAAACACTAACAACCTGGTATTTTCGGCACTCGATTGCTTGGCACTCTATATAGTGGATGTATTAGTGTCGATTTTCGGGGGTCGAAAATTGCCCGACTGTTACATGTGGTATCAGAGCTGAAGGTTAAGCGAGAACCTTGGCTCTGTTGGGGATTACTCATTAGAGATAGGGTCAGTAGTACCCTAGAATGAGTTGAGCGTATATGAGTGCGTACTTGTTATTTTCATATATAATGGTTTTAAAAATAATTTTTGCATGAGATTATATTTGGAAAAGAAAAAAAATAACTTTTATAGATTATTATAGTATATTAAGGTGATTGGTTGTTGCTATTGAATTTAAATAAGATTATAAGACTTAAGTGGTAAAATATGTATATAACCAGATAGGAATTTGATAAGAATGAACTATACTAGTAAGTTAAGCTAGAAATGGATTCAAATTAGAATTTAAAATTCAGGAAATTGCAGAAGTGTTTTTCAAAGTGTTTTGAAATGAAATGAGTTTACCCTGATTTTGTTTTAGATAATTCTTCCAGAAAATTATTATGAAATATATGGTGTGTTTTGTCCGTGAATGTGATAATATTGATTTTTATCATAAATTGGTTATTGTGTCTTAATAAAGGATGTTTATTACAGAATAAACAATGAAAAACAGAGTGAAATGTTTATGGAAGTGAAATTATATAAGCTAAATTTATAAATATGACTTATAAATTAAAAATGGATCTTAAATGTGAAGTTTTGAATCTAGTCCCGGAAATTTTAAAAATTGTTTCAGAGTGTTGAAGGAAATAATAAATAATATTATTTAAAATATTTTTGAATATAGAAATCTTTGTCTTAAAACAAGAGTTGTTTTGAAATTTCCGAAGGGATTTGTTTTGGATAGAAACCATAGTTAGTTAAAATTCAAAGTGTGATTTGAAATGTAAAAGATTTCAAAGTTGATATGAAATAAATATTGATTTTTGAATTTTGAAATCCCCTATAGAATGAGATGTATAACCCAAAGGGAAATATGTTTTTGAACTTATAAGTGGGAAGTGATATTGATAAGAAATTTAAATTTGGAATGTAAAATTTAAATTGAGTAAAGTTTAAATGGATTGAACGAATGAGGAAATTTACTCAGGGTAAGTTAATTAAGTTTTGAGCTTATAATCTGAAATTGGAAATTTCAAGGTGAAATTGAAATTTAACTTATGAAAGTTAAATGAGTTAGATTGTAAAAGGAAAAGGTATGGATTTGATAAGAGTTGCAAAAGAGGTTATGTATGAATGATTTCAAAACGATTTTGAAATAAAACGGGTTTCAAACTCTGGAAATTTGTGATGGATACTATTATTTGGTGTTTTAGATAATTTAGATGTTTATTTACTTTGACATATCCTGCTATCATCCTGTTGTTTTTTATGGTATATATAAAGCTGTAAATTGGATTATTTCGAATAAATTAAGAAATGGATTGAAATGATATATATGCCCTGAAATTGAATAGAAATAAAATTGAATATGGAAATGGAATTATTTTGAACCTAAATTCGAAATATTGAAAATGACTTTGTCAACCGGAATTGTTTAAAGAATTGGGTTTAAAAATTTGAAGTTATAATTGGGAAATAAATTGAATTCCGAAAATTGATTTGTTCTAAAAGATTTGAACTCTCACTTGAACCTTGAAATAAGTTTAAGTAGAGGTAATTTAAATGAATATTTGAAATTTGGGCTCAGAATTGAATTATTTTAAAGATTTAGATCGTTAAATTAAATATTAAGGGTTACTTTGGTTAAGTGATTAAATCGATATTTTGAAAACCGAACTCGAATTTATATAAATCAAGATGGTTTAAAATTTGAGAATGGAATTGAAATTAATTCAAATTGGAATTGAACTGAATAAATTGGAATTGTTATCAAAGTTGAATTAGTTGGAAGTCGAAATGGGAATTGATTTGAATGGGAATCGAAGTAAATTCAAATTGAAATCGGAATTGAATCAATGGAAATGGAAACTGAAATTGATTCGAATTGGAGATTGGAAATTGAATAAGTTTGATCTTGAAACTATTTTTAAATAAATTATTTTTACTATAAACTGTTTAAAAATCTATTTTCTTAAATATTCAAATTATTTTGGATTTTCAAGCTATTTACTATACAAACCATTCTTTTTAAAACTCAAACTATCTTATATTAACTATTTTAAAACTATTCAAGCTTTTCTAAATTCAAACTAGTCAGAGTGGAAAATATTTATATTTGAATCATGGATTTAAATACGAATTGTGATAAATTGAAGTTATAACCCAAATGGAAAGACAAAGCAAATTTGAGTTGGAACCAAAATCGTAATATTAAGGTAAAAATGATTTTGAAGCAAGAATAGTATATTTTGAGAAAAATATGATGATTTTAAAATGAAGATCTAATAGTTACTATAATGGGAATTTTCCTTATAAGAAGTAAGAGTTATTACAAATAACTTTGTAAAGGGAACGAACTTGGGAAAAAAATTTTGATTTGGCATTAATGATGTTATATATTTGTTATATATTCAAACTTTTCCTTGTTGAATTTATAATCAGAAGAAAAGGATCTTTGAAAGATATTTGGAATACTAAATGAAGTTTACATAAGTATGAAGTGGACACGAAAAATTTTTGATCCGAGAATTATTCGAGTTGAAAGAATAATCTTATATGTATATGATAATGAAACTGAAAGGGTTTTGGAACTCATTGATTTTAAAAGACTTTTGATTTTGGCAAATAGTCAATTTTGGAAAATTTGGTAAACCAAATTTGAGAATTATCGATTTTGAAGATATCGATTTTGTATAGATGAAGTTTATATACGATGCATATAAAGAGTATAATTTGAAAGGTACTATATATGTATATAGTAAGATATGTTTTGAGAAAGGTATGGAAAAAAGGCACCCCTAATGAGAGTTGAAACTTATAGTAGGGGATCCACTAGGTGTTTCTGCCTAGAACCCGAAGGGCGGGTTCAATGAAATTGGGATCTCAGAGGATGTCCGGACAGAAACTCGAGTTCCTGATGATCATTTGTTGGGTAGCATAAGTCAGGTGGTCCTGATGCCTACAGTTACATTGGGTTTTGCCGTGATGGCAACGTAACCTTTGTTGTAACTGCGATCTATCGTAGTTCCATAGAGTAAGTCGAGTGGCAGTGATTGCCTACAATCTACGTTTGATTTCGCTGGGATAGCGACGTAACATCGGTAGATTGCGATCTATGTGGTTTATTTTCATAGCGGAATTTGTGTGGCAGTGAGTGCCTACAGTCTACATTGGGTTCCACTGGAACAGTGACATAACTTTGTGTAGTCTGCGATCTATGTGGTAAAGTTTCATTCGGCAGCGTAATTCGAGTGGTGCTAATGCCTACAGTTACATGGGTTTTGCTGTAATGGTAATGCAACCCTGGGTGTAGCTGCGATCTGTGCAGTTCCCATGGCGAAAGTCGAGAGGTGCGGATGCCTACAGTTTTCTTATGGATTTCGCCGGGATGACGACGCAATCTTCGTGCTAACTGCGATCCATGGGAGGGAGTGATGCTTTCCATAGCATTTTTGAAAAGAGGTTTTCAAGTATTTTCACTTTGTGTTAAAACGGGTCTACTAAGTACTTATAGATTTTCAGTCCTACGCCTGATCAACGTATGACTAAATTTCTATGAGAATAAGGATGGACTTGTTTAAACATCGAGTTATGAAAAGTATTTTTATATAAAACTAGCTTAGTAATATTATGTAATTTTAAAGTGTTTTAAATTGTATAATTAAAAGAGTAAAGAGTTAAAATGTTTAGAGATGATTAATTAATAATAAACATCAAAAAAATTAAAACTCTTGCTTCGTTCCTTTTCGAGGACGAAAAGTTCTAAAGGGGGGAGGAATGTAACGACCCGAATTTTTAACATATGTTAATTGGGTGATTAGCTGATTTAAATTTTTGGGATATTTATTTTGATTGGTCGAATAAATAAATTTTCTGATGTTAAAAATACTTGAATATATATATTGATTTAAAACTATATTCAAATTTGAACTATAACTTTCTGGATATGATGGATATGATAAATTTTATAGAAAAATGTATATAAACTCCACCATTTAAAATTTAAGATAAAATATCCATAAATGTATGTATATATATAAGCCATATGATGATTAAAAATATATATATAAGTGTGTGCGTGTGCATATATATATATATATATATATATATATATATGAATGTATGCCCATATGAAAAATATGTATAAATGTATATATATATATGTTATGACAAATTTAAAATAAAATATATATGTATAAGAATAGGAATAAATACATAAGTGGCTAATATTATATTATAGCTTATAAGTAAAAACTATATGAATACAAACATGGCTTAGGAAAGTAAATATATATATATATGTTGCATAAGTAAAAATGTGTCCATATGGTAAATAAAGCTATGTTATATACATGTATATAGGGTCAAGCTGGATATGAATATATGTAAGGGTATATATATGCATGTAAACATACAAGGGAATATAGCATTAAATGCATATCCTCTCAAGCATATATTATAGCAAATCCCTCTTTCAATTATCAAATCAACTATGAAATCTTATTCTTTTTAAATCAGGTCAAAACAATTTTTCAAATCAAAATTAAAAGAAATATAAAGGAGGATGTGAAGCCTGTACAAATATGCAGCCACCCAATTGCTTACCCAATACACTTCCTCCTCTTATATAACCTTGCCTTATTCGTTTTGCTCACATATGAAAAAAAGTAATACCAACCGCCATTAAAAATTATTAAGAAATCAAAACAACTCAAGTATAGGAGATCAAACAAAAACAAGCAGCATTTTTCAAAGTAGGCTTTGTTCGAGAAAATAAACTATGAGTAAAACATACCTTTTATATACTTTAAATTATGATTATGCTTGAATGTGTAACCTTGAAGTGGTGTTGTCAAGTATGCTTGAAAACAGAAATACATGTATGCATATATGTGAAGATATGTTAAGTTATAACTAGAGGAAACTAAACTTGTACATTATTTTTATCTCTGTTCTGTATATATATAAGAAGATGCCATGCCTAGCTTCAAAAATTCCTACCTCTCAATCAAATTAGAGTTAGGTTATGATGTAAAAATAAAAAATGTTTGTTTTTGACTATATTTTGTTTTAAAATCTGTTTTATTAAATATTATCTAGTATAGAGGGATAAAAGTATAGAGTTCAGTAAGTTAACCCAAATTTGTAAAGAATTCGAATATCATACTTTGGGTTTTTCTTTATGTGAACATGATCGGCATGGAAAATGATGAATTTTGGTGGTGATTTCATGATTTTTAGTTGTGTAAATAATGAGATAATAGGAGATGAACAGTTTGCGGTCTTTGTCCAAATTACGGTGTTGCCGTCGATGGTGGGGTTCAGCGTTTGGCCAGAAGATAGCTCGGAGGAAGGGAGCGTGGTAAAAATGGCATTGGATTTTAAAGTATGGCATGGTGGTTGGTCGGAGTTGTTGTAGGGCTTAAGGGGGAGGACTCTGGTCGAGTAAGGTTTCGTGGTGTGGCGACGTCGAGGGTAGGATAGGTACATGCGGTCCAGGGGGAAAGGTAAAGGAGGTGCTAGCATTGCTTTGGGCGAAGTTTGGTGGTGGACGGCGGTCTGCAGTGGCGAGGCCAGGTGATTGGGTGGATACTATCATTCTAGGATTTTGGTTCGATGTACGAAAGTTTGGACGAAGGTAGAATAGGGGATTCTGGGTGGATGGACGCAACACGGAGGTCGAGGGTGACCTGCGAGGTCGGTCGGCGGTGTGGTTGAGGGTGTGCATGGATACATGTGCGTGCACGGTGGTTTGTTCTTCCAAGTGAATAAGGAGAGAGTGAGGGAAATAAAAATCTAGAAAGAAGAACAAGAAAGGGGAAAGGGGGAAGAGAGTGGGCCGGGTTTCGGCCAAGAAAGAGAAAAGAAAATAAAGAAAAGAAGAAAATAAAGAAAAGAAGAAAAAAAGAGAAAAGGAAAAGGTATAGGAAAAGGAAAAAAAGAAAGGGAAAGAGGAAAAGAAAAGAAAGAAGAGGAAAAAAAGAGAAAAGAAGAGAAGGGATGGAATTTATATATATACACTTATATGATAATTTATATTTTCTTCTTTTAACTAAAAATATATTTTCATTTTAAACACGTAACTAGTTTTCAATGATATTTTATAATTAAAATGGGTAATTAATCAATTATATTATTATTATTTGACTTAAATGTATGGGTAATTAATGATATTTTATACTTTATTTTTAGTTAATAAATTGTTAATTTGTAATTAATTTGGATAAAAAGATAAATGAAATCGGCTACATAGAGTTAATAAAATCCTAAGGAGTGAATCGTCTTGAGATCTATTATTGATAGTTAAATGAGTAACAATCTATATCTTTGCTTAACTCTATCGGATATTTATTCCTATTATACTTGTTTGTGCCATCAAATGGCCAGATGGGTTTAAATAGTTGGAACAAAATGATGATATGTTTATTTGAAAAGAGAATCGATGATAAATTCCCATATTATAATATTGTCACCCTCAATCTAAATTGTTATTTTAGAACAATTTACCCTTTGAAAATGTATTGCTTGGATTCGAAGAGACCGGGATCGGATATTAGTGTTATCCGGAACCACTTCGATTTGAAAATCACTGCTAACCTTTACGGTTTTGATTATAAAGTTTAATATGTCGGAATTGGATTAATCTACAAATTTGACTATTTTAAATATGTAATCTGTACCTAGACGTTTTTACAATATCGATGGATTTTGGAAAAGTGTTTGGTTATAAATGAAATAAAAACTCATCGTGTTGTACGAGTTACCTTGGTTTCCAAATATTTTGATAACTCCAGTATTTTCAAATTAAGTGTGTTTACTCACGCTGGTTTCCAGCCTGACTCGGGTGTTACTTTATTGTAATGCTCGGGTCAGACTGAGTATTACAGATTTCAGGTTAGGACGCTTGTAGCTTAGGAGACGAGTTGGATGGCAGAGACGTATTATACGCAATTGTTTTATTCCGCCGTGTGTTATAGGCTGTTTATTCAGCAGTTAGGGACAAGTTATCATGACTGTCTAGATTTATTTGTTGATGATTGTACTTTGATAACTTGTGTGTATAATAACAGTTATAGGTTTTCTTTGTATAAAATGTTGTTATTTTATATTATATTTTGTTCTGCTGCGATTGTGAGATTCTGTGTTGTTATTCCTGTTTTCTTATTCTATCTCTTTTTCTTAAAACCCTAACAACCTGGTATTTCCGGCACTCGATTGCTCGGCACTCTATACAGTGAACATATTAGTGTCGATTTTCGGGGGTCGAAAATCGCCCGGCTGTTACACATATAAATGGAGATAATTTTTTTTACCAATTTCTACAATCATTTCTTGATGATATAGTCTAATCTATAGTGTTAAATTAATTATCATTCAATTAGATGCTTTCGCATTTTCAACAACTAATACCTTGTTAATCAGAACTCACATGTCATTATTTAAGTGCACCAAAATAGTTCTATTCCTAAAATATTCTCGTTAAAATTAATTATATTCACTTTTGATCAAATAAAAATGGATATTATTTCACAAATAAACTTGGCATATGGCGATAATAGTTTAAGATTTTGGATGTGTTCACAAGCAAGTGTTTCATTTTACTCTCCACTTATTATGATTTCTATGATAACAACATTTGCGATTTATATTTCCAATAAACCTTTTACTATGTTTCTTATACTTCTAGGTTTATGTAACGATTACAAATGCAAGTTTTATATCTTGTATGTAAACTCGAGGAGTAAAAAAATGATAATCTTCCATGAGAAAATATTTTAAGAAAGGGACTCACATTCCTTCTCTTTATGTTTCTTTAAATAAACCGGATAATTCCTTTCCCTCGTCCCTTGAGGAATGGTGACAATCAAATTCTCTTTCCTTCCAACCTTTTATTTATTATTAACACGTTTAATTTTTTTTCTACCTATCATGGAGTCAAATCCATAAGCGAAGATAATTATTAGATCATCTTTGTTTTGCCTAAGTGCTTTTCGATTGTTCTTAATATTTTAAGAGGACTAACTAATTCACTTGAGCGAGTTCATCATTATGAATGGATCTAAATATGGCATCGGTTTCCAAGAACAATATCTATCTATAAGTTTGGGTCTAGTAACGTGTTCCATCTCAACAAAATTCTCGATGTACTCGATGATATTAAACATAAGAGCATGCACTTCTCTTCCTTACCCATATTTGAATGAAACAATTTCTTTGAATTACCAAACCATGTAATATGAGATTTTCACCTACATTTATTGTACGCGATTGAATACGAAACAAATATCCATATTCATGTTTTGTTTCACAGTACTCAACACATGACATTGGGAAATTCCATGGTCAAGTAATATAGGCTTGAATGTTTTAATCTTATTAATAGTGGTTGTTTTATTTGGATCCTATATGAGAATTAGGGCAATAACATCTTAAGGTTTAATGGGAGTATTATATCACATTTCAAAGTCAATCTTTTATGGTTCAAATTAACGAGTATTTAAATTTTCAAGAAACAATTTCTTATAGACTTTACATAGTGAATAGGATAATAATTGCATATGTTCCTATATTTATTTAAATGTTTTAACATAACTTTTTGCTAAGGTTTCCACTAAATTTTACATATATTCACAAACGCTAAGGAAAGTGCAGAAATTCTAAGAGTTCTTTTAGTGGTGTTAGAGCCTATATATCATGTATATGCAACTTCAAGTATGGTCAGCAAATCATGGTATCAATAAAAGGGTGAATAATACATCATTGTTTATATTGTATATAACTCTTAAAATTATAGACATTTCTCGTGATCACCATTGTGCCCTTGAGTGTTCTCAACAAATCATAGAGTACATCAAAGACTAGTAAACTATCATTTCATGATGCGTAAGTAATTGTATGGCCCTTGAGTGTACCCAAAAATACCATTTAGTTTTCTTACCAATCTAGGGACACACAAGGCTTCTCTAGAGAATGTAGAAAATTTAAATATGCTAAACAACCATTGATATACCATAGTAGATCGATTTTTGTGTAAATGATAAAGAAGAACCTTTATCTAAAAGTTTATAATACATAGAACTATATTTGAGTGCCATAAATAACAAGGGATGACAAGTATGTGGCATTCTACGACATGTCAAAACCAGTTATAACATACACATTGCTTGTATCCTAATGAGTTTATCATTTGGTAATATTTAGCATAATTTTAACTCATTAAAATTATTTGTTTTAATCAATTAAGTTATAACTTTCATAACTTTATTTTATTTCAAACAATTTTGACATTACACATATAACATTATAGTTTATTTCATTTAAATTCAAAAGAATTTCAATTTATTTTAAATTACTTATAAAAATTCATAATTAGTTTGTTCATAAATCTTAACAAATTTTAATTTTAATTTTAACTTCACCCAATTTGGAATTAATGATCATAACATTAGTAACATGATTCAAATCGAAACTTTTTTTTAAATTTATTAGTACACTAATGCCTTCTGGTTGATTGATTAGGTAAAGATTATTATTCATGTCATTTAGCTACATCATATATATAATAGTACATCGATGGAAATATATATTACGATGTGAAAGGAACATAGGTAAAGCAATAGGCACAATATTTATATTGGTTCGGCTATGCCTACATCCACTTTAATGTTATTTTGTTACCAATTACACACTAGATCCAACAGATTTATGATTATAATCATGAAATTCTTTCTATAATGGAAGCACTTCCCTTAAGATGTGTATGAGAAATTGGTCGAGATCCCTCTTTTTGTACATTAAGATCTGTATTTATTACTGTAGGTTGTTGTTATTGGGTCTATGAGTCATCAAGTTGTAGCTAGTTAAATGCTAAGATCCATCAAGATAAGAGAAGTCCATATCAAACACGACAAGTTGATAGATTGATACTAATCCATTTTCCTTGTGTTCTCCTTATACTTGCCATGAGTTATGTTACTTTATTTCATATTATCCTTCTTTTATGCAGCTACGCTTGTCTCTCAATATCTTCACTTTGAATAATGACCACATAAAAGAAATATATGGATAAGTGTCGATCCATTTAGGATCAATGCCGATCTATAGACTTAGCTAGTTTCCTTTTTTATTTTTCTCCTTGATATTCCCTATATTCATTAGGAAATAGGATAAAAGTGGAATATTATGTATTGATATCAATCCATTAAATGGTCGATCAAGAAGCATGGACCTGTGCAATTAAAGTGCTTAGCAGTTCGGTAGTGGTAGAAGTGCAAAATGTTATAGTGGGGATATAGCGAAAAATAGTGGACGTGTAAAATGCTTCATTGTATATAAAACAAAACAATTAAAGTAAATTGTAACATCCCAGATTTTTGAGCTATTAAATTGTGGACATTTAATTCATTTTAAATGTTCACTGAAGATTTTTAATTAATTTTGAAAACACAGAGAATCGAATTCAAATTATAAAACAAGTTATAGGTATTAAATATGATAATTCAGTTAGATTTGAATAATAATTAAATATTCGGGATTGGGATAAAAAGGTGGATTTGGGTGTAAATAGCTATAAAATGATGTTTAAATGTATTTTTAAGCTCAATTGGTTATAAATAATATTGTTGGATTTTTAGATGAATTTTAAAGTTGATAAATTAATATTTGAGATTTTATATTAATTTAAAAATGAATTTAATATTATTAAAATGCAATTTAATCAGATTTTGGTCTGGAATGAGCCAGAATGATTTTTAATGTGTTTATAAATTTTATATGATTTATTGTTAAGTTATTAAAATTTTAAAAGTGAAATTTTAAGCGGTTTCGACGATTTTCAGAAATCGCCTGATTTAATAGACGAGTTAAAATAGCCTTCCGGGGCGCAGTCTCGGAATTCGACGAAACCAGTTCCATTGGATCCGTAATAGTTAGTTATTATCGGATTTCAATTTTCGTAGCAATCGGAGTTGTCGTTTGACCGTGGCAGCTCGAAACACATCGAAATCGTTTTAACCGATTTAATTTTAAATTGATCGTTTAATTCCGTAACTCGTGCATACGATCAAATTAGCTTACGAAACCTCTTCCATTGTGTCCGGAACGCGGAAAAACCTCAGGGTAGCCTGTCGGAACGTGAGAATTGGAGGTCGTTTGCATTAACGGTTAAATTGAGATATTTTATTAATTAAATAATATTAAATTTTATATATATTAACATTTTATCTCAAACCCTAGTTAAAAACAACAGGCCGCCGTCTCTTTCTTTCCAATGGCCGATAACCATTTCGTTTCCCCTCTAAAAATCTTTCAATCCACGCAATATCGTCAAGAGTTTTCAACTACAAAAGTGTAGAGGGGAGAGAGGTCTTCGAAATGACCGGCTGTGATCGAGTTTGGTTGAAGGGATCGCCGTCAATCAGGCGAAATAGGGGTTGCGTTCGTGCTCGATTTTCGAGCCCAGGGGGAGACCGAGCTCCGTCGCACTCGGGGCGTGGGTAGAGGCTGTGGTGGGCTTCGGAGGGGAGCCGCCTGATCGAGTTCACGGTGGACGTTGGGGTTGCGATTTTCAACCCTAGTTCGTGAGTGTTGGGTTCGAATGTCTGGAGGTTTCGCGTGAGAAGAAAAAGGAGCGGGCCGCGTTTTTCCTTTTGGTAATTTAAAAAAAAAAGAAATTGTTTTAAATATTAATTCAAACTTTAAAATAGAATATCTTATGCATACGATATCAGATTGAGACGAAACTGGAAGCGATGGAATCGCAGAGAGACGTTCTACGTGATGGTGCAGATCCGGAGTCATTTCGGGCAAGTAGAAATTTGGGTTAAATCGGACACCGTCCGGTTTAATTTGAATTTCAAACACTCGCCGAAACTCAAGGTGAGTATTCTCACTCACATCTGGATGCTAGGCATTTTAAATAGTTAATATTTAAATATCTGTGTGATTGGTTGATTATAACTGTTGTTATCAGTTGGATTGATATTTATATTGTGATGTGCTAATATTTGTGATGCAGGGAGAAACAGGTTGGAGGGATCCAACTGGATTCCTCACAATGTAGCAATTATTTTATAATTGATAATGATGCCTGTTTATGTGTAGTGATGGATAAATCTGACATTAAATTCTACTGTGAAATTGTTGTATAAATTATAATTACAGAATTTAATTATTAATTGATTGAATTGGGTTTTTACGAAATAAAATGAATTGTTAAAATAAGAATTTCAAAGAATAGAATTTGAAATCTGGTTTGGATGGAAAATGTAAATTGGTAAAATTGGGATTTTAAATATTGTGGAAAATTTATCAATCATTGAATGTGAAATATAAATTTTCTGGAAATGAATTCTATGAAATTATAAATTGAGTAAAATAACAGTGGTTTATTTTAATGATGAATAGTGATATCCGGAAAAGTAAAATATGTTAAAATGAAGCTTCCGAATATAAATGTAAAATTTTAAGTGTTAATAGAATATTTTAAAATACCGTTTTCTCCATTGGGATTTTATTTAAGTAAATTGGAAATCTGGCTTTCATTGAAGAATTCACCAAAATGTTTTATTAAAAATGTTTTAAACTATATTTTTAAAAATGAATTTCCGGATATGTGAAATTGAGTGTGAACTTCGGATGAAGTTATAGATAAGTACGGAATCGGGAATTTATGTTGTAATCATAAATTGAATTGAAATAAATCGGCTGGATTTATGAGACGGGTTTTTGGAATGTTTGAATGGGAGTGTATTTCCCTGGGAAAACCAAATTAGTGTTTTTAAAATATTTCATTTAATAAAAGGGTTAAAATTTAAATTGTTAAAGAATATATTTTTAAGAAATGGTTATTTTAAAGAAGAAATTTATGAATTTTGTTTGTTTTAAGTTATTGGTAAAGGCTAGTATTATTCTTTTAAACTCCACTTTTAAATTAGTAAACCAAACCCTTATTTAAATCAAGTTTATATCTTATTAAATAATATTATTTAAAATAGTTTTGAAATTTATATTTTGAGTAAATAGATAGAAGTAATTTACATATTTTAAAGTATATTTCAGTATAAAGTATTCTAACTGTTTTTAAAAGCAAAATGTTTAAGCTTGGTTTTTCCAAATGGGAATAAATGGTAAGGCTTTACCATAAAAAAGAAGAAATTTGGGAATTCGTTTCAAAATGAGTTTTGAAATGTGAAAATATATCTTTTAAAGATATTAAAGAGAAAGATAAATAATGTGTGAGATTATTTATTGTGTGATGGATGCTTATGGATGTTTGTGAATGTGAATTGATAGTTAAATCACCGACTATCAATATTGGCCAAATGCGCTGATCGTTTCGAAGAGACCGGGATCGGGATTTATTTCTCGAATACCACTTCGATCCGGTTTGTACGTTTCATGTAACGTGTTCGGAGTCGAAGATGGAGCAGTGAAGAGCAAGGGCTAGTCGCTACTAATCTTGAGGATATTTCCAAAATGGATGTAGTAGAAGTAGTGCCTTCGGTTCCATTCGGACCCGGGATGGACTTGTATGGACGAATGCTTGCGAGACATCGTCAGGTGGGCGATGGGCATTCTAAGGGATATGTGCTATAAAGGTAACGCTTAGCCTCAAGCTTCATCAACCGGGAATGACTGAAAATCAGGGGTTATGCAGCAAGGCTTCGTGGGTAGCTCCCGCTGGAGGGTAAGGTCATCCATGTCTAGATGTCCCTTTATATTTCGGCTTAGTGGTGCGGTTGCTGATCACAACCGTGGGATGATTTTATTCGGAATCATCCAGTAAGGGATGGTTCCGGCCTTGTGTTGCAGGGGACTTAGGGTGGGTCCTCGGTACGCTGATCTAGACCAGGTACTGTGACAGGTGGTACCCCAGTGCCTAGTCATTCGTTGGAAATCCATTCTCCCTACGTGCCTTGTACGAGTTTTGTTTGTATTACCCACGTTGTGGCTAGTATGCTGGAATTTAATCATGTAACAATTTCAGCTATTTTAATAAGTATTTGTAAATAAACACTATTATAATATCAGAGGATTTTGATATAAAAAGTGTTTTAGCTATCGTAAGGTAAAAACCCGACATGTTTATTTGTGGCGTGGTCTTACGAGATGCTTTTGTTTTCAAAGAATTTTTGAAACTTTAATAATCAATTGGGTGTATTTATGATGCGCTGGTATTCCAGACTGACTCGGGTGTTATTTTATTATAATGCTCGGGTCAGACCGATTATATATACAGGATAGGATGCTATGGAGCTTAGGAGAGGAGCTGGAGTTCGAGACGTATTTCTCGTACTTGTATTATTCCGCTGCTATGATTGTTGTATTGACTGATTGACTAGTTATTGATGATTGTATTATGATATACTCTGATGATGATGTATTGTATATAAACAGATATAGTTTTTCATTTGTGTAAAGATCTGTTCTATATATTATATTTTATCCGCTGCGACTGTGAGGTTCTGATTTGTTTAGTTCTTTTCTTCTTCTATCTACTTTCTTATTCTTCTACAATCTGTCTTTTCCGGCATTCGATCGTCGGCATATTATACTGAGGAGTATTTTGTGTCGATTTTCGAGGGTCCAGAAGGGCGGGTTGCTACATAAATTTATTCCCATTCTTACATCATTTGTGTATGAAAATGAAATATTGTTTAATCTTACATAATAAAATCGAATAATATCATAATTTATGCACTCTAGATTTGGTGAGTATAATAAAATTTTAACTTACATTGAATACTTATGCCTTAGAATTAGGTCTTTCTTCATATTTTCTTTGATTTGGTTTGAGGCAGAACTAGTCAAATTAACATTTTATATTAATGTTGCTAAATCGGATGCTAAAAAGCCTTGATGTTGTAGCGGAAAATAATGAGGGTTAAAGCAAATCTTTTATTCAATAGCACTAAGCTGAAAAGCATGATTTTTGAAGAGTGCTATTTGCTATAGTGGAAATTTTATATGGAAATATTAGGGCTTTAATTGTATAGCTATTGAATTAGCCAAATCTCCACTCCCCCTTCTTGCTCCTCTTCGCAATCAATCGTATTTGAGTCTGGGATCCAATTCATCATCACTTTGTAGTATGGAATCATTAAAACGTCGCTTGAGAAAAATATTGGATAAAAAATTAATATTTATATCAAATTCTAAATAACTTTAAATTTATATTTTTAAATTTTATAATAATAATCCAAATTTAAAAGTATTTAAAATTTGAAATTGTATTCTTTATGGTTTCAAACTAAAAAATGAATAAATTGATTCATGTTTAAGCCAACCTAAGGCACTAACAATTTGGGCCTTACACTTAATCCATTCCCAATAGACAATCCATCATGATGAGCAAGGTAAGGGCCAACGGTATGGAAGTTTATGCTTGGAAAAACATTCCCGAATTCTTTCCTTAGTTAAATACCATTTCCTTATATATCTATCTGAGTGGAATTTTGATAAGGTAACACCCTATGTGTTGGTAGATTTATTCATAATAATGCATGAAGGCCCTAATATCATTGTTTGATATGGAGGATCGAGTAGTGGATAAAAGGGTTGATTTCAAAAGCTTTCCTTTTATTAAATTTACCTAATGAGAAATTTTGTGTTGCTTGAAAAAATGTGAAAATTATACTAACTCATATTTAAAATGATTCAGTTTTAATTTGATTTGAAAATTGTTTTGACACTAAATTCATTTATATACATATTTGTAAATCTAATTTCATATGAATATAACAATAAGAAATGAATTTAGAGATGTCAAAATATTTATATATTGGGATTCAATAACACCATATACATACATATACTAGCTATATTCGATCGTAATTAAGATATATTTTTGTTAAATTTATTAAGATATCTTTCTTATTAAATAGGTCCTTTATATATATTAAATTCAACATGATTATTAATTAACTTTTGGTCTCCTAATATTTTGGATCTTTACATTAATTTAAATCTAGAGTAAAATTTGATATTATATCTAATATGTATGTATATATATTATTGTTTATATGCAATGTTCTATTAAATAATTTCATTATAAAAACATGTATATATGCAATAATTAACTATAATTTTTTTTCTCTTGGCTGTATAAATAATCAAGAAACATTTCCAAAGAATTAGTTTCCAATTATGTATACAAGTTATATCTTATATTTTAATCATAATATAAAACATAAACATGTATATATAATTAAAATATAAATTCACATACATAGAGATATATATAATTAAATTCACATATATTTTTTATGGTCGAATATAGTCATGTGAATCAAGGTGACATGTTTAAAAACAAAGAAGTAGAAGCAGTACAATGAAAGAGCCTGGTGTTGTATACGTCGAAATATGTGGATCGACCATCAAAAGCTCTCTTTCCCCATGTATAGTCGGCCATAATATACAAAATAATTGAAAATTTAATTAGTATTTGACATGGCTATTAATATATAGTCTATATTAGATTTCTATTTATTTCTTCTACTGGAATAAACACATTCGACCATTCCTCTTTCCACCATAAAGTTGACCATACTTAAATATGTTATTATATATTAGTTGGTGAACATAGGAAATAAAATTTATACTGTGTATATTTTATGTTACCCTTTCTAAATGAATTATTCATTTAGATTAAGTTAATATGTAGAATAATTATCCATATGTCACTAAATTAATTTTGGTGATTTAAAAAAGTAAATTATTTGTGTATATACACACATATAATAATTATACACACACACACCCAATAACACTTCTTCCTGCACAAGTGTTTGAATTCGATATTCGATAACTAATATTTTAAAACTAAATCTTTAGTTAATTAAATTTTATTTAATATAAGATTTTCATTTAATAATATGAGTTAAATTAATAAAAAAAATTGGATAATTTATTGAATCGAATAAAATGTTTCAAATTGACTGTAAAATATATTCCTAAATATAAATAATATATATATATATATATGATTGATGTAGTAGGAATTCATTTTGTTATAGCCCAATAAATGATCAAATAAACGTAAGAGGATACCGAATTGTATAAAATTATCCGATTATCGAAATAAATCATGTATAATGAAGTGTAAATTAATTTGGAACAGGTTGAAGTATGTTTATAAATAAATATCAAGAATTTTAATTTTAATTTGAATGAAATATGAATTAAAAAGCGGATTGAATTAGAATTTGAACTGATTTGTAATCAGGCCAAAGTAATTAAAAGCCAATCCTATCTTTCTCCTTGGTTCAAGAAGCTTCTTTACCATTTGTTCTAGTCAAAAAAAGAAGTAGAACATGACCCTTGTTTACCTATTTCAGCTCAGAATCATCAAATCAAAACCACAAGTGATACTTTTGAAAAAATCCATTCGACCTGGTACTGAAGGAGACTGCGAACACAACCTTGGCAGGCTATGTGGAATCATAGTTGCATGCGATAGCAAGGTAGAGAACATCGTGATTTGAAGCGATGTGACCTAGGGATGGTGAAGGTGTTGGCGTGTAGGTTGTGCGAGAACTGGTGATTAGTGCGAATAGGATTAATGTGGCTGAAAGTGGATCAAGGATAAGTCTATGATGTTTGTGCAGTGATGTGGAGGTAGCTGCATTGTATCGACAATAGGGCTGAGATGAACTTGTTCACCGATTTGGAAGCTCGAGTGTTATTTCGGTGAGTAAATTAGTAAATTCTTTTTACTCGCAGCTATTGTCTAATACTTTCCCTTGTGTTGTTTGATTGATGTTGTTTGGATTATGCATTAGTTGTGGTTGGTTGCTTGAGTTTTCTTACATTGTTTGTGTCGGTTATTTTAGATAACTTACCACTATAATTTAGATCATATATTCTATGATTTGTTGATTGTTTAGTGTCGGGTTGTTTGTCGATATGGACTGAAATTGGTGAAAATGAATTGCATATATTTTTGATTGATTATTATTGTGACAAGATAATATATGTTTGATCGATTATTGTTCTGATGGGATCACAATAGTAATTGTTCAAGGGGGAATAAATTAAAATAGAATGATTTGAAAGTAATAAATTATTTTGGAAATAAGTTAATAAATTTTTGGAATGTTTTTCTTATTTAATATTGAAGAGGTTGTAACTAATGGAAAATTTGAAAGCGAATGATTTTAGAAAAATCTAAAAGAGAAATAATTTTGAGAATTGTACGAATAGAAATTATTTGGAAATGATGAATTTTGAGATTTTATTAAATAATTGAATATTTAAATATTTATATTATTATTCATTTATTATTGATTTTAAGGATATTTAAATAATGTTTTTGAAAATATAAATTAAAATTTATATTTTTAAGCGATTGGTTAATTTTATCCAAATTAATGAAAATGGAAGTTGTAAATAATACTTTGGAGCAATAGTATGTTGAATGCAATTTATTTATTGAACGAAAATTTTCATTTTTAAATTTTATTTATGACTTTAGGAAGATTATTATTATTTTTATTTGAAATTCCTTATAAGAAAATTCAAATTCATTAAATTCATCGTTTAAAGGAAATCTTGAATTATAACACTCATTTATTAATATTATTATTTTCACATATTAGAGAGCTTTAAAAAAATATGAATTATTTAAGGAGTTTTATAGGATTTGGGAAAAAAATATGATTTATAACTTTCTTGCCAATTAAATTAGAGGTTTGTGGATATTTATTTCTGAACCGAAAATAGAATTTAAGGAGAGGTGGAATTTTATAAATTTATTTCCTTTCAATTTAATAGCTTATATTCAAAATTATTTTTAAGATTTTAAGAGGATGTATATTTTAAAACCCCTTTTAATTAATAAATAATAGAGTTGTCTAGTTTGAGTGCTTTATATTTCTATGTAATGAGGAATTAGAATAAATAGAGTTATAATACCGTTTGGGATGGGGCATTATATAATATTTCTCGGGTTATTCTTTGGACTTATTATATAAAATTATTGTGCGACGATGAGTGCACTTTACGAGCACTGAGTAAACGAGCGAGTAACACCGGGTGGTATGAAACACCTGAATTGATATTTGTTCGACTACTTTCTGTAAGTTAATATCACCCTAACAGGGTCGAGTATACGGGGTATCATATTTATGATGATGCATGTGAGAGTGTGCAGGTTGAAAATTAAAAGAGTGTCTATTTGTTGTGTGCATCCTATTATACGTCTGGAAGTAAACTAGGTTGGCTAGTATCCATTCCAATGGCCTGATTGCGGGGTCGCTCCCTGAACTTTTGGCACACATGTTAATGTATATGTTGAGAGCTATGACTGAGAGCCACTTCCCCTATGTCAGGGTGAGCAGATTATTAATAATAGGGCCACTAGTAGGTTTATAACTAATGCATAGTGTTGCCTTTCAATGTATTTATGGCATGCAATGGATAAGGGTCGTGATGGTCATCAAGGTAACTAAGACTATAGGAGTAGCACTGAGAATATATGAGAAAGGCTCTTGAGTAGGTTGAGAGGTGTCTATCTTTCATTTGGTTGTAGATGATGAGATAGCATGAGATGTTATAAACACTACTTATTCGCCTATATGAGATCATTATATTACTACCTAAGAGCTAAGTCTAGGTTGAGAACTGATCTTGTCATTTGTCAAGACAGATTCCAAAGTAGATATTATGCTGTTGAGAGCACATATGACTGAGAGTCCCGATGATTATCCACAACACCGAGAGTCCTGATGATTATCCATGACACTGAGAGACCATACGGTTATTTCTTTGGCTGAGAGCCAAGTTGAATTTATGAGATTGAAAGTTTGGATGATTATTATGTGATTATCAATCTCTTGGATTGTGTGTAAGATTAAGAGTCTATGCAGTTGAGTAACCCCGTACACATCGATTATATAGTTATCGAGGATAGATAGAGATACTGAGAGCATAAGTCAGACCTTGTACCTATTTTTACATGGTTATTTGAAAGATAACCTGGCTATCGAGAGTATTCCATATTTATATTTTATGTTTGTTTGATTTGTGTGATTGTTATGTGTTATATTTATTGAATGAGACGGACCCCGGGTATGTCTATATTATGATTATTTGAGATAATCAAGGCATTGTTGAGAGTATTTCCTTTTGTATTGTAGATGAGTTTTATACATGATTATAGTTAAATTATATTTGTATCTCCCACATTGTTATATGCCCATTTGGTGGGTTGATTAGCATTTCTTGGATTAGGTTATCTTTTAGTGTGCATGGTTTTGAGATATGTTGACATATTGGATATTCACGTGCCACTTGTGTTGCACTTGTTTATATCATGTTAGTTGTTAATTTATATTGAGAACTACATTCTAGACATTGTCTAACCCGTGTATTGTTTATATAATAGTCAGTTAGTTTGAGATGGTTCCTGGGACAGATGACTAGTATATGGATGTTGAGCATAGATGAAGGATATGATATTATTATCTATCACAGTATATTATATTACGCCATGATTTTCCGACATTGAGTTGTATTGTATATATGTTGTGTAGTTTTGAGATAGTGGGAGATTGGTTTATTTTATATCCCACTTAGATTTGTAGATATTTGTGTTATATATGTTATTGCTGCATTATTGACTTTGCATTCTCTGTTATTTTGTTCTATCCTCGAGGCATACGTGTTTATTTATTTATGCTAATACCATGCAAGTACATGTGAGTATTTTATGACTTCTTGAGATACATATCGGTGTTAGAATATTCATGTGTGTATCCCCCTACAGCCTTATTCGACATATTATTTGATAGTATTACCTGATAATACTCTTGGATAGTATGGATATAGAGGTGGGGTGTTCCAACGTGATATCAGAGCAGGTTTAGAACAACGTAGAGTATAAGAGACATGAATCTGGTCTTAGATGAGATAGGGTCCCTATTCCTTGGGTGTATAGTAGATTAATACTTAAGTGATAACAATAGTATACGAGGATTATTGGGGTAATCATCTAGAGATATATTTGTATCTTTCTTATTATCTTTATTAATAATTGGCTTGGAAGCGCAATCTTTTGGTCCAACCATGAACTTCCCAAAATACCCTTCACTCCTATATAATTCAAAGATTATCTATATCAATCCCTTTAAAAGCACCTAAAAAAATTATGTTATTTCTAACCTATTATTTCTACGTTGGACTGGAACAATTCAAACAAGTTAAAACTTGAATATTTAAATGAATATATTTCTAGATTCGCCTGTTCACTAAAACGAGAATATGTCAAATATGCACATCTAGATAATAAAAGATTCTTCTGGATAATTCAACACATTTTTAATGATAGTTATAATACCTTAGATGCCACATTTTTTGGTATAAGTGTAAACTAAAAAAAATGCTCATTTATCTTAATATCACTTAAAAATTGGATCCAACTTCTTTTATAAATTAAAAAATCCCCTCTATAAATATTACCAAATCTTAGTTGCCCTTAAATATAGGATCTAATAAATAAACCTACATAAATATTACCAAATCTTAGTGTTACTTAAATATAGTATGCAACAAATCAATTTTCTTTACAAATTCAAAACTTCTCTTTACAAATATTACCAAATCTTAATAGAACTTAAAATAAGATCTAACAAATTAACTTCTTTTACAAATTAATAGAAACAAAATCCAAATTATCACCAATGTAAATGTTGCAACTAAAATAGAATTAGAAGAACAAAAATTCAATCTAATAACAAATAAACTTTTTGAATATGTTAAACATATTCACTTTATATGTAACGGCCCGCTTTTCCGTACCCTTTGAGTCGACAATAAACCACACATGTCCAACCCAAATTGAATGAAAAGACGGATCTTTAGGGGGTGAAAAGAAAATAAAATAGAACATAATCTCACACGAATGGAATAACATATATTATTTCAATAATAATTTTTACAGCGGAAAATTTTAAAATATAATATCAGAGTCTAACCTAGATTCAGCCTGGACAGTTATAAACCTCTGTCCTTATAAATGCTGAAAACAACAAAACAAATGCAATAGATGTAGCGGATAATAGAATACGTCCATACGATGATGAAGATCTCCAGTTCTCCTCTGGAAACTCCAAGCGTTTTTAGCTAAACCTGAAACTACTCGGATCTGACCCGAGTATTAAAAATACCCGGATCGGGCTTGATAAACCAGCGTGAGAAAAACTCAAATAATAAATGACACTGTCATATATCAGCCTTGAAAATAAAATCATTTTAAAAAGAAAGAGTATCTCATAAGACCACCCCGACACATATACACTAACGGGTTTTTACCTTATAATAACTAAAACACTTTTATATGAAAACATGTGATATTATTTCTAATGTTATTCTTTTGAAAACATTTGCAAATAAACTTATTAATCTTAGGCGAAATTGTTATATTATTAAATTCCAACATACTAGGTTTACAATCAAGTCCAAAGGCACTTATCAGAGAACGGATTCCATACAAATGACAAGGTAAAGGACTACCTTCCGACAGTACACCTCTAGAGGGATCCACCTAGGGTCGAGATACTCGGCGCCTAAACCAACACAGAACCGGCCTACCACTTCCCGGATAGTACCGAATATGTCATCACCCCGGCCATTACCGACCTTTAACGGGATCCCAAGTCATACATTCACCACATACTTAGACATGTGTAGAGTAATCTAGAAGGGTGATGATATCTCCTAATGGGAACGACCCACTTAGCCCTGGTGCTTCTACCATGTTTCTGTCATTTCTGGGTGATGAGGCCTAAGGTAAACGATTACCTTTCACATAACACGTCTTCTTTCTTCTTTGAATGTCACATTGCCATTCCATAATCACATGACTGATTTCTACAAACATATAACCTCTGAGCTCGTATGTCTCAAAGAAAGTGTTAAGCTAAGAGAAGTTGTCTTCTCCGCCACCTTATAGATTTACGTTTTATAGAGATCACTCAATGTAATTTAGAATGCAATGTCAGACATTCGTCCATACAAGTTGTCCAAGAACAGGACAAACCAAAGGTACTCTCCTACTCCATTAGTAGCGAGAAGTCCTTGCATTAGAGATTTTCACAACAGAGCTCTACTGCTACCATATGATATGGTAATTTTCACCTTAAGGGACTAGTGGCAAATAGCCATACATCATGAAGATCTTCATCTTCAAAATCATTTGTCTTCAAACACGTTTTACTTTAAACGTAGATTGGTCCGAAGTGATTTTAGGATAGGAATTACCCAAGTCCGACCCCAGTTCCTTCGAAGCCAATCATCGCTTTAAAAGATATTAAGTTCATATGTGGATATCAATCATCAATCAATTACTTCATCTTTTATTTAAATCAAATATCTTTCTTAGATATATTCTTTTCAATTTATTCCATTTTCTTTTATATGGAATCATTAAGCCTCATTTATTAAATCATTTGATTTATTAAACCTCTTTAGATCCTTAGATAATTCCAATCATTTTCTCTTTTACTTAGAAAAACCATTTCAAATCATTCATTAAATCTTAATCAAAGATTTCTTTCTTAACTTCAAATCATATTCTTGCAAATCAAAGATTTTCATAACAGAGTACTACTACACCTTAGATATGGTAAATTTCACCTCCAGGGACTAGTGGCAAGTAATCCTACATCATGAAAATCTTTATCTTCAATATATTTTTATTTCAAAAACTAGTTTGAAGGGGTTTTCGGATAGGAATCACCCAAATTCGATCCCGATTCTTCGGATAGGAATCACCCAAATCTGATCCTGGTTCCTTCGTACTAATCATCGATAAAAAGATGTTAATTAGTTAATTAATATTCAACAATTTGTTTCTTTTTGTCTTGGAAAAACTTAAATATGATCTTTTTAGAGCATCCGGGCTTTCCTTTCGATATGTTCCACCTCTCGCCTAAGAAAAGGAAATATAGGCCAGGTAAGTTTAGGGCACTGGTTGCTCCATTTCTAACCTTAGTTAAACACCTTGTTTTATCTTCCTAGATCTTATAGGCGGGACAAATTTTCTAGTCATTTTTGCATACTCAGTTTGTTATTACATTCAATTTTCTTCACTTTTTGTTTAAGAGGTATAAACAATTCCTCTTAACCATTTATTCAAACTCTTATTAAAACTTCCAAATCATCTTTAAATTACTTAATTATTCTTTTAAAATCATTCACAAAAGATTTAGGTAAAAATTGTTAAGTTTAAAACTACATTTCAAAAGTTATTTAAAACTGTTGTGAAATGTGTTGCGAAAAGTGTTACAAATAGTGTTTTAAAAGCAATATTCTTCAAAACGACTTTTATATCATTTAGAAATCTATCTTTTCAACTTAAATCTCTTTTAAAATATTTTTAGAATCTATTTCATATTTTTAAAACATTTAAAAAAAATCATTTATAAAGAAATCCTTTTTTGGATTTCGAACTGTAAAACCGCGGTGTTTTTAGAAAATTGTTTTGGACATATTTTAGAATCTACTTAATGAATCTTGATTTACTTTCTTTGTTGGAAAACTATAGATATAATAGTCCAGAAAATTCTTATCTCGAAGGATTCCGAGCTATATTCCACTTTATATACTTATTTAACTTTTATGGCACGAAATCGCGAACTACCGTTACACGACGCACCTAGTTTTGACTTGTTTTTCAATTTGTTTTCAAATTTCTTGGAACACTTATAAATATTTATAAAACATTTATAAATCATTTTAAACTTATTTTAAATAATATTTTTATTGACATGTGATATGTTGTCCCAGTGACATGTTGTATATAAAGTACCATTTAAAAAACAATATTTTTATATTTCAAACTCATATTCCATTTCATTTCATTTTATAATATTATATTATTATAATATCATTTTTAACCTTTTTAGATTATTTAAAATCATTAAGAGGCAAAATAATTTCCATACACATATTTGTATAAATTTAATTCTCATTTAATTAACTATGGTTAATTACTAATCATTTCTCTTATCATTATCAAACCAACTTATCAACAACATAAACAATCACATAATCAACCAATTTGCAACCAAGTTATCAAACATTTAATCATCCAACATATTTAAACTTTCATTTCATTATACTTGAAATAATTTATAGATTAATTAGTAAATACGAGTACTCACCTTTAACTTAACCAATTCTTCCTACCAACATTCCTATGCAAGAACACTTCAGTAAATCATCTTAAATTCACCAAACCATCACCTAAACTATTCTATCATGCTTCAAAGTGCTCGGCCACCACCTTCAAACGTTCATAAGCGGCCACAACAGATTGTCCAGCATCCTCCATCATTTTTCAACTTTTTAGATTCTAAACCATGTTTTGGTGATATTCTAAGGTCTTTGGCAAAGTTTGGTGGAGTTTTGACTTTGTTTGATATGGTTCTGAAAAAGTTAGTAAGGAAATGGAAGAGAAGAAGCCATTAAAGCTCTAAGGAAGAAGAAGAAGAGAAAAGAATGGTTTGTGTGAGAGTGGAAGAGATATGCATGGCTATTTATAGAAAAAAAAAGAAGTGGCAAGTTACCAAAAATCTCTTTACCAAATTACCAAAATAATCTTACTTGAACTTAAAGTAAACTTACTTTTTAAACACTTACCATCACTTAACATTTCTTACTTTATGTCATAGTCACTTAAGAGCTAAGCAAATATATTTGGACGGAAAAGTGGCTAAGAGAAGATTTGGTTTGATTTTGATGTGATGTTTACTTATTACTTTTGTTATTTACTTAATCACTTTTCTTAATTATATTCTAGAATTTTCTAATCATGTTTAGTAAAAGTAATCTTGCTTTATTATTTAAAATGTATAATATATATGTTAAAACATGTAAATAAAGGTGCGACAACGTTGCGACAACTTTTAATCGACAAAACGTTGATTTTCGACAAAATGTTTTACGGTCACATTTTGACGTTTTAGTTAAACTATTTATTTATGTAAACCAAATTTAAAAATAAATTTGTATATTTCTATTTAAAAATATAAACACTCATAAATTAATTAAAATAATTTATTTAACCATTGAAACTTACTTTCTGAGATCAGGATTTTGTCACTTTTGTCGATACAGACAAATGTTACTATTTTGTGTATACTTCTCTTTCCAAACCTATCTAATATTATTTAAATCATATACCTTATATATTTTATATTTAAAATCATCTTAAATGTCAGTTTTAAGAGTGGTCAAATTTTGGGTCGTTACATTATAGAAAAACAATTCATGTGTGAAGCGCAATTTTTTGGCCTGACCGTGAAGTTTCAAGAATACCCTTATATGTATTTCTTTATTAATAGTTGTAATATATTTGTCATCGCACTCTTTTGGTGTCAGCATGAAATACCAAGAATGTCTCTCTATAGATATTATTATTAAGATTTAGCGTCACTTAAAAATAGAACCTGACAATTAAGCTTCCTCTACAAATTCAAAATTTCCTCTACAAATATTTACCAAGTTTTAATATTACTTAAAAATTGGATCTAACAAATAAATTACTTTACAAGTTCATTTTTATACCATTAATAATATAAATAAAAATTTAAACTAAAAGAAAAATAGAATTGAAACTTAAAAATAAAAATTCAAATTAACTACATATAACTCAACACAAAAATATGGCTAAATATTTATGGAAATCATTTTCTTTTGAACTTATTAAACAAATATAATTTGTAGAAAAACAGTTCATGTGTCTTTATCATGCACGAAGCACGTGCCGTAACGCTTATAATATGATTCTTCTATTTATTTCTGAGTGTAATCTCTGTATGAGATACGGAGTAGCTGATGAAGGTTGTGAAGGTAGAAGTAGTAGTCCGACCAGTAGTGTTGATATTGATGGTGAATAATGAACCTCTGTGTGGCTGGAGTAAGAATAGAGTTGTCCTGTTAGGGAAGCAATAAAAGACCATAATTTGAATCTCATATTGAATACATCACAATTCCAAAATTGCGATGAGGTGAGATGAATAGCAAGATTCAGTAGTGACCAGAGTTGCACATTGTAAACCGATTGATAGTTTTCTGCTGGGGGTATTTGTTTGCTTGTTGGAAAATGCACGTATTATTGTCAGTGTTTGTTGGAAATTATAGGTGCATAATGTGTGATTTTATTATTGGTTTTAGTGGTCTTTGAATTGAATGTGCATATGAGTTTTAAAAACAAAGATTTTTATTCAAATAAGCATATATTTTAATAAAATAAAAATATCATTTTATAAAGAGGTTTGAATTTTCGAACAATAATTGAGATTTTGGAAAAAAAGGAATAGTTTTGGTAAGTGGAATTTTAATATGAAGGGATTAAAATTTTGGATGATAAATATTGGTATTGAATTTGGAAAGAATTGTTTGGAGGTAGTATAATATTTTAAAGCAAATATATTTTGTGGTTAGAACATTTTCAATAAAGGTGCTTATTTTTGTAAGATACTAGAAAGTGTTTTGGTTTTGCAACCAGTTGTTTTCCGTATGAAAATATTTAAATGTATTTATTTAAAGAAAATTTCGTAGCTAATTTTGTGTTAATTTTTTGTATAGTGATTTAAGAATTCTAGTCGATGTGTGTGGCTAATTTAATCGATAGGGATTCCTAAACACTAGCACGATGCATATTAACACAAAGTTTTACGAATTAATACAATGTTTTGGGAAGAAGTGAAATATTTTAGCCATCTTAAAAATTAATATTTTCAAGGAGTTGTATTTATGCTTTAAATAAATATACCAATGATATGGAAATTGGAGACTTATTGTCTTGAAAAATAATAAACATATTTTTCAATATTTAAATATTGGTGTGATGATTGCAGACATCGAGCAATAATTGACAACTGAAGTTGATGGCAGGATAATGTTGATTACATGATCAACACTGCAGCCAATGGGCGAAATGTGCCACTAGAAATTCATTGCAAGGTATCGTCGATATTTATATTTATATTATAGAATTTAATATTGTTTGGGAGGTAGTGTTATGATTATATGGCTGCCATGTAGTATTTTTTTATCAAGACTTAGATGAAGATTGTGAATATATATTTTAGGGATGCAATGTATTGTGATATAAAAGTGTGTGTATATATATAAGTTCTCAAAAAATGAAATGAAGTAAAATTTTAAGGTTGCTACGGTTTAAACAAGAATTGAAATGGATGTATTGTTTTAAAGGAAAGTAATATATTTTGAGCTATTCAAAAATAAGAAGCAACGATTAAAATAATATTTTAAAGAAAGTTATATTCATTATTTTCAAATGGATATTATATTTCAGAAGTGAATGGTACTCGGAGTATGTATAAGTTTCAACTTAAAATAAATTTTGAAACCAACATAATGTTTCAAAGTATAAATAAGAAACAGATTGTTTTGAGGAAACTATGTTGTGAATAAATGAGAATTTTGGAAAATAATTCTAAATGGATTTGGAATTATGGTAACAAAAGTTTTGTAAATAGTTTGAAAAGGTTTGATGAAGGCTTTGGAAAGTTATTTCAAACTATTGGAATTTGTTTTGAAAAGAAATGGTAGTTACTTGGAAGTGGAAAAATTTTTAATCCTTACAAAAATGATCATAACTTGTGAAGTTTTGTTTCGATTTTGTCGACTCTTCTTTCACTGCTAAGGCACTTTAATAAGAAATAACTTAGTTCTTTATCACTTTTCAATAATTTGAAGGTTTCCAATGGAAAAGTCTGATTTGAAATTGAATTAAAACGCAGTTTTGAAAATGCAAATTTCACATGGCAGTGACGAATTGTTTTAGTTATAACTTTCAAACGGTTAGTCCAATTTCAATTACCTTACCCATTCTGTAAAGCTTATAAATTAAGCAACAACATTTTTTAGAGAGTTTTGCAAAATTATGAAGACTATTTGGTAAAAACTGCGTTTTATATGGTGGGCATGTGCATTACTTGAAAATTCTGAACTGCACCCTAGGGAAATCCCCCATAACTCGACTTGTAATTCTTATTTTTGCAATCTAAGTGATGTTTTGAAAATCTAACACATTACGAAACAAATCACTCTTTGAAATCATAAATTGACTAAGTGTTTCGACCCTAGAAAGCTTGTCGGAAAGTGGTTTAAATAAAAATGAGATGTTGTTTTAATATTAAATAAGTGCATACTTCTTATCTTCTTCGTATGCAACTAATATTCGAACGTGAGTTAAGATGAGAATGGGTACTTTTGGAGCTTATTTGGATAATTTGGCTATGATAGCTCGCTTATGCATGCTTATGTAGTAAAGTAAATTGCTTTAAATGCTAATAAAATGGTATGTTTTTTTATGGCATACCAATATATATTGTGATATTATCTTGTTTCTCCATGTTTGGATGCCCTATTGATTAAGATATATATTATTTTTAATACATTGTGTTTTTAATTTTTGGTAAAATCCTCGTACAAAGGAGATTCTACCGAAATTTTCAAAAAATCTAACACTTAGAAAATTTTTCACAAAAATTTATCGTATGTGAAAAATGTAAAGTCATTAATTAAATCTATTTGAAATAGTAGCATGTGATAATAAGTTGGAATGTAGAGCCAATTAGAGAATTGAGTAAGTTTTGGTTTGTTTGAAGTTTTTAAAATACGAAGAAAGTCAGGGTATGAGCTGTATATGATGTTTCCCTAAAGAAATTACAAGGATGCAATTTTCTTAAGAGGGAAGCCTGCAACAACCCTACTTTTTATGTCATACAAATAGATAAATTTAATTAAAGTACAAATGTTTGTATTCGATATTAGATAATTAATATTTTTAAAATAATTTTTAGTTAATTTATTTAATAAACTGAATTAAATTAATAAATTCTTTTTGAATAATTTATTGAATCGAATAAAATGATTTAAATTAAATGTGAAAATATTTTTATAAATGTAAATAATTTACACACACGCACATATATAATTGGTATTGTAGGAATTTATTTTATTATAGCATAATAAATTATTAAATAAAAATAAGTGAACATTGAGTTATATAAAATTATCTGATTATCAAAATATATATTGTATAATGAAGTGTGAATTAATTTGGAATGGATAGAAGTACATTTATAAATAAATATCAAGAATTTAAATTCAAATTTGAATGGAAGATGAATTAAAATGTAGATTGAATTAGAATTAGAATTGACTTGAAATCATGGCAATGTGATTAAAAGCTTAACCCATCTTTCTCCTTGTTTGGGAAACTTATTTACTACGTTGATCTAGTCAAAAAAAGAAAATCCCAACCTTTATTTACCCATTTCAGCCTAAATTCATCATATCAAAATCATGATCGGTTTAAAAAAGAACAAATTTTGTTCGGTCCGGGGAATTAGTGCCGGAGGAGAGTGCGGCCAAAACTTTGGCAGACATTGGGGAATTATGGTTGCATGCGATGATGAGGGAGAGAATGTTTCGATTTGGAGAAACGCGATTGAAGATAGTGAAGGTGCAGTCATTCAGGTTGTATGAGCGCTGGTGATTAGTGCGACCAGGATTGATGTGGCTTAAGCCGAAGCAAGGAAAGGTCTGTAATGTTTATGCAGCGATGTACAGGTGGCTGGATTGTGTCGATGGTAGGGCTGAAATGAAGATGTTTGCTGATATGGAAGCTCGAGAGTTATTTCGGTGGGTAAATTCATTTTACTCACAACAATTATCTAATACTTTCCTATGTGTTGTTTGATTGATGTTGCTTGGATTGTGCATTAGCTTTAGATGATTGTTTAAGTTTTCTTACATTGTTTGTGGGAGTTATTTTAGATAACTCACCACCGTAATTTAGATCATAAATTCTATGAATTCATTGAATGTGTAGTGTTAGGGTGTTTATGGATATATATTGAGTTCGATGAAATTGAATTGCATATATTTTTGATCGATTGTTATTTTGATTAAATCGCATATTTTTGATCGATTACTGTTGTGATGAGATTACATTAGTAATTTTTCGAAAGGGGAATAAATTGAAACAGAATGATTCGAAAGTAATAAACTATTTGGGAAATAAGTTTGTAAATTTTAGAATGATTTTTTTACTTAATTTTGAAGAGATTACAATAGTGGAAAATTTGCAAGTGAAATGGTTTTGAAAAAAATCCAAATGCGAAATAATTTTGAGAATTGTAAGATAGAAATTATATGGTTAATTTTTGGATTTTATTAAATAAGTGAATTTTCAAATATTTATATTTTTATTTATTTATTACTGGTTATAAGGAAGTTTAAATGATTTTCATGAAAATAGAAGTTAAATTTAATATTTTACAGTGATCCACGAATTTTATTTGATGTAATGAATTTGGAAGTTGTAAATAATACTTTGAAGTAATAGTACGCTGAATGCAACCTATTTATTGAATGAAAATTTTCATTTTGAATTTTACTTATGACTTTGGGAAAATTATTTTTATTTTTATTTGGAATTCCTTAATGGAAAAATCAAATTCATTAAATTCGTCATTTAAAGCAAACCTTTAATTATAAACTCATTTATTAATATTATATTTTTCAGATATTAAGGAACTTTAAAAAAGAATGAATTATTTTATTAGTAGTCTTATGGGAGTTGGGGTAAAATTGTGATTTATAAATTTCTTGGTAATTAAATTAAAGGTTTGCGAATACCTGTTTCTGAACTGAAAATGGAATTTGAGGAGAGACGGAAATTTTATAAACTGATTTCCTCTCAATTTAAGAATTTATATTTAAATTATTTTGAAGATTGTAGGAGGAAGTATATTCTGAAACCCCTTTCAAATCAGTAAATAATAGAATTATTTAGTTTGATTGATTTATGTTTATGTGTAATAAGGAAATAGAATAAACAGACTAGTATACCATTTTGGATGGGGCATTCAGTAATATTTCTCCAGTTATTCTTTGGACTTGTTATATAGAATTGTTGTGCCATGATAAGCGCACTTTACGAGCAAAAATTAACGAGTAACACCAGGTAGTATACGATGCCTGAGTTGACATTTGTTCGATTACTTTATGTAAGTAGATGTCACCCTAGTAAGGTCGAGTATATAGGGTATCATACTGATGATGATGCATGCTGAGAGTGTGCAGGATGAGAGCTATAAGTGTATATTTATTGTGTATGCTCTTATTATTCGTCGTGGAGTAAACCATATTTGCTAGTATCCGCCCCAGCACCTTGATTACGGGGTCACTCCTTGAATTAGCGGAACACCTATTAATGTATAAGACCGAGAGCCACCGCCCCTGTGTGACTTAGGCCAGTAGTTTGTTACTATTAGGGCACTAGTAGGGTTGTAACCAATGTGTAGCGTAGTTTTGCAACATGTTTGTGACATGTGATGATAAAGGTCATGATCATCATCGAGGTAACTAAGACTATAGAACTAGCACTGAAAGCATGCGAGGAAGGCTCCTGCAGCAGGCTGAGAGCTATCAGGCTCCCGTTTGGTTATTGTTGATGAGATAAAATGAGATGCTATAGACACTACTTATTCACCTATATGAGCTATCAGGCTCTCGTTTGGTCTGTGTGTCTTGAGTAAGAATAGAGTTTGTTCGGTTAGGGAAGCTGTAACAGACCCTAATTTTGAATCTCATGTTGAATACACTAAAATTTTAAAATTATGATGAGGTGAGATGAGTAAGAAGATCTAGTGATGATCAGAGTTGCGTAATGGAAACTAATTGATAGTTTTCCGTTGAAGGCGTTTGTTTTCTTTTTTGGAAATGTATGTATTATTGTTGATACTTGTTTGATATCATGGATGGATGATGTGTGATTTTGTATTATTGTTAGTGGTCTTGAATTGAATGTGTATACGAGCGTTAAAAATAAATATTTTCATTTTAATATGCATATAATTTATAAAATAGTGATACCATTTTATAAAGAGGTTGAAAACCATATTTTCGAGTAATATTTGAGATTTTGGAAAAAGGAACAGTGTTGATAAGATGAATATGAATTTGAAGGGATTAAATTTTGGATGACAAATATTACTATTGAATTTGGAAAGAATTATTTGAAGATAAAATAATATATTAAAGCAAATATATTTTATGATTGAAACATTTTCTATTAAGGTACCTATTTTTGTAAGATACTAGAAAGTGTATTGGTTTTGCAACCAATTGTTTTCCATATGAAAATATTTAAATATATTTATTTAAAGAAAATTTCAAAGCTAATGTCATGTTAATATATCCACTGAGTCTTTTAAGAATTCTGGCTAACGTGTCTGGCCAACGTTATTGATAGGTATTCTTAAACACTAGCACGGGGCATATGGATACAAAGTTTTAGGAAGCAATATACAGTTTTGGAATGAAGTAAAATATTCGAGCTAGTTTAAAAATTAATATTTACAAGGAGTTGTATTTAGGATACAAAATATATACTAATGATTTAGAAATTGGAGATTAATTATTCTGAAAAATAATAAACATATTTTCTATATTTAGATATTTGTGTGATGATTGCAGCCATCGAGCGATAGTGGACAATTAAAGTCGATTGTGAGGCAATGTTGATTACATGATCAATGCTACTGCTAATCGGCGACGTGTGTTGCTAGAAATTTATGGCGAGGCATCATCGATATTTATATTTATATAACAGAATTTGAAATTGTTTGGGATGTAGTGTCATGTTTGTATGCCTGCCATATAGTATTTTGTTATTATGACTTAGATGAGTGTTATGACTTAGATGAGTGATTGTTGTAGCGAACCAGAAATTCGAACACTCCGTCTTCGAATATCGTGACTTTTTGAAATATAGTTAAGTATTATAAATGGAATTTTATAACCTGTTGGACATCATTTAGTTAACAGATAAGAAAATGAAACTTGCTTTTGAAATTTGTTTACGAAATAAGTACTTCAAAAAAATATCGATAATATGACCGAAAACCGGTTTATCGATAAATGGCTTTTTAGTCAAAATAAGTTGTTCGAACTTTGGTGCACTTATCTAATGATCAAATGAGCACATCAGCAACTAATTAACACACTTCTCTTCATAAAGCAATGGTAGGTTCTAGAAGCTTCCAAATGGATAAGAGAAACTATCATATTAAGGGTATAAGAGTAAATTTGTTAAGGAAGTGATTTAAAGGAGAAGTGATGGAGATAAGCCTTCCATGACATGAAAGGAGGGTAAGAACAAGGCTAAATTGCATCATTTGTGAGCCTATACGAGGAGAAGCATACCTTTAATAATAATTCACAAATTCACAAAGCAAAAAACCAAGCTCTTTTCATGTCTTCTTCTTCTCAAAATTTATAGAGAAAATATCTACAGAACACATCCAAATAACCTCAAATTTGGAGTGGAGCCTTGGGACAATATTAAAACAATCCCTAGCTAGTTTTTTTGTACGAATTGAAGCCAAGCCTCCCCCTCCATCATAAGCCATGAGTAAATAAGGAAAAATTGCCTTATAAATCCAAGTGAAAGCAAAGGGAGGTAGGAAGGAAAGGCAATTTCAAGGAAGAGGTTGGGCTTGGATGCTTGGACTTGCTTGTTTGTTGTGTTAAAGGTGAGCTAATTCATCACTTAAATGAAAATATAACCCATATATATTTGTGTTTGATTGTGTTTAAGTTGTTTGAATTGATGTTGACATATGTTGAAATATTGGTTTTGATTCTTGCTTTGAAAGTAAATGACATATGTAATCCATATGTATGGATTTGAATGGACTTTTATAACTTGTAGTAAGGTATTGAAACAAAGCACATAGGTTATAGATGGACTTCGGTTTAGAACAGATTGGAACTCCACTTATAGCGATAGTCGCTATGAATGCACTTAGGAGTTATCTTGTATTTGGTAGATTTATATGGTACTTTGAAGAGAGATCCTTAGGGTTTTGTCACCATATTTATGATGTACCATATGTATGATTTCTACCTTGAAAAGTTTGGATAGTAATAAGTAATATATTGAAAAGTGAACAAAACTTCACTTGTGCAAAACCGCCCCATTTAACCTTGACTTTTGGACTTTAAATGGTTCCAAACAAACGTTAGTTTTATGTTTTTGTTTCCACCTTTTTAAAAGTATTTACTAAATCATATTAGAGTACTTTAAAAGTGGTTTGATATTTTTATGAATTTTTAAGAATTGGATATGAATTTTTAAAAGAAGAGTGTTTTATGTTATAAAGAAAGAAAACACGCTTTTCCATATTTTCAAGGAAATTATAAAATGATTCTTTTTAAGGAATATCTTGTATAATGTTTTAAAACCTATTATAAGTATTTTAAAGTATTTGAAAAGTATTTTAAAGTACATATCGTTTCTAGAAAATTAGTTTATTATTGTATTAAAGAATAATTATCTTATGTATTATAATATCTTTTAAGTTATTTTATTAAATATCTCGTTTTACAAAAAAATCACTATACTTATTTATACCATATTAGAAAGGGTTCTGAATTATAAATCAAAAGTTGGAAAGGAGTTATGAATTGCTTGATACCTAAATCATGTTGTTTAATTACTTTTATGAAAAGTAATTAATCATGCTTGACAATAAATGCCGATGAAGTTGGCTTATCTATTAGCGGTAGTTAAGATTGATGTTTAAGTAGGGATGGAAGAAATAGTGCTCTAACCTACCGGCTTCCCTCTTGACTGAGGAACAGTTAAGTCAGGAATATCGAAAACGTGTTAATCGTGTTGATTACTTACTTGTTTGAAAGAGTCATTAATTTTCTTAACACTAAAAGCCGATGAAGTATGCTTATCTATTTATGAGAGTTAAGATTGATGTTTGAGAAGGTATGGAAGAAATAGTGCTTTAACCTATCGGCTTCCCTCTTGACCGAGGAATAGTTAAGTCTGGAATATCAAAATGTGTTGATCAAATTTATTACTCATTCATTTACGAAAAACATTTAGTCATGTACTTAGCACTAAAAGTTGACGAAGTAGGCTTGTCTATATGTGAGAGTCAAGAATGAAGTGTCTAGGAAAGACTTTGATATGAAACCAGTGCTCTAACTTACCTGGCTTCACATTTTACTGAGGAATAGTGTAAGTTGAAAATATTGGAAATGTGAAATGTATGCGAAACCTGGTTTCGATGTGCGGTCGTCTATTTTGGACTTGATAGTCCATTAATGGACCAACGAACTTGACCAAATTAAACTTGGGAAGTATCAAAAAGCTTCATGGATTCCTATACTTTGGGAACCCCCAGGGATGAGCATTTGTATGAAACATCTTGTAACGACCCAGAATTTTGGACCATTCGCATCCATTATAAGTGTATAGGTAGACACTCATGCCGGAGTTGAATTGCTCAAAATACCGCGTTGTTAATTTAAATTTGGCAAAACTGAACATATACAGTAAATAAATAATCACAGATCACAGACACAGAGTAATAAGTGCAGTGGAAATAAAAGAGATAGTAGTTCATGAAGCTACTATATGAATATATAAAATACATCAGAGTTTACAACAGAAGAGTAATACGATACATCAGATACAAATCAGAATACATCACTGGAATCATCGAATACTGAAAGCAGAATAGATGGCTAGATCTTCAAGCAAAGCTCCAACTTCAAAGGTGAGTCTCGAAAACTGAACCACTCAGTCTGACCCGAGCGTAAAGCAAAAACACAAGACACTCGAGTCAGGATTAACATTCTTATATTAATAAATCCAACTCAAGTGAAATAGCAATTGAAATACAAGTAACTCAAAGGATGTTTGGAATAACCATCCTTTAAGGATCCGTTAAACTATCTACTATGTAGTAGTGTACGATAAGTAGATAATGTCTATCAGTAATATAAGAAGATATCAAAATAGCGTTAAGTCATGGCCCATTCCACCCTTAACACATTTTTATTCCCAAAAGCATATACAAGACCATAGTTTCCCCAAAACCGGAAGTCACCAGAGGGCAATCCATATACTAAAGGTACAAATCAAAATCGTAGTGGTCGCGAATAGGATAATCAGTATGACAAGGTACATGAGGCGATACCAACTAGGATACTAGTAGTTGCCTGATCCGGACTGATGTTGGGCATAGCAGCTACTACCCCAACACCGCGAAACAACACTCCCAAATCGAGGGGTGCACCCAAATCGAATCACAAAAGTAATAGATATGGTATCGAAGAAGTGTGTCCGCTAGAGATGGCGATCCTCAATGGCCCGGCGCGGCTCCTGTTTTAGTCATGTCAAGGGTCATCCAAAATCGTTCTCTTTCTTCAGTCAACGCGTTCATCAAAACCATCCACTTCGTTCTGGATCAACACTCCGCGTATAGTTATTAAAGTGGTTTCGGTTCAGATAGAGAGTATATCCATTACCGATCCCGGTCTCTTTAATAACTTTCGTAATTATTACACCGATTGGTCGTTTATATATTTCAAAAACCAAATCAATTTCAATTTCAAATAGAATTCGTAAATCAACATTTCATTTGTCTTTCTAAAACAATTTCCAAATTTTCGTTTCAAAACTTCCAATTTTCCGTTTCAAAATCTTATAATTCAATTTCAATTTCTATTTAAAACAATTCAAATATTGATTCAAGTTCGTATATAAGTTTCATTCCGAAATCATTTAAATAAATTCTATTTAACATTCAAATCAATTTAAACTCATTTATCGATTTCATTCAATATTCGTTAAGTTACTTTATCATTCAAAACAATTTCTATTAAATTTCCAATTCATTTAATCAATTCTTAAGTTCAACTTCATTAAAACAAAACTTACAATTTTGAATTAAACTAAATTCGTCAAATCAATTCTCCAATTACAAGTCTTACATTAATTCCAAAAATATCACATTTCATTTTTGTTAAAGAAATCCAATTTCACTTATTTACTTCCTTAAATAATTTTCCAAACTTAATTAATAAAGAAACTCAATTTCAATTCTTTACGAAGTAAAATTCACTTATTCAAAAGTTCAATTTTTCTTATTAAAGAATTTCAATTCAATTTAATCATTTAATAATTCATTATTAAATAGTTCAAAACTTAATTATTAAATAATTTCAAAGTTTAATAATTTCAAACTTAATTATAATTTCAAACTTAATTATTAAATCATTTCAAACTCAATTCAATCATTTCTCAAATTAAACAACATTCTTTCATTGATTACATTGTAAATCTTTTGTTTCAGATTATTAAATATTACCATTTTCCTTTCATCAAAAATTCAAATTTCGATTTCATTTCAAAACCATATTCTTTATTCAAATAAAATCTTCGTTTATTTTCAAATCAAATTATTGACCAATCGGGTTTTTTTATTTAATTTTCTATCCTAAGTCAAAGTTCAATTTGGGTATTTATCATTTCAACCTGATTCCAATTCAATTCAAAATCAAAACATATCAAAGGGAACTTGCAGTGTGATAACTGGGATGGTGTCAAAGTAAATAAACAAGCAATACAACAATCAATAACAATCCAATAATCAATTCAAATAATCCCGAAATAACCCTATTAATTCGCATTGTTATTTGTACGAATTAATATAATTATTTCTAGAATCTACACTATCATTTCATGTAGATTAAAGATTATTACATTACAGTTTTTCACTTGTCATCTATTACGATTACATACATCATCAGTTTAAACAACATACAATTCAATGGTTCAAGGTATAGTTAACACTATTCTACGTGTCAATTTATTTAACATTTAAAGGGGTCATACTATACAAATGTCAGTTAATCAAATTTAACATTTAATTATCCTATATCAAGTTCAATTTCATACTATTTATCATTTTAACATTAACAATTTTACGTCCAATATCAACATCAACAATCAATCAATTAACAACCAAACTGGATTATCATTGCATATATAACAGATAATGGTGTCAGATGTCACAGGTGAACTGATACAGGTAATAGCATATATAACAGTGTAATTAACTAACAGTTGCATATTTCAATTGTCGTTTCAATTGAAATCAAATTTAATAAATAAAAGAACGTTAATCGTGAGTGAGTGCTCACCTTCCGAGGCTAGAGGGATGAACGAGAATGAGATGTGTTACGAATCCGAGCATGAATTCCAAAACGAAGCAAGATTTGCACGAATTCGACTGATAAAGCTGATAATTATAAATCGATGAGAACATTGAATCAGTTTGATAGAAATGGAATATATATATATATTCACATGAAATCAAAAAAAAAATTAATTTAAAACAATATTAAAATAGCATATATTTAAAATCATTGTTTATTCCTAAAATCAATATTGTTTTACATATACACATCTCGTTACTTTTATATGAAACTGCTTATACCCTTCTTTTCCAAACTATATACATACTCAAACTAAACTCATGCATATATAAACAAATATTTATATAAAACAATATATCCTTTACAGACTATATACTCAGTAGACTTATTCGAAAATTATATATATATTTTACCGTATATATACACGTATAGAAATTAAAATTTAACATATATGTCCTCTTCAGTCGAAACTGTTATATCATAAAACATAAACAAACTAATATATACTTAATATATATATATATATATCCTGCAATAAGGTCTATAACACTGTCTTTATATTCTAACTAACATCTACTAAAGCAGATCATATATGAAATAGACTAACATATACACAGACTAATATATATCGTATATATATACTTACATACCTTATATATATTTAAAATCAATATAATATAAACTAACCCATATATATATACTGTGGTTTATTCCTCAAATAACAACGTACATGTTTTAATATTTGTATATAGCTTCAGATCTGATATATCACAATATATATAACTTGCATCTTATATAAATATATACTACTAACATAACCCTTTATATATAAAACGCGTACAAAATTTATAATGTATATACCTTAAAAATAACGTAACATATAAACTATATTTACAAACTTACATGCCACAACAGCCTACACGTGTATATATATATAAAAATATATTACCTTTATAGTCTCAGACTGTTATAACTTATAACTCATATTTACATATAGACTAACTATAATATTGTTTGAAACTGATGTACAACATATATATATATATTTTACTAACCTTCACAGTTTTTAGATGAAGATTAGGAGGAAGATAGGAGATGGCAGCGGTTGCTAGGCGTGGTCGAAGATGGGCTCGGCAGCGGCTGCTGTGAGGAGGAGGCGGTTAATGGAGTAGTGGTCGGCAAATGTTGGAGAGGCTGCTGTGCTAGGCGTGTCAGTGTGGGGCGCGGATTCACGTGTGGCGCGGGTTGGCGATGGTGAGAAGAAGGTCAGCAGGTGGCGAGCGGTAGGAGGTGGGGAAGGTGGCGCGAGCGGTTGTTGCTACGGAGGAGACAAATGATGCGGTGTTTGCCCCGCGAGAGGAAGATGGGGTGAATATGCAGAACATGGGATAGGAGGACGAATTTAGTGGTGGGGTCGGCTGACGTGGTAGGCTTGGGCAATGAATGGTGGCCGAAGGGAGCTCTGTCGCGACTGCTCTTAGGACGTGGGGTGTTTCGGTTGTGGAAGATGATGAGGATCTGGGTTAAGGCAATAAAGAAAGTGGAGGTGATCTGGAAAGATGAGCAGTTTTAAAAATATGTCACTAGCCTAGCCTATATATTTTAATACCAAAGATATCAAAAGCTAAAGTTGGATCCATTTAAAAGACATTGAAAAGGTGTACGTTTCCAAGAATAAAATTTTCTTTAGATAATATACTACACTTCTCAAGAGAATGACAGACCAAATAGGGTAGGTGCAGAGAACTTTAAATGTTTTAGGGAAGAGGAAGAGTATTGCAAGAATTCAAGGCTAATAAATGACCGTTGAATTCTGCAAAAAGTTATTAAAGCAAATTATTATGTTGCTTGATCTGCCCGTTGGTTTGGAAAGGAAATAGAAGTGGACAGCCACAAATTTGGTACCGTTACAACGGACCGTTGTCATTGTTTCCATCGCGCAACGAACCTCAAAATACAAAATAAATATACCATAGAGATCAGCATGACGAGACGATCAAAACGGTATACAGATATCAGTGGTACGATCATCCGATAAAAATCGATATCGGTACCAGAATGCTGCTATTTTGCAGAAAATAAGAACGACGGAGCAATAGATGTCCAAATTTGGAAAAACGACTAACTGACATCTTGCTCAAAAGATGGTTTAGAATTTTTCCATGTAAAAATATTTAGGTTTCGGAAACATTTTATTTTCATTGCTTTTTAACGGATTAAATTGAAGTGAATTTACGCGCGAAATAAACTTTCATATTTTCGGATGAAAATTTACTGGTTGCTATGTTTAACTAGACGTAATCCAAATATTAAATTTTTATTTCAAAATTTTATCGTTTAAAATTTCACAAAATTTCAACTAATTACGTTAATAAAACAGTTGAAATTTACGGGTCGTTACACTCTCCCCCACTCAAAACTTTTCGTCCCCGAAAAGGAACGAGGTAGGAGAATAGAAACAATCAGCAAGAAACAGATTTGAAATACAAAATAACAATTAATTTAAACCATATAAATTTCAATTTACCTTAATTAATACACAAGATTTGATTTAAAATTCAGGGTATTTCAATAAGTTGATTTAATTCCAATTTATTAATATTTGATACCAAAAGATTTCTTCAAAACAAAATTTTATTTTATTTATCTCATTTATTCATTGTTTTATTATCCAATTATCCTTTATTAACAATTTCTAAAATCATAAACTTGAATAGTCTTTTATTTAAATCATATTTTATTCAACAAATCTAATTCTCTTTTATTCCAAATTATTATTAGATTTGTTCCACTTAATATATATCTAATCACGTATATTTAACCCATATAAATTAATTTAAACCATAAAAGTTTCGATTTAAATTAATTTACATCTATAATTTCTTTTAAATTCAAGGTATTTTCATATGTTGATCAAATTTTAATTCATTAATTCTTTCAAAACAAATTTATTTAAAAAAAAATTTCAAAACAAATTTATTTCATTATTAACTGTGTTTTACTTATTATCCTATCAACTCTATTGACATCTTTATAATCAAATTTAATGTATAACATTTATTATAAACACTCAAATTTTATTTATAAATTCAATTTTCTTATATATTATCCAATTACATATTCAACTTCTGAATGATTTAGGTAAGTTGTATTAGAATGCAGTTGAACAATATACAAATAAAATTTTCCCAATTCAATTATTCAAGTTTAAATATTCCAAATTTTGGTTTTATTTATAGTTATAATCATCCTTTAACAAAATTTAAGAATTAGATTTCCGATTAACTTTAAACAATTTAGAGATATATAATATATTTATATCAAATCAAATTAAATTTTAAAATAAGATACCCATATATATATATATATATATAAATCAAATTATACTGAAGAAATTCAAATCAAAATATTTTTCAAAACAGAACCGTAGCAAAGCTACAGAATGGTTTCTCCACTTCAAAACTCGAAAATGAATGTCGATGATGCGGCCGCCATCACCGAAATTATTTTCCAGCGACAAAGAGAAGAGCACTGATTTTAACATTTAAAATTTTTTGAAAACGATTTCTATTCGAAAATATTTTAAATACTATATAGTTTAAAACTTTAAAACCAAAGTTCGAAATCACCGGAAACTAAATTCTCAAATTTCTAAATTAAATTCATTTCGAATTCCAAATCAATTTATAAACCGTATTTATAAATTTATTTAGAACAATAAGTGATAATCAAATATTATCATTTCAAACAAACAATTTATTTAACCTATTAAATTCCAAAAAAAAAAATCTTATATTTTCACAATATAATCAAACAAATTTATTTCATTTTCCAAATTTGAAAATAATATTTTAATGTTAATTTATAAATACACTTCCTCGCTCGACGATAAAAGAATGGATTTCAAAGCAAGGATAGAGATTCAAATTTGATGGACTCAAATCAAAGAGAATTTTGGTTCGAAAATAGGTTTGAACAAAGAAGAGATAATTAAATAACAAAATAAGGTGATGCATAAGTTTATATAAATCGCGGGCAACCTTAACCGGGTCGACCGTGACTTCAAAAAAATAAGATCGGTGTAGAATTCTGAGGTAAATCAACATTCGATCTCAAGAGATGGAATTCAGGTATAGCAGGAGATAGATAGCATCGTAAACCGAGGATACAGAAATCTCCGGTAAATCAATGCCTATTGTAAAGGAGTTTTGCTCCTTTACGAATCATTCGAAGATTGGCGAGATCGCCGATTCACTATAAGGGTCATTCGAAGTGGAGTTATGTGATGCTCCAGAATTGAAAGGAGACGAACAGTGAGGGACACGAATGAAATTTGGAACCGTAGGGAACGTTCCAAAATTCAAAGAAATCGAGTCGAAAGAAAGAGATTGAAACTCGAATGAGAGTGATTCTGTAAATACATTTACCCTATATGTTGAGTTTTGCCTAGAGCTACCAAAGCTCTGATACCAACTGTAACGACCCAGAATTTTGGACCATTCGCATCCATTATAAGTGTATAGGTAGACACTCATGCCGGAGTTGAATTGCTCAAAATACCGCGTTGTTAATTTAAATTTGGCAAAACTGAACATATACAGTAAATAAATAATCACAGATCACAGACACAGAGTAATAAGTGCAGTGGAAATAAAAGAGATAGTAGTTCATGAAGCTACTATATGAATATATAAAATACATCAGAGTTTACAACAGAAGAGTAATACGATACATCAGATACAAATCAGAATACATCACTGGAATCATCGAATACTGAAAGCAGAATAGATGGCTGGATCTTCAAGCAAAGCTCCAACTTCAAAGATGAGTCTCGAAAACTGAACCACTCAGTCTGACCCGAGCGTAAAGCAAAAACACAAGACACTCGAGTCAGGATTAACATTCTTATATTAATAAATCCAACTCAAGTGAAATAGCAATTGAAATACAAGTAACTCAAAGGATGTTTGGAATAACCATCCTTTAAGGATCCGTTAAACTATCTACTATGTAGTAGTGTACGATAAGTAGATAATGTCTATCAGTAATATAAGAAGATATCAAAATAGCGTTAAGCCATGGCCCATTCCACCCTTAACACATTTTTATTCCCAAAAGCATATACAAGACCGTAGTTTCCCCAAAACCGGAAGTCACCAGAGGGCAATCCATATACTAAAGGTACAAATCAAAATCGTAGTGGTCGCGAATAGGATAATCAGTATGACAAGGTACATGAGGCGATACCAACTAGGATACTAGTAGTTGCCTGATCCGGACTGATGTTGGGCATAGCAGCTACTACCCCAACACCGCGAAACAACACTCCCAAATCGAGGGGTGCACCCAAATCGAATCACAAAAGTAATAGATATGGTATCGAAGAAGTGTGTCCGCTAGAGATGGCGATCCTCAATGGCCCGGCGCGGCTCCTGTTTTAGTCATGTCAAGGGTCATCCAAAATCGTTCTCTTTCTTTAGTCAACGCGTTCATCAAAACCATCCACTTCGTTCTGGATCAACACTCCGCGTATAGTTATTAAAGTGGTTTCGGTTCAGATAGAGAGTATATCCATTACCGATCCCGGTCTCTTTAATAACTTTCGTAATTATTACACCGATTGGTTGTTTATATATTTCAAAAACCAAATCAATTTCAATTTCAAATAGAATTCGTAAATCAACATTTCATTTGTCTTTCTAAAACAATTTCCAAATTTTCGTTTCAAAACTTCCAATTTTCCGTTTCAAAATCTTATAATTCAATTTCAATTTCTATTTAAAACAATTCAAATATTGATTCAAGTTCGTATATAAGTTTCATTCCGAAATCATTTAAATAAATTCTATTTAACATTCAAATCAATTTAAACTCATTTATCGATTTCATTCAATATTCGTTAAGTTACTTTATCATTCAAAACAATTTCTATTAAATTTCCAATTCATTTAATCAATTCTTAAGTTCAACTTCATTAAAACAAAACTTACAATTTTGAATTAAACTAAATTCGTCAAATCAATTCTCCAATTACAAGTCTTACATTAATTCCAAAAATATCACATTTCATTTTTGTTAAAGAAATCCAATTTCACTTATTTACTTCCTTAAATAATTTTCCAAACTTAATTAATAAAGAAACTCAATTTCAATTCTTTACGAAGTAAAATTCACTTATTCAAAAGTTCAATTTTTCTTATTAAAGAATTTCAATTCAATTTAATCATTTAATAATTCATTATTAAATAGTTCAAAACTTAATTATTAAATAATTTCAAAGTTTAATAATTTCAAACTTAATTATAATTTCAAACTTAATTATTAAATCATTTCAAACTCAATTCAATCATTTCTCAAATTAAACAACATTCTTTCATTGATTACATTGTAAATCTTTTGTTTCAGATTATTAAATATTACCATTTTCCTTTCATCAAAAATTCAAATTTCGATTTCATTTCAAAACCATATTCTTTATTCAAATAAAATCTTCGTTTATTTTCAAATCAAATTATTGACCAATCGGGTTTTTTTATTTAATTTTCTATCCTAAGTCAAAGTTCAATTTGGGTATTTATCATTTCAACCCGATTCCAATTCAATTCAAAATCAAAACATATCAAAGGGAACTTGCAGTGTGATAACTGGGATGGTGTCAAAGTAAATAAACAAGCAATACAACAATCAATAACAATCCAATAATCAATTCAAATAATCCCGAAATAACCCTATTAATTCCCATTGTTATTTGTACGAATTAATATAATTATTTCTAGAATCTACACTATCATCTCATGTAGATTAAAGATTATTACATTACAGTTTTTCACTTGTCATCTATTACGATTACATACATCATCAGTTTAAACAACATACAATTCAATGGTTCAAGGTATAGTTAACACTATTCTACGTGTCAATTTATTTAACATTTAAAGGGGTCATACTATACAAATGTTAGTTAATCAAATTTAACATTTAATTATCCTATATCAAGTTCAATTTCATACTATTTATCATTTTAACATTAACAATTTTACGTCCAATATCAACATCAACAATCAATCAATTAACAACCAAACTGGATTATCATTGCATATATAACAGATAATGGTGTCAGATGTCACAGGTGAACTGATACAGGTAATAGCATATATAACAGTGTAATTAACTAACAGTTGCATATTTCAATTGTCGTTTCAATTGAAATCAAATTTAATAAATAAAAGAACGTTAATCGTGAGTGAGTGCTCACCTTCCGAGGCTAGAGGGATGAACGAGAATGAGATGTGTTACGAATCCGAGCATGAATTCCAAAACGAAGCAAGATTTGCACGAATTCGACTGATAAAGCTGATAATTATAAATCGATGAGAACATTGAATCAGTTTGATAGAAATGGAATATATATATATATATTCACATGAAATCAAAAAAAAAATTAATTTAAAACAATATTAAAATAGCATATATTTAAAATCATTGTTTATTCCTAAAATCAATATTGTTTTACATATACACATCTCGTTACTTTTATATGAAACTGCTTATACCCTTCTTTTCCAAACTATATACATACTCAAACTAAACTCATGCATATATAAACAAATATTTATATAAAACAATATATCCTTTACAGACTATATACTCAGTAGACTTATTCGAAAATTATATATATATTTTACCGTATATATACACGTATAGAAATTAAAATTTAACATATATGTCCTCTTCAGTCGAAACTGTTATATCATAAAACATAAACAAACTAATATATACTTAATATATATATATATATATATCCTGCAATAAGGTCTATAACACTGTCTTTATATTCTAACTAACATCTACTAAAGCAGATCATATATGAAATAGACTAACATATACACAGACTAATATATATCGTATATATATACTTACATACCTTATATATATTTAAAATCAATATAATATAAACTAACCCATATATATATACTGTGGTTTATTCCTCAAATAACAACGTACATGTTTTAATATTTGTATATAGCTTCAGATCTGATATATCACAATATATATAACTTGCATCTTATATAAATATATACTACTAACATAACCCTTTATATATAAAACGCGTACAAAATTTATAATGTATATACCTTAAAAATAACGTAACATATAAACTATATTTACAAACTTACATGCCACAACAGCCTACACGTGTATATATATATAAAAATATATTACCTTTATAGTCTCAGACTGTTATAACTTATAACTCATATTTACATATAGACTAACTATAATATTGTTTGAAACTGATGTACAACATATATATATATATATTTTACTAACCTTCACAGTTTTTAGATGAAGATTAGGAGGAAGATAGGAGATGGCAGCGGTTGCTAGGCGTGGTCGAAGATGGGCTCGGCAGCGGCTGCTGTGAGGAGGAGGCGGTTAATGGAGTAGTGGTCGGCAAATGTTGGAGAGGCTGCTGTGCTAGGCGTGTCAGTGTGGGGCGCGGATTCACGTGTGGCGCGGGTTGGCGATGGTGAGAAGAAGGTCAGCAGGTGGCGAGCGGTAGGAGGTGGGGAAGGTGGCGCGAGCGGTTGTTGCTACGGAGGAGACAAATGATGCGGTGTTTGCCCCGCGAGAGGAAGATGGGGTGAATATGCAGAACATGGGATAGGAGGACGAATTTAGTGGTGGGGTCGGCTGACGTGGTAGGCTTGGGCAATGAATGGTGGCCGAAGGGAGCTCTGTCGCGACTGCTCTTAGGACGTGGGGTGTTTCGGTTGTGGAAGATGATGAGGATCTGGGTTAAGGCAATAAAGAAAGTGGAGGTGATCTGGAAAGATGAGCAGTTTTAAAAATATGTCACTAGCCTAGCCTATATATTTTAATACCAAAGATATCAAAAGCTAAAGTTGGATCCATTTAAAAGACATTGAAAAGGTGTACATTTCCAAGAATAAAATTTTCTTTAGATAATATACTACACTTCTCAAGAGAATGACAGACCAAATAGGGTAGGTGCAGAGAACTTTAAATGTTTTAGGGAAGAGGAAGAGTATTGCAAGAATTCAAGGCTAATAAATGACCGTTGAATTCTACAAAAAGTTATTAAAGCAAATTATTATGTTGCTTGATCTGCCCGTTGGTTTGGAAAGGAAATAGAAGTGGACAGCCACAAATTTGGTACCGTTACAACGGACCGTTGTCATTGTTTCCGTCGCGCAACGAACCTCAAAATACAAAATAAATATACCATAGAGATCAGCATGACGAGACGATCAAAACGGTATACAGATATCAGTGGTACGATCATCCGATAAAAATCGATATCGGTACCAGAATGCTGCTATTTTGCAGAAAATAAGAACGACGGAGCAATAGATGTCCAAATTTGGAAAAACGACTAACTGACATCTTGCTCAAAAGATGGTTTAGAATTTTTCCATGTAAAAATATTTAGGTTTCGGAAACATTTTATTTTCATTGATTTTTAACTGATTAAATTGAAGTGAATTTACGCGCGAAATAAACTTTCATATTTTCGGACGAAAATTTACCGGTTGCTATGTTTAACTAGACGTAATCCAAATATTAAATTTTTATTTCAAAATTTTATCGTTTAAAATTTCACAAAATTTCAACTAATTACGTTAATAAAACAGTTGAAATTTACGGGTCGTTACACATCTCTAGCTTTCCCTTACTTCTAAAAGAACCAGGATTGAGTTTACTAGGAATCTATCGATTGGTTTTAAAGAGACTGGGATTTGTAAGTGTTTTACTTACCAAATACCACTTCAAAACTAGTATATAGGTTCTATGTTTTGGAAGCAGTTGGGAAGTGGAATGCTATAGATTTGAACCATCTATCCTAAGGTTAAGTTCCAGGAAAAGGTCAGTGTTAGCATTCATCGAAGGACTTCTGCTGGCTATGTGAAGATTCGAGATCTATTCGAGATGCTCGAATCCTTGAGGTGCTCGAATCCATGTAGTGATTTGTGATCAGTTCGAGATGTGGGGATCCATTTTGGGATTCGTGTTCTATTCGAGTAATGAAGACTCATGTGAAAGATGCTGAACATAACCTCGACGTCGAAAATGGCAAAAGATGGAGTACGATGCATGACCTAGGGTTTTTCTAATCCACGATAGGGTATATCAACTCCATTATCTAGAGTATGCTTGTCGATGATGCACGAGAGAGTTGATGTTACTTGGTTCCACGTGATTTACATTAGTGTTCATGCGTGGGCCAGTTGTGTTTGCCTTATGGCATATTTCATCTAGAGATATACAACGCACAGTAGGTAACTTCTAATACTTGTGAATGGAGTTCCAATTAGGCTTGATTCAGAGAGACCTCTGTGGAAAATCTATTATACGGATGAACCTTAGCAGTTTTGGATGTACCATAATATTGTTGTGGCGTGAGCAACGTAAGCATCATAGCTATTTGATTTGATTTATATTCTACATGCTAGACATTATCTATTATATCACTATATTGACTTAATAAATAGTTGGTTGCCTCTTTTAAGAGGATCACTAAATCCAATGGTTCAGTTGATCTCAGAAGGCATTTATCTCACATATTTCTTAAGTTTCTCATACTGATTTGCCAGACTAATCCGGGTATAATGCTCGAATTAGCCCCTTCTATATTTCTAGATTTAGCTTTGGATGCTTCAGAGTTCAGGAGATGAGCTGGAGGCTTCTGTTATCTACCTACTTATATTGCAATATATTATGTATGTATGCATCAGCATTGTAAAGGCATATAGTTATAACTATCGAGGCTAATGATGGTACTTTGGTTTTATAACTCTGAAATTTTTGTATTCAGGGTAACCCTTTGTGCTATTCTTTAGATATTACATATTATCGTTCCACTGTAAGATTTTGATGTTATGTTCTTTCTACCTTGTTTTATTTTATTATCTTTTGTTTTAACGAACAATTCGTTCTTCCAATAATTGGGTGCTCGACACATGAATACCGTAGATGTATTTAGTGTCGACACAAGGGTCAAAAAGTCGGGTCTTTACATTTGGTATCAGAGCACAAGGTTGAGCAAAAATCTTGACTTGGTTGGGTATGGATCATTAGAGATAGGGTAAGCGGCACTTTAGAATGAGTCAAGTGTATTAAACATATAAAAGGGTATTTGTATTTTGAAAATTAGACTTTTAAATTATTCATCGGGAGTATCTCTTTCTTGGTAACTCTTTCTTTGAAATAAATCTATCCCTTACTGTCCTAAGGAATTTTTGCATTGGTTAGTTAGTAAGGACTATAAATACTAGGGCTTCAAATTATGAGGGAAATGTAGGAGAAGAAGTACCGAGGATTCGACCATAGAATGACTTTGCTTCGATAGGAGTGAGTTTGAGGTATTAGATAGAAAGAGGTCCAACGACATGGAGACTATCATCGAGGCCTAAGATTGGTTTAATTTGTGACATGGTATATAAGGACACGATGGATTATATCCAAGGAGCATTCAAGCATATTTAGTATGACTTTTAGGTTCGAGATTTTGGCTATTGGGTCATCTATATCTACATCATCCAGAGGCAATAATTGGAAGTTTCGGTCGTCAAAGAATAATCATAACCTCATTTGCTACAAGTGTGGAAAGAAGAGGCACTTTGCAGCAAGCTGTAGGTCGGGTAAGGGAGGACAAGTAGCTATGGCACCAATTGCTACGGTTCCGATGTTTGAGCTACGTACATCTGAGGCATAGTTTGAACTAAAGAGTTACTACAACTGCCATCAGCCATGTCATTTTGTCAGGGAATTTTCGATGCTTTAGAAGGGACAACAACCTAGGGTCATTGCTATTTCTACAGTTGAGAAGAGGAAATAGATTCTTGAGTATATATTATATATTTATGGCTTTCCTATTCGTGTTTTATTTATTGTTAGTGCCTCGCATAGTTTTATATCCTACAACCTCATTGATTGATTAGTTGTGCTCGACTAGTTTATGAGCATTGACTACTATTGTGGATTATTGATTTATGCTCGACCAGTATATGAGCAATTTACCTTCTATTGCATTGGTTAGGTAGATAGAAATAGTAGGAGCATTTAATGAACAACTTATAACAAATTGAGTTTCATAGTTTGGTTATAAGGCATTCAGGGATAATGTAGGGTTGCAAGTTAAATTTAGTAAAAGATGCTTACTATAATCAAAAGGAAAGATAAGGTATTTGTAAATTTACACTTTTGAAAAGATTTTATATAAGAAAGTGATTTTATATAAGTATGGTTTGTAAATTATAGTTTATAAACAAGAATGGTTTAATCTGATATTTTGAGAACTTAAATCTTTGTATTTTTGAAAATGTTTTTCAAGATTTTGGAAAAAATAATAACAGTATTATTTGAAAGCAAGTATTTGAGGAATTGGTTTATAAATTGAGATCATGGTATTTAGTAATATTTATGAAGTATTTAATACCGTTTTGGAAATGATTTTGGTAAAGTCCAAAAGGCATGATTTGAATATACTGAACTCACTCTCGTCGCTTGAAAATAACTTCGGTGATGACTAGAGCATCATCAGCGTTCATTTATGGGTTTTTAAGTAGGGAATACTACGAAGTTGGTTAGGATAAAAGGTTTTGATTCAATCTGAAAAGTATGATTTGATATAAAAAAGATATATGTATATATTATTATTTCAAAATTCTTGAAATAAAAACCGGTCTTGGTCCTCAAGTTTTCTAATAAGTAAATTGATGGACACATGTATCCTACACATTAGGATTATTTGGTATGTGCATCTTATTATGATATGTTATTTCATAGTTTTCATTTATTAAAATAAAATGAAATTTTTCATGATTTTGGATGGTCTGATACTTCTGAATTGGTAAAGAAATTGAGGTTAAGTTTTTTTTGTGAAATGTAAAAGTTGAGTTTATATAACACTTGTGCTTAGGAGATAGTAAAATTTAAATGGGTTTAAACTTATTAAACATACATGTTAAGTAAAAAGAATTTGATGTCTTGTATATACTCTTAGTAGTGGAGTGTTATATGAGTATGAACTTAAGTTATAAAATGTCTATAAATTTAAAGTTAGATTTTGTGAAATAATTCATAAAAAATTTTAGTGTTGAATGATATTTATTTGGTAAGTGAATATGATTAAAAAAATTGGTAGAGTTAAGAAATGAATGGAATAAAATATGTAGGTTATATGTAGATTATTTTATTCATATGACAATCTCGATCTAGGATTCGAGTACATGATTTTGAGGTGACTTACGTCGGTCCGAACAAGTATTTTTCATTCGATTCTTGAACACAAACACTTGATAAGGGTTCCTGATATGATCCTGATGTTTCAATCATAGTATATGGCTATGTAAGAAAAACAGAGGTTTCTAATCAAGGAACCATATCGGAGTCCACACTAGAGAGATCAAGTGGTATATACTAGTTTGGAAGTGAAATTATGTGATCAAGCAAGTGATCGGATTTCAAATTACTAACAAATGATATATGTACATCATATAGGCTTTTAGTACATTAGTATGTTATATTAGCTTATAAAGAGTTTGGGAATGACTTTTTGATTTGTTATAATGTAGCATGAATAATCGTCTAAGTAGTAACCTAAGGCTGTTGAGTGTAAGGGATGCTTAGTAGGTTATTTATCGTCCTTGGGCGATGGGAAAGTTTCAAACCCGAGTAAACCGTGAGCTTTGTTTGCTAGTAATTATGAATGATACTTGAGTATTCAAGTATTTTTTTTCTTTGAAAGGTTAGTAAAGTACAGCAGAGCAAAGGTTCTTGGGATTGTATGTCGGAAATAGAGGACGGCTAAAGGAGACATATCCCAAATTGCTTTTAGACTAGTAATTTCTTCTTATCTTAGTATTGTATCTTTTGTAAGTGTACTCACCACCTGAGGTGGAGTCACTTATTATGCACTTTGTTTTGTAGTTAGTTTGTATATAGTTTCAGCAGCACTTTATATATGTATCTTATTTCTTCTCTCTCCTTTGATTATCGTTCTTATTTGAATTTCGAGGACAAAATGTCTAAGTATAGGAGAATTTAGCGACCTAGAAATTCAAATACTTCTTCTTCAAATATCGTAACATTTTGAATTTAAGTAGTAAATAATTATAAGAAATTTGTTTTTGAAATTTGTTTACAAAAATAAGTACTTTGAAAAATTATCGATATTATGATCGAAAATCAGTTTATCGATAAATAGCTTTTTATTCATATAATTTTTGTGAACTTTGATGCACTTGTCAAATGATCAAATGAACACATTAGCAACTAATTAACACATTTCTCTTCATAAAGCAATGGAAGGTTCTAGAAGCTTCCTAGCGGATTAAAGATATTATCATGTTAAGGATACAAGAGTAAATTTGCTAAGGAAGTGATATATAGGAGAAGTGACGGGGATGAGCTTTCCATGAAACGAAAGGAGGGTGATAAAAAAGCTAAAGAGCACCATTCTTAATCCTATATAAGGAGAGGAATGCCCTTGATAATAATTTAGAAAGCAAAAAAAACCAAGCTCTTCTCATGTTTTCTTCTTCTCAAAATTTCTGAAGAAAATATTTGCAAATCTAATCCAAAACAACTCAAATTTTGGGTGGAGCCTTGGGACAACACTAAAAAATAATAGCTAGTTTGTTTTGGAAGAAGTGAAGCCAAGCCTCGCCCTCCATCATAGGCCGTGAGCAAATAAGGCGAAATTTCCTTAGAAATCCAAGTGAAGCAAGGAGAGGTAGGAAAGAAAGGTGGTTGCAAGGAAGAGGTTGGGCTTGGGTGATTGGACTTGCTTGTTTGTTGGGTTAAAGATGAGCTAACTCTCTAATTTGAATGAAAATATAACCCATAGATGTTTGTGTTTGATTGTGCTTAAGTTGTTTGAATTGATGTTGACATATGTTGAAATATTGGTTTTGATTCATGTTTTGAAAGTAAGTGACATAAGTAATCCATATGTATGGATTTTAATGGACTTGAATGGACTTGTATAACTTGTAGTAAGGTCTTGAAATAAAGAATTTAGATTATAGATGGACTTTGGTTTAGATTGGACTCGGGTTTGGAGCTACACTTATAGCGATAGTCATTATGGATGCACTTTGGGAATTATCTTGTATTCGGCAAATTTATATGGAACTTTGTAGACAGATCCTTAGGGGTTTTTAGCCATATTTTTGACGTATTATATGTATGCTTGCTACCTTAAAAATTTGGATAGTAAAAGGTTAAGTAACATATTGAAAAGTGGCCAAAACTTCACTTGTGCAAAATTGCCCCGTTTAACCTTGACTTTTGGACTTCAAATATTCCAAAAAGGACTTTAAGTTTATGTATTTTGTTTCATTCTTTTTAAATGTATTTCTTAACTCATATTATAATATTTTAAAAGTTGTTTGAGTTTTTTATGAATTTTAATGAATTAATTATGAATTTTTAAAAGAAGAAGGTTTTATGTTAAAAAGAAGGAAAACGCGATTTTCCATGTTTTCAAGGAAATCATAAATTGATTTTTTTAAGTAATATTTTGTATGAATGTTTTAAAACCTATTATAAGTATTTTAAAGTATTTAAAAATTATTTTTACGTATATATAGTTTTTATAAAATTAGTTTATTATTTTGTTAAAGAATAAATATCTCATTTATTATAGTATCTTTTAAATTCTCTTACTGAATATCTAGTTTTATAAATAAATTTCTATACCTATATATATCATATTGAAAAGGGTTTTAAATTATAAATCAAGGGTTAGAAAGGATTTATGTATTGTTGAATGGTTAAATCATGGTGTTTAATTAGTTGAAAATTAATTAATTATGCTTAAAACTAAAAGTCAATGAAGTAGGTTTATCTATTTGTGAGAGTTAAGATTGATGTTTGACTTGGGATGGAAGCAATAGTGCTCTAACCTTTCAGCTTCCCTCTTGACCGAGAAATAGTTAAGTCGGGAATATCAAAAATGTGTAAATCATGTTGATTACTTCTTGTTTGAAAAGCCATTAATTATGCTTAACACTAAAGCCGATGAAGTAGGCTTATCTACTTATGAGAGTTAAGATCGATGTTTGAGTAGGGATGGAAGCAATAGTGCTCTAACCTACCATATTCCTTCTTGGCCGAGGAAAAATTGATTCGGGAATATCGAAAACGTGTTAATCATGTGGATTACTCATTCTTTTATGGAAATCATTTAGTTGTGTACTTAGACTAAAAGTCAATGAAGTAGGATTGTCTATTTGTGAGAGTCAAGAATGAAGTGTATAGGTAAGGCATTGATATGTAACTAGTGCTCTAACTTTCCTAGCTTCACTATTAGCTGAGGGATAGTGTAAGTTGACAATATTAGAAACGTGATAAGTATACAAGACTTGGATTCCATGTGCGATCGTCTATTTTGAACTTGATAGTTGATTAGTCGACTATTAAACTTGACCAAATAAAACTTAGGAAGTATCAAAAGGTTCATGGATTCATACGCTTTGATAACCCCCAGGTAGGAGGATACGTATAAAACATCTCTAGCTTTCACTTACTTCTAAAAGAACCGAGATTGAGTATACTAGAAATCTATCGATTGGTTTTGAAGAGACAAGGGTTGGTAAGTGTTTTACTTACCTATACCACTTCAAAATTAGTATATGGTTCTATATTTTGGAAGCGATTGCGAAGTGGAATGCTATAGAGCTAAACTGTCTATCTTAAGGTCAAGTCCATGGGAAAGGTTAGCATTAGCATTTAGTGAAGGACTTATGCTGGAATCTATGTGGAAAATTAAGATTTGTTTGATACACTTGAATTCATGAGATGCTCAAATCCATGTAGTGATTCATGATCAGTTAGAGATGTGGGGATCCATTTTGGGATTCGTGTTCTATTCGAGTAATGAAGAATTGTGTGAAAGATGCCGAACATAACCTCGAACATCAAAAATGGCTAAAGACGGAGTAGGATGCATGACCGAGGGTTTTGCTAACCTACAACAAGGTATATCAACTCCATTATCTAGAGTATGCTTATCGATGTTGCTTATAGGACTGGATGGTACTTGCTCCATGTGGTTTGCATAGGTGTTCGTGCATGGGTCAGTTGTGTTTACCTTATGATATATTTTATCTAGAGATATACGACATTCGATAGGTAACTTATGATCCTTGTGAATGGAGTTTAGATTCGGCTTGATTCAGAGTGATCTCTGTGAAAAATCCATTATGCGAATGAACCTTAGCAATTTTGAATGTACCGTAATATTATTATGGTGTGACCAATGTAAGCATCACGCTATTTGATATGACTTATATTCTACATGTTGGACATTATCTATTATATCACTATATTAACTTAATAAATAGTTGGTTGGCTCTGTTAAGAGGAAAACTAAATCCAATGATTCAGTTGATCTCTGAATGCGTTATTATGTCACATATTTCTTAAGTTTCTCATGCTGGTTTGTCAGACTGATCTGGGTGTTATTTTCTTATAATGCTCGGGTCAGCCCCTTATATATTTCTAGATTTAGCTTTGGACGCCTTAGAGTTTAGAAGACGAGCTAGTGGGTTTCGATATCTACCTACTTCTATTGCATTGTATTATGTAGGTATCTATCAAATTTATGAGCATAAGTAATTATTACTGTCTAGGCTGATGAGGGGGCTTAAGTTTTATAACTATGAAATTTCTGTATTGAGAGTAACCCTTTGTACTGTTATTTTCATATTATATATTACAGTTCCACTATGAGATTCTGATGTTGTGTTCATTCTTCCATTTTATTTTTCTTTTATTGTACCCAACAATTCATCTTTGTGGCACTTAGGTACTCGGCACATAAATATAGCGGATATATTTAGTGTTGATATCCGAGGCTTGAAAAGTTGGTTGGGAACAAATGTTTTAATTATACGATGTATTGTGATATAAAAGTATATATATAAGTTTTCAAAAAAATGAAATGTAGCAAAAAAAATTAGATTAGCTATGGTCTCAGAAAGAATTAAATTGGATGTATTGTTTTGAAGAGAAGTAATATATGTTGAGCTATATTTAAAAAATGAGAACTAATGGTTGAAATAATATTTCGAACAAATTTATATTCATTATTTTTATGGATAGGATACTCTTGGGGAGTGAATGATATCTAGAGTATGTATAAGTTTTAACATGAAATAAATTTTGAAACCAACATAGTGTTTCAAAGTATAAATAAGAAATTGACCGTTTTGAGAAAATTATGTTATTAATAAACGAGAATTTTTGGAAAATCATTCTAAATGGATTTGGCACTATGGTAGCAAATGTTTTGTAAATAGTCTTAAAAGGTTTAATGAAGGCTTTGGAAAGTTATTTCAAAGTACTATAAAAAAATTCTTTCGAGAAATTGTAGTATATTTGGAATTGCAGAAAAATTCTAATCGTAACAAAAATGGTCACAACTTGTGAAGTTTTGATTCGATTTTATCGATTCTTCTTTCACTAGTAAGGAATTTAAATAATAAACACTTTGTTGTTTATTACTTTTCAACATTCTAAAGTTTGATAATGCAAAACTCTAATTTGAAATTAAATCAAAATGCTATTTTAAAAATGCAAATTTCACATAGCAGTGTTGAATTGTATTACTTATAACTTTGAAACTATTAGTCTAATTCCAATGATCTTTCCCATTCTGAAAATCCTAGAACTTAAGCAACAACTTTTATTTAAAAATATTTATGAAATTTTGATAACTTCTAGGTGAAAAACTTTGTTTTATATGGTGGGCCTGTGTATTAGTTGAAAAATATGAACTGCACCCCTTAGGGAAATCCCCCATAACTCGATTTGTATTTCATATTTTTGCAACTCAAAATATGTTTTAAAAATCTAAAACATTAAGAAACAAATAACTCTTTGAAAGCATAACTTAATTAAGTGTTTTCGACCCTAGAACGCTTATAGGAAAGTGGTCTAAATAAAAATGAGATGTTGTTTTATATTAAATGAGTGCATACCTTTTATACTACTTTCTATGCGACAAACACTTGAACATGAGTTGAAAATAGGTACATTTAGAGCTCATTTGGATAATTTGATGATGATAGCTCACTTATGCATGCTTAATAGCAAAGTTAATTGCCTTAAATGTTAATAAAAAGTATGTTTTTATGGTATACAGATATATATTGTGATATTATCCTGTTTCCCCTATGTTTTGGGATGCTCCATTGATTAAGATGTAAAATATTTGCAATAACCGTGTTTTTATTTTTTGGAACAAGGAGATTCTACCGAAATTTTTCAAAAAACCCAACATTTAATTTTTTTTTTACAAATATTTAGCATATGTGAAAAATAGAAAGTCGTTAATTATAACTATTTGAAATGGTAGCATATGACAAGATGAATTGGAATATAGAGCCACATACAAGATTGAGTAAGTTTTTGTATGTTTTGAAGTTTGTAGAATACGAAGAAAGTAAGGATATGAGTTATATATGAAGTTTTCCTATAAGAAATTGCGAGCAAGTAATTTTCTTAAAGGGAAGTCTATAGCAATCCAACTTTCTACGTCATATAAATAGGTAAATTTAATTAAAATAAAGTGTTTTAATTAGATATTTGATAATTTATATTTTGAAAATAACTTTTTAACTGATTAAATTTTATTTAATAAAAGATTATTATCTAATAAATTGAATTAAATTTATAAATTCTTTCCGAATAATTTATTAAATCAAACAAAATGTTTTAAATTGAATGCAAAAATAATTATCTAAATTTAAATAATTATTTTGCATATATATGATTGGTATATTTGGAATTTATTTTGTTATAACCAAATAAATGGTAAAATAACATTAAGGGGACATTCAATTGGATAAAATTATCTGATTATCGAAATATATCTTGTATAATAAAGTGTAAATTAATTTGGAATGGACTAAAGTATATTTATGAAAAAATTTCAAGAATTTTAATTTAAAATTGAATGGAAGATGAATTAAAAGTAGATTGAATTAGAATTTGAATTAATTTGAAATCAGGCCAAAGTAATTAAAGGCCCAAGCCCATCTTTCTCCTTGGTTTAAGAAACTTCTTTACCACGTAGTTCTAGTCAAAAGAAGAAGAATCCTACCGCTATTTACCCTATTCAGCCCTAATTCATCAAAATAAAAACACGACCAATACATTAAAAAAATTAAATTGCATTTGGCCTAGAACATGGGGTTGGAGTCACGGCTGTAACTTTGGCAAGCGATGTGGAATCGCAGTTGCATGCGATGGCAAGGGAGAGAACGTCATGATCTAGAGCGACGCGACCTCATAATGGAGAAGGTGTTGGCGTTCATGTTGTACGAGCGCATGTGATTAGTGCGACCTGGATTGACGTGGACGAGGGTGGAGTAAGGCGAGGTCAGTGATGTTTGTGCAGCAATGTGGAGGTGGTTGTATTGTGTCGACAATAAGGCTGAGATGAAGCTGTTCACTGATTTCGAAGCTTGAGATTTATTTCGGTGAGTAAATTCTTTTTACTCACAACTATTGTCAAATACTTTCCCTTATGTTGTTTGATTGATGTCGTTTGGATTGTGCATTGGATTTGGATGGTTGTTTGAGTTCGCTTGCATTGTTTGTATGAGTTATTTTAGATAACTCACCAATATAATTTTGATCATATATTTTATGAATTCGTTGATTGTTTGGCATCGGGCTGTTTGCCTACATGGATTGAATTTGAGGAAATTGAATTGCACATATTTTTGATCGATTATTATTGTGATGAAATAACATGTTTTTGATCGATTATTGTAGTGATGAGATCACATGTTAATCCATGCATATGATAGATTGATTAGAAATTACCTTGATTTATGTTCATATATCCATGCATATGTAGATCTATTTTAGAAATTGCCATATTTATCTTATTTTGTTAGATTGCAAGTTTGGTTGGATGAAATTGCTTGTTATTCTACGTTTGGAGGATATGATTTGATGTTGTTTGTTAGTGTTGTGTATGCATAGAAAGATAAGTCAAAGAGTCGGAATCGGACGAAACTTGGTTGATGTGCTCTAGAGTATAGTGGGAAGAGGCATGATGAGTTGCAACTCAAATGGGGTTATGTGCATAACTCAACACTGAATTATGCATACTCGGTACCGAGTTATGGTGAATAAGCCTATGACTCAGTGGCTTGTATGTCTGGGTAGAGCAGGGGTAGATGAGACGTTCTGTAGTAAGATGTTAGAAAATTTGGCTAAGTGTTGATTGGGGTCGAGTTATCTCTAGAACTGGAAGATGGGGCTTTGGATTAAGGCCGGGTTATAAAAGAGGGATGGAGTTTAACGCACTTAAAGAAGGGTACTAGAGGCATGAAAGACATCTTATCGTCCGGTTGGCTAGGTATACATGCCTATAAATGGGCACCGAGTTATGTCTATAACTCGGTACTGAGTTATCAGGGTGCCAGGGTGAAATATGGAACTTCTAAGGACTGATGTAGAGGTTCTATAGATCATGCTAGAGGTGTTGGCTTGTTCGTATCATGTTGGATGATGATATAACAACATAATGAAAAGCTATGGTCTCCGGATGTTGGCTCATGTTGGGAGCAGGTTTTAAAGATGGCGGCTCGTAAAGGAGTGAGCCGTATGATAGGGTAATGTGGAAGGGTTCCTCATGAATAATGGAAACTGGATTGAGTAAGAAAGTCTCTATATCCAAATGGAGAAAACATGAACTTGGGTGTAAGTGCTAACGAATCATTGATGACTCGGAGAGTTTTCAGCTCTACTCGAAGTATGAGTATTATAAGTGAGGACGCCCATGGGTCAATAGAGGGACCTGTATACCTTGAACTTGTAGCTTTGGGTCTAGTGTCCAGCTTAGGGCTGCGAGATACGAGAGCACAATGGAGAACTAGGATTTCCTTTAGTCCCTAGCTTGGGGGACATACGATTTACCATATATTCAAAGCACATTGAATGATAGTTAGGATTGTTTGACGGATGCTATGGTTGCTTTGGTTGCTTTCTTTAGTAGGCTATCACTCATAGGTATTAGGGAAAGTAGGTGTTGGAGATAGGAATACCTAGAAGACTGATATACTTTATTCAGTTTGTGGTATATCAATATGATATTGTAGAGTAGCATATTATAGTATTATATGCTAACTCTTTGGTTGCAGGGATAGGTCAGGTATGATTCGTATACTCTTGTTTCTTACTATGTTTTCCTGCTTATTATTTTGAGACTCATTTACCGCTCACACTATACTGTTGTTTGACCTAAGGTTTCATGCTTTGCCTCTTATTATCTTGGGTACTCTTAAATGAGTAGACTAGATAAAAGGTCTAGATGATGAAGCAGCTATTCGAAGGACGGGCTAGATGGAACTATCTCATATTATATATATATATATATATATATGGAGCTACGATTATTCCGCAGTGTAGCACCGGGAAGCCTTAGCGGTGACTGCTTACTATTTGTATTTTAGATAGTTATTGAGTTTGTTTTCATTGTACAAACTCTACTATTAATGTATAACTCTGTGGATAATATATTCTGATAATTTGTTCACATAGTTACTACTATCTCTTCTGTTATATTTGTGATATTATATTTTATCCATGCGCTGTGAGATATGATAGGTTATATGCTAGATTAGTTTATTCAACCTTGATGATCATCCTATATCAGTCGGCCATGATTGCAGCCCACCATTTGTATACTATTTGTGGTAGTGGTATAGGTCGGTCGTCACATTTAGTATCAGAGCATTGGTTACACGATTAACTGGAGATGGTACCATGATCTAGTAGAGATAGGGAAAATTTTATCATCTTAGATTGGATCTTGAGTGTGTGTGTATATATATATGAGAGTGCATACTTATTATAAGTTCATTTTTCAAAACTACATAGTAATATGTTATATAGTATAAGTCGAATGCACATTAGCACTATGGACACAGTTTTCCTTATGAGAGACCGATCATTCTTGTTACAAATATGACTGAGCCGACATACAAAGAACATTGTGAGGAATTCTGCTTTAGGAGTAGAGGAAGGAGTGGGATCAGGAGTTGCTACGCCTGATGTCCAATCCATGTTTAATGCTATGATGGCTAATATGATGAGGAATGCTCCTGGAGTGGTGATAGGTGGAGGTGCTCCCGTGCAAGTACCTAGAGCTGATTTCGCCAAGTGGAATAAAGATTATTCTACTCTTGGAGGGAAGTCATTCCATAGGATGGAATCAACAATAGAAGTGCAAGATTAGTTGAATGCTTGTGAGCACATCTTTGGAGATATGGGGGTGGAAGATGCTATAAAGAGAAAGTTGGTTTTGAGGGTCGAGCTATGAATTGGTGGAATGCTGTCACTATTGCTACTTCAAAAGACTAGTTTTCTTAGGATTGGTTTAACATGAGGTTTGAGAAGAAGTTTATTTCGGCCGCTCAGAAGTCGGTTCTATTTAGAAATTTTTTTGATCTCAAGCATGGAGAGATGACAGTTTCCGAATACATAGCATAATTTGATGCTTTGTCTAAGTATATGATGTCCTTCATCAATACTCCATTAATGGAGAATGAGAAATTCTTCATTGGTTTGGGTGAGATCTTGGGATAAAAGTTAGTGGACCATATAGATGAGCCGTTTGAGAAGATTATAGAGAAGGCACTTCGCAATGAGACCTTGTACCCTAAGGCTAAGACTGTTATTATTATTTCCATTGAGAAAGAAGAGCCAAAGCCGCAGCAACGCGGTGAAGGCAAGAAGAAGTGGAACGGAAAGAGAAAGCAGTCCAGGGAAAGGATGGTAAGAAGAAGAGTAAAGAGGAAGATACTTGCTTTGGATGCAACGAAAAGGGTCTTTTGATTATAGATTGCAAGGTGAATGAGAAAAGGAAATATTACAACTATGAAAAATCGGGGCATTTGAAGAAGAATTGTCCAGAACCAGTGATGGATAAGTAGGTAGTGAAAGCATATGCCTTGGACGTAGTCCCGACTTCGTTGAGTGCTCCCTCGGTGAAGGGGAAGGGGAAGAGAGTCGTCATTCAAGGTATGCTTTCTATAGGTGATGTCCTTATTCGTGTTTAACACTAGTGCTTCTCATTTGTTCATCTGTACTAACCTAGTAGATAGATTGGGATTGGGACCTCAGATAGTAAACTGACCCCTAATCATGACAAACCCTACTGGAGGCTCTACTACTCTTTGCATGGTTTGTCGTGGCCTAGTTTCATCGAGTCATGGATGTTCTTTGGTTTGTGATTGCTTTGTTTTGAATTTTGTTGGGTTCGGGATTATCTTGGGTATGGACTGGCTTAGGAAGTAAGCTGACATAGTGGATTGCAAGAAGTTGTTGGTGACAAATGGAGATGTGGATGGCTGAACGGTAGTGATTAGTTACCTACTAGAGGATGGGGTAATGGTCAGCTTTCTATATTCGCTTTGATAGAGTTAGGGGTATGCCCTAGGGGCAATTATGTAATTTGTTACATATATCTAACTCGTTGACCAATCTTGTTCGAAATAAAGGTGTTTTCTTTCTATTATATACTTGATATAATGTGGTTATATTAATTAATCAATTTAATCAAAAGTATATTTAATAGAAAATCCATAAATGGTATGTTTTGTGACAGTAGTTACAAATTGTTATAACCGTGAGTAATTTATCACAATGAAACGAATATACCATTTTAAATGTTCCTAGTTAAGATGCATCGAGACTGGATATCAATGTATCCTTGAGAATAGAGTACATAACGCTCTCCAAATGTTGGGCAGTGTATTACTCATGACTGTTGGGTGCACCTATAGGTTACGTACTAATAGTTATTTGATAATTATGGAACAACTCACTTGATAGTTTTCTGTTGGTTGATACAAGTAAGGTTAAACAGAAAATATTGATGTGACTGATTTACACAGTTCTCTCGACTTGAGAATACTGTGGATCTTCAATACGAAAGCTCTGCTTTGTTTATAGTTAAATCATGGCATGGTGTTCCATCGAGTGACTATAGTTGGGTCGAGTGGAAATATTGAAAGTGAAGCACTATTCAAGAGAGGATTCGTCTCCTCAATTATATGGGGTTAGTATCATGGTCAACTCAAGTCAACTCAAAGTCAAAGACTCCGGTCAGAGCATTTTTGTTAATTATAGTTGTTGTTATTGAACTAAGACTTTGTGTTTGGATTATAAAGTTGAATGTGGATGACATTAGAATATTGACCATTACCAAATTCCATAAATCCAAAGTGATATAGTTTTGACAAAGAGAATTGGTGTAAATAATTGTCACTATTAGGTACCGTTTATAATACGTAAAATTGGATTTTACCAAAAGACGTGTAAGCGATGAATTCAGCCAAAATGTCACACCACCTACTAAGTGACGTGTGAATGTTAATATTTGAATTGTTCAATATTAATCAAATGACTGAATTTACACCTTTGAGTCGCACAACCGTAATGATGAATTCTCTGAAAAACCACATGATTTAATTAATTTATAAAAAGTTATAAATTAATTAAATTAATTAGTACTGGACTAATATTAATTATTATTCATTTTTTTTGATGTTTGGGAGTTATTTGTAATTATTTGAATGCTTTTATAAAAGTTACATTTGCGCGCATTGATATATGATATCATTTAATTAAATAAAAGATAATTACATGCGTTAATTTATAGAATATTATGTCATTCGCACGTAATTTTGATCCATACCATGTAAAAAAATAGGAGTGAAAAGATAAAGTTAATCAGGAGAATTAATTAGAGAAGTTTTAATTAAAGAATGGGAAAAGTTTCCTTCTTTCAAATAAAACTTATTCTCTAATTCATTCTGTATGTACAATTGAGTTTCTCATTTTTTTTCATTCTTTTTTTATAACTTTTCTGGTTCTCTCCTTCTCTAATGGCTGAAAATATGAGATCTTCCATTGCTTCAATTATTTCTAAAATCAAATTCAAATAAAATCAATTATGAAAAGTGGTTTATTCCTTTTGATCCTTATGGAGGTTGATTTCTGAATCTAGGAGATTTGATTAATCATTCAAGGTGCAAATCATTGGCTTCAATTTTGGTAATTCTAATTTCATTTATTTGTATACTCATCATGTTTAAATGGTCCAGATTTATTCATATTATATATCTTCTATCTCATCATATTTAAGGGTTTAGATTTATTCATATTATATCTCCTATATCTTGTGTATTCATCTTGTAATATAACCTAGATCCCCTTTTGTCCATCTCATTTAATTATATGATCATTATGTAGATTTAATTTGAATCTCTCCTTATTTACATATCCATTGACTATATGTCTATTATGGTTGACTTCAAATCCTTTATCTGTTTTATTGTGTCCCTTTTATATAGTCAGATCTGATTTATCATACAACAAATTTGTATATACCCAAGTTGTCCGATATTTTTTCTATCATTGTTTTGGAATTGTAAAAAAAAGGAATGTGAAAATATTTTATTAGTAATGTTGTATATAAAATTTTGCAATATCTGTATACATAAACATCAATAAACTATATTTATTTGTAGTTTAATACAGTAAAATTAATTTCCAATGTTGCATAATTAATTTCCAAAATGATTTAATTTTACTTGTTTTAGTCATAAAAGTAAAATTTTCCTTTTTTTTTAGAATTCATAAGTGGTCATTTATGTAAAGTTATAGATTTTTATTTCATACCTAAGATTAAAAGATTGATTCATTTTGTTAGCATTAAATTTATACATATATGTTACTTAAATTGCAATCTTCATACATACATACATATATATATATATATATGTGTGTGTGTGTGTGTGTGTGTGTGTTATTTTAAAATGAATACATAACTTGCAATTATTTATACATATAGATATACATGTGTTTATGTTATTTTAATCTAAATCAAAATGGACCTTTTGTGAAACTGTAGAATTTAATTTCAAGCTCTTCCTTAATTGAAACCTTTGTTACAATTGTATAATGTGATTAACCATCATCAAAATAGAGTCTCAATAAAAGTAGCGACACTCTCAAATCAAAAGACCACTTCCATACTATTATGTACGATCTTCTATATTGACTTAGATATATCGAACATGGAAGAACCTTATCAAGTCATTCTATAGTTGATCCACAACAACTTCAATTGTGTAACCACTTGGTATCCTTGACTGCCATGAATAAATCATACTATCAATACTACAAACCTGATGTTTCCCAACATGCATTTGGCGTCGCTAAAAATTTTAGCGACACATTTGTGACATGTGTTTATATTAAACAAATAACATTGCAATGACATCTCTAAATTTAGTGATGCCATTGCGATGTCAATGTTCTAAAGTAGAAAATTAATCGCACACTACACAAAAACATCATTGGGAACAAAAATATGGTGTTCCAATTGATTTTAGGAATACTTTTTGAATTTTTCAGATTAGTATGTTGTAGTTTCTTGAAGCACATCTTAGGTGTTGCGGATTTTGAATTTGCAATAGCGGAAAAGTGTTAGGATTTTAAATTAACACTACCAATTGAATGTTGCGGCTTGTCAGCAACAACACACCTTTGGTGTTTGTAAGTTGGAATTGCCCGACGAGCATTGCAAGGTCGAATAAAGCAACACACGCTAGGTGTTGCGGATTCGGAAAGCTCAAGGCGAAAAGAGTATTACGACTAATATCATATATTACACAACCCAAGAAACATGCCAAGAAGTAATAAAAATAAAAGTGGTAAAGTTAATGGAAAACAATTAAAATAAAATACATAACGTTGGTTTATATAAAATAAACAAAGCATAGTTTTAAGTTAAAATTAACATAGTTGGCGACACATGTTTAATAATAACAAGATTAAACAAGAGCATTTTTCACACTTAATCGAACATACGGGTAACATCAATTCCATCTAATGATATTTTAGAGCTCTTACATAGATATCTGATTTGGTTTATTTAAGATACATAGTATTAACCTTAACAAATGCGAAGAACATACAAACAAGTAGTACCACTCAGTTGGAGTTATATTTTCAAGAGATAAGTTGAAGGCCTTATTTGCTAACTGTCATCATTATTTTCTGTAGATATGGATTCATAAAGCTCCATAAGTTGTCCGTTTCTTTGTAAACTTGGTGCTTCTTCTTCCTTAAATTCAACTGGCAATTGATTTGAGATTTTCTATGTTTTCATGTCTCCATTAAAATCTCTGTTACACCATGATAACACCCTGATATGCCGATATTTAGAATTAACAAAGATAAAATGGTCACAAATAAATGATGCCTTTTTTTATACTAACTTTGGTTGCGTGATTGAGCTAGACCAAAATTGTGATATCCCGGAATTTTGGCAATATCAATTTAATAATCTTTATAAATAATTAAATTGATTTGTTGATTTTATTTTATAAAATTGACAAGTTTATTCATTTTAAAGGTTAATAATATTTAATTGGCAATATTTATTAATATCTTTTCTAACAATTTAAAATTGGTAAGATTTATCTTTCAAAACTTATATAAATGTTTTCTATTTATAATGTATATATATATATATTGGTATATATATTATAAATAGGGAGTCTTTAATTTAATAAAAGACTATGTTTTCAAATTATAATATATATGTATATATATATTGTTATTTGAAGTTATGTATTAAAATTCAATATGATGATTATCAAAACTAATGTAAAAATATTTTCCATTTAGAATATATATATTTATATATTTATATAGAATCTTAAAGCTTATTTATAAAAGAGATAAATACATTATATACTTATAAATATTTCATAAAAACATATAAATGTCTTAAATAAATGTATTAAAAACAAGATGTACACTTGTTAGCATATTAGAGTGGTGTGAAGACATTTGTAAGAAAATAAGTAATTTGTAATTTAAATAGCATAGGTGTAAGCAAATTAAAGAAGACAAGTGGCTTTATTTGGTTTTCTTTTTGATAATTAAAGTCTTAAAATTTTAAATGCAAAGAGAAAAAAATCTGCAATTTTCTTTCTTCAGCTCAAAACTATCTTCATTTCTTTCTCCACTAAAAAAACAATTCGAATCTAAAAATTCAAAGAAGAATGAAAACCTGAAATTAAAATGGAAACCTGGAAATCAAATTGCAAAGAGAAATGTAAATCTGTAAAATCTGGAAAATGAATCAGAGGCAAGCAACTTCATCAATTCAAATGCAAGCTGGAAATCAAAGAAACAGGAGATCAAAATTCAACATCAGTTTAAAATCTTCAAACAAATTGAAGTTCAGAATAAGGAAATCAACAGCAAGTTTATATTCAACTAAGCAAAAGAAATCAAGTTCAAAACCAAATAACAAGCCAGGAAACAGAATATATTCTCTGTTCTCTGATATAAACTGGTGAGTAAACTTATTTTTAAAAACAGTTTTTAAATCCTAGATTTCATATTGTTATTTTGAATAAATATCATGCTGTTATCTGAAATACTTGAATTGAATTATATGCATGTTTGTATTTGAATGTTTGAATGACTGTATAGTTAGATATAGACTCTGTTGATTTTGTCAGAGCTTAAATTCTTTTAAAAATCCAACTTCTCATCGTTTAGTCCCTATTAGCCTTTGGTTTATGAATGAAAAATGTTCAGAAACATGTAGTATAACTCCTAAAAATAAGACCTGGAACTTATATTAAGTATTCATCTGGAAATTTTATAAAGAACAGTGAAAATATAAATTGGGTCAAAAATTTATGAATTCAATTTTTAGTTTGGATTGCATGATTGAATTCGTAGTTGAAAATCATGAATTTTAGTATGTAAATCACGATTTTTAGTTTTGAAATAGTTGAGTATTGTCGAGATGAACGTTTGGGTTGTTTTGATTGATTTCCATCGATCAACGGCGATTTGGTCAGCATGGTTGGGTTTGAAGGTAGATAGTATGATAGAGTTCATCGGAAAAATAGTATAGTGATTTATCATTAATCGTGGAGGTCAGAAATCGAGATGGTAGGGTTTTTGGCACGGTGATTGTCGTGGGTTTTCAAATGGGTTTCGTGACAACATGACGTGATCGGAGGCGATCGCAATGCTTGCGATAGGAGCTGGAAGGCGTGGCGTAGCTACGGTGAAAATGGCAAGAGGTCTCGAGGCAGAGATCATCGGCGATGGACGATTTTCTGGTGATGGTTGTTTTCTAGGTGATGGGTTTAATTGCTCGAATTCGTTTTCGTTCGTATCGAGTTAGTCTGGATGGTCGAACGTAGTAACGTGGTGAAGTCTGACTTGTCGGAGGCCAGATCGGAGGTCATCGACGACCAGCGTAGACGTGCACGTGCACGTTCACGATTTCGTGTGCATCTGGAAATGGGTTTGGGGAAGAAAGGAATTGCTCGGGTTAAGCTCGGGATTTTTGATGTTTTTCTCGAAGCAGGAGAGTAGTGGGTAGTCGCGAGTGTTACTTCGAGATTTCTACGAGTTTACTCGGGTTTGGGATTAGCTGGTATTAAGAATTTACAGGGAAATGTTTTAAAGTTTAAAACAAAAGAAAACTTTGTTTTGTAATGGTTCCTGAGTTTTTAAAACAAAGGTAAAACAAGATATTAACTATTAACTAAATTGTTTTAAAAATTAAATGTTTTTAAGTTAATATTTAAATAGATAATTTCTTAAAGGATTAAAAGTGGATTTTCAAAATGATTTTGTATTAAAGTTAATTTAATAACTTTGGAAGTTTAAAGATTTTGAAAGTCGAGTAGAAGTTTATAATGTCTAGTTATAATTGATTTCTAAAATGTTTTATTTTAAATAAGTTTAACGATAAGGATTTAGCAAATCAATTTTAATAAAGAGTCTATCTTAAGTAATTAAGATTTGATTTATTAAAGGAAATTGATATGTGAAGATAATAAGGGTAATTCAATTATTATTAATGATTAAAGAAAAGTTAGTCTTGGTGAATAATTTAATTAAGATAAATGGTTTTTCTTAATTAAGATCTTTTAAATATAAGGATTAAGAAATTAGTTAGTTTAATTTCAATAAATTAGTTAAATAATTAACTAAGTAATTAATTAGTGATTAATTAAAGATAATCACTTATAAATTAATTAAGTATAATTACTTGATGAAGTAATTAAGAAATAATTACTGGATGTAATTTAGTAAAATAAAATATTTAATAAAGTAATTAGAGGATAATTATTTTATTAAATGGAAATGATTAAGGGTTAACCACCTAGTGTTATTAATTAAATAATTTGTTTAATTAAGTTAATTAATTATTTGTTAAGGTAATTAATTAAAAAGAATTAATTAAGGGAAGTTAATTACTGGTTAAGATTAATCAAAGGTGATTAATAATTGTGGTTTAGTTAAGATTAATTACTTAATGTAATTAATTTAAATAAAATAAATAATTAAAGATGTAATTAGAGATCATTAGTTTATAATTAATGATGTAATTAAGAATTGATTAATTAAGATTAATTAATCAAATGATAGTGATTAATTGTAATTAATTAAGAATTAAAGTAATTGATTATAATTAATTAATTAATTAATGAAGTAATTAAAGGTTAATTACTGTATTTAATTAAGGATAATTAATTTGTGAAATTAATTAAAGATAATTACTTAAATGTAATTAAAATATAATTAATCAAGGTGATTAATTAAAGTGGATAATTAGAGAATGATTAATTAATTTATTTGTAATTAATTAATGATTATATAAGTAAGATTTAAAATGAAGTAATTAATTTAATTTATTTTAAATTAATTAAGAAATGAAGTAATTAATTTAATTCACTTTAAATTAATTAAAGATAGAGATAGTTAATTTAATTCATTTTAAATTAATTATGTTGTGATTAAGTAAATCATTGCTTATATAAGAATGGATGACATTGATTGTCTTGAATGGATGTAATCTCAGAAATGAGATTGAATGTATTTCATTGTTTGATATCTCTGATGAGATATGATTGATATATGATATGGATGTTTGGTTGAATTATAATGATAATGTGAATTATCTGTTTAGGATGATAATGTAGATTATCTATTGAATTATCTATCTTTGTGTATATAGATAAGAGTTTAAATGTTTAAACCTTTAAACAACTTGGCCTTAAAAGATACGTTTTGGATTTCGATGAGACTGGGATCGGGTTTCCGTATACCGGTATTCCAGGTCTGGAGACCCGAATACCACATCGATCCAAATTAACGATAGGTCGTGAATCTCAAGTGAAGATGAAGATTCAGAGTGCAAGGGTTATTGTCGTTAACTCTGAGGGTGATTCCAAAACGAGTGTAACGAGATAATGCCTTCGGTTTCGTTCGAACCCGGAACGAACTTATATGGATTGAATGCTTTCAGCACATCGTCAGGCGGACGATGAGCATTCTAAGTGATATGTTCTGATTAAAGGTAATCGTAACCTCAAGCCTCATCAACCGGGAATGGCTAAAACAGGGGAGGTGCAGCAAGGCTTCGTGGGTAGCACCCACTGAGAGCAAGATAGATCCCTGTCTAGAGGTCCCTTTTCTTTTATTCGGCTTAGTGTGTGGTTGGTCGCGCCAACTACGGGATTATCTTGTTCGGAATTATCCAGTAAGGGATGGTTCCGGCTTTGTGTTGCAGGGGAGCGGGCGTACTCCTCGGTACGGTGATCTAGGCCACGTACTGTGACGGGCGGTACCCCAGTAGCCCTGCCATTGTATGGAATCCAAACTCCAATAAGTGCCGTACGTATTAGTTGTGCCCAAATATGTTGGAATGTGAGATGTAAGCATTTCAGCTATTTCTGTATTTTACTTGAAAACCCTAGACCCTATTATAATATAACTGGATTTCCTATCAAATGTTTTGGTTAGCGTAAGGTAAAAACTTTTCCATGTTTATGTGTGGGAAGTCTTACGTGATACCTTTGTTTTCAAAAGGTTTTGAAGTTAAACAATTTTAACCCGTTTACTCACACCAGACCCATGTCTGACCCAAGTGTTTATTTTCTGTTTTATTAAACTCTTGGGTACTCAATATTGTATTGAGTAGTCGAGGGATTCAGGTTAGCTTTGACGAATTCTGGAGGAGATTTGGAGCAGGAGGCTTCACCGTGTAGATATATGATGATTCCGCTGTGTATATGTTGTGTCTATATCTGTGATACTTGAGTTGTATGAATTAGACAGATGTTTATAACTGTCTAATAGGTGTTATATAAGTTGTGTAACTCTGATGTATATGATACTATGTAATATTTTATATGATATATTATATTTCATTCGTTCCGCTGTGAGTTTCTGATGTTGTTGTTCTTTCTTCTTTTCTTTCTTTTCTTCTTCTATCCCTTTCTTTCTTATTAGCGATTCGATTTTCCGGGAGTGGAAAGCCGGGTCGTCACATTTGGTATCAGAGCAGTAGGTTGAGTGAATACCTAGGCTCTGAAGTGGTGTCTATCTTGAGAGCGCGTAATTGTTAGTTATATAAGAATGGTTTTATATTGTGTTAATTGATCGGTTGAGTGGTATATGGATTCTGGTCAATACGAGTAGCTAACGTTATTGATAGGGATCTCTAAACACTTGAACCAGGCCAACGGACACAATATTGTTTTAAAGAGGTAGATGAAATAATTTTACCCAGAAATAATTTCTATATAAAAAGTACCATTTTAAATATATATATATATATATTTCTACCTATTTGTTGGGTTACCTGTTCGGGTTTTCCAATATAGGATATAAAGGTAGATGGGGTAGTGGTGTGTGTAACACGACTACCAATGGTTGGAGTTTGAGTGTTGAGATTTAAAGTATATCTGACGAGACTGTAGACCAAATACCGTCTCGAGTGAACTTTGTTGTGGTGTAAAGATTTCACCGATCTCTGAAGGAAACCAGTTATGGTTTAGAGTTTATCTTTGAAATTGGATGAATAGAGTAGATCTATTGGATGAGCTGAAGAGAGTGATGGTATTTTGGTAACCTCAGGAAGTAGTAGCTATGTGATGAGACACGGTGGCTATGGACGTTTCTGAAGATGTTTCTTCTGGAACAAGTTTGAAGAAGTAAGTCTGTGTCAGTGTTGTGGCTGAGTCCAGTGGGGTGTTTCTATTTGCTTTGAGGTCCGAGTTTCTCGAGGAGTTTCGGATAAGAAGTCTTTGGTTGGTGGCAGCAGTGCGACTCGGAGTGTTCTATGTTGGCAGAAAGTTTCTGGCTGAGCAGTTTTTCTGAAGGTGAAGTTCAGAAGCAGTAGAGTGAATCCATTTCTTCGATGGATTGGTTAGTCAAATATAAGCTGTTCTGATTAGTGAAGAGAGAACAGTTATCTGTGGAAGTTAGGTCGGGTTGATCGCAAAAGAGACTTGCGATTATTTGAGTATTCTCTTGGGATTATTGGAGATTGAGATTCCGTATCGACTTGATTCGTGGAGTTACCAGAAGTTCAGCTTAGTAGAAGGATGTCTCCTATAGAATAATTTGGTGAAGCAGCTCAGGATTCTTTGGAGAGGGATTGACCACACCTAATTTTCTGGTGAGGATTCTGTTAAGGTGTTTTGACCAAGTAGAATGGTTCACTAAGATTTTATAGATATGGTGAACTGTGGATGATCAAGTTTGTACTCGAATTTTTCCGATGGCATTCTCATCTGTTCAAGATCAGAATTGTGCAGCGAAAGCAAGATAGCAGCTATTCTAGAGTGGAAGCAACCGAGAGTTGTAATTTTCTTCGAGTAGAGGATTTCTATAGGAAATTCAAGTGTATCTCTAAGTGTGAAGAAATTTTCGGGATTTGGAGGTAAAGTTGTCAAGTGCAACTGTTTTGACTATTTCAGATAGGAGAGGTAGTGCGAAGTTCTCTAATGTTTGTAGAGTAGAGTTGTGTTTTGGATTTCGGCATATTTTTGAGAAACCATTTTGTTGAGTAGGATCCGGAAATTGGTTTGATGTTGGTCTAATCTGTTTCAAGAAGCATCAGCAAGGGTTAAGCTGATCAGGAAGAATGAAGTGACTCAGGATCGTCAAAGGAGTTATGCAGTTAAAAATTGATGGAATTTGGAAATTGATGTTGAAATTGGATATTGTTTAAGTTTTTCTCCGATCAAAGGAGATATAAGATTTGGTAAGACTGGAGAGTAAGCTCCGGAAGTATTATGAGATTTTTCTGTGTTCTTTGGAGATTAGATTTTGATCCCCAGGATTGAGTTGCCAGTTCGGATAACTGGAATTCATTTTATTTCACGTATCTCTGAGAGAATACGTGTTTGATCTGTCATTGGTTGTGGGATCAGCAGTTCAGAAGGATTTGGTAGTTGAGATGGTTTTGAGTTTAGTCTGATATCTTGTTCAGATTTGTAATCTAGATGGGAAGGAGTTCTAGATTATTGTAGATAGTTAGTTAAGATCCTGTAGAACGAGTCTCCCGGTATATATATATACTTGGGGAAACTCGAGTAAATTCTATCCAGATTTTGACTGGATAGTTAAATTTGTTTGATTAAATTGTTTGCTATGGTTGTTAGAATATGATTAATATGTATGGTTGCTGTTTGAAATTAAAATTAAAATTTTGCTGGGTTATTAAATTATCTTTGCTTTTAAATTTCGGGGACGAAATTATTTTAAGGGGGAAGGAATGTGATATCCCAGAATTTTGGCAATATCAATTTAATAATCTTTATAAATAATTAAATTGATTTGTTGATTTTATTTTATAAAATTGACAAGTTTATTCATTTTAAAGGTTAATAATATTTAATTGGCAATATTTATTAATATCTTTTCTAACAATTTAAAATTGGTAAGATTTATCTTTCAAAACTTATATAAATGTTTTCTATTTATAATGTATATATATATTGGTATATATATTATAAATAGGGAGTCTTTAATTTAATAAAAGACTATGTTTTCAAATTATAATATATATGTATATATATATTGTTATTTGAAGTTATGTATTAAAATTCAATATGATGATTATCAAAACTAATGTAAAAATATTTTCCATTTAGAATATATATATTTGTATATTTATATAGAATCTTAAAGCTTATTTATAAAAGAGATAAATACATTATATACTTATAAATATTTCATAAAAACATATAAATGTCTTAAATAAATGTATTAAAAACAAGATGTACACTTGTTAGCATATTAGAGTGGTGTGAAGACATTTGTAAGAAAATAAGTAATTTGTAATTTAAATAGCATAGGTGTAAGCAAATTAAAGAAGACAAGTGGCTTTATTTGGTTTTCTTTTTGATAATTAAAGTCTTAAAATTTTAAATGCAAAGAGAAAAAAATCTGCAATTTTCTTTCTTCAGCTCAAAACTATCTTCATTTCTTTCTCCACTAAAAAAACAATTCGAATCTAAAAATTCAAAGAAGAATGAAAACCTGAAATTAAAATGGAAACCTGGAAATCAAATTGCAAAGAGAAATGTAAATCTGTAAAATCTGGAAAATGAATCAGAGGCAAGCAACTTCATCAATTCAAATGCAAGCTGGAAATCAAAGAAACAGGAGATCAAAATTCAACATCAGTTTAAAATCTTCAAACAAATTGAAGTTCAGAATAAGGAAATCAACAGCAAGTTTATATTCAACTAAGCAAAAGAAATCAAGTTCAAAACCAAATAACAAGCCAGGAAACAGAATATATTCTCTGTTCTCTGATATAAACTGGTGAGTAAACTTATTTTTAAAAACAGTTTTTAAATCCTAGATTTCATATTGTTATTTTGAATAAATATCATGCTGTTATCTGAAATACTTGAATTGAATTATATGCATGTTTGTATTTGAATGTTTGAATGACTGTATAGTTAGATATAGACTCTGTTGATTTTGTCAGAGCTTAAATTCTTTTAAAAATCCAACTTCTCATCGTTTAGTCCCTATTAGCCTTTGGTTTATGAATGAAAAATGTTCAGAAACATGTAGTATAACTCCTAAAAATAAGACCTGGAACTTATATTAAGTATTCATCTGGAAATTTTATAAAGAACAGTGAAAATATAAATTGGGTCAAAAATTTATGAATTCAATTTTTAGTTTGGATTGCATGATTGAATTCGTAGTTGAAAATCATGAATTTTAGTATGTAAATCACGATTTTTAGTTTTGAAATAGTTGAGTATTGTCGAGATGAACGTTTGGGTTGTTTTGATTGATTTCCATCGATCAACGGCGATTTGGTCAGCATGGTTGGGTTTGAAGGTAGATAGTATGATAGAGTTCATCGGAAAAATAGTATAGTGATTTATCATTAATCGTGGAGGTCAGAAATCGAGATGGTAGGGTTTTTGGCACGGTGATTGTCGTGGGTTTTCAAATGGGTTTCGTGACAACATGACGTGATCGGAGGCGATCGCAATGCTTGCGATAGGAGCTGGAAGGCGTGGCGTAGCTACGGTGAAAATGGCAAGAGGTCTCGAGGCAGAGATCATCGGCGATGGACGATTTTCTGGTGATGGTTGTTTTCTAGGTGATGGGTTTAATTGCTCGAATTCGTTTTCGTTCGTATCGAGTTAGTCTGGATGGTCGAACGTAGTAACGTGGTGAAGTCTGACTTGTCGGAGGCCAGATCGGAGGTCATCGACGACCAGCGTAGACGTGCACGTGCACGTTCACGATTTCGTGTGCATCTGGAAATGGGTTTGGGGAAGAAAGGAATTGCTCGGGTTAAGCTCGGGATTTTTGATGTTTTTCTCGAAGCAGGAGAGTAGTGGGTAGTCGCGAGTGTTACTTCGAGATTTCTACGAGTTTACTCGGGTTTGGGATTAGCTGGTATTAAGAATTTACAGGGAAATGTTTTAAAGTTTAAAACAAAAGAAAACTTTGTTTTGTAATGGTTCCTGAGTTTTTAAAACAAAGGTAAAACAAGATATTAACTATTAACTAAATTGTTTTAAAAATTAAATGTTTTTAAGTTAATATTTAAATAGATAATTTCTTAAAGGATTAAAAGTGGATTTTCAAAATGATTTTGTATTAAAGTTAATTTAATAACTTTGGAAGTTTAAAGATTTTGAAAGTCGAGTAGAAGTTTATAATGTCTAGTTATAATTGATTTCTAAAATGTTTTATTTTAAATAAGTTTAACGATAAGGATTTAGCAAATCAATTTTAATAAAGAGTCTATCTTAAGTAATTAAGATTTGATTTATTAAAGGAAATTGATATGTGAAGATAATAAGGGTAATTCAATTATTATTAATGATTAAAGAAAAGTTAGTCTTGGTGAATAATTTAATTAAGATAAATGGTTTTTCTTAATTAAGATCTTTTAAATATAAGGATTAAGAAATTAGTTAGTTTAATTTCAATAAATTAGTTAAATAATTAACTAAGTAATTAATTAGTGATTAATTAAAGATAATCACTTATAAATTAATTAAGTATAATTACTTGATGAAGTAATTAAGAAATAATTACTGGATGTAATTTAGTAAAATAAAATATTTAATAAAGTAATTAGAGGATAATTATTTTATTAAATGGAAATGATTAAGGGTTAACCACCTAGTGTTATTAATTAAATAATTTGTTTAATTAAGTTAATTAATTATTTGTTAAGGTAATTAATTAAAAAGAATTAATTAAGGGAAGTTAATTACTGGTTAAGATTAATCAAAGGTGATTAATAATTGTGGTTTAGTTAAGATTAATTACTTAATGTAATTAATTTAAATAAAATAAATAATTAAAGATGTAATTAGAGATCATTAGTTTATAATTAATGATGTAATTAAGAATTGATTAATTAAGATTAATTAATCAAATGATAGTGATTAATTGTAATTAATTAAGAATTAAAGTAATTGATTATAATTAATTAATTAATTAATGAAGTAATTAAAGGTTAATTACTGTATTTAATTAAGGATAATTAATTTGTGAAATTAATTAAAGATAATTACTTAAATGTAATTAAAATATAATTAATCAAGGTGATTAATTAAAGTGGATAATTAGAGAATGATTAATTAATTTATTTGTAATTAATTAATGATTATATAAGTAAGATTTAAAATGAAGTAATTAATTTAATTTATTTTAAATTAATTAAGAAATGAAGTAATTAATTTAATTCACTTTAAATTAATTAAAGATAGAGATAGTTAATTTAATTCATTTTAAATTAATTATGTTGTGATTAAGTAAATCATTGCTTATATAAGAATGGATGACATTGATTGTCTTGAATGGATGTAATCTCAGAAATGAGATTGAATGTATTTCATTGTTTGATATCTCTGATGAGATATGATTGATATATGATATGGATGTTTGGTTGAATTATAATGATAATGTGAATTATCTGTTTAGGATGATAATGTAGATTATCTATTGAATTATCTATCTTTGTGTATATAGATAAGAGTTTAAATGTTTAAACCTTTAAACAACTTGGCCTTAAAAGATACGTTTTGGATTTCGATGAGACCGGGATCGGGTTTCCGTATACCGGTATTCCAGGTCTGGAGACCCGAATACCACATCGATCCAAATTAATGATAGGTCGTGAATCTCAAGTGAAGATGAAGATTCAGAGTGCAAGGGTTATTGTCGTTAACTCTGAGGGTGATTCCAAAACGAGTGTAACGAGATAATGCCTTCGGTTTCGTTCGAACCCGGAACAAACTTATATGGATTGAATGCTTTCAGCACATCGTCAGGCGGACGATGAGCATTCTAAGTGATATGTTCTGATTAAAGGTAATCGTAACCTCAAGCCTCATCAACCGGGAATGGCTAAAACAGGGGAGGTGCAGCAAGGCTTCGTGGGTAGCACCCACTGAGAGCAAGATAGATCCCTGTCTAGAGGTCCCTTTTCTTTTATTCGGCTTAGTGTGTGGTTGGTCGCGCCAACTACGGGATTATCTTGTTCGGAATTATCCAGTAAGGGATGGTTCCGGCTTTGTGTTGCAGGGGAGCGGGCGTACTCCTCGGTACGGTGATCTAGGCCACGTACTGTGACGGGCGGTACCCCAGTAGCCCTGCCATTGTATGGAATCCAAACTCCAATAAGTGCCGTACGTATTAGTTGTGCCCAAATATGTTGGAATGTGAGATGTAAGCATTTCAGCTATTTCTGTATTTTACTTGAAAACCCTAGACCCTATTATAATATAACTGGATTTCCTATCAAATGTTTTGGTTAGCGTAAGGTAAAAACTTTTCCATGTTTATGTGTGGGAAGTCTTACGTGATACCTTTGTTTTCAAAAGGTTTTGAAGTTAAACAATTTTAACCCGTTTACTCACACCAGACCCATGTCTGACCCAAGTGTTTATTTTCTGTTTTATTAAACTCTTGGGTACTCAATATTGTATTGAGTAGTCGAGAGATTCAGGTTAGCTTTGACGAATTCTGGAGGAGATTTGGAGCAGGAGGCTTCACCGTGTAGATATATGATGATTCCGCTGTGTATATGTTGTGTCTATATCTGTGATACTTGAGTTGTATGAATTAGACAGATGTTTATAACTGTCTAATAGGTGTTATATAAGTTGTGTAACTCTGATGTATATGATACTATGTAATATTTTATATGATATATTATATTTCATTCGTTCCGCTGTGAGTTTCTGATGTTGTTGTTCTTTCTTCTTTTCTTTCTTTTCTTCTTCTATCCCTTTCTTTCTTATTAGCGATTCGATTTTCCGGGAGTGGAAAGCCGGGTCGTCACAAAAATTTACTCCACTATAAATAGCAAGTTGCTCCTTTTAGCTTCTTCTCCTGAATTTGTGCTACCTTTGTCCAGTGCTATATGCTGATAGAAATTCATATACTGAAGAAACAAGTTAACATAGTATATACAAATTAGAAATATGGTATTGGACTTTATCTATTAAATAATAGTAAAGCGGAAGAAATTCAAGCTCTCTTATTAATTGTAGGAGCTTTCTCTACTCTCCTTAATTCTCTCTCTATATATTTTAGTTTCAAATTTTTATAATTTATCAATTTATAGTTATTCAACTAAACTTCTAATGCCAATTTATAATCAAATACATAATTTTAAAATTTTCTATAATTATTCACAAATTTCTTCTTAGTTCTCTTTTAATATTTTACATTTAAGTCCATATATTTAAATTGATTACGTAATTCAAAATTTAAACCATTTGATAAATTGACTTAACTAATATTAGATACGTCGTGTAAATCCTAAAATACCAAAGTAGCATCAATAAACTGGTAAAACAAAATTTTCATTTGCATACAAAGATATGTAATTGCATAGCATAAATTATATACATCAACAATAATAACAAATTTATTTCCTAATTCATTTATCTCAATGAAGTTATTATGCATTGCACTGAAAAATTATATTTTTAGCTTTACACACCTATATTTTAAATTTCTATAGTTACTTACAAACCCTTCTCAATTCTCTCCTAATATTTTTTTTACTCATATCCATGTATTAACCAATTATGTAATCTTAATCATTCAAATAAATTGATTAACTAATATTTATTAATTCATTTAATAAATCTTAAAATATACCGATTTAAGTAGGTATACAACACTCATATATATAAGCGAAGATGATAAGATTGTTATTTTTATTCATATATAAAAGTATATGAATCGCATAACATAAAATGAAAACATAAACAATATATATTTTTAATTCATCATTCATTTATCTTTAAAAAATCATACATTATAGTACAAAATTTCGTTTTTTACAACTTTTAAAGGATAAACTTATATATTACAACAGTGGGATGTGAAAGCACGGATTACTCTACTACAAATTAAGTTACGTAGACATTCTCATTTTTCAACATTATATTATTACAACTTTAAAATGATAAATTTATATTTTACAATATTGGGATGTGAAAGCACATATTACTCTAATACAAATTAAGTTATGTAGACATTTTCATTTTCAACGTGATATTAAAACTTACCCAACTCATAACCCAAATTAACGCTACAGATTTATTATTATTATTATTATTATTATTATTATTATTATTTTCAAATATTGAAGTTGTAAACATGACACTCATACAACAACGTGAAATTTACGATTGACTGCTAAGTTAAAAAAAGGTTTATCAATTGAAATCTCAAATAATGAATAAAAGTTCATGAGCAGATAAGTGATTGTAAGATGTTTTTCTCAACTACAACTACATACAAAGCTCTTCTCATTTTTTTACCCTACTTTCTAACATTCAACTACATGTATTTAATTAGTTAAGTTGATCGTTAATTTAAAATATTTAAATACATTCAATTACTTAATATTCGTTATTTCATTATAAATCCTTAAAAATATATATACAATATTCATATTAATAGAAATGGAAAATTCAATTTTTTCATCCATTTATATAAAAAATATATGTCACATAGCATCAACTATTTACATATATAGTAATAGAACCACACATGCACGCGCGCAAGCATATATATTGCTATTACCGAGTTAGGACAATAATTCCGACGAGAATATATGGTTGGCAACCCTCTACCTTATATTCGAGTGTTGCATGTCATTTTAAATTATAAATTTCTTTATTTCAATAAATTTATCATATACTGCTTAAAGATATTCAATTTTTAACAATAATTAAAATTTAAAAATTATTTTTTAACAACATACCGTGTGCAACGCATGGGTTACACACTAGTATATTTAACTGCAGAATTAGAAAGCAGCATCCATGAGTATCTCTCATTGCTATAGACATTTATGATTAAAATTGTACATTCTACTTGGCCCAGTAAAGTCGTATGAAACATAAAAGAATATATTTCCAATCATGAATAATTGCAGGAAATGTCTCTTGACTAACCAAAGCAACAATATATCCCTACAAATACAATAACAATGTTTTGGTAGGGTGGATTACAGGCGAAAAGAATCATGCACAAGTGCAAATATAATAAAGCTTATAAAGGTTACTGCTAATTACCACCATCCATTAGTATCTCTCATTGTTGAAGATAGTTAAAGAAGGTAAACTTCTGAATAAGGTGTGATGAGTGCAATTGTCAACATTGCATCTTTAAAATAATAGTATCAGACAAGCACCTTTGTCCAAGTGGTTAATTGATTCGGCTTTGGTGCAGGATGTCACAAGTTCGAAACTTGCTTTCGAACGTTTATTTGATATGGGATATGTTGTCCCCATGATTTGTTGTATATAAAGTACCAGTTCAAAAAAAAAAAAAATAGTATCAGTCTTGATGTATAAAGAGCAACGGCTATCTCTAAATAACACTGTGTCTTAGATTCATAATTTCGTAGCCTCCTTTTGTTTTCCAAACCTCATTTGACATAGATGGTTGCATCCAATCAATTTTGAGGTGCCCTTCTCGGTTTATTAGTTGAGAATTTAGAGCTTAAGTTAAACCAAGAAAATTCTTTTCATCTTTGTACTTCCCTTGTGTCTTTACAAGAATAATAATGGCACGTGCATGATATCTACCCTTCTTCCCTCTATCTTCTACTGTTCTTGCTTCTGCCTATAAATCCACCAATATTAACCATTATTCTATATGACAATATAACATCTCAACTATGTTGTGTCCTTCTATGGTTGTGAGTTGCACACAAAGATAACAAACAATGCATCCTTCCCCCTTATGAATATTCAAACTCATTTCCTGATACAACCTCTATCCATTTAAGCTAAATTCAGACTGTGTGTGTGTATTTCTCACAATAAAAGTTGAGCATCCATAAAAGGACAGGCGATGTAAATTCTGAAAAAAGAAGAACAGACATGAAATTCAGGGATCATGTTATATGCAACAAACATAAGAGGTATACTAAAGATGCTGTTCTAAGGAGTATAATTCAAAGAAGTATACTAAAGATGATGTTCTAAGGAGTACAACAAATAAAAGGAGCAAGAGAGGATTCGATTTAGAGATGTAGAACCAATGCGTGGTGGAGATGGGGAAGAGGAATGACGAAAGAGGTTGGATCTCATAATGAGTTAGGGAAGTGGCCTTTTAATTTGAGAGTGTCGCTACTTTTATTGAGACTATTTTGATGATGGTTAATCACAGTATACAAGTTCGTATTAAGACCATGGTTAAGTACGGAATTAGATACTCGAAGTTTAACAACCCGCCTTGAAATAGTCCTAAATCCTGACCCAAAAAAGCCAATCGCAACTTAAATCCATACCAAAGCTGGCTGTTGGTTGGTAAAAATAATAATACAGGGCTGTTTATCTACACATTCAGAACTCACAGTGGAAGGATCAAATATAACAACATAAACAATACTCATTTTTATTGCAAAAACCAAAATATCATAACGCAATGTCAATGATCGTCACAAATTCCGAAATACAATACTTTCCAAAGTTACAACATTATTCTTTTAAATGGGTACAATCAGAAAATAATATATGTAGATAAAAGACTACTGCCACAAGCTCCTTTGTCACCACCGGCACCTGCATCATCATCTTCTTCCTTAACCTGTGTTGTAATGAGGAGGATGTCGGAACAACAATGTCTGATGAATAAAAATCTCAAGTCTTCATATATCAGTACTTGTACAGTATAATCTACATAAGAATATGTCTTTCAAGTTTTAACCATAATCTTCGTCTTTCCAATTATAAGCGTTATGGCTTATCCAATTTCATAACCAAAAACCCATAACCCTCCTTATTAATGCCTACCAATGCGTTAGATAACACTCAAGTCACTTAATACATTTTTAGTGGAAATTAAATAGACTTTAACCATTTCATACCATATTTAAGGTAGGTCCCTGTCATTTAATATCTAACCCAAGGTGGACTCCTCATTAGTGTCTATCTAGCTAACATTGCACGGAAATCTCTCCAGACACTTAATACTACATATTGAAGCGGACCTTTTCAAGATATTCTCTACATGCCTTAACTCAATCCTCACCATTTAATACTTCCTACATAAGGAAGAAGTTAGCCCTCGAACAACCACTTAATACCTTCAATCCTCAAAAAAGGTCCTTCGATTTATGATCCATACCATATTTAGACGTCTTACATTAGTTTGACTATTCATAGGTGCTGGTAGCCAGATTAGCTGGGTAGGTTTACCGTATAGAATTTGGGATTAACCTTGCATTATCTATAGTTACTTATTATAAACGATGTCTCACATCAACCCTAAAGTCATACTGTTGGTAGCTTGATTAGCTGGGCAGACTTCTGTATGCTTTTGGTTGATCTTGCATCCTTGTAACTTTATCATAATTTATACCACTCTAAATGTATTAGCCCACATCTCACCATGTATTTTAGACTTTATAAATAAACCTCCTTGTTTCGCCTATACAATTTATTTATTTCCTAATGGGGGAAGAGGTTGGATCTCAGAATGATTTAGGGTTTGATGGAAAGTAACGATGAGTAATTTTCAGGGAAGGGTATTTTTGGTAATCCAAAAAGACACGATTGAAATTAGTGTATGCAATTCTCATTATTAGTAGTAAAGAAAAGATAAAGATAAAGAAGTAAAGATAAAGATAAAGATGATTAATTTTCTCATAGGAAAGTATCTGTATCTATCACGATCCTGTTATTCTAGCCAAGATGGATTGAATGTCTGGACCATGTTTAGTATTTATCCTGTCTACTGTAGGTCCGTTAACAGTAGGATTAAACTTCTTATAGATGACAACCTTCATCTTTACAACTCACCAAGGCTCGTCCTATGGTGCTTAGCAGCCCCTTTTTTAAAAAGGAAGCTAGAATTGGGAAAAATATCAAATTAACATTAAAGATTTGAGCATGCTTAATGGTAAAATTCCGACTGCCAACTAGGAGTGATGGTTCCCATGCATTTTTTTTTTCTCTTAAATTATTTGCATTTTTTTCCATTTTCTTCACATTATCTAGAAATTTGTGACTAAGATACATTTTGTTACTTAGTTTCACCTAACTAGTTCACTACTACTATGTTTCATTACCATTTTCGAAAATCCCAAAACACATCCCAATTTCTTAAATTAATCTTACCGACAAAAATTTCATATGCTTACCATTGATAATTGTACTAAATATCTAATTCAGATTGAATAATGAGAGCATTTAGCACGCTAAAACCATGTCATAATACCTAAGTACAAAAAAGAAAGTGGTTGCTGTAACATTTTATTTTATGAATGTTGTTCAAATGGCATCTAGAATTCAGACATTGCATATTTTTAAATTTGGTAAAGCTCTCTCTAAGAACAACTGTATAAATGCCAACTTAAACCATGTCTACTACAACCCTGATAAACTAGCTGAAATAAATACGATTCCCAACACTAAGACTTGAAGCAAGATCGATACTTAAATTGAATAGTAGAAGAAGTTACAAAATACTAGACATTTATATAGTATGCTAACCTTGAATAACATCTGAACCCTTATTTGGATGCCTCAAAAATCCTCTAATAGCAACCATCTAATTTCTTCTTTAACTCCCTCAAAACCATCTCATCTATCTCCTTGAAAATGAAAAATGAAAAGTCAATACTACATGCTAAGATGGGTGAAAATATATGTCTAAAAAACTTTACTACAATATGAATTTCCGTAAGTATAATTTGATGCCAACTTTGAGGAGTGTATGCACCTTAATTAACAGCTCCAAGCAAGGCAATGATTCAACTGCTACTCTTAACAATAGTTGTGTGTCATTGTCACTGTTTCAGGATTTGACTACAAAATATATTTAAAAATATTCACCTAACATAAACCAATAAATCAAAAATTATTTCCAAGTAGGATGTATCCGCTGCATCAGGCAGCCTTGGATGCGTTTGACATTAGGAAAGGGCTGTGAAAGGCTGCGAATGTACCCTTTATTTTTGTGAAATTAACTAGTATCAAAAATTAACATTATTAATTGATCATAAATTTACCTAGGATTCATTTAATAGTCATGTAAAAGTTTCAAATATATTATAAATTAAAATATTCCCATGACATGATTTATGTATTATTTATCTAACATTCAAATATCCAACTAGGTTTGATAAAGGAAATGACAAATAAATATAAGTCTTGGAATTTTATAATTTTATAAGCAATTGAACATGCAAATAAAATGAGTGCTTGTGCATTTCAAACAAAAATTAGTTGCTTGTAGCAACTCTAAATTTGTTAGCAAGCTTCGTCAGTTTCAGTGATTGCTCGCCAATTAGCCTAGTCCTTGCACCTGAATCATCAAATCTTGATGTAAATGAAAAAAAATACACTGTTAATGATGACTATCTTGACCAGTAGAGAAAACAAAATTACATAAATCGCTAAGTAAATCCTAAATATAGTGGAAATATTAAATATTTGAAAGGAAACACAACTCATTTGCATAACATGCAATGGGAAAGACAATGTGACACATAAAGCCAATTTTGTAACATTAGATTAATACATTAACTCACAGTTACCCTCAACAATTTTGTAACATTAGACAATGACTACAAAATTTAATTTTACAAAGTGGTTATGATATCACACACAGAGATCTAAATAAGACAAGCAACAAGATAAAGGCACATTAATTTAACATTTAGAGATTATCATTTAAGATGTAGAAGGCTTCTATACACGTTGGAGGCAAACAGATGGAGCATGATGAACAATAAACAGATGGAGCATGTAGTACATGAATTGAATGCAACGGCTCTAGAGGACTTTGCATTATAGTTTGTTTCAGAAAACGAAGTTGTAAAGGAGTAGAACTTCAGTGAACAATAAACAAAAACAATAATCACAGAAGAAAAAAAATTATTCACCAGCAATCCATATTCATAACAAAAGTTGTAAAGAAAAGAAAAGAAGCAAATGTAAAAGATTAAATTGGTTGCTGCAATACCTGAACAGACTGAATGAGTTCAGCCAACACTTGCTCTGCTGCTTGGGCTGCTTGCTCCCCATCTCCTTGAAATGCTTTACAACTCTTTCGAAAGTCAAAACAATTCTTCTCTATCTTATTAGCCTCCCTTTGTCTTATTTCATTCACATATTTCAACGTACCAGCGGTTTCCACATCTTGGTCATGCAATGATTCATTCAACCTCTTGCGCGCTCTAATATCATATTTCATGTCTGAGGCCTCATCTTCCATCTTTCTCAGTTTCTCAGCCAGTAAAGAGTGCGTTGAAGTCAGTGCTTCAAGTTCCTTTCTTGACTCATCAAGTTCCTTTTTTAAATCATCGTTCTCCTTTTGGAGCTCCTCCCTTTCCCTTTTCACTACTAATTCCATCCCCATCTTTTTCTTCTCCATCTCCATTAATCTGGACTGTTCGCTCAGCGCTTTGATTTCATCTTCCATGGACTCTTGCATTTCTTTATACTTCACAACCAGTTTTTCATTTTCTGTTTTCACTTCAACTAATTCCAATTCCAGATTTCTTTTCTCCCCTTCTAGTAATGTAGTTCTAGCCTCTAATTTCATATTAACAGTATGAAGCTTTTCTGCTTGGTTTAAACCGTTTCCACGGTCTTCTAACATCATCAAAGACATACTTCCTGCTACGACAAATGTAGGAAGTACAAGTCGCAAGAATGATAGATATGTTTGGTATTCCACATCAAAGTTCATGACATATGATAATATTACAACGATAACTATCTCAAAAGACAATGATGCGAACGCCACCTGTGAAAAATGATTAAAATACAAACATCACTTGTAGTAATAGAAACATACATTTGAGTTCAAATATGGAATTCGCCTCTAGTAATAAACTGTTAGGGAATAGAATATGTTTGGCCTCTGTTACTTACCACTAGTTGTGATAAATACTTTTACCCCTCTAATATTATTTTATAATTTTATGTCTTAATTATCTACAAAGTTTTAACCAAGACGAAAATTATATTTTTATTCTTTCTTCTTATCAGTTTAATTTTTTTTTTTTCTAAAACACTAATCTAGCAATGCCCCTTATCAAAAAAAATTTCCCATTAACAATACTCAAAAAGGATCCCCATATTGGATTCCTAAATTTCTCAAACATTTTACTTCATGGGGTCATCACAATCTGGATCAAACCAAAGTTTTTCATAAAACATCTTTCCGTATTGCTTGATTGGGCATCCAGTTCAATCAAGCGGGTAGTGAAAGTTTTCCTATCAAATTTTACAGTGTCATCTGTTAGCCAATTTCCTTCCTTGAAATCTAATCAATGAATCCACATGAAAATAAAAAATTATCGTGGAAAAGTGGGGCACCGAGCTTAAACAATTGAAGATTTTGGCATGGAAAAGTATACAATTGCAAATTTTGATACGCCAAAAAAACATAATGACATTGGTAAGCTAGAAAATAGTAGACGTTGCCAAATCAAAAGATTTAGAAATAAGCAATAGTCAAACAACTTCGTATGAGGTTATATTTAGAGCAACTATACATCAATGCAGATTGATAAATAAATTTTATACGGTTTACCTTAGATGTGATATTTTCAAGGCTCCACACTGTCCTAACGAAAAGAAATGTTGCTTGAAGTACCACTGCGCCAGCACAAACCATGAAGGAAAATTGGATGCTTTCATGTGAATCATCTGTCGTTTCTTTGGACAGCGCCACAATTCCTCTGATTCCAAAGAGAATGAACAGCACAAATCCAAAGGAGTGCACCAAGTAGCTTATAATCTAAAATATGGAAACACAACAGAAAACATAAGTAAGATATAGATAGAGAAAAGAAATAAATTACCTAGATTTTGGAAACACGGTATAGCCGTATAGGTAAAACAAAGAGTAATAAACTTATAAACGGAGCCAGATATAGGCAGGTATAAGAGGGATTATAAATTTACGGTTCCGCCTATCAATTTAATTGCAATTACTTCTTTACCCTACATTAATACATCCACTAAGCCTCGTCATTCTGATGATTATCCCAATGAAATAATACTTAAATCATAAATTAGACTTGATCTGCAGGATAAAACATAAATTTATACATAATGATACAATTGAACTTGGTTTTGTCAGTTCAATTATATTTCCGTCAGCCCTTTGCGATTAAACTAAACAAAAAAGCAAAATCAAGTTGGACCCAATAAAAAATTACGAAACAAAATGGGGAAGAAGAAGACCTCTTTGCGGTTTCTTTCAACCAAATGAAGATACAGTTTGCTGAATAATGGCATTCTTCTTCTGACGTGATCTTGTATCACCGATTTTGGATTTGAGGCAATCAAACAATGGCGAAGTGCAGGTATATCGGATCCACCCAGATAGTTATGGCAGTGATATTTTTGCCGTAAAATTCTGAGTATATTTATTGCTGGAAGAAGATTTCACGGTCCAATAGTATAAGTTGGTAGCCCATTGGAACAGTACTAATTATTATGTTCACACGAAGTCACACTCTTTCTTTTTTGTTGTCAGTGTGCTCTCTCCAAATATAGCTCGTCCTTTACCTTTCTTCAATTTTTTTTTTTTTTTTTGTTACTACTTATATTTGTACTATTACGATTATTTTTGTCTATAGTTTTGCAATCAAAGCGATTACGGTGATTTGTTTGTAAATTTTTTTAAATCTGTTCAATTGTGTTTTCGATTTCGTTGTGATTTTATTCTCATAAGTTTCCTCAGCATCACGATCTTTACTTTATATCAGAGCAGTTCTTCATACGATTTATTGGTATAGTGATTTATGATATTTTCCCCCATTTATTTCTTATATAATTTAGGTTTGGTATACTGAATCGGGTTTGTTTATTTCTTTGCTTCAGTTTTATTGTACAGATTTTGAGAACTCGGTTGCTGATTTCACGAGCATGAAATGTTTGATGTTTTGCTTTACTGCATTTGTATGCTTATTTATGATGTTTCTGTTTCAAGCAAAAATAAAACCTGGGTTTTTGTATGATTTGGATTCACTAAATTTGGTCATGATTACCGTATTGCCTTTTAGTTCTCTTCCACTAGTTATGTTTGAACCCATATGGATATACTGTAAAGTTTTAGAAACCAAAAAGCAGATGCAATTTTTTTTCTAAAGTTTTTTTTATGACTTTTTTTTTTGTCTTTCTATGAATTTACAAATTAATTTTCAAATTGTATGATGTATTTGCTAGTAGCAATATCATAATGGATCAAAATGAGAATCCAAAGAAGACTATTATTAAATGTGACAATGTTCGTCAACATTGAGGGGGAGGATAAAAGTGATACAAGTTCATTTTGATTATCAAGATTAAATATTGGCTGCAAAATATTAAGTAACTTGAATAAATTATCGATAATATTCCTAGTATACTTGCTTCAATATAGGTTGAAATCCCAGAATGACCAAAAGGGTATAAATCACATCTGAAGTGTGGTAGAGAAGTCAGTTTGAAATATTTTTGAAGAAAGTAATAAAGATATCAAATATATGAGGTGGGTGTTCTTGAAGAAACATTTAAGGAAGCTCTTGAAGAGACTCATGAAATGATTTTCAAATAACTCTAGAAGTGGTTTAGGTACCTAAAACATGATAAATAAAGAGACATCAATAAATCGTGTCTAGAACTAAAAAAAAAAATCATCGATGATAAACTTGTGAACAATAAAGCGCTTATGTTTATAAATGGATTAAAGATCCTGGATTAGAGAAAAACATGATTGGCCATCATGAAATTCTCCTAAATAAGAAATGTGAACCTGTAGTTCGCAATATATATATATATATATATATATATATATATATATATATAATAGAAAAACACACTGAAATTACTGAAGCACATGTAGTGATACATCGTGTTAAATGCTCTAAGCATGATGTTTTTATAAATAATTGAATTGACCGAAGTAGTGAAAGTGTTTGAAACACTTAAAATACCCTGAAGGTATGAATATTAGTTAAATCATACTAAATGATGAAAGTCGTTCCCGAAGAATATAAATTACTTTGCTGTTTATAAAGAATGCAAAGAATAAAGGGTGTAGATTGCAAATTTCTTTTAAATATTGTTGTAATGAAAATCTTGATATAATTCATGATGAGTAGATTACTTCCTGTTTTTAAGTACTGTTGTAATGAAACTCTTAATTTACATCAAAGATGTAGTTGCAATAAGCAAAGCTGATATGATGCATCAAAAATGAAAGCACACGAAGTGTTTTTCATAAAATTAGCATATAAAGTGCATAAAATGCAAACAATATTTGAAAGAAATAATTTTAGAAAAATTGATCATATCAAAGGCAACTATTTATAAATGATGAAAGGAGGAAAAGAAGAATTATTGTCTCCTGATTTTTATTTTTCTTAATGCTTGTCTAAGCTATGTTACACATATATGGATCAAAAGTATTTGTAGTTGATTTGGATTATTAATATATGTATTCAAACTTAAATGGAAAAATATAAAATCAGGAGGAGAATACCTAAATATATCATAATGTACTCTTTTTCCTTCACTAAGATTTTTCTCATCGGGTTTTTCTTAGTAAGGTTTTAACGAGGCATTAAATTGATCCAGAAGTATCGAACTCCATTTGATGTAGTAAATTATTGAAATATGTCATACTATATTGTACTCTTTTTCCTTCACTAAGATTTTTCCCATAGGGTTTTTCTTAGTAAGGGTTTAATGAGGCATTGTTTTGATCCCGAATTATCACAAACTTTTAGAAAGAATATCATTTTTAATATGATTTACAAGTTGCACTCTTTTCCTCGTTCAAGGTTTTTCCCACTTGGTTTTCCTAACAGAGGTTTTTAATGAGGCAACAGACAATATCTATATCGACTGAATGGATAAATGCAAGCAAGATAATAATGAGGGGAAGCAATCACATACACGTTTCAAAAGGGACAATTTCAAGTTATCAGAGCATTCAAGATTTTGAAGACGTATATTCAAGGGGGAGTGTTATAATATATGTAAATAATGAAGTGAATATGCTTTTATATTGTTTTGTTTAGTCCCACATCGTAGGATAAGTTCAATCCTTAGCTCTGAAGCCTTTATATAAAGGAGACTATGTAATGTAAATAGATTACCAATCTCTGAAGAATGAATAATATTTCTTCTGTCTCTTTCTCTAATTGCTTCTGCTCTTGTTTCTTTATAACATATTCTTATTTGTTTACAACAGCTTCCTTTACGAATTCAAATTTTCCTCAATACATATTTACCAAGTCTTAGTATCATTTAAAAATAGGATCTAACATTTAAACTGCTTTACAAATTTTTTTTTATAAGTTAATAATATAAATAAAATTTTAAACTGACAAAACATTATATATTGCAACTTAAAAATAAAAATTCAAATTAACTACAGAATATTCAACACAAAAATATGGTTAAATATTTGTGGAAAACATTTTCTTTTAAACGTATTAAACAAATGCAATTCGTACAAAAACAATTAAGGTGCCTTCATCACGCGCGAAGCACGTGCCGTAACGCTCGTGTTTATAACATAGATGTGCGTATTAAACCGACTACAAGCATACAAGGATGTAAATGTTAAACCTGAAAATAAATATAAGTGTACATGTCTAATCTTACTTCTAGAGACTCTTGTAACCGGTCTATATCAAACTCTCATGCATATATTGAACGACTATATCAAGGCTTCATATAAAATGGAGAATATGACTATTCCATTACATCAAGTAGATTTTTCTAATTCAAATTCATATATAAAATGTCAGAAACATATCGAATGAAGGATATACGAATTATTTAACGTCCTGTGCATTTCGAAGCGAACGAATCAAGGCCCAAATGGACTGGGTGTGAATTTCAGGATTTATGTCCATATAAGGGAATTCATTAACCCTATTACACCTCAATTTTATTTCATTTCATATGTAGCTGCTGCATCACCTAATCTTGTTTTTCTTCTTCTTCCTCAAACCGTGAAACAAATCTCTTCTAAACAAATAATGAATCAAATTCCTACAAAACAAAATAAGAGAATCCAATTGAAAAGAAGGGATAAATCAAAACAAAAACAATTACAAGCTAAGTAGTGGAGAAGAACGCCAACCCAAACAGGATCAAAAATTGAGATTTATTCAAAAAAGTACAAAATGAGTGGGTTTATTTACAAAATGAATATGTTGTAGATAAGCATTTAAAATTCATTTGTATACCAATTTAGATTCAAAAATATGATTTTTAATTGGCCCGATGATTTTCAACGAAAGATTTGTACGATTTGAAATAATTCAAAACCCTTGAACAATGATTTCGATTATATAATTAATGAAAATTGGGAGGAGCGTAGATTGAATAAAGTTTTACATTTGAAATCATATAGATTTTGTTTTATGTAAAAAAATTGAATTAATATAGGTGGGTAAAAGTGAATTTATGTATACGCCTTAAAATTCATCAAGATCTTATTCTCCCGAGTTTTAATAAAATTAAATATACGTAGATGAACCGTTGAACGGTTATATACAACCAATTGGAAATTACACAAAAGTTGGATATGATAAAAGTTGAAATTATATATAGATAATCGTTCCAAGTTGAGATTATATGAATCAAAATGTCATACCCGAAATTCACAATAAAGGTAAACAGAAAAAGGTGAATACACTACTGAAAACACTATTTATTGCGACGTCAATTTTCGACGGCCGCCGACAACAAGCAATTGCCATAGCATTACTGAAAATAAAATAAATTTGTCGACAGTAGCCGTCAAAAACCGTCGCAAATATAGTCGTCGGCGGCTGTCGGAAGCCGTTGAAAAGTAGCGAATAACAAAGCCCGAGGTCGACAATTTTCTTCATTATCTTCCTCCCCAAATCTCCTCCTTCAGCTCCTCCTTCACCACTTCCACGCCGTCAGCAAGCCTCCACGGCTAAGACTGTCTTGATCTTCAATTTTCAAGTCTCTCAATTGGTTATTTCTCTTCAAGAATGTTTAATTTATAAATCCTATTTAATTTTGATTTGGTAAATTAGGATTAATTTGCTGTTAAAGTTGTTTATAATACCGAATTGATTGTTTATTATAGCCTATTGAATGTTAATTAGGTTATTATTATAATTATTTATCATTTAAATGTTAAGAAAAATAATTTTTTAGTGTATATGTGCGTTAATTGGTGTATATGTGTTGATTAATTAGTACATACGCGCATTAGAGCTAGTTTGGATTAATTAGAGTTGATGCTCATGATTTAGTGTATGGGTTTTGAAGATGACGAAAATGACGATTTAGTGTATGCGTTTCTTAGATTGTAAATAAATTATCGTAAAATTGTTGTATAATACGCTTTACTTTTTATAAATCCCTTAAACAGCGTTTGGCCCCGTTTGACAAGTATTGTACATGATCCTTATATGGATATTCATTTTTATCACAGAACGGAATTTATATACATCTAATACAAAAATTTTCAAATTTGTCCCTGTATTGTATAAGTTACAAATACAACAAAGTAATTATATTTCACAAATCATTTCATTTTAAACGGTTCTCAAAATTTCGACAACACTTTCTTTTTGTTCCCTGTGTACGCGCATATGTGTAAGATACATGGAACAAAGGGGAAGTTCTGCTGAAATTTTATTGAATCGTTTAAAATAAAATAATTTACTAAATACAATTACTACTCTATTTGTAGTGGGAAGTAGGATGATCAACAATCAAAGTGTAAAACAATAACCTAAATTTTTTAGATTATATTCATATAATTTGTGTAAATCCGTTTGAAAATAAAATTAAATAGAATAATATTATATATTTGCGAAAATTTAAATGTATGGTTTAATTGAAAAATAAAATATCAATACGTAAATGATTAGTACGCTTTTACGTTTTAAGGTAGGAAAAATTGTCAATTATTTTACAAGTCGGAGCTAGATGTACCAACAAAGAAGGGAAATTGAAGGCTCAATAACTGAACATTTTTAAAATGGTATACACGTATTTACTGAATTCACTTTAAGTAATAATGAAAACGATGAAAAAATTTGTTGTCGATGTAGTAGATGCAAATTATTGAAGCATTTGATACTGAATATGGTAATAGTTCATTTGCGCTAATATGGTTTCGTGCCGAATTATTTGGTGTAGGATCATCATGGAGAACTTATAGCACCTAATCCCGCACATTCGGAATAAGAGGTGGATAAAGAAATTGTTCCGACGAATCTCATAGAAGATATGGTTGAATATGCAGCACGTTCAATGTTCCATACTGTTGGAATTGATGGTAACGATGTTAATGTCGAAGAAGAACCATGTATTGTAGAAAAAAAATTATGATTTATTGGATGCTGCTAAGAAATCTCTTTGGGATGGTTATACAAGCAGTACTCAACTATCGGTAACTGCAGAATACATTGCGATGAAATCAAAATACGACTTCACAGAAGTCGGGTTTACAGCTATTGTACAAACTGCGAAACGGAATATGCCACCCGATAATTTAACGTGCGAAAATCATTATGAAGTGTAAAAACTTATGTCTGCTTTTGGTTTGCCGTATCAAAATATAGATGCATGTTTAAATGGTTGCATGTTGTTTTGAAAAGAAGACATCAATCTTTGGAATCATAAAATATGCAAACAGGAAAGATACAAATCAAGAAAAAAGAAGGGAATGGAAGTTCTGTACAAGCGTATGCATTACTTACTCATTACTACTAGGCTTCAATGGTTACATGCATCTTCCGTAACCGCGCATCATTTGAGATGACACTATGTGAGAACATAGGAAGAAGGTACGTTAACACATCCAGCTGTTGGAGAAGCATGAAAGCATTTTGATAATACCTACTATGCTTTCGCAATGGAGAGCCGTAATGTTAGACTCGGTTTATATATGGATGGATTTTCACCGTTCTCTCAATTTGTTTCAAAATATTCATCTGGACCTATAATCGTTACAGCATACAATTTACCTTCATGGATGTGTATGAAAACTCCGTATATGTTTCTCACTACTGTCATTCCTGGCCTTGATGATTTGACACAAGGAATTGGAGTATATTTACAACCGTTGATTGAAGATTTGAAAACATTACGGTATGAAGGTGTTGAAACATACGACATTTCAAAAAAAAAGAATTTTCGTATTCGCTTCCCTGATGTGGATTATAAGCGATTTTTCTGCGTATGCAATGCTTTCGGGTTGAGGTACGGTTGGTCATCTAGCTTGTCTTTATTGCATGGAAGAAACGCGAGCATTTTCTTTACTGCATGGGAAGAAAATTTCGTGGTTTTACTGTCATCGGTGTTTTCTCCATATTAACCATAGAAAAGATAAAAAAAACTTTACAAGTAATAGTCTTGAAACCTTGCAACCATCAATGATTTGGTCAAGCGAAGATATTTATGACCTTGTAAAGGATTATTTAAAGATACATGAAACTGGCAAGAAAATTGAAATTCAAGGTAGATCGACGATTCATAATTGGTGCAAACAAAGTATATTTTTAATTTGCAGGCGAAGTCAGACAGAAACTCGACAAATGGGCAGAAAAATCCAGTCACACACTGTGGTGGCTTGAAATCATTTCAACATCATTGCGAGGACCTGGTAAATTGATTAATTGCAATTACGAACAGTTACTATATTTTTTATATAAATTTGTATGAACAAAAATAATATACACCAATTATTGCTGGAAAGAGCGTGTGGGGCTCATGTCCCGTATATGGACGTATTTGCACATACCCATACCGTCAGACTGACCGACGACGGGGGATCATTGACGTATGCTTGGCATAAGGATGATAAAGCATATGTCGCACATGTAAGAATATTTTAAGTTATAAGTTATTAATAATGATCTTTTTAATTAATTAGTTATAAAATATTATAATAATGTCATATGATATTTAATTATATTTAATTTTGCGTTGGAGGAATATTTATGCAAGCACGTGTGCAGATGCTTGAGCAATCGCGATGGAAGAAATTGACCACTGATGAAGATAACGCTATCATCGACTCCGTTATGGACCCGATACAGCGAAACAGGCGCTATGGCTACGGCAATCAAGCGGTGATTTATAAAAATTAACTAAGTTGTAAAAATTGCTTAATTTCTATAAAAGTTATGTAATAACTTAAACATATTTCGACTTGTTTTGTAGGATCGGGCCTTACAAAAGGCTTAGGACAATGCCGAGATTAATGAGCTTCGACAGCAGATTGCACAGCTACAAGAGCAAGAACGTCTTCGAGCAGTGAAAGTGGAGCAACTGGACCAACATTTGACCAAGTACGTGGAGCGTCATGGAGCATTCTCTTTGTTTGGTGGTTCTGGAGCCGACGACGAGTCATAAGGTACGTTTTGCAGTTTTTGTTTTTGAAACTTGTGTATATATACAATGAGAGATGGTGGGGTTGATTTGTGGACATGTGGTGTTTGATGTTGATTTGTGAGGTTGATTTGTTGGATGTATGTGTTTGGTTGGCATTTTAGACGTTGTATATGTTTTATATTGATGTTGGATGTACATATTACAGTTGGGTGTGTGATATTGATGATGGAAGGCTTATTTTGTATTGATGGTAATGTTTGAGTTTGAGATTGAAATGATAATGTTTAAGTTTTATATTGTTATTGATATTGAAATTGATTTTAGCTTATATATATGATATATATATTGATTTTGATCTGTTGTGATATATATTGATATTGATGTGCTATTTCGAATGGTTGCTTTAATATATAAAAAATCATGTAGATTTCCAATGGCCCTCGACGGTTTCCGACGACTGATTGGCCGAAAAACAGCGACGATTTCCGACGGCTTCCGACGGCCTATAGACCGAAAATTAGCGACGGCCCCCGACGACTTCCGATGATTTTCTGGCGAATTTTCAAGTCACGTGGAGGTCTCAATCGTCGGAAAGGATGTCGGAAGTGCCGTCGAAATTGCCGTTGGAAGCCGTTGAAAAAAGGTCGTCGTTTCCGGTGGAAAAAGTTGGAAGCTGTGTTATGTATACCGACGGAATTTACGACGGCTCCCGACGGCCACCGACGGTTGGGAGCCGTCGGAAATCACTGTACTCCTTGTAGTGATAGGGAAAATATACTCACGTTATACATCTAAAATTCAAACTCAAACATTTGAATTTAAGTAAAATGAAACGTAAAAGAAAGATGATGAAATTTTACTAGGTTCAAACAATTGTTAACATTCAAACATCCAAAATGGGACTCAAATGTCTATTTTCCTAAAGATATTTTGGCATAATGGGTGTTGTCTAAATGTGAAAGATGCCCAGACATCTGAAATTGACAGCCCATGTTGAACTTGAATGTTTGCATTAAATATGGCATAAACACCCGATAACACTCTATAAAAATTAATTAGAAACAAATTAATTAAATAAGATAAAAGTAAAAATGTAAACTAAATTTCAAAATTTGACCATGAAAGCTGTGTCATTGCGTTCATGGAGATTTTTTGATCGAGTTTCATATGTAATGTGTTGAAAACGGAGCTCAAATGGAGAAGTTATAGACGTTTAAAGTTTTTGGATTCAGATTAATTCAAATGGAGTTTAAATTCAAATGAATTATTAATGTCAAGATTTGAAATTTGAAAATTAACAGTAATTAGACTTGGAGGTTAAGTAAATGTTAAAATTAATGTTAAAATTAATTGGTTAATTAAGAATTAAAAATACATTCAACGTCGACAATATGAACGTTCCCAAAATTAGCCAATTGGTCGACCGCGCCTATGTTCTATCGATCGCAAGCTGTTGATCATTTAGGAAGGTGCGGTCAACTAGTGGATGTGTTTCGGCTAAGATTTTCTCTTATTTTGAGCAATGAGAATTATATTTTAAACTGAATTTAAACTTACGGTTCTGGTGCTTTTCAACAACTATAAATAAGAGCCTAGGCCTTTCGCTTTTATTCACAAATTATTTTTGGAACTAAGTGAAACTCTGTCGGTTCTCTTTCTTCAAAGATTCGGAAAAATTCTCTAGGTTTTTAGGTAAGAAATTTTAGTGTTTCTTATTTAAATTATAATTCTATTCTCCTTCAATCCCTAAATATCTGTATCTAATCCATATACAATTCCCCTATCGCACATTTCTAAAAGGAGAGATCTGTATAGTGATTGAAGAAGGTGTAAAAAATCCAAAATGGAAGAGCTATGGTCTTTTGTGAATGGAAATCTAAATCTTTCTTATTTTAGAAACTGTATAGTATAACTTGGATTTGATATATGCCTTAGGGAATTTTGTTTATTAAAACATCAGGTTAAAACACCAAAACTTCTCTAAAGTGGAATATCAATTCTTAGATTTTAATTTGAATTTTTCTACATTAAATAATGAAACTGTATAGTTATTGCAATTTTAATGTTTTATATTCTATTCCACTTCTAATCTTCTTGTTTGGATCCGATAAAAGGTTATATTTTAGAAATGGTGTGTGAGGTACGGATCATTTTAATCATAGTTCACACCACCTATTTTCATAATTTAAATTTAAAATCCCTTTTTCATTTATAAGTAGAAGTTGAATAGTGCATAAAAGGATTTGAATTATAAAATTCAGTTGATGTTGATTCCACTAACTTATTACAAAATAAGTTGGTACGAATTCTATTTTAATATAGGTCTATTATTGGATTGAAGATGTTGGTTATTTTGTATGTTTATGGAATTAGACTTGTATAAATCTATATATATTAGCATAAATAACATATTAATTGTGTAGTTGATAGAATATTAATTACTATTAAATCCCACTTAAGAAAGAAGTTAAAGGTAAAGGCCAACTTAGAGTTTTTCTTATAAGGCCTTGATTTGGAATGTGGTGAGGCGTCTGATAGTATTTTAGTAGGTGTGTGGAGATTATGACTAAGTTATAGAGCTGCGAGGTCAGTCAAAAACACGTGGAAGTCTGCCTAACTAATCTTACTGCCAGTAGTGCAACTTTGGAGCCGATGTGAGACATTTTCTATAATAAGTATCCATAAAGGACCTTGATAGAGTTATGGGGTATGCTCTAGGGGAAGTTCTATTATTATTGTAAACTAATTAACTCTGTAATCAACTCTTGTTCATAATAAAGATGTTTTTCTTTCTGCTATATATTTGTTAATGTATTATAAATAATTAAATATTTAATTAAATTATATTTAACATAAAATTCGTGACTGATATGTTTGTAATAACAATTGAAAATAGTTGTAATCATGAGTGTTATATCACAATATAATTAAACACATCATTTTAAATGTTCCTAGCCATAATGCATCGAGAATGGATACCGACGTATTCGTTGAGGCTAGAGCACATAATACTCTCCAAATGTTGGGTACTGAATTGCTCATAACTACTGGGGGCATCTAGAGATTACATAATAATAGTTATTTGATGAATATATATATATATATATATTAGCGTAAATAACATATTAATTGAGTAGTTTATAGACTATTAATTACTATCAAATCCCCCTTAAGAAAGAAGTCAATGGTAAAGGCTAACTTAGAGTTTTTCTTATAAGGCCTTGATTTGGAATGTGGTGAGGTGTGTGATAGTATTTTATTAGATGAGCGGAGATTATGACCAAGTTATAAGGCTGCAAGGTCAGTCAAAAGCACATGGAAGTCTGCCTAACTAATATTGCTACCAGCAGTGTGACTTTGGTACCGATGTGAGACATCGTCTATTATGAGTACTCATAGAGAACATTGATAGAGTTAGAGGGTATGCTTTAATTTTAGTTCTATTATTTATTGTAAACTAATTAACTCTATAATCAACCCTTGTTCAGAATAAAGGTGTTTTTCTTTCTGTCATATATTTGTTAATGTGTTATAAATAATTAAATATTTAATTATAATATATTTAACAAAAAATCCGTAAATGATGTGCTTGTAATAAAAATTACAAATACTTGTAATCATCAGTGTTGTATTACAATATTATTAAACACATCATTTTGAATGTTCCTACATAATTCATCGAGAATGGATATCGATATATTCGTTGAGGCTAAAGTACGTAATGCTCTATAAATGTTGGCTGTGACGACCACATTTTGGAAGGTTAAAATCGACAATAATCCATACATGTCCAACTCAAATAATCCGAAACATAGATAACTAATAGGGTTAATTAAGAAAAATAAGAAAAGAAGGAAATAAATACATAATCTCGCAACGGAATGAAAAAATATAATAATCAATTAAATAGTTCATGAAGCTATTTATACTATACATTTGATTATAATTTATACAGCATTTATTTGAGTTATATATACAACAGAATAAAATAAACCAATGCAGCAAGACAACATTGTAGTGAAATAATACTAGTAATAATATATACCAAATCTTCGTCTTTGTCCTCTAGAAAATAACCTTCAATGCGCTGAAATACTCAGGGCTGATCCAAGCATAATGAAAAGAAAAAACACTCGAGTCAGGACTAAAATATCCTTATGTGAGTCAAATCGATAAAACACATAATGTGAGTGTAATAGCATCAAAAAAGTTTACGGGGTTTCACATCTCTTATTCAGTGTATAACGTGCGTGCAATAACTCAAGAGATGTTACGGGATTTTCCATCTCTTAAGGATCTGTCAAAATATTTATATATGGTAGAATACGCTATATATATAATATCTAATCAGTAAAATAAATATTTTTCTTAGCGTTAAGGCTTTATATTAATCCCCCTTAACGCGTTTTTAAGCATTGTCGTACAATTTTCATATAACGCCCCGATAGCACGTCGGGGGATAGGGATGCGCCGTGATATGACAACACTAAACCAAAATCATAGTGGTCTCGTATAGGGATAAAAGTATGACAAGGCACGTGAGGCAATGCCAAGGTAGGATACTACTAGCTCGGATCGCAGTGCTAGTGGTAACGCATCGTAGCCACTATTGCACACCACGTACATCCATCCCATATCGAGTCAAAGGGAGGTTATCCCAAAATCAAGGTGCACCAATCGAAACCAACATCAAAAGTAATAGTATAGACCAAGTCCAAGAAGAAATCGAAGAACGGATGTCCACTAGGGGTGGCTAGTCCGCTTAGCCCTATCAATACGTCCTGTTTTAGTCATTTCAAATTGGCACAAGTGCCGGAGTCTATCCATCATCGTTCTCTTTCTTAAAATCCGGCAAACGTACGCCAAATCCAACCACTTCGTTTTGGAGTCTCCTCCGCGTACACGGTTATTAAAGTGGTTCCAATATTGACATAGAGTATGCCAATAAGAGGCCTCGGTCTCTTTAACAACCAACCATCATTTTATACATTTTGAAAACGATTCATACTTGATATCGAAATATCATATTTGCTTCAAAAATCAATTTCATTTCAAAGTATCATTTTACGGTAGAATCGTACTTGTCTTCAATAATCATTTCGAATTTCAACTTAGGTTATGACTTCATTTTAACCTAGTTCGCATTTAAATCCATGATTTACATATAAACAGTTCCCACTCTGACCAGTTTGAAATTTTTTTAGAAAATAGTTTGAATAGTTTAAAATAATTTAAAAAGTTAAAATAGTTTAATATAAAATAGTTTGAGTATTGAAAATGGTTTATATAGTAAAATAGCTTAGAAAGTCAAAATAGTTTGAATATTTAAAAACATAGATTTTAAATAGTTTATATTAAAGTAATTTATTAAAATAGTTTCACAGTCAAACTGATTCAATTCCAAGTCATCTTCAATTCCAATTCCATTCAAATCGACTCAATCTCGATTTCAATTCGAATTGACTTCTTCTAGTTCAGATCAATTTCAATTTCAATTCAATTTTCATTTTTACTTCAAATTCGATTCAACAACTCAATTTAATGGTTTTAATTTCAATTCATTTCTAATTTTAAACCATTCCAATTTATATCAATTTTGAGTTCACTTTTAGAATATCGATTTAAATCATTTAAATTAAACTTAACTTCAATATTCAATTTAATATTCAATATTTTAAAATAATTCAATTCCGAGTTCAAATTTGAAATATTCATTTAAATTATCTTTACTTAAATAACTTCGAAGTTCAAGTAAAAGTTCAAATCTTGTTATACAATTCAATTTCGATAATTCAAATCATATTTCAATCATGACTTCAAAATCCAATTAAATTCTTTAAAACAATTTCCTTTAACCAAACTTAATTTCAACATTTCAAACTCGAATTCGTAATTAATTCAATCTTCATAAATTCGATTTTCATTTCTTTAAATCAAAATCATTTAAATAATTTCAAAACCAAGACTTTTAATATTATTTAATTTAACAATCTAGTGTCCGTATATAATTTTATATCCTATGGCCAAGTGAGCCATTATTTTTATTTTTATTTCAAGGATGGATATATATCACTTCAATCCAAATTAAGGTGTCATAGGTATATATCATTTCAACCTATTTCTTAATTTATTCGAAACAATTCAAATAACAGTCTATATGCTGTCAATAATATACAGGATGATAACACGAATATATAAAAATAAATAAACATCCAATCATCTAAAATACTAACCAATAACATCCATCACAATCAACATTCCAAAGAAGTCAATAAATCATGACAGATAACTAATTATTGATAATTCGACATTTTAGTAGCAATTTTATTCAAATTCCAAATTTAAATATCAACTTAAATTTCTACCAGTTTAAATAATACATCAATTTAAATGTTGATTAAACTACCAAATAACATTCAATTAAATTAAATTACTTCACGATTTAAATTTAACTACATGAAAATATTTTAGTACTTCAGGAGCATTAAAAGCATTCACCTTTATTTAAAACTGAAAATTTTTCCAGCTTCAAATAAATTTCAATTCCACTCCACGTCGTAGTCTCCGTCAATACAATCGCAATGCGACTCGTTTCGCTTAAATCGGACCTCGCATGGAAAAGTTATACGATAATTAGTGTAACGATTTTTAATTAACATTTAAATTAACTTAATTAAATATAATTAGACAGTAACCTCATCACCTCATTCAAGCAAACCCAGCCACCCATTAATACGCGACCGAACTCCTCCAGGCTCATGCCACTCGAGATGACCTAATGTCCATCCAAGCACCTTACGAGATGCGCCTCGGCCTGCTCCTCCTCCGCCTCGAATTACGTCGCTGAACTCGTCGCCGCCGTCTTCAAGAAAACTGGAAAACGCGCGACCTTCCTTTGCCGATTCTGGCAATCTCGTGCAAGTTGGCGACGATCCAACCGTTCAACATGTAGATCTCACCGAGGCCTACGACTTTGCTATCTGAAGTTTTTGATTTCGATGCGTTGATTGAGAGGAATCAATGAAGAATGATAAGCCATTTTCGACCATTAATATCGCTTGAACGACGACTGCGAATAAGGGCTAGGGTTTGAACGAAATGAACGTGGCCTTATATAAGTTCTGATCCGATTGACCTGCAAAACTTCTGAACTCCAAATGAAGCATGTCGCCTGACGTTCTATATGTTTTACCCCCATTGCGAATACAATGGAACTAGTCTCGAGAGCCAATTCCATCGTATTCAAAAGATAGCATTTCAAAATCAATTTATTTTAATTAAATTCATTTAATTAATTTCAACGCGTTTCAAGCTCGCACGGTCAAACGACAAGTCTGATCGCTCGAAACTTGAAATCCTATAATAATTCACTATTACGGATCCGATGAAACAGGTTTCATCGAAATCCGAGACAGTGGCCAAGATGGATATTTTTACTCGTTAATTAAAATATAAAATTTCCTATTTTTGTTTATTCACTTTTAAATTCAATTTTGAAAGTTAACAATCTTCATTCATATTTAAATAAAATTTAAATCGACTTCTGATATCATTTTCACCCATATTTAATTCAGGATTCACTTATTTAAACAATTTCCAATATTAAATTCAAATAATTTAATTATCCAATAAATCACCATATTTTAAATATAAGATATTTAACTTATGAAATTTACTTTTAACAAATTCAAATAATAAAACAACTACTACACTTAGTTTCACTTCTTATTTTAAAGTATTACAATAATCCAATTTTGATGAATTCTAATATTAAAAATCCAATAAATCCCAATATTAGATTTCAAATGACTTTTATTATCAAGCAGTTATTTACATCTAAATAATTCAACATTTATTATTCAATCCAATTATTGATTATAAATACATTCAATACATAGAATTTAATTTCAATCCTTGTTACTTCATAAATCTTCGTAATTGGTTATTTCATATTTTATACAAGCTCATATTAAATAAATTACATAAATAAAATATAATTTTTTATTTCTACCATTTTTATTCAATAATTATATTAAATTTAATAATTAAAAATAGTTAAAAATACGGGTCGTTGCATGCTGGGCAGTGAATTGCTTATAACTACTGGAGGCACCTAGAGATTAGGTAATAATAGTTATTGGATAACTATGAAATAACTTACTCAATAGTTTTCAGTTGGTTAATATAACTAAGGTCAAACAGAAAATATCAACGTGATTGATTTACAAAGTTCTTTCGATTTGAGAATATTGTCGATCTTCAATATGAAAGCTCTATATTGATTATAGTAAAATCATGGCACATCATCCATTAAGTGACTATAGTTGGGTCGAGTGGAAGTATTGAAAGTGAAGTAATATTTATGAGAGGATTCATCTCCTCGGCTATGCGGTTAGTATCACGGTCAACTCAAGTCAACCCAAAGTCAAAATCTCTGGTCATAGCAGTACAATTAGTAATAATTTTTATTATTGAACCAAGGACTTTATGTTTGAACTATATAATTGAATATGGACGATGTTGGAATTTTGACAATTACAAGATTCCATAAGTTCAAATATAAAGTTTTGACAAAGAGAAATGGTGTAGATAAATGTCACAACTAGATAACGCTTAATAATATAAAATTGGATTTTATCAAAACTAAGTAAGTGATAAATTTGGCCAAAATGTCACACTACATATTAAGTGACATGTGAACATTAACACTCAAATAATTCGATATTAAGAGCAGACCAGAATTACACCTAACGAGTTACACAACTGGAAAGATGAACTTTCTTTAGACCAAACGATTTAATTAGTTTATAATTGTCATGAATTAAGTAAAATTAATTAATATGCATGAAATATTAATTAAAAAATTTTGAATATGATTTAAGGAATAAATAATATTTTATATATTTATAAAATAGTTATAAATATATCGATCGGTATGCAATATTGTCAAGTGATTAAACTAGATTTAATTAAAAATATTTATTTGGGCCTAAATAGGATATTATCCTATGATTATAAGAGGGTAATTTCGGTGGTGATATGGCTTATATGGGGCGGCTAAAAAGGCTAAAGATGTTTTGAGACGGATGGTTGAGATTTGATGAGAAAATGGTATAAGATGTGATCCATATTTCTCTCTATTTTATTCACTATAAAAAAACCTAACCCTAATTACAAAAGAAATTTTTGGCTGCCATTATTCCTCCAATGCTGGCCAATTTCTTCTTTAAGGAGCTCCAATAAATTCAACTCAAATCAATTCAAATGACGACAATTATTGGACAGTCAAAGGTCTACGGTTCAAATATTAGCAATCTACCGAATCTAAAAGATTTCAGTGGAGGGAGAATTCATCATTACAAGATATGCTTCAAGACAATGGTAGGTATGTATTTAATATACCGTATGATTTATATTTTCTAAATAGCATTCTATTATTCATATATATATATTATATTATTAATTACATGACGATTCTATATGTGTCAATGAAGTCACGTACTAGATTGGTCATATGTATGTATTTATTAAAAAAACAATTTTTTTCATGTTGATTCGACGTGCACAACCTTACAACATCAGAATTGACATTTCACAATGGTTATAACCAATGCAAATCAAATTCCCAACGGTTATAACCATTGGTAATAAGTACGTGATAAAATTTGCAACACATTTTCCAACGGTTATAACCATGAGGAATGTAATAATGGTCACGCTTGTTAACGTTGCAAGTAAAAATGTTTATAACACTTATAACTGTTATAAAATAAAAACTTGTAACACTTATAACCGTGACTAATTTTCTGAAGCATATACCAATCAAATTACAGCATCATATCACAATTCATTTTCTTAAGTATAAATAACATCATGTAACAATTTCATTTCCTGAAGTATATATAGCAAAATATAACAATTCATTTCCTGAAGAAAATTAAATTCAACAAACATCAAAATATCAAAATTCATCATACAACCATTCGCCTATGTGTTCAAATATCAAAACATCAAAGTACATTTGGTAACGCTGAAAGTTTTTATACTTCAGAACTATGCCTTAGTTCAAATTTGAATTTAATAAAACATTATAACATTATCTCAATTGTAGCAGCATGTCCTATGTGTTCTTTATATTTGCTTGATCGGTGGTAGCTGCTAGTGCAATATGTGAACAGCCTGCCTTGTATGAACGAGGCTCTTCATTATAAACCTGGAGCCAATCACCAACAGCTTAAAAGCCGCTCTATTCACATATCCTGACAGAAAAAATGAAAAAAGAATTTAAAACCCATTTATATATACCAAGCTATCTTGTTCACTCTTCAATTTCCTAAATTGATTCCTGGTCTTCTTTGAATTATTCTTAACTACTATATAATTTTATTGCATAGTGATTGATGCCCATTTACTTTATTAGCAGAAGATACAACTGCCATATATATGCATATGCTTACTAAGTCCATCCATATATTCAAAGCTAGCTTATTCACTCTTCAATTTGCTTAACTGGTTCTCATGCTTATAATTGTTCTTAACTGCTATATGTTTCAATTTGATGAAAGTCTTTTATCATCTCCGTTGCTAGATAATTAAAATCCATCTATGTTTTAATTGTACATATGTGATGCCATCCTTTTTATTTTGTTAATTTTTAAACTTGGCTATTAAATATTTTGGGTAATAAATTATTATCATGCATTCATTCACATATTTATTCCTCACTCGGTACTATTCATTCCTTAATTTAATTTATTGATCCATCATTGCATTTTGTACTGTCTATATTTGTGCTCCCCTTTTCTTCCCTTAATTTCAAAGCTGCTTCTATTTCTTGCCTTTATTAAATTCTATATTCATTGTTGTAATTTATTTCCATGCTCCTTCTTACCTTAGCTTGTATAATGTTTTTTTTTCTATGAAATCCTTACCATCATTCTTTGCACGTATATCTTACCAATATGTTGTATGTATGCTTGGATCTATGACCTAATTTTTTTAACAAAACATATTTTTTGTGTACCCTAATAGTCATATAATGTTGTAAATATCAATGATTATTGTAAAATATAACGGCTAAGATCGCAAACATGTTCAAGTACTTTCAAAGAATGATTTTAGTTTAATTTACCATAAGTTCATTTGTGTTTAAAGCTTAGTTCCTTGAAATGTACTCTCCTTCATGATAAAAAATAAAAGGAAAATAATTAATTACAGAGAGCTCAAATTAATAATTTTCTTTTATTGTTATATAAGGGAGCAATCACTATTTGATTACCCCTTAATAAAATTCCCTGATTGATTTTTTTTAATTCCCTTAACCAAAACAATTCTCCTCTATTATACTCTTTATGATGATTCAATGAAATACAATTTAGAATTACTGCCACATCATGGATAAGTAAAACCATAACTGTGGTTATAAAATAATTTATTATGAATTCAGAATAAGATAAACCGTATATGTAAAAAGGATATCATTTGTAATATGGTACTCTATTGCAAATTTGTAGACATGCGATTCTTCTGAAATACACATATGTAGATGTATCTACAAAAACATACTCTAACAGTAGCATAATGAGTTACATAGATATTTCGGTATAATTAAACTTATAGACTATTCAATTTATTTATATTTTGGTATAATATAACATTATACAAATATACCAAAAGATATACCACTAATAGAAAGGAGAAACATAAATAAAGACTAATATTATAGGAACTTACCACGCCTTGAAACGAAGCCAAGTACCACAAGCTTTTATGCCATTGCCTTAAGCCAAGCAAAGAAAACCTTGAATGTACACCAAACAAATAAACTGCATGTTAATGAGATAAACCAATGAATAAACAATGGATTTCGATGGAGATTAATTGATAAAATCAAGTTGTGGTACTTAATAAAATCGATTATGCAACAATATTTCTGAGGAATATATGTTCTTGTTTATTCTAAAAAAATATGGAAACAATTCCATGAATTATCCAAATAAAGCAATAAATTGTAATAAGGTTATAGCCTAATGTAATGGATAAATATGCATGCTTGTTGCAAATTTCAAGCGTGAGTGATTGTTATAATGTGTATCTTAACATAAACATAATCATCACCAACAGACATAAGCCGAAGAGCATAAAACATAAGCTGAAGAGCATAAACAAATGCACAGATAAATATATATACAGATGCATTAAATGTTTGCCTACACATGCACACGCACATGTGCCTTCCCTTGCATACCAGATACACGCATACACACAGACTGGGTTGAACATATAAAACATTTAGAAAAAAACAAGAAGAAGAAGCTAATATCAATACATCTGAAAAGACAACATATACTCTTGTAAAATAAAAAAAAGAAATAAACTAAAGGAAAACGAGAAAAAAGAAATTTGACCTAGTAATCTCTTGTCAGCCATGATGGTGAAAAGTAAGAAATCCCCTGTAACGTCACGGATTTTTCGCGTTCGAAAATCGACATCTATACTTTACATCGTACTCGAATGCCATAGATTCGACCGTTCAAATCCGAGTCGCCGGAGCTTATAACACAATTAAGTAAACAACACAGCGGAAAAAGAATAATACATTGATATACAACACTGATACAATATCTGATACAATAGAGTGATACAATGAATATCAATATACATCAGAGATATGATACAAGAAACAGCAGCGGAAAAGAAAACGATAACATCAGCAGCGGATAATCTCCATCTTCAAAGCACCAATCCAGAAATAGCTTGAACTCCCAATAACGATGCACAAAGATAAGCAAGTGCAGTTCGATCCAAAGACTGAACTAGCTCTAGATAATCTACTAAATCTGAATATCTGAAAAACCCAACTCTAGACTGCCCGTGTAGAAAATTTTGAGCATCCAGAGTTTAGGAAAAAAACAATAAACTCCGGATCAGTCATGGGACTGGTGTGAGCAACAAAAACAGTTTATCTTTATAACAAATAGCAGAGAATTTTAAAGTCAATTCGCAATGCTTTTAGAAAATGAAACTACCATAAGACCTCCCACCACACACACAATGCAAACGCAGACTTGGAGGAGATTTCTTCTTATGATAGTCAAAGATGCTTACTACGCAAAATCAAATCATTTTTGATATTATTATTAGTGCATAGTGTAGAAAACATTTCGAAAGTAGGATATAAATCTTAGCCAGCATAGGTACCATTATAGTATGCTTACTATAGCTACCATATTAAATGGCAGGTTCTACAACTAAAACCGTACAAGTTTCGTATTGTTTTGTTTGGATTTCCAACAAATGGTCGGGCAAAGGAACTTACCAAATAAAATAGAACGCCTCTGGAGCGACGTTCCCGGATCCTAACCGGATCTCTGCTACACAAGGCCGGGTTACCTTTCTATAGGTAACTACTGACACGAGTATGTCATCCCCCGGTCGTTTGCGACCTTTATCCGAGGATCCTCGATTCCAACAACCACAAAGCAATCACAAAGTAATAGATTCGCAGCAACCACAAAGTAAGTATCTGGGCTCCATACCATGATACCACTTATAATCCAGAAGGAAATGACATACACTAAGGGGTCGCTATCCCCTAATAACCTTGCTGCCACGATTCCTGTTTCGACCATACCGGGTCGTGAGGTTCGACGAAGTCCCATCCACAAAGCTACGCTTTGGCACAAAGCCATGCTTTGGGTCAACAGATGATCAACCAATGATCACAAAGATAAATGATCAAACAAATGATCATATCACAAATGATCAAACACTGATCATCACACAGCAACACTCAGCATGTCACATTACCAAATTGGAAATATATCGCTGATAACCTTCAACTACATAACCTCTGAGCTCGTACGTCTCAGAGAAGGGTGTTAAGCTAAGAGAATAAATTCTCCGCCACCAAACAGAGATGTATTTGAAAGAAATCATCTTTATATCTCAAAGTGTAATGTCAGACATGTAACCCTACAAGTCTGTTCTGGGTTCGAACAGAACCGAAGGCACTTCTTACGAAGCCCTTGCAATTTCCGGGTATTCACAATCCCGATCGGATTTCCCATCAGTTAGGGGATCTCTATACCAGGAGCTACCCAGTGCAGAGACAATCGACGAGTCATCCTTTCGTTCTCGTGAATATCCGGTCTTCATCACCGGTCTTCAAATGCTATCCATATACGACGTATCACTATTCAGAATGGGTTATATGACACAATTGTCTTTTCCCGGCTAACCCGAATAGTGAGCGTAATATTTAAAAACAAATGGATATTGGGATTTCAATTAAGTCACAACTTATTACCCAAACTTCTCTTTTCGAATGGTTTAACAAATTACCATTTTCAAATCTTTAAACAAAAAGATTCATTTTAACAACCTACAATGGTTTAAACAATTTCCACATTTTTATTTTTTTAAAACAAAAGATTCATTCACAGATTTTTCCAAATCAATTTCCATTTCAATTTAACTCATTAAATCTTTAACTCAAAGATTTAACTTATAGCTTTCAAAACAATTTCATCTCGAATGGTTTAAATAAATCATCATTTTAAATCTGTTAAAAATAAACAGATTTAATTCATAGCTTTCAAAACAATTTCATTCATAACTTGGAAAAACCATTTTTCAATTCAATCTTGAAATTCCTTTAATTAAACTGGAATTTCAATTCTTATTTGAAAGCTTTTATTTTTTAAAACAAACAGTTTTCATTTTGGAAATTTGATTCATCTATACGAGTTAAGGTTCTTGGGTTAAATCCAAATTCTCAAAATTTTACTTTTAAATGGTTTAGATTCATACAAACACATTTATATCATCTTTAATCCCTAGTTTCAAATCATAGGATTCAATTTCAAACTTGAATTCAAATTTAAATCAAATTATTTAAATTTTCAAACTCGATTAAGTTATTCAAAATAACTTTTATCTTTGAAATTCTATTTCAAAAGCTTTTTACTTTAAACCCAAATTTCCAATTTCAAAATCAATTGAAATTAAAATTTCAATTTCAAAAACATCAAATTTAAATTATCTGCGACTTAACCGATTTCCACGTGAAATCCATATTTGTGTGTGTATGGTGTAGTCCAGGGGTTTAACACAATAGTGCAACACAATGAATCATCACAGATCAAAATACAGGATATAGTTGATAAGCGATATAAATTATAACGCTTATCGTTCATGCACATACCACAGGTATATAAATATCACAGATAATAAATTACATCACAGATAATTTATCACAGATCACAATATAAATCAGGGTGTATCACAAAGCATCATATATCAGGGAATATCAAATAATCCAATTATTCAGTCAAGTCCAACATTCAGAAGTAGGATCACTTATTAATTTATACCAGATTAATTACTTATGAATAACTACAAATCTTGGTTAATTAATCATTAATTAATGATAAACCATTTTAATTAATGACCTTTAATCATTTATTGACTAACCTTTAATTAATTAATTACCTTCAAATTAATTACCTTAATTAATAAATCATATTAATTAATTAACCTTTAAACCAGTTACATAATTAATTAATCCCTTAATTGCTTTCATTAAGTAATTAACCATTTACAATTGATTATCTTAATTAATAAATCTAATTAATTATCAAAATTAATCACATTAATTTAATTACTTAATAATTTCTAGTTAATTATCTTCATTAACTAATAACATTGCTTTCTTGAGAAATTATCTTAGATTAATTCATTATTAATCATTTCTAATTATAAATTAATCAAAATTATTTATTTATAAATTAAATAAATCATTCTTTAATTACCTTATTAATTTAAATCATTTTATTACCTTAATTATCTCTAAGATAATTAATTTCTTTATTAATGATTTCATTCACTTTTAAGTGTATTTTAAACATTACACCTCTGAATTTAAATTTAAATTACATTTTGAATTTAAGATTCAAAATGATCATTCTTTTAAACATTGATCCAATTTAAAGTTCAATCAAAAATCCTTAAAAATAAATGTAAATAACATCTATTACTTATATAAGAAAAAGCTTTTAAACTAACTACTTAATTTAAATCATTCAGATTTAAAAACTAATTTGAATCACAGATTTGAATTCAAGAAAACTTGGATCTATAAATTTAACTTTGATTTAAACTTGGCTTTAAACTTTGATTTAAAACTTTGATTTAAATCTTGATTAAAATCCAAATTTCATTTTAAGATTTCAAAAGTTTCATTTTACTTTAAACTTTGAATTCAAACGCTGTTTAAATCCTGGTTCAAATTTTGAACTTAGATTTCAAAAGACCTTTCATCCCGTTTCAAAAATTGAACTAAGTTAAACCTGAAACAACCAGGTTTACTAAAACCTGAAATGCTCCACTGTCTCGAACCAACCTAGGTTGCTCCGAGTCCTACTTTCTCCTGCTTCGAGTCGAGTACTCGAGTAACTCGAGTCCTTCCCGAGAAGACGAACCCCCCCGAAACATTGACAGGCTTTTATAAAAGTGAAAATTAGGGTCACATCCCTAAAACCAAACGTAATTCACAAAAACTCCTTCCGTTCGAAACTTTATAAATCCGGTCCCTATTTTTGTTTCGGCTTAATTCTTTTCCATAAATACCCTCGTTTATACCGTGCTCCATTTTTTCTATCTGTGATTATTTGGTTTATATTGAACGATAAAATTATCTTTGCTTAATGATTTATCTGTTTGCAATAAAAGATTTTTACTGAAATACCGTGTAAGTTCGTTTTCTGCAACTATTTGCAATAGTTGCAGAAATGTCTGCAACTATATGCAATAGTTGCAGACATTTCTGCAACTATTTGCAATAGTTGCATCTGCAACTATTTGCATTTCTGCAACTATATGCAATAGTTGCAGAAATGTCTGCAACTATATGAAATAGTTGCAGACATTTCTGCAATTATTTGCAATAGTTGCATCTGTAATTTTTTGCAATTTTTATATATTTGAAAAAAAATCGAAAATATTCAATATTTGCTGAATTGTCTGCAAATATTTGAAATAATTGCAGATTTAATACAAATTTAAATTTTTGGTATCAACAATGGATCTCATTTTAAAGATAATAAAATTTGCGATTTTTTGGTGAAAACGTTATGTTGATCCGGTTTTTGTAAATAAAGTTATACACGTTTGAAAAGTTAAAAACATAAAGGGTATTTCGGTCTTTTTGCGTGCGTGAATTTGAAAACAGGGAGCGGAAACGTAAATGTTGATTGGGAAGGATGTTTTCTCTATTTTAAAACTTGTTAGGGATGTGAGCCAAACTTACCCTTTATAAAAACCTGTAGCATACTAAAAACAACTCCACGCCAACAAACTACTTCGAGTAAAACACTCGAATATCTCGAGTTCTTCCCGAGTCCAAACTGCACCACCCAAAAAAAACGACAGTCCTTCCAATATGCACGTGCACGTGCACCGTGCTTCCAGCCACCTCCAGCCACTCACCAACGTCGCAACCCATCGCCGACTATCCCCAGATGACCTCGCGATCACCAGAACCCATAACCACATCTCGTATCAAATTTGAGTTCTCCTCTTCAACCTGGAACACGAGCTCGTCCACCCTTCAAAACCTGTCAACAGCAACCTCTCGCCACTCCGACCATCTGCGAACTTCCACCTCCGGCCTCGACTTCGACATCACCCAAACTCCTACCACCAGAAGTATCAAAACACTCGAATCAACATTGAGGCCGCGGTGATCAATTTTCCACCATTGCTAAAAACTAGGTTAAAAAAATTTAATTCTAAATCACCCCTGCCTCAATGCATTAATCCACTATTCAATAATTTTCCCAGATACCCCGTAAGCTCCTCTACCTCCTCGAGAAACCCCGGCCAACCCAGTGCTTCCGACCACCCAATTTTGACCAAAACCCATTTTCCGTTCAACACAGCAATGCCAACTCATTCTATCACTAAAAAATATGATTCGAGTTTTAAAAATCCAAATTTTGATTAAGAAATCAGTTTGTAAACTTGAATCGATAATTCATGATGTTTGAATTTGTCACTTGTACTAATTTTGTACTGTTCTTATGTTCTTCCCAGAGCAGATCAACTTTATTAGCATGAATTAAATTTTTAAAATTTACTTTACACTCACCCAAACATATTTTGTTTATATGCTTTGTCCTAAAAATCAATAGGTTGAGCAAACATGATTTTTGAAGTAACTCAGACTGTTGAAAATTTGAACAGAGGCAACAACCAGATAAAAATACAGGCTTCATCTTATCAAAATTAAATGAAATGCATATATTTCATACAACACATCACTAATATCCATCACGCAACTAGATTAAAATTTAGAATATTTTTAAAACATGAAGTTACTCATTGGTTCAAGAAGATGAGTGTGTATTGGTGAACATGAAAAATAGAGGAGAATATAGTTTTATTGTAGCCAACAATTAAGAACTATAATTTATTTAACGATTTAGTAATTGTTGATATGTTTGCCAATCCTAATTAAAGAATGTTGTTTTTTTAGGATTTGAGTGAATCAACTTAGTGTTAACTTATCATTTTTTGATTCTGTAGGAAAAGCAAGAAAGGGATATTTTAAATATAAAGAACAAATTCAAGAAAATTGATCATACAAAGAAAAAAAATAGAAAAGAAACTCTTTTGTACAACAAATATTTATGGTAGATTTAAACAAATTGGTAGCAGAGTACAAAATAAGAAATAAAAGAAAATAACAGATTTCGTATAGTTAAATTTTATTCTGCCACTTGTATGAAGCAGTCAGTACTAACATTAAAAAGTATTAAGATGCCACTTAAGCCCTTTTAATCATGAATTTTTGGTATCTCGTGCAATACATACTTCAGCTCTCATGTTTATATTTTCATGATATCAATCCCAAACGCCAAGTGCAAAGTGCTTTTATGAGTTCACACCTCTATGAAAGTCTCCAAGATTAACACAAACGTAAAGTATATATCTAAAAGCCATGAAACAAAAGTTATAGATAACAAATCATACATCTCCTTACTAAATAACATAATTTATTGAACCAATAATATGTTTTTCTTAGCATGCATGATGTTTAAAAGTTCAACATAATGCTCTAGAAATGATATACTATAAAGTATCAAAACCCAACCGAGTATAGAGCCACTGCATGTAGCCAAGGCTATGCAGTATAATGCCAAGAAACTTACTTACCATTCCTTGCCCTTTCATTTTAATGACAAAATCTTTAACGCACATAAAATAAATAAATATATAGCATAGAATTATGTAAATAGAATCAAGTGGCAAATTTGTTTGAAAACACGGTCATTTTATATCACACAGAAAGCAATTAACACATCAAGTTATAGGTAATACTTAAAAACACAACTTAATGAAACATGGAGAAAAAAGTTCTATGATAAAAGAAGTACCAAATTCTGGGCACACTTTTATGGATCAACCTAGACTAACATGCAACCCAGTAAAAGATTCACATCTTTGTTTGCATAGCTTAAGGTATAAAACTCAAGCAATTGAGCTAAATTTGGAACAGTCATTTCTATTAACATATTTTGATTGCTAATTTCTGGAATTTTCGTAGTATATGTTGGCTAATATATGTTAACTGTCATTGCATTACAATATAGGAAATCATTTATATTTATCACAATATATGTCAACTAATTCATGTAGACTGCTACCATTGAACGGAGCACTTAACTAATTGATATCAACATTTTCCATTAGTAAGATAAAAAAATAAAACTTTTTAGGAGCCAACTCTTTATAGAACAACACTAACGATATATTAAAAAGAAAAAAGTCTAATATAAGTGAAAAAAATAAGCAAACACTGTACAACTAACACTATTTGGACGAATAAAATGGTCAACTAACTAAAATAAATTAGCATGAGTGTTTGAATAAATGAAATGGCCTAAGAAAGTACTTGAAAGCATAAAAGGATGGCATGATAAATACTACCAAAGTCTGAATTTTTGAACCTTTACAACTTTAAAGCTCAAGTTTCCTCTATTGTAAGACCTTTCATCATTTATGAGTTCATATTTAATTTACATGCCGTAAAATAACCAAATTAAAACTATGTATAACGTGAATTCGTACTTTTTTATTTATAGGTATTTGCATTGGTTCCGTAACTGTGAGAGTCCAAAAACTCGGCCTTCGAAAATCGGCACTCGTACTTCACTTGTACTCAAATGCCGTAGATTCAAATGCCGAATCTGGCTTCCCGGAGCTTATAACACAGTAAGTATAACAACACAACGGAAGAAAAAGAATATATCAATATACATAACATTGATACAATGACAGATACAAAATCTGATACAATATGATACAACAGAATGATACAACAGATATCAAAATACATCAGAGATATGATACAAGAAATAGCAGCGGAAAAGAAAATGATAACACCAGCAGTGGATAGAATATCTCTAATAGAATGCTCCAATCCATAGCTAGCGGAAAGCAAGGTCAGTCGTCCAAGGACTGACTAGCTCCAGATAATCTACTCAACCTGAATATCTGAGAAACCCAACTCTAGACTGCCCGTGTGGAAAATGGTGGGCACCCAGAGTTTAGGAAAGGAACAATAAACTCCGGATCAGTCATGAGACTGGTGTGAGCAACAAAAACAGTTTATCTTTTAAACAAACAACAAAAGGAATTTTAAACATTGAAACTCGTAAAGCTTTTGGAAAATGAAACTACCATAAGACCTCCCGCCACACACATAGTGCAAACGCAGAATTGGAGGAGATTTCTTCTTATGATAGTCAAACATGCTTACTACGCAAAATCATTGGATTATTATTATTAGTGCATAGTGTAGAAAACATTTCGAAAGTATAATATTAATCTTAGCCAACATAGGCATTTCACACTATGCCTACTATAACTACTATGTTCAATAGCAGGTTACCGCCACATTCCATAGCAGGTTATACAACTAAAACCATACAAGGTTCGTATTGTTTCTTTGGATTTCCAACAAATGGTTAGGCTAAGGAACTTCCTACTGCCAATGGGATCGCCTCTGGCGGGACGTCCCGAGAACCTACCCGGCTCTCTACCAACACAAGGCCGGGTTACCTCTGTAACTAGGTAACTACTACTCGAGTAAGCCATTCCCCGGTCCTTTGGGACCTTTATCCGAGGCCTCGGTAACCAACATCACACATAATAATAAAGTGTGTCCACATGAGTAAGTATCTGGGCTCCATACCATGATACCACCCTTTTCCAGAAGGAAATGACATACCCTAAAGGGAGTGACCCTCATAACCTTGCCGCATATTCCTGTTTCGACCATTTTCGGTCTGTGAGGTTCGACGAAGTCTCGTCCACAAAGCCACGCTTTGGCACAAAGCCACGCTTTGGGTCAACAGATGATCAAAGTAATGATCACAAAGATAAATGATCAAACAAATGATCATATCACAAATGATCAAACAATGATCATCACACAGCAACACTCAGCATGTCACATTACCAAATTGGGAGTATATCGCTGATAACCTTCAACTACATAACCTCTGAGCTCGTACGTCTCAGAGAAGGGTGTTAAGCTAAGAGAATAAATTCTCCGCCACCAACAGAAATGTATTTGAAAGAAATCTGCTTTATATCTCAAAGTGTAATGTCAGACATGTAATCATACAAGTCTGTTCCGGGTTCGAACAAAACCGAAGGCACTTCCGAAGAAGCCCTTGCAATCCGGGTATTCACAATTCCGATCGAATTTCCCATCACTTAGAAAATCTCTATACCGGAGCAACTCAGTGTAGAGACAATCGATAGGTTATCCTATCGTTTTCGCAAATACCCGGTCTTCAACACCGGTCTTCAAATGCTATCCATATACGACGTATCATTATTCAGAATGGGTTATGTGACACAAAGGTCCTCTCCCGGCTAAACCGAATAGTGAGCGTAATATTTTAAAATCGTATGGATAATGGAATTTCAGTTAAGTCACAACTTAACCCAAACTTTCTTTTTAAATGGTTTAACAAATTACCATTTTCAAATCTTTAAACAAAAAGATTCATTTTAACAACCTTCAACGGTTTAAACAATTTCCACACTTTAATCTTTTAAACAAAAGATTCATTCACAAATTTTCCAAATTAATTCCCATTTAAGTTTGATTAACTCATTAAATCTTTAAAACAAAGATTTAACTAATAGCTTTCAAAACAATTTCATTTCGAATTGTTTAAATAAACCACCATTTTAAATCTGTTAAAAATAAACAGATTCAATTCATAGCTTTCAAAAACAATTCATTCATAACTTGAAAAACCATTTTTTCATTTCAAACATGAAATTCCTTTAATTAAATTGGAATTTCATTTCTTATATGAAAGCTTTTATCATTTGAAAACAAATAGTTTTCATTTCGGAAATCTGATTCATTTATACGAATTAAAGTCTCTGGGTTAAATTCAAGTTCTCAAAACCATACCTTTAAAATGGTTTAAATCATATATAACTAGTATAACATCTTTAATCCCTAGTTTTAAATCACAGAATTCCATTTCAAATTTTGAATTCAAATTTAAGTCAAATTATTCAAATTCCAAAACTTTATCAAGTTATTCAAAATAGCTTTTATCTTTGAAAACACCTTTTCAAAAGCTTTAACATTTAACCAAAATCCATTTCCAAAAATCAATTGAAATTAAAATTTCAATTTCAAAAACATTAATTTAAATTATCTGTGACTTAACCGATTTCCACGTGGAATCCATATTTGTGTGTGTATGGTGTAGTCCAGGGGTTTAACACAGTAGTGCAACAACATTCAATCATCACAGATTAAAATACAGAATTATAGTTGATAAGCGGTATAAATTATAACGCTTATCTTTCATTTACAGATCACAGATATATGAGTCACAGATAAGTAAATTACATATCACAACACAAATCAGGATGTATCACAAAGCATCACATATCAGGGATATCAAACAATTCAACCATTCAATAAATCCAAACATCCATAAGTAGGATCAATTTAATTATCTGATTAATTTAAATCAGATTAATTATTATGAATAATTTGCTAGTCATGGTAAATTAATAATCAATTTATATCACCCAATTAATTATACTGAATAATTAATTCCTTAATTATTTCCATTAAATAATTACACTTCACAAATGATTATTATTAAATTAATTAATCTAAATTAATTAATCTAAATTAATTAATCTAAATTAATTATAAAAATTAATCACATTAATTACTTTTTTTAATTACATTAAGATTACCATCATCACTCAATCCTATTATGTAATTTGTACTTACCCAAATTCCATAAATGATTATTCTAATTTTTCATCAATGCATATTATGATAAGCTTCATTAATTTCTAGATATAAATGCATAGTTTTCCTATATCTTTCTATTTCTTCTATCATCAATGTATATTCCAATTAGTTTAATTGACTTATATTATGTTAAATTGTTTCCTTAGAGGTTAACTACAATCTTGATAAATAAATCATTAATTAATTAATCAATTAATTTCAAACTTTAAATTGATCACTTCATAATTATATTTAAATCAATGAATCAATCTTATTCATTTAAAAATTAATTGCCCATTTATTTATTCAATAATTATTTTGATTAATTACTTAATCAATTAATTATTATTTCTAAATTAGAATTTAAATTAGTTAACTCTTATTCTTTAATTAACTTAAATTAGTTAATATTAAATTATCAATAACATTTCTTAATTACGATTTCCACTAGGTCTTAAATTTTTCTAATTAAAATTACTTAACATATTCTCAATTTCCGTGTCATTGATTTGAGTCGAAACCTTTATCATGTATTTATAAAAACCTGTTTGTATTTAATACTGCTAAAAATTAGCATTAAAACGAACTTAGGTGAAAACCCGATTTACTCGAGTCGAACCCGAGCCGTTACCATATTTTCCTCTAGTTCACCCATGTTCTATTCCTCTTCAGTTCTTTGTTTTAGTTTAAGTATTTAAACTTAAATACTATCGTCCAGCTCGAGTACCGCGTTCTACCCCGAGACCACCCCTCTTCTTTCTCGATTGAAACCCGAGTCACCTTCTCGCGCTCAAACACTGACACCCCCAATTCTTGCCGTGCACGTGCACCGGACCACAACGGCGCTCCAACGATCGCGAGTCCTCCGGCAAGTCGCAATCGACCTCAACCTCGATCTCGAATCAAACCAAGACCCATATCTACTCTCGATCGAATTCGAGCATAGCTCTAGAACCTTAACCAGACCACGTCCCAGAAACTCGCCTTGCCAACGCACCTCCGATCGCCTGGCGATACGAACTTCCAGCCATGTCTTCGTCACCCACCGAGCTATTGTTCCCCAAAGCCTTGCGCCACTCGACGCTCCATTGAGGCCGCGGAGATCAAAAGTTCAACCCTCTGAAATGTAGGTTTACAAAAGAAAAACGAACATTGCCGTCGTCACCATGGTCGAGGCCACCTCCGACCATTTTTCCTACCACCACCGTAGGCTCGTCCATCTCCACACACAAGCTCGTCACCCCCAGTTCGATGTATCGTCGGAAATTGGTCAAAATGCCAATTTCGATCATCATTGAACTGCTCTTGAAACACAACACTAAAAATCATCAAACGTGCATTAAAAATCCTAGTTTTCAGTAAGGATTCAAGATATATATATATGAACTCATAAATTGTTATGTTCGAATTTTATTCAAAAATCAAACTTTGTCTGAAAAAAAACCCATTTCTTGCTCACCGTGTAATCTTTCTTCTTGAAATCTATTTTTAAGTTATAGCTCATGCCTAAACATAACTATTTGTTGTTAAAATCTAAGCTTGATACTGATTACATGATAAGAAAATTTGATTTCTTTGGTTGACTCTACCCTGAGAAGCTAAACAGAGAGGAAGATGTATAACTCAGCACTGTTAAATACAAATGCCTATACACACAGAGTTAAATCAAAGAAGGTATCCAAGCATTCATATTAACATAAGTCATTTACTGATTATAATTTACTTAAGCTTTTGTGTTATGTTATTTACTCACCTTGTTTTCAAAAGAAGAATAGGGCTGCCCTTATGTTGAACCAGGCTTGAGTTTGCAAGCTAAAACTCTTCTTTGATTCTCTGGCTTGAACCAGTTTGTTTAATGTTTATGTTGAAGTTTTGTTTTAATTTTGGATAGTATTTTAGGTTTGCTCAGTTTGGAAGATGAACGAATTTGAAATAAAGAAAGGTTGATAAAAGAATGAGTTTACAGGTGATAGGTTTTGTACAGGGTAATGTTATATTTTTTTATGTTTGCTTTGTACAAATTGGTCAGTGATATTTTTATCTTTGGGGACCGATGAGATGATTATCTGTGCATGCATTAATTTGTTGGTACCATATCTCATTTTATAAATTTTCTTTTTCGGCTGTACATGTTGAAGAAAATTTGATGTGGCTTCTATGCAAGCTTTTATACTTTGTATATTTCCTTTTGTTTACTTGTTTCTTTTCTCAGCCTTGTACTTATCTGTTTGTTTCTTTACATACTTTATAAGGTAAATAAATCTCCATCTTATTTCCATTTATTATTTTTGTTGTCTACTTTACTCGTATTATTTTGTATTGATTTATCAAGACTTATATATTTACTTTATATTGAATAAAACTATGTATATATATTTATTTTATAATATAGGTGAACTTCTAGATTTTAATTTATTCCTGGATTTTTATCCAATGTATTTATTTTATACTTTATCGATCTTATATATTTTCATTGTTAAACCATTCATTTACAATTTAAATTCAAATCAAAATATATACATATATATTATTTATAATTTCAAATTTACTCATATATACCCAAATACATATATAAACATATATATACAATATTTACAATATTTTTAAATTTAAATGATTTACACAAAATATATTTGGATATCGGGGAAACTCGCATCACTTAACCATTTAATTTTTTTTACAAATTTTTATTCAAAATTAATTAATTATCAATTTAAACTTATTAAAAATTCGGGATCGTTACAGTAATCTTTATGATAATAGGTTTTGTCCTCATTCTTTTGCTTCCCACCTAGAAGAATTCTCAAAACATTTTACCATAAAACGAGAAAAAATCGTGAACAAAAAATTGAATCTTTCTTAGAGACGTATGGTTCTTTGAGTACAAAACCTACACTTAACTTCGATAACACTTAACTTCAAATCTACCCTTACATCTATTTGCCTTCTTCCCAAACCGAAAAATAGTTAGTCATTCTTTGTGTCAATATAGAACTATAAATCAATTAAGAATTACTGATAATTCCCTTCATCCAAATTCAGCAACCACCAAATTAGAAAATTGAAAACAAAATTACTACTGATTGAAATTACCAGATTTTAAAAATTAAAACCCAAACCTGAAATAGCCTTCAACGATCTTTGCTTCCTGCTACATGCACTGTGTTGCGTTGTTGTTTGTTGATTTGTCTTCCACATGGGCCGATGCAGCTATCCTTCGAGCCTTCAAAGTTTGATCTAAACGATATTTTTTAGGAGCAACCATGTTTGTTTTATTCAGCATGCAAAGAAACAAGACTTGTTTGTGCCCTATGAATTTGCGGACTAAAGCGGCTTCTTTTGCTGCTCTTGGCAAAGGCTGACCCAGCGGAGGGGCGCTAGAGGCAGAGGTGGCGTAATGGAGGGGGCAAAAACCCTAGAGTGAAATTTTGATTTATAGCGAATGCAGAAAAGAGAGTAAGAAGTGTGAGAAAATGGGCAAGGAATAATAATAGATAAAATGACAATTATGTCCATTGTACTTCTGAATATATTCGAAATTACCAAATTTGGTAACGAAAATAACCATTGTAAATGCTTGTCACAGAAATATCCATTAGAAATTTGTAACAGTTATAACCCTTACAAATTGGAACGAAAAATGTGTTACAAGTGGACATGTTTGGTGTGGTTATTATCATTTTATTAATTAATATATCTTATATATAAAGCAAATACCGTCTCTTTTGAAGTTTTTTAGGACTATCAAAACTGACCTTTCTCTTAGTTTGGAATATGTTTATATTTATGACATAAGAATAAAGGTAGATTTGTCTTCTCCTTCTACATTACATCCATAGCCCATTTCCTTACCACGTCCTCAACCCGTCCCAAAATGCATATGCATCACTTTGTTATCTCACTTTTGTCCCCGTTTCCTTCTCACCACATTTTTCAAACTCATGAACTAGTGAAAATTCAACAAAAATTCATTCAGAATTAGAGAATAGTATTTTGCGTATGGCGTTGTGCAAAAGTTTGGGTTGAAGAAAGGTGAAAAGGTGTTTGGATAATACTTCCTCTCTCACTTCTCATATGGTTTTGGATTATTTTCAAAAATTACTATTAATTTGAGTTTTGGATTTTATTCCATATAGTTTTTTATTTTTCTACGAGATATTAATGGAGAAAGCTTAGATTTATGTTTGTAAATAGCGGATGGATTGAAGTATGCGACTATGTATTTGGGTAGGATTTCCTCTCACCTTATTCATTTACCTTGAATTTTTTTTTGTTTGAATTGTAGCTGTAATATATGGTTCAGGAAAATATTATTTCCATCTGAATTTTAATGATTTCTGTTCCTATTTTCATATGTTTCTGCAAGTAATTTTTCATGATTGGGCTTTATTTTAAAGAATTATTATTTATTAACATTCTTAAGATATTCCTCTCATGCTTTCAAATCCTATATGAAGGTATTGATGAATCAATATATTATTGTAGAGTTTAAGACCATCACCAACAACCCAACCTATTCACCTCGCTCTCTCTAGTTTTTCAACTAAGCGAACAAGCCGCACATCTAGGTAAAGGGTAAAACCATTCATGGACTGGTTTAAAAATAAATTATTCCATTTATAATGGGAAAGTCTAGCTTCGCCGTTATAAATATATAACCCTAACCGTTACATACACAACAGCGAAATCTTTGCCGTTATAAATTTATGTATAATAGCGACTTCGTCGTTATAAAAAGCAGTCCATGTTCACTCAACTAGCCACGAAACTGATTTGAACCAGACACAGCAAACTGAACAAGCCACAACTGATTGCTCTATGTCTAGTTTTGTAATTGAACAAGCCATTGTTGGTTATGCTCTTATTTTGTTGTCAATGTTTGTAATTTTTAGAAAATAGAATAATTTGGGCAACTTAGAATTTTACAATAAGTTTGGTTTTTTAATATTCAAGAACTGGCTATTTTAGAGCAGTATTAGACACATACACAAACAAGTACCCTTATACATCTTAGAAATTTAGGTTTGTAATCATGAAGATGCAAAGCAACCGACCATTACAATCAAAAGAAATCAAATACAAGAAGTAGATGCTTATTATAGATGATGCCAGTCTACTTAAGTATAAATATAAGCAGAATGATATTATAAGTCTACTTTCTTGATGCTAATTAACATGCATAGAAGAAATAATTTTTCTTTTTTCGTAGATATTGTTGTTGAAGTCAAAATATGTTACGCATGATCCTTAATTTAATGAATATACTCTCACTATTGTACATGTTTTAATTTTAGGGATAAGAGTCTTGAAAATAAACATGTATTTATCCATTATTATTATGTAATTTCCTTTTTTTAACTGATGTTCTATATTTGGCGATAATAATTTTAAAAACAAACATGCAGATGTTCAAATTTTATTATGTAAATCCTCTCTCTAAAGTCTAATTCTTCTATATTAATAAATAATAACAAAATTTGGACATATCATGAATTACTTAGATTGTAAAACTGTGATATTAACTAATATAAATTTTCATTCCCAGTTTGTATAATGCTTGACGTAGTTCATCTCCATTCTTAAAAGATAGACAATCTTGGTTTGTCTATTGGTAAAGCCTTGGAGTCCTCATTTTATTTCCAATTGGAAATAGTGCACCATTAAATTGGTTTATGTCCAGGTGAGCACTTATTTTAACAGTACATATAACATACTAGTTTTTATTTGGCTTATATATGCTCATGTATACTATTTAATTTAATGTTTCTCATAGGATGTGAACTTTAGCCTATAGGTAGTTTAATATTTTTTTCCGCATGTATTAATGACTGATGTACTTGTGATTGTGGTATTTATGATGCATGTGTGTTTCTTTCTTCCAATTACTGCCTGACCTTAATGAATTAATATAAAATATAACGAGTATGTATGTACGTCCAGGCGGGCCTGCATCTAATCACAATATACATGTTTCAAATCATGTATAATGTTTTATTTACAAATATAGTACACATTCTCCATTCAAGCCATGTGCCCATAAATTTCGGTTTATTTTCAGGCATGGACCACGTCTAGGCATTATAAAGCATTGATGAGCAAAAATCTATAAAGTAGTCTTAGCATAATTTGTTAGTAGCTTATTTCATATTTATTTTCACATATAAAATCATAATGCAATGATTTTATATTTGCGAAGGGCATCTTCAATACTATCTTCAATTTCAAGCTACCAATTACATATATGGTTTATAGAAAAGACAGTGTAGTTTTCTCCAAATGGACCTGCATTTGATCGTTGAACGATATCTTTACCACATAGCTGCTACAAAACAAAGATAATAAAATAAGTGCAGTGATGATTTTCACTATTTCAAATATTCTTAAGGACTTTTAACAATGTAGCTTGCTACATCAACATCATTTTTTGTATAATTAAAGAGTATACTAAAATAAAATAACTGAATCCAAATAATAAACCAATAGATTTCAAATCAATTTTTAAACCAACCGGTAGCACTAAAAACAATTATGTTAGCACTACAATAGTTTTTTGAGCTTTGATTAGTCAAAGTTGTAATAGATGATGGAGAACTTAGACATCTCTAACTACTCATGCTAGTAAAATTCTCAGTTATCTTTTAAAATGAACTACTTTTCAGTTAACTTATCTTTATCAAGTTCACAAATTGATGGCCCTGACATGGCTCAATCACACACACTCACACACATGTTAATGAGAGCAAAACAATTATGCTCAAAACATAAAGAAAGATATAGCACTACTTGCAATTGCACTTAAATTGGACGCAAGTGTGAACATGACACATTTTTCACAGAAACAGTAATCCAATATCCTATGTTAATGTAACAACCCGCATATCTATCGATTCTATATTTAAATATTTTATTTAAATATTTTATCGTTAGTCGGAGGTTAGTCCGAAAAGCTACTTTTTGCATACGGTCAAATTAGGACTCGAGACCACTCCCATTGAGTTCAAAATGACGTTTGCAATCTTTTTGAGTGTAAACTTCGATATGTTTGGAGATAGTGAAATTTTCGACACTTTTTCCCGCCTTTGACTTTGGTTTGGACTGCACCCCTTTAGTTCAGCCCAACCATCTTCCTCACTCTATCAAAACACTTCAAGCTTTGTCAAAAATGGTGGTGGGAAGTGGAAATTAAAACTCCAAATACAAATTCTATTGCAAATCCGAGATTCAACATCAAATTCACGTGAAGAACTTTGATTCAAGCTTGTTGTTGTTCTTGCTTTGCTCTCAAATCTCCATCTTCATCAAATTCCGTGAAAAGGTGAGATTTTTGATCTCACATCTTACCTATATCTATCTTGGACTGTTGGGAATGATCCTCTATTGCATTTGTATGAATATCTGCCTTTGGATTGCATTGGATTGGAGAAAAACTATAAATTTTGGCGTTTTGGTGAGTTTCTGGCCTTAAGTCGTTTCTGGCCATCGTTGAGTCGTTCGCGAGTTAAAGTGCTGAGTCGTTCACGAGTTACTGGCTTGAGTCGTTCGCGAGTTAAAGTGCTGAGTCGTTCACGAGTTACTGGCTTGAGTCGTTCGCGAGTTAAAGTGCTGAGTCGTTCACGAGTTACTGGCTTGAGTCGTTCGCGAGTTGTGCTAAGTCGTCCACGAGTTAAGGCTTAAGTCGTAAGTCGCTTGCCTCCCTTAAGTCGTAAGTCTCTTGCCTCCCTTAAGTCGTAAGTCGCTTGCCTCCCTTAAGTCGTAAGTCGCTTGCCTCCCTTAAGTCGTAAGTCGCTTGCCTCCCTTAAGTCGTAAGTCTCTTGCCTCCCTTAAGTCGTAAGTCGCTCACTTTCCTTAAGTCGTTCATCTGGTTGAGTCGCACCATTTATCATCGTAGGCAAATCTCATCTGAAAAACATTTATCAGAATTTCTACTTAGATGGTTTTGGGACTGACTTCTTTGGACTTTACTCACGTCTTCGAACGTGAATTGATTTGTTTCTACAATCGTTTTATGACTTGTCACTTTAAAGATATATGAAGGTTTCAATACTAATAGTAAATATCAAAACTCTTTCATCAAAGCGATTTCAACACTATTTTAAATATCAAAAGTTCGTTTTCTCAAACCGATTTTCAATCTACTAGTATATACAAGCCTTTACTTCACTCGAATGAGAAATCGACTTAAACGACTTAGTAAAACGGGTGATATGAAACGCTTGCGTTCACTTCGTCGGTTAGCTCTTGGACTTGTTCGATTGAACCCTTTTTGTGACAATTTCCTAGTGAAGATTTACAGCTTGTTCGTAAATATTTAAGTTAAGCAAGTGGTTATGGGACATGAAGCTAAACTCATATATTTACTAGCCTGGTGTGATTGACACTTCCTTATGATCATGACGATCATTTTTGTGATTTAGACTAGCGATTGAGCGATGTCTCTTTGTCTACGTGGGAGACTATACCCCGATTATGTGATGTTTCGCCATCACATTTCTAGGGTAGCACCCTACGGTCTTCGGGCCATTCCTGTGTGAAAATTTAATGGATAGCTTCCATGAGATAGCTTCTCGTCATGTGTTTACGCGTAGGTGAGTTTTCATGCTCCCATTCATGTGTTAGGCCTCCCCCCTTTTTATGTGTTTTCTGGATTTCTGATGATGATTTCTGGAATTTTGTGCTTCACCAATTTTCATGATTTTCATTGATATGATATCAGTTTTTGTGCATTGGTGAATTCATGTGTTATTGACTTGTTATGAATACAAGTTTAGGGTATGATACCCTACCTTATCTTTGAGAAGATTCTTGTGATATTGATTAATCTTTTGTTGATTATCATTTACATACTTATAGTAGTATGTTGTTATAGTTATTTCATGTTCATGTCATGCCTTTTACTTTATACCATATCATCTGATATTTATAGTTAGACTGATCCGTTTATTATTTTCTTATAAATAATACTCGGGTCAGACCGAGATGTTACAGGTGCTTCTGCTTGACTTCTCTTCAGGATATTTCTGACTTTTGGCTAACTACATAGATTAGTAGTTTTTGGATGTACACCTTTGAGATATAGACTCTATGTTGTGTACTTATTCTTTTGTATAGCACGTGATGCTATTCTTTTGTATTATCGTGGATCTTTCTGACCACTACTCTGATGTACACTTTCATGTGTTATATATTTATTCATATCTTCTTCCGCCTTTGTGATATGGATGTCTGTGACTGATTTATGTTATGATTATTTCTATGTTTGTTTCCGAAGATTATATATAGCCACCATGTGATAGCTTTGTGTTTGTATCGGTATGTCGGATTTCCTCCTTAAAAGATATGCATTCTATTCTATCTGACGTATCGGTGCTCGCACAAAGAAGTTACATGGATGGTCGCTCCTCCACAGCCTTATTCTCCGTGCTAATTGACAGCACTACATCGTAGTGTTCTTGGTTAGCGTGGGTATAGAGGTGGGGCGTCACAGTTAACATGAAGCGCAAACCACTTCAATGTCTTCAAGACATTAATTTTATAAATTTTAACATTATTTGTAGGTATATTCTATATTAATCATGCATATCATTCACATGGACCAATTGCACACTCATATGATTACGCAGAACATAAGTGGATAACAACATGCATAGCTTTAAACAATTAAAGTACATGATCATGTACATAGTTTGCAAGCATAAGATTCAAAAAAGAAAACAGAAAAAACAATGCAGCTAAATAACTTTGATACACGCAAGCTCCATTCACCCATAAAAATCAACACAACAGAAGCATAACTTAACGAAATACATTTTTTTTTCCTTTTTTTTTGTTCACGGCCAAATTTAGTACCAAAGTTAGCGATGCAGATAGCCAACCTTCAGTTTTAGTTCAGAATTGCCAATCTTCCCAAATTAAAGTAAAACCACTTCTTCATTAGCCATCTTCCCAAATAGTATAGTAAACAGATCATTTCCAACCTTTTCTAACTGAAGTAAAACCACTTCTTCATTTCCAACATCCATTTTTAGTTCAGAATTGGCAAATCTAAACATTAAACATGTAACTTCGGTTTTTGATTGTTGTTGTTCTTTTTTTATTACATCTCTATATATTTAGAACATGTGAAAGTACAATTGTAAAAAAATTAGCATAACTACATGCAATAGTTTTCGCAATTCAGTATCTTTGCTAGGGATCACCATTGGTACTACATGATAATCGTTATGCATATAACCTTGAACTCAAAATGATAAAGAATATATTAGCATTCAATGAAATTATGTTTTCAAATTTGTTATTGTTTCTATGTTCTCCACTAATGCTACTTATCAGTCTGTATATAAGGATTTCTAATAGCTTTTCGTGTCATCTACCCCTCTACTTCTCATTCTCTTAATGCTGATTCAATTAACTTAAAACTTATTTACCTTTTCATCTTTCCATCAAAACTTCCAAAACCTTTCTGAATTCCAAGTCTTAGTTTTGTTCCCATATCTGAAAATTAACCCAGTATTCATTGTCGACTTTAATACAAAAGAGATGAACATTGATTCTAAATCCATAAATTTGCAATGTTTGGTGTGATTTATATGTTCCTCTTTTATTACACATTTAAAATGTAATTCAACTTGCTCATAAATTTTGCAGATTCATACATTGTATTAATACCGTTATTTTTGTTTTTTTTGTTTTACATCTCTATATTTTTTTTCCAAACAACAAATGAATGGTGTATGGATAATAGAAATCAATCAAACAATTCATAATATATAGATTAAGAAACCATATCTATTTAAATTTTACCCAAATTCGAATTATATAGATTAAGGAAATCAATACGGGAAGTTAGTGGGAATTATAGGATTGAGGATTTGGATCTTTTCCCTCCCTCTCTCTATATATAGCACTACTAAAAAAAGATTACTAAACAATGACACATTTTGGCTATGTTAAATACTGATCATGATGCCTCCTACTTTCTAGTAGATCAAGAAGAAATTCTAATCATGTAATTAGCTTGTCCAGTGAAAATTACTCACTCATTTCTGTCTTAAAGGTACTCATGATTTGATAGATTTACCATATTAAAATCCTAACAACAGAGAACCGACATAAACCAACTTTCTTCCACGTAGATGATAAGATTTGCATTTTAAAAGTTTATATGACATCTCAATATAGACTGTAGTAATACACATATGATTTAAATGCAGGTTGAATTGTAGTGAACATAGACATATATTAGTACCTCGAGCATGAAGATTTGGTGGTGGTGGTGCAGCTGAAATTACTTTCCAGTCTAGCCAAAGGGATAAAAAAGTTAACAGTAGAATCTAATCTTCATTTAAGGCAACACCATGAATGTAATATGCAAATATAACAAATGAGATGATAAACATTAAAATAGCACAATATATTCATCTACCAATACAATGGCTTAACGTAAAGAAGCACTTTTAAACTAAAAATACTTGCATGCATAGAAAATATTCAATAGTCAATTGAAGAAGTATCAAACTAAAAATACTTATTTTTTTAACTAAGATGTAAGTGTAGAAGATTAAAACCATGAAAACAAATGGACTGCTGAATTTCAAGCGAACGAAGTTTTCTGCTTTAGCAAGTGAATGAAGATTAATGAAACCGATGAAGAGCATTGCCAAATATTTAGAAGATGATATTGATTAGAAAATGAATAAGGAAGGAAACAAATGAATATGGTTATGATTTATACATGCTTTGGTTTGTCTGCAGTTTATAAAGAACTCAAAGATTACTTTCATACCGTAGAAAAGGGATGCCAGCTATCACCAACTATGTACACCATATTGCTAAGGTGGAAGACTAATCGATATTGTAACATATTTAAAATGGATCTATTACAAAAGAATAACGGTGTGATCAACAACAACTTTTGACAAAAAAATATTCATTTTCATATCTGTTGGCAAGAAAATAACATTTCGCATTTCTCAATTACAGATTGTACGCATATTTGTATGATTAATAACTCATATAATGTGTGAGCATTTTTTTCTTTCACAATTAATTATTTACCACTGAACTACATAAGCAGATAAGCACACATAACTTTCCACCATACTATTTGCAGTACGGCCTGATAAGTGAATTTTTGAAAAGCCGAAACTTTTCATCTATGAATAATTAACCTACCCCTATCAACCTATATCAATGATTACAATAAAGCTAAAGGTACTACCTATAATGAGGACTTTTTTGGAATTAGGTATTCTAATCTATTGGTTTCCAGAAATGAGAAGGAAATCTGTATTATTGGTACAAAATTTTAAATGCATCACCTATAGAAATGAAGAATGATGGATTTTCAACAATTTACTATAAAACCTGTCACCTAACATCTTCACACTTTGCTGATTTTAAGCCCATTCATGGAATAATTAAGTGCGTTCTAATCTCCGATTTCATGCAGTTCGGACTCGATCGTCTGTGCAATGACGACTCCTTCCGGGTCAGGGTCGGGGGCACTAACATGGAATGATCCTTGCTTTGCTGGTGAAACAAGCCGATACTTTGTGGTTTGTTGTTTCATGTAGTTGTACAGTCACTATCTCTTACAACAGAGAACCGACATAAAGATAAAGGTCCGAATAGTCCATCATCTGGGAGCCTGTATTATTATTAACTCTATGTTTAGTAATTAGAATGAAATATAAAGGAATATTGTGCTATTTCCATGTATGTTTTTATTATTATTACCTTCAATAATTCATCTTGATTGCTGCCTTGAAGCACTTGCACTTTGTTCCTTATTCCGTCTCTATTTAGTGCAATTTAGTCATAACAGACTAACAATATTGAAACATGCATTGACATAACTTCACCAATGATAACAAAAGTACACCAGTGCAAAGATTGATATTATAAAAACTGATCAAATGTTAAAATGGAAGACAATATAAATTAGATTGTGTATTTAATTTTATGATAAATATGTTCCAGTTAATTAAGTTAAAATAGCAATGGCTTAAAATATATTATATCTAAATATTCTGGAAACACATGTTTATAGGATCCAATATAAGAAGCAATTAATGATAAAACTCGGTAAGGACCTCAAAAAAGTATCCGAGATAATGAAATTAAAACATTTTACTGTAATCATGAATGAAACTTTTACTATAATTAGAAAGGAAAGTTGATGACATGCCCATAGCTTCTCCATTTCATGTACTATAGATTCAAAAAGGCACAAAAAATCCTAGAAGCCATGGAAATGTTTAAATGAAACTTCTCGATTGCATATACTATAGCTTCACTTGTATGTAGCATAGAAGAAGAGGTAAATATAGCGAGGATATACCTTGGAAAGTTGATGATGTATGTAGATGAAGGTCAAATTAAGTACCTTTATTCCTAGCCAGTCAGTAAAACATCTTTATAGACAAAAAATTTATTGGAAGTTCCGGTTCATCCAACAACATGTCCCTTTTCTACAAACACCCTAGTATTAGCACTTGAAACTCCTCGTGAAAGTGCCACATATAGTTTTCCATGATCAATGCTCAGGTAGAAAAATACAGGTATTTTTTATCATTTTACCTTGTGCCTTATTTATAGGGATGGAAAAACACAAACGAATTGGAAATTGTTTCCCTATTAACATAAATGGTAAATTCAATTTTTCAGGTAGCTTCAGTGGGATTCCTAGAATGAAAACTCTAGTATCAACATAATGTCCAGTGATGATTTGAGCATAATTGCAATTCTTATTGAGTTGTTTACATATAAGCCTCATTCCATTAAATAATTCAATTTTCGGATTCAAATTTCTTAAAAACATTATTGGTGCTCCAAGCTTCAATTTTAGACAATAAGGAGGTAATCCGCCAGGAGTGATTGAGTTTAAAAATTCTTGTTGGTATAAATTGCGAGCATCGTCTTCTATTACATCATATGAATAGTAAGTGATTTCATTTCTAGAAAATATATTGAGTGCATGTTCATTGAGCTTGTCGGCATATTCATTTAATTGTTTAATTAATGCTCTACTAAATATGTACTCTTTGTCAAATGCATTTTTTGATACGTCGGGAAAAATTATATCCATTAACTTTGACAGTGGATTAACATCATTTTTGGCATTATGACCATATTTTTTGGTACTTGAATCATTTCTTCATTGGTTGAAGGTTCGGTACCATCTCCAATTTGAATTAGGAATTTTGAATATGCGATATCATTTGCCGCCCTATGTTTTTCTTGAAATGCAAAATTTTAAAATTTTCCCATAAAAGTGATTTAATGATGCATGCATTAATCACTTCATTTCTTGTAGCTTTAGGTACAACCGGCAATATTTATCAAAAATCTCCTTCCATAATAAGGATTTTACTGCCAAATGGTTCATCTACATCCATTATATCTCTCATAGTTCTATCAAAGGCCTTAAAAGCATAACGACATACCATAGTAGCTTCAACCCACATAAGAACAATTGATTGTTTTAAAAGTTTTGCTAATTTTGATTGTCTGCTTATTGAGCATGTTGATGTTGCTTTTGGTTGTAATGGGAATTTAAATCTTAAATGTGCAGTTCTTCCATCGGGTAGTATAGTTGCAGCGATACCAGATGTAGCTGTTGCAATTGCAATACTACTATCTTTTCTAACCGTTGACAAAATAGCACGGTATAAATATGTTTTCCCCATCCCTCCAGGACCATCTATAAAAAACAAGCCTTTTTCTTTTTTCACAATTGCATTCATAATTGTATTGTAGGCTCTCAACTAATCCTTATTCAACTTTTCAAAGCTAGTAAATCATCCTCGAAAATATGAATCGCTAGCTTTTCTTCAATTAGCTCTAAAATATCATCACATGCATCACAATCATATGCCCTTGAGATATTTGGAAAATCATAATCAACTGTGCTTTTGTTGTTCTGGAGAAGTTCTTTCAAAAGACAATTTGTTATAAGCACTTGGTCAGTAGTACTTGAATTTCGGTAATCTTCTACCATATGATTGACAAAACTTATCCCATAAACTTCGCATAGTTGATGGATTGCAGAAAAACATGATAGTAACAAATAATGCACTTAAAGGAATTGGCATCTTTGTACTTGAGGCTTCGGTCAAACATTCTTTTAATACTATCTTTGTTTTCTAAAAGCCCTCTTTTCTCAGCGGCTTCTTTAAATGTTGGACTCCTAACTTCGTCAGTTGTAAGTAAATCATTAAAAGAAGTCGGTCCTCTAATATGATTCAAAGTATTCTCAACAAAAAACATTCTCCTTATGTAGGTAGGACTGTGTATATTCTACCAATCACCCTTACATTAGATACTCTTCTTTACCATTTTTTTCCATCTTTAAACCAAGGATAGTGCTTTGGAAATTCACGATATAAAAGTTGTCTTGCATGTTCATCAATTGAATTTGTATAGAAGAACTCCATCAGCATTGTGTGTAGGTTGCTTTTATCGGCCAAAACTTCATTGATGGTTTGATCATTGGGAAACATGACACTTTGTTTATTTGGAAGATGTATTTGAAGACGTTCAACTGATGGATATATCTTGCTAAGAGAGAACCTAAAAATCTTTCATAATGCTTCTGGAGGAGAATTCCACCTTGCATCTATAATTGTTGTATCTCATTATAGTTAGGTCCAGGTCGAACTTGCATTGAAACATGATCTAGACCTTTGTAGACATATCTGTAAAGATATTTAACGCTTTTTATACTACTACATATCTCTACATTGATGTGACTGTTACATTTATGTAGTAACCAAGGATTGTAAGGTACAACCCATCTGTTATCTACTATTAACTTTTAATTTCTATAAATAGAAACAGATTTTCCAATGTTGCGTCTTTTGTAAATTGGGTATGAATCTATGCCTTGAATAGTCACATTTGAAATTTTTTTTGGATACTCTCTTTTGCAACTATCATTTTTCATGCAAGGACAATTTCGATTTTGAGTACCACATGGTCCATGAATCATCCACTTCATCATATTCATTTGGATTAGTGAATCTGTCTTCATCTTCAAAGATAATTAGCATATGAATATGTGGTAAACCTATTTTTTGAAATTCAATAACACTGAGTAGCTACTTTTCCAAGTTCTCCTTCAGTAAAAATATCTTTTTTCAATTCCTTGTATTTCACAAAATGTCCTTGTCGTCAAATCCGATCTGTCTTAGCAGTCTTGACCATGTAGTAATTCACTAACTATTTCATCCCAAAGTGGATTGCATGTCTTGTAATGGATAAATTGGGTTTGCCATACTTATGCACTAAAGCTACTGCATCTTGATATCGTTGATACATATCATGTGGACAAGCAATATAAGAGGAAGGTAGTATTGTCTGTGTTCCAACATTACCTAAATAAGAGAATTTGTTAAAAACTTCATAAATATGAAATTTAATACGTAAAGGTATAAAAATGTACTTAATACAAGAGCAGGTTTTCAAATTCACAAACTACACACTTGCATCATTTTCCTTAGCGTCTAAAGCATCTTGTAATCCCTGGTATATTTCAGCTATGATGGTTTTTTGATTACTCCTATACCATCTTAGCCTGTTGGTATCTATCATAACATAGTTATCAACAACGTTGAAACAATTGTCCGCCTCGAAGAAAAAGCGATTTGTCATTTTCTCGAATCTATAAAAGAACATTAGATATTGATGAATATTAAGAAGTAAAAAATATAAATATATAAAACGTGTTATATATTAAATTGTACATACCTATAGAATATTAACATAATACTTGCGACATGAAAATTTATTATCATTCTCATCTTGATTATTTATATCCCATCCATAACTTCCATATGGTAATAAAAGTGGATATTGCAATGGATCATAATAACCAGCTGTTTCAGGAACAATTATGAGTTGTCCATAGTTTGTCTCAACTACAATATCTCTTTCATGTATTTCTTCACTTTCAGCTCCTTCTACCCAAATTCCAGCAACTTGTGAAGAAGTTAGGAGAGTATACTATTTTTGATTTGAAGATTGTTCTTTTATGACTAATTTACAACCTTTGATATTTGGTTTTTGTCCAAGTTGTCGAAATACAACTGCAAATCTATCATGTGTACTAAGAGTTTTTTGCAACTTCTCCACGATATCTCAACTCAAAGTATTATTTTCAGCCAATCAATTGTCAATTTCATGCTCTGTATCATAAATATAAAGTTGTAGAAATATTGGACGATTATCAAATGTAGGTACCAAATTGCCTATTTTATGATAGATATTTCCTTGAGCACGAAATGTGTATCCTCCATCTTTACCGATGGCCATGTTCTCATCAACATGAACTCCCATCGATGTAAATGCAAACATGTGTTTATAAGCTCGTATGTTTTTTTCTGAATTTTTTCCTTCATTTAATTGGTAATTGTACAAATCAAAGGTCTCATTGGATGAAGAAATTGATTGTAAAATGATTTTTCCATCTAGATAACAGAAGTTATTTCGTGAAAGAGTTTTTCTTGAAAATGTTTGCATATTCTTGATTGTGGCAAATAGAATATTTGAAAACTAGAATGATCTATAAAGCTTCTTGCACAATTATGTCCTGCTGTAGCACTTCGACATGGTTTAGTAACTCTATGTATTGTGTTCCTATTGATGTTATCTCTTTGTTCAAAAGATAGTGTATTAGTGTTCTGTTCATCTTCATTGTTCATTGACCCATTGAAATGTTGATTTACTCAAATTATTGATAAATAAAGTTCATAAGTATTTATTAACATGAAATTCGAATAAATTTTTATTGTATTTAATATATATATATATATGTGTGTGTGTGTGTGTAATAATAAAGAATCATAGTAAATGGTTCTCTTAATAATGCCTTGTATATTTTGTAGGATCTAGATTAACCCTAGAGGGGGGGAGAATAGGGTTATCACAATTTTCTCAAATTAACCGTGAAACCAAACTGTAGATAAATAGATATGCAGAAAAGTAAATCACACACAAAATTTACCCAGCTTCGGCAACCCCTGCCTACTGCTGCATTCCCAGATTTCTATTAGGATTAAACAGTATCCCGCTTATAAACACTCCTATAGACTCGCATACCCTGCTCCGCCTATAGAGCTTTGTAAACTCGCACACCCTGCTCACTGAACTAACCCTAACTAGAAAATCTAACACTACCTAAACCCTAGGTGGTGATTTACCCTGACTGGACTTGACAAAGTACAAAACTGAAAAACAAAATACAGTTTAAAAACCAGGGCAAAATATAAATTGACAATTTAAGACAATTTTGCCCTCAAATGAACTAGGCCCATACTAAATTATTTTAAACCCGGCCCAAATTTAAAACTAAAACCCTTAGACCAATTTAAAAATTAAACCCCCAATTTTTAACCAGGCCGGCCCCTTTTAAAAATTATCGGCCCGCTTCAATTTTTATTTCGATCCCCTTTCTTTTCTTTAGTTCCTGGCCCGATTCCTTGAGAAATAGAAATGGCGATTTAGGGCTTCGGCGATTTTTCAATTCTCTGGCAAATCTGGCTCGATCTTCTACAATGCTTACTCGACTGAATTAGGGCTTTGCCCTTGTTCGTTTTGCTGGCGAATTGAAGCTTCTGCTTCGTCTTCTTTTGTGGCGACTATGGAATTAGGGATTTTCCCTATTGCGATTTAGAGCTTCGGCTCTTCTCTTGAATTTGTAAGTTTTTCTGTTCTGTTTATCTTGATTGCTTGAACTTGATGAATTGTCAGTGATGATTTTTGGTTCTCTGTTTTGTTGCTCTGAATCACCACGAAGTCGATGATGATTTTGGGTCTCTTTATATATGCGTCTGATTTGATTTCTTGATCCCCACGATGTTTATACTTTCCGATTTTAGACTTTCATATTTTGGGAAATTTCTTTTGATTCACGGCTTCGATTATTGAACGTTCGATATTTTTGATTTTAAACAGTCGTTCCTATTTATTTCTGATACTTTCCTAATTTATAAAACTTGACTGTTTCCATATTTTTAATAATTGATTCTCTGTTTTTTTCTTTGATCACCTGACTTTTGAATCTGATCATCTCGACTTTGTTCTGTGATATTCTTTTCTTTTAGACTTCACTGTAAATTTAATTCATATCTCTGATCACCTGACTTTTGTTCACAGCCTTGATATTCTGTTTACTGGTATTACTGACTTGCTGTCCCATGATTTCGACTATACTGTGAATTCTTTGCATACTTGCTTCCTGTTGACATTTGCTTTGCTTTTTGCATTCGACATTGCCATGCTCTTCATTGTGTGTACTGCTATCATGTTTCCACTGTATATACTTTGTAGCTCTGTTTCCTTGTAGTCTCCATGTATATGACTTGTTTCAGTTACACTTCATTGAGTCTTCACTGCACTTGAATGTATATGTCTGTACTGCATTTGTTGATTCATCATTGTTGCCAGGTCTTGTCTGGTTCATCATTGTATAGCTTGATGATCATATCTGAACTGGTCTTGTTGCCTGTATGTTGTCACTGTTCTTTTGTCCTCTGATATGAACTTCACTTGTTTGTTAAACTGTAGCCACTATAGACATTTATTGAGGCTGCTGTGTTCATGTGCTCACTTGTACATTGTTGATCTTGTACCTGACTTTGATTGTTGAACTTGGTTGATCATTTCTGTCATTTGCAGTTGCCATTGTGTCTTGATTGAGACTGCTGTGTTCATGTGCTCACTTGTACATGCATTTGCCACTGATTGTTCTATGTAGCTTGTTGTACTTCTATAGTATAACCTGATGTTGCATTTGTCCATTTGAGTCATTCATGTATTTGCTTAAAATTGATTCTGGCCATTCTCTGTGCTACCATTCATGTGTGTCCAGACCTTGTTCATTCGAGTCTTTGTGTACTTGTCCTGTGCACTTGAATGTGTGTTCTTCATCTTGTTGTCTGGTTTGCTTTCATTGCTGTATTGTTTCACTTGATTAGTTGCTTTGGTCTCTTGAGTCTTTCAATCCAGTCTTCATATATGTACATTTGTTTCAGTTTAGATTTCTTTGACTTCACTGTGTACATGCACAGTTTATTGTTGCAGTGATCATTGAATTTTGGTCGAGGCCATTTGCACTTGTGTTGAATCTGATTTTGATTTGACCTTGTGCACTCGAGTTGGCGAGGCAGTGCACACGTGTATACGTGTGTACTGCAGCCACTCGTAATTACCTGTCCCTGATACGAATACTGATATGCACAGATATTACACAATCAAAGATGATGACAATAACCCATATATCTGAGATAGCTATAAAAACAAATTTTATATTTTTGCAAATTAAAATCTGTTTCTTTTCAGATTACTGTTGTAGTTGTTAATTATACAGGTACACAGGAGACATGACAAATACTGGAGCTGGACAATGCAGATGCAGAAGACTGAGTGTATGAGTGATGTAGTGAGGACAAAAATGTAAATGTGAAATTGTATGAGTGAGAGTGAACTGTAAATATGAAATCAGTGTACTGTATGAAATCAGTGTATGAACTGAAAAACATTGTACTGAATAAAATATTCTATTGAATAAAATACTGATTGAATTTGTTAAATTCTATGCAATAGTATTATTACTCAAAATGAATATTTATTCCTGTATGTGTATAATATGCAAACACATCTATAATTCGATATATATTTTGTTATCATCAAACACTAAACACACATCAAACAATCTCCCCCTTTTGATGATGACAAACATATATGTTAAAGATTTTGAAATTCTAGTAAATGTGTTTAATCATGAAATATTTAGCTCCCCCTATATGTATGCTCCCCCTACAACCGAGACCACTCCTATTTAGCAGATTTAGGAAATTACAGAAGAATAAAAGAACTATAGAAAATAACTAACAACATTTAACAAATTTGGTGAATAAATATTCCAGAAATACTTATTTCCTTATCAAAATCTCATTCTTCTCCCCCTTTTGTTATCATCAAAAGAACTGATAAACCAACGGAACAGTAGGGAAAAAACAAATGTAATATCAAGAAGAATCATGATATATCATAACACGATAACAATTTCCACATTTTAGAAAATGGATCGATGATTCGATTTTTATATAATGAGAAGAGGAGTGTTTTCTCTTTTTCTTTAAAAATAATTTGACATTTAAGCACAAAAACAAATAAGCACTTACTAACCACGCATAACCATAAGGACTTTTAAATGGGATTAGCAGTTACTTATTAGCTACATACTCCATCCATGCATAACCATAAGGACTTTTAAATGAGAATGGAGTGATGATTAGCTAAAAATTCACATGATCCATCCATGCATAACCATAAGGACTTTTAAATGAGAATGGATGCATAAGAGATATTTAAAAAAGAATTTTCTTTATTTTTCCTTTTAATTTAAAAAATAATTCACTCTTCTCATTTTTCAAAACCATTATGAATGATAGAAAGATGGTAGAAATAGAAATGGTCGTGGAATAAGTTACCAAATTAATCATATTATGAAATTTCTTAAAAAAAACAAACGTATTTCAACTACTGAATACCATATTCGAATCAATCTTTGAATGATATCCAAAACAGGTTTGAATTCTTGAAATTGAAGTTGAAAATAAATATCCAAGAATATTTCAACCAAAAATTGAAAAATGATTAGTCAATTTCCATAATCCCCAAATCCAAACGTAATCTGGAAAATCTGTCTTCGAGGAGGGGTTTTGTGAAAATATCAGCAAGTTGATTCTCAGTTGAAATGAATTCAATGCAAATGTCTTCCCTAGCAATGTGATCTCTAAGAAAGTGGTGTTTCACATCAATGTGTTTCGTGCGTGAATGATGAACAGGATTATTAGACAAGTCTATTGCACTTTTACTATCACATTTTAATGGAACTTGATTATAAACTAAGCCAAAATCAGAGAGAGTTTGCATCATCCATAAAATTTGAGCACAACAACTTCCTAATGCAATATATTCTGCTTCAGTGGTGGATAATGCAACACAATTTTGTTTTCGACTAGACCATGAAACTAATGAATGTCCTAGCATGAAACATGTCCCACTAGTACTTTTCCTGTCAACCAATGAACCCGCATAATCAGCATCAGAAAAACCAACTAAATCAAAATTTTCACAAGAAGGATACCATAGTCCAAATTTGTGTGTGTGTGAAAGATATCTTAAAATTCGTTTAGTGGCTTTCAAATGAGATTCTTTAGGGTTAGATTGAAAACGTGCACACAAACACACAGAAAACATAATATCAGGTCTAGAAGCAGTAAGATAAAGAAGTGAACCGATTATTCCTCGATATTTCTTCTTTCAAATTGATTAAGTTCAACTTTGCATCTCTCAAATCCAACTTTCATTATTAAGAATCATTTCAACAAAATCGGATTCAATTTCAGAAATAAACCACTGTGACAACGAAACACACACAAACTTTTATCAAATGAAGAGCGAGTGTGTATACCTTCCGTAGAATCACAGTTAAAATATCATGATTATCTCAAAAGCAATTTGAAGTTTTCACCAGTAAAATTGCAACAGTTTCAACAGTTTCTAAAAATACCTTTTAGAGCATGAGCAATCAGTAATCAATCATAGTTTGACCAAACAGATTAAGTTCAAGAAGAAAATGGTTGATCAATTTTTAAGCACAGATTAAAATCAAATCATATAAGAACATAAATCAAGCAAGTTAGATTCTATCAACCATCGCAATTACTTCGAGTAAGATGATTGGTTAAAAATCAGAATTAACATCATCAATCATAACTGGCTGATTTAATTCAGATTATGATGCAGATTCTTACCGGTTATCTATCGTTTGAAAATAAATACAACTACCTATTTTACCTGTACGATAATCTTTCGTTGTTTGCCCATAGTGAATCTGTCACCTTTATACTGGGCTAAGGAACGTTAATTTGACGCCCGTTGTGTATCTGGAACAGCTAGAATCCAGATAACACTAATGTTGTTCCTTAGCCTGCCACCACACCTACACGTTTAAAGATGTATGTGACCTATTTGTTTTTATAGGTCCATGGTTGTTAGTGGCAGAATAATATTGAATAAACAATCCTTTTGGAACCCAAACTTGTTTTGTCTTTTCATTCTTGTTCCAATAGACATGAAATTTGTTTGTAGAATTTTTAGGAACCCAAACTTTTATAAATTTTGTGTTCTTGTTCCTATGACTACAATTTTCAATATGATGTCCAATTATTTCACATTCAGTAAAGATACCCTTTTCTTTTGCACTATCATCAACTTGTGATTTTCCAAAACCTAGTCCTTTTCTGTTGTTAGCAAATAGTTGATTTCCCAACAACATATTGAATGATTTTTCTCCTCTAGAAAAGTTATTCAGTGATTTCTCAAGATCTTGGACTTTGGTTTTCAGTGTTGAGTTTTCAGACACAAGTGAGGTGCATCTTTTTATAAAATCCTTTTTCCTAGTCTCAATGGTCTCTTTTAGATTCAAGTTTTCTTTTTCGAGATCCTCAAAGCTATTCTTCAGTTTTGATAATTCTGAATCTAAAGTTTTACAGTTTTTACATTCTAGGTTTTGAATTTTTTCAAGTTCAATTTCTAGCCTAAAATTTTCATGAGCAAGTTTTTTTCTATTAAATTTCAGTTTTTCATTTTTAGAATCAAGAGCTTCAACTGTTTTAGCAAGATCGAGGCACAAATAAACAAGGTCTTTATAAGAATAGTTTTTTACCTCATTATATTCCTCTGAGCTTGATTCTGAATCTGATTTTCCCATGAGACACAAGTTAGCCTCCTCTGAGCTATCAGTCGAGACTTCCTCTCCTTCCTCATCATCCCAAGTTGCTGCGAAGGCCTTTTTCTTCTTTTTCTTTTCCTTGTTGTTTTTGAGAAGTGGAAAATTTTGTTTGAAGTGGTCAGGCTTATTGCAGTTTTAGCAAGTTAATTCGTTTTCAGAGTTGTCAGAGTCTTTTGACCTATTACCACTTGACTTCTTCTTGCGTGGCTTGAATTTCGACCATCTTCTAAAATTATTGACAGCCATTGCAAGCACTTTAATTGGATCTTCTTCTTCATCATCACTTTCTTCTTTGCTCTTTAAGGCAATCGTCTTCTTCTTTGATTCGGAATTGATGCGTTCCTCCTTTGCTTTTAACTCAAGCTCATACGTCATCAGATTTCCGATCAAATCCTCCATGCTCAGTTTACTCAAATCTTTTAATTCTTGTATTGCCGTGACTTTTGCCTCAAAGTTCATTGGTAAGACTCGTAGTATCTTCCTTATTAGCTCTACCTCGGAGAATTCCTTTCCAAGCGCTCTAGCATTGTATACCAGGGTTGAGAAGCGTCCAAACATGTCCTTAATGCTCTCGCCTTTGTCCATCACAAAATTCTCGTATTCATTGCTGAACAGGGCTAGACAAGACTCCTTGACGTGAGAAGTTCCTTCGTGTGTCACCTCCAAAGTATGCCAAATTTCCTATGCTGTTTTACAATGAGAAATTCTATTAAATTCAGTTTTATCAAGAGCACAGATCAGAGCATTCATGGCTTTAGCATTAGTAGTTTTTAACTTCTTATCGTTAGCATCCCACCTATCCTTTGGTTTAGGAATCTCAGTATCACCAACAGTTATAGTAGGAGTTTTATAGCCAGATTCAATAATATCCCAAACATCATAATCAACAGAACTAAGATAGATACCCATCCTAACTTTCCAGTAAGCATAATCATTACCATTAAACATTGGTGGCCTAGCAATAGATTGCCCCTCAGAAAAAGCATTATTTGATGGATTCATGACTCTAGAGTTAAAAATTTACCTCGCTCTGATACCACTTGTAGGATCTAGATTAACCCTAGAGGGGGGGTGAATAGGGTTATCACAATTTTCTCAAATTAACCGTGAAACCAAACTGCAGATAAATAGATATGCAGAAAAGTAAATCACACACAAAATTTACCCAGCTTCGGCAATCCCTGCCTACTGCTGCATTCCCAAATTTCTATTAGGATTAAACAGTATCCTGCTTACAAACACTCCTACAGACTCGCACACCCTGCTCCGCCTATAGAGCTTTGTGAACTCGCATACCCTGCTCACTGAACTAACCCTAACTAGACAATCTGACACTACCTAAACCCTAGGTGGTGATTTACCCTGACTGGACTTGACAAAGTACAAAACTGAAAAACAAAATACAGTTTAAAAACCAGGGCAAAATATAAATTGACAATTTAAGACAATTTTGCCCTCAAATGAACTAGGCCCATACTAAATTATTTTAAACCCGGCCCAAATTTAAAACTAAAACCCTTAGATCAATTTAAAAATTAAAACCCTAATTTTTAACCAGGCCGGCCCCTTTTAAAAATTATCGGCCCGCTTCAATTTTTATTTCGATCCCCTTTCTTTTCTTTAGTTCCTGGCCCGATTCCTTGAGAAATAGAAATGGCGATTTAGGGCTTCGGTGATTTTTCGATTCTCTGGCGAATCTGGCTCGATCTTCTTCAATGCTTGCTCGACTGAATTAGGGCTTTGCCCTTGTTCGTTTTGCTGGCGAATTGAAGCTTCTGCTTCGTCTTCTTTTGTGGCGACTCTGGAATTAGGGTTTTTCCCTATTGCGATTTAGAGCTTCGGCTCTTCTCTGGAATTTGTAAGTTTTTCTGTTCTGTTTATCTTGATTGCTTGAACTTGATGAATTGTCAGTGATGATTTTTGGTTCTCCGTTTTGTTGCTCTGAATCACCATGAAGTCGATGATGATTTTGGGTCTCTTTATATATGCATCTGATTTGATTTCTTGATCCCCACGATGTTTATACTTTCCGATTTTAGACTTTCATATTTTGGGAAATTTCTTTTGATTCATGGCTTCGATTATTGAACGTTCGATCTTTTTGATTTTAAAGAGTCGTTCCTATTTATTTCTTTTACTTTCCTAATTTATAAAAATTGACTGTTTCCATATTTTTAATAATTGATTCTTTGTTTTTTTCTTTGATCACCGGACTTTTGAATCTGATCATCTCGACTTTGTTCTGTGATATTCTTTTCTTTTAGACTTCACTGTAAATTTAATTCATATCTCTGATCACCTGACTTTTGTTCACAGCCTTGATATTCTGTTTACTGGTATTACTGACTTGCTGTCCCATGATTTCGACTATACTGTGAATTCTTTGCATACTTGCTTCCTGTTGACATTTGCTTTGCTTTTTGCATTCGACATTGCCATGCTCTTCACTGTGTGTACTGCTATCATGTTTCCACTGTATATACTTTGTAGCTCTATTTCCTTGTAGTCTCCATGTATATGACTTGTTTCAGTTACACTTCATTGAGTCTTCACTGCACTTGAATGTATATGTCTGTACTGCATTTGTTGATTCATCATTGTTGCCAGGTCTTGTCTGGTTCATCATTGTATAGCTTGATGATCATATCTGAACTGGTCTTGTTGCCTGTATGTTGTCACTGTTCTTTTGTCCTCTGATATGAACTTCACTTGTTTGTTAAACTATAGCCACTGTAGACATTTATTGAGGCTGCTGTGTTCATGTGCTCACTTGTACATTGTTGATCTTGTACCTGACTTTGATTGTTGAACTTGGTTGATTATTTCTATCATTTGCAGTTGCCATTGTGTCTTGATTGAGACTGCTGTGTTCATGTGCTCACTTGTACATGCATTTGCCACTGATTGTTCTATGTAGCTTGTTGTACTTCTGTAGTATAACCTGATGTTGCATTTGTCCATTTGAGTCATTCATGTATTTGCTTAAAATTGATTCTGGCCATTCTCTGTGCTACCATTCATGTGTGTCCAGACCTTGTTCATTCGAGTCTTTGTGTACTTGTCTTGTGCACTTGCATGTGTGTTCTTCATCTTGTTGTCTGGTTTGCTTTCATTGCTGTATTGTTTCACTTAATTAGTTGCTTTGGTCTCTTGAGTCTTTCAATCCAGTCTTCATATATGTACATTTGTTTCAGTTTGGATTTCTTTGACTTCACTGTGTACATGCACAGTTTATTGTTGCAGTGATCATTGAATTTTGGTCGAGGCCATTTGCACTTGTGTTGAATCTGATTTTGATTTGACCTTGTGCACTCGAGTTGGCGAGGCAGTGCACACATGTATACGTGTGTACTGCAGCCACTCGTAATTACCTGTCCCTGATATGAATACTGATATGCACAGATATTACACAATCAAAGATGATGACGATAACCCATATATCTGAGATAGCTATAAAAACAAATTTTATATTTTTGCAAATTAGAATTTGTTTCTTTTCAGATTACTGCTGTAGTTGTTAATTATACAGGTACACAGGAGACAGGACAAATACTGGAGCTGGACAATGCAGATGCAGAAGACTGAGTGTATGAGTGATGTAGTGAGGACAGAAATGTAAATGTGAAATTGTATGAGTGAGAGTGAACTGTAAATATGAAATCAGTGTACTGTATGAAATCAGTGTATGAACTGAAAAACATTGTACTGAATAAAATATTCTATTGAATAAAATACTGATTGAATTTGTTAAATTCTGTGCAATAGTATTATTACTCAAAATGAATATTTATTCCTGTATGTGTATAATCTACAAACACATCTATAATTCGATATTTATTTTGTTATCATCAAACACTAAACACACATCAAACATATTTCGGGTGCAAGGTAAAGAAAAGGAACTACCTATACTTATTTGCGATTCGAATCAGATATTTTATTCACATCTTCTGGATTTTCTAATATGATAATTAGAGCGAACTTGCTTTCTTTTTTGCTTCTTTTTCAGCTTCTGTTATTGAATTTCTTTTCATTCTATCATGAATGTTACGACGCTCTAATTGTTGAGCCCTTTGTTCTGGATTTAATTCAGATCGACATTGTCCTTTTCTTTCTGCCTTGATTTGAGCATCTAATAATGCTTGTTTTTGAAATTTCTCAATGATTCTAGGGTTTCTATGAAGTATCGAAGATGGTGATTCATTAGATGTTCCTACTTGATTTTGGTTTCTTTCTAGGATTCTTGGACTTCTACGGGGTTGTAATTGAGAACTATAGTTTGATTCCATTGGTTGCGTTGAATTCTATTGGTATTTATTGCCCTTTGTAAGTGAACAACTTCATTCACTTCCATTGCTTAAATTTAAGCTTTCTCAATTATTCTAGGGCTTCTACGTGCTTTTGATTTGGAAACTGGATTAACTTCCATAGCTTGGTAGTGAAATGCACAGATTCAAGATTGGAAATTATTTGACACACAACCCTAAAAATAGAACATTTACTCTGTTTTCTTTATCAAAAAGTAAAGATTATAAATCATTATTGTGTAAGAGCAAAGGTATGTACAGAGATGATAAACAAATATTTAATTGTTAAGTAAACTATGGTATTCTCTTAATTTGAGATAATAACATAACCATTTCTTGTAAGAAAATATTTATATAATGTTTATAAATCCTACTTCAAAGTATTTTCAATAGGAGTTAAAGTTGGCGTAGAAGAATATCCTTAAGAATCTCTCAAATTCCAAGCTATTCTACAAATAATAATACTTATGCTCAGTTCGAAATTTGTTATTCCTATTAAGGATTGGTTAACTAATTTAATCAGCAATGGGCGTAGATTAGTGCGTTATTGAACAAAATGTTTTGTCTTTTTATACAAAGTATTGTTTCCAAGTACTGTTATGATTATATATTTATGTGAAAATTGTTTTTAAGGTAATAGTCCATGCATAAATTTGTAATTTTTTTTGTTTTCATCTACAAATAAATTTCCTTTTTAATGCATGTATCGGTAGATGTATCAACTGTAAGCACTATCCTAGAGTTTTTAATCCCAACTCATGTATTATACAATCGAGTGTAAAAAAAGGATGCACGTTAAAATAAGTATAGCAGTTTTTCGGTGAATGAAAGATAGTTGGTTGCCTTGTTTGCTGATGTCAAAACACCTTTGTTAAAATGCGTACAACACCTCGCTTCTATCTAAAACAAATTAAAAGTCTTTTGGGACTAAATGATTGTCGACGGCACTTCCCTTTTTTCTCTTGTGCGCATAAAGTATGTTCTGTTGTATTTTTAAAAATAAATTAAAGCCTTTCGGGACTAAAGGCTTTAATTGGTTGTTGTATTTTTTAAAATAGTATTTAAATTTTATTTTCGAATAAACATTATATTCGTTTTTTAATTTAACCAAATGCAATTTTGTGTGTACTTTGCAATTTCTTATAATATCATCGATTAAGGAGTGTCATCTTACACACACACATATCACTTTTATGGACTCTATTTATCTATTAAGAGGGTTTGTCCCTCTTAGTTGCATACTTGTAGAAATCATTGCTTATATTCATATTATATGAAATTTCAATCCTGATATTAAAGAAAATGTAAATGTTGTTGCTAAAATATATAATCAAAACTTGTTTGGTCAATATGTCCAAATAACAGCTGAAATAATAGCAATTGATGCCTATACACATAAGTACATTCATAAACTTTTTAATCCTTAGAATAAATAAAACAGATGGCGGAGTCTCATGCAAGAACCTGTTCAAATATGGTAATGGATTCTTAAATGTTGAGAAGGTAGAGAACAGACCTAAGAATTCATTAATACAAAAGTTCCACTATTTTAAACGTATTTAAAATAAAAATCATACTTTATTTTCTTTTAGTGTTTTCAATTTAATTTATAGGATTTTTCACATTTCTCTTGCATTTATGGATTACTCATTCCCTACCTTAGCCACCAGTCCATAATATCCTAATCTCGTTGAGTGGATCCAACACATTTGGTCTACTTCAACATTATATTCAAACATCTTCCTATCCTTCTATCTCAATGTCAGTGCAGGCATCCATCACATTATACAGGCTATTAGCTTCCTGTCACTTTATTTATGACATGATTCAGAACTACATTCCTCTCCCTAATGCTCAAGGCCTATTCAAAACCACATTCCAGTCAACATGCGCAGTGCATTCAAGTACAGACATTTCAGTTTGTATTAGCATCCTAATCCAACATTTATGCCCAACATTGTAGCATTCCAGTTTCAGCATCTATCGCAGTAACAAAACTCTTTCTCAACCTCCTACTAAATATCCCAGTCTATGATGCAACATGTTTCTAGCCGACCAAGTGTGAGGGTCGTTTCAGTATGCTCCAACTTAATCAATAAGAAATAAATATTTTATGGCTCGAAGAATACGTAGTAAAATCAAGAGAAGGTTTTAGTAAAGCCGAATTATAACAACAAATCAATGAATAAAAAATAAGAAATAGAACAAACTGTGTTAGTTACATTTCAAACTTGGCATAAGCTAATTTATAAAGAATTATGAAAAAAACCTGTCATAGATAATTTTTATATGTCTCATGTGCAATGTCTTCCTAAATAGTGTATTTGTAAAGCGGTAATGTGACGACCCACATTTCGGAAGGTTTAAATCGACAATAATCCACACATGTCCAACTTAAACAATCTGAAACATAGATAATCAATGGGGATAATTAAGAAAAATAAGAAAAGAAGAAGAAAACAAACACAGAATCTTGCAACGGAATGACAAAATATAATAATCAAATAAACAGTTCTGTATAATCAAATAAACAAAATATAATAATCAAACACAGAGTCTTCGTCCTCCAGAAAAACGATCTTCAATGCGCTGAAAAACTCAACGCTAACCCGAGTGTAATGAAAAGACAAAACACTCAAGTTAGGACTAAAATACTCTTATGTAAGTCAAATCAATACCATGAAATATGGGTGTAACAATGTCGGAGATGTTTACGGGATTTTACATCTCCTATCCAGTGTATAACGTGCGTGCAATAACTTAAGAGATGTTATGCAATTTCTATCTCCTAAGGATCCATTAAAAATCTCTATATATAGTAGAATACGCAATATATGTAATGTCTAATCAGTGAAATAAATATCAAAAAAGCGTTAAGGCTTTACATTGATCCACTTTAACACATTTTTATAGCATGTAGTCTATGCAGGTCCTGTAACACAACCAGTAACGTCGGTAGCCAGTGAGTCCCCTATAGGTGCAATACTAAACCAAAGTCGTAACGGGCTCGCATAGAATGCAGTGAGGAAATGCCCAAGGTAGGATTTTACCAGTTTACCCTTTCTGGCTGGTCATAACCCATACGTGTTCGACCGCGACCATCAATTCAAACAAAAGGGTGCACCCATCGAGTACGAAATCATAATAGTAATACGAGGGATCAACGTCGCTAGATGTGGCAAACCTCATTGGCCAAACATAGACTCCTGTTTTAGTAATTTTAATTATGACACAAGTGTCAAGGCTATCCATCATCATTCTCTTACTTCATTCCAGTAAACGTTCGCGAATTCAACCGCTACATTCTGGATATCATCCACTGCATACACAGTTGTTAAAGTGGTTCTGATATTGACAAAGAGTATGCCAATAAGAGGCCCTGGTCTCTTTAACAACCAAACGTCGTTTTACACACCGGTTGGTACTATTATATTTCGAAAACAATTCGTATTGGATATCAAAATATCATATTCGCTTCAAAATCAAATCCATTTTGAAATCATCATATTTACTCAAAATATACCATATCATTTTTGCCTTAATATCTCAATTTCGCTTCCAAAATCGTTTCAAATTTCAATTTAGGTTATAACTTCATTTTAACCTCATTTGCATTTATATATAAAACATTAATGTATTTATATATTTTAAAAATAGAAAATTGATAAATAAATTATTTAAATTTAAAATTTAAAAATTTACTTATAGCTATACAATTTTCAAAACATATGATTTTAGATAATCTAAAATTTTAAACTTTATAAATACATTTATATATAAAATCTTAAAAAATAATATTTAATAAACCATGTATTTCTTTCCAAAACCATAGAAATCAATTTCAAAATATTTATATATAGACCAACGGTGTATGTATAAACTTTTCTATCCTATGGTCAATTGATACAGATATTTATCATTTCAATTCGCAATTTAAATATATACGAGTATATATCTTTTCAACCCGCAATCCCATTCAATGAAAATCGCTTGGGTTTATCATTTCAACCCATAACGATTTTCTCCTATTCTACAAATCGTTCGGGTATGTATCATTTTAACCCATAGTGAATTCTATACTAACAGGGAACTTGCAGAGTGATAACAGATATGGTAATAATATAACAGGCATATATCGTCAATGTAAATAAAAGATAATGGTGTCAGATGTCACAGGTGAACAGATACAGATAATGGCATATATATAAAAATGTAAATAACTAGCAGCATCATATTTCAATTGTCGTTTCAATTGAAATCAAATTTAATAAATATAAGAACGTTAATCGTGAGTGATTGCTCACCTTTCGAGGGTAGATAGATTTGACAAAGAGTTGAGCTTCAAATTCCAAAGCAACGCTAGATGGATAGGATTCGATGAAGAAAACAAGCACGATGGACAAAGCTGATAAATGGGAAGTCAATGAGAACTAATCAGAATCAGTTTTGATATAAACTGAATATAGATATATTATTAATATATATTCAGTATTTTAATTTAAGACAAAGATTAAAATATTATTAAATTTCTAAATCATTATACTTAAACTCAAGCATTTTTAAAGGAAATCAAAGGTATATATGTTATAATTAAAATCAATACTTATATATACTTTCAAAGTGAGCCCCAGTATATGCTTTAAACTTAAAATTCTATCCATCAAATCTGAAATATACCGATTGAAGATCACAGTATCTACAATTTGTAAAACCCTTACTTACATCCCTATATCTACAATAAAAATCAATATAGACCTAGTTCATTATAATATATATAGAAATCCAACCGATTGTATATGTATACTTGACTAATAAGGTTATACAAAGACTAAAATATACTATAATTAACACATTTTAAATACAAAGTCTGATATGCAACAGATCATATATATCTCTATATTCCTAACATGACTTACAGCTATATTATCAGAAAAGGCTGCAAGCTGGTAGTAGTACTAGAATATAAAACACACATTTTTATCAAAGTCCCTTATCTTACTATCATATATGTAAACAACAGCAGTTTATACTTAAAACTTATAAAACTTATATACATAAACAACAGTTGTATAAATCTTATATAAAATTATATATTCACACACACACATATATATATATATATATATATATCAGAACTTTATAATATAATGAGTTGTACACAATTAAAACTATGTATATATTGCAGCTTGTATTACGAAGTATATATAATCATGTATAAAGAAGTCTGCAGCTTATTTTTTTACAAAACAAACTATTATAAACGTATATACTGCTGTACTGTAAACAGACTAACATATACACATGCATAACTTAGTATATAAATATATATAACGTATTACTTTAGAATAAAACATATATATAAGTCTTAAACAGAACATCAACATATAATCTTATCTAATAATATATATAATATATACCCATGACAGCAAGCTTTAAATATATAGAATAAATATATAAATAATACATAACTTTATATAATAAAAAAATACCTATGCAACAATATATATAATCACAAGAGGAAGGAACTGCTGCGAACAAAGGGTGGAACACGATGCGGTCACGAGGAAAAGTGAGGAGGTGCAGAAAATAGTATGCGCAAGGATGGAGAGAGAGAGAGGAGCAAGCCGAGCAGGGGAGAGCCGCGATGTAACGACCCGTATTTTCACGGATCGAAAAGTTCGTCAAATCTGGAGTTTTAGCATTTTGATCCATTTCAGATTTTAGGCAAATTTTGCCTAAGTCCTAAGTCATTCGCCTAAGTCCTAAGTCGTTCACGACTTAGCATAAGTCGTGAGTCGTATACGACTTAAGAGATAGGAGTGACCCAGGGTTTGGCGACCTAAGGAAATAAGTCGTAGCTGGGCTAAGTTAGTAAGTTGAAGTTAACTCGGCAAGTGTTAAGTCGTAGGTTGTAAGACGTTGCCGAGTTAAGGGATAGACAACCTAAGGAAGTGACCGACTTAAGTTATTGTAGACGACTTGAGGATTTGAGTTAAGTGTTAAGTCGGTAAAAAATAGAAGAAAAGAAAGAAAAATTTTAAAAGGAATTTTCTAACAGGAGGTCTGTGGTTGAGCGATATTGCTCATCATCATTTAGCTATTGCAATTCTTTTCTTGATCGGTATCTCACTGATGGCTCGGGCCCCCCCGGGTCCAAAAGCTTTAGTCAAAGCGAAAGATCTGATCCAACTGACGAGTTAAGGTAGTGGTCGACTTAAGACCTGGACGACTTAGGAGTAGAGTCTTATCCTGATAGATCGGCAAAGCTGCTGTGTTAAGTCGTGACCGACCTATAGGATGGTAGCAAGTCAAGAGCTATGTTGTAGACGACCTAAGATAGGAGAGTTAAGGGTTTTGAGCGACCTAAGGGATAGGTCGGCAACGACCTAAGGAAAACTGTTGTGAGCGACCTAAGTGTTTGGGTGAGTTAAGTGTTAGGTCGGCAGTTCGAGTTAGCGACCTAAGAGATAGGAGGTAGCGACCTAGTAGAGTTAACGACTTAGGGGATAAGCAGTTTGCGACCAATAGGAGTTTGCGACCTATAGAATTGACCGACCTAAGTGTTAGCGTAGTTAGGTCGTTAGTTCTGTGTTGAGTTAGGTCGTAGGCGACCTAAGATAGTTAGGTCGCGTGTGTGTTAGGCCGCGAGTTTGCTAAGTCGTAGGTCGCGTGAGTTGTTAGGTCGCGCGTACGATAGGTCGTTGGGTTTTGTTAGGTCGTAGAGGCTTAGGTCGTAAGTCGGAAGCGACTTAAGGAGATAGCCAAATTTCAACTTAGCGAATTTTCTGCCTATAAATAGAAGGGGGTTGGCTTCATTTTTTTTGGGATCCGGATTTTGAAGCGACGAAGTGCTGCCATTTTGAGAGCTCGACTTCTACACTTCTTCACTTCTTTTCTCCACTCTAATCTAGTGCTTCCATCCATCCAAGTTGAAGATCAAATTGAAGATCCAAGAGCTTAGATTGAAGATCTTCATCTTTTCAAGAGAGATTTCTTCGTTTGAAGCGGATTCGTGATAGATCAAGCTTCATTCTTCGCTGTCCAGATCTGAAGCATATTGATTTGGGTTTGTTTAGGTGATTTGGTGAGTGGTGATTATCTCTCACACGGATCCAAAGGAGTGTATCGGATTGTTGGCTCGATTTGGTGTTAAAATAGAGATTTCCATGCATTTTCTTCATCCAAAGTGTAGATCCATATAGATCCATTGTTCATGATGATGTTACATCTATTTTATCATATGTTAACCTATGCAAGTTCATTCATCAAGTTTGTAGAGATATAATCCATGTTTTCATGCTTATTGGACTTTCAACTCTTTAATTACGAAAATGCCATTATTGTTATAATTGTCTACTTAGATCATTTTTGAATGCTTGATTGCTTGGATTGATGTTTGATTTGATTGATTGTTATGAACTAGATGATTGATGATTAGATTTAGATCGAAGACGATTCAAAAGCTAAGGGAAAGGCTCTTGAATTGAGAAAGCTGCTCGTGGCATATGTAGCGGGATGATGAAGCTCTTATGCATAGATTTGATGATGTGATGTTGAGATGAGGCTTCGTGAGGACGTGATGAAGCGAGGCAATCATGTGATGAAGACTTGGTCTAATCCAGACGGGATCATTCCAAGCATGTTGATAACTCGATGATATGATTCGAGTTGAGGATAATGAATGGATATGAGAATAGTCGTCGAGGAGGATGGCTAGGAGGCTTGGATAGCATCGTTGTTGAAGGTTCTAGCATGCTCTAAGCAAGAGTACGTTTGGGCAGATTCGATAGTTCCAACGACCAACTGTTGAAGGTCGAGTACTCTGGGCAGATTCGATAGTCCTAGGCACGGGTTGCGACGACGTGCGGGAGTTATGTCTAGAACCGGGGTTTCCATTAGCCCTTGACGGACGGCTGAAAGAATGTGCCGGTCATTCAATTAACGGTGATATCGAAGCAATGATAACAGTGATAGCCAGAGTCATGGATGTTTGGTTGTATCGTCATTCGGACTCAAGAGCGGTATTTTCTGGGTGCTTATCTGATTTAGGCCTTGGTACTTGGAAAACATCGCCCTTGACTCGAGTGATAGTAGCTTTACTTTAAATTGTATGCTCTGCTATGATTGCTTCTGCTTAGTGTGTGTCTGGGGGCTATCACTGTAGAATGAGGTTGGAGTGGGAGGGTTGTATTCCTATTCCTTTTCCTTTATGCTCTTTTGGTATGTTGTTAGTTAATTTACTGCTCACTAAGACTGTTGTCTGACTCAAGGCTTTATGTTTTAATTCTTATTGCCTTAGGCTGTTCGTCCATTTTTGGGACGGGCAGACTAGGTAACAGGTGACAGGTGCTGTTCTCTTCTCACGATGCTGATATCGAAGACGAGCTGGAGGGTTGCATATTATCTTCTTATTATATGTACTGGATGTTCCGCTGTTTTGTATTCTCTGAGAAATATGTAGTGAGGCTTGATGTATTGACTATGTGGATGCTTGTATTCAACTATTATGGGGTTTTATATGATATCATTTTGTTCTGTAAAGCTTCACTATACATATGTTCTATTGTATTTTGTCCATGCGCTGTGAGCAATACGATAGATTCTGTTGTTTTAATTTACCTTGACAATCGTCCATGGTCGCCTGGCACACTTTACAGCGCACTTTCTCTAGATTCGGTGCAGGGGTCATGGATGGTCGTCACATTTGGTATCAGAGCCTTGGTTAATCGATTTTACCCAACGCTCGCTGAAGTAACTACGTATGAGAGACGTAATTGTAATTTTGATGGATGATTACTATATATAATATAGTAGCTTAGTAGAGTTTGAGTCCTTTATGCGGTTGTTTCTCTAGATGTTCTAATCATTCCTTTTTATAGATATTGAGAATGAGTCGAAGAGGGAGACCAGCTGCTAGGGAAGGCCGTGCTACTGAAGAGACTACTGATTATGCAGCCATGTTCGAAGCTATGATGACTTCGATCATGAGAAGGATACCAGTTCCGGGGGCGGCAGTTGATGTTGGATTTCAGGTTCAGACTCCGAAACCAGTGGATTTTGCTAAGCTGTGCAAGGACTATACTGCTCTTGGAGGGAAGGTTTTCTTGGGAACAAAATCAACTATCGAAGTCCAGAGATGGATAGATGCTTGTAGAAGGATCTTTGGTGATTTGGGAATTGATGATGCAACTAAGAGAAAGTTGGCATCAAGGCAGCTTCAAGGGAGAGCCTCTGATTGGTGGAACTCTATTACCATCAATACTGCGGAGGAAGAGATTACTTGGGAGCAATTCCAAGCTAGATTTGAAGCTAAGTTCATTTCTACAGCTCATAAGTCTGTTCTGTTCAAGAGGTTTGTGGAGCTCAAGCAAGGTGGAAGATCAGTTCTGGAGTATGTTTCTGAGTTCGAAGCTTTGTCCAAGTATGCCCGGTCGTATATTGAGTCTGCTTATCAGAAGAATGAGAAGTTTGTGACAGGCTTGGACAGTTATCTTGGGAGACAATTGGTGGATCATTTGGATGATTCATTCGAGAAGCTTGTGGAGAAAGCCCTTAGGCATGAGAGTCTGTTTCCTAAGGAAGGATCTGTTGTTGCTGTGACCAGGGGAGAGTCTAAACCACAGCAGGGTGGAAACCAGAAGAGGAAGCAGCAGCAGCAGAAGGGTAAGGATGGCCAGAAGAAGCCGAAAGGCGAGGTGACTTGCTACAATTGTCAGCAGAAGGGCCATTTCTCTAAGGATTGTAAGAATCCGAAGGTGCCAATGAAGTGTCACAACTGTGACAAGCCAGGGCACATCAGGAAGAATTGTCCAGAACCGAGGAAGGACAAGCAGATTGTGCAAGCTTATGCTTTGGGAGTTGTTCCGTTGTCTTCGAAAGCTCCTACTGCTGAAGAGAAGGGGAAGAGTGTGGTTGTTCAAGGTACTCTTTTCCTATGTGGTGTTCCGGTTAGAGTTCTGTTTGATACTGGAGCGTCGCATTCGTTTGTTTGTAATGAACTCGTAGACCGGTTGGGTTTGGAACCGGATATTGTTGATAGGCCATTGGTTGTGACTAATCCAGTTGGGGGTTCGTCTTGTTTGTGTATGTTATGCCGTGGTCTAGTTGTATCGAGTCATGGTTGCTCTTTTGTTTGTGATTGTTTTGTTCTGAACTTTGCGGGGTTCGGAATTATTTTGGGTATGGACTGGCTTAGGAAGTATGCGGCTAAGGTTGATTGTGATAGGGTGGAGGTGACAGTCGAAAATGTGGAGGGGCGAAAGATTGTGATACGATGTAAGCATGAGGAAGGCGTCTTCATGAGCTTCATGTATTCGCTAGTTGTTCCACGGGATGGACTGTCTTTAGTGCCTATCGCAAATGGATTCGAGGATGTCTTTGACGAAGTCAAAGGGTTGCCGCCGCATAGAGAGATCGAGTTTCGAATAGATCTAGTTGAAGGAGCCAGACCTGTTGTGATGCCTCTTAGGCGGATGGCGCCTAGGGAACAGCAGGAGTTGAGGGTGCAAGTTGATGACCTTTTACAGAAAGGATTCATTCGGCGTAGTGTGTCCGAGTGGGGTGCACCAGTTGTGTTCGCAACCAAGGCAGATGGATCGTTGAGATTGTGTGTGGATTATCGTGAGCTGAATAAGGTGACTAAGAAGAACAAGTATCCATTGCCAAGGATAGATGACTTGTTTGATCAGCTTCACGAAGCTAAGGTGTTCTCTCAGATGGATTTGGCAATGGGGTTTCACCAGTTGAGAGTAGCTAGGGATAGTGTGCCGAAGACTGCTTTTAGGACACCATCCGGTTTCTTTGAGTGGCTGGTAATGCCGTTTGGATTGACTAACGCGCCAGCATATTTTGTGGATCTTATGAATAGAGTGTTCAGAGATCAGTTGAACAAGTTCGTACTTGTGTTTGTGGATGATATTCTGATTTATTCCAGAACGGAAGAGGAGCACAAGACGCACTTGCGTATTGTTTTGGAGATCTTGCGGAAACATCAGCTGAAGGCTAAGTTTTTGAAGTGTCACTTCTGGAAGAGTGAAGTGAGGTTCTTAGGCCATGTGATTTCTGGAAGTGGAATAGCGGTTGATCCCGCTAAGGTGGCAGCAATCCAGGATTGGGTTAGACCTAAGAATGCATCTGATGTGAGAAGTTTTCTTGGATTAGCAGGATATTATCGACGGTTTATCAAAGACTTCTCCAAGGTAGCTGCACCGTTAACATGATTGACGAAAAAGAACCAAGTGTTCAGTTGGGATGCTAAGTGTGAGAAAGCTTTCGGAATCCTGAAAGAGCGATTGACGAGTGCTCTTGTTTTGACTATTCCTAGTGGGAATGATGAAATGGTGGTTTACACCGACGCATGCGGTACTGGACTTGGAGCAGTGCTGATGCAGAGGGATAAAGTTGTTGCGTATGCCAGCCGACAACTGAAGCCGCATGAAAGGAATTACCCAACTCATGATTTGGAGTTAGCGGCGATTGTATTTGCTCTGAAGATGTGGAGACATTATCTATTGGGAGTTCGATTCGAGTTGTTTACAGATCATAAGTCGTTGAAGTATCTTTTCTCCTAAAAGGATTTGAATCTTCGGCAGCAACGTTGGCTAGAGTTTTTGGCATCATATGATTTTGGTATAGCTTATACTCCGGGAAAAGGTAACGCAGTGGCAGATGCGTTAAGTCGAAGACATGCAGGATTGGGAGCCATGTTTTCTGAAAGGAAGAATCTCGAGTATTTAGCTGGATTTGACTTCAGGCCTAGATGTGAATTGGAACCTGAGATGTTGGCAAACTTATCGATAAGACCTTCTCTTGTGGAAAGGATTGGCGAGAGCCAAAAGCGAGACGATAAGCTTGTCAAGATTATCCGTGAATTGGAATCTGGATTGGATCCAGAAAAGGATAAATGATTCGAGGTCGATCGAGAGGGTTGGCTTCGGAAGCAAGGACGACTAGTTGTTCCCGATATAGATGAATTGAGGAGTGAAGTTCTGAAGGAAAGTCATCACTCGAAGCTGACAATTCATCCAGGTGGAAATAAGATGTATCGGGATATGAAGAGGACCTACTACTGGGAAGGCATGAAGAAGGATGTTGGAAATTTCATTTCCAAGTGTATGAACTGCCAGTTGGTAAAGGCTGAACAGAAGAAGCCAAGTGGATTGCTTCAGCCATTAGAAGTTCCTACATGGAAGTGGGAGCAGATATCGATGGATTTTATTGATGGACTACCTAGAACAAGAACGGGAAATGAAGGGATCTGGGTCATTGTAGATCGTCTGACCAAGAGCGCAAGATTCATTCCTGTTCGATCGACTAGGACTGCATCAAAGTTGGCTGAGTTGTATGTGAAGTGGATAGTTCGATTCCATGGTATTCCAAAGAGTATAGTGAGCGATCGAGACCTATTGTTCACTAGTGGATTTTGGAAGAGCTTCCAGGAAGTTTTGGGAACCAAGTTGTGTTTGAGTACAGCTTATCACCCTCAAACAGATGGTCAGACCGAGAGAGTCAACCGAGTTTTGGAAGATCTCCTCAGAGCTTGTGTTCTGGATTTCGGAGGATCTTGGGAAGATCACCTTCATTTGGTGGAGTTTGCGTACAATAACAGTTACCAGTCAAGCATTGGTATGGCACCATATGAAGCATTGTATGGAAGACCGTGTAACTCTCCGACGTGTTGGTTAGAGACTGGAGAAAAGCCGATACTTGGGCCAGAGATGATTCGGCAGACTTCGGATTGCATAGAGATCATTCGGCAACGAATGAAAGCAGCCCAAGACCGTCAGAAGAGTTATGCTGATAAGCGTCGAAAAGATTTGGAATTCGACGTAGGAGATATGGTTTTTGTGAAGATTTCTCCACTGAAGAATGTTATTCGATTCGGGAAGAAAGGAAAACTGACTCCGAGTTTTGTTGGACCATTCCCGATCATCGAGCGAAATGGAAAGCTCGCCTACAGATTGGAGTTACCGGAGAAGATGTCGGGTGTGCACAATGTTTTTCATGTATCATATCTACGGAAGTATGTGCACGACTCGAATATAGTGGTTTCTGCTGATAGCTGTGAAGATTTCGAAGTTGATCCAGTTGATAGAAGACCTCGTAAGCTGCTTCGTGTTGTTGAAACCGACACGAAACAGCTTAGAAGGAAGGTAGTTAAGTTGCTCAAGATACAATGGAGTGATGATGATAACGACTGTACGTGGGAGGTGGAAGAGAGGATGAAGGCAGCTCATCCTGAACTCTTCAAGGTATGACCCTAAGGTGTCGTGTCATCTCGCGACATTGTAACTTGTTCTAGTTTTAGAATTCTGTACGCTAAGCTAGAATTGAATGCATGGTTTGTTGATTGCTATGGATGGTAGGCGTACAGAATAGTTTTTGATTGCTATGATTGTTTGGAATTTCGGGGGCGAAATTCCTAAGGGGGAGAGAATGTAACGACCCGTATTTTCACGGATCGAAAAGTTCGTCAAATCTGGAGTTTTAGCATTTTGAGCCATTTCAGATTTTAGGCAAATTTTGCCTTAGTCCTAAGTCGTTCGCCTAAGTCCTAAGTCGTTCACGACTTAGCATAAGTCGTGAGTCGTATACGACTTAAGAGATAGGAGTGACCCAGGGTTTGGCGACCTAAGGAAATAAGTCGTAGCTGGGCTAAGTTAGTAAGTTGAAGTTAACTCGGCAAGTGTTAAGTCGTAGGTTGTAAGACGTTGCCGAGTTAAGGGATAGACAACCTAAGGAAGTGACCGACTTAAGTTATTGTAGACGACTTGAGGATTTGAGTTAAGTGTTAAGTCGGCTGACGAGTTAAGGTAGTGGTCGACTTAAGACCTGGACGACTTAGGAGTAGAGTCTTATCCTGATAGATCGGCAAAGCTGCTGTGTTAAGTCGTGACCGACCTATAGGATGGTAGCAAGTCAAGAGCTATGTTGTAGACGACCTAAGATAGGAGAGTTAAGGGTTTTGAGCGACCTAAGGGATAGGTCGGTAACGACCTAAGGAAAACTGTTGTGAGCGACCTAAGTGTTTGGGTGAGTTAAGTGTTAGGTCGGCAGTTCGAGTTAGCGACCTAAGAGATAGGAGGTAGCGACCTAGTAGAGTTAACGACTTAGGGGATAAGCAGTTTGCGACCTATAGGAGTTTGCGACCTATAGAATTGACCGACCTAAGTGTTAGCGTAGTTAGGTCGTTAGTTCTGTGTTGAGTTAGGTCGTAGGCGACCTAAGATAGTTAGGTCGCGTGTGTGTTAGGCCGCGAGTTTGCTAAGTCGTAGGTCGCGTGAGTTGTTAGGTCGCGCGTACGATAGGTCGCTGGGTTTTGTTAGGTCGTAGAGGCTTAGGTCGTAAGTCGGAAGCGACTTAAGGAGATAGCCAAATTTCAACTTAGCGAATTTTCTGCTTATAAATAGAAGGGGGTTGGCTTCATTTTTTTTGGGATCCGGATTTTGAAGCGACGAAGTGCTGCCATTTTGAGAGCTCGACTTCTACACTTCTTCACTTCTTTTCTCCAATCTAATCTAGTGCTTCCATCCATCCAAGTTGAAGATCAAATTGAAGATCCAAGAGCTTAGATTGAAGATCTTCATCTTTTCAAGAGAGATTTCTTCGTTTGAAGCGGATTCGTGATAGATCAAGCTTCATTCTTCGCTGTCCAGATCTGAAGCGTATTGATTTGGGTTTGTTTAGGTGATTTGGTGAGTGGTGATTATCTCTCACACGGATCCAAAGGAGTGTATCGGATTGTTGGCTCGATTTGGTGTTAAAATAGAGATTTCCATGCATTTTCTTCATCCAAAGTGTAGATCCATATAGATCCATTGTTCATGATGATGTTACGTCTATTTTATCATATGTTAACCTATGCAAGTTCATTCATCAAGTTTGTAGAGATATAATCCATGTTTTCATGCTTATTGGACTTTCAACTCTTTAATTACGAAAATGCCATTATTGTTATAATTGTCTACTTAGATCATTTTTGAATGCTTGATTGCTTGGATTGATGTTTGATTTGATTGATTGTTATGAACTAGATGATTGATGATTAGATTTAGATCGAAGACGATTCAAAAGCTAAGGGAAAGGCTCTTGAATTGAGAAAGCTGCTCGTGGCATATGTAGCGGGATGATGAAGCTCTTATGCATAGATTTGATGATGTGATGTTGAGATGAGGCTTCGTGAGGACGTGATGAAGCGAGGCAATCATGTGATGAAGACTTGGTCTAATCCAGATGGGATCATTCCAAGCATGTTGATAACTCGGTGATATGATTCGAGTTGAGGATAATGAATGGATATGAGAATAGTCGTCGAGGAGGATGGCTAGGAGGCTTGGATAGCATCGTTGTTGAAGGTTCTAGCATGCTCTAAGCAAGAGTACGTTTGGGCAGATTCGATAGTTCCAACGACCAACTGTTGAAGGTCGAGTACTCTGGGCAGATTCGATAGTCCTAGGCACGGGTTGCGACGACGTGCGGGAGTTATGTCTAGAACCGGGGTTTCCATTAGCCCTTGACGGACGGCTGAAAGAATGTGCCGGTCATTCAATTAACGGTGATATCGAAGCAATGATAACAGTGATAGCCAGAGTCATGGATGTTTGGTTGTATCGTCATTCGGACTCAAGAGCGGTATTTTCTGGGTGCTTATCTGATTTAGGCCTTGGTACTTGGAAAACATCGCCCTTGACTCGAGTGATAGTAGCTTTACTTTAAATTGTATGCTCTGCTATGATTGCTTCTGCTTAGTGTGTGTCTGGGGGCTATCACTGTAGAATGAGGTTGGAGTGGGAGGGTTGTATTCCTATTCCTTTTCCTTTATGCTCTTTTGGTATGTTGTTAGTTAATTTACTGCTCACTAAGACTGTTGTCTGACTCAAGGCTTTATGTTTTAATTCTTATTGCCTTAGGCTGTTCGTCCATTTTTGGGACGGGCAGACTAGGTAACAGGTGACAGGTGCTGTTCTCTTCTCACGATGCTGATATCGAAGACGAGCTGGAGGGTTGCATATTATCTTCTTATTATATGTACTGGATGTTCCGCTGTTTTGTATTCTCTGAGAAATATGTAGTGAGGCTTGATGTATTGACTATGTGGATGCTTGTATTCAACTATTATGGGGTTTTATATGATGTCATTTTGTTCTGTAAAGCTTCACTATACATATGTTCTATTGTATTTTGTCCATGCGCTGTGAGCAATACGATAGATTCTGTTGTTTTAATTTACCTTGACAATCGTCCATGGTCGCCTGGCACACTTTACAGCGCACTTTCTCTAGATTCGGTGCAGGGGTCATGGATGGTCGTCACACGCGAGTTAGCGGTGGTGATGGGACGGTTGATGGGGAGGCAGTGCGCGGAGTTTAGGTGGAAGATCTCTGGGGAGAGAGGACGTGGGTAGGTGAGGAAGTAGCGGGCTTCAACAAAATATTTGTTTTTCAAAGATTATACATATAAAATATATTTCCTCAAAAGAAGAAGAACAGAACAGATGAGTAGGGAAGAGAATGAATCGATTTCCAAAGTAAAACAAGTGAACAAGAGACCAATTGAAACAGTGAGAATAGTAATAGCCACAGTTTGAATTTCTGGGAATAATAAAAAGGCCGTTTGATTTCGCAGTAGGAAACGAATGGACAAAAGAAACCAAAAGTCACAAAAACCCGGTATCGATACGGTTACCGTTTGGCGGTTTTTATGCGAATCGAACTTCAAAACACAAAATTGAATATACCGTAGAGATCAGCACGACGAGACGATCAAAACGGTACACAGACGTCAGTGGTACGATTATCCGATCAAAAATCGATATCGGTACCAAAATGCTGCTATTTCGTCAAAAATAAGATCGACGGAGCAATAACAGTCCAAATTTGGAGAAACGAAATATGACGTCTCACTCAGAAGATGATTTATAAATTTTCTATAGAAAAATATTCAGGTTTGGAAAACATTTTATTTTCATCAATATTAACTGATTAAATTGAAATAGAATTACACAATAAAATTTACTTGTACATTTTCTGATGAAGATTTACCGGTTGCTATGTTAAAATAGACGCATTCCAAATATCAATTTTTTTTATTTCCAAATTTTTTATTTAAAATTTCACAAAAATTCAATTAATTACGTTATTAAAACTGTTAAAATTTACGGGTCGTTACACAATCCGAAATATAGATAATCAATAGGGGTAATTAAGAAAAATAAGAAAAGAAGAAGAAAACAAACACAAAATCTCGCAACGGAATGATAAAATATAATAATCACATAAACAGTTCATGAAGCTGTTTACTAAACATTTGATTATAATATATACAACATTTATAAGAGTTATATATATACATCAGGGATAAATAATAAATGCAGCAGAATAGCATGATGCTGAGAATAATAATAGTAATAATATACCACAAATCTTCGTCTTCGTCCATCGAAAAAATGATATTCAATGCGCTGAAAAACTCAGGGTTGACCCAAGCATAATGAAAAGACAAAACACTCGAGTCAGGATTAAAATACTCTTAGGTGAGTCAAATCAATATCACGAAATATGAGTGTAACAGCGTCATAGATGTTTACGGGATTTTACATCTCCTATCCAGTGTATAACGTGCATGCAATAACTTAAGAGATGTTATGGAATTTCCATCTCCTAAGGAACCGTTAAAAATCTCAATATATAGTAGAATGCACTATATATGTAATGTCTAATCAGTAAAATAAATATCAAAATAGCGTTAAGGCTTTACATTGATCCACCTTAACACATTTTTATAGCATGTAGTCTATGCAGTCCTGTAACACAACCAATAATGTTGGTAGCTAGAGAGACCCCTATAGGTACAATACTAAACCAAAGTTGTAACGAGCTCGCATAAGGATAAATATGACAAGGCATGTGAAGCAATGCCCATGGTAGGATTCTACCAGTTTACCCTTTCTGGCTGGTCACAACCCATACATGGCCGACCCCGACCATCAATCCAAACAAAAGGGTGCACCTATCGAGTACGAAATCACAATAGTAATACGAGGGATCAACATCGCTAGAGGTAGCTAACCTCATTGGGCACACATAGGCTCCTATTTTAGTCATTTTCATTATGATACAAGTGTCACAGCTATCCATTATCGTTCTCTTACTTCATTCCAGTAAATGTTCGCGAATTCAACCACTACATTCTGGATATCATCCACTGCGTACATAGTTGCTAAAGTAGTTCTGATATTGATAGAGAGTATGCCAATAAGAGGCCCTGGTCTCTTTAACAACCAAACGTCATTTTACGCACCGGTTAGTACTTTTATATTTCAAAAACAATTCGTATTTGATGTCAAAATATCATATTCGCTTCAAAATCAAATCCATTTCGAAATCATCCTATTTACTCAAAATATACCATATCATTTTGCCTTAATATCTCAATTTTGCTTCCAAAATTGTTTTGAATTTCAATTTAGGTTATAACTTCTTTTTAACCTCATTCGCATTTCCAAGATTTAAATAAAAACATTCCACCCTTGACCAGTTTGATTTTTAGAAAATAGTTTGAATAGTTTTTAAAATAGCTTAAATAGTTAAAATAGTTTAATAGAAAATAGTTTGGGTATTGAAAATGGTTTATAGTAAAATAGTTTGGAGAATCAAAATAATTTGAATTTTTAAGAAGATAGATTTTAAATAGATTATACTAAAATAATTTATTTGAAAATAGTTTCAAAGTCAAACTGATTCAATTCTAAATTTTCCAATTCAAATCAATTTCCATTTCGATTTAATCGATTCAATTTCGATTTCAAGTCGAATTTTACTTCAATTCCAATTTCAATTCAAATTAATTCGATTTCGAATTAATTCAATTCCGCTTTCAATTCCAATTGATTTCAACTTCAATTCCAACTTGAATAAATTTCAATTCAATGCCAATTTAATTTTAATTTAAATTCCAAATTAATTTCCATTTCAATTCCAAATTAATTTCAATTTCAATTCCAAATAAATTTCAATTCAATCCCAATTTAATTCCAATTTCAATTTCAACTATCCAATTCAATGATTAAATTTCAACTCAATTCTCAAATTTAAACCATTTCGATTTATATAAATTTCGAGTTCGATTTTCAAAATATCAATTCAAATCACTGAAATCAAATTAACCTTCAATATCAATTTAAGAACCAAATTTTCAAATATAATTAAATTCCAGGCTCAATTTTTGAAATATCGTTTATATTACTTTTACTTAGCAATATTCAAAGTTCGATTAAAAGTCCAATCTTTTAAAACAAATCAATTTCTGATATTCAAATCATATTTCGATTATAACTTCAAAACACTACGCCATAGATGACCTTCTGCAACATTTTTGCAAGGTGTTGCTAGCTAAAATGTTGTGACAGCTATAAAATTTTGGTCCTACTGCAACGTTGTATTTTTTGTGTTACCTTAGCCATAAAAATGTGTTGCTCTAGCTAAACAAGTGTAACACGATGCAACATTTTTATATAGTGTTGCCATAGATATATTCTAATTAAAAAAATTAAAAAAAAATTTACACCTCAGCGATCCACACCACCATTTAAAACAAAATCTCAACCGTCAATTCACACCATTGATCCACACCTTACCAATTTCCATTTCCCGCTTTACTTTTCACTCACTCGCTTTCGTTTCTCACCCCCAATTTTTCAATCCCTAATTTTTATTCCGCCGACTTTAAAAAAAATGACGCCGCTCCGATCCATCTTCTCGAACCCGATACCGGCCTCCTTTCCTGCCATCTATATGGTTCCATCATCGTCGACATCACGAACAATGACTCGAATCTCGCACGCAAAATATCATCCTATGCCGTACCCAGAAGGTGCCACGCAGTGGATGCTCTGGTCTCTGGTGGAGACCTCGGCATATTCTTCCATTTACTTCAGATAAGTTCACTTAGAATCAGCATATTCTGCCTTTTACAATAATCAGCATATCACTTAGAATCACGTATACTCGGTTATAATCGATCTAATACTTGTATCTTTGCAACAGATGCAGTTTCAATTTATTTATTGATGTTGCGTTAAGTAATTACTTGTTTTGCTTTTGCACTTCATGAATGCCTGCTCGTCATTTGATAAAAGGCCTCAACCAAAAATTTACATATATTTCTATAGGTGATGACATTATGAATGCGAGAGCTTTATATTCCAAAAATATGGATATTGCATTGTTATCAGCTTTGTTGTTTTTGCGTTTTACCAAGTTCATTGCACATCATATAAATTTCGACTAGCACCTAATGAAACTTCATAAGGTGTGTATATGTGCACAAAACTAACTGTTAAGCTGCTTTGGACAATGTTACACTCGTTGCAATATGCATGGCACTATATTTGGAAAAAAACCCATGCATAAGTATCAGCATGTTGTTTCTGATATGTGCTCTCATTCATGGGTCAAAAGTTGTTTGTATGGACAACCTATTGCATTTTTGCGTGTTGATGTTCTTTCCCTGGTACTGTTATGACATGCAAATCTAACCTCATGCATAGTTGCTAGCTGTTGATAATTAACTCTGCCGTGTTGTTTGGTATGTAAGGGAAATGTATCCATGCCCACGCTGAAATACACATACTTTTTTTATTCTTCCACAAATCATACGATATATACACTATATGCCCATGATGCTATTTGTTTGGACCACAAAGTAGGTTTCACATGCCTTCAAGTAGTGTTCTGAGAAGGAGGTGGTAGGAAATTAACTTCTGTAGAACAAATGAAAATTGATAATCATCACTGTAAAATAAAAATAGAAAATGGCAGCTCGTACACACCGAATCACTTGTTATAATATGTGCTACTAAAGATGCAAGTGGCCAATAATAGAGACACGCGCCTTTTATTTAATTTTGTGTTGGGAGTTGAACGTGACCTGTTCATTGCTGACAAAATGTTAGAATCGGTCTTATTGCCATTGACAGCGATCACTATATTTGAAAAGGAAAAGAGGAGGAGGAGGAAAATGATCGGTTCAAATGTGGGACAACTTTCTTAGTTGGTTTCAGACTTTGAACAACACAGAATCAACCAACAAATTATCTGCTTTGGCGTCTTTCATTGCATTTGTTTTGCATTCAATGGCATGGTACGTGTAATGCAATACAATTTCCTATAGAATAATAATACACACTTTTCAGTGCGTTTAACAACCAGATCCGCACTAAATATATGCGTTGAAGGACTTGTTTCACAATTCGTATATGCGTTCCTTGTACTTCATATGCACGTCACTCCTGTTATTTCAAGCATTTGATAAGATAACTTGTACTAAGAAAAGTTCTCGCATTATCATGAATGGCTTGTACACCTAATTCACAATTTTAGACATAAAATTGACTTTGATATGTCGATGAGAAAACATGTACAATATAAAAAAGTAACTTACAGAAATATCATGTATATCTCGTGTAGATATGAATGAAACCGATCTTTAATTGACATTGGCTACTCTTGTATTGCGGTTTGATATTGTCCATAAAAATGTCATACTATCTTAGATTTGAGCCATTTGGTGACAACCAAGCGTGGGTTGGTTATTTGAAAATGAAATAGCTTTATGGTATGTTTAAGGTTAAAAGAGAGTTTACATACAATATAAAAGTCTTCTCTGTAGGATTGCAATGGGCTTCAGTCCAAAAATTCATCAAATTTCAATGGTGTCCAACATATGAAATTGTCGAATGGTACTTTGCATCTTCATAATCAGGTTTGTCATGCTTCTCTATCATTTGGTCTTTTATTATTACTGTTATTATTTTATTTTTGGGTGAAATTCTGTGCTTATCAACCTAACGTAAAGTTACAGGAGCAAAATGGGATGAAACACTTTCAAATACCATCTTTTTCGATGGGGCCAGAATCTGCTTTGAATAATTCGCCTATATTTCATGCTTACCAACAGGTTGTAGCTCGTAACCATCAAATTTTGTTTTCTTTGTGACATGGCTGTGGTTTTAGGCTGTCATATCCTAGTCCACATTTGATTGTGACTAATTTTCCTCATCTTATCGATGTTTTTTTTTTCACGTTGAAGTTGCCACGATCTATTGAAGGAAATATTTTACAGCATCAAGTGGATGATTCAGCTCAAGCTAATAATACTATTGCTTCTAATGGTTCTGCAAAACCACGTGTCCGTGCACGACGTGGCCAGGCAACTGATCCTCACAGCATTGTTGAACGGGTTAGTGCATGTCTATATTCGTCAGTGTCGGTGTCTGTATAAATTGAAACTGCATATGTAATGAGTGAACTGAGTGATGTAGCGAAGAATATATGTATATGTGAATATCAGTGTTATATATCATTGAATTGTAAAATAGTGGAGTCGGGAATTTGTACTATTTCAAATGTTGAAATAAAATATTTATTTAAATAAATTATTGTTTGAATATCAAATTCTGTGCAATAGCATTTTATTAAATAAATATTTATTTCTATTAAAAAATCAAATATGCTCTACATTGTGGGCCTCACAACTTCAAAAAGTTAATATCTATAGCAACATTTTTGAAATGTTGCTACAAATACCTATGGGTGTTGCCATAGACCCAAATAGGGTTCTATTGCAACAATATTACTTATGTTGCCTTAGATAGTCAAAATGTTGCCTTTGAGGTCTAAGGCAACGGCAAAAATTGCAACACCCTAAAAGTGTTGCCATAGACCTATGGCAACATTTTTCGGGTCTGAGCCAACATTTTTTTTGTGTTGCAGAAGGCCATTTATGGCGTAGTGAAATCTCAACTTTGTTTATTTAAACCATTCCTGTTATCAAATTTAAATTTCAACATTTCGAGCTCAAGTTTTAAAATAATTCAATTTCCATAAATTCGATTTTTTTATCATTAAATCAATCATTTAAATAAATTCAAATCAAAAGTTCTAAAACCATTTAATTTAACCAATCCGGTGTCCGTATATAATTTTCTATCCTATGACCAAGTGAATAAGTTATTTCCATTTAATTCAGGGATGGATATATATCATTTCAATTCAAAACAAATGTCATAGGTATATATCATTTCAACCTATTTCTTAATTTATTCGAAATAATTCGATTACAGTCTTATATACTATCAAATAGTTTACAGGGTAATAAAAGGTTATATAAAAATAAATAAATGTCCAAATCATCCAAAATATTAACCAATAGCAGCCATCACAATCAATCATCCAAACAGTCAATAAATCAAACAGTTAACCAATTATCAATAATCAGGAATTTTTTTACTAGCAATTTAATTTTACTTTCAATTCAACCGTTAATCCAAAATTTCTAAGAGATAAATTATTACATCGATTTCCATGTCAGTTAAATTTTCCAAACAACTATCAATAAATTTAAATTATTCCACAACCTTAATTTAAATAACATAAAAATAATCTATTACTTCGTGAGCATTATAAAACACTCATATTTTATTTGAAACTGAAAATATTTCAGCTTCAAATAAATTCCAGATCCACTCCACGCGGTAGACGACATCGCTACGGTCGCAACATGAGTTTTTTTGTCCGAAACGGGCCTCGCACGAAAAAGATATGGATTTTTAAACATTTGATAATTAACAATTTAATTAACATACTAAATATAATTAACAACCTAATTAAACAAATAAAAGTCGTACCCTTCTTCCTCATGTTCACTGTCGCTCCCCTCCCAGATCAGCGAACGCAACAACTGCCATCGTTTATCATTTTCTTTTGAATCTATGGACAACAACTCGCCAGCCCTCCGATCGCCTCAATGCCAGCACCACGACAATCGTACGTGAGTCGGAGAATATCACAAAACCCCCCTCCCACGGAACCCTAAACATTGAGTCGACGAACCATAAAATGACATCACACCAGACCGCCACCATAGCAACTAGCGGCCGCCGCCTCCCTTCTCCACGCGCTCGCGATCGTCTTCGATTGTTGCTTCAATTATTTTTCGTTCATTTTTTTTATAAAAGTCGATCGACTAAAGAAAAGGAGAAGGAAGGGGTAGAGGGACACAGATATACGCGGCCACATACGAAAAGTTTGTTGAGGGAAATAGAAATATCTATTATTTAATTAGTAAATATCACGCCATACGATCGCGAAATCCCAACTCCAAACGAAGTGTGCCGCTTGGTGTTCCTAATGTTTTACTCCTATTCTGAACACAATGAAACTAGTCTCGAGTCCTAATTTGATCATATGTAGAAGATAGCTTCGAATCGAATTATTTTAATTAAATTCTGAAATTAATTTCTACGCGTTTCATGCTCGCACGACAAGTCTAATCGCTATGAAACTTGAAATCCTACAATAATTCACTATTACGGATTCGATAAAACTGGTTTCCTCGAAATCCGAGACAGTGGCCAAAATGGCTATTTTTACTCGTTAATTAAAATGAGCAATTTTCAAATTTAATTTAATCACTTTAAATTTCATTTTTAAATTTAACAATCTTCTTTGTTGTTTAAATAAAATTCAAATCAACTTTCGACACTATTTTCATTCACATTAAATCCAGGATTCAATTATTTAAATAATTACAACATAAATTTTGAACAATTTAATTTTCCCATAAATCACCATATTTCAATATAAGTTATTTGACGTATAAAAATTTAAATTTAAACGATTTCAAATAATAAAACAACTACTTCCATTTTACAGTAATTCAATATTCAGTATTCAATCCCAACTATTTATTATAACGCATTCAATATATAGAATGTCATTTCAATTGTTGTTATTGTCTAAATCTTCGGGATTTGTTATTTTATAGTTTTATTAAAGTTCATTATTCAATAAATTACATAAATAACAATTAAATTTTTATTTTTAACCATTTTTGTCCAATAACCCTATTAAATTTAATAATTTAAAATAGTTAAAAATTACGGGTCGTTACAGGCAGTCTGTAGAAATAATCATAGATTAAAACCATGAGATATTATATTTTGAATCAAGAATAAGCTTCAACTTAATATCTTAAACTATGATAAATATTTAGCCATACATGTTGTTACCGAATAATTACTTCTGTAGATTGAAAAATTGGTCTAAAAAAGACAAATAACTTTGGCTAAAGTCTCATAACGGATAATTAGTAGGTATAATAAATGAAAAGATATAGTAGTTCATAAGATGACAGATAGGTTTCGTGGTGCTGTTGCCTTATTCACAAAGTGGGTCAATAAATATCTTATCTAGTCAAACTACCTATTTGAATAGTTTTGTTATAAACTTTTGAAAATGTTGACCACTGTATAGATTACTTAATCAAATAAAACCCAAATGGTAATAATAAGTGGGCCCTTAACTGATTTTCCAGTTTGGATCAAATGGATCATAAAGCATCACATAAGCAAAACATCATTTGCATGCAACTAACTGATGCTTGCCACATATCTTTCTTAGAATAATATCATTGTAAGTGGACTTATAGTATGGTACCATAGCATAGAAACAACGATTATAGTCACAATAAATAATAGTTTTATAAATATCAACAACCTACCATTTTAGTATTATTTAGTCTAATTTTTGCATGCAACCAATACGATTCATGCAACTTATCTTTATTCAAATAGTAATATCATTTTGAGTTGATATATATTATAGTGCCATAAGAGAAAAAACAGATGGTTAATAATATTTCCCATAAATAACGACTTATATGTACACCAACAAATATGTGTGTTTCATCACTAAATACAATTAATAAAAACATCGATAAATACAGTTAAAAATATATATTAAATATAGATAAACAAAGTAAAAAAGCAACAAAAAAACCAACCCTACAAAGTCATTTATACATAAGTTTAACATGCTTTGTGATATTTAAAATATAAAGTCAACAATATTTCTATTTTATCAATGAATTGATATTATTTATGGAATTTTACTGAATAAATTCATGACTTGAATAGCTTTAATTTGTGTTTAAAATAATTAGCTACATTTTTTAGTTACGAAAGTAGCTTCAATCACATAAATATAAGCAAATTCATAATTGATACTTTAACTATGAAAAAGGTATAGGTTATAATGTGTATACTAACATTTACAGTATATTTTACTAAAATATACTCATATACACTTTCATAGTTACTAAAGACGAAGTGGTAATTCAATCAATATCCAAAGAAATATGTCACATATATACCACTATTACTTTTAGAAATCGATACCTTCTAGAATAAGAAATTTAAGTAGTCAATGATATATGCCTTTATTTTCCAATGTATCCCATTTAAACTTAAAATGAAAAACAACCATATTATAAGCTTTAATGAGTATTGATATTTTTATGGTGGCATCTTTAGTTCACTATAAGTTAATTATTAACCATTTATCCATAAGGGAAGCATCTACAATATTATAGTTTTAAAAAAATGTAAATAACCAAGATTAATCACAACCAAATAGCAAATGTAAAATAACATACAATATACTAGATGCAAGTGATACATAAAACAACTAATATGATATTGCAAATCAAGGGCAACATCTTCTTTCAGGACATGATATGGATTCACTTATAAAGGTTTATCATATTATGATGCTTTAATGGATTCAACGACACTTGAAAATCTGCATTATTGGTATGTATTTATTGGTTCATTCGTGACAGCGTTAGAACTATGGATATGTAAAGTTTAAAAAATTATATGCAAACTAAACTTATATATTTGAATTTTCCAACTAATATATGAGCACAAACTCATTTTGCTTATAGTTTAGGACTTGGTCAATGTCGTATGTACTTGATGATGAATTATTTGCAATGTGATGTAAAGATGGGTGATAGTCTCTTATATGATTATGAAAGCTGTGGAGTGGTGGTGATGTCCACCATCATGGAGTGGTGGTGATAGTAAACTTATTCCAATTCATCGGAAAATGTTTTATCTTTATCTTGACATAAAAAAGGACCTTAAAACTTGATTGATAATTAAAATCCAAGAGTCGAAATAATTTAACCAAGATAAATAAATGCAACTGAACTTGCAAATGTATATTTCCATTCAATTTGACGAAATACTATATTAGTGTGACTACTTAATTCATTTCTTCACAAAATCAATAGCTATACATTATCATTCAGATTGTTTTTACTACCTATTAGAAATAATTATATGGTTAGTCGATAGTCGATAGTCGAAGTTTCAGACCTAACCGGGTCGATAGTAGATCAGACACTACAGGTTAATAGATTAATGTTGGTTGATAGTGAATCCGTTAACAACCGTCAGATCTGGAAATTGAGTTGGAGACGAAGCCATGATCAATGGTCAACATTCGAAGTTGGAGACAGTATATCTGGAGTCGTAGTAAAGGCACCCTAGTTTTCATCGGGAGGAGACAAAATTGATTTACGTCATTTTGTTTTGCAGTGATGGAGGAATGAGAATAAGGGTTTTTTTGTGAAGATGGATCGGACGAAGTGAAAAATGTTCGAAGGGTATTATGGGATGTTCAAAAAGACAGGGTGATTTCTTATTCACTGAATTATCATTATTAATAGTAGAGATTTTAACACATGAGTATTATATTGGATAAAGTTCTAGCACAACCACTATATAAAACCACTATATAGTGCTAATAAACATGACAATACACTAAAATATGTTAGCCAATGATTTTACTTTCCAAAGTTCAACAAATGTTGAGATACTAAGGTAGAGTTTGGTTTAAAAATGAAATTTGCGTTTTTAGTTTTCAATATGTATGTCAAATACGAGAAGAATGGAGGGACAACGGAGGAGATGAAAGAAAGACGGATGGGAGAATGAAAGGGATAGAGGGACAACGAAAGAATGGATTGTTTCACTTGCTTGTGTTATTTTCCAAAACACAAAAAATAAGAAAGTTGTTTTCTATTTTGGTTGTTAACTTCGTTTTCTAAATTAGTCGTTTTCGTCAATATACATGCATCGTGTGTGTTTTCATATGGACGAAAACTCAAAACTAAAAAAAACAACAAACACGACCTAATTATTTTAAAATCACATCGTAATAAAATTGAATCATTCTCACTAATTTTAGTTTTGTCTGAATTGTATTCGATAAAGAATATATTTTTTGGAGAATGACATATATTTATGAAGACTTATTAGAAATAAACATCAAAATCAAGTCGGGTTTAAAAAGATTGTAGTTTCGGTAGAAATTCCTGATTTTGCATTATATCATTTGGTTTAGTTCCACGTCATCGTAGAACTCAAAAACGTGATTACTTGGTTGGGAGATAATGGTACTTATATCTTTTTTTTAGAATTTATGCACCTTAACCTCTTCTTATATTGTCATCTTATTCTTTTTTTATTGTTTCCCATCGTATGTTCCAAATTGGCATAAGATTATATCCAAAATTATGTTACAGTTGTATAAACTCGTAGTGGAATGTCCATTAAGTCATGAGATGATGCATGGACATTAAGCAATATGATACATTTTGAATGTAAATGTTTGCCAACTTTCTACACTAATACCTAAGTAGGGTTCCACATTTAGGTATAGTGAATTAAGCTGATACAAACACTGAGTTGGTTCAAATTAGAGTGATTGTTTTATAATTGAATTTATTTCTATCATCATTTCAAACATGAATGTTACCATATAAGTTTTCTACTAATGAGGTCTGCAAACACCAATGAGATGAAATTTATATTAGATAAAACTATTATTTCTTTTGGGATAACTCAAATTTATTGAAGTGGAAATTAGGTTGAAGGGCTTCTAATTCTTGGATAATAAGTTTTAAGAATAACACTTCTGAATAATTGGTTTTAAGGACAATTTACGGAAAAATGATAAATTCATTTATCTTTTAAAGTTGTACTAAAAAATGATAAATTAATTTATCATTATTTTTGTATAACTGAAAATGATAACTTTATTTATCTTTTTCCTGTAAATTGTCCTTAAAATTAATTTTTCAGAAGTGCTCTTCTTAAAATTTATTACCCTGCATAAAGAGGTCCTTTGGGTGAAAACCCCTTTATTGAAAAGTTGATGTATTTTTCCAAGTCAATAGATATGCTTTAGTCGTTTGTGTGAAAAATGCATAACACATGCTAGAACTATTCCAAATCAAGAATTTCTTCCTACTATTTAACTAAGTCATAAACATTTTTCTATAGATGCCATTTATATAAAAATAGAGTTTGATTCCAATGTAAACCTAACTTGGTTTTGATTGTTGTAATGGCCTAGAATTTTAGTTACTTAATTTTGAAATATTTAATTAATTTTAAATATTGAAATATCAATTTTATAAGTCAAATAAGTTAAAATTCAAATAGAGATTTATTTGAATATGTGAATAGTGATTTAAATATTGAAAATATTTAAATAATTGAATCTTGAATTTAATTTGAGTAAATTGATTTTGAAAGCTTATTTAAACTCATTTTAAATAATAAATGATTGGGGTAAATTTTAATTTATAATTAAAGTGGTTGAAATTGACTTAATAATAATTCATTTTATTTAACGTGTGAAATTAAAATTCCAGGACACGGTCTTGGATTTCAACGAAACTAGTACCATTAGATTCAGAATAATGAATTGTTGTACGTCAAATAGTTTCGTGGCGATCAGAAGTACTGTGTGGCCATACAAGCTCGAAACACATAGCAATTAATTTTAGGAGTTTAAAATATAATTTGATTTTAAAAGCTAATTTCTGTATATTTTGGAATAAACTACCAAAAATAGTTTCATTGAGTTCAGAATATGGGTATTTAGCTATGAACGCCAGTGAGCACGCCATCATTGGAGTTCATGTGTTTTTTTATTGTAAATAGTATCTGATAGAATTCTGTATAAAGGACCTTGCCCTTCTCATTTTGCCTAAACCAGAGATTAAACCTTAGCCGCCGTTACAATTTCTCTCCATCCAACGACTGTCGTTCATCACGGCTATTGGAGGTGATTTTAGCCTTCGACCCAAACTAGAGAAATGATCACGGTAGGGAGATGAATGTCTTGAACGGTGGGATTGGACGGAGGAACATCGTGGCAGCGGCAATCTAAGTTCGACTCTGTTGATAGTTTATGGGTTCGTCTAGGTATTTTCGGTGATGGAAGCGGTCAATGTTGGTGGCCTTAGGACGAGGGCAGTTGGCTTCGGTAAAGAAGCGGCAGGCTCTGGCAATCCATGGCTGCATCAGGAAGGAGATAAAGCAAAGACGACGAGTAGAAATCGCGTGCAACCTGGGTTGTTATCGAAGGTTGATTAGTGCTAAGCTAGGGTAATTAAGGAAATAAGGATGCATTTAGGAAATAATTATATTATTTAATTAGTACATCTTGTAAAATTAATATCTATTTTGTACTAGGTCCAAATCGAATGCGGTCAGTCACATTGGACTCGCATCGACGAAAGCTATGCTTAGGAATTGGATTGATGGAATTTGAAGCTAGTGGAATTTCGAGCTAAAGTTATACTTTTGGTCGAATCAGAATGCTTCGGCGATAACTGGACTTCGGTGAGTTAAAGTCACCTTTGTGGTTTATCAGTAAGATATATAGTAGATAAATTTTACTGGTTGTGTTGGTTTAAAATATTGGTTGCATACTTGGATGTTTTAATTGGTTGATTGTTTGTTTTGATGAATTGTCATTTTAGAAAACGATAAATACATGAAATCATTTGTTGGGAATTTATATAATGAACATGGAATTTCGTAGAGGGATCCAACGAGATTCCTCGTCTTTGTTGATTTATTTTCAATAATATTCATGTTATATGGATTACTGAATATCAAACTTAGTTTGTTTGGCCCTATTCGTTATGACATTGTTATATGTTGAAACTAAACCCCTCTAGTGATAAAAATCAATAACAACATTGGTTAAGTGCTTGGCAGCTATTAGCCTCAATTTAGTATTTTGATATATTATTAATTGCCATTGGGCTTAAAAATGATTTTGATTCAGAGAATGATTATAAATCCGACTTTTGATTTTTCTGGAACATTTCATTTAACATGGGTTTTTAAACTTCTATGTTCAATCCAACTTTTTTTATTTGTCTTCTCTAATATATTTAGAAATGGTTTATAGTTGTTTTAGTATTACTAATGATGTTTAAAGTTGTTTTAATTATTATTTTATAATATTATAAAGTGTTTAATTATTTTAAATAAGGTTTAAAAGTTGTTTATTTATTTTTAATATTATTTAAAGGTTATTTATCAATTTTTTAATATTGTTAGAAGTTATTTATTTAAATAATTAATATTGTTAGAAAATAATAATAATAATAATTTATTAATAATATTTTTGAATTAACAATAATTATTTATTAATAATGTTTTAGAAGTTAATAATTATTTATTATAATAATGTTTGAGAACTAATTATTATTTTTTATTTAATAATGTTTTAAATTATTAATTATTTTATTTATATGTTTTGAAGTTAATAATAATTATTTATTCATACTGTTTGTTATCGTTAACTAGGCTTTTAACCCAATAGAATTCAAAGGGAACTAGAACATTTACAACAAGTCAAAATATCTCAAGGATCGACCAAGAAGACCAGAAGGAAAAGAAGAGAAATACCAAAGAAGAAAAATGCCAAAACAAGCTTAGGCTATGGATCACTAGCGATCCATAAAGCTTGCACATCGATCCTCCAGTCCTCTTGCATCATGATATAATATGTTTCCTAGAGATGCTTGCCAAGTTTCATAGCATGCCAAATAATCTAGCTCGAGAAGTGAAGACTCACCAGATTCAAGCTATTTGACCAAAAGCAGCTGACTTAAAATGGACTTACAAAACTCATACCATGTCGGATTGGCTTGAAACTTTGGGAGAATGTTTAGAAAACAAAGAAGAAGGTTCATAGAAAAAATGAGATCATTTGGAGTCGATTTGATGGATCGCTAGCGATCTAACTAGATGGATCGCAAACGACCTATCTAGAGTGGGCCCTACCATCTCAAATTTTTATGGTATGTCGTCAACATCCTCTAGTGTGTTCCTGTTAAGTTTCGTTCAAGTTTGTTAAGATTTGAGCGAGTTATGGATGATTCTTCTGCACCAGATGATCCATGAAGATGGATGATCAAACTAACTCCAAACGACTTGATATTTGGACAAGGCACTTAAATAGAAGATAGGAAGATAACCAAATAAAGATCACTCAAAAATATGCAAAGTGGATGGATAGATAGCACTATCCCTTATGGATAGCTAGCGATCCATCTCCTATGGATAGCTAGAGATCCATCCACTATGGATAGCTAGCGATCCATCAATATAAGTCGGATCATCCTCAAACTTTCCGAGCCCCTTCATGGCACTAAGTAAAGGCTTTTGGTAGAAAATATGCTAAGTTGATGGATGATTAGCGATCCATCACCTATTGGTAGCTAGCGATCCATTCCCTATGGATAGCTAGCGATCCATAGAAATGACTCAGACTGATTTGAGATTTTTGGTGATGACTTGGTGTAACAACTGGACTCTTCTACACCTGGACTTTGGGCCCTGATACCCATTGAACTTCCCTATAAATACTCACCTACCTGCAGCTAGAGATGAATCTTTTCCAAAGAGAGCTGCCATTACTCGATTGGAATTCCTTCACTTCTTCAACTTTCTTCTCCCTCACAACATTTGTCAAGGAAGTTACTGTGATTCTCCAGTTAACCCTTGAACTTGTGACTTATTATTACTCATTGTAACCTTAGATCTAAGGACTAACTAGTTGATATCCAGAGAGATTCAACTAGTATAATCATAATGAAGATTGATTAAAGCGGACGTAGGCCAGAGTCAGCCGAACCACTATAAAAATTCTGTGTCTCTTTTCTTTCTTCTGCTCTTTATCTATTGTTTACCTGAGATTTGTGCTACTGATTATCTACATTGGTGCTTTCACACTTGATCCAGGGTGTTGATCCATTTTTGGGTTAACATTTTGGTGCTTTCACTAAGAGACTTGAACGAGATCTAAAGAATCAAAGTTTGAATCTAAGATTTAGAGAAGATGAGTAGGCAAAATACTGGATATAGATCTGTAGAAAGTCAACAGGAGCCTGGGGGCAGCTAGGAGGTGCCCTCAATTTCTCATCAACCCATCCACGTGATTAAAGAAGAAACAGAAAGAAAGATAAAGGAGATGCAAGATGAGATCTCGTCTAGGAAACAAGAGATGACGAATAGCTTCTTCCAGAGGATGGAGCAACAAGGGATAGCTTGATCTATAGGGAATAGAAATCAAACTCTAAGGAACAAAACAAGAGTTGTTGGAGTTGGATTGGAACAAGGTGGAGTCTTACCCCCACGCCCAGACAACCGATACTTGGGGGAAGTGCTAGAATCAACAATAGGACCCAATGCAGGAGCATTTGGAGTTAGAGCAAAACAAACTGAAATAATGCCCACATGACTTGGGGGCACGACAGATATGGATTTAGGATAAGCTTTAACTGTCAAGACCCGCAAATCCGTACCTCTTGATTAACCACTAATCTCCATTGGTTAACTCAAAATGAACGGGAATACGAACTATGATGGTTTAAGAAAGAAGAAAAAGGTAGAAGAAGAAGAAAAGAGTAGAAGAAGAAGAAAAGAAGAAAATAGAGAACAACATCAGAAGCAGAAAACAATATCAGAATCTTACACATCGCAGCGGAACAATATATAATAAATAAAGAAATAATCTTTAAACAAAGAACTATATCATTTTATACATACATCAATCATCAGAGTCAATATACAACTCAATACAACAACAAAAATGGACAGCTATATAAACTTGTCCTCATACAGAATACACAGCGGAATAAATAATATCAGATACAAATACTACGTCTCGTCATCCAGCTTATCTCCAAAGCTCCAGAATATCCTGAATATCCTGATAACCTAACTCTAGACTGCCCGTGTGGAAATTGGTGGGCACCCAGAGTTTAGAAGGGAAACAATAAACTCCGAGTCAGTCATGGTGACTGGTGTGAGATCGTAAAACAGTTTATCTTTAGAATAAACAACAGGAAAACTTTAATGTCAATTCGCAATGCTTTTGGAAAATGAAACTACCATAAGACCTCCCGCCACACACACAATGCAAACGCAGACTTGGAGGAGATTTCTTCTTATGATAGTCAAAGATGCTTACTACGCAAAAATCAAATTCTTTTTGATATTATTATTAGTGCATAGTGTAGAAAACATTTCGAAAGTAGAATATAAATCTTAGCCAGCATAGGTATCATTATAGTATGCTTGCTATAGCTGCCATATTAGAAGGCAGGTTCTACAACTAAAACCGTACAAGGCTCGTATTGTTTCTTTGGATTTCCAACAAATGGTCAGGCTAAGGAACTTCCTTTTCCACGGTGGGTACGTCCCTGGAATAGACGACCCGAGAACCTAACCGGATCTCTGCCAACACAAAGCCGGGTTACCTCTGCAAAAATAGGTAACTACTGACACGCGTGATCGTCACCGATCTTCCCGAGGATCCCCGATTCGCAACAACCACAAAGTAATAAATTTGCAGCAACCACAGAGGTTAAGTATCTGGGCTCCATACCATGATACCACCTTTATCCAGAAGGAATGACATACACTAAGGGGCGCTACTCCCTAGAACCTTGCTGCATCCTTCCTGTTTCGACCATTTCCGGGGTGTGAGGCTCGACGAAGTCTCGTCCACAAAGCTACGCTTTCTACAAAGCCATGCTTCGGGTCAAACAAATGATCAACCTATGATCACAAAGATATAAGATCAAACAAATGATCATATCGCAAATGATCAAACACTGATCATTTCACAGCAACACTCAGTATGCCACGTTACCAAATTGGGAGTATATCGCTGATAAATTTCAACTACATAACCTCTGAGCTCGTACGTCTCAGAGAAGGGTGTTAAGCTAAGAGAATAAATTCTCCGCCACCAACAGAAATGTATTTGAAAGAAATCAGCTTTATATCTCAATTTGTAACGTCAAGACACACAATCCATACAAGTCTGTTCCGGGATCGAACAGAACCGAAGGCACTTCTCACGAAGCCCTTGCACATCCGGATAATTTTCTAATCACGTCCGGACTTCCCATCACTAAGGGTGATAAAACCTCTAAATCGGAGATCAGCCGATGTAGAGTAACTTGACGGTAATCCTTCCGTTTTCAAAAATATCCGGTCTTCAACACCGGTCTTCAAATGCAATTCATAACGACGTATCACATATTCGGAATTATACGACCCCATGGTCCTTTCCCGGCTAACCCGAATAGTGAGCGTTTATTCAAAAATAAGTGTGGCATTCAAATTCATCCAATTCACAACAAATACCATTCAAGGTAATTATTGATAGTCGGTTATTTAACTATCAATAAAGATGGGCAACATCATCAGATTCCAAATAATTTTCCAAATTATTTATTTCCCAAAATATCTTTACTAGATATAAAATTCCCACACTTCAAAAATAAATCAATATTTATTTTTAAACAACTTCCCTTTCTTTTATAAATTCCATAGTGAATTTATATTTTCAAAATATCTACTGATATACGATTCTCAAATCGATTTCAAATATTCACTTTCACTTTATCTTTACAAAGATAAATTCTCAAAACGTTCATTTCATATTGGAAAAGTATTTCCTTACTTATTTAATAATAAGTATTTCACAAATCTTTTATTTTTAACACTTGGAAAATATTCGATATACTTAAATCAAAATTAAGTATATATTTCATTCTTTAAGGAAATCATTAATTTTAACATCTATTTGAGTCAAAACGAATGTTGCGTAAAACATCGTTACGACGACCCAAAATCACTGGTATAGGGATTCGAAATTTAGATAGATATATAAATCCCAATACTATATAAAACATTTCCTTTCGGAAATCATTTACTATAACAACAGTGTTATAGTCCACCATTTCCTTTTTCCTCGAAAACGTCTATTTCAACAATGAATGTTGAAATCTATGATTTCGATTCATAATACATTTTAAAACATCTTTAAAATGTTTAACTTCATTTTTAATATCACTTCTTCAAAAATAAATCCATTTTATTTAACAATATATTCACTGTCCAAAATCGTGAATATACTTCACTTAACCCAATTTCAATCATTTCTACATATTTTTATTTCGATAAAAATTCGCTACCCAAAATCGCGAATATATCTTCTTTAATAATCTTCTATATTTAATTTATCAAATTCAATCTATTTTCGAATTTATAAACACGTTTATAAATTCTATTTCTATTTTAATAACAACCTCGACTTATAAATCTTCTTTTTATTAACTTCTATATTTTACTTATCAAAATAAGTGATTTCGGATTTATAAACAACTTTTATAAATTGCTTTTATACTTTATAACGATTTCAACTTCCAAATTCGTTTCAATTTTCCAATTAAATTTATAGTTGGACTTCCAACTTATTTCCTTTTAAATAAATTCCTCTTGAAGAAAATAAATTTCAATTTGTTTCTTTCAATCTATTTAAACATCCAATTTTTAAATTAAATTCTTCAATTTATAATTACTATTTTTACGAAATCCATTTATTTAACATTTTCACTTGATTCTGGAATTAATTCGATAAGATTATAAAAATTAACTTTTTATACCTTAAAAATTCCTTTCTTCAAAATTTATTCAATTTCTAAAATTAATTCACTTAGAAATTTCTATTTTGATTTCAAAAATTCAATTTCGTTTATTTTTGGAATCCAATGATATCAAACATCCATTCAGCTAAATTTTAGCTTTCAAACAATTTCTAGACATCAATTCAATAACATCAATAATCATTCACAGATTATCACATCACAGTAGAAATAAATTCAATCAATGTGAGGGGTCCAGTTGGATCCCTCCAACCTGTTTCCCTGCATCCAAAGACGTTAGCACAATACCAATTCCACTTCGAGGTGGAATATCGCGGTATATGGGTTTTATAAAAATATCCGCTTACTAACGGCGCAATAGGGTCTCATCCACTATACGAGGCGGGAAATCATCAATCCAATATATACATATGCCAATATGTATATATTGCTATATATATATAGATATATCCTATTATATCTAATATCACATCCAAACAGTCAATCATCAATCAATAACTGCAAAAAAATTCCACTTTAAATTTTGAGTGAGAAGATCTCACCTTAGCCTTTTTATTTTGCCATCCAACTTCCAAATCCAGATTTATTTTTCTTCGTTGTATTCGACCTTGTATAAACAATTATACAATTTTTTATTAATATTCGAATTAATCGAATAACAAATTCCTCAATTTAATGATTTACTTAACAAATGATTTTAAATAAATTTCCTTTTTGTAATTATTTTTAGCAATTAAAACCATTAAATGAATTTTATTAACAAATCTATTCTTTATCATATATATATTCCTCTATATATTTTCTTTCTTTTAAAAACCTTGTCTAAATATATATATACATTCACCAATTCAAAACTGAATACATTAATACTTCACTGCCTGTTTATTCACGAATAATCTTACTGTAATTTTTTTTTCTAACATATATATATTTCCCACTATCTGTACATATATTTCCATTAACTAAAACAGAACTATCTTTATATATTCTTACTGGAAAAATATCTTTATTTATTTTTCTTTTCCAAACCAGATTTATATTGAAAAGAACAACTAAAAATACCTCTGCAAATCGCGGTGAACTTCACGATCGAAGTCGTAATTGACTTCGACTCCCCCCTCTATACGATCGGAACCCCCAGCACTGCCGCCTGCAACTGCTGAAATCGACGTGCCCCTTCAAGCTCGCTTGTGCTCGAACTCCCTACAATTCCTACGACAGCCTCGGCTTCGCACAACAAACTCGCGAGAACCAGATGACACCGCGACACCCTAGTTCGAACGAACTCCACCTTCCAACTCGTCGCCGCCGATACCCAAAATCGCGACAATAACTCTCGCGAATACCAGACATCTCGAGCCTCCCAAGCCCTAACTGCTCGATCGACCAAGCTTTTGCTCACCATCGAACTGCTGTCGTCGACGATCCCAGCTATTCGCCGCCCTCCTGCCCTAGCACCCTCGCGACTTCCCTCGCGGTTACGCGACACCGGCCCGCAATCGAACTCGAGTACTCCTTCGCGTGCGCAAGTGTGCGCTTCTGACGCCGCCTCGATTGAATTTTGAGAACAGAGGGAGGAAAGGAAAATGAAGTTCGAAATTCACGGTGGCCATTATTTCGTTTTTTTTGTTTTGATTTCGTTTTGAATCTGAGGAGGGGAGAGGAACATTTTAAAATTAAAAGAGGAGGCAGCGGGTATGGGTCGCACGATGAATTTCATGGTCTCTGCGTGATTTTAGGCTGGAACTAAGGGAGAAGAACGTGCTTACTTGATTTCGTATCGTGATTGTCTGCGTGTTTAAAGGAAGAAAAGTGTGCCGTCTTTGACCAATAATTTAAATTTAAAATTTAAATTGATTTTAATTTAATTTCAATGCGTTTATATGTCGCACGCTCATATAACAACTCTGATCAATATGATAATTTAAATCCGGTAATAATTCGATATTACAGATCCAATGGAACAGGTTTCGTCGAATTCCGAGACTGCGCCTCGAGACGCTATTTTTTAAATTCGGTTGAACGATATGAATTTCTAAACTGAACAAAACAGTTTTAAATTCGATTCTGAAGCTTCTATTATCTTCAGTATCATCAATACGAATTTTAAAAGCTTTTGAAATATTTTTCTTCAGCTTAAAATTGAAGATTCAAATTTTTATTCAGCATTCAATAGATTAAATTTTTAAAGTTTAATCGCAAATTTCAAAGTTATATCGGGGATTCAAATTAAATCATCGTTCAAATATTTAAAATTAATTAAATATTTTCAATTTAATTTGTTCAAAATTCTGGGTCGTTACAAACTTCCCTCCTTAAAAGAATTTCGTCTCGAAATTACAAGTTAGGAAAAATGGTCCTTAACTCGTCTACTATTTTTCACAATACAATAGTTTTATCAAATTTTCAAAATAAATCTTTCTACTAAAGATTCGTTATTAATTCCACTAGCTTTCCAACTTCAATTTATAAGTTTCCAAACAACATTGTTTTACCTCTCAATTCAAATTTAAATTTTAAATTCAAATTTCAAACTTTCAAAATTTCCTCAAAATTTTTCTAACACCCGAAATTTTCGAAAAATTTCGCCAGCGTCTCCTTTGCGCGGCTAATACGGTACGACTACAAAATGTCCCTACGGACTCTCAGATTTCAAAAAGAAAAAGAAAAAGCCAAGCGGCTAGACAAGAAATCAGCAAATCTCATATTCAAATTCAAATACTTACCTTTTCCAGCAATTCAAATTATCTTTGAAATCAAATCCAATTCCTTTTATAACACCTGTATGTCCTACTAGCCATAATATCTAGTTACATATTCAACCCACTTTGCAAATTCTATTACAAAATTTTCAATATAAACTACTTATATCATTTTTACTTCACTGTTGAAGTTATATATATTCATATCCATTCAATTTTACATTTCTAATCTCATTTGAATTCAATTCACAATTTTAATTCTATTGGAATTCAATTTATCTTCATTTATAATCATTGAATTTAATTCGTTCAAACCTTATTCATTTGGTCAATAATCAATTAGCTTTGCTTACTAACTTTCAGTTTAATACTTCATTTATCAAATTCAATTCCAGTTCTATTTACTTTCAAATTCAAAATAAATCTCAACTTTCATTTTAAATTGAATCTCATTTCTATCAGATTCTCAAATATTTTATAAGTCTTCGACTTACTTACATTTTGATTTATCAAATCATTTATACATTCACTTACTAATTTCATTCCATTATTGAATTTTAAATTTTCAATTACCTTTTTGAATTCTATTCCAATTTATAAATTCATTTACAATTTGAATTTCATTCCAATCAGATCTCAATATTTTATGAGTTATCAATTTCATAATATTTCTTAAATATAGTATTCCAGAGTCTTACCAACTTTTCAAAAAAATCATTTTGAAAACAATTCAAATTATCCTTTGAATTTTCAAAACCAAAACCCAAATTTTCAAACAACTTCCATTTAAAACAATTTGGCAGCAATTCCTCTTTTAGAAACCCGAAAATGAACACCAATGATGCCGCGGTCATCATCGAAGTTATTTTCCAGCGACCGAAAAGAGTTTAGAGCCTTCATCTTTCCAAAATACCTTTCAAAACCTTTGAAATTCATTTCCAAATCAAAAAGATTTAAATTTTCCAAATCTCCAAAATTTTCAAATTCTTTTCAAAACATTTCCAAACATCTCTGGAATTCCGTTTCAAATTACAAATCACATTTATAATTTATATTCTCAAATTTCATTTGTATATGAATTTATTTCTTAACTTTGGAGTTATGATTTCAATTTCTTATCCGATTTCATATAATAATGATAATATTTCAATGTTATTATTTCCTAACAACCAAGCATCCATATACTATGATAATTCATAGAAAATCATTTCTTTTCTATACAAAAATAGTTTTGGGCAAAATTATTTCATTCACCCTATTTAAAATGATACTATGTCGTCTTGCCTCGTTTAAGTGTTTAGAAATCTCTATCGATAATATGGCGTCCCACATACCGACCAAAATTCATAAACATCTCAACGGATAAGCAAACACAATATAAAACATTTTTATATTCACTAACAAATACGCGCTCATATCTATTATTACACTCAACTCATTCTAGAGTACTACTGACTCTATCTCTAATGAGTAACACCCAACAGAGCAGGGTTATCGCTTAACCATATGCTCCGATACCAAATGTCAAGACCCGCAAATCCGTACCTCTTGATTAACCACTAATCTCCATTGGTTAACTCAAAATGAACGGGAATACGAACTATGATGGTTTAAGAAAGAAGAAAAAGGTAGAAGAAGAAGAAAAGAGTAGAAGAAGAAGAAAAGAAGAAAATAGAGAACAACATCAGAAGCAGAAAACAATATCAGAATCTTACACATCGCAGCGGAACAATATATAATAAATAAAAAATAATCTTTAAACAAAGAACTATATCATTTTATACATACATCAATCATCAGAGTCAATATACAACTCAATACAACAAAAAAATGGACAGTTATATAAACTTGTCCTCATACAGAATACACAGCGGAATAAATAATATCAGATACAAATACTACGTCTCGTCATCCAGCTTATCTCTAAAGCTCCAGAATATCCTGAATATCCTGATAACCTAACTCTAGACTGCCCGTGTGGAAATTGGTGGGCACCCAGAGTTTAGAAGGGAAACAATAAACTCCGAGTCAGTCATGGTGACTGGTGTGAGATCGTAAAACAGTTTATCTTTAGAATAAACAACAGGAAAACTTTAATGTCAATTCGCAATGCTTTTGGAAAATGAAACTACCATAAGACCTCCCGCCACACACACAATGCAAACGTAGACTTGGAGGATATTTCTTCTTATGATAGTCAAAGATGCTTACTACGCAAAAGTCAAATTCTTTTTGATATTATTATTAGTGCATAGTGTAGAAAACATTTCGAAAGTAGAATATAAATCTTAGCCAGCATAGGTACCATTATAGTATGCTTGCTATAGCTGCCATATTAGATGGCAGGTTCTACAACTAAAACCGTACAAGGCTCGTATTGTTTCTTTGGATTTCCAACAAATGGTCAGGCTAAGGAACTTCCTTTTCCATGATGGGTACGTCCCTGGAATAGACGACCCGAGAACCTAACCGGATCTCTGCCAACACAAAGCCGGGTTACCTCTGCAAAAATAGGTAACTACTGACACGCGTGATCGTCACCGATCTTCCCGAGGATCCCCGATTCGCAACAACCACAAAGTAATAAATTTGCAGCAACCACAGAGGTTAAGTATCTGGGCTCCATACCATGATACCACCTTTATCCAGAAGGAATGACATACACTAAGGGGTGCTACTCCCTAGAACCTTGCTGCATCCTTCCTGTTTCGACCATTTCCGGGGTGTGAGGCTCGACGAAGTCTCGTCCACAAAGCTATGCTTTCTACAAAGCCATGCTTCGGGTCAAACAAATGATCAACCTATGATCACAAAGATATAAGATCAAACAAATGATCATATCGCAAATGATCAAACACTGATCATTTCACAGCAACACTCAGTATGCCACGTTACCAAATTGGGAGTATATCGCTGATAAATTTCAACTACATAACCTCTGAGCTCGTACGTCTCAGAGAAGGGTGTTAAGCTAAGAGAATAAATTCTCCGCCACCAACAGAAATGTATTTGAAAGAAATCAGCTTTATATCTCAATTTGTAACGTCAGACACACAATCCATACAAGTCTGTTCCGGGATCGAACAGAACCGAAGGCACTTCTCACGAAGCCCTTGCACATCCGGATAATTTTCTAATCACGTCCGGACTTCCCGTCACTAAGGGTGATAAAACCTCTAAATCGGAGATCAGCCGATGTAGAGTAACTCGACGGTAATCCTTCCGTTTTCAAAAATATCCGGTCTTCAACACTGGTCTTCAAATGCAATTCATAACGACGTATCACATATTCAGAATTATACGACCCCATGGTCCTTTCCCGGCTAACCCGAATAGTGAGCGTTTATTCAAAAATAAGTGTGGCATTCAAATTCATCCAATTCACAACAAATACCATTCAAGGTAATTATTGATAGTCGGTTATTTAACTATCAATAAAGATGCGCAACATCATCAGATTCCAAATAATTTTCCAAATTATTTATTTCCCAAAATATCTTTACTAGATATAAAATTCCCACACTTCAAAAATAAATCAATATTTATTTTTAAACAACTTCCCTTTCTTTTATAAATTCCATAGTGAATTTATATTTTCAAAATATCTACTGATATACGATTCTCAAATCGATTTCAAATATTCACTCACTTTATCTTTACAAAGATAAATTCTCAAAACGTTCATTTCATATTGGAAAAGTATTTCCTTACTTATTTAATAATAAGTATTTCACAAATCTTTTATTTTCAACACTTGGAAAATATTCGATATACTTAAATCAAAATTAAGTATATATTTCATTCTTTAAGGAAATCATTAATTTTAACATCTATTTGAGTCAAAACGAATGTTGCATAAAACATCGTTACGACGACTCAAAATCACTGGTATAGGGATTCGAAATGTAGATAGATATATAAATCCCAATACTATATAAAACATTTCCTTTCGGAAATCATTTACTATAACAACAGTGTTATAGTCCACCATTTCCTTTTTCCTCGAAAACGTCTATTTCAACAATGAATGTTGAAATCTATGATTTCGATTCATAATACATTTTAAAACATCTTTAAAATGTTTAACTTCATTTTTAATATCACTTCTTCAAAAATAAATCCATTTTATTTAACAATATATTCACTGTCCAAAATCGTGAATATACTTCACTTAACCCAATTTCTATCATTTCTACACATTTTTATTTCGATAAAAATTCGCTACCCAAAATCGCGAATATATCTTCTTTAATAATCTTCTATATTTAATTTATCAAATTCAATCTATTTTCGAATTTATAAACACGTTTATAAATTCTATTTCTATTTTAATAACAACCTCGACTTATAAATCTTCTTTTTATTAACTTCTATATTTTACTTATCAAAATAAGTGATTTCGGATTTATAAACAACTTTTATAAATTGCTTTTATACTTTATAACGATTTCAACTTCCAAATTCGTTTCAATTTTCCAATTAAATTTATAGTTGGACTTCCAACTTATTTCCTTTTAAATAAATTCCTCTTGAAGAAAATAAATTTCAATTTGTTTCTTTCAATCTATTTAAAAATCCAATTTTTAAATTAAATTCTTCAATTTATAATTACTATTTTTACGAAATCCATTTATTTAACATTTTCACTTGATTCTGGAATTAATTCGATAAGATTATAAAAATTAACTTTTTATACCTTAAAAATTCCTTTCTTCAAAATTTATTCAATTTCTAAAATTAATTCACTTAGAAATTTCTATTTTGATTTCAAAAATTCAATTTCGTTTATTTTTGGAATCCAATGATATCAAACATCCATTCAGCTAAATTTTAGCTTTCAAACAATTTCCAGACATCAATTCAATAACATCAATAATCATTCACAGATTATCACATCACAGTAGAAATAAATTCAATCAATGTGAGGGGTCCAGTTGGATCCCTCCAACCTGTTTCCCTGCATCCAAAGACGTTAGCACAATACCAATTCCACTTCGAGGTGGAATATCGCGGTATATGGGTTTTATAAAAATATCCGCTTACTAACGGCGCAATAGGGTCTCATCCGCTATACGAGGCGGGAAATCATCAATCCAATATATACATATGCCAATATGTATATATTGCTATATATATATAGATATATCCTATTATATCTAATATCACATCCAAACAGTCAATCATCAATCAATAACTGCAAAAAAAATTCCACTTTAAATTTTGAGTGAGAAGATCTCACCTTAGCCTTTTTATTTTGCCATCCAATTTCCAAATCCAGATTTATTTTTCTTCGTTGTATTCGACCTTGTATAAACAATTATACAATTTTTTATTAATATTCGAATTAATCGAATAACAAATTCCTCAATTTAATGATTTACTTAACAAATGATTTTAAATAAATTTCCTTTTTGTAATTATTTTTAGCAATTAAAACCATTAAATGAATTTTATTAACAAATCTATTCTTTATCATGTATATATTCCTCTATATATTTTCTTTCTTTTAAAAACCTTTTCTAAATATATATATACATTCACCAATTCAAAACTGAATACATTAATACTTCACTGCCTGTTTATTCACGAATAATCTTACTGTAATTTTTTTTCTAACATATATATATATATTTCCCACTATCTGTACATATATTTCCATTAACTAAAACAGAACTATCTTTATATATTCTTACTGGAAAAATATCTTTATTTATTTTTCTTTTCCAAACCAGATTTATATTGAAAAGAACAACTAAAAATACCTCTGCAAATCGCGGTGAACTTCACGATCGAAGTCGTAATTGACTTCGACTCCCCCCTCTATACGATCGGAACCCCCAGCACTGCCGCCTGCAACTGCTGAAATCGACGTGCCCCTTCAAGCTCGCTTGTGCTCGAACTCCCCACAATTCCTACGACAGCCTCGGCTTCGCACAACAAACTCGCGAGAACCAGATGACACCGCGACACCCTAGTTCGAACGAACTCCACCTTCCAACTCGTCGCCGCCGATACCCAAAATCGCGACAATAACTCTCGCGAATACCAGACATCTCGAGCCTCCCAAGCCCTAACTGCTCGATCGACCAAGCTTTTGCTCACCATCGAACTGCTGTCGTCGACGATCCCAGCTATTCGCCGCCCTCCTGCCCTAGCACCCACGCGACTTCCCTCGCGGTTACGCGACACCGGCCCGCAATCGAACTCGAGTACTCCTTCGCGTGCGCAAGTGTGCGCTTCTGACGCCGCCTCGATTGAATTTTGAGAACAGAGGGAGGAAAGGAAAATGAAGTTCGAAATTCACGGTGGCCATTATTTCGTTTTTTTTTGTTTTGATTTCGTTTTGAATCTGAGGAGGGGAGAGGAACATTTTAAAATTAAAAGAGGAGGCAGCGGGTATGGGTCGCACGATGAATTTCATGGTCTCTGCGTGATTTTAGGCTGGAACTAAGGGAGAAGAACGTGCTTACTTGATTTCGTATCGTGATTGTCTACGTGTTTAAAGGAAGAAAAGTGTGCCGTCTTTGACCAATAATTTAAATTTAAAATTTAAATTGATTTTAATTTAATTTCAATGCGTTTATATGTCGCACGCTCATATAACAACTCTGATCAATATGAAAATTTAAATCCGGTAATAATTCGATATTACGGATCCAATGGAACAGGTTTCGTCGAATTCCGAGACTGCGCCTCGAGATGCTATTTTTAAATTCGGTTGAACGATATGAATTTCTAAACTGAACAAAACAGTTTTAAATTCGATTCTGAAGCTTCTATTATCTTCGGTATCATCAATACGAATTTTAAAAGCTTTTGAAATATTTTTCTTCAGCTTAAAATTGAAGATTCAAATTTTTATTCAGCATTCAATAGATTAAATTTTTAAAGTTTAATCGCAAATTTCAAAGTTATATCGGGGATTCAAATTAAATCATCGTTCAAATATTTAAAATTAATTAAATATTTTCAATTTAATTTGTTCAAAATTCTGTGTCGTTACATTAACGCTTGGAACAGATAATGTTGGAGCTAGAACAGCAAATCAGAGTATGAATACCTGACCTCATGAGCCGAAATCAGAATCCTACAGTTGGAAAAGGGGGCAGGTTCGTCCATTACTCTCTGCCTTCTGCTTATTCTGCCTTTAATAACCTCGTGCCACTTACACGTGTACGGGATCCCGAACAGTCCTTAGGCACGCTCTGAGTCGGATGCCTGAGATGAATATTTAGGCTAACAATGACCCCAGATCGCTTAGATGTGTGCTAAACCTAGATTGGTTCCTAGTCGCGCTCTGAGTTAGATATCCGAGATAATTGCATAGGATACTAATTTCAGACCGCTTGGATGTGCACAAAACCTAGATTGGTCCCTTGCCATGCTCTGAGTCAGATGTCCGAGATAGACATTCAACTGAATTTGAACGCTATAGAGTACCGACCATAGAGATGGGACTGAAGTGCAATGTGTAAGTCCTATTGCCGGAGAGTGAGTGGATGGACTTGAACAGTATCGAATGTCATAGAGTCCTGACCGGAGAGATGGGACCGGAGTTCAAATAAGTCCCTCGCTGGAAAGTGAGCGGATGGGCTTACTTAATCCCCCTTAACTTAATAAGAAAATGATTTGAAGAGATCATCCCCCTTAACTTAACAAACAAACGATCCGGAGAGATCGTCCCCTTAACTTAAGACATTAAACGATTCGGAGAGATTGCACATTAAACTAAACATTAAATGATTTGGAGAGATCGCGCATTAAAATAAACATTAAACGATCCGGAGAGATCACACATTAACCTTAAATGATCAGGAGAGATCGAGCCTTAAAACAGATTTGATTTAATAAAAAGATTTGAATGTCATATAAATAGAATAAAACTGATAAATCCTAGATGAACACATGATGATTTTGATATATGTTGTGATTCTAATATATGATGTGCCTCTGATATATGATGTGATTCTGATAGATGATGTGATTCTGATATATAATGTGATTTTGATGTGAAGCAAAAATTGATAGTGATGTAAATCCCGAATGAGTATGGGACAATTAGAGATATATGATGTAAATGGAGATATGTGATGTAATTGGAAACATGTGATTTAGTTAGAGATATGTGATATAATAACTCCGAATGAAATCGGAATGACTGTGATGTATATATTACACCTAAGCAAAGTTAGAGTTCTAGGATATAACAAGTTTGGAACGACGTGAAACTGGTGAAAATCCAAAGGAACCGAATAGTTTTCTAAGGCTAAAGCCATTGGAAAGCTCAACAATCAAAGACTCGTTACTGGAACTAGTTCTGGAGCAAAGCACACCTTTCATTCAAAAGGCATACTTTGGAGGGCAAGTGTTAACTGGGTTTTAACCCAATAGAACTCAAAGGGAACTAGAACATCTACAACAAGTTAAAATATCTAAAGGATCGACCAAGAAAACCAGAAGGAAAAGAAGAGAAAAACCAAAGAAGAAAAATGCCAAAACATGCTAAGGCTATGGATCGCTAGCGATCCATAAAGCTTGCACGTAGATCCTCCAGTCCTCTTGCATCATGATATAATATGTTTCGTAGAGACGGTTGCCAAGTTTCATAGCATGCCAAATATTCTAGCTCGAGAAGTGAAGACTCACCTAATTCAAGTTGTTTGACCAAAAGCAGCTAACTTTAAATGGACCTACAGAACTCATGCGAAGTTGGATTGGCTTGAAATTTAGCTAGAACATTTAGAAAATTTAGAAGAAGACTCACAAAAAATGAGATTATTTGGAGTTGATTTGATGAATCGCTAACGACCTAACAAGATGGATCGCCAGCGACCATCTAGAGTGTGCCCTACCATCTCAAATTTTTATAGTGGGTCCTTGACATCCCCTAAAGTGTTCCTGCAAAGTTTCGTTCAATTTCCTTAAGATTTGAGTGGGTTATGGATGATTCTTATGGACCGGATGACCCATGAAGACGGATGATAAAATTAACTCCAAACGACTTGATATTTGGCCAAGGCATTTAAATAGAAGATAGGAAGACAACCAAACAAAGATCACTCAAAAATATGCTAAGTGGATGGATAGCTAGCAATCTATCCCCTATGGATAGCTAGCGATCCATCTCCATTGGATAGCTAGAGATTCATCCCCTATGGATAGCTAGTGATCCATCAAGATAGGTTGGATCGCCCAAAAACTTTCCAAGCTCCTTCATGGCACTAAGTAAAGGCTTCTGGTAGAAAAATATGCTAAGTTGATGGATAGCTAGCGATCCATCCCCTATGGATAGCCAGCGATCCATAGAAATGACTCAGATTGATTTGAGATTTTTGGTATTGACTTGGTGTAACAACTGGACTCTTCTACACCTGGACTTTCGGCCCGATACCCATTGAACTTCCCTATAAATACTCACCTACCAGCAACTAGAGATGGATCTTTTCCAAAAAGAGCTGCCATTACTCGATTGGAATTCCTTTACTTCTTCAACTTTCTTCTCCCTTACAACAGTCATCAAGGAGGTTACCGTGATACTCCGGTCAACCCTTTAACTTGTGACTTATTATAACTCATTGTAATCTTAGATCTAAGGACTAGCTAGTTGATATCTAGAGAGATTCAACTAGTATAATCATAATGAAGATCAATTAAAGTGGACGTAGGCCAGAGTCAGCCGAACCACTAAAAAAATTCCGTGTCTCTTTTCTTACTTCTACTCTTTATTTGTTGTTTATCTGAGATTTGTTCTGCTGATTATCTACATTGGTGCTATCACACTTGATCCAGGGTGTTGATTCATTTTTTGAATTAACCGTTATTAATACTTATTATGATATAACAAGGTTTTGAAGTAAATAATTATTACTTTTTCATGATGCTTAAAATTAACCAATTAATTTAGTTAATTTATTTATAAATAATACGTTGATTTATAAAGGAATTTCATTTAATAAAAAGCTTATAAATGAGAATGGAGTTTTGGATTTATAAGACTTTCATAAAGGCTTTATAATGAATTTTCATAAAGGATTTTATAAAGGGGTTTTTGGAAAGATTTTTATAAAACAAATTTTGTAAAGAATTTATAAAGGATTTTATAAAGACTTTTATAAAAGAATAAAGTTTTATAAATGAGTATATGGATTTATAAAAGTAGTTTTATGGATATATAAAAGGGGTTTTTTAAATAGTTTTAGAAATTAATAAAAAGAGTCTTATCAATGGTTTTAAAAGTTGATAAAACGGGTTTTATAAACTGTTTTGGAGATTTATAAATGGTTTTAGAAATTTATAAAAGGAGTTTAATAAATGATTTTAGAATTGTATAAACAGGAATCTTGTAAAAGAAGATGAAAATGATTTCAAAAAATAATCTTTAAATAATTATGGTGGTATGGAACATCATTCCATAGTCAACACCAAATGGGAAATTTTTCTCTGTGTTTTGAATATATTTAGTGTTTTATGAATATACTTATACCATTAGGATAAGTATATGGATATTTTTCCAACTATTGAAAGAAATATAAAGGGTTTGTGAATATATCTTTGTAAAAGTATTTTGATACAAGTATTTACAAGGTGACTTTAATTAATGAAAGAATTAATTAAAGAGATTAATGATTGCTTATGTGCTTATCAATGTTGGTTTTCTCTATGGAATTAAATCCCCGATTTAGATTATTTTATTTGATTGTTAAATAATCAACTTCAAACTTGGCTAGTTTTAAACTATCGTTGTTGGTTCGAGGAGACCGATATCGGATATGTTATCCGAAAATCACTCCGAAATGGAATAAGCGTTCGATGGAAGATATCTTAAAGATGATTGAAGATAGAGCTTTTGATGTGCAAGGACTACTTGCTACTAATCTCGAGGGTGATTCCAAAATGGATGTAGTAGAGGTAGTGCCTTCAGTTTCATTCAAACATAGTTCCAACTTGTATGGATGAATGTTGGCATTGCATTTCCTCCTGGAGGGCAGTGTTTGCATTGCAAAATAGTTTGCTATATAAATACTTAACCATAGCCTCAAGCCTAATCAACCGGGAAAATGACTAAAGTAGGGTCGTGATTCAAGGCTACGTGGATCACTCCTATTAGGGTATAATCATCATATATCTAGATTCGATATTTATGTATGATTCGAGGCCCACCATGGTTGTCTATACACCATTGGGTGATTATATTTGGCGCTATCCAGTAAGGGGTAGGGCCAGTCCTAAATAGAAAAGGTGCAACATGTTGTAGCCTCCCATACATTTTATATAGAGGTGTACTGATTTGGTGGGTAGACCCTTGCCCTTTCATAGTTCGAATCCATTTTCCAATACAAGCCTTCGGACTTGATTGTATACCTATTATTCTTGAATTTAACTAATGTAACAATTTCGGCTACAATTCAATATTTATTTTAAACGATAGACTTTATTATAACATCAAAGGTTTTTCTATGGAAATGTTTTGGTTATCGTAAGGTAAAAACCCGTTTGTGTTTATATGCAACATGGTCCTACGAGATACCTTTATTTTCAAAAGATTTTTATAACGTTAAAAATCCAATTGAAGTATATTTCTTACACTAGTTTACCAAACTGATTAGGTGTTATTTTATTATAATGCTCGGGTCAGACCGATCATAATTACAGATTCATTTTTGATACTTGAAACTTTAGGTGACGAGCTTAATGTCTCCAAGTCGTATTCATATATATTTTATTTCCACTGCATTGGTTGTTTATTTAACAACAATTGTGAGGAAAAGTTGTTATAGCTGCCCAAGCTATGGTTAGTTAATTGACTCTGATTGAGATATGTATAATAAAGTTCAATTTTTCTTTTTTAAAGATCCAATGAATATTATATGTTCCACATCACGATGTGATATTCTGTTTTATCTTTTCGTTCTTTTTCCCCTGTAATCCGTCTTTCTAGCACATGAAAGCTTGGCACGTGAATACCGTGGATTTTTTAGTACCGACTTTTAGGGGTCGAAAAAGTGGGTCGTTACAACGTGGTATCAAAGCTTAGGTTGAGCGAACACCTACGCTTTGGTAGGGATTACTCATTTGAGATTGGGTAACCGAGATCCTAGGATGAGTTGAGTGTAATATATATGAGATCCTGCTGTTGTTAATTCTATGAAAATGTTTAATATTTTATTGACTTATCGGTTGAGTGGTTTACGAATTTTGGTTGGTACATGGAACACCAGGGTATCGATAGGGAGTTCTAAGCACTTGAACAAGGCAAACTGACCCAACATTGTTTTAAATTAGTAAATGAAATAATGTTACCAAAGATTTTATAATATGTATATAAAGTAAACAAATTTCATAAACTAAGTATTATTAATGGAGTGTTATTTGTTAGGAAATGATAATATTTAATTATTATCATTTATTTTTTGATTAATCATGCTTAACCAGTTAGGGGCATTGGCTATTATTTGTTGATTGAGTAGTTGTGCACAACCAATTTATGGGCAATGACTATTGTTGTTGATTAGGAGCAATTTTATCATTTTCATTACATGGGTTGGGCAAATAATATTGTGAGAACATTGAAACAAACACCTTGTGAGTTTAGTTTAACAATTCTACTATAAGGTGTTCGGTGATAATGTTGGGTTAAAATTTAATTATAGTAGAAGTAGTTTATTACAATCTAAACAAAATAACATATATGAAATGATTTTATGCAATAAAGTGAAATTATATAAATAGGGTTTATAAATGTGATTTATAAATAAAATGGATTTAAGTTGAGAATTTGAGAACTTAAATCTTGGTGTTTTTGAAGTCTGTCATTCAAAGCTTTGAAGGAAAATAATAATAATAATAATAATTGGAAGAATTTTTGAATGGAAATATTTTTAAAAAGGATTTTAAAGGAGATAAAAAGCACTGAACTCACTTCGATCATTGGAAAGTAATTTCGATAATGACTCTAGCATCATCGACATTTATTTTTGAGTTTCTATGTGGGGAATTGCTGCCATGGTAAATGTGTTTAGAGTTGTTTTAGTAAAATAGATCTTGATTTAAAAATCCCAAATAATTGGAGATTCAAGGAGATGTTTATATATTATTCAAGATGATTTGAAATAAAAATCGGGTGCTTAAAATTTTGAATTTTTCAGCTAAGTGATATACAGACTCAAGTATCTCATCCATTAGAGTAGTTTGCTTGGTGCATCTCATAATGACATGTTATTTGATAATTTTCATTTATTAAAATAAAATGGAATTTTCGATGATCTTGGACAGTCGAAAATTCCTGAATGTATATAGAAATTGAAGCTAAGTGTTTTAAGAAATTATAAGAAATTAAGTTTCTGTAACTTATAAATTTGAGGAGATAGTAATTTATAAACAAGTTTTAAATTTGTTGAATATTTTAGTTAAGTAAAACAATTCAAATTTTTTATATATGCTCTTAGGAAGTAGAAGAGTATTTTGCAAATATGAGCTTGAGTTTTAGAACATTAATAGACTTAAGTAATGTTTCTTAAGTAAAATAATGATTCCTTAAAAAGTTAATTATAACCTTGGGAAATGTTTTATTAATGAAGATAAGTTTTTGTAAATGTTTGTAGATTTAAAGTAATATGTTATGAAATGACTCAAAAAATGAATTCTAGTATTAATTAAAACTATAAACTTAAATTTTAAAGTGTTGAAAAAATCTAAGTTGTGTTTTAAAATTGTTTATAAACTTAGGTAAACTTTTGTGAAATAGTTCAAAAATAATTTTAGTGTTAAAGTGAATATACTAAGAAATAATAAATGTTAATTAATATAGTTAAGAAAAGTAAATTTGAAAATCCAGCTATGAGATTAAATTTAGCTTAAGTAAAGTTAAGTTAAATAAAGTGATTTATAAAATGGTTTGTAAATGAATTTTAGTATTAAAGGAAATACTATTGGAAAATTAAGTGTGATTTAAAATTGAATGTGAATAAAAAGAATTTGGTATAATTTAGAAACCAACGGAATAAATACATGCGTTGATCAATGTATTCGCATGAGAAGTCTTGATCCAGACTCGGGCACATGAATTCGAGGTGATTTACACCGATCCATGTTAGAATTTTTCACTCAATTCTTAACGGCGAACATTTGATATAGATTTTCGATTTGGTTCTGAAGTTCTCTATTATAGTATATGGCTATGCAAGGAGAATGATGGTTTCTAATGAAGGAACCAGATCGGAGTCTGTACTGGAGAAGTCGATTGAGTGATACTAGTTCGGAAGTGAAATTGGTGTGATCGACTAAGTGAACGGATTTGATATTGCGTCCGAGTGACAAATGTACATCGTACGAGCTTTAATGTAATGGTATGCTTTTGTCATTAGAAATGCACATACATGATTTGATTTTACTTGTTGGTTGAGATGATTGTTGTTTATGGTTTGACATGCTTATATTCACATTATATGATGGATGAGCTATTATATTGTTTTATTGTTTTGTTTAACTATCTTATGGGTTATCTAAGTTAGTTTCAGGTACATGGAGGCAAAGGCTAGCTTGCTGCTTTTGGTTTTATTAGTAAAGTTTAGTTACCTGACCAATAAGTACATGTTTATAATTTTGGTTTGATTTGATGATTTTATACCACAGTTATGGAAGGCCACTTGGCTTTTGTTTTCTTTTGTTGGTTTGGGGCTGTAGTGGCAATTTGTAGTTTTTCCAATGAAGCCACGCAATGGAGACGCTGCCGAAATTTTTCGTAACTTTTGAACTTAGAACATTTAATAACCTATTTCAACTAATTGGTCTTCAAAAACTATAAGGATTTAGAGACATTTTCTTACCTTTGAGGATTTCGAAGGCGAAATTCTTTTAAAAGAAGGAAGGGAATATAATGACCCAGAATTTTAGTCATTTGATTTCAAAATATTTAATTAATTTTAAATATTGAAATATTAGTTTTGTAAGTCAAATAAATTAAAATTTGAACATAGGGATTTATTTGAATATGTGAATTATGAAGTAAATAACTGGAATAGTGATTTAAATATTGGAATTATTTAAATAATTGAATCTTGAATTTAATTGAGTAAATTGATTACAAAAGCTTATTAAAACACATTTTAAGTAATAAATGATTAGGGTAAACTTTAATTTATAATTAAAGTGGTTGAAATTGACTTAATAATAATTCATTTTATTTAACATGTGAAATTAATATTCCAGGGAACTATCTTGGATTTTGATGAAACTAGTGCCATTAGATTTGGAATAATGAATTATTGTACGCCGACGAGTTTCATAGCGATCAAACGTATTGTGTGATCTGCGAGCTTGAAACGCATAGCGATTAATTTTAGGAGTTTAAAATATAATATAATTTGATTTTAAAAACTAATTTCTGTATATTTTGGAATTAGGTCGCGAAAAAAATTCCATTGAGTTTGAAATAGGGATATTTAGCTATAAACACCAGTGGGCACGCCTCGATTGGAGTTGGTGTGTTTTTTTATCGTGAATAGTGTTTGATAAAATTCTATATATAAGATCTTGCCCTTCTCATTTTGGCCCAGACTAGAGAATAAACCGTAGTAGCCATTATCATTTCTCTCCATCCAATAGCCGTCGTTCATCATGGCCACAAGAGGCGATTTTAGCCTTCGACCCCAACTAGAGAAATGATCGCGGTGGGGAGATGAGTGCCTTAATGGTAGGATTAGATGGAGGGGCATCATGGCGGTGGAAATCTGAGTTCGACGATGACGATAGTTTATGAGTTCATCCAGGCGTTTGCACAACGGAAGTAGCCAATGTTGGTGGCATTTGGATGGGGATGGTAGTGTCTGGCTTCGGTGATGATGCAGCGGGCTCTAGCGATCCACGGCCGCGTCATGGAGGAGATGAAGCAAAGGCGACGAGTTGAAATCGCATATAGCCTGGGTTGTTGTCGAAGGTGGATTAGTACTAAGTAATGATAATTAAGGAAATAAGGATGTAGTTAGTAAATAATTATATTATTTAATTAGTAAATTTTGTAAAATCAAACGCGGTCAGTCTCATTGAACTCATATTGACAGTGGCCATGCTTAGAAACTAGATTTATGGAATTTGGAGCTTACAGAATTTCGAGCTAAAGTTCGATTTTAGATTTAACCAAAACGCTTTGGCGATAACTTGAACTTTGTGGGTTAAACTCACCTTTTTGGTTTATCAGGAGATATATAGTAGATAAATTTTACTAGTTTGTTGGTTTGAAATATTGGCTTTATGCTTGGATGTTTTAATTGGTTGATTGTTTGTTTTAATGAATTATTGTTTTTGAAAATGGTAAATATATGAAATCAATTGCAGGGAATTTATATGAAGAACAGGAAATTTTGTAGAGGGATCCATGTAGAGGGATCCAACTTGATTACTTGCCATTATTGATTTATTTTCGATAATATTCATGTTATATGAATTATTGAATATCAAATTTGGTTTGTCTGGACCTATTAGTTATAACATTGTTATATGTTGAAGCTTAACCCCTATACTGATAAAAATCAATAACATCCTTTAAGCGCTTGGTGGCTATTGGTCATAATTTATTATTTTAAAATAGATTAATTGTCGTTGCGCATAAAATGATTTTGACTCAGTGAATGATTTTAAATCAGATTTTTGGGTTTTTTGGGACATTTAGTTTAAAATGGGTTCTAAAACTTATCTGTACACTCCAACTTTTTTTATTTGTCTTTTCTATATATTTAGAAATGGTTTATAGCTGTTTTAATATTATTTAATAATGTTTAAAAAGTTGTTTGATTATCATTTTATAATATTCTAAAGTTGTTTAATTATTATTTAATAAGTTTTAAAAGTTATTTATTTATATTTAATATTGTTTAACTATTATTTATCAATATTTTAATTTTGCTAAAAGGTTTTTTTAATAATTAATATTGTTTAAAGATAATAATAATTATTTATTAATAATATTTTGGAATTAATAATAATTATTTATTAATAATGTTTTGGAAGTTAATGGTTATTTATTATAATAATGTTTGAGAATCAATTATTATTATTTATTCAATAATGTTTTAAATTTTTAATTATTTTATTATTTATTTTGAAGTTAATAATAGTTATTTATTTATACAATTTTGTTATTAATAATTATTATGATATAATGAGGTTTTGAAGTAAATAATTATTATTTATTTATGATTTTGAAATTAATTAATTTATCTAATTAATGTTATTTATAAATAATAAGTTGATTTATAAAGGAATTTCATTTAATAAAGAGTTTATAAATGAGAATGGAGTTTTGGATTTATAAATTTTTTATAAAGGCTTTATAATGATATTCATAATGGATTTTCTAAGAGGATTTTTGGAAAGATTTTTATAAAGTAAATTTTATAAAGAATTTTTATAAAGGATATATATAAAAGACTTTTATAAAAGAATAAAGTTTTATAAATAGGTTTACAGATTTATAACAGATGTTTTATAAATAGTTTTAAGGATTTATAAAAAAGCTTTATAAATAGTTTTAGAAATTTATAAAAAGAGTCTTATCAATGGTTTTAGAAGTTAATAGAAAGAGTCTAATAAATTATTTTGGAGATTTATATTAGATTTTATAAATGGTTTTAGAGATTTATAAAAGGAGTTTTATAAATGATTTTTGAATTGTATAAAAAGGAGACTTATAAAAGGAGATAAAAATGATTTCCAAAAATCATCTTTAAATGATTATGGTGGTATGGAACATCTTTCCGTACTCAACACCCAATAAGAAAATTTATTTGTATTTTGTTAATATACTTATCAGTTGAGATAAGTATATAGAAATATATTTTCTAAGTAGTGAAAGTATAGTGTTTTGTGAATATACTTATACCGCTGGGATAAGTATATGGATATTTTTCCAAGTACTGAAAGAAGTATAAAAGGTTTGTGAATATACCTTTGTAAAAGTATTTTGATACAAGTATTTACAAGATGATTTTAACTAATGAAAGTATTAATGAAAGAGGTTAGTGGTTGCTTATGTGCTTAATCAATGTTGGTTTTCTCTATGGAATTAAGTCCTTGATTTGGATTATTGTTTTATTTGATAGTAAAATAATCGACTATCAAACTTTGCCAGTTTTAAACTATCTTTGACGGTCCGGGGAGACTGGGATTAGATATGTTATTCGAAAATCACTTTGAATCTGCATAAGTGTTAGAATGGAAGACATATTGAAGATGATTAAAGACAGAGCTTTTGAAGTGCAAGGGCTAATTGCTATTAATTCTGACGGTGATTCCAAAATGGCTGTAGTAGAGATAGTTTATTTGGTTTCGTTCGGATCCAGAACGAACTTGTATGGATGAATGCTGGCATTGCATTTCTTTCTAGAGAGCAGTATTAGCATTCCAAGATGCTTTTCTATATAAAAAGGTAATCATAGCCTCAAGCCTCATCAACCAGGAAAATGACTAAATAGGGATGTGCCGTAGGGCTAAGTGGGTTGCTCAGTAGGGTATGATCATCCCATATCTATATTCGATATTTATGTATGCTTCGGGGCTCATTATGGTTGTTTATCAATCATGGGGTGATCATATTCGGCGCTGTCCAGTATGGGGTAGATCCGGTCCTAAGTAGCAGAGGTGTAACGTGTTGTAGCCTCCCGTATATCTTATCTTGAGGTGTATGTATTCAGTGGGTAGGCCCTTACTCTTTCATAGTTGGAATCCATTTTCCAATACGGGCCTTCATATTTGATTGTATACCTATTATGCTGGAATTTAACTAATGTAACAATATCAACTATTATTCAATATTTATTTTAAACTATGGACATTATTATAATATCAAAGGATTTTCGACAGAAATGTTTTGGTCATCATAAGGCAAAAACCATCCGTGTTTATATGCAGCATAGTCTTACAGGATACCTTTGTTTTTAGAAGAGTTTTATAACATGAAAATCCAATTGAGGTGTATTTCTCACACTGGTTTACCATACTAACGAGGATGTTATTTTATTATAATACTCGGGTCCAACTGAGCATATTTATAGATTTATTTTGGATACTTGGTGCTTTGGAAAACGAGTTGGATGCCTCCATGTCGTATTCATGTATATATTTTGGCTATATTAGTTGTTTATTTAATAGCATTTGTGAGGACATGATGTTATAACTATCGAGGCTGTGGTTGATTAGTTGACTCTGATTGATATATGTATGATAAAGTTCAATTTTTTGTAAAGATCCGTTGTATTTTATATGTTACTCATCATGATGTGAGATTCTATTACGTCTTTTCTTTATCTTTTCCCAAAAATCCGTCTTTCCAATAGTTGGAAGCTTGACACGTGAATACCGTATATGTATTAGTGTCGACTTTTAAGGATCGAAAAGGTGGGTCATTACAATTGTGGTATTTGAAATGCATTTTTAGAGCGGATAACCTTTACAATTATAGTACAACCAAAAATAAGGAGTCTAATTTACAATTTTTTTGTGCTACAAAAGTTTTTGTAGCAATGATTCTCCTTGATGTTGCTAGATAATAATAATATGAATTTGTACTTCAAAGGTTCAACATCCTTTATTTGAGAGTAAATTTTTACCATCACTTTCTACCATCATTTTTCACCAAGATCTCTTGAATTACATGAATTTTAACAATCTCATTTTGTTGCAATCTTTTATAATGCAAGATAATCTTTTGATTACGATTTTTAGAGCCAAGGGAAAGAGAAGTGTAATATCTCCTACTTGGAGGCCTAAAACTAACGGTTATGGATGCTACAATCATCAATAGTTATTAATCCTCGGCGACCAAATAAGATAATGTTAGATACATTGATATAGCAAAAACAGATGGATATGGAAAAAATTAAAATCAATAAACAACTTTCACATTCCATTTCAAATCATTTCAAATTCATTACACAATCCTAATACGAGAACCACGTTTAGAGAAAATATAATTATTACAACATACGCCAAGAGCGACATACGAAGATGCCTCCTTGGATGATTAGAGTATATGCAACCAGGCAATTAAACAACTTGATTTTTAGAAGTTGTTTGAGAATTTCTAAGGTTGTGTGGTGGGAAAATTTTGGAGTTGGTCGGTTTTGGGGGTTTGGCCAAATTCCAACGAATGGGTCAATGTCGTGGCGTGATGTTCGGCATGGAGGAGTGTGGGGAATGGCTCATGTGGGAAAAATGGTACGATGATTTTTAGAGGTGTGTAGGGGCGATACAAGGTAGAAGTAGGGTTTAATGGGGTTTGCGTTTGGACTCGGGTTCGTGGCCAATGGCGAAGTAGAGAGGATGGAAGAGGGATGCACATAAAGGGGGATTAATGAAGGAGACGATGGCGATGCTCTGGGTGGATTCTGGTGACGGATGATGGCCAGGGTTGTCGAGGTGAGGTGATTTGGGTGCTCGGCATGTTTATAGTTTTTGGTTTGGAAGTTCGAATCTTTGAACTGAGGTATGGGCGGATTTTCAGGTGCGTAGTTGAGTGATAGAGGTCGTGGGTGATCTATGGGAAGGGTTGGTGGCAAAGATGATCGACCAGAGGTCGTGTGCATGTGCATGCATACGTGCACAGTTTTGTGCACGCGTATGGGATAGGAGAGGGAAGAAAGAAAACTGGAAGACGGGAAGAGGAGGAGGTAATGGGCCAGGTTTTGTATGTGGGCTGGGTTTGGAAAAAATAAAGTAAATATAATTAATTTTTATATTTAATAAAGCTATAAACTTATAATACTATTTTCTTATTCATTCCGAGCATAATCGATGCACAGATTGTTGCATCGTGTCCCTATCACCTAGTAGTTCCATCTGAATAAATATGGTCAAGTTTTTTGCAATGTAAAAACTTACCAATTTAATCGATTCAAGTGAATATATAAGTAATATCTTATTTAGTTTATTATACTTAAATTATCAATTGACTATTAAATGTATTGTCTAATCTTAAATTTACTAATATAAAATCATTTTTAAATTTCTCGATTAACTAGTAGTTTGGACTTAAAAATATAGTTTTGACGCAGATGAATTGAAACCAGATCGGCTCAGATTTGTAAATTAATTTAATTGTAAATTGTTGATTGAAGTCGACAATCTATGTTTTGACTGATATTGTTCTTAGATATTTCTTTCAATTATCTATTGTCTGTGCCATTTAGTAGCCAAACAAATTAAAGAAGTTAGAATAAAATATTGACACGTTTTATTTGAAAGTAAATCGGCTTGTACTGATCACTATTTCGATTTCGGAAAATGTGACGATTACAAGAAAATTAATTTCGATGGAATGGTCATGATAAAATTAATATATGGAATGAATTTCCATATGTGAATATTGACACCCTGATTGTAGAATTGTTTATTTTAAACAAATTGGCCTTTTCAAATTTACCGTTTTGAGTTTGCAGAGACCGGGATCTGATATCAGCATTATCCGAAACCACTTCGATCCAATAACCACCACGAACCTTTACAGTTTTGATTTTAAAGCCTAGTATGCTAGAATTTAATTAATGTAACAAATTCGGCTATTTTAATAAATATTGTACTTAGACCTATTATCATATCATGGGATTTTCTATAAAAATGTTTTGGATATCGTAAGGGAAAAACCCGTCATATATATGTGTGACACGGTCTTACAAGATACCTTTATTTTTCAAATGATTTTGATAATTTTAATAATCCAAATTGAGAGTGTTTACTCATGCTGCTTTTGCAGACCAACTCGAGTGTTATTTTATTATAATGCTCGGGTCAGACCGAGTGTTATAGATTCAGGTTGCTATGGAGCTCAGGAGATGAACTGGAATACAGGGACGTATTACACGTACTTGATTATATCCCACTGTGTATTGTAGGCTGTATATTCACCACCTTTGAGAACAAGTTATTGTAACTGTCCAGATTTCTTTGTTGATGGTTGTACTCTGATAATTTATATGTATATCAATAGCTGTAGATTCTTTGTATAAAAATATGTTATTATATATTATATTTTATTCCGCCGCGATTGAAAAATTCTGTGTTGTTGTTATTTCGGTCTCTTCTCCTATCTTTTTATTCTTCACCCTTAATGATTCAATATTTTCGGCACTCGATTGCTCGACATGCTATACAGTGAACGTATTCATGTCGATTTTTGAGGGTCGAAAATCCCCGGTCGTTACATGTGGTATCAGAGCAGAAGCTTAAGCGAGAACCTTGTCTTTGGTGGGGATTAATCATTAGAGATAGGGTCGGTAGTACCATAGAATGAGTCTGAGTGTATACACGTATAAGAGAGAGCGTAATTGTTAGTGATATAAAAATATTTTGATATTAATAAATGAAATGATTTTAACTTGGATTTTATATAGAACATAAAAGAATGAACCCTATAAACCGATAAAATCATTCGTGATTATTGATGATGACTGGATGTTATCTTTTTGATTAATTGTTCGATGAATATGAATGTGCATATTATCGCTTATTGATTGATGAGTCGTGCTCGGCCAGTTTATGAGCATCAACTATTGACTGTTGATTTGAGCATTTGACTATGGTTGGAAATTTTGGTTTTTGAAAAATATTTAACCAATTGAGAAACTGCATGTTTAAAATGGAATTTGAAGTGAATATATATTTGAATTTTCTCATGTATCATTTTAAAGAGTAATGGATACCATTAGAAAGTGATATATGAAATATGGTTTATCTAGACATGGTTGATAAATAAACAAAAAGTTATTCAAACTGAAAATTTGAGAGTTTGGATTCCAGGATTTTTGAAATTGGTTTTAAGATTCAGAAAATATATAATAGCATAATTTGAAATTATTTTCCGAAATTGAAGTGTTATAAATGATTTCAAAGTGATTTCGAAAAGGGGTTTTCAAAAGATTTAAAAGAGAGCTTCGTTTTTACTGGTTATGGCTCCAGTAACTCTAAACGAGCCAACAGTTATGGCCGTCTGAAGAATTGATATCCACAGGGTGCAACATATACGGTGCAAGGTGCAACATCCGTCCAAAATGGCAAATTAGTGTCGTACGACTTTTAGAAATGGGTGCATGGATTTGAAACGGTACAGTACCATGGTGCATCACTCTCCAGCGATGGAAAATCGAAGACCAGCCACGATGGTACCGTTTTAACGTAAAAATTCACGTGACGAAAAAACGAAGGGTAAAAAACTTCCGAGACCCGGTTGAGATTCAGATAGTCTTTTTTGGGTATGAAACTGTCCATTGACGGCTTAAAGCTGTCAAAGCCATAGAACTCACAGAGATCTTCGTTTTGACTGGTTATGGCTCCCGTAACTCTAAACGAGCCAACAGTTATGGCCGTCCGAAGAATCGATATCCATAGGGTGCAACATCTACGGTGCAAGATGCAACATCCGTCCAAAATGCCGAAATAGTGTCGTACGACTTTTAGGAATGGGTGCATGGATTTGAAACGGAACAGTACCATGGTGCACCACTCTCCAGCGATGGATAATCGAAGACCAGCCACGGTGATACCGTTTTAACGTAAAAATTCACATGACGAAAAAACGAAGGGTGAAAAACTTCCGAGACCTGATTGAGATTCGGATAGTCTTTTTTGGGTATGAAACTGTCCATTGACATCTTAAAGCAGTCAAAGCCGTAGAACTCACAGAGAGCTTCGTTTTGACAGGTTATGGCTCCCGTAACTCTAAACGAGCCAACAGTTATGTCCGTCCGAAGAATCGATATCCACAGGGTGCAACATATACGGTGCAAGGTGCAACATCCGTCCAAAATGGCAAAACAGTGCTGTACGACTTTTAGAAATGGGTGCATGGATTTGAAATGGAACAGTACCATGGTGCACCACTCTCCAGTGATGGAAAATCGAAGACCAGCCACGATGATACCGTTTTAACATAAAAATTCACGTGACGAAAAAACGAAGGGTAAAAACTTCCGAGACCCGATTGAGATTTAGATAGTCTTTTTTGGGTATGAAACTGTCCATTGACGGCTTAAAGCTGTCAAAGTTGTATAACTCACAGAGATCTTCATTTTGACTGGTTATGGCTCCCGTAACTTTAAATGAGCCAACAGTTATGGTCGTCCGAAGAATCGATATCCACAGGGTGCAACATCTACGGTGCAAGGTGCAACATCCGTCCAAAATGCCGAAACAGTGTCGTACGACTCTTAGAAATGAGTGGATGGATTTGAAATGGAACCGTACCTTGGTGCACCACTCTCCAGTGATGGAAAATCGAAGAACAGCCACGGTGATACCGTTTTAACGTAAAAATTCACGTGACGAAAAAACGAAGGGTAAAAAACTTCCGAGACCCGATTGAGATTCGGATAGTCTTTTTTGGGCATGAAACTATCCATTAACGACTTAATGCTGTCAAAGCCGTAGAACTTACAAAGAGCTTCGTTTTGACTTGTTATGGCTCCCGTAACTCTAAACGAGCCAACAGTTTTGGCCGTCCGAAGAATCGATATCCACAGGGTGCAACATCTACGGTGCAAGATGAAACATCCATCCAAAATGCTGAAACAGTGCCGTATGACTTTTAGAAATGGGTGCATGGATTTGAAACGGAACAGTACCATGGTGCACCACTCTCCAGCGATGGAAAATCGAAGACCAGCCACGGTGATACTGTTTTAACGTAAAAATTCACGTGACGAAAAAATGAAGGGTAAAAAACTTCCGAGACCCGATTGAGATTCGGATAGTCTTTTTTGGGTATGAAACTATCCATTGACGGCTTAAAGCGGTCAAAGTTGTAGAACTCAAAGAGAGCTTCGTTTTGACAGGTTATGGCTCCCGTAACTCTAAACGAGCCAATAGTTATGGTCGTCCGAATAATCGATATCCCTATTAATTTAATTAGAAAGAGAAATAAAATGAAAGGTTTCTCTCTTCATAGTCAATTAATATCATTTCATGACCCAATCAATTTAATTAGAAAGAGAGAGAAAATGGAAGGTTTCTCTTCTCATATAATGTTTATTATACTCTCAATAGTTATCTGTTTTAATGGAAAGGAATGAAAGGTTTCCTTCCCTAAAATTAACTCTTATAAACCATTGCTGAGGTATTTGATGCACTATAATTTTAAACTAAATTAATTTTAAATTTCCTTTTAACCAACTTTAAATAAAATATGATTTTATTTAATGATTTATTAGATTGGATCTAATGTACATTTAGACTTCATAGGCTCATTAAAGATTTAAAATGGTAAATATTTTCGAAATTCACTCATTTCTTCCATTGCGGGCTGGCCCAGTTCCTTCACATCTGGCAGGACTTCCTAGTAAGTTTAAATTTATATATCATTATATATAACCACTTTACAATTTGCTGATTAAGTATAAATGTATAAATTATGTTTTTTCAACATATATACAAGGGGTGGTAGACCTAAAAGAAGAGGTCGTTTCTCTTCGTCAAGCAGACCGACGACGAGGCATCAGTAACGTATGTCTGGCATGAGGATGATAAAGCATACACCATACATGTAAGTATATTTTAAATTATAAGTTATTAATAATGATCATTTTAATTAATTAGTTATAAAATATTATAATAATGTCATGTAATATTTAATTGTATTTAATTTTATGTTACAAGAAAGATTTATGCAAGCACATGCGCAGATGCTCGAGCAATCGGGATGAGAGCTATTGATCACTGATGAGAAGGATGCTATCTTCGACCCCGTTATGGACCCGACACAACAAAATAGGCGCTATGACTACGGCAATCAAGCGGTAATATATAAAAATTAACTAAGTTATAAAAATTGCTTAATTTTTATAAAAGTTACATAATAACTTAAACATATTTCGACTTGTTATGTATGCTCGGGCCTTACAAAAAGCGTATTCAAAGACTCAGAAGAAAGCAGATACTTATTGATCGATACTTATTGCATATAAAAGAATCCAGGAATTTACAGTCTTGCTCAATGTAGCATTCAATCCTCGTGGAATATTTCAGTAGTTTTCGCTTAGGTCAAAAACCTATAATACTCATCAATATGTATTGGCTGCTCGCATTCTAACATTGGGATTCGTATGTTTGGGAAATAAACAATTTGTTAACCCATTTTTTAGCCAAAGCAGATTTCAGGCGGACCTAGAAAATCAAAATAAGGATGAAATGATTCACGAACTTGCATATACGATTAGAATGACATGGAAATTGAACTTGAGAAATTTGGATGGAAAACTGGCTAAGTAAATAAATCGGGGCAGAGTTATTTTTCCTCCATTTTTGCCTCCTGAACATCATGCACTTATTGCACTACTCCAACAACTCATGTTCAAGTGGATTTTCTAGAATTTGATGAGTTATTCAAAGGATCGAAGAAAAGACATTAAAGAAAGCAGGATAATTAAAGCATCGATGGAAGGTCGCTAGAATGAACTTGAATTCTAAGGAAAAGAGCTTGGGATAACTCAAAACGAAGATAGAAAAGTTAGCAAAGAAATGAAGTGGGATTTGCACGAGTAAAAATAACTCGGCACCAAGTTATTTAACTCGGGGCTAAGTTATTCTTTTGACTCGGGGGTCTTCTGTTCCACCTGTGCAACTTCGGGTCGACTTCTGGACTTCAGTGCAAGAGGGCTTCTGACTCCAACCATTGTTTCTCTATAAATAACAACCTATCTACAATTAAAGAGGGATCTGATCTCGACTCTGTTACTGTACCCAGAACTCTATCGAATTTTCTTCACTTCTACTCTCTTCATCAAACACTCAAAACTCCATTGTACGTAAATCTAGATCAGAGATAATTAGTTACAATACGGAGTGAGAACGACTAATAAAATAGATTGGTGTGGACGTAAACCCGAGATTACGCCGAACCACTATAAAAATATTTGTGTGTTCTTGTCTCTCTTCTGCTTTCTCTTTCTTTTACAAATATCCTTTCATAAGAACTAGTGCACCTCTTGAAACATTCAGACTATCCTTCTCGATAGTTACCTTGCATCCCAAAGATGCCAATTGTCCTAAAGAAATTAAGGACTTCTGAAGACCTGGAACATATCGGACACCTGTCAAAGTGCGTATCACTCCGTCAAACATCATAATCCTCACCATATCTTCACCCATTGCTCTACAACTAGCATCATTACCCATAAGAATAGAGCTAGCATCATTAATGAGGCAGAGGGGGGTGTTGTGCATGCTGTTGTGCATCCTTATACACATAGCATGTACAACTACTATTCAATCTTTCTGGGTTTGTAGACCGGCCAGCCTAGTCAAGTTGGACTCCTATACTGTCTTGCTACAATTTCCTACTTTACTCATTCATTTAAGCATCAAAACTTGTGTAATCCGAGTTCATTCTTTCCTATATTTCCAAATGTCATGCCCCTGTGTTCATTCTCACTTCAGTGTATTTAAAATCAAATGCAAACAAGTTCGAGTCTCTAAAACAATCTGTTATGTATGCATATACTACTTGTTACACATATGTCTTAGTTATACTACCAGTTTCATTATTCAGTTCTTGAAATTACATGCTTACAGGTTATAACATAAAGCTAAATTCTTTTATCTTTTACCACTGAGAATAGTTCTATCACATAGTAACTTTAAAGCATTCATTACATCACAGTCGGAGTTCCAGCATAATTCAAATATTACTTACATAGAAGTTCCTTAGCTAAAATAAACATAAAGAGACATTCTTCTACAAAATCATAATTTAGTTAATTAGCAGATTCTTCCTAGCATCACACATCTGCTTTCTTATCACTAGCTTCCTCTTTCCCTGCAAACATCTCATGACCTACTCCATAATACATATGAAGCACCCATTTGATGCAAGCAACAAACAGGTCAGACTTAAGTCTGGTGTAAGTAAAATCACTTGTTAATGCATAAAGACTAATGAAATATGTTCCATTATTACCTTTTCTGTTCTCAGAGGTTAAGTGTTTTACTCAAGGTAATTAAATCACCTTCTCATGTTCAAATTACAAAGTGTTATTCCAGTGGTGTGTGTGTGTTGTTAAATAACATGTGTGTATTCTTAGACTAATTTGTCATCAGAAACCTTAGTCCAGAAAATCATAACAACCATCATACACACACACAGGTTGGTGCTAACACCCAAACATGCACAAACATGCACAAACAATATTCATGGTATTGAGCTAAAGTATCAATCCTGAGTCTACATGTTAGGACTCCCACATACTTCTAGCCTATTTACCCTTGCATGTATAATCATTTCATGTTATTCTAAGGTCCAGTATTACATTCATGGTTGCACTGGTGCACACTGCCTGGAACTACTACCTGGTTTCCAGTGCACTACAAGCTTCTTGGGCATAAACATGCCATGTGCAAACTCACACCCTAACCTTGAGGCAAGCCAACCACTGTGCCATGCCCACTTCCCTCATACTCAATCCTGATAGAGGTGACCCACTTCCTTAGTTTAATTACTAAGTTTTTCTTATGACTCATTTTGGTCTATGTGGTGTCATACCCAAGACGATTGTACATTTAACCAATATAAGCTAACAGATTTCATACAACCATCAATCATTCATCCATTCATGCATTCAACAGCTAGTCAAACATACTTGTATACCACTTCAAGTCAGCTTTACACAGAGACATATCTTAGGCTAAAGTATAGATTAAAGCATTTTCAGAGAGTGAAATGCTACTGTGGTTTCCCCAGTAATATGGTTCTCACAGTCACACCACACATTAAAGTGTATTTGCATGTTACTCAACCCTATGTCCAGAGAACACTTAATGATAGATTAAGGCTTACCACATGGAAATCCCCTTGCACCCTGACCATCTTTTCAGTTGCAAGACATAAGCCAGAGAACCTCTTTCTCTTACTGCCTTACACCCTACTTTTCTTATTAATTCTTGCTTTAACTAAAGATATTCCTCAAGTTCATAAACATATAAATAAAACAGTCATTATTCCATTATTAAATTTTCATGTAAAAGCAAGCATAGGTTAAGTGACAACAAAGTAATGCAATTTACAAAATTTCAGTAACAACTGAAAATTATTAAACTGAGAATGCATGCAAAGCATCAAACAGAAATCAAAATAATCTAAAGGGTACATGGCTGCCTTTCATAGGTCTTAATGCCTTGCCAAGTGAGGGTTTACTCACCAAAGTTCTCCTTCCCAAGTCTTGGTTCAAATCTGCCATGGCTTCTCTAAAACTGCTGCCTGTTTCTATATTTTGTTTTCTGGTTTCTAACCCACAAACATAGGAGGTGGTGATCTTTATGTAGGGGAGCTGCTAGGGTTTTAAGGTCAATTAAGTAATTTATTTTCACCAGAAATCCCGTCACCCAGTCCGGGCTTCACCCCAACAATCCACCCTCTCCACTTTCCCTTTCCCACCATTTCACCTTTTTCCTTGTCTTGGCCATTTTTGGCAAATTCCTTCACACACCATATGCATGACTTTGGCCTGGACATGGTTTTTGTCTTTTCTGGACTTACCATGCATATAGGCTTATGTGTCTAACCAGATATGTGTGTGTCAACCAAATATCGTGCATGTCTTGTATTCATGTATATTTTTTTAACCCACACATGCAACTATGCTCATACTTAATCTATAGGGGTTAGGACTAAAACTGCCTAAGCCACTTATACACTGCAATTAGGCTAATGTGTAGATACTTAACAGGTCATGCATCCATCTACTTTGTATTTTCAACTAAATGGCTTTCTTTTATAAAATAATTAAATTTTTATATGCTTGCTTAAAATATGGGCTGTCACATACACCCCTCCTTTAAGAAATTATGTCCTACAATTTAACACTTCTTCCTGTGTTAGTCATGTGTCAAAACCAAACATGCACACACATTCTTAATTCAACCAAAACATTCAAACAAACACTTGTTCACTTGTTTGCTTGTTCCTCTACATATCATATATATATACACACACATATATATACAAAGACCTGCCATTAAAACATAAAATAGGCTAAGTGTTTGAAGCTTGAAGCAGGAGTATAAACAGAGCAGTAGTTCATCAAATTTCAATACTATGAGTAAAACATTTAAATATTTATTAATACCTGAATATATAAGATGTAAATGAATCCTTGTTATGTCAAATATACATGTGGTTATGCATTCATGCCTTTGCTTATGTGTTTTAGACCTGGTAGTTCTCCTTATAATTCAGAAACCTGTACTTCTTTCTGTCATTGTTTTCATATAAAACACTTTAAGCTTTGGTTTTGAAAATCAATAACTCAACATCTATTTAGTTTTAAAACCTGATTCCAAAACAAAAGTTGGGTGTTTTTGAATATAGATTATCTTAAAAATGGTTTCATTTAAATCCATCAAGCATAGAGAGAGAGAGAGAGAACCTAAAATAACAGTGAGTGAGTCTAATTTGGTCAAGTTTCGACTGTCGCAAATTAATCAATGAATTACACGGTGGTGTTCGTAGTGGGAAAACTTGATTTTTGGAAGTTGTTTGAGAATTTCTAAGGTTGTGTGGTGGGAAAATTTTGGAGTTGGTCGGTTTTGGGGGTTTGGCCAAATTCCAACGAATGGGTCAATGTCGTGGCGTGGTGTTCGGCATATAAGAGTGTGGGGAATGGCTCATGTGGGAAAAATGGTACGATGATTTTTAGAGGTGTGTAGAGACGATACAAGGTAGAAGTAGGGTTTAATGGGGTTTGCGTTTGGACTCGGGTTCGTGGCCAATGGCGAAGTAGAGAGGATGGAAGAGGGATGCGCATAAGGGGGATCAATGAAGGAGACGATGGCGATGCTCTGGGTGGATTCTGGTGACGGATGATGGCCAGTGTTGTCGATGTGAGGTGATTTGGGTGCACGGCATGTTTATAGTTTTTGGTTTGGAAGTTCGAATCTTTGAACTGAGGTATGGGCGGATTTTCAGGTGCGTAGTTGAGTGATAGAGGTAGTGGGTGATCTATGGGAAGGGTTGGTGGCAAAGATGATCGACCAGAGGTCGTGTGCATGCATACGTGCACAGTTTCGTGCACGCGTATGGGATAGGAGAGGGAAGAAAGAAAACTGGAAGAAGGGAAGAGGAGGAGGTAATGGGCCGGGTTTTGTATATGGGCTGGGTTTGGAAAAATTAAAGTAAATATAATTAATTTTTATATTTAATAAAGCTATAAACTTATAATACTATTTTCTTATTCATTCCGAGCATAATCGATGCACAGATTGTTGCATCGTGTCCCTATCGCCTAGTACTTCCATCTGAATAAATATGGTCAAGTTTTTTGCAATGTGAAAACTTACCAATTTAATCGATTCAAGTGAATATATAAGTAATATCTTATTTAGTTTATTATACTTAAATTATCAATTGACTATTAAATGTATTGTCTAATCTTAAATTTACTAATATAAAATCATTTTTAAATTTCTCGATTAACTAGTAGTTTGGACTTAAAAATATAGTTTTGACGCAGATGAATTGAAACCAGATCGGCTCTGATTTGTAAATTAATTTAATTGTAAATTGTTGATTGAAGTCGACAATCTATGTTTTGACTGATATTGTTCTTAGATATTTCTTTCAATTATCTATTGTCTGTGCCATTTAGTAGCCAAACAAATTAAAGAAGTTAGAATAAAATATTGACACGTTTTATTTGAAAGTAAATCGGCTTGTAATGATCACTATTCCGATTTGGAAAATGTGACGATTACAAGAAAATTAATTTCGATGGAATGGTCATGATAAAATGAATATATGGAATGAATTTCCATATGTGAATATTGACACCCTGATTGTAGAATTGTTTATTTTAAACAAATTGGCCTTTTCAAATTTACCGTTTTGAGTTTGCAGAGACCGTGATCTGATATCAGCATTATCCGAAACCACTTCGATCCAATAACCACCACGAACCTTTACGGTTTTGATTTTAAAGCCTAGTATGCTGGAATTTAATTAATGTAACAAATTCGGCTATTTTAATAAATATTGTACTTAGACCTATTATCATATCATGGGATTTTCTATAAAAATGTTTTGGTTATCGTAAGGGAAAAAACCCGTCATATATATGTGTGACACGGTCTTACAAGATACCTTTATTTTTCAAAGGATTTTGATAATTTTAATAATCTAAATTGAGAGTGTTTACTCATGCTGCTTTTGCAGACCGACTCGAGGGTTATTTTATTATAATGCTCGGGTCAGACCGAGTGTTACAGATTCAGGTTAGAGTGCTATGGAGCTCAGGAGACGAACTGGAATACAGAGACGTATTACACGTACTTGATTATATCCCACTGTGTATTGTAGGTTGTATATTCAGCACCTTTGAGAACAAGTTATTGTAACTGTCCAGATTTCTTTGTTGATGGTTGTACTCTGATAATTTATATGTATATCAATAGCTGCAGATTCTTTGTATAAAAAATCTGTTATTATATATTATATTTTATTCCGTTGCGATTGTAAAATTCTATGTTGTTGTTATTTCGGTCTCTTCTCCTATCCTTTTATTCTTCACCCTTAATGATTCAATATTTTCGGCACTCGATTGCTCGACATGCTATACAGTGAACGTATTCATGTCGATTTTTGAGGGTCGAAAATCCCCGGTCGTTACATGTGGTATCAGAGCAGAAGGTTAAGCGAGAACCTTGTCTTTGGTGGGGATTAATCATTAGAGATAGGGTCGGTAGTACCATAGAATGAGTCTGAGTGTATATACGTATAAGAGAGAGCGTAATTTTTGGTGATATAAAAATATTTTGAAATTAATAAATGAAATGATTTTAACTCGGATTTTATATAGAACATAAAAGAATGAACCCTATAAACCGATAAAATCATTCGTGATTATTAATGATGATTGGATGTTATCTCTTTGATTAATTGTTTGATTAATATGAATGTGCATATTATCGCTTATTGATTGATGAGTCGTGCTCGGCCAGTTTATGAGCATCAACTATTGACTGTTGATTTGAGCATTTGACTATGGTTGGAAAATTTGGTTTTTGAAAAATATTTAACCAATTGAGAAACTGTATGTTTAACATGGATTTTAAAGTGAATATATATTTGAATTTTCTCCTGTATCATTTTAAAGAGTAATGGATACCATTTGAAAGTGATATATGAAATATGGTTTATCTAGACATGGTTGATAAATAAACAAAAAGTTATTCAAACTGAAAATTTGAGAGTTTGGATTCCAGGATTTTTGAAATTGGTTTTAAGATTCGGAAAATATATAATAGCATAATTTGAAATTATTTTCCGAAATTGAACTGTTATAAATGATTTCAAAGTGATTCCGAAAAGGGGTTTTCAAAAGATTTAAAAGAGAGCTTCGTTTTTACTGGTTATGGCTCCCGTAACTCTAAACGAGCCAACAGTTATGGCCGTCCGAAGAATTGATATCCACAGGGTGCAACATATACGGTGCAAGGTGCAACATTCGTCCAAAATGGAGAATTAGTGTCCTACGACTTTTAGAAATGGGTGCATGGATTTGAAACGGGACAGTACCATGGTGCATCACTCTCCAGCGATGGAAAATCGAAGACCAGCCACGATGATACCGTTTTAACATAAAAATTCACGTGATGAAAAAACGAAGGGTAAAAAACTTCCGAGACCCGGTTGAGATTCAGATAGTCTTTTTGGGTATGAAACTGTCCATTGACGGCTCAAAGCTGTAAAAGCCGCAGAACTCACAAAGATCTTCGTTTTGACTGGTTATGGCTCCCGTAACTCTAAACGAGCCAACAATTATGGCCGTCCGAAGAATCGATATCCACAGGGTGCAACATCTACGGTGCAAGATGCAACATCCGTCCAAAATGTCGAAATAGTGCCGTACGACTTTTAGGAATGGGTGCATGGATTTGAAACGGAACAGTACCATGGTGCACCACTCTTCAGTGATGGAAAATCGAAGACCAGCCACGGTGATACCGTTTTAACGTAAAAATTCACGTGACGAAAAAACAAAGGGTAAAAAACTTCCGAGACTTGATTGAGATTCGGATAATCTTTTTTGTGTATGAAACTGTCCATTGACGGCTTAAAGCGGTCAAAGCCGTAGAACTCACAGAGAGCTTCGTTTTGACAGGTTATGGCTCCCGTAACTCTAAACGAGCCAACAGTTATGGCCGTCCGAAGAATCGATATCCATAGGGTGCAACATATACGGTGCAAGGTGCAACATCCGTCCAAAATGGCGAAACAGTGCTGTACGACTTTTAGAAATGGGTGCATGGATTTGAAACGGAACAGTACTATGGTGCACCACTCTCCAACGATGGAAAATCGAAGGCCAGCCACGCTGATACCGTTTTAACATAAAAATTCACTTGACGAAAATACGAAGGGTAAAAACTTCCGAGACCCGGTTGAGATTCAGATAGTCTTCTTTGGGTATGAAACTTTCCATTGACGGCTTAAAGCTGTCAAAGTTGTAGAACTCACAGAGATCTTCATTTTGACTGGTTATGGCTCCCGTAACTTTAAATGAGCCAACAGTTATGGCCGTCTGAAGAATCGATATCCACAGGGTGCAACATCTACGGTGCAAGGTGCAACATCCGTCCAAAATGCCGAAACAGTGTCGTACGACTCTTAGAAATGAGTGCATGGATTTGAAATGGAACCGTACCTTTGTGCACCACTCTCCAGCGATGGAAAATCGAAGAACAGCCACGGTGATACCGTTTTAACGTAAAAATTCACGTGACGAAAAAACGAAGGGTAAAAAACTTCTGAGACCCGATTGAGATTCAGATAGTCTTTTTTGGGCATGAAACTGTATATTGACGGCTTAAAGCTATCAAAGCCGTAGAACTTACAGAGAGCTTCGTTTTGACTAGTTATGGCTCCCATAACTCTAAACGAGCCAACAGTTTTGGCCGTCCGAAGAATTGATATCCATAGGGTGCAACACTGTGTAGTTAATGCCCGGCTATTATCCCGCTATAACCCTACTATATCTCATAGCGGATTTCTACCGCTATGATATTTTCATATAGCCCCAAAATATAGCCTTTCCGCTTTAAGCCCCGCTATTTCCGCTATATCCCGTTATTCCCGCTATATTCCGCTATTTCCGCTATATCTTCTTTAATAAAATGAACTGAAAAATTGCATTTATACATTATGAAAACTATGAAACTGATTTATTTGATTTAATTTTTAATATATTTTCAGAATGAAAATACTCAAATATTCTACTAAATTCAATTATGTTATATAACAGTTTTACGTTTATTTAAAGTATATTCGCATATGTTTTTATTTAAAATTATTTATGTATTAATTATAATTCATTTGAATGATATTTTTTTCATTTAATTACCATTTATATATCTGTAAAAACATGAAGTACGAGTTTTATATGCTATTTTAGAGTCATCCGCTATATCCCGCTATAACCTTGTTGTATCCCCGCTATGACTTTTTGTACCTCCACCGCTTTGAATCTGCCGAGCGCTTTAACCGCACAGGTGCAACATCTACGGTGCAAGATGCAACATCCGTCCAAAATGCCGAAAGAGTGCCGTACGACTTTTAGAAATGGGTGCATGGATTTGAAACGGAACAGTACCATGGTGCACCACTCTCCAGCGATGGAAAATCGAAGACCAGCCACGGTGATACCGTTTTAACGTAAAAATTCACGATGAAAAAACGAAGGGTAAAAAATTTCCGAGACCCGTTTGAGATTCGGATAGTCTTTTTTTGGTATGAAACTATCCATTGACGGCTTAAAGCGGTCAAAGCCATAGAACTCACAGAGAGCTTCGTTTTGACAGGTTATGGCTCCCGTAACTCTAAACGAGCCAACAATTATGGTCGTCTGAATAATCGATATCCCTATTAATTTAATTAGAAAGAGAAAGAAAATGAAAGGTTTCTCTCTTCATAGTCAATTAATATCATTTCATGACCCAATCAATTTAATTAGAAAGAGAGAGAAAATGGAAGGTTTCTCTTCTCATATAATGTTTATTATACTCTCAATTAGTTATCTGTTTTTATGGAAAGAAATGAAAGGTTTCCTTCCCTAAAATTAACTCTTATAAACCATTGCTGAGGTATTTGATGCACCATAATTTTAAACTAAATTAATTTTAAATTTCCTTTTAACCAACTTTAAATAAAATAATATTTTATTTAATGTTTTATTAGATTGGATCTAATGTACATTTAGACTTCATAGGCTCATTAAAGATCTAAAATGGTAAATATTTTTGAAATTCACTCATTTCTTCTGTTGCGGGCTGGCCCAGATCCTTCACATCTGGCAGGACTTCCTAGTAAGTTTAAATTTATATATCATTATATATAACCACTTTACAATTTGCTGATTAAGTATAAATGTATAACTTATGTTTTTTCAACATATATATATAGGGGGCGGTAGACCTAAAAGAAGAGGTCGTTTGTCTTCGTCAAGCAGACCGACGACGAGGGATTAGTAACGTATGTCTGGCATGAGGATGATAAAGCATACACCATACATGTAAGTATATTTTAAATTATAAGTTATTAATAATGATCATTTTAATTAATTAGTTATAAAATATTATAATAGTGACATGTAATATTTAATTGTATTTAATTTTATGTTACAAGAAAGATTTATGCAAGCACATGCGTAGATGCTCAAGCAATCGGGATGGGAGCTATTGATCACTGATGAGAAGGATGCTATCTTCGACCCCGTTATGGACCCGACACAACAAAATAGGCGCTATGACTACGGCAATCAAGCGGTAATATATAAAAATTAACTAAGTTATAAAAATTGCTTAATTTTTATAAAAGTTATATAATAACTTAAACATATTTCGACTTGTTATGTATGCTCGGGCCTTACAAAAAGCGTATTCAAAGGCTCAGAACAAAGCAGATACTTATTGATTGATACTTATTCCATATAAAAGAATCCAGGAATTTACAGTCTTGCTCAATGTAGCATTCAATCCTCGTGGAATATTTCAGTAGTTTTCGCTTAGGTTAAAAACCTATAATACTCATCATTATGTATTGGCTGCTCGCATTCTAACATTGGGATTCGTATGTTTGGAAAATAAACAATTTGTTAACCCATTTTTTTAGCCAAAGCATATTTCAGCCGGACCTAGAAGATCAAAATAAGGATGAAATGATTCACGAACTTGCAGATACGATTAGAATGACATGGAAATTGAACTTGAGAAATTTGGATGGAAAACTGGCTAAGTAAATAAATCGGGGCAGAGTTATTTTTCCTCCATTTTTGCCTCCTGAACATCATGCACTTATTGCACTACTCCAACAACTCATGGTCAAGTGGATTTTCTAGAATTTGACGAGTTATTCAAAGGATCGAAGAAATGACATTAAAGAAAGCAGGATAATTAAAGCATCGATGGAAGATCGCTAGAATGAACCTGAATTCTAGGGAAAAGAGCTTGGGATAACTCAAAACGAAGATAGAAAAGTTAGCAAAGAAATGAAGTGGGATTTGCACGAGTAAAAATAACTCGGCACCAAGTTATTTAACTCGGGGCTAAGTTATTCTTTTGACTCAGGGGTCTTCTATTCCACCTGTACAACTTCGGGTCGACTTCTGGACTTCAGTGCAAGAGGGCTTCTGACTCCAACCATTGTTTCTCTATAAATAACAACCTATCTACAATTAAAGAGGGATCTGATCTCGACTCTGCTATTGTTCCCAGAACTCTACCGAATTTTCTTCACATCTACTCTCTTCATCAAACACTCAAAACTCCATGTACGTAAATCTAGATCAGAGATAATTAGTTATAATACGGAGTGAGAACAGCTAATAAAATAGATTGGTGTGGACGTAAACTCGAGATTACGCCGAACCACTATAAAAATATTTGTGTGTTCTTGTCTCTCTTCTGCTTTCTCTTTCTTTTACAAATCTCCTTTCATAAGAACTAGTGCACCTCTTGAAACCTTCAGACTATCCTTCTCGATAGTTACCTTGCATCCCAAAGATGCCAATTGTCCTAAAGAAATTAAGGACCTCTGAAGACCTGGAACATACCGGACACCTGTCAAAGTGTGTATCACTCCGTCAAACATCATAATCCTCACCATACCTTCACCCATTGCTCTACAACTAGCATCATTACCCATAAGAATAGAGCTTCCCTCTCGTCCAAAGAAAGAACTGAAGTAATCCTTATTAGACGCCATATGGATGACGCCCCCGAATCTAGCACCCAATGGTCTGAGATATCCGACACTGTTGCAGACAACACATCGAGATACAGACTTCTCCACCACAAATGATGAAGATCCATCTTCTTCCTCCTTCTTCAAATCTGGACAATCCTTTTTCCAATGACCATATTTCTTGCAGATAAAGCACTTCCCGTCCTTAGACTTTCCTCTCCTGCCATTACCGGGCTTCCTGGACTTGGAATTCCCTCCAGAGTGCCAATTCTTCTTATCTTCTCTTCTTCTTTCAACAAACAGGGCGTGACTACTACTTCCACCTCTACCTCCTTCACTTATCTCCTTTATCCGATCTCTTAATCCCTCAGATAGAAGGCCTGACTTCACATCTTCCACTGTAAATGTGTCTCTAGCGAAGATAAGGCTGTTACCGAAACCCGTGTATTGTTCCAGAAGAGAACACAAAAGAATCATTGTCATTTGCTTCTCATCTATCTTTAAGTCAACAGTCTTCATCTTCATCACGAGATCATCAAAGAAATTAAGATGTTCCTTCACTAAAGTACCCTCTCTCATCCACATGGTGAAAAATATCTTTAGCAATATCAGACGGTTAGTCATAGATTTCTTTAAGTAGAGATTCTCTAGCTTGGTCCAAATGCCACCAGCAGTGGTCTCACTGCTAATCTCTGAGATGACATTCTCTCCCGTACCTAGTTGTAAAGTAGTAAATGCTCATTTCTCCATCTCCTTCCTTTCCGCGACTGAGATGTTAGCAGTCAACTCCTCAGAGGCAAACACTACTGGATGGACTTCATTCCTCATTAGAACATCCTCCATTGCCACTTCTCGAAGTCTTTATCCTCATTCCATTTCTCAATTGCCAACTGTGAACCTGAGGCGATATACATTCCTCTAGTATAGGGACTTGTAACAACTGGAGTCGCTTCATCTCCTGCCATAGTGTCTAACACTCTTCAATCAACCTTGTAGCTCTGATACCAGACTGTTGAGGAAAATCCCTTCAGATGATCAATCTAAGGGAAAAAACCCAACGCAGCGGAAAACAACTGGATCATTATTGTAGTGAGACGATACAAACAGAGATAAACACCAAAACAGATAGTCACAGATCAATGCAATGCAGAAAAATAAATAATACCAGTATATATCACTACAACAAAAAAGACTTTTCACAGCGTTTTTAAAAACGCTGTATAACGACATGCGGTCGTTGACCCTAAATTTTTAACTGCAAAATATAAACGCTGTCAAAAACCCACTTTCTACAGCGTTTTTTAAACGCTGTTAATAATTTTTCTACTACAAGGTATAAACGTTGTTAATAGTTTTCTACTGCAAGGTATAAACGTTGTCGTAGGGATATGCATTTTTTTCCCAATGAATTGACAGCAATGTATAAACGTTGTCGTAGGGATATGCATTTTTTTCCAATGAATTGACAGCAATGTATAAACGCTGTCGTAGGGATATGCATTTTTTTTTCAAAGAATTGACAGCAATGTTGTGCCATTGCAATATTCACACATATCATTAATATAAACTACATTTAATTATATTTTAATCAGTTAATGTACATAACCTAAACAAATCAAACTAAAAATTGTAAAATAAAAGCATAACTATTAATCACTTCCATAAAATAAGTTGAACACAATATCCATGAACAAAGTTTACATAAACCCGTAAAGAGAGATAAAATTTATAAACCAACTACATACAAAATTAGACAAATGCACAATATCTAAAAAGCAAGTTTGCATCTAATATTATCGACAAAACGTGCATAAAAGTAGTTCAAATACAGGCTGAAAATGAAAAGTGGCAGTACGAAGATAGTTAGACATTGATTTACTGAATTGTTGCCAACAGGGCAGTCTAAACTCGGCAAGATTCCTCCTTCCGTCTTTTTTTCTTGACTTTTTGTTGTTGAGCTATCACTAACCATGGCTTTGTCAACATCCTATGAGTAGTAATTACAGTAAGCTTTAGACGTATAACTGTTAGTTAAATATAAAGAGTACAATTTCCAGTTGAAAAAAAATGTGTTTTTCAATAAACATGTAACTGGAAGTTCTATGCAATATTTGCACAGTGATATATTTAATGCATATTTTTCAAGTTGCAGTAATTTTATCAATCACATACTTTTACTTGATAAGGCAGTTCTAGTGAATATATCAAATCGGTCGAAACATTTCTTGCATTTGTGAGTCTATTGGTAGGAAACTAAACTATTACTTCGCGTGAATGCTATTTTCTTTTTTGGCTAGTAGCTCCTTTAATTTCCTAACATTACCTGCAGCAAATCAAAAGAAACTAAAAATATTTTTAGACTGAAAAACAAATAATAGAAGGATATTTTGGAAATATAATATATAGTTGTTAGCTTTATTTGATTATATACATCTGGATGTAATTACTCTGTCATATGAATCTATGATTGGGGAATATTTTGTTCCTTTCACCTACCCAAAATAAGAAGCAACTTTTCAAAAGATGAAAACACTGCCCTGTTTAAAACGGTTGAGAACAAAGCACCCTTATTCAATTATTTTAATATATATATTCTTATTAGACTTACGACTAAATATTGCATCTACACCACCTATTTGATCTAAATTACTACCGTACCAGTTTAAACTTAAGACTAATATTGCATCTGAAGTCAAATACACTGTAGATTACAAAACAATACCTTGAGTAGGCTTTCTATATTCATAGAAACGGTTACTCATCTGTATTCCAGATTTTTGAAACAGAACAATTTCTACTTTTACCCGCATCAAGGTTTTAATCTTGGTTAAGAAACTTTCGAATCAATATTACTAATAGAAAAAACATGATGGCTTGAACCTTCTACTAAGCTGTTGCCAATACTTAGCACCTAATCGATCAAAATATTCGTTACTAAAATACATGGACCAATACTTCCCAGTAAAAGGTCTAGATTATTAAATAAAATAGTATGGTTAGCCTTTTTTAATTTCTCTAAAAATCTGTACAAAATAACATCAATATATTCTTTTAAGTTGTAGGTCCAAGTTACCGCTAGGCTTCCAAAAAACCCATGCACTTAATTAAATTATAGGTCCAAAATAATATAAGGTTTAGCTTAAACATGATATTAATTTTTTGACAATCATGTGAATTAGTATAATATCTACGTCAGAGCTCTAAATTATCAAATGCACATTCTGGGCATGACAAGCCTACACTAGAATTATATAGAAAGAAGGAAGCAAATTTAGGTTGACAAAATTACTATGACAGTATGGTACATCCAGGCCTGCACTTAAATCAATTAATTTTATGCCCTGGCTGATGCCATTCATGTTTCGACTATAAAATCTAAAAAGCATATGTTCCATATTACTATAGTCTTGTCTATCCATCAATATATCTATCCTTTATGCTACCACTTACACTTCATATTTTAGTTTTGTTGTTAAATAAAACACTTGCTAACATGAAGAAAACACTTGCTAACATGTATTCTTGACAGCAATGCATGGTAAAGAATACATTGATTAAGAAACTAAGAGAGGGAAAGAAATAAAGAAAAATTAAATTGTTAAATAAAAGCAAACATTAAATTTGATAACCACTCCTTTATTCACTAGAAAGGTCTTTGGATTCATCGGAAGAGAAAGTAGCTAAAACTGCTGTACCGAGTGCATACCATTAAATTTGATATGTTTCATTTGATTTATTTCAATCGGTAAACATGCTAAAAAAGTTTGAGGTTTCAATCCAAGAAAAGGAAAAGTCAGCAACATGCTAAAAAGGCTAAAAACAACCGGTAAACACTTCATTATATTTGTTTTACCAATTTGAGATAGATAAGGTTATGGGTCGGATTCGGTTAGAACTTAGAAGCAAGCTGAAGCAGACATCAAACCTTTTCCAGCAGGTCAAATGAGATCATTCATTATCATAGCATACCTTATATATAGTCTAAAAGAAATGATGGTCACATGATGGACACATGATCATTGCAAGAGCAAAAGGTCCATTAGCCGTAAGTATAAATTAAGTAATTAACTTCAAGTGCCAATATTAAAACTTACCATTAAACATAGTAGCATAATAATCACCTATTTATGTTGTATGACAGCGTGAGAATCATTCAAATAGAAAAGTCACAAGACTACTACTCCTACCTCAACTATTTCTAGGAAAGTGAATCATGCTGATTTTCACCTTCCTAATATGGTTCATGTATCAGAAACTTAAACAATACCTTGTTACGTGGTGGAATGCATGTGAATAATGTGTCGATTCTAAAGGTGGTACTGGATCACATCAATCTTCCTTGGGATTTTCCATCCTCATCACAATGTGCCAACTGGAAAAAGAACATGGATAATCATCTTTCATTGCTGTACATAAAGGCCAGATACATTGACTTACAAACTAGTCTTGAAAAAGATAACAAGTCCCAACCTCGAGCATGTTCTAATAATCAAAGAATTGTTGACATATGTTGAATAAAATCATCTTTTTTTATTCAAATCAGTGAAGATGAATGCAGCTACCTATCAATCTTCATTTCAGTGGCTTGTTTCACGTTCTCAAGAAAAACTTCCACCGCCTCGCAGTCGATATTAAGGTTCTTTTTCCCCTGATAATGTACCATTAGTAGTTTAAAATCAAAGCTAATTTTACATGGATTGAGTATTATTAATGGATAAAATGAGCGGTTCGGAGTTGAAAACTGAAAATACAAGAGAACAATACATGGGAACCAACTTATCCAACCAAATAAAAATGGAAGGTCGTTTCCAGTACCAAGAGGAACAGTGGCAATTGGAGGAGGATGATATAGCTTAAGATCGGAAACAACTCCTAAAAGCCAGCTTGCAGTACCATGACTTAGCATGATTACTTGGTTAATGTAGTACTGTAATTTTGTTTTGGGATTAACATGGTTAAAGGTGTAACTAAGCAACACAGTAAGGGTATGTGGCTATGGACGGTGCTTACACTACAGGTTAAGGCAATGAAACAAACAGGTGTGACAAATACTTGATTAAAAATATATTATTATAGCATAATTCAAGCTTGGATGAACTGTGGCCTGTGGACAGTCTCAGGCCTGCATAACCGCTTGCAAAATACCAAACAACCGATTGTATGACTCTTTATTTTTTAAACTTTTACATGAAAGTTTTGTACTGTCTCCAACCCGTTGTACTTAAAAAACCAATAGAATTTGTGCAAACTTGTTGCTAGCTATATGTTTCAAATTACAGACAAATGATTCAAAATCGAAATTGATTCTAAATCGCCAGATTCATTTACACGATTATGTGCTTCTATAGACTCACATTTTCAGGTGTTTGATACCAAAATCACTTCATACATCTAATATTAGTATTTTAAAAATTATAGATATAACTAAAAATATATTCTGATATTGATATTTAGAAATTACTGAAGGGTGCACAACATTCTTATTCTAAAATGCAGACCAGAAATTTTTACTCAAGCTCAAAAATTTTAAGAACTTACCTGAGAGGATGTTAAAATGCTATTTTACATGGATTTAATTGGTATAGATCTGAGGTCTCAAGTGGTTGAAGTCATCCGGTTTTCCTTGATATCGGTTCTAGCATAAATTTGACTTTTGAAATTGAATCGATAATTTAGAGCAAGAAGTCCTACACTAGGAGTTCATCTATTTTAACTCCACAGGCGAAGATTTATAACTTGATGGTGGGATTGATCCAAATCTGAAGCTGAATTAAGAAACGTTTACACCATTACTTGGTTTCAACACCTACGAAAGGAACGATTTGACTTAATCCCTATCCGCAATCATTCAACGTCACACGATTTTGGGTATAGACTTTAGGCACTTGTGATAGGATTTTAGGAGAACACGTGAATCATCAGCAGCCTACACCCCAGATGCAGCATCTCAGGTAAGCATTTCAAGCAGCATGACTAACTCGAAGAAACGGCAACTGCATCTACTCGTTGACAACCGCAACAACGTGATATCCAGGTCCCAACAGTGCATCTCTCGATTTCAGGTAGAGGATCATCGATCATGGCAGTAAGCACAGAGCTTCTCTTAGCACTTCAGATCAGAACGAAGATGAATTCAAGGTGTTAGGGCTAGAGCAAACTAGATGTTGCAGGCGAAACTAGAGTACGAACGAAATTTCATGGGAGATTTCACATATATTTTAGGGTTTTAATTAGGTTTAAAATAATTTTGGGGAAGATTGGTAGTCGATTGTTTTCTTGCTTTACGCGGGAGAGAAGAAATTATGGCGGCCAGGTAACCGTGTAATGAAACGAATCTAAAAATAAAGCAGGTCACTTTAAACAGCGTTTCAGATTCCAAAATTTACTTTACAAAATACTTTTATCAGCATTCACAATGAAAACGCTGTCCGTTATTGCAGTGAAAAGCACATTTTCTTGTAGTGTATAGTGGTTCCACTACCGCGAGGTAGTGTACGTCCACTTGGAGAGAGGAGATTTTATTAATCACTGAAAGATTATAGTTACAAGATTGATTCACTTTTGGAGCCTATACATAAGAAAAATCAACAATACAGACAAAATTCTGCAGAGTTTCAGCTTTCTAGGATGACTCTGAAATTGGCTGAAATTAGCTCTCAATTTCAGCTGTCATTGTTGTCTAGAAGCTCCACAATTTATAAAGTGAAGATATGAGGAGGGGTAGCTGCTATATGGAAGCTCAGGCTTTGGTTCGGCATCTTGGTTCGACATGTTTGGTCCAGCATATGACACTTGGCATTTGGTTCGGCATAGTACACTTCAAGTCTGGACCGGAAACTCTCAATTGCCGAACGAGAAATCTGGACCGGTCTTCCTCTTCACCTACTTGGTTCGGCAAATACCGAACGAAATACTTCACATGGTTTTTAACTTGTACAAATTAATCTGCTTGCAAAGTTTGTAATAAAAGACGAAATACTTCACATGGTACATAACCATTTAGAAGATAAAAACCTAGACATTCCACAGTCGTAGTTTACCAAAAAAAGCGAAGATAGGTTAACATCTAAAGCTTTATCATATTCAAATTTTCAATTGAGACGTAGACTGTTCCTTCCTTATAATAACGAAATGCACATTGAAGGTTTATCATATTCACGTTAATAAATAAAATGAAGCAAACTGAAGTATTATATAGAGATGACTGTAATATAGAGAAGGAGATGCAAATTAAGATTTGCCTCTAATGATCAAGCCCCTAATGAAATTTGGGGGCGGATTGTATCATTAAATTGCCCCTAACATTCCTGATGCCAAATAAGCAACTGTGACATGCAGAGGCAGTTACTTTTTACTGTCCTTTTAGGTACATATTGAAGCAAATCCATATGCATCTATTAGTGTTAATTTGACTAAATTAATACAAAATAAAATCAGTAACGGCCATATATTTATTTATATATAATGGTAATTTCTCTCTCAATATTGCTTTCAGGCAATCAGTAATTTACATGCTATCAAAATTTAGACAAAGTACATATAAACATGAACAAAAACATGAATATAATATAAAATTTCAACATGCAGGATATCCAAAAGCTAATTAAAAATAAACCATTGACATTTCAAGTATTCAATACAACTCCATAAAACCAATTATCAGCTAAACATACAAAAACCAAATCGAAACAGAATTATATGTCAAATATCCAATAATACATCACCATAGATTTTCTTAAGAAACGTCTATAAACCTAAGTAAATCGAAATCTCTCGGGGCAACACAATATCCCTTACATTAGAGATTAAGAAGCATGTGCAAATGTGCATCACTTATTTAACTCAACACTTGGTTTCTTTGCATTTGTCCCCAGCTGTATAAAGAAAGAAAGAGAGAAAATGTTATTTAAGACCATGAATTATAAGCTATAAACATTTAATATTCAGATAAAATTTAGATAACTAACTTAAATTGCATATATTTTATGTAGTTTAACATACTTTGACACCCTCAATCAACGTCTTCTTCTGCTTTCCAATCATCAATCGATAGTCTCCATGAAACACGAAAAGAGAATGTGTCCTCATGTTAATTTGGACATAATAAATAGAGTTTTCAAATATTGATATTTACTATCCAAGAAACATAAAAGACATAATATTAATCTAGACTGAATAAATAGAGTTTTAAATGTTGATGTTCAATAGTTGTAGCAAGCAGTACCCATGCAATGTTGAAATAATATTGTTAGGTTGGGAAAAGGAATGGTATTTCATTTAATTTTATATATAATTGGAAAACATCAATTTGAAGCTTTTAATATTACATAAATAACCCTTAAACAACAAATTAATATGAGGGCACCTTCATCATTTCCCACCTTCACCTCTAGAATGTTCTAATAATCTCACTATCTCTAACAAATATCTTTCATCTTAATTATTCCTTTATTGGCGTTGCCATCTTTCCCATAATGCCCACTGTGGGCATCTGCATTTCTACGAAGTTCACATTTCTTGCATCTATTCTTTAACTCTATGCTTTCAAGTATCTATTTCATATCAAACTTTGATTATTTTTCTTACGTTTTCAAATGTCCATTGTAGTAAAATGATTAAATGGTGGAATCTAAAGATGTGAAGTCTAAACCGTACTGCAATTTGGGATTTGGGTTCTTATTTATCATTCCCCTTTTCATTACAACACATTTGTTTTTCTAATAAAATAAGTGATTTTTACATAATTTTTAAATCATTTATGTGTAATTTAGAAACTTCCTAATTTTGAAATTAAGTTGCATCCTATCTGCAGTCTTGTTCAACAACGAAACTAACGGTTTTGATAATTGATTAACATGCAACATCTAAACAACTTGAATTGAGTGAAAAGTAAATTTAATTCTCTTACGCGTTGGGGATTATAGTACGCATGACTTTCACATAACTATAAGTTTGTTTCTTCATTCTCTTCGGTGGTTTTAAATTTGTATCAAATATAAGTTACAAGTTTGTATTACGAATATTATTTGAATATTTCGAACTGGTTAGTCCAAATGAATACGCAATTAATGTAGTTCTTTATAAAAGCAAGTATTATTGCTAAAAGCAAGAATTATTGCTTCATATATCTATGTGGTGCATACAACAATAATGTAACAGAGTTTGTTTGCTGTTGTCGTTATTTATCATAATTTAAGGATACTCTGATGACGTTGCTGCTTTTATTTCCAAACATGTATTGATCATGTTAAACCAAACTAGATTATGAACCATGATTGGACATATATGCTTCATTTAAGACTTCATTTTATCCAAAAAGCCGAGTTATGTTGAATTTCGTATTTCATTACGATGACACCTTTACCTCTGACTTTCATAAGATGAAAGCAAATAATTTGTTCTGACAAATGAAGCATTAAGGGTGCAAAAATTAAGTTTGGAAGAGCAATTAGCGTATGCGAATAGTTTACGTCCGATGTATCGGAGATACGTCGAACGTAAAAATTAAGTCAGTGTTCCACCCGAGAATTTTGCCGCTTGAAAATAGAGAGTTATTCTGGGAGCGGTTTCTTACGTCCGACGTATCTTCGATGCGTTAGACGTAAAAAATGTTATACCAGTATTTTAAGGATTTAATTTTTACATCTTACCTAACCTGTAACCTCTAATCCAATTTATTCGCGAACGCTCTAACATCTAACCTCCAACATCTAACCTCTAATCCAATTTGACCGCGAACGCTCCCTAATTAGGTTGCCCAAAATAGGAAATAAATCGTTATAGGATTTATTTTATTCATCCATAATAGGTTGACCAAAATCAGGAAGAAAATAAAACATTTTAATTAGTAATAATCAATACGACAAATGTGGCTGTAGGATTAATTATTGCATAATTCATGCAAGTAATGCATTATTTTGGTTAAATAATTCTAAATGGTATAGATGAATGCTATAAAAGGGAGGACCTTTTGGTCATGCATAATTATTTGAATTTAGCATTTGTAAAGTTTGATTTTGAGTCGCTAAATCTTGATTTTGAGTATAAATGTTTATAATTAACCCCACTATTTGTGTTAAACCTAAAAGAAACAATTAATTTATTGTGTTTACTACTTCAATAATGGATTGGATACCATAGTTTAAACAGGGAATCTCATGGTTTGTGATAATTAACATATTCCCTGGTATGTATAATGTGAGATCATAAATGCTAGGGTTTTTTTTATTGTAATTTAGTGGTTAAAAAGCTTATGCAATAAGCTCATGGACTATTTTTTTTATTGTATTCATCTCATACAACAATGGGTTATGGGTTATAACTAAATAATGTAGCTGAAGTCATAAACATAAAATTGACGTACAAGACTCATTGAGGATAGAAATGAAGTCGGGGCATGTTGTTGATGGTCTGGTTAATAGAGCATTAAAACAGAACGACAACTTATAAGCGGAACCACACTCTAAAGCAAAAAGTATCTATAACTATTAACTATACTATTAGACTATTCATACCATATATGGTATATATTCTATAACTTCACATAGTAATCTGACATTAGAAATTCAGCATTGTTCGATTTTCCCCATTTGTAAACGTATTTAAATGAAAGATATTTGTTTTCTATCAAAGTGTACGTTAATTAAAGATCTTATTCTACTGAAACTATTTTTACATTATATGCTAAACTGTATCCTCTATTATAGCGTAAAAAGTAGCAGTATGCATCAATGATCAATATACAAAATATACCCTGTTTATATTGCATCTTCCATCAACAGTTTTGTATGGGCAATCATGTGTCAATTCAACCATTGTTAACAGTAAATTCAAAACCATACTCCATAAGACAACCATTGCATCCATGGTTGATCCCTTCTACAAAAGCTATGGTTGAGAAAGCCCAACAACTCCTATCAAAGATGAAAGTAGAACGGTTAACTTTCACATAAGTTATAAACCAAAAAAAAATGTTTGATGTGTATTGCTAAACTAAACCATGACATAAAAAAGTCTTAAAATTTGATGGTGCAAAAACATAATTGGATGGCAGAATTAAATATAAATGTGTCCAGTATGAGTTATGATATCTAGATGGTGACTGAAATTGCAAAACCTTATATACAAGTACAATAGTTTGCATACTTATCATAAACAAATGATGTTTTGCTTATGCAGTGAATAATTGATTTATTACAAGAAATGTCAAACGTGTTAAATGAAAATTCTGATTATTAGATCATCTTCATGTGGGTCTAACAACTCTTTATTTTTACAAGTACAACAACATCATTCCAATCGAGTTTCAACAAACCGCGCCATAATATATTCTTTGGTTTGCATGGCTGATGTGAAATATATAGTTGTTACTAAGTCATATTTATAAATATTTTTAACTGTTCCAACTTAGTAATTATAATCATGAATCAAGCTTATGGGGTAAACCCTAATAAAACTATCAAAGTTATGAGCAACAGTATTGGCTTAACAAAAATCCTGTACATTCCTTCGTTGGGAGCGACATTCACTTTATTTTACCTGAGCATCATGTTCAACTTTCGATTTACACCCTTACGGTAATACAATATTCAACTTTCTACATGATAATAACCCGAAATGTCTATACCAATCAACATCAATATCCAACACGAGTAAAATATAACTCACAAAGTTAGAAGGGTATGCCCAAGAATAAATTCATTTCAGTAGAGAGCATAGATCACAAATACTAACAAATGACGGTAGTTGCCGTACAAACATAAATAACTATCACATCAACATCAGACCAATTACTGACACATGCATTCGTTAATTTGGACTGAAATCAATCACAGACCAACCAACCATACTGATTTAACACAGCTAAAACTACGTACAGATTAACTCCAAATATATAATGACAGCAATTCAATAAATTTACGTAGGCTATATTATCTTTGAAATAGTGATTGCATTATCAAGTAGTTGTGTATTTTCAACTAATATATTCTAGAAAAAGAATCGTTGAAAAAACTAATTTTAGATACCTAGAATTTCAAATCACGGCATACTACTAAACATCAATTAAAGTCGATATCAGCACAATACCGTTTTGGCAATAACAGCACCCAATCCAACGTCAAAAGCCCTTTTCATAACAGTGCAATTAGTTTCAGGTGGACCTAATCCGATAACAAATGAGTTAGGCATGTCTAACCCGTTGACCTGAACGCCCAGGTCCAGTTCAGATCCCACTGCCGCTCACACCTGGAACCCAAAAGTTCGTGTTCTAAGATTGAAGCGGGTTAAGGTAAAGTAGGAATATGAGGCTATGGAAATTGAGCTGCTGCAACTGCAGCTAAGTGATGATGACGCAGCCATTTTCTCCCTTTGTAGGATTTGAGAAGAAAGATTTCGATTTAGGATGTGAAGGTGGAATTTGGGAGATGAGGGTAGAATCAATTTTAGGGACGCCATGGATTAAGTTACTTTTAGGGTCTTGATTTTTTGGTTGGGGATAACAGATAGTAATGAAAGAAGAGAAAGTGGTGAAACATTTACGGCTTCTAACTGCAAAAATAAAACAAAATAATAAATAGGTCCGTCTTATCTTAGTTCAGTTTCTCTGTGTTGGAAAAATGTGAGTTGAATAAATCTTTATTGCGTCGGGAAATTTTGTTTTGACTTCAGATTGGCATTATTAGTGTTTTTGTGGGCCTTTTTGTGGGCCTTTCTTTTGATGGTTATCATTCACAATTATTGGAGGGTCGTCTGTAACGTGGTATCACTTAGGTTCAAAATTCTGTTTTCCGTTTCCGTTCCGACGATTGTTAATTTTAAATTTTCGGTTCCGTTTCGAAAATTCCGCTTTAATTTTCATTTTCTAATTCCAAGTACTTTTTTGCTTTAATTTGCTATATGCGTTATTAAATATCCAGTAGTGTCATAAATTTATAGTAATTTTTTACATTAAATATAAAATACACGTTAATTAAAAATCCATTGGGTAAGATTCTGCATTGTTTATTTGAGATTTTCAAACTTTGATTAATTTTGAAGTTTTTATTATGATTCGATGTGAGTTAACAAAAGTATAACAACTTTTTTCATAACACTATATGATTACTTCTCTATTTATTTTTTGTCCAGATTAATTTGCTTTTTATTATTATTATATATTTGTTGTATTTTTTTAATTTTTTTTAAGTTTTTTCAATATTTGAAAAGCAAATCCGGAATTTAGACCGGAACCGCAATTTTGACCAGATTCTGTTCCGGTTATGAGCGCAATCGGAACGGAATCACCGGAATAACTGGAATCCGCCGGAATTTCGAACCATGGTATTACGACCACCACTGAAGCATGGTCTTTGTGGATTAAGTGCATTTTCCTGATGTCTAAACTTGATTTAGAGCTTTACTGAGTGTTCATATGTGTGTAATGATATGCTTGTTGGCTGTGTCAATTTTTGATACATACATATGCACATGTTTCTGTACTTTAAAATAACTGGCATGACTTACATCTTCCCCTATTTACCGACCAATTATAAAGGCATTTACATTAATTTTCATCTACTGAAACATTCTTAATATTCATCATTTTTGTTATTATGTATGCCTCTTACTTAAGTCCAGATCCGCAAAGGGTTCGCTAACTGGGCATTCGTCACTACTATTGGCTTTTTTATATTCACCATATCCGTGATCAATCTCTTCATCGTACACTCCGGGACCACCAAGGGTGCTCCATCAGACAACAGTCAATTCTCTTTCATGCTTTGCGCCGGTGCAGTGGCGATCCAGACCTGTCTTCTCTACGTCGGTACGATATGTGATCTTCATGATACTCATTCTAAGGTAAAACATTGTTTTAAATTAATTAATTTATAAATTAAAGAGCTTCATTGTTGTAAGTAGAAGCCAATAATTTGCTCTGTAAATGCATGTGCCACATATGATTGTTTAGTTAATACTAAAGCAAACAGAGGCATTACCAAATGCTCCTATTAATCTCTATGATCCATAAAAGTAATATGCAAACAGAGGCATTCTGCACAGATTGATATTGTTTTTTTAAAAAACCCAGCCCAGTTTTAAATGAACATAGGATCATGTTAGACTCAAATCGGGCCCGGGTCGGACGGACGGCGGCGACGCGCGCGTGTGGTGAAGCATGACTTCTCTCCTCACAACAAAACATACATTTGGGAGCCTCAAGACCCCACCTCCTCATGAGAATGCTATTTATATATTTAGATTTGTTTTTTAGTTTTGGCGATGTGGGACAAATGTATTTCATTTACACTTACATTAGGAAAAAAATGAATGAGATACGAATATGTTATCTTCGGTTCAGATTATATTACAATGCTCAGCAAATCTCATCCTTCTGATCACTCCTCTTTCAATCCGAGCCTCTCATCTTGTTTAATGCTCTTGGGCCTAACCAATCCAGCCCACTTTGTTATATTATAAATAGAATGCTATTGTAACCGTAGTTCTTATCAAATATAAGAATTCTCTATTGTAAACAGTGTGTAATACAGAATAAAGAGATTATTCTTTTCTTTTCAATCTTGAATCATATTCTCTGCTCTTATTTTTTCATTATGGTATCAGAGCATTAATTAGCTTAACAGCTTCTCATCATCTCAAGAAGGAGAGATCTGATAATTCTTCATCAGAAAATTTTTCATCACTTGAAGAATTTCATACCCATCAGTTAAGATATCATCATTTGGGTATCAACAGTTGCCCTGCCAAGTTATTACACTGGCTGCACACTGTTCTTTTGCAATTCAGCAATTCAAAGAATTTTCAGAAATCAGATTCAAGAAGTCAGAAAACAAATTCAAGAAACCAGAAAGAAGAAATCACATCAAATCGCAAATCAAGGACAGTGCCACGCCAAGATCTACCAGAAAGAAACTTCCTCATCTAGACTTGGCTGCATCATACCTGTTATCTTCAGCTTCTTGAAAGTTTTTCTCATTCCTGGATCTATTCTAAAGTTTTCCTTTATCTTCTGAATCAAGAATCATCAACATGGCAGATGATCAGTCAGCAGTATCTGGCAATGACAACAATGATCAGCAAGCTGATGCAACAGGAAAACTAATCAAGACTGTTACAAGTCCTCAAAGCCAACTGATCACTGTGCATTTAGACGAAAACAACTATTTGCTGTGGAAACTGCAAGTTGAAACTGCAATTCAGGGATATGGTCTTGAAGGTTTTCTTCTTGGGACAATACCAACTCCATCAAAATGCATTACTGAAGGAGAAAACAGAATTGTTAGCAATGAAGATTATATCAAACATCACAGGCAGGATAGATTGATATGCTCATGGCTTCTATCATCAATAAACACAAATCTTTTGTCACATGTTATAGGATGTAAATCTGCAAGTGAAATATGGTCTACAATAGAAAAAGTGTTTAACACACAATCTGCAGCCAAGGTTATGTATCACAAGAGACAGTTGCAAAGCACTAGAAAAGACAACTGTTTAATGAGAGAGTATCTATACAAAATCAAGAATATTTGTGATCTTCTTGAAGCTGCAGGACACAAAGTGTCTGACTCAGAGCAAATCTTAACCATTCTAAATGGTTTAAGTGATGATTATGAAGCAGTGGTCGCTGTTATTTCCTCTAACAAAGTTTTACCATCTATCGATGATGTTCATTCTATTCTACAGGCTCATGAGGCAAGACTAGACAACAAAAAGCCCCAAGAATCAGATTTTGCAATAAATTATACAGTCAATGCCAAAAGCAGAAATCAAAATAACAACAAAGGTGAAACATCATCACAAAGAGGAAATCATTCTAACAGATCAAGGGAAAGAGGCAGATGGAATAACAACAGTAACAGACCAAAATGTCAAATCTGCGAAAAAGTTGGACATACAGCCATAAAGTGTTATTTCAGATATGCCAATCAAAGCAACAACAATTAAAGGAACAACAACTATAGTGCAAATATGGCTCAGTCAAGTAATCATACTGACAACAAGGATAACAACTCAAGTGAAAACACTCAACAAGAACATGTGCAAGATGACTGCTGGTATCCAGACTCAGGAGCTACAAACCACATAACCAATAATCTAGACAATCTCAATCTTGGCAACAAGGAGTATAGAGGTAATCAATCAATTTGCATGGGGAATGGTAAGTGCATCAAAATCTCTCATGTTGGTAATGCTTTTATTAAGTGAAAGAAACAATTATTCTTGCATAATTTATTAAGAGTACCAAAGATCAAGAAAAATCTCATAAGTGTGTCTCAATTTGCTAATGACAACAAGGTTTACTTTGAATTTTACCCTAAATACTGCCTTGTTAGAGACATACTGACTAAAGATATTTTATTGCAGGGTGATGCTGAAAAAGGCCTTTATAGATTTAAATCTATCAGCTACACAAGTCCCACAAAAAGGGAAATTTGTTGTAATCAATGTGAAGACAAATTGCAATAGAGTATTTGATCTTTGGCACTACAAACTTGGTCATCCAAGTGTAAAAATTGTTAAACAAATTCTTACTGAAAACTGTATATCTTATAATGATGTTTCTCTTCCTTATGTATGCACACACTGTCAAATGGGTAAGAGTCATAAATTACCATTTAATGACTCCTTAACCAAATACTCTAAACCCCTTGAACTTATTGCTACTGATCTTTGGGGACCAGCACCAATATGTACAGATTATGGATATAAATACTATATATCATTTGTTGATGCACACACAAGACACACTTGGATATACTTCTTAAAGAATAAATCTGAAACCCACAATGTTGTGATCAGATTTATTACTATGGTTGAAAAACAACTAAATTCTCATGTTAAAGTTGTTCAATCTGATGGTGGAGCTGAATACAAAACCCTTAAGGATTACTTTGAAAAAAGGGGAATAATTCATAGGACCACATGTCCCTACACATCTGAGCAAAATGGTCTAAGTGAAAGAAAGCATAGACACATAGTTGATTCAGGGCTCAGCTTATTAGCTCATGCTAACTTACCTCTAAAATTCTGGCCTGAAGCATTCAATACTGCAGTCTATCTTATAAATAGACTGCCAACCAAAATTTTAGAGAACATAAGTCCCATTGAAAAACTACAAGGTGTCAAACTAGATTATCATAGTTTAAAAACTTTTGGATGTCTATGCTTTCCATACTTGAGACCATATAGTAGTAACAAGTTAAACTTTAGATCAAAACCATGCACCTTTCTTGGGTACACTACTAATCAAAAAGGATATAAATGCCTTGATGACAGTGGAAGATTGTTCATTAGTAGACATGTTGTTTTCAATGAAAGTACTTTTCCCTTTAAAGATTCTAAAGTAAAAACAACAAGCAAAGTTTACAATCCATATGTTTTTATACCTGAGTTACCCATATATCATGAAAATGAGAATTCAGCAGAGGCAAGGAGGACTACTAATGATCACCAGAATCCATCAGTGCCTGTTCAACAAGATCATGAGTGGACAGATGATCTCAGTCATGCCAGTCACTCACCTACACAACCATCAAACACAAATGAAAATGAGCAACAACAAGACAACTCAAGTATCAACTCTAATCAAGGCAGCACAGAAGACTTACCTCACACTGAAGTCTCTGTCAGACCAAGTCATCCTATGATAACAAGAGCCAAAAGTGGCATCTTCAAACCAAAAGCTTATATGGCCAACTCAAATACAGATGAGCCAACCTCTTATGAACAAGCTGCAAAAAACAACAACTGGAAGACAGCAATGAATGAAGAGTATAATGCTCTTATAAAAAACAGAACATGGAATCTTGTATGTCCACCAGCAAACAAAAACATTGTAGGTTGTAGATGGACATACAGGATAAAGAAAAATCCAGATGGCACCATAAGTAAATATAAAGCTAGACTGGTGGCCAAAGGGTACACCCAACAGTATGGATTTGATTTCACAGAAACCTTTTCTCCAGTTGTTAAGCCTACAAATATAAGGCTCATTCTCTCTATTGCTCTATATAAAGGTTGGAATATAAGGCAGTTAGATGTCAACAATGCATTCCTAAATGGAATATTGGAAGAAGAAATTTACATGAAACAACCACCTGGTTATGAGCAGGATAAAAACCTTGTGTGCAAGTTGAATAAGGCAATTTATGGCCTTAAACAAGCACCAAGAGTATGGTTTGATAGACTGAAATCAACCGTAATGGCAATAGGATATCAGTCCACCAAATCAGATACTTCCTTGTTTATAAAACTTACACAATTATCAACCATCTATATATTAATCTATGTTGATGATCTGATTATTACAGGTGATAATCGGGATGAAATAGACAAAATCATTTGCTATCTAAACAAGCAATTCTCAATTAAAGACCTTGGGCATCTCAGTTATTTTTTGGGCATTGAATGAACAAAACATCAAAGTCAGAAATAATACTGGGTCAAAGAAAGTACATATCTGAACTACTTGCAAAAACAAATATGGATGGAGCTAATGCTATGTCTACTCCAATGATAAGCAATCAGAATTTATCAAAAAACAGGGGAGAAGCCATAGACAATATCAAACAATATAGAAGTCTTATAGGAGCATTACAGTATGCTACTATAACACGACCTGATATTGCATTCAGTGTTAACAAACTCTCTCAATTTATGCAGAATCCACTAGACGAGCACTGGAAGGCAGCCAAGAGGATTCTCATATATTTAAAAGGGACTATAAATCATGGATTATCAATTAAAGCCAGCAACAATCTCAACATAACAGGATATGCGGATGCTGACTGGGCTACAGATCCAGATGATAGGAAATCTGTCACTGGATACTGCATATTTATTGGAGAAAACTTAATATCATGGAGTTCAAAAAAGCAACCAACCATTTCAAGGTCCAGTACAGAAGCAGAGTACAGAAGTGTAGCAAGTGTCGTTGCCGAAATAATGTGGTTACAATCACTATTAAAGGAACTACATCTAGACTCAAATATCAAGACAAAACTTTGGTGTGACAATCAAAGCACAGTTTACATGGCAGCAAATCCAATACTACACTCAAGGACCAAACACATTGAAATCGACTTACATTTTGTTCGAGATCAAGTGCTTAAAGGGAAGCTGCAAATTAACCACATACCTGCTGCCTATCAGAAGGCAGATACACTTACCAAATCTCTGTCAAGAAAGAACTTCGAAAAGTTCAGATCTGAACTAGGAATTAAGGAAAATAAAGCCACTTCTCAACTCGGATCTTCCGACTCTTCACAAAGGAACAAACCGAAGGAGAATCAGCCTCAAAGCTTTCACCTTGCGATCGAATCAGATACTCAAGACAACTCAAGCTCTCTAGAAATACAGCAGAATAACTCAATTCAGATGAAGAGAGGAAAAAGAACTGAATATCGCTCAAGTAGTCTCACAAACCCTAACCCTAAAGATATCGGGATAGGGTTCGAAAGGGGGAAAAATAAATGAGATACGAATATGTTATCTTCGGTTCAGATTATATTACAATGCTCAGCAAATCTCATCCTTCTGATCACTCCTCTTTCAATCCGAGCCTCTCATCTTGTTTAATGCTCTTGGGCCTAACCAATCCAGCCCACTTTGTTATATTATAAATAGAATGCTATTGTAACCGTAGTTCTTATCAAATATAAGAATTCTCTATTGTAAACAGTGTGTAATACAGAATAAAGAGATTATTCTTTTCTTTTCAATCTTGAATCATATTCTCTGCTCTTATTTTTTCATTAAGGAATTCCAACAGTAAGTTATTCGATGTTTAATTAACCTTCTCTCTTGTAGCAAAATTACTATTTTGGTTGCTTTAGCATACACTATGTAAACTCTTGAGCAGTTGTGTTGTTTTATGTAGAATATATTCATGATATGCATTTATCCACCAATAATATTATTGTAGAAATGGACCAGTTGTGCTGTTTTATTCTAGGCTTGGATATATTATATCATATACATGAGCATGATATATAGTGCATACATCAAAGTTTATAAATTTAGGGTCCATTGGAATCATACTCAACTCATCGCACCATTATTCGCTGCATATATGTAGGTAGGAAAATTGATCTGTAGTCTGAAAATTATTAGTAAGACAAAAGTGTGTAGCTTGACAGAAGGCATGCAGTACTAACAAAATAAGTTGACAATTGTATTGAACAAAAGAATTTAACATGAATTATGTATGGCTGTCTACCTTTACATGGTAGTGTTGTTGATATTATGACTATGTTTTTACAGATTGCATTGGCATGCTTATTGTCGGAGACAGTTGTTGTGGTAGTGGCGTCGTGTTTTATTAACTTTGAGGAGAAATACAAGAATTTTCTACCCTTTGTGCAAGGCCTGCTTCCTACCTTCCTAATTTCAGTATTTTAATCTAGCCTATAGGTCGCCCCTCTCGTGGCTCGAACTTTCGAGTGCGGTTCTCAGTGAAACTCACCCCTAAAAGCTAGCTTGTAAGGGGAGGGTGCCTAATGTGTTATATACAAGCCAATGTATCACATATTTTACAATGTGGGACATATCAGATAGTCTGAAAACAAATCTAAATCTACTTGGACTTGGGCAAAGCGTGGAGGATGCATTCGAAGCCTTGGCTAAGATGAGCACCTCAGCTGAATTAGCAGTGAAGAAATAGCATTTTGCTTTTACATGCATGTACGTTGTTTGCCTCCTCTACTCATTTTAGTTTGAAACTTTGAATTGAATTGATCATTATGATGTCTTCGTTAAGTTTGACTGAGATATGTATTTTAATTAACTTCTTGACAATGGTATTGCATGATTGGCTGTCTGGCATCATTTCATTTTCATCTAATATATAAGTGCCTCAGGTACTGAAAGTCTTTTAAAATTTACAGCGTGCATCACGTCTTGTTAGTAAGTAAATCTAATTGAGCGGATTTTCTTATTTAAATTACTCGGAAATAAACCATAAATACATATCTGTAATAAAAGAAGAAACGTTTTTTTTACAGTCATAAATAAAGGAGTTCCAATACATACAAGTTGGTTCATCCTCCCTTGATGACTATTGAGCTTATTTTAAGATGAAGTCTTGGTCGATAGGAAGCAAACAAGTAGCAGTGAGGTTCCCCTGTCTATAGGACTTTATTTTGTCAAAATGCATGCCTCGATCACTCTCATGTTAAAGCGGTTGAACGACATTTCCCTTGCACTATTATAGTCTGAGTTTTTCCATAAATAGCCTTTTGTTTGATTCCAGTTTCTGTGCTAATATTTTTTATATCTCAAGATAAAAATAACATATGCAAATGAGTAATTAGAATTTTTTTGAAGTGACCATTTTTTCATCAAATATTTTTAATGGTTGGTAGTAAATTTATTTTTTAGCTAGAAAAGTTTCAAAATGGTTTAAAATTTTGAGTAAATGATTTCTGTAAGACCACAATCATATTTTTAAAATATTTATATATTTTGAAACTTCTAAATACATTAAATTTAACAGCTTCATGGATATGTAAAAATATTGAATATATATTGATTTTATAATCAATATGTATATCTATCCAAACAATCAAATAATATATCGGAATTATACAATATATTAATTGATTATAAAATCATGGATTAAAGTTATAATGCAAGGATCAGGTATACTTCCTAACCTCAGATGGTGATTTAATGCTAGAATATTAGGCCCTTAGCGGTTGGGTTGGTATACATTATCTTTCCACATGTTTGTTATTAACGTTCGGACGCCATCTTTTTTTACCCATAAAAGTTTTATTAGTTTATTAATTATATTATACTGAAGATATTGGATGAATTATCAATAACAGCTATAAGTTTGTACCTTATTATACTGAAGATGTTGGACGTAAGAGTGTCCAGCCGTGTAAGTCTTGTTAACCAGACTGGTCAATATGGCCAAGAACCGGACGTTAGTCCATCCGGTCATTTATTATTTAGCTGTTTTTAGCATGAAAATCACAGGCTCCCAAACCAGACTCCATTGCTTCCATTTTTTTCCATTTTCTGTACAACTTTATCGATCAAATATTATATTTGTGATAGTAAATTTACGAACATCTCAAAAACTGAACGCTGATACCTGTTTTTATCCTACTTTAAGCGTTACCTAGTTCCTGAATAGTTCATTATTTCACTTAAGTGCTTAAGATATGTTAGCAGCTTAATAACTCATCGCAGTGGTTCTAAGTCATTCCGACGTTACCGTGAAGAGCTGGTAAATTTACTAATTTTGATTAATAAACAATTATTACATTGTCTAATTAATTACTGGTTATAATTATCGTTGTAGAAGCTTCGTAGCACTGTACCTTCATCTTGGATTTTAGTTCACACTCTGTTCTCAATATAAAGATTCTAACTGGAAATCTTCGGTGTATTTAATTCAATCATCGTTCATTTAACCTTTTTGTGACCATTTGATATGTGTTTAGGGACTTAGTGATTGGTCAAAGTTTCTTTAGTTTCAAATTTACAGACTTCTCATGTGGACGTTTTCTTTGTCGATGATGTTTATGCAAAGACTCTTTATTCACCAAGGATGTTGTTTTTTAATAATAACAAGATGAAATATCGAGTCAATCAAAAATTCTCATGAAATTCTTATATACATCCGATAGGCTTTTTAGGGGTAGCAGCTAGACCGGTTGGCTTAAATTTAGTTTGAACCAGTTAATTCCTGGTCTACATGAGTTCGGTTTTTTACTGGTAAAGTAAACCGCGATGCGTGACTGGATTCTTATTTGAACCAGTTTGAACAAGATGAAATATCGAGTCAATCAAAAATTCTCTTCACGGTAACGTCGGAATGACTTAGATCCACCGTAATGCGTGACTGGATTCTTATTTCTATTTATAGAGTTTCTATCTTACTCAACCTGTACATTTAAATTGAACAAGTTAAAGTGATATTACGTATATGATATACATATAGTGTGATGGATTGTATATGAAACTTCAATTTAAATAATTCATAAGAGATTAGTAAAATTAACTCCACCTCATCGCTATTTCACCAAACAACCCAAGCATTTCATGTGCTTGCGCCCATCCAGTCAGGCTTCTTCCCTGCTTTTTTATGTCCGACATCGTGTCGTGGTAGTTCTTCCTCATCTTTCTCATCCAGTAGTTTCTGCAAAGGTAGGACAACTTCCTGCAAATCTACCACCCCCTGGATGTTGAATAAATCCGATTTATACATTTATACCTAGTTAACAAATTGTACAGTGGTTATATATAATGATATACAAATTTACACTTATGAGAAAGTCCTGCCAGATACACTCTATGATGTGGGCTGAGATTTTATCCCACCTAGGCCAGCATGCAGTCATCCTGCTCATGTAAGCTTGCTTGGAAATATTAAGAACAAGCTCTGAAGGCTCCAGCTCAAATCTCTTGTGTTAAATATGATACAGACCTTCAATAAATCATGTTTAATATATCATACATAAAATATTTATGATGGTGAAATAAATTTAATACATACCCTTTCGCTTTAGGCCGTAAGTTCACTATGGGATGCTGCGCCTGCTCTGATGGACCGCTGCCGTCATCTCCAACGGCAGTCCCTCTTTGAGAAGAAGAGGGGGAACCTAAATGGGAAGAACTCCGACGTCGAAAAAACGACATTTAATACATGTCACAAGCATATCATTTTTTTATGGCAGAACATATCATTTTATTATGAGAAAACATATCACTTTTTTATGAGAAAAATATAACATTAATAATCACGTAAATCACCTTCTATCAAAATGTACATTATAGTCATCATTGTTCTCTGACTCAGACTCGGTCTCGTACTCTATAGTGTTTTCCCGTGTAGTCTCAAATGCTTCTACTAAAACAGTTGATTCATCCTTTAGAGGCCCAAAATTAGTATGATCCCCGATTCGCTATTTTTCTCAATATCTGCGTGATAAGCTTGTTCATGTAGAATATTATTTCCATCAAACGTAAATCTTGCTTTTGTTTTAAAAACTGATGACCAATCTACTTTAGCTCCTTTTAGAAATGGATACAGAGCGTAATAAACTTATAGTGCTTGTTTGGCTAGTACAAAAGGATCATACTTATGATAATATGAGGTATGCTTTATTTGAATAAGATTATGATCTTTGTGCACGTTGATTTCATAACTTGGAACATTATTGAACCAATTGCATCTAAATTAAAAAACTTCCTTTGTAGGTCATGTTAAATATGTCAATTGCAAAAGTTGAGTTAACACGCCGTAAAAATCATTTATATTTTTATTTGGATCATCACTGTCTTTAACAACAATATTGGTATTGTTAGTTAATTTTTCAGCACCATATTCTTTAGTGTTGAATTTATAACCATTGATGAAGAATATTGTATATGTCTTGATATTTCTTTTTGGTCCCAACGCAAGGTGTTTCAATTCTTCATCGACCACATAATTTCTTGGATCATAAACGTAGTTCGAAAACTAATCAGTGAATTATTTACTAAGTCGCTGCGTGTATGTTGTTATTCATAAGCACTGCAGATATAGATAGTATATTGCATTATAATCTACATGTGCATTATTAAAATAAATATATCAAGAATTATTAATTAATATTACCTAACAAATGGTGCAACTTCAGCACAATTAAGAAGAATATATGTGTGTGTCACATGGTGATCTCTATCGTCTAACCATATTTCCACACATTTTCCAACAAGTAGGCCATGTTGTCTAAAAATAGATAACGTTGTTTAAGAAGAATCTTATTCAACGTCTTCATCATTATGCAGAACACTTTCAAATGACAAGTTCACATGGCCACTTAAATAATGAGAGAAAAAGAACGAAGCTTCTTCTACGATACATGATTTGCAAATTGAACCTTCAATTCGTGCTTTTTGTCTAACTTTTTTCTTTAAATGATTTAAGTACCTATTAAAAAGTTTTTTAAAATTAAAATTTACTTATATGTGTAATTAAATTAATATTTAACTGTAACACTCCAGATTTTTGATAACATTATTTAGAATATTTAATTAGCTAAATTAAATAAAATAATGTATTGATTATGGGATTGAAATTTGATATTTAATTAAGGTGTAGCCTTGCCATTTAACAATGAATTAAGAAAGAGTTAAAATGAAACAAAGGAGGGGTAAAATATGAAAGAGGCCATTCCTATATCCCTTAAGCTTGGTCGTGTATTCCCGTACACGTCCATTTCATTTCATCATCAAAACTTTCAGAAACAAGAGACCGACCACCATTAACAAGGAAAAGGGGGAAAAGATTAAGAGAAGCTAAGGAAGAAGCTAACTGAAATCAAATCCATTCACATCTCAATCTCTTTAATCTCTAAAGCTAAGATGAATAATGTTTACATCTCATTTTTGATTGTTTTTTCGGTTTTAAGATAGATTTCAAATATTTTGCAATGATTTTCCATATTTTTGAATGACGGAATGAATATATATATACTTGTTGATGAATTATGGTTATTCATATTGAATTTATGCTATCTTTTAAGATGAAAACCTATTAAATGACATTCAAATGCCTTGTGAATTTTTATGAAGATCATAAATATTATTTTAGAGATGGGTTTCAATTTTAAGAATTTTTTGAATTTATGTGGAATTTATATGAATTTTCTAGTAAAGAAAATGTTAATTTGGATTATATTAGTTAAATAATAAAAGAATTGGGTCTAAAAATTTTATATGTTGAAAAACATATTAAAAAAGATTTTCTGGAATTTTTATAGAGTTTTCTTAAGTGTTTTAATGGTTATATAAAATTATTTAAGGTATGAGACTTAAATGTTTTATATAATTAAAAGAGGAGAAGGGGCTTTTTGTAAATTAATTTAAATTGTTAAAACTGGAAAGTCGGCATCACTTTTGGGAAAGTACACTGGCAACCAATCAGATTTAGACAAACAAGGTAGGTTAGGTATAAAAGAAATAGTTTAAAAGTACAAACAAACATGTTTTACACTATTTCGATGCCTTCGACACCAGGTTCCGCCTCCTTACCTTCACCCCGGACACGGTCGAAACCAATGCACATGATATCAGTACGTAGTGAATTAGATGTGGGTGGAAGGTACAGAGTCAAAACCAAGGGTTTTGAAGGGGTTGGGGCTTTACTTTGATTTTAAAGGAAATGCGCCTGCTTGCTTTCGACTAAGATGCTTTCGACTTGGTTAGCTTTCGACTGGGTCAATGGATTTTGAAAGGAATAGTTTTAACTGGGCTACGCTTTTATTTTAAATAAGTGCTTTCGACTAAGTCGAAGCCTTTTTACTGCTGGTTTCCTACCTTTCGATCCAGATGGTTTCGAAAGGGTTGTTTTGTTTTCTAAAAACTTGGCCACCTTTCCAGTGCTTTTGAAGGGACAGTTTCGACACCATCACTTCATTACTTAGAAAATGGTTTCGAAACAGACGCTTTTGACTTAAATGTTTTAAAGACACTTTTTCTACAATTGAAGTAAAAACCAAATGGTTTCGAAAGAGATAGTTTTAAATGGTTTCGAAACAGATGTTTTTGACTTTAATGGGTTTCTGATCCTTTTGCTCTACTTGAAGGCAAAATCCAAATGGTTTTGACCGAGACAATTTTCAAAGTTTTGGAAGGAATGAAATTTTGAATGGTTTCGAAATATTTCCACACATTTTAAATTGAACCCAAAGCACTTTCGAAAGGATTGAGTTTTGACTGTTTCGAAAGGTTTTAATGAATTGTTTCGAAAAGGGTGGTTCGTCAGGGTTTCGAAAGGATTGAAAGGAAAGGTTTTTCCTATATTGTCGAAAGGCAATATTTAAAGGTTTTAAAGGAGGATGTCTAATATTTTGAAGCTTTCAAAAGAAAAGCTTTTCATGGTTTTGAAAGTGTCATTTTCAATGGTTTCGAAGGGGTTACCTTCAAGGGTATCGAAAGGGTTGTTTAAAGGTTTTAAACAAAGGTTTCGAATGTATTAAATAGGCAAGACAGCCTAAGTATTTTCAAGTTAAAAAGGGTCGTTTTAAATTATTTTGGAAGGATAGCTAATCCTTATTAAAATTCATCAACATTATTTTGAGTAAAGTATGTATATCATGACATAATAGCTTAGAGTAAAGCTAAGAATATATTTTTCTTGTAAAGGTATGATTTAAATCCTTTTGAAAAGGTTTTCAATGAAAAAGATGAAGGATAGTTAACCGTAAGAAAATGATTCGGACAGCTAGTCCATTTTAATCCGAACAGTTAGTTCAGTTTGCGGGCAGTCAGCCCAGTTTTATGGACAGATTGTCCATTTGCTAGCATAACGGACCTTGCTATTATGTTGTGGACAAATAGTCCACTTATTACTTGTTTTATGGACAGATAGTCCATTTATTAGCATAAAGGATATTGCTATTTTGATACAATCAGTTTGATTAACCAGTTTGGTTGTAGGAAAGGATTTGCAAATATATGTTTTGAAAAGGATATTAGTGAGGGAAAACCCGTTTTGCTAAGCGGCGTGGTCTCACTTAATATCAGTAAACCAAGATGTAACAGAATTATTCACACCAGGCTTTATGTCTGGCTCGAAGTTTTTGTTTTCCCTTAAACTCTTGGGTTCTCAAAATTGATTTGAGTAGGCTGAGGGTTAAGGTTATAAGGTTTTAGTCATTTTGGTGAATAATGCTTTCGGAGAAAAGCAGGTGGCTGACGGATAGCTAATTAGGAATACAGAATATTCTGTTTATTTTCCACTGTGTATATTAAGTCAGATATGACTATATTTCTCTGATCAACCAAGGGGGCATCGTCATATGTCGCTCTTGGCGTATTACTGTATTTATAATTGATCTTTACCTGGGAAACGATTAAGGGATTATTTTATTTGGATATGAATTTGTTTAAAATCTAACCAGTAAAATGTTATTTTTGAAAATCAGTGATTTTGTTCATATTCAAGTGCTTCTGATATTATGAATACCATTAGCATCACCGTATTTTGTCGCCAGAAGTTAATACTATGGATGACTGTAGCATCTATAGCGCTTAGCTTTTGGCCTCCAGATACGAGATGTTACAACTTGGTATCAGAGCATAGGTTTATGAAAAACTTTAACTAAAAATGGGTTTTTAAAACATAATCCTAAAGAATTAGAGTAAGAATGGGTATGCGATAACGCTATAGTAACGTACTTGTATTTGCTATATATAAGTATATGCTTTATCTCTAGTCTCCTATCCTTGTTAGGTTATTTTCTGTATCTCATAAGGTTTGAATATAGATATGGAAGGTAGAAGAGGAAGAGTTAACCCAGGAGGGGAAGGCAGCGATGGAAATGCCAAGCCTAATGTGAGAAGAGGTCAAGGTCAGACACAAGCAGAGAATGTGGGTGCTGGAGTCTCATAAGTTGGGATGGAAGCTATGTATTAGTTTTTTAGGAATATGGTGCAGGCGGAAGTTGCAGCTGGAGTGTTAGGAGGAAATGCTGCAAGAGCAGGGGTTCCGGAAGTTCCAGTAGTTAACCATTATGCTAAGCTGAGTGGAGTTTACATAAGCTTGGAGGGAAGCTATTTGTTGGAACGGAAGATGCCATTGATGTAGAGAATTGTTTGCTACATTGTGAGAGGATCTTTGCAGATTTGGAGCTCAATGATGAGCAGAAGAGGAGGTTGGCATATAGAGAGCTTCAGGGAGCAGCTTTTCTGGTGGAATAGTGTGGCTGTGGCAGTGGATGAGGAGACTATGACTGGAAAGATTTCAAGGGGAGGTTCCAGAAGAGGTACATGTCTACAATGGCACAGTCGGATCTGATCGGAAAATTTGCTGAATTAGAGCAGGGAGAGATGTCTGTTTTGGAGTATGTCAGAAGGTTCGAGGAGTTGGCCAGATATGGGTATGCTTCAGTGGATACAGTAATGAAAAGGAATGAGAAGTTTATCAGTGGGTTGAAGCCTGAATTAGCTAGGGCTACATTACCTCATATTAGAGATCCTTCTGATTTTATAGTGGAGATGGCCTTAAGGCACGAGGAGTTGCTTGATTCTCTAGAGAAGAGTAAGGCTAAAGTAGTCCAAGTCAGGTAGGGTCAGAAGGGAAGTTCTTTCCTAAGAAAGGTGCTTAGAAGGGTGGAGCAGCTAAGAAGGGAAAGTCTGAGATTGTTTGCTTCAAGTGCGAAAAAGGGGCATTTTGCTAACAAGTGTCATGCTGGAAAGGCAAAAGAAGTGGCTGGGAGGAAGAATGTCAGGTGCTTTAGCTACGACCAGATTGGCCACTATAAGAGCCAGTGCAAGGAGCCTGTTAATGATGGAAAGAGCAAAGTATATCATTGAAGCCTGCTGCTTCGAGGCCAATAGCTCGGGAGAAGGGAAAGGTAGTTTTGGGAGGTAAATTCAGATTCGTGGTATGTCTATTAGCGTTCTATTTGATATTGGTGCTTGGTGCATCGCATTCTTTTATATTTAGATGTTTGATATATAAGCTTAACCTAGAACCCATATATTTAGTTACTTCCTTACGAGTTGTGAATCCAATAGGAGGGTATGCAACTCTAGGATTAAGGTGTGACCAGTTAGAGTTTGACCTGTTAGGTCATACTTTTATTTGCAGTTTGCATATGTTTGATTTTGTGGGGTTCGGAATCATTCATGGTATGGATTGGTTAAGTGAGTACGATGCTAGGATATTTTGCCAAGATAGGAAATTATCGCTTAGACACCGGGATTTTAGCGATAGGATTGTTTTGTACAATAGAAGGTTCTTGCGGTGAGATGTATGCTTTATTGAGTGCTATGAAATCAGAAGATGAGTTGAGTCGAGTTTTCATGGTTAGTGAATTCGCAGATGTGTTTGAGCCTGTAGTTGGATTGCCACCAAAACGAGCCATTGAGTTTCGGATGATTTGGTTCCAGGGGCAGAACCAATGAGTAGGCCGCTAGGTAGGATGACCCCTTCATAGATGAGGGAGTTGAAGGTGCAGTTGGTGGATTTAGTAGGCAACAGTTTTATCAGGCCGAGTAGTTCGTCTTGGGGAGCAGCCGTAGTATTTGCTAAGAAGTCGAATGGATCGTTAAGGCTATGTATCGATTATCGTAAGTTGAATGAGAGGACGATAAAAAATCGATATCCATTGCCGAGGATTGACGATTTGTTCGACCAGTTGAGTGGAGCCAAGGCATTCTCACAGTTGGATTTGGCGACAGGTTTCCATCAGCTCAGAGTAGCAGAGGATAGTATACCTTTGACGGCGTTTAGGACCAGATATGGGTCGTACGAATGGTTAGTTATGTCATTCGGACTGACCAATGCGCTAGGTTTCTTTGTGGATTTGATGAATCGAGTTTTCCGAGAGCACTTGGACAGGTTCGTATTGGCTTTCATAGAGGATATCTTAATATACTCTAAGGATGAAAGGGAACATGAAGTTCATCTTAGAGTGGCGCTTGAGAAGCAGAGGCAGTATCAGCTGAAAGCGAAGTTTTCAAAGTGTCACTTCTGGAAGAAAGAAGTGAAGTTTCTTGGTCATGTAGTCTCAGAGAAAGGGTTATCAATGGATCTGACTAAGATTGAAGCGGTGAATAGTTGGAAGAGACCCGAGACAGTGACGGAGATAAAGAGTTTCCTTGGGTTGGCTGGTTATTATCGGATATTCATTATGGATTTTTCGCGGATAGCGGCATCAATGACCAAGCTAACAAAAAAGGATGTGAAGTTTGCGTGAACCAATAAGTGTGAGGAAGCATTCCAAGTTTGAAACACTTATTGACCCATGCACCGGTGTTGGTCGTTGCAGAAGGAAATCAGGATTTTGTGGTTTTACCGATGCGTGTGGAACAGAATTAGGAGCTGTGCTAATGCAGAGGGGTAAAGTGATTGCCTACACTTCTAGACAACTTAGACAGCATGAGGTCAGATATCCGACGCATGATTTAGAATTGGATGTAGTTATTTTTGCTTTGAAGGTGTGGAGACATTACCTTTTGGGAGAGAAGTTTGAGTTTGAAGTATTTGTTCCCTCAGAAAGAGCTGAACATGAGACAACAGAGGTGGTTAGCTTTTGTCCTCCGGATACGGTCGCCCGAAGTTAATAGTATGGATGACTGCAACATCTATAACGCTTAGCTTTTGGCCTCGAGATATGAGATGTTACATTAACATACTCAACAGCAATGCCTTTCAAATTGATACATCCATCAATATTGCACGGAACCTCGAAGACGTGCTTTGCATGGAAGATGAATAGGTAAATGCTCCATTACATTAAAAAAACATGTAGAAAATATTTTCTTCAATTTGCAGAGCAATATAGGAATTTCGACTTCAAGTTTACGTAGACAATTGACTTTTAACATAGTCAAACAAAACTCTTTATAAAAAAACTAAGTTCCATTATAATCGTCCAAACTTTTACTGGCAATAGTTCTTTGAAAGCGATAGGTAAAATTTTTTTCATCATTACGTGACAATCATGACTTTTCATCCCACTCAGTTTACTATTTTTACAGTCGATAATCTACGAAGATTAGAAGAAATACCATTAGAAAATCTTAATCCTTCCACCCATTTTAACAGAACTTTAACTTGGTTATTGTCTAACCCATAGCATGCTTTGGGTTTTTTTTAGTGTCATCTGGCTTGATATGAAGCTCAGGACACTTACATATTTCTTGTATATCACATCTTAATTTCAAATCGTCTTTAGTCTTCCCTTAATATTCCAAATTGTATTAAATACATTATCAAACATATTTTTCTCATTATGCATCACGTCAACATTATAAGAAGTATGAGATCTTTTCAATACGGCAACTTAATATACTTTGTCTGCACCAGTTATAAACCGTCGATTTATATGAAATTTCAATTTGTACTTCAGTTTCATGTATCTTTAGATAATCCTTTACAAGTTCATATATTCCTTCGCTTGATCAAATTTTTTATGGTTGCATGGTCTCTTGTCTATTAGTTGTAAATTTCTTTCTATCTCTTCTAAAAGGATGATTAATATGGAGAAAACAACAATGACAATAAAACCACGAAATTTTCTCCCCATGCGATAAAGAAAATGCTCGTGTTTTTTTCATGCAATAAGGACAAGCTATACGACCGATCGTGCTACAACCTGAAAGCATTGCATACGTAGGAAAATCGCTAATAGTCCATAACAAAGAAGCAAACATACAAAAATTCCTTTTTCTTGAAATGTCGTATGTTTCAACTCCTCCATGCCAAAGTGTTTTCAACTCTCCAATCAATGGTTGTAAATAAACATTAATTCCTTCTATTGAATCATCAAGGCTGGGTACGAAAATAGTGAGAAACATATATGGAATTTTCATACACATCCACGGAGGTAAATTGGAAGGTGTAATGATAATAGACCAAGATGAATATTTAGAACTAAATTGAGAGAATGGTGAAAATCCATCCATACATAAATCAAGCTTAACATTATGGCTCTCCGGTGCAAAAGCAGGATATGTCTTATCAAAATGCTTCCATGCTTCTCCATCATTTGGGTGTGTTAACGTACCTTCTTTCTATGTTTTCACATTGTACCATCTCATATAAGGCGCAATTACAGAAGATACATATAACCTTTGAAGCCTTGGAGTGTTGGGTAAGCATATGCTTGTATGAAACTTCTTTTCCCTTCTTTTTTCTTGGTTTATATCTTTCCTCATTACATATTTTACACTTCCTAAGATCGATGTCTCCTTTCCAAAACAACATGCAACTATTTAAACATCTGTCCATTTTTTGATAGAGCAAACCAAAAGCAGACATAAATTATTTCACTTCATAATAATTTTCGCACATTGAATTATTGGGTAACATGCGCCATTTTGCAGCTTGTACAATAGCTGTAAATCCAGCTTCTGTGAAGTTGTATTTTGATTTCATCGCAATATACTTTGCATTTACTGATAATTGCGTGCCGCTTTTACATCCATCCCAAAGGGGTTTCTTAGCAGCATCCAATAAATCATACATTTTCTTTACTCCAATATTTGGTTCTTCTTCGACATTTACATCGTCATCATCCACTTCAATGGTATGGAACATTGATTGTGATGCATGTTCAACCATATCTTCTACGGGATTTGCCATAGAAATGTCATTACCATCTCCCCTTTAATGGTACATGATTAGGTGGTACGAGTTCTCCATAACGATCCTACACTTTATAATCCGACACGAAACTGTATTGGCATAAATGAACTTTGACCATATCTGGCACCAAATGCTTCAAGAGTTTGCACATACTACACAGACAACAAATTTATTCATCGTTTCCATTATTACTTAAAGCAAATTCAATAAGTACATTTACACCATTATATAATGTTCCATTATTGAACCCCTCCAGCTCCGATCAACAAAGTAAGTGCTCATTTTTTATCTAAGAAAATATGATAGAAAATCAAAAAAGTATTGATCACTTTATAGATTGACATTTTATTTTTCAATTCATTTATACATTTTAATGTTTTATTAATTATATAATATATTATTCTTTTTTATTTTATTTTTAATTCATTTATACATTTTAATGCTCCTTTAACCATAATTCATTTATTAATTATTATTTATACAATTTATGGATTTGCATAAATTATGGATATAATATTAAATTTTTAGTTTATTGTTTTCTACTTTGATGGTCGGTCATCCAACTTCCCATTACAAACATAATAGTAATTACATTTAGTAAATCATTTCAATCTAAACGATTCAGTAAAATTTCGGCAGCACTTCCCCTTTGTTCTATGTATCGTACACAAATGCGTGTACACAGGGAACAAAAAAAGTGCTATTGAAATTTTGTGAACCACTTAAAATGAAATGATTTATAAAATATAATTACTTTATTGTGTTTGTAACTTGCCTAATACAGGGGCAAATCCGACAAATATTGTATCAGATAAATATAGATGTCTGTTCTATGACAAAAATGAATATCCATATAACGATCATATACAGTAACTGTCGGACGGGGCCAAAAACTCTTTAAGTAATTTTAAAAAAATAAAGCACATTATGCATCGATTTGTTTATATATTACCATTACATTTTTTTTATTAACTGTATAATATATTAGTATTTATACAATAATTTATTAATATTTTATTAATTATATAATATATTATATAATTTTTACTTTTTAATAAAACCTGTTTAGTTTTCACATTTAACTAATTATGAATATAATATTATATTTTAAAAAATCAATTACAATATACACTAGTTTACAACATGCCACACGTTTTAACAAACTAGGTTTTATACATAATTAAGGGTTTAAACTAATAAACAAATACATGAATAAATTATTATTTTTTATATTTTAGAAAATATGCACGTACTCTAAATTATGCGCATCTACACTAATTAATCGAGGCTACCCCTAATGCACATGTACAATAATTAATGCATATGCACATGCACTATACATTAATTTTTGGATATAAATAATAATAGCTATAACTAGCATTCAATGGGGTAAAATAAATAACCAGTGGGTAATATAAATAACTTAAATCACAAATTAACCATAATATAGCATATGAAAATTAATTAGCGTTAAAGAAAAAAACCTGATTGGAGATGAGTTAATGGCCTAGGGTTGTGGAAAGTGGAGAATGATGAACTAGATGATGGTCGAGGAGTGGTGTAGATTCACCGACGACGGAGAAGGGAGGATCAACTAGGGTTTTGAGGAATTTGTGGAAGAGGCAAATGTAAATTAAGCATCTCTCGGCCTGATGGCTGAATATACATGACTTTTCAACGGCTTCCGATGGTCATCGACGGCTTTAATTAGCAACGGATTACGACGGCTACTTAATTATTTTTATTCCATTTTCACACTTTTTAAAATAAATTTAATATATATTAGTTTGTTTGGAAATTTTAGTTTGTAGAAAAAATTAAATAGTTTATATTAGTTATCAATGAATATGAAATAAATATTAATGATTACATCCTCTCTTACTTTCCTTTTAAATTAATTTACAGATTTAAATTATAATTACACATACAATGTTTACAAAATAAGTTCATAAAACTATTGAATATCATAACTTTCATCAAAATTTTATAATTGATAGACTGAAACTTGTAGAAAATGATTGTCTATGTTCGATTTTCAGTAAAGTTAATTATCGAATATAATTATACAACAAAAAAATTATCGACAACTCTAATTTAATTAATTAGAAATTATCATAAATTTGAATAATTGAATAAAAACATATTTACAAAATTCTTAGGATTTGAAATATTATATATTTAATCGAACTTCCAACTTATATAACTAATATGGAATAATAAAGTAATAAGTTTAAATAAATGAACTGATTGGCCATCGGCAACTGTCAGAAGCATAATGACGAAGCCGTCGGCGGTCGTCAGAAGCTTCCACCGCAAAATTTTCTATTCTTTGTAGTGATATTTACACTCCACTTCTTCAAGTTTTTAGCAATGTGGGATTGTTCTAATTCCAAACTGTCGTTCCTTCTTGTAACATGCGAGACGACCTTGACGTACAACACCATCATGATTAAAATTTGTTGAATTAGAATTAAAATACGCTAGGGAAAAATGATCAGGTGGGCTAAGATACAAAGATAAATTTACTATTTCATCCCTAATTTTACTCCATAGAATCATGCCCTGTAACCATTGGTGTAGGAATACATTTATAAGCTCATTGGATTAACCATTTTATACACAATAAAACGTATCACTCAAGTACAGTTGCATGCACCCAGTATAACCTCAAAATCATGTATTTATAGCTCAATTATAGGTACAAACACGCATAAAAAACTAGTTGCATCATCCCAAGTTATTGATCACCCTTGTAGTAAGCCTATTTCACCCTTTCTTTTTTCCCAACTCTTGATTAGCCTCATCGCTAAGTTTGTTTGTCACAATCCTCTTGTACCTTGAATATACATTAAAATTCTCTTTTCAAATCTTGGAAATTTTCTTTAACCATCTGAATTCTTTATCAGGTACAACTGTTCTCTTATCTGTCTTGATTTAGCAGTCACCAAGTAGTTTTCTTTGACTAAATTCATCAACCAAGGGACTAAATAACCTAAGACTCGGGTTCATATCTTCTTCAGGAGTTTGCAATATGAACTATACTCTTATTATATGATTATTGAACTTCTTTCCCAACTTTGATATATGGATACATAAGGTTTTCTATGGCATTATCATCAAACACACACCAATGACAGTAAGAATAAGTATGCGATGAGAAGCTATTCAGAGAGAAGTAAAATAACCTCATTCTTTTTCTTTTTTTTTAAAATAAGTGCTCTTATTGATGAAATCTTTCAGCATTTTAAAATCTCACATATTATCAAATATTCTAATATAATATCAACGGGAGTTGGCATAAGAGCCTGGAAAAGATACTTACAATGTTATAAAATTGAATCAATTAATTTTTGGGTCTAAGTGTTGGGGTCGGGATTCCAACTATAGACTAGTCAAATCGAAACCCCACAAGCATAGCGGAAGATGGGATCGTGGTAAGAAGTGTAAAAACAACCAATCAATAACTCAGTTCCAATCTCAATCAATCCAAAAGCAATCACAATCCCAAACAAGCAATTCAGAAATCAAAGCAATAACAAAAAGTAAATCACACAGCGATTTATAGTGGTTCCACTAACGTTGTTTTAGTGTACATCCACTTTAAGAGAGTGCTTTTATTAATATTGATGAGAAGAGTACAAGAGATTGAATACAATGATCAAAATTCTAATTAGAAATTGATTTGTGGAGAAGAGAATTGAAGAAAATTAGGTTTTGATAAACCCTAATTTATGGAGGCTAATCTCTTGCAGCCGCTTGCAAGCGCTCTTGATCTGGAATCTGAAGCTAGCTTATATAGGAGAATAGAAACCCTAGACAATGTTCCAAATTGCCCCTGTAGATATCAAAAATCTTCAGGCCAAGTCCGCACGTGAAAAAACAGATGGAAGTCGCCTCAGACGTTTGACCTAACCTTCTGGGAAAAAGTTTGCTTCAGCTCAGACGTCTGACCATTTGGTCAGACGTCTGACTGAAAGCTCTGGAAGCATTTCTGCCCAGAATCAGACGTCTGACCCATTTGGTCAGACGTCTGAGCTGAGTCAGCTCAGCCCACTTCTCCTTTTCCCTTATAACTTCCACTTCCGAACTCCGATTTGCGAACCGTTCTCTCCGTGACGAAGCTACTTCCGACCTCTACAATTCTCCATATAGTGTCGCCAGAATTTAACACTCCACCTCGACACTATATCCATCTCCTACTCCAATGATACCATGCCATCAACAACAACCGACAGCACCAACTATCACATCTACCTTCAACCAAACATGAATGCTTTCCCAATGAGCTCCGGCAAAGCCACCGCCCATTGCACTCCACCAACGTGCTCAGGCAAAGCCCCCGCCCGCTAATGAAATGTTGAAAACATCCAAATCCTAAGCTATCTCCCAAAGACTAGCACTTACCAAGAAGATAGAACCTCAATCTCTCACCGATACTCTTCCTCATCTACCACCATGCTCCTCCCTTAACCGTGCCACCCCGTGACACCTAGCACTTCTCCAAACGAATCAAGTTCGAGCAATGCTCGAACTTCCCAACCGACAATGCCTTAGTGAACATATCCGCCGCGTTACCCTTTGTGTGCGCTTTTCGAAGATATACTTGCTTATCCTCATCCATGGCTACTAGAAATAACTCTCTCACCTCAATACGCTTAGTCCATGAGCTAAACACCAAATTCTCTTCCAAGTGAATAACACTCTGACTATCACATCGAACATAAATACTATCATGCCCGAATCCCAAGTCACACAACAATCGCTTCAAATAGAGTGCCTCCTTTGCCGCCTCCACCGCGGCTATCAACTCCGCCTCCGTAGTGGATAAAGCAACTACGGTCTGCAATCTAGATCTCCAACTTATGGCAGTACCCTCAAGTGTGAAGACATATCCGAAAGATGATTTTCTACGATCCCTATCACCGGCGTAGTCCAAATCACAATAACCAACCAACTTGCAATCCATCGCCTTGCTACCGCAAAAAACAAGACCATGAGATGATGTACCTCTAAGGTATCTCAATATAAGCTTCACAGCTTCCCAATGTGATTTCCCCGGATTAGCCATGTATCGACTAACCATCCCGACGACATTTGCAATATCGGGCCTTGTACGCACCATATCATACATTAGACTTCCAACCGCACTAGCATATGGCACCTTTGCCATATAAGCCTTGTCTTCCTCCAAGATAGGTGATCCTTTACTCGAAAGCTTCATATGCAAAGGTAAAGGTGTATTTGACGCCTTTGCATTCTCCATGCTGAACCGGCAAATCACTTTCTCAATGTACTCCTTTTGAGTTAGTTTCAACTCAAAATGCTTTCGATCCCTTACAATTTCCATGCCTAATATCTTTCTTGCTTCTCCAAGATCCTTCATTTCGAACTCCGATTTCAAACTCAGTTTTAGCTTGTTGATTTCATTCTTATCCTTAGAAGCAATGAGCATGTCGTCCACATACAAGAGTAAATACACCCAACAATCATTTCTCAACTTCTTGAAATAAACACAAGCATCTTTGATGCTTCTATCAAAACAATTTTCAAGCATAAAATGATCAAACCTCTTGTACCATTGTCTAGGTGGTTGCTTTAATCCATATAGTGATTTCTTCAACTTGCAAACCAAATTTGACTTACCATCCTCAACAAAACCTTCTGTTTGCTCCATGTAGATGTCTTCATCCAAGTCACCATGCAAGAAGGCGGTTTTCACATCAAGTTGATCCAACTCCAAGTCGTGAAAAGCAACTATAGCAAGTAATATCCGGATAGAAGTATGGCGCACAACCGGTGCGAATATCTCATCATAATCCTTTCCCTTCCTTTGTGCAAAACCCTTAGCCACTAGCCTAGCTTTGTATCTCCCATCGTCCTTCACCTTGTATATCCATTTGCACCCAATAGCATAGTTTCCTTTAGGAAGTGGAACCAAATCCCAAGTTTGATTCTTTAACAATGATTGCATCTCTTCCTTCATGGCACAAACCCATTTCGAGCTATCACTCGACTCCATGACGTCATCAAGGTCCATCGGCTCATCTTGGACTACATGAAGAGCATAGTCCAAATTATCACAAAAGCTAAGATAGTTCCAATCACCATATCTTTCGTGTGGCCTTATAGTACGACGACCAACCCGAGTAGCAATACCATCACCCAAACTCCCTTCGGCTCCACCTTGAACCGAATCTTCTCTAGAATCATGTACATCACTAACACTACTAGAGGCACCCTGTAGACTATGTGATGTAACATCAACCGCTACCTCCTCGCAAGCATCTCCAACTATTCTACTCTCTCTACTCCTTAGAAAAAATGTGGAAATAATTTCCTTCTCCTTTGATTCACCATGAACCAAATCCGGAACATCCGATGAGCTTCTATTCTCCTTGAACAATGCTGACTCATCAAAAGTAACATGACGAGAATTTACTACCTTCTTCGTTTCCGGATTACAAATCCGATAGCCTTTTACTCCATCCGTATAACCAAGCAAAACCCCCTTGAAAGCTCTAGGTTCAAGCTTATCATTTCCTGGATCATGTACATAAACCGGACTACCAAAGACACGAAGATAACTCAAGTCAATGCTCTTTCCCTTCCACACTTCCTCCGGAATTCGGTTACCAATAACTGAGCACGGAATTCAATTAATAATATGCACTGCGGTTGACAAAAGCTTCAGCCCAAAATCCCTTCGCCAAACCCGATGTCAATCTCAAGCATTCTCAAGTAGAGTACGATTCATCCTCTCCGCAACACCATTCGACTACGGATCTCCAGGTGTAGTAAAATGCCTCTGAATACCATTATACTTGCAAAACTCCAAAAATTCTCTGGAAACATACTCTCCGCCATTGTCAGACCTTAGAACCTTCAAAGACTTGCCACTCTCATTCTCAACAAGAGCCTTCATGCTTTGAACTTTGCAAATGCCTCCGACTTGGCCTTCATTACATAAACCCAAACTTTCCGAGAAAAGTCATCTATAAAGGAAATACAATAGCGAGCTTCACCTAAAGAAGCTACATGTGTCGATCCCCAAACATCCGTGTGAACATACGCAAGAACCCTTCTATAATCATGCTTTCCCTTACCGAATGAAACTTTAGTTTGCTTCCCCATGACGCATTCTTCGTAAAACTCTAACTTGTTGAAACTTTCTCCATCGATCATCTCCTTCTTCCGAAGAACGTCCAAACTCCTCTCCAAGACATGACCTAACCTAAAATGCCACAACCTAGTCGCATCCAAGCCACGAGAACTATCAACTCCTATACAATTTTCACCTTCTACAGTCACTCCTTGAAGCAAATAAATACCATGAGTCCTGGCACCCTTCATCACCACAAGCACCCCCTTCGAAACCCGCAAACTATCACTCTCAATAGTGATTTTACAACCTAAAGAATCCAGCTGCTCCAAAGAGATAAGAGACTTCCTAAGTCAGGAAACATAGCGCACATTAGTGAGAGTACGAACCACTCCGTCAAATATCCGAATTTGCATGGAACCAATGCCTTTCGACTTACAAATAGCACCATTTCCCATAACAATTGAATTTCCTTCTTTGTCGATGTAAGAAGAAAAACAATTCTTATTTGGCGTCATATGATAAGACGCCCCCGAATCGAGCACCCAATCGCTACCCAAAACATCTGATGCTACCACTGACAAAACATCTACATCTCCCTCACCAACTCCACTCTCCACCACTACAGATAAAGATGCTACTTCCTTCTTTGTCTTCTCCTTGTCCGGACACTCATTCTTCCAATGACCGGGCTTCTTGCAAATATAGCACTTGCCTTTTCTTTCCTTCGACTTTCCTCTCCAACCGGGGTTCCTTGATTTAGAACGCCCCTGGTTCTCCTTCTTCACATACCTCTCCTTCTCCACAAACAAACCATGATCATTACTAGCACCACTACCTCCATCACCTAACTCCTTCATTTGATCCCGCAACTTCTCGCTAAGAAGACTCGTCTTGACATCATCAAGAGTCAATGTATCCCAGCTATAGATCAAACTATTTGAGAAACCTGTATAGCGATCTGGCAATGAACACAACAATATTATCGCCTTTTGCTCTTCCTCAATCTTCAAATCTACCACCTTCATCTTCATTAGCAAATCATCAAAAGTATTCAAGTGCGCCTTTAGCGAAGTACATTCCTTCATCTTATAGGTGAAGAACGTTCGCAATAAGATCAAATGATTTTTCAGTGACTTCTTCATATATAACTCCTCCAATTTGTCCCAAATACCCTTAGCGGTGGTCTCACCACTAATTTCAGAGATAACATTCTCTCCCATAGCAAGTTGAAGTGTAGTGAATCCCGACTCTTCCATCTCCTCTCTCTCAACATCTGAGATGTCCGCTGGCATTAAATGTGTATTAAACACTACCCGATGGACCCGATTCCTCCTTAGAACCGCTTTCATCTTCCATTGCCATTTTTCAAAATCATTATCGCCATTCCACTTGTCTATTACCAATTGTGATCCTGAAGCTGCATACGATCCATGTACATAAGGCGCTACACCACTTGGATTACCCATTGAAGAACTACTTGAGGTATTATCTGATTCTGGCATTTCTACAACCACCTACCAACACCAATGCTCTGATACCAAATGTTGGGGTCGGAATTCCAACTAGAGACCACTCAAATCGAAACCCCACAAGCACAGCGGAAGACGGGATCGTGGTAGGAAGTGTAAAAACAACCAATCAATAACTCAATTCCAATCTCAACCAATCCAAAAGCAATCACAATCCCAAACAAGCAATTCAAAAATCAAAACAATAATGAAAAGTAAATCACACAACGATTTATAGTGGTTCCACTAACGTTGTGTTAGTGTACATCCACTTTAAGAGAGAGCTTTTATTAATATTGATGAGAAGAGTACAAGAGATTGAATACAATGTTCAAAATTCTAATTAGAAATTGATTTGTGGAGAAGAGAATTAAAGAAAAATATGTTTTGATAAACCCTAATTTGTGGAGGCTAATCCCTTGCAGTCGCTTGCACGCGCTCTTGATCTGGAATCTGAAGCTAGCTTATATAGGAGAATAGAAACCCTATGCAATGTTCCCAAATTGCCCCTGCAGATATCACAAATCTTCACGCCAAGTCCACACGTGAAAAACAGACAGAAGTCGCCTCAGACATCTGACCAAAATGCTCAGACGTCTGACCTAAGCTTTTGGGAAAAAGTTCGCTTCAGCTCAGACGTCTGACCATTTGGTCGGACATCTGACTGAAAGCTCTGGAAGCATTTCTACCAGAATCAAACGTCTGAGCTGAGTCAGCTCAGCCCACTTCGCCTTTTACCTTATAACTTCCACCTCCGAATTCCGATTTGCGAACCGTTTTCTCCGTTACGAAGCTACTTCCGACCTCTACAATTATCCATATAGTGTCGCCAGAATTTAACACTAAGTTCAATCACTTCCTATAATTTCTTCGAAAAAATACATTTTTTTTCTCCTTTCTATAATATAGATGATATTGGATATCAAGCTATTCATGGACATTATCTAATTTAATAGGAAAATGAAATATCATTAATTGGTTCAATCAAAACAAATTTTCAAAGATTTGAAACTATGCAAGAGCAACATGAGAAATTGAATATCAAAAATAACAAAACTGGGTAAAAAAACAAACCTAATGCTCAATTTTGGATAGAATATAGAAGTCGCATGCATATTAAAAAAAGGAAAACTAATTGTGATATAAGTTTTTAAAAAGGATTGAAAAACAAAATAGATATTTTTAAGCCTACAACGGTTGATTTTAAATAATTATATTCACGAACAAAATATAAAAAAAATAGTATATCATATCAAAAAATTAAGGGAAAAACACATATTATTGGATTCATACTCATATGTGGAGAAAATCAATCAAGCTATAATGTTGAGTTATAAGAATAAAAAAATGTCAGTTTAGTGTACTGATATGCAAATAAAAAGTGTGCTACAATGTGAAAAAAGTTCGATAAACAATTAATTTCAACTCAGACCATCAATTAGTTGGAACACACATGTCTAAAATTTTGCACAAATATAAGGTGCTAAAATGATAGAGTATAATGTTTTGTTTGATACTCGATTGCCTTGTTTCTTGACCATAAAATCCTTTCATCAAAAAGTTTTGAAGTGCAGTCGCACCTTTTCTTTGATTTTCAGTCTGCAGCTCCTAAATCCCTTACCTAATCAATTAGAAATGATAAAGCATATAAGTTGTATGAATAATTAAAATGGGTAATTCTACTAATGCGTAATTATGTTTGTCATATCATGGTGGTGGATTGGTGGCCTTTTTATTTTTGGTTGGCCTTCTTATTTTTGGTTCTCTATTTGAGTTCTTATGCCCTTGAGCATGGAATGTTCTCTATTTTAATATTACTTGAGAAAGATTTTGGGGTTAGTTTGACTAATAGGTAGGAACTATTTGTCTAACATATTGAAAAAAATCTATTGTAACTTTGAAAGAAAGAACCAATTGCGTGAGCTCATCATAATAAGGTCCATCATTGAGCAGTTTGTACATGTCCCCTTCTCTAAATGTAAATGAGCATACATGCATTTGTTTTCTAAATGCTAGTTTTTGATACAATTTCGATACTATAAACTGTGATTATAGTCACATATTTGGAAACTTCATATATGTAACTAATTGTAGCATTGTCAAGACATGGTGTCAATAGCCACACGTAGTTGTTCACATTTAACATTATTTTCGAGTAAATTAAACTGATCGTTTGAAGAATCAGGTTTAGCAGCAGTCGAATATATCAAAAAATATTACATCGAGCTACTTTATGGTCACCTTCTCTAGCAAATCCTTCTTTAGTAATTTGCTTCTATTCATAGAAGCCATTTGATGATTTTTGGTTTAGTGTGTGATGAAAAAGATTTACTTATTGATTAGTCAAAAACCCTTGGATATCTTTTCAAGTAATTTATGATAAACATAAGACATCAGTCTCTATGAGTCTAAATAGTTGAATGCATACAAAACTGCAGGCCATCGCATACACATTCATGTGATTACACTTTTGGCCCTTCTAGCGATCTACAATTGGACAACTTCTTGGCAAATAATTTCATATTGTTCATAGAACACATCAAACATATGTATACTTTCAGTATCTCTTTGTTTGATCATGGTACATGCTATAGTTGGTCCTGCTTTGGACATAAATCTATGACAATATATTAAAAATACTTTATTTCACTTGGCCTGCGTATTCTTTTTTGCATTAAATCTGGGAAGACCATGGTCATAGGTGGACCAAATGATATATTGTGGCCTGCATTTAGGTTTATGACAAATTAGAATAGAAGTAGTAATATATATTAGCATTAAACATAGGCTTACAATGCACTTTGTAATCAAAAATCCAATTCTCATATTATTCTTAAAATGTGAAATGGAGTGTAATTTAAAAAGTTTAAAAGTTTAACTGTGATTTTCACTTCACTAAGTTCAAACTAAAATAATTTGCAATATCTTTTTAAATATCCAAAGCCGGTCCTAGGAGTTTGGGTGCCTAAAGCCAAAAGCGAAAACAAAGCCCTTATATAGAAACAAATGCTATTATCGTTAATTAAATCATCAAAGTAATTTATATTGTTTATAAATAATGAACTTCTAATCTACTTGTTATAATTTATAAAAATATTTTCATCAATAATGTGAAGCAAAAATTCTTTTTAACTAATGGATTCGACTATAAAATTTTAATTATAAATTCCTACGAAAGCATAGTTATTTATCAATAAATTGTAAGTTAACTAACTAATAAAAAAATTATTAACTATGACCAAATAAATCATTGTTATACAATTATCAATTATGTCAAATATCAATTTGAATGTATCAATTTTGATTTAATCCTTACTAATTATTGTACAAATCACAAATGTACAAACCAATCTTTCAATTAATATACAACTAACCAGCCTAAAATTAGAATATAAGATCAAAATTGAATTTGCATTGTATGATAGAACATAGATGTTGTTCATTGAATCATTTTACGAATTACTGAATTAGTAAAAAGTGTAAATTACAAATTAAAAATGAAATTGAATTTGCATTGTACTAGTTCAACTGTGATGGAGGGGCCTACTGCCTGCTTGTGCCCTCACTACTAGAACAACAGTCATTTCCGACGGATGCTAGCCGTCGGAAAAGTCATCGCTATGGAGTACACGCTTTCCTTCGATTTGCGTCGGTATCGACGACTATTTAGCGACGGCTACTCACGGCACTTTTTGATGGTTTTGTGATGGTTTTCGTTGCTCACGTGACGTCCAAACATTCCTTAGAGCCGTTGAAAACCGTCGCGAACCGTCGGAAATACTGAAAACATTACGTCGTCGATTACCGTAGCTTGCAGTCAGAAACCGTCGGAAATCTGAGCAAATTTTTTTATTTCTGCAGCCATTCGACTCCTGCACTACACATATCAAAACTCAATTTCATATGTATCCAATATCCAGTATCCAAACTCAAGCAACACATAATCAACTTATATGCAATATCCAACTCAATCTCCACCAATTCAATATTTAAAAAATACACTAGATAATCAACATCAAACATGTCAAAACAAACCAACATATCATCCAACATAGCGTCAAAATGCATCAACCATATCCAAATACATCAATTTCAAAATGTTCAAACATAAACGCAAAGTAACATACTCATCAAGACTCATCGTCAGCTTCGAAACCACCCAACGAAAGAAATGACCCATGCTGCTGCACCTTAGCTAACTGCTGGTTCAACTGTTACATCTCCGCAGCACGACGGTGGTCTTTCTCCTACAGCTCCACAATCATAGTTTTAAGCTCCGTAATCTCTTCTTTATCCCGAGCTTTTTGATATGCTTTCTAAGAAGACTAGCCTACAGATAATCAAGAAATATGTCAAAAAATCATAAATATATTTTAGTGGCTAGTGTAAATTAAAAAAGAACAAATAAGTAAAGAATAATCGTTTGTTAAAACATTAACGATATATTTTTTTTCTATGACAACCATTTCTGAATATTGGTTTAAAATTATAAGTTAGTAAATTTTTAGAAATTACCGCTTGATTCCCAAAACAGTAACGCTATTTTGCGATGTGGGTTCCATGATGGACTTAAAAATCGCATTCTCCTCATCATTGGTCAACGACTCCTATCCCTTCAACACCCGTGCTCGTGCTTCTGCAAATTTTTCCTACAATGGAAAATAAAATTTAAAATTCAAACAACATTATTTTAATTATTCTTTATAACTAATTAATTAAATTAATCAATAATAACTTCTAATTTGAAATATGCTTACATAGGATTCACTTGCTTTATCGTCACTCCATGTGTACGATATTGAGCAATCTTCGTTTGTTTGCTTGTTGGCATGAGTATGACCAAATACGTCCATATAGGAGATGGGACCGCCGCGTTCTCTTTCCTGAAATAGTTAGTACGTATTATTGTTGTTTATACAAAATTACATAAGTTAATAAATATTTATAATTGCAATTAATAAATTTACCAGATCCTCACGATGATGTTGGAATGATTTGGAGCCACCGTGATGTATAACTAGGTTTTTGTTCCTATTTGTGGAGTTCCTCTCTAACCGCGCCTGCAAATTTAAATTGAACATTACATATTACAGCTTTAAATTATGTATTATATACGGAAGCAAATTAAAATGATATATGATAAACTTACCTTGAATTCATCACTATTCCACCAAGCAACTCAAGCATCCCACGCGCTAGCGCTCATCCAATCAGGCTTCTTCCCCGATTTTCTTATGCCAGAGATCGTGTCCCCGGTAATTCTTAGACATCTTGGAAGTCTAGTGGCACTGACAAAGGTCTTCTTCCTATGAGTCTACCACCCTCTGTACGTTGAAATAATATAAGTTATATATTTAAACTTAGTCAGCAAATTGTAAATGGTAATATATAATGATATATAAATTTACACTTACAAGGAAGTCTTGCTAGATACTCGCCCCGACGGGGTTTGAGAACTTATCCCACCTAGGCCAACAATTAGTTGTCCTTCTCATGTACGCTTGCTTGGAAATAATAACAACAATCTTTGATGGATCCAGCTCAAATCCGCTATGTTAAATATGATATAGATTTTTAATAAATAATGGCTAATATATTATATAGAAAATATTTATAATGCTGAAGTAAATTTAATACTTACGACCCATCTGCTTTTGGTTGTAGCTTTACTACGGTAAGTGGTCCCTACTCAGATGGGCCGCTGCCATTACCTCCCCATCCCTCCCAATCTGAGTAGAAGAGGGGGAACCTGAATGGGGAGAACCGCGACGTCGAAAAAAGACATAATACCTGTCATAGATATATCATTTTATTATGGAAAAACATATCATATAATTATGAGAAAACATATCATTTTTTATAATAAAAAAAGTAACATAAATAATCACATGAATTACCTTCTATCAAAATGTACATTATTAATTAATCCTCATCGTTTTCTGATTCAGACTCGGTCCCGTACTCTATACTATTTTCCTCTGTAGTCTCAAATGCTTCTACTAAAACATTTGATTGATCGTTTAGAAGTCCAAAATCGATTTGATCGTAGGTTACTATTATTTTGCTATTTTCCTCGATATCTGCATGATAAGCTTCTTCGTTTGTAATATTCTTTCCATCAAACGTAAATCTTGCATTCATTCTAAAAACCGCCGACCAATCTGCTTTATCTCTTTTTAAAAATGGATAAGGAGCGTAATAAACTTGTAGGGCTCGTTTGGCTAGTATAAAAGGATCGTACTTATGATAATGTGATGTATGCTTTATTTCAATAAGATTATTTTTTGGGTGCACAGTAATTTTAGAACCTAGAATATTACTGAACCAGCTGCATCTAAACAGAAAAACTTCCTACTTAGGTCTTGTGAAATATGTCAATTGCAAAACTAGGTTAACACGCCATAAATATCATTTATATGATCATTTGGATCATCACCACCTTTAACAAATATATCAATATTGTTAGTTAATTTTTCAGCACCATATTCTTTAGTGTTGAATTCATATCCATTGACGAAGAATATTGGATATGTCTTGACTTTTCTTTTTGGTTCCATCGCAAGATGTTTCAGTCCTTCATCGACCACACAATTTCTCGGACCAAAAACGTAGTTCGAAAACCAATTAGCGGATTCTTTACTGATATTGCCGTTTGGCTGTTGTAATTCGTAAACACCGCAGATATAGATAATATATTGCATTATAATAAATGTACGCTCGTATTATTTTAAAAAAATATCCAGACTTATAATTAAATAATACCTAAAGATTGGTGCACACAATTAAGAAGAATATATGTGTGTGCTACATGGTAATCTCTATCATCTAACCATACTTCCACACATTTTCCAACAGGTCGGTCATGTTATCTAAAAATATATAACATTGCTTGAGAAGATTCTTGTTCAACACCTTCATCATTACATGTAGCATTTTCAAGTGATAAGTTCACATGATCACTAAAATAATGAGAGAGAAAGAAAGAAACTTTTTCTTCGATATATATTTTGCAAATCGAACCTTCAACTCATGCTTTTTGTCTAACTTTTTCCTTTAGATGATTAAAGTACCTATTAAAAATTATTTCAAGTCAAAATTGACTTATATATGTAATTAAACTAATATTTAACATACCTAATATAAATAATACCTCTCAAATGGATTCATCCATCCATATTTCACAGGACCTCGAAGACGTACTTCAAATGGAAGATAAACAAGTAAAATGCTTTATTACATTAAAGAAACCTAGAGGAGATATTTTCTCCAGTTTGCAGAGCAGTATAGGAATTTCTTTCTCAAGTTTACGTAGATGATTAACTTTTTGTCGAACATAGATCCTTATAAAACAAACTAAGTTCTGTTATAACTGTCCAAAGTTTTATAGGTAATAGTTCTTTGAAAGCGACTGGTAACAAATTTTCCATCATTATATGACAATCATGGCTTTTCAATCCACTCAGTTTATCGTTCTTATAGTCGACACATCTACGAATATTAGAAGAAATCCCATCAGGAAATGTCAATCCTTCCACCCATTTTAACAAGACTTTAACTTGGTTACTGTCTAGCTCATAGCATGCTTTGGGGTTTTTAGTGTCATTTGGCTTGATATGAAGATCGAGATGATTACATACTACTTGGATATCACGTCATGATTTCAAATCGTTCTTAGTCTTCCCCTTAACATTCAAAACTCTATTAAAAACACTATCACACATTTTTCTCGTTGTGCATCATGTCAATATTATGATGAATTAGGAGATTTTTCCAATTAGGAAATTCCTAAAATATACTTTGTTTGCACCAATTATGAACCGTCGATTTACCTTAAATTTCAATTTTCTCTACAGTTTCATGTGTCTTTGGATAATCCTTTACTAGTTCATATATATCTTCGCTTGAAAAAATCTATTGTGGTCGCAAAGTCTCTTGTCTACAAGCTATAAAGTTTTTTCTGTCTTTTCTAAAAGGATGATTAATATGAAGAAAACACTGATAACAATCAAACCATGATATTTTCTTCCCATGCATTACAGAAAATGATTGTGTTTCTTCCATGCAATAAGAACAAGCTAGACGATTGACCATACTCTAAACGGAAAACATTACATACGTAGGAAAATCGCTAATAGTCCATCACAAAGAAGCGAACATATTGAATTTTTTTTTGAAATGTTGTATGTTTCAACTCCTTTACCACAGTGTTTTCAACTCTTCAATCAACGGTTGTAAATAAACATCGATTCATTATGTCGGATCATCAGGGCCAGGGACGACAATAGTGAGAAACATATATGGAGTTTTCATACACATCCATAGAGGTAAATTGTACGGTGTAACGATTATAGGCTAAGATGAATATTTTAGAACCAAATTGAGAGAATGGTGAACACCATCCATACATAAACCAAGTCTAACATTACGGCTCTCCGCTGCAAAAGCAGAATATGTCTTATCAAAATGCTTCCATGCTTCTCCATCAACTGAGTGTGTTAACGTATCTTCTTCCCCTGTGTTCTCACACCGTGCCATCTCATATGATGCGCAGTTACAGAGGATGCGTATAACCGTTAAAGCCTAGGAGTTATAGGTAAGTAATGCATATGCTTGTATGGAACTTCCATTCGCCTCTTTTTTATTGATTTGTATATTTCCTCGTTACATATTGTACAATTCCTCGGACTGTTCTCTTCTTTCTAAAACAACATGCAACCATTTAAACATGTATCTATTTTTTGATACCAAAAACCAAAAGAAGACATAAGTTTTTTCACTTCATAATGATTTTCGCACATCAAATTGTCGGGTGGCATATGCCATTTTGCATCTTGTAAACAGCTGTAAATCCGGCTTCCATGAAGTTGTATTTTGATTTCATCGCAATGTATTCTGCAGTTACTGATAATTGGGTACCACTTGTGTAGTCATCCCAAAGAGGTTTCTTAGTAGCATCCAATAAATCATAGATTTTTTTGCTCCAATATTTGGTTCTTCTTCGACATTAACATCGTCATCATCAACCGTATCTTCTATGAGATTCGTCGTAAAAATTTCATTACCCACCTCCTCCTCTGAATGTACAAGATTAGATGCTGTAAGTTCTCCATGATGATCCCACACAAGATAATTCGGCACGAAACCGTATTGGCACAAATGGACTTTACCCATATCCAATATCAAATGCTTCAACAATTTGCACCTACTACATGGACAACAAGTTTCTCTGTCGTTTCCATTATTGCTTAAAGAGAATTCAATAAATACTTTTACACCATTATAAAAATGTTCCCTTATTGAGCCTCTCATTTCCCTTCGAAGATGGTACATTTAGGTACAACCAACAAAATAATCGATCATTTTTCTTATTTAAAAAAAATATGATAGAGATTAGAAAAACGTATTAATTAGTATATGGATTGACATTCGATTTTTCAAACCACTTATTAATTAATATTCATTTATCACTACAACAAAAATACTCTTTTACAACGGGCAATGCCCATTATAATTGGGGTTTTGCAATGGACCAATGCCCGTCTTATTATACGATGTTGTAATAAATGCAAAAGATTTTACAACGGTTCGAAACCGTTGTAAAAGCCCGTTGTTGTAAACTTTTTTACAACGGTCCGTAGACGTTGCAATAGCATCATTTACAACTAATTTTTCCCGTTGCAATAGCATCATTTACAGTTGATTTTTCCCTTTGCAATAGCATCATTTACAACTGTTTTTACCCATTGCAATAGGGTCTTTTACAATTATTTTTGTCCATTGTTAAAGAATTCAAATAAAAAAAATGTAAATACTATTACATTACACTCACAAATTTAAATAAATTTGCCATTGAAACCAAAATATTGTACCAATAATAAACATATTCATTCATATCTTTTAAAAATAACAAAAAAGATTTATATTTCTATATGCCAAAATGATTCATGTATTCTTAGTCTTTTATAATACAGATGCTATAGAAGAAACACATATATATCTACCAAAACAATGGAAATATAATGAATATATGATTCATCTAACTGTGTATGCCTTGACCCTTGAACTTTAGCAGCTTGAACCCCCGCATCAGCTCTTTCAGCAGAATTGTAAAAGAACTTAAACGACAGTTACACAATTATACCGTAAACCAATGATGCACTCCAAATCTGAAGCAACTCATAAGCGTCTGCATGAAATGTTTAGTCTCGTCAGCATAGGCTATAACATACTCTAGATCCATGCACTTCAATCTGGTACAACTCTTCTCACTTCATCAACATGCCCCGGTACGAACACTCAAAATCATGCTTCATCCTATAGTTTGCACGAGCCTTTCTTGATAGCCTATTTGCTGCATTACCCATCACAACACCTGTAACATAGTGTTCTTTTCAGTTTTAGGTATATTTTAGTATGTATGGGTTCAAACAAATGTATAGTGTTCTTTTTTTAATCAGTGAGACAATAGACATGATAAAGTATATATATGCATGTATCACCTGCAACAAAAAGCATCAATTTGTAGCATCATACTTATTTATAGAGATAACTTAAGTTGATAGCAATATTAATATTCATTAGAGAGGATAAGTTAGGAGTGTCATAACGCTCGTAAGTAAGAAATAGGATCTCAACTTCCCTTTGGCAGCAGCTCACTCACGCATAAAGAAATGGGAGACAACAATTTATATGAATATTCAACACACACTCAGCTTATATACACACGCAGTCAGAGAAACACACACCAACCCACATGAATTCACACACTTAAATAGTTCAAAAGATGGATCAGTCTAAGTGGGTTTTAGCTTAATAGATCACCAAATTCTGGTGATATTTCAATTGCCTCAAACATTTCAGTTTCTAACTTTGAAAACTTATGAGAAAATCACACAACACAACTCAAGCAACACAATTAAATACATACATTAGGACATAGATGTGAGTGGGAGATACTTACTGTAAGTTGCGATTCATACTCTACTTCTTCTCTTGTTATTCACTTTCACACTCAGCACTCATGCATTGATACAGTCCGCTCCCCAGACCGCCATGGGTGGTTATCAATTATATGAATTGCTAGGCAATTGGAATATCCATCAACGCCTCGCCTCTACAGGTGATTTTTTCCTGTATTAATTACATTTTATTTTCAATTACATAAATAACATTATAGGAGATTAAATTTTACCTAAATCTAAAGCGATAAAGCATGTGAATAGGTCCAGTAGGCAACTACTACCTTGTTAACAAAATTCATTGTAAGATCTATATAATAGTCAACTTTCTCATGAAAATCGAAGCAAAATAAAGGAATACACATATCTATAACGGGTATACAATAATAAGACTCGGCTTGTATTGCTTAAGAGAATATAAGCCTATTATCTTTTCTTCTGTGTTAATGGGCCTTGCACCACAGCCCAATTTCTTCTTTTTATTCTTTCTAGTCTTGTATAAATACAGTAGAGATATGTTGTACATATCTTATGAATTCTATTACTGAATAAAGAATACAATTACATTTTCAAAGCTTTCTTTTATGGTATCAGAGCATCATTGCCAAACGGCAGATTTTCCTTTGAGGAATTGATTCTCCCCTCAGAATATTATCATCATAGGGGAGGATACCCTTCTCAAGATCACTGTAGTGATCGTGTTCATCTATTCTCAACCCACGGTGCCATCCAAGAGGCAGATCAGATTCAAGATCATCACTTCCACCTCTGGTTGCACTTTTACGATTTAGGCATCTGAAGGTACAATTATTTCTGTATACATATTACTGTTTTTCAATAAAACAGTAATACATATAGCAGTTTTCTCCCTGCACCCTCTTTTCTGTTGCATTTTGGGACATTTCTTGGCCACCAAAACCAGTTTTCTTGATCAAGAAACTTGTATCAAGAAAGTTGATTATCCATATTCTTGATCCACCATGGCTCTTGAAGAAGAAGATGTCACTTCAGCAAATACTGACAACAAATCCAAAGATAATCAGAGATCAGATTCTGTCTTGATCAGACCTAAGAATCAAGCAATAAACACACCTTTAGATGAAGACAATTATATCACATGGAAATATCAAACAGAAATTGCTTTGAGAGGGTATGATCTACAAGATTATGTAAAAGGAACCAAAGAGATTCCACTAGTTAACATCACTGATGATACATGGAACACTGTTAGCAACCCAGAATATACTTTGTACCAAAAACAAGATAACTTTCTTGCATCTTGGCTCCTATCATCCATTAGTCAAACCCTATTGTCCCAACTAGTTGGTTGCTACACATCATATGAGATATGGTCATCTATCGAAAGAATTTTCAACTCACAGTCATCCGCAAGAATCATGCACTATAGAAGAGAATTACAAAATACAAGAAAGAATGATATGAGCATGAGAGAATACCTTGCCAAAATCAAGAATCTGTGTGATAGACTAAAGGCTGTTGGCCATAATATCTCAAACAGTGAGCAGATTCTCATCATTACCAATGGCCTAGACCAAGAATATGAATCTCTGGTGACTTTCATTGCCACACAACCAACCCTACCTGATCTTGACTATGTCAACTCAGATCTCCTTGCACATGAAGGCAGAGTAGAACAGAGAAGACTTATGCAAGAAGAATATTCAGCGAATTATGTTTCAACCACAAAGAATAAAGGTCAGAAAAATAATCAGAACAACCAGAACCCAAGAGGTGGTTATAATCAAAGAGGCAGGGCAGAGGAAGGTCATCAAGCAACAACAGAGTCAAATGCCAAATTTGTGAGAAATTTGGTCACATGGCAAATAAATGCTACTTCAGATTCAAGGAGGATTACAATCCATCTCAACAGACACAGTCAAGCAGGCAACCAACAGCAAACATGGCACAAACTAATCATCAATCAAGAAATAATTCAGATAACTCAACAGATGATACAACCAAGACAGATGACATCAACACAGAAGATTGGTTTCCAGACTCAGGAGCTACAAATCACATTACCAACAACTTACAAAACCTCAACTTGGGAAACAAAAGCTACAATGGTAAGAATTCTGTATCTATGGGTAATGGTGAAACTGGTAATATATCACATGTGGGAACATGCACTATACAAGGTACAAGGCTACTCTACCTTAATAACTTATTAAGAGTGCCAAGTATCAAAAAGAATTTGATAAGTGTCTCACAATTTGCTAAAGAAAATCATGTATATTTTGAGTTTCACCCTAAATTCTGTCTAGTCAGAGATATGCTGAGTAAAGATATATTATTACAGGGTAAACTGGACCAGGGTTTGTACAAGTTCAGCCATATGAGAACAAAGAACATCTGTAATAATAATGTTGTCTGTTGTAATAACACAAGTTTGAATCAGGTCAAATGTGACAATACTTTTCATATGTGGCATTGCAAATTGGGACATCCTAGTTATGATGTAGTAAAGCAAGTGTTGAATGAGAATAAAATTTACTTCTCACCTTTGCACAATTTATCATTATGCACACACTATCAAATTGGCAAAAGTCACAAATTACCTTTTCAGTTTTCTGAAACTACTTATCAAAGACCACTTGAGCTTGTGGCAGCTGATTTGTGGGGACCATCTCCACACAACTCATCAAAGGGGGACAGGTATTATCTATCCATTGTTGATGAACATACTAGATATACTTGGATATATTTTTTAAAGGCAAAATCAGATACATGTAATGCTATGAAACATTTCATCATCAGTGCTGAAAAACAATATAATAACAGTGTGAAGATTGTTCAAACAGATGGTGGGGGAGAGTTCAAAACCCTAAAGGAGTTTTTCAGCACAAAAGGGATTGTGCATAGGACTACATGTCCCCATACATCTGAACAAAGTGGTCTAGTTGAGAGAAAACACAGGCACATTGTGGAAACAGGGTTAACACTCTTGTCTCAGGCAGGTCTACCAATGAGATATTGGAGAGAGGCATTTGCCACAACAGTATATCTCATTAATAGAATGCCAACCAAAGTGTTAAACCATGTGTGTCCTTTTGAGAAATTATTTGGTTTTAAACCAAACTATGAATATTTAAGAAATTTTGGGTGCTTGTGTTTTCCCTGTCTTAAACCATACAATAAACATAAACTAAGCCTTAGGTCTAGTCAATGTACTTTTTTAGGATATGCACATAATCAAAAGGGGTACATATGTCTAGACAGTCAAGGCAGGGTTTACATTTCAAGGCATGTTGTTTTTAATGAAAATGTTTTTCCTTTTGTAGAGAAGGAAAAGCACATGCAAGGAACTAATGCAAACAAAGCTAGGGCTATTCACATGCCAGACTTATCAGAGTGGATAAATACCGAGGTTCAATCAAACAGAGAACCAACAAGGAACGAAATTAGAGATCATTCAGAGCAAATAATAACAGGCAATCCTCAACATAATGAGCAACAAGAATCAAACATACAGCAAGAATCCAACACATAATCTACAAATGAAACATCTGATGAGCATAATGATGTCCAATGTGAACCACAGTCAACCACTATTCAGCATCCCATGATTACTAGATCAAAAAGTGGGATTTATAAACCCAAAGTATTTAACACTCAATTCAATGAAGTGGAACCAACATCATATGAGCAGGCAATAAAAGACAAAAGATGGAGAAACGCCATGGATGAAGAATATAAAGCTCTAGTTAAAAACAATACATGGACACTTGTCGATTTACCAAGGCATAAAAACATTGTGGGAAGCAAATGGACGTACAAAATTAAAAGAGATGCTGATGGTAAGATCATCAAACATAAAGCCAGACTTGTGGCAAAGGGATATACCCAGCAATTTGGTTTTGACTTTAATGAAACCTTCTCTCCAGTTATCAAACTAACAACAGTAAGAATAATCCTAACCATTGCCTTGCATAAAAACTGGAGAATAAGGCAATTAGATGTGCATAACGCTTTTTTAAATGGAGAATTAATAGAGGAAGTGTATATGCAACAGCCAAAGGGTTATAGTTCTGAAGCAAGCATCAGTCAAGTATGCAAATTACATAAAGCAATTTATGGTCTAAAGCAAGTCTCAAGTGCGTGGTATGATAAATTAAAAGGTGTCTTGGTTAAACTGGGATTCACTGCCACCAAGTCAGATTGTTCTTTTTATATAAAAAGGACAGGGGACAACAGTATTTACATATTAGTTTATGTAGATGATATACTGATCACAGGAGACAATCAACATGAAATCGAATTAATCATGAAACACTTGGATAAGGAATTTGCAATAAAAGACATGGGTGAAGTAGATTTCTTCCTTGGCATACACATTCAAAGGGATGCAGATTCAAACATCATTTTATCTCAAAAACAATACATATCTGACATACTTGTCAGGTCAAACATGGATAAAGCTAAGTCTCTACCTACTCCCATGACAAGCAATCTCAGGCTATCTAAGGAAAAGGGTGAACCCATCGAGAATGTCAAACAGTACAGGAGCATAGTTGGGGCACTTCAGTATGCTACTATTACAAGACCGGACATATGTTTTAGTGTAAACAGAGTCTGTCAATATATGCAAGCTCCTACAAATGAACACTGGTGTGCTGTAAAACGCATTCTACGATATTTAAAGGGGACGATCAACCATGGATTAAAATTCACTTCAAACAAAAACTTACATCTACAGGCTTACAGTGATTCCGACTGGGCAAACGATTTAGATGATAGGAGATCTATCACCGGATATTGTGTTTACCTCGGCAGCAATCCCATCTCGTGGTGCACGAAAAAGCAAGCCACCATCTCGAGATCGAGCACTGAAGCTGAGTACAGAGCCATCGCCAGCACCACTGCAGAGGTCATTTGGACTGAAACCCTCATTCAAGAATTAGGGTTCATACTGAGTCGAAAGCCAACCATTTGGGTTGACAATTTAAGTGCTATCTCTCTATCTATGAACCCTACCCAACACTCGAGAACGAAGCACTTGGAAGTGGACCTCCACTTCGTTCGTGAACGAACGGGAAGTGGAAAACTCCAGATCCAACACATTCCGGCTTATTATCAGCGAGCTGATGTTTTTACTAAAGCAATTTCGAGAAAGAATATTGATCGGTTTAGAGAGGAGCTCAGAGTTTTCTCCGCCGCCATGAAAGACGAAGAGAGACTGAAACCCTAGTTTTATTTGAGGGGGCATAATAAGACTCGGCTTGTATTGCTTAAGAGAATATAAGCCTATTATCTTTTCTTCTGTGTTAATGGGCCTTGCACCACAGCCCAATTTCTTCTTTTTATTCTTTCTAGTCTTGTATAAATACAGTAGAGATATGTTGTACATATCTTATGAATTCTATTACTGAATAAAGAATACAATTACATTTTCAAAGCTTTCTTTTATACAAAGTTAAGAGGTTCTAAGGGTCGCCATGTCATTGGTTTAAGGTTTTCTCGACGTAATAGCTTCGGATCTAGTGAGAGTTGAGATAATCTCACTGATCCAACCCAACTCAGAGCATATGTTAATTCTAAAAGGAGATGCAAGCTTCTTTGTTGAGTTTAAGGAGTAGACTTGGAGTTACAGAAGAATGGAGAGTACTCAAGTCCTATTTGCCTACCCACACATGTCATCATATCAGTAATGCTCTAATTAATAACAATGCAAAAAAAGACTATTGGTATTGGAATCCAAGTGCAAATGAAACTTTTCTTTCAAACCAGCATGGGAAACCATCGGATTAAAACATTGTATGATATTGTAAGCATGTGTAGAATAACTGTGCCCCAAAGAAGCAAGTTTGAGTATGTTTATTTGAAGTTGTTGCATATGTGCAGGTTTTTTGTTATGTAATTTAAGCAGCAATTCTACTTATAGTGGATCAAATTCTACAGTTACAAAACATTATATTTGACATCGATTGAAGATAATGACAATGTGCATTTGAACATCATTTTCAAGGGCTATTTAACAAATTTAGAAAGTGAGACGTGTCTTACATTTTTCATGAGAGGGACGTCAGACTACCTTTACTTTTTTTTTAAATGAAGTGGGTTAAAACTTATAAACCACAAAAAACATGAAATCTCTACTTCACGTTTTGTTTCAAGTGTAATAAATTACAACTGCTAGTTTGACATATATAAACAAAATGCAATAAATTAGGGAGGGGTACCTGCTCAAGGGAATTATATAAATAAATAAAATAAACCTGAGCAATAGTGGGCATTTGAGGCTAACTATCTGCAATGGCTGCAAGACACACGAGATTCCTCTGAAGCTTTGCTTGATTCCTGCAGTTACCTTACAACATTACTTTTAACTTCAAGATCAAAGATAACTTGGGAATGAAACTGCCTTGCATTTAGTTTTAACATATAATATCCAAAATGTCTGTATATTTTACACTAGAATTTCTTGGACGTATATAATGTTAAACTGCTAGTTCCCAACTTGCAACACTTCATTGTCTTTTTCATTGCTACCTTAAGAAGCAATTAGCCTTCCTATTGTAATAAAAACATATTTACTAAGACGGTAAAAATGCCATCTAAGAGATGAAAATTATACACTTTCGTAATCTCAATAATACCCAAAAGTTAAGGTTTCATAGGTTATCCCTCATCAGTAGTATAAATTTTCATGATAAATTTTACACATCTGCAAATTCTTCTTGATAAAAAGTGTATTACACGTAGGGACGGATGGACCTACTCTTGTGGTATCTAGGGCTACAGCCCAGGTCATGACTATGAAACGGTATTATGTAAACTGTGCAATCCACTACAGAAGTTTTACTGATTCATTTTACTCTTCCATCCTATGCCAAGGTTGAACTCACTATTATATTATGTCATCTAGTAGGGAGCTTTTGATATATCTGTATAATTCTATCTAACTTCATTCATAGCAAAACTATATAAAGATTAATGAAAAAACAATAAGACTTTTAAATTAATGAAAAATAAATATTGTGAATGATGTAAGTAAACAAAACCAAACAACTACACCCAAAAGCATAAAAATGGTGATCTTAAGATCTATATAATAGTCCACGTTATACAAAAATATTGAAAGCAGTAAGAATGGCATGTATAAAACAAAAATGGTCTAACTAAAGCACTTACTCGGCACATTCTTCAGGTTTTCCAAAATTTTGATTTTCAAGAATAGCCAATATCAACTGCTTATTTTCATCCAAATACTGAGGAAATAGAAGGTTAAGTTAGGTGGAAGGAAGAAAAGGTAGCTAAGAAATAGGAGCAAACAATAAATCTTGCCAAATACTAACACAATAATCTAATCAACATTAGCTGAAAAATAATACTTAAATAATACTTTATAATTTATTAAAATACCGGAATGCTCTAAATAATTACTCATCAAACTTAAATTAATTTTATTGATAAATTATTTCAGTTAAAAAATCATCCTTGATTACACTTAAGAAGGAGGAGGGAAATGTGAAATTATGATCGCATGAAAACCCAAAATAACTAAAAAATGAAAAAAAGTCTCGATCTGCATAATCGAACATTATACAAATAATCTCCAAACTTCTCCTGGTAGCTCTCAGTTGCATTTAACAATTCGATTTTTACGTTAGTAGAAATCAAATGACCTCAGTTCTTTTGACAATAATAGACTTATAGGAAGAAAATTGTAATCGATGCCTAACAAATATTACTACTGTAAACTGAAGATCATTAATTAATTTTCATACTCATAAATCACATAATCTTAATAAAACTAAAAGCCGACCACCACCATAACAAAATCCTAAAGTTCCGTCCTCAAATTCTAAGCCAACCCATTAGATTCATTGTAAATAAAGTGAAACGCAGAAAAGGGAGTTACCATAATGAGGCAAACGGAAGAGAACAATTAAACGGAGTTACCATATTGCCGATAATTAGGGCGAAGAAAGGAGCTCCATGTCTTATACGAGAATGGTGGCGCTCGTGGAGTAGCTTGTAGCGGAGTAGCTAGTAGCAGCGAAGCTCGTGGAGTGCTTGGAGATGCGACAAATCCGACAAACATGAATATAGATGTCACAAAAACGAATATTCTATACAGTACTTGTTTGACGGGAAAGAAAACTCCCTAAGGGATATTAATTATATACATAACATATATTAGCATATATAATTCATTTATGCATTGTAATGTTTTAATAATTATATAATATATTTTTTTCACTTTTTTATAAAATCTTATATGTTTTCAATTATAACAAATTATGGATATTATATTATATTTCAAAAAAAAATTCATTATACACTCGTTTATTTATTAATTTTATCGGATTCGACATCCAAGTAAACTAGATTTGTTATATAAAATATCAATCGATAATTAATATTCAACAATAATATTTGAATTGACATTGACATTGACATTTTAGCACAATAATTAACACTAAATCATATCATTAATTCGACATATAAACTAATTAACCTAAGTTTAGCCATAATTATATTTTAATTATCGGATTTACACGCTTATAATCATAATTAGCATATCACAATCAATCAACATGCAGTTTCAAACACTTAAGGAGGTAGTATCATCAAATACAACTACAAATTAACACTAATTTAACATATTAAGGTAAATTGGAGTTAGAAAAAAATACCTCTTTTCACTGAAATTGAAGTGTTGGAGGCCGGAGAGGAGAAGTTAGAGATGTTTCTGATGGTGGCGGACGATGTACCATAGTGGCGGCCGGAGGTGGATGAATTTGGGGGAAGAGGGAGGGTTTGGGTTGTGGTTTGTGGAAGAAGATGGAACGAAATTTCTCCCGGCTGATTCAGGTAAATCCTAACGTGCATCGGTTTTTAATGGCCGCTGAAGGCAACTTCCGATGGTTTTTGGCGGTAAAAGTTCAGTTATTACAGAATTGCCACGGCAAAACCACGCCATCAGGAAGAGCCGTCGACGGCAATCACAATCTTCCATCGTGATAAACGGTAATTCTGGTAGTGCCTAGTTGCCAACTATTAGAACCACTATTCCATGGTTTCGATGACAACAACTATACACACACATATATAGTTTATTTACTTGTAGGAAAAAGCTTTCAGAGATTAGAGTAAGATAGTTCGACAAAGGAGAAGAATCATCAAAGCTAATATAGTACTATTATTTGCCTAGATATGATTCTAAAATCTCCTTTTGGTAGTATCATTTAAACTTAAGCATTTGCACATAACAAGTCTAGAAAAACTTAAAACTGCAAATGTCAGACGTCTGACATTACATTTCAGACGTCTGATATGAGTTTCTGTTTTTGAATCAAAACTAAACTCAGACATCTGTCTTCTCTTTCCAAACGTCTGATTATATGTTCTGTTTGAAAATTATTCAACAGCCCAGACGTTTGAACATTTGCCCAGACGTCTGTGTTGGGTAACGGGTTTCATTTTTGAATGGACATCTTCTTCAAATAAAAGGATATCTTCACAACTCTTCAATGCATACCTTCTCTATCAACAACTACAACCATTAGAATGAATAAGCAAAGTCAAAAGATACTACTCTTCATTCTCTATAAATATGCAAAGATTTTTAAGACTGAACTTACCTAACATTTCTGAATCTTCTATCTACTTTCTTTGCATACTATATTTCCATAAGCAAGCAATATTAGTCTTTATTATTTCCTAAAATCAAAGCCTCACATACACATTCTACTAAAAGGAGATTACAGAAAGATTTGTACCGTGCAGTCAAAATCAGTGTTATTCAGAACACAAACTTGTCTTGAAAAGATTTATTATATCAAGCCTATTACTCTGAGCAAAGCGAGGAATGTTTATTAGTGAAAGCCAAAGAAGAGCTTTAGGACTGGACGTAGGATGGGAGGTCTAAACCAGTATAGAAACTTTGGTGTGATTGTTTCTTTACTGCTATTTATTTTTACACCGTTACTTATAATTAGTATTTGACTACACTTGCATATTAGAATAAATACACGATCCATACACTCTTTCATTTGGTATCAGAGCACGGTTATTTCAATTCACAGTAACACATAATTGAAAACTTATTTAATATGACTAGTGCATTTCAATAAGGACAATCAACTGCACGTCCACCATTATTCACTATATCAAATTATGCTTACTACTCTATATGTATGCGTATCTTTATGGAAGCAAACGGTCTAGAAATTTGGAAAGAAACACAAGTTCAATATGTAGCACCAGAAACTAACATAATCACCTGGACAGATGCCCAAAAGAACATGACAACAAATAATGCTAAGGCTATGAATGTTTTATTCGGTTAACTTGACAAAAATGAATTCTCACGTGTCATGTTGTGCACTACTGCATATGATATATGGCGCACACTACAAATAACTCATGAAGGCACAAAAAAGGTTAAGCAAACAAAGATTTCTATTTTACAAAATCGATTTTCTTCTTTTAAAATGAAAGCAAATGAAACTATTGGTGACATGTATGCTAGATTTCAAACTATTCAACATGATCTCATGGCACTTGGAGTTAAATTTACAGATTTTGATTTAGTTAAATGCATTTTAAATTCCTTAACAAATTAATGGGAACGAAAAGTATTGGCCATCAAAGAAGCAAATGATTTATCACAACTAAAGGTTGAAGAATTGATAGGGAATTTGATGTCATACGAAGCAAATCTAAAGGCAAGAAAGGAACAGATCAATGAAAAGAAAAATATAGCTTTCTAAGCTCACGATCACCGAATTTAGATGAAGAAGAGATTGTTTTTATTGCAAAAAATTACAACAAATTCAAGATATTCAAAATGATGACAAGATCTCAAAATGGAGGAAATTTGAATGCATCAAATCAAAGTTCAATCAAACGCTTTGGGTGTGACAAGTTTGGACATATGAAGAAACAATGCCTAGAACTTAACAACGACAAAAGGAAAGGAAAATTTGAAAAATTCAAGAAAAGAAAATGGACCTTTCAAGTAACATGGGATGACTCGGATTCATCCTCATCATCAGACAATGACAGCAATAGTGATTCTGAACAAGCTAATGTCTGTTTTATGGCAAACACTAAAGAGGTATGTCCTGATCTTACTTATGTTGAAATTTTAGAACTTAGCATGAAATTAGATGACAAATATAGAGAAATTAAAAAGCTAAATAAAGAATATGTTGCCAAAATAAGTCATATGGAACTTGAAATAGGACTATTAAAAGATGAAAAAAACAATCTCAGAAGAAGAATTAGAAACCTCACAAGATAAATGTTAAAATTTATCTATTCAAAATGACTCGTTATCATGTGAAATAAGAAAAGTTAGACTAGAAAATGATGAAATTAGAAATGAAAATGCTATATTAAAAAATGATATAGAAGCTTTAAAGACTAATATTACTAGTCTCAATGATAGGTTAGACAAAATTCTAATAATGTTTCAAAATTTAATAAAGGAAAGCAAAACTTGGATAACTTGATTAAAATTTCAAAACCATCTGGAAATCGCAATGGATTAGGATTTAAGAAATCTTTAATACAGAAAAACTATAGTTCCTTATATAATAGGATCAAGAAGTCAGATACGAAAGAAAAGAAATCTAACACTAAAATAATTAAAATATGGATTCCGAAATCCAACAACAAACTAATTAGACAAAAACACATAGATAGTTATATGAAAAATGTTGTTTGCAACAAAAATTATCTTTTTAAGGGTCCCAAACCCATTTGGGCATAGCAACCGTCTCTTTCTAACATTTAGGACCCTAACAAAAGAAGTGGGTACCAATTAAAGTGTTTTTATCCTGTAGGTACCCAAAAGAAAATCTAATAACAAGGAGAAATGGATACTCGACAGCGGATGCTCCAAACATATGACTGGAAATGCACAGATGTTATCAAATATAACATACAAGGATGGTGGTGCTGTAACTTTTTGAGACAATTCGAAAGGATTTATCATTGGAATTGGAGATGTCATCAAAGTTGGTATGACCACTTCACCTGTTATTACAAATGTTATTTTAGTTAAAAACTTAAAACATAATCTTATAAGCATTAGTCAGCTTTGTGATAAAGGATTTAAAATTGATTTTGAAAAGAATAAATGCAATATATATGATCAAGATAAAAATTTGATTTTCGATGGACTAAGGAAAAGAAACATACATGTTTTAAATATGAAATTTAATAACTCAAGTAATTTATGTTTAGCTGCCGAGTTTAATAATCCATGGATATGACACAAAAGATTATGTCACATAAACTGTAAGTCTTAAAAAAAACTAGCTAAACATAATTTGGTAAGTGGTCTCCCTAAAATAAGTTATAAAGTTAAACATTTATGTGATGCATGTCAATATGGACCTTGATTTATTTGGACCTACTCAAATAAGATCAATAAATCATGACAAAAATGTATTTGTTATTGTAGATGATTTTTCATGTTATACATGGACATTATTTCTAAACAATAAAAGTGATACTTTTGAAATGTTTAAAATTTTTGCTAAAGGAATTAAATGTTTAATGAATCTTAAAATAAAAAGCATAAGAAGTGACCACGGAGGTGAATTTGAAAATGAAATTTTTGTAACAAAAAGGGAATTACACATAATTTCTCATTTCCACGAACACCACAACAAAATGGTGTTGTCGAAAGGAAAAATGGTACACTACAAGAATGTGCACGAACTATGCTTAACAATAGTAATCTACCAAAGAATTTTTGAGCAGAATCTGTAGCTATTGCTTGTTATGTATAAAATCGTGTTACATTACGACCATTAACAAAAAATACTTGTTATGAAACATTTTTGGTAAAAAAATCCAAAGTATCATATTTTCGAATATTTGGTTCAATGTTTTATACTAAACATTAAAGATAATCTTGGTAAATTTGACTCAAAAGCTGACGAAGGTATCTTTATTGGATACTCGGACCGTAGCAAAGCTTATAGAATATTTAATACACATACCAGTACTATTGAAGAAAGTTTACATGTCTCTTTTGATGAAAATTTTTCTATTACTAAAAACAACAACGATGATGAGTTACTACAACCTTCGAAAAATACCATAAATACAGACAACAATAATGAAAATTTAGTTGATAATAATGCATTAAGATCACCACCTCGTACATTGAAAAATCATCCAATTAATAATATAATTGGTGATTTAAATACAAGAGTTTCTACAAGACATCAATTAAATCAAATGAGTCACGTTGCATTTATTTCAAATTTTGAACCTTAAAATTATAAAGAAGCTTCAAAAGACAAATCATGGATTACAGCAATGCAAGAAGAACTAAATCAATTTAAAAGAAATGAAGTAGGGAACTTGAACCAGGACCCACAGATCGATCTGTAATAGAAACTAAATGGGTATACAAGAATAAAACTGATGAAGATGGTAACATTATACGTAATAAAGCAAGACTAGTAGCTCAAGGATATAATCAAGAGGAAGGCATTGATTTTGAGGAAACATTCGCTCCAGTTGCACGTCTAGAAGCAATACGTACGTTACTTGCTTTTGCATATCATCATAACTTTATACTTTTTCAAATGGACGTAAACAGTGCTTTTCTAAATGGTTATACAAAAGAACAAGTATATGTTGAACAACCTCCATAGTCATACATGAAAAATTCCCTAAAAATGTATATAAACAAAAAAGTCACTATACGGTTTAAAACAAGCATATCGTGTTTGGTATGATAGACTTAAAACTCATTTAATAAATTCCGGTTTTCAAATTGGAAAAATAGATACAGCCTTATTTATAAAAAGAAATCAAAATGACATTCTAGTTGTACAAATATATGTTGATGACATAATATTTGGGTCAATAAATGAAGAACTATGTAATGAGTTTTCCGATATTATGAAAAAGGAATTTTAAATGTCACATACGGGAGAATTAAATTTTTTCTTAGGATAACAAATCAAACAATTAAATAATGGTATTTTTGTTAATCAAGAAAAATATTGTCACAATTTATTAAGACATTTTGGAATGGATAAAACAACCAGTAAACTAACTATCATGAGTACAACTACACATTTAGATAAAGATGAAAATGGTAAAGATTTTGATCAAAAATTGTTTCGAAGTATAATAGGATCTCTTCTATACTTAACGACAAGTAGACCCGATATTATGATGAGTGTGTGTCTGTGTGCAAGATTTCAAGCACAACCCAAAGAATCACACTATCGGGCAGTTAAACGTATTTTACATTACTTATCTGGAACTACAAATTATGGACTTTTTTATCCTAAAGATAGCTCTTTTGAACTTGTATCCTATAGCAATGCGGATTTCGGAGGTTGTAAAACCGAAAGAAAAAGTACAAGTGGCACCTGTCACTTTATCAGTCAATCTTTAGTTTCATAGTTCAGTAAAAAATAAAATTGTGTATCACTTTCAACTTGTGAAGCAGAATATATTGCCGTCGCTTTAGCTTGTGCACAAGTAATATATATGCAACAAACTCTTAGAGATTTCGAAAAAATTATAAACAAATCTCCAATCTTTTGTAGCACTAGTGCAATAAATCTATCAAAAAATCCAATAAACCTTTCACAAACAAAATATATAGATATTCGCCATCATTTAAGAGATAATGTCGAAAAGGAGACAATAACTCTAGAATTCGCAAACACCGAAAATCAAATTGCTGATATTTTTACAAAACCTCTAAGCGTCGTGACCTCGGCATCGTATCACTACATGATATATAATACAGTTTATCATTTCTAAACAAAACTTTTATGGTAAAAACATTACAGTTATTTTTTCTCTGGCTATAAAATCAAATGGTTTTATGTCCTTTTCTTTTTCTAACCAAACACCTTTTGTTTACCATTACTCCTTCAACAAATAAAACCAAATACTTTTTAAAAATAAAAAACTGAATATATATATATATATATATATGTGTGTGTAGACTGCATAACAAATCATAATCAAAAATTTTAATCTACTTATCTTTCAATCTTAAAATTTTATAAAATGTCTTCTGACCATGACTCCCCTTACTCTGCTATTGACTACGCTTCACCTTCATCAGGAAGTTCTTATACTTCCCCATCCAAAGTAACACCTAAATCATCCCCGTCGCTCCAAATTGTTCCATCTCCTACATATCACACTAGCTACTCTCCGAAAGGAAAGAAAGCCAAAAATGGAATTGATCTACAGTCTGCCTCTCTGTCTGAAAAGGTTGATGATATACATCACTACCAACAAGAAATGATTGGTCTTCATTGAGAGATATATTATGAACAGCGAAGACAAGGAGATCATTTAAATTTTCTTGAGAAATGCATCCTAGCCATTTGGGGTCACTCTTCGACTAAGGATTGCATGCATGCAAAATCTCCACGATTAAAGGAAGCTCCACCAAAAGCGCAAAGGATCACCCCACGACAATTATGGGATGAAGGAACATCACAAGAACAACGCAGTCCAGTACCTCCTTACTGGTCCCCACTTCGACCATTGAACGAGCGTATAAAAGATGAACCATATTCTTGGGAAACATAGAACAATTCCTCTGGCTCCCCTAAGTAATAATTTGTATACGTTATATAATTATTTGTATTATTTAACATCCATCAATAAAATAATTATCTAAATAAAATTACAATGGAAGAAAGAATATTTTTTTAACCATCAGACATCTGAGAAGACGATACAGACGTCTGATCTTAAATAAATATATTTGGTAAATATATCAGATGCTTGAAACATATATAGATATTCAATTTTTCTTTAAACATTCAGACATCTAAATAAATAATCAGACGTTTATTCAAATTCTATGACTATATGACCATCTTTTACATAGACGTCTACCTAAATAATCAGACGTCTGTTAAAAGTCTCTGGAAAATACAACCTTTCCGCACAGACGTCTGAACTAACAATATAGACTTCTGTTTGAACCCCTGTTAATTCCAATTTTTGACAAGCTTCAGCACAAACGTCTGAAAATATTCTCTGAAAAACAAAAACTCGCATAGATAGACGTTTGAACAAACTTCCAAACGTCTGTTCCCATTCACCGACTACGAAAATCACCTCCCTTTGACGTCTGTTAACAAATTACCAGACATCGTATATCAGCCCCACCAATTCACTCCACTATAAATTATCTTTTCTTCCTCCTTTTTCAATACCGCTCATTTCTTCAATCCTACCCTAAACCCTGAATCCCCAAATTAATTTCCTCCCCAAATTAATCAAATTCCATGGCTCCAAAACCACGAAACTCAGTTGCTAAATGCTGCAAGCCTTCTACGAGACAAAGTTCTCAACCTCCAACTCAAAACTTGTCACCGACCATCATATTAACGAATGGATTTTCGAGAAACAAACTGGAAGACAACGTCTTCAGGAGGTAGAGAAAAAGCCATTCCATACTAGTCCCGAAACACCCCACACCCCTTAATATACCCAATAGGACACATAAATAGGTGTAATGCGTTGTAGGTATAACTGAAACTAACAGAGACTAAGATTCACAAGACAAAAATAGGTAAAAACAGTGGAAATTAAAATAATACTTATTTAAAACAAAAGCTTCATATTACCCATAAACCAAATAAGTCAAATACTAAATATAACATATATGTCTCAAAAACCAAAATGTCTCATGAAATAAAAACTCATAGTCTCAAAATCAAAGTACAAATATCCCTCATAATAAATCAGTACACAGAAAGAGCTAAAGCTAGAATAAAAGAAACACATTGTAGAAATCTTCTCCCAGAATCCTCCGAGTAACCGCAATCTACTGTCCTTTCCCTTGATTGCCTATGGGGGAAAGGGGAAAATAGAGGAGTGGGTTAGAATAAAAGTCTGGTGAGTAATAGTAACTACTAGAATCTTTAAGCAAAGTCAAAGTAATAGACTTTTCAATAGTTCTAGCATAAATAAAAGGAAACAAAGGAAATAGGAAAGAGAAAAACTGGAAATAAATACGAATAAACTATTGCTCAATTAGTAAGATAGGTTAACTTTGATTGTTTGCACTTTTCTTTGGTAGCTGTTTTGATTAGGTTGAAGTCATAATTCTACCCTTTGATTGGCCTGCTACTCCATATAATCTACTCTGGACCGGACGTTTCCCTACACAATAGACTTTGGTGTCTACGAAAGACACACTTACTAAGCGCTTGGAACTCATAGCGATTACTGAGCACCGAAATAGAAGTCGCACGTGTAACTGCCACCATGCCCATGCTACATGTTGCTCCCTCTTTTGATCTTTTATTTACCCTAGACAGCATAAGCGTGCCCCTCGCCTCACTTTAGGATTATGTGAAGCACCTTGTCTCACTTCAAGGTTATGTGAAACACCGTGTCCATAGAAAAATAGGGGAAATGCTGCCTGTACTGGTCCCTATCAAACAATAATCTAGTTGTGCCCCTTGTTCAAACCCCCTTGATTTGAACTACCATAGATTGACCGTTTACTACCACTATAAGCATAAGCGTACCCCTTGCCTCACTTCAGGATTATGTGAAGCACCTCCTCTCACTTCAAGATTATGTGAAACACCGTAACCATAGAAATATTAGGCGAATGCTATTTGGTATAGGTCCTACTCTTATCTTTGCTTATTAACTCAGATAAATTATTTAAATAAGCCTTTATTTTTATCAATTACTATTATTGCTTATTAATTTATCCTAAGTCTTAAAATAAGCGCCATACTTTCCATAGTTTACCATAGTTTATCAATTTATAACTTACGTTATAATCATGCTTATTACTTAACCCAAGGTCTAAGTGTGAAAATAAGCTTCTTTCTTCTTTTATTCTTTTTAGTTATAATTCTAAGTTATAACTAGGCTAATCATCTTAATTCAGTCCAATTAATATCATAATTAGGCATAATTTCAGTCATATTCCAGTTATATTATAGTCTTTGTGATTTACATCTCATATTCCATTATTTCAGATTTCTTATAATTTAATCCAATTTCACGAAAATTCTATTATAATCCATTTGTGAAGAAGAAGAAGAAGGAGAAATAAAAGAAAAATGAAAATAGAAGGAAATCCAAGGCGTAGGAAGAAGATGTAAATAACGCATAAACAACAATAAATAAATTAAAATACTGTAAATAAACTGTAATTAAATGGAAAAAGCTATAATTAACAGAAATAAACTAAAATTAACTGAAAATAATAGCTAGAAGAAATAGACTGAAAATAATTCTAAAAACTGTAAATAAATTAGTAAAAATGTTGCTCCAAAAATTGTAGTTAAACTACAACTATTGGAAACCCTATTATTTTAAATTACTTAAAAAAAATCTAAATAATTACAATCACTCACTTTTGGTCCTTAGCTCTTCCCTTTAGGCCTTCACGGATCCACTTGGGGTTGTTAAATATTTTTATTTAAAACGATTTCCTCTTTGGAAAATTATTCCACTTAGGGTCCTTCTTGAATTGTTGAACCCAATTGGAGAAAATCTTAGAATGAGAAAAAGTGTTAGGCCTAGGGTTCTATTTATAGGGGTGGAAGTGGATCTCAGACCATTGGATATGGGGATTGAATAGGATGCAACCACGTCATAGACTGAATAGGGGCCATCGGATGCATGAATGGAAGGACCATATCAGTTTAAACAATGCAAAATATTTGTAAAGTCGGCTAAATATTCGAACTAATGAATGTTCGTTCGTTCGCCCTAAAAGGGCAGGCGGGTCGACCAGGCGGTCGACCGCCCCCTTGCCCAGGTCGACCTGGCCAGATAATTTTTTTTTCATTGTCTTGTTTAATTCATATCTCGTTCATTTTAGCTCGGATTCTGACGTTCTATATATGAAAATTGATCAGAAAATTACCACGGACACAATGGTGCTACTCCCGTGGCTCAATTCTGATAATTTCACAAAGTTATTTTATTATTTAGTTAATTAACGAATTAATTATTATGAGTTAAATTTCGGGTTGTTACATTCTCCCATCCTTAAGGGATTTTGTCCTCGAAATCTCTAAGGATAAAAGAATGTACTAAATGTTTTCATCTAATTCGACAACCAACTATTAAATTATCAACGATTTATCCATTGTCCTAATGCAATTTATGATACTTATACAATTAGTTTAGTGTAAATTTTCCTATCTAATGCAAAAGATTAGGCGGTCCACTGATTCAGTTGACCTCCTTTTATGCAATCATGTCCGTGCCATGTATCCAAATGAATTCAAAAATTCCCTAATGACAACTGATAGTTCTATATGCGTGCTACAAACATCATTCAAATGCAACAATCATGTGATAATCATCCATTTATAGCAACCATGAAAAATAGAACAAAAATGCGCACATCCATATGCATATGTTCTAGTGTCCTAGTTAGGCCGATCCCTAAAGAATAATAGTGCCTAGTGTACCTATATGTGTCCATTAGCATCCACTAGCAAACACTTGCAACCACTAGCAAACACTTGCAACCACTAGCATACATCATTCATAACATGTTCTAATAACATGTTTACATCAAATCCTACCATCCATAAGTTAAATCCTAAGTTCTACCCTCCCAAAGGATAATAAATGAAAGAACCTATTCAAAACTAGAGACGGAAAATAAGAAATTCGAAAACTTAACATCAAAGGAACGTGGATACGAAATACGAATTTTCTTCCAATCAAACCAATCCTCCTCGAAGCCTTCTTAACTATGTCGAAACCAAGGCAATCCCTTTGTAGACCCTATCCAACGCGAAGGCAACTTGCGTCGTCTTTCGTAAAAAGCTTCGGAAGGTGCCATTCCAATGCTAGCTTGAGAAATACTATCTTATGCGAATTCCACTAAAGGAAGATGCTTTACCCAAGTTCTTCCAAAATCAAGAATATCCATTCTCAACCATGTGTGTCTTACAATTTTACTAACTCCATTTTACTGTTCTTCTTTAGTCTGCTCACATGAATCAACATTCCTAGGTTCTCACTAAGGTCCTATACAGTCTACAGAAACTCTATTATTATTTCCAAAAGTAATTACTGTTGTCTCCTTTATAGCCTTGCCCCTTTTCCATTACACCTAGGAAATGATTCCTATCTACTTAACATTTAGGAGTTTGGTTCGGTGTTTATAGTTCCATTTTAAAAATTAAGCTTTCTAAATTTTTAAAACATCAAAATCCCAAAATCTTTGTCTTTAAAAAGTGTTATTTTTGAGTTTCTATTAAATTCAAAAATACTTGGTTACTTAACATTATTTCCCAACTTAGAGGGGAAAACTTTCAAATTCTAAGTCCAAAACTTATTCCTCGTTTTCTTTTAAAGACCTTTTAAGTTTTCTATAAAAATTTGAATTTTCAAATTCTACTTTTATTAAGTTTTTCATTTCCAAAAACTCATTTACTTTTTCACCAAACCATTTTCTTTTAAAATATTTTTAAACCGTTTTTATGTGTTTCCAAAACATCTTCTTATTATACCTTACGGTCTCATACCTTAATATATTGGAACTACTTTCTCAAATGAGAAATTATTAACGCAAAATTCTTCTATGAACCTTTTTAAAAGAGAATTTCATGTTTATGTGAAATTACAAGGAACTTATTTTATATTTTTTGAAATAGGCTATAAAAAATATGGTGCTTTTCATACCTTGTATATCTCTTTTATGTATTCCTTGTAACTTGCACAAAACATTTTTATTGGTTTCATAAAAAATCATACCATTATTCTTTCCATTCCAATAGATTATAGATTAAAGTATGTTTAATTTATATTCTTCCATGGTAAATATTTTCTAATAGCTAACTTACACCTCAGAAAAACTCATTTTCAAATCTGTTTAATATATCCATAGCTGCAAAAACATTTCTTTGTACTTAAAATAATAAGTGTACTTTACAAACCATTTTATTTCTATACTTAGAAATTATCTTTTAAAATACATTTTTATTTGGGTTAAAACGGATGTTGCGTAAAGCACCGTTACTACAACCCAAAAAAATACTAGCGTATGGATTCAAATTAATAAATACTAATAAATCTCATATACCTATGTAAAAATATTCCTCTTGGGAGTCACTTACTATAACAATAGTGTTATAGCCTATGCTCCTCTTATTTTTCACGAAAACGTTTATTACAACAATAAAAGTTATTATCTACGTTTTCGATACTTGATACACTCTAGGTTTTTATGTTTAAAATCTTTGTTTACTTACAATGAAACTAGTGAGTTATATATATATATATACACACTCCATAATTCTTCAAAAAGAATTCCAATTTTTCATTATATAAAAACCAACTTAAATTTCATACCATTCTTCAAAAACCCCATATTTATTTTCTAAAAGAAAATATTAACAATAAAAATTTTCAATTCTAACAATTACATTTTTTCCCACTTTTTTAATTTTCAAAAATTTCATTTTATTGGGCTTGGCATAAGGTGGATTTTGTCCTTACTAACCTAGGAGTACTTTTCTTAAACTTTGGAAATCCCATTTCCCTACCAAAATCTTTTGTTAGATTTATTCTAAGGTACTACCGCTAAATCCAATTATATGAAACAATTATAATTTCTGTAATTATCTACACGTGGTTTTTCTCCTTTTCTATTGTACATCTCCAATCCTTGCCTACCTCTCTTTGGATTTCTATAGTTTGAACCTAAATGTACAAAATCGTTTATCAAACTTGTTCTATGTGTAGACATTCACCATGCCCCAAAAAACACACTTCCTTATGCCAAAAGTGATACTTCAAGAGCTTTGCTCTAAACTGACGAGCCCAAAGCGTACAAAGAACCTCCTTTAGACGAATAACATGCTCTCCCATACTTCTTGGAAAACACCAAAATGTCGACCACAAATACCACCATGAATTTATTTTAGGACATCTCTAAAAACATGGTTCATCAAGTCTATAGAATAGGCTGGAACATTGGTTAGCCCAAAAGACATGACTAACCACTCAAAGAATCCATCTGGCGTCCTAAATGCAGTCTTATCTATGCTATCATCAGCGACCCTAAGCTGATGGAATGCAGTGGCTAAATCAAGCTGAGAAAATACTAAAGAGCCAACTAACTGGTCGAAAAGATCATCTATCATAGAGAGTGGATAATGGTTCTTCTTTGTGAGCTTATTCAATTCTCTATAGTTAATGCAAAGTTGAAGAGAACCACCTGCTTTGGTAGCGAAGACGACTGGCGCTCCCTATTCCGATATGTTTCTTTTTATGAAACCTTTCTCCAAAGCTAACGGATCTGCTTGCTCAATCCCTTCCTTTCCCTAGGCGCCATATGCCCTACGGGTAATGCTACTGGCTAGCAAAATAAATCCCGAAGTCAATCTCTCTCTTAGGGGATAGTCCCCTAAACTCCTCAAAGATGTTTGGAAAATCTCTGACGACAGGAACCGAATCTAACTCTGATGATGATGAATCGAGGGAATAAAGGAAGCTCAACATAACTGACCCTTGCGGATCGCAAGAAATCTCGAGAGTCCTAATGATGCCCGTCTCTAGTTTGATGACTCTCCTCTCGCAATCTAATATAGCTCCATATGTGGATAGCCAATCCATTCCCAAAATCATCCCATACCCCGACAATCCCAAAACATAGGTGTCACAGTCAAATTCTACGCCTAGGATGAAAATTTTCAAACCCCTACAAACCATAGCCAAGAGTGTCGATCCTTCTATGGGGTTTGAAACAAAGATGGGGTCTACTACTAAAGAAATGTCTAAGTGCAAACAATCTACCAAAGAACTAGAGATAAAAGAGTGTGATGCTCCAGAATCGAAAAGAGTCCAAATGGAAAAATCAGAAATAGAAATCAAATTTTCTTACCTTGATTTGGTCTGCTGCTGGAAGGTGATGTACCCAAAGTCTGAATCGGTGCTGCAGGTGCACTCGCTACCTGCCCCGTTTTCTAAGGACAAATCCTACTAAAGTGACTAAGCTGTCCACAATTGAAACACCTTCCCTTCATTCCTGCCTTCTTACAGTCTTTTGTGTAATGACCAGTCATTCTACAATGCTTACATTTCCCACTTTTCTTGATTCGCTTCCGAGGTCCTCCAAACCTAACCGCCTAAACCTTTGCTCCATATTCTTAAAACTAACCCGCGTCTCCTCAGAATCCTCCATGCTAGAAAATGTTCTGCCTCCTGTACTAGCGAAGTCCTTGCATAGCTCAGAAAAGGGGGCTGATGTGGGTGGATTAAAGGGATTTCCACCTGCTGGTATTGTATTGGGCACGTGCCCTTGCACCTCTGGTACCGTAACTCTATGGAAACAGTCAACCATTCTATGCAAAGAAAAGAGAATTTAGGCTCGAAAGAATCGAAAGAAGATTGCACTAGACTTGGAGGGGATTTTTATAAAAACTCTTTTATACTTAAAAACTATTTCTAAGAGTTCCTTTCTGAAAAATACTTTTTAAAAGAAGTTATTTTGGAAAATACTTTTACTTTTAAAATAAATTTTTAGGAATCCTGCAACCTTAGGCTCTGATACCAAGTGAAACACCACCACACCCCTTAATATACCCAATAGGACACATAAAAAGGCGTGGTGCGTTTTAGGTATAACTCATACTGACAGAGACTAAGATTCACAAGACAAAATTGGTAAAAACAGCGGAAATTAAAATAATACTTATTTAAAACAAAAGCTTCATAATTTCTCATAAACCAAATAAGTCAAAACTAAATATAACATACATGTCTCAAAAACCAAAATGTCTCATGAAATAAAAACTCATAGTAGCTAGAATAAAAGAAACACATTGTAGAAATCTTCTGCCAGAATCCTCCGAGTAACCGTAATCTACCGTCCTCTCCCTTGATTGCCTATGGGGGGAAAGGGGAAAATAGAGGAGTGGGTCAGACTAAAAGTTTGGTGAGTGATAGTAACTACTAGAATCTTTAAGCAAAGTAAAAGTAATAGACTTTTCAATAGTTCTAGCATATATAAAATGAAACAAAGGAAATAGGAAAGAGATAAACTGGAAATAAATACGAATAAACTATTGCTCAATTAGTTAGATAGATTAACTTTGATTGTTTGCACTTATCCTTGATAGCTGTTTTGATTAGGCTGAAGTCCTAATTCTACCCTTTGATCGACCTGCTACTCCATAGAATCTATTGTAGATCGGACATTTCCTTACATAGTAGACTTTGGTGTCTACGAAAGACACACTTACTAAGCGCTTGGAACTCATAGCGATTACTAAGCACCGAAATGGAAGTCGCACGCGTAACTGCCACCATGCCCATGCTACCTATTGCTCCTTTTTTTGACCTTTTATTTACCCTAGATAGCATAAGCGTGCCCCTCACCTCACTTCAAGATTATGTGAAGCACCCCGTCTCACTTCAGGGTTATATGAAACACCGTGTCTATAGAAAAATAGGGGAAATGCTGCCGGTATTGGTTCCTCTCAAACAATAATCTAGTTGCACCCCTCGTTCAAACCCCCTTGATTTGAACTACCATAGATTGACCGTTTACTACCACTATAAGCATAAGCATACCCTCGCCTCATTTTAGGATTATGTGAAGCACCTCGTCTCACTTCAGGATTATGTGAAACACCGTAACCATAGAAATATTAGGGGAATGCTATTTGGTACATGCCCTACTCTTATCTTTGATTATTAACTTAGATAAATTATATAAATAAGCCTTTATTTTATCAATTACTATTATTGCTTATTAATTTATCCTAAGTCTTAAAATAAGCGCCATACTTTCCATAGTTTACCATAGTTTATCAATTTATAACTTACGTTATAATCATGCTTATTACTTAACCAAAGTTCTAAGTGAAAATAAGCTTCTTTCTTCTTTTATTCTTTTTAGTTATTATTCTAAGTTATAACTAGGTCAGTCTTCTTAATTCAGTCCAATTAATATCATAATTAGGCATAATTTCAGTCATATTCCAATTATATTACAGTCTTTGTGATTTACATCTCATATTCCATTATTTTAGATTTCTTATAACTTAATCCAATTTCGCGTCAATTCTATTCTAATCCATACGCAAAGAAGAAGAAGGTGAAATAAAAGAAAACTGAAAATAGAAGGAAATCCAAGGCGTAGGAAGAAGATGTAAATAACGCATAAATAACAGTAAATAAATTAAAATACTGTAAATAAACTGTAATTAAATGGGAAAAGCTATAATTAACAGAAATAAACTAAAATTAACCGAAAAGAATAGCTAGAAGGAATAGACTGAAAATAATTCTAAAAACCATAAATAAATTACTAAAAAGGTTACTCCAAAAATCGTAGTTAAACTACAACTATTGGAAACCCTATTATTTTAAATTAGTTAAAAAATCTAAATAATTACAATCATTCACATCAAGTCCTTAGCTCTTCCCTTTAGGCCTTCACGGATCCACTTGGGGTTGTTAAATATTTTTATTTAAAACAATTTCCTCCTTGGAAAATTATTCCGCTTAGGGTCCTTCCTGAATAGGTGAAACCAATTGGAGAAAATCTTAGAATGAGAAAAAGTGTTAGGTCTAGGGTTCTATTTATAGGGGTGGAAGTGGATCTCAGACCATTGGATTTGTGGATTGAATAGGATGCAACCATGTCATAGGCTGAATAGGGGACATCAGGTGCATGAATCGAAGGAACAGATCAGTTTAAACAATGCAAAATACGTGTAAAGTCAGCTAAATATTCGAATGAACGAACGTTTGTTCACCCTAAAAAGGGCAGGCGGGTCGACCGCCCCATTACCCAGGTCGACCGGCCGGTCGACCTGGCCATATAATTTTTTTTCTTTTCGTTGTCTTGTTTAATTCATATCTCGTTCATTTTAGCTCGGATTCTGATGTTCTATATATGGAAATTGACCAGAAAATTACAACAGACACAATGGTGCAACTCCCGTGGCTCAATTTTGATAATTTCTCAAAGTTATTTTATTATTTAGTTAATTAACGAATTAATTATTACTGGTTAAATTTCAGGTTATTACAAGTCCATTCTACCCTCTCCGAAGATTTTCTCACTATGATGCTGATAAACTACTGTCAGATGTGGGTCTCTATCATCTAATCGATTATGATGCTAATTCGTGTAATATCGACCGACTAGTAGTGTTTTTGTTTTTAATTAATCTTTGTTCAATTGCTATTTGGAATCCAACCGATGATGAAAATTGGATATGGACTAGTGTGTATGGTCAAGTAATTAAGATAAGTGTTGAAATGATTGGCCAAATGCTAAATTGTTCATATGAAGGAAATATGTTTACTGGAAATCCCTGATAAACGTTATGCACCTCGAGATGAAATTACTCACCTAATTTATGAAGATGACTGACGAAAATTAAAACCATCAAATTTCCATCCACAAGCACGTCATTTGAACCGAAAGATAATAAACTCTGTCATTCCCAGACTAGGAAGTCATGAGCAAGTATATGACGATGATCACAAGGCATTATACACTATTTTTGGTCATATAAAAGTCAATTGGGCTCAATATATCTTTGGTCAAATTAAAAGCTTTTGGATTCCCACTCATCGTAGCATTGTCTACGCACCGTATATTATGCGAATTCTACGATCATTAGGGATTCCTTCATACCTTTCACAATATGAAGAAATACCTATCAAAAAAAGTGGAATTCGATTTCTCTCATTAATGCATCTCCCGGAAGTACCACTGAACATTATTCCTTTTACCCAATATCAACCTCCATCACCACAACAATAACAAGCACCTCCAACTCGACCTTCACAACATACTAGAGCTTCACTCCCTGCGGAATATTACTCCGATTCGAAAATACAAGAAGCTAGGATATCCGTAGGTCCAGGAGAGAATTTCTGAGATATTTCACTTTAAAACCAACGAATTATCTACTTAAATCAACAAGTGCTTGACAATAAAATGTCACGATTAGAACGTTCTTTTTCTACTAGCATGAAAAAGGTTGAAAAAACATTGGAAAATGTTGTTACAACATTGGGTAAAGTTCTTCGAAAAGTTCAAGGCCGTTCTTTATCATGGTCATCATCTTCACCTTCTCCCGCTCCTCCATCCACTCCAGTCTTTCATGCCAGGCCTTCTACAGAAGCAGGGCCTTCAGATGAACCTCAACATCATTCTCGTCATGGCAAAGAACATATATGTCTTGACACTGAAGAAAGCGAAGGATTATAATTCTATTCTGAAGAACATCATATGTCACAAGATCCACATGACTACGATTACTACACATCTTTTCAGGGTCTATCTATTCAAGATGAAGATGAGTATGTTGACCAATCTCAATGGCAACAAGGTTCATCCAATGAAGACTCCTATGGATTTTGGGGCTATTATGGTTATCAGTAAGCTTTTTGTATTATTGATCATTTCTACTTATGTATCTTTGCTCTTTCCACTTTATGGATTATTGTTATATTAAACTCTCTTTGTTATGGAATCTGTGATTTTCTATTATATTTCATTTTGATAATGTCAAAGGGGGACAAATATCATATTACATGTTTATAGGGGGAGACATATGTTTATAATTGTATAGTTGTCATTGTTTGTACCAAAAATGGAAACAACACTCGTCAGATGTAATTGAAGAGATTAGAATGAAGAAATAAAATGAAAAATGAGGCTAATCTAACAATCACCCCAAGAAAAATAAGCAGTAGTAAAAGAAGACAAGAATATATAATGGTTCGGCGTTCTAGCCTACGTCCACATTGAATGATCTGATGTTTATTGCTGATTACAAACTGAGTTACAACAATACAATGGCTAACGCTCGAATTACAATGGAGTTTAACTCAAGCAACAACATAAAAGTCCTTTTTTAGTTACAATGGAGGTGTTATTTATAGGTGTGAAGCTGGAAATATCTGCATTAAATCTTGCAATACCCTTTCTCATGCGTAGGTGGGCCCAAACAATCGATCTGGACTTGTTTGGGATTGATCCCTGATCGATCCACATAGCCTTCGTATCGATCGGAAGTTGCTTCAATTGGGCTGCGATCGATCATGGACGTTCCTGAGATGATACACAACCTTTTATGAAAATTTCATCGCATTTAGATTTGTGGTTTGAGAGATATGATCGATCAAAAATATGGACTAGCTGAGGCTTTCGTGTCGATGACGTGGCGTGTGTGCTTGGTGGAGATCCATAATTCATGCATAACGACCGCTACTTTTTAGTTGACTGCATCTTTCGTATCCATCCCATGTTTGTACCAAAATTGGGCACAACACTCTTCAGATGTGTTTGAAGAGTTAAAATGAAGAAAATAAATGTAAAACAAGGTAGATCTAACAAACACACCAACCAACAAACAAGAAGATGCATGGAAACACATGAATTTAGAGTGGTTCGGCGTATGACCTACGTCCACTATGAAATGGCTGACTTTTATTGATTTTTCCTTACTGTTTACAATGAGTTACAACAGTATAATCCAAGTACAATAGTAATTTCGGCAGAGTCTAGACGTAGAAGAGCCAAAAGTCCCCTTTCTGTAGGTCTAGAGTCACTATTTATAGGCGTAGGCAGCAAATATCTTGCCCAGATCTCGGAAAACTTCTTCTCTCACGTTAGTGGGCCCATAGGAGTGAGTTCAGGTGATTTCGACTCAATCTGGGAGCGATACGAATTGAGTTTGTATCGATCCATAAATGGTCCTTTGAGGCTGAAATTTGTCAGGTACATTCTTGGGTTTGTATGCAAGCTCCTATGAAAATTTGGTGGCATTTGGACTTGTAGATCTCAAGTTATGATCGATGCAAGTTTGGATTTGTTGAAGGCTGCCGAGTTCGCATCGCTTCTGTTCGCATCGCTTCCAGGCACGTGCTAACCAATGACGTGGTGCTATCTTTTAGGATCGATCCACTTTTCATGCCGAGTGACTGAGTCATCCATCTTTACGTGTCTCCTTCGCATCGCTCTAAGCTTTGTTTCATTCGTGTCGCTCTCATTCGCATCGTTCCCTTGTTGCTTACTTCATATCGATGGTCAACCCTCCTTTCGTATCGGTCGACCATGCTCCACTTCGCATCGATCTGGATCTATCCTCTTTGTGTCGCTCGTTTGAGTTCGTTTCGTATCGATGGATCGATACTAATAGGGTAAATGTGATGGATACGAAACGGCGCTCTCTGAATTGATACGAAGCAACACATACTCGATGGATACGATTACCTAGGATACGAATGGGATGGACACAAACTTGATCGATTTGAATGAACTGCTTCTTCCCATGGATACGAATATGTTTGATTTCGATGGTTATGGAGGAGGCTGCCTTGGATGGATGCAAACTGATGATTTTGATGGATGCGAACGAGGCCTGCGAGCTTGGATGGATACGAACAAGATTATTTCTTGAATTTGCATCGATCATATCTTGAGCATACGAATCCCGATTGACTTGAAATTTGGAATGTTGGCTTTCATAACTTTGCTTGTCGTGTCATGTAATTGTAGCTTGATCCGAACTCGGGAAAAATTTACCAGCATCCATAATGAACCTGCATATAACTGATCTTCAGGATAAACTATCTTTGGTTTTAGTCAATTCCTTGATGTCATGGCCTTGCCAAAAGGCGGGATAACGTTTGTCCCCCAAAGTACGTCTTGTGTGAACATAACGTGCTTTGAAAAGCTACCATCTTAATTCTGAAAAGTTCTATCCGATTCGCTGAATAGTTGCTATCTTTTTTTGTCAAGTGATTCAACCTTTTGATTGACTCATAGCAATATAAATACTGGATTGCTGACTGTCGACGATTTCATAGCGTACTGTTGTAACTGAGTGTTGAGTGTCGGAAGCCTGCTGTTCGTCGTTGTAATTGTCGTCAGGTAAGCATTTAACCCCTATGAATTTCGAAAATTAAATGTTGATTTATGGCACATAAAACGTATATAAACCCGACCCTCGTTAACATTCGTTCGTTTATGAGGTGTTGTCAGTTTTCTTGGATCGAATCCCGTATCGATCCTCTCCTAAATCGATGTGAAATTCGAGCTGTAACAACGTTGGATGGTGGTTTTGCAGTATCTTTTCGTATCGATCCTATCCTGGATCGAATTGACTCAGCTCAATATTCCACTTGTGTAACCTACCAGACATCTCAGGCCGCGTAAGGACCTGTCGTAATGGCTGGTCGGTGTATACAGTGATAACATGAGCCTGAAAATACGAACGGAGCTTTCTCGAGGCAATGACAAGACAATAAGCCAACTTTTCCAGCTTCGGATAATTTCTCTCTGCTCCGGTCAGTCGTTCGCTAATGTAATATACCGGTCATTGTATCCGGTCCTCCTCCCGAATTAAGGCAGCACTGATTGCGTTTTCTGACACCACCAAGTAGATGTACAATCTCTCATGATCAATAGGCTTTGACAGAATGGGCAGTGTGGACAGGTGTTGAACCAGCCCTTGGAATGCGCCCTCACATTCTGTAGTCCATTCAAAATTCCATTTTCCTTTTCTGATCAGATCAAAGAAGGGAATGCATTTGTCGGTGGATTTTGAAATGAACCTGCTCAGCGCTGCTACTTTCCCATTGAGGCTCTGGACTTGTTTTATGGTTCGTGGAGTTTCAAGATTTCTGATTGCCCAGATTTTCTCGGATTGGCTTCGATTCCTCGAGCATTGATGATAAATCCAAGGAACTTTCCAGAAGCGACCCCAAAGTGACACTTCAAAAGGTTGAGTTTCATTCTGTATTCTCGGGGGATGTTGAACATCATTTCTAGGTCTCTGATATGATTGGTGGAGAATCGCGACTTCACAAACATGTTGTCCACATATACCTCCATGGTTCTTCCGATCTGGTTAGCGAACATTCGATTAACTAGCCGTAGGTAGGTCGCCCCCGCGTTCTTAAGTCCGAATGGCATACCTTTTTAGCAATAAAGTCCCAGATCGGTGACGAAGCTGGTATGCTCATGATCGGGTAAGTGCATGGGTATCTGGTTGTAGCCGGAATACGCATCCATGAAAGATAAGAGTTCATGTCCAGCCGTTGAATCTACGAGCTGATCGATTCGGGGAAGTGGAAAACTGTCTTTAGGGCAGACTTTATTCAAAACTAAGTAACTAACGCATGTCCTCAATTTCCCGTTAGGTTTTCTGACAAGTACAGGATTGGACACCCATTCCGAATATAACGCATCTTGGATAAACCCATTCGACCTGAGTTTATCTACTTCTTCCTTAAGGGCGGTAGATCTCTCTGGATCCATACCATGTCTTTTTTGCTTGACCGGGACATGCCGCGGGTCAATATTCAATGTGTGGCTCGCGACGTCTAGCGAGATCCCACACATGTCAGAGTGCGTCCAGGCAAACATGTCGAGGTTTGCCCGGAGAAATTCAACCAATTCCTCTTTCATCTGTTGGCTTAGTTGAGATCCAATCTTAAGCATTCTAGAATCATCGTCATTACTGATTGGAACATCGATCGTCAGCTCTACCGGAGAAGCCTGACTGTCTTTGACCTCATCCTCACTTTCAATATCTCTCGGGCCAAGATCTCTTCGGAATTGGTTGTGGTGCCCGGGCCTTGGCCCAGGCGTTAGCTGTCAATTATCAGCAAAGCGGATGCAAAGAGATTCCTCTACGCCCTTTCCCTTCTCTTTTCGCTACACCTCCCGCAGTTCAACAACATAACAGGCTTGTACAGCAGCCTGGTCTCCCTGAACGACTCCAACTCCATTGTCGGTAGGGAATTTTAAAGTCAGACACCACGGGGCAATAGCAGCCCTGAACTCAGCTAGGGCCAGTCGGCCAAAAAAGCATTGTATGGAGAGTTAATATCCAATACAATGAATTGTAATATCAAGACTCTCCGGCGCTCTCCAACTCCTAACTTCACTGGTAGCTTCACCATCCTAGTGGGTATAGTCGCACTTCCATTGAAGCCATGGATACGAGACAGACAAGGTTTCAAATCTTTCGCCTCCATTTTCATTTGATCTTAAGGCCGCTTAAAAAGTATGTTCATCGAACTTCCACTGTCCACCAAGATCCTCTTCAACCAAGCAGGACCTATTTGAGCTGAAATGACAAGTGGATCAATGGTTGGGGCTTCAACTCTATCGGCATCCCTGCTCCGAAATACGATGTCGTCTTTCATTGTCTTCTATTGTTTGGCCGGAGCCCTATCTTCCAAATTACAACAACATTTGAAGTTCGCATGCCTATAGAGCTGGCATATGACTCCATTTCCCCCCAGCTCCGATCTGCTGGATGAGGACCACCACTAACAGTATTAATCACCAACCTCCCACCGGTACGAGCGGGTTCCTCTGGTCTAACCTGATTTGGTATATGGTTCTGATTTGATGGGCCCACACCTCCAGACTGCGGCACCCGAACAAACTGCTCCAACTTTCTTTCTTGGATTAACTTCTCAATAATATCCTGTAAATGACGACACTCATTCGTGTTGTGGCCATAACTATCGCGAAATCTACAATACTTTCCCGTTTGAATTTGTTTTTCTGACGATTGCTTCAAAGCAGGTTTCTTATATTGAATGGTATTGCAGGTCTGCAAGTTCACATTTTCCAAAGACATATTCAAAGGAGTATAAGTGTCAAACATAGGAGCTCTACATCTTGGCCCGCGATTCTGGTCCCGTTTCCTGTTTTGATTTCCATCGCCTTTCTGCTGATTTTGTTTATTCTATATATTTAACTACACCTTTCCGGAACTCTCCCCAGTTTGTTTTACAACGACATTGCTCTGGATTCCTTCCACACTGGGCCCTGCATCATCCTTTTTCCTATACTGTTTCGCATCCTCTCTTCTCAAGAACTAAGCTGCCTTGGAATAGAAACGGTCCAGTGACGCAGGAGGTTTTTCGGCCAACCAGTTTCCAAATTCGGAATTGAGATCGATCCCCTTAGTTAGTGCCATCAGAATTGAGTTGTCATTAGGATTACTAATCTCAGCGCATGCAGCATGAAATCTCTCCAGATAACGTCTAAGTGTCTCTCCGGGAGCTTGAGTGCCACTAGACAAGGTATTAACATCTTTCGGCCTTGTGACATGCATGCGAAACTGTTCAACAAACTTCATTGCCAACTGGTCGAAACATGAGATAGATCGAGGTGGTAGACAAGTAAACCACATAGTTGCTATACCCCCAGGGAGATCGTGAAACTTCGGCATTTGACCACATCATCAGCTCGTGCGGCATTCATTAACCATTCTTACTTTAAAATGTGCTGGTTAGGATCAGAACTCCCTTCGTAAACAGGTAGAGTTGGCATTCTGAATCGCCGAGGCGGTTCAACGTAGAGGATGTCATCAATGAAGGGGGTATGACTCCAGGAGATTCCCCAGTCGTCATTGGTGAGGTCCTGACTTTCACGGATCATCTGATGGATCATTTTCGGGATGTTTGGCATCTGGACATTCTGGGCATGCTGAGCCAAGGTGTGGTCCGGTTCCATAATGCGAGGATGGGCCGGGAGCAGTCGACGGTCCACACTTCGCCTCCTTGGCTCTAGGTCTTCAGGAACATAAGGTTCAGGAGTATACTCATGTTGGCGACGGTTCGGATTTGTTCTGTTTTGGGCATCAGCTCCCAACTCAATAGCGGCGGTAGCAGTGCAATTGTCAGTAGTGTGATAAGGTCCAAGATTCAATGTGCGCTGATGTCCAGTGGCTTGTGTATAGCTTCCATCCAGCCGTGGGCGTGTGGATTGGTGATTGTAGTCAAAAGAGGCTGAACTCTCAGTGGATGAATAGGAAGCCTGATCCCTTTTGGATCTCCTTCGTCTTTCATGGTTCAGTCGATTGGTCAATTCTGCATTAGCACGGAGTTGCTGAGTAAGCTGCTGGCGGCTTTGTGTCAGCTCTTGTATTAACAGTTGAAACTTTTCCTTGGTGACAGGGCCTTGCGGATCTGTAGGTCCGACAACATTCTGGTCGGTAGGAAGAAGTTGCGTGGGGTTCTGTCTGTCCCGTCCTTCTGGATCTGCAGCTGTTGAGGTAGTCCTAGTGTTGACCATGGTGGATATCGAGCTCTTTCCTAGACTTGGTATAAATTTAAATAGGATGGAAGAACTTCTGGGGTTGAACTCTGGATCTTCTCCTTAGATTCTTGTAATCCGATATCGGCAGTAGATCCAATGAGCAGTAGAAAAACTGGGTTTTCTCGATGAAAGCACTAAAGTGTTTGTACCAAAATTGGGCACAACACTCTTCGGATGTGTTTGAAGAGCTAAAATGAAGAAAATAAATGTAAAACGAGGTAGATCTACAAACACACCAACCAATAAACAAGAAGATGCATGGAAACACACGAATTTAGAGTGGTTCGGCGTATGGCCTACGTCCACTATGAAATGGCTGACTTTTATTGATTTTTGCTTGTTGGTTACAATGAGTTACAACAGTATAATCCAAGTACAATAGTAATTTTGGCCGAGTCTGGACATAGAAGAGCCAAAAGTCCCCTTTCTGTAGGTCAAGGGTCACTATTTATAGGCGTAGGCAGCAAATATCTCGCCCAGATCTCGGAAGACTTCTTCTCTCACGTTAGTGGGCCCATGGGAGCGAGTTTAGGTGATTTCGACTAGATCTAGGAGCGATACGAATTGAGTTCGTATCGATCCATAAATGGTCCTTTGAGGCTGAAATTTGTCAGGTACATTCATGGGGCTGTATGCAAGCTCTTGTGAAAATTTGATGGCATTTGGACTTGTAGATCTCAAGTTATGATCGATGCAAGTTTGGATTTGTTAAAGGCTGCCGAGTTCGCATCGCTTCTATTCGCATCGCTTCTGCTCGCATCGCTTCCAGGCACATGCTAACCAATGACGTGGCGCTATCTTTTAGGATCGATCCACTTTTCATGCCGAGTGACCGAGTCATCCATCTTTACGTGTCTCCTTCGCATCGCTCTAAGCTTTGTTTCATTCGTGTCGCTCTCATTCGCATCGGTCCCTTGTTGCTTACTTTGTATCGATGGTCAATCCTCCTTTCGTATCGGTCGACCATGCTCCACTTCGCATCGATCCAGATCTATCCTCTTCATGCCGCTCGTTTGAGTTCGTTTCGTATCGATGGATCAATACGAATGGGGTAAATGTGATGGATATGAAATGGCATTCTCTGAATCGATACGAAGCAACACATACTCGATGGATACGATTACCTAGGATACGAATGGGATGGACACGAACTTGATCGATTCGAATGAACTGCTTCTTCCCATGGATACGAATATGTTTGATTTTGATGGTTACGGAGGAGGCCGCCTTGGATGGATGCGAACTGTTGATTTTGATGGATGCGAACGAGGCCTGCGAGCTTGGATGGATACGAATGAGATTATTGCTTGATTTTTCATCGATCATATCTTGAGCATACGAGTCCCGATTGACTTGAAATTTGGAATGTTGGCTTTCATAGCTTTGCTTGTCGTGTCATATCAATTGTAGCTTGATCTGGACTCGGGCAAAATTTACCAGCATCCATAGTGAACTTCCGTATAACTGGTCTTCGGGATAAACTATCTTTGGTTTTCAGTCAATTCCTTGATGTCACGGCCTTGCCAAAAGGCGGGATAACATCCTATACCTTGCTTCTTCTATCGATGCTTTGCCTTTTTCTTCGTATCAATCATCCACGCTGCCCTTCGTATCGATCGGTTAAGTGATCAATATGAAATGTATAGTTATCGATGAAGTGAAGTATGATCGATTCGGGAAGCATTGAAGTCTGTCGATATATGTTCGAACTTTATCGATACGAATGATGGATGTCGAGTGATGGAGTTATGTTCACTTCGTATCGATGGTGATGGATACGAAATGATGGATACATATGGATGGATACAAAATGGACATGTTTCACATGGATCTTGATCGATTCATAACTTGAGCATACAAACTCCGATTTACTTGAAATTTGGAATGTTGCCTTTCATAGCTTTGCTTGTCATACCATGCTAATTGTAGCTTGATCCGAACTCGGACCAAGTTTGCCTGTATCCATTGCGAAAATGTAGATAACTGATTTTCGAAGCGGATTGTCTTTAGTATCTAGTCAAGTCCTCGGTATCACGGCCCTACCAAAAGGCGGGATAACATTTGCACCCTAAAGTACGCTTGTGTGAACATGACGTGCTTTGAAAAGCTGCAATCTTTATTCTAAAAAGGTTCTATCCGATTTACTAAATAGTTGTTGTCCTTGATCAAGAGATATGATCTTTGGTAGATTTCCAGTAGTATAAATATTGAGTCGTAGACTCCGAATGATCACGCAGTTTTTGTTGTAATTGAAGGTCAAGTGCTAGCAATTTGTTGTTTATTGTTATGGCTGTCACCAGGCAAGCATCCAATTCCTGTTAACTTTGAAAATCGAATGTTAATATGGCGTACATGCACATATTTTAACAGGACTCCCATTCATGCTTGCACGTTCATGAGTCGTTGTCGAGTTCTTTTTTTCTTCTATATTTTTTAAATGGATCTTGGTGAAAAGAGGTTCTTGCCATCGATTGATGGTTTCTTTATAATCGATTTTCGTATCGATCCTCTCCTGGATCGATGTGAAATCTGAGTTGCAACAACGACCGATGGTTGTTTTGATCTCTTTCGTTGTATTGATCCTCTCCTGGATCGATCTAGGGCATACCAAGGTGGACTTATATCGATGATGATCGATACAAAGGTGTGTTTCATAATGATGTATACAATTTTGCTTAGGTTGTTGTACAATGTGCTCTTCGTATCGATGGATACAAAATATGTGCTTCGTATCGATGGATATGAGTATGTGCTTCGTATCGATTGATACAAAATGTTGGGTTTCATATCGATGGATACGAAATATATGCTTCGTATCGATGGATACGAAGTATGTGCTTCACATCGATGGATACGAAATATGTGCTTTGCATCGATGGATACGAAGTATGTGCTTCGTATTGATGGGCATGTTGACTGCTTCAATCGGTATTTTAACTGGGATATGAATCGTTTCTGCTTTGGATACGAAGGATATAAATACGTTTTGTACTTAGAATATTTTTCACCTTGCTCCTATTGCTATTTCATAATCATCAGAGAAGAAGAAGAACTGTAGATCTTTCACCTTCAACTACCAAATCGTTAATCTCTAACTTAGATTCTTCGAGCTAGGTAATCAATTGATAGAATCATGCTAAAAATGATGAGACTCGAGTTTCATGCAGTTTCGTTCATGGCAACGGTCATCTCTGGTGTCGTTGTCGCTGGAGTGTGACTGGGGTGAGGTTGAGAGTGTGGCCAAAGGCGACTTAGAGGTTTGGAGAAGAAGGAGAGTAGCTAGAAAGAGTCAATGGAGTCGCTGACTCCAGGTTTATCTTGAACTCGTATCAATGCGAGATGGAATCGATTAGAATACTTTGGAGATGATGGAAAGCAATTTTCCTGATTGATCTAAGAACAGTGTCTCAATGATCAATTTGAGGTGAAGCAATTCGTATCGATGTGGATGAGATATGGCATGATCGATCCGAAACCACAGTCCTTGGATCGATACGAAGCGATTGATACGAATTGATCGATACATACCAGTGATCGATACGAAGGTTCTATCAGTACGAATATGTTATCGGTCTAAGTCATTGATCGATACGAACATTGGCTTTAGGGGAACGATCCAAAGTGAACCATGATGGATACGAATTCCATTGCTTCTTGCATACTCGAACACTTAACCCCGACGAGCTTTAGCCTTGCATATTTGGACTTTATCGTAAAACTGCATATATGACTATCCTTCAAAGCTCGTTGTTGGAATTGTAACTTGATAAACATAACAAATTTTAACATGGACCGTTCTTTGAAGTCAGAATGGCATGGTTGAGACGGTCAGCGATGGCGGTCACTCCGATCGAATCTCGAAGTCTTGTCTCTTTATCATCTTTCAACCTTGTTGAAATTTAGCATATTGTGCAGCACTTCAATACACAACACGATCACTTACTTTGCACCAGGGGGAGCATGGGTTTCTTACCATCTAATAACGGTTTTTGCCGAGTTCAATAGCTATGGATCCTGGAAGCTCAGAGCAGCAAGAAGTTCATAGTCCTCTATTTCCTAGAATAGAAAGGCCGGACGTCGCGACAGATAAGTGTATCTTGCTTTGGATGAATTGCCGGATGCAGTGGTGATTATGAATCCGGAAGATTCCATCCGGTCCAAGAATACAGAAGAAATGCTAGGTAGAATTTTTCTTAGACACAGACTATCTTTGGAAGAAGATCGATTACCAGGACTAGAAGATAGAGCGCATAATCCTCCAGAAGGGTCCATCGCATGCAAGGATTCATGTGCTTGGCTGGAACACTTCCCCATTCAATCAGTTCATTCGGGACGTGCTATTTTTTCTGAGGATCGCACCTTCTCAACTTCATCCTAATGGATATGCGCTACTCAACAGCCTATACATTATATTTATGGAGCATTTCCTCCATCCCTCGACTGTCGATGAGATCGGATTTTTATTCAACCTTAAGAATCGGGGAGATAATCCGTCATTCTCTTTCCCGAAAGCTGTCAGGAATTGCCAAGTGGTGGCAGGTGCGTGGAGCAAGTTGAGCTACTTCAAAACAAAGTGGTTCTATGTGAGATGCCACCAGGATTTGCCAAACGATGGTTGGTCAGACGTAATTACTTTCACTTGTTCGTCACTTAACTGGGTAATATAAATCGATGCCAAATTCATTACTGCATTTCTTTTACAGCTTCTCTTCCATGGCCCAAAGGAGCCCATTTCAAAGAGATAGCGAGGACACTCTAGGTGGTGCCTGCCGAACTAAGGGAAATAGACGAAGTTCTCATCGACGACAACTTGATTGCCGCCAGGCTTATAGAAAGAGAATAGAGCATAGGGCTGACAGGGGTTCCCAGAGTGGCCCAAGTAGGAAGACGGGCTCCAGTCGTGCCCCCAATCGAGGGAGCCCAAAGTGTGCTTGGCGTAACAATCATCGAACTTAGCGATGACGAGATTGCAGCAGCTGGACATGAGCCCACGGTCATGCCTCCGTAAGGCCCTTAGCTATCAGAATCAAAGAGAAAAGGCAAAACCCTTGTCCATAAAATCAAGATGCAGAAGACTACTGTAGCAACTCAGCTTATTGCAACTTCCATAGGTCCGGAGACCTCTTCCCCATAGATGGAAAGTTCACCGAAAGGGTTATCAGACGTTCCTATCCTGGATGAAATATCACCATTCCTCGATCTCGGGTTAGAAGGGCTCCACTCCCCATCAAGAACCGGTGCATGTCTATTTTCAATATATATTGGGGAGCCAACTCCAATAAGCAAGACTACTAAAATCGGTTGATTGGGGGGTTTGCACATGCATACACACACTTCATGGCACCACACGACATCTCATCACATCCTTCTTGATCTCTGGCGATGACTAATTTTGCTTCCTCTTTTCATTTTACAAATACAATGGTGAAGCAAGGCTCCATACTTAGTAAACTTTGTTCTTCACGCCATTCATCTGGATCGCATTCTGAATCACAGCGCTGCAAAAGCGAGAGAGATTATGGTCGCGGCTACCATTCTATCCAAGAGCGTGAGCGCCACGATACAGAAAAAGAGAGATCATATCAAAGCAGGCGCCGTTCTAGGTCGCGATCTCCACTACCAAAAGGACCTTCTAAACCCTCTGGCTCCAGTAGGCCCTCTTCTGAATCTTCACATCAAATAGCGCCGTCCCACACTCCAAAAACCGGTGATCAGTGCCGTAGAATTGAAACAGAAACTCCTGCCATCATAGAGCAAACTGCCATAGAACCAACGGGGGAGGGAGCTATTTGCATCGCCAAACTGAAGAAAGATTTTCCGAACATATGTTTCGATGGCTTCCACTTTCCTCCTAACTTGAAGAAAATTCCGAACGACATAAAGAAGTTAGTGCAGGACTATGTGCATGATGCGTATAGCCAATATCACGAATAGGTTAAGACGACAGAGCGGGTTTCAGCAGTGTCCTTTGAGCGGGCCAAGGCTATCGAGAAACTAGAAGGCGATCTCTCTCACAAGGGCAAAATAATAGAGGTGCTTACCAATGAAATCGAGTCTTCAAGAAAAGCTGAGATTGAGACCAGCCAAAGAGCCGAGGAAGCTAGGAAGTCCATGGAAGAAACGAGGAAAACACATATGGACTTGGTGCAGGAGATGGGGCATCGCAACACTGTTACTATTCAAAAAAGGGATGCCGCGCTGAAAGGGGTCACCGAATTAAAGGTGAAGTTGACTGAGGCCATCAAACAAAAAGGTGAAGCTAACAGATTTGCCCAGGAAGCGTGCGGGGAGGCGGTGAAGCTTAGGGAAGAGAGGGATTCTGCGAATCAAAAGGCCGAAGAAGCTGACACCAGGATTGAAAGGTAAATTAAAGCCATTGAGACCAAGATGGAAAGAAAATTTGACGATCTTCTAGTCATCTATAACGCAAATGTCTTGAGAAATCGAAACTTGAATTGGCTTGGCGAAGACTATCCCTTTCAATTATATAAGGCCTGGAACCGCTTGATTGAGGAAAAAAAGCAATCTGTAATGCTGCACCGTTGATGAGTTTGAATTGGAAACTCAAGTGTTCATCGGAGATGAACCTAAAGTCCTTCATGACACAACCATCATGCTTCAGAGAGAGAGAGAGCCTGGTTGCTAAGTACACGGAAGCCGGAGAAGGATCCGGGGGTGAACATCGCAAAGTTGTTTCTGAAGTGCCTCCAGCATCTCAAACTACGCCCACATCCTATGTTGATCCCAGTCGTCCTGGGGTATGATCCTGACAGGCCACTTCTCTCTCCAATCATTGAGCGTAGCTCGGAAGGCCCGTCGGCTTAACCTGGGAGCCAACTCGAGGAAGGTATTCTGGACACTTCTCCTATTTATCCAAATGTAGGAACACTATCAAAAGATACTACTAATATATTCTCCTATCTTCATTCAGCCTTAGATTCTGCACCGGATGACCCTCCTGTAACTCAAGAAGTTCATCATTAGCAAGAGGCGCTAACAAAAAAGGCTACAACCGTGCCGATCACCATTTCGGCTGGGGAGACGCATGATAGCGGCTGCATGCTTGATGACCAACTGATGGAAGCGCTCCTCAGCCATCAAAGCGATCTGCTTATTGAGGTGCCCTTCAATGTAGATGAAGATGTTATTATCACGGGCTCCTCGGGTCTGATCGGCAGTATCCCAATGAGAAAGCGCGTGGACCGGGAGGAACAAATAATGGAAGAGATCAAAGCTGAGATTGAGCAGGCTTGTAGAGCCGGTGGAGGTAAGGTGGGTCCCGGTTCTGTCCCGATTCATGTGGTTTCTCCGGGTGGCACCATTATTGAGACTAGCGCGCCTCAGTCTTCTAGTATCAAAAGTTCCATCATTCCACCAGCTTCACACATGGAGGATACTTCAGTCCTCGTGGGTTCTCAAGAGGAGACCACGTCGATTCCCCTGGCCGGAGATAAGCCAACTGGAGTGAGCCGGGGAGGAAAGGGTTCTAAGAGAGGTCCAAGTGGTAGCTCGAGCGGATCTACGCCGAAGAAAGTTAAGAAGGACAAAAAGCCAAAGGCGTAGATTCACATTTTTGCTCCCACTTTTGTAGATGGTTAGAATAAGCTTCTCTTTTGCTTTTTGTAGGCCACGTATAGATGCGGGCTCAGCCCCCCGCTTATAGGAATTCTTTGAACAGATTTTGTACTTCCTTTCTCAAAGAATAGTGTGAATAAAACTTCTTCTTTATTTTTAGCATAACTCTATGTTTATTTGTTTAAGTACTTTAGCACTCACATTTCCATTCAATGTACTCGCGAAGCTTTAGTCTATGAGTCTAACTTGAGTTCGGTCTTTAAGTCCTAAGGTCATGGCCTCTAGTCATAATCAAACGTTGAGTCGAGTCCTAACATTGCGATGTCTCGGCCATAGGCTGTAACTTGAGTTATGCCCCAGTTCTGGGGAGAATTGAAGTAGTTAGTTGGCAGTCGTCCTCCGCCTCCACTAACTTTGATTTAATTTAGTCAAAACAAAGTTAAAGGGACACGAGTTTGAGCAGTTGGATCAAACTCGCTCATTTGCTAGCATTTGCATCCACACTTTGGGGATTAGACTTGTATGCCGGTGGTCGATCACACCTGCTTATTGTTTAGATTTAAAAATTTATGGAGGAAGGATGATGGGGATGGATTATTTTCCATGTTTTGTTACTTCTCAAAACAAAGAATACAAATTTGTTTTGTTTTTGAAACAATAAAAGCATAAAAGACAATTCATCCTTCCTTCGTTCTTCCATCATCGTAATGCCTTAGATTTTTATACTTCTCTTCATATTTTGGCAATGTATGTTGAAAATGCAAAATAAAAAATTGAAAATAAAATCAACCGGATCCTAAATTTTTCCATATTAGACAAACTTTTGAAATGTGCCCTTTTGATTAACTCGAACAAAAATTGTTCAGGCATTTTTGTACATCATCGTAATGTCCATGTGATGTGATTGGAATTCGTGGGGATACATTCTTCGCATTTCAATTGAAATCATAGTTCATAGTTAATACTTAGAGTATCCCCAACTCTAGGGGTCAGTTAGTGGTGCTATATTGCAAATTCCACTGAATGATCTCTTGTGTTACCCTAACAGGAAAAAAAAGAGTGTCAGATTATCCCAGATTTATAGTGCCGGATAACTCAAAACCCAATTGTGAAACCCCATGTGGCAATCCACGTGGGGTTATAAATAAAATCAAAGCTACTAGTTTATCCGACATTATTATTGCTGAATAAACTAGTATAGAACAGTCCATTAATTCCTTAGTAACCCTCCCTAATTCACACATTTTTCCTAGCCGAACCTCGAAATATCAAATGAAATTTTCTCCAAACCAACGCATTTTAAACCCATTTTCTACATATTTTGCAAAAAATTTGACCAAAAGAAGAATTTTGCTCGCAGTTCGCGGTGGAGGTTGATCTTCCCAAAACGTTGGGGGTAGCGAAGATGATGGTGATGAAGCCATAACTCTAATTCTTCGAGGAGGCATAAGGGTGATGGAACAATAGTGTCTCGAAGGCGACGCATGGGTGTTGTTTTTGAAGACTTTTCTTTGACTATGAATATTGATTAAAACTTAGGATATGCAAAGAGTTAATCAATTTCGTGTTTTGCCTGAAGAAAGAGTACATGTTTCTACCCATTTCAACATCACTGTAAGTAAAATTTCACACTTAAACATAATAATGTTGATTAGCAGCAACTATTATATGTTGTTTACTTATTCAAAAAAGGGTATATCTTGTATCATAATTTCTACCAAGTATGAATTACGAATATTTCAAAATAAGGTTCCTTGGCTTGTAATTTCAAGGCCCATTGTTTAGTTTTCGACAAGAGCATAAGTATGGACCTCAATACCCGAGAGCATGAATCAAAGCATCAACCAAGGTCAAGATCATTATTCAACTGAAACAAGAAGCTTAACCAAGGGAAGCAGTTGCCAAAGCCAAAAGCCTTTCAATAAGTATCAGCAATCAATGGCTTAGATAGCTTCAGACTGCGATTAAAGGTTCAAATAAATGAAAAGGATCAAAGAAGCTATAAATAAAAGCTTCATGTCAGCAATCCACATCAAAATGCAATCAACTAAATGATAAAAAGCATCCAAATCTAAGCTGCAGATAGCAAGCCAAGTCAGCATTCCAAAGAAAAGGCTTTCCACCAATTGCGTTACATCATATTGGCTATAAATAGGTAGCAATCCAAGGCGCAACGGGTCTTCTAGCATGAGCAAGTATAGACATAAAGTCATAGTTTAATTTTCTATATTGGAGCTCTATTCAAAACTCTTTAATGGAGAAAATGCCTAAATTCAATGTAATAAGCCTCTTGGCCATATAAGAGTGACTAGATACAGAAAGGACAGTGGACGTAGGGAGTTTTGGCTAAAACCACTACAAAAGTCTTGGCGTTATTTATTTTAGCATTTACCTTCCTACTGTGTATCATCGCGACTCCATAGTTCAACATTCCATAATTCTAGCTTAATTACATCACATATCGGTAATCAATAATTAAGACCTATAACCCAACCAGCATTCGTAGCTATATCTTTAGATCTCAAGGTGTTGGTGTAGACAAAATTCTACACCACTAGCACTAGATGATGGGCCCTGAACCTCCGTCATTTGTTCCCTTTTGGAAAATCTAGTGACCTCTTCCCCCAACCATGACTAACTTTGACAATGAGAAACTAACCTCGGAGTTGCCCCTCAACCTTTGCATTCGGCTCATTGAAGAAGACAACAACGAGAGATTGGTTACCCTCATTTCGGAGAAAGAGAATGGAAAATAACATGATCTTGTTTATGAACTTCAAGCTACTCAGATTAGGAAGCTTTCAGAATATCTCCAAGAATCAGCCCAGCTCTCAAAGATTGTTAAGGCCCTGAATAGTGAAGTTAGGAACCTTTTCACCAAATTGCTGAAATATGAAGATTTGATTCCTTTCGATAAGAGAGCCCTCTGGAATACTCAAGATGGTGGGTCTCTAAAGAAGTTGAAGCATGATCAGGTACTTATCCTACTCAACTAGAGATTATCTTGGATATTATTGGACACTCGTGAAGAATTCTCCTACCCAGATTACCCCCCATCAAATAAAGAAGACTCAAAGAGTGAGAAGCATTGTGACTATCATTTAATGAATGGGCATAAGATGGACAAACGCCAAGGCTTTCTTATGAGATCGAGAAGTTTATACAAAAAGGAAAGTTAACCAAATTCATTAAACATTAGTTTGAATATTTAGTTTCAAAATTATTTACTTTGTTCCATTTTTATGACTCTAGGAGGATTACGTGTAGCTCTTGCTTGATGAATGCATATAGCACTTTATACAAAGATGGGGTTGCAAGAAGAATCTTTTTTTATCAAACTTCCTTTAGGAACCCTTGCATATCATATTTTCATTTATGATTTAAGGACTGAAACTCTCCATTGTCCTGACGAGATCAATGAAGAGTTTCATTTTCCTAATATAATAACAACAACAACAATAATAATATTGATCCCATCAGCAATCTTCTTTCTCAATCTCGGATCAACATTTCTGTTGAACGGTGTGATTTCAAAAGGCCTTACAAAATGGTCCAAAAACATTATTTTCAAAGGATTCATATTTCCCCTTTTCCAATCTACAACTAGCTTCTGTACGACCGATTGACTTAAAATAGATTTTGATGGCTGATACCCGCTAAAAGTGGTTGTGGATGGCAGATGCCCGTCAAAAGTGGATATATATTTGGACCCAATGATAAGTTGGTAGACCTCACCATAAGAGTACCTCCACAGTGATGTGCTACAAAGTGTAAGGCCATATCACCTGGGTTTAAAAAGACGTCGAAAAGTAGAACGCATGCTGATAGTGAGCCATTGTCAAGTAGTACCATGCACTGGGTAGATTCCCAGTTAGATTAAAATATCGAGTTGATTTCAGATAATAGTAAGCCATGGCCAAGTAGTACCATGCGATTGGTAGATTACCAGTTAGATTAGAATATCAGGTAGATTCTCGATATAGTAAGCCATGTACGAGAAGGGCCATGTGTTGGGTAGATTCCTAATTAGATTAGAATGTCGGGTAGATTCCCGATAATAGTGAGCCACAGACGAGAAGTGTCATGCGTTGGGTTCTTTTGATATTATATTAATGTCTTGGGTTTAAAATAAATATATAACATAGCTAAAATGCTTACATCTCACGTTTCAGAAAATTTGGGCACAACTAAGTCCATAAAGGCGGGTATTGGAGATTGGATTCTATCAATGACATGACTATTGGGGTACCGCCTGCCACAACAAATCTCACTTGGAATGCTAACACTGCCTTCCATGCCATAATGCAATGCCAACATTCATCTATACAAGTTGTTCAAGATATGAACAAATCAAAGGCACTACTTGTACTACATCTATTTTGGAATCACCCTCAGGACTAGTAGTAAGTGACCCTTGTACTTCAAAGAACTCTATCTTCGATTCCATCATCTCAAACAAGTCTCGAACCTCTTTATAAAGCGTAGAATACGCATATGGTTTTGGAGTGGTTATAGTTTCGAGTCATCTCATACAAATACACTCCACCACTTACCGGTAACTCCAAAACAAATTGGTAGACTCCGGTAAACACACTCTGGTTCTTTTGGAAACAAAAAGACAATACATAAGAGCGGACCGTTTAAGCGGATGTATTTCCTTATCATTTGTCCTAGAAGAACACAACAAGTTTACACATATTATGATTATCACCGAAGATAACTGTACCATATAATTCCCATATTTCTTCTAGATATTTCCAAAGTTATACTTGGTCAATATTTGATAGCCGGTAATTTAACTATCAAATAAACAAAACGATCAAATCAGAGGTTTAATTTTATAAGAAACCAAGCATGGTTGAACACATAAGCAACACTAAGCCTCTTTAATTAATCTTTTTTTTTGATAAAAAAATCACCTTGAAAATACTTGAAAATACTTGAAAAAAACATCCATATACTTATCTTAACGACATAAGTATATTCACAATCCATTTCACTTTCAATACCTAGAATATATTTTCCATTTTCCCAAAATCATATTTAACTTGGCCAAAACAAATGTCATTTAAAACATTGTTACTATAACTCAAACCACTTTTTTTTCCGTGTTAAGCATGGAAAGAATGCTTCCATACCACCATAATTAAGAAGGATTATTTATCAAAATCAATTCTCATTCATTTTATAAAATTCTCTTTTTATAAACCGATTCTTTATTTACAAGTTCTTTTATAAATCTCCAATTTAATTTATAAAACTTCCGTCTATTTATAAAAAAATTCTATTTATAAAGCTCTTTTCTATTTATAAAATTCTTTAAAAAAATCTACCATTATAAACTCCTTGAAATCCTTTATAAAATTCATTTTTGAAAAATCCTTTTATAAATCCAAAACTCAGTTTTATAAATCTTATTTATTTAACACAACTCTTGATTATTATTAAAATATCACTTATAAATCCATTCTTTTATTTATAAATTACTATTTATAAATCTCTCTTTTATTTATAAAATATCATTTTTAAATCTCACTTTCTATACAAAATTTTGTATAAAACGTTTCAGAAATATTTATTCCAAAATATTGTTATCTTCTTTTGAAAATAGAATCCCTTTATAATCATAGATAGATCCATTTATTTTCCTCTAAAATAAACACTCATTATTATATCAATTTGGTTGTAATCTACATACTCTAAAACACTTTTAAAACATTTCCAAAAAGGTTAGAGTAAAATAGATAAGTCCAAAAACCATTTCTAAATAAATACCATAGAAAATTCCAAAGTTAGTTTTAAAATCATCCTTCAAATCAAAATCATTTTTAAATAAAAACAACAAATAATAATATTTCAGAACACTATAACGAGGACAAGAGATACCATAACACTTAGCCAATGCTACTATTACATTTATTACTAAAAAGGTTCCCCTTTTAACATATATCAATGTCATACCCAATACAGCCATGCTACCAAGCTTCTAACACTCAATAATTATCAATCAATAGTTAACACATCATTTTACAAATATTACTTAATCCATATATTAGTTAACTTAAAAAATCATCATTTTACTTTGCAAGCACAGAACGAGGATTTATTCTCCTCAATAGATGTCCAAAAAATCTATTCGATTTAGCAGAACGAATTTTTATACTGCTCAATTGATGTCCAAAAAAACTACTTAGATTAATTATAGCAAAACAATGTTTTATTCTACTTAATAGATGTCTAAAATGGTCTATTCAATTTATTTATAGCAGAATGGTGTTTATTTCAAATAAATATCACAAGCGAAGCTTAATTAATTTAACCCTGTTATTTTGTAAATCAACGTAACAATATTCAATCACTATTATTTTATCTTTAAATTATACTTTATTAAATCTATCAACTATTTGTACCATAGTGTTACACTAGCCAATACGAGTCTAACGCAAATATCCACGGGTTGAATGGATTTCGAATGAGCAAGATATCATGTTTTAAAAATTAACATGTTTAATTTATAATTTAAACAAATAAAATAAAATTATATCTCACCAAAATAACCCAAGCTCGACCAATTACCAATATCAAACCGACCCACATGCCTTCTTCCCTAAACGTTTTCCTGCCTTCAAGAAACACGACCTAGAAATCAAAACGAGCTCGATCGAGTCTCTTTTACCATCGCCATAATCAATATAGCCCACACTGCCACCGACATTCAAAAGCCTATACCTTGCCTCACTTTAGCCCCAATCCTCGGCCTGCTTGGTCCCTTCAATTACTGCCATCCAATAAAAACCCAAACCTAAAGAATACATCCATTAAACCCTAGTCTTAGCTCGCCTCGGCAACTTTGACAACTAAAGACTCTACGACCACCACCCATAACTCCACCATAACCCAAGCTTCATTCCAGCACCTTTTTTGATCCTCACAACCACCGATTCACCAGAAATAGCGAGATGAATGGAAAATGTTCAAAACTCACGCATGGCCAACATTGACCCCCTAAAATCATGCGACCAGCACCAAAAATCATGACTCAACAATACAAACACAGTTATACCCTCCGATCTCCACTTCATCCTCGTTAAAATCACACTAATATTTGAATAGTGGCGGATATTGGATGATTTCCACCACACACGATGAAAGGCTTGAATGACCAATTTTAGAAAATAGTAGAGAGGATAACGAACAACTTTGCAGTTGGTTATTTTGGCTAATTTGCTATAGTAGTGGAGAAAATGAATTTTGAACCTAAAGAATAGCGAAAGTTTTCATTTACAGGAAATGAAAAATAAAATAAAAGAAGAGAAGGTAAAAGGGACGCAGAAGTGAATAAGTGAAGTGAGGCGAGTGTTGATGTGAGAATACTTACTACAAAACCAATAATTAACACTTAAGCGAACCAAAAGCCAACCGTCGCATTAAAATGCAAATCACAATTAAGGCTTGACTTGTTTTGAAAAAGCTTTGAAAAGAAAGTATTGCGGTACTCCGCTATCCCGTTCGCATACAGACCGTGGATGACAAAAACAACAATATGATCGTGCACAACAATGTGACACGATCCGAAAACAACAATAAAATACACTGGTTATCTTGTTCTATTTTTTTCAAAAAAACAACATTTGCTATAAAATATGTCAAACGATAATATAAATATTTTCCAGACTAAAAATTATGGAAAAATCCTATAAATTCATTTAAAAATATGTCATTAAAAATTAAGTCGTTTTATCCAAAAATTGATTTTCTTATTATATATTAAATTCGAATCGAATTTGAATATTTAAATGAGTTAAATATTCTCATTCGAAATGTTACAAATTCCTCGTCGTTACATTCTTCCTCTTTTAGGAGAATTTTATCCTCGAAATTTCATTTCAATCGAACATAGAAAGAAATAAACCCACATAAGCACTTAACATTTTCCATAAGCCCGTACGATGTATATAAATCATCTTTATGCAATATCTGGTTCGATCACTTACTTGACCACATAAACTTTTCTCCTGAACTAGTATCACTCGCCCAACTTCTCAAGTGTGGACTCCAATAAGGCTTTTTGATTAGAAACCTCTATTCTCCTTACGCATCCATATACTATGATAGAAAACATCAATAATGTATCAAGAACCCTCACCAAGTGTTCGCCATCAAGAATCGAGTGATAATCCCTTATTCGAGTCGGTGTAAATCACCTTAAAGTCATGTACTCAAATTATGAATCAAGAACCATGCAAAGAAATGATTTATGTACAACATACATACTTATTTATATTGGTTCTTACTTATACCAATTTTTTTACTTCCAAAATCATTTATGAAAACATTTCATCAAACTCTACTTAAGTCTATTAGCATTTTATAACTCAAGTCCGTATTCGTATAATACTCTTCTACCCTAAGAGTACATATACGATTTCAGGTTTGCTTTACTTAACCAGGATGTTCAACAAATTTTAAAACTTGTTTTAACTTACTACCTTTCCATTCTAGAGTTGCAAACTCTACTTTTATATTTTAAAAACAATAAGCTTTAGGTTCTCCACTAATTCAGAAGCTTTTGACTATCCAAAATCACCAAAAATTCCATTTCATTTCAACAAATGGAAACTACTAAATGACCTATCTGTTAACTCGCCTTTTGGCAAGGCCGTAGACAGGCGGATTTAACTAAATCGACTTCTCGTTTGTCGAAGCTGGTTTATGACGAATTTAATCAACTGGATCGATGGATGATCAATCATGAATAACAAACACGGTTAAATAGCCGGGATTCGGCATGGTCAATGGACGAAGGCTATTGAATACTTAAAGCTTTGGTTTCGATGAGTCTCGACTCACCCTGGACTCGCTTCAAGTCGTATGGAGTTGAGCTTCAAGTCTTTTGGAGGAATACTTTGAGTCGAGGTCGTTCGATAGGCATGGAAGGTGGTTCGGCATAAGTGGCTCGGCCGTGTAAGTGGTTTGGCATAGGAAGTGGTCTGGCATAGGTGGCTCGACCGTGTAAGTGGTTTGGCGTAAGAAGTGGTTCGGCATAGGTGGCTCGGCCGTGTTGGTGGCTCGGCGTTGTGGTTCGTTCAGGGTGGCTCGACAAGGTGGTTCATCGTTGTGGCCCGTTCGTGGACATGGCTCGTTCGTTTAGTTGAGAGAGTAGGTCGGCATGAAGGTGCAGCTCGGTTACTTCAAGTTATTAGGTCTCCTGCTTCGGGTCGGCGTTGTAGTTGTGGCTCGGTAGGAACGGAAGGAACTGGCTCGGTATGGAATGGGGCTCGGTTGCTTCGAGTCCTAAGATCCTTCGCTTTGGGTTGTCGCTTGGTAACTCAGTGGGATATAAAGTGGGTCGGTATAGGACATCGCTCGGCAGCCTCGTGTCCAAGTAGTTGTTGCTTTGGGTCAACTTCGTGGGATGTGGCTTGGCGTAGTTGGAATGTGGGTCGGCTATGTAGAGGTGAGCGGCTTCGAGTCCCTGAAGGCGTTTCCCCGGGTCGGCTTTGTGGATTCTGGATCGGCAACAGGAGTATGGGTTGGCAAGGCCTTACTTCAAGTCAGAAGCATCGTTACTTCGAGTCGCCTTGGTGGTTTTCCTGGGTCGGCGACATTTGTACAAGGAGTTGGTCAAGGTTATGGATTCTGGATCGGCTATGGATCTAACGGGCCCTGGGTCACTCAGAAAGCCTGGTTACCCGGCTTTGCCTATAAATACAGCATGTGTGGCTACAGAAAAGGGATCTTCTTCATTCTGTTTCACTTCGTCTTCTATACTAAGGGTGCTCTGCCATCGTTGTTCTAAAAACTCTAGATTGTAACTGTAATTGATTCTAACATCAATAAAAAGGAAATTTCTGGAGTGGATGTAGGCCGGAGTCAGCCAAACCACTATAACTCCTTTGTTATTACTGCTTTTTTCTTAATTTTAACTATTCTTCATATTTATAGTCTCTACATACATTCTGTCTGTGATCCGTAACTGCAATTTGGTGCTTTCAACGACGTTCGGGTGTTAGTGACCAATTTTGGCGCTAACATTTTGGTTCTTTCACTGAGAAAGCAAGCACTCGGGGAATTTGGAGCTAGGATTTTTGATTCAGAAGCTTAGGAACTTGGATTCTAGGAGGCAATGGCTAGGCCACCAACAAGGAAGCAAGTAACATAAAGAAGCAATCGAGAGGGAAGTCAAGAGGTCTCCTCTAGAGCTGAAGCAGGTCAAGCATCCATCTACATCACCAGAGATGAGATGGAAGCGATGCTGAAAAGACAAGAGGAGATGATGCAGACTCTCCTCAGACAATTTGGACAAAGCAGGAACTACAGGAACTCAAATCCTTGGAGCTGGATTAGAAGCACTCAACCAGTAAGTAGATGGAGTGGTTCAGCAAGGAGCAGCCCCTGATCAGCGAACAACTATTAACCCGGATGAACCAAGACTTGGAGGCATACCAATAGGTAATGCTGGACCAATCCATGGAGGGATACTTGACGATGTTGTGCAACCCGATATCAACATGAATATAGGAGTACGCGATAAGGAGTATGTGCCAGGATTCCCTCATGAACTCGGGGGACATATCGGGGACAGCGAACAAGGATTACAGCTTGGCGACAATGACAGATTAGCGGAGATGGTCAGATGAGCTGTGAGAGGTGGATTGGTAAATAAAGACTTGGGGGATGTGAATAGGAGTCCCTTTACTCCTACTATCAGGCAAGCTAGGAACCCACTGGATTTTAAGCTACCAACGTTGGAGATGTATGATGGGAGAATGGATCCCGCCATTCACCTGACGAGGTACATGAGGCATATGGAGGTACTGAGGGCATCGGATGAGGTCATGGCTCGATGCTTCCCTTTGTATTTGACGGATATCGCAGCTATGTGGTTCAAACAGCTGGAGAGTGGTTCTATTGGCACTTGGACGGAGCTGATTGAAAGGTTTATGAGGTAGTTTTGGGTCCATATAGTCAGACCCAAGAACATAATGACCTTGACATCGATGAAACAATGGAAGGGAGAGTCGCTCAGGGATTTCATAACCAGATTCAATGCGGCTGTGGCTTCGGTGGATCGACCCGATCCATCGATGGTTTTGATGGCGGCAGTTTCAGGGATTGCAGATAATTCGGATTTCAAGATATCATTGGAACGGAACCCACTGAGTGATCTCGGGGAGTTCTACCATGAGGCGGAAAGGTTCCTGAGGCAGGAAGATGCGCAGGCCGAGAGAGAAGGGAGAGAGGCTGAAGCTTATGCAGTAAGGGGTGGAGGTCCACCCACGGAAGTTCTAGACAAAGATGATAAAGGGAAAAGGAAAATGAATGACAACGGTAACATATCGAAAAGGCAACAAAGGGAATCAAAATTCTCTTCTTATAGGGATTTGAATGAGATTCTGGAAATAATTTATTTAGATACTCGAGGACGCCTCCAGTATCGGAGGCCAGCAAAGAGGGAACCCTTCGAACACGAACGGGCATCGGGAAAGCATTGCCTATTCCATGAACTGGATGGGCATAACACAAATGACTGCAGGCATTTGAAGGATATCATCGAGGAACATATAAGGAATGGTCATTTACAACAGTACATAAGGAATCAAGCTATGGTAGTGGAACAGGAGCAGCCACTGCCCACATCAGACGAAGCTGGCACTGGATCTAGGCATTGTCGCCTTATTATTAGCTGAATGGATATATGGCTTTGAATAAGTAATAAACCCCAAAGTAAGGCAGTTAAGTCACTTACACATGTATGGGATCGAGGACGGTCTCTAGTCATGCTCTGAAATGATGATATATCGTGATACTCGGGTTTATGAAATTTTGTTTTTTCTGTGAACTCTAGTTTCTTTCTTGGTACTACGGACATTTGATTTTCTTTATTGTATGGAATTTTATTTTGTTAATTGGATTCTGTGATAATTGGATTTGGATTAATAAATAATATCGGTTACACGATTACGGTCCCGACCGGAGAGACAGGGCAGTAATCGCAAGGTATGAGTCCCTTCGCCGGAGAGCGATGGAATGAACTCGAACAAAATATAAAAGTCCTTGACCGGAGAGTCGAGGCCGTAGAATATAAAGTCCTCGATCGGAGAGTCGAGGTCGGAGAATATAAAAGTCCTGGACCGGAGAGTCGAGGCCGGAGAATATAAAAGTCCTCGACCAGAGAGTCGAGGCCGGAGAATATAAATGTCCTCGACCGGAGAGTCGAAGCCGGAGAATATAAAAGTCCTTGACCGAAGAGTCGAGGCCGAAAAATATAAAAGTCCTTAACCAGAGAGTCGAGGCCGAAAAATATAAAAGTCCTTGACCAGAGAGTCGAGGCCGGAGAATATAAAGTCCTCGACTGGGGATCGAGACCAGAGAAGGATACCTCACGGATTAAGTCCTTGACCGGAGAGTCGAGGCCAGAGTAGGATAAAATAACCCGGATTTGAGTTACAGGACCCAAAGAGGTCCTAGATCTGGGTATGGACCCGGTGAGGTCCCGGATATGGACCCTGCGAGGTCCTGGCTCTTGATATGGACCTGGATGGACCTGGCGAGGTCCCTGCTATGGATTATAGGCCCCGGAGAGGTCCCGGGCTTTGATAAAATGATCCGGAGAGATTGTGAATTCGGTTAATGGATACAGAATGAATTAGGAATTGGATATTGACCCAGAGCAATCATGGATTTTGTTAATGATCCGGAGAGATCATGGATTCGATTAACGGATCCAAGGCTATTCAAAACACACCTTCCAAAGCAAGGCATGTTTTGGGGGGAAAATGTTAACCCACCTTTTGGCAAGGCCGTAGACAGGCTGATTTAACTAAATCGACTTCTCATTTGTCGAAGCTGGTTTATGACGAATTTAATTAACTGGATCGATGGATGATCAATCATGAATAACAAACACGGTTAAATAGCCGGGATTCGGCATTGTCGATTGACGAAGGCTATTGAATACTTGAAGCTTTGGTTTCGACGAGTCTCGGCTCACCCTGGACTCGCTTCAAGTCGTATGGAGTTGAGCTTCAAGTCGTATGGAGTTGAGCTTTGAGTCAAGGTCGTTCGATAGGCATGGAAGGTGGTTCGACATAAGTGGCTCGGCCGTGTAAGTGGTTCGGCGTAGGAAGTGGTTCGGCATAGGTGGCTCGGCCGTGTAAGTGGTTCGGCGTAGGAAGTGGTTCGACATAGGTGGCTCGGCCGTGTTGGTGGCTCGGTGTTGTGGTTCGTTTAGGGTGGCTCGGCAAGGTGGTTCATCGTTGTGGCTCGTTCGTGGACATGGCTCGTTCGTTTAGTTGAGAGAGTAGGTCGGCATGAAGGTGCAGCTCGGTTACTTCAAGTTATTAGGTCTCCTGCTTCGGGTCGGCGTTGTAGTTATGGCTCAGTAGGAACGGAAGGAACTGGCTCGGTATGGAATGGGGCTCGGTTGCTTCGAGTCCTAAGATCCTTTGCTTTGGGTTGTCGCTCGGTAGCTCAGTGGGATATAAAGTGGGTCGGCATAGAACATCGCTCGGCAGCCTCGTGTCCAAGTAGTTGTTGCTTCGGGTCAACTTTGTGGGATGTGGCTCGGCGTAGTTGGAATGTGGGTCGGCTATGTAGAGGCGAGCGGCTTCGTGTCCCTCAAGGCGTTTCCCCGGGTCGGCTTCGTGGATTCTGGATCGACAAAAGGAGTGTGGGTCGGCAAGGCCTTGCTTCAATTCAGAAGCATCGTTACTTCGAGTCGCCTTGGTGGTTTTCCTGGGTCGACGACATTTGGATAGGGAGTTGGCCAAGGCTACAGATTCTGGATCGGCTATGGTCTAACGGGCCCTGGGTCACTCAGAAAGCCCGGTTACCTGGCTTTGCCTATAAATACAGCATGTGAGGCTACAGAAAAGGGATCTTCTTTGTTAATGCTAAAAAGTATAACGCTAACACCCTGGTATCTGGAGTAATCTAGCGAAAGCACCACCCGTCTACACGGGAAATAAAAGTAAACAGAAAAAGGGAAAAAATAGTAAAAGAGACAGCAATTTTTATAGTGGTTCGGCCTAAAGTCAAGCCTACATCCACTTTACATCCTTCATTATGTTCTTTGAGCACACTTTTACAAGATTACAACACTTTTACAACACTATTTCTCGGTTACAACACCTTTACAACACTTTTCAACGATTACAACACAATCGAAGCAAGAAATTAGAACTTTGATGACGAATTGCTCTTGGATCCATGTTGAATGAAGTAGAACCGTTGATGAGGAATCTTCGATGGTTGAAGTGTTGGAGGAGTCCCAAAAATGGCAGAGTATCGGCGCTTTTGAAATCCGAAAAAATCCCCCTTTCAATGTGGAGTTGGCGAGGTATATATAGGGAAGAAACTGGGACTAGGTCGTAGGTCGTAGGTCGTGAGAGACCTAAGGGATAGCAGGAGAGAGAGCGGCGACCTAAGGTGCTACGGTGCAGGGAGTGGTAGGTTGTTAGCGACCTAAGGAAATGCGGTTTGAAGAAGTGGCGACCTAAGGGAATGACGACCTAAAGGAGTGGCGACCTAAGGGAAGAGGTAGTGTATGGATTAGGTCGTTAGGCTACTAGGTCGCTAAGAGTTTTAGGTCACAGAGGCTAGGTCGCGAGGAAGTTAGGTCGCAAGGTTTTTAGGTCGGACAGTTTTTAGGTCGGAGAGTTTTTTAGGTCGGAGAGTTTTTTAGGTCGAACAGTTTTTAGGTCGGAGAGTTTTTAGGTCGCTTGGTCATCTTTTCACTCTAGGTCGCAGGTCGAACCCCGTAGCAGGGGTATTGCCCCCGCACCCCCACCTTGGGGGGTTGCCACCCCCCTGGACCCCCCCTCCGTAGGGGATCTTATTTGAACAAACAATCAGCAGGACTTGCTCTGTTGAGATGTTGAGTTGACCATTCTTCGAGGCGAACTATCTTTGGTTTCTCGGCCGATCTTTTGGTATCTCGGCCTTGCTAAAAAGGCGGGATAACATTCTTCATTCTGTTTCCCTTCATCTTCTATACTAAGGCTGCTCTGCCATTGTTGTTCTAAAAACTCTGGATTGTAACTGTAATTGATTCTAACATCAACAAAAATGAAATTTCTGGAGTGGATGTAGGCCGGAGTCAGCCGAACCACTATAAATCCTCTGTTATTACCGCTTTCTTTTTAATTTTAACCGTTCTTCATATTTATAGTCTCTACATATATTCTGTCTGGGATCTGTAACTGCAATTTGGTGCTTTCAACGACGTTCAGGTGTTAGTAACCAATTTTGGCGCTAACATTATCAAAATGAGATGCACAAACCAAACAAACCTAATGCATAAGATACATAAGTCTATAAAATAACATAACAGAAAACTTAAGAACTAAACACCAGGTTTTATTTTAAAACATTTTGAAATAATATATACATATCTCTTTTTGTGTATCAAATCATATTTTTGAGATTTAAAAAAATTGTTTTATCAAAACAATTTTGAAGTAAAACTATTATGGTAGCATCCCTTACTTTGAAACTCGAAGATGCTGCGGTCATTACCAGAATTATTTTCAAGTGATAGAAATGAGTTCAGTGCTTTCTATCTCTTTTAAAAACTTGTTAAAATATTTCTATTCATAAATACTTTCAAATAATACTATTATTGTTTTCCCTAAAACTTTTGAAAAACAATTTTCGAAAACACTGGAATTTAAATTCTCAAATTCTTAGTTTTTAACCCATTTTATTTATAAACCATATTTACAAACCATACTTATATAATTTCACTTTCTTATATAAAATCATTTCACAAATATATACCTTTGTTTAGATTAAACCGAATAATTTTTATTAAAATTAAATTTTAACCCAACATTATCATCGATCTCCTTTTAGTAAACTGTGAAACTTAATTCACAAGGTGTTCGTATTTAATGTTCTCACAATTGCTACCTACCTAACTCATGCAGTGGAAATGTAAAACTACTCATAAACCGACCAAACGCAAAACCAATTGAACAATAAATGATAATAATTGAATATTAACATGTCTTAACAAACATACATATCATTAATCTACATAGATTTTTAGAAATTATTCTTTTATATATAAAATACATTTCTAGTTAAAATTATTCCGTTTACCAATTATAAAATAATATTGTGACGGTGTGTCTTGTTTAAGTGTCTAGAAACCCCTATCGATAACGTTGATCAGGCACATTGATTAGAATTCATTAGCCACTCAACAGACCAATCAACAGAATATAAAATAATTTTATAGCACTAACAAATATGCTCTTGTATACAATACACTCAAACTCATTATAGGGTGTCACTTACCCTATCTCTAATGAGTTTTCCCAACCAAGGTTTAGGTGTTCACTCAACCTAAGTTTCGATACCACATGTAACGACTGGCCTATTCGAACCTTAAAGTCAACACCAATACATCCACGGTATTCACATTTCAAGCATCCGAGCATCGGAAAGGAAAATTGTTGGGGTGAAAGAAAGAGAAGACATAACAACATCTTACATTGTGACGAGTAATATATAATATAAAAATGATCTTTACAAAGGAATATATTTTTATACATACAATAATTATAGTAATACTAATCTATTATCAACCAGGAAATAACCTATCCTCACAAATGTGGAAAAATACAACACAACTGATGCTGTAGAAATAATGATACATAAATACGTCTTGGAGACATCCAGCTTGTCTCCTGAAGCTCCAAAGCATCCATAGCTAAATCTAGAAATGTGCTCGAGCTGACCCGAGAATTATAAGAAAATAACGTCTGGATCAATCTGATAAACCAGTGTGAGAAGCACGGATCAAATGATTTTAATGTTATACCATCTTTCAAAAATAAAGATATCTCGTAAGACTACGACGCACATAAACACGGACGAGTTTTTACCTTATGATAACCAAGCCATTTACAGGAAATTTTCTAATAATATCTATGGTTAAATATATAACATAGTTGAAATACTTACATCTCAGGTTTCAACATATTTGGGCACAAGTAAGTCTGTAAAGGCACATATTAGAGATTGGATTCCATCAGTGACAAAGCTGAGGAGGTATTGCCTGCCAAAGTATATATCTATAACAATGTACCAAGGTCGAACCTATCGACCACTGCAAATAAGAGCCGACCTTCCCTTTGAACATGACAAGCCAAATTACGTTATCCCCCGGACACAAGGCTGCAAATAGATGCACAGGCAATGAACCTACTCTTCCCATGTGCACGTATACCAAAATCCATAATTATCGAATTTAGATCGATGAATGATGCTCCTAATGGTATAGAACCACATAGCCTTGAAGTATATCCACTATTTTTGTCATCCTAGGTTGTAAGGCTTGTAAGGTCATGATTACCTTTTTCCCCTCTTAGAGAATCCCACTTGGAATGCTAACACTACCTTTCAGGCCATAATGCAATGCCACCATTCATTTATACAAGTTGTTCAGGATATGAACAAATCGAAGGCACTACTTCTACTACATCCATTTTGGAATCACCCTCAGGATTAGTAGCAGTCAAAGAACTCCATCTTCGATTTCATTATCTCGAACCAGTCTTGAAACTCTTCCAAAGTGTAGAACATGCATATGGTTTTGGAGTGGTTATGGTTTCAAGTCTTCTAATATAAGTGCACTTCCCTGCTCATTGGTCACTCCAAAACCAATCGATAGATTCTAGTAAACTCAACTCTGGCTCTTTTGGAAATAAACTGACAATACATAAGAGCGGAGATCGCCTCTTAACCGTGTAAGCGAACGATTTCCATATCATTTGTCCTAGAAGAACATAATGAATTCATGTGTACAGTATAGCATCACCGAAGATAACTATACCATATAATTCCTGTGTTTCTTCTAGATATTTCCAAAGTTATATTTGGTCCAGATTTGATGGGTGGTTATTTAGCTATTAAATAAAAAAATCAGAGTTTCAATTTCATAAGAAATCAAGCACGCTTAAACACATAAGCAGCCACTGTAACATCTCTTATCTTGAGGTCTGAAGCTAAGTGCTACAGATGTTGCAGTCATCTATAGCATTTAAGTTTCGATGATGAAATACGATAATGTGAATGGTATCCATAATACTAGAAGCACTTGAATATGAAATAAAATCAACACAAACTTCAAAACAGCTTTTCTGATTACATTTCAAATCAATATTTTATATTCAATTACATAATCCCAAAATCGATTCCCAGGTTTTGATCAAATATAATTTTTACAAATTACGCTAAGAGCGACATATGAAGATTCCCCCTTGGATGATCAGAGCACTAAATAGATAGACATATCAATCATAAATACATCATAGCAGAAATAAAGCTAAACAACTCCTACATAGCTTGCTTTGCCTCCTGCACGCCTTCAGAAGCTTATTTGTCTAACCTACTAAACCTGTAAAGTCCTTAACTCTCAGTCTACTCAAATCAAATTTTGAGCACCTGAGAGTTTAAGGGGAAAACATAAACTTCGAGTCAGACATAAATCCTGGTGTTAATAATTCTATTACATCTCGATTTACTGATATTAAGTGAGACCACGCCGCTTAGCATAACGGGTTCCCCTCACTAATATCCTTTTAAAAGTATATCTTTTTTCAAATCAAATCCTATAATCAAACTAATTATAACAACAATAGCAATAACATATATGCATACAAATCAGGTAATCTGTGCACCATCTATCTACACTATAGTTTTTATCTGGCTAACTTTAACCATTGGCTTACTCGGGCCTACCAGATAAAATAATTAATCTAACTTCTATTAGACACAATATTGGATAGTCTGTCCTTAACTTACTTTTCCAAGGGATAATTGATCCTAGTGGTTTTGCGGGTTCACCAATAACCTATCTCTACTTTATGAATTATTTTCTGTATGTAACATCATATTAATCTTACCTTTGACAAAGCCCTACAAACTAGAACTTTGGACTTATATTAGCTAGGGGCTACTAGCTAAAGTACAGGGCGCGACCCCGTTCCAGTCCCATTTGGTATTCTAATATCTGAGTCATTCTTTTAACAAATATTTATGTTGACCACCCTATTCAATTTACATTTCCTAGAAAACCATATTTACAAGTGATTTATTCTTAAAATCATATCTTCTTTTAAAAAAAGGAAATTATACCCTTAGCTTACTTAAAATACATATGCCATAATATATGCTTTACTCAAAACAAATTTGATGAAAATCTAAATCCATAGGGTTATCTATCCATTTAAAACAAGTTAAAGTCCTTTTTAAATTAGAAAACATTAGACTATAAAGTCAAAACAACACCTTTAAAACCATTGTTTATAACCTTAAACAATCTCGTTCGAAATCATTGAAAATGTCATTTTCGAACCTATTGAAAGCATCCCTTTCGAAATCATTGCTTAACCTTAGACATAATCTTTGGAAACCATTTAAACATATCTTTCGAAAGCTTTGAAAAACCTTCCTTTCAAAACACTTAAAACATACCTTTCGAAAGCATTGATCTTAAGAAAAAGATTCAAATGGTGTCATCCCTATACTAGTCTAATAGCTGTTGTTATATGAAAACTCAACTAAATGTAGATGGTCTTCCATGATCCTCTAAAATCTGGCATGCAAGCTCTTAACAAATCCTCTAAGACTTTTTCAACTCTCTCCGTTTTCCCATCTTTCTACGGATGGTAAGTGTTAGTTCTTGAGATGATGGTTTTGATGACAACAACCTTAGGACTAGTTATAAAATATAAATACTAATATTCTTGTCTAGATATATATGTATATGCAGGGTATATATATGTAGGTACTGAAGAATGAAGACTGTACAGATAGAGATTCAAGACTGACGAATTCAAGATTGTAGAAATCAAGACTGAAGACTAACTTGTATCAAGATTATCAAGGGTTCAAGATATCAAGATAAGTAATAAAGTCTAGATTTATGTTAAAGCTTCATAATAGCACTAAAATCTTTATTCCAATTTTAATCGTGGAATGGAATCCACCTTCTCGCTTTAATAGTGGGATGGAACCCACAACCTCTTTAGTAGGATGGAACCCACGACCTTCTCTAGTGGAATGGAATCCATGAAATTTTTAAAATGATTTATTTTTTCATAAACTTTTTTAAAGTCGTCTCTCTCGATTTAAATATTTTAGCCTTAAACTATTCTTGTCATCTTTTATATTTTGATTTCAAAATCATCTCTTGTTTTTAAACTATCTCCTGGTTTTAATATTATAAGCTTTAAATCTTAAAAATATATTCTATACTTAGTTTTTAATATTACTTTTATATTATAGATTATATATTTTTAAGATTATTTTTTAAATCACTTTATAAGTTTAAACTATCTTCAAAATGGTTTATTAAGTTTAGAAATTGTTTTGACAAGTTTTAGAATAGAAATCATTTTAAAGCAAAATTAATTATCAAAATTTACATAGGCATGTCGACATACCCCATCCCCCCATATCGGCATGGTAGCCGTAGAATTTAATATTCAAATTTTCAAATGAAGTGTTTATTCGTCATAACCTTTCATGAATGGACATGACTGTTATTCTCCTATAAATACCTGTTGTTTTCAACGAATTTTAAGTTAGTATTTATTCATTTCTTCACTCCTTCTTCTCCACTCAAGTATTCTCCTATATTTTAACAAAACCCTGCCAAAATCCTAAGTGAATCAAACTCGATGGTCTCTGGTTTGATTCTCTGCCACTCTCTTTCAAAGACCTCGGTGCTATTCAGAGTTATAGGATCACTTGTAATAAAAGAAGTATATCGAGTCTCTCTATCTATAAAAGTGATATTGGAAACAGTGTGATTGTGGCCTGTAAATCAATTGGGTGTGATTGTAGCCCGTAAATCAATTAAGTGATCTTGTAGCCTAGTTAAATCAAGAGAGTTTTCCCTGGACTCGAAGACAAGAGGGTGTATCTCGTGGCCTTGAAATCGAGGTTGTAATATCAAAATTATATTTGAAAAGAAATATGCACAAGAAATTGTGTGGGACTGGATGTAGGGTAACTCCGAACTAGTATAAAATTTCGGTGTGTTCTTTCCTTTACTACTTTTATTTACTATTTGCATCCGTTTCTGATTCTGTGATTGTTTCTGTGTTTGTGAATTGCATCCGTTTGTGTTTAATTTGAAAAGATTTCAAAATATTCCATAAAATCTATTAAACACTATTCACCCCCCTCTAGTGTTAATTCTGCCTTAAGATCCATAATCCGCATTTCCAACATTTGGTATCAGAGCATTGGTTTTCAAAGTTATCATAATCTGAATTTTGCAAAAGTTTAAAATGGCAATTTTTGAAGATTCTGTTAACACTAGTTCAAAACTATCCAAATCATCATTGTCTCATAGGTCTGCATATTGTTATTATATAAAATCAAGTTATCTACCGAATTAGTGTGTTGTGCAGGAACAGATGTGTTATATGGCTTTTGACGAATCAACACTCAATGGACATATGGTGCAAATCAAGAAAACAAATGGATACTTGATAGTGAATGTTCAAGACACATGACTGGCAATCCGGAGATACTGAATGACATAATTTATGAAGATGGAGGACTGGTCAACTTTGGAGACAACTCAAAAGGATATGTGATTGGCATCGACAATGTCGGTAACTCTAAAACTCCTATTATTTCTGATGTTTTGTTAGTTAGGAATCTAAAACACAATTTGCTTAGCATAAGTCAACTATGTGATAAGGGCTATAAAATTAAATTTGAAAAGGATAAGTGTCACATTGAAGATAATAAATCAAATATTATCTTTGAAGGAATTAGGAAGAAATATATTTATATTCTCAGTATGAAAATCTCAAATGATAACCTATGTCTTTTGGCTAATACAAGTGACCCTTGGATTTGGCATAAAAGATTTGGGCATTTGAATTTCAAACTCTTATCTAGACTTCCAAAACTTGATCTAGTAAGAGGACTTCCTAAAATAGATTTTAAAGTAGATAGTATATATGATGCTTGTCAATTAGGAAAACTTAGGAAGAGTTCATTGAAATTGAAAGATATGATTTCAACTTCAAAACTCTTAAGTTACTTCATTTAGATCTGTTTGGTCCATCTCAAATTCAGTCAATAAATCATAGTAAATATGTTTTTGTAATGGTAGATTATTATTCTAGATTTACGTGGACAATTTTTCTGAATCTTAAAAGTGATGCTTTTGATTTATTTAAAACTTTTGCAAAATGATTCAAAATCAACTTTCTTTAAAAATCAAACTATTCGTAGTGATCACGGTGGAGAATTTGAAAATGAAAATTTTGAGAATTTATGTAATCAAAAAGGAATAACTCATAATTTTTCCTTTTCAAGAACTCCACAACAAAACAGAGTGGTAGAACGTAAAAATAAGACGATTCAAGAGTGTGCAAGAACTATGCTTTCTGATAGTAAATTACCAAGAAATTTTTAGGCTGAAGCAGTTGCTACAACTTGTTACATTTTGAATAGGATTTTAATTAGACCTCTAACCAATAAAACACCATATGAACTTCTTTTCAATAAGAAATCGAAGGTATTTTATTTTAAAGTTTTTGGAAGTAAATGCTTTATTTTAAGTACAAAGGAAAATTTGGATAAATTTGATCCTAAATCCGACAAAGAAATCTTTATCGGATATTCTAATAGAAGTAAACATACAGAGTTTTTAATTTAAAAACTTACACTAATTAAGAAACAATGCATGTACCTTTTGATGAAAATTTCAAAGATTTTGTTCAAATAAATGATGAAGATGATTTTGTCACTTTAAATAATGAATCAAATGAAACAAATTGTGAAACTGTTCATCCTAATAAAAAGATCATCCTGTAGAAAATATACTAGGAAATATTGAATCTGTTGTTAGAACAAGAAATCAACCAAATAAGATGAGTAATGTAGCTTTTATATCAACTATTGAACCCAAAAATCCAAAGGAAGCATCATCTGATGATTCATGGATTCTTTCTATGCAAGAAGAACTGAATCAATTCACCAAAAATGATGTATGGGAACTTTTTCCTAAACCTAAGAACAAAACTATAATAGGAACTAAATGGGTTTATAAAAATAAAATGAATGAACAAGGTGAGGTCGTTAGAAATAAAGCTCGGTTAGTCGCGCACGGTTACTATCAAGAAGAAGGAATAGACTATAATGAAACCTTTGCACTCATAGCAAGATTAGAAGCCATTAGAATTCTACTTGCTTTCGTAAACCATAAAAATTTCAAATTATTTCAAATGGATGTCAAAAGTGCATTTTTAAATGTTTTTGTTAAAGAAGATGTTTATGTTGAACTACCCCCACTTTTTGAAGATGAAAAGTTTCCAAATCATGTTTACAAATTAAAGAAAGCTTTATATAGTCTGAAACAAGCTCCTAGAGCATAGTATGATAGACTAAGATCTTACCTATTACAATCAAAATTTGAAATTGGTAAAGTAGATAATACTCATTTTATTAAAAGAAACAAAAATGATATTCAGTTAGTACAGATATATGTAGATGATATAATTTTTGGACCAACAAACAATGAAATGAACAAAGAGTTTTTTGAAATAATGACAAAAGAGTTTTGAGATGAGTCATATGGGTGAACTTACTTTCTTTTTAGGATTGCAAATAAAACAATTAGATAGTGGTATTTTCATTAGTCAAGAAAAGTATGCTAGGGATCTAATTAGTAAGTTTGATATGACCACTACGAGTGGAAAACCCACTCTTATGGCAACCAATGAAGCCTTGAATAAAGAAGACATGTAAAAAGATATTGATCAAAAACCATATAGGGGAATGATTTGATCGCTACTCTATATAACTGCAAGTAGACCTGATATCATGCATAGTGTCTATCTCTGTGCAAGATACCGATCTCAACCCAAAGAGACCAAATTAAAAGCTGTTAAACGTATCCTAAGATATGCTAAACACACTTTAGACTATGGCCTATTTTACCCTAAAAATGATTCATTTGATTTAATCTCATATTGTGATGCTGATTATGCTAGTTGTAAATTAGACCGAAAAGGTACAAGTGGAACTTGCCACTTTTTTGGACACTCTCTGATTTCCTGGTTTAGTAAAAAGAAAAATACTGTCTCTCTATCAACAACTGAAGCAGAATATATCTCTGCTGCTTTGGCTTGTTCTCAAGTTATCTATATGCAACAAACCCTAAAGGATTTTGGATTAAATATTTCAAAATCACCAATTTATTGTGACAGTACAAGTGCAATAAATTTATCCAAAAATTCTACTCATCATGCCAGAACCAAACAAATTGATATCAAACATCATTTTCTCAAAGATAATATATGTAAAGAGATTATTTCTCTTGAATTTATCAACATTGAGAATCAAATAGCAGATATTCTAACCAAACCCTTGAATCAATCAACCTTTACTAAATTTAGAAGAGAACTAGGTATTTGTTCTATAACTGAGATATAAAATATAGATATAGTAACATATATATTTAAATAAATATAGAAAAAAACAATAGTCAAAATTTTCATAAGGATCTCGACATACCGCTACCCCCCATGTCGACATACAACGGTAAAATTTGAATTTTGATTTTCCCTCTAAAATCAGTTTGGTGGTTATATAAACCACAATATTTCGAATTCTTCTATCTTCTCTCTTCATTTTCTCTGTAATAAACTTCTGAAAATATAAAATAATAGCCTCCTCTTCTAAATCAAACCAAAATGCAACCATTTTCTTCCCTTCTCCTAATTCTGGTCCATTTCAACGAACTACACTGGCCCGAGTCATGAAGATATAGGAAACTTTGAAGGATTCTCTGCAAATGATGACTGAATTACAAGTCATGCAAATAAAGATTGCCAAGGAACAAGAGAAACAAGGAAAGATCCTTAGAAATTTGCAAAAATTTCTAATGGATAATCATGCGGATCCTATCGTGATTAAAGATGACTCCTCTAACATTCGTATTCATAATCCATTAGAGGAAGACGACGAAGAAGAAGAAGCGCAAATGGACGAAGACGATAAAGTTATTTGCATTGGAGAAGTCTGTTTTGACAGAAATGGTAATTTGGTCGAACAACGTGGAAACTTTTGTCTCCATTACCCTAATTGTTCGATTCACAAGTCACCAATAGTCAAATACTCTTATTAGATTGTTTTTATGTTTTTATATATTTTGTGTATTTATGTATATTTGTGTATATATGTGTAATATAACAACATATATAATAAAATTATATTTACGTTTCGCTTAATTATACTTCATTATTAGCATTTAGTTCCATAGTATTAGTTTAAGGGGGAGTTATGTAGTTTTGGCTTAGTTTTTGTTGATGACAAAAGGGGAGAATTATAAAATAAGATAGGATAGTTAGGCTGTTAGTTAGGCTTAGATTAAAGGGGAGTTAGTAGATTATGGGGGAGTTGTTGGAATAAGGGGGAGTCAGAGTAGAATCAGAGTTTGGTGGAGTATATTTTATAAACATAGGTTGTCATCATCAAAAAGACGGAGATTGTTAGTTCCTGAGATGATGGTTTTGATGATAACAACCTTAGGGCTTGTTATAAAATATAAATATTAATATTCTTGTCTAGATATATATGTATATGCAGGGTATATATATGCAGGTACTGAAGAATGAAGACTGTACAGTATAAAGATTCAAGACTGACGAATTCAAGATTGTAGAAATCAAGACTGAAGACTCATGAGTATCAAGATTATCAAGAGTTCAAGATATCAAGATAAGTAATAGAGTCTAGATTTATGTTAAAACTTCATAATAGCACTAAAATCTTTATTCTAATTTGAGTTATGGAATGGAATCCACCTTCTCGCTTTAATAGTGGGATGGAACCTACAACCTCTTTAGTGGAATGGAACCCACGACCTTCTCTAGTGGAATGGAATCCATGAAATCTTCAAAATGATTTATTTTTTCAAAAACTTTTTAAAAGTCATCTCTCTCGGTTTAAATATTTTAGCCTTAAACTATTCTTATCATCTTTTATATTTTGATTTCAAAATCATCTCTTGTTTTTAAACTATCTTCTGGTATTAATATTATAAGCTTTAAATCTCAAAAATATATTTTATACTTGGTTTTAATATTACTTTTATATTATAGATGATATATTTTCTAAGATTATTTTTTAAATCTCTTTTATAAGTTTAAACTATATTAAAAATGGTTTATAAAGTTTAGAAATTGTTTTGACAAGTTTTCGAATAGAAATCATTTTAAAGCAAAATTAATTATCAAAATTTACATAGGCATGTCGACATACTCCATCCCCCATGTCGACATGGTAGCCATAGAATTTAAAATTCAAATTTTCAAATGAAGTGTCTATTCATCATAACCTTTCACGAATGTACATGACTACTATTCTCCTATAAATACCAGTTGTTTTTAATGAATTTTAAGTTAGTTTTTATTCATTTCTTCACTCCTTCTCCACTCAAGTATTCTCCTATATTTTAACAAAACCCTGCCGAAATCCTAAGTAAATCAAACTCGATTGTCTCTGGTTTGATTCTCTACTAGTCTCTCTCAATGATCTCAGTGCTATTCAGAGTTAAAGGAGCATTTGTAATCAAAGAAGTATATCGAGTCTCTCTATCTATCAAAGTGATATTGGAAACAGTGTGATTGTGGCCTGTAAATCAATTGGGTGTGATTGTAGCCCGTAAATCAATTAGGTGATCTTGTAGCCTGGTTAAATCAAGAGAGTTTGCCCTAGACTCGAAGACCAGAGGGTGTATCTTGTGGCCTTGAAATCGAGGTTGTAATATCGACATTATATTTGGAAAGAAATCTGCACAAAAAATAGTGTGGGACTGGATGTAGGGTAACTCCGAACCGACATAAAATTCCGGTGTGTTCTTTCCTTTACTGCTTTTATTTGCTATTTGCATCTGTGTCTGATTCTGTGATTGTTTCTGTGTTTGTGAATTGCATCTGTTTGTGTTTAATTTGAAAAGATTTCAAAATATTCCATAAAATCCATTAAACACTATTCACCCCTCCTCTAGTGTGAATTTTGCCTTAAGATCCGTAATCCGCATTTCCAACAGTAAGAGGTACTCATCTTGAGCTTGGTACCTAAAGTCTCCTGTATAGACTCTTCTAGAACTCACTAGTGAATAAGGAATCTCTATTACTTACTATACTACGGAATTCATGCAGTCTAACTATGTTCCTTATGAATAACTTAGCGAAATCTAGAGCTGTCCCGGTTGACTTAATGGGTATAAAGTGCACTCTTAGTCAATATGTCCACTATAACCCATACTCTCATTTCCTTTATTCAACCTTGGCAACCCATCTATGAAATCCATTGAGATAGAATTCCATTTCCATACTGGAACATCCAAAGGCTGAAGTAACCCACTCGGTTTCTAATGTTTGGCTTTTACCTGTTGATAGTTTAAACACTACCTCACCCATAAGCCTGCATCTCTCTTCATGTATTCCCAAAAGAAACTCCTTTTCATATCCTGATACATCTTTGTTTCTCCCGAATGAATAGTGAACTTCGAATGATGGCATTCTCTAAGAACTTCCTTCCTAATGTTTTCCACATTCGGAACACATTATCTTCCTTTCTTCCTCAACCACTCATTCTAGTCAAGACTAAAATCTTTCAAATCATCGCTCTCCGTTCCATTTCTCAACTTTCTAATTCATTCAACTAATAATGGATCCTCCCCTTGTTTAGAAGCAATCTTTTCAATCATCACCATTCGAACTTCCAAACATGATAACATAGTAGTTTCTTGACTAGAACTACTCTTAGATCTCCATTGTAACCCACATGTGGTCAAAGCTTCTAAATCTTTCCAGTCAGCTATCATTGCCAATACTGCATTATGATGTTTTCTGCTAAGTGCATCTGCAACCTTATTCCCTTTTATGGGTGTGCACTCAATACCAAAGTCATATGCAGATATAAACTCCAACCTCCTCTACCGTCTCATATTCAACTCCTTCTGAGAGATTAAATATCTCAATGACTTATGATCCATATACAACTCGAATCTTTCTCCCAAAAGGTAATGTATCCACACCTTCAAGGCGAAAATTACCATAGCTAATTCCAAATCATGAGTCGGATATCTAACTTCATGCGGTCTGAGCTGTCAAGAAGCATAGGCAATCACTTTGCCTCTTTGAGTTAACACAGCTCCTAATCCTATTCTACATGCATCTGTGTACACCATTAAGTCCTGATTCCCCTATGGAACAACCAACACAGGTGCATTAGTCAACAAATGTTTCAGTTTCTGGAATGCCTCCTCAAAGTTATCAGTCCAAAAAAACTTCACACCTTTCCGAGTTAGCTTAGTCATCAGTGCCACCATCCACGAGAAATCCTTAATGAATCTCTGATAATAAACAGCTAATCCAAGAATTTTTTATCTCAGTCACTATCTAGGGTCTCTTCCAACTATTCACCACCTTGATCTTAGCCAAATCAACTAACAAACCCTTTTCTGAGACTACATGACCAAAAAACTTCACTTTCTTCTTCCAAATGTGACACTTTGAAAATTTTTCTTTTAGTTGATGTTGTCTCAGCGTCTCAAGTACCACTTTAAGATGAACTTCATGCTCTTTTTCATCCTTAGAGTATATCAAAATGTCGTCTATGAATACTAACAAAAATATGTTCAGATATTCTCGGAAAAATTTATTCATTAAGTGCACGAAGAATGCTGCGCATTGGTTAGTCTGAACGACATCACTAACCATTCGTACAATCCACATCTAGACCTAAACGTCGACAAAGGAATACTATCCTCTGCTACTCTAAGCTGATGGAACCCCATTGCCAAATCCAACTAGGAAAATACTTTGGCTCCATTCAACTGATCGAACATATCATCAATTCTAGGTAACGGATATCGGTTCTTTATCGTTCTCTCATTCAGCTTATGATAATCGATACACAACCTTAACGATCCGTTCGGTTTCCATGCAAATACTATGGCTGCTCCCCAAGGCGAACTGCTTGGTCTGATAAAATTCTTCCCTTCTAAATCCACCAACTGCACCTTTAGCTCTTTCATCTTGGTAGGTGTCATTCTACTTGGCGGTCTACTTAAAGGTTCTACGCTTGTTCTAAATCTATCCGAAATTCAATGGCTCGTTTCGACGGTAGTCCTATCATGGGCTCAAAGACATCTGTGAATTCTCTAACAATGAAAACTTGATTCAAATCGTCTCCTGCCTCCATAACACCCAATAAAGTATTAATCTCAAAACTAGGGTTTTCTATGGATTATATAATCCGATCACTACTGGTAGGGTGTCTAAGTGATACTTTCCTATCATGGAAAAATATCATAGCATCGTACTTACTTAACCAATTCATACCCAAAATATTCCGAACCCTACTAAATCAAATACATGAAAAAATGTAAGCAAATATATGACTTAACAATTCAAACTCTAAGTGTTCACATCTCATCCCAAGTGTCGTGTATCCTCCTATCGGATTTGCAACCCTTAAGGATGTAACTAGGTATGAGGGTTCTAGGTTAAGCTTATCCACCAAACAATGATATATAAAAGAATGTGATGCACTAGTATCAAATAGAACTCTAACTAGTACACCATGAATCAAAAGCGTACCTCCCAACATAGCTTTTCCTTTCTCCTCTACTGTTGGTCTCAAGGTAGCTGGTTCCAAATCAAACACTTTGCCTTTCCCATACTTAGCCAGTTCCTTGCATTGGTTCTTATAATGTCCAATCTGATCACAGTTAAAGCATTTGATATTCTTCTTCCTGATCAACTTCTTTCCATCCCCTGAGCGACATTCATTAGTTAAATTCCCTTTCTTATTGCACTTGTAACAGATAACTTCTGTCTTTCCCTTCTTGGCTGCCCCACCCTTCTGAGCTCCCTTCTTATGGAAAAACTTACTTTTCTGGTTCTAGCCACCTTGGGTCCCACTACTTTGTTGCCATTAACGAAAGCAAGCATCTCCGCATTCCTCAAGGCCATCTCAACAACTACATCGTACGTATCCCTAATATGTGGTAAAGTTGCTTTAGCAAACTCAGGTCTCAATCTGCGGATGAACTTCTCATTCCTTTTGATAACCGTATCAACCATAGCATATTTATATTTTGATAGCTCCTCAAATCTTGTAGCATACTCCAGCACTATCTCGTCTCCCTACACCAACTCAACAAACTTCCCAAGCAGAGTTGACTTGGCAATATCCAACATAAATCTTTCCTCAAACCTCCTTTTGAATTTTATCTAAGTCATAGCCTCTTCAACTACTCCTACGGTAACACTGTTCCACTAGTACAGTGCTGCCTTTCGCAACTGTCTGAATGCCAATCTCCTTTTCTGCTCATCGTTAAATTCTAAATCAAAAAAATCCTTTTGCAATAAAGCAACGAATTTCCCACTTCATTTGCTTCCTAAGTCCCGATAAAGGGCTTTCCTTCAAGCCTAGCATAGTCTTTACTCAATATTGCATAGTTAATGACCACTGGAGGTTCCTAATTTCCTTCTCCAACATTTCCTCCAAATTATCCCACAGCAACTCCAGCTTGCATCATACCGACGAAGTACTGATACATAGCTCCCATGTCAACTTGTTATGCTCCATTGCTCATACTAGCAGCTTGTCCCGACCTGGATTCCTTCAAGTATTTGGTCTGGCGTTTTCATTAGTTGTGGTACTTCCTCCACCAAGGTTAACTTTTTCACTCCTAGCATCCATATCCTACTTCCTTAAAATGTGCATTCGAGTCGTTGTAAGATACAAATGAATAGCCTAAGAGTTGAGGGAATAAAGATAAAGCGTATAATTATATATAGAAAAAACAAGCAAGTTACTATAACATTATCCCATACCCCAATCTTTTCTGTAATTCCTTAGGATTATGTCTTTCAAAATCATTTTGAGTTTAGAATTTCTTTTAAGTTTTCATAAACCTATGCTCTGATATCAAGTTGTAACATTCCCCATCTCTAGGCCCAAAGCTAAGTGCTATAGATGCTGCAGTCATCTATAGTATTTAACTTTCGGTGAAAAAATATGGTAATGTTAATGGTATCAATAATATCAGAAGCACATGAATATGAAATAAAATCAATACAGATTTCAAAACAGCTTTTCTGATTACATTTCAAATCGATATTTCATATTCAATTATATAATCCTAAAATCGATTCCCAGGTTCTGATCAAATATAATTATTACAAATTACGCCAAGAGCGAAATATTAAGATGCCCCCTTGGACGATCAAAGCACTAGATCGATAGACATATCAGTCATAAATACATCACAGTAGAAATAAAGCTAAACAACTCCTACATAGATAGCGTTGCCTCCTGCATGTCTTCAAAAGCTTATTCGTCCAACCTACTAAACCTGTAAAGTACTTAACTCTCAATCTACTCAAATCAAATTTAAGCACTCGAGAGTTTAAGGGGAAAACATAAACTTTGAGTCAGACATAAAGCCTGGTGTGAATAATTCTATTACATCTTGGTTTACTGATATTAAGTGAGACCATGCCGCTTAAAGGAACATGATTCCCCTTTCTAATATCCTTTTATAAGTATATCTTTTGCAAATCAAACTCCTGTAATCAAACAGATTATAACGACAATAGCAATAACATATATACATATAAATCAGTAATCAATGGACCTTTTATCCACACTATAGTTTTTGTCTGGCTAACTATTAACCATTGGCTGACTCGGGCCTACAGACAAAATAAATAATCCAACTTCTATTAGACACAATAATGGACAGTATGTCCTTAACTTACTTTTCCTAGGGTCAATTGATCCTAATGGTTTTGCGGGTTCACCAATAACCTATCTCTACTCTGCGAATTCATTTCTGTGTGTAACATCATTTTAGACTTACCTGTGATAAAGCTCTACACAGTGGAATTTTGAATTTATATTAGCGAAGGGTTATTAGCTAAAGTATACGGTGCAACCCCATACCTGTCCCATATGGTATTCTAATATCTGAGTCATTCTTTTAGCAAATATCTACACTGAACATACTATTCAAATTACGTTTCCTTGATAACCATCTTTACAAGTGATTTACTCTTGAAATCGTATCTTTTTTTTAAAACAAGGAAATTATATTCTTTGCTTACTTAAAATACATATGCCATGATATATGTTTACTCAGAACAAAGTAGATGAAAATCTAAGTCCATAGGGTTATCTATCCTTTTAAAACAAGTTAAAGTCCTTTTTAACTTAGAAAACTTTAGATTACAAAGTCAAAACAACACCTTCGAAACCATTGTTTATAACCTTAAACAATCCTCATCCTTTCAAAACCATTGAAAGTATCCCTTTTGAAATCTTTTCTTAAAACCTTAGACATCATCTTTCGAAACCATTTAAACATATATTTTGAAAGCATTGAAAAAACTTCCTTTCGAAACACTTAAAACATACCTTTCGAAAGCATTGATCTTAAGGAAAAGATTCAGGGAATAACCCTTTCAAAAGCATTAGGAAAGGGGCTTCAAAATTTAAAAGACAAAAGCTTCCCTTTCGAATATATTGTTTGAAGGTTAAAAGAAAAGCGGTTTCAAACCAATTCGAAAGGCATGAATGCAACAACTAGGTTTCGAATAGATTCAAAAGCGGCAACTCTTTCGAAAGCTTCTTTTAAAAACAAAGGTAAGTTGATTGGTTCAAAAGCTAATAAAATTAGCTTCAACCCCTTTGAAAGCATGCCTTCAACGCAGTCACTTCCGCCTTGCTCCAATCCACTACGTACCAATCACTTGATACCATGTGTATTGGATTCGAATAGGTGCGTAAAACCTATTGGGCATGGTGATAGAAGCAAGAAATGGAAGTGGCGAAGTTGTAATTCGAAACAAAACTGAATTTTTGCCTTTCAAAGTAATTCCTTTTCACCTAACTTGCCTAATTTGTCAAAACATGATTGGTTGCCAATTCTTTATCAAAATTATTTCCAAAAAGGCTGCCGGATTCAACAATTAGCAATTGAAATATTTTAACAAATAAGCCCTTCCCCTTAACAAAACATTTAAGTCCTTTAACTTAAATAATTTTATAACAATAGTGAAACACTTAGGACTAATCCCCAAAAATCACAACATTTCACTTTAAATATGTTTTCTAACATATATAAATTTCAAAGCTAAAAACATTATTTAATTGCCTTAAACAACTTAAATATGAAATTCCATATTTTCTCTGTTAGAAAATTCATAATAAACCCATAATTACTTGGAAAATTATGAAACTTAAGACCCACTTCTAAAATAATGTTTTTGACCATAACCCAAATCATTTGGTCATTTAATAGGTTTTCTAATCTACACACATCATAAAATCTATATGAAACTATACAAATCATCAACAAGCATATATATCCATCTAAACAAACACAACATGGCATATAACTTGTAAAAATAATTCAGATCAAACTTGAAACCGAAATCAATATCAAAAGTGAGATGTAAGTTAATTATTCACCTTGGCTTTGTATTGAGAAGGTTGAAATTTGCCCTTAGATTAATTTGCTTAAGCTTTCTACTTGAATCCTAGCTTTTCTTCTCCTTGAATCCCCTTAATGGTGGCCGGCCAAGTGTGGTTAGGTTTTTTAGTTTTTGTTTTTGAAAGTTAAAATGAATATGGAATGGAGAATGAAAGGGTTTAAGGTATTAGAATAAAGGCTATTCCCATTTTACCCTTGCCATATTCCTCCTACTTATTTTCAATTCTCTTTTACTGATACATTCATTAAGTCATGGATCCCTCTTAATTAACAAATCTCAATCTCTTAACTATCTACATTATTTTATTTTATTTACCTAATTAAATATTCTAAATAATGTTAGTGAAATTAGGGTCATTACAACCACTAAGCCTCTTAAATTAATCTTTTCATTAATAAAAAAAATCACCATCAAAATACATGAAAAAATATTCATATACTTATCTTAATGGCATAAGTATATTCACAAACCATTTCACTTTCAATACTTAGAGAACATTTTCCATTTTCCCAAAATCAGATTTAGCCGGGTCAAATCAAATGTCATTTAAAACAATGTTACTATAAACTCAAACCACTTTCCCTTCAGTGTTAAGTGTGAAAAGAATGTTTTCATACCAACATAACTAAGAAGGATTATTTATTAAAATCAAATCACATTCCTTTTATAAAATTCCCTTTTTATAAATTCATTCCATACTTAAAGTTCTTCTATAAATCTCCAATTTACTTTATAAAACTTTTTTCTATTTATAAAACTCTTTTATAAATTTCCCATCATAAACTCTTTTGTAAAAATCCAGTTTAAAAAATCCGTTATAAAAATCCTTTTATAAATCCAAAAATCATTTTTATAAATCTTATATATTTAACACAAATCTTTATTATTACTAAAATATCACTTATAAATCCATTCTTTTATTTATAAATTACTAGTTATAAATCTCTCTTTATTTGTAAAATATCATATATAAATCTCTCCTTCTATACAACATTCTATATAAAACGTTTCACATATATTTATTTCGAAATACTGCTATCTTCTTTTGAAAACAGAATCATTGTATAATAAAAAATAAACCCATTTATTTCTTTAAAGAAACACTCATTATTATATCAACTTTTCTATAAAAATAAATACTTCTGAAATACTTTTAAAACATTTCAAAAAAGGTTGGAGTGAAATAGATAAGTTCAAAAACTATTTCTAAATAAATACCACAGAAAATTCCAAAGTTACTTTTGAAATCATCCTTCAAATTAAAACCTTTATTAAATCAAACAACAAATAATAGCATTTCAAAGTACTATAACGTGGACTAGAGCTACCATAGCACTTAACCAATGCTATATTATATTTATTACTAAAACGGTTCCATTTTTAACATATATCAATGTCACACCCAGTACGGCCAGGCTATCAAGCTTCTAGCACTAAATAATTAACAATCAATTGTTAACATATTATTTTTCCAGTATTAATTAATCCATAAACTAGTTAACTTCAAAAACATCATTTTACTTTGCAAGCACAAAACGATGATTTATTCTGCACAATAGATGTTCAAAAAATCTGTTCAATTTAATTATAGTAGAACGATGTTTTATTTTTCTCAATAGATATCTAAAAGAATCTATTCAATTTAATTATAGCAGAATGGTGTTTTATTCTACTCAATAGATTCCTAAAATAATCTATTCAATTTAATTATAGTAGAACGATGTTTATTTCTTCCAAATAAATATCATAAGCAAAGTTTATTTAGATTAACCATGTTATTACGTAATTCAACGTAATAACGTTCAAACACCATTATTTTATCATTAAATAACACTTTATTAAAGCTATCAACTATTTATACTATAGTATTGTACTCATCAATACGAGTCTAATACAATAATTAGTGGGTTAAACGGATTTAAAATGAGTGAGATATCATGTTTCAAAAAATTAACGTACTTAATTTATAATTTAAAATAATAAAACAAAATTATGCCTCACCAAAAAAACCTGTTAACAAGATTTCTTGTTAACACCCCAAAGATGTGCCAAGGAATGAAGGTTATCCTTTATACAAGTGAGAAGAAAGGAAAGTATATGTCCCTTCTGAATTTCCTTTTTGAATAGACTTAGATGATGAATGTTTCTCAAGCAGGCCTTTCGATTCTATCGAAATGGTTGGTTTCTATGTTAAATGACCTTTCGACCCAGTTGAGTTAGTATGGTTTCTTCTTCGAAAGCCTTCCTTTCGAATTGATTGAGGTATCTTAGAAAATCTTCCCTTTGGAAGTTTCGACCTTGTCGAAGGCCTTGAGGGTTGTGTTGATAGGACTTATTCCAAGAGTTCTGATTCACAGGTTCCAACCCCATCGGAAGCGAGGTGGTCTCGATGATAAAGCTTGAACTAGGAAACTGGGTCTTGGTTCCGACCTTGTCGAGAGCTTTAGGCTATTTAATAGTTTGGACTAAGTAATGGGTTAAAAGTGAGGGTTTTGACCTTGTCGAAAGCCGGGTCCTTAGGCTTCTTGTATTAGTTAAGGATTTAAGTGCGTAATGACTTGCTTTCGACCTCGTCGAAGGCTATGGCTCAAGAAATGATAGCTTGGAATAAGTTACTGCAGTTATTATAATTTGAAGGGGTTTTGACTATGTCGATAGTGGCCCTTCGATGGAGGTGAAACCTGAAACATAAAAGTGAATCCAACAAAATCTTTAAGGAAATAGTAAAGTAGACTAAAGTATTCGAGACTTCCCTTTATCCAGCTAAGAAAACTTTGTTTCTTTAAATTCCTAAATCAATTTACAAATTCAGGTTACAACCTAAGAGTATACAAGTTGAGAATGAGAGGAATCAGATCCCCAAAACGTGACCCCTTAGGTCTAATTTATAGATGCGGGTCAGTACATTTTGACCCTAATGCTTTCTACTTGGTCGAAAGGTGGTTGTCGAATGACTCTATTATGTTACCGCCTTTTTTGAAAGGAATGGTTGCACTCTTCTTCTTTGTGTTGCCTTGTAAGTGCTTCCGACTCTGATGATAGCCCTTCCTCAATGATTTCGATTATGTTGAGGCACGACCGTGTTCTTTTTTCTGAGTTGATGTGAAACCCTTCTGGACTACATTGGTTCTTACTGATTCAAAAGGCTTACTATGGATTTCGAAGGAGTTTCGTAGGATAATACTTGCTTTCTAGCAGTTTGAATGTAGGCAAAACCATTGGTTTTGAATGGTTTGGCGCATGTTCAAAGAGCCATTCTTCATTGTCTTCGGAAGGTATAGCTTCGACTTAATCGAAAGGTCTTCATCTAGTCAAAAGGTTGTTCATGAAGGCAGAAGGGTGCTTTTGACTCCTTCAAATCTTTTGAAAGGTATGAACCCACTGGATCCTGGTTGTAGAAAACCTTTGACACCTTTGAAAGGTTCTAGAACTTCTAAACTTTGACGATAGCATCCCTTTGACTCTTTCGAAAGGTTCAGCTGGAGCTTTTCTCTCTTGTTCTTTGCTTAAAGAGGTCTCGACTTAGTCGTAAGGTGAATATTTAGAGTAACATTTGCCCCCCCTTGCGAAGGAATGCACTTGACTTTCCAAGTCAACTTTGTCGAGACCCAGAAGCTTCCCGCCTCTTAGTCTTTTCGCGTGAATCTGGTTCGTTCATTCAAATCTGATCTAGCGGCTGATAATTCTGAGCGACTTTTCTTATAAAGTACACTTTTCTTCTTCTTCCTCTTTTACTTTTCTGCAATTAAAATTTCAAGCACGAGTAAAAGGATTCTAAAAATTCTCAAACTTTTTATTTTCTTCCAGAAGCCAAAGTAATCATCAAATCTAATCCATAAGTTTAGATTCAACTCAATTTTGCTAGTTCTAATCGAATTTTACCTTTTTAGAGTTCAAAATTGAAATTCGATTTTGAGATGTCCCAATCTCGATTTTTTGTGGGTAGATTTGGTTTCATTTGCTGAGAAACTATTCCTAATTCAATTTCAGGAATTAATTGAGTTTGTTTTTTGTTTATAATTTTGAAGTTGACAGTGGATGATATTGAAATCCATCCCCTTATCGGGTTTGGATTATCATTTCAAAATTTACTATTTTTGTTCGTCATTAGTAAATTTGGATTTCCTGTTTGATAGTAATTTTTATACTTTTGAAATCGACAAAGATCGTTTTCAGTTAAAATTCATTTTCTTAACGGGTTAAGTTTACTTGTTCTTAAGAAATTTTTGAATCCTGGATTTGCAATCAGGTTTGGAGAAGATGGTGGAACCTGTTTTCTTCACTCGGAAGTTTCAAACGTACAGATGAAAAATTGGCGCCACAAAATGACCTTTCTATCCCTTCGAAAGGGATTGAAGTGGCAACATTGGTTTTGCTTCCTTAATCCCTTTCGATGGGGTCGAAAGGTGTTGTAGTGCCAATTTGATCAACCTTGTCGAAAGGATATGTTGTTAAGTAGAGAGTAGTAACCCTTTCGATCGTAAAACGTTTCAACTTAGTCGAAACCCTTTTGTTTTGATTGCAATCCATTTTCCTTAGTTGATTTTAGGAACCATTATAAGACCCCTTCGACCCCTTCGATAGCACTTTAATCTACCGAGTCGAAACCCTCTAGAGCTACTTTTGTCCAGCTTTGTCAAAACGTCCTAAGTGCATATGAGTTTAACTTAGAACCTTTCTCAATGAGTACGTAAGGTTTCGACAACATTTGCATTTTTCTTAGGAAACCGAAGTTATTGGTTTCGACAGTGTTGAAGGGTCTTGTTACTTGGTTTATGGAATGTTTATAGTGTACATTTTTGTTCAAGTTTTTGAATTGATTTTAACTATCTCTCTCTAGCAATTTGATTCCCATAAAGCTTTCGACACTGTCGAAAAGTGATAATTGAAAAAATATTTTGTCTTATCCTTTTGACCTTTTCGATAGCTCGAGGAGCACTCTTACGTAGGATTTCAATAATGTCTAGATGTTTTTGCTAAATGTTGATGTCTTTTCCTTTCGACTCTGTCGAAAGCCCAATGTGTTTGACTTTTAACTTAAACATTTTACACAAATTTTACTTAGTGTTTCGATACTGGCTTTGGAGGTGTCTCCCTATTTAAAGAAAATTCCTTTGAAGCCATCGTCTTCTACTCCTCCTTCCATTAATTTTGAAGAGATAGCTGAGTCCATTTTACATTTTGAATCTTTCACCTCTATCCACCCAGGCACTGTCGCTCTTTGATTGAACAACAAATTCTGGTAAGTTCCATTTCGATTGACTTCATCATCATTGGTTTTCTCTAAATCACTAACTTGTGTTACATTTCTCCTTCCAGATTTCTAAGAGTTGGCTAGCTTTAAATGAACATGGATCGAAGTCTTCTGCCGAATCCTCCAAATTTCATGAGAAAATTTCTGACCTTAAAAATCAAGTGTCCTCCCTTTTTGCTGCTAAAGATGAAGCTTCCTCAGAGCTGGAACGATTAAGAGCTTCTCTTTCCCAAGCTGAAACTGATCTCGTGGCAGAAAGATAGGCCTATCAACTCCTTGTTGATGAGAAATTCGCTATGGAGCTCAATTTAAAAGACTCGGAAGACGAGAAAGCTCGCTTGGCTGCAAAGAACATTTCTTTGAAGGGAAAATTCAAGAGTGCTGCAAAGAACATTTCACTGTCAATACCATTACTGACGCTAAGCAGCGAGTATCTCAATTTGTTAGCGCTACTTTAGGGAAAATGCTGCTAAAATCTTATGAAGAAGCCCTCATGCTTGCATATGCTGACAACTTCAAGAAATGTCCAGACTTTGGCTTCCCTCACTTGATTCTGCCATAGTTGATAGAGTAATAGGAAAAATTAACCAGATGAAATAGGGGATCGACCCTGCAGATGAGGAGGAAATTGATGCTTCTAAGATTCTTTCCTTCGACGTCTTCTCCTTTGAAATTGAATTAGACTCTGAGGAAGATGGTGATAAGGGTGATGCCGCTGAAGAAGAAGGAGATGATGATGGCGATGATAATGATGACGACGACGATGATAACCTTGCTGGCGGCAAGGTTCTGACGAAGATAGAGGGGGTCCTTCCGGAACTTCCGAGAAAGATGGTGGCGACAATGCTAAATCTCCTGAAAAAGAGCCATCTTCCCTAAAGGATTTTCCACCTGAATCCCCTGGGCCTTCTGCTCCTTTAGAGGATGAGCCTGCTCCTGATCATGTTGAAGACCCTAAAGGGAAAGAGCATGCCTCCCAAGCTTTTGTTCTGGTATCTCAGGTATGGGATTCTCTGGTTAAATAACTTTCACTTCGAAGGTAATAATTAGTGCAAAATCATTCATTTTAGATAAGGAAGAAGTCCACCCTTCCGTATAAGACAAAACTTGAAAGAAAACAAGCCGAAACAAACAAGTTATATAGGGAATTAGACAAACAGATGAGGGAGCACAATGTACTCTCCAGAAAATATCATAGGCTTGACAAGAGTGCCTCGGTACTGGCGTCTTTTAAGCATCAGAAGGCTGCCCCCTTATTAAAGAGAGCATGCCTCCGATACAATGCTCTCTTAAAGGAGAATCGAGAGTTACTTACTTTATTTTGGATGCTGATTGAAGAAAGAGGCATCTTAGTTAACTTTTTATATAAAGCTTATTGTAGACATTCAATTATTGACTTTTCATACTTAGGAAAATTCAGTGGGGGCCTGCTTATACATTTTCACAAGAGATACTTAGATGAATTTGGATCTGACCCGCATACTAGAGCTTGTTGGAACTTCCCATAGGTCAAGTCGATTCCTTAAGATCTCCCCTTGAAAAGCTTAAGTACTACAAAGATAAATTTGTCTCTGAGTTTTTCTTTAAGTCTATTTTGTATGAATCGGGCGAGTGATTGTAAATATGTAATAGTTTATTGATTTAATATGTGTTTTAGTCTTGCTTTCCATGCTTAGCCTCTCTTTATTATATTATTACAGAATGACTGTTCATTAGGACGATCTGTTCTTAGAGATCATTTAAGCCAACATGTTAAATTGAGAAGGTTTTATCTTGAAAATGGCATCGCTTTTAAAGTCTTCGAAATTAGCAAGATATTGCTTTCTTCGAGATTTACAAAAGCTTTACTTGGAATACTCTCGCCTCCGCTTTGACTTCCTTAAAGATGAGAAAGGAACATTTCTTAAGGAGATCAGAACATTTCAAACCAAATTAATTTGCGGTCGCGATAGTCCTCTAGTTGGGAAGTGGGATTATAGCAAATGCCCACCAGTCATAACCCCCTGATGGAGTCACTATTAGGCCTATCAATGAGTACCCGAAATATCTGAAATCCGTCCGCATCCATATCCGAAAACATGAAAAATATCCGATATCCGAAAAGTGGATGCGGATATCCGATATTCGAAACATATTTCGGATACGGATACAGATATGGCTGTATCCGTATCCGATAAATAACCGTCTGGTTTGAAATTAAATATATATATTAATATGTTATTTTATATCCATAAATTTAATATAAATATACTTAATTTTACAGAAATATGCATTATATTGATTAATTTTCGGATACATTTTGAGGTTCGGATACAAATATTTTCGGATATCCAAAAATATCCGTATTCGCTAAGCCGGATACGGATATTTTCGGATATCCAAAAATATTCGCGGATACGGATACAGATAATATTCAATGGGTATTCACGAATATCGGATACGGATTCGGATACGGATTCGGATACGGATTTTCATTTTCGGATATGGATACAGATACAGCACTATCCGTATCCGATTGCATCCGTTTACAGGCTTAGTCACTATCCCTTTTGATTAAACAATTACACTTTCCATTAACTCACTAGATAAACTTACAAAAGTAGTTTCTGAGCTTTAGATGTAATCAAATTGTTTATTGTATCTTTTAAATTTGTTGCAGTTTGAGTTGTAATCCGTTATTATAATAATAAAGGGATTATTCATATTGATTTTGAATTTATTTTATCTCTTTTTGCTTAAATAGGAGCTACAGTTATCTATAACTTCTCTTCCTTATAATTTATCATCACGCGTCGATGCTCTAAGAGAGAAATTGTTGAAATCAAGTGGAGGGATTATTCTAAGCGACGATATCCTATTAGAAAGCTTCGGTGGTAATATCGAAGCTGTGAAATGGCACAAAAGATATTTTCTTCAGAAAACCATTGTTAGCGGCCGAAGAGATCAAATTTCCTATCTTGAGGCTGAAGTTAAAAGAAAGGATGAAACGATTACCGCACTTCAGCGACAAGCGAAGACAAATCCCTCAATTGATTTCGATCGCAAGATGTCAGAGCTTATTCAACAAATAAGTGACTTGGAATTGAAATTGAAGGATAGTCAGGCACAGTGTACTTCATTAGAATTCATTATGGGGGACAAGATTTCAAGTATTGATTTGCCGGTCCCTCACGCTACTCCTTCGGCTGCTAAACCTATAAGGTCAAAGCTCCTCGTGGCCCAGAAATTCCCTACTATGCTCAACCCTCCCCCAGGCTTAGACGAAACTGTTGTGGGGAATTGGTGCCGGAAAGTTAAATTTGAAATAGCTAAGTATTTTAACGAGCAATAGATAGCTAAATATTCTCAGACTATTAATGATTATGCTGCTAAGAATCAAGAGCTTGAACGCGATAACTACTTCCTTTAGAAGCGCATCACGGAATTAGAGAGAGATAACAAAACCCTTAGGGCTGCACATCGAGCTTTCAATCGTGCTTTAAAAACTAACATCGATGCGATCGACGATGAAAACAAAGTTAGGAGGAAGGAAAAGAAACTCAAAGAAGTTCTCTGCACTGTGATTCGTCATGTAGTGGATCCTTCAGTCGCTAAGACTCCTGATAAGGCTGCTAAAACTTGTGATTTATTTGTATGTTTGATATGAACAAACTCGTCTTGTACATATGTGTATAACTTCATAGTTTTGTAAATAATTTCATGACTTATGTAAATCATATAAACTTTGTAAATATCACCAGATCTGTAATCCTTTTCTGTAATGTCATTTTTGAAGTGCCTTTTGGCTGCTCGTACATGATTTCTGTACTTTCTGAATCCTTCGCTATTCTTTGCTATACTGATTTCCCTGAAAAGTATGAAGCAAACAAATATTTCTAATTGTTAACTTAATATTGACGTACCAGTCTATGTATATCATTCTCTAATATTAACAAATCATCTTGTTAACCACATGAAAAGTAGTTTATATTAAATGTTTTATTCTCATCGTTAATCGTGATGAGACATAATTGAGAATTTAAATTCAACCATTTGGCTGGAATATCTGAAATTTGCTAATAGAAAATCATGCCTTATCATAAGGGCATAATGTTGGAATGTAACCTTCAAGAGATATTCAACATTTGAATTTCGGTAATAGAAACCCTTTGACCCATTCCTTGGCATTAATGGAATTTGAAAAATTAGCAATCTGAAACCCAGATTCGGACACTCATAATAGTGATCTTTATGACGATATTCTTTGACCCAGATTCGGGCATTTGTGAAGGATAAATAAAAATTCACTACTGAAATCTTACACCCAAATTAGGGCTCAAATAAGTAATAGTCTTGATACCCAGATTCAGGCATAATAGAGTTAGTGATTGATAAAGATCTAAAACCCAGATTCGGGTATTAGTAAATGAAGTCCTGAAATGAACATCCCGAAACCCAGATTTGGGTATTAATTGATGAAATTCAGATATGAGGGACCTGAAACACAGATTCAAGTATTAATAGGTGATATGTAGAAATGAAAGTCCCAAAAACCGGATTTGGGTAATAATAAGCGGAGCTCTGTTCCACTCCTTTACTTCAGTTCTCTTTGACATGTATGAACCCTTCAGATTTTGAACAGAAATAATCTAACTAGCTGCCTCTTGAGCTTGGACGTCTTAGTCCATGATTGGATATGCTACTTTTTCAGGCATGGACATTTCAATCTTTAACTTGGTTGAGCCTCCTAGGGCCTTGGACATCTTAGTCCATAATTTGATGAGCCTCTCTTTGGGCTGAGACATATTAGTCTATTGTTGATTGAGCCTCTTCTTGGGCTTGGACATCTTAGTCCATTGTTGATTGAGTCTCTTCTTGGGCTTGGACATCTTAGTCCATTGTTGATTGAGTCTCTTCTTGGGCTTGGACATCTTAGTCCATTGTTGATTGAGTCTCTTCTTGGGCTTGGACATTTTAGTCCATTGTTAATTGTGCTCTTAGTTAGCTCATCTTAGAGGCTGGAACCAACGACTTATCCGATCTCCCTCCAGGAAGAGCCCTGCCCTGGCCCTTTTGCGGTGTGGATAGGGGCTTGTTCGGTGCTTTACACTAACCATCTTATGGTGCATATAAAGGCTTACTCCGTCCTCCCTCCAGGAGGTGCCTTACCTGAGCCATAGCGTGACACAGATAATGGCTTGTTCAGTGCTTTAACCCAGCCATCTCATGGCATGGATAAAGGCTTACTCTGTCCTCCCTCAGGAGGTGCCTTAACCTGACCAAAGGCATGGCCAAGGGTTTTTCCGGTGCTTTAACCTAGCCATCTCATGGTGCGGCTAAAGGCTTACCCGCGCTCCCTCCAGGAGGCACTCTACCCTGGCCATCTTGGCGCAAATGGAGGCTTTTCTACCATCTTAGGTAGAGTACCATCTTAGGTAGTGTCCAAATATAAGGAGCATTTCACTCCCAACCATGTAGATTTTCTCTTTACAAAAAGTAGCTCTTTATTGATTTTGTCTCAAATTCTTTTTACAAACTCATGGATCTTTCCTTATCGGAAGAAATTTACGATCATCCCCTCTAGGGCTGCAATGGTTGGTTTCACGACCATTCATCATATGGTAGTGGTAATAGGATCCTCCTAAGCTCCTTTCATATTTTGGCTTTTTCTTTTGTGACAGGCAATAGTTAAGCTCATCCTTAGTAAGCAAGTAGACATTTTTCATAGATGTTGTTAAGTTGCATTCCTTTGGAAGTCTAGATTTGAAGCTTGCCTCTTGAGGATGGCTTTTTGACTTTTTATTCCTCAGCCTTATCATTTCATGTTCTTCGATCGCTTTTCTTTTTAACACCCTTTGTTGTTCTTGAGTTGGAAGTGTTTGTTGTAGTTGGTTGCCATATATGTGCAAAAGCATTGGAATCATCCATTATCTCTCTCTCAAAGATTGTGCCTTTTGAGTAGTGTTGGATTGTTTTTCTTATTTGGTTGAAAACATTGTCACTTCCATTTGTTTTCTTTCCTAGTGCAAAGAAAGGGGTAGGGCCAACATGAAAAGGATCCAGGCTCCATTTCTCATGATCATAAGATTCCACTTTCTTCTTGTTTATAATTATAAGAGCTTCCATCCTCAGTCTTTGCTCCTCGTCTTGGTTGGAATCCTGGATGATTATTTAGGAAAACCTTGTCAAATGTGGTTCGGAGGACCCTTGTTCAGATCTCTTAATTCTTCTGGCCATGATCAAACCAAAGTAGATGAACTTGAGATAGGGTTAAGTGGGGTTAGAGAATAGTGGTGTTGGGGGTTTATCCAAGTCGGAGGTTCAAGCCCTCCTTCTAGCGCCAAAATTGTTAACAAGATTTCTTGTTAACACCCAAAAGATGTGCTAAGGAATGAAGGTTATCCTTTATACAAGTAGAGAAGAAAGGAAAGTATGTGTCCCTTTCCGAATTTCCTTTTTGAATAGGCTTTAGATGATGAATGTTTCTCAAACAGGCCTTTCGATTATGTCGAAAGGGTTGGTTTCTGTGTTAAATGACCTTTCGACCCAGTTGAGTTAGTATGGTTTCTTCTTCGAAAGCCTTCCTTTCGAATTGATAGAGGTATCTTATAAAGTCTTCCCTTTGGAAGTTTCGACCTTGTTGAAGGCCTTGAGGGTTGTGTTGATAGGACTTATTCTAAGAATTCAGATTCACAGGTTTCAACCCTATCGAAAGCGAGGTGATCTCGATGATAAAGCTTGAACCTGGAAACTGGGTCTGGGTTTCGACCTTGTCGAGAGCTTTAGGCTATTGAATAGTTTGGACTTAAGTAGAGGGTTAAAAGTGAGGGTTTTGACCTTATCGAAAGCCGGGTCCTTAGGCTTCTTGTATCAGTTGAGGATTTAAGTGTGTAATGACTTGGTTTCGACCTTGTCAAAGGCTATCGCTCAAGGGAAGATAGCTTGGAATCAGTTACTAAAGTTATTAGAATTGGAAGGGGTTTCGACTGTGTCGATAGTGGCCTTTCGACGGAGGTGAAACCTGAAACATAAAAGTGAATCCAACAAAAGCTTTAAGGAAACAGTAAGTAGACTAAAGTATTCAAGACTTCCCTTTATCCAGCGAAGAAAACTTTATTTCTTTAAATTCCCAAATCAATTACAAATTAGGGTTACAAGCTTTACTAAAGAGTATACAAGTTGAGAATGAGAGGAATCGCATCCCCAAAATGTGACCTCTTGGGTTTTATTTATAGATACGAGTTAGCACCTTTCGACCCTAATGCTTTCGACTTGGTCAAAAGGTGGTTGCCAAAAGACTCTAGTATGTTGCCGCTTTTGTCGAAAGGAATGGTTACACTCCTCTTCTTTGAGTTTCCATGTAAGTGCTTCTGACTCCATCGATAGCCCTGATTCAATGGGTTCGATGATGTTGAGGTACGGCTGTGTTCTAGTTTCTGAGTTGATGCGAAACCCTTCTGGACCACATTGGTTCCGACTGATTCCAAAGGCTTACTATGGCTTTCGAAGGAGTTGCTCAGGATAATACTTGCTTTCTAGTAGTTTAAATATAGGCGAAACAATTGGTTTCAAATGGTTTGGCCTACATCTTCAAAGAGCCATTCTTCATTTTCTTCGAAAGGTATAACTTCGACTCGATCAAAAGGTCTTCATCTAGTCGAAAGGTTGTTCATGAAGGCGGAAGGGTGTTTTTGAATCCTTCAGCTCCTTCGAAAAGTATGAACCCACTGGATCTTGGTGTAGAAACCCTTTGACACCTTCAAAAGATTCCAAAACTTCTAAACTTTGACAATAGCATCCTTTCGACTCTTTCGAAAGGTTCAGCTAGAGCTCTTCTCTCTTGTTATTTGCTTAAAGAGGTCTTGACTTAGACGAAAGGTGAATATTTGGAGTAACACAACCTAAGCACGGCCATTTACCAACACAAACACAACCCATGTCCCTTCTACCCCAAATGTTTTCCCAGCTTCATAAAACACGACCTGGAAATCAAAACGAGCTCGGTTGAGCTTCTTTTACTACCGCCATGATCAATGATAGCCCATGCCTCTACCTTCATTCGAAAGCCAACGCCATGCCTTACCTTCGCCCTAATCCTCGGCTAACCCAGTCCCCTCAATCGACGCCATTCAATATAAACCTGAACTCAAAGAAAACTGCTCGTAAACCCTAGTTTTAGCTTGCCTCGACAACTCCAACCACTGGAGACTCTATGACCACCACCCACAACTCTGCAACGACCCAAGCTTCGTTCTATCACCCTCCGTCAATCTTTCGACCGTCAGTTCATCGAAAATAGCGAGATGAATGGAGAACATTCAAAAATCATCCATGGCCAACATCGACCCCCTAAAATCGTGCAAATACCACCAAAAATCATGACTCGACGAGACGGACACACTCATACCCTCTGATCTCCATTTCATGCTCTTTGAAATCACACAAATATTTGAACAGCGGTGGATATCAGATGATTTCCACCACCACACTCTATGAAACGTCGAGAAACCATATTTAGAAAATAGCAGAGAGGATAATAAACAACTTTGCAATTGGTCATTTTGGCTAATTTGCTATAATTGTGGAGAACATGAATTTTGAACTTGGAAAATAGTGAAGGTTTTCATTTATAGGAAATGAAAAAAATAAAAGAAGAGAAGGAGAAAAAGATCCAGAAGTGAATAAGTGAGGTGAGGTAAGTGTTGATTTGAGAATACTTATTACCAAACCAATACTTAACACTGAAGCAAACCAAAAGTCAACCATCACGTCAAAATGTGAATAATAATTAAGGCCTGATTTGATTTGAAAAAGCTTCAAAAAGTAAGTTTTGTCGTACTTTGCTACATAATTATCTCATTCGCATACAGATCGCAAACGACAGAAATAAGAATACGGTAGCGCACAACAACATGAAATAATCTCAAAACAGCAATAAAATACACTGGTTCCCTATTTTGTTTTGTTTTCAAAAAAAAACAATGTTAGCTGCAAAATACATCAAACGATAATTTAAATATTTTTCAAATTAAAAATTATGAAGAAAATCGTAAAATTCATTTAAAAATACGTCATTAAAAATCAAATTTTTTTACCTAAAAATTGATTTTCTTATTATTTATTAAATTCGAATCAAATTAGATTTTTTAAATAAATTAAAAAAATTGGTCGTTACAGTTGTGCACTTGTTTCATTTATTCCCTTATATTTGAGGATTATTTTATGACGTTCTTGAGTGAAAGTGTGACAAATAGCACTTCCCGACACACCGATTCAAAGCCTGGGGTGACTTTCAGACTCGCATCGTGCCCAGAATTACAAGCTATCATTTTTATTTTTATAATATTACAGAGACTAAAGATATAAAGATAAAATCTAAGATAGACTTTCAGATCTCATAGTGGAATACAGTAAAGCATAAATATAGAAAAAAAATTATCTTAAAAAATATCACAAAAAATGTGGTCATAATATGGAGTTTATGGAAATATAACATATAGTGTGATAAGTACTAGCTAAGCATGATAAATTTTTACACAGAGTAATGGAAAGTAGAAAAACAATGCCAGTGCCAAGCTCACCTGTCCACGTACTAGTTCTAGGCTAATCACCTACTACCATGTTCTCCTATGGTGGGGAAAAAGCAAATGAGTGTGTCAGACAAAAGCATAGTGAATGGGTTACGTTATTAATATACGACGATCACATGCATTTGACTGCATTTATAATCTATGTGACCTAGGGTGTCCTACTAATGTTTGTAAATAACTTACTAAGGTTAGTTTCATTTATCTAAGAAGTAAAGTTCTAAATACATCTACACCACATCTTTTGAAGGTATATACTTAGGATCAAACGACTAATCAAACCTCTAATACAATAATGCATCGAGCTAATAATCTAATGGAACTGTTAACCAAATTTATGGTCAACACCCCAAAATATACTTCAACAGGAATAAGAAGGCTAGTTTAGATAAGGGCAAGATATCCCTAAGAATTGCCTTTGCATTTAGCTTTGCTAGTTGTTGATTTTTGATTTGGAACTTTCGGCATAGTCGAAAGGGTTGGTCTTCCAAGTAGGTAACTTTTTACCTCAGTAGAACTCGTAGGAGGTTTCATGGAGTTTTCTCTTATGGTACGATTGATGCCCCCTAAATTTATCCTTTTAAAGATAATTTTAATATCGTCGAAAGGTTTGGATGACTACCCTCTTTTCTCACTAGGTAGGATATTTAATTCCTAGGTGGTATGTAGAAACCTTTGACCTTGTCGAAAGGTTTAATCACTTGTATGAAGTTGGTTTCAACTTTGTCGAAAGGTATGTGAATGCCTATCTTTGGATTTAGCCTTATATTCCCAGATTTTGACCTCGCTAAAAGGTCAGATTGCTTGGTTGGTAATTGCGGAAGGCTCTAATGTTGTTAAAGCATAAAGAACTACCAACTTAGTTAAAGGATTTAGACCATAGAACCAATGATTTCGGAAGGTCATTGCTAAGATCAATCCAGGCCAGCTGTCGACCTAATCGAAAAGTTAGGGTTGAACGGTTGACGGAGTTTGAATGTTGAAGTTATTACTTGAACAGGTGAGTTTATGATCTTGTCGGCAAGAACCCTCTGGTGGAGTTAATCCGGAAAATGTGAGTCAATCTAACAAAGATTTAAGTAAACAGTAAAGTAATTCACAAAGCTTAAGACTTCCCTCTCTACCCAAGAAAAAGCTTCACTTTATTAAATTCCCAAAATTAGCACCAAATTAGGGTTACAATGCCATGATTAAGAAACTACAAGATTAGAATGAGAGAAAATCCGCCTCTAAAATAGGACCCCTTAGGTCTTATTTATAGATGCCGGCGGCTATGCTTTTGTCCTCGTGCCTTTGATTGGGTCGAAGGGTTCCCCTTTTATATGAAATTGCTAACCTTTCGACTTCATCGAAAGGTTTTCCTTTCACATGCCATCGTGGATCCTAGAGCGTTGCCGAAGGGTCTACTCTTCTATTTTCTTTTAGGGACCTTTTGTCCTTGTCGGAAGGTCTTTCATCTATATGGTATGTGAACCCTTCGGCTATGTCGGAGGGTTTCTCTCTTATTCACCTATTGTGAACCCTTCGACCTTGTCGGAATGTTGCTTTTTTTACTTGAATGTTGACGAGAGCCGAGCTTTCCTTGAATGTTGTCGGAAGGTTATCTTTCATTCTTTGTTGACTTATGAATGTTTCCTTTATCATAACCTTTCGACACTGTCGAAAGGTATCTAGTTGGTGTTCCAACCGGCCCGAAAGGCTTATTATGCTTTCGAAAAGATTGTTATGGAACCGCATGCCCTTGCCCTGACCTCTTTGCCCTCTTCGGAAGGTAAGAGCATCTTGAGTACTGTAGAGTGAAACTCTCCGTCCCCTTCGAAAGGTCTTGAATTGCTTCATATTGTCGACTGCATCCCTTCGACTTCTTCGGAAGGTCTGATCTAAACTTCTTTCCTTTCGTCCTTTGCTTAAAGACCTTCTGACTTCGGGGGAAGGTGGATTTTTTTGAGTAACAGGAACCTTTCTAACATAGGATCACCTATAATGTCAACCTGGGACTATGTTCCTTAACTACGACTACACGTGTTGTACTCTATGCTTGAGGAGGGGCCAACAATGTGTAACATCCCCTACTTGGAGGCCCAAAACTAACGGCTACGGATGCTGTAGTCATCCATAGTTATTAATTCTTGGTGACCAAATACGGTAATGTTAGATACATTGATATAATAGAAACACATGAATATGGAAAAAATTTAAAATTAATAATCAACTTTCTTATTCCATTTCAAAGCAATTTCAAATTCATTACATAATTCCACAATCGTTAACCACGTTTAAAGAAAATATATTTATTACAACATACGCCAAGAGTGACATATGAAGATGCCCCTGAATGATCAGAGTATATAACTAGGCAATTAACAAATTTGCCTTTACAACAAAACACAATGGAATCAAAATAAAAAGAACTCCAAATAGATATCTTGCCTCATGCACGTCTCTGGAAGCTTATTCGTCTAAAGAGGTACTTGAAAAACTCAAATCTCACACTACTCAAAATCAATGGAGCACCCGAGAGTTTAAGGGGAAAATATAAACTTCGAGTTAGACATAAAACCTGGTATGAATAATAGTCTACCATCTTAGACCATTTAGATATCTAATGAGACCACGCCGCTTAGCGGAACGGATTTTCCCCTCACTAGTATCCTAAAACTTTATAAAACCATAGACCGTGCTCCTGCATCCACAATGGTCAAAATATTACATTTCAAAATAATATGATGATATGCATACAAGTAAATCAATTCTGAATTACCCATCCTCATTCATTCTAACTATCTGTCTCAGTTATAGTTTCTAGGATCACTATTAACCTAATAGTTTCCATGGGCTGTCTATTAACCTAATAGTTTTCATGAGCTGACTATTAACCTGTTTAACACTTATGGAATCCCTGTCCAGGTTCATAGTTTTCATGGATCATTAAGAACCTATTGGCCCCTGCCAATAACTTTACTATTTCACGGATTCTCCCCGAACCTATTGGTAACTCCAATAACTTCCCTCTTATCCTAGTTTTCATGGGTTGACTAGGAACCTATTGACATCTGCCAATAACTTAATCTGGATATAGTTTTATGGGTTCACTACAAACCTATTGGGCCTATTGGCCCTGCCAATAACTCAATCTACTCATAGTTTTCATGGGTTTACTATGAACCTATTGGAGATAGTTTTCATGGGTTTACTATAAATCTGTCTATCCGACAACTTTACTATTTAGGCATCCTACATTCTGGTCTATCTAACCTCCTGGATGCAATTCTACTCATCCCGGAGTTAATTCAATTTATATTCACTACTGTGTCAACCCAGCTGGTTATTCTGCCCTTTTTCTCTAAAATATGGGTCTATTACAATGTGAATATCTATATATGAAGAAGTAAACATAGTAACATATAATACCAACACCTGTGGTTTAATATCCTTGAAATCATTTTAGATAAAACTTGATTAATCCCTTTAACCTATCAATCAAGGAAAACTTCTTCAAAAACTCCATGCTTAATTCATTTCAAAACACTTTTATTATGCCATGGTTTCCTTTAGAATGAGATTGGGTTATATGCTTTGAAAACTAAGGCTTTCAAAACCTTCAAAATTACTTTCAAAACCCCTGGATACCCTCCTCCGAAAGCATTGAAAACTTATTTTCAAAACACTAAATACATACCTTTCGAAGCTCTTTAAATTATCTCTTTGAAACCAAAATGTACCTTTTGAAAGTACCAAAGCATTACTTAATAATCCTTAGAAACATAGCCTCGAAACTAATGGAAGTAACTCTTTCGAAACCATTGGGTTTTTGCTTTAAAAACATCTTTTGGGTAGAAGTGAATATATACAAAAGTATCCCTTTTGAAACCTTTAATCTTCATTTAAAAATGTTTGGGGAAAGTTTGATGGCATCGGCACTATCCTTTCGAAGGCTTCAAAACATTTAAGTAAAACATTGAAGGTTAGCATCGAAACCCCCTTTCGAAGACATTGCTTTCGAAACCCTTGAACCCTTTCGTAAGCATTTAGGAAGTGGCTTAGTATAAGTTTAAAATAAAGGCCACCTTTCAAAAGCATTGATAGCTTCAATACATTCGAAAAGCAAAAGAACGGCAGCAGGGTTTCGACTAGGTCGGAACCACTTCTTTCGAAAGCATTGTTATATATTAAAGGTACTCATTCAAAAGCTCTTACTTAAAAATGAAAGATGGCGACCCTTTTCAAAAGCTAGTTAGAAAACCATTTCGACAGCATATGTTTCGATTCCTTCGAAAGCTCTTAGTAAAACATGGCAGGCGCTTAACATTTGAAAATAAAGCAAAGGTTTCAACCCCATCGGAAACAATGCTTTCGACGCTATGCCTTCCGCCTTCCTCCAATCCACTTCGTACCATCTATGTGATACCTTTTGTATTAGTTTTGACTAGGTGGGTTTCGGCATGGTTGGTTTCGACTAAGTCGAAGCGAAGGCATAAGGTCGAAAGGGCTTCTAAAAGAGGCGGAACCAACTTTTCTGGGTAAGGTTGAATTAGTGCTATCTTTAGTAATTACTTTATAACTAACCTGCCTATTTGTAATCCTTTGATTGGTTGCCTTAAAACTTTTCAAATCCTTAAAAATAACTGCCGCTTATTTTCAGATCTAAATTAAGATTAGTTTAACAAATAAACCCTTCCATTTGGCAAAACCAATAATGCAAATAAATCCTTCTTTTTAAATAATTTAATTTCCATAGCAAATCACTTAGGAAAAATCCCCAAAAATTATATAAATTCACTTTCAATATGTTATCTAACATACAAAAATTTCGGATCGAATTTCCTCCTTAAATACTCAAATTAAAATTTTAAACCCAATTATACCTATTTTCCTTTAAAATTCATATCAAATTTTCCATAGCTTGGAAAATTACAAAAATTGAAATCCATCTCCTAAATCTTATTTTAAATAACATATTATTTTCTCATGGCATTCAAAATTACTAATAATCGGTTTTTCTTTAAAACCGTATGAACTCATATTTGAACAATTTGATTTAAATCAAACATGTTATAAATCCAAGCATATCATCATTCAAAACATCATAAAATGGATTTAATCTTAAACCCAAAAACATATGATTAAAACAAAATAGAGATGGTATAAATTATTATTCACCTTGATTATGATAAGAGCTTTGTGGTTTGATTTGAGATTAATCCCCTTTTCTTTAATTTCTTAACTTGATTAAATTTTCTCTTTTTCTTCCTTGCAATGGCCGACTTTTCGTAGTTTTTCATTTGTTTGATTTTTGAGAAATCATTGCAACATAATATTCTTTTAATAGCGTTGAAAAAACGCTAATAAGCTTATACAACGTTTTAGAGAACGCTATGTAACGACATGTTATAATAGGTTTGGAATATTTTATAGCGGAGAAATAAATGTTTGAAAATGGAATTTCCATAGCATTTCCATTGTGCTATGAAGGCAAACGCTATATAAACAGTGAAAAATTACCACTTCTGATAACGGTCATAGCATGCTATGGTAAATAAACACTATGTGAAGTTCATGCCTTTTATAGGGTTGTGTAAACACTGTGAAGTCCATGCCTTTTATAGGGTTTTGTAAACGCTATGTGTTTGCTAACTACTATCATTATTTCAATATAGCGATTACAAAACAGTATCAGTTCCATTTAATAGATTTTATTAAATTTCTATAATCCATTTCTTCATTGCATTTCACACTCATTCACGCATGCTATATATATATATATATGATCTAAGTTCAAACAACAATTGAATAAATTTTTGAACCACAAACAAAGAATACAATATTTATCAATTGTGTACCGAAAGCAACATTTATGCTTACATAATAATATTTAACACATAATACTTTAAAGAGTACATACAACTCAAAGTATAAATTTTCTAAATCAACAACGGCAAAATATGCCTAATGCATATTTCTATGGACAACTCAGTTTTTAAAGTCCAGTTACTGTTCGGATGCTTCTATCTGTTCTTCAAAAACACATTTAAAACTATTGCTTGAAATTGCCTCAAGACCAACTGAATTTCCAATATGGCTCTAAGCATTGTACATGCTCATGAAATAAAGCAGTATGCTGTATAATTGTGGTAACTTGAAGAAAACATATGCAGTTGAGAAAAAAAATTACAATTTCTCCATTTGCACAGTTAACCCGGTAAACAACAATGGGTGCAGTTGTTATTAAGCTCAAATTGTACTCCCTCTCAAGCCTTTCCTACAAAATAGACATTCTGTACTATAAGATCCTAGTAAAAAGAGAATAGGTAGATATTAAAGCTAGGTTTTAACAAGTTACTTGTCATATAACCTTTTAAAACAACAGAAGTTAACGAGTAAAATACCTGAACAATTCTCACGTGGAGAAAACCTGAAAATCCACATCGAAACCCAAAACCCATAGCACTTGAAGTTTCTGGTTCAAACAACAGCACAAACAAACAAACAGTAAGAGACAAGATTTTCCTCCCTTTGAGTTTATGTTTTCTATAACTCTCCCTAAAAAGATTTTCCTCAAGGCTCAAACTGATTTGATGTTAACAAAAAATAGTAGAATATAAAAGAGAGGTTTCCAAAAAACCAAAAAGCTTGTGTTCCCAAATTCTTCTACACAAGATATTAGTCGATGAATGGAACAAATGAAAGAGAAGAAGACAACTTTTCATGTTTATATTATAACACTGACAAAACCATGAAATGAATAAAAAAACAAACATCAAATTATCATAGCTTCTAATGTATAATAGTCGTCCATTCATCTTAAGAGCGGGATCATTCGGTTGTAGCTTTTCCAATGCATCATGTAGCTCAGGAAACCTATTTAAAAGTTTATTTGAGAGGGAAAAGCTATCAGTTGCAATGTATATTCATTGAAAGTGATCTGAATAAAGAAATCAAGTAGGGGTAGATCTTTTATTGATCAGCATCAATAGGAAATAGACCACAAAAAACCATAGGAGTAGTTTCAGCATATCCCGACAAAGAGTTTTTTGCTTTTCTTCCATAGGGAGTGATTGTGTCCCCAACCCTGGCATCAGCGGCTGATCTTATTGCAGATGAAAAATAACCACCTGAATAAAAACATTAAAATTACAAAAAATGTACTATATAGCAAAATACAAGACATGCATTTTTTTTTGAAAATTGGTAAATGGGCCAGGCCTAGAAAGAAGTAAAAGAATACAACGGGTAAACACAATAACACGGTATCTAACATCACAAACACTCTAACCCTAAACAAGATAATGCAAACCCACGCCTCCACCATCTCAAAATGAAAACTAAAAAATGGCGGAACGCCGTGAGAGATCCAACAGCGAAATCAATAATAACTCGCTTAAGCTAATTTAACGGCTTAAGGAGGCTTCCAGTATTTCGATTCAGATCCTTTCATCCCTTGATGCTCTGAAATGGAGTGAAAATCATTCATTTGGGTGGTTTTCACTTCATTTTCGGCTTGCGAGTACGAGCTTGTACTTGAAGCTTTATTACTCCTTAGATCTGGAATCTGCTTGGCAAAACTTGATGGATTGTAGATAACTTTGAGGGCTTTGGCGGTGCAAATTTCATACTTGTTACTGTTATGCTTCAAATTAGTTGAATTCGCAAGCTCAACCATCCAGCTGCTTTCCCCTCTCTCCAAATTAGATAAGTAGAAGATTTGGTTGTTGATGGTACTTCTGTAGTGGCTGTATCCTAATCTTTGATCATTTACAGCCAATTGAAGCTTTATATCATGCTTACGAAGGCTACAATCCATGCAGTATCCTCCAGAACTGTCAGGTAAGGATAAATTAAAATTTGAAATATTGAAATTAAAGTTTTCATTATTAAAATAAGCCTTGACACTTCCCTTGCTGTTATCAACTGCGAAAATATTGTTCTGGAGGAAGCTGATTGAGCAGTTGCTAGATCTATCTCTGTTACCCTCTTTAGATAAGTGTCTGTTGATTTTATCTCTTGAATGTGGAGCACGTACATCATATTTGATATTAACTGTTGGTTGCCAATTTTTGTCTATGCTCAGATGATTGCCCATTTGATCATGAATACTGTATGCGCGGTAGCTTCCGCCCCTATCAGGTAAAGTATTACAATTGTTAGAGCTCAATAAATGCTTATTGTTAGAAAATGATATATTATTTTTGACCATTCTTCCCTCGTTACTGCAGGAGCTAATCATATCGTGATGGTAGAAGCGGACGCCACCAGTATTGACGGATTTGGGAGTGGAAACAACTTTATTCAAAGGCCTTTCCATCCAATGATTGTCATTGTGGTGGAAATGCCTCGCATTAGGGTAATTATTCCCACTCTGTAAGAAAGATTCTAAACTCTCTTCATATTTATCCATGTGCTAGATTTTATGATTTGGATTTTCTGAGAAGTGGTTTTGATTTCTGTTTTTGCTGAGAAGGATTTGGGAATCCAATTCTATTTTCTTCCAAAGTTGTATGCTTTCTGTTTCTATTTGAGAATGAAGTCTTTGATTTCTCTCTTTCCAAATGTGAAATATTGTTGCAATAAGCATAATACTTGCTTTTTTGAATTCTTTGCTTTTCCTTTGAAGTTTTGTTGAATATAGATTATGCTTTCCCTGATGTTTTGAACTGCCTGATTTTGTCTAATATTAAGCTTTGTTTTGGCAATAAACCATATATGTTTTGAGTAAGAGCAGTCAAAAAATAAGTGATTGATACACTCCTTTTCCTCTCGGCATAGCAGGCAAATTGTATCCCCATTTTTATTCCACTTTAAACATCTATCTCTGGTGGGAAGTCTATTAACAATTGCAAAATAAGCACAATGGGACATTTTTGGGCAATTTGATTTATTCCAAATAATAGAGTGCCAATCCACTTCAGTTTCGTATCCTTTTATATATGCCAATGTTTTTTTGAAGGAGAAAAGGCCTTTTGTAGAAGTTTTCCATTCCCATTTATCCTTTGGGAGATTAGAATCAATTGTTATTTGATTAATGGCAGTATTGAAAATAGAGGTAGCTGAATGCAACGATGTATTCCACCTGCTATTTTGAATAATGCTACTAACTTTACCATCTATATCTCCAAACAAATATAAGTTATTCCATCCCAACAGACTAACTAATGTTTTCCCATGAATCCAAGGGTCAAACCATAAACTGGTCTGTTTTTCATTTTTAAATTTTCTTTCCAATAGTTTGATGCCAGTGTCTCTACTGCTGAGATTATTTTTCCAAACATAAGAGTGATGATTCTCAATTCTAGTGGTCCAAAAATTCTTATTTTTAAGATATCTTGCTTTCATCCACTTTGCCCATAATGAATTTCCATTTACAAATTTCCAGAATAATTTGAGTTTACAAACCTCTCTAAGCTCATTAATATTTCTCAGTCCCAAACCCCCTGCCTTCTTTGATATACAGATTTTTTTCCCAAGCAATTTTGTGTTGTCTTCTTTTCCAAATAAAATTTGCACAAGTTTTTTCAATTTTGTGAATTGCTTTTGCTGGAATATTGTGGGCTTGAATCCAATACATGATGATTGCAATGATGACAGTTTTAGTTAGTTCAATTCTTCCAGCTAAAGATAGAAATTTGCTAGCCCACCCTTCAAATTTATTTTGAATAATATCCAATAATCTTGTGCAGTCTCTTTCATTAATTTGGTTAACACTAAGAGGAAGCCCCAGATATTTAACAGGCAGATTTCCTTCCTTGAATTTTAATATACTTAAAATGTCCATTCTATTAGAGCAGCCTTTACTAAAATAAATTTTGCTTTTGAAATCATTTACTTTTAACCCAGCATGCTCTTCTAATTTGTCAAATATACTTGCAATGGATTTCGCACTTTGCATGTCTGCATTAAAAAAGATAAGTAAATCATCAACATATAATAAATGAGTAATATAAGGCTTAATTCTATTTATTGGTTTGATATTTCCTCTTAAAAGCTTAATTTCCATAAGAATTGAGAAATACTCCATTGCAATAGTAAATAAATAAGGAGAGAGTGGGTCTCCTTGTCTAATCCCCCTATTGCTTTGAATAAATCCATTAGGAAAGCCTTGAATCAAAATAGAATATGACACATTATTAATACATTCAGAGATAAGATCACAAAATTTATTACAAAACCCCATTTGTTTCATCATGAAAATAATGAAATGTCTATTAATTTTGTCAAATGCTTTATGTAAATCAATTTTGACACACATGATGTTTTTATTATTATTATTAAAGTTTCTAATTAATTCCTGAGCTAGCAAAGTGTTTTCAACAATTAATCTACCAGAAATAAAAGCACTCTGGTTTTCAGAAATAAGATATTTCAGGAATATTTTTAATCTGTTACAAAGAATATTTGAAATGATTTTGTATATGAAATTACAACAGGCAATAGGCCTATATTCTTCTAAACAGTTAGGAATTTGAACCTTTGGGACTAATGTAATAAAAGTGTGGTTCAGATTTTTTAATATTTTACCAGTCCTAAAAAATTCAGAGATAGAATCAAATAGAAAAGATTTGATTTCTTCCCAGTGGGTTTTATAAAATCTGGCACCAAAGCCATCAGGACTAGAACTTTTATCATTATTGGAATTAAAAATGATATTTTTAATCTCCTCAATTCTGATAGGAGCTAAGAGAATATCATTGTTGTTTTCATTAACTTTAAATTTAGGTTCAATAATAGGAAATGAATTTGGATAGAGATTGGTGTTATAAAGATTAGTAAAATAATTGATGGCTTCCTTCCTAATACAATCTAGATCATTGATAACATTACCCTTGGTATCAATAATTTTCCCAATAGCATTCCTATGTTTCCTACTGGACATTTTAGCATAAAAAAATTTACTAGCTTCGTCACCATGCAATAGCCAGTTTATTTTTGCTTTCTGCCTTAAATTTATAGACTGCACATGAAGGGACTTGACAAGATTATTTTGGGCTAGAAAAAAATTGTTGACCTTATTAATGTCTGAGCAATCCTTGTCCAATTCATTCTGCCTATGCTCACAATCATCCCTAATGGTTTTGATTTCATTACTAGTTCTGTTTTTATTCCAGATTTTCAGTTTTCCTTTAGTAATATGAAGAAGCTTATTGAATTTGAATTGGGCAGTGCCCAATACTTTTGTGGATAAGCAATTTTTGACTAAGTCTTTGTAGCCCTCTTCAAAAACCCAGCCATTAACAAATCTGGATGGGATGTTATTTTTAATTTTATTATTTTGATTTAGTTCAATTTGAATTAGTGTGTGGTCACTAGTAGCCTGAGGAAGGGTAGAGCATTTAAAATCTTTAAAATAGTTTGTAAAACTATTATTTATGAGAATTCTATCTAATTTACAATGGATATTTCTGAATTTTCCTGATTTCCAAGTAAAAGCATTTCCAGCAATAGTTGGTTCAAATAAGCCAGTTTTAAGGAGAAAGTTATGAAGCAATTCTAGTTTTTTGAAAGGGATAGGATTCCCTCCCCTTTTCTCAAACCCATGCATGACAGTATTAAAATCACCAATAACAATCCAAGGTAGTCTCATATTGGAATTAATTTGCTCAAGGCTATTCCAAAGAGATAATCTTTCAGTTTCACTGTTGGAGGCATAGACAAATGTAATTTCTAATTGAAAACCACCTTTGTTTACACATTTACAGTGGATAAACTGAAAATAAATAAAATACTGAAAGATGTCCCAAATGTTAGGATCCCAAAGGACCAAAATTCTGCCATTACCTCCCATTTGGTTATTATTTATTGTTTTCCAATTATGAAGGTTTTTAATTTGAAAATCATTAATTTTAGAATTGTCTAATTTGTGTTCAAGCAGCCCTACAATACTATGTTTTAAAGTCAAAAGGAGATTATACAAATCTAATTTCCTTGCAGGAGAGTTTAGACCTCTAACATTCCAAGTGATTATTGACATAATAATAATAGTAATAAAAAGAAGGATACTCAATGGATACAAAGGCAGAACAGCTATGCACTATGGCTGTTCTCTTCCACCAGAGTCTCCAACCTCTTTCCCTTTTTCTTATATGCAGTTTTGTTAATTGCTTTGAGCTGTTCTTCCCATTTTGAATTTTTAGAGATGTAATTTCTTTTGAAGTCACAGTCTTCAGTATCCTCTGTACTGTCTTCAGTGATAATGTCATTGATGCTTTTCATTTTGTCTCTTCTTTTTTCCTTTTTGGCTTTTTTGGTCTTCCTTGCTGTTGAAGAGGAGTTTGCCATTGAATCGATAACCTTTTGTATACTGGTTTTAGAACTTGGTTTTGTGGTAACAGAGGAAAGGTGATTTGCAACATGATTAATATTGGGGTTTTTAGATGGCTCTTTGCTAAGAATAGCAGAAATGTATGAACCATCTTCTATGATCATGTTTGCTGATTCTGGATTACAATTTCTGATTTGTATTGCATCACTTTTGTTGTTTACAATTGCTTCTAAAGGATTTTCTGAAATGCCATTTACAGTTTCAATAATTTCCACTTTCAAACATTGTGTCTTATTTCCTTCTTGGATATCCATTTCTTGTGTTGATTCCTGAACAGTAATAGTTTTATTGATACTGTTATTATTTACATTCAAGGGTAAATAGATGGACTCATTATTTGCTTCCAATGTTCTGGCTATCGATGTAGTTCCCTTTTCTTTTGTGAAACTATTGGCCACATCATTTTCTTGAGTTTTCTGTTTCTCTTTCCAAATCATTTTGGTAACACGGTTATCAATGGTATGACCAAAACAACAGCATGATTTGCATCTAAGGGGGATCCATTCATATTCTATGCTTTGTATTAAATTTTCTCCATCGTGCAATGAAATAGATGCTTCATTTGGTAAATCAGTATTTGCTTGAATTTCCACTAATATTCTAGCAAAAGAAAACCTTGATTCCTTGGTAGTATGTTCGTCTAATTTAATAGGGTTACCCACAATGCTAGCAATAGCACTCAAAATTTCTTTATCCCATAATCTAAGAATTAATTCCGGGAGTCTAATCCAGACTGGCATTGAAGAGAGCAAATCTCTATCAAGATTGACTTTATTATTCCATTGTTTCATAATAATGAGCTTTCCATTTATAAAATGAGGACCTCCAATAATAGCTTTATCACAATCAGTTGCATTTTCAAATCTAATTATGAAAAACCCGTTGTTACGGGTAAAAATGTCGAAATTACCAGTGGGAGTGCAAGATTTTGCTATAACAGCCTTGAAATGATGATAAGCGGGTCTGCTACCATAAACGTATGCAATAACTGAATGGCACCACTTGCTTTCTGCCCTTCTGCTGGCCTCTGCATTCACAACAACAATCTTCTTATCATTGATTGAGAGGGGAGCCACAAATTTTAGATCAGCTTCAGAGTTTGATCCCCCATTCTTTATCAGATCTGCCCATGAAGAGGCTTTATTCAGGTTAGTATTGAATTGAGGAACCGATTTATTTGGTATCTGACTGTTTCTTGAATGGTTTCTTGAAATTCCATTTTGAAAATTTGATTTCAAACTGATCCGAGGAGGATTTTCAACATGATTTGCATTGTTTCTTGTATTCCCAATGAATCTTGAATTGAAGAAATCTCGGTTATAGTTTCTATTTTGATTTGAATGTTTTGAATTTCCCTTATTCAGGCTCAGCTGGTTTGAACCAATTCCAGATCGATGTTTTAGATACTCATTTTGACTTTTCTGGACTGAACGATTTGGAATCCCTCTTCATCGAATTCAAGAATGATTTTAGAAGAGATTGGTTTTGAATGCAGAATTGGATCTGGTGGAGGAGGAGAAATGGAAGAGGAAGAAGGAGAAGATCCCCCAATCTGATCAAGGCTGAAGATTGGATTATCTTTAAGAAAAGTGATTTCCGCCATTATTAATCTCTAAACTTTTTTTTTACTGTACACTCAAGAAGACATGCATTTTGATAAGAAGGGTGGACCATAAAATATTAAGGCATTTTCTTTAAATATCACACATGAAACTTAAAAATCTAATAAATGTGAAATTACCTCACTAGCATAAAGTTCATTAACTTGCATCTAATCAAGCGACCAGACACCAATATCATCGGCAAAATAATCCTGAATTAAATTTTGCATGCAAGACAAAAGTTCAAAAATGATATAATTAATAGGGGCAAAAATAAATAATTGCCTCTAAAGCCCCTCAAATATTGCAAGATGAACGATTAAATTGTTTAAATATTGTTAACATCATATCAACATGTTTCGTTTAGCGTTCCAATGATAGTATAATTAGCTTAAATAATTTTAAACACTATACTCATGAGTGTGTTTTACGAAACAAGATTGGTGTCACAACTCATAGTAAAGAAAATCAATGTGCTGGTTCAAGTTCATGCGACCCATCTTGAAATGTTATTTATTTCTAGGAATTCCCAACAATAACATCTTTCAGATTCTTTCAACAGATACCTTTATTCACTGAACTTTTCCCTATTTATACTCTTGAGGGTGTAGATGTACGTGTTTGAATATTATATATACCATGGATTGTTTCTATGGCCCTAAAAAATCACTGGTTATGGTGTGCATCATTATTTTTCTCAATCTACAAACTCAAAGCATTTCCAAGTTGTCTTCTTTACTATAATTTAAATTTTAAACTTTATTGCATACGGTCATGTCCCTATTTTTATACTAGACTGAAATGCAACAAATAAAAACTTATGCTTAGAAGTACCTCAATTGTTCTTTCTGTACCACAGAAAAAGCAGTATTTCACTTTTTAATACAGAATTTGGAAACAAAGCATAAAAGTAGTGATTTTTGCTTAGGCGGCACTTAAGCATGCCTTTAACAGTAAAGTAAGCAAAGTAATGAAGAGAGAAAATATTGATTAAACAAATATAATGGATTAAAGTTACACTTAAAACCGAACATATAATTAAAATAACCTTATTTATTTGGTTATTTAATTTCTTGCAAAATATTGGCATGGACGTTTTAGGAATTCAGTAAAAGAATCACCAGCGTCGGGTCTTTCCTTTATTAGTAGAGGTGGTAACATTATATTACGTACCTCAAGGTATTATGGCTCCAGCGTATTTCAATCACCCTGTTCTCGTGAATGAAGAAACCATTTAGATAGCAAGAAAGTAGCATCCTTTATCTAAATCATTTGAGAAATGGCCTAATATGAAACAAAATCTAATTAGGCAACCTTTAGTAATTCACTGTGTCGACAAAGAAATTCACTTTGTCACCGGATAAATTTATTCCAAAATGTAGTCCATGGGTTCTAAATACAAAACAAGCTTAAAAAGAGGCACTTAATTAACAATTATGTTTAAAGAACTAGCATGAACATATAAACAGTTTAGACGAGGACAGGATTTTTAAATATGATACTTGCCTAAAAAAAAGAGTAGAAGGTTTTCCAGGCCGCACCTTGAACTCTGGATGAAATTGAGCACCAACATAGTAGAGATGATTGGGCAATTCAATTATCTGCAATACCAATATATTTATGGTCAAAATCAAAATAAGCTCATGAATATCATGTGCATGTAAAACTAAGTAAATAACAAGACAGACCTCCATTCTTTTCCCAGATTCACCTTTACCAATAAACTTAAGGCCAACGTCTTCGAATTTCATTATCAAATCAGGATTTACCTGCCAAAATTAGAAGTATGTGTATCAATTTACATAACTCATTTGTAAAATCCAACTTCTGTTAGGATTTGATATAAAGAAGAGGAAGAGAGATTAAACGTTAAAAAGAAATAACTACATTGTTATATTGCTTTAAAATAAACTAGAAATTACAAAGCTATTTATAGGCTAATAAATAAAACCTAAAGCACTACCTAAGAAATAGGATCTCTCCTACATTATTGCTAATGACCAGGTCAAACAAAGAACTATTCATTATTTCTAACACCCTCCCTTAAACTGAATGTGTCTAACTTTCAATTTATAACTCACAAATGCTGACTTATAAAGAACCACAGTTCTCAATTTCTTCATCATTTTGCATAGACGAACTCGGTCACAACTTCCATCTCTACCTGGTTGGACATGCTCAACTATTTCATGTTGATTGGTACTTTAACCATCAACAACTACTCTTCGTTTCCTTTAAGGGTCCCTCTTGATCTCTGCATATGGACCATCCCTTGATACCACGGTATCTCTCATCCCCCCAACAAGCTAGAGCTGCGGCTCTTCTTCATTTGCTTGTTGGATGACATAAAACTAAGTCTTCTTCACTCACAAACTCGCCTACTTCACTTATAGGCATATACCTATTCTCTAACAGGCATTTCATCAAACAGTTCTCTCGAGCATTCTTCAAATTGTCCAACATCATAATCGACATGCACTTCACCAACAGCCATATTCAACAGCAAACTTAACACTAGCTTCCAACTCCAGCTCTTCAGTGCAAATACCATCCATCAACAGCAACTGCTCTACCTTCATCATTTGCCACACTTACATCAAACTCTGGACTTCCTCCATCTATTGCCAAATCCACAGTTCAATCACAATTCAATCAGAACAAGTTCACTCAAACCAGCCAAGTCATCCACCTTTTAGTTCAACAGCCATCCACTTCAACTCCTCCACACTTGCAACTTCATCAATTTGCAAGTCCTTCACAGCATCAGCATACATACCCACTGCCTTGCCAAACATCTTCAGCCACCATCTCAATTTTCCACTTCACTTCACCTCACCGCTACTAATTCAACTAACTCAAACCAACAACTTCAACTTCCCAACTTCCAAAATCCAGTAACCAACCTATAATCCATCGACAAGTGCACTTCATCACCTCTGCCTCGCTTCACTTCCCGACCTTACCTCACAAGCAACTTCAACATGCCAACGACAGGTTTTCAAAGAGCCAAAAACAGCTTCATTTTTACCAGTTGAGGCAATGATTGTCTTGAAGTTGCATCAAGGTTGGAAGCAGTGACACATGCAAACAATTGACAAGGCAACCAAGCTTCAAATTTAGCATCACAGCAAGATCACAGACCAACTCCACTGCCATCGTCAACATCTGGCTGACACAACGCAGTGTGTTTCATTCTCGAATCGTCGGCTTCTATCTTCAGGCAGTTTTTGTTCAACGTTGTCGAGATCCAAGCGTGGTAGAAAACATCAGAAGTAGCAGCATAATTCATCTCAGGTTCGAGCAAGCTAGGCAATCAAAGTTGAGAGCTACTCTAGGCACGGCTTCATCTTCAGGTTCATGCTCAGAACAGATTTGACACAGTGGCACTGTTTCAGTCTTGAACGACGCAAACTCATCATGTTTTCAAGCAACAACTGTAACGACCCTGAATTTTGAACAATTTAAATTGAAAATATTTAATTAATTTTAAATATTTGAACGATGATTTGACTCGAATTTCAAATTATCAGAATGAATTGGCGATTTAATTTTTGAATTTAATCTATTGAAAGTTGAATAAAATTTGAATCTTCAATTTTAAGCCAGTTAAAAATAATTTAAAGGCTTGGAAAAATTCATATAGATAATACTGAAGATAATAGAAGCTTCAGAATTGAATTTGAAAGCGATTTGTTCAGTTTTGAAATTGTATCGTTTGAAATCGAATTTAAAAATAGTCTTCCGAGACACAGTCTCGAAATTTGACGAAACCAGTTTCATTGTGTCCGTAATATTGAATTATTACTGGATTTCAATTTTCGTATTTATCGGAATTGTTTTATGAACATACGGCGTATAAACGCGTATAAAATTTAATTGAATTCAATTTGAATTTCTGTAACAATTGGGGTTTTGCCCAAAATTTTAACAACATAATTAAACAAAACAAATCAAAGAAAATATCTATAATATAAATTATTTAAAAAAGAAAAGAAAAAAAAGAAAAGAATAAATAAATAACACACTGGCCATACTTTCACCATACCCTAACCCATACCTACCCACGATCCACGTTCTACCCCTTATCTCTGATAAAACCACGACATCCCCATCCCTTTTCATTCGTAAACCTAAATCGAAGAAAGAAAAAAATGGTGGCGTCTCCAAATTTACGGCTTCAACTCGCGAGGGATTCAAGCTAAGGACTTCAGCTTCGTTCGCGTTCTCCCGCATCGTCTTCAAATTAGGGCATCGTTCGACTTCCTTCGTCTCGTTCGCTGCTACTCGGAGCTTTGGAAATTTAGGGCTCCAACTTTCGTTCTTCGATCGCGGCTGCCTCTCCGATCTAAGGTGAGTAGTACTATCTACTCACATCTAAATTCGAGAACCTGATCTCCTAGTTGTTCCAATTTGGGGTTATGTTGCTTGAGTAACTAGTTGACTTCGTTCTTTTGGGCTTCGGCCATACGATTTTGTTCAGATGCTAGAGATGATTTTTGCTGCTTGTTTTTCGTAGTCACCACTGTTTGGTTTTGGCTTGTTTAAATTGTGATTTTTTTTGTTCGTATAAAATTGTTGAACTGTCGACCTATTTATCTAGACTGTATAATTTTGTATAGATGTTTGGGTTTGTAACCTATCTCAATTTATTCCTTGTTCATCACGGTTTTGACTTAAATCAATTTCTTTGAACTGTTGACATTGATTTCTAAACAAATTCACTGCTCGACCCTCTTTAAATTGAAACTGCAGTTTATCATTCTGTCGCCTGCAAGACTTCGGGTATTCGATGTTCGCCCTGCAGTAGCCTTGATTTGTTTGATTTATGCTTACCGTTTGATTTTGTAAGTTTTTGTCAGTCTTGTGTTGTCACCTCTGTTCATCATTGTAGTAGCATGCACTGTTTTCTGTTGTTGTCTGGACACTTGCATTTTTGCAGTGCTTCATCCTGCACACCGCTACCTGTCTGCACTCATTTGTGATATTGGTTCATCTGAACATGTTTGCATTTCATTTCCTGTAGTTATTCTGTAGCCACTGCAGTTTGATCTTCACCATTTAAAATATTGCTGTAGTATGTTGTACCAGTTACTCTTGAAGGGTGTTGACATACATGTCTGCACTATGAAGTCTTGTAGTTGTTCAACCTGAGTTGCATCACTGTGTTGTAGTCTGTTACATCTGGACTTCGACACTTGACTTTTTAAACAAGAATTTTATCACTTGACTTCAGTATCATTTTACAGTTTTCGAACTCATTGATGGGCACTGCTCATACTTGATACTTGATTAATTTTATTGCCACTGCTTCATTTTAGACAGACATGCATATACTTGAACTCATTGATATGAGAGAATTGAGTGTGAAGTTTAAAGGTAAAAAAAAGGGTAAATATTAATGTGGGAAGCAAAGGATATATTTTAGAATATTGGAAGTCTGTAGCAGTGAAATAAACGTTTAAATTTTAGCCTGGGTGTAAGTGGATGCTTGTGTAATTCTATCTTTAATTTCTGTTCTTTTAAGAAAATGGTTTTCATAATAAAATAATGAAAACTGAAGTGTAATGGGCACTGCTCATACTTGATATTTGATCACTGTTACTGCCTATATGTGAATATATTGGTGGATTTGTACTGTCTGGTATTAGCTTAAATTGAAATCGAGATTTTGAAACTAACACTGACTTGGGTTTTGTTTACGAGTCCAGTTTCCTTTGGGCTTTGTTGTTTCACTAACTCACCTGCAGTCGAGTTGAGATGTACTACGGCCTTTGGTCGTGAGTAAGATAGGTTGCACTATCCAGTTTACAGTGCATACATATTTTACCTTTGTTTGTATCACTCCTTTGGTTTGTGATTTCATTGTGGCCTTGACTCTGCATATACTCATTAATGTAGTCACTGCACTCTTGTATATCATGTAGTTTATTTGGGTGGGCATTTAGGTGGGCCATGTTGCATCTGCAGTGGGGTTTCATCGAGTTTGGGCATTCATTACAGTTGTCTTGACCAATTGTGACAGTTTGCATACCATTTACACTGAGTAACCTTATCCACTGCTGCATTTGTTTTTCTTACACTTGAGTTGAACCCGATTTTTGGGTTTGACCTTTGCAGTTTCGACGTACGGTAGTGGCGAGGCAGTGCACGCGTGCGTGCACTACAGCCACCCAAACTCGACAGTTTTGAATTGATTTTTCTTTTGCTTTTGATGCATTGATTTTTTATGCCATATTGGCGAGGCCGTACACGCGTGCATGTACGGCAGCCAATCGAGTTTTGATGGTTTTAAAATGACAATTTCAATTGTTTTAAATTGATTTAGTCGATTTGATAAATTGTTTATTTATCTCTGTTGATGATTTAAATCTGCTGATTTATTGTTGAACACTGTTTAGTGTTAAATTTTCGTTATCCGATTTCTTTGTTAAAACGATCGGATAGACGAGAATTATTGTGACTGTCGTCTATTTAAATTATTATTGCCTCTATGCACTAATAAACTGGTTTGAATTAGACTGACCTGTGTATTATTTTCTTTTGAATATAATACTCGGGTCAGACCGAGTATTCTACAGCTTGAAGATTTTCGAGCAGCGAAGTTAGAGAGAGAGAGTAAGGAATCACTTTTGTTTTCAGAAGAAAATTGTATTTTAAGATATTCCGCTGTATCATTATCAAATTGTATAAACTCTGATGTATAAAAAAAAAGATTTATATAAATGAAATAAAGATTCATTTGTTTTAATTCATTGTTATTATTCTGTGTTTCTGTGGCTGATTCTGTTTAAACCTTATAAACTAAATAACAATTCGTCTTTTTGAACGTTTCGAGTTGGTTTAATTACCGACTGGAGGCGGTCAAAAGGGGGAATGTTACAGAGTGGTATCAGAGCTTTGGTTTACACAAAGCTTAGTTTATGATGTTTAATATGAATAGTTACTAGAAACACTTTTAAAAATGAGAATGTTTTTCAAATCCAAAGAAGTATAAAATTGTTTTAGAAAATATAAGATGAATGAATTTGGAATAGATCTTATATAAGTAAAGTGAATATTGAATATGAAATAAAGATTTTTAACTTAAGAAAAGTTAAATTGAAGTGAGTTGGCATTAATAAATATATGGATTTGAAATTTAACTAAAAGAAAAGTTAAATTGAATTGAATTAGTATCAATAAATATATGATTTGAAATTTAACTAAAGGAAGTTAAATAAATCGTACTTGATTTGATAAATTATTGAGATGGAAATTTAAACATGAAAGATAAGTGATTATATAATATGAATTGGAAAGTCTAAATTAATAAGTTGTTTAACTTATAAAATGAGAAAGTTTAAGTAAAACCAGTTTTTAAATGGTTAAATAGTTTTGTTAAGTAGACAAAATCTGCATTTTGAAATGTGATATGAATTTGACTTTAGTAAAGTTAAATAAAATAGAATTTCAAATAAATTTGAGACGAACTTAAGTTTTATGGTGAAAATAAATGCAAGTAGAGATAAAATGAAACATGGCTTAAGTAATATTGAATCAAATTGAAATTGATATCAAAATGAATTAATAAAGTGAAGTAATGAATATGAATTTGAATTATAGAAAGGAAATTCAACTTTAATTGTAAAAGTGAATTAGTGAATATGGTGAGTATAAGAATTCAATCAGAATTAGAATATAAACCAATTGAAATTAAGTGTGTAGAACCAAATTGAATGTAAGCAAAGTAAATAAATTTGGTTAAGTTGAATGTGCATTGGTTGCTAGTTGATCGTATGGAAATTCATTAAGTGTTAATGAAATTGTATTAATGGAATTTGAAATCTATGTAAATTGAATTCAAATTGAAAGGTAAGAAATCTAAATAGAACCAAATTTGATTTGAATTGAAGCAAACTAACTTGAATATAAATTAGTGAATGTGAACTAATTGGATATGAATGAATGTTAGTAAAATCCAATGTGAATGAATCAAATGCGGTTAGATTGAAAACCAAGTCGATGAATGGTTTACTAAAGAACTAGTAGATTATTTTGGAAATGGAAAATTGATAAATTTATATAATAGTTTAAATTGGAATTTTTGAATTATTATAAACGGTTTAAATGGAAGATTTGAAAAGATTGATATTATATTGGAATTATAAAATGAATTTGTATAAGTGTTAAAAATGAAATATAAATGTATTTCATAAGTGAAGTTATAAATGAATGGGAGTTGCGAAATAAAAGAATTTATAAGTAATTTACTTATAAATTAAATTCTGATATAAAACTGAGTTATAAAAGGAATGATGAATAAAGTGATTTTTATAAATTGAAGTCTTTATAAATAGGAATAGAATTTATAAACATTGTTTATAAATTCAAAACTGACTTATTTTGATAAGTAAAATCTTTATAGTTTGTTAAAAGTAGTATATTCACAATTTTGGACCGTGAATATATTATTGAATAAAATGGACATGTTTTGGGAAAGTGATATTTTAAAACGAAGTTAATTGTTTTAAAAAGATGTTTTCAAAGGCATTGAATATCGAAACCATAGATTTCAACATTCATTGTTGAAATAGACGTTTTCGAATATAAGGAAATGGTGGACTATAATACTGTTATAGTAAATGATTTCCGAAAGGAAATGTTTTGTGTAATATTGGGATTTATATATCTATCTAAATTTCGAATCCCTATACTAGTGATTTTGAGTTGTTGTAACGATGTTTTACGTAACATTCGTTTTAACTCAAATAAATGTGTGAAAGAGAATGATTTCCTTAAATGATGAAATATATACTTAATTTTGATTTAAGTATATCGAATATTTTCAAATATTGAAAATAAATGGATTTGTGAATTACTTATTTTTAAATAAGTATGGAAATGTTTTTTTTCCAAATATGAAATGTTGTGAATATATTCCGTAAGGAATAAATGATTTGAAATTCATTTTTGAAGTCGAAGTTGAAAAGTTAAATGAGAATTTGAACAATTTGTTCAATTTGGAATTTTTCAAAAAGATTGAATCGTTGAGTTAAAATTGAGTTTAACTTCGACATCAAAGACAATATAAGTTGAGCTTTGAATTTCAGATGATGATTTGGATTGTATGTCTAACATTGTGAATTGATGACATAGCAATTGATCTCTATTAAATATATATCTGTTGGTGGTGGAGAATTTATTCTCTTAGCTTAACACCCTTCTCTGAGACGTACGAGCTCAGAGGTTATATATCGATAGACATCAATTCTGTGTTGAGAATTGACGATGTAGCGTGAAATCCAAATCGAATGTGAAAGTCGATAATAAATGGAATTATGAATATGAATTAGGTTTGAGATAACCTTAAATTTCCAAATCGACTTAGAGGAAAAATTGAAATCCTCTATTTTGTTATGAATATGGAATATGTAAGTTTTAGAACTTATATATATATATATGAATGCGGTGAATTTGAAACCGTTAGTTTAGAAAGTCATTGTTATGGAAATCTTATGTATGTTTACATAGATGTTATGTGTACGAAATGTGAAATGAAAGTACTACATATATGATATTATGTTTTCTAAACTGAGGATATGGAAAAGTACCTTCCATTTATTATTGGAGAAGGTTTTGGAACTCTCGATGAGTGTCCATTTGAAATTCGTAGCTACGTAGAATTTACATTTAGTCAGAGTGACTATTTGAATCGGAAATCCTTCGCGATAGATCATCGCGATGAGATTAGATTTGATTGATGATTAGCGTAATTTGAGGGGCGAGATGCCCACAGTTACAAGCGATTCCACTGGGATAGTGGCGTAACCGCCAATTAAACTGCAATCTAATGTCAGGCGAAATTTGAGGGGCGTGATGCCTACAGACACGAGCGACTCTACTGGGATAGTAGCGTAACCGCCGTGTGTACTGCAATCTATGGCGACAACCATGGCGAAATTTAAGAGATGTGAAATCTACAGCCACAAGCGACTCTACTGGGATAGTAGCGTAACCGCCGGGTGGAACTGTAATCCATGGGGGATCGTGCTTTCCATATCCATTTTTAAAAGAATTTTTAAAAGTATTTTCACTGGGAATTGAAGCAAGTATATTTAGTACTTGGAGATTTTTAGACTTGCGCCTGGCCAGCGTATGCCTAATGTCTGTGAGAACGAAGATGGACTTGTTAAATTTCGAGTTAGCAAGTATTTTCAAACTGTAAATAGTGAATCAATAATTTGAAATTAGAATTACATAATTCCAACTTAATGAACTAAGGAAGAGGATCTTTGTAATGTTTTGAAGGTCCACAGCTTTGGAAGAGATATATTATATAAATCTCTAACGTGACAGATTTTAAGTTTGAGAAGATAAACAAAACTAGTGAGATTAAACAAATGAAATGAATCCTATATTCATTTATTTGTAATAAGTTTTAAGCTTAGAAATAAATTGACTAGAGTATAAATATCGATGAAATTATAACAACTTTTCCTTTTCGTGGACGAAAAGTTTTTAAGGAGGGGAGTTTGTAACGACCCTGAATTTTGAACAATTTAAATTGAAAATATTTAATTAATTTTAAATATTTGAACGATGATTTGACTCGAATTTCAAATTATCAGAATGAACTGGCGATTTAATTTTTGAATTTAATCTATTGAAAGTTGAATAAAATTTGAATCTTTAATTTTAAGCCGGTTAAAAATAATTTAAAGGCTTGGAAAAATTCATATAGATAATACTAAAGATAATAGAAGCTTCAGAATTGAATTTGAAAGCGATTTGTTCAGTTTTGAAATTGTATCGTTTGAAATCGAATTTAAAAATAGTCTTCCGAGACACAGTCTCGGAATTTGACGAAACCAGTTTCATTGTGTCCGTAATATTGAATTATTACTGGATTTCAATTTTCGTATTTATCGGAATTGTTTTATGAACATACGGCGTATAAACGCGTATAAAATTTAATTGAATTCAATTTGAATTTCTGTAACAATTGGGGTTTTGCCCAAAATTTTAACAACATAATTACACAAAACAAATCAAAGAAAATATCTATAATATAAATTATTTAAAAAAGAAAAGAAAAAAAAAGAAAAGAAAAGAATAAATAAATAACACACCGGCCATACTTTCACCATACCCTAACCCATACCTACCCACGATCCACGTTCTACCCCTTATCTCTGATAAAACCACGACATCCCCATCCCTTTTCATTCGTAAACCTAAAACCTAAATCGAAGAAAGAAAAAAATGGTGGCGTCTCCAAATTTACGGCTTCAACTCGCGAGGGATTCAAGCTAAGGACTTCAGCTTCGTTCGCGTTCTCCCGCATCGTCTTCAAATTAGGGCATCGTTCGACTTCCTTCGTCTCGTTCGCTGCTACTCGGAGCTTTGGAAATTTAGGGCTCCAACTTTCGTTCTTCGATCGCGGCTGACTCTCCGATCTAAGGTGAGTAGTACTATCTACTCACATCTAAATTCGAGAACCTGATCTCCTAGTTGTTCCAATTTGGGGTTTTGTTGCTTGAGTAACTAGTTGACTTCGTTCTTTTGGGCTTCGGCCATACGATTTTGTTCAGATGCTAGAGATGATTTTTGCTGCTTGTTTTTCGTAGTCACCACTGTTTGGTTTTGGCTTGTTTAAATTGTGATTTTTTTTGTTCGTATAAAATTGTTGAACTGTCGACCTATTTATCTAGACTGTATGATTTTGTATAGATGTTTGGGTTTGTAACCTATCTCAATTTATTCCTTGTTCATCACGGTTTTGACTTAAATCAATTTCTTTGAACTGTTGACATTGATTTCTAAACAAATTCACTGCTCGACCCTCTTTAAATTGAAACTGCAGTTTATCATTCTGTCGCCTGCAAGACTTCGGGTATTCGATGTTCGCCCTGCAGTAGCCTTGATTTGTTTGATTTATGCTTACCGTTTGATTTTGTAAGTTTTTGTCGGTCTTGTGCTGTCACCTCTGTTCATCATTGTAGTAGCATGCACTGTTTTCTGTTGTTGTCTGGACACTTGCATTTTTGCAGTGCTTCATCCTGCACACCGCTACCTGTCTGCACTCATTTGTGATATTGGTTCATCTGAACATGTTTGCATTTCATTTCCTGTAGTTATTCTGTAGCCACTGCAGTTTGATCTTCACCATTTAAAATATTGCTGTAGTATGTTGTACCAGTTACTCTTGAAGGGTGTTGACATACATGTCTGCACTATGAAGTCTTGTAGTTGTTCAACCTGAGTTGCATCACTATGTTGTAGTCTGTTACATCTGGACTTCGGCACTTGACTTTTTAAACAAGAATTTTATCACTTGACTTCAGTATCATTTTACAGTTTTCGAACTCATTGATGGGCACTGCTCATACTTGATACTTGATTTATTTTATTGCCACTGCTTCATTTTAGACAAACATGCATATACTTGAACTCATTGATATGAGAGAATTGAGTGTGAAGTTTAAAGGTAAAAAAAAGGGTAAATATTAATGTGGGAAGCAAAGGATATATTTTAGAATATTGGAAGTCTGTAGCAGTGAAATAAACGTTTAAATTTTAGCCTGGGTGTAAGTGGATGCTTGTGTAATTCTATCTTTAATTTTTGTTCTTTTAAGAAAATGGTTTTCATAATAAAATAATGAAAACTGAAGTGTAATGGGCACTGCTCATACTTGATATTTGATCACTGTTACTGCCTATATGTGAATATATTGGTGGATTTGTACTGTCTGGTATTAGCTTAAATTGAAATCGAGATTTTGAAACTAACACTGACTTGGGTTTTGTTTACGAGTCCAATTTCCTTTGGGCTTTGTTGTTTCACTAACTCACCTGCAGTCGAGTTGAGATGTACTACGGCCTTTGGTCGTGAGTAAGATAGGTTGCACTATCCAGTTTACAGTGCATACATATTTTACCTTTGTTTGTATCACTCCTTTGGTTTGTGATTTCATTGTGGCCTTGACTCTGCATATACTCATTAATGTAGTCACTGCACTCTTGTATATCATGTAGTTTATTTGGGTGGGCATTTAGGTGGGCCATGTTGCATCTGCAGTGGGGTTTCATCGAGTTTGGGCATTCATTACAGTTGTCTTGACCAATTGAGACAGTTTGCATACCATTTACACTGAGTAACCTTATCCACTGCTGCATTTGTTTTTCTTACACTTGAGTTGAACCCGATTTTTGGGTTTGACCTTTGCAGTTTCGACGTACGGTAGTGGCGAGGCAGTGCACGCGTGCGTGCACTACAGCCACCCAAACTCGACAGTTTTGAATTGATTTTTCTTTTGCTTTTGATGCATTGATTTTTTATGCCATATTGGCGAGGCCGTACACGCGTGCATGTACGGCAGCCAATCGAGTTTTGATGGTTTTAAAATGACAATTTCAATTGTTTTAAATTGATTTAGTCGATTTGATAAATTGTTTATTTATCTCTGTTGATGATTTAAATCTGCTGATTTATTGTTGAACACTGTTTAGTGTTAAATTTTCGTTATCCGATTTCTTTGTTAAAACGATCGGATAGACGAGAATTATTGTGACTGTCGTCTATTTAAATTATTATTGCCTCTATGCACTAATAAACTGGTTTGAATTAGACTGACCTGTGTATTATTTTCTTTTGAATATAATACTCGGGTCAGACCGAGTATTCTACAGCTTGAAGATTTTCGAGCAGCGAAGTTAGAGAGAGAGAGTAAGGAATCACTTTTGTTTTCAGAAGAAAATTGTATTTTAAGATATTCTGCTGTATCATTATCAAATTGTATAAACTCTGATGTATAAAAAAAAAGATTTATAGAAATGAAATAAAGATTCATTTGTTTTAATTCATTGTTATTATTCTGTGTTTCTGTGGCTGATTCTGTTTAAACCTTATAAACTAAATAACAATTCGTCTTTTTGAACGTTTCGAGTTGGTTTAATTACCGACTGGAGGCGGTCAAAAGGGGGAATGTTACAACAACAATCCAGGCACACTACACAATATAGAGACCAACCATCGTCCACAACCAGATATCTCGAAATAGAAACCATATCCTACCATCAACACAACTCAAACCTCACAAACACAACCCCGCATCAACAATCACCGCTTCAGCCATGACCAACATAACCGACATTCTACCCTTCGTCCTCTCCATCATCATATCCATGTCACTTTCACACATACAAGCTAACTACTGCATGATTCTTCACTCAATACATCTCTGCATCTCTGCTTGTTGCCCATATCTTCATTAACACAAACTGAAACCACATCAACTTGAATAATATCAACACATACGTGAACAAATCTCCAAACTGCAGCTAACCGCAAGCACACAACTTTCTCTAGGACACCTTCTTCATGCTAACATCACCATCATCAAAACACACTTACCACCACCTTCATCAACACCACTTCAATAGAACTCTGGTCATCATTCAGAACTATTGAAGATAAACAACCAACAACAACTACTCATACCAACATCAACTCTACAAATATCCTGACCATCTCTACCTATAATATCATCTTACTCTCATCCACCAATGTACAAACATACCGCGCACTTCAAAAACAAATGCACAACTGTAACCATAATTTCTTCACCTCTAACTTTAAAAAAAATCACCAAGCACTTCTACCCCCTGCATAACTGCATTCCAACACCAGAGCTTCACCATCCTACCTCTCAGTACCCACTTGTAACTTATCTCTACCGAAACATATCTCCATCTCCTGAAAAAAAGCCATACGTTTTATCATCAAAGCAAGATCTCGTATTTTTCAGTATATGTTTTCATCTCACTCAACAACCCATATCCACCATCCTGCTTCAGCATCACTACCCATGACAACTACACAGCCATACCATCACTCACGAGCATTTACCTCATCGACTCTACAGCTAACACAATCGTGCTATAGACATCATCTTACACATTGTTCATCATAGTTCAACACCAACAGTTTCAGGGAATTACCTGTAGCTTCACAACCAGAAAGTGCGAGTTCATTAGTAGGAAAACATGGTTCATCACAAGAAAAGAAAGCATCTTCGTCCAGAACAAGATCTCCAAGCATCAACAAGACCCAATACGCAAACTCCAGGTTGATCAGAGAACTAGCAGGCATTGGGGAGATTTTTTTTGACAAGGTCGAGGAACTTAAACTGTCGGCAGTACTCAACTCCTCCAGACACGACGCTAGTAAATTGATCATCTACAGCGCTGATCGCTTCCAATTCGCAATAAAACCAAACATCCCAACAGCAGCAAAAAACTCCAAACATAGCGAGCTTCAGATTTTGGCACGACGATTCAGCATTAGTCGTGCTCAGAGAACCATTATAGAACAATGACCATAAACATCTTCGGCTCTTGGCATAGATTGCACGATCTTCAGATCTGACTCGTCGAGATCTCAAAATCAACCCAATAGGTCTCGAGATACAAGTAGTCCTTCTCAGCAGTTCGCCACGGCGACATCTAAACCCGAACTTCAATACATATCTCGAGAAATTGTCAGATAAACAACGACCAACCCGAGGCCAGTAAAAACATCATCTTTGTAGCATCTCTTAAATTCAGGAGCGAGCACAGAAATAACGTGGTTTAAGCTGAGAAGTTTTGTGTGGAGGAGGTTATTTTGGGCAGCGGTGAATTTTGATTTGGGTAGGAGTCTTGCGCAGACAAAAAGGATTTTTTTTTCTTTTGATCTCTCTCCTCTCTAACCTCGCTCTTCTCCTCTCTAACCTCGCTCTGATACCATGTTAGGATTTGATATAGAGAAGAGGAAGAGAGATTAAACGTTAAAAAGAAATAACTACATTGTTATATTGCTTTAAAATAAACTAGAAATTATAAAGCTATTTATAGGCTAATAAATAAAACCTAAAGCACTACCTAAGAAATAGGATCTCTCCTACATTTTTGCTAATGACCAGGTCAAACAAAGAACTATTCATTATTTCTAACAACTTCATCCCATCTAAGTTATTCTTTATTTTCTGGAAACATAATGCTGACACACATGGCAACTGAAGTAATAATTCACTTTGGAAGTTAACGTGGATTGACATTTCTGAAGGAACGTTGGAATGTGACATTTTACTAACTTTTGCAATCCAAGAAATATAATGGCAAAGGTTAATTTCTAATTTCACCCAACAGACTACTAATGCTCAGTTCAATCTGGCTCCGACTTCAGTAAATGACCATCTTTATATAAAAAAATGGTAGATAAAATTAAAGACAAACCTCATATCTATGGCAGTGTCTTTCATCCACATAATCAAGATTTCCATATTTGCAACAACAAAAAACATCATAGTTAAAAAAATTCTGAAACAAAAACATTACACATCAACGAGCTAGCGAATGATGAGTAGTAAAAGGGGTATAAAAATAAATACAGCTTTGCTAATTTGTAGTTTGCAGTTTGAAAGTAAGTTCTCCTTGATCCAAGTCGCATTGTTCCTCCCATATGAGTTTTGGATCCCTGATTATATATATATATATATATATAATTATATTTCAGAGCGAAAGCACACACCCCACCTGATAAAACTTGTTATATTTTTAAACCACATGAATATGGAAATATTAACCTTCATATTCAAGAGATATTTATGCAATTTAAATTTGAAAATGGAGAGCGTGGAAAGTGATAGGATTTGAGATAATTTAATTAGTTGTTATAAAGCCTAAATAAGGCTTGGCAGCAATTTAGCATTTAAAATACTTAACAATTAAAAGAAACGGTGTAAATTATATACCTCTAGCATGAAAATGACACAAGGACTGGTAGTTTCAACGTCAAATTCAGTGTTGTTTGCATCATGCATGTTAAAAACTGAACGTGTAAACTCCATGACTGCCGTTTGCACGCCAAGGAAAATCCTAAGATACGGGACATTGTATTCATGAGCATATTTTGCTGCCAGAATTTCCCTTGGACGCCTCGGTCCCCAAACCAGCTGGGACTAAAATACCATTAGCTCCCTGATAAGAAAAGAAAAAATACATATGAATATAATATCTGATAAAATCAATGTGTACTGTGCAAGAAAAAAAATATTGAATCTTTCAACTGATACAAACTGCATTTAAGTGAATGAATTAAATCACCTTTCCACTGGCCATGAAGTATACCCTATCACCTTTCTTTATAGATCCATCAATGACATGAAAATAAACAATGACTCCTCTATAAGGACTGTAATAGCTCCAAAATCAAGTCTAAGAGAAATCAGATCTGGTGTAATAGTAATGGAAATAAATTGATGTTATGTCTTTAACATGTAGAAAGAAATGGCATCATTACAAGTTTAGTCTAATCAAGTCTTGTAAAAAAGGGATCAATTGAAAGTGAAATAAAATATGCAAATGTGCAAAATTTCCATTATCTCTACTTTCTTTCACCCCTTAACTGATTTCTTATCAATGATACCTATCTTAATTTTGTAAAATTTACTAACACTCATGCTCCTTTTTTTAATCATATAATGCTGTTGGGGAAAATCCTTTCAGATGATCAGTCTAAGAGAATAAAAACCCAATGCAGCGGAAAACAACTGGATCGTGATTGTAGTGAGACGAAACAAACAGAGATAAACACCAGAACAGAAAGTCACAGATCTATGCAATGCAAAAAAATAAATAACACAGTATTTATAGCGGCACACTACCGCAGGGCAGTGTACGTCCACTTGGGGAGATGAGATTTTATTAATCACTGAAAGATTAGAGTTACAAGATTGATTCACTTTTGGAGGCTATACATAAGAAGAATTAACAACACAAACAAAATTCTGTAGAGTTTCAACTCTCTAGGATGACTTCCATTGTTGTCCAGAAGCTCCACTATTTATAGAGGGAAGTAATGAGTAGGGGAAACTGCTATATAACAACTCGGTAATTTGGTTCGGTGTCATTTGGTTCGGCAGAGACATACAAAGCTGGTTCGGCACTAGCATCAGCATTTGGACCGGTATTCTTCATAAAATCTAGTCCGGCAAATCACTATGCCATTTGGTTCAGCAAGCACAATTTTTCGCATGCTCCAGATCACCGAACGAAATATTTCGTTCAACAAATTTTTCTTCTTCTTTTCACCGCCCCAAACCCTGGCTCCTCTACACTGAACGAGATCTTCTACGTCTTCAACTTCTCAACTCGTCACTTCTTCTTCCTCCACCGCAACTAGGGTTTCGGCTTAGGCTCTTCCTTGTCAGCTTCTCCTCCACGACTTCCTTCTTCTTCGTCGATGATGAAATCAGGTATCACATCCAACAATCTCCACCTTGATACCATATTCCATCAAGCCATCTAACTCCGTCTACACTTTTATGCTCCAAGCAATGGATACTTTCCCAATGAGCTTCGGCAATGCCATTACTCATTACACTATGTCAACGAACTTCGGCAAGGTCATCGCCCGTCACCAAAGTGTTCGAGGTACCCAGTCCATGTAGAACCTATCAATCTCCCCCATGAAAACAAACGTCTCCATGAACTATCTCAACTCTCCCCCCGTGCCACCCCGTGGCACCTACCACTTCATTAAGCAAATCAAGTCCGAGCAATGCTCGAACTTAGCAACAGGCAACGACTTGGTAAACATGTCTGTTGCATTCTCCTTTGTGTGAACTTTCTAAAGACGAACTAGCTTCTCTTCACTCATCGAGACAAGGAACGACTCTCTCACCTCAATATGCTTCATCATCGAGCTGAATGCCAGATTTTCAGCTAAGTGAATCGCACTCTGACTGTCACAATACACATTCACACCTTCATATATGAAGCCCAAATCACACAACGATCGCCTTAAATAAAGCACCTCCTTAGCTGCTTTAACTGCAGCAATGAGCTCTACCTCTGTAGTAGACAAAGCCACAATCGTCTGCAACCCCGCTCTCCAACTAATCGTTGTCCCACCAATGGTGAACAAATATCCGGAGGTTGACTTCCTTCGAACTCTATCACCGGCATAGTCGGAATCACAAAATCCAACCAACCTGAAATCTATTCCTCTGCCGCCAAAGACAAGTCCATGGTTTGGTGTTCCTCTGAGGTATCTAAAGATACACTTTACTGCTTACCAATGCGCCTTTCCTGGATTCGCCATGAATCTACTCACCAATCCAACAGCCTGTGCAATTTCAGGCCTAGTGCATACCATGGCATACATCAAGCTGCCAACTGCACTTGCATATGGGACCTTCATCATATAAGTCTTGTTCTTTTCCGAGATTGGAGAGCCTTTACTAGAAAGCTGTATGTGCAAAGGCATGGGTGTGCTGATTGCCTTTGCCCCTTCCATGATGAACCGAGCAAGCACCTTTCGAATGTACTCCTTTTAAGCGAGGCTCAAAAGTCCTAGCTTTCTATCCATTTGGATTTTCAAACCCAAAATTTTCTTTGCTTCTCCAAGGTCCTTCATTTTGAATTCTGCATTTAGCTTTAGCTTCAAACTATGATTTCAGTCTTATCCTTGGAAGCAATCAACATATCATACATGTACAAGAGTAGGTACACCCATCTACCATTCTTTAAATGCTTGAAGTACACACAAGCGTCTTTGATACTCGATCAAAACCAAGTGAAAGCATAAAAAAGTGAAACCTCTTGTACCATTGTCTAGGCGACTGCTTAAGTCTGTACAATGGCTTCTTTAATTTGCAAACCCAATTTTCTTTCCCATCTACAACAAGTCCTTCTGGCTGCTTCATGCAGATGGTCTCATCCAAGTCTCCGTGCAAGAAAGTGGTTTTCATGTCCGGTTGCTCCAGCTTCAAGTCATGAGCTGCGACGATAGCGAGAAAAATGCGGATGGACATATGCCTTACTACTGGAGAGAATATCCCATCATATCCCAATCTCTTTCTTTGTGAAAACCCTTTAGCAACTAATCTAACCTTGTATCTCTTATCATCCTTTACCTTGAACACCCATTTGCAACCTATGGCTCGGCTTTTTGAGGAGATGGTACCAAATCTCAAGTCCTGTTTTTCTTTAACGACTCTAACTTCTCTTCCATAGCGCACATCAACTTCGAACTGTTACATGACTTCAAAGCTTCATCAAGGTCAAGCGGCTCCTCATGAACCACATGTAGGGCATAGTCAAACTGATCCCCAAGGCTAAGGTTCGCAAACTGCCAATCACCATACCTTTCGGACGACCTAATAGTCCTATGGCTGACCCGAGTAGGTACTGCTTCACCTAAACTTCTTTCAGATCCACCTTGAACTGAACTTCATCTAGATTCATGCACATTACCAACACTAGTAGAAGGCATCTGTGGACTATCCTATGATGTTTCATCAACTATCATCAACAACTCTACTCTTTAGCTGGAACATGGGAACTTCTTCCATCTTCTTGGGCCTATCAAAATCTTCTGATGTTGTAGGTAGCTTCTCCTTCGGATTGAACATAGCAGACTCATCAAAAGTAACATGTCTAGAATGAACAATCTTCCGATCAACATGGTTCCAAATTTGATACCCTTTGATACCATCAGTGTATCCCATTAGTATGCCCTTGTATGCTCTAGTCTCCAACTTGTCATCACCTGTATGGTGAACGTACATAGGACAACCAAAAATTCAGAAGTAACCAAGATACACTGCTTTACCTCTCCACTTTTCCTTTGGAATCTTCCCATCTATGGCTGAGCATGAAATTCGATTTATGATATGCACCGCAGTTGATAATGCCTCAGCCCAAAACCCTCTAGATAAGCACGCCGTCAATCTTAAGCAACGAGCCTTCTCCAGTAGAGTCATGTTCATCCTTTCTGCAACCCCATTGGATTGCGAATCACCGGGTGTAGTGAAATGTCTCTGAATGTCGTGATGTCTACAAAAGTCGAGGAACTCCCTAGAGCCAAATTCACCTCCATTATCAGATCTCAGTACCTTCAAGCTAGAACCAGATTGGTTCTCAACAAGTTCTTTCCAATCTTTGAACTTTTCAAAACTCTCTGATTTGGCCTTCATCACATACACCCATGCTTTCCGAAAAAAGTCATCAATGAAAGAGATAAAATACTTTACTCCTCCAAGAGAAGGAGTAGCAACTGGTCCCCAGACATCTGTATGCACATACTCAAGTACTCGCCTCGATCTATGGAATCCAACTCCAAAAGATACTTAAGTTCGCTTGCCTAACACACACTCCTGACAAAAGCCCATCTTGTCGAAGCTTTCTCCTTAGATCATCTTCTGTCTTCGAAGCAACTCTAAGTCCTTCTTTGAAATATGACCCAACCTAAGATGCCAAAGCCTTGTGGCATCCAGAGCATGAGAACTGTCTACTCCAACACACAACTCTCCAAGAACCGTAGTTCCTTTCAGCAAATATAAATTTCAGAACACATCTCCTTTCATAAGAACTAGTGCACCTCTCGTAACCTTCAGACCATCCTTCTCGATAGTTACCTTGCATTCCAACGATGCTAATTGTCCTAAAGAAAATAAGGACTTCCGAAGACCTGGAATATAGTGGACACCTGTCAAAGTGCGTATCACTCCGTCAAACATCCTGATCCTCAATGTACCTTCACTCATTGCTCTACAGCTAGCGTCATTACCCAGAAGAATAGAGTTTCCCTCTCGTCCAATGAAAGAACTGAAGTAACCCGTATTAGGCGTCATATGGAAAGACACCCCCGAGTCCAGCACCTAATGGTCTGAGACATCCGACACTGCCGTAGACAACACATCGTCAGATATAGACTTCTCCACCGCAAAGGATGAAGATCCGTCTTCTTCCTTCTTCTTTAAATATGGACAATCCTTTTTCCAATGACCATGTTTCTTGCAGATAAAGCACTCTCCGTCCTTAGAATTTCCTTTCCTGCCATTACTGGGCTTCCTGGACTTGGAACGCCCTTTAGATTGCCAATTCTTCTTATATTCTCTATCTCTTTCAACAAACAGGCCGTGACTACTACTTCCACCTCTACTTCCTTCACTTGTCTCCTTCATCCGATCTCTCAAGTCCTCAGATAGAAGGTCTAACTTCACATCTTCCATTGTCAATGTGTCTCTAGCGAAGATAAGGCTGTTAGCAAAACCTGTGTATCACTCTGGAAGAGAACACAAAAGAATCATTGCCATTTTGCTCCTCATCCATCTTCAAGTAACATTCTTCATCTTCATCATGAGATCATCAAAGAAATTAAGATGTTCCTTCACTGAAGTACCCTCTCTCATCCGCATAGTGAAAAAAAAATCTTCAGCAATATCAGACGGTTAGCCAGAGATCTCTTCAAGTAGAGATTTTCTAGCTTGGTCCAAATGCCCCTAGCAGTGGTCTCACTGCTAATCTCTGAGATAACATTCTCTCCTATAGCTAGCTGTAAAGTAGTAAATGCCCATTTCTCCATCTCCTTCCTTTCCGCGACTGAGATGTCAGCCGTCGTCTCCTTAGGGGCAAACACTATTGGATGTACTTCATTCCTCATTAGAGCAGCCTTCATCCTTGCCACTTCTCAAAGTCTTTATCCTCATTCTATTTCTCAATTGCCAACTGTGATCTTGACGCAATATACATCCCTTTAGTATAGGGTCTTGTAACAACTGGAATCGCTTCATCTCCTGCCATAGCGTTTAACACTCCCTAATCAACCTTGCAGCTCCGATACTAGACTGTTGGGGAAAATCCCTTCAGATGATTAGTCTAAGGGAATAAAAACCCAACGCAGTGGAAAACAACTGGATTGTGATTGTAGTGAGACGAAACAAACAGAGATAAACACCAGAACAGACAGTCATAGATCTATGCAATGCAGAAAAATAAATAACACCAGTATTTATAGTGGTTCCACTACCGTGAGGTAGTGTACGTCCACTTGAGGAGATGAGATTTTATTAATCACTGAAAGATTAGAGTTACAAGATTGATTCACTTTTGAAGGATATACATAAGAAGAATTAACAACACAGACAAAATTCTGCAGAGTTTCAACTCTCTAGGATGGCTTCCATTATTGTCCAGAAGCTCCACTATTTATAGAGGGAAGAAGTGAGGAGGGGCAACTGCTATATAGCAGCTCAGTAATCTGGTTCGGCGTCATTTGGTTCGGCAGAGACATACAAAGCTGGTTCGCCACTAGCATCAGCATTTGGACCGATATTCTTCTTAAAATCTGGTCCGGCAAATCACTATGCCATTTGGTTCATCAAGCACAATTTTTTGCATGCTCCAAATTACCAATCGAAATATTTCGTTCGACAAATCACCGAACGAAATATTTCGTTCGACAATTTTTTTTTTCCTTTTCACCACTCCAAACCCTGGCTCCTCTACACCGAACGAGATCTTCTACGTCTTCAACTTCTCAACTCGTCGGTTCTTCTTCCTTCACCGCAATTAGGGTTTCAGCCTAGGCTCTTCCTCGTCAGCTTCTCCTCCGCGACTTCATTCTTCTTCATCGATGATGAATCATGTAACATCCAACAAATGCTTCATAAATTCTACTTCAATATATAATATTTAAAGCTGTCTTTTTGGTTGAGCTATAAATAATAAGTCATAAAAACGATTTTAACAAATATATATTTATAAATTAGCAATTTAGATGTCACCTATCAAATATAAGAGCTCTTAATGGATTTTTAACTGTGTCCTTAGGAGGTGGAATCTTCTTTGATGATTAGAAGTTAATATTTCATCAATACCTATTCCCTCATGCAAGATAGTTGTCGGATCAATAAATGTTGTCGGTACGACGTCAGTAATTTTCGACCTCTTTCCGATGCCTTCGACATCTGAACTCTTTTTTATGATTTTTTGACACCATTTTGAAGCCCCGCCTTTTTGATGTCGGAAATTTTCATAGCTATTGCGCATGCTTTCTAGTTCTGAATTGTTCATCCTCTTGCTTAAGTCCTCCCGAGTAGAACCAAACCAATGAGTGAAACTTGGCATTCTCCTATGCTTAGTTTCTCATGATGTTTAGAGACTAATAGCCCTAACGGGATCGTTTATTTTCAGTTAAATAAATAAATTAAAGTAACCTCACAATCTACATTCATTTTATCATTTTTCAAACATCATCCAAAATAATTTTTGGGAGGATGATTTATATATTTTATTAATCAACGCTAATAGTATTATACCCGGACTATTTTCAATACGGTGATGAAGAAGAACACTAGGAATCTCCTAGGATTAATTCCACGATTCACTCCTTCAAATTTGTTTTCCAGCATAACTTTTCCGTTTTCAAAATTTCAGGCATTGTAGCAATTAGCAATAGTCATCACGCAACTACCTGTACTCCCACTGTCGGTAAATTTTAAGTCACTAAGTAGTTGTCGTAACATTAACAGCTGTAGGGAAAGCCATGTTAGCATCGAATCTCAACTGATTATAGAAAGATATTTGATAGATTTCTATAAATGCACAAGGAACAATAATGATGCCTTGAACTTTAATTTTAGCCATATCTAATCAAGGAGCAGGTATGACAAGTGCATTTCTATGCCCCCACGACCAAACATACTACATTTGATTGATATGTCTTGTTATAAATACAGCTCAAACTGCTTTTATGGGAACTTACACCAAACAAAAACAGAGAGAAAATAATACAAGTACGTCTTCCAAGGAAATTTTGGTACGGTGCACAATTAAACTTTTTTACTTTTTGTTTGAACTTGTGATCTATAAATTTCAATGCACTTATCTAAGAGTTATGAAGTCTTTAAGTAGATAAATATTTCACATTGTGTGCAGGCAAAGAGAATGAAAGATTTTGTAGTAGAAAAGAGAATAATAGTGACTGTGGACGAGGTAGAAGGAAATGAACATTCTCGCAAGGAATGTTATAAAGATTATGATACTGAATATGATGATGGTATACTAGCTCCAACGTTGAGATATTTACATTCAAGTTCAGGACATTCAAGTTTCTCGAATGATATTTCAAAGCCTCTTTTGCCTAATACAAGCAGTATTTCATGGGAGCAAGATTACTACATGCAAAGCTCTCATTCTTTGTTGCTGTTAAAAGATGTTGATGATCACGATCACGTTGTACCCACATCCTCCTATGGGCAAGCGGTCCTTAACGATATTTTTCTCCTTCTTAATTTCTGGAATTTTGATAATTGTTTATTACTGCTATGCATTTGTTCATATGTTATGTGAATGCATGGCTACTAGCAAAAATGATGAGGCTTTTGGTTGTACAACCAAACTTTTGGATTGGATTGCATAGGCCTAACGGGATCCAAAAGTAGTTTTTTCACCAACGCTTTAAATATGAAATCTAAATCGGACAAGTTCAAGATTGTGCACTCGGTAAAGTTTAAGATTGTGCACTCTTGCTTTTAAAGAAAATTTGTAGATCATTTCTATAAAATATCATAGATGATGAGAAAAGGATTGTAATTTTTTTTAACACTGAGATACTTGATTTCATTAAATGTTACATCCACGTTCATTATTCATATAGTATAGTTTTCATGCAGGATTCACAATCAAAAACACCATATTTACGTGTTGCTCCATGCAAGCTGATGCTCCAATTACATAATTAACTTATACACCAGCATTGCTCTATACTAATTCAGATCAGGCAAAGCAAGAGATGCCATGGCCGATAAAACACAAGTTAAATCGTAATGTTCTATTAAAGTTCTCATACTCCATATTAAAAATAAAATGGGTGCAATTGAGATACATTCAAGAAGCATATCCTGGCTCTAATTTCTTGACTATTTACCCCCGTGCAAAGAGAACTTTCTTATTTTCTTATGCAAGTCCACGGAAATCAAACTCAGATCTTTGGTTACTGAAACCACCATAGAGAGAAATATATTATCCTATCGTGTATTAGCATTAAAACAAAATTGTTTTCTCTATGTCATGCATCCATTGACTTGGTGACTTCAGTTTACTCCATAGTGGGATTATTTCATCAATAACTTCAGTTTTCTTCTCCGCGGTGTTTTTGATCTGCTAAGTATGCTGCTTTCATTGATTCTAGGCGGTTGAAATGGGGGCTGCATGCTGATGGATTGGATTGACTGTAGAAGAGTGATTACACACTAATAACTAGCGATTGGGATCGACTATTGATTGTGGTGGTTAGGGTTTTGCAATTTACTGTATGACTGTTGATAACGGCGGTTTAGGGATGTCAAGATTTAGGATTCGGTTGGCTTGTTTTATGAAGGTGACGAAGTGAAAGAAGGCAAGGCAGAATTATTTACTTCTATTTGGATAAAGCTGAATACTTCATAATTATTTACTACACAGCGTCGAATACTTTCCATTACATGGCGTTGAAAGAAGGCTAGGCAGAAACGCTTGTATTAGTGCTACCTAAAGCTGAATTTTTGTAGTGAATGAAATTGTACATGAATGGGAAAATGAGTGAATTGATGTATAGTGGATATATAAGGGTTATGATAATAAGATGCGGCTATTTCCCAATATGCCATTGTGTAAATTAATTAGCCTATAAGTCATTCTTAAGCTTATTTAAATAGTTAAGCATGACCCATAATTTTATTTTCAAATCTTAATCCTCTTATCAGTTTAATTATTTAGATTATTCTAATTAAATCTTTTGAATAATATTGTTAAAAATATGGGTGTTACACAATGCGACTCGCACCAAAGACTTCTCAAGGTCGCTCCATCTGTATCCACCTCTCGAAGGTAACATCATGCCGCTTATTGCACCGTGTCAAGCATCCTCGTCAATGCCACATACACCGTGGAAACTCCCTTTAATATTGGGCTCCACACTTCTCCAGGCGGCCTCGTCAACATTGTGCCTATGGATGAATTTCAAATAAATTACCCTATTGGATCTTTATTAGGCCTATGAAGTCTAACTGAATTAGAACATTTCTAAATTTCAGTTAAATAAAATCATTTATTTTATTTAAATTCAAATATATTAAGATATGAAATTAATTTTATTTGATTTAATTTATACATAAATGTATCATATACATATATGTGTGAGTGCATGTGTAACATAATAATCCGTAAAAGATATAACATGTTTATATGTAGATGTTGAGATTTACATCGCAACAGACATATTAGCTCATTTTGTATGTCATGTATGTTGTCCAAATATGTGCATGTATATGTGTTACAAAATACACACACACACATGTGTGTAAATATATTATATATAATATATGAACATAAAACATTTATATATAGATATATAAATATATATATATACATAAAGAGAGAGAAAAATTATTAAAAATTATTTATAATTCAAAATTAACATAGGTTTGCAAACATAATAATTTTACCATTTTAATTTGTATATATTATGAATAAAATAATGTTTTCATCCATAAATAATTAACATAAAATAATCTATTGACGAAAATTCAAATTTTACAATTTTCAAAAATGTAGGATCATAAAATAGAGCTTAGAAAAAATCTGGAGATTTTTCAAAGTTGAAATATTTATTTTTAAAAACAAATACATTGATTTCGGCAATAATTATTTAATAAAAAAAAATATATTATTAAAAATTCAAAATCTAAAATTTTAGAAATTTTATGACCATGAATGAAAAGTTAAGAAATTTTTTAAGAAATTTTCAATTAAATTATTATTTTTAATAAATTATAAACAGTTTTTATGAAATAATATTAATTATTAAAAATAATAAACTATTTAAAAAATTCCTGAATTTTTTTTATATGTTTTTGAAATTATATAATATTTTTCAAAAAAATAAAATTGAATTTTTAATGTATAATTATTATATATATAATAAAAAAATTCAATAAATGTTAATTTCAAAATATGAATATATGTATGATAATTAATTTTCTAATTTGTAAATTCATATTATATATAAATAAGTGTACTAAATTTTTTAAATCTTATATATGCTTATATGCTATTATGAGAGAGAAATATACACTAATATATATATATATATATATATGAATTTATTAATAAATATATATATAACAATTATTAATGAAAAAAATTGATTTTGTACAGCACACAACATTTTTCTATACATAAATCAAATAGTATAACAAACAAATTATGCACATAACCAAACTGATTTGTGACAACTACATCTACTTACAAAATTTCACATAACTAAACATATAATAGCAATATATTTAAACAGATACCAAATTGCTCATTATAGGATCATAGAATATAATTTAATTACTGTAATATGAATTAAAATTGCCAATTTAATGATGCCTTTTCATGTTGAAGCAATGACTTCCCTTTCTTTTACTTTCTTGATTCGTCAGATTGCCAGTCCGGAACCACCGACCTCTAACTATCGAATAGTATTATTTTAATTTTAAATAGAATGGAGAATCTGGAGTGGATTGAGAGCTATGTTTTAACTAGCAATGTAGAAGGTAATGGCGGCCAAAAAATATATTTTATAATTATTTTTAGAGATACATACACACACACACACACACATATATGGTTATATTAGAGAGAAACGAGGAAAACTTTTTTACCCATTCTCATTTGATCTCAACCCATTATCTCTAAGCCAATTCTCTATGTTTTAGCCATCCCTAGACCTTCCCAAAACCAAAATTTTTCAGCCCTAATGGTGGGCCTTAAACCCATCTAAGCCCAAGCCAAAATACTATGCGATTAAATCTAATTTATTCGCTTGTCGATATTGTATATCGATCGATATATTTATAACTGTTATAAATATATATATAATTATTTATTTCTCAAATCGTATTCAAATTTTATAATTAATATTTCATAAATATTGATTAATTTATAAAAATTATAAACTAATTAAATCGTTCGGTCTTAAGGGAATTCATCATTTCGGTTGTGTAACTCTTGGGTGTAAATTTGGTCAGCGATTAACATCGAACTATTCTAATGTTAACGTTCACACGTCACCTAGCAGGTGGTGTGACATTATAGCCAAATTTATCGTTTACTCATTTTCGGTAAAATCCAATTTTATTTTAATAAGCGTTACCCAATTGTGACATTTGTTTACACCAATTCTCTTCGTCAAAACTATATCATTTTGGACTTATGGAATTTGGTAATGGTCAAAATTCCAACCCTATCCACATTCAACTTTATAGTCCAAATACAAAGTCCTTGGTTCAATAATAACAATTATTATTAACCCAAATGCTCTGGCCAGAGACTTTGACTTTGAGTTGACTGTGATACTAACCGCATATAACTGAGGAGGCGAATCCTCTCTTAAATAGTGCTTCACTTCCAATACTTCCACCCGACCCAATTATAGTCACTCGATGGACGCCATGCCATGATTTGGCTATAATCAAAGCGGATCTTTCATATTGAAGATCCACGGTATTCTCAAGTCGAGAGAACTGTGTAAATTAGTCACATCGATATTTTCTATTTGACCTTAGTTATATTAACTGATGCAGTTCAGGCCAGAGTCGAAACAGTGCAAGATACGAATTCACAAGCCTAGGTCGTCCACGGTCTAAGGAAGGAGATTTAAGTCGTCCACGACTTAAGGGAAAGAGGCTATGACTTAGATCTTTAAAACGTGCACGATCTAAGACTACAGAAGGAGCGCCACAAGATAATGAAGTAACAACACAAGTGGAGAATGCGCAAGGCTTAAGTCGGCTATGACCTAAGGAAAGTATTTTAGGTCGACTACGACCTAATGAGTATGCTGAAGAAGGGAGCTCATGACCTAAGATAGGTCGCGTACGACCTACGACCTAGTTAGGTCGCGTGACGTGATGCAGCAGTTTTTCTCTTGAGTCGCCGAATTTTAAGTCGAGGCATTGATAAGTCGTTAGTTTTTAAGTCGTATGGCGTGGGTGTTTTACTGAACTTTGTTGTATATATGTGTTGAGTCGTCTATACTTAAGTCGTAGGTCGAGTGCATTGTATCTTAGGTCGCAGGATTGTAACTCTGTGTTGTAACTCGTTGAGTCGCTGAGTTGGTATGTTGTGTTGTGATGTTAAGTCGCTAACGACCTTACTTGAGTCGTAAGTCGTGAGTCGTGAGTCGTGTGTCTGTTAGGTCGTATACGACCTAAGTGTTGTAAATTTGAGATGTTGTGTGGGTTGTAATACAGGTGCCTGAGTCGTGATGGTTGAGTCGCTGCCGACTTATGATGAGTCGTAAGTCGTGAACAACTTAAGGGTCTTGATTGTAAAATGCTATAAATAGGCGTGTGTTGTACATTTGAAGGTTGTTGATTTTTGAATAAAATTCTTGTTTGTTAGCTTTGTGCTTTCAATTAAAATCGGTAGTTGAGTGTAATCTCCTATCTCCACCTTCGACATTCGAGTGCGCTCGAATCTTCGATCGTTGAAGCCAATTCGCGGAATCAAGTGCGCTTGATCAACGCTCGAAGAATTGTAGATCTCTCTTCACGGTATCGTGCGCGATCAACGTGTCAGAGATAGCTAGAATTCGATATCTTCGGATCAACGAATTTGGGCCATTCAGTATTCTTCATTCCATCGATTGCTACTTTCACAGAATCATCATTTTGTATTTCCGTTGCTGCACCATTTTGGTATCAGAGCTTGTTTTAGCCAATCATAGCTAAATCGAGTCTTGGAGCTGAGAATTTGAAGTTTGAAGTGTAGATTTGAGGGTTTTGATCACGGCTGAGAACAAGGCATGAAGTTGTTCGCATTTGTGTTGAACTATTGGAGATCGGATTTGTGTTTTGAGGCGTTTGGTGTTCATCAAGTTCATCGCGAAATTGCAACGAGTTGGAAGATTTTGATCCATTTCCTTTTGGATCAAAGTTCGAAAGTTGTTTGGATTTGCGTGGAAATTGTTTTGCGCACCAAGAGAATTTGAAGTGAGCCAAGCCTAGTTGAGTCGCGAGGTCGGGTTAAGTTGTACATCATTTGGTATCATCTTGAAAGTCGAAGCCGAGAATTGAAGTGTTTGTGAAGTTTCAAATCATGCCGCCGAGAAGAGCTAATCGACATCAAAACCTTGAAGCTTTGTATAGAAGAGAAGAGGCCGATCAAATGGAGCAACGTATGCATGAAAAATTTGATGAAGGTATTGGTAGATTAGAGAAGATGATGTTAGAAATGAATCAAAATCAGAGAAGGGTTTCACCTGAATCTAACCATGGGGGAAGTAGAGTTTCGCCACATTCAAATCGAGAGAGAAGTATCGATAGTAATCATAGAAGTATGGATCGAGGTTCTTATAGAAATGTTGATGATCGGAATGTGAATGGTTGAGATCGGAGGAATGGAGATCGAAGGGATGTTGGTGGAAGACGTGATGGTAGTAGAGATGCTGGTGGTCAGGATCGACATCGATATACATCTGATTTTGAAGAGGAGTATGACGGTGGTAGTGTTCGAGGACAAGGACGAGGTCAAGGAAGAAATTACTCTGAGTATGATCACAAGTGGGAATCTGGGATGATAACTGAAATACCGGAGTTCAAGGGTGGTATGCAAGCCGAGGAGTTTTTGGATTGGGTGGCTAATGTTGAAGAAATTTTTGACTTCAAAGAAGTTCCAGAACATCGTAGAGTGAAGTTGGTTGCTACAAGGTTGAGGGGTAGAGCTTTGGCATGGTGGCAGCAAACCAAACTTACACGTGAACGAATGGGGAAGTCAAAGGTTGAATCTTGGGAGAAGATGAAGAAATTGATGAAAGCAATGTTCTTACCTTACAATTATCAATCTCTGATGTATCAACGTTTGCAGAACTTGAGGCAGGGCACAAAGACTGTTAATGATTACGCGGATGAGTTTTATCAGCTTATTGCAAGGAATGATATTATGGAAACAGAAGAGCAATTGACAGCTAGATTTGTTGGAGGGTTGAGAATATAGATTCAAGACATGGTGAATATGTTTGATCCCAGATCTGTTGCTGAAGCACATCAGAAAGCGTTAGCTTGGGAGAAACAGGGTAGACGAGGTGGTGGTGTGTTTACAAATTCCAACAATCCTGTGAAAGGGGCTAGTAGCAGTGCAAATGTTTCTAAGGCTGTTGCAAAACCAGTCGTTAATGAAGTTGCTAAGACCAGAGTCAACAGTGGTATCAAATGTTTCAATTGTCAAGAGTTTGGTCACAAAAGCAATGAATGTCCTAAGCCAAAGAAGCGAGCAATGATTGTTGAGGTTGAGGATGAGGATGAGGAGGCTGAAGGTTCTAATCAATTATCGGTTGAGGAGGAAGAGTTATTGTCTGGAGATGACGGACATACATTAATGATGAGGAGGAATTGCTTAACACCGAAGCAGGAGGAAGAGACTAGCTGGTTGAGGAGTAACATCTTTCAATCAACGTGCACTATCTTGGGAAGGGTTTGCAAGTTTGTCATTGATGCGGGAAGCTGTGATAACATTATCTCTACAGAAGCTGTGAATAAGTTATCATTGAAGACAGGAAAGCATCCGAAACCTTACAAGTTAGCTTGGTTGAGGAAAGGTGGGGAGGTGAAAGTTAGTCGAAGGGCTTGTGTGAATTTTTCAATTGGAAAGAAATACAAAGACGAAATTTGGTGTGATGTTGTAGACATGGACGTATGCCATTTGTTGTTGGGGAGACCGTGGCAGTATGATAGGGCGGTGCAACATGATGGGCGTACAAACAGTTACAGTTTTATGTTTGAAGGCACGAAAATTACTTTGGTTCCCAAGAAACGACAATAAAAAGAAAGTAAGTTGGAAGATATTGAAGAACTTAAAACTTTGCTATCTTTGGAGGAGTTTGTCAAGGAGGTTGAGGAAGAGCCTGAAGTATTTGTATTGATCGGACGGGAGAGTCATGAAGTGGTGGAAATACCAGAAGAAGTAAAACCAGTACTGGAAGAGTTTGACGATGTATTTCCAAAGGAGTTGCCAATGGAGTTACCACCGTTAAGGGACATTCAACATCAAATTGATCTTGTTCCAGGAGCTGTGTTACCTCATAGACCACACTACAGAATGAGTCCAAAAGAGCATGAAGAGTTGCGAAGGCAGGTGGAAGAATTGCTTGAACAAGGGCGAGTTCAGGAAAGTTTGAGTCCTTGTGCTGTACCAGCTTTATTGGTACCCAAAAAGGATGGAACGTGGAGGATGTGCACAGATAGTAGAGCATTGAATAAGATCACAGTCAGATACAAATTTCCGATGCCGAGGCTTGATGATTTATTGGATCAAATCAGTGGGTCCGTAATCTTTTCTAAGATTGATTTAAAGAGTGGTTATCATCAAATTCGAATTAGACCAGGGGACGAATGGAAGACAACATTCAAGACGAGGGAAGGATTGTATGAATGGCTGGTGATGTCGTTTGGTCTATCGAATGCACCAAGTACATTCATGAGGGTGATGAATCAAATTTTCAGGCCGTACATTGGGAAGTTCGTGGTAGTTTACTTTGATGATATTCTGATCTACAGTGCGAGTACGGAGGAGCATGTTCAGCATTTGAGGAAAGTGTTGACTATTCTTCGGGAAGAACAATTCTATGCAGCAACTAAGAAATGTGTGTTTATGGCACGGAGTGTCTTATTTTTGGGATATGTTGTGTCGGAAGAAGGAATACAGGTAGACCAAAGTAAAGTTGAAGCGATCAGAGATTGGCCGCAACCCAAGACTATAACAGAAGTTCGAAGTTTTCACGGGTTGGCTTCATTCTATCGAAGGTTTATTCCACACTTTAGTAGTGTGATGGCACCTGTTACTGATTGTATGAAGGGTAAACAGTTTGCATGGTCAGAGGAAGCAGGGGTTGCTTTTGAGCGGATCAAGGAACTTTTGACGACAGCACCAGTTTTAGCATTACCAGATTTTCAGTTAGTGTTTGAACTACATACTGATGCATCCAAGGTTGGGATTGGAGGAGTGTTGAGTCAGAGGGTACGTCCGATTGCATATTTCAGTGAGAAGTTATCAGGAACGAAGATGAGATATAGTACGTATGATGTGGAATTTTATGCTGTTGTGCAAGCCATTAAACATTGGAGACATTACTTATTTCACAAGGAGTTTGTGCTATACACTGATCATGAGGCTTTGAAACATCTGCAAGGACAGGAGAAAATTTCAACAAGGCATGCATCGTGGGTTGCATATCTGCAGTAATTTACATTTTTTGTGAAACACAAATCTGGAGTTACAAACCGTGTGGCGGATGCGCTGAGTAGAAGAAATCACTTGTTAACTACCTTAAAGGTTGAAGTGACGGGGTTTGAGATACTTCCAGAATTGTGCATTGGAGATCCTTACTTTGCGAAGTTTGTGGATAAAGTCTAGAAGGGAGACACGAAAGAGTTTGTAATGGTGGATGGTTTTCTGTTCAAAGGAAATCGATTGTGTATACCTGATTGTAGTTTGAGAATGAAGATTGTGAAGGAGCTACATGAAGAAGGCCATGTTGGAAGAGACCGTACATTACAGTTGATTTCACAATCTTATTTTTGGCCATCAATGAGAAAAGAAGTGGAAAGGTTTGTGGAGCGATGTCATATCTGTCAGGTTTCGAAAGGAACTGCGACCAATGCTGGATTATATATGCCGTTACCTGTACCAACTAAGCCTTGGGTTGATGTGAGTATGGATTTTGTTTTGGGATTACCGCGAACTCAAAGGGGAAACGATTCCATTTATGTGGTGGTTGACCGGTTTTCGAAAATGGCACATTTTATTTCTTGTAAGAAGACGGCGGATGCTGTTCATGTTGCTCAGTTATTTTTCAAAGAAATCTATCGACTTCATGGATTGCCAGAATCTATTGTGTTGGATAGGGATACTCGTTTTCTGAGTCATTTTTGGCTAAGTTTGTGGAAGATGGTCGGAACGAAGCTGAATTTTAGTAGCGCTTACCATCCACAAACTGATGGGCAAACAGAGGTGGTTAACAGATCGCTGGGGAATTTATTGCGATGTCTGGTGAAAGATAATCTGAAGAGTTGGGATATGAAGTTATATCAGGCAGAGTTTGCTCATAATCATGCAGTGAATCGTAGTACGGGGTTCAGTCCATTTCAGATTGTATATTCGAGTTTGCCAAGGGGACCGTTGGACTTAACGGTAGTACCACAACCAAAGGGGACGGTTAAACGAGCTGTTGATTTTGTTGATGGGTTGACTGAATGTCATAAAATCGTCCAGGAACGATTGGAAAAGGCGAATGAGAAGTATAAACACTCTACAGATCTGAAGCGAAGAAGTGTTGAGTTTAATGAAGGAGATTTGGCATATGCTGTGTTAACAAAGGACCGTTTTCCAATGGGCACTTATAACAAGTTGAAAGCCAAAAAAATTGGTCCTGTAGAAGTCGTGAAACAGATTAATAAAAATGCTTATAAGTTGAAGCTGCCGGAGGATGTGTACACTTCTGATGTGTTCAATGTTAAGCATCTCGTACCATATTATGGGGATGAACGATCCGATGTAGAAGAATTTACAAATTCGAGGACGAATTTTTCTCAACCTGGGGAGGATGATGCAGCTCAGGCCAGAGTCGAAACAGTGCAAGATACGAATTCACAAGGCCTAGGTCGTCCACGGTCTAAGGAAGGAGATTTAAGTCATCCACGACTTAAGGGAAAGAGGCTACGACTTAGATCGTTAAAACGTGCACGATCTAAGACTACAGAAGGAGCGCCACAAGATAACGAAGTAACAGCATAAGTGGAGAATGCGCAAGGCTTAAGTCGACTACGACCTAAGGAAAGTATTTTAGGTCGACTACGACCTAATGAGTATGCTGAAGAAGGGAGCTCACGACCTAAGATAGGTCGCGTACGACCTACGACCTAGTTAGGTCGCGTGACGTGATGCAGCAGTTTTTCTCTTGAGTCGCCGAATTTTAAGTCGAGGAATTGATAAGTCGTTAGTTTTTAAGTCGTATGTCGTGGGTATTTTACTTAACTTTGTTGTATATATGTGTTGAGTCATCTGTACTTAAGTCGTAGGTCGAGTGCGTTGTATCTTAGGTCGCAGGATTGTAACTCTGTGTTGTAACTCGTTGAGTCGCTGAGTTGGTATGTTGTGTTGTGATGTTAAGTCGCTAACGACCTTACTTGAGTCGTAAGTCGTGAGTCGTGTGTTTGTTAGGTCGTATACGACCTAAGTGTTGTAAATTTGAGATGTTGTATGGGTTGTAATACAGGTGCCTGAGTCGTGATGGTTGAGTCGCTGCCGACTTATGATGAGTCGTAAGTCGTGAACGACTTAAGGGTCTTGATTGTAAAATGCTATAAATAGGCGTGTGTTGTACATTTGAAGGTTGTTGATTTTTGAATAAAATTCTTGTTTGTTAGCTTTGTGCTTTCAATTAAAATTGGTAGTTGAGTGTAATCTCCTATCTCCACCTTCGACATTCGAGTGCGCTCGAATCTTCGATCGTTGAAGCCAATTCGCGGAATCAAGTGCGCTTGATCAACGCTCGAAGAATTGTAGATCTCTCTTCACGGTATCGTGCGCGATCAACGTGTCAGAGATAGCTAGAATTCAGTATCTTCGGATCAACGAATTTGGGCCATTCAGTATTCTTCATTCCATCGATTGCTACTTTCATAGAATCGTCATTTTGTATTTCCGCTGTTGCACCATTAACCAACAGAAAACTATCGAGTGAGTCGTTCCATAGTTATCCAATAACAATTAGTACGTAACCCCTAGGTGCCTCCAGCAGTCATGCGTAATACATTGCCCAACATTTGGAAAGCGTTACATACTCCAGTCTGAACGGATAAATCAATATTCAGTCTCGATGCATCTTGAATAGGAACATTTAAAATGGTATATTTGTTTCGTTGCGATAAATTGCTCATGGTTACAACACTTTGTAACTACTATCACAATATATACCATTTATGGATTTTTCTATTAAATATACTTTTAATAAGTTATTAATTAATAATCACATTATATCAAGTATATAATAGGAAGAAAATACCTTTTATTTCGAACAAGATTGGTCAACGAGTTAGATATATGTAATAAATTACATAATTGCCCCTAGGGCATGCCCCTAACTCTATCAATCTCCCACTTGTACTTGGGGTCAATTATGGAATCTAATTCCAACTTCTCCCAGTTTTCTCAAAACCAATTAGGTCAGTCCCTTTGTGAATGGGTATGCTATTATGTTTTCATTATCTACTTTGTCGATTAACTCTCTCTAACACTGATAAACTGCCTCTATCATGTGGAATGATTTGAAGTATGTCTTTCGACTTCTAGTGAGCTTTTCTATCATGATAAATTTCATGACATTGTTATCTTATAACAATGTTATGGAATTCTCAACATTTGGAATCACCTTTGGCTCAATTATAAATTTGTGCATTTATATCTATATATATTGGTTTATTGTAGCGCTATTCAAGTTAATGTTCTCAACATTTCGTTGAATCGATTACAATCACTTTTATTTTGAAAAAATTTCAAATTAAATATTTTAACTTGAATTTTATCATTGACATGTTATACTCAATATCACTTATAAAAGTTTGTGTCCAAACGTTCCATCATAATGAGTTCGTTGTTTCTATAAACAATTCTCTAGTATTTCATAAATGCGCGAGAACACCTCAAACAACCATTTAGTGATATCAATTTGGATTATATATTTGCTCCATGTATCAAATACATAAACAAAGCACAATATCATACACAACATAACCTGTATGATAATTCATATTGCTAATGCATAAGGAATCCAACTTACATGTTCTCTTTTTAATAGGGTGCTCTTGTATATCGTTTTGGGACAATCCCTATATCTTTTATACTCACCATAAAAGACATCATTTACAATTAAAAATTGAGTATTAAAACAACTAAAGTTGATTTTAATACAAGCATATTGTTAAAGTCAACAACGTGTTGTTTACTTATAGTTTAGAAATATCAATGTACCATTTAACGTTCTTTCTTATGAACACACGCTTCCTCTGCACTTTGATTGAAAATAAAACTATTTGATATTATTATCAAAATACTTATTCAATCTTGATGCTTATAAAATGATACATGCGTATCATTTCTTGGATCATATCCAAATACTCACAAACCCAACATCGCTCCCACTGACTTTGAGGCATTTTTGGTTAATATGTGTAAACGGCTTACTCTAAATCATTATTTAGAATTTTTGTTTCAATACATAAGTATCAAACACCAAGTCTTATCGAGCGATAATTTTGTAAGTAAATATGAATTAACTTGAGCATGTTGAATACCGAATCTGTTACGCTAATTTCAATAATTAAAATTTGCGATATTATTCTTATCAACATTGCTCATTTAATTCCAACCACATTAGTCTTTCCAATAAAGACACAATCTCGGCTGATGGATCACATCTCTTTGGTTACGACCACCAAAATCATATTTTGATAGCGTACTTGGATTTCTTTTAGATTTACGCATCATACCATATAGAGTCAGCAATCTTAATGGTTTAATTGAACAACCGAGGGTAATGTATATTTTCGACATTAATAAGAAACTCATAGTTTCTCTTCGATGTGCGAGAATACTTATTAGACATTCTAATGTTATGTGTTCATTTGGGTTAGTTAATTTCACATCATCTCATATAATCAGTTCTATCTATGGATGGATCCAATTCCATTTAACTATCAAAATTTTCTCAAAGAAATTCCTTCACAATAAAGTTGATATATCTTGAAACAACAATTGTTTCTTAGTGCAATTGGAATAGGGATTCATAAACGCTTTATGAACCTTTTTATTTATAAAACTGATTTTAGTTTACAAAAATTATGTTCAAAACATAAATATGTCATTTGATGACAGACCTTTTTAAAACTTTTTGGAGATTCATACAAGATCCCTCATGAACAATTATTACGTGCAATCTTTCGACCCGCATAACCTACCAACTCCTTGGCCTAGGATATATTGGGATTTCTTACAAACCCTTATCTTGTATGATTTTGTAAACTGTTGTTTAGATGAAATAATATCAACCTTGTGTACTAATCTTAAGTACACGACCTTATAGAAAGAAACTAACTCAACTTCACTCACAATTAATCGTAAATTGTCCAACAATATCTGATTACTCCTTATCGATGCATCATTATGTATCACATGGAGGAGTGACTTTTGAGATTGAATCTATATTCATTTTTAGGTACATTTGGAATTCTTTCCAATATACACTTATTCGACCAAATCAAATCATTTTATTCTATTGCATGTTATTTTATTTACTTTTCTTTTACTTTATGTTCTATGATTTTATCATAAACTTACTCATGTACATGTTGGTAATAAATCATCGATGAATATAACAAAGTATGTGGAACCCTTTTGGTATTAATAGACTTGTGATTGCATACATAAATATCTATTAATTCAAAGAGTTCATCAACTCTTATAATGCTCCTACTGAATGGGTGCATAACCATTAATTGTATGAGATATAATTAACCTGTATCATATGATTCATAATCATATAGTAAAATTATTTCTCAAAACTACGGCTTAGTCTATAATTCCAAAACAACTGTAAATAATATTAGATACATATGTATTTTTGTTGCATCACTTTTACTATAAAAAAATTCCATAATATAGTTCTATTTCATAATGAATATTCATAATACTCATATTGAAATATAGTTATATCTATTTTTCATTCAATACCAAAAATAAACATTAATTCACAAATAATGTTCGGTACATTTTACGAAAGCAATTTTCGTAATTTGATGCAACCATTAGGTGGTACATGGCATGCTCCCACTATTTCCGTCGTTACTATAATAGCGTACTGAATTTAGAGGTCCGTCATTCACTTAATATTGTTAATATTGTTTATTTATTTCATATGCTACAACTAGTTTACAGTGGAGAGTTCTTTGATCAAATATCTTGAACTCAAAGAAATAAATGTTATAGAAAATAATTTTCTATATGAAAATACATTTTGGAATAAAAAACATATTTCATATTCCAATACTAAGTATCAATTAGTATTACAATTCTTTTTCCAATGTTTCTCTATGAAGGAGAAGTGACTATTCATTCTCTTCATTCTAACTTTACCTTAAATTACATCTATTCTTATACATTCGTTTTTCTTTCAAATGGTCAAACTATTCAAAAGAAAACCTTACTACAATATCATAACAAACCTTTTACAAAAGCGCATTCAATTATTCTTAACAGTTAAGGCATCAAATATGTTGCACTTTATGTAAACCGATCAAGATGACATTTCAACAATCGAGTTCTTAGATGTATCTCGTAGTTTATGTCTTGTGTTACATTAACATAATATGATCCTTTTGAAATCATTCAAGTTGAATACATGATCTTAAAATACTGTTTATTGGCTTACTTCGAATGAACTAACTTCATAGAAATATTGTACCCCACAAACTATGACTGTTCACCATATAACATTTATATGTGAAAGTACATGGATCAAATATCCATAGTCTTGAATTGCATTTAGAGTTCAAAAACTCATAAAATGCAATACACAGTCTAAACCAAACAAACATATAAGTGACCAACTTACGAATGTATTAAGTAGTTGAAATTAGGCACATGCATGGGTATAGAAACATTATATAACATGCTATTAGAATTATTAGTAAGTATATATTATACTTCTGTTTGTCAACTTTCAATTCAATTTGTTTATATATGTTAATTGACAATCATTTTATCAATCATATTAAATGCTCAAGTTTATCATTGTAGATAATTATAACATTATATAGCAAATGTTCTTACAATATTATAAAGGTTAAATGTTACCATTTCATTAATCTAATAAGGCTCCCACTAGTCTTTTATGTTTATCCAAACCCTAAGATGAAACATAGAAGTCATACAACTTCACTAGTGGGTGTTAGGACTCGTTTGTTTTGGTATTCTGACCTCGAGTTTGCTCAACTAATCATAGCCCCACAAACGATGGATAACTCCTTTTCGGTTGTATCACATACAACTCCTAACCTATTTTTCCTTATTCTAATCTCATTTCGACCTTGAGTTTGCTCAAAAAATCGAAAGAGATTATTCACTCATATCTACCATATCGTAATGGCCTAAGTATAGTATATGTACCTTGAGTTTGATCAACAAATAAGTATAGTTATTTTACCTCATCTGTTTAATATATTAATAATATTACGCATAAGATCCCTAGCTTAAGTTTTCTCAACAACTAAGGAGTACGTAAGTAATTTATTAATATATATATGGTAGAGGACAACATTATATTAAAGATTCATAATCTGCAATATATATATTGAGTGATATCAACTTATAGAATAATATATTTCTTATGAAATACCCCAGCGATTCAAGTTTCAGACACATTAGAAATCACGGTATATGTACATTTACATATGTATTCATTTCTTAAGTCTATTTGGGTTTCTTTAATGTTCCACATTTAGTTTATACACATATCGTATAAGTTTTATTGTTATATAACTTTTATATTTCATATTACTTATATGACAGTCTTACGTATAATGTATCATTAATTAAATCTTATCTAATTAATTTTGATCAATTAACTCTTTAATTAATTTTAAATTAGTATTCCAATATAACTTTTATATTGGACATATCTACTATAACATTTATAGTGTATACTATAATCTTTATAGTGTAACACACATATATCATATATATGTGTATTTTATTTAATTAATTAACCCTCAATTAATTTATTCAATTAAATAATTTTTATTAAAATTTATTAATTTCAAAATTTATCTTATATAAATACATGTATACTTATGTTATCTTAAACATTTTAAAATAACGTAACATATACCAACATATATAATACATGAACATATGCATTAATTAATTAACATATTTAATCAATTTATTTTATTAATCTTATTAATAAATTAAAATTTTGAAATTATTAAATAAATATTTTCAAACATTTTGAAAATATCATTATCCTTTCAAACATTTTGAAAACTTAGGCAGTATTATAATTTTTATAATAAACATGTTTTATTTTAAATTTAACTATTAAATTTAAAATCTTTAACATTAATTTTCAAAACGATTTTGAAAATTAGCCTAAGGCCCAAATTAAGTTGGTCCTTTTCTATTTGGAGCAACCTTTGAGCTCACTTTACCTTTCTAGCCAGATCGGTAACCAGGTAGGACTGGGTACTTGATTACCCAATTCCAATCATAGACATTACCTTTCTAGACACTGTACTAAGTGGGCAAGCTTAATTAGTTATCCCTAATATGACTAATTTAGACTGCATAGGCTATTGGGCTCTGATACCATTGTTGGAACTAGACCAGCTTGCAGCGGAAGTTATGGGTGAATTTCAAAAAATTTACCCTATTGGATTTTTGTTGGGCCTATGAAGTCTAACTGAATTAGCACATTTCTAAATTTCATTTAAATAAAATCATTTATTTTATTTAAATTCAAATATATTAAGATATGAAATTAATTTTATTTGATTTAGTTTATACATAAATGTATCATATACATTTATGTGTGAGCGCATGTGTAACATAATAATTCGTGAAAGGTATGATATGCCCATATGTAGATGTTGGGATTTACATCACAGCAGACATATTAGCTCATTTTATATGTCATATATGTTGTCCAAATATGTGCATGTATATGCGTTACAAAATATACACACACACACACATGTATGTATAAATACATTATATATTATATATAAACTAAAACATTTATATATAGATAAATATATATATAAAAATAGAGAGAAAAATTATTAAAAATTATTTATAATTCAAAATTAACTTAGTTTTGTAAACATAATAATTTTAGTATTTTAATTTGTATATATTTTGAATAAAATAATGTTTTCATCCATAAATAATTAACATAAAATAATTTATTGATGAAAATTAAAATTTTACAATTTTCAAAAATCTAGGATCATAAAATAGAGCTTACAAAAAATCTGGAGATTTTTCGAAGTTGAAATATTATTTGTTAAAGACAAATACATTGATTTCAGCAATAATTATTTAATATAAAATAATATATTGCTAAATATTCAAATTTTAAAATTTCAAAAATTCTAAGATCATTAATGAAAGGTTACAAAAAATTTCGAAGAAATTTTCAATTAAATTATTATTTTTAATAAATCATAAACAGTTTTTCCAAAATAATATTAATTATTAAAAATAATAAAATTTATTGAAAAATTCCTGAATTTTTTCTATAATTTTAGGAAATGATATAATATCTTTAAAAAATAAAAAATTGAATTTTTAATGTAATAATTATTTTATATATAATAAACAATTCAAAAATTCAATAACTGTTAATTTAAAAATATGAAATATGTTTGATAATTAATTTTCGAATTTGTAAATTCATATTATATATAAATAAGTGTACTAAATTTTTAAAATCATAAATATATCTTATATATGCATATATGCTATTATGAGAGAGAAATATACACTAAAATATATATATGAATTTATTAATAAATATATATAAAACAATTATTAATGAAAAAAATGATTTTTTTACAGTAAACAACATTTGTCTGTATATAAATCATATAGTATAACAAACAAATTATGCACATAACCAAACTGATTTGTGACAACTACATCTACTTACAAAATCTCACATAACTAAACATATAGTAGTAATATATTTAAACAGATATGAAATTGCTCATTATAGGATCATAAAATATAATTTAATTACTATAATATGAATTAAAATTACCAATTTAATAATGCCTTTAAATCCACATTGAAGCATTGACTAACCTTCCTTTTACTGTTCTTAATTGTCAGATTACCAATCTGGAATCACCAACCTCTAACTACCGAATAGTATTATTTTAATTTGAAATAGAATTGAGAATCTTGGAGTGGATTGAGAGCTATGTTTTAACCAACAATGTAGAAGGTAATGGCAGCAAAAAAAATTTTGTAATTATTTTTAGAGATGTATATATACATACATACATAGATATATATATATATATATATATGTGTGTGTGTGTGTGTGTGTGTATGTATAGGGTTGTATTAGAGAGAAACAAGGAAAACCTTTTTACCAACTCTCACTTAATCTCAACCCATTATCTCCAAGCCAATTCTCTATGTTTTAGCCACCCCTAGACCTTCCCAAAACCAAAATTTTACGGCCTTAATGATGGGACTTAAACCCATTAAAGCCAAGCCAAAATACTATGCAATTAAATCTAATTTAATCACTTGTCGATATTGTATATCGATCGATATATTTATAACTATTATAAATATATATAACAATTTTTATTTCTCAAATCATATTCAAAGTTTATAATTAATATTTCATAAATATTAATTAATTTAATTAATTTATAACAATTATAAACTAATTAAATTGTTCGGTCTTAAGGGAATTCATCATTTCGACTGTGTAACTCTTGGGTGTAAATTTGGCCAGCGATTAACATTGAACTATTCTAATGTTAACGTTCACACGTCACTTAGCAGGTGGTGTAACAATATGGCCAAATTTATCACTTACTCATTTTCGGTAAAATCCAATTTTATTTTAATAAGCGTTACCCGGTTGTGACATTTGTTTACACCAATTCTCTTCATCAAAACTATATCACTTTGGACTTATGGAATTTGGTAATGGTCAAAATTCCAACCTCATCCACATTCAACTTTATAGTCCAAATACAAAGTACTTGGTTCAATAATAACAATTATTATTAACCGAAATGCTATGGCCAGAGACTTTGACTTTAAGTTGACTTGAGTTGACTGTGATACTAACCGCATACAACTAAGGAGATGAATCCTCTCTTGAATTGCGCTTCACTTCCAATACTTTCACTCTACCCAATTATAGTCACTCGATGGACGCCATGCCATGATTTGGCTATAATCATAGCGGAGCTTTCATATTGAAGATCCATAGTATTCTCAAGTCAAGAGAACTGTGTAAATCAGTCACATCGATATTTTCTGTTTGACCTTAGTAATATTAACCGATACAAAACTATTGAGTGAGTCGTTCCATAGTTATCCATTAACTATTAGTACGTAACCCTTAGGTGTCCCCATCAGTCATGAGTAGTACACCGCCCAACATTTGGAGAGCGTTACATACTCCAGTCTCAACGGATACATCGATATCCAATCTCGATGCATCTTGTCTCGGAACATTTAAAATGGTATATTTGTTTCGTTGTGATAATTACTCACGGTTACAACACTTTGTAACTACTATCACAAAATATACCATTCATAGATTTTTCTATTAAATCTACTTTTAATTAAGTTATTTAATTAATATAATCACATCATATCAAGTATATAATATGAAGAAAATACCTTTTATTTCGAACAAGATTGGTCAACGAGTTAAATGTATGTAACAAATTACATAATTGCCCCTAGGGCATACCCCTAACTCTATCAGGTATTTAGTTGCCAGAAGCTAATACTATAGATGACTGCAGCATCTGTAGTGATTAATTTTGGGCCTCTAGATAGGGGATGTTACATATCTCTTTGAAACTATATTAAAGCAACTTAACCCTTTCGAAAGCATACTTTTATAAACAAGGCAAGTGGCATTTCTTTGGTAAGCAAAACAAAGGCTTCGACCTCTTCGAAAGTTTGGTTTCAACTCCATACCTGCCACCTTCCTCCAATCATTACATACCAAAGCCTTGATACCTTGTGTATTGGTTTTGACTTGGTTGGGGCGGAAGTATAGGGTCGAAAGGTAGCTACTGGAAGTGGTGAAACCATAAATCTATGCAAAACTGTTTTGTTGCCTTTTTAGGTAAATTCTTTTGAAATAACTTGCCTATTTGTAAAAATATGATTGGTTGCCATAAATTTTACCAAAATCTTTTATAAAAGACTACCGAATTTATTCAGAAATATTTAAAGATAATTAACATAGTGGTCTTTCCCTTTAACAAAACAATTAAGACATTTAAGTCCTCCTTCTTAAATAATTTAATTTACATAGTAAATTACTTAGGAAAAATCCCCCAAAAATCATCAAAATTCACTTTTACTATGTTAACTAACACATATAAATTTTGGGCCTAAAATCCTTTTTATAATAGCCAATTAATTTTAAACTCATTTATCGAGTTCTTCCTTCAAAAGTTCAAAATAAATTATCCATAGCTTGGATAATTACAAAAATTTAAAGTCATCTCCAAAATAATGTTTTACATAACATATTAAATCCTCATGACATTCGAAACCCAATGTAAATGAGTTTAGCCTTACAATCGAATAAAACATTTATCAACCATCCTTGTTTGAATCAAACATATCATGTAACTTAAGCATATCATACATAAAACTCATCGTATAGGATTTAAACTTAAACCTGAAATCAAATGCTCTTTAAAAACCGAAAATGAGATGGTTTTGATTATTATTCACCTTGCTTTGGATTAAGAACTTGAGATTTGTTCTTGCTTTATTATCCATGCTTGATTCCTTAGCTTTTAATTGATTTTTCTTCTCTTTTCCCCTAAATGATGGCCGGCTTGAGCTCTTTTTTGCTTATGTTTTTAGAGTTTGAGATTTTGAAATGAAAATAGGATTAAGGGTTTAAGGGTTGAGGGTTTAGGTGGATGGCTATTTGTAACGATCCGAATTTTTAACTATTTTAAATTATTAAATTTAATATGATTATTGAATAATAATGGTTAGAAATAAAACTTTTAATGTTTATTTATGTAACTTATTGAATTTGAATTTGGATAAAATTTTGAAATAACCAATTTCGATGATTTGGGTAATAATCAGTATTGAATTGAATTCTATGTATTGAATGTGTTTGTTATCATACACTAGAATTGAATAATAAATATTGAGTTATTTAGATAGTGATTAAATATCTGTTGATAGCTAAAATTCATTTGAAATTAATGGTTATTAATATAATTTGTTGAATAATTAAATTGTTTAAAATTAATATTGCAATTATTTAAATAATTGAATCTTGAATTAATATGAATGCAAATGGTATTAGAAATTCATTTTAATTTTTATTTAAACAAGAATGAAGATCATTTACTTTTAAAATTGAATTTAAAGGTGGATAAGTAGAAATCGAAAATTTTATATTTTCATTAACGTGTAAAAATAGCCATTTTGGCCACTGTCTCGGATTTCGACAAAACTAGTTTCATCGGATCCGTAATAGTGAATTATTATAGGATTTCAAGTTTCGTAGCGATCAGACTCGTCATTTGGCCGTGCGAGCTTGAAACGCGTAGAAATTAGTTTAAGGAATTCGGTTAAAATTAAATGATTTTGAAAATGTATCTTCTGAATACGATCGAATTAGACCTCGATTCTAGTTCTACTGCTTTCAAAATGGGGGTAAAACATTAGGAACACCAGGCGGCATGTTTCGTTTGGAGTTCGGAACGTTCGCGGATAGATTGGGTCAGAAACTTATATAATAAGCCGTTCATTCATTAAACTTAGAAGAAAATCTCGGCTGCCTTCTCCTTAAATGAATTAATGGTCGAAATTGATTTCCCTTTCTCCTTCGATATCTACAAATCCTTTCATCAAAATCAAAAACTTCCAAAAGGGAAAACGTAGAGCTCGATGAGATATATACATCCAACAGTGGAATCGTGGCGTAACGTCTTGGATTCGCCAAAATCGAGCTAGGAAGTCGCAAGCATTTTTGGGTTATTGCTTACAAATAGAGGCAGTGGGGTCAGTCGCGTTCTAGCCGTGGGTGGTGTCAGTGGTGGCGCACGCGCGGGTGGTGCCAGATGATCGTCCGGTCGTGGTCAGTGGCGCACGTGAAATTATTGTTCGCGTGGGGATGAGTTTCGGTTGCCTGGAGAGGGATGGAGCAATGAAGAGAGGAGGGTAACATTAATATGTTTTTTAGTTTTTTGAAGGGTTAATTAAATATTTAGTCACCGTTATATTAATTATAGAGTATCTTTTTCATAAGAGGTCCTTTTCAAATGAAACGAGTGGCGTTGGAATTGTATTGATGATGGCTATGTCATGGAGTTGGTTTGAAATTTATTTGAAACTAGAAAATTTTCGGTTTCAAATAAAAAGTGAGCATTCATAGGCTCACTAAGTACTAAAATAATTTTTATGTTAGTTAAATTTATATCGTGAAGTGATTTAAAATTTATTGACTGTTGTTTGGTAAACTTAACTGACATTTAAATTAAATGAATTAAAATGATAGGAATTTGAATTGACAGTTCAAATTTGAAATGGGAATTAAATTGTTAGTTAAATTCCCGTTTATTGATAACTAGGAAAGTATTTTGATATTTTGACTGATTTGGATGTTGATTGTGATGGATGCTATTGACTGATATTTTGGATGATTTGGATGTATATTTATTTTGATATACTATATTATCATCCTGTATATTATTTATAGTATATAAAACTATAAATTGGATTATTTTGAATAAATTAAGAAATAAGTTAAAATGATATATACCTATGACATTTATTTTAGATTGAAATGATATATATCCATCCTTGAAATTAAATTGAAATAACTGATCACTTGGCCATAGGATATAAAATTATATACGGACACCGGATTGGTTAAACTAAATTATTTTAAAAATTTTGATTTGAAATTATTTAAATGATTTGATTTAAAGAAGTAAAAATCGAATTTATGGAAATCGAAATATTTTCGAACTTGAGTTCGAATGTTGAAATTTAAACTGGTAACAGAATGTTGATTTGGCATCGTTTGCTGGATTTGAAGAAAGAAAACGATGATAGATAGACCTCAGCACTTGTGCCAATTTGAAATGACTAAAACATGACGGCTTGACAGGGCCAAGCAGGCTAATTACCCTTAGCGGACATCCATTCTTCGATTTTCTTGGACTTGGTCCATATTATTACTCTTGTTGTTGGTTTCGATTGGTGCACCTTGATTGTCAGATAGCTTCCCTTGATTCGATATGGGATGGATGGATGCGGTGGGCGGTCGTAGCTACGATGCATTACACCAGCCCTGCGACCCAAACTGGTAGTATCCTACCTTAGGCATTGCCTTACGTGCCCTGTCATACTTTTATCCCTATACGAGACCCCACGATTTTGGTTTAATGCCGTCGTATCACTGGCTACCGACCTGCAATTGGTTGTGCTAAATGCAAACTGTATGCCAATGCTTAAAAACGCGTTAAGAGGGATTAATGTAAAGGCTTAACACTAAGAAAAATATTTCTTTTACTAATTAGACATTATATATGGTGCGTATTCTACTACATATAAATATTTTGGCGGATCCTTAAGAGACGGAAAATCCTGTAACATCTCTTGAGTTACTCACGCACGTTATACATTGGATAAGAGATGTGAAACCCCGTAAATATCTCTTACGCTATTACACTCATGTTATGTGATATCGATTTGACTCACATAAGGATATTTTAGTCCTGACTCGAGTGTTTTGTCTTTTCATTACGCTCGGGTTAGCCCTGAGTATTTCAGCGCATCGAAGATCTTTTTCTGGAGAACGAAGACGAAGATTTGGTATATATTATTACTATCATTATTCATGTATCATGTTGTCTACTGCATTATTTTATTTATCTCTGTTGTATATATAACTCTTGTAAATGTTGTATAAACTTAATCAAATGTATAATATAAACAGCTTCATGAACTGTTTGTTTGATTATTATATTTTGTCCTTCCGTTGTGAGATTCTATGTTTGTTTTCTTCTTTTTTTCTTATTTTTCTTAATTAACCCCAATGATTATCTAATTTTTGGATTGTTTAAGTTGGACATATGTGGATTATTGTCGATTTAAACCTTTCTAAATGTGGGTCATCACAGTTGGTATCAGAGCTTTGGTTTAGCGATAACCTTAGCTTTGTGGGGTTTGACTTATTAGGGATAAGGTAGTGTTACCCTAGAATGAGTCTGTTTGAGTGTATATATATGAAAGAGCATACTTGTTAGTGTTATATAATGTTTTATATTGTGTTTACTTGTTCGTTGAGTTGTTTATGAATTCTGGTCGGTGCGTGGGATGCCATGATATCGATAGGAGTTTCTAAACACTTAAACGAGGCAAGTCAACATAATATTGTTTTAAAATCGGGTGAATGAAATAATTTTACCAAATTATATTTTATATATAAAACTATAACTTTCATAAGCCTATATAATTATCAATGAATGTTAGTTGTTAAGAGATGATAATATTTAATTATCATCGATTATTGGTTGAATTAAATTTAAAAACGAAAACTTTATGAACTCTATTTCATGAAGTGTTCGATAATTAAATTGAATTGAAATCAATTACAATAAGAATTTTTTACAACAATAAAGATGTAAATTAACAAAATATTTTCATAATAAGGTAATGAAATTTGTATGAATATATTTATAATATAGCTTATAAATAGAAAGGATTTAAAAATTGAGAATTTTAGAATAAAAAAATCTCAGTGATTTTCCAATTTGTTTTCAAAGCCTTCAAAATTAGTAATAATATTATTTGAATGTGTTTTGAAGAGAAATATATTTTGAAAAGATTTTTGAAATAAATAAAGGCATTGGACTCACTTTAATCGCTGGGAAATAATTCTGGAGACGACTGCCGCACCGCCAGTATTCATTTTTGAGTTTCTAAGTGAGAATTTCTACCAAAAGAATTTATTTTCGGTTAAAAAAGTTTGATTATGAAAAAAATTATTACAAGTATGATTTGATAAATATATGTTTGAACTTAAAAATTGAAAATAGTATATAAATAAGAAATAATTTTATAACTTATAAATTTGAACATGAAAGTAAACTAAAATTTAAAACTGTTGAACATTTTGGTTGAGCAAACAAAAGAAATTTGAAAACTGAGATATGAAATAAAATGATTAACTTAGGAAATGTTAAATAAACGGAGTTAGTAAAATGAAGAAAATAAAATGATTTTAACTCAAGAAAGTTTAAACAAAAGTGAATTGTATTGAAATGAATTAGATAAAATAATGAAATGAAAATTTTAAGTGAATCAATTTGTATCACTTATAGATTTAAGTAATATTAGGCTAAAAACAAATTTAAATTTGCTGAATGTGAATGATAAGAGAAGAGAATTTTTTTTAACTTAAATAAAATTAAATAAACAAGTAATGGATTAAATAAAATAAAGTGTAACTTAATAACGATTAAATGAATTGAATTGGATTTGAGTGGAAATAGATGAATTAGTAAATTGAATTAATTCCACTTAAGCTATGCAATGAAATAATAAAATGAATACGAACTTATATTATAAAATGAAATGTAGTTTAAGTTGTGAAAGAAATCGAATAAAAATAAATGAGTAAGTAAAATTAGTGTAAGTAATTGAATTTGATTTAAATTGGGTGTAAATAAATTGAAGCAAATAGAATGAATTTCAATAAAATAGAATGGTAACTAATTAAATATTAAATAAGTTAATAAAATGAATTATAAGATAATGTTAACTTAATAAGTTGAATGAAATTGATTGTGAGAAAAGGAAATTTTTTATTAATATGAATTCGAGTTATAAAATAAAATTTACTTAGGTAAAATTATTAACATGAATTTAAATTTATGAAATGAACCAATTAAGCGAATCACTGAGTTAACATGAACATAAGTCATGGAAAGAAAAATAAATAAACATGAGTTGTGTTTTATAAAATGGTTGTAATAGACTTAAATGTTTATGAAATGGTTTATGAATGATATTAGTGTTGAAAAGAATATACTGAGTGGTAAAATAAAATTTAATTTAAACAAGGTTAAATGTAATGATTTATAAAATGAACCATAAATAAATTTATATGGAATGTGTTAAAAAAAGGTGAAATAAATTGAAATTTGAATAAATTGAATGTAAATGAAATAGATTTGAATAAATTGGAAGTAAATCAATTGAATGTTAATGAAGTGTATAGATTAAATATTGACATTGGAAATGTAAATTGTGATGGTTTATGAATTAATTGGATAACTATTAAGTGTTGAACGGTTTCTTTTATTACAAATCATCCTTATTACTGCTTTTGATTGCATATGATTGATATGGCTGTGTATAGGGCTGGTTATTTTTCAATTTTGCCGATTTTCCAGCATTTTCCTTCTGAATGTTCCTAAGATTTCCTATTTCCATGTTTTCCATAAAAAATAACTCAAAAGGAATTCCTTTCGATAAATGATGGAAATGTACGGAAAGTTCCGCCATTTCCACAAAAATGCTCATTCCTTCCGAAAGCCTTCCCACTAAAAAAAACCGAGGTTGGCAAATTAGTTCCATCTTTACTGAATTGGGCTAGGCCCACACAAAATTTTGAGCATTATTGTCTGATTTTTACTTTTTTTATACTTGTTTTTTAACCAATACTAATTTCTGTTTTGTGAACTAAATGAGTTGTACCTTAAAAATGAATATATTATGGCCTGTCAGTTGTGCAATTTTTAAATTTATCGCGCATTACTTGGTTGTACAAGTATTTTATATTAGCAGGTGTGGTTTATATGCATAGTAGTGCCTTTGTATTATTGTATAAGTGACTGCTTATTCTTTGTTATTAGAGTGTTTAGAGTTTCTACCTAATAATTGTTTGTTCGCTGAGCATAGAATTACTTTTCACTCTGAAATTGTTTGATTCGTAAGTGACTGTCTGTATTAGTTGGTTGCACAAGTTATTATCAAAGTTTAATTTTATTATAACGTAACCAGTTCTCTAGTTTTTATTGGGCATTTTTCTGTAAATAATTCAGATTTGTGAATTGGTTCTCTTTTTGAATTTTCAATGTATTTTATACTGTATTTTCAGTGTATTATGTTTATATTTAGTTCTACGAGCTTATTCTATTCATATATTCAATCTATTTTGTTCATGTTTGTAAACTTTTAGAGTATTTTCAGTGTATTTTGTAAAGCAGTGTACTTGTTCTGTAAATTTGTATTTAATGTATTCCCAGTTTTTACGATATTGCGTGTATTCAGTGTAAAACAATTCAGCCCAGTGTGTTCTGTTCACAATAGTTGTCAGTTCATTTTGTACTTACCCGCTGCCAAGTCGGTTGTTTTAATTCCTTCTACAGGAAAAATGGAATCCCATGTTCCATTCTGTTTCTTCCATTTTATGCCATTGGAATTCCAGAGTTAGTGGAACGGAATTCAGAACATTGAGAATCATTCCATCAACAATTGGAAGAAAATGGAAATAGCTCGATTGGTAAGGAAATTTTCCGTACCCACCCCTAGTTGTGTATTGATGCTTATTATAATGATTTGGATTCAAAATTCATTCTATATGGTTCTATTTAACTCATACATGTTCTATATCTTATTATAAGTAACTATATTCTAAATTGAGTTGAGATAGGTACATACGAAGACCGTTTGGACGTATATAAGGATTTAATATGCTTTGCTTGCTTACTACGAACGAACTCACTCGTATTAGTAATAATAAGGTACGTATCTCGGATTACATACCGTACTTTTATATTTTTCCCTACGGGATGCCTCATCACTGAGATGGGAGTATATTTGATATATTTTTGGGTTATATATTGTATTGTCAAATTTTTTTGATCGAGCCGCGCAAAGAAGACTCTGCCAAATTTTCCATAAATCCGGGTATTAGAAAAATTTTGAGTTTTAAATTTTTTTATAACTTGTTTATATATATAAGTTATAATTTCCGTAAAACCGATATCAGAGTGGCATAGCGAGAGCGTAATAAAGGTTTGTAAATAAGATTTTATTGTTTTGTAAATTGATTATTTTGAGAAAATATATCGTATATTAAATTCTTTACTTAACGCCTTTTCGAGGACGAAAAGTTTTGAGTAGGGGAGAATGTAACGACCCGTATTTTTAACTATTTTAAACTCTTAATTTTAATTTGATTATTGAATAATAATGATTAGAAATAAAAACTTATAACGTTTATTTATGTAATTTATTGAATTTGAATTTGGATAAAATTTTGAAACAACTAATTTCGATGATTTGGGTAATAATCAATATTGAAATGAATTCTGTGTATTGAATGTGTTTGTTATCAATAATTGGAATTGAATAATAAATATTTAATTATTTAGATAGAAATAAAATATTTGTTGATAACTAAAATTCATTTGAAATTAATGGTTATTAATGTAATTTGTTGAATAATTAAATTGTTTAAATTTAATATTGCAATTATTTAAAGAATTGAATCTTGAACTAATGTGAATGAAAATGTTATCCGAAATTGATTTAAATTTTATTTAAACAAGAATGAAGATCGTTTACTTTTAAAATTGAATTTAAAGGTGGATAAGTAGAAATCGAAAATTTTATATTTTAATTAACGTGTAAAAATAGCTATTTTGGCCACTGTCTTGGATTTCGACGAAACCAGTTTCATCGGATCCATAATAGTGAATTATTGTAGTGTTTCAAGTTTCATAGCTTTCGGACTTGTCGTTTGGCCATGCGAGTTTGAAACTCACAGAAATTAATTTAAGGAATTTGATTAAAATTAATTGATTTTGAAAAGCTATCTTCTGAATACGATCGAATTAGGCCTCCAGACTAGTTCTACTACGTTCGGAATGGGGGAAAAACATTAGAAACGCCAAGCGGCATGCTTCGTTTGGAGTTCGGAACGTTCGCGGATTGGTTGGGTCGGAAACTTATATAATAAGCCGTTCAATTCGATAACCATAGAAGAAAATCGCGGCCGCCTACGCCTTAAACGAATTAATGGTCGAAATTGATTTCCCTTTCTTCCTCGATATCTCCAAATCCGTTCATCAAAATCAAAAACTTCTAAAAGGGGAAACGTGTAGCTCGATATGATCTACACATCCAATGGTGGAATCGTGGTGTAACGTCTTGGATTTGCCAAAATCGAACTAGGAAGTCAAACGTGTTTTTTGGTTATTGCTCGCGAATGGAGGCAGTGAGGTCGGTCGCGTTCTGGCCTTGGGTGGTGTTAGCGGTGGCGCACGTCTGGGTGGTGTCAGATGAACGTCTGGTCATGGTCGGTGGCGCGTGTGAAATTGTTGTTCATGTGGGGATGGGTTTCGGTTGCCTGGAGTGGGACGAAGTAGTGAAGAGAGGATGGTAACATTAATAATATTTTTTAGTTTATTTCTAAGGTTAATTATATTTTTAATCACCGTTATATTAATTATAGAGTATCTTTTTCATACAAGGTCCATTTCAGACGAAACGAGTGGCTTTGGAATCGTATCGACGAAGGCTACGTCATGGAGTTGGTTTGAAATCTATTTGAAACTGGAAAATTTTCAGTTTCAAATAAAAGGTGAGTGTTTATATGCTCAGAAAGTACTAAAATAATTTTTATGTTAGTTAAATTTATATCGTAAAGTGATTTAAAATTTATTGACTGTTGTTTGGTAAATTTAACCGACATTTAAATTGATATGAATTAAAATGATAGGAATTTGAATTGACAGTTCAAATTTGAAATGGAAATTAAATTGTTAGTTAAATTCCCGATTATTGATAACTATTAAATAGTTTTGATATTTTGACTTATTTGGATGTTGATCGTGATGGATGCTATTGATTGATATTTTGGATGCTTTGGATGTTTATTTATTTTGATATACCCTGTTATCATCCTGTATATTATTTACAGTATATAAAACAATAAATCGAATTATTTCAAATAAATTAAGAAATAGGTTGAAATGATATATACCTATGACATTTACTTTGGATTGAAATGATATATATCCATCCTTGAAATTAAATTGAAATACTGATCACTTGGCCATAGGATATAAAATTATATACGGACACCGGATTGGTTAAACTAAATTATTTTAAAAATTTTGATTTGAAATTATTTAAATGATTTGATTTAAAGAAGTAAAAATCGAATTTATGGAAATCGAAATATTTTTGAACTTGAGTTCGAATGTTGAAATTTAAACTGGTAACAGAATGTTGATTTGGCATCGTTTGCTGGATTTGAAGAAAGAAAACGATGATGGATAGACCCCGACAATTGTGCCAATTCAAAATGACTAAAACAGGACGGCTTAACAAGGCCAAGCGGGTTAATTAACCCTAGCGGACATCTGTTCTTTAATTTTCTTGGACTTGGTCCATATTATTACTCTTGTTGTTGGTTCCGATTGGTGCACCTTGATTGTGGAATTTCTTCCCTTGATTCGATATGGGATGGATGGACGCGGTGGACGGTTGTGGCTACAATGTGCTACCACCACCATACGACCCAAACTGGTAGTATCCTACCTTGGGCATTGCGTCACATTCCTTGTCATACTTTTATCCCTAGATGAGACCCCTGTAATTTAGGTTTAGTGTTATCGTATCACGGCGCATCACTGGCTACCGACATGCTTCTTGTTGTGCTAAATGCAAACTGTACACCAATGCTTAAAAACGCGTTAAGTGGGATTAATATAAAGCCTTAACGCTAAGAAAAATATTTATTTTACTGATTAAAAATTATATATGTAGCGTACTCTACTACATATAAATATTTTCACGGATCCTTAAGAGATGGAAAATCCCGTAACATCTCTTAAGTTACTGCACGCATGTTATACACTGGATAGGAGACATGAAACCCCGTAAACATCTTTGACACTGTTACAATCATGTTATGTGATATCGATTTGACTCACATAAGGATATTTTAGTCCTGAATCGAGTGTTTTGTCTTTTCATTACGCTCGGGTCAGTCTTGAGTATTTCAGCGCATCGTAGGTGATTTTCTTGAGGACGAAGACGAAGTTGTTATACTATTACTGTTATTATTCCTACATCATGTTGTCTGCTGCATTATTTTATTTATCCCTTTTGTATATATAACTCTGATAAATGTTGTATAAACTATAATCAAATGTATAATATAAATAGCTTCATGAACTGTTTATTTGATTATTATATTTTGTCATTTCGCTGCGAGATTATGTGTTTGTTTTCTTCTTCTTTTCTTATTTTTCTTATTTAACACCAATGATTATCTATGTTCCAGATTGTTTAAGTTGAACATGTGTGGATTATTGCTAATTTAAACCTTTCGAAATGTGGGTCGTCGCTCTATTCCCCATAATACCCTTGCCTTATTCTTTTATTAATTAACTTATAAAACCATTTACATAAACCCATTCTTTTAAATTTATATTTAGTTAAGCACGACCTCTATTTAAAATTTCAAATCTCAAACTCCTTATCTCTCTAATCTTTATATTATTGTATTTAATTTATCTAGTTAAATCTCCTGATAATGTTATTAAAATTAAGCATGTTACAAGCTCTCCACCTTAAAGAATTTCGTCCTCGAAATTCAGTAAGGACTAAATACTAAGCATAGAAATCATCTGTAACATCTCTTACTACCATTCTAGCTTACCTGACTAGCAACAGTCTATATAACAAAAATATATAACATACCCTCATAGCAGTTCTGGATAAGTATCTCTAATTCTGCCTTCTGTCCTCCAAGTGCAGTCCTTCTCATTGTCGCTCCACTGAACTTTCACCAACTTGACTGTCTCGTTCCTTAACCTCTTCTCATCTCTCGCCACAACCCAAACTGATTGTTTTACAAAAGTCAAATTAGGTTCTACTACAAAATCATCCAACTCTGTCAAAGGAATATTAGTCTTTGGATCATGCACATACTTACGAAGATGAGATACACAAAACACATTATGGACACCTATTATACTTCTCGGCAACTCTACTATGTATGCAAGCTTTCTGATACTATAATAGGGAACTATTGGCATCAAAATTGGCCACCAACCCCCAATTATGCGAAAACTCCAATATCAAATCCAATCATAGAAATATGAAGAAAAATAAATGAAGAATAAAATTAAAACAACTAGAAAGCAAGTAAAAGGCGACAAGATTTATAGTGGTTTGGCTAACTCTGACCTACGTACACTCCCAAATAATTCTTTTTATTATACTGAAGATTTTTTAAAGTTATAATCTGAAATCCAAGAATAAAATTGACAGAGTGTAGCCTAAATTAAAGATGAAGAGAAGCAAAAAGAAGATCTTTTTCTGACGCCATGCCTACTATATTTGTAGGGGAAGACGTGCACGGATCGAGCCGAAATCTTGGCAGAAGGTTTTGGAGGCCAAAACGAGGCCACCCAAAAATTTCCAGGTCTATTGGAGCCCATAATAGGGGTCAGTACTGACCCCTATTTTGGTGTCCAATAGGTCTGGAAATTTTTGGGTGGCCTCCTCTTGGCCTTCAGAACCTTCTGTCAAAATTTCATCTCGATCCGTGCACGTGTTCCCCTATAAATATAGCAGGCATGGCGTAAGAAAAAAGATCTTCTTTTTGCTTCTCTTCATCTTCAACCTAGGCTACACTCTGTCAATTTTATTCTTTGATTTTGTATTGTAACTGTAAACAATCTTCAGTATAATAAAAAGGATTATTTAGGAGTGGACGTTTGCCAAAGTTAGCCAAACCACTATAAATCATGTATCCTTTTACTTGCTTTCTAGTTGTTTTAATTATGTTCTTCATTTATTTCTCTTCATATTTCTTTGATTGGATTGATATCGGAGTTTCCACATAACTAGGCGTTGGTGGCCAATTTTGACGCCAACATTTTGGTGCTTTCACTGAGAAGGCTTGCACATGTGGATTTAGAAGCTAGGAGTCTAAATTTTGAAGCTGGGATACTTGGATATAGAAAGCAATGGTGAGACAATCAATAAGGAGAATGCTACCAGAAAGAAGTCTCCATGGAGGGAGTCAGGAGGCTTCCTCAAGAGCCGGAGCTGATCAAGCATCTATCTACATCACCAGGGATGAAATGGAAATAATGATGGATGCTATGTAGGAGAGGATGCTGAAAAGGCAGGAGGAGATGATGTAGAATCTATTCCGATAAATTGGAAAGGCTTGAGCCATAGGATTTGTTGGAATGCAAAACCAAGGAGCTGGAATGATAGGAACTACTAGAGCTATGGACCAAGGAGTTGAGGTGGCAGGAATCGCTGGAAATCAGAACCGGAAACATGGAAACAGAGCCAATGGATGAAGGAGTGGGGTAGAGCAGCCGGGGGTAGTCCCTTGCCATCCTAGAGAGATCGGCACCAATCCCTTCAGAGGGATCAGTACCGATCCCCAAAGGCTAGAGGGCATGCCCCCGCGTCTAGTTGATTGTGATGGTGGAGGATTTGTGGTCAATCCTGTGGAGCTTGGTGCGAATCAGAATTTGGATGCTTTTCTGGAGGAATATGTTCCATAATTTCCTCGTACACTCGGGAGACAACTTGGACATGATGATAGGAGACTGCCACCGAAAGACTATGACAGGTTTGTAGAGACGATCAGGCGAGCTATGTGTAGAGGGTTGTTGAACAGGGATCTGGAGGATGTGAATAGAAGTCCACAGTCTAAATATCAGGAATTCTCGGAATCCATCAGAAATCAAATTACCGACATTGGAAGCTTATGACGGAAAGTTGGAGCCAACTATGCATATGATGAGGTATATACGGCACATGGAAGTATTGGGGACATTGGAAGAAGTCCTGACACGATGTTTCCCCTTATACATAACGGATGTAGTTATGCTATGGTTCAGATAGTTGGAGAGCGGTTCTATTAGCTCATGGATGGAATTTGTCGAAAGATTTATGAAACGGTTGGATACTTAAGGACGCCTTCTGTATCGAAGGCCGAGGAGGGAACCCTTCGAACATGCAGGGACATCAGAAAAGCGCTGCCTATTCCATGAGCTGGATGGGCATAATACAAATGATTGCGGGCATTTAAGGATATCATTGAGGAACACATGAGGAATGACCAGTTAGAATAATACGTAAGGACTCAGACAGCTGTTCAAACCAGCCAATTTCCCATCGAGTTAGAAAACGGCCGATCGAATTTATAATGAAAATAACCACAAGCGCACGGCGTATAATTTTAGTACGTGGCGAGTATGGATCGATCCGTAGGAAATTGTTTAGATTTTTTAAAATTCTATTCAATCAAATTAACCAAAGTTGATAGTTGTTTAAGCTAAAAATGTAAGAAAACTAACAAAATGAAATGGATAAAAATATGAGAGTAGAAGGCAATTTAGAGATAAATCCACTCTCTAGATCACATATTACAACAAAATATGAATTATGATCCCTCTCTTTTGGTCATTAGTGAATTTAATTGATGTGTTTATCATAAGTATGGCCTATTTGTGCTATTAATTAGCTCAACATAAGCCATAAAACTATAACACAACCAATAAATCACTTTTAAATCTCATGAAAAATGATAATAAAGTTGAAAATAAAAGGGGATTTTTACTTCAAGGGCTTATTTGTGCAGGGTAATAAGTTTTAAGGACACTATTTCTAAAAAATTAGTTTTAAGGATATTTTATAGGAAAAAGATAAAAGAATTTATCATTTTCAGTTATACAGAAATAATGATAAAAGGATTTATCATTTTCCTGTATAACTTAAAAAGATAAATGAATTTATCGTTATCCAGTAAATTGTCCTTAAAACTAATTATTTAGAAGTGTTGTCCTTAAAACTTATTATCCTGAAAATAGAAGCCCTTCAACCTAATTTCCACAAAATAAAATCTATTTTAAGAATGGCTTATTAACTATTGATTAGAAATATAGACCATCAAATTTTGATTTCAACATTCACTTCATTACCATAATCATATGTAGACGAAGAGGTAATATGTGTTTGTGTTTGTTTAAGCATAGCCTATTTGGTGTCAGCAATATAGGCTATCAAATTCAAAGCTAAAACAACAAATTTTAAACCATTCATACATTGCCATTAAGCACAAAAAGAGATCAAAAATATCAAATTATGTTGAATCTACATTATTAGAGAGCTTCATTACCCTTAAATTGAAGGGGTTTAGCTTCTCATATTTGTTATCATATCAACAAATGTAGCATTCAACATGAAATAAAAACAAGAGGAAAAAGAGACCAAAATGAAAAGGGAGCTAATTAAAAAGAAATAAAAAGTAACCTACTTGCATAAGAAATGAAGCTACACTACTAACATGAAAAGAAAAAACAAGTGAATAAAAAAGGTCCAAGAATTAACATTGTAAAAAAAGAGAATTACATGAAAGAAAAATGGCAAAGGAGCCATGAAAAGAGAAAGAGAGCTTGTATTTTATTTTGAGCCTAAACTAAACTAAAGAGGCTAAGAGAGGAGAGTTACATGAACATAAGGGGTATTTATACATGTTTTGAAACCCTATCCATTTTTTGGAAACAACCCAAACTACCCTTGAGGAAGTGTGGCCACCAAGTTATCATTAGCATGAGATAATCTTCCATTAAGTGAGCATGAAACTTTAATGGCCATTAGCATGTGCATTAGCTTCTAATTTGTACATCAAGGTAGATGGATAGGTGGGGTCCTCCATGATTCATGAAATGAATTATGTCCATCTTCATTTGCTTATCTTCTCTTGTACATGCATATTTCTTCATGAAACCCTCTTGTAATTGAATTCAAATTCCTACAAAATAACATAGAAATTTTCAAGTAAATTTTCTCAAATTACAATATGCACAAAAATGACCATTTTGCCCCTATATGAAGATGAATATATGATGATTTGAAAATAATTTGATTTTTGGTTTAAACATGTTAAAATACCCTATATGATCATTTATTTAATTAAATTCAATTGAATATGGAAGTAAAAATATGCACATCAGCTGCGACGGTGGAATAGGAGCAGCCACCGTCCACCTCGAATGAAACTGGCACTGGATCAAGGCATCATCGTCAACTTGTCATCAATTGATCGGGATGGTATGGAGTAAGTAGAAAACCCCATAGTAAGATAGCTAAGTCACTTACACATTCACGGGATCGAGGACGGTCTCTAGGCATGCTCTGAGATGATGATAAACTGTAATGCTAGGGTTTATGAAATTTGTTTTTTTCTTTCTTCTTGTTTGCTTCGAACTCTTATTTTTTTGGTTTTGTTCGAACTCTGGTTTATTGGTTGTGCGGACTCTTTTATATGCACTTAGGAATGCTTAAATCTGGATCAATGTAGTGGATAAAATAGGTCGTCGGGTATGGACTATGCATGGTAAGGGGTAAGTCGCTTCGCTCGAACATGATGGATCGACCTACTCAGGTCGTCGAGTACGGATTGTGCTCGGCAAGGATCCGGAGAGATCAAGGTTGTTAGGTATAGACTATGCCTGGCAAGGGGTAAGTCGCTTCGGTCGAACGTGATGGATCGACCTACTCAGGTCGTCAAGTACGGACTATGCTCGACAAGGATCCAAAGAGATCAAGGTCGTCGGGCATGGAATATGCTCGTATGGGATGGGTTGCTTCGCACGAATGCCATGAATCGGCCTACTCAGGTCATCAAGTACGGATTGTGCTTGGCAAGGATCCGGTGAGATCGAGGATTTGGATTAGGATAACAACCCAGAGAGGTTATGGATTTGGGTATTAGCTTCGAACGGCTATGGATTTGGATATGGGTCCAAAGCAATTTGGGATTTGGCCGACACCCGGTGAGGTCGAGGGTTTAGAGAAAACGATCTAGAGAGATCGCGGATTCGGGATTGGATATCGACTCAGAATGGTCATGGATTTCACTAACGATTCGGAGAGATCATGGGTTTGGATTGGCAATGGATTGGATAATATGGCTATCGATGGATTATGGACTTCAGATTTTGGATTTATGGCATTCGAAACACGCCTTGCTATCGCAAGGCATGTTTTGGAAGCAAAGTGTTAACCCGCCTTTTGGCAAGACAGTACACAAGTGGATTTAACCCAATGGACTTCATGATCATCAAGAAGGAATGCCTGGAGAAACGGTTACCAAGCTCAGAGATCGGTTATAAACGAGACTATGGACGATGGTCAAGTAGATTCAGATTGGATCACTAATTTTTTTCCCAATCAAAGTGAAATTGATATGATGTAATAAGGAAGGCCTCATGAGGCTAAGTTTCAAATTTCAAGTCGAATGGAGCCCGTATGTTAGAGTTATGGGCAACAGAAGAGGGATCGGTTCATATTCAGATCAGCAGGACAACTCAATGATGGTCGCTCCATAACTCAACAACCACAAGGTGGACTGAAGTGAAGCTTTGGAAAAAAATGAGAGGGGACCCTAGGAAGTCTACTCTAGGAATCTCATGGCATTTTGAGGAGATGGAGGGATCGACATCTATCCATCTAGAGGGGTCGGCCCTCTTTCCTCATAAGGATTGGCTATACACAATTTTCTAGCAAAGATCGATCGATATCTCAACATCTACACATCCAATTGGCATGAAACTTGGAGGCTAAGCATAATGCAACATAGAGAAGCTCCCTCTAGGGATCACATGTAATTTGGAGCAAGTTGGAGGGATCAGTACATATCCCTCTAGAGGGATTGGCAAAAGTCAGGGTACATGCAATACCACTTCACGGGAAATGCGATATCTCACAAATAGTATGTCAAAATTGCACGAAATTCGAGGAGCAAGTAGCTAACACCAAGGGGAACCACCCAGAGGGATCGCACCCTATTTGGACACCAACAGAGGGGTCGATACCCATCCCTATGCGGGCTCAAAAATGGGTCGGCAGAAATCAGGATTCACTCAACATCACTTCATGGAAAATGCAATATCTCACAAACTGTATGTCGGAATTGCGCGAAATTTGAAGAGCAAGTAGCTAAAACTAAGGGGAATTAGCCAGAGTGATCGCACCTCATTTGGACACCAAAATAGAGGTCAGTACCGACCCCTAGTATGGGACCCAATGGGCCTAGAAATTATTGGGTGGCCTCATCTTGCCTTCCAGAACCTTATGTTAAAATTTCAGCTCGTTCCATGCACGTCTTCCCCTATAAATACAGAAGGTTTGGCATTAGAAAAGGGATCTTCTTTCTGCTTCTCTTCATCTTCAACGTAGGCTACACTCTGTCAATTTTATTTTTGGATTTTGGATTGTAACTGTAAACAATCTTCAGTATAATAAAAAAGGATTATTTGGGAGTGGACGTAGGCCGGAGTTAGCCGAACCACTATAAACCTTTTCTCCTTTTACTTGCTTTCTAGTTGTTTTGATTTTGTTCTTCAACTATTTCTGTGATTAGATTAGATATTGGAGTTTTCGCATAATTGGGTGTTCGTGACCAATTTTGATGCCAACTGGAACAAACCAACATATCTCTGTGCCAGTTTCCGTTACTTTCTAAATCGTACCACACCCTTCACCAGTGATACTTTAATGAAAACTCTATCTCCAACCGAGAATTCTATATCTTTATACCTTTTATCTACGTGACTCTTCTATCTAGACTGAGCTTCCTTCATTCTTTCTTGGATCAACTCAGTCTTCTCTGTCCCTTCTCTAACTAGATCTGGACCCAAGACTAATTTGTCTCCTGTTTCCAACCAACATGCTGGTGATTTGCACGGCCTTTCATACAAAGCTTCAAAAGGCACCATTCCTATACTAGTCTGATAACTGTTATTATAGGAAAACTCAACTAAGTGTAGGCGATCTTCCCAAGATCCACCAAAGTCTAGCACACAAGCTCTCAATAAATTCTCGAGCAACTTATTAACCCTCTTTGTCAGCCCATCCGTCTAAAGGTTATACACAATACTCAGTTTGAGCTTGGTACCTGATAGATCTTGTAGACTCTTCCAAAATTCACTAGTAAACAAGCATCTCTGTCACTGACTATACTACTAGAAATTCCACGCGGTCTAACTATGTTCTTCATGAACAACTTAGCTAAAACATGTGCCGTCCTGGTTGACTTAACTGGAATGAAACGAGAACTCTTGGTCAACCTGTTCACTATGACCCATATACTTTTATTTCCTCTATTCGACCTTGGAAACCCATATATAAAATCTATCAATATCGAATTCCATTTCCAAACTGGAATCTCCAAAGGTTGAAGCAAACCACTCGACTTTTGATGTTCGGCCTTCATTGTTGACAGTTCGCACACTGCCTAACCCATAAGCCAACATCTTTCTTCATACCTTCCCAACAGAAGCTTCTCTTTATATCTTGATACATCTTGGTACCTCCTTTGGATCGATGACATTCTCCCAAAACTTCTTTCCTCAAGTCCTCAACATTCGAAACACACAACCTTCCCTTCTTTCTCAACCATCTCCTCTTGTCAAGACTAAAATCCTTTAGATCATTGGTCTTCGACCCAACCTCAAGCCTTTTAATCTTCTTGGCTAATAATGGATCCTCTTTCTGCTTAGAAGTAATCCTTTCGATCAATACTGGTCAAACTTCCAAACAGGACAACATGGCGGTGCTCTGACAAGAGTTAGCAGTTGATCTTAACTACACACTAAGAATAGTCAAAGCTTCTAAATCTTTCCATTCTTCCAACATAGCTAACACCACATTCTGATATTTTCTGCTAAGAAAATCCACTACTTTATTTCCATTACCAAGCTTATACTCAATACTAAAATCATAAGCTGCTAAAAACTCCAGCCACCTCTGCTGTCTTATATTCAACTCCTTCTAAGAGAATAAATAACTTAAGGACTTATGATCGGTATATAGCTCAAATCTCTCCCCTAAGAGATAATGTCTCCATACCTTCAATATGCATATCACCGCATCCAATTCTAAATCATGAGTAGGATATCTCACCTCATGCTGTCTAAGCTATCGTGAAGCGTAGGCAATGACTTTACCCTTCTGCATCAACATAGCTCCTAATCCAGTTTCTCATGCATTGTTATACACCGCTAACCCTTGGTTTCCCTCTAGAACCATTAACAGAGGCGTATTAGTCAAAAAATGCTTTAACTTAAGGAATGCTTCCTCACATTTATCAGACCAAACAAACTTCATGTCCTTCCTGGTTAACTTAGTCAAAGGCACTGCTATTCGTGAGAAATCTTTAATGAATCTTCAGTGATAGCCAACAAGTCCAAGAAAACTTCTAATCTCGGTCACCGTCTCTATTCTCTTCCAGTCATTCACTGCTTCGACCTTATCTAGATCAACTGACAAACCCTTCTCTGAAACCACATGACCCAGAAACTTAACCTCTTTCTTCCAAAAATGACATTTGGAAAACTTCGCTTTCAGCTGATGCTGCTTTAGCGTCTCAAGCACTACTCTTAGATGATCTTCATGCTCCCTTTAATCTTTAGAGTATTCTAAAATGTCATTTATAAATATCAATACAAAACTATCAAAGTACTCTTGGAAAACTCGGTTCATCAAATCCACGAAGAAAGCTGGTGCATTCGTTAACCTGAATGGCATTACTAACCACTCGTACGAAATATACCTATTCTGAAATGTTGTCAATAGAATACTATCGTCTGCCACTCTCAGCTGATGGAAACGTGTCACCAAATCCAATAGGAAAAATAATCTGGCTCCATACAACTGATCAAATAGATCATCAGTTCTCGACAAAGGACACTTATTCTTGATCGTTCTTTTGCTTAGCTTACGATAGTCGATACACATCCTTAACCGCCCATCTGGTTTCTTTACGAAACACCATGGCCGCACCCCAGGGCGAACTGCTTGGTCTAATAAAATTTCTCCCTTCCAAATCCACTAGCTACACGTTCAATTCCTTCATCTCGGTTGGTGTCATCCTGCTAGGTGGTCTACTTATAGGTTCTACTCCTGGTACAAGATCTATCTGAAACTCAACAGCTTGTTTCGGTGGTAATCCTGTAACTGACTCAAAAACATCTACAAATTCTCTTGCTACATGTGCCTGACTTAACTCTTCTTCTACTTCCATAGCTCTCAATAGAGTACAAGTACTCCGGTCAGAATCCTCTAATGAGAATATAATTCGGTTATGACTATCAGGGTGTCTTGGCTATATATCCCTATCTTGGCAAAATATCCTAGCCTCATATCTACCTAACCAATCCATACCCAAAATGATTGTGAAATCTACGAAATCAAAAACATACAAACTACATGCAAACTTATGTCATAACAAATCAAGTTCTAACTGGTCACATCTCATTCCTAGAGTTACATACCCTCCTATATGATTCGAAACCCTTAAGAAAGTAACGAGGTATGTGGGTTCTAAACATAACCTATCAACCAAACATTGGGATATAAATGAATGTGATGCACCGGTATCAAATAGTACCCTAACTGGTATACTTTGAATCAAAAGCGTATCTTCTATCACAGTTTTTCCTTTCTTAGAAGCAGTAGTCTAGAAGAAGATGGTTCCAATGCAAAAACTTTTCCCTTGTCTGCCCTGACTGGTTCTGTACACGATTCTTGTAATGCCCAATCTAGTCACACTTCACACTCTTCTTGTCTGTGGCCTTCGTCCCCTTGCTAGTTCGGCGTTCATGAGCATAATGACCCTTCTTATCGCATTTAAAGCAAACCAGATTAGCCTTCTTGGCAGCTTCTCCCTTCTGGGTTCCCTTCTTCTTAAAGAACTTCCTCTTCTTGCTAAGAAAACTCTGGGTTTCAATCTGCTTCTCTTTCCCATAAATAGTAAACATCTCCTCATGTCGGATTTCCATTTCCACAACAACATTACAAGGATCACGAAGAAATGATAAGGGCGCACTAGCAATCTTGGGTCTCAATCCCCGAATAAACTTCTCATTCCTCTTGATGACGGTGTCAATGGTAGCATATCCATATCTAGATAACTCATCGAATTTCATTGCATACTCAATCATCGACATCTTGCCTTGCACCAACTCCGTAAACTTCCTTAACAATGCAGACTTAGCAACTTCAGACAAAAACCTTTCTTTAAATCTCCATTGGAATTCCACCTAAGTCAATTCTTCCTCGAGAACTCCAGTAGTGACATTGTTCCACCAATGAAGCACTACTCCCTGCAACTACCTAGAGGCTATTCTCCTCTTCTACTCATCATTCAACCCCAAGTCAGCGAAGATTCTCTCACAATGAAAAAGCCAATTCTCAACTTCTATAGCATCCTCAGTACCCAAAAATGGCTTCCTACCAAGACTGGTATAATCTCTGATCAACTTAGCATAGTTGTGTCCAATTGGAGCCATGGGGATAACTCCACCAACATTCCCAGCCACTCCTGCAGCCGCTCTAGCTTGCATCAGATTGAAGAAGAACTAATACGTCATCCCCATATTTACTGGCGGATTTCCACCACCTAAATTGGCATCTGCATTTTGATTAGCATTTTCCTATTGACCTGGGTTCCACCTGGCATTAGGTCGAACATTTCCATTTGTTGTGATGCTTCCTCCACCAAGATTTCCTCTTTCATTTCCTGCCTTCATATCTTCCTTTCTCATAAATATGCATATGAGCCTTAGTAAGATATAGAAGAACGGTCTAAGAGAGAGGGGAATACGTACTTTTATATATATATATATATATATATATATCAAATACAAGTACGTTACTATAGCATTAGCCCAAACCATAATCTTATTTTCTGATTCATTGAATTATGTTTTGAAAATCTTTTAGGTTTAATCTTTCTTAAGTTTTCATAAACCTATGCTCTGATACCAACTTGTAACATCCCCCACTTGGAGGCCAAAAACTAACGGCTACGAATGTTGTAGTCATCCATATTTATTAATCCTCGGTGACCAAATATGGTAATGCTAGATACATTGATACAACAGAGACACATGCATATGGAAAATATTTAAAAATATTTAAACAAATTTCTCATTCCATTTCAAATCATTTCAAATTCATCACATAATCCCAAATTTTGAGAACCACGTTCAGAGAAATATAATTATTACAAACTACGCCAAGAGCGACATAAGAAGATGCACCCTTGGATGATCAGAGTGAGTGTGTGTGTGTGTGTGTGTATATATATATATACATAGGTAATTTAGCAACTTCGCCTTTGCATCAAACACATCGGAATAAAATAGAAAAGAACCCCTTATTAGCTAGCATGCCTCTTGCATTTCTCCAGAAGCTTATTCATCTAAGGAGACCTAAAAATCCTCAACTCTCAAACTACTCAAAATCAATTAAGCACCCGAGAGTTTAAGGGGAAAACATAAACTTCAAGTCAGACATAAAGCCTGGTATGAATAATAACCTACCATTTCGAACCATTTTGATATCTTGTGAGACCGTGCCGCTTAGCAGAACATGCTTTCCCCTCGCTAGTATCTTACCAAAAAATTTATAATAACCATATACCATGCTCCTGCATCCACAATAGTTAAAAACATAGAAATTTATAATATTATGATGATATGCAAATATGCAAAATATTCTGGATTTCCCATCCTCATATATTTGACTATCTGCCACAGTTACAGTTTCTAGGGTCACTGTTGACCTATTAGTTTTCATGGGATGACTAATAACCTGAACTACCTGTCCTATTTCATAGTTTTTACGAGATCACTAAGAACCTATTTTAGACTATGGACTATTTGCCCGGTCTCATAGTTTTCATGGGATCACTAAGAATTTGTTAGCCCCTTCCAATAACTTCATTCGGTTATTTCATGGGTTCTCTCTTAACCTATTGGTATCTCCAATAACTCCCCTTATATCATAATTTTCATGGGTTGATTATGAACCTTTTAAATTCTATCAATAACCTAATCCAGACATAGTTTTCACGAGATTACTACAAACCTGTTGGCCTCTGCCAATAACTCTCTTTAAACATAGTTTTCATGGTTTACTATGAAACTGTATAAACTGACAACTTCATAATTAGTCTTTGGCATCCTATGCCCTGGTCTACCTGACTTCCTAGATGCAACTCTATTCATTCAGGAGTTAACTTAACTTATATTCACTACTGGGTCAACCTACCTGATTATTCTGCCCTTACTCCCTAAAATACGGTTATGGGTCCATTGCATAGTGAATATATTTATAGAAGAAGCATATATAAAAACAATACCAACATTTATGGTTTAATATCCTTGAAATCATTTCCATCTGAAATTTGGTTAATCCCTTTAACCCATTATTTTTATCAAGGCAAGCTTCTTCAAAAACTCCAAATTTAAAAGCTCTTTTATAGTTCCTTGGGGTTTTCATTTAAAATTTGAGATTGGCTTCTTTGCTTTGAAAACTAAGACTTTCGAAACCTGGGATCTTCACTTTCGAAACCATTAGAATGCCTTTTTAGAAAGCATTCAAATATTTTTTTCAAAATTCTAAGCATATGCTTTTCGAAACACTTTAAAACTTCTCTTTCGAAACCATCAAAACATTCCTTTCAAAAGTATTAAAGCATCAATTTCCAATTTATAAAAGCATAGCTTTGAAACAATTTGAAAGTACCTCTTTCAAAACAATTGGGCTTAATTTTAAACAAAACTTTTTGGGTCAAAGTGAATATAAGCGAACCCTTTTGAAACCACTTACCTTCAAATAAAAGAGTTTGGGGAAAAATAAATGGTTTCGGAACCATTCTTTAGGAAGGTTCAATCTTTTAAGTTCAACAATAAGAAGGATAGCTTCAAAACACCTTTCGAAGTCACTACCCTCGAAACCTTTAGTATAAGTGGCTATTGGAGCCCTTTTGAAAGCATTGGGAAGCGGCTTGGTATATTTATAAAACAAAAGCGACCTATCGAACCCGTTGATGACTTCAATCCATTCGAAAGGCATAAAGACGACAGCATGGTTTCGACTGGGTACAAACTACCCTTTCGAAAGCATTGATTTAAAAACAAGGTCATGAGTGCATATTTTTACTTCCATATTTAATCTACTTTTATTTAATAAATGAGCATATTAGGGTATTTTACATGTCTAAACCAAAATTTAAATTATTTTCAAATCATCATTTATTCATCTTCATTATGAGGGAAAAATGATCATTTTGTGCATGTATTAATTTTGAGAATATTTACTTGCACATTTTATTTTTATTTGTTGGAATTTAGATGAAAAATGGAAGAGACTTCATGGAAATATGCATGAACAAGAGTTGAAAGCCAAAGACATAAAGAAATAAAAGAATTCATGTAATCATGGAGAAGTCCACCTACCGACTAACCCATGAACCACAATTAAAAGCTAATGGAGATTAAAAGCACATGCACATGTTCATGAAGGGTTAAAGGCATATTAGTGGGGATTAATTACATCCAATGATAACTTGGAGGTCACACTTCCTCAAGAGCATTTTGGATAGCCCCATAAAATATGGATTAGTGTTTTAGGCATGTATAAATACCCTTTATGTTTCATGTAGAGGGCTCTTACAACCTTCTCTTTAGTTTAGCTGTGGCCACAAATGTAAACATAAACTTTCTTTCTTTTTAATGGCTTCTGAGCCTTTTCTTAATGCAATTTATTTACATGCAATTTTAATTCAAGCACCTTTAATTCATGTTATTTTCCTTTTTGTTTCTTCTTATGTTAGTAGTTTAATCTCTTTATTTTATGCAAGTAGATTAGCTTTTAGTTTATTTCAATTAGCTCTCTTCTTTTATGATGAAATCACTTTATGGTAAGATGAATTCAAATATGAGAAGCTAAGCCCCTTCAATTTAAGGATGAGGAAGCTTTCATGAACACACAAAATTAACACAGTGATTACATTTGATCTCCTTTTATGCTTAATGAAACTTTTTGATGTGGTAAAATTCTGTTGTTTAACTTTGAATTTAATAGCCTATGTTATTGACACCAAATAGGCTATGCTTAAACAAAAATAAACAAAAATTACCTCTTCATCTACATATGATTTTGGTAATGAAGTGGATTTTAGAATCAAAATTTGATGGTTTACATTACTAATCAATAGTAAATAGATCATGCCTAGAAAAGATTTTATTCTTAATTTCATTATCATTTTCATGAGAGTTGACAAGTGGTTTGGATGGTGTGTTAAAGTTTCATGCTTTATGCTGGGCTAATTAATAGCAAAATAGACCATACTTAGGATAAACACATCAATTAAATTCATAAATGACCAAAAAGAGAGATCATAATTTCATTGTGTTGATTTGTGAGATCATGAGAAGGGATTTGCCTCTAAATTGCCTTCTACTCTCATATTTTATTCACTTTTATTTGTAGTTAGTTTAGCATTTCTTTTTTTGTTAAAACAATCTCAAGCTTGGGTTAATTTGATTGAGTAGAATTTAAAATCAATTCAATTCCCCACGGATCGACTCGTCCTCGCCACGTACTAAAATTGTATGTCGTGCGCTTGCAGTTTATTTTTATTATAATTTTTCGACGAATTTCTAATCGATAGAAAATTCATTGTCAAAAACGTTTTTGGCGCCGTTGCCGGGGAATAGATTTGATTTTAATTTTATTTTTCGAATTATTTTTATTTGATTTTATTGTGTTTCATTTTGTGTGTTGAATTGCATTTTAAAAAAAGAATATTTTGTGTTGTGTGTTGTTGAGTGATTTGTGCTTGCATTTGATTTGTATGCTTGTTGTTTTTCTATTTGCATTTGCACTCTATATATATAGAAAAAACATACACAATTTCAAACAAAAATAATTTATTGCATTTGCATTACATTTACATTTTCTATTTTTATTTTACAGATTTCTTTTGTTTTTAATTTTACAAAAACTGTCAAAACTATGCACATCCTCCCTGTTACATTTCTACAATACCAGACCATCTCCACTTTCTACTTCTACATCACTATCCCCAAACTTCAAACTCTAGCAAAACAATTTTGCCTCCCCTTCTCCCATTCAACAACCATCAGTCTAAAACTGCATACAACTACCCCCCTTCTTTCTGCTACCCCTAAAACTTCACCAATCACTACCTTCCATTTCTTCTGATCCACCATACTTTAAGACTGCCATTTGGCACTGCACAAATACAAGTGTATACAAGTGCATTCATGTGCATATCATAACTGCTGCATATCCCCATCATCAGTTCTGCACTCACCTAACTCACCAACATCAACTGAGTGCACCATCATTCTTTGTCAACCTCCCTTCCAACCATCTCCCTTCATTGCCTCTAATTCAAACTGCCATAACAAAACACCATAGACCAACCGCCAACTATACATACAAATCTGTGCATCATATACAGACCAATCACCAACACATACAAACATATGCATACATTCTCCTTCTTACTTCCTTAACTCATTGTTGCTGCCACAGTCAAAACTTCACATTCTTCATCACCCACCACCAACACACAACTGCCATATAACTTCATCCACTGCTGCTCCTCCTCCTTCCTTCAACCCCTGCCTTTAACTCACAAGCCACTGCCATCCAATTTGCCACTGTCTCCACTTCAAACTAACCTTACTGTCGTTAACATCACTGCCATTTCTTAAACTTCCTGTCATAAACATTTCACTATCCTTTACATCCTTCTGCCCTTCTCCCTATGCATACATACATCACAAACTACTCTATGCGCCACACTTCTCTACGCACAAACCATTCACTTCTACCTGCCATCCACCTCACCTGATACTTCATCTCACCTCTGCACACCTCACCACACTTAACAGACATAATTACCTTCAACTCACCCAAACCCTACTTCCTTCAAACCTAGCACAACCATCAACTTTTCCAACCCAAACATGTGCACATAACCCTTTTCTGCCTTGAAACTGAAACAACATCCACTGTCTCCACCATCCACTATCTCCACTATTACCTCACTGATCAACTCCACCTCCTCCACCATCTTCCCTCTACAAACACATCAAAAATCAATACTACCATAGTACGGCAAATATAAACATCCATACATCAAGACTGCTCCACCATATCTCTACGCTTTTGCCAAAGACACACATAACTGCTTCATCACATACCTCTGACTACCATATTAACAACTTCTTATCACCATCAAAAAACTACCCAAACAAACCACCCACAAAATCTCGTTACTGTCATCCGCTCTACCATACTTCATAACAGCTCCTACCAACCACTTCCACAACATTACTTGCCTCTGCATTCATCATGTTAACCGTGTGCACATCAACTTCTAACAGCAACATAGCCATCAACTTAAACTGCTGCTCCTCCTTACAAAACTCCTACTCCTTCATCCCACCGCACTACCTCAACATACAACCACACACACATACTACGTGATAGTGTTAGGGGTATGCCCCAGGGGCAATTCTGTAATTTATTAGCTTTGAAATTAATTCTTGTTCGAAATAAAGGTGTTTCTTCTTTCTGTTATATATTTGTCATAATGTGTTATGAATAACTAAATTTTTAATTAAAAATATATTTAACAGAAAATCCATAAATGACGTGTTTGTGATAGTAATTACAATTAGTTGTAATCATGAGTATTGGATCACATTGTTACAAAACACATCATTTTAAATGTTTGTAGCCAAGATGCATCGACACTGCATATCGATGTATCCGTTGATACTAGAGTACGTAATGCTCTCCAAATGTTGGACAGTGTATTACTCATGACTGCTGGGGGCACCTAAAGGTTATGTACTGATAGTTATTGGATAGCTATTGAACAACTCACTTGGTAGTTTTCTGTTGGTTAATATAACTAAGGTCAAAAAGAAAATATCGATGTGACTAATTTATATAATTCTCTTGACTTGAGAATACTGTCAACCTTCAATATGAAAAACTCTGCTTTGATTATAGTCAAATCATGGAAGGACATCCATCAAGTGATTATAGTTGGGTCGAGTGGAAGTATTGGAAGGAAGACACTATTCAAGGGAGGTTTCATCACTTTAGTTATATGAGGTTAGTATAATGGTCAACTCAAGTCAACCCAAAGTCAAAATCTCTAGCCAGAGTAGTACAGTTAATAATAATTGTTATTATTGAACCAAGGATTTTGTGTCTAGACTATAAAGTTTAATATTGACAATATTGGAATTTTGACCATTACCAAATTGCATAAATCCAAAGTGATACAGTTTTGACGAAGAGAATTGGTGTATATAAATGTCACTAACATGCAATGCTTATTAAATTAAATAAGATTTTACTGAAAATGAATAAGTGATAAATTTGGCCATAATGTCACACCACTTGCTAAGTGACTTGTGAACGTTAACATTCGAATAGTTCGATGTTAATTGTTAACCAAGTTTACACCCAAGAGTTACACAACTGAAATGATGAATTCCCTTAAGACCGAATGATTTAATTAGTTTATAATTATTATAAATAAATTAAATTAATTAATATTTATGAAATATTAATTATAAAATTTGAATATGGTTTGAGAAATAAAAATTGTTATATATTTATAATAGTTATAAATATATCGATCGATATACGATAATGATAAGCGATTAAATTAGATTTAAGTGCATAGCATTTTGGCTTGGGCTTAAATGGGTTTAAAGCCCATCATTAGGGCTGTAAATTTTGGTTTTGACAAGTTATTGGAGGCGGCTAAAACCTTAGCATTAGACCTAGAGATGGATGGCTAAGATTAAGAGAGAATAGGTAATGAGATTGCCCTAATATCTCTCTTGTACAAGGCTATATATATGGATCTCTAAACCCTTAATCAAATGCAACTTTTAGCTGCCATAATTATCAAGTTTGCTGGTTGAAATTAATTCCCATATTAGTTCTAAGAATCTCAAATCAATTAAAGTTAAGTAAAAGCACTATTTGATAGAAAAGGTCGACGATTCCAGACTTGCAATCTGACGAATCAAGCATAACTAGAGAAGGGAATTCATTGATTCAAGTGGACTCAAAGGCATCATTTATTGGTACTTTATTTATATATTATAGAAATCATGTAATATTTTATTATTTAATATTGATTAATCCCAAATCTGTATATATATTAATGGTGTATATCTAGTTAGGTGAGATTTTCGTAGGTATATGTAGTTGTCACAAATTAGTTTGGTTATGTGCATGGTATTATTATTATGTGTTATAATTTATGTATAAACAAATCTAATTTGTTGTAAAAATTAAATTTTGTCATTATTAATTATTTTATGTATATTTATATATTATATAGATTAATGTATATTTTAAACATATAATTACATATATGTGTATTTATTATATAGATTAATGTATATTCGAAAATAATTTTTTTATATATATAAATAAATTTAAATTTTCTTTTATTGATTATTTGAATTGTTTATTGTATCTAAAATATTTATTTCTTTGAAAATTTGATTTTATATTTTTTAAAATTACTACATCTATGCAGTAACCCACGGAAGAATTTTCAGAATTTTTGTTAATATTTAATATTTTTAATAAGTAAATTACTTCGGTTGAATATTTCTTTTATTTATTAAAAATAATATTTTATTTCAAAAGATCATAAAAAAAATTTGAACCTGTATTTTATGATCCTAAATTTTCGTAAATTTTAAATTTTGATTTTTTAATATTTATTACTAATATTTTAATTATTATGATCAAAACTATTTATTATATATATAATAACGATAAAATTATAAAATTATTATTTTATGTTTGTTATGCTACTTTCGATCTAGAATTATATATATAGTTAATTTTGAGACTTTTAGTTATAAAATATATTTTAAATATATGTATACATACTTATATAAATATACTTTGTATTATAGATTTATGCACATATTTAGACAACTTACAATACATACGAAATGAGTTAATGTGTCCGTTGCGATGTAAATTCCAACATCTATATATGGGCATGTTATAATCTTTACGGATTAGTATGTTACACATGCACACACATATGTATATGATACATGTAAATATATAACTTAAATCGTTCAAATTAACTTTACATTGCCAAATACTTAAATTTATATAAAATACAGGATTTTATTTTAAAAAAATTTAGAATTGTTCTAAACGAATTAGACTTCATAGGCCCAATAAAGATCTAATAGGATAAAAAAATTTGAAATACACCCACCATTACTACTGTGGGCTGGCCTAGTTCCAATAATGGTATCAGAGCTCAATAGCCTATGCGGTCTAAATTAGTCATGTTAGGGCTAACTTATTAAGCTTGCCCACTCAGTACGGTGTCTAGAAAGGTAATGTCTAGGATTTGAATTGGTTAATCAAGTACACTGTCCTACCTGGTTACCAGCCTGACCTAAAAGGTGAAGTGAGCCCAAAGGTTGCCCCTAATAGAAAAGCCCCAACTTAATTTGGGCCTTGGGCTAATTTTCAAAATTGTCTTGAAAATCAAAGTAAAAGATTTTAAATTTAATTGTTAAATTTAAAATAAAATATATGTTTATTATAATAGTTATAGTGTATTTTTCAAAATGTTTGAAAAACAAAATAACATAATTTTCAAAAATTATAAATTTTATTAATAAGTTAATTAATAAAATGTATGTGCATGTAGTAAATATATTATGAAATATGTTATGATGTTTTTAAAACGTTTAAGATATCATAAATATGCATGCATACATATGAATAATGATTTTCGAAATCAAGATAATTTAATTAATTTAATTAATTTAATTAAAAGGTTAATTGATTGAAATTATAATTACACATGTATATGATATATGTGTTATACTATAAAGGTTATAGTACATAATAAATATAAATGTTATATCAATATAAAATTAATTAAAATTTTAATTAATTAATATAATATTATACACAAAACTATTATATAAGTAATGTGAAATATAAAAACTATATAAATAAAACTTATATATAATACGAATGTATAAAACCCATAATAGACTTAAGAAATAAATACATACGTAATCGTACGTATATCATGATTTCTAATGTGTTCGACACTTGAATCATGAGGGTAGTTCATAAGAATTACATTATTTCATAAGTCGATATCACTCAATTTAATGTTGTCCTCTACCATATATATGTTAATAAATTACTTGGATACTCCTTAGATTTTGAGCAAACTCAAACTAAGGATGTTATGTGTAGTATTATTAATAATATATTGAATAGATGAGGTAAGATAACTGTATGTATTCGTTGAGCAAACTCAAGGTACATATACTAACTTAGGCCATCACGATATGGTAGGTACGAGTGAATAATTTCATTTCGATTTGTTGAGCAAACTCAAGGTCAATATGAAATTAGGACAAGGTTCCAAGGGTTAGGAGTTGTATGTGATATAACCGATAAAAGGTTATCCATTGTTTGTGGAGCTATGACTTGTTGAGCAAACTCAAGGTCAGAATTCCAAGATGGACAAGTCCTAACACATACTAGTGAAGTCATAAGACTTCTATGTTTTGACTTAGGATTCGGCGAAACATAAAAGACTAGTGGGAGCTTATTAGTAAAATGAAACATAATGTTTAACCTTACTAATATTATTTGAACATCTATTATGTTTTGTCCTAGTAATCTACCATTTAAACTTACAGAAAATGTCAACTCCAAAACTATTTTCTGAAAGTGACAAACTCACCATACCTAACTATACCGACTGGCTAAGAGAAATTAAAATAGCATTGACTTACGAGCGCCTATTACATGAGAACCCAAAACAGAACCTGCTGATGGTGCAGACCTTAAAGAATGACTTGCTTATTTAAAGTGGCAATCTGACATAGAGATCACCCAAGTTTTTGTGATGTCTACCTTAGACAAACCGTTGCAAAGGCAACATGAGAACATGTCTGTTCATAGGATTTTTAATAGTCTCAAAGCTCTTTTTGCTAAACAGTCCCGTTCTGCAAGGTACGAGCTTTCGAAAAAACTATTTAACATCAAAATGACCAAGGGACAAAAAGTGGACGATTATGTTCTAATGATGAAAGGCTATATTGATAGACTTGCACAATTAGACATAGAGATAAGCAATGAAATGCAAGTAGGCTTAGTCCTTGGTTCTCTCACTCCTCAGTATGAACCGTTCATACTGAATTACAACATGAACCAATTAAATGTGAATCTCGTGGAGCTCCTCAATATGTTGAGGTCAGCCGAGTCAACATCTAAAGATCAAGGTGCCGTACTTGCTGTGAAGGTAAATGCATCATCTTCGAAAGGTACGAAGAAGTGGAAAAGAGATAGTAAGAAAAAGAAAAGTAAGAAGACCGATAACAAGGGTGAATGTCACCACTGCCACAAGAAAGGTCACCGAAAGAGAAACTATCCAGACTACTTGAAGATTGTCAAGGAAAGGAAGCGGAATGGTTCTGCGGCTCTATCAGGTACATTTATGATTCAAAAATGTTTTGTAATCAATAAAATATCATTGGTTTTAGATACTGGATCTGGTACTCATATAGGTAATTCGTTATAGGGGCTTAAAAACTGGCATCGCGTGGCAAAAGGAGAAATGAAGCTCCAAGTTGCTGATGGATCTATAGTAGATGCAACGGCAGTAAGAGACTATCATTTAGATTTGCCAAGTGGATTAGTATTAATATTAAATAATTGCTATTACGTAAAAGACTTTATTTGTGGAATTATCTCTATTTCTAGATTGTCTAAGACTGGATATATTTTTCATTATGTAAAAAATGTTATGAACATTAGTTTGGATGGAAATAAAGTCTGCAAAGGTGTCCTTGAAAATGGCATTTATGTGATTAATACTAATTATGTCTGTTTTATGAATGAAATTTCTAATAAATTAAACAATAATTATCTTTGGCATTTTAGGCTTGGTCATATTAGTGAGAAACGACTACATAAATTGAAAACTGATGGTTTTCTACCGTCAATTGATTCTGAGTCATTTGAAACTTTTGAGGCGTGTCTTAAAGGTAAAATGACCAAGCACCCCTTCATTGGGAGCAATGAAAGAGTTACTGAACTCTTAGGGTTAGTACATAGTGATGTATGTGGCCCAATGCCTATATTAACCAAAGATAATAGTTCTTACTTTATTACTTTCACTAATTATTTCTCAAGACTAGGATATGTATATCTTATGAAGAACAAATCCGACATTTCTGAGAAATTTGTTGAGTACAAAAAGGTAGTAGAAAATCAAACGGGCCATAAAATTAAAATTCTTCGATCAGATCTAGGAGGTGAGTATGTTGGACATGATTTCCAACAATACTTAAAAGATAATGGGACTATCTCTTAGGTTACTCCAACCTATACTCCGCAACACAATGGTGTGTCGGAGCGAAGGAATCGAACCCTATTAGATATGGTTCGTTCCATGATGAGTAAGGTTGAGTTACCTCTGTCTTATTGGGAATATGTGCTAGAAATTGCAGCACATATCTGTGCCCAAAACACCATATGAGATTTGGTGTGGCAAGAAACCCCAACTCAAATATTTGAAAGTATGGGGTTGTCCGGCTTACATTAAGAACGTTGGTCTAAATAAACTAGAGGCAAGATCGATATTATGTAAGTTTATAGGATATCCCAAAAACTCGATGGGATATATATTCTACAATACCGAGGAACAAAAGGTCATTGTTTCTCGACATGTTGTCTTTTTAGAAAAGAAATTTTTGTTAAAAGAAATTAACAGCGAAGATGTAGGCTTTGATATAGATCCGATAAACTAACACTAAAGCCGAAACAGTGGGAGAAACAAGGTCACCCGTATACGAAAACACGCAACCTATTAGAAGGTCTAATAGGGAATCCCGCACACCAGAGAGATACTACGATTTTCTCATGGATGGCAAAAAGGAGGACCATGTCTTAGATGGCGTGTAACATCCCGCAATTATAGCAATAAGTTTTGTTTAAAAAAAATAAAAAAATAAACAAATAAAATAAAAATCGTTATGGATATAAAATAAAATTTGAAGTAAAATGCCAGGACGGAATTGTAATCGGAGAACAAATCGCGGTAGGGCAATATCGTGGTTAAGGGTACGAAAATTTATTTGAGGAGTATAAAGTTTAAAATTACTTACTGAAAAATTAAAGTAAATATGTTTTCATTCGAGGTAAGAACTGCAAACTTATCTCTTTCATAATTATGCACCCTCATTCTTATCTGTTTCATCATTACCTTTTTAACTTATTTGTTTGCTTAAACATAAAGTTTCAGTGTAACCCTATATAATCACTGCATCCTTTAGTTTCTAAGCCAAGCAAATTCACATTGTTTTATTTTCCATCTTTTGTCAAGCTGCGCAAACCAAAAGTGAGCATGCTTTCGTTTAAAATATTTACAGTGAGTATACTTTATTTTACGGTACACGAGTACTATTGTTTCATTTAATTAATGTTAGCATCTTCTGTTCATATCAATATCAGCGCATATATACATATCCCAGCGTTTCATTTCACTTCAGTGCAAACGATTTTGCTTGAATTAATCAAAAATAGTTAAGTGTACAATGTCCTTATGTTGTATGGACTGTAAGTACTCACGCAAAACATGTTTTATTCATATTTTGATTATTCGCATGAGTCATGTTCATGCATGTTAGTCATATTTTGATTATTCGCGTGAGTCATGTTCATGCATGTTAGTCATATTTTGATTATTCGCGTTAGTTAGTTATGTTCACGCAAAACATGTTTTAGATAGTTTGAAAAAAATAAATAAATAAATAAATAAATATTATGCACGTTTGCCCACTTCTTTCTTGTTGCATGCAAATGAAACAAACGCATGAAATAAAATGTACATGTTTTCTATTCTTATTTCTTCTCTGCAAAAATAAAAAGAACATGTTTTGAGTTGCATGAATTGAACATATTTTCATCTTTATGAACTTGCCTATAAGTTGCATGTATTAAGAATATGTTTTCACCTTTATAAACTTATCCAGGCATAGTCATGTTTCATATTTATAATCTTACGTAAGCATATGTATGTGTCAATAGAAATTAGACTTCTTTTTTTATGTGTTTATATATTTAGGCTTTAAGCTACCAATTTTCAATAAGATATAACTCAAAATCTATTGTTAATTTGAACATGCAACCAAAAGGAAATATGTAGAGGGAAGTGAGACGAACAAATCGACTAACTTTCGCCTGACCGACGGACCCCGTGGTGATCAGAAATGACACCATTAAGTCCCACGACCGTATGATGAACGGAAGCGTTACGGCCAAAACGGAAGGTACCAGCAGGACCGTATTGCGTAGCGCATCACGACGATGGTCTCGGTTCGCTCGTCGGAGGTGCGTAGAAGGGTGAACAAAACCAAAAAATTTTAAAGTACAACGCTACGCAATATTACATTCGCGTACGGACCGCGAACGACTGAAATAAAAATATGATCGCGCACAATAACGTTACGCGATCACAAAATAGCAATAAAATAAACCGGTTAACTTATTTTGTAAAACTTCAAAAGAACCGGCGATTGACGCAAAACGCGTCAACCGAAAATATTTTATTTTCTAAATTAAAAATTATGGAAAAATTCTATAAATTAAATTAAAATTATGACATCAAAAATTAAGTCTAATTTTAAAACGTATATTTTATTTTAATTTAAATTCAAATCCGATGAATTTCTTCCAAATTGTATTTACAGGTTATGTTTATGAATGTTCGTGATGCCATATACTGCAATTAATGCTATGTTGCACGAACACAACATTTATATGTGATATAAAATAGAAAACGATAGCATTTTGGGGATAAACGGTATATTGGGAAGTTAAATACAAAAGAATTTGAATGAATTTAACCGATGAAGTAAACGAGACGAGGTGAGACTACTAGACGCTAGAATCCATCCTAGCGGACAGATTCAGGGTCGCTCCCTGAATCGTGACGACCTGGTCCCTCGTCACTTATTGTCCAAACGATCTGTTGCACGGACATAACCACGGTGACAGGCGCAGTGCAAACGGGAAACGAGGAAGAATTGAGAGTAATCCCATTGATGGATGTGGTAAAACAAAAATGAAGATTACAGCACAACGGGGTGAGCGCCAACGGTGAACGGGAGAAGATAGTGCAACTAATAGATCGTGTGGGGGCACCCACAATTTCTGATCGAAAGATATACGGATGAAAAAGGCTGTAATATCGGTTCGATACAGAGTCTAGTAAGAGTGAATAATGAATAGGATTCACTAATAATTCTATACCTCGTAAATGAATGACTTGACAGTGGTATGTCTATTGAATAATGAATGCAACTTATAAATGAATAGGATGTGATATCCCGGTTGATTAGAGTTGCAGCTATGATTCACTTTAAATAGTGTCGTGACACGTGTATTTAAAATAATCCAATGGGATGTGACGAGTTTAGATTATGGAGTGTGTGACATATTTCTTTTAATATCACATATATAACCCGACACCACACATTTATATGAATCATTGTTACACTATTATACTCACAGCTAGATTTATAGCCTGACTCGAGGTTTTGTTTTATGACAACTCCTCGGGTCAGACCGAGGATTTTCAGGATGATTACCTTTTCACGTTTTGAGGTGATTTCATACGACATTGAGATGGACAGCAACTGGCATACAGTGTATAAGTTTAAGGTAGTTGTAGATTTAGAGCTTCACGGACGCACGCTTGCTACCTGCCTCAAAGGAACTGTTAGAGTTATCTGGAGGAGTAATGTTAGAGAGATACATTTGGAGTCCGTCGAACTATGCTAAGTTGATTTTGTGTAGTCATGTCGTATGTCTTTTGTATATATTTGTCCGTGTATGTATTAGGACGTCATTTTTGGGACAGTTATGTATAGTATGCATGATGACTTAGTTATAGATATATGGGGATAGTCTGACGTCTGTTTGTACCTATGTATATGTATATATAACTATCATTTTGGTCCGCTGTTCTTTGAAACCATTATTTATGTGTTCTGCTATGTGATTTAAATACAAATTATCTGAACTCGTGTATACTACATTGCGTCGAGATGAGATACATATCATTTCAGAATGTTCAGGTATTTTAAACGTATCCATGTTGATCCAAAGTAGTATAGGCGAGAGATCGCTCCTTTAGTGCACACTGATCCGAGCTATCGGACGGTAAACTCCCTCTGATATTTCGGTCACTGGAGCCGGGGCGTCACAGCGTGGTATCAGAGCGAGGATTCAAAAGAATTTGTATAAATCAGTAATTAGAACACAATTGACCATAAGGGAGTCAGACTTAGTTTGTTACCCAGTAAGTAAAACCCACGGGAATTGGGATTAACTCGTATAAGTGATAGACGAGTTCTAATAAATGTTTTAAAGGGAAAACATTGGGATAATACTTGATACATATTTGTATTACATACGTAATTGTTAGTGAAATTTTATTATATAATTAAATGACTATGTTCTTTATCAAAAAATGGTAGGACCAGGTAGACCCAGAACAGGCCCGACAGTTGAGTCACCAAATGGTCAATCAAGCAATCCAAATGTACTTTTAACTATGGATCAATGGGTCGAAGTCATGAAGCGTGTTCAGGATATGGGCATGCTCAGAGACAATAATCAAAATCTCGGATCAGAATTTACCAAGCTCTGCAAAGACTACTCAAGTCTAGGTGGTAAACCATTCTTGGGAAATGAGGGCATAATGGGAGTTCATACATGGCTGAGAACATGCGAAAGAATCTTCGGAGATCTGCATCTCTCCGATCAGGACAAGAGAAGGTTAGCATCTCGACAGTTACAAGGAGGTGCCTTAGATTGGTATGAAGCCATAACTGCTGCAACTCCAGAGGAAGACATATCTTGGCAAGAATTCAAAGATATTTTCAAAGCCCATTTTCTACCTGAAGCAGAGAGAGCAGCACTGCTTAGAAAATTTATTGACCTTACTCAGAAAAATTTATCTGTAACTGAGTATGTCAATGAGTTTAATGCACTATCAAAGTATGGACCAGCACTCATTAGCACCCCATTGGAAAAGAATGAGAAGTTTGTACTTGGTCTAAATAATGAACTGAGAGATAGATTACTTACTCCACTTCGATTTCCATTTGAGGAGATTGTGGATATGGCCTTAAGATTTGAAAAAGTGCGAGAGCGAGATTCGATTTCTCAAAGTCAACCTATTCAGAAAAGCCAGCAACAAAGGAAGAGGCCATTCTTCTCGAAGAAGAATGCAAAATTTCAAAAGAATAAACGACCATTCCAATCTAAGCAAGAGGACCAAAAGAAGCAACAATCTAAAGCACAAGTAGAATGTTACTCGTGTGGAAAAAAGGGTCATTATGCCAATGAATGTAGAAACACAGGTCAAGGTCCTACGAAGAAATGCTACAATTGCAATGAAATGGGACATATAGCGAGACAATGCACAAAGCCGAAGAAGCAGACTCAAGGAAAAATGTTCGCACTAGATGGTCCCAGTTCAATGAAACCGAATGCGGGAAAACAAGCTTCGGTCCTAGAAGGTACAATTTTATGGCATGGATTATATATTAGAATTCTTTTTGATACAGGTGCATCACATTCATTTATATCGAAAGGAATAGTAGAAAAGTTAGAATTGGATGTTTCTTCTCTTAACAATTCTCTTAGGGTGGCCAATCCTGTTGGAGGATGCGTTACCCTGGAGATGAAATGTAGTGGAGTCATAATTTGCTTATCAGGGTATTCTTTCTCATGTGATTTGTTTGTTATGGATTCGTTGAGTTATGGAGTTATTTTGGGAATGGACTGGCTCGAGCACTATCAAGCTCATTTACACTGTTCGGAACGAGTAATCACTCTGCAACATCCCGAGTACGCCAAGCGAATCCTTATTGCTCTAGAAAGAGCAAATGGCAGTTCAGGTTATTCTTTATTTGCTTTGGAATCTAAAGATGATGAAATAGGACAGATTCCAGTAGTTAGAGATTTTTCTGATATCTTTGAACCAGTTACTGGTCTACCACCACATCGAGCAGTTGAATTCAGGATAGATTTGAAACCTGGAACTCAACCTTTTAGTAGACCACCAAATCGAATGTGCCCTAGTAAGATGGAAGAATTAAGATCTCAAATAGAGGATCTTGAGCAAAAGAATTTCATCAGAACGAGTAGTTCTCCTTGGGGAGCATCAGCTTTATTTGTTAAAAAGGCAGATGGATCACTTTGACTCTGTATAGATTACAGAAAATTGAATGACTATACTATCAAGAATAAATATCCACTGCCAAGGATTGATGATCTATTCGATCAACTAAGTGGTGCAAAGGTCTTTTCACAACTAGATCTAGCCACAGGTTTTCATCAACTAAGAGTTGCTGAGGATAGTATTCCACTGACAGCATTTCGAACTAGATACGGTTCCTACGAATGGTTAGTTATGCCATTCGGATTAACGAATGCCCCAGCTTATTTTGTTGATTTGATGAATAGAGTTTTCAGATGCTATTTGGACAAGTTTGTTCTAGTTTTTATTGATGATATCCTCGTCTACTCAAAGACAGAAGAAGAGCATGTGATTCATTTGAAACTAGTGTTAGAAACTTTAAGAGAACACCAACTTAAAGCGAAAATTTCAAAATGTCACTTCTGGCAGAAGAAAGTGAAATTTTTGGGACATATAGTCTCGGAGAAAGGAATTTCAGTCGACCCAGCTAAGGTCGAACCTATTCAAAAGTGGAAGCGACCCGAATCAATAACCGAAATTAGGAGTTTCTTGGGTTTAGCAGGATATTATAGAAGATTTATAAAAGATTTTTCCAAGATTTCTGCTCCACTAACTAATTTAACAAAGAAAGAAGTTAAATTTATCTGGTCAGATAAATGTGAAGGGGCTTACCAGAAGTTGAAAGAATTACTTTCTAACGCTCCAATATTAATAGTTCCAGAAGGAAATCAGGATCTGGTAGTATACACAGATGCTTGTGGAACAGGGCTTGGTGCAGTATTAATGCACCGAGATAGAGTTGTAGCCTACGCGTCTAGACAACTCAGGCCTCATGAAGTAAAGTATGCAACTCATGATCTTGAGTTAGCAGCTGTGGTATTTGCCTTAAAACTTTGGCGGCATTATTTATTGGGAGAAAGGTTTGTTTTATACACAGACCACAAATCGTTAAAATATTTATTCTCTCAAAAAGACTTGAATATGCGACAACAACGATGGTTAGAATTTTTAGCCGCGTATGATCTAGAAATTCAGTATACGCCAGGTAAGGGCAATAAGGTGGCAGATGCTCTCAGCCAAAAACACCAGGCCGTAGTATCAATGATGTTGATAGAATGGAAAGAATTAGAAGTGTTATCTTCTTGTAACCTCCAGTTTAGAAGAGTGGATGAAACAACGGCCATGTTGGCAAGCCTGGATATTCGACCGAGTTTACTCAATCGAATTCAAGCTAATCAAAGAAATGACCCAATCCTAGCCGATCAAATTAATCAGTTGAAGAACGGTAATGCATCAGAAGCTCTCAGCAAGTTCGAGTTAGACTTGAAAGGGAATTTGAAATTTAAAGGAAGACTGTGTGTTCCTAACACAGCCGATTTGAGAAAAGAAGTTCTAGACGAATGTCATCGATCTTTATTTTCTATACATCCTGGTGGTACAAAGATGTATAATGATATGAAGCGGATGTACTATTGGGAAGGCATGAAGAAAGACATCGGTGAATATGTGAAACGATGTATTACGTGCCAGTTAGTTAAGGGCGAACATCAAAAGCCTAGTGGACTTTTATTACCTCTCGAAGTTCCTCAATGGAAATGGGAACAGATTTCTATGGATTTCATTGATGGACTTCCCAGATCAAGATCAGGAAATGAAAGTATATGGGTGATAGTTGATAGACTCACTAAGAGTGCCCATTTCATTCCTGTTAGAATGAATAGAACCGCAGAAAGTTTAGCAAGACTATTCCTGAAACAAATTGTGCGATTGCACGGAATTCCAAAGAATATAGTATGCGATCGTGATCCGATATTTACCAGTCAATTCTGGCAAAGCTTGCATTCAGTCTTGGGTGTACAACTCAATCTAAGCACAGCATACCATCCTCAGACGGATGGACAAACTGAAAGAATAAATCGAGTTGTGGAAGATCTACTTAGGATATGTATCTTAGAGTTTGGGGGTTCATGGGAAGAATATCTTCATTTGATTGAATTCTCTTACAATAATAGTTTCCAATCCAGTATTGGTATGGCACCATTTGAAGCTTTATATGGAAGACCATGTCATTCTCCAGCCTGTTGGTTAGAAACTGGAGACAGACTTATACTAGGACCAGATATAGTCCGAGAAACAACTGAGAAAATCGAGCTTATTAGAGATCGTATGAAGATTGCTCAGTCTCGACAGAAGAGCTACGCTGACCAACGTAGAAAGGATCTAGAATTTGCGATCGGAGATTACGTTTTTATAAAAGTATCCCCAATGAAAGGAGTTATAAGATTTGGAAAAGCAGGAAAATTAGCTCCAAGATATATTGGACCTCATCCGGTTATGGAACATATTGGAAGCCTTGCTTACCGAGTTGAATTACCAGCTTATCTATCCGGAGTTCATAATGTGTTCCATGTATCCCAATTAAGGAAATGTTTACGGGATTCCGATATTATTATAGAACCAAAGCAGCTAGAGGAACTAGAAATTGAACCGAATTTGACTTTCACCATTGAGCCAGCTAGAATAGTGGACTCGAAGATGAAGCAGCTAAGAAACAAACAGGTTCCACTAGTCAAAGTTCAATGGTCAGAAAATCCCAAAGACTGCACTTGGGAAACTGCGGAGCAAATTCGAAAATCACATCCCGAGTTAATTGAAACCCATTAGGTACGTATTTATATATTCATCGAGTCATGGATGTTAGGACTTTATTAGTTGATAAGACGATTTTGAATATACGAGTATCATACAGTACTCTCTAATAAATTGCGAGGATGCAATTTCTTTAAGGAGGGAAGTCTGTAACATCCCGCAATTATAGCAATAAGTTTTGTTTAAAAAAATAAAAAAATAAACAAATAAAATAAAAATCGTTATGAATATAAAATAAAATTTGAAGTAAAATGCCAGGACGGAATTGTAATCGGAGAACAAATCGCGGTAGGGCAATATCGTGGTTAAGGGTACGAAAATTTATTTGAGGAGTATAAAGTTTAAAATTACTTACTGAAAAATTAAAGTAAATATGTTTTCATTCGAGGTAAGAACTGCAAACTTATCTCTTTCATAATTATGCACCCTCATTCTTATCTGTTTCATCATTACCTTTTTAACTTATTTGTTTGCTTAAACATAAAGTTTCAGTGTAACCCTATATAATCACTGCATCCTTTAGTTTCTAAGCCAAGCAAATTCACATTGTTTTATTTTCCATCTTTTGTCAAGCTGCGCAAACCAAAAGTGAGCATGCTTTCGTTTAAAATATTTACAGTGAGTATACTTTATTTTACGGTACACGAGTACTATTGTTTCATTTAATTAATGTTAGCATCTTCTGTTCATATCAATATCAGCGCATATATACATATCCCAGCGTTTCATTTCACTTCAGTGCAAACGATTTTGCTTGAATTAATCAAAAATAGTTAAGTGTACAATGTCCTTATGTTGTATGGACTGTAAGTACTCACGCAAAACATGTTTTATTCATATTTTGATTATTCGCATGAGTCATGTTCATGCATGTTAGTCATATTTTGATTATTCGCGTGAGTCATGTTCATGCATGTTAGTCATATTTTGAATATTCGCGTTAGTTAGTTATGTTCACGCAAAACATGTTTTAGATAGTTTGAAAAAAATAAATAAATAAATAAATAAATAAATATTATGCACGTTTGCCCACTTCTTTCTTGTTGCATGCAAATGAAACAAACGCATGAAATAAAATGTACATGTTTTCTATTCTTATTTCTTCTCTGCAAAAATAAAAAGAACATGTTTTGAGTTGCATGAATTGAACATATTTTCATCTTTATGAACTTTCCTGTAAGTTGCATGTATTAAGAATATGTTTTCACCTTTATAAACTTATCCAGGCATAGTCATGTTTCATATTTATAATCTTACGTAAGCATATGTATGTGTCAATAGAAATTAGACTTCTTTTTTTATGTGTTTATATATTTAGGCTTTAAGCTACCAATTTTCAATAAGATATAACTCAAAATGTATTGTTAATTTGAACATGCAACCAAAAGGAAATATGTAGAGGGAAGTGAGACGAACAAATCGACTAACTTTCGCCTGACCGACGGACTCCGTGGTGATCAGAAATGACACCATTAAGTCCCACGACCGTATGATGAACGGAAGCGTTACGGCCAAAACGGAAGGTACCAGCAGGACCGTATTGCGTAGCGCATCACGACGATGGTCTCGGTTCGCTCGTCGGAGGTGCGTAGAAGGGTGAACAAAACCAAAAAGTTTTAAAGTACAACGCTACGCAATATTACGTTCGCGTACGGACCGCGAACGACTGAAATAAAAATATGATCGCGCACAATAACGTTACGCGATCACAAAATAGAAATAAAATAAACCGGTTAACTTATTTTGTAAAATTTCAAAAGAACCGGCGATTGACGCAAAACGCGTCAACCGAAAATATTTTATTTTCTAAATTAAAAATTATGGAAAAATTCTATAAATTAAATTAAAATTATGTCATCAAAAATTAAGTCTAAATTTAAAACGCATATTTTATTATAATTTAAATTCAAATCCGATTAATTTCTTCCAAATTGTATTTACAGGTTATGTTTATGAATGTTCGTGATGCCATATACTGCAATTAATGCTATGTTGCACGAACACAACATTTATATGTGATATAAAATAGAAAACGATAGCATTTTGGGGATAAACGGTATATTGGGAAGTTAAATACAAAAGAATTTGAATGAATTTAACCGATGAAGTAAACGAGACGAGGTGAGACTACTAGACGCTAGAATCCATCCTAGCGGACAGATTCAGGGTCGCTCCCTGAATCGTGACGACCTGGTCCCTCGTCACTTATTGTCCAAACGATCTGTTGCACGGACACAACCACGGTGACAGGCGCAGTGCAAACGGGAAACGAGGAAGAATTGAGAGTAATCCCATTGATGGATGTGGTAAAACAAAAATGAAGATTACAGCACAACGGGGTGAGCGCCAACGGTGAACGGGAGAAGATAGTGCAACTAATAGATCGTGTGGGGGCACCCACAATTTCTGATCGAAAGATATACGGATGAAAAAGGCTGTAATATCGGTTCGATACAGAGTCTAGTAAGAGTGAATAATGAATAGGATTCACTAATAATTCTATACCTCGTAAATGAATGACTTGACAGTGGTATGTCTATTGAATAATGAATGCAACTTATAAATGAATAGGATGTGATATCCCGGTTGATTAGAGTTGCAGCTGTGATTCACTTTAAATAGTGTCGTGACACGTGTATTTAAAATAATCCAATGGGATGTGACGAGTTTAGATTATGGAGTGTGTGACATATTTCTTTTAATATCACATATATAACCCGACACCACACATTTATATGAATCATTGTTACACTATTATACTCACAGCTAGATTTATAGCCTGACTCGAGGTTTTGTTTTATGACAACTCCTCGGGTCAGACCGAGGATTTTCAGGATGATTACCTTTTCACGTTTTGAGGTGATTTCATACGACATTGAGATGGACAGCAACTGGCATACAGTGTATAAGTTTAAGGTAGTTGTAGATTTAGAGCTTCACGGACGCACGCTTGCTACCTGCCTCAAAGGAACTGTTAGAGTTATCTGGAGGAGTAATGTTAGAGAGATACATTTGGAGTCCGTCGAACTATGCTAAGCTGATTTTGTGTAGTCATGTCGTATGTCTTTTGTATATATTTGTCCGTGTATGTATTAGGACGTCATTTTTGGGACAGTTATGTATAGTATGCATGATGACTTAGTTATAGATATATGGGGATAGTCTGACGTCTGTTTGTACCTATGTATATGTATATATAACTATCATTTTGGTCCGCTGTTCTTTGAAACCATTATTTATGTGTTCTGCTATGTGATTTAAATACAAATTATCTGAACTCGTGTATACTACATTGCGTCGAGATGAGATACATATCATTTCAGAATGTTCAGGTATTTTAAACGTATCCATGTTGATCCAAAGTAGTATAGGCGAGAGATCGCTCCTTTAGTGCACACTGATCCGAGCTATCGGACGGTAAACTCCCTCTGATATTTCGGTCACTGGAGCCGGGGCGTCACATGGCGACACTCCTCTTTCTTTCCAAAAAGCACTGCACAGTAAAGGCTCTGCACTCTGGCTTGAAGCTATGAAATCCGAGATGAACTCCATGTACGAAAACAAATTTTGGACATCTTCGGACGTACCCGAAGGGATAAAACCCATTGGCTGCAAATGGATATTTAAGAAAAAGCTAAATGCGGATGGAGAAGTGGTTACTTATAAGGCAAGGCTAGTTGCAAAAGGATTTTGTCAAATTCAAGGTGTTGATTATGAAGAGACCTTTTCGCCTATAGCCATGCATAAATCTATTCGAATTATGTTAGCCATTGTCGCATTCTATGACTACGAAATATGGAAAATGGATGTAAAGACGGCTTTTCTAAATGGTGATTTAGAAGAAATCGTTTATATATCACCGCCAAAGGGTTTTGTGGTCAGTGGGAGTGAAGGCAGAGCTTGCAAGTTGTCAAAGTCCATTTATGGACTCAAACAAGCTTCAAGAAGTTGGAACAAGTGTTTTGATAAAGTAATCAGACAGTTTGGTTTTTATCAGAACACAGAGGAAGCATGCATATATATAAAGGAACAGGAAAATGCTATCGTATTCTTAGTACTCTATGTTGATGATCTATTATTGATTGGCAATGACACTTCATTATTGCAATCAGTGAAAGCTTGGCTTTCAAAAAACTTCTCCATGATGGATTTGGGAGAAGCAGCATATATACTTGGTATAAAGATCTATAGAGAACGGTCAAAGAGGCTATTGAGATTGTCCTAATCTCTGTACATAGACACTATACTAAAACAGTTTAGTATGGAGAATTCCAAGCGTGGAAGTGTTCCAACGCAATCTGGAATTGTCCTTTCTAAAAAGGACGCTCCTCATACCGATGATGAGAAAGAGCGTATTTTAATAATTTATAGAAATTTTTCATTAATATTTAATATTTTTAATAATTAAATTACTTTGGTTGAATATTTAATTTATTTATTAAAAATAATACTTTGTTTCAAAAAATCATATAAAAAAATTTGAACTTGTATTTTATGATCCTAAATTTGAAAATTTGAATTTTTTAATATTTATAACTAATATTTTTAATTCTTATGCTCAAAACTATTTATTATATATATATATGATAATGATAAAATTATTATTTTATGTTTGTTATGTTAATTTCAATTTGGAAATAATTTTAAAATATTTATATTTTAAGTATTTGAATGTAATTAATTATTCATATATACATTTTATTTAACCTTATATATGTGTATATATAATTTTAATTATTGTATATGTATGTATGTATAATTGTATATGTTTAATTATGTATATATATTTATACAAATGTTTTAAATTATATATATAGTTGATTTTAAGACTTTTAGTTATAAAATATATTTTAAATATATGTATACGTATTTATATAAATATACTTTGCATTATAGATTTATGCACATATTTAGACAACATACAATACATACGAAATGAGCTAATGTGTCCGTTGCGATGTAAATCCAAACATCTATATACGAGCATGTTATACCCTTCATGGATTATTATGTTACACATGCACACACATATGTATATGTATATGATACATGTATATACATATAAATTAAATCATTCAAATTAACTTTACATTACAAAATACTTAAATTTAAATAACATGATTTTATTTGAAACAAATTTAGAATTGTTCTAAATGAATTAGACTTCATAGGCCCAATAAAGATCCAATATGATAAAAAAAATTGAAATACACCCACCATTACCACTGCGAGCTGGCCCAGTTCCAACTCTACATCTCCACTTCCTTCACCAATACCTACTGCATCAAACTCCATCCATCCCCACTGCTCCTCCAACAAACATACACATACTGCTCCTCCTCTTCATCACTTCAATCGTCTGCAACCCACCAGGACAAACCTCATATAACCGCGACGTCAACACCAACCTCCTTCGCCAAATCGACCACCGTAATTCACGAATCTCAAATCCCATCAGCAATCTCAACCCATCCAAACAACCTTTGCATGATCTCCAAACTCATTCTGCAAACAGCTCGTGATCGAATATCCCTCCACAAATCTGAGTCCTCTTACCTTCGACCAAATTCAAAATCACCGCTACTCCAAATCAATTCCCAATTTCGCAGACACTGATTTCGATTTTGAGAATTTAATAGGGGAAATTACGATAAGAGAACAAGTTTTGTTAGTGAAGTGGGTAGTAATTATTGATATCGGTCCGGGTTGAAATTTTGTGGGTTTGTTTTCATTTTTTTATTTTGTCTTTTTTATTATTTAGTTTAAGTTTTAAGTTTTTTTATCTCTTCTCCAAAAAAAATATAAAAAATTATATATATATATATATATGTATGTATGTATGTATGTATGTATAAAAATCAAGTCATTTTAGTTTTGAGTTTCTTCCTTGGTTTAAAAATAAAAACAAATATCCTGTTCAAAATTTTCAGATTTCAGGTAGCAAAAGCATAAAATCAAAAAGAAGGAACCGTTTGATAGTTTGCTCTACTTGCCAAATAAATTGCTCTCTTAATTGCTGCTTTGAAAAATAAATAAATTTGCAAATAATTCTATAGGATTTGATATTATGCTCTCATCTCTTGTTTTTATTTGCTTTGCATTGTTGATTTCTTGCATTTTAAAAAAATTCAAAAACAAATTCCATTTGTAGTTGCATCGTTAATTCGCGTTTAATTTTATTGTTCTGCATTCATCTCATCTTATTTTCTTTTCTAAAGGTAACACCCAAATCCAGATAAGGTGGGTGGTTTCATCACCCCTTCCTTGGCTCACAAATTGCATTTCATCTTTGAATTGGCTAATAATAACGGTTAGACATTTGACTTAAGGGAGTCACGGGCTTACCTAAGACTTAATTGTATCTTGACAAGTTGTCTTCTTTGAGTAATTTATTTTCTCGGTGTCTAGGCTACAGCAGAGCACTAATCATATATAAATATTACGGTGGTTTGTAAATACTATAGTGATAGTTTCTCTGAAGGTACTTAAACCTTCGGTGGCTTTGCTACGGTGATTTGTGGTGCACTGATAACTCCTGCTTGTTACCTGGCTAAGAAATATTTTATTGGATTAAGACAAAGTGTGATTTTAAAATTTTGGGTTAGGAGCTACTAAGGATAGAAAATTTGTAATTAAGTCCTTGCATTCATTTAGTTCATGCATATAAAAAACAAAAAAATCCAAAACAAAAAAATTGTACATTTTACTTAACTTGGTTTTTAAATCTTTTTCTTTATAAAAAAATCATTTTATTTTAGTTAGTTTATTTAGAAAAAAATTCCACATGAAAAATAATCTTTTCAGAAACTAAAAAAACAAACGTTTTTGAAAATGTCTAAATTTCCCTACTTGCAAGAATTTTACAATAGTTGTGAAAATCAATATAATCCATATAGTTTCACATCAAACTCTTAGGGATATTTTAATAACAACTATTGTGAAAACAATTCAAATTTTGCACCACAAAGTTTTCAAAATGATGACCAACCCTCAACTCTTGAAAAGAGTATTGAAACTATTTGGTCTTTACTTGAACAACGAAATCAAATGATAAATAATTTGAGTAATCTGTGCAATAACTCAAGTAAAGAATTTCAAAATAATCAAAATTTGAATTCACTTCAAAATTCAAATGATTTCGATTATAACTCATGCCAATACAACTTCGAACTTCAAAACCAATTTCAAAGTCAAAATGGAAATGTGAACCACTTTTTAAATGATTTTGGCAATGAGAATAATCTCAACTGTGGTGCAATTGACAATTTTTTCATTCTCAACAAGTTCAAATTGAAAATTCTCAAGTTAATAATTATAAATTTGATTTTGTTGAGCAAATGGACGAAATTCACAAAAAACATACGGATTTGTTATTCGAAACATACATGAAACAACGTGAGAAACAAAATCAAATCCCAACGTGTGACGTTTTAAGTGATAATCCATCTTTTACAAAAAATGACTATTTTCAAATAACAATTTTTGAAATAAAAAATTACGATCTTAATTAAGTTTTTAAAAGTGCGGTAATTGATTTGGATTTCAATTTCTTTGAGGGTGAAAAACTCGATTTTCAATTCGATCTTCCTTTTTCTGGGCAAAATGAATTTCAAACAACAACTTTACACCTTGAAAACGATGAAGTTGTGAATAATTCAACAAAGGAAGATGAATTTAATGAACACAAATTTTTTGGACTTTTCGAAGATGAGTTGCTGAATTCCGAAGGTGTATTTAAAACACCATTTTGATTTTAAGATCAATAATTTTGAAGAATTTGTCAATGATGTGTTTGAATTTAAATTTGGTGAAAAAAGCTGTAATTAACCAAATTATTCTATCTACCCCAAAAATCATTGAAAATAAAACAACTCATATGATTTTTAATAATACGACATTCGTTTTTCCAAATCAACATTCAACTTTGAAATCTTTTACGGTTTGGTTTTCTATGATTAAGCTATGTCTCTCATTCTTGACGAGACAAATAGATTAGTCTTTGAAAGACCTTTTCATTTACTCTTTAACGGTATATTTTCTGATGTTATGTAAATAATATCATGTAAATATAGGTCATATTTTTATTTTTATTTTGTTTTTCTCCTTTCACTTGGGTTGACTGTAGGGACACAGTCACAATCAAGTGTGGAGGGGGGGTCTCATCTTCATTTTGATTTTTCATGGTTTATTTTTTTGCGTTTTCTTTCCAAACTCAAAACAAAAAAACAAAAATCCTAAAACAAAATTTATTTTTAGTATATTGATTTACTTTTGAAGAAACGCTATAGGATAAGTATATGTTTTAGTTATTAAATTGAAATTTTTGTAAATTTATTTGTCTCAACAAAAATAAAAATAAAGTGTGATTATAAGTAACTATGATTTAACTAGTATATAGGAAGATTCGTCGGTGATAATTATGAAGTATATCCTGATTGAAATCTTTGTTTAAAAGAGTGGTTGATTTGAAGTAAAGGCTATAACATTTTTGATCTTCTAAGTTAAGTGGTGCTAAGATGATTTTGTAAAACTCTCTCGTTAAAAAAAGACATAAAAAATGATTTTTGAGAAAATAAAAACACTTAGAGTCAGGTGTCCATACGCAAGTGTGTACACTCGCCATGCTCTGTACACTTCTCACGTAAGCCCGAAAGGTAGTGCATGATCGGTATATCTAGCCTCAGTTTGTCTAAGTTAGGTGTATGTAAATAAATTCAATAAAAATAACCACCTAGAGTCATGTGTACACTCGCCACGCTTTATACTCTTCTCACATAATCCCGAAAGACAGTGCATGATCGGTATATCTGGCCTCGGTTTATCTGAGTTAGGTGTGTAAATAATAATAATGTTAATACTTTTCAAAAATAGAGAGAGCAAGCAATTGAAATCCAAGCACTATTTTCACTTAATTGGTTCGACTTGTTATTCAAAAGAAATAAAAATACCACTCTGCAAAACTTTAATAATCAACTAAGGATCCATTTCATAATTGCGCTATGTTATCAACTGCAACAACTAGCCAAACTATAGTCTAATTGTGATGTTAACTTAATTTTTGTTGGGGGTTTTGATGAGTAAAATGACTAAAATTTCAGGATGAGGACCGAAACTTGTATTTAACTTATTCGTGTCGATTCAAAAGTAAATTCTTCATTTGTAAATATTTTCAAAAACTTGCATTCATATCTTTGTAAATAAATCTTACATTTGACAAATTTTCAAGTTGCATTTGGATTTTGTGGGAAATATCCGCTGAAAACCCTCACGAGACAATACTCATCCTACTATGGACACTTGGAGGTTTAACGACTTGTTTCATACGCTCAATGCAATCGTGTTTTCCATGAAAATGGATTTATCTTAGTTTTAGTTTATTCGACGACGAATAAAAAGATAAGCGTAGGGGTATTTGATGTGCACGTAAAAGCACATATTTTTACTTCCATATTTAATCTACTTTTATTTAATAAATGAGCATATTTAGGTATTTTACATGTCTAAACCAAAATTTAAATTATTTTCATATCGTCATTCATTCATCTTCATATAGGGGCAAAATGGTCATTTTGTGCATTTATTAAATTTGAGAATATTTATTTGCACATTTTATTTTTATTTGTAGAAATTATGATGGAAAATGGAAGAGGCTTCATGGAAATATGCACGCACAAGAGTTGAAAGCCAAATAGATGAGGAAATAAAAGAATTCATGTAATCATGGAGGAGCCCACCTACCCATTAAGCCATGAACCACAATTAAAAGCTAATGGAGATTAAAAGCACATGGACATGTTCATGAAGGGTTAAAGGTATATTAGTGGTGATTAATTACATGTTAATAATAACTTGAAGGTCACACTTCCTCAAGGGCATTTTGGGTAGTCCCCTAAAATAGGGATTAGGTTTTTAGGCATGTATAAATACCCCTTATGTTTCATGTAGAGAGCTCTTACCACCTTCTCTTTAGTTTACTTGTAGCCACAAACGTAAATATAAACTTTCTTTATTTTTAATGGCTTCTTAGGCGCCTTTTCTTAATGCAATTTATTTACATGCAATTTTAATTCAAGCACCTTTAATTCATGTTCTTTTCCTTTTTTTTCTTCTTATGTTAGTAGTTTAATCTCTTTATTTTATGCAAGTAGATTAGCTTTTAGTTTATTTCAATTAGCTCTCTTCTTTCACGTTGAAATCACTTTAGAGGTGGAGAAGCTAACCCCCTTCAATTTAGAGGTGATGAAGCTCTCATGAATCATACAAAACTAACAAAGTGATTTCATTTGATCTCTTTTTGTGCTTAATGGAAATTTTTGATGTAGTAAAATTTTATTGTTAACTTTGAATTTGATAGCACATGTTCTTAACACCAAATAGGCTATGCTTAAACAAACCTAAACACAAATTACCTCTTCATCTACATATGATTTTGGTAATGAAGTGGATTTTAGAATCAAAATTTAATGGTCTATATTACTAATCAATAATAAATAGATCATGCTTAGAATAGATTTTATTTTTAATTTCATTATCATTTTCATGAGAGTTGACGGATGATTTGGATGGTGTGTTAAATTTTATGGTTTATGTTGGGCTAATTAATAGCACAAATAGACCATACTTAGGATAAACACATCAACTAAATTCACAAATGACCAAAAGGAGAGATCATAATTTCATTGTGTTGATTTGTGTGATCATGAGAAGTGATTTGCCTCTAAATTGCCTTCTACTCTCATATTTTTATTCATTTTATTTGTAGTTAATTTTAACATTTCTTTTTTAGTTAAAAAATCTCAAACTTGGTTAATTTGATTGAGTAGAATTTAATTTCAATTTAATTTCCTGCGGATCGACCCGTACTCGTCACGTACTAAAATTATACGCTGTGCGCTTGCGGTTTATTTTTATTATAATTTTTCGGCGATTTTCTAACTGATAGAAAATTCATCATCAAATATAAGGTAACTCATTCGAAAGCCACCCTTAAAAACAAAAAGGCGGCAAACTCTTCGAAAGCTGTATTAAAGCAATCTAACCCTTTTGAAAGCATTCTTTTATAAACAAGGCAGGCGGCATTTCTTTGGAAAGCGAACAAATGCTTCGACCACTTCGAAAGCTTGGTTTCAGCTCCATACCTATCGCCTTTCTCCAATCCACTACATACCAAAGCCTTGATACCTTGTTTATTGGTTTCGACTTGGTTGGGCCGGAAGTATAGGGTCGAAAGGTAGCTACTGGAAGTGGAGAAACCATAACTCTATGCAAAACTGTTTTTTGCCTTTTTAGGTAAGTGCTTCTGTACTAACTTGCCTATTTGTAAAAATATGATTGGTTGCCATAAATTTTATCATCTTTTATAAAAGAATGTCGAATTTATTCAGAAATATTTAAAGATAATTAACAAAGTAGCATTTCCCTTTAATAAAACAAGTAAGACATTTAAGTCCTCCTTCTTAAATAATTTAATTTACATAGTAAACTACTTAGGAAAAATCCCCAAAAATCATCAAAATTCACTTTTACTATGTTAACTAACATATATAAATTTTGGACCCAAAATCCATTTTATAATTACGGTAATTAATTTTAAACCTAATTATCTATTTCTTCCTTCAAAAATTCATAATAAATTATCCATATTTTGGATTATTACAAAAATTTAAACACATCTCCAAAATAATATTTTGCATAACATATTAATTCCTCATGGCATTCGAAATCAAATATAAACGATTTTAGCCTTAACATTGAATAAAACATTTATCAAACATACTTGTTTAAATCAAACATATCATGTAACTCAAGCATATCATCATTAAATTCATCATAAAGGATTTAAAATTAAACCCGAAATCAAATGCTCTTTAAAAACCAAAAATGAGATAATTTAGATTATTACCCACCTTGCTTTGGATAAGGAACTTGAGATTTGATCTTACTTAATTCTCCTTGCTTCCTTAGCTTTTAATTCATTTTTCTTCTCTTTTCCCTTAGGTGATGGCCAGCTTGAGCTCTTCTTTGTTTATGTTTTTAGAGTTTTGAACTTATATGAAATGAAAATAGGAATAAGGGTTTAGTGGTTAAGGGTTATGGTGGATGGCTATTCCCCATAATACCCGTTCCCTTTTCTTTTATTAATTAACTTATAAAATCATTTACATAAACCCATTCTTTTATGTTTATATTTAGTTAAGCACGACCTCTATTCAAATATCAAACTCTTTATCTCTCTAATCTTTATATTATTCTATTTAATTTGTCTAATTAAATCTCCTGAATAATGTTATTAAAATTAGGGGTGTTACAGGAGGAGTTGCAACGTCCTAGTCAATCCAAAAATGGAAAGAAAAGGCCGGAGAAGATATATTTTTGATATTTTCCCCTAAGATAGAAAATAGGAAAATGTCATTTTCAATTTTATATGTAAAATCCATTTTCTATAGCGGTCGTTTTCCATTGGCTTCCACTTTTCCACATATTTTAATGCACACGTTAGAAACGTAAAACACAAAACTCAATTTTCAATCCAAAGACTACCTTATACTTTGCTTTTAATTTGGTAAAGCTTTATAATGTAGTAATTGCAAGACTTCCATACCCATACTTTGGTAACAAAAATGAGAAAACTAATGCCAGCTTATTATGGCACATAAAAAGTTGTTGCTTGTTCATCTTCGTTTCATACAATTTAGCATCTTGGAAGTTTTATGCAACTGTGGTGATCTTCAACAAGTAGAATTTTTATACAAACAATGCACCCATATTCCTTCCTCCAAATCAAATCACCTTGTTCCAATTCATCATGTCTAGGTGTGGCAAATCAATACGTACGTGTCTAAGAAAATTTGCAGAGAAATTCCATTGCTTGTTATTGGGAAGCTACTGTATATTCCCACTTTTCTTCTTCTCCCACCTACTCCTTCTCGCACCCACCAATATTTTTAAAAATACTTCCTTTACCTTATGCAACTACTTCACATTTTCTTAATTTTGTTTAAGAAAAAAATGTTCATTCTTTCTTTTATAGAAATCAAGAATTCTAGTATGCTTTACCTTTTTTTTCACAAATTGCATGCTAGGATGATAGAAAAAATCATTTGAAATCATTTTCCAAGCGAAAAAATTGGAGTTATGGCATGGACAATAAGTAAAGGAAATTTCTCAAGTTAATAAATAGATCCATAGTAATATTCTCTATAGAGTTTGTAGAAATTTTAATCTTTTGCATTAACAATAATGGTAAGTGTTTGAAGTAGTTTTACTAATTCTTTTATAAATTCTTTTAAGTGACACTAGGTGGTTTATTAATGGGTGCATATAGTAGCATCCATTCTATTATAGGATCATTTTATAAATTATATGGTTATAAACTTCAAAATATTGTTGAAATACTAATTTTCTTCATTCAAATACCAAAATGATCCCATCCTAAATATACTATAGATCTTAAAATCTCATCTCATACAATCTTTTTCTTTTTTATCTTAATTTTAGAATAGAAATATTTATTCTCCTGATTTAGTAAACTTACAAGAGGCCACAAGCTCGAATCCCGCTAATCACACTTTTATAAAATAAAAGCACCTTCACTTCACTTGATTTACCTTATCTCAAGCACTTAAATTCGAATACAGCTTACCTTAATTTATCCATTATATTTAATAATCATTTTTTTCATTTAAAAATCTATATTTTTTCCTCTTAAGTCAATTCTTGCTTATAAGTTTCAATAAAAATTATAGTTTGAATCCAACCACCTTACATGTTGCGTTATTTTATACAATTGAGCATGATTTTTTGAATCTCATTTGTTATATTCTTTTAAATAGTAATTTGACTAGAAAAAACTACATATTTTCCTATACTTATTATTATATTTAAAATAATGAAAAAAATAAAACTAATAAAAAAATGAAGAGTAATAATTACAAAAAGTTTGATCCATATGTTTATAAAGTCCTAGTGTCGTAGTTTTATATGAACCTTTTATGTTAGTTCAACCGTTGATCTCACATGACATATGAAATACAAAAATGGAAATATATTCGGGTTTAATCACTAACATAAATATATTTTCCTTTGTTTACTTATATAAAAAATTATATTATATGAAAAGATCAATTTCAATCAAATATTTATTGATTTTAACATTTAACACAACCATAACAATGTATTCTCCTTAACTCAAGGAATAATTTTACCGTTTTGGCTTCATTTTAAATTTTATTCTTTCACAAAATAACCAACATCAACATGTCGATTAATGCTATAGGAATATCTAACATGTAATGGAAGATAGCTCAATAGCCTCGTTTACATGTGTTTTAAGAAGATAATTTCAATCATTGTCACTTTCATTATCATTTGTTCATCAAAATTTAGTGTAACATCCTGATCTAGAATTAAATAAAATAAATTCATCAAAATATATTTTCGTAATGTATATTGGAATATTGATTAATTAAATATATTCTTAGAATTGAATAGTGGAAATTGAAATTTAGAATAGAATGTGAATGATGGGAAAATATTTTAAAGAATAAAAAATTGTATATTGGTAATAACAAATTTATTTTAAATAAGTATAAAATTGAGAAACTTTTTACAAAGACTTGGATAAATTAAAAAAAATTATAAAACAGTTCAATTAGAATTTAAATTAATAAACTAATTTGTATTTTAAACAAGAAAGATTAAGTTTAATTTGTCAGGCCTAACTCTTTTTCGAGCATATACGCCTACTAAAATATATCCTATTGTTTGAACATCCTCTCCCCTAACAAAGACCCGACCTCATCTGTTCTTCGCCTTAATTCCCAATTCATGAAACATAGAGGAAAAAGGAGAATGCCATGGCCATGGTGCATGGTAGGACGTAGGAGGAGGAAACACATCTTCCTTGACTTGCATGCATATGGAAAATGGGTGACAAGGTTAAGGCGTATGTCACGGCTATGTCGGAAGCGGCTAAAGCAAAAGTGGCTGAAGCCAAGAGGCGAGCAGTCGATGATTTAGTTGTAGGGAGGCATCGACTTCTAGTAGGTGCGGTGACGAGGTGCTGATCATGTGCTCGTTAGGAGTTGGTGGAAATGTTGATGTCGATTAAGGCTTGAGACGAGGTCAATATATCTATATTTTCTAAATTTAATATAAGAATAACCTATTAGTTGGGATTTATATGGCTGTATATATGTAATGATTAAACCTTTGTAAGTGTCGTTATGAATTTCTAATGAATCGATGAGTTTTTTTATTTACTGTTAGCATATGGCTTAAACAAAAGGTGATGTATATGAAACCATTTGATGGAAATCCTAGATTGGTGCAAATTTTTGTAGGATAAGTATGCTTAAGTGATTTAGGATGGAATGAAATTTCAAAAATATTAATTGAACTTATTTTGATTTATTTTTAGTAATTCAAAATAAAATAGAAAAGGGACAATTTGGGTTGTTTTTGAAAGCCATTAAAGTGTAAATAAGATGAAGTTATTTTGAAATGAAATCACTCTATTAGAAATTTAAATGTTTTTATGTATACTTTGAATAATAATTGCTATGGTTATGTAATGTTAAGCTTACTACAATGCAAAGCCTTATAATGGAAGATAATTGAAATGATTACATGCCATGAAATGGTCATACTTTGTTGCTTGGTTACTTGAATACTTGAGTATATGGTTCATAGCAATATGGCTAAGTATCGGTTGATATAGCACGAGTAAATTTGTATTTAATTTTGGATGCAAATTTATATGTATAGGAATAGGTGATTAAAATTACTTGATTTGTTTTGATATAAGTATACCCATTTTAGATGCTTCACCATGATTTGTAGTGGTGTTCTATTATCCCTTTATGTTATGGCGTGTTTTAAATGAAGTAAGGGCATGTTAGATTTATTGAAACTCGACCATTAAGAATAGATAAGCACATGATTCATGAATTAATTACCATGAACGAGACAACAAATCGCCTCATTAAATTGAGTTTCATTATTGCGATGTTTCTATGTTTGTTACATACTTGATATAAACCTAATATAGTGCATAAATTAGGGGTAAAGGCAAGAATACGATATTAAAGGATTTGTAAGGTTGCTTTAAGCTTGCAAATGACATTTATTAAATGCACCTAGTTTTAAAAATTCATAATATACTTCAAAATCTATGATTTTTGATTTCCAGCGATTTTCAATAAAAATATTGACATGTATATGATATTAAAATAATAATAATAATAATAATAATAATAATATCATACTTGAAAATTTTGAATTTAAATTTAAAGTGGGGAATTTTCCAATTTTAAATATTTTAAATGGGAAAATTTAGTGAAAATGCAAGTTGTTGCTTTGGTAAATCCCACAAATAAGTATGAAATACTTTGGGATAAAATTATTATTTTGAAGATTAAATTTAAATTATTAGATTTTATTTTGGATTTAAATTTGAATTAAAAAGTTCGAATATCTTTAAATAATGGGGAAATTTTACAAAATCAAAAATATCCTTTTTAAAATTCCTTTGGACATAGAAGAAATAATTTTAGATGGAATTCCTATTTTTAAAAGTCTAAATTTGATTTTTTTTATTATATCTTCACAGTAAAATAGGATTAAAGAATAAATCCTATTTAAATGATTCAAATTCATTCTAATATCAACAATATGAATATTTTATAGATATTAAAATAGAAAAGCTTCAATGAAGTTAATAATTTGAATTTGAATTTAAACCATAAATAACGAATTGCTTAAATATATAAGTTTTTCTATAAAATAATTTTGAGAATTGTTCGAGGTGGTACTGAAGATATTTTATAAATGAATTTGAAATTCATTTTATATACTAATCAAGGTATCTTATCTTGATTTAAATACCACATTGTATTAAATAATACTTGGTTGAATTTTAAAGGATATAACATGATTTCAAGGAAGACAAACCAAACATTGCATCAAAAAAGCATTGTTGCAATGGCCCTAAGCCGCCGTTAATTATTAGTTTACAACAGCTTTTGCCCCTGTAATTTGTTTCTTTAGCAACAAATAATAGCCATTGCTAATTTATATTTAACCACAGCTTACAACTGTGGCTAAATACTATTTAACGACTTCCAAAAGCCATTACTAATTTGCTATTTTTAAATAAAGAGCTTGTTTCCTATTCTTACAATAACACAGTTGTATTCAATACAAACATAAAGACCAATTTTTTTTGAATAAAGAGTTACCAACATTTTTTTTATAGATTCAACATAAAGAAGAAATAATTAACAAAAAATTTTGAAATTAAATCTGCATAAACTAATTGTTCATACAACATGTAGTTTGGAAAATACTCAGTACATTACAATTAAAAAATTTCATGCAGTTCATCAACATTACATATAATACAAAGTTCAACAGCAATACATACAGTACAATGTTCAGCAAGACGGTACAAAGTTCAGCAACTTCAGCGATTACGATACAGTAAATTATATGCTAATACCTTTAACTTCATGAATAACATTATTGGTGGCACTTGATACATTCACTTTTAGAGAAATTCAAAAAGCCCGGCAAGTTCAACAATTACTAATTTCCAATAATACCTCCAACATCCACAATAAATACATATGCAGATATCCTGCCAATATCTTCACTATCACCACCAGTAATCCTCTGCCAATTTAGTGAGTGAATTTTGTGACTTTACTAGAATTCAGTTAGAAATCAATCCAGTTACGAAAGGGCCAAAAATCATTAGATTTCAAGAGGGGACTTCCAAAAAACTAGCATGTATTTATTATACGCATAAAGTAATATTCCACAAACCAAGCTTTCTAATATAAACTCCATATTTTGGAGTAAAGTAATATAAACGAGTAGGGAATGTGCGGAAATATTCAAGTGTAACATTACATACGAACAATAAACCTAATTCTATTTACATACCAACAACTAATCTAATTCTATTTACAAGTTTTCTACAGCTTTCCATCATGATAAATATTCAATGCCAAGAGTTTGGACATGAATGGATTACAAGTGGAAAATCAAAGGAAGCTCGTGCTATAGTGTTAAATTTTGATGATTTAAATCTATTCCAAATTTATAAGGGAGAAGATATTAATTGATTACTGTAATCAATCAAATATGGAAAACAAATTAGAATGATTGTAACGACCCAGAATTTTTGATAATTAAAATTCGAATATTTAATTGATTTTAAATATTAATAAGTGGAATTAAGAAGTCGAATGATTTATTTTTCGAATATTGGATTTAATTGGATAATTAAATCGATAAATTAAATAGTGAAATTCCAGAGATAATTGTAAATCGAGTTTAAAGTGATTGAAAATGATTTGTAAAATTTTATTTAATCATACTGGAGTTATAGAAATATTTTAGAACTCTTAAAACTGAATTTGGAGTAAATCTGTGAAAAATTGAATATTTTAATATTTAATTATCGACTGAAAAATAGCCAATTTTCGAACAGTCTCAGAATTGAACGAAACCAGTTCCATTGGATCCGTAATAGTTAGTTATTATCGGATTTCAATTTTCGTATCAATCGAAGTTATCGTTTGACCGTGGCAACTCGAAACGCATCGATATCGTTTTAATTTTTATTCGGCGAGTTAAAATAGTCATTTTTCAAAAAGTCTTGGATTTCGACGAAACCAGTTTCATCGGATCCGTAATGTGATATTATTATAAGATTTCAAATTTCGTAATTTTTGGATTTACCGTTTGTCCGGGGGAAGCCAAAACGCCTCGAAATCGATTAAATTTAAATTGATCGTTTATTGCCATATCTCACACATACGATCGAATTAGCTTCCGAAACCTGTTCCATTGCGTTCGAAACGCGGGGTAAACCCCAGAAACGCCAGTTACTACGCGTAAATCGGAGTTCGGGAAACCGGAATGAATAGTGTTCGATATTTTCTATAAATAGCCCCCTTTATTCACAAATTGAAAAAAATAAAAAGGGCTAGGGTTTCATCTAAATAGCAGCCGCCACTTTAGCATTGAACGGCCAGAAAACAATCATCGTCCCCCCTCAATTTCTTCACATCCAAGCAACGATTCACGAAAATTCCTAAATGAAACTAGAAGGGCATCTCGAGGGCTTCATATCTATACGGGTATGATCATTTGTAGTTGAGGAAATCATCGGCAGTTTTCGTTCAAGGCAGTGCCGTTCATCCTCGTTTTGCGTGCGCTGGGGGGCATCGGGTCTGACCGCGTTTTGGTCGAAGGTGGCACTAGCGTGGGGCTACGCGATGGCGGTGGTTGATCAACCTGTAGGTGGATGTTTTGGGTTGCGACATTAGGTTAAAGCGGCGGCTAGTGGGTTCGTTCATGCGCGTGATAACCTGGGAGCTACGTGAAGGAAGAAAGAAGGAGACGGGCCAGATTCTCACCAAGGAAACGAACGGTGCAGATTCAGTAGGGATTAGATTTGAAAATAAAATATTTGTAAATTGATTAAAAATAATTCGTATAACTTTGAAAAATCATATCTTTTTGCTGCGAGGTCCATTTCGGACGAGATTTTTTGCGATGGGATCGTATTGACCAGCTCTTCGCGATGGAGCAGGATTGGAGTCGTTTGGAGCTAGTTGGAATTTCGGGTAGAATTAAACGCGTGTTTAATTTTATTCGAAATAAACGCTGAAATCAGAATTAAAATCACGGTGAGATCTTCTCACTCAAATGAATGTGGAATTTTTGCAGTTATTGTTGATTGATATGATTGCTATATTGGATGTGATATTAGATATAGTAGGATATATATCTATATATAGCAGTATATACATATTGGCATATGTATATATTGGATTGATTGATTTCCCGCCTCGTATAGCGGATGAGACCCTATTGCGCCGTTAGTAAGCGGATTTTTATAAAACCCATATACCGCGATAATTCCGTACTGGAGCGGAATTGGTATTGTGCTAACATCTGTGGATGTAGGGAAACAGGTTGGAGGGATCCAACTGGATTCCTCACCGTATTGATTATTTACAGATATTTTGATATATTATGTTATCATATGATGATATATGATATTTGACTGTTGTGATGGACTGATTGGTGTTGTTGCATCATCGGATTCAGTTTTGAACTTTAAAAATGACGACTTTTAATTTAAAAGGATTTTTAAAGTGATTTTTGAAAATATACATTTTATGGAATTTTTGAATCGATTTATAAACGTAAAATTTTAAAGTTATAAAAGTTATAATTTTTAGTGAAATATAACCGAAGTGTCGTTTTTGAAATAAAAGTCGATTTATTTATTAAATAGTTTAAGTTGGGATTTTTGAATAACTATAAACGATTTGTATGGAAAGATTTATAAAATTGATATTTTATAAATCAAAATATTGGACTTATAAAACGAATTTTATAAGTGTTAAAAATGAAATATTATGGAATCCGTAAGTGAATGAAATTTATAGATTTATAAATTGTGAAGTTGTAAAATGGATGAAACTGTAGAATAAAAGATTTATAAGAGATTAACTTATAAATTGGATTTTTACCTTTAGATGGAATATTTATCGAATTATTAAAAAGAAGATTTGTAAGTTGAAGTTGTTATTAAAAACAGAAATAGAATTTATAAACGTTGTTTTATAAATTCGAGATCAATTGGATTTGATAAATTAAATATAGAAGATTATTAAAGGAGATATATTCGCGATTTTGGATAGCGAATTATTATTGAAATAGAATGTGTAGAAAATGGTGAAATGTAATTAGTAAAGTGTATTCACGATTTTGGACAGTGAATATATTGTTAAGTAAAATGGATAGTTTTGGAAAAGCGATATTGTAAAATGAAGTTAATTGTTTTAAAAGAGGTTTTAAACGTGTTAAATATCGAAATCATAGATTTCAACATTTATTGTTGAAATAGACGTTTTCGAGAAATAAGGAAATGATGGACTATAACACTGTTGTTATAGTAAATGATTTCCGAAAGGAAATGTTTTTAATGTAGTATTGGGATTTATATATCTATCTAAATTCGAATCCCTATACTAGTGATTTTGAGTCGTCGTAACGATGTTTTACGCAACATTCGTTTTGACTCAAATTGATGTTGTTATAGAGAATGATTTCCTTAAAGATTGAAATTTATACTTAATATTGATTTAAGTATATCGAATATTTTCAAATGTTGAAAATAAATGATTTGTGAAATACTTATTTTAAATAAGTATGGAAATGCTTTTCCAATATGAATGAACTGTTTTGAGATTTTATCTTCAAAGATAAAATGAAATGTGGAAATTGATTTGAAATTGTTTTCAAATGATTAAGTGTGGAAATTTTATATCTAGTAAAGATATTTTGGAAGATGAAATAATTTGGAAAATTATTTGGAATCTGATGATGTCGCGCATCTTTATTGATAGTTAAATAACCGACTATCAATAATTACCTTTAGATAGGTATTTGTTGTGAATTGGATGAATTTGAATGCCACACTTATTTTTAAATAAGTGCTCACTATTCGGGTTAGCCGGGAAAGGACCATGGGGTCGTATAACCCATTCCGAATATGTGATACGTCGTTATGAATCGCATTTGAAGACCGGCGTTGAAGACCGGATATTTTTGAAAACGGAAGGATTACCGTCGAGTTACTCTACATCGGCTGATCTCCGATTTAGAGGTTTTATCACCCTTAGTGACGGGAAGTCCCGACGTGATTGAAAATTATCCAGATGTGCAAGGGCTTCGTGAGAAGTGCCTTCGGTTCTGTTCGATCCCGAAACAGACTTGTATGGATTGTGTGTCTGACGTTACAATTTGAGATATAAAGCTGATTTCTTTCAAATACATTTCTGTTGGTGGCGGAGAATTTATTCTCTTAGCTTAACACCCTTCTATGAGACGTACGAGCTCAGAGGTTATGTAGTTGAAATTCATCAGCGATATATCCCAATTTGGTAACGTGGCATACCGAGTGTTGCTGTGAAATGATCAGTGTTTGATCATTTGTGATATGATCATTTGTTTGATCTTATATCTTTGTGATCATAGGTTGATCATTTTGTTTGACCCGAAGCAGGGCTTTGTAGAAAGCGTAGCTTTGTGGACGAGACTTCGTCGAGCCTCACACCCCGGAAATGGTCGAAACAGGAATGTTGCGGCAAGGTTATGAGGGTCGCGCCCTTTAGGGTATGTCATTTCCTTCTGGAAAGGGGTGGTATCATGGTATGGAGCCCAGATACTTACTCATGTGGATACACTTTCTTTATGATGTGTGATGATGGATATCGAGCGCTCGGATAAAGGTCCCAAAGGACCGGGCGATGACATATTCGTGAGTTACCTGTTACAGGGGTAACCCGGCCTTGTTTGGCAGAGAGCAGTTTGTCTCTCGGGACGTCCAGCCAGAGGCGATCCTATTCGGCAGGAGGAAAGGAAGTTCCTTAGCCTGACCATTTGTTGGAAATCCTTTTCCCAAATACTAAATTTGTACGGTTTTAGTTGTAGAACCTGCCATCTAATATAGCAGCTATAGTAGGCATAGTATAATGGTACCTATGCTGGCTAAGATTAATATTATACTTTCGAAATGTTTTCTACACTAGACATTAATAATAATATCCAATGATTTGCGTAGTAAGCATCTTTGATTATCATAAGAAGAAATCTCCTCCAATTCTGCGTTTGCATTGTGTGTGTGGCGGGAGGTCTTATGGTAGTTTCATTTTCCAAAAGCATTGCGAATTTGTTTTATTTTCTTTGTGAAAAATAACTGTTTTACGATCTCACACCAGTCACCATGACTGACTCGGAGTTTATTGTTTCTCTTCTAAACTCTGGGTGCCCACCAATTTCCACACGGGCAGCCTAGAGTTATGTTTTCAGGATATTCTGGATATTCTGGAGCTTTGGAGATAAGCCGGAGGACGAGACGTAGTATTTGTATCTGATAGTACTTATTCCGCTGTGTATTCTGTATGAGGACAAGTTTATATAACTGTCCATTGTTGTTTATTGACTCTGATGATATGATGTGATGTAATGTAATAACAGATATAATTCTTTGTTTTTAAATGATATTCATTTATCTATTATATATTGTTCCGCTGCGATATGTGAGATTCTGATATTGTTTCTGTTCTGATGTTGTTCTATTATTCTTCTTTTCTTTTTCTTCTATCTTTTCTTCTACCTCTTCTTTTAAAAACCCTAAGAATTCGGTTTTTCGTTCACCTTGAGTAAATAGATGGGGATTAGTGTCTATTCAAGGGGTACGGAAAAGCGGGTTATTACATTTGGTATCAGAGCATATGGTTAAGCGACAACCCTGCTCAGTTGGGTGTTACTCATTAGAGATAGAGTCAGTAGTACTCTAGAATGAGTTTGAGTGTAATAATAGATATGAGTGCGTATTTGTTAGTGTATAAAATTGTTTTATATTGTGATGATTGGTTTGTTGAGTGGTATATGGATTCTGGTCGGTATTGTCCGTACAACTCTATCGATAGGAATCTCTAAACACTTATATAGAACAATTCGGCACGATATTGTTTTAAATTGGGTAAATGAAATAATTTTACCTTGATTATATTTTGTATATAAAGAAATAATTTTTTAAAGAATTATTAAAGTGTATATGAATTGATTGTTAAGATTGTTTGAATAAGTTGAATTAAAACAACAATTGTGAAAGAGTAAATTGTATAAAAGAATGAATTATAAAGGGTGAAGTTATAATTGATATGATTTACAATGGTAAAATAATCTTATATGTAAGAAGTGAAATTATGTGCAAAGAGATTTATAAATGTGATTTATGAATAAAAGGAAATTTTTGAAAGAATTTAAGCACTGATTTCACTATTGTTGCTGGGAAATAATAAGGGTGATGACTGCAGCATCATCAGTATCATTTTCGAGTTTCTGTGTGATTGATTTGCTACCATAGTAAATTGGAAATTGAGGTTTTGTTGTGATAAACAAATTTGAAAATTAAAGTCCAAATTTAAATATGGTAAATATAAGTGAAATAAGATTTATACTTATGATATGAGATAATAGATTTAACTTTGGTAAAGTTAATGAATTTGAGTAGCATAATGAAATATGATGTGAAATTTAACTAAAAGAAAGTCAAATGTGATATAAATTTGAATGATTAATGAAATTTGATTTTGGTAAAAGGTTAAATGAATTTTGTTAAGAAAAACAAAATCTGAATTTGGATTTATAAGTGGAAACTTAAGTTAAGTTAAACAAATGTTGTTTAATTGGAATATAACTTAAGTAATGTTAAACGAAGTTGATTTTGATATCAAAAGAAATTAATAAAGTGAATTTATTAAATGAATGTGAACTTGAATTATATAAATGAAATTCAATTTTATTTGTTAAAATGAATTAGCAATTGAATTAATAAATGGATTGAATGTCAATCAATTGAATATAAATAATTGATATGAAGCAATGAATATAAGTGTTAATTCATTAGAAGCTAAAGGAATTGAATAATTGAATTGAAATCAATTTAATATCAACAAATTGAAACTTAAAGTGTTGAACCAAATTGAATGTAAAGAAATGTAAATTGAATAAATTTGGTTATGATTGGTTATACATTGGTTGTTAGATTGATTGTTAGTTGATTTCGTGTAATTCATTAAGGGTTAATGAAATTGAATCGACAAATTGGAAGCAAAGTGATTAAATTCAAATTGATAATATGTAAATTTGAATAGAAATGAATTTGATTCAAATTGAAAATGAACCAACATGAATGTAAATTAGTGAATGTAAACTAATTGGAAACAAATGAATGAATGTTAGTTAAATCCAATATTAGCAAATCAAATGTGAGTAAATTGAAAACCAATTCAATGAATATTAATGAGAAATGAATGAATATTGATTCGGTATGGATTTGTTGAATGTTTATTGGATGATGGTTGCATTGTTGTTTGGTTGCATTTGCTATATTGACATATGTAGTTATGTTGCTATATGATGTATATTGACCATATTTTCATATCTACATGTTCTCATATGGTTTTTTGAGTGTTTAGTAGGTGCGGATGGCGTTGCTTCGCATTTGGAGCTCGCTTTCGCGCTATATTAGCCGTATACGCTCGCTAAAAATATAATAAGGTACATATCTCGGATTAAATATCGTACTTTTACACTTTTTTCCCTACGGGATGCCTCATCACTTGATAGGATGTATATTTGTGATATATATACACTGTCATTTTTTTTTCGGATCGAGCCGCGCAAAGGAGACGCTGGCGAAATTTTCTGAAAATTTAAGGCGTTAGAATATTTTAGAGAAATTTGAAAATTTTGAAAACTAAGTTATGATTTGAAACTTAGTAAAGATTTTGTGAGAAGTTAACTATGAATTTTGGGAAAGTTAAACACTTAACAGATTTGAAAATCTAATTTGAATGGTTTGTTTTGGAAAGTTAACGGATTTTGTATCTTGTTCCTAACTTGTAATTTCGAGGACGAAATTCTTTTAAGGGGGGAAGTCTGTAACGACCCAGAATTTTTGATAATTAAAATTCGAATATTTAATTGATTTTAAATATTAATAAGTGGAATTAAGAAGTCGAATGATTTATTTTTCGAATATTGGATTTAATTGGATAATTAAATCGATAAATTAAATAGTGAAATTCCAGAGATAATTGTAAATCGAGTTTAAAGTGATTGAAAATGATTTGTAAAATTTTATTTAATCATACTGGAGTTATAGAAATATTTTAGAACTCTTAAAACTGAATTTGGAGTAAATCTGTGAAAAATTGAATATTTTAATATTTAATTATCGACTGAAAAATAGCCAATTTTCGAACAGTCTCAGAATTGAACGAAACTAGTTCCATTGGATCCGTAATAGTTAGTTATTATCGGATTTCAATTTTCGTATCAATCGAAGTTATCGTTTGACCGTGGCAACTCGAAACGCATCGATATCGTTTTAATTTTTATTCGGCGAGTTAAAATAGTCATTTTTCAAAAAGTCTCGGATTTCGACGAAACCAGTTTCATCGGATCCGTAATGTGATATTATTATAAGATTTCAAATTTCGTAATTTTTGGATTTACCGTTTGTCCGGGGGAAGCCAAAACGCCTCGAAATCGATTTAAATCGATTAAATTTAAATTGATCGTTTATTGCCATATCTCACACATACGATCGAATTAGCTTCCGAAACCTGTTCCATTGCGTTCGGAACGCGGGGTAAACCCCAGAAACGCCAGTTACTGCGCGTAAATCGGAGTTCGGGAAACCGGAATGAATAGTGTTCGATATTTTCTATAATTAGCCCCCTTTATTCACAAATTGAAAAAAATAAAAAGGGCTAGGGTTTCATCTAAATAGCAGCCGCCACTTTAGCATTGAACGGCCAGAAAACAATCATCGTCCCCCCTCAATTTCTTCACATCCAAGCAACGATTCACGAAAATTCCTAAATGAAACTAGAAGGGCATCTCGAGGGCTTCATATCTATACGGGTATGATCATTTGTAGTTGAGGAAATCATCGGCAGTTTTCGTTCAAGGCAGTGCCGTTCATCCTCGTTTTGCATGCGCTGGGGGGCATCGGGTCTGACCGCGTTTTGGTCGAAGGTGGCACTAGCGTGGGGCTACGCGATGGCGGTGGTTGATCAACCTGTAGGTGGATGTTTTGGGTTGCGACATTAGGTTAAAGCGGCGGCTAGTGGGTTCGTTCATGCGCGTGATAACCTGGGAGCTACGTGAAGGAAGAAAGAAGGAGACGGGCCAGATTCTCACCAAGGAAACGAACGGTGCAGATTCAGTAGGGATTAGATTTGAAAATAAAATATTTGTAAATTGATTAAAAATAATTCGTATAACTTTGAAAAATCATATCTTTTTGCTGCGAGGTCCATTTCGGACGAGATTTTTTGCGATGGGATCGTATTGACAAGCTCTTCGCGATGGAGCTGGATTGGAGTCGTTTGGAGCTAGTTGGAATTTCGGGTAGAATTAAACGCGTGTTTAATTTTATTCGAAATAAACGCTGAAATCAGAATTAAAATCACGGTGAGATCTTCTCACTCAAATGAATGTGGAATTTTTGCAGTTATTGTTGATTGATATGATTGCTATATTGGATGTGATATTAGATATAGTAGGATATATATCTATATATAGCAGTATATACATATTGGCATATGTATATATTGGATTGATTGATTTCCCGCCTCGTATAGCGGATGAGACCCTATTGCGCCGTTAGTAAGCGGATTTTTATAAAACCCATATACCGCGATAATTCCGTACTGGAGCGGAATTGGTATTGTGCTAACATCTGTGGATGCAGGGAAACAGGTTGGAGGGATCCAACTGGATTCCTCACCGTATTGATTATTTACAGATATTTTGATATATTCTGTTATCATATGATGATATATGATATTTGACTGTTGTGATGGACTGATTGGTGTTGTTGCATCATCGGATTCAGTTTTGAACTTTAAAAATGACGACTTTTAATTTAAAAGGATTTTTAAAGTGATTTTTGAAAATATACGTTTTATGGAATTTTTGAATCGATTTATAAACGTAAAATTTTAAAGTTATAAAAGTTATAATTTTTAGTGAAATATAACCGAAGTGTCGTTTTTGAAATAAAAGTCGATTTATTTATTAAATGGTTTAAGTTGGGATTTTTGAATAACTATAAACGATTTGTATGGAAAGATTTATAAAATTGATATTTTATAAATCAAAATATTGGACTTATAAAACGAATTTTATAAGTGTTAAAAATGAAATATTATGGAATCCGTAAGTGAATGAAATTTATAGATTTATAAATTGTGAAGTTGTAAAATGGATGAAACTGTAGAATAAAAGATTTATAAGAGATTAACTTATAAATTGGATTTTTACCTTTAGATGGAATATTTATCGAATTATTAAAAAGAAGATTTGTAAGTTGAAGTTGTTATTAAAAACAGAAATAGAATTTATAAACGTTGTTTTATAAATTCGAGATCAATTGGATAGAATTTATAAACGTTGTTTTATAAATTCGAGATCAATTGGATTTGATAAATTAAATATAGAAGATTATTAAAGGAGATATATTCGCGATTTTGGATAGCGAATTATTATTGAAATAGAATGTGTAGAAAATGGTGAAATGTAATTAGTAAAGTGTATTCACGATTTTGGACAGTGAATATATTGTTAAGTAAAATGGATAGTTTTGGAAAAGCGATATTGTAAAATGAAGTTAATTGTTTTAAAAGAGGTTTTAAACGTGTTAAATATCGAAATCATAGATTTCAACATTTATTGTTGAAATAGACGTTTTCGAGAAATAAGGAAATGATGGACTATAACACTGTTGTTATAGTAAATGATTTCCGAAAGGAAATGTTTTTAATGTAGTATTGGGATTTATATATCTATCTAAATTCGAATCCCTATACTAGTGATTTTGAGTCGTCGTAACGATGTTTTACGCAACATTCATTTTGACTCAAATTGATGTTGTTATAGAGAATGATTTCCTTAAAGATTGAAATTTATACTTAATATTGATTTAAGTATATCGAATATTTTCAAATGTTGAAAATAAATGATTTGTGAAATACTTATTTTAAATAAGTATGGAAATGCTTTTCCAATATGAATGAACTGTTTTGAGATTTTATCTTCAAAGATAAAATGAAATGTGGAAATTGATTTGAAATTGTTTTCAAATGATTAAGTGTGGAAATTTTATATCTAGTAAAGATATTTTGGAAGATGAAATAATTTGGAAAATTATTTGGAATCTGATGATGTCACGCATCTTTATTGATAGTTAAATAACCGACTATCAATAATTACCTTTAGATAGGTATTTGTTGTGAATTGGATGAATTTGAATGCCACACTTATTTTTAAATAAGCGCTCACTATTCGGGTTAGCCGGGAAAGGACCATGGGGTCGTATAACCCATTCCGAATATGTGATACGTCGTTATGAATCGCATTTGAAGACCGGCGTTGAAGACCGGATATTTTTGAAAACACAAGGATTACCGTCGAGTTACTCTACATCGGCTGATCTCCGATTTAGAGGTTTTATCACCCTTAGTGACGGGAAGTCCCGACGTGATTGAAAATTATCCGGATGTGCAAGGGCTTCGTGAGAAGTGCCTTCGGTTCTTATTGATCCCGGAACAGACTTGTATGGATTGTGTGTCTGACGTTACAATTTGAGATATAAAGCTGATTTCTTTCAAATACATTTCTGTTGGTGGCGGAGAATTTATTCTCTTAGCTTAACACCCTTCTCTGAGACGTACGATCTCAGAGGTTATGTAGTTGAAATTCATCAGCGATATATCCCAATTTGGTAACGTGGCATACCGAGTGTTGCTGTGAAATGATCAGTGTTTGATCATTTGTGATATGATCATTTGTTTGATCTTATATCTTTGTGATCATAGGTTGATCATTTTGTTTGACCCGAAGCAGGGCTTTGTAGAAACCGTAGCTTTGTGGACGAGACTTCGTCGAGCCTCACACCCCGGAAATGGTCGAAACAGGAATGTTGCGGCAAGGTTATGAGGGTCGCGCCCTTTAGGGTATGTCATTTCCTTCTGGAAAGGGGTGGTATCATGGTATGGAGCCCAGATACTTACTCATGTGGATACACTTTCTTTATGATGTGTGATGATGGATATCGAGCGCTCGGATAAAGGTCCCAAAGGACCGGGCGATGACATATTCGTGAGTTACCTGTTACAGGGGTAACCCGGCCTTGTTTGGCAGAGAGCAGTTTGTCTCTCGGGACGTCCAGCCAGAGGCGATCCTATTCGGCAGGAGGAAAGGAAGTTCCTTAGCCTGACCATTTGTTGGAAATCCTTTTCCCAAATACGAAATTTGTACGGTTTTAGTTGTAGAACCTGCTATCTAATATAGCAGCTATAGTAGGCATAGTATAATGGTACCTATGCTGGCTAAGATTAATATTATACTTTCGAAATGTTTTCTACACTAGACATTAATAATAATATCCAATGATTTGCGTAGTAAGCATCTTTGATTATCATAAGAAGAAATCTCCTCCAATTCTGCGTTTGCATTGTGTGTGTGGCGGGAGGTCTTATGGTAGTTTCATTTTCCAAAAGCATTGCGAATTTGTTTTATTTTCTTTGTGAAAAATAACTGTTTTACGATCTCACACCAGTCACCATGACTGACTCGGAGTTTATTGTTTCTCTTCTAAACTCTGGGTGCCCACCAATTTCCACACGGGCAGCCTAGAGTTATGTTTTCAGGATATTCTGGATATTCTAGAGCTTTGGAGATAAGCCGGAGGACGAGACGTAGTATTTGTATCTGATAGTACTTATTCCGCTGTGTATTCTGTATGAGGACAAGTTTATATAACTGTCCATTGTTGTTTATTGACTCTGATGATATGATGTGATGTAATGTAATAACAGATATAATTCTTTGTTTTTAAATGATATTCATTTATCTATTATATATTGTTCCGCTGCGATATGTGAGATTCTGATATTGTTTCTGTTCTGATGTTGTTCTATTATTCTTCTTTTCTTTTTCTTCTATCTTTTCTTCTACCTCTTCTTTTAAAAACCCTAAGAATTCGGTTTTTCGTTCACCTTGAGTAAATAGATGGAGATTAGTGTCTATTCAAGGGGTACGGAAAAGCGGGTTATTACAATGATAATCAATTAGTATCAGAAGAAATATTAATTGATTTGAAGAATAAATCAAATAAGGAAATATGTGAAAACAAACACAAATATGCTAAATTTGTGTTGAAATCAAATCAAGCAAATCGTAAAATATTAAATCCTTATCTCCAAGGCAGTTTTCATCCTTGCACCTATAAATATAAATACATTTGCTCATCTTTCATTACAAACCAACAAGAGTGTTCTCCACCAAAATATCCTCAATAAGATCCATATTTCTATAGTTCTTAGGGTGAGTTAAAGTTATTGAGTGATTCATACTCTTCTCATATTGTACTCTCTCTCGAAGTGAAGAAATAATAAAGGGTTGTTGGGTCTCTGTAGACTTAGGATGCTTATATCTAAACCACATTAAATCTTCTATGCCTCTTTCTTTTTTTCTTTCCACTATTTGTTCTTGTGTGATTTTATAATTGATTTTAAGTTGCATTGGTATTCAAATAGGCAATAATAGATCCTGATCAAATAAGCTTCCACTCATTCAAATTTTTCACAATAGTTTGGTATCAGAGCTAGTGTTATTGTTCTATTTGGGTATTAATAGCCAATTCCGAAATGTTTATTTTTACATCATTATGTTAGTTATGCCATTACTCGTTTTGATGAAAAAGGAGATTTTGGAACTTGGAAGATGAAGATGGATGTAATGTTGAAGAAGGAGAAAATTTCTAAGATTGTTTTTGCATTTGAGAAATTGAAAGATATTAAGGCATCTGTTTTAATAGAGATGGAAGATGAAGCTCTTACAACAATTCAGTTTGATCTTTTAGATGAAGTGCTTGGATAATTCTCTCAAAAGAAGACGGCGAAGGAATTATGGGATGCATTATTTAATGCATATCAAGACAAGTCTCTTACCAATCGGATTATTCTTTAACAACAACTTAATACGTTTAAGATGAAGCCTGGAGCCAATCTTGTGGAGCATGTAGATGATTTGAACACTTTGATTATGAACCTGAAGGCAACAGATGTTCATATTCCTAATAAGGCTCAACCAGTGATTCTTTTGTGTTCCTTGCCTAAGGAGTATACTGCTTTTGTTAATTCAATGATAGATGGTCGCAGTAAGATTGGTCTATCAGATGTAAAGGCTGGTCTTCATAATGAAGTGTTGAGAGGTAAATTGACTAGCACTAGTTTGGATAGTGAAATAGAGGGCTTATCTGTTCAAAGAGGTAGAAGCCAAAGCAAGTCAAAGAATGATATGGAGGTCGAAGTAATTCAAGTCTCGGTTTAGGAAGCCTAAGCAATTGACTTGCCATTATTGTAAGAAATCGCGGCACTTTATAGCTCAATGTCCCAAGCTTGAAGAAAGAAGAAAAGACCCCAAACAAGCTTCGGTATCTACTGCGGAACAAATCAGATAAAGAGAGCGATAATTATAGCTTTTAGCTCTTTTGGGAAGAGCAATTTATGGAAAATTGATTTTGGCGCATCAATCATATGGAACCTAATAGAAACTGCTTCTCTACATACCACGAGATTAATGGAGGAGAGGTTCTATTGGGTAATGATGCTTCTTGCCGTATGGTTGGTATTGGTAGTGTGAAGATCAAGATGTTTGATGTTGTTATTCATACTATTACTAATGTTAGACATGTACCTAATTTGAGAAGGAACTTGATTTTTATTGGGTCTTTGAGTAGGCATGGACTGAAGATTGTAGTTAAGGGAGAGAAGATGAAGATATTAAAGGGTTTCATGATTGTTATGAAAGGTGTGAGGGTAGGAAATCTTTATTTGTTGAAGGGCACCACTGTAGTTGGTGAATCAGCTTCTACTACTTCTGCTGATCTAGATTCTTTCAAATTATGGCACTTGCGAATGGGACATATTAGTGAACGTAGTTTGGATAAGTGAAGAAAGAGAGGCTTGATTTATGATGTTCGACATTCAAAGCTTGGCTTTTGTGAAGATTGTTTTCTTAGAAAGCAAACAAAGATTTCTTTCAGTCTAGTGAGCATAAAGCAAAAGTTGTCTTGGAGTATGTTCATATAGATGTTTGGGGTCCCTCCCCTTGCCCATCCTAAGGTGGAGTAGGGTACTTCATTTCATTTATAGATTATTTCTCTCATAAAGTGTGGGTATACTTCCTACAGTCTAAGAGTGAAACCTTTGTTAGGTTACGAAACTGGTAATCTATGGTTGAAAAGAGGTCAGGAAAGAAGTTGAAAGTTCTTCGTTATGATAATGGCGGTGAATTTGTATCATAGGAATTCATCAATTTTTGTGAGTCCGAAAGCATTAAGAGGTAGTACACCACATCTGGCAACCATTGGTCTAATGGAGTTGTTGAAAGAATGAATTAGACATTATGTAACGACCCGTAATTTTCGATAATTAAAATGGTTAATTAAATAAGATTTTGTGATTTAATATTGGAAGAAATAAAAATTTGTAATTCAATAATGAAATGAATACTAAAATGAAATGTAACAATGTTAATTAAAGCTAATTATTAACAATTGAAATAAAATTCCAATAAATGAATTAATGTAAATGGTATACTTGGTTATAAAGTGAATATAAGAAAACAAGTGTAAATATTGAATCAATTGATGGATCATTATATAATTAATGGTAATTGAATAAAATTGGTGTTATGTAAGTATTTATAACCTTTGTTTGGAAGTAGTAACTTATAGAAGTAATTAAAGGCTAATGGTGACAATTATTATAAGTTACCCATTTATTTAGTCCATTAAATCAAAATTGGTAATCAATTGCAATGAATCTAAATTCAATGTTATGTTAGTATAAATTAAGGTAATAATTGGAATTTCAATTGATAATTTATGAATTTACTGAAATTGAAATTAAATACGGTAATTGATAAATTAATCAACTTTAAATTGACATTTAAATTTGTTTCAATTATTGTAAATGGTTAAGAAATAAAAAATGATAGAAGTTGTAAATATTTAAATTTAAACTGAAAAGTGACTTAATTAATTCAATATTAATTTATTTAATTAACTGAAATGTAGCCATTTTGGCCACTGACTCAGATTTTGACGAAACCAGTTTCTTATCGGATCCGTAATGGTGAATTACTATAGGATTTCAAGTTTCGTAGCGATCGGACTTGTCGTTTGATCATACGGATTCGAAACGCCTAGAAATTAATTTAATTGAAATCAATTGAAATCAATTTGAAATAAGCTGATTTTGGCATAACTTCGTCATACGATGGAATTAGGACTTTTTTCAAAAACCAAATTTTCCAACCATAGTCAAATGCTTAAATCAACAGTCAATAGTCGATGCTTATAAACTAACCGAGCACGACTCATCAATCGATAAGCGATAATATGCACATTCATATTAATCGAACAATCAATCAAAGAGATAACATTTAGTCATCATCAATAGTCACGAATGATTTTATCGGTTTATTGGGTTCATTCTTTTATGTTCTATATAAAATCCAAGTTAAAATCATTTCATTTATTAATATCAAAATATTTTTATATCACTAACAATTACGTTCTCTCTTATACGTGTATACACTCAAACTCATTCTAGGGTACTACTGACCCTATCTCTAATGAGTAATCCCTAACAAATCCAAGGTCTCGCTTAACCTTCTGCTCTGATACCACATGTAACAACCGGGGATTTTTGACCCTCCAAAATCAACATGAATACGTTCATTGTATAGCATGCCAAGTAATCGAGTGCTAGAAATACCGAAATATTAGGGCTGAAGAAGTAAAAGATAGGAGAAGAGACCAAAATAACAACATAGAATCTTACAATCGTAGTGGAACAAGATATAATATATAATAACAAATTTTTATACAAAGAATATGCAGCTATTGATATACATACAAATTATCAGAGTACAACCATCAACATAGAAATCTGGACAGTTACAATTACTTGTCCTTAAAGGTGCTGAGTATACAGCCTACAATACACAGCGAGAAATAATCAAGTAAGTGTAATATGTCTCTATCTTCCAGTTCATCTCCTGAGCCCCATAGCACTCTAACTTGAATTTGTAATACTCGGTCTGACCCATGCATTATAATAAAATAACACCTGAGTCAGTATGGATAACTAGAATGAGTAAACACTCTCAATTTGAATTATTAAAGTTATCAAAATCCTTTGAAAAATAAAGGTATCTCGAAGACCGCGTCATACATAAATACGATGAGTTTTTCCCTTACGATAACCCAAACCTTTTTTTATAGAAAATCCCGTGATATGATAGTAAGTACAATATTTATTAAATAGTCGAATTTGTTACATTAATTAAATTCCAGCATACTAGGCTTTGAAATCAAAACCATAAAGGTTCGTGGTGGTTATTGGATCGAAGTGGTTTCAGATAATGCTGATATTAGATCCCAGTCTCTTCAATCTCAAAACGGTAAATTTGAAAAGGCCAAGTTGTTTAAAATAAACAATTCTACAATCAGGGTGTTAATATTCACATATGGAAATTCATTTCATATGTTCATTTTATCATGACCAGTCCATCGAAATTAATTTGTTTGTAATCATCACATTTTTTGAAATCGGAATAGTGATCAGTACAAGCCAATTTACTTTCAAATAAAACATGTCAACATTTTATTCTAACTTGTTTAATTTGTTTGGCTACTAAATGGCACAGACAGTAGATAATTGATAGCAATATCTAAGAACAATATCAGTCAAAACATAGATCGTCGACTTCAATCAACAATTTACAATTAAAATAATTTACAGATCGAAGCCGATTTGGTTTCAATTCATCTGCATCAAAACTATATTTTTAAGTCCAAATTACTAGTTAATCGAGAAATTTAAAAAATGATTTTATATTAGTAAATTTAAGATTAGACAATACATTTAATAGTCAATTGATAATTTAAGTATAATAAATTAAATAAGACATTACTTATATATTCACTTGAATCGATTACATCGGTATGTTTTTACATTGTAGAAAACTTGACCATATTTATTCAGATGGAAGTACTAGGCGATAGGGACACGATGCAAGAATCTGTGCATCGATTAGGTCAGAACGAATGAGAAAATAGTATTATAAGTTTATAGCTTTATTAAATATAAAAATTAATTATATTTACTTATGTTTTCCAAACCCAGCCCACATGTAAAATTCGGCCCATTACCTCCTTCCCTTCCCTTCTTCCATTTTTCTTTCTTCCCTCTTCTATCCCATACGCGTGCACGAAACTGTGCACATAAGCGTGCACATGCACACAGCCTCTGATCGATCATCTTTGCCACCGACCCTCCCTACATATCACCCACAACCTCTCCCCCTACACTACGCACCTGAAACTCCGACCATACCTCAGTTCGAAGATTCGAACTTCCAAACCAAAAACTGTAAACATGCCGAGCACCCAAATCACCTCACCTCAACAACCCTGGCCATCATCCATCACTAGAATCCACCCAGAGCATCGCCATCATCCCTTCATCGATCCTCCCTTATGCACATCCCTCTTTCATCCTCTCCACTTTGCCATTGGCCACGAACCCGGGTCCAAACACAAACCCCCTTAAACACTACTTCTACCTCGTATCGCCTCTACACTCCTCCACGCCGAACACCACGCCACGATATTGACCTAGTGTCGGAATTTGGCCAAACCCCCAAAGCCGATCAACTCCTAAATTCTCCCACCACACAACCTTAGCAATTCTCAAACCACTTCCAAAAATCAAGTTTTCCCACTGCGAACACCACTGTATAATTCATTGATTAAATTGCGATAGTCGAAACTTGACCAAATTAGACTTGCTCACTGTTATTTTAGGTTTTCTCTCTCTCGGATTGATGGATTTGAATGAAACCATTTTAAAGATAATCTATATTCAAAAACACCCAACTTTTGTTTTGGAATCAAGTTTTAAAACTAATTAGATGTTGAGTTATTGATTTTCAAAACCAAAGCTTAAACTGTTTTATATGAAAACAATGACAGAGAGAAGTGCAGGTTTTTGAATTATAGGGAGAACTACCAGGTCTAAAACACATAAGCAAAGGCATGAATGCATAACCAAATGTATACTTAACATAACAAGGATTCATTTACATCACAGATATTCAGGTATTAATAAAGATTTAAATGTTTTACTCACAGTTTTGAAATGTGATGAACCGATGCTCTGTTTATACTCCTGCTTCAAGCTTCAAACACTTAGCCTATTTTATGTTTTAATGGCAGGTCTTTGTATTCTTTTATGATATATAGACGAACAACCAAACAAGTGAACAAGTGTGGCTGTATATATAGATGAATGGAAGGAGACAATGAGGCAAAATGGTGGCTTATATTGTACAAGGTCTTTATTCATGTTATATTAATTTTTCTTTTCTTTTTTTTCTCATTTATTTTTTAGTTTGATTTGATTTATTGTATGCATGCCTTGATTTATTGTATGCCGATTTTATGTTTTTATGGCTTGAATTGATGTTTCCCATCATGATGCTTCTATGTGAATATATGTCCTACATGTGTGTGTATATATAGACTTTCACTATTTTTACTATATGTTTATATTTACCTATTCACTATCTCACATATACATATATATACATACTTATGTATATTTTGTCATCATATACATTTTTACATTTCCACCTATTACATGTACATTTAGATATACACATGTTTACATATATATATATATATATATATTTGTACTTCCATATGCACTATTATTATAAACATATACCTATATATACATAGCCATAAGTTTGAAATTTGCCATTATGAAGTTTGTAAATTCATGTATACATATTTATTTACATATACAATATTTTTATAAACATATATACATACATATAAACTATACTTATATATATATATATATTATCATAAGTTTGAAAATTTTCCATCATGAAGCTTGTATATATATACATATATTTTTATCATAAATTTGAAATGGTGAAGCTATATATATACATATTTTTATCATATTCAGAAATTAGCGTTTGAAAATCCTGTATAGCTTTTAAAATTTACATATTTAGATATTCCATATCAGAAAATTCATTTATTCGATTTATAAAAATAATTATTTCAATATTTAAAATTAGTTAATCATTTTTTTCATATCGAATTTTGTTATTTAAAATTTTTATCTAAGTTCGTATCAATAAATTACATTAATAAATTTTATTTTTAACCATTTTAATTCAAAAATTAAATTAAATTTAATAATTTAAAATAGTTAAAATTATGGTTCGTTACATTAGATAATAAGAGTTCTTTTCTATTATGATTCTACTATTTTTTGTTGTAAAGGAAAAGTTGTTTAATTGCCTAGTTGCATATACTCTGATCATCCAAGGGGGCATCTTCGTATGTCGCTCTTGGCGTATGTTGTAATAATTATATTTTCTCTGAATGTGGTTCTCGTATTAGGATTGTGTAATGAATTTGAAATGATTTGAAATGGAATGTGAAAGTTGTTTATTGATTTTAAATTTTTTCCATATCCATCTGTTTCTGCTATATCAATGTATCTAACATTATCTTATTTGATCGCCGAGGATTAATAACTATTGATGCCTGCAATATCCATAACCGTTAGTTTTAGGCCTCCAAGTAGGAGATGTTACACTTCTCTTTCCCTTGGCTCTAAAAATCATAATCAAAAGATTATCTTGCATTATAAAAGATTGCAATAGAATGAGATTGTTAAAATTCATGTAATTCAAGAGATCTTGGTGAAAAATGATGGTAGAAAGTGATGGTAAAAATTTAGTCTCGAAGAAAGGATGTTGAACCTTTGAAGTAAAAATTCATATTATTATTATTATCTAGCAACATCAAGGAGAATCATTGCTACAAAAACTTTTGTAGCACAAAAAAATTATAAATTAGAACTCCTTATTTTTAGCTGTACTATAATTGTAAAGGTTATCCGCTCTAAAAATGCATTTCAAATACCATAATTGTAACGACCCGCCTTTTCGATCCTTAAAAGTCGACACTAATACATCTACGGTATTCACGTGTCAAGCTTCCAACTATTGGAAAGACGGATTTTTGGGGAAAGATAAAGAAAAGACGTAATAGAATCTCACATCATGATGAGTAACATAGAAAATTCAACGGATCTTTACAAAAAAATTGAACTTTATCATATATATATTAATCAGAGTCAACTAATCAACCACAGCTTCGATAGTTATAACATCATGTCCTCACAAATGCTATTAAATAAACAACTAATGTAGCAAAAATATATACGTGAATACGACATGGAGGCATCCAACTCGTTTTCCAAAGCACTAAGTATCCAAAATAAATCTATAAAGATGCTCAGTTTGACCTGAGTATTATAATAAAATAACATCCTCGCTAGTATGGTAAACCAGTGTGAGAATTACACCTCAATTGGATTTTCATGTTATAAAACTCTTTTAAAAACAAAGGTATCCTGTAAGACTATGTTGCATATAAACACGGATGATTTTTTCCTTATGATGACCAAAACATTTCTGTTGAAAATCCTTTGATATTATAATAATGTCCATAGTTTAAAATAAATATTGAATAATAGTTGATATTGTTATATTAGTTAAATTCCAGCATAATAGGTGTACAATCAAATCCGAAGGCTCATATTGGAAAATGGATTCCAACTATGAAAGAGTAAGGGCCTACCCACTGAATACATACACCTCAAGATAAGATATACGGGAGGCTACAACACGTTACACCTCTGCTACTCAGGACCGGATCTACCCCATACTGGACAGTGCTAAATATGATCACCCCATGATTGATAAACAACCATAACGAGCCCCGAAGCATACATAAATATTGAATATAGATATGGGATGATCATACCCTACTGAGCCCTGCGGTACATCCTTATTTAGTCATTTTCCTGGTTGATGAAGCTTGAGGCTATGATTACCTTTTTATATAGCAAAGCATCTTGGAATGCTAACACTGCTCTCTAGAAAGAAATGCAATGCCAACATTCATCCATACAAGTTCGTTCTGGATCTGAACGAAACCAAATAAACTATCTCTACTACATCCATTTTGGAATCACCGTCAGAATTAATAGTAATTAGCCCTTGCACTTCAAAAGCTCTGTCTTTAATCATCTTCAATATGTCTTCCATCCTAAAACTTATCCAGATTCAAAGTGATTTTCGAATAACATATCTGATCCCAGTCTCCCCGGACCATCAATGATAGTTTAAAACTGGCAAAGTTTGATAGTCGATTATTTTACTATCAAATAAAACAATAATCCAAATCAAGGACTTAATTCCATAAAGAAAACCAACATTGATTAAGCACATAAGCAACCACTAACCTCTTTCATTAATCCTTTCATTAGTTAAAATCATCTTGTAAATACTTGTATCAAAATACTTTTACAAAGGTATATTCACAAACCTTTTATACTTCTTTCAGTACTTGGAAAAATATCCATATACTTATCCCAGCGGTATAAGTATATTCACAAAACACTATATGTAACGTTCAGGATTTTCGACTTATCGACATTAATACGTCCACTGTATCAACTACCGAGCAATCGAATGCCGGAAAACCAAATTGTTATGGTTAAAAAGAAGAGGTAGAAGAAGACAGAAAGAAAGAAAGAAAGAAAGAAGAAACAACAGAAACAATATCAGAATCTCACATATCGCAGCGGAACAACATATAATAGATAAATGAATAATCTCTAAATCAAAGAACTATATCATTTTATACATTACATCCTCATCAGAGTTTACAACAACAATATACAACACAACTGGACAATTATATGAACTTGTCCTTATACAGAATACACAGCGGAATAATAATATCGAATACAAGTGATACGCCTCACCATCCAGCTCGCCACTGAGCTCCATAGTATCTCCTAAATCCAGAATGACCTGAAAATCTAACTCTAGGCTACCCGTGTGGAAAATTATGGGCACCCAGAGTTTAGGAAAGGAATAATAAACTCCAGGTCAGTCATGGGACTGGTGTGAGAACTTAAAACAGGTATTATCTTTAAAACAACAACAAAGGAAGTAAAAGACATCTGCAATGCTTTTTGGAAAATGAAACAACCATAAGGCCTCCCACCACACACACAATGCAAACGCAGAATTGGAAGAGATTTCTCCTTATGATAGTCAAACATGCTTACTACGCAAAATCATTGGATTATTACTATTAGTGCATAGTGTAGAAAAACATTTTGAAAGTATAATATTAATCTTAGCCAGCATAGACATTCCGACCTATGCCTACTAAAGCTACCATCTAAACAGTGGTGACCACCATAAGTAAATGGCAGGTTCTATAACTAAAACCGTACAAGGTTCGTATTGGGAATTGGATTTCCAACAAATGGTCAGGCTAAGGAACTTCCTACTGCCACATGGGTACGCCTCTGGATGGACGTCCCGAGAACCTAACCGGATCTCTGCCAACACAAGGTCGGGTTACCTCTTACACTAGGTAACTACTACACGAATATGCCACCCCCGGTCCTTTGGGACCTTTATCCGAGGCGCCTCAACAAAACAACAATCACACAGTAAATGAGATTGGAGTAACCACATAGGTTAAATACCAGGCTCCATACCTGATACCACCCTTTTCCAGAAGGAAATGACATACCCTAAAGGGAGCGACCCTCATAACCTTGCCGCATCATTCCTGTTTCGACCATTTCCGAGGTGTGAGGTCTGATGAAGTCTCGCCCACAAAGCTACGCTTTTTCCACAAATCCATGCTTTGATCACAAATGATCAATAAATGATCAACACACAGCAGCACTCAGCATGTCACATTACCAAATTGGGAGTATATCACTGATAACCTTCAACTACATAACCTCTGAGCTCGTACGTCTCAGAGAAGGGTGTTAAGCTAAGAGAATAAATTCTCCGCCACCAACAAAAATGTATTTGAAAGAAATCAGCTTTATATCTCAAAATGTAATATCAGACATGCAACCATACAAGTCTGTTCCAGGTTCGAACAGAACCGAAGGCACTTCCGAAGAAGCCCTTGCAATCCGGGTATTCACAATCTCGATCGAACTTCCCATCACAAAGGAAATCTCTATACCGTAGCTAACGGTGCAGAGACAATCGATAGGTCATCCTATTGTTTTCATAAATACCCGGTCTTCACCACCGGTCTTCAAATGTTATCCATATCGTCATATCACTTATTCGGAATGGGTTATATGACACAAAGGTCCTTTCCCGGCTAAACCGAATAGTGAGCACAATATTTAAAACATATGGATATAGGGATTTCAATTAAGTCACAACTTATTACCCAAATCCTTTCCTTTAAATGGTTTAAACAAATTACCATTTTAAATCCTTAAACAAAAAGATTTACTTCACAAAGTTCACCCAATTTCACAAAGATTCATTCATAGATTTTCAAATCAATTTCCATTTCAATTGGATTAACTCATCCAACCTTTGAATCAAAATTCGATTCATAGCTTTCAATATAATTTAATTTCAAATAGAATCCTTTTTACACAAATTGGAAATTCATTCCTAACATGAAAGCTTTTATTATTTGAGAACAAAATAGTTTTCGTTTCGGAAAAATCTGATTTCATTTATACAAGTTACAGTCTTTGGGTTAATTCAAATTTCCACAATAACAATTTTAAAAAATGGTTTAAATTCATATAAACACCCTTTTACACTTGTATAATCCATTTAGACCAAAATTCCCAAATCCTTGAATTCAATTTCAAATATTGAATTCCAATTTAAATCAAATTATTCGAATTTCAATTTTATTAAGTTATTTAAAATAACTTTTATTTTTGAAACTCATTTTCAAAATCTTTCAATTCCAATTCCAAAACTAATTTGGATTCAAAAATTCAATCTTTAGAATTGTCAAAAATCTGTGACTTAACTGATTTCCACGTGAAATCCACATTTGTGTGTGTACGGTGTAATCCAGGGGTTTAACAAAATAGTGCAACAACATTCAACCATCACAGATTCAAATATAACAATGTATTTGATAAGCGGTATAAACTATAACACTTATCTTTCATTCACAGATCATAGATATATAGATATCACAGATAAACAAATTACAGATCACAACACAAATCAGGATATATCACAAAGCATCACATATCAGAGATATCAAACAATTCAACATCCAATATAATCCAAACATCCATAAGTAGGATTAATTTAATTATCTGATTAATTTAAAGTCAGATAAATTTCTACGTATAAATTTTTGCTAGTTATGGTAAATTAATAATCAATTAATTACCAAAACATTTAATAAATTATCCTTTAATAGATTCTTAATTAACTCTTAATTAATAATTAATACTAAATTAATTATTCTTTATTAATTATTATAACCAATTAATTTCTCCTTATAAATTTCCGATGAATTTACAAAATCATTTCCTTTTTAAATAAATTTCTTATCTCTTCAAATCTATTTAAAAATCCAACTTTTTAATAAATTCTTCAACTTATAATAATATTAATCGAAATCCATTTATTAAGCCTTTTCCCCGTAATTTGAAATTTTATTCAATATGGTTCAAAAATAACTTTATCTTTTTTAAAACTCCTTTTTAATTTATCCAATTCTCAAAAATAAATTCTTAAAATTTCAAAAATCCAATTTTTATTTATTTCCGGTATCTAACGATTTCAAAAATATATTCGGCTAAACCGTAGCCTTCAACAATTTCAATCACAAAAATAATCACACGGTGATTATAAATAATCAACACACAACATATGAAACAAATTCAAATGTTTGAGGAATCCAGTTGGATCCCTCCAACCTGTTTCCCTGCATCCAAAGATGTTAACACAATACCAATTTCACTTCGAGGTGGAATATCGCGGTATATGGGATTTATAAAATACTATCCGCTATTATACGGCGCAATAGGGTCTCATCCGCTATATAATGCGGGAAATCAACTCCAAATACATATATAATACCAATTCCACTTCAAGGTGAAATATTGCGGTATATGTGTTTAATATAATAACCTTCGCTTAATATACGGCGTATAGGGTCTATTTCAATACAATCAATAACAATCATCATCCAATCATCACAATCAAGCAATTTTAAATTTAACTATTTAAAATTTAAATCGAAACAAATTCGATTGAGTGAGGAGTTCTCACCTTGAGTTTCCGATATCAGTTGTAGTGTTTCGTTTCGAATATAATTAAACACGCGTTTAATTTTATCCAAAATTATCACTAGCTCCAATTGACTCCAAACCAGCTCCATTGCGTAGTGCTCGTCGAAACGAACCCAACGCAAGTCGTTTCGTCAGTTTTCGACCTCGTATCAAAAAGTTAGAGCATTTTAAAGTTTAAACGAATTATTATATAATTAATTTACAATTTCTTTTAAATTTCCATAACCCTACTCATCTCAACCATCCATTTCTGCTTGATTGCATCAGGGCCGTGCAAGATCTCTTCTTCCCCAACGTGAACTCACGTTCGTGATAACCCATAGCCGCCACTTGCTTTGAATTAACGCTGCCCCTCCCTCGATCGAGACGCCGATCGAATGCCGCTGAATGATGCGCCGTACTTCCCTATGCCAACGCCTTGAACCACGTGGCACTCGGCCACCTATTGACGTCGATAAACGCGTGTAAAGGTAGCATGAACGGAGGCATACTGTTGCCACCTTGCGATGTCGTGGACGATCTCCTCCGTTGGATTTTATAGTTCGTGCTGAGTTTTACAATCTTCTAGTTGAAAGATTTGGACGAAAGTCGATGGATGAGGAGATTGGAGGGAATGAAGTTTGGTTGTTTTCGGCCATTGAAATAGCTAGGGCCAGCTGAAGAAAGAATGAGGGTTTCGCTTGCGCGTATATACATATATACGTATTAAATTAATATTAAATTCACTTTAAAACGACTTTTTCAAACGAACTCCAAATCACACGTGCCGCCAGGCGTTCATAAGGTTGTACCCGCATTCCGAACACAATGGAACATGTTTCGGAGGCTAATTCAATCATATGCGCGAGTTACAGAATTAAACGATCAAATTTAAATTAAATCGATTAAAACGATTTCTATGTGTTTTGGCTTGCCCCGGACAAACCGTAAATCCGATTGACTCGAAATTTGAAATATTACAATAATGTAACATTACGGATCCGATGAAACTGGTTTTGTCAAAATCCGAGACTGTTTGAAAAATCACTATTTTCACTCGTCAATTAAATATTAAAATAATCAATTATCACAATTTAACTTTTAATTCTATTTTTAAAAGTTTACAAACATCATTCCAACTCCAATATGATTTAATATAACTTTATAAATTATTTTTATTCACATTTAACCCAATTTCCAATTATTTCTGGAATTTCAAATATTAAATTAATAATTTAATTATCCAATTAAATTACTATATTCGAATTAAAATCTATTTGACTTACAAATCTTACTTGTTAATATTTAAATCAATTAAATATCTGAATTTCAAATGACAGAAATTCTAGGTCATTACAATCTTCCCCCTTAAAAGAATTTCGTCCTCGAAATTGCAAAGTAAGAAAAATGCCCCAAATCCATTAACTTTTCAAAAATCCACTTAGTGAAAATTTATATTCACCTTTTCCAAAACCTTTAACTTGAACCAAAACAATGGTTTCCATTTTCTAGTTCAATTCCTACGTTTTATTACAATTTGGGAAATCGACTTTTGTTAACAAAAAATTTTCAAAACTTTTCTAACTCCTAAAATTTACGGAAAATTTTGGCAGAGTCTCCTTTGTACAAAGGAGCTTTTGCAATTTCACAATAGATATAAATATGTATACATCGATGTAACGACCCTGATTTTATTACCGTCGTAATAAATATTTTAAAAATCTGTAACGACCGTAATTTTTGAATTACTGTCAGAGTAATTTCGGTTAAATCTCTTCATCGTTTCCTTGAAAGTGCAAAATTGTGTATTTTATAAAAATACACTTTACGTTCTCAAATGGACAAGTCCGGAATTAAGCGAATCAGTAAAAGTAAGGGTTCATAGTCCTCAATTTTGCTAAATCGTTTAAATCGCTTTCTCATTCTTTTGAAACCGCAAACTGTAAAATTTTTGGAAACAATTTCAATTTAAAATCATTTTTAAAACACGTGATTAAAATAGTAGCATCTGTAGCAATTTCGTCAAGGAAATTGCATTTCTCAAAACGCCGTAAAAACAGATACCAAATCAGCATTGCGGGATAACCGCTTGAAAAGTCATTTTAAAATTGACGGTTACTGAAGTCAAAACAACAGTAAATTTGTTTGTCAAAAATATCATCCAAACACCACGTTTCAAAAATGTAATACCGACGTAAAAATTCCGTTATAAAAATAACGGCGACAAAATACGTTTTAAAAAGAAACGCCGGTTACAAAAAAATAAAATAGACAACAATTAATGTAACTAGGATAAGCTATATGCCTATGCAAACAACTTGAACAATGCATGCCTACACAAAACAACTTGGATAATGCAATTTTATGATGAAGAAAACAATTTTGGAGACAGGTGGCTTGTACACATTATGTTGGATGAAGTTATAAACCACTGAACAAAACTTTAAACTGACCTGGCTACATTTTCATCACTTTTCAAAATCACATAATGAATGCTTACCTCACGTGAAGTGCAACAGAGAAAATCCAAGTAAACTAATGGGTACTCTATAACACGCATGCAAATGACAACTACCTGGGCATGACTTCATGCATAATTTCTCAACAAACTGGTAAGGCTTTCATAACAATGACACTGGATATAAGGGACGCATAATCCATGCATACATTCTCAACAAACAGGTTATGCTTTCACAAATTCACAAACAACCTGGACCCTATACTTAGTGCGCATACACTATAAAAATGATGGACAACCCACCCAAACTCTGCATATATAGACAAATTGTGTGCATAATAAAAAAAACGCTAACTACTACTTGATAAGGTCACGAGAACGCAGTCCAGTGATAATTAAAATAATAGTGAATGTAGAGGGAAATTATGCAGACACTTACAAATTGAATCATCTGAATCACATTAGAAAAGTGAGTTTTAAAACTCACCTGTATTTTCTCTAAAACAGCAAGCAACACTAATTCAAAAAGGGAGCAGATGCTACAAAAATATCAGCCATTTTTGTTTCTCAGAGCTCTGTAAAAGAGTATGAAGTGTTGTAGAGAATTATTATCTTTTTTTTTTGATGTTCGACCAGAAAAAAAAAAGTGCTGATATGAGTCTTTGTACCATTGCATTTAATGCATACGTACTTTGAACTATTGAACACGGCTACACTAGATGGCTAGTGTCAGATGTAAAGCAAAGTTTCAATTTACTTTTTAAAATAATGTTCACCCTTTGCCTTAGATCTCTGTTATATATTAACTAGCATGTCTCGGCAATGCATACGTTCAGCAAATGCAAATATTTACTCTTTCTTTATTCTTTATGAAAAGAATGTGACAGAATTTGGGTAAACATTTCTTTATACTTTGCATTTCTTCTTCTTCTTTTTTTTTCCAACAGACAATTTACTTTTCTTTTAGAAAAAGATAGTGGTAGCAAAGAAATAATGTTCATGAAAGTGATTAAAAGTGTAACGCAATACAACTGACTTTGCAACATTATATTTTCTTTCAATTTTAATTCAAAAATTTCTATTTAAAATATTTACTCTGACAGTAATTCAAAAATTACGGTCGTTACAGATTTTTAAAATATTTATTACGACGGTAATAAAATCAGGGTCGTTACAGACTCCTCCCCTTATAAAAATTGCGTCCCCGCAATTTTCATACTAGAAGCAGTCAATACCGTACACAATTTACTGCAACAAAGACTAAAAAGAAAAGATAGATACGAATGCTCACCTCCACCCGAAGAGGAGAGAAAACCGGGATAAGAACGCTCAATGAATTCTCTGGTTTCCCAAGTGCAATCCTTGGGGTTTGCGGACCATTGAATCTTTACGAGCGGAACTTCTTTATTCCGAAGGCGTTTCACCTCCGTAGCTAGCACGCGAATAGGATTTTGCACCATAGACAAGTCGGATGAGATCTCAAGATCTTGTAACATAGGAGGATCAATAACAGAATCTGAATCTCGAAGGCAACGACGAAGTTGAGACACATGAAATACGTCATGTATTCCCGAAAACTGAGCAGGTAGCGATACACGATAAGCAACTGGGCCAATGCGTTCCATAATAGGAAACGGTCCAACATATCGAGGAGCCAATTTCCCGGAGTGACTAAAACGCACCACACCCTTCATCGGGGAAACACGAATGAATACGAGATCGCCAACAGAAAATTCCAAAGGCTTCCTACGATGATCGGCATAAGATTTCTGCCTATTCTGAGCCTCTTTCATTCTCTGTCGTATAATATCAATCCTCTCTGAAGATTCACGAATATAATCAGGGCCGAGAACTAACTTTTCCCCCGATTCCAACCAACAAGATGGTGATCGACACGGCCTTCCATAAAGGGCTTCGAAAGGAGCCATACCGATACTGGATTGAAAACTGTTGTTGTAAGAAAATTCAACAAGAGACAAGTGGTCTTCCCAACTACCGCCAAAATCAAGAATGCAAGCTCGAAGGAGATCTTCTAAAACCTGATTCACCCTTTCAGTCTGACCATCAGACTGTGGATGATAAGCTGTACTGAGATTGAGCTTAGTGCCCAAGGCTTTCTGAAGACTCCGCCAGAAACCACTAGTGAAAAGCGGATCTCTGTCACTAACAATAGAACTAGGCACACCATGAAGTCGAACGACTTCTTTAATAAACAGCTTAGCCAACAAAGGAGCAGTCCGATTGGACTTGATAGGAATAAAATGGGCTGATTTAGTCAATCGGTCTACAATCACCCAAATACTAGTATGGCCCGATCTCGAACGAGGTAGACCATCAATGAAGTCCATGGAAATCTGATCCCATTTCCATAATGGAATCTCAAGAGGTTGCAAAAGACCACTGGGACGCTGATGTTCTGCTTTAACAAGCTGACAAGTCATGCAACGACTTACATAACTTGCACTATCACGCTTCATACCTTCCCAATAGTATAAGCGTTTCATATCAGCATACATCTTGCTACTGCCCGGATGAATAGTATACTTAGAACGATGACAGTCCTCAAGAATGTCATTCCTAAGATTAGAAATATCAGGCACGATCAATCTACCCTTCTTCCGGATACAACCATGAAGATCAATATCGAAATCCTTTAGATCATCACTTCGGAATTCCGATTTACAACTCTGAAAAAGATAAGCAAGATCTGGATCTTGTTTCTGGGCATCGGCAATGCGATCTAACAAATTAGGACGAGCTTCCATGCTAAATAAAAGCACGGGAGACTCAGAAACTGAAGGACGGTCTCTAATATCACAAAGAGATAAAGCTTCCAAAATATTCCACTCTGCTAGCATCATGGAAACAACAACTTGATGCTTGCGACTAAGCGCATCAGCAACTCGATTACCCTTACCAGGGGTATACTGAATATCGAAATCATATGAAGCAAGAAATTCGAGCCAACGCTGTTGCCTCATATTAAGCTCTTTTTGAGTAAATAAATACTTCAGAGATTTGTGATCAGTGAAGAGAATAAAATGCTCGCCCAATAAATAGTGTCGCCAAATCTTTAAAGCAAAGACTATGGCGGCCAATTCCAAATCATGGGTAGCATAACGAATCTCGTTAGGCTTTAGTTGTCTAGAAGCATAGGCAACTACTCTATCCTTTTGCATGAGAACAGCACCAAGCCCAAAACCACTGGCATCGGTATAAACAACAAGATCATGATTCCCTTCGGGAACCACTAAGATAGGAGCATGAGTAAGGAGATCTTTTAACTTCAAGAAAGAATTCTCACACTTATCCGACCAAATAAAAGGAACGGCTTTTCTCGTAAGAGTGGTAAGCGGTAAAGCAATACGAGAAAAGTCCTTAATAAATCGGCGATAATAACCCGCCAATCCAAGGAAACTACGGATCTCAGTAACGGTCTCGGGCCTCTTCCAATCCTGAATAGATTCGATCTTGGCAGGATCGACAGATATACCATCGGAAGAAACAATGTGACCGAGAAATTTCACCTTATTCTCCCAGAAATGACACTTGGAGAATTTGGCATAAAGCTGATGCTGACGAAGAGTGCTCAAAACAATCTCCAAATGCTGAATATGATCGGCTTCAGATTTGGAATAAATAAGAATATCATCAATGAAAACCAAGACGAACTTATCGAGATATTCCCGGAATATCCGATTCATAAGATCTACAAAATACGCCGGAGCGTTCGTCAAACCGAACGGCATAACAAGCCATTCGTAAGAACCATAACGAGTACGGCATGCGGTAAGAGGAATGCTATCTTCCGCAACTCGTAACTGATGAAATCCGGTAGCAAGATCGAGTTGGGAGAAGACCTTGGCGCCACTTAACTGATCGAACATGTCATCGATCCTAGGCAATGGATACCTATTTTTGATAGTAAGCTCGTTAAGCTTGCGATAATCAATGCAAAGCCTAAGAGTACCATCTGGCTTCTTAACGAAGACAACGGCGGCGCCCCAAGGAGACGAGCTAGAACGAATAAAATGCTTGGCTTCCAACTCAGATAATTGTTGCTTGAGTTCCTCATTTTCCTTAGCAGACATCCTCGTGGGAGGACGACTGACAGGATGTGCACCGGAGATAAGATCAATACGGAACTCAATTGCCCTCTTCGGCGGCAAACAAGAAACAGGCTCGAAAACATCAGAAAAATCACAAACAACTGGAATATTAGCAATGACATCCTTCGACTCGAGAGAAGAAATGAGAGCACAAGAAGCATGATCTATGTCTCGCAATATAATAGATAACTGCTCGCTAGCATCGGGATGTTTGAGATACAAAGTTCTTTCGGGACATAGAATTTGAACTTCATAACGAACGAGCCAATCCAAACCCAAAATCATATCAAAACCAAGATGATCCATAACATGAAGATCCGCATGAAAGGTAAAATCACAAAGAATAATCTCAACATCAACACACAACAAACCAAGAGTAACGGATCCACCAATGGGGTTTACGATCCTCAAAGGGTCGCAAAGAGTAATAACATCCAAATGAATAGTATCAACAAGCTCCTTCGACACGAATGAATGTGATGCACCCGTATCGAAAAGAACTCTAATAGAACGGCCATGAAATAAAATAAAACCTTCCAAAACAGAAGAAGTAATACCTTTGGGCTGAGAAGAAACACTAGGAGCTTTAGCAACATTAAGCTTCCCAGATTTGAAACCCTTAGGAGCAATAGGACAATCAGAAACCCAATGACCTTCTTTCTTACAATAACGACAAGTGAGAGGCTTAGGACAGCCACGAAGAAGATGATCCAAAGAACCACAATTATAGCACGCCCTCTGAACAGAAGGTGTACTACTAGGCTGAGAACTAGAAGTAGCTTGCTTCTTCTTCTTCTGATTAGAAGAATTAGGCCTATGGAAAGGAAACCTCTTCTTGTTGGGGTTTTTAGAAACCTCAACATCATCACAACTATCACGTTCCTTTTCTACAGCTTCAAGACAAAGGGCCGAATCAACAAGCTCCTCAAAAGAGAGCTTAAGCTGAAGCAAAAGAACTTTCTTCAAATACTTCTTCAAACCACCAACAAAACGAAGATTCTTCTTACGTGGAGTATTAATGAATTCAACTCCATATTTGGATAAAGCCTCAAAAGATGCAACATAATCAGAAACAGAGGACTTTCCTTGCTTCAACTCAAGGAAACTACGAGCGAGATTAGCCTTTTCTGATTCAAGAACGAACTTAAGTTCGAAACGTTCCTTAAACTGAACCCAAGAGAGAGCGGACTCATCAACTTCTGAAATAAAGAGCTCATACCAATCAAGCGCACGCTCTTGCAACATACTAGATGCCACGAGAACGCGATGATGATCCGAAAGATCCATCCGAGAAAATATGCGCTCACAAGTGCGCAACCAAGTCTGAACTTCCATAACACTTTCCGATCCCTTGAAAGGCTGACCTCCAAGGTGGGAATAGTCACTACACATGCGGGCAAAGGCAGACTTGTGATTAGGAGCTGCGGGAGTAGCAACAGGAGGTTGAGTACCCCGAAATAGCTCCATAAACTGATCAGCTGACATATAGACACCGTCCGGATGAGAACCACTAGACGGGCCTGCAGAAGAGCGCTTCCCTCTACCTCTTCCAGCCATAAGCTGAGAGACAAGAGAAGGTAAAGATTAGTTAAACAACAAACAATCGATAAGAAATTTAACAAATGGAATACTACGGAATATGAAATTTATTCCTAGACATACTCCACATGTTAAATGGAAAGAATAGATTAGAAAGGCACGAATAAAACCTTCGAATAGTTGTAACACATGTTCCATTTTTTTTTTCTGTTCTGTGTTTATTACAATTTATTCTGAATTTCAGCTCTGATACCAAGCTGTGACGCCCCACCTCTATGCTCACGATAACAAAGGTTATTATAAGGAATAACGTCTGCTATTGCGAAGAATAAGGCTTGTGAGGAGCGACCATCTGTAAGTTATGCCTTAGACGAGTATTGATTACATCGATAGGAGTTGTATAAATTACTCCCAAAGATATATATTCAATCCAAATCTAAAACGAAACTACAGTGGCTAAAGAAAAATTCAGAACAACTCATAATAACAACAGCACTGATAGTATAATCACATCAGAACAGAAATATCAGATATATAGCGGAAGACAAGTCTGGAATACATGATACAACAATCGATAATTCATAAGAACCAAGTACACATATACATGGATATCAACATACATAAGATGAGAGTCAAAATAACCAAAAGAACTCCTCGAAGGCTAGATAAAAGATGATGTGAGATCCCAAAAGCTGAAGCTGCTACTGAATCAGAGATAGCGACTATCCTGAAATAACTCGGTCTGACCCGAGTATTATTTAAAAGAAAATAATAAACGGATCAGTCTAATTTATTCTTAGAAGTGAATGCATCATAAATAACATCAAAGCAAAATAATAATAATCTCGAATGAGACTATTCAACATAAGAAATCAACATAGTTAAATGAAGAAATCACATCAAACTCCATCAAAATCATCTTTTAAATTCACAATTGAATTCAAAACGGCAATTCACAAAATCTAGAAATCGATAATAGATAACTAGAAAAATCAACATAAAAGTGGATCGATCCCATCATATGGCGAGTCTAAGCTACGCCGCACGTGCATCTCATATGGCCGAAGCCTACCAAGTACTATCATCATAATTTTGGCGCCCAACATATGACCCGAAGGTCCAACATATGACCCGAAGGTCTGGTACTGGTATTTGACCCGAAGGTCCATCATATGACCCGAAGGTCCATCATAGTCGCTCGAAAGCGCACAAAATCATCAAAATCATCAAACAACAAATATTTCAATTAACGAGTCCGGATTTAACCGAAATAGTAAAAGTGTGGTTCCATACTCCGCACTTTTGCTAAATCGTTTAAATCTCTTCATCGTTTCCTTGAAAGTGCAAAATTGTGTATTTTATAAAAATACACTTTACGTTCTCAAATGGACAAGTCCGGAATTAAGCGAATCAGTAAAAGTAAGGGTTCATAGTCCTCAATTTTGCTAAATCGTTTAAATCGCTTTCTCATTCTTTTGAAACCGCAAACTGTAAAATTTTTGGAAACAATTTCAATTTAAAATCATTTTTAAAACACGTGATTAAAATAGTAGCATCTGTAGCAATTTCGTCAAGGAAATTGCATTTCTCAAAACGCCGTAAAAACAGATACCAAATCAGCATTGCGGGATAACCGCTTGAAAAGTCATTTTAAAATTGACGGTTACTGAAGTCAAAACAACAGTAAATTTGTTTGTCAAAAATATCATCCAAACACCACGTTTCAAAAATGTAATACCGACGTAAAAATTCCGTTATAAAAATAACGGCGACAAAATACGTTTTAAAAAGAAACGCCGGTTACAAAAAAATAAAATAGACAACAATTAATGTAACTAGGATAAGCTATATGCCTATGCAAACAACTTGAACAATGCATGCCTACACAAAACAACTTGGATAATGCAATTTTATGATGAAGAAAACAATTTTGGAGACAGGTGGCTTGTACACATTATGTTGGATGAAGTTATAAACCACTGAACAAAACTTTAAACTGACCTGGCTACATTTTCATCACTTTTCAAAATCACATAATGAATGCTTACCTCACGTGAAGTGCAACAGAGAAAATCCAAGTAAACTAATGGGTACTCTATAACACGCATGCAAATGACAACTACCTGGGCATGACTTCATGCATAATTTCTCAACAAACTGGTAAGGCTTTCATAACAATGACACTGGATATAAGGGACGCATAATCCATGCATACATTCTCAACAAACAGGTTATGCTTTCACAAATTCACAAACAACCTGGACCCTATACTTAGTGCGCATACACTATAAAAATGATGGACAACCCACCCAAACTCTGCATATATAGACAAATTGTGTGCATAATAAAAAAAACGCTAACTACTACTTGATAAGGTCACGAGAACGCAGTCCAGTGATAATTAAAATAATAGTGAATGTAGAGGGAAATTATGCAGACACTTACAAATTGAATCATCTGAATCACATTAGAAAAGTGAGTTTTAAAACTCACCTGTATTTTCTCTAAAACAGCAAGCAACACTAATTCAAAAAGGGAGCAGATGCTACAAAAATATCAGCCATTTTTGTTTCTCAGAGCTCTGTAAAAGAGTATGAAGTGTTGTAGAGAATTATTATCTTTTTTTTTTGATGTTCGACCAGAAAAAAAAAAAGTGCTGATATGAGTCTTTGTACCATTGCATTTAATGCATACGTACTTTGAACTATTGAACACGGCTACACTAGATGGCTAGTGTCAGATGTAAAGCAAAGTTTCAATTTACTTTTTAAAATAATGTTCACCCTTTGCCTTAGATCTCTGTTATATATTAACTAGCATGTCTCGGCAATGCATACGTTCAGCAAATGCAAATATTTACTCTTTCTTTATTCTTTATGAAAAGAATGTGACAGAATTTGGGTAAACATTTCTTTATACTTTGCATTTCTTCTTCTTCTTTTTTTTTCCAACAGACAATTTACTTTTCTTTTAGAAAAAGATAGTGGTAGCAAAGAAATAATGTTCATGAAAGTGATTAAAAGTGTAACGCAATACAACTGACTTTGCAACATTATATTTTCTTTCAATTTTAATTCAAAAATTTCTATTTAAAATATTTACTCTGACAGTAATTCAAAAATTACGGTCGTTACAGATTTTTAATAGAAATTTTTGAATTAAAATTGAAAGAAAATATAATGTTGCAAAGTCAGTTGTATTGCGTTACACTTTTAATCACTTTCATGAACATTATTTCTTTGCTACCACTATCTTTTTCTAAAAGAAAAGTAAATTGTCTGTTGGAAAAAAAAAGAAGAAGAAGAAATGCAAAGTATAAAGAAATGTTTACCCAAATTCTGTCACATTCTTTTCATAAAGAATAAAGAAAGAGTAAATATTTGCATTTGCTGAACGTATGCATTGCCGAGACATGCTAGTTAATATATAACAGAGATCTAAGGCAAAGGGTGAACATTATTTTAAAAAGTAAATTGAAACTTTGCTTTACATCTGACACTAGCCATCTAGTGTAGCCGTGTTCAATAGTTCAAAGTACGTATGCATTAAATGCAATGGTACAAAGACTCATATCAGCACTTTTTTTTTTTCTGGTCGAACATCAAAAAAAAAAGATAATAATTCTCTACAACACTTCATACTCTTTTACAGAGCTCTGAGAAACAAAAATGGCTGATATTTTTGTAGCATCTGCTCCCTTTTTGAATTAGTGTTGCTTGCTGTTTTAGAGAAAATACAGGTGAGTTTTAAAACTCACTTTTCTAATGTGATTCAGATGATTCAATTTGTAAGTGTCTGCATAATTTCCCTCTACATTCACTATTATTTTAATTATCACTGGACTGCGTTCTCGTGACCTTATCAAGTAGTAGTTAGCGTTTTTTTTATTATGCACACAATTTGTCTATATATGCAGAGTTTGGGTGGGTTGTCCATCATTTTTATAGTGTATGCGCACTAAGTATAGGGTCCAGGTTGTTTGTGAATTTGTGAAAGCATAACCTGTTTGTTGAGAATGTATGCATGGATTATGCGTCCCTTATATCCAGTGTCATTGTTATGAAAGCCTTACCAGTTTGTTGAGAAATTATGCATGAAGTCATGCCCAGGTAGTTGTCATTTGCATGCGTGTTATAGAGTACCCATTAGTTTACTTGGATTTTCTCTGTTGCACTTCACGTGAGGTAAGCATTCATTATGTGATTTTGAAAAGTGATGAAAATGTAGCCAGGTCAGTTTAAAGTTTTGTTCAGTGGTTTATAACTTCATCCAACATAATGTGTACAAGCCACCTGTCTCCAAAATTGTTTTCTTCATCATAAAATTGCATTATCCAAGTTGTTTTGTGTAGGCATGCATTGTTCAAGTTGTTTGCATAGGCATATAGCTTATCCTAGTTACATTAATTGTTGTCTATTTTATTTTTTTGTAACCGGCGTTTCTTTTTAAAACGTATTTTGTCGCCGTTATTTTTATAACGGAATTTTTACGTCGGTATTACATTTTTGAAACGTGGTGTTTGGATGATATTTTTGACAAACAAATTTACTGTTGTTTTGACTTCAGTAACCGTCAATTTTAAAATGACTTTTCAAGCGGTTATCCCGCAATGCTGATTTGGTATCTGTTTTTACGGCGTTTTGAGAAATGCAATTTCCTTGACGAAATTGCTACAGATGCTACTATTTTAATCACGTGTTTTAAAAATGATTTTAAATTGAAATTGTTTCCAAAAATTTTACAGTTTGCGGTTTCAAAAGAATGAGAAAGCGTTTTAAACGATTTAGCAAAATTGAGGACTATGAACCCTTACTTTTACTGATTCGCTTAATTCCGGACTTGTCCATTTGAGAACGTAAAGTGTATTTTTATAAAATACACAATTTTGCACTTTCAAGGAAACGATGAAGAGATTTAAACGATTTAGCAAAAGTGCGGAGTATGGAACCACACTTTTACTATTTCGGTTAAATCCGGACTCGTTAATTGAAATATTTGTTGTTTGATGATTTTGATGATTTTGTGCGCTTTCGAGCGACTATGATGGACCTTCGGGTCATATGATGGACCTTCGGGTCAAATACCAGTACCAGACCTTCGGGTCATATGTTGGACCTTCGGGTCATATGTTGGGCGCCAAAATTATGATGATAGTACTTGGTAGGCTTCGGCCATATGAGATGCACGTGCGGCGTAGCTTAGACTCGCCATATGATGGGATCGATCCACTTTTATGTTGATTTTTCTAGTTATCTATTATCGATTTCTAGATTTTGTGAATTGCCGTTTTGAATTCAATTGTGAATTTAAAAGATGATTTTGATGGAGTTTGATGTGATTTCTTCATTTAACTATGTTGATTTCTTATGTTGAATAGTCTCATTCGAGATTATTATTATTTTGCTTTGATGTTATTTATGATGCATTCACTTCTAAGAATAAATTAGACTGATCCGTTTATTATTTTCTTTTAAATAATACTCGGGTCAGACCGAGTTATTTCAGGATAGTCGCTATCTCTGATTCAGTAGCAGCTTCAGCTTTTGGGATCTCACATCATCTTTTATCTAGCCTTCGAGGAGTTCTTTTGGTTATTTTGACTCTCATCTTATGTATGTTGATATCCATGTATATGTGTACTTGGTTCTTATGAATTATCGATTGTTGTATCATGTATTCCAGACTTGTCTTCCGCTATATATCTGATATTTCTGTTCTGATGTGATTATACTATCAGTGCTGTTGTTATTATGAGTTGTTCTGAATTTTTCTTTAGCCACTGTAGTTTCGTTTTAGATTTGGATTGAATATATATCTTTGGGAGTAATTTATACAACTCCTATCGATGTAATCAATACTCGTCTAAGGCATAACTTACAGATGGTCGCTCCTCACAAGCCTTATTCTTCGCAATAGCAGACGTTATTCCTTATAATAACCTTTGTTATCGTGAGCATAGAGGTGGGGCGTCACAATCGACCCACACGGTCGGAAAATAGAAAAACAGTTCATATTTCCTTTTTTTTGCGTAGGCGTACCTTTTTAGCATTTTTAAGCAAAGCAGTTATTTATTAGCTTACTAGCGTAACCAAATCCAGCCAAACGACACCCCTGCTACCTGTACTTACTCAATTTAAACACGTAAGTGACACATATATGAAATCTATTCACATTTCACTTGTTTTCAATAACAAACAAGTAGTTTTCATAAGTAAAACATTCAAAACTAATTCCATTAGCAATTTATAAATTTTCAATACAAATTTTAATTGCTTACAACTACAACACATCATTTCCATTCAATTTCAATAGGTCACAACACACTTTCATTGCATTTAAAATTCGAATCCATTCACTTACATTTCATTTTATTTAACTAACTAGTTCCATTCAAAACCATTATGATTTCACATTTTAATCCACTTCCGAACTTACTTTATTTATAATAAAACTATTTCAAGTTTTATCTCTATCCACATAAATTTTATTTAACACTCAAATCGTTGCTATTTCAATTCAACTCTACTTTATTTAACTTGAGCTCATTGAATCAATATAGCTTTGGGTTCACATTCAATAATTCATTTCTGAATTAATTTTGTTAATAACAAGGCCATTTCCAATTTATTTCTACTCAAACCAATTTTTTATTATTTCTTCCACCTTTATTATCTTTAGTTCATTTCGAACCAATTTTACAATTTCATTTTATTTCACACAATTCAAATTGGTTATCAATATTTCAGTTTCAATTCCAGTTTTATTCTTTTACTCATTTCCAAACACAATTCAATTTCAATTCACCATTTTTAGTTTACAAACACTTATATTAAACTGGATTTCAAACTCCACATGAATTTAATTTACCCTTTATTTATAAATATTGAATTCATTTCAAACCATATCTATTTGGTCTTTTCTTCAATTAGTTTCACTTACTAATTTTTTTCAATACTTCGCTTTGTTATAACAAATCAAATTTAACTCCAATTCAATTCTATTTGCTTACAAATACAAAATGAATTCCAACATTCAATTTCGTTTTCATTTTAACAATTTCAAACTTTACAAGTTAACCACTTAATAATATTCCAGTTTTCAACAACTTCCATTTAAAACAATTTGGCAGCAATTCCTCTTTTGGAAACCCGAAAATGAACACCGATGATGTCGCGATCATCATCGGAATTATTTTCCAGTGACCTAAAAAAGTTTAGAGCTTTCATCCCTTCAAAACACTTTTCTAAAACCTTTGAATTTCATTTCCAAACTCAAAAGGAATTTAAACTTTTCCAACTCTCCAAAATTTCCAAATTCTTATCAAAACATTTCTCTGAAATTCCATTTCAAATTACAAATCACATTTACAATTTATATTTACAAATTCCATTTGTATATGGATTTTTATTTCTTAACTTTGGAGTTACGATTTCAATTTCTTTTTCAACTTTAATGATAATAATTTAATGTTATCACTTCCAAACAACCAAGCAGTCATATATACTATAATAATTTACAAATATTATTTCCTTTATCTACGAAAATAGTTTTGGGTAAAATTATTTCATCTACCCGATTTTAAAACAATATCGTGCTGAATTATTCTGTTCGAGTGTTTAGAGATCCCTATCGATAGAGTTGTATAGACTATACCGACCAGAATCCATATGCCACTTAACAAACCAATCATCACAATACAAAACAATTTTATATTCACTAACAAATACGCGCTCATATCTATTATTACACTCACACTCATTCTAGAGTACTACTGACTCTATCTCTAATGAGTAACACCTAATAGAGCCAAGGTTATCGCTTAACCAAATGCTCCGATACCACATGTAACGTTCGAGATTTTCGACTTCCGAAAATCGACATTAATACGTCCACTGTATCACCTGTCGAGCAATCGAATGCCGGAAAACTGAATTGTTATGGTTAAAAAGAAGAGGTAGAAGAAGACAGAAAGAAAGAAAGAAGAAACAACAGAAACAATATCAGAATCTCACATATCGCAGCGGAACAATATATAATAGATAAATGAATAATCTCTAAATCAAAGAACTATATCATTTTATACATTACATCCTCATCAGAGTTTACAACAACAATATACAACACAACTAGACAATTATATGAACTTGTCCTCGTACAGAATACACAACGGAATAATAATATCATATACAAGTGATACGCCTCGCCATCCAGCTCGCCACTGAGCTCCACAGTATCTCCTGAATCCAGAATGACCTGAAAATCTAACTCTAGGCTGCCCGTGTGGAAAATTATGGGCACCCAGAGTTTAGGAAAGGAACAATAAACTCCAGGTCAGTCATGAGACTGGTGTGAGAACTTAAAACAGGTATTATCTTTAAAACAACAACAAAGGAAGTAAAAGACATCCGCAATGCTTTTTGGAAAATGAAACTACCATAAGGCCTCCCGCCACACACACAATGCAAACGCAAAATTGGAGGAGATTTCTCCTTATGATAGTCAAACATGCTTACTACGCAAAATCATTGGATTATTACTATTAGTGCATAGTGCAGAAAAACATTTCGAAAGTATAATATTAATCTTAGCCAGCATAGACATTCCGAACTATGCCTACTATAGCTACCATCTAAACAGTGGTGACCACCATAAGTAAATGGCAGGTTCTACAACTAAAACCGTACAAGGTTCATATTGGGAATTGGATTTCCAACAAATGGTCAGGCTAAGGAACTTCCTACTGCCACATGGGTATGCCTCTGGATGGATGTCCCGAGAACCTAACCGGATCTCTGCCAACACAAGGCCGGGTTACCTCTTACACTAGGTAACTACTACACGAATATGCCACCCTCGGTCCTTTGGGACCTTTATCCGAGGCGCCTCAACAAAACAACAATCACACGGTAAATGAGAATGGAGTAACCACATAGGATAAATACCAGGGCTCCATACCTGATACCACCCTTTTCCAGAAGGAAATGACATACCCTAAAGGGAGCGACCCTCATAACCTTGCCGCATCATTCTTGTTTCGACCATTTCTGGGGTGTGAGGTCTGACAAAGTCTCGTCCAAAAAGCTACACTTTTTCCACAAAGCCATGCTTTGATCATAAATGATCAACACATAGCAGCACTCAGCATGTCACATTACCAAATTGGGAGTATATCACTGATAACCTTCAACTACATAACCTCTGAGCTCGTACGTCTCAGAGAAGGGTGTTAAGCTAAGAGAATAAATTCTCCGCCACTAACAAAAATGTATTTGAAAGAAATCAGCTTTATATCTCAAAATATAATGTCAGACATGTAACCATACAAGTCTGTTCCGGGTTCGAACAGAACCGAAGGCACTTCCGAAGAAGCCCTTGCAATCCGGGTATTCACAATCCCGATCGAACTTCCCATCACAAAGGAAATCTCTATACTGTAGCTAACGGTGCAGAGACAATCGATAGGTCATCCTATCTTTTCACAAATACCCGGTCTTCACCACCGGTCTTCAAATGTTATCCATATCGTCATATCACTTATTCGGAATGGGTTATATGACACAAAGGTCCTTTCCCGGCTAAACCGAATAGTGAGCATAATATTTAAAACATATGGATATAGGGATTTCAATTAAGTCACAACTTATTACTCAAATCCTTTCCTTTAAATGGTTTAAACAAATTACCATTTTAAATCTTTAAACAAAAAGATTTTCTTCACAAAGTTCACCCAATTTCACAAAGATTCATTCATAGATTTTCAAATCAATTTCCATTTCAATTGGATTAACTCATCCAACCTTTGAATCAAAATTCGATTCATAGCTTTTAAAACAATTTAATTTCAAATAGAATCCTTTTTACACAAATTGGAAATTCATTCCTAACATGAAAGCTTTTATTATTTGAGAACAAAATAGTTTTCATTTCGGAAAAATCTAATTTCATTTATACAAGTTACGGTCTTTGGGTTAATTCAAATTTCCACAACAACACTTTTAAAAAATGGTTTAAATTCATATAAACACCCTTTTACACTTGTATAATCCTTTTAGACCAAAATTCCCAAATCCTTGAATTCAATTTCAAATATTGAATTCCAATTTAAATCAAATTATTCGAATTTCAATTTTATTAAGTTATTTAAAATAACTTTTATTTTTGAAACTCATTTTCAAAATCTTTCAATTCTAATTCCAAAACTAATTTGGATTCAAAAATTCAATCTTTAGAATTGTCAAAAATCTATGACTTAACTGATTTCCACGTGAAATCCACATTTGTGTGTGTACGGTGTAGTCCAGGGGCTTAACACAATAGTGCAACAACATTCAACCATCATAGATTCAAATATAACAATGTATTTGATAAGCGGTATAAACTATAACGCTTATCTTTCATTCACAGATCATAGATATATAGATATCACAGATAAACAAATTACAGATCACAACACAAATCAGGATATATCACAAAGCATCACATATCAGAGATATCAAACAATTCAACATCCAATATAATCCAAACATCCATAAGTAGGATTAATTTAATTATCTGATTAATTTAAAGTCAGATAAATTTCTACGTATAAATTTTGCTAGTTATGGTAAATTAATAATCAATTAATTACCAAAACATTTAATAAATTATCCTTTAATAGATTCTTAATTAACTCTTAATTAATAATTAATACTAAATTAATTATTCTTTATTAATTATTATAACCAATTAATTTCTCCTTATAAATTTCCAATGAATTTACAAAATCATTTCCTTTTTAAATAAATTTCTTATCTCTTCAAATCTATTTAAAAATCCAACTTTTTAATAAATTCTTCAACTTATAATAATATTAATCGAAATCCATTTATTAAGCCTTTTCCCCGTAATTTGAAATTTTATTCAATATGGTTCAAAAATAACTTTATCTTTTTTAAAACTCCTTTTTAATTTATCCAATTCTCAAAAATAAATTCTTAAAATTTCAAAAATCCAATTTTTATTTATTTTCGGTATCTAACGATACCAAAAATATATTCGGCTAAACCGTAGCCTTCAACAATTTCAATCACAAAAATATCACACGGTGATTATAAATAATCAACACACAACATATGAAACAAATTCAAATGTTTGAGGAATCCAGTTGGATCTCTCCAACCTGTTTCCCCGCATCCAAAGATGTTAACACAATACCAATTTCACTTCGAGGTGGAATATCGCGGTATATGTGATTTATAAAATACTATCCGCTATTATGCGGCGCAATAGGGTCTCATCCGCTATATAATGTGGGAAATCAACTCCAAATACATATATAATACCAATTCCACTTCAAGGTGGAATATTGCGGTATATGTGTTTAATATAATAACCTCCGCTTAATATGCGGCGTATAGGGTCTATTTCAATACAACCAATAACAATCATCATCCAATCATCACAATCAAGCAATTTTAAATTTAACTATTTAAAATTTAAATCGAAACAAATTCAATTGAGTGAGGAGTTCTCACCTTGAGTTTCCAATATCAGTTGTAGTGTTTCGTTTCGAATAAAATTAAACACGCGTTTAATCTTACCCGAAATTATCGCTAGCTCCAATTGACTCCAAACTAGCTCCATTGCGTAGTGCTCGTCAAAACGAACCCAACGCAAGTCGTTTCGTCAGTTTTCGACCTCGTATCAAAAAGTTAGAGCATTTTAAAGTTTAAACGAATTATTATATATTTTTTCTTGAAAAAGGGTTCAAACTTTTCTATTAAGAAAATAAAAACAAGTCCAACAAGACAAAAAAACAAAAGCCAATACCAGGCCCAAAGACAATACAAACACTCAGAAACAAAACTATACACGTTGGGCCCAAAACAGAAACAACCCAACACCCATTCGCAGGCCTAAGAACTGAAGCCTCCAGAAAGTTCCAAACACATCTCGTAAAAAAACTGCAATACGACTCTTCATTCTCTTCATAACTCATCTCTTTCCAAAAAAGCTCCGCGAGAAACAGTAATGGCTGCCATCAAGGATCTAAACTCCTCCTTTAACTTCTGTGACGACGAAACAACAACGAACTCTCTAAAAGAAAACAGCTGAAACTCGAACTACAGTCCCTCCAGAAAACTTGAGTAAGTATACTATCTGAAATGTCTTCTTCTATGTTCCTTAAACTTCAAACTAACGAGGTTTTCTATGATACCAGGACAGGGATGCTGAAAAATCTCTTAAACGCCTTCAACAAAAACTTAACAGTTTAGATCTGAGATCACAGATCTGAGAATTTTGCAAAACCATAGGAAACTCTGCTCTTCCTCAAGACGTCACTTAGCAAGATAAGTTTAAGCTTCTTTTGTCCTCAGTAAGGCTGATTCCTTTTAAGCTTCTAATCTGTCCATAATAAATCAATGTCTTGTTGTCCAGGACGAATCCACAGATATTTTGAGCCACCTGGAGATCAATCAACTTAATAGCTACTGATTAGTTATGTATGAAAGACAATAATAATGTAATTTAGAGAGGGAGAGGAAGCATTGTAAAATAAAACAGGTACTCGAAATCTGGAGCCAGAAGACATAGGAACAGGAATGTGGCAAAGGAAACAGAAATTATGATAATATCCCCAATTCAGCGTTGGGAGGTAAAACCCCATTTCAAAGCTATTTCCGAGTTCATGCCAGTGATGTTTTTGAAATATTTTGATTTAGCCATTCTGATGTTCATAGTCTGGAAAATTTTTAAGCAAACCTTCGACCCATCAGTAAAACGATTCTGAAAAATCCTTTCATTTCTTTCTTTCCAAATATGCCAGACGCAAACTGAAAGTGAAAGTTGAAACAAATCTGACTTGAAATTTTGAGAGCTAGATATAGAAACTATTTTCATTAAATTTATTTACAATTATTATATAATTAATTTACAATTTCTTTTAAATTTCCAAAACCCTACTCATCTCAACCATCCATTTCTGCTTGATTGCATCAGGGCCATGCAAGATCTCTTCTTCCCCAACGTGAAATCACGTTCGTGATAACCTATAGCCGCCACTTGCTTTGAATTAACGCGGCCCCTCCCTCGATCGAGACGCCGATCGAATGCCGCTGAACGATGCGCCGTGCTTCCCTATGCCAACGCCTTGAACCATGTGGCACTCGGCCACCTTTTGACGTCGATAAACGCGTGTAAAAGTAGCATGAATGGAGGCAAACTGCTGCCACCTTGCGATGTCGTGGACGATCTCCACCGTTGGATTTTATAGTTCGTGTCGAGTTCTACAATCTTCTAGTTGAAAGATTTGGACGAAAGTCGATGGATGAGGAGATCGGAGGGAATGGAGTTTGGTTGTTTTCGGCCATTAAAATAGCTAGGGCCGGCTGAAGAAAGAATGTGAGTTTCGTTTGCGCATATATACATATATACGTATTAAATTAATATTAAATTCACTTTAAAACGACTTTTTCAAACGAACTCCAAATCACACGTGCCGCCAGGCGTTCATAAGATTTTACCCACATTTCGAACACAATGGAACATGTTTCGGAGGCTAATTCAATCATATGCACGAGTTACGGAATTAAACGATCAAATTTAAATTAAATCGATTAAAACGATTTCTATGCGTTTTGGCTTGCCCCGAACAAACCGTAAATCCGATTGACTCGAAATTTGAAATCTTACAATAATATAACATTACGGATCCGATGAAACTGGTTTTGTCGAAATCCGAGACTGTTTGAAAAATGACTATTTTCACTCGTCAATTAAATATTAAAATAATCAATTATCACAATTTAACTTTTAATTCAATTTTTAAAAGTTTACAAACATCATTCTAACTCTAATATGATTTAATATAACTTTATAAATCATTTTTATTCACATTTAATCCAATTTCCAATTATTTCTGGAATTTCAAATATTAAATTAATAATTTAATTATCCAATTAAATTACTATATTCGAATTAAAATCTATTTGACTTACAAATCTTACTTGTTAATATTTAAATCAATTAAATATCTGAATTTCAAATGACAGAAATTCTGGGTTGTTACACTATACTTTCACTACTTAGAAAATATATTTCTATATACTTATCTCAACTGATAAGTATATTAACAAAATACAGATAAATTTTCTTATTGGGTGTTGAGTATGGAAAGATGTTCCATACCACCATAATTATTTAAAGATTATTTTTGGAAATCATTTTTATCTCCTTTTATAAGTCTCCTTTTTATACAATTCAAAAATCATTTATAAAACTCCTTTTATAAATCTCTAAAACCATTTATAAAAATCTAATATAAATCTCCAAAATAATTTATATGACTCTTTCTATTAACTTCTAAAACTATTGATAAGACTCTTTTAATAAATTTCTAAAACTATTTATAAAGCTTTTTTATAAATCCCTAAAACTATTTATAAAACTTCTTTTATAAATCTGTAAACCTATTTATAAAACTTTATTCTTTTATAAAATTCTTTTATATATATCCTTTATAAAAATTCTTTATATAATTTACTTTATAAAAATCTTTCCAAAAATCCTCTTAGAAAATCCATTATGAATATCATTATAAAGCCTTTATAAAAAATTATAAATCCAAAACTCCATTCTCATTTATAAACTCTTTATTAAATGAAATTCCTTTATAAATCAACTTATTATTTATAAATAACATTAATTAGATAAATTAATTAATTTTACAATCATAAATAAATAATAATTATTTACTTCAAAACCTCATTATATCATAACAATTATTAATAACAAAATAGTATAAATAAATAATTATTATTAACTTCAAAATAAATAATAAAATAATTAAAAATTTAAAACATTATTGAATAAATAATAATAATTGATTCTCAAACATTATTATAATAAATAATTATTAACTTCCTAAACATTATTAATAAATAATTATTATTAATTCCAAAATATTATTAATAAATAATTATTATTATCATCAAACAATATTAATTATTAAAAAAACCTTTTAGCAAAATTAAAATATTGATAAATAATAGTTAAATAATATTAAATATAAATAAATAACTTTTAAAACTTATTAAATAATAATTAAACAACTTTACAATATTATAAAATGATAATCAAACAACTTTAAACATTATTAAATAATATTAAACAACTATAAACCATTTCTAAATATGTAGAAAAGACAAATAAAAAAAGTTGGAGTGAACAGATAAGTTTCAGAACCCATTTTAAACAAAATGTCCCAAAGAACCCAAAAATCAGATTTAAAATCATTCTCTGAGTCAAAATCATTTTTATGCGCAATGACAATTAATCTATTTTAAAATAATAAATTAAGGCCAATAGCCACCAAGCGCTTAAAGGATGTTATTGATTATTATCACTACAGGGGTTAAGCTTCAACATATAACAATGTTATAACTAATAGGTCCAGACAAACCAAATTTTATATTCAATAATTCATATAACAGGAATATTATCCAAAATAAATCAATAATGGCAAGGAATCAAGTTGGATCCCTCTACAAAATTCCCTGTTCTTTATATAAATTCCTTGCAATTGATTTCATATATTTACCATTTCAAAAACAACAATTCATTAAAAAAAAACAATCAACCAATTAAAACAACTAAGCATAAAGCCAATATTTCAAACCAACAAACTAGTAAAATTTATCTACTATATATCTCCTGATAAACTAAAACGGTGAGTTTAACCCACAAAGTTCAAGTTATCGCCAAAGCGTTTTGATTAAATCTAAAATCGAACTTTAGCTCGAAATTCTATAAGCTCGAAATTCCATAAATCTAGTTTCTAAGCATGGCCACCGTCAATATGAGTTCAATGAGACTGACCGCGTTTGATTTTACAAAATTTACTAATTAAATAATATAATTATTTACTAACTACATCCTTATTTCCTTAATTATCATTACTTAGCACTAATCCACCTTCGACAACAACCCAGGCTACATGCGATTTCAACTCGTCGTCTTTGCTTCATCTCCTCCGTGACGCGGCCGTGGATCACCAGAGCCCGCTGCATCATCACTGAAGCCAGACACTACCATCCCCATCCAAATGCCACCAACATTGGCTGCTTCCGTTGTGCAAACGCCTGGACAAACTCATAAACTATCGTCATCGTCGAACTCAGATTGCCACCGCCATGATGCCCATCCATCTAATCCTACCATTAAGGCATTCATCTTCCCACCGCGATCATTTCTCTAGTTGGGGTCGAAGGCTAAAATCGCCTCTAGTGGCCGTGATGAATGACGGCTGTTGGATGGAGAGAAATGATAATGGCTGCTACGGTTTATTCTCAAGTCTAGGCCAGAAGGGCAAGATCTTATATATAGAATTTTATCAAACACTATTCACGATCAAAAATCACATCAACTCTAATCGAGGCATGCCCACTGGTGTTTATAGCTAAATATCCCTATTTCGAACTCAATGGAATTATTTTCGGGACCTAATTCCAAAATATACAGAAATTAGTTTTTAAAATCAAATTATATTATATTTTAAACTCCTAAAATTAATCGATATGCGTTTCAAGCTCGTAGAGCACACAATACGTTTGATCGCTATGAAACTCGTCGGCGTACAATAATTCATTATTCCAAATCTAATGGCACTAGTTTCATCAAAATCCAAGATAGTTCCCTGGAATATTAATTTCACATGTTAAATAAAACGAATTATTATTAAGTCAATTTCAACCACTTTAATTATAAATTAAAGTTTACCCTAATCATTTATTACTTAAAATGTGCTTTAATAAGCTTTTATAATCAATTTACTCAAATTAAATTCAAGATTCAATTATTTAAATAATTCCAATATTTAAATCACTATTCCAGTTATTTACTTCATAATTCACATATTCAAATAAATCCCTATGTTCAAATTTTAATTTATTTGACTTATAAAACTAATATTTCAATATTTAAAATTAATTAAATATTTTAAAATCAAATGACTAAAATTCTGGGTTATTATATTCCCTTCCTCCTTTTAAAAGAATTTCGTCTTCGAAATCCTCAAAGGTAAGAAAATGTGTCTAAATCCTTATAGTTTTTGAAGACCAATTAGTTGAAATAGGTTATTAAATTTTCTAAGTTCTAAAGTTACAAAAAATTTCGGCAGCGTCTCCTTTGCGTAGCTTTATTGGAAAAACTACAAATTGCCACTACGGGCCCAAACCAACAAAAGAAAACAAAAGCCAAGTGGCCTTCCATAACTGTGGTATAAAATCATCAAATCAAACCAAAATTATAAACATGTACTTATTGGTCAGGTAACTAAACTTTACTAATAAAACCAAAAGCAGCAAGCTAGCCTTTGCCTCCATGTACCTGAAACTAACTTAGATAACCCAAAAGATAGTTAAACAAAACAATAAAACAATATAATAGCTCATCCATCATATAACGTGAATCTAAGCATGCCAAACCATAGACAACAATCATCTCAACCAACAAGTAAAATCAAATCATGTACGTGCATTTCTAATGACAAAAGCATACCATTACATTAAAGCTCGTACGATGTACATATGTCACTCGGACGCAATATCAAATCCGATCACTTAGTCGATCACACCAATTTCACTTTCGAACTAGTATCACTCAATCGACTTCTCCAGTACAGACTCTGATCTGGTTCCTTCATTAGAAACCATCATTCTCCTTGCATAGCCATATACTATAATAGAGAAATTCAGAACCAAATCGAAAATCTATATCAAATGTTCGCCGTTAAGAATCGAGTGAAAAATTCTAACATGGATCGATGTAAATCACCTCAAATTCATGTGCCCGGGTCTGGATCAAGACTTCTCATGCGAATACATTGATCAATGCATGTATTTATTCCGTTGGTTTCTAAATTATACCAAATTCTTTTTATTCACATTCAATTTTAAATCACACTTAATTTTCCAATGGTATTTCATTTAATACTAAAATTCATTTACAAACCATTTTATAAATCACTTTATTTAACTTTACTTTACTTAAGCTAAATTTAATCTCATAGTTGGATTTTCAAATTTACTTTTCTTAACTATATTAATTCACATTTATTATTTCTTAGTATATTCCCTTTAACACTAAAATTATTTTTGAACTATTTCACAAAAGTTTACCTAAGTTTATAAACAATTTTAAAACACAACTTAGATTTTGTCAACACTTTAAAATTTAAGTTTATATTTTTAATTAATACTAGAATTAATTTTTTGAGTCATTTCATAACATATTACTTTAAGTCTACAAACATTTTACAAAAACTTATCTTCATTGATAAAACATTTCCCAAGATTATAGTTACCTTTTTAAGGAATCATTATTTTACTTAAGAAACATTACTTAAGTCTATTAATGTTCTAAAACTCAAGCTCATATTTGCAAAATACTCTTCTACTTCCTAAGAGCATATATAAAAACTTTGAATTGTATTACTTAACTAAAATATTCAACAAATTTAAAACTTGTTTATAAATTACTATCTCCTCAAATTTATAAGTTACAGAAACTTAATTTCTTATAATTTCTTAGAACACTTAGCTTCAATTTCTATATACATTCAGGAATTTCCGACTGTCCAAGATCATCGAAAATTCCATTTTATTTTAATAAATGAAAATTATCAAACAACATGTCATTATGAGATGCACCAAGCAAACTACCCTGATGGATGAGATACTTGAGTCTATATATCACTTAGCTGAAAACTTCAAAATTTTAAACACCCGATTTTTATTTCAAATCATCTTGAATAATATATAAATATCTCCTTGAATCTCCAATTATTTGGGATTTTTAAATCAAGATCTATTTTACTAAAACAACTCTAAACACATTTACCATTGTAGCAATTCCCCACATAGAAACTCAAAAATAAACGTCGATGATGCTAGAGTCATCATCGAAATTACTTTCCAGTGATCGAAGTGAGTTCAGTGCGTTTTATCTCCTTTAAAATCCTTTTTAAAAAAATTTCCATTCAAAAATTCTTTCAAATATTATTATTATTATTATTTTCCTTCAAAGCTTTGAAAGACAGATTTCAAAAACACCAAGATTTAAGTTCTCAAATTCTCAACCTAAATCCATTTTATTTATAAATCACATTTATAAACCCTATTTATATAATTTCACTTTATTGCATAAAATCATTTCATATATGTTATTTTGTTTAGATTGTAATAAACTACTTCTACTAAAATTAAATTTTAACCCAACATTATCACCGAACACCTTATAGTAGAATTGTTAAACTAAACTCATAAGGTGTTCGTTTCAATGTTCTCACAATATTATTTTCCCAACCCATGTAATGAAATTGATAAAATTGCTCCTAATCAACAATAATAGTCATTGCCCATAAATTGGTTGGGCACAACTACTCAATCAACAAATAATAGCCAATGCCCCTAACTGGGTAAGCATGACTAATCAAAAAATAAATGATAATAATTAAATATTATTATTTCCTAACAAATAACATTCCATTAATAATACTTAGATTATGAAATTTGTTTACTTTATATACAGATTATAAAATCTTTGGTAACATTATTTCATTTACTAATTTAAAACAATGTTGTGTCAGTTTTCCTTGTTCAAGTGCTTAGAAATCCCTATCGATACCCTGGTGTTCCATGTTCTAACCAGAATTCGTTAACCACTCAACCGATAAGTCAACAAAATATTAAACATTTTCATAGAATTAACAACTACACGATCTCATATATATTACACTCAACTCATCCTAGGGTCTCGCTTACCCTATCTCAAATGAGTAATCCCTACCAAAGCGTAGGTGTTCGCTCAACCTAAGCTTTGATACCACGTTGTAATGACCCACCTTTTCGACCCCATAAAGTCGGCACTAAAAAATCCACAGTATTCACGTGCCAAGCTTTCATGTGCTAGAAAGATGGATTACCGGGGAAAAAGAACGAAAGACAAAACAGAATCTCACATCGTGATGTGGAACATATAATATACATTGGATCTTTAAAAAAGAAAATTTGAACTTTATTATACATATCTCAATCAGAGTCAACTAACTAACCACGGTCTGGGCAGCTATAACAACTTTTCCTCACAATTGCTGTTAAATAAACAACCAATGCAATGGAAATAAAATATATATGAATACGACTTGGAGGTATTAAGCTCGTCACCTAAAGTTTCAAGTATCAAAAATGAATCTGTAATTATGATCGGTCTGACTCGAGCATTATAATAAAATAACACCTAATCAGTCTGGTAAACTAGTGTAAGAAATATACCTCAATTGGATATTTAACGTTATAAAAATCTTCTGAAAATAAAGGTATCTCATAGGACCATGTTGCATATAAACACAGACGGGTTTTTACCTTACGATAACCAAAACATTTTCATAGAAAAACCTTTGATGTTATAATAAAGTTTATCGTTTAAAATAAATATTGAATCGTAGCTGAAATTGTTACATTAGTTAAATTCAAGCATAATAGGTATACAATCAAGTCCGAAGGCTTATATTGGAAAATGGATTCGAACTATGAAAGGGCAAGGGTCTACCCACCAAATCAGTACACCTCTATATAAAATGTATGGGAGGCTACAACATGTTGCACCTTTGCTATTCAAGGCTGGCCCTACCCCTTACTGGATAGTGCCAAATATAATCACCCAATGGTTTATAGACAACCATAGTGGGCCTCGAAGCATACATAAATATCGAACCTAGATATATGATGATTATACCCTAATAGGAGCGATCCACGTAGCCTTTAATCACTGCTTTAGTCATTTTCCCGGTTGATTAGGCTTGAGGCTATGGTTAAGTATTTATATAGCAAACTATTTTGCAATGCAAACACTGCCCTCCAGGCGGAAATGCAATGCCAACATTCATCCATACAAGTTCGATCTATGTTTGAATGAAACCGAAGGCACTACCTCTACTACGTCCATTTTGGAATCACCCTCGAGATTAGTAGCAAGTAGTCCTTGCACATCAAAAGCTCTATCTTCAATCATCTTCAAGATATCTTCCATCGAACGCTTATTCCATTTCGGAGTGATTTTCGGATAACATATCCGATATCGGTCTCCTCGAACCAACAATGATAGTTTAAAACTAGCCAAGTTTGAAGTTGGTTATTTAACTATCAAATAAAAAAAATCTAAATCATGGATTTAATTCCATAGAGAAAACCAACATTGATAAGCGCATAAGCAATCATTAATCCCTTTAATTAATTCTTTCATTAATTAAAGTCACCTTGTAAATACTTGTATCAAAATACTTTTACAAAGATATAATCGCAAACCCATTATATTTCTTTCAATACTTGGAAAAATATCCATATACTTATCCTAATGGTATAAGTATATTCATAAAACACTAAATATATTCAAAACACGGAGAAAAATTTCCCATTTGGTGTTGACTATGGAATGATGTTCCATACCACCATAATTATTTAAAGATTATTTTTTGAAATCATTTTCATCTTCTTTTACAAGTTTCCTGTTTATACAATTCTAAAATCATTTATTAAACTCCTTTTATAAATTTCTAAAACCATTTATAAATCTGCAAAACAGTTTATAAAACCCGTTTTATCAACTTTTAAAACCATTGATAAGACTCTTTTTATTAATTTCTAAAACTATTTAAAAAATCCCTTTTATATATCCATAAAACTACTTTTATAAATCCATATACTCATTTATAAAACTTTATTCTTTTATAAAAGTCTTTATAAAATCCTTTATAAAAATTCTTTACAAAATTTGTTTTATAAAAATCTTTCCAAAACCCCCTTTATAAAATCCTTTATGAAAATTCATTATAAAGCCTTTATAAATGTCTTATAAATCCAAAACTCCATTCTCATTTATAAGCTTTTTATTAAATGAAATTTCTTTATAAATCAACGTATTATTTATAAATAAATTAACTAAATTAATTGGTTAATTTTAAGCATCATGAAAAAGTAATAATTATTTACTTCAAAACCTTGTTATATCATAATAATTATTACTAACCGTTAATTCAAAAAATGAATCAACACCCTGGATCAAGTGTGATAGCACCAATGTAGATAATCAACAGAACAAATCTCAGATAAACAACAAATAAAGAGTAGAAGTAAGAAAAGAGACACGAAATTTTTTTAGTGGTCCGGCTGACTCTGGCCTACGTCCACTTTAATTGACCTTCATTATGATTATACTAGTTGAATCTCTCTGGCTATCAACTAGCTAGTTCTTAGATCTAAGATTACAACGAGTTATAATAAGTCACAAGTTAAAGGGTTGACCGGAGTATCACAGTAACCTCCTTGATGACTGTTGTGAGGGAGAAAAAAGTTGAAGAAATGAAGGAATTCCAATCGAGTAATGACAGCTCTTTTTGGAAAAGATCCATCTCTAGTTGCTGGTAGGTGAGTATTTATAGGGAAGTTCAATGGGTATCGGGGCCCAAAGTCCAGGTGTAGAAGAGTCCAGTTGTTACACCAAGTCATCACCAAAAATCTCAAATCAATCTGAGTCATTTCTATGGATCGCTGGCTATCCATAGGGGATGGATCGCTAGCTATCCATCAACTTAGCATATTTTTCTACTAGAAGCCTTTACTTAGTGCCATGAAGGAGCTTGGAAAGTTTTTGGGCGATCCAACCTATCTTGATGGATCGCTAGCTATTCATAGGGGATGGATCTCTAGCTATCCAATGGAGATGGATCGCTGGCTATCCATAGGGGATAGATTTCTAGCTATCCATCCACTTAGCATATTTTTGAGTGATCTATTTTTGGTTGTCTTCCTATCTTCTATTTAAGTGCCTTATCTAAATATCAAGTTGTTTGGAGTTAATTTTATCATCCGTCTTCGTGGGTCATCTGGTCCATAAGAATAATCCATAACCCACTCAAATCTTAACGAAATTGAGCGAAACTTTGCAGGAACACTTTAGAGGATGTCAATGACCCACTATAAAAATTTGAGATGGTAGCGCACACTCTAGATGGTTGCTGGCGATCCATCTTGTTAGGTCACTAGCGATTCATCAAATCAACTCCAAATAATCTCATTTTTTGTGAGTCTTCTTCTATATTTTCTAAATGTTCTACCTAAATTTCAATCCAATCCAACTTCGCATGAGTTTTGTAGGTCCATTTTAAGTTAGTTGCTTTTGGTCAAACAACTTGAATCAGGTGAGTCTTCACTTCTCGAGCTAGAATATTTGGCATGCTATGAAACTTGGCAACCGTCTCTACGAAACATATTATATCATGATGCAAGAGGACTGGAGGATCCACGTGCAAGCTTTATGGATCGCTAGCGATCCATAGCCTTAGCATGTTTTGGCATTTTTCTTCTTTGGTTTTTCTCTTCTTTTCCTTCTGGTTTTCTTGGTCGATCCTTTAGATATTTTGACTTGTTGTAGATGTTCTAGTTCCCTTTGAATTCTATTGGGTTAAAACCCAGTTAACACTTGCCCTCCAAAGTATGCCTTTTGAATGAAAGGCGTGCTTTGCTCTAGAGCAAGTTCCAGTAACGAGTCTTTGATTGTTGAGATTTCCAATGGCTTTAGCCTTGGAAAACTGTTTGGTTCCTTTGGATTTTTCACCAATTTCACGTCGTTCCAAACTTGTTATATCCTAGAACTCTAACTCCACTTAGGTGTAATATATACATCACAGTCATTCCGATTTCATTTGACGTTATTATATCACATATCTCTAACTAAATCACATGTTTCCAATTACATCACATATCTCCATTTACATCATATATCTCTAATTGTCCCATACTCATTTGGGATTTACATCACTATCAATTTTTGCTTCACATCAAAATCACATTATATATCAGAATCACATCATCTATCAGAATCATATCATATATCAGAAGCACATCATATATTAGAATCACAACATATATCAAAATCATCATGTGTTCATCTAGGATTTATCAGTTTTATTCTATTTATAAGACATTCAAATCTTTTTATTAAATCAAATCTGTTTTAAGGCTTGATCTCTCCTGATCATTTAAGGTTAATGTGTGATCTCTTCAGATCGTTTAATGTTTAGTTTAATGCGCGATCTCTCCAAATCATTTATGTTTAGTTTAATGTGCAATCTCTCCGAATCGTTTAATGTCTTAAGTTAAGGGGACGATCTCTTCGGATTGTTTGTTTGTTAAGTTAAGGGGGATGATCCCTTCGGATCATTTGCTTATTAAGTTAAGGGGGATTAAGTAAGCCCATCCACCCACTCTCCAGTGAGGGGACTTACTTGCACTCCAGTCCCATCTCTCCGGTCAGGACTCTATGGCGTTCGATACTGTAGAAGTCCATCCACTCACTCTCCGGCAACAGGACTTACACATTGCACTTCAGTCCCATCTCTCTGATCGGTACTCTACAGCATTCAAAATCAGTTGAATGTCTATCTCAGACATCAGACTCAGAGCATGGCAAGGGACCAATCTAGGTTTTGTGCACATCCAAGTGGTCTGAAATTATTATCCTATGCAATTATCCCAGATATCTAACTCAGAGCGCGACTAGGAACCAATCTAGGTTTAGCACACATCTAAGCGATCTGGGGTCATTGTTATCCTAAATATTCATCTCAAGCATCCGAATCAGAGCGTGCCTAAGGACTGTTCGGGATCCTGTACACATGTAAGCGGCATGAGGTTATTAAAGGGAGAAAAAGCGGAAGGCAGAGAGTAATGGACGAACCTGCCCCCTGTTCCAACTGTAGGATTCTGATTTCGGCTCATGAGGTCAGGTATTCATACTCTGATTTGCTGTTCTAGCTCCAACATTATCTATTCCAAGCGTTAAAGCTTATCCTAAATCCAAATCTGTCATGCCCCCAAGTCATGTGGGCATTATTTCAGTTTGTTTTGCTCTAACTCCAAATGCTCCTGCATTGGGTCCTATTGTAGATTCTAGCACTTCCCCCAAGTATCGGTTGTCTGGGCGTGGGGGCAAGACTCCACCTTGTTCCAATCCAACTCCAACAACTCTTGTTTTGTTCCCTAGAGTTTGATTTCTATTCCCTATAGATCAAGTTATCCCTTGTTGCTCCATCCTTTGGAAGAAGCTATTCGTCATCTCTTATTTCCTAGACGAGATCTCATCTTGCATCTCCTTCATCATTCTTTCTGTTTCTTCTTTAATCATGTGGATGGGTTGATGAGAAATTGAGGGCACCTCCTAGTTGCCCCCAGGCTCCTGTTGACTTTCTACAGCTCTATATCCAGTATTAGGCCTACTCATCTTCTCTAAATCTTAGATTCAAACTTTGTTTCTTTAGATCTCGTTCAAGTCTCTTAGTGAAAGCACCAAAATGTTAACCCAAAAATGGATCAACACCCTAAATCAAGTGTGAAAGCACCAATGTAGATAATCAGTAGCACAAATCTTGGGTAAACAACAGATAAAGAGAAGAAGTAATAAAAGAGACACGGAATTTTTATAGTGGTTCGGCTGACTCTGACCTCCGTCCGCTTTAATCAATCTTCATTATGATTATACTAGTTGAATCTCTCTGGATATCAACTAGTTAGTTCTTAGATCTAAGATTACAATGAGTTATAATAAGTCACAAGTTCAAGGGTTAACTAGAGAATCACAGTAACTTTTTTGACGAATGTTGCGAGGAAGAAGAAAGTTGAAGAAGTGAAGGAATTCCAATCGAGTAATAGCAGCTCTCTTTGGAAAAGATTCATCTCTAGTTGTAGGTAGGTGAGTATTTATAGGGAAGTTCAATGGGTATCAGGGCCCAAAGTCCAGGTGTAGGAGAGTCCAGTTGTTACATCAAGTCATCACCAAAAATCTCAAATCAGAGTCATTTCTATGGATCACTAGCTATCCATAGGGAATGGATCGCTAGTTACCAATAGGTGATGGATCGCTAATCAACCATAAACTTAGCATATTTTCTACCAAAAGCCTTTACTTAGTGCCATAAAGGGGCTCGGAAAGTTTGAGGACGATCCGACTTATATTGATGGATCGCTAGCTATCCATAGTGGATGGATCTCTAGCTATCCATAGGAGATGGATCGCTAGCTATCCATAAGGGATAGCACTAGCTATCCATCCACTTAGCATATTTTTGAGTGATCTTTGTTTGGTTGTCTTCCTATCTTCTATTTAAGTGTCTTGTCCAAATATCAAGTCGTTTGGAGTTAGTTTGATCATCCGTCTTCATGGGTCATCTGGTCCAGAAGAATCATCCATAACTCGCTCAAATCTTGACAAAGTTGAACGAAACTTAACAGGAACACACTAGAGGATGTTGACGATATACCATAAAAATTTGAGATGGTAGGGCCCACTCTAGATAGGTCATTTGCGATCCATCTAGTTAGATCGCTAGCGATCCATCAAATCGACTCCAAATGATCTCATTTTTTCTATGAACCTTCTTCTTTGTTTTCTAAACATTCTCCCAATGTTTCAAGACAATCCGACATGGTATGAGTTTTGTAGGTCCATTTTAAGTCGGCTGCTTTTGGTCAAATAGCTTGAATCAGGTGAATCTTCACTTCTCGAGCTAGATTATTTGGCATGCTATAAAACTTGGCAAGCATCTCTAGGAAACATATTATATCATGATGTAAGAGGACTGGTGGATCGATGTGCAAGCTTTATGGATCGCTAGTGATCCATAGCCTAAGCTTGTTTTGGCATTTTTCTTCTTTGGTCTTTTTCTTCTTTTCCTTCTGGTCTTCTTGGTCGATCCTTAAGATATTTTGACTTGTTGTGAATGTTCTAGTTCCCTTTGAATTCTATTGGGTTAAAAGCCTAGTTAACGATAACAAACAGTATGAATAAATAATTATTATTAACTTCAAAACATATAAATAAAATAATTAATAATTTAAAACATTATTAAATAAAAAATAATAATTAGTTCTCAAACATTATTATAATAAATAATTATTAACTTCTAAAACATTATTAATAAATAATTATTGTTAATTCAAAAATATTATTAATAAATTATTATTATTATTTTCTAACGATATTAATTATTTAAATAGATAACTTCTAACAATATTAAAAAATTGATAAATAACCTTTAAATAATATTAAAAATAAATAAACAACTTTTAAACCTTATTTAAAATAATTAAACACTTTAGAATATTATAAAATAATAATTAAAACAACTTTAAAGATCATTAGTAATACTAAAACAACTATAAACCATTTCTAAATATATTAGAGAAGACAAATAAAAAAAGTTGGATTGAACACAGAAGTTTAAAAACCCATCTTAAATGAAATGTTCCAGAAAAATCAAAAGTCGGATTTATAATCATTCTCTGAATCAAAATCATTTTTAAGCCTAATGGCAATTAATAATATATCAAAATACTAAATTGAGGCTAATAGTTGCCAAGCACTTAACCAATGTTGTTATTGATTTTTATCACTAGAGGGGTTTAGTTTCAACATATAACAATGTCATAACTAATAGGGCCAAACAAACTAAGTTTGATATTCAGTAATCCATATAACAAGAATATTATTGAAAATAAATCAACAAAGACGAGGAATCTCGTTGGATCCCTCTACGAAATTCCATGTTCATTATATAAATTCCCAGCAAATGATTTCATGTATTTATCGTTTTCTAAAATGACAATTCATCAAAACAAAACAATCAACCAATTAAAACATCCAAGTATGCAACCAATATTTTAAACCAACACAACCAGTAAAATTTATCTACTATATATCTTACTAATAAACCACAAAGGTGAGTTTAACTCATCGAAGTCCAGTTATCGCTGAAGCATTTCTGATTCGACCAAAAGTCAAACTTTAGCTCGAAATTCCACTAGCTTCAAATTCCATGAATCCAATTCCTAAGCATAGCTATCGTCGATGCGAGTCCAATGTGACTGACCACATTCGATTTGGACCTAGTACGAAATATATATTAATTTTACAAGATGTACTAATTAAATAATGTAATTATTTACTAAATGGATCCTTATTTCCTTAATTACCCTAGCTTAGCACTAATCAGCCTTCGATAACAACCCAGGTCGTACGCGATTTCAACTCGTCGTCTTTGCTTTATCTCCTTCCTGATGCCGCCATGGATTGCCAAAGCCCACCGCTTCATTACCGAAGCCAACTGCCATCGTCCCAAGGCCACCAACATTGACCGCTTCCATCACCGAAAATGCCTAGACGAACTCATAAACTATCATTAGAGTCGAACTTAGATTGCCGCTGCCACGATGTTCCTCCGTCCAGTCCCACCATTCAAGACATTCATCTCCCTACCACGATCATTTCTCTAGTTTGGGTCGAAGGCTAAAATCACCTCCGATAGCCTTGATGAACGACAGTCGTTGGATGGAGAGAAATTTTAACGGCGGCTAAGGTTTAATCTCTGGTTTAGGCAAAATGAGAAGGGCAAGGTCCTTTATACAGAATTCTATCAGATACTATTCACAATAAAAAACACATTATATTTTTGGTAGCTAATTCCAAAATATACAGAAATTAGCTTTTAAAATCAAATTATATTTTAAACTCCTAAAATTAATTGTTATGTGTTTCGAGCTTGTACGGCCACACAGTACTTCTGATCGCCACGAAACTTTTCGACATACAACAATTCATTATTCTGAATCAAATGGTACTAGTTTCGTTGAAATCCAAGACAGTGTGACGACCCGACTTTCCACTCCCGGAAAATCGCATCGACAGAAAGAAAGAAAGGGGTGAGAAATAGAAAAGAGAAGAAGAGAAAAGAAAACAACAACAGATACTCACAGCGGAAACGAAACGAAATATAATATATCACATAAATATTACATAGTATCATATACATCATCTATCAGAGTTACACAGATTACACATCACATACTAGACAGTTATAAACATCTGTCTAGTTATTACATCTCAACACAATACAGATCAATACAGCGGAAAACTACTATCTATATCTACAACGCTGAAGCCTCCTGCTCCATTGCTCCTCCAGATAACTCGTCAAAGCTAAACCTGAATCCCTTGGCTACTCGTAAAAATTTGAGTACCCAAGAGTTTATAAAACAGAAATAAACAACTTGGGTCAGACATGGGTCTGGTGTGAGTAACAGGTTAAACTTGTTTAACTTCAAAACCCTTTTGAAAGAAAAGGTATCACGTAAGACTCCCCACCAATAAATATGGGTAAGTTTTTACCTTACGCTAACCAAAACATTTGATAGGAAATTCGATTGTATTATAATAGGTCTAGGGTTTTCAAATAAATATGAAATAGCTGGAATGCTTACATCTCACGTTCCAACATAGTTGGGCACAACTAAAACGTACGGCACTTATTGGAGTTTGGATTCCATCAATGGCAGGGCTACCGGGGTACCGCCCGTCACAGTACGTGGCCTAGATCACCGTACCGAGGATCACTCCCAATCCCCTGCAACACAAGGTCGGAACATCCCTTACTGGATAATTCCCGCACAAGATACCCCACGGTTGTCATGATTCAACCGCACACACTAAGTCGAAAATAGAAAGGGACATCTAGACAGAGGTAATCTTGTCCTACTTGGGTGCTACCCACTAACCTTGCTGCACCTCCCCTGTTTTAGCCATTCCCGGTTTGTGAGGCTTGAGGTCACGATTACCTTTTAAAAGAACACATCTATCTTAGAATGCTCATCGTCCACCTGACGATGTGCTGAAAGCATTCAATCCATACAAGTTCGTTCCGGGTTCGAACGAAACCGAAGGCATTATCTCGTTACACTCGTTTTGGAATCACCCTCAGAGTTAACGACAATAACCCTTGCACTCTGAATCTTCATCTTCACTTGATTCACGACCTATCGTTAATTTGGATCGATGTGGTATTCGGGTCTCCAGACCTGGAAATCCGGTATACGGAAACCCGATCCCGGTCTCATTGAAATCCAAAACGTATCTTTTAAGGCCAAGTTGTTTTAAAGGTTAAAACAATTTAATTCAATTATCTTTATACACTTAGAAAGATAATTCAAAATAGATAATCAACATTATCAATATCATCAGATAATCCATATTATCACAATTCAACTAAACATCCATATCATACAGCATATATCTCATCAGAGATATCAATCAAATGCAAAGCATTCAGTATTATCATCCATCCATAAGTAATGATCTATATCATCTCTAATTAATTTAAAGTTAATTAAATTAATTACTTTTATTTTATAAATCCTTCTTACTTAACATTAATTAATTACAAATTAATTAATTATCCTCTAATTACCTTTTTCAATTAATCATCTTTGATTAATTATCTTTTAATTACCTTCAAGTTATTTATCTTTAATTAATTACTCAAATTAATTAACCTTAACCACTTATAGTAATTAACCTTTAATTACTTCATTAATTAATTAACTATAATTAATTAAATTAATCACTATAATTAATTATATTAAACCTTAATTAATTACATTAATTAATCACTTCATTTATTAATTATACTTAATTAATCAATCTTAATTACATCATTAATTATATTAATTAATGATCCTTAATTACAAATTAATTATTAATTACTTAAATTAAATTAATTACATTAAGTAATTAACTTTAAATTAAACAACATTTATTAATCACCTTGATTAATCTTCAATCAGTAATTAACTATCCTTAATTACTTTCATTAACTAAATTAATTATTCCTTAATTAATCTCTTAATTAATCCCTTGATTAATTCATAAATAATTAAACTTAAATTATTTTCCTTAATACATAACCAATCAATTAATTACCTCAAGTAATTAGCTATTATTTACTTCCTAAATAATCACACCTTAATAATTACATTAAGTAATTATTATCAAATCATCTCTTGATTATTCTAAATTAATTAAACTTACTTAATTAACTTAACAAATCAAATTAACTTCAATTAATTACAATAAGTAATTAATTCTTAATTACTTCCATTAAGAAATTACATTTTAAACAAATTCTATAATTGATTATCTTCAAATTAATTAATCTAATTAATTATTAAAATTAATCCTATTAATTAATTATTTAATAATCCATAGTTAATGACCTTCATTAACAATTATTTAATTACTTTTCTTAAGTAATTAACTTAGATTAATTATTATTAATTTCAAATTAATAAATCTTAATAACCAATTAATTAATCCTCAATTAATTAATTGTTAAACATAACTTAATTAATCTTAAATTACTATATTAATTTATTTCCTAATCATTAATTAATACTCTAATTTATAATACATAATTATAAATTAGTTATTCTATTTAATTAACCTTAAACCTTAATTAAATTAATTTAAATCCTTAATTACAAATTTATTAATCCAAATTATTAATAAATTTAATTAATTAAACCATTTTAATTACCTTAACAATTTAATCTTTAAGATAAAACATTTTCCCATGGTTACATCTTATTCATAATATATTTGAAAACATCCAATTTCAAATCTATTTTTAAATTTCATTTTAATTTCAACATTTAAATATAACTAACAATTTTAAAATATTTAAATTTATAAAATTATTTATTTCAAACCTAAGATTCAAAACCAACTTGAATCTATATATTTAAACTTTATTTAAAATTCCTATTTAAATTTTATTTCACAATTCAAATTCAGATTTAAAATTCAAAACACCCAGATTTTTAAAAACCTGGCAACCACAAAACACTCGAGACCATACTAATTACTTCGAGTCGCCTCTCAAAAACTTCGAGCATCACTCGGAAACAACTCGAGAAGATCACGAGCACCCCTCTGCTAAAACCCAGACTTCACCCAGATATTTCGATCGCGTGCACGTGCACATCCACCAGCGGCGTCTCCGACCATCGCCGAGTATCCCCACCCATCGACGTTCATCCCTATACCAGAATCCACCCTCTCGATCATCAAAACTAAAACGAAACAAAATTGAGCCTAAACAAAACCTGGAACAGAAACTACCTATTCCCCCAAACCTGGCAACAACCCCTCGAACTCGAGATTCCGACCACCGGAGTTGCTGAAACTCCAGTCACGACCTCGCCTATGCCCTATCTACCATTCCCCAAAAGCCTGAAGCACCCGATCCATCGTAGAGGCCGTGGTGATCAAATTTCACGACCAGATAAAAACTAGGGTTAAAATCTTAGATCCTAAATCATTTCTGCCTCACTACTTTAAAAATCCTCCTGACAATTTTCCTATCATCCATGATCATCCCACTATCCCTAGTGAAGAATTCAACATACCAATCCATCTAGATCAACCGAATTACCCAAAATCCCCTTTTAGTTCATCACAGAACTGCACTTTTATTACCAAACTAAAAATTATGATTTTAATGCTAAAAATCATGTTATAGTTTATGTATTCCATTTATAATCCTGGATTTATGAATTACCTAGTTTGAATTTTCACCTTTATATAACATACACTGTTATTTTGGTTACAGAGACAATCTGCTTGAAGTTTGACATAATTAAAATTTTTAGACATTAGTATATGATAAATCAAACACATTTTGTTTAAATATTAAATCCAAATCACTCTAGATCATGGGATAATGATTTTATATCAAAAACAGGAGTCTGGAATTACAAGAAAACAGAGACACACTGATTCAAAACAACATGCACACCTATATACATTCATGTATATGCAGAATCATCTATAAATATTCACATCCACAACACAATTATCACAGAACTAAGCATGCAAACATAATTATACTTAAGTTATTTTAAGTAAGAATGTTACTCACCTTTAAAAAGATGAACAGAGCCTATCTTTGAAACTGAGAAACTGTTTTGAACTTTAACTTGAATGCCTCTTTTAATTTTTAACTTGAGTTGCTTTTAGAAACTGAGTTGCTATGATTTTGCTGTTGATTTAATCTACAGGTTTGCTTGATTGATAAACTCAGGTTGAATGAGATGCTGTAGGCTTTGATTTTCAGATATGAGGATGATGTTTGCAGGCTGATCTTTGAGTTGTTTCCAGATTTTGAATAGAATTACAGACTGGTTTCTTTGATTTGGTTTGAAGCATTTGATTTAGAAGATGAATGATAGGTTGTTGAATCTGGTTTTTTTTGTTGAGGAGTTTAGATTTTTGATTTTAGATTAGAGGAAGAGTTTGAGAAGAGGTTACTGATTTATTTCAGATTTAGATTTAGAGAAAGAGTTTTTAAGTTTCTTGTTTTTGAAAAGGAAATTAGAAAGAATGAAGAAAAGGGATGCAAATGTATATATAACTAAATTTATGATTTTATAAAAATAAAAGAAAATGAAAAAAATTAAGACACTTGTCATTACATTAGCTAATTAAATTACACATGTTAAAATGAGTCATTAGATAAAGACACATGTCTTTTAAGTAATTATCTTATTTCTATCTATTTTAAAGTAATTAAAAAGCCTTTTTCTTATTTATAAAATACTTATCTATATATATAAATCATTTTAAAGAAACAAAACCAATTATATTTATAATTAAAAGTTATACAAATATTATAATATCCAAACAATTTAAATATTTATTCTCTTGAATTTCAAAGCTTAAATTCAAATTCAATTAAATTAAATCCTAAGATTCAATTTAAAAAGTCAAGTTATATATATATATACATATATAACTATTTATTCAATTAAATAACAATTTCATATTCTTTAAAATCCATTCATATTAATAAAATAATACATTATACTTATTATATGAAATTAACATATTTGATATTTAAATAATTTATATAAGAGCTTATATTATCAAGTGATATTTTTAAAAAAAAAACAAAACAAGCCTTTTTGTTAACTCTTATATAAATTTAAACTTAAGTAAAAATATCTTAAGCAATTAAAGTATTTTAAAACTATAAATTTACTAAATTAAATAACTTTGAAAAGTCATATTAAATTAAATCTAAATTTCCAATTTACCCAAAGCTTCTATTTACAATATATATAAATAAATATATATATTCAAATAGAAAATATCTTATTAACTTTTAAAAGATAAAATCACCAATTAATTCTAATTTAATCAGATTATTAAATTAAATTCAAATCTTATTATCAAAGATCATCAATATCAATTTAATTATTTAACAGATTATTAAATTGATATTGTTAAAATTTCCGGGATATTACATTCCTTCCCCCTTAAAATAATTTCGTCCCCGAAATTTAAACAAAGGTAATTTAATAATCTTATTAAAGATTTTAAATTTTAAAACACAAGCATATACTATCATCCATATGCTAACAACCATAGCAACCAATTCATCCAATCAATCAAATCTAACTATCCAGACAAAATTCTAGATAGAATTCCTCGAGTTTCCCCAAGTATATATATACCGGGATACTCGCTCTACAACAATCTAAACTACTAAGCTATAGATCTCCTACTCATCTAGATCTACAGAACTAAACAGAATATCAGACTACAGACGAGTCTGACTCAACAACTAAACCTTCCAGAACTGCTGATTCTAAAACCAGAGATAGATCTTACACGTACCTCTCAGAGATACATAAAACACAATGAATTCCAGTTGTCCAAACTGACAATTCAATTCAGAAGTCCAAATACTTATCCAAATCAGAATACAGAAGAGATCCAAAACACAGCTCTACTCCATAATTTCAGTAGATTTCCAAACTTACTTCTCCTATCCAGAGATATACTCCAAACTGCTTTCGCTGCTCAATTCTGATCTGAGGTAGAACACAAGCACAGACTGAACAACACATTCCAGAAATAAGGTTCACTGATCCATAAATAAAACTCAGATACTCCATCAAAACTTGAGTTGCTGCACCAACTCCATCTCTAGGAAACATCCTTCAACTAGACTGAACTACCGGTACTACTCCTGGAATCCAGTCGATAAGAAAACTCAACCTTCAGATGCGGACAACTCCTGACTTCTCTGAAGACATCCAGAAAAACTCTGATAACCCAAGAGAACACTCAAACTATCGCAAGTCACTTTTGCGATCAACCCAGCCTATTTCCAAAGAAAACTGTTCCTCTTAACAAATCAGAACAGCCCATACTTAACTATCCAATCCATCTAAGAAATGGATGCACCCTGCTGCTTCTGAATTTCACTCTAGAAAACTACTCAGCCTGACAACTTCCTGCCATCATAGAATACCCCGAGCTGCACTGCTGTTACTGATGCCAAGGACTTTCTATCCAAAGATCTTTGAGAAACTCGAACTCCAAACCAAACAGAAATACCATGCTGAACTCAGCCATAACACTGAAACAGACACACTTCCTTAAACTCGTTCCAAAGAAAACATCTTCGGGAACATCCATCGTCACTGCATCTCATCACACAGCTACTTCTTCCAGAAGTTATAAGATACCATTACTCGCTTCTGCCTAACCGACAGATCCAACTCTACTCATCCAACTTTACAGATAAACTCCGAACCTTAACAGGTTTCCTTCAGAGATTCGATGAAATCCTTCATCACAGCAAAACTTACTCGAGACGGTATTGGGTCTACAGTCTCGACAGATACACTTCCAACCTTAATTCCAACCATTGGTAGTCGTGTTTCATACACTACTACCCTATCTACCTTTATATCTTATATTGGAGAACCTGTACGGGTAACCCAACAATATAGGTAGAATATATATATATATATATATAGTTATATAAAAATTACAAATACGCTCTCTCACGATAGACACCACTCCAGAGCTAGGTATTCACTCAACCAATAGCTCTGATATTCACTTAACCAAAAGCTTAGGCATTCGCTCAACCTAAGCTCTGATACCACGTGTGACGACCCGACTTTCCACTCCCGGAAAATCGCATCGACAGAAAGAAAGAAAGGGGTGAGAAATAGAAAAGAGAAGAAGAGAAAAGAAAACAACAACAGATACTCACAGCGGAAACGAAACGAAATATAATATATCACATAAATATTACATAGTATCATATACATCATCTATCAGAGTTACACAGATTACACATCACATACTAGACAGTTATAAACATCTGTCTAGTTATTACATCTCAACACAATACAGATCAATACAGCGGAAAACTACTATCTATATCTACAACGCTGAAGCCTCCTGCTCCATTGCTCCTCCAGATAACTCGTCAAAGCTAAACCTGAATCCCTTGGCTACTCGTAAAAATTTGAGTACCCAAGAGTTTATAAAACAGAAATAAACAACTTGGGTCAGACATGGGTCTGGTGTGAGTAACAGGTTAAACTTGTTTAACTTCAAAACCCTTTTGAAAGAAAAGGTATCACGTAAGACTCCCCACCAATAAATATGGGTAAGTTTTTACCTTACGCTAACCAAAACATTTGATAGTAAATTCGATTGTATTATAATAGGTCTAGGGTTTTCAAATAAATATGAAATAGCTGGAATGCTTACATCTCACGTTCCAACATAGTTGGGCACAACTAAAACGTACGGCACTTATTGGAGTTTGGATTCCATCAATGGCAGGGCTACCGGGGTACCGCCCGTCACAGTACGTGGCCTAGATCACCGTACCGAGGATCACTCCCAATCCCCTGCAACACAAGGTCGGAACATCCCTTACTGGATAATTCCCGCACAAGATACCCCACGGTTGTCATGATTCAACCGCACACACTAAGTCGAAAATAGAAAGGGACATCTAGACAGAGGTAATCTTGTCCTACTTGGGTGCTACCCACTAACCTTGCTGCACCTCCCCTGTTTTAGCCATTCCCGGTTTGTGAGGCTTGAGGTCACGATTACCTTTTAAAAGAACACATCTATCTTAGAATGCTCATCGTCCACCTGACGATGTGCTGAAAGCATTCAATCCATACAAGTTCGTTCCGGGTTCGAACGAAACCGAAGGCATTATCTCGTTACACTTGTTTTGGAATCACCCTCAGAGTTAACGACAATAACCCTTGCACTCTGAATCTTCATCTTCACTTGATTCACGACCTATCGTTAATTTGGATCGATGTGGTATTCGGGTCTCCAGACCTGGAAATCCGGTATACGGAAACCCGATCCCGGTCTCATTGAAATCCAAAACGTATCTTTTAAGGCCAAGTTGTTTTAAAGGTTAAAACAATTTAATTCAATTATCTTTATACACTTAGAAAGATAATTCAAAATAGATAATCAACATTATCAATATCATCAGATAATCCATATTATCACAATTCAACTAAACATCCATATCATACAGCATATATCTCATCAGAGATATCAATCAAATGCAAAGCATTCAGTATTATCATCCATCCATAAGTAATGATCTATATCATCTCTAATTAATTTAAAGTTAATTAAATTAATTACTTTTATTTTATAAATCCTTCTTACTTAACATTAATTAATTACAAATTAATTAATTATCCTCTAATTACCTTTTTCAATTAATCATCTTTGATTAATTATCTTTTAATTACCTTCAAGTTATTTATCTTTAATTAATTACTCAAATTAATTAACCTTAACCACTTATAGTAATTAACCTTTAATTACTTCATTAATTAATTAACTATAATTAATTAAATTAATCACTATAATTAATTATATTAAACCTTAATTAATTACATTAATTAATCACTTCATTTATTAATTATACTTAATTAATCAATCTTAATTACATCATTAATTATATTAATTAATGATCCTTAATTACAAATTAATTATTAATTACTTAAATTAAATTAATTACATTAAGTAATTAACTTTAAATTAAACAACATTTATTAATCACCTTGATTAATCTTCAATCAGTAATTAACTATCCTTAATTACTTTCATTAACTAAATTAATTATTCCTTAATTAATCTCTTAATTAATCCCTTGATTAATTCGTAAATAATTAAACTTAAATTATTTTCCTTAATACATAACCAATCAATTAATTACCTCAAGTAATTAGCTATTATTTACTTCCTAAATAATCACACCTTAATAATTACATTAAGTAATTTTTATCAAATCATCTCTTGATTATTCTAAATTAATTAAACTTACTTAATTAACTTAACAAATCAAATTAACTTCAATTAATTACAATAAGTAATTAATTCTTAATTACTTCCATTAAGAAATTACATTTTAAACAAATTCTATAATTGATTATCTTCAAATTAATTAATCTAATTAATTATTAAAATTAATCCTATTAATTAATTATTTAATAATCCATAGTTAATGACCTTCATTAACAATTATTTAATTACTTTTCTTAAGTAATTAACTTAGATTAATTATTATTAATTTCAAATTAATAAATCTTAATAACCAATTAATTAATCCTCAATTAATTAATTGTTAAACATAACTTAATTAATCTTAAATTACTATATTAATTTATTTCCTAATCATTAATTAATACTCTAATTTATAATACATAATTATAAATTAGTTATTCTATTTAATTAACCTTAAACCTTAATTAAATTAATTTAAATCCTTAATTACAAATTTATTAATCCAAATTATTAATAAATTTAATTAATTAAACCATTTTAATTACCTTAACAATTTAATCTTTAAGATAAAACATTTTCCCATGGTTACATCTTATTCATAATATATTTGAAAACATCCAATTTCAAATCTATTTTTAAATTTCATTTTAATTTCAACATTTAAATATAACTAACAATTTTAAAATATTTAAATTTATAAAATTATTTATTTCAAACCTAAGATTCAAAACCAACTTGAATCTATATATTTAAACTTTATTTAAAATTCCTATTTAAATTTTATTTCACAATTCAAATTCAGATTTAAAATTCAAAACACCCAGATTTTTAAAAACCTGGCAACCACAAAACACTCGAGACCATACTAATTACTTCGAGTCGCCTCTCAAAAACTTCGAGCATCACTCGGAAACAACTCGAGAAGATCACGAGCACCCCTCTGCTAAAACCCAGACTTCACCCAGATATTTCGATCGCGTGCACGTGCACATCCACCAGCGGCGTCTCCGACCATCGCCGAGTATCCCCACCCATCGACGTTCATCCCTATACCAGAATCCACCCTCTCGATCATCAAAACTAAAACGAAACAAAATTGAGCCTAAACAAAACCTGGAACAGAAACTACCTATTCCCCCAAACCTGGCAACAACCCCTCGAACTCGAGATTCCGACCACCGGAGTTGCTGAAACTCCAGTCACGACCTCGCCTATGCCCTATCTACCATTCCCCAAAAGCCTGAAGCACCCGATCCATCGTAGAGGCCGTGGTGATCAAATTTCACGACCAGATAAAAACTAGGGTTAAAATCTTAGATCCTAAATCATTTCTGCCTCACTACTTTAAAAATCCTCCTGACAATTTTCCTATCATCCATGATCATCCCACTATCCCTAGTGAAGAATTCAACATACCAATCCATCTAGATCAACCGAATTACCCAAAATCCCCTTTTAGTTCATCACAGAACTGCACTTTTATTACCAAACTAAAAATTATGATTTTAATGCTAAAAATCATGTTATAGTTTATGTATTCCATTTATAATCCTGGATTTATGAATTACCTAGTTTGAATTTTCACCTTTATATAACATACACTGTTATTTTGGTTACAGAGACAATCTGCTTGAAGTTTGACATAATTAAAAATTTTAGACATTAGTATATGATAAATCAAACACATTTTGTTTAAATATTAAATCCAAATCACTCTAGATTATGGGATAATGATTTTATATCAAAAACAGGAGTCTGGAATTACAAGAAAACAGAGACACACTGATTCAAAACAACATGCACACCTATATACATTCATGTATATGCAGAATCATCTATAAATATTCACATCCACAACACAATTATCACAGAACTAAGCATGCAAACATAATTATACTTAAGTTATTTTAAGTAAGAATGTTACTCACCTTTAAAAAGATGAACAGAGCCTATCTTTGAAACTGAGAAACTGTTTTGAACTTTAACTTGAATGCCTCTTTTAATTTTTAACTTGAGTTGCTTTTAGAAACTGAGTTGCTATGATTTTGCTGTTGATTTAATCTACAGGTTTGCTTGATTGATAAACTCAGGTTGAATGAGATGTTGTAGGCTTTGATTTTCAGATATGAGGATGATGTTTGCAGGCTGATCTTTGAGTTGTTTCCAGATTTTGAATAGAATTACAGACTGGTTTCTTTGATTTGGTTTGAAGCATTTGATTTAGAAGATGAATGATAGGTTGTTGAATCTGGTTTTTTTTGTTGAGGAGTTTAGATTTTTGATTTTAGATTAGAGGAAGAGTTTGAGAAGAGGTTACTGATTTATTTCAGATTTAGATTTAGAGAAAGAGTTTTTAAGTTTCTTGTTTTTGAAAAGGAAATTAGAAAGAATGAAGAAAAGGGATGCAAATGTATATATAACTAAATTTATGATTTTATAAAAATAAAAGAAAATGAAAAAAATTAAGACACTTGTCATTACATTAGCTAATTAAATTACACATGTTAAAATGAGTCATTAGATAAAGACACATGTCTTTTAAGTAATTATCTTATTTCTATTTATTTTAAAGTAATTAAAAAGCCTTTTTCTTATTTATAAAATACTTATCTATATATATAAATCATTTTAAAGAAACAAAACCAATTATATTTATAATTAAAAGTTATACAAATATTATAATATCCAAACAATTTAAATATTTATTCTCTTGAATTTCAAAGCTTAAATTCAAATTCAATTAAATTAAATCCTAAGATTCAATTTAAAAAGTCAAGTTATATATATATATATACATATATAACTATTTATTCAATTAAATAACAATTTCATATTCTTTAAAATCCATTCATATTAATAAAATAATACATTATACTTATTATATGAAATTAACATATTTGATATTTAAATAATTTATATAAGAGATTATATTATCAAGTGATATTTTTAAAAAAAAAACAAAACAAGCCTTTTTGTTAACTCTTATATAAATTTAAACTTAAGTAAAAATATCTTAAGCAATTAAAGTATTTTAAAACTATAAATTTACTAAATTAAATAACTTTGAAAAGTCATATTAAATTAAATCTAAATTTCCAATTTACCCAAAGCTTCTATTTACAATATATATAAATAAATATATATATTCAAATAGAAAATATCTTATTAACTTTTAAAAGATAAAATCACCAATTAATTCTAATTTAATCAGATTATTAAATTAAATTCAAATCTTATTATCAAAGATCATCAATATCAATTTAATTATTTAACAGATTATTAAATTGATATTGTTAAAATTTCCGGGATATTACAGACAGTGTCCTGGAATTTTAATTTCACACGTTAAATAAAATGAATTATTATTAAGTCAATTTCAACCACTTTAATTATAAATTAAATTTTTCCCCAACCATTTATTATTTAAAATGAGTTTAAATAAGCTTTCAAAATTAATTTACTCAAATTAAATTCAAGATTCAATTATTTAAATATTTCCAATATTTAAATCACTATTCACATATTCAAATAAATCCCTATTCGAATTTTAACTTATTTGACTTATAAAATTGATATTTCAATATTTAAAATTAATTAAATATTTCGAAATCAAGCAACTAAAATTCCAGGTCATTACAACAATCAAAATCAAGTTAGGTTTACATTGGAATCAAACTCTATTTTTATATAAATGGAATCTATAGAAAAATGTTTATGACTTAGTTAAATAGTATGAAGAAATTTTTGATTTGGAATAGTTCTAGCATGTGTTATGCATTTCTCACACAACGACTCAAGCATATCTATTGACTTGGAAAAATACATCAACTTTTCAATAAAGGGGATTTTCACTTAAAGGACCTCTTTATGTAGAGTAATAAATTTTAAGAAGAGCACTTCTGAAAATTTAATTTTAAGGACAATTTATAGGAAAAAGATAAATAAAGTTATCATTTTCAGTTATACAAAAATAATGATAAATTAATTTATCATTTTTTAGTATAACTTTAAAAGATAAATGAATTTATCATTTTTCCGTAAATTGTCCTTAAAACCAATTATTCAGAAGTGTTATTCTTAAAACTTATTATCGAAGAATTAGAAGCCCTTCAACCTAATTTCCACTTCAATAAATTTGAGTTGGACCAAAAGAAATAATAGTTTTATCTAATATAAATTTCATCTCATTGGTGTTTGCATACCTCATTAGTAGAAAACTTATATGGTAACATTCAAGTTTGAAATGATGATAGAAATAAATTCGATTATAAAACAATCATTCTACTTTGAACCAACTCAGTGTTTGCATCAGCTTAATTCACTATACCTAAATGTGGAACCCTACTTAGGTAATAGTGTAGAAAGTTGGCAAACATTTACATTCAAAATGTATCATATTGCTTAATGTTCATGCATCATCTCATGACTTAATGGACATTCCACTACGAGTTTATACAACTGTAACATAATTTTGGATATAATCTTATGCCAATTTGGAACATACGATGGGAAACAATAAAAAAAGAATAAGATGACAATATAAGAAGAGGTTAAGGTGCATAAATTCTAAATAAAAGATATAAGTGCCATTATCTCCCAATCCAGTAATCAAGTTTTTGAGTTCTACGATGACGTGGAACTAAATCAAATGATATAATGCAAAATCAGGAATTTCTACCGAAACTCGAGTCTTTTTAAACCCGACTTGATTTTGATGTTTATTTCTAATAAGTCTTCATAAATATATGTCATTCTCCAAAAAATATATTCTTTATCGAATACAATTCAGACAAAACTAAAATTAGTGAGGATGATTCAATTTTATTACGATGTGATTTTAAAATAATTAGGTCGTGTTTGTTGTTTTTTTTAGTTTTGAGTTTTCGTCCATATGAAAATGCACACGATGCATGTATATTGACGAAAACGACTAATTTAGAAAACGAAGTTAACAACCAAAATAGAAAAAAACTTTTTTATTTTTTGTGTTTTGGAAAATAACACAAGAAAGTGAAATAATCCATTCTTTCGTTGTCCCTCTATCCCCTTCATTCTCCCGTCCGTCTTTCTTTCATCTCCTCCATTGTCCCTCCATTCTTCTCGTATTTGACAAACATATTAAAAACTGAAAACACAAATTTCATTTTTAAACCAAACTCTACCATAATATCTCAACATTTGTTGAACTTTGGAAAGTAAAATCATTGGCTAACATATTTTAGTGTATTGTCATGTTTATTAGCATTATATAGTGGTTTTATATAGTGGTTGTGCTGGAACTTTATCCAATATAATACTCATGTGTTAAAATCTCTACTATTAATAATGATAATTCAGTGAATAAGAAATCACCCCGCCTTTTTGAACATCCCATAATACCCTTCGCACATTTTTCACTTCGTCCGATCCATCTTCACAAAACAAAAAAAACCCTTATTCTCATTCCTCCATCACTGCAAAACAAATGACGTAAATCAATTTTGTCTCCTCCTGATGCAAACTAGGGTGACTTTACTACGACTCTAGATATATTGTCTTCAACTTCGACTGTTGACCATTGATCATGGCTTCGTCTCCAACTCAATTTCCAGATCTGACGGTTGTTAACGGATTCACTATCAACCAACATTAATCTATTAACCTGTAGTGTCTGATCTACTATCGACCAGGTTAGGTCTGAAACTTCGACTATCGACTATCGACTAACCATATAATTATTTCCAATAGGTAGTAAAAACAATCTGAATGATAATGTATAGCTATTGATTTTGTGAAGAAATGAATTAAGTAGTCACACTAATATAGTATTTCGTCAAATTGAATGGAAATATACATTTGCAATTTCAGTTGCATTTATTTATCTTCGTTAAATTATTTCTGCTCTTGGATTTTAATTGTCAGTCAAGTTTTAAGGTCCTTTTTTATGTCAAGATAAAGATAAAACATTTTTCGATGAATTGGAATAAGTTTACTATCACCACCACTCCATGATGGTGGACATCACCACCACTCCACAACTTTCATAATCATATAAGAGACTATCACCCATCTTTACATCACATTGCAGATAATCATCATCAAGTACATACGACATTGACCAAGTCCTAAACTATAAGCAAAATGAGTTTGTGCTCATATATTAGTTGGAAAATTCAAATATATAAGTTTAGTTTACATATAATTTTTTAAACTTTACATATCCATAGTTCTAACGCTATCACGAATGAACCAATAAATACATACCAATAATGCAGATTTTCAAGTGTCGTTGAATCCATTAAAGCATCATAATATGATAAACCTTTATAAGTGAATCCATATCATGTCCTGAAAGAAGATGTTGCCCTTGCACTACTAGAAAAAGCTCAAAAACCGGCAGGGTAGGGCGACGGCTCCCGACGGCTTCTGACGGGCCGTTGGAAGCCGTCGGAAAATCACGAATATCTGGCTCCAGCCGAGCCTTCTTCTTCTCCATTTTCATACGAAAAAATTAGGTTTACTTCCCCCAATTCTCTTCCCCAGCCCTCCAATCAGCAATTTCGAGATTTCAGGTTCTTCCCGACTGTGCAATTAACTTATACTGCTCTCTATAACAGGTATAATCTCTTATTTTAGCCAAAAATTCAGTTTTTATCCTAATTCTAAATTTGCATAATTTGATAAATTAGTGGTAATTGTTGATTGAAATTGTTTACAATAGTGTTATAATAGTTTCTAGCATTCCATGGTATTCCTATTTCATCTGTTATCGTGAAATTGCGAAAAACATGTATAATTTATATTGATTATATATGTGTGTAGCACTGCTATCATTGTATTGTGTTAGTTGAAATAAGATAAAATGAACGTACGAGCTAGAAATATTATATTGTGCACGTATTGATTTATGCAACAAAAAATATGTCGAACGAGCCTTAAGTTGATGCGTAATACGTCAAATAAATGTGTTAAATTAATATATATTTTTGTAAATGTGAACAGTGAGTAAAACTGTATTTTTTCGTAAAATGCGCGCATGTAACTGACAAATGTTCCTTAGAGAGTTTTTGGCCCCGTCTGACGAGTGTTGTACATGATCGTTGTATAAATAGTCGTTCTTTTTGAAAAACGACCATTTATATTTATGTGGTACAATGTTTGTCGGATTTGTCCCTGTATTGGATAAGTTATGAACACAGTAAGCATTTACATTTTGTATACTATTTCGTCTCAAACGGTTCATAAAATTTCGGTCTAACTTTTCTTTTTTGTTTCCTGCGTACACGCATTTGTGTACAATGCAGGGAACAAAAGGGAAATGCTGTCGAAATTTTGTTGAATCGTTTAAGACGAAGTAATATATGAAATGTAAATGCTTACTGTGTTTGTAATGGGAAGTAGATGTCTGACCAATGAAAAAAATATTATATATATTTTTAAATCGTTACGTTAAAAAATAAAATGTGCCCTATTTGAAAATATATAAATTTTAAATAGGAACCTCTCATTTTGTCAAATAGGAATTTTGAAGTATTTGTCAAATAGGAAATTTTGAAGTATTTGTCAAATAGGAAATTTTAAATATAAATTTTAAATTCAAAATAAATATTAAATTTTGAACTTCTCATTTTGTCAAATAGGAAAAATGATTGATTATTTTGTTGATCGGAGGAGATGGATGTACCAAAGAAAAGGACTGAGGGGCTCAATAAAAGAAGATTTTTATAATGGTATAAACGTGTTTGTTGAATTCGCTTTAAGTAATAACGGAAACGATCCAGAAATTCGTTGTCCGTGTAGTAGGTGTAGACATTTGAAGTATTTGTTACCAGATATTGTGAAAGTTCATTTGTGCAAACACGGTTTCGCACCCGAATATTATGTTTGGGATCGGCATGGAGAAGTTGTAGCAAATACTTCTGTAGAGTCTGAAAGTGTCATTAACGAAATAGTTTCAACGACCCGTATAGAAAATATGGTCGAAGATGCAGCACGATCAATGTTTCCTATGGTTGAAGTTGACGACGATGATGAAAATGTTGAAGAACCAAATATTGAAGCTAAATTTTTTTATGATTTACTAGATGCAGCTAAGAAACCTATTTGGGATGGTTGTAAAAGCAGCACTCAGGTGTCAGTAATCGCAGAATACATTGCGATGAAGTCAAAATACAACATCACTGAAGCTGGGTTTACGGCTGTTGTACAAGCTGCAAAAAGACATATGCCGCCCGATAATCAAATGTGTGAAAATCACTACGAAGTTAAAAAACTTATGTCGGCTTTTGGTTTACCGTATCAGAAAATAGGTACATGTTTATTTATTGTGTGTTTATTAAATATTTTATAGTTTGGGTTTGGATATTTGGTTGGATTATTGTATATTGGATTGTGCAGTATTGATATTATAGTGTTTGGAAGAGAAATGTGGTTGGAAGGCTAAATTTGCAGCAAATTAAAAAAAAAACAGCAGATTTTCGACGGCTTCCGACAGCTCATTGGTCAAAATTCCTGACAGCTCACGACGGATATTGGCGGCCTGTAAGTTACCATTCCCGACGGTTTCCGGCGGGCGTCGGAAACCGTCGGGAGGCGTCGAACGTGGATACGATAGCGACCGTCGAAAGCCATCGGAAATACTGCTTCCCGACAAAACCATTTCCGACGGCTTTTTCCGACTGCGGCCGACGGTTTCCGACGGCCGCCGACGGCTTCCGGCCGTCGGAAAACGTGTTTCCCCTTGTAGTGTTGATTTGCAATAGCATATTAGTTGTTTTATGTATCACTTGCATGTAGTATATTGTATGTTATTTTACATTTGCTATTTGGTTGTGATTAATCTTGGTTATATACATTTTTTTAAAACTACAATACTGTAGAAGCTTCCCTTATGGATAAATGGTTAATAATTAACTTACAGTGAACTAAAGATGCCACCATAAAAATATCAATACTCATTAAAGCTTATAATATCGTTGTTTTTCATTTTAAGTTTAAATGGGATACATTGGAAAATAAAGGCATATATCATTGACTACTTAAATTTCTTATTCTAGAAGGTATCGATTTCTAAAAGTAATAGTGGTATATATGTGACATATTTCTTTGGATATTGATTGAATTACCACTTCGCCTTTAGTAACTATGAAAGTGTATATGAGTCTATTTTAGTAAAATATACTGTAAATGTTAGTATACACATTATAACCTATACCTTTTCATAGTTAAAGTATCAATTATGAATGTGCTTATATTTAAGTGATTGAAGCTACTTTCGTAACTAAAAAATGTATTTAATTATTTTAAACACAAATTAAAGCTATTCAAGTCATGAATTTATTCAGTAAAATTCCCTAAGTAATATCAATTCATTGATAAAATAGAAATATTGTTGACTTTATATTTTAAATATCACAAAGCATATAAAACTTATGTATAAATGACTTTGTAGGGTTGGTTTTTTTGTTGCTTTTTTATTTTGTTTATCTATATTTAATATATATTTTTAACTGTATTTAGTGATGTTTTTATTAATTGTATTTAGTGATAAAACACACATCTATTTGTTGGTATATATAAGTCGTTATTTATGGGAAATATTATTAACCATCTGTTTTTTCTCTTATGACACTATAATATATATCAACTCAAAATGATATTACTATTTGAATAAAGATAAGTTGCATGAATCGTATTGGTTGCATGCAAAAATTAGGCTAAATAATACTAAAATGGTAGGTTGTTGATATTTATAAAACTATTATTTATTGTGAGTATACTCGTTGTTTCTATGCTATGGTACCATATTATAAGTCCACTTACAATGATATTATTCCAAGATATGTGGTAAGCATCAGATAGTTGCATGCAAATGATGTTTTGCTTATGTGATGCTTTATGATCCATTTGATCCAAACTGGAAAATCAGTTAAGGGCCCACTTATTATTACCATTTGGGTTTTATTTGATTAAGTAATCTATACAGTGGTCAACATTTTCAAAAGTTTATAACAAAACTATTCAAATAGGTAGTTTGACTAGATAAGATATTTATTGACCCACTTTGTGAATAAGGCAACAGCACCACGAAACCTGTCTGTCATCTTATGAACTGCTACATCTTTTCATTTATTATACTTACTAATTATTCGTTATGAGACTTTAGCCAAAGTTATTTGTCTTTTTTAGACTAATTTTTCAATCTACAGAAGTAATTATTCAGTAATAACATGTATGGCTAAATATTTATCATAGTTTAAGATATTAAGTTGAAGCTTATTCTTGATTCAAAATATAATATCTCGTGGTTTTAATCTATGATTATTGCTACAGACTGCCTGTAATGACCCGTAATTTTTAACTATTTTAAATTATTAAATTTAATAGGGTTATTGGACAAAAATGGTTAAAAATAAAAATTTAATTTTTATTTATGTAATTTATTGAATAATGAACTTTAATAAAACTATAAAATAATAAATTATGAAGATTTAGACAATAACAACAATTGAATTGAAATTCTATATATTAAACGCGTTATAATAAATAGTTGGGATTGAATACTGAATATTGAATTACTATAAAATGGAAGTAGTTGTTTTATTATTTGAATTCGTTTAAATTTAATTTTTTATACGTCAAATAACTTATATTGAAATATGGTGATTTATGGGAAAATTAAATTGTTCAAAATTTATGTTGCAATTATTTAAATAATTGAATCTTGGATTTAATGTGAATGAAAATAGTGTCGAAAGTTGATTTGAATTTTATTTAAACAACAAAGAAGATTGTTAAATTTAAAAATGAAATTTAAAGTGATTCAATTAAATTTGAAAATTGCTCATTTTAATTAACGAGTAAAAATAGCCATTTTGGCCACTGTCTCGGATTTCGACGAAACCAGTTTTATCGAATCTGTAATAGTGAATTATTGTAGGATTACAAGTTTCGTAGCGATTGGACTTGTCGTGCGAGCATGAAACGCGTAGAAATTAATTTCAGAATTTAATTAAAATAATTCGATTCGAAGCTATCTTCTACATATGATCAAATTAGGACTCGAGACTAGTTTCATTGTGTTCGGAATGAGAGTAAAACATTAGGAACGCCAGGCGGCACACTTCGTTTGGAGTTGGGATTTCGCGGTCGTATGGCGAGATATTTACTAATTAAACAATAGACATTTCTATTTCCCTCAACAAACTTTTCGTACGTGGCCGCGTATATCTGTGTCCCTCTACCCCTTCCTTCTCCTTTTCTTTAGCCGATCGACTTTTATAAAAAAATGAACGAAAAAAAAACTGAAGCAACAATCGAAGATGATCGCGAACGCGTGGAGAAGGGAGGCGGCGGCCGCTAGTTGCAATGGTGGTGGTCTGGTGTGATGTCGTTTTATGGTTCGTCGACTCAATGTTTAGGGTTCCGTGGGAGGGGGATTTCGTGATATTCTCTAACTCACGCACGATTGTCGTGGTGCTGGCATTGAGGCGATCAGAGGGCTGGCGAGTTGTCGTTGTTTAATTAGGTTGTTAATTATATTTAGTATGTTAATTAAATTGTTAATTATCAAATGTTTAAAAATTCATATCTTTTTCGTGCGAAGCCCGTTTCGGACAAAAAAACTCGAGTTGCGACCGTAGCTATGTCGTCTACCGCATGGAGTGGATCTGGAATTTATTTGAAGCTGAATATTTTCAATTTCAAATAAAATGTGAGCGTTTTATAATGTTCACGAAGTAATAGATTATTTTTATGTTATTTAAATTAAGGTTGTGGAATAATTTAAATTTATTGATAGTTGTTTAGAAAATTTAACTGACATGGAAATCGATGTAGAAATTTATCTCTTAGAAATTTTGGATTAACGGTTGAATTGAAATTAAAATTAAATTGCTAGTAAAAAAATTCCCGATTGATAATTGGTTAACTGTTTGATTTATTGACTATTTGGATGATTGATTGTGATGGCTGCTATTGGTTAATATTTTGGATGATTTGGACATTTATTTATTTTTATATAACCTTTTATTACCCTGTAAACTACTTGATAGTATATAAGACTGTAAATCGAATTATTTCGAATAAATTAAGAAATAGTTTGAAATTATATATACCTATGACATTTGTTTTGAATTGAAATGATATATATTCATCCCTGAATTAAATGGAAATAACTTATTCACTTGGTCATAGGATAGAAAGTTATATACGGACACCGGATTTGTTAAATTAAATGGTTTTAGAACTTTTGATTTGAATTTATTTAAATGATTGATTTAACGAAATAAAAATCGAATTTATGGAAAACGAATTATTTTAAAACTTGAGCTCGAAATGTTGAAATTTCAATTTGATAACAGGAATGGTTTAAATAAACGAAGTTGAGATTTTGAAGTTATAATCGAAATATGATTTGAATATTAGAAATTGATTTGTTTTAAAAGATTGGACTTTTAATCGAACTTTGAATATTGCTAAGTAAAAGTAATATAAACGATATTTCAAAAATTGAGCTTGGAATTTAATTATATTTGAAGATTTGGTTCTTAAATTGAATATTGAAGGTTAATTTGATTTCAGTGATTTGAATCGATATTTTGAAAATCGAACTCGAAATTTATATAAATCGAAATGGTTTAAATTTGAGAATTGAGTTGAAATTTAATCATTGAATTGGATAGTTGAAATTGAAATTGGAATTAAATTGGGATTGAATTGAAATTTATTTGGAATTGAAATTGAAATTAATTTGGAATTGAAATGGAAATTAATTTGGAATTGAAATTAAAATTAAATTAGGATTGAATTGAAATTTATTCAAGTTGGAATTGAAATTGAAATCAATTGGAATTGAAAGTGGAATTGAATTAATTCGAAATCAAAATCAAATTTATTTGAATTAAAATTGGAATCGAAGTAAAATTCGACTTGAAATCGAAATTGAATCGATTAAATCGAAATGGAAATTGAAATTGATTTGAATTTGAAAATTTAGAATTGAATCAGTTTGACTTTGAAACTATTTTCAAATAAATTATTTTAGTATAATCTATTTAAAATCTATCTTCTTAAATATTCAAATTATTATGATTCTCCAAACTATTTTACTATAAACCATTTTCAATACCCAAACTATTTTCTATTAAACTATTTTAACTATTTAAGCTATTTTAAAAACTATTCAAACTATTTTCTAAAAATTCAAACTGGTTAAGGGTGGAATGTTTTTATTTAAATCTTGGAAATGCGAATGAGGTTAAAAAGAAGTTATAACCTAAATTGAAATTCAAAACAATTTTGGAAGCAAAATTGAGATATTAAGGCAAAAATGATATGGTATATTTTGAGTAAATAGGATGATTTCGAAATGGATTTGATTTTGAAGCGAATATGATATTTTGACATCAAATACGAATTGTATTTGAAATATAAAAGTACCAACCGGTGCGTAAAACGACGTTTGGTTGTTAAAGTGACCAGGGTCTCTTATTGGCATACTCTCTATCAATATCGGAACTACTTTAGCAACTATGTACGCGGTGGATGATATCCAGAATGTAGTGGTTGAATTCGCGAACGTTTACTGGAATGAAGTAAGAGAACAATGATGGATAGCTGTGACACTTGTGTCATAATGAAAATGACTAAAACATGAGCCTATGTTTGCCCAATGAGGTTAGCTACCTCTAGCGACGTTGATCCCTCGTATTACTATTGTGATTTCGTAATCGATAGGTGCACCCTTTTGTTTGGATTGATGGTCGTGGTCGGCCATGTATGGGTTGTGACCAGCCAGAAATGGTAAACTGGTAGAATCCTACCTTGGGCATTGCCTCACATGCCTTGTCATATTTATCCTTATGCGAGCTCGTTACAACTTTGGTTTAGTATTGTACCTTTAGGGGTCTCACTAGCTACCGACATTATTGGTTGTGTTACAGGACTGCATAGACTACATGCTATAAAAATGTGTTAAGGTGGATCAATGTAAAGCCTTAATGCTATTTTGATATTTGTTTTACTGATTAGACATTACATATATAGTGCATTCTAATATATATAGAGATTTTTAACGGTTCCTTAGGAGATGGAAATTCCATAACATCACTTAAGTTAATACATGCACGTTATACACTGGATAGGAGATGTAAAATCCCATAAACATCTATGACGCTGTTACACTCATAGTTCGTGATATTGATTTGACTCACCTAAGAGTATTTTAGTCCTGACTCGAGTGTTTTGTCTTTTCATTATGCTTGGGTCAGCCCTGAGTATTTTAGCGCATTGAAGATCGTTTTTTCGAAGGACGAAGACGAAGATTTATGGTATATTATTATTATTATTCTCTGCATCATGTTATTCTGCTGCATTTATTATTTATCCCTGATGTGTATATATATATATATATCTTATAAATGTTGAATATATTATAATCAAATGTATAGTAAACAGCTTCATGAACTGTTTATGTGATTATTATATTTTATCATTCCGTTGCGAGATTTTGTGTTTGTTTTCTTCTTCTTTTCTTATTTTTCTTAATTACCTCCTCACTTTTCCTTGTGACCGCATCGTGTTCCACCCTTTGTTCGCAGCAGTTTCTTCCTCTTGTGCTTATATATATTGTTGCATAGGTATTTTTTATTATTATATAAAGTTATGTATTATTTATATATTTAGTCTATATATTTAAAGCTTGCTGTCATGGGTATATATTATATATATTATTAGATAAGATTATATGTAGATGTTCTGTTTAAGACTTATATATATATATATATATATATATGTTTTATTCTAAAGTCATACGTTATATATATTTATATACTAAGTTATGCATGGGTATATGTTAGTCTGTTTATAGTACAGTAGTATATAAGTTTATAATAGTTTTTTTGTAAAAAAAATAAGTTGCAGACTTCTTTATACATGATTATATATACTTCGTAATACAAGCTGCAATATATACATAGTTTTAATTATGTACAGCTCATTATATTATGAAGTTCTGATATATATATATATATATGAATATATAATTTTATATAATATTTATACAACTGTTGTTTATGTATATAAGTTTTATAAGTTTTAAGTATAAATTGTTGTTATTTACATATATGATAGTAAGATAAGGGACTTTGATTAAAATGTGTGTTTTATATTCTAGTACTACTACCAGCTTGCAGCCTTTTTTGATAATATAGCTGTAAGTCATGTTAGGAATATAGAGATATATATGATCTGTTGCATATCAGTCTTTGTATTTAAAATGTATTAATTATAATATATTTTAGTCTTCATATAACTTTATTAGTCAAGTATACATATACAATCTGTTGGATTTCTATATATATTATAATGAACTAGGTCTATATTGATTTTTATTATAGATATAGGGATGTAAGTAAGGGTTTTACAAATTGTAGATACTGTGATTTTCAATCGGTATATTTCAGATTTGATGGACAGAATTTTAAGTTTAAAGCATATACTAGGACTCACTTTGAAAGTATATATATATAAGTATTGATTTTAATTATAACATATATACGTTTGATTTCTTTTAAAAATGCTTGAGTTTAAGAATAATGATTTAGAAATTTTATAATATTTTAATCTTTGTCTTAAATTAAAATACTGAATATATATTAATAATATATCTATTTTTAGTTTATATCAAAACTGATTCTAATTAGTTCTCATTGACTTCCCATTTATCAGCTTTGTCCGTCGTGCTTGTTTTCTTCATCGAATCGTGTCCATCTAGCATTGCTTTGGAATTTGTAGCTCAACTCTTTTTCAAATCTATCTAGCCTCGAAAGGTGAGCAATCACTCATGATTAACGTTCTTATATTTATTAAATTTGATTTTAATTGAAACGACAATTGAAATATGCTGCTGCTAGTTATTTACATTTTTATATATATGCCATTATCTGTATCTGTTCACCTGTGACATTTGACACCATTATCTGTTATTTACATTGATGATATATGCCTGTTATATTATTACCATATATGTTATCACTCTGCAAGCTCCCTGTTAGTATAGAATTCACTATGGGTTGAAATGATACATACCCGAACGATCTATAGAATAGGAGAAAATTGTTATGGGTTGAAATGATAAACCCAAGCGATTTTCATTGAATTGAATTTGGGATTGCGGGTTGAAAAGATATATACTCTTATATATTTAAATTGCGGATTGAAATGATAAATATCCGTATCACTTGACCATAGGATAGAAAATTTTATACAGACACTGTTGGTCTATATATAAATATTTTGAAATTGATTTCTATGGTTTTGGAAAGAAGTATATGGTTTATTAAATATTATTTTTTAAGATTGTATCTATAAATGTATTTATAAAGTTTAAAAATTTAGATTATCTAAAATCAAATGTTTTGAAAATTGCATAACTATAAGTAAATTTTGAAATTTTAAATTTAAATAATTTATTTATCATTTTTCTATTTTTAAAATATATAAATAAATTAATATTTAATATTGTTTAAGTATTTATTGAAAATTTATATTTTCAATTATAGAGTTTATAATGACTTTATAAATTCAGGTTGGAAATTTGTTTGAAATTTATTTATCTAAGAATTATACCTAAATAAGTTTGATTTGAAATTATTAAATTTGAGATTTTTAAAGATATGATTTCATAACTTGATTTTGATTAAAAGTGATTTAAATAAATATTTTCCAATTCACATAAATTGAAATGGGATATTTAGTTTATTTAATTTGTAATTGAAGTTTATTTAAATATTATTGGAATGATTAAGTAAATATTTCAAAACTAAATAATAGTAAAATGAATTTGAGATATAAATGAAATTAACCGATTTAGTTTTGAAATGTTGAATATTTAAATTTTTGAAATATATTGAAATTGAAATGGTTTATTTTGTGGTTTCAAATTTGTATTTGAAATTGATATAATTTTAAATGGTTTGTTGAGAAACTGAAATGGGGTTGAAATTGATGAATTGAGATTGAATTAAATTTTATTTTGCAATTTGAGTTGATTTGAATCGATTTGTGAAATTTGAGGAAACTATTTATGATATAAAGTATTTTTAAATTATATCTAAAACTATTTATATTTTACTTTATAAATTATTTTAATATAAACTACTTTAATATAAATCATTTTCAATATAAATTATTTTATTATAAACTATTTTAACTTATAACTATTTTATATAAACTATTTATATTTTATAAACTATTTTATTATATACACTAATTTTAATATCTAAACTGTTTAAGAGGAAAGTGTTATGGATTTCAAAATACTATGATTTCAAAGCTATTATTTCAAAGTGTTATGAATTTCAAGGTTTTGATTTTCAAAGTGTTTTGATTTTAAAAGACTTATGATTTCGAAAGCGTTATAACTTTGGAAGTAATATGATTTTTGGAAATGGATATATTTGAAGTGAAAATGATATCGTATTGATTTGGTTTTTGAAATGAAAATGATATTTTGGTTTTGAAGTATAAACTATTTTGAAATGACCGCGGTGTTATAATAACGTTTGGTTGTTAAAGAGACCGGGATCAGATATGGGCATACTCTTTGTCGATATCGAAAACCACTTTAACAACTGTGTACGCGGTGGAGATTCCAGAATGAAGTAGGATGGTGGCGACGATCCTAAAGCTATATTTACATGGACTCAACTCAAGTGAGTTGGCATAAGGTGGCTAAAACAGGAGCGATTCCGAGCCAATGAGGTAGCTCCTCTTATCGGACACACTCCATCGTATGCCATTCTATTACTTTGTGATTGATTTGGTGAGCACCTTTGATTCGGGAGTGTGGCTCGAGGTGGGCGATTGTTGCGGCTTTGTGTCACCACTAGTCCGGATGCGTAATTGGTATATCTACCCTGGCATTGCCTTGTTGTGCCGTGTCACCTACCATAGCGTGCTTTACTACGAGTTTGATTTGTGTCATACCTATGGAGTTTCCTCTGGTAGCTCCAGTTTATGGGGTATTACGGTACTGTATAGACTACTGGCACTATAAAATGTGTTAAGGGGGATATGGGTAACGCCTTAACGCTATTTTAATAGTTTACTATAGACATTATTATAATAGCGTATATTACTACATAGTAGATAGTTTAACGGATCCTTAGAGGATGGTTATCCCAAACATCCTTTAAGTTACTTGTATTTCAGTTGATATTTCACTTAAGTTGGATTTATTGATATAAGAATATTAATCCTGACTCGAGTTTTTTGTGTTTTGCTTTACGCTTGGGTCAGACTGAGTGGCTCAGTGTTCGAGACTCACCTTTGGAGTTGGAGCTTCGCTTGGAGATCCAGCTATATCGATTATGCTTTCAGTTATTCAGTTGATTCCAGTGATGTATTCAGATCTTGTATTTGACTATTGTATTGAGATATCTATGTATTCGAGACCTCTGTTGTATCTTATTTAACTCTGTTATATATATAGTAGCTTCATGAACTATTATTCTTTTGTTTCCGCTGCGTTATTTTATATTACTCTGTGTCTGTGATCCTGTGATTATTTATTTACTGTATATGTTGAGTTTTGCCAAATTTTAAATTAATAATCTGATATTTTGAACAATTCAAATCCGACATGTATGGATGCGAATGGTTGAAAATTTTAGGATGTTACATGTGGTATCAGAGCTTTGGTTTTAGGCAAAACTCAATATATAAAGTAAATTTCAATTACAGAGTCACATTCGTTCGAGCTTGAATCCCTTCTTCTTTGACTCGGGTTACCTTTGAATTTTGGAACGTTCCCTTTGGTTCCAGAATTCATTCTTGTCTCTCCTTATTCGTGTTACCTTGATTTTGGAGCATCCCATAGCTCCACCGAATGATTTGTAAAGGGGTGGAACTCCTTTACAATTTGCGTTGATTCACCGAAGATTTCTGTATCCTCGGTTTACGATGATGCTATCTTTTGCCATACCCAAATTCTATCACTGGCGATCGAATGTCGATTTGTTCCAAAATTCTACCTCGATCTTATTTTGAAGTCACGGTTTACCCGGTTAAGGTTGCCTGCGATTGATATAAGTCTATTCATTCTTTTCTCTCTTTGAAATCTATTTATCTTCCTAACGAGCCTATCTTCTAGTTGAATTCTTTTAGTTAGGATCCCTCTATATTTGGATGAAACGACCCAACTTTCTACCACCATAAAGTTGCATCATCTCTAAGAAAGAAAGGGGTGAGAAATAGAAAAGATAGAGAAGAAAGAACTAAACAACATCAGAATCTCACAGCGGAACGAATAAATTATATTAATCACATAAGTATTACATAATATACAACATCAATCAGAGTTACACAGATAATACATCACATACTAGACAGTTATAAACACCTGTCTAGTTAATACAACTCGATACAACTCAAATACAACACAGATATACCAACACAGCGGAAAACTATATATCTATAACGCTGAAGCCTCCTGCTCCATTGCTCCTCTACAATTCATCAAAGCTAACCTGAATCCCTTGGCTACTCGTAAAAATTTGAGTACCCGAGAGTTTAAGAAAAACAGAAATAAACTTCGGGTTAGACATGGGTCTGGTATGAGTAACAGGTTAAAGTTGCTTAACTTTGAAAAACGTTTAAAACAAAAGGTATCACGTAAGACTTCCCACACATAAACATGGAAAAGTTTTTCCCTTACGCTAACCAAAACTTTGATAGGAAATTCTATGATATTATAATAGGTCTAGGGTTTTCAAGTAAATAAGAAATAGCTGAAATTGTTACATCTATTAAATTCCATCATACTAGCCAACATGTGGGTAATACAATCAAATCCGAAGGCGCTTATTGGAGATTGGATTCCATACAATGGCAGGGCTACTGGGGTACCGCCCGTCACAGTACGTGGCCTAGATCACCGTACCGAGGATTACTCCCAATCCCCTGCAACACAAGGCCGGAACATCCCTTACTGGATAATTCCCGCACAAGACACCCCAGCAGTTGTTGCAATCAACTGCCCACACAACCGGAATAAAAAGGGACATCTAGACAGGGGAAATCTTGTCCTACTTGGGTGCTACCCACTAACCTCGCTGCACCTCCCCTGTTTTAGCCATTCCCGGTTGATGAGGCTTGAGGCTACGATTACCTTTAGAGAACACATCTCTTAGAATGCTCATCGTCCGCCTGACGATGTTCTGAAAGCATTCAATCCATACAAGTTCGTTCCGGGTTCGAACGAAACCGAAGGCATTATCTCGTTACACTCATTTTGGAATCACCCTCAGAGTTAACGACAATAACCCTTGCATTCTGAATCTTCATCTTCACTTGAGATTCACGACCTATCGTTAATTTGGATCGATGTGGTTTTCGGATATCCAAATCTGGAAACCCGATCCCGGTCTCATCGAAATCCAAAATGTATCTTTTAAGGCCAAGTTGTTTTAAAGTTTAAAACAATTTAATTCAATATTATCTATATACTCACAGATAGATAATTCACAATATCACAATAGATAATCAACATTATCATCATAAACAGATAATCCATATTATTATCCCAAACAGACAATCAATATTATCATACTTAAAACAAGCATCCATATCACATAGATATTACTCATCTCATATCTGAGATCACAATCAATCAATGAAATATCATTCATTCATAGGCAATGATTTATCATTCACAAACTAAAATTAATTTAAAATGAATTAAATTAATTACTTCTATATTTAATTAATTTAAAATAAATTAAATTAATTACTTCATCTATAAATCCTGCTTATACAACCATTAATTAAATAAAGATCAATTTAATTAATTATTCTCTAAGTATTCATCTTGATTAAACACCTTTGATTGATCATTTTCTAATTACAATAAGTAATTAGTCTTTTAATTAATTCCACTAATTAATTATTCTAAATCATTTATAGTAATTAACATTTAATTACTTCATTTATTAATTAAATATAATTAATTACATTTATCCTTAATTAATTACATTAATTAATCACCTCATTATTAATTATTTCTTAATTAAACAATGCATAATTACATCATTATATTAATTAATGATCTCTAATTTATATTTAAATTAAATTACTTCATTTAAGTTAATTACATTAAGTAATTAAATCTTTAATTAAACCTAATGATTAATCCCCCTTGATTAATAACAAACCAGTAATTAACTATCCTTAATTACTTATTAAATAAATTAATTATCCCATAATTAATTATCTCCATTAATTAATCCCTTGATTAATTACATTAGTAATTACCCAAATTACTTCACTTACAAATCATCTTGTATTAATTACATCAAGTAATCATCTTCTAATTACATCCCTAAGTAATTATGCTCCATTAATTTCACTAGGTAATTACACTTATCAAATCATCAAATGATTTCTTAAAATTAATTAAACTAAATTAATTAACTTAAATTAATCATATTATCAAAATTAATTATAATAAGTAATAAATCTCTTAATTACTTTTATCAAGTAATTACATTTAACAATTTACAATAGATTATCTGAATTAATTAATCTAATTAATTATCAAAATTAATCACATTAATTAATTATTTAAATAATCCTTAGTTAATTATCTTCATTAACTAATATCATTTCCTAATTTACTTCTTAATTAATCTCTAATCATAAATATATCTAAATTATTGATTTATAAATTAAATACATAAGTCATTCCTTAATTATCTTATTAATTAATTCACTTCAATATTTTTAATTATCTCTAAGATAATCCATTTCTTTATAAATGATTTCATTAGCATTAAAGTGTAAAACATTACACTTTTGAATTTAAATTTAAATTACATTTTGAATTTAAGATTCAAAATGAATATTCTTTTAAACATTGATCAAATTTAAAGTTCAATCTAAAATCCTTAAAAAGAACTATGTCAAAATCAAATCAAACAATTATTTGAAACAAATTACTAATAAAAACTATTTGATTTAAACTTGTTTTAGACATGCAGATTTTAAAATAAAAACTGATTTTAAACTGCAGATTTGAATTCAAGAAACGTGAATCCATATCTAAACATTTGATTTAAACTTGGCTTTAAACTTTGATTTAAAACTTTGATTTAAATTTGCTTTTAAAACCTTGATTTTAAATTCTTGATTTAAAATCCAAATTCATTTTAAAACCTTAGATTCAAAAATTTCATTTGAATCTATACTTTATCTTTGAATTTAAACCACTATCGAAATCCTGTTTTTTTCAAATTTTAAACTAAATTTGAAATCTGAAAACAGTCAGGTTTTTAAACCTGAAATCCACCTTTAATCATTTTAAACTTTTTATTTCATTTCAAATTTGAATTCAGAGATAAACTTGAATTCAAGCTTCAACCTGGATTTAAGCTTTGTTAAATCTAGTTAACAAATTAAAGTTTCATTCGAATTTGTTTGAAAATTCAAATTGCTTCCAGGTTGTCTAAAACCTGTAACCACTACTGTCTCGAGACAAACTAAATTTGCTTCGAGTCTTCCTCCCGCTGCTTCGAGTAACATACTCGAATGACTCGAGTGTTTCCCAAGTTAAAATACTCTACACACAAATAAACTCCTCAGAACTTCAACGGCACTGTGCACGTGCACCGTGGCTTTGGCCATCTCCGGCCATCCACCAGCACTCCACCCCATCAGCGACCATCTCCAGATGACATCACGATCATCAGAATCCATCACAACAACTCGAATCGAAATCGAGTTCTCCCTTTCAAACCTGGAACACAAACAGTTCCCCCTCTCGAACCTGTCATCAGTTCGAACTCGCCTCTCCGATCACCAGAGAACCATCACCACTGGACAAAGCTTCGTCAATGCTCCAGCTAACATCCCCTTGAATCCCGATGCACTCGATCCACCAGAGTGATCGATCTGACCAAAAACTCAACCCATTCCAAAAATTAGGTTTAGAAAACCCTCCGGTCAACCACCATCGCCACACTCCTTTGATCAACCATCACCCATTTTTTCTGGCCTCTTCGATCACTCATCTACCTCCAGGAAGAACCACAGCCTTCCAGATCAATAGGATTGCCAAAGGCAACCAAAAATTCCCAAAACAAACAACACAGGAATGGCTAATCCAGACTCAACTAAAAAATGTGAGATTAGTTTTAAAAATACAATTTTCAGATAATAATTCAAGATATAAACCTGTATTAATAATTTAAGATGATTGAAATTTCACTCATGTTAATTATTAACTGTTCTTAGGTATTTACAGAACATTTCTACTTTATTTAACTAAAATACAAATTTTAAAATTTGCTTTATGATCAAACAAACACATTTAGTTTAGATACTTTGTCCTAACAATCAATAGATTAAGCAAAGATGATTTTTGGTTTAAATCCGAGCTTGAAATTTTATGAACAGAGATGTTTCCAGATCACTAAACATACAGGCATCATATATACACAGAATTGCATAAATATATATAAACATACTCATTTCAAACATAAGCAACATATGTGAATATACTTAAGCATTTTTAAATTTAAGTTACTCACCAGTTTTTGAAAATGAAGAACAGAGCAACCTTTACTTTGAAACAGGCTTTTTGAAACTGCTAGCTGAAACCTATATCTTGATATTCATATTGGTTGAGTTGAACTAAAGTGTTGTTTAAGTTGAAAATAAGCTTCAGTAGTTAATGTCTTTCTGGAATGCTAAGTTTCTCTTGTAAACGAAAATGAATTGAGATAGGTTGATATATAAAAAATGAGTTACAGGGTTTGCATAAGTTAGTACAAACATCATTTGTTTATTCAGAGATTTTTCTTTAGCTTATCAGGAAAGATTTGGTTTTGGAGGCTGAGGTGATTAAAACATTTAATGCTAATGTACTTTATACTTGTATATGTGTTCATAGATATTTCTTTTCTTGCCTAGCATACTTATGCTTTACTTTGTTTAGAGATATTATATGTGTAAATATACTTTTTGTCTTGTTTCATACTGTGAAAACCCAAAATTTTTGAGAATAAAAATTACTTTAAAATAAATACAAGAATGAATAAAGTAAATAAGTGGGAGAATGATAGTTAGAGAAAATAAGAATGGGGAGAAAAATAGCTTGAAAATAAATATCAAAAGTGAGTGAAGAAATTATGCAAGGAATGAATATTTTTATACAGTGATGAAAGGAAAATGATTAAGTATAAAATGAATTCAAAAATTCACATGATTTGAGTAGGTGTGAATATTGTATAGAAAGTATATATACATATGATCAGAGAAGTATGGGATGGTAAAATAAAAATCCTCTTGATAATTAAATTGCATAGAAATCAGTCAAGAAATATTTATGAGTGAGAATGTATTTTGAAATAAATTAAGGAAGAAATAAATAAAACAAGTTAACTGAAAATTTAACTTATAAAAAGGGAACATGAAAAATAACTCGGGTATAATAAGAATACATTGTCAAGTGGAGTCATAGGAAAACAATGTGCAGGTAAAAATCATGCAAATAGCATGCATTCAGAAAAGAGGAAAACAAGTTGTTTAACCAGAAATAGAAATCAAAAGGAAATGGCATATTTAGCCACAATTGCACACGCTTAATTCTCTGAGTAATGCAAGGTTAAAATGGGTTTTTCCTTTAGTAAAACCCTAGTAAAATGATTGAAATCAAGAGGGAAAGTAGAGGTTTTCTCTGAGGGAAAAAAAGAAACACATTGAAAAAAAATAGAAAGGAGAGCTCACCCTATTTTCAAGCATAGGCATTCTCGAGGAAGAGAAGAGAAAGGTGAGTGACAATCACTTATGAGATTTAAGGCATTAAGTCCCAAGTAAGGGTAGCCAATTATTTTATATAAAAAATCATTTTATGATTTCTGTTAATCTTTATTTTTCTAAATAAATATATGATCATGAATGGCATTTTGGTTGAACTATTGGTTGCTGTTTTGATTTGTTTTTTTGTATTGACTATTTTTGTTTTGAAATTTGTTTAATCAATCATACAACCTGATTACAGAACTGAGTTTATGACTTAGTTTTTATAGGAGAATAATTTGATTGATTTATTGAGAAATAGGGTATTAAATAAAGAAATGATTAGGCAGTATGAACAAAGAGGTTTATGCTCATGCCTAGTTCATTTAAAAGCTGATATGAACAAAGTAATATGGTGAAAATGTGTTGAGTTGTTCAGATTAAAATCGAATATGTTTATGGTTTTTTTTTCTCAAAACTCATATCCTATGTTCACAGTAAAACAAATATGGTAATTCTTATAATTTCAGCAGATTTATATAAGCAAAGAAAAATTTCTAGAAACCATTATACTAGCAAGTTTTAGAAAAAAAATGATCTAGCAGAAAAGACTCTGAAATGGGTTGTGAAATTTTGTATGAATGATTGGCATGTTTGGATATGCTTTTTTAAGGGAATTAAAATTCCTGACTTATGAAATGAAGAAAGGAATATAAAAGTATGCATGGAATTAAAAAGAAAATTCCTCAGATGAATATACAAACATGGTCTCTAAATTACAAAGTAATTTAGGAGAGGTGCCTTGATCTACTCATCATCAGGTGGATGATGAGTATGTGCATGACTTGTTCAAGTCCTGAAGGCCTCTGTGCAAAGGTTAACAGAATTGAGTCCTTTGCAATGCACACTTTGTGTTCAAAGGCAAGAGTATGGACCATATAAAAATATAAAATGGGATTGAAAGGTTATGGTATGGATTTTTAGGAAGCTTAAATCCATAGGAGTTTGTGCATGTACAACTGAATGGATTGAATGAATGAATGCTGGGTGCATGTTTGTTAAATAAATTTAAATGTGCATATACTCAGGTTTAACATGAAATCAAATAGTGTAAAATTTATATGTTCTCTACATAGTTTTAAGAATTTATAATTTGTTTTAATAATGATTTCACTCATACCAGAATTTTATTCTGACCCTATTTATTGCCCATGCAATATTTGGGGTGTCTCATTTCTATTGAGGCAGCTCAAAATATTGTTGCAGGTAGAGATGCATGAGTAGATTGCTTGCTTGGAAAATTAGAAGACTTGCTTGAGTTTTTTTAAATATGCAGTAGTTCATTGTAATAAAGATAGCTAGGCAAACTTTCTTAAGTCTATGCAGACCTTTCGACATTGTATTGGCTTTGTTTATTTGAAAAGAAGTTGTAAAACTTAAATATTATATGTGTCTGAAGTTACAGATCTAAGTGACTGATTTTGATATTTTCTAATAGACTATGATGAGGGAAATTATGCCATGTAATTTAATATGTGGACATGCTTTCTTTATCAAAGATTGTTAAATTTTTAAATAGAAAAGTTGCATTAGTTTATGGATAAGCATGTAGCTAAAAATTGTTAAGTGATATTGAATCTGGCATTGGCTAACCAGAAGAGCTTGACCATGACTTATAACTGATATAGGATCATGAGAACCTTGAAATCTTAACCTGAAAATCCTCTTTGAACATCTGATTTTACAGTGAAGAATTTGCATTGTATTGTATAGTAAAAATGAAACATATATGCTTTGTACTTATAATCTGAAATGCAACTGTATTGAACTGATCCTATCTAACCACCTATTCGGTTTAAGTCAAGGGAGTCTTGTCTTTAACAAGTTTGTTGAAAAAAATGCATTGCTATGTAGTCTACCTAGATGTTAAACATGCTAAAAATCCCTCTGTTTGATTGATCACTTTCAATTATTTTACAATCTGAGAGCTTATCAGTACCCTTCTCAAAATGTTCATCTGAAAGTTTACATTATGCTGATTTTTATATTTGCTTCAATCATTATATTCATGCAAGTCCATATCTGGTATGCTAGATTAAGTTAGCATTTTTGCTTGCCTGTAGTTTTTCCTCTGCCTGGTTTAAAATACACTGATCACCAAATGTTCAAAGAACATTATAAATATTTTAAGACATGAGTATAGTTACTTGACACAAACATTGTTATAGTAAGCAATGAGCACCCCGGGATAAAATTCTCAAACTAGAGTTGTTTTTAGTACTCTGCATAAATTCAAAGGAAAAACAATAAGTAACAAACTCATAGATTCCTAAAGACAAAAAGCATGAGTATATTAATCCAGAAATTAAATTATTGGGCCATGAAACAAGTTGTGAAGAAAATCAATTAAATAACTGATTTGAGAAGTAAAACAAGATTCAAAAAAAAATAGTTATATCAGAATTAAATAAGAATAAAAGAGATGGCTATGTAACACAAAATCTCTTGAATATGAGAAACTTTGTGTGATTGAATTTCTTTGCTAATTTAATTACTCTGATAGGCAAAGAAACATTTATATATCTTCATATATATAAATGAAATGATTGAATTGAAATACTGATATTTTTATATTGGTAAAATATGGATCTTGGGGAAATGAGAAATGAATTAATGAAGTGACCAAAAAAAACTCACTAAAAATCACTAAGACAAAGGCTAATAGAAGTGGGTCACTTCAGTTGGTATCAGAGCTATGTTGTTAAAACATAGCATAAATATATTATCCAATCTTCTTGTATGGATAAAATTCTAACAAAATAATATAATAATGATAGAAATAAATATCCACAGTAGGAATAAATTGCAGATAATGATTAAATTAGAAATATGACTAACTAGCTATGCAATTGAATAGTGAATCATGGTAGGGAGACCACCAAGTCATGGAGCAGGACCCTCCAATACAGCACCAATGGTTAATTTGCAAGATTTGGTGAGAGCATTTAGAGAAGGAGGAGTGCACAGGGAAGAGAATCCTTATGAGGAATTAGCTAAGCCATTGAAGACATTCTTAAACTTAGGAGGCAAGGATTTTGAAGGCACTGAAGGGGTTATGGGTGTGCAGACATGGTTGAGAACTCTAGAAAGAATATTTGCAGATATGCAAATCAATGATCAAAGGAAAAGACAGATAGCTTCTAGGAGACTCAAAGGAGCAGCATTAGATTGGTGGGAGGTGATCATCACAGGAAGGCCAGAAAATGAGATAACATGGGATCAATTCAAGGAGATGCTTGAGGAAAGGTTTGTCCCAGCAACAGCTAAGGCAACATTGCTTGAGGAATTCATATGGCTGAGGCAAGGACCAATGAGTGTGACTGAATACACTTAAAAATTTGAGAGTTTGTCTAAGTATGGAACTATGCTCATAGGAAATGAAGAATCAAAGAATTCAAGATTTATTCAAGGACTCAATGCTGGTTTGAGTAGAGCAATGTTACCATACAAAGATAGGACATTTGATCAAGTCATAGACCTTACTCTTTCTTTTGAACAACATGACAATGCAAGGGAAAAATTTAGGAGCATGAGGGCTAACAATCAAAAGAAGTGCAAGGGAAAAATTTAGGAGCATGAGGGCTAACAATCAAAAGAAGGGGAAAAATAGAGCACATCCCTATGACAAAAAGAATATGGATAAGAAAGTAGAGGGAGCAGCCACTGGGGAAGCTAAGAAGAAAGTTACTTGTTATAATTGTGGCAAAAGAGGGACACATGAGTAATAGGTGTCAAGCAGCCAAGAAGGCACCATTTAGCTGCTATAACTGTGGGAAAGAGGGCCATATTAAAAGAAACTGCCCAGAGTTTAAGAAAGGAGCAAAGGTAGGAGCATTGGAAACAAAGGCAAAGGCAAATGCAGCAGGAAGCTCTGGACAATTGGAAGGTATACTTCTAATTAAAAGTTACCCAATCACAGTTATATATGACACTATAGCTACACATTCTCTGATATCACAAGACATAGTGGAAAAATTAGCTCTCACATGCAACAAAGTTGAAAATCCCTTGTTTATTCAAAGTCCCCTGGGTAGCTCTTGTTTGCTAGGATTAAAATGTTTGGGAGTAGAATTAAACATAGGAGGAAATGTGTTTAAATCTGATTTGTTTGTATTGAAATACCCTGGAATAGGAATTATTTTAGGGGTAGATTGGTTGAGTAAATTCAAAGCAATTTTGAATTTAGAAAATTTCACTATATCTTTGAAAACAGAAAATGGCAAAAATATTTTAGTCATGAGTGAAATAGCTAAAACAAATTGTCTTAATCAAATATGGAATCTGACTGAGAAGGAATTAATTTTAGAAAACATAGAAGTAATAAGAGAATATCCAGATGTTTTTGGAGAGGTAGTAGGGGTACCAGATAATAGACCAGTTGAATTTCAGATAAGGTTAATTCCTGGATCAAGTCCTATCATTAAGAAACCTACTAGAATGGGTCCAAAAGAATTAATAGAATTGAAGCAACAGTTGGAAGAATTGGAGCAGAAAGGCTTCATAAGGCCTAGTAGTTCCAACTGGGGTTCTCCAGTTGTATTTGTGAAGAAACATGATGGTACACTAAGGATGTGTATTGATTACAGAGAATTGAACAAAGTGACCATCAAAAACAAATACCCACTCCCCAGAATTGATGATCTATTTGATTAATTAAATGGAGCAAAGATCTTCTCAAGGCTAGATTTAGCCTTTGGGTTTCATCGGATGAAGGTAGAGGAAGAAAGCATTAAGTATACTGCCTTCAATACAAGGTATGGGTTATATGAATTTTTGGTGATGTCTTTTAGATTGACAAATGCACCATCATATTTTGTAGATTTAATGAATAGAACATTTAGATATTTTCTAGATAAATTTGTGGTTGTTTTTATTGATGACATATTAGTGTATTCAAAATCAGAAGAGGATCATGCAAAACATTTGCATCTGGTTTTGTCTAGACTGAGAGCACATGATCTAAAGGCCAAATTCTCAAAATGTACATTTTGGCAGAATGAAGTAAAGTTTTTGGGGCACATTGTATCACAACAAGGAGTTAGTGTAGACCCAACTAAGGTGATAGCAGTGCAAGCATGGAGTAGACCCAAATCAGTGACTGAGGTGAGATCATTTTTGGGAATGGCAGGCTATTATAGGAGATTTATAAAAGACTTTGCAAGAATAGCCATTCCATTGACCAAGCTAACTAGGAAAGAGCAGCCATATGTGTGGACAGAGAAATGTGAGCAGGCCTTTACATTATTGAAGAAAGCATTGATGGAAGCTCCAGTTTTACAAGTACCAGAGGGAAATGAAGGATTAGTAGTTTACACAGATGCTAGTGGATCTGGACTAGAGGCAGTGCTCATGCAACATGGTAGAGTCATAGCATATGCATCAAGGCAACTCAAGCCAAATGAAACTAGGTATGCTACACATGATTTAGAACTTGCTGCTGTAGTATATGCATTGAAGCTATGGAGACATTATTTATTAGGTGCTAAGTTTGAATTGTTTACAGACCATAAGTCACTTAAATACTTGTTTTACCAAAAAGACTTAAACATGAGGCAACATAGGTGGGTAGAATTTCTAGCTGCCTATGATCTTGATATATTGTATACCCCAGGAAAAGCTAATAAAGTGGCAGATGCATTAAGTAGACATCAAGCAAATTTGGCAAGCTTAATGATGGCTGAGTTCAAGGATTTGACAATCCTTAGTGAGGTGGAAGCGAAAGAAGAAACTAGTGTATCAGATAAGACACATAGTGAGATGATTGAATATGGTAAATTAAGCCTCATTTCCTTAAAATCAACACTGGTTGATAAAATAGGACAAATGTAGAATCAAGATATAAATTTGAAGGAGAAAAAGAACATGATATCACAAGGCATGATAGTGGAAAACTATGAGGTAGATGATAAAGGATACTTAAGGAAAAAGGGGAAACTCTGCATACCAAATGTAGAGGAACTGAAGCAAGAAGTTATGGATGAGCATCACAAAACAAAATATACTATACATCCAGGTGGTACAAAAATGTACCATGATCTTAAGAGGAATTACTGGTGGCCAGGGATGAAAGGAGCAGTGGCAAAATATGTGGCAAATTGCTTGACATGCCAACAAGTAAAGGCAGATTATCAAAGACCCTCAGGTTTACTGCAACCTTTAGAAGTGCCTACCTGGAAGTGGGAAAGCATTTCAATGGATTTTGTGGATGGTTTGCCAAGAACAAGAAGAGGCAATGATAGTATTTGGGTAGTGGTTGATAGGCTTGCAAAAACAACACACTTCATTCCTATAAATTCAAACAGAAATGCCCATAAACTAGCTCAGTTATTTGTGAAAGAGATAGTGAGATTGCATGGCATCCCCAAGACTATCATTAGTGATAGAGATACTTTGTTTACTTCAAGGTTTTGGAGTGGCTTTCAAGAAGCTATAGGGACAGAACTAAGCCTAAGCACAGCCTACCACCCACAAACAAATGGGCAAACTGAATTTGTTAATAAGATTTTAGAAGATTTGCTTAGAACATGCATACTTGATTTTGGAGGCAACTGGGAGGATCATATTTATTTAGCTGAATTTGCTTATAATAATAGCTACCAGTCCACCATAGGAATGGCTCCATTTGAGGCTTTGTATGGGAAGCCTTGCTTATCTCCTGCATGTTGGATGGAGGCTGGTGAAAGAGTGTTACTTGGACCAGACAGTGTAAAAGAAACTTCTGCAAGAATTGAATTAGTGAGGCAAAGAATGAGAGTAGCTCAAGAGAGACAGAAAGCATATGCAGATAAAAGGAGAAGGCCAATAGAATTTGAGGTGGGAGACTATGTGTTTCTCAAAGTTTCACCAATGAGGAAAATATTGAGATTTGGCAAAACAGGGAAACTATCACCAAGGTATATAGGACCATATGAAGTTGTTCAAAGAATAGGGACTTTAGCTTATAGGTTGAAGTTACCAGAGGAATTGAGCAAAATACATGATGTATTTCATGTATCCCAATTGATAAAATGGGTGCATGATAAGGAGACCATTCTTGAATCTCCTACACATGTTGAAATTCAAGAAAATCTGGTTTATAAAAAGGAACCAGTGGGCATTGTGGCTAGAGAAGAAAAGAAACTGAGAAATAAAATAATTAAACTAGTTAAAATCCAATGGAGTTTAGATGGAAATGACTGCACGTGGGAGGCTGAAGATAGGATGAAGGATAAGTACCCTAATCTATTTTCTGCTTGAAGGTATGTCTAGAACTGTAATAACTTTAAATATTACTTAAGTGTATTTGACTGATCTTAGATGAATGAATTTCTAATATGTTTGAAATATACTAATGAACCAATATATAATTGTGGGACACAATTCCTTTTAGGGGGAGAGTATGTGAAGACCCAAAATTTTTGAGAATAAAAATTACTTTAAAATAAATACAAGAATGAATAAAGTAAATAAGTGGGAGAATGATAGTTAGAGAAAATAAGAATGGGGAGAAAAATAGCTTGAAAATAAATATCAAAAGTGAGTGAAGAAATTATGCAAGGAATAAATATTTTTATACAGTGATGAGAGGAAAATGATTAAGTATAAAATGAATTCAAAAATTCACATGATTTGAGTAGGTGTGAATATTGTATAGAAAGTATATATACATATGATCAGAGAAGTATGGGATGGTAAAATAAAAATCCTCTTGATAATTAAATTGCATAGAAATCAGTCAAGAAATATTTATGAGTGAGAATGTATTTTGAAATAAATTAAGGAAGAAATAACTAAAACAAGTTAACTAAAAATTTAACTTATAAATAGGGAACATGAAAAATAACTCGGGTATAATAAGAATACATTGTCAAGTGGAGTCATAGGAAAACAATGTGCAGGTAAAAATCATGCAAATAGCATGCATTCAGAAAAGAGGAAAACAAGTTGTTTAACCAGAAATAGAAATCAAAAGGAAATGGCATATTTAGCCACAGTTGCACACACTTAATTCTCTGAGTAATGCAAGGTTAAAATGGGTTTTTCCTTTAGTAAAACCCTAGTAAAATGATTGAAATCAAGAGAGAAAGCAGAGGTTTTCTCTGAGGGAAAAACAGAAACACATTGAAAAAAAATAGAAAGGAGAGCTCACCCTGTTTTCAAGCTTAGGCATTCTCGGGGAAGAGAAGAGAAAGGTGAGTGACAATCACTTATGAGATTTAAGGCATTAAGTCCCAAGTAAGGGCAACCAATTATTTTATATGAAAAATCATTTTATGATTTCTGTTAATCTTTATTTTTCTGAATAAATATATGATCATGAATGGCATTTTGGTTGAACTATTGGTTGCTGTTTTGATTTGTTTTTGGTATTGACTATTTTTGTTTTGAAATTTGTTTAATCAATCATACAACCTGATTACAGAACTGAGTTTATGACTTAGTTTTTATAGGAGAATAATTTGATTGATTTATTGAGAAATAGGGTATTAAATAAAGAAATGATTAGGCAGTATGAACAAAGAGGTTTATGCTCATGCCTAGTTCATTTAAAAGCTGATATGAACAAAGTAATATGGTGAAAATGTGTTGAGTTGTTCAGATTAAAATCGAATATGTTTATGGTTTTTTTTCTCAAAACCCATATCCTATGTTCACAGTAAAACAAATAGGGTAATTCTTATAATTTCAGCAGATTTATATAAGCAAAGAAAAATTTCTAGAAACCATTATACTAGCAAGTTTTAGAAAAAAAAATGATCTAGCAGAAAAGACTCTGAAATGGGTTGTGAAATTTTGTATGAATGATTGGCATGTTTAGATATGCTTTTTTAAGGGAATTAAAATTCCTGACTTATGAAATGAAGAAAGGAATATAAAAGTATGCATGGAATTAAAAAGAAAATTCCTCAGATGAATATACAAACATGGTCTCTAAATTACAAAGTAATTTAGGAGAGGTGCCTTGATCTACTCATCATTAGGTGGATGATGAGTATGTGCATGACTTGTTCAAGTCCTGAAGGCCTCTGTGCAAAGGTTAACAGAATTGAGTCCTTTGCAATGCACACTTTGTGTTCAAAGGCAAGAGTATGGACCATATAAAAATATAAAATGGGATTGAAAGGTTATGGTATGGATTTTTAGGAAGCTTAAATCCATAGGAGTTTGTGCATGTACAACTGAATGGATTGAATGAATGAATGTTGGGTGCATGTTTGTTAAATAAATTTAAATGTGCATATACTCAGGCTTAACATGAAATCAAATAGTGTAAAATTTATATGTTCTCTGCATAGTTTTAAGAATTTATAATTTGTTTTAATAATGATTTCACTCATACCAGAAATTTATTCTGACCCTATTTATTGCCCTTGCAATATTTGGGGTGTCTCATTTCTATTGAGGCAGCTCAAAATATTGTTGCAGGTAGAGATGCATGAGTAGATTGCTTGCTTGGAAAATTAGAAGACTTGCTTGAGTTTTTTTAAATATGCAGTAGTTCATTGTAATAAAGATAGCTAGGCAAACTTTCTTAAGTCTAAGCAGACCTTTCAGCATTGTAGTGGCTTTGTTTATTTGAAAAGAAGTTGTAAAAATAAAATATTATATGTGTCTGAAGTTACAGATCTAAGTGACTGATTTTGATATTTTCAAATAGACTATGATGGGGAAAATTATGCCATGTAATTTAATATGTGGACATGCTTTCTTTATCAAAGGTTGTTAAATTTTTAAATAGAAAAGTTGCATTAGTTTATGGATAAGCATGTAGCTAAAAATTGTTAAGTGATATTGAATCTGGCATTAGCTAACCAGAAGAGCTTGACCATGACTTATAACTGATATAGGATCATGAGAAGCTTGAAATCTTAACCTGAAAATCCTCTTTGAACATCTGATTTTACAGTGAAGAATTTGCAATGTATTGTATAGTAAAAATGAAACATATATGCTTTGTACTTATAATCTGAAATGCAACTGTATTGAACTGAGCCTATCTAACCACCTATTTGGTTTAAGTCAAGGGAGTCTTGTCTTTAACAAGTTTGTTGAAAAAAAAATGCATTGCTATGTAGTCTACTTAGATGTTAAACATGCTAAAAATCCCTCTGTTTGATTGATCACTTTCAATTGTTTTATAATCTGAGAGCTTATCAGTACCCTTCTCAAAATGTTCATCTGAAAGTTTACATTAGGCTGATTTTGATATTGCTTCAATCATTATATTCATGCAAGTCCATATCTGGTATGCTAGATTAAGTTAGCATTTTTGCTTGCTTGTACTTTTTCCTCTACCTGGTTTAAAATACACTGATCACCAAATGTTCAAAGAACATTATAAATATTTTAAGATATGAGTATAGTTACTTGACACAAACATTGTTAGAGTAAGCAATGAGCACCCCGGGATAAAATTCTCAAACTAGAGTTGTTTTTAGTACTCTACATAAATTCAAAGGAAAAACAATAAGTAACAAACTCATAGATTCCTAGAGACAAAAAGCATGAGTATATTAATCCAGAAATTAAATTATTGGGACATGAAACAAGTTGTGAAGAAAATTAATTAAATAACTGATTTGAGAAGTAAAACAAGATTCAAAAAAATATATAGTTATATCAGAATTAAATAAGAATAAAAGAGATGGTTATGTAACACAAAATCTCTTGAATATGAGAAATTTTGTGTGATTGAATTTCTTTGCTAATTTAATTACTCTGATAGACAAAGAAACATTTATATATCTTCATATATATAAATGACATGATTGAATTGAAATACTGATATTTTTATATTGGTAAAATATGGATCTTGGGGAAATGAGAAATGAATTAATGAAGTGACCAAAAAAACTCACTAAAAATCACTAAGACAAAGGCTAATAGAAGTGGGTCACTTCACATACTTATCCTACAGGCTATATTCAAATTATACAAAGCCTGGTTTGTTTTTATATCCTATGTACATATACTTTTTGGTTTTAGTCATAGGCTATAGATTTTAACTTAGGTATTTTAGTTCTAATCCTAACACATGTACTTATTTTATTCTCTCTTTTATTTTAAACTTAAACTATTAAACACTAAATCCACTTATTTTTTTTATACTTATGTTTTGTATTGATAAGATTGATTTTATTTTAAGTATTTTTAAAAGACTTTATTTTAAATTTTCAAATCATAGCTTTCCAAAATACATATATATATAAATAAATTTAAAATAACACCTTCTATTTATATTAAAAAATCCATTTGTAAAGACATTATATTATTAATATTGTTTTAAAAATAACTCATTATTAAATTAACATAATTTATAAAAGAAGTTATCACTTCATTACTTATTTTATCAAACTATACTTAAAAGAACAAAACAACCCTTTTGTTTAATTTAAATTTAAGCTAAAATCATTTAAACAATTTTAACTTTAATCTTGAGTATATTTTAAAGCCAAATGGTTATTTATTTAATATTAACATTAAATCAAATCAAATTGTAATTACCAAAAAAATATTAAAATTAGAAAACATATCCTTATTTATCAAAATCTAAAACAGACCTTGTCTATTTACAATATATACAAATATATATATAAATAAATAGAAAACAATTTGTTAGCTTTTAAAAGATAAATTATCAGTTAAATATTTATTCAAAAGAAGATTATTAAATCAATTCAAATCTTATTAACAATTATTATCATATCAATTTAATTTTAAAATGCAGATTATTAAATTGATATTGCTTAAAATTTCCAGGATGTCACATTCCTCCCCTCTTAAAAGAATTTCATCCCCGAAATTTAAAACAAAGGTAATTTAATAATCTAATTTAAAGATTTAATTTTAAAACACAAGCATATATCAATCATATGCTAACAACCATAGCAACCAATCATCCAAACAAACAAATCTAACTATCTAGACAAAATTCTGGATAGAATTATCCAGAGTTTCCTAGGTATAAATACCGGGATACTCGCTCTACAAAATCCAAACAATCTAGCTACTAAGCTATAGAGCTCCTACTCATCTAGATCTACAAAACAAGACAAGATATCAGACTACAAACAAGTCTGACTCAATAACCAAAACTCCTGAACTACTGGTTCTACAACCAGAGATATATCTCACACGTACTCTCTCCGAGATACGTGAAAACAATGAATCCCAGTTATCCAAACTGACAATTCACTCCTGAAGATCAAACACTTATCCAAAATCAAATCTCTGATTCTTATCCACAAATTCTTCGGACGATCCTGGGTCTCCTACATCCTTACTGATCAGCTCAACCCTTGCTGACGCCCTTCAGAAACAACTGGACCAAAAACAATTCAACAAAATGATCTTTCCAAGATCAACCAAACTCAGAACACAAACTCTATTCCAAAATCAGAAGACAGATCTCACTTCTCCCATCTGGAAGAGATAAAACAGATGCACTCCAATCTGACCTTAAGATCCTGAAAAATTTCCTGTAGAAAACTCTCTAATCCAAAACACTGCAACTTCCAATAGCTTCCACACTAAAACAGCTGCCACCATGTTTCCACTGCGCAACTCTGATCTGACACAGATGAGAATGCTGATGACTAACACATTCCAAAAATATGGTTCAACAGATCCAAAAATAAAACTCAGAAGTTCCTCCAAAACCTGAGCTGCTTTACCAAAATCTTCCTCCAAAAACCATCCTACTACTAAGCTGAACCATCGGTACCACTTCTGGAATCCAGTCGATACCAAACTCAATCTCCAGATGCTAACAAAACTCTAACTCCCCGAAGACGTCTAGAAAAATCTCTGAAAACCCAAGAGAATGCTCAAACTATCGCAAGTCACTTTTGCGATTAATCCAGCCTAATTCCAAAGAAAAACTGTTCTCTCTTTACCAAACAGAACAACTTACGCTTAACTAGCCAATCTAACGAAGAAACGGAACCACTATGCTGCTTTTGAACTCCACTGCTAAGCTAGAAAGCTTCCTTGCCAACACACAGAACACTCCGAGCTGCGCTGCTAACACCCGTGCCAAGGAATTCCTAGTCCAAAGCTCTTCGAGAAACTCGGACCTCAACCAACAGAAACATCCTGCTGAACACAGCCACAACACCGAAGCAGACACACTTCTTTAAAACTTGTTCCAAAGAAACATCTTTGGAAACATCCATAGTCACTACGTCCCATCACACAGCTACTACTTCCTGAGGTATCAAGATATCATCACTTGCTTCTGTTCAACCGACAGATCCAAACTCTACTCAAAGATGGACTCCGAACCTTTACAGGTTACCTTCAGAGATCAATAAAATCCTTACACCGTAACAAAGCTCACTCGAGACGGTATTAGGTCTACAGTCTCGATAGATACACTTCCAACCATTGGTAGTCGTGTTACACACACCACTAACCTATCTACCTTTATAACTTATTGGAAAACCCGAACAGGTAACCCAACAGATAGGTAGAAATATATATATATATATATATATATATTACAAGTACGCTCTCTCAAGATAGACACCACTCCAGAGCCTAGGTATTCACTCAACCTATCGCTCTGATACCAAGTGAAACGACCCAACTTTCTACCACCATAAAGTTGGATCATCTCTAAGAAAGAAAGGGGTGAGAAATAGAAAAGATAGAGAAGAAAGAACTAAATAACATCAGAATCTCACAGCGGAACAAATAAATTATATTAATCACATAAGTATTACATAATATACAACATCAATCAGAGTTGCACAGATAATACATCACATACTAGACAGTTATAAACACCTGTCTAGTTAATACAACTCGATACAACTCAAATACAACACAGAGATACCAACACAGTGGAAAACTATATATCTATAACGCTGAAGCCTCCTGCTCCATTGCTCCTCCACAATTCATCAAAGCTAACATGAATCCCTTGGCTACTCGTAAAAATTTGAGTACACGAGAGTTTAAGAAAAACAGAAATAAACTCCGGGTCAGACATGGGTCTGGTATGAGTAACAGGTTAAAGTTGCTTAACTTTGAAAAACCTTTAAAACAAAAGGTATCACGTATGACTTCCCACACATAAACATGGAAAAGTTTTTCCCTTACGCTAACCAAAACTTTGATAGGAAATTCTATGATATTATAATAGGTCTAGGGTTTTCAAGTAAATAAGAAATAGCTGAAATTGTTACATCTATTAAATTCCAGCATACTAGCCAACATGTGGGTAATACAATCAAATCCGTGGGCGCTTATTGGAGATTGGATTCCATACAATGGCAGGGCTACTGGGGTACCGCCCATCACAGTACGTGGCCTAGATCACCGTACCGAGGATTACTCCCAATCCCCTGCAACACAAGGCCGGAACATCCCTTACTGGATAATTCCCCCACAAGACACCCCAGCAGTTGTTGCAATCAACTGCCCACACAACCGAAATAAAAAGGGACATCTAGGCAGGGGTAATCTTGTCCTACCTGGGTGCTACCCACTAACCTTGCTGCACCTCCCATGTTTTAGCCATTCCCGGTTGATGAGGCTTGAGGCTACGATTACCTTTAGAGAACACATCTCTTAGAATGCTCATCGTCCACCTGACGATGTTCTGAAAGCATTCAATCCATACAAGTTCATTCCGGGTTCGAACGAAACCGAAGACATTATCTCGTTACACTCATTTTGGAACCACCCTCAGAGTTAACGACAATAACCCTTGCATTCTGAATCTTCATCTTCACTTGAGATTCACGACCTATCGTTCATTTGGATCGATGTGGTTTTCGGATATCCAAATCTGGAAACCCGATCCCGGTCTCATCGAAATCCAAACCGTATCTTTTAAGGCTAAGTTGTTTTAAAGTTTAAAACAATTTAATTCAATATTATCTATATACTCACAGATAGATAATTCACAATATCACAATAGATAATCAACATTATCATCATAAACAGATAATCCATATTATTATCCCAAACAGACAATCAATATTATCATACTTAAAACAAGCATCCATATCACATAGATATTACTCATCTCATATCTGAGATCACAATCAATCAATGAAATATCATTCATTCATAGGCAATGATTTATCATTCACAAACTATAATTAATTTAAAATGAATTAAATTAATTACTTCTATCTTTAATTAATTTAAAGTAAATTAAATTAATTACTTCATCTATAAATCCTGCTTATACAACCATTAATTAAATAAAGATCAATTTAATTAATTATTCTCTAAATATTCATCTTGATTAAACACCTTTGATTAATCATTTTCTAATTACAATAAGTAATTAGTCTTTTAATTAATTCCACTAATTAATTATTCTAAATCATTTATAGTAATTAACATTTAATTACTTCATTTATTAATTAAATATAATTAATTACATTTATCCTTAATTAATTAGATTAATTAATCACCTCATTATTAATTATTTCTTAATTAAACAATGCATAATTACATCATTATATTAATTAATGATCTCTAATTTATATTTGAATTAAATTACTTCATTTAAGTTAATTACATTAAGTAATTAAATCTTTAATTAAACCCAATGATTAATCCCTCTTGATTGATAATAAACCAGTAATTAACTATCCTTGATTACTTATTAAATAAATAAATTATCCCATAATTAATTATCTCCATTAATTAATCCCTTGATTAATTACAATAGTAATTACCCAAATTACTTCATTTACAAATCATCTTTTATTAATTACATCAAGTAATCATCTTCTAATTACATCCCTAAGTAATTATGCTCTATTAATTTCACTAGGTAATTACACTTATCAAATCATCAAATGATTTCTTAAAATTAATTAAACTAAATTAATTAACTTAAATTAATCATATTATCAAAATTAATTACAATAAGTAATAAATCTCTTAATTACTTTTATCAAGTAATTGCATTTAACAATTTACAATAGATTATCTGAATTAATTAATCTAATTAATTATCAAAATTAATCACATTAATTAATTATTTAAATAATCCTTAGTTAATTATCTTCATTAACTAATATCATTTCCTAATTTACTTCTTAATTAATCTCTAATCATAAATAAATCTAAATTATTGATTTATAAATTAAATACATAAGTCGTTCCTTAATTATCTTATTAATTAATTCACTTCAATATTTTTAATTATCTCTAAGATTATCCATTTCTTTGGTTTTGGAAAGAAGTATATGGTTTATTAAATATTATTTTTTAAGATTTTATATATAAATGTATTTATAAAGTTTAAAATTTTAGATTATCTAAATTCATATGTTTTGAAAATTGTATAGCTATAAGTAAATTTTGAAATTTTAAATTTAAATAATTTATTTATCATTTTTCTATTTTTAAAATATATCAATAGATTAATGTTTAATATTGTTTAAGTATTTGTTGAAAATTTATATTTTTCAATTATAGAGTTTATAATGACTTTATAAATTCAGGTTGGAAATTTGTTTAAAATTTATTTATCTAAGAATTATACTTAATTAAGTTTGATTTGAAATTATTAAATTTGAGATTTTTAAAGATATGATTTCATAACTTGATTTTGATTAAAAGTGATTTAAATAAATATTTTCCAATTCACATAAATTGAAATGGGATATTTAGTTTATTTAATTTGTAATTGAAGTTTATTTAAATGTTATTGGAATGATTGAGTAAATATTTCAAAACTAAATAATAGTAAAATGAATTTGAGATATAAATGAAATTAACCAATTTTGTTTTGAAATGTTGAATATTTAAAGTTTCGAAATATATTGAAATTAAAATTGTTTATTATGTGGTTTCAAATTTGTATTTGAAATTATATAATTTAAAATGGTTGTTGGGAAACTGAAATGGGGTTGAAATTGATGAATTGAGATTGAATTAAATTTTATTTTGCAATTTGAGTTGATTTGAATCGATTTGTGAAATTTGAGGAAACTATTTATGATATAAAGTATTTTTAAATTATATCTAAAACTATTTATATTTTACTTTATAAATTATTTTAATATAAATCATTTTCAATATAAATTATTTTATTATAAACTATTTTAACTTATAACTATTTTATATAAACTATTTATATTTTATAAACTATTTTATTATATATACTAATTTTAATACCTAAACTGTTTAAGAGGAAAGTGTTATGGATTCCAAAATGCTATGATTTCAAAGCTATGATTTCAAAGTGTTATGAATTTCAAGGTTCTGATTTCCAAAGTGTTTTGAATTTAAAAGACTTATGATTTCGAAAGCGTTATAACTTTGGAAGTGATATGATTTTTGGAAATGGATATATTCGAAGTGAAAATGATATCGTATTGATTTGGTTTTTGAAATGAAAATGATATTTTGGTTTTGAAGTATAAACTATTTTGAAATGACCGCGGTGTTATAATAACGTTTGATTGTTAAAGAGACCGGGATCGAATATGGATAGACTCTCTGTTGATACCGAAAGCCACTTTAACAACTGTGTACGCGGTGGAGATTCCAAAATGAAGTAAGATGGTGGCGACGATCCTAAAGGTATATTTACGTGGACCCAACTCCCATGAGTTGGCTTAAGGTGGCTAAAATAGGAGCGATTCCGGGCCAATGAGGTAGCTCCTCTTATCGGACACCCTCCATCGTATGCCATTCTATTACTTTGTGATTGATTTGGTGCGCACCTTTGATTTGGGAGTGTGGCTCGAGGTGGGTGATTGCTGCGGCTCTGCGTCACCATCAGTCCGGATGCGTAATTGGTATATCTACCCTGGCATTGCCTTGTTGTGTCGTGTCACCTACCATAGCGTGCTTTACTACGAGTTTGATTTGTGTCGTACCTAAGGAGTGTCCTCTGGTAGCTCCAGTTTACGGAGTATTACGGTACTGTATAGACTACTGGCACTATAAAATGTGTTAAGGGGGATATGGGTAACGCCTTAATGCTATTTTAATAGTTTACTTTACTATAGACATTATTATAATAGCGTATATTACTACATAGTAGATAGTTTAACGGATCCTTAGAGGATGGTTATCCCAAACATCCTTTAAGTTACTTGTATTTCGGTTGATATTTCACTTGAGTTGGATTTATTGATATAAGAATGTTAATCCTGACTCGAGTGTTTTGTGTTTTGCTTTACGCTCGGGTCAGACTGAGTGGCTCAGTGTTTGAGACTCACCTTTGGAGTTAGAGCTTCGCTTGGAGATCCAGCTATATCGATTCTGCTTTCAGTTATTTAATTGATTCCAGTGATGTATTCAGATCTTGTATTTGACTATTGTATTTAGACATCTATGTATTCGAGACCGCTGTTATATCTTATTTAACTCTGTTATATATATAGTAGCTTCATGAACTACTATTCTTTTGTTTCCGCTGCATTATTTTATATTACTCTGTGTCTGTGATCCTGTGATTATTTATTTACTGTACATGTTGAGTTTTGCCAAATTTTAAATTAACAATCTGATATTTTGAGCAATTCAAATCCGACATGTATGGATGCGATTAGTTGAAAATTTCAGGATGTTATAGATTGTTTAAGTTGGACATGTGTGGATTATTGTCGATTTAAACCTTCCGAAATATGGGTCGTCATGGTTGATATCAGAGCAAGGTTTAGCGATAACCTTAGCCTTTTGGGGTTTCACTCATTAGAGATAGGGTAGTAATATCCTTGAATGAGTATGTTTGAGTGTATATATATGAGAGAGCATACTTGTTAGTGTTATAAAACTTTTTGTATTTTGTTTACTTATCCGTTGAGCTGTTTATGAATTCTGGTCGGTGCATGGACGCCATGTTATCGATAGGGATTTCTAAACACTTAAATGAGGCATGTCGACATAATATTGTTATAAAATCGGGTAAATTAAATAATTTTACCTAAAATTATGTTTTATTTATAAATTTATAACTTTCATAAGCCAATATAATTATTAGTGAATGCTAGTAGTTAGCAGATGATAATATTTAATTATCATTGATTATTGGTTGAATATAAAAATAAAACGAATACTTAATGAATTTTATTTTATGAAGCATTTGATAATTAAATTGAATTGAAATCTAATTAAAATAAAAATTGTTTGGAATAACAAAGATGTAAATTAATGAAATATTTTCATAATAAAGAAATGTAATCTTATAAGCTATATTATGAATAGAAGGATTTAAAAATTGAGAATTTTAGAATTTGAATCCCTTTGTTTTCAAAATTGTTTCAAACCATCAAAATTAATAATAATATTATTTGAAAGTGTTTTGACTAGAAATATATTTTGAAAGAATTTTTGAAAGAAACAAAGCATTGAACTCGCTTTAGTCGTTGGGAAATAGTTCTGGAGATGGCTGCAGCATCGCCAGTACTCATTTTCGAGTTTCTAAGTGAGTATTGCTACCAAAAGAAATTTATTTTTGATTAAAACAAGTTTTGATTGTGAAAGAAAAAAAGAAAAAATATTCCAAATATGATTTGATTAATATATTAAATAATTTTGAACTTATGAATTGAAATTATTATATATAAGAAATAAGTTTATAACTTATAAATTTGAACAGGAAAGTAAATCTAAATTTTAAAATGGTTTCATATTTTAGTTTAGCAAACAAAAGGGAAAATTTTAATTTGAGATATGAGATAAGAGAACTAATTTAAGAATGTTAATAAATTGAGTTAGTGAAATAAAGTAAATAAAATATAATTTAACTCATGAAAGCTTAAATAAAATATGAAATGTATTTGAAATGAATTAGATAAAATAATAAAATGGAATTTTAAATGAATTGTATAACTTATAGATTTGAGAATTATTAAGCTAAAACAAATTTAAAATTGTTGAATATGAATGATAAGAGAAGAAAAGGTTTAACTTAAATAAAATTTAAATTCAGTTGTTATAAGAAATGTATAAACTTAGTTAATGTTCTAAGAAAGTAAACAAATGATGAATAAATTCATATCTATGTAAATTGATTGAAAAAACAAAAGTAAATTTGCAAAAAGGTGTTTGAAATATAATTGTAACTTTCTGAAATGATTATTAATTGAAATAAAACAAACTTAAGGAAATAAATTAATAAGATGAGTATATGAATGAAAGTTAACTTAAGAAAAGTCAAATAAAATTGATTTTGAAATAAAATGAACTTGGGTTATGAAACAAAATTTTTAACGTAAGTAAAGTTAAATGAAATGAATACATGAAATGGGTTAATGAAAGGAATGGATGAAATGAGTTAAATAAAGTCAAATTTAATTTGGAATAAAGATGAACTTAAGTTGTGAGATGAATTGAATGTAAGTAGGAATAAATGGAAGTAACTCAACTAAAGTAATAAAATGATATTAATTATGATTTAAATTAATAATGAACTTGAGTTATGAAATGAAAAAAATTATTATTAATGATTGGAAAAAAAGAATTAATTGAATGAACCGATAAAGTAATTTAGTAAATTGAATATCGTTTGAAACATTGTTGATGAATTAAAAATAAACTTAAGTTATGAAGTAATAATAAAAATGAGCTGTATAGCATAAATTGTTTATATTAAACTTAAGTAAAATTTTGGAATGGTTGCTTGAGTAAATTGTATTGAATGAGATAAGCTAAGCAAATGAATATGAACAAATGAATACAAATGAATGGGATGAAAATTCATTAGATGATAAATAAAATGAATGTCATTAAAGTAAATATTAATCAATTGAAAGTAAATTGATTGAATGTAAATACATTGAATTGTCATCAATTAAATGCGAATGCAGTGAATATTGTTAATTGAATAAAAATGGATTGAAACCAAATTAGTTGAATGTAAATCAACTAAAAACGAATGAATTGAATATAAATCCATAGTATGATTAACGAAATGAATATTAATAGGTGAATGTTAATCAATTAAGAAGTAAATAAAGTGAATGCAAATAAATTGGATGTGAATGTAAATTAATTGAAATTGAGTCAATTAAAATGTTAGTGAAATGAATGTTAATAGAAATGGAAGTGTATGAATTGAAATGTTGACATTGAATAATAGTATGATTATGAATAAAACTTGTATGAATATGGTTGTTTGGATGTTTCTTTTATTACATGGCTATGTTTGCTTATATAGTTGTTGTATAGTTATGTTATATATTGATTTCTCTTCCCATATACATATTATCATCTATTATTGAGTGTTAAGTAGGTACGGAGAGTATATGCTCGCTTTTGGAGCTCGATTGCATATTCTGTTGCTTTTGCTTGCTTAATACGAGCGAACTCGCTCGTATTAATAATAATAAGGTACGTATCTCGGATTACATACCACGATATTATATTTTTCCCTTCGAGATGCGGCATCATTGAGATGAGATGTATCTTTGATATCTATTTGGTATATTTGTGATATATATTGTATTGTAAAAAATTTCCGATCGAGCCGCGCAAAGGAGACTCTGCCGAAATTTCCCGTTAATCCGGGAGTTGGTAAATTTTTGAAGTTTTAAAAAAAAATCTATAACTTGTTTTATATATAAGTTATAATCTCCGTAAAACCGATATCAAAGTAGCGCAGCGAAAGCGTGTAATGGTTTTATAAATAAGATTTTATTGTTTTATAAGTTGATTGTTTTGAATTAAATATATCAAGTGTTAAATTCTGTACTTGGTCCCTTTTCGAGGATGAAAAGTTTTGAGTGGGGGAGAATGTAACGACACGTAATTTTTAACTATTTTAAATTATTAAATTTAATAGGGTTATTGGACAAAAATGGTTAAAAATAAAATTTTCCTTATTTATGTAATTTATTGAATGTGAACTTTAACAAAACTATGAAATAACTAATTTCGAAGATTTAGACAATAACAACTATTGAAATGAAATTCTATACATTGAACGTGTTATAATAAATAGTTGGGATTGAATACTGAATATTGAATTAATGTAAAATGGAAGTAGTTGTTTTATTATTTGAATTCGTTTAAATTTAAATTTTTATACGTTAAATAACTTATATTGAAATATGGTGATTTATAGGATAATTAAATTGTTTAAAATTTATGTTGCAATTATTTAAATAATTGAATCCTGGATTTAATGTGAATGAAAATAGTGTCGAAAGTTGATTTAAATTTTATTTAAACAACAAAGAAGATTGTTAAAATTAAAAATGAAATTTAAACTGATTAAATTAAAATTTGAAAATTGCTCGTTTTAATTAATGAGTAAAAATAGCCATTTTGGCCACTGCCTCGGATTTCGACGAAACTAGTTTCATCGGATCCTCAATAGTGAATTATTTTAGGATTTCAAGTTTTACAGTGATCAGACTTGTCGTTTGGTCGTGCGAGCTTGAAACACGTAGAAATTGATTTTAGAATTTAATTAAAATAATTCGATTTCAAAAGCTATCTTCTACATACGATCGAATTAGGACTTGAGACTAGTTTCATTGTGTTCGGAATGTGGATAAAATATTAGGAATGGCAGGCGGAACGCTTCGTTTGGAGTTCGGGAATTCGCGGTCGTTTGGCGAGATATTCACTAATTAAATAATAGATATTTCTATTTCCCTCAACAAAATTTTCGTACGTGGCCGCATATATCTGTGTCCCTCTACCCCTTCCTTCTCCTTTACTTCAGCCAATCGACTTTTATAAAAAAATGAACGGAAAAAAAAACTGAAGCAACGATCGAAGACGATCACGAGCGCTTGGAGAAGGGAGGCGGTCTAGTGTGGTGTCGTTTTATGGCTCGTCGACTAAATTTTTAGGGTTTCGTGGGAGGGGGTTTTGCGATATTCTCTAACTCACACACGATGGTCGCGGTGCTGGCATGGAGGCGATCGGAGGGCTGGCGAGCTATCGTTCATAATTCAAAAAAAAATGATAATCGATGGCAGTTGTCGCGTTCGCTGATCTTGGAGGGGAACGATAGTGAACTTGAGGAAGAAGGGTACGACTTTTATTTGTTTAATTAGGTTGTTATTATATTAGTATGTTAATTAAATTGTTAATTATAAAATGTTTAAAAATCCATAATTTTTCGTGCGAGGCCCGTTTCGGACGAAACAACCCGTGTTGCGACCGTAGCGACGTCATCTAAGCGTGGAGTGGATCTGGAATTTATTTGAAGTTGAAATATTTTCAGCTTCAAATAAAAGGTGAGTGTTTACAACGCTCATGAAGTACTAGATTATTTTTATGTTAGTTAAATTGAGGTTGTGGGATAATTTAAATTTATTGATAGTTGTTTGGAAAATTTAACTGACATGGAAATCGATGTAGGAATTTTTTTTTTTGAATACGGGTTCAAACTTTTCTATTAAAAAGGAACTATAAGCAAAATATTTACAAGTGCCAAAAGGCAAGACCAAAGCAAAGCTAAGCCAGCTTCTAAACAAACAAAACAGACCCGAACTTATCGTTCAACACTATCGGCCCAAAGCCCACCAAGCAAAGAGCAATTGCCAGAAACTTCGAGAATGCTCTCAAAGCAGAAAAGGCAATACGACACTTTCATCAACTTCATTTACTCATCTCAGAAGAAAAAATAAAAAAGAACAATAATGGCGGCGAGAGAGGAAGAACGAAAATCACAACATAAATCACTACAAGCTCGGAGCAACCGTCGAAGATCTACTTGGTACTCGAGTCATCCTCTGCTACTTCCAGATCGGAGCATCTATCAAACCTATGAAATCAAATCCAGAAACCAGCACTTCTTCGTGAAGAACAATGAAGAACTTAGCAGATAAGTCTCTAACACCTAAAAAGGAGAAGTCTTTAAGCTTTGAATATAAAACTAACATATTTCCTTTGAAACTGAGGAGATGGACGGCAACAAGGAATCAGAGGACAGCAACTAACAAGAGATCTTAGATCCATCCAGAGCTGACAAGACAGGTATAAGATCTGAGAAAACCTTCTAAATAAATCTCATAACTCCAGTCTAAAACTTCTTTTGTGACCAAGACGTGATTACGAGCACTTGGAGCAACCTGCAAACTGCAACCTTATAAACTAAATCAATAATTATTGATAATTGTAAATTATTATGTAAATTAAAAGAGAGGAGGTGAGGACAATGTAAATAAAACAAGTGCGCGAGAACCAGAGCCAAGAATCAGAGAAACAAGAAGATGTCAGAAGAGCGAAACTTATGATAAGCAGATGATGCCCCAATTCAGCATTGGGAGGTATATCCCCATTTCAGTGCTAATGCTTCATTCATGCCAGTAATGTTCTTAAAATGTTTAGATTTTGCCATTCTGATATTCATTGTCTGGAAAATTTTGGTACAAATCTACGACCTTTCGTTAGAACAATTCTAAAAAATCCTATCATTTCTTTCTTTCCAAATATGCCAAACACAAACAGAGAGAGATGGTTGGAACAAATCTGAATTGAAACTTTTTAAGCTTGAGAGAGAAACGATTTTCTGTAAATAATCTTTCAGAGAAAAAGAGAATAAACTTTTCGGTGAACTAAAAAAAATTTACAGCACCAAAGCCAAACGTTTTCTGTAAAATTACATTGAAAAAATAGATGGTCTATAGTTTCAATGTGGTTATTACAAAAAACACAGTTATAGTCCATGACTATCTGCTTCTGAAGTAACCTTTCTTTTGTCAATAAATAGTCATTAATGGCTTTAAACAGGCATACCGCCATTTTTGGAACGTGTATTTTATTCCAGACCAAGGACGTCCAGTACTTAATTTCAAAACTGGATCTAACCGTGTTCCAGACTTTTTTAAACTGATACAAACCATCCTTAGAGCACTTCCAAGACCAGAAATCCCTCTCCCTATCCTTGTGAATTTTGACACCTTCAATTTCTGCATGTATTTGAAATAAAAAACTATACGAGTCCCACTTCCACTCACCATTCCTTAAAATCTTGTTAAGAGACAAATTTTCCGTACCAGTTCTGAAAGCTATGTCTCTACCAATACGTTCCATAATAGAACTTCCATTTAGCCATGGGTCATACCATAGAGAAATAGTTTTACCATCAGCAATGTTAAGAGAAAGGCATTTCAAAGCTTCACGTCTATTCTTCAAAATAAATTTCCACACTCCCGAGTCGTCCGATCGCTGGTTAATTTCCCAAAAACTTTTATGACCAATATATTTACAATGCATAAATTCCGCCCAAATTCCTTCTAAATTAATTACTTTCCATATCAATTTGGTAAATAACGCTCGGTTCATCTCTTCTAGATTTCTCAATCCCATTCCTCCTTCTTCTTTTTGCCTGCACAAAATCTCCCAAGGAATCTTACTGCTACGACTTTTCCAAAGAAAGTTAAGAATCAAATGTTTAATTTTTTGAACAGTAGAGGCTGGGAGACAAAAGCATTGCATCCAAAATTGTATTATGGGGTAAATGGTAGATTTAATAAGTTCAAGTCTCCCAACTAAGTTAAGCATTTTTGTTTCCCATCCTCCAATTCTTAACTTGATCTTCTCTATCAAAGGAGAACAATCCTTATCCCTCAAATTAGCACTAGACAAGGGAATACCCAAATACCTTATTGGGAGATCCGATTGCTGAATATTGAGGATCATACTAATATCAGTGCAACAGTCCACCCCTTTCCCAAAGAAAACATTAGATTTCTCAAAACTTAATTCCAAGCCAGTAACTCTCTTCATGGTCTTAAAAACATCACCAATAGCATTTGCAGTTTGGGCATTGGCTTTAGTAAAAACAATAATGTCGTCAGCATAAATTAGGTGAGTCAACTTATTATCAAAGTCTGTAACTGGGGAAATAAGACCTACCCTGACTTTTTCATCCATTAGTAACGTAAAATATTCCATGACCAAAGTGAAAAGAATAGGGGAAAGCGGGTCCCCTTGTCTAAGACCATTAGAACTCTTGAAATAACCGTGCGCTTCTCCGTTTGCAATGATAGAAAACACAGGAGTCTTAATAATGTTTTCAATAATTTTCACCCATTTGTCTGGGAAGCCCAAGCTTATCAACATATGTATAACAAAAGATCGATTAATCAAATCATAAGCTTTCTTTAAATCAACTTTGATACACATATATTTATTATCCTTTCTTCCGAGGCCCCTGATAATTTCATGAGCAAACAAAATTCCATCCCCTATTGATCTACCTTTAATAAATGTCGTCTGATTCGGGGACACCAACTTATCCAAAAAAGGACCCAATCTGTTACACAGGATTTTGGTGAAAACCTTATATAAAGTATTACAACGGCAATGGGTCTAAAATCTTGAATACAAGTAGAATGGTATATTTTTGGAATCAAGTGCATGAACATCTGGTTCCACTCATTGATTATAAGACCCTTCTGAAAAATATCGTTCAAAGCTTTGAAAATTAAGTCTTTCGAAAGATTCCAATGAGTTTTGAAAAACATCGAGTTAAAACCATCCGGACCTGGAGAAGTAGTATCTTTAATATCCCACAATAATGCGGACCCTTCCCATGCCCGTCCTCTCTCCGGGTCAGTTTATCTGGAAAGACTGGATCCTGGCCTATTACTATAATGCGGACCCTTCCCATGCCCTCCACTTCGCCCCACTCTCCAAACCCTCACCTTTTTGGTCAGGTGTTCTCGCTTCAGTTAATCGCATCAAACCGCTCCTTCATGTGGAACTTGGAGCTGGCACCAACTGCCTCTTCTGGTTCGATCACTGGCACAGCCTCTCCCCACTTCACTGCTCCCTCCCATCCCTCTTCTCCTCCTCCAATCGACCTCTCTTATCAGTAGCGGACGCTGTCAACCTCGGCCTACCCGGCCTCTGCCCCCCGTCTCTTTTCGACACTGACACCCTCTCTGAGCTCCTCTCCGCCCTTAACATCCTGCGTTCGACTGTCCTGACCCCTGCCCTGCCTGATCTTCACTCCTGGGCCCTTGCTCCTTCCAGTGGCTTCTCTGTCTCCCAATGCTACTCCTTCCTAAACCACCCCGGTAGACTTTTTGCCTTCCCCCGTGTCTGGAAATGCCATATCCCTCCCCGAATCAAATTCTTCCAGTGGTGTCTCATTCATGGCCGGATTAACACCAAGGATCGCCTCTCCCGCTTCAACATCACTTCAGATCAGATTTGCGTCTTCTGCAACACTGAAATCGAATCTATCAGACATCTATTCCTTGATTGCGATTTATCCTTCTACATTTGGGTTTCGGTCTGTGTCCACAATCTTGGGATAATCTACTTCTTAGAAGACTTCTTTGAACACTGGCAGTATGGCTCACCTAACCCTCATCTCGACTCTCTTCTGGCTATCTTCTGCTGGGTCATCTGGAAAGAGAGAAACGCTATCATTTTCAACAAACCCACTAGCTCGCGTCTGGCATTATGCATTAAAATCTCTAATCTGTTCGATTATTGGGCAGGTCCCTCATCTTCGGCGCCCTTCAGATTTCGCCTTCCAGCGGTGAGGTCCCCCTCGGAAGAATCGGTGGGGCAGCGCTTCCTCCGCCGCACCGACAGGACCGCATGGTGCAGACTAAGGGATCGACTGTCCTCTCTCTCTCGCTTGAACCTGCTTTTACTTTTCGCTGCAGTCATTTTAATAATCACTGGCTTAGTATGTATATTAATCTTTACTTATAACCTGATGCAATGACTGTAATCTAAACACTTTTTTGTTGTAATGCTGCTTTAGCTATCGATCAGGCATGTTGATCGAACTATCACTATCTATTTATATTTAGCCTAATCGGCTGTGTAGTCACCTGCTACACAACCGTTCTTCTCAAAAAAAAAATATCCCACAATGCAAATTTAATTTCTTCCAAAGATATACCATCGTTCAAAAAATTAGCACCGTAATCAGTAATAATCGATTTAGAAATAACTTCTGGGAAATGGTCACATAAGAGAAGGTTAAAGATTCGTTTGTAGAAATCAGTAGCCGATTCAACAAACAAATCTTCCGAAACCGCCTTTCCATCGACTACAATGTTGGTCAAACGCTTTCTACTTCTTTTACTAGACATTTTAGCGTAAAAAAAAGAAGAAGCCTCGTCACCCATCATCAACCAATCACATTTAGCCTTTTGTTTGGTATCCAGAAATTCTTTTTTAAGTGCTAAATCCAGATTAATCTTGGCATTTTGAAAATCCAAAGCTAAATTGTGATCATGTGATTTTTCCAGTAGTTTCTGGAGTCTAGAACAATTCTCTCTCTGAACATTAACCTCTTTTTTGGTATTACGTGATTTAGCCCTCCATATCTTAAGCACTCTCTTGATATTCTTGAGAATATTAATGATTTGATATAAAGGTCGATCTGTATGATTAGAAATCCAGTGTTTCTCGATCAGAGGGAAGTATTGATGACAAAAGGACCAATGGTTCATATATCTGAAAGGTCTGTTCTTGTCCCTAGGCTTAGGGAAAAGCAAGACAAGGACGGCATTATGATCACTCATAGAAGGAGGCAAATATTCAGTCGATAAGTCTGTAAATAAGTTGATCCAGTCTAGGTTTGCAAAAACCCTGTCAATCTTAGAAAATATGTTTTGACTCGGACCAGACCACCAAGAAAATTCATAACCATTGATATTGATCTCATTAAGACCTGTGTAGTTAGACATATCATCTAGTTCAAACAAGTTACCAAATGTCACTGGGTTACCTCCCTTTCTTTCTAAGGGACTACGAATGCAATTGAAGTCCCCAAGAACCATCCATGGTCTGTAAATAATGATAGCATCCTCCTGTAAATTCTTCCATAATCTTTTCCTGATTTCAACAAAATTATGAGTGTAGACAAAGGTTAGATTGCATTTGAATTTCGAGGTATTGATCAATTCAATGGTAATATATTGATCACTCATACTAATATAGTTGAAATCCCAAGAATCTCCGTCAATAAGGACAAAAATCCTGCACTTAAAATAGCAAGAGACGTTACTTATTATTTTCCATCTGTCATCCAACGCTCTTTCCAGCTTCAGTATATCCAAAAACAACAGCTTATTTTCCAAAACACCGAAACAACTTATTTTATACTTATCAATGAGTTTTCTCACTTCTCCTATTCTGTTGGGGTTATGAAACCCTCTAACATTCCAGCATGCTACTGACATTAAATAACCTTGTTATTACGGGTCCTCAGTGACCTACTGCTGGAGGACTCCCCTTTGTCTTCCGTAGGAATGCCTAGCATCTGAACCCACTTGGGATTCTTACGAACAAGCTTTTCCTTCTGAATATTCTCAAACTCTATGTCTTGAGGCTTAGGAAGAGGTTGCTCCACAAATACCTCCTGAACTGGGTCTGCATTATCATAAGTATTATGTTCCTCTACCACTTCTGTCATTCATGTATCCTGATCCAAATTATCTTGCACCTATAAGTCAATACAAGGTTCAGTGCCTCTCCTAAAATTAACATTATTAATTGTACAATCATCAATAAAAATATCATTAGAAAAAAAGAATTTGGAAAAGAAGGAGAATCCGATGATGATGAAGGGCGTTTGAGAATAGTTATGTGGGTCGAAGGTGACTTCGGAGGTGATGTTCTCGGATCTCTGGCTCCCGGGGTAGTTGTAGACACAGGAATGAACGGCTCGCTGATTCCTTGATCAGGAGGGGCATCCGACCTGGCCAGAGGAACAGTGAAGCAATCTTCATTGACTCCTACTTCGGTAAGAGTAACAGGTTCTGACTCTGGTGCTTCTGAGATTGCCCCCTCACCGAGATCTTCTGAGGATGCAGCTCTTTCTAAAATCTGATCCGAGGGTAAAACTTTTGTTTGCTTTTGTTCTGTAATGGACTTTCCCCTAATTTCTGTCTCCAGCCCATTAGAAGCTATCTGGTATCTATCCCAAGACCCATCAATAGGTAGGCAGTCAACATTTAGGATTTGATTTTCTTGATGCACTTCTGGCTGTAAGATTTCGGTCATACCATCACCACATGAAACCTCTGCCACATAATTCCTGATTTCTCCATTAGACAAATGACCATCGTGCAATAATTCAGAATTAAGGGAATCAGTGGGACAGCCATCATTCAACTGTTTTTCCAGATCATTAGAAATCTCATTTCCGCCTTCATCCCTTACTATTTCCGAACAACCAACCAGACTTGGATCCATAGGGCTTTCCTTATCAGAGTTGACAACTTGGGTCAGTTTAGGAACCCAAGACTTGGTCATTGGGCATTCATCAGTTACGTGTCCGAAACACATGCACTTGCCACATATGGGAGGAGGGTTCTCATATTCCACTTCCTGAATGAAACTCCTCCCATTGTCGTACATACCTTCAATGGTGTTAGGCATACCATAGGCAGCGTTAACCTCAACCAAAACTCTGGCGTAGGCTTATCTAGATTTATTTTTCGTGGCCTCGTCCATCTTTATGGGAACTCCAATGGTACTTGTTAGTGCACTAATTGCCTTATTGCCCCACAACTTAAAACTTAAACTAGAAAGTTTGACCCACATAGGCAAGGATGTAAGTAGATCTCTATCTGATCTCATGTCTGGGGATAGGCGCTTCATGATGATCAGGTTCCGGTCCATGAACCAAGGACCTGATTTAAAATCTTGTTGCAATCCTCCTCAGAGCCAAATCTCACTACAAAGAATCCATTATTCCTTGAGTGAACTGAAAACGGCTTCTTTGTAGCCCAAACCCCGTTGGCATATCCCTCAAAAGTTCTAAGCCATGGTTTATAACCAACCACATACAATAATATACATAAATCCCAGCCTCCCTCCGCTTCTTTGATAGCTTCAGAAGAAAGGGTACCGATCCTTTTACCATCCGCTACTTTAGGCTCAATAAATTCAAGATTTAGGTTTCCTAAATCTCCTACCACTCCTGCTTTCACTGCCTCACTGTATGAAAAAATTTTAGCGTTCTCTGAGACAGTGAATTTGATTTTCGGGTTGCTTCCTGGCTGTAAGGCTTTCTGCTTTGTTTTTTTCGAAAATTTTGTTGATGTCCGCCCAGCATGATCCGCCTGCACCCTCCTCCCCGTGTTCCAATCTGGAATAGCCTCAGATCTGCTCGGTCTTTGCCCTCCCAGGTTGAGCCTTTGTTTAGGTCCCAAAGACGCTGTAGCCTTGCCCCTTTTCCTTCTCACCTCCTCCCAGCCTTCATCATCCCGCAAAGATCCCATGATTTAGCTATGACGTCCAGGTTTGAGGAGATAGAAGTGAAGACAGAAAATAGAATTAAGCAGCGAAAATTGGAAAAATCGAAAGAAAATAGGAGAAAAGGGAGAACCCCTAATCTCCAGATCTAGATCTGGAAGCCATTAGCCTTTTTGGATTAACAGTTAAATTGAAATTAAAATTAAACCGCTAGTAAAAAAAATCCTGATTATTGATAATTAGTTAATTGTTTGATTTATTGACTTTTTGGATGATTGATTGTGATGGCTGCTATTGGTTAATATTTTGGATGATTTGGACGTTTATTTATTTTTATATAACCTATTATCACCCTGTAAATTACTTGACAATGTATAAGGTTGTAAATCGAATTATTTTGAATAAATTAAGAAATATGTTGAAATGATATATACCTATGAAATTTGTTTTGGATTGAATTATATATATTCATCCTTGAATTAAATTGAAATAACCGATTCACTTGGCCATAGGATAGAAAATTATATACGGACATCGGATTGGATAAATTAAATGATTTCAAAAAATTTGATCTAAATTTATTTAAATGATTTGATTTAAAGAAATAATAATCAAATTTATAGAAATCGAATTATTTTAGAATTTGAGCTCGATTGAAATGTAAATTTGATAACAGGAATGGTTTAAATAATCGAAGTTGAGATTTTTAAGTTACAATCGAAATATGATTTGAATTTCAGAACTTGATTTGTTTTAAACGATTGGAATTTTAATCAAACTTTGAATATTGCTAGGTAAAAGTAATATAAACGATATTTCAAAAATTGAGTTCAAAATTGAATTATATTTCAAAACTTGGATCTTAAATTGAATATTGAAGGTTAATTTGATTTAAGTGATTTGAATCAATATTTTAAAAATCGAACTCGAAATTGATATAAATCAAAATGGTTTAAATTTGAGAATTGAGTTGAAATTTAATCATTGAATCAGATAGTTGAATTGAAATTGGAATTAAATTGGGATTGAATTGAATTTGTTTGGAATTGAAATTGAAATTAATTTGGAATTGAAATGGAAATTAATTTGGAATTGAAATTGAAATTAAATTAGGATTGAATTAAAATTTATCCAAGCTGGAATTGAAATTGAAATCAATTGGAATTGAAAGCGAAATTAAAATAATTCGAAATCGAAATCTAATTTATTTAAATTGAAATTGGAATCAAAGTAAAATTCGACTTGAAATCAGAATTGAATCGATTAAATCAAAATGGAAATTGATTTGAATTGGAAAATTTGGAATTGAATCAGTTTGACTTTGAAACTATTTTCAAATAAATTATTTTAGTATAAACTATTTAAAATCTATCTTCTTAAATATTCAAATTATTTTTATTTTCCAAACTATTTTACTAAACCATTTTCAATACTCAAACTATTTTCTAACAAACTGTTTTAACTATTTAAGCTATTTTAAAAACTATTCAAACTATTTTCTAAAAATTCAAAATCGTCAAGGGTGGAATGTTTTTATTTAAATCTTGGATTTAAATGCGAATAAGGTTAAAATGAAGTTATAACCTAAATTGAAATTCGAAACAATTTTGGAAGCAAAATCGAGATATTAAGGCAAAAATGATATGGTATATTTTGAGTAAATATGATGATTTCAAAATGGATTTGATTTTCAAGCGAATATGATATTTTGATATCCAATACGAATTGTTTTCGAAATATAAAAGTACCAACCGGTGTGTAAAACGATGTTTGGTTGTTAAAGAGACCAGGGCCCTTTATTGGCATACTCTTTATCAATATCGGAACCACTTTAACAACTGTGTACGCGGTGGATGATATCCAGAATGTAGTGGTTGAATTCGCGAACATTTACTGGAATGAAGTAAGAGAATGATGATGGATAGCCTTGACACTTGTGTCATAATTAAAATAACTAAAACAGGAGTCTATGGCCAATGAGGTTAGCCACATCTAGCGACGTTGATCCCTCGTATTACTATTATGATTTCGTACTCGATGGGTGCACCCTTTTGTTTGAATTGATGGTCGCGGTCGATCACATATGGGTTATGACCAGCCAGAAAGGGTAAACTGGTAGAATCCTACCTTGGATATTGCCTCACTGCCTTCTATGCGAGCCCGTTACGACTTTGGTTTAGTATTGTACCTATAAGGGACTCACTGGCTACCGACGTTACTGGTTGTGTTACAGGACCTGCATAGACTACATGCTATAAAAATGTGTTAAGGTGGATCAATGTAAAGCCTTAACGCTATTTTGATATTTATTTTATCGATTAGACATTACATATATTGCGTATTCTACTATATATAGAGATTTTTAATGGATCCTTAGGAGATGGAAATTGCATAACATCTCTTAAGTTATTGCACACACGTTATACACTGGATATGAGATGTAAAATCCCGTAAACATCTCCGACATTGTTACACCCATATTTCGTGGTATTGATTTGACTTACATAAGAGTATTTTAGTCCTAACTTGAGTGTTTTGTCTTTTCATTACACTCGGGTCAGCCTTGAGTTTCTCAGCGCATTGAAGATCGTTTTTTTGGAGGACGAAGACGAAGATTTGCGGTATATTATTACTTCCATTATTTCTGCATCATGCTATTCTGCTACGTTGATTATTTATCCCTGATGTATATATATAACTCTGATAAATGTTGTATAGATTATAATCAAATTTTTAGTAAATAGCTTCATGAACTGTTTATTTGATTATTATATTTTGTCATTCCGTTGCAAGATTTTGTGTTTGTTTTCTTCTTCTTTTCTTATTTTGCTTAATTATCCCCATTGATTATCTATGTTTCGGATTGTTTAAGTTGGACATGTGTGGATTATTGTCGATTTAAACCTTCCGAAATGTGGGTTGTCGCATTGTCGCTTTACAAATACACGATTTAGGAAGACATTGCACATGAGACATATAAAAATTATCTATGACAGGTTTTTTTTCATATTTCTTTATAAATTAGCTTATGCCAAGTTTGAAATGTAACTAATACAGTTTGTTCTATTTCTTATTTTTTATTCATTGATTTGTTATTATAATTCGGCCTTACTAAAAACTTATCTTGATTTTACTACGTATTCTTCGAGCCATAAAATATTTATTTCTTATTGATTAAGTTGGAGCATACTGAAACGACCCTCACACTTGGTCAGCTAGAAACATGTTGCATCATAGATTGGGATATTTAGTAGGAGGTTGAGAAAGAGTTTTGTTACTGCGATAGATGCTGAAACTGGAATGCTACAATGTTGGGCATAAATGTTGGATTAGGATGCTAATACAAACTGAAATGACTGTATTGAATGCACTGCGCATGCTGACTGGAATGTGGTTTTGAATAGGCCTTAAGCATCAGGGAGAGGAATGTAGTTCTGAATCAAGTCATAAATAAAATGGCAGGAAGCTAATAGCCTGTATAATGTGATGGATGCCTGCACTGACATTGAGATAGAAGGATAGGAAGCTGTTTGAATATAATGTTGAGGTAGACCAAATATGTTGGATCCACTCAATGAGATTAGGATATTATGGACTGGTGGCTAAGGTAGGGAATGAGTAATCCATAAATGCAAGAGAAATGTGCAAAATCCTATAAATTAAATTTAAAACACTAAAATAAAATAAAGTATGATTTTTATTTTTAAATACGTTTAAAATAGTGGAACTTTTGTATTAATGAATTCTTAGGTTTGTTCTTTACCTTCTTAACATTTAAGAATCCATTACCATATTTGAACAGGGTCTTGCATGAGACTCCGCCATCTGTTTTATTTATTCTAAGGATTAAAAAGTTTATGAATGTACTTATGTGTATAGGCATCAATTGCTATTATTTCAGCTGTTATTTGGACATATTGACCAAACAAGTTTTGATTATATATTTTAGCAGCAACATTTACATTTTCTTTAATACCAGGATTGAAATTTCATATAATATGAATATAAGCAATGATTTCTACAAGTATGAAACTAAGAGGGACAAACCCTCTTAATAGATAAATAGAATCCATAAAAGTGATGTGTGTGTGTGTGTAAGATGACACTCCTTAATCGATGATATTATAAGAAATTGCAAAGTACACACAAAATTGCATTTGGTTAAATTAAAAAATGAATATAATGTTTATTTGAAAATAAAATTTAAATACTATTTTAAAAAATACAACAACCAATTAAAGCCTTTAGTCCCGAAAGGCTTTAATTTATTTTAAAAAATACAACGGAACATACTCCTTGGATGTAAAGTTATGCGCATAAGAGAAAGAAGTGAAGTGTTGTCGACAATCATTTAGTCCCAAAAGACTTTTAATTTGTTTTAGACAGAAGCGAGGTGTTGTACGCATTTTAACAAAGGTGTTTTGACATCAGCAAACAAGGCAACCAACTATCTTTCATTCATCTAAAAGTGCTATACTTATTTTAACGTGCATCCTTTTTTTACACTCGATTGTATAATACATGAGTTGGGATTAAAAACTCTAGGATAGTGCTTACAGTTGATACATCTACTGATACATGCGTTAAAAAGGAAATTTATTTGTAGATGAAAACAAAAAAAATATTACAAATTTATGCATGGACTATTACCTTAAAAACAATTTTCACATAAATATATAATCATAACAGTACTTGGAAACAATACTTTGTATAAAAAGACAAAACATTTTGTTTAATAACGCACTAATCTACGCCCATTGTTGATTAAATTAGTTAACCAATCCTTAATAGGAATAACAACTTTTGAACTGAGCATAAGTATTATTATTTGTAGAATAGCTTGGAATTTGAGAGATTCTTAAGGATATTCTTCTACGCCAACTTTAACTCCTATTGAAAATACTTTGAAGTAGGATTTATAAACATCATATAAATATTTTCTTACAAGGAATGGTTATGTTATTATCTCAAATTAAGAGAATACCATAGTTTACTTAACAATTAAATATATTTTTATCATCTCTGTACATACCTTTGCTCTTACACAATAATGATTTATAATCTTTACTTTTTGATAAAGAAAATAGAGTAAATGTTCTATTTTTAGGGTTATGTGTCAAATAATTTCCAATCTTGAATCTGTGCATTTCACTACCAAGCTACGGAATTTAATCCACTTTCCAAATCAAAAGCACGTAGAAGTCCTAGAATAATTGAGAAAGCTTAACTTTTAAGCAATGGAAGTGAACGAAGTTGTTCACTTACAAAGGGTAATAAATACCAATAGAATTCAACGCAACCAATGGAATCAAACTATAGTTCTCAATTACAACCCCATAGAAGTCCAAGAATCCTAGAAAGAAACCAAAATCAAGTAGGAACATCTAATCAATCACCATCTTCCATACTTCATAGAAGCCCTAGAATAATTGAGAAAGCTCAAAACAAGCATTATTAGATGATCAAATCAAGGCAGAAAGAAAAGGACAATGTCGATCTGAATTAAATCCAGAACAAAGGGCTCAACAATTAGAGCATCGTAACATTCATGATAGAATGAAAAGAAATTCAATAACAGAAGCCGAAAAAGAAGCAAAAAAGAAAGCAAGTTCGCTCTAATTATCATATTAGAAAATCCAGAAGACGTGAAGAAAATATCTGATTCGAATCACAAATAAGTATAGATAGTTCCTTTTCTTTACCTTGCACCCGAAATATACAAGGCATTATTAAGAGAACCATTTACTATAATTCTTTATTATTATTACACACACACACACACACATATATATATATATATATATTAAATACAATAAAAAATTATTCGAATTTCATGTTAATAAATACTTATGAACTTTATTTATCAATAATTTGAGTAAATCAACATTTCAATGGGTCAATGAACAATGAAGATGAACAGAACACTAATACACAATCTTTTGAACAAAGAGATAACACCAATAGGAACACAATACATAGAGTTACTCAACCATGTCGAAGTGCTATAGCAGGACATAATTGTGCAAGAAGCTTTATAGATCATTCTAGTTTTCAAATATTCTATTTGCCACAATCAAGAATATGCAAACATTTTCAAGCAAAACTCTTTCACGAAGAATCAAATAACTTCTGTTGTCTAGATGGAAAAATCATTTTACAATCAATTTCTTCATCCAATGAGATCTTTTATTTGTACAAGTACCAATTAAATGAAGGAAAAAAATTCAGAAAAAAACATACGAGCTTATAAACACATGTTTGCATTTACATCGATGGGAGTTCATGTTGACGAGAACATGGCTATCGGTAAAGATGGAGGATACACATTTCATGCTCAAGGAAATATCTATCATAAAATAGGCAATTTGGTACCTACATCTGATAATCGTCCAAGATTTCTACAACTTTATATTTATGATACAGAGCATGAAATTGATAATTGATTAGCAGAAAATAATACTTTGAGTTGAGATATCGTGGAGAAGTTGCAAAAAACTCTTAGTACACATGATAGATTTGCAATTGTATTTCGACAACTTGGACAAAAACCAAATATCAAAGGTTGTAAATTAGTCATAAAAGAACAATCTTCAAATCAAAAACAGTATACTCTCCTAACTTCTTCACAAGTTGCTAGAATTTGGGTAGAAGGAGCTGAAAGTGAAGAAATACATGAAAGAGATATTGTAGTTGAGACAAACTATGGACAACTCATAACTGTTCCTGAAACAGCTGGTTATTATGATCCGTTGCAATATCCACTTTTATTACCATATGGAAGTTATGGATGGGATATAAATAGTTAAGATGAGAATGACAATAAATTTTCATGTCGCAGGTATTATGTTAATATTCTATAGGTATGTACAATTTAATATATAACACGTTTTATATATTTATATTTTTTACTTCTTAATATTCATCAATATCTAATGTTCTTTTATAGATTCGAGAAAATGACAAATCGCTTTTTCTTCGAGGCGGACGATTGTTTCAACGTCGTTGATAGCTATGTTAAGATAGATACCAACAAGCTAAGATGGTATAGGAGTAATCAAAAAACCATCATAGCTGAAATATACCAAGGATTACAAGATGCTTCAGACGTTAAAGAAAATGATGCAAGTGTGTAGTTTGTGAATTTGAAAACCTGCTCTTATATTAAGTACATTTTTATACCTTTACGTAATTAAATTTCATATTTATGAAGCTTTTAACAAATTCTCTTATTTAGGTAACGTTGGAACACAGACAATACTACCTTCCTCTTATATTGCTTGTCCACATGATATGTACCAACGATATCAAGATGCAGTGGCTTTAGTGCATAAGTATGGCAAACCCAATTTATCCATTACAAGACATGCAATCCACTTTGGGATGAAATCGTTAGTGAATTACTACCTGGTCAAGACCGCTAAGACGGATCAGATTTGACGACAAGGACATTTTGTGAAATACAAGGAATTGAAAAAAGATATTTTTACTGAAGGAGCACTTGGAAAAGTAGCTGCTCAGTTTTATTGAATTTCAAAAAATAGGTTTACCACATATTCATATGCTAATTATCTTTGAAGATGAAGACAAATTGATTAATCCAAATGAATATGATGAAGTGGATGATTCATGGACCATGTGGTACTCAAAATCGAAATTGTCCTTGCATGAAAAATGATAGTTGCAAAAGAGAGTATCCAAAAAAAATTTCAAATGTGACTATTCAAGGCATAGATTCATACCTAATTTACAAAAGACGCGACATTGGAAAATCTGTTTCTATTTATAGAAATTAAAAGTTGATAGTAGATAACAAATGGTTTGCACCTTACAATCCTTGGTTACTACGTAAATGTAACAGTCACATCAATGTAAAGATATGTAGTAGTATAAAAAGCATTAAATATCTTTACAGATATGTCTACAAAGGTCTAGATTGCGTTTCAATGCAAGTTCGACCTGGACCTAACTATAATGAGATACAACAATTATAGATGCAAGGTGGATTTCTCCTTCAGAAGCATTATGGAAGATTTTTAGGTTCTCTCTTAGCAAGATATATCCATCAGTTGAATGTCTTCAAATACATCTTCCAAATAAACAAAGTGTCATGTTTCCCAATGATCAAACCATCAATGATGTTTTGGCCGATAAAAGCAACCTACACAGAATGCTAACAGAGTTCTTCTATACAAATTCAATTGATGAACATGCAAGACAACTTTTATATCGTGAATTTCCAAAGCACTATCGTTGGTTTAAAGATGGAAAAAAAATGGTAAAGAAGAGTATCTAATGTAAGGGTGATTGGTATAATATACACAGTCCTACCTACATAAGAAGAATGTTTTTTGTTGAGAATACTTTTGAATCATATTAGAGGACCGACTTCTTTTAATGATTTACTTACAACTGACGAAGTTAGGAGTCAAACATTTAAAGAAGCCGCTGAGAAAAGAGGGCTTTTAGAAAACAATGATAGTATTAAAAGAATGTTTGACCAAAGTCTCAAGTACAAAGATGCCAATTCCTTTAAGAGCATTATTTGTTACTACGATGTTTTTCTGCAATCCATCAACTGTGCGAAGGTTATGGGATAAGTTTTTCGATCATATGGTAGAAGATTACCGAAATTCAAGTACTACTAACCAAATGCTTATAACAAATTGTCTTTTGAAAGAACTTCTCCAGAACAACAAAAGCACAGTTGATTATGATTTTCCAAATATCTCAGGAGCATATGATTGTGATGCATGTGATGATATTTTAGAGCTAATTGAAGAAGAGCTAGCGATTCCTATTTTCGAGGATGATTTACTAGCTATTGAAAAATTGAATGAGGATTAGTTGAGAGCCTACAATACAATTATGAATGCAATTGTGAAAAAAGAAAAAGGCTTGTTTTTTATAGATGGTCCTGGAGGGATGGGGAAAACATATTTATACCGTTCTATTTTGTCAATGGTTAGAAAAGATGGTAGTATTGCAATTGCAACAGCTACATCTGGTATCGCTGCAACTATACTACCCGATGGAAGAACTGCACATTTAAGATTTAAATTCCCATTACAACCAAAAGCAACATCAACATGCTCAATAAGCAAACAATCAAAATTAGCAAAACTTTTAAAACAATCAATTGTTCTTATGTGGGATGAAGCTACTATGGTACGTCGTTATGCTTTTAAGGCCTTTGATAGAACTATGAGAGATATAATGGATGTAGATGAACCATTTGGCTGTAAAATCCTTATTATGGAAGGAGATTTTTGATAAATATTGCCGGTTGTACCTAAAGCTACAAGAAATGAAGTGATTAATGCATGCATCATTAAATCACTTTTATGGGAAAATTTTAAAATTTTGCATTTCAAGAAAAACATAGGGCGGCAAATGATATCGCATATTCAAAATTTCTAATTCAAATTGGAGATGGTACCGAACCTTCAACCAATGAAGAAATGATTCAAGTACCAACAAATATGGTCATAACGCCAAAAACTGATGTTAATCCACTATCAAAGTTAATGGATATAATTTTTATCAAAAAATGTATTTGACAAAGAGTACATATTTAGTAGAGCATTAATTACACAATTAAATGAATATGCCGACAAGCTCAATGAACATGCACTCAATATATTTTTTGGAAATGAAATCACTTACTATTCATATGATGTAATAGAAGACGATGCTCGTAATTTATACCAACAAGAATTTTTGAACTTAATCACTCTTGGCGGATTACCTCCTTATTGTCTAAAATTGAAGCTTGGAGCACCAATAATGTTGTTAAGAAATTTGAATCCGAAAATTGAATTATTTAATGCAACGAGGCTTATATGTAAACAGCTCAATAAGAATTGCATTGATGCTGAAATCATCACAGGACATTATGTTGATACTAAAGTTTTCATTCTAGGAATCCCATCGAAGCTACCTGAAAATTTGAATTTACCATTTATGTTAATAGGGAAACAATTTCCAATTCGTTTGTGTTTTTCCATCCTTATAAATAAGGCACAAGGGAAAATGATAAAAAAATACCGGTATTTTTCTACCTGAGCATGTATTTGGTCATGGAAAACTATATGTGGCACTTTCACGAGGAGTTTCAAGTGCTAATACTAGGGTGTTGGTAGAAAAGGGACATGTTGTTGGATGAACCGGAACTTCCAATAAAATTTTTGTCTATAAAGATGTTTTACTGACTGACTAGGAATAAAGGTACTTAATTTGATCTTCATCTACATACATCATCAACTTTCCAAGGTACATCCTCGCTATATTTACCTCTTCTTCTATGCTACATACAAGTGAATCTATAGTATATGTAATCGAGAAGTTTCATTTAAACATTTCCATGGCTTCTAGGATTTTTTGTGCCTTTTTGAATCTATAGTACATGCAATAGAGAAGCTGTGGGCATGTCATCAACTTTCCTTTCTAATTACAGCAAAAGGTTTATTCATGGTTACAGTAAAATGTTTTAATTTCATTATCTCGGATACTTTTGTGAGGTCCTTATTGAGTTTTATCATTAATTGCTTCTTATATTGGATCCTATAAACATGTGTTTCCAGAATATTTAGATATAATATATTTTAAGCCATTGCTATTTTAACTTCATTAACAGGAACATATTTATCGTAAAATTAAATACACAATCTAATTTATATTGTCTTCCATTTTAACATTTGATCATTTTTTATAATATCAATCTTTGCACTGGTGTACTTTTGTTATCATTGGTGAAGTTATGTCAATGCATGTTTCAATATTATTAGTCTATTATGACTAAATTGCACTAAATAGAAACGGAATAAGGAACAAAGTGCAAGTGCTTCAAGGTAGCAATCAAGATGAATTATTGAAGGTAATAATAATAAAAGTATACATGGAAATAGCACAATGCTCCTTCATATTTCATTCTAATTACTAAACATAGAGTTAATAATAATACAGGCTCCCAGATGATGGACTATTCGGCCCTTCATCTTTTCTGCAAAAGATCGAACTTAGGTTCATCGTGCTACTCAACTTCAGGCTCAGACGACTATTTCACATTAGACCATCCATTCTACCAACAACTGTACAACTACATGAAACAACAAACCACAAAGTATCGGCTCGTTTCACCAGCAAAGCAGGGATCGTTCCATGTTAGTGCCCCCGACCCTGACCCAGAAGGAGCCGTCATTGCACAGACGATAGAGTCCGAACTGCACGAAATCGGAGATTAGAACTAATTAGTCCATGAATGGGCTTAAGATTAGCAAAGTGTGAAGATGTTAGGTGACATGTTTTATAGTAAATTGTTGAAAATCCATCATTCTTCATTTCTATAGGTGATGCATTTAAAATTTTGTACCAATAATACAGATTCCCTTCTCATTTCAGGAAACCAATAGATTAGAATACCTAATTCCAAAAAAGTCCACATTATAGGTAGTACCTTTAGATTTATAGTAATCATTGATATAGGTTGATAGTGGTAGGTTAATTATTCATAGATGAAAAGTTTCAACTTTTCAAAAATTCACTTATCAGGCCGTACTACAAATAGTATGGTGGAAAGTTATGTGTGCTTATTTGCTTATCTAGTTCAGTGGTAAATAATTAATTGTGAAAGAAAAAAATGCTCACACATTATATCAGTTATTAATCATACAAATATGCGTACAACCTGTAATTGAGAAATGCGAAATGTGTATTTTCTTGCCAGCAGATATGAAAATGAATATATTTTTTGTCAAAAGTTGTTGTTGATCACACCGTTATTCTTTTGTAATAGATCCATTTTAAATATGTTACAATATCGATCAGTCTTCCACCTTAGCAATATGGTGTACATAGTTGGTGATAGTTGGCCTCCCTTTTCTATGGTATGAAAGTAATCTTTGAGTTCTTTATAAACTGCAGACAAACCAAAGCATGTATAAATCATAACTAGATTCATTTGTTTCCTTCCTTATTCATTTTCTAATCAATATCATCTTCTAAATATTTGGCAATGCTCTTCATCGGTTTCATTAATCTTCATCCACTTGCTAAAGCAGACAGCTTCGTTCACTTGAAATTCAGCAGTCCATTTGTTTTCATGGTTTTAATCTTCTACACTTACATCTTAGTTAAAAAAATAAGTATTTTTAGTTTGATACTTCTTCAATTGACTATTGAATATTTTCTACGCATGCAAGTATTTTTAGTTTAAAAGTGCTTCTTTACGTTAAGCCATTGTATTGGTAGATGGATATATTGTGCTATTTTAATGTTTAGCATCTCATTTGTTATATTTGCATATTACATTCATGGTGTTGCCTTAAATGCATATTAGATTCTATTATTAACTTTTTTATCCCTTTGGCTAGACTGGAAAGTAATTTCAGCAGCACCACCACCACCAAATCTTCATGCTCGAGGTACTAATATATGTCTATGTTCACTACAATTCAACTTGCATTTAAATCATATGTGTATTACTGCAGTCTATATTGAGATGTCATATAAACTTTTAAAATGCAAATCTTATCATCTACGTGGAAGAAAGTTAGTTTATGTCGGTTCTCTGTTGTTAGGATTTTAATATGGTAAATCTATCAAATCATGAGTACCTTTAAGACAGAAATGAGTGAGTAATTTTCACTGGACAAGCTAATTACATGATTAGAATTTCTTCTTGATCTACTAGAAAGTAGGAGGCATCATGATCAGTATTTAACATAGCCAAAATGTGTCATTGTTTAGTAATCTTTTTTTAGTAGTGCTATATATAGAGAGAGGGAGGGAAAAGATCCAAATCCTCAATCCTATAATTCCCACTAACTTCCCGTATTGATTTTCTTAATCTATATAATTCGAATTTGGGTAAAATTTCATAGATGTGGTTTCTTAATCTATATATTATGAATTGTTCGATGGATTTCTATTGTCTATACACCATTCATTTGTTGTTTGGAAAAAATATAGAGATGTAAAACAAAAAAACAAAACTAATGGTATTATTACAATGTATGAATCTGCAAAATTTATGAGCAAGTTGAATTACATTTTAAATGTGTAATAAAAGAAGAACATATGAATCACACCAAACATTGCAAATTTATGGATTTAGAATCAATGTTCATCTATTTTGTATTAAATTCAACAATGAATACTTGGTTAATTTTCAAATATGGGAACAAGACTAAGACTTGGAATTCAGAATGGTTTTGAAAGTTTTGATGGAAAGATGAAAAGGTAAATAAGTTTTAAGTTAATTGAATCAGCATTAAGAGAATGAGGGGTAGATGACACGAAAAGCTATTAGAAATCCTTATATACAGACCGATAAGTAGCATTAGTGGAGAACATAGAAACAATAACAAATTTGAAAACATAATTTCACTGAATGCTAATATATTCTTATCATTTTGAGTTCAAGGTTATATGCATAACGATTATCATGTAGTACCAATGATGATCCCTAGCAAAGATACTGAACTGCCGAAACTATTGCATGTAGTTATGCTAATTTTTTTACAATTGTACTTTCACATGTTCTAAATATATAGAGATGTAATAAAAAAAGAACAACAGCAATCAAAAACCGAAGTTACATGTTTAATGTATAGATTTGCCAATTCTGAACTAAAAATGGATGTTGGAAATGAAGAAGTGGTTTTACTTCAGTTTGAAAAGGTTGGAAATGATCTGTTTACTATACTATTTGGGAAGATGGTTAATGAAGAAGTGGTTTTACTTTAATTTGGGAAGATTGGCAATTCTGAACTAAAACTAAAGGTTGGCTATCTGCATCGCTAACTTTGGTACTAAATTTGGCCGTAAACAAAAAAAAAGGAAAAAAAATGTATTTCGTTAAGTTATGCTTCTGTTGTGTTGATTTTTATGGGTGAATGGAGCTTGCGTGTATCAAAGTTACTTAGCTGCATTGTTTTTTCTGTTTCTTTTTTGAATCTTATGCTTGCAAACTATGTATATGATCATGTACTTCAATTGTTTAAAGCTATGCATGTTGTTATCTACTTATGTTATGCGTAATCATATGAGTGTGCAATTGGTCCATGTGAATGATATGCATGATCTATACTATATTATTATTAGTGAGTTGAATTTCAAGCTCACACTGGCCCCCTTGAAATTTGGCAACTGAACAGTCGCATTTTTTAATTTCTTTATATTCCAAACTTTAAAATGTGATAACTTTTTCTACATTGATTGGATTTAAGAATCGTTTTCACTATTAAATCTCAAATTTAATTTGCTTTCCAATGATATCCATTGTTGATAGCTAAAAATAAATTTTTTAAAATCATAATTTTACATAGCAGCTTTAATTGCACAATTATTTTGTGTCACCGCTATGTACCGCGTTTCTGTAACAGCATTATTATGATGATCATAAATAATACATAGTAGTTTTACCTAGATTATTATAATGTATTTATTATCTTTTAACATATTTGAAAAGAATATTTTTTTTTTAATTATACAGTTATAGTTGCCTTTGAATATTGTAACTACATTATGTAATAAAGTAATAATCTTGATTGTGTTTGATAGTATTCAAACTTAGTGCAATTATAATTTAACCCCATCAAAAAATGATGTAATAATTTATAGGCATTTTTTGAATTAATTTAACTACGTTAGCATTTTTTTATTGCATTTACTATTGATGATTTTGACTATATTTGATAATTTTATTCAATTTTAAAACAGTTATAAATTAATGAAATTAAGAAAATGCAATTATAATTTACCAGCAAGTTTTGGGTAAATTTAACTATATTTGAAGATTTTTAACCACATTTATGTGATAAAGTAATAAATTTGGCTACATTTCAGGAATTTATTCAATCTTAATACAATTAAAATTTAACTACATTAATAAAATGCAGTTATAATTTAATGACAATTTTGAATTATGCTTGGTAGAAATTGAATATTTCAGTTATATTTATGTGATGCAGTAATAATTTTGGTTGTACATGATGATTTATTTGAGCTTACTGTAGTTAAAATTTAAATGCATTAAGCAAAAGCGGTTATTATTTTGCAGTATTTTTGGAATTAAGAAATTATTGTTTTGAATATTTTAACTGCATTTGTGTGATGCAATACTAATTTAGCTGTAGTAATAATTTTGTTTGATGTTAACGATAGTTATTTAACCGCATTATGAAAATATAATTGAAAAATGAATTTTGATTTTTGATAGCTTGAGATGATTAAATAATGACTTCACATAATTAATGCTTGATTCAACCGTGCAGCTCAGCGTTTAATACATTGCTTCCAGGTTTGATGACATAATTTGGCTAAGTTTACTCAATTTCGTTTACAATTACGATGATCAATAATACAATAAGCATATAAGTTGTATTCGGGCTTAAGGTAGATGCACAGTTTAAGTGCTGGGTCAAAACATATGTTGTAGTGAGAATAATGTTAATAACCACCTATAAGAGTTTATTTTTTATTTTTTGCAGTAAATTTTAAAATCACTTGCACCACCACCGTCGGAAAACTTCTAGAAAACAATTGATAAATATATCTTTGTATAGATGATTATGTAGTCATAGTTTGATTATTAGATATAGTTATTAGGTCAGACGAGCAGTGAGAGAATTTAGTAATAATATTGCATCAATGACACTTTTGCCTTTTTTGGCTGCAGGTACAAATACCTTCAATGGTTAAAATAATTGACTGATGTAATGCATCTATTAAGTCCAAGAAAACATCACCTATTTGCGCTCAAGCCAATATCATACACGCGTTGCTAGCAGTTATTTCTGAGGCTAAAAAATGAATGGACTTCTCACAATTGTTCTCTTCTGTATGTTTTGGATATTTTCAAATATTGGTTACTGCGACCAGCTATATGCCGTGTTTTGTACCATGCATCGACATAGATCAGATTCGGTGAACAATAGTAATTTATATTGGAACCCATGTTGTTTTCTTATTGCATCATCATTTCTATTTCAATTGAATCTTCTGTTTTACTACTTTTCCCCTGTACTACATCTGTTGCTTTTTTCTTTTTTCTTTTGCTCCCTTTTTTCAGCTGTTGACAAATACTTTTCCTGACTGATTACAAATTTCATCCTATTACTATATTTCTCCCAATTGCAAAAAACTTTTGTTACTCTTATTTAATTGAATCGAACTGCACTATGTCTTTGTGTCTGCAGTTCACAGTGAATACTTCAACTATATCTATGCACATTGAAGCAGCTGTGTAATTGCAAAAGCAACAACATTGGTGTTATATGCCACAGTGAATATATCTATGCATTAGCGGATAAATTTTTAACACATTATCCTCTAAATAGTCTGTGAACTTTAACATATTCACTGTAATTATTTTGTTCGATTTTAATTGTGATTATCATAACCAAATATATCTATGTATTCTTTATCCTACCAAATTGTTATTCATGATGTAACACTATCGTTCAACAATGTTTTTTCATTACCACCGTATTAAATTTCTTATACATTTGGATATGACCTATGCAACAACAATATTTTTTCAACATCCGTGTGCGAAGCACGGGTTCACACTAGTTAATATAGAATATACCTACAAATAATGTTAAAATTTATAAAATTAATGTCTTGAAGTCATTGAAGTGGTTTGCGCTTCATGTTAACATAGGATATTGGATTACTGTTTCTGTGAAAAATGTGTCATGTTCACACTTGCGTCCAATTTAAGTGCAATTGCAAGTAGTGCTATATCTTTCTTTATGTTTTGAGCATAATTGTTTTGCTATCATTAGCATGTGTGTGAGTGTGTGTGATTGAACCATGTCAGGGCCATCAATTTGTAAACTTGATAAAGATAAGTTAACTGAAAATTAGTTCATTTTAAAAGATAACTGAGAATTTTACTAGCATGAGTAGTTAGAGATGTCTAAGTTCTCCATCATCTATTACAACTTTGACTAATCAAAGCTCAAAAAACTATTGTAGTGCTAACATAATTGGTATTTTAGTGCTACCGGTTGGTTTAAAAATTGATTTGAAATCTATTGGTTTATTATTTGGATTCAGTTATTTTATTTGAATATACTCTTTAATTATACAAAAAATTTGTTGATGTAGCAAGCTACATTGTTAAGTCCTTAAGAATATTTGAAATAGTGAAAATCATCACTGCACTTATTTTATTATCTTTGTTTTGTAGCAGCTATGTGGTAAAGATATCGTTCAACGATCAAATGTAGGTCCATTTGGAGAAAACTACACTGTCTTTTCTATAAACCATATATGTAATTGGTAGCTTGAAATTGAAGATAGTATTGAAGATGCCCTTCGCAAATATAAAATCATTGCATTATGATTTTATATGTGAAAATATATATGAAATAAGCTACTAACAAATTATGCTAAGACTACTTTATAGCTTTTTGCTCATCAATGCTTTATAATGCCTAGACGTGGTCCATGCTTGAAAATAAACCAAAATTTATGGGCACATGGCATGAATGGAGAATGTGTACTATATTTGTAAACAAAACATTATACATGATTTGAAACATGTACATTATGATTAGATGCAGGCCCACCTGGACGTACATACATACTCGTTATATTTTATATTAATTAATTAAGGTCAGGCAGTAATTGGAAGAAAGAAATACACATGCGTCATAAATACCACAATCACAAGTACATTAGTCATTAATACATGCGGAAAAAAATATTAAGCTACCTATAGGCTAAAGTTCACATCCTATGAGAAACATTAAATTAAATAGTATACATGAGCATATATAAGCCAAATAAAAATTAGTATGTTATATGTACTGTTAAAATAGGTGCTCACCTGGACATAAACCAATTTAATGGTGCACTATTTCCAATTGGAAATAAAATGAGGACTCCAACGCTTTACCAATAGACAAACCAAGATTGTCTATCTTTTAAGAATGGAGATGAGCTACGTCAAGCATTATACAAACTGAGAATGAAAATTTATATTAGTTAATATCACAATTTTACGATCTAAGTAATTCATGATATGTCCAATTTTTTTTTTTTTATTAATATAGAAGAATTAGACTTTAGAGAGAGGATTTACATAATAAATTTGGAACATCTGCATGTTTGTTTTTAAAATTATTATCGCCAAATATAGAACATTAGTTAAAAAAAGGAAATTACATAATGATAATGGATAAATACATGTTTATTTTCAAGACTCTTATCCCTAAAATTAAAACATGTACAATAGTGAGAGTATATTCATTAAATTAAGGATCATGCGTAACATATTTGACTTCAACAACAATATCTACGAAAAAAGAAAAATTATTTCTTCTGTGCATGTTAATTAGCATCAAGAAAGTAGACTTATAATATCATTATACTTATATTTATACTTAAGTAGACTGGCATCATCTATAATAAGCATCTACTTCCTGTATTTGATTTCTTCTGATTGTAATGGTCGGTTGCTTTGCATCTTCATGATTACAAACCTAAATTTCTAAGATGTATAAGGGTACTTGTTTGTGTATGTGTCTAATACCGCTCTAAAGTATCCAGTTCTTGAATATTAAAAAACCAAACTTATTGTAAAATTCTAAGTTGCCCAAATTATTCTATTTTCTAAAAATTACAAATATTGACAACAAAATAAGAGCATAACCAACAATGGCTTGTTCAATTACAAAACTAGACACAGAGCAATCAGTTGTGGCTTGTTCAGTTTGCTGTGTTTGGTTCAAATTAGTTTCGTGGCTAGTTGAGTGAACATAGACTGCTTTTTATAACGGCGAAGTCTTCGCCGTTATAAGTATATAACGGTGAAGTCTTTGCTATTATAAATAAATTTATAATGGCAAAGATTTCGCTGTTGTGTATGTAACAGTTAGGGTTATATATTTATAATGGTGAAGCTAGAATTTCCCATTATAAATGGAATAATTTATTTTTAAACCAGTCCGTGAATGGTTCTACCCTTTACCTAAATGCGCAGCTTGTTCGCTCAGTTCAAAAACTGGAGAGAGCGAGGTGAATAGGTCGGGTTGTTGGTGATGGTCTTAAACTCTACAATAATATATTGATTCATCAATACCTTCATATAGGATTTGAAAGCATGAGAGGCATATCTTAAGAATGTTAATAAATAATAATTCTTCAAAATAAAGCCCAATCATGAAAAATTACTTGCAGAAACATATGAAAATAGGAACAGAAATCATTAAAATTCAGATGGAAATAATATTCTCCTGAACCATATATTACAGCTACAATTCAAACAAAAAAAATTTCAAGGTAAATGAATAAGGTGAGAAGAAATCCTACCCAAATACATAGTTGCATACATCAATCCATCCGCTATTTACAAACATAAATCTAAGCTTTCTCCATTAATATCTCGTAGAAAAATAAAAAACTATATGGAATAAAATCCGAAACTCAAATTAATAGTAACTTTTGAAAGTAATCCAAAACCATATGAGAAGTGAGAGAGGAAGTATTATCCAAACCCTTTTTCACCTTTCTTCAACCCAAACTTTTGCACAACGCCATACGCAAAATACTATTCTCTAATTATGAATGATTTTTTGTTGAATTTTCACTAGTTCATGAGTTTGAAAAATGTGGTGAGAAGGAAACGGGGACAAAAGTGAGATAACAAAGTGATGCATATGCATTTTGGGACGGGTTGAGGACGTGGTAAGGAAATGGGCTATGGATGTAATGTAGAAGGAGAAGACAAATCTACCTTTATTCTTATGTCATAAATATAAACATATTCCAAACTAAGAGAAATGTCAGTTTTGATAGTCCTAAAAAACTTCAAAAGAGACGGTATTTGCTTTATATATAAGATATATTAATTAATAAAATGATAATAACCACACCAAACATGTCCACTTGTAATACTTTTTCATTCCAATTTGTAAGGGTTATAACCGTTACAAATTTCTAATGGATATTTCTGTGACAAGCATTTATAAAGGTTATTTTTGTTACCAAATTTGGTAATTTCGAATATATTCAGAAGTACAATGGACAGAATTGTCATTTTATCTGTTATTATTCCTTGCCCATTTTCTCACACTTCTTACTCTCTTTTCTGCATTCGCTATAAATCAAAATTTCACTCTAGGGTTTTCGCCCCGTCCATTACGCCACCTTCGCCTCTAGCGCCCCCTCCGCTGGGTCGGCCTTTGCCCAGAGCAGGAAAAGAAGCTGCTTTAGTCGGCAAATTCATAGGGCACAAACAAGTCTCGTTTCTTTGCATGCTGAATAAAACAATCATGGTTGCTCCTAAAAAATATCGTTTAGATCAAACTTTGAAGGCTCGAAGGGCAGCTGCATCGACCCATGTGGAAGACAAATCAACAAGCAACAACGCAGCGCATGTAGCAGGAAGCAAAGATCGTTGAAGGCTATTTCAGGTTTGGGTTTTAATTTTTAAAATCTGGTAATTTCAATCGGTAGTAATTTTGATTTCAATTTTCCAATTTGGTGGTTGCTGAATTTGGATGAAGGGAATTATCAGTAATTCTTAATTGATTTATAGTTCTATATTGACACAAAGAATGACTAACTATTTTCGGTTTGGGAAGAAGGCAAATAGATGTAAGGGTAGATTTGAAGTTAAGTGTTATCGAAGTTAAGTGTAGGTTTTATACTCAAAGAACCATACGTCTCTAAGAAAGATTCAATTTTTTGTTCACGATTTTTTATCGTTTTATGGTAAAATGTTTTGAGAATTCTTCTAGGTGGGAAGCAAAAGAATGAGGACAAAACCTATTATCATAAAGGTTGCTGAACCAATGCAATACCTGTAGATAAAAAAAGTACGAATTCACGTGATACTTAGTTTTAATTTGGTTAATTTACGGCATGTAAATTAAATCTGAACTCATAAATGATGAAAGGTCTTACAATAGAGGAAACTGTAAGTAAACTTGAGCTTTAAAGTTGTAAAGGTTCAAAAATTCAGACTTTGGTAGTATTTATCATGCCGTCCTTTTATGCTTTCAAGTACTTTCTTAGGCCATTTCATTTATTCAAACACTCATGCTAATTTATTTTAGTTAGTTGACCATTTTATTCGTCCAAATAGTGTAAGTTGTACAGTGTTTGCTTATTTTTTTCACTTATATTGGACTTTTTTCTTTCTAATATATCGTTAGTGTTGTTCTATAAAGAGTTGGCTCCTAAAAAGTTTTATTTTTTTATCTTACTAATGGAAAATGTTGATATCAATTAGTTAAGTGCTCCGTTCAATGGTAGCAGTCTACATGAATTAGTTGACATATATTGTGATAAATATAAATGATTTCCTATATTGTAATGCAATGACAGTTAACATATATTAGCCAACATATACTATGAAAATTCCAGAAATTAGCAATCAACATATGTTAATAGAAATGACTGTTCCAAATTTAGCTCAATTGCTTGAGTTTTATACCTTCAGCTATGCAAACAAAGATGTGAATCTTTTACTGGGTTGCGTGTTAGTCTAGGCTGATCCATAAAAGTGTGCCCAAAATTTGGTACTTCTTTTATCATAGAACTTTTTTCTCCATGTTTCATTAAGCTGTGTTTTTAAGTATTACCTATAACTTGATGTGTTAATTGCTTTCTGTGTGATATAAAATGACCGTGTTTTCAAACAAATTTGCCACTTAATGCTTTTTACGTAATTTTGTGCTATATATTTATTTATTTTATGTGCGTTAAAGATTTTGTCATTAAAATGAAAGGGCAAGGAATGGTAAGTAAGTTTCTTGGCATCATACTGCATAGCCTTGGGCTACATGCAGTGGCTCTATACTCGGTTGGGTTTTGATACCTTTATAGTATATCATTTCTAGAGCATTATGTTGAACTTTTAAACATCATGCATGCTAAGAAAAACATATTATTGGTTCAATAACTTATGTTATTTAGTAAGGAGATGTATGATTTGTTATCTATAACTTTTGTTTTATGGCTTTTAGATATATACTTTACGTTTGTGTTAATCTTGGAGACTTTCATAGAGGTGTGAACTCATAAAAGCACTTTGCACTTGGCGTTTGGATTTGATATCATGAAAATTGTTTGTACCAAAAATGGGCACAACACTCTTCGGAAGTTTTTAAAGAGATAAAAGTGAAAATGAAAATTAAAACTGTGAATTATCTAACAAAAACTCCAAATAACAAAAAGTAAATTGCAAAGACAAGCGATTTAGAGTGGTTCGGCGTTTTGCCTACGTCCACTATTGATGCAGCGCAACCTCTATTTAGCCAAGGTATAAGTCGTCTACGACTCAAGGAGGCGTTGATGAGTCGTCCACGACTCAACTGGACAACCAAAGGTGGAGATATAAGTCATCTACGACTTAGGAGCAATGATATGAGTCGTCCACGACTCATAGAGACAGGCATGAGTCGTCTACGACTCAAGGAAGCGGTGATGAGTCGTCCAAGACTCATAGAGGCAGGCATGAGTCGTCTACGACTTATGGAGGCGGTGATGAGTCGTCCACGACTCAACTGGATGACCAAAGGGAAAGATGTGACGAGTTTACGACTTAACAAGGAGATGAGTCGCTCACGACTCAAGGGGAAGGATACACAAGTGATAAGTCGTCCACGACTCAAGGGAGAAGCTGGTATGAGTCGTCCACGACTTAAGGAAGGTAATGAGTCGGCACCGAGTTACGACTTAGTTAAGTCGAACTATCTTGAGGCGCTGGAACCTAAAACCGTGGAATCTCCTGCCGTTTTAATCTGACCCGTTGATGTCTTAAGTCGCTGATAATGATGAGTCGTCTGATTGTAAGTCATGAGTCGTCTGTACATATGTATGAGTTGTATGTCGTTAAACTGTGTTGTAAGTTGATAAGTCGTCAACGACTTAAGGTGAGTCGTCTGTTTTGTAATAAGTCGTATATTTTGGCTGCGTCATAAGTCGGAGTGTGATGAGTCGTGTGTTGTTAGTTTGTACATCTTGTTAAGTCGTGTTGTTATCTGATGAGTTGTAAACGACTCATGATGAGTCGTAGGTCGTAGGGGATAAGTCGTCACCGACTTATGACTTGTACTTTTTCTGTTTTGGTGTGTTGTAGCCTATAAATAGGCAAGATGAGTCATTTGTAAAGGTTGTTGATTTTTGAATAAAATTCTCTTTTGATTGCTTTGTGCTTTCATTTAAATTGGTAGTTGAGTGTAATCTCCTATCTCCTCTTTCGGATAATCGAGTGCGCTCGATTCAACGATTGTAGAAGCCGATTCGCGGAATCAAGTGCGCTTGATCAACGCTTGAAGAATTGAAGATCTTCGAACCCGGTATCGTGCGCGATCAACGAGTTCAGGATAGCTAGAATTCGGTATCTTCGGATCAACGAATTCGGGCATTTCAGCATCTTCCAATCCACCGATTGCTACATTCAACGATCTACATCATTTTTGTAATATCCGCTGCGCCAGTTTTGGTATCAGAGCCTGTTCTAGACAATCATAGCTAGATCGAGACTTGGAGCCTAATCATTTTGAAGTTGGGCCGTGGTAAGCAAGTGAGGCCAAGAGTAAGAGGAAGAAGAGTCATCATTATTCGAAGATTGTTTGATCGGATTTGCATTGGAGGCCGAAACTTTGTCCATCGTGTTCATCGCGATTTGCTACAAAGTGGAAGTTTTCGATCCATTTCATTTCGGATCAAAGTGCGAAAAGTGTTTGAATTTGAAGTGTTTGAGAATTTGTGAAGTTTTCGAGTATGCCGCCAAGAAGAGCTAATCGCCACCAAAACGTAGAAGCTTTGTATCGAAGAGAAGAAGCTGATGAGATGGAGCAAAGAATCAATGAGAATTTTAGTGAGAAGCTTAATGAGGGAATTGGCCGGTTAGAGAGGCTTATGACGGAGATGAATCAAAATCGGAGAAGGGTTTCACCAGAATCTAACCATGGGGGTAGTAGAGTCTCGCCACATTCCAATCGAGATAGAAGTGTTGAAAATGATCAAGGGCGTGGGAGGAACGTGAATGATCGTGAACGGAGGAATGTCGATAGAAGGGATGAAGGTGGAAGGCGTAATGGTAGTAGAGATGTTGGTGGTCAGAATCGACATCGTTATGCATCTGATTTTGAAGAGGAGTATGATGGTGGTAGTATTCAAGGAAGAGGTCAAGGAAGAAACTATTCTGAGTATGATCACAAGTGGGAATCGGGGATGAAGACTGAAATTCCTGAATTCAAAGGTGGTATGCAAGCGGAGGAGTTTCTAGATTGGATAGCTAATGTTGAGGAGATTTTTGACTTCAAAGAAGTTCCAGAACATCGTAGAGTGAAGTTGGTTGCTACAAGGCTAAGGGGTAGAGCTTTGGCATGGTGGCAGCAGACCAAGCTTACACGTGAACGAATGGGAAAGTCAAAAATTGAATCTTGGGAGAAGATGAAGAAATTGATGAAAGCAACGTTCTTACCTTACAATTATCAATCTTTGATGTATCAACGTTTGCAAAACTTGAGACAAGGAACAAAGACAGTTAATGACTATGCTGATGAATTCTATCAACTTATTGCAAGGAACGATATTATGGAAACAGAAGAGCAGCTGACATCTAGGTTCATTGGGGGATTGAGAATGCAGATTCAGGATATGGTGAATATGTTCGATCCAAGATCTGTAGCGGAAGCACATCAGAAAGCGTTGGCTTGGGAGAAGCAGGGTAGACGAGGAGGTGGTGTGTTTACTAATTCCAGCAATCAAATGAAGGGTGTTAGTGGGGGTTCTAACATTTCTAAACCTATCAGTAGACCAGTGGTGAAGGAGGTTGAGAAGGCGAAAGTTAACAATGGGTTTAAATGTTACAATTGTCAAGAATTGGGTCATAAAAGCAGTGAGTGTCCAAAGCCAAAGAAGAGAACCATGATTGCAGAAGTTGAGGATGAGGATGTTGATGGAGATTGTTCTAATCCAGCTGAGGAGGATGAGCAGGATATTGCGTCAGGAGACGAAGGTTGTAACCTAATGCTGAGGAGATCGTGTTTAACACCGAAGCAGGAGGAAGCTAGTTGGTTGAGGAGTAATATCTTTCAGTCAACATGTACTATTCTGGGGAAGGTGTGTAAGTTTGTGATTGACGTAGGAAGCTGTGATAATATTATTTCAACCAAAGCTGTGACAAAGTTGAAATTGAAAACAGAGAAACATCCGAGTCCATACAAGTTAGCATGGTTGAGAAAAGGAGGAGAAGTGAAAGTGGATAGACGAGTTCGTGTTCCATTCTCTATTGGGAAGAAATACAAAGATGAAATATGGTGTGATGTAGTAGAGATGGATGTTTGCCACTTATTATTGGGAAGACCATGGCAATATGATCGAGCAGTACTACATGACGGTCGGACCAATAGCTACAGTTTTATGTTTAAAGGCACGAAGATTATCTTAGTTCCGAAGAAGAGATCACAAGAAGAAAGTAAGTCCGAAGAAATCGAAGAGCTGAAAACTTTATTATCTTTGAAGGAGTTTGTTAAGGAGGTTGAGGAAGAACCAGAAGTATTCTTGTTGATTGGACGAGAAAGCAGTGAAGAGGTTGAAATTCCAGAAGAAGTTAAACCAGTTTTGAAAGAATTTGACGATGTATTTCCAGAAGAGTTACCAACGGAGTTGCCACCGTTGAGGGACATTCAACATCAAATCGATCTTGTTCCAGGAGCTGTATTACCTCACAGACCACACTACAGAATGAGTCCGAAGGAACATGAAGAGTTACAGAGGCAGGTAGAAGAATTGCTTGAACAGGGGCGTGTGCAGGAGAGTCTGAGTCCTTGTGCTGTATCGGCTTTATTGGTACCCAAGAAGGATGGGACGTGGAGGATGTGCACTAACAGTCGAGCATTGAATAAGATTACCGTGAGATATAGATTTCCAATGCCGAGGTTGGATGACTTGTTAGACCAAATAAGCGGAGCTACTATATTTTCGAAGATTGATTTGAAGAGCGGATATCATCAAATTCGTATCAGACCAGGAGATGAGTGGAAGACTGCTTTTAAAACCAGGGAGGGTCTATACGAATGGTTGGTCATGCCATTTGGTTTATCCAATGCACCAAGTACTTTCATGAGGGTGATGAATCAGATTTTTCGACCGTTCATTGGGAAATTTGTGGTGGTGTATTTCGATGATATTTTGATTTACAGTGGGAGTCCAGAGGAACATTTGAATCATCTTAGAGAGGTGCTGATGGTATTACGACAAGAACAATTCTATGCTGCAACGAAGAAATGCGTGTTCATGACGCATAGTGTTTTATTTTTGGGATATGTTGTTTCAAAGAAAGGTATACAGGTGGACCAGAGTAAAGTTGAGGCGATCAGAAATTGGCCACAGCCCAAGATGATAACGGAAGTTCGTAGTTTCCATGGGTTGGCTTCATTCTATCGAAGGTTCATTCCACACTTTAGTAGTGTGATGGCACCTGTGACAGATTGTATGAAAGGCAAACAATTTTCATGGTCAGAAGAAGCAGGGAATGCTTTTGGGAAGATCAAGGAATTGCTGACGTCTGCACCAATTCTAGTATTACCAGATTTTCAGTTGGTGTTTGAACTACATACTGATGCATCCAAGGTTGGGATTGGAGGGGTGTTGAGTCAGAAGGGACGTCCAATTGCATATTTCAGTGAGAAGTTATCAGGAGCGAAGATGCGATACAGTACATATGATGTGGAGTTTTATGCTGTTGTACAATCTATCAAACACTGGAGACACTATCTATTTCAGAAGGAGTTTGTTCTTTACACTGATCATGAAGCATTGAAGCATTTGCAAGGGCAAGACAAGATTTCAGCGAGACATGCATCGTGGATTGCATATCTGCAACAGTTTACTTTTGTTGTTAAACACAAGTCGGGGGTGACGAATCGTGTGGCTGATGCTTTGAGTAGGAGGAGTCATTTGTTGACTACACTGAAGGTTGAAGTGATGGGGTATGAAATGTTGCCAGAATTATTTACTAATGATCCTTACTTTGCAAAATTTGTTGAAAAAGTCAAGGAGGGAGAGACGGATGATTTCGTGATAGTAGATGGTTTTCTGTTCAAAGGGAATCGATTGTGCATACCGGAAGGTAGTTTGAGAATGAAAATTATCAAGGAATTACATGAAGAAGGGCATGTTGGAAGAGACCGTACCTTACAGTTAATTTCACAATCCTACTTTTGGCCATCGATGAGGAAAGAAGTAGAGAGGTTTGTGGAGCGTTGTCATATTTGTCAAGTTTCGAAAGGAACTGCGACTAATGCTGGTTTATATATGCCATTACCTGTACCAAATAAACCATGGGTTGATGTGAGTATGGACTTCGTGCTGGGATTACCGAGGACACAGCGTGGTAACGATTCCATATATGTGGTGGTGGACAGATTTTCGAAAATGGCACATTTTATTGCTTGTAAGAAGACGGCGGATGCTGTTCATGTTGCTCAATTGTTTTTCAAGGAGATCTATCGACTTCATGGATTACCAGAATCGATTGTGTCGGACAGGGATACTCGTTTTCTGAGTCATTTTTGGCTAAGTTTGTGGAAAATGGTGGGAACGAAGCTGAAGTTTAGTAGTGCTTATCACCCACAAACGGATGGACAGACTGAGGTGGTTAACAGATCATTGGGAAACTTGTTAAGGTGTCTTGTTCAAGATAATCTGAAGAGTTGGGATGCGAAGTTATGCCAGGCAGAATTTGCTCATAATCATGCTATGAATCGAAGTACTGGGTTCAGTCCATTTCAGATAGTATATTCGAGCGTACCGAAGGGACCATTGGACTTAACGGTAGTGACACAATCAAAGAAGACAATTAAGAAAGCTGCAGATTTTGTTGAAGGGCTGACGGAGTGTCATAAAATCGTTCAAGAACGACTAGAGAAAGCAAATGAGAAGTATAAACAATCGGCAGATTTGAAACGAAGGAATGTTGAATTTCATGAAGGTGATATGGTTTATGCGGTATTAACAAAAGATCGTTTTCCAGTGGGCGCATATAACAAGTTGAAAGCCAGAAAATTTGGTCCGGTGGAAGTTGTGAAACGAATCAATGAAAATGCTTATAAACTGAAGCTGCCAGATGATGTGTATACATCTGACGTATTCAATGTTAAACATCTTGTACCATATCATGTGGATGAGTTTGTTGGGGATGAAGAGTGTGCAAATTCGAGGTCGAATTTCTCTCAACCTGGGGAGGATGATGCAGCGCAACCTCTATTTGGCCAAGGTATAAGTCGTCTACGACTCAAGGAGGCGTTGATGAGTCATCCACGACTCAACTGGACAACCAAAGGTGGAGATATAAGTCATCTACGACTTAGGAGCAATGATATGAGTCGTCCACGACTCATAGAGACAGGCATGAGTCGTCTACAACTCAAGGAAGCGGTGATGAGTCGTCCAAGACTCATAGAGGTAGGCATGAGTCGTCTACGACTTATGGAGGCGGTGATGAGTCGTCCACGACTCAACTGGATGACCAAAGGGAAAGATGTGACGAGTTTACGACTTAACAAGGAGATGAGTCGCTCACGACTCAAGGGGAAGGATACACAAGTGATAAGTCGTCCACGACTCAAGGGAGAAGCTGGTATGAGTCGTCCACGACTTAAGGAAGGTAATGAGTCGGCACCGAGTTACGACTTAGTTAAGTCGAACTATCTTGAGGCGCTGGAACCTAAAACCGTGGAATCTCCTACCGTTTTAATCTGACCCGTTGATGTCTTAAGTCGCTGATAATGATGAGTCGTCTGATTGTAAGTCATGAGTCGTCTGTACATATGTATGAGTCGTATGTCGTTAAACTGTGTTGTAAGTTGATAAGTCGTCAACGACTTAAGGTGAGTCGTCTGTTTTGTAATAAGTCATATATTTTGGCTGCGTCATAAGTCGGAGTGTGATGAGTTGTGTGTTGTTAGTTTGTACATCTTGTTAAGTCGTGTTGTTATCTGATGAGTTGTAAACGACTCATGATGAGTCGTAGGTCGTAGGGGATAAGTCGTCACCGACTTATGACTTGTACTTTTTCTGTTTTGGTGTGTTGTAGCCTATAAATAGGCAAGATGAGTCATTTGTAAAGGTTGTTGATTTTTGAATAAAATTCTCTTTTGATTGCTTTGTGCTTTCATTTAAATTGGTAGTTGAGTGTAATCTCCTATCTCCTCTTTCGGATAATCGAGTGCGCTCGATTCAACGATTGTAGAAGCCGATTCGCGGAATTAAGTGCGCTTGATCAACGCTTGAAGAATTGAAGATCTTCGAACCTGGTATCGTGCGCGATCAACGAGTTCAAGATAGCTAGAATTCGGTATCTTCGGATCAACGAATTCGGGCATTTCAGCATCTTCCAATCCATCGATTGCTACATTCAACGATCTACATCATTTTTGTAATATCCGCTGCGCCAACTATGAAGTTTGATGATTTTATTGCTCGATACTTGAAGGTTACAGTAGTTTATAATGTAATACAACGGAATTTAAATGCTAAGTGTCAATCTAAAGCAGCGGCGGTGTTCTGGAGTAGATCTGGCAGAATCTGGGCGCTCTTCAGTACTTAGAATTATCCGACCCCTTTTCTGAATGACCAGGGGCTCTATTTATAGGTGTAGGAGGCTGATATTTCGCCTAAAATGAGGGGAGACCAGTTCTGGTACGTCAGGGGGCCCACATGGCCGAAATCTGGAGATCCGGGCCCACTTTGGGATCGATTCAACCCTTGGTTCGAATCGATCAAGAAATCATCCAATCGAGCTGAAATTTGGTGTGGACATTTTTTGATGTGCATGCAAGCTTCTGTGAAAATTTCGTAGCATTTGGACTTGTAGATCTTGAGTTATGAGCGATTCAAGTTGGAGTTCATCGCCTTATGGATCCGTTCGAATCGATGTGCTTCGAATCCATAGGTTCGAATCGATGGTGTTGCACGTGAAGATAGTGACGTGTTGCGTGTGCTTCGGGTCAATCCAGCTTTCGCTCCGAGTTTTACTGAGTCAACTCCGTGTATCTCGCTACTTTGACTCGATAGATCCGAGGGGATGGACTCGAAGATAGGTGTCTTCGAATCGATCAAGGCATATTACGTTCGATCGATTCGAAGCTGCCTCATGAGATGGAGTCGAGGTCCTTATGACTGCATGGATTCGAAGGATCCTTCCTTCGATGGATTCGAACTATGGTGTATGCGAGGATGGATTCGAACTTAAGGCATATGAGGACTTGCTTGATGGAGTCGAAGGCGGTGAATGCTCCAATGGATTCGAAGCTATCGGTTTCGCCTGATGGAATCGAAGCAATTCTCCTTTGACCGATCCGAACCAGCCTCTTTCTCATGGATACGAGGCAATGCTTGTCTGATGGATTCGAACATAGGCTCCGCCTATGGATTCAAATTAAGGATGTTCTACTCCATCTTTTGTCGACAATATCTCGAGCATACGAACTCGGATTGACTTGAAACTTGGATCGTTGGTTCCCACGGCTTTGCTTGACGTGCCTTATCAATTGTAGCCCGATCCGGACTTGAACAAATTTCATCGATATCCGTAGCGATCCTTGCGTGTAATCGATTTCCGAGACGATCTGTCACCGGTATCTAGTCAAGTCCTTGGTGTCACGGCCTTGCCAAAAGGCGGGATAACATTTGCCCCCCAAAGTACGTCTTGTGTAAACATGACGTGCTTTGAAAAGCTGCAGTCTCTCATTGGATAGCTACAACATGCTTTATCGAAAGTTGCCTTCTTTGCTGTTGTAACCAATCGTTGTATGATCATGATCGGCTGTTAGGTTTTTTGAGTCATGACGGGACGAACGTTTGATTCCTGTAGATGATAAAGACCAAAAAATTAGTCAGAAATACGTGCATACATGTATTATCTTGACTTTGGTTAACGTTGCGTGACTGCAAGTTGTTGTCAGTTCGGTTTGCTATCGAAATCTGCATCGATCCTCTCCTGAACCGATTTGAGATTCGAGCTAAAATATTGCTTTTATGATTGCCTATGATCATCCTCTTGTATTGATCCTCTCCTGAATCGGTACAAGAGTGGACAAGCAATTTTTCATATTGAAACGATTCGTCCATTTGACCGATGGTATTTGATGGATTCGAAGCTATGTTTCTTGATCCGCTTCGAGTTGATGGTTTCGAAGTGGGTACTTTGAATCGATAGTGCACAGTGACCTAGGTTCATCTTCTGTTAACTTTTTTTGAATCGATGGTTCTTCGAATCAATACTGCGCGGATTCGAAGTTCTCTGAGTTGGTGGAGTCGAAGTCGCGAATGCTCGAACCGATGTCTTTTCGAAACGATGGTTCGTGGGGTTTGTGCATCGAGTCGATGTTGTCTCGTATCGATATTGCTGAAATGGATTCGACGTTGTAAAGGGTTCGAAACCGGATGGATTCGAACTGGTGGAACGACTCTGTGTCGTGATGGATTCGAACTAGTGGCTCACAATGGATTCGTACTTGCCGCAACGAATCGATTCGATTCGATTTTCTCACCTGTAGAAGCCGGTCAGATATACCGGGAGGCGAATCGCCATATTTCCCCTATATACCGGGGTCCTATTCACTTCTCACTTTTTACTTTTTCCCATTGCTTCAGCTGTTTCTTCGAATCAATCCTTCAGACTAGGAACTTCCACGCCTTCGTTCGAATCGATAACATCCTCCCAAGCTTTTGTTTATAATCGAATCCAATCAGGTAAATATGGAACCGATTCGAGTGTAGAACGTAAAAATTTGGAATTCTTGGCAGTGACCCCATCTTATCTTCTGAAAATTTTGAAGGATCGTCAGATCTGGAATGGGTCGAATTGATAGACTTGGGGAAAGAAACTTGTCATGGTGGACATCGTTTTTGTTCACAGCTTCGCATCGATCTGGGAGCAATTTGTTCGAATCGATTCTAAGTGTCAGATTTTGAATCGATGATCATGAAAGAAAATTGTATCGAAGCGATCGATTTGAAGCAATGCTGCTATAATTGAGTCGAAGACATGATATTCCGATCGATTCGAAACTGCACTAGATTCATGGATTCGAAGTATCTGTCCTCCCTTAGGCTCTATCGATTCGAACCGCATGGATTCGAACATCTGGACCTTGTTTCCTTCGAATCGATTCGTATCGATTCGATCCAATGGATTCGAACTTCTGGGTCTGAATGTTCCGATTTTCGAAACCCACATCCTTCCGATTTGCTCCAACATCTGAACTACGACCAATCTCAAGTTGAAATTTGACAAATTTAACGAGCTTTAGCACATTTGACTCCGACGAGCTTCGGCCTTGCATAGTTGAACATGACTGTAAAACTTGAACTTGAATTTCCTTTGAAGCTCGTCGATGGAACTATGACTTAACCAATAATACAACTGATTTATACACGAAGTTGGTTCGTAGCGTTTGGATGGTGTGGAAGTGACGGTCAGCGATGACGGTCATCTTCGTTCTCAAATTCCCAAGTTATGTTGTACGAACATCTTGCTTTATTCTGTTAAATCTGCTTAAGTGATGCACAGCACTTGCACTGCACGACACGTTCACACATACTACACTGGGGCATGCGCGGGCAGTTTATGAACTTAACGTTGCTTTCTGATGAGTTAGCTAATTATGGAATCTTCGAGCTCCCAACAACAAGAGGCACAGAGCTCGACTCCTCCGGTGCTTGAGATTCCCGATATTCCTGCCGATGTAATCGATCCAGCTCCAGATGAATTGCCAGAGGCTATATTTATTGAGGACCCTGTTGATTCGGTTCAGTCTAACATCTCTGAATCCTTATTGGGACGAATATGCTTAAAGCATAACATATCTCTAGGTGACGTATTATTGCCCAGTGCCACTGATAGACCGCACAATCCGCCTGAAGGATATACAGCATTCTACCGTCATGCTTGTGCGGCCGGAACTCTTCCTCCTTTCAATCAATATATTAGAGGGATGCTATCATATTTAGGAATCGCTCCTTCACAACTTCATCCCAACGGGCACGCGTTGCTGAACAGTGCCTTTGTCATATTTATGGACTGTCTCTTCCGCCCGCCGAGGCCCTCCGAGATCAGACACATATTTAACTTCAAGAGTAGGGGTGATAGCCCGTCTTTTACATTTTTGGAGGCAGTTAGGAATTGCCAAGTTGTAGTTGGAGCTTGGACCCGACTGAGTTATTTCAAGAACGAGTGGTTCTATGTTCGATGCCCTCCGGGTTTCGCTAGGCGATGGTTGTCTAGACGTAAGCGCCTTAACCTGTTTTCTTGACCAATAGCTCTTTGGTATTAGAGTTGACATTTCATTCCCTTTACAGCCATTATCTCCAGACCCGATGGAGGGCGTTTCAAGGGTATCGTCCGAAGTCTTCAAGAAGTTCCAAGCGAGTTGAGACATATTAACTCGGTGCTGAACGATTATAACTTAAGAATTCTTGGTTTGATCAACATCAATCAAAGTATAGTCGTCGAGGGTTTTGCAAAGCCCGCCTCCAAGAAGGAAGATAAGAAGAAAACCAAGAAGAGAAAGGTGAAGAAGTCATTCGGAATTAGAATAATCGAGGCCAGTGACGAAGAAAGAACCCACACAGATTCGGAGCCGATGGCTGATCTCTCGGGAAACTTTGAAGAATCGGGAGAAAAACGGAAAGGCAAGGCCGCCGTTTCCAAAAAACTTAAGTCCAAGGGGGGAAAATCTATAGATGTGTTTCTTCCCGCTTCCGGAGTCATGATTTCTGAGGCCGCCTGTTCTCATTCGAGAGATTCTTTCAAAGGGCTTGACGATATTCCCATCCCAGATTATATATCGATTTCTCATAATCCTGGGTTGGAGGAATTTCAAGATGTCCTAAACATGAACGAGCCCTTTCCTTTAAGTGCGGTCAACACTTCCGGTCAGTTTGGGGGTTTACACATTTACACACACTTCCACAGCACTTCATGACTTTTGCATAGTAAACATTGCTTTATGGGATCTTAATCCGTAACTCTTTCTTATCGCAGGTGAGATGTCAGGACGTGGCTCTACTCTGGATAGGCTTCGAAATGTGCACCAATCTTCTCCATTTTACGATTCCTGCAGGAGAGAGACAGATAGGGATCATGGGCGAGGCTACTCAAGTCAAGAACGTTATGATAGAGATAGAGATTACTCGCGTGGCCGCTCTAGCTATGATTATTCTGACAAAGACCGGGGATACCAGTACCGACCTCGATCTCGCTCTCCTCCGCCTCCCAGGGCCCCAGTAGACCTCCCAGGGCCATCTCATCAGCAGCAGTTGCCTTCTCAATCTTCTCGGCCTGATGCTCAGCGGCCAAGAATGGAACCGACAGCAGCCGCTATAATTGAACAAGCTCCGGCTGAGTTGACAAGCGAGGGAGCTGCTAAACTTGCCCAAATGAAAAATGACTACCCTGAAATTTGCATGGATGGCTATGTCTTCCCTCCTAACTTTAAAAGAATTCCTCCGGACGCTGAGACCACTGCTCATAGTTATATCCATGACTTCTACGCTCAGTATAAGGAGTGGTACAAGGCAGCCGTGAAGGCTTCTAGAGTAGCTTTTGACCGGGCGAAGATTATTGCTGAACGCGATGCTGAAATTGCTAAACAGAAACGCATCATTGAAGTTTTTCAATCTGAAATGGAGACGTCCCGGAATTCCAAACTTCAAGCTCTCCAGAAGAACGAGGACGCCGTGGCCAAAATGGCTAGGATGCAACAAGAACACTGCGCCACGGTAGAAGAGATGGGCCACCGCAACACCACCATTGCAGCTGAGCGAGACTTAGCCGTTAAAGAGCTGAACGAGCTCAAGGCCAAATTTACTGAAATGGTGAAGGAGAAGGACGATGCAAACGCCGCTGCACAAGAAGCTTGCGATCAAGCAGTATCTCTCAGAGTCGAACTTGCTGTGGTGGCGGTCAAGTCTAAGTCTGCGGAAGCAGAAATCCAGGAAAAGATTTTAGAGGAGAGGTCCAGGCTGGACGCTGAGTTTGACGATCCCTTGGTCATGTACAACGCGAATGTGATGGAGCACAGAAATTTAGCATGGCTGGGAGATGACTCCATGATTCTATATAACGCCTGGACCCGGCTGGTGGACGAGAAGAGGGCAGCGCATCCAGATGAATCGCTTGATGACTTTGAGCTGGAGATGCGTCTGCTTACCAAGGAGGAGAGGAAAGTTCTTCATGAGGAGGTGATTTCTTTAGCAAAAGAGAGGCTTGGTGTTCAACCTCCAGAGACGGGTGAAGGCTCGGGGATCGCGCATCACGAGGAAAATGTTGAGGCTGTAATTCCAACATTACCTGAAACCACTGGTGCGGTTGATCCCCAGTCTGTTCCTGCCTATAATTCTGACCAACCATTATTATCTTCTGCCGAGGATTCTGCCCATGTTTCGGACCAGACCAAGGAAGGTATTTGAACGCTTCTCGTAGTTTAGTTGTGAAGAACCTTAAGAAACACACTTGGCTAACGATCTTCGTTTTGTCGCATTTCAGTGACTGAAGTCGTTGTTTCTGCGCCTCTTGCTCTATCAGTTCCATATCAAACACAAGGGGTTGTTTTTACTGAAGCCATCACGACTTCAACCTTGATCGGCGAAGAGGGAGATGCAAATATGTTTTCTTTCAGCGCTCAAATGATTGAGGAGCTTCTCAATGATCCCATCGATCCTTCCGTCAACCCGTCCGATGCTGTGAGTGGGGCTGCTCCGGCCGTTAGTTCATCTATGCCAGCTATTGGCACATCCGATGCGGCCCAAGTATCCCGTGAGGACGACGTTATTGCTGAGATCGATGCCGAGATGGCAGCAGGGAATGCTGGTATGAATCCGCCCGGGCCTGCCCCGTTAATGGTGATTTCACCGGGCGGTACCATAGTGATTGAAACTGCTCCTGTCCCTCCTCCTGCTACTACTCCTATGCCTCCAGCTCGACCTCCTAGAAGAATTTCCGTTGCCTCCAGTTCTGAGGAAGATGTTGACATTATATCGCTGTCGGAGGGCAAGCCTGAAAAGAGTAAGCGGTCGAGGAGAAAATCAGGCAGCGGATCTGGTGGGGCTACCCCGAAGAAGAAGATAAGGAAGAAGAAAGATTGAACTCTTTCTTTAAATCTCTGTTGCGTAGGGTAGCATTTTGTTGATTTTTCTATAGCCGTGTATAGGTGTGGATTCGGCTCCCACTAGTAGCAATTTTTTGAACCATTTTGTAATCAGATTCTTTTTGTTGATAGTGGAAATGAGAATGTATTCCCTTTTGTCTCCAACTTGTTATGTGTTATGGTTCTGCCCCCAGTATTGGGGATAAGTGTGGAGTTGATGTATGTTTATACTCCGCCTTGCGCACTGGGAGTACGGAGTTAGTTAATGTTTATACTCCAGTTCGCGCTCTCGGAAGCTGGAGTTTGTTGATGTTTATACTCTGGTTCGTGCTCTCGGAATCCGGAGTTAGTTAATGTTTATACTCCAGTTCGCGCTCTCGGAAGCTGGAGTTTGTTGATATTTATACCCAGCTCGCGCTCTCGGAGTACTCTGGGGTTTTGTGAATGTTTATTCTCCGTCTCGCGCTCTGGGAGTACGGAGTTGAATGAATGTTTATACTCCGCCTCACACTCTGGGAGTACGGAGTTAAGTAAAAAGTTCGTACCCAGCTCGCGCTCTCGGAGTACTCTGGGATTTTAGGAAAATGTTTATACTCCGCCTCGCACTCTGGGAGTACGGAGTTAGTTAAAAAGTTTGTACCCAGCTCGCGCTCTCGGAGTACTCTGGGATTTAGGAAAATGTTTATACTCCACCTCGCACTCTGGGAGTACGGAGTTGAGTGAAAGGTTGTCGTGTATCAACCCATTTCTGGCCTGATGTGATGGCTTGCCCCCGAGCTCGGGTTTCATTTGGTGAGTGGTTGATTGCTTCATATCCACTCCCTACTTGAATAAATCCCATTGTGTGATGGAATTTAGCTCTTCGTGCATCGTGATGTTGTACATTGTATTTAATGAATCACAGCTCTGGCTCAAAGAGATGGCATTTTATTGCTGAAATAAGAAAACATGGCAAAGTCAGTTGCCTTATTACAAATTCTAATTTCGAAATGCAGAAACAAATTCTAAAACAGAATTTAAACTAAATAGATAAACATAGCCTGTTATGTGCAATAGCGACGAAGACTTTCGCCATCCAAGGCCTTTGGTGAAGCTAGACCATCAGCGGTCGTTAACTCATATATACCATCCCCGAGCTCCTACTTAATCTCATGTGACCCCTTCCATGTTGGTTTCATGTGTGGTAGTGCTGGGTATTCTTTTTTAATGACAATCTCATTGCGTTCAAAAGTTTTAAGTCGGTCCTCGGCATTGCGTAATCGGGCGACTCGATTTCGGTGTATGACTGTTCTCAAGTCAACCTGGTCGCCCTGGACGACTCCAACTCCGTTGACGGTAGGGAACTTTAAGGTTAAGCACCACGGGGCAATTACGGCTCTGAATTCAGTAAGGGCAGGTCGTCCTAAGAAAGCGTTGTATGGCGAGACTATGTTCAACACAGCGAACTGTAATGTCCGAACTCTCCTATGTTCCTTAGATCCCAACCTAACTGGTAGCTTCACCATCCCAATAGGTACGGTAGCGCTACCGTTGAATCCATGGAGGTGAGTTTGGCAAGGTTCCAAATCCCTGGCTTTCATCCTCATTTGATTATAAGCATGTATAAAAAGGATATTCATAGAGCTCCCGTAGTCAATTAGTATCCTCTTTATCCAAGCTGGACCTACTTGTGCCGATATCACGAGTAGGTCAGTAGTCGGGCTTCCGACATAATCAATATCGTTGTCTCGGAAAGTGATGTCGTTAATTATCGCTCTCTTTCGTTTGGTCGAAGGTTTATTGTCCAAGTTATCATCGTACTCAAAGTCTGTTCGTCTAGCCAAGTTGTTATATGATTTCATTTCTCCCCAGCTTCGCTTCGCTGTACGAGGACTATCACTTACAACATTAATTACCAGTCTTCCTCCGACACGACCTGGTTCTTCCTGTCTTTCTGGATTCTGTACATGATTTTGATTTGAGGGGCCCGCCCCCTCAGACTGCGGTGCCCGCACAAACTGGTCTAACTTCCTCTCCCTGATCAACTTATCAATGAGGTCCTGCAAGTGTCGACATTCATTGGTGTTGTGGCCATAACTTTCGTGGAATCTACAGAACTTCCCTGTTTGAATCTGCCTTTCCGACGATTGCTTCGGAGCCGGCTTCTTGTATTGCATAGTATTGCAAGTCTGTAAGTACACATTTTCCAACGATGTATTCAATGGTGTGTAATTATCGAACATTGGAGCCTCACGCCGTGGACCTCGATTTGGATCTCTTTTCTTATTCTGACCATTGTTACCTCTTGGCTGAGTTTGCTTGTTCTGTATGTTCAACTGAACTTTTCCGGAATTGTCACCGGACTGTTTAACTGCTACATTGCTCTGTATTCCCTCATTTCCAGGTTTCGCATCGTCCTGCTTCCTAGACTGTTTCGCGTCCTCTTGCCATAAGAATTGAGCGGCTTTGGAGTAGAAACGGTCCAACGATGCGGGTGGTTTTCCAGCTAACCAGTTTCCAAATTCAGAATCGGGATCAATTCCCTTTGTCAATGCCATTAAAATTGAGTTGTCGTTGGGATTACTAATTTCCACACATGCCGCATGGAATCTCTCCAAGTAACGCCTTAATGTTTCCCCACGAGCTTGGGTAACATTGGACAGGGTGTTAACATCTTTGGGTCTAGCAACATGCATACGGAATTGTTCAACAAATTTCTTAGCCAATTGGTCAAATGAAGAGATAGATCTTGGAGGTAATCTTGTAAACCACATTGTTGCAATTCCTCCCAGTGAGATGGGGAAGCTTCGGCATTTTACTGCATCGTCGGCCCTTGCGGCGCTCATTGACCATTCATATTTCAATATGTGCTGATTGGGATCAGAATTTCCTTCGTACATAGGGAGAGTTGGCATTCTGAATTGCCGAGGAGGTTCAGCATTCAGTATCTCGTCTGTGAAGGGAGTATGACTACGGGAAAGTCCCCAGTCATCATTGGTAAGGCCTTGGCTTTCGCGGATCATCTGACGTATCATAGTCGAGATGTCTGGCATTGCTACATTTTGAGCATGCTGAGCTAAGGTGTGGTTGGGTTCCACAGTGCGAGTTTGGACCGGGCGCTGTTGACGGTCCAAGTTTCGCCTCCTTGGCTCAGCATCTTCCGGGCTGTATGGTTCAGAAGTACGTCCATATTGCTGATTATTTGGCTCTGAAAGATTTCGGGTATCAACCCTTGTTTCTATTGTGGCAGCCGCGGCATGATTGTCCGCGGTATGCTGTGTAGTAGGGCCTCCTTGTGTTGAGGGCCCGGCTTGAAAGCTAGTCGACGGTCCTACCCTCAACTGTCCGACAGTTAGGGCGAGTTGATATCCAGCAGCTTGAGCATGACTTCCGTCCAATCGGGGACGGGTAGATCTATGATGATAGTCAGATGAGGCAGAACTTTCAGTGGATGAGCGGGAAACATCATCCCTTCTGGACCTCCTACGGCCCTGGCGGTTCAGTTGGTTTGTCAATTCAATATTAGCACACAACTGTTCGGCCAATTGTTGCCGACTCTGAGTCAACTCTTGAAGCAACACCTGGAATTCTTGTCTAGTGACTGCCCCAGACGGATCTGAGTGGGCAGTGTTGTCTTGGTTGGATGGCTGCTGTTGAGCAGGATTCTGTCCATCCCTACCTTCTTGTCCAGCAGTTGTAGAAGTGGTTCTCGTGCTAACCATTTTGAATGATGAATCCTTTTCCTAGACTTTATGCAAATCTGAATAGAATGGAAGGACGATGAATTAGAGATCTGGATCTTCCTCTTGGATTTGTGCAATCCGGTATCGATGGTAGATCCAAGGAGCAGGAGAAAAAGCTGGTTTCTTCTCAGTGAAAGCACCAAAGTGTTTGTACCAAAAATGGGCACAACACTCTTCGGAAGTTTTTGAAGAGATAAAAGTGAAGAATGAAAATTAAAACTGTGAATTATCTAACAAAAACTCCAAATAACAAAAAGTAAATTGCAAAGACAAGCGATTTAGAGTGGTTCGGCGTTTTGCCTACGTCCACTATGAAGTTTGATGATTTTATTGCTCGATACTTGAAGGTTACAGTAGTTTATAATGTAATACAACGGAATTTAAATGCTAAGTGTCAATCTAAAGCAGCGGCGGTGTTCTGGAGTAGATCTGGCAGAATCTGGGCGCTCTTCAGTACTTAGAATTATCCGACCCCTTTTCTGAATGACCAGGGGCTCTATTTATAGGTGTAGGAGGCTGATATTTCGCCTAAAATGAGGGGAGACCAGTTCTGGTACGTCAGGGGGCCCACATGGCCGAAATCTGGAGATCCGGGCCCACTTTGGGATCGATTCGACCCTTGGTTCGAATCGATCAAGAAATCATCCAATCGAGCTGAAATTTGGTGTGGACATTCTTTGATGTGCATGCAAGCTTCTGTGAAAATTTCGTAGCATTTGGACTTGTAGATCTTGAGTTATGAGCGATTCAAGTTGGAGTTCATCGCCTTATGGATCCGTTCGAATCGATGTGCTTCGAATCCATAGGTTCGAATCGATGGTGTTGCACGTGAAGATAGTGATGTGTTGCGTGTGCTTCGGGTCAATCCAGCTTTCGCTCCGAGTTTTACTGAGTCAACTCCGTGTATCTCGCTACTTTGACTCGATAGATCCGAGGGGATGGACTCGAAGATAGGTGTCTTCGAATCGATCAAGGCATATTACGTTCGATCGATTCGAAGCTGCCTCATGAGATGGAGTCGAGGTCCTTATGACTGCATGGATTCGAAGGATCCTTCCTTCGATGGATTCGAACTATGGTGTATGCGAGGATGGATTCGAACTTAAGGCATATGAGGACTTGCTTGATGGAGTCGAAGGCGGTGAATGCTCCAATGGATTCGAAGCTATCGGTTTCGCCTGATGGAATCGAAGCAATTCTCCTTTGACCGATTCGAACCAGCCTCTTTCTCATGGATACGAGGCAATGCTTGTCTGATGGATTCGAACATAGGCTCCGCCTATGGATTCGAATTAAGGATGTTCTACTCCATCTTTTGTCGACAATATCTCGAGCATACGAACTCGGATTGACTTGAAACTTGGATCGTTAGTTCCCACGGCTTTGCTTGACGTGCCTTATCAATTGTAGCCCAATCCGGACTTGAACAAATTTCATCGATATCCGTAGCGATCCTTGCGTGTAACCGATTTCCGAGACGATCTGTCACCGGTATCTAGTCAAGTCCTTGGTGTCACGGCCTTGCCAAAAGGCGGGATAACAAAAATATAAACATGAGAGCTGAAGTATGTATTGCACGGGATGCCAAAATTCATGATTAAAAGGGCTTAAGTGGCATCTTAATACTTTTTAATGTTAGTACTGACTGCTTCATACAAGTGGCAGAATAAAATTTAACTATACAAAATCTGTTATTTTCTTTTATTTCTTATTTTGTACTCTGCTACCAATTTGTTTAATTCTACCATAAATATTTGTTGTACAAAAGAGTTTCTTTTCTATTTTTTCTTTGTATGATCAATTTTCTTGAATTTGTTCTTTATATTTAAAATATCCCTTTCTTGCTTTTCCTAAAGAATCAAAAAATGATAAGTTAACACTAAGTCGATTCACTCAAATCCCAAAAAAACAACATGCTTTAATTAGGATTGGCAAACATATCAACAATTATTGAATCGTTAAATAAATTATAGTTCTTAATTGTTAGCTACAATCAAACTATATTCTCCTCTATTTTTCATGTTCACCAATACACTCTTATAGCCAATATATCTATGTAGGTATAAACTATAGGGGAAAATCAACAAATAAACCATTCTTTAGTTCTCTCGATAATTTGGTTGACGCTTAGGGATATACCTGTTGTTTATATATGTGGTTTTGTATGCAATATGCATACCAATATTATGGAAGAATACTTTATTGTATTTTTGAAACAATACATCCTAATTTTGGTGGTTATTGTATACATTAATTTACCATACAGTTTTGATATCCAAACCTTTTGAAGCAAAATTAATTCTATTTACTTGTACGTTAGGACCTATGAGGATATTTCCTTTGTAAGGTAGCTTTAAAATATATCATATAAATCTTAGACATATGTAATTCTTAAATACGTGACGTTTTTTGTTGCACTAAGTATAATTCATCCTCAAATATAATAAAATGTTCAAAACAATCAATTTAATCTTCGCAAACAAGTTCCTATTGTCCTTGAAATTTCACATTGGAACAGTCTTTTCTTTCACATTGGATTCATATGCTATCATATTTTTGAAATTAGAGATACGAGGACTGGGAATTGAAGATGATGATAAAAAGATTTGCAGGATTGCGATTGATGTTGTTGAGATTGAGAGGAAAGCAATGTTTGATCTATGGGGATTTCTTACTTTTCACCATCATGGCTGACAAGAGATTACCAGGTCAAATTTCTTTTTTCTTTTTTTTTCCTTTAATTTATTTCTTTTTTTATTTTACAAGAGTATACGTTGTCTTTTCAAATGTATTAATATTAGCTTCTTCTTCTTATTTTTTTTCTAAATGTTTTATATGTTCTACCTAGTCTGCGTGTATGCTTGTATCTGGTATGCAAGGGAAGGTACATGTGCGTGTGCATGTGTAGGCAAACATTTAATGCATCTGTATATATATTCATCTGTGCATTTGTTTATGCTCTTCAGATTATGTTTTATGCTCTTCGGCTTATGTCTGTTTGTGATGATTATGTTTATGTTAAGATACACATTATAACAATCACTCGCGCTTGCAATTTGCAACAAGCATGCATATTTATCCATTACATTAGGCTATAACCTTATTACAATTTATTGCTTTATTTGGATAATTCATGGAATTGTTTCCATATTTTTTAGAATAAACAAGAACATATATTCCTCGGAAATATTGTTGCATAATTGATTTTATTAAGTACCACAACTTGATTTTATCAATTAATCTCCATCAAAGTATTTATTCAATGGTTTATCTCATTAACATGCAGTTTATTTGTTTGGCGTACGTTCAAGGTTTTCTTGCTTGGCTTAAGGCAATGGCATAAAAGCTTGTGGTACTTGGCTTCGTTTCAATGCGTGGTAAGTTCCTATAATATTAGTCTTTATTTATTTTTCTCTTTTCTATTAGTGGTATATCTTTTGGTATATTTGTATAATGTTATATTATACCAAAATATAAATAAATTGAATAGTTTATAAATTTAATTATACCAAAATATCTATGTAATTCATTATGCTATTGTTAGAGTATGTTTTTGTAGATACATCTGCATATGTTTATTTTAGAAGAATCACATGTCTACAAATTTGCAATAGAGTACCATATTACAAATGGTATCCTTTTTACATATACAGCTTATCTTATTCTAAATTCATAATAAATGTTTTTATAACCACAATTATGGTTTTACTTATCCATGATGTGGCAGTAATTCTAAATTGTATTTCATTGAATCATCATAAAGAGTATAATAGAGGAGAATTGTTTTGGTTAAAGGAATTAAAAAAAAATTCAATCAGGGAATTTTATTAAGGGGGTAATCAAATAGTGATTGCTCCCTTATATAACAATAAAAGAAAATTATTAATTTGTGCTCTCTGTAATTAATTATTTTCCTTTTATTTTTTATCGTGAAGGAGAGTACATTTCAAGGAACTAAGCTTTAAACGCAAATGAACTTATGGAAAATTAAATTAAAATCATTCTTTGAAAGTACTTGAACATGTTTGCGATCTTAGCCGTTATATTTTACAATAATCATTTATATTTACAACATTATATGACTATTAGGATACACAAAAAACATGTTTTGTTAAAAAAAATTAGGTCATAGATCCAAGCATACAGACAACATATTGGTAAGATATACGTGCAAAGAATGATGGTAAGGATTTCATAGAAAAATAAAACATTAGACAAGCTAAGGTAAGAAGGAGCATGGAAATAAATTACAATAATGAATATAGAATTTAATAAAGACAAGAAATATAAGCAACTTTGAAATTAAGGGAAGGAAAGGGGAGCACAAATATAGACAGTACAAAATGCAATGGTGGATCACTAAATTAAATTAAGGAATGAATAGTACCGAGTGAGGAATAAATATGTGAATGAATGCATGATAATAATTTATTACCCAAAATATTTAATAGCCAAGTTTAAAAATTAACAGAATAAAAATGGATGGCATCATATATGTACAATTAAAACATAGATGGATTTTAATTATCTAGCAACGGAGATGATAAAAGACTTTCATCAAATTGAAACATATAGCAGTTAAGAACAATTATAAGCATGAGAACCAGTTAAGCAAATTGAAGAGTGAACAAGCTAGCTTTGAATATATGGATGGACTTAGTAAGCATATGCATATATATGGCAGTTGTATCTTCTGCTAATAAAGTAAATGGGCATCAATCAACATGCAATAAAATTATATAGTAGTTAAGAATAATTCAAAGAAGACGAGGAATCAATTTAGGAAATTGAAGAGTGAACAAGATAGCTTGGTATATATAAATGGATTTTAAATTCTTTTTTTATTTGTTCTGTCAGGATATGTGAATAGGGCGGCTTTTAAGCTGTTGGTGATTGGCTCCAGGTTTATAATGAAGAACCTCGTTCATACAAGGCAGGCTGTTCACATATTGCACTAGCAGCTACCACCGATCAAGCAAATATAAAGAACACATAGGACATGCTGCTACAATTGAGATAATGTGATAATGTTTTATTAAATTCGAATTTGAACTAAGGCATAGTTCTGAAGTATAAAAACTTTCAGCGTTACCAAATGTACTTTGATATTTGAACACATAGGCGAATGGTTGTATGATGAATTTTGATATTTTGATGTTTGTTGAATTTAATTTTCTTCAGGAAATGAATTGTTATATTTTGCTATATATACTTCAGGAAAGGAAATTGTTACATGATGTTATTTATACTTCAGAAAATGAATTGTGATATGATGTTGTAATTTGATTGGTATATGCTTCAGAAAATTAGTCACGGTTATAAGTGTTACAAGTTTTTATTTTATAACCGTTATAAGTGTTATAAACATTTTTACTTGCAACGTTAACAAGCGTGACTATTATTACATTCCTTATGGTTATAACCGTTGGAAAATGTGTTGCGGATTTTATCACGTACCTATTACCAATGGTTATAACCGTTGGGAATTTGATTTGCATTGGTTATAACCATTATGAAATGTCAATTCTGATGTTGTAAGGTTGTACACGTCGAATCAACATGAAAAAAATTGTTTTTTAATAAATACATACATATGACCAATCTAGTACGTGACCTCATTGATACATATAGAATCGTCATGTAATTAACAATATATATATACATACATATATATATATATACATATATATATATAATAGAATGCTATTTAGAAAATATAAATCATACAGTATATTAAATACATACCTACCATTGTTTTGAAGCATATCTTGTAATGATGATTCTCCCTCCATTGAAATCTTTTAGATTCGGAAATTGTTTTTTAATAAATACATACATATGACCAATCTAGTACGTGACCTCATTGATACATATAGAATCGTCATGTAATTAACAATATATATATATATACATATACATATATATATATACACATATACATATATATATATAATAGAATGCTATTTAGAAAATATAAATCATACAGTATGCTATTTAGAAAATATAAATCATACAGTATATTAAATACATACCTACCATTGTTTTGAAGCATATCTTGTAATGATGATTCTCCCTCCATTGAAATCTTTTAGATTCGGCAGATTGCTAATATTTGAACCGTAGACCTTTGACTGTCCAATAATTGTCGTCATTTGAATTGATTTGAGTTGAATTTATTGGAGCTCCTTAAAGAAGAAATCGGCCAGCACTGGAGGAATAATGGCAGCCAGAAAGTTCTTTTGTAATTAGGGCTAGGGTTTTTTTATAGTGAATAAAATAGAGAGAAATATGGATCACATCTTATACCATTTTCTCATCAAATCTCAACCATCCATCTCAAAACAACTTTAGCCTTTTTAGCCGCCCCCTATAAGCCATATCACCGCCGAAATTACCCTCTTATAATCATAGGCTAATATCCTATTTAGGCCCAAATAAATATTTTTAATTAAATCTAATTTAATCACTTGACAATATTGCATACCAATCGATATATTTATAACTATTTTATAAATATATAAAATATTATTTATTCCTTAAATCATATTCAAAATTTTATAATTAATATTTCATGCATATTAATTAATTTTACTTAATTCATGACAATTATAAACTAATTAAATCGTTTGGTCTAAAGAGAGTTCATCTTTCCAGTTGTGTAACTCGTCAGGTGTAAATCTGGTCTGCTTTTAATATCGAATTATTTGAGTGTTAATGTTCACATGTCACTTAATATGTAGTGTGACATTTTGGCCAAATTTATCACTTACTTAGTTTTGATAAAGTCCAATTTTATATTATTAAGCATTATTTAGTTGTGACATTTATCTACACCATTTCTCTTTGTCAAAACTTTATATTTGAACTTACGGAATCTTGTAATTGTCAAAATTCCAACATAGTCCATATTCAATTATATAGTTCAAACATAAAGTTCTTCATTCAATAATAAAAATTATTACAAATTGTACTGCTATGACCAGAGATTTTGATTCTGGGTTGACTTGAGTTGACCATGATACTAACCGCATAACCGAGGAGATGAATCCTCTCATAAATATTATTTCACTTTCAATACTTCCACTCGACCCAACTATAGTCACTTAATGGATGATGTGCCATGATTTTACTATAATTAATATAGAGCTTTCATATTGAAGGTCAACAATATTCTCAAATCGAGAGAACTTTGTAAGTCAATCACGTTGATATTTTCTATTTGACCTTAGTTATATTAACCAACTAAAAACTATCGAGTAAGTTGTTTCATAGTTATCCAATAACTATTATTACCTAATCTCTAGGTGCCTCCAGTAGTTATAACTAATTCACTGTCCAGCATGTAACGACCCGTATTTTTAATTATTTTTAATTATTAAATTTAATATAATTATTGAATAAAAATGGTAGAAATAAAAAATTATATTTTATTTATGTAATTTATTTAATATGAGCTTGAATAAAATATGAAATAACCAATTACGAAGATTTTATGCAGTAACAAGAATTGAAATTAAATTCTATGCATTGAATGTGTTTATAATTAATAATTGGATTGAATAATAAATGTTGAGTTATTTAGATGTAAATAACTGCTTGATAATAAAAGTCATTTGAAATCTAATATTGGGATTTATTGGAATTTTAATATTAGAATTCATCGAAATTGGATTATTGTAATACTTTAAAATAAGAAGTGAAACTAAGTGTAGTAGTTGTTTTATTATTTGAATTTGTTAAAAGTAAATTTCATAAGTTAAATAACTTATATTTAAAATATGGTGATTTATTAGATAATTAAATTATTTGAATTTAATATTGGAAATTGTTTAAATAAGTGAATCCTGAATTATGGGTGAAAATGATATCGGAAGTCGATTTAAATTTTATTTAAATATGAATGAAGATTGTTAAATTTCAAAATTGAATTTAAAAGTGAATAAACAAAAATTGGAAATTTTATATTTTAATTAACGAGTAAAAATAGCCATTTTGGCCACTGTCTCGGATTTCGATGAAACCAGTTTCATCGAATCCACAATAGTGAATTATTATAGGATTTCAAGTTTCGAGCGATCAGACTTGTCGTTTGGCCATGCGAGCTTGAAACACATTGAAATTAATTAAATGAATTTAATTAAAATCAATTGATTTTGAAATGCTATCTTCTGAATATGATGGAATTGGCTCCTAAGACTAGTTCCATTGTATTCGGAATGGGGGTAAAACATATAGAACGCCAGACGACACGCTTCATTTGGAGTTCGGAAATTTTGCAGTTCAATCGGATCAGAACTTATATAAGGCCACGTTCATTTGTTCGATTTAGTGTTGTCTATCACGGTGCATCCCTATCCCCCGATGTGCTACCGGGGCGTTATATGCAAACTGTACGACAATGCTTAAAAACGTGTTAAGGGGGATTAATATAAAGCCTTAACGCTAAGAAAAATATTTATTTTACTGATTTGATATTATATATATAGCGTATTCTACCATATATAAATATTTTGACAGATTCTTAAGAGATGGAAAATCCCGTAACATCTCTTGAGTTATAGCACGCACGTTATACACTGGATAAGAGATGTGAAACCCCGTAAACTTTTTTGACGCTATTACACTCACGTTATGTGTTTTATCGATTTGACTCACATAAGGATATTTTAGTCCTGACTCGAGTGTTTTTTCTTTTCATTATACTTGGGTCAGCCTTGAGTATTTCAGCGCATTAAAGGTTATTTTCTAGAGGACAAAGACGAAGATTTGGTATATATTATTACTAGTATTATTTCACTACAATGTTGTCCTGCTGCATTGGTTTATTTTATTCTGTTGTATATGTAACTCAGATAAATGCTGTATAAATTATAATCAAATGTATAGTATAAATAGCTTCATGAACTATTTACTTGATTATTATATTTTTTCATTCCGTTGTGAGATTATATATTTATTTCCTTCTTTTCTTATTTTTCTTAATTAACCCAATTAGTTATCTATGTTCTGGATTATTTGACTTGGACATGTATGGATTATTGTCGATTTTAACCTTCCAAAATGTGGTCGTCACAGCCAACATTTGAAGAGCATTACGTACTCTAGCCTCAACGAATATATCGATATCCATTCTCGATGCATTATGGCTAGGAACATTCAAAATGATGTGTTTAATAATATTGTAATACAACACTGATTATTACAAGTATTTGTAATTTTTATTACAAGCACATCATTTATGGATTTTTTGTTAAATATATAATAATTAAATATTTAATTATTTATAACACATTAACAAATATATGACAGAAAGAAAAACACCTTTATTCTGAACAAGGGTTGATTATAGAGTTAATTAGTTTACAATAAATAATAGAACTACAATTAAAGCACACCCTCTAACTCTATCAATGTTCTCTATAGGTACTCATAATAGACGATGTCTCACATCGGTACCAAAGTCACACTGCTGGTAGCAATATTAGTTAGGCAAACTTCCATGTGCTTTTGACTGACCTTGAAGCCTTATAACTTGGTCATAATCTCCGCTCATCTAATAAAATACTATCACACACCTCACCACATTACAAATCAAGGCCTTATAAGAAAAACTCTAAGTTAGCTTTTACCATTAACTTCTTTCTTAAGGGGGATTTGATAGTAATTAATAGTCTATGAACTACTCAATTAATATGTTATTTACGCATATATATATATATATTCATCAAATAACTATTATTATGTAATCTCTAGATGCCCCAGTAGTTATGAGCAATTCAGTACCCGACATTTGGAGAGTATTATGTGCTCTAGCCTCAACGAATACGTCGGTATCCATTCTCGATGCATTATGGCTAGGAACATTTAAAATGATGTGTTTAATTATATTGTGATATAACACTCATGATTACAACTATTTTCAATTGTTATTACAAACATATCAGTCACGAATTTTATGTTAAATATACTTAATTAAATATTTAATTATTTATAATACATTAACAAATATATAACAGAAAGAAAAACATCTTTATTATGAACAAGAGTTGATTACAGAGTTAATTAGTTTACAATAATAATAGAACTTCCCCTAGAGCATACCCCATAACTCTATCAAGGTCCTTTATGGATACTTATTATAGAAAATGTCTCACATCGGCTCTAAAGTTGCACTATTGGCGGCAAGATTAGTTAGGCAGACCTCTACGTGTTTTTGACTGGCCTCGCAGCTCTATAACTTAGTCATAATCTCCACTCACCTACTAAAATACTATCAGGCGCCTCACCACATTCCAAATCATGGCCTTATAAGAAAAACTCTAAGTTGGCCTTTACCTTTAACTTCTTTCTTAAGTGGGATTTAATAGTAATTAATAGTCTATTAACTACACAATTAATACGTTATTTATGCTAATATATATAGATTTATACAAGTCTAATTCCATAAACATACAAAATAACCAACATCTTCAATCCAATAATAGACCTATATTAAAATAGAATTCGTACCAAACTTATTTTGTAATAAGTTAGTGGATTCAACATCAACTAAATTTTATAATTCAAATCCTTTTATGCACTATTAAACTTCTACTTATAAATGAAAAAGGGATTTTAAATTTAAATTATGAAAATAGGTGGTGTGAACTATGATTAAAATGATCCGTACCTCACACACCATTTCTAAAATATAACCTTTTATCGGATCCAAACAAGAAGATTAGAAGTGGAATAGAATATAAAACATTAAAATTGCAATAACTATACAGTTTCATTATTTAATGTAGAAAAATTCAGATTAAAATCTAAGAATTGATATTCCACTTTAGAGAAGATTTGGTGTTTTAACCTGATGTTTTAATAAACAAAATTCCCCAAGGCATATATCAAATCCAAGTTATAATATACAGTTACTAAAATAAGAAAGATTTAGATTTCCATTCACAAAAGACCATAGCTCTTCCATTTTGGATTTTTTACACCTTCTTCAATCACTATACAGATATCTCCTTTTAGAAATGTGCAACAGGGGAATTGTATATGGATTAGATATAGATATTTAGGAATTGAAGGAGAATAGAATTATAATTTAAATAAGAAACACTAAAATTTCTTACCTAAAAACCTAGAGAATTTTTCCGAATCTTTGAAGAAAGAGAACCAATAGAGTTTCGCTTAGTTCCTAAAATAATTTGTGAATAAAAGCGAAAGGCCTAGGCTCTTATTTATAGTTGTTGGAAAGCACCAGAACCGTAAGTTTAAATTCAATTTAAAATATAATCCTCATTGCTCAAAATAAGAGAAAATCTTAGCCGGAACACATCCACCGGTTGACTGCACCTTCCTAAATGATCAACAGCTTGCGATGAATAGAACATAGGCGCGGTCGACCAATTGGCTAATTTTGGGAACGTTCATATTGTCGACGTTGAATATATTTTTAATTTTTAATTAACCAAATAATTTTAACATTTACTTAACCTCCAAGTCTAATTACTGTTAATTTTCAAATTTCAAATCTTGACATTAATAATTCATTTAAATTTAAACTCCATTTGAATTAATCTGAATCCAAAAACTTCAAACATCCATAACTTCTCCATTTGAGCTCCGTTTTCAACACATTACATATGAAACTCGATCAAAAAATCTCCATGAACGCAATGGCACAGCTTTTATGGTCAAATTCTGACATTTAATTTACATTTTTACTTTTATCTTATTTAATTAATTTGTTTCTAATTAATTTTTATAGGGTGTTATCGGGTGTTTATGCCATATTTAATGCAAACGTTCAAGTTCAACATGGGCTGTCAATTTCAGATGTCTGGGCATCTTTCAAACATTTAGACAATACCCATTATGCCAAAATATCTTTAGGAAAATAGACATCCGAGTCCCATTTTGGATGTTTGAATGTTAACAATTGTTTGAACCTAGTAAAATTTCATCATCTTTCTTTTACGTTTCATTTTACTTAAATTCAAATGTTTGAGTCTGAATTTTAGATGTATAACGTGGGTATATTTTCCCTATCACTACAAGGAGTACAGTGATTTTCGACGGCTCCCAATCGTCGGTGGCCGTCGGGAGCCGTCGGAAATTCCGTCGGTATACAGAACACAGCTTCCAGCTTTTTCCGCCGGAAACGACGACCTTTTTTCAACGGCTTCCAACGGCAATTTCGATGGCACTTCTGACGTCCTTTTCGACGATTGAGACCTCCACATGACTTGAAAATTCGCCAGAAAATCATCGGAAGCCGTTGCTAATTTTCGGTCTATAGGCCGTCGGAAGCCGTCGGAAATCATCGTTGTTTTTCGGCCAATCAGTCGTCGGAAACCGTCGAGGGCCGTCGGAAATCTACGTGATTTTTTATATATTAAAGCAGCCATTCGAAATAGCACATCAATATCAATATATATCACAACAGATCAAAATCAATATATATATATCAGATATATAAGCTAAAATCAATTTCAATATCAATAACAATATAAAACTTAAACATTACCATTTCAATCTCAAACTCAAACATTACCATCAATACAAAATAAGCCTTCCATCATCAATATCACACACCCAACTATAATATGTACACCAACATCAATATACAATATATACAACGTCTAAAATGCCAACCAAACACATCCATCCAACAAATCAACCCCACAAATCAACATCAAACACCACATATCCACAAATCAACCCCACCATCTCTCATTGTATATATACACAAGTTTCAAAAACAAAAACTGCAAAACGTACCTTATGACTCGTCGTCGGCTCCAGAACCACCAAACAAAGAGAATGCTCCATGACGCTCCATGTACTTGGTCAAATGTTGGTCCAGTTGCTCCACTTTCACTGCTCGAAGACGTTCTCGCTCCTGTAGCTGTGCAATCTGCTGTCGAAGCTCATTAATCTCGGCATTGTCCTAAGCCTTTTTTAAGGCCCGATCCTACAAAACAAGTCGAAATATGTTTAAGTTATTACATAACTATTATAGAAATTAAGTAATTTTTACAACTTAGTTAATTTTTATAAATCAACGCTTGATTGTCGTAGCCATAGCGCCTATTTCGCTGTATCGGGTCCATAACGGAGTCGATGATAGCGTCATCTTCATCAGTGGTCAATTTCTTCCATCGTGATTGCTCAAGCATCTGCACACGTGCTTGCATAAATATTCCTCCAACGCAAAATTAAATATAATTAAATATCATATGACATTATTATAATATTTTATAACTAATTAATTAAAAAGATCATTATTAATAACTTATAACTTAAAATATTCTTACATGTGCGACGTATGCTTTATCATCCTTATGCCAAGCATACGTCAATGATCCCCCATCGTCGGTCAGTCTGACGGCATGTGTATGTGCAAATACGTCCATATACGAGACATGAGCCCCACACGCTCTTTTCAGCAATAATTGGTGTATATTATTTTTGTTCATACAAATTTATATAAAAAATATAGTAACTGTTCGTAATTGCAATTAATCAATTTACCAGGTCCTCGCAATGATGCTGAAATGATTTCAAGCCACCACGGTGTGTGACTGGATTTTTCTGCTCGTTTGTCGAGTTCCTGTCTGACTTCGCCTGCAAATTAAAAATATACTTTGTTTGCATCAATTATGAATCGTCGATCTACCTTGAATTTCAATTTTCTTGCCAGTTTCATGTATCTTTGAATAATCCTTTACAAGGTCATAAATATCTAAGCTTGACCAAATCATTGATGGTTGCATGGTTTCAAGACTATTACTTGTAAAGTTTTTTTATCTTTTCTATGGTTAATATGGAGAAAACACCAACGACAGTCAAACCACGAAATTTTCTTCCCATGTAGTAAAGAAAATGCTCGTGTTTCTTCCATGCAATAAAGACAAGCTAGACGACCAACCGTACCTCAACCCGAAAGCATTGCATACGCAGGAAAATCACTTATATTCCACAGCAGGGAAGCGAATACAAAAATTCTTTTTTTTATGAAATGTCGTATGTTTCAATACCTTCATACCATAATGTTTTCAAATATTCAATCAACGGTTGTAAATATACTCAAATTCCATGTGTCAAATCATCAGGGCCAGGAATGACAGTAGTGAGAAACATATACGGAGTTTTCATACACATCCATGAAGGTAAATTGTAGACATAAGTTTTTACACTTCATAATGATTTTCGCACGTTAAATTATCGGGTGGCATATTCCGTTTCGCAGTTTGTACTATAGCTGTAAACCCGACTTCTGTGAAGTCGTATTTTGATTTCATCACAATGTATTCTGCAGTTATCGATAGTTGAGTACTGCTTGTATAACCATCCCAAAGGGATTTCTTAGTAACATCCAATAAATCTTAATTTTTTTTCTATAATACATGGTTCTTCTTCGAAATTAACATCGTTACCATCAATTCCAACAGTATGGAACATTGAACATGCTGCATATTCAACCATATCTTCTATGAGATTCGTCGGAACAATTTCGTTATCCACCTCTTATTCCGAATGTGCGGGATTAGGTGCTATAAGTTCTCCATGACGATCCTACACCAAATAATTCTACACGAAACCATATTGGCGCAAATGAACTATTACCATATCCAGTATCAAATGCTTCAATAATTTGCATCTACTACATCGACAATGAATTTTTTCATCGTTTTCATTATAACTTAAAGTGAATTCAGTAAAGACGTGTTGAGGCAACCCTACCCTTAGTTGTCATTTGTTTTGAATGACTCAATTTTGTTTAAAACTAAATCCAGGGCTGCACTCTTTCACAAACCAACTATTTTTTTTATATATATATTTTCCTATGTGTTTACCAAGATCCACTTGATCAATATAGAAATATTGATATATTACTTTATAAAACTATTTTGTGCTCATTTTAATTCTAATATCAGAGTATTTCTGTAATGGGGTATCTCAGTCTATATAAAGTAAGGTAATAGTAGTAAGACTGAAGTTAAATCTCTGTTTAATTCTTTTTAACCAATTCCCATTTATTTATTTTTTTCCTACATTTAACATTTATGTATTTGATATAACATGTGAACTAACTTTAAATTTGCAAGGTTTGCCTTTTTAAACAGATGAGCTATGAGTTGTGCATGCTTCTGTGCATCTGTGTGCACACAGCCATGTACATCTGTTCTCTGCCTACCTTATACTTCAGTTAGACTAATTTGTTTTAGTGAGTTCCCTAAACTAATTGATCATAATACACTAGTTTCATTCATTCATAAAATCATCAAACACATTTTAATTTGGGTTATTCCTTGTCTCATAAAATTTTGCTTCAATTCATATGTAAGTGGATTCTAATTTCTAAAACAGTCTGATGTGCATATTCTCACTATTGGTTTAAATGGATATAAGCTTCAGGTCTATGATTACTTTACTGTTAAATTCCTGGAAATTTGCATGCTCATAAATTATAATGTAAAGCTAAACATATCTATCTTTTCCACTGAATATAGTTTCAACTCATGATACTTTTCTTTTACTAGTAATGGTTCCATCACATAATAATCCTTAAAATCATTCATTACATAATAATCAAGCTCAACATACTGCAAACATTAATTACATATAAGTCTTTAAAATAAAACTTAAGGGACATTCTTCAACAAAAGCCATATTTCAGTTGTTAGAAATTTCTTCCTAGCATCACATTTCTGCTCTTTTACTTAGCTTCTTCATTACCTACAGGCACCCCATGATCTGCCCCACCATGTAAGTGAAGCACCCATTTGATGCAAGCAACAAACAGGTCAGACTAAAGTCTGGTATGAGTAATTTCAATTGACAATACATAAGATTTATGGAGCTAATTCCATATCACCTTTGTTTCAGAAGTTAAATGTTTTACTCAGCTTATTAAACCACTTTATCATGTTCACATTTTTAAGTATCCTTACAGTGGAATGAGGGAACTGCTAAATACAAGTATATGTGCTCAGATTAAATTCTTAACAGAAATCTTTATTCTAAAAATTCATAGTAGCCATCATGCAAAACACACAGGCATTCCCAAACATGAACAAGCAACATCCATATCATTAAGCTAAAGTGCCAATATGAGACTGCATATCAAGATTCCCATATACTTTCAGCATTTATACATTTTGTATGTATATTCACTTCATGTTATTCAGTTCAAAAGGATCCAGTATCACATTTTATGGTTGCATTGGTGCACACTGCCTGGAACTACTTCTTACTTTCCAGTACACTATAAGCTTTTGGACATGATCATGCCATGTGCAAACTCACACCTCAACCTTGGTGCAAGACAACCACTATGCCATACCCACTTCCCTCTTACCCAACCTGATAGAGGTGACCCATGTCCTTAGTTTAATTACTAAGTTCTCTCACACATCCCCATATTTTCTATGCAGATTTATGCCTAACACTGTTTTATCCCCAATCACTACATACTAATAATTTCTATACATCCATCAAAACTCATTCACTTATATATATATATATATATTTATTCAACAATCACTTATACTTAAAAAACCAGTTCAAGTTAGTTTTATTTTAGAGATATATCTTGGTTAAAGCATAGCCTAAAGCCTTTACCAAGTGAAGTGCTACTCTGGTTCTCCTTATAGTCCACCCACATATTAAAGTGTATTTTCTTATTACTTCAACCTTATTTCCAGAGAACATCAAATGATAAATCAGGATTCAGCACATGGAAATTCCATTGCATCCTAACCATCTTTTCAGTTGCAAGACATAAGCCAGAGGACCACTTCCTCTTACTGCCTTGCACCTTACTTTTTTTTTTATAAATTTATGCTTGATCCTACAACATTTCCTAGGTACACAAACATCTAAATTATCATTAATTTATCCTTAAATATATCATGTACGAACAATCAATCATAGGTTAAATGACAACCAAGGAAAACAAGACACATATCTTCAGAAACAACAGAAGAGGATTAGACAAAAAAAATGCAAACAAATCTTTTAAACAGAATTAAAATAAATTAAAGATCAAATGGCTGCCTTCCATAGGTCTTAATGCCTTGCCAAGTGAGGGTTTACTCACCATGGTTCTTCTTCCTAAGCCTTGATTTAAGTCTGCCATTGACCTCCTAATTGCTGCCTGCTTTCTCTTTCTTTCCTATGTTTTGTTTTCTGGTTTTTCTCATGTGCACCCGTAGGAGGTGATGAGGTATATAATGGAGTTATTAGGGTTTTAAGGTTAGTTAGGTAATTTATTTTCATCAGAAATCCCATCATTATTTCTGATCTCACCCAACAGCTCACCCTCTCCACTTTCCTTCCCTACCATTTTTCCCTTTTTCCTTGTCTTAACTATTTTTGGCAATTTTCTTTACACACTTTATGCATGATTCTGGCTTGGCATTTTCTGGTTTTAATTATGCATAAAACTTATGTGTCTAACCAAATGTGTGTGTTAATTAGTTATTATATTTTCCACCCATGCATGCTGCCATGTTTATTATACATATATGTATATATTTTTAGTTTATTTAAATTAGGACTAAGACTGCCTAGGCCATTTACACATTATAATTGGGTTAATGTAGCTATACTAATAGGTCATGCAATTTTTCCTTGCTCAGGTAGTATACTAGAATAGTGTGCACGTGCACAAAGACATGCATACCTATCTACACACCATTGTTTTTCAGAAAAAAGAAAAATTTTGTTTTTCAACCAACTAACTTTCTTTTGCAAAGTATGTAACCTATATATATATAAATATACTTAAATTATGGGCTGTCACACGTGTATACCATTTTGAAAATGTTCACTTATTGAGCCTTCAATTTCCCTTCTTTGTTGGTACATCTAGCTCCGACTTGTAAAATAATTGACAATTTTTCCTACCTTAAAATGTAAAAACGTACTAATCATTTATGTATTGATATTTTATTTTTCAATTAAACCATACATTTAAATTTTCGCAAATATATAATATTATTTTATTTAATTTTATTTTCAAACGGATTTACACAAATTATATGAATATAATCTAAAAAATTTAGGTTATTGTTTTACACTTTGATTGTTGGTCATCCTACTTCCCATTACAAATAGAGTAGTAATTGTATTTTGTAAATTATTTTATTTTAAACGATTCAATAAAATTTCAGCAGAACTTCCCCTTTGTTCCATGTATCTTACACATATGCGCGTACACAAGAAACAAAAAGAAAGTGTTGTTGAAATTTTGAGAACCGTTTAAAATGAAATGATTTGCAAAATATAATTACTTTGTTGTATTTGTAACTTATAAAATACAGGGACAAATTCAAAAAATATTGTATTAGATGTATATAAATTCCGTTCTGTGATAAAAACGAATATCTATATAAGGATCATATACAATACTTGTCAAACGGGGCCAAACGCTATGTAAGGGATTTATAAAAAGTAAAGCGTATTATACAACAAATTTTACAATAATTTATTTACAGTCTAAGAAACGCATACACTAAATCGTCATTTTCGTCATCTTCAAAACGCATACACTAAATCATGAGCATCAACTCTAATTAATCCAAACTAGCCCTAATGCGCTTATGTACTAATTAATCAACACATATACATCAATTAACGCACATATACACTAAAAAATTATTTTTCTTAACATTTAAATGATAAATAATTATAATAATAACCTAATTAACATTCAATAGGATATAATAAACAATCAATTCGGTATTATAAACAACTTTAACAGCAAATTAATCCTAATTTACCAAATCAAAATTAAATAGGATTTATAAATTAAACCTTCTTGAAGAGAAATAACTAATTGAGAGACATGAAAATTGAAGATGGAGACAGTCTTAGCCATGGAGGCTTGCTGATGGCGTGGAGGTGGTGAAGGAGGAGCTGAAGGAGGAGATTTGGGGAGGAAGATAATGAAGAAAATTGTCGTCCTCGGGCTTTGTTATTCGTTTTCAACAGCTTCCGACAGCCGCCGACGGCTATATTTGCGACGGTTTCTGACGGCTACCGTCGACAAATTTATTTTATTTTCAATAATGCTATGGCAATTGCTTGCTGTCGGCGGCCGTCGGAAATTGACGTCGCAATAAATAGTGTTTTCAGTAGTGTATTCTCCTTTTTCTGTTTACCTTTATTGTGGATTTCGGGTATGACATTTTGATTCATATAATCTCAACTTGGAACGATTATCTATATATAATTTCAACTTTTATCATATCCAACTTTTGTGTAATTTCCAATTGGTTGTAGATAACCGTTCAATGGTTCATCTACGTATATTTAATTTTATTAAAACTCGGGAGAATAAGATCTTGATGAATTTTAAGGCGTATACATAAATTCACTTTTACCCACCTATATTAATTCAATTTTTTTTACATAAAACCAAATCTATATGATTTCAAATGTAAAACATTATTCAATCTACGCTCCTTCCAATTTTCATTAATTATATAATCGAAATCATTGTTTAAGGGTTTTGAATTATTTCAAATCGTACAAATCTTTCGTTGAAAATCATCGGGCCAATTAAAAATCATATTTTTGAATCTAAATTGGTATACAAATGAATTTTAAATGCTTATCTACAACATATTCATTTTGTAAATAAACCCACTCATTTTGTAATTTTTTGAATAAATCTCAATTTTTGATCCTGTTTGGGTTGGCGTTCTTCTCCACTACTTAGCTTGTGATTGTTTTTGTTTTGATTTCTCCCTCCTTTTCAATTGGATTCTCTTATTTTGTTTTGTAGGAATTTGATTCATTATTTATTTAGAAGAGATTTGTTTCACGGTTTGAGGAAGAAGAAGAAAAACAAGATTATAGGTGATGCAGCAGCTACATATGAAATGAATTAAAATTGAGGTGTAATAGGGTTAATGAATTCCCTTATATGGACATAAATCCTGAAATTCACACCCAGTCCATTTGGGCCTTGACTCGTTCGCTTTGAAATGCACAGGACGTTAAATAATTCGTATATCCTTCATTCAATATGTTTCTGACGTTTTATATATGAATTTGGATTAGAAAAATCTACTTGATGTAATGAAATAGTCATATTCTCCATTTTATACGAAGCCTTGATATAGTCGTTCAATATATGCATGAGAGTTTGATATAGACCGGTTACAAGAGTCTCTAACTGAAGTAAGATTAGACATGTACACTTATATTTATTTTCAGGTTTAACATTTACATCCTTGTATGCTTGTAGTCGGTTTAATACGCACATCTATGTTATAAACACGAGCGTTACGGCACGTGCTTCGCGCGTGATGAAGGCAACTGAATTATTTTTGTACGAATTGCATTTGTTTAATACGTTTAAAAGAAATGTTTTCCACAAATATTTAACCATATTTTTGTGTTGAATATTCTGTAGTTAATTTGAATTTTTATTTTTAAGTTGCAATATATAATGTTTTGTCAGTTTAAAATTTTATTTATATTATTAACTTATAAAAAACAAATTTGTAAAGCAGTTTAAATGTTAGATCGTATTTTTAAATGATACTAAGACTTGGTAAATATGTATTGAGGAAAATTTAAATTCGTAAAGGAAGCTTAATTGTTAGATTATATTTTTAAGTGATACTAAATTTTCATAATATTTGTAGAGAGCACACTGACAAAAAAAAAAGTCTGATACCGAATGTATTACAACTGTTAATAAAGAAATAATTGAGGGGGTATTTTTGGAACTTCCTGTGAACCTAATAATAAGTACTGTTCCACTGGGCTACCAACTTATACTATTGGACCGTGAAATCTTCTTCCAGCAATAAATATACTCAGAATTTTACGGCAAAAATATCACTGCCATAACTATCTGGGTGGATCCGATATACCTGCACTTCGCCATTGTTTGATTGCCTCAAATCCAAAATCGGTGATACAAGATCACGTCAGAAGAAGAATGCCATTATTCAGCAAACTGTATCTTCATTTGGTTGAAAGAAACCGCAAAGAGGTCTTCTTCTTCCCCATTTTGTTTCGTAATTTTTTATTGGGTCCAACTTGATTTTGCTTTTTTGTTTAGTTTAATCGCAAAGGGCTGACGGAAATATAATTGAACTGACAAAACCAAGTTCAATTAAATTGATAGGCGGAACCGTAAATTTATAATCCCTCTTATACCTACCTATATCTGGACTCCGTTTAAAAGTTTATTACTCTTTATTTTACCTATACCGTGTTTCCAAAATCTAGGTAATTTATTTCTTTTTTCTATCTATATCTTACTTATGTTTTCTGTTGTGTTTCCATATTTTAGATTATAAGCTACTTGGTGCACTCCTTTGGATTTGTGCTGTTCATCCTCTTTGGAATCAGAGGAATTGTGGCACTGTTCAAAGAATCCACAGATGATTCACATGAAAGCATCCAGTTTTCCTTCATGGTTTGTGCTGGCGCAGTGGTACTTCAAGCAACATTTCTTTTCGTTAAGACCGTGTGGAGCCTTGAAAATATCATGTCTAAGGTAAACCGTATAAAATTTATTTATCAATCTGCATTGATGTATAGTTGTTCTGAATATAACCTCATACGAAGTTGTTTGACTATCGATTATTACTAAATCTTTTGATTTGGCAACATCTCCTATTTTCTAGCCTACCAATGTCATTATGCTTTTTGGCATATCAAAATCTGCTATTGTATACTTTTCCATGCCAAAAGCTTCAATTGTTCAAGCTCGCTGCCCCACTTTTCCACGACAATTTTTTTTTTCATGTAGATTCATTGATTAGATTTCAACAAAGGAAATTGGCTAAAAGATAACACTGTAAAATTTGATAGGAAAACTTTCACTACCCGCTTGATTGAACTGGATGCCCAATCAAGCAATACGGAAAGATTTTTTATGAAAAACTTTGGTTTGATCCAGATTGTGATGACCCCATGAAGTAAAATGTTTGAGAAATTTAGGAATCCAATATGGGGATCCTTTTTTAGTATTGTTAATGGGAAAAAAAATTCGATAAGGGGCATTGCTAGATTAGTGTTTTAGATAGAAAACAAAATTAAACTGATAAGGAGAAAGAATAAAAATATAATTTTCGTCTTGGCTAAAACTTTGTAGATAATTAAGACATAAAATTATAAAATAATATTAGAGGTAAAAGTATTTATCACAACTAGTGGTAAGTAACAGAGGCCAAACATATTCTATTCCCTAACAGTTTATTACTAGAGGCGAATTCTATATTTGAACTCAAATGTATGTTTCTATTACTACAAGTGATGTTTGTATTTTAATCATTTTTCACAGGTGGCGTTCGCATCATTGTCTTTTGAGATAGTTATCGTTGTAATATTATCGTATGTCATGAACTTTGATGTGGAATACCAAACATATTTATCATTCTTGCGACTTGTACTTCCTACATTTGTCGTAGCAGGAAGTATGTCTTTGATGATGTTAGAAGACCGTGGAAACAGTTTAAACCAAGTAGAAAAGCTTCATACCGTTAATAAGAAATTAGAGGATAGAACTACAATACTAGAAGGGGAGAAAAGAAATCTGGAATTGGAATTAGTTGAAGTGAAAACAGAAAATGAAAAACTGGTTGTGAAGTATAAAGAAATGCAAGAGTCCATGGAAGATGAAATCAAAGCGCTGAGCGAACAGTCCAGATTAATGGAGATGGAGAAGAAAAAGATGGGGATGGAATTAGTAGTGAAAAGGGAAAGGGAGGAGCTCCAAAAGGAGAATGATGATTTAAAAATGGAACTTGATGAGTCAAGAAAGGAACTTGAAGCACTGACTTCAACGCACTCTTTACTGGCTGAGAAACTGAGAAAGATGGAAGATGAGGCCTCAGACATGAAATATGATATTAGAGCGTGCAAGAGGTTGTATGAATCATTGCATGACCAAGATGTGGAAACCGCTGGTACGTTGAAATATGTGAATGAAATAAGACAAAGGGAGGCTAATAAGATAGAGAAGAATTGTTTTGACTTTCGAAAGAATTTTGATGACATGCGAAAGAGTTGTATAGCATTTCAAGGAGATGGGGAGCAAGCAGCCCGAGCAGCAGAGCAAGTGTTGGCTGAACTCATTCAGTCTGTTCTGGTATTGCAGCAACCAATTTAATCTTTTACATTTGCTTCTTTTCTTTCCTTTACAACTTTTGTTATGAATATGGATTGCTGGTGAATAAATTTTTTTCTTCTGTGATTATTGTTTTTGTTTATTGTTCACTGAAGTTCTACTCCTTTACAACTTCGTTTTCTGAAACAAACTATCATGCATAGTCTTCTAGAGCCGTTGCATTAAATTCATGTACTATATGCGTGAAATTACATGGATTCCCCCTTTTCTCTTCCTTGATATCTCCGATGGTTATCATGGGCATTTACCAGTGTTTACGAGGTATGAGTTTTGTGAATTCATACCGAACATGTTAGCTAATACTCATTCATTTTTTTTTGCAGCACATTTTCAGCACAAGTTTTGATTACTGATGCATGTAGATTCATTTCGTTATTTCCATGGACTTATTGAGTGATGTAAATTTTATGTTCATTTCTGATAGGGTTGAGGGTGTATCATACGGACAGTCATGTAATTTGATTGTATAATTCTATGCTTAACTCTTAGGTACGAATCATGTTCAAAATGGAAGTATGTTCTCTTATTATTAATAAAATGAAAGTATTTTTCATCCTTCAATATATTGGTCGTGGTGTTTTGAGAAAATGATATCGATACATGCACGAGACTGGAGTACATAATGCTCTCAATACACTACAAGAGGGATGACTAGTTTCTGACGTCGATTAGCGATGCCATAGCGATGCATTTTAGTATGTATATTTTATTTGTTTGATGTAAGTTGTTTTATGTCGCATTTACTATGCTACAGAGGATTTTTATCATCTGGCAATGTTTTTGTGAATATTAGTATGAAATTTTGTTAATGCACCATTCGTTTTTAACACCTAAATACACATTGAATGTTATTTTTGGTTGCATTTATTATTCATGATCTTTTTTGCATCATCAGAAAAACTCCCAAAATTGGCAAAAAGAAATGAATTCTGACAATTTTCCAAATCTGTAGTTCCAAAGAGCCAAGTGCTTTAATGGATAGTGATAGATAGCGCTTGTAACGATGCAAGTTTTTTTTAGATGAATATTTGTGGGAACTAATATAGATTATGTAAATAGCATGTTTTTTTATAACCTACCTTTTACCAGAATATTTGTCAATGGCTTTTAACGATTTGATACGTGGACACCTTTATGTTAGATGAATAGTGGCAGTTTAATATGGTTACACCAGTGTGCACGCACACTCGTGCAGGTGCATAGTGCAGTAATCATGTGGAGGAAAAACTGAATAAATGTACAAGCACTCGTTTTATTTGCATGTTCAATTGCTTATAAAATTATAAAATTCCAAGATTATCAAAAACTGGAACAAATAACTGAACAACAAAGGAAGGTAAAGTGCTCAACTATGAACAAGATTTTAGAACTAAGGCTAGAATTGCAACTGATATCGAAAGGAAATGAAAATGAATTAAAATGGATATAACAAGAAAGGTAAATGGCAAAAAGAAGAACAGTAAACTAAATTGCAAATTAAGAACGAGAATAAGCTGAAAATGGATCTAAGATCTATTCTAACAATTGACTAAACTAATTAGTAGAAGATTAAAGAACAGGAATTAAGAAGAAGGAATGGAATGGATTAAGATTTGCGATTGAATAGAAAATGTAAACTTACAGAGGTAAGATATAAGCAATAAAAGATGATTAATCTTGCAACTGGAATGATAGATCTAAGTAACAAGTTTGGAGAGGGAAGAACTAAAAGCTAATCAACAAATGAAAGAAAAATGAAATGTTAGCTTCAGATTTCTTCACCTTTTACAGCAAGTACATGTACAAGTATTTATAGACTCATGCCCATTTCCGCTTTAACTCAGACATGGTTCTCTCAAACTTGACCCAACCAGATCCATTCAATTCACAAACAAACTTATTTCACACTCTACAATAGATTACAGTTACACATGACTCAATACGGACCCCAGATCAACTTGTATTATGTGTGCCCGTGCACTCATGCACACACATGCACACACAGATACCCATTAATAACTTCTTCCCTGGGCCATGTCTTCACCACCTACAACTAGGCCTGTCAATGGTACGGGCTTCGGCCCGGGCCAGGCCCGAACCTGTCCTATTTATGCGGGTACGGGTTTTGCCTTTTACTATCCAAGTCCGACTCAGACCCGATCCGGGTCGGGTACGGTTTTATCAAAACCCGGCCCGGTTGGCCCAACCCGACTATTAGTTTTTCGTCGTATCAAAACATGAGTGCGTATGTTATTTATTTACCATTTTGTTTGTTTAAATGTAGATGTTTTTGCATACTTTTGTTATGAACTTGACTACATCACCATCCAATTTATATGTTAACATTGTTTGTATACAAATTTTACCAAAGTTGTAGTTTTAAAATATGGTTTTAACATAAATATTCTGAGTTAGGTATATAGTTATTATCCATCGGGCTTAAAAATCCCGAAGGGCCAAGTTCGGATATTGGGTTGAAATACCCTGCGGGTTCGGGCCGGGCTCGGGTTTTAATTATTATAATTGGACTCGAGTCCGGGTTTTATAATACCCAGACCGAACCCTGCCCATCGACAGGCCTACCTACAACCACTGACATCTTCCTGCAATCTTCTACCACCAACTCTGACAATCCCATGCAGGGGCGGATGTACATATAAATGACATAGGGCGGAGGCCCCACCTCAAAAGTTAATTTTACTTTACAAAGTATGAAAGAAAAAAAGTTTGGCCCTACCTAAAAATAATAGTTTTGCCCTATGTGGATTTGTGCGGTCCCAAAGTCACTTTCCCTTTTCATTTATTTTGTCTCTGTATGCATTTTGCTGTGACCACTCAGTCTTTGACATGAAGAAATATTTCTCCATCATTCCAAGTATGCAATTATGCAAACTACTTAATTTTATATTTATTTATTTTCTTCAGATTTTTATGTGTGTTATGATCTGTTTTGTGTGTTATATAACATATGTGGTATTTAATAGACTTGGTAAGCAAAATAGCATCCTAGGAATGAAATAACTAATGCACATAAACTGTTTGGTTAAATTCCAACTCAAAGTTATTCACTTTCAATTCCATATTATAAAAGGAATCCATTTAATCTGTTAACTGTTTGATGATTTATGTCAATTGCTCAAAATTTATCATTATGCATCATTCATTAGGAAACATAAGTTCAATTTCTACCCAAGATGAAGATATTGTAGAGGCAAGTTCTTCTAAAAAAAGCTCGTAAAGAGATGGAGTTTGATATTGCCAACCTTCCCGTAGACCCTGGGAAAAGAGTTCATATTTCCGAGTATGGCAATCGTCAAGAAGAAGTCCGTAGAGCTTATTTATTAAAAGGCCTTTGCCAACCTTCTAATCATGAATTTCCAAAAAAATACAAAAATCAGTGGTAGTAGACGATTTAATCCCGATTGGTTTCGTCAATACCCCGGTTGGTTAGAATATAGTATCAAAGAAAATGCTGCATATTGCTTATATTGCTACTTGTTTAAATCTTGTCATGGCGATCAAGGAGGTGGCGATTGCTTTGTAACAAAGGGTTGGCAATCTTGGAAAAATAAATCTTTATTAGATATTCATGTGGGAAGTCATGGAAGTTCACATAATCAAGCTCGTCAAAAATGCGCGGCTCTCATGAATTCAAAGCAACATGTTAGCACTTTTCTTGATGGATTGTCCGAGCGACAAGTAAATGAGTACAATATTCGACTAAAGGCATCGGTTCATTGTGTGCGGTTTTTACAGCAACAAGGATTGACATTCCGAGGGCATGATGAATCAAAAGAGTCTATGAATCGTGGCAATTTCTTAGAACTTTTACAATTTATTTCCGATCATAATAAGGGAACAAAAAGTGTTGTTTTACAAAATGCTCCATCAAATAATAAGATGACATCCCCGGAAATTCAAAAAGATATTGCTAATTGTATTGCGGAGGAGACCACAAAATCCATTATCAAAGACCTTAATGGTACATTTTTTGCTATTTTAGTTGATGAATCAAGAGATGTATCTATTAAGGAACAATTAGCTTTGGTTATTCGCTATGTTAATGCTCATGGATGTGTTGTTGAACGGTTTTTAGGTATTGTACATGTCGGTGATACTAGAGCAGTTACATTGAAACTTAGAGTTGAATATTTGTTAACTAAACATGGACTATCATTATCTAGAGTTCAGGGTCAAGGATATGATGGAGCTAGCAATATGAGCGGAGAGTTGAATGGTCTTAAAGCTCTTATTTTACAAAATAATCCTTATGCCTATTATGTGCATTGCTTTGCACATCAACTTCAACTAACCTTAGTTGCGGTTGCTAAAAAGCATATTCAAATTGGAGCTTTCTTTAATACCATAACAAGTATATTCAATGTGGTTGGAGCTTCATGCAAACGAAGAGACATTCTTCGAGAACAACAAGCACTTCAAATTGTAGAAGCTCTTAAACGTAATGAAATGGCTAGTGGTCGCGGAAAACATCAAGAGCTTGGCCTCAAAAGACCTGGAGATACTAGATGGGGATCACATTATGCTTCTATAATAAATTTAATAGGTATATTTTCGATGGTAAATATAGTTATCAAGTCCGTGGAGGATGACGGCGTTAGATCCGAACAAAAGGCCGAAGCAAGTACTTTATTAGATGCGATCAATACCTTTGAATTTGCATTCAACATGCATCTAATGAAGACTATATTGGGCATTACTAATGAATTATCTCAAGCATTACAAAGAAAGGACCAAGATATCGTGAATGCCATGAATTTAGTTGATGTTTCAAAGCAACACTTACAAGAAATGAGAGATCATACATGGGATTATTTAATACATGAAGTAAACATGTTTTGTGATAAACATGATATCGACATTCCAAATATGGATGACTCTTTTGTTTCACCCGGTCGTTCAAGACGAAATCAATCAAAGATTACAAATTTGCGACACTATCAAGTGGACCTATATTACACCGTTCTTGACATGCAACTATTAGAATTGAATAATCGATTTACAGTTGGCACCACTGAATTATTACGTTGTGTAGCATGTTTGGATCCGCGATATTCTTTTTCTGCATTTGACAAGAATTGTTTATTGAAACTTGCTGAATATTACCCGATTGAATTTTCAGAGACACAAATTTCAATGCTTGATGATCAACTTGAAACTTACATTATTGATATGCGTATGGATACACGATTTTCAAATTTAAAATGTATTGGAGATCTTTCCCAAAAGATGGTAGAGTTAAAGAAAGCAGAAACATTTCAATTGGTGTATTTACTTTTACAACTCGCATTGACTTTGCCCGGAGCTACAGCAACTGTTGAGAGGGCATTTTCTGCAATGGGGATAGTGAAAAATCGACTTAGAAATTCAATGGGAGACCAATGGTTAAATGACAATCTAGTTGCGTACATTGAAAAAGATATATCTAAATGGATTGATGACGATGCCGTAATATTGCGCTTTCAAGAGATGAAAAATCGTCGCTTACAACCAAATTGAGACTAAAGTGCACTTCTATTGAATTTAGAGATTTGTTAGTTATGGTTTTATTTTGTTTATTTCTAATATTTGCTAATGTGATCATCTTTATTTTGGAAAATATTAATATCATTTTGTTGTTGACAATGTAATATAATGTGTATCAACTACTTCGAATTGATGTTGTGTATGAAATTTGTACAATGCTCATCCATGACTAAATGTAGTTCGGGTTTATATAATTCTTAGGTTTTTTTTGAGTTGTATTGCTTACAGTCTCTTAAGTCTTTTCTTTGACAGGTGCCTAAAGCCCAAGACATTGCTACAAAGAGAAGAAAGCTTTTAACTGAGCATTTTCTATACCAAATTTGGAAGGTATGCTATTTTTTGTCATAATTACTTTATCTTTGCAACTTACAAACATATTTTTCACTCCATATTGTACATGAACTGACATGCATATATGATATAATGTATTTTTTTCAGTGATTTTTGAGCTGCAAAACCTCTGTTTTTGTAGATGAAGATTTGGTTTTTTTCAGGTATTTTGTTACAACTTTTTTTTGGATCTATATGCCCTACCTAAAGTCATGAGCTAGCTCCGCCACTGATCCCATGGCTGTCTCTGGCAAACTTGACTGGAATTTGGTCCCATCACCACTTTTTGCCTGCAAACAACAATCACCTTCCTTCAAAGTAATGGCAACTAGAGATTGGTTGTTACAGAGTCAAAGAAGAAATTAGATGGTTGCTATTAGAGGATTTTTGAGGCATCCAAACAAGGATTCAAATGTTATTCAAGGTTAGCATACTATATAAATGTCTAGTATTTTATAACTTCTTCTACTATTCAATTTAAGTATAGATCTTGCTTAAAGTCTTAGTGTTGGGAATCGTATTTATTTTAGCTAGTTTATCAGGGTTGTAGTAGACATGGTTTAAGTTGGAATTTATACAGTTGTTCTTAGAGAGAGCTTTACCAAATTTGAAAATATGCAATGTCTGAATTCTAGATGCCATTTGAACAACATACATTCAATAAAATGTTACAGCAGCCACTTTCCTTTTTGTACTTAGGTATTATGACATGGTTTTAGCGTGCTAAATGCTCTCATTATTCAATCTGAATTAGATATTTAGTACAATTATCAATGGTAAGCATATGGAGATTTTTGTCGGTAAGATTAATTTAAGAAATTTGGGATGTGTTTTGGGATTTTCGAAAATGGTAATGAAACATAGTAGTAGAAACTAAGTAACAAAATGTATCTTAGTCACAAATTTCTAGATAATGTGAAGAAAATGGAAAAAATGCAAATAATTTAAGAGAGAAAAAAAATGTATGGGAACCATCACTCCTAGTTGGCAGTCGGAATTTTACCATTAAGCATGCTCAAATCTTTAGTGTTAATTTGATATTTTTCCCAATTCTAGCTTCCTTTTTAAAAAGGGGGCTGCTAAGCACCATAGGACGAGCCTTGGTGAGTTGTAAAGATGAAGGTTGTCATCTATAAGAAGTTTAATCCTATTTTTAATGGATCTACAGTAGACAGGATAAATTCCAGATTGTTATCCCGTCTTTTGGCAAGGCCGTGACACCAAGGAATTGACTAGTAACCAATGACGGTCCATCCTAGAAATCAGTTATACACAAGCTCATTATGGATATCGACGAATTTTGTCCGAGTCCGGATCAAGCTTAAATTGGTATGGCACGACAAGCGAAACTATGAGAGCCAACGTTCCAAATATCAAGTCAATCCGAGTTCGTACGCTCAAGTTACGACTGATGCAAAATTGACTAAAAACAGCCTCGCGTTCGACTCGCTCCGTTCGAATCCATCGGAAGTGCACACTTCGACTCACTCCGCTTCGAGCCATACTTCGACTCGCTCCGCTTCGAGCCACACTTCGACTCGCTCCGCTTCGACTCGCTTCGCTTCGCGTCCATCAGATAACCTATGATCGACTCCATCGGGGAGCCACATTTCGACTCGCTCCACTTCGTCAACTTCGCATCCATCCGAAGACTTCTACTTCGTGTCCATCAATGTGAAGCAAGGCACATCAGTCAATACAAATAAGCGCCACGTCATCGAGTCAAACAGAACCGAGTCGAACGAAGAGCGAGTCGAAACAAGAGCGAGTCGAACGAAACAGCCAATCGAGAATCCCAATTCGTATCGATCATATCTCCTAATCTACAAGTCCAAATGCTATAAAATTTTCACAGAAGACTACGTGCATGCTAAAGAATGCCCACGCCAAATTTCGACTCCATTGGATGAAATCTTGATCGATACGAAATCTGTCCGTATCGATCACGGATCGGACCGAAACTTCACGGGCTTGGGCGCGCGGGCCTGGTCACGTGCCAGAGAGGGTCTCCCGAGATCTGAGCGAAATACCAGCCTCCTACACCTATAAATAGACCCCTAAAGCCAACAGAAAAGGGGTTCTTCTTCTTCTTTGAGATCTCCAACGCCCAGACTCTGTCGGATCCAGATCTGAACTCCATTGCTGCTGCTACCAACGAATTTCACTGCTGCAAATCATAATTACCTGCTGTAATTCATTGAATTCACTTGTAATCGTCAAAGATAGATCAATAAAGCAAACTACTTCATAGCTGTGCAGTTAATGCCCCGCTATATCCCCGCTATAACTCTGATATATCTTATAGCGGATTCCTACCGCTACGATTTTTCCATATATCCCCAACATATAGCCTTTCCGCTTTAATCCCCGCTATTTCCGCTATATCCCGTTATTTCCGCTATATTCTGCTATTTCCGCTATATCTTCTATAAAAAATTGGATTGAAAAATGATATTTATACGCTATAAAAATTATGAAATTAATTAATTTCATTGAATTTTTTATATATGTTTAGAAATGATAATACTCTAATATTCTACTAAATTAAATTAAGTTATATAACAGTTTTACGTTCATTTACAATACATTTGCACGTATTTTTATTTAAAATAATTTTTGTATTAATTATAATTCAATTGAATGTTAATTTTTCACATAATTACTATCTATATATTTGTAAAAACAACAAGTATGGGATTTATATGCTATTTTTGAGTAATCCGATATATCCCGCTATATCTTCGCTACATCCCCGCTATGACTTTTTGCACCTCTACCGCATTGAATCCACCGAGCGCTTTAACTGCACAGCTTCATAGTGGACGTAGGCAATACGCCGAACCAATCTAAATTCTTGTGTGTCCTTGCATGTTAATTATTTTCATATCTGAGATTTGAAGTTTTTGTTAGATAATTCCTCTTTTTCCATTTAATTTCTTCACTTTATCTCTTCAAAAACTTCTGAAGAGTGTTGTGACCAATTTTGGTACAAACACTTTGGTGTTTTCACTGAGAAAAAACCCAGTTTTTTCCTTCTGCTCATTGGATCTACTACCGATACCGAATTGCAAACATCCAAGGGGAAGATCTAGATCTGTCATCAAGTGGTTCCTTCTATTCTATTCAGATTGCTTCAGATCTAAGAGGAACTACATTCCTTAAGATTTTCGTATCCATATTTTCGTATCCATATTTTCGTATCCATGAAAATATGGCGATTTTCGTAACCATGTTTTCGCACCCAGAAAATATGTCAAAATTCGTATCGATCACTTTTCGTATCGATCTGCCTCACACCGCTCTGTTCGTATCGATCGCCACTTTCCTGTTCGTATCGATCAAGAGTGTCCTGTTCGTATCGATCACTTTTTGTATCGCTCTGTTCGCATCGCTCTGTTCGTATCGATCGCAACTGCTCCAATTCGTATCGATACTCACATCCACTTCGTATCGGTGCAGCTGTACGCCTTTCTTATCGATCCAGTTGTCCACTTTTCGGATCGTTCAATTTCACCAACATTTGTATCGTTCGAACATTGCGGAGAGCGATACGAAATTTCAAAAGCTCAATTTAATGAAGGAACATTCCATCCGTGCTTCTGATTGTTCCATGACTGAACAAGGCACAGGACATCACGACAATGAATGCTGACTTGCAATCAAGGAATGGGTAGAGGAATACTACTCAACCGGTGCTCCCAGAGGTTGGAGAACCTAGCTAATACGCCAAGAACTAGAGTTGGTTAATATGTCATGCTTCTAAGGTGGACTGCAACTTTCCCCAATTGACTAGCTTTTAAACTCCTGAATTGACAACTATGGCACGATGGCTAATATAACGACTGCCCAACACTGTCCACTCTGCTAACTCAAAACATAGCTGGTCACCGCTGAACCATCTTCAAATTCCCGCGTCTTAATCAAACCGTGTCCATATGACTGGAAGCACGACATACAACCTTAAGAGGACTTCCTCACTATCTTATATGGGCCTCCTACCTGGGTGAAAATTAGAAATAATCACCAATCTATGAGCCCATCTTTACCAACTCACCATCCAATCGGCATCACCAAACCACTCGAACATCGGGCAATCGTGCATACATCATTCACCAGTGTTACAAGACCCCTTGGGAATAAAATGGACCTGATCATAATGTCGATTGGAGAATCTTTCCAAGTCGAGACCTATTCGTTGAAACAATCCTACATGCAGAACTTCCAGTGAAAATTCAACATGTTAACTATGTCGGTGTACTATGGAAATACAACCCCCGACACTACCCTATGAAGTGGGAATGGCGCGTGGATTTCTCCAAGGGTGATGAATGCCATCAACATGTCTAGGCTAATATTGAGTTGGTGAATCAAATGAAGGATCAACATAGCAAGATAAGGAGGGGACCTACTCCATACTCTAGATCAGAAAACTCCTCTTCTCTAGATGGCTACCGTGAACGCCATCGCCATAAGGCTACTCCAGGAAGGATAGCTCCGACAATATGTGCAAGCCCCATAAAACGAAGGACCGGGAACATCCGACCCTTATCGATCAAGGACTTTGATCAAATTGAACCATTTGCGTTAGACTTCCAACTGAGAAGGGCTCGAATGAAGTGCAATAGGGAGCATACGACATTGCCTCACTTATCAATGAGATTTGACCTGATCTCTTTTGAATTATTTCTAATTCAATTTCATTTACGTTGCGAAATATGACCTACTTGAATTAAACTACTTGCAAATGATGCAGGTAACCGAGTACTTAAGATTGGGTGCAAAACAACCTCCGCGGACTATGATCAAATCATTGGGGTATCATCATGACAAGCATGATTCAACCACTCATCGGCTACTATATGCCCCTGACTGGGGGCAAGGCATCAAAGCGGAAGAGACCGACAAGGTCAAGACTCTAGTACAAAGTGGATGCAACCGACCATCCACTCATCCGCCTTTGCAATTTAATTAGAGATCTGGGAAAGACTTGGAGTGATATATCCCAACAATGTACTCTCCATCTCGTACTAGAAGCTCGCCAGAACACTTAAGCTTCTCCTGATGCCCGATAAAATCGGAATCACACCAAGGGTGGACGCAATGTCACCATCCATGCATCCAATCCTACATTAGACACTTGGGGTTATTTGAGAACGCATGTTAAAAGTGGATATGATTTGACCGTTCACTTCCCAGTTTGCGTCTGTGATTCGGCAAAGCAATCATGCCTTAAACCGACTTCATCAGGGGCCAACCCTCAATTTAAAGTCATCAACGACTGACTGCCTACTCGCTAACCATCACGAGCTGTCATTTCAACTCTCTTCCTTAGCTCGATCGAAAGAATGCAAAGTATAAATTGGACGTGACTCGACTGTCTGCTCTCAAATTCTTGCACCCGACTTAAGGGAAAATACACAACTCAGAGTGGATGTAGTTCGACCATCCCTTCCTATGCTCGAGCACAAAGCTTGCCAGAACACTAATCTTACTCCTTAGGCTTAGCAAAAGCGGAATCCAATTGAAAATGGACGCGATCCAACCGTCCATAAACTAAATCTCATATTTCATTGAGGGAAGATAAATGGAAAGTAATCGGGATCCCACCGATCACTCGCAAAGCGAAATCCCGAGCTCGGGGGCAAGTCATCACACCAAAGTCAAAAAAGGATTGATACACGACAATCCTTCACTTAACTCCAGATTCCCAGAGTGCGAACTGGAGTATAAACATCAACAACTCCAGATTCCCAGAGTGCGAACTGGAGTATAAACATCAACCAACTCCAGATTCCCAGAGTGCGAACTGGAGTATAAACATCAACTAACTCCAGATTCCCAAAGAGCGAACTGGAGTATAAACATCAACTAACTCCAGATTCCCAGAGTGCGAACTAGAGTATAAATATCAACTAACTCCAGATTCCCAGAGTGCGAACTGGAGTATAAACATCAACTAACTCCAAATTCTTAGAGTGCAAACTGGAGTATAAACATCAACTAACTCCAGATTCCCAGAGTGCGAACTGGAGTATAAACATCAACAATTGCAGATTCCCAGAGTGCGAACTGGAGAATAAACATCAACAACTTCAGATTCCCAGAGTGCGAACTGGAGTATAAACATCACCAACTCCAGATTCCTAGAGTGTGAACTGGAGTATAAACATCAACTAACTCCAGATTCCCAGAGTGCGAACTGGAGTATAAACATCAACTAACTCCAGATTCCCAGAGTGCGAACTGGAGTATAAACATCAACAACTCCAGATTCCCAGAGTGCGAACTAGAGTATAAACATCAACAACTCCAGATTCCCAGAGTGCGAACTGGAGTATAAACATCAACAACTCCAGATTCCCAGAGTGCGAACTGGAGTATAAACATCAACTAACTCCAGATTCCCAGAGTGCGAACTGGAGTATAAACATCAACAACTCCAGATTCCCAGAGTGCGAACTGGAGTATAAACATCAACTAACTCCAGATTCCCAGAGTGCGAACTGGAGTATAAACATCAACAACTCCAGATTCCCAGAGTGTGAACTGGAGTATAAACATCAACAACTCCAGATTCCCAGAGTGCGAACTGGAGTATAAACATCAACTAACAACAGATTCTCAGAGTGCGAACTGGAGTATAAACGTCAACAACTCCAGATTCCCAGAGTGCGAACTGGAGTATAAACATCAACAACTCCAGATTCCTAGAGTGCGAACTGGAGTATAAACATCAACAACTCCAGATTCCCAGAGTGCGAACTGGAGTATAAACATCAACTAACTCCAGATTCCCAGAGTGCGAACTGGAGTATAAACATCAACTAACTCCAGATTCCCAGAGTGCGAACTGGAGTATAAACATCAACAACTTCAGATTCCCAGAGTGCAAACTGGAGTATAAACATCAACTAATTCCAAATTCCCAGAGTGCGAACTGGAGTATAAACATCAACTAACTCCAGATTCCCAGAGTGCGAACTGGAGAATAAACTTTAACTAACTCTAAGCCCCCAGAGTGTGGACTAGAGTATAAACACCAATTGGGTGTGAATGACCACCCATCAACTTGCTTCGGTCCCGAGAGCGCAGGCTAGAGTATAAACACCAAATGGGTGTGACTAACAACCCATCAACCAACTCCAGTCCTCTAAGCATGGTTTGGAATATGAATACCAAAGGGGATGTGATTTGACTGTCCATCTATCGGCTATGGTTCCTCATCAAGTTATGTAATACAAAAAGCGGATGTAGTTCGACCGTCTGCTTTCCAATCTTCCCCTGACACGGGGTCACACTTAACACACAAAATTGGATGTGATCCGACCATCCAGCACTAAGCGGGCGTGACACAACCGTCCAAGCATCAACACTTATCCCCGGCGCGGGACCCATAACGTAAATTTATAGGGATGCACTCCAACCCTACAAGACAAAATTTCTTCCTTGATTCGACAGGGAGACGCAGATTCGCAAAACGAACCTAGCTGAATGTCCTGTTCTAAATGGATGTGACTACCCGTTCTACTGCAAACGAACGTGGCACGACCGTTCATCCGCTAACTCTCCCCTATGATCCAACGGGCTGTTTGTGCAACATGGACGGATGTGACCTAACCATCTGCCAATCGATTCCTTCCTACAGTTCAGTGGGAGAAGCATCAAATTAAAGTTGTTGTAATATGATCGACCACACTTCGACTTTCGCCATTCACTAGTGCTAGAGGGATTAATTGAGGAAAATGCGGTCCGACCATTTTCTACTAAAACTCTTAGTCCCCAGAGTGTGGACAGGGGTATAAACATCAAATAGGTGTGATGAATGGCCCTTCAACTGACTTTGATCCCCAAGGTGTGGCTACAAGAATAGACAAACGAATGAATGTGATTCGAACATTCATTCACCAACTCTGACCTAGACTCGACATGAGCAATATAAACTCACTACAGGTGCAATTAGACCATCCACGAACTAACTCTTCTAACTCAAGACTGGAGGTAGAAGTACAAATCACCGAAAGAAGAGAAAGGTGACTCGCTACATCTCCAGCTTAGCGTCCTTTACAACTTAAGGCAACGACTACAAGGAGACCCTAATGCTAACCAATCAGAATGATGCCCGAAGTTCTGGGCAACCAATTATATCGTACCACCGGATCGACGGGCAATATCAATCTGCACCTTTCACATCGTACCATTGAATCGACGGTCAATATCGGTCCTCTTCGTCTACAAGTCGATGTGACCCGAACTCCATCGAATACCTTTGACTAACAGATCATGGATAGAAGAATTAACCATGAATGGGTGTGACTTGACCATTCATCCTCTGTTACCTTCCTTCGATCCGTCAGGGAGCATGAGACCAGATGAGCATGACATGACCACATCCGAGCTAACTTTATCCCTAAATCTAACGGGAGAACGTAAATCGAAATGGACATGGTTGATCACCCAACTCAAAATGAATGTAACGCGACCATTCATTCATTGACTCTTACCGTGATCGGACTAAAAGAGCAATTCAAAACAAGTGCAACCTAAACATCTGCACACTGATTCTTACCCTGGATTCGACAAGGGAAGCATCAATCCTGCATTGGATCTGATTGGACGATTCACTCTTCAGTTTTTGCCCAAAGTATGGCGACATAAGCAGCGAAGTGAATGTCGTTGACCGTCCAGAATCTGGCTTATGTCCGAATGTCGGCAAAGTAACAATGTATTCCGCTAAGAGGAAAGAACTAGAACATAATACAGGACAGGCATGACTCAGCCTTCCATCAGTTAACTCGATCCCATGGTTCAATGGGATAGAATGCAAAATTGAAGCGGACATTATCTACCCTGCCACTTATCGAGATATTCCCCAGTCTTGGGGGCACGAGCAAGAAGATAAGATTAATATGATTCAACCATTTATCAATCAACTCTGATTCTTAAAGCTTGAACTACATTATAAACACAGCTAGGATGAGACTAGACCGTCCGCGTAGTGCATCCGCCAACCCAAGACTGGGGGCAAAAGAGTGATTATCCGAGAGTTGACTATGACAATTTGAGCCTATGACCCATGCCTGATATTCATAACAACTTTAGGTTATGACCGAAAGGATGCCTAGAGATAGAATCATCGGATCAATACCCGAACTCATGGGCAACCGATCATCATTCCGACCCTTACAATGAGTAATGGATCACGAGTACATTGAATGAAAAGCGCATCATTCAGAAGCACAAGTAAATTCAATCTCAAAGCTGGAGCCAGCTATGTAGCAGCATGCAGTACAAGGCTAAGTTCTACTAATCCTTTGATTCAACGCCCTTATAAGCCTGATCATTTACCATTGCAAATAAACACATCAAGTGCTTACAACCTATCACGAGTATTGTAAATCAGATCACAACTCTGCGCAATGATGAAGAAAGAGTCAACTGTTTTACTTCAAGTGAATCTTGATGTGTTCGCTTGGACTCGACCTCATATATATATATATATATATGGACTCTCGCTAGCCATGAAGAATGCTGCATTAAATGTCGACCCGAGGCATGTCTCGGTGAACGAGAACGATACGACGTGGATCCAGAGAGATCTGCTGCACTTAAAGAGGAGGCGAATCTGCTCAAAACCAGTGGGTTTATCCATGATGCCCTCCAACCAAAATGAGTATCCAATCCTTTACTTATAAGAAAAATGAGCAGAGAGTGGAGGACATACGTCAACTACTCAGATTTGCATGGGGTATGACAAAGCACAGCTTTCCACTTCCAATGATTAACCAACTGATGGACCTGACCATCAGACATGAATTACTCACATCCATGGATGCAAACTCTAGATACAATCGGATACTGAAGCATGTCCTAGACCAGGAATACAACTGTTTCATCATTGACCTGGGCCTATAGTGCTATGCTGAAATCCATGGATTCAAACTTGAGAATGCTTATGCTACTTACCAAAGAACGATTAACAGACCATTCAAAAATCATATCGGCCGATCGATGAAAGTAGGTGTGGTTAATATGCTCGTGAGATCACAACTATCAAACGACCATATCGATGACTTGACAGAGTTAGAGACACCCATGTACCGAGGACAACCAAGCAGCTCTGATAGATCGCTTAAAGAGACCTTCCATTTTACCCAAACCTTTTGATCGCGAAGATTTATACATCAATTGGGTCGTGTCAACACACGCCATAAGCGTCGCAATGCTATGAGAAGAGAAACGAATCCAAAGACCAGTATATGATGAAGACTGGCTATTAACAAGCTCACCCCGTTAATGTCTATATCGACCAACTGTTACGATAAGTCCAATAATCGGCTTTCTAACGTCGAAGTTGCGTTAATGACTACTGAGAAACGATCGATCTGCCATGCCCTCAAACTCAACTTCCCTGCAACAAATAACGAAGTTAAGTAACTTACAAGAAAACTAGGAGTGGAGACTTTACATATCTTATATGATTACTGGTCAGTAGTATACCAAGTCAAGGAAGATTATTCGACTAGGGGGCAACATCTTGCTCCTTATCCTAGCTGGGTCCAAAAGGTACTAGTCGACTTCGACTATTACACCACTACACAAATCCTCAGAGAACTAAACGAAAAGGCCGAATCACTCGCCAAGCTAGCCAGTTCTGGGGATGCACGACAAATAGACTTTGTCCCAGTTGAAATGCTTATTATTCTAGGCATTGACATATAAAGATCAACTAGATATTGGAGGCAGATCTAGAAAAAGAGTCATGGATGACTCCTATCAAAGATTATTGACAATTGGGGATTCTTATTGAATAAAGGAATAAGAAATGGCATATCCTCCATGAAGCATCACTGCATGATTATGTCTGGATCGTTTGACTCCATCGATACAAAGCATTACTTTTGAATCCATCGATCCGAGACGCAGTATTACGTATCCATCGATACGAAGCATACATTCCAACATCTCAGATCGATCCAGGAGAGGATCTATACAAAGGAAGGACTTAAAACAACAATCGAACGCTGTTACAACTCGAATTTCACATCGATCCAGGATAGGATCGTCGCGAAACTCGAAAAAAAAACTTGACAACGACCCGTGAACGTGCAAACATTGACGGGAGTCAGGCTAATATACATGCATGTATGATAGATTAACATTCAATTTTCAAAATTTACAGGAGTTGAATGCTTACCTGATAACAATTACAACAACAAATGGCTAACCACTAGCATACAGCAATTAGTTGCAACAATACAGGGTACAGCAGTTGACAGTCAACAGTTTACATTATCAAGAAAATCAGTCGAAGATTACAGCTTTCATCGAAAAGACAATAACTACTCGGAATAAAGATTGCAGCATTTCAAAGCACATCATGTTTCCACAAGACGTACTTTAGGGGGCAAATGTTATCCCGCCTTTTGGCAAGGCCGTGACACCAAGGAATTGACTAGTAACCAATGACGGTCCGTCCTAGAAATCAGTTATACACAAGCTCACTATGGATATCGACGAATTTTGTCCGAGCCCGGATCAAGCTTAAATTGGTTTGGCACGACAAACGAAGCTATGAGAGCCAACGTTCCAAATCTCAAGTTAATCCGAGTTCATACGCTCAAGTTACGACCGATGCAAAATTGATTAAAAACAGCCTCGCGTTCGACTCGCTCCGTTCGAATCCATCGGAAGTGCACACTTCGACTCGCTCCGCTTCGAGCCATACTTCGACTCGCTCCGCATCGAGCCACACTTCGACTCGCTCCACGTCAAGCCACACTTTGACTCGCTCCGCTTCGAGCCATACTTCGACTCGCTCCACTTCGACTCGCTTCGCTTCGCGTCCATCAGATCACCTATGATCGACTCCATCTAGTTCGACTCCATCAGGGAGCCACATTTCGACTCGCTCCACTTCGTCAACTTCGCATCCATCTGAAGACTTCTACTTCGTGTCCATCAATGTGAAGCAAGGCACATCAGTCAATACAAATAAGCGCCACGTCATCGAGTCAAACAGAACCGAGTCGAACGAAGAGCGAGTCGAAACAAGAGCGAGTCGAACGAAACAGCCAATCGAGAATCCCAATTCGTATCGATCATATCTCCTAATCTACAAGTCCAAATGCTATAAAATTTTCACAGAAGACTACGTGCATGCTAAAGAATGCCCATGCCAAATTTCGACTCCATTGGATGAAATCTTGATCGATACGAAATCTGTCCGTATCGATCACGGATCGGACCGAAACTTCACGGGCTTGGGCACGCGGGCCTGGTCACGTGCCAGAGAGGGTCTCCCGAGATCTGAGCGAAATACCAGCCTCCTACACCTATAAATAGACCCCTAAAGCCAACAGAAAAGGGGTTCTTCTTCTTCTTTGAGATCTCCAACGCCCAGACTCTGTCGGATCCAGATCCGAACTCCATTGCTGCTGCTACCAACGAATTTCACTGCTGCAAATCATAATTACCTGCTGTAATTCATTGAATTCACTTGTAATCGTCAAAGATAGATCAATAAAGCAAACTACTTCATAGTGGATGTAGGCAATACGCCGAACCACTCTAAATTCTTGTATCTCCTTGCATGTTAATTATTTTCATATCTGAGATTTGGAGTTTTTATTAGATAATTCCACCTTTTCCATTTAATTTCTTCACTTTTTCTCTTCAAAAACTTCCAAAGTGTTGTGTCCAATTTTGGTACAAACACAGATATGGTTCGACATTCAATCCATTTTGGCTAGAATAACTGGATCATGATAGGTACAGATCCTTGTCTGTAAGAAAATAAATCGTAAAGACATAAGGCCAGTACAAAGATGAAAAGAACTTTCTTGTTTAACTTAAACTCTAAATTCTCAACTAATAAACCGAGAAGGGCACCTCAAAATTGATTGGATGCAACCTTCTATGTCAAATGAGGTTTGGAAAAGAAAAGGAAGGCTATGGAATTATGAATCTAAGACACAGTGTTATTTAGAGATAGTTGTTGCTCTTTATAGATCAAGACTGATACTGTTATTTTAAGCATGCAATATTGACAATTTGCACTCATTACACCTTATTTAGAAGTTTACCATCTTAACTATCTTCAGTAATGAGAGATAATCTTTATCTTTACTACTAATAATGAAAACGGTTTGAACTGATTTCAACTGCGTCTTTTTGAATTACCGAAAATACCCTCCAGTGAAATTTATCCCAAGAAACCCTAAATCGTTATCAAACATCATCCTCCTATGTATCCTCTCTCTGCACCGCATTCTTTCCAACCTCGCATTCTTTCTATCGAACAATTAGAACCCTAAATCATCATCAGATTCAAACCCTAAATCATCATCCACACCTCTTATACTGTCGACGTCGATCGGAGATTCACGCCATCATAATTCTATCGGACAATTCATCATGTATAATTTTCTACGCGCTTCTCTTGCCTCATGTTTTCCTTACGAGGTATGCTTCTGTAAACGCTTCGACTACTGCCAGTTTTTACATGGTGCCACTGTTTTCCGTTCTTTCTTATTTGATTTCTCTGATTTGATTTATGATCCACAAAATGAGCTTCTTCGATTTTAGAAAGAATGCGAGGTTGGAGAGAATGCGATGTCGGAAATCTGTTGATGGATATATAATACTTCTGATTTAATTATAAAATTAAATCTGATAAGTGATAAATAATAGAATGGTTATCATTCATATTGTTTTATATTCATTGAAGACTATAATTATATTCACATATAATATTTTACATCTATAAAAAGCTATCTTAATGGTTGAAAAGTAAGAAAATCACGAGGAGATTTGGTCTAATCTATTTAGTTTTTCATTCAAACATTATGTGAGAGCTATTGTGTACGTTTTACTTTTCTTCTACTGTTCTGCTTTTACATAGCAAACCAGAACTAAGGTAAAAAGGTTATGTTTTGTTATGAGATGGACCCCGTTTTTGTATTAGTTAAGTTGTGTAATCAAGTATAACGGAGGACTTTATGTGTGAGTGTATATTTAAGATATCAGAACAGAACATGGTTTAGAAGAAACAATGCTACATTAACTCAAGTTGATTTTAGCCTTCTGATGAACTTTAACTTCTTGAGAGTACATAATAATATTAAGTTCATCGAGACTCTCTTTATACTCTTGAACTATGGGCTCATGAATCGTCTATTAATTTAAATAGTAAAGTATTGTTTTTTCCTCTAATGTTATCACATCTCATTTTTAAGCTTCTATTGCACTTCACATCTTAAGATGTTTTTTTATCATTTTTTATCTACTGTATAACCTGTAAAGATCATTAACCATAACTTCAATTTTAAAAGCATAGTTAACCGCATCAAAGCATCCATTAAGAGAAGTCCAAGCATTATTATATTTAAAAGGAGTTCCTTTGCCCATATTGTGACTTGGAATCAATTTGAAAAAAGAAAAAGAAAAAAATAGCATGATCACTAAAAGAGCGATCTAGACAATATGCTTGATAATTAGAAAATTTGTTATGAAACTCAAAGTTCCCAATCATTCTATCAATTTTTGCTAAAAGTTTCTATTTTTTACTTCCCTTCTATATGAATTTAGCATCGATAGTTTCCAATTCTTGGTTACCAACATCAGTAATAGCATTCCAAAAATGTTCACCTGCATTGTTGAGATTGTTATCAGGTCCCTTCCTTACATTACTAAAAAGAAAAGTGTTAAAATCCTCAAGAATAAACCGTGGCATTTTAACAATTTTAGCTTCCATAACCGACTTCTCTTAGATTTATCATTACTTCCATATACATTGGTAACAGCTTGCTGCAATCCATCCTTAGCAAACAAAATTTTTCCTGAGTTATACTTGATACAGATTTGGCTGTCTAAATTTCAATATTCCACAATATAATAATTCTTCTTTTATCAACTCCAGTCTCATTGGTCGCACATGCCCGCTATAGATTGAAACTCTTAGAAAATTTATGAATATCAGTACCATCAAGTTTATGCTCCAAAAAAACAACAAATGAAGCTTTAAGTTTATCCTATGCTCTCTCACATCAAGCTTTTTATTGGGAGCATTTGGCATCTTAATTTTCCAGCCTAACAGAGACATATTGAAAGTTTTCAGCCTAACAGACTAACAATTTCTTAGATTAAAGAGCAGAAGCTTCCAAGGCTACCTGCTTTAATATTGAGAGTTTCATGTAACTATGAAAGTGTGTTTGAGTCTATTTTAGAATAATATACTGTAAATGTTAGCATACACGTTATAACACTATACCTTTTTCGTAGTTGAAGTATTAATTATGAATGTGCATATATTTATGTGATTGAAGCTGCTTTCGTAATTAAAAATGTAGCTAATTATTTTAAATGCAATTTAAAGCTATTCAAGTAATGAATTTATTTGATTTAATAAAAGGTGGAACCCAATGCATGAGGCTCCTGCATGATAACGGGCTCTGGGAAAGTCGACAATGCATGCAGCCTTTCCTTCGCATTGCAAAGAGGCTGTTTTCGGACTCAAACCTGAGCGCTTAGATTACCATGCGGGTAACCTAACTATTTCACCAAGGCTCCACCTCTTTTTATGCTTTAGTAAAATTCCCTAAATAATATCAATTCATAGATATAATATAAATATTATTAACTTTATTTTTTAAATATCAAGAAGCGTATAAAAATTATGTATAAATGACTTTGCAGGTTTTGTTTTAATGTTGCTTTTTTAATTTGTTTGCCTATATTTAATGTATTTTTATTAATTTCATTTAGTGATGTTTTTATAAATTGTTTTTAGTGATGAAAAACACATCTATTTATTGGTATTTATAAGTTGTTATTTATGGGAAATATTATTAACTATATGTTTTTTTGCTATAACACTATAATATGTATCAACTCAAAATGATATTAAAATCTGAATAAAGATATGTTACACGCAGCATATTGGTTGCATGCAAAAATTAGACTAAATATTACTAAAATGGTACGTTGTTGGTATTTATAAAAATATTATTTATTGTCACTATAATCGTTGTTTTTCTACTATGGTACCATATTATAAGTCCACTTAAAATGATATGTATTCTAAGAAAGATATATGGCAATCATTAGGTAGTTGCATGCAAAAGATGTTTTGCTAATGTGATGCTTTACGATCCGTTTGATCAAAACTGGGAAATCAGTTAAGGGCCCACATATTATTACCATTTGGTTTTATTTGGGTACGCAATCTATACAGTGGTTCACATTTTCAAAATTTTATAACATCGTTAAACTATTCAAATACGCAGTTTGACTAGATAAGATATTTATTGACCCACTTTGTGAATAAGGTAACAACACCACGAAACCTGTCTGTCATCTTATGAAATGCTATATCTTTTCATTTATTATACCTATTAATGATCCTTTATGAGACTTTAGCCAAAATTATTTGTCTTTTTTAGAGCAATTTTTCAATCTACAAAAGTAATTATTAGGTAACCACATGACGACTAAATATTTATCATAGTTTAAGATATTAAGTTGAAGCTTATTCTTGATTCAAAATATAATATCTCATGATTTTAATCAAAGATTATTGCTACAAACTGCCGCTTTACAAATACATGATTTAGGAAGACATTATACGTGAGACATATGAAAATTTTCAATAGCAATTTTTTTTCATATTTCTTTATAAATTAACTTATGACAAGTCTGAAATGTAATGAATACAGTTTGTTCTATTTTTTATTTCTTATTTATTAATTTGTTACTATATTCAGCCTTATTGAAAACTTCTCCTAATTTTACTGCATATTCTTTGAGCCCTAAAATATTTATTTCATGTTTATTAAGTTGGAGCATGCTGAAGCGACCTCTACCCTCGGTCAGCTAGAAACATGTTGCATCATAGACTGGAACGTTCAGTAGCAGGCTGAGCAGGAGTGTTTTTACTAAGACAGGTGCTGAAACTGGAATGCTGCAATGCTGGACTTAAATGCTGGACTGGGATGCTAATACAAACTGAAATGACTGTACTGGAATGCACTATTCATGCTGACTGGAATGTGGTTTTGAACAGGCCTTGAAGATTATGGAGAGGAATGTGGTTCTGAATCAAGTCATAAATAAAGTGGCAAGAAGCAAATAGCCTGTATAATGTGATGGATGCCTGCACTGACATTGAAATAGAAGGATGGAAAGCTGTTTGAATATAGTGTTGAGGTAGATCAAACGTGTTGGATCCACTCAATGAGATTAGGATATTATGGACCGGTGGCTAAGGTAGGGAATGAGTAATCGGTAAATGCAAGAGAAACGTGAAAAATCCTATAAATTCAACTAAAAATACTAAAATAAAATAAAATATGATTTTTATTTTTAAATACGTTTAAAATAGTGGAACTTTCGTATTGATAAATTTTTAGGTCTGTTCCATGCCTGCTTAACATTTAAAAATCCATTACCATATTTGAATAGGGCCTTACATTAGACTCTGCCTACTGTTTTCTTTATTTTAAGGATTAAGAAGATTATGAATTACCATATTTGAATAGGGCCTTGCATGAGACTCTGCTTACTGTTTTCTTTATTTTAAGGATTAAGAAGATTATGAATGTACTTATGTGTATAGGCATCAATTGCTATTATTTCAGCTGTTATTTGGACTTTTTTCACCGAACAAGTTTTGATTACGTATTTTAGCGGCAATGTTTTCATTTTCTTCTACTCGGGATGGAAATTTAGATTATGTATTTTAATAGAGGTTATTACATATTCACATAATTTAGATTTTAAATCTGCAGACCTTTAGGCATGCTTGAATTTCCAGAGTTACATTCCTCATATGCAAAATCCAATATTTCAACAGTGGCCGACACATGCACCACGTGCTTCTCAACCTTAGCGTATACAGAATATGTCATACTATCATGACTTCCCATATCCATAAATAAATAATCAACAATAAAAAATGGCTTAAAAAGTCATTCAGTGGATCCTAAAACAAACAATTCTGAACTCAATTCAATTTCCAAAGTTGAAATTAACCAAGTAAAATGGCAAAGTCTCGATCAACTTCAGATGTTGGGCCTAAAAAGGGAATTTAAGATTTATCATCTGATAATGATGCTGAAAATCGACAAACATTTCAAAAGCTGATTTTTTCCACTCATAGCCAATTCAAATATATTGCAATACCTTATTACATATAATCATATTAAAGTTTTTCATTTGATTACTTTTCTTATTGTTGCATATAATTACCAATGATTGTCTCGGTCTTATTAGTATGACAACCACGACATATATAAGATAAAATAGTCATTTTAATTTGATTTTTGCTTGCATCGAGGAAAATCGATCTCCATACCCTTTTAATTTTGTATTAGCTTGAGTTCAAAGAAAATTCAATGAAATTTTTAAAAAGATACGAGATTTTTTTTGAAGCGGATAAAAAGGCCCAAGGCCCAAAATGTTACATAAATTATAACAGGTTAAATCAAAACAAGAATAACAAAAGGGTAGAAACCATAGTATAGAATTACCCTCTATGTGACGACAACCATCTATATTTATTCTATACCTCATGCAAAAGTGTATTGTTGAATTAATGCATGCACATTGTGATTACATGTAGGCCCATCGGACGTGCATATACACTCGTAATGGATGGTGGTAATTATATTTGCACCTATGCATGATTCTTTTCGCCTGTAATCCACCCTACCAAAATATGGTTGTTGTATTTGTAGGGATATATTGTCGATTTGGTTGGTCAAGAGACATTTCCTGCAAGTATTCATGTTTGGAAACACATGCTTTTATGCTTCATACAACATTACTGGACTTGGTAGGATATACTATTTTAATCATAAATGTCTATTGGATGTTGCTTTCTAATTTTGCAGTTAAATATATAAAGTCCAATACACTTATTTACAGGTATCTACCATATTTCTAATCGGGGGGGTTAGTTTAGAAGAGAAAATTTTAGATTTTTTTAGCCTCAAGAACACAACCCCCATATTTTAGCCACAAGGACAAACATTTTTCCAAAATTAGTTATAAGGACGAACCTTAAAAATTACCAACCACCACTCCTCGCACCACCACTCTCCACCATCACCTGCACCACTGGCCTCGCCGCCACTCCCAACACCACTACAATCACAAAAACCTAAAATTTTAGGAGCATGTGTTGGATAATTGGGTCGATGATTCGAGAGTGATGACGTTGATAATTGTTGTACTTTTGAATTCAAGGATCTACTGCGTAGATTCTTTTAGACAATAGTTCAACCCAACAGGTACAAACGGGTTATCGAACTATCGACTTCAGGATTCAATGAAGCCTTGAAACAGTGTAATCGGATTCAAAACTTGTACGATTTTGATCCGACCAAGAACACTCAAATTTGATCTCTAATGATGCAATTTAGTAGAGAATAGAATGAAGAAGAAGAAGAGAATCGATCTGCAACGTTTCTACGTTTGTAACACCTTACAGGCGTCGCAAACTGTGGTGAAAAGGTAGTGTTCTGCAACACTTTCTGAACGTCGCAGATCTGGAAGAAGAAGAAGAAGGTACAAAGAAAAGAGACTCTTATTCTTCACGGTTCCTAGGCGTCACTATTTATAGTAGTGAGGAAGTATCCATTCGTCAAGCGTCGCATCCTTTCCAACAGTCCGAAACTGTTACAAACGGTCGCGTCTATTCGTAACAGTTTAAAACTATTACTAAACGGTTGCGTCCCTTCATTCAAATGGCCTGCCAAATCTATCCGTTCAAATTCAAATTCTAGATCTGGCCTGTTAACAAAAATTAATTCGTCATTTTAGACCAGAACCCGACCCGGTCTGGTCGGACAGCGGCGGCGGCGCACGCGTGTGGTGGTGATGCATAACTTCGCTCCTCACATCAAAGCAAAACTTTGGGTGCCCAAAGGGCCCAACCTTCCTTAGAGAATCCTATATTTAACTAAGTATAATCCCTTATTTTCCTAGATGTGGGACTATACATTCCACCTCTCTTCTTCCATCTTCTTCCCACTTCTTCCCTCTTCAAAAACAAACCCAAACCCAAAACTAATTTTGAAAATTTCCAACAATTTCCCCCCATTTTCAAAATAAGTAAAATAAATAAAATAGACGGCTGCATCACTAGAGTGACTACCTACATACCCAAGTGGGATCAAGCCAATGTAGTTCCAAGATCAAGTTTTGCATCATCGTGGAAACTAATACATAAATGATAGGTATCTTTTGGATTTGAACCTTCACTTAGTGTAAACCATTCAAAGTTCTATCGAGATCTATGGTGAACGTATCTTGAACCAAGTACCCCTAGTGATAGTACCGGAACAGTCACACATACTGATTTCTGTACATAGTGTGTTCTGTATGCTCAGCACATTAATGACCATGTGCTTAAATCCTGAGTTCATAAGTCTACTTTAGAAAGCGGTCTTACTTTCTTGGGAAACGACCTGATTTCCATACTCATATAGGTAAGTCCCTTTATAAGGTGTTTCTGCGATACACCTTGTGATTTTAACTGGACTTATTAAGGATTTTAATCCATCCTTTTTCATGCAGAATCCAACACTAATTATGGGCAATTAATTTAGTGTTCCTTAATCATTCTCTTAACTTGTTGGTACCCATTGAACTTTGTCTATCCTTTTCAAAACATAAGTTGGGTTTTTGTTAAGGATGATCAACCTTCATTCACAGACCTTAGTCCCATTTCCTTTGATTTTATAGAAATCATTGTCTTTGGAAGACTCTTTGTGAGTGGGTCAGTAAAGTTTTTCTTTGTTTCTATGTAATCAACAGTTATTACTCCACTTTTGAGTAACTGTCTTATCATTTGATCTCTTAGACTCACATGTCTAGACTTCCCATTATATGTCGTATTAGAAACATTGTATATTGTAGCATGATTATCAAAGTTAATCAAGACTGCTGGAGATGGCTTCTTCCATAATGGGATTTCTATTAATAAATTCCTTAGCCATTCTGCTTCCTTACAAGCATCTGCTATGCAATCAACTCTGACAACATTGTTGAGTCAGATATACAGGTCTGTTTCTTGGAAACCCAAGACACAGCAGCACCTCCTAATGTAAAATCCATTCAGTCGTAGACTTGGATTTTGATTCTACATTGTTCCAGGTTGCATCACTATATCCTTCTATTACAGCAGGATATCCTTTATAAGATAAACCATAGGTAATGGTTCCTTTCAAATAAGCTAAAACTATGGAAATAGCTTTCCAATGTTCGAAACCTGGATTACTCGTAAATCGACATAACATGCTTATAGTATGTGCTATGTCTAGTCTATTGCAATGCATAGCATACATAAGACTCCCAATAATACTGGAATACTCAAGTTGAGAAATGGTACGTCCGGTATTCTTTTCTAATTTAATACTAGGATCTAAAGGAGTAGGTGCTGGTTTGTCATTATAATGACCATACTTTGGGAGGAACTTCTCAATGTAATGAGATTGTGTTAGCAACAACTCCCCCTCTTTTCTAATAATTTTAATTCCCAGAATTACGTCAGCTTCTCCTAGATCTTTCATATCAAATTTAGAAGATAGAAACTTCTTAGTTTCATTCACACAGGATATATTGGAACCAAATATTAGCATGTCATCAACGTATAAACATATTATAACATAATCGTTGTTGTGCTATAAATACATTTATCAGCATCATTAACAATAAATCCATATGACAATGCTATTTTATCAAACTTCTCATGCCATTGCATGGGAGCTTGCTTCAGGCCATAAAGAAACTTTACCAATTTGCAAACTTTCTTTTCTTGGCCTGGGGTTTTGAAACCTTCAGGTTGTTCCATATATATCTCTTCTTCTAAATCTCCATTTAGAAACGCAGTCTTTACATCCATTTGATGTATGACCAATTTATGAATTGATGCAAGTGCTATTAAATAGCGTATAGAAGATATGCGAGCAACTGGAGCAAACGTATCAAAATAATCTACTCCATGTCTTTGCTTATATCCCTTAGCAACTAATCTGGCTTTAAACTTATCAATGGATCCATTTGTATTCAACTTTTTCTTAAATATCCACTTACATCCTATAGGTTTAGCACTGGGAGGTAAATCAGTTAAAACCCAAGTTTGGTTTAACAATATGGAATTCATTTCATCATTAATAGCTTCTTTCCAGAATATTGAATCTCTAGAACTTATAGCCTCAGAATAAGTTTTAGGGTCATCATCGACGTTCATGACATATCTAGTCACATTAAGGACTTCGTCCTTACTGCCTTCTATAGGATATGTAATGAAGTCAGGACCATAGTCCTTTTCTATTCTTACTCTTTTACTTCTCCTTTGTTCAGTACTATTATCCGGTACTGATACTTCCTTGCTGTTTTGAGCAGGAGTATAGTCATCGTCATTGATATCATCAATCGTATTAGGTTCTGGACTAGATGATCTCAATGGAATCTCAACAGTTTGATTTTCAAAGAATTCTACATCTACGGATTCTATAACTTCTAAGGTGTCAAGAATTAGGAATCTATAATTTATACTATTAAGTGAATATCCTATGAAAACACATTTAAATGCCCTATTTCCTAACTTTGGTCGTTTAGGGTCTGGTTTTCTAACATATGCTAAACAACCCCAAACTTTAAGTCTTGTAAGATTAGGTTTCCTATTAAACCATAATTCATAAGGGGAAACATTATTCTTTTTAAGTGGTACTCTATTTAAGATATAACATGCAGATAACATAGCATCATCCCATAGGTTATAAGGTAAGTTTGAACTTATGAGCATGGCATTAACCATTTCTACTAAAGTTCTATTTATCCTTTCAGCAACACCATTTTGTTGTGGTGTATATGGGGCAGTGCATTGGTGAACTAAACCGTGTTGTTTACAAAATAAAGTGAATTCATTTGAGAAATATTCACCACCTCGATCTGAATGCAATACTTAATTTTAACTCCTAATTGTGTTTCGTCCTCTGCTTTGTAAATTTTAAATTTATCAAAGGCCTCATCTTTAGTTTTCATTAGATACACATATGCATATCTACTATAATCATCAATAAATGTTATATAGTATTGGTTACCACCATAGGTGATATGATTTTTTAAGTCACCCACATCACTATATACTAAATCAAGCAAGCCAGTTTTCCTTTCTATAGATTTAAAGGATTTTCGGTGTATTTTTGCTTGACCACATATTTCACATTTAGAGATAGTACCGAAATCACAATCAGAAATTAATCCTAGTTTATGCATATTTTTAAGGGAATTATAATTAACATGTCCTAGTCTACCGTGCCATAAACTAACAGAATCAATAATATAAATAGAAGATTTCTTTATTAGATTCAACTTAACCATGCCGTTACAAGAGTATCCCTGTCCAATGAATTTGCAGTTCTTGGACAACACTAACTTATCAGACTCATACACCATCTTGAATCCTCCTTTGTTAAGAAGGTATCCAAAGACCAAATTCTTACACATATCAGGTACATAAAAATATTAACTAATGTAAGAACTTTTCCAGAAGTAAATGTAAGTTCTATGGTGCCTTTTCCCAAAACTATGCTTGGAACCTTATTTGCTCCAGTAACCTTGTCGGCTTCTCCATTATTTTCTTCGTCAGTCTTAAACAGATTACGGTGTTTACAAATGTGAATGGTTGCTCCAGTATCAAACCACCAATCATTATCAGTTTCACTAACGGAGTTCACCTCTTGCACTACAGCCACAAGTGAGTCTTCGACCACATTCACCTTTTGTTGTTTCTTCCGCTGACAGTAGTCTCGAGCATAGTGGTCGGGCTTATTACAGTAGTAACAAGCACCTTTCATTTTGTTGTTGGAATTTTTCTTCTTAAATTGTGTCTCATTCTTAGGCTTCAGCTTGTCAGTAATTTGAACATTATATGCCTTAGAATGGGACTCAGTTTGCGGATTATCATCTGGTACTCGTTTACGAGAGTCCTCTTCAATACGAAAATGACGTTGTAAACCGTCTAAATCATAATCTGTTTCCGCATGCTTTAATTTTTTCTTATAATCATTCCAAGAATTAGGAAGTCTTGAAATTATAACTCCAACAACAAAAGATTAAGGGAGATTTATTCCAGCATCTTTAAGTTGATTCACTAACAGTAGAATTTCGCTTACTTGTCCAACTATGGACTTATTTTCAACCATTTTGAAATCCATAAAATTGCAAATAAAGAATTTTTTGTTACTTGCCTTGGATATGCGGTATTTGCTTTCTACTATAGCCCAAAGTGCCTTTGCAGTTTCCAAAGTCCTATGTGCGTTGTAGACAGGAGTAGACAATGCATTCAGAATGTGCCCTCTACATAGAAAATCATCCTCTTTGCGCTTTGCACGTTTTGCTTTCAATTCGTCAGTATCTTTATCAGTTTCCTCTGGTATTTCCTCCAAGTTATCTTCAAGAATATAGAACAATTTGACCTGATCAAAGAGAATTTCATCGTCTCTTGCCCACGAGTGAAGTTTTCACCATCAAACCGCTCCAATCGCGTTAAATGTTGATTCATAACTTGAAGAGCATTGAGATTGATAGAACTCGAACCATCCATGGTTGAAATATTGTCTAAAATTGTTGGATAATTGGGTCGATGATTCGAGAATGATGAAGATGATAACTGCTGTACTTCTGACTTCAAGGATCTACTGCGTAGATTCTTTTACACAGTTGTTCAACCCAACAGGTACAAATAGGTTATCGAACTATCGACTTCAGGATTCAATGAAGCCTTGAAACAGCGTAATCAGATTCAAAACTTGTACGATTTTGATCCGACCAAGAACACTCAAATTTGATCTCTGATGATGCAATTTAGTAGAGAATAGAATGAAGAAGAGAATTGATCTACAACGTTTCTGCGTTTGTAACACCTTACAGGCATCGCAAACTATGGTGAAAAGGCAATGTTTTGCAACACTTTCTGAACGTCGTAGATCTGGAAGAAGAATAAGAAGATACAAAGAAAAGAGACTCTTATTCTTCACGATTCCTGGTCGCGTCTATTCGTAACAGTTTAAAACTGTTACTAAACGGTAGCGTCCCTTCATTCAAATGACCCGCCAAATCTATCTGTTCAAATTCAAATTCAAATTCTGGATCCGGCCTGTTAACAAAAATTAATTCATCATTTTAGACCCGAACCCGACCCGGTCTGGTCAGACGGACGGGTGGCGGTGGCAGCGCGTGCGTGTGGTGGTGATGCATAACTTTCCTCCTCACATCAAAGCAAAGCTTTGGGTGCCCAAAGGGCCCAACCTTCCTTAAAGAATCCTATATTTAACTATGTATAATCCCTTATTTTCCTAGATGTGAGACTATACATTCCACCTCTCTTCTTCCATCTTCTTCCCACTTCTTCCCTCTTCAAAAACAAACCCAAACCCAAAACTAATTTTGAAAATTTCCAACAGCATGCTCGACACTGATATTGTGTAGTATAAGTTTCCGTTTATTAAATAAAATGATATAGGCAGTATCATTAATGTCATTATAAGCTAAAATATACATATACTTCTAATTTTCCAATTTAATTTTATCATTCATAATCACCATCAATTCATATCCTACTATACATAAAGAAAAGGTGCATCATTAATTTTCTTTTAAAAACAGAAAAACTAATATGGCAAATTATCACTTATATCTACCATCAAAAAACTGCTACTACCAAATGTGTATAAAACTGCTACTACCAAATGTGTAAAACTATCAAAAACTGCTACTATCAAATGTGTATAAAACTGCTACTATCAAAATGTGTATAGAGTATCATTTACTGCTACTATCAAAAAATATACAATATGTATAAAATTGCTACGATAATTCATAAATACTATTAGATATGTATAAACTGCTACTATAACTCATAAATACTATTATATGTGTATAAAATGCTACCACAATTCAAAAAAAAATATAATTCATAAACTGCTACTACAAAACATAATAAATGCACACTTCACACTACACCATTATAAGCTATTAACAACTGTTAAAAACCGTTGTTAAGTCCAAAAGCAACGGGTAAAAACCGTTTGCAACACAGGAGTGGTTGAATTTAGCGACGGGACAAAACCGTTGCATTATGTCCAAAACACAACGGGTGTAACCCGTTGCAAATTGGGACAAAGGCAACGGTTATAAACCGTTGAAAACTTGGTCAAAGGCAACGGGTATTAACCGTTGCAAACCGGGACAAAGGCAACGGGTAAAAAACGTTGCAAATTGAGCCGAAGGCAACGGGTAATAACTGTTGTTTTGTTTACAATAGGCAACGGGTAAAAACCGTTGCTTAATGTAAAAAAGTCACACATAAAGCAACGGTTAACACCCGTTGCACATAGTGTTTGCTCCTGCTCCTACAAAATCACATCTGTAACTCACTATTGCGTTACACGCATATCTCAGTATATATACCAGAATATCAATATATATCAAAATATGCCAGAATATCAAAATATTGGTACACAAGCACTATAAACATATCACACATATACCATACATATAAAATTATCAAACTTATAATTACACTCATTGTTTTGCAAACAGAATGCTACCGTGCCGGAATATCATACTTATTACACTGCATTGTTTATTACACTACACTACAAAGATTTCATTAATTACACTACATTGTTTTGCAAGCAGTGAAGTCTACATATAATAAACACATTAAAAGGATGTTGAGTAGATTAGCCGAAGCTGATATTTCTTTGGCTCATGCTGTGGTACATACAGTATTCTATCCAATTCCTGCGCAAAAGTAAAAACAGGTTTAGTATTTTATGCCTGTAGAATCCTGATAGATACTAGCAGTGAAGTCTTTTTTGTTGAGACTTTCTCAAGTTCACTTTATGATGCCAATCAGTGGAGAAGATTTAGTATTTTATGCTTGTAGAATCCTGATAGATACTAGCAGTACAAAATCAAGTTCTATAAACAGATCAGACAACCAATAAAGACTACGGCTCAAGCAAAATAAATGAGGGTGAAGGAAAATGAGTTAATCTTTTTGTTGCACAAGGATTCTCACTTTACTCATGTTATTCATCAATCTGAATCTTCTTGATGTTTATGCACAATAGAATTAGAAGGCATAAAGATTTTTTTTTTCTATCATTCATCAATTTTTCTTTTCCTTTTCATTTGAACTGATGGTATTCAAATTTATGAAGCTTGTATTCTTTTCTTGGTAACCCTGTTTAGGACCAATAACATCAATGGGATGATCTATTTTTTATTTAATTGCGAGGGTTGCCTTTCAGTGAGTATTCCCATCATAGCTGGCATGAAAAAGGTTCAACTATTTAAGTTAGGATTCGGATGAGTTCATAACGGTCAGGGGTTTTGCAGGACAGTACTTAGTCTTGGTCGCCATAGTTAAATAATAATAATAATATGGCACAAACTGATTTTGGTTAGTGGCATAGTATTGTATAAACAATTATAGGAGATATCAATCTAGATTTGTATCATACACATGCATTTGCATATGCAAATTTCATATACAGCAAACAAAAGAAAATCAGCAATATATGCAAAGAACAAGTCAGAAATATCAATACCTCCGACTAAAGATATCGTATCAAACCCCTTTGATGGCTCACATAACCTCCGGCTCCAACATCCCCAAAGGTCTCGGTAAATTGTCGACATATTTTGGCGGTTAGCTCATCCGGCAATAAAATTTTGTCCAACAACACTTTTTCATATGTGGGTGGTACTGGTTTTCCATGAATTACTAATGCTGTGGAATCTCGGCATATAGTACCTGTTATATAAGCATTTCTGGAGTGAATATATGGAATCACATTTACAGAACTAACAAGCTCCCAAACATTTAAGACCATTGTGCAGAGCTACACAAGTCCTTGACGCAACTAATAGTATAACTCCTACAACAAAAGAATTAAAAAATTAAAATAATAACTGATAAAAAAGCCTGAAACAGTGAACTGGTTATGCCTATTGCACAAAACACATATTATCTATATCTAAACTGCTTAAAACTCCTAAAGGCCTGCACATCAACAGATTAAAAAAGAAAATAAGTCTAATGAGCAAAATAGTTTAAAAAACTGAAATAGTTTATTACAGGATGCTGTATATCATAAATGAATCAAAGACAAGAACTAAAGATCTATATACCATAAATGGAACACAATAGTAACAAGAAAACACAAACTCATTTTGGAATTACACGTTCACAGCAACTAATATAACCCAACAGCAAAAGAATAACAAACTACAATGTTATAAAATATAAAACTGTATAGAACTCCTACAACAAAAGAATTAAAAAAACAAAATAATAACAGATAAAAAAGCCTGGAACAATGAACTTGTTATGCCTATTTCACAAAACTAATATTATCTATATCTGAAACTGCTTATAACTCAAAAAAGCCTGCAAACCAACAGATTAAAAAAGAAAATAAGTCTAATGAGAAAGAGAGTTTAAAAAACTGAAACAGATTATTAAAAGATGTCATAAATGAATCAAAGACAAAAACTAAAGACCTATATACCATAAATGGAACGCATTAGAAACAACAGAAAGCAAACTCATTTTGAAATTACACATTCACAGCAACTAATATAATCCAACAACAAAAGAATAACAAACTACAATGTTATAAAATATAAAATAAACAGAGAGCAGTAAACTCGGTTGAAGCACAAAAAGACTGAATGGTCGATTAAAATAGTACCTATTGCAATTACTTCGTCCTCGAAGTTCAGGATTTCACATCTTTGGTCGATTAACTGATTGTTCGGAGTGGCAAACTGAGAAGATGCGATTTCACTGCCTACTTGACGATTATCTTGGGCTATGCTGAGAAGACGCTCCAGTTTATCATCCATATTGTCCAGCTTCATCAATTTTTGCTCCACATTTTGCAGTCGCTGCTCATATATTCCTTGGGCCTGTTTGAGCCGTTTGCATGGAATGGCAGCACCCTTAACTTGGCTAGGAGCTATATTGGTCCCAATACTTCGGCTCCTGCCCTTTACATCTTTACCAAACACTGATATAAAGACGGCTTCATCACCACCACTCGTCGTTTCCTTTTCTTTTTCAATTTTGTCCTAAAAAGTAAATACATATATATATGAATAATGAAAATTTAATTTAAAGGCGTTATTATTTGTTTAACTTACAAAGTAGGAAGATGTCGCATCTGACGTGCTGCCATCTTTTTTCTTATGCGTTTTCTCCCATACTTGAAGACGTGATACTTTTGTTCCCGGACTACTTGAATCGACCTGCATACAATGACCTAAAATTATATTTGGAACTAATGGTATATGCAATGTGATGCACCAATTCAATGACACATACCATTTCTTGAGTAATCATAGCGTGACTCTTACGTCCCGAATGATGACCATATTCGAGCATTGATCTATTTTGTTTGCCTCGCTTCCTTTTTTCTTTCGCCTCGGGTTTTGATTCATTTCTTATGAACTCATCCCAATCATCTTGAGCAATTTTCGGTGGACAATTTCTCATTCTTTCTTCGTCAGTGATGAAATGGTCATAATGATTCTTGCACAAATCATTCTTGTGTCTCCAAAAAGCCTCGGACATTTTTTTCATAATAAGGTCCTTTGATAGAGGATCGAGCTCATAATATTTCTGCATAACAAAAAATGCATGTAAACCATTTTTTATTTATGTATTGAAAGCATTATAAATGAACGGAGCTCATTATTACCTCCAATTGATTCCACACGTCTTCCTTGTAATTTGGCGGAACTTTTTTCCAACTTGGATATGAGATTGGCACATGATTTCTTACTAGTTTACCAATCTTCGTAGCGACCTTTGAACCATTTTTTCCGACTGGAGAACCGTAGTTGTCTATATCAATTTTCTCCCGTTTTAAAGTGGATGATTGGGAAGTTGTATCATTTGACGGTGGTGTGGCATCTTGTGACATTATGTCCTGCAAAGTCTCAAATCCTAAAATAATCCCAACAACATTATGACGTACAGTTCTTCCCCTTCCAGCCCATCCCTATGATGCCCGATTGCTGTCGGCCAAATTATTGCATGGAGTCCCCTCCATAACAAGATCAAACGCCTTATATGTCTTAATAAAATTTGCTCCAAGCGATCACAGTTAAGCTGCTGCACATCTGATATATGAACCAACGTCCCCTTATTGATTTGTCTGATCCCACCAACTTCTCACCACATTATGATTTTTGTCAGTCCGACTGACAATAATCGTAATGTGATGAGAAACTGGTGGGATCAGACAAATCAGAAGGGGACGTTGTTTACTATATCAGATGTACAGCAGCTTACCAGTAATCGCTTGGAGCAATTTTATTAAGTCATATAAGGCGTTTGATCTTGTTATGGAGGGGACTCCATGCAATAATTTGGCCGACAGCAATCGGGGATCACAGGGATGGGAGGGAAGGGGAACATTCACTTTAATGCGGCAGTGATAAAGTCTTCCTGCATCACCAGAATTTTAAACTTAAGCGGATTCAAAACAATATCTAAAATACCGACTGAAATAAAGGATGCAAATACAAAAATATATTACCTTAGCACTGCTGAACTAAAGGGTGAAAATACAATATCTTGAACTGCCTGTCTACCTACAAACACAAAGAAAGAAAGAATAGTCAAGCTGATTATATGTATGTATGTGTACATGTGTGTATGTATGTGATCATATGTAAGTACCTACAACTACAAACACAAAATGAACTCTTGCAATATATCCATCCTTATGGATCCATCAGGATATTATAATGACACTAATAAAAAATATAATGCATCTATTACTATCATTCATGCTATATTTTACATTTTACACCATTTAAAATAAATATTTTGTTAAGGTACAATAACTGCTCTGAAATACAAAGTTAACATATGCATTTGATAAGATTTTCTAATTTTTCATTGTCTTCAAAAGCTGATTGATAAACGGTGGGAAACTCAGTGTCATCCACATTTATGGTCAACTGTTTTGGTGTATGCAAAACCACAAACCATCCGTTATTTTTTAAATCTTTTGAGTAGAACACTTGACTCGCTTCCGATGCAAGAATAAATGGCTCATCATTCACGCTTTCTTTATTCTTCAATATTCCCAAGTTAACTGTGATCAAGCTTGAAACAGAATCTATTTTACAACCATTGATCTTATCTTCGACCTTTACCCAATCACAATAAAAAACTGTTTGTTTGAAGTCAATGTAATCCAACTCAATTATTTGTTGAATGACTCCGTAATAAGTTGTTTCTGCTTCCTTAAAATTTTTATACTTCCCACTCGCTCTAAATTGTGTAATTGCTCTCATGCATACACCACTATCCTGTGTTAGCTTTCGCTCTTCATAACTCTTCGAAGAAAATAAAAACCCATTCACTTGGTACTTCATATAACTACGGGCATCAATCTTCGGCCTGTTAACTAACCGCCAAAGAGTTAAGTCAACATCGACGGTCTTCAACAACTACAACAAACACAATAAGTAAAAAAACATTGTCAAGGAGGTGTATGGTCAACTTGAAAATACGTTAAATATTTAATACATATACCTCCTCACGTAACCAAAAAGTGAAATTTTTAATAGCTTCCCCAGATGTACCCCCGCCTCGAGTTTGAGATTTGGTGCTTTGAACATAGGAGTTATACCTCCTACGAAAAACACACAATAAATACTATATATATGAATTGATTTACAATAATAAGAATTCAGAACAAATTCATGAATTTACTTCTTCCATTCATCCAATCCGTCGTATTTATCAAGGACCCATTTACGCACTTGTTGAAATTGCACTTGAGTTAACGTTATATCTTTACCATTATCTAGTGCTATTTCATCAGCAAACTCATCATCCTCGTCTAAAAATGCTTCACGGGTATGTTTATGAGTGCCAGCACCTCCTTTTGGCATATACTCCATGCAGTAAAGACTAGCTTCTTGTACAATATATCCTTCTGCAATACATCCTTCAATATATCTTTTGTTGCGCACATATCCTTTATATGTTTTCATCAACCTATGAAGATGAATAATTGTAAAATGTAGACATCAATAGCTATTTAAATCGAATAATTATGTACATAACTAAAATTAGTAATTTACCATTCAAATGGGTACATCCACCTATATCTAACAGGACCAGAAATCAATGCTTCATCGGCTAAATGAACCATAAGGTGAATACTGATATCAAAAAATGCAGGTGGAAAATGTTTTTCAATAACACACATTGCTTCTACCAAACTAGCCTTTGCTTTTAGAAGATGTTCCCTGTTGATCACCTTTGAGCACAAAATGTTATAAAAGAGACTAATGCGGTGAATAGCATTCCGTAGATCCTTATGTTGCGAAAAACAATGCTGAAGCAATATCGGAAGTAAATGTTGCATTATGACGTGGTAATCATGTGACTTTATATTTTTTAGTTCAGGAGTGTTGATGCTCACATTGTTATGGAAGTTCGAAGAGAATTTGCTCGGCACTTTCAAAATTTTCAAAACGATGCAAAACCGTATCTTTTCTTCTTTGCTCAAAGTGAAAGTCGCATTTGGTATGGTTATTTTACTTGTTTCAGGATCTTCTATCACCCACAACTTTTGTTTTATACCCATGATTTTCAAATCCTTCCGTGCATTGATCCCATCTTTTGACATGTCTTTATGGTTCATAATTGTGTTGATCAAATGTTTCGTGACATTCATCTCCGTATGCATAACATGAATATTATGTCTGGTCAAATTTGTTTTCCAATATGGCAAATCAAAGAACTTCGACCTCCTATACCATGCAGGAACTTCTTCATCGATTGTCTTTTTCCGTTTTCGACCAATTTCCAGTATGTTTTTACCAACTTTCATTTTTATATTCGCTACCTTTTTTTCAACTTGATAACCAGTCAGTGGTTTTGGAGGACGCTTAAGTTCTTGCTCGTTGTTGAAATTTGTCTTATCGTATCGAAACTTGTGTCCGGATGGAAGAAATCTACGATGTCCCATGTAACAAATCTTCTTACTTTCAGGGAGATAAACAGATGTAGTTTCTTCTCCACAAAGAGGACATGCAAAGTAGCCGTGAGTTGTACATCCCAATAAAGTCCCAAGAGCGGGATGATCATGGATTGCCCACAACACTCTAGCTCTCATTATGAACTCGGATTTCATAAATGAATCAAATGTAACGACTCCTTCCCATAACTGCTTTAACTCGTCTATCAAAGGTTCTAAATAAACATCAATATCCTTCCCCGGTTGTTTTGGCCCAGAAATCAACAGTGTTAACATTGAGAACTCTCTTTTCATGCACAAAGACGGAGGAAGGTTATATGGTACTACAATTAATGGCCAACAGCTGTAAGGGTTAGTTAAAGAAGCATTCGGACAGAAACCATCTGTTGATATTCCAAGCGTGATATTTCGTGGTTCAGCAGCAAACGAAGAATCAAAAGAATCTGTAGTTTTCCATTGAGAAGTATCACGCGGATGACGCATTACGGTTATACTGGACTTGGCGCGACCATGCCAGGTCATCGCTTCTGCTATCCATGGTACAGTATACAGTCTTCTCAATCTAGAAATTAAAGGAAAATGTCTTAAGGTCTTTTGAGGTACTGTGGTAGCTTTTCTCTCTTCGTCGAATGATGTCTTGTATCTTGGTGCGTTGCAATTTGTACATGAAACTTTGTTCGCATTATCTTTCCAGTACAAGATGCAGTCATTAATGCATGCATCATAAGTTATGTAATTCATCCAACTTGCTTAATGATCTTCTTCACATCGGTGTACTTTGAAGGTAGCATGTTACCTTCGGGGAGTAACTCCTTTATGAATTCGAGTACTGCAGTCACACCATTGTCTGAAAAGCCGTATTGGGTCTTCAAGCTATTCAGTTTCACAATGGCATACAACTTTGTAATCTCTTTTGGATAAGAAGGATACAATGGCTCTGTTGCAATTGCACTATCAAAAAATGATTTATCCGTAAACTGCTCACCAATATTAGCATTATCATGCAACTGACTTGTAGGTTGAAAATGATGGAATCTATCTGCATCATTGATCAAATCCTCCATCCTAATATGTTCGGACTCATCAGTATTTGTGGCATGACTAACCGGTTGTTGTTTTGGCTTCTCCGGTATTCTTTCCCCGTGAAAACACCACACGGTATATGATTGAACAATACCATATCTAAGCAAATGAAAATGAATGTCATTTAATTTGAATGTATCTTCATTTTTGCACCGCGTGCAAGGGCACGAATACTTTTCCTTATTGCCACCGTTTTCAGCAACAAATTTAACGAAATTTCTCACACCTTCCACATATTCAGTATTTCTTCGATTAGATTGATTCATCCATTGTTTGTCTATACTAAAAGACATACTGAAAGAAAATAACAAGAGCTAATAAGAAATCATGGGTAACAATATCTTATGGCTTTCCACCAAGTTCAACTCTGATATTAACTAAACAGATGAATATTCTTTTGATTTCACTTGAAATTTAACATTAGCATCAAACTGTTTCCAAAAAATTTGCCATTACAACGGCGCCATTTTGTAGCACCAGAGTAATGTCTATGCATTACCCCTCTCCTGATACTTGGCTTGCGCCATTAACAACAATTTTATCCACTTACTAAATATGGTCTCATATTTAGTAAAACAAAATTCATTGCATCAACTTATACCCTAGCAGTCACTATAAGCAGCTATGTCTAACTAGCATGCAGTACAGTACAACATTTAGGCTTTAGTAAATATGAGAATGCACACTACAACACTACTTCTCTTCCATGTTGCAATGTTTGGCTGATGATACACCACACGTACAATTTGTAAAACAAATCATATATAAATGTAAAAAGATCATCCTTTGCATAACCAATTGTTTCTTGGTTCTCTAACACTGTACACTTAAAACATCAAATATGTATTCTGATGGTTCAGATTAGATGGTGCATCTCTACTTTGGCAAACTGTTAAAGAGTAGTAGATATTGACTATAATCAATCCCCAAAAACTTAATGAAACATCAATCCTAAAAGATGAAGATAATGATGGAACTCAAATGACAGCTTATATGGTAACACTAAACAAACCCATAAGCAAGCATTATAGGGAATAAATTGTTCCTTAACTTGTTAGATCATTTAAGCAAAGAAAAGAGGATACTCCTTTTGAGTTCACTTCCACTAAAATGCTAGGGTGATTGATAATCCTACATGGCAAAATGTTATTACACATCTGAAAACAAAGGGGGAATTTTGAAATGAACGAAAATTAATGTGACTTCTCCCACTCACTTGAAATTGGGTAGCAAGTTAGATAACTCTACTTATGCCTCGTTTGGATCGACTAAAATAAGTCGCTTTTTAGCTTTTTGAAAGCCAAAATGAATAGGTTTTGGCTTGCAAAAAGAAAAAAAGCGACTTATATAAGTCGATCCAAACGAGCACTTAATGAATTGCATAGTTTGGAATGTCAGGGGATTACCCTATCCAAACAGCAAGATGTAGAAAGTGTAATTAATAAAAAATAAGATTCTATTGTAGGGCTGCTAGAAAGTAAAATTACCAAATGTAAAATTAGTAACATAGGTAGACAAATCAACAAAGATTGGAACTTCAATTTCAATAAGGATCACCATGATACAAGTAGAATTCTGATTCTTTAGGATGATAATATTTGGTCTGTTTTGACAATTCACAATAATGAACAATACATCACATACTTAACCCAAAATAAATTGGGTTTGACATTCTACTATACTTTCGTGTATGCTCATAACCAACTAAAAAGAAGAACGGAACTTTGGGATTATATCAAACAATAATTTAACTCATTCAATTTATGGATACTAACAGGCTGCTTCAATGCTAGTTTTTGTTGTAAAGATTAAATTAACAATGGTAATCTAAGCTCCAATCCGAACAAAGACTTGGTTGAATTTATCGAGGCATCAATTTTGAGCCACCAAGCATAGGAAATTACTATACTTGGAAGGGTGAGCTAACATAACAATCCATAGTATAATTGACAGACTTCTCATTAATAAGGATTGTCTAGATAAGTATCCTAACTTTTTAGTCAATTTTACCAATCGGTAAAACTGGCGATCACACACCTATCGTTTTTAATCTGGCCATCTCGACATTTTACAGGAAAGGTACCCCTTTTAGATATAACAACTTATGGCGTCCCAAGGCAGATTATCATGATCTAGTACGCATAAAATGGGAAAGCGTATGCCATGGGAATCCACTTTTTCAACTAATAACAAAGCTAAAGAAAGTAAAAGAGAGACCGCACCATTAGAATAAAGAACTTAATAATAAGGAAAAAATCCACTAAAGCTCTTAGGACGGAATTGGTTGTTATCTACACCAATATAATAAAACAGCTTAATCACGCCCAAATTCTAGATCTCTACAATCAAAAAGTGGATCAATAATCTGAGACTCGGCATAAGCAGGCCATAGAAAACTTGCAACACTAAAAAATAAAATGACTAACTCAAGGAGACAAAACATCCCAATTTTTTCGTGCTGTTGGAGGAGATTAAGGGCTTGAAAATGATAGATCTGGTAAGGTAAGTGGTAATGGGTACGAAGCTCAAGGAAGTTGAAATTAACGAAATAAATAAAAACTTGCAGGAGTAGGGAAACCTGTAGAAGATGAGAAGCGATATGAAGATGCTGAAACAAATGAAAGATGCCCTAGCTTTGAATCCGCCGGAGCGCCGGCTGCTGTTGTTGGAGGCTGGAGATGTTAATTCGCAGCTGCCACTACTGGAGGAGCCGATCGACGAGGACGAAATCGCGGCTGAGAGAATCAGAGATCTGCGTTTTTTTACTGTATGCTCGGTAAATTTTGTGCCCTAGAGTAAACGACACAAGTACTGTGATATTTGGCACAAAATTAGCTGCCACAACATTTACCATGGTTACAAACCGTTGCTAATTAGCCACGGTTGAAAACCGTTGCTAGTTGGAACGAAGCGCGCCAAAAATTATGGCGCGAAAGGATGAAATTCACCGCCATCATTTGTCTCCAAAGAAGTTGCGGTTAGTAACCGTTCCCAATTAGCAACGATAAAAAACCGTTGCTAACGGAACCAAGACGGTCATTAACCGTTTCAAAATGGCAACGGTTAATAACCGTTGCCAAATGCGCGGATGGTTAGTTGCAAATCTCAGTATTTGGTGTAGTGTCATCTATAAAATGGTACATCTGTTCAAAAATTGCTACTAAAATCCATAAACTACTTCTATAATTCATAAATACTATTAAATGTGTATAAACTGCTACTACAATTCAAAAAAACAACTATAATTCAGAAAATGTTACTACAAGCATAATAAGTATTAAAAAATAAAATAAAATGATACTACAATTGTAATTTTTATTACAAGTAAAATACAACAATAACATTGAACAAAACTGATACTGTATAGTATTATTTTATTTTTATTTAATTCAATTAAAAATATTATTACAACTCGTAAAATGCTACTACAAAGTAGCATTGTAGTCTAAGATTACACACTCCATCTACAAAATAATATTCAAATCATAAAAATACTACTACAAATTAAAAAATGTTAAATACTTTAAAACTGCTACTGAAGTTCACAGAACTGATACTATACAATAGCACTGTCATTCTAATTGAATTTTTATCCTTCTACTATATTATATTGAAAAGTTTGTCCTTCTAACTAAAAAATTAACAGCGTGTCCTTGAAGCTAAAAAATTGATGAATTTTGTCCTTCATACTATTTTCTTGTTTCTAATTTGTATATACTATGTTAACTTGTTTCTTCAATATATGAATTTCTTTCAGCATGTAGCACTGGACAAAGGTAGCACAAATTCAGTAAAAGAAGCTAAAGGAGCAACTTTCTATTTACAATGGAGTAAACTTTGGTCCAGCTCGATCACACAACCAAAATTAGCATAAAAAGGCATCATTTATTTGTGACAGTTTTACCTTGTTAATTCTAAATATCGGCATTTATGGGCATTATCATGATGTGGCAGATATTTTAATGGTGACATGAAAACATAGAAATTCTCAAATCAATTGCCAACTGAATTTAAGAAAGAAGAAGTACCAAGTTTACAAAGAAATGGACAATTTATGGAGCTTTATGAATCTCTATCCGTAGAAAATAACGATGCCAATTAGCAAATAAGACCTTCAACATATCTCTTGAAGATATAACTCCAACTGAGTGGTACTACTTGTTTGTATGTTCTTCATATTTGGTCAAGGTTAATACTATGCATCTTAAATAAACCAAATCAGATATCTATGCAAGAGCTCTAAAATATGGAATTGATGTTGCAAGTATGTTCGATTGTGTGCGAAAAATGCTCTTGTTTAATCCTGTTATTATTAAACAAATAGTGTCAACTATGCTAATTTTAACTTAAAACTATTATTTGTTTAATTTATATAAACCAACGTTGTGTATTTTATTTTATTTTAATTGCTTTTCATTAACCGTTCCACTTTTATTTTTATTACTTGGCATGTTTCTTGGGTTGTGTAATAGATGAATTACTCTTTTCGTGCTAAGCTTTCCAAATCCGCAATACCTAGCATGTGCTGCTTTATTCGACCTTGCAACACTCGTCGGGCCAATTACAACTTAGAAACACCCAGGGGTGTTGCCGCTGACAAGCCGCAACATTCAATTGGTGGTGTAATTTAAAATCCGCAACACCTTTGCTCTATTGCAAATTCAAAACCTGCAACACCTGAGATGTGTTTCAAGAAACTACAACATACTAATCTGAAAAATTCAGGGTTTCTAAAATTAATTGGAACACCATATTGTTGTTTCCCAATGATTTTTTCGGTGTAGCATGCGCCGAATTTTCCGCTTTAAAACATTGGCGCTGCTAAATTTGGTGACGCCATTCTGATGTTATTTCTTTAATATAAACACATGTCACAAAGTCATCGCTAAAATTTAATGACGCCAATTTAACGATGCTAATTTTTCTATCGGGCTTCTAGCAATGCTATAGTGTCGCTAAAAATTTTAATATAGCATCGCTAAAATTTTTAATGATGCCAATTTAATGATGCTAATTTTTCCGTCGGGCTTCTAGCGATGCTATGGTGTCGCTAAAAATTTTAACAACGCCAAATGCGTGTCAGAAAATAACGGATTTGTAGTACTGGTAGTATGATTTATTCGTGGCAGTCAGGGATACCAAGAGGTTGCACAATTTAGTTGTTGTGGATCAATTATAGAATGACTTGACAAGAGTCTTCTATGTTCTTTATATCAAAGTCAAAATAAAAGATCATACATAATAGTATGGAAGTGCTCTTTTGATTTGAGAGTACCACGAGTATCTTTTATTGACATGCTATTTTGATGATGGTTAATCGCATTATACAAGTTCGTATTAAGACCATGGTTAAATACGGGATTAGATACTCGAAGTGTAGCAACCTGCCTCAAAACAGTCCTAAATCTTGATCTAGAAAAAGCCAATCTTAACTTAGATCCATTTCAAAGCTGGCTGTTGGTTGGTAAAAGAACAAATACAGAGCTAATTATCTACACATTCAGAACTCACAGCGGAAGGATAAAATATAATAGCATAAACGATACCCATTTTTATTGCAAAAACCAAGATATAATAACGCAATGTCAATAATCGTCACAAATTCCGAAACTAACACTTTTCAGAGTTACACATTATTATTTTAAATAGGTACAATTAGAAAATAACATATGTTGATAAAAGACTACTGTCACCGCCACTTGCATCGTCATCTCCTTCCTTAACATGTGTTGTAATGAGGAGGGTGTCGGAACAACAATTTCTGGTGAATGAAAATCTCAAGCCTTCCTATATTGTACTTGTGCGTTATAATTTAGATAAAAATACGTCTTTCGAGTTTTAACTATAATCTAGGTCTTTCCAATTATAAGCACTAGGGTTGATCCTATTCCATAACCAAAAACCCCTAACCCTCGTTATTAATGTCTACCAATAAGATGGATGGCACTCAAGTCACTTAATACATTTTTAGTACAAATTAGATAGACTTTAACCATTTAATACCTTATTTAAGGCAAGTCCCCGTCATTTAATATCTAACCCAAGGTGGACCCTCTTTAGTGTCTATCTAGCTGACATTGGATGAAAATTGCTCTGCACACTCAACACTTTCTATTGAAGCAGACATTTTTGAGATATCCTCTACCATGCCTAAACCCAATCCCCACCATTTAATACTTCATACATAAGGAAGAGGTGGACCCTTAAACAACCACTTAATACCTTCAATTCTCGGAACAGGTCCTTCGATTTATGACCTGTACCATACAGAGACGACTGACATTAGTCCGACTACTCATAGGTATTGGTAGCCAGGTTAGCTGGATAGATTTACCCTACAGAATTAGGACTAACCTTGCGTCATCTGTAGTTACTTATTATTGATGATGTTTCACATTAACCCCAAAGTCACACTACCGGTAGCTAGATTAACTGGGTAGACTTTTGTGTGCTTTTGGCTGATCTTGCATGCTTATAACTTTGTCATAATTTATACCACTCTAAATATATTAACACAAATTTCACCGTGTATTTTAGGCCTTATAAGAAAACCACCTTGTTTCTCCTATACAATTTATTTCTTTCCTCATGGGGGAAATTAATGATAATTAATAACATAATTAATCACACAATTAATACGTTATAATTTTTATAATTGTACGTTATTTACGATTATATATATATATATATTCCTTTTGAAAATGAGTTCCTTTTATTGCTTAATACATAAATAAAAATTACAAGAAATACACAACTGTAGCCTAAGCAATACAAGGCTACTTAATCTACTTTATCCACATAAGTACAACAGAGTAAACACATTAAAATACACATCAATTGCGTGTTATACACCAACCCCAAAAATGAAACTCTTCAGCTCATTCAAATTGGTCATAACTGCTAACCCCGTTGATTGCATGAAGCTAAAGCATGGTACATCAGGAGGTTATTATACCACACTCTTTCTTCTCCAATCACATGACCATGATGACAGCTCTCATTTCCATCGATAGATAGCCAGCATCCAGTGTTGTACATGCGACCCAAAATTATAGATGACGATCGAACATCGCAAAAAAGGGCATGTGAAGCTCGATGCCACATCCTATCCAAGTTCATGCTTGGGTCGAAATTGTTGAGTTATCTTCAGGAACTAACAACCTTAATCACAGTAGTAAATATGCATTCCCATGCAAATTAACCATCGAACTGAAAATTGCTTAACCACCATACTCATAACTCCTGCATTCTACGATTTATGAAATTAGCCCAAAGATAATTTTGGGATTCGAACCACATGGCGAATACCCATTATCTAAAGGTAAATGGTAAACAATTATCATATCTCTTTGTTCCAATTCATAGAATCTCGGTTTCGAGAACCTCCGATTTGAATTGGAGATGTAAACGGGTTAAGAGTTTGAAATACACTTGCGATTTTGCCTTTTCACAAATAACGGTAGAGGATCGAATGTAATAGAGTTTGATATGCAGATTCCTCAAATAATCAATACATTAAGCATTGATGGATTGTAATTTTTGTGCCTACCAGTACAAAAATTCCCAAAAGATAATAACTTTGAATCGTTGTGGGATATCAAACAAAATCACCAAATCCTAAAATAAAATTTGTATTGCAAGAATCTTACCCAAACTATGTATGGGATAAATCGTCATATGAATTCATAAATTATAACCTCGGTTTTGCCTTTAATACATATGGTGATCCTAGATCTTGCATGCTAGATCTCAAAATTGCAATTGAATTGCAGGAAAGTGGAGAGGAATCGGCATAAGATATTGAAACTTTGAGTCACGATTTTGCCAATTGACGCATCCCCCAATTTCTTTGAATCTCGATGTGGATTAGGAGTGTCGGCATAAGATTTGGTAGATAAAAATAGTTGCAGGCTTTAGAAAAGATATGGAGATCCCATGAAGAACGTAAATCACTTGGTAACTTCTCCCCCCGGGAAACAAAACCGTTTTCACTATATTATATATATATACACACACACATATATAAACACACTTAGTAAATTCTATACGTGCGAAGTTTTACCCAAAATTTTAGATAAACAAAAACTTCCTAGAAAAGCTTCCAAAGTCGATCCGTCTGCCGGGTCCTCGCTCGGTCAGCTGGTTACCTCCGACAACGGGCGACCAGTATGTCGTCTTCAGTGGCCAACCATGCCCACTCCTCACCCGGAGACACCACGGGTGGAAGCTCAGGTGACCAGTCTTACCTAACAAGGTAGTGAGCACCCCCAACATTTTGATGGTTCTCTGAAGCCCGTCAGCCAATCTCTCCTAGACGCATAAGCCCAAGGTTGTGCCTTCGGAACTTCCTTGGAATCCTTTCCCAAGCAGCCAGAGCTATCCTCAGCCTCTTCGGGACTTGCCAAATCTGGTCCTTCATCCCAATCCATGCGCCAAGTACCACACCTTCCATGCAACTCCATTCCTTAGTGGCCTTCCTCCCCCACTAAGGCCTAGGTCCACCCTCGACATGATCCTAGTATCGGAAGTAGCTCCGTTCTCACGTAACCGTTCATTGACTTCGCTCTCCATACGGTTTTGACCAAGCCTTGCATGTCCGCCATCCGCCGGACGCCCGGGTCGCTCAGAGCCGACATCGGACTAGCTATCTCGTGTGGCCGAACTACTCGTACACGAGGATCCGCCCGACCACGGTGGACCAACCGCCTTATGTCCTTAACAATCCTAAACCTACCAGCTAGGACCACCCACCTAACCCAAAATGGCTTACTGTGGCGCACCCTAACTATTCCCAGTCCAACTGCTCCGAAGTACATTCCATTAGAGAAAAGTATTATTCCTCCGCCAACAGTACTCCACGTGTAGCCCTTTCCTCTCACTTACCTTTCCAATAGCTAATGGAACGCATGCATCCCTACCTATTAAAGCATGCCACCTTTTCTAGGTCTACCCTAGACCCTTTTTTCCAGCTGGTAAGCAATCCGAGCCATGGGCTTGAATCTGCTTTCAAGCTGGCTCTCATCCTACGCCCCTCCAATTCACCACCCAGAGCCACTCCTGCACTGTTGTTCCACAATCTTTACCATCCATTCACACCCCACATCCCCTATATATACCTGATGCCATATCTTAGAAGGAAAATAGAGGATAAAGAGGAAAAAAAGGAAAAACGAGGAAAAAGGAGAAAAAACAAGGGAAAAAATAGAAGGGACCGAGAGAATGATTTCTCCAACCCATCTCTCTTACCAAATCTCTCCTCCACCAAAACCTATCCTAATGGAGGCTTCGTCCGACTTCCGTTAACAAGAGCCTCCATCAAATTCTAACACTCAACCTACTAAGCTCTACCACCATCATCGCCTTCAACAGCGAGCTTATCACTCCAGCTATCGGCACCTCCTCCTAGCGCCTACCTTCTAACCACTGCCAGCAACCCCTCCTTCAAGAGCTCTTTCGCCTCTGAGATTCCTCCTTAAGGGACGGCCCTCCCAGTAGGTCTTCCCTCATGTCTCCTTCCAAAAAGACCCTTAGACTAGGATATTATACTCTTATAATATTTAGTCTAGTCTCCTTTATTATTCTCTTATTACAGTCTGTAAATTGTAATAGGTCGATATAGTAAAGGAACATTGCAGTGGACGTAGGCCACACCGGGCCAAACCACTATATATCGTTGTGTATTTACTTTCTACACTAAGTTCTCCCTAAGATCATCCTCTATCGTCTCCCATCATGGACAAGTCACCCTGTCCGCTCAAGCTTGCTATACTCCCCACCGTAGGCAAGCGCCTCCGCCCACTCCTGCCAATCTCAATCCATGTTCCCGCCAAACAATGGACCAACATCAAAGGGCCTATCCAGCTGCCCTCTGCCTGGTGGTGGTCGGCCCACAACCAACCTTGTGGCTCAAACGGGTTTCCAACCTACACCAATGGCGAGCCTTCCCTTTGAGGTCGACTCATCCAAAAAGTAAGCCTAGCGTCGCGCGGCGGTATCCTCATCGGCGCGATCGCATTCCCAGGTTCGATCGGGTTTTCCGTACTCGTGACGAAAAATCGGGTCAACACGAAAATTACGCCTTAAACTACCGTTTAAATATCAACTCTTCAAAATTATACAAGTCCTGTTCCATATTAACACATATTCCATAAATCCAATATCCAAAATTAAATCACAGGTTTGTACTTCGAATCAAAATCCAACTTCTTTCATATTAAAACGACAGAATAACCAGATACCCGGAACTTACAATTTAATCCATTCTATGCTCTGTTCAACTTCTTCAACATGAAAATAAAGAAGGGAATTCTTGTTAAATTTATGGAAATAGGTAGTGCAAACTACGAATAAGAACTCGTACCTTACACACCATCTCAAAATCAAATCACTGAATCAAATCCAAAGAAAAAGAAGTGAAATAGAGGGTGGAATACTCAAACTGCAATTTCAATAAAAATTCCGCTATCTTAATATAAAACAATTTAGATTCCAACCCAAGAATTGATATTTTGATTTTCGAAAGTTTGGGGGACTTTTATTATTATGTTTTCATAATCCAAAACCTCCCAAGGCATATATCAAATCCAAATTATACTAATCAGTTAGTAAAATAGAAAAAATGTTTCCACTCACTTTAGGTCCTTGGCTTGCTCTTCTCAGGATTTGCTTATCAATCTCTTTAAATCCCTCTTCTTAGATTTATGCAATAAGAGATTTGCATAAGATTAGATATAGAAATCAAAATGGCAGGAGGATAAAAGAGATTAAAAACTGAATAAGAACATACAAGTACCTTGCCTGAATTTCAATAAAGTTTTTTTGGATCTTAAGAGAAGGGAGACTAATGGAGTTTCACTAAATTCCCAAAATAATTTTTGTAGAACAGTGAAAGGGCTAGGCTCCTATTTATAGTAGTTGGAATGCTCTGGAACTATAGATTTAGATTGGTTAAAAATAAGTTAACCTGGTACATTCAAATGGTTAAAACCCAAGCCTTCACCCTCATTCATCAGTTGATCGCGTGATCTCCGGTCGATCGACACAATAATAGCAGCTGATTGGTCCATTTCATTTTGGAAAGAAAATTACTGTCGTTGTTTCGTTTTATTTTTTCCTTAATTATATTCTTAACGTTAATGTTAAATCTAACCGTTACTTAATCCCCAAGTGTTATTCATGTTAACATTTGAAATTCAAACCTAGCAATTAATTATTTATTTGAATTTGAATCCTTTTTAAATTATCTTAAGTCTGAAACTTCAAACGTCCATAACTTCTACATTTGATCTCTGTTTTCAACATATTATATATGGATATTTATTAGAAATTTGCCACAAACGCAACGGTGCAACTACTGTGGTCAAATTCTGACTTTCATAAAAAAATTATTTTTAACCATACCTTATTTATTAATTTAATATATCCATATTTGTTTAGTTTGGCGAGTGTATCTGTTTGTCTTTTCCAGATAGGAGAAGTTAGTTCGGTCTTCTGATGTTGTGAGTAGATTTGTGTTTTGGATTATGGGTAGATTTTGAGAGGATCATTTTGTCGAGTTATTTTTGGTCTAGTTTGTTTCAAGAAGTATCAGCGAAGGTTAAGCTGATCAGGAAGGATCTGTAGAGAGCCCAAGGTCGTCACATTTGCGAGTAGCCAAGGGAGTCAGGTTTGCTTTGACGAATATTCTGGAGGAGCAATGGAGTAGGAGGCTTCGGCGTTCGTAGATATAGTATTCCGCTGTGTTGATCTCTGAGTCATTATTATCTGTGTTGTATCTTGTATTGTAAAAACTAGACAGGTGTTTATAACTGTCTAGTATGTGTTGTATATATTGTGTAACTCTGATAGTTGTTGTATATGAAACTATGTAATAGTTTATGTTATTAATATAATTTATTCATTCCGCTGTTTAGATTCTGATGTTGTTCCTTTCTTTCTTCTCTTCTTTTCTCTTTCTATCCCTTTCTTTCTTATTAGCGATACGACTTTCTGGTCAATGAAAGTCGGGTCGTCACATTTCTCGAAACCTTTAGACTATCCTTCTTGATAGTTACCTTGCATCCCAAAGATGCTAATTATCCTAAGAAATTAAGGACTTTCGAAGACCTGGAACATACCGGATACATGTCAAAGTGCGTATCACTCCATCAAACATCCTGATCCTCACTATACCTTCACCCATTGCTCTACAGCTAGCATCGTTACCCATAAGAATAGATCTTCCCTCTCGTCCAATGAAAGAACTGAAGTAATCCTTATTTGGTGTAATATGGAAAGACGCCCCCGAGTCCAGCACCCAATGGTCTGAGACATCCGATACTGCTGCAGACAACACATCGTCAGATATAGACTTCTCTACCGCAAATAATGAAGATCCATGTTCTTTCTTCTTCTTGAAATCTGGACAATCCTTTTCCAATGACCAGGTTTCTTATAGATAAAGCACTTCCCGTCCTTAGACTTTCCTCTCTTGTCATTACCGGGCTTCCTGGACTTGGAACGCCCTCTAAAGTGCCAATTCTTCTTATCATTTCTTCCTCTTTCAACAAACAGACCGTGACTACTACTTCCACCTCTACTTCCTTCACTTATCTCCTTCATCTGATCTCTCAAGCCCTCAGATAGAAGACCTGACTTCACATCTTCCATTGTCAATGTATCTCTAGCGAAGATAAGGCTATTAGCGAAACCTATGTATCTCCGGAAGAGAACACAAAAGAATCATTGTCATTTGCTCCTCATCCATCTTCAAGTCAACAATCTTCATCTTCATCATGAGATCATCAAAGAAATTAAGATGTTCCTTTACTGAAGTACCCTCTCTCATCCGCATGGTGAAAATTATCTTCAGCAATACCAGACGGTTAGTCAAAGATTTCTTTAAGTAGAGATTTTCTAGCTTGGTCCAAATGCCCTTAGCAGTGGTCTCACTACTAATCTCTGAGATAACATTCTCTCCCATAGCTAGTTGTAAAGTAGTAAACACCCATTTCTCCATCTCCTTCCTTTCCGCGATTGAGACGTCGGCCGTCAACTCCTTAGGGGCAAACACTACTGGATGGACTTCTATTCTCATTAGAACAACCTTCATCCCCCATTGCCACTTCTCGAAGTCTTTATCCCCATTCCATTTCTCAATTGTCAACTGTGATCCTGACGCGATATACATCCCTCTAGTATAGGGTCTTGTAGCAACTAGAGTCGCTTCATCTTCTGTCATAGTGTCTAACACTCCTCAATCAACCTTGCAGCTTTGATACTAGACTGTTGGGGAAAATCCCTTCAGATGATCAGTCTAAGGGGATAAAAAATCCAACGCAGCAGAAAACAACTGGATCGTGGTTGTAGTGAGACGAAACAAACAGAGATAAACATCAGAACAGACAGTCGCAGATCTATGCAGTGCAGAAAAATAAATAACACCAGTATTTATAGTGGTTCCACTACCGCGAGGCAGTGTACGTCCACTTGGAGAGAGGAGATTTTATTAATAACTGAAATTGATTCACTTTTGGAGGTTATACATAAGAAGAATTTACAAAGACAAAATTCTGTAGAGTTTCAGCTCTCCATGATGGCTGCCATTGTTGTCCAGAAGCTCCACTATTTATAGAGTGAAGAATGAGGAGCGGTGGCTGCTATATAGCAGCATTGTGTTTGGTTCGGCAGTCTTGGTTCGGCATGTTTGGTCCGGCACATTCTGATTTGGCAAAGTCCATATCAATCTAATTTTGCACTCTCAAACCACCGAATGAGATATTTGGAGCGGCACATCACTCTATTTGGTTCGGTCAACTTCTTGAATCTGGACCAGCATGTTAGCTTCACCGCTCCAGACTTTTGGTTCGGCAAAACACACTGCATCTTCACAGTCGAATGAAGTCACCACCACCGGATGAGATATTTCGTCCGTTCCTCCTTAATGTCGAACGAAACATCACCGAACCAGATCCTCTCCTCCACCGAACGAACTCCACCTTCCTTTTTGCCATCAACACCGAACGAGATCCCATCTCCAGGTTCGGCAAATCCTAGAGCATCGCCGGACGAGATCAACCAGCTTCCAAGCTCCGTGACATCGCCTCCTTGTCGTTGTCGCTCCTCCTTGGCTAGGGCTTCGCGGCTCCGAGATTCCTTCACCTTCGAGCTTCTCTGATGGAATCAGGTAACAACTTCCAACAAATGAAAGCAAGAAAATTATTTCGTTCAATTTCAGTTCACACTTGTTTTACACACACACTCATGCACTTCAGTTTACTTTAACCTGACTCAAACCATGCTGGGTTCGACCCTTATACAAGCTCACATATTTATCACATCACTCAAATAAAATACTACCCACACAAACAAATAGCAATTAAAGCTGCTAAACTCAATAAAGCAGCCTGTATCAGTGTGCACGTGTACTGCATGCATACACTGATACATTTGTTTATCTCCCTCCTCTGGCCCTGGCCTCTGCACCTCAAACAAATGCTCCGCTTCTGACACCACTAGCTACCATCTCTGGTGATCTGACAGTATCTCTTTTATGAACTATCCCGGAAATTATTTTTTCTTCACTTTGTGGAACTCGACAGCAGGTTTTGGAGCTTGTCAGCAGGGAAATCATTGCTTGATTGTCACAACTCAATTCCTCAGCAGTTCAACATCACTTTCATCGTTATTTTTCTTGTCACCATCAACAGTACCTGCAATGGCTTTGATATGGGTTGGAATTATAGCAAGCAAATAATGTGTTTGGTGAAATGCTTCTTAAGTGCTCGATAGAATGTATGAAGGGATGGGCTGTAACATTTATCTTGCAGATCAAGTCAAATTTTATGTTTGGTCTTTCTTTCAATTTTTTGTGATCATTTAAGTATTATTCCACTGGGATAATCATCAGAATGACAAGGTCTAGTGGATGTATTAATGTAGGGTAAAGAAGTATTTGCAATTATATTTTATATTATATATACGAGTACATATGCACGTGCTTGGCACGTAAGCATAAAAACCATGCTTGCCAAACTAAGTTGTCATTAATGCTGATGCGTTCCTATCAAGTGGGAATCATCTATTCCCAAAGTTATGAAGATGTGCCCGACAAATAAAAGTGTAGTAAATTTTACACGAGGATGTGTGTAGTGGTTGAATTTTTTTTTTTAAAGTTTATTGGCTGGACACAGAAATATGAAACCGTGTGATTTCAACTCTCTGTATCTTTTTGGATGGAGTAGATACCTTTTAATGTTTAGATGTAAAGAAAAAAGACGTATGTCGTCGTAATAGCAGTGCTTGAAGAAAATGGTGACTTGTTGATAGGAGAAATAATGATGTTGTTGATTAAATTACAGTTGTGTTTACGTTTTGCAACAATGAATTCAGTAAGCTAAAAAAATTATTATACATTGTATACTTATTGTACATTGTATACCATTGTTCCCAAACATTAAAATGTTTATGTCTTTCATTTTCCGTTGTAAGTTTTGCACAATATCAAACTTTGTTTAGGGCTTCGTAGTTACAGGCATAAGTATCCCAAGCTCCTAATTATAGTGTTATAACCGAAATACCAATGAAGTGATCATCATTAAGTTGCACATTAATTTATGTTAATGGGAAACACAGAAGCCAATGTTGATTATGGTTGACTAATGATATGGAAATCAACAACTACATTCGAATACCAATTGAAATATACGTGTAAGTCAGTAGTAAATAGCGAACAGAAAATGATTTTGTAATGGGTAAGAATTTGGTTACAATACCAATTCAAATATACTGTTAAATAGGAGCGAATAAACATAAACTGAACATGTTGCTGCTTTGACCCACCGCTAGACGGGTTGTATTTCCCTCAGGCTGAAATTGGTTCACATTTTCCGATGGACGTGCATTAAGAAAAATGTAGTACGACTTCTATTATTTAAAAAACACAAATATCTTTTCCATAACGTAATACCTTAGCTTAAGATGGGAAGGAAAAGCGGGTTTCTTTGTTAGATGCATTCAAATTACCTCCTTACGTGCACCTATGGAATTGTGTATATTTCTTGTACATGTATAATTAGACTGCAGAGAAAAGTAGTTAATACAGTTTACTGCCCCAACAACCGTTTACACCTTGCTATCACTCGACCACTCCTGTACCACGCTGACTTGTTTATAATATAGTAAATCACACTTATGTGTGGATCTAAATTATCTATCCTAGTGCACTCCTGAATGTCTACTCTATTAAATTCAATTAATTGAGAATGCGATAAACTATTATGTTACTTCTGCATAGAATTAAATGGTCATAGGTTATATAAGTAGGTACTGTATGATAGAGTAGTTATCAAGTAGAAGTAAATATGGTTTTCATATATTTTGCAAATGTTAAATTGTTCTTTTCTGTACAGCAAAGCTTTTGGCAGAAAGTAACAGTAAAAGGGAAAAACGTAAAATTGTTTCACCTTCCAATTTATAGGATTTGTTTACAAAAAAAAGCTAAGACTATGTCCTCATTATAGATGCAATAGTTATAACTAAGATGGGAGGCAGAACATATTGTACATTTGTTCACTATAATCGGGACTGTGTAAATAGTGGCATGTAATGCACAGTGGAAGAAAAGAGAAGATTGGTGTAGACCATAAACAAATCATAATTCTCTACTTTTTCATTTCTAATATGGGTACTAATGTTGGTTTGTATGCAACGGACAGTAGTAGTACCTAGCCGCATCATTCTATTACAACTATACGGTAGTAATTATTCAGTCTATACATTTTATGTCAGGAAAAATAATATAACAGCAAAAGGTAAACCATTGCAAGAATTGCAGTCCAAGCCATATGCGAAAACCATTTTCGTAGAGCATGTATCATCAGTAGTTACCTTCATGCTTACGTTTGTAAAGTCCTATACGGATCTCTCTGAAAATAGGAACGCTTAATGCTTGAATAAGAAAATAAACTTGTAAACATTGACATATTTTTTTTTTTTTTTTCTTTATAATGCTCAAAAACACACATCATGAATTAGGACTCTTTATTATGTGTTTCTCTGTTAGATATTCAGTAAGTTAAAAAACATTCAAAAAATTTATCTTTGTTATTTATTCCAAATAGTCTACTATAAACTAAACTTTCTGTCATTCAAGACTACTCTAAACTCCTCCGAATCTTTGTTAGTGAAAAGTACCGGCATAATATATGAATAATTGTTTCGCAAGGTAAAAAATATGATGGTTCCTTTTTAACTGGGTATAAGTATAACTGCGAAACGGCAAATATGGTTTGAAATAAAGCCGAAAAAATCTGAAGTACAAAACGACGTAGTGCAGTGTACAAAACAATAACAATGAATTGCTTGAAAATATATATTAGCGCAGAATTGACTGTAATAAAATATAGAGTTGTTATGCATATAAGAAGTTATACTCAATGTCTTAAAGTGTCGTCGTTGCGTGTATATGTATAGTTTGTTACGCTAGTTCATCCAATTGTCAGCACCGTTATTCGCTACTTGATCCCAAAAATAGTACTAAACCTTGTGTAAGAAGTAAAAAAGGGAGAAGTACTTGTAAGTCCAATTTTTAAGCTTAAGATAACTATATACAGTTTCACAGACATGCTGAAACAAAAAAGAGAAATATCACATAATAATGTCATACAGCAGTACGGTGGCGAAAAAGTAAAATGCTTATCATATTGTGTTTATTTCTTACATCAAAGAGGTCTTGGTCAAAGTAACCCAAATGTTAAAGTAATCTATACCGCCATATACATATTTAAACAAAATAACCAAAATATATTTAAACAAAATAACCAAAAAGGATACATAACATAACAACCCGTGAATGGGATATCAACGGGAACTAATAAAAAACATTAGATTTTCCAGATGCGTCTATTTATGTTATGCAACTTACAGTCAATACATAATGCTTTGTACAAAGCTGCTAATAATAAGTACAGAAGTTGATAGCTTATGTACAGTCTCAATACTTCGAAACGTCAGTATACTCTATTAATTTTTTATTTATACTTAGGTAAAATACTTGATCAGTTTGGCAGTAGAAAAAAGTAACCAACAGTAATTTGGTACATGGAAGAGTGAAAATCTATCAATACATCAGCTATCATCCCGTCAAACATAAATCAAAGTAGCAAATTAGATAACAGTAGGTTCCATCAGTAAACAACTATAGCTTGTCGTTGTTAAAAGATCATTGTTTTTCGTTTGAATTTTTGATACAAAGGTAGGTAAAAGTGAAATGAACAATCAATGAATAAATAAGCGAAAATGGAAAAAAAATAGTACATCCATTCCTTTTGTACTTCTTCGCATATCGGTACAAAGCTTTTTTGCTTTCTAAGTTTGTTGTGTCCAAGCTCTGTCATTGTAGCTATGTAAGTACTTGCCTACGCAAGGTAGTCATAATTGATGAAAAATTGTACATAAATAAACAACTCAGTTAATATTTTGAATTTATAATTCAATTTTAAAGAAGTGTGTTGTTCTTATTCGGTTGCAGTAACAAAGACAGTCATAAATTGTATATGATTAACAGTGCATATGTTACTATTGAGCTGGGTCATGGGATGTTAAGAACCAAACGGTAGGTTGTTACTTTTTTTAACCTCATCCTATGTTCTAGCCTTATACTATTATGCTTGGTGAATATACCTTGAAAGAAAAAAGCATGTAACCTAGGAGAAGAAGTGGAATATCAGTGCTAACTGAAATAACAGCTTTCTGATTACATGGCAAGTAATTAAACAAATTAGGTCTGTTAATTTATGTAGTTGAAATGCCCTTCCATTAGATTCAATAGGTACACTAACCATGTGATTTCACAGAAACCTGTATTATTCTGTGATGGAACATACAAATCAAGTAAAACTACCTTTATTTGTTTACACACATTACAAACAATCACAAAAAGAAATTCCAATCAAACAATAACTACTGCACAATAACTACGTAGTAGTAGTTGTTTGAATGCTAATAACCAAATGCGTCATTTTCCTAGGACATCAAACATATGGCCAGAAGTAAACATGTTTACTATAATATCTCTTTTAAAAAAAATATAAAGCATAGACTGAAGTACAGTCCTATACTAAATTATCAGCCAAAGGACATGTGATTTGTTAGCATATCTCATTATAATTATTTTTACATGACCAAACATCAACAGGATCGGATGTGAGACCTATTTCTACTTTAAGAAATTGCAAGGACAGAAGTTGGTAGCATCTGTGCAATCTCGGTAGTTCAAAAGGTTAATATACTTAATTAATTTTCTATCTATACGTAGGTAAAATACTTCAGTTTGGCAGTAGAAAAAAAAGTAACTAACATTAATTTGGTACATGGAAGAGTGATAATTTATCACTACATCAGCTAACATCCCATCATACATAAATCAAAGTAGCAAATTAGATAATAGTAGGTAAAGATCATTCTTTTTCATTTTAATTTTGGATACAAATGTATATAGTAATGAAATGAACAGTCTATAATCAAATAAGCGAAAGTTGAAAACAAAATAGTACCTCTGTTCCTTTTGTAAACTTCTTCACGTATCGGCACAAAGCCCTCTCGCTTTCTAAGTTTGTTGTGCCTAAGCTCTCTCTTTGTAACTGTGTAAGTAATTGCGTACGGTAGCTGGACATAATTGATGACAGTTGTATATAAGTAAACAACTCAGTTACGGTGAACAATGAATGTAATTGAGCAAAGCAGAATAATCTTCTTGATAAAGAAGTAGGAACAGTAAACATAAATCGCCAAATAGAAAAATCAGATAATTGAATTCAAGTCGTATGGAGTGAAATTAAGAGAGCGAAAGCAAAACCGAAAGAAATCGAATCAACATACTATAGAGTAAGTTTGAGATCTTACGTTGAGTAATATAATCGGTTTTTGTTGCAATTTGTCCAAAATTGTTTGCCATTGATTTGTGCGTAGCACTGCTCTTCTTCACCGGTAGTATAGTCGAATTAACCAACCTGAATCATTTACATACTTGCAAAGGACATCATCGTCGTGGCAGGGATCGACTCCGCAGCCAGCGTAATCAAAGTGAGGGAAGAAGAGAAGGTGGTAAATTTAACTCTGTAGTGTCGAAAATGGGAAAAGGTGAAGGACCAATGTTTTCGGCGGAGAAAAAAAAAGGAAGAAGAGGAAAAAGGAATATGGAGAAGAAAGGGAAGAAAAGGAGGAAGAAAGATATTGAAACGTGGGAAGATGCAGGTGTTGGAACGTTTGGTCAGTCGGTGGTATAAAGGCAAAAGTGCCCTAACAACTTTTGTTAATTGGTGTTTGCAAAAAGGGCGTTATGGGAATTGTGAAAAAGCTTCAATTTGACTTGTTGATCCAAGGTTTTGCTTTATAGTATAATATATATATATATATATATATATATATATATATATACACACACACACACACACACACACACGTATAGAGGTGAAACAGTAAATTTATAACCCCTTTTATACCTATATCCGGACTCCATTTAAAACTTTATTGGTCTTTATTTTATCTATACCATGTTTCCAAAATCTAGGTTTATTTCTTTCTTCTTTATTTATATCTTTCTTTTTTTCTTTTTTTTTTCTTTTTTGTTTTCCGTATTTTAGATTATAAGCTACTTGGTGCACTCCGTTGGATTTCTGATGTTCATTCTCTTTGGAATCAATGGAATTATGGCGCCATCCAAAGAACCTATAGATGATTCACATGAAAGCAGCCAATTTTCCTTCATGGTTTGTGCTGGCGTAGTGGTACTTCAAGCAACATTTCTTTTCGTTAGAACCGTGTGGAGCCTTGAAAATATCATGTCTAAGGTAAACCGTATAAAATTTATTTATCAATCTGCATTGATGTATAGTTGCTCCAAATATAACCTCATACGAAGTTGTTTGACTATCGATTATTACTAAATCTTTTGATTCGTAATAGATTAGTGTTTTAGAAGAAAAAAATTCGATAAGGGCATTGCTAGATTAGTGTTTTAGAAAAAAAAATTAAACTGATAAGGAGAAAGAATAAAAATATAATTTTCATCTTGGTTAAAACTTTGTAGATAATTAAGACATAATATTATAAAATAATATTAGAGATAAAAGTATTTATCACAACCAATGGTAACAGAGGCCAGACATATTCTATCCCCTAACAAGTTTATTACAGGAGGCAAATTCTTTATGTTGAATCAATTGTATGTTTCTATTACTACAACTGATGTTTTTATTTTAATCATTTTTCCCAGATGGCGTTCGCATCATTGTCTTTTGAGATAGTTATCATTGTAATATTATCATATGTCATGAACTTTGATGTGGAATAAATATGTTTATTATTCTTGCAAATTTACATTGAATGAGCATTTATTGGGAAATGTTAGCCGCCTAGGGAAATGAATAGTCCTACATCTTGAAATAAAATATACATTTTGTGTTTATATACTAAGATGTGGATACTATTATATGTACTATGAGACAAAGAAAGAGATAAAAGCATAGCCATTTTGTTGGTTGGTGCAACGCATGCGCGTGCCCGCGCCCGTACCTGTGGCGCAGACGAATGGGCGTTTGAGGCGTACTTAGCACTTTTGCACCGTTCGAATAGTTGCACCTCCTCGCACCTATATATAAGCAGAAGGAAAACAGAAAACAACGCCAAGTTTTTCTGCACTTCTTCTTCTCTCACAAAACTCTGTTTTTCTCTTGATTTGGACAACCTAACCGGTATTATATCTATTGCATAATCTGTTTGCTATTCATAACAGCTTTTGAAATATATTTGTAATAGTCCTGTAGTTGTTACAGTTTTGCAATGTATTCGTAACACTTTTACAACACATTTGTAGCAATTCTGTAATTGTAATTGTTCTGAAGTTGTAACATTTTTGCAAGGTAATCGTAACAGTTTCATAACACCTTTGTAACGTTTTGTTAACAATTTTGAAACAATATTGATTTATTGTTGGTTGTTTTCATTGACAACAATGTCTCATGAAAGTTACACTTCTGCACCAACACAGACTATGATTACTACTCAGTCTGCAACTATGGTTCCAACGATGGCGCTGTCTTATGAAAAAAGGCCGAAAAAGTTCATAGGGATGAACTTCAAACGCTGGCAGCAAAAGATGTTGTTCTATTTGACGACTTTGGGCCTTGCAATGTTTCTTACTAAAGATGCTCCCGTAGTCGAAGAATTGAAACCCGATGCAACAAAAGTTGAAGCCTTAAATGTCAGAAAGTTAGCACTTTTGCATCGTTCGAATTGTTGCACCTCTCCGCGTCTATATATAGGCAGAAGGAAAATAGGAAACAACACCAAGTTTTTATGCACTTCTTGCTATCCCACAAAACTCTGTTTTTCTTTGGATTTGGACAACCTAGTCGGTATTATATCTATTGCATAATCTATTTATTATTCATAACAGTTTTTACAATATATTTGTAACGGTTCTGTAGTTGTAACAATTTTGCAATGTATTCGTAACACTTTTACAACACATTTGTAACAGTTCTGTAATTGTAATAGTTCTGAAATTGTAACATTTTTGCAAGGTAATCGTAACAGTTTCGTAACACCTTTGTAACGTTCTGTTAGCAATTTTGAAACTATATTTATTTATTGTTGGAAGTTTTCATTGACAATAATGTCTAATGAAAGTAACACTTCTGCACCAACACAGACTATGATTACTACTCAGTCTGCAACTATGGTTCCAACGATGGCGCTGTCTCATGGAAAAAGGCCAAAAAAGTTCACATGGATGGACTTCAAACGCTGGTAGCAAAAGATGCTGTTCTATTTGACGACTTTGGGCCTTGCAATGTTTCTTATAAAAGATGCTCCCGTAGTCGAAGAATTGAAACCCGATGCAACAAAAGTTGAAGCCTTGAACGTATGAAAGTTAGCACTTTTGCGCCGTTCGAATAGTTGCACCTCCCCGTGCCTATATATAGGCAGAAAGAAAACAGGAAACAACACCAAGTTTTTCTGCACTTCTTCCTCTCCCACAAAACTCCTAATCGGCATTATATCTATTGCATAATCTGTTTTCTATTCATAACAGTTTTTGCAATATATTTGTAACAGTTCTGTAGTTGTAACAGTTTTGCAATGTATTCGTAACACTTTTACAACACATTTGTAACAAACTAACAGTTCTGTAATTGTAATAGTTCTGATGTTGTAACATTTTTTACAAGGTAATCATAACAATTTCGTAACACCTTTGCAATGTTCTGTTAACAATTTTGAAACAATATTGATTTATTGTTGGCTGTTTTCATTGACAACAATGTCTCACGAAAGTAACACTTCTGCACCAACACAGACTATGATTACTACTCAGTCTGCAACTATGGTTCCAACGATGGTGTTGTCTTATGGAAAAAGGCCGAAAAAGTTCACAGGGATGGACTTCAAATGCTGGCAGCAAAAGATTTTGATGACTTTGGGCCTTTCAATGTTTCTTACAAAAGATGCTACCATAGTCAAAGAACTGAAACCCGATGCAACAAAAGTTGAAGCCTTGAATGTCTGAAAGAGTTATGATTTCATATCCAAGAACTATATATTAAATGGACTCGACAACATCCTATACAATATATACTGTATTGCTCGACCTTCCAAAGAACTCTAGACGGCATTGGAGAAAAAGTACAAAACCAAAGATGCAGGCATAAAGAAATTCATAGCAGGAAATTTTCTTGACTTCGAAATGATTGATGAGAAGACTGTTGTCAACCAAATTCAAGAGTTACAAGCCATCATCCACCAACTGCACGATGAAGGAATGACTCTAAGAAAATCCTTTCAGGTTGCCGCTACAATTGGAGAACTTCCTCCATCATGGAAAGATTTCAAAAACTACCTTAAGCACAAATGCAAGGAGATGACAATGGTAGTTCGATTAAGGATTTAGGAAGATAACAGAAAATCTGAGAAGAAGACTTCGCATACCATGATTGCAAAGACAAATGTGGTCAAGTCAGAGAAACCCAACAAAAGGAAACGTGAGCATGCTCTTAAGAAATTAAAGAAATTTCAGGGTTCATGCTATAATTGTGGATAGAAAGGGAACAAAGTTACCGAATGTCGTGCACCCAAGAAAAAGAAATCAAAAGCAAACATGGCTGACATCTCAAAAGGTGTGTCTAATATGGAATTATATGCAGTAGTGTCCGAATGCAACCTTGTTAGTAACTCGAAGAATGGTTTGTAGACACAGGAGCCACACGACACATATATGCAAATAAGTGGATGTTTACAACCTACAAAACTGCCACGGAGGATGAACAATTTTTATGGGTAATTCATCTGCATCAAAAGTCGAAGGCAATGGAAAGATTGTACTAAAAATGACTTCTGGAAAAGAACTAACTTTGGCAGATGTTCTTCATGTTCCAGAGATCCGCAAGAACCTGATTTCCAAATCGTTGCTTAGCAAGCATGGCTTCAAACACACTTTTGTGTCTGATAAGTTTGTGTTGTCAAAGAATGGAGTGTATATAGGAAGTGGATATGTGTGTGATGGTTTATTTAAGGTAAATTTAACCACTATTGCACCAAATAATGATATAAATAAAATTGAATCTTTTGCTTATATTGTTGACTCTTCTAACATATGGCATTCTAGATTAAGCCATGTAAATTTTGATACCTTGCGAAAATTGATTAATCTAGACTTTATACCAAAATGCAAAATAGATTCCAACTATAAATGTCAAGTTTGTGCAGAAGCAAAATTGATAAGAATCTCGTTTCACCATGTTCAATAAGAAACTGAACCTCTAGACCAAATATACACAGATGTATATGGCTTAAAAATGTGTCAAACTAGAGGTGGAAAAAGGTACTTCATTACCTTCATTGATGATTATACAAGATACTGTTATGTGTATCTCCTTAGAAGCATGGACGAGGTATCCGATATGTTTAAACAATATAAAGCAGAAGTTGAAAATCAACTCAACAAAAAAATAAAAGGTTTAAGAAGTGATAGAGGAAGAGAATACGAATTTCCCTTCGAGGACTTCTGCACCGAGCATGGTATTATACACCAAACTACAGCCCCATATTCACCTCAATCAAATGGTATAGCCTAATGGAAAAATAGAACTCTTAAAGAAATGATGAATGCCTTACTAATTAGTTCTAGCTTGCCAGATAACTTATGGGGAGAATTTATTCTTTCTACAAATCATATTTTAAATAAGATACCATGAAAGAAAACATCTAAATCTCCTCACGAACTTTGGAAAAATAGACCACCATCCTACAAATACTTAAAAGTGTGGGGTGTCTTGCGAAAGAGGAGGTACCTAAACCAAAGAAAGTCAAAATTGGACAAAAAACAATTAATTGTGTATTCATTGGATATGCACAAAGCAGTGCGGCTTATCGGTTTTTGGTACACAAATCCAAAATTGATGATATTCACGTAAATACCATCATTGAGTCGAGAAATGCTAGTTTTTTCGAACATGTATACCATTTAAAATAGGGTAATGAAAATTATACTCAAAAGAGACAAAGGAAACTGAAATATCTAATTCTCTTGAGGATACTGAACAAAATATTGATAATGATCAACAAAACAGTGCTAATCAACAAGTGGAGGAACCAAGCAGAAGCAAAAGATCAAGGACCTCAAAAAACTTTGGACCGGACTTCTACACGTTTATGTTAGAAGACGATCCATTAACATACAAACAAGCTATGCCCTCCGCTGATGCCCCTTATTGGAAGGAGGCTATTAACAATGAGATTGATTCCATTATGGAAAACCATACATGGGAATTAGTTGATTTACCTCAAGGATGCAAGACCTTAGATAATAAATGGATATTTAAGAAGAAATTGAAACCTGATGGTTCAATAGACAAGTATAAAGCTTGATTTGTGGTTCAAGGATTCAGACAAAAAGAAGACCTGGACTATTTTGACACATACTCTCCAGTAACTAGAATAACATCAATAAGAATGCTGATAGCAATTACATCCACACTTGATTTAGAAATACATTAAATGGAAGTAAAGACAGCATTTTTAAATGGTGAACTAGAAGAAGAGATAGACATGAAATAACCTGAAGGTTTCCTAAAAACTAGAAATAAATGTAAGGTTTGCATATTAAGAAAATCACTTTATAGGCTGAAATAAGCGCCTAAACAATGGCATAAAAGATTTGATGAAAATATGATACTAAATGGATCTCATATAAATGAATGTGACAAATGTGTCTATTCTAAACATACAAATGCGGGATATGTCATTGTATGTCTATACGTAGATGATTTACTAATATTTGGAAGCAATAAGGAGATAATAAAATCTACAAAAGATATGCTCTCCACCAAAGTTGACATGAAAGATCTGGGAATCGCTGATATGATACTTGGTGTAAAAAATACATGAAACCAACCAAGGGTATGTGTTGTCCCAATCACACTATATTGGGAAAGTAATTGAAAATTTCAAACAACATAATATAATATCAGTAAGATCACCCGTAGATTTGAACCAAAACTGGGTTTAAAATAGCGGTGATAGTATTTACCAACTTGAGTACTCCCGTATACTAGGCAGCATTATGTACATAATGAACTGCATTAGACATGATATAGCATATGTTGTTTGTAAACTAAGCAGATATACTAGCAACCCAGGAAAGAATCACAGGGAAGCTATAATTCGAGTACTAGGATACCTACGGTATACACAAAGTCATAGACTACATTATGAAAGGTATCCATCTGTAATAGAAAGGTATTGTGATGCAAACTGGATAACTGGTTCATCAGATAAAAAATTCACTAGTGAATATGTGTTTACCTTAGCTAGTGGGGCAACATCTTAGAGATCCTCTAAACAAACTTATATAGCAAGATTAACCATGAAATCAGAATTTATTGCCTTAGACAAAGTGCATAAGAAGTGGATTGGCTTCGAGGTTTTTTAGAAGGTATTTCGAATTGGGAAAAACCTATACCTCCAATAAGCATACATTGCAACAGTCAATCAACTATTGGAAGGGCCAGTAGTAAGATTTACAATGACAAGTCTAGACATATTCATCGTAGATATAAAACTATTAGACAACTTCTCTCCAATGGGATTATCACAATTGACTATGTAAGATCAAATGATAACATTGCAGATCCACTAACAAAAGGTTTACCTAGAGAAAAGGTTAATATCTTATCGATGTGAATGGGGTTACGGCCCATAAACAAAAAAGTTTCTTTAAACGAAAATCCCACCTTGCTGACTGGAGATCCCAAGATCTAGGTTCAAAGGGACAAATAAGTTTAGATAAACTTGATAGCACTGTAAATATTCAATCCATTCCTATGATAAGTCAGTGCACTACTCCCCGGAGAATAGGATAAGTTTTGATACTTTTAATGATGTCTATACTTGGTAATATTAAGAACCAAGTGGGTTATTGTGAAATACCCTTTATAGAATCACTTATGTGAGTGCGAAGATGCCGCTTCAAGAAGAATTGTAAGGCCAAATTCTCCAAGCACTCATGAGACCAAGCTGGTGTTCATGACAAAAACGAACACAAATAGAGAACCAAGGAAGATAAGAAACACTTATTGTGTGTTGTCTATTTTAGATTTACACAAAAGGCTTACAGTTCAAATACAACCTAAGTCCACTGATTCATCAGTAATTCAAAAGGATAAACACTAGGAAAGTTCAAGGCCAATGTGCTACTTTAACCGATACGATAAATGTTTCGCAAAATTTAAGAACAATTTGATCAATTACACATTCATGTGGGGGATTGTTATAAATGAATGAGCATTTATTGGGAAACATGAGGCATTGAATGCCTTCGGAAATGAATAGTCCCACATCTTGGAATAAAATATACATTTTGTGTTTATATACTAAGATCTGGACACTATTATAGTTACTATGAGAAAAACAAAGACATGAAAGCATAGCCATATTGGCGGGTGGTGCAACGCACCACCCTACATGTGCACGCTCGCACCTGTGCCCAAGCCCGAACCCGAACCCAAACCCACATCCGCGGCATGGGCGAATGGATGTTTGAGCCCGAATCTTTCCAACTGTCGTAACCGTTTGAATAATTGTACCTCCATGCGCCTATATATAGGCAGAAGGAAAACAGGAAAATACACCAAGTTTTTCTACACTTCTTCCTCTCCTACAAAACTCTATTCTTACATAAATTCTCTGAAGTTCATCGTTGCTCTGTGATTGTTGCGCAGCATCACAGAGACAGGTCCGTTTCATCTTAGGAAACAATTGCTCGAAATCCTTAAGCACCATAGAGGGAGCAATCTTGTTTCAAGGAAATAGTTTTTTGCTGGACTCGGACAACCTAATTGGTATAATATCTATTACATAACCTGTTTTCTATTCGTAACAGTTTTTGCAACATATTTGTAACAGTTCTGTAGTTGTAACAATTCTGTAGTTGTAATAATTTTGCTACGTATTCGTAACACTTTTGCAACACATTTGTAACAGTTCTATACGTGTAATAGTTCTGAAGTTGTAACAGTTTTGCAACGTAATCGTAACAGTTTCGTAATACCATTGTAACTTCTGTTAACAAGTCTTTAATGATGTTGGAAGACCGTGAAAAAGGTTTCAAGAAAAGCTTCGTATTGATGATAAGAAAGTAGATGATATAATTACATTACTAGAAAGGGAGAAAAAAATTGAACTTGGAAAACAGAAAATGAAAAGCTTGTAGTAAAGTTTAAAGAAATGCAAGAATACATGAAAAATGAAATTAAAGTGCTTATCCAAAAGGACAATAATGTTTCAAAAATGGAACTTGATGTTTTGAAAATGGAACTAGATGTTTCGAAGAAGAAATTTGATGTTTCAAAAAAGGAACATGAAGCCATGGCTTCAAAACACTTGTTACAGGCTAAGAAATTGAGGATAATGGAAGAAGATGCCTTTGGAATGAAAGCTCACATTGCACTGCAGAATGAGTTGCATGAATCAAATTGGGGAAAAAATATGAAAACCATTGCTATGTTGACATATGAAAATGAAGAAAGACAAATAGAGGTTAATAAGATAGGGAAGAACTGTGCTTCAATCAGTTCTCTCACTGCAGTTACCACGTTAAGAACTTAAGATTTTATATTTATTTCTTTTCTTTTCTACTTTACTTGTTTGCAAATTTTAGTCTGAAGTTTTGACGTGATTGAAGAAACCATTTTTGTTATGAACATGGACTGTTGCTGAATACTCTTTTTTAATCACTGTTTTTGTATATTGTTCACTGAGGTTCTACTCTTCTACAATTTTTTTATGAAACAAAACATAATGGAAAGTCTAAAATAGCTGTAGCATTAAATTTATGTGTTATATACATGAAGTTACTCGAATACCCATATTTTGTTCCCTGATAACTCGAATGGTTATCATGGCTATTTACTTGTGTTTATAACGTATTTTGTTTTCACTAATTTTCACCATTTTTACAGAAGAAAAGAAATACACCAAATTTTTTGGATAATTAGTGTTTATTTTCTACATGTTTTGTAGTGGCTAGTAGATTCAAAAAATTTGTGAAGTTTATGCAACAAAATCGAAGCAGCGATGGTGGATTGAATAGAGGTGGAAGTAGAAATATTTAGTCTGACATTGTCGTTTGGACATGAATTCGGTGTAGAAGATCTTTTCAAAGATTAGACCGTGTTGGGGAGAAAGAAGGCAATGTTGATTGTTATATAGGGCATGGTGGCGGTAGGGCGGTCGGGACGGTAAAGGCACTAGTAGTCGTGGGGGTGTGCGTGTTTGGAGCAATAGAGTAGCAGTGTTGAATGTGTGCAAACATGTTGTTTGAATGCAAACAAAGGTTTTCCAATTTTCATTTGCTCCCAAATAACAAAATGCATGTTAGCACATTGCCAAGCAGCGCAATAAGTATTTTTTTAGCATGAACAACAGTTAGAAAACATACATACATACATATATATATATATAAACTTAACTACAACGACCTGCAAATTTATTACTTTGATAAATTATATTTGTATTTTTGAAATATTTGAATACAAGATTTTATAACATAAATTATAATCTTTTGAACCATAAATAATGACAGTAAAGTTGTTTTAAATGTATATTAACAAATATAGATATTTAGGTGTTTTCATCAAAAAATGACAAAAATCAGTTTTCGGAAAAATTGCGATTTTGTCAATATTAAAGTGAACGGAACTGAATACATACACTTATTTATCCATTTAAACAAGAATATGAAATAAAAATTATTTATTTTACCAAAAATATATTTATGACATCATCAGAGATATCATCACTTTAATATATTTTCTAAAATTTTAAATTAAGTTTAAATAATCAAATAATTGTTTTAAAATTATAATTCATTTTAATAATATATATAGTGAAAATAAATCATTTGTAATAGTTTTATAAAAATTTATACTTGTTTTAAAAATATAAGAAAATTCAAACGTTTGTCGATACGACAGTACTTTTTTGTAAACCCTTATTTAATATTGATTTATATCATTTTGTAGTTTAAATGTTATCGTTTTAATTAATTACTAATGATAATAAATTAGATTTCAAATTTTGTTTACATTTTATATGTAATCTAATTAATTAAGTTAAAATATGGCTGGGACAAATTTTCAACGGTTTAACGAACGAAAGTTGTTCAAAGTAATCACAACATTGTTTATATGTCTTGTGCACATATATAACATACACATACATGCACTAACATATACATACACACACATATAACATACACATGCACATATATACGCAAACACACACATACATATGCACTTAATAAAGAAAATATCTAAGATATTTTCATTTTCCTCATCCGTAAGCATCCTAAAAGCAAACTAACCATCAATCATTACCTTCTTACACACCATCATCACTTAAGCACATGGAGAGGAGGAAAAGAGGGTGGCCGTGTATGTGGGGGGGATGTTGGTTAGGGATAGTTTGAGAATTTAATTACATTTAGATATTTGTTCACTTATTTTCTCTATAAAAACTACCCTTCATTCTCTCATGATTTTCACACCTTCCTCCTCTTTCTTTCTTAAGTTCTTTGTCTTCTTCTTCCTCTTCATTAAAGGCTTCCATGCCTTCATAAAATATTCCATTGACATAGCAAAGCTCTGTTGAGAAATACACTTCCATATCGCAAAATATATCGACATAATTTGAAATCAAAATGAGCAATCATCTCCTCTTCTCCTCCTATACTCACAGCCACCCTCCATCACCACCCAACGCCGAGCATCTACGCTCTCTAGCATAGGTCTTACACTTCCAAGGGTTGTAGGGTTGATTTCATAAGAATCAGTGTGATGATAGCGGGGATATAGTCAAATTTAGTAAATCTATGAACTAATGAAGATGAGAAACTCTACTTATTTTTATTATAAATTATGTGGTGATATGATATGCTTGTTTTCTATGGTTTTTTATCATATTCGGATGGGATGATATGTTTGTTTGATTGTGGAAATAATTCATGTTAAATACACGTCAAATTTACACAAAGGAAATCACTTTCCTATATGAATTATAAAAGTGTTACAGCTTAATTAAACTTCTTCAAAATGATTTTAAATGGTTTATAAATGTTTTATAAACATTAAAATTCAATTCGGAAATTTTTTGACAAGATATGATATCGAAGTCAAAAATAGGCGCATCGCGTAACGGTAGTTCGCGATTTCGCGTCATAAAAGTTAAATCAATATGTAAAGTAGAATATAGCTCGGAATGATACGACATAAGAATTTTCCGAACTCTTATAACTATAGTTTTCAAATAAAGAAGAAAAATTAAGATTTCATTGAATAAAATTTGAGTTATGTCCAAATCAAATTTTTAAAAACATTGCGGTTTGGCGGTTTTGGGAACCAAAGTGTAAAATGCTTTAAAATTGATATTTTTAAATCTTTAAAAATATGAAATAAATTTTATAAATATGTTAAAATGTTTTAAAAGGGATTTGGTCTATAAAAATGGATATATATTAAACGGAATTAGTGTTTTGAATAAAGAGGCTTTAAAAACACTATTCGTGGTAGTTTTTGTAGTGGTTTTAGTAACTTTTCAATTTATGGATTTAACTTAATTATTCTTTCCCAATATTTTTAGTAATCTTTTCAAATGAATAATTAAGTATTTTAAAGTTGATTTGTAAGTTATATAATTATTTTAAAGGAGTTTTAAATAATGGTTAGAGGAAAAAAATTAAAATAATATTAAGAATTGTATTAAGTAAATGGAAATCATCTTTGAAAGATCATATAAAAGAGTTTAGAGTTGATCAAATAACTTAACTGCCTTATGGATGACAGAGAGATAGTCTCTAGATCCAAGCTTGGACAACCAGTGTTTAGGTTCTGCTCTAGCTATCTGGACTAACCCAATGGGGGGATAGTAAATTTGACTTACTCGCACCACGTCTTCCTAAGATAAAAAGAGATCTAGAGCTTTCCAAAAGTTAAACAAGATTCAAAATAGGATTTTGGTTGTTAATGAAAACATACTACTTAAACTCTATACCAAATTCCGAGGAACGACCTCATACTATCCATATGAATTTAGAAGTTGAACTCACCATTATTCGATGAATAGTGCAAGTTGAATACGAAATTATTATTGGGTATAATCAGTCCAAATTTTATGGATCCGTTTTATTCAATACAAACTAGTTTTGGTTTATAGTAAACGATGTCTTAAATAACATTGTTTTTTATCTATTAAAGACATGTTTTAGAAATGTGAAATCTTCATTAAGATTTGAATTATACTTTTCCTAAGTAATTAAAGATGAAATGTTTTGGTATTTCCAAAGTTAAAATAGGGTTTTGATTAACTAAAGAATTTGATAAAAGAGGTTTAATTATCTCGTATATACCAAAACAGAATATGATTTAAAGATGTACATCTCTAAAAAGATATTTTACTTAGACAAAATAATATTGATTAATTGAATAATAATTATATATATAGTTAACATCTTTTATCGATAATTAATTCAAAAAAATTGGGGTCGGATTGGGGTGATTCCTATCCGAAAACCACTTCGAACCGATATACATTCGAAAGTGAAAACATGTTGAAGACAATGATTCTAAAGATGGAGATCTTTAAAATGTAGGACTGCTCATCACTAGCCTTTGGGCTAATTCCCTTATCATATATATGGTGGTTGCGGTTCCTTCAATTTGAAAACTTTGATGCAAGGACTGCTCGCTACAAATCCTAGGGGTGATTCCAAAAGAGGTTGTAGTAGGAGAAGTGCCTTCGGTTCCTCTTGTGCCTGGACAACTTGTACGGTTGAGTGTCTGATATTGCATTTCTAAGACCACGTATATTGATTTTTCAAAACGTACATCTGTTTAGTAGTGTAGGAGGTAACCCCTCTTATATTTAACATCCTTCTTTGAGATGTACGAGCTAAGAGGTTGTACTTTTATGGAAATCAATTAGTGTGTTGTTGGAAATGGCAATGTGCCATTCAAATTGGGATTTGTCATGCGAAATTATAACGTTACCCTATCACACATGGTAATGGCCAAAATAGGGTAGATGCAGCAGTGCAAAGTGGGTTGCTCCCATTAGGAGATGTTCATCACCTTTCTAGATTACCCTCTATATTTCGAGTTTGTTATGTATGTTGTGGCTACGAATAGGTTGGGAACGACCGAGATGATGTCATATTCGGTACTATCTATGGTAAAGGTAGGCCGGCTATATGTTGGTAGAGGTTGGAGCCTCAAGTGCATCCCTCTAGAGGTGTACCATTGGAAGGTAATCCATTACATTGTCATTATATGGAATCCATTCTCCTACACAAGCCTTTACGGTGTTAGTTGTAAACCTATTATGCTAGAATTTAATAAATGCAAAAATTCATCTAAGATTATTATATATTTATTTGAAAGGGTTTTCAAAGAATGTCATTAAAAATAATATCTTTAGTTTTGCAGAGCAAATGGTTTGGTTATCATATGGTAAAAACCCATCTGTGTTTATGTGCGACATGGTCTTATGAGATACCCTTTGTTTTCAAAAATATCTGTGTCTTGAGTTTTCTCACATCAGTCCCCATGACTGTCCTAGAGTTTCTTTTCCCTTAAACATTGGGTGCCCTATTTTTCGGGCATCCAAGTAGTTCAGGTCTAACTTGGAACATTTTGGAGTAGCTTGGAGCTTGGAGCATGAGCCATAGTTTCCTTTGTAGATGGTTATCCATTTCCATTTCCACTACATTTGTTTACTATTTGTATTCAGCACTAGTAGGGATAGAGATTTATAACTGTCCAGGCTGAGATTTGGATAGACTCTAATGTATGTATTCAAAATTTCTATTGTAAAGAATATATATTGAAATAATATATGTTATTCCATTCATGTAAGATTCTATTCTGTCTTTATTTTTCTTTTTACCCTTATTGATCGGTCTTTCCGGCACTTGAATGCTTGGCACGCAATACAGTGGACGTATTAGTATCAATTTTCGAGGGTCGAAAATCTCGTTCGTCATATTTGGTATTAGAGCTTAGGTTGAGCAAACACCTAAGCCTGATAGGGGTAAAGTCTCATCTGAGATAGGGTTAGTAATACCCTGGGATGAGTAACTCATTAGAGATAGGGTAAGTGACATCCTAGAATGAGTTTGAGCATATTATATAAGAGCGCGTATTTGTTAATACTATATAAATGGTTTGTTTTGAAATTGTGATGAATGAAATAATTTTACCTAAGGTTATATTTTGTATATAAAGAATATATTTTGAAAAATTGTTAGTTAGGTTGTTAAGTTATAAATTAGATAATTGTTTAAAATCAGGTTGGTTAAATCTAAGTATGAACATCTCATGATTAGAATTTCACAGTTTGACTATAAGATGTTTAATAGTAATGCTAAAAGGATTAAAAATAATAAGGGATATAGATCAAACCTGAGGAGTTGGATAATGAGAACTTTTATCTAAGAGGTTTTCAAAAAAGAGTTTTTAAAGGATTTTGAAATATGATAATAACAATGTTTGGGAAATATTTTGGTAAAGATTTCGAAGGATTTTTGGAAAAGATAAAACATTTGGACATGAATATCATGGAAAGAGATCTAAGTTAGAAAAACTATCATTAATAACCAATTGAACAAAGATCACGATTTGTTTTCTAAGTATTGATCGAATATTGGTTTGGGGAAAATAATACCAAGTGCTTAATGAATTATTCTCTTTAAAATAGTGTAGTTAAAATAGATTTATATTAGGATAAACCTAGATTAATAATTTGATATTAGACTGAGTTAGGAAAATTAAAATACTTAGTGTCTAAGTATATTTTTTTTATAATTGTAGAACCTTCTAATTACAGAGGAAAGTATTCCGAGGGGGAATCATCAAGAGCCAACTGGGGTGAAAAAGATGATTTGATAATTCTTTCCAGTGATGAAGAACCTGAAGCATGGTGGCCACCTAACAATGGTTTGGCATATATTAAGGAAGAGCCAGATCAGTTCGCTCATCTAGATAAAGATAGTTATCCTAAGGTTGGGATACTTATACCACCCAAGACTCCAGAATTTTTTAGGATATGTGGTGACGAAGAAACCACCCACACATCAAGAAAACATAGAAATAATCATGGAGTTAGAACCAGTAGTATTGCCTCAAGAAATTTTATATAGGATGCGGATCACCGATCCAACAAGTTTGGAACCTGAATAAGACGAGGAGAAAATTTTCGAAGAAGAACTAATGGAAGAAGATCCCGAGACCAAGGAGGACCTAAATGTTGCGTATAGTCAAGACTCTACTACATATGATGCATGGATGGATGAGATATCAGGTGAATCAAATAAAATAGTGGTGATAGCAACATTGTTTGGGAAATGGGTGAAAATGATAATGTCATTTAGCATGAAGAATCGTCAAGTTCATACATCAATTGGGATGATATGGAAGAGTATAAGGAAGAAGCTGGGAATCCTTGGGGAAAGGAAGTTCAAGGTTTAGAAGAGTTAGCTGCAGGAGAAGTTTTCCCTGAAGTACCAGCTGGATTAGGACATATTTCATGTGTTTCCGAAGGATAACCTTGGCAATCAATGGGATGGGATTTACTACATCAAGAAGAAGATGGAAATAAAGTGGATAATGAGCAAGAAAGTGATAATGATGACAATATGGAGGAAGTTCTATTTGATTTTAGAAACTGGGATGGACCATCAGCACCAGAATCAGAAGAATAGTTGGGTGTTGTGATATGATTTAAAGACCAGTGATATATATCTAATATAGTACTTAAGTAGTAGTAGTATGATGGCTTTGTATTATGGTTGTGTATTTCTTGTATGATAAAGTATGGTTATGATGACCTATGATGATCTATGTAAGAGATGATGACCTATGCAAGGATAACTTATGGATGATGGGTGTAAGTTAAGGATTAACCTATGTACGAAGGCTTATATACTATTAAGGTGATCTTTATTTATAACTTCTCTCATTTGCGATTTCAAAAATCACTTTATGAGAAATCTTGATAAGTGAAACAAAATTTAAAAGGAGAATTTCTTTATAAGATTAAACTGTATTTAAATGAAACATTTAAGAATTTAAACCAAAATTTTGCAAGGAAAATAATAGTTTCTAAGCCTGATTAAAGTCTGCACTAGAGAATCAAAGGATCGATACTAATTCAAAAGCAAAGTGGTAAATTCGAATTTAAAATTGAATCAGATAAATGCATACAGGTAATCCGTAAGCATAACACGGGTTGTATTTGAAATTTAAAATAATTTTTTTACTGGGTTTTTAGTTAAGTGTAATTTCGAGGACAAAATTCTTTTAACGAGGGAAGTCTGTAACGACCTGCAAATCTATCACTTTGATAAATCATATTTATATTTGAAATATTCAAATACAAGATTTTATAACACAAATTAGAATATTTTTGAACCATAAATAATGATGGTAAACTTGTTCTAAAGGTATATTAATAAATAACGATATTTTGGATTCTCATTAGAAAAACGATGAAAATCATTTTTGGGAAATTGAGATTTTCTTAATATTGAAGCGAACGGAACTGGATACATACACTTATTTATCCATTTAAGCAAAAATACGAAATGAAATTTATTTATTTTATTTTTGAAAATAAAATATATTTATGATATCACTCGGGGATATAATCACTTCTACACATTTTTGGAATTTTAAATGAAGTTTAGATAATCAAATAATTGTTTAAAAATGATAATAATTCATTTTAATAAGTTATATACTGATAATAAATCATTTATTAGTTTTATAAAAATATATACTTGTTTTAAAAATATAAGAAAATTCCTAACATTTTGTTGGTATGACAACACTTTTTGTAAACATTTGTTTAATATTGATTTATGAGGTTTTATAATTAATCACTAATGAAAAAATTATTTTTCAAATTTTGTTTACATTTATATGTAATCTAATTAATAAGTGAAAATGTGACCGGGAATTGGCAACGGTTTCACGAACGGAAAGTTGTTCAAAGTGATCGCAACATTGTTAATATGTCTTGTGTACATATATAACATACACATACATGCACTAACATATACATATACACATACACATATATAACATAAACACACACACAGATATATATATATATATATATATATGCATATGCACTTAATAAAGAAAATATCTAAGATATTCCATTTTCTTCATCCTTAAGCATTCTAAAAGCAAACTAACCATCACCTCCTTACACACTATCATCACTCAACACATGGAGAGGAGGACAAGGGGGAGTGGTCGTGCGTATGGAGGGTTGTGGATTAGGGGTAGTTTAGTAATTTCACATTTAGATATTTGTTCACATATTTTTCTTATAAATACCACTCTGCATTTGGTATCTGGGTTTTTGACCCAGCAGGACCCACTAGAAAGCATGACAATCTCGTGACATCGGGATGGCTTAGAACTCAACTAGAAAGGCTAAGGCGAGGAGTGAACGAGAACCAAGCAATGTTACTAAGGCAACGACTGGGATCGACTAAACCAATGGACCAGCATTCTTTTAGCCCAATCAGCAGCTGAGCACAAACAGCTAGTGAATTGCCATCGAAACGAAAAAACTATGATAAAAGACTACCAAAGCATCTCCAATTTCAAACTCTAGAAAATCCTAAGTGCTCAGATCATCGGCGACCCATGCCTCTCCTCAAACCTTCAAACAAGTTGGCTAAGGAACACTACGAAAAGAGGCCAAGGCATTAGCTCGCAAACGAGCCAAGTCTATGGGTCGTCAGCGACCCATAGGTCATGGGTCACTAGTGACTCATGGCTCTATCTCATTTTGTGAGCCAAACTCTCCTTAGGTCGTTTCCCACTTACCTGCGAGCAGTTGATAAACAGACCTTTCCCAAAAGCTCTCCAAACTCTATAAATACCATCCGACCTGCAACATAAACATGTTCTTCTCCAGACCGGTTGCGGAAGCTTTGCTGGAATTATTCTTCTATCTCTACCTCCCTCACAACAATCTCGAACGGAATACACTGTGATTCTCCGGTGGATTCCAACTCTAGAGATTCAATCTAGCTAGAAAACAATCAAAGCCATGTAATCAAACATCTACTATAATAGCAATCAGTCTATAATAAAACCACAAAGTGGACATGGGCTTCATTAACAACTGAATCACTATAAAAATTCTCTGTCTACTTTCTTTTAGTGTTCTTTCTTTATATCTGTGATCTGTGATATTGCTCTGTCAGAACAAAGCCGGTGCTTTCAAACTCCAACCAGGGTCGTTCGAAGAGGATATAATTAAAAGGAAGCAATGGGTGGAGCTCTAAGAATCACGGCGGAAGAAAATGTTAACACTCCATCTACTTCAAAAGGACCGGCTACAAACCCGAACTTAGGAGTGAAAACCCCAGGGAAGGATATAACGATGACTCTCTTCGGCTCTAAAGATGACAAACAATTTGAGGAAGATAAATTGGATGAAAATTTAAACGTGCAAAATGCTAGAAGAAGTTCTAAAACCCATGTCATAGCACAGTGCTAAGAAAAGGACGAGGAACTGCTGCTCAAACGGTACTCTTAGAGGTAGGAGAACCAAGAAGATATGATATAAACCAAGATCTATTTCAATGCCACGCTCCCATAGCATATTGGGACCACTCCCGACTGACCAGCTTCTAATCCTATCATGGAGCTCCCATTGTTGAATCACGAATGGTTGTCGTCGAAAATCATCAAAACGGTCGTTGAAAAACTCACTTCAGTCCTGATTCAAAGTCGAACTAGGGTAATCGCCCATTTGACTCGAAGTAAACCTAGGAAACTCTGGCTCGAAATTAGACTTGGGTAAAACCAAGATTTTCTCCAAACAAACATGCAAATGGGTCCAAGCAATCTTTGTCATCAACCCAGCGCTTCAAATTCTGTGACTCCAAGCGAATCATGGGCTGACTCCAAGCAAATGGCAAATTTTCTTTGGTCGGACTCTACGTAAAATACCACCAATCCATCAATGTCGATCCATCTTCTTTTCTCCATAACTCGAACATGCGAACTCCGAATACCTTGAAATTTGTGATACAACCTTATGGGCCCTTTTTTGTCACCCTAGACAGATCTCACCTAGTTTTAGAATTTTTGGGATCGTTACAGATCCATGACCCCCATCATAAATGATTTGTCATTCAATCGGCATTTCCAATCATTCAAGCATAGACAATCATGCATATATCATTCTCATGCATTATAAATAACCGTAACTTGAAAATGGACTGATCTGACAACGATTAGAGCATCTTCCCCAATCAAACCCATTTATCAATGTCGTTCAACATGCAGAATATCCAAAGAAGTTTATCATGTCAACTATACCTTTTATAAAACTATACCACTGATTCGAAATTGCTTATTTGCAGGTATGACTAGTATATGGACGAAGCAAGGGCGACAGATGTAGTCTGCTGCAAGGCCTCAAGAATCATTAAAGGATGAAAAAACCTGCTACCCTGGAAGAATTCTATGGGAAGGTAAACCGGTTCTAAAGACTAGAAGTAGTGCAATGAAGAAGGCAAACCCGGTAGTGTGCCAAAGAACATACCAAACGATGAAGGAGCTACAGAACCTCAGGGACCTTCTGCCCAAGCAAGGCTACTAAGACCAGTAGAAAAGTGCCCAGCTAACTGACGAAATCAGATGAAAAGATGATTATCAAATAACACTCTAGCTAGCTAGCAACTAAGGAATGAGACAGAAACCTAAAGCGATCCCTTCCCATCCTTCCTTATCTACTCTCCTTTCCAAATGAGCCATACCGAGACACTAGGGGCATTGCAGACAGCATGACGAAAGAAATGCTTCTATGCCCTCAATGAGTCATGTCAATCCTAATCCCAAGAACCGGCGTTGCTGGTGGCATCGAGAAGTCTTGTCCAGATGATCGTCGAACAAACAGATCCAATACCTTAGCCTACATGAACCGATAAAGCTATGTTCCCTCGAGCTGAATCCAAAAAATTCCTCTTCTTGTCGATAAACCATTGCTTTAAGACCGCCAGGCCATCAGACATACGACCCAAAACTCCTCTTGGAATCGATAAATTATCATTCCACGGCCGTCTGGTCACCGGACATCCGACCACAAAAAAACCTTTGCGAATGTGAAGGTGCTTCACAAACTAAAGTGTCGTGAATGCTAACCTGTAGATCAGCGGTAATCTGATCTAATAAACCCTTCACGAATGTGAAGGTCTTTCATAGACTAAAGTGTCATGAAGGCTAACCGGTAGATCAACGATCATCTGATCCAAAAAACCCTTCGCGAATGTGAACGTCTTTCACGAACTAAAGCGTTATGAAGGCAAACCAGTAGATAATCGAAATTTATGTACGATTGATATCCACGAAGGTGAACTGGAAGATCAGTAGTCATCTGATCCAGAGCCCCTTGAAGTCAACGAAGTCTCGCTGCGGGGTCGCAAATTGACCATCATATCAGTCACTCCGCATAATTAATGGAATCACTTCCAACCACCGATGAAACAAATAGTGCTGAACTCCAGAGTTTCAAAGTCGCTCAAAGGAACTAAGCCAAAAACTGAACTGACCTTGTGATCAATTAGAGACCAAATCGAATTAGGCCAAGATTTGGCACTGGGAGAACCGCACCCACTGGACTGGGGGTAACCAAACGAGTTACGGAGAGACCACGTATCCGATTCAAGCGTGCCAATAGCTCTGTGGCATGGGGTGCACTGCACACACTTGAATAGCTATAAAAAAATGACAAGAATAATCATATCACACTTCTATTATGCCCGGTCAAAAATTCTGGCAATCTGATAAGCACGGATTTAATGGCCTAGCTAGTGCAACAAACAAAATACTAGCATAATACTTGCCCACAACTTTCCAACTACTATTTTACAGCTCTTGGTGACCAATTCATCTTCCTCTTAAACCGTATGCCAGCCAAAGACCTATTCCCTAAAGGCAGTTGGGACCAAGAGCTAAGAGTCATGCCCTGAACTCCCATAGGCTCTTTCTTCAATCTATCTTCATGCGGTCAGATGTAGATCTCTCCACCATGGAAACCTTATCTGTTTGGCCTTACACATCTTCCCAAAATACGGGAGAAAAGCCCAAGCCACGGTTACCCAATCCTAAAACCAATTATCTATTTGAACCAACAAAACTGTGTTCACAATAACTACCCGCCAGGTTGACGGAAGCAAATCGACTTAAACCGATGAACCAGTGGAACCCGATCCTTGCCTTCTAAAAACCGATGTTGCTCCTGCAACATCGGAAAGGCACAAAAAACGTGCTTCTCCCGTTGCCCGAGGATAGGCAACGCTAAGGAGCACCCAAAGCCACGCATTCCATGAGCTGTGCCAACAAAAAGTACGCTCCTCCCGTTGCCCGACGATAGGCAACGCTGAGGAACGCCCAAAGCCATGCATTCCATAAGCCGCGCCAACAAAAAATGCGCTTCTCCCATTGCCCGAAATAGGAAACACTGAGGAGCACCCAAAGTCGTACATTCCATAAGCCATGCCAACAAAAAATATGCTCCTCTTGTTGTCCGAAGATAGGCAATGCCGAGGAGCACCAAAAGCCGCGCATTCCATAAGTTGCGTCAACAAAAAATATGCTCCTCCCGTTTCCTAAAGATAGGCAACGCAGAGGAGCACCTAAAGCCGTGCATTCCATAAGCCACGCCAACAAAAAATACGTTCCTCCCATTACCCGAAGATAGGCAACGCTGAGGAGCACCAAAAGCCGCACATTCCATAAGCCGTGCCAAAGCATAACTCCTTACGTTGCCTAAAGATAGGCAACACCGAGGAATACCAAAAGTCACACATTTCATAAGCCGCGCAAAACATAAACTCCTCACGTTGCCCGAAGATAGGAAACACCGAGGAAAAACAAAGTCGTGCACCTCATAAGCCGCGAACTAAAATAATAACTCCTCACGTTGCCCGAAGATAGGCAACACCGAGGAAAAACAAAAGCCGCGCACCTTATAAGCCGCACACAAAAATAATAACTCCTCATGTTGCTCGAAGATAGGCAACACCGAGGGAAAGTAAAAGCCGCACATCTCATAAGCCGTGCACCAAAACTATAACTCCTCGTGTTGCTCGAAGATAGGCAACACCGAGGAAAAGCAAAAGCCGTTCACCAAAACTATAACTCCTCGTGTTGCCGAAGTTAGGCAACACCAAGGGAAAGCAAAAGCCGCGCACCTAAATCGAAACTTCTCGTGTTGCCCGAAGATAGGCAACACCAAGGAAACCAAAACTCCTCGTGTTTCCAAAAGATAGGCAATACCGAGGAGCACCAAAACCGAAGCTCGTGTTGCCCGAAGATAGGCAACACCGAGAAGCACCAAAACCGAAGCTCCTCGTGTTGCCCGAAGATAGGCAACACCGAGAAGCACCAAAACCGAAGCTCCTCATGTTTTTCGAAGATAGGCAACACCAAGGAGCACCAAAACCAAAACTCCTCATGTTACCCGAAGATAGGCAACACCAAGGAGCACTAAAAATGAAACTCCTTGTGTTTCATGAAGATAGGCAACATCAAGGAGCACCTAAACTCCTCATGTTGCCGAAGATAGGCAACACCAAGGAGCACCAAAACTCCTCGTGTTGCTCGAAGATAGGCAACACCGAAGAGCACCAAAATAATAACTCCTCATGTTGCCCGAAGATTGGCAACACCGAGGAAGAACAAAAGCTGCACACCTCATGAGCTGCACACCAAAATACCAACTCCTTATGTTCCCCGAAGACAGGAAACATAAAGGAGTGAAAGAAACCACGCATTTTACTATCAGCGTCAACTGCTCCCATATCCAGGAGTAACGAATGCAATTCCAACAAAATTGGAATTTTACAAACCAAATGAAAAGCCTCGACTGCGGACACTTAAGAGTCAAAACTCACAAGAATCTCGAGTTACGTGCTCAAGTTGCAAAACTCCCAGAGATAAGAAATAGAAAAGGAGAATCAAGTTGTAACTTAGCCAAATTTTTAATAAAGATTATTTAAACCCTAAGTTATCGGCCACTTGAAAACTGTTTGAAGTGAATAGCCCTATGAACTAGGGGACATACAGCTGTATTAAGACAGAACCAAACAAATACAATAAGTTCACAGGTTCTACCACTCCAAACAATAACAAGTTCACAAGTTCTATCTTAAAGTTTTATCAACTTCCAAACAAAAATTCAAAGAAAAAATTTCTAAGTTTTAGAAATTATTTTTTAAAGTTTTGTGAATTTCTAAACACAAATTCTCTAAGTGATATTAATCTCTAAGTTTTGAATGAAGGACTTTGGCTATAATCATAGAGCTAGAAAAGTATGAAATGAAACAAGCACAAGTACACAGAGCATATATGAATAGATAGATATAAATACAGTCAAAATATCATTGTATTGCTTATGATTTTCCGTACACATGATCAAAATGTTGGAGCCATACCCATATGACACTGGCCAGCAAAAATAAAATACAGACTCCACGAAAAAAACACTAAGTGCAGACTCTACTCTTAAACAAAATGACTCAAAAAAAACAAAAGTCAGATCGGTCTCCACACAAGCTCCTCGGCGCTTCCTTCCACCGCTCCCCTTTCCACCCTTTGTTTGCAGTTTCCGCCTAGTTTCGGGAGTGGTGTCACTGCATGTAATATCAATAAACACCTTAGTGGCAATGTCAAGAAGTTCCAAACCGTCATGGATCGACGAGTCGTATCGATCCCATGAGCCGTGCAATCTCAAATGTTGTGCATTCCATAAGCCACGCACTCTCAAAAGTGGCGCACTTTGATTAACATGGCTCGACTCCCACTACCTGAAAGAACTGGCATTGCTTCGATAGTATCGCAAAGCTCACAAACTAAGAAGTCGGCAAAGAATTCTGATCTTTAACCAAAGTTAAGGTATAAAATGTCAAATTCAAGATGCCCAAGTCGCGAGTTCCCAAAGATAGGAGCTGCGATGTACCTTTGACTGGGGGCATCCAAGGAGCCGCCTAGAACATCAAGTCTCACATCAATTGTTCAAAATAATCAGCTCTGTGGACCGAGGTAACACATTAACACTTGGTCAGGATAAAAGACCGCTCCAACTTACAATAAAAGGAGGGACATACCGTCGTATAGTGATAGACGACGATGGAAAGCATTTCCAGAATCAAATCCTCATCGCACCAGCTTCCAAAGATAGAAGCAGGTGTTCGAATGAGGTCTCAAACCCTAAATTGCAAAAAACCAGCTGTTATCCTAAGACAAACAACGACAATTAGAGAATGCTCAAAATTGAGCAGCTAAACCATTGATTCCCGAAGGTTGGAACCAACGGATAAGGAAGATATCCACAACAACATCAGTGCCCTAGCAGAGCACATATAGAGTGGAACAAGCGAAGTTAATTGTCATAGACTCAAGACAAACATTACCAAATTCCTCTGATCCATAATTGCGAAGGGAATAATGCAAGCGTATTGGGGACAACTTAACAACTCGCCCTGCATCATCTAATCATCTATAAGTGCTCAAAATTTAGCATCTGAGAATAACGGTTTCCGCAAGCGGAAGTCAGTTCGCAACAAAAATCGACCGAAGGAAATTTTATCCTACACAAGAGTAATCATGGAATTGGTTAAACAATGACCCTGTACCGCCAAAAGGAGCACTGGATGGTTATAAGCAAAGCAAAGCAACGGAGACACCTGAGACTCTCATCCTTTCAATAGCGTATCCTAGAGTTAAGTAACGCTAAGAAAACAACCACACTAGGTTAGAAGGAATCTACTCAACTCTACAGGATCGGATGAATGATTCAACCCTTACTAACGTGACTTTAACACTGCCCGAAGATAGGCAGCACTAAGAAAATACTTCTACGATCCAACCATTGAAGTGCTAGTTTTCGAAGGCCGAAACTAGTACCCAACTGGGTTAAGAGCACCACCGAATCGATGGGGAAAATCGATCCCAACCTCTTGAGTGTCGGTGTTGCCTCGCCAACTCCAAGTCCTTCTTTTATCTTTTAAGTACTGGTGTTGCCCTGGCAACGTCGGGAAAAATTTCTATTTCCTAAGTACCAGTGTTGCCTCGGCAATGCTATGAAACTTTCTATTTCATAAGTACCGGTGTTTCCCAGGAAACTCTAGAAAACTTTCTACTCACTAAGTACCAGTATTGCCCCGGCAATGCCAAGAAGACTTTAATCTATAGGGCTGATGAGAAACACTCATCGCAGTGAACCATCGATGTACTAGCATCCAAAGATAGAAGTTGATTCTCAACTAAATTTCTACCTTCTCTTCAGGGAACTACTGTTGTCCAATGACAGGAAACGACCGGAAGACTTATCCTTTCATAGGTCAGCCGGACGGTTCGACCTTTCATCACAGAAATCAGCCACTACACAGGAATAAAGCGGCGTTGAAAGGAAATCCCAAGATTTAATTGTCGTGTACTAATTTCTACGGATGAAAGCTAGTGCACAACCAAATTTCCTAAATTCAACTTAGAAAGAATTTAGACACAGCCAAAAGATAGGTGGCCTCGAGGAAATGTTGCTTGGAACCAAGCAGCTAGGTTATTAATTATCAAATACAGGAGTTAACATATGAACAAAACTTCCATGAAAACGTCATCAACCGAGAAGGACATGCACGGCCAAGGACAAGCGGGAGCAATGATGGAAGGTCGGAAATAAAATCCCCCAACTTCCTCAATTCCAGAATGAGATTGAGAGCCAGACTGGGGGCAATTGAGCAATTCACCCCACAGATTTCCATCTCTCACAATCACCTGAATACAGGTGTTCAAAATAGCTAGTCCCTCAAGAAGGGATAGAAGCACAGATACTTGATCGAAAGAAATGTGTCAAAATCCCAAACACAAATAACCGCGAGGTTGGTTAGATAAAAGTTCTGTATCGCAAAACAGAGCATTCTAGTAGCAAAATTGCCAACTAAGGAAATGAAGGGTTTAATGTTCAGAAATCCACTGTCGCTCAAAGTCTGGCGACGACAAGAAGGATCGATGACCTACTTATGGTCTAACTAGATCATTTGGTTCCAACTTGGAGGAATATGCCATTACCCGAAGTTTGGTGATGCTAGGAAGAAAGCCCAAAGTGAAACTATCGATACATTAGCTTTCAAATACAGAAGCAAGAGTTTGATTGAATCTTCAGGCCTGCCTTCTGCCATCTCACGCTATCTGAAGACTCACAACATCAAGGAAAAATCCACAGAGTTGAGTCATCCGTGTATGAGTTTCCAAAGATAGAAACCAACACATGATTAGGATCTCAACATCGTACTCAGAAGAATTTACTTTAGCAAAAGATGCCAGAAACGAATCTTTCTAATACATATAGACATCATTACAAAACTCAGATCTTGAGATCAAGCAACAAAGTCCCTAATTCCCGAAGGTAGGAGCTATCGTCTCAATCAAACTGGGGCAATCGAATGTATTGCTTAGGAGACCAAGTCTCCCAAAACATGTTGGTTCAGTAGTCGAAGTAATCAGCCCTACGGACTTAGGCATTTACACCAACACTTTGTTGCATAAGTAAGGATTAGCTACAGAATTGGCTAGACCAAGCCACTTATAGTTCTAAACAAAGCTATGAAATGGAATATGCCAAAATGACCGCAGAAGTATTACTTACACGTATAGAATTACAACAAACGAGTATGCTGCACATAAGCACAAGAAGTGCAATAGCAAGAAAACAAAATGTTCGAAATCGAGCAATTAAGCAAATAGTCCCAGAGATAGAGGCTGGTGTGCGTTGAATTCCAAAAAACCCAAGAGAAGGATAATTGTAATCGAACAACTCATGTGCTAGTTTCCGAAGGCTAAAACTTTGCCTGATTGAACTTCAACTACAGCTCTACAAGAGAAACTGTGCCTCGTAATTCAACTGCAATCAGTCCTCCTAATATGATAGGAATAACAAGCGAAGCCTAAGTTGTGAAGGACCTAGCTTCTGGAGGAGTGGAAGAACCTCCACCAGACTAAAGATTGGATGACCGAAAAATCATTTTCAACGACAAAACTTGGCATTCAACCCTATCAGGTATGTATTACTTTAAATAATATTCTCGTATAACCAACGCCCGGAATCCAATGGAAGTCAATGTATGTTGACCAATCGGGTCCTGAGCGTTGACCAGGGAAAATGTAGTGTGTTATCTACATGAGAAGAGTCCAGTATCCTGAATACTATGAACAAACAATCTAGTGTAGATAGCTTGTTTACATTTGAAGAACAATCCATATAGTCTTTTGAAATTATCTCTTCCACACTTACCCTTATCAATCAACGATTGATAATGGAGCCGCTGTTCGAAGTGCAGTGGGAAGCTTTTCTTTTCAGGATCATTGGGATATAGAAATAGGAAGAGCAATACAATTAAATCACCCACTATATCCGATTTTGGAATAAATCGTTGCATTGGAATTCAAAAACATCGATGAGGACTTAACTAAATTCTCGAACGGAAGAAGTTAAAAATCAAGAGCAAGACTTCACTCCAGAATGGTGTACAATCTTTCGAGACAAAACATAACTTCACCACCGATCGAATCAAAACTATATAGGACAACTCCAAACCTACATCATGCACCTACTTACCGAACTAAACCCTTGTGTAAACTATGGAGCAAGGATTGCATTACCAGTACCAGGAATTTAAATTCAGATTGAAATCCAAAAAATAAACGGCTATCAAAAGTCAATCAATTGAGATCAACATCTTAAGGTGGACTCTGACAATCCATGGTGAAAATTCAACAAACGGCTGAATAGTTAAAGCCAAATTTGCATAATAGCCTCGACATAATCAACTAGATTTCACAAAATGAAAAATCAAAAGAAGTTACTTCTAGAGCATGCCTTGTTTTCAACGAAGGCATACTCTTGGGGGGGGGGGGTAAATGTTATGCGGGTTTTTGACCCAACAGGACCCACTAGAAAGCATGACAATCTCGTGACATCAGGATGGCTAAGTACTCAACTAGAAAGGCTAAGGCAAGGAGTGAATGAGAGCCAAGCAAAGTTACTAAGGCAACGACTGGGATCGACTAAACCAAGGGACCAGCATTCTTTTAACCCAATCAGCAGCTGAGCACAAATAGCCAGTGAATTGCCATCGAAACGAAACAACTATGATAAAAGACTATCAAAGCATCTCCATTTCCAAACTCTAGAAAATCCTAAGTGCTTGGATCATCGACGACTCATGCCTCTCCTCAAAACTTCAAACAAGTTAGCTAAAGAACACTACGAAAAGAGGCCAAGGCATTATCTTGCAAACGAGCCAAGTCGACCCATAGGTCATGGGTCGCCAACGACCCACAGGCCATGGGTTGCCAACGACACATCACTCTATCTCGTTTTGCGAGCCAAACTGTCCTTGGGTCGTTTCCTACTTACCTACGAGCAGTTGATAAACAGGCCTTGCCTAGAAGCTCTCGGATCTCTATAAATACCATCCTACCTGCAACATAAACAGGATCTTCTCCGAACTGATTGCGGAAGCTTTGCTGGAATTATTCTTCACTCTCTACCTCCCTCACAACAATATCCAAAGGAATACACCGTGATTCTCCAGTGGATTACAACGCTGGAGATTCAATCTAGCTAGAAAACAATCAAAGCCTTGTAATCAAACATCTACTATAATAGCAATCGGTCTATAATAAAACTATAAAGTGGACGTAGGATTCATTAACAGCCGAGCCACTATAAAAATTCTCTGTCTACTTTCTTTTTACAGTTCTTTTTTAATATCTATGATCTGTGATATTGCTATGTCAGAATAGGGCTGGTGCTTTCAAACTCCAACCAGGGTGTTGGTCCATTTTTTGGGTCAACACCATTCTCTCATAATTTTCACACCTTCCACCTCTTTCTTTCTTAAGTTCTTCATATTCTTCTTCCTTTTCATTAATGGCTTCCATGCCTTCAATAAATATTCTGTAGTCATATTATAGCTCTATTAAGAAATACACTTCCATATCGCAAAATATATCACCATAATTTAAAATCAAAGTGAGCAATCACCTCCTCTTCTCCTTTTATATCCATGGCCACCCTCCATCACCGATCAAGACCAAGCATCCACCCTCTCTAGCATAGTCCACACACTTTCAAGGGTCATAGATTGATACCATAAGCTTCGATGCAGTGATAAGGGAGTTATAATCAATTTAGTGAATTTAGAAACCAATAAAGATGAGAAACTCTACTAATTTTTATTATAAATTATATGGTGATATGATATGCTTGTTTTCTATGGTTTTTTATCAAATTTTGATGGGATGATTTTTTTGTTTGATTGTGGAAATAATTCACGTTAAATACACGTCAAATTTACACCAAGGGAATTACTTTCCTATATGAATTATTAATGTGTTACAACTTAGTTAAACCTCTTTAAATTGATTTTAAATGGTTTATAAATGTTTTATAAACATTAAAATTCAATTCAAAAAAGTTTTGATAAGATATGAAATTGGAGTCAAAAAACAATAGACGCGTCATGTAATGGCGGTTTGCGATTTCGCGCTATAAAAGTTAAATCAATGTGTAAAAATGAATAGCTTGGAATGATTCGAAATAAGAATTTTCCAAACTCTTATAACTATATTTTTCAAATAAAGAAGAAAAATCAATATTTCATTGAATAGAATTTGAGTTATGTCCAAATCAAGTTTTTAAAAACATTGGGGTTCGACAGTTTTGGGAACCAAAGTGACAAATGCTTTAAAATTGATATTTTTGAATCTTTAAAAATATGAAATAAATTTTATAAATATGTTAAAATATTTTAAAAGGGATTTGAGTTATAAAATTAGACATATAAGAAATGGAATTAGTGTTTTGAACATAGAAGCTTTAAAAACACTATTCGCAATAGTTTTTGCAGCGGTTTCGGTAACTTTTGCAAATTATGGTTTTAACTTAATTATTCTTTCCCAGTCCTTTTAGTAATCATTTCAAATGAATAATTAAGTATTTTTAAGATGATTGAAAGTTTTATAATTATTTTAAAGGAGTTTTAAATAAATGTTTGGAGAAAAATTATGACGACCCGCCTCCTCGATCCTCAAAAATCGACAGTAACACATCCTTGGTATTCATGTGCCGCAAGTTCAAGTATCAGAGAGACGGATTATCATGGAGTAATAAAAAAAAAGACAAAATAGAATCCTACATGAATGGAATAACATATACTATTTTGATATATATATATATATATATATATATCTTTACAGTGAAATTTTAAATACATTTATCAAAGTTAAACATGGACAATGATAAATATCTATCCTTACAAATGTGGAATACAATAGTACACAAGTGTGGTGAAAAAGAGGCAATGGTCTACTGAAGAATCTTTAACTCCATGCTTCGAGCTCATTCAAACTTCTTCTAACTAAACCTGACTACTAGGATGCCCGGAAAAAATAGGGCATCTAGAGTCTAAGAGGAAAGAAATAAACTCCTGGTCAGTCATGGGAGTGGTGTGAGATACTCAAAATACGGATATTTGAAAACAAGGGTATCCCATAAGCCTACGAAGCATATAAACAAGGAACGGGTTTTTACCTTATAATGACCAAAATCTTTACTATGCAAAATATGGTAATATTATTTTTAATGACATTATTTTGAAAATACTTTTCATTTATCATAGGAAAGTGATTTCCTTTGTTATATTCGACGTGTACTAGATGTGACTTGTTTCAATATCAAAATAACCAGATAATCAACATCCACACTTGATGATTAAAGCATAGTAAACATCCATAGCAATCATATCACATCATATATATATAGTTTCTCACCTTCATTTTCACTCGAACTAATTTTAAAACGGCTATAGCTCTGCTATCTCGAAATTAAGCTCCATGGATTCTAGCTTTGGACCCTTAAAGAGGCTCGGCGTAGCCTTAGTGCTCACGACCTAGGTTGGAGGAGGGGAGTAGGCTTGACTTTTTGAATGGAGGTGGTGGCCGTGGGTTATAGTGGAGGGAAGAAGTTGATTTGAAGTGGATTTGCTAATATATATAATAATAATTTATTTTTTTTTGAAATAATTTTCTCCATTATTTGGCTAGGACAAGAAGCCATGAAAATAGCTTGAAAGTGGAAAAGAAGATGAAGAATAAGTGTTAGGAATTTATGAAGAAAGAGATGGGTATTTATAGAAAAACTTTGAAAATAAATATACAAAAGTGCATGGACAAAAACACCCTTGCCCACACCCTCCCATCCCTTTCAAGGACGCATGTCCATGTCCTCCCCCTCCATGTGCTTGAGTTAATATGGTGTAAGGTGACCTGATGGATGCTTTTGGGTTGCATAAATGGTAAGAAAATTAAAATATCATAGATTTTTTCATATGTATATGTATATATTTATGGACATGTATATTTGTATGTTTATATATGTTCATGTATATATATGTACATGTACATGCAGAAGAGAATAAACAACGGTGCACCGACTTTGAACAACTTTCGTTCGTTAAACCGTTTAAAATTGGAAATCGATTCCTGGTCACATTTTCACTTATTAATTAAAGTACATATAATTGTAAACAAAATTTGAAAACTAATTTCTTATCATTTTAACTACTTAAATGATCACATTTGATTTATAAAACCATATAAATCAACATTAACAATTATTTATAAAAATCGCTATTATATCGATAAAGCGATATCCATTTTCTTATATTTTTCAAGTCAAATATATATCTTTATAAAACTATTATAAATGATTTATTATCACCTTATAACTATTTAAAGTGAATTATTATCATTTAAAATAATTATAGATAATTAAAATGATTATTAATCCTTAAATCTCAATTTAAAACCATAAATCAATTATTAAATATAATGGCATCACTAATGATGTCGTAAATAAATTTAATTTCCAAAAATAAAATAAATAACTTTATTTTATATTCTTGTTCAATTATAAAAATAAGTGCATGTTCCAACTTCGTATGCGATGTTTTACGATTATAGAACTACTTATCGATAAAAAGGTCTTCGGTCATTTTATCGATATTTTTCCAAAGTATATATTTTTTCAAATACTTATTCAAAATAAGATTACCATCCTTATTTATTATTTAAGACAATATAATATATGTTAAAAAGCCTTATATTTGAATATTTAAATTAATATAATTTATTAAAGTGATAAATTTGTGGATCGTTGCATACTCCCCCCTTAAAAGAATTTCGTCCTCAAATTACAATGCAAAACCCAAAGGTTTTTGTCTAAAATATTTATTTTTAAGCTTACAGTTATACGATGTATATAGATCATCTGTATGCAATATCTGATTCGATCTACTATTCGAATCAATAACCTTACTTTCGAACTAGTATTGATCCTTCGATCCTTTAGTATGGACTCAGATCAGGCTTTTCAATCATAATTTTAGTTTTCTTTACATAGCTCTCAACTATGATAGAAAACTCAAGTATCAAACCAAAAATCCTCATCAATGTTTTTCATCCAGAATCGAGTGATAACTTCTTTTTCAGACCAATGTAAACACCTCAAAGTTCCATACTCGAATTTTAGATCTGAATTGAGTGGTAAAATAATCCACACTCTTTACACACACACACTAGTGCGAACCCGTGTTTTGCACACGTGTATGGAAAAAACATATTTGTTGCAGTTAGAAAATTAAATTATTTTGAAAAATGATCAAAATATACTATTTACAGGAAGGAATTAGAAACATTATTACAATATCAAATATAAGTGTTAAAATTGGTAGACAGTCCTTATTGAGTCAATGTAGTAATAGGACTAAATGCTCTCAAACATATATGTAGGCGAAAGAGTTAAAATGGCAAAGTGGACTTGTCGGTAGTAGTTAAAAAAACAGTAGATGCACTATGGTGAAATACGAAAGCAGTAAAAAGCATCGCTTTTATAAAATAGGACTAAAGGCATATCATAAAATAATGTTTCCACAACACATATATATTGTTCATTAAATTGAATCTTATTTTAATGCAACATAGAAAATGCGATATATATTTAGTTGTGTAAACGATGTTTTTGTGCTATGGACACACTGCGTTGAAAGTGAAATTTGCCATACCCATGGTTTACATTATGTAAATATATAGATTAAAATAGGTTATAACTTACCAAAAACTTTCAGCACTGTTGTTTTTACTTTCATGTTTGTTATTTGATCCTCCAGCCTTTAACTCAGATGAAAGTTATTCCGTGTGTAACTAATAGTTTGATACTCTAAACTAAACATATAAATGATTGTCAAGGATTGAAAATAATATTGTTCATTTATAACACTATGGGTTTGAAAATTAAGTTAATTATTAACATAATATTTGCTGTAAGCAGCACTGCTGTACCCTTCTCCTTGTGAATACTTACATGTCACATATGCATCTTGAGTTTTTTTAGATTAATTACACAAATATGAAGTGTATAAATTTATGATGAACGCATGTAATAATACATATACAAATATGTAGAGAATAAATACAACCAAACTTTTGGTAACTAAGCTGCTCATTTAACGGAAATTATCACAGAAAATAGAATTTCCCGATACAATTCTTGGATGCTAATGAAAAATATTGTTAACTTTTACTGTTCTTATTTGATGGTAGAAATATAATTAAGGTTAATATACCAATTTATTGGCAACTTAATTCACAAACTTACTAAAAATTATGTCAAATACACTTATAAAGAGTATAACTTTGTAAAAAAATAATTAATGATTTTGAGCCCATATTATAGCAGATTCATTGAAAATTATATTGCTTTAGTATATTCACATGCTTTGTGACATATTTGTGTTTTTAGGAATAGTTGATAGCATTTCTATGTCAAACTATTAACAAAAAGTTAAATCATCCCAATATTACATATTTGAAGGTAAAGCATTTCGAAAAAATGCTTGAATAGAAATATAACATTATGAAATTAAACCCTCTACGAAAGCTTCATTGAAGGTAAGCAATGATTGATTGAATACGGTATTAAACCTTATACATAAGCCAACTAAAGGAATTCAAAACATCCATTAAACCATTGTAAACCCAAATAAATCTTCTTAAAATAGATATACATCCAAACTTATATTTTGTAGCCCAAATATGTAATAAAAGGTAATAATAAGGGAGCAAAACAATCGCAATGTAAAATCGAAGATTTGTACCTTTATTGTCATTTGATGCTTGGATGTAGCAAGGGAATTTGTTGTCATTTAAAACAAATAAACATTTATATTAATTTTTGAACCTTTAGATTATCAATTACTCCTTCAACCACAATATTAACTACAACTAAAAAAAAATACTTCAAATCATGAATATATGTAAAGAAAATAGAGCATCAATGATAATTTTTTTAATGTATTAGCATTAAGATATCAGATATTTTTGATGACCAAGAAACCATTCACTATATTTAAGAGGAAGGTTACAATACTTTTATTATATAATTGGCTCAAAGTCATATGATTTATTTTTACAACATCTAGTTATCTATTTCAAAATCATCGTATTGATAATAATATACCTTTATAGTATCCCACATAAGCGAAGAATGTATGCTCAAACACACCCATCATTGTAGATACCTTGCAACTGTAGAACCTGTGTACAACACAGTTATATATTTTGGTATAAATCAAGTTATATGAGGAACTAAAATCATAGTATACATATATGCACACACAAAAATAATTTTGTACCTACCAAAAAGGATGGCATGTACAGATATGGTCTTCCACACTGCACATAAGTACTAGAATTGAAAAAATATAGTGAAATGAACTATCAAACACTTAGATCAATTTGTTCTAACATACTAATGGAGAGAAATATTGTTAAATAAATTTGTTCATACATAATATAGTGATATGACATGAACCTCCCGTTTAGAAATGAATACACATTAGCTTAAAATCATCACTAAGGTAACCTATAAGATATATTGATGATATGAGAATATCAATAACAAAGCCAAATTAGGCAAAAATTCACCATGTAGACTACCTTGGCTTACACTAAGATATATAGATAAAAGATTTTAATTTTTTTGAATAATTACAGTTTCTATTATTATTTCTGAATGTTTGTTTCTTTACACCAATTTTTTTAACTTATGAGAAATCTCCACTCGAATTCTTGTATATTAGTCTTGCTCACTAAATGTTAGCTTTTTTTTCCCTTGGTTTCATTCTGGTAGTTTTTACTCACCTAGGAGTAAAATTGTAAAGTATAAAAATACTTAGGTTGTACATATCTGACCAATGATTGTTAAGGATATCCATGGTATAAAAAATCAACGGCTTCTCCTTAAAGCCTCAAATCATAAATAAAATTTAAATTTCAATCCAAAAGTAAAAAGAAACATAGAAATTAATTAATCAGGGATAAAACGAATTAGGGTTTCGAAGTATAGAAGAAGAATTAGACCAACCTCTATGCAAAGTTCTTCGTGTTGATTACTTCTTTTGATCCGACTACGTTGTCACCATTTTTGTCTATTTTGATGAATAAATCAGCGACTTCTCCTTAAAGCCTCAAATCATAAACAAAATTTAAAATTTCAATCCGAAATTTATAAGAAACATAGAAATTTATTAATTAGGGATAAAAACAAATTATGATTTCGATGTATAGAAGAAGAACTAGACCAACCTCTATACAAAGTTCTTCGTGTTGATTACTTCTTTGGATCTAACTATGTTGCCACCATTTTCATCTATTTTGATGAATAGTTAGTGGAAAGAGTGGATGCAATAAATTAGGGAAAAAACTTTTGATCGTGATGGTGCAGATTTTCCTGTTGGGGAAAACCTAGCAAGCCGATGGGAATGAGGGGTTAGAAGACTTCGAGGATGCATTCCAAAAAGGTAAAAATTCTTTTGATCATGGAAGATTTTTTTCACCATCAATAAAAGATCTTATGTGTTTTTACTTAGATGATAGTTGATTGTACAAAGGAAGAAGAATTGAAAGGATGTCGGAAGAGATGTTACAAAAGAAAACGAAGGGAGTCGTGACTGTTCATTTCACAAAATACTCAGGAGGCTTGTGCGCTCTTGAAATCTAACTCAATAATAATAGTATAGTATAGATATAATAATCTTTCCAAGAAATCATTTAAGTTAAACCTCTTATATTATCTTTTACTTCTTTTAAATCAATATTAATTGCAATACCTATGTATTTAATAAAATTTCTTTGTTAGTCAAAACTTACTTATTTATTTAATATCTCTGTATTAATCAAAGCTTCCTTTACATGTATATATAAATATATCTTTTTAAAATGTTTAGCAAATTCCGTTTTGAGTTCAAAAGAAGATTTTTTTCACTTCTTTAACCAAGAATTCTTATTGATTTATGTAATTGCAATGAACGAAGTTGAAAATGAAATGGCATATTTATATTTTACACTTCATAATTTACATCAATGTTCCAAATTTGACACAGGTCATGCCTAAAGCATAAAACTCTTATCTAGGTATATAGTAGGATACATAACACTAATACTGTACGTCACCAACCAACACAACATGTCATCTCACATCATACATAATCTATATATAGATATGCTAAATAAATAAATAGAAACTGCTTTCAACAATCATACTCATCATCTTTCTCATTCTTCTGAATCAGAGGCCGATGGGGCACTGCAATATTCAAAATATATGGTAACTTCTCCAATCCCTTCTTCATCACTCCCCTGCTCATATCCACATCATTTTCATCTTCCAATTGTTGCATCTCTCCTTCAACATAAGTTAGTTGTGGTCGGTTCCACTGAACATGACCAAGACCAATAGGTACTTCCTGCATTACTTCACCTTCTGATATTTCTTCGAGTCCTTGCATCTTAACCTCCCATGGGTTTTGAAACACTTTAGCTTCTTCCTCAGATATTTCCTCATCGTCTCCTTCTATTTCATTCCAGTTGATCTAAGAACTGGACGGTTCTTCTTGCCAAATAACGTGTTCTCTATCCATTTCCCAAATCACATTGTTATCTATACTACTATGGTCTGATATTATGGTTTTTGGGCCTTCATGGATTCAGATTCGTCCTCTGTAGGCTCTGATTCTGCTATGGGTTCCAATTTAGAAATAACCGGATCTGTTATCCATATTCCTTCTGTGGCTCGTGCAGACTTATCATCATCAGATATAACGATCATTCCTGAAGTAGCGGGTGGGATAAGCATTCTCGCCATTGGGTACCCGTTTTCATCCCTTTTGGTGTACAGGATACACTCCCCATCAATCCGAGGCAAAACGTTGCTCGGTGACTACTTTGATGGTTCTTATCCATCGCTTGAGAGGATAATGAGATTATCCTTTTTGCCCCAATTTGCTCATGACGACTCACCCTTGGAATACTTTCTTCCATATGGTTTCTACAAATGTAAACCATCCTCTTAGATATAGGCATTAACCATTTTACTTGTATAAACTTATTCTAATGTTAAGTTATAAATGTCTTATTTACTTATGCATATCCTAATATAAATCGGCCTTAACTATAACCTTTTTAAGAGAAAGGATTTTCCAAGCACTTTTTGTTATTTTTCCCCATGACCAATCTTTGAAAACAAATTGAGATTTCTATAAAAATGTTTATCTCATTCAAAATCCTTTTGAAATCCTCTGTCAAAAAATATTCCAAATATATTACTTCAAATCTTTTGAAAATTCTTTTTCAAAAATTCCGACCTTCTGTATATTCCTTGACTCATCTAGTTTTCATTCCATATTAATCCTTTCAATTTTATTATAAACATCTTATAGTCAAAATGTGAAATTCTAATCACGCGATGTTTATACTTAGTTTTTCCTAACCTGATTTTAATCACCAATACTAAACTTTTCAAAGATATCCTTTTTTTTATCCAAAATAATCCTCGATAAAATTATTTCATTACCAAAATTTAAAAACAAAAATCAATTGTATATCATTAATGAATACACACTTATATAATATACTCTCAACTCATTTTAAGGTGTTACTCACCTTATCTCTAATGAGTTACTTATCCTAGATATTACTAACCCTATCTCTACCCATACCAAGCTTAGGTGTTCGGTCAACCTAAGCTCTGATATCAAATGTGATGACCCGCTTCCTCGACCCTCAGAAATCGACATACTACATCCTTAGTATTCACGTGCCGCAAATCCTAGTGCCGGAAAGCTGGATTATCATGCAGTAAAAGAAAAACAGAATCTTACATGAGTGGAATAACATTATTATTTCAATATATATACATATATATATATCTTTATAGCGAAATTTTTAAATACATTTATCAAAGTAAAAAGTGGACGTTTATAAATATATGTCCCTACAAATGCGGAATACAATAGTACACAAGTGTGGTGAAAAAGAGGCAATGGTCTACTGAAGGATTTTCTAACTCTATGCTCCGAGCTCTTCCAGATTTCTTCTAGATAAACCTGACTACTAGACTGCCAAAAAAAATAGGGCACCCAGAGTTTAAGGGGAAAGAAAATAAACTCTGGGTCAGTCATGGGACTGGTATTAGAAACTCAAAATATGAATATTTGAAAACAAGGGTATCTCATAAGACCACGTCCCACATTAACATGGAATGGGTTTTTACCTTATGATAACCAAAATCTTTACTACACAAAATCTGGTAATATTATTTTGAATGACATTATTTTGAAAATACTTTTCAAATAAACTTATGAATCTTAGCCAAAATTGTTACATTAATTAGATTCCATCATACTAGCTACAAAGTAGGTTAATCAAATCCGAAGGCACTTATTAGAGAATGGATTTTCATACAATGGTAAGGTAAGGGACTACCTTCCATACAGTACATGTCTAAAGGAATGTACTGAGGATCAACACCTTCGAAACCTCTGCGAATCAGAACCGGCCTACCCGCATTCTCATTTGGTAGTGGATAGGACCGAATACAACATCACTGCAGTCATAACCGACCTATCCGTAGCCACAGCATACACAACATACTCTATATATAGAGAGTAATCTAAAATTATGATGATCATACCCTTATAGGACCGACCCACATAGCTCTGAAGCAATTCTGTTTTAGCCATTACTGGTTGATGATGCCTGAGTTAACGATTACCTTTCACATAGCACATATTCCACTATGAATGACACACTTCCATTCCATGATCACACAACTGATTTCTACATACGTATAACTCCTGAGCTCGCATGCCTTAAGAAATGGTGTTAAGCTAAGAGAAGTTGTCTTCTCGGCCACCAAACAAATGATATGTTTATAGAGATCAATCAATTAGATTAGAAATGTAACGTCAGACATTCGATCATACAAGTTGTCCAGGAATAGGACAAACTGAAGGAACTCTTTTACCACATCCTTTCAGGAATCACGCCTAAAATTAGTAGGGAGCAGCCCTTGCATCAAAGATCAAATGAAGATATTGCTGCCATATACATATGATATGGGAAATTTTCCCCAAGGGTCACTGACAAGCAGCCCTTCATTCTATTTAGCATCATTCCAAGTCTTCATTTCGATTACGTAAATTGGTTCGAAGTGGTTTTCGGATAAGAATCGCTCAAATCCGACCCCAGTTCCTTCAAACTAATCATCGATTAAAAGATATTAAGTAAATAGGTGTTTATCGTTTGATTAATTACTTTCTTTTTATCAAAAATATCTTCTAGAGATATATATCTTTAAAACATTTCTTTCTGGTATGTACGGAATCATTAAACCTCTCTTTAACTTTGGAAATGCCAAATCATTTTCATAAGTCATATTTTGAACATTATTGAGTTAAAAAGAGTTGACATAAAATAAACTAATTCTACTTAACATTAATTTATGTATTCAACCTTTATTATCCGTCGAATAACGATGAAATCGCCTTTTAAATTCACACAGATAGTAAGATTTCCCTCCTTAGAATTTAATACCAAGCATATGAAAATTATCTCTATAGAATCCAAGTTGAATTAAATTAAATTTGTAAATTTGAATCTTTTATACTTGTCTCATTTCCGACATTTCGACCTTATCTATTCCTCGCCCAAGAAAGAAGCCAGATGAGTCAGGGCACTGGTTGTTGCTGAACATCTCCTCAGTTTAAGCACCTCACATCTGGATCTCACGAATAAAAAAATCCAGTCCACTCATCGAGTTTTAAAGCCAAGATTAAATTACTTAATTATAACAATTTTTCTTTAAATGATTTATTTAAATCTTTTAAAATAAATTATAAAACCTTCAAATTATCTATAAAATATTTAATTATTTATTTGAAAACATTTATAAAAGATTTGGGAATGATACTTAAGTTTAAAGTCATATTTTAAAAGTTATAAAAAGTGCTGCGAATAGTGCTTTTAAGGCTTATTTGATCAAATGAACTTTTCGAATGTTTAAAAATCCATTTTTTAACTCAAATCTCTTTTAAAACATATTAAAAGATTTATAGATTTTATCCCATATTTTTATAGAATTTAAAAATATCATTTATAAAGAATTTATTGCTTTTGTTTCCGAACTGCCAAACCGTGACTATTTTGAAATCTTGTTTTGCTAATATTTCAAAATCTAATAAACGAAATCTCAATTTTTTCCTTCTATTTGAAAACTATTATTATAATAGTTTTAAAACATTTTAAAAGATTTATAGATTTTATCCCATATTTTTATAGAATTTAAAAATATCATTTATAAAGAATTTATTGCTTTTGTTTCCGAACTGCCAAACCGTGACTATTTTGAAATCTTGTTTTGCTAATATTTCAAAATCTAATAAACGAAATCTCAATTTTTTCCTTCTATTTGAAAACTATTATTATAATAGTTCGAGAAATTCCTATTCCAAAGAATTCCGACTCTGAATCCATCGTGAAAATGGATTTAACTTTCTACGGCGTGAAATCGCGAACTGCCGTTACGCGACACGCCTATTTTTGATTCAATTTTCATAACTTTTCCAAGCTTCACCAAACTAGATTTTAGTGTTTATAAAACAAATATGAACCTTTTTAAACCATTTTAAGCCATTTTAAAGAGGTTTAACAATCTCATATACACCATTTCATTTATTACAGGAAAGTGATTTCCTTTGTGATATTCGACGTGTATTAAACATGACTTCTTTCAATACCAAAATAAACATATAATCAACATCCAAACTTGATGATAAAAGCATAGTAAACATACATAGCAATCTTATCACATCATCATCATTGTATATACATATATAGAGTTTCTCACCTTCATTTTCACTCGAACTAATTTTAAAATGGCTATAGCCTGCTATCTCAAAATTAAACTCCACGGAATCGGGCTTTGGACCCTTGAAGTGGCTCGGCCTAGCCTAGCTGCTCATGACCTAGATTGGAGGAGGCGAATCGACTTGGCTTTGGTGAGTGGAGGTGGTGGCCGTGGGTTATAGTGGCGGGAAGATGTTGATTTGAAGTGTATTTGAGTAGATTTGTGTGTGTGTGTGTAACACTAATTTAATTTCTTTTTGAAATAATTACCTCTTTTATTTTGCTAAGACAAGAAACCATGAAAATAGCTTGAAAGTGGAAAAGAAGATGGAGAATAAGTGTTAGGAATTTATGAAGATAGGGGTGGATATTTATATGAAAACTTTGGAAATAAATATCCAAAAGTGCATGGACTAAAAAACCCTTACCCACACCCTCCCATCCTCTTCAAGGACGCATGACAATGTCCCCTCCCTCCATGTGCTTGAGGTGATATGGTGTAAGGTGAGTTGATGGATGCTTTTGGGTTGCTTAAATGGTAAGAAAAGTAAAATATCTTAGATATTTTGATATGTGTACGTATATATATGTGTACATGTATATTTGAATGTTTAGTCATGTTCATGTATGCATATGACAAGTATATATACGTTCATGTATGTTCACAAGAGAATAAACAACAGTTCACCGACTTGTTCACCGACTTTGAACAAATTACATTCTTTAACCTGTTGAAAACCGGGAAACCGATTCCCCGTCACATTTTCACTTATTAATTAAAGTACATATAATTTTAAAAAAAATTGAAAACTAATTTCTTATCATTTTTAATTGATTAAAATGATCACATTTAATTTATAAATCAATATTAACAATTATTTACAAAAATTGCTATTATAGTGATAAAGCGATATCCATTTTCTTATATTTTTCAATTCAAATATATATATATATATATATATATATCTCTTTATAAAACTATTTTAAATGATTTATTATCACTTTATAACTATTTAAAATTAATTATTATCATTCAAAAAAATTATTATAATAATTAAAATGATTATTAAATCCTTAAATCTCAATTTAAAATCATAAATCAATTATTATATATAATGACATCACTGATGATGTCGTAAATATATTTAATTTCCAAAAATAAAATAAATTATTTCATTTCATATTCTTGTTTAATTATACAAATAAACATATTTATACAGCTCCATGCGCAATGTTTTGTGGTTATAGAGCTGTTTATCGATAAAACGGTTTTCGGTCATTTTAATGATATTTTTCCAAAGTATATAGTTTTAAATACTTATTCAAAATAAGATTACCATCCTTATTTACTATTTGAGACAACATAATCAATGTTAAGAAGCCTTATATCTGAATATTTAAAAATGAATATAATTTATCAAATTGTTAAATTTGCAAGTCGTTACATACTTCCTCCCTCAAAAGAATTTCGTTCCCGAAATTACAACGCAAAACCCAAAGGTGTTTTCCCAAAATATTTATTTTTAAACTTACACATATACGATGTATATAGATCATCTGTACGCAAGATCTAATTCGATCTACTATTTGAATCCACAACTTTATTCTCGAACAATTATTGATCCTTCTATCCCTTAATGTGGACTTCGATCAGGCTTTCCGATTAGAATTTTAGTTTTCCTTGCCTAGATCTCAACTATGATAGAAAACTCAATTATCCAACCACGAATATTCGTTAATGTTCGTCGTCAAGAATCGAGCGTTAACTCCTTTTTTGGACCAGTGTAAACACCTCAAAGTTCCGTACTCGAATCTTAAATCTAGATTGGGTGACGAAATAATCCACACTCTTTATATATATAATAATCTTTCCAAGAAATCATTCAAGTTAAACCTCTCATATTACCTTTTACTTCTTTTAAATCAATATTAATTGCAATACCTTTGTATTTGATAAATTTTCTTTGTTAGTCAAAACTTACTTATTTAACTAATATCTCTTCATTAATCAAAACTTCCTTTACATACATACATACATATATCTCTTTCAAAATGTTTAACAAAATTCCATTTTGAGTTCAAAAGAAGATTTTACCACTTCTTTAATCAAGAATTCTTATTGATTCATTTAAGAGATTTATGTAATTGCAATGATCGAAGTTGAAAACGAAATAACATGTTTATATTATACACTTTATAATTTACAGCAACGTTCTGAATTTGACACAGGTCATACCTAAAGCATACAAATCCTGTCTAGGTACATAGTAGGATACATAACACTAATACTATACACCGCCAACCAACACAACATCTCATCTCCCATTATACATAAGCTATATATAGATATACTAAATAGATAGATAGAAACTACTTTCAACCATCATACTCATTATCTTCCTCTTTCTTTTGAATCAGAGCTCGATGGGGTGCTCAGATATCTGAAATTGATCATAAATTCTCCAATCCCTTCTTCATCACTCTCCTGCTTGTCATCTGCATCGTTTTCATCTTTTAATTGACGCATCTCTCCTTCAACATAAGATAGCCGTGGCTGGTTCCATTGAACGTGAATGAGACTAATAGGTACTTCCTGCATTACTTTATCTTCTGCTATCTCTTTGATTCCTTGCATCTCAACCTCCGACGGGTTTTGAAACACATCAGCTTCTTCCTCAAATATTTCCTATGGTCTGATACATGCGCTACTATGGTCTGATATTATGGTTTTTGGGTCCTCCATGTATTTGGATTCCTCCTCCATAGGCTCTGATTCTACTATGGGTTCCAATTAAGAACTAACTAAATATGTTATCCATGTTCCTTCTGAGGCTCGTGCAGACTTATCATCACTAGATATAACGATCATTCCTAAAGTAGCGGGTGGGATGTGCATTCCTACCATTGGGTGTCCGTCTTCATCCCATTTGGTGTACAAGATACACTCCCCATCAATTGAAGGCTAAACATTGCTGACTGCTTCGATGGTTCTTCCTTATTGCTTGAGAGGATAATGAGATTATCCTTTTCACCCCAATTTGCTCATAATGACTCACCTTGGAATATTTTCTTCCATATGGTTTCTACAAATGTAAATGCATCCACTAAGATATAGGCACTAAGCATTTTACTTATTTTAATTCATTCTAATGTCAAGTTATAAATGTCTTATTTACATAGGAATATCCTAATATAAATCGGCCTTAACTGTAACCTTTTTAAGGAAAAGGATTTTCCAAGCACTTGGTGTTATTCCCCAATTCCCTAAACCAATCTTTGAAAACAAATTGAGATTTCTATCAAAATGTTTTATCTTATTCGAAATCCTTTCGAAATCCTCTGTCAAAAAAGCATTCTAAATATACTATTTCAAATCTTTTGAAAACTCTTTTTCAAAAATTCCGACCTTTCGTATATTCCTCAACTCATCTAGTTTTCATTCCTCATTAATCCTTTCAATGTTATTATAAACATCTTATAGTCAAACTGTGAAATTCTAATCACCCGATGTTTATACTTAGTTTTACCTAACCTGATTTTAATCAACAATGCTAAAAATTTTGAAGATATTTTTTTTTTATTCAAAATGTAATCCGTAGTAAAATTATTTCATTACCAAAATTTAAAAACAAAAATCATTTGTATATCATTAACAAATACGCGTTCTTATACTCTCAACTCATTCTAGGGTGTTATTAACCCTATCTCTAGTGAGATACTCATCTTAGGGTACTAACCCTATCACTGATGAGAATTTACCCCTACTAGGCTTAGGTGTTTTCTCAACCTAAGTTCTGATACCAAATGCGATGACCCGCCTTCTCGACCCTTAGAAATCAACACTAATGCATCCTTGGTATTCACATGTCGTAAATCCAAGTGCCGGAGAGGCAGATTATCATGAAGTAAAAGAAAATAAAGACATAATAGAATCTTACATGAATGGAATAAAATATATTATTTCAATATATATACATATATCTTTATAGTGGAATTTAAAATAATTTATCAAAGTTAAACATGGATAGTTATGAATATCTATTCTTAAAATGCGGAATATAATAGTGCATAAGTGTGGTGAAAAAGAGGCAATGGTCTACTAAAACACCTTCTAACCCTATGCTCCAAGCTCTTCCGGATTTCTCCTAACTAAACCTGACTAATAGGCTGCCCAAAAAAATAGGGCACCTAGAGTTTAAGGGGAAAGAAAATAAACTCCATATCAGTCATGGGACTGTGTGGAAAACTCAAATATATATGGATATTTTAAAAGAAGGGTATCTCAAAAGACCACGCCGCACATAAACATGGAACACGTTTTTACCTTATGATAACCAAAATCTTTACTACATAGACTCAGGTAATATTATTTTTAATGGCACTCTTTTGAAAATACTTTTCAAATAAACTTACGAATCTTAGCCAAAATTGTTACGTTGATTAAATTCCAGCATAGTAGCTACAAAGTAGGTTCTACATTCAAATCTGAAGGAACTTATTGAAGAATGGATTTCCATACAATGGAAAGGTATGGTACTACCTTCCGTACAGTACATCTCTAGAGGAATTTACCAAGGATCGACATTTTTGAAAAATCTACGAATTAGAACCGGCCTACTCGCAGATCCATCTGGTGAAGGATAGGACCAAATATGACATCACCCAGTCGTAACCAACATATCCGTGACCACAACATACACAACATACTCGACATATAGAGAGTAATGTAGAAGGAGGAAGATCATACCCTTATGGGAGCAACCCACATAGCCCTGAAGCAACACTATTTATCCATTACCTGTTGATGAGGTCGGACGTAATGATTACTTTTCCCATAGCACACATTCCACTTCGAATGCCACACTACCATTCCATGATCACACAATGGATTTCTACAAACATATAACTCCTGAACTCATATGTCTCCCTAAAGGGTGTTAAGCTAAGAGAAGCTGCCTTCTTCGCCACCAAACAAATGATGCGTTTATACAGATCAATCAATGTGACTAGAAATGCAACATTAGACATGTATCCATATAAGTTGTCCAAGAACATGACAAACCGAAGGAACTCTCCTACAACATCCTATTGGGAATCACCCCTAGGATTAGTAGCAAGCAACCCTTGCATAGAAGATCAAATGAAGATACTACTGCCACATATATATGATATAGGAAATTTTCCCCGAGGGTCAGTGACAAGTAGCCCTTCATTCTATTTACTATCATTCCTAGTGTTATTCATAAAATCCACCCAGAGAACAAAGGCATGAAAGAAGATGAGAAAATCGCCAACATCTACTAAAGTGGGTTTCGACAAAGATCATGAATGAAGGTTTCAAAGGCACTGGGAAGGCTTTCGAAAGAGTCGTAAACAGCAGGTACCCTCGCAAGTGATAAAACACATGTAAACCTCCGAAAAAGATATAAAAAAGGAGAAACAAAGCCACCTTTATGCCTCTCTAATACATTTCGACACAGATAGGTCAGAAAAGACTACTTCAGAACCTCCTTTCGAAGGCAATGAATGTTAATCTTCCATGAACACGCCAGACCTTTTGGAACTAAGGGTTTTTCCCTCATAACGACCCTTTCGAAAGCATACAAAGCCTTTCGAATCGGTCGAAGCAAATGACATTAGGCGAAGGTTCCACATCAATGCATGGACATACATTCGAAATCTACTCAACATCATTGAAACCATCGGCACATTAACATCTTTGAAGCCCTTATAGGATACCTATCGACAGAGTCGGAGGCACCTATCTAACTTCCAATGACAACAACGCAACATGAAGAAAAAAGCGCATTTGGAGACCTTGCGACAATGTCGAAAGGTGACCTAGAGGAAGCAGCAAGAAAAGATACTCATAACTTAACAAAGGCAAAAGTTTGGTAAAGGATCCTTTCAACTTAGTCAAAAGGTCTGGAGAAAGACAAAGGAAGCGCAAGGGTAAATCAAAGAACTCAGAGAAGATGCCTTTCGACAGTATCGAGGGTAGACATGGCCTTTCGAACCAAGTCGTAAGGCATGAGGCGGCATATAAAAAGGGGTCTTTCGACCGTGTCAAAGTCATAGGTGTGGAAGGATGCCGACCTACATCTATATATAAGACCACCGGGGTCCAGTTTCAAAGACCGAATTTTGGAATTCCAAATTCATTTCTTTCTACTCCAATTTCTTAGCTGCAATTAAATCCTCAAGAAACCCTAAATCAGATTAGGGATAAAGCTCTATTAATTGTAACTCATTTTGGATTATTAATAAAAGAGAGATGGCTGGTTAGTTAAAGATTTTGATGAGGAGGAAGATCATTTAGATCATTAGCTAGTCTAATGATCCATTGCACATGATTCTAACCAATTCTCCTAACTTCTTTTTGTCTATGCAATGCATAGGATTGGCTTGGGTATATACAGTCGAAACACATCATCATCGAAACCAACATTAGATAATGAAAATAAGAATGATGATAGGATTTCGACATTGGTGAATTTATGAAACTGGGGAATATCCAGGTCGATCTTATACAGGGAAAACAAAGTGAAGCTTAGGCAGTTACAAGCTGGACCTATTTCGAAAGAGTGGAACCCCACTCGATTCGGTTGAAAGGGGGGTTTTGAATGGGTTTCAGTTTATAATTGGCTAAAGATTAATCAGAGAGGAACTCATTCGAAAGGGGTTTACCCTAGCTACATCTGCAACCCTTTCGAAGGGGTTCCACAACAAAAGTAGCAAAACCATGGGGTTGAAAGTAGCTGTGTCATATTAGTGAAACATGCATCCCTTTCGACATGATCAAAAGGGCCGGAACAAGCCTTTCGACATAATCAAAAGGAATGAAAAGCCAAGATGATTAGCTATTTCGACACACTCAAAGGAAAGGTTTCGAGCAGGATGCTACTTTTTTAGCATGCATTCCTGAGCTAACTTCTTAAAGCCTTTCGACTAAGTCAACCTAGTCGAAAGGTAGAGTTAATACCTAAAACCCTTTTGATTTAGCCAACCTGGTCGAAAGGTAGATCAATTTCCTTAAACCCTTTCGACTAAATCAACCTAGTAAAAAGGTAGGTTTCGAAAGAAGATATCTTTCAATAGCTTGGTTTCATTTGAGCTCAGTTGCCTTTAACATAGCATTGGGGATATTGGCAAGTTTTCTTGTTGACATTTTTGGCGCTAGAAGGAGGGCTAAAACCTCCAACCTTGCCGCAATATTATAGACTAATTTTGGTTCATTTAACTTGTATAGGAAAAATGAGATCTAAACGATTAAGCAAAATCGATGAAGGAGTTATCCACATCACCACTCTTGAGGAGAACATAGCTCCGTCCTTTAATCTGGAAGGGGTTGTTCAAGGACAACCTTCGTCACCAACCCAGCAAGATGAGAATACTGCAAAAATCAAACATTTGGAGCAGTAACTGCAAGAGATGCAAGAGCTACTCAAAATTGCATTATCTCAGAAATCTTCAAAGACACGAAAACCAGCTTAGGGGGATGAGGTGGTTTCGCCTAGGAGAAACTTGAAGGCCAACTCCACTGAATACAAAAGAAAAGTAGATCTAACATCCTCCAAGAAGAAGGAGCGCCCCCAGTCAAAAGATAACCATCAAGGAAGAGTTCTCGACAAGTCGCTTGAACAATCAAGAAGCTCAATATCAAAGGAGTATTGCCTAGACCAGAAAAATTGCCATAATGTTGAGGCTTATCTAAAAGATGCAGTTGAAAAGGCAATAAAGGATGTTATAAATTCAAAAGGGAAGAGTGCAATTAATGAAAATTTTAATGACAATGAAAGAGTGTCGCCCTTCACTGATGAGATCATGGCTACAGTCATCTCGCCATATGTGAAGATCCCATCATTGAAATATCATGGGGTTACAGACCCGGACGAGCATCTAATGGCTTTTGATAGCGAAATGGATTTGTACAATGGATCTGGGGCTGTCAGATGCCGATTGTTCCCGATCACTCTCCAAGGAGCTATAGCAAAATGGTACAGACGGTATTGGGAGAAAACCATATATTCATGGAAGCAGTTCTCTTATGAATTCTCCACCCAATTCTGCATTTGCAAAGATCCCACAATAGACTATACAGTCTTGGCCAACATAAAACAAAGACAAGGGAAATCCTTAGGAGATTATCTAAGGAGATTCAACGCTAAAGTTCTAAAAGCCAAAGACATGAATGATCGAGACAAGCTTATTGCAGTTCATTCTGGCTTGATAGAAAACACCCCCTTCTGGAAACAGCTCTTCGTTAACGGTTGTAAAGATTTACAAGACTTCCATTTTCAGGCTGGCATGTTCATCCGGATGGATGAGCTTTACTATGCTAAGAAGAAAACTATCCTTAAGAAAGAAGGGGGAGATTTGGCCAAGACCGAGGACACAAAAAGACAAGATGGGAAGAGCCAATCGCTAAACAATCGCTTTAAACAAGCACTGTCTTACGTTTAGGCCATAGCTAAGGAAAGAATCAACTTTTCGACCTCCTTTAAAGCCAAGAACAACCCTAAGTAGAGAAAGGGAGGAGATTATTTTGCTTATCACAAGGCCAACAGTCACAAGACCGATGAGTGCATGGTTCTAGCTGGCATTATCCAGAAACTGATCTGTGAGGGTCATTTGAAGGAGTTTATTTAGGATTAGCAAAAAGCTCAACGGACAGGGGATGGTCCATAGAAACACCCTAGAAATGCTGTAAATATATTGGAAAATGAAGACTCCCTAAGCTTGAGCCTACCAATAAATAGAATTGACATGATTCACGGCGGGCTGCATCCGGCAGGAAATAGCAAGGGGGCTCGAAACAGGTATATTAAGGAAGCTAAAGAAGGCATCTGCTCCGTCCAAGAGGAACCCGCAATGAAGAATCCACGTCTCAACATTCAGATGCCAAACCTTATTGTCACTCCTCAAGAGCTAAGAAAAGGGTTCACCATCCTCATAATGATCTTTTGATGATTACTCCACAAATTGGATTATCCATTGTCTCAAAAATTCTGGTTGACACAAGCAGTGCAGTCAACGTAATCTTCAAGCACGCCTTCGACCAGATGAACATTCCTGAAGACAAACTAGAGCCAAGCATGGAACCCATATTTGGATTCAACAACAAAGGATCAACTCCGGTTGGACAGATAAAGCTGCTCGTGCAAATGGAGGTGCCGCCAACTTATAGAACCTTCGAAACTATCTTTGTGATAATCAATCAACTCTCATACTACAACACCTTCTTTGGCAGGCTAGCTCTCGATGAAATAGATGCCTTTGTCTCCCCAAAATATCTCATGGTAAAATTTTTGACAAAAAGAGGATGAGGCACAGTTTAACTCTCGAGAAATGTATTTTGCCACTCTAGACCAGTATAAAAGGGAGTATTCTGCTTACTTTGATTCTTTTACTATTTTACAGCCTTCGTATGATGGATTTTCACATCTAACATTCGAAGCAAAAATTAAAATTAATAAATCTAACAAACGTATGTATCAAAGGTACATTCCTTCTGGAGGCAAGAAAAAAATAATTGATGCTAACTCAACAGAAGAAAGCCCAATAGTCATAGAATTCCATTGCCATGGGGAAACAGAAAGGATAAAACCCATAAAGGATCTCGAGGAAGCATACATAGATTCAGATGATGCTGCCAAAGTGGTCAAGGTGGGAAAAGGTCATAATGGTGACTTAAAGAAGGATTTGATATGATTTCTCAAAGTCAACAAAGATGTATTTGCCTGGCCACATTCCGATATGGTGAGAATTGATCCAACGATCATGTGTTATGCACTCAAAATCAATCCAGGAGCAACCCCCATAAGGCAGAAAAAGAGATAGATGGACAAGGTATGATCAGATACTTTGAAAGAAGAGGTTAACAGACTCCTTGAGAATGGATTTATTTGGGAAATATACTACCCAAAGTGGTTAGCCAATCCAGTTCTGGTAAAGAAATCAAATGGGAAATGGAGGACTTGCGTTGACTGCATGGATTTGAACAAAGCATGTCTGAAAGGTTATTTCCCACTACCGCGAATAGACCAATTAGTAGATGCAACAAGTGGGCACAAGTTATTGTCTCTTATGGATGCCTATTCAGGGTACAATCAAATACCAATGTTCAAACCAGATAATGAGCACACTAGCTTCATAACTGAGTGGGGGATTTATTGTTACAAGGCAATGCCATTTGGGTTAAAAAATCAAGGGCAGCATATCAAAGATGGGCCAACCGGATTTTTAAGGAGCAAATTGGTCGGAACATGGAAGTTTATGTGGACGATATGCTGGTAAAGTCTGGCGAACCCGAAAATCATCTTTAAGATTGGAAGAGATGTTCAAGGTATTGTGGAAATATCAAATGAAACTGTACCCACAAAAGTATTCTTTTGAAGTCCATTCTGGAAAGTTTTTAGGCTACATTGTAAGTGCCCAAGGGATCGAAGCTAGTCCAGATCAAATTCAAGCCATTAGGGACATGGCCGAACCTAAAACCACCAAGGAAGTGATGAGTTTGAATGGAAAGGTGCTTCCCTAAGTAGATTTATCTCTGAACCTACCGATAAGTGTATACCCTTCTTTGATGTAATCAGGAGGAAGAAGAACTTTGAAGGGGGCAGATTGCAGGAAAGCCTTTCAGGAGCTAAAAGCCACCTGGAAAAGCCATCGATACTTTCTAGTCCCAAGAATGGGTAAACCTTATACCTATATATGGCAGTCTTAGAGCACGCAGTTAGTTCACTATTGATTAGAGAAGGGAATAGGGCACAACTTCTAGTATATTATGTGAGCAGACGGTTGAAGGATGCAGAAGTCCGATGCCCAGAGATAGAAAAGTTAGCCTATTGCTTGATTCTCATAGCTCGAAAGCTTAGAGTATATTTTCAAGCACACCCGATCAGGGTATTGACCAATTTTCCCATTAAGCAAGTCTTTAGTAAACCAGAAACTTCAAGAAGGTTGGTAAAATGGAGAGTCAAGCTCAGTCGATATGACATAGAATTAAGCCACAAGCTACAATAAAAGGGCAAGCATTAGCAGACTTCATTAATGAGTGCACTAACTTTATCAAGGAGAAATCAGAAAAGGAGAAAGACCAGAGGCCTATGTGGTAATTATTTGTTGATGGTGCATCAGACGAACAAGGGGCCGATGCAGGATATGTAATCATCACACCGGATGGACATCATTTACATTATGCCATGAAATTGAGATTCTCTGTAACTAACAATGTGGCAGAATATGAATCTATGGTAGTGGGATCAACCTTGGCATCAGAACTCAAAATTCCATGAATATATATCTTTAATGATTCTCAACTAATGGTGAACCAAGTGAAATAGATTTATCAAACAAAAGACCCCAAGCTATCTTTATACGTGAAGAAGATACTAAGAATGTTAGCTTTGTTTGAAGACTTTTTAATAAACCAAGTCCCAAGAGCAGAAAATTCACAAGTAGACTCCCTAGCGAAACTAGCAAGCTCATAGGGTGCCCCGGAGACATGTATTGTTCCAGTGGGATATCAGGAAATTCCAAGTAGTGGAGAGGAGGCATCTGAATAGGGAAAGGAATTGTTAGTTTTGACAAGGTCTCAAGCAAAATCACAAGGGGAAGAGAGACGAGAAAGTAATGAAGAAATATCAGATGAAAGGGTTGACCAACCAAGACCAAGTAACATATATGATGACACCTAGATGTCACCCATTGTTGAATACCTTGTTAAAGGAATACTCCCATCTGACAAAGGTGAAGCAAGAAAAATCAGGAGACAAGCAACCATCGTAATGATGGATGAAATCCTCTATAAAAAGGGATATGCTCTTCCCTATATAAGATGTGTGAGCATGAATGATGGAGTAAAATTAATAGCCGAAGCACACGAGGAGTTTTGTGGAGATCATTCAAATGGAACAAAATTGGAAAAGAAAATAATAAGGCAAGGATTTTATTAGCCACGTATGGTAAGCCAAGCCATCGAGTATGTGAAAAATGTCAGAAATACTCAAAGATTCCCAGGTTGCCCCCAAGTCAGTTGACTCCAATTGCAAGTCATGGCCCTTTGACGTATGGGGAATAGACTTAATCTGCCCATTGCCAATTTCAAAAGGAGGAGCAAAGTACGTCGTAGCCGCCATAGACTATTTCACCAAATGGGTTGAAGCAGAACCGCTTCCAAACATTACTTGTGGGAAGGTACTCAGATTTGTTATCAAGAATATCATAACCAGGTTTGGAATTCCCCAGAAGATAATTTCTGATAATGGGACACAATTTGAGAGTGAAGAATTCTCTCGCTTTTGCCACAAGAATGGAATCATTAAAAGTTTTTCATCCGTCGCACATCCAAAAGCGAATGGGCAGTTGAAGCTGCAAACAAAACCATAAAGACAATTCTGAAAAAGCGCCTAAACAACGCAAAAGGAAATTGGGTAAAAGAACCGCCACTTGTGTTATAGGCTTATCGAACATCCACCAAAATGGAAACATGAGATACTCCCTACTGTTTTACATATGGGTGTGAGGTGATGTTACCAATCGCAATTAAAATACCCTCGCACCGAAGAATCGCCTATGCATTAGATAAAAATCAAGAGCTGAAAAGAGAATCCTTAGATTTAATACATGAATTGAAAGATGAAGCAGCGGTAAGAACTGCTGAGTATCAAAGAAGAATCTCAAGATACTACAACTCAAAAGTGAGAACTCGATCATTTCACGAAGGAGATTTGGTATTCCGAAAAGTGATGGAAAATACCAAAACCCCGTAGATGGACCCCTGGGGCCAAATTGGGAATGACCATTAATCATTTACAAAGTAATTCCCTCGGGAGCTTATAAATTATGCCCATGGGAATAAGGTTTCGAGAACATGGAATGTCGAACATTTGAGGCTATATTTTCCAAATATGAATGAATAAAGCATCTCTTTCTTCAAAAAGAAAATCTATATGGTTGGGAGTGAAATGCTCCTTTTATTTGGATACTACCTAAGATGGTAGTTTACCTAAGATGGTAGAAAGCCTTTGTCCATGCCAAAATGGCCAGGGTAGAGCACCTCCTGGAGGGAGGGCGGAGTAACCCTTTAGCCGTGCCATAAGATGGCCAAGTTAAAGCATCGGACAAGCCCTTGTTTGCGCCTCTGGTCAGGTCGAGGCACCTCCTAGAGGAAGGACGGAGTAAGCCTTTATCCGTGCCATAAGATGGCCAAGGTAAAGCACCGAACAAGCCCTTGTCTACGCCACGCTATGGCCAGGGCAGGGCGCTTCCAGGAGGGAGGTTGGAGTAAGCTTTATCCACGCCATAAGATGACCGGGGTAAAGCACCGGACAAGCCCTTGACCGTGTCTCTGCCCAGGTCAAGGCGCCTCCTGGAGGGAGGTTGGGTAAGTCCTTGGTTCCAGGCTCTATGATGAGCTAACCAAGATCACCAGACAATGGACTAAGATGTCCAAGCCTAAGAAGAGTCTCATAAAACAATGGACTAAGATGTCCAACCCCAAGAAGAGGCTATTCAAATAATGGACTAAGATATCCAAGCCTGAGAAGCGGTAAATTTTCAATGGACTAAGATATCCAGGCCTAAGAGGTGGCACATCAACTTATGAACTAAGACGTCTAAGCTTGAGCAGTAGCCAATCAGATTACTACTATATCTATGCATGTCAAAGCAGACAGAATCTAAGGAGTAAAGCAGAACTCCGTATATTGAATACCCAAATCTGGGTTTCAGGACTTTCATTTCTAAACATCATCTATTAATACTCGAATTTAGGTTTCGGGTCTTTATTAATCACTTACAATCTTTATACCCGAATTTGGGTTTCGGGGTTATTGCTTGATTTCGCCTTAATGCCCTAATCTGGGCTTGTGGTTTCTACTTTAAAGGCAATTGATATAGACTTTTGGCTGTCCAAATATGCCCTAATCTGGGCCGAGGATTTCTACTACGACAACAATTACTATGGATTTCTACCTACCCAACATATGCCCTAATCTAGGTCGGAGATTCCTTTTACAAAGATAATTGCTAATAATCTTTAATTATCCGACATATGCCCTTATCTGGGCTCGGGATCTTGATATAAAGACAATTGTTACTAAATACCCGAATCTGGTTTAGAAATTTCACTCAGAGGACTATATTTAGGATATTGCTATCTGGATTCTAGGTATCTCATTGTTAATTTCCAAACTTCACAAGTTAATACACTAATTTGGGTCAAATTTCATTGCTTCCTAAATCAAATCCCAAACCTCGGGTATAAAATTGTAGAGTAGAGGTTGCTACAGACAACTAGAAATTTCAAACCGCTCTTCTTAATACCTAAATTAGAGTTAATGTATTATAACTCTAAATGATGCTCACCAACATCGGAATGAAGGCTTCAGGATCATTTAAATCTTTGGGAATTTTCAAATAAATATTAGAGTGGATGGAAGACAAAGGCTTATTTTCTGATAATAACTTATAGCCCTTGTTCGCGACTATTGACTATTTCCCACAAGGAGTCCATAGACTACATTTATTATATGCATTAATGGCTATTAATTACAGGCCTCATATCTTTTGAATCAGTATTATAACCAACTAACTATAGAAGCGTTGATATGTTAAAGCATGCATAAAAATATGATAATAAGAATAGAGAATATCACTTACTTTGAATTTTGCAAGAAAAATAAAGTTATAAAGAGCGAGAAAGTTCTGAAATTTTAGTCCTAAATAAAGAAAGCTCCTTTCATACAGGGGGGCAAAATGTTAGCCATAAATTCACCCAGAGAATAAAGGCATGAAAGAAGATAAGAAAAGCGCCAACATCTACTAAAGTGGGTTTCGACAAAGATCATGACTAAAGGTTTCGAAGGCATTGGGAAGGCTTTCGAAAGAGTCGTAAGCAGTAGGTACCCTCGTAGGTGATAAAACATGTGTAAGCCTCCGAAAAGATAAAAAAGGAGAAACAAAGCCACCTTTCTGCCTCTCTAATACCTTTCGACACAGATGGGTCAGCAAAGACTACTTCGGAACCTCCTTTCGAAGGCAATGAATGTTAATCTCCCAAGAACACGCAAGACCTTTTAGAACTAAGGGTTTCACCCTCATAACGACCCTTTTCGAAAGCGTACACAAGCCTTTCAAACCGGTCGAAGCCAATGACATTAGAGGAAGGTTCCATATCAATGCACAAACATACATTCGAAAGCTACTCAACATCATCAAAACCATTGGCACATCAACATCTTCGAAGCCCCTATAGGCAACCTATCGATAGAGTCAGAGGCACCTATCTAACTTCCGATGACAACAAGGCAACATGAAGGAAATAGCGCATTTGGAGACCTTTCGATAATCTCGAAAGGTGTCCTAAAAGAAGCAGCAAGAAAAGATACTCATAACTTAAGAAAGGCGGAAGTTTGGTAAAGGATCCTTTTGACTTAATCGAAAAGTCTTGAGAAAGACAAAGGAAGCGCAAGGGTAAATCAAAGAACTTAGAGAAGATGCCTTTCAACAATGTCGAAGGCAGACATGGCCTTTCGACCAAGTCAAAAGGCATGAGGCGGCATATAAAAAGGGGTCCTTTTGACTGTGTCAAAGGCATAGGTGCGGAAGGAGGCCAACCTGCATCTATAAATGAGACCCAAAGGGTCCAGTTTTAGGGACAAATTTTGGAATCCCAAATTCATTTCTTTTTACTCCAATTTCTTAGTTGTAGTTAAATCCTCAAGAAATCCTAAATCAAATTAGGGATAAAGCTATATTAATTGTAACTCATTTTGGATTACTAATAATAGAGAGATGGTTGGTTTATTAAGGATTTTTATGAGGAGAAAGATCATTTAAACCTTTAGCTAGTCTAATGATCCATTGCACATGATTCTAACCTATTCCCTTAACTTCTTTTTGTCTATGCAATGCATAGGATCGACTTGGGTATATATAGTCGAAACACATCATCATCGAAACAACCATTAGACAATGAAAATAAGAATGATGATGGGGTTTTGACATTAGTGAATTTATGAAACTGGGGAATATCCTGGTCGATCTTATACAAGGAAAACAAAGTGAATCTTAGGCAGTTACAAGATGGACCTATTTCGAAAGAGTGGAACCCCACTCGAGTCGATCGAAAGGGGGATTTCGAAGGGGTCCCGGTTTATAATTGGCTAACGATTGATCAAAGAGGAACTCACTCGAAAGGGGTTTAACCCCGACAACAATATGCAACCCTTTCGAAGGGGTTCCACAACAAAAGTAGCAAAACCATGGGGTCAAAAGCAGCTGTGTCATATTAGTGAAACATGCATCCCTTTCGATATGATCGAAAGGGCCGAAACAAGCCTTTCAACATGATCAAAAGGAGTGAAAAGCCAAGATGATTAGCTACATATAACACACTCAAAGGAAAGGTTTCGAGCAGGATGCTACTTCCTTAGCCTACATTCTTGAGAAAACTTCTTGAAGCCTTTCGACTAAGTCAACCTAGTCGAAATGTAGATTAAACACCTAAAACCCTTTCGACTTAGCCAACCTGGTCGAAAGGTAGAGAAATTTCCTTAAACCCTTTCGACTAAGCCAACTTGGTTGAAAGGTAGGTTTCGAAAGAAGAGATCTTTTCAATAGCTTGGTTTCGTTTGAGCTCAATTACCTTTCACATAGCATTGCGGATGCTGACAAGTTTTCTTGTTAATGCCAAGTCTTCCTTTTGAATACATAAATTAGTTCGAAGTGGTTTTTGGATAAGAATCACTCAAATCCGACCTTGGTTCCTTCAAACCAGTCATCGATAAAAAGATATTAAATAAATAAGTGCTTATCATTTGATTAATTACTTTCTTTTTATCAAAAGTATCTTCTAAAGATATATATCTTTAAAACGTTACTTTTCGGTACGTACAGAATCATTAAACCTCTCTTTAACTTTGTAAGTACCAAATCATTTTCATAAGTCATATTGGGAACGTTAGTGAGTTAAAAAGGTTGATAGAAATTATACTAATTCTACTCAACATCAATTTCCGTGTTCAACCTTTACTATACGTCGAATAATAGTGAAATCACCTTTTAAATTCACATGGTTAATACAGGTTCCTTCCTAGAAATTTAATACCAAGTAAAGAAGGTTATCTCTATACAATCCAAGTTGTATTAAATTAATTTTAAATCTTTTATACTTATCTCGTTCCGACATTTCGACCTTATCTATTCCTCGTCCAGGAAAGAGGCCAAGTGAGCCAGGGCACTGGTTGCTCCTGAACATCTCCTTAGTTTAAGAATCTCACATTCAGATCTCATGAATATAAAAATCCAGTTTACTCATCGACTTCTAGAGCCAAGATTAAATCACTTAATTATAACAACTTTTCTTTAAATGATTTATTTAAACCTCTTAAATAAATTATAAAACCATCACATCATCTTTAAAATACTTATTTATTTATTTGAAAATATTTATAAAAGATTTAAGAAAGAATACTAAAGTTTACAGCCATATTTCAAAAGTGCTGCAAAAAGTGCTGCGAATAGTCCCGCGAATAGTGCTTTTAAAGCTTATTTGATCAAAACAACTTTTCGATCATTTAGAAACCCACTTTATAACTCAAATATCTTTTAAAATATTTTAAAAGATTTATATAATTTATCTCATATTTTTAGAATTTCTCACTTTGGTTTTCGAACTGCCAAACTACGACTATTTTGAAAACTTGTTTTGCTTATATTCCAAAATATAATAAATGAAATCTCGATCTTTTTCTTTTGTTTGGAAACTTCGATTACAAGAGTTTGGAAAAAATTTATTACAAAGAATTCTGACCCTATATAAATGGATTTAACTTTTTATCGTGCAAAATAGCGAACTACCATTACGCGACGAGCCTATTTTTGACTCAATTTTCATAACTTTTTCAAACTTCACCAAATTGGATTCTAGTGTTTATAAACTTATAAACCATTTTAAACTATTTTAAAGAGGTATAATAATCTCTTATACACCATTTCATTTATTAAAGGAAAGTGATTTTCTTTGTGCTATTCAACGTGTATTAAACGTGACTTGTTTCAATATCAAAATAAACATATAATCATCATCCAAACTTAATGGTCAAAGAATAGTAAACATCCATAACAATCATATCACACCATATGTATATATATATATAGTTTCTCACTTCATTTTCACTAGAACTCATTTTAAAACGGCTATAGCTCCGCTATCTCGAAATTATACACCACGGAATCGGGCTTTTGACCTTTGAAGTGGCTCAGCCTAGCCTTGGTGCTCACAGCCTAGGTTGGAGGAGGGAAATGGCTCGGCTTTGGTGAATGAAGGTGGTGCTCGTGGGTTATAATGGAGGGAAGAAGTTGATTTAAAGTGGATTTGAGTGGATTTGACAATATATATATATAACACTAATTTAATTTTTTTGAAATAATTTTCTCCATTATTTTTCTAAGACATGAAGCCGTGAAAATAGCTTAAAAGTGGAAAAGAAGATGGAGAATAAGTGTTAGGAATTTATGAAGAAAGGGGTGGGTATTTATAGGAAAACTTTGAAAATAAATATCCAAAAGTGCATGGACTAAAACATCCTTGCCCACACTCTCCATCCCCTTCAAGACTCATGTCCTTCCTCTCTATATGCTTGAGGTGATATGGTTTAAGGTGAGTTGATGGATGCTTTTGGGTTGTTTAAATGGTAAGAAAAGTAAAATATCTTAAATATAAATATTTTCACATGTATATGTATATACATGTATACATGTATATGTATATACATGTATACATGTATATTTGTATGTTTATATATGTTCATGTATGCATATGACATGTATATAATTGTACATGCATGTGCACAAGAGAATAAACAATGTTGCACCGACTTTGAACTACTTTCATTCCTTAAACCGTTGATAATTAGGAAACCGATACCCAATCACATTTGCGCTTGTTAATTAAAGTACATATAATTGTAAATAAAATTTGAAAAATAATTTCTTATCATATTTAACTAATTAAAATGATCACATTTGATTTATAAAACCATATAAATCAATATTAACAATTATTTATAAAATTGCTATTATATCGATAAAGCGATATCCATTTTCTTATATTTTTCAATTCAAATGTATATCTTTATAAAACTATTATAAATGATCTATATCATTTTATAACTACTTAAAATGATTTATTATCATTTAAAACAATTATTAGAATAATTAAAATGAATTAAATCCTTAAATCTCAATTTAAAATCATAAATCAATTATTAAGTATAATGGCATCACTGATGATGACACAAATATATTTAACTTCCAAATAAAATAAATTATTTCATTTCATATTCTTGTTCAATTATAAAAATAAATGTATGTATTCAGCTTCGTATGCGATGTTTTATGATTATAGAGTTGTCTATCGAAAAAACGGTTTTCAATCATTTTATCGATATTTTTTCAAAGTATATATTTTTGTAAATACTTATTCAAAATAAGATTACCATCCTTATTTATTATTTAAGACAACATAATCTTTGTTAAAAAACCTTATATTTGAATATTTAAAAATAAATATAATTTATCAAACTGATAAATCTATGGGTCGTTACAAAAATTGTTTTAAATAATATTTGGAATTGCGTTAAGTAAATGAAAATCTCTCTAAAAGATCATATAAATGAATTTAGAGTTGATCAAATAACATGACCGTCTTATGGGTGATAGAGAGATAGTCTCTAGTCCCGAGCTTGGACAACCAGTGTTTGGATTCTGCTCTAGCTATTCGGATTGGCCTAGAGGGAATAGTAAATTTGATTTACTTTGAACATATCTTCCTAAGATAAAAAGAGATTTGGAGCTTTCCAAAAGCTAAACAATATTTAAAATAGGATTTTGGTTGTTAAAGAAAATATTCTAGTTAAATTCTGTATTAAATTCCGAGAAGGGAACTCGTACTATCCGTATGGATTTAAAAGGTGATTTCACCGTTATTCGACGAATAGTACATGTTGAATACGAAAATTAATATTAAGTATAATCAGTCTAAATTTTATGGATCCCTTTTATTCATTACTAACTAGTTTGAGTTTACAATAAACGATGTCTTAAATGACATTATTTTTGACCCATTAAAGATATGTTTGGAAATGTAAATCTTCATTAAGATTTGAATTATACTTTTCCTAAGTAATTAAAGATGAAAAGTTTTGGTATGTCTAAAGTTAAAAGGGGGTTTTAATTAACTAATGGATTTGATAAAAGAGGTTTAATTATCCTGTATATACTGAAACATGATATGACTTAAAGATGTACATCTCTAAAGAGATGTTTTACTTAGATAAATGATATTTATTAATTGAATAATAATCACATATATGCTTGAATCTTTTATCGATAATTGGTTTGAAGAAACCGGGATCGGATTTGGGTGATTCCTATTTGGAAACCACTTCGAACCAATATACGTTCGAAAGTGAAAACATGTTAAAGATGATGATTTTGAAGATGGAGATCTTTATAATGTAGGGATGCTTGTTACTAACCTCCAAGATAATTCCCTTATCATATATATGGTGGCAAACGGTTCCTTCAATGTGAAATATTCGATGTAAGGACTACCGCAACCTATCCTTGGGGCGATTCCCAAACAGGATGTAGTTGGAGAAGTGCCTTTGGTTTGTCCTTTACTTGGACAACTTGTATGGATGAATCTCTGACATTGCATTTCTAAGACCACGTACATTGGTTTTACAAACGTACATCTGTTTGGTGATGTAGAAGATAACCCCTCTTATACTTAACACCCTTTTTTGAGAAGTACGAGCTAAGAGGTTGTACTTTAGCGGAAATCAATTTGTGTATTGTTGAAAATGGCAATGTTCCATTCAAAGTGGGATTTGTCATCTGAAAGGTAAAACGTTACCTTAAACCTCATACATCGGTAATGGAAAAAACAGGGTAAATGCGGCAGGGCTAAATAGGTCGCCCCCATTAGGAGATGGTCCTCACTTTTTTAGTTTACCCTCTATATTTGTGGTTTGTTGTGTATGTTGTGGCTACGGATAGGTCAGAAATGACGGGGGTGACATCATATTCGGTACTATCTATGGTAAAGTTAGGCCGGTTCTGTGTTGGTAGAGGTTGGAGCCTTAGGTGCATCCCTCTAGAGATGTACTATCGAAAGGTAATCCCTTACCTTGTCATTATATGAAATCCATTCTCCAATACAAACCTTTATGGTTTTAGTTGTAAAGCTATTATGCTAGAATTTAATAAATGCAACAATTTTGGCTAAAATTATATATATTTATTTGAAAGAATTTTCAAAGAATATCATTAAAAATAATATCTCTGGTTTTGCGTAGCAAATGCTTTGGTTATCATTAGGTAAAAACACATCCGTGTTTATGTGCGGCGTGGTCTTATGGGATACCCTTTGTTTTCAAAAATATTCATGTTTTCAGTTTTCTCACACCAATCCCATGACTGACCCAAAGATTATTTTCTTTTTCCATAAAATCTAGGTGCCTTATTTTTTTCAAGTGGCCAACTAGTTTAGGTCTAGCTTGGAACATTTTGGAGGAGCTAGGAGCAGGAGCTGGAGTTTCCTTTGTAGATGGTTATCCATTTCCATTTCCGTTGCATTTGTTTGCTGTTTGTATTCAGCACTAATAGAGATAGAGACTTATAACTGTTTAGGTTGAGATTAGGATAGACTCTGATGTATGTATTAAAAAATTTCCATTGTAAAGATTATATATTAAAATAATATATGTTATTGTTGAGATTTGGTTTTTATTCATGACACGAAGCTATCACTATGACATACAGATTTGACGACTGCTACGACAAAAAGGGACAAGGAGACGAGACTTTAAAAACTAGTGCATCAACTATGGTATTTTGTTTTTTAAGTCGTAGGTCAATATTGTTAAAATCTCTTCTCGATTACGTCTACATTAGCTTATATATTTAATCATCGTATTTGTCAAATATTTTATACATATATAAGCGTACAATTAATTATAAAAAAAAGTTTTAAAGTTATAGAAATTAATATATCTATGTAAACTATGCTTATTGCACAAATTTAACCAGGTCAGTCGACTGACCCAGATAACCAGTCGACTGACACTGGGACTTTTGTGCAACATGCACAGATACATAGATATACGAATTTAAATTTAAATAATTACTTTGAATATTCAGTCGACTGACCCAGAGGCTCAGTTGACTGAATTTCTATAACAGCTACTTTTTGAAAAGACACGACTATTTGTGAAGAGTTACGAACCTCTACGAAAAGATTTGGACGCAACACTTCAATTGAAACTCTTCACCAATAGTTGCTACTTTCTAACCTATATAAATACATACTTTAACTTGATTCCAAACAACAGATTTACTACCGAATTTTCTTATCTTTCTAATCTATCTCTCTTGATTCTATTTGCTATAATACTTTCAATTATTCTACATTAAAGCAATCTTATACCTTTCTATTCTTCATAAACTTCAAATGTATATATTTATACTCGAGGAGAACATTATAGGAAGGGTGTACTACAAGTGACAAATCCGTGTTATTAGAACACACAAAGTCAAAACAATATTTTGTATTTGCTGAAGTCCTGTTCTGCTGCTCAGGCGTGTGAAGTCCTCTTCGGCTGCTGATGCGAAATCCTATTCCGCTGCTTAGGTCCTTGTTCTACTGCTCAAGGGTTGTATAGACCTGTTCCTCCGGGTTAAGTGAGGGTTGTTGTTTTAGTGAAATTCCAGAAGGAGTCTGGGACTGGACGTAGGACGGTGCTCCGAACCAGTATAAAAATCTCTGGTGTCATTTTTACTATACTGCTTTTATATTCCGCATTATTTACCGTATAGCTATCATCACTATACTATGTATTATCATATATCCATATTATACGATCATATCGCACTTTCATTTGGTATCAGAGCCAGGTCATCATATAACCGTATACAGTTATCTGATAATCTAATAATATGGACACTAATACTAGCACTAGCACTAGCATTAACACTAGCTTCATTGAAGGACAATCCACTGCACGTCCACCACTATTTAATGGAATGAATTATAACTATTGGGCCACACGAATGAGAATATATATGCAAGCAAATGGTTCTGATTCATGGAATATTACTCAAAAAGAATACACTATTCCTACTGAGGAGTATTTTACTTGGTCAAATACACAGAAACTAGATGCCACAGCTAATGCAAAAGCCATGAATATGTTGTTTTGTGTCTTAGATAAAAATGAGTTTAACCGTGTTAGCATGTGTAATACTGCATATGAAATATGGCGTACACTCAAAATTACACATGAAGGAACCAACAAGGTCAAACAAAGCAAAATATCCATGCTCAAAAGTCAGTTTCAAAACTTTAGAATGAAAGAAAATGAATCTATAAATTATATGTATTCAAGATTTCAGGATATCAACCATTCATTAGTAGGACTAGGAGAAAAATATTCAGACTTTGATATTGTATCCAAAATTCTTAACTCTTTAACGGATGAATGGGAAAGAAAAGTTCTCGCAATTGAAGAAGCAAACGATATTTCCCAAATAACTCCGGAAGAGTTAATAGGAAATCTAATGTCCTATGAAGTGAATTTGCAAGCTAAACGAGTTCAAGCTCAAGATAAAAAGAATATAGCATTCCATGCAGAACAAGAAGAATCAGATTCAGACAAAGACGACCTAGCCTTTATTGCCAAAAATTTTAAGAAATTCTTGAAATATAGAAAAGGAAACAGAAATAATGATAAGAGAAGCTCAAACAGCAACAAACCACCATCTTCATCAGTATTGGAGTACTTTAACTGTCACAAAAAGAGGCATATACAGAAGGATTGTCCGGATCAAAAGAAAGAATATCGCAATAAAAGGAAGGACAAGTTCAGAAGGAAAGATTTCTCAGTTACATGGGATGATTCAGACTCCTCTTCCTCATCAGAAAGCGAGAGTAACAGCGATAATGAACAAGCCAATGTATGCTTTATGGCCAAAGATAATGAGGTTAGTGATTTTACTTTTGATGATATGATAGAAATAAACTCATAATTATTAGACACTTTAAAGAATCTCAAAAGAAAATATAAAGAGGTTTTGAAAATAAGAACAAGACAGAATTTGAAAGAGATATGCTAAAAGATGAGAAGAAAATATTGGAAGAAGAACTTGAGAAAACTCAAGAATCACTTTCAAATCTTAATTCTCAACTAATATTATTGAGTCAAGAAATTGAAACACAAAAAGAAAAGAATGATGTTCTTGTTTCTAAAAATCATGATCTGAAAACTAGTATCAAAATTGTAGAACTAGAAAACTCGAGCCTAAAGACCAAACTAGAAGGAATCGCTAAAAATGTCTCGAATTTTAATAAAGGTAGAGAAAATTTATCTAGAATTATTGAGAATTCTCAACCTGTTAACAATAAAAATATTTTAGGTTATAAAAAGAAATTCAAGAATTCACAACCTAGTAATTTAAAAGTTAATAAAGCACCCATATCTTCAAAAAGACTAGTTTCTAAAACTATAAATATATGGGTACCTAAAACTAATAACAAGTTGATAAGAAATAAGTATATTAGTTCATTCATAATAAATGTTCATAATAATGAAAATTATATTTATAAATGTTCAACCACACCCAAATGGGTATGGTTTCCTAAAAATTAGGAAATTATAAGAACCTTGGGTATCGCATGCTTTAAATGTTAATTTTTTTCTGATACCTTACTTTATAAGTAGTAGTTATTTATGTCATCATATAAACTCTCATTTTTGTCGATGACAAAGGGGGAGAAAGATATTGCTCTAACACTATTTACAGGAATAAACTATGCAAGCACAGATTAAGGGGGAGAAAAGATTAATTATTTACAGTGGTTGCTCAAAACACATGACAAGAGACAAAGATATACTGACAAACATTACATACTCAGATGGAGGTTCTGTCACTTTTGGAGATAATTCCAAGAGATATATCATCGGCAAAGGCGATAACTCAATGCCAAATACCTCAAGATCAACCACCTCAACAACAAGGCAAAGCATCATCTCACCATCCGACTCACCAAAGATCAACTATTCGTCAACAAGACGAAATTATGATTCAATTCTTGTTTGAATGCTTGTTTCTTTTATTGCTATGATTTAAATATCTATACATGCAGCATACGATTATTCATGCTCTTTATTCCTTTTTGTCGATGACAAAGGGGGAGAAATATTATTGCTAACAAAAAGAATGCAGGATATAGAGCGTCAACGATTCAAGGGAGGTAAGTATTTATGTTATTATGTTATATATATACAGTCGAAATCTATATCTACTTACAGGTTGTCATCAATCAAAAAGGGGGAGAATGTTGAGACTTGGTTTTGATTCATGACATGAAGCTATCACTACGACATACAGATTTGACGACTGCTATGACAAAAAGAGACAAGGAGATGAGACTTTAAAAACTAGTGCATCAACTATGGTATTTTGTTTTTTAAGTCGTAGGTCAATATTGTTAAAATCTCTCCTCGATTACGTCTACATTAGCTTATATATTTAATCATTGTATTTATCAAATATTTTATACATATATAAGCATACAATTAATTATAAAAAAAAGTTTTAAAGTTATAGAAATTAATATATCTATGTAAACTGTGCTTACTGCACAAATTTAAGCAGGTCAGTCGACTGACCCAGATAACCAGTCGACTGACACTGGGAATTTTGTGCAGCATGCACAGATACATAGATATATGAATTTAAATTTAAATAATTACTTTGAATATTCAGTCGACTGACCCAGAAGCTCGGTTGACTGAATTTCTATAGCAGCTACTTTTTGAAAAGACACGACTATTTGTGAAGAGTTACGAACCTCTACGAAAAGATTTGGACGCAACACTTCAATCGAAACTCTTCACCAATAGTTGCTACTTTCTAACCTCTATAAATACATACTTTAACTTGATTCCAAACAACAGATTTACTACCGAATTTTCTTATCTTCTAATCTATCTCTCTTGATTTTATTTGCTATAATACTTTCAATTATTCTACATTAAAGCAATCTTATACCTTTTTATTCTTCATAAACTTCAAATATATATATTTATACTCGAGGAGAAGATAATAGAAAGGGTGTACTACAAGTGACAAATCTGTGTTATTAGAACACACAAAGTCAAAACAATATTTTGTATTTGTTGAAGTCATGTTCTGCTGCTCAGGCGTGTGAAGTCCTCTTCGGTTGCTAAGGCGAAATCCTGTTTCGCTGTTCAGGTCCTTGTTCTACTGCTCAAGGGTTGTATAGACCTGTTCCTCCGGGTTAAGTGAGGGTTGTTGTTTTAGTGAAATTCTAGAATGAGTCTGGGATTGGACGTAGGACGGTGCTCCGAACCAGTATAAAAATCTCTGGTGTCATTTTTACTATACTGCTTTTATATTCCGCACTATTTACCATATAGATATCATCACTACACTCTGTATTATCATATATCCATATTATACGATCCATAGCACACTTTCAGTTATTCCATTTATGTAATATTCTATTCTGTCTTTATTTTTCTTTTACCCTTAACGATCGGTCTTCTCGGCACTTGAATGCTCGGCATGCAATACAATGGACGTATTAGTGTCGATTTTCGAGGGTCAAAAATCCTATTTGTCACATTAATCCATAAAGTTTACTGTATATAAAATTTGTGTAGCCCTATAGTTTTGGAGGATGTGGTTAATTTTCATCCACTATTAAATTTTATCAGGAATACATAAGGAACTTACCATAGATTGTACCACTTCTATATCTAATTGATTCGTTTATTTCTTAGGTAAAATTTTTCATTTTTGATCAAAACTAAAAATATTTCTTTGAACCTACCACTAATTTTCTATGTAATTTTCATATTTGGTGTTTTGCGATTGGAGTTCAAACGAAAATTATTGACGTTTAAATTTTTTGGATCGAAAATAGAGAATAAATAACATTAAATGCGAACCCCACCGGTCGACCTCCCTTCTTAGGACGGTCGACCGCTAGCGGTCAACCGCCTATAGAGGAATGGTCGACCGCTTCGTATGGTGGCGACTAGAGTTGAACTTTGGCCGAACGGCTTGGATTAAATTATTTAAACCTAATGGATACGACTGATATGAGAACCTATAAATACAAACCTAATCCTTCACTTTCTTGTCATATTTTCTGATCCAAAGCAACGAAGCTATGCCATTTTTCATTCTCCATTATTCCTCTTAATTAAAAAATGTTTTATATTTGTATATATTGGCGAAGGGTTGAAAATAAAAAGGAAGAAGAGAAGAAGCGAATCAAGGTTGTGAAAAAAAAGCAAATCTTGTTATTATAAATCTATATTTCCCTTAACTTCAAATATTTTCTCAGATCGGTAATTCTAATAGTATGTATATATCTTATTATACATATTATTTTGGATTGAAAAGGAGAAGGAGTTAAATCCAAGGAATTGATTTAGATTTAGCAGATTTGAAAAGCTTGAAAGGTAAATGTGAAATTATATGATATATCTATAACATTAAATTTATATCATTGAATTTTATTTAATTATTATGCATATACAAGATCTAATGAGTTGCAGACTTAAAAAACCTATAGGAATATCGCCTGCATATTCTATAAGTTAGGAAATTGGAATAGATTTGTTATTTACATTCAAATCTGAAAAATCAGTCCGTAAATTTATTAAATTTGAACATTGATAAAGTTGTATTTTTTATTCCAAATTCATAGTTGGGTTATAAAATGTTAGTGTAGTTTAGATTTACCTAATTTGATTTGAAGTGTGAATTTCTATGTTTTAATTTATTGGGAATGTTGTCCATGTAAACTTCATAAATTATCTAATTTCTTAAATGCATAAAAAGTGCGGCGTTTGAATTAACAAGTAATATAACAAAAATGAAAGAGATGTGTAAAGTACGAATATTCTTCTCTGTACCTTGCACTGCCTATCTCAATAAAAGGAAAGAAATAATAACTTGTAATTTCAAAAGAAGCAAAAGTCTCACTTTTGGTTAATTTATGAAAAGTTACAAGGGAAATCTTTTTTGGAGGGATGGCTTTGATGACTTAAAACATGGAAAGGAATGTTCTAGTTATGAATTAATGGTTAGGAATATAAATATATACATAAACACGTATAACTGCACTTAATGTTCAAAAATAAAAATATATTCATATAGCATAATATACGTCGATATTGATATTAGATATAATTAATGTCTAGAGTAAACAACATAGTAAATAATAGGGTTAAGAGGTGTAGATGGAAAAGATACTAACTCCAACGTTAATGAAAATAATTATGTAGTAAGTAGCAAGTCACAAGATTTTAATAGGGACATAAATGCATTAATGAGACTCGTTAAAGAATTATTATGGCGATTATGGTAAAATACAATAGGCGTAATTTGTTGAATTAGAAAGGATGAATAAATGTTATTGGAACTTGTTGAATTAGAATGATAACGAACAATTATTATGGACAATTGACATTTATTGAATATAGTAAATTATACAGCCTTAATTATGCATTAGAACAAGCTTGAATTAGTAGGCATAGCCAAATATTTGAGCCTAGGTTTGGTTTAGTGGATTAGAATGTGAGGTCAGTAGAGTTACACAATAGAAGTCCGCCCTTCACCTAGAGGCTGCCAGTAGTTGTGTATACTTACGACTGATGTGGGACATCTCCGACTATAGGATCCGTGGGGAAGGGATATGCAGTGTGGATAAGTAGGTGAAACTATATCAATAGTTTGGCTCAGATTTGAAGTATTACATTGTCCATTACTTTTAAGAAAATGGAGTCTGCTTCGATTCTAAGAAGATGTATTAAGTAACTGAAAGAAGCATTTTTCTTGACTTTCATTAAGTTTGTCTAAACAGGATGTCAGTTGTGGAAGATCAGTGGGTTATGCCAGTATTTTTGTTGCAGCGGTATTTAGTAGTAGGGCTGGTATATAGGCTATGACCACCAAAGGTCCCAAGTGATCGGTAGCAATGACTTGGTTTATGCCCTGACTAATTTTGCTTTCGACTAGTGTAGAATCCATATGAGATACGTACAAACCTCGAAGTTAGTTGGTTAGTTGTCTGTTTGTCGAAGGTGGGCTGGTTAATCCTTAGAAGAGTCTTTGAGATGTGTTAGTAATAAGATAATTGAATTATAAGCTGTATCTAGGAGTCATAAGTCTGTGTAACTAGGACCGATTGACTAGCGATTACGTTGCGGAGGGCCAGCTTCGAAGTTGAGGTATTAAATGGTCGTTGGGTCTGCTTCCCATCATTCAAGAAGTATTGAGTGACCAGGGTTTTTGGTAGTATATGCTTAGATATATATATATATATATATATGTATGTATGTATGTATGTATGTATGTATGTATGTATATAGGTCTATATATAGTATACCTTGGAGAAGGTTAAGGTAGATATGTCGTATGCCCATATCGAATTGAATGGACTAATCATGAATAATAGACATAACACTTAAATGGAAATCAATCGGCATAAATTTATGTTATGGATAAAGCATGCTATTTTCTAGCCATCAGAACATTGTGCTGGCCCTCTCCACATTACAACCCACATGATATATTTAGAGGAGCGGTTTATTGGTGTAAGACAAAAACGGTAGGTAGGGATGTTTTCTTATTCATGATCGGTGCCGACAAGGCAATTTGATATCCATGAAATACTATTGATTTCAAGGAAGTGGCCTCAATCAGTATTTATGTTCTTCTATAATTTCCTTTCCGCTTTGATTTTATTTTGATCAATTTATGATATAGTTAGTTTATTTCAGGTTATTAAAACCAATAATCAGTAGTGTCCCTCTCATTCCAGCGTCGTCGCTTTTTAGAATCGTCTTTCAATCAGAACTACCCATTCTTGATGCCGCCAATGATTAACACCGCCACACTACAAAATCAAATTTCGTAGGGCGCATTTCATCAACACTTGGAGGATACCGCCCACTTATACATGTGATGTTGATGACGAACGTTTTCAATATCCACAAAAGCTACCAAAGCCGCCTTATTGATATTGTTTCATACTCACGTTGATTCAAGCCGATGTCACCAGCCAATAATAAAGGACATTGATCATCATGACTAGAACCATCAATGTCGAAAGTCATTGATATAGTGTGCCTTCACTTATCAAACAATGCCGAAGCCCTGCCCTACACCTAAGGATGACAAAGGATATTGTCAGGCGAAGTTAGCATCGTGCATCACTGAAGCTATCGAGACCAAGCACGCCGAAGCCATGCGCCATGCTACTTTTTTCTCCCCTATAAATATGGACCTAGGGCGCAATGGAAAGGGGTGGATCATTCTAGTCACTCTTCTTACATTTTAAACTTTATAATCCTAAATTGGTTTGGGGATTTAGAGTCAATTATAGCACTTGAACTATTGGACATTGTACATTCGACATCATATTGAATAAAGATAAGATATCTCGACTTATGACTTACTTTCAAATTCCAAAGCATATATGATTTTCTAATCATAAATTGCTTCGAATTCCAAAAGTACTCATATTCTTGATTTCTTTTTTGATCATATGATTGTCTAATATGGATTTTACTTCAAGCATATATATTTCACTTGGCTTTGCATATGATTTCCCCATGAACCTAAACTTGCTTGTCGCTCCTCTTAAGTCTTAACTTAGCCAAGTGTCGCTATTTGCCAACACTCGTTTTGAGGTTAAACTTAAGCTCTTCAAATTCCATTATCAGCCAATGTTCTCATCCTTGCACTTTTAGGGTTGACGAAGAAACTGGTTAACACTGTTTTAAACTACGTATCTTTTTTGTTGTAATTTTATAATTATCGAGGCTAAAATAATTTTATGTTAAACTACAAATTTCTTTTTGTCTTTATATTTATCATTAAAGCATTATATTCGATATTCATCTGCTACCCGTGGATATGGATATCCAATATCCAAAATTGATTCAGATGCGGATAAGAAACTATCAGCATTTAAAAATATTCATTGATACATTATCAAAAGTTTTACCTTTTTTAACAAGTTAACTAATTTTATTACAGAAAAAACATAATAGAAAAAACATAGTGTACATACGTTGCCACATTTTCACCATATAAATTAAATTAAATATGGCAATTTTTAAATTACATAAAGCTTAATACCCAACATGCTTCAATTTAAATAATGTATTGATCTAAAAACATATGAAACGCCCCTCCACGTCTACTGCTTATAGAAGGATCATCTTGAGTTGGTAAACACCAGATCAATGGAGAGTTCGATTTAAAATTTTAAGCAAAGAATCATGATCTGTCATATATCTCACATAGCTTGGACAAAATAAAATAGAACATAGAAATAAAACAAAAGAGACGTTAGTATCATCAAAATAAAGTGCTCCGTAGTGAATAACATAATCTAGAAATGTATAATCTATACTATATTATTATTAGTGAGTTAAATTTCAAGCTCACACATGCCCCCTTGAAATTTGGCAACTGAACAGTCTCCGAGTTAACCCTAAATCATTCTTTTTCTTTCTATTGAGTTTGATTTCAAGAGCACGGAAACACTCTTTAATTTTGCAAACTGAACCGTCTCTGTTTTTATTTCTTTCTCCACTCTCGATAGTTTCCTCTTTCTCCCTTTTTGTCCACCTGAAAATTTCATCCTCGATATCGCTACTCTTGTATTCCCCATTTCGTCCAGTCAAAATCAATAAATTCCCTCTCGCTAATCTCCTCTTCCCTTTTTTCCTCCAGTGGAAATCAATAAATTCCCCTCGATTTGTAGCTTATCCGTTTCGCTTCCATCCATTTGTACCCCACATCTTCAACTATTGTAGAAACCCTAAGATCAAGAACCTTAATCACGTATGCCTCTCCACCCATTTCTGTTTTTGTCTTTCCTTGCTCGGCAGTGTTCTTCATCTACTTCCGTTATACCTGTCGTCGACAGTGCTTAGTCGACGGGGTGTCATTTAGGTTGCCGCCTCACGTCTACCACGATGGTAATTTTTTAATTTTAGGTTTATTAGCATATCAATTTATAAGTTCTTGGTTCATTGAATTTGTTCTGGGATCATCAACATCCAGTAAATACACATAATGTTAAGGGTTCCTTGCAATATATAAGAAGAAAGCAGAAGAATGTACATGTATTTCCATAAATCATAAATTTATTAGGAGGTAATTTAGAGCAAACAAACGAGGTACTTTTGCAATTTATGATTTTTCTGTATTATGCGTACTTTGGTTTACTATTTTCTGCATTTGGTTGAATTTTATCATACCCTTTATACTAAAATGTTCATTTGAGGTTTGTATGCACTTATTATTGGTTGTAGATTGTTTATTCATGAGCATGAACAATAATATTACTGTATTTATGTTTCAAATTCTTGGGTGTATCATGGAAACAGTCCCATAGGTTTGATACATGATTAAGTTAGATTAGTTGATTAGAAACATAGTATTTTAAAAAGTAAAAGTGGAAATTAGCCACAAGGGCCTCTTTAGCCAGTGCAATTAGTTTCTAGGACACACAACTGAAATAATTACCTTTAAGGACAAAATGCAAAATAATTAGTTTCTAAGGCCTAAAACCTATGAAATTATGTCCTTGAAAGTAATTGGATTGTTGACTTTGTCTTTAAAAGTAATTATTCTGCTGACTTTGGCATTGAAATTAATTTCTATGGATGTGTGTTCTAGGAACTAATTGAACTGCAAAGTTTGTCCTTCTAGTGCAATGCCCCATTTTAAAATCTGTAGTATTTTGTTTATTCATGATTAAGCATGATAAGTTGACTATAAGATATTGTACCTGACACATACAACATACATGGCCTATCAAAGTATGAAAATACCATTTATATCTCATAAGTTATCTTCTTATAGCATGCTTAATACTTACAACCCTAATTTTACGCCCGATTTTTTTGTATTTGATTCATATTATTTTATTTCATTCAATAGCTTTCTATATAACATAGGTATTATTTCATGGAATATATTAGAATTGTAATTCATGAAATTGATTAGACATTTAATCGATGTTTGATGGGTTCTATTTGTATAAAACAAATAGCTTGAATTACATTATATAGTCGAATGCTCTTATGTATAGGAATGAACATCAAACTATTAGTGTTAGGAATTCTTACATAGAGTAGGAAAGTTATTGCCTAAAAGGTGACTTGGGGATAACACCATACTACTCATATCATGTTTAATTTAAACATGTTCCTTATTTTCATTTGAGTTCAATGAAAGTTAGCATTCAGTGGTGTGTTGACATAATCGGTGAAATCAATTGGGATATGTTCGAGATCAAAAAGTACACAAATATGTAAGAGCTGCTAAATAAATCATCCATAACTTACCATACAAATCACGTCTCCTATCTTCAATATATTTCATCCCAATGTTGCTGTTGGTGCTAGAAATCTGGTAGTATTATTCCCAAACTATATTGGTATTTGATACTCTATCTCAACTTGATGTTTTTTTGGATTGGTTATGTTGTAGAAAAATTGAATTGAATACAGTATTTGATTGAAGATTGTGAACTTTTTAACTAATTAAGGCACTCAATTTTTTTCTCCTTTCCTCCCGCTGTAACTTAGCAACTATATTACTTTTGATTACCTTCAGAAAAGAGAGATTGAAAAAAGGTCAACTAATTGGATTTTCATTACTTTGCCACAAATAGTAGAGTTGATGAAAAATATCTGCATAACTAATTTTGAAGTCTAAATATGTGCGAATAGTCAAGACTATGTGATTTGCACAATTAATTTCTACGTCTTTCTTTGCATAAAAATACATCTTATACAAAATTGCTTATTTTCTCAAACATAGGGTAAGAAAAATAGTTTTCTTAATTTTCTACCAAATATCTCTTTAGCATATTGTAGTAATAAGTGTTTCTGTTTTTCATTTAGCTCTAAATTCATTTTAAAATTTTAGTTTGTCTTCTTTAGGTTTCTCTTTCAGCAAACATTCATGATTCTAAAAGTAAGTGCACAACTAAATTAGGTAAGTGTTAAGTTATTCCAACAACTGATTAACTTATATTCAAAAAACTATAGTAATGTTTGTTACTATGACTTTTTAAGTAGGAAACGATGTATATTGAAATGTAATTTTGGTCAAAGTAATGAAAAATTATTATGTTCAAAGAGCTTTCATATTATTATGATTTTAAATAAAATAATACAAACAAGGTATCTTTATAATATCAACTGTGCTTACTCATGTAATGTGCAACATCATAATTTTTTATTATTGTTTAAATTATAACAAACATTCTAGATTGATGTTGGAATCCACAAGCCTTTATATTAAATCCACATTGAAAGTAAGAGCGTCTTTACTATAACATCAAAACTTGGAACAAAATTTCATATAATTGAATAATAGTATTTAGATGAATCAATCTCTATCAATTATCTAAAAGATTTACTTTAATTTTGATGAAATATTGTATTTGGCAACTTCATTCGTAATCTTCAAGGATTAAATATGGGAGATATTATTTTCATTAAATAAACCAAATTAATTTTTTTGACCAATAAAAATTAAAATAAATGGATGGGTTAAGTGGTTACATGAGGCACATAGAAGTTAAGGACAAAGAATATATATTATACTACATTCTTTAAAAAATTAAATTTAATGTAAACTTTATTACATTTCATTATAATAAATAGTCCAATTGTTTATATACTATCTACTGTATGTTATATGCATAATGATTGATTGATTTCTATTACACCTAATTAAATTAAATTAGAGAAATCGTATACCCGGGAAGTTAAGTATAGGAATTACTTTTTAATTTTCACCAGTTCACACGAGAAAAATCATCGTTTATTCAAACATGAAATATAAGATGTGTTTTATCAAATGAAATAGCAATTGGAAAGTTAGAAGAAAATTAAATAATTTTCCTATTTTTTAGTCCAAGGTTACACATCCCACACGATGCCCTATTTGGCAGCATAAGTAGGGTATTGATTTTTAACTTAAAAAGAGCAATGAGTGAGATGGTTGACTACTGAAGTGTATAGATAGAGTTTACGATAAGGTGTATTTATCATAAACAAAATTGGAGTAATAAATACAACGTATTTGCAATATTAACTATGCATATTTCTATAAATGGCACGACGTCTTAAATTTTTTGCCAAGAAAAAATGTGAAATATATTTTGATGTTGCAATTAACAATACTTGATTTTTAATTTGTATTGCTATAAACAAATGAAGCTGAAATGTATTTACAAACTTAAATTGATATCTCCATTTATTTAAAAAATATTAAAATCGTCTGAATCAATACTTTATCTGTTTAGGTTTCGGAATTTTGATAGAGTAAATACAAGTCAGCTTAGTTGTTTGGAGGTTCTATTGGATTATTGGTGCCATTTTTTCATACATCAAATATGAGCTTAAAATTTTCAACAGTGAATTTAAGCAATATGTTCTGTCAACAAGTACACAATGGAAATGGCTTAAGTTTAAGTTTAAATAGCGACATTTATTCAATGTGCTAATAGCGATATTTTAATAATGAAGTAAAACATGAATAATTTATAAATTCTAAAAAAGATACTATATGAATAGGTGATACATACATACATATATATGTGTATGTGAACCTGTGTGTCAATTTTAACATTACCATTATAAAATTACAAATAAAATTATGCATCTTTTACTAAGATAATTGAGCGAGTTCATATTGAATTAGTAATCCAGTTGATTCTAAATAATAGAACTAAATTATTTCAATCTCAATAGTATTATGGTAAACTTCACTTTGAATATCATACTGTTAACCATTTATAAAATCATGTTTATATTTGTTAAGTTGATTCAAAATAATATAACTAAATTATTTCAATCTCAATAGTATTATGATAAATTTCACATTGAATATCATACAGTTAACCATTTTGAAAATCATATTGGTATTTCTTAAATTAAAACGATGTTTGATGCCTTATTGGGTACATGACTAGTGATACTATAATTAAATTTATATTTTGAATGATTCCATTAGCTATCTGATATGACTCAGCATTGAAAAAAAATATAGAGCAACATTGTAAATGATTAAACATTAAAGATAATTTATTTGGCATGCGTAATAAATAGGTTGAAAAAGTTTATATGCTACAAACCATTGATTTGTTGGTGATTAAACGAAGAAGGAAATAAATAGAATACATGTCCTAAATAATAGCAAGACAATAACTGATGGTTGGTTTTGTACTTGAGAATTTACCTAAAAAATATTTACAATTGATGCAACATAACTCATGATTTGATCATTTTCCCTCTTAGTCCGGATTTGTGATGCCCATAACATTTATGCATAGTATAGAAAGAAACTTGACATATTTACAGAGTATTATGCTATTTTTTTAATGTATTGCTTTTCTTAGCCTGCAATTGATTATATTAACAAGTTCTGTCATTAATTCCTAGCAATTGAAATTATAGGTTGCTGATGTCAAGAGCAAGAGATGCACTAATCAACTTTTGAAGGAGAGGCATGTAAACATGGTCCTCCCAACTTATCCATTAAACTATTTTGATTAATATAACTTTTGAATCTTTTTGATCACATTTTGTCCATTTATATATGATTCTATTACTTATATTTAGCTCATATTTTGATTGGAAAGTTTATTCAGTGGTTATATCATTCCTTTATTCTACTCTATTTAATGCTTGGAAAACATGTGAGAATCAGCTATCCAAATATAATGCTTCCGGCATTGATTTCTTGGGCATTGTATCAAAATTTGTTATCACGTTTTATTTTGTTAATTCAAAACATATACGATTGGTTTGATATTATTGTAATAGTTATTCCATAGTCCTTAATATATTTTTTACTACCTCTATGGGTGCATGAGAGTACGTTAACATGTTTATTCATAAATTTAACTCTATTATAATGAGAACCGAGAATGAGAGAAAAAGATCCAGGGATGCAAGGTGACATTTTGGACTGTTATTCATTTCTATATAGTTAGAGGCGTGTCTATGTTATAGTTACCTTAATCTGATTTATTTGCAGTTTTTATCTCTTAATAAGGAATTTTAAAAGCATCATGTCCTTGATCATGAAATATTTGTGTTTATAATAGCTTCATGTGATTAATTTTAAATTGCCATTGATTATTAGCAATTTGTAAACTATGGATTAGGAGTCTTCAATGGTTTTCTATTCAAAGGAGAAAGAAATTTGTTTACTGTCAAGAAAAAACCAAATTTGAACAAATGCATGCATATAATTTTTTTTTGTATGTTTCTTTCATCATTTTATTAGGCTTGACTAGATAAAATAACAAGTTGGATCAACTCATTTTAACGGTGGGTCTGTGGCTCAATAGTTATTAAAGGTGGTATATATACATAACATGCTAACGGATGGAAAAAAGCTCTAGCATGTGTTGGCTTTAATTATGGCTTTTTGCATGTATTAGAGAAGACAGAATGCAGTGCCTTGATTCCTTTTGTGATTGATGGAACGAAAGATGAAAGCCATTGTAACATTTGCTTTTGGCAAGTTTTGTAGACCTGATAACTTATATATATCAGTAACAATAGAATGATTGAAATTAAAATGTTTCCTCCATTGTATTTTCCATTATTGAGATCGTCTCCTACAGTATATTATACATTTCCAAATTATCAATTCTTAAAGTGGATAACAGTTATCACAATCATGAATATCTTAGTTTTAATCTATCAATTTCTCACATGCCGTGTGCGTAGCACGGGTTCGTACTAGTATACTCCAAATGAGCATACAAAGAAAATTGAGTCGTAATATTTCGCAATGCATAAAACGATCTCAAGTAAACTATCTCTATTATAACATATAAATATAGTAGTGACTACTCATAGCACAGCACAACCAAGTAATAATAGTAAATCCGATTCAGTAGTAGTAAATTTTGTAAGTCTTTTTGCTTATCTCCACCGATAGAAGTCGCATCAAATCTGTCTCTCAATCTTCTCGTGAAAGCACCTTCAAGTTATAGGAAAATCACACAAATTACTTCAGGCAAACAATAGTCTGGTACGAGTGATTCGTCTATCGAAATAAAATATATATGAGAACTCATACTGTAATATGTATGAGAACTCATACGGCATCCTGTAAGAGTGGTAAATGTAATATGGTCAATTCTAAACGAATTTTATTCAATTATTTATCTTTGCTGTGAATTTGTAGGTATAATTACATAGAGCATAGGAGGTGAATCCTTAGTGCAACGGTTAGATCACCCGCATGGTGATCTGGACGTCCAGTACGAGAGCCTCGTGCACTAGGTTCCCTACCTAAATACATAGAGCATACAAAATTATAGACAAATATAATAATATTTGTACAACACATGTCTCTTGATCATCTCAGGGAACATGAATTCTCTCTAATGAAACATGCATCCATAGACTAAGTAGATATATTGTCTTTTTCACTCTTCTTTAGCTAAATTTCGCTCGTCGCATGGATTATTGTATGATCGTACTAATACAGGGTCCAAAAGAAAAGTATATTTCATGAAATAGCATTTATCAATTGGTTTAGTGCGATGCGGCACCACTTTTTGGGTAGGAAAACGAAGTACTGAATTATGCTTGTTATTCATATAATCCTACCTCATTTTATCAACATATGCATACTTGTTCATTTGGCCGCATATCCCATGAGAAGTATAAGGTCTCACTTTCATAATAGTATAAGATCAACTTCCAACATATGCATACTTATATGTTCATTCAACAAGATAACATTCCGTAACTTGACTGTTTTGTAACGTAACTACAGTATTTCAGATATATTATTTAATTTGCAACAAATTTTGATTATGATTAGTCATTCGACTTTATTTTGGGCAGTTTAGAGTAAAAAAAGAAGAATCGTTCCTTCCAGTAGAACTCAAGTTCAATTCTAGTTAGATTAGCAAATTATCATGGTAAAATATGGTTACAGTTCAAGGATCTTGAGCAAAGTTTCAATAGCCAAAGCTTATTAGAATCAAATAACACATGCATATTTATAAAATCTCTTGTAAAAACCAAAAATTTCAAAAAAGAGGATGAACACTACTTACTTCAAAGTTCCTCAACGCGCATCCGAAACAAGAAGTCCTCACCTTCAAGCTCATCATGATAAAGCTGCATATTCAGTTCACTGACACCATGGCTACAGCGCCTTTCACTCTCTTCCGACTTCATCCCCTTCTTCAAACTGTAAAAGAAGTAATGGAACCCATCGCCAAAAGCTTCGACTTCAACCTTCCAATCAAACTCAGACCTCTCAAACAAAGGCCGTCTAAAATGAGGCTGCCCAAACGATACAGATATGAACACCCCATCCGGTTTCAAAACCCTATAAACTTCCTCCAGCATTTTCTTCACCTTTCCTACAGTCTCAGCTTTAGGGTTCCATGGGTCACCACTGTCCACAAACAGAGTGTCCATTGTACCCTTTTCGATCACTACATCGAAGCTGTTGTTTGAAAAGGGCAGTTGTAACATGTCTGCCTCCATCACTTTGATGTCTTTAATCCCTTTTTTTGATAGTCGGGTCTTCATTTTTTGAACGGCTATGGCAGAGATGTCGGTGCATGTGAGGTGGCTAGCTATTTTATCGGTTAACATGTTTTCGGACAGTTGAGAATTTCCACAGCCTAGTTCGAGTACATGGTGGGTGGAGTGGATGTGGTGGTGGAGGAGGTGTTTGAAATGGGAGTAATCTTTTAGCCATTCGTAGTGTTCCTCTACTGAGAATCTCTTATCCCTGAAAACATGAATGGTTTGATGTTTTAAGAGCATTTCCAACATAGCTCCAACATTCAAAATATCGGGGTAATATTCAGTTTTCAATTCAGAATCCTAAATTGGGTCTCGATGTTTTTTAAGAAGCGCCCGACTTCAAGTGACTTTAAGTGTCTATTAAATAATTGATTGTCAAGAACTTATTAATTAAACAAAGCCCTGTGAATATTCAAGGTTGCATGTGTTAGTGATGCTCTAAAAGAAAGATGTTTATGTTCGTCTGCTCACATTTAAGTTTTGCACCCATTAGTTAGCATAATATTGTTGTTTTGGATTTCAAGGGACAACCAATAGCATGATACTAATAGACTGCTGTAAGTGTAAGCAAATGTAGAATAAACACTTTTCTAAAAAAATTCATAATATTGTTGTGAGTACAAAAATCTGAAAATGGATTTATGATTGTTACCAATAATGAGGATCTAGGTAGGCAGAAACGGAACTGGGTGCAGGATCAACCATGTCGAAAATTGAACTTGAAAAGCTTTAAAGATACGCCTTGCCTTGTCTGTAATAACACCAACATAAAAAACAAATGAGTATAGGTTGCAATTTTCAAATACATGCAAGTATTTGAAAATTTTGAAGAGTATATGACAGAAGACATGAGGTTTCTGCAAAATACTTGTCAAATTATTTTAACAACCAACAACCTTTAACAAGGTTTCAAATTTTAAAATCAAGAAATCATGGTTTAAAATCCTTATTTTAGTCGCAAAGCCAATGATTACTATTGTATAATATGACCAACTTGTGGTCCAAAATTATTATACTTCAAGCTCCTACAAGCATTCTAAAACATTATATATACCTCTTCTGTTTCCTAGAGGTTTATGGCTTATGTGCCTAAACATGATTAATGCATACTCCAATTTTTGTTTGCTGGATTATAAGGTCCAGAAGATAACTTCTTTCATAATTTTTATGATTCTTTTAGGTTTTGAGTGAGTTTGCATACCATACATGATAAACAAAGTTTAATTTAAGATTGATATGTCAAGCACGTAAGATATTTCTCCTTCTTGACATGGGAAAAAAAAATTAGTTCATGTGCATTTTCTTAGGAACTCCTTGGTAGAAACTTACATGTATACTATAAACTGCAGTTTATTCACCATCAAGCAAAGCACATTCATGATATAAGCCAACATCGTCATCAATGATGTGTGTCGTTATGTTGTGCATCAGAAACATAATCAAAGAAGCAGAACAAACTAAAATGTTTAGTTCATTTTATTCTTTTATCAAACATTAAACTCAAGTTCATTCACAAAACAAGGAGTATCCACCATTTATAAACTAATGGGGTAGCAAGCCCTAAGGAAGACAATAACATGAAAGTTACAGGCAAAGAACAATCTGTATAATAAAATAGTTATCATACCTTACAAAAACCACATCTCCTATATGGGGATTAAATTTCATATCTCGTTTACAACTGGAATAAATTTGGATAAAACAAAGTAGCAAACGATTAGACTGTAATTTCACCTTTTCAAATCTACACATGAAATAATTAACTTACAAGTCTCACTCTAACAATTTTTCAAACATAATAAGCATTCAAATAAACCAAGTTTCAACTAATAAGAACTTGAAAGCAGTCTAAAGCCTGGGCTATCGATAAAATTCAAGAGACTGGAAACAGAAACGAATATTTTCGCTGTTAAAGAGAGAAAAAAAATTGAATCTTTACTCACCCAACCGAAACTAAAACCTCATCATACTCTTCCTTTGTACAGCAATTCCCGATTCACTAATCACAAGTTTCGAACCAAACTTAAGATGAACAAACCAATACGACAACAAAATTAATTATATATACTGATTAGGCAGTAAAAGAACATGGCATTCAGGCTGATACGGCCCAGCCCAATAGTTCAAGGCAGCCTGCAAAGAATACAACTAATTCCACTCACAAAGCTCAGCCCAAAGCCCCATAAAACCCTAGCCCTCTATGCCACCCGTTACGGACTTCAGTCAATAAAGCTTCTAGGCACACTCACGCTGATAGTAAAACATTCTCATTGCGCTCTCTATTTTCTCTTGTTCCTCAATTTCTCCCATCGAAATCTAAGAACTTATTTCAAGTTGACCTTCATCTCTTAGAGCTCTCTAGTATGCTTATTCATGTCGACCCATACTCTCTTCTGTTTGCTCAAAGGTGTTTATTTCGTCCTTTGACGATTGTTCGTCACTATCGGTCGAAAAATTAAAACTGTTGGAATATAGCTAAAACTTGTTGAAATGTAGCCCTAATCAGAAGTAAAATGAAACGATACTTTGTATCACCGCACCATCAATTATGGATCGTAGGATCTTCTCTGATCTAAAGGCCAGCATTACTTCATTTTACTGTTCTCAGATTGCCAACCTGTCTTGGGCTTGGCCCATTTAGTCTATTCTATTATAAATACTGTTATGTACAAGACTTTGTATAATACAATTTACATTTCTGTTTTCTATTCTACATCAGAATTCAAAGCATATCAATACAAAATATTCTTTATGGTATCAGAGCTACTTCTGTCAAACGACCGATCATCAGAATTTGCTCTATAATCATCATTGAGCCATCCAGAAAGACAGATCTATAATCTATCTCTCGGTTGCTCTCAGTTTTACAGAGCATTTCATCATTTGATTCTGTTACCATTCTTTCTTTCTCATTTCTGTTTTCCATTTCCCTCTCTTTTCAAGAAACACTTTCTTGAATCGAATCATTTTCTTGAACCAGCATCTGGCTGCAAAATAATCTGCCTCGCCAGTCTCCTGTTCATCTCATCATGACTGAAGAAAGTGCAACAGTTGCTACATCAGAATTCAAAGCCAACAATGCAGGCATTTTCTCTGGAATAATCAAATTAAAAGGTCAGACAGCAATACAACTAGATGAAAGCAACTATATCATGTAGAAATATCAAATAGAAACAGCCATAAAAGGTCATGGATTAGAGGAATATATTGATGGTACTCTAACCATTCCACCCAAAATGATAACTGATACTCAAGATAAAGTTATCCCTAATCAAAAGAAACTCTGATGGCAATATTGACAAATATAAAGCCAGACTTGTGGCAAAGGGCTACTCTCAACAATATGGGATAGACTTTAGTGAAACTTTTTCACCAGTCGTAAAACCCACAACTATAAGAATTATTCTCACCATTGCTCTTCACAATAAGTGGGAAATAAAACAACTAGATGTCAATAATGCCTTTCTAAATGGTGAACTTCATGAGGAAGTTTATATGCATCAACCATCAGGATATGTTCAGAATACCAAAAAGGACTGGGTATGCAAACTTGACAAAGCTATTTACGGGCTTAAACAAGCTCCACGTGTTTGGTATGAAAAGCTTAAATCTACTCTTGTTAATCTCAACTATCATCCCACTAAGTCTGATAATTCTCTATATGTCAAAATTCACAACAATATTACTGTGTTCATACTGGTTTATGTAGATGACATTATAATCATAGGAAATTGCATGAAGGAAATCAGGTATGTCACCGACTACTTGAACAACAAATTTTCTTTAAAAGACTTAGGAGATTTAAAATACTTTCTAGGCATTGAAGTCATAAGAAAATATGAACATGAAATTATTCTTTGTCAAAGAAAATACATATATGAAGTTCTTAATAGAGCTAAAATGAGTGCTGCAAAGCCCATGCCTACCCCAATGTCAAGTAACTTACACTTATCTAAAGACAAAGGGGAAATCTTTGAAAACGAAAAACTTTACAGAAGTATTGTAGGGGATTTGCAGTATATCACAATTACTAGACCTGACTTATCACATTCTATGAATAAAGTTTGCCAATTTATGCAGAAACCTCTAGATCTTCACTGGAAAGCAGTTAAACACATCCTAAGATACTTAAAAGGATCAATCAATGAAGGTCTAAAGCTAAAAGCAGGTAAAGACTTATCTATCAAAGGATTCGCTGACGCTGATTGGGCTTCAGACTATGATGACAGAAGATCTACGACAGGTTACTGCATCTATTTAGGAAGTAATCTAGTGTCGTGGTGTTCGAAGAAGCAACCCACCGTGTCTCGCTCCAGCACTGAAGCAGAATATCGTAGTGTGGCAAGCACGGCAGCTGAAATCATTTGGCTCAGATCTCTTCTCAAAGAAATCAGAGCTACTTCCTCAAATCAACCAGTGATATGGTGTGATAACTCTGGAGCCGTCTCCATCTCAACAAACCCTGTACTTCATTCTCGAACGAAACACATCGAGATCGACCTGTATTTCGTTCGAGAACAAGTCATTAAAAAGGAACTTGCTGTTAGCCATATTCCAGCAAGTCATCAGACTGCTGATATCATGACAAAGGCCCTCTCGAAGCATAACTTCAAAAGGTTTAAAGCCAATTTGATGATTGAAGATGTCGAGAGTAGATCTAGGTTAAAAGAGGAAGAGGCAGATAAAACCCTAGATCAAAATGAGGGTGGGAATCAAAAGTAAAATGAAACGATACTTTGTATCACCGCACCATCAATTATGGGTCGTAGGATCTTCTCTGATCTAAAGGCCAGCATTACTTCATTTTACTGTTCTCAGATTGCCAACCTGTCTTGGGCTTGGCCCATTTAGTCTATTCTATTATAAATACTGTTATGTACAAGACTTTGTATAATACAATTTACATTTCTGTTTTCTATTCTACATCAGAATTCAAAGCATATCAATACAAGATATTCTTTAGCCCTTAACATTTCTTACACACGGTCGAATTATCATCAAAACTGGGTTTAAAGTGAAGAAGTTATTGCCTAAAAAAGACTGGTTTTCCAATTGAATTGATCACTGATCAATTAACCCTAAACTCACCCTATTTGGAGATAGCCCGACCCAGGTCGATCATTTACACAAAACCTGAAGCTTGAAAGAGTTAGTGGTATGCGGTAGGATAAATATATGTTTTGTTATATATATCTAACTCTGTAATCAATCTTGTTCGGAATAAAGGTGTTTGATTTATGTCATTATTATATTTGAAATAGTTAGGGGTATGCTCTTGGGGCAATCCTATCATTTGTTGTAAATTATTGACTGTATAATCATATCTTGTTCGTGATAAATGGTGTTTTTTTCTATTATATGCTTGTAATAACATGTTTTAATTACTTAATTATTTAATTTAATTATATTTAACAGAAAATCCATAAATGGTGTGTATGTGATGTCAATTACAAATAGTTGTAATCATAGGTATTTTATCACAATGTAATAAATACATCGTTTTAAATATTCCTAGTCAAGATGCCTCGAGATTGGATATCGATACATTCGTCGACGTTAGATTATGTAACGCTCTCTAAATGTTTGGTATTGTATTATTCATGACCGTTGAGAAAACCAAGGGGTTACATAATGATGGTTATTGGGTAACCATGGAATGACCCACGCGATAGTTTTCTGTTGGTTAATATGACTAAGGTCAAATAAAAAATATCGATGTGATAATATTACACGGTTCTCTTGACTTAAGAATAATGTTGATCTTCAATATGAACGCTCTGCTTTGATTATAGTTAAATTGTGTAACAACGTCCATCGAATGACTATAGTTGAATCTAGTGAAATATTGGGAGTGAAACACTATTCAAGAGAGGATTCATCTCCTCAATCATATGAGGTTAGCATCACGGTCAACTGAAGTCAACTCGAAGTCAAAATCTTTTACTAGAGTAGTTCGGTTAGTAATAAATGTTCACTACAACAAAAATGTTATATTACAACTGTAATTTTACAACGGTCACAAAATGACAATTGTAATAAATATTTTCTACAACTGTTTTTTTCTGAAAGTTGTAATATACTTATTTTTAACAACTCTTTTATTTTGTCAGTTGTAATAGATGTCTATTACAACATTTCTTTTATGTCAGTTGTAATATACTATTAAATAATAATAATAATTAATATAATTAAAAATAATAATAAATAGTAAATAATGAGTAATTATTAATAATTATTTTAAAATCTGAAATATTTAGTAATTAATAATTAAAAAACAGTAATTACTAATTAAAAATAGTAATTAATGTTTAAATAATTAATATTAAATATTTCGTTTATTAATAACCAATAATTTAGAATAAATATCAATATTAATAATTAATAATTAAAAAGTAATAATAAATAGTTAATAATTAAGATGTAATAGTTAATAAGTTATATTTAATAATTAAGTAATTAGTTAATTATTAATAATTAAGAAGCATATTTATAAGTTATATTTAATTATTAAAAAGTAATATTTAATAATTTAATAAAAAATCCATTCTTAATATAATTTTTCAAAAAATCAAAAAAATTAATAATAAAATAATCAACGATTACTTTTTATATTTAACAATTTATTATAATTAGTTATTAATAATTAGTAAATTATATTTAATATTTATTAATTACATTTAATAGTCAATAAATATAATTAACAATTAATAATTAATACTAAATAATTAATAGTTAATATTAAATAATTAATTTTAATATTCAATTAATTTACAATTTTAACAACAAAAAATTTAATAACTAACATTGAATAATTTATTATTTAATGTTTAATAATTAATAATTATAAATGACATTTAACAAAATTCAAAAAATTTAAGTTCTCCAAAATAAAATTTAAAATGCTCATAAAACGCAAAATTAAAAGAAAATTAGAACTTTAATAAATTCCAAACTTTATAATGATTAAAAAATATAGAAAATTTCAAAGTGCATCTATATTTCCATATGCATTCGTATTAGTACTTCTATAATATAACTCATTTAAATGCTTGCTTTTGTAACTTACTTATTTTATATGTACAACTTTATTTTTGGTTTTAAATAATAAATACTTTGACTCCAAAACTAAAAAGTTTCCTCCACCCCAAAGTTTTTGGCTTCAAAACAAAAAAAAGTTTCCCTCCTCTCCGAAATTGTCACGCGCACAAATTTTTGGCTCCAAACAAAGCCAAATTTTCACATAAGAACCGCCTATCTTCTTGTCTATCCCTCGTCAGTTTCCTTATTTCCCATTCTATCCCTTATCACTATCCTCCGCTTACACCATCTACAATTTTCTTCATCTCGCCAGCAGATCTAGTTTTTCGATCTAAAAGTAAACCTCAAAATCCCTCCTTCCACTTTCTTTTTCTTTTCTTCACAGTAAACATTGCCTACCATTTTTTAATTTCCTATTTCCTTTCAGATCTAGAGGTGGGGTAAATACTGGCGTGCGAGAAGTCGGATGTAAATGACAAGGCTGGTGGTTGGCGGAAGCTGTAAGTTGATGAATCTGGGTGCGGTTCTGCTGATTGCCGAGATGGATTTCGATACGAAGACGACAAAGTGGTAATTTTGTACTTATTTTTTGGCTCACTAATATCAGTATAAATTATGTAGGGTACTATAGATTATAAATGTTCTACTTTGATTTTGCTTGTTGTCTTGTGCATTCCTTTTTGGTCTACAGATCTATATAGTGATAGAAGATGCATATTATAGTTTGTGAACTTAAGCACCGTGTTTTACTAAGCTGCAGTTGGTTTTATCTCTTTCCATTCCTTGATTCAGATTACTAAAATGATATTTTTGTTGGAAAAATGATGGAGTTGCTAACGGTTGGAAATGAAATATGAAACTTTAAAGGAAAAAACGTCCCTTTGAGTAGTTGTACATAATTTGATTAAAACCGTTCTGGTATTGTGCAGTGGGTTGTAAAGATTAAACTCTATGTTAAGTTTGTTGAATTCTGTGCTTGCTATTTACATGTTAATCCCTTAATAGGTCTGTTTTTATCTTGGTTTCTGTTTAGACAACATGGTATGGAGATTTTTGGGTGGTCTGCATCCCAGTGTTTAGCTTTCTGAATTTAACCTTTTTGCAGTTCTCGAATTGCTTTGTAGTGTAGAATTGCTTGCTAGTTTTTAGTTGAGACCGAACCTAAAAAAGAATGGGTAAATTCGAACATTGTGAAATTAACAGATGGAAGTTTTATTGAACAAAAAGTTGTTTATGAATCGTGTCCATCAAAATGTAAAAATTATTTATGTTTTGGTCATTGTAATATTCAATGTCTGATGGTTAAGGCTAGTCAGAGAAAACTTCTTAAGGATAGAGTAGTGCACCAGATAAAATTAACAACCCAAATGATGCATCTAAAGTTAGGCATGACAAAATTAATCTGGTATACAATTTAACAGAATCCTAATGTCACGATAGTTTGTAAATATGGGTCCTTGGTGTTTCAAGGAGAAAAGCGACTTAATTTTAGAGAATAATACAGAGTTTAATGTTCTGTTCGCAAACACTAATAGTACCATTCAGCTTGATAAACATAGCAATGATTTTAACATTCCTATTCATGAGAACCATACAGAGAATGACTCTGTTTTCATTTCCTATGAAGATATTGATCCCTCAGTTTTATCAATTACAGTGAAGGCCGTCGATACTTGCAAGTCTGAAGGAGTTTATGTTTTGGGTGGAGTTCAAGTCTTGCTTTCATAAGCTAGTCGAACCTGCACTGACACGTTCATACCAATTCAGGCTTACAAAATGGTCTACCTCATGAGTAGCTCATTAACAGTGGTATGGACATTGATTCGTCATTGGGAGAGGGGACTTTTCACCAAACTTTTACTCAACCTCCTGAAGTGCTAACGGAGAGTGCTTATGCTAATAGAGGACATGCATTTTTACTAAATAATTAGTTGAGTGCATTATATTTTGTATATCCAAAATACCATTCCTTACATGCTGCAAACAAATGTTTGCATGTGCACATTTAAGTTAGAGAATAATGGAACCATATATTTGTATTATCTTGTGATATCTGCCTTTTTGTATATTTTATTCTACCATCTATTGCCACAGGGCATTACAGCTACCGGTGTAAAATTGGATGGATTATTTTTTGGTGATATAGGAACACAGTTCAAAAATGGTAAAACTGCAGTTGATGTCAAAGTCAATACCAATTCAAATGTAAGACCATCTTCCACTTTTCATTTGCTTATTTTACAACTCTGATGATGACCCTCAACTAACTGCCATGGAATATGCCTTTTATTTGGGATCTTAGTAGTCATTTGCTTTTTTTGGTCTCATGTAATTTTTCCAAATAGGTATCAACAACCATTACTCTTAATGAAGTGGTCGATGGTGGCAAAGTTATACTCAGTTTTAAGTTGCCTGGTCACAAATCCGGAAAGGTAAACAACTCAAAGTCCAGAAATATTGAATGTTAATTATAGATAGCCGATTACATTAATGTCACCAGACAATGTATGTTTTGTATTTATCAGACATGAAAATCTGATCATTTAAAGTTAGTTGGTAGTCTTGAGTTCAAAGTACTGAAGAACACAACATAGTTATTAGGACTCAGTCTGATCTGATCATCAACTATTGTACATAATATGTAGTCACTGAATGTCATCCATTTCTTGATCTGTAGAAATTTCGAGACGTGTATGCCGAATTTCGAGACGTGTACCATTGGAGAAGCTGTTGGATCAACCGTGGCTTGGCATAAAGACTTTATTGCCTTCGACTAGTGTACTTCCTTAGGGTATGCATTGTTTTGTGATACAAAATTTTATCTTTCTTATGTATTTTGTGTTGCATCGTTGTATTTTGGAATGGTTATGTTCAAATGATGTTTTGGTAACATTTTAGTTGGTGGTGTGAATATCTACTTTAGATTGTTGTGTTGGATATGTATTGTACTTTGTTGGAATATTATGATCATTAAAATATGAATGAATCCAGTTTAGTTATAGTTGCTGCATCAATATATGATTTCTATGATTATTAATATGTACTGCTGCATGTAAATATTATTTTTGGATTTAAATCGCAACTGCCAATTATAGTTGTAATACAGTATATTACAACTGTCAGAAAAAGTTGCAAAACATAAGAAATCACAAGGGTGGGTAACAGTTGTAGTAGAGATTATTACAACGGTTATACCGTAGTTGTTATAAGTAACTGCAACAGTCAGAAGCAGTTGTAATAACATATATCACAACGGTTTCTTGCAACATCGAAAAACAGTTGTAAAAAGTTTTAGTCTATTACAACTTCTTAATATACGACGGTGCTCCTATCGTTGTAATATGTCATTTACAACTATTTTCCACCGTTGTAATATGGTGATTCTGTTGTAGTGGTTATTATTGAACCAAGGAATTTGTGTTTGGACTATAAAGTTAAATATAGATGATATTAGAATTTTGACTATTACCAAATTTCATAAGTCCTAATGTGATATAGTTTTGATGAAGAGAATTGGTATAAATAATTGTCACTGCCCGGGTAACGCTTAAATAAGTAAAATTGGACTTTACCGAAGATATGCAAACGATAAATATGGCTATAATGTCACACCACCTGCTAAGTGATGTGTGAACGCTGATATTCGAATTGTTCGATATTAATAGCATACCAAATCTATATCTAAGAGTCACATATCTAAAACGTTGAATGCTCATGTTACCATCTGATTTAATTAATTATATTTATTATAAATTAATTAATATTTATGAAATATTAACTATAAAATTTTATTTAATTTGTATTGATTAATATTAAATATTGTGTGTAGAATATCTATAAACACAAGCATCGATATACGATACCGATGTGCATTTAAATTAGAATTAAATGCAATTTTTATTAGTCGTGCTTGAAGTGATTTTGAGACCCATAAGGGAGCCTATTGTAGGTGGCTATAGAGGGCTAGGGAAGCCGGTCATGTGATGGCATGTGTAGGGTAGAATTTGAATTAAAAGAGGTGAAATGGTAAGAGAGAATGGTGGATCTAGATCCTCATTTTTCTCCTTAGAATCACTCTTATTTAATCACCTCTAACCCTCATATTTGGGATCTCTCCTTTTGCTCTCTCCCAACTAGCAAGGCCGACTATTCAAGACCCTCTCCTCCTGTAGTTCAAGCTTCTAAACACTTAAATTAAATCAAAATTATACACCGATGATAGCTGCAGTTGGTAGCTTTATCAAATGGTTTGAATATCGAATCAAGCCTATCAAGGAGCCATTAGATTCAATGTTTCAAAATGTTTCATCAAGGTTATAGATAAGGTTAATTTTTACATACATACATACATGTATATATCCACATACAATTATTCGTATAGATTATACGCTTAGATAGTATTTCATTACCGCAAACCTATATATGTTGGTGTTGTCTTCATTAGATGAAATTATATATGTGTATAAAAAAATTTATACATATATACATACATATTGCTTATGACCAAAAAAAGAAAAATATTTTCAAATATCATAATATTAAAATGATTTTAAAATAAATACTTTTATATGACGTATGTTTTATATTTGTTAACATATGTATATTATAGTTTTCTTAAATATAAAAAAACAATTTTTTCATATATAAATATATTTTAAAACCCACATATATGTGTGTGTGTGTGTTTATATATATATATATATGTGTGTGTGTGTGTGTGTGTGTTATTCAATTTAAATGTTTTATCCATTATATAAAATCATATATATAAATGCCATAAAATATATGTATATTAATATTTAATATAATATGTATAATTTTAGAAATGTTTTTGGAAATTAAATAGAAAGGTTTTTTGTATTGATTTTCGTTTTAAAAATAGGATTTTTTTAAAACAATTTTAAATCCTCAAAAAAAATTATCGCTTGAATATGTAAGTATATAATTTTATTTATTTACTAATTTATATTATAACATATTTTTGTGTATGTGTTATATATATATAATTTTAATATTATTCTAAAATACATATTACATGAATATATTTAAAAATATTTTTTTAATTTGAAATTAATATATTTATATATACATACTTATATATTATACTATATTATTTAAAATTAATATATTTTTGTGTACATGTTACATCACCATATAGATATATATACACAAATGTAAAATATACTTATATAATGCTTATATTTCAAAATACTATTTTGTAATAACATAAAACTATATATATATATATATATATTTGTATATGCACATATATATTTGATAGCACACATGTATATAGAGGGCTAATACGTTTGTTGCGATGTAAATTCCAACATTTGTACATGGTCATGTTAAACCATGTACACCATTTATGTTGCACGTACACACATATGTTTATATGATACACATATTTTATTCCAAATTATTATAAATATAACATTAATATAAAACTTTATATTATAAATTAAATAAAATATTGATTTTATTTAAAATAAATTTAGACTTCATAGGCCCAATAAGATTCAAATGCAACAAAATTTTGAAATTTACTCATTTACCCCATTGTATGCTAGCTCGGATCTAACAATAATATTAGAGCTCAATAGCCTATGCGATTTAAATTAGTCATGTTATGGCTAACTAGTTAAGTTTACCCATTTAGTAAGATGTCTAGAAAAGTAGTGTCGAAGGTTGGGTTTGGGTAATCAAGTACTCTACCCTACTTGACTACCGGTCTGGCCCAAAAAGTAAAAGTATGCCCAAAAGGTTGTCCTTAATCGAAAATGCCAAATTTGAATTGGGCATTGGGCTAATTTTCAAAACTTTTTTAAAATTAAAATAAATTTAAATTTTAAAAAATCAAATTAAAATAAGAAATATATATATTATAAATATTATAATATAATTTTTAAAAAATCGTTATGAAAAAATAATAAATATATTTTAAGAATTTTAATATTAATAAGATTAATAAAATTAATTAATTAATTAATAGTTAATTCGTTAAATAAATACAAATAAGATATATTATGAAATATGTTACATTGGCTTGAATTATTTAAGGTAATGTAAGTGTGTGTGTGTATAATAAGAATTTCCAAAATTTAAAAAACATTTAATTAAAATTATTTAATTAAATAAATTAATTAAAATTTAATAAATATATAATAAAATACACACGCATATATGTATGTATGTATGTATGTATGTGTATATATATGTATGTATGTATATAAAGATATATTTACATAAATGTAAGTGTTATGGTATATATATTTAATATAAAATGTTATAATCGAATAATATAAAATTAATTAAAATGTTAATTAATTAAATTAATTAAATAAGATTTGATTAATATAATGTTATATCTAAGACTATTAAATAAGTAAATTAAATTACAAAAGCTATAAAATAATGAAACTCATATAATATGAAAGTATAAGTTAAAGGTGAACATTAAGGAAACCATAAATAGGCTTAAGGAGTAAATACATACGTATGGTACGTATACCGTGATTTCTGATGTGTCTAACACTTGAATCACAAGGTTATTTCATAAGAAATACATTATCTCGTAAGTCGATATCACTCTAATTATAATTTATTAAAGATTATGAATCTTTAATATCATGTTGTCCTTTACCATTTATGTTTGTACCAAAAATGGGCACAACAATCTTCGGAAGTTTTTGAAGAGATAAAAGTGAAGAATGAAAATTAAAACTGTGGGTTATCTAACAAAAACTCCAAGTAACAGAAAGTAAATTGCAAAGACAAGCGATTTAGAGTGGTTCGGCGTTTTGCCTACGTCCACTATGAAGTTTTATGATTTTATTGCTCGATACTTGAAGATCACAATTCTTTAAGCTGTAATACAACTGAAATTATAAGCTAAGTCTCAATCTAAAGCAGCGGTGGTGTTCTGGAGTAAATTTGGCAGAATCTGGGTGCTCTTTAGTACTTAGAATTGTCCGACCCCTTTTCTGAATGACCAGGGGCTCTATTTATAGGTGTAGGAGGCTGATATTTCGCCTAAAATTCAGGGAGACCAGTTCTGGCTCGTGAGGGGGCCCACATGGCCGAAATCTGGAGATCCGGGCCCACTTTGGGATCGATTCGACCCTTGGTTCGAATCGATCAAGAAATCATCCAATCGAGCTGAAATTTGGCGTGAACATCCTTCATTATGTGTTTGAGCTTCTGTGAAAATTTCATGTCATTTGGACTTGTGGATCTTGAGTTATGATCGATTCAAGGTCAAGCACTCGGCTGAAATGCATCTTCGAATCGATCCCCTTTTGACTTGGTTCCTTCGAATCGATCACTCCGCCTCCAGGTGTTGGATTCGAAAGTACGCTCGTTCGAATCGAGTAGGCTATGCCGTATCCACTCGATTCGAAGTTATTCCTACTGAATGGATTCGAAGACCCTCTGCCTCGTTGGATTCGAATAGAGGACATGCTCGATGGAGTCGAAGCTGAGCTACACCTCCTGGATTCGAAGCAAGGTTACGCCTCCTGGATTCGAGGCTCCTTCTCTTTATGGATTCGAGGTGTAGAAATTCGTTGGATTCGAACAGGGGCGAACTCGATGGGTACGAAGTCGATGGAGTCGATCTTGATGGATTCGAATGGATCTTGCTTTGATGGATTCGAACGACATTCCCACCTCATCGATTCGAACATAGGGTCCTTTTATGGATTCGAGTACAAGGCTGCCTTCTCCATTTTCCGTTGGTGATATCTCGAATGTACGATCTCGGATTGACCCGAAATTTGGAACATTGGTTCCCAGGACTCTACTTGTCGTGTCTTATCAATTGTAGCCCGATCCGGACTCGGGCATAATTCATCGATTTCTGGGGGTATCCAGTGGTCACTCGATGTCAAGGATGCATAATCCATATCCTCTAGTCAATTCCTTGATATCTCGGCCTTGCCAAAAGGCAGGATAACATTTGCCCCCCAAAGTACGTTTTGTGTAAACATGACGTGCTTTGAAAAGCTACAATCTATCGTTGGACAATTAGGACATGCTTTACCGAAAGTTGTATTCTGTATCGTTGTAATTGACCACTGAATGACCATGATTGGCTGTTTGTCTGACTTTAGTTGACGTCGCGTGATCGCAAGTCGTTGCCAGTTCGGTTTGTTATCGAATTCTGCATCGATCCTCTCCTGAATCGATTTGAGATTCGAGTTTAAACGGTGTATTGATGATTGTCCATGACTACTCCTTGGTATCGATCCTCTCCTGAACCGCTGTACAAGGTAGACAAGTAACAATTTTTATATTCGAAACGATGCGTTTATTCCCATTCGATCGTTTTTGACGGATTCGAGAGTATTACTCGAATTGATACTCTTCGTCATGCTACAAGTCGATAGTTTTGAAGTCGGCACTCCGAATCGATGGGGCACAGCGACTTTGATTCATCTTCGGTTAACTGCCTCGAACCGATGGAACTTCGAATCGATGGTATCTGGATGGATGCGAAGCTTGGATGGATTTGGAATTGAGGGATTCGAACTTGACTGTTCGAATCGATGGAGTCGAACGTCCCCCTAACCCTTTTGACGCCGTACTTCGAATCGATGTGATGGATTCGGAGGAAAGGTCTCGAAGTTGTTTGGTATATATATTTGAGTCTGAATCGACGAAACCATCTGGTCAGCTTCGAATCGATGGATGCCTTGCAGTGATCGATTCGAAGATATCCATTCGAATCGATGGGCTGGACCCGTTAATTCCGGTTGCGCTTGACCGGGAGGCGAATCGTCTCGCAACCCCCTATATATACCGGGGTTCTGTTTCACTTCCGCTTTTTACTTTTTACTGTCGCTACTATCTTCTCTTCGAATCGATCTTTTAGAGCTAAAAACAATCTCATCTTCCACGAGTCGATCAAACTCCTTCAAGCTTCCCTCGTAATCACACAAAATCAGGTAAACATGGAATTAAGTCGAGTCGAGAACGATGGAACTGGGAATCTTCGTTTTGGTCTTCAACTTTGTCTTCCGAAAACTTCGAAAGGTCGTGAGATTTGAATGAAATGGGTCGAATCGAGGGTTGAAACATGGGGTAGTTCGAATCGATCCTAAGTACGGGGCCTTCGAATCGAGCTTGCTAAGGGGAGTGGTTTGTATCGATCGATTTGATCGATTCGAAGCGGTGATCCTGAGATCGACTCGAAGGTACTGATCATGATCGATTCGAAGCATATCGATTCGACTTGCTTCGATTCGAGGTGATCGATTCGAACCACTCCACTTCAGGGAATGCAACTTTTGTGACTTGCCCAATGGATTCGAAGTGTTGATCTATCTTTAATCAAAATTTAACGAACTTAATGAAAAATCAGCATACGCGACCCCGACGAGCTTCGGCCTTGTCTGATTGAACTTGACTATTGAACTACACTTGACTTCCTCTTGAAGCTCGTCGATGGAACCATGACCTAACCAAAAAACATAACAGACTTACTCTTGAATTGGTCGGTAGTAACTGGATGGCGGGGATATGACGGTCAGTGATGACGGTCATTTCCAGTCTTGATTTCCATAGTTTCATCATTCATACATCTTGTTAAATTTGCTTGAGTAACGCACAACACTTGCACTGCACGCCACATTCATACACGCTACACTAGGGAATGCACGGGCTCTTTATGTACATAACATTTCTTTATGATGAGTTAGTTAATTATGGAATCTTCGAGCTCCCAACAACAAGAGGTACAGAGCTCGACTCCTCCGGTGCTTGAGATTCCCGATATTCCTGCCGATGTAATCGATCCAGCTCCAGATGAATTGCCAGAGGCTATATTTATCGAGGACCCCGTTGACTCTGTCCAATCTAACATTTCTGAATCCTTATTGGGCCGAATTTGCTTGAAACATAACATATCTCTAGATGATGTGTTATTACCCAGTGCCGCTGATAGACCGCACAATCCGCCTGAAGGATATACAGCTTTCTATCGCCATGCTTGCGCGGCCGGAACTCTCCCTCCTGTTGAGTCAATATTTTTATAGAGTTTTGATTTCTGACAAAGGGATAAGCCGTGATCGACAAAAAGAAGTTATTCATTGTTTTAAAGAGACACAAAGAGCTCCATACATTAGAGGTTGATTATTTGGTATGTTAGTAGTGTTATTTATGTTAAAATCTATCCTCAAATAATCTCATAACTTCAATCTTTGAATATAAATGTATATATGTATGAGTGCACATTAACTGTGCAGTCTGGGCTAAACCAGTCGACCGGTTTAAAACAAGGCGGTCGACCGTTTCTGCCCAGAATGCACAGATAACGTGCACAAGTGTACATAACGTATATATATTCAAATTCCTGTCTACTGGTCCATTTTGACCTGTCGACCGTTTTCAAACAGAAAGCAACCTTTCGTACAGACACTTCCTTTTCTTCAACGGTTGCTTCTCTTTCTCTTCACCAATGATCATGACCTTTGTTTGTATCTTTTCACAAAGGGTTACAACTGTTTATTTCTTATATAAACATCATGAAATCATTATTCCAGATAACCAATTCTATTATTCTAATCTCTATTCTATTGATCTCTGTCTTGAACTCTCAAACATTTCAATTGCTTATTGAATCATTGAAATTATTTCATATCTTTTGATTCAATTAAGTAATATACTTCCTTCAATCTTCACAAACATCATTCACATACTTTGAGGATAAGATTATAGGAAGGGTGTACTACAAGTGACAAATCAGTGTTATCAAGAGCACAAGTTGTCAACGACAATTGTATTTGTTTTTGTTGAAGTCCTCAGTGTTGTAAGAGGCACGAAATCCCGTTCGGCTGTTCGGGTGTTGTAAACCTGTTCCTCCGGGTGAAGCGAGGTAGTTGGTTGTGAAAATCCAGATAGGAGTCTGGGACTGGACGTAGGACGGGAGGTCCGAACCAGTATAAAAATCCCTGGTGTGATTTTTACAGTTTACTGAATTTACTATTCTATATCTGTGAATTGCTATATAGTTAGTTTATTGAATATTTACTTGTATAGCAATTGTAAATAACATTCCGCATATATTAGTCTGTATTACACGATCCATAATTAGTGTGCACAAGCGTACACACTTTCATTTGGTATCGGAGCACGGTCATCATATAACCGTAACACCGTTATTTGATATATTCTTGTAATATGGCAAATAACGCAAGCACTAGCACTAACACTTACACGGAAGGTCAATCAACACAAAGACCTCCGTTCTTTAATGGTCTCAACTATAGCTATTGGGCTACACGTATGTCATTTTTTATGCAATCAAATAGCTATGATGCTTGGAATGCTACTCAAAAAGAAATAGTGAATCCAACAACTGAATATTCAGAATGGACAACGGCTGAGAAAACGGCAGCAGCCGTAAATGCAAAGGCAATAAATATGTTGTTTTGTGCATTAGACCAAAATGAATATAACCGTGTTAGTATCTGCACTACTGCATATCAAATTTGGCAAACGCTGAAAACCACTCATGAAGGTACTAACAAGGTTAAACAAGCCAAAATAGCCATGCTGAAAAGTCAGTTTCAAATTTTCAAAATGAAACCGAATGAGACAATCAATGATATGTATTCAAGGTTTCAAACTATTCATCATGCACTTATCGGATTAGGACAAAAATATTCAGATTTTGATGTTGTTTCAACAGTTCTACATTCTCTGACTAGTGAATGGGAAGGAAAAGTATTAGCAATTGAAGAAGCTAATGACCTTTCCATCATGAAGCCAGATGAATTGATAGGAAATTTAATGTCCTATGAAGCAAATTTGCAGGCTAGAAAAGAACAGAAAGAAGAAAAGAAAAATATAGCATTTCATGCTGAGAAAGATGAAAATGAATCAGATTCTGAAGATGAAGATTTGGCATTCATTGCAAAAGGATTCAAAAAATTCCTAAAATATCGAAAAGCCAGTCGTTACAACAAAAGGAAACCTGGATCAAACAAACCATCTTCATCAACTATAGAATGTTTCAACTGTCACAAAAAGGGGCACATGCAGAAGGATTGTCCAGAACAGAAGAAGAAGTCAGAAAATGATAAATTCAAACATAAGAAGGACAAGTCAAAGAAACGAGCCTTCTCAGTAACATGGGATGATTCAGACTCATCCTCATCTGAAAGTGAAAGTGATCCGGAGAATGAACAAGCTAATGTTTGTTTTATGGCAACAGAAGATGAGGTACAAATTCCTACATTTGATGAATTACTTGATATTAATTCTGAATTGATAGTCAAATATAAAGACATAAAACGTCAATTAAAAGTAGCCAAAGCAGATTTGAGTAGAGCAGAGTTTGAACGAGATATGTTAAAAGATGAGAAGAAAATATTAGAAGAAGAACTTGAAAAACTTCAAGAATCATCATCTAATGTTGACTCTCAACTATCTCTTTTGAGTCAAGAAATTGAAACTCAAAAAGAGAAAAATGATGCTCTCACTACTGAAAATCATGAGCTTAAGGCAAAAGTTAAAAATCTGGACCTAGAAAAGGCGAGCTTACAAACTAAGTTAGATGACATTACTCAAAATGTTTCTAACTTTAACAAAGGTCGAGAAAATTTGACAAAGATCATTGAAATTTCACAATCTGTTTCAAATAAACAAGGTTTGGGATATAAGAAACAAGAAACCAAGAAACATCTTGGTAATGAAAGGAAAAAGAAAATACAAAAGACTGAAGTTAAGAAAAATCTTAGTTTATTATATTCCAAACCAAAACCAGTTGTGAAATTTCATAAGAAAAATGTCAAGACTATCAAAATATGGGTTCCTAAAACAAATAACAATTTGATTAGGAACAAATATATTCAGAATTTCATGAATACTGTGCATTATAATTCTAATTATGTATATAAAGGGGATACCGGACCCGTATGGGTTTGGATTCCTAAGATCTAACTCTTAGGACCCTATAAAAAGTGGGTACCATGGTCTTAATTATATTTTTTGCAGGTACCACTTAAGAAAAGAGGAAAATGGATATTCTGGTTGATACGTTCCTATATTATTCCATTATCTATTACTCCTTTTTGTCGATGACAAAGGGGGAGAAAGAGCTAACAATTATTTGCAGGAATATATATATATATATAAATAATACAAACAAAATCTCAGGGGGAGATCACATATTCAGGGGGAGATTCAGAGTTTCAGATATATGTTGTCATCAATCAAAAAGGGGGAGAATGTTGAGTCAAGATTTTTATAGAGTTTTGATTTCTGACAAAGGGATAAGCCGTGATCGACAAAAAGAAGTTATTCATTGTTTTAAAGAGACACAAAGAGCTCCATACATTAGAGGTTGATTATTTGGTATGTTAGTAGTGTTATTTATGTTAAAATCTATCCTCAAATAATCTCATAACTTCAATCATTGAATATAAATGTATATATGTATGAGTGCACATTAACTGTGCAGTCTGGGCTAAACCGGTCGACCGGTTTAAAACAAGGCGGTCGACCGTTTCTGCCCAGAATGCACAGATAACGTGCACAAGTGTACATAACGTATATATATTCAAATTCCTGTCTACTGGTCCATTTTGACCTGTCGACCGTTTTCAAACAGAAAGCAACCTTTCGTACAGACACTTCCTTTTCTTCAATGGTTGCTTCTCTTTCTCTTCACCAATGATCATGACCTTTGTTTGTATCTTTTCACAAAGGGTTACAACTGTTTATTTCTTATATAAACATCATGAAATCATTATTCCAAATAACCAATTCTATTATTCTAATCTCTATTCTATTGATCTCTGTCTTGAACTCTCAAACATTTCAATTGCTTATTGAATCATTGAAATTATTTCATATCTTTTGATTCAATTAAGTAATATACTTCCTTCAATCTTCACAAACATCATTCACATACTTTGAGGATAAGATTATAGGAAGGGTGTACTACAAGTGACAAATCAGTGTTATTAAGAGCACAAGTTGTCAACGACAATTGTATTTGTTTTTGTTGAAGTCCTCAGTGTTGTAAGAGGCACGAAATCCCGTTCGGCTGTTCGGGTGTTGTAAACCTGTTCCTCCGGGTGAAGCGAGGTAGTTGGTTGTGAAAATCCAGATAGGAGTCTGGGACTGGACGTAGGACGGGAGGTCCGAACCAGTATAAAAATCCCTGGTGTGATTTTTACAGTTTACTGCATTTACTATTCTATATCTGTGAATTGCTATATAGTTAGTTTATTGAATATTTACTTGTATAGCAATTGTAAATAACATTCCGCATATATTAGTCCATATTACACGATCCATAATTAGTGTGCACAAGCGTACACACTTTCATTTGGTATCGGAGCACGATCATCATATAACCGTAACACTTTCACCTCCTTTCAATCAATATATCAGAGGGATGCTATCATATTTAGGAATCGCTCCTTCACAACTTCATCCCAACGGGCACGCGTTGCTGAACAGTGCCTTTGTCATATTTATCGACTGTCTCTTTCGCCCGCCAAGGCCAACTGAGATTAGACATATATTTAACTTCAAGAGTAGGGGTGATAGTCCGTCTTTTACATTTCTGGAGGTAGTTAGAAATTGCCAAGTTGTTGTCGGAGCCTGGACCCGACTAAGTTATTTCAAGAACGAAGGGTTCTATGTTCGATGCCCTCCGGGTTTTGCTAGGCGATGGTTGTCTAGACGTAAGCGCCTTAACCTATTCTCTTGACCAATAGCTTTTTGGCGTTAGTATTGACATCTTATTTCTTTCACAGCCATTATCTCCAGACCCGATGGTGGGTACTTCAAGGGTATAGTCCGAAGTCTTCAAGAAGTTCCGAGTGAGCTAAGACATATCGACTCGGTGATGAATGACTATAACTTAAGAACTCTTGGTCTGATCGAAACCAATCAAAGTATAGTTATCGAAGGGTTGGAAAAGCCCGCCTCCAAGAAGGAAAGCAAAAAGAAAACCAAGAAGAAAATGGCGAAGAAAACGCTCGGAATCACCATAACAGAAGCGAGTGACGAAGAAAGAACCCATACAGATTCGGAGCCGATGGCTGATCTCTCGGGAAACTTTGAAGAGTCGGGAGAAAAACGGAAAGGCAAGGCCGCCGTTTCCAAAAAACTTAAGTCCAAGGGGTGGAAATCTGTAGATGTGTCTCCTCCCACTTCCGGAGTCATGATTTCTGAGGCCGCCCCTTCTCATTCGAGAAATTCTTTCAAAAGGCTTGACGATATTCCTATCCCAGATTATATATCGATTTCTCATAATCCTGGGTTGGAGGAATTTCAAGATGTCCTAAATATGAACGAGCCCTTTCCTTTAAGTGCGGTCAACACTTCCGGTCGGTTTGGGGGTTTACACATTTACACACACTTCCACAGCACTTCATGACTTTTGCATAGTAAGCATTGCTTTGTCGGATCCTAATCCGTAATTCTTTTTTATCGCAGGTGAAATGTCAGGCAGAGGATCTACTCTGGATAGGCTCCGTAATGTGCGCCAATCTTCTCCATATTATGATTTCCGCAGGAGAGAGACAGATAGGGATCACGGGCGAGGCTATTCAAGTCAAGAACGCTATGATAGAGATAGAGATTACTCGCATGGCCGCTCTGGCCATGATTATTCTGACAGAGATCGGGGGCACCAGCACCGATCCCGATCTCGTTCTCCTCCGCCTCCTAGGGCCCCGGTTGATCTTCCCAGGCCTCCTCAACAGCAACAGCCGCCTTCTCAATCTTCTCGGCCTGATACTCAGCGGCCAAGAATGGAACCGACAACAGCCGTTATAATAGAACAAGCTCCGGCTGAGTTGACAAGTGAGGGAGCCATCAAACTTGCGCAAATGAAAAGAGATTTTCCTAAAATTTGTATGGATGCTTATGTCTTCCCTCCTAATCTTAAAAGAATTCCTCCGGATGCTGAGAACATTGCTCATAATTATATCCGTGACTTCTATGCTCAGTACAAGGAGTGGTACAAAGCGGCAGCGAAAGCATCGAAGGTAGCTTTTGACCGGGCGAGGATCATTGAGGAACGTGATGCTGACATTGTTAAACAGAAACGTATTATTCAGGTTCTTCAATCCGAAATGGAGACGCTCCGAAAGTCAGAGCTTGAAGCATTTCAGAAACATGAGGATGCCGTGGCCAAACTGGCGAGGATGCAACAGGAACACTGCGCCACGGTAGAAGAGATGGGTCACCGCAACACCACTATTGCAGCTGAGCGAGACTTAGCCATTAAGGAGTTGAACGAGCTCAAGGCCAAGTTTGCCGAAATGGTGAAGGAGAAGGACGATGCAAACACCACTGCCCAAGAGGCTTGCGACCAAGCTGTATCTCTTAGAGCCGAACTTACGGCGGTGGCGGCTAAGTCTAAGTCCGCGGAAGCAGAAATTCAAGAAAAGATTCTGGAGGAGCGGTCCAGGATGGACGCTGAGTTTGATGATCTCTTGGTCACGTACAACGCCAATGTGCTGGAGCACAGAAATTTAGCGTGGCTGGGAGATGACGCCATGATTCTTTACAACGCCTGGACCAGGCTGGTGGAGGAGAAGAGAGCAGCACATCCAGATGAAACACTTGATGACTTTGAGCTCGAGATGCGCTTGCTCATTGAAGATGAAAGGAGAACTCTCCATGAAGCGGTGATTTCCTTGGCAAAAGAGAGACTTGGTGTTCAACCTTTGGAGACAGGCGAAGGCTCGGGGATCGTGCATCACGAGGCAAGTGTTGAAGCTGTTGTTCCAACATTGCCCAAAACCACTGGTGCGGCAGATCCTCCGTCCGTTCCTGCATATAACCCTGACCAACCGCTATTATCTTCCGCCGATGATTCTGCCCATGTTCCGGTCCAGACTAAGGAAGGTATTTGAACGCTTCCCGCATTTTAGTTGTGAAGAACCTTAAGCAACACACTTGGCTAACAATCTTCGCTTTGTCGCATTTCAGTGACTGAAGTCGTTGTTTCTGCGCCTCTTGCACTATCAGTTCCATATCAAATGCAAGGGGCTGTTTTTACTGAAGCCATCACGACTTCTACCTTAGTTGGCGAAGAGGGAGATGCAAACATGTTTTCTTTTAGCGCTTAAATGATTGAGGAGCTTCTTAATGAACCCATCAATCCCTCCGTCAACCCGTCCGATGCTATGAGTGCGGCTGCTCTGGCCGTTAGTTCATCTATGCCAGCTACTGTCGCATCTGATGCGGCCCAAGCATCCCGTGAGGACGAAGTTTTTGCTAAGATCGACGCCGAGATGGCAGTAGGGACTGCTAGTATGAATTCGTCAGGGCCTGCTCCATTAATGGTGATCTCACCGGGCGGTACTGTAGTTATCGAAGCTGCTCCTGCCCCACTCCCTGTTACTGCTCCCATGCCTTCAACTCGTCCTCCGAGAAGAATTTCCGTCGCCTCAAGCTCTGAGGAAGACGTTGATATTATGTCACTGCCGGAGGACAAGCCTGAAAAGAGTAAGCGGTTGAGGGGAAAATCAGGCAGCGGATCTGGCGGAGCTACCCCGAAGAAGAAAATAAGGAAGAAGAAAGATTGAACTCTTTCTTTAATTTTCCGCTGCATGGGGTAGTATTTTGTTGACTTTTCTGTAGTCGTGTATAGATGTGGATTCGGCTCCCACTAGTAGAAACTTTTTGAACCACTTTGTAATCAGATTCTTTCTGTTGATAGTGGAAATGAAAATTTATTCCCTTTTGTCTTCAACTTGTTATGTGTTATGGTTCTGCCCCCAGTATTGGGGATAAGTGTGAAGTTGACGTATGTTTATACTCCGCCTTGCGCTCTGGGAGTACGGAGTTAAGTAAATGTTTATACTCCGCCTCGCACTCTGGGAGTACGGAGTTGAGTAATGTTTATACTCCAGCTCGCGCTCTCGGAGTTTGGAGTTTGTTGATATTTATACCCAGCTCGCGCTCTCGGAGTACTCTGGGGTTTTGTGAATGTTTATACTTCGTCTCGCGCTCTGGGAGTACGGAGTTGAATGAATGTTTATACTCCGCCTCGCACTCTGGAAGTACGGAGTTAAGGAATGTTTATACTCCGCCTCGCACTCTGGGAGTACGGAGTTAAATGAATGTTTATACTCCGCCTCGCACTCTGGGAGTACGGAGTTAAGGAATGTTTATACTCCGCCTCGCACTCTGGGAGTACGGAGTTAAATAAAAAGTTTGTACCCAGCTCGCGCTCTCGGAGTACTCTGGGATTTTGTAAATGTTTATACTCCGCCTCGCACTCTAGGAGTACGGAGTTAAGGAATGTTTATACTCCGCCTCGCACTCTGGGAGTGCGGAGTTAAATGAAGGGTTGTCGTGTATCAACCCGTTTTTGGCCTGATGTGATGGCTTGCCCCCAAGCTCGGGTTTCATTTAGTGAGTGGTTGATTGCTTCATAGCCACTCCCTACTTGAATAAATTCCACTGTGTGATGGAATTTAGCTCTTCGTGCATCGTGATGTTGTACATTGTATTTAATGAATCACAGCTCTGGCTCAAAGAGATGGCATTTTATTGCTGAAATAAGAAAATATGGCAAAGTCAGTTGCCTTATTACAAATTCTAATTTCGAAATGCGAAAGTAAATTGCTGAATGAAAAACATAATGAAATAGATAAAGCCTGTCATATGTAGTAGCGACGGAGACTTTCGCTGTTCCAGGCCCTTGGTAAAACTAGACCGTCCACGGTTGATAGTTTGAATGTGCCATCCCCAAGTCTTTGTGTAATCGCGTACGGTCCTTCCCAATTTGGTTTCATGTGTGAAGGGACCGGATAGATTCTCTTGAGGACAAGATCGCTGAGTTCAAAGGTTCGGGGTCGAACTTTGGTATTATACAACCGGGCGACTCGACTTCGGTATGCGGCCGCTCTCAAATCAGCTTCTTCCTGTTTCTCGTCTAATAGATCCAAAGATTCAGCGAGTAATATAGCATTTGTTTTTGGATCGTAATAAGTTACGCGGTGAGAAGATACTTCTGTCTCGACTGGAATAACGGCCTCCGAGCCATAAGATAAGGAAAATGGGGTGTGTCTGGTTGCGGTCTTGTGAGTTGTTCGATAAGCCCATAATGCCATAGGGAGTTCATCGACCCATTTGCCCCCAGCCTTTTCCAGTCGTTTCTTTAAGATGGATTTTATAACTTTGTTAACAGCTTCGACCTGACTGTTTGCTTGTGGATGCGCGACCGCTGAGAAATTTTTATGAATATGAAACCGTTGACAGAAATTCTTGAATTCTGAACTCTCGAATTGGGTTCCATTATCGGTGATGATGGTATGCGGGAGTCCAAATCGACAGATGATGTTGCGAACCACAAAGTTTATCACTTTCTTCGTTGTGATCGTTGCTAGAGCTTCGGCCTCGGCCCATTTCGTGAAGTAGTCAATAGCGACGATGGCGTACTTCGCTCCTCCTTTCGCCAGAGGTAAAGCGCCGATGATATCAATACCCCACATAGCGAACGGCCAAGGACTGACCATTTGAGTTATTTCGGTAGGCGGGGCTCTTGGAATTCGAGCGTGTTTCTGGCACTTGTCGCACTTTCTGGCATAGTTGGCTGCATCTCGGTTCACTGTCGGCCAGTAATATCCATATCGGAGTATTTTCTTAGCTAGCGCTTGTCCATCGGTGTGATCGCCACATTCTCCTTCGTGCACGTCTTGTAACACTCGTTTGACTTCGTCGTGAGCGATACACCGGAGGAGTGGAACAGAATAACCTTTTCTATACATGATCCCGTCCTGAACGATGAACCGTGAAGCTTTTCGTAGAACTTGCCTTTTCTCATTTCGGTGCTTAGGCAATATCCCACTCTCAATGTAATTTCGGTATGGGGTCATCCATGATTCTCTACAGGGAGAGGTTTCAAACACATCGCTCGTTTTTATTTGATCAATGCTTGGGGAGGACAAAGTTTCGACGGGGACTAATCCCATTTGCTGTGCCTCACCTGTGCTGGCTAACTTTGCCAATGAATCGGCCTTTTGATTGTGATCTCGTGGTATATAGTAAATGGCATAATAATCAAACTGATCCAGTGCTTCCTGAACTCGGACTAGGTAAGCAGCTAATCTTCGGTCTCTTGCTTGATATTCTCCCCGTACCTGGCACATAACCAACTGTGAATCACAATAAATTTCTATAGCGATAATTCTCAGATCTCTGGCAAGTCTTAACCCAGTCAATAGAGCTTCATATTCGGCTTCATTGTTGGTTGCGTGAAAATCAAATTTCAAAGCATAGCATATGGATCGACCTTCGGGGGTTTCTAGTACAACACCAGCTCCCGAACACCGATCGTTTGATGCACCATCTGTATAAAGTTTCCAAACATATTCAGGAGATTCGCTGGTTTCGGGTAAGTCGTCTGGAACAGTAAATTCAGCTATGAAGTTAGCTAGGACTTGCCCTTGAATGGCTTTCCGTGGAGCATAAGTAATGTCAAATTGACTCAGTTCGATATTCCACTTGAGTAACCTTCCAGACGTCTCAGGCCGCGTGAGGACCTGTCGTAACGGCTGATCGGTATATACAGTAAGCGGATGATCTTGGAAATAAGGACGAAGCTTTCTTGAGGCAATGACTAGGCAATAAGCCAGTTTCTCCAACCTTGGGTAATTTCTTTCAGCTCCGGTCAATCGTTTACTAACATAATAGACCGGTCTCTGCACTCGATCTTCTTCTCGGACCAGAGCGGCACTGATTGCATGCTCCGATACTGCCAGATAAAGGTATAACTGTTCGTGATCAACCGGTTTTGACAGAATCGGTGGCATAGAGAGATGTTGAACCAGCGATCGGAATGCACCTTCACACTCCATGGTCCATTCAAAGTTTCGTTTTCCCTTCCGGATCAAATCAAAGAAAGGAATGCATTTATCAGTGGATTTTGAAATGAACCTGCTTAACGCTGCTACCTTCCCGTTGAGACTCTGGACTTGCTTTATGGTCCTCGGAGTTTGCAAATTCCTTATTGCCCAGATTTTTTCGGGATTTTCTTCTATCCCACGAGCGTTGACGATGAAACCAAGGAACTTTCCGGACGCAACGCCGAAGTGGCACTTCAACGGGTTAAGCTTCATTCCATATTCTCGTAGGATGCGGAACATTGAATCTAAATCCCTGACGTGATCTGTGGAAAATCGGGACTTTACTAACATGTCATCCACATAAACTTCCATGGTCTTCCCGATCTGGTCAGCGAACATTCGATTAACCAAGCGTTGTTAAGTTGCTCCGGCATTCTTTAAACCAAAAGGCATGACTCTGTAACAGTAGAGTCCCAGATCGGTCACGAAACTGGTATGTTCTTGATCGGGTAGATGCATAGGTATTTGATTATAACCGGAATAAGCATCCATAAAGGATAACAATTCATGGCCTGCGGTTGAGTCTACGAGTTGGTCAATTCGAGGAAGTGGAAAACTATCTTTTGGACAAGCTTTGTTTAAGTCGGAGTAGTCGACACAAGTTCTCCATTTCCCATTCGGTTTTCGAACCATTACCGGATTTGACACCCACTCCGGGTATAGAGCATCTCGGATGAAACCATTTGATTGCAACTTGTCAATCTCTTCTTTAAGGGCGGCAGATCTCTCTAGATCCATACCACGCCTTTTTTGCTTGACCGGAACATGTCGCGGATCAATATTCAAGGAGTGACTCGCAATGCTTGGTGAGATTCCGCACATATCAGAGTGCGTCCAGGCGAAAACATCGAGATTCGCTTGGAGAAATTCAACCAATTCCTGTTGTATCTGTTTTCCCAGTTGAGATCCAACTTTTAGCACTTTTGAGTCGTCATCTTCACTGACTGGGACGTCCATAGTCAGTTCGGCTGGAGAAGCCTGATTCTCTTTAACTTCATCTTTATCTTCGTTATCTCTAGGGTCAAGATCTTTAAGGAATTAGTAGTGGTGCCCGGGCCGAGGCCCAGGCGCTAGTTGTCAATTATCGGTAAAACGAACGCAGAGAGATTCCTCTACGCCCTTTCCTTTCTCCTTCTTCTGCGCTTCACGCAATTCAGCAACGTAACAGGCTCTTCCTGCTGCCTGATCCCCTTGAATGACTCCAATCCCATGGTCAGTTGGGAACTTCAAAGTCAAACACCACGGGGCAATGGCTGCCCTGAATTCAGCAAGGGCTGGTCGGCCCAAGAATGCATTATACGGTGAAGCGATGTCTAGAACAACGAATTGCAGCAGTCGGGTTCTCCTGCGTTCTCCAATCCCCAGTTCTACTGGTAGTTCCACTATCCCAGTGGGTATCGTAGCACTCCCATTGAAGCCGTGAACTCGGGATTGGCAGGGTTTCAAGTCCTTTGCTTCCATCTTCATTAAATCATAAGCTCGTTTGAATAAAATGTTTACAGAACTCCCACTGTCGACCAGGATCCTCTTCATCCAAGCAGGACCAACCTGGGCGGATATGACCAATGGGACGATTGTTGGGGCTTCGATTTTGTCAGCGTCTCTACTTCTAAATATGATGTCATCAGACATTGTCTTTTGTTGTTTAGCCGGGGTTCCATCTTCACAATTACTGCAACATTCGAAGCTCGCATGCCTGATAGAGCTAGCATACGAATCCATTTCCCTCCAGCTTCTGTCCGCTGGATGAGGACCACCACTTATGGTATTGATAACTAGCCTCCCGCCTGTACGAGCGGGTTCCTCTTGTCTTTCTTGGTCTTGCGCACGGTTTGGGTTTGATGGGCCCGCACCACCAGACTGCGGTGCCCGCACGAATTGATCTAACTTTCTCTCCTTGATCAACTTTTCTATGAGATCCTACAAATGACGACAGTCATTAGTATTGTGGCCATAACTTTCATGAAATCTACAAAACTTCCCTGTCTGAATCTGCCTCTCTGATGACCGCTTCGGAGCGGGTTTTTTATACTGTTCAGTGTTGCAAGTTTGTAGGTACACATTTTCCAGCGATGTATTTAATGGTGTATAATTTTTGAACATCGGAGCCCTACGCCGTGGACCTGGATTTGGATCTCTTTTCTTATTCTGACCATCGTTACCTCTTTGCTGAGTTTGCTTGTTCTGTATGTTCAACTGAACTTTTCCGGAATTGCCACCAGACTGCTTAACCGCTACATTGCTTCGTATTCCTTCACTTCCGGGCTTCGCATCGTCCTGCTTCCTAGACTGTTTCGCGTCCTCTTGTCGTAAGAATTGAGCGGCTTTGGAGTAGAAATGGTCCAACGATGCGGGTGGTTTTCCAGCTAACCAGTTTCCAAACTCAGAATCGGGATCGATTCCCTTAGTCAGTGCCATTAAAATTGAGTTATCGTTGGGATTACTAATCTCCACACATGCCGCATGGAATCTCTCCAAGTAACGCCTTAACGTTTCCCCATGAGCCTGGGTAACATTGGACAGGGTGTTAACATCTTTGGGTCTAGCGACATGCATGCGAAATTGTTCAACAAATTTCTTAGCCAATTGATCAAATGAAGAGATAGATCTTGGAGGTAATCTTGTAAACCACATTGTTGCAATTCCTCCCAGGGAGATGGGGAAACTTCGACATTTCACCGCATCGTCGGCCCTTGCGGCGCTCATTGACCATTCATATTTCAAAATGTGTTGATTGGGATCAGAATTTCCTTCGTACATAGGGAGAGTTGGCATTCTGAATCGCCGAGGAGGTTCAGCGTATAGTATCTCGTCCGTGAAAGGAGTATGACTTCGAGAAATCCCCCAATCGTCGTTGGTAAGACCTTGGCTTTCGCGGATCATTTGACGTATCATAGTCGAAATGTCGGGCATTGCTACATTTTGAGCCTGCTGAGCTAAGGTGTGGTCGGGTTCCACATCGCGAGTTCGGACCGGGCGCTGTCGACGGTCCAAATTTCGCTTCCTTGGCTCAGCGTCTTCTGGGACGTATGGTTCAGGAGTACGCCCACGTTGCTGATTATTTGGCTCTGAAAGATTTCGGGTATCAACCCTTGTTTCTATTGTGGCAGATGCGGCATGATTGTCCGTGGTATGCTGTGTAGTAGGGCCTCCTTGTGTTGAGGGCGCGGCCTGAAAGCTGGTCGACGGTCCTGCCCTCAACTGTCCAACAGTCAAGGCGGGTTGATATCCGGTCGCTTGTGCATGACTCCCGTCTAATCGAGGACGGGTAGATCTGTGATAATAGTCCGATGAAGCGGAACTTTCAGTAGATGATCGGGAGATATCATCCCGTCTGGACCTTCTGCGGCCTTGGCGGTTCAGTTGGTTTGTTAATTCAATATTAGCACGCAACTGTTCGGCCAATTGTTGCCGACTTTGAGTCAGCTCTTGAAGCAACATATGGAGCTCATGTCTGGTGACTGGTCCAGACGGTTCTGAATGAGCGACGTTGTCTTGGTTGGATGGCTGCTGTTGAGCAGGATTCTGTCCATCCCTACCTTCTTGTCCAGCAGCTGTGGAAGCGGTTCTTGTGCTAACCATTTTGAATGATGAATCCTTTTCCTAGACTTTATGCAAATCTGAATAGAATGGAAGGATTATGAATTAGAGATTTGGATCTTCCTCTTGGATTTATACAATCCGGTATCGATGGTAGATCCAAGGAGCAGGAGAAAAAAGCGGGTTTTTTCTCAGTGAAAGCACCAAAGTGTTTGTACCAAAAATGGGCACAACACTCTTCGGAAGTTTTTGAAGAGATAAAAGTGAAGAATGAAAATTAAAACTGTGGGTTATCTAACAAAAACTCCAAGTAACAGAAAGTAAATTGCAAAGACAAGCGATTTAGAGTGGTTCAGCGTTTTGCCTACGTCCACTATGAAGTTTTATGATTTTATTGCTCGATACTTGAAGATCATAATTCTTTAAGCTGTAATACAACTGAAATTATAAGCTAAGTCTCAATCTAAAGCAGCGGTGGTGTTCTGGAGTAAATCTGGCAGAATCTGGGTGCTCTTTAGTACTTAGAATTGTCCGACCCCTTTTCTGGATGACCAGGGGCTCTATTTATAGATGTAGGAGGCTGATATTTCGCCTAAAATTCGGGGAGACCAGTTCTGGCTCGTGAGGGTGCCCACATGGCCGAAATCTGGAGATCCGGGCCCACTTTAGGATCGATTCGACCCTTGGTTCAAATCGATCAAGAAATAATCCAATCGAGCTGAAATTTGGCGTGAACATCCTTCATTATGTGTTTGAGCTTCTGTGAAAATTTCATGTCATTTGGACTTGTGGATCTTGAGTTATGATCGATTCAAGGTCAAGCACTCGGCTGAAATGCATCTTCGAATCGATCCCCTTTTGACTTGGTTCCTTCGAATCGATCACTCCGACTCCAGGTGTTGGATTCGAAAGTACGCTCGTTCGAATCGAGTAGGCTATGCCGTATCCACTCGATTCGAAGTTATTCCTGCTGGATGGATTCGAAGACCCTCTGCCTCGTTGGATTCGAATAGAGGACATGCTCGATGGAGTCGAAGCTGAGCTACACCTCCTGGATTCGAAGCAAGGCTACACCTCCTGGATTCGAGGCTCCTTCTCTTTATGGATTCGAGGTGTAGAAATTCGTTGGATTCGAACAGGGGCGAACTCGATGGGTACGAAGTCGATGGAGTCGATCTTAATGGATTCGAATGGATCTTGCTTTGATGGATTCGAACGACATTCCCACCTCATCGATTCGAACATAGGGTCCTTTTATGGATTCGAGTACAAAGCTGCCTTCTCCATTTTCCGTTGGTGATATCTCGAATGTACGATCTCGGATTGACCCGAAATTTGGAACATTGGTTCCCAGGACTCTACTTGTCGTGTCTTATCAATTGTAGCCCGATCCGGACTCGGGCATAATTCATCGATTTCTGGGGGTATCCAGTGGTCACTCGATGTCAAGGATGCATAATCCATATCCTCTAGTCAATTCCTTGATATCTCGGCCTTGCCAAAAGGCGGGATAACAATTTATATATTAATAAATTACTTGCATGCTCTCTAGTTGCTAGCAAACTCAAGCTAGAGATGTTATGTGTATTATTATTAATATTATAATAGATCAGGTAAGATAACTATATGTATTTCTAAGAAAACTCAAGGTATATATACTATACTTAGGCCGTTGCGAAATGGTAGATACAAGTGAATAATCTCTTTCTATTTGTTGAGCAAACTCAAGGTAGAAATGAGATTAGGACAAAGAACCACGGGTTAGGAGTTGCATATGGTACAACCGATAAGGAGTTATCCATCATCTATGGGTCTATGAGTTGTTGAGCAAACTCAAAGGCCGAAGATAGACGAGTCCTAACACCCATTAGTAAAGTTGAAAGACTTCTATATTTCATCTTAAGGTTTGGAGAAACATAATAGATAAGTGGGAGCTTATTAGTAAAATGAAACATAAAGTTTAATTTACTAATGTAACGACCTGTAAATTTCAATAATTAAATTTATTGATTTAATAAGATTTTGGAAATTAAATACTGAAAGAAATATAAATTTGTTAATTAATAATGAAATAATAACAAAAATGAAAAAGTAACAATGTTAATTAAAGTTAATCATTAGCAACTTGAATGAAATCTCAATTAATTGAAATAATGTAAATGTTATAACTTGGTTATAAATTGAATGTAAGTAAATAAATGTAAATGTTGTATAAACTTATGAATTAGTATATAACTAATGATAATTGGATAAAACAGTGTTATGTAAGCAATTGTAACATTTGGTTGTTAATAATAACTTATAAGTGTAATTAAAAGTTAACAGTAACAATTATTGTATGTTATCTATTTATTTAGCCTGTTAATTTAAATTGGAAATCAATTTCAATAAATATAATTTAATATTATGTTAATGTATATTAAGTTAATATTTGGAAATAATGTTAAGTTTATTCATAATATGATAATTGGTTGAATAAAAAGAATGAAAATCAAGATTTATTAATTTATTTGAATTTACATTTTAGTAATTAGATTAATTGCAAATAAATGAAATTAAATATTTAAAGATTACGTTAATGGAGATTAAGATGAAATTTTAGAATATTAACGTAATAGATCATGAACCATTGTTAATTTCATCCATTTGATAATAGGGGATTGAATAATAGGATGAAAGGTCAATTAAATGAAATTATTGAAAATTTAGTTTGTAATTACTGAAATTATTGAATTGGAAGTAAACATGGTAATTAGCGAAATAATTAACATTGAATTAACATGGAAATTTGTTTTAAATTGCTATAAATGTCAAAGTAATCAAAAGTGATAAAATTCGTTAATTATAGAATCAGAATTGAAAAAGTGATAAATTAATTTAATTAATGTAAAAATAGCCATTTTGGCAACTGTCTCGGATTTCGATGGAACTAGTTTCATCAGATCCGTGACAGTAAATTATTGTAGGATTTCAAGTTTCGTAGTGATCGGACTTTTCGTTTGATCGTACGGGATCGAAACGCCTAGAAATAAATTTAATTGAAATTAATTTGAAATAAGCTGATTTTAAGCTAACTTCTTCATACGATGGAACTAGGACCTAAAACATGTTCCATTGAGTTTAAAACCATCAAAAACATCTATTTTGATATATGGGATAAACTATTTTCGTTTTGGGGTCATAACGGGCTTTTTTGGTCGCGTAGTCGTTTCGATTCAACCCTGCCTATATATAGGCTGTTATAAACCTAGTTGTTTCTCATACCATTATTTCTCTACATACAACTTCTTTCTCCTTCATCAAACCTAATTTCTAAATTCCAAAACCTAATTTCAACTTCAAAAAAAAAAGAGGATCTGTAGAAACTTCGGGTCGCGCTTCGGGTTTCAGAGGCAAAAACCATGCTGCAACTTCGGGTCAGGAAGAAAATGACTCGGGTCTCGGGTCGTTTTGGCAAAAACTCAAAGCAAGCACCAGGTATTTGAGGCGGCGGACCGAAATTGAACCCGAAGTCGACCCAGGACCAGAATTTTTCAATATTCTAATTATCATAACTTTTTCATACGAGCTCGGATTCACGAGCGGTTTGTTTCGTTGGGATTGTATCGAAATTACAGACATTTTGACCTTAGTTTGGCCGAATTCTAAGACTGTTAAATTTTGGGCCCTATTTTGAATTTCAAATGGATTTGAAATTCAAAGGTGAGTGTTTTAACCCACTCACAACTTCTAAAATTTCTTATGTTAGTTAAGTTAATTTTTGATGTGATTAGAAATTTATTTATAGCTGTTTGATATATTTAAATCATCATTCCAGTTAATTTGAATTTATTTGAATTAAATTGTCATTTAATTTATTATTGAATTTAAATTGCCAGTTAATCACATGTAATTGATAACCTGTTATTTGTTGAAATTTATAAATTGATTTGGATGATGATTGTGATGTATGTTTGATTTGTTGTATTGGATGAATGGATGTTGTATTTATATTGTTATAACTGCAAGTTCCCTATGGGTTGAAATGATACATACCCGAATGGTCAACAGATTAAGGAAAAATCGTTATGGGTTGAAATGATAGACTCGAGTGATTTTATGAATTTTATTATTAATTCGGGATTGCGGATTGAAATTATATATAACTGTAAAATTTTAAATTGTGGATTTAAATGATAAATATCTATATCACTTGACCCTAGGGTAGAGAATTACATACGGACACCGGATTGATTAAATGATTTTAAAATACTTAATTTTCGAATTAAATGATATTTTGAAATAAAATTTGATTTATATAAATTGAAGTATTATTGGAAAATCAAGTTTTGTGTTGAAATGTGAAATGGTTTAAAAGGAATCGCTTTAAGAAATTAAGTTGGAAGTTTAAAGTTAAACTTTTAAGTATAAATGAAATTCTATCGAAATTAAGTTATTGAAGTTGTTTAAAAATAAGTTTGAAATATTTTGAAATTGGAGTAATCCGAATTATATTTGAACATGGATTTAAACGATATGAAATTCAATAGTTTATTGAAATGTTAAATTGAAAGGTTTGGAATTTGGTTTGTTGACTTGGAAATTGAAAATGGTCAAAATGTGTTGAAATGAAATGAATAGTTTAATTTGATATTCCAAATTCTTTTTTTAATATAAACTTTTTTAAAAATATATTATTATTTCAAAATTTCTAATTATTAAGATTTTAAAGTATTAAACTATTTTAACCTGTATTAATTATATTAAATCATTTTAACCTATTTTAAACCATTTAATTTATTTAAACTAATTAATCTATTTTAACTTATTTTAAATCTAATTAATCTATTTTAAAGCTATTTAATCTATTTTAAATCTATATTAACTATTTATAACTATTTAAAACTATTTTCTTCTAAATTCCAAACTAAGTAAAATGGATGGGTTTATATTCAAATTCTCGTTTTTTAAGTGAATATGGTTAATGATGTTATAACCTAAGTTGGGAATTAAATAACATATTTGGTTTAATATGATATTTTGAAATGAGAGTTTAGCCTATTTTGGAAATATGACTTTTGAAAGGAAATATAATTTCGAAATTTGATTTCAAATGTGATATGATTTCAAAGGTGAATATGATTTCGAAAGTAAGTAATGATTTCGAAAATGATATGAGTTGAATTGAATATGATATTTTGATATCAATTATGAAATGATTTTGGAAATGTAAAAGAACCATCCGTTGTGTAATAAGCGATTGGTTGTCAAAGAGACCGGGATCAAATATTGTCATACTCTCTGCCAATATCGAAAACCACTTAGACAACTGTGTACGCGGTGGAGATTCCAGAATGAAGTAGGATGGTTGGCAACAATCCTATATGAGGTATATACGTGGACCTGACTCCCATGAGTTAGCTTAAGGTGGCTAAAACATGAGCAATTGACGAGCCAAGTGAGGTCATTCCTCCGATCGGGCACACTCCTTCGATACTATATTCTGACTTTGCGGTTGATTTGGTGGCCACCCTCGATTTTTGATTTAGGAGTGTGTTTCGAGGTGGGCGGTAGTAGCTGCTATGCGTTACCACCAGTCCGGAAGTGTAATTGGTATATCTACCCTGGCATTGCCTAGTTGTGCCGTGTCACCTACCTTAGCGCGCCTTCTACGAGTTCGTTTTTTGTCGTACCTATGGGGTTTCCTCTGGAGGCCCCAGTTTACGGGGAGTTACGGTACTGTATAGACTATTGGCATTATAAAAATGTGTTAAGGGGGAAAATGTAATGCCTTAACGCTATTTTAATAGTTTGATTTACTTAGACATTATTATAATAGCGTATATTACTACATAGTAGATAGTTTAACGGATCCTTAGGAGATGTGAATCCCGAACATCTTTTAAGTTACTGCATTCACGTTAGACACTAGATAGGAGATGTCAAACCCCGTAAACATCTCTGATGTCGTTCTACTCATAGTTATTTACCGTTGATTTAACTCACATAAGATCTTTTAGTTCTGACTCGAGTGTTTTGTCTTTTCAATTCTCTCGGGTCAGCCAGAGCATTTCAGGATTTGAAGACCTTATTTCTGGAGGACGAAGATGAAGATTGTACTACTATTATTTACTATATTTATTCCACTGCATTCATACTGTTCCGCTACATTATTTGTTTATCTCTGATATGTGTAACTCTGATTTTGTATTGTATAAGTATAAAAAAAGCTTTTGTATACAGCTTCATGAACTATTATTTGATTATTATATTTTGTCTTTCCGCTGTGAGATTCTATTTTGTTTTTCTTTCTCTTCTTTTTCTTATTCACCCCAATAACAATCTGCCCTTCTGTATGGTTTGAGTCGGCATGTGTGTCTGCGTAAAACGTACAAAAAGGCGGGATGTTACAGTTGGTTTCAGAGCTTTGATTTAGCGATAACCTTAGCTTTGTGGGGTCTGACTCTTTAGAATAGGGTAGCAATACCCTAGAATGAGTCGCTGAGTGTGTATATTTATGAGAGAGCGTATTTGTTGGTGTTATAAAAAGGCTTTTATATTGTGTTAATTTGTTCCGTTTTGTATTTAAAAAATCTGGTTGGTGCATAGGATGCTATGGCATCGATAGGGATTTCTAAACACTTAATAGGACAGACCGACACAATATTGTTTTGAATATAGGTGAATGAAATAATTTTTCTTATTAAATATTTTGTATATAAAATAATAATTTTATAAATGATATATTTGGTTGTAATATATTTGTTGTTAAGTAGTGAAATTTATAAATATTGGTTGGAAATAAGATTTGTAAATAAAATAAATGTAAATTGGAAATTTAGAATTTAAGTTCCGGGGGTTTTTGAAAATTTATTTCAAATGATTTTTGGAATATAATACTAGTAGTATTTAAAGTATTTTCTGATATAAATATTTCAATGTGATTTGGAAGAAATGTTTTAAAAGAAATTTTGGAAGGAAATAAGTTCTGTTATCCCCTCTCTGTCGTTGGAAAATAATTTCGGTGATGAGTGCACTCATCATCGACATTCATTTTCGAGTTTCAAAGTGGGAAGACCATTGTAGTAGTTTTACTACAGATCTATTTTGATAGACAAATAAAATTTTTAAAGTTTAAATATGATTGGATATAAAAGTTATGAGTATATATATATATATGTATATATTATTTTAAATGATTTGAAATGGAACCCGGCATTTAGTTCTTAAATTTCTATGAATTATAGATTTCAATTATTGAAATGGAATAAATTTTTTAACTATATAATAATTGAAACTTCTAAATGAAAATAAGAAATGATATGCTAAGTTATAACTGAAATATATAAGGAATTTGAAATTTGTAACTTGTAAACGAAAAGAATATGAAAATAAGAAATGATAACTATTGAACCTTAAGTTAATTAGAATAAGTAAGTCAAACTTGTGTAACTTTCAATTGCATTCTTAAAGACATATATATATATATAACTTACCAATTATAAAAGTGGAAATGTTAAAAGAATATGTAATGGAAAATTTTACAAGTAAAACTTATGTAAGGGAAGTGTTCAATGAATTACTTTTATAAATAAGAATTTGATGTTATAGTTGTTATAAACCTAAGTTATAATTGAAATGTACTATATAAAATGTGATGAGAAGTAAGTATTATAAACAGACGATTAAAAACTTAAGTTAATGAATTGATATGCTAAGCAATTGAATTAACATGAATACTATAAACAAATGAAATTGAGTAATAAATGAATGAATGTAATGCAATAAAAAGAAATTGACATGATATGAATAAATGAAAATGAATTTTTGTAAGTAATAAAGGAAAAAAAATAAATGAAATAAACACTGAATGAATGAATGGGAATAAAATTTTGTAAGTGATAAATGTAAGTTAAAGAAATAATCCTTGTATGAATGAAAAGAAAAATAAAAACTATAAAATGTTGTGAAAGAAATTTAATAAGAATAACTCAAGTACATTGTAAAATTATTGTTTGTTTTGGTATATGGGTTGTTTGGGATAGGATACTTCTAATTATTTAAGATGTATGAATAATCTATTGAGTTTATCTAAGACTATTGAGTAAATGTTATACTTAGTAGTTATTTGTCATTCTATGTGACTAAAAGTGTCTTAACCCGAACAAACTATTTGTTTTGGTTGATATGGATGGATAATTGATTTGTATTGATTTCATATGATGATTGTATGCTGTGGTTACAAGTGATTGTTGTTTTATATTAATTTGTTTGTTAGTGGTTGAAATAACGTTAAACATTTCATTTTATGTAATTATTAACTCTTTTTGGATGATATAAGGGAAATACAGGTTATGGAAGCAATTGCCACTGCTTTTGGTATCATAATTAAGCGTTATTTGCCCGACAAATAGGTACGTTCTCGGATTACGGTTTTATAGCGATATTATATTATTTTCCACTTTTGGGATATATTATTTTGAAAATTTTTGATATATATTATTATTATTGAAATTATTATTTTCTCCCGAGCGTCTCCGTAAAAGGGAGACTCTGCCGAAATTTTTCGAAAATTTTAGACTTAGAAAAATTTTACGAAATGTTTTCCGAACTTTTGTTAACTTGAATATAAAAGGATTTAATGTTATAAATTTGATATATTCTATTTAAATCATTTAATTTAGTAAATTTATTGTTTATAAATTTAATATTTTGAATAAGATATACTGATTACTTGATTCTTTCTTTTCCCTTCTTTTCCTTTTCGAAGACAAAAAGTTTTGAGTGGGGGAGAGTGTAACGACCCGTAAATTTCGATAATTAAATTTGTTGATTTAATAAGATTTTGAAATTAAATACTGAAAGAAATAAAAATTTGTTAATTAATAATGAAATAATAACAAAATTGAAAAAGTAACAATGTTAATTAAAGTTAATCATTAGCAACTTGAATGAAATTCCAATTAATTGAAATAATGTAAATGTTATAACTTGGTTATAAATTGAATGTAAGTAAATAAATGTAAATGTTGTATAAAATTATGAATTAGTATATAATTAATGATAATTGGATAAAAACAGTGTTATGTAAGCAATTGTAACATTTGGTTGTTAATAATAACTTATAAGTGTAATTAAAAGTTAACGGTAATAATTATTGTATGTTACCTATTTATTTAGCATGTTAATTTAAATTGGAAATCAATTTCAATAAATATAATTTAATATTATGTTAATGTAAATTAAGTAAATATTTGGAAATAATGTTAATTTTATTCATAATATGATAATTGGTTGAATAAAAAGAATGAAAATCAAGATTTATTAATTTATTTGAATTTACATTTTAGTAATTGGATTAATTGCAAATAAATGAAATTAAATATATAAAGATTACGTTAATGGAGATTAAGATGAAATTTGAGAATATTAACGTAATAGATCATGAACCATTGTTAATTTCATCCATTTGATAATAGGAGATTGAATAATAGGATGAAAGGTCAATTAAATGGAATTATTGAAAATTTAATTTGTAATTACTGAAATTATTGAATTAGAAGTAAACATGGTAATTAGCAAAATAATTAACATTGAATTAACATGGAAATTTGTTTTAAATTGCTATAAATGTCTAAGTAATCAAAAGTGATAAAATTCGTTAATTATAGAATCAGAAATAAAAAAGTGATAAATTAATTTAATATTAATTTATTTAATTAATGTAAAAATAGCCATTTTGGCAACTGTCTCGGATTTCGACGAAACTAGTTTCATCAGATCTGTGACGGTAAATTATTGTAGGATTTCAAGTTTCGTAGCGATCGGACTTGTCGTTTGATCGTACGGGCTCGAAACGCCTAGAAATAAATTTAATTGAAATTAATTTGAAATAAGCTGATTTTAAGCTAACTTCTTCATACGATGGAATTAGGACTTGAAACCTGTTTTATTGAGTTTAAAACCATCAAAAACATCTATTTTGATATATGGGATGACATGTTTTCGTTTCAGGGTCAGAACGGGCTTTTTGGGTCGCGTAGTCGTTTCGATCCAACACTGCCTATATATAGGCTGTTATAAACCCTATTTGTTTCTCATATCATTATTTCTCTACGTAAATCTTCTTTCTCCTTCATCAAACCTAATTCCCAAATTTCAAAACCTAATTTCAATTTCAAAAAAAAAAGCGGATCTGTAGCAACTTCGGGTCGCGCTTTGGATTTCAGAGGCAAAAACCCTACAGCAACTTCGGGTCAGGAAGAAAATGACTCGGGTCTCGGGTCAATTTGGAAAAAACTCAGAGCAAGCACCGGGGATTTGAGGCGGCGGATCGAAGTTGAACCCGAAGTCGACCCAGGACCAGAATTTTTCAATATTCTAATTATCATAACTTTTTCATACGAGCTCGGATTCACGCGCGGTTTGTTTCATTGGGATTGTAATGAAATTACGGACATTTTGACTTTGGTTTGAACAAATTCTGAGATTGTTAAATTTTGGGCCCTATTTTGGATTTCAAATGGATTTGAAATTCAAAGGTGAGTGTTTTAACCCACTCACAACTTCTAAATTTCTTATGTTAGTTAAGTTAATTTTTTATGTGATTAGAAATTTATTTATGGCTGTTTGATATATTTAAATCGACATTCCAGTTAATTTTAATTTATTTGAATTAAATTGTCATTTAATTTATTATTGAATTTAAATTGCCAGTTAATCACCTGTAATATATAACCTGTTATTTGTTGATATTTATAAATTTATTTGGATGATGATTGTGATGAATGTTTGATTTGTTGTATTGGATGAATGGATGTTGTATTTATATTATTATAACTACAAGTTCTCTATGGGTTGAAATGATACATACCCGAATGATCAATAGATTAAGGAAAAATCATTATGGGTTGAAATGATAGACTCGAGCGATTTTATGGATTTTATTATTAATTCGGGATTGTGGTTTGAAATGATATATAACCGTAAAATTTTAAATTGCGGATTGAAATGATAAATATCTATATCACTTGACCCTAGGGTAGGGAATTATATACGGACACCGGATAGGTTAAATTAAATGATTTTAAAATACTTAATTTTCGAATTAAATGATATTTTGAAATAAAATTTGATTTATATAAATTGAAGTATTATTGGAATATCAAGTTTTGTGTTGAAATGTGAAATGGTTTAAAAGGAACTACTTTAAGAAATTAAATTGGAAGTTTAAAGTTAAACTTTTAAGTATAAATGAAATTCTATCGAAATTAAGTTATTGGAGTTGTTTGAAAATAACTTTGAAATATTTTGAAATTGGAGTAATCTGAATTGATATTTGAACATGGATTGAAATGATATGAAATTCAATAGTTTATGGAAATGTTAAATTGAAAGGTTTGGAATTTGGTTTGTTGACTTGGAAATTGAAAATGGTCCAAATGTGTTGAAATGAAATGAATAGTTTAATTTGATATTAATTCCAAATTCATGTTTTAATATAAACTATTTTAAAAATATATTACTATTTCAAAATTTCTAATTATTAAGATTTCAAAGTATTAAACTATTTTAACCTATATTAATTATATTAAATCATTTTAACCTATTTTAAACCATTTAATTTATTTAAACTAATTAATCTGTTTTAACTTATTTTAAATCTAATTAATCTATTTTAAAGCTATTTAATCTATTTAATTATATTTAACCTATTTTAAATCTATATTAACTATTTATAACTATTTATAACTATTTTCTTCTAAATTCCAAACTAAGTAAAATGGATGGGTTTATATTCAAATTCTCGTTTTTAAGTGAATATGGTTAATGATGTTATAACCTAAGTTGGGAATTAAATAACATATTTGGTTTAATATGATATTTTGAAATGAGAGTTTAGCCTATTTTGGAAATATGACTTTTGAAAGGAAATATAATTTCGAACTATGATTTCAAAGGTGAATATGATTTTGAAAGTAAGTAATGATTTCGAAAATGATATGAGTTGAATTGAATATGATATTTTGATATCAATTATGAAATGATTTTGGAAATGTAAAAGAACCATCCAGTGTGTAATAAGCGATTGGTTGTTAAAGAGACCGTGATTGGATATTGTCATACTCTCTGCCAATACTGAAAACCACTTTGACAACTATGTACGCGATGGAGATTCCAGAATGAAGTAGGATGGTTGGCAACGATCCTATATGAGGTATATACGTGGACCTGACTCCCATGAGTTAGCTTAAGGTGGCTAAAACAGGAGCAATTGACGGGCCAAGTGAGGTCATTCCTCCGATCGGGCACACTCCTTCGATACTATATTCTGACTTTGCGGTTGATTTGGTGGCCACCCTCGATTTTTGATTTGGGAGTATTTTCCGAGGTGGACGGTAGTAGCTGCTATGCGTTACCACCAGTCTGGAAGTGTAATTGGTATATCTACCCTAGCATTGCCTAGTTGTGTCGTGTCACCTACCCTAGCGCGCCTTCTACGAGTTTTTTTATGTCGTACCTATGGGGTATCCTCTGGCGGCCCCAGTTTACGGGGAGTTACGGTACTGTATATACTATTGGCATTATAAAAATGTGTTAAAGGGGAAAATGTAATGCCTTAACGCTATTTTAATAGTTTACTTTACTTAGACATTATTATAATAGCGTATATTACTACATAGTAGATAGTTTAACGGATCCTTAGGAGATGTGAATCCCGAACATCTTTTAAGTTACTGCACTCACGTTAGACACTGGATATGAGATGTCAAACCCCGTAAACATCTCTGACACCGTTCCACTCATAGTTATTTACCGTTGATTTAACTCACATAAGATCTTTTAGTTCTGACTCGAGTGTTTTGTCTTTTCAATTCGCTCGGGTCAGCCTGAGCATTTCAGGATTGGAAGACCTTATTTCTGGAGGACGAAAACGAAGATTGTACTACTATTATTTACTATATTTGTTCCACTGCATTCATACTATTCCGCTACATTATTTGTTTATCTCTGATATGTGTAACTCTGATTTTGTATTGTATAAGTATAATCAAAGGTTTTGTATGCAGCTTCATGAACTGTTATTTGATTATTATATTCTGTCATTCCACTACGAGATTATGTTTTGTTTTTCTTTCTCTTCTTTTTCTTATTCACCCCAATAACATCCCGCCCTTCTGTATGGTTTGAGTCGGCATATGTGTCTGCTTAAAACGTACAAAAAGGCGGGATGTTACAACTAATATTATAAGAACATCTACTGTGAAATTGTCATAATCTACTAATTTTAAAACTTATAGAAAAATGTCAACACTTAAATTATTTTTTTAAGTGGAAAACTTACCACACCTAACTGTGATGATTGGCTAAGAGCGATTAAGATGGCATTGACTTATGAACGTCTTTGGTCATCGATAACTACACCTTTAAAAGAACAACCCGTTGATGAAGCAGACCCTGAACTTAAGCTTGCTTGTAAGAAATGGATTTCAGACCTAGAGATCGCCCAGATTTTCATGCTATCTGCATTAGACAAGCCGTTGTAGAGGCATCATGAAAATATTTTATCCATGAGATTTTTGATTGTCCCAAAGCTATTTTTGGTAAGCAGTCACGTTCTACAAGGTATGAACTTTCAAAGGAACCTTTCAATACCAAAATAACAAGGGACAGAAATTGGTTTCGTTACTGATGAAAGGCCATATGATAGACTTGCATAGTTAGACCTAGCAATAATCAATGAGATGCAAGTAGACTTAATCATTGGGTCTCTTACTCCCCAGTATGAGCCGTTCATATTAAAAAATAATATGAACTAGTTGAACGTAAGCCTCATGGAGCTCCTCACTATGTTGAGTCGGCTAGGTCTTAATCCAAGGATCAAGGGGCCATACTTGCCGTTAAAGGGAACCTATCATCTTCGAAAGGTTTAAAGAAGTGGAAAAGGGTTAACAAAAAGGATAGGAAGCCTTCTATTGTGGACAAGGGTGATTGTCATCATTGGCATAAGAAGGATCATTGAAAATGGAACTGTCTAGAGTACTTGAAGATCGTTAAAGAGAAGAAGTAGAATGGTTTTTGCCGCTCCATTAGGAAAATTTATGATTCAAAATTGTTTTGCAATCAATAAATTATCTTGGGTTTTAGATACTGAATCTGGAACTCATATTTGTAATTTGTTACAAGAGCTTAGAAACTAGCGTCACATGGCAAAGGGAGAAATAATGCATCAAGTTGCTGATGGGTCTATTGTAGATGCAACGATGGCTTGAGATTTTCATTTGAGTTTGCCAAGTGGATTTGTTTTGATATTAAATAATTACTATTATGTAAAAGACTTACTCTATGGAATTATTTTTATGTTTAAATTATCTGAGACTGGTTATGTTTTTCACTGTGCTAATTATGTTATGAACATTATTTTAGATGGTAATAAAGTCTGTGATAGTATTTTGGAAAATGGCATTTATATCATAAATACAAATTATGTTTGTTATGTGAGTAGTGCAGAGTATGCATCTTGTTTGATAATAACAAATATGTTTTTATATTTGTTTTTTGCTTTTAGAGTGTTACAGTTTAAAAATCATCAAAGCATAATTTTATTTCTAATTAAATTGTCATCTGCGACATCTCATATGCTTGATTTACTGTATTACATTTCAAACACGTCTATTTTTATTTGTAAAATAATATATATTTATTATTATTATTATCATAAAGGAAATATTATCAAATATTACAGTTAATTTCCTTTTAATAATAATAATAATAAATATATGTTATATCTATCATGTTTGTCTAGAGTTATATATATATAGGTTTCTGTTATAAAATATTGGTTGTAAAGAAGTTTCCTTTCAGTGTAATAAAAGCTATATATACAGGAAAAGAAAATAAATAAATATCTGAAGCAGGGAATATATTAGTGCACAATCAAAGACAGTATATGTGAAGAAAGGAAAATAAATAGAGATTAGAAGTAAAAAAATATATACACAATCAGACGATATATTTTGGTAGATACAATATAGTTTATTTCCCATTATATATAGTTTTTATTTTTCTACACAGGGAAACAAATTATCTCATAGATCATCACTTTCTTTATATATCCTCATACATGTATTCTTCCATGCATATATCCACTTCACTAACCTATATAATTTCATACATCATACACAAAATAATTATCAGATACAAAAAAATTCCTTGTTGAACCAAACTCCATACATTATCCGCAATCCATTATCCGATCATTTCTCCACTTGTCTTCATCATCATTTCGAGTATCTCAAGTTCCATCTAGTGTATCAATTAAAACTGCATATCCATAAATCAAGATAGACTCGACCATCATCTCCTTAGCAAAGCATCTCCATCCAATTAAGCTCAAACAATTCAAAGATCAGTTTATGCTGAACACAACTGCTTGCAATAGTTCCAGAATGCTCAAGAACTCATCGCCACACATCATCACCTTCAATACTTAATTCGTTAAATAGCTGTCACACCAACTACCTAAAACAACAAGATTTTGATCATTAGAACACGAACGATCTCTGACTTCGATGTTAGCAAAACAGACCCATAACACTTGCATCAACACACCACAAACTCCAGATTGCGAACTTCAGATCTGACTTTGGCGGCGTTTAAACATTGTTAGCTCTCGATTCTAGGCAAGGTAATGTAACTTCCAACCATTTGCGGCGGCACCTCCAAACAACTACAACAGCGACGACATGAGTTAGAGTGGGTGGTGGTAGCACCTTTTTGGTTGCCTACGGGATTCAAGTCTTCTGGTAAATTCGACATTTTTGGGTAAAGTTGATTTATTTTTTGGAAGTAGAAGTCGAATTTTGGGGAAAAAGAAAGTCAAAGTATTCTAAAGTAGAGCACGTAATTTACAAGGAGGAGTGAAAATTCCTTTTTATTTTATCTCTATTTGATTTTGTCTTGTATTTTGTTTTTCAGTTTTGAACCCTAGATTTTCTTGGTTTGAGCTGCATGTTATAGTCCAAGGATTTTGATCTCAGAGGATTGAGTTCAGGCATAGTGATTAGACATAGATTTTGAATATTTGTTAGCAGTGTCTGGGGATTTGTTGTTTGTAAGCATTTGAATATTTAACTCTAGTAATAGTTTTGAGGGCAGCAGTAGGTGTTAGGCCGAAGCTGGGTATATCTTGTGTTATTTTTTTTTCTGCATTTATGTTTCCGCACTCTATTTTACATTTTATTAGTAACTGTGCGAAATATTTTTAAATACCCTAGTCACCCCAACCCCCTCTATGGTATATTACTCGATCCTACAAGTGGTATCAGAGCCTATGTTCTAGGTTTTCTCTAGAGTCATATCTGTTTCTAATAATGCTTTTTTCGAGGGTCAGTCAATAGTTAAACCACCTATGTTCAATGGAACTGATTATGCTTACTGGAAGGCTAGGAAGAAAATATATTTGATCTCCGTTTACTGTGATGTTTGGGATATAGTACAGGCATGGTACACTCACCCACAAATAACAATTAATGGTGTAGAATTCCTTAAGCCCAAAGACAAATGGGATGTAACTGATAAGAAATTGCTTTCATTAAATGCTAAAGCTTTGAATACTCTTATTTGTGCCCTTGATAAAATTGAATATAATTGAATTTCTCATTATCAGTCTACATAGGAAATTTGGCATACTTTGGAGGTTACACATGAAGGTGCATCTCAAGTCAAGGAATCACGTTTCGCCTTACTCAGCAATGAATATGAAATTTTGTGATGTTAAAGAACGAAAACATAAAAGAGATGTATGGATGTTTTTCATTGTTGGTATATAATTCCAAAGCTTTAGGCAAGGTGTACACTAAAGTTGAGTTGATTCGAAAAATTCTAAGAACTCTTCCAAAAAAATTTAAGGCAAAGGTGATTGCTACACAAGAATCCAAAGATCTGAACAAAGAAAGCATGGAGGAACTAATTGGAAACCTTATGACATATAAAATGGAACTGAAAGCTAGGGAAGACTATGACAATTCAGACTCCAGGAAGAAATCAATTGCACCCAGCAGCACTCTTGACAACGATGTTGAGAATAATCCTATTACTGAGCTAGCAAGGTTGATAAGCAGTCTTAAAAATTATCCTAGAAGAAATTCCAAGTTTAAATTAAAGAGGAAAGGTGTTAAGTCAAAGTAGTCCAAATGCTCAGAAAGTTCGGATGAAGAAATATTTTGCTACAAGTGTAGGAAGTTGGGTCATATCAAAACTAATTATCCGTTAATTTAAGGTGAGAAAGCAAAGAAAAAAAGGAGGGCCTTCGCTGCAAATAGGAATGATGAAGAATGAGAAGAGTGCGGTGATAGTGATGAAGCAATGGTAAATCTAAGTTTGATGGGATATTCAACTCATGACGATAGTGAAGATGACTCCAGTGAGGTATCAAATTATACATAACAAGATTTGCTCTTAATGTGTCATGAATTTACTAGAACAGTTGTTATTCACAATCTTAAGAATAAAAAATTAAAATCTGAAAAGGTAGAGCTACTTTGCATAAATGATAAGTTAGAAACCAAACTTGAAAAAATTAAAGAAGCAGCTTGAGTGTGAAAGTTGTCGCTCTTTTAAAAGAGAGTTAGATGAATGTAGGACAAACCTTGAAACTCTCAAAAATGAGATATCGATTTTGAAGAAAGACGATGATGCAAAGAGAGAAAATTTCATTAACAGATATACCATACTAGTAGAGAGAATACATCACTTAAATCCAAACTCTTAAATCAACTGTTAATAAATTTTCTAGAGGTGAAAGGGCATTGAATATACTTTGGGAAATCAACTATACGCGAACAATAGAAAAGGACTTGGTTTTTGGTAAATCACAACACAAAAGGGAAAACATGACTGACAATGCATGAGGTAGAAGCGTATTTTCTAAATGCCTATGTTGTGGTAAAACTGGACATAGTTTCAACGGATGTTGGTATGGGAACAAGTGCAAAAATGTTAGACAAATTTGGGTTCGTAAAGGCTTTATTGATAATTTTAGTTGGAACAGGAACAAATGCAAATATTTTGGAAAAATTTGGGTTCCTAAGGCTTGCTCGATAATTTTGGATTACTAAGCTCTTGTGTCGCAAATGCTAATAGACCTATGAAATTTTCTAGGTCTTCCTTTTCTTCTTATATGTAGATTTGTTGACGAGCTAAGGAGCAACTACGATGAAGGAAGATTTCAAGCTGTTTTATATATTTGATGAGCGATAATTATAATGTTCCTTAGCCAAGAAAAATGAAGAGGAGATCCACTAACTTTGGATAAAAATGGTGAATACAAATGCAACTTCAAAGATGTTCTAAGACTGAGCATTTGATTTTTGTTTTGATATATTAATGTGTACCCTTAGACTATATGCTCCTCTTTACGCAAAAAGCTGTAAAATCAATTCATATTGCATGTTCAAGGATAAAATATATAAAACTAAAAATATTTTGATATATTTTTAGAGAACTTACTTTTGAATCATATAACGATCGATTAAACTTTCTTATGTGATTTTCAAAAGTATTTATATTGATTACATAGATGATTGAGGATATTGCATCTTATACTTGAATAAATAATGATGGTATGATATTTTTTGATAATCAAACTATGTTATAGTTTCTATTTTTGACAATCATATCACACATCATCTTCGAATCAACCATTTATATTCTATCGATTCACCTTACTTACTTTTTTTCTTGTCACTATTATTCTTATTCTTATATGAGTTGGCTAAATCGACATATCTAAAATTTATTATTAAAAGCCTATGAAAAAAATTACACATATGATATAACGATCTCTCTAGGCCCTAACATACCTATGAAATAGGTGTATCGGTACTCGTCAAGTAACATCCATCCTCATCTAAGTGTCCTTGCGGCAATGCATGGATGAAAGGTTCTTGATCTCATTTACGATAAGTTAGGGATAAGTTATTCAAACTTAAATAATATTTTTTTGTCATATCCATTCTCATCAAAGAGACCTCACAACAATGCATGGATGGAAGTGACTTGGTCTCATATTAAATTAAAATAAGCCATTTAATTGCAAAACATCTTATGGGCTATGTCATTTGAACCCCATTACATATAACTACACTTATTTTTGTTCTCTTCCACTCACGGGATATGGCTTTAACCGATATAGTTGCTATAATTCATGCTTGATTTTTCATTAAATATTTATTGTCATATTTTCATCGAGTTTCATCATTTAGTATCACTTTCTCATCGTATTAATTTGATATTTATACTTTTGATGAAAACAAAAGGGGGAGAAAGCGGTTAAGATTTGGTGACACTATGGATTCATTGTTAATATTAAAAGAAATATCATTTGTTTAATATTTTATTCTAGAACATATATGCCAAATATGTAAGGGGCGCATACCAATAGAGGGAGAATGATATACATATTGAAACAATTGTGCTATAATTTTGATTTTATGATATCGAGTACACACTCAACACATGTTACACTTGTTAAATCTTAACATGTTGTTTGTTATCATCAAAAGGGGGAGAATGTGGAATATACGTCTTATTTGATAATAACAAATATGTTTTTATATTTGTTTTTGCTTTTAGAGTGTGTTACAGTATAAAAATCATTAAAGCATAATTTATTTTCTAATTAAATTATCATCTACCACATCTCGTATGCTTGATTACACGTATTACATTTCAAACACATCTATTTTTATTTGTAAAATAATATATGTTTATTATTATTATCAAAAAGGAAGTATTATTAGATATTGCAGTTAAATTTCTATTAATGATAATAATAAGTATATGTTAGATCTAATGTGTTTGTATAGAGTTGTATATATACAGGTTTTTGTTATAAAATATTGGTTGTAGAGAAGTTTCCTTTTAGTACAATAAAAGCTGCATATAAAGAGGAAAGACATAAATAAACATCTAAAGCAAGGAATATAATAGTGCACAATCAGAGGCAGTGTATGTGAAGAAAGGAAAATAAAAAGAGCGTCGAAGCAAAGAATTGTATACACAATCAGAAAATATATTTTGGAAGATACAGTATAGTTTATTTTCTATTATATGCAGGTTTTCTTTTTCTACACAGGGAAACAAACTATCTCATAGATCATTTCTTTCTCCAAATATCCTCGTACATATATTTTTCCATGCATATATCCACTCTAGTAGCCTATATAAACTCATACATTACACACATAAAAACCATCGGATACAAACAATAATTTATTGTTAAACCAAACTCCATACAATTCTTCAATCCATTATCCGTTCATATCTCCACTTATCTTCATCATCATTTCGAGCATCTCAAGTTCCAACCAATGTATCAATCAAAACTGCATATCAATAAATCAAGATAGACTCGACCATCATCTCCATAGAAAAGCATCTCCATCCATCAACAAAGCTCAAACAATTCAAAGATCAATTCATGCTGAACACAACTACTTGCAATAGTTCCAAAATGCTCAACAACTCATCACCAAACATCATCACCATCAATACTTAATTTGTCAAATTGCCACACATGAGTTACAACCGCTTCCATTCACACTGGCTACTTGCAACAATAAGATTTTGATCATCAGAACACGAACGATCTCTGACTTTAACGTCAGCAAAACAGACTCATAGCACTTGCATCAACACACCATGAACTCCAGATTGCGAACTTCAGATCTGACTCCGGCAACGTTCAAACATAGGTAGCGGCTCTCAATTCTAGGCAAGGTGACTTCCAAGCGTTTGTGGTGGCATCTCCAAACAACTACAACAGCGACGACGTGAGTTGGAGTGGGTGGTGGTAGCACATTTTTAGTTGCCTATGGGATTCGAGTTTTCTAATGAAGTCGACATTTTTAGGTGAAGTCAATTTATTTTTTGAAAGTGGAAGTCGAATTTTGAGAAAAGAAGAAGTCAAACTTTTCTAAAGTAAAATTCACGTGATTTACAAAGGGGTGCTAATTCCTTTTATTTGATCTCTATTTGATTTTATTTTGTTTTTCAGTTTTGAACTCTAGATTTTCTAGGTTTGAGCTAAGTGTTGTAGTTCAAGCATTTTGACCTCAGGGGATTGAGTTTAGGCAAAGTTATTAGGTATAGAGTTAGAATATTTGTCAGCACTGTCTGTGAGTTTACTATGTATAAGCGTTAGAATATTTAACTCTAATAATAGCTTTGGAGGTAGTAATAGGCGCTAGGCTGAAGCTGGGTATATGTTATGTTATTTATTTTCTCTATTTACAGTTCTGCACTCTATTTTACATTTTTTTAGTAATTGTGTGAAATATTTTTAAATACCATATTCACCCTCCTTTGGGTTATATTACTCGATCCTACAAGTAGTTCTTCGAAAAACGATATAAATAAAAATTATCTTTGCCATTTTAGACTAAGTGATATTAGTGATAAATGACTACACAAATTAAAAATTGAAGGTTTTCTCTAGTCATTTGATATTGAATCATTTAACACATGTGAGTCATGTCTCAAAGGTAAGATGACCAAGCACCCATGAAATGGATGCAATGAAAGAGTTTACGAACTCTTGGGGCTCGTACATATTGATGTACGTGGCTCAGTGTATGTAGTTACCAAAGATAACCGTTTCTTATTATGTAAACTCTACTGATGATTTTTGGAGACTAGAATATATGTATATTATGAAAAACAAATCCAATGTCTGTGAGTAATTTATTGAATATAAGAATGAGGTTTAGAATCAAAAAAATAGAAATATTAACATACTTTGATCTGATCAAGGAGGTGAGTACGTTGCATCGGAACTCCAACGGTTCTTAAAAGATAATGGGATTATCTCGTAAATTATTCCATCCTATACTCCACAACACAATGGTGTCTTAAAGCAGAGGAATCAAACTTATTAGATATGGGTCGTCCCATGATGAGTAAGACCGAGTTACCTCTGTCCTACCGAGGATATACCTTAGAAACCGTAGTGCATATGTTGAATTTGATGCCCACTAAATCTTTGCCTAAGATACTATATGAGATGCAGTGTGAAAAGAAACAACGACTCAAGTATTTGAAGGTGTAGGGTTGTTCGGCCTACGTTAAGAACATTGGTCCAAATAAACTTGTGGCAAGATCGATATTATGTAGATTTATAGGATATCTCTGATAGAGTTAGAGGTATGCCCTAGGGGCAATTCTGTAATTTGTTGTAAATTATGAACTCTATAATAAAATCTCGTTCGAAATAAATGGTGTTTTCTTTTCTATTATATACTTGTCATATTGTGATATGTTAATTAATTTAATAATTTAATTATATTTAATAGAAAATCCTTAAATGATATGTCAAGTGGTAGTAATTACAATGTGTTGTAATCATGAGAAATTTATCACATTAAAATAACATTTCATTTTAAATATTCCTAGTCAAGATGTATCGAGAAAGGATATTGATACATCCGTTGAGACTAGAGTACGTAACGCTCTCCAAATGTTGGGCAGTGTTTTCTCATTGCTGCTGAGGGCATCAAGGGGTTACGTACTGATAGTTATTGGATAACTATGGAATGACTCACTCGAGAGTTTTCTGGTGGTTAGTGTAACTAAGGTCAAACAGAGAATCTCGATGTGACGATATTATACAGTTCTTTGGACTTAAGAATACTGTTGAACTTCAATATGGAGACTCCGCTTTGATTATAGTTAAATCATGGTATTATGATCATTGAATGACTATAGTTGGGTCTAAGTTAAAATATTTGAAGTGAAACACTATCCAATAGAGAATTCGTCTCCTCAGTTACATGAGATTAGTATCACGGTCAACTATGGTCAACTCAAAGTCAAAGCCTCTGGCCAGAGCAAATCGGTTAATAATAATTGTTATTATTGAACCAAGGACATTGTGTTTGGACCAACTGAGTTGAATGTGAACGATATTGGAATTTTGACCAAAACTGAATTCCATAAGTTCTAAAGTGGTACAGTTAAGATGGAGAGAACTGGTGTAAATAATCATTACTACAGGGTACCGCTTAAAATTGGATTTCACCGAAATATAAGTAAGCGATAAATTCGACCAAAATGCCACACCACTAGCACTAGTGACGTGTGAACATTAATATTCGAATTGTTTGATATTAATCGCTGACTAAATTTACACCTTTGAGTTGTACAACCGAAACGATGAGACTCCGGAAAAACCACTCAATTAATTATTTTATAATTGTTATAAAAATAATTATATTAATTAATATTTGTGAAATATTAATTATTAGAATTTTATTTTATTTGTAAGGCACTGAAATTAATCGGATATGTATATATAAAAGTTAAATATACAAACTTATCAGTATGCAATACTGGGACGGGTCATTGTCCGATATTGGAGCTTAGGCTTATGAAGCCCAAAATGTACAAAAATATAATTTTCGGCAGCTGATCCAACTCAAAATATGGCACGTTTTCTTTTGTTTGATTTGGTAAAATGGGAAAGAGTAAAAGAGGCTAATAAAGTGGACGTGAAAGCATTGTTTGAATAAGTACATGCGCACATGAAGTGAGGTGACCACAACTATATAAAGGTCCACATGTTAGCTTCTTCAGAACCAATTTTAATATTTCCAAATCAAGTCTTCACTTCCCAATATAATTTGTGTTCTTTTTCTTACCTACTGTCGAAAGTTATAACCAAATTTTGTGCCTCAAAATCAAAATAAATTCAACACAAACAAGAGTGGTTTGGAGCTTGGATTATATAGCAATTCAAGGACATCTCATTTCAACGTACATATCATTGGCTTCATACAAGGTATTATTTATTTTTATACTCAATTACAGGCTTATCACAATCTTGGGTGTATAGTTATTGTCCATTTTAAATCTATTATGTACATATATTATTATATATATTTTAAAAGACTAGTTTCATTATATATAAGAATTCCTTATATTTATATACTATAAAGTTGTAAAACTAATAACATGCTTACACCGTATGCTAGAAGTTAAAATATTTTATGTTGTCTAGTTATAATTTTATATGCTATAATTCTTAATATATATATGTATGTATATTTGTATTAAAAAAAATTCGTATAAAATACATATTCTATATTCTGATAACTTTCGTTTGCTGTAATAGTTTATGGAACAATATATAACTTTCGCATGCAATATTATATATAACTCGTATACTAAAATATAGTTTGGTACAAAGTGATTGCTTTCTGTAAATAAAGAATGTGTTTATTTGCTGCCATGTTTTGTTTCATTTGACACCTTTTTGTGATGTTACTTGTCACATGACATAACTCTTTACTGAATGCATTGTTTTGAATGTTGTAAATAAACTTTGTATATTTATAACTTATAAAGTATACTACAGATCACTTCTTTAATATATATAACAATTTTGTTTTGCTAAATAAAATATTAGAGTTTTGTGTAACACGTTTTATGATTCATAAGATACTTTTATAAATCTTACTCTTATGTATATTATATATATTATATATATTTATATTTATATATTTAAATTAAAACTGGACAATATATACACACACAAGGGGCTAAGGTGTCCGTTGCGATGTAAAGACCAACACCTAAATATGGACACTTTCATACCATGACACTTATTTGTTCACATGCACACCCATACACGTATAGGTGTATTTGATACACTTATACACCTCCCATATATATATTGCTTCTCTTATTTAAAATTCAAATTTAAAATTCAAATTCAAACTAAATTTAAATGAAATATGATTTTATTTAAAATTAAAATTAGATTAGATCTAATAATCTTTTGACTTCATAGGCCCAATGAGATTCTAAAATGAATTTTTTTTGAAATTCACCGTTTAAACCGTTGAGTAGACATGCCAAGTTCCTTCAATGGTATCAGAGCCAAATAGCCTATGCGGTCTGAAATTTGCAATGTTAGGGCTAACTATAAAGCCTACTCATAAAGTAAGGTGTCTAGAAAGGGGGTACTTAAGTGAGCCTTAGCTCCACCTTCCGGCCTGGCCTGAAACATGTGTAAGCCCAAGGGTTATCCCTAATGTAAAGGCCCAAATTGATTTGGGCCTTGTGCGAATTTTTCAAAATCTGTTTTGAAAAGTTATATTTTGAATTCAATTGTTGAATTCAGAATATAAATATATGTTTTATAAAAGTTAATGTTTATGATAAAATTTATTCGATAAATCAAATTAATTAAGTGTTAATTAATAAATTGATACATATATATAGATATATGTATATCCATCTTAAAATGTTTAAAATAAGCATAAATTCAAACTTTTGTAATTTATATATGATATACAAAATTAAAATGTTTTAATTAAATTAAATTAAATTAAAAGTTAATTAAACTGTTAATTAACTAATTAAGTAAATAAGATTTATTTAAAAATGATTTAAATTTGATTTAATAGATAAGGTGGAACTTAATGAAACCCAACTAAGGTTTAAGGGATGAATACATACGTATTGTATGTATACCGTGATTTCTGATGTGTTTGACACTTGAATCACAAGAGTATTTTATTAGAAATACATTATTCCTAAAATCAATATCATTCGATATAGTATATTAACATTATGAATGTTTAATGTAATGTTGTCCTCTACCATTTAAATATTAATAGATTACTCACATGCTCTTTAGTTGTTGATCTTCCTCAAGCTATAGATGTTATGTATAGTACTATTAATATATTAAATTGACTTGGTAAGATACATGTACGTATTTGTTGATCTTCCTCAAGGTACGTACATTATACTTAGGCAGTCGCGAAATGGTGGGTCGGAGTGAATAATCTCTTTCGATTTGTTGATCTTCATCAAGGTCGAAATGAGATTAGGACAAAGAAAGAAGTAAGGACTTGTATATGATACAACCGATAAAGTGTTATCTATCGCACGTGGGCCTATGATTTGTTGATATTCCTCAAGGTTAGAATTCCAAGACATGCGAGTCCTTATACTCACTGGAGTGGTCAAAAGACTTCCATATTTCTTTTGGGTTTAGAGAAATATGCAAATCTAGTGGGAGCTTATTAGTAAAATGAAAAATTACATTTCAACCTTACTAATAATTTAAGAACATTTGCTATGAATAATATGTCCTAATCCCTTTTTAACTAAAATTGCAGAAAATGTCATCGCTAAGGCTTTTCTCCGAAAATGACAAACTAACTGGACCCAACTACGTGGACTGGCTGAGAGCAATAAAGATTGCACTCACATATGAGCGAGTTTGGTCATCTGTAACTTGTACTCCGCTTACAAGACCTACTGATGACGCCGATGAAGATTTGCATGTTGCTTATAGAAAATGGGCCGCTGATCTCGAAATCGCCCAAGTATTCGTGTTGTTAACTCTTGACAAGCAGTTACAAAGGCAACATGAATCAATGTCTGTCCATGAGATTTTCGAAAGTCTCAAGGCACTTTTTGGTGAGTAGTCTCGGTCCATTAGGTATGAGACTACTAAGAAACTGTTCAACACCAAAATGCAAAAGGGATAGAAAATGGACGATTATGTGCTGATGATGAAAGGTTATATTGATAAGCTTGCATCATTGGATGTGACTATAAGCAAAGAGCTACAAGTTGACTTGATCCTTGGTTCATTGACGCCTCAGTATGAACAGTTCATACTAAACTATAATATAAACAATATGAATGTGAGTCTCGTGGAGCTCCTCAATATGTTGAGGTCTGCCGAGTCACAATCGAAGGATCAGTCGATCGTACTTGCAGTCAAAAATGGGACGTCATCTTCGAAAGGTTCGAAGAAGCGAAAGAGAGTTAATAAAAAGGGTAAGAAAGCTGCTACTGCCGACAAGGGTGAATGTCATCATTGTCACAAGAAAGGTCATTGGAAACGGAACTGTCCGGAGTACTTAAAGATTGTTAAAGAGAAGAAACAGAATAGTTCTGCCGCTCCTACAGGTATATTTACGATTCAAAATAGTTTTGCAATCAATAAAATATCTTGGGTTTTAGATACTGGATCTGGAACTCATATCTGTAACACGTTACAGGGACTTAGGAACAAAAGGCACGTGGCAAAAGGAGAAGTGGAATTTCGAGTTGCTGATGGATCTCTTACAGATGCAACGGCAGTTGGAGATTTTCACTTAGTTTTGCCTAATGGTTTTGTTTTGATATTAAATAATTGCTATTATGCAAAAGACTTTATTTGTGGGATTATTTCTGTGTCTAGATTGTCTAAGACCGGTTATGTTTTTCACTGTTCAAATAATGTTATGAACGTTATGTTAGATAAAAATAAAGTATTTGATGGTATTTTGAATAATGGCATTTATATGATCAATACAAACTATATCTGTGCTGTGAATAATTCTTCGAATAACAATATAAATCAAAATTATCTTTGGCATTGTAGACTCGGTCATATAAGTGAGAAACGACTACACAAACTGAAAACCAAAGGTTTCCTCCCGTCACTTGATTCTGAATCATTTGACACTTGTGAATCGTGTCTTAAAGGAAAAATGACCAAGCACCCATTCAATGGGAGCTCCGAAAGAGTTAATGAACTCTTAGGCCTAGTGCATACTAATGTATGTGGCCTAATGCCTATAGTTACCAAAAATAACTCTTCTTATTTTGTAACCTTCACTGATGACTTCTCAAGACTTGGATATATATATATATATATCTTATGAAGAATAAATCCGATGTTTGTGAGAAATTCAAAGAATACAAAAATGAGGTTGAAAATCAGACGAACAATAAAATAAAAATTCTTCGATCCGATCGAGGAGGCGAGTATGTTGGCCAAGAACTCCAACAGTACTTAAAGGATAATGGGATTATCTCTCAGGTTACTCCACCCTATACTCCGCAACACAATGGTGTTTCGGAAAGAAGGAATCGAACCTTATTAGACATGGTTCGCTCCATGATGAGTAAAGCTGAGTTGCCTCTCTCATACTAGGGATATGCGCTAGAAACCGCAACACATATGCTAAATTTGATGCCTACCAAATCTGTACCTAAGACACCATATGAGATGTGGCATGGGAAAAAACCCCACTTCAATTATTTGAAGGTATGGGGTGTCCAGCATATGTTAAGAACATTGGCCCCAATAAGCTCGAGGCAAGATCGGTTTTATGTAAACTTATAGGATATCCCAAAAATTCTTTGGGATATATTTTCTACAATACGTAGGAACAAAAAGTTATTGTTTCTCGACATGCTGTCTTTTTAGAAAAGGAATTTCTTGCAAAAGAAACTAACAGCGAAGTTGTAGAATTGGATGAGATCCAAGAAGTTAATGTAGAAACCGAGCCGGTAGAAGAATCAAATCCACCAGTATATGAAAACATGCAACCTATTAGAAGGTCTAATAGGGAGTCTCGCACACTAAAGAGATACTATGATCTTCTTGTAGATGGTGAGACAGAGGATTGTGTCTTGCAAGACGACACTCCACTCTCATTTCAATAAGCACTGCGAAGTAAAGAATCCGCACTTTGGCTTGAAGCTATGAAAAACGAGATGGATTCCATGTATGAAAACAAAGTTTGGACTTTGACCAACATACCCGAAGGAATTAAACCCATTGGCTGCAAATGGATTTTTAAGAAAAAGCTAAATGCAGATGGAAAGGTAGAGACCTATAAAGCAAGGCTAGTTGCAAAAGGGTTTCGCCAAATTCAAGGCGTTGATTATGATGAAACATTTTCACCCGTAGCCATGCTTAAGTCCATTCGGATCATGCTTGCACTTGCCGCGTTCTATGACTATGAAATATGGCAGATGGACATAAAGACTGCTTTTCTAAATGGTGATTTAGAGGAAACTGTTTATATGTCACAGCCAGAAGGTTTCGAGTCTAGTGGGAGCGCGAGCAAAGCTTGCAAGCTACTAAAGTCTATTTATGGACTCAAACAAGTTTCAAGAAGTTGGAATAAATGTTTTGATAAGGTAATCAAATAGTTTGGTTTTTATCAGAACATAGAGGAAGCATGCATATATCGGAAAGAACAAGGAAAGGCAATAACGTTTCTAGTCCTGTATGTCGATGATTTACTACTGATTGGAAATGACATAGCGATGTTGCAGTCAGTAAAAGCATGGTTATCCAAGAACTTCTCAATGAAAGATTTGGGAGAAGCAACCTATATACTCGGTGTAACGACCCTGAAATTTCGACCCAATTTAAAAATTTTAGAACCGTTATTTTAGTTAAAAACGTGAAACTTACATACGATTTCAATCAACGTCCAAACTTTGTTTCTAAATTGCGCCTTGATGATTTTAGATATGGGTAAAGTTTCGTCGGAAAATACCGCAATAAATTTCGTACGCGTTTTACGGCACATCAGTTCATTTTAAAAACGTGAAAAATTTCATCTTCCGAACCTAAATATTTTTACATAGGAAAATTCTAAATCATTTTCTGACAAAGACGTCATTTTTCGTTTTTCAAAATTCGGACATCTTTAGCTCCGTCGATCTTATTCTTCGGTGTTTTTCTGCATTCCCTGTAATAGGAATTTCAAATATTCACAAACGATTTCCGTTACCATTCAAACTTCACATTTGGAATGCGCCTAGATAGACATAGGCGTACGTCAAATTTCGTCGAAAAATATTGTAGAAAATTTCGCTCGTCAAATTTACATATTAGTTTTAATTTTGCGTGTAAATTTTCTATCGTCCGAACTTTAATATTTTTCGCATTGTTGCATAAGAAAAATATTTTGATCATAACGGCGCATTTCGTTTCGTCAAATTTCGCTTTTAATTGCTAGTAAAAATGTTCACTCGTGCAAATGGGTTAATAAGATTCGCCACTTCGCAAACAATGTCAAACCACCAATATCTTTATACCGTTGTGTCTGCCGCGTCGCGCTGATCAAAATGGTATATTTGTTTGTGTCGATCGGAGTTCGGCGTTGCAAACTATAAATTGGTTAACGGAGTATAAACTGGTCCGTTACGCCACACAAACCGATACCCTACTTTTCCCGCTCAGAATTCAAATGGCCCTTGTCCATTCAGAAACTGAAGAGCCACTGTGACAATCATCATTTCGTTGCACGGGGACTCCAAATTTCTCTGAATATATCTGCCCTCTGCCTTCACAAATTCTTCAGCTTCATTTATTGCTCACTGCTTCTCGGGTACGTAACCCCTCTTCTCCTCTGCACCTCCTTCCTTCTCCTTCTTTTCTATTTCATATTTTCTTAAGGAGCTTCAGTATAAAACTCTCCTCTCCACAACAAACACATGCAACTCAGCCCGCTGCCATTCCACTCCCCTCCACCACTGCCCGCCACCAGCTCCTCGACAACCCACTCCACCACTGCCCGCCACCAGCTCAGCCGAGTCACCCGCGCCCTTCGCCCAGCCTTCGCCTGCACGCCCACCGACCCCACCGCCTCCGCCCATGCCAGCCCACTACACCCACCTCGCTAGCAACCGCCACTCCGCCTGCCTCCCCGCGTCCCCCGGCCCACAGCCTGCCGCCGCGCCTACTGCCAGCCCCACCTCGCCTGCACGCACCACCCACCCACTACCAGCCTCCGCCCAGCACCCCATCCCACTCGTCCGCCTGCCCCACTCCACCCCGCCCATGCAACCGCCTCCAGCCACCGCTCAGCCAGCCCTCCGCCCCACTGCTCCACCACCGGAGCGCCTGCTCCGCCTACACGCACCACCCGCCTACCCCTGCTCCGCCAGCACGCACCACCCACCCAACCCCGGCTCGCCAGCCCTCCGCAACAGCCCAGCCCAGCCCTCCTCCCCACTGCCGTGTCCAGCACCCGCCAGCCCCCTCCGCTCCAACACCCGCCAGCCCCTCCGCCCCAGCACCCCACTTGCCACCCGCCTGCAGCCCGCACCGAACCCCACCAGCCCGCACCGAACCCCACTAGCCCGCACCCGAACCCACCAGCCCGCACCCGAACCCCACCAGCCTGATCCAACCCCGCTCCGCCCCAGTCGCTCCGCCATCACCTTTGGGCCTCACAGTGGCCGAGATCCTGCTGCGTGCCTCAGTTATATATATATATCAGTTGATATATATATATAACTGTTAGATTATATATAACTGTTAGATTATATAACAGTTTATACTTTGAATGTTGGGTTGCTCACATACTGTTGCTATGTTGTTTCAGCTCCTGCTATTGATCCGGAAGTATAAGTATTTCCATCCCGCTTGTCGAATCTATCTTGCTCGTCGATTGGTATGATTTTATATATTTTCGATCGATATACTGCAATAAACGAATTATTAATTAATTGTTGTTTTATTTGCAGTTCGTGTTCATCTTGCGTCGTGCCTATTAGGGTCTATTTTATCTATTCATCTTCGTGCCGCGCCATCTTCTTTAACCACGGAAGGTGAATATTTCATTCACGACTCAATCTATTATGCGATGATAATCAAGTGATAATTGTTGTTAATATTAATCTGGATATTAAATTGTTGATTGTTAGAATTTGGTTGAAATAAAATTGTTAACTTCTAAAAATTTGACGCCATGTATTGTTTAAATTGATTAAACATGTTGAATTGAAATATGATGTTAATTAGAGTAAATAATAGTGACATTAAAATTGATAAGTACGACTGATGTAGAAATTTGATAACAGACACCAAGTAAAATCATAATGAAATAATCTTTAATCCGTAGGATTCTAGGAATAATTATATTAATTTGCATAAATAACGAATGTAAGTTAATATGGTTATTTCGGGATTATTTGAATAAATTGTTAATTTGTTATGTATGGTTGCTATTGCTTGTTTATTTACTTTGACACCATCCCAGTTATCACACTGCAAGTTCCCTTTGCTATGCCTTGTTTTATATTAAATGATATCGGGTTGAAATGATAAATACCCACTTAAATAACTTGGCCTAGGATAGAAAATTAAAAATAAGAAACCCGATTGGTCAACAAAATTATTTTGAAATTGAAATCTATTTGAAATTAAGAAATGAACTTAATAAAATGTTTGGAAATCAAGTAACGACTTAATGGATTTAATTAAAATAAATTAATGGATTTATTGGAATAAATTAATGGATTAAATTGAAACGGATTAATAAATCTATTTAATTAAAGAAAAATGAATTGAAATAAGATTTAAAACAAGTGAGTTTTAGAATTTAATAATTTAATTTATTAGATTGGTAGATTCAGATTTAAACTAAGTTTTAAATTAAATAGATTTGAACTTGTTATAAATAATAATTTAGATTTAGGAAATTTTGACTTAAAATGGAATACGAAACTAACTAAAGTTTTATGGATTAAATTTAGCGACAATTTGAAGGTAAATGATTTTAAATCTAATGAAATCGATTTAATCAAATTTATGATTATATTTAATGTAATGATGAATGTAAACATGAATTGAGATAAATAGAATTTGATCTAACGATTCGAACCTAATTGACCGGTAAATTTGGATAAATTGATTTTGAACTAAATTTAATAAGAGAGTTATTAAATTGAACTTGAATACTTAACTATATTGTTAATTAAATGTTGAACTACAGATTTCATTTGAAATATGATTTTAAATTTCCGAAATAAATTGAATCGGGAAATGTCAAATTTTGGAAGTCAAATTTGCACCTTGACTTTTGGACTTTGATTTGTTTAAACCTTAACTTAAATTGACCATCGGGTAATAAATACGTAGTTATTAAAGAGACCGGGATCGGATATGGACATACTCTCTGTCGATACCGAAACCACTTTAATAACTATTACACGCGAAGTGATGATCCAGAATGAAGTGGATGGTTTTGATGAACGCGTTGACTGAAGAAAGAGAACGATTTCGGATGACCCCTGATATGACTAAAACAGGAGCCGCGTCGGGCCATTGAGGATCGCCATCTCTAGCGGACACACTTCTTCGATACCATATCTATTACTTTTGTGATTCGATTTGGGTGCACCCCTTGATTTGGGAGTGTTGTTTCGCGGTGTTGAGATAGTAGCTGCTATGCTCAACATCAGTCCGGATCACGCAACTACTAGTATCCTAGTTGGTATCGCCTCATGTACCTTGTCATACTGATTACCCAATTCGCGACCACTACGTTTTGTTTTGTACCTTTAGTATATGGATTGCCCTCTGGTGACTTCCGGTTTTGGGGAAACTACGGTCTTGTATATGCTCTTGGGAATAAAAATGTGTTAAGGGTGGTATGGGCCATGACTTAACACTATTTTAATATCGTACTTTACTGATTAGCCATTATCTATCTATCGTATTCTATTGTATATATAGATAGTTTATCGGATCCTTAGAGATGTTATTACACCCATCTTTAAGTTATGAACTATTACCTTGCACTTGGTTTAATTGTATAAGATTTTGAGTCCTGACTCGAGTGTTTCTTTTGCATATGCTCGGGTCAGTCTGAAGCTATCCAGTTGCTGATCAAGGTTGGTTGAAGATGCTGAAGGCTTAGCATTTATCTTTATCAGTCTATTTCTATTCCTATATTGATGTCCTAGTCTGTTGGACATTTTTGGTATTAGTCACTCGATGTTAAGACATTGTTGTATATTATATAGTGGCTTCATGAACTGCTATTATGACGATGTATTTTCCGCTGCATTATTCTGTGACTGTTCTGTGATGTTGTATTGATTCTCATTTACATTTATGTATTTATAATCCCATAACGATTCGTGTTTTGTATTATTTAAGTTGACATGTGTGGATTATTGTCAATTTAAATGGTCCAAATATACGGGTTGTTACAGTTGGTATCAGAGCTTCGGTTTCCCTAAAAACCTTAGTTTGGGATTATATATAAACTCATTAGAGATAGGGTAGCAACACCCTAGAATGAGGAGAATCGGTTCAATATCAAATCCTTTCATTTCAAACTTCTTTGATTCATTAATTAGACTTTTCTTAAAATTCAATGATTTTCTATCCTTTGGTTTTAAAAATCCCTTTGGTATTTCAGGATGGGTACCAGAGGAAACCATAGGGGAGGAAGGGGCCATGGTCCTGCTCAGGCTGCACCTGTCGCTCCAGCTCCTGTCAAATTCACCATTCTTAGTAAGGAGTATTCACAGCTGGGGGGTATTAAGTTTTCTGGATCCGAGAACATTATTGAGGCTCAGCAATGGCTTAAAGGTTTAGAGAAGATATTTTCCGGTCTGGAGATCACTGATGCTCAGAAGCGTCAGCTTGCTGCCTGGCAACTTCAGGATGCCGCGCAAGATTGGTGGGAATCAGTTACTTCTCGTATCGAGGAGAACACCATCACTTGGGCCCAGTTTAGGTACAAAATTATTTGGATTTCGTAGTCTAAATTCTTCTCTTAATCTTGAAATGTTATTCATCTTGCCTATCTTTTGATTAGGGATACTTTCTCGGCACAATGGATGCCCGCTGCTGGGAAAACACAACTTTATAGAGCTTTTATGGATCTTAAGCAGGGCAGTATGACTTTTTCTGAGTACGAGAGGAAATTCAATGAACTCTCCAAGTTCGGCCCGGGATTGATTGATACACCGCTTCTAAAGAACGAGAAGTTCATTTTGGGAGCTAGACCAGAGTATTATGACTTGCTTACTGGCCACACTCACTGCACCTTCACAGAGCTTGTTGACTATGCTCTTAGATATGAGGCAAAGCCTAGGGGACCTACTGCCAAGGCTGCTCCTACTCAGCCCTCCTCTAGTCAGCTCGGGAAGAGGAAGATGAACTTTGATCAACAAAAGAAATCTTGGCAGAAGACTACTGGATTGGGATATGCTCAGAAAAGCCCAATCGACCTTGCTAATATCACTTGCTTCAAATGCGATAAGAAGGGCCATTATGCTAATAGTTGTCCATCTACTGGAGCTGCTGTTCCACCACCTTCTTCGACTAGGAAAGATTTATACTATGTCTGCCTCCAGCCGGGTCATTTCAAGAAAGACTGCCCACTGTATAAGCGTGGCACACCGTCTGGAGTATTTGCTATCACCACTCCTACACCGCCTGCTCAGGATGACCAAGGTACTTTACGAAGTACTTTTTCATTACATGATTTACCTATTAGGGTATTATTCGATACTGGTGCTTCTCATAGCTTCATATCTATTGATCTTTGCAATAAGCTCACCTTAGAACCTACTCTTGCTACTACTTCCTTATGCGTCTCCAACCCTATTGGAGGACTTGCCAACCTCAGTAGAATTTGTAAAGAGGTTGTGCTCTTGTATGGAAGATACCGTTTCACTTGGGATTTTTATGTACTTGGCTTCGCAGCATTTGAAATCTTGTTAGGTGCTGATTGGTTAAGGAAATTCGATGCCGTTATTTCTTGCAAGGCCCGTTCTGTTTCTCTAGTCAATGACAAGGGCCTACCGCTTGTCATCGAATGCAAATCACCATAGAAATATGCCGGAAGCTTCATATTCTCTCTTGATGCTCACCCGGATGATCTCAGTACTACTCCTATTGTTCAGAAATTTCCCGATGTATTTGGGGAGGTCAACTCCCTACCACCTAAACGGGAAATCGATTTTCGCATTGATCTTATTCCAGGAGCTACTCCCGTAGTTCTTCCTCACAGAAGAATGGCTCCTAAAGAAAAAGCTGAACTTAAAACTCAAATTGATGATCTATTTGCTAGAGGTTTGATTAGGAGAAGTTGTTCTGAATGGGGCGCCGTAGTTGTATTTGTCACCAAATCGGATGGATCTCTTCGCATGTGTGTTGATTATAGGGAACTGAACAAACGCACTCTCAAGAACCGCTATCCGATGCCTCGCATCAATGATTTATTCGATCAGCTCCATGGAGCTAAAGTTTTCTCCCAACTTGATCTTGCCACTGGGTTCCACCAACTCAGAGTAGCAGAAGATAGTATTCATAAGACAGCTTTCCGTACCGAGAACGGATTCTATGAATGGTTGGTTATGCCATTCGGTTTGACCAACGCACCTGCTTATTTCGTCGACTTAATGAATCGAGTCTTCCGCGATGTGCTTAACAAGTTTGTTCTTGTTTTCATTGATGATATTCTCGTTTTCTCCAAAGACGAGAAGGAGCACGAGACACACCTTGCTTATGTTCTGAAAACTCTCCGAAATCATCAACTTAAGGCCAAATTCTCTAAATGCCACTTCTGGCGAGACGAAGTGAGATTCTTGGGCCACATAGTTTCTGAAAATGGGATTTCGGTCGATCCAGCTAAGATCGCCGTAATCAATGTTAGTTCTATCCTATTCGCTATTTCTATTCAATTCCTCTTATCCCTTTCTAATTTGAAATTTATCTACAGGATTGGGAGACTCCCAAAACTCCTACGGATATCCGTAGCTTCTTGGGCTTGGTCGGCTATTATCGTAGATTTATTGAGCACTTTGCCCGGATTTCTGCCCCACTCACTGCTTTAACCCGAAAGGATGTCAAGTTTATTTGGAGTGAGAAGTGCGAATCAGCTTTTTAATGAATTGAAGCGTAAGTTAACTTCAGCCCCAGTTCTTGCGGTAATCGATGGAAGTGAAGAATTAACTGTCTATACAGATGCTTGCCGAGAAGGTTTAGGCGCTGTTCTTATGCAAAGCGGAAAGGTTATTGCTTATGCTGGCCGCCAGTTGAAGATCCATGAAGTAAACTATGCAACTCATGATCTAGAGCTTCTTGCAGTTGTATTTGCTTTGAAACTATGGAGGCATCATCTTTTGGGAATTAAATTTGAATTATTCACCGATCATAAGTCCTTGAGGTATATCTTTTCTCAGAAGGATTTGAACCAGAGACAAGTCCGATGGCTCGAATTCTTAGCTGCATATGATCTCGATATCAATTATACTCCGGGAAAAGCAAATGTTGTAGCTGATGCTTTGAGCCGTAGCAAAGCATTGTCATGTTGTAATCTTGTAGAAGGCATGCTATTTCAGCTTGTTATCTCCCCATCTCTTGTGGATCGCATCAAAGACAAACAATATGAGGACACCTTGCTCTATCGCATGAAGGAGTTAGTTCTTGGTAGAGTTGGAAATACCGACAGTAAAGTGGGAGCACAGATAGATAGTAATGGAGTTCTGAGGATTGACAACCGTATTTGCGTCCCTAATATCGATGGATTGAGACAAGAAGTGCTTAGAGAAAACCATCGGTCATCACTTTCATTTCATCCTGGTGTCACTAAGATGTACCGAAATATGAAGCGTTTATATTGGTGGAGTGGGATGAAGAGGGATATTTCTATATATATCAGTAGATGCACCACTTGCCAACAAGTTAAGGCCGATCACCAGAAGACGGCAGGATTACTTCAACCCCTAGAGATTCCATGTTGGAAATGGGACCAGATTTCTATGGACTTCATTGATGGATTACCAAGGACCAGAAAAGGTAACGAGAGTATATGGGTGATTGTTGATAGGTTGACAAAATCTGCTCACTTTATTCCTGTTAAGGCCATTCATACTGCTTTGAGTTTGGCCGAGTTATATATGAGAGAGATTGTTAGACTTCATGGGGTTCCATCTAGTATTGTGTGCGATAGAGACCCTTTATTCACTAGTAAATTCTGGAAGGCATTTCAGGACGTCTTGGGCACTAAACTGAATCTGAGCACAGCTTATCATCCTCAAACAGATGGCCAAACTGAAAGGGTGAATCAGATTTTAGAGGATCTGCTCCGAGCCTGCATTATTGACTTCGGTGGATCTTGGGAAGACCATCTCCATTTGGTTGAATTCGCTTATAATAATAGTTATCAGGCAAGTATCGATATGGCACCGTTCGAAGCTTTATATGGACGACCATGCAAATCGCCAGCTTGTTGGATTGAGCCTGGTGATCGATTGATTCTTGGCCCAGATATGATTATAGAAGCATCCGAGAAGGTAAATGAAATCAGAAGAAAAATGAAGACCGCACAGGATAGACAGAAAAGCTATGCTGATAGGCGTAGAAGAGATTTAGAATTCCTGGTTGGGGATAAGGTATTCCTTAAGGTATCACCTTTAAAGAATGTTATTCGATTTGGTCGTAGAGGGAAGCTCGCTCCTAGATTTGTTGGACCATTCACTATTACTGAGAGAATTGGTACACTAGCCTACAGAGTTGCACTACCGGAGAAATTTGAGGGCGTGCACAACGTCTTCCATGTTTCACATCTTCGGAAAGTGGTACACGATCCATCCTTGACCATTCCTATTGCTCAGTTAGGTGAGGTTGATATTGAGCCGGATTTGACTATAGAGAGGAGACCACTTCGTATTGTTGATAGGGATACAAAGCAACTTAGAAGGAAGTCGGTCAGCCTAGTCAAGGTCCAATGGAGTCCCGATGATCGGGATTGCACTTGGGAAACCGAGAAGAATATTCGGGATTCTAATCCAGAATTGTTTGTTCAAGGTAAATTCCATTCTATACTCTTTACTATATTCAATGATCTATTCTAAATCCATTGTATCTTTGTTATCAGTTCTTCCACTCTTTACTTTGTTCCTTTTCGAGGACGAAAAGTCTTGAGTAGGGGAGAATGTAACGACCCTGAAATTTCGACCCAATTTAAAAATTTTAGAACCGTTATTTTAGTTAAAAACGTGAAACTTACATACGATTTCAATCAACGTCCAAACTTTGTTTCTAAATTACGCCTTGATGATTTTAGATATGGGTAAAGTTTCGTCGGAAAATACCGCAATAAATTTCGTACGCGTTTTACTGCACATCAGTTCATTTTAAAAACGTGAAAAATTTCATCTTCCGAACCTAAATATTTTTACATAGGAAAATTCTAAATCATTTTCTGACAAAGACGTCATTTTTCGTTTTTCAAAATTCGGACATCTTTAGCTCCGTCGATCTTATTCTTCGGTGTTTTTCTGCATTCCCTGTAATAGGAATTTCAAATATTCACAAACGATTTCCGTTACCATTCAAACTTCACATTTGGAATGCGCCTAGATAGACATAGGCGTACGTCAAATTTCGTCGAAAAATATTGTAGAAAATTTCGCTCGTCAAATTTACATATTAGTTTTAATTTTGCGTGTAAATTTTCTATCGTCCGAACTTTAATATTTTTCGCATTGTTGCATAAGAAAAATATTCTGATCATAACGGCGCATTTCGTTTCGTCAAATTTCGCTTTTAATTGCTAGTAAAAATGTTCACTCGTGCAAATGGGTTAATAAGATTCGCCACTTCGCAAACAATGTCAAACCACCAATATCTTTATACCGTTGTGTCTGCCGCGTCGCGCTGATCAAAATGGTATATTTGTTTGTGTCAATCGGAGTTCGGCGTTGCAAACTATAAATTGGTTAACGGAGTATAAACTGGTCCGTTACGCCACACAAACCGGTACCCTACTTTTCCCGCTCAGAATTCAAATGGCCCTTGTCCATTCAGAAACTGAAGAGCCACTGTGACAATCATCATTTCGTTGCACGGGGACTCCAAATTTCTCTGAATATATCTGCCCTCTGCCTTCACAAATTCTTCAGCTTCATTTATTGCTCACTGCTTCTCGGGTACGTAACCCCTCTTCTCCTCTGCACCTCCTTCCTTCTCCTTCTTTTCTATTTTATATTTTCTTAAGGAGCTTCAGTATAAAACTCTCCTCTCCACAACAAACACATGCAACTCAGCCCGCTGCCATTCCACTCCCCTCCACCACTGCCCGCCACCAGCTCCTCGACAACCCACTCCACCACTGCCCGCCACCAGCTCAGCCGAGTCACCCGCGCCCTCCGCCCAGCCTTCGCCTGCACGCCCACCGACCCCACCGCCTCCGCCCATGCCAGCCCACTACACCCACCTCGCTAGCAACCGCCACTCCGCCTGCCTCCCCGCGTCCCCCGGCCCACAGCCTGCCGCCGCACCTACTGCCAGCCCCACCTCGCCTGCACGCACCACCCACCCACGCCCCAGCCTCCTCCGCCCACTACCAGCCTCCGCCCAGCACCCCATCCCACTCGTCCGCCTGCCCCACTCCACCCCGCCCATGCAACCGCCTCCAGCCACCGCTCCGCCAGCCCTCCGCCCCACTGCTCCACCACCGGAGCGCCTGCTCCGCCTACACGCACCACCCGCCTACCCCTGCTCCGCCAGCACGCACCACCCACCCAACCCCGGCTCGCCAGCCCTCCGCAACAGCCCAGCCCTCCTCCCCACTGCCGTGTCCAGCACCCGCCAGCCCCCTCCGCTCCAACACCCGCCAGCCCCTCCGCCCCAGCACCCCACTTGCCACCCGCCTGCAGCCCGCACCGAACCCCACCAGCCCGCACCGAACCCCACTAGCCCGCACCCGAACCCACCAGCCCGCACCCGAACCCCACCAGCCTGATCCAACCCCGCTCCGCCCCAGTCGCTCCGCCATCACCTTTGGGCCTCGCAGTGGCCGAGATCCTGCTGCGTGCCTCAGTTATATATATATCAGTTGATATATATATATAACTGTTAGATTATATATAACTGTTAGATTATATAACAGTTTATACTTTGAATGTTGGGTTGCTCACATACTGTTGCTATGTTGTTTCAGCTCCTGCTATTGATCCGGAAGTATAAGTATTTCCATCCCGCTTGTCGAATCTATCTTGCTCGTCGATTGGTATGATTTTATATATTTTCGATCGATATACTGCAATAAACGAATTATTAATTAATTGTTGTTTTATTTGCAGTTCGTGTTCATCTTGCGTCGTGCCTATTAGGGTCTATTTTATCTATTCATCTTCGTGCCGCGCCATCTTCTTTAACCACGGAAGGTGAATATTTCATTCACGACTCAATCTATTATGCGATGATAATCAAGTGATAATTGTTGTTAATATTAATCTGGATATTAAATTGTTGATTGTTAGAATTTGGTTGAAATAAAATTGTTAACTTCTAAAAATTTGACGCCATGTATTGTTTAAATTGATTAAACATGTTGAATTGAAATATGATGTTAATTAGAGTAAATAATAGTGACATTAAAATTGATAAGTACGACTGATGTAGAAATTTGATAACAGACACCAAGTAAAATCATAATGAAATAATCTTTAATCCGTAGGATTCTAGGAATAATTATATTAATTTGCATAAATAACGAATGTAAGTTAATATGGTTATTTCGGGATTATTTGAATAAATTGTTAATTTGTTATGTATGGTTGCTATTGCTTGTTTATTTACTTTGACACCATCCCAGTTATCACACTGCAAGTTCCCTTTGCTATGCCTTGTTTTATATTAAATGATATCGGGTTGAAATGATAAATACCCACTTAAATAACTTGGCCTAGGATAGAAAATTAAAAATAAGAAACCCGATTGGTCAACAAAATTATTTTGAAATTGAAATCTATTTGAAATTAAGAAATGAACTTAATAAAATGTTTGGAAATCAAGTAACGACTTAATGGATTTAATTGAAATAAATTAATGGATTTATTTGAAATAAATTAATGGATTTAATTAAAATAAATTAATGGATTTATTGGAATAAATTAATGGATTAAATTGAAACGGATTAATAAATCTATTTAATTAAAGAAAAATGAATTGAAATAAGATTTAAAACAAGTGAGTTTTAGAATTTAATAATTTAATTTATTAGATTGGTAGATTCAGATTTAAACTAAGTTTTAAATTAAATAGATTTGAACTTGTTATAAATAATAATTTAGATTTAGGAAATTTTGACTTAAAATGGAATACGAAACTAACTAAAGTTTTATGGATTAAATTTAGCGACAATTTGAAGGTAAATGATTTTAAATCTAATGAAATCGATTTAATCAAATTTATGATTATATTTAATGTAATGATGAATGTAAACATGAATTGAGATAAATAGAATTTGATCTAACGATTCGAACCTAATTGACCGGTAAATTTGGATAAATTGATTTTGAACTAAATTTAATAAGAGAGTTATTAAATTGAACTTGAATACTTAACTATATTGTTAATTAAATGTTGAACTACAGATTTCATTTGAAATATGATTTTAAATTTCCGAAATAAATTGAATCGGGAAATGTCAAATTTTGGAAGTCAAATTTGCACCTTGACTTTTGGACTTTGATTTGTTTAAACCTTAACTTAAATTGACCATCGGGTAATAAATACGTAGTTATTAAAGAGACCGGGATCGGATATGGACATACTCTCTGTCGATACCGAAACCACTTTAATAACTATTACACGCGAAGTGATGATCCAGAATGAAGTGGATGGTTTTGATGAACGCGTTGACTGAAGAAAGAGAACGATTTCGGATGACCCCTGATATGACTAAAACAGGAGCCGCGTCGGGCCATTGAGGATCGCCATCTCTAGCGGACACACTTCTTCGATACCATATCTATTACTTTTGTGATTCGATTTGGGTGCACCCCTTGATTTGGGAGTGTTGTTTCGCGGTGTTGAGATAGTAGCTGCTATGCTCAACATCAGTCCGGATCACGCAACTACTAGTATCCTAGTTGGTATCGCCTCATGTACCTTGTCATACTGATTACCCAATTCGCGACCACTACGTTTTGTTTTGTACCTTTAGTATATGGATTGCCCTCTGGTGACTTCCGGTTTTGGGGAAACTACGGTCTTGTATATGCTCTTGGGAATAAAAATGTGTTAAGGGTGGTATGGGCCATGACTTAACACTATTTTAATATCGTACTTTACTGATTAGCCATTATCTATCTATCGTATTCTATTGTATATATAGATAGTTTATCGGATCCTTAGAGATGTTATTACACCCATCTTTAAGTTATGAACTATTACCTTGCACTTGGTTTAATTGTATAAGATTTTGAGTCCTGACTCGAGTGTTTCTTTTGCATATGCTCGGGTCAGTCTGAAGCTATCCAGTTGCTGATCAAGGTTGGTTGAAGATGCTGAAGGCTTAGCATTTATCTTTATCAGTCTATTTCTATTCCTATATTGATGTCCTAGTCTGTTGGACATTTTTGGTATTAGTCACTCGATGTTAAGACATTGTTGTATATTATATAGTGGCTTCATGAACTGCTATTATGACGATGTATTTTCCGCTGCATTATTCTGTGACTGTTCTGTGATGTTGTATTGATTCTCATTTACATTTATGTATTTATAATCCCATAACGATTCGTGTTTTGTATTATTTAAGTTGACATGTGTGGATTATTGTCAATTTAAATGGTCCAAATATACGGGTTGTTACACTCGGCATAAGAATCTATAGAGATAGATCCAAAAGGTTGCTAGGATTGTCCCAATATCTATACATAGACACTGTATTGAAAAGGTTCAGTATGGAGAATTCCAAGCGTGGAAACGTTCCAACGCAATCTGGAATCGTCCTTTCTAAAAAGGACGCTCCACATACTGATGAGGAGAAAGAGCGTATGAACAGGATTCCGTATGTATCTGCGATCAGTTCCATAATGTACGCTATGCTATGTACTAGACCAGATGTAGCTTATGCATTAGGATGTTTGAGTCGATTTCAGTCTTATCCTGGTGAGAAACATTGGACAGCCGTAAAATGTATTCTTAAGTATTTGAGAAATACTCAAGACTTATTCCTAATATATGGGAATGGAGACCTTCTTATGAAGGGGTATACAGACTCTAGCTTTCAGAGTGACATCGACGACAGTAAGTCTATATCTGGTTATGTATTCACTTTAAATGGAGGAGCCGTAAGTTGGAAAAGTTCCAAACAAGAAACGGTGGTTGATTCAACCATGGAGGCCGAGTATATCGCCCTCAATGAAGCAGCAAAAGAAGCTGTGTGGATGCACAAATTTTTAGCTGAGCTAAGAGTGATTCCAAACGTTGAGAATCCAATGACATTATTCTGTGATAATAATGCTGCAATGCAAATTGCAAAAGAACCAAGAGCTCACAAGAAATCAAGGCACATTAGGCGAAAGTTCCACCTCATTCGAGAATTTATCGCCAACAATGAAATCTTGATTGAAAGGGTAGATACCAAGGACAATATAGCAGATCCATTCACAAAAGGTCTAGCTCGGTCAGTTCTCAACAAACTAATCGAAGGGATGGGATTGAGATTCCATAATTGGACCCAAGTGCAAGTGGGAGATTGATAGAGTTAGAGGTATGCCCTAGGGGCAATTCTGTAATTTGTTGTAAATTATGAACTCTATAATAAAATCTCGTTCGAAATAAAAGGTGTTTTCTTTTCTATTATATACTTGTCATATTGTGATATGTTAATTAATTTAATAATTTAAGTATATTTAATAGAAAATCCTTAAATGATATGTCAAGTGGTAGTAATTACAATGTGTTGTAATCATGAGAAATTTATCACATTAAAATAACATTTCATTTTAAATATTCCTAGTCAAGATGTATCGAGAAAGGATATTGATACATCTGTTGAGACTAGAGTACGTAACGCTCTCCAAATGTTGAGCAGTGTTTTCTCATTGCTGCTGAGGGCATCATGGGGTTACGTACTGATAGTTATTGGATAACTATGGAATGACTCACTCGAGAGTTTTCTGATGGTTAGTGTAACTAAGGTCAAACAGAGAATCTCGATGTGACGATATTATACAGTTCTTTGGACTTGAGAATACTGTTGAACTTCGATATGGAGACTCCGCTTTGATTATAGTTAAATCATGGTATTATGATCATTGAATGACTATAGTTGGGTCTAAGTTAAAATATTTGAAGTGAAACACTATCCAATAGAGAATTCGTCTCCTCAGCTACATGAGATTAGTATCACGGTCAACTATGGTCAACTCAAAGTCAAAGTCTCTGGCCAGAGCAAATCGGTTAATAATAATTGCTATTATTGGACCAAGGACATTGTGTTTGGACCAACTGATTTGAATGTGAACGATATTGGAATTTTGACCAAAACCGAATTCCATAAGTTCTAAAGTGGTACAGTTAAGATGGAGAGAACTGGTGTAAATAATCGTTACTACAGGGTACCGCTTAAAAATTGGATTTCACCGTAATATGATTAAGCGATAAATTCGGTCAAAATATCACACCACTAGCACTAGTGACGTGTGAACATTAATATTCGAATTGTTCGATAATAATCACTGACTGAATTTACACCTTTGAGTTGTACAACCGAAATGATGATACTCCGGAAAAACCACTCAATTAATTATTTTATAATTGTTATAAAATAATTATATTAATTAATATTTGCGAAATATTAATTATTAGAATTTTATTTTATTTGTAAGGCACTGAAATTAATCGGATATGTATATATAAAAGTTATATATACAAACTTATCAGTATGCAATAGTGGGACGGGTCATTGTCCGATAATGGAGCTTAGGCTTATGAAGCCCAAAATTTACAAAAATATAATTTTCGGCAGCTGATCCAACTCAAAATATGGCACGTTTTCTTTTGTTTGATTTGGTAAAATGGGAAAGAGTAAAAGAGGCTAATAAAGTGGACGTGAAAGCATTGTTTGAATAAGTACATGCGCACATGAAGGGAGGTGACCACAACTATATAAAGGTCCACACGTTAGCTTCTTCTGAACCAATTTTAATATTTCCAAATCAAGTCTTCACTTCCTAATATAATTTTTGTTCTTTTTCTTACCTACTGCCGAAAGTTATAACCAAATTTTGTGCCTCAAAATCAAAATAAATTCAACACAAACAAGAGTGGTTTGGAGCTTGGATTATATAGCAATTCAAGGACATCTCGTTTCAACGTACATATCATTGGCTTCATACAAGGTATTATTTATTTTTATACTCAATTACAAGCTTATCACAATCTTGGGTGTATAGTTATTGTCCATTTTAAATCTATTATGTACATATATTATTATATATATTTTAAAAGACTAGTTTCATTATATATAAGAATTCCTTATATTTATATACTATAAAGTTGTAAAACTAATAACATGCTTACACCGTATGCTAGAAGTTAAAATATTTTATGTTGTCTAGTTATAATTTTATATGCTATAATTCTTAATATATATATGTATGTATATTTGTATTAAAAAAATTCGTATAAAATACATATTCTATATTCTGATAACTTTCGTTTGCTGTAATAGTTTATGGAACAATATATAACTTTCGCATGCAATATTATATATAACTCGTATACTAAAATATAGTTTGGTACAAAGTGATTGCTTTCTGTAAATAAATAATGTGTTTATTTGCTGCCATGTTTTGTTTCATCTGACACCTTTTTGTGATGTTACTTGTCACATATGACATAACTCTTTACTGAATGCATTGTTTTGAATGTTGTAAATAAACTTTGTATATTTATAACTTATAAAGTATACTACAGATCACTTCTTTAATATATATAACAATTTTGTTTTGCTAAATAAAATATTAGAGTTTTGTGTAACACGTTTTATGATTCATAAGGTACTTTTATAAATCTTACTCTTATGTATATTATATATATATTTATATATTTAAATTAAAAACTGGACAATATACACACACACTGGGGGCTAAGGTGTCTGTTGCGGTGTAAAGACCAACACCTAAATACAGACACTTTCATACCATGACACTTATATGTTCACATGCACACCCATACACGTATAGGTGTATTTGATACACTTATACACCTCCCATATATATATTGCTTCTCTTATTTAAAATTCAAATTTAAAATTCAAATTCAAACTAAATTTAAATGAAATATGATTTTATTTAAAATTAAAATTAGATTGGATCTAATAATCTTCAGACTTCATAGGCCCAATGAGATTCTAAAATGAATTTTTTTGAAATTCACCGTTTAAAGCGCTGCGTAGACAGGCCAAGTTCCTTCAATCTCAAAAACTCAATGTGATATATTTTCTAAAATACCGAGGAACATAACTTATTGTTTCTCGACATGTTTTCTTTTTAGCAAAGGAATTTCTATCAAAAGAAATCAATAGCAAGGCTATAGACTTGGATGAGATTCAACAAATTAATACTGAGACCGAACCAATGGAAGAACCAAGTTCACCCGTATATGAAAACATGCAATCTATCAAAAGGAATAGTAGGGAATCTCATGCACCAGAGAGATGATATGGTTTTTTTATAGATGGTGAGAAGGATTGTGTCTTAGATGATGACACTCCTCAATCATTCCAATAAGCACTACAGAGTAAAGAAATTGCACTCTGACTTGGAGCAATGAAATTCGAGATGGATTCCATATATGAAAATAAAGTGTGGACTTATCCGACATACCTAAAGGTATAAAACCCATTGGCTATAAATTTATCTTTAGGAGAGAGCTAAATCCAGAGGACAAGTGGAGACTTATAAAGCTAGGCTAGTTGCGAAAGTATTTCACCAAATTTCAAGACGTTTATCATGGCAAGACCTTTTCCCCATAGTTATGCTGAAGTCCATTCAGATTATGTTGGCTATTGCTGCATTATACGACTACAAGATATGGCAAATGGACTGTAACACCTTGAAAAATAACGAGAAATTTAATAAGATTAAATTGAGTTAAACAAACACTAAAAACAAAATTTTCATAGACTTCCAAATTTGACTATGAAACCAAACCATTGTGTTCATAGTGATTTTCTAGATGATTTTCATATATAACACACCTCGTAATTGGAGCTAATATAGAGAAGTTACGAATGTTAGAAGAATCGAAAATTGAATAAGAAATTAAAGTTAAAATACACAAAATTAACATTGTCAGGTCAACCCATAGAGGTCAAGGTGGACCGGTAGCGGTCGACCATAGAGGTCAAGGTCGACCAGTAGAGATCGACCTAGGGTCGAAAGCAATCGACGTACCTCAAGTAAAATCGAGTTTTCTGAGTTTGCACTGATGTGTTTGAGCGAACCAGATTTTAGTCAATATTCTCTAATCTAGATCTAACGGCCTAAACTAAACCCAGCTCTTGTAATTACTAGCCTAATCAAACCTTAATTCTCACATAACTCTATACTGTAACAAATCTCTACCAAAGTTTTCTCTCTACCCCAACTTTGAAATTTCTTAAAAATAAAATAAAAGAAACCTAGAAGGAAACAAGCATTGGAATCAAGGTGGAGCGAGTGAAGCTAGCGAATAGAGGGGTGATTCTCAGGTAAGAGCAATAGTTAGATTCAAACTATTTTAATTGATTTAAGGTGCTAGAAATTTAAATTAAACTATATAAAACCCAAATTGAATATGAAAAACCCAAACTTGAAATTGTTAGTAAACAATAAATTGAATATTGATGTATATACTCCTTTTTCACTTGAAATTGCAAACCCTAAATTGAATTGCAAATTGGTAATTATACTGTTCATCTAGTAATAGGATTCACTAATAACTGCTAAGGACATCGATCGACCAATAATTAAAAATTGATAGGAAAAAAATTAACGTAACCCTAAATTTTGTTTCGCGAACGTCGACCCTCGACCCTTGGCGGTCGACCTATAGCGGTCGACCGTTTGTAATAAAAACAGCAAATTGTGAACCTCGGCCTAAGGCCCAAGTTAAAGAATAAAAATTATATAATTTCATAAAAAAATATATAAATAGAATTTTTTTTGTTTGAGCCTAATTTGGTATAAGTACACATGCTAGTGATAGTAGGTAAGTCAGTTCCCTATTAAAGGATAATAGGTCATCGCGGTTTGGACAATAGTTAAATACCCGAATGAGAGCTAAGAGTTTACTACAGCGATGTATTTCACAGATGCTCTGGGGGTGTTCCGTAGTGGATGTGTAGCACTTATGGAGATACAAGGTGAGTAAGCCCGATGCTAATAGAAGATTCTGAAGTACAGCCAAGCCTGGCACAGCACGATAAAAGCCTATAAAGTATAAAGGAGACCGGTACTAATGGTATTTCTTATACGCATGGTTCTAGTGTGATGTGGTACAGGTGGACACCGGCATAGTACGGTAAGAGGCATTTTGCACTATGATTGAGAGATGGACACGGGTGCATACGACGAGTCACACCACGAGTTTGCATTTTGAGGTTCTCCCTCTCCCGACGTTGTGGTGATATAGATATTAATGTGATAGTAGTTCACACAGTTGCCTACAGGCGGCATGTTCCTATTGGATATCTCTAGGAGCGTTAGCCGATCGTTAGTGTGAGGTTCGATTTATAGTTCGACGCTTTGTGTTAGATAAGAATCTGTAGGTATTGGACCTTAGGAGTTTAGGCCATTAATAGCACACCTTGTGTTATTTAGAATAGTTTTCAAGTTAACTGCACATGATCATGGCATATAAAACTTGTACTCATTCACCATACTTTATGTCTGACCTATTCCTTTTTCAACTTTTTCCCCGCCATAGGTGCATAGGGCGACGGGTGATTGGCCCATTCTTGATACTTGAAGAGTTGAGCTTATATTTGGAGTTTGCTTTACTCTCTATGTATTATTCTAGCTTATCGGTACATTTTGCTTCATGTATCAAAATTTAAGATATATTTTTCTATGTACTACGTATTGGATCACGTATTGGTTTTTTTAGGATTGTTATTTAGATAGTTTTTAAGATGGATATTTTTTGATGTTGTATATGTTTTATTCCTTCCATTGTGAGTTTTGAAAGTGTATTATATCTTAGATTATATATTCTTATATTAGTCTTTGAAATGTTAAAGGTTAAAACCCCAATAATCCAAATTTCTCAGCAGCATGATGTGAGACTGAAGCCACATTGAGCTTTGGATTCGCATGTCAGGAGGTGCAGGTTATCACATGGACTTAAAGATGGATTTCTAAATAATGATTTAGAAGAGGCCATTTATCTGTTGCAGTCCATGGGTTTTAAGGTCAGTGGGAGTGAGGGAAAGGCTTGCAAGTTGCTAAAATCCATTTATGGACTTAAACAAGCTTCAAGGAGTTGGAATAAGTGTTTTGATAAAGTATCAAATAGTTTGGTTTTTGTCAGAACATAGAGGAAGCGTGTGTATACCGAAAGCAATAGGGCAACACAATCGTATTCTTAGTACTATATGATAATGATCTTCTATTAATTGAAATAAAGTTTCGTTATTGCAATAGTGAAAGCTTGGCTTAACTAGAACTTCCCTATGAAGAATTTTGGAGAAGCAACCTATATACTGGGTATAAAGTTCTATAGAGATAGATCTAAAAAGCTGTTGGTATTATCCCAATCCATGTACATAGATGTCATATTGGAAAGGTTTAGTATGGAGAATTTCATGCATGGAAATGTTCCAACATAATTGGGAGTTGTCCTATCTAAGAAGGACGCTCTTCATACTAATGAGGAGAAGGAGCGTATGAGGAGGATACCGCATGCTTCGGCATTTAGTTCTACCATGTACGTTATGCTATGTATTAGACCAAATGTGGTATACGCATTAGGGTGCGTAAGCCAATACCAGTTTAATCGTGGAGAAAAGAATTGGACAGTGGTAAAATGTATACTGAAGTATTAAAAAAATACTCAGGACTTATTCTTCATATAGGAGAACGGAGACCTCCCTAAGAAGGTATATCGACTCTAGCTTTTAGAGCAGTGTCGATGATAGTAATTCGGCATTGAGTTATGTTTTTACACTTAACGGTGGGGTTGTTAGTTGGAAAAGTTCCAAAGAGGAAACAGTAGCCGATTCCATGATGGAGGCCGAGTACATCACCTTCAACGATGTAGCTAAAGAAGCAGTATGGATGCGCAACTTTTTAAGTGAGCTCGGAGTGATTCCCTATACAGAGAATCCATTGGCATTGTTCTATGATAACAATATGGCGATATAGATTGCGAAAGAATCCAGAGAACGCAAGAAGTCATGACATATTCTTCGAAATCTCCACCTTATTGGAGAATTTATTAAGAAAAAGGAGGTTGTGATAAAAAGGGTAGATACTTAGGAAAACATAACAGATCCATTCACGAAGGCTTTAAACCAGTTGGTTCTCGAGAAGCTGATCAAAGGGATGAAATTGAGATTCCATAATTGGTCCTAAGTGAAAGTAGAAGATTGATAGAGTTAGGGGTATGCTCTTAGGAAAATTCTATAATTTGTTGTAAATTATGGACATTGTAATCAAATCTCGTTCGTAATAAATGGTGTTTTCTTTTTGTTATATGCTTGTTATAACATGTTATAATTAATTAATTTATTTATTTATCTTTAACTGAAAATCCATAAATGGTGTATATGTGATAGTAATTACAAATAGTTGTAATCATAGGTATTTTATCACAATGTGATAAACATATCATTTTAAATATTCCTAGTCAAGATGTATAGAGACTGGATATCGATGCATCCGTTGAGCTTAGAGTACATAACGCTCTCCAAATGTTGGATAGTGTATAACTCATGACTACTGGGGATCTAAGGGGTTACGTACCGGTGGTTATTGGATAACTATAGAATGACTCACTCGATAATTTTCTGTTGGTTTATATGACTAATATCAAACATAAAATATCGATGTGACAATATTACATGGTTCTCTTGACTTAAGAATGATGTTGATCTTCAATATCGACGCTCCGCTTTGATTATGGTTAAATAGTCACACAATGTCCATCGAATGACTATAGTTGGGTCGAGTGGAATAATGGAAGTGAAACACTATTTAAGAGAGGATTCGTCTCCTCAATCATATAAGGTTAGTATCACGGCCAACTGAAGTCACATAACCGAAACTTATACCTAAGAATCACACAACCGTAACGTTGAATACTCTTGTTACCATCTGGTTTAATTAACTAAAATTATTATAAATTAAATAAGTAAATAAATATTTGTGTAATATTAATTACAAATTATCATTTAATTTGGGTTGATCAATATTAAATAGTGTGTATATAATAGTTATAAACACACACACCGATATACGATATCGATGTGCATTTAATTTAGAATAAAAAGCAACTTTAATTGATTGAGCTTGAAGTGATTTTGAGGCCCATAAAGGGTCCTATTGTAGGCGGCTATAGATGGCTAGGGAGGCCAGCTATATAATGGCATGTGTAGGGTAGAATTTTGATTAAAATAGGTGAAATGGTAAGAGAGAATGGTGGATCTAGATCTTCATTTTTCTCCTTAGAATATCTCTTATTTAATCACATCTAACCTTCATATTTTGGATCTCTCTTTTTTCTCTCCGAACTAGCAAGGCCAGCCATTCAAGTCCTTCTCCTTCTCTAGTTGAAGCTTCTAAACACCTAGATTAAATCAATCAAACATCATTGGTAGCTGCAATTAGATTGGTAGCTCTATCTGAAGGTTTGAATATTGATTCAAGGAGTCATTGGATTCAACGTTGCAAGTTGTTTCATCTAGGCCATAGATAAGACAAACTTATATATATATATATATATATATATTCATATATAGTTGTTCTTATATATAATATTATAGTCTTAGATAGTACTTCAATATCACAATTCTATATATATATTGGTATTGTCTTGATTAGATGAAATTATATATGGGTAATTATGTACATATATAAAAAGAATTATGTATATTTACATACATATTTCTTATGACCTAAAAAAATTATTTTTAAATATCATGATATTAAAATGGTTTTAAATAAAATTGATTTCAATACAAATACTTTTATATAAAATATGTTTTATATTTATTGACACACACACATAGAGATATATATGTGTGTGTGTTTACAGTTGTCATAAATATAAAAAATAAATAATTTTTTACACATATAATATATTTTAAAATTCAAATATTATATATATTATCCGATTTACATGTTTATATAAAATCACACACATATATATGTCATAAAATATATGTATATAAATGTTATCTGGCCTTTTGACCAGGCAATATTCGGATAGATTGGATAGGTTGAACTTTGAGTTATCAAGGAGAGAAGCCTAGAGAGATAGCCCAATATTCTAGAAATCAAGTACGAACAAAGTCGCGGGGCCCATGCCAGAACAACTCAAAATAAGAGAACCCAGGAATCCATACAAGTTAGGGGTCGGTACCGACCCTACCCTACGGGTCCGTACGAGTCCTATTTCCCCTTAGGTAGGCCCCGTATTCTGCTTACTAGTCCTACATGATGCCAAGTGCTTACTTGCAATGTCGTTTTGTTCAATGCAATTCTCCATTGATCTCCACGAACACTTGATGTTGCAACTCTATTCTTCCACAACTCCGTCATTTGGACTTGGAAACAAGCTAACATTGTTGCAAACAACTATGGAATCATGAAAGCTAACAACAAGATGAGTCAAGGTGAAGACTTGTAGACAACTAATATGGCCATCTTAGGGATTGGTACCAACTCCAACCTATGGATCGGTACCGACCCCTACTTCCTGATGAGTTGGCACCTACTTTCTTAAGGGAATTGGTCTAAATCATGGATAACGGCTTAGAGATCTTTTGTGCAAGATATTAGACTCCCTACCTCTATAAAATGTAAGGTAGGGCTCATTTTTCAGGATCTTTTGGCTTATTTCTACTCTACTCTATATTCTTATAATTCTGAATATTTAAGTGTTGGAATTGAACTAACCCCTAAGAACTTCTTCCTCCAAGTCAGATATAAGCAATAAAATCTTAAAGTGGACGTAGGTCTTGCTTTGTCGAACCACTATAAACGATTGTGTCTTTTTTATTTCTCATTTTCATTTCTTTATATTTTATTCTCTATGAAAACTTATGGGTGTTTGAGCCATTTTTGGTTCAAACATTATGATGCTTTCACTGATAGCGATATTCTCAGGCTACTTGGATCCATCATCTACTATTGGATTTCCCATATCCAGGAGATAATTCCAATTTCTCTACCTTTTAATTCTACAACTTAGATTTTCAAAGAACCACTAGAAGCCTTTTGCCATGGCCCCATAAAGAAGAGACCATTCTACCAACTCCAGCGCTACTACTGAAGCTGAGAATCAGAATCCTTAGCAAAGAGATGGTGTTATCCAACCTACTCAAATGGAGATCTAGACTCCAACTAATGTCATAATCAGAATGGAGATGGATAAGATGGTGAAGCTGATGGAAGATAGATTCCAGGCTAGTCGGAATGAGATGAATCGGGCGATTGAGCAGAGCTTGAGACTGTTGAATAAGCTAACTTAAAATAGCCATAGAAGAGTAAAAGGGATTCTAGTTCTTCATTTGAAAGTTCTTCATCATCCAAGCAGAGACGAAGGGACAGGAAGCAGAAGAGGACTCAAAGCGTTGTTGAATATCATACCAAGGAAGAGGACGAGCCCCAGTCTCAAGTTTGGGGATCGGTACCGACCCAAGATTAGGGGTCGGTACCGACCCCTCTAATGGTGGAACTAGAGCCTATCCTTTGGAAGGTGGCATCGATTTGGCTTCAGGATGCGCTGCTAGTGGTCAAAATCTAGAGAATTGTGCTGCTGCTGATGATATTGCTCACGTGAATCAAACAGACGGGACTGTTGGACGAATGGATCTCCCGAAGGCTGGAAAACCTAGGCATCGAGAGCCATACCGAAAGCGTTCTCCAAGCCGAACACTCGAAGCAGAGCTTGACTACCGCCGTTCAGTCGACGCTGTTGACCTAGGCTACCTGAAGGATATGGTTAGGAGAATTGTTAGCTAAAATCGTTTTAAGAGTAATGATGAATGGGGTACCTCCTCCAGTCGAAATCCGTTTACAGAGAACATTCTATGTGGGAGATACCTCCGAAGATTCGGAATGCCAACTATGTCATTGTATGGAGGAATGACGGACCCTAGGCAGCACTTGGTGAGATATGAATGGCATATGGATTCAGCCAAATCTTCCGATGCCGTAAAATGCCACTGTTTTCCAATTTTCTTAGGAGTAGCTACGATGTAGTTCGCTCGACTTCCGTCGAGGCCCATATCATCGTTCGTTGAGTTATCGAAGAAGTTAGTGGAGCAATTCCATTTACATACTGCACGTCTGAAGCATGTGATGTCTTTGTCAAACCTCTTCTAAGCCGAAGGAGAGTCACTGAAGGATTTCTTGAATTGATTCCATACAGCCGTGAAAGAAGTTACAGATCCCAAGGATGACATAGTGTTGATGGCGTTGATCAGGGGGATTCATCCTGATGTAGATTTTAGGGAATGGTTGGAAAGGAAGCCTTGATCAACGATGGATGCTTATTATAGAAAGGCTAATGAATACTTACGCTTGGAGGAAGCACGCAAGAAGCCATGAAGGACCGGTGCTAGGAATTCAGAAGAAATAATACAAAGCATTGTTGTTGTAAAGGAGTCCGAAGGAAGTTCAGGAAATGTAGATGTGAATGTTAGTAGTCAAAACAATAATCGAAAATGGAATGATGATGGTGCTAAAAAGAAGAAGCCGGCTAATAGGAATCGAATTAGGACTCCTAAGTATGACAGCTATACCGAACTAAACAACTCAATAAAGAATATCTATCTGGCAACTTAGAACACTAAGCAGTACAAAAAGCCGGCTCTAAGAGAGTAAACTGAGAAGGAAAGAAAGTCAGGAAAGTTCTAATGATTCCATGAAACTCTCGATCACAAAACCAATGAGTGCGGACACTTGCGGGATATGATTGAGAAGTTAATTCGCAAGAAAAAGTTACAGCAATATGTAAAAGCCCCGCTAGATGGCGAGCGGGGAAACTCTAACGCCCATGGGTCGTCTTTCCAACGGGGGAAAGCTGAGCCTGATGTTGATGCATTCTGGCAGCCAGAAAAATGGTTAGTAATTAACACAATACCCATTCGATAAGAGGCCAGCTGAGATGAACACATATATTGGTGCTATAAAACATGCAGAAAGTGAAAGTTGCTTCGCAATTAAAGGTGGGACTCTGGCAAAACAATACAGAATGATGACTGATGATATTGTTTTACGAAATAGAGATGCTGATGGAGTGGAAGCTCCAACAATTGACCCAACTCATGATCACAGCTACGATTGGTCCTGCTATTGTTTGAAAGGTGCTTGTTGACTGTGAGAGTTTAGCAAATATCTTGTTTAAGAAGGCTTATGATCAGACAATGTTGGGGGAGAAGGATTTGGAACCTTGTTAATCTCGAATACAAGGGTTCAATGGGACGTCTACTGAGCTGATTGTATATGTAGAATTACCAGCGTTTTCTGGTGAGGGTAACCGCAAGCGAGTGCAAGTCATTCCTTTTTTGTTGTTGAATATTTACTCAGCTTATAATGCATTTCTGGACCGATCAGTCTTGGTCGAGTTCAAAGCAGCTATAACACCTTGGCGTTTGGTTATGATGTTTCCTACGGAGAATGGTGTACGGATTATCCAGGGAGATCAGGCGACTGGCCGCGAATGCTAAGTTGTCGAGCTAAAGGAGGCAAGGCGAAGGGAGAAAGGAAAAACTATAGAGGGGACCCTCTGCGTTAAGGCTTTGGACGCATAGCAACTACAACCTAAGCCCTAGCTCGGGTAGCCCAGTCGGTTCTATGATGACATGGACCGACGTAAAGAGCCAGAAGGTGGAAGAGTGGATCTCGTCGAGTTGACATTTGTTATTTCGGTCAGCCAGGATGATCTAAATCAGGTCCTAAAAGTCGGATCGCAGCTCAGTGTAAGAGTGATGATGGAGTTGGTTTGTTTTCTTTGGGAAAACCTAGATGTGTTTTCCTAGACACACTCAGATATGTGTGGGATCCTACCGAAGATAGCGAGCCATGCACTAAATAGTAATCCCTAATGCAATCTGTGAAACAAAAATACCGTAGCCTTGGTCCAGAGAGATCCGCTGCACTCAAAGAAGAGGCGGATAAGCTAAAGGGCAATGACTTTATCCATGATGCCTTGTACCCAGAGTGGGTATCTAATTCTGTCTTGGTGAGGAAAGAGAATGGGAAGTGGATGATATGCATTAACTATTCTGATTTGATTAAGGCATGCCCCAAAGATAACTTCTTGCTCCTAAGGATCAATCAGTTGGTGGATTCAACCGCTGGACATAAGCTACTTTCATTTATGGATGCGTACTCTAGGTATGACCAAATCTCGATGCACACCCTGGATCAGGAACACACCAGCTTCATAATCGACCTTGGATTGTATTGTTACCTGGTTATGCCCCTTGCATTAAAGAACACTAGAACAACTTACCAAAGGACTATAACTCGTATGTTTAATGACCAGATTGGATGCTCGATGAAAGTATATGTGGATGACATGCTTGTGAAGTCGCGGCATTCAGCGAACCATATTGATAATCTAGCAGAGATGTTTGGCATCCTTTGAAAGTACGAGATGAAGCTCAATCCCCTGAAATGCTCTTTTGGCGTTGCATTACGAAATTCTTAAGCTTCGTTGTAAACTCCCATGGGATTGAGGCCAGCCCAGAGAAGATCGATGCACTAAGATAAATCAAAGCCCTGAAGTAGAATAAGAGGTCCAAAGCTTAAATGGGAAGGTCGCTGCCCTAAGTAGTTCATTCCAGATCCATAGATAAATGCATCCCTTTCTTCGAGGTGATTAAAAAGGGAAAGAGGAACTTCGAATGGAATCGCGAGTGTAAAGACGCATTCTGAGTTCTGGTGGATCACATTGAGAGACCCCTTATCCTTTCGAAGCCAGTGGATGACGAGGACTTGTTTATATACTTGGCGGTATCGGTGCATGCTTTGAGTGTTGCACTTGTACACGAGGAATCTTGCTCCAACGATCGGTCTATTACGTCAGCAAGCGGTTGACAGGCGTGGAAGGAAACTACTCGAAGCTAGAAAAGCTTGGTTATTGCCTTTTGATCGTTTCAAGAAAGCTTCGCTCTTATTTCCAGGCTCATCCGATCAAATTTCTTACCGACCAGCCTTTGCGACAATTCTTGCAACGACCAGAGACTTTTGGAAAGCTATTGAAGTGGAACATTGAATTAAGCCAATACCACATAACTTGTCACCCTCGGAGGGCAATCTAGGGTCGGACTTTGGCAGGTTTCATAGCTAAATTCACTTCACGAGATGATCCTCCGAAGAGCAATGATGAGAAAGAAACTGGATGGAAGACGTATGCGGATGGTGCATCTAACGAACAGTGTTTCGGTGCTGGAGTTGTACTTTTCACTCCCGAAGAACACCCAATCGGATGCACCTTAAAACTCAACTTCCTATGAAGAATATGGAAGCTAAACATGAGGCCTTGATTGCGGGATCAAAGTCGCCAAAGAACTGGGAATAAAGGCCTTGCACATTTTCTGTGACTCCCAGCTATTGGTTTGCCAAGTTCTAAAAGAGTTTCAAGCAAACGGAGCAAGATTAGCTCCTTACCTAAACCGAGTCCTTGAGCTACTCGCTGACATTGAACATTACATAATTATGCGTATTCCCAAAGAGGAGAATGAGAAGGCCGATTCACAGGCTAAACCAGCCGGTTTCGAAGATGCGCAGCTCATGGACTTTATTTCGGTGGAAGTGCTTTCGACTTCAAGCATCGACCAGTTGGATGTCGATTGGATCTTGGAGACCGAGCCTGAAATGGAGTCATGGATAAATTTGATTTGGGATTATTTGTAGAGAGGAATCCTTCCGAAGAAAAGAAATGAATGACGAAAGCTCTAATGACAAACTTCAAGGTATATCATGCAGGAAGGAGTACTGTATAGAAAGGGTTTCTCTATCCCCATGCTTTGGTGTGTCGCTCACAACGAGGCCAAGTAGGTCCTAAGAGATTTTCATAAAGAGGCCTATAGAGACTACACCAGGGGGCAGACCCTAGCGAAGAAGATTCTCTGCTACGGAACTGTCAATCGAGACGCAGTTGATTACACCCAAAAGTATAACAAGTGATAAATATTTGCTAAATTATCGAGAACCCCATCGATGGTGATTACTCAAATGGTCTGTCCTTGACCGTTTGCGGTATGGGGATTTGATATCATCAGTGTGTTGCCGATATCTAAAGGTGGCTTTCGAAGTACGTTGCCATTGAGTTGACCACTTCACCAAATGGGCTGAGGCAGAGCTGATGTCCATGATTGCCATAAAGAAAGTATTTAACTTTGTTGTCTGAAATATCGTCTATCATTTTGGAGTTCCACAGGCAATCGTTACCGACGAGACCAGATTTGACAGTACCGATTCAAAGATTTCTACCGCCGACATCGCATAGAGAAGAGATTTTCTACGGTGGCACATCCTTGGGAGAGTGGATAGGTTGAGCTTGTGAATAAAATCATCAAGTTCATTCTTAAGAAGTGGTTGGAAAAGGCCAAGGGCAAGTGGATCGATGAACTTCCATTAGTACTATGGGCTTATCGAACAACTCACAAGTCAAGAACTGGACACTCTCCATTCGCCCTATCCTACGGGTTAGAGGCTATGATTCCGATTGAACTGGAAGTACCTTTTCATCGAGTGGTTTACTACAATCCATGGACTGTCTTATGTTAGAGGTCTCTTGATATGATCGATGAGAAGCAAGACGCAGTTGAGTTGAGGGCAGCTGCGCACCAACACCAAGTCGCACAATACTACAACACAAAGTTAGGAATCGGACCTTCAAAGTTGGTAATCTAGTTCTCAAATGAATCTTCCCTGGCTCTGGAAACTTAAGCCCGATCCGGGAAGGTCCGTAAGCAATAGAGAAAAAGCTTGGTGATGGAACATTCAGGCTTGGGACGATAAACGGAATTTCATTTCCAAGGGCATGGAATAGCAAGCATTTACGATGCTATTTGACTTAGAAATAAATTCGTAAATAATTGGTTGGAGGCATGTAATAAGATAGATTCTGTCATTTTCCCATCTTTTATGGAATAAAATGGCTTTTCAAGACCAAGATCTATATGTCCATTACTTAAGACTTGTGACTTGACCGACTTGAATGAATCTGCATATGAATAATGCAGGCATGCAAGTACCTGGAGGTAGGTGCCAACAAAAACTTCTACGATTCATGATCGAATCCTCGAAGTTCTTCTCGATATTGGAGATAGATATCAGCTAACTCTCACTTTTGGTGTAGGAGTAGGAGTATAAACTCAAACCAGATGTGACATGACCGTCCGTACACTAACTCTCACTCCCAATGTAGGAGCAGGAGTATAAACACAAAATGAATGTGATATGACTGTTCACTCTCTCAGCTCTTGTCCTCAAATTAGGGGCAGGAGTATAAACTAAAGTGGACATGATAAGATCATCCAGCTCTTAACACTGTTCCTAGAGTAGGCGAAGCCAAAGATCCATGCTCGGCATAAGGTGGGATCTTGCCTATGAACTTTGAACCGACGCCCAGAGTTAGGCATGATGGAGAGTGTATATCCTCGACGAGGATGTGCGAACTACGGAAAGTTAATTCAGATTAGTGCCCGAAGTTCGGCATAATCGGATATTGTGATCCTAGAAAAGGATACTCGAACCACTGTTCTATGTTTTTAACTCCCACTAATGCCCAGAGTTTGGCACTTCAACAATTACTTTACATTTGCAAGAGCGACGAAAGGCCAAAGAATTATATTGTAAGCACTTGGTCTGATAGTAATTACTAAAAGAAATAGATCGTAAGTACATTGAATGGAAAGTGTATTTCTTAAGTACTTGTACAAATTCATACAAGGAGTTAATGTGACAAAAGCCTTTGTAATTCACATGAACTTTGGAGAACTAAGTATAAGTGTTATTGACATCAAAAACGAAAAAAAATAGAATGCGACTACTATTAAAAAGTAAGTCTATCTACATCATCGATGTTCACTTCTTCACTTTTGTTCTCCTTTGCTTCTTTTTCACATCAGGAGATGCTTCGCCTGAGCTCTCATCCTTCCTTTTTCCCTTGCTTCCCTCACTTCCTTTGCCCTTGGATGGAGCACTCTACGATGATCTAGCATGCACGTTTTGAGTGCTACCAGACGGAGGAATATCGATCGAAGCAAATATAGTTTTCCCGAGTAGGGCAATGGATAGAGGAGGAGGAATTACTTCAAGCTATTCCTGCTTAATCTTTATGGCAAGGAGGATGTCTTTCTTAAGTTCTTGCTCAAGCTCATGCATGATGGGACCTAACAGAGGCTTGTAGACCCCAGTAATAACAACATCTTCATCAATCTGAGTTTCTTGAGTCCCACTAACTCCTTTATCCAATAAAGTATCAATCATCTACTCGCCAAGGCCCGAAGTATCTTCAACCGAGATGGTCGGAATTGTTGTTGAAGTGGTAACAATAATATATTCTGTTACAGGCACTTGTAGTCCCGGCTAAGAGTCCTTGTCGGGGAGCGGAGCAATGTGGGGCCGACCTGAAACTTAAGAGATATAAAAAGGTAGATTAATGACGTAATCGGTGAAACGTCAACTTTCTAGAATTCAAGAGAAGTCAACGAGATACCTTCTTTGCTTTGGAGTTCTGTGTGGGCCGCAGTGCCGTTGGAGTTCCCCTTAAGAATTGGAGAGAGAATGGAAGGCATGTGGATCCCATGCCTCTCGAGATTATACCCAGGCGTTAGAGCAGCTTGGGACCCAAGCATTTGGTTGGCAGTAGCATCATGTGGCATTGATTTGGAGCCTTCGCCCAAGTCTTTATGCACTGTCGTTGCAAGCTCCGGATGAAAAATAAGCTAGCCATTCTATAGAATCTCGGGCCCATCCTCTACCAAGACATCTTTCTCTAGCTACTCCAAGTCCACCTCACTACCTTCGAGGAAAGCTTTCTCTTCTTCAACAATCTGCTTCTAGGCGAGGGCGAGGATTCTATGATAATCATCTTTGAACCACTCCAGATTTCGAAATTTGAGCACGTTGGCGCTGTACCAATTCAGCGGCGGTTCAAACGTCTCCATCACACGCTCTTCTACAAGCTATTATATAGCCTTAACTCCTATTTTGACGAATGCATCAACATCTTTAACATGTTCAAGCACTTTTTATCTTTCCTCCTTAGCATGGAGCAACTCATGACAATAATTCTGAGTTTGTTGGAGTGGTTCATCCTTTTCTTTTGTTTCATGCTCTAGCTTGGTTTTCAACTCAGCCGCATTTCTGTTTGCATTATCCCTCTCCATTACCAGAGCATGGTTTCGGTGGAAAGCCTTCTCCACTTCATCCCGATGTTTAATCTACTACCCTCCAAGTGCCTCAGTGGCCTTCTTGGCTTTTTCTTTGGCTTCAACTTGGGATGTTCTCAGTTTATCTACCTTAGCATTGAAATTTGCAGTGATTCTCTTATTGTCAGCTTCAATGTTCTGATTGTCGATCTCTAGCTGCCTATCCCTGGAGACTTTAAAAATTTTCTCATCTACCTTCGTCAATTCATTATACTGGATGTGAACATTGACCACAAAATCGGTGGTCGTCTTTTAGACATCTGCAGGGATTCTTTTCAAGTTAGGCACAAACATAAGACCATCGAAGTAAATGTTTGAAAATTCTTCCTTTAGTTTGACCATTCGGATGTTGGCCGCAAGCTAGTTTTCCACAGAGATAGGTGGGACAATAGCAGTTTCTTACTAGGCCTGTACTGGGAAGTTTCAGAGCTGCTCTTGTAATGCCTACGGTTGGAGTATCAACTAGAGTGAGATAGCATCAAGGGTTGCACATTAATGGAAGTTGAAGGTGGAACGCGAGAAGCATCACTCGGGGGATGTCATCGCGATGATCAGATTGCATGTTCTGACCTCTAGAAGGAGGTGATCTAGACCTAGGGTGACACTTGGATACAGAGTCATGTGATGAGCAATCTCTATTGTAACTGCTTCTATCTCAATCATTCCTATGTTGGCTAGAGCGATAGCGTGACTCGTAATCGCGACAACTTCCCTGACGGTACGAACTCAAGCGAGGCCTTTTTTGCTTGGGATGCTTTCTCCTTTAAAGATTGATATATGTATTTCTTTTCTCTATGCATTCTACAAGGAAAAAAAGAACAAGTTAGATCCAACAAGCAAGGACAAAAGTCAGGTGCAAGTGTTGTGAAGTGCACAAGTGCATAAGTGTCCTAATGTCCCCTTGACGGACCATAAGCTGGAGCTTTACTCATGGGAGTAACCTCTCCTATATTGGTAGGTATGAAGTCCTTATCGATGCGAATAGGGGAATCGATGCCTTAAATACTAATATTGCCGACATCGAAAGAACCAAACTTGGTAGGAATTGACCCTAAGACATCGAATGTGCCCGTCGGAGGAAAAGATGGAGTTTTCTCTTCATCCATGACTAGTAAAAGTCCGCGCCTTGGAGATTTTCATGATTAACTTCTTCTTTGGAGTAGACGGTTGGTCGTCCCTAGATTGTTTAGGCTGAGACTAATCAACCGCATCGATGTTACCCTGGCCAGCCTCGCCACTTTCACTGATGATTTTACCTTCGTCGGCGTCTTTTTGTACTTGTTCAATATTTTCTTCAACTCTAGCTCCAGGACATAGGACTAGGGAAAAATCTAAATCAACCTCGCCACCTCCTAGCAGGTTGTTATCATCATTGTCATCACCGTCATTACTGAAAGCTATTTGGATGATGCCAGTATTGTGGTCCTCTTCTAACAAGCCGTAGGCAAGAAGATTTTCATCTTATAGGAGAGTTCTGATATCTCTATCTCCCGTCAGAGTTGCCATAAGACTGTTAATGGCATTTGAAAGCGCCGAGCTACTTGGTCTTGTCGGAACATCTGGATAATAAAGCAAGGATAGGAGTTAAGTCTACATACTATTAAACAAATTCATATAATGCACATGGAGAGGAACTTACATCTAGACAGCCACCTACGTGCAAACCCGGGCGGGGAATGGTCCTTGGTTTTGAAATAGCTTAACTTGTTTCATGTGTTAGAGACTACTCTGCATCCTCTGATCGGTTCTAGATAGGCTAGGAATGGAATTTCTTCTCAGCTCTTGAAACTGTATATATATATCGAATCTTCTTGTCTCTAGGTGCTTGATGTAAGTGTTAGTGAAGACCATATATGTGCCAAGGAGAAAGGCATAGCTATTCGGGTGCAACTGTTTTGGAGCAAGCCTCATAAAGTGAAAATTTTGATGGACGAATTGATTGAACGGTGGGATGTAGCCCGCCAAGCACATGTATCTCTTGCCTACAATATAACCCTTCGAGGGATTGTGAGCTCTTTGATCACGAGACGGGACCAAGGTATCATCGAATGGACTTCCATGCTTGTTGGTTATTCTCCAAAGAGATCCTTCGCAGATTTTGGAGCCAACAAAATCAACAGGATCTTTTAAAATTACGGTATCGTCGTGGGTGTCGGATGCGAGGTCTACTTATGGCTCATCTGTCGGCTTAGCTGGATTTTTTGGAATTTGTTGTTCTACTTGTGGATTTTCTTATTGTTGTACTACTCTACCATAGTTTGCTATGCATGTGGAGTCATAGTTATGACGTCCTAGCTTTTCGACCCTCCGAAATCGACACTAATACATCCACGATATTCATGTGCCGCGGTCCAAAGTGCTGGAAAGATGGATTGTTAAGGGTAGAAAGAAAAAGAAGAAAGAACATAATCTTACTCGAATGGAATAACATATATTATTTCAATGTAAAATCTTTACAGTGGAAAATATTTTAGAACATTTATCAGTTTAACCTATATTCAGCTTGGACTGTTATAATACACATGTCCTTACATTTGCTAAAAAACAAAAAACACCAATGTAGTGGAAAATAGAATACGTCCATACGTTGATGAAGATCTCCAGCTCTCCTCTGAGAACTCCAAGCGTCTTTAGCTAATCTTGAAACTACTCGAATCTGATCCGAGTATAAAAATACCAGGATCAGTCTGGCAAACCAGCGTGAGAAACACTAATCTAAAATGACAGTATCATAGAGCAGAAAATGGTGACAAAAACCTCTTGAAAAGAAAGAGTGTCTCATAAGGCCACGCCGCACATAAACACGGACGGGTTTTTACCTTAAGATAACTAAAACATTTTTAACAAATCATTTGATATTATTTTTAATGACGTTCTTTGAAAACACTTTTCAAGTAAATATATTCCAATAGCCGAAATTGTTGCCATTATTAAATTCCAGCATACTAGTCTCTACAATTAAAAACCGCAAACTTGTATTGGAGAATGGATTTCCAACAATTGACTAGATAAGGGACTACATTCAGACAGTACATCTCTAGAGGAATGTACCGAGGCCCAACTGATGGTCCTCTACCAACACAAGACCGACCTACCTCTAATTAGATAGTAACGAATATGTCATCATCCCGGTTATTACCGGCCTGTCCGAGCGTGCTCTAGCATACACCACATAATTTAATCCCGAACGTCATAGCAAGTAGAAATTTACCTAGAAGGGGATGATCATACCCTAATGGTTGTGAACCACATAGCCATGTTGTATCTACCCTATTTTAGTCATTTCCAGGTACAAGGCCTACAGTAATGATTACCTTTCACATAGAACAACAACTTTCCACTTTGAATGCCACATTGCCATTCCATAGTCATACCACTAATTTCTATAAACGTATAACTCCTGAGCTCATACATCTCAGAAAAAGGTGTTAAGCTAAGATAAGTTGCCTTCTCCGTCACCAAACAGATGATACGTTTTATATAGATCAATCAATGTGATTTACAATGCAATGTCAGACATTCGTCCATACAATTTGTCCAGGAACAAGACAAACCGAAGGCACTCTCCAACCACATCCTGTTGGGATTACCCCTATGATTAGTAGTGATTACACCTTGCAAATTGAAGATTTTCATAACAGAGCACTATTGCCACCATAATATATGATATGGTAAATTTCACCAGGGGTCTGGTGGCAAGTAGCCCTACATCATGAAGATCTTCGTCCTCAATGATCTTTGTCTTCAACATGTTTTACTTCGAAAATGTAAATTGGTTTGAAATGGTTTTCGAATAGGAATCACCCTAATCTGATCTTGGTCTCTTTGAAATCCAATCATCGATAAAAATGTAAATATGAGTACATAGGATTGTTAAGCCTCTTTTTATTTTAACCTTTTTACTAGTTAATCAAAACCCTTTTAACTTTGGAAATCTTCAAGTCATTTTCTTAGGAAAATTTAATTTCTAATAAAAAAAATTATCTTTTGAAACATGTCTTAATTGGGTCAAAAACAATGTTATTTAGGACAACGTTTACTGTAAATCTAAAACTAGTTTTATTGAATAATAGATTAAACTAATCATAATTTCCGTATTCAACTCATACTATTCGTGGAATAACTGTGAAATCACCTTTTAAATTCATGCAGATAACACAAATTTCCTCCTCAGAACTTAATACAAAATTTGGCCAGAATATTCTCTATACTATAAAAATCTTGTTTAATTAACTCTTTTCAAAATTCCTTACTTTTGTAAGAACTTACATGAGATCTTTTTTTGGAATATCCGGGCTTTCCTTTCGATCTATTCCACCCCTCACCTAAAAGAGAAAACATAGGCCAGGTAAGTTCAGGGCACTGGTTGCTCCATTCCTAATCTTAGTTACACGCCTTTTTTATACCATTTAGATCTAATAGGCGAGACAAATGTACTAGTTGTATCGCGTACTCAGTTTGTTATTACATTCAAGGAAATGATTTTAATTATATTGTTCAAGTGTTATAAACAATTTCTCTTAACCATTTATTCAAACTCTTATTAAAACTTCCAAATCATCTTTAAAATACTAAATTGTTTATTTAAAGACATTTAGAAAAGATTCAGGAAAGAATGTGTAAAGAGTCCAAAAACTCGGCCTTCGAAAATCGGCATCTGTACTTCACTTGTACTCAAAATGCCGTAGATTCAAACGCTGAATCTGGCTCCCCAGAGCTTATAACACAGTTAAGTATGACAACACAGCGGAAGAAAAAGAATATATCAATATATATAACATTGATACAATGACAGATACAAAAATCTGATACAATATGATACAACAGAATGATACAACCGATATCAATATACATCAGAGATATGATACAAGAAATAGCAGCGGAAAGAAAATAGATAACACAAGCAGTGGATAGAATATCTCCAATAGAATGCTCCAATCCATAGCTAGCGGAAAGCAAGGTCAATCGTCCAAGGTCTGACTAGCTCCAGATAATCTACTCAACCTGAATATCTGAGAAACCAACTCTAGACTGCCCGTGTGGAAAATGGTGGGCACCCAGAGTTTAGGAAGGGAACAATAAACTCCGAGTCAGTCGTGGGACTGGTGTGAGCAACAAAAACAGTTTATCTTTAAACAACAACAAAGAAATTTAAACATTGAAATCCGCAATGCTTTTGGAAAATGAAACTACCATAAGACCTCCCACCACACACACAATGCAAACGCAGAATTGGAGGAGATTTCTTCTTATGATTGTCAAACATGCTTACTACGCAAAACAAATCATTTTGATATTATCATTAGTGCATAGTGTAGAAAATTCTTTCAAAATACAATATTAATCTTAGCCAGTATAGGTACCATTATATTATGCCTACTATAGCTGCTATGTTAAATAACAGGTTCTACAACTAATACCGTACAAGGTTCGTATTGGAAGATGGATTTCCAACAAATGGTCAGGCTAAGGAACTTCCTTTCCTACTGCCGAATGGGATCGCCTCTGGCTGGACGTCCTGAGAGACAACTGCTCTCTGCCAACACAAGGCCGGGTTACCCCTGTAACTAGGTAACTCACGAATATGCCACCCCCCGGTCCTTTGGGACCTTTATCCGAGGCGCCTCGATAAACACACAATCACACAATAAATGAGATCGGAGTATCCACATAGGTTAAATACCAGGGCTCCATACCTGATACCACCCTTTTCCAGAAGGAAATGACATACCCTAAAGGGCGCGACCCTCATAACCTTGCCGCATATTCCTGTTTCGACCATTTCCGGGTTGTGAGGTCCAAAGAGGTCTCGTCCACAAAGCTACTCTTTTTCACAAAGCCGTGCTTTGATCAACAAATGATCAGTAAATGATCAACACACAGCAGCACTCAGCATGCCACATTACCAAATTGGGAGTATATAGCTGATAACCTTCAATTACATAACCTCTGAGCTCGTACGTCTTAGAGAAGGGTGTTAAGCTAAGAGAATAAATTCTTCGCCACCAAACATAAATGTATTTGAAAGAAATCTGCTTTATATCTCAAATTGTAATGTCAGACATGTAACCATACAAGTCTCTTCCGAGTTCGAACAGAACCGAAGGCACTTCCGAAGAAGCCCTTACAATCCGCGTATTCACAATCCCGATCGGATTCCCCATCACTTAGGAGATCTCTATACCGACGCGACTCAGTGCAGAGACAATCGATAGGTCATCCTATCGTTCTCGCAAATACCCGGTCTTCAACACCGGTCTTCAAATGCGATCCATATACGACGTATCATTATTCGCAATGGGCTATATGACACAAAGGTCCTCTCCCGGCTAAACCGAATAATGAGCGCAATATTTAAAAATATACGGATATTGGGATTTCAGTTAAGTCACAACTTAAACCCAAACTTTCTTTTCAAATGGTTTAACAAATTACCATTTTCAAATCTTTAAACAAAAAGATTCATTTTAACAACCTTCAACGGTTTAAACAATTTCCACACTTTAATCTTTTAAACAAAAGATTCATTCACAGATTTTCCAAATTAATTTTTATCTCAATTGGATTAACTCGTTAAATCTTTAAAACAAAGATTTAATTCATAGCTTTCAAAACAATTTCATTTCGAATGGTTTAAATAAACCACCATTTTAAATCTGTTAAAAATAAACAGATTCAATTCATAGCTTTCAAAAAGAATTCATTCATAACTTGGAAAACCATTTTTTTTCAATTCAGTCTTGAAATTCCTTTACTTAAACTCGAATTTCATTTCTTATCTGAAAGCTTTTATTCCTTTAAAAACAAACAGTTTCATTTCAGAAAATCTGATTCATTCATACGAGTTGAAATTCTTGGGTTAAATTCAAATTCCCAAAATTATACTTTTAAAATGGTTTAAATTCATATAAACACATTTATAATATCTTTAACCGTAATTTCCAATCATGGAATTCAATTCCAAATTTTGAATTCAAAATTCAAATTAAATTATTTAAATTAGAAAACTTACCAAGTTATTCAAAATAGCTTTTATCTTTGAAAACACCTTTTTGAAAGCTTTAACATTTAACCCAAATCCATTTTCAAAATCAATTGAAATTAAAATTTTAATTTCAAAAATATTAAATTTAAATCATCTGTGACTTAACCGATTTCCTCGTGAAATCCATATTTGTGTGTGTATGGTGTAGTCCGGGGTTTAACACAATAGTGCAACATCATTCAATCATCACAGATCAGAATACAGAAATATAGTTGATAAGCGGTATAAACTATAACCCTTATCTTTTATTCACAGATCACAGATCACAGATATATATATATATATATCACAGATAAGTAAATTACAGATCACATCATAAATCAGGGTATATCACAAAGCATCACATATCAGGGATATCAACAATCAAGTCGTCCAATAGATTCCAAATATCCATAGGTAAGATCAATAAATTATCTGATTAATTTAAATCAGATTAATTTCTTATGAATTACTAATCCTAGTTAATTAACATAAGTTACTTACAAATTATCTGAAGTAATTTCCCTTTAATCATTTAGTAGTTAACCTTTAATTTTTAACAAATCATCTTTAATTAATGAATCAATTAACCTTTAATTATTGAATAATTATCCTTTAATTATCTCATTAGTCTTGATTTATCACTCTTATTAATTAATCCTTAATTAATTTCCATTTGATTAGTTATCCTTAATCTATCAAAATAAGCAGATCCAGATATTCAAAAGTCACTCAAGTAGACATCATCAATGTATTGGATAATTAGTTTAATCGACTTATATTAAATTAGATTGTTTTCTTAAGAATTACCACAATTTTTGCTTAATAAGTCATTCACTAATTAATTTATAAATTTTAAACATCAAATTGATCACTTCTTAATCAATTAATTAATCTTAATTAATTTCCAATTAATATCCTTAATTATTAAGTAATTTAGACTCAATTGCTCATTTGTTTGGAATGACTAATAATTTAATTACTTAATCAATCTGTTATTATTCCTTAATTAAATTTTAGGGTTGTTAACTTTTAATCATTAATTAGTTTAAATTAGTAAAATTTGAAAATACAAACTTATTAAACGTTGAATTATAAATAAATTCCTTACTTACGGATTTTTGTTTGATCTAAAATTTAAACTTAATTTACTTAACATTCATGGTTACCTTACCATTAGGTGAAATTTAAAGCATTTACCTTACATTAAAAAAAACTGTATATGCTTAATAACTTCAAAATTTTCAAGTTAAATATAAAACGCGATTATCATATATTCCCCAGTTCACCCCTATGCTCTTCTCCCTCGCCATTTTTATTATTATTATTATTTAGTTTAAGTACAAAACCCATTCACTCGAACTCCCCGCTATTTCAATCCCTGCCCGAGTAAAACTTCCACTTACTCGAGAGCTCCTTCGAGACAAACAGTAAACCTCCCACGTACACATGCACAGCTCCTGGCCGTACACGTGCACGGTACCTCCAGCAACCTCCGACCAACCACCACCCCTCCGACCTGTCAGCGAACTCGTCGACAATAAACCCAGATCAACCAAATACCCCTCACCAATCCATTTTTGAAATCGAGTATATCTCGATCAACCTCGAACAGACCTTCGACCCAAAAAGGCCTCGCAACCACAACTCCGGCCACCAGAGGCTCAACACCTTCGGCCATAACTCCGTCATCCACCAAACGTCCCTCCCTTCAGACGACGTGCAGCTCGATGCACGGTAGGCGTTGCGACACACAAATTTCTGACCACCCAAAAAATTAGGTTTACAAACAGAAAATCCTCACCGCCATCACCTCGATGATCGATACCACCGCTGATTATTTTTCCCCGATCCACCATAGGCTCATCCACCCCCACGCTGAACCCCGACCTCCAGAATGTCATTCATCGCCGAAAATCGACAAAACATCCTTTTTTTTGTTCATCGTTGAACTGCACTTAACTCACTCTCGTAAAAATCATCAAACAAAGCTTAAAAATCTCATTTTCCAATAAGGATTCAAGATATATGTTCGAATTTGCAAATCGTTAGGTTCGAATTTATTCAACTTTGAAATTTTCTCTGTAAAACTTAAGTTTTCATCCTGTATATATATTTATACTTCATGAAACTATTTTTATATTACAATATATACTTAAACACATATTCTTACTTTTGAAACCAAAGCCTAACTATGATTAAATAATAAGAAATTAAATTTCTTATTATTTCCTACCCAGAAATTCAAGGAAGAACAGATAAGAAGGAGAGTTCCCAGCACAGTCATTAGCAACAAGTATATACTGAGCAAGCTTATACTTAACATAAATATACAAAACACCATTTATTTATGCAAAATAATTGAATGATCCTTGAGTATTATTGATGGTGTACTCACCTTGGTTTAAAGAAGAAAGAACAGAGCCTTCCTTGAACAGGCTTAAAAGTTTGCAAGTTGAAATCTTTTCTTGTGATCTCTGGTTTGTAGTTGATTTGTATTGTAATTTTGTTTGAGTTTTGAAGAAAATACTTGCTTTAAATTTTCTTAGTCTCTGGTGGACGAAATGAGATAAGGAAGTTGATATGGAGAAAGAAGATTACTGGGTATAAAACTTTGTACAAGGTGTATATTCTATTGGTTTGTACAAGTGATATATATTATTTTGTATAGGATGTATAATTTTTTCTCTTGTTTGTACAAATACCAGAGATCTTTTGTTTTCTTTGGGGGCTGATATAATTTGTTGTGATGGTTGAAGATAGCTTGCATTAATTTTCTTTGTACTAATATATTTATTTGCTTTTCTTCATTTCGGCTGAGATGATATGTAATGGCTTGCATTTATTACTTAAGTCCTTTATGTTTCAACTTTATATTTGTTGACTTGTTTTAGCTTATACTTCATGCACATATATACTTTGGTTCTTGTTTCATACTTGAGTATTTTATTGTCTTGTATTTCTATATATATAAATAAACTTTTATTTTAATATGTTGTTCAATTTTTATCTATTTGTTACTTTATATTTTTATAGTCAATCTTATATATATTTATTTCTATTATAAATTTTACTTTAATACTTATATTTCTATATATATATATTTATTTTATAAATTCAAATTATTATTAACCATCAATTCTGAATTTTAAAATTACTTATTTATTTATTTTATGCTCATGTCAATGTATATATACTTTTATATCATATATATTTTTTCATTTTTAAACCATTTATTTACGATTTAAATTCAAATCAAAAGTAGATAGATATATATATATATATATATATAAATTCAAACCTACTCATTATTTACCCATATACATATATATTCACATATATACATATATGTACAATATTTTTAAATTAAAATGATTTATACCTAATTTATTCGAGTTCGGGGAAACTCACATCACTTTATCATTTAATTTAACAATTTTAATTAAAAAATTAAATTAATTATCAGTTTAAATTTATATAAAATCCGGGGTCGTTACAGAATGGCTAAGTTTAAATTTATACTTCTATAGTTTATTAAAACTGCTGTAGAAAATTTGTGGGGCCAATGTCTGAACAAACTCAAAATAAGAGGACCCAGGAATCCACACAAGTTAGGGGTTGGTACCGAACCCACCCTATGGTTCGGTAACGAGTCCTACTTCCACCTCAGGTGGGCCCCATCTTCTGCCTACTAGTCCTACATAATGCCAAGAGCCTACTTCCAATGTCATTTTGTTGATTCAATGCAATTCTCCATTGGTCTCCACGGACACTTGAAGTTGCATATCTATTCTTCCTCAACTCCATAGACTTGGAAATAAGCTAATATTGGTGCAAATAACTATGGAATCATGGAGCTAACAATAAGATGAGTCAGGATGAAGACTTGAAGACAACCAATATGGCCATCTTGGGGATCGATATCGACCACTACCTATGGATCAGTACCTACCCCTACTTCCTGATGAGTTGGCACCTACTTTCTTTGGAGAATTGGTCTTAATCATGGATAATTACTTGGAGATCTTTTGTGCATGATATTAGGCTCCTTACCTCTATAAATAGGATGGTAAGGCTCATTTTTTAAGATCTTTTGGCTCTAGTTCTACTCTACTCTATATTCTTGTACTTCTGAAAATCTAAGTGTCGGAGCTGTATCGACCTTTAAGAACTTCTACCTCGAAGTTAGATATAAGTAATAAAATCTTAAAGTGAACGTAGGGCTTGCTTTGTCGAACCATAATAAACAATCATGTCTTGTTTATTTTTAATTTCATTTACATTTCTTCATATTTTATTCTCTGCATAAACTTCTAGGTATTTAAGCATTTTTGGTTCGAACAATAAATATTTAATATAAAATGTATAATTTTAAAAATGTTTTCAAAAATTTAAAAAATGTTTTTGGAACAAATTTTAAAACTGCGAAAAAAATTATGAGCGAATATGTCTGTGTGTATATATAATTAATAATTTACATTCAAACATATCTGTGTATATATATAATTTTAATATTATTCTAAAATACATATTATACAAATATGTTTAATATATATTTATACACATATTAATTTCAATACACACACACACACTATATTTATTTAAAACTAATGTATTAATTTGACTTTGAAATTACTAGATATTATTTTGTAGACCAAGATCTAAATCTAAAAATTTGAATTTTAAATTTGATTTTGACATTCATTGATATTTATAATATTTTTATAATTATGTTATATTATAATATAGTGTGTATATATGTAAAATATATTTAAACAAATGCTTATATTTGCGAATACTATTTTGCAATAATATAAAACTATATATATATATATATATGAAAATATATATTTGACAACACATATGTATATAGAGGGGTTAATATGTCCGTTGCGATGTAAATCTCAATATCTATACATGGGCATGTTAAACTATGTACACCATTTATGTTGAACGTGCATGTACACACATACTTGTATATGATACAAATATTATATTATAAATTATAAAAATATAACATTAATATAAAAATTTATATTATAAATTAAATAAAATATAAATTTTATTTAACATAATTATATATAAGATCTAAATAAATTTAGACTTCATTGGCCTAATAAGATCCAAACAAAATAAATTTGTGTAGTTTACCCGTTTGCCCCGTTGCATGCGGGCCCAGATCCAACAATATTGTAATATAATTAATTAATTAATTTAAAGTATATTAATAATAAAATCCTAAAATAAAGTGTTATGTGGTTGTAGTTGCGAGTAGTTGCAATCATGAGTAATTAATAACAATTGTTTTGTTTTAAATATTTCTAATCAAGATGTTTCGAGAAAAGATATCAATACATTAATCGATACTAAAGTATGTAACACACTGTAAATGTTAGGCAATGTACAACTCACGACTGTTAAGGGAACCAAGGAGTTATGTACTCGTTGTTTTTGCATAACTATGGAATGACTCGTCCGAGGCTTTCATGTTGGTTAATAACAACTAGCTCAAATAAGAAATCTCAAGGTGATGATGTTATATTATACTATGGAACTTCAATGTGAATACTCCTGTTTGATTATAGTTAAACAATGGCAAGAAGAACATCAAGTGACTATAGTTGGGTTTGAGTTAAAACGTTGGAACTGAAACACTATTCAATAGGGAATTCATATCCTCAATTGTATGAAATTATTATCATAGTCAACTGTAGCCAACTCAAAGTCAATTCTCTAGCCATAGTAGTACAGTTACTTATTATTGAAAAAATGGCTTTGTATTTAGACAAATTGAGTTGAATACAGATAATATTGGAATTTTGACTAATACCAAATTTCGTACACCTAAAGTGATATATTTATACACCTAAAGTGGTGTATAAATATGGGTTGGCAGGCACGTAATATTGGGGAATCCTTTTGTTACAACAAAGTGTGTGCCAACTCATATGCATACGCCACATGCTGGAGGTGGAGAGCTTGGTCCGACCGCTGTTACATAACAATTCGGTCACTACAACACCAAGTGGCGAACAAGCGATATAGGAGTCAATTCTCAAATCAAGAGTCATGATAGGCCATATCTGAAGAGTAATCTTATTTTATTAACATGTTCATACATGCTCACCCTTGATCGGTGTATGTAACATATTTTTATTTCCATTAAATTGGATTTTATATAAAATTATTATGTATTGTTTTACAAATGAAATTCAAAGTAAAATATTTACACATAGTAAACTTTGTTGTTTAATTTTGTGTTGATTTATGTTAGTCGTTATGAATTATACTTTGTTTAATGTTTAATTATGTGTGTCCATGCATGTAAATAATCATTTTTTTCATTTTGGTTATGATTAGATTTTGCAAGATTTTTATGTCTAAGACTGTTAATATATATGATTCCAAAAATAGTTTTTGTTTTTTTGTTTTATATGTAAACATATATTTGTTTTAATCATTTTGGTCATATATAAATTTTAATAAACATGGACATAAATACATTAATACATACGTATACACACATAGATATACATATACATACATACATACATACAAACATACATACATACATACATACATACGTATATGTATATAATTTGAAATAAGAATTATAATATTTATATATAGGTTGTTGAATTTTAATTACCTTATTTGCGTAAACAATCATTTGTTTTGGTTATAATTTAAAATGTAAATTTTATGCATATATATATATATATATCCTTCAATTATTTGATATGAACAATAAAAATATAGAATACTAATAAATTAGAACCATTATAAATTTGAATGGAAATTAAAAGGACTTTGATTTGGCATTTAAGGGCCATTAAGAGAGAGTTGTAGTTTTTATCGGCATTTAAAAGGCAACTAATGAGAGTTGTTTCTCTAAGTAACTTTTTTTCTATTTTACATACACTATATCAAAATGTAGAATCAAAAACACCTAAATTATAAATTTGCAACATTTGTGTACCGTTTCTAGGCATGAATTTTTTTCACTGTTTTAAATCAATTTATATGTTTCCAGATTAATTAAATTTATTTATTAAATTAAAAAGTAATAACTAATTAGGTGAAATACATTTATATTTTTCATAGTCCCTTTCCTTGAACTCTAAGGCTGTCAAACCATTCACATTATGTCCTCTCTCACTCTTGCAATTTTCTAGTCCACAATCTAAATAAAAAAAGATTTTCAATCAAATTCAACTTATTCCAGCAAATTCGAGCCTCGTAATTTAGGGATCTAACTTTTGGTTCAATAATTTGAGCTTTCTTCTCAGACTTAGGTAATTTCACTTGAATAATTAGGGTTTAGGATTTTATTTCAAAAGATATCAATCCTCCTCCAAGTCCGCCATCGGTTGCATACTAGTCTCGGGTGATTGTCACCTTCTTCCCATAAAAGTTGATAGTGGGCTCTTGGGTGTCGTGAGTTTTGTCGTTGATAGTGAATAACCTCCGTTTTGAATTTTGAACTTACTTGCCTAGATTTTGTTTCCAATGGGTTCTTTCTCTTCCTCGACAGGGCGACAGGTAATATTAATAATTGTGAATTTCTCAACTACTTATATGCTCGAAACCGTAGTTTCTCTTACATTTCTTTACATTAAATTTGCGTTTAAGTATCTAGAATTAGCATGATGGCTTTGGAGCTTGGCAAAGAAATTTCAAAGCTACATGCGATGGATGATCCTAATATGAAAAGAAATGGTGGCAACACTTCTTTGGAAAACAATGATGTGCGGGTAACATGTTTTACTGAGAAGTTGAATGATAGCGTTATTCATTTTTTGAACATACAGGCTTGCAAAATAGGTTTACAACTTATCTTTTATATCATTTGGTTGCTTGTGACTTATGCTTTGTGTTATCCCACCTTTTGGCAAGGCCGTGACACCAAGAACTTGACTAGAAACCAATGACAGTTCGTCTTGGAGATCGGTTATACGCAGGCCCACTATGGATATCGACGAATTTTTTCTAAGTTCGGATCAAGCTAAAATTGATATGACATGACAAGCGAAGCTATGAGAGCGAACATTCCAAATTTCAAGTCATTCGGAGTTCGTATGCTTAAGATATTGATCGATCACGGTTGAAAAATCCAAACTTGCATCAATCATAACTCAAGATCTACTAGTCCAAATGCCACCAAATTTTCACAGGAGCTTACGTACGACCTAAGGAATGTTCATGCCAAATTTCGACTCGATTGGAGCAAGTCTTGATCGATATGAAATTCGTTCGTATCGATCATGGACAGAAAAACTCCAATTTGCATCGATTATATCTCATGATCTACAAGTCCAAATGCTATGAAATTTTCGCAGGAGCTTACGTACAATATAAAGAATGTTCTTGCCAAATTTTGACTCGATTGGAGCAAGTCTTGATCGATACAAAATTCGTTCGTATCGATCACGGATCGAGTCGAAATTGCTTGGGATCGATCGCGTGGGCCCACCCACATGCCAGAAGAAGTCTCCCGAGATCTGAGCGAGATATTTGCCTCCTACGCCTATGAATAGAGCCCTAGGGCCTTCAGAAGAAGGACTTTTGGCCTCTTTACGCCGATATTGTGCCAAAATGATTATCAAACTCCAATTGTACTGTTGTAATCTTTTGTAAACAGCGAGTGAAATTCAATAAACATCAGTCATTTCATAGTGGATGTAGGCAATTCGCCGAACCACTCTAAATCCGTGTGTTTCTGTGCATTTTCTTATCTGTTTATTGGTGTGTTTGTTAGATCTGTTTCATTATACATATATTTTCTTCATTTTATCTCTTCAAACACATCCGAAGAGTGTTGTGCCCAATTTTGGTACAAACACTTTGGTGCTTTCACTGAGAGAAACCCAACTTTTCTCCTGCTCTGTGGATCTACTACCATTGTTGGATTGCAAAATTCTAAGGAGGAGATCTAGATCTGCCATCCAGTGGTTTCTTCTATTCTATTCAGATTGCTCCAGATCTAAGAGGAACTACATATATGATCAATTTCGTACCCATATTTTCGTATCCAGAAAATATGGTGAATTTCGTACCCATATTTTCGTATCTAGAAAATATGGTGAATTTTGTATCCATATTTTCGTATCCATAAAATATGATCATTTTTGTATCCATGTTTTCTTATCCAGAAATTAAGGTGAATTTCGTATCCATGTTTTCGTATCCAGAGAATATGGTGATTTTCGTATCCATGTTTTCGTATCCAGAAAATACGGTGAATTTCGTATCCATATTTTCGTATCCAGAAAATATGATGAATTTCTTACCCATATTTTCATATCCAGAAAATATGGTGAATTTCGTATCCATATTTTCGTATCCAGAAAATATGATCATTTTCGTATCCAGAAAATATGGTGATTTTTGTTTCCATGTTTTTGTATCTAGAAAATATGGTGAATTTCGTACCCATGTTTTCGTATCCATGTTTTCGTATCTAGAGAATATGGTGATTTTCGTAGCCAGAAAATACGGTGAATTTCGTATCCATGTTTTCGTATCCAGAAAATACGATCAATTTCGTACCCATATTTTCATATCCAGAAAATATGGTGAATTTCGTATCCATATTTTCGTATCCAGAAAATATGATCATTTTCGTATACATGTTTTCGTATCCAGTAAATATGGTGATTTTCGTATCCATGTTTTCGTATCCAGAAACTATGGTGATTTTCGTATCCATGTTTTCGTATCCAGAAAATATGATCATTTTCGTATCCATGTATTCACATCCAGAAAATATGACAACATTCGTATCGATCGAACTTCGTATCGATCAGCTTTCGTATCGATCACTTTTCGTATCGATATTCACACGCAGTTCGTATCGATCCATCTGCATCCAATTCGTATCGATACTCACACGCAGTTCGTATCGATCCATCTGCGTTCAATTCGTATCGATACTCACATCCAGTTCGTATCGATCGCAACTGCTCTGTTCGTATCGATCGCAACTGCTCTGTTTCGTATCGATCGCAACTGCTCTGTTCGTATCGGTCGCAACTGCTCTATTTGTATCGATCTCGGTTCGTATCGATCCATCTACGTCCTATTCGTATCGATTCTCACACGCAGTTCGTATCGATCCATCTGCGTCCAACTCGTATCGATTTTCACACGCTGTTCGTATCGATCCATCTACGTCCAATTCGTATCGATACTCACACGCTGTTCGTATCGATCCATCTGCGTCCAATTCGTATCGATACTCACATCCACTTCGTATCGGTCCAACTATACGCCTTTCGTATCGATCCAATTGTCCACTTTTTGGATCGTTCGATTTCACCTATATTTGTATCGTTCAAACGTTGCTGAGAACGATACGAAATTTCAAAAAAAAATATTTTTCAGGTACGACCCAAATTTCCTAAAAGAGGCTAAAAAAAATTTCGGGGGGGGGGGGGGGGGTGGGGAACCCCCCCTGAACCCTAGCCGCAGCGCAGAGCACCCGCATAGTGAATTCAATCATCAATTTGATAAAGGAACATTCCATCCACGCTTCTGATCGTACCATGACTGAACGGGACATAGTGGATTACAACAACAAATGCTGAATTGCAATCATGGAATGGGTAAAGGAATACTACTAAATCGATGCTCCCAGAGTCTGGAGAACCTAGCTAATACGCCAATAACTAGAGTTGGTTAATATATCATGCTTCTAAGGTGGACTGCAACTTCCCCAATTGACCAGTTTGTAAACTCCTGAATTGACAACTACATTACGGTAGCTAATATGATGACTGCCCTACACTGTCTACTCTACCAACACAAAGCACAGCTGGTCACCACTAAACCATCTTTAAATGCCCGCATCTTAGTCATACCATGTCCATATGACTAGAAGCATGGCATACAACCTTAAGAGGACTTCCTTATTACTTTATATGGGCCTCCTACCTGGATGAAAATTAGAAATGATCGCCAATTATGAGCCCATCTTAACCAACTCACCATCCAATCGGCATCACCAAACCACTCGAACGTTGGGCAATCGTGCATACATCATTCACCAGTGTTACAAGACCCCGTAGCCATAAAATGGACATGATCATAATGTCGATTGGAGAATCTTTCCCAGTCGAGACCTATTCGTTGAAACCATCCTACATGCAGAACTTCCATTGAAAATTCAACATGTTAACTATGTCGGTGTACTATGGAAATACAACCCCCGACACTACCTTATGAAGTGGGAATGGTGCGTGGATTTCGCCAAGGGTGATGAATGCTATCAAACGCAGATGTCTTCCCTCATTCCTCAAAGAAGACCGTCAATCACGGTTAGACATACTAGATCTATTTCTCATATCGCTGACAGGAATGAAGAAGCCGACAGCCAACGAATTTATCCAAAGCCCATAACCAATTGTTGCCAATACCCATAAATGAATTCATCACCATACCTTATTTCCAGACTTTGACAAGAAAACTGGTGGGTAGCCGCCATCGACTACACCAGCATGTCCAGGCCAATATTGAGTTGATGAATCAGATGAAGGATCAACATGGCGAGATAAGGAGGGAACCTACTCCATACTCTAGATTGGAAAACTCCTCTTCTTTAAATGGCTACCATGGACGCCAACGCCATAAGGCTACTTCAGAGAGGATAGCTCCGACAATATGTGCAAGCCCCATAAAACGAAGGACCGGGAACACCCGACCCCTATCGATCAGGAACTTTGATCAAATTGAACCATTTGCATTAGACTTCCAACTGTGAAGGGCTAAACCGAAGTGCAATAGCGAGCATACGACGCTGCTTCACTTATCAATGAGATTTAATCTGATCTCTTTTAAATTATTTCTATTTCTATTTCGTTTATGTTGCAAAATATGACCGACTTGAATTAAACTACTTGCAAATGATGCAGGTAACCGAGTACTTAAGGTTGGGTGCAAAACAACCTCTGCGGGTTATGATCAAATCATTGAGGTATCATCATGACGAGCATGATTCAACCACTCATCGGCTACTATATGCCCCTGACTGGGGGCAAGGCATCAAAGCGGAAGAGACCGATAAGGTCAAGACTCTAGTACAAAGTGGATGCAACCTACCATCCACTCATCCGCCTATGCAATTTAATTGGAGATATGGGAAAGACTTGGAGTGATATGTCCCAACAATGTACTCTCCATCTCGTACTTGAAGCTCGCCAAAATACTTATGCTTCTTCTGATGTCCAGTAAAATTGGAATCACACCAAGGGTGGATGTGACATGACCGTCTATGCATCCAATCCTACATTAGAACTTGGGGTAATTTGAGAACATATGTTTAAAATGGATATGATTTGACCATTCACTCTCCAGCTTGCGTCTGTGATTCGACAAAAACAATCATGCCTTAAACCAACTTCGTCAGGGCCCAAGCCTCAACTTAAAGTTCATCAACGACTAACTGCCTACTCGCTAACCATCATGAGCCATCATTTCGACTCTCTTCCTCAACTGGACCGGAAGAGTGCAATGCCTAAAGTGGACGTGACTCGACCATCTGCTCTCCAACTCTTGCCCATGACTTAAGGAAAAATACATAGTTCAAAGTGGATGTAGTTCGACCGTCCATCGACTAAATCTTATCCTTCGTTGAGGGTGGATAAGTGGAAAGTGATCGAGATCCAACCAATCACTTATTAAGTGAAACCCGAGCTCGGGGGCCGACACACTTAAATCAAAAGGGATTGAAACACGACAATCCTCGAAAAAACTCCAGTTCCCACAGTGCAGGATGGAGTACATCATTCCAAATCCAGACTCGAGGGGGATGGACCCATCCATTTAGGACTTCGCTTGCCAAATCAAAGTGGATGTGATCTGACCATCCACAATCTTAATCGACCTCCTGTTCCCAGAGTGCGAACGGGATTCAAATGCCTAAACAGATGTGACTGACCATCTGTCATCCAACTCCAGATTGCCAGAGCGCGAACTGAAGTATAACATTAACTAACTTTGGTCCCGAGAGCGTGGACTGGAGTATAAACACCAAATGGGTGTGACTGACCACCCATCAACTAACTCCAGATTCCCAGAGTGCGAACTGGAGTATAAATATCAACTAACTCTGGTCCCGAGAGCACGGACTGGAGTATAAACACCAAATGGGTGTGACTGACCACCCATTAACTAACTCCAGATTCCCAGAGTGTGAACTGGAGTATAAACATTAACTAACTCTAAGTCCCTAGAGCGCGGACTGGAGTATAAACACTTAAATGGGTGTGACTGACCACCCATCAACTAACTCCAGATTGCCAGAGTGCGAACTGGAGTATAAACATTAACTAACTCTGGTCCCGAGAGCGCGGACTGGAGTATAAACAACAAATGGGTGTGACTGACCACCCATCAACTAACTCCATATTCCCAGAGTGTGAACTGGAGTATAAACATTAACTAACTCTAAGTCCCCAAAGCGCGGACTGGAGTATAAACACTTAAATGGGTGTGACTGACCATCCATCAACTAACTCCAAATTCCCAAAGTGCGAACTGGAGTATAAACATCAACTAACTCTAAGTCCCCAGAGTGTGGACTGGAGTATAAACACCAACTGGGTGCGAATGACCACCCATCAACTTACTTTGGTCCCGAGAGCGCAGACTAGAGTATAAACACCAAATGGGTGTGACTAACAACCCATCAACCAACTACAGTCCTCAAAGCATGGTTTGGAATATAAATACCAGAAGGGATGCGATTCGACTGTCCATCTATCGGCTCTGGTTCCTCAGCAAGTTCTGTCGTACAAAAAGCGGATGTGGTTCGACCGTCTGCTTTCCAATCTTCCCCTGACATGAGGCACACTTAACACACAAAATTGGATGCGATCCGACCGTCCAGCACTAAGCGGGCATGATACAACCATCCATGCATCAACTCTTGTCCCCGGCATGGGACCCATAACATAATTTTATAGGGATGCACTCCAACCCCACAAGACAAAATTTCTTCCTTGATTCGACAGGGAGACGCATATTCGCAAAACGAACCTAGCTGAATGTCCTATTCTAAATGGATGTGACTACCCGTTCTACTACAAACGAACGTGACACGACCATTCATCCGCTAACTCTCCCCTATGATCCAACGGGTTGTTCGTGCAAAATGGACGAATGCGACCCAACCATCCGCCAATCGATTCCTTCCTACAGTTCAGTGGGAGAAGCATCAAATTAAAGTTATTGTAATGTGATCGACCACACTTCGACTTTCGCCATTGACTAGTGCTAGAGGAATTAATTGAGGAAAATGCGGTCCGACCATTTTCTACTAAAACTCTTAGTCCCCAAAGTGCGGATAGGGATATAAACACCAAATAGGTGTGGTTAATGGCCCTTCAAATTACTTTGATCCCCAAAGTGTGGCTACAAGAATAGAAAAACGAATGAATGTGATTCGACCATTCATTCACCAACTCTGACCTAAACTCGACATGAGGAGTATAAACTCACTACAGGTACAATTAGACCATCCATGAACTAACTCTGCTAACTCAAGACTGGGGGTAGAAGTATAAATCACCGAAAGAAGAGAAAGGTGACTCGCTACATCTCCATCTTAGCGTCCTTTACAACTTAAGGCAACGACTACAAGGAGACCCTAATGCTAACCAATCAGAATGATGCCCAAAGTTCTAGGCAACCAATTATATCGTACCGCCCGATCGACGGGAAATATCGATCTGCACCTTTCATATCATACCATTGAATCGACAGGAAATGAGGTTCAAGCATACTACATCGTGCCGTTGAATCGACAGTCAATATCGATCCTCTTCGACTATAAATCGATGTGACCCAAACGTCCATCGAATACCTTTGACCGACGGAGCATAGATAGAAGAATAAATCACAACTGAGTGTGACTTGACCATTCGTCCTTCGTCGCCTTCCTTCGATCCGTCAGGAAGAGCATGAGACCAAATGAGCATGACATGATTGCATTTGAGCTGACTTTATCCCTAGATCTAACGGGAGAACGTAAATTGAAATGGACGTGGTTGATCGCCCAACTCCAAAAGAATGCATTGCAGCCATTCGTTCTTTGACTCATAACACGATCCGATTAAACGAGAAATTCACAACAAGTGCAATCTAAATGTCCACACACCAATTCTTACCCTGAATTCGATAAGGGGAGCATCAATCCTGCATTGGATCTGACTGGACGATTCACTCTTCAGTTTTTGCCCAAAGTATGGTGACATAAGCAGCAAAGTGAATGTCATTGATCGTCCATAATCTAGCTTATGTCCGAATGTCGACAAAGTAACAATGTATTCCGCCTAGAGGAAAGAACTAGAACATAATGCAGGATAGGCTCAGCCTTCCATCGGTTAACTCGATCCCATGGTTCAATGGGATAGAATACAAAATTGAAGCTGACATTTTCTACCCTGCCACTTATCGAGATATTCCTCAGACTTGGGGGCACGAGCAAGAAGATAAGACTAATATGATTTAACCATTCATTAATCAACTCCGGTTCTTAAAGCTTGAACTATGGTATAAACATAGCTAGGACGAGACTAGACCATCCGCATAATGTATCCGCCAACCCGAGACTGGGGGCAAAAGAGTGATTATCCGAGGGTTGACTATGACAACTTGAACCTATAACCCATGCTTGATATTCATAACAACTCTAGGTTGCGACTGAAAGGATGCCTAGAGATAGAGTCATCGAATCAATACTCGGACTTATGGCACCTAATCATTACTCCAACCCTTACGATGAGCAATGGATCACGAGTACATTGAATAAAAAGCGCATCATTCAGAAACACAAGTAAATTCAATCTCAAAGCTGGAGCCAGCTATGTAGCAGCATGCAGTACAAGGCTAAGTTCTACTAATCCTTTGATTCAACGTCCTTATAAGCCTGATCATTTACCATTGCAATAAATACATGAAGCGCCTACAACCCATCACGAATATTGTAGACCAGATCACAACTCTGCACAATGATGATGAAAGAGTCAACTGTTTTGCTTCAGGTGAATCTTGATGTGTTCGCTTGGACTCGATCTTATATATATATATATATATATGGACTCTCGCCAGCCATGAAGAACCCGACGTTAAATATCGACCCGAGGCATGTCTCGGTGAACAAAAACGATACGATGTGGATCCAGAGAGATCTCTTGCACTTAGAGAGGAGGCGAATCTTCTCAAAACCAGTGGGTTTATCCATGATGCCCTCCAACCAAAATGAGTATCCAATCCTTTACTTATAAGAAAAACGAACAGAGAGTGGAGGACATACGTCAACTACTCAGATTTGCATGGGGTATGACAGAGCACAGCTTCCCGCTTCCAATGATCAACCACTGATGGACCCGACCATCAAACATGAATTACTCACATCCATAGATGCAAACTCCAGATACAATCGGATAATAAAGCATGTCCCAGACCAGGAATACAACTGTTTCATTATTAACCTGGGCCTATAGTGCTATGCTGAAATCCCTGGATTCAAACTTGAGAACGCTTATGCTACTTACTGTTAGCACCAAAATTGGTCACTAACCTCATAGAGAAAGATTGTGTAGAGATATAAGTGATGAAGATAAATTAAACAAGGAAGAAAATGCTAATTTAAATGCAGAAAGTAAGAACACCATATTTATAGTGGTTCAGCGTAATTGCCTACGTCCACTTTGAGGTTAAACTTTATTGATCTTCTTAATGATTGATTACAAATACAATTCGTAGATCAAGTGCTTGAATGGAGTTGCTAAGTAAAGAAGATGAGTCTGAAAAATGGCAGAGTCTCCCTAGTGTTCTCGAAAAAAGGTCCTTTTCACTGTGCCCCTGCCCCTCTATTTATAGACAAAGATGGGTTGGACTTCCCATGTGGGCTCGGCAGCCGAACGTCTTGGCCCAAATGGAATGGTCGCCGCATGCCGAACCAAATAGGCCGATCACTCTGATGCCGAACCACCCTCTCTATGCTGAATGATACGCTTGCTGCGTGGGAAGAGTAGAACGAATATTAGTTGAAGCCGAACGTCTTCTGGCTGAACAATGTCTTTGGCCGAACGAGAGCTTCGGCCGAACGATGCTTATGGCCGAATGATGTTTCTTGGCCGAACGAGAGCTTTGGTCGGACGTTGCCTTTAGCCGAGCAGTGCCTTCGGCCGAACGATGGCTTGTGACGAACGACGCAGTCATGCCGAGCAGTTGTACATGCCGAACGTCTTCCGATGCCGAGCGCTTACAGACGCCGAGGGCTACTGAATGCCGAGTACTCCTGGACGCCGAGTACTACTAGATGCCGAGTACTTCTGGATGCCGACTAGTACTAGATGCCGAGTACTTCTGGATGCCGAGTACTACTAGATGCCGAGTACTTCTGGATGCTGAGTACTACTAGATGTCGAGTACTTCTGGATGCCGAGTACTACTAGATGCCGAGTAATCCTGGATGCCGAATATTACTACATGCCGAGTAGTCCTGGAAGCCGAGTACTACCCAATGCCGAGCACTCAGTTGCCTGGTCAAATCTCCAGGAAACACTTGCCCCCCAAAGTGTATTACGTGACTGAACGTGGTACGCTTTGAGTCTTGCATCCTTCATGTTTTGTTTTAAACCCTTGATTAATTTCGAATGGAGATGCCCTTTTGAGTATATCAGTGGTTGTGTTGTATGCGTGCTATGGGATGAATGCCGAACAGTACGCTCGAAGCCGAACGTTCCCTACGTGCCGAACAATCCTACGTTTTGAAGCCGAACGATACAGCTTTGACCGGTTCTACCGGATATAGCCCCTTCGACTTCCACCTTTTTCCCCTATAAAACCAGGACCTTCCCCTCTTCTCTCCTTTACTCTTTTACTTCTGCCACCCTTCAAAGATTTGCAATTCTCGCCAGCCGATTATATTCAAAACCTAACTACTCCTTCCTAAGCTCCAATCTGCAAACTAGGTATTATTCCTTGTACGATTCGAATAGGTTTCAAATGAGATGGCCGAGTGTGTCATGTAGAAAGCTTTTGAGTAGGTCATCTTTATTGCTGAACGATGATGCGAGGTGAGGAGGAATGATTTGGAGTGTTTGCATTTATGACCATTGGACTTAGCTCTGGTTCGGCGTATCGATCCTTACCACCTCCAAGGCGTGTGGAACCGAAGTTAAAAAAGAAGAATGAAAGTGTTGGAGGTGGTAAGGGTGTTGGATGGCATAGCTCTGGTTCGGCGTATGTTGTCATGCGCCGGATGGTGAAATGGAGGGCTGCCGAACAGTATTTTGGCCGAACAAACCAAGGCCGAACACTCATTAAAATGCCGAACAACAACTTAGCCGAACGAACCAAAGCCGAACACTTATTAAAATGCCGAACAATAACTTAGCCGAACAAAACCAAGGCCGAACATACTTAAATGCCGAACCATATCAAGGCCGAACAATCATAAACGCCGAACAATACCTAGGCCGAACACCACTTAAATGTCGAACAGTATCTGAGCCGAACAGAACAAATGCTGAACCAAGCTTAAGCTGAGCAAACATAAACGCCGAACTATGCTGGACCATGACGAACCAAACCTTGGCCGAACAAACAATACTTAGGCCGAACAATTCAAATGCCGAACCAAACCCTGGCCGGACAATTCAAATGCCGAACCAATCCTAGGCCGAACGATACAAATGCCGACCAATTGTAAATGCCAAACAGCATAAATGCCGAACCATTCTAAGGCCGACCAATATAAATCCTGAACTATACTTAACAAGACAGGGACAAGGACCCAGGCGTGCCAGCATATGAGACTGACCTGGATCATTAACTTTCTGGTTTTTATAGACATAAATCTGAACTTAGATTAACATGCGTTTTCTGAATCTAGAACTATAATCACCACAAGGCGAGCTTTTTGAGACGGTCAGCGATGACGGTCTTCGAAAGCGACGATTCGAAACTCGTTTTCGTATCTTCGTAATCTCTATATTCTTGTTGCTTATACACGATTGCTTGCACTAGTTTACACACCACATGGGGGGAATACTCGTATTGTTAATTCTAACATTCAACGGTTTTCAAGTATAGCTTTCACAGGCACTTAAACAGATTCTTTATTTATTGGGGATGTCTTAAAAGTCTAGCTCCGCCACTATATCTGATAGGCCTGGGCCATCATCAAGGCAAGAAGTTGCTGATACTTCAGATCCGTCGACTTCCCCTGCCCATAACTTAGCTCCTGATGCCCTGGAGGCAACAATTCTCTTAGACAACCCGATCGACTCACAGGCTTCGAAGATTAACAAAGTCGCACTTCGGCGAATATGCTCCATTCATGGGATTCCTTTCGCTGACGTGTTAGTTCCGTCGCGACACGATCGCCCTCACCTGCCCCAGTCGGATATACCACCTGCAACAAGTTCATGTTCTGGATGGGCAGCGTGCCTCCGTTCAATTTATTTATTAGGGACGTGTTGCAGTACATAGACATTGCCCCGTCGCAACTGCACCCAAACGGTCACGCGTTTCTATATGGGACCTACCTACTCTTCATGGCCGTCTTCTCTAGACCTCCAACTTCCGGCAACATCAGATACATTTATATGATCAAGAAACGGAAAGATAGCCCTTCCTTCATGTTCCTCGAGCCGTACCACAAATGCCAAATCTTGACAGGAGCATGTAGCAAATTCGCCCTGTACAAACAGGAATGGTTCTATGTGCGTTGCCCTCCTGGTTTTGCAAGGAGATGGGTCGAAGGCAGTAAGTCTCTTTGCTGAGTCATCATTCGTGTTCAATTGGAGTTATGCTTTTCCTGACTTCTCGTTTCATCTTTTCAGGTATTAACCCGCGTCCGGAGGGCCGAGGATATTCTGAGGCCGTTGAAGCCATTAGAGCTCTTCCTGCCGAGGAACGAGACATCCGAACCATCATTTCAAATGAATCATTGTCAAGGTTCGACTTGCTAGCACCTGGTCGTCGGATTAGCCTTCCGGAGGGCGTTTCCATTCCCAAGCCGGCATCCGGTAAAGGGTAAAAACAAGCTGGGTCGTCGTCACGCCACACTCCCGATGCGCACGAAGAGGGTGAGCACAAGGAGGATGAAGCTCCTGAGACTCAAGGCGAGAATGTGGGTCCCGCTTGGAATCCGGCGGTCGAAGTTCACGACATTGAGACGTCATCCTCCCCTTCGAAGGGAAAGAAGAAGTTAAAATACAAGATACGGAAGGAGAAAGTTGGTGTAACTTCAAAAGTTACGCTCATCCCACCAGAGAAAGAGGCTTCCTCACAACATATGGAAAGTTCTCTAAGGGGTCTGTCGAATCTTTCCATCCCTGACGATATATTTAATTATGGATTTGACAATCCTGAAGCTCTCAAGTTTTCTTCGCCCACTAGAGGCAATGCGGGAGTTCAACTCCCAGCCCAGGGAGACAATACTCCGATCAGTAAAGATAAAAGAACCGGTCTGTCGGGGGGAACACTAGGACACACACGCACATACGCATTTCATCATACACTTCATGTTTTTTTTTATTTCCCAGATTTTTCTTAACTCGTTGCTATCTTTATTCTTTGTAGGTGACATGGGGCGCTCCCACGGACTCGATCGCCTTCACGGCTCTTCCATATTTCATCATCCCGAAGGGGATTCAGGTTCGGGCAGACGCAAGGACAGAGATGATTACGAAGATAGAGACAACCCTCCCCGCGATTCGTCTTACCGTAAGAAGGCATATTCCCAATCTTCACAGTCCCGTGATCCTCTTCCTCCAACCGATCCAGATAGAGAGAAGCCTTCACAGAAGGGGTCCCAACCCGATTTTTCCTGAGAACAACACTCCGGTTCGTCGAGTACAAGGCACACTCGGGAGCATCGAAAAAGAGCGGAACTTTCAAAGCCTCCACCACCTACTCCCGCGGTTGACCCGACTGTAGCAGAGAAGATGGTCGATCTTAAGGCCAAATTCCCAAAAATCTGCTTTGACGGTCTAAAATTCCTCCCGGCTATTCACCATATCCCTGGGCACGTGAAGTAGAGTGTCATTGCCTGTAACAACGACGTCTATGTTCAACTTGATGCATATGTACACTTGGTTAAAAAGATCTCGGAGGTGTCAGTTGAGAAACAATATGAAATTGATCATTTGAAACTGGAGGCTGGCTGTGACAAGAACATCATCAAGCATCAAGACGAAGAGCTCGCTTCGTATAAGTTGAAGCTTGAAGCCGCTGAGCAAAATGCAAAAGATACCGCTGAGGCAGTCACTCGTTTAGAGATGGCCCACAAGAAGGAACTCGATGAAGCAGTCCAGCGCAGCGGTGCCCTTGCCTTGGAAAAAGATTCCATTCAAAAAGAAAGGGACGCGCTTGCCACACAAGTCAAGGAGTTGAAAGAATTACTCTCCAAGGAGAAAGAGGATAAAGTAGCTGCTCAAGAAGAGTCACAACGATATTGTGATGAAATCGTTGCTACTCGGTTCTTGAAAACGAAACTCGATGACGAACTTGCTGGAGTTGAAAGAATGAAAGACGAAGCCCGTGAGGAGGGCAAAAGAAAAGCTGCGGAGGAGATTGACTCTCACCTCGAGGCAGCCGCAGAGGCCAGCAGGGAAGAGGTCAAGTGCATGTCTGACCCGTTGATTGCTGAGTATGGAGCCCGCGTCCTTATGCATCGTGACTTGACATTCTTGGGCAAGGGCTATCTCGAATTCCTAGTTGAGGCCTGGGAAACTTTAGTGAAGATTAGGAAAATCGAGTCGAGCTCTGAAGAAGTCGACGAGGATGCCTTGGTGAAGGAGTTTCTTAGAGGGAACGAGCCAGCGGATTTATCCGCAGCTTTGGCGCTTTATAGCAAAGGCTCTCCCCTTCCAAAAGAGAAAAGTGATGAAGCTGGCCCATCTGGGGCTAAGACTACAGCTCCTCATATTGCTGCTCCTCCCGCTGCTCAACCGGCCAGTCGGCCGACACTTGACTCATTCGAGCAGCATGCCGGCTACGATCCTGAAGATCCCGGGCTCGGCGTTCATATGCTATCTCCTATTCTGGAGGGTGAAACTCCACGCGCAACCGATAGCCAGCCAGAACCCGGTAGAAAACTCTTCTTTTTAGAAGTTATAAGATCTGTCATTTTCCAGCAGTGGATATTCGTTCTAATGTTCATTCTTTATGTTTTCATGAAGGCTGCTCTGACCCCGAGCCAACTCCGAGGAGTGATGACGCCAAGGAGGAGGCAGAGGAAACAAGCGATGTTGCTCATGCGGGAGTAACTCCTGGCCCTGACGCTCAAGTGATCGGGTCGCTAGATGATGATAAGCTTGACACTTCATCTCCCGCTGAGGGGAGTGATGAAATCGAAATCACTGGCGCCTCTAAACATACCTCAAAGATGAGCATGAAAGAACGCCTCACCGAAGAGGAGAAGAAAAAAGTCGAGGTCAAAGTTGAGCCTGAAATACTAGAACTTACCGACCCGCGGAACAGACCTTTGAAAATCATTCTCCCGGGCAGGTCTAAACCACTGGATGTTCCTTCTCCTACTCCTGACTCCGATTCTTTAGCAAGCAAGAAATCCAAGAAAAAGTGTGAGGGAGAGGAGTCATCGGAAAAAACAAAAGAAGACAAGAAGAAGAAACCGAAGAAATAATCGCTATACTCGTTCAACGAGTTTCTTGCTTAAGTCTTGTAATTACTTTTATCTTTTGTCTCCGTAGTTTGTGTAGATAGGTTCTTGATTCCAAGTTTTGGAGGGATAACTGTGTAACCTCATTTTGGATTGTTGAATAAAGTTCAGTTACTTAGTCGTTTGGACGATTCTTTTACTTTTTTAGCTTTCTGAGTAACTACGGTCAAAACTCTAGCACTTATGAGTTGTATATTTCTTGTTCATTCTCGCGTTGTTTGAACATTCTTCGAAGTGGCATACTTCTTGTTCTACATTTCTTGAGTACTTAGAATTTTTTCTAAATCCGCATTCCAGGGACTTATAGTGAGTTGACTTGTATTCAGGGGATTCAGAGATTGAGATTGTTAATACTCTAATCCGCGCTCTGGGGACTTAGAGTATTCTGGTCCGCGCTCCGGGGACCCGGAGATTAAGGTCGTTTATACTCAAGTCCGCGCTCTGGGGACTTAGAGTACTCCGGTCCGCAATCAGGGGACTCGGAGATTGAAGTCGTTTATACTCTAGTCCGCGCTCTGGGGACTTAGAGCACTCCGGTCCGCGCTCAGGGGACTCGGAGATTGAAGTCGTTTATACTCTAGTCCGCGCTCTGGGGACTTAGAGCACTCCGGTCCGCACTCCGGGGACTCGGAGATTAAGGTCGTTTATACTCTAGTCCACGCTCTGGGGACTTAGAGTACTCCGGTCCGCACTCCGGGGACTCGGAGATTAAGGTCGTTTATACTCTAGTCCGCGCTCTGGGGACTTAGAGTACTCCGGTCCGCACTCCGGGGACTCGGAGATTAAGGTCGTTTATACTCTAGTCCGCGCTATGGGGACTTAGAGTACTCCGGTCCGCACTCCGGGGACTCGGAGATTGAAGTCGTTTATACTCTAGTCCGCGCTCTGGGGACTTAGAGTACTCCGGTCCGCACTCCGGGGACACGAAGATTGAAGTCGTTTATACTCTAGTCCGCGCTCTGGGGACTTAGAGCATTCCGGTCCGCGCTCAGGGGACTCGGAGATTGAAACTGTTTATACGAGTTTGCATATCATACAGAACAATGTAGCTCTAGTAATTCATCACCCGATTATGAGATATAGAAATGTTAGTAATTCATGAAAAATATGGCTTCAAGCCTTTATTAATGAAAAACAACTAAGCCGCCGATTACATGGCTGAAAGGAAACTAAGTTACGACTGAATGAAAACATACAGGAAATAACTGTGCCTAAAATAGGAAAGAAACATACTAAATGTAATAACGTCGCAAATGTTCATTGTTCCATGCTCGGGGGAGTGTCACGCCATCAACGGTCGCTAGCTTGAATGTTCCCTCTCCAAGCTTCCGTTCAATGACGTATGGACCTTCCCAGTTGGGATTCATACGTGATGGTACCGGGAAGACTTGTTTCAGAACGAGGTCACCCACATCAAAAATCCTTGGGTGGACTCTGCCGTCGTAGTAACGCTTGACTTGGTGCCTATGCGCTGCCGCCCTTAATTCGACCTCTTCACGTTTTTCATCGATGCAGTCCAGTGATTCCAACAAGAGGTCCTGATTCGTCTTGGGATCATAGTATGTCACTCGGTGTGATGGAACTTCAAGTTCCACGGGTATAACGGCTTCCGAGCCGTATGCCAAGGCGAATGGACTGTGGCCGGTCGCGGACTTGTGGGTAGTTCTATAAGCCCATAATGCAGTCGGGAGTTCATCTACCCACTTGCCTCCGACCTTCTCCAAACGCTTCTTCAGTATGGACTTGATTATTTTGTTAATGGCCTCGACTTGTCCGTTAGATTTTTGGTGTGCAACGGCGGCGAACTTCTTCTCAATGCCATACTTTAAACAGAACTCTTTGAACTCTCTGCTTTCAAATTGCGTCCCGTTGTCCGTAATGATGGTGCGAGGGAGGCCAAAGCGGCATATGATGTTTCGTACAACGAAGTTAATGACCTTCTTAGAGGTGATTGTGGCCAAAGGTTCTGCCTCAGCCCATTTTGTGAAATAGTCGACTGCAACTATCGCGTATTTCGCACCACCTTTGGATATAGGCAAAGAGTCGATTATGTCGATTCCCCATATTGCAAATGGCCAGGGACTAACCATTTGTGTGAGTTCTGTTGATGGAGTCCTCAGGATTTTCGCATATCTTTGACACTTGTCACATTTCCTTGCGTAGCCTGCAGCGTCCCGATTTACGGTCGGCCAGTAATATCCATAGCGGAGGATCTTTTTTGCTAGTGTTTGCCCCTCAGTATGGTCACCGCATTCTCCTTCATGTACCTCCTTCAAGACCCGTTTCGTCTCATCATGTGCGATGCATCGTAATAAGGGGACTGAGAACCCCTTTCGATACATTAGTCCATCCTGCATCACATATCGCGCGGCCTTTCGAATTACCTGTCGTCTTTTGCCCCTTTTTTCTGGTAGAACCCCGGTTGTTAGGTATAGTTTGAATGGGATTATCCACGATTGCCTCTCGATTCCTGTTTCCAACACAGAATCAATTTTCATTGCGTCTATGCTGGGAGCACGCAAGGCCTCAACGGGAAACAATCCCATTTGCTGAGCATCGCCAGTGCTTGCGAATTTCACCAATGAGTCAACTTCTTTGTTCTGTTCACGCGGGACATGCGAAATATCATAGCGCTCGAGGTTCGACAGCAGTTCTTGAACCAGAACAAGGTACGGAGCAAGCTTCTGTCCCTTTGCTTGATAATCTCCTCGCACTTGGTAGACCACCAACTGTGAGTCACAGAAGATTTCAACTGATTTTACCCCGAGTTCACCAATGAGTTTTAAGCCCGCAATCAGTGCTTCATATTCTGCTTCGTTATTTGTAGCCGGGAAATCGAGCTTCAGAGCGTAACAAACCGATCGATTTTCCGATGTTACAAGAACTACGCCAGCGCCGGAGCAACGGTCGTTTGATGCCCCGTCGGTCTACAATTTCCATCGAACAGGGGGAATGACATCGTGATTATCTGGTTCGACGGGTATGGTAAACTCAGCGATGAAATCTGCTAATGCTTGCCCTTGTATGGCTCTTCGTGGCAAGTAGGCGATATCGAACTGGCTCAACTCGATGTTCCATTTTAACAATCTTCCAGAAGTTTATGGTCGTTGGAGTACCTACCGTAGGGGTTGATCGGTATAAACACTGATTGAGTGCGCTTGAAAGTATAGGCGCAGCTTACGTGATGCAATCACCTAGCAATAGGCCAATTTCTCGATTTTAGGGTAATTTCTTTCTGCCCCCGTTAAACGCTTGCTAACGTAATACACCGGCTTTTGGATTCGGTCCTCCTCGTGAACCAGAGCCGCACTTATAGCATGTGGGGATACAGCCAAGTATAAGTACAGCATCTCATGGTCCACTGGTTTTGACAGCACTGGTGGACTCTCCAGATGCTTCACCAGATCCCGGAATGCTTCCTCACAATCGGATGTCCACTCGAAATTCCTCTTCCCTTTCTTTATTATATCAAAGAAAGGGATGCACTTGTCTGTTGCCCTGGATATGAATCGACTCAGCACGGCTACTTTTCCATTCAAGCTCTGTACCTGTTTTATAGTCCTGGGCACTTGCACATCTCGAATAGCTTGGATCTTTTCTGGGTTAGCTTCAATTCCCCTAGCATTGACGATGAATCCCAAAAACTTCCCCGACGCAACGCCGAAGGAACACTTCAGAGGGTTGATCTTCATCCCATAATACCTTAGTATGTCGAACATTTCAGCCAAGTCTCCAATGTGGTCGTTTGACTATCGTGACTTCACGAGCATGTCATCCACATAGACTTCCATCGTTCTACCAAGCTGGTCTTTGAACATTCGATTCACCAAACGCTGATAAGTCGCTCTTGCGTTCTTCAGTCCGAAGGGCATTACTACATAGCAATATAGCCCGACATCTGTAACGAAGCTGGTGTGTTCTTGGTACGGAATATGCATCGGGATTTGATTGTAACCCGAGTATGCATCCATGAATGATAACAGCTCGTGTCCTGCAGTGGAGTCGACCAACTGATCAATCCTAGGCAATGGGAAACTGTCCTTGGGGCACGCTTTGTTCAAGTCGGAATAATCTACGCAAGTTCTCCATTTCCCATTCGCCTTTTTCACCAGCACGGGATTCGATACCCATTTGGGGTAGAGGGCGTCGCGGACGAACCCATTAGCTTTGAGTTTGTCCACTTCCTCTCTAAGAGCAGTGGACCTCTCTGGGTCCATTCCTCTCCTCTTTTGTTTAACTGGGATGTATTTCGGGTCTATGTTCAACATATGACTCGTAATGGCGGGAGAAATCCCGCACATATCAGAATGCACCCAAGCGAAAACATCAAGATTTCCCCGGAGGAAATCACTAAGGTCTTCAGTCATTGCGGGGCCGAGTTGTGATCCGATCTTCAGCACTCGCGATGGATCGTCTTGGCTGACTGAAATGTCAATTGTTAATTCAACCGGTGCTGCCTTTTCTTCCCTAGGTTTCTCATCGTCATCTCTTGGATCTATGTCTCTGAAGATCCGAGAATTATGCCCGAGCTAGGGCTCGGGCACTACTTGTCAATCATCATTATTAAGGATGCGGACTGGAATGTCCGCAACCTTTCCTTTCTCCCTCCGATAGGCCTCTCTGAGCTCTGCCACATAACATGCACGACCGGTCGCCTGGTCGCCATTAACAACTCCTACTCCTTTGTCAGTTGGGAATTTCAAAGTCAGGCACCACGGGGCTAATGCTGCTCTAAACTCAGCCAGGGCCGGTCGGCCCAGGAAGACATTATACGGAGAATCCACATCCAAAACTACGAAGGGCAGGATTCGCACCCTGCGACGTTCGCCTTGTCCCAGTTCAACTGGTAACTCAACATATCCTACCGCATCGGTCGCTGCACCATTAAAGCCGTGTATACGAGCTTTGGACGGTTTCAAGTCCTTTGTTTCCATTATCATCTAGTCATAAGCCTTCTTGAAGATGATGTTGACAGAACTTCCACAATCAATCAACATTATTTTCACATAAGCCGGTCCGATCGTTGTTGATATGACCATCGGGTCGATGGTTGGAGCCTCTACTTGGTCAGCATCTCTGTTTCTGAACACTATATCGTCTGTCATCACGCGCAGCTGTTTAGCAGGGGTCCCTCCTCCATGTTAGAACAACACTCGAAATCTGCATGCTTCAGGGAACTAGCATACCGCTCCATCTCCTGCCAATTCTTATCCGCGGGGTGAGGCCCGCCGATGATCGTGTTTATGACCAGCCTACCCACAGTCCGGGCAGGTTCCTCGGGGTGACGCGGAGCTGGGGCACGACCTGGGTTGGATGTCCCATGTCCTCCTTCCTGAGGATCCTTCACAAATTCCTGCAACTTCTTCTGCCTAATCAACTTCTCTATAGCGTCGTGTAGGTGTCTGCACTCTTCCGTATTGTGCCCATAAGTCTCATGGAAGCGGCAATATTTCCCGGTCCGCTTCTGTTCCTCAGTTGACTCTTTCGGACGTGGCTTTCTGTACTGAAAGGTATTGCAGGTTGATAGGTAAATATTCTCAAGAGACGCATTCAGCGGGGTATACTCGTTGTAGCTTGGAATTCTCGGTTTCCACTTCCCCGCTTCTCTTTTCTTCCCTTGATTCCTTCCTCCGGACTCCTTAGGCTGACCAGGCTTGTTCTGGACATTGACTTGGACCTTTCCCGAGTTGTCTCCGGACTGCTTCACAGCAATGTTGCTTTTCACGGACTCCTGGACAGGTCCTGGTGCCTTATCTCGCCTTACCCACCTAGTTTCCTCTCTTCTTATGAATTGGTGTGCCTTTGAGTAAAAACGCTCTAGCGTAGTCGGAGGTTTTCCTGCCAACCAGTCTCCAAATTCAGAATCCGGATCCACACCTCGCATCACGGCCATTAGAATTGCATGATCATTGGGATTACTGACTTCAGTTGCTGCAACATGGAATCTTTGTAAATATTCCTTCAATGACTCCCCAGGATTTTGGATTACACTTGACAGAGACATCACGTCCTTTGGGCGAGTAGTGTGTATCCTGAACTGCTCAATAAAATTCTTCGCCAACTCCTCGAAACTGGATACGGACCGCGGAGGAAGTCGGGCGAACCACATCGTAGCGATCCCAGATAGAGTAATTGGGAAGCATCTACACTTGGTGGCATCATTTGCTCTAGCTGAATCCATCATCCACTCGTACCTCATGACATGCTGTCTAGGATCAGTCTTTCCCTCATAAGCAGGGATAGTTGGCATACTAAACTTTCTGGGGTATGCTGCTTGTAGGACAATGTCTGTGAATGGAGTATTACTTCTTGACACTCCCCAATCGTCATTTGATAAGCCTTGATTCTCTTTCATTAATTGCCTGATCATGGCTGTCAGGTCTGGTATTTGTATAGAAGGTGGAAGGTTAGAGTCTGTTCTACGTGACTGTCCATGCTGACGCCTCCTCTCCTGACGATCTACCAAATGTGCATCTTGAGGTTCGATATCGTGAACATTTTGATTGTCTGGGCCTCCAGTCTCCGTCTACACTCCAGCTCCTAAGTTCCCGACTCCGACTTGGTCATGGTCTCTAGCTGTTCGAACAGCAGCGCCTGCTTGATCAGTCTCAGTCTTACGGCGTCTACGCCTGGGAGGTTCATCAGAGGAAGTTGAGCTGTCGGATGAGGAATAAGGAGCGGGATTGTCCCCAGCATTCTGTTGCTGCTGTTGGGTGAGTTGTGCCATCAGGTTTGTGTTAGCTTGCATCTGCTCTCCTAGTTGTCTCCTGCTTTCCCTAAGTTCTCTCAACAAGTCATTGAACTCTATCCTGGTGACAACTGGCATTTGGTCCTGGGCGGTAGTCCCTACGCCTGGATTCGCTTGCTGATTGCTAGGTCCTGCTTGTTGCACGCTAGCAGTCTCATGTGCGTCCGCATTATGAGAAGCTGACCTGGCACGTGGTCTTGACATTGTAGAGTTATTAGTATGAACTCTGAGTAGAATCAACGGACGTCCTATCAATGAGTCGGATCTTCCTTGGGGGATTTTTTCAATCCACTAGCTTCAAAGCAGATCCTTGAGGTCTGAGAATTCAATTCTCAGTGAAAGCACCAAAGTGTTAGCACCAAAATTGCTCACTAACCTCGTAGAGAAAGATTGTGTAGAGATATTAGTGATGAAGATAAATTAAACAAGGAAGAAAATGCTAATTTAAATGCAGAAAGTAAGAACACCAGATTTATAGTGGTTCAGCGTAATTGCCTACGTCCACTTTGAGGTTAAACTTTATTGATCTTCTTAATGATTGATTACAAATACAATGCATAGATCAAGTGCTTGAATGGAGTTGCTAAGTAAAGAAGATGAGTCTGAAAAATGGCAGAGTCTCCCCAGTCTTCTCGAAAAAAGGTCTTTTTCACTATGCCCCACCCCTCTATTTATAGACAAAGATGGGTTGGACTTCCCATGTGGGCTCGGCAGCCGAACGTCTTGGCCCAAATGGAATGATCGCCGCATGTCAAACCAAATAGGCCGATCACTTGGATGCCGAACCACCCTCTCTATGCTGAACGATACGCTTGCTGTGTGGGAAGAGTAGAACGAATATTAGTTGAAGCCGAACGTCTTCTGGCTGAACAATGTCTTTGGCCGAACGAGAGCTTCGGCCGAACGATGCTTATGGCCGAACGATGTTTCTTGGCCGAACGAGAGCTTTGGCCGGACGTTGCCTTTAGCCGAGCAGTGCCTTTGGCCGAACGATGGCTTGTGACGAACGACGCAGTCATGCCGAGCAGTTGTACATGCCGAACGTCTTCCGATGTTGAGCGCTTACAGACGCCGAGGGCTACTGAATGCCGAGTACTCCTGGACGCCGAGTACTCCTGAACGCCGAGTACTCCTGGACGCCGAGTACTCCTGAACGCCGAGTACTACTAGATGCCGAGTACTTCTGGATGCCGAGTACTACTAGATGCCAAGTACTTCTGGATGCCGAGTACTACTAGATGCCGAGTACTTCTGGATGCCGAGTACTACTAGATGCCGAGTACTTCTGGATGCCGAGTACTACTAGATGCCGAGTACTTCTGGATGCCGAGTACTACTAGATGCCGAGTACTTCTGGATGCCGAGTACTACTGGATGCCGAGTAATCCTGGATGCCGAATATTACTAGATGCCGAGTAGTCCTGGAAGCCGAGTACTACCCAATGCTGAGCACTCAGTTGCCTGGTCAAATCTCCAGGAAACACTTACCAAAGGACGATTGATAGGTCATTCAAAAATCATATCGGCCGATCGATGAAAGTATATGTGGTTAATATGCTCGTGAGATCATGACCATTAAATGACCACATCGATGACTTAGCAAAGATATTTAATGCTCTCCAACAATTGCAGGATGAAACTCGATCCTTTGAAATGCTCTTTCACCATTACATCAGAAAGATTCTTTTTTTCATCATCAATTTTCGTGGAATCAAGGCTAATTTCCCAAAAATTCCGACGATTAGAGACACCCATGTACCGGAGACAACCAAGCAGGTACGAAGGCCAAGTTGGAAGATTACTGTCCTAAACTGATTCAATTCTGGGGCCATCTACAAGTGTATTCTCTTCTTCAACCTGACCAAGAGAGGGAAGAAAACTTTTGAATGGACTAACAACTGCGTTAATGCAGTTCTCGCTCTGATAGATCGCTCAAAGAGACCTCCCATTTTACCCAAACCTTTGGATCGCGAAGATTTATACATCAATTGGGCTGTGTCAACACACGCCATAAGCATCGCAATGCTATGTGAAGAGAAACGAATCCAAAGACCAGTATATAATGAAGGCTGGCTATTGACAAGCTCACCGCGTTAATGTCTATATCGACCAGCCGTTACGATAGGTCCAATAGCTACCTCAGATGTCTGAAAGTTACTCAAATGGAGTATCAAGCTAATCCAATTTGATATCATTTATCTCACTCGGAGTTCTCTCCATGGTAAAACATTAGCATACTTCATATCTGAATTCGCTACATCAGATGATTATCCAAAGAACAGTGGAGAACCGTCCAATCGATGGAGAACGTACGCAGATGGAACTTCCAATAATCGGCTTTCTAACGTCGAAGTGGCGTTAATAACTCCTAAGGTACGATCGATCTGCTATGCCCTAAAACTCAACTTCCCTGCAACAAATAACGAAGCCAAGTATGAAGCCTTGGTGCTCAAACTTGCAAGAAAACTAGGAGTGGAAACTTTACATATTTTATGTGATTACTAGTTAGTAGTATACTGAGTTAGGGAAGATTATTCGACTAGGGGGCAACATCTTGCTCCTTATCCTAGCTGGGTCCAAAAGCTGCTAGCCGGCTTCGACTATTAAACCACTACAAAAATCCTCAGAGAACAAAACGAAAAAGTCGAGCCACTGGCCAAGCCAGCCAGTTCTGGGGATGCGCGGCAAAAAGACTTTGTCCTAGTTGAAATACTTATTATTCCAAGCATTGACATATGAAGATCAACTAGATCTTAGAGATGGATCTAGGAAAGGAGTCATGGATGACTCCTATCGAAGATTATCCATAATTGGGGATTCTTCTTGAATGAAGGAATGAGAAATACCATATCCTCTGTGAAGCCTCACTGCATGATTATGTCTAGATCGTTCAAATCCATCGACACAAAGCATTACTCCTGTATCCGCCAATCCGAGACCCAATATGACGTATCCATCGATACGAAGCATACATTCCAACATCTCAGATCGATCCAGGAGAGGATCGATACAAAGGAAGGACTTAAAACAACCATCGAACATTGTTACAACTTAAATTTCACTTCGATCCAGGAGAGGATCGATTCGAAACTCAATCCAAACAAAATCTAAAGAACTTGACAACGACTCGTGAACGTGCAAACGTTAACGGGAGTCAGGTTAACATACGTACGCGTATGACGAACTAATATTCAATTTTCAAAATTTACAGGAGTTGAATGCTCACCTGATGACAATTACAACAGTGAACAACAAATCGCTAGCACTCGACACTCAGTTACAACAATGCACTACATAATCATTGGCAGTCAACAAATCAACATTTATATTACTGGAAATCAATCGAAGGTTACAACTTTTGATGAAAAGATAACAACTACTCAACGAGTCAGATAGAACTATTTCAGAATGAAGCATGCATCATTTCAAAGCACGTCATGTTCAAAAAAGACGTACTTTGGGGGGTAAATGTTATCCCACCTTTTGCCGTGACACCAAGAACTTGACTAGAAACCAATAACAGTTCGTCTTAGAGATCGGTTATACTGTAACGACCCACTATTTTGGACCATTCAAATCGACAATAATCCACACATGTCAGACTTGAATAATGCAAAATAACAGATTGTAATAAAATTTGGAGCAAATAAAATCATTCACAGAATCACAGACACAGAAATATCAGAATAACTCGCAGCGGAATTTAAAAATACCATAGTGGTTCATGAAGCCACTAAATACATAGTCTAAAATCAAATACAAAATACATAGTCTGAAACCCAATATAGTTCTGAAACAAGTACAGTAGAAATCCCAAATACACAAGTCTCTAAAACAAAAGCTGAAATAAGACAACTGAAACTGAAATAGGAAGATAACTAGATAGGCAGAATCTCCAGTGATTCCGAGCTCCAGAAAGGTGAATCCAAAGCTGTGAATACTCAGGATGACCCGAGCGTAAAATAAAACATAACACTCGAGTCAGGATATACATACTTATACAATGTAAACCAACTCAAATGAACTGTAGTAAAGGTACAAGTAACTTAGAAGATGCTTGGGACCGCCCATCCTCTAAGGATCCGTTAAACTATCTACTATGTAGTAATATTCGCTATTATAATAGTGTCTACATAAGTAAAGTATAATCATATCGGAAAATAGCGTTAAGGGGATGGAGAACCTTAACGCGGTCGGATCTTAAAATCATAATCGTAGTAAAGCTCGGTATGGTAGGTGACACGGCATAACTAGGCAATGCCAGGGTAGATATACCAATTACGCACACGGACTGATGGATACGCATAGCAGCCACTACCGTTCCACCTCGAACAACATTCCCAAATCGGAGGATGGCCATCTAGTCAAATCAGTAAGAGTATAATATCGAAGGAATGTGTCCGAGAAGAGGTGCTACCTCACTGGTCCGAGATCGCTCCTGTTTTAGCCACCTTATGCCAACTCACGGGAGTTGGGTCCACGTAATACCTTAAGGACGTCGCCACCATCCTACTTCATTCTGGAATCTCCACCGCGTACACGGTTGTCAAAGTGGTTTTCGGTATCGACAGAGAGTATGTCCATATCCGATCCCGGTCTCTTTGCCAACCAATCGTTATTATAACCCGTGGTTATAGATTTAAAACAATTTATCAAATATACTTCGAATTAAAATCATTTAAAAACAAAGGCATTATTCTTTTAAAAATCAATTATTAAATTTCTAAAATCTAACCTTTCGGAGTTCACTTATTCACTTAAAAACAATAACGTTAAAAATTTCAGCTTTCACGGCATTTAAGAAAATGCGACGGTAAGTTGTATTTGAAAACAATTTTTATTCAACAAACCAACATTTATAAACTGCTATAACAATTCAGTTTTAAACAAAAATCATATTTCAGCCTACTGCAGTCCTTAACAAGTGCTACAGTAGCCCTTTATTAGTTCAGGTTCAATTTTTAGTTTCTGCTACAACAGCACTTACCAAGTACTATCATAGCCTTAGTTCATTTTAGTCTTTTGGTTCACTTATACAATCCACAACACTTAACAAGTGCTACAGATTCTACCTAGTTAAAAACTTATAAAATCATACATTAAAAATGTTCATTTCAATCCTTTAACTAATTTTATTTCAAAGAAATTTTACAAGTTAAAACCAAAACTTACCAATTTGCTTATTACATTCATTTCAACACTTAAACTTAAACTTCATTTTTCCACCAATTTAAAACTAAATTTCATTTTCAATTAACTTAAGTTTCCACCTTTCTTTTTATCAAAATTTTAAATTTAAGTTTCGTTTTAAAATCAATATTCCTCCATTTTATTTATATTTATCACATAGAAAAATCATTTCTATTTTAAATAAATCACTAAAAAAATTCGGTTTAAATCAATTTAATATTATTACAGTTTTTAAATTATTTAAAAATATTCAGAAAATACAGAAAAATAACCACGGGTCTGTATAATATTTTCTAGCCTAATTCAAGTGATACGGATACTATATCATTTCAATCCGTAATTTACAAAGAAAAATCCGGGTTTTATCATTTCAAACCCGCAATCCCAAGTAAATAAAATTTAATTGAAAATCGCTCAGGCCTATCATTTCAGCCCATAACGACCTTCCCTTATTCTAAAGTCCGTTCGGGTATGTATCATTTCAACCCATAGTGATTCTATTCTACAGGGAACTTGCAGTGTGATTTAACAGAATAGAATAACAGTAAAATAAGAACAGATATCACAGATGATACGATATGCAGTTTTAACAATTAACATCAACTATAAATAAATCACAGGTAATTATAACATCATTCATTTATTTATTTATTTCTACACATTCAGTTGCGGTCATTTCACAATCATATAAGTATGAATATTCGTGTGAGATTTACTCACCTCTACGGAGCTGGAGATTCGGAAAGAAAGAAGTACGATGTCAATCGAAAGCACGCGGATAGCACGATCAGTCGTTAGCGGATGCGCCAACTATATTCAAACCAAAGGCACAATAAATAATCAAATCTAAGATTGCACGAATAACGAATTCTCAATGAAGCGAACAACGAAAACAAACAAGTTGAAAAAATCGAAACAATATAGCACGACCACTTTTTAAAAATATAGATTATAACTTTATATTTGTAAAGTGACAAAACACATACAACAAAAATAAATTTTTTTTTTCAAACAACAATGGTTCGGTCTGGCATCTTTCAGAGAAAAAAAAAACAAGTGACAAACTATTTTCACATTTCTTGATTTTAAATACAAAGGCCAGACGCAATAAAACTAAACTAAAGCAAACTTGGTCTGGCAATCCAACAAATGAAGATTGCAAAAGGTTCACATTTCCTTTATTTCTGTTTTCAAATACAAGGTGACAAGGCATAGGTTTGTTCAATGCAAACAAACTAACTAGGATACCAGACACGTGCCAAACAACTTTTCATATCTCTCCCTTTTTTTCAAACAGAGATCTGGTGGCAAGATAAAACTATGATTCCAAACCAACTACAAGGCTCGGTACGCAGGGGTTTGAAGGCATGGCAAGCTCGGTCTAGATTCGTGGTACCATGGCAGGGCGTAGGGTGATGTGCGTGGGGCAGGACTGCCGTGGTGGCTGGTCTCGTGGTGGTGGGCTGGTGGCGTGGTGATCTGGTGGCGAATGTGGTCATGGTGGTGCCGTGGTGGTGGGTTCGGCAGGGGTTTCTCACGGGGTAGGGATGTGGTGGGCACGCATGGGTAGGGCCGAGTGGGTTCTGGTGGTGGTCTCAGCATCTGGTAGTGGATGGAGACGTGAGTTCGGTGGTGGGCTGGATGAAGGTAGGTTCAGGCGAAGGGTTTGGGTCGGCGATGGCAGTGGTTCGCCTGGGTGGTAGGCTGGGGTTCGTTCGGCGTGGGGTCACGTGGTGGCAGGCTGGGTTCGTTAGGCGTGGGGTCACGTGGTGGCAGGCTGTCACGGTTGGGTTGGGAAAGATGATGTTGGAGGCATGGCGAATAGGCGTGGGGATAGTAGGGTTTCCTGGGGTGGTAGGCTTTAGGTAGCCAAGATTTGAAAAAAAAATAAAAATAAAAGCAAAACGAATGGACATAAGGTAGAACAGCAAACAACAAAGCAAAGGCCACCAATTCATTATACAATGGACAAAAGAAGAAGGTAAGGAATTTGGCCACAGCAAACAGGGAAATCAAAAAGTAAAAATAAAAGGAGGAGGTATGCTTACCCTATTAGATGCACACGAGATTCTGAACAAAAGCTACAGAGAAGGCTTTTTGAGGAATGAAAATTTGTTGAACGAAACAAAAATGAACAGTTGTTTTGCTTTTTGTAGAAAGAAGGCAACGAAAAGTTTAGAACTGTAGGCAATGATATTAAGTTTGAACGAAACGTAAGGAAGATGAAGGGAAAAGTGGAATATTTCTTACGTGAAGTAAGGCAAGATTTGACTTTTCAAACTAATATATACAGCAGAAATTAAATGGACAATGGAACAATGCACGTACAGTGTAACGCTCAAAGTAACGTACAACCGTTACTTGTTTCTCTTATTTAATAAATTTAAAAATGTTAACGGTTTCTTAAAATATAACGTATCTTTATAAATCAAAATTTAAAATAGCTATTATCATCGTTAATAAAATTTGGTTCTAATGTAAAGTTAAGAACGGACAAAACGTGACGAAATGTAACGTTTTAAATTTTCGTTTTATACGATTTTCTACAATTTATATTTAAATTAATATTTCAAAATGTTTTGTTTCAATTAAAATTTCGTTTAAAATCATCGGACTGTTACACTCTCCCCCACTCAAAGCTTTTCATCCTCGAAAAGGAACGAAGAAGGAAAACAAAGAAGATAAGACAGAATAGCAAAAGTACCTGAAATAAACAATTCCGGATTCGAAGCACGAATGCTCTCCTCCGTCTCCCAGGTGCAATCCCGTTCATCAGTGCTCCACTGCACTTTGACCAGGTTGACAGATTTTCTTCTTAGCTGCTTCGTACCTCGATCGACGATACGAAGTGGCTTCCTCTCAACAGTCAGATTTGTCTCGATATCCAAACTATCAAGGGCAGAAGGCTGAATAATAAGAGATGGATCATGCAGATAGCGACGAAGATGAGATACATGAAAGACGTTGTGAATTCCAGAAAATTTCTCGGGTAAATCCAGACGATAAGCAAGAGAACCAATTCTTTCCAAAATGCGTAAAGGACCAACGAATCTAGGAGATAGCTTTCCTCTACGACCAAAACGAATAACATTCCTTAAGGGGGAGACCTTAAGGAAAACCAAATCACCAACAGCAAACTCTAAACTCCGTCTTCGACGATCAGCGTACTTCTTCTGTCTATCTTGAGCAATCCTCATCTTTCTCTTAATCTCTTCAACTCTCTCTGAAGCTTCCAAAACCATCTCAGGACCAAGAACCAACCGATTACCGGATTCAATCCAACAAGAAGGAGATCTACAAGGTCGTCCGTAAAGAGCAGAAAATGGAGAAGTCTCAATACTGGCCTGATAACTATTGTTATAAGTGAATTCGACGAGATGGAGATGATCTTCCCAAGATCCTCCATAATCAAGCACACAAGCACGAAGAAGATCTTCTAAAATCTGATTCACCCTTTCCGTTTGACCGTCGGTCTGTGGATGGTAAGCAGTGCTCAGATTTAGATGAGTACCCAAAGAATCCTGAAAGGCTTTCCAAAACCTACTAGTAAAGATAGGATCACGATCACAAACGATACTGAGAGGAACACCATGGAGACGAACAATCTCCCTCATGTAAATCTCAGATAAACTAGAAGCTGAACGGGTAGACTTGACCGGAATGAAATGAGCTGATTTGGTCAATCTATCCACAATAACCCAGATACTCTCGTTACCCTTCCTACTCCTCGGTAAACCATCAATGAAATCCATAGAAACTTGTTCCCACTTCCAATTGGGAATCTCAAGAGGCTGCAATAAACCAGGGGTCTTCTGATGATCTGTCTTGACTTGCTGACAAGTCGCACACCTATTGACGAAAATGGAAATATCCCGCTTCATACCTTTCCACCAATATAACTTCTTCATATCCTGATACATCTTGGTCACGCCTGGGTGAATAGAAAGTCTGGACTGATGATTCTCCCGAAGTAACTCCTGTCTCAATCCATCAACATTCGGGACACAAATCCTATTATTAATCCTCAATACACCCTTATCGTCAATCTGAGCTCCATTACCATCAAGACTACTACCTCCAACTCTACTTCGAACATTCTCCTTAATCAACTTAAGCATCTGATCTTCATCCTGCCTAGCCATAATACGATCCACAAGGGGCGAAGAAACAACAATCTGACACAACAAAGCTTTCTTCCTACTCAAAGCATCCGCCACTACATTAGCCTTTCCCGGTGTATAGTTGATATCGAGGTCATAAGAAGCAAGGAACTCTAGCCACCTAACTTGTCTCTGATTCAAATCCTTCTGAGAGAAAATATACCTCAAAGACTGATGATCTGTGAAAAGCTCGAACTTAGTACCCAACAGATGATGTCTCCAAAGCTTCAAAGCGAAAACAACAGCAAGCAACTCTAGATCATGGGCAGCATAATTTACTTCATGGGTCTTCAACTGTCTACTAGCATAAGCAATCACTCTACCATCCTACATCAGAACAGCTCCCAAACCTTCTCGACAAGCATCAGTGTATACCGTTAATCCCTCATCTCCATTTGGAACGGTAAGAACAGGTGCGGAAGTAAGCTTGTCTTTTAACTCATTGAATGCGGCTTCACACTTACTACTCCAAATAAACTTAGCATTCTTCCGAGTCAAAGCAGTGAGAGGTGCAGCAATCCGAGCGAAATTCTCAATGAATCTCCGGTAATAACCGGCGAGGCCCAGAAAACTACGGATATCAGTAGGAGTCTTAGGAGTTTCCCAATCCTGCACAGAATAGGGAAAAAAAGAAGGATAATAGAAAGATAGAGTAAATTGAAATGAAAGAGAAGGAAAGAAAGACTTACATTGATCGCAGCGATCTTGACTGGATCAACTGAAACTCCATTACTAGAAACAATATGCCCGAGAAATCGGACTTCATCCTTCCAGAAATGGCATTTGGAAAATTTAGCTTTTAACTGATGCTTTCGAAGAGTCTCAAGAACAGATTTCAAATGTGACTCATGTTCTTCTTCAGACTTAGAGAATATGAGGATATCATCCACAAAGACTAGAACAAATTTATTTAGCACATCACGGAATACACGATTCATCAAGTCAACAAAGAAAGCGGGAGCATTAGTCAAACCAAAAGGCATGACTAACCATTCGAAGAATCCATTCTCAGTACGGAAAGCAGTCTTAGGAATACTTTCCTCGGCAACTCTGAGTTGGTGAAAACCTGTGGCTAGATCAAGCTGAGAGAAAACAGTAGCACCATAAAGCTGATCAAACATGTCATTGATGCGAGGCATTGGATATCTATTTTTCATAGTGAGTTTGTTCAACTCCCTATATCAACACACATCCGAAGAGAACCATCGGACTTGGTGACGAAAACCACCACGGCTCCCCATTCAGAAAAACTAGGTCTGATCAGACCCTTGGACGATAGGTCTTCAATTTGTTTCCTTAACTCAACCTTCTCGCGGGGTGCCATTCTTCTAGGAGGAAGAACTATAGGTCGAGCTCCAGGAATGAGATCAATGCGGAAATCAATTTCCCGCTTGGGAGGTAAAGCAGTAACTTCACCAAATATATCCGGGTAGTGATTAACTACACGGGTCGACTGAAGATCATCAATAGAAGCATCAAGAGAAAAGATAAAGCTACCAGCATAATCATGAGGCATACAGCCTTGAATAAACAAAGAATTTCCTCGATCATCCTTAAGAGAAACAATTCGGGATTTGCACGAGATACGGGCATCGTGTCTATCAAGCCAATCACTTCCAAGCAGCAAATCAAAAGCATCGAAACCAAGGATATAGAAATCGCCACTAAAACTATGATCGGAATGGAGGAGTTTCACATGTTTACAAATCTTATTAAGATTTGCAGGACCACCAATAGGATTAGAAACACATAGAGGAACAGAAGCATACTCAGGGGAAAGGAGATGTTCAAACTTATTACACAGGTCATCAGAAATAAAACTATGCGAAGCACCAGTATCAAATAAAACACGAACTGGATGATGAAATAAAGTAAAGGTGCCTTGAAGAGTACCTTGACTATCGCTAGGAGCAGGAGTAGGTGCAGGAGCAGGTGATGAAGCAAATGTGACAGCAAATACGCCAGATGGCTTCCCCTTCTGATATAAAGGACAGTCCTTCCTAAAATGACCCGGCTGAAGACAAACATGACAAAGATCGTTCCTGGTAACCTGGGGTGGAGGAACAGCAGCACTGGACGGATTAGGGCAACTATTGGCATAGTGTCCCTTTTGGTCACATTTGAAGCAAGTAATGGAGGAAAGATCAATAGGGTGTCTCTGAGAAGGAGCAGATGCTGAAGATCCCAAGCCCGCATGTTTGATCCAATTCTTCTTCTGCTAGTGGAAGTTGGGCTTTCTCTTCTTGGAATTTGCAGAGGAAGATTGTGAGACATGAGTACCAGAAGTAGCAGGACCCTTGGAAGTAGGGTTCTCATAGCGGATAGCCATATCCATGAGCTCAGTAAATGTGCCATGAACATGTGAAATAAGGCGATCGTAGAACTCTGGGCGAGCTCCAGAAATGAACTTCTCGTTCTTCTTTAGCTGAGTGTCGATAAGACCAGGACCGAATTTGGAAAGTTCATTGAACTTCCGTTCGTACTCTGAGAAGGACATGGTACCCTGCTTGAGGTCCATGAATTCACGGTAAAGCTGAGATTTTCCGGCTTCGGGCATCCATTTTGCCACAAAAGCCTCCCTGAAAGAAGATACAAATCGAACTTAAGATAGATTCGAAAAGAAAGGAAATGGGGAAAAATTCAAGTTAACACAAAGGATACCTGAACTGCTCCCACGAAAGATCACCTTCGTTAGTGTGAGTCGTAATAGACTCCCACCAATCTAGGGCTGACTCTTGCAGCTGCCATGCTGCTAACTGACGCTTCTGGGCATCAGTGATCTCTAAACCAGTAAAGATTCTTTCCAAACTTCTTAGCCATTGCTGGGCTTCGATGATACTTTCTGAACCGGTGAACTTAGTGCCACCGAGCTGAGAGAATTCTTTGCAAAGGACTGTAAACTTAACGGGTGCAACAGGTGGAGGAACTGGGGCAATACCCCGACCCCTACCTCTAGCATTTCCACGATTCATCCTGGAAATATCAAGAATTAATTTAGGACAAGGTACAAAGAAGACTAAGATAAGTTAAGATAAAAACACGATAAGGTCACTTGGGTGAATATCCTAATAACAAAATTCCTAACAAGGTAGATACGAAAAGAAGGAAGTTTAGAAAATTTCTTCTTAAAACAAGAAAACTTTATATCAAAATAATCTTTAAAAAAAATCATTTGAAAAAATCATTTTAAAATCATTTTATACTTTGAAAAATACGTTCACTCACAAGGAAATGATTCTGAGTTTGATTTCACTCATTCTAGGGTATTTCTACCCTATCTCTAATGAGTTTTGCTCCATAGGCTAAGGTTTGCCTAAAACCAAAGCTCTGATACCAAATGTAACGACCCACTATTTTGGACCATTCAAATCGACAATAATCCACACATGTCAGACTTGAATAATGCAAAATAACAGATTGTAATAAAATTTGGAGCAAATAAAATCATTCACAGAATCACAGACACAGAAATATCAGAATAACTCGCAGCGGAATTTAAAAATACCATAGTGGTTCATGAAGCCACTAAATACATAGTCTAAAATCAAATACAAAATACATAGTCTGAAACCCAATATAGTTCTGAAACAAGTACAGTAGAAATCCCAAATACACAAGTCTCTAAAACAAAAGCTGAAATAAGACAACTGAAACTGAAATAGGAAGATAACTAGATAGGCAGAATCTCCAGTGATTCCGAGCTCCAGAAAGGTGAATCCAAAGCTGTGAATACTCAGGCTGACCCGAGCGTAAAATAAAACATAACACTCGAGTCAGGATATACATACTTATACAATGTAAACCAACTCAAATGAACTGTAGTAAAGCTACAAGTAACTTAGAAGATGCTTGGGACCGCCCATCCTCTAAGGATCCGTTAAACTATCTACTATGTAGTAATATTCGCTATTATAATAGTGTCTACATAAGTAAAGTATAATCATATCGGAAAATAGCGTTAAGGGGATGGAGAACCTTAACGCGGTCGGATCTTAAAATCATAATCGTAGTAAAGCTCGGTATGGTAGGTGACACGGCACAACTAGGCAATGCCAGGGTAGATATACCAATTACGCACACGGACTGATGGATACGCATAGCAGCCACTACCGTTCCACCTCGAACAACATTCCCAAATCGGAGGATGGCCATCTAGTCAAATCAGTAAGAGTATAATATCGAAGGAATGTGTCCGAGAAGAGGTGCTACCTCACTGGTCCGAGATCGCTCCTGTTTTAGCCACCTTATGCCAACTCACGGGAGTTGGGTCCACGTAATACCTTAAGGACGTTGCCACCATCCTACTTCATTCTGGAATCTCCACCGCGTACACGGTTGTCAAAGTGGTTTTCGGTATCGACAGAGAGTATGTCCATATCCGATCCCGGTCTCTTTGCCAACCAATCGTTATTATAACCCGTGGTTATAGATTTAAAACAATTTATCAAATATACTTCGAATTAAAATCATTTAAAAACAAAGGCATTATTCTTTTAAAAATCAATTATTAAATTTCTAAAATCTAACCTTTCGGAGTTCACTTATTCACTTAAAAACAATAACGTTAAAAATTTCAGCTTTCACGGCATTTAAGAAAATGCGACGGTAAGTTGTATTTGAAAACAATTTTTATTCAACAAACCAACATTTATAAACTGCTATAACAATTCATTTTTAAACAAAAATCATATTTCAGCCTACTGCAGTCCTTAACAAGTGCTACAGTAGCCCTTTATTAGTTCAGGTTCAATTTTTAGTTTCTGCTACAACAGCACTTACCAAGTACTATCATAGCCTTAGTTCATTTTAGTCTTTTGGTTCACTTATACAATCCACAACACTTAACAAGTGCTACAGATTCTACCTAGTTAAAAACTTATAAAATCATACATTAAAAATGTTCATTTCAATCCTTTAACTAATTTTATTTCAAAGAAATTTTACAAGTTAAAACCAAAACTTACCAATTTGCTTATTACATTCATTTCAACACTTAAACTTAAACTTCATTTTTCCACCAATTTAAAACTAAATTTCATTTTCAATTAACTTAAGTTTCCACCTTTCTTTTTATCAAAATTTTAAATTTAAGTTTCGTTTTAAAATCAATATTCCTCCATTTTATTTATATTTATCACATAGAAAAATCATTTCTATTTTAAATAAATCACTAAAAAAATTCGGTTTAAATCAATTTAATATTATTACAGTTTTTAAATTATTTAAAAATATTCAGAAAATACAGAAAAATAACCACGGGTCTGTATAATATTTTCTAGCCTAATTCAAGTGATACGGATACTATATCATTTCAATCCGTAATTTACAAAGAAAAATCCGGGTTTTATCATTTCAAACCCGCAATCCCAAGTAAATAAAATTTAATTGAAAATCGCTCAGGCCTATCATTTCAGCCCATAACGACCTTCCCTTATTCTAAAGTCCGTTCGGGTATGTATCATTTCAACCCATAGTGATTCTATTCTACAGGGAACTTGCAGTGTGATTTAACAGAATAGAATAACAGTAAAATAAGAACAGATATCACAGATGATACGATATGCAGTTTTAACAATTAACATCAACTATAAATAAATCACAGGTAATTATAACATCATTCATTTATTTATTTATTTCTACACATTCAGTTGCGGTCATTTCACAATCATATAAGTATGAATATTCGTGTGAGATTTACTCACCTCTACGGAGCTGGAGATTCGGAAAGAAAGAAGTACGATGTCAATCGAAAGCACGCGGATAGCACGATCAGTCGTTAGCGGATGCGCCAACTATATTCAAACCAAAGGCACAATAAATAATCAAATCTAAGATTGCACGAATAACGAATTCTCAATGAAGCGAACAACGAAAACAAACAAGTTGAAAAAATCGAAACAATATAGCACGACCACTTTTTAAAAATATAGATTATAACTTTATATTTGTAAAGTGACAAAACACATACAACAAAAATAAATTTTTTTTTTCAAACAACAATGGTTCGGTCTGGCATCTTTCAGAGAAAAAAAAAACAAGTGACAAACTATTTTCACATTTCTTGATTTTAAATACAAAGGCCAGACGCAATAAAACTAAACTAAAGCAAACTTGGTCTGGCAATCCAACAAATGAAGATTGCAAAAGGTTCACATTTCCTTTATTTCTGTTTTCAAATACAAGGTGACAAGGCATAGGTTTGTTCAATGCAAACAAACTAACTAGGATACCAGACACGTGCCAAACAACTTTTCATATCTCTCCCTTTTTTTCAAACAGAGATCTGGTGGCAAGATAAAACTATGATTCCAAACCAACTACAAGGCTCGGTACGCAGGGGTTTGAAGGCATGGCAAGCTCGGTCTGGATTCGTGGTACCATGGCAGGGCGTAGGGTGATGTGCGTGGGGCGGGACTGCCGTGGTGGCTGGTCTCGTGGTGGTGGGCTGGTGGCGTGGTGATCTGGTGGCGAATGTGGTCATGGTGGTGCCGTGGTGGTGGGTTCGGCAGGGGTTTCTCACGGGGTAGGGATGTGGTGGGCACGCATGGGTAGGGTCGAGTGGGTTCTGGTGGTGGTCTCAGCATGTGGTAGTGGATGGAGACGTGAGTTCGGTGGTGGGCTGGATGAAGGTAGGTTCAGGCGAAGGGTTTGGGTCGGCGATGGCAGTGGTTCGCCTGGGTGGTAGGCTGGGGTTCGTTCGGCGTGGGGTCACGTGGTGGCAGGCTGGGTTCGTTCGGCGTGGGGTCACGTGGTGGCAGGCTGTCACGGTTGTGTTGGGAAAGATGATGTTGGAGGCATGGCGAATAGGCGTGGGGATAGTAGGGTTTCCTGGGGTGGTAGGCTTCAGGTAGCCAAGATTTGAAAAAAAAAAAATAAATAAAAGCAAAACGAATGGACATAAGGTAGAACAGCAAACAACAAAGCAAAGGCCACCAATTCATTATACAATGGACAAAAGAAGAAGGTAAGGAATTTGGCCACAGCAAACAGGGAAATCAAAAAGTAAAAATAAAAGGAGGAGGTATGCTTACCCTATTAGATGCACACGAGATTCTGAACAAAAGCTACAGAGAAGGCTTTTTGAGGAATGAAAATTTGTTGAACGAAACAAAAATGAACAGTTGTTTTGCTTTTTGTAGAAAGAAGGCAACGAAAAGTTTAGAACTGTAGGCAATGATATTAAGTTTGAACGAAACGTAAGGAAGATGAAGGGAAAAGTGGAATATTTCTTACGTGAAGTAAGGCAAGATTTGACTTTTCAAACTAATATATACAGCAGAAATTAAATGGACAATGGAACAATGCACGTACAGTGTAACGCTCAAAGTAACGTACAACCGTTACTTGTTTCTCTTATTTAATAAATTTAAAAATGTTAACGGTTTCTTAAAATATAACGTATCTTTATAAATCAAAATTTAAAATAGCTATTATCATCGTTAATAAAATTTGGTTCTAATGTAAAGTTAAGAACGGACAAAACGTGACGAAATGTAACGTTTTAAATTTTCGTTTTATACGATTTTCTACAATTTATATTTAAATTAATATTTCAAAATGTTTTGTTTCAATTAAAATTTCGTTTAAAATCATCGGACTGTTACATATACGCAGGCTCACTATGGATATCGACGAATTTTTTCCAAGTCCGGATTGATCTAAAATTGATATGACACGACAAGTGAAGCTATGAGAGCCAACATTCCAAATTTCAAGTCATTCGGAGTTCGTATGCTCAAGATATCGATCGATCACGGTTGAGAAATCCAAACTTGCATCGATCATAACTCGAGATCTACTAGTCCAAATGCCGCCAAATTTTCATAGGAGCTTACGTACGACCTAAGGAATGTTCATGCCAAATTTCAACTCGATTGGAGCAAGTCTTGATCGATACGAAATTCGTTCGTATCGATCACGGATAGAAAAACTCCAATTTGCATCGATCATATCTCATGATCTACAAGTCTAAATGCTATGAAATTTTCACAGGAGCTTACGTACAACATAAAGAAACTTCCTGCCAAATTTCGACTCAATTGGAGCAAGTCTTGATCGATACAAAATTCGTTCGTATCGATCACAGATCGAGTCGAAATCGCCTAGGATCGATCGCGTGGGCCCACCCACGTGCCAGAAGAAGTCTCCTGAGATCTGAGCGAGATATTTGCCTCCTACGCCTATAAATAGAGCCCCAGGGCCTACAGAAGAAGGACTTTTGGCCTCTTTATGCCGATATTATGCCGAAATGATTATCAAACTCCAGTTGTACTGTTGTAATCTTTTGTAAACAACGAGTGAAATTCAATAAACATCAGTCATTTCATAGTGGATGTAGGCAATTCGCCGAACCACTCTAAATCCGTGTGTTTCTGTGCATTTTCTTATATGTTTATTGGTGCGTTTGTTAGATCTGCTTCATTATACATATATTTTCTTCATTTTATATCTTCAAACACATCCGAAGAGTGTTGTTCCCAATTTTGATACAAACACTTTGTGTTTTTCATTGTCATGCATCCGGATGTTCTATAAATTGATTTTGTAAAGAGTTCAACTTCAATTTTTACTTAATCTGTTGATTAGATAAATGCATTTGAAAGTTGTGAATTGAAAGGCATCTCTACACAATTTTGATCAACCCATATAGCTTTTGGCTTAGGTTGTTACTCAACTAGATCACCAAATTATGGCTATGTGCTTTTTTAGGAGTGTTGAATTACATTGTGTTATTCCAGACATGTTTTTGCTAAAGCCGTCATTCCTAATGTAATACATACAGTTACAACCTATTTAGATTCATTTAATATTTGAATTACAATGCACGTTTTAACCATTTGAAGGCACTTTCATGTCATTATCTTAATTCATACTTCCGGCAATTCTGTTCATAACTTTTCTCTATCTTCTTCGAACATTCTTATATTATCCTATTTGAATCATTATTCTATTTATTGATTTTATACATAATATTTTCCAATTTTATAGTGTGATTATAACAACATTATTAGTGAGATAAAGTATTACTTGTTGACAGATGAGTTCCGTACACCAAGTGGAGAGTATTCTATTTCCTATAAGAGTTCAAAAACCAAATTGAAATGTATCTCATTAGGTATGCATTAAAAACTTTTAGAGGGTCGTATATGGCTGTAGAATTATTACTAACAAATACACTTCAAATCTATGAGAAAATTTTGTTTGTGTCACATTGGTGGGAATCAGAATTCTTTGGGATTAGCAAATTAGTAAGCATAGAACACAATGAAATCGGTGTAAAATAATGATATTCAAATCGTTTATGACCAGAAAACCATTCTAAATAATTGATTTATCATAATATTGCATTAATAAATTGGTATATCTTTATCACATAATTAATTGATTATAAGCCCATAATAACGTAAGAAATCAAATTATAGTTGCTAATAGTAAACTCTATTAAGTGAATTATCACATACAAGTCTTGATGTTGCTTTGCTAATGTCTTCAAACATACCTTCATTCGATAAATCATTTCGGATGCATAAAACAAAATATAGAAGAATTTTTTCTCTTTCGTCATTGTAAGTAGCCTTTCAGCCATAAGTCCTTTTGTCGCTTCGTACATTAAATTTCAAGAGTTAAATCTATGTTAGAGTCTATCTATATCCTTTAATCTTTCTTCATCTAAACATTCTTTCTCTGCATTATCTCATTGCTCGGTAGAAACGATGATGAACAACTAATGATATAATAATGCGGAGAAATAGTGTATCCACTAAGCAATTGACGACGTGGAATGGGGATCCTTTCTCATGATCAAACCCTAAAATACGAGACGTTGGATCAAAGAAATCCAAGTCAACTGTTGCATTATAGCTAATAGAAAATTGTTAAAATCTACCAACTAACCTAAACCACCATTAATTTATTGACTCAAGTAAATAGATGAACATCTGCTTGATTTTCAATTAATTGTAGATGATCCAATTCTGAAAATGCAAGTAGTGAAGCTTAATGATTCATGGAGGTGCTGATAAACAAAATAGACCATAGTATGTGCTGATATATCCGATGACATCAATAAAGCAAGAGAGAAATGCCACCAAAACCCAACTTGAACGTAAAGGCTTCCAGGGATATTTTTGTTTATTTTATGTCATGGGACTATGCTATAACACAATCTGGTTTTCCCTTGTGTGATAAAAATGCAAGTACAAGATGAATAATTACTGAAAACAAAGGTACCATGGTTGATGATATGTATCTAATAAGCATGTGTGTATGCTTGCACTGCCATAAGGAGGCAAAGTTAAACATGGATCAATTAGTTAAGAAAAAAGAAGAGGATTTTTCTCTCATTGCAATATAGCAGACCCAAGCATTTCTACATCACTGTGCTGTGTTCGCATTTTTATCCATTCAGATCATCTTTCTAACTTGCTTTATGTAGCATGCCATGGTGTTTTGATAACGATGCACTTTTTCTTTATTATACACCATGCATACAATTATTATAATATCTTCTTGGTCTTGTGGAATAATGAAACTGATTAAGAATCTTATTGCTAGGTCATGGTCAAAACACGTAGAGAGCTTGAGGTGAGAAAGTTCGCCATCGATTTTTGATCATTTAAGGTATTTCTTTTTATTAGAGAAATATTGTACTTATTTTTGGTGTGCCAATGAATTAAGTTTATATATATTGGCATAAAATGCATAATAGTTGGAAATTAAGCAATTTTTTTGTTAACATATGTTTGTACAAAATTTATTGCTAGATATTCTAGATAGTGAAGTTGGTACCTTTTTGTTGGATTATTAATGTTGGTGCAGTAGACAAGTTCATGTTATTCAATATTGAGTTGAAACCCTTAGAAAAATATGTCACTATTTGTATTATTAAATGCTAGTATATGAAACTTCGTTAACTGTTAAGTGCACATTCTGATTAGTAGGTAACAAATATGAAGTATAGGTAGGTTTTGAAATGAAGGTTTTCATTAGTGGGTGACAAATATGAAATAGCCTTTTAGATTATGGAGGTTGAGTGAATAATGTTGATTGCTTTGAGATTAACTATGCATAAAGTATTGGATACAAGATTGAGGATATACAAATGTGGCAGTGGCTTCTCTATCATACTTTGTGTTACATTACCAAGTACCATTTTATCTTTACTTCAAATTATTGAATGTCTTGTGTGATGGCCTACTAAGCACATGTGTTAAAGCTTGAAATCTTGGAGTGATGACATAATTATAAACATCAGGCTTACAAACATGATTATTTCATGAATTTTTACATGATGCAAAATAGAAAGGTGAAATGAAGTTCCTTATGCAAAATATTTGTTAGATTGGTCTAATTTTTCATCTGATAAGTTGAGTGGCTATTTCTATCGTTGTTATTTACCATTCCATATTTACATGAAGTCAGCGATATTGACAAACCATACAGCATCATTAGGAACAAACAGAAATGTCTTAAGACGATCTTGAGCAATATCAACTAAGTGCTCATTCTGATTTCCTTGATTACATTAGAAAGACCCATTCTGAGATGCACACACATAAAATTATTTTTTATAAAACATACTATGTGCAATGCACAAGTTACGTACTAGTATAACTAATTACATAATTATTCTTGGGATGCAACTTAATTTTGTACAACTTCATTGGCCTCAGTGTCATACATTAAGGGTTCATCATCCTTAACTGCAAGGACTAAAAGTACCGCAAGCATGACATGACTTATTGTTGCTAGTCCCCAGTTAATAACTAGTCGTGTCACCAATGGAGTTTTGTGTGCGTCTACTTGCCAGGCTATTACTGCTTCTGCGCTTTGCACTTCCTTATAGAATCCATTATATCTGTATTGAAAGAATATATTGATTTGGATTAATATTAAACAATATTGCTAAAATCGGACAAGTGAAAATTTTCTTTGATACTATGAACATTTTGGAATCAACCTTTTAATCCTTTTCATTGATAGCCCGAGACTATCGTTATTTCAAACTCACAAGTAATAAAAGAGACCGTCACTATTTCAAACTCACATATAATAAAGTCGCTAATTATTCAAATTACAAGTAATAAAATAATAGAGATATATCATCATTCAGGAATATAAATCTTTATCATATTCTTTATTTTTATTTTTATTTTTCTATTTTTTGTGGTTTTGAAGCTAATCACAGTGCAAAGAGTAGAGTTAAATGTTCATTCATTTTTATACAATCTATTCATATGAGTTATAAGAGCTTTGAATATTTTTAGAAAGAGATCAAAAGATTGATTCCAAAATGTTCATAGTGTTAAAGAAAATTTTCACTTGTCCGATTTTAGTAACATTGTTTAATGTTAATCCTAATCAATATATATTTTCAATACAGATACAATGGATTCTATAAGGGAGTGCAAAGCGTAGAAGTAGCAATTGCTTGGCAAGTAGATGCACACAAAACTCCATTAGTGACACAAATAATTATTAACCGGTGACTAACCATAATAAGTTATCCCATGCTTATGGTACATTTAGTCCTTATAGTTAAGGATGATGAACCCTAAAAGGATGACATTGAGGCATCTACTTTTGGTTGGGATGACGCGCCTTTTTCCATCCTGAAAGCGTGGTCATCTTGTAGATCTCCGAGTCCCAGTAGCCCGGTGTTCTCCTTCATTTGGGACTCCCGTATTCCGCCGAAAATTTCTATTCTGATGTGGCGTATCTTGCACGATGGTTTGCCACTCGACGTTAACCTTCAACATATCGGCATCCCTTTTGTTTCGCGTTGCCGCTGTTGTGCCAACGGGGCAACGGAATCTTTAAACCATTTGTTTTTTGATAGTGTCTCGGCTAGATCTTGCTGGAATTATTTTGGCAACCTAGTCGGTGAAAGACGCATGGCCAGATCTCCTTTTGACCTCCTGCTTTCCTGGTGGTCTGGGCTGTCTGGGAAATCTCTCCGCTCGTCCGTTTTCCGTTTGATTCCTTGCCTTATCTGCTGGCACCTTTGGTGCGCTCGGAATAAAGCTATCTTCGAGAATTCTCCTATGGATCCTCCTTCCATTATTCGGCGTGTTAGGAATGACGTTTTCCTGGCATTTCGTGGTAGACCTTTCAGGGGAATTTTGAGCCAACGGTCTAGAAGATTGGTGGGTCTCTTGTCTATATCTTGTGGCCTGGCTTATGCTCGTCAGGGAGTTGGCTGAATTCTTGCCTTTGGGTGTTGGTTTTCTCCCAACGTTCCCGTCCCCCCCCCCTTTTTGTTGGTTTTAATGTGGTTGCTAGTTTTGTAGTACAGGTGGCTTCGGCTTGTTTGGTTCTAACGGGTTTCTTTGTATGGCCGCATCTGGTTCTGTGCTACCGCCTCGGTGGAGGCTCCTGTCTTCTATCTTTGATACTGCCTTGGTTGTTGGGTTGGTTGAGGGATATCCGACTTTTCTTTTCCGCATTGACTTCTTCTTGAGGCGCTTGGGTCTTCTTCTTTAGTTGTTTGGCTTTGCCTGTGATCGATGAGGTTTTCGTCTTTGTTGGTGAGTCGTTGTTATCCCAGATTTCCATCTTTATTCGGATTTTCCTAGGGGTCTCGTCTCTGTTACTGTGGTTTGGATTGGAGGTCTGGCCTACTCTTCTGAGCTCAGGCGGGTTGGTGGGTTGCTTGTTGGTGGTTGTATCTGGTTCTCCCTGGCTAGCTGTCTTTATTTTCTGCTGGCTTTTTCCTTTTTGTTGATCTTTGTACTGTTGTTCGGTTTTTACTGTCTGGGAGGTATATGGTCTTCATATGCTTCGCCTTTTTTTGTGAGCCACCGGAGAAAGGCGTTTTTTTCTCCTTTTATATTTATATATATTCTTTTTGGAAAAAAAAAGAAAAGACATTGAGGCAGATGAAGTTGTATAAAATTAATTGTATGTCCTAAAATAAATATGTCATTAGTAATACTAGTGTATAACTTGTGTGTTGCACACAATATGTTTTGTAAAAAATAATTTACAAATATACTTAATGAACTGAATTTACTATGCAATGTAGTAAAATTAATTTCATTATACACACACACACATATTACATATATTATATATGTCTAAACTATATGTATGTGTGTGTATGGTACTATCAATATATGTACACAAACCATATACATATATTATAGTATATTTAAACATATGTATATAATTAGGTATTTAAATTCCTAATTAATATGCATGTGAATTTATCACTTGTATATGTAAGTATAATATATATGTATATATATCAATCCCAATATAGATTATGCATGTTTATACACACACATGTTTATTTATTATTGTAATATCACATTAGTGTGTGAATATATATATATGACTTATTCGAAAAAAATTAATAAATTTAATTTATATGATTAATTAAAAAATGTAATATTTTAAATAAAATATAGTATTATTTTAGTTAAATAGATTGGATTTAAAGCTAGTAAATAGATTACATAGGCTTATTAAGATCAATTAGGGAATTATTTTGAAATCTACCAATTTCACTCGTTGCGAATCAAACCGAGATCCTTCAATGGTATTAAAGCTCATATGGTCTATGCAGTCTAATTAGCTAGCATTTAGGCTCAACTAATAGACTTTTCTATCTGGTAGGTGTCTAAAATAGTAGTGTCTAGGCTTGGGGTTGAATTATCAAGTATTCTACCCTCTTTAAATGTAATTTCTTCTCTTTCTCATTCTATGACACCAATTGAAATGTAGACCAATAGAGTTAACCACTATAATGTTTATAATGTATAATATTTTCATCTCATGCCAAAACTAATTCAAAGATTAAAATTTGAATTTCTAATACGATATTTCACGAGACAACAAAAGTGAACAAATCAGATCGAAGGAACATTTTGGAACAAACCCAAGCAACTGACTAGACTATAATTTCACAATTTCACCTTTTCAAATCTACACATGAAAATAAGCTCATGAATAGCTTATAGGTCCCACTTTACATTTTATTAAACAAATAAGCATTCAAACAATCCAGTGTTAACTAGTAAGAACTTGAAAATAGTCTAAAGTCTGGATTAGCAATGAAATACAAGAGGCTGGAAATAAAAATGATTTTTTCTGGTGTAAAAGAGAGGAAAAAGAAAAATAATATTTACTCATACAGCCAAAACTAAAATCTCATCATGTTCCTTCTTTGTACAACAATTCCTAATTAACTAATCAAAAGTTACAAAACTCAACTTAATATGAACAATCCGATACAACAACGAAAATTTATAGATTTTCCAAGGATCCCCGAGGTTGATTTGTATATTAGACACTAATGTTAAGTCTATTATTGTTGTTGTTATTATTACTATTATTATTAAGGCTGACCTATTATAAAGTATGTTATTAGAACTCCTAATCTAATATGCATGTACAACCAAAATCTTAAAATTCGACGTACCACTACCGAACATAATTATTACTAGCGCACTTAATTTGAGTTTCAAACTTAAATTCGGCACACCCTCACTGAATTTCAACTCTAAATTCGGTAGACTCTACCTAAATCCCTCTTATATCTAAATTTGTAGTGTTAATAATATTAATTATCCAAATACAAATTAGATAGTAAAGGGATATATATGAAGAAATGTTATTATGGTGTTGCCTAAAACGAGGTATCTTCATTAGTAAGCACTTAGGTTAATACGACCCAACCTAATTGTTCAAGACAACCTGCAAAGCATATAAAAAATTCCACTCAAGCTCAGCTTAAAGGGCCCTATGAAACCCTTGCTCGGTTAAAACTAAATTTGCCAATAGATAACTAATTTTTTTGAAGTTTGTCCCTACGTCTTAAAAATGGATAAATATCCGATGTATGAAAAAAGCGGATACTGTAACATCCCGTATCTAGAGGCCAAAAGCTAAGCGCTACAAATGCTGCAGTCATCCATAGTATTAACTTCTGATGACAAAATATGATAATGCTAATGGTATCCATAATATCAGAAACACTTGAATATGAACAAAATTACAGATTTCCAAAGACAACATTTTACCGATTACTTTTCAAAACAAATTCATACCCAAGTTACATAATCCTATATCATTTCCTAGGTAAAGATTAATTATAATCGTTACAAAATACGCCAAGAGCGATATATGACGATGCCCCCTTGGTTGATCAAAGCAATATAGTCATAAATGACTTAATACATAGTGGAAATAAACAAAATAATCTGTAACTCTTAATTAGCTATCCGTCGGCCACCTGCTCGTCTCCGAAAGCTTTATTCGTCAGAATACTAAACCTGAAAACCTTAACCCTCGGTCTACTCAAATCAATTTTGAGCACCCAAGAGTTTAAGGGAAAACGAAAACTTCAAGTCAGACAAAAAGCCTGGTGTGAATAATACTATTACATCTCGGTTTACTAATATAAAGTGAGACCATGCCGCTTAGCGAAACGGGTTTTCCCTCACTAATATCCTCTTTAAAACGTGTATTTTGCAAATCCTTTCCTACAACCAAACTGGTTAATCAAACTGATAAATAATTATAATAATAGCTAGGTCCGTTAAGCTATAATTAGGTAACTAATGGACTACCTGTCCATATGTAATAAATGGACCATCTGTCCGAAAACTGGGCTGACTGCTTGCAAACTGGACTAATTGTCCGCAAATTGGACTAACTATCCGAATCAAAATGGACCATCTGTCCGAACCATTTTCTTAGGGTTAACTACCCTTCATCTTTTTTCTTGATAACATTTTCAAAATGATTTCCTTTTAAACCATACTTATATAAGGAAAATATATCATTTGCTTTACTCTAAGCTATTTTTCCATGTTATATATATTTTTACTCAAAATAATGTAGATGAATTTTAATAAGGATTGGCTATCCTTCCAAAACAAGTTAAAACCTTTTTTTTAACTTGAAAATACTTGGGCTATATTGCCTATTTAATACATTCAAAACCTTTGTTTATAACCTTTAAACAACCCCTTCGAAATCCTTGAAGGTAACCCTTTCGAAACCATTGAAAGTGACCCTTTCGAAACAATTAAAAGCCTTTCCTTCGAAAGCTTCAAAACATTAGACATCCCTCTTTAAAACCTTTAAACATTTGCCTTTCGAAAACATAGGAAAAACCTTTCCTTTCAACCCTTTCGAAACCCTTGGAACCACCCCTTCGAAACCATTCACTAAAACCCTTTCGAAATCATTAAAATACTAAACCTTTCGAAAGCTTTTGGGTTCAATTTAAAACACGTGGAAACCTTTTGAAGCCATTCAAAAATTTACCCCTTCGAAACCTTTGAAAATCGTCTCTGTCAAAACCATTTGGATTATGCGTTCAAGTAGAGAAAAAAGATCAGAAACCCATTAAATTCAAAAGAATCTATTTCGAAACCATTTAAAACTGTCTCTTTCAAAACCATTTGGGTTTTACTTCAATCATAGAAAAGGGTCTTTAAAAAATTTAAGTCGAAAGCATCTGTTTCGAAACCATTACCTACGTAAAGAAGTGACGGTGTCGAAACCATCCCTTCGAAAGCATTTGAGAAGTGGCCAAATTTTAGAAAACAAAGTACCCCTTCAAAACCATCTGGGTCGAAAGGTAAAAAGGCGGCAGCAAAAGGTTTCGACTTAGTCGAAAGCAGTTGTTTAAAATAAAGGCGCAACCCAAAATCCCTTCGACGTAGTCGAAAGCCAACTAAGTCGAAAGCTTCTTAGTCGAAAGTAATCATTTAAAACAAAAGCGCAACCCAATCGAAACCATTTTTTTAAATCCATTAAACGCAGTCGAAAGCTAACCGAGTCGAAAGCCATTTAGTCGAAAGCAAGCAGGCGCATTTTTAATTTAAAAACAAAGTAATGCCTCAACCCCTTCAAAACCCCTGGTTTCGAATCTATACCTTTCGCCTTCTATCCAATTCACTATGTACTAATATATTGATACCATGCGCATTGATTTCGATGGTGTTGAAGGCGGAGGGACTTAGTCGAAAGCCAACCAAGGCGGAAGCAGGTGCCGAAAGCCATAAAACATTAAAAAGCATGTAGCAAATAGTTCTTTTCACCCAACATGCTTTACGTGTCAAATTTTGATTGGTTGCCTCTTTTCTTTACCACTAAAAAGTGCTGCAATTTTCAGAACTAACTATTGGAATTATTTGCAAAAAACCCCTCCTCCTTTTATAAATATATAAAACATTTAAGTCACATACCTTAAATAATTTTATATACAGAAAAATAGGCATAAGGGCAAACTTAGAAAAAAATTTAGGTTGAAAGATAACAAGTTTGTTTTTTAGGCTAAAGGACAATGTTAGTTATAACTAGCATTTTGTATAGTGTAAAACTGAATATAATGCTAGATATAACTAGCATTTTGTATAGTGTAAAAGTTGAATATAATGCTAATTATAACTAGCATTTGTCTTTCAGCCTAAAAATAAAACTTCATGTCCTTCAGCCTAATTTTTTTTCAAAGTTTTGTCCTTTTCCCTAATTTCCCCTTTTATATATCCATTAAAACACTTAGGAAAAATCTAAAAAAATTCCAGAAAATCTCTTTTAATATGTTTTCCAACATATAAAAATTTCAGACCCAAACCTTTTTATTATTTGACCGTAAATAATTTATAATCCAAATTAACATTTTCTTTACTAGAAAATTCATATAAATTCCATAAAAATTTTGAAAATTTTGAAAATTGAAATGCAACTCCAAAATAATATTTCTGGTCTATATAAAAATTTACAAGGCACTTGGATGTCATTTAATAGGGTTTTCATATCAAAACATCTCATAAAATTTATACGAACAACCATAAATCATCAACAAGTATATATAATCATTCCATCATTCAAAAATATGGAAAATCAATGCAAAATATTTCAGATTTCATCTTAAAACCGAAAACAAAACAGATATGAGATGTAAACATTATTCGCCTTAGCTTTAGAGATTAAAGAGATTGAAATATGAATGGATTTGATTTTCTTAAGCCTCTTCCTTAGCTTTTCTTAATCTTCTTCCTCTTTCTCTTGTCAATGGTGGCCGACTTGTTGTTTATAATTTTTGATAAAATGAAATGAACGTGTAGTATAATACATGGCCAAAATTTTGAGGATATAGGAATGTCCTCTTTCCTATTTTACCCCTCCTCTATTTTGTTTTAACTCTTAATTCATTGTTAAATGGCACGGCTACACCTTAATTAAAATCAAATCTCAATCCCCTAATCAACACATTATTTTATTTAATTTAACTAATTAAATATCTTAAACAATGTTACCAAAAATCTGAGGTGTTACAAATACAGATGTGGATATGAAGGTATCCGTATTTGAAAATTATCCATTATATTTATATTAGGTTAATAGTTTAAATTGTGTGTATTTAGCATAATGAACACACACATATATATACACATTGCTCAAAACTATTTTTTTATCAACATATCGTTTTATTTTTGTAAATTTATAATTATCAAGAAATATTGTTATATTGAACTAAAGTTTCTTTTTATTTATATTTATTGTTAAAGGATATCATTCGATATTCATCCGCTATCCGTGGATACAGATATCTGATATCCAAAAATGATTCTATATACGGGTATGGACTATTTATTTCTAAAAGTATCCATTGACATGTCTAATTAAAGCAATATATAACATTATAAAAAGTTTTCTTTCTTTAGCAGGTTAACTAACTTCGTTATGGACAAAACATAATATACATACTGTAAAACATTTTTACTGTATAAATTGAAAAAATATAGCATTTTATAAATGCATTAACAAAACAAAACTTAATAACCAACCTAACGCAAATTAAATATGCATTGATCTAAAAAATATGAAACACCCTTCCATGTCTATTGGTTATAAATGGATCATCTTGAGTTGTTAAGCACTCGATCAATGGAGAGTTCAATCTAAGCAAAGATTCATAACATATCGTACATCTCACATCACATGAACAAAATATAATTAAACATAGAAATAAAAATAGATGAGACAGCAGTATGATCAAAATAAAGTTCTCCTTGGTGAATAACATAATCTTGAAATGTATAAAATATCCTAAATGATCATACAAAGATAAATGAGTCATAATATTTCCCAATGCATAAAACAATCTCAAATAAACTATCCTATTTAATATATATGAATATAGTGTTGACTACTCGTAGCAATGCACAAAAGAATAATAATTGCAGCTTCAATATAGTATTAGTAAATTTGGTAAGCATTTTGTTTGTCTCCACCTTTGACGGCTCGCCATTTCGACACTCAATAGTACAAATGACAGATTATAAATGAGGTTTTATTCTAAAGAAATATGATACAAAAGTAACTAATACACATAATCTCACAGTGGAAGGACAAAATATAATAATTACATAAACAGTTTATGAAGCTGTTTTACAATATACCTTTGATTTCATTTTACAATATATTCAAAGTTATACATTTAACAGACATAACAAAATAATGAAGCGGAATAATACTAGTAAATACGGTCTACCAAACTCCGTCTTCATCTACAAAAAACAAACATCTTCAAAACATTGAAATACTCAGGCTGATCCGAGCATAATGAAATAAAAATACAATCGAGTCAGAACTAAAAATTCTTATGTAAGTTAACTCTATATCATATGAAATATGGGTACAAATAACTTAAGAGATGTTATGGTATTTTCCATCTTCTAAGGATCCGTTAATTATCTATATGTAGTAGATACAATACATATGTAATGTCAACCAGTAAAGTAAATATTAAAATAGGGTTAAGGCTTTACATTGATCCCCTTTAACACATTTTTAAGCATGTAGTCTATGTAGGTCTTGTAACACAACTAGTAACGTCGGTAGCCAGTGAGTCCCCTATAGGTACAATACTAAAACAAAGTAGTAGTGGTCGCGCATAGGGATAATCGTATGACAAGGCACGTGAGGCAATGCCCAAGGTTGGATACTACCATTTTGCATTCCTGACTGGTCGTAATCCTTAATGGCTGACCGCGTCCATCAATCCAAGATCAAGGTGCACCAATCAAGTTTCAAATTCAAGATAGTAATACGAGGGAAAGATGTCTGCTAGAGGTAGCTAGCCTCATTGGCCAGGTATGGCTCCTGTTTTAGTCATTTCAAATCGACACAAGTGTCAAGGTCATCCATTATCGTTCTCATACTTCATTCTAGCAAACGTTCGCTAATTCAACCTCTACATTCTGGATAACATCTACTATGTACACAGTTATTAAAGTAGTTTCGGTATTGGCAGAGAGTATGTCAATATCCAGCCCCGATCCCTTTAACAGCCAATCGTTCATATATAAAAAATATGTCATTTTTTCCATTTTAAATTTTACAGTAAAATCCATACATAATTTCGAAAAGTGTTCAACATAAAAAGTCCATTTTGCTTCAGAAATCCATAGAAAATGTTTCAGAATTTTCTAGAAATGTTTGTTATTTTTCATAGTCAAAATACATCATATTTAACACTAATTATAAAACTTATAAATTTATAACAAAAATTCCAATTTAAATTTCAGAGTTCTTAAAATATCTTTTAAGAATTTCCAATAAAATTTCAGATTTTTCAAAAATGATTTAATAATATTCCCAAATTTTCAAACAACTAATTTCAAAGATTGAATTATTAATATTATTTAATGACCGGATTAAATATAGGTTCTATTATTAATTATTCTTTAAATAATTTACTGGAGCTATAGAAAAAGTTTCAGGTCAAAATAATTATTTTTATAAGAATAAAATTTTAAAATAAAGCTATTTTCTTCAACATGAATTATAAGAATACATAGAGGGCCAAATTAAATATATGTTTCTTTACAAAATATTTTTCTTTTGACGTAATGGAGCTATAGAAAAAATTTCAAGTTAAACTGACAAATTTTACCAATTACCTATTTATTCGTGTTTAATTTAAATAAATTATTTTGAAAAATCTACACATAACATCCTACCAAATTTTACACTATAATATTCGAAATATCCTTTATTATAACATATCCAAATTTTAGAATTAAACATATTCATTTATGAAAAAATTTCAAATAAGGACAAACAGTAATTAATTTAGATTTTCTATTGTAAGGCCAAAACAATAAAACTATATATACTAATATTTTCCACATATCAATATAAGATGTCCAAGCATTTTTATATCACTATTCAATGTTCAAAGGATCAATATGGCAATTTATACAATTACAATAATCTACAAGGTGGTAACAGGGATGTATCACAATTAATGGTTAAACATATATATAATCAAAATATCATCAATTATTAACAATTGATAGGCCTACGCATGCAATCATAATTTAAATCAACTAAATTAAACATATATCACAATAATAATTAATTATCATATATCAGGATATTCAACTAGCAATGGTATTCAATTTTCAATATTAATTTAAACATAGAATATAATTTTCGCATACTGATGTTGATTTAACTTCAATAGATTTTAGTATTCATGAGGGTAAACACTCACTTTTGATTTGCGTGATCAAGATGCATAAATGCTACAGTAGATAGAAACAAATTGGCTGTAGGAAAATATCAAAAGAAATGTTTGATCACAAATGCTTGACCATGCTACTACAGTATATGAAACAAAAAGGCTACAGGCGAATATGAAAACGTGCAGGTGATAGGGAAGGTTGGAGGTAGTTTAGCTGAGGTGGAGGATGGTGATGGCACAAAGCTAGAGGCGACAGTTTGGTTTGGAGATGGATCTTGGATTTCTGGGTGGCTGGTAAGGTGATAGGCGGTGGTTGACTGGGTGGATGCTGGCGGTGATGGAAGGAAGATGCAAAGAAGGCGAGCGGTGGAGGAGCAAACGCAGGCAACTATTGAATTTTTTTTTTGAAGGAGGCGGAATGAAAGATTTGTTAGGTACTTTAGTTGCTTGTGGACATAGATTTAACAAACACTCCTTTATTAGATCTGTGTTTGTTATTTCTTGTGTACTAAACCCTGGTTAGTAGGGTGCGGATTTGTTTTGAATTGTTCTTCCTTTATCTTAGCCATGATATGTAAATCATGGGTGCACTTTGAATTATTCCTGTTTGTAATGGCTATATAAAAGCCACATTTCAGTATTGAATAAAGTAAGCTTTATAGCTCTCTATTTTATTATTTTCAAGTTCTAGCTGAGTTAACAGTGGTATCAGAGCAGAACTGAGTGAAAGAAAGAGTGCTTGCAAGATGACAACTGAAGGAAACAATTTGTTGAGCATTCCTAGGTTTGACGGAGACTCCGATCAGTGGAGTCTATTGATGGAGAACCTTCTAAGATCAAAGGAATACTGGAGCATCATCAAAACTGAGTATTCTGAACCTATTGCTGGAGAGATGATGATAGTTGCATAAAAAACCCTTTGGAGGAACAGAAGCTGAAAGATTTGAAGGTTAAAAACTATCTCTTTCAATCAATCGACAAGTCAATTTTAAAGACCATTATTCAGAAGAATACCGCCAAGCAATTGTGGGATTCGATGAAAACAAAATACCAAGGGAATATGAGAGTTAAGCGTGCTCAACTTCAAGCATTGCGTAGAGACTTTGAACTGTTAGAGATGAACATTGGTGAATCTGTCACATACTATTTCTCTGGAGTCACGTTGGTGGCCAATAACATGCAAAATTATGGAGAGGATATGCAGGATGTAAAGATTGTGGAAAAGATTCTGCACACTTTCATTGAAAATTTAATTACATTGTATATTCCATAGAAGAGTCGAAAGATATCGATCAACTTTCCGTAGATGAGTTGCAGAGCTCGTTACTTGTTCATGAGTAGAAATTTCAAAAGAATGGCAGTAAGGAACAAGCTTTGAAAGTCATAGGTGATGAGAGACTTGGAGCAAGGGAGGAAGATAGGTTTGAAAGCAGAGCTAGAGGTCGTGGAAGTTTCAGAGGGAGTGGAAGAGGTCGAGGAAGACAATCATTTAACAAAGCCACTGTTCAATGTTTCAAGTGCCACAAATTAAACACTTTCAGTATGAATGTCCTAGTTGGAACAAGAATGTCAACTACACAGAGTTTGATGAAGATGAAGAGATGTTGCTTATGTCCCATGTCGAGATAAATAATACCAAAAGAGAGGAGATGTGGTTCTTGGACTCAGGCTACAGCAATCACATGAGCGGAGACAAGAAGTGGTTTATTATGCTTGATGAGTCCTTCAGATTAACAGTAAAGCTTGGTAACAATTCAAGAATGGCTGTTATGGGAAATGGAAACATTCGTATACAAGTCGATGGAAGAATCCAGGTGATTACCGAGGTATTTTACTTCCTCGAACTCAAGAATAATTTGATTAGCATTGGACTTATTTTTTGCATACTAAATCAGAAGCTTTTACTATGTTTATTTTAAATGCATTATAGAGAATGAAATAAGGAATAGCGTTTGCTGCTTATGGACCGATCGAGGTAGGGAGTTCACCTCATTAGATTTTAACAAATACTGCAGATCAAATGGGATTAGCAGACAACTCACTACAACCTTCTCCCCACAACAAAATGGAGTTGTAGAGAGAAAAAACCAAACATTAATGAACATGGTTCGATGCATGTTGTCTGATAAAAAAGTTCCCAAAGAATTCTAGCCAGAAGCTGTAAACTGGGTAGTGCATGTTCTCAATTGATGTCCTACTTTTGCAGTTAAAGATAAAACACCTGAAGAAGCATGGTGCGGATTCAAGTCCTCTGTAGGGTATTTCAAAGTGTTCAGTTGCATTGGACATGTCCATATACCAGTAGCAAAAAGAAAGAAACTTGACAACAAGAGCCTTAAGTGTGTATTTTTGGGTGTGAGTGAAGAATCCAAATCCTATCGAATGTATGATCCAGAGTTAAAGAAAATCATTATAAGCCAGGATGTGATATTTGAAGAAGATGAAAAGTGGACCTGGGTTAAAAATGATAAAGAAGCTTGTTGTGATACTCTTGCGTGGGGAGATAAAGAAGGAGATAAGGAAATTGTGGGAAGTGACAATGAAGAAGAGCAGATTGAGCAAGGTGAAGCTAGTAGCTTAGGTTCTTCTACACCAACTGATGTTACTAATCCAATTCAAGAAAGGATTAGAAGGGAACCAATGGGATGAAGGACTATATAATTGGTGAGTGTTTTTCAGAGGAAGAAGAAATACGGCAATTAGTTTTATTTACAAGCGATCCACTAAATTTTGAAGAGGCTATCAGAAGTCCTAAATGGAAAGATGCTATGGACTTAGAAATTCAATCGATTGAAAGAAATGATACATGGGAATTAACTGAATTGTCGAAGGGAGCTAAGAAGATAGGTGTGAAGTGGATATTCAAAACTAAGCTGAATGAAAAAGGAGAAGTGGACAAGTGTAAGGCTTGACTCGTGGCAAAAAGGTATACACAACAAGCAGGCATTGACTATACCAAAGTATTTGCCCTTGTTGCTCGCTGGGACACTATTAGGTTGATACTTGCACTTGTAGCCAGCAGAGATTGGAAGGTATACCAACTTGACGTTAAAAGTGCATTTTTTCATGGTGAGATTGCCGAAGAAGTCCTCATTGTGCAGCTACGTGGTTATGAAGTGAAGGATGCTGAAAATAAAGTTTATCGATTGAAGAAAGCACTGTGTATGGGCTTAAACAAGCCTCAAGAGCATGGTTTAGCAAGATTGAATCCTATTTCATCAAGGAAGGATTCGAAAGATGCTCGAGTGAGCACACCCTTTTCATAGAAAAGGGTGTAGATGGAAGGATTCTTATAGTTAGCTTGTATGTTGATGATCTTATTTTCATAGGAAATGATGAGAAAATGTTTGAGGAGTTCAAGAGGTCAATTAAGCAAGAGTATGAAATGTCTGACCTTGGAAAAATGAAGAATTTTGTTGGAGTGGAGGTAGTGCAAAGTTCAGTTAGAATTTTTGTAAGCTAAAGTAAATATGCAAATGAGGTACTTGAACAATTTGGAATGGAGCATTGTAATCCTACTAAAAATCCCATTGTGACAGGTTGTAGACTTGTGAAAGATGAAGGAGGTACAATGGTTGATCCTACCACTTATAAGCAAATGGCGGGCGGTCTCATGTATCTGAAAGCCACTAGATCTGATCTTATATATGTGGTGAGCTTGATAAGTTGTTTTATGGAAGCACCCACTGAATTACATCAACAGGTTGTGAAAAGAGTATTTCAGTATTTAAGAGGAAAACCAATATGGGTATATTTTACAAGAAAGGAGGTGAGGATAATTTGCTTGCATTCTCGGATAGTGATTATGCAAGCGATCTTGAGGATCGTAAGAGCAATTCAAGCTATGTATTTAAGCTGAGTTCTGGAGCTGTGGCATGGAGTTCTTAAAAACAACCAGTCGTGACACTCTCTACAACAGAAGCATAGTTTATTGCTGCTGCATCATGTGCTTGCCAATGTGTTTGGATGTAGAGGATTCTCCGAAAGCTTGGTTTCAACCAAAGTAAGTGTACCATTTTCTAAGATAATAACTCAGCAATGAAGTTTTCGAAGAATCCAGTTATCCATGGGAGGAGTAAACATATTGATATTCGATTCCATTTTCTTCGAGACTTAACCAAAGACGGCTTTGTTGATGTGGTGCACTGCAGCTCTAAAGAACAACCAGCTGCTATGATGAAAAAACCATTGAAGTTGGACATGTTTCTGAAAAATAAGAGAACAACTTAAGAGTGTTGATTAATCAAGAGATAAACTAACTGCAATACTTGCAGTTCAGTTTAAGGGAGGATTTGTTAGGTACTTTAGTTTCTTGCAGACATAGTTTTAACAAACCATCCTTTATCAGATATGTGTTTGTTATTTCTTGTGCACTAAGCCCTGGTTTGTAGGGTGTAGATTTGTTTTGAATTGTTTTTCCTTTATCTTAGCCATGATATGTAAATCATGGGTGCACTTTGAATTATTCCCGTTTGTAATGGCTATAAAAAAGCCACATTTCAGTATTAAATAAAGTAAGCTTTATAGCTCTTTGTTTTATTGTATTCAGGTTTTAGCCGAGTTAACAAGATTTGCATGGAGGGTTTGATGAGATTAACAGTCGAGATTGAAGAATGTATGAGCGAAAGTCGTTTAATAAAGTATGTATATGAATAGTATATTATATTTTCTTTTTGAATGGATCACTGACCAAGTAATAAAGAGGGGAGAGAGAGAATAGAAAGGAACATATACCCAAAAGGAGGATCCAAAATTTTGAACAACTCTCCATCCCCGACGTATAACAATTTGAACTAGCCTAAAGTACACATATGTTTGTGCATACTATTCAAATTTTAAAGCTACAGATTTAAAACACAAGTACCCAAATAATAATAAACTAGTATAACCGCACAACGGTGGAGAACGGACCGTTGTGGTATCTTATATCAAAGAAAAACGTATTTGTTTAATTTTTTTCTTTATTATTAATTTGATGAAAAATTAACTGCATTTTAAAAAAAATGAAAATAATTGAAACTGTGTAAATTCAATTATATCAAGGATTGAAAACGTAGGCCAACTTGATACTAAGGATGTGCTATCAATGTATTGATATGAACTACCCACAGACACACACACATATGTATCAAGAAAGTTCAATATATAATTAATTTTGAGCTTATTTGTAGCTCTAACGTATTAATGAATTTGGAAAAAAAATCAAACAAATGTCACCTTAATATACATCATCATATTTTTCAATACCTAATTAAAGAAGACTACTAATGAAAAAATTAATGTAATAAATAAATCTCATATTATTGAACTACAGTGTTTAAATAAATTACCTAAAAGTACCATTATTATATGAAAAAATAACATTACTGAAGTAAAAATAAGAAAACAACTAAAATTACTGAAACAAAAAAGAAACCATACTTTGGATTCTGCCATTGTTGATATTTCTTCTAACAAGAAGCTTGATTCTGCCACATAATCAATAACTGATTGAGACATAACATTGATTTTTTGTTTTTTTTTCATTCATGTACTCAATTTGGGCAACACCAACTCTGAAAACACGAGGGATCCATAACAACTCCTTTAGTTTTTGTTCGTATACATCTTCACCTTCATCATTCTTAATCTTATAAAGGTCATCAGCACTGCAACCTATGATTTCCTCTGCTGGTTCATTAAAAACAGTAATCCAAGCTTGAGCAGTTGGATCATTAATTTTTATTACCATAATATATCTGCATTAAACAAACATATTATTACATATATTACTGATTACTATAAATAAATAACTCAATTTTGGTGCCACAGGTCACAAGTTTGAAACTTGCGTAGCGTGATTCGAACATTTATTCACATGTGATATGTTATCCCAATGATATGTTGTATATAAAATACCATTTCAAATAATAATAATAATAATAATTAGCTCTTAAATTTTTACCTCAAAATACAAGTGCTTTCATTCTGTTGGCATGCTTCACACCAATAGCCCAATCCTGTAGATTCAGTTACTTTTTTTGCAACTCTTACAGGCTTGATACCACAATTTCTGACTCTTAACATAAGTTATGTAAGCAAACACGCTGAAGAATGCAGACTACGTATGGAAAAAAATAAACAATCAATATGAAATTATTAATGTACAATATAGTTCAAAATGATACGGACAAACCTTGTCATGACCCAATGTTGGATCATTTATTATATGAGAAAGCATAACTCTATCATAAGTGGTAGATAAGATTTTTGTATTTTTGCCTTCACAATTGTACCAACTTCTAAGCTTTTTAGCTTCTGGTATGTCTGGATTTATATATAAATTGCTTTTACTCAATGTTGATAAAGACAAACCTGTAGTAAGATTAAATAATCTTAAAAAATAATGGTATGGCAAGGGCTAAAAAAATAGAACAATTTTTACCTTGAAAATCTCCAACTTCGGCATATTTAATAGCTACTATAGGACATTCATCAACCATTTGTAGCAGCTCAGCACTGATTTTCATAGCAAGTTCTCCCCATAAAGTCACATTAACAGTTTTACTTCTGTAATTTAAATCTAAGCATAAATATTTTAAGTAAACAAATTTATTAGTTTAATATGTTTACCTACGAATCATATCCAATGGTTATGTCATGTTTTGGAATAGTCTCATTGTTGATTTTTCTTCGAATGCCTTTGATTGATGAGACACTTTGAACAAGGCCGATTACATCTAAAAGATACTTATGTTAAGAAAACATACAATGAGGTATAAAAAATTAATAATATGGATGCATTACCTACAACTTCCTTTCCTACAATATATTTTTGAAGTTGGTTAATCTTTACAAAGTTGTATACGATATCAGGTATACTAGAGTTCGCATCATCCATCCATTCGACTAATGAGTACTCATTTATAATAATCTCGTACTCGTTTTTTATAGTACTAAATTCTTTATTCGCAGGCTTAACGGTTCCTTTAGAAATATAATAAACTTTTCCGTATTAAAATATAGGATAATACTTGTCTGCAGCTTTATTAAACATTGTAGCTTGAATTTGGGTACCCTGTGAATTTGAAGAGAACAATTATTATTATAATAACTTAATGATAGCACAAATAGAAAAAATATTATTGAAAGCATTAAGATAAAATAAACTTACATCTTCATCGGTGAGTTCTATACTAAACACGCAACCTTCTCCTTTAATATTTTTATAAGGTCTCAAATTGCCTTTATTTGTAACTCGAACTTTGATGATCCAATTACGATGGTATGGATTCAGTAGTGCAAGAGGAAGAACATTTGTACCCAAATCCATTTGAGCAATAGAGCTAACATTGATGAATATAATATTAGAAAACAGACATAATACAACTTTAAACAAAGTGAGCTCAACAAGATTATATAAATGATAATGCAACAATGACAGCTTAAATGTATGAAACAATAAAACTATTAAGTGTATAAAATATCTTCAATTTATTTATATATATTTAGAGGAAGAATACAACAATTGAATAGAAATGTACGTTGTTTGATTAATGAACAGAATAAAGTACTAACCAGTTTCTTTATTCTATTATTATTCGTACTAGAAGTAACACATAATTCGGTTAGCTGCTACACCGTTTTAATACTGTTTGACATCTACCTATTTCTTTTACTATGAGCACACATGATTTATTTTACAGTAGACAAAAATACATAAGCCAAAGCAAGTAAATAGAGCCCCTCAAAGTATATTCTTATTTATGTTTAAAAATAAAATTTTCACCGTTCTATATATAAGAACTCATAAATAAGACGTGAGAAACATCAAAACACGTTAAGCTGAGCCATTGACGGTTGAAAGTTTAAGAATGCACCTTATAAGTGAAGTATAATTTTGTTAGCTGCTACACTATTTTAATATTGTTTTATAAAACAAAAGCTTCACATTTACAAAGAAATAGAATATGAAAATAAATTTTGAAATATCGCTCAAAGTTAGCAAATGAATTAAAAGTTAATGATTTCATCTCAAGTGCCAACCGAAAAAACCAAGCACATCAACTTAACTGCATCTGAGAAGCTAGCCTTCTTCCTTTTTATCTATTTCCTTTTTCCTATTTAAGTCTATAGTAAGGTAAATATTTTGTTTCCTGCACCCGTAGTTGGTAGGCCAAGATTTCACCAGAGTTGGACTTTGGTGGGCCATACTAATATTCCAAGTAGGTAATAACCTTTTATTTGTACTTTATAAAACCAAACTTAATTTACATACTTAATGCACAATATATTTTTGCAGATAAATATTTATCTGCCTACAAAAAAAATAGCCAAAGAAAAGACAAATTATTGTCTTACTGATGAACGTATCTGTTCTAAATCTGATCCTAATATAATTTTAAAATCTAAACGGATGTTAAGCACAAGAATAGTGCACTGTCTCATTATCATAAAGTTCATATTTCATAAAAGCACAGATGAATATTGTGCAAAATATATTAACCAAATTGTACTGTGTTAAGTGCTATTCATCGTTTTTATTTTTTTTCCTTCGCAAAACTCTTTTAATCTGTAGAATATATTAACCAAATTGGACTGTGTTAAGTGACTATGTGATCATGATTTTTCCTATGAACTGAACTTAGAATCCCAAATAAAGGCTTATATGCTTTCACAGTTAGAAACTAAACCACTAAATTAACTATATAACTTGATAAATTATGTATATCAGAAAATGTGGGAAAACAAACCTTATTTTCATTATATTTGGTGTATAGCCACTGTGGAGACAAGGGAATACTACTTTCAAAAGTCACCGGATCTGCAATAAGGAATTAACTTATCCTATAAGATACTATAATATAAAACTTCAACGTCCAACTTTTATGCAGAATATAGATGATAGTAATGATTGAAGTATGCTAGAACAAAATATATCAGGCTTAAATTATTTACATAACTATCTACAACAATGTGTGCTAATGAAATTCTAGTGTAAGAAAATAGTTCAGTGTCAGAGTTTGAAGGGAACAACACCCAAAGCCAAGCTTGGAAAAAAATAGGATAAAAGTTTATGTACATCGACCACGTAGGAAGAAATATGTGATTTAAGCAATTCAGAAATAATCTTAGATAGCAGTGTAAATTTTGAACTTCAGTCAAAGTAGGATATGAAAAGGAGAAAAAAACTATTTTCTTAATGTTCACTATTTCTAATCAAACATAAAAAGAAAACATTGGAACTAGCAAAACTACTCAAATTAGTAAATTTGATGTTGAATATTCATTTCACTGGTTTTCATTAGACATCATCACCATCCCATGTAGTGGAAACATGACTCAATATTTTAATGATCACTATTGCTAACATAAAATTTCTCCTAACAGCAAAGAATTGAAATACTCTGATATGTTCATCTATGGTATGAAACATGAGTTGATGGCCTACTTTGTATGGGATGGGACAGAGAACTAATCTGAAAATTGAATTGTAGATCTATAGTATACTTGTGATAAATCTATTACATTATGCAGCTGCAATGGTATATAGCAAAAAAACCTGAAAATATAATATTACACAGTCGAATATCTTAGGGGCAATTAATCATGTAGGCAAGAATGAAAACCAATATAATTAATCATTTAGCAGTTGAAAAATGAAAGCACATATGTCTAACAAAAAGATAAAAGAAATAGAAATATGATAATACTGAGAAAGGTACCTCTATGCAGTCCTACAAATAATAATGAGGAGTATTGGTTTTTATAGCAGTCCAAAATGAGGATGGGTTCAGTTTATTTAGGCTGTTTAAAAAATATCTCTGATCAATTCAGCTTAAACTAACATATATATTTTGGACCAGGTAAAAGGTGATCACCTGGTTGAAATAGCATACATTTTTTCTCCTAATTCGTAGGCTGACTTTTTGAGCAGGCTTTTAATGGTTAAAAATAGGAGAAATTAAAATACTTCAATCTGTACACGTCATTTACTAGAGAGGAAATGATGGAAAGAAAGAAAGAAACATAAAGATAGGAGAAAGGTACCTCTATTAGTCAAACTTAGCCTGACCAGTTGCTATGAAGAGAAATAAAGCGTGATAATTTTAGCCTTTCTGTTTTGACTTTTCAGTCCTTTACCAATAAATTTGCATGAATATCATATTTGCATAAATACAGTATAAAGATCTTAGCATGAATCAGGTATGACTTTAATCTGTACACATCTTAGCATCCAATGTTGTATCCACATGCTTGATCTCAACATCGCTTAGCCTTTCACCAAACCATCTTCGACCAAATAACATTCTTCTTATAATATTACTATTGTAGTAACGTAACATCCATCTAACATTTATGATATCGTTCTTGTTATTTTTAACCAGTTGATCATACATGAAACCGACCCAGTGGTCAGCCTCTTCGGCTCTTAGATTCATATCATTGTTTAATTTAGTAGGGGAAAGAAGCTCAGAAGCTGTCATTCTACGCATCTTCTTCCACTGTTCTCTGAACGGGGCGATTATAACAGATAAGTAATGCCCTCTTCCTGCGATAAAACTTTCAAGACTTATACGATTTATATATACTTGTATCTTGAACTAAAAAACGGTGTATGATTATATAATAAATTACCTGTTATGATAGAGTTATGCTTTCTCATATAATAAATGATCTTATTATTGATAAGATTGTTAAGTGTTTTTGTGAATGTTTCGTTTAGATTTTTGTATCTGCATTTTTTTATATCATAAAAAGTTTGGGCGTTTGGTAGGTTTATATTGGTTTCTGCATCTTCTTCTGTTTCTAAAGGTGGAGAGGTGTTGAAGTTTGTTAAAGCATAATTTAGTAATGTTACTAATATTTTGCTTGATAATGGTCACCGACTGATTTATGGTACTTTGATGTGAGGGGAAATAATCTCAGAGGAAACTTTCCAGATGATATTTGCAACTGTACCAGTTTTAAGATATTGGACATATATATATCTTATATTGATATCTTAGAAGGAAATTCCAGAGGGAGAATTGAGATGTTTTGGAATCGTTCTTCTTGAGTTGCTTACGGATAAAAAAAGAATTGGACAGTGAGGTTAATTTGCATCAAATTGTACTGTTGAAGTATTGGTCACTTGCATGGGCATGGGCATGAGTCATTTAGTTGTACAATTCTATGCAGACTTGTATTTTACTGCTCTTTTGTATGGTGTAATTTTGTAAACATGGAAGGTTGTATTTGTTTATAATGCAACTTTGCATATGAGAAGAATAAAGTATAGCTGTACTTTCTTCTCTGTATAACCGTACTTTCAAGTGGATGCAGTTTTAAGTTCCATATAATAATCCTGCAACTATTAATAGTCAAACTATTTTTTGATGTTTATCCCTAAAAGCTGCTGATGTATACGTTCGCGAAGGAAATTTTGAAATATATGAGTGCATAGTCTCCGTTCATAGTTACACAGACTTTTCAAACTAGCTATGATAAGTTACTATTTACTTTCAAGTTGTTATTTGGTAGCAGTTGCTTCCAAATATATCTATGTGCTAGTAACATTATGTATGCTTACTAGTATTATTTAGTATATGCATCAGGTCTTGTTCGGTTTGTAAATCGTTGTTTTCTAATATACTATTTGTTAGAAAGCATATGTACAGTCATATAATATATGATATTTGTTTAGATTAGTTCTTATACAAGAGTAGTGACCTCTTATAGACTAGTTTGAAATTTCATTTACTGCACAAACAACGATGTTGATTTATGATTTAACATATCTCTCTCTATGTTGTGCAAGAACTGTGATTGCATCATAGTTAACTGAAAGTGAATATGGTGGATGCAGCGGTGCACTTGTTTGCAAAGTAAAATATCTATTCAGTATTGTTTGAAGCATTGCTTCTTTTAGCAACAAGAAATGGAATGATGCTGCTGAGCTTGAAGCTCCTTAAATTTCTAATTGTTGTCTTAAGGGTTTGGGGATCTAACTACGACCATGTTTAATCACTGAAATATGTTATTCCAAATCAGAGCACTGAGCACAACATTAATCACTGAAATATCAGATGAAAATTTACACCATACAAGCTTCACAGTACATTTACAATCAACGTGAACATCGCAGATGTAAAGTAGCAAGTAACAGAGTAAATTCAATAATAAAACAAGAAAAACAAGTTAAAAGTTATCCCTCATACTTATATTCAAACTGTTCCTCATTGTTCTTCCAACTCCCATATTTCCCTTCAGCATCATAACAACAAATTCCCCATATTCAATACGTCCATCCTATATGCAAAAAAAAGTATAAAAAAATAAAACACCATCAACCAAACTCTATTGTATGCAAAATGAATGAAGGTGGAAAGTTTGTAATATAAAATAAACTTGCATTATCTTGATCGACTTCGCTAATAATATCCTCAAGAAGAACATCTTCCATGTTGTGCTCCTTACAAGCTTGCTGCAGCTCGTCCACAGTGATATAACTGCTACCATCTTTGTCAAAATATGCAAATGCTGCTACCAAATGCTCCTTTCTATCCAATTTATTGAGATGTACAGTTGCAGTAATGAATTCCCCAGAATCGATAGTACCGCTGTTGTAGAACTGTATTTTCTAAGTATTTCGGTATCTTTCAATGTAGAACTGTATTTTCTATGACCTTCTTAGAGCTCATCAACTGTAACTGCACCACTATTGTCTGCATCCATTGCTATAAATTTCTCTCTTAGTCCAGCAATCTCCTCCTCTGATAAACTTTCTGCTATCACCTGAAAAAACATCATATAAATATATCATCATCTGCTTAATAAAAAATCAACGAGGTAGGCCACTTCTGAATAACTGCGCCTATTGATTAAACTGAAATTTAATCAATTTTCCCATCCTTCACCAATTTATATGTACTGTTTGATTTGGGTCTGTTAACCACTTCCAACTGATTCAATGTTTGAAATTACATGTTTATTTGCTAGTGATGTTATAAAATATTTGCTACTCTTGATGGGAACATTTCTACTTGATGACTTTTCATCACTAAGATCTCTGAGGCAATTTATATTTTCAGAATTTGTTAGATGTTCAATATAAAATAAAAAATGATTTCAAATTTCTTTAGTTCAAGATGATGAGATGATATGTGGCTGAATTCAATGCCGATATATTCTCATTATCTGCCTTCAATCTGATTGCTCTTAAATTTGTATATTCATGTGTTATTTTCCAGATGAATTCAATAAATACCATTGCAATGTGTTTCAAGATGTGTTTTGGGTTTACATTCAATAAATATAGGCTCCAAATGAAAAGAGTCAAGTGCAATTGCCAATCTGCTGTGGCAAGCTACTACCGCATGGAGTCAATAGTAAACTTATACCAGTGGAAGAATGCGTTGGAATTTTCTCATAATCCTTTGCCACAATATCTGGTTACATTTTAGCATTTTATAATTTTCTTTTTTGGCCTCTACAAAAGAGAAACTATAGTAGTTATCTGTTTATTTGACGCCTACCGCGTTTTGTATGATTCCAATACCGAATCAGTTGTTACACGATTTTGAACACTACACTTTTAGTGCAGCTGTACGAATATACCGTGTATAATTCTGTTTGGTGCAGTTGGAATAGATTTCACCTATGCAAAATATGTACACAGTTTAATTGAAAAAAAAAATGTACGGTAAATCATTGAAAACATAGATCAATCATTCTTCGAGCCCGAAATAATTTAGTGGGAAAATGATATGTTCGACGAGTCGTTGAGAAAATTGATAAAACATTCTTGAAGCTTGAGATCAGTTATAGTAGCAGCGAAGAGCTTGTTTATAATAGCAGTAAATGCAGATGCTATTTTAGTTTTAATTTGTCTGAAGTGGGCAAAGGCGATCGTGGTTAAAGTCACTGTCCTTTTCGTGAGAGTGATGGAGCAAGCGATAGGTACTTGTTCTAAGAAATTGGAACAAAAAAATTGTGTAACTGCAATTTGGACGCTAGCAAAAAATATCTTACAATTTTCGTACGTGTTCTACACACCAAAATATAATGGTAATGGAGATAAGAAGATCCCAATGAATAGTACCTCTCGATTTACGAGAAAAATAGAAAATGAGAGGAGAAATTATATCGAGATTTTATAATATAAGGAAAGGGGTGAAATTTTAAGAATCAGCGATTAAGGAGAAGTGTTATGCAAGGACTTGGAGACATCGAAGTATAGTCCAGCTTTGTACAAGAAGCAAGAACATGGGAATCTCATTCTTGCGTTTTGGACGTCCGTAGTTCAATTTCTTGCGTGAGTACTGGTTTTTAAAAGCACTTTATACACTTGCCTAAGCGAAAGCTAAAAAGTTTATGAAAAAACAAAACTTACATAAAACTTCATGAGCAGTCAATCGTTGTAAAGGAGGAGAACAAAGCATTTTCTTAATGAGATATTTCGCACTATCAGAAATCAAAGGCCATGGGTCGGAAGCAAAGTCAATGACTCCCTTCAATACTGCATCAAATATTCCTTGTAGTGTTTCTGACATTGAAAAAAACAACAAGTTTAAACATATGCCCGATTATACAGATAAACCTGCTTTGAAGTGCTAATTTAAGCTATGACTGATATAATCAAACCTGCCCAAAAAGGTGGTATGCCACTCAATAGAATGTAGAGTATAACTCCTACAGTCCAGACATCATCTTCTGGTCCATAATGCTTACGTAGTACTTCAGGCACTACGTAATATAGACTCCCAACTACATACTTGAACACCTGTCTTGAGATATCACAAGGAGGTGAGTATTTATTGGATTAATGCAAATTGTTATGATATCATCATCTCACAATAAGCAACCAAATCTTATGCAGATGGGTGAAATGGCTGTAGTATTTGACATGTATGATATCATGTTGTCTTCTGATGCTATATGTCCCTAAGAGACATGAAAAGGCATATCCAGCAATCATATATATAATATATATATATAATATATATATCTCATTATTCACTATTCTTGGGTTTTAAACTATCAAACACCTATAATATCAGGTCAAACGTTTTAATTTAAAATAAAACATAAATATCAGCATTAGTTTTTTTTAAGTTTCATAAATTGCTAATTTTACATAAAAGAAAATTTTTATTTGAAATTTTGACAATAATAATAGTTGTTTTTACTTACCATTTATTCAGCAGACATTGCATTCAAACGTTCTTCCTCTAATAATCTAGAAGGCAGGCCTTTGGATCTTCCAATCTGTGCAAGTCTTTCAAAAGTAAACATAGGATTGAAAGTAAGATCCTCTAATTTTCTAGTTCTTGATAATGCAACAAACGTTAAACCAAGACTTTCTCGATCGCCAATATTAATTATTGCTTGATCAAGTGTCGGTCCTTGGCTTTTATGTATTGTTATTGCCCAATATAGAGCTAAAGGTAACTGACTTCTTGTACATGTTGTACTAGAAGAAGTTTTCCAATTTACTATTTGCGGAGTTACTGAAATAACATTCGTTCCCTCACGAAATGGAGTACCATGGTATTTATCAAAATCGACTATGACCGCTATTGGTAGATCGTTAGGAGAACTTGATGACTTTGAATATACAATATCCATAACAGTACCCATTGCACCATTAACCAATCCATTTTGCACTGAAAGATTAGATCGTAACATCACTTGAGCACCTATAGAAAGATAAATACATCGTTCTAAACCTTTTGCATCATCAAATGAAACATTAGATGCTGCTTCACAGTTATTGAAAGAAGGAATGCATGCAATAGGTTTTCCAAGTTGAATCAAATGGTTTTTGTTATGTTCGTCAGCAGCAATTCTTGTTGGAAAAAGACAAAGAGCATTCTAAAAGGTTTCCTTCTCTTTGTTTGATAAAATTGACCAATCTCTGGTTTTGAAAAGTTTCCAATCGTCTAAAATAGATGCACCTCTACTCGGTCTTTCAAAAGCTCCTCTTAAAGGTGCTTGCTCATCTCCAACTTGACGGAATATATACGATAGTCTTACACACTTATCAAAACACATATATGCAAGTCCACCACGTTGTTGTAAGAGATTACCACCTTTCAAGTATAACGAACTATCACAAACAGGAGGTAGTTGTCGCATATCACCGACTAAGACAATAGAAATGCTACCGAATAAGTCATTTATTGAATAAATATCATGACACCGTAAATCAATATTTGCCATCATTGTTCTACCAAGCATACTATATTCATCTATTATAATCAACTTTGTATTTTTAAAGTCATCTTGCATACGATGATATTGCTCTGATGATAGTTCTTTGTAGGATGATTTTCTTTCCGTGGAGATTAGAAGTTCATGATGAATTGTGCTACCACCAATATTAAATGCAGCCACTTCAGTTGGAGCCATAATGCGAACTGCTTTGCTGATTCCAAAATGAGTAACAACTGTTCGAACAATGGCATTTACAAGCGTTGATTTTCCTATACCAGCACCACCACATATAATCATTCGAATTGATTTTCCTTTAGATATTGCTTTAAATATCACATTATGTGCAATCCTCTGATCTGTAGACAAGCTCTCAAAAGGAACAACAGCAGAACTGTTTATGGTCTCACTTTCATGTTCCATAATCGAACATAAATTGGTATGGATAAAATTATGTTCAATATCTATATTAGGGTATCTCTGAAGTGCTTCATTCCAATTATGCAAAGTATCGAATTCTCTTAAGCCCATTTCTATCTCCTCTCCTGAAACAAACATTGGACCCATCGCGGCTGCTATCATCCATTCTTCTTTCTGATTTTCTTCTACATCATTGTTTATACTATCATCTTCGAAATCATCTTCTATAGCATCTGGGAGTGGTTGATGTTGGATGAAACCTAAACTAACATATCTATCAGACCAAGCATCGAAGTTTCCTTTTGCTTCATTAAGATTTCTATAGTGATGACGTAGTAGTACCTGTATTCATATTAAAAAACAAGTTTACTTATGATTTCATAGTTTAAATATAATTAAAATCAACGTAGTTTTTAATAATCAAAGTTTATTATTAATATTTGTAAAATTTGATCTTATAAAAAGCATAGAAGTTGCATTACCTGTTGTTCGCAAAAAAATCCCATTTTTCACCGAATGGAGGAATATTGGCACTTAAATCTGGTACTATTCGTACAATTGCCTCTTTTCGAAACTTATGCCACCCTTTATTATAGTAATGGAAGTTACTTGCCATATCAAGTAGTGAAAGGTTTTCAAGTTCGCTTGGTCCATATACCTTATAATAAAATTTGGGTCCGAATCAACGATATCTTCATCTACTGTTGTATTTCGACGTCGAATTATTGTTGATAACATGTTTTTTTCAGTTACGTTAAGTTGCACTATTGTTCTAGATGAACTTACTAGAGGGTAAGACATCAGAAGATGACCTCTTGTGCAGAACTGTCTCGTTCGGATACACTCTTGAGAAGTAGTTTCTTGATGGCGGAAGTTGATGTTTGACAAGGTTGATGACTATTTTCAACTATTGTTCTGAATGTGTCTGTAAAGCTCTTTGATACTGGTTCAGATTTTGCTGCATATTTTCTAATATAATTTACCATAACATGCACAGATAACACAGGAGACCAATCAATATTAGCACGCCAAACCCGAAGTACTTTTCTATTATGTGAGCAGATCAGAGGATCATTGCGTTGTGAAATAAATTGAAAGATTTTACTATTTGGAGGATCTTCTACAATTTAGACCGTGGAAGCACGTCAAACAGATATTTAAAGCGACATGTCAATTGTTTGGTTGTTTATGTACTCTCAAACAGTAGTTTCCACACCTGGAATGACGCATAACCCAAGTAACTAGATTTGCATAGTCGTTGTCGTCTGTATCCAAATTTGCATCAGGTGGAATAACTTGTGCACATGGATGCTCTTGTTCCCGTGAAGGTCCACCCATATTTGGGTTTATTGTACAAACAAGACGATCAAAATATTCAATAATTGTAGAATTTTCATATGAACTTTCGGTAACAGAAGATATATCTGGTGCATCATGTAACCACAAAAAGCCATGGATATGTCCACTTTCACGATTTTTCCCTTCAAAACGATACCAATAGTCCTTAAAAGAAAATTCTGGCGTCAAAAAATCTAGTACAAAAGTTTTAACCCTTGCTTGGAAAAACCATGCAGCAACAAGTGGATTTTCATTTAGTAACTGTGAATTTCTTTTTCTTTGTTCACTATAGCTTATTTTTGCAATTCATTTGTTTGATTGAGAAGTTTATAAAGTTCTGGCCATTGCAAATCTACTGAACTTAATTTGAAAAATATAGTTGGCGCACCTAATTGTTTAACCATAGCTATAAGCTCTTTTAATCTTGCAGACTAGTAAGAACGGCTTCCACGAATGCCTTTCGCATAGTAAGAAATGTGTTGGGACAACTGCTTATCTCCCGATTTTAACATTTCACGAATATCATTTATAGACAAATTCCCATCATCTGGGTTTTTTTGTACGTATATGCTACCAATATCTAATGCACGCCACCTACTAATTGAATTGTACGCAAAATATCTAAATCTAGAATCTTTTGCAAACCATTGATCATGAAATTTCATTAAATATTGAAAATATTCTAGGGGTCTAATTTTTCTTGGTCGTGCTTGTCGTAAATCAGCATTTCCTGATGGAAATAATGTTGGAAATGCCATCGAGATATATCCAGGAGTATTAAACTCATCAATAGCAACAGAAGAAATAGGCATCTGAACAACTGTTTCATTTATTTCTTTATTTTCCAAAAAGGATAATAGATAGGCTTGGTGGTTCGGTTGTACTGCAGCCGTGGCTGCACCTGATATCTCAAATTCACCGATGTGAGTTATTTCGCTTTCCAATTCTGGAGGTCCTAGAAAATCGTCATTGTGAATTTGAGTTTGCGAATTATCTTGAATATGAGGAAGATTTAAAGGTATACCATCCTCTGGTAACTCATGGAGAGATATTTCATTAATGTGCACATCGGAATAAAATATATTATTAGATTTAAGCCAAAGTAGTGTCTGTCTTACATGTTCACGCCTTACGCGAAACTCTTGACTTTCATTCGTTCCATTCCTGTTGACAACTAATACTGCCGATAAATCATTTGGCCTGAAAGGGAGAGAACGTGCTATTGCATTGATATCCTGACGGAAATTAATAATATTTCCACTATATTTATATTGTTGTCCTTTAAAATGGTAAACTGACATAACTGGATGAATGCGCACAATGAGGATTCGCTCCAAGTTAGTAAGGCAGGATAATTCAGGTGGAACAGGACCGGGTTCCATTAGATTTTGAGAACTAAACTTGTAGGGAAGGCCTTGTTGTGGTTTATCAGTACAACAATCAGAGCATGAACTTGACGTAATAATTAAATCCGGAAAAAATCGAGAACAAGTCTGACAACTTGTCCAATTAATCTTTTGGCATGAGCTTATAAATTTGTGAGCATTTGTAATTTTTGTAACTGGAGATATTAACATTGGAGTGTTGATCATGTTTGAGGATTTGATATAAGTTCCTTATTCTTTATGTCTTGCCACATCAACCGCTTTTCTACGTTGTTTTTGTTGATCAGTTTCTCTCAAACGTCTCGCTCGTTGAGTGGATGACCGATTTTCATTGTCTTTAGCCATCATTTTTTCATATTGATGAAATATAGGCGAGTCTTTATTATAAAATATGTATATTCAATTAAAAAATAACTCAAAAATAGTAGGAGTAATAATCTATTATTTGCATATTATAAGTAAATGTAGCATTATATACCTTTGTAAGGTGCATGATAAGTCTAAAGGACAAATTGCATCAAATGACTCTTTTAAAACATCGTGTGAAGTTGAACCGGAAGGGTTGAATAAATCAACCTTGTTGGATACATCAAAAGGAACAGAATCTCTATACAAAGCATAAGCGAACGACAATGGATCTTCTACGAGGATAGGTTGACGTAGTACATCATGTGACATCTATGCAAGTATACAACAATTGAAAAAGTAAGGAAAAGGGTAATATGGGACATAAACTATCAAAGTGTCATTAAATATTTATACTATAGTATTATGTTTGATTACTGTAAAAATTAAACATTAAAATAAAAATACATGTAATTTGGAAAAAAAATATAGTATGGAAGTTCACCTGTGTCATTGACACTTCTTGCGTATTATCGACATAACCTGATATTGATTGCTCCTCATTGTCAAGCAAAGGTGGTGCATTCAGATCAATACAATGCATATCAAGTACAGGTGAAGACGAATAATATTAATCCTAATAAATTTAAAAACATCACAAAAACTTAGAATAAAAGTGATAACAATTATTTTTTACTGATATATTATACAATTGTACATTCTGGTAAAAGAGTCACCTTGATCGTTAGTTTGTGTCTTTTCTGAAGTTTCTTCAAATAGTGCGGCAACTACTGATGACCTTGGATGTTCTTTACATATTGCTTCAACCGGATTCTTAACATTTTAGTGCAAATATCATCAAAAAATTAATCATATGACAGTCGAATAATCTTGTATCGTAAAGGTTACAAATTAAACATAAATTTGATAGAAACACAAATTAAATAAGAATTGTAGAAATTTACCGTATGGAAGTTCGACTGCGATGTTGATACCATTTGCATATGATCAACACAATCTTCATATAATTGCTCGTCATTACTAGACAACGACAGTGCATTCAAATCAATAGGACATATACTATGCATCCCATTTTTCTGAACATGTGAAATAAATTAGTGTGCATGATTGATCAAAGTAGAATTATTAGTAGTACAAAAATATATGTTTATCCATTATTTTACATGGCATGCATGTCTTTGTTTGACAATAGATTCATTAAAACAAAATAAATACATTCATACTCACAGTATGAATTATCAATCATTACTCATATACAAGTTTTATTGTAATACGTTAAGAATGAAACATACTCATATACAAGCTTCATTGTAGTACATTTTAATAATAAAACATGAAATTATTGAGAGATTGATAATGAAAATGATTACCGTATCAAAGATTGATGTTGATACCACATGCTTATCATCATATCTTCAAATGGTTCCTCATCATTGTTCATTGAAGGCGATGCATTTAAATCAATATGATACAAATTATTTGTCATATATGCCTGAACATGGTAACAGGTAGTGAGTAATTAAACAAAATAAATACTTTAACTCGGTTGACCAAACAATGGAGTTATGCCAAATAATACAATAAAAAGTATGATCTAATTTGATTTCCACATTGTCTGGCCATACTGTAAATTTGTGCATTTTAGTTAAGGAAAAGGTACAACTAGATAGAATTTCATGGATTTAGTCTTTCTTTAGAAATTTATAGAATGAAGAGATATAGGACATGTAAATTGTTCCTCTTTTTAGACCACTTCTAACACCTGGCTTAGTTGAGGATTATTATAAAGCATTGCCATTCAAGTTAATCTTGAATGACTGAAGGTTGTGAAAGATGAGACTTGAGTGAGACCCAAGTATTTAATGTTGGAGGTTTTAAGAAGTGTTAGCGAGAAATGCTTGATGTAAATGAGAAATAATTCTGTTTATTTCAAAATAATAGTAGAGAATTCAACTCTTTTAATAACCCAAAATAGCAAGTTCAAGATGTTAGTACAATATTGAACTGATGTAAGTGAAATATCTGTCACTAAATAGTCTAGATTCTACCAAAGTGCATATGCTATCAATAAAAGTGTAATGTGTATTAGCCAGAGAGATAAGTTAGCAGAACGAGACAAGTAATTTAATTTTATTTCTAAAATTATTAATTTTCATCTTGCAACTTCATTAAATAATTTTTTGTTGCATATATACATATTATTTTACCACTCCTAATGATTATGTAATGAGTAAGTATGGCAACCAGATCAAGTAAACATTGCAGTAAATGATGCACTGCCAATCAATTTTCCAATCGGCATATTGAGAACTGAAATGGAAATAAGAGATGAGTAAGCATGGTTGTTAGTTGAATAATTGGGTTTTGATTCATGTCAAACACCAAAGAACATCGGTGTGTTTTAGCTGAAGCAATTCAAAGATGCTGAGGCGAGTACTGAAGCAATCAAGAGTGGTTAAGGTGCCAAATTTGAGAATCCTTGAAATGATGAAGTCCTGACAAGAAAAGAGCGTGATTCACTAAAGTGATGAAGAGAAGTACATAATTTAAATGTCACTCTAAATTAGTTGAAATATCTATATAATAAGCGCGTATATAGTTGTTGGTATTTTTTTTATTTACTTCACAAACTTGTTGCAGGTTGGAAGAATGTGTATGTCCGTGTGCTATCACAATAAATTAATCCTACATTTATATTAAGGTGATTTTTATTAGCATCTAAAAAATTTATTAGTTAATCCACATGGTTATATTATCTTTCAGTCCATCCACTCATGGACTAACTAACTATCAAATTGTTACTTTTGATTTCCTTTCGTTTTTTTAGTACACGTGAAGTATACAATTGCAAACCAGAAGAACAAAAGCTTTTCCCTATGCTTATTTATACATGAATGTTGTGAACTTCGGAAATCACATCATAACATACATTTGTTTCGGTTATGTACTGAATGGGACCTGCTCAAGCAAATAGGAAAAAGCTAAGCATAAAGTGTTCCAGACTACATTGTAATATTAACATGATCGGAGAATCCAAATGGAGCTTCAAGTGGAGGATGAGACAAATGAGTTGGTGCTCCTACTTAATTAAATTGAATGGAAATATGAAATAATTTTTAAATCTATGAAACGGTCGGTTTCCCAACGTTGTGCGGTTGTACTAATCCAATTTTAACAATACCAATTAAAGTATCAATCAAACACCAATATCCAACCACATAAGTGACTATACTAATCCACAAACAACAATTGAAATGTACTCGACTTTCGGGTTTTTTTGATTTTGGCATATATTATAACAATACTCTAGTCTAAATTTAGTTTCTTAAATTTTGTATGTGTATGATTTGAACTATTATTAGCAGTAACTTTCGTAAATTTATGATTTCATAAAGTTAAATTTAATAAATAGTTCAATGTATTTGTCGTTACTTTACTTCTACTAATTTTAATTTGCATACATAAAGTTAATTTAAATACTAGGTAAACTACAGATACATTGCAGCAAACAACAATTGTGGTCATTTAGTTTCTCTTTCAAATAATTACAGCAAACAAAACTATGCACAGACTTGAATCAAGAAAAGTCTAACAAACTGTACATTTTATTTACATTTATTTTAGAGATCGACCGACAAAAACGGAATTAAAAAACAGCATTTTTTACCTTTCAAAATGTATGAAAACTATGCACAGATACATTTAGAACTGTATCAGGGAACCTTCAAAAATAGCTAATAATACCTTACCATGCATACACACACAAAAGTCATTCAATCCAATTTTAACAATACCAATTAAAGTATCAATCAAACACCAATATCCAACCACATAAGTGACTATACTAATCCACAAACAACAATTGAAATGTACTCGACTTTTGGGTTTTTTTGATTTTGGCATATATTATAACAGTACTCTAGTCTAAATTTAGTTTCTTAAATTTTGTATGTGTACGATTTGAACTATTATTAGCAGTAACTTTCGTAAATTTATGTTTTCATAAAGTTAAATTTAATAAATAGTTCAATGTATTTATCATTACTTTACTTCTACTAATTTTAATTTGCATACATAAAGTTAATTTAAATACTAGGTAAACTACAGATACATTGCAGCAAACAACAATTGTGGTCATTTAGTTTCTCTTTCAAATAATTACAGCAAACAAAACTATGCACAGACTTGAATCAAGAAAAGTCTAACAAACTGTACATTTTATTTACATTTATTTTAGAGATTGACCGGCAAAAACGGAATTAAAAAACAACATTTTTTTACCTTTCGAAATGTATGAAAACTATGCACAGATACATTTAGAACTGTATCGGGGAGCCTTCAAAAATAGCTAATAATACCTTACCATGCACACACATACAAAAGTCATTCAATCCAATTTTAACAATACCAATTAAAGTATCAATCAAACACCAATATCCAACCACATAAGTGACTATACTAATCCACAAACAATAATTGAAATGTACTCGACTTTCGGGTTTTTTTTATTTTGGCATATATTATAACAGTACTCTAGTCTAAATTTAGTTTCTTAACTTTTGTATGTGTATGATTTGAACTATGATTAGCAGTAACTTTCGTAAATTTATGTTTTCATAAAGTTAAATTTAATAAATAGTTCAATGTATTTATCATTACTTTACTTCTACTAATTTTAATTTGCATACATAAAGTTAATTTAAATACTAGGTAAACTACAAATACATTGCAGCAAACAACAATTGTGGTCATTTAGTTTCTCTTTCAAATAATTACAGCAAACAAAACTATGCACAGACTTGAATCAAGAAAAGTCTACCAAACTGTACATTCTATTTACATTTATTTTAGAGATCGACCGACAAAAACGGAATTAAAAAACAACATTTTTTACCTTTCAAAATGTATGAAAACTATGCACAGATACATTTAGAACTGTATCGGGGAGCCTACAAAAATAGCTAATAATACCTTACCATGCATACACATACAAAAGTCATTCAATCCAATTTTAACAATACCAATTAAAGTATCAATCAAACAACAATATCCAACCACATAAGTGACTATACTAATCCACAAACAACAATTGAAATGTACTCGACTTTAGGGTTTTTTTGATTTTGGCATATATTATAACAGTACTCTAGTCTAAATTTAGTTTCTTAACTTTTGTATGTGTATGATTTGAACTATGATTAGCAGTAACTTTCATAAATTTATGTTTTCATAAAGTTAAATTTAATAAATAGTTCAATGTATTTATCATCACTTTACTTCTACTAATTTTAATTTGCATACATAAAGTTAATTTAAATACTAGGTAAACTACAGATACATTGCATCAAACAACAATTGTGGTCATTTAGTTTCTCTTTCAAATAATTACAGCAAACAAAACTATGCACAGACTAGAATCAAGAAAAGTCAACAGTGTTTTTAATTTAGTTCAAACAAACATATTTCTAAGTTAATCTATTTAGAACTGTGAGCAAAAGTACTAGCTTCAAATCATCAGCTTAAGCTTATAAGTAATAATCGATCGCAATAACAAATTCAATTACCAATAAAAAAAGAAAAAACTATAAGAACCTGGTGATGTAGTTGCGATAAAATAAAGAGGAGCGAGATGAGAAGCGTGGTCGAACAGCCAGGGGAGGCTCGAGATGAGGAGCATTAGAACGTGAGCAAAAGTACTAGTTTCAAATCATCAGCTTAAGCTTATAAGTAATAATCGATCGCAATAACAAATTCAATTACCAATAAAAAAAGAAAAAACTGTAAGAACCTGGTGATGTAGTTGCGGTAAAATAAAGAGGAGCGAGAGGAGAAGCGTGGTCGAACAACCAGGGGAGGCTCGAGATGAGGAGCGTTCGAGAAGAGGGGTGTGTGGAACAATATATGCCAGTGGATTTGGGTTTTATTTGGTGTAGGGCGAAAAGGAAGGGAAAGATTGACCGACGAAAACATAAGCAAAACTTTTGAAGGTGGAATACGCGGTCAAGAAGAGAAAATTTGGGGGAGGAGAAGTATAGGTAAATAAAGACGAAACAACGACAGTGTTTTTTTGGTTTAAGAGAAATTGATTTTGGCTAGTGACAGTAAGCAAACCTCCCTAACGGTCGGTTTGATAAACGCAAAATAAGATGCTCATGTTAAATAAAAGAATAAATGCAAATGGATGCATGCGCACATTAACAAATCAAAGAAGCAAAATATGGACTAAGAAAGAAAAGCTGTCATATCCTTCAAATTATGTCCACATTCATACCGTTACATTCGTCCGTCGGACATCCAAACACAGAAACAAAAATACCATTGCAATCAGTAAGAGAAAACGAACAATATGAAATCTTAAATCTGTGCTACTGCAACCGTGTGAAAAATTCACAGTTGCCGCTAAATACGCTACCATAAAACGTAAAAAAACAAACTTCAAATCGCGATAAACGGAGCTAGAAAGATTGGAATTTGACGAAACGAACTTTGACGTCTTACCGAGAAAATTTTCTAGAACATATTTATGTAAAAATATTTACATTTCAAAAAATAATATTTTTCATTAAAATATTAACCGGTTTCTGATTGAAACAGAATAGTTTTTCTGAAACTTGCGAACTAAATTCATTTCTTTTCATATTAAATTTATTAAAACACGTTTTAATCATACAACTTTAATTTATTTTAAATTTAAAGTTTAGCGTTAAAAATCACTTCCGTACTGTCAAATACTGCTATTTAACAGCTGTAAATTTTTTGTTTAAAATTCAAATTTTCTCTTTTTATAAAATTATACTTATATTCAAAATGAAAGCATTCATTTAATTTTTCTCGAAACATTCTTTTATTTTCATTAAAATGCTCACTCTATTTTAACACAAAACGTATGTTTCTTAAATTAAACTCATTGATTACAATTCACTTCTCTTTCTTTTATATGGTAATTCATACATATTTATAAAATTATTGTATACAACAAAAGTTATACATTACTTACTAAATAAATGTTTTTTTCTTATTTCCGAAATAAAATTTATTTAAAATACATTCTAAATAGATAAATAAACCTATGTTTCTTTTAATAAAAACATTCATTCTATTTTTTAATAAAATTTAACATTTATTATTCCAATCCCTGTTATTAATTACATGCAAACCAATATCATTATATTATATTCTAACCATTTATACCTTGTTAGAATCCGTGTCAACTAAGAATTCAATTTAAGATCATAAATTATATTCTAATATATTTTACACCAATAAAGTCATAAAAAATTTATTTCTAATAATTTTATCAAAAAATTTATTAAATTTAATATTTTTAAATGGTTAAAAATACGGGTTGTTACACCACCGATCAATTGTCATGCGAAGTGGTATAAAACTTGTCTCCCAACCCACTCATGAAAGTAATGGGAGTTATAAGTAAAAACACACAAATAACTTCAGGTCAAGCAATAGTTTGATGTTTGTAGTTCATCTATCAAAATAGAATATATAAACACATTATATACATAATACATATGAGTATAAGAACCCATACCGAATTCTATAAAAGTAATCATGAGATAGGCCTACCACTATGCATTCATATCGCCCTCTCCTTCATATGTCGACAATAACACAAACTCTATTGTCCAATCTATCATCATAATAAGGGTTTGTTACTCTAAAAAAATGTGATGTAGAGTCTTAGGGGTACAATTTGATAATACACACATCAAAAGACAAGTATAACATCCATGACCCTTACTTGTAATCATAGTGTAACTCATGGATATTTGATGACTCAATGGTTTATCTCTCAATTTAACGACATTTACTACTATCTTTAGAGGCTTACTATAGTTTTAATGACATATACCATTGTATCCAGAAGCTCAATGTCATTTTACTTTGTACATAAGAAAAATAACATGAAAGTTACATGCAAAGAACAATCTATATGATAAGATAGAAACTATACTTTCCGTAAAAGGATTAAGTTTCACCTCAGTGACAACTAGAAAAAATTAGGATAGAACAAACATAGGTGCTAGTTATCATACCTTTTAGTTTGTTAGTAATTTCTTCTCTTTCTCAATCTATGACACTAATTGAAATGTAGACTAACAGACTTAGCCACTATATTGTTTATATTGTATAATATTTGCATCTCATGCTAAAACTAACTCAAAAATTCAAATTTGAATATCTAACACTGTATTTCACTAAACAATAAAAGTGAATAAATCACATCGAAGGAACACTTTGAAACAAATTAGCAAATGAGTAAGCTATAATTTCAACTTTTCAAATCTACACGTGAAAATAACCTCATTAAATAAATAACTTACAAGTCTCGCTTAACATTTATTCAAACACAATAAGCATTCAATAAAATCAAGTTTCAACTAAATTGGACTTAAAAATAGTCTAAACTCTAGGTTAGCAATAAAATACAAGAGATCAGAAATAGAAACAACTATTTTCGCCGTAAAAGAGAAGGCAAAATGAATCTTCACCCACCCAACCGAACTTAAAATCTCATCATATGCCTTCTTTGAGAAACATCCTAATTCACTAATCAAAAGTTGTGACACTCATTTAATATGAATAATCTAATAGGAGAACAAGAATTTATAGATTTTACAGGGGTGGTATATTAGACATTGGAATTCAGTCGGTTATGACTATATATTAGACGTACTAATTAGATAGTGAAGGGATACGTACAAAGAAGGGTTAAAGTGTATTGGATAGAACGTGGTATTTTCTTTGATAAGTTTTTAGGATGATACTACCCAACCTAATAGTTAGACAACATACAAAGCCAACAATAAATTCCACTCACAAAAGCATGGTCCCAAAGGAGCCCATAAATTCCTAGCTCTGTTATCAATTTTTATTTTATTTTTTTCAATAGGAGTGGTATTTTATTCAGAATGAGCACTTATTTTGATTTATATTCATTTATTATGCAAAAGTATCCTAAGCCCAACATGAAAGATCCGTACGATATTTATTGACTAGGACCATTTTTGGCTTGATATTTCGTTTGTCTAGTACATCCTCACCTATAAAACTTGTCTTTCTCATCATCCTTATTTGTAACCTTGTCCATCATCTTTTCCAAGAATAATGAAGAGCCATAATCTTACGACCACCTTCGTGTTAGAATTCCTTTTAGATGGTGAATGAGATATATCCCACATCACTAAAAATATGTCCAATAAGAGCGGACCCGACCCGGTTATATTTTTGGTAAATAAAAGTGAACAGTTTTACTGTTTGAATATGAATAGATGCGATGAAGAGACGCGATGTTTTAAACAGCAACGGTTCTGGAGCGTTGCAACTGAACGGACGCGACTGTTGCAAACAGCAACGGTTCTGGAGTGTTACAACTGAACGGACGCGACTGTTGCAAACAGCAACAGTTCTGGAGCGTTGCAAATGAAAGGAAGTGACTGTTGCGAACAGTAACGCTTTTTTGACGTTGCAAATGAAGAGGTGCGACTTTTCTCAACGGATGCAGCCGTTGGGAATGCGGCTATAAATAAGGAGGAAACCTGATCACTTTCCTCACTCATTTTTCAAACCGAATTATCTCTTCTATCTCTTCATCTCTTAAATCATATTCAGTCCTATCACACAGAAGATCATACACATCGCAATCTCGTGCAGATTACGTCTGTTGTATCTTGGAAGAATTTTGAAATAAAATTCTTAAGGAAATCGTTACGACGAGCCTCAAACAAAATCGGGTTAGAACTTTTATTCTACATTCTACCCTTTAATTTTGTTATACTATTTATTCAAAATAGTATAACGCTGTTGTTGTAATTTATTTACAACATTCATATTGTTATTATAATTAATACAGAATTCCATTGTAGTGGAAATCTGAGTTATAAACTTGTGCGACGAGTTTATATTTGATTATTCTCTGTTTTGGTATACTAGAAAAATATAACATCTTAAGAATTTTTCTATTTTCACTAAAACAGAGATGGCAATAGTAGAGCTCTCAACAAAGGCTACTACACACAACAGACCCGATCCTTTCAAAGGAGATGGTGACGACTTTTTAACATGGCAGAATCAGATGTTATTTTACCTCACCACACTCGGTCTGCAACGATATCTCGAGGAGGAGGAACCGATTTCTGCACCAGGCAAGGAAGCAGATGTTGCTACGTGGAAACATTCCGATTTCCTATGCAGAAACTATATTCTGAATTGTCTCGACAAGGTGCTATACAAAGTATATCAACCTCTAAAGACAGCAAAAGCACTCTGGAATGCACTTGCCACGAAGTATAAGGCACAGAATATCAGTCTTAAGAAATTCATTGTAGACAAATTCATGGACTACAAGATGGTCGACTCCAAACCGGTGACTGCTCAACTGCATGAACTGCAAATCATCATTCATGAACTCAAAGCGGAAGGTCATAAGGTTGGAGAATCGTTTTTGGTTGAATCCATCACGGGAAAACTGCCACCGTCGTGGAGAGATTACCGCAACTATCTAAAGCATAAAAAGAAGTAAATCTCTCTATAGGATCTCATAGTCCGATTGAAAATTGAGGCCGATAACCGTGGAATTACAAAACAAAGCGATGAGGCATTTGTGGCTGAAGATTCAAAGACCAAAAACAAAAAGAAGAATTTCCAGAAGAAAAGGAAAGCTCCAGACAACAAACCAAAAGACAACAAACGAACCAAAAAGTTTAATGGTGAATGTTGGGTTTGTGGAAAGGTGTGACATGCCGCTAGAGATTGCAGACTCAAGAAGGACCGCAACAAAGAGGCAAATTTAGTAGACAACATGGAAGTGGATGAGTCCAACTTCTCGGCAGTTGTATCTGAATGCAATATGGTTCCGAATCCTAACCAATGGTGGGTGGACACAGGCGTTACTCGTCATGTCTGCTCTGACAAATCCATGTTTTCTACATACACGAAATTCGATCATGAAGAAAAACTCTATATGGGTAATTCTGCAGTATCTATGATCAAAGGCAGTGGCACAGTAATCCTCAAGTTTACTTCAGGAAAAACTATCAAGCTGAATGACGTGCTCCACGTTCCAGACATACGCAAGAATCTCATCTTTGGTGCAGTATTATCAAAGAAAGGATTCAGAATGGTGTTCGAGTCAGACAAGATGGTTCTGTCCAAAGCTGGAATATATATCGGAAGGGGATATTTATGTGATGGCCTATTTAAGGCAAATGTAGCCGTTATCGGCAATAAAACTATGTATTCTGATTGTGCTATTAATAAAATTGAAGTTTCTTACTTGCTTGAGCATGAAATTTTACTATGGCATGATAGATTAGGACACGTAAACTTCCGAAAAATGAAAACATTATCAAACTTGGGATTAATTCCGAAATTCCAAGTAGAAGAACTACAAATGTGAGACATGTGTAGAAGCAAAAATGGTTAAAAAACCATTTCAATCTGTTGATAGAAGCACCGAACCACTAGGTTTGGTTCATACAGATTTATGTGATTTTAAATCATTACCTACAAGAAGTGGGAAAAAGTACTTTATCACGTTTATTGATGATTATACGCGATATTGCTATATATATCTTTTGAATAGTAAAGACGAAGCAATTACATCATTTATAAAATACAAAGCTGAGGTAGAAAATCAGTTAAATAAAAAGATTAAGATATTGAGATCTGATCGAGGTGGAGAATATGAATCACCATTTGAACAGTTCTGTGCCGAAAATGGTATAATTCATCAAACAACAGCTCCATATTCACCACAACAAAATGGTGTAGCCGAGAGGAAGAACAGAACGTTAAAAGACATGATTACCGCCATGCTTTTAACTTCTGGCCTACCGACGAACTTGTGGGGGGGAGCCTTAAATATTTTTAATCACATATTAAACAAAGTCCCTCACAATAAAACAGGAACAATTCCTTATGAGATATGGAAGGGACACAAACCAAGTTTTAAATACCTCAAAGTGTGGGGGTGCTTGGCAAAAGTTCCAGTTCCGCCTCCCAAGAAAGTCAAACTTGGACCAAAAACAGTAGATTGTTACTATTTAGGGCCAGCCCAAAATAGTAGTGCCTATAGATTTTTGGTATTCAAGTCTGATATAGCTGATATTCATGTAAATACAATCATGGAATCTAGAGATTCCTCATTCTTTGAAGACGTGTTTCCGCACAAAAGGAATGAAGGGAATAATGTCCCTAAAAGGACAAGAGAAGAATCAAGCAATTCACATGAAGATGAACCTCATCATGAGATTGAGGAAGTTGAACCAAGAAGAAGCGTAAGGGCTAGAACTTCCAAGACATTTGGTTCGGATTTTTTCACATATGTGTTAGAACATGAACCTCAAACGTACAAGGAAGCAATGTCATCTTCTGAATCTTCATGTTGGAAAGAAGCAATCCAAAGTGAGATTGATTCAATTCTAAGTAATAAAACTTGGGAAATTGTTGATATTCCACCTGGAATAAAACCTATTGGCTGCAAATGGATTTTCAAGAAGAAAATGAAAGCAGATGGCTCTATCAACAAGTATAAAGCCAGATTAGTAGCCAAAGGATATCGTCAAAAAGAAGGAGTAGACTTCTTTGATACATATTCGCCAGTAACACGAATAACCTCTATAAGAATACTAATAGCAATTGCATCAATTTATGGTCTAGAAATTCATCAAATGGATGTAAAGACGGCATTCTTAAGTGGAGGTCTCGATGAGGAGATCTACATGGAGCAACCTGAAGGTTTTGTTTCCAAAGGAAATGAAAACAAAGTCTGTAGATTAGTAAAATCATTATACGGACTAAAACAAGCTCCAAAACAATGGCACGCAAAATTTGATAGTGTCATGATGAGAAATGGTTTTCGTATAAATGAATGCGATAAGTGTGTTTATTATAAACAAATTGGACAATCATATGTGATGATTTGTTTATATGTAGACGATATGTTAATATTTGGTCCAAATACTCAGGTAATATAGACCATAAAGAAGTTGTTAACTAGCAATTTCGATATGAAAGATTTAGGAGTTGCAGACGTTATTTTGGGAATCAAAATAATAAGAACTCCTAATGGAATTGAATTGTCTCAGTCACACTATGTAGACAAAGTGATTGAAAAATTCCAAGACTATGGAATTAAAGGAGTGAGAACACCTTTTAATCCATCAGAAGTACTGCATAAAAACACTAATGAGAGTGTAATGCAACTGGAATACTCTCGTGTAATAGGATGTCTCATGTACCTCATGAATTGCACAAGACCAGATATAGCTTATGCAGTAAGTCGACTGAGCAGGTATACAAGCAATCCAGGAAAGGAACACTGGAAAGCACTAATGAGAGTGCTTGGATATTTAAAAAATACCACAAATTATTCCTTACATTATGGAAAATATCCTGCCGTCTTAAAAGGATATAGTGATGCAAACTGGATTGCTGATTCAGAGGAATCAAAATCAACGAGTGGTTATGTCTTTACCTTAGCAGGGGCAGCAGTGTCATGGAAATCTACTAAACAAACATGCATAGCTCGATCCACTATGGAATCGGAGTTCATCGCTTTAGATAAAGCAGACGAAGAAGCAGAATGGCTTCGTCACTTTTTAGAAGATATTCCATTTTGGCCTAAACCTGTACCGGCCATATGCATACACTGTGATAACCAAGTTGCGCTAAGCAGAGCGCACAACTTTGTGTATAATGGAAAGTCACGACATATTCGTCGACGCCATAACACAGTTAGGTAGTTACTCTCAAATGGAACTATTTCCATAGATTATGTGAGAACAAATGATAACCTAGCGGATCCATTTACTAAAGGTTTATCAAGAGAGAAAATTGACTGCGCATCGAGGGGAATGGGTTTAAAAGCCTAAACCAAAAAGAGTTATCTTATACGGAAACCTATCCTAGCGACTGGAGATCCCACGGACTAGGATCAATAGGCAAACCAGTTTTGAATAACTCAAGACGTAATGCATTTGCGTGGACATAGTCCAACTCCATTCCTATGGTGCACAATATAAATGCACGCCTACAGAAGTATTTAAAGGTTAAAACTATGTTTTTTAATGATGACCATATCTTGGAAATAACAAGTGGGGTATATGTAGGATACTCTTAATAGTTGCGATCACCTATGTTAGTGTGAGCTGGGTTGGCTCTATGAGAATATTAAAAGGCTTTTATTCTCTAAAAACACTCGCAGAACCAAAAATTGTTCATGACCAAAATGAACACAACCAAGAGATTGGATGTGAAGGGAAATAATGCTTTGTAAAGCTTATTGTCTGGTTATACAATAACGGCTGACGGTTCAAGATGAAATTATTCACCGATTAGCCAAGTATATCCGATAAGTTTTAACTAGGGAAAGTTCAAAGTGAAATATCTATTTATCCTCGATATAGCATTATTTTCATATGAACTGTGTGATATTACACTTTGTGTGGGAGAGAGATATATCATCATTCATGTGGGGGATTGTTGGAATTCCTTTTAGATGGTGAATGAGATATATCCCACATCACCAAAAATATGTCCAATAAGAGCGGACCCGACCCGGTTATATTTTTGGTAAATAAAAGTGAACAGTTTTACTGTTTGAATATGAATAGATGCGATGAAGAGACGCGATGTTTTAAACAGCAACAGTTCTGGAGCGTTGCAACTGAACGGACGCGACTGTTGCAAACAGCAACGGTTCTGGAGTGTTGCAACTGAACGGACGCGACTGTTGCAAACAGCAACAGTTCTGGAGCATTGCAAATGAAAGGAAGTGACTGTTGCGAACAGTAATGCTTTTTTGACGTTGCAAATGAAGAGGTGCGACTTTTCTCAACGGATGCAGCCGTTGGGAATTCGGCTATAAATAAGGAGGAACCTGATCACTTTCCTCACTCATTTTTCAAACCGAATTATCTCTTCTATCTCTTCATCTCTTAAATCATATTCAGTCCTATCACACAGAAGATCATACACATCACAATCTCGTGCAGATTACGTCTGTTGTAACTTGGGAGAATTTTGAAATAAAATTCTTAAGGAAATCGTTACGACGAGCCTCAGACAAAATCGGGTTAGAACTTTTATTCTACATTCTACCCTTTAATTTTGTTATACTATTTATTCAAAATAGTATAACGCTGTTGTTGTAATTTATTTACAACATTCATATTGTTATTATAATTAATACAGAATTCCAGTGTAGTGGAAATCTGAGTTATAAACTTGTGCGACGAGTTTATATTTGATTATTCTCTGTTTTGGTATACTAGACAAATATAACACTTCATATATCTACTCACCCTGCTCTTCTGTTCCTAGCTCTTCAATCACCAAGCCACAATAAATTCGCCAACTCTTTAAACTTCTTGATCGTCTATAGAACCTATCTTTACCTTCACATGTTTGGCAAGACTCCTTACCGATTAGCTTCTATTCCCACTTTATTTCGTCCCGACTAGATAAACCGCTAATGAAAGTTTTTGGTCGTCTCTGTAGAAAGAGGCAATAATCATGTATTGTTCCTCTGACAAAAGCACTATAACAACACTATTCATTTAACCAAAGGGTCACTGCACCATAACCACTCTTTGTACTTCACTACCTACACGGCTAAAGTGCCGCCGTACAACAACCATTTCTATGCCATGTTGCTCTTCTGATACAAGCATGGTGAAATACAGCTCGCCAGTTGACATGCAACTGGACACTTCACCCACGTGGAATCAAAGTTGGCCACATCTGGACTACTAATCGCAATCAACGGTTCTCTTGAAACTTAGCATCCAAGGCATTAATCTTAGCCCATCGAAGCTGATCTTTATAGCTATAAATATTGGATCTTTTGCACTTGTACAAAGATTGATTTTTCCACTTTCAAGAGAAATTAACAAGTTCTTAGCTCTTGTAATAGCCAATAATTTTTTTCATATAATTGAAAACTCAAAATAATAAGAAAAGCACCCATAGTGGACATAGATCTCTTCATGATCGAACCATTATACATCTTATGTTATTTACTTTACGTGCACTACATCTTATTCTCTTAATCACTCCTTATTTTACACCTTAAACAATGAATTCAGTGAGTTACCTTTATTAAAATCCATCTTTCCTTATCATTTCATGGTTGGCTAGAAACCAAGTCAACATTTTGACGCAGGAATGAGGTCCTTTACTAAAAAACTCAAACTTCATCACTTTTCTATCTTCAAAACCAATTCTCCTCCAAAAAGCATTCACCGTCCAGTCTAACAATGGTGAAGCTAAGGCTGAAAACTCAAATGGTAATAACACAAGTAGTGGCATGGGTCGGTTCCATCAATCCTATTTTAGGCATAAGCAATGACATGTGGCTTTACCTAGTTAATGGATCACAAATATGGGGCAAACGAACCATGATCTGAATGATCTCTTTGCTCAGGTGGAAGCCAATGAAACTATTAACCATGGTCCAAGAGTCTTAGTTGCTATGAACATACTTCTCTCCCATCTACGGCTCCTAGCACTTTCAACATCATACACAATGCTAGGGAGAGGGTCGCGCTTGAAATTCCTTTTGGAACTGGGATAACATGCAACAAGATAAATGAGTAAGTTTCAAAATTAAAATCCATTTGGATCTTATTGGACCTATGAAGTCTAAATTTAATTAAATTTTATAATATATTTTAAATAAAATCAAGATTTTAAGTGTTATGTTTAATATATATTGTATAAGATGCGTATCATATACACGTATGTTTATCCATGCACGTGTAATATAAAAGATGCACATGATTTAACATGCCTGTGTATAGATGCTGAGATTTACACTGTAATAGACATATTAACCCCTCCATATACATATGTACCGTCTAATATGTAAGAGTGTATGTATATATATGTATGCGTGTGTGTGTATTTGAGTGTGTGTGTACATAAATTATAAAATGATATTTATAAAATATCTAAGTTTATGTGTATATATATTTTTAATATTGTAATTCTAGTGATTGTAAATTTAATATAAATAACTATAAATTCAAACTAAAATTTAAATCCAAATTCTAAATCTTAAATCTAGATCAGCATAGAAAATATCTAATAATTTAAATCTAAATTAGTATATTAATTTAAAATAAATAAATATATATTATATATGTAGATTCTAAAATCTGAAGAAAAAAATCTTTTTTTTAATATATACACACACAAAATCTTATATATGTATGCATGTATGTATGCATGCATATTATATCAGTATTAAGAATCATATATATAATAAGATACACACATATATATATGTACTTGGATGTACATATATATACACACACACACACACACACACATATATATATATGTACATATATATAATTTTTAGTCATGGCAGACATGACGACTCGGCCGAGAACGGTTACAACGGACAACCCTCCTCCCAAACCACCAGATCGACCATCAGACTTCGCATGACCATCGCCAGAAACATGGGGCAGGACTTGGGTTAATGCGGTTAGAGGAGTTAATAGTTTCGATGCAGAATCTCAAGATGTTGATCTCCACTTCATACCACCAACTTTCGATAATGGTAAATCAAAGTTTCAAATTCCTGAATCAAACAAAGTAGATGCAGAAAACAAGTGGAAGAACACAATTATTGCTTATGTTATTGGTCGTAGACCGTTATATGCATAATTTAGTAGATTTGTTCATAATGTTTGGAAATTGAATGGGAAGGTGGACATATATTACAAACAAAGTGCTTTTATTATAATTAGATTCGAGATGGAGGAAGATTGCATTAGAATTATCAGGTCAGGACTATACACATTCAGTTCCAGAATTATAATTCTGGAAATGTGGACTTCTCTTCCGTTCCAATTTGTATTAAACTACATGACTTCAATTTAAAACTTTGGAATAGAGATGCAATAAGTCAAATTGCTAGTACATTGGGTAAACCTATCCAAATGGATAATAATACGACAAAGGAAATTCGATTGCACTTTGCCGGGATTTTGGTAGAAACTGACCCAGATTTCACTTATCCTACATCAGTACAAGGGGTTAATTATGATGGCTTGGTACTTGACATTCGAGTATCTAATATAAGCCAATAACTTGCGAAAACTACAAAGTTTTTGGACATTATACAAATAACTGTGGCATATCATTTTGTCAGTCATGGCAACCAAAGATTCAAACTTTAGAACCAACACATGTAAGCAATAATATAGATCCAAAATAGTCTACTGAGGAGTCCACTTCTCCTATTACACATGTGTAGGAATGTACTAAATCTACATCTCAAGCATGTTGTAATGCTGAAATACTTTGAAATGAACTACAAAAAGGAAAGGAAAAAACTAGGATTGAGACTTCTATTTGATATTACTACTTATATCCTACTAAAGATGAGATCCACACATCATATGTATCCTTAGAGCAACCTTCTCCAAACGTACCTACTGAGCAAACCATCAACAGAGCACAACCAAATCCTCCTCCATCATCAACTGCATGCATCAAAAAGTAACCAAAAAGTACTGATGTTGAAGATAGCATTGCACATGCTTTAGATGAAAGATTAGCATACCAACACACTGAAATGCATTCAAATTTTGAAGAGTATTCACTTGCTAATGACATATTAGATTATGAACAATAATATATTGAAGAAGTAGTATAACACATTGAAGAAATTGGAAAGCCTGAAAAAATCGCAAAAAATGTGTCCCACATGCGGGAGGAAAATATGAAATATAAAATGAAGCATGAGAAACCACAAACTCCAACAGCTCCTCCTTAAAGATCAATTGGGGGCACAAGTTAAATTAAATGAATGCATTTCCATGGAACGTTAGAGGTTTGAATACTGATAACAAAATGCTATCGGTATCCAGACTTCTACAGTCTCATAGGCTATCTCTCATAGCCCTTTTTAAGACAAAATTAAACAATATAGGCATTTATAAATTTACAAAGACTTGCTTTCAAAACAATTACATGGGAACTAAGGGAAGAATTCTTGTTATCATAGATACTATAGTTTGGATTGCAGTCATCTCGGATAAGAACTATCAGAACATTACTGTTGTTTTGACCAATTCTAGTGGCTTTCAATGCACTACAACTTTTTTCTAATCTAGTAACTCTTTTTCTGAAAGGGAGAAGCTGTGGAGTGAATTTATTTTCAATGCATCTTCTATTCATATGCTACAGATTGCTTACGGGGACTTTAATAATGCTTTGAACCCTAAAGATAAGAATGGAGGATTGCTTGTTCCATTTTCTTATCTTACAAGTCTTAATAACTGTATTTTATAATGTGGACTTGCTCAATGTTCTTTACAGGGTTGTAAATATACATGGAGGAAGAGAGACATGGCAACAAACATTGACAATGTTTTTGTAAATCAGGATTTTCTACAATTGTGCCCAGGGTTAAGTACAATTGCACTTCCTACAAATCTTAGTGATCACACACCATTATTAATCAATTTCAAAGACAGAGTAAAACAAGACAAAAAATGCTCCTTTCAGACATATTAACACATGGTCTACTATCGAAGGGCACCAGCAATGTCTAATAGAAGGATTCAAAGCTACTATATGTGGGATTTCATACACAATTTCATAGCAAAGCTTAAGAAGACAAAGGAGAACTTAAAATTTTGGAACAGGAATATAAAGAAAGCAGATGAAGTCAAGCAACTTTAGGATGAATATAATCATAGTTAGAGCACAGCCATAGTTTGTGTACCTGTACATGTACTTTCTGTATCAAAGCATATCAGTGAAGTCTATAAATACTTGTTCATAGTCTTGTAATTTTTTGATCATTCAGTAATAAGATTGTTTGTTTCACTCCTCTTCTTCTATCATGGTATCAGAGCAACCATTACTGCCTAACGACATTCTTCATTAATCCTCTGAAATCAAGATTCTGATTCTGATCGATCTGATCCTCCGATCTGATCATCACATGTCGATTCTCCACTGAATCAAATCATATCAAGATCTAGATCCTCTGAAATCGAGATTCATTATCAAGATCCAGATTCAGATCTAATTTAGATCTAACCTATCAAACAGCAATAAATCTCCAATGGCAAACGAATCGAGCACAAGTGAAAATCCTCCTTCCAACAACTCATCTCAAATCTTCACTTCTTCAATCAAAAATTTAATCAAACCACAAAGCCAACTCATCACTGTGCTTCTTGATGACAACAACTTCCTTCTATGGAAGTTTCAGGTGGAAACAGCGATCAGGGGGTATGGCCTTGAAAACCTTCTTGATGGAACATCCTCAATTCCACCAAAGTTCATCACCGATGCTGACAATAAACTGATCTCAAATCAAGAACATGTTGATTATCAGAGACAAGACTCCTTGCTGTGTTCTTGGCTTCTTGCCTCTATCAATACAAATATCCTCCCTCAATTAATTGGGTGCAAATCATCAAATGATGTTTGGCTAACCGTTCAACGAGTGTTTAATTCGCAATCTGCAGCTAAGGTGATGCAATATAAGAGAGAGCTTCAGAATGTCAAGAAGAATGGAACAAGTATGAGAGAATATCTGCTGAAAATCAAGACTCTCTGCGATTCACTTGAGGGAACTGGTCACAAAGTACAGGACAGTGAACAAATTCTGATGATTCTGAATGGTCTTAGTGAAGAATATGAGGCTGTCATTGCTTTGATTTCATCTCATGAGAAACTAACCTCACTGCAACATGTACACTCTACACTTCTTGCTCACGAGAGCAGACTGGAGCAAAGAACACTGTCAAGTTCAGATTTATCAATAAACTATACTACCAATAAAAGGCCTAAAGAACATGACAGAGTTCAGAACCACAAAAATGATTCATCTCAATTCAGGAGTGAAGTCTCAATGAATAGAGGCAACAATCAATTCACAAGAGGAAGAGGAAGAGGAGGCAGGTGGCCAGGAAGGCTCAGATGTCAGATTTGTGGAAGAACTGGTCATACAGCCCTAAGGTGCTATTTCAAATATGAGAGAGATCCATTTCCACAGCAGCAACAAGGGCAATTCAACTCTAGGAACAACAATGCCAACATTAATCTTTCTATGCTCAATCAAGAATCAAGATCAATTCAAGAAAAGGGAGGAACAAGTCAAATAAACTCTCTGGATCTAGCAAAGGCTGATGATATTACTAATGAAGCATGGTATCCAGATTCAGGGGCTACCAATCATGTTACTAACAGTCTTCAGAATTTGAATCTGGGATGCTCAGAGTACAAAGGTAAGCAACTCATTTATATGGGAAATGGCTCATCCACAAATATATCTCATATAGGCAATGCTACACTTAAATGTATTGAGAACAGTAGGGTTCTTCACTTAAGCAATTTATTAAGAGTACCTCAGATCAAGAAAAATTTGATGAGTGTCTCACAGCTGACTGCAGACAATGATGTGTTTATTGAATTTCATCCTAAAATTTGTCTTGTGAAAGATAATCTAAGTAAAAAAGTTTTACTACAGGGTAGATTGTACAAGGGACTCTACAGGTTTGACACTTCAAGACAAATGAGAATTCAAGATCAAAGTAACCACAATAAAGTCTGCAACAATGTATCTGTTCAAAGCAATTTAAACTGTAAGAATGTATATGATATATGGCATAGCAGGTTAGGCCATCCCTGCAAACAAACTGTTAATCAAGTATTGAATAATGTTGGAATAAAATTTGTTGATTTGAATTTATCTCATGTTTGCACTTATTGTCAAATTGGAAAAAGTCACAAACTCCCATTTTCTTTATCCAAAACCAATTTTAACAAACCACTTGAATTAGTCACATCTGATCTATGGGGACCAGCTCCTATTGTAACGACCCGCCATTTTGGACCATTCGCATCCATTATAAGTGTATAGGTAGACACTCATGCCGGAGTTGAATTGCTCAAAATACCGCGTTGTTAATTTAAATTTGGCAAAACTGAACATATACAGTAAATAAATAAATCACAGATCACAGACACAGAGTAATAATTTGCAGCGGAAATAAAAGAGATAGTAGTTCATGAAGCTACTATATGAATATATAAAATACATAAGAGTTTACAACAGAAGAGTAATATGATACATCAGATACAAATCAGAATACATCACTGGAATCATCGAATACTGGAAGCAGAATAGATGGCTGGATCTTCAAGCAAAACTCCAACTCCAAAGGTGAGCATCGAATACTGGTGCACTCAGTCTGACTCGAGCATAAAGCAAAACACAAAACACTCGAGTCAGGATTAACATTCTTATATTAATAAATCCAACTCAAGTGAAATAGCAATTGAAATACAAGTAACTCAAAAGATGTTTGGAATAACCATCTTTTAAGGATCCGTTAAACTATCTACTATGTAGTAGTGTACGATAAGTAGATAATGTCTATCAGTAATATAAAGATATCAAAATAGCATTAAGTCATGGCCCATTCCACCCTTAACACATTTTTATTCCCAAAAGCATATACAAGACCGTAGTTTCCCCAAAACCGGAAGTCACCAGAGGGCAATCCATATACTAAAGGTACAAATCAAAATCGTAGTGGTCGCGTATAAATGGAATACAAGTATGACAAGGCACATGAGGCAATACCCAAGGTAGTGATACTACCGTTCGCCTGATCCGGACTGGTGAGAACGCAACGCCGCAGCGCCCGCAACACCGTGAAATAACACTCCCAAAATCAAGGGTGCACCAATCGACAAAAAGTATAGGTAGTTCGAAGAAGTGTGTCCACTTGAGGTAGCTAATCCTCCATTGGCCCGGCACAGCTCCTGTTTTAGTCATTTCCAATTTGACACAAGTGTCAAGGCTATCCATTATCGTTCTCTTTCTTCAGTCATCACGTACATCATTCCAACCACTTCATTCTGGATCATCACTTCGCGTATAGTTATTAAAGTGGTTTTCGGTTTAGATAGAGAGTATATCCATAATCGAATTCCGGTCTCTTTAATAACTTCCGTAATTATTTCACCGATTGGTCGTTTATTTATTTCAAAACCAAATCAAATTCAATTTCAATTAGAATTCGCAAATCAACATTTCATTTGTCTTTCAAAACCAGTTTCCATACTTTACGTTTCAAAACTTCCAAATTACCATTTCAAAATCTTATAATTCAATTTCAATCTTTATATTGAAACAATTCAAATATTGATTCAAGTTCGTATAAAAGTTTCATTTCGAAATCATTTAAATTAATTTAATTTTAACATTCAAATCAATTTACATTCATTTATCGATTTCATTCAATATTCGTTAAGTTACTTTATCATTCAAAACAATTTCTATTAAATTTCCAAATCATTAAATCAATTTCTTAAGTTCAACTTCATTTAAATCAAAACTTACAATTTTGAATTAAATTAAATTCGTCAAATCATTTCTTTCAATTACAAGTCTTACAATAATTCCAAAAATATCACATTTTCATTTCTTGCTAAAGAAATTCCATTTCACTTATTTACTCACTTAAATAATTTTCCAAAACTTAATTAATAAAGAAACTCAATTTCAATTATTTACGAAGTAAAATTCACTTATTCAAAAAAATTCAATTTCACTTATTAAAGAATTCAAATCAATTTAATCATTTAATAATTCAATCTTATTTAATTATTAAATAATTCAAAACTTAATTATTAAATAATTTCAAACTTAATTATAATTTCAAACTTTAATTATTAATTCATTTCAAACTTAATTTAATCATTTCTCAAATTTAACAACATTCTTTCATCAATTTCATTTTAAATATTTTGTTTCAGATTTTTAAATATTAACATTTTCCTTTCATTAAAAATTCAAATTTCAACTTTATTTCAAAAACCATATGATTTTATTCAAATAAAATCTTCGTTTATTTTTAAATCAATTTATTGACCAATCGGGTTTTTATTTAATTCTCTATATCCAAGGTCAAAGTTCAATTTGGGTATTTATCATTTCAACCCGATTCCAATTCAATCCAAAAATCAAAGCATAACAAAGGGAACTTGCAGTGTGATAACTGGGATGGTGTCAAAGTAAATAAATAAGCAATAACAACAATCAATATCAATCCAATAATCAATTTAAATAATCCCGAAATAACCGTATTAATTCGCATTGTTATTTGTACGAATTAATATAATTATTTCTAGAATCTACACTATCATTTCATGTAGATTAAAGATTTATTACATTACGGTTTTCACTTGTCATTCAATTTAAATTTTTACACTACAACAATTAATCAAATATACGTTCAATGGTTCAAAGTGTAATTATCACTATTCTACATGTCAATTAATTTAACAATTAAAAGGGGTCATATTCACTAATCAAATTTAACATATAAATCAGTTTTAAAATTTGTTAACTATCCTATATCCATTTCAATTTTGCATACTATTTATCATTTATCACTAACAATTTAACGTCCAATATAAACATCAACAATCAATCAATTATCAGCCAAACTGTATTATCATCACATAAATAATTAACAGATAATGGTGTCAGATGTCACAGGTGAACTGATATAGGCAATAACATATATAACCATGTAATTAACTAACAGCAGCATATTTCAATTGTCGTTTCAATTGAAATCAAATTTAATAAATAAAAGAACGTTAATCGTGAGTGATTGCTCACCTTTCGAGGCTAGAGGATATAGAAGATGACATGGATACGCACACTGATACGGACAATGAAATTTGATTTACGAATCCAAGCAAAGCAGAATTGACACGAATTTGACGAACAGAATCTGATAAACAAAAATTGACGAGAACGGATCAAATCAGGTTGATAGAAACGGAAAAATATATTTTATATTTATTTTCAATCAATATTAATTTAACCACATATTAAATTAAATATATATTTCAAAAAAAAATTCTTCTTTTTTTTTTTACAATAACATATATATGTATTCTACCTCTATAACTTAGTATATAAGGACCCAGCAAATCATACTTAAGCTATATACATCTTATTATAAAAATCATTGTTTAAACTCAAACATATGCAATTTACAAGTTAATATTGCTTACCATACCCTTAAACAATACTACTCTAACAGGCATACACTACAGATCTTATACTCATCATGCTTTAAAACAATCTATATATATACATTAAAATCCATACGGACATATATCCATACATCACATATGCGTGGGTTTAAGCATGAAAATAGAGGCAGGTTCACCCCAAATATATACCACTGCACACATTTTTTAATGCAACTAAGTGACAGCAAAACAAAGATGGCCAACTCCATAGTGCAATGTATGTGACCTCATTATATAAATATATGTAACTTGATATGTATAGGAAAACGATAAGCCGACATATTTATTTAAGCAATGTGTAGACACGATGTGTAAGCTATAAACAAATATATATGACTCCTACATAGCAGATTTAAAATACACCACCACACTTAACAATATCTACACTCAACATACAACTGACACCTATATATACTGCAACTATTTACTCAACTACTAATATGTTTAAGACTAAAGTATACGTATATTTGTAATACTACAAAATTAAAGAATGAAACAGACTGTAAAGTGGAATGAGATATATTTACGTACAAAATATATACACGTAGCCCTTTATATATACATAAAAAGCACCAGATCAAGGCTGTAGGTGAAATTGTATCGGTGATGTGGGCGGAGATGGGTTAGGGAATCTCGGCGCTGTGGTTGATGAGGAGGGAGGTGGATAAGCGGATCGGCTGTTGCGTGGAGGGGGACGTGGGTGAGGTCGGGCTTGCATGCGGTTGTGAAGAGTGGGAATGGAATGGGTGAAGGGGGAATTTTTTTTTTTAGGTTACTGTATTTTTTTTTGCAAAAGAAAATGAAAGGAGAAGGGAAGAAAAATGTGGAATGAGAAAGGAGGTGACAGGCCAAAAATAGAAGAATGAAAGTATAAAAGAAACGTGCATTTGGAATGAACATATAGATATGACTTCTCATTTCCCAACCTCTTTTTCAAATGAACTTTTATATTGAATTAGTGGCTGACAGCTAGCACCGTGGAAATTGAATAGACGGAGGAAACAAAAAGTCTTAGAAATGAAAGGACTCAAAAAGGGTACCGATGCGATTAACCGTTTCGTGGTTTCCGCTACGTACCGGACCTCATATTATAAAAAAGGAATATACCATGGTGATTAGCATGATGAGATGATCAAAAAGATATGCAGATATCAGTGATTCGATTGAATTATAAAATTTCAAATTTTCTACTAGCGGAAAAATGCAAGAAAAATGCTGAAAAATAAGATCGACGGAGCCAAAGATGTCCGAATTTGGAAAAACGACAAACTGACGTCTTGCTCAGAAGATGGTTTAGAATTTTTCTATGTAAAAATATTTTGGTTTTGAAAACGTTTTATTTTCAACGCTTTTTAACTGATTAAATTGAAGTGAATTTACGCGCGAAATAAACTTCCATATTTTCGGACGAAAATTTACCAGTTGCTATGTTTAACTAGACGTATTCCAAATATTAAATTTTTATTTCAAAATTTTATCGTTTAAAATTTCACAAAATTTCAACTAATTACGTTATTAAAACAGTTGAAATTTACGGGTCGTTACACCTATAAATTGTGATTATGGGTACAAATACTACATTTCTTTTACTGATGTTTATTCAAGATTCACATGGGTGTATTTTCTTAAAGCTAAGTCTGAAGTAACACAGGCTGTGATTCAGTTTATTACACTAGTTGAAAGACAGTCGAACACTTTATTGTTATGTTTTCAATCTGATGGAGGTTCAGAATACAAACCTCTTGATAAGTACTTCAAAGATAGGGGGATTCAACATAGGTTGACATGCCCATACACTTCAGAGCAGAATGGGATATCTGAAAGAAAGCACATGCACTTGGTGGAGACTGGGCTGACCCTTCTAGCTTAGGCCTCTTTACCACTGAAATTTTGGCCAGAAGCTTTTTCAACTACTTCATACTTGATTAATAGAATGCCATCCAGAGTTCTCAAGAACAGGTGCCCTATTGAAGTCCTGCAAGGTCAAAAGCCTAATTACAATGAACTGAAGGTCTTTGGCTGTCTTTGCTTCCCATATTTGAGGAATTATAATAATCACAAACTGGATTTTCGATCCAGACCCTGTACCTTCCTAGGGTATTCTTTGAATCAAAAGGGATATAGATGCCTAGACTCTAGTGGAAGAATTTATGTATCAAGACACGTTGTGTTCAATGAGGAGATTTTTCCTTTCAAAGATTTCAGCTCCCAGCCTACTAAAAAGGTTATCAGACCAAATTTACCAAGTATTCCTATATATGTCAGGAAATTTAAGACTACAGAGTCAAGGAATGATCCTATGTTTCATCATGACAACTCAACTTTTGCTGATGAAGAGGAACAGATATCCCTTTCAAATAGAATTACACATGACAGCAGTAATGAACATGGTTCAAATAATGAACATGATTCAAACAATGACTTGTCAGCTGGAGAAGAAGGAGATGGCTCTCAATCTACTACTGGGAACACTACAGTTGATAATACCTCTCATCAAGTTGATAATACCTCTCATCAAGTTACTCAGACTCAACAAGTGCCTAGACATCACATGATGACTAGGGCCAAATGTGGTATATTTAAACCCAAGACTTATAATATACTCAGTGAACCAACTTCTACTGATGAAGCTTTATCTGATTCCAATTGGAAGAAGGCAATGATTGAGGAATATGAAGCATTAATAAGGAACAATACCTGGTCACTTGTCTCTCCTCCTAAGGACAGAAATGTGGTTGGTTGTAGGTGGACATTTAAACTAAAAAGAGGAACAGATGGGAGTGTACAGAGACACAAGGCAAGATTGGTGGCGAAAGGATTCACTCAACAACACGACTTAGATTTCAAAGAAACCTTTTCTCCAGTTGTTAAACCCACAACAATAAGAGTGACTCTTAGTCTGGCTCTTTTTCATTGCTGGAAGGTAAAGCAAGTAGATGTGAACAATGCCTTCTTACATGGAGAACTGGATGAAGAAATTTTTATGGAGCAACCTCCAGGCTTTAAGCAAGATGATCATAGAGTGTGCAAACTAAATAAAGCTATCTACGGGCTTAAACAAGCTCCTAGAGTTTGGTTCAAAAAGATAAAATACTCTCTGTCAACTCTGGGGTTCAATCAATCCAAGTCTTATATCTCTCTCTTCTTCAGAATCAATGACGGTTCAATTATGTATGTGTTAGTTTATATTGATGATATCTTAATCACTGGAAATGATGATAAAGAGATACAGCTACTAATTGACTGCCTACACAACGAATATTCTCTGAAAGATCTTGGTGATATTAATCATTTTTTGGGATTAGAAGTTAGGAGAGAAACATATCAAAGTTTACAACTGTGTCAAAAGAAATATATTCAAGACATTCTTACAAAAGCAAAAATGTCAGATGCCAGGCCAATGCCATCACCAATGACAACCAATCTTCAACTATCTAAAAGGAAGGGAGATCCTTTTGAAAATCCTAGCTTATACAGGAGTGTAGTAGGAGCACTTCAATATGTAACAATCACTCGGCCTGAATTATCCTTTTGTGTCAACAAAGTTTGTCAATTCATGCAAGAACCTTCAATTGAACACTGGAGAGCTGTGAAAAGGATTCTCAGGTATTTGGTTGGAACTCTAGAATATGGAATAACTCTTCACAAAAGCAAAAACTTAAACATCACAGCATATGCAGATTCGGATTGGGCAGCAGACTGTGATGACAGGAGGTCAACTAGTGGGTACTGTGTGTTCATTGGCTTAAACATTGTCTCCTGGTCATCAAGGAAGCAACCTACAGTAGCTAGGTCCAGTATTGAGGCATAGTATAGGAGCATTACAGCAGTGTCAGCTGAGATTGTATGGATTAGGTCCTTACTGAATGAGCTAAGAGTTGCAAGTCACATCACTCCTGTCATTTGGTGTGATAATCAAAGTGCTATAGCAATATCTTCTAATCCAATTCAGCACCATCGAACCAAACACATTGAGATAGATTTACATTTTGTAAGAGAATTGATTGATGGTGGGAAATTGATTGTTAACCACATTCCTTCTGTTTTTCAAAAGGCTGATATATTGGCAAAGTCTCTCTCTACCTCACGTTTCATTAAATTGAGAGACTCACTAACCGTTGCAGATTATGGCAGAAGAAATGAAGAAGAGGGAAAAGGAAGAGATCAGTTTGAGGGGAAGAGTTAGAGCACAGCCATAGTTTGTGTACATGTACATGTACTTTCTGTATCAAAGCATATCAGTCAAGTTTATAATTACTTGTTCCTAGTCTTGTAATTTTTTGATCATTCAGTAATAAGATTGTTTGTTTCACTCCTCTTCTTTTATCAATCATACTTTCACTCAAATAGATGCAGACCCAAAAGAAATTTCATGGTACGATAAAACGATGCATATAGGTATGGAATTGAAACATCAAATTAAATTGCAAAATGAGCAGATGATGCAAGAAAGCAAAACTTTATAGCCATACGATGGAGACACAAACTCAAAGTTTTTCTTAGCCAAAATGTCAATGAGGAAAAACAAAAACCGAATTCAAGCATGCTTTCTCCAAGTTGCGAATACGTGTATAATAGAGATGTAATAGTTCAAGAATCTCTGAACTACTGCACCAATTTATACAATAGTGAAACTGCAGCTACCTTCGCACAAGTAGAGTACAAAATGATCATAAACAATTAGGGGAAAAATTATCTACCATCTCTAGTACAACTTAAAGAAATAAAGGATGCACTAAATTCAATACCTGATGCAAAAAGACCACTCCCAGATGGTTATACTTCGAATTTTTTTAAATTACACCAGGATCAAATTAAAGAAGAGATGTTTCTTATTATCACGTAAATCTTTCAAATAAGACAACCTGCAAAGGGTCTCAACCATATTTTCCTCGCATTCATTTACAAAGAAGATAAGCCCAAAGTCTTTTTGATTATAGGCCAATTGCATGTGCTAATGTAGTGCATAAGCTGTCTGCAAAAAATTTATGTAATAGATTTAAATTTTTCTTGCATTTTTTAATTGCAGAAAATTAGTCTGCATTTATACCAGGTAGAAATATTAGTGAGAACATTCTACTTGCACATAAACTTATAAGGGACTTCAAAAAGGCTGGAAAACCAAAAATGTGCATCAAGATTAACTTACAAATGGCATATGACAAGATAAACAGAGAGTTACTTATCATATGCTTGAGGGAATGGGATTCCTTCTTTCAGTTATCAAATTAATCTATGAATGCATCGGTACACATACTCTCTCTATTTTAATTGAAGGCATCCCACATGGTTTTCTATAATTCAATAGAGACTTGAGACAAGTTGACGCAGCACGGAAGTAGATCTGAACCAGCGGTCAAATCTATCCCGGATCTAATCACGAATTGCGGAAATACGAATCGATGGAACAAGATAAATTGATGAATTGATGATACCCAAATGCCCAAATCCGTTGATCTCTCGAGATACCGGATTCTAGCTATCTTCAACACATTGATCGCGCACGATACCGCGTTAGAAGATCTACGATTCTTCGACGTTGATCTCACGCACGAGATTCCGTGAATCGGCTTCAAACTCGTTGATTCGAGCGCACTCGAATATCCGAAGATGGAGAAAGGAGATCACACTCAACTTCCAATTTTAAAAGAGGCACAAAGCTTTCAACAAATTTTATTCAAAAATCAACTCATTTTACAAATGACAACACATCTCTATTTATAGGGAAAGTACAATACCACATGACTCAACACAATTACAACACGACTTAACAAACAAACAAACGACTTTACAACATACGACTTAACAACATGCGACATAACAAAACACGAGTTACAACATACGAGTTACAATATACATCACATTCGCGACATAAGAAACAGCGACCTACTGGAAGCTCGCGACTTAAGAAAAACGGCAGCGACCTAGGGCGGCTTCGTTCGCGACCTAAGGAGGCGCGGCTTCGTTCGCGACCTAAGGGGGAGCGCGATTCTGGGAAGTGACTTAAGGTAAGCCGTTTATTTTTATCTCGCGCTGCATCATCCTCCCCTGGTTGAAAAGAATTCGTCCCGAATTCACACTTTTTCCTTCTTCGAGACGCTGACTTCCATTCATTATCTGGTCTGATGCGGCTCTGGTGATAACCACTCTTGAGATTGATCTTGTCTTGACCCTTTGAAGATGCGGCTCGACATAAGGAATGCATGACATAAAGCAGACGTGGCATTAGGCAGGCGACATAAGGAAGTGATCTGAGGGAGATGACATTATGATGCTTGTGCCAATAGGAAGGTGTGATATAGAACCAAAACATGACGAAAATGCGAGACGATATAAGGAAGTTTAAAATCGCGGAGCGACTTAAGAAGTTACAACTGAAGAAGTGTGATGACTCATGCCCAGATTCTTGTCTTTCCTTATCTCGTTCAGGTGTATCATCATTTTGAATCTTCCCTTGATGTGTTGCAACAATTTCCCCTAATTGAAATGAATTCCCACTCGCTTCTTCTTTGACATGTTTATTTTCATGAAACGGTTCCAAGCAGTTGACGTTGACAACGTCAGCAGTGCGGACATGATCAGACAACTCCAATTGACAATCATTCTCTTCATCCTGTCTTTTCAACTCTTCCTGTTCTTTCGGATTCACAAGATCATACGATCCCCGCAGTAAAATAGCATCTGGTACTAGTTCAGTTTGATGTTGAATGTCCTGTACTGGTGGTAACTCTTTGGGTAATTCCTTAGGATATTCGACTTCAGACTCATTGAATTCTGATCCAACTTCCTCAAAAACCTCAAGATCTTTACTCGTTCCTTGCCCGGTCAACACAAACAATTCATTACTATTTTTCACCTTTTCAACAGACTCTTCCAAAAATACAAGACTAGTTTCTTCAGGCAGTTCCTCAGAAATCTCATCTTCAAACTCTTCAAATACTTCAACCTCTTCAGGATTCTCTAAATCAGAACTTTCTCCAGATTCAATCAACATTGATAATTCATCACCATCTTTCATTTTATTGACGAACTCTTTCAAAGATAATAAAATATCTGATTCTGCCTTCTCTTCTGTTTCACTTTCACTTTGTTCGGGCTTTTCGGAAACTAAGGAATTTACACTTGGCTGGCTCTCATCCATAAGCTCAAGTGTTAAGCAAGAATCCTCCATCATCAAGTTATTTCCCTCAACTCCGAACACAATTTCTTCTTCCATACTATCGACATCAATCTTTGGCGATGAAGAGTAATCGACTTCTACATCTACATACTTTGACGTTGAATAAAATCCCATCAACAAATTACATTCATCGTTCTCTAACTCAACCTCTTCATCTTCGTTGTCAAACTTTGGTGGTAATTCTTCGAACGATTCCGTAGGACCGACCTCTTCAAACTCTTCTAACATTGGTTTAACCTCCTCAGGAGTTTTAAGCTCTTCACTTGTCTCATACCTAACCAATGATTCAGTACTACCTTCCGCTTCTTCAACACTTTCGCTGAAAGATAATGGACTAGTCGATTCCTCTTCCTTTTCCGGCTCGCTTTCAGTAGAATCATCCACATCCTCGTTTTCACATTCTTCTACAACTAAGGTTTTCTTCTTGGGCTCCGTACATTCAATACTTCTATGGTCAGACTCCTGATAATGATAGCGCTTAATTCGGTCATCAACATTTGTCTTAGTGATTCCATGTACAACTGGTTCGTTGACTCTCTTAGAAACATTTATACTGCAATTAACACCTTTATTCTGATTGATGGGGTTTGTAGCCACACCCTTTTTTCGACTCCCTTGACTCAACTTCTGCAACTGTTGGTTCATACGAGCTTGATAATTGTAGGGTAAGAAATTTGCCTTCATCATCCTTTTCATCTTATCCCACGTGACAACTTTGGATTTCCCCATTCTCTCTCTGGTTGACTTAGTTTGTTGCCACCAATTCATAGCTCTTCTTCTCAATCTTGTAGCAACTAACTTAACTGGACGATCTTCAGGCACGTTGTTGAGTTCAAAAATCTTTTCAACCTTTGATAACCAATCAAAGAATTCCTCTGCTTATAGACCACCTTGGAATTCTGGAATTTCTGTGTCCATCCTTGACTCCCGTGTATGACCATTCTCTTCAACATTCCTATATCGATTTTGCCCTTGACCTGGATACCGAAAGTGAACACTATTACCATAACTATCTTCTTCAAAATTAGATGAGCTTCGATGTCGATTCTGAACATTGACTCTTCTATAACCATGCACGTCCTCTCTACTTCTTCTTTCATAATCACAATATGGCTTATGCTCGTAACCACGATAAGCTCTTCTTTCTTCATTCCGATAATCATGATTGTCTCGAAATCCACGATCTCGATTTATCGATAAGGATGATTCTCTCCTTTCTCTATCATAATGTGGCGACACTCTCCTTTGATTTCGATTCATGTTAGACATCATTCTCTCTACTCTCTCGAAACCCTTATTGAACCTTTCATCGATACGTTGTCCCATCTGTTCAGCATCTTCTCTCCCTTATAAATCTTGTTTGAAATCTCACGAACACCCAAATGAACAAACAACTCAATTCGAACTCCAAAAACTTCAAATCTTGAAACTTCACACCCAACGAACTTGGAAAAGTCCGTCTCCTTGCTCTAATACCAAAAATGACGCAGCACGGAAGTAGATCTGAACCAGCGGTCAAATCTATCCCAGATCTAATCACGAATTGCGGAAATACGAATCGATGGAACAAGATAAATTGATGAATTGATGATACCCAAATGCCCAAATCCATTGATCTCTCAAGATACTGGATTCTAGCTATCTTCAACACGTTGATCGCGCACGATACCGTGTTAGAAGATCTACGATTCTTCGACGTTGATCTCGCGCACGAGATTCCATGAATCGGCTTCAAACTCGTTGATTCGAGCGCACTCGAATATCCGAAGATGGAGAAAGGAGATCACACTCAACTTCCAATTTTAAAAGAGGCACAAAGCTCTCAACAAATTTTATTCAAAAATCAACTCCTTTTACAAATGACAACACATCTCTATTTATGGGGAAAGTACAACACCACACGACTCAACACAATTACAACACGACTTAACAAACAAACAAACGACTTTACAACATACGACTTAACAACATGCGACATAACAAAACACGAGTTACAACATACGAGTTACAATATACATCACATTCGCGACATAAGAAACAGCGACCTACTGGAAGCTCGCGACATAAGAAACACGGAAGCGACCTAGGGCGGCTTCGTTCGCGACCTAAGGAGGAGCGGCTTCGTTCGCGACCTAAGGAGGAGCGCGATTCTGGGAAGTGACTTAAGGTAAGCCGTTTATTTTTATCTCGCGCTGCATCACAAGTAGACCCTCTGCCCCCTTGTGTTGGCATCAAAATTAGCCGCCAACACCAATTATGTAAAAGCTCCAATATCCAATTCAATCATAGAAATATGAAGAGAAAAAAATCAAAAAAAAAATCAGAAAGCAAGTAAAAAGAGATAGGATTTATAGTGGTTCGACTAACTCCAACCTACGTCCACTTCAAATAATCTTTTTTATTATACCGAAGTTTGTTTACAGTTGCAATCCAAAATCCAAGAATAAAATTGGCAAAGTGTAGCCTAGGTTGAAGATAAATAGAAGCAAAAAAAAGATCATTTTTCTGATGCAATACCTGCTGTATTTATAAGAGAAGACATGCATTGATCGGGCTGAAATTTTGACAGAAGGTTCGGGAGACCAAGATGAGGCCACCCAAAAATTTCCAAGCCCATTGTGGCCCACAATATTGATCGGTACTAATCCCTACTAGTGTGTCCAAATAGGCTACGATTCCTATGAGGGGTGCCCCATGATGTTAGGTGCCCACTCCTCAAATTTCATGCAATTTCGACATACGGTTTGTGATATCGCATTTTCCATGAGGTATTGTTGCTTGAATTTTGATTTCAACTGATCCCTCTAGAGAGATAGGTACCGATTCCTCCAGTCTCTTCCAATTGCCATGAAGGTTCTGTATGTTGTATTATGCTTAGTCTCCAAGTTTTACGCTAATTGGATTAGTAGAACTCGAGTTATTGATCAACCTTTGTTTCAATATGTTGTGAAGGCTGATTATAGCCGATCCCTGGAGGGATAGGTAGCGATCCCCCCAACTTGCTCCAAATGATTTGCGATCCTTATGGGGTGTTCCACATATTGTAATTAGCTTTTCTTTAAAGTTTCATGTCAATTGGATCTGTAGATGTTGAGACACTGATCCATCTTTACTATAAAGTTGGGTTTAGCCGATCCCTAAAAGGGAAGAGGGTCGATCCCTCTTTCTTCATCCTTTTGATGTGCGATCCCTAGGGTAGGCTCCTTAGGGTCTCCACATCTTACTCAAAAAACTTCATGTGAATTGGACTTATGGATTTTGAGATACTGATTGTTTTCCATTGAGTTGTACTTGCTTGGCTGAAATATGTCGATCTCTTTTATACTGATCCATTTTTATATGATCCCTTTCTTAGATGAAGTAATTTGCCCATAACTTGCGCATGTAAACTCCAAATGACTTGAGATTTGAAACTTAGCCTCATGGCTCCTTGTTGTTCCATATTGATCTTAACCAGTTCGAGACAAAAACCAGGGATAACTACCGATCCCTAGGGGAGTGTTAGTTTCATACTTAGCCATTTTTTGAGTGTCATCCATCCGACTATCATGCATAGCTTTAAATATAACCGACTTCCAATCCAAATAATCCCTCTTCGAGCATCCTGTCTTGATGATTACAAAATTCATTGGCTTAAATCCAATCTTACCAAAAGACGGGTTAACACTTTGCCCCCAAAACATATCTTACGATAGAAATATGTGTTTTGAATAGTTATAAATCCAAAATCCAAAGTCCAGAATCCATAATCTAATCCAAAATCAAATCCATTTCTAGGCCAAATCCATGTCCAACCATATCCAATAACCGAGTCCACATCCGAATCCGTATCGAATAGCTAAATCCATATCCAAATCCATGACCTCTCTGGTTTCTAGCCGAGCATAGTCCATACTTGACGATTTGAGTAGGTCGATCCATCGCGTTCAGGCGAAGCGAACTACCCGTTTCCAGGCATAATCCATACCCGACGACCTTGATCTCTCCAGATCCTTATCGAGCATAATCCATACCCAACGACCTAAGCAGGTCGATCCATCGCGTTCAGGCGAAGCGACCTACCCCTTTCCAGGCATAATCCATACCTAACGACCTTGATCCCTCCAGATCCTTGCCAAGCATAATCCATACCCGATAACCTAAGTAGGTCGATCCATCGCGTTTAGGTGAAGTGACCTACCCCTTGCCAGGCATAATCCATACCTGACAACCTGTTTTGTTCATTGCATTACTACGGGTCCAAGTGTTTTGAGTTTCATTAGTTATGGTGGTTTATCGCCATCTCAAAGCATGCTTAGGGATCGTCCTCGATCCAGTACATGTGTAAATGACTTAGCCATTTTACTATAGAGTTGATTATTAGTTATTTAGTTAATGCCATCATGGGATCAAGAGATGACGACCTGAGCCCTTAAGTCGGGCTCGCTCCAATTTATGGTGAATGATGGCTACTCCTTTTCCGTCACCGCTATCCATTTTCATACAAAGTCATCTAAATCCGTGCCCTCGGTTCCATGGGGAGTAGTGCCGATCCATTTTCCTTGGCTAGGATTTGCCTCCGGTTTCTCCAATCCATATCAAGCCAGCTAGTTTTCGCTCCAAGACATGGATTCAAATTTCCAGCTATTCCAGCATCCATAAGTGTTCTCCAATCATCATTTCCATCCTACCCCCCGAGTCCGTAAAGGGATCCCAGATTATCCTTTCCAGACGAGTGTCTGCATTTCGACTGACTCCAAACTACACAGCATCAACCGTGGGTCCTCCAATAGCATGATAGTCCAGACCCGGTGGCATGCCCCCTAGCCTTTGGGGATCGGTACCGATCACTCTGGAGGGTTCGAGGTTGATCCCTATCTGTTGGCTGGGGACTGCACCCAGCTGCTCCATCCTATTCTCTAGTCCGCTTGCTCCGTTTCCATGGTTCCGATTCTGATTTTCTACAGCTCCTGCTGCTCTAACTTCATGATCCATAGCTCCAGTAGTTCCTATCTACCGGAGTAGATTCTACATCATCTTCTCCTGTCTCTTTAGCATCTGCTCCTGCATAGTGTTCACCATTGTTTCTGTCTCCTCCCTAGTGATGTATGCGTAGGTTTGATTAGCTCCAACTCCTAAGGAAGCCTCCTGACTCCCTTCACGATGGCTGCTATCCGCTACCCATCTTCTTGTAGATTGCTTCACCATTGATTTAAATCCAAGCGCTAGAGCTTTTTCAAACTCTGAATCCAAATTCCAAATCCGCAGGGGCTAGCCTTCTTAGTGAAAGCACCAAAATGTTGGTGTCAAAATTGGACACCAACACCCAATTATGTAAAAGTTCCAATATCCAATCCAATCCAATCATAGAAATATGAAGAGAAATAAATGAAGAACAAAATTAAAACAATCAGAAAGTAAGTAAAAAGAGACAAGATTTATAGTGGTTCAGCTAACTCCGACCTACGTCCACTTTCAAATAATCATTTTTATTATATTGAAGTTTGTTTACAGTTACAATCCGAAATCCAAGAATAAAATTGGCAGAGTGTTGCCTAGGTTGAAAATAAAGAGAAGCAAAAAAAGATTCTTTTTCTAAGGCCATGCCTGCTATATTTATAAGGGAAGACGTGCATGGATCGGGCTGAAATTTTGACAAAAGGTTCGGGAGACCAAGACGAGGCTACCCAAAAATTTCCAAACCCATTGGGGTCCATAATATGAATCGGTACCAATCCCTACTAGTGTGTCCAAATAGGCTAAAATCCCTATGAGGGATTCCCTATGATGTTAGTTGCCTACTCCCCAAATTTCGTGCAATTCCGACATATGGTTTGTGATATCGCATTTTCCATGAAGTATTGTTGCTTAAATTTTGATTTCAACCGATCCCTCTAGAGGGATAGGTACCAATCCCTCCAGTATCTTCCAAATGCCTACGATCCCTAGGGGAGGTTCTCTGTGTTGTATTATGCTTAGTCTCCAAGTTTTACGCTAATTGGATTAGTAGAACTCGAGTTATTGATCAATCTTTGTTGCAGTATGTTGTGAAGACTGGTTATAGCCAATCCCTATGGAGGGATAGGTACCGATCCCTTCAAATTGCTCCAAATGATTTGTGATCCCTATGGGGTGTTCCACATGTTATAATTAGCTTGTTCTCCAATTTCTTGTCAATTGTATATGTAGATGTTGAGATATTGATCGATCTTTAATATAAAGTTGGGTTTAGCCGATCCTTAAAAGGGAAGAGGGAAGAGGGTCGATCCCTCTTTCTTTATTCTTTTGATGTGTGATCTCTAGGGTAGGCTTCCTAGGATCCCTACATCTTGCTCACAAAATTTCATATGCATTAGACTCATGGATTTTGAGATATTGATTGTTTTCCATTGAGTTGTACTTGCTTGACTGAAATATGCCAATCTCTTTTATAATGATCCCTTTTTATACGATCCCTTTCTTAAGTGAAGTAATTTGCCCATAACTTGCACATACAAACTCCAAACGACTTGATATTTGCAACATTGCCTCGTGGAGCCCTCCTTATCATTCCATATCGATCTCAACCAGTTCGAGGCAGAACCAGGGTAACTACCGATCCCCTAGAGGAGTGTTAGTTCCATACTTAGCCATTTTTTGAGTGCCATCCATTCGGCCTTGCCAATTGGCGGGTTAACACCTTGTCTATTTTGTATTGCAATGGAGTACTTTTCCCTTATAATAGAGGATGGTGTTTCTCAAGGAATTCTCAAGCCTACATCCAAAATTAAACCAACTGTCTCACGTCTGCTATATGTAATGTAGTGATTTTTTTAGAAGCCACCCTGGACAGTGCAAGTGAAATCAAACAGTCAAAGGTTTATTTTAGCAAAAGTGCAGTCAATGGTCCTGAAATATTACTAGTATTAGGCATGACTGAGGTGAATCTATTAGTTAAATATTAAGGGGACCCGTTATCCTTCGAATATGTTAATGCATCACATTCATCTACATTACTTTGGAGGATAAGTATTAGGCATGACTGAGGTGAATCTACCAGTTAAATATTTACGGGTCCCGTCATCCTTTAAATATATTAATGCATCACATTGTTCTGCATTACTATAGAGGATAAGTAAAAGACTTGAAAGTAGGGATAGTAACATACTTTCTACTGCCGGAAGAACATAATTAATCCAAAAGTTATCACTCCTATAATACTCCACTAGCTACTAATCTACCATCTCCCTACTTCAGTCATTAAAAAATAGTCTTTATGTGCTAATTTTTTCTAGGGTGGAAGAATTCATAAAATTTCATGTAATATATTAAGTTGACCCAAAAATGAAGGGGTATTGGTTTGAGAACATTTTCAGATCTGAGAGTTATAGCAATTGTGAAGTTAAACTGGAATCTTCTGATAAAGAAATGCCTCTGGGTTAGATTGAATGAAAAACAAATGTATACACAAAAATTATTGGTCATTGCACATCAATAATAATTACTCAATCAGTATGAAGCATATGATGAGAAACAGCGAGAATGTTGTAAAAGTTTTTAACAGGGTGATTACTGATGGAAACACTACATCACTATGGTTTGATCCTTGGATCAATCATAAATCGTTAGTTGATTTATTGGGATAGCATAGAGTTGCAATGTTTAATATAGATAAAATAGTGTCTCACATTATACATCACAATCAATTCTACCTATACATGTTACCGGAAACAGGGGAGTTAAAGTGCTACATTACTCTTATACTGTTTGCACAAAAAATGGGCAAAAACCTCCAATCGATTAGTTATATAGCTGCAAATACGGGGTGTATAACACAACATTATATTTGTATTATGATTGATTTATAGAGACCAGATCACATATAGGTTATGTAGAAAGTAAGTTACAGTAAAGTAAAGAACACAAAGATTTATAGTGGTTTGACCAGAATGTGCCTACATCCACCGTCCATTTTTATTATTCTTCTTATATATCTTTGATACAATGTCTGAGGTACAAAATACAATGATAGGTACAAAATACATTCTGTTCAAGCGGAGCTCTTGGAGTGTAAGGTGCAACCTCTTGCTCTGGTGCTTCCTCTCGTCTTCTTAGCACATAACGCCGAGTGATATTTCAATACCAACTAAGATACTCCTCATCAGTCAGCGTAACTTCATGCTCGTATTCCCCAGCTAGGAACGGTTGTTCCATAACTCAATCATCGTTTTAAACTCATCTTCACTGTACGGAAGAGTGTAATATGGAGTAGGCTACGGTAAGTTCTAACGAAGACCAAACTGTCTCATGACTCTATCTGGCAGATGTTATGCTAGATCCCCAAAACAAAATATCATAAGTCTTGCCCGCCATAACGGCCTGTCCACTGTGCAAATAGCCAGAAGAGCATGAAACTCTGCCTTAGTATATGGATTCCATGTGACTGCATTGTAGTCTAAGGCATCAAACTCATTCTGGTAGAACGCTAGATTCCGTCTGGGGTCATTTTGGTATTCTTCGGGCCGATCCACCTGTAATAGCAAAAAGTTATACTACATATTCAAAGTTACTATGTGTAGATACAATCATACTAACAACAATATTTTACCTCGCTCCATATGGTTTTGAATTGTCGATTATTTGCCTCTTCATAGATATACGACCAACCGGAAGATAAGTCCACGACCATAGCTGTAAGAGTGTAACTTATAGTTAGTTACAGTTTACGACAATCTCAAATATGCAACAAAGAATAACTATGTCTGTACCTGAAGTAGAATCATACAGCCTCCGGCAGACCTTTGTTGTACCAACGCAACTCTCGTAAGTTCTGTATACGTGAAAGCTAGCACCGCACTACCCCATGAATATTACCGACATGAAGCGAAGTCTTCTAACAATGGGAGCCATTGAAGGGCCACTCCAGCCTTCGATCGATCACAGAATAGACATTGCGTGATGATGTGCAATATAATAGCGCGGGTGCGCTGGGTTATCTGCAAAGGAGAGGCACGACGGGGAATATTAACCGCAAATTGCTCCCTAAACCATGTGGCCACTATCGACTCATTTCCCCACTTCACGTCTTCTGGAGGAGACAAACTAAGCAAGGGCTCACACAAATCCATATAATTTCTTAGGAAATCCGGTTTTAGGATGTGATCCCCGTTAATCAGCAATCCGAGCAACATAGCTACGTCTTTCAAAGTGATGGTCATCTCACCTACTCTAAGATGAATGTAGACGTCTCCTGTCGCCATCTATCGATCAATGCTGTCAGAAGTTTCTGGTCGAGCTGTGTGTATCCCAACTTATTAATAACACCGAATCCAGCTCTGTCTAAAAGTTCCAACACGCCAGGATGAAATGACGTGACGAGCTTTAAAGTCAAAGAATGGTCAATGAAGCTGTCCGGCTCAACCGTCTGTCGATAAATAATAACAAATGCAAGCTATTATGGTATTTACCAACACTTCGCAAAATGGTAGACAGATTATATCAGCATGTACCTCCATCATATTGTTGTTGTCTGTGCGGTGTTGAGCTTGTAGGTAAAGCACGCTAGCATCGATCGGTCCGGGCGCCATTTCATCGTATTCTACCACAATAACATAACAAAATCATAGTCATACCATAATACATCCTTTTATCAAATCAACAACCGATTAAACATGTGCTCTACACGCCCAATCTACTTCGTTGTAGTATAGAACCATGGATTTGCAACTATAAAACAATTTAGCCCAAAACCCTAAATTCATAAAATCATAATTAGAGAAAAAATCGGTAGATTTCAAACCTGTAGGAGGTGCTTGAGAGGATGAGGAAGTCATTCTTCAAATTCTAGCTTGATTTAAGGAGTTTTCTAGTCAAAATTTTGAATTTTAGTGATTCGGAGGGTTGGGTTCGAAATTCTTTTCAGTGGGTTTTGAGAAAATTGGAAAATGAAGGTAGAGGGATGAAGGGAATGCAGAAAGATAGAGAGCAAAAATTCGAGCGGTATTTTGGATGCCGCGAACTGGCGGCATTCCAAATGCCGCCGGTGTATTTTGTACATTATACGTGCACTGGCAGCATTTGAAATGCCGCCAGTACACGTGGCGCCAACATGGTCAGAATTGGTTTACTTTTATAATTTGTTTAAACTTTGGCTTAAACTTGTAATTTGTTTGCAAATTTGGTCCAAATAAAAAATTTATCCTTAATTTAATTAAAGGAATATAAAATGAAAGTGTAAGATTACACACTTTTACGTGTCTAGTTACCATAAAGTGGGAAGTTCAACAAATTAATGCAGATTAAACATTACTTGCCAAAATATTAACTTGCAACTGTGAGATAAATCCTCCAGTAACAAACTGTGAGATAAATCACTGATCTAATGAGCACCATTTTCCCTACCATGCTTAAAAGTTTGCTTTCCCATTCGTATATTTTTTGTAAAATAACAACAACTTATTGAATGACATTTGATTTATAGTTAGTAATATGTTCTTAACACATATTGGAAACTAAATTCTACGTCCAATCAAAACTCATGTGTCATGTTAACAATTTTGCACTGCCACTGTATGCATAACAGTAATTGTGTTGGTGCAGTTGTGCAACAGCAACACTGTACAACTTTTGCAGTAGTACACAATTTCCGTTGCAAATATTGAAAGCCTTTATGGTTTGCTTATGTAGCATTTTCTTTCAAATTAAAGGCAGAGTATAAGACTTACAACTTAAACCAAATAGAATCTTAATATTAGACCATTTGGTTAAGTTGTATTGTTTCCCTAATAATTAAATTAGTTCAGACTTTACAAGAACAGTGATTTTACAAAATTGAATCACAATGGCTGGGAGTTGTGAATTTTGTTGATAAAATTTTGTCAAAATGACAGAGAGCCAACATTGCTGGAAGTTGTGAATTTTGTTAAAATGGCACGGAGTTGTGAATTTTGGTTCTTAAATTTAGTTTACACAAGTTCATGTCATCCACTGTCTAATTATATGAATGTTGGAGGTTATAGAGTTAGGTGTTATTCGCAGTCAAAAAATGGCACGCTTCCGCTTTCGACGCGTTGAACGTGACGAAAATAGAAGCGTGACATTTGGATCGTTTGAGTGGAAACTGAAAATCGGACCATTGGCGTCGAATGCGCCGTGCCGTTTCACCAAACGGTCATCCAATACACCCTTTCCCCCTCCAAATTTTATTCCGATCCGTTCAAGCTCTTTTTCAGGTAATTTTCTACTCTACTCTGCTTATTTTGTCTGGAACTACCATATGAATTTTATTTTATTTTGAATTTTTTTATGTTTCAAAATTTTCATTTTTAACATAATGACGCCATCTTCTAGCTCCGCTACTACTTCCACTTCGTCCTAGCCCATGGCTTTGTAGACAAAGGAACGGACGGAAGTGTTCACTGATTTATGCGTAAATTTTATGGCGGACAAAGTGCATTCCGCCAACAGATTTAACACGACTGTAGCTTTGCAATTCAATGCGTAATTTAACCTTGACTGTACCCAAACACATGAAGAACAAATGAGGCAATCAGAAGCGTCTCTGGACGATTGAAATAAACTACTAACGGTAAAAGACGGAGAATGGGATGTAGAGAATGATCGGCTTGACGGTTGCGAGGAGTGGTGGAACGGTCCTGCGCGTAGATACAGAAAATGCAGGAGAAATTCCCCGATAAAATTTAGGAAGCTAGATTAGCTATTTGGAGATTGCATATGAAAGAGCACCTGCAGGTATCAGATACCACTAACTCCACCAGCTCCACCAACTCAGTCTTTCATTACTGCCGATACAGCTTTGTATGACGATTGGATGACTGCAGACATCACACCCGTTTAGTCCAGACGTAGCAGACCGATCGAGCAGGGCAGCTCAAGGAAGCATGTGAGTGGATGGTCATTTGTTCAAAATGACCGTTTCATCAATGATGTAGCGCTTTGTTATTTTATTTTGTCTACTGTTAGTAGTGTTCAGAGGTAAGAGATTATAGAGGTTTTTCGCAGCGATCACTCAATCTTGGATGTGGTGGAGATACTCATTGATGATGAGATATTGTGATTTATGAGTTATAATTAGGGTTAGTTCCGCAGTCGTCGTTAGTTTTTCTTTTAGTTTGTTTGGCTTACTACTATTTGAATTTAAAATGCATAGGTGTGATTTAATGGAATATCGAGTTTGTATTGGTGTGTTTTATTTGCAATTATTAAACACATATTACGTAAAAATAATAATTAATTAACTATAAATTAAATACCCCGCTCAAATACACCGTTGTTCGTAGCCGTAATCGCATACCTTGTTCATCAATCTTCCCTGCTCAAATACCCCGTTCAAATACACCGCTCAAATGCTCTCCTTCTGTTCGCCGCAAACGCACCTTATTGTTCTTCGAGTATGCACACAAAGTTTCTATGTTATAGAAGTTCATCATCTCTTTGGCATTGCGACGAATCAAAATGAACTTCAAATGAATAGGAGTAAGATTTAGTGGACGTGGACTTCATTCACATATGTACAGAATTCTATTAGCGGCAAAACAAACTAATTATATTTTTTTGATAGTAAGAGTGATATTTTATTCAAGTAGCATACTTATTTTGATGTCTCAAATTTTTGTACTCGTGGCCTCTAGAACACAATCTAGAATGTCATTTCACTAACAAAGTGAGATAGTGAACCTTAACGACTACGTCCGTATTTTAATATTGAGCAACAAGCGAATGTCAGTTATATCAGCACCTTTGGTTTTAGGATGCAATTGGTATCTTAGAGAACAATGTTATCACCAACAATTTGATAAAGATGTGATTCATAATTGTCAAAACGTTCGATATTTGAATAACATAAATTGCGAAGGAAATTTTATTGCTTTATTTCTGATCAGAAATACGTAATGTGTCTGTAACCGAAGTATAGAGTAATTTTCTTGTGACTATGTCAAATATAAGCTCCCTCTGAACAAAAATATCCTTACATAAATGGTACGCCCATTTAAACAACATACTCATGAAAATCGTTGGATGATAATCCTTTTATACGCGGATCCACTGTTATGGATTTTTCCTAATATGCTTTATGAATTACAATCTATTTTGCACTCCCCCTCATTAGAAAATAACACCGCCATTTATTGTCATTGTAATGGTCGTTCATTCCCTTTTTTATATGTATATTATCCGTAGCATTGTGACAAAATTTACATTTATTTTCCACCACAAGATGCCTTATAACTAGAAAAAACATTAGTTCCATCGAGGAGGTTATAAGTGTCTTAATGACACTTTTTCTAATATAGATCATAAAATAAAATGTTATAGCCTAAAGTGGATCTTTTACTCTCTTGGCATTCAACAAATCTGAATCGTAATGCCTTATAATATCTGATCGATCCAATATTTTATTTGTTACCATATAACCATTTTATTGATATGAGATATTGTGATTTATGAGTTATCATTTGGGTCTGTTCTGCAGTCGTCGTTAGTTTGTTTTTTTAGTTTGTTTGGTTTATTTTTTTAGTTTGTTTGGTTTACTACTATTTGAATTTAAAATGTATAGGTGTGGTTTAATGGAATACGAGTTTGTATTGATGTGTTTTATTTGCAATTATTAAACGCATATTACATAAAAATAATAATTAATTAACTATAAATTAAATACCCCGCTCAAATACACCGTTCGTAGTCGTAATCGCATACCCCGTTCAACAATCTTCTCTGCTCAAATACCCTGTTCAAATACACCGCTCAAATGCTATGCTTCCATTCGCCGCAAACGCACCTTATTGTTTTTCGAGTATGCACACAAAGTTCCTATGTTATAGAAGTTCATCATCTCTTTGACATTGCGACGAATCAGAATGAACTTCAAATGAATAGGAGTAAGATTTAGCGGACGTGGACTTCATTCACATATGTACAAGATTCTATTAGCGTCAAAACAAACTAACTATATTTTTTGATAGTAAGAGTTATACTTTATTCAAGCAGGGCATTCATTTTGATATCTCAAAGTTTCGTACTCGTAACCTCTAGAACACAGTCTAGAATGTCATTTCACTAACAAGTTGAGATAGTGACCCTTAACGACTCCGTCTGTATTTTAATATTGAGCAACAAGCGAATGTCAGTCATATCAGCACCTTTGGCTTTAGGATGCATGTGGTATCTTAGAGAACAATGTTATCGCCAACCATTTGATAAAGATGTGATTCCTAATGATCAAAACATTCGATATTTGAATAATGCAAAGAAAATTTTATTACTTTATTTCTGATCAGAAATACTTAAAATGTATATAACCGAAGTATAGAGCAATGTCATGTGGTCAAATATAAACTCCCTCTGAACAAAAATATCCTTACATAAAAGGTATGTCCATTTGAGCAACATACTCATGAAAAACTTTGGATGATAATCCTTTTATAAGCGGATCAACTATTATGGATCTTTTTCAATATGCTCTATGAATTACAATCTATTTGCACTCCCCTCATTAAAAAATAATACCGCCATTTATTGTCATTGTAATGGTCGTTCATTCTCTTTTTTATATGTATATTATCCGTAGCATTGTGACAAAATTTTACATTTATTTCCATCACAAGATGCCTCATAACTGGAAAAAACATTAGTTCTATCGAGGAGACTATATGTGTCTTAATGACACTTTTCCTAATATAGATCGTAAAATAAAATGTTATAGCCTAAAGTGGATCTTTTACCCTCTTGGCATTCAACAAATCTAGAACGTAAGGCCTTATGATCTTTGATTGATCCAATATTTTATTTGTTAGCATATAACCATTTCGTTCTTTAAAGATGTCTTGTAACCATTTTGGTTACAACAAATGATCCAATTTTAGTTTCACTAAGATATCCGCCAAACAAAACAGCAATGCACGCAATATCCAGATGCATACCTGTCTTAGCGTGCACTACATTATTGACTATACAGAGCACTCGAATACTTCATATTTTAAATATACATTATAGTTCTTCATGTATTGAGAAGTAACTTCTATAACTGAGAATTATGTAACTAACACACGCGTCGTACGCGAGCTGTTATAATCTTCATAAAACTGATTTTCTATTTCTAGGTTAAAATTAAGCATTGTATGCGTATCCGCATATGTGTATATATGACAAATTCCATATAAATCTTTTGTTTCTATATAACAATATTCTTTCTAAATGTTACAAAAAGGAGTCGAGTTAAGCTAATCATCCAACTCCTCTTTCAAAGGGACAAAAAAAAGAGGCAAGCTCTTCTTGACTTTTGTTGTTTCGGTCTTCTCATGTAAATGCTGGTTGGTTTGTGGTGGAGAATTCACAAAGCCTTAACTCGTACTTTCTTAGGCATACTTTTCCAATTGCATTATTAATTCCTATACGACAGGGACGTTTATATACTTAGCTACTGTGCTGTACACATAAATAAACAAGAATAAACTGACTATTGTTTTGTTTGGTTTCTTTATACTCCAGCATAATAGTATTACAAAATATTTCGTATCGCATTACATGCAGGAAGAGTAGTTAATTATGTAAATCTTTGACGTTTTTATATGTGCACACATGACACATATGCTTTATAACGTTTCTTATCTTTTATTTGTATAACAGGTCAATATTTCATTTCTGAATAAATTTCAACTGTAGTAAGTCTCAAGTGCTCGGTTTCAAATTTATCCCAACAAAAGTACTTCACAGCCAAGTCTACTATAAATTGCTAAAATTTATATACTTCGGTTATCATTCTCATCTTCTATGTAAAGTTACCTATAATTTGTACCATTGGATTGGAATTTCATTTCTACCCAAAATAAGAACTCCATGAGTTATTTGTTTCAGTGAAATTTTGTTTTTTGAGAACATTTGCAAAAGTATTCATGACAGTCACTCATCATTCATTCTTTACCCTGTGCGCAGGCCTCCGGGGTTTGCGAGAGTCCGTTCGTACATCTCTCCGTGGGATAGACCTATTAAAATATGATCCATTTACCTTACTTATAAATGAGTTGGGTCGGTACATAAGTTGTTAGACTTTTTGAAATCAAGTCTTTTGTAATTCCTCCTGCTTGTTTCAAAACATTATGCACTTCCCCACTATTTGGATTCTGATATCCACCCAATGATGTTTATAACAGCAGGCATTAAACCCATTAGGACTGGGAGCCATTTCATTTGCAACACTAAACCCATCAGGATAGGCATTAACCATTTGTAACATGCATACTATGCAAATGCATAAATGATGCAAGTTTTAACGAGATTCACTACAACAAAGGCAGCGTATTGAATGACATTTGATTTATAGTTAGTAATGTGTTCTTAAAACATGCTGGGAATTAGATTCTACGTCCAATCAAACTCATGTGGCATGTTAACAATTTCTGCCATTGTGCACTGCAACTGCGTGCACAAGAGCAGCTATCATGAATATAAACAGCAGCACCTCTGCTGGACACCTATCTTTCAGTCGATACAAACAAAGCAATACAATTTTTCAAGATGGAAATTAATTCAAAGTTCAAACCAACATTCTCAGACAAACAAATTACATGTAAAAGCCTTCAACTCCTCATTTCTTCTTTTCCACTTCCATATTTCCTAAATCAGTCTTCAGCTTCTCATTTTCCGCTTCCATGTTTGCTAACTCCGTCTTCAGCTCTTTCTTTCTCATCTTCAATAATTCAGACTGCGCCCTAAGCGTTTTAATATCAGTCTCCATTATTTTTTTCTCTTTTTCCATATTTGTTTTGCCGTTGACAAGCGTTTTATTCTCCGTTTTCACTTCTGCTAATTTCACCTTCAATTTTTGTTCCTTCTCTTTCATTAATTTAATTTTTTGATCCAATGTGTTATTGGAAATCTGAGGCTTTTCTAACTCATTTAAAACTTCTCTACGACATTTTAAATATATGAATGTCATAATTTTTTCTACAAACGTAAGAAGTAGGTGTAGAATATGGTGCGGCCTGAAGCATGCAAATGCAGCTGAATATATTTGTTTTTGGTGCAATGTTTAATGTGAGCCTAATACTAGTTAAAGCCCAGGTAAATCTACCCATATATGTACTGTTTTCATGCAAAAACAGTGTGGGAGAAAAACAAGTGAATGTGAGAATAATGACAAGAGTTTTGCTTCAGCCACTATGAGAGATCTTGTGTAAGCTTGTATGTATCTCCATTTTGTTTCTCCATCGTGGTAAATAATAGTCACTCTCTCTTGTCCGTGGATGTAGGCTATTGCTGAACCTCGTTAAAATCTTGTATGCTTTCTCATTTTTCAGTTTTGTTTTGTTACTTTATAGTTACAATATAGATACTATCAAAGTATACTTCCGCTGTGTATAGATCAATAGATCTACAATTGGTATCAGAGCGCCCGGTTTCATTTTCTGGAGTTGTGGTGGTGTTTTGTTGAGTGTACAAAAGGTGTTTGTGTTTATTCCTGAAAGTTGTTTGTGTTAAATATGAACGAATCGAGTCGATCCGAGACTGTTGAAACTGTTCAAGCACCCAAAGAGGAGAGAACAGTTTATCATAGAGCAAGGTTAGAGGTAGACAAGTTCAATGGTACCAATAACTTTGGCTTGTGGAGGACTGATGTGTCTGATGCGCTTGAGCATTTGGATCTAGAAGCATGTTTGGGAACAGAGAAACCTGATGACTGGTCGGACAAACAGTGGGAGAAGAATCAGCGACTTTGTTTGGCCGCAATCAGGGGCTGTCTAGAAACTCATATTAGAGTGAACTATCAACATGAAACCTCGCCAAAAGTGTTATGGGAGAAGCTTGAAGCAAAATACCTTGTGAAGAATGTGGCAAACCGAATTCATTTGAAGAGAAATTTGTATCGGTTTAACATGAAGAAGGATGCAACTCTAACCGAGCACATAGATTCCTTCAATAAGCTTTTAACTGAGCTGGTCAATTATGATGAGGTCATTCCAGATGAAGAAAAGACTATATGTTTGGTGAATTCTCTTTCAGAGAAATATGAGCCCGTAATCAAGTCATTGATTCATGGCAAAGATAAGCTCACTTATGATGAAGTTGTCACCGCATTATGTAGTGAAGAATTTCGTAAGATGCATACAGATGACATCTCTAGAGAAGATAGTGGTGACACTCTAGTAGTGAGGGGTAGAAAAAATGACCGCAAGAAAAATGGTGGCCAAAATCGTGATAAAAGTAAAGGACCCTCAAAAGGAAAAGGGCGTTTAGCTAAAGATGAATGCGCATGGTGTCATGAGAAAGACCATTGGGCTAAAGATTGTCCGAAAGTGAAGGAGCAGGACAAGAAAAAGAAAAATGCAGCGAAGGTTGTGCAGTCCAACAAAGATGTAGGGGCTAAATCGGATTTTTCTTTAATCACGGTGCCTTCAATTCTTTTGGCAAAAGATGATGAGTGGGTACTAGACTCGGGAGCAACTTTTCATGTGACTCCAAATAGACAATGGTTCTCAAGTTTTACAAAATTTGAAGGTGAAGTATTGATGAGAAACCATCATTCTTGTAGCATTGTGGGTATTGGAAGCATTCGGCTAAGGTTGCATGATGGGATGATTAGAGATTGAAAAATGTGAGATGTGTGTCGAGTATGAGAAAGAATTTGATTTCTTTAGGAATGCTTGAATCAAAGGGGCTTAGAATTGATGGTCGAAATGGTGTTATGAAGGTGATTTCCGGAGCTATGGTTGTCATGAAAGGTACACGTCGTCACAACTTATATTACTTAGATGGAAGTACGGTGATTGGTGATGTAGCTACAGCTGAACAAGGTGAAGTTGCAGCTAAAGAAACTGCCATGCTATGGCACATGAGACTTGCACATCCAGGTGAAAATTCTTTGAATACTTTGATACAACAAAATTTGTTGAAAGGGGCTGCTGCTAGTAAGCTCGATTTCTGTGAATATTGTGTGAAAGGCAAGAAGACCAGGTCTCATTTCAGCAAAGGAATGCATAAATCTAGTGGTGTTTTGGATTATGTACACTCGGATGTATGGGGTCCTTCCAAAAATGCATCTTTGGGAGGTAAGCATTGGTTTGTTTCTTTTATTGATGACTATTCTAGACGTGTATGGGTGTATGTTATGAAACAGAAAAGTGATGTTCTAGAAGTATTTGTGAGATGGAAGAAAGCAGTTGAGACTCAAACTGGAAGTAAAATCAAAGAGCTTCGTTCAGACAATGGTGGAGAGTATACGAGTGATCCATTTCATAAAGTATGTCAAGATGAGGGAATTAAAAGACATTTCACTATTAGAGAAACACCATAGCAGAACGGAGTTGCAGAAAGAATGAATCGTACATTGCTAGAGAGAGTACGATGTATGTTATCAAATTCTGGTTTGAGCAAAGCATTCTGGGCTGAAGCTGTTACATATGCATGTTTCCTTATCAATCAGTTTCCTTCATCTGCATTGAAGGGAAAAACACCTATGGAAGTATGGTATGGTAAGCCTGCTTATGACTATGATATGATTCATGTATTTGGTTGTCCTGCTTGGTATCATGTGAAAGATAATAAGCTTGGTGTACGTGCTGTTGAGTCAATTTTTGTTGGCATGAAGACTGGAGTAAAAAGGTTCAAACTATGGAATCCTATTGAAAAGAAGATGATCATAAGTAGAGATGTTACATTTAATGAAGGTGCCATGTTGAAGTCAAATGATGTTAAACCAACAAAAATTAGCTCCAGCAGCCCCAACAGCTCCAACAACCCCAAAAATGTGCAGCGTGTGAAGTTTGATGTTGTAACGCAAGCTCCAACTGCTCCTGAAATGTCAAAAACTGCTCCTGAATTGTCAAAAACTACTGCTAAAACGGCAGATTCTGATGCTGAAATTGATGAAAATGCTGCTGACCTGAGTAGTACTGATGATTCAGAAGTTGAAACAGAGATGAATATGCAGAAATCAATTGCTACAAGCAGGCCAAAAAGGGATATCAAGAAACCAAGTAGGTTTCGGGACTGTGTAACCTATGCTTTGTCAGTTAATGATAAAGGAATTCCTGAAACATATATGCAAGCTATTCATAGTGTTGAATGTGAGGAATGGAAAGAGGCTATGAGTGAAGAAATGACATCTCTTCACAAGAATGACACTTGGGTTCTTACCAAACTTCCAAAAGGCAAGAAATCAATTGGATGTAAGTGGGTATATGTTAAGAAAGAAGGAGCAAAGAAGGATGAGGTCCGCTACAAGGCGAGACTAGTTGCAAAAGGTTATGCTCAAAAGGAGGGAATTTACTATAATGAAGTATTTTCTCCGGTTGTGAAACACTCCTCTATTCGCATTTTTTTAGCCTTGGTGGCACAATATGATTTGAATCTTGTTCAAATGGATGTAAAAACGGCATTTTTACATGGAGACTTAGAGGAGGAAATTTATATGTCTCAACCAAGTGGATTCAAAGCTTCCGGTGGAGAGGATCTTGTATGTAAGTTGAAAAGATCATTGTATGGATTGAAACAATCTCCGAGACAATGGTATAAACGATTTGATCGTTTTATGTTAGATCAAACTTATACTAGAAGTCACCATGACCATTGTGTTTATTTCAAAAAGCTAAGTGATGGTTCTTTCATTTATTTGCTTTTATATGTAGATGATATGCTCATTGCATCGGCTTGCAAATCTGAAATTGACAAATTAAAATGCAGGTTGTCGGTTGAATTTGAAATGAAGGATCTTGGAGATGCTAAGAAAATTCTTGGCATGGAAATTCATAGAGACAAGATGAATGACAAAGTGTGTTTATCTCAAAAGGCATATTTGAAGAAGGTATTAAAGAAGTTTGGCATTAATGAGAGCACCAAACCAGTGAGTACTCCTTTGGCTGCTCATTTTAAATTAAATGCAACTATGTGTCCTTCTTCCAATGATGAAATTCAATTTATGGCAAATGTACCATATGCTAATGCCGTGGGGAGTCTTATGTGTGCGATGGTGTGTACACGACCCGACATTTCACATGTCGTGAGTATGGTTAGTCGTTACATGCATGCTCCTGGAAAAGAACATTAGAATGCGGTCAAATGGATTTTGAGATATCTTTTGGGAACTATTGATGTGGGTTTGGAATTTGTGAGAAACATGAACAACAATCAATTATGTGCTGGATATGTAGACTCGGATTATGCTGGTGATTTGGATAAGAGACGCTCAACTACAGGTTATGTATTCACTTTGGCAAGTGGTCCTATATGTTGGAGATCAATTCTACAGTCAACAGTAGCTCTGTCTACTACCGAGGCAGAATATATGGCTGTAACCGAAGCTTTTAAGGAGGCTATGTGGCTACAAGGTTTGTTGGATGACATGGGAGTGGTGCAAAATCAACTTGCTGTGTATTGTGATAGTATGAGTGCTATTCTCTTAGCAAAGAATCAAGTTCATCATGCCAGAACAAAGCACATAGATGTGCGTTATCATTTCATTCGAGAAGTATTAGCTGAGAATCGAATTTTGTTGGTGAAAATTGATACAAAAGAGAACCCGACTGACATGTTGACTAAAGTAGTTCCAAGTGTCAAGTTCAAGCATTGTCTTGAATTGATTAATGTGCTTGATGTTTGATAGATGATACCCAGATTGGGTGGAGGTTCTTCGGAACATTATGAAGTCTCATTTTGAGACATGTGAATGAACTACGACAGCTTGATCCTTTGGGTACGTAGGCAGCTACTATGTGGTGCAGCTGATTATGAGGCAAATTAGAGTGGTTTGTATGTGATCATCTCATGCTTTTGAGCATGATCTCAGGTGGAGAATTGTAGAATATGGTACGGCCCGAAGCATGCAAATGCAGCTGAATATACTTGTTTTTGGTGCAATGTTTAATGTGGGCCTAATACTAGTTAAAGCCCAGGTAAATCTACCTATATATGTACTGTTTTCACGCAAAAACAGTGTGGGAGATAAACAAGTGACTGTGAGAATAATGGCAAGAGTTTTGCTTCAGCCGCTATGAGAGATCTTGTGTAAGCTTGTATGTATCTCCATTTTGTTTCTCCATCGTGGTAAATAATAGTCACTCTCTCTTGCCCGTGGATGTAGGCTATTGCTGAACCACGTTAAAATCTTGTGTGCTTTCTCATTTTTCAGTTTTGTTTTGTTACTTTATAGTTACAATATAGATACTATCAAAGTATACTTCCGTTGTGTATAGATCAATAGATCTACAGTAGGTTCTGCACTAATGGTAGAAGATTCTGATATTTCTCCTCGAACTCGATAAAACATGATAATACTACAATGAAAAACGTCTCTAAAAATAAAGATGTCAATGCTAACTCTAAAAAAAATAGTTAAAATGTCAACAACACTACCTTGTAAAAAAAAGCTAAAAATCTATAACAATATTTTACCTTGGACAGGGTATCCTGAAGATCCCATATCATGCGAGCGTAAAAGACAGTTGCGTGAATTGCCACTACACCAGCGCAAATCATGAACGAGAACCATGTGGAGCATCCTTTTTAGTTATGGAGTATACTACAACTAGATCGATCACGGATGCAACGAACACCAGAAAGCCGATACATGTGACAGTCGAGTTAGTAAACCATGCACAGACCTAAATTTAAGAGGCATGTCATGACTAAGGAAAGAGAGGAATAGAGATGAAAGATGATTTAATGGCTAAAAAAATCGTATTGAAAGATGATATTGGAATCTGAAACTTGTCAACAAATGGTCTTAATGGTCCAAATAACATATCATATATAGTGAAAAGAAGGAAATGGTTGAGAACAGAGATGAAAGATGATTTACCCGTTGGCTCAAACAAACAGCATTAGCAGCAGGTTGTTCGTCCCTAACACTAGTAGCTGCACCAACACGGATCGAAACAGACCCAGTCCCTTAACCAGTAGAAGCAGCATTAGTGGAGGAGTTAGCTTCAACAGGAACAGCAGCAGAGCCTTCATCAGAAGCATCAGATGACATTCCAATTTTATTGCACAAGACTGATGAAGCTTGTATTAATTTGGAGTGAATAGAGAATGAGGAAGACAATGAGATAGTTAAGCTTTATATAGAAGAATATGAAGGAATAACGCAAACATATGCATGAGGAATACACCAAGATAGTCAAGCTTTATGTAGAAGAACATAAAAGGGACGCAAAATGCAAAAACAAATCCGCTTGAGAGCTTGAGAGTAGCAAACCTCAAACGTGTTGAAATCATTGAATAATTTGGAAAAAAATTCAAAAGAAGAAGAGGGGGAGAGGGAAAAAGGGGAACACTCCGCTTGAGAGCTTTATAGTATCGTTTACGAGAGGTTTTGAAAGTATCGGTTTTGACCGTTAATGATCATATCGATTTTGATTGGTTTACATGAAATGTTGTTATAGCCGATCAATACATACTTGAGAGTTTAATATACACCAGTAGTAAACGTTTTCCACTAAATTAATATTACATGTATTCTTTAGTTTTGTGAGGACTAATTTCCCAATAAGATTAGTAAGGATATACTTGAAAAATAAGTTAGAACCCCTCAAAATACACAAATTTGATTGGTTGAGAATTGTCATTAAAATTACACTATAGTGGTTTATAACCAACGATAACCGGTGTGAAAAAAAGTTACAAGTAACGATTGCCATTAAAATTTCGTTTGAGATTTGCCATAATAATTTCCTTAAGACTTTATTTCAAGCCTTCCAAGATACAACAGGCGATGATCTGAAACGAATTATTACAATACTTTGATGTTGTAAAAGTCTTGTATTATTGAATTGATAATATTCAGATTAGATTACAAGATACAATAGGCAACAGTATTTATACAGAACAAAGTAAAATGGGCTAAAGGCCCAGATGGAGGCTGCCTATCCGATTCATAGCTGGGAAAAGATGTGGGCCATTGATCTGTCTGAACGGTCACGATTTGGTTTGCTTGATGATTCGGATTGATAAATCTGTGTTAGTTACTTTATTATGCTCCCTCAAACCAAACTAGGGTTTCATACTTCTTTCTCTTCCATGGCGGCTCGGCTAACACTGAGTTCGTCTCTGAAACGAGTAAAGTTTCTGGATGAAATAGCCTTAGTTAAAACATCTGCGCGTTGATAGAGAGTGGGAACATGTTGAATTTGTAGCTTTCCAGTTCTTGTTTGTTCATGAACAAAGTGAAGATCAATCTCTAAATGCTTCATTCTCGAGTGCTGAATGGGGTTCATGGATAGCGATATGGCACTCAGATTATCAACCCAAATTATTGGCTTCTGATTGATCTCGATCCCTAATTCTTTGAGTAAGGTGCTAATCCATATAATCTCAGTCGTGGTGCTTGCAATGGCACGGTATTCTGCCTCCGTGCTTGATCTCGAGACGGTGGCCTGCTTTTTGGTGCACCAAGAAATGGGATTTTTACCGAGGAAAACATAGTACCCAGTGATGGATCTTCTGTCATCCAAGTCGTTGGCCCAATCCGAATCACTATAAGCATGTAAACTTAAATTTCTGCAAGGTATTAATCTTAACCCATAATCAATTGTCCCTTTGATATACCGTAGAATACGTTTGACTGCACACCAATGTTCGTTAGTTGGGGCTTGCATATATTGGCATACCTTGTTAACACTAAAACTGATGTCGGGTCTAGTGATAGTAGCGTATTGAAGAGCCCCAACAATACTCCTGTATTGTTTTACATCTTCAATGTGTTCACCTTTGTTCTTTCTTAGTTGAAGGTTGCTGGTCATAGGAGTGGGAAGAGCTTTAGCCTTATTCATGTTAGCTCTAACTAGAATGTCAGACATGTATTGTTTTTGTGATAGGATGATGCTTGAATCTGCTTGCCTTTGAATTTGTATGCCCAGAAAGTAGTCTACATCACACATGTCTTTTATGGCAATTTGTCTGTCCAAGTACTTTATGACTAGCTCTATTTCTTGTTGATCATCACCTATGATAAGAATATCATCAACATAAACTAAAATGTAGATGCTATTACCCTTTTCTTTTCTAGTATAGAAGGAGTTGTCAGATTTAGTGGCAGTAAATCCTAATTTGACTAGTATGCTTTTCAGTTTCTCATACCAAGCCCTTGATGCTTGTTTTAAACCATAAATGGCTTTATGTAGTTTGCATACTTTACTGCTGTTGGCTTCAGTGCTGTAACCTTTAGGCTGCTGCATATACACTTCTTCCACCAAGTCCCCATTTAAGAATGCATTGTGAACATCTAATTGTCTTATCTTCCATTGCTTATGCATAGCAATGGTTAGTATAATTCTGATGGTGGCTGGTTTAATGACTGGAGAAAATGTCTCTTTGAAGTCAAATCCAAATTGTTGGGTATATCCCTTTGCCACAAGCCTGGCCTTATACTTGATGATACTGCCATTAGCATCTCTTTTAATTTTGTATGTCCACTTGCTTCCCACAATATTCTTATGCTTTGGTGGGTCAACTAAGGTCCATGTTTGATTTTTAATTAGGGCACTATATTCTTCATCCATGGCTTTTCTCCATTTTGTATTTTTAATTGCTGAATCATATGATGTTGGCTCTATCTCAACAAGTTGGGTGCTGTATGCTTTGGGTTTAAAAATCCCACTCTTTGATCTGGTAATCATGGGATGTTGAATAGTGGATGAATGTGGCTCATGATGAACATCATTTGTTTCACTTGTCATGTCTTCATTGTTATGATTTTGTTGAGGATTTTCTTCATGTTGTTCATGGTTTTGATTTTGTTGTGTGTCTATTTGCTGATCCTCTTCATGTTGTAGATTGCCTGTAGTGGCATGTTTATTAAGTCCGCTTGCTGCTGTACCTTTTTGAGCTTGAACTTCTGTGCTAAACCATTCTGACAGATCTGATATGTGACCTGTGATGGCTTGGTTTGCATCAGTTTCTTGATTATGTTTCTCCTTTCCTATAAAAGGAAAAACATCTTCATTAAAAACAACATGTCTAGAAATGTAAGTTCTACCTTGATCATCTAGACATATGTATCCCTTTTGATTATGTGCATATCCTAAAAAGATACATTGGCTAGATCTTAGGCTTAACTTATGTTTGTTATAGGGTCTAAGGTAGGGAAAACACAAGCATCCAAAAGTCCTTAAAATTTTATAATTTGGTTTAATGCCGAATAACTTCTCAAAAGGACAAACTTGGCTTAACACTCTTGTTGGCATTCTATTAATAAGATAAACTGCTGTGGCAAATGCCTCTCTCCAATATTTCATTGGTAAGCCTGCTTGTGACAAGAGTGTTAATCCAGTTTCTACTATGTGTCTGTGTTTTCTCTCAACCAACCCATTTTGTTCTGATGTGTGGGGACATGTTACTCTATGTATGATTCCTTTCATATCAAAGAAATCCTTTAAGGGTTTGAATTCCCCCCCACCATCAGTTTGTATGATTTTCACACTACTATTAAGTTGTTTTTCAGTGCAAGTAATGAAATGTTTTATAGCATTACATGTGTCTGATTTTTCCTTTAAGAAGTATATCCATGTATATCTTGTGTGTGCATCAACAAGAGATAGATAATACCTATCTCCTTTGGTGGAATTATGTGGTGATGGTCCCCACAAGTCTGCAGCAATCAGCTTCAGTGGCTTTTCATAGATAGTTTCAGAATTTTGAAAAGGTAACTTGTGACTTTTTCCAATTTGACAGTGTGTGCATATAGATAAATTGTTTAGGGATGAAAAAGAAATTTTATTACTGTTCAATACTTTCTTAACTACATCATAACTAGGATGCCCTAGTTTGCAATGCCATAGGAAAATATCATCATGTTTGTTATGATTTAAGCTAGTACTATTACACCATACAACACTATTACAAATATTTTCGTTTCTCATGTTGCAGAACTTGTATAGGCCTTGTTCCAGTTTACCCTGTAACAATATATTTTTGCTTAGCAAATCTCTAACAAGACAAAACTTGGGGTGAAACTCAAAATATACATTATTTTCCTTAGCAAATTGAGAGACACTGATTAAATTCTTTTTGATACTTGGCACTCTTAACAAATTATTAAGGTAGAGTAGCCTTGTACCTTTTATAGTGCTTGTCCCTATGTGAGATATATTTGCAGTTTCACCATTGCCCATTAAAACAGAATTTTTACCTGTGTAGCTTTTGTTCCCCAAATTGAGATTTTGCAAATTGTTGGTGATATGATTTGTGGCTCCTGAATCTGGAAACCATTCAGCTGTATTGATGTCATCAGTCTTGTCATCACCATCCCCTGAGTTATCTGTAGTGTTCTTTGCTTGATTACTGGTCTGTGCTATGTTGGCTGTTGGTTGCCTGTTAGACTGACCTTGTTGAGCTGCATTGTAGTCTTCCTTGAATCTGAAGTAACATTTATTTGCCATATGACCAAATTTTTCACAAATTTGGCACTTGACTCTATTATTGTTTGGAAACCTTCCCGTGCCTCTGCCTCTTTGAGTGCTGCCTCCCCTTGAGTTTTGATTGCTCTGGTTGTTTCTTTGACCTTTGTTCTTTGTTGTAGAAACATAATTTGCAGAGTAATCTTCTTGCATGAGTTTTCTTTGTTCAACTCTTCCTTCATGAGCGAGGAGGGCTGAGTGGACATAATTAAGATCGGGTAGGACTTGTTGTGTGGTAATGAAAGTTACTAAAGATTCATAATCTTGATCTAGACCATTGGTGATGATGAGAATCTGTTCACTGTTAGAAATTTCATGTCCAACTGCTTTTAATTTGTCACAAAGATTTTTAATCTTCGCCAGATATTCCCTCATGCTCATGTCATTCTTTCTTGTATTTTGCAATTCTCTTCTATAGTGCATGATTCTTGCAGCTGATTGTGAATTAAAGATCCTCTCAATTGATGACCATATTTCATAAGATGTGTAGCATCCAACGAGTTGTGACAAAAGACTTTGACTGACTGATGAAAGTAGCCATGATGCGAGCAAATTATCTTGTTTTTGATATAAAGAATAATCTGGGTTGCTGACAGTATTACCCTTATCATCTGTTGTGTTGATGGGTGGAATCACCTTGGTTCCTTTGACATAATCTTGCATATCATACCCTCTTAATGCTATTTCAATTTGGTATTTCCATGTGATGTAATTATCCTCATCTAATGGTGTACTTATTGCTTGATTTTTAGGTTTGATCAGGAAGCAGTCAGGTTTTTGATCATCTTTGAGTCTGCTACCTGTGTTGGCTGATGTAACTTCATCTTCTTCGTGGACCATGATGAATCAAGAAATCTGATATGCCTACTTTCTTGATCAAGAAGTGGATCTTGAGTGATGCAGATTAAATGGTATCACAAATCTGGTGGAAGGGGTACACAGATAATGTGTATTACTGTTTTATTGCAAAACAGTAATGCATATAGTAAAGAGATATCCTTGTAATATCTCTGCTAGACGAAAATGATGCAACTAGAGGGAGAAATGAAGATCCTGAATCTGATCTCCTTCTTGGATGGCACAAAGGGTAAGATAAAAAAAACTGATAGAATCAAGATTCTGCACAGATATCAGAAAAGCCTCCCCGATGATGACAACTTTTTGAGGGGAGCCAAATATGATTCAAACTCTGCTTGAAAAAGAGAGCAAAGTGATATGGCCGTTAGGCAGTTTGCTCTGATACCAAAATGAATTATTACAATACTTTGATGTTGTAAAAGTCTTGTATTATTGAATTGATAATATTCAGATTAGATTACAAGATACAATAGGCAACAGTATTTATACAGAACAAAGTAAAATGGGCTGAAGGCCCAGATGGAGGCTGGCTATCCGATTCATAGCTGGGAAAAGATGTGGGCCATTGATCTGTCTGAACGGTCACGATTTGGTTTGCTTGATGGTTCGGATTGATAAATCTGTGTTAGTTACTTTATTAATCTGTACGAGATTGTGATGAATACGATTGCTTTGTGATATGAGTTTGCTTTGATTTGAGAACAGAACGAAGAAGAAGAAATGGAAAAGGATTAGGAATGTGATCAGGATTCCCCTCCTTTTATAGTCTTCTTTGGAACGGTTATATCCGTTGGAAAAGGTTGTGTCTGTTCATTTCAAACTAACAACCATTTGCAACGTTTATTAAAAACACATCCATTCAGTCTTACGGGCCCGGTTCGGTACGGGACAGTCTTACGGGCTCGGTACGGGACGGGCGGACGACGCACGCGTATTAAACCATGGTCATATAAGTCCTCCCCTCGCACAAAATTACTTGACCTTAAAAGTCAATATACGCTAATGGAGAAGAGTATATAAAAATGAAAACTTCTTTATTTTTGACGATGTGGGACTATATTTTCATTCACCTATGCAAGAATCTCTAACATCTATATCATATACGAACCTAATCAAATCATAGCATCTAATAAAAATGAATAGAAGTATTAAAGCATATCGACGAAGGGCTTGGTGTGAGGTGGAGGGTCATGCTTGCGGCATGGTTGGCTTTTGATGGGGATACGGTAGTGGTGCTTGAGGCGGTGCGTAGGAGCCGGTGCTTGCTGCGGTGGCACGATGCTTGGGGAGACGGTGCTTAAAAAATCAAGGTGGTGATTGGTTGCTTAGGAGAGGCGGTGGCTCCAGGCGACGTTAACGATGAGGCGACAACTACAAGGCGGCGAGCAGCGTCAAGTTGGCGGGGGCTACAAGGCGGTGGTGCTTTCTTTCTTTTATTTATTTTGTATTTGATTGTAATGCGAATGAAATAGCGTCGGCTCGGAGTATATAGCTGAGCGACGCTTTATCGACGCCATGTCGACGTCTTTTTAAAGGCACCAACAACGGTAATAAGTTGTAGACAGTTGTATACCGATGTCTAACCGACTCCCTGTCGATGTCATTGAATTAGCGTTGGCGGTGCATCGATAATAACATGTGTGTATTTGGTGCATTTTCTAGCAATGTGATATTACCATCCAAGTAAATCAAATAGCACATATAGGTACCGTTTGCAGCTTTCCCTCATCTAGTTAAAGTTTGCATTGTGTCGGACGCATCTGACGCGTTATTGTTATGACCCACCATTTTATCCTGTTAAAACGAACGGATCAAAATGTCATATTGACATCGAAAGTGTCGGACGACGGAATTGATTAATTACAATTACCTCATTTTCAAACCCATATTAATTTCTTATCTCTTTCCAACGTTCTCTTTCGAGTACTCCTTTGAAATGTTCATTTCATAGCCTAAAAACGCATTTTTCTTTCTTGACGAACGTTTCCCATGCCTTTTTTTTGTTGTGGCAAAAATAAGACAACCATGATGGTAACTATTACTATTATAGCTCTAATAAACCGAATAGTACAAAAATGATATGCCCCTCCTAGTACATGAACCACTGACTTTAAAACTTATGAATAATCAACTAAACATAAATTGAAAACTTAATACGATGTTCTATCATGCATCAGTAAATGGTCATATTAATAATCAAACTAAGGTCGAAATATTGTTAAAGTTGCAAGGTGACACTGATCAAACCTATAACTAAATAACCTTTTTTTATTACTGCATGCGGATTTAGTAGTTGAAAAATTCTATTCATCATCCCCAACATTCATATTAACGTCTATTGCAAAGTTGTTAAGTAATTTAATAAATATGAAACTATTGTCAAGAACAAAATTTCTCAGCGTTTTAGCCTGAAGAACGGATCTTCAATATTTAGTTCGGTAGCAGTTTTAAAAGTTATTTAAGTATCAGTTTTTATTATTGATAGCAGTTTTTAGGTATCAGTTTGTAGTTATCGGTAGCAATTTTTTGATATCCGTTTTTAGTTCGTTATAGCAGTTTTGAAAAAATGTTTTTCTTTATAAATAATTTTGGAAAAATGTTTGTCATTATAATTAAATTTTAGAAGAATTTTTGTCTTTGTGGTTAAAATATTGAGATCGTGCCCTTGAGGTTAAAAATATACAAATTTTTGTTCTTTAAATTAATTTCCCTTAATAAAGTACCTGCATTAAACAAACGGCACTGTTCAATTTTTTTATGTGACAAAATATGTTTTTTTTCTTAAAGAAAAATTGTATTAAAAATTTCTAACATAAGTGTCTACTGCAAATATACAACTCGATGTTACCCATAATCACAAGGTTGCCATTTACCCTAAAGATAACTAAATATAGTTAAAGTTATAAGTTGATATCTTATTGGTTAGGGCTCTCAACGAGTATCCTAAAAATTCAAAATCCGTACGTATCCGTATCCTAAATATAAAAAATTATCCGATATTCGAAAAATGGATACGGATATGACCGTATTCAATAATTATCCGTCCGGTGTTTATCAATATTATAATTTTTTTTTGTATTTTAGCATATAAAATTATTGTCGTTTACTATTTTATTTGGATATAAAAATTTAATATGTTATAAAAATCAATTTTTATAATTTAAGATTATTTTTCTTAGTGTATTTATTATTTTATATATATTTAGTACAAAAATGTATTTATAATAAATCAAAATTTTCTATTTATATGTTCAGATTTATTTGTTGTGGACTAGTCTAAGAATATCCGATATACATTCGATATCCTTCTGCATCCGCGAATACGGATATCCAATATCAAAAAATGCTTTCAAATACAGATATACAAATATGGTACCATCCATATTCGAAACTATCTGTTAACAGACCCACTGTCAGCACTCAATAAAAAAAACTACTGCAATGTGCCGAGAACCTTTTAAGCATTGCTAGACAAACCTGGAAACTGATAAGCGTAGGAAAAAAACATGCAAAAAACAACAGTCGCTCAAAGCAATGCAATTGAATGTTCTGAAAATAACTTGAGAAATATCACGAAAAAAATGGAATTAGTTAAAATATGATAATGAAAACAATGTACTCTTTCATGCCAAAACGAACACCACAAGTTATGTTGACTATTTACAACTACATCTACGAGGATAATGTTTGCTGGGCGAGAAAGAGGGCATAACCTCTTCGAAGAGGATTTTTGCAGAATTTCTAGAAAATTTATACCGAAAGTCGAACCATATAAATGACCGAAGGTTTAAGTTTTAGATGGTTCTAGGGCTGTTATGATAACATTAAATTTACCATTACCATATCATTACCGGTCAATCGGTTACCATTTTAAAGTAAAGTCGGTATACCAGTATAAGCGGTATGGTAACGGTAAATTTACCATTTTCTACGGTAAAACATCGGTAATATTTTTTCAAAACCAACAGTAACGGTAATTTACCAGTCCGTTCATAATACATTGATACTCATGTAAAATGTTGTATTACGGACGTTTAAAAACAAAAAATAGTTCAATTTATTTCAGTAATTCAACTCAAATGATCATAAATACACTTCTTTTTATGTCCTTTATTAAGTGACCTAATGAGATATATAATGAAGTATCGTTCAATGTAAAAATATATCAACTTATTATTTTTCTAGACAAACGGTAATTTACCATTACCAGTGTAACGGTTATCAGTTTATCGGTATACCAGTCAATCGGTAACGGTAACGGTAAACAATTTTAGTTTACCAGTAAAAACGGTACGGTAATGGTATTTACAAAATGGTAACAGTAACCATTACCATAACAGCCTTAGATGGTTCAATCGGTCAAACCATCGAAACTGTGGATTATTTAAAAAAGATTTACACATTTAAATACAAGCTATACGCACAAATATTAAAATAAAAATATTAAGTAAGCGATCTGTAGATAGTCTTCAAGGTTTGCATGTAATATGGTGGAGTTTGCTCTCTAGATTTTGGAGACGATTATGATTTTGAAAATGTAGATTTGTAATCGGTCCGGGCGCCATTTCGTCGTATTCTACCACAACAACATAACAAAATCATAGTTTTACCATAATACATCATTATATCAAATCAACAACTGATTAAACATGTACTCTACGCGCCCAATCTACTTCGTTGTAGTATAAAACCATAGATTTGCAACTATAAAACAAGTTTAGCCCAAAACCCTAAATTCATAAAATCATAATTAGAGAAAAAATCGGTAGATTTCAAACCTGTAGGAGATGCTTGAGAGGATGAGGAAGTCATTCTTCAAATTCTAGCTTGATTTAAGAAGTTTTCTAGTCAAAATTTTGAATTTTGGTGATTTGGGGGGTTGGGTTCGAAATTCTTTTCAGTGGGTTTTGAGAAAATTGGAAAATGAAGGTAGAGGGATGAAGGAGCTGCAGAAAGATAGAGAGCAAAAATTTGAGCGGTATTTTGGATGCCGCGAACTGGCGGCATTCCAAATAATTTGTTTAAACTTTGGCTTAAACTTGTAATTTGTTTGCAAATTTGGTCCAAATAAAAAATTTATCCTTAATTTAATTAAAGGAATATAAAATGAAAGTGCAAAATTACACACTTTTACGTGTCTAGTTACCATAAAGTGGGAAGTTCTGTTAGAAATAGTCAATATAATGTTAACCATATGTTCCTATTTATATGTTAGTGCCTAGAGTTTAGGAAGTAGTGGTTATTTTCCTTTTATTTAAAGCTTTGTACGTAGTTCTTATCATCAAGAGAATAACAGAGAAATAACAATGTAGTCCTTTTGTGCTTTACCGTTGTTCCTCTCTCCCTTCTCTTTATATCAAATTCTAACATGGTATCAGAGCTGCGTTGAGAGATGGGTAGATAGCATTCTATAAAGTCAAGAAACTACTGTTGCCAACGATAAATTGGTATCCTCCTCTTCCATCAATACCTTCTCAATATATTCTCCTCATCGAAATGAAATCACGCATCTTCCTTCCATTAAAATTCCAATCTTTCTTCTTTGAATTCGACCCCGATCCAAGAACGAAATCGCATCACTAATCCACAACCAAAAAAAAATGGCCTTCACCGTCAAACCATTTTCAGATCTGATAATACTCGAGTTTTGATGTCAAAGTATTATCCCGTTGATATTATCTGGACTGCCTAGAACTGAAGTGCTTTAGTAGGCGGAGTTTGTTCGTCAATCGGATGTATTCAGGAGGAGTGTTGATGGCTGGGGTTGCTCATCTCTCTAGAGTTTGTGTTGCCTATAGTTGAAGCTCGTGTCTAGAAGGTTGCTAGGGTTCGTGCTAAGACAGTTCGGAAAACTGCAATGTGAGAACTTGTGTTGTCAGAAATCTGAAGTTGAAGCCTGAACTAGATTGCTTCAGAAAGTTGCTGTGTTGTTGGTTGAATTCTGCACAAATACAGAAGCTTTTCTCATTGTTGATCTTTTGTTGAATGGTGAGGACGAGGCTGAATTTGGCTTTGTTTGAATGTAGATAGGTTGTAGTGTGCTTGCGTAGTTGGGTTTGCTGCTGATGGGTTGTGATGAGTGTGAGTTATGGAGGATGGATTCCAACTGACACGGAGGTTGGCTGCGACGAGAGGCGAGTTCTTTGCAAGTTTGGGTTCTGGCACATGGATTTGCATGCAGTGGTTAATGGTGAGGCAGTTTCAAAGGAGGACAACAAGCGTTGGGGGATGCTCAGATTTCGGATCTTGTGGGAGATGCCAGAGTTATACTAGTGGATGAAGCTTACAAGTGGAACTATGTATGTGGTTTGCCATGGAATCAAGGTGGAAATGCTGGACCAGCCTAGTTATGCGAGCAAGAGCAAAGTGTAAATTGTTTTGCAGTCAAAGGTACTTTAAAGTTTGGTGTTGTTGCAATTTAATTTAAAAAAATGAAAGGTATGAGGTAGTGGGTATTAAGAATATGACAGTAGCAGCATCCATTTTGTTTGAATTGTTGGCGATGAAGCAATGGAAAACTTGTTGGTTAGAAGTGTGATGATGGTGATTGTATTAAGTGTTGCTGTAAGTGTGGTTCCGGTTGATGTGCTGATGGCGTTTGACAGGGAGCTTGGTTATGAACTATGTGTTGTCGAAGAGGAAGGGAGATGCAGTAGTTTGAAGTAGATGATGGGTTTGCAACGGAGAGACTGAAGAAGGAATTTTGTGGTGGACGTTGATGGTAGAGGTTGACTTGTTGTGGGAAGGCCTGTGTGATGGGCAACAGCAGTTGCAAGGTAGAAATGAGAGTATGTGCACCAGTTTTGTACTTGCAGAGTGAAACTGTTGTTCAAGATAGTGATATAGTAGTGGGTTCAAGGAAGTTTATATCTAGGCAGATGGTTTGTATGTACGAGTTTAGGTAGAAGTTTTGTGGGGATGTAGTTGTTTGCAGTGGAGAAGTTGATGGATGGTGGTAACAACAGCAGTAATGTTATGAAGGAAGTTTGGCACTGTGGAGTTCTAGTATATAACAGTGGGTGATAATGTTGAAGTATGATGTGCACAGGTGCACTGGAGGGTGCAGGGTGAACTTTCAAGAGGTTATAGGCAGAGAATGGTTGATGTGGAGGAAGTTAGAAATGATGATGTGCAAGTGTTAGTGTTGTGATTGAGCTGATGAAGAGTTTGTTTTTCAGATGTTTGTCGCAACGGTGATGTTGATGTTAGCATGAAGAAGACGTTATGCAAAACGTTGGTTGCAAAATGTTGGTAGTGAAGAAAACGATGTCGGATTATGAGGTTGGACAATTCGAAGAATGCTCGAAAACTGTTTGATGATATGCCTAAGAGAAGATAGGCATGGCTACATGTGAAGTAGGTAGAGTGATGAAGATTTGGTTTTGTGTCATCCAACAAGTAAGGAAGAAGAGCCGCGGTTCTCACTTGTTGGGGAGATGGCAGATATAAGGGATGACCCGAATGGAGAGGTCAGTGGATCCCTAAGAGTAAACCAAGAGTATTTGTTGATGGTTAAAGTACCAATCAACGTGAAACAGTTGAGCATGCCCAACCAGGTAGAGATGAAAGTTATGACCGAGTTCGTATGGAAGACGATGAAGAAATCGTGTTGTAAACTGAATGTTGTATTGTAAACTGAATATTAGCACATTCAGTTTAAGGGAGGGTGTTAGAAATAGTCAATATAATGTTAACCATATGTTCCTATTTATATGTTAGTGCCTAGAGTTTAGAAAGTAGTGGTTATTTTTCTTTTATTTAAAGCTTTGTACGTAGTTCTTATCATCAAGAGAATAACAGAGAAATAACAATGTAGTCCTTTTGTGCTTTATCGTTGTTCCTCTCTCCCTTCTCTTTATATCAAATTCTAACAAGTTCAACAAATTAATGCAGATTAAACAATACTTGTCAAAATATTAACTTGCAACTGTGAGATAAATCCTCCAGTAACAAACAGTGAGATAAATCACTGATCTAATGAGCACCATTTTCCCTACCATGCTTAAAAGTTTGCTTTTGCATTCGTATATTTTTTGTAAAATAACAACTTATTGAATGACATTTGATTTATAGTTAGTAATATGTTCTTAACACATATTGGGAACTAAATTCTACGTCCAATCAAAACTCATGTGCCATATCAACAATTTGTGCACTGCCACTGTCTGCATAACAGTAATTGTATTGGCGCAGTTGTGCAACCGCAACACTGTACAACTTTTGCAGTAGTACACAACTTCCGTTGCAAATATTGAAAGCCTTTATTTGCTTATGTAGCATTTTCTTTCAATGTTTTATTTTTGTATTTTCGCAAACATGTATTGAGTTACCATGACGATACGCAGATGAACTAACAGCAATTTCATTTACTGCCATAACGAGCTGGCATTCTCGACTTTGTTACCAAAGTATTGGATAGGTCGGTCTTGCACATTATGGAACCATATATCAAATTAAAGGCAGAGTATAAGACTTACAACTTAAACCAAATAGAATCTTAATATTTGACCATTTGGTTAAGTTGTATTGTTTCCCTAATAATTAAATTAGTTCAGACCTTACAAGAACAGTGATTTTACTACCACTAGCACTAAATACGTACATTAAGTATTAACTGTGATCTGAACTGTGATTTCAATGGAAACACAAAGAAAGTACCCACATAAACTATGTCATGAATATAACATCAGCACGACACCCGTCTTTCACTCAATACAAACAAAGAAACACGATTTTTCAAAATGGAAAGTAATTCAAAATTTCAAACTAACACTTTTTTAGATAAACAAATTACATGTAAAATCCTTCATCTTCTCGTTTCTTCTCCTTTTCCACTTTCATGTTTGCTAAATCAGTTCCAGCTTCTCCTTTTCCGCTTCCATATTTGCCAACTTCATCTTCAGCTCTTTCTTCCTCGTCTTCAATAATTCATATTGTGCCCTAAGCGTTTTAATATCATTTTCCATGAATTTTTTCTCATTTTCCAAATTTGTTTTGTCGTCTACAAGCGTTTTATTCTCCGTTTTCACTTCTGCTAATTTCACCTTTAATTTTTGTTCCTTCTCTTTCATTAATTTAATTTTTTCATCCAATGTGTTATTGGAAATCTGAGGCTTTTCTAACTCATTTAAAACCTCTCTCCCACATTTTAAATATATGAATGTCATAATTTTTTCTACAAACGTAGGAAGTAGATTCTGCACTAATGGTAGAAGATTTCGATTTTTCTCCTCTAACTCGATAAAACATGATAATACTACGATGAAAAACGTCTCTACAAATAAAGACGTCAATGCTAACTGTAAAAAAAAAATTAGTTAAAATGTCAATAACACTACCTTGTAAAAACAAAGCTAAAAATCTGAAACAATATTTTACCTTAGACTGGGTATCTTGAAGATCCCATAACATGCGAGCGTAAAACGAAGCTGCGTGGATTGCCACTGCACCAGCGCAAATCATGAACGAGAATTGATCGATTCCATGTGGAGCATCCTTTTTAGTTATGGAGTATACTACAACTAGATTGATCACGGATGCAACGAACACCAAAAAGCCGATACATGCGACAGTCGAGCCAGTGAACCATGCACAGACCTAAATTTAAGAGGCATGTCATGACCAAACTAATTAAGGAAAGAGAGGAATAGAGATGAAAGATGATTTAATGGCTAAAAAACCGTATTGAAAGATGATATTGGAATCTGAAACTTGTCAACAAATGGTCTTAATGGTCCAAATAACATATCATATATAGTGAAAAGAAGGAAATGGTTGAGAACAGAGATGAAAGATGATTTACCCGTTGGCTCAAACAAACAGCATTAGCAGCAGGTTGTTCCTCCCTAACACTAGTAGCTGAGCCAACACGGATCGAAACATACCCAGTCCCTTGACCAGTAGAAGCAGCATTAGTGGAGGAGTTATCTTCAACACGAACAGCAGCAGAGCCTTCATTTGAAGCAGCAGACGACATTCCAATTTTATTGCACAAGACTGATGAAGCTTGTATTAATTTGGAGTGAATAGAAAATGAGGAAGACAACGAGATAGTTGAGCTTTATATAGAAGAATATGAAGGAATAACGCAAACATATGCATGAGGAATACACCAAGATAGTCAAGCTTTATGTAGAAGAACATGAAAGGGACGCAAAATGCAGAAACAGATCCGCTTAAGAGCTTGAGAGTAGCAAACCTCAAACGTCGTTAAAATTATTGAATAAAAGGGAAAAAAATTTAAAAGAAGAAGGGGGAGAGAGCTAAGGCTCCGCTTGATAACTTTACTCTACCGGTTACGAGAGGTTTTGAAAATACATGTTTTGACCGGTAAAGTACCTAGCGGTTTTTATTGGTTTACATGAAGGATTGTTATAACCAGTTTAATATACACTAGTAGTAAAAGTTTATCACTAAACTAATGTTACATGTATTCTTTAAGTTAGAACCCCTCAAAATACTCAAATTTGATTGGTTGAGAATTGCCATTAAAATTACACTATACTGATTTTACAACCAACGATAACTGGTGTGAAAAAAGAGTTACAATTGCCATTAAAATTTCATCTGAGATATGCCGTAACAATTTACTTGAGACTTTATTTCAAGTCTTCCAAGATACAACAGACGATGATCTGCACAAGATTGTGATGAATATGATTGCTCTATGATATGAGTTTGCGTTGATTAGAGAATAGAACGAAGAAGTGGAAAAAGATTAGGAATGTGATCAGGATTCCCCTCCTTTTATAGTCTTTTTTGGAACGGTTATATCCATTGGAAAAGGCCATGTCTGTTCATTTCAAACTAACAACCATTTGCAACGTTTATTTCTGTTGGAAAAGGTCGCGTCCATTCAAGCATTTGCAACAGTCATTTCCGTTAGGAAAATTGCGTCCATTCAAATATTTGCAACGACTATTTCTGTTGGTAAAAACGCGTCCATTTTGTCTTCCAAGCCCGGTTCGGCACTGGACGGACGGATGGCGCACGCGTATTAAACCATGGTCATATGAGTCCTCCCCTCGTACAAAAGTATTTGACCTTAAGAGCCAATATACGCGGATGGGAGAAGAGTATATAAAAATGAAAATTTTTTTATTTTTGACAATGTGAAACTATATTTTCATTCACCTATACAAGAATCTCTAACATCTAATAAAAAATGAACTGGAGTATTTACTTCGAAAGTGTCGGACGACAACATTGATTAATTACAATTACCTCATTTTCAAACCCATATTACTATTATAGCTCTAATAATAAACCAAATAGTACAAAAATGATATGCCACTCCTAGTACATGAACCACTGACTTTAAAACTACGAATAATCAACCCAACATAAATTGCAAACTTAATGTGATTTTCTATCATGCATCAGTAAATGGTCATATTAATAATCAAACTAAGGTCGAAATATAGTTAAAGTTGCAAGGTGACACTGATCAAACCTATAACTAAAAAGCCTTTTTTATTACTGCATGCCGATTTAGTAGTTGAAAAATTCTATTCATCATCACCAATATTCATATTAACATCTAAAGCAAATGTTGTTAAGTAATTTAGCAAAGTACATGCATTAAAAAAAGGGCACTGTTCATTTTTTTATGTTACAAAATATGTTTTTTTTTTCCTTAAAGACAAATTGTATTAAGAATTTCTAACATCAAGTGTCTGCTGCAAATATACCACTCGATGTTACCAATTATCACAAGGTTGCCATTTACCCTAAAGATAGCTAAATACAGTTAAAGTTACAAGTTGATATCCTAAAAATTCAAAATCCACACGTATCCGTATCCGAAATATGAATAATTATTCGATATTTGAAAAATGAATACGGATATGACCGTATTCGATAATTCCGTCCGGATTTTTTTAAGATTATATTTTATTTTATCTGGATAAAAAAAAATTAATATGTATATAAATTTTTTACAGTTTTAGATTATTTTTCTTAGTGTATTTACTATTTTTATATATTTAATACAAAATTGTATTTATAATAAATCAAAATTTTCTATTTATATGTTTAGATTTATTTGTTGTGGACTGGTCTAAGAATATCCGTCTAAAAATATCCGATGTATATTTGATATCCATCTGCATCCGCGAATACAGATATTCATCAATGTTAAAAAATGCTTTCGAATGCAGATATACAAATATGATACCATTCATATTCGAAACTATCTGTTAATAGACCCACTGTCAGCATTCAATAAAAAAAACTACTGCAATGTGCCGAGAACCTTTTAAGCATTGCTAGACAAACCTGGAAACTGATAGGCGCAGGAAAAAAACATGCAAAAAACAACAGTCGCTCAAAGCAATGCAATTGAATGTTCTGAAAATAACTTGAGAAATATCAACAAAAAAATGGAATTAGTTAAAATATGACAATGAAAACAATGTACTCTTTCATGCCAAAACGAACACTACAAGTTCTGTCAACTATTTACAGCTATACATACACACAAATGTTACTCAAGGTTTAAGTTTTAGATGGTTCAATCGGTCAAACCGTCGAAACTGTGGATTTTTTTAAAAAGATTTACACTTTTAAATACAAGCTATACGCACAAATATTGAAATAAAAATATTAAGTAGGCGAGTTGTAGATAGTCTTCAAGGTTTGCACGTAATATGGTGGGAGTTTGCTGTTTAGATTTTGGAGACGATTATGATTTTGAAAATGTAGATTTGTTTTCAAAATAGTGTAAAGTGTGAGAATCAAAGAAACCGCGGCTCAACCAGGTAAAACAGATGGTTGGACCGTTGGTTCGAAGGTCCGATCTGAGTTCGTGCTCGATCGATGTGTGATTGAGTTTGAGAGTGTAGAAACGAACGGTCGGTATCGCGTATGGACGTATGTCAATCATGTAGACATATGTGGACATTTTATTCTTGTTAGACCTAGTCATGATCGCTAACGCGTTAATAAATGATCGCTTCCGTTTTTTTAAACTTTGTCCATGAATTTATGTATTTAATAAGTTCTAAATGACACAGACTTCTAGCAATCTTTGCACGTTTATTACCTGATAATACTTCCACAACCAAAGTAGCTCCTCTTAATTTCCACCACAACAAGCATTATTTAATTTAGAATTTGTGTTGAAAATTAAGGGATCAAAGTTATATAGCAATAGTTGCTGTTTCATGGGTGATTATTAGTGTGACCTACTAAGCAATTACGTACAAATTTAGCATAACAATACTCTTAAGGAAAAGTGCTACTATGTAAATTTAATGACATCTAAATTTACATAGACTGTGCAATCTAACATTTATATTTATACATGTGACATTTACTTTCATTTTAAATTTACATTTATTGACTTGTATTGCAAGATGTAATGAGATATTGGATTCGTCCATCCTATTACATCTTTCAATCTAACATTTCCACTATATTTATACTTGTCTAAATCTCACTAGAGTTATTTCATTAAATTAATGGACGGATGTCCTGGTCAAAACGATTTTATTTTTAGTAGTTTTGTTTGTGAAGTCGGGTGCAAATTGATAATGAAATTTCATTGATGGTTGATCGAAAAGAAAATGATGGTGGATATCTAAAATCTAGGCTAAAAAATGTTTGATATCTAAACAATCTCCAGGAGACAATTGTGGGTAATAGGAAGAAAGAGTAAAAGAGGAAAAGAGGAGAGCATCTCCAGCAGGAGCCAAAGAGTAGAAATTGGAAGGATTTACGTTTTTATTTTTGTTCCCCACACTCCAGCAAGTGTGAATTTGAACGTGGAGAAGAAGAGAAAGTAAGAATCATTTCCATTTCTTTTCCAAACGTGAATTTCCTAAACGGCAATCTAAAAACAATTTAGGGGTAAATACTTATAAAACTGCTTAAACGATATTTTGAAAACCTTTAAGTGTTTAAATGGGTTTCTGAAAAAATTCTAGCGCTTAAACGATTTTCTAAAGTTCGTTTAATATGTAAATGGTTTTCAAATTTGAAAACCTTTAAGTGTTTAAATGGGTTTCTAAATTTTGTGTTTAATTTGTTTTTATAGTTGTATCTAATGACCTATTGATTGTTTATTATACAAACTAAGTGCTAATTACAATTATTACCATCCAAATGTCCAAATTGTTTGTGTATATATATTATGCACATACATACATATGTTGATAATTTAGTGTAAATGCGTATTTGAGTTAGCGTTAGATTAATTAGGATTGATTTAAATTATTTTGTATATGTTTTGTAAAATATTATGCAAACATGAATTAGTCGAATATTTTACGAACATGAATTATACCTTTTACAAAATATATTAGCATTAGATAAGTATATAATTTAGTATATATATAAACATGAATTATATATTTTGCGAAATAGTAAAAATCGTATAATTTACTATATATTTAATAAAATAGTAGAATATAAATAAAATAATGCATAATATGTTTTATTTTATATATTTAATAAAACGATAACATATAAACAAAATTTAAATCTCTTAGTGAATTTTTGGCCCCGTCTGACAAGTGTTGTATATGATCGTTGTATGAATATTAGCTTTTATTGCAAAACGAATATTCATATTCATCCGATACAATATTTGTTGGATTTGTCCATGTATTAGACAAGTTACAAACACTATAAAGTAATTACGTTTCGTAAATCATATCGTTATAAACGGTTCACAAAATTTCGACGGCATTTCCTTTTCGTTCCTTGTGTACATGCATATGTGTACGATACAAGGAACACGGGAAAGTGCTGCCGAAATTTTGAGAAATCGTTTATAATGATATGATTTAAGAAATGTTATTACTATTATGTTTGTAATGGGAAGTAGGATAACCGACCATCACAAAAGATACAAAAATATAAACAAAATAGCAAGAAATATAACTTTGTATATAAACGAAAATGGATTATAAAAAACAGTGAAATCTAAATGTGTTTATCGAATTTGATTAATAATTTTTTTACTATTGATCATAGGTTTTACAGTAGGAAAAATGGTCAATTATTTTATTGATCGGAGCTGGATGTATCCAAGAAGAGAAATGAGAGGCTCAATAAGTAAACATTTTCTTAACGGGTAAATGTGTTTGTCGAATTTGCTTTAAGTAATATTGGAAACGATGTAGAAATTCGTTGTCCATGTAGTAGGTGCAAATTGTTGAAACATTTAGTACCGAGTATGGTTAGGATTCATTTGCGCCAATATGGTTTTGTAACCAATTATTTGATGTGGGATCGTCATGGAGAAATTATAACACGTAACGAAGAACAGTCAATAGAGGTCATTAGTGATGAAGTTAGTACGACGAATCTCATAGAACATATGGTTGAAGATGCAGCACGATCGATGTTCCCTACTGTTGAAATTAATAACGACGATGTTAACGTCGAAGAGGAACCAAATGTTGGAGCGAAAAAAATATATGATTTATTGGATGTTGCTAAGAAACCTCTTTGAAATGGATGTACTAGCGGCACTCAATTATCGACAACTGCAGAGTACATTGCAATGAAATCAAAGTACAACCTCACAGAAGCCGAATTTACGGCTGTTGTATAAGCTGTTAAACTCCATATGCCATCAGATAATTTAATGTGCGAAAATTATTATAAAGTGAAAAAACTTATGTCATCTTTCGGTTTGCCGTATCAAAAAATTGATACATGTCTAAATGGTTGCATGTTGTTTTGGAAAGATGATGTCAGTTTTCGGAATTGTAAAATATGTAATCAAGAAAGATACAAACCAAAGAAAAAAAGGGAAAAGAAGCTCCATACAAGCGTATGCATTATTTACCTATCACTTCTAGACTTCAAAGGTTATATGCATCATCTGTAACAGCGTATCATATGAGATGACACAGTGTGAGAACACCTGAAGAAGGTACGTTAACACACCCATCTGATGGAGAAGCATGAAAATATTTTGATAAGAAATATCCCGATTTTGCAGCGGAGAGCCGTAACATTAGACTAGGTTTGTGTACTGATGGATTTTCACCGTTTTCTCAGTTTGGTTCTAAATATTCATCTTGGCCTATAATCATTACACCTTACAATCTACCCCCGTGGATGTGTATGAAAACTCCATATATGTTCCTCACAATTGTCATCCCTGGCCCTGATGATCCGACATAGGGTATCGATGTTTACTTACAACCGCTAATCGAAGAGTTGAAAACATTGTGGTATGAAGGAGTTGAAACATACGACGTATCGAAAGAAAAAAAAATTCGGATATTCGCTTCTTTGTTATGGACTATTAGCGATTTTCCTGCATATGCAATGCTTTCGGGTTGGAGTACAGCCGGTCGTTTTGCTTGTCCTTACTGTATAGAAGAAACACAAGCATTTTCTTTACGGAATGGGAAGAAAATTTCATGGTTTGATTGTCATCGATGTTTTCTCCATATTAATCATACTTTTAGAAGAGACAAAAAAAACTTCATAGCTAATAGACATGAGACTTTACAACCACCAACGATTTGGTCAAGTGAAGATATATATGAACTTGTAAAAGATTATCCAAAGATACATGAAACCGGGCAGCAAACTAAAATCCAAGGTAAATCGACGTTTCATAATTGGTGCAAACAGAGTATACTCTGGAAGTTACCTTATTGGAAAAATCTCTTAATCCGTCATAACATTGACGTGATGCATAACGAGAAAAACGTATTCGATAATGTGTTTAATACACTTTTGAATGATAAGGGCAAGACTAAGGACGATCTGAAATCAAGACGTGATATAGAAGAAATATGTAATCGTCCTGAGCTTCATATGAATGCAAATGACACTAAAAAACCCAAAGCATGTTATGAACTAGATAACAACCAAGTTAAAGTACTGTTAAAATGGGTGGAAGGATTACAATTTCCCGATGGAATTTCATCTAATCTTCGTAGATGTGTCGACTATAAGAACGGAAGACTGAGTGGGATAAAAAGCCATGATTATCATGTAATGATGCAAAATTTGTTACCCGTCGCTTTCAAAGAATTGTTGCCCGTAAAAGTTTGGAAGGTTATAACAGAACTTAGTTTATTTTATAAGGAGCTTTGTTCAACTACGTTAAAAGTTGACCGTCTTCGTAAACTTGAGGTAAAAATCCCTATACTGCTCTGCAAACTGGAGAAAATATTTCCTCCAGGTTTGTTTAATGTAATGGAGCATTTACCTGTTCATCTTCCATTTGAAGCACGTCTTCGAGGTCCTGTGCAATATGGATGGATGTATCCATTCGAGAGGTATGTTGTTAATACTGAGTATGTAAATGTTAATTTAACCAAAAATAAAAATCAATATTGATATGAAATATTTTTTATTAGGTACTTAAATCATTTAAAGAAAAAAGTGAGACAAAAAGCTCGAGTTGAAGGTTCGATTTGCAAATCATATATCGAAGAAGAAGCATCGTTATTTTTCTCTCATTATTTCAATGATCATGTGAATTTATCATTTCAAAGTGTTGCGTGTAATGATGAGGCCGTTGAACAAGATTCTTCTTCTGAAGCAATGTTATCTATTTTTAAACAACATGGTCGACATGTTGGAAAATGTGTAGAAGTATGGTTAAATGATAGAGATTATCATGTAGCACACACATATATTCTTCTTAATTGTCCAGAAGTTGCACCATTTATTAGGTAATTATCAGATTACAAGTTTTGATAAATTTAATTTAATACTGCATGTGTAAATTAATAATAAAGCAATATATTATGTATTTGTTTGCAGTGTTTATGAATCACAAAATCCAAATGGCGATTTAAGCAAAAATTTCGCTACTTGGTTTTCGAACTACGTTTGTGATCCTACAAATAATGTGGTCGATGAAGGATTAAAACATTTGACGTTGGAACCGAAAAGGAAAGTTAAAACGTATTCAATATTTTTCATTAATGGATATAAATTCAACACCAAAGAATACCGTGCTGAAAAATTAACAAACAATACCGGTGTATTTGTTAAAGGCAGTGATGATCCTAATAATCATATACATGATTTTTTATGGCGTATTAACCCAGATTTTGCAATTGACATTATTTATAAGACCCGCAAATGAAGTTTTTTTGTTTAGATGCAACTGGTTCAACAATGTTCCAGGTTCTGGTATTAACGTGCATCCAAATTATAATCTTATAGAAATAAAACATACCTCCCGTTATCAGCAGTACGATCCTTTTGTACTAGCCAAACAAGCCCTACAAGTTTATTACGCCCCTTATCCATCTCTAAAAAGAGATAAAGCTGATTGGTCTGCGGTTTTTAAAACCAAGACGAGATTTACATTCGATGGAAAGAATATTCCAGAAGAACAAGCCACTACAAGAAAACTTATTTTTTGTAGCGCCCAAAAACCGCCACTACGTATTTTTAGTGGCATTCCAATAATCGTTACGATAAAACATGCCACTAAAAATCCTTGAGTATTAGTTGCACTTTTTTAAACGTCACCAAATTTGTTTTTTTGATAGCGTTTTTATAACGCCATAGAATTCCTTTTTTGTAGCGCCTATTTACCGCCATCGAAAAGGTTTTCTCCTCCATGATACTTTTTTATGGCGTTATCTAAATTTTTTGTAGCGCCTGTTTAACGCCACCGAAAGGGTTTTCTCCTCCACGTTACCTTTTCATGGCGTTATATACATTTTTTGTAGTGCTTAATAAACGCCAGCATAAGTGTACTTGAGTTTTTAATCACTCTTTTGTAGCGACATTTTAACGCTACCAAAATAAATAATATCCAGTAGCATTTGTTTCCCTCCACCTGCTACTCCAGATTTACCCCTGATCTAGCATCCAATTATATAATAACAGAATACGCAAGCACATACACTTTTGAATACAATATATTAAACAACTACAAAATACGTATACGCATTGAAGATCCACAAGATACATAGACATTCATACATCCACATACATAGGTGTCGACAAAAAGCTACCCGTACACATACACAACCAAACTACCATAAGTGTTATAACCAAACTACCATAAGTGTCATAACCGTACATATACATCTGAAATAAACGTCTGAAATAACCAAAGTACCGAGCAAAACCTGAACCACCATAAAAACCTGAACTACCTGTCATTGCTGATGTCTTCAAAACTTGAACTACCTGTCAACAAAGAACAGAACAAAAGAGTGAGAAAACAAAACCTGAACTTAAAACTGCATCACTAACATTCCACCACAATCCATACATAACTCCTCACCATCAATTATTTTTCCTCCCCTGAACCTGAACCACCAATCACAATCATTCAATCACAATTCGAATATAACACCCCTACTTATGTACTTTTATCATTTTACCAAAAATCTATCTGCACTTTAGCTGCTAGCATTCCTAATGTATATATAAAAAAATTTTATATACCTTTCATTTTGACTTAATAATGATTTTTTCCATTGGCCAAGCTATGGGAACGCCAAAGCAATCATCCATGCACGTCAGACCCGATGTTGGTCTCCATATCTCTGCATCTGGAACTATCACCAGTTCAATCCAAACTTTTACAGCATTACGTCCCAATGGACGACAATGGACCATCATTATCGGATCATTTGATGCAATACTTCCTTCAGCCACTACGTCTGTTCCACCCAAATCGATCAACTGGCATTTGGCATCCTTTTGCATGGTTGCAATCGGCTGAAAGAAAAGAGATTATTATGCACAATGTATACATGCACATTAAATAAACTTTCATACATAGTTAACTTCTTCAAATTTGAAAATTAATACTTATATTTTGCGATTTATTCATGACCATATGTGCGGATTTCATGGGAGAATTCACAACATTTTCAGTATCATCACGACTCTCATCTAGTTTTTCTTGATCAGCTTCTACATTTGATCTTGGCCATGCTACTTTCCTACCAACTGCATCTCCAATGCACGACATATCAGATGTGGGTCGCCACAAATAAGCATCTTTATTTACTACTTTGTCCACCCAAATCACAACAGCAGACGGACCGAGTGGAATACCATTAACAGTATATTTTGGATCAGTGGCGTGGATTCTTCCTTCGGCAACTACACCTTCACCCTCAGTCCAAACGTAAATCTTGCAAGTGTCTTCGATGATGCTGGTACTCTAAAAATGAGAAGTGAAATTCAAGACTTTAGTATGCTATACAAAAACAACGAATATGTGTTAAATTTTTATTCAGATGGGGGGTGTACTCGCTGCATTTTAGACATCAATAAGCTCACAGCATATTACACTAATATACTTAACGTGAAAAAAATTACCGTACTAGCTGCACTACAGTTCAACCATGTTCGCAGCGGGACCTTGATGCAAACTGATGGCCAAGCAACTACCTTATTCTTAGCGTCTGCTAAGACTGCCATTTCAGGTGTAGGCCTTCATAAATAAGTATCTGCTTTATCCACTGAATCTATAACAACGCTCCCAGCATTTGGTCCAAGACGAATGCCATTGACAACGTCATCTGGGTCCATGGACAACAGCCTCCCATGGGCAACAACTCCAGAGGTTCCATCCCAATTCAACAGCAAACATACTTCGTCGTCGCTCTACAATTAATCAACCGAAAATTAAATCAATTACTGGATTAAAAAATTAAAATATAAATTTCATTTATTGAGTAATATAAATATTATTTTTACCGAATCAGGTGAGTTCCTTCTCGAACTTTCTTTACCCTACAGCGAAGCACGAATATAAATTAATATTTTACGAATATAAATTAATTTCCAAAAATTTACCTTCTGGTCCATCAGAGGCTGTATCATTCCCTTCAATTCTGCTATTTCCTCTCGACACCGAGACACTTGTTTATCTTTGGACTGGGCCAAAGCTAGCTTGGTTAAAGTGCAACCCCTACCCAATGCCCTTAACCGTCCCGGTTTATCTTGTCCTAGTACATGTACAAGAGCATCTTTTCCAATATCAGTCTGTGTCGAGCCGGATTGGGATAGGCTACCATATTTTTTGATCTCCTCCTATATAAATAAATACACATAGATAATGTACAATGGTAAAAATATCATAGTTTCAAAAAAAATATACCAATAAAATTAAAAACAATTTTACAATAGTATTCGCAGCTTTCATGTTCACTGGTTCACCATTTTTTTTAATGTGAGATCTAATCCACACATCAGCTCTACTTATGGACGATGGATCTACACTTTCTTTTTTCTAAAAATAGAATAACATTAAATTAATAAACTGATAGGTATAAAATAATGTTAAATAATGCTATAGTTAATTAACTTACCATGTCTTCGGCCTTTCTAGCCATTCCCCTACGACCGGTTGTATGCGGAAGTTGTGTGTACCTAAGGGCTGAATATTTCTCACTTTTTTACTGAAAATATTGAAAGATGCTAGAATTTAACAACCAAAATCATAAAAAGAAAAACTATCTAATATTTATAAGGCAGGGTAAATATGTATGGTGAGGATTGCAATTTATTTGAAAATCAATTCATCATTATCATATACTTATTTGGTATTATTAATGCTGGATAACTCAGTGACATATACAACATTCCATATCTACTAATAATATTTATAGATTGAACTAACTTGCAAAGTGTTTTTTTTACTTCATTTAAAATGTTCTTGTGCTTGTCATAATGCATTTGTATTTTGTACTGTCATAGGTTCCTGCAGCTAATACCTAAATAGGAACCCTCAACATCCACCAACACTTGGACTTCACTTCTAAAGAAATTTATCGGTTGCTAACTATGTAGATGGATTTGCAGAAACATGCCAGACGAGTTCAGTAGGAATGATTTACCTTAAACTCCGGACTTGTTTTCGCCTTCACAAACTTCCTCCAATCGGTTATGCTTTTTATGTTCGTAGGTTTTAGTTTAAGTCTTTCCTCATCGTTCTCCGCTTTTTGCAAATTTTGAACCAATTTGCTTTTTGACGATCTCCAAAGTACTCCCATTTGTTGAAATATAGCTTTTCTTTGCCGTTCCTCTTCCAATTTAAATCTAATCTGCAACAATACATCAAAACATGATATTAGTAAAATTTATTTAATTTAAATACGACAGATTTAATTAAATCTGAAAGGTTTTCTGAAGTTATTAGAGGGCAATTTCAATTTATAATTGGCAAGAACTATTTTTCAATTTATCCAGAAGTTATTAGATGGCAATTTCAATTTATAATTGGCAAGACCATGCAATATTAGAAGTCATTTTCAAAACATATTAGAATCAGAATGTTAAATAATAGATGCCTGCTTCATACCAGAACCGACTGCCACAAAACTTCTTTTAAGTCATCACTAATATTCCTCCAATCATCAATGGTGTATGGAACCTGCTCCCGCACAAGCGGTCCAAGAAAAGAGGATAAATATACCGACCCTTTCCCTACTGGTATACCTAGATCATTGAACTCAACTTCAATTCGATCCTGACTACATGACGGGAGTCTTTTTGCTTTTCCTGGACCTCTACCGTCTCTTTTTTGAGATGTACTTCCGATTTCAGCTTCACTTTGTTTCCCAATTTCCAGCTCGGCATCAGCAGTTTGTTCAGGACGGGTTTCATTTTCTAAGCGGAGTCCTTCATTTGGGTCAGAGGGGATATCATCTAGTGGTTGTTCGTCTTCTTCATTGTGAATAGTGGCTTGCTTCTTAGCATTGTCTGGTTGTTCTTCTATTTCATTTATACTAGCTGGAACTTTACGTTTTCGCTTTGACTGTTTGTTCTTAGCTTTGACTGTTTGTTCTTCAGCCTTTCTCTGCAAGCGGGTACGTACAGATGTTGTAGACATATTTTTCTGCAAGTGACAGAAAACACATTATAAACCAATAAGCACATGTAAACAATAAGCAGCGATAAATATTAACAAACAACACTTAAATATCATCAACATGTAGCTGAAAAGAGATGTGGCAGTTTGCAAACCAAACAAGCAGGCCTAAAAGCCTTGAGATGATGAACAGATTTGTAATTTTATGAGAAAATGTACATGTAATGCAAACAGAATTGATAAGAACACTACTCATTATCAAGCAATATATGCAAACAGAATTGATAAGAACATATAATGCTTTGTCTATGGAAGTATACAAAGATCAAAACACAAAGAACAAAAATTGAATGGTACATGCATTTGCAATGGATTAGAAAATTAAATGGTGCAAACTAACAGCCATTCGCAACATTAAAAAAAACAAAGCATTAGTGCAGCAAATGAACAACAATCACTAAAGAAAATCAATTCAATGGAGTTTCTGCATCTTCCAAGTTCTTGACTAACTCATCCTCTTTTCTTCGAGAATCAACATCGTCTTTATCATCATCAAAAAAATCTTGATTCAAAAAATCTTCATCTTCATAGTGAATCATCTTGAATAGTTCATATACGTCAAACGTATTTGTTTTATTCTCTACATTTATCTCTTCATCATGGTTAAACCATACACCGTCAATGTATTTAGGATCCATTCCTTTTATAATTAAATGTTCAACGATGATTTGGTCATCATGACGATTAAGATTCCGACAATCCTTGCAAGGGCATAAAAATTTTTCTACACTTCTTACATTCCTCTTTGCAGCATGCACGAAATTCATTGCTCCTTGTCGGTATTCTATACTAGTTCTATGAAAAAAGTAAAAAAAAGTGAGCTTTAGTATTAGATTATATGTTCTAATTCTCAAAATACATATTAAGTTAATCATGGTTTTATCACCTGTTTAAAAAAACCCAGCCTTTTTCCATTATCGACATTTGAAGGCAAATAAGTTTTCAATCTTTGACGTATAAATTGGTTATCTGTTGTAATCAAAAAAATAACTAGACGTTGAAGTACAAATACTTGTAGCACTACTACATATAACCATGGTGGTTTAGTAGACAAAGGCAAAGAATACTTTTCCAAAAATATAAATTTTACACTTATATTTTGCATTTAACCTCAGATTTACATGTATTTATAATTAATCCATGCATGAATTCAAAGCCTAAGTCTAGCAAATTATAGAATTACTGCATATAAATTCAAAGCCTCAGAATGTACAAACCAACAGTTTCCTCTTACCAAACCAACAGTCAACTTCACCGCCTCCTCTTCACTACCTCACATCCACACAACTGACATATTTCCAGTGCCTACCACTCCACAAAAGATTATTTATGCTCCAACATTTACCACTCTCAACCATCGAGTCAGCCAATACCCAATTGCAAACAAACCCGCGACCTCCATCAATGCTACTTGAACCCACCAAATTCCCGAAACACGCAACCTCAACCTCCTCTCAGCAAGCAACCATTGATTCACTGAACCACTTCAACAGAACGTTCATATACTCAAAGAAATCAAAGCAGATATCCCAACAGATCATTGCAATTAGGGTTAAATCAACCATTTCAGTAATAGTTTAGGAAAAAATACGAAAATAAGATGCATTCAAATTCATATAAAATCCAAATAGAATCACAAAGTCGATTTAAAAGATTCATACCTAAATATACCTAATCGATTTAAAAGATTCATACCTAAATATACCTAGATCTGCTGGCTGCCGCGACTCGATGTCGAGTAAGGGGGAAACGACGGAGTTGACGATGATACTTGAGTGCGATGAAAATTTAACACGATTAAAAGGAGAAAAATTTTTTCTGAAGAAGAAAGCAAATTAGGAACGAGAATTTTGTTAAGTACGAGAGTAAAATGATAGGTTACGTTTATTTAGTTCGCGCGGACTCTTTTTTTAGAAGCGGGAAACGTGAATTATTTTTTTGCCACGTTTATATTATTTGGTAATCTATTTTTTGTTGCATTTACAATAAAACGCCACCGATTTTTGCAACTATAAATGGTTTTTCTTGTAGTGAGCCTATCAAACAGATATCGAGGAAACTGTTGAAATCACAATTACAGACGATCAAACTGATTTTGGACAATTAAATGATGAGACAAATGTATTAATCGAAGCATTTGAGAGTGTAGAGAAAAACGATATAGAACACGAGACCGAGTCTGAATCAGAAAATGACGAGGACTGAGTAATATCCGGTAATTTTTACAATAATTCACGCACACGCATCATATATCATCATCATCATTACATGCACTACAAATTAAAAATGACTTTATTACATGCACCACATATCATCATCATTTTATCTATGTCTATAATTAAAAATGAAACTTTCAATAGGTATTATGTCAGGCTCGAGACGTTGTAGCTCTTCTCGCTCGGCCGGCGAGAGTAGTGGTGAGCCTCCGGCTCGACCACTTGTATATTTGCAGCCGAAGGCTGATGGAGCGTAAGTAACAAAATTAAAATGATAACAATATAAATTTGTTCATACATATATATACTTGTCAAAAGCTTTGTTTTATATTTAACACAGAGGATTTGATTTGGAGCCCTCAGGAGTTGTGCTTGGCATTTCCAAGCAATCATATATGAGCAAGATGACAGATTGCCGGCCTAAGTGGAGTAAGATCCCTGACCAAGTCAAGGAGGTCATCTGGTAGGATTTTTTGGTGAGTTTATACCACTTTACTATATGAATAAGTATAAATGAACAATTAGTAATATTTTCTCTTTGTATAGGGGCTAGTGGACTTGGCGGAGCTCGATGTCGCCATGGTTCAGTGCCACTGGAATTCAAAGGTCGCCAAAAATTACAGGGATGTAATGTCAGCTCTTAAAAAATCGAGAAAGAAACCGAACTGGATGAGCGCTTCCGTATGGGATTCTTGGATGAGTTGGTGGGAGACCAATGTGTTCAAGGTAAATCTACCAAATATATAGTTAATTATTTCACAATTAGTAAATATAATATTCAATTTAAATTGCATATGGAGTCGGAGAGGAACTCTGCCAATAGAAGTAGGAATCCTGTAACGCATCGTGGCGGATCCAAGTCATTTCAGCATCACCGTGAGGACTTGGTAAATTTATCAATTGCAAATCTAAACCGTTATTATATTTTGTATATTAATCAGTTCAGTAATTAGCTATGAAAAATTAAAATATATAAATTATTTATTGTAGGAAAGATCGCTTGGACGTCTCGTGTCTATGATGGAGGTATTTACCCGCACTCACGCATCAAGACAAGTAGACAATGCTGGCAATATTACATATCAGTGGGATGATGATGATAAGGTGACGACTGCATATGTATGCATATTTTAAATCTTATTTTATTAATATTGATATGTTTAAATCATATTCTACTAATTTTAATCTGTAGTTATTTTTTATTTTAGGCAAAGTTTCAAGAGGCACGGGCATAGCTGCTTTCAGGATCGGATCGCGATAAGCTGACGGTAGAGGAGCAAGATAATATTTTCTGGATCCGACGTAGTGGAATAGGCGCTATGGCTATGGAAACCAAGCGGTAATCTTATAAACATTGCAATATTATATTTAATAAATTAACTTATAGACACACTATACATATGATGATTTCTACCTGAGTTAAATCTAACATATACGTGATTTATAAATATTAGATAAGTATGCATTGCTTAAGAAAATGATTATAATACAAATGTGAACACCTCACATTCTATTTGCAAGTTCGGGCAGCTCAAAAGGCGTGTGACAAAGCTGAAATAAAAGAGCTTAGAGCCATGGTTGAGCAGCTGCAAGAGCAGGACCGTGTTCGCGCTATACAAATGGAGCAGCTGAATCAACGTTTAGCGGAGTATGTGCAGAGGCATGGTTCCTTCCCTTCATCGTCTGGTGCTTCCGGAGGTGATGATGATGCTTGAGAGGTATAATTATTATTGTCTTTGTGGTTGGTTATTGTATATATTGACTTTGAGGTGGCGAGGATTGTGTTTGATGGTTATTGTGTATATATTGACTTTGAGGTGGTGAGGTTTAAGTGTTTGCATTGTATATATTGATTTGGATATGGAGTTGGAGTTGGTGTTGGTGAGGGTTTTGTTGTTTATGTACATATTGACTTGGAGTTTGGTTTAATGTTTGATGTTGATTTTTGGTTGTTTATATTGTTTGTGGTATAATGTGTTAGATATGTGATATATATGTGAAATGAGTGGGAATGGAATGGAAATGGAATGGAAATTGATATATATTGATTATGTGTGGTTGGAAGGTGAATGACTTGCTGTTATAAAAAAAAATTCACCCAGATTAGCAATGGCTTCCATCAGCAATATACCGTTGGAAGCCGTTGGAAAAGCCGTTGGAATAGCCCCGTTGTTTCCGTTGGAAGCCGTTGGAATAGCGTGAACGCTATTCCAACGGCCGCCAACGGCTTGGAGCCGTTGGAATAGCCGGTTTCTCTTGTAGGGAATATAATTAGTGAGGGTATAATTGAAAAATAAGTTAGAACCCCAAAATACCCAAATTTGATTGGTTGAGAATTGCGATTAAAGTTACATTGCACTGGTTTTATAACCAACGATAACCAGTTTGAAAAAAAGTTACAAGTAACGATTGCCATTAAAATTTCGTCTGAGATTTGTCGTAACAATTTCCTTGAGACTTTATTTCAAACCTCCCAAGATACAACAGACGATGATCTGCACGAAATTGTGATGAATATGATTGCTCTGTGGTATGAGTCTGCTTTGATTTGAGAACGGAACAAAGAAGAAAAAGTGGAAAAGGATTAGGAATGTGACGAGGATTCCCCTCCTTTTATAGTCTTCTTTGGAACGGTTATATCCGTTGGAAAAGGTTGTGTCTGTTCATTTCAAACTAACAACCATTTGCAACGTTTATTTCTATTGGAAAAGGTCGCGTCCATTCAAGCATTTGCAACAGTCATTTCCGTTGGGAAAATTGCGTCCATTCAAATATTTGCAACGACTATTTCTGTTGGTAAAAACTCGTCTATTCAGTCTTACCGGACCCGGTTCAGTACGGGACGGACGGACGGCGCACGCGTATTAAACCATGGTCATATAAGTCCTCCCTCGCACAAAATTACTTGACCCTAAGAGCCAATATACGCTGATGGAGAAGAGTATATAAAAATGAAAACTTTTTTATTTTTGGCGATGTATGACTAAATCTTCATTCACCTATGCAAGAATCTCTAACATCTATATCATATACGAACCTAATCAAATCATAGCATCTAATAAAAAATAAATCGGAGCATTAAATCATATCGATGAAGGGCTTGATGTGAGGTGGAGGGCCATGCTTGCGGCATGGTTGGCTTTTGATGAGGATACGGTAGTGGTGCTTGAGGCGGTGCGTAGGAGCCGGTGCTTGCTGCGGTGGCATGATGCTTGTGGAGACGGTGCTTAAAAAATCAAGGTGGTGACTGACTGGTTGCTTAGGATAGGCGGTGGCTGCCGGCGACGTTAACGATGAGGCGACAACTACAAGGCGACGAGCAGCGTCAAGTTGGCAGGGGCTACAAGGCGGTGGTGCTTCCTTTCTTTTATTTATTTTGTATTTGATTGTAATGCGAATGAAATAGCGTCGGCTGGGAGTACATAACTGAGCGACGCTTTATCGACGCCATGTCGACATCTTTTTAAAGGCACCAGCAACAGTAATAAGTTGTAGACAGTTGTATACCGATGTCTAACCGACTCCCTGTCGATGTCATTGAATTAGCATTGGCGATGCATCGATAATAACAGGTGGGTATTTGGTGCATTTTCTAGCAATGTGATATTACCATCCAAGTAAATCAAATAGCACATATAGGTACCGTTTGCAGCTTTCCCTCATCTAGTTAAAGTTTGCATTGCGTCGGACGCATCTGACGCGTTATTGTTATGACCCACCATTTTATCCCGTTAAAACGAACGGATCAAAATGTCGTATTGACGTCGAAAGTGTCGGACGACGGCATTGATTAATTACAATTACCTCATTTTCAAACCCATATTAATTTCTTATCTCTTTCTAACGTTCTCTTTGAGTACTCCTTAATTTTTCTTTCCTGACGAACGTTTCCCATGCCTTTAGAAAATCGACTTAGCATTCTTTTTAGGGGCAAAAGCGGTATAAATTAGCCAAAATCTAAAAATATGGACCTAATTTTCATAACTTATTCGGGAGGGACTTTTTTTACATCATCTTTCAATTCTAGGGACTTGACAGCGAATCCTTGTTTTTTTGTTGTGCCAAAAATAAGACAACCATGATGGTAACTATACTATTATAGCTCTAATAAACCAAATAGTACAAAAATGATATGCCCCTCTCCTAGTACAACCACTGACTTTAAAACTACGAATAATCAACTCAACATAAATTGCAAACTTAATACGATGTTCTATCATGCATCAGTAAATGGCCATATTAATAATCAAACTAAGGTCGAAATATAGTTAAAGTTGCAAGGTGACACTGATCAAACCTATAACTAAAAAGCCTTTTTTATTACTGCATGCCGATTTAGTAGTTGAAAAATTCTATTCATCATCACCAGTATTCATATTAACATCTAACGCAAATGTTGTTAAGTAATTTAGCAAAGTACATGCATTAAAAAAAGGGCACTGTTCATTTTTTTATGTTACAAAATATGTTTTTTTTTTCCTTAAAGACAAATTGTATTAAGAATTTCTAACATCAAGTGTCTGCTGCAAATATACAACCCGATGTTACCAATTATCACAAGGTTGCCATTTACCCTAAAGATAACTAAACACAGTTAAAGTTACAAGGTGATATCCTAAAAATTCAAAATCCATAAGTATCCGTATTCGAAATATGAAAAATTATTCGATATTCGAAAAATGGATACGGATATGACCGTATTCGATAATTCCGTTCGGATTTTATCAAGATTATATATATATTTTTTAGCACATAAAATAATTGTCGTTCACTATTTTATCTGGATAAAAAAATTTAATATATATATAAAAATCAATTTTTACTGTTTAAGATTATTTTCCTTAGTGTAGACATAAGTGGACATTTTATTCTTGTTAGACCTAGTCACGATCGCTAACGCGTTAATAAATGATCGCTTCCGTTTTTAATAAACTTTGTCCATGAATTTATGAATTTAAAAAGTTCTAAATGACACAGACTTCTAGCAATCTTTGCACGTTTATTGCCTGATAATACTTCCACAACCACAGTAGCTCCTCTTAATTTCCACCACAACAAGCATTATTTAATTTAGAATTTGTGTTGAAAATTAAGGGATCAAAGTTATATAGCAATAGTTGCTGTTTCATGGGTGATTTTCAGTGTGACCTACTAAGCTATTACGTACAAATTTAGTATAACAGTACTAAATTTACATAGACTACCCGCCGTTCGTAGCTCGGTTGGTTTGGGAGCTGGAAGACGGAAACCAAAGGACTGTGTCCGGGCAGGTTCGAATCCCAACGCTAAACCATCAGTGGGAGTTTCAACGTTAAGCATCCGTGTGCGACGACTAAATAAAAGCGGGGTAGACACAGGACGTGGAGTTTACTTAAGTGAGTATCAATGTATACCATGATCTTAAAGTTCCCCGTGATTTCAAAAAAAAAAAAAATTTACATAGACTGTGCAATCTAACATTATATTTATACATGTGATATTTACTTCCATTTTAAATTTACATTTATTGACTTGTATTGCAAGATGTAATGAGATATTGGATTCGTCCATCCTATTACATCTTTCAATCTAACATTTCTACTATATTTATACTTCTCTAAATTTCACTAGAGTTATTTCATTAAATTAACGGACAAATGTGCTGATCAAAACGATTTTACTTTTAGTAGTTTTGTTTGTGATGTCGGATGCAAATTGATAATGAAATTTAATTGATGGTTGATCGAAAAGAAAATGATGGTGGAGACCATAAATCGAATGTGAGATTTCGTTAATAGACATGAGATGCCGTGAAAATTATGTTCATTGAATTTTACACTTAGGGATGTTTGACATCTAAATCCTTCCATCACGTTTCTATTCGTCCATCCCCATATTGACTTATGTTGTAAGACTTATATTGCAAGATATAATAAGATTTCGGATCAAAATAGCAACTACTTATTTAATGATGACAAGGAGTTGTCCTCCGACATTTGATTTATAGTATAGTAATGTGTTTTTAACACATGTTGAGAACTAAATTCTATTTCCCATCTCACTCATGTCGCATATTGTTAACAATTCAATATAAAATTCTGGTTTGTCAACGGACATTTTTGAATACAGCTGGTGTTATATCCGCATCCGCATTTGAAATTATTTTTGGACATTGGATATCACATTCGCGGATACGGATGAATATCAGATAATTATCCTATTCGCTAACACCTGAAAAATAAAGAAACAAAAAAAAAGTTTAATATAAATTTTTTTTCAATCTGATTGATCATTAAAGTGTTAAAATTAAAAAAATATGATGATAATAAATAGTTTTGAACAACTAATATGTATTAAGTGCGTATAATTTGAACTTCCAACTTAATAAAAAAATAAAAAAACTTTAATTGTATTAAAATACACATAATTTGAACTATAATCTTATAAAAAACCGGATGGACAATTTTCGAATGCAAATGTCTTCGTATCCGCATCCGCATCCGCTTTTCCAGATATCAGATATTTATCCGTTTTTCGCATACCATTTAAACACTATATAGCAGTAATAGATAAGTAAGAGCCGAAGGGCTTAAGCCTATGTGGGTCCATTTTGATCTGGTATGAAAAATATTTATTTGAACTTAGTAGCTCCAACGATTTAGTGTGAAAACGTTAAGGTTATTTTCTGAATTGTCTTCTCTATTAAACACAACCAAGTCATTGTAATGTTGATTAATATATTCTCATCTAGGCTATTTTTTCGATTTGTTATTTTGTTTGCTTTTGATTTGTTAGATTATTTGTAAATAATTAGTTGAAAACAATTAAAAGGGAGCATCGGCAAAATTTTGTTTGGGTCTGAAAATTACCATCTTCACTGTATTAGGCGTTCGCTTTGAGACTTGGGTTCTCGGCCTAGTCTTATTGTTCAATTTGTTATTTTGTTCAATTTTGAACGGTTGATATCGAAGGTGATAGAAAGAAAGGAAAATTGTTGAGATTTCAATCCAATTTCAGTTTCAAAAATTGTAGTTTTGATGGAAAAATATGGATATCTAAAATCTAGGCTAAAAAATGTTTGATATCTAAACAATCTTCACGAGACAATTGAAGGTGATAGAAAGAAAGGAAAGAGGAAAAAGAGGATAGTATCTGCAGTAGGAGCAAGAGAGGACAAAATTATTTTTATTTACTTCCCCACACTCCAGCATTGTAAATTTGAAAGTGGAGAATTTCATAAAGTAAGAATCCTTTTCATTTCTTTTTCAAACGTGAATTTTCTAAACGGCAATCTGAAAACAGTTTAGGGATAAATACTTATAAAACTGTTTAAACGGCATTTTGAAAACCTTTTAGTGTTTAAATAGTTTTCTGAAAATCTTCTAGCGCTTAAACGGGTTTTAAAAGTCCATTTAATACATAAATGGTTTTCAGAAGACTGTTGTTGGGCGAATTCTCACCACCAATCCAAGCCCACACCGACTCCACTCATCACCGGACCGAGATTACCGAACCAATCCTCACAACTCCGAGACCATCGAACCAATCCTCACAACTCACCATCGGACCGAGACTACCGAACCAATCACAACTCCACTCATCACCGGACCGAGACTACCGAACCAATCACAACTCCACTCATCACCGGACCGAGACTACCGAACCAATCACAACTCCACTCATCACCGGACCACCGAACCAATCCCAACTCCACTCACCACCAGACCAACCACTGCCGAACCAACGATGCCAAGCCAGATTACATTAGCCCAGGCCCACCAACAGCTATATACATCCAAGGTCCATACTCCCAGCCTCACTTTATAAATAGAGGGGTAGGGGTACAACAATGGAGGACAAGTTTGAGAGCTCAAGCACGGATAGAACTTTCAAACAACTTTCATATACTTGTATCAAAGCTTTGTACTTGTAATCTGAACAAGAAAGGAGAAATAATATATAAAGTGGACGTAGGCACATTCTGGCTGAACCACTATAAATCTGTGTGTCTTTTTGACGCAGCGGATTAATCAAAAACAATGTAGATCGGTGAAAGTAGCAGTCGATGGATTGATGAATGCTGAATTGCCCGAATTCGTTGATCCGAAGATACCGAATTCTAGCTATCTCGAACTCGTTGATCGCGCACGATACCGGGTTCAAAGATCTTCAATTCTTCAAGCGTTGATCAAGCGCACTTGATTCCGCGAATCGGCTTCTACAATCGTTGAATCGAGCGCACTCGATTATCCGAAAGAGGAGATAGGAGATTACACTCAACTACCAATTTAAATGAAAGCACAAAGCAATCAAAAGAGAATTTTATTCAAAAATCAACAACCTTTTACAAATGAGAGTCTCGGCCTATTTATAGGCATTTTACAACTCACACCAAAAACAACAAAAATTACAAGTACTAAGTCGGTTCCGAGTTAAGGCTTCCGACCTACGACTTAACAAAGACTCCGACTCAACATTTACAACTTTACAAGCCTTCAGCGACTTAACAAACACGGACAAAACATCAAAGAAAATACAAGTACTTAGGTCGTGAGCGACCTACGACCTATAAGGGTTCGACCTAAGAATATACGCGACTTAGCATAGGTCGGCAGCGACCTAACAACTAACAGTTACAACACACTGACTTGACGACTTAAAGAAATCAACGGTCTTCATACTTCAGCGACTTAAGGATGGACGGCATCCGTAGTTTGCGACCTAAAACAAAGTGGCATCAGTAGTTTGCGACCTAAAACAAAGCGGCATCAGGAATCAAAGGCAGAGATTAACTCGGCAGACACATCAATGGTATCCAGGCCTTCGCGACTTAAGATGAGACTTTGCGACTTAAGAAGCCTAACTCCGCGACCTAAGTCTGTACGACTTAAAACCTCGCGACTTAAGAACATAGCATCTGCACCCTCTTCACGCGACCTTAGTTCCAACTCGTTAAGTCGTACACGAGTTAAAAACAAGTTAAGTCGTATCTCTTTTTCCTTCAGGTTGGTAGGTCGTAGCTCCGACTTAAAAAATACGTTAGGTCGTTCGCGACCTAACACTTCAGCTCCCAGCCAATCTTCACACACTGCTAACTCGTTAGCCTCTTTGTTAGGTCGTAGCCTTTTCTCCCTGACTTGGTTAAGTCATAACCCTCCCCCGTTAAGTCGTATCTCTTCCTCACGTGGCTCCTTAGGTCGTAGACGACCTACAACTTCAACGTTAGGTCGCAAAACTCGGTCACGACTTATGCCTTTGTCAAATAAGGCCTGCGCTGCATCATCCTCCCTAGGTTGAGAGAAATTCGACCTCGAATTTGCACACTCTTCATCCCCAAGAAACTCATCCCCATGATATGGTACGAGATGCTTAACATTGAATACGTCAGACGTATACACATCATCTGGCAGCTTCAGTTTATAAGCATTTTCATTGAATCGTTTCACAACTTCCACCGGACCAATTTTCCTGGCTTTCAATTTGTTGTAAGCACCTACTGGAAAACGATCTTTCGTTAATACTGCATAAACTAAATCACCTTCCTGAAATTCAACATTTCGTCGTTTCAAATCTGCAGATTGTTTATATTTCTCATTTGTTTTCTCTAATCGTTCTTGAACGATTTTATGACACTCCGTCAGCCCTTCAACAAAATCAGCAGCTTTCTTAATTGTCTTCTTTGATTGTGGCACTACCGTTAAATCCAACGGTCCCTTCGGTAAGCTTGAATAAACTATCTGGAATGGACTGAACCCAGTACTTCGATTCACAGCATGATTATGGGCAAACTCCGCCTGGCATAACTTCACATCCCAACTCTTCAGATTATCTTGAACAAGACACCTCAACAAGTTTCCCAATGATCTGTTGACCACCTCAGTCTGTCCATCCGTTTGTGGGTGATAAGCACTACTAAACTTCAGCTTCGTTCCCACCATTTTCCACAAACTTAGCCAAAAATGACTCAGAAAACGAGTATCCCTGTCCGACACAATCGATTCTGGTAATCCATGAAGTCGATAGATCTCTCTGAAGAACAACTGAGCAACATGAACAGCATCTGCCGTCTTCTTACAAGCGATAAAATGTGCCATTTTCGAAAATCTGTCAACCACCACATAAATGGAATCATTACCACGCTGCGTTCTTGGCAACCCCAACACAAAGTCCATACTGATATCCACCCATGGTTTTACAGGCATGGGTAACGGCATATATAAACCCGCATTAGTCGCAGTTCCTTTCGAAACTTGACAGATATGGCATCTCTCAACAAACCTCTCCACTTCTTTCCTCAGCGATGGCCAAAAGTAGGATTGTGAAATTAACTGTAAGGTACGGTCTCTTCCAACATGCCCTTCTTCATGTAATTCCTTGATAATTTTCATTCTCAAACTACCCTCCGGTATGCACAATCGATTCCCTTTGAACAGAAAACCATTTTCCATCACGAAATCACCCGTCTTTCCCTCCTTGACTTTATCAACAAATTTTGCAAAGTAAGGATCATTAGTAAATAAGTCTGGCAACATTTCAAACCCCGTCACTTCAACCTTCAGTGTAGTCAACAAATGACTCCTCCTACTCAAAGCATCAACCACACGATTTGTCACCCCTGACTTGTGTTTAACAACAAAAGTAAACTGTTGCAGATATGCAATCCACGATGCATGTCTCGCTGAAATCTTGTCTTGCCCTTGCAAATGCTTCAATGCTTCATGATCAGTATACAGAACAAACTCCTTCTGAAATAGATAGTGTCTCCAGTGTTTAATAGATTGTACAACAGCATAGAATTCCACATCATATGTACTGTAACGCATCTTCGCTCCTGACAACTTCTCACTGAAATATGCAATAGGACGCCCCTTCTGACTCAACACCCCTCCAATCCCAACCTTGGATGCATCAGTATGTAGTTCAAACACCAACTGAAAATCAGGTAGCACTAGAATTGGTGCAGACGTCAGCAATTCCTTGATCTTCCCAAAAGCACTCCCTGCTTCCTCTGTCCATGCAAACTGTTTACCTTTCATGCAATCTGTAACAGGCGCCATCACACTACTAAAGTGTGGAATAAACCTTTGATAAAATGAAGCCAACCCATGAAAACTACGAACTTCCGTTATCGTCTTGGGCTGCGGCCAATTTCTGATCGCCTCAACTTTACTTTGGTCAACCTGTATTCCTTTCTCTGAAACAACATACCCCAGAAATAAAACACTGTGCGTCATGAACACGCACTTCTTCGTAGCAGCATAAAATTGTTCTTGTCTCAGTACCATCAGCACTTCTCTAAGATGATTCAAATGTTCCTCTGGACTCCCACTGTAAATTAGAATATCATCGAAATACACCACCACAAATTTCCCAATGAATGGTCGAAAAATCTGATTCATCACCCTCATGACAGTACTTGGTGCATTGGATAAACCAAATGGCATGACCAACCACTCGTATAGACCTTCCCTGGTTTTAAAAGCAGTCTTCCACTCATCTCCTGGTCTGATACGAATTTGATGATATCCGCTCTTCAAATCAATCTTCGAAAAGATAGTAGCTCCGCTTATTTGATCTAACAAGTCATCCAACCTCGGCATTGGAAATCTATATCTCACGGTAATCTTATTCAATGCTCGACTGTCAGTGCACATCCTCCACGTCCCATCCTTCTTGGGTACCAATAAAGCTGGTACAGCACAAGGACTCAGACTCTCCTGCACACGTCCCTGCTCAAGCAATTCCTCTACTTGCCTCCGCAACTCTTCATGTTCTTTCGGGCTCATTCGATAATGTGGTCTGTGTGGCAATACAGCACCTGGAACAAGATCTATCTGATGTTGTATATCCCTCAACGGTGGCAACTCCGTTGGTAATTCCTCTGGAAATACATCGTCAAATTCTTTCAAAACTGGTTTAACTTCTTCGGGAATTTCAACTTCTTCACTTCTCTCACGCCCAATCAACAAGAATACTTCCGGCTCTTCTTCAACTTCTTTAACAAACTCCTTTAAAGTCAATAAAGTTTTCAGCTCTTCAATTTCTTCTGACTTACTGTCTTCTTGTGATCTCTTCTTCGGAACTAAGATAATCTTCGTGCCTTTAAACATAAAACTGTAGCTATTGGTTCGACCGTCATGTAGTACTGCTCGATCATATTGCCATGGTCTTCCCAATAATAAATGACAAACATCCATCTCTACGACATTACACCATATTTCATCTTTGTATTTCTTCCCAATAGAGAATGGAACACGAACTCGTCTATCCACTTTCACTTCTCCTCCTTTTCTCAACCATGCTAACTTGTATGGACTCGGATGTTTCTCTGTCTTCAATTTCAACTTCGTCACAGCCTCGGTCGAAATAATATTATCACAACTTCCTGCGTCAATTACAAACTTGCACACCTTTCCCAGAATAGTACATGTTGACTGAAAGATATTACTCCTCAACCAACTAGCTTCCTCCTGCTTCGGTGTTAAACACGATCTCCTCAGCATTAGGTTACAACCTTCATCCCCTGACGCAATATCCTGCTTATCCTCCTCAACTGGACTAGAACAATCCTCATCAACATCCTCATCTTCAACCTCTACAATCATGGTTCTCTTCTTTGGTTTTGGACACTCACTGCTTTTATGACCCAATTCCTAACAATTGTAACATTTGAAACCATTGTTAACCCTTGTCTTCTCAACCTCCTTCACTACTGGTCTACTGATAGGTTTAGAAACATTAGAACTTCCTCCAACACCCTTCGCTTGATTGTTAGAATTAGTAAACACACCACTTCCTCGTCTACCCTGCTTCTCCCAAGCCAACGCTTTCTGATGTGCTTCCGCTACAGATCTTGGATCGAACATATTCACCATATCCTGAATCTGCATTCTCAATCCCCCAATGAATCTAGATGTCAGCTGCTCTTCCGTTTCCATAATGTCATTTCTCGCAATAAGTTGATAAAATTCATCAGCATAGTCATTAACTGTCTTTGTGCCCTGCCTCAAGTTCTGCAAACGTTGATACATCAAAGATTGATAATTGTAAGGTAAGAACGTTGCTTTCATCAATTTCTTCATCTTATCCCAAGTTTTGACTTTTGACTTCCCCATACGTTCACGTGTAAGCTTGGTTTGCTGCCACCATGCCAAAGCTCTACCCCTCAGCCTTGTAGCAACCAACTTCACTCTACGATGTTCTGGAACTTCTTTGAAGTCAAAAATCTCCTCAACATTAGCCACCCAATCTAGAAACTCCTCCGCTTGCATACCACCCTTGAATTCAGGAATTTCTGTCTTCATCCCCGACTCCCATTTGTGATCATACTCAGAATAGTTTCTGCCTTGACCTCTTCCTTGAACACTACCACCATCATACTCCTCTTCAAAATCAGATGCATAACGATGTCGATTCTGACCACCAACATCTCTACTACCATTACGTCTTCCACCTTCATCCCTTCTATCGACATTCCTCCGTTCACGATCATTCACGTTCCTCCCACGTCCTTGATCATTTTCAACACTTCTGTCCCGATTGGAATGTGGCGAGACTCTACTACCCCCATGGTTAGATTCTGGTGAAACCCTTCTCCGATTTTGATTCATCTCCGTCATAAGCCTCTCTAGCCGGCCAATTCCTTCGTTAAGCTTTTCACTAAAATTCTCATTGATTCTTTGCTCCATCTCATCAGCTTCTTCTCTTCGATATAAAGCTTCTACGTTTTGGTGGCGATTAGCTCTTCTTGGCGGCATACTTGAAAACTTCACAAATTCTTCAACACTTCAAATTCAAACACTTTCCGGATTTTGATCCAAAATGAAACGGATCGAAAACTTCCACTTTGTAGCAAATCGCGATGAACACGATGGACAAAGTTTCGGCCTCCAATGCAAATCCGATCAAACAATCTTCGAACAATGATGACTCTTCTTCCTCTCGGCCACGGTTTTACACTTCAAGCACTTGGCTTTTCCTCAAACTTCAAATTCTTCAAAATGATTAGGCTCCAAGTCTCGATCTAGCTATGATTGGCTAGAACAAGCTTTGATACCAAACTGACGCAGCGGATTAATCAAAAACAATGTAGATCGGTGAAAGTAGCAGTCGATGGATTGATGAATGCTGAATTGCCTGAATTTGTTGATCCGAAGATACCGAATTCTAGCTATCTCGAACTCGTTGATCGCGCATGATACCGGGTTCAAAGATCTTCAATTCTTCAAGCGTTGATCAAGCGCACTTGATTCCGCGAATCGGCTTCTACAATCGTTGAATCGAGCGCACTCGATTATCCGAAAGAGGAGATAGGAGATTACACTCAACTACCAATTTAAATGAAAGCACAAAGCAATCAAAAGAGAATTTTATTCAAAAATCAACAACCTTTTACAAATGAGAGTCTCGGCCTATTTATAGGCATTTTACAACTCACACCAAAAACAACAAAAATTACAAGTACTAAGTCGGTTCCGAGTTAAGGCTTCCGACCTACGACTTAACAAAGACTCCGACTCAACATTTACAACTTTACAAGCCTTCAGCGACTTAACAAACACGGACAAAACATCAAAGAAAATACAAGTACTTAGGTCGTGAGCGACCTACGACCTATAAGGGTTCGACCTAAGAATATACGCGACTTAGCATAGGTCGGCAGCGACCTAACAACTAACAGTTACAACACACTGACTTGACGACTTAAAGAAATCAACGGTCTTCATACTTCAGCGACTTAAGGATGGACGGCATCCGTAGTTTGCGACCTAAAACAAAGCGGCATCAGTAGTTTGCGACCTAAAACAAAGCGGCATCAGGAATCAAAGGCAGAGATTAACTCGGCAGACACATCAATGGTATCCAGGCCTTCGCGACTTAAGATGAGACTTTGCGACTTAAGAAGCCTAACTCCGCGACCTAAGTCTGTACGACTTAAAACCTCGCGACTTAAGAACATAGCATCTGCACCCTCTTCACGCGACCTTAGTTCCAACTCGTTAAGTCATACACGAGTTAAAAACAAGTTAAGTCGTATCTCTTTTTCCTTCAGGTTGGTAGGTCGTAGCTCCGACTTAAAAAATACGTTAGGTCGTTCGCGACCTAACACTTCAGCTCCCAGCCAATCTTCACACACTGCTAACTCGTTAGCCTCTTTGTTAGGTCGTAGCCTTTTCTCCCTGACTTGGTTAAGTCGTAACCCTCCCCCGTTAAGTCGTATCTCTTCCTCACGTGGCTCCTTAGGTCGTAGACGACCTACAACTTCAACGTTAGGTCGCAAAACTCGGTCACGACTTATGCCTTTGTCAAATAAGGCCTGCGCTGCATCACTTTTATAGTTTAGTCCCTGCTTTTTACATATTTGCATAAATCATCCAGATCACTAAAAACAACATAAAATCAACTAAATCATACGACTTGGAGGTGTTTGCCCATTTTTTGTGCAAACATTTTTGGTGCTTTTCACTGAGAGTCGGGAGCTCGAAGCTTCAGCTTCTCCTACTTAACCTTCTTCCTAACAGCGTCGTTCATTGCTTGGAAAACATGCCTCCGAGGCAGAAAAAAGACGTTAACAAAGGAAAGAACATCGCAACTAGCAGTGTTCCAGATCTAGTGGTCACAGATCAAGTAAATCGTCCCGTTCCAGCAGCAGTACCAAATGAAGGTCAGGCAAATCCGACAACCCCTGCCACAGAACAGCCGGCAGCAATTACTAGGGCAGATCTAGACAGGGTTGTGGCTGAAGTGACTAACCGCTTCACATCCCAACAGGAAGCCTTGGTGGACCAACTCATGTCACGCTTAAGGGATGCTGAAGAGTCCAACCGCAACACTGAATCATGGGGTGAGTCCCAGTCTGGAGGATCTCAGAGACAACAAAGATCATCCTTCTTCGAAGGAGCTAACGACAGAAGCGGCCATGGTAGGAGCCGAGACCGAGCTCAGCCCGAAGTTAGACCTGAGGAAACGCTTGGAACCGAACCCAACGGGGGAGGTACCGGGCGGAGGTCAACTATAGCCGAGCCTGTCGTACTGCCTAACCATGGAAACACCAATGAACGGGGCCGAGCTAGAATCCAGCCCGAAGTTGGACCCGAGGAAGTGCTTAGATCAGAACCCAACAGGGGAAGATCAAGGCAAGGGCCAACTGTAGCTGACCCTAGCATGCTCCCAGAAGACCAAAGACAGCCACTAGAAAATATTAGGAATGATAGACGATACCATCCCTACAGGTCATCTGGACGGAATCAATCCCACAGGGCAGAACCGAACTCATTTCTATCTACTCCAAATTCTGATGAAAGGATGGCACGCTTGTTCAGAGAGTGCGTCCAATGGGATCAAAGAGACCGAGGAATAGGCGCCAGAGTAACCAGTCCTTTCGCCCGCAATATCGAAATTGCCATCACCCCCCGAGAATGGAAAATGGCAACAATGGAACCTTACAAAGGAACCTCTGACCCCGTTGTACACTTACAGAGATACACACAGCATATGCTCATGAGTGGAGCAACAGAAGGAGTTCTGTGCAAATGTTTTCCGCTATTCTTAGCAGATCTAGCTACCTCCTGGTTCTGCCATCTACCCCAAGGATCCATCAGCTCATGGGAGATGTTCAAAGAAAAGTTCATCAGCCAGTTCTGCATTCATGTGGAGCAGCCCAAGGACGCTTATTCCTTATCCAGTATCAAACAGAAACCTGGAGAGAAAGTCGCAATATCTAACCCGATTCAATGCCGCAGCGGCCGCAGTCCAAGATGCCAATGAGAAGCTTATCTTAATGGCCCTCTGTAGCGGTGTGCATCCGGATACTATATTTGCTAGAAGATTGACCAAAGAAAAACCAGCTACTTTACCCGATTTCTTCCATGAAGCTAGGAAATATATGAGACTTGAAGATGCTGCCACTGAGAGGCAGACAGGGCAACAAAATAAGGCAGCTCACGGAAACACGCCTGCTGTAGCAAAGGACGTTTGAAGAAATGATTCTAGAGACAATGCTGGGGGCAAGAAGGGAGAGAAGCGCCTATATCGGCCAAGACCGAGATTTGACGCTTACACCCCGTTGAATGAAACGATCAAAAACATCTTCCTGGCCACTCAAGATGAAGTTAGATACAAACGCCCCCCGCACAAGAAGGAATCAGATAACGCAATTAAGTCTGGAAAATTCTGCCGCTTCCACGAATCCCATGGGCATGATACCAACAAATGCCATCATCTTCGGGACTTGATTGAAGAACACATCAGAAGAAGAAGACTAGAACGCTATGTAAAAGGTCAGGACAGGACTCTAGTTCCTGCCAATGAGAACCCAAGGTTACCCTCCCCAGAAATAGGCAGAGGAAATCGCAACACCGGCGGCTCCAGTCAAGAGAAGATAGTGGTCCATACCATCTCGGGAGGGCCACACATCGCCGATGGAAGCTGGGCAGAAATGGAAAGGTACGGAAAGTCACTTAGAAACAATGAAGAATGCATCAATTCCATTATAGAAGAACGCCACCCGAAGCGGATAGAGAATGATGACATCACATTCAGTAGGCGTGACCTAGAGGTAAGGCAGTACCCTCACACGGATCCCATGGTTATCTCTGCCCGGCTCGGCCCAGCCAAGGTCTTCCGAATTCTAGTAGACACTGGAAGCTCAGTGAATATCCTATTCAAGCATGCTTTTGACAAAATGAAGCTGTCATTAAAGGATGTTCTTCCCTGCAATAAACCACTACACGGTTTCACAGGAAATGCGAAGATGCCCCTAGGACGACTGGACCTCTTTGTTGAAATTGGAAGTCATCCCCGCTCCGTTGTGCGGAAACAGACATTTGTGCTAATAGAAAACCACTCAGCCTACAACGCCTTCTTAGGAAGGCCAGCCTTGTCTGACTTCCAAATTGTCCTTGCCCCATGGTGCCTGAAGATGAAATTTCCAACGGACAATGGAGTAGGGGAAGTAGAGGGAGACCAGGACATTGCTCGAGATTGCTATGTAACCGAACTTCGCAACAACCACAAGAAGGATAAAGGGAAGAGTGTAGAGATTGCCCTCTGCACAAAAAGTTTGGAAGCATAGCAACTAAAGAAAGCCCCTCCTCTTCGATATACCAGCGACCCTTTCAATGAATTAGATCCCAGGGACAAAGAGGAAGAGGCCACCGTCGAGCCTGCAGAGGCTATGGAATTTGTGTCTGTAGACAGACATGACTCGAGTAGACTATTGAAAGTCGGGTCCCAACTAAAACCAGAGCTGAAGGAACAACTCATTGATTTTCTCCACACAACCTGGATGTATTTGCATGGTCACACGCTGACATGACCGGAATCTCCCCTGACATAGCATGCCACGTACTCAACATTGATCCTACCAAGGCGCCAGTAAAACAGAAAAAGAGAAGTATGGGGGCAGAACGGTCAGCCACCCTCGATGAAGAAGTAAAGAACCTACTGGCCAATGACTTCATACGAGAAGCCATCTACCCAGAGTGGATCGCCAACCTGGTGCTGGTAAAGAAGGCTAATGGGAAGTGGCGAACATGCATTAACTTCTCCAACTTAAATGACGCCTGCCCGAAGGATTGCTTCCCACTTCCCCGAATCGATCAGCTTGTAGACAGCACAGCCGGGCATGAACTCTTATCTTTTATGGACGATATAACCAAATTCCTATGCATGCTCCCGATCAAGACCACACTAGTTTCATCACTGACCGGGGATTGTACTGCTACAAGGTAATGCCTTTCGGACTTAAAAACGCAGGGGCCACCTATCAGCGCCTCGTCAACAAGATGTTTGCGGGGCTAATAGGACAAACTATGGAAGTTTATGTGGATGACATGCTGGTAAAGTCAAGGAAAGCCGACGATCACGTAAGCCACCTGAATGAAATGTTTCAAGTACTTCGCCAATATGGAATGAAGCCGAATCCTCTAAAGTGCTCCTTCGGAGTATCATCAGGAAAGTTTCTAGGATTCATCGTCCATGCCAGTGGAATTGAAGCGAACCCTGAACAAGTCCGGGCTCTGAAAGATATCCGGATACCTTCTACCCGAAGAGAAATGCAAAGCCTAAATGGGAAGGTGGCCGCTTTGAGCAGATTCATCTCTAAAGCGACTGACAAATGCATCCCCTTCTTCGAGGCGCTAAAGAAAGACAAAGGAAAGTTCGAATGGACTGGCGAATGCTTAACAACTTTCCTTAACTTAATCGAACACCTCCAGAGACCACCAGTACTCTCAACTCCGAACAAAGGCGAAGAGCTATACCTATACCTTGCTATGTCATCTCATGCTCTAAGCGCCGCCTTGGTGAGAGAAGACAAACGCACGCAGCGGCCAGTATACTTTGTAAGCAAGAGGTTTACAAGGGCAGAAGCCGGATATCCTAAACTTGAGAAACTAGCATACTGTTTACTAATCACATCACGGAAGCTGCATCACTATTTCCAATCTCATTCCATTAGAGTTCTAACCGATCAACCACTAAGGCAGGTACTCCATTGTCCCGACACTTCTGGGTGACTACTTAAATAGTGCATTGAACTAAGTCAATATGATATCACCTACCATCCTCGCACCGCCATCAAGGGACAAGCCATGGTCGATTTCATTGCCGAATTCACTACCAATGAAGGTAAGGAGCAATCGGAAATAGCAGAAGACATCAAGTGGAATCTATTTGTGGATGGTGCGTCAAATGAACAAGGCTCGGGGGCAGGTGTGGTAATAATCACTCCCAGGGGAAATAAGCTACACTATGCTATAAGGTTGGAATTCGCTGCCACTAACAACGTTGCAGAGTATGAAGCAGTGATAGCTGGATTAGAACTTGCCTTAGAAATCGGAGCCAATTCTTTGTGTCTTCATAGTGATTCTCAAATTATTGTAAATCAAATACTAGGAGAATTCCAGGCTCGAGGAGAACGACTTATAGCATATTTAAAGAAGACCAAGTTGCTTCTCAATCGATTGGATCACTATTTAATCAAACACATCCCTCGGGAAGAGAACCAAGAGGCCGACGAATTGGCGAAGCAAGCTAGCATGAGAGACGGCACTATTTCCGGAGCAGTAGCCATCTCAAAGCAACTGACCCTAAGTTTTGAGCAAGTGAATCTGATAGCTACAACCGAAGAAGCAACTTGGATGACCCCCATCCGAGACTACTTACAAAGTGGCACACTGCCCAACGGGCGTAACGAAGTTAATAAAATCTTGAGGAAAGCTTCCCGCTACATAATACAAGAGGGCACCCTCTATCGGCGCGACTTCTCTAACCCCTTATTAAGGTGTGTCGCCGGAAGGGAAGCCAGGGAAATCTTATCCAACGTCCATCAAGGAAGCTGCGGAGATCACACGGGAGGCCAGACTTTGGCAAAAAAGATACTCCGATATGGATATTTCTGGCCCACCTTAAGCAAGGACGCCTTAGATTTCGTCAGGAAATATGACAGATGTCAGAAGTTTGCTAAGATTCTGCGGCTACCAACAACTGAGATTACTCAAATGACCAACCCTTAGCCCTTTGCAGTATGGGGAATTGACTTGATTGGCGAACTGCCAATGGGCCGAGGCGGGGCCAAATATGCTATAGTGGCAGTCGACTATTTCACCAAATGGGTGGAAGCAAAACCCCTAAATAAAGTATCTTCAGCAAAAGTTATTAACTTCTTGATAAAAAATGTTCTATGTAGGTACGGAGTCCCACTTAAAATCATATTGGACAATGGACTTCAGTTTGACAACGAGGAGTTCACCAACTGGTGCCAAGAGCACGGAATTCACAAAAGCTTCTCATCCGTCGCTTATCCCCAGGCAAACGGACAAGTCGAAGCCGTCAACAAAATTCTCAAAACTCTAATAAAAAAGAAACTCGAAAAGTCAAAAGGCGCTTGGGTGGATGAACTTCCTACGGCACTGTGGGCCTATCGCACATCTTTTAGAACATCAATGGGGCATACTCCTTTCTCTTTGGCATACGGATCGGAGGCTATGCTCCTAGTTGAAACTATAGTGCCTTCCCATCGTAGGATCCACTATAACCCAGAAGAGAACGAAGAGCTCCTCCACATGTCTTTGGATCTAATTGAGGAAAGAAGAAATGATGCAGCCCTCAAAGCAGCAGCTCACAAGCAAAAAGTGGCAACACAATACAACTCCAAAGTCAAGCATCGCAGCTTACAAAAAGGAGATCTTGTCCTCAAGCGAATCTTCCCGCGCCCCGGAGCGTTAGATCCAATCTGGGACGGACCATATGTAATTCATAAAGATCTCCACAATGGAGCTTATATTTTGTCAACAGTGGACGGAGAGGTGTTCCAGAGGGCATGGAACATCCAACACCTTCGTCGATACTTTTCTTAACTTGTACTTCCCATATGAAATGAATTAACAAAGAGAATCAGTGGACGTAGGCATTTTCGTGCCGAACCACTTTAAAAAACTTGTCTCTTTTTAACTTGTTCCTTTGTATCTTGGCTGCTCGTTAACTTTATCCTTTTTTGTTGAACAAAATCTTGTGTAATGACATTCCCATTCAAGACACATCACGGCGCAACCTCACATGGACAAGACCTAACAGGTACTACGCGAATCTATGCCCTCGCCAATGAGACACTTTTGCTCCAGCATCCCTCTGCTGCGGGTTAACTCATTGCTCGCGATTGGCCCTTAAAGCCAACTGTAATGAGCCGATTATAAGCCACCGAGAAGGCCGACTATAGCCGAGGCAGCTCATTACGGCGTTCGGCTCGCCGACAACCGTGAACCTACTTTAAGCCCCAAAATAAGGTGTGGCCAGCCAGGAGTAGTTCACGGTTGACGATCGGCACCCACGCTAGCCGGCCATAGTAAATCGAATAATATCCACGATTACGGGCCATAATGGCCCGGGTAGTTACTGTGCGCGATCTCGGCTCCGAGTGTCTTAAGTGCGGCTGTGGTAAAAAAGATAAACTCCCCGCAAAGGCGTAAGATGGGTGACAAATGTCTCCAAGACCCACAGCTAGGGAAAGTGACTACAAAACCCGTTTGCCACGAACTTAAGCACATCGAAGGCCTTCCGTGATTGGAAGTTTTACTGTTTCTCATATTTCAATTCTATTTAAAGAACTTTTCTCCTGTCCTCTATAACAATCCCTAAAGTACAGGATACAGAGTAGGAGATACTCGCCAATGGGAGTAGGAACTCACAATTGGATGGCAGGGCATTCAACTGCATTCCATACTCGGTCATACAAGATATTCAAAACTGCCATCTACAATTAGAACATGAAAGGCGGTATTTTCTTCTTTTATGTACAAATACATGGCTATAATTTATGCATACATCACACTAGCATTGCAAGGCATGAAATTATGTTTTAAGCAAGAACTTGACATCAAACACAATTGAATTACAAGCACACGCACAGCTGTATTTCTCACACAACGTGTCAAAATAGCAAAAACATTCAAAAAACGACAGAATCAGCTTAAGTAAAAAAAAATTACACGTCAAGAATAATGTTGTTTATTACAAGTAACATAATTACAACTTAAAAGTTACATTACTATTTTGAGACTAACATATACAACAATGTCAAGTCAACAAAAAGATATCCAGGTCAAGTCAAGGAGCCGGCTGCATCGGAGCTTTACCCTTGTCCTGTTGCCCACCTGTCCGGTCAAAGAAAGAATTCATTAGTGATAAGCAACCAAGTTAACAAAAAGACTAAAAGGGAAGACTTACCAGCGCCTGCTTCCTGACCATCCTGATCATCATCCTCTACTTGCACACCTACCTCCTCAGCGGCAAGCAGCCGCATACCCTCCTTCACCGCCACCTTCTCCTCCTTGGTAAACTGGGCAGTGACCACATCTATTCTGAAGACCGCGCCACCCTCTTTATCCGCATCAGCCCTAGCCTCCTCCAGAGCCCTGAGATAAATCCTGGCCATAACTCGGGGGTAATCATCCATCCAGGATAAGTTACCCTATTTCCAAGTACGGAAATACATATCATGGAGCATCTCATCCATCATCCCCTCGTTTTCCTCAAACTCCCTCATTCGGGACTCAGAAGACCGCAGCTTTGCAACGGCAGCATCCCTCTCTGATCGATATCGTGAGCGGTCAGCCTGAAGGGATATCCTCATCGCCTCCATCTCCTCCTTCAACCTGGACTGAGCAAGCTTCGCGGCCTCAAGTCTCCCCGATAATTCTTGTACCCGCTCGAGGTCCGCTTGTCGAACCTCATCCACCGTCGCAATGGCCATGTCAATCCGCTCCTTGCAGGCGGCCTCCATTTTTTGCAACTCTGCCCTGCTGACCTCTTCCATAGTCTTCTTCAGTTGCCTGGATGTGGCCTCGTGCTGAGAAATTTGAATGGCTTGATCGAAGAGTTGCTTAGCCTGGTTGGAAACCATTAACCGTAGCCGAATTTTGGCACTCCCAATTTCCTCCCCGGCCTTGACTAGTCGGGCATGATGCCCCATCGATTTCCTGGTCTCTTCGGCAACCCGGTCAATGTTCGCCTTAGCTTCATCCCCAAGAGTTACAACCCGGGTGGTAAGCAAATTAAGGTCCAGGGACTTAGCTTCGTCAAGCACCCGTACCATAGGATTGCGAGGGAGAAGGTGCTCACCAGTAGCCTCATCGAAGGAGATGTCATGAGAGGTCGGGTCCAGGTCTGGATGACCCGCAAACGGATTACGAACCAAGCCAGGGTGATCTATCGGGGTGACGGTTGGATTCTCAGATGGATGTGGGGAAGGCATAAACTCAGTATCCTCCTCCGTAATATCGTGAATAGGCTGGAGTGGGACCGGAGGGCCAGGAGGAGATTCAAACGAAGATCGACTCCTCTTCCTCTTTTGTATATCTTCTTCAATAACTCCAAGAAGAGGACGATAGCCGACTACGTCTCCAGGGCGGTTAGTAGGAGGCATCGGTTTGGCAGAAGCTTTGAGAAGTCTGTATTGTTCAAGCCTGTGCCGAAGATCTGAGGTCTTGGCCGTTTGGCCCGCTCCTGGAATGAAAACAAAGTGTCACCAGCATGCATTGAGCCATCATTCAAGAATTAAAAAGAATAGAGAGAAATTCACCTTGGATCGCAGAAGTTGCCTCAGTAGAAGCACTCCTGGAAGATAAACCGGCGCCAGTCCCGGCCTTACCAGCTTTCTTGGGCTTCTCCACCAAGGTCGGTCCTTCCTCCAACTCTTCGAAGGCTTGGCGGAGAGTGTCATCTGTCCACACTTGAATCACGCCTGCCTGCCCGGGAGGTAAAGCCCTAGTGCCATCACCACTTTGTCCTTCGCCACCATCATCGCCGTGACGATCACCGTCACCTTCTCTACCACTTCCGCTCTCTGCCTCACCTCCTTCATCCTCGTCTCTTTCCTCCTCCACATTTTCCTCCTCCGGAACATCTGGACATGTGATGGGGGAGGGTCCATCTGACTTCTTGAGTTTCTTCCCCCCGGCAATTGGGTGTATCGAGAAGGGTCTCCTTTTGCTGCTCTTCGCCGTAGCCCCTCCTTTAGCGTTGGCAGCCCTCTCCTCCGCCGTGTCTCTCTACTTGACCACGGACTGATGTGGTAGAATAAGGTTGTGCCCCAGAAGTGTAGCATTCCTGATCAAGTAAGAAGCCGACCTATCCCTTCCCGTAATGGCTTCTATTTCCACAGCCATCTGAACCAGGCGATCGTTTTCCACGACCGCAAAGCCACCTGTCGCTAGCAAGAAATAAAAGCACATAAGAAGAAGCATTGCAGTCAGAATGGAAATCATAAATAAGCTTCAACTTACAACCAGAGGTGAAGCGACGGATGGAAACAGAGTCATCCTTGATGAAAAACCATTCTTTCTTGAACATGCCGAACTTCGAATATAAGTCCAGGACCGGCTTGAAAGATACGGCTGATTCCAAGCTGATGTATGGAGACCCCTTCTTATAGCCTCTCAAATTGTACAAATACCGGATCTCCCGGTTGGAGGGAGGACGCCCGTATCTCCTCTGGAAAATGACAAACAGGCTCACCAGGATGGCGTAGGAGTTAGGCTGAAGCTGAAATGGAGCCACCTTCAAGTAGGTGATGAAGCTGATTATCCAAGCATTGATCGGGGGAATGGCCCCACACATACAATGGTACCTACTATAGGCGAAATATCCTTCGGGGGGATTATATGGCATCACTCCCTCCCTCGGCAATAACATGCACGCTCTGTCAATCCCAAAGGAGCGAGAAATAACATCAAGCTGCCCGCCTTTGAGAGAGCTAGGGAAACAGTCGGGAGGTGAGTTCAGAAGCTCTTGAGGACCGTACCCATCTACTAGTGACCTCGGGGTGGGCCCATGACGTCCCGGTCCTGACTGAGCTGGGGGCACTGCGAAAGGATCTTCTCTGTCCTGGGATTTCTTCTTTTCTGATCAGGTTTCAACTTTATGAGACATTTATCTCCAACATAAGAAAGTATGAGAGTATGTAGTCTTGAATTTCACTTGTAATTCAAAACATAAGTGCATCCGGTAGTTCAAGGCCGAAAGGTCATTCGGCACTCAAACTCCCGAGTTCATTCTGTAAAGCAAGGCAAAAGGCCATTCGGCACTCGTACTTCACAAGGTACATTCGGTGGTTCGGGGCGGAAAGCCCATTCTGCACTCGTACTCCCCAAAGTGTCATTCGGTAGTACAAGGCGAAAGTTCATTCGGCGCTTATGCTCCCCGAACTCATTCGGTAGCTCTAGCATAAGGTTCGTTCGGTAGAGGGGAACCTCACCTGATTCGGCGGTTAAGAATCTGGATCGGCTCTTTCAAATAGTAAGAAATGACAAAGACGTAGAGCCCATACTTATAGACAAAAGTAGGATAGCCGGACCAACTGGTTCGGCACTCGGGTCGAATGAGGGTGTCCAAATAAACAAAGCGCGACATATGCAGGCATATACCCCACTTTGGGGGGCAAATGTTGGGCGAATTCTCACCACTGATCCAAGCCCACACCGACTCCACTCATCACCGGACTGAGATTACCGAACCAATCCTCACAACTCCGAGACCACCGAACCAATCCTCACAACTCACCACCGGACCGAGACTACCGAACCAATCACAACTCCACTCATTACCGGACCGAGACTACCGAACCAATCACAGCTCCACTCATCACCGGACCACCGAACCAATCCCAACTCCACTCACCACCAGACCAACCACTGCCGAACCAACAATACTAGGCCAGATTACATCAGTCCAGGCCCACCAACAGCTATATACATCCAAGGCCCCTACTCCCAGCCTCACTCTATAAATAGAGGGGTAGGGGTACAACAATGGAGGACAAGTTTGAGAGCTCAAGCACGGATAGAACTTTCAAACAACTTTCATATACTTGTATCAAAGCTTTGTACTTGTAATCTGAACAAGAAAGGAGAAATAATATATAAAGTGGACGTAGGCACATTCTGGCTGAACCACTATAAATCTGTGTGTCTTTTACAGTTTAGTCCCTACTTTTTACATATTTGCATAAATCACCCAGATCACTAAAAACAACATAAAATCAACTAAATCATACGACTTAGAGGTGTTTGCCCATTTTTTGTGCAAACAACTGTTTAGTGTAAAATACACTAAACGATTGTTTGAAAACTGTTTAGTAAATTAAAATTCACATTCTCTGCAAGATGAAATGCAGTTTTTCACGTTTGTTTTCTTTTTCCTCTTGCTTCCAAAGGGCCATATGCTAGAGATGCTCTAAGAAGGCAATCAGGTTGCATTGGTGGTATATTGTTTATTGTGTTTCACCATATGACCTAATTTGAATTTGCGTTGACTTAATGCAAAAATTTATCATCTTCTTATGAGTCAAAAGAGTGCTACTACAAGTAACATTTTTCTTGTTCAAAAAATGGTTTAGTTGGGGATGAACGAATAGAAATTTGTGGGTTGCCATCATGTAATAGATTAACTAGAACATATGAGTCTCAAATTTGATGCTGAGTTAGGGTTCTATTGTTGATAGTTTGCTTTTTGTGAGTTGGATAACTTTGGCGGTGTCATCTACTCAAATGCTATAGGAGTTGTCTTATGAATATGTTTTAAATAGTCTTTTGAATGAGGTGCTTAAAGAAAGGGCAGTTGAAAAATCAGTTGAAGATGAGGTTATGGTGGTAGAAAATCCAAATGGGTTATATAATGGAAGAACAAGTAGAGATATGATGAGGTATCAATAGAGTTAACAGTATGTTTTAGGGACAATTATGTTATTTGTTTATGTCATTTACTCTTATAAATAATATTGTTTAAAATAGAATTAAGCTTTTGTTTTTATTTTTACTGTATGTGTACATATAGTGTTTTAAGATCACATTATAATAGGTAAATTTTCTATGACAAAGTGTTTAGTCGATCCTAGTTACAAAATATTTTGTAACCATGGAGCATTATATTGTATCAATAAACACTTTTCTTAAATGTTTGTAGTCATTTCGAGAATGAGATATCGATATATCTACTATACTAGTGTACGTAATTTCGTCCACAAAATGGATGATTGTTCACTTATGACTTTAGAGCCACGAAGGAACATAGTCTATTTCGCAGCAGATGAAATAGGTAAATTTCAAAAAACAAATCTTTATTTGGATCTTAATAAGCCTATGAAGTCTATTAACTAGCATTAGATCCAATCTATTTATTAAACAAAATCATATTTTATTTAAAATTATTTTATATTTATTAATTAATTTGATTAAATTTTTAATCGAATATATTATATATATATTCAACAACATGACAAGATAGTGCAATAAAGTATAAACATGTGTATATATATATTTATAAATATACATACATATAGATATTGAGATTTACATCTATTGTATATACATATATATATTATACTAACATATGCATATGACAATTTCATACGAACATCGAGAATATAAATGCATAAGTATACATATATGTTTAAATATACTATAATATGCGTATATTATTTGTATATAGATATTTATATTACCATATATATATATATAATTTAGACATATATATACATATATGTGATATATATATATATATTACCACTTATATATATAGCAACAAAAATCAATGTTATAAAAACATGATATCTTCAAAATAGGTGAATGCTTAGTGTTTAAGGGAGGATAAGAAAATATATATATTAGATCCAGATTTATCAAATCAGGTTCTAAAGAGGAAAGAGAAAAAAGTGATATTTTAATTAATTCCACCTTCTTTTTTTGCGAATATCAAATTAATACTATATCCAGTCTTTAAAAAAATGATTTTATACTTGTCTACTATGAGAATTATCTTTACATTAATAATTCAGATCTGAAGAACACATAAACATATATGAAAATAAGATTATCACAAAGCGTTGCCATAATTAATATATAGCTCCAACAACATGATTAATTAAATTAAAACACACACACACACATACATACACTGTAATTTTAATTTTAATTTTTAAATACATATATTTGGCTAAACAATAAAACAGAATATATTAGTTTGAAAATAAAGTTAATTTAACCAAAAGGTTTAACTTGAAAATACGTAGGTTACATTACATGTTTAATACATTCGAAACCTTTAAACAACCCTTTCGAAACCATTGAAGGTAACCCTTTCGAAACCATTGATAGACCCTTTCGAAACCATTCGATAAACCCTTTCGAAAACATTGGAAAAACCTTTCCTTTCTTTTCTCTGAAAGCTTAAAAATATCAAACATCCTCCTTTAAAACCTTTTAAATATTGCCTTTCGAAAACATCGGAAAAACCCTTCCTATCAACCCTGGGGAACCACCCCTTTCGAAACCATTCATTTAAACCTTTCGAAACAATCAAAACTCAATCCTTTCGAAAGCACTTTGTGTTCAATTTAAAACATGTGGAAACCTTTCGCAACCATTCAAAAATTTACCCCTTCGAAACCTTTGAAAAACGTCTCGATCGAAACCGTTTGGATTCTGCCTTCAAGTAAAGCAAAAGGATCAGAAACCCATTAAAGTCGAAAGCATCTGTTTTGAAACCTTTTAAAACTATCTCTTTCGAAACCATTTGGGTTTTACTTCAATTATAGAAAAATGGTCTCAAAAACATTTAAGTCGAAACCATTTGCTTCGAAACCATTTCCTATGTAAAGAAGTGATGGTGTCGAAACCATCCCTTCGAAAGCATTGGAGAGGTGGCCAAGTTTTTAAAAAACAAAACAACCCTTTCGAAACCATCTGGGTCGAAAGGTAAAAAGGCGGCAGCAAAAAAGTTTCGACTTAGTCGAAAGCAATTATTTAAAAACAGAAGCGCAACCCAATCAAAACCATTTCCTTTAAATCATTTGACCTGGTTGAAATCTACTTTGTCGAAAGCCATTTAGTCAAAAACAAGCAGGCGTATTTCTTTTAATTCAAAAAACAAAGGACTGCCTCAACCCATTCGGAACCCTTGGTTTCGACTTCCTACGCGCTTACATCCAATTCACTACATACCAGTAAACTGATACAGTATGCATTAGTTTTGATTATGTCGAAAGCGAAGTAGAGGAGGCGGAACCTAGTGCCGACGGTGTCGAAACAGTGAAAAACATGTAGCAAATAGTTCTTTCCACCTAACCTGCCTTACGTGTCTAATTGTGATTGGTTGCCTCTTTCTTTACCAGTAAAAAGTACTGCACTTTTTCAAAAGTGCTGTTGACTTTTCAGATTTAAAATTTTAAGTTATTTTACAAAAAGCCTCTTCTCCTCTTTAAATTATATAAAACATTTAAGTCTCATACCTTAAATAATTTTATATAATTATTAAAACACTTAGGAAAAATCTACAAAAATTCCAGAAAATCACTTTTAATATTTTTTCCAACATATAAAAATTTTGGACCCCAATCTTTTATTATCTAACCGAAAATAATTATTAACCCAAATAAACATTTTCTTTACTAGAAAATTCATATAAATTCCACATAATTTCAGAAAATTCCGAAAATTGAACCCATCTCTAAAATATTATTTATGACCTTCATAAAAATTATCAAGGCATTTAGATGTCATTTTATAGGGTTTTCACCTTAAAACATATCATAAAATCAATATGAACATACATAAATCATCAATATGTATATATAATCATTCCATCATTCAAAATCATGGCAAATCAATGCAAAATATTCGACAATCATCTAAAAACCGAAAATACAATCAAAAATGAGATGTAAACATTATTCATCTTAGCTTTAGAGATTAAAGAGCTTGAGATTTGGATGAATTTGATTTGAATTAGCTTTTTCTTTAGCTTTTCTTACTCTTTTTCCCCTTTCCTTGTTTACGGTGGCCGACCTCTTGTTTTAAAAAATTTCAAAATGAAATGAACGTGTATTCTAATACAGGGCCAAGGTATAGAGGATATAGGAATGGCCTCTTTCCTATTTTACACCTTATCTATTTCAATTTAACTCTTATTTTAATTCATTGTTAAATGGCACGACTACACCTTAATTAAAATCAAATCTCAATCCCCTAATCAACACATTATTTTATTTTATTTAACTAATTAAATATCCTAAATAATGTTACCAAAAATCCGGGGTGTTATAGACTCCCCTCCTTAAAGAATTTCGTCCTTGAAATTATGATAAGGTACACAACAAATCAAACAAAGAGGTAAAACATACCATCAAACAAGTCAGGTTAAGTATCTCTAATCCTGCTCTCAATCTCCCGAGTACAGTCCCTGTCATCGTTGCTCCACTCGATTTTGACTAATCTGACCGTCTTGGTTCTAAGCCTCTTCTCATGTCTTGCATCAATACGAATAGGCTTCCTCACTATGGTCAAATCCGGTTCTACCACTAAATCATCTAGCACAATCGGTGCAATACCAGTCTCCGGGTCCCTAACACACTTTTTGAGATGAGAAACATGAAAAACACCGTGACTCCTGCCAAATTGCTCGGTAACTCAACTCTATATGCGAGTTCCCGATCCTCTCAATAATAGGAAAAGGTCCAATGAATCTTGGTGCTAACTTTCCTGATTTCCCAAATCTAATCACACCTTTCATTGGAGATACTTTGACGAAAAATCGATCTCCAACCGAGAACTCTAGATCTTCCCATCTCTTATATGCATAACTCTTCTGCCTAGACCCAGCCTCCTTTATTCTAGCCCTAATGATCTCAATCTTTTTTGCAGCTTCTTTGACTAAATCTGTACCAAGAACCAACCTATCCCCAGTCTCTAGCCAACATATGAGAGATTTTCATGGCCTTCCATACAAAGCTTCAAACAGTGCCATCCCAATACTACTCTGATAACTGTTGTTATACGAAAAATCGACTTAATGCAGATGGTCTTCCCATGATCCCTCGAAATCTAATACACAAGCTATTAACAAATCTTCCAAGATTTTGTTAACTCTTTCCGTTTGCCCATCTGTCTACGGATCGTAAGTTGTACTTATCTTGAGCTTGGTTCCCAAAACTTCATGTAGACTCTTCCAGAATTCGCTAGTGAATAAAGGATCTCTATCACTAACTATGCTACTAGGAATTCCATGCAGTCTAACCACATTCTTCATAAACAACTTTGCAAAAACAGGTGCCGTCCTGGTTGACCTAATTGGAATGAAATGGGAACTCTTGGTCAATTTATCCACTATGACCCATATACTATCATTTCCTTTATTCGACCTTGGCAACCCGTCAATAAAATCCATAGAGATAGAATCCCACTTTCATACTGGAATATCCAATGGCTGAAGCAACCCACTTGGTTTCTGGTGTTCGGTCTTTGCCTATAGGCAAATCATACACTGCTTTGCACACAACCCAATATCCTGCTTCATACCTTCCCAGAAGAAACTCGTCTTCATATCCTGATACATCTTAGTACCTCCTAGGTGAATAGAGAACTTTAATCAATGGCATTCCCCTAAGACTTCTTTCCCTATGTTTCCTACACTCGGAACACATAATCTTCCTTTCTTTCTCAACCACCCATTTTGGTCAAGACTGAAATCTTTCAAGTCATCGCTCTTGGTTCCATCATTTAGCTTCCTAATCCGTTCAGCTAACACTGGATCCTCTTTCTGCTTAGAAGCGATCCTTTCGGTCATCACTGGTCAAACTTCCAAACAAGATAATACGATTGTATCCCCACTAGACCCAGCCTCGAATCTCCACTACACTCTACAATTTTCTAATGCTTCTAAATCATTCCACTCCACAATCATCGCCAACACTACATTCTGATGTTCCCTTCTAAATGCATCCGCAACCTTGTTGCCTTTCCCTGGTGTGTATTCAATCCTGTAATCATAAGCGGTAATAAACTTTAACCACCTTTGTTGTCTCATGTTCAGCTCCTTCTGAGAGAACAAATACTTCATCGACTTATGATTCGTATATAACTCAAACCTTTCTCCCAAAAGGTAATGTCTCCACACCTTCAAAGAAAAAATCACTGCAACCAATTCTAAATCATGCGCCGGATATCTGACCACATGCGGTCTAAGCTGCCTAGAAGCATAGGCAATCACTTTACCTCTCTGCATCAACACAACTCCTAGTCCTATTCCACATGCATCGGTGTAAACCACAAAACCTTGATTCCCTTCTGGAACAACCAACACAGGCGCATGGGTCAATAAGTGTTTCAAACTCTAGAATACTTCCTCACCCTTATCATCCACATAAACTTTACATTCTTTCTCGTTAGCTTGGTCATCGGCCCCACTATCCGTGGTTCTTAATAAACCTCCGATAATAACCAGCCAACCTAAGGAAACTCTTTATCTCTGTCACTGTCTCGGGTCTCTTCCAACTATTCACTGCTTCAATCTTAGTCCGATCTACTGACAACTGTTCCTCTGAGACAACTTGACCTAGAAATTTCACTTCCTTCTTCCAGAAATGACACTTCGAAAACTTCGCCTACAACTAATGTTGCCTCAGTGACTCAAGCACCACTCTAAGATGAACTTCATGCTCTCTTTCATCCTTAGAGTATATTAAGATATCATCTATGAAAACAAATACAAACCTATCCAAGTGCTCTCAGAAAACCCGGTTTGTCAAATCCACAAAGAAAGCTGGCGCATTAGTAAGTCTGAACGACATAACTAACCATTCGTACAACCCATACCTGGTCCTAAATGCCGTCAAAGGTATACTATCCTTTGCTACTCCGAGCTGATGGAAACTTGTTGTTAAATCCAACTGCGAGAATAACTTGGCGCCACTCAACTGGTCGAACAAATCGTCAATCCTCGGCAATGGATATCGATTCTTTATCGTCCTCTCATTCAACTTACGGTAATCGGTACATAGCCTTAACGATCCATCCGACTTCTTAGCAAACACTGCAGCTGCTCCCTAAGGCGAACTACTTGGCCTAATAAAATTCTTGCCTTCTAAATCCACCAACTACACCTTTAACTCCCTCATCTCTGTAAGGGTCATCCTGCTTGGCGGCCTACTAACTAGTTCTGCTCCCGGAACCAAATCTATCCAAAACTCTATGGCTCGTTTCGGTGCCAATCCAACTACAGGTTCAAAAACATCTGCGAATTCTCTAACCACGAAAACTCGATTCAACTCATCATCCAATTCCATAGCACCCAACAAAGCATGCATCTCATCGTAAGAACCTTCTACGACATAAACTATCCGATCACTACAATCTGGGTGTTTAAGCGATATTTTCCTATCCTGGCAAAAAATCCTAACATCGTACTCACTTAACAAATCCATACCAAGAATAATCCTGAACCCCACAAAATCAAATACATGCAAACTACAAACAAAAGTATGACCTAACAGGTCAAACTCTAACTGGTCACACCTCAACCCTAGAGTTGCATACCCTCATATTGGATTCGCAACCCGTAAGAAAGTAACTAAATATATGGGTTCAAGGTTAAGCTTATCTATCAAACATCTAGATATAAAAGAATGCGATGCACCAATATCAAATAGAATGCTAACAGGAATACCATGAATCTGAAGCATACCTCCCAAGACCGCCTTTCCTTTCTTCTGGGCTGTTGGCTTAGAAGCAGCAAGTTCCAATGCATACACCTTGCCCTTTCCATCCTTAGCGGGCTCCATGCACTGGCTCTTATAATGGCCAATCTAGTCATAGTTGAAGCACCTAACACTCTTCTTTCCAGCTACCTCCTTTGCCTTCCAAGCACGACACTCATTAGCAAAGTGCCCCTTCTTATTGCACTTGAAACAGACAATCTCAGACTTCCCCTTCTTAACTGCTCTACCCTTTTGAGCACCTTTCTTAGGAAAGAACTTCCTCTTTTGATTCTGCCCAACCTGGAATTCTTTAGCCTTACTCTTCTCCAGAGAATCAAGAATCTCCTCATGCCTTAAGGCCATCTCCGGAACAAAGTCAGAAGGATCTCTAATATGAGGTAATGTGGCCCTAGCTAACTCAGGCTTCAACTCCCTGTTAAACTTCTCATTCCTCTTCAAGACTGTATCCATTGAAGCATACCCATATCGGGCCAACTCCTCAAACTTTCTAGCATACTCCATAACTAACATCTCCCCCTGCTCTAACTCAGCAAACTACCTGATCAGAGCTGACTGTGCCATTGAAATCTGCCTATGAAAAAGTTTCCACATCCATACCAGTAGTCCCACTGTTCCACCAAAACAAAGCGGCTCCCTGAAGCTGTTTGGATGCCAACCTCCTCTTCTGCTCGTCATTGAGCCCCAAGTTTACAATCCTTTCGCAGTGCAACAACCAATTTTACACTTCTATAGCATCCTCCATCCCCAGAAAAGGCTTCCCTCCAAGCTTAGCGCAATCTCCGCTCAGCTTGGCATAATGGTTAACTACCAGAACTTCTAGAACTCCTTCCCCCGTAGCATCTCCTCCTACCATTCTAGCTACAACTCTAGCTTGCATCATATTCACAAAAAAACTAATACATAGCTCCCATGTCCACTTGCGGGAGAGCACCCACATTCTCAGCTTATGCCTGACCTTGGGTTCTCCTTGTACTAGGTCTGGCATTTCCTTCGATGCCCTCCCCTCCTAGGTTAACTCTTCCTCTTCTACCTTCAATATCTGTATTCAAACCTTATGAGATGTAAAAAAATAACCTAAAAAGGATAGGAGACTAGAGATAGAGAATATACTTATATATAGCAAATACATGTACGTTACTATAGCATTATCCCATACCCCAATCTTACTCTAATTCCTTAGGATTATGTTTTAAAAATCATTTTTAGTTTAAATTTTTTCATAAACCATGCTCTGATACCAAGTTGTGACATCCCGTATCTAGAGGCCAAAAGCTGAGCGCTACAGATGCTGCAGTCATCCATAGTATTAACTTCTAGTGACAAAATACGGTAATAATAATGGTATCCATAATATCAAAAGCACTTGAATATGAATAAAACCACGGATTTCAAAAACAACATTTTACTGATTAAATTTCAAAAAAAATTCATTTCCAAGTTATATAATCCCATATCATTTCCCACGTAAAGGTTAATTATAATCATTACAAAAATATGCCAAGAGCGACATATGACGATGCCCCATTGGTTGATCAAAGAAATATAGTCATATTTGACTTAATATACACAGCAAAAACAAACAAAACAATCTGCAAATCCTAATTAGCCATCCGTCAGCCACCTGCTCGTCTTCAGAAGCTTTATTCACAAAAAGACTAAAACCTAAAAACCTCAACCCTCAGCCTACTCAAATCAATTTTGAGCACCAGAGAGTTTAAGGGGGAACAAAAACTTCGAGTCAGACATAAAGCCTAGTGTGAATAATTATGTTACATCTCGGTTTACTGATATTAAGTAAGACAACCATCTGCAAAGTTTCAACATCCCGTCATCTTGTCACGTCAAAAACCCACCTATATATGTAAAATTAAGTACAAAAGCAAGGTGAAGAGTCGAATTAGCTCAAAGAGGACGAGAGCGATGTGGGTTCTGGTTTGGATCCGAAATTGAGTTAGAAAAATCGAGAGCAGATTTGGTTTGGGGTAATTGTGAAGGCTTCTAGCAAGATGGAAGTTGGAATCGCGTAAGGAAGGGGATGGATCGACGGAAGATATGATGGAAGTGTTGAACTCGAAGATTGGCAATGGCTGAAGAAAGGAAAAGGAAGGGATCAGTTTGATTGCAAGATAAATGAAATGAGTGAGGAGATTAAGCTAAGTCATTTAGCTTATATACTAGTACGACCCGCTTCCACAAAGCCTCAAATTGGCTTAGTGTTTGCAAGCAAAGGGATCGACATCGATCCCCTCACTTAAGGGATTGATACCAAACTCCTATTCCAAAAAAATGTGGAAAATTGCAATACAAATATATTTGAACTACCTAGAATTGGCAACGACCCATACATGTGTAAACATGTTCGAGAGCCAATGACACAATATGTACACAAACATGTGTGCACCTTAACATTTGATTTCTTGAATCGACAGAAATTGAGTTCTCACCTGAATTTCTCATAAAGGAAGCCACTATAGATAGCCGAGGTCTACTAACTCGACCAACAAGCCCAATGGAGCCGAGCGTAGACAAAGACTGAGGATTACATCCCTAATTTATACTAGCAAATATCGACCAAGCTTCGCAACAAACAAAGAGAGATACGACTCTTTGGAAAGATTATTTAACGGAAGGGTAACAATTGTTCAAGAAACTGAATGGAATTCTTCCCGGTGACTCTAACTTGCTTCGATTCAAAATATGTCATGTTTGAAACAGGACGTACTTTGAAAGGAGGCAAATGTCATCCAACCTTTTGGCCCTGCTATATTCAGACTGATTGAACAAGTTAGACTCGATAATAGATAAGGCAAGCAGCCCAAAGAGGTGATCGTGGAGTCCAGAGATCAAATATAGACAACAATATGAAACAACAATCAAGCGAGATCAAGAGATGGACTCTCCGAAATATTCTAAGTATGGATTAGTACATACCCTAGGAAGAGGATCGGTACCTATCACTTCCCCTAGGCAGGGGATTAGATCACATCACAATGGTCATAAACAACATCAACTAACAGTTCAATTCAATGGAAATCGATTGATATCTCTAAAAACATGAAGGCAACTATGCAAACAACTTTGGAAAATTGAAGCTAGCATGGAATGGGACCCACATGACCGATTACAGCATGCCATATGGCCAGGAAGACCGATCGGTGCTGATCCCTCAGTATTGGGAATTGGGCCTTGAAATTTTCTAGATGACCTCGCCTACATCTGGAGATTCTGCTGGATATTCAGTTGTTTACCCCTATAATTATAGAGATTATGGTTCATTTGAGGGATTAGACCGTTGTTTTACTGGTATTCCATTGTAACCAAGGATTATTTGATCCGACCCCCTTGTACTCAGAATTCCAAGTGATTAATAAAGCAATTCATTCAAAGTGGACGTAGGCAATTAACATCGAACCATTATAAATCTATCATTCTTGTTTTCTACTTGTTCCCTCTATTTTAATTTAAGTTCTTCACTTTAGTTCTCTATATATAATCTATTGAGCGTTTGTGCCAACTTTTGGTGCAAACAACATGTTTGTACCAAAAATGGGCACAACACTCTTCGGAAGTTTTTGAAGAGATAAAAGTGATGAAAGAAAATTAAAACTGAGAATTATCTAACAAAAACTCCAAATAACAGAAAGTAAATTGCACAGAAGACAACAATTTAGAGTGGTTCGGCGTTTCGCCTACGTCCACTATGAAGTTTGGTGATTTTATTGCTCGGTACTTGAAGATTACAAATTCTTATAATGTAGTACAACTGATTTTATGATCTAAGTCTGAATCTTAGGTAGCAGTGGTGATTTGGAGTAAATCTGGTAGAGTCTGGGCGCTCTTTAGCTCTTAGAATTATCCGACCCCTTTTCTAAATGACCAGGGGCTCTATTTATAGGTGTAGGAGGCTGATATTTCGCCTAAACTTCGGGGAGACCAGTTCTGGCACGTGAGGGGGCCCACATGGCCGAAATCTGGAGATCCGGGCCCACTTTGGGATCGATTCGACCCTTGGTTCGAATCGATCAAGAAATCATCCAATCGAGCTGAAATTTGGTGTGAACATCCTTCATCATGTGCTTAAGCTTCTGCGAAAATTTCATGGCATTTGGACTTGTAGAACTCGAGTTATGATCGATTCAAGTTGGTCCATATCGATTCGACCCTTGGTTCGAATCGATCAAGAATTGCTCCGATCGAGCTGAAATTTGGCGTGGACATTCCTTAGGTTGCCAGTAAGCTACTGTCCAAATTTGGTGGCATTTGGACTTGTAGATCTCGAGATATGATCGATGCAAGTTGGTCCATATCGATTCGACCCTTGGTTCGAATCGATCAAGAATTGCTTCGATCGAGCTAAAATTTGGCGTGGACATTCCTTAGGTTGCCAGTAAGCTTCTGTCCAAATTTGGTGGCATTTGGACTTGTAGATCTCGAGATATGATCGATGCAAGTTGGTCCATATCGATTCGACCCTTGGTTCAAATCGATCAAGAATTGCTCCGATCGAGCTGAAATTTGGCGTGGACATTCCTTAGGTTGCCAGTAAGCTACCGTCCAAATTTGGTGGCATTTGGACTTGTAGATCTCGAGATATGATCGATGCAAGTTGGTCCATATCGGTTCGACCCTTGGTTCGAATCGATCAAGAATTGCTTCGATCGAGCTGAAATTTGGCGTGGACATTCCTTAGGTTGCCAGTAAGCTTCTGTCCAAATTTGGTGGCATTTGGACTTGTAGATCTCGAGATATGATCGATGCAAGTTGGTTCATATCGATTCGACCCTTGGTTCGAATCGATCAAGAATTGCTCCGATCGAGCTGAAATTTGGCGTGGACATTCCTTAGGTTGCCAGTAAGCTACTGTCCAAATTTGGTGGCATTTGGACTTGTAGATCTCGAGATATGATCGATGCAAGTTGGTCCATATCGATTCGACCCTTGGTTCGAATCGATCAAGAATTGCTCCGATCGAGCTGAAATTTGGCGTGGACATTCCATAGGTTGCCAGTAAGCTACTGTCCAAATTTGGTGGCATTTGGACTTGAAGATCTCGAGATATGATCGATGCAAGTTTGAATTTCTCAGCCGTGATCCATCAATATCTGGAGCATATGAACTCCGATTAACTTGAAATTCCGAATGTTGGCTCCCATAGCTTTGCTTGTCATGTCATATCAATTATAGCCCGATCCAGACTCGGAAAAAAATTCGTCGATATCCATAGTGAGCCTGCGTATAACCGATCTCCAAGACGAACTGTCATTGGTTTCTAGTCAAGTTCTTGGTGTCACGGCCTTGCCAAAAGGCGGCATAACATTTGCCCCCCAAAGTATGTCTTGTGTGAACATGACGTGCTTTGAAATGCTGCATCCTTCATTCTGAAAAAGTTCTATCTGATTCATTGAGTAGTTGCTATCTTTTCGTTAAAAGATGTAACCTTCGATTGATTTCCAGTAATATAAACGTTTACTGAACCACTGTCAGTGATTATGTAGTGCAATGTTGTAACTGAGTGTCGAGTGCTAGCGATTTGTTATTCGCTGTTGTAATTGTCATCAGGTAAGCATTCAACTCCTGTAAATTTTGAGAATTGAATGTTAGTCTGGCATACATGTACGTATGTTAACCTGGCTCCCGTTAACATTTGCACGTTCATGAGTCGTTGTCAAGTTCTTTAGTTTTTGTTTGGATTGAGTTTCGTATCGATCCTCTCCTGGATCGAAGTGAAATTCAAGTTGTAACAACGTTCGATGGTTGTTTTGAGTCCTTCCTTTGTATCGATCCTCTCCTGGATCGATCTGAGATGTTGGAATGTATGCTTCGTATCGACGGATACATCATAACGAGTCTCGGATTGGCGGATACAGGAGTAATGCTTTGTGTAGACGGAGTAGAACAATCTAGACGTAATTATGCAGTGAGGCTTCAAAGAGGATATGCCATTTTTTATTCCTTTATTCAATAAGAATCCCCAATCGTGGATAATCTTTGATAGGAGTCATCCATGACTCTTTTTCTAGATCCGTCTCCAAGATCTAGTTGATCTTCATATGTCAATGCCTAGAATAATAAGTATTTCAACTGGGACAAAGTCTTTTTGCCACGCATCCCCAGAACTGGCTAGCTTGGCCAGTGACTTAGCTTTTTCATCTTGTTCTCCGAGGAGTGTGTAATGGTGTAATAGTCGAAGTCGACTAGTAGCTTTTGGACCCGGTTTAGATAAGGAGCAAGACGTTGCCCCCTAGTCGGATAATCTTCCTTGACTTGGCGTACTACTAACCGGTAATCACATAAGACATGTAAAGTTTCCATTCGTAGTTTTCTTACAAGTTTGAGCGCCAAGGTTTCATACTTGGCTTCGTTATTTGTTGCAGGGAAGTTGAGTTTCAGGGCGTAGTAGATCGTTCGTTCCTCAGGAATCACTAACGCAACTTCGATGTTAGAAAGCCGATTATTGGAAGTTCCATCGGTGTACGTTCTCCATCGGTTGGACGGTTCTCCACAGTTCTTCTGATAGTCATCTGATGTGGCAGATTTAGATATGAAGTATGCTAATGTTTGACCATTGAGAGCTCTTCAAGGGAGATAAATATACATCTAAGGTTTCTATTGGACCTATCTTAACGGTTGGTCGATATGGATGTTAATGGGGTGAGCTTGCCAGTAGCCAGCCTTCATCATATACGGGTCTTTGGATTCGTTTCTTTTCACATAGCATTGCGACGCTTATGGCGTGTGTTGACATGGCCCAATTGATGTATAAATCTCCGCGATCCAAAAGCTTAGGTAAAATGGGAGGTCTCTTTAAGCGATCTATTAGAGCTGCTTGGTTGTCCTCGGTACATGGGTGTCTCTAATTGTCGGAATTTTTTAGAAATTAGTCTTGATTCCATGAGAATTGATGAGGAAAACAAAGAATCTTTCTAATGTAATGATGAAAGAGCATTTCAAAAGGTTGAGTTTGATCCTGCATTTTCTGGAGAGCACTGAATATCTCTGCCGAGTCATCGATGTGGTTGTTTGATAGCCATGATCTCATGATCATATTAACCACATCTACCTTTATCGATCGGTCGATCTAATTTTTGAATGATCTGTTAATCGTCCTTTTGTAAGTAGCACAAGTGTCCTTAAGTTTGAATCTATAGATTGCAGCATAGCACTATAGGCCCAGGTTAGTAGCGAAACAGTTGTATTCCTGGTTTGGGACATGCTTCAGTATCTGATTGTATCCGGAGTTTGCATCCATGGATGTGAGTAATTCATGTCTTATAGTCGGGTCCATCAGTTGGTTGATCATTGGAAGTGGAAAGCTGTGCTTTGTCATACCCCATGCAAATCTGAGTAGTTGACGTATGTCCTCCACTCCCTGTTTATTTTTCTTATAAGTAAAGGATTGGATAATCATTTTGGTTGGAGGGCATCACGGATAAACCCACTGGTTTTGAGCAGATTCGCCTCCTCTTTAAGTGCAACAGATCTCTCCGGATCCATGTCGCATCGCTTTTGTTTACCGAGACATGCCTCGGGTTAACATTTAATGTAGGGTTCTTCATGGCTGGCGAGAGTCCATATATATATATATATATATATATATATATATATGAGATCGAGTCCAGGCGAACATATCAAGATTCACCTGAAGTAAAACAGTTGACTCTTTCTTCATCATTGCGCAGAGTTGTGATCTGATCTACAGTACTCGTGATGGGTTGTAGGCACCTCATGTGTTTATTTGCAATGGTAAATGATCAGGCTTACAAGGACGTCGAATCAAAGGATTAGTAGAACTTAGCCTTGTATTGCACGCTGCTACATAGCTGGCTCCAGCTTTGAGATTGAATTGACTTATGTTTCTGAATGATGCGCTTTTCATTCAATGTACCTGCGATCCATTACTCATTGGAAAGGTCAGAATGATGATCAGTCGCCCATAAATCCTGTTATTGATCCGATGACTCTATCTCTAGGCATCCTTTCGGTCGCAACCTTATCTTCTTGTTCATGCCCCTAAGTCTGGGGAATATCTCGATAAGTGGTAGGGTAGATAATGTCCGCTTCAATTTTGTATTCTATCCCATTGAACCATGGGATCGAGTTAATCAATGGAAGGCTGAGTCGTGCCTATCCTGTATTATGTTCTAGTTCTTTTTTCTTAGCGGAATACATTGTTACTTTGCCAACATCCGGACATAAGCTAGATTCTGGACGGTCAATGACATTCACTTCGCTGCTTATGTCACCGTACTTTGGGCAAAAATTGAAGAGTGAATCGTCCAATCAGATCTAATGCAGGATTGATGCTTCCCTTGTTGAATCCAGGGTAAGAATCAGTGTGTAGATGTTTAGGTTGCACTTGTTTTGAATTGCTCTTTTAGTTGGATCATGGTAAGAGTCAATGAATGAATGGTCGCGTTGCATTCATTTGGTGTTGGGTGATCAACCATGTCTATTTCGATTTACGTTCTCCCGTCAGATCTAGGGATAAAGTCAGCTCAAATGCAGTCATGTCATGCTCATTTGGTCTCATGCTCTTCCTGACGGATCGAAGGAAGGCGACGGAGGACGAATGGTCAAGTCACACTCATTCGTGGTTTATTCTTCTATCCGTGCTCTATTGGTCAAAGGTATTCGATGGACGTTCGGGTCCCGATATTGACCGTCGATTCAACGGCATGATGTAGAATGCTCGGACCTCATTTCCTATCGATCCAATGGTATGATATGAAAGGTGCAGATCGATATTGCCCGTCGATCCGGCGATACGATATAATTGGTTGCCCAAAACTTCGGGCATCATTCTGATTGGTTAGCATAAAGGTCTCCTTGTAGTCATTTCCTTAAGTTGTAAAGGACGCTAAGCTGGAGATGTAGCGAGTCACCTTTCTCTTCTTTCGGTGATTTTCACTTCTGCCCCTAATCTTGGGTTAGCAGAGTTAGTTCGTGGATGGTCTAATTGCACCTGTAGTGAGTTTACACTCCTCACGTCGAGTTCAGGTCAGAGTTGGTGAATGAATGGTCGAATCTCATTCGTTCGTTTGTCTATTCTTGTAGCCACACTTTGGGGATCAGAGTCAGTTGAAGGTCCATTCATCACACCTATTTAATGTTTATACCCCTGTCCACACTCTGGGGACTTGTATCTTTATGACAGCTGTTGATCACTCATTTTCATGTGTTGAGTCTGCGCCTATGCTCGGGGAATGAGTGATGTAACTTGGTTGAGATGCAGTCGAAGTTGTTAGGTGGACGGGTCCACCCTCCTCAAGGCCGTACTTGATGGAGATGCAGTCGAAGTCGTTAGGTGGATGGGTCCACCCTCCTCGAAGCTGCATTGAATGGAGATACGGTCGAATTTGTTAGGTGGACGGGTCCACCCTCCTCGAGGCCGTACTTGATGGAGATGCAGTCGAAGTCGTTAGGTGGATGGGTCCACCCTCCTCGAAGCTGCATTGAATGGAGATACGGTCGAAGTCATTAGGTAGATGTATCTACCCTCCTCGAAGCCGTATTTGATGGGGATGCAGTCGAAGTCGTTAGGTGGACGGGTCCACCCTCCTCGAAGCTGCATTGAATGGAGATACAGTCGAAGTTGTTAGGTGGACGGGTCCACCCTCCTCGAGGCCGTACTTGATGGAGATGCAGTCGAAGTCGTTAGGTGGATGGGTCCACCCTCCTCGAAGCTGCATTGAATGGAGATACGGTCGAAGTCGTTAGGTAGATGGATCTACCCTCCTCGAAGCCATATTTGATGGGGATGCAGTCGAAGTCGTTAGGTGGACGGGTCCACCATCCCCGAAGCTGCATTGAATGGAGATACGATCAAAGTCGTTAGGTAGATGGATCTACCCTCCTTAAAGCCGTATGGAGATGTAGTCGAAGTCGTTAGGTGGATGGGTCCACCCTCCTCGAAGCTGCATTGAATGGATATACGGTCGAATTTGTTAGGTAGACGGGTCCACCCTCCTCGAAGCCGTAGTTGGTTGTAGTTTATACTCCGGCTCGAGCCCTCGGAGTCCGGAGTTAGTTTAATGTTTATACTCCAGTTCGCACTCTCGAAAGCTGGAGTTTGTTGATGTTTATACTCCAGTTCGCGCTCTCGGAATCCGGAGTTAGTTGATGTTTATACTCCAGTTCGCGCTCTCGGAAGCTGGAGTTTGTTGATGTTTGTACCCAGCTCGCGCTCTTGGAGTACTCTGGGGTTTGGTTAATGTTTATACTCCAGTTCGCGCTCTCGGAAGCTAGAGTTTGTTGATGTTTGTACCCAGCTCGCGCTCTCGGAGTACTCTGGGGTTTGGTTAATGTTTATACTCCAGTTCGCGCTCTCGGAAGCTGGAGTTTGTTGATGGATCGCCATGTATCAGTTTTTGTCCGGCTTTTTGTGTAGCGATATGCCCCCGAGCTTGGGGTTTCACTTAGCGAGAGATCGGTAGGATCCCGATTACTTTTCACTTATCCGCCCACAACGAAGGATGAGATATAATTTATAGACGGTTGAATCGCATCCATGTTCATTTGGATTTTGCTTCTGCCAAGCCTAAGGAGTAAGATTATTGTTTCGGAAAACTTTGAGCTCGAGCAGAGGAGAGGATGGTAGAACTACATCCACTTTGAGTTGTGCATATTCCCTTAAGTCAGGGGCAAGAATTGAAGAGCTGATGGACAAGTCATGTCCACTTTATACTGCGTTCTTCTGATTGATCTGAGGAAGAGAGTTGAAATGATGGCTCATGATGGTTAGTGAGTAGGCAGTAAGTCGTTGATGACTTTAAATTGAGGGTTGGCCCCTGATGAAGTCAGTTTAAGGCATTATCATTTTGTCGAATCACAGACGCAAATGGAGAGTGAATGGTCAAATCACATCCACTTTAAATTTCTGTTCTCAAATAACCCCAAGTGTCTAATGTAGATTTGATGTATAGATGGTCGCGTCATGTCCATCCATGGTGTGGTTTCGCTCTTATTGGGCATCAAAAGAAGCATAAGTATTTTGGCGAGCTTGAGAGTGCATTGTAGGGACATATAACTCCAAGTCTTTCTCAAATTTCCTAATTAAATTGCATAGGCGGATGAGTGGACGGTCGGTTGTATCCATTTTGTACCGGAGTTCTGACCTTGTCGGTCTCTTCCGCTTTGATGCTCTTGATGACTAGATCATAGTCCGTAGAGGTTGTTTGGCATTGAACCTTGAGTACTCGGTTACCTACATCGTTTGCAAGTAGTTTAATCAAAGTCGGTCATATTTTGCAACATAAATGAAATTGAAATAGAAATAATTCAAAAGAGATTAGATCAAATTTCATAGCGAAGCAGCGTCGTATGCTCGTTGTTGCACTTCAGTCCAGCCCTTCTTAATTGGAAGCCAAACACACGTGGTTCAGTTCAATCAACGTTCTTGATTGGTAGGAGTCAGGTGTTCCTTGTCCGTCATTTTATGGGGCTTGCACATATTGTCGGAGCTTTCCTTTCCGAAGTAACCTTATGGTGTTGGTGTCCATGGTAGCCATCTAAGGAAGATGTGCTTCACGATTTAGAGTATGGAGTAAGTTTCCTCCTTATCTTTCCATGCTGATCCTTCATTTGATTCGTCAACTAAATATTGGCCTGTATATGTTGGCATAGTAATTGGCGGCTATCCACCAGTTCTCTTATCAAAGTCTGGAAATAAACTCTTGTAATGAATCAATTTATGGGTATTGGCAGCAAGTGGATGCGGACTTTGATCAATTCATTGGCTGCCAGCTTCTTCATTCACTTCAACAATATAAGTAGTAGAACTGGTATGTCTAACCACGATTGACAATGTTCTTTAAGGACTAGGGGAAGACAGCTACATTTGATGGCAGTCATCACTCTTGGTGTAAGCCATGTGCAATTCTCACTTCATGAGGTAGTGCGGGGGGTTATATATTTCCAACGTGCACTGACGTAGTCAGCATGTTGAACTTTCATTGGAAGTTCTTCATGTAGGATGGTTTTAACGAATAGGTCTCGACTGGGAAAGATTCTCCAATCGACATTATGATCAAGTCCATTTTATTGCCAAGGGGTCTTGTAACACTGGTGAATGATGTATGCACGGTTGTCCAACGTTTGAGTGGTTGGTAACGCCGATTGGACGGCGAGTTGGTTAAAATGGGCTAATAGATTGGTGTTTATCCCAAACTTTCATCCAGATAGAAGACCTATATAGGGTATTAAGGAAGTCCTCCTGAGGTTGTATGTCATGCTTTTAGTTATGTAGACGTGGAATGATTAAGATGTGGGCATTTGAAGATGGTTCAGCGGTGACCAGCTATGCTTTGAGTTGGCAGAGTAGACGATGTCGGGGAGTCGTCATATTAGCCATTGTACCATAGTTATTAATTCAGGAGTTTAAAGGCTGGTCAGTTGGAGGTAGTTGCATTCCACCTTAAAAGCTTGATATATTAATCAACTCCAGTTCTTGGCATACTTGCTAGGTTCTCCAGCCTCCGGGAGTACGGTTGAGTAGCATTTCTTTACCCATTCCTTGATTGCAACTCAACATTTGTTGTTGTGATCTCCTATGTCTTGTTCAGTCATGGAACAATTAGAAGCACGGATGGAATGTTCCTTCACTAAATTGGTGATTGAATTCACTATGCGGGTGCCCTGCGCTGCGACTAAATTAGCCTCTTTTTAGGAAATTTGGGTCGTACCCGAATTTTTTTTTTGAAACTTCGTATCCATCAAGCAACCTAAAAAAGTCCTTCTTCGTATCATTCTTGTTCGAATCCATCATATGCGCTAGTCTTCGTATCGATATGAAGTGCGCATGGCTAGATCGATACGAAAGTGGTATCTATCGATCGATATGAATTAGATGAAGATGGATGGATACGAAGTACCTGTGAGTATCGATACGAATTGGAGGCAGAGGGATGAATACGAAGTACCTGTGAGTATCGATACGAATTGGAGGCAGATGGATGGATACGAAGTACCTGTGAGTATCGATATGAATTGGAGGCAGATGGATGGATACGAAGTACCTGTGAGTATCGATACGAATTGGAGGCAGATGGATGGATATGAAGTATCTGTGAGTATCGATACGAATTGGAGGCAGATGGATGGATACGAAGTACCTATGAGTATCGATACGAATTGGAGGCAGATGGATGGATACGAAGTACCTGTGAGTATCGATACGAATTGGAGGCAGAGGGATGGATACGAAGTATTGCTTCCTGATGGATACGAAGTACAGCTTCCATCTCATGGATACGAAGTAGAGCATCCATCTCATGGATACGAAGTACAACATCCATCTCATGGATACGAAGTACAGCATCCATCTCATGGATACGAAGATTATGGATACGAAAAACAGCATATTTTATGGATTCGAAAAGATGGATACGAAAATCACCATACTTTCTGGAAACAAATACATGGATATGAAAATCACCATATTTTCATGGATTCGAAGACATGGATACGAAAATCACCATACTTTCATGGATTCGAAGACATGGATACGAAAATCACCATACTTTCATGGATTCGAAGACATGGATACGAAAATAACCATACTTTCTGGAAACAAATACATGGATACGAAAATCACCATATTTTCATGGATTCGAAGACATGGATACAAAAATCACCATATTTTCATGGATTCGAAGGTATGGATACGAACACCATCATATTTTCATGGATTCGAAAATATGGATACGAAAACCATCATATTTTCATGGATTCGAAAATATGGATACGAAAATCATCATATTTTCATGGATTCGAAATATGGATATGAAAATCATCATATTTTTATAGATTCGAAAATATGGATACGAAGTTCATCATATTTTCATGGATTCGAAAATATGGATACGAAGTTCATCATGAATGTAGTTCCTCTTAGATCTAGAGCAATCTGAATAGAATAGAAGGAACCACTTATGAACAGATCTGGATCTTCTCCTTAGATTTTTGCAATCCAACGACGGTAGTAGATCCATAGAGCAGGAGAAAAAACTGCGTTTTTTCTCGGTGAAAGCACCAAAGTGTTTATACCAAAAATGGGCACAACACTCTTCGGAAATTTTTGAAGAGATAAAAGTGAAGAAAGAAAATTAAAACTGAGAATTATCTAATAAAAACTCCAAATAACAGAAAGTAAATTGCATAGAAGACAACAATTTAGAGTGGTTCGGCGTTTCGCCTACGTCCACTATGAAGTTTGGTGATTTTATTGCTCGGTACTTGAAGATTACAAATTCTTATAATGTAGTACAACTGATTTTATGATCTAAGTCTGAATCTTAGGTAGCAGTGGTGATTTGGAGTAAATCTGGCAGAGTCTGGACGCTCTTTAGCTCTTAGAATTATCCGATCCCTTTTCTGAATGACCAGGGGCTCTATTTATAGGTGTAGGAGGCTGATATTTCGCCTAAAATTCGGGGAGACCAGTTCTGACACGTGAGGGGGCCCATATGGTCGAAATCTGGAGATCCGGGCCCACTTTGGGATTGATTCGACCCTTGGTTCGAATCGATCAAGAAATCATCCAATCGAGCTGACATTTGGTGTGAACATCCTTCATCATGTGCTTAAGCTTCTGCGAAAATTTCATGGCATTTGGACTTGTAGAACTCGAGTTATGATCGATTCAAGTTGGTCCATATCGATTCGACCCTTGGTTCGAATCGATCAAGAATTGCTCCGATCGAGCTGAAATTTGGCGTGGACAATCCTTAGGTTGCCAGTAAGCTACTGTCCAAATTTGGTGGCATTTGGACTTGTAGATCTCGAGATATGATCGATGCAAGTTGGTCCATATCGATTCGACCCTTGGTTCGAATCGATCAAGAATTGCTTCGATCGAGCTGAAATTTGGCATGGACATTCCTTAGGTTGCCAGTAAGCTACTGTCCAAATTTGGTGGCATTTGGACTTGTAGATCTCGAGATATGATCGATGCAAGTTGGTCCATATCGATTCGACCCTTGGTTCGAATCGATCAAGAATTGCTCCGATCGAGCTGAAATTTGGCGTGGACATTCCATAGGTTGCCAGTAAGCTACTGTCCAAATTTGGTGGCATTTGGACTTGAAGATCTCGAGATATGATCGATGCAAGTTGGTCCATATCGATTCGACCCTTGGTTCGAATCGATCAAGAATTGCTCCGATCGAGCTGAAATTTGGCGTGGACATTCCTTAGGTTGCCAGTAAGCTACTGTCCAAATTTGGTGGCATTTGGACTTGAAGATCTCGAGATATGATCGATGCAAGTTTGAATTTCTCAACCGTGATCCATCAATATCTGGAGCATATGAACTCCGATTGACTTGAAATTCCGAATGTTGGCTCCCATAGCTTTGCTTGTCATGTCATATCAATTGTAGCCCGATTCAGACTCGGAAAAAATTCATCGATATCCATAGTGAGCCTGCGTATAACCAATCTCCAAGACGAACTGTCATTGGTTTCTAGTCAAGTTCTTCGTGTCACGGCCTTGCCAAAAGGCGGGATAACACAACACACACATGTTTTAATATGCTATAATATATGTTGGAACTGGACCAACCCACAGCAGAAGTTATCGGTGAATTTCCAAAAAATTACCCTATTGGAACTTTTTTTGGGCCTATGAAGTCTAATTTATTTAGAACATTTCTAAATTTAGTTTTAATATAATCATGTATTTTATTTAAATTCATAAATTGTTGTTTGAACTTTATTTGATTTATTTTACTTATTATATAAGTATACATATGTATCACATACATATGTAAACGTGTGTGCATGTGTAAAATGATATTTTGTGCAAGATATAACATGCATGTACATAGATGTTGAGGTTTACATAGCAACAGACACATTAGCTTATTCTATATGTATTGTATATTGTCCAAATATGTGCATATACTTATAGTTATAAATATCCAAGTAATTATATATGAATATATATACATATATATAATGAAAAACAATTATATATATATATATATTTATATATTCTATTATAAATAACAATTAAAGATACCTACATATATATATGTACATATAAAATTATAAATTTAAGAAAATAAATTATTTTATTTATATATATACACACATATGAATTAAAGTAAATAATTATGATATATGTATATATAAATATAAATATAAATATAATATTAAATGTAAGTTTGCATTATAAAATATATATAATTAATTTTTTATTTTATTTTAATATTCTAGTTCAAAATCATTACAGATCCAATTTTTTATAATTTTAATATATTATTATTTATTTATTACGAATTAATTAGTCAAATTGTCATAAATAAATAATATAAAATTATTATATAATAAAATATAAAATTTTAAATTATTAAAAAATCAAGAATAATATTTTAAGTGTTCTAAAATATAGATTTTTCTGAGTAAAATTATTTTTTTAATTAATTAAATACTTATCAACCGATTTTTTCGTAAATTTTTACAAATATAAAAACCTATTAAAAAATATGAAATTTTTTTGAGATCTTTTGAGACTATAAACCAATTTAAAAAAAAATTAAAAGTTGAATTTTTGAAAAAATATTTATTTTATATGAATTTATTAAATCTTACAGTAATTAAATAATGATAAAAAATATCTAATAATAATAGAAAAATCATTTTCGGCTGTTAAAATTCATAATTAATACGAGTATGTATGCACGCCCAGGTGGGCGTGCGTCTAATCACAATGTGCATGCATTAATTCAACAACGTGTGGACATTTGCTGGACATTAAAAATGCTATAGTGTCATAGGGAGCCATGTACAAATTAACACAAACAGATGCACGCTGCCTTTAGTTGGATTGACCATGTTATGTTATGTTAGGGCTTGGTTTTTTATTATATTTCTGGATGAAATTTCCCAAAGAGAGTGCAAGGTTTTTGACACCGAAAACAAAGCATAAAAGACTGGAAAAATAAAAGGTGAAAACTTTTATCTAAACCCTAGAGCAGAGGCAACATTTTGACAATGATTTGGAGGCTACTATTTTGTATTGTTTGATAGCAGATGGAGACATCTTATGATTTATATGAGGGTATTTTTTCATTTAATATTTCATGCAAGCCATACATTAGAATGTGCTTACATTGTAAAAATATTTGTAACTTGTTAGTTTTTGTTTTTTTTCTGATATAAAATCTACCCATTTTCAAACATATATTGTAAAATTCTTTGTGTGGGTTTTATCTAAACCCAACAAAATTTCTGATTTGGAAAAACATGATGATAAGAATGAAAAAATTCAGGGAGAGAAAAAAAAGAGAGAGTGGGAGAATATAGCATGAATATTCACATGAATTAGTATAAATTTATATGGGACAGCTACTCGCAATAAAACAGTGTGTGCTTCATAGTTAGCATATAGTATGGGCATTAAAATATTGAAAATCATGCAAAAAATTAAAAATTTTAGTTACATGCTTTGAATAGTAACTGAACCATGGTTCAATCTTGCAACGCATAACATTTATTTACACAACATTATAGTCTTAGGCACTAAAATTTTCTCAATGACATCATGCCAAAATTTGGCCATTGGCTATTGAGTACAATATTACAATTTGAAGATCAGTCAATCTATGCGTGTTCAAAAATTGACCTGATTGTTTTTTGATTATTAGTGACAGAATGGTAAAAAAGTAAATGTCAATATACGTTCAGAGTTGCTACTCTGTTGGTGAGTAACCTACAAACACATTGTATTTATGTAGGCACAACTAAAATTAAATGAAACATGCATTTTTTACATATTAAAAATATTCAACAACAGGCTTGAATGTAGACTGTAACTATAAATGGACAAATATAGGTCATATTAAGGATAGTAAATGGTGACATTGGGTAGCCAAAATATGTTCAAATAGTCATTTAAATATTTTAACGAACATTGAACGCAAGTTATTTCAGGAAACCCTTATAATGAACCATAGTATTTGATAGTTTATTTTTCATATGAAACCTAAATCAAATTGTCTTTAGATAACATAGTTGATGGTTGACCAAGCATCGTATTTCGACTGTTGCAGTTGGCCTTTTGTTGTCATCTTGGTAATACAAAAGGATAGAGATGACCTGAGTATAATGTAACAAAATCGATTAGTTATAGTAACGATGCTATTAATGGTACGTTAAACAGACTAATATGGCAATCCAAAAGCAATTAATATGTATAGTTGGGACACACATTCCTTAAAGGCAGATTAGCAATTGCTAGTTAACATCCAGACTGATTATCAAGCAAGCTTAAAATTATGGCAATTTGAATTGAGTTACAGTAGTGCAGAACAGTTGTGTTTTTGGAGAATACTATTGGTAATTTGAAAAACATTCAGTACAATATCTAGTTAATACATACCTTTTCTACAGTAGATAAAGGATGAGAATAAAATAGGCCGCTACCGATCTATGTGCAATCATTTTCAGTTTTAGCCTTCATCATTTTCAGTTTGGAGTCGGAGCTAGTTTCTACTGCACTAACATTAGCAACAGTATGAAACTCCTATAGCCCTTAGATACTCACCATTTGAGAAGCCATGAAAAATTTAGATACAAACTAACATATAGGGAAGCAAGGAAATACATGACTCCGGTGCAGACCACTTTAGATACAAACTAAAGTAAGGTGGGCAACGATATGCCAAAATCATTGTATCTTGGTACAGTTCCTGTTCTCCTATTCAAAATCTCCATCATCCTCATAGATTAGAGTAGTTGAAATTAGATAAATTTTAAAGATCACTTCATAATATGATTAAATCACATATTTGACATTAAAAATAGACAAACTTGATAAAAATAATTACATTTGGATTTAAAACTATATACTACTGAAATGACCCACTTAATTTTTTTTTTTTAACATACATTCAGTGGCCATTTAATCAAGAAAAATATTTAATTCAATTTTTCTTCTATCCAGGACCTTTCTACCAATAAATATTGGTTTAATCATTTTATCTTGAACTTATATATATGAAGATATATAAGTCATCTTCTACCTAAATCAGAGTATAGAAATTTTGAAGGTAGAAACCTGTTTGAGTATTGCTTAAAGAAATACTCTCTACATAGCAATGGTGTTCTTTTCAAAATTAGGTTTTTTTTTTCAAATGACTTGGGTTAACGCATTACTATTGATTTTATATCTCAAGGCTCCTTATTTTACATAAATTCTTCTGATTTTCTTACTGGGTAACTAGGCTTTTACTTGTGCATGTGTGTGTGCATGTTTCTGTGCATGTGTGTTCAAACTCAGGCTATAAGAAAGTGGATCCTAAGTGAACACAAGCAACATCTAGGCGTAATGGAAACGCGCCTAACTTATACATGAGAGGTCACAAGTTCGAGTGCTATGCTGGTCGGTTCAACCCAATTTTTGTTTTTTTTTTCTTTTTATTTTTCCCCTGTTTACATATTTGCCTGAGTCTACCCTGTATTTGGCTATGAAACAGATCTAAAACTTAATTAAAAACACTTGGGTGCTGTCTTAACCCAGGCTCAAGAAAATGGCTATGTTAGCCCTGTTTTGGTTTGCACTACTCAGTTACCAAATACCTGTTATATCATTTTCTTTTCAAAGCAACTCAAACTCTTCCTATCAGATTTAATTTTGACTTGAACATGGATTTTCATATGCCAGTTCTATAGATATACTTGCAAACCACAAATTCCTTCAAACTCAGATTTTCTACCATTATAGCCTAACTGTTCTTGAAGCTTGAAATTCATTTTTCTTAGCAAGGCATTTAACAAAACAAAGCACATAGTTCAGCTATTACATGTAAGTTCCACACTTACAAAACAGTGAATGATAATACATTGGTTTTTCTAGGCAACTTAAACAAATATCTTAGCATAGTTCAACATGAATATCTAATTTAGCTTCAGCAAAGACTTTTAAAAACATAGCATCCAAATCTTAAGCAGTTTAACATCCAAAGCCTGATCAAAGCAATCCCTATTTCCCTGCAAAATCACCATGAACTGCCCCATATAAATATGAGACACCCAATGGTGCATAAACACAAAAGGGTCAGACTATTTGTCTGGTGTGAATAATCTAACTGAAAACATGATTTATTTCAATTCTATTTATATTCCAGTACTTTGCAAGAATAAGAAACTCAATGTCTTCTGTGTGCATGTTTTTGTGAAGCATGTGCATTCATATTAGTGCCAAACAGATTATATATGATCACAATGATTTAGTTCATAGAAAACAACCACAAGATTCACCAATAAGCACCAAAACAACCAAATGCAAACATCAATTCAGTTATCATCTCCTTTTCAACTTTACTGGCCATCAGGGATTTTTGCCCAGACCTCTCCTGAATCTATTCCTAGAATTCCTTATCAAATATAACAGGGTCTTTAGCTACTTTCTTCTTTTTAAACACACACTGCCTGGGACCTTTCTCTGTTAACCCAGCACACTCAGGCCCCTGGGTATAAATATACCATGTGTGAACTTGCAATATTCCCATTGCCAAGCTATACTTTGGTAGCCCTAAGATCCCAAGTCCTTAGTTAAATTACTAAGTGTTTTAATATTTTTCATAGCAGTGCTAATCCCTTCTGCATCTCACTTCTTAATCAGAGAAACATAAATGATGCTAGCAACATATATTCATCCAGAGTTTGGTAAGTTAAATTCTCAGAAGCAACCATTTTATCATAAAAGAGTGAGGTGACTTCTTAGCGCATTATTTTGCCTATGGGTTTCACTGGATCAAGATGTAAGCATATGGTCCTGAGTAATTTGCCAGATATATATATATATATTCTTCCTTACCTCTGGTTCAATCAGATTCATGATCTGGCTAAACCACAAGTATATTTGATTTGGGTATTTCATAAAACATAGAAGTTCAGCACATGTACAACATTGCACTTCTACATTTTCTTTTGTTTTAATTAATATGAGACATAAGCAACAACACAATGTCACAGCCCATATTTCTTTCTACCTTCAGACCATATACCCACTACTTGAATCCGGGGATTTTACAAACAACTTACAAAGAAAACTTATAAAGGAAAACACCCAATCTCGAAGTTAACCCATATCTCAGACAAACATTTTAGTTCATGAATCCATGACTCTTATTTTTCTGGGTAAATCAGATAGAGGTTTTACCCTTAAACAGATCATTAACAAGCCAAAGTCATCCAATCATAAAACATAACTTGTAAAAGAAAATTAGTTCAAACTGGCTGCCTCAATATTCAGGTCTTAATGCCAAAGTTTTCAGTGAGATTACTCACATTAAACCTTCTTCTTCCTATGCCTTATGAACCCCTTTTTAGTCTTCTGCCTTCTCCTATTTTCTCTGGTTTATGCCTTGTATATTTTTCTTTTTAAGAGGTAGAGCAATCATAAAACCTTACCACACCAGGTCTTCTTATATGGACTCTGGCTGCTACTAGGGTTTAAGGAAATTACCAAATGCCAATTTTACCCTACCAACTATGATCTGCCTCTTATTCTAACATTTTTAGAGAAAATGGGTAAATGGTCCTGGTATATTTTCCAGAAAATATACCTCATTGCCCCGGTCATGTTATTTGCATGATTTCTGTTTTCTGTTTTTTTTTAAGTAAAAAGGAATTGCTAAAAATGGATAAAGTGCTTGTCCAAGAGCTCATACCATTTTCATGCAAATGTTAATTTTTCTTTTTATTTCTGCAAGTATTATTTAGTGCACATGTATAATACATGTATGCCTACCCTGGCCTAAGTCCTTTTTTTTTAAGGCTTGATGATTTTTGCCTACATGTATATATACTTGTAATTCATATATCCTATTATTTCCATTGATTGTTGCTTATTTTATCACACAGAAAACTGTGTACATGTTTGTGCACTGCCTTGTGCACATGTGCATGTTTTATACTTGGTATCTGCAAATCAATTTCCTATTCCTATTTTTTTTCGATGCAATTTCAAACAAATACAAACTAAATTAAATCATGAAATTACTCACAAAAATCAGGGTTATCACATATACCCCTCCTTTTAGGAATTGTGTCCCACAATTCTTTCATACTTAACTTAAGTATCATTTCTTCAGAATTTTTTTTTTTCTGATTTCAAAACCATTTTCAAACCAATCACCTATTAAGCACTATGCACATCAATAAAAAAAAAATCACAATGCATATTCAACCAACACATTCATTAGTATGTACCTATATATATAGATTTACCTTTTCTTCAATCAAACAGCTGGGGATAATCATTTCTGATTTTATCCTCCACTTCCCACGTGCAATCATTTGGGTCTAGACTCCATTGTACTTTTACTAATTTAATTTCTTTGTTTCTCAATTTCTTAGTTTCTCTAGAAACTATGCCCACTGGTTCCTTTTCATAGATCATTCTAGGATCAATCTGCACATCTTTAGAGGATTCTAGTATTGCTTCCTTATCATGAACCCATCTCCTTAGTTGAGACACATGAAAGACATCATGCCAACTTGAAGGTGATAAACATGGCCTTCCATAGAGAGCTTCAAAGGGGGCCATGCCTATGCTACTGTGATGGGTGTTATTGTATGCAAATTCAGCTAGATATATGTAATCTTCCCAGCTTCCTCCCCAATCCAATACACATGCTCTCAACATGTCTTCAAGCAATTTGTTCACAATTTCTGTTTGACCATCAGATTGAGGATGGTATGCTGTACTCAAACATAAATCAGTCCCCATTGCCTTGTGAAAGCTCTGCCAAAATTTTGAAGTGAAGATGGTATCTCTATCACTTACTATAGTCTTTGGTACATCATGCAGTCTGACTACTTCTTTAATAAACAACTGGGCTAAGGTATTAGCATTTCTTTCTGACCTTACTGGCATAAAGTGGGCTGACTTGGTTAACCTATCAACCACTACCCAAATACTATCATTTCCCCTCCTAGTTTTAGGCAAACCATCAATAAAATCCATTGATATGTCTTCCCATTTCCACTGTGGTATTTGTAAAGGTTGAAGCATTCCTGAGGGTTTTTGATACTCAGCCTTCACCTGCTGGCAAACCATACATTTTGATACATAGGTTGCCACTGCACTCTTCATACCACTCCACCAATAATCTCTCTTGAGGTTGTGATACATTCTTGTGCTTCCTGGGTGTATAGTATATTTGCTTTTATGGTAAGCATCCAAAATTTCTTGCTTCAACTCATCCATTGCTGGAACACATATTCTTTCTCCTTTCTTCAGATGGCCTTGCTCATCCAACTGAAAACCTTCTACTGTCTCACCATTTAATATTTGTGTCTTCTTTCCTAATAAAAATGGATCTTGGTTTTGTAGCATTGCAACTTTATTTTTCAATTCTGATCCCAGAGTAATAAAACTTAATTTTCCCATTTCTACCTTCCCACTGCATAAGCTCATGTTTTCTATGTTATCACTTTTTATCTCTGAATCAATTAATAATGATAAAGTGTTAAACTCTTCTATCATTAATCTAGCCACTTTAGCATGTTGTCTACTTAGGGCATCTGCTACTTTATTAGCCTTACCTGGTGTGTATAATATTTCGAAATCATATGAGGCCAAGAGTTCAATCCATCTTTGCTGCCTCATATTTAATTCTTTTTGTGAAAACAAATATTTGAGGGATTTATGGTCTGTATATACTTCAAATTTTGCTCCTAACAAATAGTGTCTCCATAGCTTAAGGGCATACACTATAGCAGCCAATTCAAGGTCATGAGTAGCATACCTTACTTCACTTGATTTCAACTGCCTAGAAGCATAAGCTATTACCTGATGTTGTTGCATCAACACTGCTCCAAGCCCTTGTCCACTTGCATCAGTATACACCACCAAGTTTTCATTTCCCTCAGGTACTTTAAGAATTGGAGCTTGTACCAGTGCTTCTTTTAATCTCCCAAAGGCATTTTCACATTCCTCAGTCCAAGTGAACACTTGATTCTTCCTAGTCAATCTGGTTAATGGAATTGAGATTTTTGCAAAATCTTTTATAAATCTTCTATAGTAACCAGCCATTCCCATGAATGATCTGACTTCAGTAACATTGGTAGGCCTTTTCCAAGCTTGCACTGCAATGACTTTATTGGAATCTACGGCTATTCCTTTTTCTGATACAATGTGGCCTAGAAAATTCACCTCATTCTGCCAAAAAGTGCATTTTGAAAACTTTGCTTTCAAGTCTTCCTGTCTCAATTTCTCAAATACCAAATGCAAATGGTTTTCATGCTCCCTAACTGACTTAGAATAAATTAATATATCATCAATGAATATTAATACAAACTTATCCAAGTATTCTCTGAAAATCCTATTCATCAAATCAACAAAATAGGAAGGAGCATTTGTTAAGCCAAATGGCATCACCAAAAATTCATAAAGTCCATATCTAGTGTTAAAGGCTGTATACTTAATGCTTTCCTCTTCTACTTTCATCCGATGAAAGCCTGAAGCTAAATCAAGTCTAGAAAATATTTTTGCACCACTCAATTGATCAAAGAGATCATCAATTCTTGGTAAGGGGTATTTATTTTTAACTGTGACCTTATTTAATTCCCTATAATCAATACATAATCTCAGAGATCCATCATGCTTCTTAACAAAGACTACTGGTGCTCCCCATGATGAGCTACTGGGTCTAATAAAACCTTTTTCTTCTAGTTCAACTAATTGCTTTTTCAACTCCATCAATTCCTTAGGCCCCATTCTGGTTGGTCTTTTAACCACTGGGCTAGCTCCTGGAATTATGCTAATTGAAAATTCAACTGGCCTATGATTAGGAACTCCTCTTACTTCCCCAAACACATCATCATATTGATTAACTATGGGGATCTCTTCTAATGCAGGCATGGGTTTTTCATTTGACAATGCAGAAAGGTTGGCTATACTTCTATTTTTGTTTGCCTCACAAAGAACAATTATTCTTTGTCCATCAGAGACCTTCAATGATATGGTGGATGTCTCCATATTTATGATAGCTTTATATCTACTCAACCAATCAACTCCTAAAATAATTCCTATGTCTGGATATTGCAACACATATAGGTTGGACTCAAACACATGTCCTCCTATATTTAATCCCAATTGCATGCACATCATACCCATGACACATGAACTACCTATAGGGCTTCTAATTAGCAGTGGTTTATCAACAATCATACAGTTCAGTTTTAATTGTTGTGCAATATCATGAGAGATCAATGAGTGTGTAGCCCCAGTATCATATACTACTGTTAAAGGTATTGAATGGATAAGCAAAGTACCTTCAACTTGACCATGCTTTTCAACATTTGATCCCTCAGCTGCCTTGCCTTTCCCTTCCAAAGCCCCTAATTTTCCTTGCTTAAAATCTGGGTAGTTCCTTTTTATGTGACCTTCCTTCCCACAATGGTGACAATTGAAGGATGCTGGTCTAGGATTGGTGCACCTATTTTTCATGTGCCCCTCTTGTCCACAGTTGTAACAAGTGATCCTCTTCTTAACTTCAGCAGTTCTAGCTTCTTCTGGTTTCTTGGTGGAAGTTATGTCTGTTTTCTTTTTATCATAAGGGTGGAATTTACCCTTTCCCTTCTTGTTCTGATTATTTTTGAATGCTCTGAAATTTTCTCTAGCTTTATCATGTTGTTCAATGCTCAGAGTCAAATCCAAAACTTGATCAAAAGTTTTATCCTTATATGGTAGCATGGCTCTACTAAGGCTAGAGTTCAACCCTTGGATATATCTGCCATTCTTAGCTTCCTCAGTAGTGATGAGCACTGCACCATACTTTGCCAATGATTCAAACTTCTGAGTGTACTCAGTGACACTCATAGTCCCTTGCCTCAATTTGATGAATTCCTCCAGTAAAGATTCCTTAGCTGATGCAGGGATAAATCTGCCTTCCAACATTGCTTTAAACTGATCCCATGTCACTTCTCCTTCAGGTCTTCCAGCTATGATAACTTCCCACCAATCCAAGGCTGCTCCTCTCAATTGCCTGGATGCAATTTGCCTCTTCCTTTGGTCTTCAACTTGCATGTCTGCAAAGATTCTTTCCAGAATTCTAAGCCAATTTTGAACCCCCATAACTCCTTCTGTGCCATCAAAGGTTTTGCCTCCAAGATTAGTAAAAGTCTTGAGTAGTTTGGAAAGTTCCTCATGTGGATTTTCCTGCCTGTTGCCTACTCCATCTCTTATGGCCCTCATGAATTCTTGCACATTCACCATGGGTGGTTCACTTGTTCCTACATTTTGATGTCTGGGTCCTACCATAGCTCTATGGATATAACACTTAGGTTAGTCTACTTTGCCTAATGCTCTATAGATTAATTCATTTTAATTTATCACTTATTCTGTCATAATAGATATCAATAGTGTAAATATACATAAAAACAAAACATCCAAAGCAGTAAATACTTCTATACATCCAATGCAAACAAATTCATACAAATTTTTTTTGCTATGTTATTTAACAACATAGCTCTGATACCAAATGAAATGACCCACTTAATTTTTTTTTTTTTAACATACATTCAGTGGCCATTTAATCAAGAAAAATATTTAATTCAATTTTTCTTCTATCCAGGACCTTTCTACCAATAAATATTGGTTTAATCATTTTATCTTGAACTTATATATATGAAGATATATAAGTCATCTTCTACCTAAATCAGAGTATAGAAATTTTGAAGGTAGAAACCTGTTTGAGTATTGCTTAAAGAAATACTCTCTACATAGCAATGGTGTTCTTTTCAAAATTAGGTTTTTTTTTTCAAATGACTTGGGTTAACGCATTACTATTGATTTTATATCTCAAGGCTCCTTATTTTACATAAATTCTTCTGATTTTCTTACTGGGTAACTAGGCTTTTACTTGTGCATGTGTGTGTGCATGTGTGTTCAAACTCAGGCTATAAGAAAGTGGATCCTAAGTGAACACAAGCAACATCTAGGCGTAATGGAAACGCGCCTAACTTATACATGAGAGGTCACAAGTTCGAGTGCTATGCTGGTCGGTTCAACCCAATTTTTGTTTTTTTTTCTTTTTATTTTTCCCCTGTTTACATATTTGCCTGAGTCTACCCTGTATTTGGCTATGAAACAGATCTAAAACTTAATTAAAAACACTTGGGTGCTGTCTTAACCCAGGCTCAAGAAAATGGCTATGTTAGCCCTGTTTTGGTTTGCACTACTCAGTTACCAAATACCTGTTATATCATTTTCTTTTCAAAGCAACTCAAACTCTTCCTATCAGATTTAATTTTGACTTGAACATGGATTTTCCTATGCCAGTTCTATAGATATACTTGCAAACCACAAATTCCTTCAAACTCAGATTTTCTACCATTATAGCCTAACTGTTCTTGAAGCTTGAAATTCATTTTTCTTAGCAAGGCATTTAACAAAACAAAGCACATAGTTCAGCTATTACATGTAAGTTCCACACTTACAAAACAGTGAATGATAATACATTGGTTTTTCTAGGCAACTTAAACAAATATCTTAGCATAGTTCAACATGAATATCTAATTTAGCTTCAGCAAAGACTTTTAAAAACATAGCATCCAAATCTTAAGCAGTTTAACATCCAAAGCCTGATCAAAGCTGTAACGACCCAGAATTTTTGATAATTAAAATTCGAATATTTAATTGATTTTAAATATTAATAAGTGGAATTTATAAGTCGAATAATTTATTTATCGAATATTGGATTTACCTGGGTAATTAAATCGATAATTTAATGAGTGAAATCCCAGAGATAATTGAAAATCGAGTTAAAGTGATTGAAAATGATTTGTAAAATTTTATTTAATCATACTGGAGTTATAGAAAGGTTATAGAACCTTTAAAATTGAATTTGGAGTTAATTTGTGAAAATTGAATATTTTAATATTTAATTATCGACTGTAAAAATAGTCAATTTTCGGACAGTCTCAGAATTGAACGAGACCAGTTCCATTGGATCCGTAATAGTTAGTTATTATCGGATTTCAATTTTCGTATCAATCGGAGTTGTCGTTTGACCGTGGCAGCTCGAAACGCATCGATATCGTTTTAATTTTAAATCGTCGAGTTAAAATAGTCATTTTTCAAACGGTCTCGGATTTCGACGAAACCAGTTTCATCGGATCCGTAATGTGATATTATTGTAAGATTTCAAATTTCGTAATTTTTGGATTTACCGTTTGTCCGGTACAAATTAAAACGCCTCGAAATCGATTTAAATCGGTTTAATTTAAATTGATCGTTTTATTTCATATCTCGCACATACGATCGAATTAGCTTCCGAAACCTGTTCCATTGCGTTCAGAACGCGGGGTAAACCCCAGAAACGCCAGTCACCGCGCGTAAATCGGAGTTTGGAAATTCCGGATGAATAGTGTTCGTTTATTCTTCTATAAATAGGCCCATTTTATCACAAATAAAAAAAAAGAAAAAAAGAAAATGAAACCCTAGTTCATACGTTCAGCCGCCACCCCTTAAAATGAATGGCCAAAATTGTTCCAATCTTCTCCTCTCAACCATTTCAAATCCATCCACTTTTAGCTGAAATCGTCAACTAGTAAAATGAAGGGCATCTCGAGAGCTTCATATCTATACAGATATGATCAAGTTTAAAGCATCCCTGGAGGCGCAGCTGGCCAGGGAAGTCACGCCGTTCGTTCGCGAAAATCGAGGAAAAGGCGAAACCGAGTTCGACCGGTCTGGGCATGGTGGTGCGCGGCGGCGAGGTCTTCTAGGTGGTACCATCTGATCGTGGTAGAGGTCATCGTGGTGGTCGCGTCAATTAGGTTTAAGGGGCGGCCAGTGGGTTCGAACGTGATAGTGTTTTCACGTATTAGGGAAGATGGGGGGGAGAGGCCGGATCTGCAGTTAGAGAAACGAACGGTCCAGATCGTGTTAGGTTAAAATATAAAAATAGATTTGTAAATAAATTTATATTTAAAATCGTGTGATGTTTAAAATGTTGTATTTTGTTCATACGAGATCGAAAATTGATGAAACAAATTACGACGGGTTCGTATCGTCGAGCTCTACGCAATGGAATTGGATTGGAGTCGTTTGGAGTCAATGAAAATTTCGGGTAAAATTAAACGCGCGTTTAATTTTATTCGAAATAAACGCTGGAATCAGAATTAAAATCAAGGTGAGATCTTCTCACTCAGATTTAATTTTGAATTGCAGTTATTGATTGATTTGTTTGAATGTGCTATTAGATATGATAGGATATATCTACATATATAACAGTATATACATATTGGCATATGTATATATTGGATTGATGATTTCCCGCCTCGTATAGCGGATGAGACCCTATTGCGCCGTTAGTAAGCGGATTTATAAAAAACCTATATACCGCGATAATTCCGTACTGGAGCGGAATTGGTATTGTGCTAACATCTGTGGATGCAGGGAAACAGGTTGGAGGGATCCAACTGGATTCCTCACCGTATTGATTATTTATAGATATTTTGATATATTCTGTTATCATATGATGATATATGATATTTGACTGTTGTGATGGACTGATTGGTGTTGTTGCATCATCGGATTCAGTTTTGAAGTTTTAAAAATAACGACTTTTACTTTAAAAAGGGTTTTTAAAGTGATCTTTGAAATTATACGTTTTATTAAATTTCTGAAGTGATTTATTTTAAATAAATAAACGTTCAAATTTTAAAGTTACAGAAATTTATAGATTTGTGAAATATAACCGAAAAGTGATTTTTGGGATAAATAGTTGACTGATTTATGAAATGGTTTAAATTGAGATTTTTTGAATTTCTGTAACGGTTCATATAAAAGATTTATGAAATTGATATCTACAAAATTAAGAATGTTGAAATTATAAAATGAGTTTTTATAAGTGATAAAAATGAAATATTATGGAATCCGTAAGTGAATGAGATTTATAGATTTATAAATTGTGAAGTTGAAAATGAATGATAAGTTATTAACTTATAATATGAACTGGTGATATTTATATCAAGTATAATTCGAATTTGTTAATAAAGAAGATGTATAAATCAAAGTTGTTAGAAAATGGAAATCGAATTTATAAACGTTGTTTTTATAAATTCGAAAATAAATCAAATTTGATTGATTTTAAATATAGAGATTATTAAGGGAATTTTATCCACGATTTTGGACAGTGGGTGATTCTTGAAAAAAAAAGGTGTAGAAAATAGTGAAATGTAATTAGTGAAGTATATTCACGATTTTGGACAGTGAATATATTGTTAAGTAAAATGGATTTATTTTTTTTAAGAAGTGATATTTGAAATGAAGTTTAATTGTTTTAAAAGATGTTTTAAAACGTGTGAACTATCGAAATCATAGATTTCAACATTTATTGTTGAAATAGACGTTTTCGAGGAATTTAAGGAAATGATGGGCTATAACACTGTTGTTATAGTAAATGGTTTCCGAAAGGAAATATTGTTGTGTAGTATTGGGATTCATATATCTATCTAAATTCCGAATCCCTATACTAGTGATTCTGAGTCGTCGTAACGATGTTTTACGTAACATTCGTTTTGACTCAAATAAATGTTGTTATAGTAATGTTTTCCTTAAAGAATGAATTTATACTTAAATTTTGATTTAAGTATATCGAATATTTTCAAGTGTTGAAAATAAATGATTTATGAAATACTTATTTTTAAATAAGTATGGAAATGCTTTTCCAATATGAAATGAACTGTTTTAGAGATTTTATCTTTTAAAGATAAAATTGAAATGTGGAAATTGATTTGAAATTGTTTTCAAATGGTTAAGTGTGGAAATTATATATCTAGTAAAGATATTTTTGAAGATGAAATAATTTGGAAAATTATTTGGAATCTGATGATGTTGCGCATCTTTATTGATAGTTAAATAACCGACTATCAATAATTACCTTTAGATAGGTATTTGTTGTGAATTGGATGAAATTGAATGCCACACTTATTTTTAAATAAGCGCTCACTATTCGGGTTAGCCGGGAAAGGACCATGGGGTTGTATAACCCATTCCGAATATGTGATACGTCGTTATGAATCGCATTTGAAGACCGGTGTTGAAGACCGGATATTTTTGAAAACGGAAGGATTACCGTCGAGTTACTCTACATCGGCTGATCTCCGATTTAGAGGTTTTTATCACCCTTAGTGACGGGAAGTCCTGACGTGATTGAAATTATCCGGATTTGCAAGGGCTTCGTGAGAAGTGCCTTCGGTTCTGTTCGATCCCGGAACAGACTTGTATGGATTGTATGTCTGACATTACACTTTGAGATATAAAGCTGATTTCTTTCAAATACATATCTGTTGGTGGCGGAGAATTTATTCTCTTAGCTTAACACCCTTCTCTGAGACGTACGAGCTCAGAGGTTATGTAGTTGAAATTTATCAGCGATATATCCCAATTTGGTAACGTGGCATACCGAGTGTTGCTGTGAAATGATTAGTGTTTGATCATTTGTGATATGATCATTTGTTTGATCTTATATCTTTGTGATCATAGGTTGATCATTTTGTTTGACCCGAAGCAGGGCTTTTTGAGAAAGCGTAGCTTTGTGGACGAGACTTCGTCGAGCCTCACACCCCGGAAATGGTCGAAACAGGAAGGATGCGGCAAGGTTCTAGGGAGTAGCGCCCCTTAGTGTATGTCATTCCTTCTGGATAGAGGTGGTATCATGGTATGGAGCCCAGATACTTAACCTATGTGGTTGCTGCATTATTATCTATGTGGTTTGTTGGAAATCGGGGATCCTCGGGAAGATCGGTTACGATCGGGGGATGGCATACGCGTGTCAGTAGTTACCTATTTTTGCAGAGGTAACCCGGCCTTGTGTTGGCAGAGATCCGGTTAGGTTCTCGGGTCGTTTATTCCAGGGACGTACCCATCGTGGAAAAGGAAGTTCCTTAGCCTGACCATTTGTTGGAAATCCAAAGAAACAATACGAGCCTTGTACGGTATTAGTTGTAGAACCTGCCATTCACTTATGGTGGCGCCCCACTGTTTGGATGGTAGCTATAGTAGGCATACGATACTGGTCGTATGTCGGCTAAGATTAATATTATACTTTCGAAATGTTTTCTACACTATGCACTAATAATAATATCAAAAAGAATTTGATTTTTTCGTAGTAAGCATCTTTGACTATCATAAGAAGAAATCTCCTCCAATTCTGCGTTTGCATTGTGTGTGTGGTGGGAGGTCTTATGGTAGTTTCATTTTCCAAAAGCATTTCGAATTGACTTAAAAATTATTTTGTGGTTATAAAGAATAACTGTTTTACAATCTCACACCAGTCACCATGACTGACTCGGAGTTTATTGTTTCCCTTCTAAACTCTGGGTGCCCACCAATTTCCACACGGGCAGCCTAGAGTTTTGTTATTCAGGATATTCTGGAGCTTTGGAAGCAAGCTGGATGACGAGACGTAGTATTTGTATCTGATAGTATTTATTCCGCTGTGTATTCTGTATGAGGACAAGTTTATATAACTGTCCATTGTTGTTTATTGACTCTGATGATGTGATGTAATGTAATAACAGATATAATTCTTTTGTTTCTAAAAGATTACTGATTTATCTATTATATATTGTTCCGCTGCGATATGTGAGATTCTGATATTGTTTTCTGCTTCTGTATCTGATGTTGTGTTGTTGTTCTTCTTTCTTTTTCTTCTATCTTCTTCTTCTACTTTTTTTCTTTTTCTTAAAACCATAACTTTTCGGGTTTCCGGCATTCGATGGCTTAGCAGTCGATAAAGTGAGTATCGATGTTGAATTTTCGAAAGTCGAAAATTTTCGGGATGTTACATTTGGTATCAGAGCATATGGTTAAGCGACAACCCTGCTCTGTTGGGTGTTACTCATTAGAGATAGAGTCAGTAGTACTCTAGAATGAGTTGAGTGTAATAATAGATACGAGTGCGTATTTGTTAGTGAATATAAAATTGTTTTATATTGTGATGATTGGTTTGTTGAGTGGTATATGGATTCTGGTCGGTATTGTCCGTACAACTCTATCGATAGGGATCTCTAAACACTTATATAGAACAATTCGGCACAGTATTGTTTTTAAATTGGGTAAATGAAATAATTTTTCCCAAAACTATTTTTGGTATAGAAAAGAAATGTTTTTCTATAAAGTACTATAGTATATGGTTGCATGGATGTTAGGAAGTAATAATAGTGAATTATCATCACTAAAATTGAATAAGAAATTGAAATCATAACTCCAAAGTTAAGAAATAAATCCATATACAAATGAAATTTGAGAATGTAAATTATAAATGTGAATTGTAAATTGAAATGGAATTTCAGAGAAGTATTTGGAAATGTTTTGAAAAGAATTTGAAATTTTGGAGATTTGGAAAGTTTAAAATCATTTTTGATTTGAAAATGAATTTCAAAGGGTTTGAAAAGTATTTTGAAGAGATGAAAAGCTCTAAACTCTTGTCGGTCGCTGGAAAATAACTTTGGTAATGACTGCAGCATTATCGATGTTCATTTTCGGGTTTCCAAAAGAGGAATTGCTGCCAAATTATTTTAAATGGAAAGTTGTTTGAGATTTGGGTTTTGTTTGGAAATTCAAAAGGATAATTTGAATTGTTTTCAAAATGGTTTTGAAAAGGTTGAAAAGACTCTGGAATTGAGTATTGAATTATGAAGATAAATGAAAATTTTGAATGAACGAATAAATTTGCAAGTGAATCAATTAAATAAAATGAGATTGAAAAATTGAAATTCGTTTCAAATTTGTAAGAAATGAATTGAAGTGAATAATTATAAATGAAAGATGAATAAAAGATAAAATTCAAAATGGAATGTAAATAAGTTAATAACTTATAGAATATTTGGTAATTTGATAGAAATGAGATTCAAATTGAAAATGAATGAATTAGTGGATGAATGAATAATTTGCAATTGTAAATGAAATTGAAAACAAATTTGAAATTGTAAGTGAATTGGAATTTGTAATGAGTTAGTAATTGAAACTAAGCTACAAGAGCAAATATGAATGAAAGTTGTTTGGTTAATAGAATAAACCGAATGAAAATATGAAATGCAAATTAAATTGAATGGAATCAATTGCAAATGAAGTAGAATTCAAATAAATTGAATTTGTATCAATTTGAATTGGTTATAAACTAGAATGGATATGAATTCATTTTGTTTAAAAACGAATGTACCTTCAACAGTAAATATATAAGCATATATTGAAAATTTTGTAATTGAATGTACAAAATGGTTTGAATATATGTAACTAGATATTATGGCTAGTAGGATATACAGGTTTATGAAGGAACTGGGATTTTGATTTCAAAAATAAATTTGAATTGCTCGACAAAAGGTAAGTATTTGAATTCGAATATGAGATTTGATGACTTATTTCTCTAGCCGCTTGGCTTTTTCTTTTTCTTTTTGAAATCTGAGAGTCCGTAGGGACGTTTTGTAGTCGTGCCATGTTAACCGCGCAAAGGAGACGCTGGCGAAATTTTCTGAAAATTTAAGGCGTTAGAAATTTTTGAGAAAATTTTGAAGTTTAAAATTTGAATTTAAACTCGAATTTGAATTTTGAAGTTAACAATGCTGTTGAAACTTATAATTGAAATTGGAAAATTAGTTGAATGATAACTAATCTTTAGTAGAAAGATTTGTTTTGATAAGTTGATAAAACTATTAGATTGTGAAAAATAGTAGACGAGTTAAGGACCTTTCTTCCTAACTTGTAATTTCGAGGACGAAATTCTTTTAAGGGGGGAAGTTTGTAACGACCCAGAATTTTTGATAATTAAAATTCGAATATTTAATTGATTTTAAATATTAATAAGTGGAATTTATAAGTCGAATAATTTATTTACCGAATATTGGATTTACCTGGGTAATTAAATCGATAATTTAATGAGTGAAATCCCAGAGATAATTGAAAATCGAGTTAAAGTGATTGAAAATGATTTGTAAAATTTTATTTAATCATACTGGAGTTATAGAAAGGTTATAGAACCTTTAAAATTGAATTTGGAGTTAATTTGTGAAAATTGAATATTTTAATATTTAATTATCGACTGTAAAAATAGTCAATTTTCGGACAGTCTCAGAATTGAACGAGACCAGTTCCATTGGATCCGTAATAGTTAGTTATTATCGGATTTCAATTTTCGTATCAATCGGAGTTGTCGTTTGACCGTGGCAGCTCGAAACGCATCGATATCGTTTTAATTTTAAATCGTCGAGTTAAAATAGTCATTTTTCAAACGGTCTCGGATTTCGACGAAACCAGTTTCATCGGATCCGTAATGTGATATTATTGTAAGATTTCAAATTTCGTAATTTTTGGATTTACCGTTTGTCCGGTACAAATTAAAACGCCTCGAAATCGATTTAAATCGGTTTAATTTAAATTGATCGTTTTATTTCATATCTCGCACATACGATCGAATTAGCTTCCGAAACCTATTCCATTGCGTTCGGAACGCGGGGTAAACCCCAAAAACGCCAGTCACCGCGCGTAAATCGGAGTTTGGAAATTCCGGATGAATAGTGTTCGTTTATTCTTCTATAAATAGGCCCATTTTATCACAAATAAAAAAAAAGAAAAAAAGAAAATGAAACCCTAGTTCATACGTTCAGCCGCCACCCCTTAAAATGAATGGCCAAAATTGTTCCAATCTTCTCCTCTCAACCATTTCAAATCCATCCACTTTTAGCTGAAATCGTCAACTAGTAAAATGAAGGGCATCTCGAGAGCTTCATATCTATACAGATATGATCAAGTTTAAAGCATCCCTGGAGGCGCAGCTGGCCAGGGAAGTCATGCCGTTCGTTCGCGAAAATCGAGGAAAAGGCGAAACCGAGTTCGACCGGTCTGGGCATGGTGATGCGCGGCGGCGAGGTCTTCTAGGTGGTACCATCTGATCGTGGTAGAGGTCATCGTGGTGGTCGCGTCAATTAGGTTTAAGGGGCGGCCAGTGGGTTCGAACGTGATAGTGTTTTCACGTATTAGGGAAGATGGGGGGGAGAGGCCAGATCTGCAGTTAGAGAAACGAACGGTCCAGATCGTGTTAGGTTAAAATTTAAAAATAGATTTGTAAATAAATTTATATTTAAAATCGTGTGATGTTTAAAATGTTGTATTTTGTTCATACGAGATCGAAAATTGATGAAACAAATTACGACGGGTTCGTATCGTCGAGCTCTATGCAATGGAATTGGATTGGAGTCGTTTGGAGTCAATGAAAATTTCGGGTAAAATTAAACGCGCGTTTAATTTTATTCGAAATAAACGCTGGAATCAGAATTAAAATCAAGGTGAGATCTTCTCACTCAGATTTAATTTTGAATTGCAGTTATTGATTGATTTGTTTGAATGTGCTATTAGATATGATAGGATATATCTACATATATAGCAGTATATACATATTGGCATATGTATATATTGGATTGATGATTTCCCGCCTCGTATAGCGGATGAGACCCTATTGCGCCGTTAGTAAGCGGATTTATAAAAAACCTATATACCGCGATAATTCCGTACTGGAGCGGAATTGGTATTGTGCTAACATCTGTGGATGCAGGGAAACAGGTTGGAGGGATCCAACTGGATTCCTCACCATATTGATTATTTACAGATATTTTGATATATTCTGTTATCATATGATGATATATGATATTTGACTGTTGTGATGGACTGATTGGTGTTGTTGCATCATCGGATTCAGTTTTGAAGTTTTAAAAATAACGACTTTTACTTTAAAAAGGGTTTTAAAGTGATCTTTGAAATTATACGTTTTATTAAATTTCTGAAGTGATTTATTTTAAATAAATAAACGTTCAAATTTTAAAGTTACAGAAATTTATAGATTTGTGAAATATAACCGAAAAGTGATTTTTGGGATAAATAGTTGACTGATTTATGAAATGGTTTAAATTGAGATTTTTTGAATTTCTGTAACGGTTCATATAAAAGATTTATGAAATTGATATCTACAAAATTAAGAATGTTGAAATTATAAAATGAGTTTTTATAAGTGATAAAAATGAAATATTATGGAATCCGTAAGTGAATGAGATTTATAGATTTATAAATTGTGAAGTTGAAAATGAATGATAAGTTATTAACTTATAATATGAACTGGTGATATTTATATCAAGTATAATTCGAATTTGTTAATAAAGAAGATGTATAAATCAAAGTTGTTAGAAAATGGAAATCGAATTTATAAACGTTGTTTTTATAAATTCGAAAATAAATCAAATTTGATTGATTTTAAATATAGAGATTATTAAGGGAATTTTATCCACGATTTTGGATAGTGGGTGATTCTTGAAAAAAAAAGGTGTAGAAAATAGTGAAATGTAATTAGTGAAGTATATTCACGATTTTGGACAGTGAATATATTGTTAAGTAAAATGGATTTTTTTTTTAAGAAGTGATATTTGAAATGAAGTTTAATTGTTTTAAAAGATGTTTTAAAACGTGTGAACTATCGAAATCATAGATTTCAACATTTATTGTTGAAATAGACGTTTTCGAGGAATTTAAGGAAATGATGGGCTATAACACTGTTGTTATAGTAAATGGTTTCCGAAAGGAAATATTGTTGTGTAGTATTGGGATTCATATATCTATCTAAATTCCGAATCCCTATACTAGTGATTCTGAGTCGTCGTAACGATGTTTTACGTAACATTCGTTTTGACTCAAATAAATGTTGTTATAGTAATGTTTTCCTTAAAGAATGAATTTATACTTAAATTTTGATTTAAGTATATCGAATATTTTCAAGTGTTGAAAATAAATGATTTATGAAATACTTATTTTTAAATAAGTATGGAAATGCTTTTCCAATATGAAATGAACTGTTTTAGAGATTTTATCTTTTAAAGATAAAATTGAAATGTGGAAATTGATTTGAAATTGTTTTCAAATGGTTAAGTGTGGAAATTATATATCTAGTAAAGATATTTTTGAAGATGAAATAATTTGGAAAATTATTTGGAATCTGATGATGTTGCGCATCTTTATTGATAGTTAAATAACCGACTATCAATAATTACCTTTAGATAGGTATTTGTTGTAAATTGGATGAAATTGAATGCCACACTTATTTTTAAATAAGCGCTCACTATTCGGGTTAGCCGGGAAAGGACCATGGGGTTGTATAACCCATTCCGAATATGTGATACGTCGTTATGAATCGCATTTGAAGATCGGTGTTGAAGACCGGATATTTTTGAAAACGGAAGGATTACCGTCGAGTTACTCTACATCGGCTGATCTCCGATTTAGAGGTTTTTATCACCCTTAGTGACGGGAAGTCCTGACGTGATTGAAATTATCCGGATTTGCAAGGGCTTCGTGAGAAGTGCCTTCGGTTCTGTTCGATCCCGGAACAGACTTGTATGGATTGTATGTCTGACATTACACTTTGAGATATAAAGCTGATTTCTTTCAAATACATATCTGTTGGTGGTGGAGAATTTATTCTCTTAGCTTAACACCCTTCTCTGAGACGTACGAGCTCAGAGGTTATGTAGTTGAAATTTATCAGCGATATATCCCAATTTGGTAACGTGGCATACTGAGTGTTGCTGTGAAATGATCAGTGTTTGATCATTTGTGATATGATCATTTGTTTGATCTTATATCTTTGTGATCATAGGTTGATCATTTTGTTTGACCCGAAGCAGGGCTTTTTGAGAAAGCGTAGCTTTGTGGACGAGACTTCGTCGAGCCTCACACCCCGGAAATGGTCGAAACAGGAAGGATGCGGCAAGGTTCTAGGGAGTAGCGCCCCTTAGTGTATGTCATTCCTTCTGGATAGAGGTGGTATCATGGTATGGAGCCCAGATACTTAACCTATGTGGTTGCTGCATTATTATCTATGTGGTTTGTTGGAAATCGGGGATCCTCGGGAAGATCGGTTACGATCGGGGGATGGCATACGTGTGTCAGTAGTTACCTATTTTTGCAGAGGTAACCCGGCCTTGTGTTGGCAGAGATCCGGTTAGGTTCTCGGGTCGTCTATTCCAGGGACGTACCCATCGTGGAAAAGGAAGTTCCTTAGCCTGACCATTTGTTGGAAATCCAAAGAAACAATACGAGCCTTGTACGGTATTAGTTGTAGAACCTGCCATTCACTTATGGTGGCGCCCCACTGTTTGGATGGTAGCTATAGTAGGCATACGATACTGGTCGTATGTCGGCTAAGATTAATATTATACTTTCGAAATGTTTTCTACACTATGCACTAATAATAATATCAAAAAGAATTTGATTTTTTCGTAGTAAGCATCTTTGACTATCATAAGAAGAAATCTCCTCCAATTCTGCGTTTGCATTGTGTGTGTGGTGGGAGGTCTTATGGTACTTTCATTTTCCAAAAGCATTTCGAATTGACTTAAAAATTATTTTGTGGTTATAAAGAATAACTGTTTTACGATCTCACACCAGTCACCATGACTGACTCGGAGTTTATTGTTTCCCTTCTAAACTCTGGGTGCCCACCAATTTCCACACGGGCAGCCTAGAGTTTTGTTATTCAGGATATTCTGGAGCTTTGGAAGCAAGCTGGATGACGAGACGTAGTATTTGTATCTGATAGTATTTATTCCGCTGTGTATTCTGTATGAGGACAAGTTTATATAACTGTCCATTGTTGTTTATTGACTCTGATGATGTGATGTAATGTAATAACAGATATAATTCTTTTGTTTTTAAAAGATTACTGATTTATCTATTATATATTGTTCCGCTGCGATATGTGAGATTCTGATATTGTTTTCTGCTTCTGTATCTGATGTTGTGTTGTTGTTCTTCTTTCTTTTTCTTCTATCTTCTTCTTCTACTTTTTTTCTTTTTCTTAAAACCATAACTTTTCGGGTTTCCGGCATTCGATGGCTCAGCAGTCGATAAAGTGAGTATCGATGTTGAATTTTCGAAAGTCGAAAATTTTCGGGATGTTACAAAAGCAATCCCTATTTCCCTGCAAAATCACCATGAACTGCCCCATATAAATATGAGACACCCAATGGTGCATAAACACAAAAGGGTCAGACTATTTGTCTGGTGTGAATAATCTAACTGAAAACATGATTTATTTCAATTCTATTTATATTCCAGTACTTTGCAAGAATAAGAAACTCAATGTCTTCTGCGTGCATGTTTTTGTGAAGCATGTGCATTCATATTAGTGCCAAACAGATTATATATGATCACAATGATTTAGTTCATAGAAAACAACCACAAGATTCACCAATAAGCACCAAAACAACCAAATGCAAACATCAATTCAGTTATCATCTCCTTTTCAACTTTACTGGCCATCAGGGATTTTTGCCCAGACCTCTCCTGAATCTATTCCTAGAATTCCTTATCAAATATAACAGGGTCTTTAGCTACTTTCTTCTTTTTAAACACACACTGCCTGGGACCTTTCTCTGTTAACCCAGCACACTCAGGCCCCTGGGTATAAATATACCATGTGTGAACTTGCAATATTCCCATTGCCAAGCTATACTTTGGTAGCCCTAAGATCCCAAGTCCTTAGTTAAATTACTAAGTGTTTTAATATTTTTCATAGCAGTGCTAATCCCTTCTGCATCTCACTTCTTAATCAGAGAAACATAAATGATGCTAGCAACATATATTCATCCAGAGTTTGGTAAGTTAAATTCTCAGAAGCAACCATTTTATCATAAAAGAGTGAGGTGACTTCTTAGCACATTATTTTGCCTATGGGTTTCACTGGATCAAGATGTAAGCATATGGTCCTGAGTAATTTGCCAGATATATATATATATATATATTCTTCCTTACCTCTGGTTCAATCAGATTCATGATCTGGCTAAACCACAAGTATATTTGATTTGGGTATTTCATAAAACATAGAAGTTCAGCACATGTACAACATTGCACTTCTACATTTTCTTTTGTTTTAATTAATATGAGACATAAGCAACAACACAATGTCACAGCCCATATTTCTTTCTACCTTCAGACCATATACCCACTACTTGAATCCGGGGATTTTACAAACAACTTACAAAGAAAACTTATAAAGGAAAACACCCAATCTCGAAGTTAACCCATATCTCAGACAAACATTTTAGTTCATGAATCCATGACTCTTATTTTTCTGGGTAAATCAGATAGAGGTTTTACCCTTAAACAGATCATTAACAAGCCAAAGTCATCCAATCATAAAACATAACTTGTAAAAGAAAATTAGTTCAAACTGGCTGCCTCAATATTCAGGTCTTAATGCCAAAGTTTTCAGTGAGATTACTCACATTAAACCTTCTTCTTCCTATGCCTTATGAACCCCTTTTTAGTCTTCTGCCTTCTCCTATTTTCTCTGGTTTATGCCTTGTATATTTTTCTTTTTAAGAGGTAGAGCAATCATAAAACCTTACCACACTAGGTCTTCTTATATGGACTCTGGCTGCTACTAGGGTTTAAGGAAATTACCAAATGCCAATTTTACCCTACCAACTATGATCTGCCTCTTATTCTAACATTTTTAGAGAAAATGGGTAAATGGTCCTGGTATATTTTCCAGAAAATATACCTCATTGCCCCGGTCATGTTATTTGCATGATTTCTGTTTTTTGTTTTTTTAAGTAAAAAGGAATTGCTAAAAATGGATAAAGTGCTTGTCCTAGAGCTCATACCATTTTCATGCAAATGTTAATTTTTCTTTTTATTTCTGCAAGTATTATTTAGTGCACATGTATAATACATGTATGCCTACCCTGGCCTAAGTCCTTTTTTTTTTAAGGCTTGATGATTTTTGCCTACATGTATATATACTTGTAATTCATATATCCTATTATTTCCATTGATTGTTGCTTATTTTATCACACAGAAAACTGTGTACATGTTTGTGCACTGCCTTGTGCACATGTGCATGTTTTATACTTGGTATCTGCAAATCAATTTCCTATTCCTATTTTTTTTCAATGCAATTTCAAACAAATACAAACTAAATTAAATCATGAAATTACTCACAAAAATCAGGGTTATCACAACTACACATCGTTTTGTCTTATTCATTAATAACTTTCATCACTATTCTTCAATCTTTATCATTGATTTATATTAAACCGAATGACAAAGTGCATTACTATGATATAAATGGTACTAATTTAAATAAATTTTAATTAGTATGAGAATGGTAAATTTACATTGGACATATAAAGGAGAAATAATATCATTATTCCAAAGTAATCGTAGAAGGTAGTAAATTATCAATATAAACCGACTAATGTTAAAAAAGTTTAATATTGTCATCCACTGACTGACTAACGATAAAAAAATTCGAGATAATGACAAACAAAACTAAGTCATCTAAATATATTAATATAAACTCAGTTATTAAGTAAATTTACCTAAGCTTGAATATAAGCAATTAGCAGAGATATAAGCAGTCATCACAAAAAGCTGTTATACCCTACATAATAGAAAAAGCCTCAATTGTAAATTACTTAGGACCATAGAAATCGATATTAGATGCTAAAAAATATATCGCCAACAATAATCATGCAGGTGAGTACACACATTAATAAAGTTTTGGCTATATAGTTGTAGAATCACCATAAATTTGCATAAATAGATGAAGATTTTCACACTCCAATTACTAAGTCAAATAGGCAAGTTGAGTTTTCTATGCAGAAATCTACAAACATATATGGGCAAAAGTACACATATATACTATATGAAAAAAATTGACCGAGTTGCACCACCAAAAATTTGTCAAATTCACACACGAAATTCATAGGTTCTAGTTAACAAAATAGTTATTAACCTTCAAAAGATTGAACTGACACTTAAATACAAAAAATATCAATAATCTGAATGCATTCATGTATAGTAGAATGAACTATGCATATAGATAGAAGAATAAATAATCTCACTGTAAGATCAAAAAACTAACTACTATAGACAGAAGGATTATATGACATGTATAAACGAAATAAAATATTCAATACATGTTTTGAAATATGTAACTTTTTTGGCGAATTAATATGATAAAGGTTTATATGATAATTAATCCAATCCATCAGATTACAGCGCAACCTGTAACTTTTTAAGGGTTATACCCATATAACTACCAAACATTAAGATTTTGTATTTGGATTTATTTTTTCCAACGACCTCATCAATCTAAAGAGGATGTTTTTCTGGTTAATCACAAAAGTTAATGTATTTTCTGCTTTTTTTCTTTAGTGTGTGCATGAAGACATAAAGATAGATTAGGAAAACACAAAGCCAATGTATAATGGGGCTTAGTTACATCTTAAAAGTGCATGCAAATTGTCTAGTGTCTATGTTTTCCAGTATGCATGATACATCAAAAAAACAGAGTAGTATGATGATATATTTTATTAGTACCAGATTAATTGCATATTTTCAATTATTAACAATATAAGAGATGTTAATAATTGAAATAAAAGGAAAACTTACGTATTATAACAACCATGTGATATGAGTAGTTCCCATTTCTAACACTAAAGAATCCAGCAATCATAAGCCTACCACATCAAGAACTGAACTAATTAAAAACTTACACTAAAATTTTGAATGGTTTAAAATGACCAATCCTGTTGGAACTACAGGTAAGCAAATAGGACATGTAAATTTATTAACTATCATAACAATATCGATTATTTGTGAATTAAATGTCTAAAATACATACATTTTTTATCTATTAAACAAACATTCAAACATTAACAAAATTTAATTCAACGCATTCCTTAAATCAGTAAATAAAGCAGATAGAAATAAAATATATTGTAACGCTATACAATCTCAAGTGATGAACGTTTACAGATAACTCATACATAATTTGATAATATCTAAAGTGACAAAATAAGTCAACCATATACAAAATATATTACAATTGAGTACAGATCCAAGCAGTGCATGTCAAAAGAGGTGGTAGTTAGGTAAACATTAGGTCGAAGCTGCAAAAAGCAGTAAAAATATCAATCAATTGTGATTGATGGCAAGTAGTAGAGTTTTGAAACTAAAAAGTGAAAATTAGCGAACGAATGTGAAAGATTCGAGTGAACCGATTAAAGTAGAAAGAAAAAAGTACCTGAAATCACAATCGAAAGCATGCAAAGATGTGGAATATTGAGATTATTGAGTAATCGAATAGGGTTAGCGTATGGGTAGTGCAGATTTGATCTAGGGCAACAACGTCGGTCGACGTAGTAGGAGAATAGCGGTGAATAGCGGTGAATCGCACTGGCGATTAGAGATTGGAGATGAGGAGGATGAGCGATGCGAGCGATTTAGTAGGAGGAGGCGTTTGATTTCTGGGGAGGATGAGCGGTGAGTCACGTTCGCGTATGCGAATAGATGTGGACGAAATAAGACAGAAGGAATGGCATTTTTGGAACTTCAAAAAGACATGGTTGAATCATGTTCAAGGAAATCTCATTATTAGTAGTAAAGATAAGAATATATTATAAAATTATTAGATAAAATTTTATATAATACATATATGCTTTGATTTAAATTGCATAAATAATATATATATATATATATATTAATGTAATATTAAAATAAAATACATTTATTTGGTGAAGAACATTAGATTATTAATAATATATGTGTATGTATAAGAACATTAAACTAATGCATATAGCCAATCATTATTGTGACAACAACATAACCTACAGAAATCTCAACTAATTAACCAAGCATTAATTTCATATATAGTCATCGATGCACTTAAGCAATGAATTATTATACAATAATCATATACCTTATTATTTGAATAAATAGTTACCCATAACTAATGCCCTCATGTCCATATTGAAAAGATGAATCCTCTTCCTTTGGAAATTTCCTCGATTCGTCGGATTGCTAGTCTTGAATCACATACCTTTCACTATCAAATAGCAATCCATTTGAAGTAGATGGAACAGGCAGCAAAAAAGTATTTTGAAGTTAGGTTTAGAGATGGTTTTGAATGAGAGAGAAAATAAGATAGTATCTTATACACTTCCTCACTTATTCTCAACCATGCATTTCAAAAACCCAAGTTGCTACATCTTTGCCACCCTTATGCTATGTCATTGCAGCCGAACCATGCCTCAAATAACATGGGCCAATAGCCCATTTAACCCCAATTAAATCCTATTTAATTTGTTATCGGTATCTCATATCGATCGATATATTTGAAACTATTATATATATATATATATATATATAAATATTTATTTCTCAAATCATATTCACATTTATAATTAATATTTCATAAATATTAATTAATTTATAACAATTATAAACTAATTAAATCGTTTGGTCTAAATAGAATTCATTATTTCGGTTATCTAACTCTTGGGTGTAAATTCGGTCAACAATTAACAGCGAACTATTTGAATGTTAACTTCACACATCACTTAGCAGGTGGTGTGACATTAAGGCAAAATTTATCACTGACTTAGTTTTGATAAAATCCAATTTTAGCTTAATAAGCATTACCTGGTCGTGATATTAATTTACACCAATTCTCTTCATTAACACTATATCACTTTGGACTTATGGAATTTGGTAATAGTCAAAATTCCAATATCATTCATATTCAACTCTATAGTCCAAACACAAAGTCCTTGGTTCAATAATAACGAATATTATTAACTGAAATGCTCTGGCCAGAGACTTTGACTTGACTTGAGTTGACCGTGATATTAACCCCATATAACCGAGGAGACGAATCCTCTCTTGAATAATGCTTCACTTCCAGTACTTCCACTCCACCCAACTATAGTCACTTGATGGATGCCATGCCATGATTTGACTATAATCAAAGCGGAGCTTTCATATTTAAGATCCATGGTATTCCCTATCGGAACTAGGCCAGCCCGCAATGGAAGAAATGAGTTATTGGATTATGAAGTCTAAATATACTTAGAACTTTTCAATGTTTCCTTTAAATAAAATCAAAATTTATTTTATTTCATAATTAAAGAAGTTTTAAATTTAATTCAAATAAATATTTAATATAATGAATGTATCAAATACATTCATGTGTTTAAATAATAAGGACAACATATGAGCAGCACATAAAAGTACGTAGATAAAATGTAAAAGGTTAGAGAAAGAAACCTTTTATTTCTTTCTCTTAACAGAAAAATTAATTAGAGAAAGATGGGCCATAAACATAGAGAGGGAAACCTTTTATTTCTCTCTCTCTCTCTCTTTAATTAGATTAATTGACAAATTAACATTCAGTATAGAATTAACACTATGTAAATAAACATGCAAAAGGTTAGAGAAAGAAACCTTTTGTTTCTTTCTCTTAACATAAATAATTAATTAGGGAAGGATGGGGCCAAAAATGTAAAGAGAAAATGTAAAGAGAGAAACTTTTCATTTTTCTCTCTCTTTAACTAGGTTAATTAACAAATTAACATTTACTGCAGAATTAACACATGACTTTATTGTCTAAATTTTATTTTGAAACATGTAAGTAACAGTAAAATATGTATATATAAGTCCAACTTACACTTATACATAATATATTAAAAGGAATTTTACTAATAGACAAAAGTTGACTTATATTAACAAAAGGACAACGAATGAATAGAGGTAAACATTTATGTAAAAGAAAAGATAGAGGACTTCTCTCCTTCCTTTACTCATTCAAACAATGCCATTTTAAATTAGTAATTAAAATCTAAAACATAAATGCATATAAAACTAATTTGAACATTCTCATATTTTGAAATCTAGAATTAACTTATACAAATCAAGTTTCAATTTAGAAGAAATTTAAAATTGAAATTGTGAATTTACATAAAACTAAATTTTATAAACGTTGAATTAAAACAACACATTCACACATACATGTAATTAATTTCAACCTACTTTTAAAATTAAAATAACAAACAAACATGTAAAGTTTTTGATTTATTATGTATTAGAATTAGAAGTTAACAAATTTACACAAAATTCTGATTATGTTTTTATTTTACTTTTAAACAAAAGAACACATTAACAAAAAACTTCAGACAAAACAAATAAACAATATATTCAATTTTCAAGGACAACATATGTAATTTATATTAGTTGAAATAAAATAAAATCATATAAATGAATGGTTTCAAATAGGAACAAAGGGGACAGCTTAGGCACATATAAATTCGTAGTAAAATTTCAGATATGAACTATAAGAACATTATGAACAACTAATTAAATGAGATGTAATATGTCATAGCTCTAATTTAATAATTTGTCATAACTCTAATGTTAAGAATATGGACATGTAATCAAAATGGAATAGCACAAAATGGATCTAAATCAAATTGATATTATAACATATATTATTAAAGAAGATATGACAAAATTGAATTAGATCAATTTAAATAGATAAACTTATATCCAAATGTGAAATGCAAGAGATCTAATCATATGAATAAAAAGATTATATGAATAAATAAAATGAAAATTTTACCTTAAGATGTAGCCAACGTGCCTTGAATAATGATATCTCCTCAGATCTTCAAGATTCTCATCCCACCCTTGCAAGAGATGGATGAACCACTTTTGTTTTGTTTTATTTGATATTTTTATTTCGAGTTGAAAGATTTTTTGGAAATTTGAATTCTTTTGTTTTTTACCATGAAAAGGTAGGAGGAGAGAAAGAAAAAGAATGAAAATGAGAAAGAATGAGTTGTCCGTATAGAATGAATTAGAGAATATGTTTTATTTGAAAGAATGAAACCTTTTCTGTTCTTTAATTAAAACTTCCCTAATTAATTCCATTGGTTGTGCCTCTCTCTCCAATCCTTTCTTTTCATATTAACATATGACATAAAATTTCCACAAATCATGCCATCAAATGACATAAAATTTCCATAAATCATTTCATGCCATTATCTTTTATTTAAATTACATGGATATCGTATATCAATGCACACAAATATAAATTTTATAAATGCACTAAAATAATTACAAACAACTTCCAAACATCAAATAAATTAATTAATAACTAATATTTCTTAAATATCTATTAACTTAATCAATTTATAGCATTTTATAAATTAATTAAATTATGTGGTTTTTCAAAGAATTCGTTATTACGGTTATGCGACTCAAAGGTGTAAATTCAGTCAGCGATTAATATCGAACTATTCGAATATTAATGTTCACACGTCGCTTAGCAAGTGTTGTGATATTTTGGCTAAATTTATCACTTATACATCTTTTGGTAAAAAACCAATTTTACTTATTATAAGCGGTACCCGATAGTGACAATCATTCACACCAATTATCTTCATCAAAACTATATCACATTAGGATTTGTGGGATTTGGTAATGATCAAAATTCCAATATCGTCCACGTTCAACTTTATAGTCCAAACACAAAGTCCTTGGCTCAATAATAACAATTATTATTAATCGAACTGCTCTAGCCAGAGACTTTGACTTTGAGTTAACATCGGTTCACCGTGATACTAATCTCATATAACTGAGGAGATGAATCCTCTCTTGAATAGTATTTCACTTCCAACTTTCACTCGACCTAACTATAGTCGTTCGATGGACGTCGTGCCACGATTTAACTATAATCATAGTGGAGTTTCCATGTTGAAAATCAACTGTATTCTCAAGTCAAGAGAACTGTGCAAATTAGTCACATCAATATTTTTTGTTTGACCTTAGTTATATTAACAAATAGAAAACTATCGAGTGAGTAATTATGTAGTTACCCAATAACTATCAGTATATAACCCTTTGGTGCTTCCAGTAGGCATGAATAATACACTGCCCAACATTTAGGAGCGTTACGTACTCTACTTTCAACGGATGCATCGATATCCAGCCTTGATACATCTTGACTAGGAATATTTAAAATGGTATGTTTGTTTCATTGTGATAAATTACTCACGCACAACACTTTGTAACTACTATCACAAAACATACCATTTATGGATTTTCTATTAAATATACTTTTAATTAAATTAAATAATTAACTTAACACATTATATCAAGTATATAATAGAAAGAAAACACCTTTTATTTTGAACAAGATTGGTTATCAAGTTAGATATATGTAACAAATTATATAATTGCTCCAAGGGCATATCCCTAACTCTATCAATCTCTCACTTGCACTTGGCGTCAATTATGAAATCTCATTCCAACTTCTCCGATCGACTTTCTCAAAACCAATTGGGCCAGTTCCCCAGTAAATGGGTATGATGTTATGTTTTAATTTTCTACTCTGTCAATTAACTCTCTCCGATGCTGATAAACTATCTTTATCTTGTGGAACAATTCATATTATGTCTCTCGACTTCTAGTGAGCTCTAAGTTCAGTTATGAACCATACTATGACATTGTTACCATATAACAATGTTATATGATTCTCAACATTTGAAATCACTCTTAGCTAAGTTATAAATTTGTGCATTTATAGTTATATACATTGATTTTGTTGCGGCGTTATTAAAGACGATGTACATAGCTTTTTTCATTGAATCAGCCACAGCCTTTCATTTGGAACATTTTCGACTTAAAGATTCTTAACTTGAATTTATTATTGACATACTATACTCAATATCACTTACGAAGTTTGAATTCGAACACTCCTTCATAAGGAGTTTGTTGTTTCTGTCAAGAATTCTCTAGTATTTCATAAATACACGAGAACACTTCAAACATATTTAGTGACATATATTTGGATTTGATATTTGCTTCATGTATCAAATATTTAAACAAATCATGATATCATAGACAACATAACATGTATGATAATTCCTAATTTCAATGCATAAGGAATCAATCTGACATGTTCCATATTAAACATTTTAATAAGGTGTCCTTGCATATTGTTTGGGACATTCCCAACATCTTTTATACTTAATATAGAAGACATCATTTATTAATCCAATGTCGAGTATTACAACTAAAGCTGATTTTAACATAAGTACATTGTTAACAATCAACTGTGTGTTGTTTATTTATAATTTAGAAATATTTAATGTACCTTTTAACGCTCTTTCTTATGAACACATGCTTCCTTTGAATTTATATCGATAATCAAACTATTTGATATTCTTATCAAAACATTTGTTCAATTTTGATGCTTGTACGACACTTTCGTATCTATTCTTGGATTATATCCAAAAACTCACAAACTCAATATTGCTTCTATTGACTTCGAGACATTTAGAGACATTTAGGTTATTATATGTGAGCAATTTACTCTGAATCATTATTTAGAATTTTCTGGTTCAACACATATGTACCAAAACATAAAGTCATATTACACGATTATTTTATGAGTAAAATCCAAACCTACTTGAGCACATCGAATGATGAATCCGTTGCATCAATTTCCACAATTGAAATTTAAGGTATCATTCTTATTGTTGTGGCTCACTGTTATTCCAACTGCTTTGTCTTTCCTTTAAAGACATGTTTGCGGCCAAAGGATCATATCCCTATGGATACAACTTTCAAAATAATATTTTGAAAATGTACGTGAAATCTATTTCAGATTTGTGCATCATACCATATCATAGAGTCAATACTCTTAATGGTTTAATTAACTGTTGTAACGATCCGCCAATTTATCACTTTGATAAATTGAATTTAATTTTAAATTAAAGTTGATAATATAGATAATATCATTTCAAGTAATGATAAGAAATAGTAAACTTATTTTGAATAAATAATTATGAGAATATTTTCCAATTAATGGCATCGTATTTAAATATAGGTTCATTTAAATTAAATCAAGATCTAATGATTTAATAATTATTTTAATTGTTCAAATACTTATTTTAAATAAGAATAATTCATTTTAAATAGTTATAAAGTGATAATGAATCATTTATAATTGGGTTATAAAGAGGTATATTTAATTCGAAAATATAAGGAAAAATCGATATCGCTTTATCGGTATAATAACGGTTTTTGTAAATAATTTTTAATATGAATTTATATGGTTTTATAAATAAAATGTGATCATATTAAGTCATTTAAAATGATAGTAAATTTAGTTTTGAATTTTGTTTACAAATATATGTACGTTATGGTATAAGTGGAAATGTGACCGATAATCGGTTCTCCGAATTTCAACAATTTAACGAACAAAAGTTATTCGAAGATGTTCGAAGTGTTTTGTACCTACATGTACATACATATATATGTTGTATACACATGATAACATACATATAAACATACATATATGAATATAATTAAATAAAAGAATGTAATATAAAATAAATAATGTATTTTAATGATTTCTTACTCTTTAAGTATAAAGAAGTCAACATATGTATGCATGAGAGAATGGAAGTGATGTGCACATGGAGAGGGGGCTTTGGACATGCATGGTGAAGGGAGGAAGTGTGTTGGAGAAGCTTTGAAATGGTGATAAAGTGATGATGTATGTATGAATACTTTTACACTCTTCCTTTCCTATAAATACCCTACCATCTTCTCTTCTTTTTCATTCATCTTCTTCTTCATAATTTCCAAGCTTTTACCTCCACTTTAATGACTTCCATTCTAAAATATAATTATGTCCAAAGTTATTTCAAAAAGAAATAAAATTTACAATATATAGTTATATATAGTTAAACACTTCAAAACAAGCTCAAATCTCCATATCTCCACCTCCCAAACCCAAGACACCACCATCCACCACCCTAGGCCATGAGCTCCACCTCCTTACCACTCTAGGCCATGGGTAACAAGGCTTGGCTGAGTCCTATCAAGGATCCAAGTTCGATTTCATGAAGTTTCATTTCGTGATAGCGGAGCTATAGCTGTTTTAAAACTAGTTCGAGTGAAAATGAAGGCGATAACTCCTAATCTATAGTATTATATTTTTGGATGATGATATGATGTTTGCAATGGATGTTTAATATGCTTTGATCATCAAGTTAGGTTGTTTTCGTATGAATGTTGATTATATATGCAAGTCACGAATATACACGTCGATACACACAAAGGAAATCACTTTCCTTGAATTAATGAAATAATGTGTATGGAATTGTTAAACCTCTTGAAAATATTTCAAAATGTATTTGAAATGTTTTATAAACATTTAAAAGTGTTTTGGTGAAGTTTTAAAAAAGAAATGGAAAATTTGGTAAAAAATAAGTGCGTTGCGTAACGGTAGTTTGCGATTTCGCGCTATAAAAGTCAAACACGTGTAAAAGTTGGAATATAGCTCGGAATTCTTCGAGATAAGAATTTTCCAAACTATTATATCCATAATTTTCCAATGAAGAAAGAAAATTGAGATTTCGATAAGTAGATTTTGAAATATGAGTAAAACAAGTTTTTGAAAAATCCCGAATTTGCAGTTCGTAATCCAAAACTGGATTTCTTTGAGAATGATGTTTTAAAATTATTTAAAAATATGGAATAAATCTAATAAATCTTTTAAAATGTTTTAAAAGTGATTTGAGTAATAAAAATGAATTTCCAAATAATAAAGAGTCATTTTGATCAATATAGCTTAAAAAGCACTTTTCTATAACTTTTGAAATATAGTTTTAAACTTAACAATCCTTGTCCAAATCTTTTATAACTAGTTTCAAAGGGACAATTAACAGTTTTAATAATGATTTGGAGGTTTTCTAGCCTATTGAAGAAAGTACAAGTAAATGATTTAAAGAAAAGCTATTATAAACAAGTGGTTAAATATTAGCTCTAAAAGCCGACGAATTGACTGGATTTTTCTATTCGTCAGATTCAGATGTGTAACGACCCTTAAATTTTAGTGGTTTTATTTATTTAATTAATTGAATTTTTGTGAAATTTTAATAATTGAATTTAGAAATAAAAATTTGATATTTGGAATACGTCTTCTTAAACATAACAACTGGTAAATTTTCATCAGATAATATGGATGTTTTTTTTCTTGTGTAATTTTATATAATTTAAATCAGTTAACATTTGATGATAATAAAATAATTTCCAAACCTGAATATTTTTATACAATAAATTTGTAAATTATCTTCTGAGTGAGACGTCATCTTTTGTTTCTCCAAATTTGGACTTCTATTGCTCCGTTTATCTTATTTTTGACAAATTAGCAACATTTTTGGTACCGATTATCGACTTTTGATAGGATAGTCATATCACTGATATCTGTGTACCATTTTGATCGTCTCGTCATGCTAATCTCCACAGTATATTCATTTTTTTATTTCGAAGTCCGAGAGACGGCGAAATCTGCAAAACGACTGCCATATCGGTTTTGCAATTTGACATTTTAGATTCCCACACTTCTTCTTATTCCACCGTATAATATCACCAACCTTTTAAAATTCCCAGAATGCAACTTTTGACTTTTTAATTCTCTAGCTGTTAGCATTTCCACTGGTTCCAATATACTGGTTCGTTGATCAATTCCTTTGTTCTGTGAAAGAAAAGATGAAACGCCTATTTTCCCCTCTTCTCCCCGTTGCATACCCCAGCCGAAGCTTTCCCAAACCTCGCCTTTATTTTATTTTTTCTCTTTGCTCTTCATCCTTTCTGCTATGCTTTGAAAAAAAAATATATAAGTTGCGAAAGGAATGAAATGGGTGACAGCACATAACCAAAAATTGTGAATCACGTCCTCTAGCCTGCATGTTTTCTCTCCTCTTTTTTTTTGGATCTGTAGTCTGTACTTGGTTTTATATATATCCAAAATTTGAAACCATTCCTATATTTGTAACCTTTCACCTAGCCTCTCCGCTTGTGCACCCATCGCAGCCAAGCTTCTGCCGACCACCACCCTTCTCCTTGATTTCCGAGCTACCTCTACATCCATCACGCCACTGAGTAGCATCCATCATAGGTAATATATATATATATATATATTATATTTTGTTTGTTGTATATATATAAGTTATTAGATATATATATATATATATAATATGTTGAAATGTTTAATTATATTTGGGTTATGTTAATATCATATATATTATATTGGTATACCTGGTTTCTGTTATAATGCATAGGTTAATATATGTCAGGTTTATATATATTAGTATTATATGACTTATATAATATATTAGATTTTATAAGATCTATATTCTGTCAACAAAAAACGTTAGTTTATAAAATTTTGACCTGCCATATAAAATTGTATAAGAAGTTGTAGTTTACAGTTTATATATTTATATAAAACCTGCCGTATATATATATATATTGATTTCTATATATTTGCTTATATATATTACCTAGCTACAGCATATAGGTTTTGGTAGTTATATGTCTAACTTGTATATATGTTCATAGATATATATGTTTATATAGGAAATACAATCAGTATGTTTTTGTACGTAAATTTGTAGAAGTTTGATATAAGCTGGTTCATGAATATAAGTTTTATAAATATATGTAAGCTTTACTCTAAAATATATAATATATATAACATGTGTAATATATTACATATCTGAGCTGTTGGATAAACATATGTTATATTATAATTTATATAGGTGAGTTCGGTCTATATACAAAGTATATAAGTTATAGGATCTTCTTATGTAAGTGAGTTTATATGTATATTCTATAGCCTGCATACATATATGGATATTGTCTGCATATTTTATTGTACATCCATTGGTTCATATATAGGTTAGGATGCATGTTTTATACACAAGGTCGATATATGTATATATGAGTCCTGTTATATATAAACAGTATATAACTATTGGTCAGTGTCTAGTTTATGTTTACAAAGTACATAAGTTTATATTTTATATGTATGTGTAATACAGTTATATAGATGTGTACATGTATATATAATTTTATGTTGTTTTTTGGTAATATATAATTCTAAGTATTGATTTTTAAATATGATATGTATATATTTTAAATATATGTTTAAATCAAATAATGTGATCTTGAGATATATAAAGATTTTGATGTTGTTATATGTATGTTTAAATTTAATATAGATTTTTAAATATATATTTTTATTAAGATTTTTTAATACATGTTTTGATTTAATAATGATTTTGAAATGCATACATATTTAATTTAATATGTGTTTGAAATTTAGAATATGATTTTTATATTTATATAAATAGTTATATATATATAGTTATATATATATAAGTTCACTTATAACTGATCTTCATCAATCCAGTTTCGATTTGATTTCGTCAATTCCTAAACCATCAGCTTTGCTTGTCAAATTCATGCTTGTATTCGTAGCGCATCTCGCTCTCGTTCATCTCTAGCCTCTAAAGATGAGCAATCACTCACGATTAACGTTCTTATATTTATTAAATTTGATTTCAATTGAAACGTCAATTGAAATATGCTGCTGTTAGTTATTTACATTGCTATATATACACACTGTTATTTGTATCTGTTCACCTGTGACATCTGACACCCTTATTTGTTATTTATATTGATGATATATGCCTGTTACTGATTGTTATATTATTATCATATCTGTTACCACTCTACAAGTTCCCTGTTAGTATAGAATTCCCTATGGGTTGAAATGATACATACCCGAACTATCTATAGAATAGGAGAAAATCGTTATAGGTTGAAATGATAAACCAAAGCGATTTTCATATGAATTGAATTTGGGATTGCGGGTTGAAATGATATATACCCGTATATATATTTATATTGCGGATTGAAATGATAAATATCTGTATCACATGACCATAAGATAGAAAATTATATATAGACACCGTTGGTCTATACATAAATATTTTTTAAAATGATTTCTATGGTTTTGAAAAGAAATATATGGTTTTAATAAATATTGATTTTAAAGATTTATTAAAGTTGATTTCATAAAATTGATATATTATATGTTTAAGTATTTATTTAATGTATATATTTTCAAATATAGAGTTTATAATGCTTCGGGTTGGAAAGATAAATTTGAAATTATATTTATTTAAGAATTTTACTTAAATAAGTTTGATTTGAAATTTATTTAAATTTGAAAATTTAAAGATACGTTTTATAACTTGAATTTGATTAAAAGTGACTTAAATGGATATTTCAAATTTACATAAATTGAAATAGGATATTTTGTTTATTTAAATTTGTAAATTGAAGTTGTATTTAGATGTTATTGAATATTTAAAGATTTAAATGTATTGAAATTGAAATGGCTTATTTTATGGTTAAAATATGTATTTGAAATCGATGATTTGAAATGGTTTATTGAGAAACTGAATTGAATTGAAATTTAAGGATTTGAGATTGGATTAAATTTAAATTTTAGAATCTGAGTTGATTTTGAATCGATTTGTGAAATTTGAGGAAACTATTTTATTATATAAAGTATTTTAAATTATATTTAAAACTATTTTATATTATTTTATTTTATAAACTATTTTTAATATAAACTATTTTTAATATAACTATTTTTAATATAAACTATTTTTAATATAAACTATTTTTAATATAACTATTTTTAATATAAACTATTTAAAATATACTAACTATTTTAATATAAATTGTTTTAACTTATAACTATTTTATATAAATTATTTTATTTTATAAACTATTTTATTTTATATACTATTATTAATATCAAAACTGTTTGAAGGAAAGTGTTATGATTTAAAAGTGTTATGATTTCCAAAGTTATGAATTTCAAAGTATTATGATTTCCAAAGTATTATTATTTCAAATTGTTTTGGTTTTGAAAGTATTATTTCTTTGGAAGTACTATGATTTTGGAAGTGAATATTCTTGAAATGGAAATGATATCGTATTGATATGTTTTTGAAATGGAAATGATATTTTGGTTTTGAAGTATAAACTATTTTGAAATGACCGCGGTGTTATAATAACGATTGGTTGTTAAAGAGACCGGGATCGGGTATGAGCATATTCTCTGTCGATACCGAAAACCACTTTAACAACTGTGTACGCGGTGGAGATTCCATAATGAAGTAGGATGGTGGCGACGATTCTATATGAGGTATATACGTGGACCTAACTCCCGTGAGTTAGCATAAGGTGGCTAAAACAGGAGAAATTAACGGGCTAATGAGGTAGCACCTCTTATCGGACACACTCCATCGTATACCATTATATTACTTTATGATTGATTTGGTGCGCACCTTCGGATTTTCGGGAGTGTGGCTCGAGGTGGGTGATTGCTGCGGCTCTGCGTTACCACCGGCCCGGAAGTGTAATTGGTATATCTACCCTGGCATTGCCTAGTTGTGCCGTGTCACCTACCCTAGCATGCTTTACTACGAGTTTGATTTGTGTCGTACCTATAGAGTATCCTCTGGTAGCTCTAGTTTACGGGGTATTACGGTACTGTATAGACTACTGGCACTATAAAATGTGTTAAGGGGGATATGGGTAACGCCTTAATGCTATTTTAATAGTTTACTTTACTATAGACATATTATAATAGCGTATATTACTACATAGTAGATAGTTCCACGGATCCTTAGAGGATGGTTATCCCAAACATCCTTTGAGTTACTTGTATTTCAGTTGATATTTCACTTGAGTTGGATTTATTGATATAAGAATGTTAATCCTGACTCAAGTGTTTTGTAGTTTTGCTTTACGCTCGGGTCAGACTGAGTGATACAACATTTGAGACTCACCTTTGAAGTTGGAGCTTTACTTGGAGATCCAGCCTTCAATTATTCAGTTGATTCCAGTGATGTATTTTGATCTTGTATTTGACTATTTTATTGAGACATCTTTGTATTCGAGACCTTTGTTGTATCTTGTTTAACTCTGTTATATATATATAGTAGCTTCATGAACTACTATTCTCTTGTTTCCACTGCATTATTGTATATTACTCTGTGTCTGTGATTCTGTGATCTTTATTTACTGTATATGCTGAGTTTTGCCAAATATAAATTAACAATATGATATTTTGAGCAATTCAAGTCCGACATGTATGGATGCGAATGGTTGAAAATTTCAGGATCTTACATGTGAGGTGCTTAAACTAAGGAGATGTTCAAGAGCAACCAGTGCCCTGGCTCACCTGGCCTCTTTCCTCGACGAGGAATAGATAAGGTCGAAATGTCGAAAACGAGTTAAGTATAAAAGAATTTAAATTTTCCAAATTTAAAATTTAATACAACTTGGATTTTATGGAGGTAATCTTCTTGTACTCGATATTAAAGCCACGAGAGGGAACTCGTACAATTCGTGGAATTTAAAAGGTGATTTCACCGTTATTTCGGCCATAGTATTTGTTAAATACGGGGATTGATATTGAGTAGAATTAGACGATTTCTATAGATTCTGCTCACTTAATATTTACATGGTTTTAACTCAATCAAATTCACGAGTTCATGAATGAAGAAATCTTTGTTAAGATTTAAACGAAGTGATTTTGGAGATAGTCCCTAAGTATAAAAGAAATGATTTCGAATTAGTCCAAGTTTAAAAAGGGTTGTTAGTAATCATAGCTTTGAAAAGAGTGGTTTGATAATTCCGTATATACTGGAAAGAACGTTTTAGAAATATTTGTCTCCGAGCGAGATTTTTGATAAAAAGAACTTAATCAATTAAAGAATGATTCTCTATTCACAAAACCTCCTTTTATCGATGATTGGATTCGAAGGAACCGGGGTCGAATCTGGATAATTCCTATCCGAAAACCACTTCGAACCAATGTATGCGTTCAAAAAATAAAGATCTGATAGAGAGAATAAAGACCAAGGATTTTCGGGATGAAAGGACTGCTTGTTGATAATTCTGGTTAGCTCCCAAATACTAAAGTAGCAGTGGTCTCTTCATTTTTGAAATTCTTTGGGTTGCAAGGACTTCTTGCTACTAATCCTAAGGTTAATTCCCGACAGAATGTGGTAGGAGAGTGCCTTCGGTTTCGTTCAATACCAGAATGAACTTGTATGGATGGATGTTTGACATTGCATTCTTGAGATAACATCGTTGACTTTTATAAACGTGCATCTGTTTGGTGGCAGAGAAGGCAACTTCTCTTAGCTTAACACCCTTCTCTGAGACGTATGAGCTCGGAGGTTGTATGTTTGTGGAAGTCAACAAGTGATCAATAGAATGGTAGTGTGGCATTCAAAGGAAGATGATGGGCTATGTGAAAAGGTAATTGTTACCTCAAGCCACACACCCGGAAATGACCGAAATAGGGTTAGATGCGATAAGGCTATATGGTTCGCAACCATTAGGGTATGATCATCCCCTTCTAGATATATTTCTTCCTGCTATGACATTCGGGATGTAAATTATTATGGACGTATGCTATGAGGATCCTCGGATAGGTCTATAACTACCGGGGTGATGACATATTCGGTAATATTTAGGAAGAGGTAGGCCGGTCTTGTGTTGGTAGAGGACCATCTGTTGGGCCTCGATACATTCCTCTTGAGATGTGCTGCCGGAAGGTAGTCCCTTCACCTGGTCATTTGTATGGAATCCATTCTCCAATAAGTGCCTGGCAGTTTGTTTGTAGAGCCCACGTTTGTGGCTAGTATTGTTGGAATTTAATCAATGTAACAATTTCGACTAAGATTATTAAGGTTATTTGCAGATGTTTTAAAAAGATATGCCATTAAAAATAATATCAAGTCTTTTGACGTAGAATGTTTTGGTTATCATAAGGTAAAAATCCATTCCATGTTTATGTGCGGCGTGGTCTTATGAGATACCTTTTTGTTTTCAAAACACGTATTTTGAGTTCTCACACCAGTTCCATGACTGACCCGGAGTTTACTTTCCCTTTTCCTTAAACTCTGGGTGCTCAAATTTTCCCCGGGCACCCTTGTAGTCAGGTTTACTTTTGCAGAAGCTGGATGGAGCTCGAAGCATGGAGTTAGAAGATTTACTGAAGATTCTTATCTATTTCCACCACATTATGTACTATAGTATTCCACATCTGTAAGGACAGGATTTATAACTATCCATGTTTAACTCTGATAAATGTATTCTAAATGTCTGCTATAAAGATTTTATGTTGAAATAACATATGTGAGATTCTATTCTGTCTTATTTTTCTTTCTTACTCCTTGAGAATCCGCTTCTCTGGCACTTGGACTTACGGCACGTGAATACCGAGGATGTATTAGTTTTGATTTCTAGGAGTCGAAGAAACAGGTTGTCACAACGTGGTATCAGAGCTTAGGTTGAGCGATTGCCCGAGCCTGATAGGGGTAAACGACTCATTAGAGATAGAGATAGTAATGCTCTAGGATGAGTAACTCATTCGAGATGGGGTTAGTAATGCCCTAGAATAAGTTTGAGAGTATTATATATGAGCGCGTATTTGTTGACAAAATAGACAAATGAATTCGGTTTTATATGAAATCATTTTACCTAAAATATACGTATATTTGTATGTATTTAAAAGGGAAAGAATATTTTGGTAAAATTTTCAAAGGATTTTCAAAATAAATAAAATATCTTTATACAAAGAATTTAAAAGCCATCTTTCGAAAATAAACCCCAAAACATTTTTCTGAGCATCAACCAAACCTCTCTACTTAAAGATACACTAGCAATTACCTACTACCTGTGTCTAAAAAGAAATTTTTTTTGTCTTGTAGAAACCATATAGGGGGAGTTATTCGAAGGGGGAATCCTCTAGAGTGAATTGGGGTGAGAATAACAGCCTTATAGTTCTCTCCAGCGATGAGGAAGAACAGCCAGAACATCTGCTTAGCAATGGTGGATCTCTGATTAGGGAAGACTATGTCCCGTATACTCGTAGGGATGAAGATGGGTACCCTATTGCAGGTATGCTTGTACCACCTCCAGCTCCAGAAATAATCATGATCTCGAGCGACGACGAACCTGGGCAAGCCTTTGAGGGAAATTGGGTAGCGAATCCTGCTAGTTCCATTATGGAATCAATTGAGGAAGAGGAGCCAATGGAAGAAGAATCGGAACCCATAGAAGAGGAGGAAGAACCAATGGAGGAGGAATCCAAGTCAATGGAAGACCCAAACGCTATCATATCAAGCGAATGAAGCAATGTGATATGGGATATAAGCAGGGAAAATGTTATATTGCAGGAGGAATCATCCAGTTCATACATTAACTGGAGCGCAATAGGAAGCCACAATGAGGAGACTGCTGAAGAGGAAGAAGAGGAAGGAGTTGGAGTATTTGAATATCCGTGGGAAGAAAATGTGCAAGGATTAGAGGAGTTGGAAGAAGGAGGAATCATACCAGGAGTACCAGTAAGCTTGGGATAAGTCCTATGGAATCGGCTATGGTTACCCCAAGAATTTGAAGAAGCACAAGGGGAGGACGATAACGAGGCCGATGATGAGTTGGATAGTGAAGAAGAAGGGGAGGTAATGATTGATTTGGGATTTTGGAGTCCACCGTTGTCATCGGACATAGAAGTGTAGGAATAGAATCTGGTTATGTATGTATGAGTAGTGTGTTTTGTTTTGATGTAGTATTTTGAGTTGTAAGGGTTTAAGGAATGAGGGGGAAATCTATTTTGGACCCTAGGCTGGAAGGATTTAATGATGTAATAGTACGAAGGTTTATAAAATGATAATTGTCTCCGTTTTAGTACCACTCTTTAAAAGTAAATATTTAAAGTTAGGTGATTTTGGCTTTGAAAAAAGATAAATGAAATGATTTTACCAGCGATGATATTATGAATATAAATAATATTTTTCAAGTAATATAGTCATTTGATTAAGGAAAGGATAATACTCAGTTATTATCGTAAATTGATCAGTTGTTTATAGTTAAGTACGAACACCTTATGAATTTAATTTCATAATTTGATTATGAGGTATTCAATAAATGTTTATTAAAGGAATTTATCTAAGATAAATAAATCTTATGAATATGTTTTATATAAGTAATTTTATAAACTGAATTTATAAAACGTGCTTTATAAAGGAATTTTTGAGAATTTAAATTTTGGTATTTTCGAAAGGAATTTCAAACGATTTTTGGAAAAGGATAGTATTATTTCTAAAAATGGATCTAGAAAACGACAAACAGTCTTATGATAAATTAATCCAAGTGGCTCGAAAGTAACTAAAAATGGGCAGGAGATGTGTTCGGATGGTAAACGCTTCTCTTAAGTATTCCCCTTCTTGTTAAGAAAATATGCGATACTATTGGTAGTACCCAGTTCCTCAGTATCATTTCCAAGTCACTCGATTAATATAATTAAAAAGGATAATGTGAATCAGTAATTGTCAAATTAATGGTTGTCAATTTTTATCAAAGTATATTATCTTAATTGATAAGTATGGGTATGCTTTGATCTTTAAAAGAAATGATTAATAATGAATAGTTTTGGGTCTGTAGTAAACGATGTTTTAGCAACCTTTGTTTTTAAAACCCTTGGACGACACTTTGGAAGAAATTTTATGAGTATATTTAGATCTTTAGTAATGGGATTTTAAAGAAAATAACAAGTATTGGAATCTTTTAAGAGAAAGATAGTAAATGTTAAATGTTTATTTAATAAAAAAAAAGAAGTTCACTATAACAATGTTTTGGTAGTAATTGTTTTAATCTCTTCAATTATATTTTAAAGTAAGTAAAACTTGTTGAGTAAAATATGAATATACTTAAAGCAACTGAATGAGTATATGAATACTTTTATTGAAACTGTAAAAGTAAAGAGAATATACATGTTTAAAGGAAGTTTTAACTAAATGAAGAATGTTTTCACATTGGATACTAGCTAAAGAAAGTTTATGGTGATTTATCAATTTAATGAATTATTTCAAAAAATAAGTTTTCAAAAAAACCACTAAGATATGTTTAGAAATGTATGATAATAAAAAGATTATGTAATATAAAGAAGTATCTTTATAAAAGTTTGAATAAAAGATGAAAGTTTTATTAAATATTTTCACAAGAATTTTGGGAAGGTTAATAAAAACATATGAAGTATGTGGATTAATTCGTCGCATGATTTAATCTAAGATTCGAGTACAAAGCTTTAACGTGTTTGACACTTATCCGGGAAAGGATTTATCACTTGATTCTTGACGACGAACATTTATGAGGGTTTGTGATTGAATGCTTGAGTTTTCTATCATAGTATGCAAGGAGAACTAAAGTTCAGATCGGGAAGCATGGTCAAAGTCCACACTAAAGGATTGGGGGATCAATGCTAGTTCGGAAGTAAAGTTGTGATTTCAAATAGTAGATCGAATAAGATATTATGTACGAATGATCTATATACCTTGAATGGGTATAAGTTAAAAATGAATATTTGAGGGCAAAACCTTTGGGTTTTTGTTTTGGGTAATTTCGGGGACGAAATTCTTTTAAAATGAGAGTTTGTAACGACCTGCCAATTTATCACTTTGATGAATTGAATTTATTTTTAAATTAAAGATGATAATATAGATAATATCATTTCAAGTAATGATAAGAAATAGTAAACTTATTTTGAATAAATATCTACGAGAATATTTTCCAATTAGTGGCATCGTATTTAAATATAGGTTTCATTTAAATTAAATCAAGATTTAATGATTTAATAATTATTTTAATTATTCAAATACTTATTTTAAATAAGAATAATTCATTTTAAATAGTTATAAAATGATAATGGATCATTTATAATAGGTTTACAAAGAGATATATTTTATTCGAAAATATAAGGAAAAATCTATATCGCTTTATCGGTATAACAACGATTTTTGTAAATAATTTTTAATATGAATTTATATTGTTTTATAAATAAAATGTGATCATATTAATTCATTTAAAATGGTAATAAATTTATTTTGAATTTTTTTTACAAATATATGTACATTATGGTATAAGTGGAAATGTGACCGGTAATCGGTTCTCCAGGTTTCAACGATTTAATGAAAAAAAGTTGTTCGAAGACGTTCAAACTATTTTGCACCTACATATACATACATATATATGTTACATACATATGATAACATACATATATGAATATAATTAAATATAGGAATGTACTATAAAATAAATAATGTATTTTAATGATTTCTTACTCTTTAAGTATAAAGAAGTCAACATATGTATGCATGAGAGGATGGAAGTGATGTGCACATGGAGGAATGGCTTTGGCCGTGCATGTGGAAGGGAGGAAGTGTGTTGGAGAAGCTTTGAAATGGTGATAAAGTGATGATGTATGTATGGATACTTTTACACTCTTCCTTTCCAATAAATACCCTACAATCTTCTCTTCTTTTTCATTCATCTTCTTCTTCATAATTTTCAAGATTTTTCCTCTACTATAATAGCTTCCATTCTAAAATAAAATTATGTCCAAATTTATTTCAAAAGAAATAAAATTTAAAATATATAGTTAAACACTTCAAAACAAGCTCAAATCTCCATCTCTCCACCTCCCAAACCCAAGACACCACCATCCACCCCCTAGGCTATGAGCTCCACCTCCTTACCACTCTAGGCCATGAGCAACATGGCTTGGCTGAGCCCTATCGAGGATCACAGCTCGATTTAGTGAAGTTTCATTTCAAGATAGTGGAGCTATAGCCGTTTTGAAACTAGTTCGAGTGAAAATAAAGGTGAACCTCCTAAACTATAGTATTATATTTTTGGATGATGATATGATGTTTGCAATGGATGTTTAATATGCTTTCATCATCAAGTTTGGTTGTTTTCATATGAATATTGATTATATATGCAAGTCACGAATATACACGTCGATAAACACAGAGAAAATCACTTTCTTTGAATTAATGAAATGATGTGCATGGAATTGTTAAAAATCTTGAAAATAGTTTAAAATGTATTTGAAATGTTTTATAAACATTTAAAAGTGTTTTGGTGAAGTTTGAAAAGAAATGGATAATTTGGTAAAAAAAATAAGCGCGTCGCGTAACGGTAGTTTGCGATTTCGCGCTATAAAAGTCAAACAGGTGTAAAAGTTGGAATATAGCTTGGAATTCTTCAAATAAGAATTTTCCAAACTATTATATCCATAGTTTTCCAATGAATAAATAAAATCGAGATTTCGATAAGTAGATTTTGAAATATGATTAAAACAAGTTTTTGAAAAATCCCGAATTTGCAGTACGGAATCCAAAACCTGATTTCTTTGAAAATGATGTTTTAAAATTGTTTTAAAATGTGGAATAAAACTTAAAAATATTTTAAAATGTTTTAAAAGTGATCTGAGTAATAAAAATGAATTTCCAAATAATAAAATGCCGTTTTGATCAATATAGCTTAAAAAGCAATTTGTATAGCACTTTTTCGTAGCACTTTTCTATAACTTTTGAAATATAGTTTGAAACTTAACAATCCTTGTCCAAATCTTTTATAAGTGTTTTCAAAGGGACAATTAAGAGTTTTAATAATGATTTGGAGGTTTTCTAGCATATTGAAGAAAGTTTAAGTAAATGATTTAAAGAAAAGCTATTATAAATAAGTGGTTAAATCTTGGCTCTAAAAGCCGACGAGTAGACTGGATTTTTCTGTTCGTGAGACCCGGATGTGAGGTGCTTAAACTAAGAAGATGTTCATGAGAAACCAGTGCCCTGGCTCACCTGGCCTCTTTCCTGGACGAGGGATAGATAAGGTCGAAATGTCGGAAACGAGTTAAGTATAAAAGAATTTAAATTTTCCAAATTTAAAATTTAATACAACTTGGATTTTATGGAGGTAATCTTATTCTACTCGGTATTAAAGCTCGAAGAGGGAACTCGTACTATTCGTGGAATTTAAAAGGTGATTTCGCCGTTATACCGCCCATAGTATTTATTGAATACTAGGATTGATATTGAGTAGAATTACACGATTTCTATAGATTCTGCTCACTTAATATTTACTGGTTTTGGGGTTAACATCCTAGATAACATGGTTTTAACTCAATCAAATTTATGAGTTGATGAATGAAGAAATCTTTGTTAAGATTTAAATGAAATGATTTTGGGAATATTTCCCTAAGTATAAAAGAAATGATTTCGAATTAGTCCAAGTTTAAAAAGGGATTTTAGTAATCAATGATTTGATAAGAGAGATTTGATAATTCCGTATATACCAAAAAGAATGTTTTAGAAATATTTGTCTTTGAGGGAGATTTTGATAAAAAGAACTTAATCAATTAAAGAATGATTCCCTATTCAGAAAACCTCTTTTTATCGATGATTGGATTCGAAAGAACCGGGGTCGGATCTGGATAATTCCTATCCGAAAACCACTTTGAACCAATGTATGCATTCAAAAAATAAAGATATGATAGAGAGAATGAAGACCAGGGATTTTCGGGATGAAAGGACTGCTTGTTGATAATTCTGGTTAGCTCCCAAATACTAAAGTAGCAGTGGTCCCTTCATTTCTGAAATTCTTTGGGTTGCAAGGACTTCTCGCTACTAATCCTTGGGTTAATTCCCGACAGGATGTGGTAGGTGAGTGCCTTCGGTTTCGTTCAATCCCAGAATGAACTTGTATGGATGGATGTCTGACATTCCATTCTTGAGATAACATCGTTGATATTGATAAACGTACATCTGTTTGGTGGCGGAGAAGGCAAATTCCCTTAGCTTAACACCCTTCTCTAAGACGTATGAGCTCGGAGGTTGTATGTTTGTGGAAGTCAATAAGTGATCAATAGAATGGTAGTGTGGCATTCAAAAGAAGATGATGAGCTATGTGAAAAGGTAATCGTTACCTCAAGCATCACACCCGAAAATGACCGAAACAGGTTTAGATGCGGCAAGGCTATGTGGTTCACAACCATTAGGGTATGATCGTCCCCTTCTAGATATATTTCTTCCCGCTATGACATTCGGGATGTAAATTATTGTGGATGTATGCTATGAGGATCCTCGGATAGGTCGGTAATGACTCGGGTGATGACATATTCCATACTATCTAGGAAGAGGTAGGCCGGTCTTGTGTTGGTAGAGGACCATCTGTTGGGCCTCGATACATTCCTCTAGAGATGTGTTGCCGAAAGGTAGTCCCTTCACCTGGTCATTTGTATGGAATCCATTCTCTAACAAGTGCCTGCCAGTTTGTTTGTAGAACCCGCGTTTGTGGCTAGTATTGCTGGAATTTAATCAATGTAACAATTTCGGCTAAGATTAATAAAGTTATTTGCAAATGTTTTCAAAAGATACGTCATTAAAAATAATAGTATTTTGACGTAGAATGTTTTGGTTATCGTATGGTAAAAGCCCATTCTGTGTTTATGTGCGACGTGGTCTTATGAGATAACCTTTTGTTTTCAAAACACGTATTTTGAGTTCTCACACCAGTCCCATGACCGACCCGAAGTTATTTTCCCTTTTCCTTAAACACTGGGTGCACAATTTTCCCCGAGTAGCCTAGTAGTCAGGTTTACTTTAGAAGAAGCTGGATGGAGCTCGAAGCATGGAGTTAGAAGATTTACTGAAGATTCTTATCTATTTCCACCATATTATGTACTATAGTATTCCGCATCTGTAAGGACAGGATTTATAACTGTCCATGTTTAACTCTGATAAATGTGTTCTGAATTTCCATTTGAAATATTTTATGTTGAAATAACATATGTGAGATTCTGTTCTTTCTTATTTTTCTTTCTTACTCCTTGAGAATCCGCTTCTCCAACACTTGGACTTACGGCACGTGAATACCGATGATGTATTAGTGTCGATTTCTGGGAGTCGAAGAAACGGGTTATCACAACTGCTAAGGATTATCTATTCTCGAAAATGATAAGAAACTCATAATTTCTCTTCAATATACAAGAATATTTATTAGACATTCTAATGTGTCATGTTCATTTAGATTTAGTTAATTTCGTTTCAACCCTTGCAATCAGCATTATCCTTGGACCATATCCAAATACATTTTATACCAATAATTTACTAAAGAAATTCCTTCATAACGAAGTTGGTATTTCTTGAAACAACAGTTATTTCTCAATATAATGGAATAGATATTCATAAACCTTTTATGAATTGCTTTATATAAAACTAATTTTGTAGTAGTTTACAATATATTTATATTCACAGTATAAATTAGTCATCTAATGACTATAGTTCTCAAAATTCTCTTGAAATTATTCATACAAGTGCCTTTACATACAATTATTACATGTAGTTTTTCGATTCGCACAACCTGCCAACTCCTTGACCTAGGGTATGTAGGGGTTTCTTATAAAACCTTATCTAATATGGTTTGTAAACTATTCTTTAGATGATATTAGTTTTAACCTAGTGTACTACTCTTAAGTACACACTTTACAGAAAGAATTTATCTTAACTCTACTCATCACTAATTGTGCTTTATCCAACAAAGTTCGATTACTCCTTATCAATACAGTATTATGTGTTTTGGGAGGAGTTACCTTTGAGATTTAATCTTTATTCATTTTTAGGTACATTTGGAACCTTTTCTAATATACTCACCCATTCGATCAAATCAAATTAATATGCATGTTATATTATTTACTTCCGCTTTATATTCTATGGGCATGTCATAGACTTATACATGCGTATCAATACACATGTCCATATCTATGATAGCTCATCGATGAATATCGCGAAGTACGTGGAGCCTTTTTGGTACTAATGGACTTACGATTGCATACATTATATGTATCAATCCAAAGAGTTCATCAACTCTTATGATGCTCCACTAAATAGGTGCATTGCTCTTAATTGTTTGAGATACAATTAATCAATATCTTATGATTCATAATCACATAATAAAATTATTTCTCAAAACTATGGCTTTGTCTTTAATTCTAAAATAATTATGAATAATTTTAGATACTTCTGTATTTTCAATGCATCACTTTTGTTGTGAAAACAAATACCACATTACAGTTTTATATTCACACTGAAATATAATTATGTCTATTTTTCAGTTGGCATTATATGTTTTATGAAAACAACTTTTGTAACTTGATGTGATCAATAAGTGTTATATGGAATACTCCTCCTATCTCCACCATCACTATAATAGCGTACTAAATTCAGAGGTCCATCGTCCACTTAATATAGACTATTTATTTCATATACTATAGCTAGTTTATAGTGCAGAGTTCTTTGATCAAATATCTTGAATTCAAAGAAATATATCTCATAGAAAACAATTTTCTATATGAAAATGAATTTTGGAACAGGAATTATATTTCTTATTCCAATATTAAGTATCAATTATTGTTACAATTCTCATTATGTTTCTTTAATAAGCAAAAATAACTATTCACTCTCTTCATCCCAAATGTACCTTAAATCACAACTACTCTTGTACATCTGTTCTCTCTTCTAAATGGTCGAATCATTCAAAAGAATACCCTTTACTACAATATCATAACAAAATCTTTACAAAAGCGCACTCGATCATCCTTAACACTTAAGGACATTAAATATGTTTCATTTTGCGTAAATTGATCAAACTGACATATCAACAATCGAGCTCTTAAATTTATATTAAAGTTTTGGTCTTGCGTGCAACATGGTCTTTATTGTAATCAATCAAATTGAACACTCAATCTCATGATATGGTTTATTTGTTTGTTTTGAATGAACTAATTTCGTCGAAGTATCGTACATTACGAACTGTGACTGTTCACTATATAACATTTATATGTGATATTATATGGATCACATATCCATAGTCTTGTATCGCTTTTAGAGTTCGATACTCGTAGAATTCAACACACGGTCTCAACCAAACAAACACATAAGTGACCATATTACGAACGTATTAAGTAATTGTAAAATTAGGCACTTGCATGGGTATAGAAAACATTGATATGTAGTAGGCATTTAATAATGAGTATATGTTATATTTCCATTTGTCTATTTACATTCAATTCATTTGTATATATTAGTTGATAAATGTTTTATCAATCATATTAAATACACAAATTCATTATTGTAGATAATTATAACATTATTTAACATATGTTCTTACAATATTAGAAATGTTAAATGTTACCATTCATTTTTCTAATACGACTCTTACTAGTCTTTTATGTTTCTCCAAACCCTAAGATGAAACATAGAAGTCATTCGACTTCACTAATGGTTGTTAGGACTCGTTTGTCTTGGTATTCGGACCTTGAGTTTGCTTAACAGATCATAGCCCCACAAAGGATGGATAACTCCTTATCGGTTGGATCACATATAACTCCTAACCTATGTTTCCTTATCCTAACCTCATTTCGACCTAGAGTTTGCTCAACAAATCAAAAGAGATTATTCACTCATACCTACCATATCGTGACGGCCTAAGTATGGTATAGGTACCTTCAGTTTGCTTAACAAATACATATAGCTGTTGTTAACCCGCCTTTTAGCAAGGTAGTATACAGACAGATTTAACCCAACAGATTTCGCAATTATCGAGGCCGATGAGTCCAAAGTGATGTTTTTGGGTACTAGAAGTCAAGTACATACAATCATATAAAGTCAGGATTGAATGGACTTGATGGATGTACAATGTAGGATGCTCAAAGGATGGAATATGGCTCAATGGACGGAGGGATCGGCATGCTTCATGAGGGAGGGATCGACATACTTCAAAGAGGAGGGATCGACATGCTTCATGAAGGAGGGATCGACATAGTTCATGGAGGAGGGATCGGCGTGTTTCATGAAGGAGGGATCGACATACTTCATGCAGGAGGGGTCGATATGCTTCAAGAAGGAGGGATCAACATACTTCATAAAGGAGTGATCGACATACTTCAAAGTACAAGAGCATTCTTGTGGAAAACAATTAATATCTCAAGACCTACAAGTTCGATGCATATAAAACTTGGAGGACAAGCTAATTAGAACATGTGGAACACCCTATAAGGATCGCATTGCATTTGGAGCAAGTTGGAGGGATTGGTACTATCCCTCTAGAGGGATTGGAAGAAAACAGAATTCAAGCAACACTACTTCATGGAAAATGTGATATCTCACAAACCGTATGTCGAAATTGCACGAAATTTAGGAAGCAAGTAGATAACACCATAGGGAACCACCCAAAGGGATCACACCCCATTTGTACACCAAAATAGGGATTAGTACGGATCCCTATTGCGGCCCCAATGGACCTAAAAATTTTTAGGTGGCCTCGTCTTGGTCTCTCGAACCTTCTATCAAAATTTCATCCCGATCCATGCATGTCTTCCCTTATAAATACAGTAGGAATAGCATCAAAAAAGGGATCTTCTTCTCTCTATTTTTCTTTATCTTCAACCTAGGCGATACTTTGTCAATTTGATTTTTGGATTTCTGATTGTAACTGTAAACAAACTTCAGTAGAATAAAAAGGATTAATTTGGTGTGGACATAGGCCAGAGTTAACCGAACCACTATAAATCTTGTCTCCTTTTACTTGCTTTCTGATTGTTTTAATTTTGTTCTTCATTTATTTCACTTCATATTTCTATGATTGGATTGTATATTGGAGCTTTTGCATAATTGGGTGTTGGTAGCCAATTTTGATGCCAATATTTTGGTGCTTTCACTGGAAGACTTGCACTTGTGGATTTGGAAGCTAGGATCATAGATTCGGAAGCTTGGATACTTGGATCTAGAAAGCAATGACTAGGCAATCAACAAGGAGAGCGCTACCAGAAAGGAGCCACTATAGAGAGAGTCAGCAGGCTACCTTAGGAGCTGGAGCTAATCAAGCATCTATATACATCACCAGGGATGAGATGGAAACGATAATGGATGCTATGCTGGAGAGGATGCTGAAAAGATAGGAGCAGATGATGCATAATTTATTCCAACAAATTGGACAAGCTGGAGCACAGAATCTGAAGCAGCAAGAATCGCTGGAAATCAGAACCGGGAACATGGAAATGAAACCAATAGACAAAGAAATGGAACAGAGCAGCCAGGGGCAGTCCTCTGCCATCTTAGATCCCTCTGGTCCTAGAGGAATCGGTACCGATCCCCAAATACATGGGGGCATGCCCCCGGTTATGGTTAGTCATGATGTTGGAGGACCTGCGGTCAATCTCGTGGAGCTTGGTGTGAATCAGAATTTGGATGCTCGTCCGGAGGAATACGTTCCGAAATTCCCTCGTAGACTCGAGGGGCAGCTTGGATATGATGATAGGAGACTACCACTAGAAGACAATGACAAGTTTGCAGAGATGATAAGGCAAGCTATGCATGGAGGATTGGTGAACAGGGATCTGAAGGATGTAAATAGAATTCCATTCGCTCCTAATATCAGGAATGCTAGGAATCCACCAGAATTCAAACTACCAACACTGGAGGCTTATGACGGAAAGTCGGATCCAACTATGCGTATGATGAGGTATATACGACATGGAAGTACTGGGGGCATCAGAAGAAGTTTTGGCATGGTGCTTCCCCTTGTACTTAACGGATGTAGATGCGCTATGGTTCAGAAAGTTGGAAATCACTCCTTTTAGCATATGGAAGGAATGGTCGAAAGATTTATGACGCAGTTTCGGGTTCACATTACAGGACCCAAGAATGTGATGACATTGACGTCAGTAAAGCAGTGGGTAGGAGAATCACTCAAGAATTTCTTAACTAGGTTCATTGCGGCAATTGTTTCGGTGGATCAACTAAATCCATCGATGGGTTTGATGGCTATAGTGGCAGGAGTTGCAGATAATTCAGATTTTAAGATATCACTGATACGAAATCCACTGATGGATCTCGGGGAATTCTACAATGAAGCAGAGAGGTTTCTATGACAAGAAGATGCGAAAGCTGATAAAAAGGCAATAGAAGTTATTACAGTACGAGGTGGAGAACCGCCCGGTGAAAGCTCAGGAAAGGATAACGGTAAACAGAACATGGATAATAGCTTCGATGGATTGAAGTGACAAGGGGGGAACCCAAATTCTTTTCTTACTCGAAATTGAATAAAACCCTAGAATGGATATATCTGGATACTTGTGGGTGCCTTCCATATCGGAGGCCGGCAAGGAGAGAACCCTCTGAACGCGAACGGACATCAGGAAAGCACTGCCTAATCTATGAGCTGGATGTGCACAATAAAAATGACTGCAGGCATTTGAAGGATTTCATTGAGGAACCTGTGAGGAATGATCAGTTACAACAATACGTAAGGACTCGGGATGGTGGAACAAGAGCAGCCACCGTCCACCTCGAATGAAAATGGCACTGGATCAAGGCAACATCATCAACTTGTCATCAATTGATCGGGATGGCATGAAATAAGTAGCAAATTCAATAGTAAGGCGGCTAAGTCACTTACACATGTACGGGATCGAGGACCGTCCATAGGCATGCTCTGAGATTATGATAAACCGTAATTCCAAGGTTTGTGAAATTTGTTTTTTCCTTTGTTTTTCTGGTTTTGTTTGGACTCTGGTTTATTGGTTGTACGGACTCTTATTTTATGGACTTAGGAATGCTTAAATTTGGATCAATGTAATAGATAATATAGGTCGTCGGGTATGGATTATGCCCGGCAAGGGGTTGGTCGCTTCGCTCGAACGCGATGGATCGACCTACTCAGGTGCTCGAGTATGGATTGTGCTCGACAAGGATCCGGAAAGATCAAGGTCGTTAGGTATGGACTATGCCTAGTAAGGGGTAGGTGCTTCGCTCGAACGCGATGCATCGGCTTGCTTAGGTCATCGAGTATGGATTGTGCTCGGCAAGGATTCAGTGAGATCAAAGATTTGGATTATAATAACAACCCAGAGAGGTTATGAATTTGAATATCAGCTTTGAATAGCTATGGATTTGGATATGAGCCTAGAGCACTTTGGGTTTAGCTAACGACCCGGTGAGGTTGAGGGTTTGATAAAACGATCCTGAGAGATCGCGTATTCAGAATTAGATATTGACTCGAAATGGTCATGGATTTCATTAACGATCCGAAGAGATCATGGATTTGGATTGGCAACAGATTGGATAATATGGCTATCGATGGATTATGAACTTTGGATTTTGGATTTATGGAAATTCAAAATAAGCCTTCCTATTGCAAGACATGTTTTGAGGGGCAAAGTGTTAACCCGCCTTTTGGCAAGGCAGTATACAGGCGGATTTAATCCCACAGATTTTGCGATTTTCGATGTCGATGGGTCCAGAGTGATGTTTGTGTGACCCAAAAGTCAGGTACAAACAGTCATATAAAGTCAGGATTGAATGGACTTGATGGATGTACAATGTAGGATTCTCAAAGCATGAAATATGGTTCAATGGAAGGAGGGATCGGCATGCTTCATGAAGGAGAGGTCGGCATGCTTCATGAAGGAGGGATCCGCATGCTTCATGGAGGAGGGATCGACATGCTTCATGAAGGAGGGATCAACATACTTCATGGAGGAGGGGTCGACATGCTTCATGGAGGAGGGGTCGACATGCTTCATGGAGGAGGGATCGACATACATCAGAAAGGAGGGATAAACATACTTCAAAGTATAAGAGCATTCTTATTGAAAACAATCAATATCTCAAGATCTACTAGTCTGATGCATATGAAACTTGGAGGACAAGCTAATTAGAACATGTGGAACACCCCATAGGGATTGCATAGTATTTGGAGCAAGTTGGATGGATCGGTACATATCCCTTTAGAGGGATCATCAGAAAACAAAATTCAAGCAACACCACTTCATGAAAAATGCGATATCTCACAGACCGTACGTCGCAATTGCACGAAATTTTGGGAGCAAGTAGCTAACACCATGGGGAACCACCCAAAGGGATCGCACCCTATTTGGACACCAAAATAGGGATTGGTATCGATCCCTATCGTGGGCCCCAATGGGCCTAAAAATATTTCGGTGGCCTCGTCTTAGTCTCCTGAACCTTCTGTCAAAATTTCAGCTCGATCCGTGGACGTCTTCCTTTATAAATACAGCAAGCATGGCATCAGAAAACGAATCATCTTCTTCTCTCTATTTTCAACCTAGGTAATGTAACTGTAAACAAACTTCAGTATAATAAAAACGATTATTTGGGAGTGGATGTAGGCCAGAGTTAGCCGAACCACTATAAATCTTGTCTCCTTTTACTTGCTTTCTAATTGTTTTAATTTTGTTCTTCATTTATTTCTCTTCATATTTCTGTGATTGGATTGGATATTGGAGCTTTTGCATAATTGGGTGTTGGTGGCCAATTTTGACGCCAACAATTGTCTTACCTTGTCTATTTAATAAATTAATAATACTACACATAACATCCCTAGCTTGAATTTGCTCAATAATTAAGGAGTATGCAAGTAATATATATATATATATATATATATATATATGGTAGAGGACAACATTATATTGAAGATTCGTAATCTTCAATATATTATATTGAGTGATATCGACTTATGGAATATTGTATTTCTTATGAAATCACGGTATACATACATTTACGTATGCATTTATTCCTTAAGTCTATTTGGGTTTCTTTAATGTTCCACCTTTAGTTTATATATTCATATCATATAAGTTTTATTGTTATATAACTTTTATATTTCATATTACTTATATGATAGTCTTATGTATAATATTATATTTAATTAAATCTTATTTAATTAATTTAAATTTATTAACTCTTTAATTTATTTTATATTAGTATTCCAATACAACGTTTATATTGGATATATCTACTGTAACCTTTATAGTGTATACTATATCCTTTATAGTATAACACATATATCTTATATATGCGTATTTTTATTTACTTAATTAACCTTTAATTAATTAATTTAGTTAAAAATTTTTAGTTAAATTATATTGATTTCAAAATTTATCTTATATATACATATATGTATACTTATGCTATCTTAAACACTTTAAAATAACATAACATATATCAACATACATAATACATGCATATAAGTATTAATTAATTAACTCATTTGGTTAACTTATTTTATTAATCATATTGATAAACTTTAAATTTCAAAATTAATATTCAAATAGTTTCAAACATTTTGAAATTTTCATTACCTTTTCAAATATTTTAAAATTTATGTTATATTATAACCTTTTATAATAAACATGTTTTCATTTTAAATTTAAAATCTTGTCTTAATTTCAAAACTATTTTGAAAATTAACTCAAGGCCCAATTCAAATTGGGCCTTTTCTATTAGAGGCAACCTTTGGGCTTACTTCATCTTTTAGGCAAGCGGGTAACTAGGTAGGATAGGGTACTTGATCACCCAATTCCAATCCAAGACATCTCCTTTCTAGATACCGTACTAAGTGGACAAGCTTAATTAGTTAGCTCTAACATGACTAATTTAGACCGCATAGGCTATTGGACTCTGTTACCATTGTTGGAACTGAACCTGCCAACAGTGGAAGAAATGGGTGAATTTTCAAAATTTCTTACTATTTTGGATCTTTAATGGGCCTATGAAGTCTAAATATACTTAGAACTTTTTTAAGTTTCTTTTAAATAAAATTATTATTTTATTTCATTTCATAATTAAAGGGCTTTTAAATTTAATTCAAATAAAGATTTAATATGGTAAATGTATCAAATACGTTCATGTGTTTGAATAATAAGGACAACATATAAGCAGCACATAAAAGTATGCAAATAAACATATAAAAAGTTAGAGAAAGAAAACTTTTATTTGTTTATCTTAACTCAAATAATTAATTAGGGAAAGATGGATCATAAATGTAGAGAGAGAAACCTTTCATTTCTCTCTCTTTTTAATTAGGTTAATTGACAAATTAACATTTACTACAGAATTAACACTATGTAAATAAACATGTAAAGGTTAGAGAAAGAAACCTTTTGTCTCTTTACCTTAACATAAATAATTAATTAGGGAAGGATGAGGCCAAAAATGTAAAGAGAGAAAATTTTCATTTTTCGCTCTCTTTAATTAGGTTAATTGACAAATTAACATTTACTGTAGAATTAACATGCGCCTTTGTTGTCAAAATTTTATTTTAAAACATGTAAGCAACAAGTTCAACTTACACTAATATATTGAAAGGAATTTTACTAATAGACAAAAATTGGCTTATATTAACAAAAGGACAATTTATGAATAAAGGTCAATGTTTATGAAGAAGGAAAGGTAGAGACATTTCTCCTTCTTTTACTCATTCAATCAATGTTATTTTAAATCAGTGATCAAAATTTAAAACATAAATGCATATAAAACTAGTTTTGGTTATTCTTATATTTTGAAATCTAGAATTAACAAATACAAATCATGTTTCAATTTAGGAAGAATTTTAAAATTAAAATTGTGATATTACATAAAAGTAAATTTTATAAACGTTGAATTAAAATAACACATTCACACATAAATGTAATTAATTTCAAGCTACTTTTAAAATTAAAATAACAAACAAATATGTAAGGTTTGTGATTTAGCATGTGTTAGAATTAGAAGTTAACAAATTTACACAAAGTCTGATTATGTTTTTATTTTACTTTCATAAAAAAGAATACATTAACAAAAAAGTTCAAACGAAACATATAAACATTATATCAATTTTCAAATGATTTCAAACAGATAACATATGTAATTTATATTAGTTGAAATAAAATAAAATCATATAAATGAATGGTTTCAAATAGGAACAAAGGGGACAACTTAGGCACAAATAAATTTGCTGTAAAATTTCAGATCTGAACTATAAGAACGTCATGAACAACTAATTAAATGAGATGTAATATGTCATAGCTCTAGTGTTAAGAATTTGTCATGACTCTAATGTTAAGAATATGAACATGTAATCAAAATGGAATAACACAAAATGGACCTAAATCAAATTGATATTATAAATACATATTATTTGATATGACAAATGGTAATTAGATCAATTTAAATAGATAAACTTATATTCAGTTGTGATATGCAAGATATATAATGATATGAATAAGAAGATTATATAAATAAATAAAATGAAAATTTTACTTTAAGATGTAGCCAAAAGAACGCATCTTAAATGATGATATCTCCTTAGATCTTCAAAATCCTCATCACATCCTTGCAAGAGATGGATGAACCACTTCTATTATTTGATATTTTTATTTGGAGTAGAAAGATTTTTGGAAATTTTTTATTTTTTTCTACCATGAAAAGTTAGGATAGAAGGAAAAAGAATGAAAATGAGATAGAATGAGTTGTCCGTACATAATGAATTAGAGAATATAATTTATTTGAAAGAATGAAACCTTTTCCATTTTTTAATTAAAAATTCCCTAATTAATTCCATTGATTGTGCCTCTCTCGCCAATCCTTTCTTTTCATATTATCAAATGACATAAAATTTCCACAATTCATACCATCAAATGACATAAAATTTCCATAAATTATTTCATGCAATTATCTTTTATTTAAATTACGTGAATATCGTATATCAATGTGTGAATTTATAACTTCTATAAATGCATTAAAATAATTACAAACAACTTCCAAACATCAAATAAATTAAATAATAATTAATATTTCTCAAATATCAATTAATTTAATCAATTTACAACATTTGTTAAATTAACTAAATTATGTGGTTTTTCAGAGAATTCATCATTACGGTTGTGTGACTCAAAGGTGTAAATTCAGTTAGTGATTAATATTGAACTATTCAAATATTAAGTTCACACGTCACTTAGCAGATGTTGTGGCATTTTAGCTGAATTTATCGCTTACACATCTTTTGGTAAAATCCAATTTTACTTATTATAAGTGGTACCCGATAGTGACAATTATTCACACCAATTATCTTCATCAAAACTATATCACATTAGGACTTATGGAATTTGGTAACGGTCAAAATTCCAATATCGTCCACATTCAACTTTATGGTCCAAACACAAATTCCTTGGTTCATTGTTAACAATTATTACTAACTAAACTACTTTGGCTAGAGACTTTGACTTTGAGTTGACATCAGTTGACCGTGATACTAACCTGATATGACTTAGGAGACGAATCCTCACTTGAATAGTGTTTCGCTTCCTATGCTTTCACTCGACCCAACTATAGTTGTTCGATGGACGTCATGCCACGATTTAACTATAATCAAAGTGAAGCTTCCATATTAAGGATCAACAGTATTCTCAAGTCAAGAGAACTGTGTAAATTAGTCGCATTGATATTTTCTGTTTGACTGTAGCTGTATCAACCAACGAAAAACTATCGAGTGAGACATTCCATAGTTATCCAATAACTATCAGTACGTAACCCCTTGGTGCCTCCAGCAACCATGTGTACTACACTGCCCAACGTTTGGAGAGCGTTATGTATTCTAGTCTTAAGGATGTATCGATATTCAATCTCTATACATCTTGACTAGGAATATTTAAAATGGTATATTTGTTTTCATTGTGATAAATTACTAATGGTTACAACACTTTGTTACTACTATCATAAAACATACCATTTATGGATTTAATAAAATATACTTTTAATTAAATTAATTAATTAATATAACACATTATATCAAGTATATAATAGAAAGAAAACACCTTTTATTTTGAACAAGATTGGTTATCAAGTTAGATATACGAAACAAATTACATAATTGCCCCTAGGGCATACCCCTAAATCTATCATTCTCAAGTCAAGAGAACTGTGTAAATCAGCCACATTGATATTTTCTATTTGACCTTAGTTATATTAACTAACAGAAAACTATCGAGTAAGTTGTTCTATGGTTATCCAATAATTATCCGTACGTAACCCCTAGGTGCCCCAGTAGCCATGAGTAATACACTGTCCAATATTTTGAGAGTGTTACATCCTCTAGTCTTAACAGATACATCGATATCCAATCTCAATGCATTTTGACTAGGAACATTTAAAATGATATATTTATTTTTATTGTGATAAATTACCCACGGTTACAACGCATTGTAACTATTATCATAAAACATACCATTTATGAATTCTCTATTAAATACACTTTTAATTAAATTAATATAACCACATTATATCAAGTATATTATAGAAAGAAAATACCTTTTATTTCGAACAAGATTGGTCAACGAGTTAGATATATATAACAAATTACATAATTTCCCCTAGGGCATACCCCTAACTCTATCAATCTCTCATTTTCACTTGGGGTCAATTATGGATTCTCATTCCAACTTCTTCAATAGGTTTCCTGTAAATCGATCGGGTCAGTCCCTCAGTGAATGGGTATGCTATTATGTTTTAATAATCTACTCTATCAATCAATCTCCAATGCTTATAAACTCGTTTATGATGTAGAACATTTCGGAGTATGTCTCTCGACTTCCAGTGAGCTTAAGTCCGTTTGCACACTATATAGTGACATTATTATCATATAACAATATTGTGGGATTCTCAACATTTGAAACATTTCCAACTTAATGATTCTTAATATATTATTGGCATGTTATACTTAATACTACTTGTGAAATTTGAGTCCTAACACTCCTTCATAAGAAGTTCGTTGTTTCTGTAAACCTTTTTCCAATATTTTAAATACACGAGAACATCTCGAACAACCATTTAGTGGATTTGATATTTGCTTAATGTATCAAACACATAAGCAAAACACGATATCGTAGACAACACAACATGTATGATAATTCCTATTACCAATGCATAGGGAATCCATCTTACATGTTCCCTATCAAACATTTCAATAAGGCATCCTTGCATATTGTTTTGGGACATTCCCAATATCTTATATATTTACTATAAAAGACATCATTTACAAATCCAACATTGAGTACTAAAACAACTAAAAAAACTAAAACTAATTTTAACACATGTATATCATTAAAAAGCAGCAATGTGTTGTTTACTTATGCTTTAGAAATATCTATGTACCATGTAAATTTCTTCCTTATGAGCACACGTTTTCTCTGCATTTTGATTAATAATCAACCTATTTGATATTTCCAACAAAATGTTTGTTCCATTTTGATGCTTATAAAATGATACTTTCTATCATTCCTTGGATCATATCCAAAATTCTACAAACTCAATATCGCTCCCACTGACTTCAAGATGTTATGATTTTTATGTGTAAATGATATAGTCTAAATCTATATTTAGAACTTTCTGTTTCAACATATATATATGTAAATGATCTAGTCTAAATCCATATTTAGAACTTTTTGTTTCAACATATATATATATATATATATCAAAACCTAAAGTCACACTCGACAATAATTTTGTGAGTAAATCCGAATTAACTTTAAGTTCATTAAATAATGAATCTATTACACTAATTTCAACAACTAAAATTTACGAGGTTATTCTTATCAACATTTCTCAATAAATTCCACTGCATTAATCTCTTAAAGACATAATTGCGACTGATGGATCACATCCCTTCGGATAGGACGACCAAAATCGTATTTTGATAACGTATTTGGAATTCCTTTAGATTTGCACATCATATCATATTATAGAGTTGATACTCTTTAATGGCTTAATTGAAAACTGAGGATTATCTATTCTTGACATTGATTAGAAACTCATAATTTCTCTTTAATATGCGAGAATACTTATTAGACACTCTAATGCGATGTGTTCATTTAGGTTAGGTTAATTTCATTTTATTCCGCATAATCAGTTTTATCTTTGGATTGTATCCAATTCCAATTTACTACCAATAATTTCTCAAGAAATTCTTTCACAATGAAGTTGGTATTTCTTGAACCAACAATCATTTCTCAGTGTAATGGAACATACATTTATAAACATTTTATTAATTTCCTTATAAAGCTAGTTCGGTTTTAGTTTACAAATATGTTCAAAACATAAATATGCCATCTAATGACAGTCCACCCCAAACTTCTCTTGGGGAGATTCATACAAGATCCCTCACAAATAATTATTATGTGTAGACTTTTGACTCGCACAACCTGCTAACTCCTAGGCCTAGGATATGTTGGGGTTTCTTATAAACCCTTATCTTGTATGATTTTGTAAACTATTATCTAGATAAATAATATTAACCTTGTGTATTAATAGTTTGGGGAAGATGGATCATAAGGCCAATTTAACACTAGAGGAGGGGTGAATAGTGTTTATTGATTTTTGTGAATATTTTTAAATTCTTTTAAGATTGTAATTAAACAATGCAGAATCAATAATCACAGATGCAAACACAAACATATATAAATACATTAAAAGTAAAAAGTAAAGAGTTGGAGAGATCACAACAGGAATTCTTATACTGGTTTGGAGTTACTCTACATCTAGTCCCGTACAATTTCTTATACATATTTCTTTTCAAATATTAAAGTCAATACAATCTCGATTTCAAGGGTACGAGACACACCCTATAGATTTTCCAAGCTCTGGGTACACTCACTAAATTCGGACGGGACACCATCACATCCACTTGGATTCAAATGTGATACCAAGCACACCCACTTGATTTAGACGGGACACAAGCGCACTCACTTTGATTTTAAGAATACTAAGCATACCCAAGAGTATAGGAGTATGATTTGATAGAATTTACAGACTCAGTTTCTTGATCTTAAGTACAAATGATCCTATAACCTCTTTTGATCTTGTTTTGAGTGATAGAGATGAGAGAGATCAGAGAGTAATTGATAGAGAATCAAATCAATAGAGTTTGAATTTAATTTTGAGTAGATTTTCTTTTAGAAATCAAGAGAGTAAAAGAGGAGAGAAAATATGATAAAGTAGCTGAAAAATTTCTCCTGAAAATCCTCCTATTTATAGAGAACAACGGTCATGTCTATTCACGAAGAGTTATGATGAAAAGACACTTCAATTCAAATTTGAGTTTTGAAAAAATCGGTCCATATGTCTCGACATATAGCATTTGGGTATGTTGACATATCCCTTTGTATTTTGGAAACTTGCTTAATAAAAATTATTTTAAAATATTAAGATTTGTAGAATATATTGAAACTTTGTACAATCATTTAAACATAGTTTATACACATTTTAATCATATCAAAACCTAAGAAAACCTTATAAAATTATTTTGAAATATTTTAAATATTTAAAGGATTAAAATATTAATTTCTTTAGAAATAATATATAAAGTATGAGTGAACATATATTTAAAAACAAAGTTATAATAAATATTATAATATACTTATAAACAATTAGAAAGCAAAACTAAAATTATATAATAGATTTAAAAGTATATTTAAAATATAAAATAGTTAAAAACTTAATTACTCAACATATAATAATCTTGTAAATAAAATCAAAAGTTAGAAAACGTCTGAAGGCTATTTTGAAAGATCATTTTGAAAACAGGGATTCTTTAAAATCATTTTTGAAATTCAGAAGATTTGAAAACCATTTAAAATCCAAGAATAAATTTAAAATCTTTTTTAAAAATGAAGAGAAAAATCAAAGAAGTGCCATTAGGGTTTTAACAATAATCTATGACTCTATAACTTATCTGGATATCTTGAATCTTCAATAATCATGAGTCTTCAATCTCCAACTCTTAATCCTCTATATCAACCTCTTGAATCTGCTCTTGATACTGTACAGTCTTCTTGATTAACACCTATCTAATATCCTATGCTATATACTATATATAACTTTATAAAAATATTAATGTCTATATTTTATATGATGTCATATGGTTGTTTTCATCAAAACTAATGCCTAAGGTACTAACAATCTCCCCGTTTTTTATGATAACAACCATGTTTAAAATACGATATAACTCCCCTAAGTTATAAAACCCCCTTAATCTATGCTTGGATATTTTATATATTTCTCCCCCTTTGTCATCAACAAAAGTATAACCAAAAAATAACTAAAGTACTATATGATATATATAAAAGGAATAAGAATGATATATAAGGTTATAATGTAAATAAGAAGTGATAACACAAACCAGTTTTTTTAATCACACCAATCCATTACATACATATTGTTATTCCAAACCAAAGTCAATACAAATCAATCCAATCAATCCAATAAGTTTATACACATCAATCCATATTTCTTATTGTAATAAATTAATATACAAATTTATATTAAATCCTATATATATTAAGACCAGCCAATCAATCTTAGATTTCCCTAGGAACTTCTACCCAACCATCAGAACCGAAAATTGGATCCGCTTTGATGGCATTCCAATCTTCATCTTCTTTGTTGATGGCATAATCAGGATTATTGGTTGGTTTGTCTTTGTTAAAGGAAGAAATCATCCATCAAATAGTGTCAAAATGCTTTCCTAGTTCTTTTATCATCTATATTTGACTCAGTTCTAGGTGTCTTTGATTTCTAAGGTTGAAGGTAAGGATATTCTTGAATGATTGTAGAGTTTGTTCAAGATTTTCATACAATTTTTGGTGTGGAAAAGCCATTATTGAAAAGATAAGTTTATAAATGAAAATGGAGAAGAAAGATATTAGAAATAATGTTTTTCTAAAGTGAATAGGTTTATATAGGGGTGAGAATTCGTTTGAAATGAATAGGTGTTTGGTAGTTATTTTATTTTGAATTCAAATTTTTTCGGTTTCCACGCGTTATATGTCGACATATAGGGTACACATATGTACCAATTTTTGCAAATTAATTGTTTTGCTATATTTTTTATTTAGCCTAAACTATTATACTTTTATGGATTTCCAAAGACTAATAACAATGTATAACAGCAAGGAATAAGGTTTCATTGATAATAAAGGAAGATTGCATGGAATCCAAAGATAAACATAAACGATACATAGAATGAAAACTAGAACAATGCAAACTAGAAACTAGAAAAACATAAAAATACATCTAGGAAGAAGTAGATGAAGATGAAGCTTTTCTATTAATCTTTTGAATGATCTTTCCAAAGTATTTGTATACTTTGTTGGAAAGAGAAGTGAATTTCTTAAAAAGGATCTCTTAAACTTCTTTCAGTTGAAAACAATCTTCTTTTGATTTTTGAGATCTCTGTTGGAACGATGATATGGTATTTCGATACTTGCTAATGAAGTATCTTCTTCCTCTTCTTGTTCTTCTTCCTCTTCTTGTTCTTCTTCCTCGACTTCCATTTATTCTCCTTCGTCTTCCTCCTCTTCCCTTATTTCATGCTTCTCCTTCCAAGCCAATCTTTGCTCTTTTTCACAAGTGTTTTATTAGGCTCGAATATGGGTCAAATTTGCATGAGAGAGATGTTGGTCCGGTTGAAAAGATTTCGAGGATTGGTTTCCTCTCCTTTGAGGTCAACACCAAATATGTGAATGCTCTAGTAAGATACACACCATGAAATAGTGTGTTCTCATGCCTAGAGAGATTCTTAGCAAAAAGTTCATCCAAAATAACTTGTGACCAATTTATGTTGTAGTGGCCATAAATGGAAAAAAGAGCTTTGAAAATTTTTGAGTCGGGTTGTTATAATTTTCCATGCTTGAAGTTATACTTTGTTGCAAAAGAAGACTTAAAAATTCTTGCTTCAGGATGCAAATTTTTGTTTTTAAACTCAAAATCATCATCACTTTCTAAAATATCTTGGAAAACTTCAGGATTTTGAATATCAATTTTAAAATTTGAAGGGTCCATTCCACCAGATTTGCATCCGAGTATGTTACCTAAAATTTTACAGTTTAAAACAATTTGAGTGCCTTTGACACTATTCCAAACTTTTGCTTCATTTCCACCATAAAATTTTCCTTTCAAATTCGTATAAACATTTTAACTAAATTTGGATAACATATGAAATCATTTTAGGGAGCATCTATTAAACCAAGAATCCCATTTTGCAAACTAAGATTATAAAGATCATAAGTAGGAAAATCATCGAAAATAGAAAATCTTCAGGAAGAGACTTTTCCGAATGATATATACTCCATATAGGCTTGTATGACTTCTTTTTCATGAAAAAGGAAGCCTTTTGTTTCCTTAGAAAGACTCATGGTTGATGGAGTGTTGCTTGAGGAAGCAATTGAAGAATACTTTGAAGAGATAAGCGAGTTAATGAATTTTTGAATTTTGAAAGTGAGAATGAAAAATGGATGGAGATAGTATAATTAAATAGAGAATCAATAGACATGTTCTGGTGAAGATACACCTTTTCAAGACATTGGGGTTAGTGAAACAGTGGAGGAAAAATTCAATTTTGAATTTGAAATGAAAATTCAAATTCTGAATTCAAGTGCATATGTTGACATATGCATAGTGGGTATGTCGACATAGATCACGTAAATTTCGAAAAAGAGGAATCAAATAAAATATTCTTATTTTCCTCTATAGGTAAATATATAATTATTCTATAATTATTAATAATGTATACACTTAGTAAATAATTTAAAATTTATTTTAAATATATATTTTATATTTTTATACATTTAAATAAATTCTGTAAAATATTTAATACACACACACACACACTATACTCATCCAATATTATTATTAATAATTTATAGGTTATTCCTAACAATCAAAAGCAATTAAACACTAATTTTGTTTCAAAACTTTAATTTTAAACGCGCACCTATTTTTGCTCCATTTCTCCAAACTTTTCTAAATTGATTATTGCCGTGAAGCATATATTGACATTCTATGTATTTGGTTCATTATCACTTGAGGAAGTATCTGAATCATCTAACGTAGCAGTATAGGCTCTTCTACATTTTCTGGCTGAATCAACACTTGGTGACCTTTTCGGTTTCTCCAGATGTGGACAGTCTCTCTGCATATGGCCAAGTTTATTGCAGTTAAAGCATCTAACATCATTTTTGCTTCCACTTCCACTTCCACTTCCTGGATTTTTATTATCATTTCTCTTGAGATTATTCATTTTTCTGTATTTTAGAAATTTTCTAAAATTTATGTCATGAAGGCAATTTCCTCATCATCATCGTTGTTAGAATCCAGATAATCTTTTATGGCATTGAAAGCGATGGATTTTTTTGCTGTTGCCTTGGTTTCTCTTCTTCCTTGTATTTGTGCTTCAAATGACATTAAATTGCCTGTTAACTCTTCAATTTTTAGAGTGCTAATGTCATTAGCCTCTTTAATCGCAAGAGTCTTTTGGTCACATTTAGGTGTAAGTGAATTAAGGATTTTTCTAATTTGATCCTCTATAGAAAAACTTTTACCTAATGCAATTAGTGAATGAACTATATCTTGAAATCTACTATACATATCAAAAATGGACTCATTTGAACTAATTTTAAATTATTGGAATTGATTAGTTAACATAGATATTTTGGTTTGTTTACTTTACTAGTGCCCTCATGTGTAACTTGTAGTGTTCTCCATATTTCAAATGCAGACTTACAAATAAATACTATATTAAATTCATTTCTATCCAATGAACAAAATAAATATTCATGGCTTTAGAATTACTTTGTGCAACTACCTTTTGGTCAACAATCCATTGTGAAAAGTCAGCTGGGGCTCAGTGTACTCATTTTGTATGAGATTCCAAATATCCAAACCAATTGACTCTAAGTATATTTTCATTCTACATGACCAATAAGTGTAATTACTACAATTAAAAAGTGGGAATCTAGTAGTAGATTGTCCTTCAACAAAGGAGTTACTAACAAGTAAACTAACAGTGCTACTAATAGTATTACTAATAGTGTTGTTAGCCATTAAAACTTTTCAAAATCAAAATTATGAATACTTTGAAAACTAATGCTATGATACTAAATGTTAGGCGAAAGATGGATCTTAAGGCTAATTTAATACAAGAGGGGCGGGGGTGAATAATGTTTACTGATTTTTGTGAATCTTTTTAAATTCTTTTAAGATTATGATTAAACAATGCAGAATCAACAATTATAGATGCAAACATAGACATATATAAATGTAGTAAAAGTAAAAAATAAAGAGTTAGGGAGATCACACTAGGAATTTTTATACTAGTTCGGAGTTATCCTACATCCAGTCTTATATAATTTCTTGTACGGGTTTCTTTTCAAATATCAAAGTCAATACAATCTCGATTTCAAGGCTATGAGACACACCCTCTAGATTTTCCAAGCTCTAGGTATGCTCATTGGATTCAGACGAGACATCATCATACCCACTTGGATTCAAACGGGACACCAAGTACACCCACTTTATTCAAACGAGACGCAAGCACACCCACTTGGGTTTCAGGGACACAAAGCATAACCAAGAGTATAAGAGTTTGATTTGGTAGAATTTACAGACTCAGTTTCTTGATCTTGAGTACAAATGATCATATAACCACTTGAATATCACTTTGATCCTGTTTTGAGTGATAGAGATGAGAGAGATCTGAGAGTAATTGATAGAGAATCAAATCAATAGAGTTTGAATTTGAGAATATTTTGAGTATATTTTCTTTTAGAAATCAAGAGAGTAAAAGAGGAGAGAAAATATGAGAAACTAGTTAAAAAATTTTGTTGGAAAATCCTCATATTTCTAGAGAATCAATGGTCATGTCCATTCACGAAGAGGTATGACAAAAACACACTTCCATTCAAATTTGAATTTTGAAAAAATCAGTTCATTTGTTGATGTATAATATTAGGGTATGTCGACATATCCCTTTGTATTTTGAAAACTTACTTAATGATTTTTTTTAAAAAAATACTAAGATTTGTAGAATATTTTGAAACTTTGTATAATCAGCTAAACATAATATATACACATTTTAATCATATCAAAACCTAAGAAAACTTTATAAAATTATTTCGAAATATTTTAAACATAAAAGGATTAAAATATTAATTTCTTTAGAAAATTATATATATATATATATGAGTGAATATATATTTAAAAATAAAGTTATAAGAAACGTTAAAATATATTATATACATTTAGATGGCATAAAACTAAAATTGTGACAAATTGTAATAGATTTAAAACTATATTTAAAATATAAAATAATTAAAAACATAATTACTCAAGATATAATTATCTTGTAAATAAAGTCAAAAATTAGAAAACATTTGAAGGCCATTTTGAAAGATCATTTTGAAAATAGGGATTTTTTAAAATCATTTTTAAAATTTAGAATATTTGAAAACCATTTAAAATCAAAGAATGGATTTTAAAACTTTTTGAAAAATGAAGAGGGATCAAAGAAGTGCTATTAGGTTTTTAATGATAATCTATGACTTTATAACTTATCTGAATATCTTGAATCTTCAATACTCATGAGTCTTCAATCTCTAATTCTTGAATCTCTATATCAGCATCTTGAATCTTCTCTTGATACTGTACAGTCTTCTTAATAAACACATGTATAATATCCTGTACTATATACTATATATAACTTGATAAAAACATTAGTATCAATATTTTATATGATGTCATATGGTTGTTGTCATCAAAACTAATGCCTAAGGTACTAACATTCTCCCCCTTTTTGATGATGATAACCATGTTTATAAAATAGATTTAACTCCCCCTAAGTTATACTCTTGGACTTATGTTCAAAACATACTCTTATAAATTAATTCTAATGTGCATTTATAACTTAGGGGGAGACGCATCCCTTTGTATTTTGAAAACTTGCTTAATAAAAATTGTTTTAAAAATATTAAGATTTGTAGAATATTTTGAAACTCTATACAATCATCTAAACATAGTTTATGCACATTTTAATCATACCAAAACCTAAGAAAACTTTATAATATTATTTTGAAATATTTTAAATATAAAAGGATTAAAATATTAATTTCCTTAGAAAATTGTATGTATATATATGAGTGAATATATATTTAAAAAAAAGTTATAATAATGTTATAATATACTTATAAACATTTAGAAAGCATAAAACTAAAATTATAACAAAGTATAATAGATTTAAAACTATATTTAAAATATAAAATAATTAGAAACTTAATTACTCAAAAGTAATTAACTCTTATGAAAATTTTAACCAACGTTATAACTTAAGGGGAGATTGTTAGTACTCTTATGTGCATTTATATAAGAGTACTCTTATGGACATTTATATAAATGTCCATTTACTACTTTTATGGACATTACTGCAAGAGTTAAATGTCCATGTACTACTCTTGTATAAATGTCCATGTACTTATAAACAATCTCTCCCTAAATATTAAGTTAGTTTTCAAAATACAAACGATATAACTCCCGCTAAGTTATAAATGCACATAAGAGTTAATTTCAATTAATGCCTAAGGCACTAAAATGTACTACTCTTAAATATATGACCTTCTAGAATGAAATTAACTCAACTTCACTCATAATTAATCGTACTTTGTCCAACAAAGTTCGATTACTCTTTACTGATACATCATTACGTATCAGATGGAGGAGTGACTTTGAGATTGAATCTATTCATTTTTAGGTACGTTCGAAACTCTTTTCCATATACTCACCTATTCAATCAAATCGAATCATTTGTATTGTATGTTATTTTATTTATTTCCATTTTATGTTCTATGAGTTCAACTTTAACATAGACATACTACATATGTATCAAATACACATGTCCATGTTGGTGACAACTCATCATTGAATATAACGAACTATGTTGAACTGTTTTGGTATTAATAGACCTGCGATTGCATACATTAATATGTATCGATCCGAAGAGTTCATCAACTCTTATGACGCTCCCACTAAATGGGTCCATTGCCCTTAATTATTTGAGATATAATTATCCAATATTATATGATACATAATCTTATAATAATATTATTTCTCAAAACTGCTGCTTAGTCCATAATTCCAAAATAATTTTAAATAACTTTAGACACTTTAGTATTTTCCAATACATCACTTTTGTTATGAAAAAAAATACCACATTATAGTTTTATTTCATACCGAATATTCATAATATTCACATTTGAAATATAACTATATCTATTTTTTAGTCAACGCTGAAAAATAGTCATTATTTCGTAAATAATGTTCGGGTATGATTTACGAAAACAATTTTCATAATTTGATGCAATTCAATTCTATATGGCATACTCCCACTATTTCCGCCATTAGGAGGTCCATCATTCACTTAATATAGATTATTTATTCCATATACTGTAACTATTTTACATTAGATAGTTTTCGATCAAATATCTTGAACTCAAAGAAATAAATCACATAGAGAAAATATAGTTCGAAACAAAAATCGTATTTCTCACTTCAATGTTAAGTATCAATTATTATTAGTAAAATTATCATTTTTGATGTTGCTTTATGAAGTAGAAGTGACTATTTAGTGTCTTCATCCCAACTGTACCTTAAATTACAACTACTCTTGTACATTCATTTTTCTTTCTAAATGGTCGAACCATTCAAAAGAAGAAATATCTTACTACAATATCATAACGAACTTTTTACAAAAGCCACTCAATCATCCTTAACATATGAGGACATCAAATATATTTCTCTTTGTGTAAATTGATCAAACTGACATTTCAGCGATCGAATTCTTAAATCTATCTTGTAGTTTTGGCCTAGTGTTATAGTTAACACAATACAATCCTTTTGTAATCAGTCAAATTGAATATTTGATCTTATTGTACTATTTATTAGTTTATTTTCGAATGAACATACTTCATCGAAGTATCGTACATTACGAACTATGATCGTTCCCCACAAAACATTTATATATGATATGGATCAAATATCCATACTCTCATATTGCTCTTAGAGTTCGGAACTCATAGAATGCAATACACAGTCTTAACCAAATAAACATGCAAGTGACCAAATTACAAACTTATTTAGTTGTTGTAAAATAAAGTGCTTGCATGGGTATTGAAACATTAACATGCAAGAAGCATTTATTAGTAACTATGTGACGCCCCACCTCTATGCTCATAATAACAAAGAGTATTAAAGAAAATACTATCTATTATTACGAAGAATAAGGCTGGATAGGAGCGACCATCCGTAATTGGTCTTACACTAATATTGGTTATCTCGGTAGGAGTGGTATATACTTTTTATTTTTCATCTATTATTTATTTACTCCCATCGACATATCCAATTATCAGTATAAAACAAACTACGATAGTTCATAATAGTTTAGGACATTAGATATAACAATAACACAGATAATATAAATGCGGAACACAGATAAAAACAAAAGTCTCATATATATATATAACTGATGTCAGTTAATACATAGTTAACCCAATACATATGATACAACTACAACTGTCGACTCTAGAAGTTATATATACAAGTACATTATCGACTAATATACATGAATACATATCGTTCTATACAATGACACGACTATAACAAAATGACACTGACAACTTCGGAAGATGTGAAAAGTCTTCAATCCCGAACAGCAACTCAAAGAAAGAAATCTACAACCTGAAATACTCGGGTCTGACCCGAGTATTACATTCAAAAGAAAATAATACACGGGTCAGTCTAATTCAAACCAGTTTATTAGTGCATAAAAGCAGTAATAATCAAACAGTCAAATAGACGACAGTCAAATAATTTTCTCGTTTATCCGATCCTTTCACAAAGAAATCGGATAACGGGAAAAATAACACTAAACAGTGTTAACAGTAAATCAGTAGATTTAAAACAACAACAGAGATAGATAAATAGATTTTCTAAATGAAGATGATTTAGAAAAGAACAAATTTTGCCGAAACGGCGATTTAACAATACAAACCATCAATTTCAAACCAAACCAAAATATGATTTAAAATTGTAGGAATGGGCAACATAAAACAATTTTAAAAACAGCAGAACATCAAGTTTTGATTGGCTGCTGTACACGCACGCGTGTACGGCCTCGCCAATACGACATACGAAATATAAAACGACTCCATGAATCAAAACAAAAGAAAATATCAATTTAAAAATTTACACTGAGTGGCTGCAGTGCACGCTAACGTGCACTGCCTCGCCAACTCGAGTGAAGAAATAGAAATCAGCATAAGGTCAAATCCGAAACACGGATTCAACTCAGGTCTCAATATCAATGCCACTGTTTCAGCAGTATCAAATAAACATATACCACAACAACAGGACAGTGGAACTCAACAGCATGTACAGGAGGAGCTACTGAAATATGCAAGTAAAGATACCAACTTCACAGAAACTCAAGGTGCAAAGACCACAGTAACACAACAAAGCAACATGAATGCAGATTACAATTCCCAAAGCAACTTCAACATCTAAACAAGTGAGACAACCGGAACCAAGGAACTGAATGCTAAAGTCAAGCCATGATCGTCATGACTCGCACAATTACAAAGCTTCAACCAGTCAAAATAGCATCAAAGCAACTTAAATTTAAAAGTTATGTAGTGATCAAAACAGACTGCAAGATGTATGCAACCATAAGGCATGGAACCCCTGTTTCAACATGTAAAATCTCCAATATATACAATAAAATGACTGCGACAAAACCCAAGTGGTACAGAATAAAGTCCCCAATAGATGCAGCAAAATGACTGCGACAAATACCAGAAATTTCTATATGAAGTCATGCAACAAAAGGATCTCGACTACACTGATCAAAGTGCACTGGAACTAAGTGCACCATAACAACCTGGGTGCAAAACAAATGCGAACAGGTCATGCAATGCAGACAATTCAACAACAGAGCAACAAGTAAGGCCTCACAAAATCAAGGCAGAGGCGCAAACTACAAATATGAGTCAAGTGCCATCATATAAGACGGCGAACACATGAATGTGCAAAAGTGAACATACATCTGTATACATACATGAATGTATGTATACAAATGGTCAAGTGAAATGCAGACAAAGTCAATGTAAGCTACAAATGATCAGACCAGAGTGTCAACATGAGAATCGACTGGACAGCATCAATGATACAAAGTACATGTACACATGAACTTCTCAGCAATGCAAAATAACTCAAAGTCATGCACCAATGACACAACTCATGCATGAACAAGATCACTAAAGTAAACAACATCAGGGTACACAGTGTCAACAGCACTGAGATAGGAAGCATAAAGCAACATGAAGCAATAAGAGTGCAAGTAACTAACAGTACAACATTGTAACTGAAATGAAATGCAAACTCAAGAGAGCACCAAATTCAACAAATGCCATCAACTCAAAGCACCAATGCATCAGAGGTGGTACCAGACTACACAAATTATCACAGGTGCAATGCAACAGGGTGCAGACACAACCAGATACGACAGAGTAATGCTACAAATGCAACAATGAAACACAAGTGAACACTGCCACAAAAACATGTACAGCAGCTTCGAACAAAGATGGAGATGTCAAAAATAGCAACACATACACAAAGACATAGCCAAATTCATCACAAAGCAGTCAAAACAGTTTCAAAATTTATTAAGTGCAGTTTATCAAGTGGCCGAAGCCAACAGAAAATGACGAAGTCAAGCTACAGTTCAAACATAGCTATGGCACCAAAGTCAACGCAAAATCAGGTAATATCAAAATACGATCCAAAGCCGTGAACAACAGACTGGAATCAAAGAGAACAAAGAGCAGAATCAACACTAGAAAAATCAGAACAAGCCAGGGCGGTCACGAAAGCAATTCGAAACCGTGACGAACAAGCCATCAATCAATCCATATGAAATTGAAAAGCCAAAGAAACCATCAATATCGCAACAAAATCGAACTACCGAGCATAGCCTAGAATTAGATGTGAGTGAAGGGAAGGTCACTCACCTCTGCATTCGGTTGAGACGACAAAATCGACGCAAGCAATCGCGAAAGCAATTCCCCCTGATCGACGAAGCTAGCACGAGATCGGTCTCTTGATCGAACAGATTGAAATCAGCGACAAAGCCCTAATTTTTTTTCGAAGAGGAATGACTGAGACGAAGGCCACCATTTTCGTTTATTTAGTTTAGGGTTCGAGTGAATGGCAATTGAGAGGGGGTCGGGTTAGATTTCATCACGGCATCAAAAGTAAATGGGCCAAGTTGATTTTTAAAGTCCACTTACCTTAACCATTATTCAAAAGAATTTAAACCGGAGTTAAAAACTTCAAACAGTAATTAGCTGGCATTTTAATCGTTTAATGACGATATTTAATTAGCAGCAAAATCTCGGTTGTTACAGACTCCCCTCCTTAAAGAAATTGCATCCACGCAATCATAGGGAATAATAGGATAAAAGGTAACAACCAAAAGAGCACGGCAATGTCGAATGTATAAGCAAAGCAAGTGTCAGCAGGGGAGTATTAGAAATGAAATCAAAAGGTCCGACTGATTCAAATCAACAATGTGGAGATCAAGGAATCAAAATCAGATGACTGTCTAAAGCAAGAATCACTCGAGTTCCAGTATTTAAAAGAAGAGGAAAACAGAGCAGAATTCACGTACTGAGCACGAATTGAATGTGAGTAAATCAGATTACTCACCCGAATTGTTAGAGAAAAAGACGAAGCTCAAATCTCAAAATCGCAAATATTCAATCATCAAAACGATAATTGAATTTTCAAATCGCAAATATTTACATATCTCAAACGATAATTAGAAAACAAATCGACAAATATTTAATTACCACAAGCGGTAATCAAATTTCAAATCAACAAATATTTGATTATCTCAAGCGATAATCAAACTTAAAATTCAACAATTATTTGATTGTCTCAAGCGATAATCAAATTCCAAATTCAATAAATATTTGATTATCTCAAGCTATAATCAAATTTCAAATTCAATAAATATTTGATTATCTCAAGCGATAATCAAATTTCAAATCAACCAATATTTTAATTATCCTAAGCGATAATTAAATTTCAAATCAGCAAATATTTAATTATCTCAGGCGATAATTAAATCTAAAATCAACAAATATTTAATTATCTCAAGCGATAATTAGGAACAACAAATATCTGATTATCAAAAACGATAATCAGAACTCATATCAACAAATGTCCAATTATCACAAGCGATAATTAGGAACAACAAATATCTGATTATCAAAAACGATAATCAGAACTCATATCAACAAATATCCAATTATCACAAGCGATAATTAGGAACAACAAATATCTGATTATCAAAAACGATAATCAGAACTCATATCAACAAATGTCCAATTATCACAAGCGATAATTAGGAACAACAAATATCTGATTATCAAAAACGATAATCAGAACTCATATCAACAAATATCCAATTATCACAAGCGATAATTAGGAACAACAAATATCTGATTATCAAAAACGATAATCAGAACTCATATCAACAAATGTCCAATTATCACAAGCGATAATTAGGAACAACAAATATCTGATTATCAAAAACGATAATCAGAACTCATATCAACAAATGTCCAATTATCACAAGCGATAATTAGGAACAACAAATATCTGATTATCAAAAACGATAATCAGAACTCATATCAACAAATGTCCAATTATCACAAGCGATAATTAGGAACAACAAATATCTGATTATCAAAAACGATAATCAGAACTCATATCAACAAATATCCAATTACCTGCAGATAATTGGAAACAACAAATATCTAGAAATCAATTAAGAAGACTAGAAAATCAACATAAAAGCTTGGATCGATCCCATCAGATGGCGAGTTTTTAATTCGCCGCACGTGCATCTCAGAGTGGCCGAAGCCTACCAAGTACTCAACATAATTTTGGCGCCCATCAGATTGACCCGGAGGTCCGCAGAGTGACCCGAAGGTCTAGTACTGGTATTTGACCCGAAGGTCCGCAGAGTGGCCCGAAAGCCCAACAAATGACCCGAAAGTCCAACAAATGACCCGAAGGTCCTCATAGTGGCTCGAAAGCACACGAAAGCATCAAAATGTTTCAATTAACGAGTCCGGAATTAACCAAAATAGCAAACGCACATGTCCCATAACCACGAGTTTTACTAAATTGTTTAATTCTCTTCATCGTTTCCTTGAAAGTGTAGAATCATCAAAACAACAGATATTCAATTAACGAGTCCGGAATTAACCGAAATAGTAAAAGTGTGGTTCCATACTCCGCACTTTTGCTAAATCGTTTAAATCACTTCATCGTTTCCTTGAAAGTGCAAAATTGTGTATTTTGTAAAAATACACTTTACATTCTCAAACGGACAAGTCCGGAATTAAGCGAATCAGTAAAAGAAAGGGGTCATAGTCCTCGATTTTGCTGAAACGTTTAAATCGCTTCCTCATTCTTTTGAAAGCGTAAACTGTTAAATTTCTAAAAACAATTTTTATTTATTTTATAAAAATAACCATTCACCTTCTCAACTGGACAAGTCCGGAGTTAAGCGAAACAGTAAAAGAAAGGGGTCATAATCCTCGATTTTGCTGAATCGTTTAAGTCGCTTTCTCATCCTTTTGAAAACGCAAACCGTTAAAAATTTATAAAACAATTTTCATTTTTAAAACGAGTTTCCAATCACGTGACTAAAACAGCAAATCAGTAACAATTTCGATAAGGAAATTGTACTTCTCAAAATACCGTAAAAACGGTTACACATCAGTATTGCGGAATAACCGCTTGAAAATCCACTTTTAAAAATTTGGTTGTTACTGAAGTCAAAGCGACAGTAATTTTAAAACATCAAATATCTCATCAAAAGATTTCACATCAAAATGTGACATCAGTGAATTTTCATTAATTAAAATTGTCAACAAAACACCGTGCCTCAAAAATTCAGCATTGGTGTAAAAATCCCGTTATAAAAATAACGGCAACAAAATACGTTTCATAACCAAGCATCGGTTCAACGTAAAAACAAATGCACTAACGTGCAATTCAAATTTTTGCACGTACTACAGAATGAACAAAGAAATCATTCAATTGTATCTTCAATGAAGATAATTCAAAACAGCAAAAATCTAATCACTAGATGATTAGTACAAAAGAAAGCCAGCGGAAATTTCAACAAAATCACATATCTGCAATTTCTTCGAATCCTCAATTCGGATTCGAAATTCTAAAAGAAACAAAATAATTACAGCTATGTAAACAACAAATGAAATTCATATCAATTTCGTATTTTGATTTTTAAATCAAAAAGATTATCAGTTGTACTCAGCGAAGACAGTTTCACTGTTTTCGCTGCGCGCTCTGATAAACAGAACACAAATTAATCAAATCATCAGAACACAATTTCACTATTATTTTTAAATAAAGTTATTTAAAAATTTCATCAAAATTTCAAAACTTTAGTTTTGACTCAAATCACAGATAAAACATCGACCAATAGTTGTAACATATGTTCCATCCAAGTTATGTTTTATATTATGTCCATAAACCCCAAGCTCTGATACCAACTATGACGCCCCACCTCTATGCTCATAATAACAAAGAGTATTAAAGAAAATACTGTCTATTATTACGAAGAATAAGGCTGGATAGGAGCGACCATCCGTAATTGGTCTTACACTAATATTGGTTATCTCGGTAGGAGTGGTATATACTTTTTATTTTTCATCTATTATTTATTTACTCCCATCGACATATCCAATTATCAGTATAAAACAAACTACGATAGTTCATAATAGTTTAGGACATTAGATATAACAATAACACAGATAATATAAATGCGGAACACAGATAAAAACAAAAGTCTCATATATATATATAACTGATGTCAGTTAATACATAGTTGACCCAATACATATGATACAACTACAACTGTCGACTCTAGAAGTTATATATACAAGTACATTATCGACTAATATACATGAATACATATCGTTCTATACAATGACACGACTATAACAAAATGACACTGACAACTTCGGAAGATGTGAAAAGTCTTCAATCCCGAACAGCAACTCAAAGAAAGAAATCTACAACCTGAAATACTCGGGTCTGACCCGAGTATTACATTCAAAAGAAAATAATACACGGGTCAGTCTAATTCAAACCAGTTTATTAGTGCATAAAAGCAGTAATAATCAAACAGTCAAATAGACGACAGTCAAATAATTTTCTCGTTTATCCGATCCTTTCACAAAGAAATCGGATAACGGGAAAAATAACACTAAACAGTGTTAACAGTAAATCAGTAGATTTAAAACAACAACAGAGATAGATAAACAGATTTTCTAAATGAAGATGATTTAGAAAAGAACAAATTTTGCCGAAACGGCGATTTAACAATACAAACCATCAATTTCAAACCAAACCAAAATATGATTTAAAATTGTAGGAATGGGCAACATAAAACAATTTTAAAAATAGCAGAACATCAAGTTTTGATTGGCTGCTGTACACGCACGCGTGTACGGCCTCGCCAATACGACATACGAAATATAAAACGACTCCATGAATCAAAACAAAAGAAAATATCAATTTAAAAATTTACACTGAGTGGCTGCAGTGCACGCTAACGTGCACTGCCTCGCCAACTCGAGTGAAGAAATAGAAATCAGCATAAGGTCAAATCCGAAACACGGATTCAACTCAGGTCTCAATATCAATGCGACAATGCCACTGTTTCAGCAGTATCAAATAAACATATACCACAACAACAGGACAGTGGAACTCAACAGCATGTACAGGAGGAGCTACTGAAATATGCAAGTAAAGATACCAACTTCACAGAAACTCAAGGTGCAAAGACCACAGTAACACAACAAAGCAACATGAATGCAGATTACAATTCCCAAAGCAACTTCAACATCTAAACAAGTGAGACAACCGGAACCAAGGAACTGAATGCTAAAGTCAAGCCATGATCGTCATGACTCGCACAATTACAAAGCTTCAACCAGTCAAAATAGCATCAAAGCAACTTAAATTTAAAAGTTATGTAGTGATCAAAACAGACTGCAAGATGTATGCAACCATAAGGCATGGAACCCCTGTTTCAACATGTAAAATCTCCAATATATACAATAAAATGACTGCGACAAAACCCAAGTGGTACAAAATAAAGTCCCCAATAGATGCAGCAAAATGACTGCGACAAATACCAGAAATTTCTATATGAAGTCATGCAACAAAAGGATCTCGACTACACTGATCAAAGTGCACTGGAACTAAGTGCACCATAACAACCTGGGTGCAAAACAAATGCGAACAGGTCATGCAATGCAGACAATTCAACAACAGAGCAACAAGTAAGGCCTCACAAAATCAAGGCAGAGGCGCAAACTACAAATATGAGTCAAGTGCCATCATATAAGACGGCGAACACATGAATGTGCAAAAGTGAACATACATCTGTATACATACATGAATGTATGTATACAAATGGTCAAGTGAAATGCAGACAAAGTCAATGTAAGCTACAAATGATCAGACCAGAGTGTCAACATGAGAATCGACTGGACAGCATCAATGATACAAAGTACATGTACACATGAACTTCTCAGCAATGCAAAATAACTCAAAGTCATGCACCAATGACACAACTCATGCATGAACAAGATCACTAAAGTAAACAACATCAGGGTACACAGTGTCAACAGCACTGAGATAGGAAGCATAAAGCAACATGAAGCAATGAGAGTGCAAGTAACTAACAGTACAACATTGTAACTGAAATGAAATGCAAACTCAAGAGAGCACCAAATTCAACAAATGCCATCAACTCAAAGCACCAATGCATCAGAGGTGGTACCAGACTACACAAATTATCACAGGTGCAATGCAACAGGGTGCAGACACAACCAGATACGACAGAGTAATGCTACAAATGCAACAATGAAACACAAGTGAACACTGCCACAAAAACATGTACAGCAGCTTCGAACAAAGATGGAGATGTCAAAAATAGCAACACATACACAAAGACATAGCCAAATTCATCACAAAGCAGTCAAAACAGTTTCAAAATTTATTAAGTGCAGTTTATCAAGTGGCCGAAGCCAACAGAAAATGACGAAGTCAAGCTACAGTTCAAACATAGCTATGGCACCAAAGTCAAAGCAAAATCAGGTAATATCAAAATATGATCCAAAGCCGTGAACAACATACTGGAATCAAAGAGAACAAAGAGCAGAATCAACACTAGAAAAATCAGAACAAGCCAGGGCGGTCACGAAAGCAATTCGAAACCGTGACGAACAAGCCATCAATCAATCCATATGAAATTGAAAAGCCAAAGAAACCATCAATATCGCAACAAAATCGAACTACCGAGCATAGCCTAGAATTAGATGTGAGTGAAGGGAAGGTCACTCACCTCTGCATTCGGTTGAGACGACAAAATCGACGCAAGCAATCGCGAAAGCAATTCCCCCTGATCGACGAAGCTAGCACGAGATCGGTCTCTTGATCGAACAGATTGAAATCAGCGACAAAGCCCTAATTTTTTTTCGAAGAGGAATGACTGAGACGAAGGCCACCATTTTCGTTTATTTAGTTTAGGGTTCGAGTGAATGGCAATTGAGAGGGGGTCGGGTTAGATTTCATCACGGCATCAAAAGTAAATGGGCCAAGTTGATTTTTAAAGTCCACTTACCTTAACCATTATTCAAAAGAATTTAAACCGGAGTTAAAAACTTCAAACAGTAATTAGCTGGCATTTTAATCGTTTAATGACGATATTTAATTAGCAGCAAAATCTCGGTTGTTACAGACTCCCCTCCTTAAAGAAATTGCGTCCACGCAATCATAGGGAATAATAGGATAAAAGGTAACAACCAAAAGAGCATGGCAATGTCGAATGTATAAGCAAAGCAAGTGTCAGCAGGGGAGTATTAGAAATGAAATCAAAAGGTCCGACTGATTCAAATCAACAATGTGGAGATCAAGGAATCAAAATCAGATGACTGTCTAAAGCAAGAATCACTCGAGTTCCAGTATTTAAAAGAAGAGGAAAACAGAGCAGAATTCACGTACTGAGCACGAATTGAATGTGAGTAAATCAGATTACTCACCTGAATTGTTAGAGAAAAAGACGAAGCTCAAATCTCAAAATCGCAAATATTCAATCATCAAAACGATAATTGAATTTTCAAATCGCAAATATTTACATATCTCAAACGATAATTAGAAAACAAATCGACAAATATTTAATTACCACAAGCGGTAATCAAATTTCAAATCAACAAATATTTGATTATCTCAAGCGATAATCAAACTTAAAATTCAACAATTATTTGATTGTCTCAAGCGATAATCAAATTCCAAATTCAATAAATATTTGATTATCTCAAGCTATAATCAAATTTCAAATTCAATAAATATTTGATTATCTCAAGCGATAATCAAATTTCAAATCAACCAATATTTTAATTATCCTAAGCGATAATTAAATTTCAAATCAGCAAATATTTAATTATCTCAGGCGATAATTAAATCTAAAATCAACAAATATTTAATTATCTCAAGCGATAATTAGGAACAACAAATATCTGATTATCAAAAACGATAATCAGAACTCATATCAACAAATGTCCAATTATCACAAGCGATAATTAGGAACAACAAATATCTGATTATCAAAAACGATAATCAAAACTCATATCAACAAATATCCAATTATCACAAGCGATAATTAGGAACAACAAATATCTGATTATCAAAAACGATAATCAGAACTCATATCAACAAATGTCCAATTATCACAAGCGATAATTAGGAACAACAAATATCTGATTATCAAAAACGATAATCAGAACTCATATCAACAAATATCCAATTATCACAAGCGATAATTAGGAACAACAAATATCTGATTATCAAAAACGATAATCAGAACTCATATCAACAAATGTCCAATTATCACAAGCGATAATTAGGAACAACAAATATCTGATTATCAAAAACGATAATCAGAACTCATATCAACAAATGTCCAATTATCACAAGCGATAATTAGGAACAACAAATATCTGATTATCAAAAACGATAATCAGAACTCATATCAACAAATGTCCAATTATCACAAGCGATAATTAGGAACAACAAATATCTGATTATCAAAAACGATAATCAGAACTCATATCAACAAATATCCAATTACCTGCAGATAATTGGAAACAACAAATATCTAGAAATCAATTAAGAAGACTAGAAAATCAACATAAAAGCTTGGATCGATCCCATCAGATGGCGAGTTTTTAATTCGCCGCACGTGCATCTCAGAGTGGCCGAAGCCTACCAAGTACTCAACATAATTTTGGCGCCCATCAGATTGACCCGGAGGTCCGCAGAGTGACCCGAAGGTCTAGTACTGGTATTTGACCCGAAGGTCCGCAGAGTGGCCCGAAAGCCCAACAAATGACCCGAAAGTCCAACAAATGACCCGAAGGTCCTCATAGTGGCTCGAAAGCACACGAAAGCATCAAAATGTTTCAATTAACGAGTCCGGAATTAACCAAAATAGCAAACGCACATGTCCCATAACCACGAGTTTTACTAAATTGTTTAATTCTCTTCATCGTTTCCTTGAAAGTGTAGAATCATCAAAACAACAGATATTCAATTAACGAGTCCGGAATTAACCGAAATAGTAAAAGTGTGGTTCCATACTCCGCACTTTTGCTAAATCGTTTAAATCACTTCATCGTTTCCTTGAAAGTGCAAAATTGTGTATTTTGTAAAAATACACTTTACATTCTCAAACGGACAAGTCCGGAATTAAGCGAATCAGTAAAAGAAAGGGGTCATAGTCCTCGATTTTGCTGAAACGTTTAAATCGCTTCCTCATTCTTTTGAAAGCGTAAACTGTTAAATTTCTAAAAACAATTTTTATTTATTTTATAAAAATAACCATTCACCTTCTCAACTGGACAAGTCCGGAGTTAAGCGAAACAGTAAAAGAAAGGGGTCATAATCCTCGATTTTGCTGAATCGTTTAAGTCGCTTTCTCATCCTTTTGAAAACGCAAACCGTTAAAAATTTATAAAACAATTTTCATTTTTAAAACGAGTTTCCAATCACGTGACTAAAACAGCAAATCAGTAACAATTTCGATAAGGAAATTGTACTTCTCAAAATACCGTAAAAACGGTTACACATCAGTATTGCGGAATAACCGCTTGAAAATCCACTTTTAAAAATTTGGTTGTTACTGAAGTCAAAGCGACAGTAATTTTAAAACATCAAATATCTCATCAAAAGATTTCACATCAAAATGTGACATCAGTGAATTTTCATTAATTAAAATTGTCAACAAAACACCGTGCCTCAAAAATTCAGCATTGGTGTAAAAATCCCGTTATAAAAATAACGGCAACAAAATACGTTTCATAACCAAGCATCGGTTCAACGTAAAAACAAATGCACTAACGTGCAATTCAAATTTTTGCACGTACTACAGAATGAACAAAGAAATCATTCAATTGTATCTTCAATGAAGATAATTCAAAACAGCAAAAATCTAATCACTAGATGATTAGTACAAAAGAAAGCCAGCGGAAATTTCAACAAAATCACATATCTGCAATTTCTTCGAATCCTCAATTCGGATTCGAAATTCTAAAAGAAACAAAATAATTACAGCTATGTAAACAACAAATGAAATTCATATCAATTTCGTATTTTGATTTTTAAATCAAAAAGATTATCAGTTGTACTCAGCGAAGACAGTTTCACTGTTTTCGCTGCGCGCTCTGATAAACAGAACACAAATTAATCAAATCATCAGAACACAATTTCACTATTATTTTTAAATAAAGTTATTTAAAAATTTCATCAAAATTTCAAAACTTTAGTTTTGACTCAAATCACAGATAAAACATCGACCAATAGTTGTAACATATGTTCCATCCAAGTTATGTTTTATATTATGTCCATAAACCCCAAGCTCTGATACCAACTGTGACGCCCCACCTCTATGCTCATAATAACAAAGAGTATTAAAGAAAATACTGTCTATTATTACGAAGAATAAGGCTGGATAGGAGCGACCATCCGTAATTGGTCTTACACTAATATTGGTTATCTCGGTAGGAGTGGTATATACTTTTTATTTTTCATCTATTATTTATTTACTCCCATCGACATATCCAATTATCAGTATAAAACAAACTACGATAGTTCATAATAGTTTAGGACATTAGATATAACAATAACACAGATAATATAAATGCGGAACACAGATAAAAACAAAAGTCTCATATATATATATAACTGATGTCAGTTAATACATAGTTGACCCAATACATATGATACAACTACAACTGTCGACTCTAGAAGTTATATATACAAGTACATTATCGACTAATATACATGAATACATATCGTTCTATACAATGACACGACTATAACAAAATGACACTGACAACTTCGGAAGATGTGAAAAGTCTTCAATCCCGAACAGCAACTCAAAGAAAGAAATCTACAACCTGAAATACTCGGGTCTGACCCGAGTATTACATTCAAAAGAAAATAATACACGGGTCAGTCTAATTCAAACCAGTTTATTAGTGCATAAAAGCAGTAATAATCAAACAGTCAAATAGACGACAGTCAAATAATTTTCTCGTTTATCCGATCCTTTCACAAAGAAATCGGATAACGGGAAAAATAACACTAAACAGTGTTAACAGTAAATCAGTAGATTTAAAACAACAACAGAGATAGATAAACAGATTTTCTAAATGAAGATGATTTAGAAAAGAACAAATTTTGCCGAAACGGCGATTTAACAATACAAACCATCAATTTCAAACCAAACCAAAATATGATTTAAAATTGTAGGAATGGGCAACATAAAACAATTTTAAAAACAGCAGAACATCAAGTTTTGATTGGCTGCTGTACACGCACGCGTGTACGGCCTCGCCAATACGACATACGAAATATAAAACGACTCCATGAATCAAAACAAAAGAAAATATCAATTTAAAAATTTACACTGAGTGGCTGCAGTGCACGCTAACGTGCACTGCCTCGCCAACTCGAGTGAAGAAATAGAAATCAGCATAAGGTCAAATCCGAAACACGGATTCAACTCAGGTCTCAATATCAATGCCACTGTTTCAGCAGTATCAAATAAACATATACCACAACAACAGGACAGTGGAACTCAACAGCATGTACACGAGGAGCTACTGAAATATGCAAGTAAAGATACCAACTTCACAGAAACTCAAGGTGCAAAGACCACAGTAACACAACAAAGCAACATGAATGCAGATTACAATTCCTAAAGCAACTTCAACATCTAAACAAGTGAGACAACCGGAACCAAGGAACTGAATGCTAAAGTCAAGCCATGATCGTCATGACTCGCACAATTACAAAGCTTCAACCAGTCAAAATAGCATCAAAGCAACTTAAATTTAAAAGTTATGTAGTGATCAAAACAGACTGCAAGATGTATGCAACCATAAGGCATGGAACCCCTGTTTCAACATGTAAAATCTCCAATATATACAATAAAATGACTGCGACAAAACCCAAGTGGTACAGAATAAAGTCCCCAATAGATGCAGCAAAATGACTGCGACAAATACCAGAAATTTCTATATGAAGTCATGCAACAAAAGGATCTCGACTACACTGATCAAAGTGCACTGGAACTAAGTGCACCATAACAACCTGGGTGCAAAACAAATGCGAACAGGTCATGCAATGCAGACAATTCAACAACAGAGCAACAAGTAAGGCCTCACAAAATCAAGGCAGAGGCGCAAACTACAAATATGAGTCAAGTGCCATCATATAAGACGGCGAACACATGAATGTGCAAAAGTGAACATACATCTGTATACATACATGAATGTATGTATACAAATGGTCAAGTGAAATGCAGACAAAGTCAATGTAAGCTACAAATGATCAGACCAGAGTGTCAACATGAGAATCGACTGGACAGCATCAATGATACAAAGTACATGTACACATGAACTTCTCAGCAATGCAAAATAACTCAAAGTCATGCACCAATGACACAACTCATGCATGAACAAGATCACTAAAGTAAACAACATCAGGGTACACAGTGTCAACAGCACTGAGATAGGAAGCATAAAGCAACATGAAGCAATGAGAGTGCAAGTAACTAACAGTACAACATTGTAACTGAAATGAAATGCAAACTCAAGAGAGCACCAAATTCAACAAATGCCATCAACTCAAAGCACCAATGCATCAGAGGTGGTACCAGACTACACAAATTATCACAGGTGCAATGCAACAGGGTGCAGACACAACCAGATACGACAGAGTAATGCTACAAATGCAACAATGAAACACAAGTGAACACTGCCACAAAAACATGTACAGCAGCTTCGAACAAAGATGGAGATGTCAAAAATAGCAACACATACACAAAGACATAGCCAAATTCATCACAAAGCAGTCAAAACAGTTTCAAAATTTATTAAGTGCAGTTTATCAAGTGGCCGAAGCCAACAGAAAATGACGAAGTCAAGCTACAGTTCAAACATAGCTATGGCACCAAAGTCAACGCAAAATCAGGTAATATCAAAATACGATCCAAAGCCATGAACAACAGACTGGAATCAAAGAGAACAAAGAGCAGAATCAACACTAGAAAAATCAGAACAAGCCAGGGCGGTCACGAAAGCAATTCGAAACCGTGACGAACAAGCCATCAATCAATCCATATGAAATTGAAAAGCCAAAGAAACCATCAATATCGCAACAAAATCGAACTACCGAGCATAGCCTAGAATTAGATGTGAGTGAAGGGAAGGTCACTCACCTCTGCATTCGGTTGAGACGACAAAATCGACGCAAGCAATCGCGAAAGCAATTCCCCCTGATCGACGAAGCTAGCACGAGATCGGTCTCTTGATCGAACAGATTGAAATCAGCGACAAAGCCCTAATTTTTTTTCGAAGAGGAATGACTGAGACGAAGGCCACCATTTTCGTTTATTTAGTTTAGGGTTCGAGTGAATGGCAATTGAGAGGGGGTCGGGTTAGATTTCATCACGGCATCAAAAGTAAATGGGCCAAGTTGATTTTTAAAGTCCACTTACCTTAACCATTATTCAAAAGAATTTAAACCGGAGTTAAAAACTTCAAACAGTAATTAGCTGGCATTTTAATCGTTTAATGACGATATTTAATTAGCAGCAAAATCTCGGTTGTTACAAACTATTTGTCCATCTTTGATTCAAATCATTTGTATATCTTAATTCATAAATGTTTTATCAATCGTATTAAATGCACAAATTTATCGTTATAGATTATTATAACATTACATAGCATATGTTTTACAATATTAAAAAGGTTAAATGTTATCATTACATTTTTAATAAGCCCCCACATGAAACGACCCGTAATTTTCGATAATTAAATTTATTAATTAAATAAGTTTTGAAATTTAATGTTGTGAAAAACTAAAAATTTAAGATTTAATAAGGAGAGAAATAACCTGAATGTAATGTTAGTAATGTTAATATAAGGCAATTGAAATATGTTTAACGCAATTTCTATAAATTGAAATAATTTTCGAAAATTTTATAAGCCTTATTTTGGATGTTAGTAATGTTAGTAATGTTATTACGAAATATTTTTAACTATTAAAACCATTTAAAACTATTTTAAAGTATTTAAACCATTTTAATTATTAACAACTATTTTAATCTATTTTAAAACTATTTTAAAGTATTTAAAAATATTTTTAACTAATTAAACTATTTAAAACTATTTATGACTATCTAAACTATTTTCTGAATTTCAGACTGTATAAAGTTGAAGTATTTATATTTAAATCCTTGATTTGAAAGCGAATATGGTTAAATGATGTTATAATCTAAGTTGATATTTTGAAATAAAATTTGATTTATATAAACTGAATTATTTTCGAAAATCCAAGGTTTAAATGTTGAAATTGGAGTTGGTTTAATGAATTGTTTAAAGAATAAAAACGGAAATTTTAATGTTGAAAATTGAAATATAAATGAAATTTATCGAAATTGAATTATTGAAAATGTTTGAATATTTAAACTTTGAAATCTAGAAATTGAAGTGCTTTAAAATTATAATTCAAACATGAATTTGAAATCGATATAAATTGAAATGATTCTTGTGGGAATTTGAATTGAAAGAAAATTTAGTTTTGTTGAAATATGGATATGGTCCAGATTTATTGAAATGGAAGAAATAGTTTAAATTTGATATTAATTTCAAATTAATTATTTTAATATAAACTGTTTAGAAATATATTATTTTAAATTTAGATTTATTTAGATTTTCAAACCATTTTATATTAAAGTATATTAAACCTATTTCACTATTATAAATCATTTAAACTATTTAATCTATTTTAAGCTATTTAATCTATTTTGAAGTATTTTAAACTATTTTAATCTATTTTAAACTACTAAAACTATTTAAAAATATTTTAAAGTATTTTAAACCATTTTAACTATTAAAAACTATTTTAATCTACTTTAAACTATTAAAACCATTTAAAACTATTTTAAAGTATTTAAACCGTTTTAACTATTAAAAAATATTTTAATCTATTTTAAAACTATTTTAAGCCATTAAACTATTTTAAACTAATTAAACTATATTAAACTATTTATGACTATCTAAACTATTTTCCGAATTTCAGACTGTGTAAAGTTGAAGTGTTTATATTTAAATCCTTAATTTGAAAGCGAATATGGTTAAATGATGTTATAATCTAAGTTGGGATTTGGAATGATATTTCTAGTGAAATAACATATTCTGTGTAAATATGATTTCGAAAATGATATGATTTCAAAAGCGAATATGATTTCGAAAGTAAATATGATTCTGAAAGTGATATGTTTGAATCGAATATGATATTTTAATATCAATTATGAATTGATTTTTGAATGGTAAAAGAACCATCTGGTGTGAAATAAGCGTTTGGTTGTTAAAGAGACTGGGATCAGATATTGCCATACTCTCTGCCAATACCGAAAATCACTTTAACAACTGTGTACGTGGTGGAGATTCCAGAATGAAGTAGGATGGTTTGGCGAACGATTCTGTATGAGGTATTTACATAGCCCTGACTCCCGTGAGTCGGCTTGATGTGGCTAAAACATGAGCTATACCGGGCCAAGTGAGGTCGCACCTCCGATCGGGCACATTTCTTCGATACCATATTATGACTCTGTGATTGATTTGGTGGCAACCCCTCGATTTTGATTATGGGAGTATGTTCTAAGGTGGGCGGTATTAGCTGCTAGCCGTTACCACCAGTCCGCGAGTGCAAACGGTAGAAACCTACCCAGGCATTGACTCACGTGCCTTGTCACATGCCTTATCGCGCCCACTACGAGTTTGTTTTGTACCGTACCGTACCTATGGAGTGCCCTCTTGGTAAACCACCGGTTTGGTGGAGCTTACGGTACTGTATAGACTACGGGAATATAGAAAATATGTTAAGGGGGATATGGGTAACGCCTTAATTCTATTTAATACTTTACTTTATTGTAGACACTATTATTATAGCGTATTGTACTATGTATGTAGATAGTTTGATGGATCCTTAGGAGATAGAATCCCGAACATCTCTTAAGTTATTGCACTCACGTTGACACTGGATAGGAGATGTCAAACCCCATAAACATCTCTGACGCCATTACACTCATATTTATTTACTGTCGATTTAACTTACATAAGATCTTTTAATTTAGACTCGAGTGTTATGTCTTTTCAATTCGCTCGGGTCAGTCTGAGCTTTTCAGTTTATCGAAGACTGCTTTTTGGAGGACGAAGATAAAGATTTAGTACTATTATTATTTATTATATTTTCCACTGCATCATGTTGTTCCGCTGCATTATTTATTTATTTTTGTTGTATGTAACTCTGATCTGTATTGTAAAGGTGTAATCAAATGTTATTTATAAAACAGCTTCATGGACTGTTTATTTGATTATTATATTTTGTCATTCCGCTGTGAGATTCTTTGTTTGTTTTTCTTTCTTTTCTCTTCGTTTTCTTATTTGCCCCATAACAATACTCCCTTTTGAACGGTTGAGTCTGACATGTGTGGTTTATTGTCGATTTAAACTGTCCAAAAAGGTGGGTCGTTACATTTGGTATCAAAGCGAGGTTTAGCGATAACCTTAGCTTTGTGGGGTCTGACTCATTATAAATACGGTAATCATACCCTAGAATGAGTCGTTGAGTGTATATATATGAGAGAGCGTATTTTTTAGTGTTATAAAATGTTTTATATTGTTTTAATTTGTTATGTTTAGTATTTATAAATTCTGGTCGGTACGTAAGACGCTATGGCATCGATAGGGATTTTTAACCACTGAATAGGGAAGACCGACACAATATTGTTTTGAAATTTGGGTAAATGAAATAGTTTACCTAGTATTATATTTTTTATATAAATAGATAACTTTTATAAAGGATATAGTTGGATGTTATATGTTGTTTGTTAGGAAGTGAAAATTGTATAAACATTTGTTGTAAAATAAGATTACAAATAAAATGAATATAAACTGAGATCGAGAACTTAAGTTCTGGGACTTTGAAACTATTTTCAGGGATTTGGAATATGATATTAGTTTAATTTGGAAGTATTTTCTAATATAAATATTTCAATGTGATTTGAAAGAAAGTTTTAAAGGAATGTTTTAAAATAAATAAATTATGAGCTCCCCTCTCTGTCGTTGGAAAATAATTTCGATGATGAGTGCACGCATCATCGACATTTATTTTCAAGTTTCAAAGTGGGAAGACTACTGTAGTAGTTTTACTGCACATTCATTTTGATAAACAAATCTTAATTTTAATTCTCTGAAGTTTGATTTGATATATATAAGTTACGAGTATATATATATTATTTTAAAATGATTAAAATGGAACTCGGTGTTTAGTTCTTAAGTTTCTATAAATTAGAAATTAAAATTATTGTAATGAATGGAATTTTGACTATATTAATAATTGGAAATTTCTAAAATGAAAATATGAAATTTGATGTTAAAATGATAAATTAAATATATATAAGAAATTGAAAATCATTAACTTGTAGATATGAAAATTTAGAAGATGTAATTATTGAACCTTTTGTTAACTAAGATGAATAAGGTAAACTTGTGTAACATTCAATTCCATTCTACAAAACATATATATAACTTACCAAAATGTTAAAAGTTGAAATGTTAAATAGGAATATGTAATGGGATACTATACAAGTAAAACTTCAGTAATGAAGGTGTTCAATGAAATTACTTCTATAAATAAGAATTCTGATGTTATAAATTGTTATAAACTTAAGTTAATAATCTAAGATACTAGTAATTAAACTTAATAGAACAGTGAATACTGTAAGTAAATGATTATGAACTTAAGTAATGTTTGAAGCCAATTATAATTAAAGTAAATAGTAAAAGTGAATACTATATGTGGAAGAAATAAAAGTGAATAGAAAAAAATCTAAGTATGAGTTGCTTCACAAATGAATATTGATGTTTAAAAGGAAATCAAAGTAAATAATAAAATGCGAAGTAAACTGAAATAAATTGTATGTAATACTTAAATACTGAATTCATTGATTATTTTAAATAATTGAATGGAAGTAATTGATTATGTAAGTAAATGGATGTAAAGTAATGGAAATTAGCATTGGATGTATAAATGAGAAATGAAAAATTTGTAAGTAATAAATGTAAATTAATGGGAAAATAGCATGTATGAATGAAAAAAAAATGATGAAGGAACATTAAATGATATGAAAAGAAATTAATAAGAATGAACTTGAATAATACTTGAAATCATTGGTTGTTTTGTCTGTGGGATGGTTGGGAAATGATACTTCTAACTATATAAGATGTATGAATAATCTATTAAGTTTTATCTAAGACTATTGAGTGTATGGTATACTTAGTAGGTTATTTATCATTTTATAAGATTAAAAGTTTCTAAATCCGAACAAACCCTTTATTTTGGTTGCTATGGATGTATGATTGATTACTTTTATTGCATGTGATGATTGTATGGTTTTGATTGCAAGTGACTATTGTATGTTGTGACGATCTATTTTGTTATTAATTGAAACAACTTAAATATTTCTCTTTTACATAATTCTAACTCTTTGGATTATTTAAGTGAAATACAGGTTTATGGAAGCAATTGCTACCGCTTTTGGTTTCATAAATAAGCGTTGTTTGCCCGACAAATAGGTACGTTCTCGGATTACGATTTTATAGCGACATTATATTGTTTTTCCTGTGGTTTGAGATATTTTATTTTGAAATATGATATATATGTGTTATTATTAATATTATTTTTCTCCTGGATCTCTCCGTATAAAGGAGACTGCCGAAATTTTCCATGATTTTTGGACTTAGAAATTTTTTGTAAATGTTTTCAAACTTTTATTAACTTGAATATAAAAGGATTTAATTGTTTATAAATTGATATATTTTATTTAAATTATTCAATTATGTAAATTAATTGATTATAAATTTAATACTTTGAATAAGATATATTAATTCCTTAATTCCTTTTTCCCCTTCTTTTCCTTTTCGAGGATGAAAAGTTTTGAGTGGGGGAGAGGATAACGACCCTTAATTTTCGATAACTAAATTATTAATTAAATAAGTTTTGAAATTTAATGTTGTGAAAAACTAAAGATTTGAGATTTAATAAGGAGAGAAATAACTTGAATGTAATGGTAGTAATGTTGATATAAGGCCATTGAATTTTTTTTACACAATTTCAATAAATTGAAATAATTGTAAACCTAAAATTCAGTTATAAATTGCAAATAAGGAAATAAACCAAATGTTGTATTAATTGGTGAAATAATATGTAGTTAATTGTAATTGGATAAAGTCAGTGTTGTGTAAGTAGTTATAACATTTGTTTGTAGATAATAAACTTACAAATTTGATTAAATTAAGTAAAAGGTGACAATTGTTATATGTTACCTATTTATTTAATCTGTTGAATTAAATTGGAAATCGATTGCAATTAAATGAAATTAAATATTACATTAATATGAATTAAGTTGATAATCGTAAAATATTTGTGCAGTAAGATATAAACCAATTTTAATTATATCCATTAGATACTGATTGATTGAATGATAAGATTGAAATCAAATTTAATCAATTTATTGGAATTTAAATTAATAATCAATGAATCTATTTCAATTGGGATTTAAACGCTATAATTAGTGCAATAATTAATGTTGAATTTGACATGGGAAAGTGGTTTTAAAATTATTTTTAATTTCTGTGTAATTAGAAATGGTAAAATTTGTTGATTTTAAAAGTTGGATTAAAAAGTGAATTAATTAATTTAATAATAATTTATTTAATTAACGTGAAAATAGCCATTTTGGCCACTGTCTCGGATTTCGACGAAACTAGTTTCATCGGATCTGTAATGGTGAATTATTGTAGAATTTCAAGTTTCGTAGCGATCAGACTTGTCGTTTGATCGTACGGACTCGAAACGCGTAGAAATCAATTTAATTGAATTCAATTGAAATAAGATGATTTTAATAGCTAACTTCTTCATATGATGGAATTAGGTTTTGAAACCTATTCCATTGAGTTTAAAAATATCAAAAACATCTATTTTGATATATGGGATGCCCACTTTCGTTTCGGAAGCGAAACGGGCTTTTCGGGTCGTTATTGTCGTTCGTACCAATTCGATACGCGTTCAATTTTCTTATCGGGATTTGTTCATATAAATAGATCTTTCTAAACCCTAGCAGCCTTTCTATTCCTTATTTCAGTATGTACAATTCCATCTATCTGCTTCTCATCTCAATGGTAGAAACATATTCCAATTTCAAAACCCTATTCCAATTTCAAATTCAATTTCAAAATCAAACTCCTTACAACTCTAACATATTATATACCGTTCCGAAGCTCTCGACGAGTGTAATTCATTGATGCTATTCATTTTTTGATTTGAATCACTGTTTGATTAGAAATTGAGGATGAATTTCAACCGTCCATATTAGGGTTTCGATTGTTTAACGGTGGATCTACGTCCAGGGGTTGATCGGATGGCATGGGTGTGTTGCTATCGTCGAGTAGCATGCATCTGGGCAGTCGCTCATCTCAAAGTGGTCGGAGTTCATCATTTTTGGCCATGGAAGGTCGTACGGTAGTGGAGGGCCGTGTGGGGCTGGAGGTGGCTGCGTTGGGTGGCCAAGGGGCGGCTTGAGGTGGAGTGGTCGGCGGTGGTGCCTGATTGAGCTGGAGGTTGGCGTGGGCGGGGCAAAAATTTGGGGAACTTGGACGTTGCTTGGCGGCCGTGAGTTGAAGCAGGCGATCACGTGATTAGGGTTGAGTGAGAAAGAGGATGCATGATGACGTGTCTTTGTGGGTACGTGTATTCTTTTTTTGTTTTATTTTAATTTACAATTTTTTTCGAACGTTCTAATCAGCATAACTTTTACGTACGAGGTCCGATTCATGCGCGGTTTGTTTTGTTGAGATCGTATCAAAATTTTGGATGTTTTGGAACAGGTTTGGATGAATTCTGAGACTATTGAATTTTGAGCCTTATTTTGGATTTCAAATCTATTTGAAATCAAAAGTGAGTGTTTTAACCCACTCACAACTACTAAATTATCTTATGTTAGTTAAATTAAATTTATGATGTGATTAGAAGTCGATTGATTGATGTTTGATATATTTAAATTGTCATTCTAGTTAAATATGACTTTATTTGAATTTAAATGCCATTTAATTTAATATTGAATTTTAAATTGCCTGTTAATACCTATTATTGATAATCAGTCAATTGTTGTTATTTATTTGTTGATCTGAATGGTGATTGTGATGGATGTTTGATTTTTGATATTGGATGACTAGATGTTATATGTATATTGTTATAACACTGTAAGTTCCCTTAGTTATTGCTAGAAAAATCACTATGGTTTGAAATGATACATACCTGAACGATCTGATAGATTATGGATAAATCGTTATGGGTAGAAATGACAGACTCAAGCAATTTTATGGATATGAAATTAAATTCGAGATTGGCGGTTGAAATGATATATAACCGTAAATTTTAATTTATTATGGGTTGAAATGATATATACCCGTATCACTTGACCATAGGGTAGAAAATTATATACGGACACCGGATTGGTTAAATTAAATGATTTTAAATCTTTAAAATTTGAATTCGGTTAAATAATATTTTGAAATAAAATTTGATTTATATAAACTGAATTATTTTCAAAAATCCAATCTTTAAATGTTGAAATTGGAGTTGGTTTAATGAATTGTTTAAAGAATAAAAATGGAAATTTCAAAGTTGAAATTTGAAATATAAATGAAATTTATCGAAATTGAGTTATTGAAAATGTTTGAATATTTAAACTTTAAAATCTTGAAATTGAAGTGCTTTAAAATTGTAATTCAAACATGAATTTGAAATCGATATAAATTGAAATAATTCTTATGGGAATTTAAATTGAAAGAAAATTTAGTTTTGTTGAAATCTGGATATGGTCCAGGTTTGTTGAAATGGAGGAAATAGTTTAAATTTGATATTAATTTCGAATTAATTATTTTAATATAAACTATTTAGAAATATAATATTTTAAATTCAGATTTATTTAGATTTTCAAACCATTTTATATTAAAGTATATTAAACCTATTTAACTATTTTAAATCATTTAAACTATTTAATCTATTTTAAGCTACTTAATCTATTTTAAAGTATTTTAAACTATTTTAATCTATTTTAAACTATTAAAACCATTTAAAACTATTTTAAAGTATTTTAAACCATTTTAACTATTAAAAAATATTTTAATCTATTTTAAACTATTAAAACCATTTAAAACTATTTTAAAGTATTTAAACCATTTTAATTATTAACAACTATTTTAATCTATTTTAAAACTATTTTAAAGTATTTAAAACTATTTTTAACTAATTAAACTATTTTAAACTATTTAAAACTATTTATGACTATGTAAACTATTTTCTGAATTTCAGACTGTATAAAGTTGAAGTGTTTATATTTAAATCCTTGATTTGAAAGCGAATATGGTTAAATGATGTTATAATCTAAGTTGAGATTTGAAATGATATTTTCTAGCGAAATAACATATTTTGAGTAAATATGATTTCGAAAATGATATGATTTCAAAAGCGAATATGATTTCGAAAGTAGATATGATTTTGAAAGTGATATGTTTGAATCGAATATGATATTTTGATATCAATTATTAATTGATTTTTGAAAGGTAAAAGAACCATCTGGTGTGAAATAAGCGTTTGGTTGTTAAAGAGATCGGGATAGGGTACTGCCATACTCTCTGCCAATACCGAAAACCACTTTAACAACTGTGTACGTGATGGAGATTCCAGAATGAAGTAGGATGGTTTGGCGAATGATTCTATATGAGGTATTTACATAGCCCTGACTCCCGTGAGTCAGCTTGATGTGGCTAAAACAGGAGCTATACCGGGCCAAGTGAGGTCGCACCTCCGATCGGGCACATTTCTTCGATACCTTATTATGACTCTGTGATTGATTTGGTGGCCACCCCTCGATTTTGATTATGGGAGTGTGTTTCGAGGTAGGCAGTAGTAGCTGATAGCCATTACCACCGGTCCGCGAGTGAAAACGGTAGAAACATACCCTGGCATTGCCTCACGTGCCTTGTCACATGCTTTATCACGCCCACTATGAGTTTGTTTCGTACTATACCTATGGAGTTCCCTATGGGTAAACAACCGATTTGGTGGAGCTTACGGTACTGTATAGACTACGGGAATATAGAAAATGTGTTAAAGGGGATATGGGTAACTTCTTAATGCTATTTTAATACTTTACTTTACTGTAGACACTATTATAATACTATATTGTACTATGTATGTAGATAGTTTGATGGATCCTTAGGAGATGGAATCCCGAACATCTCTTAAGTTATTGCACTCACATTGACACTGGATAGGATATGTCAAACCCCGTAAACATCTCTGATGCCGTTACACTCATATTTATTTACTGTCGATTTAACTTACATAAGATCTTTTAGTTTTCACTCGAGTGTTTTGTGTTTTCAATTCGCTCGGGTCAGTTTGAGCTTTTTAGTTTATCGAAGACTGCTTTCTGGAGGACGAAGATGAAGATTTAGTACTATTATTATTTATTATATTATTTCCACTACATCATGTTGTTCCGCTGCATTATTTATTTATTTCTGTTGTATGTAACTCTAATCTGTATTGTAAAGGTGTAATCAAATGTTATTTGTAAAACAGCTTCACGAACTATTTATTTGATTATTATATTTTGTCATTCCGCTGTGAGATTCTGTATTTGTTTTTCTTTCATTTCTCTTCCTTTTCTTATTTACTCCATAACAATCCTCCCTTTTGAACGGTTGAGTCTGACATGTGTGGTTTATTATCTATTTAAACTGTTCAAAAAGGTGGGTCGTTACACCACAAGTCTTTTATGTTTCACTAAACCTTAAGCAAAACATAGAACTCTTTCGACTTCACTAGTAGGTGTTAGGACTCATGTATCTTGGGATTCCGACCATGAGGAAAGCTCAACAAATCATACTTCCATATATGATGGATAACTCTTTATCGGTTGTATCATATACAACTCCTAATCCATGGTTCCTTCTTCTAGTCCTACCTTTACCTGAAGGAAAGCTCAACAAGTAGGACTATTCCCTTGGAACTATCATTTTGCAATGGCCTAAGTATAATGCATATGCTTTGAGGAAAGCTCAGTAAAGATGTGCATTTGTCTTACCTCATCTATTTAGTATATTAGTAGTACTACACATAACATACCTAGCTTGAGGAAAGCTCAACAACTAAGGAGTATGCAAGTAATCTATTAATATATAAATGATAGAGGACCACTTTATAATAAAGATTCATAATCTTCGATATATTATATCAAGTGATATTGACTTATGGAATAATGTATTTCTTAGGAGACACCCTCATGATTAAAGTGTTAGACACATCTGAAATTATGGTATACGTACAATACATATGTATTTATCCCTTAAGTTTGTTTTGGGTCTCTTTAATGTTTCACATTTAGTTTATACATTCATATTATATAACTTTTATATTTCATATTACTTATATAATAATCTTATAATATTGTATTAATTAACTCTTTTTTATTTATTTTTTAATTATTTAACATTTTAATTAATTTTATTTTAATTTAATATAACATTTATATTAAATTCTTATTACATACTATAACCTTTATAGTATTACACATACACCTTATATATATGTATAATCATTTCATTAAATAACCTTTAATTAATTAACTTAATCAATTAACCTTTAATTAAGTTATTTAATTAATTAACCTTTAATTAATTAACCATTAATTAATTAATTTAATTTAATTTTAATTAAATTATATTAATTTCAAAATTAAATTCATATACATACATGTATACTTATGTTATTTTAAACATTTTAAAACAACATAACATATATCATAATATATAAAACATGCATACATTTATTAATTAATTAACTTATTTAATTAATTTACTTTATTAACCCAATTAATAAATTTTAAAATTTTAAAATTTAATATATATATTTTCAAACATTTTGAAAATTTTATTATATTATAACTATTATAATATATTTATATCTTATTTTAAATTTAACTTTTAAATTTAAAATCTTATACTTTTATTTTCAAACAATTTTGAAAAATTATATTATAACATTTACAATATCTTTCTTATTTTAAATTTAACTTTTTAAATTTAAACCTTTTACTTTTAATTTCAAAACATTTTTGAAATTAGCCTAAGGCCCAATTCAAACTGGGCCTTTTCTATTAGGGATAATCTCTTGGTGTGAGCTTAATAGTTAACCTTAATATGACTAATTTAGACTGCATGGGCTATTTGGTTCTGATATCATTGTTGGAACTAGGGCTGCCCACAGTTGAAGTTATGGGTAAATTTTAATTTTTTTTTACATTATTGGATCTTTTTTAGGCATATAAGGTCTAATTTATTTAGAATATTTCTAAATTTAGTTTAAATAGAATAATGTATTTTATTTAAATTCATAATTTTTGTTTGAAACTTATTTAATTTATTTTCAATTATTATATAAGTATACATATGTATCATACACATATGTAAATATGTGTGCATGTGTAAAATGATATTCCATGCATTGTATAACATGCCCATATATAAATGTTCGGATTTACATCACAACGGACATATTAGCTCATTCTATATGTATTCTATGTTGTCCAAATATGTGCATATACTTATAGTTATAAGTATCCAAGTAATTATATATAAATATACATACATACATGCATACATATATATATTATGAAATACATTATAAATATAAATATAAATATATATATATATTATAAATAATACAATTTTCAAATACATAATCTTATTTTTAAAAAGAAAATGGCGATCACATCAAGCATTTTCGAAACCCTAGCCAACGAATTGAAGAGGATGACGGTGATGGATGAAAGGAAGTGAAGAGGAAGGGGAAAGAGAAACAAACGTTTATGAAGGCACTGAAAACACCCTAGTCAACCTATCCAGAACCCTAAATCATGGGTCGAAGCATTGGTAACAAAATCGAGATAAAAGGCAAAGTTAATTTTTTTGAACCTCAATCGGATGGCAAAGTATCATATCAACTGATAGATAACAAGGACTATGAAGAATCCAAAAGCATGTGGAAAAACTCGATCTATGTCTACATGGCAGGTAAAAGACCATATTTTGTCTATTTTAATGCTTACATCAAAAGAGTATGAACCCTAAAAGTTCATGGGATATTTTTCTGAGAGATAATGGATTTTACTTGATCAAATTTCAACGGGAAGATGATTATTATCAGATTCTCAAAGGGGGTCCATGGTTCATGGATAACAAATTGATCTTCATGTGTAACGGGAAAGCATATTTCACTTTTGAATGTGCTATGCTTATAACTTATCCAGTTTGGATTAAATTCAATAATCTAAACTTAGCACTATGGAACATGAGATGTATTAGTAAACTCGCAAGTTTAGTAGGTTTAGCCTCTAGACATAGATGAAAATACCAGACTAGTGAAATGTATCAAATATGCGCGTATATTAGTAGAAATTAATGCAAGTTCAGGTCTCCCTAAAATAGTTAAAGCCATTGATAAACAGAGGAATGTCTATGTGTAGGAAGCGGAATATGAATTTGTGCCTCCCCGATGTAGTGATTGTAAATTTTTTGGTCATAGTAGCCAACATTGTAACATTAACATAGATAAACCAATGTAGATTTGGGTGGAAAAGACAAAAAAGATCACCACAAAAATAGCAACAAACGATCATCCTGAGACTAGTGGTTCAAAAGATGAGGCAACAACAAAAAATAACACACAAGATGGTGTAGTTAGTGATACCCACCTAACGTATAAACAACCTATAGTCAATTAGTTGGGCTTTCCAACTCAGGATCAGAATCAATAGAGAGCCCCCTTGACGTAGATCATTCTATAGAACATGGTTTGGCTAAACCATCTGATGATAGTCCAGCAAAGGAGGAGGAGGTGTTGCCTGAATCTATGAAGGAAATACATCAGTTGAACACACACTTGGAATCATCTGAAGAAGAGGAAGATAAAGAGGAAGAAAACATTAGTATTTACACTGAAGCAAATGTGGAATATGATAAACAATTCACATTAAAAAAGGGAAAGCTGCAGATAAATCAGTAATGATAAGTTCTGCTCTTATCACTAGGAGCAAATCTATCAACAATTAATGTCTATCATCTGCTGGAATGTGCGAGGTCTATATAATGACACACGTTAGTTATACCTCCACAATATCAAGGCCAAGTTTAGGCCTTCTGTCTTAGTTGTGTTAGAAAATAAATTCACTGAAGAGAATATGGAAATGTTTAAAAGTCACATGGGGGAACATTGGACTTTAATTCATAATAGTACTAGCCAAATTAAGGGTAGATTTATGATATTTTGGGAAAATAATATATGGGCCGGTATAGTTGTTAATAAGGATGGTCAACAGATTTCGATGCATTTTAAAAATATAGGTGGTTAGATATCATCATCACTTTTGTTTATGATAGAAATCTTGCTCCAGAAAGAACTATTCTACGGAATTAACTTATAACAAACTCCAAAATCATCACTCAACCTTGGTTGGTTATTGGAGATTTTAATGCAGTGCTTAGTACTAATGAAAAGAAAGGAGATCGTACATTGAAGCTCTCCTAGGTTGCTGAATTTAATAATTGTGTGCTTGCAAGTGGTCTTGTGGAGGCATTCCATTCTAGCCTGAAATATACATGGAGGAGTGGTGAGGCCAAAAAGATAACTTCAAGATTGGACAGGGCTTTGCGTAATGCATAATTATTTAATAAGATTCCTAATGTAAAAATTACTGTACTTCTTAGCTCTACCAGTGATCATTATCCCTTTCTTATTCAATTTAATGATGATGCTAATAATCCAAAGGAAAAACCATTTAGATATGCTAATAATTGGAATCTAATAAAGGGTTATAATGAAGCAGTAGATTGCAATGCAGTTCACATTTCTCAAGGTACCCAAATGTATCAATATGTTATGTTGGTTAAAATGATGAAGAATAGACAGAAGGAATGGAACCGGAGAAGACCAAAGCATAATGATGAGATAATAAATATTCAAAGCAAATTAGAAGATATTCAATTACAATTGGATTATGACCCTCTACATGAAGAACTCAATGCTAATTTCTATTCTCTTCAAAGGAAATTTAAAGATAAACCTAAAAAGCAAGTTTCTGATCTTAAACAAAAAGCTAAAGAAAAATGGCCTTTGTAGGGAGATGAATGCAGTAATTTTTTTACACTAAAATCTCACAAAGGCAGCATCATAATAATTTGCTTAATTGTCTTAATGAGCAGGGGAACTCTTTAAAAAATATTAAAGAAATTGAGGTCAAAGAAATTGCTTACTTTTCAGAACTATACAATGGGGATTGTGAGCAAAACTTACTAGTTGTACAGAGTAGACGAAGAATCTCCAAAGAAGGTTGTGCCATGCTGACAGCTCAGGTTTTGGAAAGGGAACCGAAGAGAGCAACTTTCTCCATCCATAATGATTCCGGTTCGAGACTAGATGGAATGGGGGCATCCTTCTTCAAAGTGAATTGACCTAAAAGATCATATGTTAAAGGCTTACCAAGAAGCATTTGATACTGGTGAGCTCATTCAAGAAATTAATCACACTTTTATCTCACTCATCCTTAAGGTTAATAAACCAGACAGAATAGAAGAGTACAGGACTATTGCTTGTTGTAATGTCACTTATAAAATTCTTAGCTAAATCATATGCATGAGACTGAACAAAGTGTTGTGAGATTTGATCTCCCAATGTCAAAGTGCTTTCATTAAGGGTAGATTTATTTTAGAAAATTCTTTTACGGCTCATGAGTTAATTAGAGACTTCAATAAACAAGGAGTAGATAAATTATGCTTAAAAGGAGATTTACATAAAGCATATTATAAAGTTAACAGAAAAATTACTATTCATATGGTAAAATCTATGGGACTTCCAGATAAGCTCCTAAAGCTAATTGTTCACTATCTCAATACTCCTACATATTCTATTCTTATTAATGGAACTCCCAAAGGTTACATTCAAAGCAATAGATGGATTAGACAGGGTGACCCTTTATCCTTCTATCTGTTTGTTGTTTCTATGGAGTGGTTCTCCCTTCAGATGGAACTAGCATCTTTACACAATAAAATCAGTCCATTATATAATCTACAGCCTATGGTCTTCCACCTTATATATGCTGATGATCTCATTATTGTGACCAAAGCCAGTCAAACCACTATTGATAAAATCAAAGAATATTTAAAGATTTAGAAAAGACAACTAGGTTGAAGCTTAATGAGCTTAAAACTAAATTTTACTTCAACAAGTTTTGTAAGGATAAACACAATCTACTAAGAAGAATTGGAGTTGCAGAGGGTTCTCTTCCGTTCAAATATTTGGTTGTTCCTCTATTAGACAATACTATCACTGATGCTCAATGTGGGAAATTGGTGGATAATATATGAGAGAAACTACAGGGATGGAGGTCAAAGTTTCTGCCTTTTGCTGGAAGAATTGAGCTAGTTCACATAGTTATTACCTCGAAAGGTAGATTTTGGTTGTAGTCATTTCAAATCCTAGATTGCTCTATTGCAAAAATTAATGCCGTTTGTGCAAATTTCATTTGGAGGGGTGGATTACATAAAGTCAACTACAAAGATCTCTACAAACCAAAGAAGGAAGGAGGTGTGGGCCTCAAAAATCTATTTAAACTGAAAAAAATTTATGGACTTAAATTGGCCTTGAAAATTTTGGTCTCCAACAACCTATGGGCAAAATCGGTGAGAGGCAAATATCTTAAAGACAACTTTTGGACCATTAAAATTGATAATAATGCTTCTATAACTTGGAAGAACATTTTGAAACTTAGGGATGAGTTAAAACCTCTAATTGAAAGACATTGCCAATGGTGAAAATACTGATCTCTAGATGGACCCATGGCTCAACAATAAAAGCTTTATAGACAGAATGGGATGGGAAGGCTTTTCTGCATATGGAACTCCAATTTGCAGGGTGGCGAGTATCATTAATGGAATAGAATGGGATTGTGATAAGCAGCTTCTCACAAGGAATTTCAAGCAGGAATTACAGGGGTTCCATATATATAGGGACATAACTGAAGACTTATGGGCTTGGAAAGGTATAGTTAATGGTCAATTTAAAATCAACAAGGCATTAGAAGACACTAGGGGTAAATACCCAAATTTACCTTGGCACAAACAGGTATGGAGTTGATCAAATAATCCTAAAATGGCTCATACTCTCTACATAGCACCGACGAATAAACTACCTACTAAAGACCATCTTCACAATTGGGGGATACTAGAAGACATGACTTGCAACTTATGTAATAGGGAAACAAAAACTCATGAACACTTATTTTTTTACTGTCCTTTTAGTAAGAGAATCTGGAGCATCAAAAAACTCAAGTGTATTCAAACCGACAGAGTTAACTCTTTAAAGGAGGAGGTGAATTACTTGAACGAGTGGTCCACATGTTGAACTTGATGTAAGAATTGATCAAAATTGGCCTCACAACCATCGTTTGGCACCTTTGGAGAGAGCGAAATGACCGGACTTTTAACAACAAAAAAAGAAGTGTTAACTCTTACCACTCAAATTAATCGAGACATCGGTATCATTATTGGGAGAATCCCAAGAAGAAAATTTACCAGCTTAACGGTACAAGAAGTACAAGCATTGGAGAGGATGAGCTGGATGGTAGCAAGCGGAGAAAATCGACCAAAGAATTGGGAGCCGACATAGTTGATTCTCTGAACCCTAAAGAAGGAATGTTTAAGTTAAAGTATAACCGATTTTGTATTTATCTGGTTGTAATTTCGGATGTACTTGCTTTGGGCCGCATTGCCCATTTGAGGTTGCAATAATATTAAGCAAGTTTCATATATATATATATATATATATATATATATATTATAAATAACAATTAACATACATATATATATATACATATAAAATCATATATTTAAGAAAATAAATTATTTAATTTAATTATATATACATATGATTTAAAGTAAATAATTATGATATATATATATAAATAATAATTAAATGTAAGTTTGTATTATAATAAATAAATAAATATATATATATATATATAATTAAAATTTTATTTATTTTAATATTCCAATTCGAAATCATTATAGATCAAAATATTTTATAATTTTAATATATTAATATATATTTATTATGAATTGATTAATCAAACTATCATAAATAAATAATATAAAATAAAAATATAATAAAACATCAAATTTAAAAATTTTCAAAAATCAAGAATAATATTTTAATTGTTGCAAAATTTTTCCAGATTTTTCAGAGTAAATATTATATTTTTAATTATTTAAATACTAAACAACCGATTTTTAGGTTAATTTTTAAAAATATAAATACTAATTCAAACAATATGAAATTGTTTTTGACATCTTCTGAAATGGTGTACTAATTTTAAAAATTTTAATTTGAATTTTAAAAATAAATTTATTTTATATGAATTTATTAAATCTTGCATAATTAGATAATGATAAAAAATATCTAATAATAATAGAAAAATTATTTTCGGCTGTTAAAATTCGTAATTATTTTAAAGAAATATTATAAAATTATTGGATCAAATTATATATATATATATATGCTTTGATATAAATTGTGTAAATAAATTGATGTATGTATGTATGTATTAATGAAATATTGAAATAAAATACATTTATTTGGTATTGGGCGTTAGATTATTAGCAATTTATGTGTATGCATGAGAACATTAAACTTGTGCAAATAACCAATCATTATTGTGACAACAATATTACCTATAGAATTCTCACCTAATTAACCAAGCAATAATAACACACACACACACACAAAGATGTACTAGTTACCCATAACTGTTGCCCTGAAGTCCATGTTGAAAAGATGAATCATCTTCCTTTGGAAATTTCCTCGATTCGTCAGATTGCTAGTTTTGAAACGCAGACCTTTCGCTATCAAATAGCTATCCATTTGAAGTGATTTGAATTGAGATCTGATTAAAAATTTTATAGGTATGGTTCGGCCTCCATTAGGATGGAAGAGGCAGCAAAAATGTATTTTGAAGTTAGGTTTAAAGATGGTTTAAAAATAGTTGAATGAGAGAGAAAATAAGGTAGTATCTTATTCTCACTTAATCTCAGTCATACATTTTAAAAACCCAACTCACCATATTTTTGCCTCCCCTATGCTATGTCATTGCAGCCGAACCATGCCTTAAACAACATGGGCCAATAATCCATTTAATTCCAATTAAATCCAATTTAATTTGTCATCGATATCTCATATGGATCGACATATTTATAACTATTACAAATATATATATTTCTCAAATCATATTCAAATTTTATAATTAATATTTCATAAAGATTAATTAATTAAATTAATTTATAACAATTATAAACTAATCGTTTGGTCTAAAGAAAATTCCTCATTTTTGTTGTGTAACACTTGAGTGTAAATTCGGTCAGCAATTAACATCGAACTATTCGAATTTTAACATTCACACACGACTTAGCAGGTGCTATGATATTATGGCCAAATTTATTGCTTACCTAGTTTCGATAAAATCCAATTTTAGTTTAACAGGCATTACCTGGTTGTGATATTTATTCACACTAATTCTCTTCGTTAAAATTATATTACTCTGGACTTATAGAATTTGGTAATGGTCAAAATTCCAATATCATCCATAGTCGACTCTATAGTCCAAATACAAAGTCCATAGTTCAATAATATTTATTATTATTAACCGAAATACTCTGGCTAGAGACATTGACTTTGAGTTGAATTGAGTTGACCGTGATACTAACCCCATATAACCGAGGAGACGAATCCTCTCTTGAATAGTGCTTCACTTCCAATACTTCCACTCGATCTAACTATAGTCACTCGATGGATGCTATCCCATAATTTGACAAGGATCTTTCATATTGAAGATCCACGTTATTCTCAAGTAGAGAGAACTGTGTAAATCAGTCACATCTATATTTATGTTTGACCTTACTTATATTAACCAATAGAAAACTATCGAGTGAGTCGTTCTATAGTTATCCAATAACTATTAGTACATAACCCTTAGGTGCCGTAGCAGCTATAAGTAATACACTGCCCAACATTTGGAGAGAGTTACGTACTCTAGTCTCAATGGACACATCGACGATGCATCTTAACTAGGAATATTTAAAATGGTATATTTATTTTTATTGTGATAAATTACTCACGGTTACAACACTTTGTAACTATTATTACAAAACATACCATTTATGAATTTTCTATTAAATATAATTTAATTAAATTAATTAATATAATCACATATATCAAGTATATTGTGGAAAGAAAATACCTTTTATTTCAAACAAGATTGGTCAACGAGTTAGATATATGTAACAAATTACATATTTGCGCTTAGTTTACAATATATGTATATTGTTTTTATGTGTGTGTGTATATATTACTATAGATATCTTTATACAAATAATACACATATATTACAATATATTTGAACACACACACACACAGATACACACACATGCATACGTATGCATGTATGTATGCGTGTATGTGTGTATTAGGCCTTTATATTCCTGATGTTCATATGAAATTGTCATATGCATATGTAAGTATAATATCATATATGTACAATAGATAAAATCCCAATATCTACATGTATATATATTGTAATACACATGTTTATGCTTTATTATACTATTATGTCATGTTGTTGAATATAGACATGATAAATTCAAATAAACATTTAATCAAATTAATTAATATGATTAATTGTGCTATAAAATAATTTAAATAAAATACGATTTAAGTTAACAAATAGATTGGGTCCAATGCTACTTAATAGACTTCATAAGCCCATTAAGATCCTAATAGGAATTATTTTTGAAATTTACCCATTTCACTCCCATGAAATGGACCGGGTTCCAAAAATGTTATAAGGGCGATGTTGGTCTATTTTAATGACCCGCAAATTCGATGATTATAATATTAAAGTAATTAAAAATGAATTTTAATAAAAAAAAGTACATTGGGTATCATGTTTATAACCGCTACAAAGGTCTTTCTGAGCTGATGTGGTTGATATACAATTTTAATGCATTTGGAGTTATGGTTTGCGAAATTGAGGCATTGTAGAGGTTAAATCAGATACGCATGCACTTTAGGACCAAACAGTTACATACAACTAAACCCTCCACATTGCCTATATAATTAATGCATAGAAGTCCTAAGAGGTTACACATCAATCTCTCTTCCAAAATCCTGAAATGCTTCTTTATCTTATTTTAATAGTGGATAATTTTCACTAATTACAAATTGTTTTAAAAATCAAAGTGTTTGATACACATAGAATTATATATCGTTATGAAACTCTCGACGAATGGAGTTAACACGTGATGTCCATTTGTTGAAAGAGTGCTCGACTCAACTGGAAATCGCGTCAAAGTTATTGGCTGTGAAACCCTAGCGGTGATTCGAGATTTCCGATTTAGAGGTCGATTGACAAAATTGAAGGTATATATTTGTATGGCTTAGAAGGAATGAAGGCACTGATTTTGGGCAGCAGCGGCTTTAACTAAAGCCAAAAAGGGTGGTCGGGTTTGGTAGCTCTAGCGACGAGGATCATGGCTATTCTTCGGTTTTGGGAATTGAGGTCGAAGCTAGGAGAATTTGCTTGTCAAAGAAGGATGCAATGGCCGAAATATGTGTGTAACGACTTGTAATTTCGCTACTTCAAAAATAAGAGATTTCTTTCTTTTTAAATTTAAAAGGAATTTAAATCTTAAATAAATGGGTTTAAATATTTATTTGATAAGTTAAATTTTATTTAAAACATCTAAAAAAGATAATAAAAATATGTTAATAATCGTTTTACAAAAATAACCAAAATTTGTCGTATTTTGTCAGTTTTACATACACTATAAAATTAAAGATTTTGATATTATTCAAATACGATTTTAAAATATGAATAGACATGTTTTAATTTATTTAAAGTACAGAAAAATTCATTTTAAAATTTGGTTTACATCAATATATAGCTTAACAAAAACGTCAAATTTTGACTGTAAAATTTGTCGACAAAAACATCGTTTTCAACCGAAACAAGTTGTCGACAAGTTGTTGCAACTTGATACATTTTCTAACATATAAATACAAGTTTAAAAACTATTTAAACATTCTACATTTAGCACTATAGACAAAAAGAGTTTACTTTTGAAAATATTTACATAAATAAAAGAAAATGATAAAGATAATGAAAATACATGATTTGATAAAAAGGTGCAAAAGTAAACAAATAAAACAACATCATTACTTAACTTTATTTTCTCTTACACATGATATAACTTATACACCTTGAATTCAAGCAAATGGAAAGTGAAAAGATAACTAATTAAAGGAATTAATGACACATATGCTCACCATTAATGCAAATCAAATCAATGCAAAAGTCTTCTCTTTAAAATACAAAATTTAAGAAAGAAAGGATAAGTAATCATTCCTATTTTTACCATCACCATTAATGCATATCAAATCTCTCTTTTCACATAAGAGAAAATGTATATTTAAATTTAAAAATAAAGAAGGTATTAATGTCATTTACCACCAAAATCTCCACTTATAAATACAACCTCAAACCCCTCCATTTCCACTTCACTTTCATTTCACAAAATTTCCAAAATCCTTCACTAATTCCTCCATTTCTCTTCTACCATCAAGCTATCACTTCCACATCACCACACCATCGCCTTACCTCCTCCCTCGACCTAGGCCGAGCCCAAAAGACCCAAACCCAAGCCAAACATCCACCTTCCCACCTCCTACACCCACCTACCCTCGGCCACACCCCCAAAACCAAGCACACCCAAGGCCGTGTCCCTCCTACACACCAAGGCCGAACCCGAAACCTACCTACCCAAGCACCTACAATCCGTACCCTCCTCCACACTCACATACTCAAGGCCGTACACCTCTTCTCCTCCAAAGCTCACGTCCATATAAAAAAAAGAAGAAAAGAAAATGAAAGGAAAACAAAAGTGGTTCAGAAAGAAAATAAGTTAGGGCGAGGATTCAAGACGTTTAGGAAAAGCGCATTTGTTCGAAAAGCACGTAGCCTACGAATAAGTTTGACGGAGTAGATATGAAGGTGAGAAATTGTCATCGCTTTTGAATTTATATTTTGGTTATGTTAAAGCAATCATATTTATATCCTTATGACATATGAATGTTTATTTGATTGTTAATATAGATGATTTGATAGTTGGTTAGATAATTGAATTGTGATAATATATCCCGTTGTGGTATTAATAGTGAATGTTGGATTTGAAATCATATGTTATGTGATTTGTTGAATGGATGTTATGTTAGTGATGAATATGGATATTGGTTATGTTCATTTTGATTAAGTGATCCTTTGTTAATAAGATAATATTTTAGTGATATGAGATATTTTGGAAAAATAAGTCTCTTTTCAATTAGAAGTGAAATTAAAGTAAAAATAAAAGAGAATTTGAAATTTGAAGTGAATCGAATTTAAAAAGGATAATTAAATTGAAATTGAAATTGAGATGAATAATGAAATTGAAATTGAAATCGATTTTGAAAATTTAAGTTTAGTTTCAGATTGAATTGAAGTTTAAATTGAAATTAAATTTGAAATCTAAGTTTTAAATATGTTTAATTTGAAGTTAGAATTGAAATTGAATTTAAAATTTTAATATTAAAATAATGTGAATATAATAATATTATAATATGGTAATAGTGAAATATATTTTAAATACTTTAAAAGGTGAAAATATTGATTTATAATGATTTAATAAGTGATAGAATTCAATTTGAATAAATTATTTCAAATATTGGAAAATAAGTTAAAACAAGGTGCGTCGCGCAACGGTAGTTCGCGATTTCGCGCCAAAAAGTTCAAATGAGTGTATATAGTGGAATATAGCTCGGAATTCTTCGAGATAAGAAAATTCCGGACTGTTATACCTATATCTTCTAAACGAAGAAAGAAAATCAAAATTTTGTTGAGTATATTTTGAATTAAGTCCAAATCAATTTTCTAAAAAAATCGCGCTAGTGTAGTTAAGTGACCATAATAGGAAATCTATTTAAATGAACGTTTTTAATATTGGAAACATATGAAATAAATTTGATAAATCTATTTAATTGGTTTAAAAGAATTTGGATTGGAAAATATGAATTATGGAATGTTTAAAAGTGGATTTAAACAAATAAGCTTATATAGCACTTTCCGCAACACTTTTATGCTGCGAATGGTATAACTTTTTGAAAATAAGTTTAAATGTAACGATTTTTCCCAGAATAAATTGTGAATATTTTTAAAGGAAAGTTAAGCGTTTTAAAAATAATTGGGAATCTTTATGATCAATTTCAAAATAAAGTTGATAACTGAGTATGCGGAAACGACTAGTACATTTGTCCCGCTTGTGAGATCTGGGAAGATAAAACAAGGTGTTTAACTAAGGTTAGGGATGGAGCAACCAGTGCCCTGAACTTACCTGGCCTGTGTTTTCTTTACTTAGGCGAGGGGTGGAACAGATCGAAAGGAAAGCCCGGATGCTCTAAGATAAAAAGATTGTATTAAGTTTTCCAAAATAAAAGAAGATTAGTATTATCAAATTTAACAATCTCCAAAATGAACAAACTATGACTTGGATTGATAGAGATAATATTCTTATACTTGGTATTGAAATCGAAGAGGGAACTCCTCCTATTCGTGGAATTTAAAAGGTGATTTCACTGTTATTCCACCCATAGCACTTTTGAATACGAAAATTGATGTTGAGTAAAATTAGAATGGTTTCTATGATCATTTTTACTCAAAAATGTTTGCTAAGATTTATTTTAGGGTTTATGGTAAACGATGTCTTAAATAACATTGTTTTTGACCCGCCTAAAAGTTAAGGAATTTAGATCAAGAGTTAAGTAAGGAAATTTGAAAATATTATCCAAAGCAAAAGAATGAATTTCTTAGAATTATTCTAAGTCGAAAGAAAGAGATTTCGAAATCATCCGAAAAGAGTTAAAGTGAAAAGAGACTTAATAAATCATGTATACTCATATTCACTTTTTATCGATAATTGGATTTCGAGGGAACCGAGGTCAGATTTGGGTGATTCCTATCTGAAAACCACTTCAAACCAATGTATACGTTCGAATGTGAAGACATATTGAAGATGATGATTATTTAAGACCGTGGATCTTCATAGCGTGGAAACTGCTTGTTGAACATGCTCTGGTTGGCCCCCATTATAGAGTTATATATATAGCAGTGGTCTCCTCGTGGTGGAGATTTTTTGGATTGCAAAGACTACTCGCTACTAGTGGTAGTAGGAGAGTACCTTCGGTTTGTCCTGTTCCTGGACAATTTGTATGGACGTTTGTCTGACATTGCATTTCTAAAGATTACGAACATTGGTTTTTACAAACGTGCATCTGTTTGGTGGCGAAGAAGGCAACTTCTCTTAGCTTAACACCCTTCCTTGAGACGTACGAGCTCAAGGGTTGTATTTTTATGGAAGGAAATTAGTAGTCAACAGAAATGACAATGTGGCATTCAGAGATGTGATATGTGCTATGTGAAAAGGTAATCGTTGCCTCAAGTCTCATCAAACCGGAAATGACCGAAATAGGATTAGATGCGGGAAGGCTAAGTGGGTCATTCCCAAGTAGGGTATGATCATCCCCTTCTAGATATATTTCTTTTCGCTATGACGTTCGAGATGTAAATTAATGTGGTGTATGGAAACGAGCGCTCGGTTAAAGGTCGGTAACGACCGGGGGATGACATATTCAGTACTACCTAGTTAAAGAGGTAGGCTGGTCTTGTATTGGTAGAGGGCAGATGTTCTGTGCCTAGGGTCATCCATCTAGAGGTGTACCCATTCGGAAGGTAGATCCTTCACCTGGTCATTTGTATGGAAATCCATTCTCTAATAAGAACCTACGGACTTGATTGTAAACCTATTATGCTGGAATTTAATCAATGTAAGAATTTCGGCTAAGATTAATAAGTTTATGCGCAAATGTTTTCAAAGAGATGTCATTAGAAATAATATCAAATGTTTTGATATAAAAGTGCTTTAGTTATCATAAGGTAAAAATCCGTCCGTGTTTATGTGTGGGCGTGGTCTTATGAGATACTCTTTCTTTTCAAAGGATTTTATCCAAAGGCTGATATATGACACTGTCATTTATTATTGAGTTTTTTTCTCACGCTAGTTTATCAAGCCTGATCCGAGTATTTTCATTACTCGGGCCAAATCCGAGTAGTTTCAGGTTTAGTCGAAAACGATTGGAGTTTCCAAAGGAGAGCTGGAGATATTCATCTACGTATGGACGTATTCTATTATCCGCTGTACTTAGTTTGTTTTAGTTGATGTTTGTCAGCAATTGTAAGGACAGATTTTTATAACTGTCCAAGCTAAATTTAAGTTAGACTCTGATATATGTATTTAAATGTTTTCCGCTGTAAAGATATTTATTCAATATTATATGTTATTCCATTCATGTGAGATCTGTTCTGTCTTATTTTCTTTATTACCCTTCATGTTCCGTATTTTCGTGCAATTTGAGTTGGACATGTGTGGTTTATTGTCGATTCAAAGGGTATGGAAAAACGGGCCTTGACAATGTGTTTTTGGAATAGAGGGCAAGCAGTAGGCTATGTAGTTAATGCGCTCAGTGGTTCTATGGTGGTGGAGGTGCAAAAAGTTATAGTGAGGATAAAGCGGGGATATAGTGCGGAGATGCAAAAAGCTTCATTATATATAAAACCAAATATTTTAAGTTAATTTATTCTCGTTCTTACACAATTTGTGTAGGAAAAAGAAATATTTTTTAATCTTACATAGCAAAATTGAAGAATATCTTGATTTATGCAGACTAGATTTGGTGACTACAATAGATTTCTAACTTATATTGAGCACGTATGCCTTAAAATCGGGTCTTTAACCTAACTTTCCTAATTTAATTTAAAAGAAAACCACTCAAATTAACCTTTGTATATTAGTATTGCTAAAGCGGGTGCTAAGAAGCCTTGATTTAGTAGCTGTAGCAAAAAATGGTGGGGCTTAAAGCGGATTTTCTGTTTAATAGTGTTATCCAGCATTCTAGCCCGGCTATATTGAACTGATCGCTCGAGTTAAATTCGACTTCCATTAAGGTCGATGAATCCAGAGTGATAATTATGAGGCACATAAGTCAAGTACAGATGATCATATGAAGTCAAGATTGAATGGGATCAATAGAAAGGCAATGTAGAATGTTCAAAGTATGAAATATAGATCAACACATGGGAGGGACCGGCGTAGATTGGCTCCAACAGATGGGATCGGCATGTTTCAAACTAAAGGAGCATTTTTGTGGAAAACAATCAATATCTCAAAATTTACAAGTCCAATGCCTATGAAATTTGAAGAGCTAGATATAAGGACCTTAGGAAACCTACCCTAGGGATCGCACATAAAATGGACAAGGTTGTAGGGATATCCCTTGGAAGGGATTGGAAGAAAGCTGCATACAAGCGATGTTGAATCAAAGATCAAGCAATAACTTATGGTCTAGTGATCCAAATGACATGAAATTCAAAGGCTAAACATATTTTTGCATGAGGAAGCCACCATAGGGATCGCTCTCCAAAATTCGACTAAAGAATGGATCGGTACCGATCCCTCCTCTTTGGAAATTGGGCCTAGTGATCCTTTTGGTAGGCCTATATGGTTTAGAAGGTCCTTCAGCCTAGATTTCAGAGAGATATTTGGCCGTCTTCATCTATAAATACTAGCTTGGTGGGTCATTCTAAGGATCTTTACGCTACTTGTTACTCTAAACCCCATTGTAATCAAGTGTCAACTTATTTTTACTGATGTAGTCGGATTCAAAAGTAACTAGTAAAGGATAATCTTCAAAGTGAATGTTGGCATACAACGCCGAAACACTATAAACTTCTATGTCTTTAATTACTGCTTATTCTCTGTTGCTTACTTATTCATTTACTCGGTTTAAATTTACTTTTCTTCACTTACTTCTCTAAAAAACTATTCTTGGCTGTTTGTGATCATTTTAGGTGCAAACAAATAGCGCTAAATTGAAATAATGTAGCGGTTGGAGAGCACTATGCGCTATAGTAGGGATTTTGCGAGGCTTTAATTGCATAGGCAATAGGTCACGTATTTATGTTTTAATTAATTTAATTATTATTTAAACTTGGACAACTTACCATATTTTCATTGAATCTTCTAACCTCAATAACTTCTATATACAAATTTCGATTCACGCATGGTGTTGGAGGCTATTAGCAAAAGCGTGTTGGCATGATGATTTGGCACTAGGTTTACTAAGTTTAGAGGCTATTAGCAAAAGCATGCTGGTATGAACTATTTAATTAAATTAATTGAATTTTAAACGATAAACACATATCTATTGATGAAAAATCATATTCATTGATATCTGTTGTATTTTATGGCTGATTATTTGGTTATTATAATATTTATGATGTATTATGCCCTCTATTGTTTGTTTCAAGCAGATTTTCCTATCTATTATAATATTTATGATGTATTAGCAAAATCTATCTGCTAGTCCACCTAGATGGGACTTTCCGCATGATCTTAGCATATAATCGGGTTTATAAGCACTGCTTATGCACCAGTTTAGGCTTGGTGCTACTTATAAGTATCAAAATGTTTGTTTCAAGCGATTTTTCCTCCATAGTTTTTGCAAACCCCTGAAATCCCATTTTCGACCAGTTAATACTAAAAAAATACTAAATTTTTATCCAAAAGGTAAGAGTTTATCAAAATGCCTAGCTTCGTTGGTCCATGTTTAGCACTTAACATCCACCTAGCAATTTTTACAGCCTTGATTGGATAGTCATTGTTAATTGTGGTATTTTTGGGAGTTTAATTAAACTAAATATTTGGTTTTGAATGGAAAATAATTTATTTGCAATAAAATTTATAATAATGAGAAAATTAGATAAATAAATGATGATAAGTTATTTACGAATTTTGGATGATTTCTGTTAATAACGATGATTTAACAAACTGCCGAAATTAAATTATGAAATTTAGTAAAGTTAATAGCTATATATAATTATATTTTCAAATTAATATTTGGAATGATTATTATTTATAAAATAGAATAAGAACTTAAATAATAATAATATGAACTTCAACAAAGATAGTGTTGTTTTTTGTAAATGAGAAAATAATCGATTTTACAGTATTTATGGTAAGATTATTATTATTATTTTCTTACTTATAAAATAAAAATGTATTTTTTGAATGCTATAATTATAATAAAGAAATATTTTCTATTTTAAGATAAATAGAAATAAAAATGGTGTTCAGTGATTTAAAATAAAATATTGTAATTTCGAAATGAATAGCAATAATTTAGTTTTAATATATATATATATATATATATGTTATATCTTTTGATGCAAAATAATAGTATTACCATTTTGAAAAAAAATTTGATGAAGATTACTATTTTTGATTTAAAATGCAATGTTTTGAAGTATTTAAAGAAATAGAAAAATATAAAGTGTTTCTGAGATATGTTACCATTTCTAGAAAGATTATTATTGTGTCTATATATATAAATAAAAAGGATTTTATAATAAACAATAACAAGATAATTTTATATGTAAGAGAAAAGCAATGGTTGTAAAAATAATGTTTTGGACAGAAGTGTACGTAGTTAATTATTCGTTTAAATTATCACATATGTTTGTTTTACGACGATGGAATCGCATTACGATATGGATGTGATATTTTACCATTTCACTACCAGATGATGGGTAGTTTATTATGGTTAATTGATGTTGTGTATAATGAGGTGTTAGTATGCATTTGATGATTTATACTTACATTGGTGATGCGTTACCATAATTGATGGTTAGTATCAATGTACGTATATTTATATTACTGTTATTTTCTTATTTGATGATTGGGGTTGACGTTGTTTGTTGCTAATGTTGAATTTCTAAGTATACTATCATTATTGTTTCTCCATACGATGATTTGTTATGACAAATAAGTAGGAATATTGTTTTTTGCTTATACTATTTGCATTGGTTGCGATGGTTGCATGGATATATGGTTGTTATGTACTAACAAGTATTTGGAAGCAGGAGAAGAGCAAAAAACATAACTATGTGGGCTTGATCCCCTAAAATAGGTACATAGGCATCCATTTTTTATGCAATAGCCACGGGTTCCCTTGAAGTCGGGGTATATAGACATTGGCACAGCCTTAATAAATAGTTGACACATTTTCCCTTTATTATATATATGCGTATGTATTTGTAGAATTTGTTGGTAGGGACAAAGGCTGAGCAGAGATCTAAATCAAAATTTGTATTTGGAGGATATTGGTTCGGTATATTTTTCTTAAACTACAGCCTTCTTGTTATTCATTAATTGTGATTAATGTATTGAGAATATTATTGTTATTTGATATGTTAAAACCATGTAACATTTCACATTAATTAAAGTAATGATCTTATATAATAATTGTATTATTGAGTTAATGTAAATATATAGTGAATGTTTAAATTCCGCTATAAGTTTCCCTTTTTTGTTCATTATTATCTAGATTTTTAAATTTTGTATAACCACGGTTCACTGTCTTTAAGATTTGAAATTAGTTATAAATGTGTTTTCTCGACGTTTATAATTAATATTAGATGTTAAAATAGCGAGTCATCACACTTGATAACAGAGCTTAGGCTTAGTGTTTTCCCAAGCCTTGGGTAGGTTTAAACCACTTAGGGAAGTTTAATCTACACTTTAAGTTGTGTTATTGTAACGACCCGACTTTCTATGCCCAGAAAGTCGCATCATTATGAAGAAAGAAAGGGGTAGAAAATAGAAAAGAAAAGAAGAAAGAAAGAAACAACAACAACGATCTCACAGCGGAACGAATAAATTATATTAATAACATAAACTATTACATAGTATACAACACTTATCAGAGTTTACACAACTATACAACACATACTAGACAGTTATAAAACATCTGTCTAGATATTACAACTCAAATACAATACAAGACTCTAACACAGATATCAACACAGCGGAAACTCTATATATCTACACGCTGAAGCCTCCTTCTCCTCAGCTCCTCCAGAATATACGTCAAAGCTAAACCTGAATCCCTTGGCTACTCGTAAAAATTTGAGTACCCAAGAGTTTATAAAACAGAAATAAACACTTGGGTCAGACATGGGTCTGGTGTGAGTAAACGGGTTAAAATTGTTTAACTTCAAAACCCTTTGAAAACAAAGTATCACGTAAGACTTCCCACACATAAACATGGAAAAGTTTTTACCTTACGCTAACCAAAACATTTGATAGGAAATCTGATTGTATTATAATAGGGTCTAGGGTTTTCAAGTAAAATACAGAAATAGCTGAAATGCTTACATCTCACATTCCAACATAGTTGGGCACAACTAATACGTACGGCACTTATTGGAGTTTGGATTCCATACAATGGCAGGGCTACTGGGGTACCGCCCGTCACAGTACGTGGCCTAGATCACCGTACCGAGGAGTACGCCCGCTCCCCTGCAACACAAAGCCGGAACCATCCCTTACTGGATAATTCCGAACAAGACAATCCCGTGGTTGGCGCGACCAACCACACACTAAGCCGAATAAAAGAAAAGGGACCTCTAGACAGGGATCTGTCTTGCTCTCAGTGGGTGCTACCCACGAAGCCTTGCTGCACCTCCCCTGTTTTAGCCATTCCCGGTTGATGAGGCTTGAGGTTACGATTACCTTTAATCAGAACATATCACTTAGAATGCTCATCGTCCGCCTGACGATGTGCTGAAAGCATTCAATCCATACAAGTTCGTTCCGGGTTCGAACGAAACCGAAGGCATTATCTCGTTACACTCGTTTTGGAATCACCCTCAGAGTTAACGACAATAACCCTTGCACTCTGAATCTTCATCTTCACTTGAGATTCACGACCTATCGTTAATTTGGATCGATGTGGTATTCGGGTCTCCAGACCTGGAATACCGGTATACGGAAACCCGATCCCGGTCTCATCGAAATCCAAAACGTATCTTTTAAGGCCAAGTTGTTTAAAGGTTTAAACAATTTAACTTATCTATACAGATAGATAATTCACAAGTCACAATTGATAATCACATTATCATTTAAACAGATGATTCATAACCAAATAGGCAATCCATATCAACATCACAATAGTTAAACTATATTACCATCATAATACAACCAAGCATTCATATCACACCACATTACTTATCTCATTTCTGAGATTACATCCATTCAAGACAATCAATGTCATCCATTCATACATAAGCAATGATTTACTTAATCACAACATAATTAATTTAAAATGAATTAAATTAACTATCTCTATCTTTAATTAATTTAAAGTGAATTAAATTAATTACTTCATTCAAATAAATTAAATTAATTACTTCATCATAAATCTTACTTATATAATCATTAATTAATTACCAATAAATTAATTAATCTTTCTCTAATTATCCACTTTAATTAATCACCTTGATTAATCATTCTTTAATTACATTTAAGTAATTATCTTTACTTAATTTCACAAATTTATTATTCTTAATCAAATACAGTAATTAACCTTTAATTACTTCAATAATTAATTAATTATAATCAATTACTTTAAGCCTTAATTAATTACAATTAATCACTTATCATTTGATTAATTAATCTTAATTAATCAACTCTTAATCATTAATTAATTATAACTAATGATCCCTAATTACACCTTTAATTATTTATTAATTACATTAAGAAATTATTCTTAATTAATCCATAATTATTAATCACCTTTGATTAAATCAATCCAGTAATTAACTTCTCGTAATTACTTCCATTAATTAATTACTTTTTAATTAATTACCTTAACAAATAATTAATTACCTTATTAATTATCCTTAATACTTTAATTAACTTTATTAATTAAATTAATAACACTAGGTAATTAACTCTTAATCACTTTCATTAAATTATTATCATAAGATAATTATTTTCTAATTACTTTATTAAATAATTTCTCTTTTACTTAATTACATCAAGTACTCATCCCTTAATTACTTCATCAAGTAATTATACTTAATTAATTATAAGTAATTATCTTAATAATCACTAATTAATTACTTAGTTAATTATTTAACTAATTATTTAAATTAAATTAAATAATTTCTTAACTATAAAAGATCTTAATTAAGAAAACCATTATCTTAATTAAATTATTATCTATTCTTAAATCATTTTAAATAAATGAATTATCCTTATTAATTTCACATATTAATTTCCTTTAATAAATCAAATTTTAATACTTAAGATAAAATCTTTATTATAGTTAAACCATTACAATATTTAATTTTTACCTTTAAAATCTTTGAAACTTTTCAAAGTCATTAAATAAATTTTAATACAAAGATCATTTTGAAAAATCTATTTTCTATTCTTTAAAACTTATTTATTTAAATTATTTTAAACTTGTTAAAAACATTAAATTTTGAAAACAATTTATTTTACAATTAAAAACTTGTTTAACTTTGCTTTAAAAAACTTAGAACATTATAAAAAAAATCAAACTTCTTTTGATTTTAAACTTAAAACAATTGCTGTTAATTTCCTTTCGACCAACTCATCATTAACCCGAGTAAAACCATCAGGAACTCGAAGCAAACGCGAGACAATCCCACTTCACCTTTCTTCGAGTCAAGCTCGACCATCCCCCGAAATAAACGCGAGATCATACTTCTTCCCCAAACCCAAAATTCCCAGATGCACACAACCGTGCACATAAACGTGCACATCCACGCCGATCTACGGCGAACTCCACGATAGCCTCCGACACATCGCCTATGACCACGGCAACACGATCGACCACCCAAACTTCCACGATTCGATCGAGAATCGAATTCGACCATTTCACCCACGATCTGGAACGAAGCATCACCAGAATATCCTCGTCATCGTTGATTCCAGCCTCGAGAAGCCTCGCCCTTCTTCCCATAGTTCCGTCTCGTCTTCCAGTACCCACGACGAACTTGCGATCGCCTCGGATTCCATCTTGATGTCGCGAAACCCATAGAATCATCAACGTAAAAACCAGAGTCTTAAACCCTAATTCAGCTTCGTATGATCGTCACAATGGATTATAAAATCCACGATCATTTTTCTGATGATCATCATACTCCCCTCGACCTTCACACCCAACCACGATGATCAATTCGACTTTGATCGATGGGAATCGACCAAAACAACCCAAACGTACATCTCGACAATACTCAACTATTTTAAAACTAAAAATCGTGATTTACATACTAAAATTCGTGATTTCCCATCATGAATCCAACCATACACTTTAATCTTAAAATTGAATCAATAAATTTTTACCCAAATTACAAATTTCACTGTATATTATGAAATTTCGAGACCAATTCTAAATATAAATTCCTCAGATGATTTTTAGTAGAGATATTGTATGGATTCAAACAATTTCTATTTACAAATCATAAACTAACAGAGATTAAATGATGATATATAGATTTTATTAAGAAATCAAACTATTATCACTTCACAGAGGCTAATTATATAACAGTACAGGCATTCAAATTTAACTATACAAGCATTTCAAACACTCATATACACCATGCATACATTACAAACATTTCAGATAATAAATCATCACATATCAAAGGTTTAAATCTGTTTTTAAAATAATATTTACTCACCTGTCATTTTGAAACAGAGAACAGATAACATGATCTGTTTCCAGGTTTGCATGTTGATTTTTTTGAACTGGCTTTTCTTTTGCTTAGTTGAAGATAAACTTGCTGTTGATTTCCTTATTTGATTGCATGTCTTCAAATTGCAATTGAAGATTTGAAACTGCTGTTTTAATTTGCCTTTGATCTTCTTATTTCAGATCTTAGATTCCCAGCTTGCATTTGATTTACAGAGTTGTTTTCTTCCAGATTTTTGCTTTGCTTTCAATTTAAATTTCCAGGTTTTCATTCTCTTTTGATTTTAGATTCGAATTGTATTTTTGAGAAAGAAGTGAAGGATGGATAATCTTAAACTGAAAAGTGAAAACATATTTTTCTTCTTTCATATTAATTTATTATTTACTTTAATTTAAAGAGAAAAATAGCCACTTGTCTTCTTATGTATTAATTTGCTTACACCTATGCATATAAATTTACAAATGTCTTTAAACTATCTTTAAAAGCTTACAAGTGTAAATTCTTGTTTTTAATTAATTTATTTAAGTCATTTATATGTATTAAAAAAAATATTTATATGTATATAATGTATTTATCTTTTATAAATAAGCTTTAAGATTTTTAATAAATGTACAATTGTGAAAAACTATTATTTAAAATAACTTACGCCTTGATCAAATAAAATGTATCATATTTTTATATGCTTGAGTATTTTTATTTTATCTTCACATATATTTTTACAAACCCATTTTGAATTTTAAAAAGAAAAGAATGTTAAAAACAATTGAATTTTTAAATTTAAATCTTAACTAAAATAAAAACTTAAAATATATGTTTATAATAAATAAGAAATTATTCCTGTTCTTTAAATCTCAAATATCATTTCAAAAGTATTAAGTCAAATTAAAAATTTCCAAATTACAAATTATATATATTAAAGTTTGAAAATACTTTATTAAATTCAAATCCAATATTCTTTCCATTTCAATATATACAAATATATATATTCTAAATGGAAAATATTTTTACATTAGTTTTGATAATCATCATATTGAATTTTAATACATAACTTCAAATAACAATATATATATTCATATATATTATAATTTGAAAACATAATTTTATTAAATTAAAAGATTCCCTATTCATAATATATATACCTATATATATATATATATTATAAATATAAACACTTATATTAGTTTTAGAAAGATAAAACTTCCCAATTTAAAATATTATTAACCTTTTAAAATGAATTGAACTTGTCAATTTATAAAATAAATCAACTAATCAATTTAATTATTAATAAAGATTATTAAATTGATATTGCCAAATTTCCGGGATATCACATTCCTCCCCCCTTAAAATAATTTCGTCCCCGAAATTTAAAAGCAAAGATAATTTAATAATCGAGTAAAATTTTTAATTTTAACAGCAATCACATAAATCAATCATTATTATCAATCATAGCAACCATATAAATCAAACAAATTTAATTATCCAGACAAATTCTGGATAGAATTTCCTCGAGTTTCCCCAAGTATATATATATACCGGGATACTCGTTCTACAGGATCTTAACTAACTATCTACAATAATCTAGAACTCCTTCCCATCTAGATTACAAATCTGAACAAAATATCAGACTAAACTCAAAACCATCTCAACTACCAAATCCTTCTGAACTGCTGATCCCACAACCAATGACAAATCAGACACGTATTCCCTCAGAGATACGTGAAATACAATGAATTACAGTTATCCGAAGGAAACTCAATCCTGTAGATCAAAGAACTAATCCTTTTGAGAACACAAGAAAATCTCAAAATACTTCTAGAGCTAGTTCTCCAATCTTACCAAATCTTGTATCTCCTTTAATTGAAGAAAACTTAAACAATATCCAATTTCAACTTCATCCTTCCTGATCAGCTTAGCCCTTGCTGATGCTTCCTGGAACAATCTAGACCAACATCAAACCAATTTCCGGATCCTTCTCAACAAAATGGTTTCCCAAAAATCACCGAAATCCAGAACACAATTCTACTCCACAAACATTAGAGAACTATGAACTACTTCTCCTATCTGGAATAGCCAAAACAGTTGCACTTGACAACCTTATCTCCAAATCCTGAAAATTCCTTCAACTTAGAGATACACTTGAATTTCCTATAGAAATCCTCTACTCGAAGAAAATTACAACTCTCGGTTGCTTCCACTCTAGAATAGCTGCTATCTTTCTTCCGCTGCACAACTCTGATCTGGAATATATGAGAATGCCGTCGGAAAAACTCGAGCACAAACTTGATCATCCACAGTTCATCAGACCATAAAATCTTAGCGACTTCATTTCATTTGGTCAGAAACATCTCGCAGAAACTTCTCCAGAAAAACTAGGTGTGATCAATCCCTCTCCAAAGAATTCTGAGCTGCTTCACCAAATTCTTCTCTCGGAGACATCCTTCTACTAAGCTGAACTTCCGGTAACTCCACGAATTTAGTCGATACGGAATCTCAATCTCCAATAACCCAAGAGAACACTCAAACAATCGCAAGTCTCTTTTGCGATCAACCTGACCTAACTGCAAAGAAAACTGTTCTCTCTTTACCAATCAGAACAGCTTATATTTAACTATCCAATTCATCGAAGAAATGGATTCACTCTGCTGCTTCTGGACTCCATCTCTAGAAAAACTGCTCAGACAGAAACTTTCTGCCAACATAGAACACCCCGAGTCGCATTGCTGCCACAAACCAAAGACTTCTTATCCGAAACTTCTCGAGAAACTCGGACCTCAAAGAAAATAGAAACACCCCACTGGACTCAGCCACAACACCGAAACAGACTCACTTCTTCAAACTTGTTCCAGAAGAAACATCTTCAGAAACGTCCCTAGCCATCGTGTCTCATCACACCGCTACTACTTCCTGAGGTTACCAAAATATCATCACTCTCTTCAGCTCATCCAATAGATCTACTCTATTTATCCAACTACAAAGATAAACTCTAAACCATAACTGGTTTCCTTCAGAGACCGGTGAAATCTTTACACCACAACAAAGTTTACTCGAGACGGTATTTGGTCTACAGTCTCGTCAGATATACTCTTCCAACCTCAAACATTCAAACTCCAACTATTGGTAATTGTGTTACACACACTACCACCTTATCTACCTTTATAACTTATATTGGAAAACCCGAACAGGTAACCCAATAAATCGGTAGAAATATATATATATTTAAAATGATACTTTTTTTTTTTATAGAAATTATATCTGGGTAAAATTATTTCATCTACCCTTTTTAAAACAATATTGTGTCCGTTGGCCTGGTCAAGTGTTTAGAGATCCCTATCAATAACGTTAGCTACTCGTATTGACCAGAATCCATATACCACTCAACCGATCAATTAACACAATATAAAATCATTTTATATAACTAACAAATACGCGCTCTCGTATATATATATATACACTCAAACAGGTTGCTACAGATCCTATCTCTAATGAACAATCCTTCCGAACCTAGGTATTCACTCAACCTAGTGTTCTGATATTCACTTAACCAAAAGCTTAGGCATTCGCTCAACCTATGCTCTGATACCAACTGTAACGACCCGACTTTCTATGCCCAGAAAGTCGCATCATTATGAAGAAAGAAAGGGGTAGAAAATAGAAAAGAAAAGAAGAAAGAAAGAAACAACAACAACGATCTCACAGCGGAACGAATAAATTATATTAATAACATAAACTATTACATAGTATACAACACTTATCAGAGTTTACACAACTATACAACACATACTAGACAGTTATAAAACATCTGTCTAGATATTACAACTCAAATACAATACAAGACTCTAACACAGATATCAACACAGCGGAAACTCTATATATCTACACGCTGAAGCCTCCTGCTCCTCAGCTCCTCCAGAATATACGTCAAAGCTAAACCTGAATCCCTTGGCTACTCGTAAAAATTTGAGTACCCAAGAGTTTATAAAACAGAAATAAACACTTGGGTCAGACATGGGTCTGGTGTGAGTAAACGGGTTAAAATTGTTTAACTTCAAAACCCTTTGAAAACAAAGTATCACGTAAGACTTCCCACACATAAACATGGAAAAGTTTTTACCTTACGCTAACCAAAACATTTGATAGGAAATCTGATTGTATTATAATAGGGTCTAGGGTTTTCAAGTAAAATACAGAAATAGCTGAAATGCTTACATCTCACATTCCAACATAGTTGGGCACAACTAATACGTACGGCACTTATTGGAGTTTGGATTCCATACAATGGCAGGGCTACTGGGGTACCGCCCGTCATAGTACGTGGCCTAGATCACCGTACCGAGGAGTACGCCCGCTCCCCTGCAACACAAAGCCGGAACCATCCCTTACTGGATAATTCCGAACAAGACAATCCCGTGGTTGGCGCGACCAACCACACACTAAGCCGAATAAAAGAAAAGGGACCTCTAGACAGGGATCTGTCTTGCTCTCAGTGGGTGCTACCCACGAAGCCTTGCTGCACCTCCCCTGTTTTAGCCATTCCCGGTTGATGAGGCTTGAGGTTACGATTACCTTTAATCAGAACATATCACTTAGAATGCTCATCGTCCGCCTGACGATGTGCTGAAAGCATTCAATCCATACAAGTTCGTTCCGGGTTCGAACGAAACCGAAGGCATTATCTCGTTACACTCGTTTTGGAATCACCCTCAGAGTTAACGACAATAACCCTTGCACTCTGAATCTTCATCTTCACTTGAGATTCACGACCTATCGTTAATTTGGATCGATGTGGTATTCGGGTCTCCAGACCTGGAATACCGGTATACGGAAACCCGATCCCGGTCTCATCGAAATCCAAAACGTATCTTTTAAGGCCAAGTTGTTTAAAGGTTTAAACAATTTAACTTATCTATACAGATAGATAATTCACAAGTCACAATTGATAATCACATTATCATTTAAACAGATGATTCATAACCAAATAGGCAATCCATATCAACATCACAATAGTTAAACTATATTACCATCATAATACAACCAAGCATTCATATCACACCACATTACTTATCTCATTTCTGAGATTACATCCATTCAAGACAATCAATGTCATCCATTCATACATAAGCAATGATTTACTTAATCACAACATAATTAATTTAAAATGAATTAAATTAACTATCTCTATCTTTAATTAATTTAAAGTGAATTAAATTAATTACTTCATTCAAATAAATTAAATTAATTACTTCATCATAAATCTTACTTATATAATCATTAATTAATTACCAATAAATTAATTAATCTTTCTCTAATTATCCACTTTAATTAATCACCTTGATTAATCATTCTTTAATTACATTTAAGTAATTATCTTTACTTAATTTCACAAATTTATTATTCTTAATCAAATACAGTAATTAACCTTTAATTACTTCAATAATTAATTAATTATAATCAATTACTTTAAGCCTTAATTAATTACAATTAATCACTTATCATTTGATTAATTAATCTTAATTAATCAACTCTTAATCATTAATTAATTATAACTAATGATCCCTAATTACACCTTTAATTATTTATTAATTACATTAAGAAATTATTCTTAATTAATCCATAATTATTAATCACCTTTGATTAAATCAATCCAGTAATTAACTTCTCGTAATTACTTCCATTAATTAATTACTTTTTAATTAATTACCTTAACAAATAATTAATTACCTTATTAATTATCCTTAATACTTTAATTAACTTTATTAATTAAATTAATAACACTAGGTAATTAACTCTTAATCACTTTCATTAAATTATTATCATAAGATAATTATTTTCTAATTACTTTATTAAATAATTTCTCTTTTACTTAATTACATCAAGTACTCATCCCTTAATTACTTCATCAAGTAATTATACTTAATTAATTATAAGTAATTATCTTAATAATCACTAATTAATTACTTAGTTAATTATTTAACTAATTATTTAAATTAAATTAAATAATTTCTTAACTATAAAAGATCTTAATTAAGAAAACCATTATCTTAATTAAATTATTATCTATTCTTAAATCATTTTAAATAAATGAATTATCCTTATTAATTTCACATATTAATTTCCTTTAATAAATCAAATTTTAATACTTAAGATAAAATCTTTATTATAGTTAAACCATTACAATATTTAATTTTTACCTTTAAAATCTTTGAAACTTTTCAAAGTCATTAAATAAATTTTAATACAAAGATCATTTTGAAAAATCTATTTTCTATTCTTTAAAACTTATTTATTTAAATTATTTTAAACTTGTTAAAAACATTAAATTTTGAAAACAATTTATTTTACAATTAAAAACTTGTTTAACTTTGCTTTAAAAAACTTAGAACATTATAAAAAAAATCAAACTTCTTTTGATTTTAAACTTAAAACAATTGCTGTTAATTTCCTTTCGACCAACTCATCATTAACCCGAGTAAAACCATCAGGAACTCGAAGCAAACGCGAGACAATCCCACTTCACCTTTCTTCGAGTCAAGCTCGACCATCCCCCGAAATAAACGCGAGATCATACTTCTTCCCCAAACCCAAAATTCCCAGATGCACACAACCGTGCACATAAACGTGCACATCCACGCCGATCTACGGCGAACTCCACGATAGCCTCCGACACATCGCCTATGACCACGGCAACACGATCGACCACCCAAACTTCCACGATTCGATCGAGAATCGAATTCGACCATTTCACCCACGATCTGGAACGAAGCATCACCAGAATATCCTCGTCATCGTTGATTCCAGCCTCGAGAAGCCTCGCCCTTCTTCCCATAGTTCCGTCTCGTCTTCCAGTACCCACGACGAACTTGCGATCGCCTCGGATTCCATCTTGATGTCGCGAAACCCATAGAATCATCAACGTAAAAACCAGAGTCTTAAACCCTAATTCAGCTTCGTATGATCGTCACAATGGATTATAAAATCCACGATCATTTTTCTGATGATCATCATACTCCCCTCGACCTTCACACCCAACCACGATGATCAATTCGACTTTGATCGATGGGAATCGACCAAAACAACCCAAACGTACATCTCGACAATACTCAACTATTTTAAAACTAAAAATCGTGATTTACATACTAAAATTCGTGATTTCCCATCATGAATCCAACCATACACTTTAATCTTAAAATTGAATCAATAAATTTTTACCCAAATTACAAATTTCACTGTATATTATGAAATTTCGAGACCAATTCTAAATATAAATTCCTCAGATGATTTTTAGTAGAGATATTGTATGGATTCAAACAATTTCTATTTACAAATCATAAACTAACAGAGATTAAATGATGATATATAGATTTTATTAAGAAATCAAACTATTATCACTTCACAGAGGCTAATTATATAACAGTACAGGCATTCAAATTTAACTATACAAGCATTTCAAACACTCATATACACCATGCATACATTACAAACATTTCAGATAATAAATCATCACATATCAAAGGTTTAAATCTGTTTTTAAAATAATATTTACTCACCTGTCATTTTGAAACAGAGAACAGATAACATGATCTGTTTCCAGGTTTGCATGTTGATTTTTTTGAACTGGCTTTTCTTTTGCTTAGTTGAAGATAAACTTGCTGTTGATTTCCTTATTTGATTGCATGTCTTCAAATTGCAATTGAAGATTTGAAACTGCTGTTTTAATTTGCCTTTGATCTTCTTATTTCAGATCTTAGATTCCCAGCTTGCATTTGATTTACAGAGTTGTTTTCTTCCAGATTTTTGCTTTGCTTTCAATTTAAATTTCCAGGTTTTCATTCTCTTTTGATTTTAGATTCGAATTGTATTTTTGAGAAAGAAGTGAAGGATGGATAATCTTAAACTGAAAAGTGAAAACATATTTTTCTTCTTTCATATTAATTTATTATTTACTTTAATTTAAAGAGAAAAATAGCCACTTGTCTTCTTATGTATTAATTTGCTTACACCTATGCATATAAATTTACAAATGTCTTTAAACTATCTTTAAAAGCTTACAAGTGTAAATTCTTGTTTTTAATTAATTTATTTAAGTCATTTATATGTATTAAAAAAAATATTTATATGTATATAATGTATTTATCTTTTATAAATAAGCTTTAAGATTTTTAATAAATGTACAATTGTGAAAAACTATTATTTAAAATAACTTACGCCTTGATCAAATAAAATGTATCATATTTTTATATGCTTGAGTATTTTTATTTTATCTTCACATATATTTTTACAAACCCATTTTGAATTTTAAAAAGAAAAGAATGTTAAAAACAATTGAATTTTTAAATTTAAATCTTAACTAAAATAAAAACTTAAAATATATGTTTATAATAAATAAGAAATTATTCCTGTTCTTTAAATCTCAAATATCATTTCAAAAGTATTAAGTCAAATTAAAAATTTGGAAATTTCCCGAAAAGCTAATTATAGGTTCTTCTCCAAATTACAAATTATATATATTAAAGTTTGAAAATACTTTATTAAATTCAAATCCAATATTCTTTCCATTTCAATATATACAAATATATATATTCTAAATGGAAAATATTTTTACATTAGTTTTGATAATCATCATATTGAATTTTAATACATAACTTCAAATAACAATATATATATTCATATATATTATAATTTGAAAACATAATTTTATTAAATTAAAAGATTCCCTATTCATAATATATATACCTATATATATATATATTATAAATATAAACACTTATATTAGTTTTAGAAAGATAAAACTTCCCAATTTAAAATATTATTAACCTTTTAAAATGAATTGAACTTGTCAATTTATAAAATAAATCAACTAATCAATTTAATTATTAATAAAGATTATTAAATTGATATTGCCAAATTTCCGGGATATCACAGTTATTGTAACGACCCGCTATTTTGGATCATTCAAAATCGACAATAATCCACACATGTCTGACTTGAATAGTTCAAAATATCAGATTGTTAATTTAAAATTTGGCAAAACTCAACAGATGCAGTAAATAAATCAATCACAGAATCACAAACACAGAGTAATACAATAATACGCAGCGGAATAGATAAATAGTAGTTCATGAAGCTACTATATAAACATCAGAGTTAGAAATAAAATACAATAGAATATCTCAAATACAGTGAAGTCTTCAGTACGAATAGATGACCTCTCTGAACAAATCAACTGGAAAAGCTGAAAGCTGAATCAATAGTTGGATCTCCAAATGAAGCTCCAAACTCCAAAGGTGAGTCTCAAATGCTGTATCACTCGGTCTGACCCGAGCGTAAAGTAAAACACAAAACACTCGAGTCAGGATTAATATTCTTATATAAATAAATCCAACTCAAGTGAAATATCAACTGAAATACAAGTAACTTAAAGGATGTTTGGGATAACCATCCTTTAAGGATCTTCAGAACTATCTACAAGGTGGAAATATACATTATAACACCGTGGTCATTTCAATTTAATTTATACTTCAAAGCCAAGATATCATTTTCATTTCAAATATATCTATTTTCCCAAAAATAGTATATTTATTATATACTTTATAAAGTAAAGTATTTTCAATTTCCTCAAATTTCACAAATCGATTCAAATCAACTCAAATTCCAAATTCAAATTTATTCAAAGCTCAATTCATCAATTCAATTCAGTTCTAAATAGATCATTTAAATTTCAATATATTCCAAAGCTTTAATATTCAACATTTTCAAAGTTAAATTTAACAGTTTCATATAGCTCTTGATTTAACTTCATTATTATTTAATCAGGGAATATTCACTTATAATTCAATATCATTTAACTAGCCTTAAATTACATTCTACTAAATATTTGCTTAAATTTATTTAAACAAGAAATATTCATTAATTTGCTTAAATCAACCCAAATTATAAATCATATCTTAAATCTCAATTTCAATAAGTTCCAAATCGGTTTAATTAAATAAAATTCTTTACTAAATTCAAATTATCTTCCCAACCTTAACTTATTCAAATTATTACTGAAATCTATTTGAAACATAAATTTAAATACTCAACCATAATATATGTATTTAACAATCTTAATTAAATTAAATATCATTATTAAATTTAAATAAATCATTCCCATTTATATAAAATAATTTAAGGCTCAACATTTATTAATACCATATATTTCTTTCCAAAACATGGAATTTATTTTCAAAATATTTATATATATGGACCAACGGTGTCTGTATATATATCCATCATATGGTTAAGTGATACGGATATTTATCATTTCAATCCGAAATTTAAATATATACGGGTAGATATCATTTCAACCCGTAATCCCAAATTCAAATCAATTGAAAATCGCTTAGGTCTATCATTTCAACTCATAATGATTTTCTCCTATCCTAAAGTCCGTTCGGGTATGTATCATTTCAATCCATAGTGAAATCTAAACTACAGGGAACTTGCAGAGTGATAACAGAAAATATAATAGTATAAAACAGGCATATATCATCAATAACAATATAACATAAACAATAGGATATGGTGTCATATACCACGGGTGAACAGTTACAGATAATAGCATATATAACAATTTAAATAACTACAGCAGCATATTTCAATTGTCGTTTCAATTGAAATCAAATTTAATAAATACAAGAACGTTAATCGTGAGTGATTGCTCACCTTTCTAGGCTAGAGAGATCTGACAAAGAAATGGACTACGAATCCCAAAGCAACGCTAGATGGAACGATTCGATGAAGAAAACAAGCACGTCGGTCAAAGCTGATAGATTAGGAATTGACGAAATTAAATCAGAACTGGATTTGATGATGATAAGTGGTATAGGTGAATTTTTATTTATAACTATATATATATATATATAAAACCAAATTCTAAATTCAACATATATTAAATTAAATATATAAAGGAATTTCAAAATCAACTTAAATCCAAAATAGTATATATATATTTAAATATATATATATATTTATAAACAAATACACACAAGCTATTCATATATGCCCCCAACTATATTCATATTACTCAAAAATGTTTGCAGACCCATTATAAATAGATGCAGACCCAACAACATACATTATAAATATAAAACAGAACCGATATAACTTATGTACACTTATATACATATACAGTAACTTTTATATATAAGTTAAAACAACTTATACAACTACCCTGACATACATAAACCACATATATATAAACCAGATTTTACAATTTATTATATAAAATAGAACATATCTCTATGCTTATATAAATCAGCGTTTATGAAAATATAATATCAAACAAACCCCAATTAAATTAACTATATACGTATTTATATTTTCCAAAATCATTGTTTTTCAATTTAAAACACATAATTTAAAATCAAACAGATATACAATATATAATTTGAAATAAATACTTATATAACAAACTTATATAAATCATGTGCTAGGTTACAGTACTAACATATTTTAGCTTCCATCCTCATAACCCAGTATACATTATTAAAAATTCAAATTAACACATCAATATGGATATCTATATAAGTAACTGGATCATTTCTATATTTATCTCCTAAAGTCAAACAATTCTCCATGCACTTCATATTCCTATAAATAAATACACATACAGAAGGTAATAAAACAACTTTTAATATAAGTAAAGCAGGTAATACATAATATAAGCATAACAAATCATATATAGGCCAGGCCAGTTAGACTTTTGTACTATAACCTTAAAAATCATATACAGCAAAGACATTTATAACATATTGTAAAAGTACTTATAAAGATACAGAGGGAATATTATATACTACTAACATCATATATACAAACAACTTATGTAACTTTTGTAAACATATCTTAAGGTTTATATACTTTTATATAAAATAAACAGAACTGATACCTCATAACACAATATAGCAACTATATGTGCTAATATAAACCACTGTTTATATGGAAAAAAATGAGTCAGCGAGCTTATATAAACATGAACAGGCAATAGTGAAAAAAGAGGGTGAGGTGGCCAAGCAAAGTGGTAGGAGAACAGCAAAACACATCACCTTATATAATATTTGAAAACAAACTCCTGCATATTAATATATACATATAACTAATATAACTAGTAAACAAACTTCCACATGACCTAACGTATAACTTACAAATGTCTACAACACTATGCGAAAATAATTTTTCTGAAATATTTATATATACACACAAAATATATGTATGCGCATATAACATTATATATATAGACTCACCATACATATCTTCTTACCTTATAAATATGAATAAAATCAAATGGGCAAAAGAAGTTGCTCGGCAAGAGTTTGGCAACAAGGCTGTAGGAGGGCGCCTCGAGCTGCTAGTGTTGCCGCTCATTCTGGTGGATGGAGGAAGCGAGCACGGTGGGAAGGCAGGGAAACAGGTAGGCTGTCGGTTCGAGTGGTGGTGGGCGGAGGGGAGAGAGAACGAGTCGGAGGTGGATAAGGCTTCGGTGTTGGAGGGTTCTTTGGTGCCTTCGGTTTTTGGTAGGGAGAGTCCCGAGGATCAAGGGGGTGGAGGCTTCTCGTGGTGGATGGAAAAGGCTGAGGGAGGAAATTGACAACTTCGGTGGAGGGTTGATGGCCGACCTGTGGATGCGTGGTGAAGCGTGGCTTCGGTAGGCAAGATGAAGGTATTGGTGAAGCAATAAGTGGATCCGAGCGTGAGCATGGGAGGGATGGAAAATAATTGAAAGGGGAGGAAGAAAAATGAGCTACAGGAATATAAAGTAGAAAAGCTGGTATATTAATTTTCTTTCGAAACATCAGAATGGAAAAGGCAGAGAGACAGGAAAACGTACTAGATGTAATAAAGAGAAATGATGGGAATGGTAACGTCTGTCCATTGATTCTGCAACATTTATTAAAGAAATTATCTTGCTTGGATGACACGGTTCAAAATTGAAAGAAAGGGAATCAAAAGTTACGAATTTTGGTACCAGTACAGTATATAGTTTGATTGACCCCTTCTTGTACCGGGCCTCAAAATACAAAAATAAATATACCGTGGTGATCAGCGTGACGGGACGATCAAAACAGTATATAGATACTAGTGGTACGATCATCCGATCGAAAGTCGATAATCGGTACCAGAAATGCTGCTATTTTGCCAGAATTAAGATAAACGGAGCAATAGAAATCCAAATTTGACGAAACGAAGACTGATGTTTCACTCAGAAGATGATTTAGAAATTTATTGTATAAAAATATTCAAGTTTGGAAAACATTTTATTTTCATAAAAATTAACTGACTTAAATTGAAATAGAATTTCACAAGAAAATAAACTTTAATATCAGTAGATGAAAATTTACCAGTTGCTATATTAAAATGACGTATTCCAAATAATAAATTTTAAATTTCAAATTTTATTGTTTAAAATTCACTAAATTTCAATTAAACATATTATTAAAACTATTAAAATTTACGGGTCGTTACACTCTCCCCCACTCAAAACTTTTCGTCCCCGAAAAGGAAGGAGGTAGGAGAATAGAACAACCAGAAATAAAAGTAGATTGAAAGTCAAGATTAAACAATTAATTTGAACTATATAAATTTTACTTAAAATTTGAAAACTTCATTTGCAATTCAATTGTCTTATATACTTTAAAACTTTTCAAGACCCATTTGCAAAATTTCTTGCTTCCTTACAATTACCATTTATATGCTTAAATAACAACTTTATAAATATATGAAAACTATTTGAAAACAATTATTTACATTATTACTTATATTTACAAAGAAGCTATTTGAAAACATTAAATCCATTATTCATAATTTATTAATTTTTATTTATCTCAAGATACTTTTCAAATATTATTAATAATCAATAATCATTTACTTTAAATATGTTTTATTTAATTAATAACCTCAAAATATTTATAACACTAAAATTTCTATTAAACCATGTAGTCTATAATTAAACAATATTTAAAAGAATATAGTCAACAAGGAAAAGAAGGAGGATTTGGAAAACAGACTATAGGTGAATAAATAAAGCTGAGTAGATAAGGTAGATTCAAAAGAATAGTATCGGGCATGAATAATTAATTCAAACCATTAGAATTTCAATTTCAAATATTGATACAAAATTTCTTTGTTGAAAATACCTTTATAATAAAATACTTTTATAACTCGATGTTTCAACAAGTTTATCCTTGTTCCTGTAGACTCCGGTAGTGCGTTGATTAGGCGCAAAACTAGAATTCTCCAGGTACTTAGTAGACTTGTTTCAACACCCAGTGAAAATACTGGAAAAACCTTTAAAACAGATATGGAAAGTACAATCCAAACAAAAACAAACAAAACCTTTGTCTAACCATGGTTCGCAGATACACAATGGTTACGCCAGGATCCCCCAGGAAACAATCCATATCCGTAAGCTTTCTCAGCCCTGCGAGTTACGCCATGATGACTAGTAGAATGCAGGATACACAATGGTTACGCCTGGATCCCCCAGGAAACAATCCGTACCCCCAGGCAAGACTCAGCCAAGCAGTTGCGCTACTATTCGCGACCTACACAGATTGCAGGATACACAATGGTTACGCCTGGATCCCCTAGGAAACAATCCGTACCCCTAGGCAAGACTCAGCCAAGCAGTTGCGCTATGCAGTCACGATCGTAAGACCATGGGTAACGCCATGGAATTCGAAGGACACTCGAGTATCATATCCGGAAAACCAAAAATCAGAGAGAATAATATCGATAGAATGAATCCAAGATGTGGCCACAAATCGAATATCAAGCAGAAGGCACTTTCCATATCTTTACTTCGAAAATAAGTATCATATAGTACCTTTTCAAATCACTTTCAAATATCGTACTTATATAAAATCCATTATATATAAGATTTAATTTTCAAATCAAATACTTTTCCAAAATCAAAAGTATATCAAATCACACTTATATAGACTTTAATTATATAAGATTTCACTTTTCAAATTGAGTACCCTTTTCAAATCCATAGTTTTCGAATCAATTTCATACTCATACAAATCAATTTTATATAAGTTCGACAACTCCCAAATCAAGTATTAGTAACACAAGGTTCTCAAATTTCAATTTGTTTCAATATTAATGTATTTTTCAAAATCATATACGCTTTCACCAAATTATTCTTCCAAATCAAATATCTTCAGTTCCAAAGTTTCCAAAATAATAAATTTAGTAAATAAATCCAAATTTCCAAATCAATATAATTTAAGTCAACCAATTCATTTCAAAAATCAAATGTTTTCAAAATCATCTTATACTTACGTAAGGTCCATCTTATATAAGGATCAAAATTTTCAAAATAAATTTCGCTGTATGAAGAGCCATATGGGATTGAATATCTTTGCTTTTATGGGTTATATATCTTTGTAATTTAAATTGGAAAATTTTCTTTTAGTAAGCAAAGATATTCTAACTCGACAGCTTTCAATTTCAGCGTCAAAATATATCAATGATATTAGGATATAAGATGTACATACGTCATCATTTCGCAAAATCACATTTGATCGCTCGCTCGATCACACAAGTTCGCTTTCGAACTAGTATTATCCATTCGACTTCCCTAATGCGGATTTCGATATGGTTTCTCGACTAGAAGCCATCAGTCTCCTTGCATAGCCATATACTATGATAGAGAATTCTAGAATTGAGCCCAAAATCCATATCAAATATTCGCCATCAAGAATCGAATGAAAAATCCTAACACGAAATGGTGTAATTCACCTCGATCTTGTGTACTCAAACCTGGATCAAATTAATTATGCGAATAAAATAGCATACGTACAACCTGTGTATCTATTCCAACTTGTTAAATATATAGTTTTATAAAGATGTTACCCAGTTAAAACATTTAACTAAATTTTATTCAAAATATATTGAAGACCAAATTCTTTTCAAAACATTTCAAATCTAAATTTCATATTAGAAAATTTTAAAATAATCTTATTCATTTACTTAACAAAACGGTTTCAACTTATTTAAATCATATTACTACATACTTTAACATACATACCAAACTTATATACTTTATACTTTTCAAAATTTCTTAGCTTTGAAAAGTTAACCTTGATTTGGAAGTGCTCGAACCTTCAAAATAGTTGAAGAAATCATTTTCAAATTCAAGAGTTGGAAATCAACAACAAATCAGTAAATAAATTTCAAAAGATAGCTTTCAAATCCGAAACTCAAGGACTGAACACCGGCTTACTTCAAATCATTTCAAATATATATATATACATATATCCTTCGAATATCAAATCTTACTTCAAAATTTGAAATCAAAATTGGTTTCGCAAAAATCACTCGTATAGCAATGCTACTAAAGTGGCCTCTCCCCACTATGAAACTCGAAAATCAATGTTGATGATGCGTGCACTCATCATCGAAATTATTTCCCAACGACATAAGTGAGTTCTGGACTTCTATTTTCTCAAACTTCTTTTGGAATTTCTTCGAAATCATTCGAAACTCATTAAAATCATTGGAACATTTCTTATTCGAAAAAAATACTTTTAAATCATACTATTATTATATATTTCAAAATCTTAAAACCAATTTCAAAATACCGGAGTTCAATTCTCGAATTTCAAATTTAAAATCCTTTAGTTATAAATCATTTTTTTAATAAATCAATTTCTTATATAACTTCAAAATTTCAAATCCTTTCAAAAATTCAAATTCTTAATTTTTTAAAAGGTATATATAATCCTTATCGAAAACATTTCACTTTTATATATAGAATATAATCATACTTATAAAAATTTCGATATATAAAACAATTTCCAAAAATACGAATAAACCCGATTTTCAAAGGATGATTTAGGAATGGATTTCAACAAAGATAGAGATTCAAATTAGAGGAACTCTTAATCAAATAGAATTGTGATTCGAAGATAAGCTCGAACAAAGATGAGATAATTAAATTTCAAAATAGAAGATGAATATACTAATATAAATCGCGGGCGACCTTAACCGGTTCAACCGTGACTTCAGGAACAAGATCGATGCAGAATTCCAAGAAAAATCAACATTCGATTGCAAGAGATAGCGGCATCTAAACCAAAGATATAGAAATCTCCGGTTAATCAATGCCAATTGTGAAGGAGTTTCACCCCTTCACAAATCATTCAAAGATTGGTGGGATCCTATTCTTATAGAGATCATTCGAAGTGGAGTTATGGGATACTCCAGAATCAAAAGAATACAAATAGGGAGAGACAAGAATGAATTTTGGAACCGCAAGAAACGTTCCAAAGTTCAAAGGAAATCGAGTCAAACGGAAGAGATTCAAACTCGAACGAAAGTGATTCTGTAAATAAATTTACAATATATGCTAAGTTTCTCCTAGAACCTCGCTCTGATACCAACTGCAATGACCCACTATTTTGGACCATTCAAAATCGACAATAATCCACACATGTCTGACTTGAATAGTTCAAAATATCCGATTGTTAATTTAAAATTTGGCAAAACTCAGCAGATGCAGTAAATAAATCAATCACAGAATCACAAACACAGAGTAATACAATAATACGCAGCGGAATAGATAAATAGTAGTTCATGAAGCTACTATATAAACATCAGAGTTAGAAATAAAATACAACAGAATATCTCAAATACAGTGAAGTCTTCAGTACGAATAGATGACCTCTCTGAACAAATCAACTGGAAAAGCTGAAAGCTGAATCAATAGTTGGATCTCCAAATGAAGCTCCAAACTCCAAAGGTGAGTCTCAAATGCTGTATCACTCGGTCTGACCCGAGCGTAAAGTAAAACACAAAACACTCGAGTCAGGATTAATATTCTTATATAAATAAATCCAACTCAAGTGAAATATCAACTGAAATACAAGTAACTTAAAGGATGTTTGGGATAACCATCCTCTAAGGATCTTCAGAACTATCTACAAGGTGGAAATATACATTATAACACCGTGGTCATTTCAATTTAATTTATACTTCAAAGCCAAAATATCATTTTCATTTCAAATATATCTATTTTCCCAAAAATAGTATATTTATTATATACTTTATAAAGTAAAGTATTTTCAATTTCCTCAAATTTCACAAATCGATTCAAATCAACTCAAATTCCAAATTCAAATTTATTCAAAGCTCAATTCATCAATTCAATTCAGTTCTAAATAGATCATTTAAATTTCAATATATTCCAAAGCTTTAATATTCAACATTTTCAAAGTTAAATTTAACAGTTTCATATAGCTCTTAATTTAACTTCATTATTATTTAATCAGGGAATATTCACTTATAATTCAATATCATTTAACTAGCCTTAAATTACATTCTACTAAATATTTGCTTAAATTTATTTAAACAAGAAATATTCATTAATTTGCTTAAATCAACCCAAATTATAAATCATATCTTAAATCTCAATTTCAATAAGTTCCAAATCGGTTTAATTAAATAAAATTCTTTACTAAATTCAAATTTTCTTCCCAACCTTAACTTATTCAAATTATTACTGAAATCTATTTGAAACATAAATTTAAATACTCAACCATAATATATGTATTTAATCAATCTTAATTAAATTAAATATCATTATTAAATTTATATAAATCATTCCCATTTATATAAAATAATTTAAGGCTCAACATTTATTAATACCATATATTTCTTTCCAAAACATGGAATTTATTTTCAAAATATTTATATATATGGACCAACGGTGTCTGTATATATATCCATCATATGGTTAAGTGATACGGATATTTATCATTTCAATCCGAAATTTAAATATATACGGGTAGATATCATTTCAACCCGTAATCCCAAATTCAAATCAATTGAAAATCGCTTGGGTCTATCATTTCAACTCATAACGATTTTCTCCTATCCTAAAGTCGGTTCGGGTATGTATCATTTCAACCCATAGTGAAATCTAAACTACAGGGAACTTGCAGAGTGATAACAGAAAATATAATAGTATAAAACAGGCATATATCATCAATAACAATATAATATAAACAATAGGATATGGTGTCATATCCCACGGGTGAACAGTTACAGATAATAGCATATATAACAATTTAAATAACTACAGTAGCATATTTCAATTGTCGTTTCAATTGAAATCAAATTTAATAAATACAAGAACGTTAATCGTGAGTGATTGCTCACCTTTCGAGGCTAGAGAGATCTGACAAAGAAATGGACTACGAATCCCAAAGCAACGCTAGATGGAACGATTCGATGAAGAAAACAAGCACGTCGGTCAAAGCTGATAGATAAGGAATTGATGAAATTAAATCAGAACTGGATTTGATGATGATAAGTGGTATAGGTGAATTTTTATTTATAACTATATATATATATATAAAACCAAATTCTAAATTCAACATATATTAAATTAAATATATAAAGGAATTTCAAAATCAACTTAAATCCAAAATAGTATATATATATATATATTTATATATATATATATATATATATTTATAAACAAATACACACAAGCTATTCATATATGCCCCCAACTATATTCATATTACTCAAAAATGTTTGCAGACCCATTATAAATAGATGCAGACCCAACAACATACAATATAAATATAAAACAGAACCGATATAACTTATGTACACTTATATACATATACAGTAACTTTTATATATAAGTTAAAACAACTTATACAACTACCCTGACATACATAAACCACATATATATAAACCAGATTTTACAATTTATTATATAAAATAGAACATATCTCTCTGCTTATATAAATCAGCGTTTATGAAAATATAATATCAAACAAACCCCAATTAAATTAAGTATATACGTATTTATATTTTCCAAAATCATTGTTTTTAAATTTAAAACACATAATTTAAAATCAAACAGATATACAATATATAATTTGAAATAAATACTTATATAACAAACTTATATAAATCATGTGCTAGGTTACAGTACTAACATATTTTAGCTTCCATCCTCATAACCCAGTATACATTATTAAAAATTCAAATTAACACATCAATATGGATATCTATATAAGTAACTGAATCATTTCTATATTTATCTCCTAAAGTCAAACAATTCTCCATGCACTTCATATTCCTATAAATAAATACACATACAGAAGGTAATAAAACAACTTTTAATATAAGTAAAGCAGGTAATACATAATATAAACATAACAAATCATATATAGGCCAGGCCAGTTAGACTTTTGTACTATAACCTTAAAAATCATATACAGCAAAGACATTTATAACATATTGTAAAAGTACTTATAAAGATACAGAGGGAATATTATATACTACTAACATCATATATACAAACAACTTATGTAACTTTTGTAAACATATCTTAAGGTTTATATACTTTTATATAAAATAAACAGAACTGATACCTCATAACACAATATAGCAACTATATGTGCTAATATAAACCACTGTTTATATGAAAAAAAATGAGTCAGCGAGCTTATATAAACATGAACAGGCAATAGCGAAAAAAGAGGGTGAGGTGGCCAAGCAAAGTGGTAGGAGAACAGCAAAACACATCACCTTATATAATATTTGAAAACAAACTCCTGCATATTAATATTTACATATAACTAATATAACTAGTAAACAAACTTCCACATGACCTAACGTATAACTTACAAATGTCTACAACACTATGCGAAAATAATTTTTCTGAAATATTTATATATACACACAAAATATATGTATGCGCATATAACATTATATATATATATATAGACTCACCATACATATCTTCTTACCTTATAAATATGAATAAAATCAAATGGGCAAAAGAAGTTGCTCGGCAAGAGTTTGGCAACAAGGCTGCAGGAAGGCGCCTCGAGCTGCTAGTGTTGCCGCTCATTCTGGTGGATGGAGGAAGCGAGCACGGTGGGAAGGCAGGGAAACGGGTAGGCTGTCGGTTCGAGTGGTGGTGGGCGGAGGGGAGAGAGAACGAGTCGGAGGTGGATAAGGCTTCGGTGTTGGAGGGTGCTTTGGTGCCTTCGGGTTTTGGTAGGGGAGAGTCACGAGGATCAAGGGGGTGGAGGCTTCTCGTGGTGGATGGAAAAGGCTGAGGGAGGAAATTGACAACTTCGGTGGAGGGTTGATGGCCGACCTGTGGATGCGTGGTGAAGCGTGGCTTCGGTAGGCAAGATGAAGGTTTTGGTGAAGCAATAAGTGGATCCGAGCGTGAGCAGGGGAGGGATGGAAAATAATTGAAAGGGGAGGAAGAAAAATGAGCTATAGGAATATAAAGTAGAAAAGCTGGTATATTAATTTTCTTTCGAAACATCAGAATGGAAAAGGCAGAGAGACAGGAAAACGTACTAGATGTAATAAAGAGAAATGATGGGAATGGTAACGTCTGTCCATTGATTCTGCAACATTTATTAAAGAAATTATCTTGCTTGGATGACACGGTTCAAAATTGAAAGAAAGGGAATCAAAAGTTACGAATTTTGGTACCAGTACAGTATATAGTTTGATTGACCCCTTCTTGTACCGGGCCTCAAAATACAAAAATAAATATACTGTGGTGATCAGCGCGACGAGACGATCAAAACAGTATATAGATACTAGTGGTACGATCATCCGATCGAAAGTCGATAATCGGTACCAGAAATGCTGCTATTTTGCCAGAATTAAGATAAACGGAGCAATAGAAATCCAAATTTGACGAAACGAAGACTGATGTTTCACTCAGAAGATGATTTAGAAATTTACTGTATAAAAATATTCAAGTTTGGAAAACATTTTATTTTCATAAAAATTAACTGACTTAAATTGAAATAGAATTTCACAAGAAAATAAAATTTAATATCAGTAGACGAAAATTTACCAGTTGCTATATTAAAATAGACGTATTCCAAATAATAAATTTTAAATTTCAAATTTTATTGTTTAAAATTCACTAAATTTCAATTAAACTTATTATTAAAACTATTAAAATTTACGGGTCGTTACAGTTATAATAGAGAATGAGTGTGCATTTTGATTGGCAATCATATGCATTATGTGTATGGGTTGTCTTTTTAACCACTATTACCTAACCCTAAAATAATATCTATTTATGATGGCCTTTGCATGGAAAATAAATAAAGTAGGAGTAGAGTAGGATGAACACTTATAAGATGGGTTAAGCATTGATTATAACCCGAGTGACACACACACGATGTTAAATTGATTGAAACCTGACTTTAATAGGATGGAACCACTTTTATTTTTAACTAATTTTGGAAAATTTATAAAGTGTACATTTCTGAGTTTAAAGATATTGTATAAATAGGGGAAAATGTTTATTTTTGTCATAAAGTAATTTGTTAAAAAATTTGTTGGAAAATAAAGTATTTAGTTTAGTGGAATAAAATATTATTACGAAGATATTTTTGTAAGAAAGAGTAAATAGTATAAAATTATTTTATTCAAAAGTATTTTAGTAAAAATGTGTTTTAAGTAGATATTGGAAGTTTAGCCTTTAAAGAAACATTTTAGTGTGAGAAAATTTGTTTGTTTTTGAAACATCTTTTGGAATATATTTTTATAATGATATTAGGATTTGGTAACACTTCGTTCATAAAGGAAGATTTTATCTACGAAAAGAGAAACTTTTGTTGATCTATTTGAGAATATTTTTATAAAAGAATGTTTTAGTTTAAAATATTTTATCTTAGAAGAAATGTTTCAATGAAAAAACTTAGCTAAATTTTTTTAATTTGGGAATGTATTTTAAAAAAAGAGGTATATGTTGAAAGTATTTTGTAACCTCATTATTGATTTAGAATACCTTGTAAAAACATTCTATTGAGGATCATTTTGGAAAAGAATAATTTTGGTTAACAGATATTTTAAAATATGTACTGAAAGTTTTAAGGAGTATTCGTTTAAAAAGATTCTTTAAGGGAGAAAACTATTTTAATGATAGTAAAGGATTTAAAAATGTTTTTGAAAAAAATACCTTGTTATAGAGTATCTAATGAGAACCCTTATTTTAAAAAATATTTTATTGAAATATTCTTTATAGTGAATATTATATGATTTAGGTGTAACGACCCGGAAATTTCGATCCCGAAATTTCCAGATAGTTAGAGAAAAGAAGAAGAGATAGAAGAAAAAGAAGAAGCAGAAGCATCAAAACACAGAAACCTCACAATCGCAGCGGATCAAAATATAATATCAGATAAATAATAGTTATATAAAGGAACACTGTACTTGTCAAATTACACTTTAATATATCAGAGTTACGACATATTTACAAACACAAGACAGATAAACAATCTGTTTCAGATACTATCATATATCACAGTAGAAACTCTCCATACGTTCCTGCTCTCCAGCTCGCCTCCTGAGCTCCAGAACGTCCTTACCTAAAAATCTGTAATACTCGGTCTGACCCGAGCATTACCACAAAGTAACACCCGGGTCAGGCTGGAAACCAGCGTGAGTAAACCCATCTAACAAGAAATTCCAATCTATAGAACTTATTTAAAACCCGGGTAACTCGTACATTATTACAAGTAAACAACTTATATAGTCAACACTTATTTTCACAAAACAATATCTAAGTATCCAACTTAGTTTAAATGGTCCATTTTATCCCAACCAGCCTATTGGTTTCACATATCAATCTATAAAGTATTTTAGATGATTTCAAATCGAAGTGGTTTCGGATATTTACCAATACCCGACCCCGGTCTCTTCGAAACCAATGTCATCTTAAAGGTCAAGTTATTTAAAAGTTAAACCATTCAATTTAACACTTTGAATTCACATAGCATTTATCATAGATAATCTATATATTCATCACAGATATATCCAAAGCATATCACAGAGTATCACAGAATATCACCCAATAGATATCAATCAATCCAGACATTTTACTCTAACAATCATCCAAACAGAGTTTATTAATCCATATTATAATTAATTTAATTATCTTAAATTAAATTAATTACTTAAGAACTAATTACTTAATCCTGCTTAATCAATTTATTAATTAATTACAATCATTTAATTAATTAATCATACCTTAATTACTTTTATAAGTCAATTAATTAACCTTAACCAGAGATTAATTTATCCTTAATCATTAATTAAAATTTAATTAATTCTTAATACTTGGTTAATTAACCCTTAATTATCAATTAATTAATTACTAATTACCAATTAATTACTTAATTAATTTCTTAATTAATTACTGCTAATTATTAATTAATTAACTTTAATTATCTAATTAATAATTCTTAATTACAAATTAATTAAACTCTTAATTAATTAATTATAATCTTTAAGTATTTATTTCTTAATTTATAATTAAGATAATTAATTACTCTTTATTAAATTATCAAACCTTAATTAGCCTTAACAAATCATTTTCCTTTCTTAATTACTTAATCACATTATTAAACTTAACTTTTAATTAACATTTAATTATAACTATAAAATGATTTAGTTTTAAAACATTTTATTTAAATTTTAACAACTTAAATTAAATCAAACATGCCATTAAAATAAAGTTTAAGATTATTTAAAAAGAGGTTTATAAAAGTTTTAACATAGAATCATCCTTAAAATTTTAAACTGTTATTTTATAAACTTTTAAATTTACTAAACACTTCCTCTTATCCTTGCTTCGAGTTATCCATGCTTTTACTCGAGATCTCCACGAGTCTCCCTCGCAGCTTCTTCTCCTTCCTAATTTTCTTATATAAAACTAAACTGCAATTTACACTACACGAACACGATAGTAACTTCGAGTCTGGCCCCTTAATTCCCTAGACTTCTTCGAGTCGCTCACGCATCCATCTCCCCTGACACACCATCAACGTTGTGCACGTGCACAGATACTCTGACCACCTCTGATGAACTCGACTACCTCCTGCGAGTCATAAATCAACTCGACATTCGATTTCGAACTTCAGATCGAAATCATTAGGCCTAAAACGAAAACAAGTCTTCAATTCGAACAAAAGTTCGACATCGCCTGGAAGAAAACGCCTCGCCATCGTGCCTCCGACCACCATTTCTCCTGAAACTCCGGTCATCACATCGCAAGACTTTCCCGTATCTATCCCCATTGCTCCGGTGAAACTCGATCCACCATAGACGATCCAGTTGTCACGTTCTTCACCACGACCAAATAAAATGCTTAAATCCTAGTTCGCATTAGCCCAATCACCCCGGTGATCTAGAATCCCTTCGAACAATTTTCCCATGATCATCGATCAATGAACAACCTTCAGTCCCAACCCCGACACATCCAAGTGTCGCGATCGTCAGAATTTAACGATAATGTAAATATCGTTCAACATCGAAATTCTCCATAAATATAAACTTAAAATTTATGAAATGATTTTTAAAAATCATCATTTTCTAATTCAAATCTGATTATGAACCCAAACACGAAAATTATGAACATCGGTTTTTGACTTATTTTTGATTTTCCACTGTAATTTCATTTGTTTGAAATATTTACTCAATAATTTCACTGGCACATATTTTTAATTTGTATTACATCATTTCAAACAAGTTTCTTTTAAACAACAAGTGTCAACAATGATCAGGGAAGAAGAACTTGATTTTTGGATCAAGTTTAAAACTGTTAAACTGAAATAGAGCTCTGTATATACATATACAGACATGCACTTCCCATATTCATATATATTTTCATATATGTATATAAAATCATCTCTAAACAACATGCAAACATACTACCCTTCATAGTTTCCAAGGATTATCACATATAACCATATATATATAAACAGATTTAATTTAAATAGTAGTTTACTCACCTTTTTGTAAAGACAGAGGAACAGGTTTTAGATTTCAATCTGGAAATTGATGATTGAACTGAAACTTTGAATCTGATCTGGGATTGAGTTTGCATTTGCTTGTTTGAAGTTTTAATCCTTGTCTTGCCTTATCAAGTTTGCACTAGTTGTTTTGATTTGAAACTGATCTGAAACTTGAATTTCATCTGCTACTAGATTTGATGATCTTTGGAACTGAAATGCTTTCTGGGTTTATACTTGGCTTTAATTAAATTCTGAGTTGAACTTGATTTGCTTAAAACCTTTGCTTGAGCTAAAAATTATCTCAGTTTTGAATTAATTTGCAGTGGTATCTGAACTTGTTTCAGATTTCTTTCTGGTTTTTGGGTTTTAAATCTTGAAAGATGAAGAAAGAAAAGAAAGAATGGAGTCGAGAGAATTGTAAAAGATTTGAACTGAAATAGCCTGTTTTCTTACTTCATATTATTTACATATAATTTCAGTTTTAATGAAAATACAAATGAGAAAAGCCACTTGTTATTATGCATGTCATCCTTAGCTTACAAGTGTTTTATGCATGCATACAAGTCTTACAAATGTTCTTATGCATGTTTGAATTTATATTTATATTCATACATTTTCTAGTATTTATAACTTTTTAAAAGAGAATGATTTTAAAATCTTAATTTTATACTAATAATAATCATATATATAAACAGATTTAATTTGCCAATTTTAAATAATTATATTAGTAGATTATAAAATTTTATCCAGATATTTATAATTTAATTTTTATTATATTTCCAAATTCATTTACATATCCGGATATCTTTTATTATCAGGATTCTATCTGTTTAATTGATTAAAACAGTTAATTATCCAATTAACAGATGTTCAAAAATCTGGGTTATCACATTAGGAATGTTTATTCTAAAGATAGTTTATAGGAAGGTTATTTCCACAAAAAGATGTTTTATTTTGAAGGAATTATCTTCCCAACAGAAGTATTTGGAAAGAAAATATGTAGTGGAAACATTTTTAAATTGAGAAATTATATTACTGACAGAAATATTTAGAAATAGTTTGATGGAGGTATTTTGAAAAGTATCTTTTTGGAGTAAAGAATGCGATAAAATATTTATTTTAGAGAAAAGTTTTGTCAAAGGAGCATAATTTATTTTATAAAACTTTTGTTTGGAAATTAAATTTTGGTTGTACGGATTTTCACTTAAAGGATAATCTTTGGTAAATGATTTTATGAAGAGAAATTTTTTTTGGGTAAAGGGATTTTGGTTGAAAAGAGACCTAATTTAAAATTATTTTAATGAGAATATATTATTAAGAAATGATGTATTATAAAATATATAGTTTTACAATACCTTAAAATAATATTTTACCAAGACAAGGATGATTTGATTTGAAAAGTAAATGGTTAAAAGGGTAAAATAGTTAATTGAATAACAAACTTTAGAGGTGTCTATTAAATGGTATTTTATTAGAAAGGAATTTTATGTGGGGGTTTTAATTAAGAATTATAAAACTAGGCTTTGTAACATGGGTGGTAAGATGATGGGGTAAGTTAAGTTTTGAGTTTACCCGACACATATTGTGGTAATGTTACCCTTATGAATATTGTATGTGATTTTTTGTAATACGCTATTGGGATGTCTAGTTATTCCTTTCCATGTAGTGTGTTGGTGGGATATGAACAATAGACTGTCCATTTCGATGTTTGTGATAGTTACCTTGTTGGTTGTATTTGTTTACTTTGGATGAATTGTTCGTATTGCATTGTTGTTTGTTAAATTATTTACAATTAAGAAAATTTAGCTACTTATTTACCTATGTCTATTTATTAATATGTGTTGTGCCCATTTGAATTTATTTTTTATTTATGATTGTGTCATGTGGATGATTGCTTGTTTTACTATGGTTGATTTTTATTGTTGGTCTATTTGCTTGTTTATTTGATGTTCACCTATTAATTCATCTCGTGCTTGTTTGGATTAACCTCTTTTGCTTATATTGGTTGTTTTTGATTTTTTGTTTGCTTTGTCACTTGTTTGTTTTGGTCGGTTGTTGTTTGGTTGTTTACTTGTTCACTTGGTTGCTGCTTGTTTGACATATTGTAATTGTATATACCTTGTTTGACTAAGAAATGTGAAGAGGTTCCATGGAGATGAGTAATAGATGTTAGAGGATTTTAGTGACTAAACGCTTGATAGATACCATTGAGGAATTAATGATAGGTGGGAGGTCCATTATACGAAATTTTAAAATATGCATTTCAAAACCAATTTTTGGCTTCCATAAATATTTTAAAACAAAGAGTTTCTATTTCATACAATGATTTGATTTCTTATATAAAATGATGGTTTCTCAAAAAATATTTTTTATTTTTTTAAAATGATGGAAAATATTTTGAGAAATCGTTTTATAAATTGATGGTGTAATTTTTTATGAAAAAAAGATCTTTTTTCTTAAAGGGAAATAGAAGCTTTGATTCAAAAATAAAAATGTTTTCGTAAATGTTTTGCTTTTAAAGCGTAATGGAACATTCACTGCTAGCAGGTACTTCTTTGGTATTTTGGATGCGTTATCCTAACCATTAGATGCAATAATCGCTATGGAAAATGGAACGAGGATGAGTTCAAGGAAGGGAGCTCGTGAGTAGAATGAGGAAGGGTTCTACTATGGAATATGAAATGAGGACAAGTTCAAGGAAGGGAGCTTGTGGGTGGAATAACGAAGGGTTGTACCATGGAAGTGGAACGAGGAAGGGTTATACTATGGAAAATAGAATGAAGAAGGGCTCTATTATGGAAAATGGAAATGAATGGAGCGAGGAAGGGCTCAAAGATGCATGCAAATGGATCACTGATACTCAGAGTGTTTTGAAGTGTGATCGTAAAGCGGGGGGATGTGAGGAAACCTATTGGGTATTTAAGACATGTACCTCGGACCGAGGAAGGGATCCGTGTATTTTGGATCGAGGTAGGAATCTAGTTTCCAACATCTGTGATTGGTGTTCGAGAACCAAGAAACTGATATTTTTCATTATCCTTGGCAGAGGAATGGTCATACAAGTTATCTTATATCCAATGCACGCAAGTGATGCAACGATGGATGCATTTGCCGCACAAGTGGATGATTAAATCATTTGAAGACTGTAGCCAAGACTAGACACATAAATATTTGAGGATGTGACTATAAGTTGGTACACATGATATTTTGGATGGTATAGGTATGAGACGGTACACCCGTTATCTTCAGGATGGGACTATGAGGAAGATCATCAACAATTTGAGGGTAAGCATATTATGATGGATGTATAGTTAGCATAGAAATTAACACACATTTGTTATTAGTTGATAGACTAGTATGGGGATGATATCACAATATTTTGAATATGTGTGTTTTTTGGGATGAGCTATGCTAATTATATATTTATTCATTTATTTTCACATGCATGTTTGGATTAACCTATGTTTTGTTGTAGACTTCAATTCTAGTCAATTGTGGTTGAATTACTAAAATGCATGATATGAATTAGCCCAACCTATAAATGAAGTGTTATTTTACATACTGTAGTTGGACTAAATGATTGAGAAGGTGTATGTATTACTATAGTATGTGTTTCATAGAAATTTAAATTCAGTATATAGATGAATTTGGTTGTATTATTGTTAATGTTATATGGTCGTTATATATTACTTTATATGTAATTAACCTATGATTGATGTAATTTTGACTGAAAGTTATATTTGGGAAATTGCGAGGGTGCAATTCTTTTCAGGCGAAAAATGTAACAATCGGTAAATTTGACGCTTTTAATACGAAAGTAACTAAAAATTAATTTTAGTAAAAAAAGGGAATTAGGTTATAACCGTTACGAAGGTCTTTCTGAGATGATCAGTTTGATATATAATTTGACGCATTTAGAGTTACGGTTTGCAAAATAGAGGCGTTACAGCATTTGAATTGGGTAAGTAGGCACTTTTGGGCCAAATGGTTACATAAGACTGAACCCGCCTCATTGCCTATATAAGTAGATGATGCAGCGCAACCTCTATTTGGCCAAGGTATAAGTCGTCTACGACTCAAGGAGGCGTTGATGAGTCGTCCACGACTCAACTGGACAACCAAAGGTGGAGATATAAGTCGTCTACGACTTAGGAACAATGTTATGAGTCGTCCACGAATCATAGAGACAGGCATGAGTCGTCTACGACTCAAGGAAGCGGTGATGAGTCGTCCAAGACTCATAGAGACAGGCATGAGTCGTCTACGACTCAAGGAAGCGGTGATGAGTCGTCCAAGACTCATAGAGGCAGGCATGAGTCGTCTACGACTTATGGAGGCGGTGATGAGTCGTCCACGACTCAACTGGATGACCAAAGGGAAAGATGTGACGAGTTTACGACTTAACAAGGAGATGAGTCGCTCACGACTCAAGGGGAAGAATACACAAGTGATAAGTCGTCCACGACTCAAGGGAGAAGCTGGTATGAGTCGTCCACGACTTAAGGAAGGTAATGAGTCGGCACCGAGTTACGACTTAGTTAAGTCGAACTATCTTGAGGCGCTGGAACCTAAAACCGTGGAATCTCCTGCCGTTTTAATCTGACCCGTTGATGTCTTAAGTCGCTGATAATGATGAGTCATCTGATTGTAAGTCATGAGTCGTCTGTACATATGTATGAGTCGTATGTCGTTAAACTGTGTTGTAAGTTGATAAGTCGTCAACGACTTAAGGTGAGTCGTCTGTTTTGTAATAAGTCGTATATTTTGGCTGCGTCATAAGTCGGAGTGTGATAAGTCGTATGTTGTTAGTTTGTACATCTTGTTAAGTCGTGTTGTTATCTGATGAGTTGTAAACGACTCATGATGAGTCGTAGGTCGTAGGGGATAAGTCGTCACCGACTTATGACTTGTACTTTTTCTGTTTTGGTGTGTTGTAGCCTATAAATAGGCAAGATGAGTCATTTGTAAAAGTTGTTGAATATTGAATAAAATTCTCTTTTGATTGCTTTGTGCTTTCATTCAAATTGGTAGTTGAGTGTAATCTCCTATCTCCTCTTTCGGATAATCGAGTGCGCTCGATTCAACGATTGTAGAAGCCGATTCGCGGAATCAAGTGCGCTTGATCAACGCTTGAAGAATTGAAGATCTTCGAACCCGGTATCGTGCGCGATCAACGAGTACAGGATAGCTAGAATTCGGTATCTTCGGATCAACGAATTTGGGCATTTCCGCATCTTCCAATCCATCGATTGCTACATTCAACGATCTACATCATTTTTGTAATATCCGCTGCGTCAGTTTTTGGTATCAAAGCTTGTTCTAGCCAATCATAGCTAGATCGAGACTTGGAGCCTAATCATTTTGAAGTTGGGCCGTGGTAAGCAAGTGAGGCCGAGAGTAAGAGGAAGAAGAGTCATCATTGTTCGAAGATTGTTTGATCGGATTTGCATTGGAGGACGAAACTTTGTCCATCGTGTTCATCGCGATTTGCTACAAAGTGGAAGTTTTCGATCCGTTTCATTTTGGATCAAAATCCGGAAAGTGTTTGAATTTGAAGTGTTGAAGAATTTGTGAAGTTTTCAAGTATGCCGCCAAGAAGAGCTAATCGCCACCAAAATGTAGAAGCTTTGTATCGAAGAGAAGAAGCTGATGAGATGGAACAAAGAATCAATGAGAATTTTAGTGAGAAGCTTAATGAAGGAATTGGCCGGTTAGAGAGGCTTATGACGGAGATGAATCAAAATCGGAGAAGGGTTTCACCAGAATCTAACCATGGGGGTAGTAGAGTCTCGCCACATTCCAATCGAGACAGAAGTGTTGAAAATGATCAAGGACGTGGGAGGAACGTGAATGATCGTGAACGGAGAAATGTTGATAGAAGGGATGATGGTGGAAGACGTAATGGTAGTAGAGATGTTGGTGGTCAGAATCGACATCGTTATGCATCTGATTTTGAAGAAGAATATGATGGTGGTAGTGTTCAAGGAAGGGGTCAAGGAAGAAACTATTCTGAGTATGATCACAAATGGGAGTCGGGGATGAAGACAGAAATTCCTGAATTCAAGGGTGGTATGCAAGCAGAGGAGTTTCTAGATTGGGTAGCTAACGTTGAGGAGATTTTTGACTTCAAAGAAGTTCCAGAACATCGTAGAGTGAAGTTGGTTGCTACAAGGCTGAGGGGTAGAGCTTTGGCATGGTGGCAGCAGACCAAACTTACACGTGATCGGATGGGAAAGTCAAAAGTTGAATCTTGGGAGAAGATGAAGAAATTGATGAAAGCAACGTTCTTACCATACAATTATCAATCTTTGATGTATCAACGTTTGCAGAACTTGAGGCAGGGCACAAAGACAGTTAATGACTATGCGGATGAATTCTATCAACTCATTGCAAGGAATGATATTATGGAAACAGAAGAGCAGCTGACATCTAGGTTTATTGGGGGATTGAGAATGCAGATTCAGGATATGGTTAATATGTTCGATCCAAGATCTATGGCAGAAGCACATCAGAAAGCGTTGGCTTGGGAAAAACAAGGGAGACGAGGAAGTGGTGTGTTCACTAATTCTAACAATCCGATGAAGGGAGTTAGTGGAAGTTCGAATGTTTCAAAAGCTATTGAAAAACCAGTTGTGAAGGAGGTTGAGAAGACAAGGGTTAACAATGGTTTCAAATGTTACAATTGTCAGGAATTGGGTCATAAAAGCAGTGAGTGTCCAAAACCAAAGAAGAGAACCATGATCGTAGAGGTTGAAGATGAGGATGTTGATGAGGATTGTTCTAGTCCAACTGAGGAGGATAAGCAAGATATTGCGTCAGGGGATGAAGGTTGTAACCTAATGCTGAGGAGATCGTGTTTAACACGGAAGCAGGAGGAATCTAGTTGGTTGAGGAGTAATATCTTTCAGTCAACATGTACTATTCTGGGGAAGGTGTGTAAGTTTGTGATCGACGCAGGAAGCTGTGATAATATTATTTCAACCGAAGCTGTGACAAAGTTAAAATTGAAGACAGAGAAACATCCGAGTCCATACAAGTTAGCATGGTTGAGAAAAGGAGGAGAAGTGAAAGTGGGTAGACGAGTTCGTGTTCCATTCTCTATTGGGAAGAAATACAAAGATGAAATATGGTGTGATGTCGTAGAGATGGATGTTTGTCATTTATAATTGGGAAGACCATGGTAGTATGATCGAGCAGTACAACATGACGGTCGGACCAATAGTTACAGTTTTATGTTTAAAGGCACGAAGGTTATCCTAGTTCCAAAGAAGAGACCACAAGGAGAAAGTAAGTCGGAAGAAATCGAAGAGCTGAAAACTTTATTATCTTTGAAGGAGTTTGTTAAGGAGGTTGAGGAAGAACCAGAAGTATTCTTGTTGATTGGACGTAAGAGCAGTGAAGAAGTTGAAATTCCAGAAGAAGTTAAACCAGTTTTGAAAGAATTTGACGATGTATTTCCAGAGGAGTTACCAACGGAGTTGCCACCGTTGAGAGATATACAACATCAGATAGATCTTGTTCCAGGTGCTGTGTTGCCACACCGACCACATTATAGAATGAGTCCGAAGGAACATGAAGAGTTGCGGAGGCAGGTAGAGGAATTGCTTGAGCAGGGGCGTGTGCAGGAGAGTCTGAGTCCTTGTGCTGTACCAGCTTTATTGGTACCCAAAAAGGATGGAACGTGGAGGATGTGCACTGACAGTCGAGCATTGAATAAGATTACTGTGAGATATAGATTTCCAATGCCGAGGTTGGATGACTTGTTAGATCAAATAAGTGGAGCTACTATCTTTTCGAAGATTGATTTGAAGAGTGGATATCATCAAATTCGTATCAGACCAGGAGATGAGTGGAAGACTGCTTTTAAAACCAGGGAGGGTCTATACGAATGGTTGGTCATGCCATTTGGTTTATCCAATGCACCAAGTACTTTCATGAGGGTGATGAATCAGATTTTTCGACCGTTCATTGGGAAATTTGTGGTGGTGTATTTCGATGATATTCTAATTTACAGTGGGAGTCCAGAGGAACATCTGAATCATCTTAGAGAAGTGCTGATGGTACTGAGACAAGAACAATTTTATGCTGCAACGAAGAAATGCGTGTTCATGACGCATAGTGTGTTATTTTTGGGGTATGTTGTTTCAGAGAAAGGAATACAGGTTGACCAAAGTAAAGTTGAGGCGATCAGAAATTGGCCGAAGCCCAAGACGATAACGGAAGTTCGTAGTTTTCACGGATTGGCTTCATTCTATCGAAGGTTTATACCACACTTTAGTAGTGTGATGGCACCTGTTACCGATTGCATGAAAGGTAAACAGTTTGCATGGACAGAGGAAGCAGGGAGTGCTTTTGGGAAGATCAAGGAATTGCTGACGTCTGCACCAATTCTAGTGCTACCTGATTTTCAGTTGGTATTTGAACTACATACTGATGCATCCAAGGTTGGGATTGGAGGGGTGTTGAGTCAGAAGGGGCGTCCTATTGCATATTTCAGTGAGAAGTTGTCAGGAGCGAAGATGCGATACAGTACATATGATGTGGAGTTTTATGCTGTTGTACAATCTATCAAACACTGGAGACACTATCTATTTCAGAAGGAGTTTGTTCTTTACACTGATCATGAAGCATTGAAGCATTTGCAAGGGCAAGACAAGATTTCAGCGAGACATGCATCGTGGATTGCATATCTGCAACAGTTTACTTTTGTTGTTAAACACAAGTCAGGGGTGACAAATCGTGTGGCTGATGCTTTGAGTAGGAGGAGTCATTTGTTGACTACACTAAAGGTTGAAGTGACGGGGTTTGAAATGTTGCCAGAGTTATTCACTGATGATCCTTACTTTGCAAAATTTGTTGAAAAAGTCAAGGAGGGAGAGACGGATGATTTCGTGATGGTAGATGGTTTTCTGTTCAAAGGAAATCTATTGTGCATACCGGAGGGTAGTCTGAGAATGAAGATTATCAAGGAGTTACATGAAGAGGGACATGTTGGGAGAGACCGTACTTTACAGTTGATTTCACAGTCCTACTTTTGGCCATCGATGAGGAAAGAAGTAGAGAGGTTTGTGGAGCGTTGTCATATTTGTCAAGTTTCGAAAGGAACTGCGACTAATGCTGGTTTATATATGCCGTTACCCGTACCTGAAAAACCATGGGTGGATATCAGTATGGACTTTGTGTTGGGGTTGCCGAGAACGCAGCGTGGTAATGATTCCATTTATGTGGTGGTTGATCGATTTTCGAAAATGGCACATTTTATTGCTTGTAAGAAGACAGCGGATGCTGTTCATGTTGCTCAGTTGTTTTTCAGGGAGATCTATAGACTTCATGGATTGCCAGAATCTATTGTGTCGGATAGAGATACTCGGTTTCTGAGTCACTTTTGGTTGAGTTTGTGGAAAATGGTGGGAACGAAGCTGAAATTTAGTAGTGCTTATCATCCGCAAACGGATGGACAGACTGAGGTGGTTAACAGATCATTGGGAAACTTGTTGAGGTGTCTTGTTCAAGATAATCTGAAGAGTTGGGATGTGAAGTTATGCCAAGCAGAGTTTGCCCATAATCATGCAGTGAATCGAAGTACTAGGTTCAGTCCATTCCAGATAGTATATTCGAGCGTACCGAAGGGTCCATTGGACTTAACGGTAGTGCCACAATCAAAGAAGACAATTAAGAAAGCTGCAGATTTTGTTGAAAGGCTGACGGAGTGTCATAAAATCATTCAAGAACGACTAGAGAAAGCAAATGAGAAGTATAAACAATCTGCAGATTTGAAACGAAGGAATGTTGAATTTCATGAAGGTGATATGGTTTATGCGGTATTAACAAAAGATCGTTTTCCAGTGGGCGCATATAACAAGTTGAAAGCCAGAAAAATTGGTCCGGTGGAAGTTGTGAAACGAATCAATGAAAATGCTTATAAACTGAAGCTGCCAGATGATGTGTATACATCTGACGTATTCAATGTTAAACATCTTGTACCATATCATGGGGATGAGTTTGTTGGGGATGAAGAGTGTGCAAATTCGAGGTCGAATTTCTCTCAACCTGGGGAGGATGATGCAGCGCAACCTCTATTTGGCCAAGGTATAAGTCGTCTACGACTCAAGGAGGCGTTGATGAGTCGTCCACGACTCAACTGGACAACCAAAGGTGGAGATATAAGTCGTCTACGACTTAGGAGCAACGTTATGAGTCGTCCACGACTCATAGAGACAGGCATGAGTCGTCTACGACTCAAGGAAGCGGTGATGAGTCGTCCAAGACTCATAGAGACAGGCATGAGTCGTCTACGACTCAAGGAAGCGGTGATGAGTCGTCCAAGACTCATAGAGGCAGGCATGAGTCGTCTACGACTTATGGAGGCGGTGATGAGTCGTCCACGACTCAACTGGATGACCAAAGGGAAAGATGTGACGAGTTTACGACTTAACAAGGAGATGAGTCGCTCATGACTCAAGGGGAAGAATACACAAGTGATAAGTCGTCCACGACTCAAGGGAGAAGCTGGTATGAGTCGTCCACGACTTAAGGAAGGTAATGAGTCGGCACCGAGTTACGACTTAGTTAAGTCGAACTATCTTGAGGCGCTGGAACCTAAAACCGTGGAATCTCCTGCCGTTTTAATCTGACCCGTTGATGTCTTAAGTCGCTGATAATGATGAGTCGTCTGATTGTAAGTCATGAGTCGTCTGTACATATGTATGAGTCGTATGTCGTTAAACTGTGTTGTAAGTTGATAAGTCGTCAACGACTTAAGGTGAGTCGTCTGTTTTGTAATAAGTCGTATATTTTGGCTGCGTCATAAGTCGGAGTGTGATAAGTCGTATGTTGTTAGTTTGTACATCTTGTTAAGTCGTGTTGTTATCTGATGAGTTGTAAACGACTCATGATGAGTCGTAGGTCGTAGGGGATAAGTCGTCACCGACTTATGACTTGTACTTTTTCTGTTTTGGTGTGTTGTAGCCTATAAATAGGCAAGATGAGTCATTTGTAAAAGTTGTTGAATATTGAATAAAATTCTCTTTTGATTGCTTTGTGCTTTCATTCAAATTGGTAGTTGAGTGTAATCTCCTATCTCCTCTTTCGGATAATCGAGTGCGCTCGATTCAACGATTGTAGAAGCCGATTCGCGGAATCAAGTGCGCTTGATCAACGCTTGAAGAATTGAAGATCTTCGAACCCGGTATCGTGCGCGATCAACGAGTTCAGGATAGCTAGAATTCGGTATCTTCGGATCAACGAATTTGGGCATTTCCGCATCTTCCAATCCATCGATTGCTACATTCAACGATCTACATCATTTTTGTAATATCCGCTGCGTCAGTAGAGCTTAGAACCTTATGAGGTAGTGGTCGCATCAATCTCTTTCCTAATCCTAAAGTGCTTCCTAATCTTATTTTAATTACAGATGATTTTCACTAATTACAATAAAAATCAAAGCGTTCAATACCCATTGAATTATATTTCATTGCGAAGCTCTCGACGAAGTGAGTTAACGCATGGTGCCCATTTGTTAAATAAGTGCTCAAATTAATTGGAAATCGCGGTCGAAATTTTTGGCGGCGAAACCTTAGGCGGTGATTTGGGGGGTTTTTCATTTAGAGCCCGATCAACAAAATTGAAGGTATGGATTTGTAGGCCTCGGTGATACAAACTTAATAGCTATCTCAATTGCATTAGGGGAGGGTGAGGGCGGTCGAAATTTAGCTTAGAAGGCACAGAGGCTCTGATTTTTGGCGATGGTGGCTGTAACCGGGGCCAACGGGGGTGGTTGGGTGTAGTAGCTCTGTGACAAGAATCATGACTGTGGTGTTAGCATCGGGAACGGAGGTCGGAGCTAGAAGAATTTGCTAGTCAAAGAAGGATGCAATGGTCGAAATATGGGTTTTTGGAATGGAGAGGAAGTGGCGGGTCACGTATGTATGTTTTAATTAATATAATAATTATTTAAATATGGACAAATTTCCATATTGCCATTGAATCTTGTAACCTCGGTAACTTCTACATACGAACTTCGATTCATGCGTGGTTTCTTATATTGGACTTGTAGTGGAATTCTAGACGATAAGGCACTATGTTTGTTGAGTTTGGATACTGTTAGCAAAAGTGCGTTCGTATGAACTATCTAAATAAACTAATTGAATTTTAAATTATAAAATACATATCTTTTGATAAAAATTTGTATTTATTAATATATGTTGTATTATATGGCTGACTGTTTAGTTATTATAATATTTAGAATGTATTCTGCCTTGATTGGATAATCATTGTTGATTGTAGTACTTTTAGAAGTATAATTAAATTAAATATTTGGTTTGAATTTGAAAATAATTGATTTGAAATAAAAAGTATAATAATGAGAAAAATAGATAAATAAACGGTGATAAGTTATCTATGGAATTTAAATGGTTTCTATAAATAACGATGATTTAAACAACTTTACTGAAATTAAAGTATGAAATCTAATAGGTTATCATTTGTGAATTTCTAGGGAATTCACATATAATAATTATAATTATATTTTTAAATTAATATATGGGAAGATTATTATTTATAAAATAGAATGAGACCTTAAATAGTAATAATATGAATTTAAGCAAATACAGTACTGTTTTGTGTAAATGACAAAACAATTGATTTTATGGTATTTATGCTAATTATATTATTATTATTTTCTGATTTATAAAATAAAAATGTATTTTCTAGATAACAATAATTATGGTAATGAAATGTTTTCTATTTTTGGACAAATAGAAATAAAAAGTGAGTTTTAGTGATTTAAAGTAAAATATTGTTATTTTGAAATGAATAGTAATAAGTGGTTTTAATATGTGTGTGTGTGTGTATTATATTTTTTGATGCAAGATAATAATACTATCATTTTGAAAATGACTTGATGGAGATTACTATTTTCTATTTAACATTTTATGTTTAAGAGTATTTAAAGAACTAGAAGATTAAAAGGCGTTTCTAAGATATTACCATTTCTGGAAAGATTATTATTGTTTCGATATATATATGTAAATAAAGGGGATTTTATATTAAACAATAATAAGATGATTTTTTTTGAAATTGGATGCTTAAATGGTAGTACATATTAGTACTACAAGTCTTAGGTAGTATACAACATACTACATGTTAATATATATTCGAATCACGGTACGCAGGTTTCGAACCCATGACCTCTCGCACTAAAGTCAAAACACCTAACAACTAGGACAGTAGTGATGTTCATAATAAGATGATTTTATATGTAAGAGGAAAAAAATAGTCATAAAAATAATGTTTTGGATGGATGCAGTACGTAGTTAATTATTTTTGTAAACTATCACATGTTTATTTTACGATGATGGAATCACATTAGGACGTGGATTCAATATTTTACCATTTTTACTACCGAATGATGGGTAGTTTATTATGGTTAATTGATGATTGATGTTGTGTTACTATTATGAAGTGATTAGTATACATTTGATGATTTATATTTACATCGGTGATGCTTGCCTATAATGGATGGTTAACATGAATGTAAGTAAATTTATATTGTTGTTATTCACTTATTTGATGATTGATGTTGACATTGTGTCTTGCTGATGTTTAATGTCTAAGTATACTATTATTGTTGTTCCCCCATATGCTGATTTGTTATGATGGATGAGTTGGAATACTATTTTCTGCTTGTACTATCTGCATTGGTTGTGATTTTTGCATGGGTGATTTGGTTGTTATGTACTAACAAGTATTTGGATGCAGGAGAAGAGTAGAAAACAGAATTATGTAGGCTTGATCCCCAAAAGGAATATGTAGGCAACCTTTTTCTATGAAATAAACAGTAGTTCCCGTGAGGTCGGGGTGTATAGAAATTGGTGCAACCCAAAAATAGAGTAGACACCATTTCCCTTTATTATATATATGCATGTGTATTTGTAGAATTTGCAGGTATGGGAAAAGGTGGAGCAGAGATCTAAATCAAAAGTTGTATTTGCAGGATATTGGTTCGGTATATTTTCCTTAAACTGTAGTCTTATTTTTTTTTGGCATATCACCCCAGTCTTATTATTATTCATTAATTGTAATTAATGTACTAAGAATATTGCTGTTATTTGATATGTTATAACGATGTAACATTTTACATTCATTGAAGTGATGACCTTGTATAATGATTGTATTACTGAGTTAAATACGTATATTGTGAGTGTTTAAATTCCGCTGTGAGGTTTCCCTTTTATCGTTCATCATTGTTGAGATTTTTTAATTTTATATAACCATGGTCCACTGTCTTTAACATTTGAAATCATATGTAAGCGTGTTTTGTCGGTGTTTATAATTATTTTTAAATGTTAAAAATAGTGGGTCATCACATCTTTACATCATAATTAGCCAGCATTAGAGGCCAACTAACAAAATTTTCTATTTGATCGGTGTCTAAAATAGTAAAGTATAAGCTTAAGGTTGAATAAAATGTATTCTCCCTCCATGGTTGTTAGTCTGGCCCAATGGTTGAGTAAGTCTAGATGGTTGGCCTAGATGTAAAGCCCATAGCAATTTGGGCCTTAGGATAATTAAAATTAAAATTTGAAAATTTAATATATATATATATATATATATTAAATTTAAATGTTAAGTTTAAAATATAAAAGGAAATTTTATAAAGGTTATAAAATAAATTTAAAATTTTTCAAAATTGTTTTGAGTAAGTAATCTAATAAGTTTTGAAATTTTTATGAATATTTAATTAACATGATTAATTGAATAAATAGTTTCTTAAACATATGTTGATACACACACCACACATACTATAAAGATTATAGTTGAGTTTTATCCTAAAATTATTTAAGGTAAATTAAATAAAATTTTGAAATTTATTACAATATTTAATTAAAATATTTAATTAATAAACGATCTATTTCATAAGTAATTAACTAAATATTAAGACACACACACACACCGATATATATGTTAACAAAAGCTACAAAGGTTATAGTTCAAAAATATAAATGTTCTAATTTTTCTCAAAATTGTTTTGAGAACCTAAACTAAATAATCTTTGAAATTTATTAAATATTTAATTGAATAATTAATTAATAAAATAGTCAATTAATGTATATTTGATATATATAAAATGGTTATAATTAAATATTCTTCTTAAATATTTTAAGATGAATAAAATAAAATTTCTGAATTTTGAATTAAAAAAACTAAATTAATAATTAAAATTAGTTAAATATGATTTAATCAACAAGATACATGTAAATAATACATAAATTAATTAAATTATAATAGGTATAAATAAATCAAACTTATAGAATAATATGAATTATTAAAATATAAGTGGAATTGAAATAAACCCAAAATATATTTTTGGAATAAATGCATATGTATGATACGTATACCATGATTTCAAATCTGTCCGACATTTGAATCACGAGGGTATTTCATAAGAAATACATTTTTCCTTAAATTGATATCACTCAAAATATATTAATGGATGTGAATATTTAATATAAGTTGCCCTCTATCATTTATATGTTGATAGATTACTTGTATACGCAGTAGTTATTGAGCAAACTTGAACTACAGTCGTTATGTGTAGTACTATTAATATATTGCCTAGTTGAGGTAATTATATATTTGTATTTGTTGAGCAAACTCAAGGTATATGCATTATACTTAGACCATTATGAACATGAAATGATAGGTAAGAGTGAATAATATCTCTTGATTTGTTGAGCAAATTCGAAGTCGAGGTGTAGATTGTGGTAAAGACCACCGTTATGGGTTGTATATGATGCAACTAAGGCAAGGTATTTTTGTAACGACCCACATTTTTCCGATAATTAAAATATTGAATTTAATAAGATTTTGTAATTTAATATAAAAAGAAATTAAAATTTGTGATTTATTAATGAGAATAATAACTAAAATGAAATTTAATAATGTTAATTTAAGGCAATTGATAATTATTTTAACGCAATTTCAATTAATTGAAATTATTGTAAACATAAAATTTGGTTATAAATTGCAAATAAGGAAATAAATTAAATGTTGTATTAATTGGTGAAATAATATGTAATTAATTGTAATTGGGTAAAATCAGTGTTGTGTAAGTAGTTATAACATTTGTTTGTAGATAATAAACTTATAAATGTGATTAAATTAAGTAAAAGGTGGCAATTGTTAATTGTTACTCATTTATTTAATCTGTTGAATTAAATTGGAAATCAATTGCAATTATAGGTTATTAAATATTACGTTAATATGAGTTAAGACGATAACTATAAAATGTGAATGTAATAAAATGTATAGTAATGTCAATTATATTCATAAGGTAATAATTGATTTAATAATTAGAGTGAAATCAAGATAAATGAAATTATTGGGATTTTAAATTATAATTAATGAATTTACAGTTGAAACTGAACACTGTAATTAGTGTAATATTCAATATTGAATTGATAAGGAAATTTATTTTAAAAGATTATAAACCATTTAGTAATCAAAAATGATAAAAATTGTTAGTTATTAAATTTGAAATAAAAAAAGTGATTTAATCAATTTAATAATAATTTATTTAATTAACATGAAAATAGCAATTTTGGCCACTGTCTTGGATTTCGACGAAACTAGTTTCATCGAATCCGTAACAGTGAATTATTGTAAGGTTTCAAGTTTCGTAGCGATCGGACTTGTCGTTTGATCGTACAGACTCGAAACGCGTAGAAATCAATTTAATTGATTTTAAAGCCAATTTCTGTATACGATGGAATTAGAACTGGAAACCTATTCCATTGAATTTAAAAATATCTAAAACATCTATTTTGATATATGGGATGACCTACTTCCGTTTCGAAAGCGAAACGGGCTTTTCGGGTCGCTATTGTCGTTCATACTAATTCGATACGTGTTCAATTTTCTTATTGGGCTTTGTTCGTATAATAGATCTTTCTTAACCCTAGCAGCCTTTCTATTCCTTGTTATAATACGTACAATCCCATCTGTCTGCTTCTCCTTCTCAATGGCAGAAACATATTCCAATTTCAAAACCCTATTCCAATTTCAACTTCAATTTCAAATTCAATTTCAAATCAAACTCCTCCAAACCATGACATATTATATATCGATTCGAAGCTCTTGACGAGCGCAACTCAAATCTTCTGTTCATTTTTGCAATTGATTCTCAGTTTAGCCAGAAATTAAGGATGAACCTTAGCCGTCCATTGTAGGGTTTGGGGTTTTAACGGTGGATTTGCGTCCTGGTGACGATCGGAGGACATGGGATGGTAGAGCTCGTCGAGTAGGTCTAGGATCTGATGTTCGCTTGTGTCAGAGGTTCTTGACTTGGCTTGGAAATTCAATAGAAGGTGGCGGCAGTGGCCACCACCAAGCGACACCAGATGGTCGCGCTCGGCCAAGGGAGGGGCGGCTCAACACGCTGCAGACGATGGCATGCTCTGATCAACCTAAAGATGGCTGGAGTAGGTAGCGTTGGCCATTTTGTGGGGTGGCTGTATGGTTTCACGATCGAGCATGAGGTGGGTAGGGTTTTGCGTGGTGAAGACGTGTTGTCTCGTGGTGACGTGGCCAAGATGGAGTTGGTAGTTCTTTTTCCTTTTTATTTTATTTGTATTTTCAAACCGTCTAATGACTATAACTTTTACGTACGAGGTCCGATTTATGCGCGGTTTTCTCCACTGCGATCGTATCGAAATTCCGGACATTATGAAACTAGTTTGGACGAATTTTGAGACTGTTGGATTTTGAGCCTTTATGTGGATTTCAAGTCGAATTGAAATCAAAGGTGAGTGTTTTGACCCACTCACCACTACTAGATTACCTTATGTTAGTTAAATTAAATTTATGATACGATTAGAAAATTATTGGTTGATGTTTAGTATAGTTAAATTGTCATTCCAGTTAAATCTGAGTTTTATTGAATATTATCGCCATTAATTAAATATTAAATTCTAAATTACCAATTAATACCTGTTATTGATAATCAGGCACTTGTTATTGTTTATTGATTGGTTTGAATGGTGATTGTGATGTATGTTTGATTATTGATATTGGGTGACTGATGTTATATTTTATATTGTTATAACACTGCAAGTTCCCTATGGGTTGAAATGATACATACCCAAACGATCCGATAGATTAAGGAGAAATCGTTATGAGTTGAAATGGTAGACTCAAGCGGTTTCATGAATTTGTAATTAAATTCGGGATTGCAGGTTGAAAAGATATATATCCGTAAATTTAAAATATTTGCAAATTGAAATGATAAATATCCGTATCACTTGACAATAAGGTAGAAAATTATATACGGACACCAGATTGGTTAAATTAAATGATTTTAAACCATTAAAATTTGAATTCAGTTAAATGATATTTTGAAATAAAACTTGATTTGTATAAACTGAATTATTTTCGAAATCCAAGCTTTAAATGCTGAAATAGGAGTTAGTTTAATGAATCGTTAAAAGAATAAAATGGAAATTTCAAAGTTGAATTTGAAATATAGCTGAAATTTATCGAAATGGAGTTATTGGAAATGTTTAAAGATTTAAACTTTGAAAATTATGCAATTTAAGTGCTTTAAAATCTTAGTTCAAACATGAGTTTGAAATCGACAATGAAATGATTTTACGGGAATTTGAATTGAAAGAAAATTTAGTTTTGTGAAATCTAGATATGCTCCAGATTTGTTAAAAAGGCAGAAATAGTTTATTTTGATATCAATTTCAAACTTGGTTCAAAGATTTATTATTCTAAAAATCCTAATTTTTAAGATTTTCAAACTATTAAACTAATTTAATCTATTTTCAACTATTTAAAACCATTTAAATCAATTTAAACTATTTTAATATATTTAATCCAATTTAATTTATTTATCCTATTTTAAACTGATTAACCCATTTTAATCCATTTTAATCTATTTTAAATCTATTTAATCTATTTTAAATCTAATTAATCTATTTTAAATCTATTTAAACTATTTTAAAACTATTTAAATTATCTTAAATCAACCTAAACTATTTTTAATATATTTTTAAATTAGTTTAGAGTATTTTAACTATTTAAAATTTTATTCTAAACTATGTTAAACTATTTAAACTATTTATAACTATCTAAACTATTTTCAAAAAATCAGACCGTGTAAGGTGAAAGTGTTTATACTTAAATCCTTGATTTCAAAGCGAATATGGTTAAATGATGTTATAAATTAAGTTTGGATTTGAAATGATATTTACTAGTGAAATGACATATTTGAGTAAATATGATGATTTTGAAATGAGGATTTAATTAACCTTTCTTATTGATATGATTTCGAAGGTGAATATGATTTCGAAAGTGAATATGATTTCGAAAGTGATATGGTTTGAATTGAATATGATAGTTTTATATAAATTATGAATCGATTTTGGAAATTTAAAAGAACCATCTGGTGTGAAATAAGCGTTTGGTTGTTAAAGAAACTGGGATCGGATATTGTCATACTCTGCCAATACCGAAAACCATGTTAACAACTGTGTATGCGGTGGAGATTCCAGAATGTAGTAGGATGGTTCAGCGAATGATTCTGTATGAGGTATCTACATAGCCCTGATTCCCGTGAATCAGCTTGATGTGACTAAAACAGGAGCCATGCCGGGCCAAGTGAGGTCGCACCTCCGATCGGACATGCTTCTTCGATACCATATTATGACCTTGTGATTGATTTGGTGGCCACCCCTCGATTTTGATTATGGGAGTGTGTTCCGAGGTGGGCGGTAGTAGCTACTATGCGTTACCACTAGTCCGGATCCGCAAAACGGCAGTATCTTACCCTGGGCATTGCCTCGCGTGCCTTGTCACATGCCTTATCGCGCCCAGTTCGAGTTTGTTTTGTACCGTAACTATGGAGTGCCCTCTGGGTAAACCACCAGTTTGGTGGAGCTTACGGTACTGTATAGACTACGGGAATATATAAAATGTGTTAAGGGGGATATGAGTAATGCCTTAACTCTATTTTAATACTTTACTTTACTGTAGACATAGTATAATAGCGTATTGTACTATATAGTAGATAGTTTAACCGATCCTTAGGAGATGGAAATCCCGAATATCTCTTAAGTTATTGCACGCACGTTAGACACTGGATAAAAGACGCCAAACCTCGTAAACATCTCTAAAGCCGTCACACTCATATTTATTTTACTGTTGATTTAACTTACATAAGATCATTTAGTTCTGACTCAAGAGTTTTATCTTTTCCATTCGCTCAGGTCAGGCTGAGCTTTTCAGTATATCAAAGACTGTTTTTTGGAGGACGAAGACGGAGATTTGTATACTACTATTATTTATTTCATTCATTTCACTACATCATGTTGTTCCGCTGCATTATTTATTTATTACTTTTGTATGTACTCTGATTCTGTACTGTAAAATGTGTAATCAAATGTTATTTGTAAAACAGCTTCATGAACTGTTTATTTGATTATTATATTTCATCATTCCGCAGTGAGATTCTAGGTTTGTTTTCTTTCTTTCTCTTTTTTTCTTATTTACCCCATAACAATCCTTCCTTTTGAATGGTTTGAATCTGACGTGTGTGGTTTATCGTCGATTTAAACCGTCTAAAAAGGTGGGTCGTTACAATTTTTTTTTTCGGTTTTCCACCAATTTCCTTTCGCCTATTTCCATAATTTATGGTTTTTACCTTTTTCCAAAAAAATAATTTCAAAACGAAATCCTTTTCAATAAGTAGCAGAAATAGTTTGATTTTTTCACAATTTCCCCGATATCCCTTTCCTTGCAAATCAATATCGCTAGTATACTTAGTTGGGCTAAACCCGCCACCCTACTAGTTTAATTGTATGTATATTCTCAAATCGACTTCCCCATTCCAACAATGTCAATAAAAACCATAACCTTAGTTCTCTCCTCCTCTCAATCACAAAACCCTAACCTAAATTGATTTTGATTGCTTAATTTTTTCACCAGAATCTTCTCTTTCATGTACATCACTAACCTCAATTTTAATTCTTTTTGTTGTTTTTTCTCATTTTTGTACAGATTTATTAACACATTGGATTTATTATATTTAAAGATAACTATTTACTTTCAATAAAATACATCATGATGGTTCTCATCGATTATACTCCTAAATAGGAGATCTCGAACCATAAAATTCGCCAAATATTGGCCGATGAAATAAGGCAAGTGTTAAAGATGGAGTTTGTTATGAGAATTCGGGTATTTGAAAATAAAGAGTAGTAGTCTTTTGTTTGGGAACCTTATGATGTATATATTCTTTTGTTGGGATGTATGTATATATATTGTGGTTGAATATCACTTGTTACATGTTGTATTACATTTGGTGTATGTGTATATGTATATGTATATTATCTATGTTGCTGTTCTGTGACTTGAGATTGTTGTAGTTATTATATTTTGTTTCTGAATTGATCCTATAGCCACCATAGTAGTCTATTAGATAGGAATTAAGTATGTCGAATACTTGAGACGAAATGAAAAAAATGAGTACCAAATCGACATACTTAGCTCTTATATAATGCAAGACTATGATGGTCGTCCTTAACCAGCCCTATTCTCCGCATTAGCAGACAGAGTTACTAAGTAATTCTCTTTGTTAATGTGGGTCTCGGGGTGGGGCGTCGCAACAAACTTCCTCCTTGGACGAGCACGGGGCTTAGTCAAGTAGAATCGGGTTGCACTGCTTGATGCTCAGATCGAAAACAAATTAGTGGGGCCATGCCGGTACGATGGAATATGCATTAGTAAGGTAAATCCTCCATTTATACTGGCGCCTTTCTTTAGTAAAAATAAAAAAACCAGGCCGAACTTCTACAAAGCTGCCTGCTCGCTTCCATAGAACAATATCGTGGCAATGCAGACCTAAGTGGGTTTCTTGGGTCTTGGGGAACCATCACAAGTACGGCCGACCTATAGAACGAGAATGTCGTGTCGTCCAGCGGAGCTTAGAAGAAGGTGAGTCGGAGCCTAGAAGAAGGTGAGCCACGCAGACAGCTGACTCCTTTTCATTTCAATAGAAAGGAATAGGCAAACCAACCCAGCTGGCTGGTCAATCTCAGTGATTTTATCAACCGACAAACCGGAGACGGACGACCACGGTCCTAACCTTATCAACACCATAGGTTTACTAATCAATGAAGCTCCTCAACTCACTTATATTACAAAGTAAGCCAACGGTCATGACATGTTGTTTCTATTGATTGAGAGGCACCATGGAATCCATCCGTAAACCCTTAGTGACCTTCGTCACCAAAGCGTCACCTTCAAAAGCCCTCTAGTAGGGCAAATCAGAGAGTATACTTAGGGGGTGCAGCCCACTACATAAGCCACGTCTAGTTGAGGCGAGCGAAAAGCGGGGGAGAGTCTAGTAAAGTACAACAACGTTGGGGGTGGGATGCTAGTACTTAAACTAGGGCGCTAATCTTGAGTTTTTCAGTAGGCTCTTAGTTGTAGCTTCCTTTGGGCGCCTTTCCTACTTCTCTCACTTTAGAAAGATTTTTCGGTATTTTAATGACCTAGTCAAGAGTGTATGAAACATTGGTATAAAAGATTGAGTGGGACTTCTCAATAATGGGAGGTGCTAGTATATTAATTGCGGGGACAACCGGGACGACCGGCCTGGGTGCGCGGCTTACGAAAAGGTAAGCGGTTAGGTTGACTTTGTCCTCATTTTTTCTGTTTTCTGAATCGAAAGAGAATCCCATTTTTCTTCCCCACGGGATCTCTATTTCCCAGCCACTAAGGTTCCCAGGTATGGTATATGAACGTGAGAGTAGGAAGTTCTAACATTTTCGTTTGTACTGTTGCAAACATGGTCCGAGTCCAAGTTTGAGACAGTGTGAAATTTTCATTTTCAATCGAAATTCATTGATTCTTTTTTTGTTTGAAAGATGAAGTTTTCTAGTATGTGCATACCAATTTTCAGCTCAATATAAGGTTGCTTGGTCCCCTGTTTCAGGCCTGTAAGTTGAACCCAAGATGGTTTTCAGGCCAAGGCACATTTTTGTTTTTGAACTGTTGCAAACATGACCCGAGTCCATGTTTGAGACAGCGTAAAATTTTCATTTCCAGTCGGAATTCACCGATTCTTCTTTTGTTTGAAAGTTAAAGTTTTCTACTATGTGCACACAAATTTTTAGTTCAATCAGAATTCATTTGGCCACCTGTTTCATGTCTGAAAGTTGAACCCAGAGAAGATTTTAGACTTGGGTATTATTTTGCCTATGCATTTTTATGTTCTTTTTCCATCCGACTTTTGACTTATACTTCATGTTTTTGTGATATTTCTATAATGTTTTGAGGGATATGATGCCTATCAATAGGCCAGCCAATTTTTGATGAATTTGAAATTTAAATTTGAATTGAATTTGAATGACGGTTTTGAGTGATTTCTTTGATTTCGAGCATGGATTTTTCCAAATAATTTTGAAATAATTTTTAAAATAAACTGGCATTTAAAATAATTATTATATAATATTTTTAAATTATTTTAAGCTAAAATAATCTATTTATTCTCTATAATAAGGGAATTTTCAAATATTGATTTCAAAATTGATTTCGAGAAAATGGTTTTAAAAGCTTGTTTTCTCAAGTAAATTATTTTATATATAAAATAAACATTTTTGTACTATTCGAGCAAATGAGAAGGAGAATTAAATGGTTTGGTAAAATACATGGTATGGGACACGTGCGTTTATCTTATCGGTTAATTCCTGACTTTTCCGTTTGATCGTTTTGACCTTCGGGTCGAGTTTACCGATGAGACGAGGTAAACTTTTTACTGCTTTGAGTGTGAAATTTACTAGCGGTTAGTAAACCATTTGATGCAAACGTGTGGTATGGGACGTACGTTAATACCGTTCGGTTTCCTATCCGGGTGTTTGTGACACATTTGCCAATGCGGCGTATTGCCAGTACTGGACCTTCGGGCCATTGCCTTTGCGGTGTTTGCCATTGCGGCGTATTTGTCTTCGAGATGTTTGCCATTGTGGCATTTGCCATTGCGGCATATTTTCCATTGCGGCATATTTCTGATTGTGACGTATTTGCCTTTGAGCGAGGTACCTATTTTTAGAGATTAGTACTTGGCAGGCTTCGGCCAAAAGCACGTGCAAAACTTTTGAGATGATTTCATTGATTATTATGATTTCCCGAGTGTATCGCCTTTTTCATGGTTGGCCATTCGAGCCGTTTTATATATATATATGGTGATTACCTTATGGGAAATTGAGTTGCCTACACTGGCGTTATATAAGATTTGCCATTGGCATTATTATTTGAGATTTTCCTACTGGCATTATATATGAGATTTGCCTTTTGGCGTTTATTCGGGATTATATTTTCCTATGTTGGAGATTTATATTTGATTGCCTTATGGCGTATTTTGAGATGATGTTTTCTCTTTTGAGAATGCTTTTGAGTCTACCGATATGGCGGGTTTGGGGTTTCTCCTCTTTGGAGTTATGTTTTCCTCCTAAACCATATTTGCTGTTTTGTGATACACCGATGAGATGTGGCGTGCTTTTATTGTGAGATTTGTTATGAAATTTTATCGCCATTGAGTTGCATTCATGTTTAGTGATATCCTTATATCACTTGAAATTACTATACCTACTTAATTGTGCCATGTGAAGTAACCATATATTCTTGAATTATTCCTTCTCACTTGAGAAGATTACCACCTTGCCTTATGCTTATGTTATCGGTTACCCTCTTAAACTGATTTGTTTAGCTAGACTGACCCGTGTATTTTATACTCGGGTCAGACCGAGGTGTTTCAGGTTAGGTACCCATTGGACTAAGCGTATTCTGCTTCCGCATGGACTTTTCTGCTAGCTTTTTGTTGTAGCTTTTGTGTAGTCCTTTTGTTGCTACTCTGATATGTATATTCTTTTTACTCATGTTGGTATTGTGGTCGTCATACCACACATGTGATGTATCATTTTGTATACTCTGTGATGTATCGGTATATGTGTGTGTATTATGATTATCTGCTGTTCTGTGATGTGTTTTGCATTTGAGTTGTTGTATTTTGTTCTGATATATCCTATAGCAACCTATGGCTTTGTATTAAGTATTTATTGGATATGTCGATCCACTTGAGATCAAAAAAAAATAGAGCATTATAGACGTATTCAATAGGTATTTAAGACAAGGCTATAGATGGTCGCTCTTAACCAGCCCTATTCTCCGCATTAGTAGACGATATTACCCAGTAATACTCTTTCTTGATGTGGGTCTCGGGGTGGGACGTCACAGCTTGGTAGTTATAATTTAATATTGTGAATTAAAATAAATTAGAGATTTTAAATTGTTTATTTGGAATAAACAATGAATTTTGGAATTAAAATGAGAAAAATAAAATTCCAAACTTTATTTTATTTTGTTGGAGTGATAATAAATGGAATATGGGCTTTAAATAATGAAAAATGACTTTATTATAGATAGTCGCTCCTAACCAGCCCTATTCTCCGCATTAGCACACAATATTACCTGGTAATACTCTTTGTTAATGTGGGTCTCGGGGTGGGGCGTCACAGCTTGGCCAGCAGATATATACATATATATACAGATACATTCCCAATGTAATACAAAATGATATACATAAGTGGTATGATGACCACACAATATACAACGAGTCAAAATATACATATCAGAGTCTACACAAAAGGCTACATCAAAAAGGCGATAGTAAAATATCTAAGTGGAAGTAGAAAGGCTAAGTCCAACATGTACCTAACTTGAAACACCTCGGTCTGACCTGAGTATAAAATGCACTGGTCATTCTAGCTAAAACAATCAGTTAATATGGTTAAACGATATTATGAGTATAAGGATGAGGGTGATATTCTTCTCAAAAGAGAAGAAACTATTATAAGTATAAGTATGTTCACTTTAAGTGATGAAATGATATCACTACACAAATATAAAATCTCAAAAGAGATAAATCAATATCCACAAAATGCTAAATATAGCAAGCCTTATATCATCGGCATATCACAAATCATCAAAAAATTGGTTTAGGGAAAATCATAACTCCTAAAAAAAGAGAAATCCCAAACCTGCCATATCAGCAAACTCAAAAGCGTTTCCAAAGAAATCACTATCTAAAAATACGCCATAAGGCAAATATATATATATATATATATATATATATATATATCTGTGTGTGTGTATATATCTCCAAATAGGAGGATATAAATCCCAAATAAATGCCAAAAGACAAATCTCAAATAACGCCAGTGTAGGCAATTTAAATCTCAAAGATAGAACTCAAAGGAGTTCAAGTTCCTATAAGGTAATCGCTATCTGTATAATATCTCAAATGGCTTGAAAGGCCAACAATGTATGTGTAACAACCCGGGATTCCGCATTTTATTTTATTATCGTCATTGGACGATTAATATCGTTTGTTGATTGTTGATGGAGTTTTAAGTCGTGTTGAAATTCTTTCAAAAATTTGTTGAAATGTATGCGGGCTGTAAATAAAATCAGGGCCCAAGTCCCCTTTTTATATTTTTATTACATTAGCCTTAAGGACCGAATCCCCTCTTCATTTTTGGATTCGAACCCTAAAAAAATTTACAAACGGAAAAAAAAAATGGTGGCCTCGTCCCCTTTTACTAAAACTAGGGCTTCACAAATTCGAAGGCGCCGCTGCCTGTTCGATCGAAGTTAGCATCGGCGGCGACTGGTTTTGGGGTCTTCGAACCTAAGGTGAGTGAATATTCACTCGCATCTAGTTCTTCTTGGTTGCTGTACCTCGACAGTTCGTTTTTGTTTTAAAAGCTGATATTGTCTTTGACTTAGTCAGATTCGTATATATTGATACTTGTTCCTCGTGTGATTTTGTACTGTCGTTTTGAGTGATTTCTCACTCACTTCTAATTCAAACCATTGTTTGTTTGATTGTTCGCTTGTCTTTGTCTCGGCAGTTTGAATTTTTGGTTGGCAATTCCCTGACTTTGTTTTATCTTGGGCCATAACCGTTGCCTGTAGATTTATTTTTGGTCTTCGGCTCTGCTTTAAAGTGTTCCTCTGCAAGTTGAATCTGACAGTAGCTTGAATTATGAAACTTTGATTTTTGTTAATCCGAAATGATTCGTAGTTGTGTGATTTCTTAGTGTTGCTGTTATCTTTGATGACCTGAGTTTTATTTTGACGATTTGTCTGATTTTTCGAAGTGGTATATGATGTTAATTGCTATACTTTTCTGGTTTACGTTACAAGGCTGTGACGATTTTTGCTATGAGGATTTGGCTTATATAGGGTTTGTAACCCTTGATTTCGTTCATACAAAAATTAAATTTGAAAACGATCCCCGGGTTCACTTGTTTCAATTCCTGGCAATTTAATTTATGTTGACTTCGGCCATCACCATTCGTGTCCACTTGGAATTGTTGATTTTGTACTGCTTCATCAGGTCACTTGATCCATTTTGATAGCTGCTGTACACCCAGGTTTCCAGTTGCATGTTGTAGTTTCATTCTTCATTTAGCTTTGGGTGATTTTCACTGCATACATATGCTTTGAAGCTGTTTTGATTTGTTGTAGCTGCTGCACTTTTTGATTTAGTGTACATGTGCACGCAGCTTTGCAATTGTGTCTTCATTGGGTGTCTGCACATGCTTCTGGTCCATGACTTAGTGAAGTCTGACTTGATTAGTTGTGAAGTTGCCACTGATTTACGTCCATCCTGTTGTTTCATTTCCTTATATCACTGGGTGGCACTTGCTGCCCATTTAACATGTGTGTATCCGTCATGTGTTCTGTGCATTGTGTGGCCACATAATTGTATATGTGTGGACTGGTCTTCATTTGCATTATGCAGTAGCTTGAGCATTTAGCTTGTTGTATTGGTTATCTCACTGGACTTGTTGAGTTGTCCCTGTTGTCACTTTAGTCTGGACTGCATTTATGAAGTGGCCACTGACCTGATTTGTACATTGGTTAGCTCCACATGACTTTGTTAAGCATGTCTCTATTGTTCCCTTGAATTGGTGCCTTTAGTTTTATTGCAGTCTCTATTATGCATTGCGTTGATGCGCTGATTTCATTTGTAAGTTGCTTGAAGGCTTAGAGTTAATTGTTCTTGACAGTTTTGTGTTTCACTTGAGTTGAACCCGATTTCGGGGTTTGACCTTGCGATCATTGTGACTTTCACTGAGCTTTCGCATATCTCCTGCGATAGTGGCGAGGCAGTACACGCGTGCGTGTACTGCAGCCCTATCAATTTTGACAGTTTTAAATTGATGTTTTGATTTGTCGTTTAGCACTGTTTAGTGTTATATCTGCCGTTATCCAATTCTCGTATCGAGAGTTGGATATACGAGATTTCTGTGACTGTCGTCTATTTGATGTTTGATTATTATTGCTTCTATGCACTAATAACTGAGTTTGAATTAGACTGACCCGTGTATTATTTTCTTTTGAATGTAATACTCGGGTCAGACCCGAGTTATTTCAGGTTGTAGATTTTCTTCTTTGAGTTGCTGTTCAGGATTCGAAGACTTTTCACATCTTCTGAAGTTGTCAGTGTCATTTTGTAGTAGTCGTGTCATTGACTCATTGTATGGAACGATATGTATTCATGTATATTAGTCGATAATGTACTTGTATATATAACTTCTAGAGTCGACAGTTGTAGTTGTATCATATGTATCGTGTCAACTATATTGTAACTGACATCGGTTATATATATGAGATTTTGTTATTCTGTGTTCCGCATTTATATTATCTGTGTTATTGTTATATCTAATGTCCTAAACTATTATGAACTATCGTAGTTTGTTTTATACTGATAATTGGATATGTCGATAGGAGTAAATAAATAATAAATGAAAAATAAAAAGTATATACCACTCCTATCGAAATAACCAATATTGGTGTAAGGCCAATTACGGATGGTCGCTCCTATCCAGCCTTATTCTTCGTAATAATAGACAGTATTCCTTTTAATACTCTTTGTTATTATGAGCATAGAGGTGGGGCGTCACAGTTGGTATCAGAGCTTGGGGTTTATGGACATAATATAAAACATAACTTGGATGGAACATATGTTACAACTATTGGTCGATGTTTTATTGTGATTTGAGTCAAAACTAAAGTTTTGAAATTTGGATGAAATTTTTAAATATCTTTATTTGAAAATAATAGTGAAATTGTGTTCTGATGATTTGATTGATTTGTGTTCTGTTTATCAGAGTGCGCAGCGGAAACAGTGAAACTGTCTTCGCTGAGTACAACTGATAATCTTTTTGATTTAAAAATCAAAATACGAAATTGATATGAATTTCATTTGTTGTTCACATAGCTGTAATTATTTTGTTTCTTTGAGAATTTCGAATCCGAATTGAGGATTCGAAGAAATTGCAGATATGTGATTTTTTGTTGAAATTTCCGCTGGCTTTCTCTTGTACTAATCATCTATTGATTAGATTTTACTGTTTTGAATTATCTTCATTGAAGATACCTTCGAATGATTTCTTTGTTCATTCTGTAGTACGTGCAAAAATTTGAATTGCACGTTACTGCATTTATTTACGTTGAACCGATGCTTGGTTATGAAACGTATTTTGTTGCCGTTATTTTTATAACGAGATTTTTACACCAATGCTAAATTTTTTGAAGCAAGGCGTTTTGTGACATTTTGATGAATGAAAATTCACTGATATTACATTTTGATGTAAATTGTTTTGATGTGATTTTGACGTTTTAAAATTACTGTCGCTTTGGCTTCAGTATCCGTCATGTTTTAAAAGTGGATTTTCGAGCGGTTATTCCGCAATACTGATTTGTAACCGTTTTTACGGTATTTTGAGAAGTACGATTTCCTTACCGAAATTGTTACTGATTTGCTGTTTTAATCATGTGATTGGAAAATCGTTTTAAAATGAAAATTATTTTCTAAAATTTTAACAGTTTGCGTTTTCAAAAGAATGAGAAAGCGACTTAAACGATTCAGCAAAATCGAGGATTATGACCCCTTTCTTTTACTGTTTCGCTTAACTCCGGACTTGTCCAGTTGAGAATGTGAATTGTTATTTTTACAAAATAAATAAAATTGTTTTCAGAAATTTTAACAGTTTTCGCTTTCAAAAGAATGAGGAAGCGATTTAAACGTTTCAGCAAAATCGAGGACTATGACCCCTTTCTTTTACTGATTCGCTTAATTCCGGACTTGTCCGTTTGAGAATAAAAAGTGTATTTTACAAAATACACAATTTTGCACTTTCAAGGAAACGATGAAGAGATTTAAACAATTTAGCAAAAGTGCAGAGTATGGAACCACACTTTTACTATTTCGGTTAATTCCGGACTTGTTAATTGAATATTTGCTGTTTTGATGATTTTGATGAATTTTGCACTTTCAAGGAAACGATGAAGAGAATCAAACGATTTAGTAAAACACGTGGTATGGGACATGTGTGTTTGCTATTTCGGTTAATTCCGGACTCGTTAATTGAAATATTTGATGATTTCGTGTGCTTTCGAGCCACTATGATGGACCTTCGGGTCATATGATGGACCTTCGGGTCAAATACCAGTACTAGACCTTCGGGTCACTCTGCGGACCTTCGGGTCAATCTGATGGGCGCCAAAATTATGTTGAGTACTTGGTAGGCTTCGGCCATTTGTTGATGCACGTGCGGCGAATTAAAAACTCGCCATCTGATGGGATCGATCCAAGCTTTTATGTTGATTTTCTAGTCTTCTTAATTGATTTCTAGATATTTGTTGTTTCTAATTATCTGCAGGTAATTAGATATCTGATGTTATGAGATTTAATTATCGTATCGATAATTAAATATTTGTTGTTTCTAATTATCGCTTGTGATAATTAGATATTTGTTGATATGAGTTCTGATTATCGTTTTTGATAATCAGATATTTGTTGTTTCTAATTATCGCTTGTGATAATTAGATATTTGTTGATATGAGTTCTGATTATCGTTTTTGATAATCGGATATTTGTTGTTTCTAATTATCGCTTGTGATAATTAGATATTTGTTGATATGAGTTCTGATTATCGTTTTTGATAATTGGATATTTGTTGTTTCTAATTATCGCTTGTGATAATTAGATATTTGTTGATATGAGTTCTGATTATCGTTTTTGATAATTGAATATTTGTTGTTTCTAATTATCGCTTGTGATAATTAGATATTTGTTGATATGAGTTCTGATTATCGTTCTTGATAATCGGATATTTGTTACTTTTAATTATCGCTTTTGATAATTAAATATTTGCTGATTTGAGATTTAATTATCGCTTGAGATAATTAAATAATTGCTGATTTGAGATTTAATTATCGCTGTTAGATAATTAAATATTTGTTGATTCGAGATTTAATTATCGTCTTTGATAGTTAAAAAAATGCTGATTTGAGATTTAATTATCGCTTGAGATAATTAAATAATTGTTGATTTTAGATTTAATTATCGCTGTTAGATAATTAAATATTTGTTGATTCGAGATTTAATTATCGTCTTTGATAATTAAATAATTTTTGATTTTAGATTTAATTATCGCTTGAGATAATTAAATAATTGTTGATTTGAGATTTAATTATCGCTGTTAGATAATTAAATATTTGTTGATTCGAGATTTAATTATCGTCTTTGATAATTAAATAATTGTTGATTTTAGATTTAATTATCGCTTGAGATAATTAAATAATTGTTGACTTTAGATTTAATTATCGCTGTTAGATAATTAAATATTTGTTGATTCGAGATTTAATTATCGTCTTTGATAATTAAATAATTGTTGATTTTAGATTTAATTATCGCTTGAGATAATTAAATAATTGTTGATTTGAGATTTAATTATCGCTGTTAGATAATTAAATATTTGTTGATTCGAGATTTAATTATCGTCTTTGATAATTAAATAATTGTTGGTTTTAGATTTAATTATCGCTTGAGATAATTAAATAATTGTTGATTTTAGATTTAATTATCGCTTGAGATAATTAAATAATTGTTGATTTTAGATTTAATTATCGCTTGAGATAATTAAATAATTGTTGATTTGAGATTTAATTATCGCTGTTAGATAATTAAATATTTGTTGATTCGAGATTTAATTATCGTCTTTGATAATTAAATAATTGTTGATTTTAGATTTAATTATCGCTTGAGATAATTAAATAATTGTTGATTTTAGATTTAATTATCGCTTGAGATAATTAAATAATTGTTGATTTTAGATTTAATTATCGCTGTTAGATAATTAAATATTTGTTGATTCGAGATTTAATTATCGTCTTTGATAATTAAATAATTGTTGATTTTAGATTTAATTATCGCTTGAGATAATTAAATAATTGTTGATTTTAGATTTAATTATCGCTGTTAGATAATTAAATATTTGTTGATTCGAGATTTAATTATCGTCTTTGATAATTAAATAATTGCTGATTTGAGATTTAATTATCGCTTGAGATAATTAAATAATTGTTGATTTTAGATTTAATTATCGCTGTTAGATAATTAAATATTTGTTGATTCGAGATTTAATTATCGTCTTTGATAATTAAATAATTGCTGATTTGAGATTTAATTATCGCTTGAGATAATTAAATAATTGTTGATTTTAGATTTAATTATCGCTGTTAGATAATTAAATATTTGTTGATTCGAGATTTAATTATCGTCTTTGATAATTAAATAATTGCTGATTTGAGATTTAATTATCGCTTGAGATAATTAAATAATTGTTGATTTTAGATTTAATTATAGCTGTTAGATAATTAAATATTTGTTGATTCAAGATTTAATTATCGTCTTTGATAATTAAATAATTGCTTTTTTGAGATTTAATTATCGCTTTAGATAATTAAATATTTGTGAATTTGAAATTTGATTATCGTTTTTGTTAATCGAATATTTGTTGAATTGGAAATTTAATTATCGTTTTGCTAATTTGCTGTTTTCTATCTATCTCTATCTCTATTGATAAGTAGCTTTTGTTGTTCTTCTAATTATCGTATCGATGATTAGACATTGTTGCTTTATGATTCTCTGTATTTTAATTATCTAGTTGATAATTGAAGATTGCTGGTAATTGTGTTTATCCAGTTTTACTGTTTTCTGATTATCTATTGATAATTAGGCTTTGTTGAGAATTTGTGAATTTCTTATATGGGATTAAAAGATTTCTTTGGTATTTGTGTTCCCGATCTGTATTTTCTAGCTTAACCAGTTTATGTTAGAAGAATAATAGTGGATGACGACCTTAATAATGAAAATTGCGGGGACGCAATTTTTATAAGGAGGGGAGTCTGTAACAACCCGGGATTCCGCATTTTATTTTATTATCGTCATTGGACGATTAATATCGTTTGTTGATTGTTGATGGAGTTTTAAGTCGTGTTGAAATTCTTTCAAAAATTTGTTGAAATGTATGCGGGCTGTAAATAAAATCAGGGCCCAAGTCCCCTTTTTATATTTTTATTACATTAGCCTTAAGGACCGAATCCCCTCTTCATTTTTGGATTCGAACCCTAAAAAAATTTACAAACGAAAAAAAAAAATGGTGGCCTCGTCCCCTTTTACTAAAACTAGGGCTTCACAAATTCGAAGGCGCCGCTGCCTGTTCGATCGAAGTTAGCATCGGCGGCGACTGGTTTTGGGGTCTTCGAACCTAAGGTGAGTGAATATTCACTCGCATCTAGTTCTTCTTGGTTGCTGTACCTCGACAGTTCGTTTTTGTTTTAAAAGCTGATATTGTCTTTGACTTAGTCAGATTCGTATATATTGATACTTGTTCCTCGTGTGATTTTGTACTGTCGTTTTGAGTGATTTCTCACTCACTTCTAATTCAAACCATTGTTTGTTTGATTGTTCGCTTGTCTTTGTCTCGGCAGTTTGAATTTTTGGTTGGCAATTCCCTGACTTTGTTTTATCTTGGGCCATAACCGTTGCCTGTATATTTATTTTTGGTCTTCGGCTCTGCTTTAAAGTGTTCCTCTGCAAGTTGAATCTGACAGTAGCTTGAATTATGAAACTTTGATTTTTGTTAATCCGAAATGATTCGTAGTTGTGTGATTTCTTAGTGTTGCTGTTATCTTTGATGACCTGAGTTTTATTTTGACGATTTGTCTGATTTTTCGAAGTGGTATATGATGTTAATTGCTATACTTTTCTGGTTTACGTTACAAGGCTGTGACGATTTTTGCTATGAGGATTTGGCTTATATAGGGTTTGTAACCCTTGATTTCGTTCATACAAAAATTAAATTTGAAAACGATCCCCGGGTTCACTTGTTTCAATTCCTGGCAATTTAATTTATGTTGACTTCGGCCATCACCATTTGTGTCCACTTGGAATTGTTGATTTTGTACTGCTTCATCAGGTCACTTGATCCATTTTGATAGCTGCTGTACACCCAGGTTTCCAGTTGCATGTTGTAGTTTCATTCTTCATTTAGCTTTGGGTGATTTTCACTGCATACATATGCTTTGAAGCTGTTTTGATTTGTTGTAGCTGCTGCACTTTTTGATTTAGTGTACATGTGCACGCAGCTTTGCAATTGTGTCTTCATTGGGTGTCTGCACATGCTTCTGGTCCATGACTTAGTGAAGTCTGACTTGATTAGTTGTGAAGTTGCCACTGATTTACGTCCATCCTGTTGTTTCATTTCCTTATATCACTGGGTGGCACTTGCTGCCCATTTAACATGTGTGTATCCGTCATGTGTTCTGTGCATTGTGTGGCCACATAATTGTATATGTGTGGACTGGTCTTCATTTGCATTATGCAGTAGCTTGAGCATTTAGCTTGTTTTATTGGTTATCTCACTGGACTTGTTGAGTTGTCCCTGTTGTCACTTTAGTCTGGACTGCATTTATGAAGTGGCCACTGACCTGATTTGTACATTGGTTAGCTCCACATGACTTTGTTAAGCATGTCTCTATTGTTCCCTTGAATTGGTGCCTTTAGTTTTATTGCAGTCTCTATTATGCATTGCGTTGATGCGCTGATTTCATTTGTAAGTTGCTTGAAGGCTTAGAGTTAATTGTTCTTGACAGTTTTGTGTTTCACTTGAGTAGAACCCAATTTCGGGGTTTGACCTTGCGATCATTGTGACTTTCACTGAGCTTTCGCATATCTCCTGCGATAGTGGCGAGGCAGTACACGCGTGCGTGTACTGCAGCCCTATCAGTTTTGATAGTTTTAAATTGATGTTTTGATTTGTCGTTTAGCACTGTTTAGTGTTATATCTGCCGTTATCCAATTCTCGTATCGAGAGTTGGATATACGAGATTTCTGTGACTGTCGTCTATTTGATGTTTGATTATTATTGCTTCTATGCACTAATAACTGAGTTTGAATTAGACTGACCCGTGTATTATTTTCTTTTGAATGTAATACTCGGGTCAGACCCGAGTTATTTCAGGTTGTAGATTTTCTTCTTTGAGTTGCTGTTCAGGATTCGAAGACTTTTCACATCTTCTGAAGTTGTCAGTGTCATTTTGTAGTAGTCGTGTCATTGTATGGAACGATATGTATTCATGTATATTAGTCGATAATGTACTTGTATATATAACTTCTAGAGTCGACAGTTGTAGTTGTATCATATGTATCATGTCAACTATATTGTAACTGACATCGGTTATATATATGAGATTTTGTTATTCTGTGTTCCGCATTTATATTATCTGTGTTATTGTTATATCTAATGTCCTAAACTATTATGAACTATCGTAGTTTGTTTTATACTGATAATTGGATATGTCGATGGGAGTAAATAAATAATAAATGAAAAATAAAAAGTATATACCACTCCTATCGAAATAACCAATATTGGTGTAAGGCTAATTACGGATGGTCGCTCCTATCCAGCCTTATTCTTCGTAATAATAGACAGTATTCCTTTTAATACTCTTTGTTATTATGAGCATAGAGGTGGGGCGTCACAGTATGAGTGATACACTTGGGAAATCACAATAATCAATGAAATCATCTCAAAAAATTTGCACGTGCATGTGGCCGAAGCTTGCCAAGTACTGATCTGTCAAATATGGTACCACGCCCGAAGGCAAATACGTCACAATGACAAATACGCCGCAATGGCAAATACGCCGCAATGGCAAATGTCTCGAAGAAAAATACGTCGCAATGGTAAACGCCGCAATGGCAATGACCCGAAGGTCCAGTACTGGCGATACGCCGCAATGGCAAATGTGTCACAAACTCTAGGATAAGAACCCTAAAAGTGTTAATGTGCGACCCATACCACACGTTTGCACTAAACGGTTTACTAACCGCTAGTAAATTTCACACTCAAAGATGTAAAAAGTTTACCTCATCTCATCGGTAAACCCGACCCGAAGGTCAAAACGATCAAATGGACAAATCAGGAATTAACCGACAAGATAAACGCACGTGTCCCATACCACGTGTTTTACCAAACCTTTTAATTCTCCTTCTCATTCGCTCGAATAGTGCAAAAACGTGTATTTTATATATAAAATAATTTATTTGAGAAAACAAGCTTTTAAAACCATTTTTCGAAATCAATTTTGAAAACAATATTTGAAAATTCCCTTATTATAGAGAATAATTAGATTCTATAGCTTAAAATAATTTAAAAATATTATATAATAATTATTTTAAATGCCAATTTATTTTAAAAATTATTTCAAAATTGTTTGGAAAAATCCGTGCTCGAAATCAAATAAAAATCATCGAAAAACAACAAAGCCGACATTCAAATTCAATTCAAATTTAATTCAAATTTGAATTTCAAACTCACCAAATCTTGGCTAGCCTATTGATAGGCATCATAGCTCTCAATCACGTTCAAAAACATCACAAAAGTGCACAAGAACAAGTGGTAAAAGCATAGCACAAAGGGGCAAAAACCTGTTGGAAGTAAGAAGGAAATTGCCCAGAAACTCACACACACAGGTCTACATGCAGGTCGACATGTCTGTCCACCTCCATGTCGACCTAAGAATGCCTAAGTCGACAGCCATGTCGACTTGGAAGGCTCTGGGTCGTTCTGCATGTCGACCCAGGCTACGAGATCTTCAAGCCTGTTGATTTCTTGCTCATACCGATTTTCTTGCTTCGTTTTGACATATCAAACAGAGGAGTTTTGCCATGAAATTTGACATGCACTAAGAACAACAACTAAACTCTAATCCGGAAAAGATCTGGCAGAATAACTCACAATTTCTAGCTAATTCAAAGTGCAAATTGTTTGAATCTGTAAAAAGTTTCTGTCTGTAGATGAATTTCTGGTAGATCCGTTAGCCACCTATAGTTTTGTATTAAGTATTTATTGGATATGTCGATCCAATTGAGTTAGAAAAAAAATAGCAGAGCATTTATCGACGTATTCAATAGATATTTAAGACAAGGGTATAGATGGTCGCTTCTAGCCAGCCCTATTCGCCGCATTAGCAGACAATATTACCCTATAATACTCTTTGTTAATGTGGGTCTCGGGGTGGCTTGACGCCCCACCCCGGGACCCACATTAACAAAGAGTATTACTGGGTAATACTATCTGCTAATGCAGAGAATAGGGCCGGTTAGGACCGACCATCTATAGTCCTTCCTTAAATATCTATTGAATACGTCGATTAGTGCTATATATTTTAAAATTATTCCAATTTTATAGGATGTCCCCGATGAAAGAGAGATATCTTAAGTTGTATATTTATTTGACCCATTTATATAAAGTGGTCGTCATACCACTCTGATGTGTCATTTGTATTGTATTGAGATGTATCATTGTATATGTGTATATGTATATCTGTTTGCTGTTCTATGATGTGATATTTATTTAGTTATTGTATTTTGTTTTGATAGATCCGTTAGCCACCTATAGTTTTGTATTAAGTATTTATTGGATATGTCGATCAACTTGAGTTGAAAAAAAAGATAGTGGAACATTTATCGATGTATTCAATAGATATTTAAGACAAGACTATAGATGGTCGCTCCTAACTAGCCCTATTCTCCGCATTAGCAGACAGTATTACCCGGTAATACTCTTTGCTATTGTGGGTCTCGGGGTGGGGCGTCACATCTAAAAAAGAGAATGATGGCCTTTTATTTGGGTTGAGAAAAGAATTAAAAAGTACTATCTTCACACTTTTGTTTCTTTTCTTTCTTTCATGGTAATATATTATTTGCGTTTATTCGCTTGTTTCAGTGTAGGATCTCTTTTCTTTTTCATAATTCTTGATTATAGTTGAGAATTTGTTTTAGTTTCTTAATCTTTACTGGTTAATTAGTTGTGATAAATGATATCATCTCTATTGTTAGTAGTATTTTGTCTATGAATAAGAGATTATTTCTCATGTTTAGTTTCATCTAAAAATTAGGAACATCATGATGAAGAGTTAAAGAATGATCCAACCTTTGCTCTAGTTGAATTAAGAACCTATTCACACAAATTTTTCACTCACGATATATATTGACTAAGTACATGTCTTGTTAAAATGATGATGAAGAGTCAAGGAATGCATGTGCATGTCAAACTATATAAAATACCAATTGATTTCTAAAATGATATTCATCAACATTAATTTATTTTATGGTTTTTATGGTAATTATTACTTCTTGACAAAGTAGACACATGTTAACAAATCCTACTGATAGTTATATTTTCAACCATTAATAGAATGATGGAGTTGTCATTCGTCAAATTTACAATTTTAAACAAAGTAGATCATTTGAATGATTTATTTACAAATTTTATGATCTAATTTATCACATTTATGAAATAAATGACTTCATGGAGTATAAATTTGAAACTTGCTATATTATTACTTTCACTTCACTTTCAAGTGGCTACATTTTTAAGTGCCATATAATAATACTACTGACAATTATCTACATCAAAGAATTAACAAACTATATATTATTTCTTATGGATATTGTTTATTCTCTTAAAACCTAGATGCACAATTTCATGTATTCTGATAAACTGAGTGAATATATGTGGTATTTGGTATGTATGTAGATAATTTGTAGAACCCATCATTTGAAACCATACCTCAAAAACCCACTTTTTAACTTGTTTGGACTTTTCAGTTGAACGTTTGATCGACAAATTTATGGAAACATGCTTTATAAAATTGTTCATTTGCTCTGATCCTCACTATTTAATAATTAACTAAAAGTACATACAAAATGCTTAATTTTGATATCATGTACAAAACAAGTTATGATTCGCTTATTGTTAAAGTATGAAACATCTTGTTTAAAGTTATGATTTTTGAACCAATGAGCTATGTGCCATTTTTGGACTTTATAGTTAAAGAAACAAGCTATGATTTCTAAACTTGCTACATAAAGAGGTAAGATCTTGTCTTGGAAACAAATATTGCAATTATCAACTAGACTTTATATATGAATGGAAATAAATACGAAGTCCATACAAGGTACATCACATGTTGAATAAAAGCTAACATATATTGTAAAATAGGCTAAACATAAAAGAAACTTAATTTTAATATCATATTCTAGCATCCTGTTTGACCATAATATTATAACTAGCATCCATGTAAGTTCTTTAGATAGTAGCAACAAATATGTTAAAGTTCGTGCATGCTCATTCCTAGTAATTTTGATGTGCATGCATTCTTTTTTCATTTTTATTGAAGGATAATGAAGATTACTCTTAGAAAGGAGGGATATATGATATTTGAATTGAATCTTTGATGATACTGGAACCTTTGTTGCTTGTTACCCTTAAAATTTATTTTGTTATTACTGGTTCAAGTTTAATTCAGTTTAAATTATTATTGGCTTTGTATTTATACTTCCCTTATGAAATTGTTTCAGTTCTGTTTAAACCAATTTGATTTATGATTATATTGCATGAATTCATGCATTCAACTGTATTCGATTAACATTTAGTGTCGACCCACTATTGTTTATAACTGATGTTCAATGCATATTTTACATCTAAAAATATTCTTGTTGGAAAAATGGAATTCCATGGTTTCTTCCATTTCTTCCTGTTTCGGCCTATTGGAATTCTAGGCTTAACGGTACGAAATACGAAACATGTGGTATCGTTCCGAAAAAAACCGAAAGAAATAGAAAATGCCTTGGTTGGTAAAGAAATTATTCATTTCAACACCTATATACAACCGATAAAGAGCTATCCATCGCTTATGAGCCTATGATTTGTTGAGCAAACTCAAGGTTAGAATCCCAAGGCAAGCGAGTCCTAATACTCACCAATGAAATCAAATGATTTCTATATTGCTCTTAAGGTTTTGAGGAATATAAAAATCTAGCAGGAGCCCTATTAGAAAAATAAAATGATTACATTTAACCTTTCTAATATTATAAGAACCCATGCTATGTAAAATTAAAATTATCTACTTCAATAAATTTATGCAACTAATTTGATTGATAAATTTGTTTATCAATTGAAATATACTAATGAGCCGAATCAAGACTGACAAAGAAATATAAAATATACTCATCAACAAATCCTTTGGCATGTTGTCGCTTCTAGGCCCGTGCAAGAGCTGAATTATACAACTACTAAATACATTTGTACCTTGGTCACTTAAATGTTTAGTTGCTCGAGACTGTATATTGGCTTCTTAATTTTGAAATCTAAAGCAATATAAGAATATGGATATTTGATTCACATTTGGTCACATATAAAAGTTATACGATAAACAATCGCTTTCATAATATACAAAATCTCGATGAAATTGGTTCATTCGAAATGAGCAAGTAAACCATAGTGCAAAATCAAGTGTTCAAAATGATGGAATATAATGAGGATCGTGTCATGTTTGAAGCAATGCAGGCCAAGGACTACTAGACAAACCAAGAAATTCGATTGTTGAAATGTTAGTTTGATTAGTTTACTTTAGTGCAAATTATACGATATCCTTAAATGTTAAGGATGTCCAAAATTCCAAATGTACTTTTGCAAAGAGTTCCATGAAGTCTTGCAGTAAGGATTTCCTTTGGAACGGTTTGATGGTTTGGAAAGGAAAGCGAATGTCCAAGTATGGATGTAACATAGGTACAGTTGGGATGAAGAGAGTGAATGAGCACCTCTGCTTCATGAAGAGACATTGAAAATGAAATTTGTATAAAATACTAGTAGATCTTAATATGAAACGAGGTCTTTGATGCCACCATCGGAACACAGTCTATTTCATAGCATGTAAATAGGTAAATTTCAAAAATAAAAATCTCTACTTGGATCTTAATGAGCCCATAAGTCTATTAGTTGGCATTAGTTCCAATCGATTTGTTAAATAAAATCATTTAAAATTGTCTCAAAGGTTTTAGCAAATAGACTTAGTTCCAAAACGAATGAGCTAATCGAAGCTCGCAAACTTCTTTTATTAAGTGCAGAAATGTCATAGATAGAGTTGCGGCTGTCCAGGAATTGGTTAATTACTACTGTAAAAATAAATTCACTTACGCACTCTTAAAACTAGACTTTGCCAAAGCTTTTGACTCATTAGTTGGACTATCCTCAAGGACCTTTTACTAGATAGAGGTTTTAGCATTAAATGGGTTTGCTGGATTATGACCCTTCTCAAGACTGGCAATTCTAGTATTATGGTAGATGATATTTTAGGTAATAAAATCTAATCAAAATGTGGCCTTAGATAGGATGACCCTTTATCACCTCTTTTGTTCAATTTAGCGGTTGACATTTTTGTTAGGATTATTAAGCTAGCATTTGGTAATGGGGTCTTATGTAGTGTTGGAAACAAGGTTTCGAGCTATGGACTCTCCATCCTCTAGTACACCGACGACAGCATGCTCTTTGTTTCACATTTGCCTATTCATATTATAGCCCTTAGATTTATTTAGTATAACTTCCAAATAAACTTTGAGAAAATTTCAGTTTTAGTGCCAAACGATGTAGATAATGTAGAGAGTCAAGTTGCCTCCACTTTAAACTGTAACATAATGAGCTTTTCCATCGACTATTTAGGGTTCCTAATAAGACCAACCAAACTTAGGCACAGCGACTGGTTAACAATCATTGATAAAATTAGAAAAAGACTTTGTAGGTGGAATGATAAATTTCTATCGAGGGTAGTTCTAGTCAACTCCATTTTATCGGCACTACCCATTTATTGGATGTCGTTTTATCTCTTTCCAAAATGGATAACAGATCAAACAAATAAAATTTGGAGAGACTTTTTATAAGTTGGAGATAATCCCAGTAGTTGTCTTAAGTGTCTCGTTAGTTTGGATTCAGTTTGCAAATCGAAAAACGAGGGAGGATTAGGGATAATTAACCTCCACAATCTCAACGTTTCTCTTTTAGGGAAATGGTTGTTGAAGTTTAATGCCAATAATGACATGTTAATTTGGAACGAATTAATCTCTAATCAATTTTACAAAGGCTCCAATAATTTACATCGATTGTCTCCTAGCAACTACAACAACTTATCACACTTTTAGAGATTAGTTTTAAAAGGCTTTGATATTTTTAAATTAGGTATTGGCAACATAGTACATTCAGGAAATAACACTTCCTTCTGACATGATTGTTGGACCTCTGCTATTCCTCTTAAAGTAGAACTTATCGAACTCTACAATATTTGTAATTTTAAAAATGCTTTTATATCGGAGGTTCATAGGCCTAATTTGAACTTTTCTTGGAAGTTCAGCTTTAATCGAGCCTTTTTACCAGTTTGGTTTTTTATGCACCAAATTAGAACTATATAATATGGACAACAACAACGATATTAAAATTCGATGCTGAAATAAAACGAACAACTTCTCATCCCACTCATTCTACAAATTTCTAAGTTTCTCAAGAATTAAATCTAATCCATTTAAATTCATGTGGAAAGCGAATGCCCTCTCTAAATCCAAACTACATATGTGGTTAATTTTACACGGAAAACTCAATACTATTGAACTATTTAAAAAGAAGAATATGCATATTGATAAAAAATTGTATTTTCTACAACGTCGACCTAGAAATACCAGTTTACTAAGCTCATGCTTCTCCACATTCTCAGAATTTTTGGTTTTACTTTTACTGTTAATAATTTTAACTGTGAGTCTTATTGGTCTAGGTAAACATTTTATCGCACTTCTGGTCAGCGAGCCTTGTTATATACTATTTCACTATTGCAGCTTAGTACATTTGGTTTGACAGAAACCAATATTTTTTAACAATAATATTAGTTCTAAAATGGATAAACTTGTATAACTGCTCTGTTTTGTTTCAATTGGATTTCGAACAGTACTTGTAAATTAGATAATTGCAATGGCTTTAAAAAATTCCTTCAAAATGAAAAATCTTGTATCGATGTCTTACGGGAGAGAATTGTAATTCAATAGAAATAATAATGTGGTAGCGTCATCCTTACGGAGGTAACCACACACGATTTTCCCTACTTATTACTTTTGTTAAGTAACTAACTAGTGGCTGAAGTTTATATCCTCTAGCTTCTTTGTCACATCTACATTACTTTACCTTCTACTTTTCCTTCTCCTCCTCCTGCATATTTATGTATATAACTAATTTACATACATACATATCTATATGTGTGTGTGTGTGTTCAAGACTCACATTATCTTTTGAGTTTTTGTAGTCTTAGCTAACGAGGTGGGAAGTTCGGGTCGGGCTTCCTCATTCACTAGGTGTACTAGATATCGATCGACCGTAAGGACTTCTACAACTCCATTGGAATTTTCTGACATTCATTCATATAGCCCACCCCATCTACGGCGCCTGAACGAGGTAATTCTCTCATTAGGACACATTTGATGCTACCGTTTATATCGATATCGCCTGACTTGTTTTTCTTTCCCTTTCATGTTTTTTTAGGAAGGTTTTTTTCCCTACTTTAATTGTATGGGGTCGTGGGGAAGAGCCACCGACTAGGCTTGTTGTTAGCTCCTTTTTTGAGTGTATAATAAAATTACATGAGTGCTCTCCTCCTAACAGAGGATCGCTTATTTTGTCAAAAATAAAAATCATATTTTATAAAAAATATTTTAGATTTATTAATTAATCATATCAACTAATTTTATTAAGTGTTTATTCGAATATATCATGTATATATTCCAAAACATGAAAAGATAGTACAATGAAGTATAAATATGTGTATAGCCACATATATACACATATAAATATTGGGATTTATGTCTACTAATATATACATATATATTATGCTTACATATGCATATGACAATTTCAAATGAATACCAAGAATATAAATACCTAAGAGTATCTGTGTGTGTTTAACTATACTATAATATGTGTATATTGTTTGTATATAGATATTTGTAGTACTATATATATTTTTGAGACATATATACAATATACATAATATATTGCCACACACACAGAGATATATATATATATTTATTTATTTATTTATTTATTTATATTTATAAATAAATCAATATATTAAAAATATATATCTTCAAAATAATTGAATGCTAAGTGTTTAAGAGAAAAAGGGAAAGAAATGTATATATTTGATCTGGATCTAATCAAATTAGGATCAAAAGAGGAAAGAGAAAACGGTGATATTTTAATCGATTCCACCTTCATTTTTTACAAACACCAAATTAATATACTATATCCAATCTCCAAAAAAATGATTCTATACTCATCCATTATCAAAATTATCTTAACATTAATAATCAAGATCTGAAGAACTTATAAAGATATATGAAAACAATATTTTTACAAAGTATTGTCATAATTAATATACAACTACAAAAATATGATTAATTAATTAAAAATTATATATATATACACACACACTATAATTTAAAATTTAGATGTCAAATAAATATATTTGACTAAGCAATAAACCATTGAATATATTAGTTTGAAAATAAAATTAACTTGACCAAAATATTAAACTTAACATTGTTTTACTAATTGAATAATATAAAGATAAATATGGATGTTAATATAAAATTTATTTTGCTATAATAATTGAATTAATTAATATGATTAATTAATAAATACTCAATAATTTTAAATAAAATATGATTTATTTAATAAACAGATTGGACCTAATGCTAATTAATAGACTTCATAGACATATTAAGATCCAAATAGGAATTTTTTAAATTTTTTTACCAATTTCTTCTATTGCGAAATGGATCAGGAACCACTAATAGTATCAGAGGCCATATAGTATATGTAGTCTAACTAGCCTGCATGTAGGGCTAACTAATAAACTTTTCTATTTGATGGGTATCTAAAATAGTAGTGTCTAGGCTTAGGGTTGATTAAAAAGTGTTCTCCCCCTCTTGGCTACTAGTCTGGCCTAATAAGTTGAGTAAGTCCAAAAGGTTCGACCAGATGCAAGGCCTAAAGTAATTTGGACCTTTGGCTAATTTTCAAACTAGGATTTGAAAATTTAAAAATATATTTTAATTTTAAAATATAAACGGGAATTTTATAAATGTTATAAAAAAATTTAAAATTTACAAAAACGTTTGAGAAATTAATTTTATATTTTTTTCAAAAGTCTATAAATGTTTAATTAATAGATGTATTAAAAGTTTATATATATATAAGTGTGTCTGCGATTATATATATAACTATAAATGTTATAGTTGAATACTTGTCTTAAAATTTTTTTATGGTAAATTAAATAAATTTTCGAAAGTTATTAATAAATTTATTTAAAATTTTTAGTTAAATAATTTATTTAATAAATAACTAATTAAATGTTAATTTATATATATATACACACACACACACACGCCTATGTATATACATTGGCATATATATCTAAAGAAAATTATAAGTTTATAGTTAAATATTCTTCTTAAATAGTTTAAGACAGATAAATTTAAATTTCTAAAATTTAAATAAGATAATTAAATTATTAAATTAATTAAGAATTGAAATCTATTAAATATGATTTTATTTATTACATAAATATAAATATTATATAAGTTATTTAAATTATAAGGGTTATAAATAAATTAAACTTATATTATTAAGTATGTAAAAATAAAAAGAAGTGGAACTATAATAAACCCAAATTAGATTTTTAGAATATATGGTACATATACCATGATTTCAGATTTGTCTAAAACTTAGATCACGAGGGTGTTTCTTAAGAAATAATTTATTCCTTAAATCAATATCACTATAATGTATTGTAACATCCCCTATCTTCAGGCTCGAAGCTAAGCGTTACAAATACTACAGTCATCCATAGTATTAACTTCCGGTGACAAAATACGGTAATGTTAATGGTATCCATAATATCATAAGCACATGAATATGAAATAAAAGCACAGATTCCAAAAACAACTTTATCGTTTACATTGCAAAATCATGTTTCATACTCCATTACATAATCCCAAACGTTTCCTGAGTTTTGATCAAATATAATTATTACAAAATACGCCAAAAGCGACATATGAAGATGCCCCTTGGATGATCAGAGTACTTAAATAGACATAATAGTCTTAATACATCACAGCGGAAATAAATATAACAACTCCTAAATAGCTACTCATGCCTCATGCACGTCTTCAGAAGCTTTATTCATCCACCTACTAAACCTGAAAAACCTTAACTCTCAATCTACTCAAATTAATTTTGAGCACCCGAGAGTTTAAGGGGAAAAACATATTTTGAGTCGGACATAAAGCCTGGTGTGAATAATACTATTACATCTCGGTTTACTAATATTAAGTGAGACCATGCCGCTTAGCGGAACGGGTTTCCCCTCACTAATATCCCTTTAAAACATATCTTTTTACAAATCAATATCCTGCAATCATACTGATTAGAGCAAGAATAACAATTTCATATATGCATATAAATCAGGTAATCAATGGACTATCTGTCCCAAAATATAGTTTTGTTTGGCAAACTATTAACCTTTGGCTGACTCGGGCCTACCAGACACAGTCAATTATCTAACATCGGTTAAACACACTTCTGGGTCGACTGCCCTTTACTATCTTCTTCTAGGGTCAACTGATTATAATGGTTTTGCAGGCTCACCAATAACTTATCCTCTTTTTCTGTAAACATTCCTTTCTGTGTGTAACATCATTTGAGTCTTACTGTGACTAAGCCCTACACACTGGAATTTTGGACTAAATTAGCTAGGGGCTATAGCTAATGCATAGCGTGTGACTCTTTACCAATCCCATCTGGTAATCAAATATCTGAGTCATTTACTTAGGGTTAACTACCCATTAAATTTTCCTTCAAACTTTTCAAATTGATTTAACCCTTTAATCATATTTAAATAAGGAAAACATACTATTTGCTTTACTCAAATCTCTTTGCCATGATATATGCTTTACTCAAAACATTATTGATGAAAACCTTCGAAACCCTTGTGTAAAATCTTCAAACAATCTCTTTCGAAACCTTTGAAAGTACCCCTTTCAAAACAAGTTAACTACTTTACTTTGTAACATTAGGCCGATAGGCCAAAACATACCTTTCGAAACCAATTACAAAAGACCTTTCGAAAACATTGAAAGTGTCCCTTTCGAAAGTTTTATAAAACCATAGACATCCTCTTTCAAAACATTTCAAACTTGACTTTCGAAAGCATTAGGGAATCATCCCTTCAAAACCTTTATCATATACTTTTCAAAAACATTGGGAAACCTCTCATTCTAAACCTCTATTAGATACATTTCAAAAGCATTAAAGTCCCTTACTTAAAACAACCCTTTCGAAAGCATTGGGTTCAAGTGAAAGCTTGTGGAATATAGTTTTGAAACCATTTAAAACCTTTCCTTTCGAAACCTTTGGGTTTAACTTTCATAATATAAAAAGGGTCTTAAAAGAACTGGGATGAAAGCAACTCCTTAAAAGCTTTTTCCTAAATAAAAGAAGTGGATGGTGTCAAAACCCATCCCTTCGAAAGCATTGGAGAAGCGGCTTCCAGGTTTAAAACAAAAGGACCCTTTTGAAGGCATTGCTTCGAAAGGTAGAAAGCGGCAGCAGGGGTTTCGACCCCTTCGAAGGCTTCTTTCTTTAAAACAAAGGCGGCAATCTCTTTTGAAAGCACTTTTCTTTAAAACAATAGACCAAGTCGAAAGCCGCCTCATTCAAAAGCCTCATTTACAACCAAATTAATTCTAAGTTTTCAAAAGCTACTTCGACCCCTTCGAAAGCCCTATTTCGACTCAATACCTTTCGCCCATCTCCAATCCACTACATAAATAAGCCGATACCATGTGTATTGGTTTCGACTTAGATGGAGGCGGTAGTATGAGGTTGAAAGGTAGCTGCTGAAAGTGGCGAAACGACAAACCTTTATAAAAACCGACTTTTAACCTTTTAAAGCAATTTCTTTACAACTAACTTGCTTTATTTGTCAACATATGATTGGTTGCCATTCTTTTCAAAATATTTCCTAAAAGTGCTGCCGAATTTCAGAATTTAACATTTAAAATATTTACAAATTGCCCCTTCTCCTTTTACAAACATATAAAACATTTAAGTCCCATACCTTAAATAATTTTATATACTTATTAAAACACTTAGGAAAATTCTCCAAAAATTCCCATATATCACTTTTAATAAGTTTTCTAACATATTTAAATTTCTAACCCAAAGCAAACATATAATAGCCATAAATACCTTTTAAACCCAATTTAACCATTTTCTTCACTAGAAAATTATAATAAATCCACAATAATTCAGAGAATTATGAAACTTGAAATCCATCTCTAAAATAATATTTCTGACCTTATATCAAAGTCGCAAAGCATTTGGATGTCATTTGATAGGTTTTTCAATCATAACTTGTCGTAAAAATCTATATGAACAAACAAAATTCATCAACAAGCATATATATCTATTTATCATTCAAAACATGGCATAATACTTTGCAAAACATATTCGAATTTGATCTAGAACCAAAAATAAGAAAATATGAGATGTAAACTATTATTTACCTAAGCTTGTTGTTAAGGAATTTGAGATTTGCTCTTTAATGAATTTGATTAAGCTTCTTCCTTCTTGATTCTTGCTTATCTTCCCTTTATCTTCTTCTAATGGTGGCCGGCCTTACTCTTGCTTTAGTTTTGTTTATGAATGTGTAAAATCAGAGTGCATGAGGGTTTAGGGTATAAGAATATAACATATTCCTATTTTGCCCTTATCTGTTACCCTTACTTATTTCATTTTAATTCCCTTTTGTTCATTTGTTTAATAGGCACGTCTACCCTCTAATTAGACAAATCTCAATTCCCTTAACCATTTACATTATTTCATTTAATTTATCTAATTATCCTAAATAATGTTACTCAAAATTAGGGTCGTTACATATATATATATATATATATATATATTAATTATTATGAATCTTTAATATAAAATTTGTCCACTATCATTTATATATTAATAGATTGCTTTCATATGCACTAGTTGTTAAGCAATCTCAAGCTAGGGCTGGTAAGTGTGGTACTATTAATATATTGCTAGATGTGGTAATATACATGCATGTATTTGATGATCAAACTCAAGGTACATGCATTATACTTTTGCCATCGAGAAATGATAAGTATGAGTGAGTAATCTCTTTTTGAGAAAACTTAATGTCGAGATTTAGATTAGGGCAAAGACCTTGGTTATGAGTTGCATATCATACAACCGGTAAGGAGTTATTCATTGCTTGTAGGCGTATGATATATTAAGCAAACTCAAGGTCAGAATCCCAATGCAAGCAAGTCCTAACACTCGCTAGAGGACTTGAAAGATTTCTATATTTCTCTTAAGGTTTTAAGGAATATAAAAATCTAGTGGGAGCCTTATTTGAAAAATGAAATGAATATAGTTAACCTTTCTAATATTATAAGGGCATTTGCAAACTATACCGGTATACTTAAATTAAATTCGCAGCATAATAACCAACTTAAGATTAATTTATGAAAATATAAGCTCACCGGACCCAATTACACCGACTAGTTAAGAGCAATAATGATAGCTCTCACCTACAAACATTTATGATATCTCATTTCTGAACCTTTAGAAACAAAACCTGCTGAAGGTGCAGATCCTGATACGATTAATGCTTATAATACTTAGGAAGCTGATTGTGACATAGCTTGGGCCTATATGATGTCTACTTTAGGCAAAATATTGCAAATATAGCATGAGAGAATGTTTATCCATCTTTGATAACCATAAAGCTTTGTTTGGGGAGCAATTGTAACGACCCCAGATTTTAATTTAATTTAAATTAATAATTTATTGAAATTTTGAATAAAAATAGTAAATTAATTGATAAAGTAAGCGAGTTTCCCCGGATCAAATAAATTCTGTATAAATCCTTTAAGTTTAAAAATATTGTATACGTGTGATTTGGGTTTAAATTTCAAATAAATGGTTTAGCATATTAACAATATAAAGTGATAAAAACAAATACAAAGCTCAAATACAAAAGCTTGTAAATTTAAAATCAAGCAAGATAATAATAATATTATACATAAGCATGAACAAAAGAGAAGATAAGGCTGTAGCTTATCAAACAAGGCAATGTTAATATCTTCAGCCAAAAAGGATGCATATGATAAGTATAAAGGTACATATGCATTAAAGGGTTGCATCTCTAACTACATACAACATCTCATATAGTATGCAGGTTAGAAAATCATAAACAAAGCAAAGTATAATACATCTATGTACAAAATAAGATATGCAGGGAAACATATAGGACATTGCATTTAATGCTAGCATACCATTTAGTCAATTCGAATTGTATAATAAAATCAATTCAGCTAACAAAAAAAAAATCTCTGACCATAAGAAAAGGCTTGTTCCAGATGATGCCTCCCTGTACTAACTTGCCTTCTTTATATATGCAATGTTTTTTTTTTCGTTCAACTCAGAAAAAAAAACTAGTAAGCTTTTCCTTTTTTTTTCAAACTTAAACAACATCACTACAACAAGGGCAAGAAGTTTTAGCAGGAAGATCAAAGCAAGCATTTTAAATGCAAAGTTTTAAAGCAAAAAGGATTTCAGTTTTCAAAGCTTTTCAAAACATATCTGGGGACTCTGTTCTTCATTTTCTAAAAAATCTGGTGAGCAACTTTAATCTTTAAAAACCATCTGTTTGTCTTGATGCTTGGAGTTGATTTTAAAAGTATGAGATGACAATGTTTTGTTTATATGCCTGCATGTATATATCTACATGTAAATGATGTGTGTATACATCTGATTTGAACTATGTTTGTTGATATACCTCTGTTCCAGGTTTCAGTGTTCATTATCAATCAAAGAAAAGAAAATTCATATCTCCATTTTTAGATCTTTTCAAACCATGATTTCTGAAAGAAATTTCCTTATAATAAGGTAAAGTTACTTCTAAAAATAATATTAAGGAAAAACATTAAGTAAATGTTTTGTAAATAATAATTTACAGTAGAAATCAAATATCAGTCAAAAAAATTCGATGTTCATGAATTCGTATTTGGATTCATAACCAAATTCGAGATAAAGAATGATGATTTTAGATAAGCATTTCAAGATTTTTAGGTTGTTGTTGAAGGTGAAATCTTTAGTTGAACGGAATCGGGTATTTCACAAAATTCTGATGATCTGTGTATCTGGAGAGGTCGGGGCTCTTCTGAGTGACGGAGGGGTGATCGGAGAGTCGAGGAAAAATGGGGGAAGGTGGCGCAGTTGGCTGTGGAAGCGGCGGCGAGGGGTCTAAGTCTGGTGACCTAGTTTTGTCGCGTGCTTATTTTTGGGTTCGTTTGACATCGGTGATTGATTGAGCTTCTCGCGGTTCTGGGAGGTGGTAGGGAAGAGTATGGCCATGACGAGGACGGAGTTTCATCGCCTCCATGGGTCGGGGTTGGTCGAACGTGCGTTTTCTGGAGAGTATTCGAGCTTTTGGTTCGAGCTGCAGGTGAATTTTCGATTTCGACTTTTATTCGAAAAACTGGGTTTCGATTTCAAGTTGTGGGTCAAATCGTGGTTTGTTGGTGGTGTCGTAGGAGGTAGGATCGTCGTTGACGATCTGTGCACGTACACGTGCACTCGCGTGTATGTCTGGATTGCTGTGTTTGGAGAAGAAGGATGGTATCGGGTATAGCTCGAGAAAATGCAGGGGCGACTCGAAGCAGATAGAAATTTAGTTGGCACGGGGAATAGCTCGGGTAAAACTGGGATTTACTCGGGTTTGACTCGAGATTTTCTGAGTTCAGAAATGAAACAGTTTTAAGTTTTATACAAGTCAAGTTTTAAATTTAAAATTTGTTTAACAACCTAAAATATGTAAGTGGGTTGAATTTTAAGAATGCAAATTCAAATTTGAAATGTAAGTTTCAAAGCCAAGTTTAATCAAGTGCTTTGATATGAATTAAAATAAATATTTGAATAAATGATTTAGATTCATTTAAAATTAGAAAGTAATTAAAGGTTTAAATCATTAATTAAAGTAAAAAAATTTGAGAAGAATTTATTTATTAAAGGTTAATAAATAAATGAAAGTGATTAAGAAATTGAATTAATAAGGATTAATCACTAATTGAAATTAATGTTAGATATTTTGATTTATTTAAAGTCAATTAATTATGTAACTGGTTTAAAAGGCTGATTTAATTGATAGGATAAATCAAGAATAATTTAATTGATTAAGGTGATTGATAAATTTATTTATACCAAATGATTTGTAATAAATTAATCTGAATTTTATAATTAATTCATAAGTAATTAATTTACTTGGAAATAAATTGGATTAATCAGGATTTAACGATTAATTGATTCTGCTTATAAATAACTATTGAATACTTGACCTTACTTATGAATGATTATATTATATGAGATGCCTTGAATTGATTGTCCTATCTGATATATGATGTTTTGTGATATACCCTGATTTATGTTGTGATTTGAAATTCCTATTTCTGTGATATATTACTTTGTGAATATGAAACCCTTGACCCGTAAAACGACATTTGAATTTCGATGCGACAGGGAGTCGGATTCCAGTTGGTTATCCGAAACCCACATCGAATTGTAATTATGAATCTTTGTGACTGATAAATTTATTTTATCTATGAATCTGTGAATGAAGATAAACGTTATCGATTATACCGCTTATCGATATATCTGTGATGATTGATGTTGCACTATTGTGTGTTAAACCCCTGGACCACACCATACACACACAAATATGGATTTCACGGGGAAATCGGTTAAGTCACAGATAATTTAAATTTGATGTTTTTGAAATTGAAATTTTAATTTCAATTGATTTTGAAATTGGAAATTTGGGTTTAAAGTGAAAAGCTTTTGAAATGGAATTTTCAAAGATAAAAGTTATTTTGAATAACTTAATCGAGTTTTGAAATTTAAATAATTTGATTTAAATTTGAATTCAAGATTGAAATTGAATTCTATGATTTGAAACAAGGGATTAAAGATGTTATACCAATTATATAAGGGTTAAACTATTTTAAAAATATTGATTTGGAAATGTGAATTTAAATTCAAGGGTTTTAACTCGTGCAAATATAATTGGATTTTTCTTAAACGAAAACTATTTGTTTTCAAATAATAACAGCTTTCATATGATAAGTGAACTTCCAATTTGTGTTGAAAGGTTTCAAATTTAAAATGGAATTGAAATGTTTTGAAAGGCTATGAATGAATTCTTTTAGAAAGCTATGAATTGAATCTGTTTATTTTTAACAGATTTAAAATGATGATTTGTTTAAACCATTCGAAATGGAATTGTTTTGAAAGCTATGAGTTAAATCTTTGATTTAAAGATTTAACGAGTTAATTCAATTGAAATGGGAATTAATTTGGAAAATCTGCGAATGAATCTTTTGTTTAAAAGATTAAAGTGTGGAAAATTGGTTAAACCATTGAAGGTTGTTTAAAATGAATCTTTTTGTTTAAAGATTTGAAAATGGTAATTTGTTAAACCATTTGAATGAAAAGTTTTGGGTAATAAGTTGTGACTTAATTGAAATCCCAATATCCATATGTTTTTAAAGATTGCGCTCGTTATTCGGTTTAGCCGGGAGAGGACCTTTGTGTCATATAACCCATTCCGAATAAGTGATACGTCGTATATGGATCGCATTTGAAGACCGGTGGTGCATTTGAAGACCGGTGGTGAAGACCGGATATTTGCGAAAATGAAAGGACAACTCGTCGAATGTCTCTACATCGAATGGCCCCGATATAGAGATTTTATCACCCTTTGTGATGGGAAGTCCGGACGGGATCGTGAATACCCGGAAATGCAAGGGCTTCGTAAGAAGTGCCTTCGGTTCTGTTCGAACCCGGAACAGACTTGTATGGATACATGTCTGACATTACACTTTGAGATATAAAGCCGATTTCTTTCAAATACATTTCTGTTTGGTGGCGGAGAATTTATTCTCTTAGCTTAACACCCTTCTCTGAGACGTACGAGCTCAGAGGTTATGTAGTTGAAATTTATCAGCGATATATCCCAATTTGGTAATGTGGCATGCTGAGTGTTGCTGTGTGATGATCAGTGTTTGATCATTTGTGATATGATCATTTGTTTGATCATTTATCTTTGTGATCATAGGTTGATCATCTGTTGACCCAAAGCGTGGCTTTTTGAAAAAGCGTAGCTTTGTGGACGAGACTTCGTCGAGCCTCACAACCCGGTAATGGTCGAAACAGGAATGTTGCGGCAAGGTTTCAGGGGTAGCTCCCCTAGGGTATGACCATTCCTTCTGGAAAAGGGTAGTATCATGGTATGGAGCCCAGATACTTACTCATGTGGATACACTTTATTATGTGTGATGTTGGTTTAGAGGCGCCTCGGTTAAAGGTCCCAAAGGACCGGGGGTGGCATATCTGAGGATTCTTTTATCCCTTGGGAAAAGGGGTTGCCGGCCTTGTTTGGCAGAGAACAGTTGGTTCTCGGAACGTCCCGCCAGAGGCGTTTCTTTCGTGGAATAGGAAGTTCCTTAGCCTGACCATTTGTTGGAAATCCAAACAAAACAATACGAGCCCTGTACGGTTTTAGTTGTATTACCTGCCATGGAATGTGGTGGTAACCTGCTATTGAACATGGTAGCTATAGTAGGCATAAGTGCGAAATGTCTATGCTGGCTAAGATTTATATTCTACTTTCGAAATTTTTTCTACACTATGCACTAATAATAATATCAAAAATGATTTGATTTTGCGTAGTAAGCATCTTTGACTATCATAAGAAGAAATCTCCTCTAATTCTGCGTTTGCATTGTGTGTGTGGCGGGAGGTCTTATGGTAGTTTCATTTTCTAAAAGCATTGCGAATTGACTTTAAAATTCTCTGCTATTTGTTTTAAAGATAAACTATTTTTGTTGCTCACACCAGTCCCATGACTGATCCGGAGTTTATTGTTCCTTTCCTAAACTCTGGGTGCTCATAATTTCCTACACGAGCAGTCTAGAGTTTGGTTTTTCAGATATTCAGATTTAGTAGATTATCTGGAGCTAGTTCAGTCTTTAGATCGGACTGCACTTGCTTATCTTTGTGCCTCGTTATTGGGAGTTCGAGCTATTTATGGATTGGCGCTTTGAAGATGGAGATTATCCGCTGCTGATGTTATCGTTTTCTTTTCCGCTGCTATTTGTTGTATCATATCTCTGATGTATATATATATTCATTTGTATCACTCTGTTGTATCAGATATTGTATATCAATGTATTATTCATTTATTCCGTTGTGTTATTTACTTAACTGTGTTATAAGCTCCCGAGAACCAGATTCAGCATTTGAATCTTCGGCATTTTGAGTACAAGTGAAGTACGGGTGCCGATTTTCGAAGGTCGTCTTTTGGATCTTGACAGCAATCTCACTCCGTGAGGCACGATATTACTAAGAAATTTTTAATATGAAGATGAATAAGGCGCTTGTGTTGAGGATTATGTTATAATGATTAATGTCTATATAGATAGACTTTCAGAGTTCAATGTTAAGCTAATAGAAGAACTTCAAGTGGATTTGATGTTAGGCTCGCCGACTACACAGTTTGAGTCATTCATATTGAACTACAATATGAACCCGTTGAATATGGGCCTCGTCGAGCTACTCAATAGGTTGAGGTCCGCTAAAGGCTCATTAAAATATTGAGGCATGGTGTTTGTTATCAAAGGGAATGCATTGCTTATGTAAGTTTTGAACAAATGTAAGTGTAGTAACAAGAAAGGTAAGAAAAGTGCTGCAACTTACAAGGGTGAATGTAACCACTGTCATAAGAAAGCGCACTGGAAACGGAATTGTCCGAACTTTTTGAGATGATCAAAGAGAAGAAAGAATCTAATTTCTCAACTCCGAAAAGTATGTTTATGATTCAAAATTGTTTTGCAATCTATAAATATTCTTGGGTTTTAGATACTGGATCTGGAACTCATATCTATATTTCGTTGCGAGGATTAGGAGTATGTGACATTTGACAAAAGGAAAAATGAGCCTTTAAGTTGCTGATGGATATATAATAGATGCAACCATAGTTGGAGACTATCATTTACATTTGCGGAATGAATTTGATATTTTTTTGAATAATTGTTATTATATTTGAAACTTTATTTATTATATTATGTATGTATCTTGATTGTTTGAGACTAGATTTAGTTTTCATTGCTATAATAAGGTTATGAACATTATGTTTAATGTAAATGATGTCTGCAATGGTAATTTGGATAATGACGTTTATGTGCTTAACTTTAATCATTTTTGTGCTATCGATAACTCTTCTTCTATTAACGATAAAGACAGTTACTTATGGCATTGTAGGCTATGTCATACAAGTGATAAAAGATTACACAAACTAAAAACTGATAATTTCCTACTATCATTTGAATATGAATCATTAGACACTTGTGAGTCATGTCTCATTGGAAAAATCTCCTTCACTAGGGCAATGAAAGAATTAATAAACTCTTGGGTCTTGTACATTCCGAGGTATGTGGCCTAATGCCTATAGTGATTAAGGAGAATCCCACTTACTTCGTAATTTTTACTGATGATTTCTCAAGACTAGGATATGTATATCTTATGAAGAATAAATCTGATGTATGTGTTAAATTTGAAGAGTATAAGAATGAAGTTGAAAACCAAATGAACCATAAAGTTAAATTACTTCGATCTGATCGAGGAGGTGAGTATGTTGGACAAGAACTCCAACAATACTTAAAACATAGCAGGATATTCTCTTATATTACTCCACCCTATACCCAGCAATTCAATGTGTTTTATATAAAAGGAATCAAACCCTATTAGATACGGTTCGATCCATGATGAGTGGGGTTGAGTTACCTCTTTCCTATAGGGAATATGCTTTAGAATCTGTAGTGCATATGTTGAATTTGATATTGATCAAATATGTGCCTAAGTAACCATATGAGATGTGGTATGGGAAGAAACTCCACCTTAAGTATTTAAAGGTGTAGGGTTGCCCAACCTAGGTTAAGAACATCGGTCCCAAAAAACTTGAGGTAAGATCTATATTGTGTAAGTTTATAGGATATCCTAAGCATTATATGAGATATATTTTCTACAACATAGAGGTACAAAAGATCTTAATTTCGCGACATGATGTCTTTATAGGAAAGGAATTTTTGTCCAAGGAAATTAGTAGTGAAGTTGTATAACTGGATGAGAGCCGAGAGATTAATAAAGAGACTAAACTAGTGGAAGTATCAAGTTCATCAATATACGAAAACAAGCAAATCATTAAAGGTAATAATAGGGAGTCTCGCACACCAAAGAGATACTACGGTTTTCTTATGGATGGTGAGAAAGATGACCTACCATAGAAAATGACACTCCCCGCAAATTCCGACAAGCAATGCAAAGTCTCAGCAATGTGGCTTAAGGCTATGAAATCCAAAATAGACCCTATGTACACTAACAGAGTATAGACTTTAGGTGATGTACCCGAAGGAACAAAACCATCGGGTGCAAATGGATCTTTAAGAAGAAACTAAATGCTGATGGAAAAGCAGAGACCTACAAAGCGAGGCTAGTCGCGAAAGGTTTCCATCAAATTCAAGGTGTTGACTATTGCGAAATGTTTTCACCCATAGCCATGCTTAAGACCATTTGGATATTACTTGCCATCGTTGCATTATATGACTGTGAAATATGATAAATGGATGTGAAAATGACATTTCTAAATGATGATGTCGAAGAAGTCATTTATTTGTTGTATCCTGAGGGTTTCAAGGTCAGTAGGAGAAAGAGAAAATCTTGTAACTTGTTAAGATCTACATATAGCCTTAAATAAGTTTCAAGGATTTGGAATAAATATTTTGATAAAGTAATCAAATAGTTGGGTTTTTATCAGATCATAGAGGAAGCATGCATTTATTGGAAGAACAACGAAGTGATGTAGCATTTATTGTCCTTTATGTCGATGATTTGCTCCTAACTGGCAATGACATCCCGTTATTCTAATTGGTAATGGCTTGGTTATTCAAGAGCTTCTCTATGAAGGATTTGGGAGAAACGAACTATATATTCGGTACTAAAATCTATAGAGATGGATCCAAAAGGTTGCTAAGGTTATCCCAATCCTTGTACATAGATACCATGCTAAAATGGTTTATTATAGGGAATTCCAAGCATGAAAGTGGTCCAATGCAATCTGGAATCATCCTTTCGAAAAAAGATGCTCCTTATGCTGATGAGAAAAAAGAGTATATGAAGAGAATTCATATGCATCTGCAATCAGATTTGTTATGTATGTTATGCTTTGTGTGAGACTAGATGTGGCTTATGCATTAGCATGTGTAAGCTAATACCAGTCAAACCTCGAAGAAAAACATTGGACAGTAGTGAAATGTATTGTTAAGTACTTAGGAAATACAAAAGACTTATTCCTAATCTATGCGAATATAAACCTTCAAAAACTGGTTCGAACCATCGCTTTTGTTTGATAGACATTCCTTCAACCATTTTGAATAGTTAGAATTCCATTCTTCATTCTTCGTGCTAAGGACAAGATCTACGCTCTGGAGATCGTTCCATGCCTTAGAGAAGCATGCTCTCTCTTTGTTGTGGATTGCTTTCATTTTTGCTTTTTTATTGCCCTCAATAGAGCTTTTGGTCCCTACCATTGAGTGAAATTTATCCAACATCAAAGGAATGACAATCGCTATAGCGATGGTGATGATGGTGGTGGTGCAACCAACTGCTTCTTCATGGAGATAGTCGAAGTTTGGGTTGCGCTTGACCTTTGATGGATCTCAAACTTGCCTTAGCTTGTATTCATGATGCTTTGGAGACACGTCTGACTCTCTGTCTTCGGCTAACTCTTATCAATGCATGACTGTTCTTGTATTACCTCTTGCGTTCCAATAAGGCGGTTCACTTCAGCAATGGTCCTATTGGATTTGCTTTATTTCCCATATTAATAGAAAGAAAAGTTTTTGAATCGCTACGGATAACGGTTCCATTATCGATTATTCATCGATAACGGATAAGTTTCGACATATTATATCACTGTACGACAAAGCTAGTTTTTCTAGCACGAGCAAGCTATCTATAGAGGATGGTCCATTTGTCGCACACGGGACATAGGATGCGTACTGCATAGATTGACACTTCTCACTTGCCCTGGTCAAGTCTTGGAATCTGATTGGTCGATATACGTCAACATCCTTTGGACTTCAGGCACTGGTCACATGATTTTTTATTTTCCAAATAAAACATAAATGATCGTGTTGAACGACAAATTTCCTTCTCTAGAATGACCCATCGATCACCTCGCTTTAAGTCCAATGATGGTACATCTACTTCTCTTGAAGCTGGGTCCTTTACAGCTCAGGCTTCAGCTTCTACTCTTGTTATGCCTGGACAATTGATCACAACTAGATCATAAGGCACGGTTGCCCTTACAAAGCTGTTGCTAAATCTGCCTCCTCCTCCAAATAAGTACATGGCCTTGCGGGTCTTGGACGAAGAGGGAAGAGCAAACATGGATCTTTCGAAGCTTGTTGGCTTGTCAGTCTTCCTTTTGGTGGTATAGTCCATACTCTTTGCTTCGCTATAAATAGGTCATATTCCTTTCGACCAACTGTTAGTCGTAAAGAATCCCAGTTCCATTCCACTCTTGACTAACTTGGCGCAACAATTGGGATGTTTAATCTTTCTTTGTATGATCTGTCGTGAACTAAATCCTGTTCACAGAACTTATTATTTTCAACATTCCTAACACTGTGCACTAGTAGCAGCTGAATGCTGATGGGAAAATTATCCAATTGCCCCTAGTCTAAGTGTGTTTTACCTATCCAGATCTTAGATCGGGAAAACTCAATGAGATGAGCTTTAGATTTCTTTATGATTATCCTTGCTTATTCTTGACCAAGCATGTCCCACTTAGCCACTAACATTGTTGTGGGAGTTCAATCGTGCACTTTTTTCGATCTTCGGAACCTAGTGCGTGAATTGTTCTATTCCGAGCATCCTTCTTGACGATACCTACCTTCAAGCAACGGTCGATTCCTGCAAGCTGGAGTTGAATAAGCCCATCGATCCCTGTACAGTTATTCCTTGGTGTCATTGCCTATCTTCGGGCAACCGCAAGTCTCTGATGATTTGGGATGAGTTTCCCTTGACCGACTTTCATTGCGAATAGTCCAAGTCTTGCATTGCTCCCTATCGCCGGGGAGCATTATCTGTAATATTTACCCCTCATTCATATGTTTCCATTGTGAACTAAGTACTATTTATAGAGTTTTCTACCACGAATTCGAGCATTAATGTGAGTTAAACATGTGGGATAAATTATCTGATTACCCCCAGTCCGATCGTGCTACCCTAGTCAAGGTCTTGGAATGGGAAACTTTGGTAATACTTATCTTCAATTTTCCATGACTATCCTTGCCTATCCTTGACCGAGCGTGTTACACTTGGTCACTAGCACTGTCGTTGAAGTTTGGTCAGGCACTAGCTTCAATCTATGGAAACTAACATAAGAATTAGTCAATTTCGATTATCCTTCCTTGATCGTTGATCATTGATCGTTAATTAGTTTCATTGATTGTTGGTTGGTTTTGATGATTATTCCTTCATTACTTGGTTTATTTTATCGTTCTAGTTGTTATCTCTTCAACTCTTAGAATAGGTCGTCTAAAACTCTTGGAAATCACTTGGACACACATGAAAGGTGTAGATAACAACTCGTATGAAGTTGGAGTGGAGGAATGGACGAGCAAAATAACTCGTCATTGACATAAAAAGTCGGTGCTGACTTGTTTCCATAAGGAATTTTTTAGTGAAACTCCACCGAGCTATTTCCAGACTCTATCCAAGCATGCTTGCCAATTTTCAAGTTGTTTCATCTTCGTTTTGTCGTTCTATCTTCGATTGACTTCTGGTCGATTAAAAAATAGGTTAACAACCACTTGATACATAGCCGGTTTAGGTTCTAGGTCACGGCGGTCGTACACTTTGTCGTGTGTAGTATGTACATTTTTGTTTTGGACAAGAGCTGCCCTACTGGGAATCTCTAACATGACCCTCTCATATGCATCATGCATTATGTTGTAGACGCTGGGGATGGCAGAGTGGATGGGGTTTCGGTCAATCATTGGTCAAACTACAGGGCCAAAGTTTACAGTTGTCTGGGCATCTATCCTGGCCCTAGGGTCGTTTATGTCACCAGCAAGTTTCCCTATACTAGTTAAGCCATTTATCATACCGAGCCACATGTCATTACTCAACCTGGAGATAGGGCAGTCAACGTTGGCCCTGGTGGCTCTATTGTTGTTGTGGCCATTGGAGTTGTAAACTTCCTTCTGAACACTGGCTTGCATGGTGTGAAAGTGAATAGGGTTTGTAAAGAAGAAAAGTGAAGAAGAATTGAGAGCTTTTAGGAGATGCCCTCCTTCTAGCGCCAAAATATTGACTAAAAATTAAGTCAACATTGGAATTATAATCAAGAGCTTAGTATCAGCGAAGGTAACTCACTAACACGTTGATTTATATGTGGAAAAATGAGGGAATAAAGTGCAATAAGTAAAAAGTCGCAAGATTTAGAGTGGTTCGATCAAAGTTGATCTATGTCCACCATGAAGATTTTCTTATTACTTTGCTTTTCTTACAACAATTTAGATTACAAGAGTTTATAATAAGAAAAATAAATGAGTTTGAGTTTGAGATGTTCAACCCTTGGTCAAATGCATGTCTTGATGTATTTATAGCTACCGGGATATACGATGAATGACTGAGATGGTGTAGTTATGATCGAAAATACACTTCAGGCCATAGATGGATTATATGGCTGAGATTAGTGCCAACTAGGATGTCCGTAGATTTGTAGGGATTGGAAGTTTGCTAGTTGGTGGTCTGAACACAGACATGCGTTGGTCATGGACATACCATATGGGATCAGGGAGTGGTTGTACAGAGGCACTTTGCCAAATTTGGTAGAAAAGGACTAGGAGTGAGTATCACAGTACCACTTGTGTCAGATGTATAGTGATGTATGTATTAGATGTATTACACTGTATGTGTTAGTCCCTTCGAAGAAACAGTGCATGTGAAGCTTCTTTATCCAAAGGCGGTCCGGCGCTTGTTACCTAGCTGTCCACGTTAAGATAAGAGAACATCAGAAGGGAATGGAACCACGTTGAAGAGAAGATGACACCACCCGGGTTGATCGAAGTATAAGCGAGGCATGTTGCATGGGTCGCTCGCCGATGGATTGTCATTCATATGTCGAGCCATTATTTGTCCTAGTTTGTTGATGACGTTGCGGGCTTGCTATGGCTTGCATATGTACTATGCCGAGCGAGTTTTTTATTACAGCAGAGGCCTTATGTGTTGAGAAAGTTGCGGAGCCAACAAGATAGGTGTGCCTATGTGCGAGCTATTAGAGCCATGCAGGCCAAGACGTTTACTCCTTCTCATTCATGGCTGAATATTTCACCTAAATAAAATCAAATTAAATTAAATAAAAGTGGTTCATTCAATTCTAGCAAAATTGAGTGGTGATTAAAGTAATATAGGAGACGATTCATAAAACAAGATGTTATAAAGCGCGGGATCTATTCAAGTTTGATTCTATTTCATATCATTCATCCACAATGTTTAACCTTAACCCATGTTCATATGTATATATGTATATATAATATATTTTATTTCCACTTATTATATTTGAGTCAAAATTGTGTATGCTTTTCATTTATAAAATATGAAATCAATTTCATACACACATTTGAGGAAAATTGATTATTAATGTAAATTTGACATTGGTTGAAGTGAAACAAAACACACACACACACACACATACATACATATACATACATATATGTATATATGTATGTGTGTGTCTATGTGTGTATTTCATAAATTTGACTTACTTAAAATAATAAATTTAATGTTTAAGTATTAGAACTTTATATAAATACCTTTATGTTATTTGAAATAGTAAAACACATAAGTTGAAACACTTGGTTAAGTCAATCCTTATTTCAAACTAAAGTATCCTCACCTACCTCCACTTAGGAGCACGCTGGAAAGCTCTGAGTATCAATGATCACTTCACATACATCTTCAAACCTGTCCTAATTCAATTCATTCCATCGTCATTGTAAAACCTTCCTCGCCCTACCTGTTTCCATTTTTCTAGTAGAGCACGTCCTAGCTCCACTTCATAGGATCGCGTCATAGAACCTGTTTTATCATATCTTCCCATAATAGAGCATGTCCAAGATCTACTTCACAAGCTCACATGCTACAACTTGTCCATATGGGCTACCATCATGACTCCAGTCCTTGAGCCATAATCATCAGAACACTTCTAGAACTCCTCATCGGTCGTAGATCCAACATCTTGAAGTTCTGAAGCCATCACAGCGAAGTGGTCCAATGTTGCTTCATTTCTTAACCATCAGCCTTCGTCATGTCATCATAGCGCAACCGAATGTTGAACGAACGAACACCTCCAGCATGACCTACAGATCAGAGACAAAATTTCAAATCGGTACCGACTTAAAGAGGTCGGTACCGAGCTGAATCTTGGACCCCTCTTTTCTTCTTTGGCTCTTACCTATACTCTTCTTCCCAAGCCTAAGTCCCAATGCCCAAAATCCAAGTCCGTCTCTCCCAAGTTCAGGTCGGTACCAACTTGAACACTTAACCAAATTTCAACCTTCAATTTCCAAGCTTCACTTCACTCCTTTGCCAACCAAGAGCTCGACCCGAAGCACCCCTATGTTTTTCCCCAAGCAATCCCAAAGAATGCCCGAAATGAAATCCCCCCAACCAGAAGCTCCACCACCGACCTATTTCAGGTCATCGCGACCAGAATCCACCAGGCCAAATTTCATTCGACTTGAACCATGGGCTCCTCCCTTACTTCAGAGCCCCTCCTCTAAGTTTCATCCAATTTTGACCACTTTTTCCTTTGATTTTCCCAATTCGAAAACCTCTCTCCTAACTACCTAAAGGCACTAGCAAACCATATCAAAACACAACACACCAAACTGAAATATCATCCATATACATCTATACACACATGCAATTCATCAAAACATGATAATCATACAAATTTAATCTAGTTCTAACTTTTACACTAGCATGTCAATATGGTCACGAGGAATTGCAAAACCATTAAAAAAATTAAATCATTTTAATTTCGATCATAAACATGTATAAAGATGTGATTAGAGTAAGAAAACGTTTTAGAATCAAACTCATGTTAAAACATCTAATTTAACTATATAAACACGCATAAGATAGTGAGAGGTCAAGAACCACTCAACAAATACCCAAAATACCACTTTACTTCCTTAGATTCGAGATGGACCACAAAGAAAGATGAATCCCTATTGACCAAAGTGATAAACCTACAATCTCCTTTGCTAATTACCCTTCTAATAATGATTTGGTTAAGATTAGTAAGAAAACGAGATGATTTTTGAAGAGATTATTAGGGTTAATGGAGGCTTAAAACCGTTTTGGAGAAGATGGAAATGATTTGGAATAGTCTCATTAGTCCTCCTTGGGCTCCAACCCCAAAATAGGTTAGTGGGCCTATGTATGGGTCAGTCTAATTACCCGATAATATTGGCCATCAACGGCCAAAACTTAAGACAGCCATAACTTTCAAACCGTGAGGCTGTTTTACTATAAAGACCACTCTATGAAATGGGAAGTCATCATCTTGGAGCAATGAAAGTGGTTTCTGAACTTAACTCGGCTCTTACCAAAAGTTATAGTCCATACAAGATTTTCAAAGTCAAAATTGTCATATAAAAATTCGATAAAAATCATAGATGTGAAAAATATCCCTAAGAGCCATTTCTCAAAATATTAAAGTCATACAAACTCATAAGAATTAAATAATAATATTTTACGACCCTTCGATAATTAAATACATGTCGTTACACTTTCCCCCTAGTAATTTTACCCCCGAAATCTCCAATAAAGTCAAAGAATAGTCAACCACAGTTACCTTGCATGCTTAACAATCATATGCAACCATTAAACATATAACAGGCAACCATGCAATCAATAGTGTAGATAAACCTATCCAAGCATGCGAGATACCAAACTATCCTATATGATATTAAAGGTGATGGTACGATAAACTATAGGCTTTACCATATAAAGAACTCTAAATATGCAGTACATATGCTCTCCTTGATTTCCCACTTACAATTGCCTTCACTTTCGTCCCATCGAACCTTATAACTCCACCATCTCCCTCATAAATTGTTTCATAACATCCAACAATACGAACTGGCCTATGAGGACTCAAAACTTCTGATTCAATCTCGATATCATTAAGTTGATCCGGTGCAATCATCATTTTTGAGTCATGCACAAAATTACGCAAATGAGAGATGTGGAATAAATTGTACAAGCCCGCCATCTTCTAAGGTAAGTCGACCCTATATGCTATGTTCTCAATCCTCTTTGCTATTGGAAAAGAACCTACAAATCTCGATGCTAAATTCCCCTTACTACCGAATTTAGTAGCATTCTTCAATCATGAAATCTTCATGAGCACTGTATCATTGAAAGAAGTCCAAATCTCATTGTCTCTTATCAATGTAACTCTTCGGCCTATCCTTAGTAGCTTTCACATCCATTTCTGAATGATCTCAATCATCTATGAGGTTTCTCTAATCATATCTGGCCAAAGTATCAGTTTCTCGCCCGCTTCCTACCTGCATGAAGGAGCATTACACGGTCGGCCATACAATGCTTTATATGGTGTCATACTGATACTAGACTAATAGCTATTATTGTATGCAAGCTCCACCAAATTCAAGTGATCATCCCACGAGCCTTCGAAATCGAGAATGCAAGCTCGCAAGAGATCCTCCAATGTACGATTCACCCTCTTGGTCTGTTGATCAGTCTATGGGTGACAAGCTGTACTATGATGCAGCTCAGTCCACAATGCCTCTGGTAAGTTCTTCGAAAACCCACTAGTGAATAAAGGATCTCAGTCACTCACACTGCTCTTCGACAAACCATGGAATCACATTATTCACTTCACATACAACTCGGCCAATTTGGATGTCATTCTACTAGACTTAATGGTTTTGAATCTAGCTCTTCGTCAATCTATCGACTTTGACCCAAATTATGTCATACCTTCCTCTAGTCCTCGGCAATCCATCAATGAAGTCCATCGATATCTGCTCCCATTTCCACTCGGGAACTTCAAGTGGTTGCAATAATCCACTTTGTTTCTTCTGCTCTTCCTTTACCAATTGGCAATTTATACACTTCGAGATGGAATTCCCGAAATCCTTCTTCATCCCTCTCAATAATAAGTTTGCTTCATACTATAGTACATCTTATTACCGCCGGGATTTATAGTCAACCTAGAATGGTGAAACTCTCATAGCACCTCATCTCGCAATCCATCTACATCGGAAACAAACAATTTCCCATCATTACGTCGCCAACTATCTCGATCAAGTCTGTATTGCTTTATCTCCTCAAACTCTATCTCCTCTTTAATTTTCGTTATGATCTCAGCTAGTCTAGCATCTCGCCTCTGACTTTTACCGATCCACTCAATCAAAGTAGGTCTGATAGTCAAACTTGCCAATATTTCCGACTCTAATTCACAATGAGGCCTGAAGTCATAGCTAGTAATATACTTCTACTACTTCCACTCTAGGAACATCATTATCAAACCGACATGTCTTCTGCTTAATGCACCAACAACTATATTTCCCTTAATAGGCATATAGGAAATGTCAAAGTTGTAGGAAGCCGTGAATACCAACCATCGCTACTGGCAAAGGTTGAGATCCTTCTGGAAGAAAAGGTACTTCATGGATTTGTGGTCCGTGAACAACTCGAATCGTTCTCCTAATAGATAATGCTTACAAATCTTCAAAGCAAACACTATTACCGCCATCTCCAAATCATGAGTCGGATACTTCCTCTCGTGCAGTTTATAATGTCGTCTAGCGTAGGCGACAACCTTTCCCCTCTCCATCAACATCGCACCAACTCCAGTATCATAGGCATCCATGTATACTATCAGCTCCTCATTCCCACTTGGAATGGTCAATACCAGTGCACTCATCAACCTCTTCTTTAGACTCATGAACGCATGTTCAAACTTCACGTTCTAAGCAAAATTCTGATTTTTCTTCGTCAAACTGGTCAATGGCGCTGCTACATTGGAGAAGTCCTTGATAAAACGTCTATAGTATCCCACCAATCCTAGGAAACTTCTCACATCAGTAGTGTTCTTGGGTTGGTTTTAACCTGAACCACCGTCACCTTGGTAGGATCTACTGCGATCCCCTGCTCAGAGACGACATGACCCGAGAACCTCACTTCTCCCCTCCAGAGGAGACACTTCATAAACTACTCTCTCAACCTGTTCTTCCTAACCACTTTAAGCACAATCCTCAAGTGCATCTTATATTGCTCTTCTCTCCTAGAATAGATTAGAATATCATCCATAAACACAAACACGAACTTGTTTAGCTTATTCCTGAAGACATGATTCACGAGATCAACAAAGTATGCCAGAGCATTGGTTAGCCCGTATGGCATAATTAGCCACTTATAAAAACCAAACGGCATACGAAACACAGTGATTGACACACTCTCTTTCACTACTCTCAGCTGGTGAAAATCCATTGCAAGATCCAAACGAGAGAGCTCCTTCAGACCATGGAGCTGATCGAGTAAGTCATCAATACGCGGGAGTGGATACTTGTTCTTCCTCGTCACCTTATTTTGATTACCGTAATCTACACACAGCCTCAGAGAGTCATTCGCCTTAGTGGCGAATACTACAGGTGCGCCCCACTCAGATATTCTCATACAAATGAATCCTCGCTTCAGTAGATCATTTGCACCTCCAACTCCTTTTGCTCTTTAGGTGCCATATGCCTCAAAGGAAAAACTATTGGTCTGGTATCCTTTACTAAGTCTATGCGGAACTCATCTCTTGATGTGGTGGTAATCCTATCACCTCCTTAAATACATTTGAATACTCTAATGATAGGCACATATGAGAACTCATCCTATGGAATTTCGAGAAGATATAGAATGCTAATCATAACCCCATCCTCTGGCAGGCAGCCAATCACTATCGTCCGCCTATCCACAGCGCCAATCATCACCAACATCTTCTCACAATCCACCAATACCACATACTTCCTTAGCTAGTCTATCCCTAAGATAATCCCGAACCTAACAAAATTCAAAACAAAGCAATCACAAACAAAATACCATCCATGACTCAAGAAGACCAAACCACGACAAACCATACACATGCTAATGGGGCATCCAACAAGGTTCGTCAATACCAAAGGTCGTTCAACTATTTCAGGTTTCAATCTCAATCTACCTACCAGATCACTAGAAAAGAAGGAATGTAAAGCCCAATATTTAACAGAACACGTATGCGAACATCATAAATGGAAAGCACTCCTTGAATAACAACGCCCTTCCCTTTCTCTTTCGTCGAGGGAGCACTCGACGAAGCCTGAACAACATCCAAAGCATATGCCTTCACCACCTGCTTCTGCTTTTTTGGTTTTAGACAATTCCTCTACACATGCCCCACCTTGTTGCTATTGAAACACTTATTGCCCTCAGCTTTACAATACATACTCAGATGGCCTCTCTCTTCACATTTAAAACAAGTAGGTTCCCACTCTCCCTTCTTCTTAGCATCTTTATTCTGGAACTGCTTTCTCTTATCATTCCATTTATTCTTGCCTCCACCAGCTTGATGCGGTTTTGGGACTTTCTTAACCACGACAGTTGATTTGGACTTGGGGTACAAACTCTCCTAGCGAAGAGCTTTCTCGATAAGTCTCTCAAATGGCTCATCGATGTGACTCGCCAATTTTTCCTTTAGATAATCGTCCAATACCCGTAAGAAACTTCAACCATTGTTCCTTAAAAGAGTGTCGATGAAAGGCATCTCGTGCTTCAATATGGCGTCGAACTCAGCAACATACTTGAAGATAGACATGTCTCCCTACTTCAAGTCAGAAAACTTTCTAATAGTACCGACTTCTTAGCACCCAAAATAATCTTCTTCTCGAATCGGATTTTGAACTGGTCCCAGGTAAACTAATCCTCAGGTGTAGCAACTCTGATAGCATTCCACCAGTGCATGGCTCTCCCTTGAAGCTGTCGAGAAGCCAACCTCCTTTGCATAGCACCATCCAATTCAAGGTTATCAAAAATCCTTTCGTAGGAGTCCAACCAATCATGCCATTCCATAGTTGATTCCTTTACTTGGAATGGTTTAGCATCAAGATTGGAAAAATCCTTATTCATCTTAGCAAAATAAACTATGGGTGTCTGCACTTGAGCACCACCACCAACGGCAACATTCAGAGTGGTCGCTTGGGCATTTTACAACATGTTTGCCATAATAATATTGAACATGGTCTGCAAGTTAGGGTTAGTAGCCCTCGAACCCGCTCCTTCTTCACCTCCATAGATGGAGTTTCTCACAGTGTTTCTTGTATGCTGGCTCATTCTCGATCTATAACAAGAATGATCGGCCTCTCATATAAGAAAATTGCATCAATGGTACTCGTGTATGCATGCAACTTATGGACTATATATACTACTATATAGTTTTTAAAATCAAAATATATAACAAGTATGCACTCTCTCGTACACACACACTCTCTCTCTCTCTCTCTCTCGATCCAGTCTAGGGTAATAACTACTTCCCTATCTCTACCGGACCTCGATATCAACTTAGGTTAATCGTGGAACCTGGCTCTAATACCAAATGTGACAGCTATGCTATACCATCGGCACCTAATAAAACTATATAGCACACTACTGCCGTGCCCGGCCGATGTAGGATGATTGTCAATAGTTTAAAACATCACAGAACCTATCATATATCTCATAGTGCATCGAATAGAATATAATAAAAACCACAGATATAAAACAGGAGAGACAATAATAACTAAGTGAACCAAATATCGGAGCACAGATCCATAGAGTTATAGAACATAGTAATAGAGTTTTTACAAAGCAGAAATAAACTCAAATAAATTGTCTCATTATAGTAAAGCAAACATTGCCAAGGCTCCACAATGTTGCATAGCAAAATAAAAATAATATCTATATATAATATGAGAAAGCTCCATCCTACTCATCCTCTACACTGCCACTGTGTAGCCCTAGACCTGCTATCTAGTCTACTTATTTAATAGTACCCGAGATAATAAGAAGCAAATCATAAAACCGCGAGTCGAATAATAGTTTGGTGTTAGCGATAAATGACTCTCAAACTACTATATAAGTCGATATAGTAAGGAACAAAAGGTATAAGAGTCATACATGACATGTCTCTGCATTTAAAGAGTTAGCACATAACATCAATAATATGCTACTTTGCTATCATCATCAAAATGTACTACTAACTAAGTACAATATCGCGTGTCTAGGTATCCATGTCCTAAATACTTATGCCATGTGACATCCCTAGAGTGGTAGACTACAAGGAAAAATAATCAAAGAAAACATGGCATCCACCAAACAATTTTCACTATCACTTAAGTGCTTTGTATATATGATAACTCGTATGACCGTCATATTGCTAGAGACTAATGGAAACATCTCAATTCCTCGGTGCTCGAAATCCATGCCATCTGGTAGGCCAAGAAAACTAAACTACACATCCTAACAGTACAGGGTACATAAATCATGTCCTAGATCCACAGGTATACGTCCTAATACCCAAGAGTATCCTCGCCTATCTCTGGTTAACGAGCACAGTGGAACACTTTGAGTATTAATGATCCCTCCGCACACAACTTCGAACCTGTCCTAGTTCGATTCATTTCCCCATCATCGTAGAAACCTTCCTTGTCCTACCTATTTCCATTTCCATAGTAGAGCATGTCCTAGCCCTACTACTTAGGCTCGCATCCTAGAACCTCTCTTATCATATCTACCCATAATAAAGCATGTCCTAGCTCTACTTCACAAGTTCGCATCCTAGAACTTGTCCTTATGGGTTACCATCACGAATCCCATCCTAAAGCCATCATCAATGGAACACTTCTAGAACTCATCATCCATTGCAGAACCAACATCACAAAGTTCTGAATCCATCACATCGAAGCACTTCAATACCGCTTTGTTCTAACATTAGTCTTCATCGTGCCATCATATCACAACTGAACGCTGAACAAACAAACGAACACCTCCAGCACGACCTACAGGACCCTACTTCCTTTTCCCAGAAGTTTAGCCTTGATCCGAGACAAATTTTCTGGCCGGTACCGAGCTGAACCTTGGACCCCTCTTTGCTTCTTTGGCTCTCACTTAAACTCTTTTCCCTAAGCCTAAATACCAATGCCCAAAATCCAAGTCCATCTCTCCCCGGTTCAGATTGGTACCGACCTGAACGCTTAACCAAATTTTGGCCTTCAATTTCATAGCTTTACTTGACTCTTTTGCAAACCCAGAGGTAGACCCGAAGCAACCCTGTGTTTTTTCCCAAGCAAGCCCGAAGCACTCCTCGAAGTGAAATCTCATCGATTTGAAGCTCCACCACCAACTTGTTTTAGGTCATCGCGACCAAAATCCACCGAGCCAAATTTCATGCGACTTGAACCTTGGGTTCCTCCCTTACTTCAGAGCCCCTCCTCCAAGTTTCATCAAATTCTAACCAAATTTTCCTTTCGTTTTCTAATTCGACAACCTCTTTCCTAACTACCTAAAAGAACTAACAAACTGTTAACGCTAAAAATACATGCTAACACCCCGGTGTGAGTTGTGATATAGCGAAAGCACCACCCAATGGTATGGGAACTAAAAGTAAGCAGAAAATAGCAGAAAATAGTAAAGAGGCAACAATTTTTATAGTGGTTCGGCTCAAAGTCAAGCCTACATCCACTTAATCTCTTCCATTACTAATTTGATTACAACTTTTACAATAATTCTTCAACTACAACACAATAAAGACAAGTAATTAGAACTTTGATGCAGAAAAGCTCTTTGAATTCATGTTGAATGAACTTGATCTTTTCCGAAGGTTCTTTGAAGTGTCTTTTGTATTTGAAGTGTTGGAGCAAGTGTGGAAGTCGTGAAAACAGCAGAGTCTTGGCGCTTCAAAAATCCGATCCCCCTCTAGTGTGGAGTAGGCGGGGTATTTATAGGAGAAGCTGGGCTTAGGTCGGCCATATCATAGGTCGTGAGCGACCTAGGGAGTTGCGACCTAAGAGCGATTCCGAGGTAGCATAAGTCATTAGCGACTTAACGGAGCCATCCTGGATGAGATATATGCTATGAGCGACTTAACATGTGTAGCACAGAAGTTATCTCAGCTTGCTAAGGTCGTAAGCGTCCTAATGGGAGAGGCAGTGTGCATGCGGCTTAACTCTGAAGCTTGCTAGGTCGTTAGGTCGCTCATTCCTTAACTCATTAGGTCGTTGCCTTTCTTGAGTTGCTAGGTCGTTAGGTCACTCTTTCCTTAACTCGTTAGGTCGTTGCCTTTCTTGAGTCGCTCTGTGCTTTAGGTCGTTAGGTCATGTCCTGCTATAGGTCGTTAAGTCGTCTATGCCTTGGATAGTTAGATCGCTTGTTCCTTTAGGTCGTTGAGTCAAATAGGTCGCTAAGTCGCGAATAAGAGAGGTGTTAACACTTGACCCTCGAAGTATACGCCTAGGGTCTAGGTCGGGTGCTTCGATGCCTCTTAACTCGCGCCATCCTGAGTCGCTAAGTCGTGAGCGACTTATGAGAGAGCTAGGTCGTTCGTGCCAATTCGAGTTCCACTGCCCCTGTATATAAGTCGCTTAGGTCACTCCTTCTTCTCTTCACCTGCTCTAACACTCTAACCCGCCATTGAAGAATTTTCGAGCTCTCGAAGAAGAATTCAAACTAACCAGTCGTCGATCATCTTCACCATCACACTACGTAAGTGAATCCGATCATTAGTCAACCATGACCATCATCGAATCGTGAATCCCCCATTTTCTGACCCTAATCCGATTTCACGTGCCACATTTCACCATGAGTCATGTTACGATCGATTTTGATTGTAATTGGGCATGTTGTCATTGTAATTCATGAGAGCACAGCAGTGCATTAGATTTATGATGGATCTGAGGTGATTTGAATCGGTCTTGGATGATCTGGCGGTGTGGAGAGATGGTGGATTTTATTGTAGAGATGCTAACGGGTTATCAAGTTACGAGTTAACGGGTTAGTAAGTTAGGCTAGGTTCTTGAATGAAGAGGAGTTAGCGGGTTAAGGAGAGTTAGGAAGTGCCCGACTTAGGAGCTTCGAATGACCTAGGGCTTAGCAGTTTGGACATGAATCGCACAACTTAACTTAGTGAACGACTTAACGACTTAATATCCAAACTCTGAACGGCATAAGGGACTGCGACTCATATGACTTGCGACTTAACTTGCCAGAATAGCACATGACTTAAAGCAAAATGACTTAAAGAATTAGCACGACCTAATTTAACCCGCAGCATAGCTTTAACTCGTAGGAACATGACTGATGAACTCTATAACTCGAGCAGAGCGACTTAGGGAAGCCCGACCTATGCTAAGTCGTTTGGACATGATATGGACGACCTATGTTAAGTCGTTGGAACACTTGTAGAATTTGACAGAACTTGAATTTCCAACTTGAACTGCCAGAATGAACTGCTTGAACTTGTTGCACTCTTTCACAGACTTTTAAGCTAACAACCCGTTAAATACAACATTTGTAGAAAACTAGGACGAATATACTCATCATCGACTGCCCACATCGAGTGATGGATTAGGTCAAAGAGATAATTTTTACTTAAGTAAAGTAATATGAATCTAATGAAATGCTGTGAATCAACTGACTTAAATGAAGCATCAATGCAAAATTCATACAGTTATAACTGCTTATCGCTGAATATTATCTGCATTGATGCTACACTTAATTTTGATCCAATAACAAGCCTTGAATCTTCGTAAATTGACGTGCGCCAACCAGTATTATTTCAAGTTTTACTTTATTTACTGGTTATTTCAGTAGCTTTGCACAACACTTCACACGCTTTTAGGAAACGTGCACCTTCATATTTGAATATCCAGTTTCTTGTGTAGAATGGCTTCTCAACAAGTACAAGAAGAGATAGTAGGGCGTGCCGATGAGGTTTTCCCGATTGCTGACCCTTTGGAGAATCCTCCGGAAAGAGTTTCAAGTACATTGAACCAACGGGCTTCCAACCAGCTATGTATTCAATTCGGCATTGCTGAAGCGGATGCTCTGCTTCCTGGAGTAAATAACACTGCCGATAGGCCGCCACCTGGCTTCATTGCAGTCAACCGTTAAATGTGTCTGAATGGAGCTATTCCCCCCTTCAACAATTTTCTTAGAACACTCCTCCTTCGACTAACTATTTCTCCATTCCAGTTGCACCCCAATGGCTATGCCATTTTGATGGGGTTGTGCGTACTATTTAGGAGGACGCTTAACCGCCTCCCAAGTTTCGAGGAGATCTGCTATTTGTGTTCATTCGGGAGGAACAAAGATCACCCTTCCATTACTCTTGTAAGGAGCGCAAGAAACCGCAAGCTGATTACAGATCTGCCCGAGAGCGCTCACGGGTTTTTAAAAAAACAGTTCTTCTTTGTCCGTTGCCCCCCGGGATTCTACGGTATCTGGAGAGTAGGAAGTAAGACTACTTATCTCCGTTTTCTTCATTTCTGAGCCTTTCAAAATTCGAGTCGTCAAGTGCTAACTTCATTCTTTACTTTTGCAACACTTCCTCCTCCCTCTAAAGATTCTAGTCACAAACCAACTTTTGAAAGATTGAGTGCCATAGTTGCCAACGAGAGAAGTATTAAGTTTCTACCGAGGAATGAATTTTTGCACCAATTCGGACACGTGCACTCTTCTCGATCCATTCAGTCCCGTGATGCCCCCAGTTCTCAAGCAGAAGCGTCAGATGCCTCAGCCTCCACAGAAGAATTTGCACCGAAGGAACCTATTGTAGAGACTTCATTAGTGAAATGCTCCGGTTCTGCTGACGGTGTGGGGTTATCTGGAAAATTTAAACTTCCCCCAGTTATTGAAGAAGAGGAATTTCCTTAACATTCTGGGAAGGCTACTAAAGAGGCTGATGAGGAAGCTGAGAGAGAAAGTTCCATTACGAAGAATGTAAAGCATGCTAAAGAGGGCACTGCTGATATGACCCATTCCGTTGGGCATGATGGTGATGTTATCTTTGGAGGACTGAGCGATTTTATGGTGACTTCCCATGAGCTCTTTAAAGATGATATCACCACTTCTAAGCTTGTTTCTCCATCAATCGAAGCGACATCCGTCCTGCGACCAATTCCATCAACCCAAGAGTTGACTCCTACTGCGAAAGCCGACATCACTCCTAAGCTAAAGAGTGGTTTGTATCTTGACGTGCGTAGTTTGCATGCCACACACACTTAGGATTTTTGGCAATTATGCGCACTTAGCTTCTTTATATTGAAGATTTCTAAATTTGTCTCTTCTTCACTTTTAGGTTCTCCCATGGGACGCAACAGCTCATATTACGATGACTTTCAACGCTATGCGAGGCGTGATTCTTATGACCCCATGCGCTGTCTTCCTGCCCCTAGGGAGACTGATGAGGAAAGAGCAGCTAGGAAAGCTCATGAAAGGCAGGCTTATGAGGAGCGTTATGGAAGAAGAGATGACCGACATGACTCTTACCAGAGGGATGATGACTCCCATAAGAGAAAGTCTCATGACGATAGGGGGAAGAGTCATATAGCTGAAGATTCAAGCAAGCGAGCCAAGCTCAGTCAAAAGTCTACATCTGAAATTTCTCAAGTGCCTGCTGCTTCTATCTCTCTAGACATCCCTTCTAGCTCTCCTGCCCTTAAAAAAGCTGAAATTCAAGCAATCATTAATAGGCCTCCTTATCAAGTTGAGAAGCCTCTGCCTGCACTCCAAAGCCGATTTTCGCATTGGTGTTTGAAAGGAGTACGTTTCGATCTGGACTTGGTTCCAATTGATAAACAGGCCATGCTGAGAAATCTTGACGCTGTCAAGCTTGATATTGAAAGAATGTCCGGCTGGCAAAAACTAGTTGATGAGCTTCAGAGAGTAAATCGTTTAAACCTCGAGGCTATGCTGACCATGGAAAGTGATAAGTCTGAGTGGCAAAAAGTTCTTGATCAGCATGATACGGAGATGAAAAGCATCATCGCCCACAACGAGGAACTTGAGGCTGAAATCAAGAAGCTTAAAGATGATCTTGCCACCTCTTCCACTTCTTATACTCAAAAGGAAGAGGTTCTCCAAAAGCAAGTAAGAGATGCCCACGCTACTCAATGAGATGCTGAGGCTAAACTTGAGGCGGAGCGGAAAATCGTAGAAATCTACCGCAAAGATGCTGCTCAGCTGCGGGAAAAGACTAGCTCCCAAGATTTGGAGATTACAATGTTAAAGGCCCAGCTTTCTATGGCTGAAAAAGAGCGTGACGAGGCCATCGCTGGAAAAGCAGTAGCTGAACACTCACATGAGGCGACTAAGGCCAACATTAGCTCCACTCTATTCGAGTTTTATGTTCTCAGCGTCTTGGGGCGTGGCAGTCTTTCATTTTTGGGCCCAAAGTATGAGGTTACCCTGGCTGAAGTGTGTGAGGCAGCAATTGAAGTGCTTAGAGATGCTGGCTACGCTGAGGGAGATTTTGAGGCTTATTATTTGGATGATGAGGGTCGTGCCGCCCTTGCCAGAGGGAAAGAACTGCTTGCCAAGGAACGAGCGGAAGCGGCGGAAGGAGAGCATCCATGGAAGGTACCTTTGACCGACCCAACTCATCCTTCGGCTTCGGTCGACATCGATATTATTGGCTCCAGTTCCCACTCTCCGCCTCCTGCCAAAGCCGAAACCGAAACTACAACTGCTCATGCCGAAGACGAGGCCCAAGAAAGCACTGAAGCCCAAGATTTTAAAATTGACGTGATAAAAGCAAGCTCTCTAGGTAACTTCAACACTGATCCAGCTCAGGTGGACTACTCATTTGCTTCACATGAGCTCGATGAACTTCTTGCTTTTTACTTAAGCCTCGACGTGCCACTATCTCCTCTCTTTGCGAGGAATACTAATGTTTAACTTTTCTTCTTCTGTAGTGAAAACAACAAGTGTTGTACAATCTTTGCCTCCTCCAGCTGTTGCCCCTCCACCTATTCAAGTTACTCCTCCTTCTGCTTCTCAACCGAGGTTGCAAGAAGAACAAATAGGAGCTCTTCAAGGCTTAGATGACCCAACCGCTTCACAAGAGCAGAAAGCTGAAGAACCTGAGGAGGGTGAGAGGACCCCGGAGAAATTTATTGCTGATGATACAAAGCTGATTGATCTTATCACCCCGGGCAGCGAATCTTCTTCAAAGAAGAGGGGAAAGCGCAGAATTTGGAAGAAAAAGAAGGACACTTCTACTAGCGATGAGAAAGCGGAAGAGGACCCAATTGAACCCATTTCTCCTTCTTTCTCGACTCATTCAGGCCGACTTAAGAAGTTAACCATTAGGCCAAGCGAGGGCTCCAAAGGCGGCGGGAAGAAGAAGTAATGAGTCTGGTTTTATCCTTCTTGTTCTGCTTTTTTTGCTTTTTGTTTGTATCTAAAGACTTGTGTTGACCGGAGATTGTGCGGGTACCGGCCCCCGCTTTTTGAAACCTGCACATGTATACAAATCTTTTATAGTATGGAATAAAATGACTCTTTTTACTTGTACAATCTTTTGTCTGTATTTGTGAATGCATTTATTCCTTATTTTAGCACAAGTTTCTCTATTTTCTTTATATGATACTGCAGTGAGCTCATGGTATGCTGCTTGAGCGTTGTTTTTATTAATGTAGCTATATTGCCCCCATACCATGGATTATTGCAATCTTCTCCGTTTTGAAAAGACTTGTACTCTTACACTGGAGAATAATTATTCCATTTTGAGGAAATATTATTCTGCTCTAGTAGAGGGTGCCTTGTATCGGAGAAGTTTTCTTTTTTAAAAAAAAAAGTTTTTATACTTCAACTTTCGGAGATGGTCACTTTCATTTTTGAGAAGTGGATTCCCCTACGCGGTGAAGCGGGCTTCCGAAGAAGGCTTTGATTTGTTTGCCAGAAAGTTATATCTCATCACTAAGTGGGCCCACGAGACAGGTGTCAGCTGCTTTATCGGATATTTGTTTGCACAAACGATCGCGAGCAGTTAACTGCGGCCTAGAACCTTCCTTTTGAGAAGGTGCCCCTTCGGTGGTTCCATCAATGATTTTTTCAAGAGACAACATTTCATTTTTGGGCGTGCCTCGTTAGAGGGCTTTATTTGGCACTTCAACTTTTTTTTTTGGGGAAGAATGTTCTCATTATGGAGAAATTGATCTTCCCATGAGAGTAGAAGTGTGCCTCCGAAGAGGGCTTTATTTGGCACTTCAACTTTTTTGGGGAAGAATGTTCTCATTATGGAGAAATTGATCTTCCCATTAGAGTAGAAGTGTGCCTCCGAAGAGGGCTTTATTTGGCACTTCAACTTCTTTTGGGGAAGAATGTTCTCATTATGGAGAAATTGATCTTCCCATGAGAGTAGAAGTGTGCCTCCGAAGAGGGCTTTATTGTTTGTCTGAAAGTTACTTCTCACAGTTAAATAGATCCACGGGGCGGATGCAAACTGCCTAATTGGATGTTCGTTTGTACGGACGATCACAATTTGTTAGCAAGGGCCCGGTGCCTTCATTTTGGGAAGGTGCCCCTTTGGTGGTTCCACCAACCTTTTTGTTTGAGAAAAACATTTCATTTTTCGGCGTGCCACGTTGGAGGGCTTTCTTTGGCACTTCAACTTTTTTGGGGAAGAATGTTCTCATATGGAGAAATTGATCTTCCCTTGAGAGTTGAAGTGTGCCTCCGAAGAGGGCTTTTTTGTTTCATTTGCCAGGAAGGTTGCATCTCACAGTTAAGTGGATCCACGGAGCAGACGCAAACTACCTAACTGGATGTTTGTTTGCACAAACAATCACAATTAACTAGCAAGGGCCTGGAACCTTCACTTTGGGAAGGTGCCCCTTCGGTGGTTCCACCAACCATTTTTGTTGAGAGACAAGATTCTGTTTTGGCTGTTTTTGTCTGCTTGCCCATGTCTTTTCACCATCTGTCCATCAGCGATTCCTCGTTATCACCTCTAAGTACATGTTCCTTTCTTTTGCAGGTTGTTTGATTCTTTTAGAGAAGTGTACTTCATTGTTAAGTGAATCCACGGGGCAGGCGCAAGCTACTTAACCAGATGTCTGTTTGCACAAATGATCGCAATCAGTTAGCAAGGGCCTGGAACCTCTACGTTTGGAAGGTGCCCCTTCGGTGGAATCACCAACTGTTTGTGAGAAGCACTCCTTATGTAGGAATTGAATCTGGAATTTTTGTGGCTTGACATTTGTTTGTTGAGTGATTTGTAGGAATCGCTTGGCCTTGTGATGTGTTGAATAGGTAAGTTTTGCTTTGATAGCCTGCAATATTAAATCGACATTTAGCAACATATTTAAGATATTTGCACATCGAAATGAGACAGGCATTTTATAGTAGTAGAGAACACAAGATTTATAGTGGTTCGGCCAAGAATTGGGCCTACATCCACTTTATAGTTCTTACTATTGATTCACATTGATTTTACAATGGCTTACAATACAAGAATGATACATCCACAATCATTTTACAAATTTAAGCATAGCTTCTAAGTAAAATATGGATGCAAGTGATTGCTGTTCCAGGCTCTCGGAATTGGATCTCCTTCGACAGTTGTGAGCTTGAAAGTGCCATCAAGAAGTTTATTGCCTATGACATATGGCCCTTCCCAGTTTGGCCCAAACACTCATGTGCTGTCATGACCCTTTTCAAGACTAGATCCTCAATTTCAAAGCTGCGTTGGCGAACTTTAGAATTGAAGTGCCTGGCTATCCTTTGCTGATGAGCTGCAACTCTGAGCTCAGCCTCTTTCCTTCTTTCATCAAGCAAGTCAAGTGCTTCAAGTTGCAGCTTTTCATTTTCAGCTTGGTTGAAATGAATTCTCCTGTGCGAGGGGACCTCTATTTCCACAGGAATCATTGCTTCTGATCCGTATGCTAATGAGAATGGAGTGTGCCCGGTCGTAGTTTTGTGGGTAGTTCTATATGCCCAAAGTGCCAGTGGCAGTTATCAACCCAGCCACCTTTTGCTTTTTCCAGCTGTTTTTTGATGGTTGATTTGATAATTTTGTTCACTGCTTCCACTTGCCCATTTGCCTACGGATGAGCTGTGAGAAATGCGGATTAAGGATCTTAAGGCTAGAATTAACACTAGAGGGGGGGTGAATAGTGTTTTAAGAAATTTGTTAATCTTTTTGAGTTTATCTTACTTTGTTAACAATGTATACACTAATCAGACACAGATATGAACACAGAATCAAACACAGATGCAAATTTAAAGTAAAAGCAGTAAAGGAAAGAACATACCGGATTTTATACTGGTTCGGAGTTACCCTACATCCAGTCCCGCACAACTAAGTACGGATTTCCTTTCACAATCAATTCAACAATTACAACCCTCGGTTTCAAGGCTACGAGGTACACCCTCTAGAATCACAATCCTCTGGGTAGAGATACTTGATTTCTGGGGCAACAAGATCACCCAATTGATTTCTAGGGCTACAATCACACCTTCTCTCGCTCAATTGATTACAAAAAGTCTATAACTCAGATTAGCACTTGGATCTTGTAGAGATAGTGGAGAGAATCAAAACCAGAAATTATCTAGTTACATTCGATATTGATTTCGGCAGGGTAATGGTGTAATTTGTAAATAAGAAAGTGGAGAAGAAGAAGAGAAGTTAAATCAGAGAAAAGTATTATAAAATTCGTTGAAACTAACCCCTATTTATAGAAGAACAACATTCATGACCATTCATGAAAAGTTATGGCGAATAGACACTTCTTTTGAAATTTGAATTTTGAATTAAACTGTCACCATGTCGACATGGTGCCTATGGGCATGTCGACATCCCTCAGCCAAATTTGATGTTTTGAATTTCTATAAAAATAATATTTATCTTATATTAAAACTTTATAAATATACTTGAATATAGTTGAAATTCATAAGTAAAAATAAAGAATAATATATATTATTTAACTATAATTTAAATCAAAGTATAAATAATTTAAAAGTTGAATATATTATTTGAAAAGATAGTTTATAATCAGGAGAAATTTTGACTCTGAAAATAAAGATGTTTTGAGGCTAAAATTATTTTAAAACGGAATCGAGGGTTTTGAATCTTTTTTAAAAGGAAAGTTTTGAAATCATTTCAAAAACAAGATAATTTTGAAAAATCATTTTGAATTAAGATTAATGGATACAAAACAATGTCCCACTAGATTTTCGTAGGTTCCATCCTACTTAGGGTTCCATCCCTTTAACGGGCTCGAAGTGGATTCCATTCCACGAATAAATTGGATATTAAGATGCCAGTGCTATTCTATAAGTTTTAACAAATATTCCTAATAAAACAAACTTAACCTTGAAATCTTGAACTCTTGATAATCTTGATACTCATGAGTCTTCTATCTCTATATCTTGAATCTCTATACTGTACAGTCTTCATTCTTGATACCTGCATGGTTAGATCCTGCATATACATATATATATATATTTAAACTTGTAATATTAGTATTTATATTTTATAATATATTCTAAGGTTGTTGTCATCAAAACCATCATCTCATGGACTAACAATCTCCCCCTTTTTGATGATGACAACCTTTGTTTATAAAATATCACTTCTATCCTAATAACTCCCCCTAAAAATAACAACTCCCCCTTAATCTATGCCTAACTACCCTATTTTATATTTCTCCCCCTTTGTCATCAACAAAAAAACTTACTCCCCCTTATTCTTGGACTTCAGTACCTGCATTGATAAACTATACAACGGAATATATAATATATAGATTAAGAAATAATGATACTTATGAGCATAATATCTTAATTAAAGACTATATTCATTTCAGTGTATATATATATATATATGTTTCACACACCAAACTTCAAACCAAATAAAATCAATCCACACAAAGTATCAATTCAAACCAAATTAAATCAAACAAATCAAACAAAGAAAGAAAATTAAACGTTACGAGGAACATCTATCCATCCATTTTCTCCAAATATAGGGCCTGCTTTAATTGCATCCCAATTCTCATTGTCATTGGTGAGAGAGACAGGAGAATGTGCTTCAATATCATCCTTGTGTAGAGAGGAGATCATCCATCGTATTGCATCGAAGTATTTCTCTTGTTCCTTGATAATCTGTATTTGACTCAATTCTAAGTGACGCTAGTTTCGCAGAATAAAAGAGAGAATATTCTTGAATGAATTGAGTGTTTCTTCAAGATTTTCAAATAGATTGTGAATAGGATTGGCCATAATTGAATTAGAGAAAGAAATGAAGGATATAGATAATGAGAAATAAATTTCAGTGAAGATTTCTGGAAGAAAAAGGTATATATAGGTGTAGAAATTCGTTTGAAATGAATAGACATTTGGTAGTTATTCAAATTTCAAATTCAAAATCAATAATCACTTCTGACCAGTACATGTCGACATGGTCTTCTAGGGGATGTCGACATGGGTTAGTGAAAATTTATGACAACTTTGATTTTGTGAATAATTGTGTATATGTATATATTTATATAATATACTAACATTTATTCTAGAGATAAGATAAGATAGATAACAGAAAGGAAATTTCATTTCATTACGATAATACAAAGATTAAGCATAATGAACTACACGAACATTCGAACAAAAAAACTAAGACAAATACAATAAGATACTAAAAGATAAAACTAGTTAGAAGATGAAGATGATGAAGATAGTCCAAGTTTCTTGCTGACTTTTGAAAAGAACTTGTTCAACTTCGAAGAAATGTTATCCAACTTCTTACTAACAGATCGTTTTAAAATCCGTTGATTCTCCACCATTATCTTTTGGTTTTTGAGAAGGGTTTTGTTGGATGGATTGGAAGGATATTCGATGCTTTCCAAAGAGGTTTCACCTTCTTCATCTTCTTCTTCTTCAATTTCCATTTCATCCCCTTCTTCTCTTTCTTCCTCTTCCTCTTCTTCCATTTCCTCATAAGCCAAACGCTCTTCCTTTTCGGTAAGGGTTTCATAAGGTTGAAAAACAAATGGAATTTTCATAAGTGAAATGTTGGAATGGTTGAAAACTTTCCTAGAGACAAATTCTCCACCTTTGAAATCGACTCCAAAATAGTTGAAAATCCGAGTGAGATAAATTCCATGGTATAAAGTGTTCTCACCCATTTCAAGGTTTTTAGGACGAAGTTCATCCAAAATAACTTGCGCCCAATTTATATCATAATTTTCGAAAATAGCAAAAAGTGCTTTGCACACTTTTGAAGTAGGATCGTTAAAATTTCCCGATCTTGGGGTCAAAGTATGTTGTAAGAGAATATTGACAATTCTTGCTTTAGGACGAAAGTTTCGGTTTTTAAATTCAAATTTTTCATCTCCTTCAAAAATATGATGAAATGTCTCACGATCATGTTCATTGATTTGAAAACTAGAAAGATCCATTCCCGTGTTTTTGCAATTGAGAATGGTACCCAAAAGATCACAATTCAAAACAATTTGAGTGCCTTTGACACTACTCCAAATTTCATTCTCATTTCCAATATAAAAACCCACGGTTTAAATAAGCATAGAAGATTTTTACAAGATTAGGATAGAAAACAAAATTATTTTGAGAAGAGTCAATAAGACTTAAAACACCATTGTTTGCAAAAAGAGAATCAATTTCATAAGAAGAAAAATCTTGAAAAATAGCAAATTTTCCGGAATGGACTTTGGCACAATTAGCATAATTGATGTATGCTTTAATTGCTTCCGGATCATTGAATAATTGCTCTTTGATTTTTCTGGAAATTCTCATGGTTGAGGGGTTGCTTGAAGAAGCCATTAGAGTAGAGAGTAGAGAGCTTGAAGATATGAAGAGAGAGTTTGAATTTGAAAATGAAAGTGAAAAGATATGATAAAAGATAGTGAATAAATAGACTTTCAAAGGACATATTCTCTGGTCAAAAGGTATCTTTTCAGAGAAATAAATGAAGTGAAAAGGTAGAGGGAAATTCAAACATTTGAATTCAAAATTTGAAATTCAAATTCAGGTAGGCATGTCGACATCATGGTAGGGGCCATGTCGACATGTGGCTTTGAATTATCATGACATGTTTTTTCCTAAGTTATCTAATATACATATATATAAATATTATTATTAATGTCTATATTTCTGAAATATTATTGTACTTATAATATATTTCAGAATGTGTCAAAGATAATAAAAATAATAATAAAATAATAAAGTAATAGTAAAAATAGAAAATAAATTTTAAAATTCAAACAACATATCAATTCAAAATCAATCAATCAACCAATCAATTCAAGCATGCAATTTCAGCCAATGTATTGTAAACGTGTACCTTTTTCAGATTTCGTGTCTTTGGTATCTACTAAATCGAGAATTGCTGTGAAACACATATTTGAATTATCTTTCTTCTGTTCATCATTGCAGGAGGATGAGTCAGAGTCATCTAGAGTAGCAGTGAATGCACGTTTCCGTTTCTTTGTAGAATCATTGTTTGTAGGAGAGTTTTGCTTATCTGGATGCGGACAATCTCTTTGATATGACCTGGATCGTCACAATTGAAGCATTTGATAAAGTTTGGTACTGCAGTCTGATTACCGGAATTCTTAAAGTTGTTTCTCTTGGAACTATTCAATTTTCTGTACTTCAGGAATTTCCGAAAATTCCTGGTCATAAATGCTATCTCTTCATCATTATCACTGTTTGAGTCTGATTCGTCGATTAATGCATTGAATGCCATTGATTTCTTTTCAGATCCTTTGCTTTCTCTTCTCCCGATCATTTGAACTTCAAACGACATTAGATTTCCAATCAATTCTTCTATCTTTAAAGTACTGATGTCATTTGCCTCTTCAATTGCAAGTGTCTTTTGATCTCATTCTGGAGTGAGAGAATTTAAAATTTTTCTGACTTGATCTTCTTTCGAAAATTCCTTTCCCAAAGATATTAAAGAATGCACAATATCTTGAAATCGACTATACATATCTGAAATAGACTTATTAGTATTCATTTTAAATAACTGAAACTGATTTGTGAGCATGGAAATTTTGGTCTGTTTAACTTTGCTTGTTCCTTCGTGAGTTACTTGCAAAGTTTTCCAGATTTCATATGCAGACTTACAAACTGACACTATATTAAATTCATTTCTATCCAATGAACAAAACAAAATATTCATTGCTTTAGAATTATTTTGTGCAACAGTCTTTTGCTCAGTGGTCCACTGTGCAAAATTAGTTGTGGGTTCAGAATATTCAGTTTGTGTGATATTCCAAGTATCTAATCCTATAGATTGTAAATATATTTTCATCCTACATGCCCAATATGCATAGTTACTGCAATTAAAAAGTGGTGGTCTGGCAGTAGACTGACCTTCTACAAATGAACTAGTGTTGGTGGTAATAGCAGTACTAGTGTTAGTAGCCATTTTGAAAATTTTCAAAATTCAGATAATGAAACTTTTGAAAACAAGGCTCTGATACCAAATGTGAGAAATGCGGATTAAGGATCTTAAGGCTAGAATTAACACTAGAGGGGGGATGAATAGTTTTTTAAGAAATTTGTTAATCTTTTTGAGTTTATCTTACTTTGTTAACAATGTATACACTAATCAGACACAGATATGAACACAAAATCAAACACAGATGCAAATTTAAAGTAAAAGCAGTAAAGGAAAGAACACACCGGATTTTATACTGGTTCGGAGTTACCCTACATCCAGTCCTGCACAACTAAGTATGGATTTCCTTTCACAATCAATTCAACAATTACAACCCTCGGTTTCAAGGCTACGAGGTACACCCTCCAGAATCACAATCCTCTAGGTAGAGATACTTGATTTCCAGGGCAATAAGTTCACCCAATTGATTTCCAAGGCTACAATCACACCTTCTCTCGCTCAATTGATTACAAAAAGTCTATAACTCAGATTAGCACTTGGATCTTGTAGAGATAGTGGAGAGAATCAAAACCAGAAATTATTTAGTTAGATTCGATATTGATTTTGGCAGAGTAATGGTGTAATTTGTAAATAAGAAAGTGGAGAAGAAGAAGGAAAGTTAAATCAGAGAAAAGTATTATAAAATTCGTTGAAACTGACCCCTATTTATAGAAGAACAACAGTCATGACCATTCATGAAAAGTTATGGCGAATAGACACTTCTTTTGAAATTTGAAATTTGAATTAAACTGTCACCATGTCGACATGTTGCCTATGGGCATGTCGACATCCCTCAGCCAAATTTGATGTTTTGAATTTCTATAAAAATAATATTTATCTTATATTAAAACTTTATAAATATACTTGAATATAGTTGAAATTCATAAGTAAATATAAAGAACAGTATATATATATATTATTTAACTATAATTTAAATCAAAGTATAAATAATTTAAAAGTTGAATATATTATTTGAAAAGATAGTTTATAATCAGGAGAAATTTTGACTTTGAAAATAAAGATGTTTTGAGGCTAAATTTATTTTAAAATGGAATCGAGGGTTTTGAATCTTTTTTAAAAGGAAAGTTTTGAAATCATTTCGAAAACAAGATAATTTTGAAAAATCATTTTGAATTAAGATTAGTGGATACAAAACAATGTCCCACTAGATTTTCGTAGGTTCCATCCTACTTAGGATTCCATCCCTTTAACGGGCTCGAAGTGGATTCCATTCCACGAATAAATTGGATGTTAAGATGCCAGTGCTTTTCTACGAGTTTTAACAAATATTCCTAATAAAACAAACTTAACCTTGAAATCTTGAACTCTTGATAATCTTGATACTCATGAGTCTTCTATCTCTATATCTTGAATCTCTATACTGTACAATCTTCATTCTTGATACCTGCATGGTTAGATCCTGCATATACATATATATCTAAACTTGTAATGTTAGTATTTATACTTTATAATCTATTCTAAGGTTGTTGTCATCAAAACCATCATCTCATGGACTAACATGAGCCACTGCTGAGAAGCTTTTTTGGATCTTGAATCGCCTGCAAAATCCTGGAATTCTTCGCTTTCGAATTGGGTACCATTGTCTGTGATTATCTTCTAAGGCACACCATACCTGCAAATGATATTTTTAGTCACAAATTTTATCATCTTTTTAGAGGTAATAGTAGCCAATGGTTCAGCTTTAGCCCATTTAGTGAAATAATCAACAGCAACAATAGAATATTTGATTCCAGACTTGGCAATCGGCAAAGGCCCGATGAGATCTATCCCCTAAATGGCGAATGGCCATGGACTGACCATTTGTGTTAGCTCGGTGGAAGGTTCTCTTGGGATTTTTGCAAATCTCTGGCATATGTAACATTTTCGGGAGTAGCTAGCAGCATCTCGATTAATATCTGGCCAAAAATACCCATAGCGGAGAATTTTCTTCGCAAGAGTTTGGCCACCTGAATGATTCCCACACTCTCCTCTGTGCACCTCAGCTAAAATTGTCTTAGCCTCTTCCTTGGTTACACATCAAAGTAATGGCATCGAGAACCCTTGTCTGTACAAATGGCCGTCTTGAATTACATATCTCGGGGCTTTTCTTAACAGCTTCTGGCGCTCTTTTGAGTTTTCTGGCAGGGAGCCGTTGAGAAGATATTCCTTGATCGAGGTCATCCATGACTCCTGCTCTTGAGATACAGCCATAATCCAGTCAATATCCATCTCATCAGTACTTGGAGCTGACAAGACTTCCATAAGGACCAATCCCAATAATTGAGCTTCGCCAGAGCTTGAATATTTTGCAAGAGAATCTGCCTTCATGTTCTCTTCCCGGGGTATATGGCTTATTGTATAATGATCAAAATCATCGAGAAGCTCCCAGGCCTTTGACAAGTAAGCAGGCAGATTTCCTCCTTTAGTTTGAAACTCTTTCTAGACTTGGCATACAATAAGCTGGGAATCACTGAAGATCTGCAATACTTTGATGTTCAGTTCTCTAGCAATCTTCAAGCCGGCAATAAGAGCTTCATATTCTGCTTCATTATTTGTCGAAGGAAATTCTAATCTCAATGCGTAGCACAATGACCGCCCTTCGGGGGTTTCAAGCACAACCGCAGCTCCGGAACAATAGTCATTTCTTGCACCATCAACATATAATTTCCATCGGATCGGGATGTCATTAGTCACCTCTTCCTCACTGCCACCTTTATCTGTGTATTCTGCAATGAAATCTGCTAAAGCTTGTCCATTGATTTCTCTTCAGGGATGGTAGGTGATATCGTATTTGTTGAGTTCAATATTCCACTTCAGAAGACGACCCGAAGTTTCAGGGCGAAATAGGACTTGCTTTAGAGGTTGATCAATAAGGACTTTAATAGGATGAGCCTGGAAATATGGCCTCAACTTTCTGGACGCAATCAACAGACAATAGGCGAGCTTTTCCAGCTTTGAATAATTCATCTCTGCCCCAGTGAATCTTTTGCTGATGTAATAAACCGGGTGCTGAACTTTTGCGCCTTCCCGTACCAATGCTGCACTGAGAGCATGAGATGAAACCGCTAAGTATATGAAAAGATCTTCACCATTGCTGGGCTGAGAAAGTACTGGAGGCATTTCCATGTGACGAATCAGTTCATCATAAGCTTCCTGACATTCAGGAGTCCATTCAAAGTTTTTCTTTCCTTTCTTCAGAGCGTCAAAGAAGGGAATGCATTTATTAGTGACCCTGGAAATAAACCGACTCAAAGCAGCGACTTTCCCATTGAGGCTTTGCAAATCCTTCTTTGTTCTAGGGGCTCTGACTTCTCTTAAAGCAATAATCTGAGCAGGATTAGCTTCGATGCCCCTAGCACTCACAATGAAACCTAAGAATTATCCGAACTCTACCCGAATGAACATTTGAGAGAATTTAGCTTCATCCCATACTTTTGGAGGACCGCGAACATTTCTGCCAAATGATCCATGTGGTCTACTGCTTTCTTCGATTTCACCAACATATCATCAACATATACTTCCATAGTCTTGCCAATCTGGGATTTGAACATGGCATTAACAAGTCTTTGATAAGTTGCCCCCGCGTTCTTTAGTCCGAAGGGCATGACTTTATAGCAGTAAAGACAAACATCAGTGATGAAACTCGTGTCCTCCTGATCTGGCTCATGCATCATGATTTGATTATATCCTGAGTAAGCATCCATAAGAGACAATAATTCATGCCCGGCTGTTCCATCCACCAACTGATCAATCCTGGGCAACGGGAAACAGTCTTTGGGGCATGCTTTATTCAAGTCTGAAAAGTTGATGCACACTCTCCACTTCCCATTTGCTTTTTTAACCAACACCGGATTAGAAACCCAATTTGGATAAGTGGATTCTCTGATGAAGCCATTTTCCATGAGCCGATCTACTTCTTCTTTTAATGCTGTCGAACTTTCAGGACCCTGGGTTCTTCTTTTCTGCTTTACGAGTGTGAATTTTGGATCAATATTCAAAGCATGCACTACGATTTATGGAGATATTCCACACATGTCGGCATGACTCCAAGCGAATACATCCAGGTTTGCTTTCAAGAATGATATCAGCATATTCTGAACCGTCATACCGAGTTTTGAACCCACATTCAGCACCTTGTTTGGATCATTCGGGTCAACAGGTATTGGCACCGTCACTTCCACCGGCACCACCCTACTCTCCCCTGCATTGGTTTTTCTGGGATCAATCTCTTTTCGTGCATCACTATGCTCACCAGTGCAGGGTCTACCCCGTAATTGCTACAAGGTGGGCTCATTGATGCAGAGCGGAGCTGCCACACCCTTACCCATTTATCTTTTATTTCCTTCCCGTAACTCTATGAGATAGCATTCTCGCCTGGCATTTTGGTCCCCCTTCACAACACCGACGCCATTACCAGTGGGAAACTTCATAGTCGGCACCATGGGGCGAGAATGGCCTTAAATGCGGCAAGAGTTGGTCGACCCAAGAAGACATTGTAAGCGGAGAATTCATCAACAATCAGAAAGGTTTGTTTTCAGACCACCTTCTTTTCCCCTTCTCCGAGCTCTACAAATAAGTCAATAGTCCCAATAGGCTGTTTTGGTTCTCCGGTGAACCCAACAATTTTCTGTGAGGAAGGTTGGACATCAGCCATGGGAATTTTCATCTGATCAAATGTCTTTCTGAATAGGATATTGCAAGAGGCGCCGCAGTCAACAAGCACCCTTCTTAAAATGGCTGATCCGATGCCTGCAGATATTACCAAGGAATCTATTGTGGGAGCCTCAACACCAACAGAGTCTCTAGCCCGGAATATGATGTCATCATTAAAAGTTCTTTGCTGTTTTAAAGGTGCGGCATCTTCCAAGACAAAAACATTTTCTTCCGCCGGGGCATATCTTAAAGCGTGAGCATATCTCTCCATCTCACCCCAACTTCTGCCCGCTGGGTGAGGACCCCCTGTGATAACGTTAATGACAGGCCTCTCAGATTCTTGCGCTATAGTCCTCTCACATGAGTTGGATTGATGAGCAGGAACTTGCTGCCCCTGAGTAGATGAGGTCGGGTCATTTCTATTTCTCTTCACATATTGTTGTAGTTTATTCTGTCTCAGCAGCTCTTCAATCAAATTCTTTAAATGGCGACATTCATTAGTGTCGTGGCTAGGTTGATTGTAGAACCGACAGAATCTCCCATTATGCACAACATTTTTCCCAGGCTTCATCTCAGGTGGTTTGGGGTATTCGACAACATCCTTGGTTGCGAAAAAAATATTTTCTGGAGTATCAGTTAAGAGAGTAAAATCTGAAGGTCTAAAGTGGCGAGTTTTCTTCACATCTTTCTGCTCTTTCCTACCGTCATTCTCCCTCTTCTGGCCACTAGATTCCTTTTTGTTAGAAGCAACATTGTTATTCTTAACTTCAGCCATGTCTACTTTTGCTGGCACAGGACGGCTTTCTAAGCGCATGAATTCATCGGCCTTCTTGTAGAACTTCTCAAGTGAATTTGGCTCTTTCATCTTTAGCCATTTTCCGAATTCACTTGATTTGTCAATTGCTCGCATCAAGTAAGTCAGAATCATCCGAGGCTCTGCATTATCAACTTCGGCCAAGGCTATATTGAAGCGGTTTAAGAAAGATTTGATAGACTCTCCGGGGCTTTGTTCGAGGCTAGATAGTGACATTATGTCCTTGGCCTTCGAAGCATATAACCTGAACTGATCTTTGAACTTTCAAGTTAGGTCGGAGAACTGATCCACGGATCGAACTGGCAGCTTCGTGAACCAAAGCAGGGCCACTCCCTCCAAGTACACAGGAAAGAATCTACACTTGATCTCGTCTGTTGCTCTGGCACCTGTCATATGCCAGTCATACTTATATAAGAACTGGTTAGGATCACTTGTCCCCCGATAAGCCGGAAGAGTGGGGGAAACAAACTTCTTCAGAAATTCAGCCTTCAGAATTCTTTCAGTAAAAGGAGTTTTGCTTCGAGCAAACCCACGTCACTTTCATCTTCCTCCCTTTGCATGCTTTCCTTCATAATTTGTCGAATCATTCCCGAGAGGTACTCCTCATCGTTTAGAGGCCCCGCGGGACAGACGTCAGCTACTTTTTCGGAAGTTTTCCTGGACAAACGTTCACGAAGAGTTGGCTGCGGCCTTGAACCTCCAGCTTGGGGAGGTGCCCCTTCGGCAGTACCAGCTGCCCTCTGAGGAATACTTTTCCCTTGGGAATCATGAACACCTTCAGCAAAGGTTTCTTCATTATTTTCTGGTTGCTGGTTAACTCCAAGCAAAGCATTCAACTTGTCCAACATCAAAGTGTTCTGGGTTTCCATTTGTTGATATAACCCAGACACTACAGCATCCAATTCCTCCCTTGTGACTCCAACACTAGGAGCTGCTTGATTTGACGCGGGAGAAGTGGCGGTGTTGTCATAAGGATTTCCAGATCTAATAGATTTACTTTTCCTTCAGGAGCCATAATTTCGGATAGACTTCTGGTTCTTAGGGAGAGCCTGTCCACAAATCTTTGTGAAGCAATGATGAGAGCACCCCTGAGTTCGGTTCTCAGTGAAAGAACCACTCGTTGGTACGGGAACTAAAAGTAAGCAGAAAATAGCAGAAAATAGTAAAGAGGCAACAATTTTTATAGTGGTTCGGCTCAAAGTCAAGCCTACGTCCACTTAATCTCTTCCATTATTGATTTGATTACAACCTTTACAATAATTCTTCAACTACAACACAATGAAGACAAGTAATTAGAATTTTGATGCAGAAAAGCTCTTTGAATTCATGTTGAATGAACTTGATCTTTTCCGAAGGTTCTTTGAAGTGTCTTTTGTATTTGAAGTGTTGGAGAAAGTGTGGAAGTCATGAAAACAGCAGAGTCTTGGCGCTTCAAAAATCTGATCCCCCTCTATTGTGGAGTAGGCGGGGTATTTATAGGAGAAGCTGGGCTTAGGTCGGCCATATCATAGGTCGTGAGCGACCTAGGGAGTTGCGACCTAAGAGCGATTCCAAGGTAGCATAAGTCGTTAGCGACATAACGGAGCCATCCTGGACAAGATATAAGTTGTGAGCGACTTAACATGTGTAGCATAGAAGTTATCTCGGCTTGCTAAGGTCGTAAGTATCCTAATGGGAGAGGCAGTGTGCATGCGGCTTAACTCTGAAGCTTGCTAGGTCGTTAGGTCGCTCATTCCTTAACTCGTTAGGTCGTTGCCTTTCTTGAGTTGCTAGGTCGTTAGGTCGCTCTTTCCTTAACTCGTTAGGTCGTTTCCTTTCTTGAGTCGCTCTATGCTTTAGGTCGTTAGGTCGTGTCCTGATATAGGTCGTTAAGTCGTCTATGCCTTAGATAGTTAGATCGCTTGTTCCTTTAGGTCGTTGAGTCGAATAGGTCGCTAAGTCGCAAATAAGAGAGGTGTTAACACAAACCATATCAAAGCACAACATAACAAACTGAAATATCATTCATATACATCCATACACACATGCAATGAGGATCATACAAATCCTAATCTAGATCTAACTTTTACATTGGCATGTCAATAAGATCACAATGCATTGAAAAACCATTTTAAATCATTTTAATTTCGATCATAAACATGTATTTAGATGTGATTAGAGTTAGAAAACGTTTTAAGATCAAAATCATTTTAAAACATCTAATTTAACTATATAAACATGTATAAGATAGTGAGAGGTCAAGAACTACTCAGAAAATACCTAAAATACCTATTTTCCCCCTTAGATTCGAGATGAGCAGCAAAGAAAGATGAATACCCGAGCACCATAGTGATAGATCTACAATCTTCTTTGCTAATTACCCTTCTAATGATGATTTGGCTAAGAATAGCAAGAAAAAGAGATCATTTCTGAAGAGAATAGGGTTAATAGAAGCTTTGAACTATTTTAGGAAAGAGAAAATGACTTGAAACAGTCCCATCAGTCCCCCTTAGCCTCATTCCCGAAATAGGTTAGTAGGCCTAAGTATGACTCAGCCTAATTACCCTACTAACAACTACCAAAATATAAAACAACCATAATTTTCAAATGATAAGTCTGTTTTACTATCATGACCACTCTATGAAATAGGAAACCATCAACGTGAAGTAATGGAGTGGTTTTAGACCCTTAATGGGCTTCTATCGAAATTTATAGTCAATATAAGATTTTCAAAGTCAAAATGGTCAAATAGAGATTCGATAAAAATCATACATGTGGAAGATGTCCGTAAATGCTATTTCGCAAAATTATAGAGTCATATGACCAACTATGAATTAATTAATAATATTCTACGATACTTTGATATGCAAAATACGAGTTGTTGCACTCTCCCTCTTTAGGAATTTCGCCCTCGAAATCCCCATACAAGTCAAAGAATAGTCAACGATAGTTACCTCACATGCTTAACAATCATATGCAACCGTCAAACATATTAAATAGGAAACCATGTAATCAATAGTATAGATAAATGTAACATCCCCCATTTTAAGGCCTGAAAATAAGAGCTACTGATGCTATAGTCATCAATAGTATTATTTTCTTGTGACAAAATAAGATCAGTTAATGGTATATATAAGAATATGAAAATTTTCAAAACACATTTTATTAATAAAATTTCATATTCATTACATGATTCAATGTTCAGGGAAAATATAATAATTACAATTATGATCAAAAGGGACATATGAAGATGCCCCCTTGGGTGATCACAGTCTAACTGCTTGATAGTTATAAATCCTGTCATTACATCCTTTCAAACAAACATAAGGTTTAAAACAACACAGTGGAAATAAACTCCTAATATTAGCTAGCTTTCCTCCCGCGCGTCTCTGAAAGCTTACTCATCTAACCTAAAAATCCCTACTCCCGACTTACTCTAATGAGTATCTGAGTTTAGGGGGAAAAACAAGAAATTCAGGTTAGACAAAAAGTTCGGTGTGGATAATAACATGCCATCTCGAACCAACGCAGATATCTAGTGAGACCATGCCGTTGAGTGGAACGGGTGTTCCCCTCACTAGTATCTTATCAAAATATGTAAATGATAACATCAATCCTGATCTTGTAACCACAATGGTTAAACAAAACATGATATGACCATATGCATGCAATATGGGTAAATATGACTAGCCTGTCATTAAGGGTTATGCATTTCCAAGGTTTACCCATCCCGTAAAAAAGACCGTCTATCTCAAATCATAGTTTACTTAGGTTCATAATGAACCTATTAGTTTTCATAGGCCAACTAATAACATATCAGGCTAACTCATGCCAAAACATAACCAGATGTTCACAAATCTTTAATACGGTTAGGAGTAAAACAACTTAAATAATTCAGTGAGCCTATAGGGCAATGAGTTCCTTTCTATGCGTAAACATCCTTTTAGTCTCATTACTGACAAAGCCCTACCCACTGGAATCGCGGACCTTTACCAATAAAGGGCTAACGGATGAAGCATGGGGTAAGAGCCTACACCAGTCCCACCTACAATCTTATCTGGTTTTAAATCTACGATTCATATCTTTTGATTAGTTCAGGGCATCCTAACACAATTGATCTATCTGATCTCCTGGATACACTTCTGCTCACTCGGGAGTTTAGTCTCACCAAACTCAGCATTGGAACAACCTTACTAGTGATTGTGTTCCCAAATCCCAAGATGCAATGTTGAGTAATGTAGATGCGAGTATATTAAATGATAAAACTTGTAAATTTAACTGATCCTATGATAACAAGAACTTATAACATCTAGCATCAAAATATGATCAATCGACAGTAACATCCTTACATAACTTTTAAAACATTCATTGTCAAAACAGGCTATTGAGCCTCTAAAGTACATAATCAATATAAGGTAAAGAATGTCTAAAATATGGTACGTCGAGCCTCTAAAATACCAGATAAAGGGTCTCTAAAATATGATGTGTCATGCCTCTAAAACAGGTGATAAAGAGTCTTTAGAAAGTAGGTTCGTACCTCTAAAATAGAGGTTTCGTAACTCTAAAATAGGGAATAAAGAGTCATTAGATATGAGATTTTTTACCTCTAAAACAGGGTTTCATAGCTGTAAAACAAGGGATAAAGAGTCACTAGATATGAGGTTTTGTATCTCTAAAACAAGGGTTTTGTAACTCTAACACTTGGGATAAAGAGTCACTAGATATGAGGTTTTATATCTCTAAAATAGGGGTTTTGTGACTCTAAAATAGGATAAAGAGTTTCAATAGCCTAAGAATGTCGTAAGTCTAAAACAGAATAAAGAGTTTCAATAGCCAAAAGATGTCGTAAGTCTAAAACAGGATAAAGAGTTTCAACATCCAAAGGATGTCGTAAGTCTAAAATAGGATAAAGAATTTCTATAGCCAAAGGATGTCATAAATCTAAAAAACAAGACAAAGAGTTTCAATAGCTAAATGATGTTGTAAATCTAAAACATGAAAAAGAGTTTCAACAACCAAAGGATGTCATAAGTCTAAAACATGGAATGGCGTTTCTGCAAATAGTTTGAAAACTGAATTATTTCCTTTTAAAGATAATACTTTCCACCAACTCTTGCCTCTCATCAAATTTTTATTGGATAACAAAATCTCTTTTCATATTCTTTTCAGAATTTGTTGGAAGATCACATTTTACTTTCCAAAACAATTTGCAAACCTTTATAATTAATATCATTAATTAGTATTAGTTAAAAGCTTGTCTATCATCAAAAGTTCATAGAAAATCATAACCACTTGGGAAAAATCCCTAAAAATTTGATTTTCCACCTTCTTTCATATATAAAAATTTTGAGACTAAAATTTTATTTTTATTGTTTTTAATAATTAAAACTCGAAATAAACACTTTATCGTTGTAGGAAATTCATGAAATATTCATATAAACTTGAAAAATTATGAAAATCTCATCTCCACAATAATGTTTTACACAACATATTTGAATTTCAAGTCAATTGGAGATCAAGAACTAGAATTTTACCTTTAAAACCCTTAATAAAAATTCCAAAAAAATTCCAATAAATTATCATTCAATCATACAATGATATAGACTATCCAATCATGACATATTATCACAATAATTCTAAAATCAAACATAAATCCAAAAATAAACATAAATAAATGAGATGAATGCTATTATTCATATTATATTGGGTAAGAGAGATTGAGATTTATTGTTGATTAATTCTCCTAAGCTTTTTCCCTTGAATGCTTTTAGATTTCTTCTTCCTTTTCTCCTTAGTAATAGCCGGCCTCTTATGTTTGCTTTTGAGTTTGAAAAATGAAAAATGAGAATGAATGGAGGAAAGAGTTTAGAGAATGAAATAAAGAGTTATTCCCACTTTCCTTTTTCATTAATTCCCTTCTTTTCTATGATTTTGTTAATCGACAAAATTTCTATTGGATTAGAAATTTGCCAAAAAATTTCAAATTAAAATTTCCGCAAGCGCACGGCGTACACTTGTAGTACGTGGCGAATAAAGGTCGATCCGCAGGGAATTGATGATTTTAAGAAAAATTCTATTCAGTCAAATTAGACCAAATGAGGAGAAATTGTTAACTAGAAATAAAATGAAGCTAAAACTAGAATTAAAAATTGATTTAAAAACTCTTGAACTAGAGAACAATTTAGAGGCAAATCCACTCTCATATTTTTGTAAATCAACAAACAAACAATTTGCGATCTCTAGCTTTGATATTAAGTGAAATATTGTTGTATTTATCATAAATATGGTTTTTTTATGTTATTAATTAACATAACTCAAACCATCAAACTATAATACAACAAATAAACCACTTATAATTCTCATGAAAATGAAGCCAAAGCAAATGCTATTTTAAGTATGATTTATTAACTATTGTAACTAGTAATATAGACCATCAAATTTCATTTTTACTTTAATTTCATAATCAAAAATGAATTAGCAAATGATGATGCAAATTGTGTTTATGTTGAATAAGAATAGCTCATTTACATAAGCAATATAAGCTATCAAACCCACTTGTATAAACTTGCATCAAAATTCACTTTCATAAAGCATAAACAAAGAGATCATAAATGATAACAAATATTGAAATTACATAATATTTGAGAGCTTCATTACTGCTAAATTGAAGGGGTTTAGCTACTCATTTGTGTTATCAAATCAACACATGTTAGTTTCAACATTGAAAATGAAATAAACTAGAGAATAAACAAGAAAGAGAAGATTAACTACAAAAAGGAAATGAACTAAACTAGTGCATAAATGTAAATCTAAACTATGAACATAAAAAGAAAGAGAGCATAAGAAGAAAAATGAGCATAAAAGTAAACAACAAGTAGAAAAGAGAAGAGAAATAGGCTAGAAAGCCATTTTTATTTCATTCAACATTGCCATTACAACTAGAGTTTTTCATTTCCTAACTAATATGAAAGGTAGAAGATTTAAATGTAAATAAGAGGGCTATTTATACATGCATAAAACCCTAATTCTATTTTTAGGGGGCTTCCAAAAATACCCCTTAGGAAGTGTGGAGGCCAGGTAATCATTAGCTTCCACCAATCATCATTTAAGTGTACATGAAGCCATTAATTCCATAAGCATGTTCATTAGCCTCTAATTTGTACATTAAGGTAGGTGGGTAGGTGGGGTCCTCCATGATCTTCACTTTGAATTATTTCCCTCTTCTTTTTTTTGTATTCATTTGTGCATGCATGTATCTTCATATAAGCCTCTTCCATATGCATCCAAATTCCTATAAAATTCATCAAAAATGTCCAAGGAAAAATTCTCAAATTTATACATGCACAAAAATGATCATTTTGCCCCTGAATGAAGATGAAAATATGGTGGTTTGAAAATAATTGAATTTTGGTTTTAACATGTACAAATGCCCAAATATGATGTTTATTTAAATAAAAAGAGATAAAATATGGATGTAAATATATGCACATTTACGTGCACATCAAATACCCCCACACTTATCTTTTTATTCATCCTCGAATAAAGGAAAACTAAGATAAATCTGTTTTCATAGGGAGCACGATTACATTGAGAAATCAAGTTATTATAGCAAGTAGACAATAGTTTAACTCGCTGTTTCGGTTGATAACAAAGTGTAACTATGAAATGGATTCTTAGTTGATTATCAAAGTTTGTCAAAGTGGTATTCTCATTTCTTTTCAATAACATGTTAAATCAAACAAGTTAAAATGGTGCCTAGATTTCAATTGCTTACTCTCTCTTACTTGAAAATTTCATTGATATTAACAATATTAACATATGCCTAACTCAGGTAAACTGAGGCCGGATATATTACCTGTGCACTGCCTTGCGGACTGATGTGAGGGGAATACAGAGCATGGCGAGTGAACACACGAGTGTGAACACTTATCGACTGTAGGCGTTATTAAAAAGAATTTTTATATACATACACATAACTCAGATAAACTGAGGCCAGATATACCGATCATGTACTGCCTTTTGGGCTTACGTGAGAAGGGTACAGAGCATGGCGAATGAACACACGAGTGTGAACACATGACTCTAGGTGTTAAATATATATATATATATACACATTTATACAAATGTTTTTGTTTTTGTTTTTTTTTCAATTTTTTTTTAGAAAGAGAGAGAGAGTTTTGCAAAATCATCTTAGCATCATTTAACTTAGAAGATAAAAATGTTATATCCTTTACTTTAAATTTACCACTTTTTTTAAACAAAGATTTTCAATTAGAACATACTTCATAATTAACACATATGAACCTTCCTATATACTAGTTAAACCATTGTTATTTGTAATCAAACTTCATTTTTATTTTTGTTAAGACAAATAAATTTTCAAAAATTTCAATTTATTAACCAAAACTTATACTTATCCCATAGTGTTTTTCAAAAATAAATCAAAATGCTAAAAGGAAAATGTTTTTGAGATTTTGAAATTTTGATATTTTTTTAGTTAAAAGAAAAACGAAAATTCAAAAATGCCATGAAACTAAAAAATGAATATGAGACCCCCCCCCCCCCAAAATTAATTTTGACTGTGTCCCCACAGTCAATGCATGATAAAATGAGTGTAACGGGAAAAACTATATACATATTTACAAAAGAGGGTTAACATTCTTACTAGACGTGGCTTGGCTCATGAAGGATCATGAGCTCCTCCTCTTGGTTATTTGGCAATTCCAAGAAAGGTTTCAGAAGATGACCGTTGACTTTGAAAACCGATCCATCCCTGGGGTTTTCTATTTCTACATCACCATGTGGAAAAACAGTTCATACCACAAATGGTCCGGTCCATCTCGATTTAAGTTTTCCAGGGAATAAATGAAGTCTTGAGTTATATAAAAGAACTTTTTGGTTAGGCGAAAACGTTTTCCTTAGGATTGACTTGTCATGAAAAACTTTGGTTTTTTCTTTGTAAATTTTCTCGTTTTCATACGCATCGTTCCTAAGTTCTTCTAGTTCGTTGAGTTGTAGTTTTCGGTTTTTGCCAGCTTTCTCAAGATCAAAGTTTAAGTTCTTAATTGCCTACAGTGATTTGTGTTCAATTTCAATGGGTAAATGGCAAGCTTTACCGTAAACTAAACGAAATGGGGACATCCCAAGGTTAGTTTTAAAAGCAGTACGGTAAGCCCAAAGCACGTCGGTCAATTTCTAAGACCAATCTTTTTTTATTTTTATGGACAGTTTTCTCCAAGATTTGTTTTACTTGTCGATTTCAAACTTCAACTTAGCCACAAGTCTGAGGATGATACCGAGTGGATAACTTGTGGGTTATCGAGTATTTTTTCATTAAATTTTCAAAAGAATGATTGCAAAAATGGGTTCAGTTATCACTGATTATTGTGCAAGGTGTGCCGAACCTCGAAAAGATGTTTTATTTGAGAAATTTCACAACAATTCTATGGTCCTTGGTTTTGCAAGGAACGGCTTCGATCCATTTTGAAACGTAATCGACAGCGAGAAGAATATACAAGTTTCCAAAAGAATTGGGAAAAGGTCCCATAAAGTCGATACCCCAAACATTAAAGATTTCGATTGTAAGAATGGGGTTTAGAGGCATCATATCTCGTCGAGAAATTCGTCCAAGCATTTGACATCGATTGCAAGTTTTACAAAATTCAAAAGAGTCTTTGAAAAGAGAAGGCCAATAGAAACCACACTGAAGCACTTTTTCCGCAGTTTTTCGAGGACCGAAATGTCCACCACACGCTTGATCGTGGCAAAATGAAAGAACACTCCTAATCTCATTATCCGGAATGCAACGTCAGATGATTTGGTCAGGACAATATTTGAACAAGTATGGATCGTCCCAATAGAAATACTTCACTTGGGACATGAATTTTCATTTGTCCCGTTTGGACCACGATGAGGGAGTTTCTTTAGTGACTAAGTAGTCCACTATATCAGCGTACCATGGGTCGATCGAAATTGAAAGAAGTTGTTCATCGGGGAAGTTTTCATTGATTGGAAAAGAAGATGGTGCGTTCGGAAGACGAGACAAGTGGTCGGCTATGACGTTATCGGATCATTTTTTGTCTTTGATTGTAAGATCAAACTCTTGAAGTAAAAGGATCCAACGAATCAAATGGGATTTAGCATCCTTTTTAGCGAAGAGATAACGAAGCGCAGAGTGGTCCATGTACACAGTAATGTGCGAACGTATCAAGTAAGATCAAAACTTTTCGAGCGCAAAAACGACAGCTATAAGCTCTATTTCGGTTGTTGTGTAGTTGAGTTGAGCGTCGTTCAATACCCGCGTAGTAAATGACATGAAGGATTTTGTTGATGCGTTGTCCTAAGACAGCACCAACCGCAAAGTTCGAAGCATCACACATGATTTTGAAAGGAAGATCCCGATTGGGAGCGCAAATGATTGGCGCAGAAATGAGTTCGTTCTTAAGACGTTCAAAAGAAGAGATACAATCAGAGTTAAAATCGAAAGGAACGTCTTTTCCGAGGAGAGTAGTCAAGGGACGAGTGATTTTGCTAAAGTCTTTCACAAAGCGTCATAAAAACCAGCGTGTCCTAGAAATGATCGAATGTCCTTAACAGTTTTGGGAATGGGTAGGTTTGCAATTACATCGATTTTTACTTTATCTACCTCAATGCCTTTATTTGAGATGATATGTCCAAGGATTATGCCTTGTTTGACCATAAAGTGGCATTTTTACCAATTCAAAGTCAAATGTTTTTCTTTACATCGATTTAGAACTAATTCGAGATGATGTAAACATTGGGAAAAAGAAACGCCAAAGATTGAGAAATCGCCCATAAAAACTTCTAGAAAGCGTTCAATCGTGTCGGAAAAGATTCAACCATGCATCGTTGGAAAGTCGTAGGAGCGTTACAAAGTCCGAATGGCATACGTCGATAAGCAAAGGTACCGAATGGACACATGAAAGTCGTTTTCTCTTGATCTTCGGGAGCGATTAGAATTTGGTTATAGCCGGAATAACCATCAAGAACGCAGTAGAATTCATGGCCGGCTAGACGTTCGAGCATTTGGTCAATGAAAGGAAGAGGGAAGTGATCTTTTCGTGTTGCGGCATTTAGTTTTCGGTAGTCATTGCAAACAGACCAACCCGTTTGAGTACGAGTTGGAATAAGTTCGTTTGAATCGTTCTTGACAACGGTTAGCCCAGACTTTTTCGATACAACGTGAATTGGGCTAACCCATGAACTATCAGAGATTGGGTAAATGATTCCGTTGTCGAGAAGTTTAAGAATTTCATCACGCACCGCATCTTTCATTTTTGGATTAAGCCTTCGTTGTGCGTCACGAACAGGCTTGACATCATTGATTAAATGGATGCGATGTTGGACAAGAGTGGGACTAATTCCCTTTATATCGGATATCGACCATCTAATAGCTTCCTTGTTTTTCGAAAGAATAGAGAGAGGTGAAGCTTCTTGATCAAGAGAGAGAGTTGCGGAAATTATGACGGGCAACGTTTCGTTATCACCTAAGTGTGCGTACTTAAGGTGATCGGGAAGTGGTTTGAGGTCCAACTTGGGAGTTTTTCGGTCATAGAGTTGGGTTGGGATTCAGGCTCAACTGGAAGCGATTAAAAAGGAAGAGTGTATTCAATCTCGTTGGGAATTTCGTGAAACAATTTTTCGTACTTGGCCTCGCATTCATCGTTAAGGTTAAGTGTTTCGTTTTCAAAGTTTTCATAAATGGCACTAACTTCCAACGTTTGGTCACGAGGTTCGTTCAATTGGCTTTCAAGATTGAAAATGTTGAGATCCAAAGTCATGTTTCCAAAAGAGATTTTCATCAATCCGTTACGATAATTAATTAAGAAATTTGAGGTGGCTAAGAATGGTCGACCTAAAATCAATGGAATTTGACTTATGGGATTTGACACGGGTTGTGTTTCGAGAACGATAAAATCAACGGGGAAAATGAATTTCCTTACTCGAATGAGCACATCCTCGATTTCTCCCACGGGCTTCTTAATGGAGCGATCGGCGAATTGAAGCATGACTTTTGTGGGTTTGAGCTCACCTAAGCCTAATTGTTCGTACACGAAATATGGAATCAAATTGACACTCGCGCCCAAGTCTATCAAACATTTGTTAATCGTCTTGTCTCCAATTGTACACGAAATCATAGGGAAGCCAGGATCTTTGTATTTTACGGGCATGGATTGGGACAAGACTTCACTTAAACTAGCGGCTAAGAAGACCTTCTTGGGCACTTGAGAGTGTCGCTTTTGGGTACACAAGTCCTTAAGAAATTTCACATAAGTGGGGACTTGTTGAACGATGTCAAGAAGCGGGATGTTAACCTTGACTTGTTTAAAAATTTCCAACATCTTTTCCATTTGGTTCGAGTGTTTCTTTGGTCGAAGACGATGTGGAAATGGGACACGATACTCGGTAGGCGGTCTACTCGAGTAGAAGAAGAAGTGATTTGATTGGCATTCGATTCAACGTTTGGCTCCATGTTCTGTTTAGATTCGTTCGTTGTTTTAGAAGTATCAAGAGAGGTTTTCGGTAAATCATTTGGGTTAACGATTTGGCTATCGATTTGTTTACCGAAATGTAAAGTTGTGATAGCATTCAACTGGGTGACGTTGCTATCTTGAACAACATGGGCTTGATTTGAATTTGCGTTTTGATTTCTGGGATTTGAAATGGGTTGGCTTGGGAATGTTCCTCGTTCATGTTCGCTCACAGACGTGGCTAATTGACTCATTTTCATTTTGAGTTTTGCAATTGATTGGTTCGTGTTTTGCATATATGAAGTCAATAAATTTTGCAAATTGCTGTTTGATTGAAGGCTTTGAGTAGTTGCTTTAGCCAACGTTTCAAGAGTTTTCTCAAGCGAAGTTAAACGTTTATCGTCTTAGGGAGGATGAGAAGAATTTGGTTGAAAATTTGATTGTTGCGGTTGATTATGGGACGGGCCCGCAAAGTTTGGTTGAAAATTGTTGGGTTGAGAGGAAGGATTTGAAGCATTATTCAGAAATGCTTGAAAATTGGGATGAATTGTATTCGTGTTGGGATTGTTTTGGTTCCGTGCAAAATTCGGATGATTTCTCCAACCAGTGTTGTACGTTGGAGAAAACGGGTTGTTTTTGGCTTTATTGAAAGCATTGATTTGTTCGACAGAATTGGGACACTGATCGGCTATATGATTAGGATCATTGCATTTATAACACATCAGTTAGGAAGCTTGATTCATTTGATTCGATGAGAAAACGTTATCGAATTTTTTAATCATTGCGTCGATCTTAGCTTCCAAAGCAAAAGAAGATCTTATCAATTGTGCACTCGATCGAGAGTAAATTGATTTTTCGTTCGAACATTCCCATTGGGATGATTTTTCGACGAGGTTTTCAAGAAATTGCCAAGCATCGTCGTGATGTTGAGCAAGAAAGTTGCCTTGGTACATTGATTCGAGCATGGTTCGTAAGCTGTTTTCGAGTCCATCGTATAAGATTTGGCAAATCGTCCATTTTTCGAAGTTATGGTATGGACATTTTATCAAAAGCTCTTTGAATCTTTCAAAATATTTTTCGAATGGTTCTCCTTTAAATTGATGAAAATTTACAATTTCGTTTCGGATTCTACTCGTTTTTATCAAGGGGTAGAACTTTTTTAAGAAAGCTTTTACAAATTCTTCCCATGTTTTCATCGAGTTCGATGGTAAGCTGTAGAACCATTTTTCAGCATAATCCGTAAGAGCGAATGGGATTAATCGAAGTTTGATTCCATCATCGAAAAGTTGTTGGAGTTTAATGGTTGCACAAACTTGTTCGAATTTTGTCAAAAAGATGTATGGACCATCATGCTCGAAATTGCCAAATTTTGGAAGAGTGGCAATATGGTTCGAGTGAATTTCGAAATGGTTACCCGTAGGGGTGGGTAACGTGATGCAAGATGGAACAGAAACTCTATCGGGAAAGATTCTATCCATAAGAGTTCGAGGGGCGTTCTCGTTCGCCATTTCAAGAGGATCGTCTGTTCGAGTTAAACGGTTAGTTGTTGAGTCGCGAGTCCAACGATTTGTTGTTGTGTCACGAGTCCAAGTACTCATGTACAAGTGAAAATCAAGAAGAAAATGAAGTTAGAATTGAGTTGAGAGAATGAAAGAAGATTTGAAAAACGAAGCGAAAAATTGTTTTTGTTTTTTTAGAGGAAGAAAAACATTTACCAAGTGAAATTTATTTTCAAAAGAAAAGTTTGATTTTTGGCTTCTCAAAATTTTATATTTTTGTTTTTTTTTTAATTGTTTTTTTGTTTTTGAATTTTCAAATATTTACCAAAAGGAATTTTGTTTTTAGAAAATGGAAATTTGATTTTTTTTTTTGAATTTTCAAATCCTTTTTTTATTTTGAATTTTTAAATATTTTTTTCTTTTTGAAAAGATTTCATATATATTTTTTTGGATTTTTGTTTCTGATTGAAAATTTTCAAAGGAAAGGAAAAAAGGAAATTTTTTTCTTTTTTGGATTAAAAACTAAGTTAAGTAAAATTTACAGTTTTTTTGGATTTTTGATTTTTTTTTCTTTTTTTTTAAATATACATGAACTAATGCAACTAAATGAATGCAAAGGACTTAATTACAGTTTTCTGTCCTTAGTAGCTCCTAACCCAAAATTGTATAATCACACTTTGTCTTAAATCAACAAAAATATTTCTCAGCCAGGTAATGGGCAGGGGTTATCGGTGCATCATGAATCACCGTAGTAATGCAACCAAAGGTTTAAGTACCTTCAGAGGAACAACCAGTATAATATTTACGAATCATCATAATTTTTATAACTGGTTATTACTCTGCCGTAGCCTAGACACTAAGAAATAAAATTGTTCAAAGAAAACAATTGTGAAGATACAATTAAGCCCTAGATGAGCTCGCAACACCCTTAAGTCAAATGTCTAACATTTATATTAGTCAAATTCTACGATAAAATGCGTTTGTGGGCTAAGGAAAGGGTGATGAAATCCCTCACCTTATGTGAATTGGGGTATTGCCCTTAGAAAATAAAACAAGATGAGATAAATGCAAAACAAAAATTTAACGTGAATTTACAATGCAACTAAAATGAAGTTTGTTTTTGTTTTTAGATTTTGAAATTATTTATATATATATATAAATGCAAATGCAAGCAACCAACAATGCAATTCAAATAAAAACAAGAGAAAAGGGGCACGATACCAGAGCGTGCAGATTTTTTGGCAAATTTTTTTTTTAAAAGCGGCGATTTATTTTAGCAAGCCAAACAAAGCAATAGCAAGCACTTCTTCGTTTTATCTACTTTGGCCACTTGAAAATTTCGAACAATATATATACAAATTTTTGTTTTATATATCAAAAGAAGACCAAACAAAACAAGTAAAACAAAACAATTGAAATTAAAACAATTTGAAATTTGTTCTTTTTTTCTTCTTTTTTTTGTAAAACAAATTTAAACTAAAAGAAAACAAACTAACTAAAAAAAGAAAAAGAAAAGATTGAAACAAAATCAAGTAACACTGGCCCGACCCAACTTAACTTAACCAAACTAAAGCACTTCCACTTATAATCAAATAAACACAACAAATCTTCCACCTTCCACAAATTGATTTCAATTTCGCAATTCAAAACCACCAACAACTTGTTCGCGTTCACTTGGAATGGAGGTCAAATGTTCGATGACAAGGCTATTTGGTTGCTCGGTAGTGTTCGCAATCTGAGGAGGATGTTCGATGATGTTTGGATGCAGGTTGATTTCAGGTGATGAGGAGGCTGTTGAATTGGGATTGCCGCGATTGTATTGCAAGCATCGATGTGAAAGAGGGCAGTTCGAGTGTGGGTGATTTGGGGTTGCGGTGGGAATGGTGTTTGTGGATTTAGGATGTTCAAATTGTGGTTTCAGTCTTGTCGCAATGACGTGGAGAGGCGGTGGTTGAGGAGATGTAGTTGCATGTTGGTCTCTGGCGATTGCCGTGGTTCGTGAATTTGGGACGTGGTGAAGTTTGAGGAGATGGTAGTTTCGAGGTTGGCTGTTGGATGAAGGCGATTCGATTACTGGTCGAGTCTAGGTTGTGGATTATGTGGAGAATGAAGTCGTAGTTTGGTTGTGGTCGGTTAGTTGATGGCTTTTGGGCTGCGGAGGTGATGAGATGTTCAAGTTCAGGAGAGGTTGGCAGCAGTGGGACGAGTTCAGGTGATGGTATATTGGTGAATGTCAGTGCAGTTTGGTGTTTTAGGAGGAGGTGAAATGTTAACTTAAATGGATGCTTGTGATATAAGGTGATATGAAAGATATATGATGTTGTTGTTACAGAGAAGTTTGGACAGAGTATATGGGTGTTGTGGTGGTGATGATGAATGCAGTGTTTAGGTGGATGAAGTGAGGATGGATGTTGTCAGGAGTTGTGGTTGTGTTGCCAGAGAAGTATGCTAGGGTGGTTTGTGATGTGGTATGAAGTAAGTGGTATGGTTGGAGTATGGACTGTGACAAATATACAGAAATGTTGTGTAGGGATCTGTTATGTTAGGGATGACAGTATGTTGAAAGATGAAGTTGTAGTGGCTGGTATCCGTGGTAGGAGGCAGGGGTAGGAAGTGGATGATGTTTGTGGGTAGGAAGGAGTTGTATGTGCAAGTTGTTGCATAGAGTAGCAGTTGTGGTGGGGTGTGTGACTGAGGGAGGGAGTGATTTGTGAACTGAACTAATGGTTGGAGGAAGTGTGTGATTGCAGTTGGATGGAAGAAGAGTTGAAGGTCGGTTGTGGTTGTGGATGTTCAGATTGGAAGTTGAAGGTTGGCAGTGAGGAGTTTGGTCAGGCAACTAGAAACAGTGCACAAGTGACTGGGCACAGTGCATATGCATAGTTTTTTTTTGAAATTGTGTATGTAAAATGTAAAAGCCAAAGTAATTGTAAAATGAATGGAAATTTTATTGTAATGTAAACACAATTGAAAATGGAATAAAATGCAGTGTTCTCTTCTTTTTTTTCAAGAAGATTGCTGTTTTTTTTAAAAATAGAAATGCAAACAAACAAAACTAGAAAACAAACACACAAACAAAATGCATACAAAAATCAAACAACAATAAGAATGTTTTTTTTTAAATATGCAAACACACACACAAAATAAAAATCACACAAAAAACAATCTAAAATAATTCGAAGAATAGAAAATAAAATCAAACAATTCCTCAGCAACGGCGCCAAAAACTTGTTAATCGACAAAATTTATATCGGATTAGAAATTTGCCAAAAAATTTCAAATTAAAATTTCCATAAGCGCACGGCGTACACTTATAGTATGTGGAAAATACGGGTCGATCCGTAGGGAATTGATGATTTAAAAAAAATTCTTCCATTGTATTCATTTGTGCATGCATGTATCTTCATATAAGCCTCTTCCATATGCATCCAAATTCCTACAAAAATCATCAAAAATGTCCAAGTAAAAATTCTCAAATTTACACAGGCACAAAAATGACCCTTTTGCTCCTGAATGAAGATGAAAATATGGTGGTTTGAAAATAATTGAATTTTGGTTTTAACATGTACAAATGCCCAAATATGATGTTTATTTAAATAAAAAGAGATAAAATATGGATGTAAATATATGCACATTTACGTGCACATCAGTTTTAAACCATCTTATTAATTGATTAATTAAGGTCTGATCCTATTAGTTAACAAATCTCATTCTCCTTAACATCTCATATTATTCTGTTTAATTTATCTAATTAATTTTCCTCAATAATGTTAAATAAAAATTAGGGGTGTAATAACCTTGTCTCATAACTGTAATATTAAACCAATTTAATTAACATAAAATTGTTTTAATTTTATTTTGTTATAATCATTGTTTTTGGAATCAAATTACAATTAAAGTCTATATAGTAAAGAATTTTGTTATATTAAAATTGAATTAGTTAATGAATTCCTTTTTGGATAATATAATTCACAGAATGAAGTGTAAGTGAGCATCAGTTTCAATTAAATTGAATAGATTTACAAATTAATAAATATAGTTGTTTAATAGGAAGCGAAAAACAAATAGAAAATAAAAGGAAAAAATAGATATAAAAATAAAAGCTTAACCGATTCAAACCAAAACAATCCCTTGTCAACTCATGTAACCCTGTTTAGTGTTGGCCTAGCCTTATTTCACCAAATCTCTAAATATGATAGCTCGACTGAGAGAAAACAAAATGTGATAACCCTGATTTGTGTGAGCAATTTCATGATTTAATTTAGTTTATATTTGTTTAAAATTGCATTAGAAAAGATGGGAATAGGAAACTGGTTTGTAGATACATGGTTTAAAACATGTATAAGTGCACAAGTTAGTGCACATACATGCACACAATTTTCTGCATAATAAAAGCTAGGCAGAAATCAATATATAAATTAAAATAACTAGTCTAGAAATATATATGCATGAAGATAGGATTTTATCTTTAAATAAATCTGGCACAAAGAAAATAAAAGCTAGGCAGAAATAAACTTAAAATTATTTAAAGAAATAAAGGAAAGACTTAGGCAAAATAGGCATACATATACATTTGCTGGAAGAAAACAGAAATTGCATGAAAATGGCATGAATCCTTAAACAAACACTTTATCCATTTCCAGTAATCACTTTAATTTAGGAAATAAGAAGTCATGCATATAACATGACCCGGGGAAAGATTAAAAGAATGAGGCTTATTTCTGAAAATGAAGACAAGGACCACATACCCTCTTATTTTCTTGAATCAAATAAGAGGCAGACTATGTTTTATATGGGGTAGAACTGACATTGGGTAAAATCCATAAAACCCTAGTAACAGCCAGGATTTATATAAAGAGGCTTAGTGTAGTGAGATCATACACATTTTGCTCTTCATAACCAAAAGGAAAAAAATAGAAAAAAAAATATAAGCCAGAGAAAATAAGGAGCACCGACCATTAGAGTTAGAGGAAGGTAGAGGATCAAAAGAAAAGAAAGGCTTAGGAAAAAAAAGAATTAATGTGAGTAACCTCACTGAAAACTTTGGCATTAAGTCCTGAATATTGAGGCAGCCTATTTGAATTAATAATTTACTTTTGCAAGTTATGTTCATTTTATGATTTGATGACTTTGGTTTGTTAATAATCTGTTCAAGTGTAAAACCCTTCATAGTGATTTACCCAAAAATAAGAGTCATGGATATCATGTTTAAAATGCTTATCTATGCTGTGAATTAACTTTGAGATAGTGTGATTTCTTTTATGGGTTTCCTTCATGAAGTTATTTATAAAATCCCAGGATTTATGTAGTAGATATATGGTCAGAAAATGGAAAGAAATATGGGGCTGCAACATTGTGTTGTTGCTTATGTCTCATGTTAACTAAAACAAAAGAAAATGTAGAAGTGCAATGTTATACATGTGCTGAGCTTCTATGTTTTATGAACTACCCAAATCAAAATATATACTTATGGTTTAGCCAGATCTTCAAGATTAATAAGGATCTGATTGAACCAGAGGTAAGAGAAGATAACTAGTAAACTACTTATGACCATATGTTTATAACTTGATCCATTGAAACCCATAGGCAAATAATATGCTAAGAAATTACATCTGTTTTCATGATTAAATGTTTGCTTCTGAGAATATGACTTACCAATCTCTGAATGAATACATGTTGGGTGAATTGTTTATTTTTCTCTAATTGAAAAATGAGATGCAGAGGGAATTAGCACAATCATGAAAAAGAAATAACACTTAGTAATTTAACTAAGGACTTTGGATCTTAGGGCTACAAAATATAGCTTGGCAAGGGGAACATTGCAAGCTCACACATGGTATGTTTATACCCAGGGGCCTGAGTGTGCTGGGTTAACAAAGAGATGTCCTAGGCAGTGTGTGTTTAAAAAAGTGAAAGTATCTAAAGACCCTATTATATTTGATAGTGAACTATAGAAATAGGTTCAGGAGAGGCTTGGGCAAAATCCCTGATGGCCAGTAAAATTGCAAAGGGGCATGATGACTGAATTGATGATTGCATTGGTTGGTTTATGATGTTTTTATTGGTGAATCTTATGATTGTTTTCTCTGAACTAAATCACTGTGAACATATATAATTTGTTTAGTACTGATATGTATGCACATGCCTCACAAAAACATGCACAGGAATGATACTGAGTTTCTTAATTAATTCAAAGTATTTGAATATAAATAAAAGTCATATAAAATCATGTTTTTAGGTAGATTACTCATACCAGACATTAGTCTGACCCTTTTGTGTTTATGCACCATTGGGTGTCTCATATTTGTATGAGGCAGTTCATGGTGATTATGCAGGAAAATAGGAATTTTGTTGATCAGGCTTTGGATGAGTTAACTGCTTAAGGAATTGGATGCTATTTTTAAAGACTTTGATGAAGTTAAATTAGATATTCATGTTGAACTATGTTAAGATATTTTGTTTAAGTTGCTTAGAAAAACCAATGTATTGTTATTTACTGTTTTGTAAGTGTTGAACTTATATGTATCAGCTGAAACTATGTGCTTTGTTTTGCAAAATGCTTTGCTAAGAAATGAAACTCTAAAACTTTTAAAAAGAACAGTTAGTTTAAATAGTTGAGAATCTGAGATTGAAAAGATTTGTGGTTTGAATGTATATCCAAAGAATTGACATAAGAAAATCCATGTTTAAGTCAAAAAAAATCTGGCAGAAAGGTTTTGAGTTGCCTTAGAAAAGAAAACAAAATAACATGTGTTTTGTTGAGAAATAGTGCAAACTGAATATGGCTAACATAGCCATTTTATTGAGTCTTAGTTAAGCCAGCACTCAAGAACTTTTAAACTAAATTTTCAGTTATGTTATCTCACAACCTAGATAAAGGAGAAACTCAGTCACTTTGGATAACAAGAAGAAATAGAAAACTAAACACTTGAAACTTCTTCTGACACACACATGCACAGGAACATGCACACACACATGCACAAGCAAAAGCACTGTTCATTAAGTAATAAAATTATGGAAATTCATGCAAAATGATAAGTCTTGAGACATGAAATCAATAGTTATTCAATAACCCAAGTATACTTTGAAAATCAGGTTTTTAGATACATTATTGCTATGTAAAGAGTATTACCTTTAAGTAATACCCAAACAGATTTCTACTTACAAATTTCTGTACTCTAATTTAAGTAGAAAATGACTTATATATCTTCATATATGTAAGTTTAAGATGAAATGAGTAAACCAATATTTTTATATTGACAAAAGGTCCTGGATAGAAGAAAAATTGGAATGCAATGTTTTCTTGATTAAATGGCCACTGTATAAAAAAAAATTTAAGTGGGTCATTTCATTTGGTATCAGAGTTATGTTGTAAAATAACATAGCAAAATTTTGTATGAACTTGTTTTCATTGGATGTATGGAAGTGTTGGCTGCTTTGGATGCTTTGTTTGTTAATGTTTACACTATTAATATCTATTATGACAGAATAAGTGATAGATTAAAAATGAATTAATCTATAGAGTATTAGGCAAAACAGACTAACCTAAGTATTATATCCATAGAGCTATGGTAGGACCAAGACATCAAAATGTAGGAAGAAGTGAACCACCCATGGTGAATATGCAAGAATTCATGAGAGCCATAAGGGATGGAGTAGGCAACAGGCAGGAAAATCCACATGAGGAGCTTTCCAAACTACTCAAGACTTTTACCAATCTTGGAGGCAAAACTTTTGATGGCACAGAAGGAGTTATGGGAGTTCAAAATTGGCTTAGAATTTTGGAAAGAATCTTTGCAGACATGCAAGTTGAAGACCAAAGGAAGAGGCAAATTGCATCCAGGCAATTGAGAGGAGCAGCTTTGGATTGGTGGGAAGTTATCATAGCTGGAAGACTTGAAGGAGAAGTGACATGGGATCAATTTAAAGCAATGCTGGAAGGTAGATTTGTCCCTGCATCAGCCAAGGAATCTTTGCTAGAGGAATTTATCAAACTAAGGCAAGGGACTATGAGTGTCACTGAGTACATTCAGAAGTTTGAATCATTGGCAAAGTATGGTGCAGTACTCATCACTACTGAGGAGGCTAAGAATGGAAGATATATTCAAGGGCTAAACCCTAGCCTTAGTAGAGCCATGCTACCATACAAGGACAAGACTTTTGATCAAGTTTTTGATTTGACTTTGAGCATTGAACAACATGATAAAGCTAGAGAGAATTTCAGGGCATTCAAGAATAACCAAAACAAGAAGGGAAAGGGTAAATTTCACCCTTATGATAAGAAGAAAATAGACATAGCTTCCACCAAGAAACCAGAAGAAGTCAGGGCTGCTGAAGTTAAAAAGAAGATTACTTGTTATAACTGTGGCCAAGAGGGGCATATGAAGAATAGATGAACAAATGTTAGGCATGCATCCTTCAATTGTCACCATTGTAGGAAGGAAGGTCACATAAAGAGGAATTGTCCAGATTTTAAGCAAGAAAAATTAGGGGCTTTGGAAGGGAAAGGCAAGGCAGTTGAGGGATCAAGTGTTGAAAATCATGGTCAAGTTGAAGGTACTTTACTTATTCACTCAATACCCTTTGCAGTAGTGTATGATATTGGGGCTACACACTCATTGATCTCCCATGATATTGCACAACAATTAAAATTGAATTGTATGATTTTTGATAAGCCACTGTTAATTAGAATCCCTATAGGTAGTTCATGTGTTCTGGGTATGATATGTATGCAACTAGGGTTAAATATAGGGGGACATGTGTTTGAGTCAGACCTATATGTGTTGCAATATCCGGGCATAGGGATTATTTTAGGAGTTGATTGGTTGAGTAGATATAAGGCTATCATAAATATGGAGACATCCACCATATCATTGAAAGTTTCTGATGGAAAAAGAATAGTTGTTCTTTGTGAGGCAAACAAGAATAGAAGTATAGCCAACCTTTTTACATTGTCTAATGAAAAACCCATGCCTGCATTAGAAGAAATCCCCATAGTGAATCAATATATTGATGTGTTTGGTGAAGTTAGGGGAATTCCAAGCCACAGGCCAGTTGAGTTCTCAATTAAAATAATTCCAGGAGCTAGCCCAGTGGTTAAAAGACCAACCAGAATGAGGCCTAAGGAGTTGATGGAGCTGAAAAAGCAATTGGTTGAACTAGAAGAAAAAGGTTTTATTAGACCCAGTAGCTCATCATGGGGAGCACCAATAGTCTTTGTTAAGAAACAAGATGGATCCCTTAGGTTATGTATTGACTATAGGGAACTAAATAAAGTCACAGTTAAAAATAAATATCCCTTACCAAGAATTGATGATCTCTTTGATCAATTGAGTGGTGCAAAAATATTTTCTAGGCTTGATTTAGCTTCAAGCTTTCATCAGATGAAAGTAGAAGAGGAAAGCATTAAGTATACAGCCTTTAACACAAGATATGGACTTTATGAATTTTTAGTAATGCCATTTGGCTTGACAAATGCTCCTTCCTATTTTGTTGATTTGATGAATAGGATTTTTAGAGAATACTTGGATAAGTTTGTATTGATATTTATTGATGATATACTAATTTATTCTAAGTTAATCAGAGAGCATGAAAATCATTTGCATATGGTATTTGAGAAATTGAGACAGGAAGACTTGAAAGCCAAATTTTCAAAATGCACTTTTTGGCAAAATGAAGTGAATTTTCTAGGCCATATTATATCAGAAAAAGGAATATCTGTGGATTCCAATAAAGTCATTGCAGTGCAAGCTTGGAAAAGGCCTACTAATGTCATTGAGGTCAGATCATTCATGGGAATGGCTGGTTACTATAGGAGATTTATAAAAGATTTTGCAAAAATCTCAATTCCATTAACCAAATTGACTAGGAAAAATCAAGTGTTCACTTGGACAGAAGAGTGTGAGAAAGCCTTTGGGAAACTAAAGGAAGCACTAGTGAAAGCTCCAATTCTTAAAGTGCCTGAAGGAAATGAAAACTTGGTGGTGTATACTGATGCAAGTGGACAAGGGCTTGGGGCAGTATTGATGCAACAACATCAAGTGATAGCTTATGCTTCTAGGTAGTTGAAACCAAGTGAGGTAAGGTATGCTACTCATGACCTTGAATTGGCTGCTATAGTGTATGCTCTTAAGTTATGGAGACACTACTTGTTAGGAGCAAAATTTGAAGTTTATACCGACCATAAATCACTTAAATATTTGTTTTCACAAAGAGAATTAAATATGAGGCAGCAAAGATGGATTGAACTCCTATCCTCATATGATTTTGAAATATTATACACCCCTGGTAAGGCTAATAAAGTAGCAGATGCCCTAAGTAGACAACATGCTATCATGGCTAGATTGATGGTAAAAGAGTTTAACACTTTATCATTGTTAATTGATTCAGAAATAGAAAGTGATAATATAGAAAACATGAGCCTGTGCAGTGAGAATGTAGATATGGGAAAATTAAGTTTTATTACTCTGGGGTCAGAATTGAAGAATAAAGTTGTAAAGCTACAAGACCAAGATCCGTTTTTATTTGAAAAGAAAACTCAGATGTTAAATGGTGAGGCAGTGGAAGGTTTTCAGTTGAATGATCAAGGCCATTTGAAGAAAGGAAAAAGAATATGTGTTCCAACAATTGATGAGTTGAAGCAAGAAATCTTGGATGCTTACCACAAAAGCAAATACACTAAACACCCAGGAAGCACAAGAATGTATCACAACCTCAAGAGGGATTATTGGTGGATTGGTATGAAGAGTGCAGTGGCAACCTATGTATCTAAATGTATGGTTTGCCAACAGGTGAAGGCTGAGTATCAAAAACCCTCAGGGATGCTTCAACCTTTACAAATACCACAGTGGAAATGGGAAGACATATCAATGGATTTCATTGATGGTTTGCCTAGAACTAGGAAGGGAAATGATAGTATTTGGGTAGTGGTTGATAGGATAACCAAGTCAGTCCACTTTATAACAGTAAAATCAGAAAGAAATGCAAGTACATTAGCCCAGTTGTTTATTAAAGAAGTAGTCAGACTGCATGGTATACCAAAGACTATAGTAAGTGATAAAGATACCATCTTCACTTCAAAGTTTTGGCAGAGTTTTTACAAGGCAATGGGGACTGATTTATGCTTAAGCATAGCATACCATCCTCAATCTGATGGCCAAACAGAAATTGTGAACAAATTGCTTGAAGACATGTTAAGAGCTTGTGTATTGGATTGGGGAGGAAGTTGGGAGGATCATATCTTTTTAGCTGAATTTGCATATAACAATAGCCATCATAGTAGCATAGGCATGTCACCCTTTGAAGCTCTCTATGGGAGACCATGTTTATCACCCTCAAGTTGGCTTGAATATGGGGAAAAAGTGGTCTTTGGACCAGAAAATGTGAAGGAAACTTCTGAGAAGATAGCTTTGATCAGAAAAAGAATTGCTTCTGCCCAAGATAGGAAAAAGAAATATGCAGATCAAAGAAGAAAGGCAGTACAATATGATGTTGGAAATTATGTATTTATCAAGATATCACCCATGAAAAAGGTTCTAAGGTTTGGGAAACAAGGAAAGTTGATTCCTAGATATATAGGGCCGTATAAAATTTTAGAAAGAATAGGAACTGTAGCCTATAAGCAAGAGTTGCCAGAAGAAATGAGAGCAATGCATGATGTTTTTCATGTGTCTCAACTTAGTAGATGGGTTCATGATAAAGAGGCAATCCTAAAATCCTCTAAGGATGTGCAGATTGATCCCAGAATGATATATGAAAAGGAGCCAGTGGGCATAGTTTCTAGAGAAACCAAGAAATTGAGAAACAAAGAAATTAAATTAGTGAAAGTGCAATGGAGTCTTGACCCAAATGATTGCACATGGGAAGTGGAGGATAAAATCAGAAATGATTATCCACAACTGTTTGATTAAATGAAAGGTAAATTTATATATATTGATGAATGTTTTGATTGAATATGCATTGTGATTTTTGTTTTGACATGCCTAGAGTTTAATCAAATGATTGATTTGAGAAAGATTTGAGATCAGAAATTGATTTTCTGGAGTAATGATACTTAAGTAAGTATGAAAGAATTGTGGGACACAATTCCTAAAAGGAGGGGTATATGTGATAACCCTGATTTGTGTGAGCAATTTCATGATTTAATTTAGTTTATATTTGTTTAAAAATTGCATTAGAAAAGATGGGAATAGGAAACTGATTTGTAGATACATGGTTTAAAACATGTACAAGTGCACAAGTTAGTGCACATACATGCACACAATTTTCTGCATAATAAAAGCTAGGCAGAATTCAATATATAAATTAAAATAACTAGTCTAGAAATATATATGCATGAAGATAGGATTTTATCTTTAAATAAATATGGCACAAAGAAAATAAAAGCTAGGCAGAAATAAACTTAAAATTATTTAAAGAAAGAAAGGAAAGACTTAGGCAAAATAGGCATACATATACATTTGCTGGAAGAAAACAGAAATTGCATGAAAATGGCATGAATCCTTAAACAAACACTTTATCCATTTCCAGTAATTTCTTTAATTTAGGAAATAAGAAGTCATGCATATAACATGACCCGGGGAAAGATTAAAAGAATGAGGCTTATTTCTGAAAATGAAGACAAGGACCACATACCCTCTTATTTTCTTGAATCAAATAAGAGGCAGACTATGTTTTGTATGGGGTAGAACTGACATTGGGTAAAATCCATAAAACCCTAGTAACAGCCAGGATTTATATAAAGAGGCTTAGTGTAGTGAGATCATACACATTTTGCTCTTCATAACCAAAAGGAAAAAAATAGAAAAAAAAATATAAGCCAGAGAAAATAAGGAGCACCGGCCATTAGAGTTAGAGGAAGGCAGAGGATCAAAAGAAAAGAAAGGCTTAGGAAAAAAAGAATTAATGTGAGTAACCTCACTGAAAACTTTGGCATTAAGTCCTGAATATTGAGGCAGCCTATTTGAATTAATAATTTACTTTTGCAAGTTATGTTCATTTTATGATTTGATGACTTTGGTTTGTTAATAATCTGTTCAAGTGTAAAACCCTTCATAGTGATTTACCCAAAAATAAGAGTCATGGATATCATGTTTAAAATGCTTATATGTGCTGTGAATTAACTTTGAGATAGAGTGATTTCTTTTATGGGTTTCCTTCATGAAGTTATTTATAAAATCCCAGGATTTATGTAGTAGATATATGGTCAGAAAATGGAAAGAAATATGGGGCTGCAACATTGTGTTGTTGCTTATGTCTCATGTTAACTAAAACAAAAGAAAATGTAGAAGTGCAATGTTATACATGTGCTGAGCTTCTATGTTTTATGAACTACCCAAATCAAAATATATACTTATGGTTTAGCTAGATCTTCAAGATTAATAAGGATCTGATTGAACCAGAGGTAAGAGAAGATAACTAGTAACTACTTATGACCATATGTTTATAACTTGATCCATTGAAACCCATAGGCAAATAATATGCTAAGAAATTACATCTGTTTTCATGATTAAATGTTTGCTTCTGAGAATATGACTTACCAATCTCTGGATGAATACATATTGGGTGAATTGTTTATTTTTCTCTGATTGAAAAGTGAGATGCAGAGGGAATTAGCACAATTATGAAAAAGAAATAACACTTAGTAATTTAACTAAGGACTTTGGATCTTAGGGCTACAAAATATAGCTTGGCAAGGGGAACATTGCAAGCACACACATGGTATGTTTATACCCAAGGGCCTGAGTGTGCTGGGTTAACAGAGAGATGTCCCAGGCAGTGTGTGTTTAAAAAAGAGAAAGTAGCTAAAGACCCTATTATATTTGATAATGAACTATAGAAATAGGTTCAGGAGAGGCTTGGGCAAAATCCCTGATGGCCAGTAAAATTGTAAAGGGGGCATGATGACTGAATTGATGATTGCATTGGTTAGTTTATGATGTTTTTATTGGTGAATCTTATGATTGTTTTCTCTGAACTAAATCACTGTGATCATATATAATTTGTTTAGTACTGATATGTATGCACATGCCTCACAAAAACATGCACAGGAATGATACCGAGTTTCTTAATTAATTCAGTATTTGAATATAAATAAAAGTCATATAAAATCATGTTTTCAGGTAGATTACTCATACCAGACATTAGTCTGACCCTTTTGTGTTTATGCACCATTGGGTGTCTCATATTTGTATGAGGCAGTTCATGGTGATTATGCATGAAAATAGGAATTTTGTTGATCAGGCTTTGGATGAGTTAACTGCTTAAGGAATTGGATGCTATTTTTAAAGACTTTGCTGAAGTTAAATTAGATATTCATGTTGAACTATGTTAAGATATTTTGTTTAAGTTGCTTAGAAAAACCAATGTATTGTTATTTACTGTTTTGTAAGTGTTGAACTTATATGTATCAGCTGAAACTATGTGCTTTGTTTTGCAAAATGCTTTGCTAAGAAATGAAACTCTAAAACTTTTAAAAAGAACAGTTAGTTTAAATAGTTGAGAATCTGAGATTGAAAGGATTTGTGGTTTGAATGTATATCCAAAGAATTGACATAAGAAAATCCATGTTTAAGTCAATAAAAAATCTGGCAGAAAGGTTTTGAGTTGCCTTAGAAAAGAAAATAAAATAACATGTGTTTTGTTGAGAAATAGTGCAAACTGAATATGGCTAACATAGCCATTTTATTGAGTCTTAGTTAAGCCAGCACTCAATAAATTTTAAACTAAATTTTCAGTTATGTTATCTCACAACCCAGATAAAGGAGAAACTCAGTCACTTTGGATAACAAGAAGAAATATAAAACTAAACACTTGAAACTTCTTCTGACACACACATGCACAGGAACATGCACATACACATGCACAAGCAAAAGCACTGTTCATACAGTAATAAAATTATGGAAATTCATGCAAAATTATAAGTCTTGAGACATGAAATCAATAGTTATGCAATAACCCAAGTATACTTTGAAAATCAGGTTTTTAGATACACTATTGCTATTTAAAGAGTATTACCTTTAAGTAATACCCAAACAGATTTCTACTTACAAATTTTTGTACTTTGATTTAAGTAGAAAATGACTTATATATCTTCATATATGTAAGTTTAAGATGAAATGAGTAAACCAATATTTTTATATTGACAAAAGGTCCTGGATAGAAGAAAAATTGGAATGCAATGTTTTCTTGATTAAATGGCCACTGTATAAAAAAACAATTTTTAAGTGGGTCATTTCACAAAAACAAAATGATGGAGGCATGAGGTGGAAGAAAGGAGGAGGTCGATGTGGGTTAGGCGGAAGGGCTGGAGCTTGCGGTTGTGGAGGCGCGGCACTGGCAATTTCAAGATGGCGAGGCCCGTTCGCGTGAGGAACTGGGCTGTGGCATTTGATGTTGCGATCTGAGATAGCTGACGATGTTGGGGATAAGGTAGTTTCAGGCATCGGAGGATGGCATGCTCTAGGCACGATTGAAGGTGCGGTGTGGTGTAGGGTTAGTGCGAGGTAGTTCCTAAGTTTTGGGTGATTGGTTACTATAGGTTGAAGCCATTTCTATGGCAAGCGTTCTGAAGCGATAAGGTGAGTAACCTCACATTCTAGACTTGCTTTAAATGCATGTAACTAGTTGGTTAAATTGTTGATGACTATGAATGATCTCTGTTTATTCTCTATTTACTGCAAACTATTAGCATATACCTTAAAAATCACATAATGTAAACTTTAAATTTGTAGTGCTCTTCAAGAATCTTGTTGTTTGTTGGTTTTGGGTGCTTGCATGTGTAGATTATAGGTAGAAAAACCCTAAATTAAATTCGCCAAAAGGCGAACGAAAACAAATGAGCAACGGTGGAGGATCAGGCATTGCTTGGAGCGTACTCCAGGCAGTGGAACTAGTCAATCGATCACGGTCTTGGAGCTTCCTCCAGACTGTACCTTTCGTTCCCCATACTGCTCTTCTTCTACATTTTTCCATGTTGATTTTCATTGCCCCTTGCATTGATTTGAAGCATGTTTTCTAATGGTTTTCTATGCTTATTTCTGGTTTTCTAAATTCTCTTTTGATGTTTATTTTCCAAAGAAAACTGCTCTATGGATACTGTTCAACAAACCAATTTTATTGCACTATTGAAACGAATTTTCAAAAGGAAATGTTTTAAATCTAAACTGGTTTCTAAATATATTTTGTCCATACAAATGACATTGGAAATGTGTGTGTATGTGTATAATTTTTAATGGTTTTAAATTGTTCGAAAGGCGTGATTTTATAAAGTTATATATATACACTATGTGTGTAGAAAGTAAACTATATTTTCTAAAATCTATCAATAGCTTTCATAAACCAATATTTCCAAAGATATATTTCAAAGCAAAATTATTTTTCTATAAAAATGCACGTCCTCAATTAAATGAGAAATTGAATTAAATGGTTAAGTAAAACAAGTTGTATGGAAAGCTTGTGTTTACTTCACCAGTTAGTTCTCAGACTTGTACGATTGAATCCCACTTACACACGAGTTGAGTTCACTAACTAGTAGTAAATATTCAAGCAAACCCGCATGGTATGGAACACATGGTTGTTACTTGAACAATTACCATTCGGGAGCATACGACACTTATTTTGGAAATATTATTGGTTTTCATGCCCATCTGGAGTTATGGGATTTCATGCCCAGCTTGTGGATTAGGGATTTCTATATCCATCTTAAGGTAGCACGCATGTTCGGTGATTTTTCACGCTCGCCAATCTGGAGTATTTTAGGCGCCTTCCCCTTGTGATTTCTGGATTTCTATTACTGATTTTTGGATTTTATGAGATTTGAATTTTTCATCCAACATTTATTCGGATTTTCTTTTTAAAAGTTAAATTTAATTTTGGAGTTTTAGTGAATAAAATTTAAAGAATATTGATATTCTTTTGAGGTTTGACACTATATACTAAGTGTCCTTGAGATCTATTTTACCATTATCATTACCATCTCACATTGATTTGAATTAAAAATAGACTGGCCCGTTTATTATTTTATAATACTCGGGTCAGACCGAGATGTTTTAGGTACTTTTATTTAGCGGTTTTTAGAGTCGGATCATGTAGGAGATAGTTAGATGTTCATTGTATCATTTTGAGAAGACTCACATAGTCGATATTTTACATGTCGAGTTAGAGACATCTTTTGTCTACATATACATTATTTTGGGTTGTCGTGTATGCATATTGAGTGGATTACTTATGACTACTATATTGTAGACTATTTCAAGTATACATACTAGTTTGCTTTAGCATTGCATCTTGTGTATATTCAGTTATGTACATGTTATTCTATGTTCTGTGTTTTTCATGTTGTTCTGAATACTACTAAGCCACAATAATTTAGTTCTAGGCTTGGATTGGGTACGTCAAATTCACTTTTAAATGGAAAACAACGACACTTAATTCGACAAATCAATACTCACTTAAAGCAAAGTTCAATGATGGTCGCTCCAAATCAGCCTTATTCTCCGCACTAGCAAACAATATTACTTAGTAATATCCTTTATTAGTGTGGGCGTAAAGGTAGGGCATTACTACTTGGTATCAAGGCAGAGGTCCAAAACAATACATGATATCTGAGACATGAATATTGGCCTAGACAGAATTAGAGTGTCGTCCCGGGGAGTGTTGGATAGAGATTTAAAATTTACTCCCTAATTAGGATAGGAATATAGATGAATATTAGGGAATAACTATTGGGGAATATTAGTAATATTTTATATCACTCTGTAAATTATTATTAATATGGGTTGTGTAGATTAAACCTTAAATGGCTTAGGATTGAATTGCTGTGTCTTGACCCTTTAAAAGATCAGAGTTGCGCAACGGATGCAGATGGACTGCTTTTCACTAAGCACATTAACTAGTTTATTTTTAAATATGTATGATTAATTAATCATTGGGTGCATGGTTGCTTAGGGAATTTTTAATAACAATTTAAAAAACTTATTGAGTAGGGATCATTGTTTGGAATTTAGAACCTACACAATATTAACATTAAGACCTTGTAGTGTCTTCGTAGGAGTAATCACCACAATCGATAATAAAAATCTTATTATGTATAAAATGGAAGATAAAACCTTATATAAGGTTATTTAAATGTAAACGAACTTAAAATTCGAAGGCTGGCTACTAATGAATTATTATGAATGAATCATTAATTGTTTATAACCAATGAGATTAATTGAGAAGTATTTTAGTAAAAGCAATTATCTAATTAAACTAAAATTCTTCCGGGGAAGAAAATATATACATCTATAAGGGTTTTTAATTATGATTAATGTAAGCCAGCTAACAACTGTAAAGGCTAGAGTGTTAGAAAGTGAGTGTGTGTGTGTGTTTGTGTATTTAAAAGTATTAAAATATAAGGAAAAATTTATACGTATGAAAATTTGGAATTGAAAATATATACGAATATATATATATATATAATTGATTGGATGGATATTTGGTTTTGTGAATTAATGAATATGCCATACTATATTGTTTGAATACAAATGGTTGATAATGAATGTGTATATGTATACAAAATGAAAAGTTAATAATTTTATATAAGCAAGAAAATCTTTTTGATAAATGATGGGTATTAAATAATAAAATGATTGGAAGAATTTAAATTATTTATTTCGTCTTAACTGGTCCGTTGAGTGGTTTTGGATTCTGGTCAATACGAGTAGCTAACTTATCGATAGAGATTTCTAAACATTTAAATGAGACAGAATTGACACAATATTTTGGAATAACAAGAAAAGATTCTTTTCTTCTTAGAGTTTTGTATTGTTTTATAAAGTAATATGTTAAAAAATGTTCTCCAAACATAAATCCCTTCGCACAACACTTGCAGCCATGAGATTAGTGTGAAGTCGAGATAGTGGCGAGGCAGTGTTGACATAAAATTCAAGATAGTCAATATTGCAGCAAACTGGTGAGACGAATCACTAAAAGCTTATGGCGCGGCGATGTTGTATATTTTATAACTAAGTTAAATTCAGGGTTTTTGTATGTAAATATGTTTTTGATTAAGTTTGAACCAAAAGAAATTCTTAAAAAAATGTTGAAATTATTTCAAAGATATAGAATTCATTGGAAAATATTATATCTACTATTTATAGAATAAAAGATGAGTGCATATAAACGAAAATTTAATTATTCTCAACTTTAGAATTTTAGTTTTGTAACAACCCGCATATTTGTCGATTTTATATTTAAATATTTTATTTAAACATTTTATCGTTAGTCGGATGTTAGTCCGAAAAGCTACTTTTTGCATACGGTCAAATTAGGACTCGAGACCACCTTAATTGAGTTCAAAATGGCGTTTGCGATCTTTTTGAGTGTAAACTTCGATATGTTTGGAGTTAGTGAAATTCTCGCTAATTTTTCCCGCTTGTGACATTGGATTGGACTGCACCTTCTTTAGCTCAGCCCAACCCTCTTCCCTTTATTACTTCTTCTCTTCACTAAAACATTAAAGCTTCTTCAAAAATAGTGGAGGGAATTGGAAATTAAAACTCCAAACTCAAATTTAATTGCAAATCCAACATTCAACTCCAAATTCAAGTAGAAGATATTGGATTCAAGCTTTGGATTGTTTCTCCTTGCTTTCAAGCTTCATCTTCATCCATTTTAGTGAAACGATGAGATTTTTAATCTCACATCTTGCCTATAACTGTCATTGGACTATTGGGAATGATTCCCCATCAGTTTAGCATGTATGTTTGCATTGGATTTGGATTGGATTGGTGAGAAACTCAAATTTTCAGCATCTTTGGCAAATTCTGGGCACTAGGTCGCGCTGTCTAGAAGCCACTGCCTGCAGATTTTCGTTCTGGCCTTAGGTCGCTCGCCTGGAGTTAGGTCGCTAGGTCGCTCGCGAGTTAAGCGTTAGGTCGTTTGGCCTTTATAACGTTAGGTCGCTCGCGTGTTAACATTTTAGGTCGTTTCTAGCCTAATATCACTCGGCAGCGTTAGGTCGCACGGCTTCGATAAGTCGTTAGGTCGCACGGCTTCGATAAGTCGTTAGGTCGCTCGCCACTTGACCTTGTTAGGTTGCTCCCCACTGTACTTCGATAGGTCGCACGCCCCTTATGTTGTTAAGTCGCTCGACCTTTAACACCTTAGGCCGCGAGATCCTTAGGTCGCTCGTGTGTAAATATTTTAGGTCGCGTGGCCATCCTACTTAGGTCGCAAGGCCACTAGGTCGTTAGACCTTTGACTCATTAGGTCGCGTGACCAGTTAGGTCGCGAACCCTTAGGTCGCTCGCCTTAGGTTGCTTCCTCCTTTAGGTCGTTTGACTTATTTGCTTTAGGTCGTTCGACAATTAGGTCGTTCGAGAGTCTTTAGGTCGCGAGATCCTTAGGTCGCTCGCCCCTGTTTTGTCGTTCCACTGTTTAGCTCGGCTATGAGTTAGGTCGCTCGTAGTTAACCCTTAGGTCGCTTGGCATTGTGCCGCTAGGTCGCCCGACATTTCAGATCGTTAGGTCGCTCGGGATGGTACCTCGTTAGGTCGCTCGGTTTGCCTCTGATAGGTCGCTTGGCATTATATCCCTTAGGTCGTTCGACCTATTTGACTTAATGTCTTTGCACTTTAACTCGACCACGTTAGGTCGCAAGTATATTTCTACTTTGATGGTTTTGGGATTGATTTCTTTGGACTTTACTCACGTCTTCGAACGTGAATTTATGTGATTCGATTTGTTTCAACAATCGTTTTATGACTTGTCACTCTAAAGATATGAAGGTTTCAATACTAGTAGTAAATATCAAAGCTCTTTCATCAAAACGATTTCAACTCTATTTTGTTACAAAGCTCTTTTTCCTAACCGTTTTCCAATCTATTAATATATACAAGCCTTTACTTCACTCGGATGAGAAATCTAATTAAACGGCTTAGTAAAACGAGTGGTATGAAACGCTTGCGTTCACTTCGTCGGTTAATTCTTGGACTTGTTCGATTGAACCCTTTTGCGACAATTTCCTAGTGGAGATCTACAGTTTGTTCATAAATATTTAAGTTAAGCTAGTGGTTATGGGACATGAAGCTAAACTCATATATTTACTGGCTTAGTGTAATTGACACTTCCTTATGATCATGACGATCATTTTTGTGATTTAGACTAGCGATTGAGCGATGTCTCTTTGTCTGCGAGGGAGACTAGACCCCGCTTTTGTGATGTTTCGCCATCACATATATGGGATAGCACCCCATGGTCTTCGGGCCGTTCATGTGTTAAAATTTAATGGATAGCTTCCATGAGATAGTTTCTCGTTCATGTGTTATACGCGTTGGTGAGTTTTCATACTCCCGTTCATGTGTTAGGCCTCCCCCTTTTTATGTGTTTTCTGGATTTCTTGTGTTGATTTCTGGAATTTGTGCTTCACCAATTTTCATGATTTTCATTGATATGATATCAATTTTTGTGCATTGGTGAATTTATGTGTTATTGACTTGTTATGAATACAAGTTTAGGGTATGATACCCTATTTTATCTTTGAGAAGATTCTTGTGATATTGATTAATCTCTTGTTGGTTTTCAATTACATACTTATAGTAGTATGCTACGATGGTTATTACATGTTCATGCCATGTCTTTTACTTTATACCATATCATCTGATATTTATAGCTAGACTGATCCGTTTATTATTTTCTTATAAATAATACTCGGGTCAGACCGAGATGTTACAGGTGCTTCTGCTTGACTTCTCTCCAGGATTATTCTGACTTTTGGCTAACTACATAGATTAGTAGTTTTTTGATGTACACATTTGAGATATAGACTCTATGTTGTGTACTTATTCTTTTGTATAACACGTGATGCTATTCTTTTGTATTATCGTGGATCTTTCCGACCACTACTCTAATGTACACTTTCATGTGTTATATATATATTCATATCTTTTTCCGCCTTTGTGATATGGATGCCTGTGACTGATTTATGTTATGTTTATTTCTATGTTTGCTTCCGAAGATTATATATAGCCACCATGTGATAGCTTTGAGTTTGTATCGGTATGTCGGATTTCCTCCTTAAAAGACATGCATTCTATTCTATCTGACATATCGGTGCTTGCACAAAGAAGTTACATGGATGGTCGCTCCTCCACAACCTTATTCTCCGCGCTAATTGACAGCACTACCTCGTAGTGTTCTTGGTTAGCGTAGGTATAGAGGTGGGGCGCCACAGGTTTGGTATCAGAGCCAAACTTCGGAACAATGTAGAATAACTTAACAAGGATCATCGTCCTAATTCCAACTTAGGAGTTGTCCCTTAGGATGTAATTCGAGTCTTCGTACCGATTTATCGTATTTCCTTTATGTATCCTTGTCTTATCTATCAAGATTTGCTTGATATTTATTTGGAAAATAACTTTTCTTCTTCTCTCTTTCTTAAAGAAGAGAATGTCTAGACCAGGCCGTCCTAGAGCTGGACCATCTACTGTTACTCCCCAGGATGGAGTTTTTATGACTGCTCAACAGCTTCTTGATTTAGTAAAGAATTCTCAAGCAGCTGGTCCTAATCAGGAACCTACTCATCCTAAGTCTGGATTTGCACGTTTGTGCAACGATTATACCAACTTGGGTGGGAAACCATTCAAAGGTTCCGAAACTATTATTAAAGTCCAGGCTTGGTTAAGAACATGCGATAGAATCTTTTCTCGCATGAATCTTGTCGATCTTCACCGTGTTCAGGTGTCCTCCAGTATGCTCCAAGAGAGAGCATTGATTGGTACGAACTTCTTATTTCTGAAATTAATGAAGCGGATCTCACCTGGGAGCAATTCCGGGAACGCTTCGAATTGAAATTCGTACCAGAAGCAGAGAAAGTGACATTGGCTCGATGTTTCATAGACCTTGTTCAAGGTGAATCCTCTGTGACAGATTATGTCGCATCCTTCGAGTCACTGTCTAAATATGGGGTTGAATACATCAACACCCCATTGAAGAAGAACCAAAGATTTGTCCATGGCTTAAACAAGAATCTCAAGAAGCCATTACTTCTAAAATTAGAAGTTTCTTTCGATCAACTCATTGATATCGCTCTTCGTCTTGAAGAGGCTGATAAGGACGATGATGTTGAAGTGGTGGGTGCAAAACCAAACTTCAACAACAAGAAGAGGCCTAACAAGTTCAAAGGTCCTTATCCCAACAAAAAGGGTAAGCAAGCAACTCCTGCTGCAAAGACATTTTCTCCCAGTGATAGGAAATGCTTCAACTGTGGTGCTAAGGGCCATTTTTCGAACAAGTGTTCAAAGCCCCGCTCTTGTCGCTATTGTAAAAGTCCAGATCATTTTATGCACCAATGCCCTAAGCTTCAAGACAAGGAGGGAAAGTTAAACGTTGCTCAGGCCCCTGGCAACACATCTCGCGGTCACTGATGTACGTTTGTAAAAACCAATGTACGTAATCTTAGAAATGCAATGTTAGACAAACGTCCATACAAGTTGTCCAAGAACAGGACAAACCGAATGTACTTTCCTACCACATCCTGTTGGGATATCCTTAGGATTAGTAGCGAATAGTCCTTGCATTGGATATTTCATAACGTAGAGACTACTGCTATTATATGTATATTGGGATTTTAACCCCAAACGATCAACAAGCAGTCCTTCACTATGAAAATCCTAAACATCAATATCATCGATAACCTGCACAATCGTCGTATATACGTTGGTCCGAAGTGGTTTTCGGATAAACCGATCCCGATCTATTCGCACCAATAATGCAAAAGTGTTTCTCAACCTCACACAGAAACTAAGTCACATAGACTTATCACATCTCCAACTTTCAACTTGCTATCCTTCGGCCAAGAAGGAAGCTCGATAGATTGGAGTAATACTCCGTACTACATGAATCACCATCCTCAATACAAACGATAATCAAACCTACACAGATGGCTACGTACTAAGTGTACGACTAAAGAGTTCCCACATCAAGTCGAGGAACTAAAATGGCCAAATTTTGATAGTCAGTTGTTTAACTATCAAAGCAAACAAACAAATATCTAGCACCATAAGCAATCACTAAGCCCTTTTAATTAATCTTTTATTAATTAAATCGCTTTCCACATTATTCACTTCAAATTATCTTTAAAAAGATATATTCTCAAAACCATTTCAGTATTTCAATATTTGGAAAACATTTCTATATACTTACTTTAATAATAAGTGAATTCACAATTTACCTTATTTTCAATCCATTCAAACTCCATTTTATTATATCACTTCCCAAAAATATCCATTTTATTTAAAAGATTATACACTATCCAAAATCGTGAATATAATTCATTTACCAAATTCATTACTTCTACACATTTAATTTAAAGGATTATTCATTGTCCAAAATCGTGAATAAAATCCCTTTAATAAACTTTCATATTTAACTTATCAAAATAAGTTGATTTTGGATTTATAAAACCATGTTTATAAATTCCATTTATATTTTATAAAAACTTCCATATACAAAATTCCTTTACTAACTAATCTCATTTATATCTCATTTACATGTAAAAATCCAATTATAAGTTTATTCACTTATAAATCTCTTGTTTACAAATTCATTCTTTTTTTTACTTCATCAATTTGTAAATCTTATTTACTTATAACATTCCATTTATAACTTCATTTTAACACTTATAAAACTCCTTTATAATTCAATTTAAATAAACTTCTTCTTTTAATAATTTACAAATCATTATTAAAACTTATATAACTTCAAAAATCATATTTAAGTATATTTCACAAATCATATTTATGTATATTTCACAAAAATCATAATTTTTATGACATAAAAAATATAACTTTTATTTATTTAAAATAAATTCATTTCCTTAACAATTCAAAAATTAATAAAACATTTATTTTCAAAATCACTTTGGATTCCTTTTTAATTTGAAATCATCAATTTAATATTTTTAAAATTCCAAAATATGGCCCAATGCTACAACAGCACTAAATAAGGTGATTCACATCAATCACGCCATCCAAACATCATATATCACATGATAACAGCATATATAACAATATCTGTAAACAAAATTAACACTGGTGAGGAATCCAGTTGGATCCCTCCAACCTGTCACTGCAACAAATATACATATGAGGAAATATGTACAATGTCCGCTTTGAGGCAGACGCGCGTATTGAGGTCATCCGCTCATACACGGGAACGTATAGGGTCTCATCCGCTAAAATATGCGATAATATATCCAAACCAATCAATATATATAATATATCATATATTACCCAAACAATCATCAGTCAACACAAAATAAATTTAAACTCACCTATATAAAAATATAAGCGAGTCAGAAAGAGTGAGTTGTACTCAGTTTGATTCCAATAGATGTTGCAGCGTTTTATTCCGAATAAAATTAAACGAACGTTTAATTTTACCTAAAATGTTCACTAGCTCCAATCAATTCCAAACCAGCTCCATCGCATAGTGCTCATCAAAACGAACCCAACGCAACTTGTTTCGTGCGAAACGGACCTCGTATGAAAAAGATATTCAATTTTAAACATTACACGATTTTATATATAAATAATTTAAAAATTCTTTTTTTTATTAAATAAACCTTTAACAAATCAAGGTTGTTCGTTTCTACATCTTCAAATCTAGTCCCTCCCTCTCTTTCTTCATCGTTCACGTTCCCAGGCCATTCATGAGACCACGAACCCATCGACACGCACGCGACATTTGATTTCCGCACCTCCAATCAACCACTAGACAACGATCGAACAACGTCATCTCGAAGAGCATCACACCACGCACCCACGCCAGAAACCCGGTCAAACTCGGCAACCCCATCATCTCGAAAATCGTGCACGAACTTGCAGCGTTCATGGCCAAATTCATGTCGATCCATTGCTCCAAATTCAATCGTAGCCGTTGATCTTGTAGATCTTGTCATGCTCTACAATTTGTTAGTTGAGAGTTTCTCGTAAAAGTCGATGGATTATGAGAAAAAGAGGGAAGAAGGAGGATGTTTTCTGGTCATTAAACTCTAAACGGCGGCTAGGGTTAGTTTGCACTAGGTTTTGAGAAAAAAAGAAAAAGTGAGGGGCTTTTATAGAAAATTTTTGTGCACTATTCACCTGGAAATTTTCCGAACTCCAATCGAAGAGTGTTGTCTGGGGTTTATAATGTTTTGCCCATATTCTGGACATAATGGAATATGTATCGGGAGCCAATTCCATCATATTTGGAAGATAGGTTTTCGAATCGATTTATTTTTATTAAAATTTACTTAAATAAATTTCTATGCGTTTCAGCTTCACACGACCAAACCGTAAGTCCGATTGACATAAAATTTGAAATCCTACAATAATATAACATTACGGATCCAATGAAACTGGTTTCGTTAAAATATCCAATTTATATAAATTCAATTTTAAAAGTTTACCAACATTATTCTAATTCAAATAGAATGTATATCAACTTTATAAATCATTTTTATTCACATTAAATTCAAAATCAAATTATTTATGCAATTTCAAATATTAAATTAACAATTTAATTATCCAAATAAATCAATATATTTGAATTATAAGTTATTCAACTTATAAAATTAACTTATGAATATTTAAAATCAATTAAATATCCAAATTTCGAATGACTGAAATTCTGGGTCGTTACATTCTCCCGTACTTAAAATAATTTCGTAATCGAAATTACTAAGTAAGAAAAAGCCATAAAATCCATTAACTTTTTAAAACAAATCGTTCAAATTAGATATCAAATTCATTTAAACCTTTTAACTTTTCCAAAATCCATTAGTTAAACTTCTTATAAAAACTTTTCTAAGTTTTCAAACACATACTTAGTTATTCTTTTCAAATCCAACTAATATCGTTTAACTTTTAACTCAAAATCAAAATTTTAGTTATCAAAAAATTTTCCAATTTCCTCAAAATTTTCTACGCCTTAAATTTAAAAAAAAATTCGCCATAGCCTCCTTTGCGCGGTTCGATACGAAAAAAAATTCATAATATATATATATAACACAAATATACATCTCATCTTCGAGGATGAGGCATCCCATAGGGAAAAAAATATAAAAGTACGATATGTAATTCGGGATATGTACCTTATATATTATTAGCTAGCATATACGGCTAATATAGCATGAAAGCGAGCTCCAAATGCGAAGCATACGCCATCCGCACCAATTAAAGACTTTACAAACAATAAGAAACATTTATATAGAAAGTAATATCAATATACAGCATATACCAATACAACAACTATATATGCTAATATAGCAAATGCAATCAAAAGCAACAAATTCAACCATCAAACAACTATCATCCAACTAACATCCAAAAAACCAATATCTATCCAATAAATCCATAACCAAATCAATATACATTCATTTCTCATTAATATTCACTGAATTGGTTTTCAATTTAATCACATTTGATTCATTAACATTGGATTTTACTAGTATTCATTTGTTCAAATTCAATTCTATTTAGATCCACTTACTACCAATTTGAGTTCAAGTATTTAGTTTTCAATTTCATTAATTCAACTTCATTAACAGTTAATGAATTTCTACTCAATCAACTAACATTCATCTAACAACCAATGTATATCCAACATAACCAAATTTATTTACTTTACACTCAACATTTAAATTTACTTCGTTTACATTCAATTTGGTTTAACACATTTAATTTCAATTGGTTTAATATTCAATTTGGATTGAATTCTAGTATTCACTATATTCACATTTTTTATACAACACTTACAATGCTAATTCATTTTACAACTAAAGTTGAATTTCATTATATAACTCAAGTTTATATTCCTTTAATCATTTCATTTCGTTATTCACTTACATTTACTTTCACTATACAATCTTAAGTTCACTTCTAATTTAATTCAAGTTCTATTTTGTTTAACTCATTTCAATATCTCATTTCTCAAGTCATTTTATTTAACTTTTACTTAAGTCAAATTTCATATCACTATTCAAATTCAGATTTTGGTTTGCTTAACAAAATTGTTTAACCATTTTAACATTTGGTTTTACTTACCTTTTCTCATTTTATAAGTTATACAACTTATTTATTATTTATAATTCCATGAACATTTACTTAAGTTTGCTTCCATTCACATTTTATAATTTCAATTCATGATTATACACAATCACTTACAACTTAGATTTATTTAAACTTCCAAATTCATATTATATAATCACTTACCACTTAAGTTTAATTTCCATTTCAATAACTTATCTAATCCATTTCAAATCCAATTTAATTTATTTATATTTCCTAAAATTAAATTTTTATTTCATATTATAAGTTCAAATACATTTCACTTATATTCATCAATTTCAAACTGGATTTTAAATTCAAATTCGTTTATCACAACAAAACTTCAATTTTTCAATTTACTAATAGTAGCAAATCAATCGCAAAGAAACTCGAAAATGATACCGATGATGCTACAGTCATCACCCTTATTATTTCCCAGCAATGGTAGTGAATTCAGTGCTTTTCATTCTTTTAAATTATCTTTTTTTTATAAATCACATTTATAAATTCTTACTTATATAATTTCACTGTTTCACGTCACTTATATAAGATTCATTCCAAATTTATTTATCTTATTTAGATTTATAATAATATAACCTCATTAAACTTTGAAAAACTTTCAAAATAACGGGATTCAAAATTTCAAATTCTTAGTTTAAATCCATTTTTATTTATAACTCATATTTATAAATATATTCATATAGTTTCATTTCTTATATATATGATTATTTCAGAATTGTAAATCATATCAATTATAATTCCATACTTTATAATTCATTTTCTTATATAATTTATTCTTTTACGATTGTTATTTTTATTTAGATTATACAAATAGCTTTTATTAACTTATATATATTTACATTTTCAAATAACGAAACAATCAATTTATATACACTATAATAATTTCTGAAAAATTATTCCTTTATATATAAAATATAATTGAGGTAAAATCATTTCATTTACCCAATTTAACAACAATACTATGTCGACTTGCCTCGTTTAAGTGTTTAGAAATCTCTATTGATAACGTGGCGTCCCACGCACCGACCAGAATTCATAAGCAACTCAACGAATAAGTAAACACAATATAAAACATTTTTATAATCACTAACAAATACGCGCTCATATAAATAATACACTCAAACTCAATCTAGGGCACTATTGACCCTATCTATACTGATTACACATCAAAGCCTAGGAATATACTAAATCTAAGCTCTGATACCACGTGTGACGATCTAGGCTTTGCAACCATCGATAGTGGATAAACTCCACCATAGCTCACATGGGTACCTCACGCTTTGCTTTTACGGCCAGCCTCTCAACTGTAAACCTAACTGGAAAACCAACCCCTTGATACTCGATCTCAGGGACATGTAGGAGTAAGAGTCATACGTTCGCTACCTAACAAGAAGCGAGAACCCCATATCATGTACGAACATCACTAAGCAAAATTGATCCCGGTCTCTTCGCACCAACAACGCAAAAGCGTTTCTCGACCTCACACAGAAACTAAGTCACATAGACTTATCACGTCTCCAACTTTCAACTTGCTATCCTTCGGCCAAGAAGAAAGCTCGATAGATTGGAGTAATACTTCGCACTGCATGAATCAACATCCTCAACACAAACGATAATCAAGCCTACACAGATGGCTACGTACTAAGTGTACGACTAAAGAGTTCCCACATCAAGTCGAGGAACTAAAATGGCCAAATTTTGATAGTCGGTTGTTTAACTATCAAAGAAAACAAACAAATATCTAGCACCATAAGCAATCACTAAGCCCTTTTAATTAATCTTTTATTAATTAAATCACTTTCCACATTATTCACTTCAATAAATCTTTAAAAAGATATATTCTCAAAATCATTTCAATATTTCAATATTTGGAAAACATTTCTATATACTTACTTTAATAATAAGTGAATTCACAATTTACCTTATTTTCAATCCATTCAAACTCCATTTTATTATATCACTTCCCAAAAATATCCATTTTATTTAAAAGATTATACACTATCCAAAATCGTGAATATAATTCATTTACCAAATTCATTACTTCTACACATTTAATTTAAAGGATTATTCATTGTCCAAAATCGTGAATAAAATCCCTTTAATAAACTTTCATATTTAACTTATCAAAATAAGTTGATTTTGGATTTATAAAACCATGTTTATAAATTCCATTTATATTTTATAAAAACTTCCATATACAAAATTCCTTTACTAACTAATCTCATTTATATCTCATTTACATGTAAAAATCCAATTATAAGTTTATTCACTTATAAATCTCTTATTTACAAATTCATTCTTTTTTTACTTCATCAATTTGTAAATCTTATTTACTTATAACATTCCATTTATAACTTCATTTTAAAACTTATAAAACTCCTTTATAATTCAATTTAAATAAACTTCTTCTTTTAATAATTTACAAATCATTATTAAAAATATAACTTCAAAAATCATATTTAAGTATATTTTACAAATCATATTTACGTATATTTCACAAAAATCATAAATTATGACATAAAAATTATAACTTTTATTTATTTAAAATAAATTCATTTCCTTAACAATTCAAAAATTAATAAAACATCTATTTTCAAAATCACTTTGAATTCCTTTTTAATTTGAAATCATCACTTTAATATTTTTAAAATTCCAAAATATGGCCCAATGCTACAACATCACTAAATAAGGCGATTCACATCAATCACGGCATCCAAACATCATATATCACATGATAACAGCATATATAACAATATCTGTAAATAAAATCAACGCTGGTGAGGAATCTAGTTGGATCCCTCCAACCTGTCACCTGCAACAAATATACATATAAGGAAATATGTACAATGTCCGCTTCGAGGCAGACGCGCGTACAAAGGTCATCCGCTCATACACGGGAACGTATAGGGTCTCATCCGCTAAAATATGCGAGAATATATCCAAACCAATCAATATATATATATATAATATATCATATATTACCCAAACAATCATCAATCAACACAAAATAAATTTATTCTCATTTATATAAATATATAAGCGAGTCAGAAAGAGTGAGTTGTACTCACTTTGATTCCTATAGACGTTGTAGCGTTTTATTCCGAATAAAATTAAACGAGCGTTTAATTTTACCCAAAATTTTCACTAGCTCCAATCAACTCTTAACTAGCTCCATCGCGTAGTGCTTGTCAAACAAACCCAACACAACTTGTTTCGTGCGAAACGGACCTCGTATGAAAAAGATATTCAATTTTAAACATTACACAATTTATAAATAATTTAAAAATTCTTTTTTTTATTAAATAAACCTAATAAATCAAGACTGTTTGTTTCTGCATCCTCATATCAGGGCCGCCCCTCTCTTTCATTATCGTTCACGTTCCCAGGCCATTCATGAATCCATCTGCACGCACACGACATTTGATTGTCGCACCTCCAATGGACCACTAGACAACGATCGAACAACGCCATCTCGAAGAGCATCACGCCACGCACCCACGCCAGAAACCCGGTCAAACTCGGCAACCCCATCATCTCGAAAATCGTGCACGAACGTGCAGTGTTCATAGCCAAATTCACGTCGATCCATTGCTCCAAATTCAATCGTAGCCGTTGATCTTGTAGATCTTGTCGTGCTCTACAATTTGTTAATTGAGAGTTTCTTGTAAAATTCGATGGATTGTGAGAAAAAGAGGGAAGAAGGAGAATGTTTTCTGGCCATTAAACTCTAAACGGCGGTTAAGGTTAGTTTGCCCTAAGTTTTGAGAAAAAAAGAAAAAGAGAGGGGCTTTTATAGAAAATTTTCATGCAGTATTCACCCGAAAATTTTCCAAACTCCAATCGAATCATGCCACCTGGCGTTTATATTGTTTTACTGCTATTCCGAACACAATGGAATATATATAGGTAGCCAATTCCATCATATTTGGAAGATAGGTTTTCGAATCGATTTATTTTAATTAAAATTTACTTAAATAAATTTCTATTCGTTTCAGCTTCGCACAACCAAACCGTAAATCTGATTGACACGAAATTTAAAATCCTACAATAATATAACATTATGGATCCAATGAAACTGGTTTCGTCGAAATTTGAGACCGTGTCAAAAATGATTATTTTTACACGTTAATTAAATATTAAAATATCCAATTTCTATAAATTAACTTTTAATTCAATTTTAAAAGTTTACCAACTTCATTCTAATTCAAATAGAATTTATATCAACTTTATAAATCATTTTTATTCACATTAAATTCAAAATCCAATTATTTCTGCAATTTCAAATATTAAATTAACAATTTAATTATCCAAATAAATCAAGATATTTGAATTATAAGTTATTCAACTTATAAAATTAACTTATGAAATCAATTAAATATCCGAATATCGAATGACTGAAATTTTGGGTCGTTACACGAACATTATCAATATTTTTTTATTTATCTATCTATCCACACACTTTATTATTCGCTTAAACTTGTTTAAAAGTTACAATTTAAAACTACTTAGTAGTTGTAAAAGTAGTTTTCCAAATGGACTTGTTGTTTTGAGTTTATGAGTAACTTGGAAATATAAGACGTGATGTACTCAGTATAAGAATAATAACACAATCATTATATCAATAATGTGATAGATATGAACAATTCCACATTGCAAGCTGTGTAGTAATTAGTTATTTGAAATTTCTTTTGGAAAGCTCAAGTAGATTATAATAGGAGTTTGGAATTATTAATACAAAAATTTTATCATCTTGGTAATCGTTGACGCATCTATATTGCTATAAACATTTTCTATATAATTTATATTTTAATCATTGATCCATTTATTGAATAAATACTAGTTCATATGATAGAGTGGTTTTTTCGCTCATTAGTCCATATTTTATATTCTATAAATATTATTCTTATACGAGAAATATTGTGATCATTTGATTTGGATAATATGTAAAATATTCTTTTGTCATTGAACAGCAAAAAAGAAAAAAAATCTGGCCTACAAAAATCATTTGGAACAATGTTGTGTTCATTTGATCATAACTTTCGATTTAGTTGTTCGGTTATGATGATTCTTTTTTCATTGAAAGATATTTTAATATAGAACAAATTTTATTTTGAACACAATGCGAAATAAAAAGGTTTATTAAGATTAAAAGTTGAATTACTAAGTAATATCGTCACTAACTTGAAAATGTAATAGTTCAAAATAGTGTTGAATTCATTTGGCCATAATTTTCAAATGGTTTATCCGATTTCGAAGATTTTGGCCATTCCGAAAATATAAGAATCAAAGCTACAACTTTTATTTTAAGTGTTTCATGGAATTTTAAGGAAATTTAGGCTTAAAATGTAGTTTTATTTGATGGGCCTGTGTATTTATCGGAAAAACTAAGCTATATATGTTTGGTATTTTCTCCATAACTTGAGTTGTAATTCGTGTTATTACAATTAGAAAGTTGTTTTGGAAAACTAACACACTATACGTTAATTTACCCTTTGAAACCATTATCAATTTTTGTCGAAAATTGGTTTAAACAAAGATTTCATGTGGTTTATGCACTAAAATGAATCATACTTATTATATTTTCTCTATATGCGACTAATGTTGGAAATTAAGTAAGTACAGAAGCTCTAGAAGGACTGGTGCGACTAATGGGCGACTTTTACTCGCTTTTACTTGTAATTAGTAAGGTAAATTTCTTAAAATGCTAAAACAAAGGCATGCATAACATTTAACATATAGGAATGTTAGAATATTGATATATATATTGTATTTCCGACCGTGTGGTTGATGAATACCGTTTATATTATAATTGTGAAATTGCAACGGCTCTCCGTACAGATGATACTCTGTCTAAATTTTCTAAAAATTCTAAAACTTAGAAAATTTTCACTAAATTTTTCATATGGAAAGAAATAAGTTAATAAAGGAGTCCATTTAAACTTATGATAAGTTTTGATCTAGTGTTAACCACTAAGAGGATTGAGTGAGTTTCAAATTGATTGTACTCTACAAAGATAGTTAATGGTTGAGTGTATGTTGATGTCTCTCTATGAAAAATTGCAAGGAGGAAAGATGTTCAAAATAATCAAAAATTGAATTCACTTCAATATTCAAACGATTTATCTTAGTTTTTCTTTATTCGAGGACAAATAAAAAGATAAGTGTGGGGGTATTTGATGTGCACGTAAATGTGCATATTTTAACCACCATATTTAATCTATTTAAATTAAATAAATGATCATATGGAAAAAATTGTTCGACTATAGATTTTCTATCGGTTTAGAAAACTATTGAACGAATTTAGAAATAAATTTACCGCAAGCGCACGGCGTACACTTGTAGTACGTGGCGAATACGGGTCGATCAGCAGGGAATTGATGATTTTAAATATCTATTCAATCAAATTAACCAAAGTTGAAGAGAGATTTAAAATCATCAATTCCATGCGGATCGACCCGTATTCGCCACGTACTACAAGTGTACGCCGTGCGCTTGGGGTAAATTTATTTCTAAATTCGTTCGACGGTTTTCTAAACCAATAGAAAATCCATCGTCGAACAAGTTTTTTGGTGTGAGAGGAATACAGAGCGTTAAGGTTGATAATAAATGTCTATCGAATTAGAAAATAGCCGAATGAATTTTGAAATAAAAATAACCGCAAGCGCACGGCGTACACTTGTAGTACGCGGTGAATACGGGTCGATCCGCAGGGAATTGATGATTTTAAAAATCTATTCAATCAAATTAAACCAAATTCGAGTGATTGTTAACTAACTAAAATAAAGTAAAAACAAGTTAAAAGAAAATAGATAAAAATACAAGGCAATTTAGGGGCAACTTCCACTCTCTAGATCACATAAATTAACAAAATGAAGTTATGACCTCTCTTTTCTTTGTCATTAGTTAGCTTAATTGATGTGCTTATCATAAGTATGGCTCATTTGTGCTATTAACTAGCTCAACATAAGCCATCAAACTATAACACGACCTTTAAACCACTTTTAATTCTCATGAAAATGATAACAAAGTTGAAAATGAAAATCTATTTTAAGCATGGCCTATTAACTATTGTTTAGAAATATAGGCCATCAAATTTTGATTTAAATATTCACTTCTTTTCCATAATCATATATAGATGAAGAGGCAATTTGTGATTCATATGACAAAGCATAGCCAATTTGTTTTGAACAACATAAGCTATCAAACTCAATAATAAGCACAAAATTACATAAACATCATTTTCCATGAAGCACAAAAAGAGAGCATAACATTTATCAAAATGTTGAAGCTATATAATTAGAGAGCTTCATTACCCCTAAATTGAAGGGGTTTAGCTTCTCATATTTGTTATCATATAAACAAATATAGCTTGCAACATAGAACAAAACAAAGAGGAAAAGATAGCTAAATGAAAGAAAAAACTAATCTACTTGCATAAAAGAAAATCTACACTACTAGCATGAAAGGAAATGAACATGTAAGTAAAAGGAAATAATAATTAACATTGCATAAAAAGAAAAGAAGATTACATAAAATAAAAATGGCTAAGTAGCCATGAAAAGAGAAAGAGAGCTTTCTTTTTATTTTCCTAAGAGAAGAGACTAAGAGAAGAGAGCCTAAAAGAAAGACTAAGAAGAAGAGCAAGTTACATGAAGATATGAGGTATTTATACAAGTGTTAAACCCTAATTCATATTTTTGGGGAATGTCCAAATTGCCCTTGAGGTAGTGTGGTGGCCAAGTAATCATTAACATCCACTAATCTCCCACTTAAATGTACATGAAGCTTTAATGTCCTTTTATCATGTGCTTAGTTCCTAATTGAAAATCAAGGTAAGTGGGTGGGGTCCTCCATGATCATCAATTTGAATTATTTCCATCTTCATTTGTTCTCTTCACTCTTGTGCATGCATATATTATCATGTAGCCACTTGTAAAATTCACCAAATTTCCTACAAATTAACATAGAAAATTCCAAGTTAATTTTCACAATTTAATAAATGCATAAAAATGATCATTTTACCCCTATATGAAGATGAATATATGACAATTTGAAATAATTTGAATTTTGGTTTAAACAAGTTAAAATACCCGATATGATCATTTATTTCATTTAAATAGATTAAATACGGTGGTAAAAATATGCACATTTACGTGCACATCAAATACCCCCACACTTATCTTTTTATTTGTCCTCGAATATAGGAAAACTAAGATAAATCCGTTTTCATAGGGAGCACGATTGCATTAAGCGTATGCAACAAGCCGTTAAACCTCTGGGTGTCCCCAGTAGGATGAGTGTTGTCTCGTGACGGTTTTCAGCGGATACTACCCACAAAATCCAAATGCATGATGAAAATATTTACAAAATGCAAGATTTATTTACAAAGATATGAATGCGAGTTTTTGGAAATATTTACAAATGAAAGATTTACTTTTAAATAGACACAAATAAGTTAAATATAAGTTTTGGTCATTATCTTGAAAAATTAAGTTATTTACTTGTCAAAATTTCCAACAAAAATCAAGTTATCAAAGCAAATATACTATAGTTTAACTCGTTGTTTCGGTTGATAACAAAGTGTAACTATGAAATGGATCCTTAGTTGATTATCAAAGTTTTTCAAAGTGGTATTTTCATTTCTTTTCAATAACAAGTCAAATCAAATAAGTTAAAATAGTGCTTGGATTTCATTTGCTTACTCTCTCTCCATTTTTTTTCTTTTGAAAATTTTATTGATATTAACAATATTTACATATGCCTAACTCAGATAAACCGAGGCCAAATATATTACCCATGCACTGCCTTGTGGACTGATGTGAGAGGAATAAAAAGCATGGCGAGTGAACACGCAAGTGTGAACACTTATTGATTATAGGCGTTATTAGTAAAATAATTTTTATATACACACCTAACTCAGATAAACTGAGGCTAGATATACCGATCGTGCACTGCCTTTCAGGCTTACGTGAGAAGGGTACAGAGCATGGAAAGTGAACACACGAGTATGAACACATGACTCTAGGTGTTTATTAAAAAATTATATACATATATACAAGAAATTTTTTTTGTGTTTTTTTAGGGAGAGAGTTTCGCAAAATCATCTTAGCTTCATTTAACTTAGAAGACAAAAAATATTATATCCTTTACTTTAAATCAACCACTTTTTAAAACAAAGATTTTCAATTAGGATATATTTCATAATTATCACGTATGAATCTTCCAGTTAAACCATTATTATTTGTAATCAAACTTCATTTTTATTTTTGTTAAGACGAATAAATTTTCAAAAATTTCAATTTAATAAACCAAAACCATATATTTATCTTATAATGTTTCTTTAAAAATAAATCAAAATGCTTAAAAAAAATTATTTTTTGGATTTTTTAAATTTTTTTTTTGAGTTTTTAAAAGAAAAAACAAAAATAAATCATAAAAAATAAAAATGAAGATGAGTCTCCCCCCACACTTGATTTTGACTATGTCCCCACAGTCAACCCAAGTGGAAAGAGAAAAATAAAAATAAAAACATGACCATTATTTAAATGAAAATCAACGGTATTTACACGAGATTAGAAAGTATATCATCAAAAAGTAAATGGAACGGTCTTCCAAAGACCAATTCATTTGTCTCATCAAGTATATGAGACACAGCTTAAGCTCGGAAAACCAAACCATAAATGATTACAAAGTTGAATGTTGATTTGGGAAAACGAATGTCGTTTTATTAAAAAATCTTACGAGTTGTTTTATTTTCGATGATTTTTGGGGTAGATATAACGATTGATTGAAATTCAAGTTTATTTTCACCAAATTAAAATTCAAGTTTGTCATTGAAAAATTCTTCAAAATTATTGATTTCAAAATCAAAGTGGTGATTTAAATCTTCCCCGTCGGAATTTAACAACTCGTCATCCAAAATTCCAAAAATATTGTGTTTAATAAATTCGTCTTCCTTTGTTGGATTATCAACAACTTCATTGCGTATCTTAAGTTCAAAATCCAATGTTGTTGTATTCAAATTTTCGAAATCGAGAAAAGGATGATCGAATTTTAAATTTTGTTCCACACCCTCAAAAGAATTGAAATTGACCTCAATTACCGTATTTTCAACAACTTCGTTAAGATTTTCGTTTTCAATTTCAAAAGTTGTTATTTGAAAATTGTCGATTTGGGTAAAAGATGGATTATTGTTTGACTCGTCACACATTGGAATTTGATTTTGTTTTTCACGTTGTTTCATATATGTTTCAAACAACGAATCCGTGTGATCATCGTAAATTTCGTTCATTTGCTCAACAAAATCCAATTTATAATTATTAACATGAGGATTTTCACTTTGAAATTGTTGAGAACAAAGATTTTCAATCGTAACGTGGTTAAGATTATTTCCATTACCAAATTCGTTTGAAAATTTGTTTCCATTTTCATTTTGAGTTTGAAATTCATTTTGGAGTTCGAAATTGAATTGGCATAGGTTATAATCGAAATCGTCTGAATTTTGAATTGAATTCAAATTTTGAAATACTTGACTTGAGTTATTACACAAATAAGAATTACACAAATCATTTATCCCTTGATTTTGTTGCGTAAAGAATTCAAGTAAAGATGAAATGCAATTTTCAAGAGTCGAGGGTTGGTCATCATTTTGAAAACTTTGTTGTTCAAAATTCGAATTGCTTAAATAATAGTTGTCGTTAAAATATCCATACGAATTTGGAGTGGAATCATACGGATTATATTGATTTTCACAACTATTGTAAAATTCAAGTGAGTGGGGAAACTCGGACATTTTCAAGAATGCTTTTGATTTTTTTTATAAAGAAAAAATATTTACAAATAAGATTTATTTTTCAAAAGGGAAATTGACTTTTGTTTTGTTTTTGGTTTTTCAATTTTTTTCTTCGTTTTTGAAAAGGTTTTAAAAAATAAAATTTGGTTTTTCTAAATTTTTTTTGGATTTTTGGAATTTCAAAGAAAAAGGATTAAAAATTTCAAAGGAAAAAAGAATATTTACAAAAAAAAATTAGTTTTGGATTTTAAATTTTGTTTTTTTAAATATGCATGAACTAATGCAACTAAATGAATGCAAGGGTTAATTTCAAATTATTTATCCTAAGTTAACCCAAAATTTTATAAACACACTCTGTCTTAGATCAACAAGATAGTTCTCAGCCAGGTAACGGGCAGAATTTATCGGTGCACCACGAATCATCATACCAATGCAGCCGAAGGTTTAAGTACCTTCAGAGGAACAACCACTATAATATTTACGAATCACCGTAATATTTATAAATGGTTATTACTCTGCCGTAGCCTAGACACCGAGAAATTAAATTGTTCAAAGAAGACAAATTGTTAATATACAATTAAGTGTTATCTAACCGTTATTATCAATAAAAATCCTAGAATGAAATGCAAAACAGAAATTAAACGTGAATTAACAATGCAACTAAAATGAAGTTTGTTTTTGCTTTTTAATTTTTTTTTTGTGAATTTTTAAATTTTTTTATATATAAATGCAAATGCAAACTGCTAGTAATGTAAAGCAAAATAAAAAAATAGATATAGCAAGCAAGCAGTTTATTTTATTTTGGCAAGGAAAGCGAAGCAATTATTTTTGGCAGCAGTTCTTATTTTTGATACTCTACTTCGACAACCTGAAATTAAAAAGAGGATATATACAAAAAAAAATTTCTTTTGTTAAAAACTAAAACAAATGAAAATTAAAACAAATGAAACTAAAATAATTTGAAAACAAAATGGACTAAAACAAGATAAATACTTGTTCTCTTTTTTGTTTCTTTTTTTTTGAAAATAGGAAGAAATAAGTCCTAAACGAAAGAAAAATACAACACACTAGGACCTATTGAAACTAACTCACCCTTTTTTTTTAAACAAAGAAAACTAGACAAAAATAAAAAAGTAAATAAGGTAAAAAACCACAAAAAAAATATATTAAAGCATCAAGCCCGGCCCAAAACAATGTGTATCTCGTTTTCTTTTCTTTTTTCAAAATCGATTTTGGCCAAGCTTTTTTTTATCAACGCAGTTAAGTCTTATTTCTCACAAAAACAAACGTAAACATCCACCGCAACCAAAATTAACAAATCAATTTCCTCCAATTTCAATGAAAGCCAAATTCATGTTCAAGTAGATCGAAATTCACCAAAAATTCATTCGGATTTGGATACTGTGATGCGATGGAGTCGTGGTGTTGAGTCGAAAGTTCGATTGGCCGGCGTTTGATGAAGGTCGCATGGCTATTTGGGGCTCGATTGCGGTTGCTATGGTGTCGGGTGCTTGTAGGTGATTAGGGGATTGAGGAATCGGTTCAAGTTTTAGTTGATTAGGGAAGATGGCGGAGCTCGATTGGTGGTTGATTTGGCTACTGGAAATAGGGATGGAATGCGGTGGTGATTTGCAGTCGAGTTGACTTGTTCCAGGCGAGGCGGTTCATGGTCGCGGCGAAGTGGTGGAAGCAGTTAGCGGTGGGGAGAGGTTCTGGAGGCTGTTCGATGTGGAGAGGTTGGTTTCGAAGTCGAGGCTGTTGGCGCAGGTGGTTCGTTTGTCGGTGGCGAAGTCGATAATTTGAGGGGCTAGAGTCGCAGCAGTAGTTGGAGATGTTGAAGCAGAGGCACTATGCTGCAAGTTCGATTGACAATATTACCAGGGAGTGGTAGCTCTTTTTTCTTCTTTTTTTTTTGGTTTGTTTGTTGTTGACAGAGTTGTGTTGATAGGATGTGATGTATTATTCTGGTGAAGTATTATTGGAGATACGATGTGGTGCTTTGATATTGACAGTGGGAACTGGGAAGTATGGAGGAGGCGAAATAATGCAAAGACGTGAAGGTAAGGGATGTTATCAAGTAGCAATGGGTGGTAGCTTGCAGCTGTATGGCAAGGGAGGGGTTGACAATGGGAAGTATCAGTGGGAAGTTGATTGTGTTGTAGAGGATATGGACTTAGATATGTGTTGATGATGGGAATGAAGAGGAGTTTTGTTGTAGCAAGCTTTGATGTGGTTCAGCAGTAATCAGAGAATGAAATGCACAGTTTTTGGTGCAGTGATGTGAGGTAGTGGGCAGAGAGTAGTTGGCAAGCAACGATAGATGATAGTGGTGGTTGTAGAAGTGGGGGTGTTGAAATGATATGTAAATGGTGGTTGTTACTGATGTCTGATGTGTTGGCAGATGTAGTTGTAGTAAGGCAGTCTGTAGATGGAAGGTTAAGAAGAAGTTGTATAGCAAGTGATGTTGGAAGTGTGTGAATGGTTCAGTGCGACTGTGCTGTTGATGTGAAGGCTGAAGTTGAAGAAGTGCCGGATGAATTGATGAGAGTAGGAGCTGATGTATGTTGGTGGTTAACAGGGGTTGAACGTGATATTGAAGTCAAATGTTACTGTTAGTGGTTGGTTGTAGTATCGATGCAGTAGCAGTTGTGGTTGTTTGAAGTAGTGATGATCAGGCGACAGTAAGTGGTTTGATGGTGGGAGTTTGGTTGTGGAGTAAGGAGTATGATCAGTTGTTGCAAGTTGAAATGGTGATAGGGGCAGTGGATGTAGAAGTTATGTGGAGTTGTTAAGGGGGGAAGACAGCAAGAGGGTATGAGTGAAATGCAGTGAAAGTTAAGGCAGTGACAAGTGGAGAAGATGGCAGATGACAGTGGCGTGAGCTTGTAGTTTGTTGTGTGCACAGAAATTTTTTGAAACTGTATTGCACTTGAAATGTGTAAATGAAGTTTGTAAAAAGAAATATTGAAATGGAAAATCTTTTTTTTTAAATGCAATGTGATAGAAAATTGAAAATGTATATGCAATGTGAATAGTTGGAGCAAAAGAAGAATGGAATGCAAAAACAAAGTTATACACTACTAACCAAAATGCACAGGATAAATAAATGTCACAATAATGGAGCAATAAACTGCACTGTAGAACTGTGAACAGAATTGCACAGGAGAGTTTTTTTTAAATAGAACTAAGCAACAATAACACACAAATCAAATAAAAGAACAAATCACAAAACAAACACACAAAAACCCTTTTTTTTAATGCTAACTAACACAACACAAAAAAACACAAAAATCAAACTAAAATAATTCGAAGAATAGAAAATCAAAATCAAAGCAAATCCCCGGCAACGGCGCCAAAAACTTGTTCGGACGGCTAAATGTCTATCGAGTTAGAAATTAGCCGAACGAATTTTGAAATAAAAATAACCGCAAGCGCACGGCGTACACTTGTAGTACGTGGCGAATACGGGTCGATCCGTAGGGAATTGATGATTTTAAAAATCTATTCAATCTAATTAAACCAAAGTCGAGTGATTGTTAACTAACTAAAAGAAAGTAAAAACAAGCTAAAAGAAAATAGATAAAAATATGGGAGTGTTAAGGGAATTTAGGGGCAACTTCCACTCTCTAGATCACATAAATCAACAAAATGAAGTTATGATCTCTCTTTTCTTTATCATTAGTTATCTTAATTGATGTGCTTATCATAAGTTTTTCTCATTTTTGCTATTAACTAGCTCAACATAAGCCATCAAACTATAACACAACCTTTAAACCACTTTTAATTCTCATGAAAATGACAACAAAGTTGAAAATGAAAATCTATTTTAAGCATCGCCTATTAACTATTGTTTAGAAATATAGGCCATCAAATTTTGATTTAAATATTCACTTCTTTGCCATAATCATATATAGATGAAGAGGCAATTTGTGATTCATGTGACTAAGCATAGCCTATTTGTTTTGAACAACATAAGCTATCAAACTCAATAATAAGCACAAAATTACATAAACATCATTTTCCATGAAGCACAAAAAGAGAGCATAACATTTATCAAAATGTTGAAGCTATATAATTAGAGAGCTTCATTACCCCTAAATTGAATGGGTTTAGCTTCTCATATTTGTTATCATATCAAAAAATATAGCTTGCAATGTAGAACAAAACAAAGAGGAAAAGAGAGCTAAATGAAAGAAAAAACTAATCTACTTGCATAAAAGAAAATCTATACTACTAGCATGAAAGGAAATGAACATGTAAGTAAAAGGAAACAATAATTAACATTGCATAAAAAGAAAAGAAGATTACATAAAATAAAAATGGCTAAGTAGCCATGAAATGAGAAAGAGAGCTTTCTTTTTATTTTTCTAAGAGAAGAGACTAAGAGAAGAGAGCCTAAAAGAGAGACTAAGAAGAAGAGCAAGTTACATGAAGATATAGGGTATTTATACAAGTATTAAACCCTAATTCATATTTTTTGGGAATGCCCAAATTGCCCTTGAGGTAGTGTGGTGGCCAAGTAATCATTAACATCCACTAATCCCCCACTTAAATGTACATGAAGCTTTAATGTCCTTTTATCATGTGCTTAGTTTCTAATTGAAAATCAAGGTAAGTGGGTGGGGTCCTCCATGATCATCAATTTGAATTATTTCCATCTTCATTTGTTCTCTTCACTCTTGTGCATGCATATATTATCATGAAGCCACTTGTAAATTTCACCAAATTTCCTACAAAACAACACAGAAAATTCCAAGTAAATTTTCTCAATTTAATAAATGCATAAAAATGACCATTTTACCCCTATATGAAGATGAATATGTGACAATTTGAAATAATTTGAATTTTGGTTTAAACAAGTTGAAATACCTGATATGATCGTTTATTTAATTTAAATAGATTAAATATAGTGGTAAAAATATGCACATTTACGTGCACATCATTTCCATAAGGGGAAGTTTTGTAACAACCCTATCTCAAAGCTGCATTATTAAACCAATTTAATTAAAATAAAAATGTTTGAATTTAATTTTATTATAATCGTTGATTTTGGAATCAAATTAGTATTCAATTAAAGTCTATTTAGTAATGCATTTTGTTATAATAAAATTGAATTAGTTAATGAATTCCTTTTTGGATAATATAATTCACAGAATGAAGTGTAAGTCAGTTTCAAAAGTTTCAATTAAATTGAATATATTTACAAATTAATAAAAATAGTTGTTTAAGAGGAATGCAAAAACAAATAGAAAATAAAAGGGAAAAATGGATATAAAAATAAAAGCCTAAGCCATTTAAACCATAACCATTCCTTGTCTAACTCTTGTAACCTTGTTCAGTATTGGCTTAGCCTTATTTCACCAAATACCTAAATTAGATAGCTCGACCGAGAGAAAAATAAACAAAATGATGGAGACGTGCGATGGATACAAGGAGGAGGTTGGCGTGGCTTGGGTGAAAGGGTTAGAGCTTGCGGTTGCAGAGGCGTGGCACTGGCAATTTCAACATGGCGAGGCCCGTTCATGTGAGGAACTAGGCTGCGGCATTTGATGTTGCTATCTGAGATAGCCTATGATGTTGGGGATAAGGCAGTTTCAGATGTCGGAGGCGGGCATGCTCCAGGCACGGTGAAGGTGCGGTGTGGTCTAGGGTATAGTGCGAGGCAGTTCATCGGCTTCAACTGATTGGTGACTATAGGTTGAAGCCATTTCTTTAGCAAGCGTTCTGAAGCATAAGTTAAGTAACCTCACATTCTAGACTTGCTTTAAATGCATGCAACTGGTTGGTTGAATTGTTGAGGAACTATGGATGATCTCTTTTTATTTTTTGTTTATTGTAAACTGTTAGCATATACCTTAAAAATCACTTACTATAAACTTTAAATTTGTAGTGCTCTTCACGAACCTTGTTTGTTGGTTTTCGGTTCTTGCATGTATAGACTATAGGTCGAAAACCCCAAATTCAAGTCACCGGAAGGCAAACCAAAACAAACGAGCAATGGTGAAGGATCGGGCACTGCTTAACGGATACTCTAGGAAGTGGCATCAATCGAACGGTGCTCTTAGACCGGTCGATCGGTCATGGTCCTGGAGCTTGCTTCAGGTAGTGCCTTTCCTTCCCCATACTGCTCTTCTCCTGCATTTTTCCCAGTTGATTTGCATTGCTCCATGCATTGATTTGAAGCCTGTTTTCTGATGGTTTCTATTCTTATTTCTGGATTTTTAAATTCTCTTTTGATGTTTATTTTCCAAAGAAAAATGCTCTATGGACACAGTTCAACATACCAATTTTATTGCACTGATTTCAAACGGATTTGCAAAAGGAGATGTTTTAAAACTAAATTGGTTTCTAAATTTTTTTGTCGATACAAATGAATTTGGAAATATGTGTGTGTGTGTAATTTTTAATGGTTTTAAATTGTTTGAAGGCCTGATTTTATAAAGTTCTATATATATAGAAAGTAAAGTATACTTTCAAAAATCTATCAATAGTTTTCATAAACCACTATTTCCAAAGATGTATTTCAAAGAAAAACTATTTTTCTATAAAAATGCATGCCCTCGGTTGAATTAGAAATTGAATTAAACAGTTGAGTAAAACAAGTGGTATGGAACGCTTGCGTTTACTTCACTGGTTAATTCTCGGACCTGCTCGATTGAACCTCACTTACAGACGAGTGGAGTTTACTAACTAGTAGTAAATATTTGAGTAAACACGTATGGTATGAAACAAACGGTTGTTACTTGAATAAGTACCATTCGAGAGTACACGACACTTATTCTGGAGATATTATGGGTTTTCATGCCCATTTGGAGTTATGGGATTTCATGCCCATCTAGAGTTTATGAGATTTCATGCCCATCTTGTGGATTATGAATTTTTATATCCACCTTGAGATAGCACGTGTGTTCGGTGAATTTTCATGCCCACTAATCTGGAGTATTTTAGGTGCCTTCCCCTTGTGATTTTGGATTTCTATTACTGATTTCTGGATTCTATGAGGTTTGAGTTTTTCATCCAACATTTCTTGGGATTTTCTTTTTAAAAGCTTAATTTAATTTTGGGGTTTTGTTGAATAAATTTTAAAGAATATTGATATTCTTTTGAGGTTTGACACTATAAACTAAGTATTATTCTTAAGACCTATTTTACCATTATCATTATTATCTCACATTGATTTGAATTAAAACTAGACTGACTCATTTATTGTTTTATAATACTCGGGTTGGACCAGATGTTTTAGATACTTCTATTTAACGATTTCTAGAGTTGGATCATGCAGGAGATAGTAAGATGTTCATTAGTGTCATTTTGAGAAGACTCGTATAGTCGATATTTTACATGTCTAGTTAGAGACTTCTTTAGTGTACAAATATATTATTTTGGGTTGTCGTGTATGTATACTGAGTGGATTACTTATGACCACTATCTTGTAGACTATTTTCATGTATACGTACTAGTTTGCTTCAGTATTGTATCATATGTATATTCATTTGTGTACTCTGTTATTCCGTGTTTTGTGTTATTTATGTTGCTCTGAATACTACTAAGCCACCGTAATTTTGTTTTGGGCCTGGATTTGGTACGTCAAATCCACTTCGAATAGAAAAATAACAACATTCAATTCGACATATCAATACTTGCTCAAAGCGAAATTCATGGATGGTCACTCCTAACCAGTCTTATTCTCCGCACTAGCAGATGGTATTACTTTAGTAATATCCTTTATTAGCATGGGCCTAGAAGTAGGGCGTTACTAGGGGTGTTACAATAAACCTATCTTAGAATGTGAGATAATAAACTATCCTACATGATATTAAAGGTGAAAGTAAATACGATAAACAGTAGGGCTTACCATGCAAAGAACTTTGAATATGCAGCCTTTATGCTCTCCTTGGTTTCCCATGTGAAATCTCCTTCAATTTCGCCCCAATTGACCCTACACTAACTCTACCATCTTCCTGCTAGCTGTTTCATACCTTGTCCGACAATACAAATCGACTTACAAGGTCTCGAAGCTCCTGATTCAATGTCAGTACATTAATTTGATCCGGTGCAATCGTCAAGCCTGTGTCATGCACAAACTTCCGCAAGTGAGAGATGTGGAAGACATGATGTGCGCTCGTCATATTCTGAGGTAAGTTGACCCTATATGCTAGGTTCTCAATCCTCTCTACTATTGAAAAATGACCTACGAATCTTGATGCCAACTTCCCCTTACTCTCGAATCTAGTAACATTCTTCAATTGAGAAATCTTCACGAACACCATATCACCGATAGAGAACCCCGAATCTCGAAGTCTCTTGTCATCGTAACTCTTTTGCATATCCTGAGCAGCTTTCATCCATTGTCAAATGATCTCAATCTTCTCCAAGGTTTCTCTAATCATATTTGTCCCAAGTTCAGTTTTTGGCCTGCATTCCACCAACATGAAGGAGCATTACATGGTCGGTCGTGCAATGCTTCATACGGTGGCATACCGATACTAGACTGGTAGCAATTGTTGTATGTGGACTCTACCAAAGGCAAGTGATTATCCTACGAGCCTCTGAAATCGAAAATGCAAGGTCGCAAGAGATCCTCCAATATATGTTTCACCCTCTTGGTCTGCCCCATCAGTTTGCAGATGATAAGTTGTACAGAGATGCAGCTCAGTCCCCAACGCCTCTTGTAAGCTCTTCAAAAACCCACTAGTGAATAAATGGTCTCAATTACTCACTCGGCACACTATGGAATTGCACTATCCACTTCACATACAAGTCGACCAATTTGGATGTCGTTCTACTAGACTTAATGGGTATGAATTAGACACTCACTGTTAGTCTATCGACTATGACCCAAAAATATTTGTACCCTCCTCTAGTCCTCGACAATCTATTGATGAAATCTATCGATAACTGCTCCAATTTCCACTCGGGAACTTAAAGGGGTTGCAATAATCCACTTAGTCTCTTCTGCTCTGCCTACACTAACTGGCAATTCATACACTTTGAGATGAAAGTCCCGACACCCTTCTTCGTTCCCTACCAATAATAAGTTTGCTTCATATCACGGCTATGTAGTTAAAGCGCTGCTAAAGCCTCGCTAAATCCCCGCTAAAGCATGTAGCACTCTTCAACCACTACGCTTTTTCAATATAGAGCTATTAAATAGTAGATTCGTTTGAAGCCCTGTTATATTCCACTACACCCGCTAAAGCGATAGTTTTGAACACTCGCTTTAGCAAAATTTATACAAAAAGGTTAATTTGACTAATTTTCTTTTAAACCAAATCAACAATGTTTGGGTAAAGACCTATGTTTAAGGCTTATGTGCTCAATATAAGCTAGAAATCTATTTTAGTAACAAAGTCAGGACTGCATAAATCATAATATTCTCTTATTGCTATATAAGATTAAAAAATATTTCCTTTTCTTACCCAACTGATGTAAGCACGAGAATAAATTAACTTTGGAGATTTAATTTTATTTCTAGTAAAGCTTTTTGCACCTCTTTTATTTTCTTCTATATCCCTGCTAAAACTGTTTGTGCCTCCGCCGCTATAGAACCGCTAAGCGCTTTAACTGCATAATATCATGATACATCTTATTATCGTCGAGATGTATAGTCAACCTGGAATGATGGCACTTTCATAGCATCTCATCTCGCAATCCATCGACATCGTGAACAAACTATCTCCCATCCTTAAGGAGCCAACCATCTCGGTCAAGTCTATATTTCTTCATATCCTCAAACTATACCCCCTCTTCTATTTTCACCATGATCTCAACTCGTCTAGCATCTCGCCTCTGATGAGTACCGATTCGCTCAATCAAAGTAGGTCTGATAGTCAAACTCGCCAACTTCTCTGGCTCTAACTAATAAAGAGGTCTGAAGTCATAGCCAGAAATAAACTCTAACTACTTCCACTCTAGGAACATCACTCCCAAATAGGCATATCTTCTGCTTACTGCATCGGTGATTGCATTTTCCTTACCAGATCTATAGAGAATTTTGAAGTCATAGGAGGCCAAGATTTCCCACCATCGTTGCTGGCGAAGGTTAGATCCTTCTGGGAGAAAAGGTATTTAAAGATGTGTGGTCCATAAATAGCTCAAACCTATCTCCTAATGGATAATGCCTCTTAAATCTTTAAAAAAACACTATCATCGCCAACTCCAAATTTTGAGTTGGATAATTTCTCTCATGCGGTTTCAATCATTGAAGAGCATAGGCTGCAAACTTTCCCCTCTACATAAACATTGCACCAAGCCCAATACCACATGTGTTTGTATGTACTGTCAGCTCCTCATTCCCGTTCAGAATGGTCAATAATGGTTCACACATCAACCACTCCTTCGAACTCACGAACGCATGCTCACACTTCTACTTTAAAAAAAGTCCGATTCTTCTTCGTCAAACTGGTCAACAGTGCCACTACCTTGAAGAAGTCCTTGACAAAATGTCTATAATATCGTGCCAATCCTAGGAAACTTCTCACATCGGTAGCATTGTTGGATTGGTTCCAATTCTGAACCACTGCCGCCTTGATAGGATCTACTGTAATGCCCTGCTCAGAGACAACATAACCCAAGAATCTCACTTCTCCTCTCCAGAAGAGACACTTAGAAAAATTCACTTTCAACTTGTGCTTCCTCTACACTTCAAGCACAATCCTCAAGTACATATTGTGTTCCTCTTCTGTCCTAGAATATATCAGATTATCATCCACAATCATAAGCACGAACTTGTTTAGCTGAATCCTGAAGACACAGTTCATGAGATCAACAAAGTATGTTGGAGCATTGGTTATTCAGAACGGCATAACCAACCACTCATAGAAACTAGATGGCATACGAAACGTAGTGATCGGCATACTCTCTTTCACTACTCTAGCTAGTGAAAACCCATTGCAAGATCCAACCAAGAGAACACCTTTGCACCATAGAGCTGACCGAACAAGCCATCAATACATAAGAGTGGATACATGTTTTTTCCTCGTCACCTTATTCAGCTCACGGTAATCTACACACAGCCTCGGAGAGATATCCGCTTTAGTGGCAAATAGTACAGCTGCAACCCACACAGATATGCTCCTACGATTGAAACCTCGCTTCAACAGATCATTCAGTTGCTCCTCTAACTCCTACTACTCTCTGGGTGCCATACACCTCAAAGGCATAACTATCGGTCCGACATCCTTTACTAAGTCCATGAAAAACTCATTCTCTCGACGTGGCGGTAATCTTATCACCTCCTTAAATACGTTCAAATACTCTCTAACGATAGGAATAGATGACAACTCATCCTATAGAACCTAGACCGAATATAGAAAGCTAACCATAAGCCCATCCTTTTACAGATAGCCAATCACAACCGTCCGCCCCACCATAGCCCCAGTCATCACCAACAGTTTCTTGGAATCAACCACTACCGCATACTTCCTCAACCAGTCCATCCCTAACATAATCTTGGACCAAACCAAATTCAAAACAAACCAATCAGAAACAAAATAGCATCCATGACTCGATAAGACCAAACTAGGACAAACCATACTCATGCTAGTAGGGCATCCAACATGGTTTGTCAATACCAATGGTCGGTGAACTATTTTGGGTTTCAATCTCGGTCTATCTACCAGGTCCCTAGATATAAAGGAATGTGAATCTCGATATCGAACAAAACAATTATGCGAACATCATAAATGGAAATCATACCTTTGAATACCAATGCCCTTCTCCTTCTCTTTCATCGAGGGAGCACTCGACGAAGTCGGAATAATGTCCAAAGCATATGACTTCACCACCTGCTTCTATTTTATCAGTTCTGGATAGTTCCTCTACACATGCCCTACCTTGTTGTTGTTGAAACACTTCTTGCCCTCAGCTTTACAATTCATACTCAGGTGGCCTCTCTCTACTGTTAAAACAAGTAGGTTCCCACTTGCCCTTCTTCTTAACATCTTTATTATAGAACTAATTTTTCTTACCATTCCATTTCTTCTTGCCTCCACCTCTTTGTTGCAGTTTTGGCTCTTCCTTAACCACAACAACTGATTTGGACTTGGGGTACAAACTCTCCTAGTGAATAGCTTTCTCGACAAGTCTCTCAAATGGCTCATCGATGCAACTCACTAATTTCTCCCCCAAATAATCATGCAAATCCGTAAGAAACTTCACATTCTTCCTCAATGGAGTGTGGATGAAAGGCATCCCGTACTTCGATAGGGCATCGAACTCAACAACATACTCGAAGACAGACATGTCTCCCTACTTCAAGTTAGAAAAATTTCGGAATAGCACCGACTTCTAAGCAGCTGAAATTAACTTCTTCTCCAATCAGGTTTTGAACTAATTCCAAGTAAACTAGTCCACGGGTGTAGCAACTCTGATGGAATTCTACCAGTTCATGTCTCTTCCTTGAAGTAGTCGGGGAGCTAACCTCCTCTTCATCGCACCATCCAATTCAAGGTCATTAAAAATCCTTTCATATACGACCAAAGCACTCCCATAGTTGATTCCTTTATTTGGAATGGTTTACCCCCAAGGTTGGAAAATTCTTATTCATCTTAGTGAAATCTACTCTAGGCATCTGCACTTGAGCACCACCACCAGCAACATTCAGAGTGGCCGCTTGGGCATTTTGCAACATGTTTTCCATTATAATATTGAAGATGGTATGCAAGTCAGGTTTAGTAGCCCTCGAACCCGCTCCTTCTATAACTCCATAGATGGAGTTCCTCATAATGTTTCTTGTATGCTTGCTCATTCTTGATTTGTAATAAGAATGATCAGCCTCTCATATAAGAAAACTGCATCAGTGGTACTCGTGTGTGCATGCAATTTATATACTATATAGACTACTATATAGTTTTAAAAACCAAAATATATAACAAGTATGCAGTCTCTCATATATTTATACACACACACACACACACTCGATCTAGTCTAGGGTGATAACTCCTTCCCTATCTCCACTGGGCCTCGATATTGACTCAGGTTAATCGTGTAACCTGGCTCTGATACCAAATGTGACAACTTTCCTACACCATCGGCACCAAATATAACTAAATAGTGCATCACTACTATCCTCAACCGATGTAGGACGATTTTCAAGGGTTGAAAAGGAATAAAACATCACAGACCTTTCGTATATCTCATAGCGCATCAAATAAAATATAATAATCATCATAGATATAAACCATGAGAGATGGTAATTACTAAGTGAATCAAATATTTGAGCACATATCCATAGAGTTATACAACATAGTACTACAGTTTATACAAAGTAGAAATAGACTCAAATAAACTGTCCCGTAATAGTAAAGCAAACACTACCTAGGCTTCGCAGTGTTGCATGGCAAAATATGCATAATATCCATATATAATACGAGAAAGCTCCATCATGTTCGTCCTCTGCACTCCACAGTGTTGCATAGTAAGCACATCCTAGCCCATTTCACAGGCTCGTGTCCTAGAACCTGGGATATCATATCTTCCCATAACAGAGAATGTCCTAACTCTACTTTACAAGTTCGCATCCTAGAACTTGTCCTTATAGGCTACTATAACAACTCATGTACTTGAGCCATTATCATCGAAACACTTCTAAAACTCCTCATCCATCGTAGAACCAACATCTCAAAGTTACGAGGCCATCACATTCGAAGCACTCTCTTTGTTTCCTATTGGTGCAGCAGCGGAAATAACAAAATGATGATTCTGTGAAATTAGCGATCGATGGATTGAAGAATACTGAAATGCCCAAATTCATTGATCCGAAGATACCGAATTCTAGCTATCCCGAACACGTTGATCGCGCACGATACCGGGTTCAAAGATTTGCGATTCTTCGCACGTTGATCTAGCGCACTAGATTCCGTGAATCGGCTTCTGCAGTCGTTGAATCGAGCGCACTCGATTAACCGAAAGAGGAGATAGGAGATTACACTCAACTACCAATTTGGTGAAAGCACAAAGCTAACAAAACAAGAGTTTTATTTCAAATCAACTAAACTATTACAAATGAGACACACGGCCTATTTATAGGAGAACAACTCCTCATGACACAAATTTGTACAACATATAAGTCGGTTCCGACTTAAGACACCCTCCGACTTACGACTTAAGTAAGACACACGACCTACAAACAGACGACTTAAAAACAAATGCGACCTACGACTTAACAAACAGAAAATACAGACAGATATTACATCACTTAGGTCATTGCCGACCTAACAACTTGTCACGACTCAACTTAGGTCGTACGCAACCTAAAACAAACGATTTACGACTTATACTCTAGTATCGATCTATCTCAAGCGGCTTTGCAGAATCAATGGCCTGGATTAAAGCGGCATAAGAATTTACGGCTTCAGCTTCAACGACTTATCTCTTGACTCGTTAGGTCGTTCACGACCCAACGCTTCACCAATTTGCTCTGTTTTCTCATTGCGTAACTCAGTAGGTCGTTCAGGCGACTTAAGGGACTCATTAACTCGTAAGTCTTCACCAAGTCGCTGCCGAGTTACACTAGGTCGTTGGGGCGACTTAAGGTCTTTGCTAAGTCGGTCACGACTTATGGCTACGTTAGGTCGGTCACGACTTATGCCTTCAACTTTGTTAAGTCGGTCACGACTTATGGCTACGTTAGGTCGGTCACGACTTATGCCTTCAACTTTGTTAAGTCGATCACGACTTAAGCCTTGGAAAATTATAGCTTGGCCTGCATCATCCTCCCCTGGTTGAAAGAAATTCGTCCTCGAATTTTCACTTTCTTCTTCCACCACAAATTCATCCCCATGATATGGTATGAGATGCTTAACATTGAACACGTCAGAAGTGTACACATCCTCCGGTAGCTTCAATCTATAAGCATTTTCATTAATCCGTTTTACAATTTCTACAGGACCAATTTTCCTGGCTTTCAACTTGTTATAAGCGCCCACTGGAAAACGATCTTTTGTTAACACAGCATATACCAAATCTCCTTCATTAAACTCAACATTTCTTCGCTTCAGATCTGCAGAGCGTTTATACTTCTCATTCGCCTTCTCCAATCGTTCCTGAACGATTTTGTGACATTCAGTCAACCCATCAACAAATTCAGCAGCCTTTTTAACTATCTTCTTTGGTTGTGGTACTACCGTTAAGTCCAACGGTCCCCTTGGAAAACTCGAATATACAATCTGAAATGGACTGAAACCCGAACTACGATTCACTGCATGATTATGAGCAAATTCTGCTTGACATAACTTCATATCCCAACTCTTCAGATTGTCCTTCACAAGACATCGCAACAAATTTCCCAATGATCTATTCACAACCTCGGTCTGACCGTCTGTCTGCGGATGATAAGCGCTACTAAAGTTCAACTTTGTTCCCACCATCTTCCACAAACTTAGCCAAAAATGACTCAGAAAACGAGTATCCCTATCCGACACAATAAATTCTAGCAATCCATGAAGTTGATAGATCTCTTTGAAAAACAACTGAGCAACATGAACAGCATCCGCCGTCTTCTTACAAGCAATAAAATGTACCATTTTCGAAAATCGGTCAACCACCACGTAAATGGAATCATTACCACGCTGCGTTCTTGGTAATCCCAACACAAAGTCCATACTCACATCTACCCATGGTTTAGTTGGTACAGGTAATGGCATATATAGTCCAGCATTAGTCGCAGTTCCTTTCGAAACCTGACAGATATGACATCGTTCCACAAACCTTTCCACTTCTTTCCTCATTGATGGCCAAAAGTAAGATTGTGAAATCAACTGTAAGGTACGGTCTCTTCCCACGTGACCTTCTTCATGTAGTTCCTTTACAATCTTCATTCTCCAACTACAATCAGGTATGCACAATCGATTTCCTTTGAACAGAAAACCATATATCATCATAAACTCATCCGACTCTCCCTCCTTGACTTTATCAACAAACTTTGCAAAGTAAGGATCATCAACAAATAACTCTGGCAACACATCAAAACCCGTTACTTCAACCTTCATTGTTGTTAACAAATGATTCTTTCGGCTTAATGCATCTACAACTCGATTCGTAATTCCTGACTTATGCTTCACTACAAATGTAAATTGTTGTAAGTATGCAATCCATGAAGCATGCCTTGCTGCAATCTTGTCCTGTCCCTGCATATGTTTCAATGCTTCATGATCAGTATACAAAACAAATTCTTTATGAAACAAATAATGTCTCCAATGTTTCACGGCTTGCACGATAGCATAAAACTCCATATCATATGTACTATATCTCATCTTCGCTCCTGAAAGCTTCTCACTGAAATATGCAATAGGACGTCCTTTCTGACTCAACACTCCTCCAATCCCAACCTTCGATGCATCAGTATGTAATTCAAACAACAACTGAAAATCTGGTAGCACTAGAATTGGTGCAGACGTCAGCAACTCCTTGATCTTCCTAAAAGCATCCCCTGCTTCCTCCGTCCATGAAAATTGCTTTCCTTTCATACAATCAGTAACTGGAGCCATTACGCTACTGAAGTGTGGAATAAATCTTCGATAGAATGATGCCAAACCATGAAAACTTCTAACATCGGTTATCGTTCTGGGTTGTGGCCAGTTTCTGACTGCTTCAACTTTATTCTGATCAACCTGTATTCCTCCTTCCGAAATAACATATCCCAAGAATAAAACACTATGCGTCATGAACACGCATTTCTTCGTTGCAGCATAAAATTGTTCTTGTCGCAATACCATCAACACTTCTTTCAGATGTTGTAAATGTTCTTCTGCGCTTCCACTGTATATCAGAATATCATCAAAATACACCGCCACAAACTTCCCAATGAATGGTCTAAAAATCTGATTCATCACTCGCATAAATGTGCTCAGCGCATTTGATAAGCAAAATGGCATTACCAACCATTCGTATAGACCCTCCCTGGTTTTAAAAGCAGTCTTCCACTCATCACCTGGCCTGATACGAATTTGATGATATCCGCTCTTCAGATCAATCTTTGAAAAGATAGTAGCTCTGCTCAATTGATCTAACAAATCATCAAGTCTCGGCATTGGAAATCTGTATCGGACTGTGATTTTATTCAATGCTCTACTATCTGTGCACATCCTCCACGTTCCATCCTATTTGGGTACCAATAAAGCTGGTACAGCACAAGGACTTAAACTCTCCTGCACGTGCCCCTGTTCAAGCAACTCTTCCACTTGCCTTCGCAACTCCTCATGCTCTTTCGGACTCATTCTGTAGTGTGGTCTGTGAGGTAGCACAGCTCCTGGAACAAGATCAATTTGATGTTGAATGTCCCTCAACGGCGGTAACTTCGTTGGTAACTCCTCTGGAAATACATCCTCAAATTCTTTCAAAACTGGCTTTGCTTCTTCTGGAATCTCAACCACTTCATTGCTCTCTCGCCCAATCAACAAAAACTCTTCTGGCTCCTCTTCAACTTCTTTAACAAACTCCTTCAAGGTTAATAAAGTTTTCAGCTCTTCAATTTCCTCCAGTTTGTTTTCTTCCTGTTGTCGCTTCTTCGGAACTAGAGTAATCTTCGTGCCTTCAAACATAAAGCTATAACTGTTGGTACGTCCGTCATGTTGCACCGCCCTATCATACTGCCACGGTCTACCCAGCAACAAATGACATACGTCCATGTCTACCACATCGCACCAGATTTCGTCTTTATATTTCTTCCCAATTGAAAAATTCACACAAGCCCTTCGTCCAACCTTCACCTCCCCGCCTTTTCTCAACCAAGCCAACTTGTACGGTTTCGGATGTTTCTCAGTCTTCAATGCCAACTTCCTCACAGCCTCTGACGAAATTATATTATCACAGCTTCTAGCATCAATAACAAATTTGCAAACTTTCCCCAGAATAGTGCATGTCGACTGAAATATATTGCTCCTCAACCAACTACAATCCTCCTCTAGCTTTGGTATCAAACAAGACCTTCTCAACATCAGATTACAACCTTCGTCTCCCGACACTTCTTCTTCCTCCTCATCAGGCGGTGAATTGGAACATTCAGCTTCTCCATCCTCATCCTCAACCTCCGCTATCATAGCTCTCTTCTTTGGCTTTGGACATTCGCTACTTTTGTGGCCCATTTCTTGGCAATTATAACACTTGAAACCATTATTGACTTTCATCTTCCCAACCTCATTCACAACTGGCTTTGTAATAGCCTTAGAAACATTTGCACTGCTACTAGCCCCTTTTACTAGATTGTTGGAATTTGGAAACACACCACCACCTCGTCTACCCTGCTTCTCCCAAGCTAACGCTTTCTGATGTGCTTCAGCAACAGATCTGGGATCAAACATATTCACCATATCCTGTATCTACATTCTCAACCCTCCAACAAATCTAGCTGTCAGCTGTTCTTCTGTTTCCATAATATCATTCCTCGCAATAAGCTGATAAAACTCATCTGCGTAATCATTAACAGTCTTTGTGCCCTGCCTCAAGTTCTGCAAACGTTGATACATCAGAGATTGATAATTGTAAGGTAGGAACATTGCTTTCATCAATTTCTTCATCTTCTCCCAAGATTCAACCTTTGACTTCCCCATTCGTTCACGTGTAAGTTTGGTTTGCTGCCACCATGCCAAAGCTCTACCCCTCAACCTTGTAGCAACCAACTTCACTCTACGATGTTCTGGAACTTCCTTGAAGTCAAAAATCTCTTCAACATTAGCCACCCAATCTAGAAACTCCTCCGCTTGCATACCACCCTTGAATTCAGGAATTTCAGTTTTCATCCCCGACTCCCACTTGTGATCATACTCAGAGTAATTTCTTCCTTGGCCTCGTCTTTGTCCTCTAACACTACCATCGTCATACTCCTCTTCAAAATCAATTGTATATCGATGTCGATCCTGACCACCAACATCTCTACTACCATCACGTCTACCACCAACATCCCTTCGATCTCCATTCCTCCGATCTCGACTATTCACATTCCGATCACCAACATTTCTATAAGAGTCTCGACTCATACTTCTATGATCATTATCGATACTTCTCTCTCGATTTGAATGTGGCGAAACTCTATTTCCCCCATGGTTAGATTCAGGTGAAACCCTTCTCTGATTTTGATTCATCTCTAACATCATCTTCTCTAATCGTCCAATTCCTTCATTAAGCTTCTCACTAAAATTTTCGTTAATTCTTTGCTCCATCTCATCAGCTTCTTCTCTTCGATACAAAGCTTCTACATTTTGGTGACGATTAGCTCTTCTCGGCGGCATGGTTGATTACTTCACAAACTCTACAATTCTCGGCTTGGTCTAAGCAAAAGATACCAAATGATGTATGGCCTAACTTCCCTTAGCTCGGATCCGACTTATGCTAACTCGTCCACTTCAAAATTTCAACTCCTCTTTGGCGCGTAAACAACCACGGCCAAATTCAAACACTTCTCCAACTTTCGATCTAAAACGATATGGATCAAAATCTCCAACCTTGTTGCAAATTATGATGAACACGATGAACAACCACTTCTCCCAAAAGATATAGATCCGATCTCCAAACTTCAAAAGTATGCACACACTTCAACTAGTTGTTCTCGGCCTTGATCAAACCTCCACTTCGACTTCAAATTCTTCAAGATGATTGGCTCCAAGACTCGATTTAGCTATGATTGGCCAAAACAAGCTCTGATACCAAATGGTGCAGCAGCGGAAATAACAAAATGATGATTCTGTGAAATTAGCGATCGATGGATTGAAGAATACTGAAATGCCCAAATTCATTGATCCGAAGATACCGAATTCTAGCTATCCCGAACACGTTGATCGCGCACGATACCGGGTTCAAAGATTTGCGATTCTTCGCATGTTGATCTAGCGCACTAGATTCCGTGAATCGGCTTCTGCAGTCGTTGAATCGAGCGCACTCGATTAACCGAAAGAGGAGATAGGAGATTAGACTCAACTACCAATTTGGTGAAAGCACAAAGCTAACAAAACAAGAGTTTTATTTCAAATCAACTAAACTATTACAAATGAGACACACGGCCTATTTATAGGCGAACAACTCCTCATGACACAAATTTGTACAACATATAAGTCGGTTCCGACTTAAGACACCCTCCGACTTACGACTTAAGTAAGACACACGACCTACAAACAGACGACTTAAAAACAAATGCGATCTACGACTTAACAAACAGAAATTACATCACTTAGGTCGTTGCCGACCTAACAACTTCTCACGACTCAACTTAGGTCGTACGCGACCTAAAACAAACGATTTACGACTTATACTCTAGTAGCGATCTATCTCAAGTGGCTTTGCAGAATCAATGGCCTGGACTAAAGCGGCATAAGAATTTACGGCTTCAGCTTCAACGACTTATCTCTTGACTCGTTAGGTCGTTCACGACCTAACGCTTCACCAATTTGCTCTGTTTTCTCATTGCGTAACTCAGTAGGTCGTTCAGGCGACTTAAGGGACTCGTTAACTCGCAAGTCTTCACCAAGTCGCTGCCGAGTTACACTAGGTCGTTGGGGCGACTTAAGGTTTTCACTAAGTCAGTCACGACTTATGGCTACGTTAGGTCGGTCACGACTTATGCCTTCAACTTTGTTAAGTCGGTCACAACTTATGGCTACGTTAGGTCGGTCACGACTTATGCCTTCAACTTTGTTAAGTCGGTCACGACTTAAGCCTTGGAAAATTATAGCTTGGCCTGCATCACCTATCCATCAGTCTTTATCATGCCATCATATCGCAATCGAATGTTGAATGAATGAAACACCTATAGCATGACTTATAGGACCCTGCTTCCCTTGCTCAGAAGTTTTGCCCTGATCTGAGTGAAATTTTCAAATCAGTACCGACATAAGTAGGTCGGTACCGAGCTGAATCTTGGACCCCTTTTTGCTTATTTGACTTTCACTTAAACTCTTCTTCCCAAGCCTAAATCCTACTACCCAAATTGTCTATCTCCCTAGTTCAGGTCGATACCGACCTGAACACCTTACCAAATTTTGGCCTTCGATTTCCAAGCTTCACTTTACTCTTTTGTCATTCCAGTGCTCAACCCGAAACATCCCTATGTTTTTCTCCAAGCAAGCCCAAAGCACACCCCAAAGTGAATAACCATCGACCTAAAGCTCCACCATCGACCTGTTTCAGGTGTTAGATACCAGAATCCACCGGAGTGAAATTTCATGCGACTTGAACTGTTGGCTCCTCCCTTACTCCAGAGCCCCTCCTCCAAGTGTCATCCAATTCTGATCACTTTTTCCTTCTATTTTGATAATTCGACAACCACTATCCCGACTACGTAAAAGCACTAGCAAACTATATCTAAGCACAACATACCAAACTAAAATATCATCCATATACATCCATACACACATGTAATCCATCAAAACGTGACAATCATACAAATCATAATCTGGATTTAACTTTTACACTAGCATGTCAATATGACCACAAGGGAATGAAAAACCATTTAAAACCATTTTAAATCACTTTAATTTCAACCATAAACAGGTATAAAGATGTGATTTTAGTTAGAAAACATTTTAGGATCAAAATCATGTTAAAACTTCTAATTTAACTGTATAAACATGCATAGGATAGTGAGAGGTCAATGACCACCCACCAAATACCAATTTTCCCTCATAGATTCGAGATGAACAATAAAGAAAGTTCAATTCCTAAGCACCAAAGTGATAGATCTACAATCTCCTTTGCTAATTACCCTTCTAATGATGATTTGGCTAAGATCGGTAGAAAAACGAGATGATTTTTGAAGATATTAGTGTCAATGAAGGCTTAGAACAGCTTTGGAAAAGATGAAAATGACTTGGAATGGTCCCATCAGTCCCTTTAGGCTCCAATCCGAAAATAGGTTACTGGGCCTAAGTATGGATCAACTTAATTACCCAATAACACTGGTCAGCAATAGCCATAACTTTCTAATGGTAAGTCTATTTTATTGTTATGACCACCCTATGGTATGAGAAATCATCATCCTAAAGCAAAGGTAGTGGTTTTCAGACCCTAATTCGGCTCATATCAAAAGGTATCGTTTATACAATATTTTTAGGGTCAAAATGGTCACATAACAATTCGATAAAAATCATAGATGTGGAAAATGTCCCTAAGAACCATTTTCCAAAATTTTTGAGTCATACAATCTTATATGAATTAAATAATAACATTTTACAATCATCCAATACATAAAATATAGGTCATTACACTACTTTTAAATTATCGCGTAACTTGACTTTGAGTTTTGGCATATTTATGTTAAAATTGAACTTCTAAATGATGATTTTAGAAAAGATTGTTTACACACAATAGCCAAAATGACTCAAAGACAGTGAGAGCGATACCAAGGCTTGTGGAATTTTTGATATGATCCAAGAGCAGATACAACAACAGTGGTTGAGCAAGTACTTTGAAAAAATAATAAAATAGTTTGATTGTACTCGAAATGCAGGGGAACCATGTGTTTGTAAGAAAGAAAATTGAAGGTACTAAATCATTTCTATTACTATAAGTAAATATCGTACTACTAATTATTAATAATGTATCCGTGTTAAAATTCTCAATGAAGGATTTGAAAGAAACATCATTTATATTTAGTAGAAAAGATTGTTGAGATTGTCCCAATATATGTACACAAACACCATATTAAAATGTTTAATTTGGAGCATATAATGTAGATCCCTTATGCTTCAACAATAATAATCATCAATTAGTCGATCTTTCTCCTTCTTTTTCCTACTCAAGACTTCTGCCTGTTGCTTTTTTCTTCAATGCCTTTGCCCTAATTTTGATTTTTCATGATTTCTTTCATCATGATAGAGAATTTTTGGTTTTTAAATTTTGGCTTCTGGTTTTGCGATTGATTTATAGTGGAGCTCACTTTCATGAGTTACATCCTCTGCCTTCCAGCTCCAGCGCTGGTGTTGGTCGTGTGCCAATGGTAGGAACTTCTTCTCCTGTGATTCCTATACCTCTCAACCCTTCACCTAATGTGCTTCCTCCTATTCGACCTATTGATTGTGCTTCAATCCCTTTGTTTAGAAGCTTTCAGACACCTCCTTTTTCTGATCCACATGCCTATCCAGATCCATTGCTATCACAGGTAATTCCTGGCCCAGCATCTATACCTACTTATGCTACTTTTGCTTCGATTTATGATGAAAACAATAGTTGTTATGGAAATGTTGTTGGAAAATCCAAATCAGTTAATGGGTTGTGCTCTTTATTTAAGAAGAGGCTTGGAAATTCTGGGTAATTTCCCCCAAAGTGGCATGTTGTTGATTTTACCGATAAATCAATCTAGCCGCCAAAAGAAATAACTGGCGTGGGTATCACGTTTTAGAAAGATTATCTGGTTGTTTTCTTTTTGGATGAGGTTCTGCATTTCTCTATTATGAAAAAACATATTCCAGGTTTGTGGCGTTTGCTTGGTTCTGTCAACGTAAAGTGTGAAAACTCGATGTATTTTATCAAATTTTCGTGCCCCCAAGATAGATCTCGTATTTTGGAATTAAAAACTATTATTATCGATAGAAAAGTTCTTATCATTACCCAATCGAGCCCTTTTGTTGACCTTGCTTGTGAACAGGTCTTATCTACTACCGTTTAGGAGCATATCTCCAATATTCCTTCAATTTTCCAATCACTCAAAGGAGTAAATTGGATTGCCAACAATATTGGTCAATTGATTTGTTTTGACATTTTCACTGAGCATAGGTAGTTCCTCTCCTATGCCAAAGCTCTAATTGTGATTACTCCATCTAGGTAGTTGTCGACTCATATTCCCATCTCCCTTACCGAGGATAGGGTAGCCTACATAAACGTCTCGTACTAGTGGAAGTCACCTATTTGTGATCATTATCATTAGCCATATAATTTCATCCTGTCCCCATTTTGGAGCTGGGCCGGATAGCCTCCCCCTAAGAATCCACTTCCAAAAGTTCCGACTAGGCGTTGGCAAATTAAAGATTCGTCATCCCTCGCACCAACCCTTGCATTTTGACATACCCTATTTCTCTCCTTCTGTCCCCTAGGCTGGCCCTCCCTCGACCATGATGCCTCTGCCTCCTCTTACCACTGTGATGCCTCCTCTCCCTCTTGGTTTGGCTCCATCCCTCAGTTCCCTTATTTTGTGCCTCAAAGAAGAAATTAATTGATGCTCTACATTTCGATCTACCTATAGCTGAGGGCATTACACATGAACTCTTTGAAAAGTTAGCCGAAGGTTCTCAGCTGACATGGTGTAGTAAGTTAGGAACTTGGACTCATAAGGAAATTGGTTTATGTTACCATTTGAAACAGATGATATTCTCAAAGTGGGTTTTGGTCAACGAGAAAGATGAATGAGAGCTCTACTACAAACTTATGGATGATGAGCTAGTCCTCTTAATGATGGTGAGTACGGAGAAAACAACGAGGAGATTTTAATTACTTTAGATTGGGACCGAAAATATATTTTCTCGCCATGTACTCTTGGATTTTGTCCTGAGCTTATTAGCTAGTTTCACAGATGCATAGGATTTTAGATAGGATATCTTCCTGGTTATTGCCTAGTTTGCAAATACATGTTGATGTACTTGGTGTATTAAGCGAATTATCAAAATTAGGTAAATTCACTAAATAGTAGTAAATAGTATTCTCAGGTATTCACGAAATACTAGAGAACTGTTTATGGTAAAAATGAACTTCTTATGAAGAATTGTTCGAAATTAATCTAAATAAGTGGCATCAAGGATAATAAGTCAATCTTAAATTCATCTTCAACCTTATTTAAGGTGCTTTAAGCTTGAAACGTTCCAAACTAGAAGTTATGGTGGATTCATCTATAGTTGCTAAGTACATTGCCTTTAGTAATGCTACAACTAAAGCAATATATATATATATATATATATATATATATATTTGCACAAATTTATAAGAGAGCTAGGGCTTTCCCACTATTGAGAATCCAATAATGTATTGTGATAACAATAATGCAATATAGGTTGTAGAGGAAAACAACAACTTGATAAGAGGTCGAGACATGTTCTCCATAATTAACATGTGATAAAAGAGTTCATTGGTGGGGAAGAATAACCGAAATATAGACATGAAATAATAATATCGCAGATCCATTCACTAAGGCCCCTTCTTGGTCTAACTTAGATAGACAAATCGAAGGTATGGGATTAGACCAAGGATTGAACTAAGGACTTTAATGTAGTTTACGAGATTAAAAACAATATTAATAGAGATTTTACCTTAAATCAAACCCTAAATATTTAAGTTATATAGTGATGATGAAAGGAATATGTGTATAAAATGTCATTATTAGGTGAGCTTATAAAATAGATTGGAAATTAAATTTTATCTAAATGATCTATAAGCTTTGAATTTATCATCGAGACTGTGCTTCACTTAAGCCCATACATGCTTTAATATTTAAATAGCTTAAATGTTGATTAAGGATAGAGTTTGTACCAGAGAGTCAACATAACCGAGTTGTTAGTTATTTCTAAATTCAACCAATGTAAAATTAATTTGTAAATGTTATAAACTAATAACAAAATTAAATAAAAATATTTTATTAAATTTTTAATGACATTTAATTATTTATTTAAAGGCTGAAAATTTATTTAAAACGATGTATAAACATTGTGCATTGAATTAATTAATAAATGGATTTGGATAAAAGAATTAAATAAATGGTTTAAATGTAAAATCATTTTTGATCTGTTATTTGGAAGCCTAAACTAGCCAGTATGGTAGTTGGCCATGCTACGGGAGAGTGTAGGCTAGGGTTTTGAAATATGGGATGATCAATGATTGATTGGAAGATGGAAATTGTTATACATGGCCCAAAATGTCTATAAATAGATCTCTTTCTCTCAAACCCCAGATATAAGAGAACACCCTAACCCTAGTCTTGAACAAAGAAAAAGAAAACATTGGTGTGATGACCCTGAAATCGGCCTTCGAAAATCGGCACTCGTACTTCACTTGTACTCAAAATGCCGCAGATTCAAGCGCCGAATCTGGTTCACCGGAGCTTATAACACCATTAAGTATAACAACACAGCGGCAGAAAGAAATAGATGATATCAATATATATAACATTGATACAGTGACAGATACAATATGATACAACAGAATGATATAATAGATATCAATATACATCAGAGATATGATACAACAAATAGCAGCGGAAAGAAAATAGATAACACCAACAGCGGATAGAATATCTCCAATAGAATGCTCCAATCCATAGCTAGCGGAAAGCAAGGTCAGTCGTCCAAGGACTGACTAGCTCCAGATAATCTACTCAACCTGAATATCTGAGAAACCCAGCTCTAGACTGCCCGTGTGGAAAAAATTTGGGTACCCAGAGTTTAGGAAGGGAACAATAAACTCCGGATCAGTCATGGGACTGGTATGAGCAAACAAAACAGTTTATCTTTAAAACAAACCACAAAAGGATTTTTTAAAACATTGAATCCACAATGCTTTTGGAAAATGAAACTACCATATGACCTCCCGCAACACACACAATGCAAACGCAGAATTGGAGGAGATTTCTTCTTATGATAGTCAAACATGCTTACTACGCAAAAACTCTTTTGATATTATTACTAGTGCATAGTGGAAAACATTTCGAAAGTATAATATCAATCTTAGCCGACATACAACCATTATTGTATGCCTACTATAGCTACCATCTAAACAGTGGTGACCACCATAAGTAAATGGCAGGTTCTACAACTAAAATCGTACAGGGTTCGTATTGTTTCTTTGGATTTCCAACAAATGGCCAGGCAATGGAACTTCCTTACACCAAAATGGAAACGCCTCTAGAAAGACGCCCCGGATCCTAACCGGATCTCTGCAAACAAGGCCGACGCTACCTCACGCTGTACAGCTGTAACTAGGTAACTAACACACAAGTCATGTCATCCCCCGGTCGTTACCGACCTTTATTCCGGGATCCCGATCACAAAAGCAACAACCACAAAGTATAATCAACATAGGTAAAATATCTGGGCTCCATACCATGATATCACCCGTTATCCAGAAGGAAATGACATACCCTAGGGGCGCTACCCCTAAAATCCTTTGCCGCAACATTCCTATTTCGACCATTACCGGGTTGTGAGGCTCGACGAAGTCTCGTTCACAAAGCTACGCTTTTTCACAAAGCCACGCTTTGATCAACAAATGATCAACAGCACTTCGTATGCCACATTACCAAATTGGGAATGTATCACTAGTAACCATCAACTACATAACCTCTGAGCTCGTACGTCTCAGAGAAGGGTGTTAAGCTAAGAGAATAAATTCTCCGCCACCAACAGAAATGTGTTTGATAGAAACCAGCTTTACATCTCAAAGTGTAACGTCAGAGACACATCCATACAAGTCTGTTCCGGGTTCGAACAAAACCGAAGGCAATTCCGAAGAAGCCCTTGCAAATCCGGGTATTCACAATCCCGATCGGATTTCCCATCACTTAGGGAATCTCTATATCGTAGCTACTCAGTGCAGAGACAATCGATAGGTCATCCTATCGCTCTCGCAAATACCCGGTCTTCACCACCGGTCTTCAAATGCTATCCATAACGTCGTATCATTATTCGGAATGGGTTATATGACACGAAGGTCCTTTCCCGGCTAAACCGAATAACGAGCGCAATTAAAAATCATATGGATACTGGGGTCTCAGTTAAATCATAGCTTAAAGCCCAAAACTTTTCATTCGAATGGTTAAAACAAATTACCATTTCCAATCTTTTAACAAAAAGATTCATTTCAAAAACCTTCAATGGTTTAAACAATTTCCACACTTTTAATCTTTCAAAACAAAAAGATTCAATTCACAAAGTTCACCCCGTTCATAAAGATTCATTCATGGATTTCAAAACAATTTCCATTTCACTTGGATTAACTCGTTAAATCTTTAAATCAAGATTTAACTTATAGCTTTCAAAACAATTTCATTTCAAATGGTTTAAACAAATCACCATTTTAAATCTGTTAAAAATAAACAGATTCAATTCATAGCTTTCAAAACAATTCTATTTCAAGTTGGATTAACTCATCCGGTCTTTGAATCAAAGACTCATTTCATAGTTTTCAAAACATTTCAATTCCATTTTAAACTTGAAAACCTTCCGACACAATTTGGAAATCCTTTCTTAAAAATGAAAGCTATTATTATTTGAAACCAAGTAGTTTTCATTTCGGAAAAATCCAATTATATTTACACGAGTTAAAACCCTTGAATTAAATTTAAATTCCCAAATCATTACCTTTAAAATGGTTTAACCCATATATAACTTGTACAACATCTTTAATCCCTAGTTTCAAATCATAGAATTCAATTTCACACTTGAATTCAAATTTAAATCAAATTATTTAAATTTCAAGATATCCAAAATATCTTTAAAACTCCTTTTAAAAGCTTTTCATATTAAACCCCAATTTCCAATTCAAAATCAATTGAAATTAAAAATTTCAATTTCAAAAACATTAAATTTAAATCATCTGTGATTTAACCGATTTCCACGTGAAATCCATATTTGTGTGTGTATGGTGTAGTCCAGGGGTTTCACACACAATAGTGCAACAACATTCAATCATCATAGATCAAATACAGAAATATAATTGATAAGCGGTATTAAATATAACGCTTATCGTTCATTCACAGATCACAGATATATATATATATATATATCACAAATAATCAATGACATTCATCCCAGATAAATAAATTACAGATCACAACACAAATTAGGATGTATCACAAAGCATCATATATCAGGGATATCGAACAATCAAATCGTCTAATAGAATCCAAATATCCATAGATAAGGTCAATTTATTTATCTAATTTAATTAAATCAGATTAGTCTCTAATCCTGGTTAATCAACATCAATAAATTACAAATCACTTTGATTAATTATTCTTTAATCATTTATTAATTAACCCTTAATAATAAATTAATTAACCTTTAATTATAATTCATCAACATTTATTTATTAATTAATCAACCTTAATTAATTAATCACATAATTAATTATCCTCTAATTAATTATTCTTTAATTACTTGGTTAATCAAACTTAAATTATTAACAAATTTACCTTAATTACTTTTATTAAGTAATTCACTTCAAGTAATTAATTTCCTTTAACTTTAAACTTTAAAAGTTAATTAACCATTAAAACATTCTTTATATCAATTAACTTCTTCAATATTATTAAGTTTATCTAAAATAAACTTTTTAAAAAGAATAAAGGCTATGTATATTTTAACCCATTTTAAACTTGGTTAATTTAAAAACAATTTTTATTTAAAACCTTCTTAACCAATTTTAAACTTTAGACAACATCTAACATTGAAAGAAAATTGGTTTAACAAAATTTATTTCCAATAAATTGATTTTATTTTAAAGTTTGAAACTGTTTTTATATAAAAATCAACAGACCCGAGACAAATCTCGTTCTACCCGAGCTTGACCCCGAGTAAAACCACGTTCCTACCTGCTTCGAGAAAAACTCTAGTTTTCACGTGCTTGACTCCGAGACTCGTTCTACTTCCCAAATCCTTCAAAGCACAGATATATACATATGCACGTACACGTGCACCAACGCCACGACCAGCTCCGATCAACGCTGCAGCCAATCACACGTCACCGATGATCTCCCCGAGCCTCTCGATCACCAAGGTTGATCATTTTCATCGTTATTCAAAATCGAGCATACGAGCACCTATCTGGAACCAACCTCGATCCATAAATCCACCTCGACTTGGCCATTTCCGAACACCTGAAGCTCCGCCGCCTCGACAATGGCGTCACCGAAAACCCAACTCCGTTTTCCTCCTCAACCGATCACTTCCAACTCATCCTCGCAGACAAAATCGACTAATTTCCATCGTTGACCAAAATGGGTTATTAAACCCTACAACTCCTCCGTCCGGCCTCCCTGGTGGCTTAAAAACCTCGTCACCATTTTTGCTCGAACCCCTGAGTCCCCAGCCTGCTCCAGCTTCAAACTCGACGACCAACATTAAGCCGATCGCCAGAAAATACCAAAAGTTCCAAAACCGTTCAACTCGTGATCTCTCCCTATTTATAATCTTAAAAATCTTGAAATGTTTATCAAAAATCCTTATATTGTAATACAAATCTGATCGTAACACCAAAACAGGAAATTATAATTATTGACTTTCTGACTTATATATATTTTTCACTATAATTTATCTTTTCACAATATTTACTAAAGATTTTTACCTGAAACTATTTTTGGAAATAAAATTACATTATTTCAAGCATTTTCTTTTCAATGACCAAAGCCAGAAAGAGATTAGAGAAGGAGAATTTGATTTTTTATGCATCTTGATTAACCTGTTAATACCAAACAGAGCATCCATATATGTATACCCAAACATGTGCAGGTATATACACCTAGTACTTCACTATATTCAAGCAAAATATATCCATGCAAATCATATTTACCATATCACTTCACAAATTAACTCATGCAACAACATATAAACAGATTAAACCTTTTTAAAACAGAAGTTTACTCACTGTTGTTTGAAGAAAGAACAGAGTTCTTTTGAACCAGAATTGAAACAGGCTTTTTAATGAATCAGGCTATGAATAGCTAGCTGAAATCTTACTCATTTGAATTGATTTCCAGGCAAGTTGATAATGTTTGTATGATTTCCAGGCTTGAAGTTGTTTTGTTGGTTTGTTTGGAGAAACTTCACTTTGATTTTGTTTTGTTGTTGAAGTTTGAAGTTTGTTTTAGTTTAAAGATGATGTTTACTTCAGTTTAGAATGGACGAATTAATTAATGAAGAGTTGGTGTATAAGAAGAAAGCGCACAAGTTAAAATATTGTTTTGTACAATACTGGTTATACATTTTGTACAACATTGCAGAGATAATTTTCTTCTTTTGGTGGCTGATATGCATCTATATTGTATGCTAAGATGTCTTGCATTAATTGAGTTGTACAAATATATGTATTTGCTTTCCTTTCGGCTGATAATGTTGTATGTACTTAAAGATGCAAACATTCCATGCTAATGTACCTTGTGTTTCTTTTGCAAGCTTTTGCATATATTTATCTTATTGTCTTGTTGTCTGGTTGCTAGTGTTTGAGATATAAATATGTGCTTTGTTTTACAAGTGTGGTCTGGTTGCTAGTGTTTGAGATGTAAATATTGGATTTTATTTTTATTTGTATTATTACTTTGCAATGTAAATGAAATTCTATTTTGTACTATTTTGTATTAATTTATTAATATGATATTGAGATTTATTTATTTACCTTATATTTTATAAAACTATATATATATACATATATTCATTTTAAAATATAGATGAATTTCTATATTTAATTTCATTGTTAAAATTTTAACCAATTCATATTTCTATATCCTATATAATTTGTATCTTTATTTTTAAACCATTTCTTTAAATTTAAATTCAAATCCAATATATATATATATAAATCCAAATCCACTCATATACGCACATATACATATATATTCACATATATATACAATTTCTAAATTTAAAATGATTTATACCAAATTTATTTGAGTTCGGGGAAACTCGCATCCATTTATCCATTAATTTAACAATTTTAATTCAAAAATTAAATTAATTATCAGTTTAAATATTTATAAAATCCGGGGTCGTTACAGACTTCCCCCCTTAAAAGAATTTCGTCCTCGAAATTTGACAAGGAGACACAAAGGTAGATGAAGAATGTTTTATCAAATCAAACTGAACATATATTCTGCATTTGGCTTACCAAATCAGAATATCAATAATAGATACAAAAACGAATCTATTTAACACTCCACAAAATACTCGGTTTATCTAGATCTACGAAATATACAGTGGCATCGGTTAGTTCAAATGGATAACTAACCATTCGTAGAACATATCGGGACCCAAAGAATAGATAGATATATGGATACAATTTCAAAACTTTTAGTTAGAACTAAAGTATACCTATCAACCATAGCAATCAAAGCAACCAATTCATTCAAACAACAATTTTTTGGCTTATTTGGAGTTTATGTCCCATACAAATATATCAAATCTTCTTCCTGGATCTACCAGAAACTATCGAAGAATTTGAAAAAATGACGAACAAAAGAGATTGATAGAGAAAAAGTTTGCTTCCTTGTTGTTACAGGGTATTGACCATTTATAGTCGTATTCCCCTGTCCCCTATCTCATCCTCTTCTAGCACTCATACTTACTATCAGTAGATAGCAAGAGAATTTACTGAGGCATTCGAATAGATATCTGAGAATTACTCATTCTAGGGTATACTTCACCCTATCTCTAATGAGCTACTTAATGTGTTATACTCCTGAGCTAAAGTTCAACCTTCAGCTCTGATACCAAATGTGATGACCCTGAAATCGACCTTCGAAAATCGGCACCCGTACTTCACTTGTACTCAAAATGCTGCAGATTCAAACGCCGAATCTGGTTCACCGAAGCTTATAACACCATTAAGTATAACAACACAGCGGCAAAAAGAAATAGATGATATCAATATATATAACATTGATACAATGACAGATACAAAATCTGATGCAATATGATATAACAGAATGATACAACAGATATCAATATACATCAGAGATATGATACAACAAATAGCAGTGGAAAGAAAATAGATAACACTAGCAGCGGATAGAATATCTCCAATAGAATGCTCCAATCCATAGCTAGCGGAAAGCAAGGTCAGTCGTCCAAGGACTGACTAGCTCTAGATAATCTACTCAACCTGAATATCTGAGAAACCCAACTCTAGACTGCTCGTGTGGAAAAATTTTGGGCACCAAGAGTTTAGGAAGGGAACAATAAACTCCGGATCAGTCATGGGACTGGTATGAGCAAACAAAACAGTTTATCTTTAAAACAAACCACAAAAGGAGTTTTTTAAACATTGAATCCGCAATGCATTTGGAAAATGAAACTACCATAAGACCTCCCGCCACACACACAATGCAAACGCAGAATTGGAGGAGATTTCTTCTTATGATAGTCAAACATGCTTACTACGCAAAAACTCTTTTGATATTATTACTAGTGCATAGTGGAAAACATTTCGAAAGTATAATATCAATCTTAGCCGACATACAACCATTATTGTATGCCTACTATAGCTACCATCTAAACAGTGGTGACCACCATAAGTAAATGGCAGATTCTACAACTAAAACCGTACAGGGTTCGTATTGTTTCTTTGGATTTCCAACAAATGGCCAGGCAAAGGAACTTCCTTACACCAAAATGGAAACGCCTCTGGAAAGATGCCTCGGATCCTAAACGAATCTCTGCAAACACAAGGCCAACGCTACCTCACGCTGTATAGCTGTAACTAGGTAACTAACACACAAGTCATGTCATCCCCCGGTCGTTACCGACCTTTATTCCGGGATCCCGATCACAAAGCAACAACCACAAAGTATAATCAACATAGGTAAAATATCTGGGCTCCATACCATGATATCACCCGTTATCCAGAAGGAAATGACATACCCTAGGGGCGCTACCCCTAAAAACCTTTGCCGCAACATTCCTGTTTCGAACATTACCGGGTTGTGAGGCTCGACGAAGTCTCATTCACAAAGCTACGCTTTTTCACAAAGCCACGCTTTTTCACAAAGCCACGCTTTGATCAACAAATGATCAACAGCACTTCGTATGCCACATTACCAAATTGGGAATGTATCACTAGTAACCATCAACTACATAACCTCTGAGCTCGTACATCTCAGAGAAGGGTGTTAAGCTAAGAGAATAAATTCTCCGCCACCAACAGAAATGTATTTGATAGAAACCAACTTTACATCTCAAAGTGTAACGTCAGACACACATCCATACAAGTCTGTTCCGGGTTCGAACAGAACCGAAGGCACTTCCGAAGAAGCCCTTACAAATACGGGTATTCACAATCCCAATCGGATTTCCCATCACTTAGGGAATCTCTATACCGTAGCTACTCAGTGCAGAGACAATCGATAGGTCATCCTATCGCTCTCGCAAATACCCGGTCTTCACCACCGGTCTTCAAATGCTATCCATAACGTCGTATCATTATTCGGAATGGGTTATATGACACGAAGGTCCTTTCTCGGCTAAACCGAATAACGGGCACAATTAAAAATCATATGGATACTGGGGTTTTAGTTAAATCACAGCTTAAAGCCCAAAACTTTTCATTCAAATGGTTAAAACAAATTACCATTTCCAATCTTTTAACAAAAAGATTCATTTCAAAAACCTTCAATGGTTTAAACAATTTCCACACTTTTAATCTTTCAAAACAAAAAGATTCAATTCACAAAGTTCACCCCGTTCACAAAGATTCATTCATGGATTTCAAAACAATTTCCATTTCACTAGGATTAACTCGTTAAATCTTTAAATCAAGATTTAACTTATAGCTTTCAAAACAATTTCATTACAAATGGTTTAAACAAATCACCATTTTAAATCTGTTAAAAATAAACAGATTCAATTCATAGCTTTCAAAACAATTCTATTTCAAGTTGGATTAACTCATCCAGTCTTTGAATCAAAGACTCATTTCATAGTTTTCAAAACATTTCAATTCCATTTTAAACATGAAAACCTTCCGACACAATTTGGAAATCCTTTCTTAAAAATGAAAGCTATTATTATTTGAAACCAAGTAGTTTTCATTTTGGAAAAATCCAGTTATATTTACACCAGTTAAAACCCTTGAATTAAATTCAAATTCCCAAATCATTACCTTTAAAATGGTTTAACCCATATATAACTTGTACAACATCTTTAATCCCTAGTTTCAAATCATAGAATTCAATTTCACACTTGAATTCAAATTTAAATCAAATTATTTAAATTTCAAGATATCCAAAATATCTTTAAAACTCCTTTCAAAAGCTTTTCATATTAAACCCCAATTTCCAATTCAAAATCAATTGAAATTAAAAATTTCATTTTCAAAAACATTAAATTTAAATCATCTATGATTTAACCGATTTCCACGTGAAATCCATATTTGTGTGTGTATGGTGTAGTCCAGGGCTTTCACACACAATAGTGCAACAACATTCAATCATCACAGATCAAATACAGAAATTTAATTGATAAGCGGTATTAACTATAACGCTTATCGTTCATTCACAGATCACAGATATATATATCACAAATAATCAATGACATTCATCCCAGATAAATAAATTACAGATCATAACACAAATTAGGATGTATCACAAAGCATCATATATCAGGGATATCGAACAATCAAATCGTCCAATAGAATCCAAATATCCATAGATAAGGTCAATTTATTTATCTAATTTAATTAAATCAGATTAGTCTCTAATCCTGGTTAATCAACATCAATAAATTACAAATCACTTTGATTAATTATTCTTTAATCATTTATTAATTAACCCTTAATAATAAATTAATTAACCTTTAATTATAATTCATCAACATTTATTTATTAATTAATCAACCTTAATTAATTAATCACATAATTAATTATCCTCTAATTAATTATTCTTTAATTACTTGGTTAATCAAACTTAAATTATTAACAAATTTACCTTAATTACTTTTATTAAGTAATTCACTTCAAGTAATTAATTTCCTTTAACTTTAAACTTTAAAAGTTAATTAACCATTAAAACATTCTTTATATCAATTAACTTCTTCAATATTATTAAGTTTATCTAAAATAAACTTTTAAAAAAGAATAAAGGCTATGTATATTTTAACCCATTTTAAACTTGGTTAATTTAAAAACAATTTTTATTTAAAACCTTCTTAACCAATTTTAAACTTTAGACAACATCTAACATTGAAAGAAAATTGATTTAACAAAATTGATTTCCAATAAATTGATTTTATTTTAAAGTTTGAAACTGTTTTTATATAAAAATCAACAGACCCGAGACAAATCTCGTTCTACCCGAGCTTGACCCCGAGTAAAACCACGTTCCTACCTGCTTCGAGAAAAACTCTCGTTTTCACGTGCTTGACTCCGAGACTCGTTCTTCTTCCCAAATCCTTCAAAGCACAGATATATACATATGCACGTACACATGCACCAACGCCACGACCAGCTCCGATCAACGCTGCAGCCACCCACACGTCACCGATGATCTCCCCGAGCCTCTCGATCACCCAGGTTGATCATTTTCATCGTTATTCAAAATCGAGCATACGAGCACCTATCTGGAACCAACCTCGATCCATAAATCCACCTCGACTTGGCCATTTCTGACCACCTGAAGCTCCACCACCTCGACAATGGCGTCACCGAAAACCCAACTCCGTTTTCCTCCTCGACCGATCACTTCCAGCTCATCCTCGCAGACGAAATCGACTAATTTCCATCGTTGACCAAAATGGGTTATTAAACCCTACAACTCCTCCGTCCGGCCTCCCTGGTGGCTTAAAAACCTCGACACCATTTTTGCTCGAACCCCTGAGTCCCCAGCCTGCTCCAGCTTCAAACTCGACGACCAACATTAAGCCGATCGCCAGAAAATACCAAAAGTTCCAAAACCGTTCAACTCGTGATCTCTCCCTATTTATAATCTTAAAAATCTTGAAATGTTTATCAAAAATCCTTATTTTGTAATACAAATCTGATCGTAACATCAAAATAGGAAATTATAATTATTGACTTTCTGACTTATATATATTTTTCACTGTAATTTATCTTTACACAAAATTTACTAAAGATTTTTACCTAAAACTATTTTTGGAAATAAAATTACATTGTTTCAAGCATTTTCTTTTCAATTACAAAGTTTACTCACTGTTGTTTGAAGAAAGAACAGAGTTCTTTTGAACCAGACTTGAAACAGGCTTTTTAATGAATCAGGCTATGAATAGCTAGCTGAAATCTTGCTCGTTTGAATTGATTTCCAGGCAAGTTGATAATGTTTGTATGATTTCCAGGCTTGAAGTTGTTTTGTTGGTTTGTTTGGAGAAATTTCACTTTGATTTTGTTTTGTTGTTGAAGTTTGAAGTTTGTTTTAGTTTAAAGATGATGTTTACTTCAGTTTAGAATGGACGAATTAATGAAGAGTTGGTGTATAAGAAGAAAGCTCACAGGTTAAAATATTGTTTTGTACACTACTGGTTATACATTTTGTACAACATTGCAGAGATAATTTTCTTCTTTTGGTGGCAGATATGCATCTATATTGTATGCTAAGATGTCTTGCATTAATTGAGTTGTACAAATATATGTATTTGCTTTCCTTTCGGCTGATAATGTTGTATGTACTTAAAGATGCAAACATTCAATGCTAATGTACCTTGTGTTTCTTTTGCAAGCTTTTGCATATATGTATCTTATTGTCTTGTTGTTTGGTTGCTAGTGTTTGAAATATAAATATGTGCTTTGTTTACAAGTGTGGTCTGTTTGCTAGTGTTTGAGATGTAAATATTGGGTTTTATTTTTATTTGTATTATTACTTTGCAATGTAAATGAAATTCTATTTTGTACTATTTTGTATTAATTTATTAATATGATATTGAGATTTATTTATTTACCTTATATTTTATAAAACTATATATATATATACATATATTCATTTTAAAATATAGATGAATTTCTATATTTAATTTTATTGTTAAAATTTTAACCAATTCATATTTCTATATCCTATATAATTAGTATCTTTATTTTTAAACCATTTCTTTAAACTTTAAATTCAAATCCAATATATATATATATATAAATTCAAATCCACTCATATACGCACATATACATATATATTCACATATATATACAATTTCTAAATTTAAAATGATTTATACCAAATTTATTTGAGTTCGGGGAAACTCACATCCATTTATCCATTAATTTAACAATTTTAATTCAAAAATTAAATTAATTATCAGTTTAAATATTTATAAAATCCAGGGTCGTTACAATTGGTGATGCCAAGGAGACGACGTTGCAAACGTGGCCAAGGAAATTGAGAAGATAACCAATAAACAACATTTTTGACAATCAAATCACTCACAAGGAGGAGGTAATATCTTTACTTTGAATATATATTACATTATCATATGTATATGCTTGTTATCATCATAAAAGTTATATTACATTATATCATATACAAATGATTTCGATTAAAGAAAAGGAATGAATATATATATATATCAGATCCAATTATATATATGTATGTATGTGTGTATATATATATATATATATATTATTTTATACATATTTTGTTCATTTGTTCTTTTAAATGAGTTTTGGATTTAATAGATAAATTCAAATTATTTCAGTTGGTTGTGTGCATGATTTTCAAATTAGTCAATCTATTTTGAATTCAAAATTTCATATTATTAATTATACTAACCTTTCTAAGTTAACAAATACATACATGCATGCATGCATAATTTAATCTAAATAATTTATTTTTTAACAAATATACTTTACAAGTTGAAAATATGTAAATATATTTAATACACATATATATATATATATATTAATAATACAAAATTAAACATGTGTAAATATTAATTAACTAGTTAATGGCCGAAATAAAATAAGATATACATATATGTGCGCATATATTAAAATCCACACATCTATATTAATTTTGATTTATTATTTTCATGTATAGGTATATCCTTTTTGTCGTCGTTGTTAACACATGGGCATAATCTATATATTTATTAATTGTATGTCATAAGGGTTAATCATACACATATTCCCATATTACCCTTAGGTTAGATACACTCTTTTAATATAGTTATAATGTTCGTATTATGAATATGAACACATCAAAATATTAAGTCATATAACTAAATTAAAATCAAATTAAAAAAATCAAATTTAAATTGAATTAGTAATAAAATATTATTATTAAACATTATGAAATAAAATATTTTGAATGAAAATAAATAAACTGAAAAATACCTCAAACTCTTTCTTAATAAATACTAATTATGATTTAAAATAAATTTATTATTCATGTTTGCACTCAAAATGGTCACAAACACCTAAGAATAGTTTTTGTAGAGAAGTAAGTGAAGAAAAATAAAATTAAACTGCGTAGATAAATAGGCAAGCAATAGAGAATAAGTAGTAATCAAAGAAACAGAAGTTTATAGTGGTTAGGCATTGTATGCCTACGTCCACTTTGAAGATTATCCTTTATTAGTCACTTTTTAATCTGATTACAACAATAGAAGATAGCAAGTGCTTGATTACAATGGAGTCTAGAGTAACAAGCAGGGTAAAGATCCTGAAAATGAACCAAAAGGCTTGTACTTATAGGGAGAGATGATGAGATATTTTGCTAAGATTTTGACAGAAGGCTCTCTAGGTCCATAGGGGCCCACTATAACGATCGGTGGCCCTAACTTGATTTCTTGGAACGATCAGCCAAAGTTACACCGATCGTTATTTTTGGTGTCCAATTTATGTGCGATCGTTTTTGGAGGGTCTCACATGCCTTTTGAACTTGTTCCTAAAACATGAGGTAATTTTGAGTTGTTGATTATGAGATATAGATCAACCTTTGATACATTTGAAACGTTCATTGAGCTACACCAATTGTTATGAAGGATCGGCAAAAATGATCGGCTATCTTCATATCTCACGGTTTTGACCTGTGATTGTTTTTATTGGCTCCACTCTTCAATATATTGATGCTTTGAAAGTTTCAAGTGAATTGGCCTTGTGGATTTTGAGATATTGGTCGATCTCCGCTGATTTTTGCTGTTTTATGGATCGTTCCCGATCGATCCATATAAATCCTTTCTTCGTCCGTAACTTAAGCATACGAACTCCGATCGACTACAAATTCGAAATGCAACTTCACGGCGCTATGCCAGTCACTCCATACTGATTGTGCCTCAATTGAGACCCGGTGCGGATCTGCCTGACCATTGTCCATGGTATTATATATAATTGATTCTTAAGGCTGATAACCATCCCAAGTCGATGATATCACGGCCTTGCCAAAAGGTGGGATAACATTTTCCCCCCAAAGTACATCTTGTTTCGAACATGACGTACTTTGAATCTTCGCAAGCTAGAATCATCGAAAAGAAATCCATCCGGTTCATCGAAAGTCGTTATCTTTCCATTGAGTTGTTTTCCTATCGAGGGTTGTATTTTCCTTATTCATCGTGATGATTGGTCAATTTCCAATAATATAAATGTGGGATCACAACTTGTTGGCGATCATCTTGTTTTATTTCTGGCGATTTCTAAGCTTCAGCAACTTGGTTTTAATTTTTCTCCTGCCGATTTCAGGTGAACATTCAATTTTTGTCGATTTCAAAAAATTAGGTTTCAAAAGGTATACTAGCACGTATACGTGTTCGTACTTGACTCTCGATCATGGTTACATGTTCACGGGTCATTTTCAAGTTTTGAAACTTTTATAAATAATCCTTACCGATCGTTATTCTTATTTACATATATATTTTATAAAAGAAATGTTGACTATCGATTGTTATTCCCTCATTCTTATTCTCTCTTTTTATTTTTACATTTTTTTGATCATCGACCGTTTACTTCATAGAAATAAATTTCTGATCGTTCCTAGTTATGGAACTATTGGTGTAAAACCCTTGCTTTAAAACAATCGGCATCTAGCCTGGTTATGGAATAATCGGTATAAGATCGTTACCTCGAAACGATCGGTATAACTTCGGGGCCAAGAACGATAGGTATACGACCTTTCTATATAAGCATCTGTACTTAGCCATTTTTTCTTCTTCCATCATTTCGTATCATTTCCAGTTGAGAAGAAAAAACAAACCACTCCACTTTCTCTCCTTACCGATCAAAGAAATGATTCAATTTTCCCAAAAATAAACCACATCTCTTCAAGTTAATCACCATTCAACTGCTTCTCCAAATCTCAGCTCGCTTCGAAGTCGTACCCATTTCCCTTTCCAGATTCTAACATAGGTAGTTTGATTCGAATTTGCTTTATGATTCGAGCATGAGACTTTGTGTTTCATCAATTTCATGATGTTAGAATTAAATAGTGGATCGGTTGAAGGTTGGAGGAGACAAAAATTAAAGGAGATTATGACCTTAACCGATCGTTTTTGGGGAAGATGAAGCAGTAGTTGAACGATTGTTTTGAGTGATGTATAAGCTTAGGTGCAGATCGTTCTTAAACGATAGGTTGTACACAGTACTTAGTGAATTTTGAAGTGGATAAGTCAATTGCTCTGAGCATTCTTGAATTGAAGTGGAAGAAAGCGATCGGTAGAAGTGTTGATTCAAACGATCGATAGAAGGAGCTGAAGTAACTATCAGATAAAATGAGGAGGTGAACAATTGGTGGGAGTGTTTTTATAAACGATCGGCCTTGTTTGGGGAAAGATCGGTTGTCAACAAATGAACTTTAAAAATGGAACTTAAACAAGTGAACGTGAACTAAATGATGAGCTTTGGCCTTGCATACTTGAACTGACATTTGAACTTGCATATGACTTGTATACAACTTAAAATGCATATACGGTAACAAATGACCTTTGAACTACGACACGAACCAATGCCTTTGACTATTCTCTTAAAGCTCATCAGTGACTTAGATATGAAAATCGAACTTTTCCTTGCTGATAATCGATCTGAAACTCAAACTGCATCGTTTCCTATGACACAGAGAAATGGTTGAGACGGTTAGGAATGACGGTCTCTTCGGTCGAACCTTGAAGCCTTGTCGACTTTTTTGTCTTTAGTTTAGTACAACTTATTATTGTATTGTATAGCACTTCACCGCACCACACTAGCACTCACTATGCACTGGGAGGTATAGGTTACTTTATCTAACCATGATTTTTACTAAGTTTAATAGCAATGGGTTCTAGACGTTATGGGTGTCTTGTAACTATGCCAGCTGGATCATCTTCTCAACAGGACAACCCTGACGTGGAATCAAGTTCTGCAACTGAATCTGATAGTCCGTCCTCTAGTCATTACTCGGAACAACCGGAAAGCCCGAGCCCACAATTTGATCTTTCTAATGCAGTTCCCATCCTTCCATCGGAAGTCGATCCTGCTCCCGAAACTTTAGAGGACGTAGTTATTCTGGAGAACCCTGCTGATTCGGTGGCCTCTAAAATTAAGTAAGATGCACTTTGCCAAATCCGCGTAAGGCACGAAATTCCTTTTGATGATATGTTGGTTCCATCACGGGATGACAGGGCTAATAGACCCTTAGAAGGGTATACGGCGTGCAACAACTTCATGTGCTCGGTCGGATGCATTCTGCCATTTAATTCATATATTCGAAAAATTCTTCATTATTTAAGGATACCTCCAGTGCAGCTTCATCCAAATGGCTACGCTTTTCTCAACTGTACTTATATGGTATTTATGGAGTTCCAGCACCGTCCCCCAACCATCGATGACATTTGATTCATATTCACTTTCAAGCGACGGACTGGGAGTCTTTCTTTTACATTTCTTGAGTCGACGAAGAGGTGCCAGATTCTAATTGGCACATGGAATAAATTAAGCACCTTTAAAAGTGAGTGGTTTTTCATTCGTTGTTCGCCCGGTTTCGCTCGACAATGGCTGGAAAGATGTAAGTGTTATCCACTATCTTTACATTAGCATGGAAAAACGATATTTAGGTCGTATTCCTGACTACGTTACTCCTTTACACGTATTGTCACCCGGCCTAGCAGCAATCTTCATAAGGAGGTGGTCACAACTCTGAAAAATGCACCGTCCGAGGATAGGAACATCGAATATCTACTCATGGACGAACGTCTCGTTACTTTTTGCTTCATAGAAGAGGGCCTCAGCGTAGGGCTAACCAAAGTCTCCAAAACTGCAGGGATAGGCTGCAATCAGTCAAATGGACAATCGAACTGATCTCGTGGTGCCTCCAGTCACGTGTGCTCAGGAATTCACTGGTATCGATGTTGAAGGATATAAAGGCGATGTGCCCGATCATAATGGTGACGAATCCAATCTTGGGGTCGATTTTAGATCCTTGTAGACCTCACAACCCTCGGTTCCTGATAGAGAAATAAGAAAACATTTGTTCATAAATTTCCAAAAAGCCGTCTCTCTGATTAATCCAAGTCGTCGATGGCTCCTAAGATTGTTCAAGATGAATCTTCTTCTCAACCATCAGAGCATTTAAGTTTACCAATTGATTCTTTGTCTGGTCTACCAATTCCGCATGATCTTGACACTTTTCATTTTACTGATGTGGGCATCGATGGGTTAGAATCTCCTACCAGAATTGGCACTAAGATTCCAGCTTCTAGAGGAGAAGTTACTCCAATGAGCAAAGCTCCTGCACCTAGTTTGTCGGGGGGTAACACAAGGACACTTGCACCCCTCAACGTTGCATTATGTTCGACTTATGCTTTTTAATGCTTAAAGTTGATTGATTTTTGTTTTCCTATGCAGAAATGATGGTGAAGAAAAGGAATAAGTTTGACTCCCTCTGGGATATACACCACCAATCCTTTTGTTCACGCTCTGGTTCTTACCTAAGGTGGTAGTCGAGAGTATTATGATTCCAGCTATCGCCCCGGTCGAGACCGGGGTCATCAAGACAAAGGTGATAGGGATAAGCCACCCCAAGATGAACATCGATCGAGATCCCCCTCCAAACAGTTCCGAGAACCAATTGATCACCGGGACCTACCTATCGATCCCTTGCGTGGTCCTTCTCCTACTTCAGTTCCTCCACAGCCTTTGGTTTCTTCTCATTCTCAGCGGTCGAGTGATCATCGTCGCCATAATGAACATGCTGCTGCCTAAAGGCCCAGCAAGGAAAGTACCGAAGTTGAAGCCTCTACTAAGATCCTATGGTCAATCCTACTGCTCATATGGCATAGCTTCATTAGAAGTTTCCAAACTTATGTTTTGAGGGGTTCTTTTTCCCTCCCAACCTTAAGAGAGTCCTGGATCATGTTCAGAAAATGACTATTGACCATGTCATTGACATCCACATGCGGTACCGCGAATGGATGAAGGAAGTAGAGAAAATGTTGAAAGTATCTTTCGAGCATGCGGCGGAAATTGAAAATTTAAAACGCCAGGAAGCTCAAGATAAAAGAATTATCGATACTTTGACAAATGAGTTAGAGGCTTCTAGGACCTCCCTAGTAGAGGCCGAAGTAAAAGCTAATACTACTGTCAAATCCATGGAGGAGATGAAATCCAGTCACCGTGATATGGTTCAAGTGTTGCATCATCAAAATCAAGATATAACGCTCGAGCGGGATACAGTTCGAAGTAATGAATCCACAACCTTGAAGGATATAGCAGAACTCAAGGCTAAGCTCGAGTATGTAAATAATAAAAAAGATGATGTTTAGAAAATCACTCAAGATGCTTGTGATGAGCTGGTGAATGTCAGATTAGAGAGAGACACGGCTACTAAAAGGGCCAAAAATGTCAAAGCACTTATTCAGCGTGAAGCAGAAGCTACCAAGGACAAGGTTAGGGAGGAGATAATGAATGAGCTCAATCCACTTCTTATTCTTTACAACGCCAACGTTCTCAAACATAGAAATTTAACATGGCTTGGGGACAATTATCTCTACCAGCTCTGGCGTGCATAGGAATTTCTTGTTGCAGAAGAAAAGAAACTTCTTAATTTGGAGGATATCAACCTGTCTAGGCTTAAAAGTGAAATGCTATTAGGTGATAAACCCAAAACATTACACGATATCCAGCTTACACTTCAGCAAGAATCCGCTGCTACTTCTTCACATGAAGTGGTTGAAGGATCCGGGTCGGCATAACCCGATATTACAACTGAATTGCCCCCGGCACCCTAGGTCAATCTAGCTCTACAGCAGGCTCTTCAACCATCCCCAGGTATGATCCAGACAAGCATCAGCTTTCTCTAATTCTTGAACGCAGTTCTGATAATATTTCGGCTCAACCAAGGAGCCACACCGAGGAAGGTATTCCGTCGACATTTCATGTCTTTCAAAATGTTTGGGTGTTATCAGTTGATATTTCTAATCTTTTCATTCTATTTTTTCTCAACTTTGAATCTATCAGGTGTCGTTCCTCTTCCCTCGCAAGAGCCTCAATTGAAATCGTAAGCGGCCACGACAGATCCATCAAAGTTACAACTTCGGCCGCTGCTCAGGGTGCTCAAGAAGAAGCCTTAGTTATTGATGATCAATTCATGAAGGCATTATTCAAGGAAGGGAGTGACCTACACCATGAAATTCCCTTTGATGAGGATGTGTGATCACGGGTTCTTCCAACCCCACTGACGAGCTCAGCATGAAGGAGCACATTGAGAGGGAAGAATTGTTGAAAAAGTAGGCAAAAACTGAGCCTACTGATTCAGACTTCAAGGAACCAATTCCTGTCCCGCTCCAGATGATCTCTCTTGGCGAGACAATTTCCCGGATGATATCGCCCCCACTTCTGGTGCTGAGAGTGTCTTGATCCCTCCTACTTCTAAAGATGATACCGCCTCGATCCATACAATTGAAGATGTTTCTTTAAAGTGAAGCCAAGGCGGAAAAGGGTTGAAGAGAGGATCGAGTGGCATTTCGGAAGGAGCCATTCCAAAGAAGCAAAGGAAAGATAGGAAATCCAAGAAATGATCTTTGGGTTTGAGCGATATGTAAATAGCTTGGATGGCTACTTTTTCTTTTCGTCCGCCGTGTTTGTATAGGCACTACCCCCACTTTTATTTCTCATCTCGGATAAACTTGTATTGTGTACAACAAGTTTTAGTGTGAATAAGAATTCTTTTATTTTTGTGTATGATTCTTGTATACACTTGTTTAAATGATCGAGCTATCACGTTTTTCATTTTATGTATTTGTGATTCATTGCTCGTCGGATCAGATATCCATCCACTACAAGGAATTTTATTTTTGGTGGCGCTCAAAAAACGCTACCAAAACTTATGGAGCATTTTGATAAACGCCGTGATAAAGCCCGCGACTAAAAATCCATGATTTTTAGTTGCATTTAATGCAACGCCGCTATAAATCCTTTTATTTCAGCATTTTTCAAACGCCACCATAAATCTTTTTGTAGCGTTTTACAAACGCCACCAAAAGGTTTTTTGGCGCTACTAGTAGAGTTCCCAACTTTACCCTTGTTTTACGGTGGCGTTTATTCAACGCCACTATATGTTTTTCTGTAGCGTTTTTGAAACGCTACTAAAAGTTGTTAATTATTTTTCAATATTATTTCATGTCATTATTCCCTGTTAATGGTCTATTTTGTTTCTACTGTATCAATCAACAATCACTCACGTAATCATCATATTCAAACAATTTAAAAAACATATCAACCATATTATCAAATAAGATATCCATAATCATTCTGATACAATAGTTTTTCGACAAAATGATCAAACTCTCATACAATAACCATTGTATAAAAATTTACACACTCAGTGCTATAAAAATGTTATACATAACTAGTGCTAACAAAATGTTTGATTACCCATAATTCTTTGTTGCGTGCACAAGTGAAAGCTAGCACCATAAAAGTCTAATCTTGCTCACTTTGAAAGTCCAATACATGCACAAGTGAAAGCTCAGCGTATAGTCAAACAATTATGTTAATTCATAGGACTTCAAATTTGATATCAAACATCTACAACATTGTACAAGTATATCATACTATAAATAATGTCATATAAACAATCAAAGTTATAGACGAAATGAAATAAATAAAGTCCAACTTTATAGTTATATATAAAACTTTGTTAAATTAGTTATATTATTATTATTTATAAAATTTAGTTAACTTAAACTTAGTTAATTTTTATTAACTTGGTTAACTTAGCTAATTTGTTATTATTATTAAAACTCCGTTAACTTTATTATTATTATTATTATTATTATTATTATAAACTTAGTTAATTTTGTAAACTTAGTTCATCATCATTATTATTTATAGAACTTTGTTAAATTAGTTATATTTTTATTATTTATAAAATTTAGTTAGCTTAAACTTAGTTAATTTAATAAAACTTGTTTAATTTTAACCAAACTTAGTTAATTTTTATTAACTTGGTTAACTTAGTTAATTTATCATCATCGTCGTCGTCGTCATTTTTTTTTGAGCGAGACGGGTGTGTAGCGTGACACTACACAACCGATTAGTAGCATATATCATCGTCATTATTATTATTATTAAAACCGGGTTACCTTAATTATATTATTATTGTTGTTGTTATAATTATAAACTTAGTTAATTTTTATAAACTTAGTTAATTTCATCATTATTATTATTTATAAAACTTTGTTAAATTAGTTATATTATTATCATTTACACTACAACAAAAGTATGTTTTGACTGCATTTACTATCAGCGTTTAAAAGTTAATGCTGTAGAATGCGTCTGTGAGAAAGTTGTTTCAAGGGCTCAACACTGACAAAACTATCAATGTTTATTTTGTTTACCGCCACACACATCAGTGTTTATTTCGTTTGCCGCCGCTTCTCATTTACTTGGAGAAAAATGAAAATACGTTGATTTCCAGTTTCCATTCCCTCCCCAATTTCCAATTTCCATACATCGATTTCAATTTCAACACCAGAAATCATCTTCCTATATCCACCGCTTCGATTTTGGTTGAGCATCTTTGTCGTCGATTTTGATTTTGGTAGCCCTAAACTCATCGGAACGGGAAATTTGTGAGCATTTTTTCTCCAACCTAGTTTTTAGTTTGAGTTAGAATAGTTGCAAATTATCAGTTCCTGCTTATCAAATTGAGCTCAAAGTTTTCCCTAATTTTTGTTCAATATTTATCGACTACAACTGTATGAACCTTTTCTTAACATCTTTGATGAAATTTCTTTTCTAGTTGAGTTATATTCTTTCTGATTTTAGTAGGTACATCTTGTTTCATTTCTAGCTGGCTGGTTTGGTTTTTGTTTGTTGAGGATCAACCATTCCTTAATTCATGTAGGCATTAATGATGAATTGATGAATTACTCAATACTCATTTGCATGCTCTAGATATTCTATTATTAAATTTTTATATCATTATATATAGATTATATTCAGTAAATTATCTCATTTTGAGATGTTACTATTAATGCAGTAAAAACTTGAAAAAAGATTAAATTACTATAATTTCCAGTTAAAACTTTGATTTGATGAAGTTATGATATTTTAAAATGTTGATTATGTAGTCCATTGATAATTTGGAAAATTTTGAAAATATTTGACATGCTCGGTGAACTACTTTATTGAATCGAATGGTCAGTCTTCATTTGTTAATTTATAAATGCTGACCATTAAGCATTATTGATAAGGAAAATTTTCAAATTGTTTGATATGTTTCATTAATTGCTCCATTAAATTCAATGGCTAATTTGTATTGATTAATATTTGATCGATATGCTGCAACATTGATGATAAGGAAAAAATTCAAGATGTTTTACGTATTATGCTAGTGCTTCATTTAATTAAATTGTCTGCTTTTGTTAGTTGATTTATAAAGCTTTGTTCATTATGTTATAGCACTAATGATAAGGAAACTCTTTAAAATGTTTGGTAAATTTTATTAGTTGCCCCATTAAATCAAATAGCCAATCTGTTTTAGTTTATTTCTAAATCTTGGTCATTATGGTCCAATAATGACGATTAGGAAAATTTTCAAAATGTTTGACATATTACATTAATTGCTCTATTGAATTAAATCACATATTCCTAATAGTTTATTTTTGAATCATGATCATTATGGCACACAATTGGTGATTAGGAAAAATATAAAAATGTTTGACATATTGTATTGATTACTCTACAGAAGTAAATGGCCAATACGTATTAATTAATGTCCTTCATTTAATTTGTGTTATTTACTAATTTATTTGATCCAAATTATCATCATCTGGTTTGGTCAGAATACCTCCTTAGGCATTAACATGTTATACATCTTACATTCAAATGTTTCATCAACGTATCAAACTAGACAATAGCTACATCTTTCATGCTTGTAAAATCCCAATATTTTTCATATATTTCTATGAGAAACATGGATATCCAGACGTCTAAATGAATTCTGACACTATTAAAAAATAAATAGAAGAACTAAATTGTTAATATTAGTCATACCATTTCTTTAAAGAATAAAGTTAGATCGTTTATTTCATTAATATGTGTGCTAAAAATGGCATGTTTTTGCAGATTATTACTTTGGACCATTGGCTTGACATTGCAGATTATAGCTCTATGAGTTAATAACCTCTGCTTTAATACTATTTTGCTTTCATAATTGCTTTTGACCTACTAATCATCAATAATTAATTTCTTGCTACAGAAATAGCCGTAAGCCTAGTAGAGTTTGCAAGTGCTGCGAGCGATCAGTTCAGTTCACATTGCAAGGTTTGAGTGTTATGTTTTCGGTGACCCTTGGTCTATCGTTCTAATTTACTTTCAGCTCTCAATATAGCTGTAAAGAAGGACAACGTTGAGTTTAAATCATAAATTTTTAAAGAGGATTTAGAGGTGTTGGGATCAAATCCCATGACAACTAAATGTTATTTTTTTCTTGTTATAAAATTTAAATGTTTATAGAGGGGTCCATAGCATCCCATTTTCTAAGCTCTTTTTTCCACTACTTTGATATCTTGAGCTCTGTTTTATTTATTTCATCATGATTCCCCAATGTTTAAGGAGAGAGAAAGTAATCCATGCTCTTTAATTTTGTCTTGTTTCATCATGGCCACTGTTCTTGTATTATCTCATTAGCTCTTAAACAAATGAAGACCTTTATATGTTCTTAAAAGATGAATGTCACATATGTATTTGGGTTCATCCAACAATCATGATCAGTTAAATACAAAGGCTAATAGTTTTAAATCAAATAATTATTGTTCACTAACCCTGTAAATTTGAAATGTACCATACATACTCCCATTATTTTGTTAGATAGGTGGTTGGTGTCCACATGCAATTATAAAAGGCTGCTGTTAAAGTTGTTTGCTTAAGGAGATGAAGGTGGTCATTTATGGCCTCACAATTATGACAATTTTTAAAGTTCCCTTTTTGAGATATAAATCTGCAATTTTTATCTATTTATACCACATGTTATGATGTGAAAATTTAGGGTGCATGTGTTTTTTTGGATTTCTAAGTATGGCTGTACATGCACGTATATATGCGTACTAAAATTGTCTACATGAGTTCAAAGATACCCTTTAAGCCACCTTGCTATAATGTTTTTGTATATTTCTATGTTTAACTTAAATAAATGTTTTTTTTGTTTTTTGTTTAATAGAGTAAAACCAATAGCAAGGAAACCAATTGCAAGCTGTATGATTAGGGTGGGAGCCTTTTGATTCTATTAAACATTAGCCCTATATTTTTTACAAGGTTAAAGGTTATCCTACATTGCAGCCATCTAAAAATTATCAACAACCACTTGATGTTAGTAATGAATTCATCTTCCAAATCATAGAAGGTATTCTTTCAGGTGATTCCCATTTCTTCAAGAATATTTTTATCTAATAGAAATTAATGGATATATGGATATAAACTTACACCTTAGGTTTCCTATCTAATAGAAATTAATGGACTAAGCTGAACTTCTTCCCCTACCTGATGTTGAGTACTCTTGGATTACTTGATATGCTTAATTATTTAGTATTCTTTGGATTCATATTCGAGTGCAGAAAAATAAACAATTTTCCTTTAAATTTAGCATTGAAACCATTACACTATAACTATAAATATATTTCCTTAAGCTGATTGCTATGTCGTAGAAATTTTTAAATAATTTTCTATTTTCATTGTCCTTATAAGTCTTCCTAATCACAAAGGTGCAAATTGACTTCATCACATTTCTGTAACCATTTAAATGTGGTACTAGTTATCAGAGTTCTTATATTGTTACCATAGTTTTACTCAGATTTTCGATTACTATTCTTATATTCTTATGCAGTAGTGCATTAACTTCCTCTCTATTACTATTGTTTTGTTCTTAAATATTGTTTTTAAAGAATTTATGCAGAAGCCTAAATTGATACACTTACAATGACAGGGAAGTATTATATGTTTAGAAAATTTAATTGATATACTTAAAAAGACAGAGAGTATTGTTTGTTTAATAAACTTTTACTCGCAACCAGTGTGTACCTGCATAAGGATTAGCCAACTTTTACCGATGACCAGTGTGTACCTGCATAAGGAAAGTAAATCTGATTTGTATTCGATACTATTAAATTGTCAAATCGATCTTAAATTGTAAATGGTGAACTCACCAATTAGCTATGTATTTGTTCTCTTCAACTTCTTAATGTTTGCAAGTGTATGGTTCTCTATTTGCTTCTCTGTATCTACAGTTATATTGATTTTTTTATTACCATCAATTAATAATAACTTACCAGCAGTGAACTGAGGCTTCATTAACAATAACTTGCCAACATTAACAATAACTTGCCATCATTATAACATTCATTTCCATGTTTATTACTTTATTTGAATGTAACTACATATCTTTTCATTGCAAATATAGTCTTGTGGGAGACTTTGGATTTGATCCTTTGAGACTTGGAGAAGATTCCAAGAGTCTAAAATGGTTTGTACAGGCTAGTTGGTTCATTCTTGTTTCTCCATGGCTGGAGTTGTCGATATTCTTTTCATTGATGTAAGTTTTTTTTAAACTACTGATGTAAGTTGATATATATGTAATTTCACAAAATGCTCATAGTTGAAGTGTTCAAGAAAAAGAATTCTTCTTTTGGTTAAACTGGAAAACATTTATTTTTATTTTGGAGAATTGTTCTAAACTGTTCCTGCAATGTGCAGCTGTTACGCATAACAGGAATTAGCAAATGCACCTCTATGGCGGCCTACATCCTTCATGGAATGCTTATCGGATGCTATTGGCTCGACTGTAGCATGGCCTGTTGCGAATGTTAGAATGGGCTCAACTTCCATGTAAGTTTCACAACATCTTGCTTATATGCATTCTTGTTCGCAGTTGAAAAATTAACAACTATTTTGCAATATTCAAACACACAATAGTGCAGTCTAGTTAATAATTGAAGCATTTTCATGTGCATGTTATGTCCGTATTGAATTTTGTGTTAAACCTTTGGTCATAAGGTAATATTTGGATTATTGTGTTTTTGTTTTGGTCATAAGGTAATTTTTCAACTGCGACTGTTGTCCCAAATGAGAGCGTGTGTGATTACTTAATTGTCATAAGGATAAGGAGGGTGTTCGGATGGAGGTTTTGTTGCTTGAACTTGGTAGTGGTCGAGGAAGGCAGTGACTGGTTGTAGATGCTGCAGAAGGAAGGTGAAGATTGTTCGTAGGTAGTGGGTGGAAATCAGTGAAAGGGGGTTGAAGATGAATGTGTAGGTTGAACTGGACAGTTTGGTGTATGTGATGGAAGTGGAGGAGTAGGGGACTGGTAGTGTTGGAATGGATTGAAGTTGTGATGCTTTAAGTGGTTGAATGAGGTGTTGGACTATAGTGGCAGTTTAGGTGAATTCATCAAGCCATGTTCGGTCATTTCGAATGTTTTCATCATGTCTTCTATAAATGTAACTATCATCTTCAAATGGTTTCCTGTGTAGATAATATCATCTACATATAACGAGACAATAAGAATATCACATTAACCTTGGGTCTTGATGTATGGTGCCGACTCACTCTTGCTCTTCCTGAATCTTAGGTCAATGAAGTGCTGATCAATTCTACTATACCATGCTCGAGGAGTTTGCTTTAGGCCATACAAAGCTTTTCTTAGTTTCAGCATTTTGCCTTCGTTGTCTTTACTTACAAAACCTTGTGGGTGCATGTTTTGTAATTAATATTTGAAGCAAAACCTTGTAGATGTTGGGTCTTTGTCTAATGTTATATGAAGATGGTTTATAAATTTCATCGTTGTTTGTAAGTAAGCTTTGTTCGTGGATATATTGTATAGCTATTTTATGGAAATGATCAATTGTTATGCTTTTATTTTATAGTTTTTTACTTTGATTTGTATATTATCCGATTGAAATATAATTAAATGCAATTAGATTACGGATATGTGATTATTGTAGTGGTATGATTTGTCATAAACGACAGCGTTTAAAAAGTGTGATCAGTATTTTGGGACAATAACTCATGATAATACGACAGCGTTAAAGCCTTGCTGTAAGTTATTTAAAAACATAAATCACATTGATACAACATCGTTTTACAAACGCTGATGAATAAGTAGTAACAGCGTTTTCCTGTCGCTGTTGAAAACTAGTGAGTTTGTTTTAGACAGGGTATTTTAAACGCTGTGGAAATGTAAAATACCACTCTAAACACTTTTCCACAGCAAAATATAAACGCTGTAGAAACTAAATAAACAACGACAAAATAACGCTGTGTAAAATTATTTTTGACAGCGTTGTTTTTTCGCTGTTTGAAATTACATATCAACGATCGCATGTCGTTATACAGCGTTCTTCACAACGCTGTAATATCATTTAACAGCAGTTTTTAAACGCTGTTAAAAGGCTATTTTGTTGTAGTGTTATAAAATTTAGTTAACTTAAACTTAGTTAATTTTATAAAACTTGTTTAATTTTAACAAAACTTAGTTAATTTTTATTAGCTTAGTTAACTTAGTTAATTTATTATTATTATCATTAAAACTTAGTTAACTTAATTTTATTATTATTATTATTATAAACTTAGTTTATTTTTATAACTTAGTAAATTTTTATAAACATAGTTAATTCATCATCATCATCATTATTTATAAAATTTAGTTAACTTAAACTAAGTTAATTTTATAAAACTTGTTTAATTTTAACAAAACTAATTAAATTTTCTTGCTAGCAAAACTATATTTATTGTTATCAACTACATTATTTTTCTTGCTAGCAGATAGCTAGCCACTATTTCATTTACAATGTGAACATAAGTAACTCTAAAATCACAGATGCAACAGTATGAATAATATGGATATCTAGAAGTGTACCTGCGTACAATTGCTATTACTATTAGAAGATGCATCTGCTACCTCTCCTTGATTATCATTTGCTAACTGTAGCTACACATTTATTAAGAAAGTGTGATTACATATGATGTTATTAGTTAGATTATTATTTATAAAACTTTGTTAATTTAGTTATATTATTATTTATAAAACTTTGTTCATTTAGTTATATTATTATTTATAAAATTTTGCTTACTTAAACTTAGTTAATTTTAACAAAACTTTGTTAATTTAGTTATATTATTATTTTTAAAATCCATCTTGCATTATTCTTCAAATATATTACCTTAAAATTGTTACTTTCTCCAAAAGCCAAAACATTCATAAAAAGGAAGGAAAAAGAAAATTGTTACAAAGTTAGACTATAATAAAAAAATTATGAGAGAGATATCAAAGGACAAGGTACCTCTGAAAGGTATTCAAAGAGGTATTTACAGCACTCACTATAACGACCCGGTTTGTACGTTTTAAAATAAAGTGTTTTTAAATTATTTCAAATTTTAAAAGTATTTTGTACTTGGTGATTCAGTGGAAATAATTATTTGGGAAATGTATTCCGTAAGCGGAAACTGTTTTAAAATTGTTTTCAAATGAGCTTTGAAAATTTGGAAATATATCTTGCGAAGATATCTGAGGTAAATAAATAATTGGAAAAAAATTATTTATTGTTGATGGATGCTATGGATGTGAATTGATAGTTAAATAACCGACTATCAATATTGGCCAATGCGCTGATCGTTTCGGAGAGACCGGGATCGGGTTTCCGTATACCGGGATTCTAGGTCTGGAGACTCGAATACCACTTCGATCCGGTTTGTACGTTTCGTGTAATGTGTTTGGAGTCGAAGAGGAAGCTGTGAAGTGCAAGGGCTAGTCGCTACTAATCCTGAGGATATTTCCAAAATGGATGTAGTAGGAATAGTGCCTTCGGTTCCGTTCGAACCCGGGACGGACTTGTATGGACGAATGCTTTCGTGACATCGTCAGGTGGACGATGGGCATTCTAAGGGATATGTTCTGAAAAAGGTATCGTTTAGCCTCAAGCCTCATCAACCGGGAATGACTGAAAATCAGGGGTTATGCAGCAAGGCTTCGTGGGTAGCCCCCACTTGAGAGTAAAGTCATCCCTGTCTAGATGTCCCTTATTTCGGCTTAGTGGTGCGGTTGCTGATCCCAACCGTGGGGTGATTTTATTTGGAATTATCCAGTAAGGGATGATTCCGGCCTTGTGTTGCAGGGGAGCGGGCGTACTCCTCGGTACTGTGATCTAGGCCACGTACTGTGACAGGTGGTACCCCAATGCCTAGTCATTCGTTGGAAATCCATTCTCCCTACGTGCCTTGTACGAGTTTTGTTTGTATTACCCACGTTGTGGCTAGTATGCCGGAATTTAATAGATGTAACAATTTCGGCTATTTTAATTAAGTATTTGTAAATAGACACTATTATAATATCAGAGGATTTTTTTATAAAAAGTGTTAGCTATCGTAAGGTAAAAACCCGACATGTTTATTTGTGGCGTGGTCTTACGAGATGCTTTTGTTTCCAAAAGATTTTGAAACTTTAATAATCAAATTGAGTGTGATTTTCTCACGCTGGTATTCCAGACTGACTCGGGTATTGTTTTATATGATACTCGGGTCAGACCGAGTATTATAGGTTACAGGATATGATGCTGTGAATCTCAGGAGATGAGCTGGATGGCGAGACGTACCTCCCGTACTTGTTTATATATATATATATTCCGCTGTGTTGATTGTTGTACTCTGTTGTATTGAGGACATGATATGGTTATTGTCCAGTTGTATGTTATGTGTTCTCTTGTGTATACTCTGATGCTATATTATATAAAATTGATATAGTTTTGATTTGTGTAAAGATCTGTTAATATATATTATATTTTATTCCGCTGCGATGGTTAGATTCTGATGTTGTTTTCTATTTTTCTTCTTCTACCTCTTCTTCTTAACTAAATGGTTCGATTTTCCGGGTCTGGAAAGTCGGGTCGTTACACTCACGCTGAAGCATTGCAACACCAAACTGATCATATAACATAAGCATAGGGATTAACTAAAACTCATTTCCTCTGTGTCCAAATCTAATACACCACCATATATGAAATTGAGCATCACTTCAAAAGCTTTAAGAGAAACATCGTTGAATGAGATTTCTGAAGAGCTGCTTTCACTCATTCCATTTGTGAACATATGCATTTAATAAACTCAATAAGTGAGCTTTATAAATAGACACCAAACAATCAATTTTTTAAATTACAACACGTCAAGTGTTTTGATATTTTCATGCTCACATCATGTTTTGTTATAACCATATAACCTAAATCCCTATAATTTAAAATAAAATATAAGCTTATGTATTGAACTTGAAGATAAAACTTGATCATGGACAAAAACTTTGAATAGTCATGCTTAGTTAAAAAGTATGCCAAGTTAGAGAGTTTGTGCAATTTATCAATAATTTATCATCCTAAGTGGCGGATGGTGAAACATAATGTACTTAAAGGAATCATGAAGATAAACAATATAAGAAGAAGAAAAAGTTCACACTTGATCCACGTTAAAGGTGAAATACCTTTGCAAGTGGTGCACTCCAAGCATTAAGGATAAGTTTGTGAGACCGAGTAAGAAGACTGTGACCCTTAATATATATACTTACATCACTATGCTTGTTATTGTGAAGGAATTTCTTCAGATTGCATGTAAAGGGATGTGGTTCTTTAGGGAAATCACCAGACTGCCATTCTTGGTAGTTCCTGCTTGGGAGCTCAATTTTCTTACCCAAATCAAGTAGTTTCTTGTTCATCTTAAACCGGTCTATGATATCTTTACATTGCTCAACTAATGAGGGAATTTGAAATTGTATACCTAAATCCATCAAGCAAACAAGTTGTGGCTCTACAATCTGAACACAGCCAAATGTTGACTTAATGAAATAATAGCTCAAAATTAACACAAACGTGATTTACGCAACATAGATACATATTTATCTTTCAATTCAAATTATAAAATCAATCAAGTTAACCAATTTCCTTCGATATAAACCAATATATAATTAAGTAGTTTCAAATAGAAGACCGTGAATTGTTCATTTTGGGATGCACCTATGCCACAGAGCATACACAGTCTAAAAAAAGGTATTTAATTTCAAAAGAATATTTCATTTGTATTCACAAGATAAAACCTTCAAGAACTTATATGAGGTTGGTTAATACTTTGGTATTGCATATTAACAAAGACCAGTAAACATTTAATTTAATAATTCGCATGCCCCCAAAATAGGAAATTCATTTGGTGCGATTCTAAATTACCCCTTGTTCATACAAACTTTATGATTGTGATGATAACAAATGCAACTTTGATGGAATATATGTTACATATTTCATAACAGAACATTCTCGATGCCTGAGATAGGGTTAACTATTCTTGCATGAATTTCACGAAGCAAATGCCAAAAAAAGTAAATTAACCATGTATTAGGCAGGTTAACTTGGTTACACCTCAAGCTAGAACTGAAGGTTTCTATATAGCAACTATTCACATACTTAAGCTATAAATCGGGTGTACCTTCAAAAGATGCAAAAGCAGGTAGATTCTTTCCTTTTGCTAATGATGGAACAGAGCTGGATGAAGTGGATTGAGATGATAATGACCTTATCTGGTCTTGCCCTACTGGAAGAATCCCAAGTATCCGGCCACTCTTCAAGGTTCTCCAATTTGTTTATGTCTAACTTCTATGGTATCATCAAAGTAACATGTTGGTTTGAAGTAATGACCACAATCAAAATGATTGTGTATGTAGACATTTATCTGCCACTCTTTGAATCCTTGCATGCTTTCAGAGTTGAGCTTCTTAACAACAATTACAATACCAAGTTCACTTTTGACAGGATTAAGAGTTTTTTCTTTAACTAAACTTTTATACACTTTGCCAAATCCACCTTTACCAAGTACAGTTTCAGGCCTAAAATTCTTCGTTGCACTTTTCAGTTCACCATATGTGAATACTTTAAGGTTTGGGTGGTCAAGAATTGACCCTCTAGACGAAAGTCATCTACACTGACACCACTGCCTGTTGATTGAACAAATGTGCTGCTAGTGTTTGATAGTTTGCTAGTTGTTGTAGTGCTGCTACTTGTTTTTGATGCTAAATGGCCTTTTTAAATACCAAAAAATTATGATTGTGACTATTGCATTTTATTTAAGTTGAAATCATAAATAAATGTACAGTCAAAACTAACATTAACATATCAAATAAAGGAATTCAGGTTGAACAAATATTAACATGTTATATAAAAATAATATTATGAGTTTCACTCGAGCAAAATGTGCAAGTTATGATCAACTCTAATATGGAACAATATGATAGATGTTAAAACAAAAGACTGACAACTTCAATATCTTAATGATCCAGACCTGAACAGTAATTCTCTGAATTTGAATGATAAACATAAAACTTAAAATATTAGGTAATCTAAATGACCAAACTCTAGAACCATGGAACCAATTACTATATTAGCATCAAAGTATTAACAAACTGAAACATATATTAACTTATATTTCACTCAATTGTCACAAATTTTAAAACATAAAGACCAAAGACATGATTTTAAAAGTACCTTAACTTTTAAAAGGGCTAATCCAAGATTTACAAACAAATCAACATAATTGCTAATATAGTTATGAATCCAAATAAAATTAACAAAAATTAGCAGATTTGTAGTTGAAACAAGTACTTGGACTGCTTAGTGCTGTATTTAATGGGTTCATAGACTTTACTTTTGATCCCAAACAATTTCCCATGTTCTCTCAAAATTTTGAGTTTCTTCCGTGTTCCACTCACTTTTAAAATTTACAAGCTTCGTTTTCTTTCCAAAATCAAAAAATAATTCCCTTTGTTGCACTAAAGAATCCAATCTCAGCCCATCTCATGAAATTGATAATAAACGTCTCTAAAAAAAGGAAGAATGGATTGCTATTTTATTCCTTTTGAAATTTGCAAGTGTATAGATAGATTATAATAGAATAAGGAAAGCAAAGCAGAGAAATGAACTTGCCAGCATAAAGGAGAAACTATAATCGTCACTGCAAATCCCCCAAATCGCCACTGCTAAGCCCGAAAATCCCCCAAATTGTCACTGCTAGCAAACTACACTGCATGCTTTCTCCTCCGCGCATTTTTCCCGTAATGTCTTCGTTAATCGATTTTGGGTGAAGCCAGAAAAGTGGCAATTTTGGAAGGTGAAGATGAGGGATTTGATTGATGATTGATAAAAGAAGAAGAGAAAGAAAAGGCATTGAATCAAATCGAAAAAAATCTTTTTCTAGGGGTTTTCATCATAGTTCTGTTGAGAGGAGGAAGGAAAAGCATAAGTGAGAAAACAAATATGAGCAGCCACGAAAAAATTTGGCAAACTTTTAGTGAATTGTTGGCGGGATATATTTGGTCGCGTGTATTTTTTCATTCTCATATGTTAGAATGATTAACGGTTGCATATAGCCTTAAACGCTACTAATAAATGCAACTATAAAAAGTTTTTCTTATAGTGATCCCAAGTCCTCCCTAAGGTCATGGCCTCAAGTCGTATCAAACACTAGGCTCGAGCCTTAGGGTTACGCTTGTCGAACTCAGCGGTTTGAGTAATTTTACCCTTGCCCCTAGTCTTGGGTTAGCAGAGTTAGGTGGTGGATGGTCGAACTCCATCCTTAGCGAGTTTACACTCCTCCTATCATTTTCAGTCCAGAGTTTATGGAACAGTGAGAGGTCGAACCGCACTCATCTATATGTTGATACTTATATCCGCACTACGGGGATAAGAGTGAGTTGATGGGTGGTTGAATCACACCCAATTTATGTTTAGACTCTAATCTGCGCTCTGGGGACTTAGATTTATTTCGCGGGTGGTCGATTCACACCTAATTTATGTTTATACTCCAATCCGCACTCTGGGAATTTAGAGTTATTTCATAGGTGGTCGAATCACATCTGATTTATGTTTATACTCCAATCCGCACTCTGGGAACTTAGAGTTATTTCGGAGAGTAATCGGATCATACTCTCCATAATTGATTGATTTGCCCCCGGGGGCCGGGAGTTTAATTTAGCGAGCGATCTGTCGTGCCACGATTTCTTTTATTTTATTTCAGTTCCGTCATGTAACTGATACACAATGCTACAACAAACATAAATACAGAGGGAGTCCAAGACTTTATTTGCTAAATGGAAAAGAATGATGTAATCTGTCTTATTACATACCTGGAAAATCAAATGCTAAAGCAAATTTTGAAAGAAAATAAAACTAAATGAAAAAGAAATCAACTAAGTGAAATAACATCGTAAATGCTCGTTGTTCCACGCTCTTGGGAGTGCAATTCCATCAACAGTCGCTAGCTTGAAAGTTCCCTCTCCAAGCCTTTATTCACTGACATATGGTCCTTCCTAGATTGGATTCATGTACGACGGGGTAGGAAATACCCATTTTAGGACGAGATCGGCGATTTTGATGGTTCTAGGTCGGACTTTAATGTTGTAATATCGAGCGACTCGATGTCGATGCGCAACTGCCCTCAAATCGGCTTCCTTGCGCTTCTCATCTATAAAATCGAGATATTCTAAGAGGAGATCTTTATTCATTTTGGGATCATGGTAAGTTACTCGATGAGAATGAATTTCGAGCTCAACAGGAATGACTACTTCAGAACCGTATGCAGGGCGAATGGAGTATGGCCAGTCACAGACTTGTGGTTGGTCCTGTAAGCCCACAATGTTGTAGGGAGTTCATCCACCCATCTGCCTCTAGCCTTTTCCAATCACTTCTTCGGAATGGACTTTATGAATTTGTTTACAGCTTCAACCTATCCATTCACTTGAGGGTGAGCGACCGCTGCAAACCTCTTTTTAATACGATACCTCATACAGAAGTCTTTGAATTTGACACTTTCAAATGAGTTCCATTATCTGTTACAATAGTTCATGGTAGATCGAAATGACATATGATGTTTCGAACAATAAAGTTGATTACTTTCTTGGTTATGATCATGGCTAAAGGTTCTGCTTTGGCCTATCAACTGCGATGATAGTGTACTTTGCACCACCTTTAGAGATCGGTAAGGAACCGATAATGTCAATACCCCATATGGAAAACGTCCATGGGCTGACCATTTGCGTGATTTCCATCGGTGGAGCTCTTGGAACTTTTGCATATATCTGGCACTTATCACATCATCTTACATAGCCAGCGGCGTCTCGATTTACAGTTGGCCTATAATACCCGTAATGGAGTATTTTCTTCTCCAGAGTTTGCCTCCCAATGCGATCGCCACATTCCCCTTCATGAACTTCTTTTAGGACACGTTTTATCTCATCATGAGCGACACACTGAAGTAGGGGAATGGAGAAACCTTTCCTGTACATAATTCCTTCTTGCATGATATACCATAAAGCTTTGCGAAGGATTTGTCGCTTTTCATTCCTTCATTCGGGAAGAACTCCCTGTAGCAAATAGTCTTTGATCGGAGTCATCCACGATTCCCTCTCAGGCCCCGCTTCCAGTGTCCGATCGATTTCTATCATGTTTATACTAAGGGCATTTAATACTTTGACCGGAACCAAGCCCATCTGCTATGCGACATCGGTGCTAGCAAACTTTGCTAATGAATCGGCCTCTCTGTTTTGATCTCGTGGAATATGCAAAATGTTATAGTACTCAAATTTTGCTAATAAGTCTTTGACTTAGGTAAGGTATGGAGCAAGTCGTTGTCCTTTAGCTTGATAATCTCCCCTGACTTGGTACACTACCAACTGCGCATCGCAAAAGATTTCAAAAGACTTTATTCTCGGTTCTCTGGCGAGTTTAAGTCCTGCAATCAAAGCTTTGTACCCAGCTTCGTTGTTTGTCTCTGAAAAATAAAGCTTTAAAGAATAACATATTGACCGATCTTCAGGAGTTACAAGCATAATTCCAGCTCCAGAACAATGATCATTGGACGCTTCATCAGTATACAATTTCCACTGTACGGTAGGGATTTCGCTGCCCTACGAGGAATCATCCTACACAGTGAACTCTGCTATAAAATCTGTCAGTGCCAGACCCTAGATAGACCTCTGAGGGAGATAAGTAATATCAAATTGACTGAGCTTGATATTCCACTTGAGTAACCTTCCAGATGTCTCAGGTCTTTGTAGGACCTGTCGTAACGGCTGGTCGGTGTAAACATTGATTGGTTGTACCTAGAAGTATGGATGAAGCTTTCATGATGCAATCAGCAAGCAGTATGCCAGTTTCTCTATTTTTGAATAGTTCCTTTCAGCTCCCGCCTATCGCTTGCGGACGTAATACACCGGCCTCTAGATCTGATCCTCCTCACGAAACAATGCGGCACTTATAGCGTGTGCCGATACGGCCAATAAATGTAAAAATCTTCATGATCCACCGGCTTTGACAAGATGGGGGGTCTCTCCAAATGATTCGCCAAAGCATGAAACGTGTCTTTACGATCCTATGTCCATTCAAAGTTTCTTTTCCCTTTCCTAATCAAGTCAAAGAAAGGAATGCATTTGCCGGTAGCTCTGGAAATAAATCGGCTTAAGGTAGCAACTTTCTCATTCAGACTCTGTACTTGTTTAATAGACCATGGTACTTGGATATCACGAATAGCCTGGATCTTCTCGGAATTAGCTTCTATTCCATGGGCGTTAACAATAAAGCCAAAGAATTTCCCTGATGCAACACCAAAAAAACACTTCAAAGGATTGATTTTCATCTTACAATGTCGGAGGATGCCGAACATTTCTGCTAAGTCTCTAACGTGGTCGCTTGATCGTCGTAACTTCATGAGAATATCATCCACATACACTTCCATCATTTTCCAATCTGATTATTAAACATCCTGTTGACTAAGTGCTGATAAGTCACTTCTGCATTCTTTAATCCAAACAGCATTACTACATTAGTATAATCCAACATCAGTAATGAAACTGGTGTGCTCCTGATCGGGAATATGCATCGGGATTTGGTTATATCCCAAGTACGCATCCATGAAAGATAGAAATTCGTATCTTGTGGTTGAATCCATCAGTTGGTCGATCCTCGAAAGGGGAAAACTGTCTTTTGGACACGCCTTGTTCAAATCTGAATAATCAATGCATGTTCTCCTTTCCCATTTGCTTTTTTCACAAGTACAAGATTAGATACCCATTTAGGGTAGAGGGCATTGTGGATAAACCCTTTTTTTGAGTCTATCCACCTCCTCTTTGAGAGCGGTAGATCTCTTCGGATCCATGCCGCGTCTTTTTTGCTTCACCGGGACATGCCTTGGGTCGATATTCAATGCATGACTCTTAATGGAAGGCGAGATTCCATACATGTCAGAGTGAGCCGAAGCGAACACATCTAGATTCGTTCGGAGAAAGGAACAAGATCTTTCATCATCGCGGGGCTGAGCTGTGATCCAATTTTTAGGACTCGTGATGGGTCATCATGGCTGACCATGATATCAATCGTCAAATCAGCCGGTGCAGTCTTGGTGTCTTTAGGCTCCTCCTCATCATCCCTCGGATCTATATCTCTATAGAACCTACTGTGGCACCCGAGCCAAGGCTCAGGCACTAATTTTCAATCTTCATTAGCTTGGATGCAGACTGACTTGTCCACACCCTTACCATTCTCCTTGCGTTGAGCATTCCTCAACTCAGCTACATAACAAGCACGTCCAGTTGCCTGATCGCCATGAACAACTCCAACACCACTATCTGTCAAAAAACTTCAAAGTCAAACACCATGGGGAAAGTGCTACCCGGAATGCGGCTAGGGCCGGTCGACGCAAAAAAATGTTGTATGGAGAGTCAACATCCAAAACAACAAACATCAAGATCCGCACTCTCCGTCGTTCACCTTCTCCCAACTCCATGGGTATCTCGACATAACCAACCGCTATAGTTGCGACGCCGTTAAAACCGTGTATATGAGCTTTAGACGGTTTTAAATCTTTGGCATCCATCCTCATTTAATCATAAGCTTTTTTGAAAATTATATTTACTGAACTTCCACAATCAATCAATATCCTTCTCACCAAAGCAGGGCCAATCATGCCCGATATGGCCATTGGGTCGATTGTCGGAGCCTTTTCCTTATATGTATCTATGTTCCTAAACACAATATCATCCGCCGTCGTACATAACTGTTTTGCCGGAGCTCCATCTTCCGTATCCGAACAACATTCAAAATCCACATGCCTAATCATGCTAGCATGGCACTCCATCTCTTGCCAACTCTTATCTGCTGGGTGCAGTCCTCCGACTATCGTATTTATCACCAGTCTTCTGCCAGTCCGTGCAGGCTCTTCGGCCCTACACGATGCTTGTCCTTGGTTGGGGTCAGTTGTATCTTGATCGCCATCCTATGGGGCTTTCACAAACTATTGTAATTTCCTTTCTCGAATCAGTTTTTCTATAACATCCTGGAGATGCCTGCATTCATTTGTATTGTGCCCATAGCACTCATGAAACCGACAATATTTCCTGGTCTTTTTCTACTTCTCTATTGATTCTTTTGGAGGCAGCTTCCTATACTGCATGGTATTGCAAGTAGACAGATAGATGTTCTCTAAGGAATCCTAGGCTTCCCTCTTCCAGAATCCCTCTTTCGTTCTCGGTACCTATCCCCGCCTCTCTTTTGCTGATTTGGTTTATTCACGACATTCACCTGGACTTTTCCACAACTGTCATTAGACTGTTTTATTGCAACGTTACACTGCACTCCCTCTCCACTTGGTCCCATAACATTACTTTTTCAGGAGGAACTGGCATCCTCCTTTCTCAAGTACTGAGCCGCCTTTGCATAAATGTGCTCCAACGTTGCGGGCAGCTTATGGGCTAACCAATTGCCAAAATCAGACTCTGGATCAATCCCTCTCGTCATGGCCATGAGTATCGCATGGTCATTCAGATTACTGACCTCTGTAACAGCTGTATGAAATTTCTCCAAATAATCTTTCAACGACTCTCCTAGAGCCTGAATCATATAGAAAGGGACATCACATCTTTGGGACGAGGTATGTGCATCCAGAACTACTCCACAAACTTGGTTGCCAAATCATCGAATCTAGAAATTGATCATGGGGGCAGTCTTGTGAACCACATTGTTGCTATTCCAGAGAGAGTTATGGGAAAGCATCTACACATGGTTACATCATCCGCTAATCCATCAACTATTCATATCTCATGATATGATGTTTGGGGTCGTTTTTTCCCTCATAGAAAGGTATTGATGGCATGTTGAACCTCCTTGGATATTCCGCATGTAGAACATTATCAGTGAACGGGGTATGGCTTCTCGAGATTCCCTGGTTATCTTAGTCAAGCCCTGGCTCTTTCTCACTAACTATCTGACCATTGCCAATAGGTTCGGTGTTTGGATGGTTGGCGCCAAGCGATGGTCGTGTTTCACCTTGCGTGAATGGTTCGGTCGATGCCTGCTGGCCATCTCATGCCCTCTTGGTTCACCATCTTCCCAATGTGCATCTTGTACATTCATTTTGTCATCATTCTGGGGAAGCATTTGGTCAACATTTAACCGAACTCCATCATTCAAATCAGCCGTAGCAGCTCCGGTTTGAATCCCGGTGTGCATAGGTAAGTTCCCTTCTCTTGTGGAGGGATTAGCACTGATCATTCCTGGCAGACCACGAAAGTCTGCCTGTTGATGCCCCGAAGTTTCTGTATGATATCTGCTTGTTCTGTGATTGCTATCTCTGTGATACCCATCCGACGAACTAAAGCTCTCCAATGCCGAGTAAGGGGCGGGGTTCCTCCTAGCTTTTCCCCGTTGTTGTTTAGGGAGTTGGTTCATTAAGTCGATATTGGCCTAGATCTGCTGATTTAACAATCGATGGTTATTCATTAGCTTTCTCATTGGATTCTGGAATTCGGCTCTCGTAATAGAGTCAGTTGGATTTTGCACTTCAACTATTTCAGCATTCACATTCGTCGGTTGACTGCTTGAGCCTTCTTATTGGATAGTAGCATTTTCATTTCCTTCCACATTCTGAGAAGTAGATCTAGTATTCCTTACCATTATTAGTAGCTTTTCTTAGATTCCTACAAACCTGAGTAGTATGAGCAACATCCCGAAGATTACTGCAGATCTTCTTTCGGGGATTTATCCAATCCAGTAGTAACAAAGGGATCCTAATAAACGGAGAATCAAAGTTCTCAACGAAAGCACCAAAATGTTTGCACCAAAAATGGTCACAAACACCTAAGAATAGTTTTTGTAGAGAAGTAAGTAAAAAAATAAAATTAAACTGTGTAGATGAATAGGTAAGCAATAGAGAATAAACAATAATCAAAGACACGGAAGTTTATAGTGGTTCGGCATTGTATGCCTACGTCCACTTTGAAGGTTATCCTTTATTAATCACTTTTTAGTCTGATTACAATAGTTGAAGATAGCAAGTGTTTGATTATAATGGAGTCTATAGTAACAAGCAGCGTAAAGATCTTGAAAATGAACCAAAAGGCCAGTATTTATAGGGAGAGATGATGAGATATTTTGCTAAGATTTTGGCAGAATGCTCTCTAGGTCCATAGGGGCCCACCATAACGATCGGTGGAACTAACTTGATATCTTGGAATGATCGGCCAAAGTTACACCGATCGTTATTTTTAGTCTCCAATTTATGTGCGATCATTTTTAGGGGGTCCCACATGCCTCTTAAACTTGTTCCTAAAATATAAAGTAATTCTGAGCTGTAGATTGCGAGATATGGATCAACCTTTGCTACATTTGGAATGTTTACTGAGCTACACCGATCGTTATGAAGGATTGGCAAAAACGGTCAGCCTAAAACGATCTGCTATCTTCATATCTCACGATTTTGACCTGTGATCGTTTTTATGGGCTCCACTCTTCAATATACCGGTGCTCTGAAAGTTTCAAGTGAATTGGCCTTGTGGATTATGAGATATCGATCGATCTCCACTGCTTTGAGCTATTTTATAGATCATTCCCGATCGATCCATATAAATCCTAGCTTTGTTTGTAACTTGAGCATACGAACTCTGATCGACTCCAAATTTGAAATACATCTTCATGGGTCCATGCCAGTCACTCAATACTGATTGCACCTCGATTGGGACCCGGTCCAGATCTACCCAACCATTGTCCATAGTATTGTATATAACCGATTCTTAAGGCTGATAACCGTCCGTTCCTAGCCAAGTCGATGATATCACGGTCTTGCCAAAAGGCAGGATAACAGTTCATATAAACTCAAAATACGATCTTGTGCAAACTAATAAAAGCTTTTCTTTTTTAAATTCATCCTTTTAACCCACACTATCAATGCCCGTGATCCAACACATGTAAGGCTCTATGTTTAAGTTAGAACGCCTCTTATAATGAAAACTTTCAAGACTCTCTTTGTGGTGATAGACTAGCCCTCGTACTACAATACTTTCTTTGGGAGACCGGCCTTGGATGTAACATATTATTTTGTATCACCAAATTACTTGATGATAAAGTTTCCCTCTAAAGTAGGCTGGGAATGACGAAAGGTGAATAGTTTAGTGCTCGGGAAATGTTTTGTGCTACTCTTGAACAATTAAATAAAGAAGTAGGTCATGCTTATGAAAATGTGTTAAATGGAACAAGTTCAAAAGAAACCAACAAATTCCTAACCCTCGTGATTCGATAAATAGTATTTAGGTAGAATAATTTTAGAGCCTCCTTTCACTTATTACATTTGATTAAAGACTATAGTGAAAATAAGAAACTTTCAGTTAGTAATGAAAAATAGGCACATCCTTTTTTGGATTACTTGTTAACTAAAATAAATCAACCAGAAAAAGGAAATTCTTCAATCATATGGAAAATCAAGAGAATGCCCAAGGATAAATAAAGTTCGAAAGGGTAATCACCCAAATTGATGCAAGGGATAATGAGATCAATGTAAAATTAGTTGAAGACTTATTAGAGGTTCTTATGGATCTGAATGATCTAACCAAGGTCGTAATGGTTGCAAAACCATTAATCGAGGATATAAAGGAAGAATCGATTATGTTCTTACAATCGAATCAAGATGTCTTCTCTTAGTCCCATTTTGATATGGTGGGAATTGACCTCACTATATTGTGTCATGCCTTGGATTTTAATCTTAACTTTACTCCAGTAAGACAAAAGAAAAAGGAAGTTAGATAGAGTCGATAATTCACCTCACAAGAAGAGGTAAAAAATTATTATAAAATGGGTTCATTTGAAAGGTATTTATCCAAAATGGCTGGCCAATCCAGTTCTAGTCAAAAAGTTCAACGGTAAATGGAGAAGTGAACAGATTTCATGGAACTAAATAAGGCATGCTCAAAAGATTGTTCCCTGATTCTAAAATTGATCAGTTTGTTGAACGCCTATCTTTCATTCAATTTATTAACAAATTTCCATGTTTAAGACCGATGAGTAACAAACCAATTTCATAATCGACTAGTAAACATATTGTTACAAGGTTATGCCTTTTATACTTCAGTATGTAAGAGACACATACTAACCACTGGTCAACAGAATATTCAAAAACCAAAATTGGAAGAATACAGAGGTTTATGTGGAATACATGTTAATGAAATTCAAGTAAGATACCAATTATATGAAGGAGAGGTGCTACAAAAGTACAATATGAAGTTATATGCTTAGAAGTGTTCTTTTGGGATACCTTAGGAAAAAAATTTAAGATACATGGTAAGCACACGAGGGATAGAAGCTAACCCTAAACAAGTAAAAGTAATATAAGATATGAAAGAACCAAGATTAAGAAAAGGTATGATATGCCTAAATGGAAAGATCCAAGCCATAAAATGTTTCATTTCGAGAGCAACTGATAAGTGCATGCCATACTTCGAGGTAATCACTATACATTCTAGTGGACCAAAGAATGTAAAAGGGGTTTCACGATACTGATCATTTAGAAAAATCACCAATCTCATCAATGGTGAAGACTTGTTTTTATGTAAGGTAGTCTCAAAACATATTATAAGTGATAAGGGAAAATAGTGTGCAACTTCTAGTATATTACACCAAGAAGAGATTTAAGGATGCTAAAACTAGATATTCGAGGTTATGGAAAAGCTAGTATATTACCTTTTGCTTAAAATTCAAAAGCTTAGATCATACTTCTAGGCACATTCTATAAGAATATCGAGGAATTATCCACTAAAACAAGTGTTTAGTAAACTGGAAACTTTGGGTTGGTTAGTGAAAAGGGTAATAGTACTGGGCCAGTATGGCATAACTTACCTACCATGAACCCCCAATAAAGGACAAGAATTGAATATTTCATAACTGACGATTTAGGATTTTTCGAAGAGAAGGCTAAGAAGGAGTAAGAAAATGATATGAAATGGCAGCTAATCGTGGACATAGCATCAAATGAGCAAAAAGCGAGTGTAGGATACGTAATAATTAAGTCCGACGGGCATCAATTATATTATGCTATGAAGTCGGGATTTCCAATGACAAACAATGTCGTTGGACATAAATCAATGATATATGGATTAATAGTTGCACAAGTTGAAAATCCCAAGGATTTAAATATTTAATGATTCATAATTGATGGTAATCAGATAAACAAATTATATCAAGCAAAAGATGCAAAGTTATCCTATAGCGCAAAGAAGGTCTGAAAAATGTTGGCATTTTTAAAAGCTTTTTCTTGAATCAAATTCCAAGAAATAAGAATGATCAAGAAGAATCATCAGCAAAACTGGCAAGCTCACGAAGGACACTACACGTGAAGATCCTTCAATACGATGTTAATAAGAGCCATGTAAAGAAATCAACATAGAAACCTTGGTGGTGACAAGGTCCCAGGCAACTCAACAATGGACAAATAAGGATTCTCCTTAATAGGGGAACATGCAAGAACTAGTTGATCCCACTATAGTGATGAAGTGACCAGAGATCAATATGCAAATAGCTAGACGACACCTATAGTGGAGTATTTCGAAAAAGGAACAATACTAAAAGACCTAAATGAAGCCGTAAAGGTCAAGTACAAAGCTCTTTCTTTCATAATGATCAATGGAGTTCTGTATTGGTAAGGATATTAAGTACCATACCCGTGATGTGCAACTAATGAAAAGGGAATAAAGTTACACCCCAAAGCACATGAATGATTTTGTTATGATCATTCAAATGGGATAGAATCGACTAAAAATGTAACGAGACATGGATTTTGTTAGCCTCGAATGAATGATGATGCCCAGGTTTATGTTAAAAGATGCAATAAGTGTCAAAACTTCTCAAGAATCGATCAATCACCTCCTACTGAAGTTACACCAGTATTGAGTCCGTAGCCTTTTGATGTATGAGAATCAACTTGATAGGACCGCTGCCTATTTCGAAAGGAGGGGCTATGTTTGTGGTAGTTGCTATTGATTACTTCACAAAACGAGTTGTGGCGAAACGCTTACCAGACATAACATTGTGAAAAATTCTAAAATTTGTCATCAAGAATATAATTACTTATGTTTACCAAAAAAATTATATCTGACAATGGAACCCAATTTGAAAGTGTAGAATTCACGTTCTTCTGCAAAAGGAATAGAATTCTTAAGAGTTTTTAATCGGTGGCTCGTCCGAAAGCGAATTGAGTAGTGGAAGTTGTCAATAACGTCTTGATCAAGCAAAAGGAAATTGGATAGAGGAGTTACCCCTGGCCTTATGGTCCCATGGTACTTGGGCTAAGACTGCAGTAAGACATTTTCCATTCTCGTTAACTTACATATATGAAGCGATGCTACTAGTAAAAGTTGTAATCCCTTCTTATAAAAGAATCATATATGCTTATCGACCAAATCAAAAATTAAAGAAGAAATCTTTAGACCTAATCAACAAGCTAAGGGATGTGGTAGGCTTAAAGAACGCAGAAACCCAATGAATGATTTCAAGATATTACAATTCAAAAGTATGGGAAAGAAGCTTCCATAAAGGCGATTAAGTATTGAGACATGTAATGATAAATATGATGAATCCAGTAGATGGGTCATAAGGACCTAACTGGGAAGGTCTCTTCGTTATTTATGAAGTAACTCCACTTGGAATGTACTAGTTAAGTAGAGAAGATTATTGGAATTAGGTCAACCAGTAGTGAAGTAAATGCGTATATTTCAAAAAAAAATTCTTCCATTTAGATCTTATGGCCTATGAAGTCTAAGTTTATTAGATTTTTTCTAAATTTTCTTTAAATGAAATCAATATATTATTTTATAAGTAAAGTTTTATTTTACTAAGTTTGTACTATATAATATGATATGTGTATCATATACACATATATGTGTATGTGCATGTGCAACATAATAATATGTTCATGGATTGACATGCCCGTATATAAATGTTGGGATTTACACTGCAACAGATATGCTAGCCCATCTGTATACATGAGTGCTACCAACATATGAGTATGAATATATATATATAATAATAATTGTAAAATGTAAAATTTATAAAATAATATATATATATATATATATCTGTGTATGTGTGTGTTAATTAACATTAATTTATAAAATAATATATATATATATATATATCTGTGTATGTGTGTGTTAATTAACATTATGTTAATTTTAAATATTTATATGTGTTCAAAATAATTCCAAATTTATACAATAAATTAATTTAAATATATACAAATGAAATATTTTAAAAACTATAAAGTGAAATATATATATATATATATATATATTCACGTATATTAATTAATATTTAAATTGATAACTTAAGTAAAACATGTAAATATATATAATAAAAATAAAATATTTAAATATACATGTAAAAAATAGCTTTCGGCCATACAAATTTTTTTATTCGGTTTTCTATAATTTACTTATTTCAGTGGGAAATAATTAGATAAAAAAATCAATTTAAAAACCATAAACCAATTTTAAATCATTAGATATTATATTGCAGACTAAAAATTATTACTTAATTTTATGTGTATTTATTTTACATAAATATAAATTTAATTGTAAATCAAAAGGATATATATATATATACGAAATTTATTATTTATATGTATATAAAAAATTAATTTTTTTATCATTCGAATATTATATATACATGTACAAAATTAATTATATAGAATACATACATTATATATATGCATATAGTATTATTTTAATTCTACATATCAAAATTAATTTCATAATATAATTAAATTCGAAAATAAAAAAACATTTTTTTTCTTTTTTTGCATGGCTATGAGTAATTGTATATGTATACATAAATTTTATTAAACATGTACACATATGTATATGATCCATCCTATGGTGACAGCACTAATATATGCAGATTCATGATATTCAATTATTAACTAAAATAATAAGGTATTATGATCAATATATACATTGCATATAATTATAAATGAGGATATACCTCTGCCTAATGCCTAGATAGCACACCTTGCAACGTTGAATCTAAACTCCTAGAAACGATTTCTGTATCCAGAAGATGCGACCTTCATGAATGTAGCTACCACCGAAGCTTGTATATTATTTGACCAATTTTTTTAAGCTTGAAAATTTGAGGATGGAAGAGGGGAAAGTGGATGGCCTTGGCTGTAGTAGGGAGAAAAAAGTCTAAATTAAAAGGCGAGGGTTAGATCAGTTTAAATAAGGAGAAACCAAGAAGTAAAATAAGGATCTAGATCCTCATCTTTCTCCTACTTATTCTCCTCTCTTTAATTCAAAATCCACCCTTCTCTTAGCCATCATATGGACGGCCTCCCCTAGGCTAAGCATAGCCGCACTCAATAGGTCCCCATATGGGCCTCAAAATCACTTCAAGTACGATTAATAAATAATGCATCTAAATCCAACTTAAATGTGCGTCGATATCGTATATCAGTTAGTGTATTTATAATTATTATATACACATCATTTATATTGATCAAAAAATATAAAATCATAAATATTAATTAGTTAAATTAATTTATAACATTTATAATTTAATTAAATCGAGTGGTAATAGGAGTACTCAACGTTTCGGTTATTTGACTCTTAGTTGTAAATTTGGTCAGCGATTAATATCGAACAATTCGAATATTAATGTTCACACGTCACTTAGTACGTGTTATGATATTATGGCCAAATTTATTGCTTACATGGCTTAAGTAACATCTAATTTTACTTTAATTAAGCTTACCCAGTATTGATAATTATTTGCACCATTTTCTTTTCGTTAAAAATATATCACATTAGGACTTATGGAATTTGGTAAGGTCAAAATTCCAATATTGTCCATATCCAACTTTATAGTCCAAACACAAAGTTCTTGGTTCAATAATAACAATTATTATTAAACGAGCTGCCCTTACCAGAGATTTTGACTTTGAGTTGACTTCAGTTGACCGTGATACTAACCATATGTAACTGAGGAGACAAATCCTCTCTTGAATAGTGTTTCACTTTCAATACTTCCACTCAACCCAACTATAATCGTTCGATGGATGCCTACCACAATTAACTATAATCAAAGTGCGGCTTTCATATTGAAAATCAACAATATTCTCAAGTCAAGAGAACTATAATCAAAGTGCGGCTTTCATATTGTAAATTTGTCACATTGATATTTTCTATTTGACCTTAGTTATATTAACCAATAGAAAATTATCAAGTGAGTCGTTCCACTATTATCTAATAACTATTGGTACATAACCCCTTAGTACTCCAGTAGCCATGAGCAATACGTTGCCCATCATTTAGAGAGCATTATGTACTCTAGTCTCAATGGATGCATCGATATCCAATCTTGATACATCTTGATTAGGTATATTTAAAATGATGTGTTTTTACATTGTGATAAAATACCCATGATTACAACCTATTTGTAATAACTATCACAGACACACCATTTATAGATTTTATCTTAAATATACTTAAATTAAATAATTTATTAATTATAACAAGCATATAATAGAAAGAAAACACCTTTTATTATGAATGAGAATGATTATAGAGTGAATAATTTACATAAATTACAGAATTTCTCTTAGGACATATCTAACTTTATCGATCTCTCACTTGCACTTGGGGCCAATTATGAAATATATGTCTTATCCCTTTGATCAGCTTCTCGATAACCGACAGAGCAAAACCCTTAGTGAATGGATCTGCTATGTTGTCCTTGGTATCCACCCTTTGTATCACGACCTCTTTCTTCTCAATGAATTCTCTAGTGAGGTGGAACTTTCGAAGAATATGCCATGATTTCTTGTGTGCTTTAGGCTCTTTTGTGATCTGCATCGTCACATTATTGTCATAGAACAATGTCATTGGATTCTCCATATCGAGAATCATTCTGAACTCACTTAAAAACTTGCACATCCATATTGCTTCTTTAGCTACTTCATTGAGGGTGATGTACTGAGCCTCCATCATGGAATCAACTACTGTTCCTTATTTGGAAATTTTCCAGTTAACGACCCTACCGTTAAGTGTAAAAAGATAACCCAACATTGACTTACTGTCATCAATATCACTCTGAAAGCTAGAGTTAGTATGCCCCTTCATAAGGAGTCTCTATTCCTATATATTAAGAATAAGTCCAGAGTATTTCTTAAATACTTTAGTATACATTTTACAACCGTCTAATGCTTTTCTCAAGGATTAGCCTGGTATCGACTTACGCATTTTACGCATCCTAATGCATATGCAACATCTGGTCTAATACATAGTATAGTGTACTTTATGGATCCTATGGTTGAAGCACATAGAATCCTCTTCATATACCCTTTCTCCTCATCGGTAAGAGGAGCGGCCTTCCTAGAAAGGATGATTCCAGATTGCGTTGGAACATTTCCATGCTTGGAATTCTCCATACTCAACCTTTTCATAGCGTATCTATGTAAAAGGATTGAGACAATCCCAGGAGCCTTTTAGATCCATCTTTATATATTTTTATACTTAGTATATAGGTTGCTTCTCCCAAATCCTCAATGGAGAAGATCTTGGAAAGCCAAACGTTCATTGGTTGCAATACAACCAACAAAAGATCGTCGACATATAGCACTAAGAACACAATCGCGTTTCCTTGTTCCCTTCGGTATATGCACGCTTCCTCTGTGTTCTGATAAAAACCAAAGTGTTTGATTACTTTATCAAAACACTTGTTCCAACTCCTCGAAGCTTGTTTAAGTCCATATGTGGACTTAAACAACTTGCAAGCCTTTCCCTCACTCCTACTTACCACAAAACCCTCGGGTTGTGACATATAGATGGTCTCTTCTAAATCACGATTTAGAAATTCCATCTTTACATCCATTTACCATATTTCGTAATCATAGAATGCAGTAATGGCCATCATAATTTGAATGGACTTAAGCATGGCTATGGGTGAAAAGGTATCGTCATAATCAAGGTCTTGAATTTGATGAAATCCTTTTGCAACTAGCTTAATCTTATAAGCCTCTACTTGTCCTTCTGCATTTAGATTTTTCTTAAAAATCTATTTGTAGCCGATGGGTCATCCTTCGGGCACGTCTGACAAAGTCCACACTTTATTTTCGTACATGGATTCCAACTCGGATTTCATCGCTTCAAGCCACAGTGCAAAGTCTTTACTCTGTAGTGTTTATTGGAATGATAGAGGAGTGTCATTATCTAAGACAGGGTCCTCCTTCTCTCCATCCATGAGAAAACCATAGTATCTCTTTGGTGTATAAGATTCCCTGTTAGATCTTCAAATAAGTTATGTGTTTTCGTATACGGGTGAATTTGGTTCTCCCATGGTCCGACCTCAGCATTAACTTCTTCAATCTCATCCAAGTCTACAACCTCGCTGTTAGTTTCATTCGATAGAAATTCCCTTTCCAAAAAGAAAGAACGTTGAGAAACAATGAATTTTTGTTCCTCGGTATTATAGAATATATATCCATCGAGCTTTTGGAATATCGTATAAATTTACACAATACTGATCTGGCCTTGAGTTTATTCGAACCAATATTCTTAACATAAGCCGGACAACCCCACACCTTCAAATACTTGAGTCGGTGTTTCTTCCCACACCACATCTCATATGGTTTTTTGGCATAAATTTAGTGGGTAACAAGTTCAACACATGTGTTGCGGTTTCCCACGTATACCCTCATTAGGACAGAGGTAACTCAGCCTTACTAATCATGGAACAAACCATAACTAATAGGGTTTGGTTCCTTTGGTCTGACACACCATTGTGTTATGGAGTATAGGGTGGAGTAATCTGAAAGATAATGCCATTATCTTTAAAGTACTGTCGGAGTTTCTTTCCAATGTACTCCCCTCCTCGAATGGATCGAAGAATCTTAACCTTACGGTTAATCTGGTTTTCTACCTTATTCTTATATTCAATAAATTTCTCATAGACATCAGGTTTGTTGGATTCACATATTTTAGTCTTGAGAAATCATTAATGAATGTTACAAAGTAAGAACTATTATCCTTAATGATTATGGCATTGGGCCACGTACATCACTATGTACAAGACCCAAGAGTTCATCAATTCTTTCATGCTCCCACCGAAGGGGTGCTTTGTCATCTTTCCTTTGAGACTCGACTCACGTGTGATAAATGATTTAGAATCAAGTGACGAAAGAAACCTTTGGTTTTTAATTAATGTACTTGTTTCTCACTTATATAACCTAGCCTATAATGCCAAAGATAAGTGTTATTTATATTGTTATTTTAATAATTACTCACAAAACAAACATAATTTGTATTGACTGCATAAATGCCATTTTCTAAAATACCATCACAGCTTTTATTACTATCTAAAATAATGTTCATAACATTATTAACATAGTGAAAATATAACCAGTTTCGGATAATCTAGATAGATATAAGTCCACAAATAAAATCGTTAACAAAATAGTAATTATTTAATATCAACACAAATCCACTCGACAAACTCAAATGAAAGTCCCCAACAGCCGTTGCATCTATAATAGATCCATTAGCAACCTGAAACCTCATTTCTTCCCTTTCCATGCGATGCCAGTTCCTAAGCCTTAGAATTACAAATATGAGTTCTAGATCTAGTATCTAAAATCCAAGATAATTTATTGATTGTAAAATAATTTTGAATTATAAATGCACTTAATGGAGCAGTAGAACTATTATGTTTCTTTTCCTTAATAATCTTCAAGTACTCTGGACGAATCTGTTTCCAATGACCTTTCTTATGATAATGATGACACTCACCCTTGTCAATAGTAGTAGTCTTCTTACTTTCCTTGGTAACCCTCTTCCACTTCTTCAAATCTTTGAACGATGATGCACCACCCTTTACAGCAAGCATAATCCCTTGATCTTCAAATGTAGATTCAGTTGACTTTAACATATTGCGGAGCTCCACAAGATTCATATTCAACCGGTTCATATTGTAATCCAGTATGAATGGTTCATACTAAGGTATAAGAGAACAAAGGATCAAATCAGCCTTTAATGCAGCTTATCGCCACGTCCAATTATGAAAGCTTATCAATATAGCCCTTCATCATCAGTATGTAATTTTCCACTTTCTGTTTTTAGCCATTTTGGTATTGAACAACTTCTTTGTAAGTTCATACCTTATGAAACGTGAATGTTCTCCAAATAGGGTCTTAAGACTATCAAATATCTCACGGACAGACATGTTTTCGTGCTGCCTTTTCAATGGCTTGTCTAACATAGACAGCTCAAAAACCTGGGCGATCTCTAGGTCCGAAACCCATTTCTCATAAGCAAGTCTAAGTTCGGGGTTCGCATCATCAGTAAGTTATCCTTTAGGATTGCAGGTAATAGATTAACAAAGATGCTTATAGGTCAATGCCATATTAATCGCTCTTAGCCAATCGATATAGTTGGGTCCAGTAAGCTTACTACTTTCATAAAACAATTTTGGTGTAGGCATTTACTGCAAGTTTAAAATTAGTAGATTTGGATAATATAAACGTAGATGTTCTTATAATATTAGTAAGGTTAAATTTTATGTTTTATTTTACTAATGAACTCCCACTAGTCTCTTATGTTTCTTCAAATCCTAAGATGAAACATAGAAGCATTTCGACTTCACTAGTGGGCGTTAGGACTCGTCTTTCTTAGGATTCTGATCTTGAGTTTGCTCAACAAGTCATAGCCCCACAGACGATGGATAACTCCTTATCGGTTGTAGCATATACAACTCCTAATCTGCGGTTCCTTCTCTTAATATCATTTCAACCTTGAGTTTGCTGAACAAATCGAAGGGTATTATTCACTTGTATGTACCATTTCAAGACGGCCTAAGTATATTATATATACCTTAAGTTTGCTCAATAAATACATATAGCTATCTTACCTCGTCTATTCTATATATTAATAATACTACAGATAACATCTCTAGCTTGAGTTTGCTCAAGAACTAGAAAGTATGCAAGTAATTTATTAGTATATAAATGGTAGAGGACAACTTTATATTAAAGATTCATAATCTTTACTATACTTATTTAAAGTGATATCGACTTATGGAATAATGTATTTCTTATGAAATACTCTTGTGAATCAAGTGTCTATCACATTAGAAATCATGATATATGTACTTTATGTGTGTATTTATTCCTTAAATCTAAATAGGGTTTCTTAGTGTTCCACCTTTAATTTATACATTTATATTATATAAGTTTCATTATTATATAATAAATTTTAGAATTTCAATTAACTTATATAATAGTTTTATGTATAACATTATATAAATTAAATCTTATTTAATTAATTAACATTTTAATTAATTTTATATTATTCAATTATAATATTTTATATTGAATGAATATACTATAACATTTATAACCATGCACATATATCGTTATATATGTATTTTATTTATTAACTAACTTTTAATTAATTTATTTAATTAAAAAAAATAATTAAATATTATTGATTGCGAAAATTCTTTTATATACATATAATCTTACATTGTTTTAAACAACATAACGTATATCTTATATATATAATACATGTATATTTATTTTTAATTAATTAACTATTTCATAAATTTATTTATTTTATTAATCTTATCAATATTAGAATTTTCAAAATTAATTTATAATGTTTTCAAACATTTTGAAAAACTATATTATAAAATTTTATAATACATTTATTATTTTAAATTTAACTCTTAAATTAAAAAAAATTAATTTCAGGATTATTTACAAAATTAGCCCAAAGCCCAATTCAAATTGGAACTTTTCTATTAAGACAACCTTTGGCTCACATAACTTTGCGGGCCAGTAGCCAGGAGGGCATGATACTTGATTACCCAAACTCAATCCTTTGGCACTATCTTTCTAGACATCTTAATAACCAGGTTGTAATCTTAATCAATTAGCACTAACATGACTAATTTAGACCGTCTAGGCTATTGGCCTCTGATATCATTGTCAGAACTAGGTCAGCCCGTAGAAGAGTAAATAGGTAAATTTCAAAAATAATCTTCCATTTGGATCTTATTGGGCCTATGAAGTCTAAGTTTATTTAGATCATATCAAAATTTGTTTCAAATAAAACCAATATTTAATTAATTTTATAAACAAAGTTTTATTTTAATAAATTTGTATTGTATTAAATGATATGTGTGTATCATATACACATGTTAAGGTGTATATAGTTTGACATGCCTGCGTATAGATACTGGGATTTATACCGCAATGGACATGTTAGCCCCTCTATATACACGAGCGCTATCAATATATATATGTATGTATGTATGTATGTATGTATGTATGTATGTATGTATATGTATATATATATATGTATATATGTATGTATGTATGTATGTATATGTAAAAATATGTATGTATATATATATGTATGTATGCATGTATGATACATATATACATATACATATACATACATACATATACATACATACATACATATATATATATATATATATCATTTTACATATTGTGGAATAATAATTATAAAATGTAAAACTTATAAATAATATATGTTTATATATATATGTATGTATGTATGTATTAAATTAACATTATTTTAATATAATAAATTCATTTTAAATATTCATATGTGTTTAAAATAATTCTAAATTTAATACAATAAATTATGTAACAACCCGCTTATTTATCGATTTTGTATTTAAATATTTTATCGTAAGTCGGATTTTGGTCCGAAAAGCTACTTTTTACATACGGTCAAATTAGGACTCGAGACCATCCCCATTGAGTTCAAAATGACGTTTGCGATCTTTTTGAGTGTAAACTTCGATATGTTTGGAGATAGTGGAATTTTCGCCACTTTTTAGCTTAGGGCTTTGGTTTGGGCTGAACCACTTCTAACTCAGTCCCAACCCATCTCCTCCTCATTAATTCACTCTTCATTTCCTTACACTTGAAGCTTCATCAAAAATGGAGGAGGGAATGGGAAATTAAAACTCCAAGCTCAAGTTCTCTTGCAAATCCATCATTCAACTCCAAATTCAAAGAGAAGACATTGGATTCAAGCTTGTGATTGTTCTTCCATTGCTTTTAAGCTTCTCCATCATCAATTTTCATGAAAAGGTGAGATTTTTATCTCACATTCTTGCCTATAACTATCTTGGACTGTTGGGAATGAATTCCAATCGTTATTGTATGTGCATTTGCTTTTGGTGTGGATTGAATTGGTGAAAATCCCAATTTTTAGTGAGTTTTGGCAATTTTTTGGGCTTAGGTCGTTCTGCCTTGCTAGCTCGTTCGCGTGGAAAAGTCTCTACCTGCAAATAACTCGTTCTGGGCTTAGGTCGTTCGCCCCTTAACTCGGTTACCTCGGTGTTAGGTCGCTTGGCTTTAAGTCGTTAGGTCGTTCGGCAGTTAGGTCGTTCGAACCCCTAGGTCATTCGAGTATCCTTAAGTCGCTCGCGTGCTTAGGTCGTTCCCCCTTTAGGTCGATAATCCTTAAATCGCTCGGCCTCATCACTGCTTAGGTCGTTAGACCTTATTTCCTTTAGGTCGCGCACCCTTTAGGTCGCGTATCCCTTAGGTCGCGTACCACTTGGGTCGCGCCACCCTGGCCATATGCTTATCTTAAGTCGCTGGACCCTGTTGCCTTATTAGGTCGCAACTCCTAGGTCGCTCAGCCTGTGCAACCTTTTTAGGTCGCTCATCACTTTAGGTCGCAATGTTTTGGCCTGCTTTAACTCCTTAGGTCGTTCAAATGCTTTAACATGTTAGGTCGCAAGGCCTTGTTGAGAAGTTAGGTTGCTTGCCTTTTTATACTTAGGTCGTTCGACCTGTATTTGGTTAGGTCGCTCTACATGCTAGGCCGCACCTCCTACTTCTACTTTGTTGCATTTTGAGCTGATTTTCTTGGATTTCATTCACGCCTTCGAACGTGAATTTTTGTGACTTATTAATTCTGCAGCCAATTTCTGTGATTTGTCACTTTAAAAATATGAAGGTTTTAATACTAGTAGTAAATATCAAAACCCCTTTCTTCCAAATGACTTCAACACTATTTTAAATATAAAGCTCGTTTTCTCAAATCTTTTTTCCAATCTACTAGTATATACAAGCCTTTACTTCACTTGGATGAGAAATCTAATTAAACGGCTTAGTAAAACAGGTGGTATGAAACGCTTGCGTTCACTTCGTCGGTTAATTCTTGGACTTGTTCGATTGAACCTTTTGTGACAATTTTCTAGTGAAGATCTACAGTTTGATCGTAAATATTTAAGTTAAGCAAGTGGTTATGGTACATGAAGCTAAACTCATATATTTACTAGCTTGGTGTGATCGACACTTCTTGATGATCATGACGATCATTTTTGTGATTTAGACTAGCAATTGTGCGATGTCTCTTTGTCTACGAGGGAGACTAAACCCCGTTTGTATGATGTTTCTACATCACATATGTTGGGTAGCGCCCCACGGTCTTCGGGCCATTCTTGTGGAGCTTCGGCTCAAAATTAATGGTTAGCTACCATGAGATAGCGTCTCGTCTTGTGTTACACGTGTTGGTGAGTTTTCATACTCCCGTTTTGTGATAGGCCTCCCCCTTCTTGTGATTTCTGGATTTCTTGAGATGATTTTTGGAATTTTGTGCTTCACCAATTTTCGTGATTTCAATTGATAAGTTTTATCAATTTTTGTGCATTGGTGAATTTGTGTGTCATTGGCTTATTATGAATACAAGCTTAGGGTATGATACCCTATTTTATCTTTGAGAAGATTCTTGTGATATTGATTAATCTCATGTTGATATTCAATTACATACTTATAGTAGTATGCCATTATTGTTATTACATGTCTATACCATGTCTTTTATTCTATATCATGTCATCTGATATTTATAGCTAGACAGATCCGTTTATTATTTTCTTATGAAATAATACTCGGGTCAGACCGAGATGTTACAGGTGCTTCTGCTTGACTTCTCTTCTAGGATTACTCTGACTTTTGGCTAACTACTTAGATTAGTAGTTTTTGTTGTATACATTTGAGATATAGACTCCGTGATGTATACTTATTCTTTTGTGTAGCTTGTAGCTATTCTTTTGTATTATCGTGGATCTTTCAGACCACTACTATGATGTACACTGTCATGTGTTATATATTTATTCATATCTTTTTCCGCCTTTGTGATATGGATGTCTGTGACTGATTTGTGTTATGTTTATTTCTATATTTGTTTCCGAGGATTATATATATAGCCACTGTGTGATAGCTTTGAGTCTGTATCGGTATGTCGGATTTCCTCCTTAAATGAAATGCATGCTATACTATCTGACATATCAGTGTTCGCACAAAGAAGTTACTTGGATGGTCGCTCCTCAACAGCCTTATTCTCCGCACTAGTTGACAGCATTACTCCATAATGTTCTTGGCTAGTGTGGGTATAGAGGTGGGGCGTCACAGCTTGGTATCGGAGCGAAACTTCGGAACAATGTAGAATAACTTAACAAGGATCATCATCCTAAGTCCACCTTAGGAGTCGTGCCTTAGGATTTAATTCGAGTCTTCGTACCGAATTATCCTATTTCCTTTTATGTATCCTTGTTTTATCTAGCAAGATATGCTTGATATTTATTTGGAGAATAACTTTTCTTCTTTTCTCTTTCTTAAAGAAGAGAATGTCTAGACCAGGCCGTCCTAGAGCCGGACCATCTACCGTTACTCCCCAGGATGGAGTTTTTATGACTGCTCAACAGCTTCTTGATTTAGTAAAGAATGCTCAGGCAGCTGGTCCTAATCAGGAACCTACGCACCCTAAGTCTGGATTTGCACGCTTGTGCAACGATTATACCAACTTGGGTGGGAAACCATTCAAAGGTTCTGAAACTATTATTGAGGTCCAGGCTTGGTTAAGAACATGTGATCGAATCTTTTCTCGCATGAATCTTATCGATCTTCACCGTGTTCAGGTGGCCTCTAGTATGCTCCAAGAAAGAGCATTGGACTGGTACGAACTTCTTATTTCTGAGATTAATGAAGCGGATATCACCTGGGAGCAATTCTGGGAATGCTTCGAACTAAAGTTTGTACCAGAAGCTGAGAAAGTGACATTGGCTCGTCGTTTCATAGACCTTGTTCAAGGTGAATCCTCCATGACAGATTATGTCGCATCCTTCGAGTCATTGTCTAAATATGGGGTTGAATACATCAACACCCCATTGATGAAGAACCAAAGGTTCGTTTATGGCTTAAACAAAAATCGCAAGAAGCCATTACTTCTCAAATTAGAAGTTTCTTTCGACCAACTCATTGATATCGCTCTTCGTCTTGAAGAGGCGGATAGAGAAAGTGATGTTGAAGTGGTGGGTTCCAAACCAAACTTCAACAACAAAAAGAGGCCAAACAAATTCAAAGGTCCTTATCCCAACAAAAAGGGGAAAGCTGCACCTCCGGCAGCAAGAACTTCTACCCCAAGTAGCGGGCAATGCTATAACTGTGGTTCTAAGGACCATTTTGCGAACAAGTGTTCAAAGCCCCGTTCTTGTCGCTATTGTAAGAGCCCGGATCATTATATACATTTATGCCCCAGACTTCAAGGCAGGAAGGAGGGAAAGTTAAACGTGGCTCAAGCCCCTAGCAACACATCTCGCGGTCAAGGTATGTCTCATTCTGTCCTTGATGGCATTATTATATTTCGTGATCAACTTATTAGAGTTCTCTTTGATACGGGTGCATCCCATTCTTTTATATCAAAGGAACTTGTCGATACATTTTCCTTAAGTGTTGTTGCTTTAATGACTTCTTTAAGAATTGCGAATCCGGTTGGTGGATCCGCAACTCTTAGTTTGCTTTGTAAAGATGTGGAGATTATTTTGTGTGATTTTCCTTTCCTAGCCGATTTGCATGTCATGCGTTATTTAGGCTTTGGAATGATTTTGGGTATGGATTGGCTTAACCATTATGAAGCCCATATCCTATATCCTGAGCGGACTATTTATCTCCGACATCCGCAATCTGTAAAGCAGATTTCTATTATTCTTAAAGATTCGGATTCCACTGTGGCTGCATCTTTATATTCTTTAAATCCTCGTGATGATGATAATGATGATGAGGAAGATGTCATTTCTTGTATTCACGTTGTTCGTGAATTTTCCGACATATTCGAGCACGTTTTAGGATTACCACCTAAGCGAGCAATTGAGTTCAGAATTAATCTTACACCTGGAGCTCAACCTATTACTCGTCCTCCTTATCGCATGTCCAATAAAGAGAATGAGGAGATGCGCAAACAATTGTCCGAATTGGAGATGAAGCAATTTATTCGCTCTAGTTCCTTGCCTTGGGGAGCTTCAGCAATTTTCGTGAAGAAATCTGATGGTACACTTAGGCTTTGCGTCGACTACCGCAAGCTTAATGATATTACTATTAAGAATAAATATCCTTTACCTCAGATTGATGATCTATTTGATCAACTTAGTGGTGCTAGAGTCATTTCACAATTGGACTTGGCTACCGGTTTTCATCAGCTTCTTATTGCAGAGGATAGTATTCCTTTGACTTCGTTCCGTACCCGTTATGGATCTTATGAATGGCTAGTTATGCCATTTGGTTTAACGAATGCTCCGGCTTATTTCGTTGACCTTATGAATCGAGTTTTTAAAGATTTTCTCGATCGATTCGTTCTCATCTTTATTGATGATATTCTGGTGTATTCTAAAACTGAGGAGGAACATGAAAAGCATCTTCGGATTGTATTGGAAACTCTTAGGAGCAATCAATTAAAAGCAAAATTTTCTAAATGCCACTTTTGGCAATCTAATGTGAAGTTTATCGGTCATATTATTTCCGAATCCGGAATATTTGTGGATCCTTCAAAGATCGAAGCGATTCAAAATTGGAAGAGACCGGAGAGTGTAACGGAAATCCGTAGCTTCCTTGGATTGGCGGGTTATTACCATCGTTTTATCAAGGACTTTTCTAAAATCGCCGTTCCTTTCACTGGCTTAACAAAGAAAGGTGTTAAATACATTTGGTCGGACAAATGTGAAACTTCTTTTAAGAGATTAAAAGAACTCTTTTCTGATGCTCCTATTCTTGTTATTCCCGAAGGGAATCAAGATTTTGTTGTTTATACCGATGCTAGTCGCGTGGTTTGGGTGCCGTTCTTATGCAAAAAGAACGTGTTATTGCTTATGCTTCTAGGAAATTGAAGCCGGCTGAGACTAGATATGCCACACATGATTTAGAACTCGCGGCTATCATTTTCGCCCTTTGAATTTGGCGACATTATCTTTTGGGAGAGAAATTTATACTTTATATTGATCATAAGTCTTTGAAATATTTACTTTCCCAAAAGGAACTTAATTTGCGTCAACAGTGTTGGCTCGAATTCCTTGCCTCTTATGATCTTGATATTCTTTATACTCTCGGAAAGGGAAATCGTGTTGCTAATGCTCTTAGTCGCAAGCAACACGCGGTTGTTTCTATGATGATATCCGAATGGAGTGATCTCAAGGTTTTATCCACTTGTGAAATTCGAGATCGTGTTTCCGATTTATGTTCATCTCTGGTTTTATGTATCCTTGAGGCTCATCCTTCTCTTTTAGATCGCATTCTTGAAGCTCAAAGGCTAGATCCCGAATTGGTTCTTCTTGGCCAAAATATCAAGGATAAAATTGTTATTGAAGGTTTGAAAGACTTTGATATTGATTCTCGTGGCGGCATCCGAAAATTTGGTAGACTTATAGTGCCATATTTTAGTGATCTTCGTAAAGATATTCTAGAAGATTCTCATCATTCCAAATATTCCATTCATCCCGGTAGCAGTAAAATGTACGCGGATATGAAGCGACTTTATTATTAGGAGGGAATGAAATTTGATATCGCTAACTTTGTTAAGTGTTGCATGACTTGCCAACTTGTCAAGACCGGACATCAAAGGCCTGGTGGGTTATTGCAACCATTGGAAATTCCAATTTGGAAGTGGGATCAAATTTCTATGGATTTTATTGATGGCCTTTCCCGTTCTCGTTCGGGTCATGATAGCTTATGGGTGATCGTTGATAGACTTACTAAATCCGCCCATTTTATTCCCGTTCGGTCGAACCGAACCGTTCCTCTTCTGGCCAAACTCTTTATCAGAGAAATTGTTAAACTGCATGGAGTCCCTACTTCCATTGTTAGTGATCCATTGTTTACTAGTGGATTTTGGAAGAGTCTTCAAAAAGCTTTGGGAACGAAGCTTAATTTTAGCACCGCTTATCACCCCCAGTCCGATGGACAAACTAAGCATGTGAATCAAACACTTGAAGATCTTCTTCGTGCTTGTGTGTTTGATTTCGGTGGAAGTTGGGAAGATCATATTTCTCTCGTTGAGTTTTCCTATAATAATAGCTTCCAATCTAGTATTGGTATGGCGCCTTTCGAGGCACTCTATGGAAGGCCATGCCGATCTCCTTCTTGTTGGCTTGAGGCCGGTGAGAAGCTGGTTTTAGGTCCAGATTTTATTCGTGATTCCACAGAAAATATTGAACTTATTCGACATAGGATGAAAGAAGCCCAGAGTAGACAAAAATCCTATGCTGATAATCGAAGAAGGAAATTAGAATTTTATGTTGGAGATCTTGTATTTGTTCGTGTTTCCCCTATGAAGGGTGTGGTACGTTTCAGTCGATCGGGAAAGTTAGCGCCTCGATATATTGGGCCATTTCCTATCACCGAACGTATTGGTTCCATGGCTTATCGCCTTTTGTTACCGGCTCAATTTTCTGCTATGCATGACGTGTTTCACGTTTCTCAATTACGGAAGTGCCTTCGGGATTCCGATTCTATTCTTGAGCCCGGTGTTGTGGAAGAGATTGAAGTTTCGCCTAATTTAACTTATGAGCAGCATCCTGTTCGAATTATTGCTTTAGAAGTTAAACGACTTCGAAATAAAGATGTTCCGCTTGTGAAGGTCCAATGGTCCTCAAATCCTAAGGATTGCTCTTGGGAATCTAGAGAATTCAACGAGCGTACACATCAAGACTTACTTTCTCTTGCTCTTTTAGGTGAACTTCTTATTTCAAATTTCTTTTGTGTTAATATGCTTTTATGGTTGTTACTTTTTATTTTCCATCTTATATATTGCGAGGACGCAATTTCTTTAAGGAGGGGAGTTTGTAACAACCCACATATTTATCGATTTTGTATTTAAATATTTTATCGTAAGTCGGATTTTGGTCCAAAAAGCTACTTTTTGCATACGGTCAAATTAGGACTCGAGCCCACCCCCATTGAGTTCAAATGACGTTTGCGATCTTTTTTGAGTGTAAACTTCGATATGTTTGGAGATAGTGGAATTTTTGCCACTTTTTAGCTTAGGGCTTTGGTTTGGGCTGAACCACTTACTAACTCAGTCCCAACCCATCTCCTCTTCATTAATTCACTCTTCATTTCCTTACACTTGAAGCTTCATCAAAAATGGAGGAGGGAATGGGAAATTAAAACTCCAAGCTCAAGTTCTCTTGCAAATCCATCATTCAACTCCAAATTCAAAGAGAAGACATTAGATTCAAGCTTGTGATTGTTCTTCCATTGCTTTTAAGCTTCTCCATCATCAATTTCCGTGAAAAGGTGAGATTTTTATCTCACATTCTTGCCTATAACTATCTTGGACTGTTGGGAATGAATTCCTATCGTTATTGTATGTGCATTTGCTTTTGGTGTGGATTGAATTGGTGAAAATCCCAATTTTTAGTGAGTTTTGGCAATTTTCTGGGCTTAGCTCGTTCTGCCTTGCTAGGTCGTTCGCGTGGAAAAGTCTCTGCCTGCAAATAACTCGTTCTGGGCTTAGGTCGTTCGCCCCTTAACTCGGTTACCTCGGTGTTAAGTCGCTTGGCTTTAAGTCGTTAGGTCGTTCGGCAGTTAGGTCGTTCGAACCCCTAGGTCGTTCGAGTATCCTTAAGTCACTCGCGTGCTTAGGTTGTTCCCCCTTTAGGTCGATAATCCTTAAGTCGCTCGGCCTCATCACTGCTTAGGTCGTTAGACCTTATTTCCTTTAGGTCGCGCACCCTTTAGGTCGCGTACCACTTGGGTCGCGCCACCCTGGCCATATGCTTATCTTAAGTCGCTGGACCCTGTTGCCTTATTAGGTCGCAACTCCTAGGTCGCTCGGCCTGTGCAACCTTGTTAGGTCGCTCATCACTTTAGGTCGCAACATTTTGGCCTGCTTTAACTCCTTAGGTCGTTCAAATGATTTAACACGTTAGGTCGCAAGGCCTTGTTGAGAAGTTAGGTCGCTTGCCTTTTTATACTTAGGTCGTTCGACCTGTATTTGGTTAGGTCGCTCTGCATGCTAGGCCGCACCTCCTACTTCTACTTTGTTGCATTTTGAGCTGATTTTCTTGGATTTCATTCACGCCTTCGAACGTGAATTTTTGTGACTTGTTAATTCTACAGCCTATTTCTGTGATTTGTCACTTTAAAAATATGAAGGTTTTAATACTAGTAGTAAATATCAAAACCCCTTTCTTCCAAATGACTTCAACACTATTTTAAATATAAAGCTCGTTTTCTCAAATCGTTTTTCCAATCTACTAGTATATACAAGCCTTTACTTCACTCGGATGAGAAATCTAATTAAACAGCTTAGTAAAACAGGTGGTATGAAACGCTTGCGTTCACTTCGTCGGTTAATTCTTGGACTTGTTCGATTGAACCTTTTGTGACAATTTTCTAGTGAAGATCTACAGTTTGTTCGTAAATATTTAAGTTAAGCAAGTGATTATGGCACATGAAGCTAAACTCATATATTTACTAGCTTGGTGTGATCGACACTTCTTGATGATCATGACGATCATTTTTGTGATTTAGACTAGCAATTGTGCGATGTCTCTTTGTCTACGAGGGAGACTAAACCCCGTTTGTGTGATGTTTCTACATGACATATGTGGGGTAGCGCCCCATGGTCTTCGGGCCATTCTTGTGGAGCTTCGGCTCAAAATTAATGGTTAGCTACCATGAGATAACGTCTCGTCTTGTGTTACACGTGTTGGTGAGTTTTCATACTCTCGTTTTGTGATAGGCCTCCCCCTTCTTGTGATTTCTGGATTTCTTGAGATGATTTCTGGAATTTTGTGCTTCACAAATTTTCGTGATTTCCATTGATAAGTTTTATCAATTTTTGTGCATTGGTGAATTTGTGTGTCATTGGCTTGTTATGAATACAAGCTTAGGTTATAATACCCTATTTTATCTTTGAGAAGATTCTTGTGATATTGATTAATCTCATGTTGATATTCAATTACATACTTATAGTAGTATGCCATTATTGTTATTACATGTCTATACCATGTCTTTTATTCTATATCATGTCATCTGGTATTTATAGCTAGACTGATCCGTTTATTATTTTCTTATGAAATAATACTCGGGTCAGACCGAGATGTTACAGGTGCTTCTGCTTGACTTCTCTTCTGGGATTACTCTGACTTTTGGCTAACTACTTAGATTAGTAGTTTTTGTTGTATACATTTGAGATATAGACTCCGTGATGTATACTTATTCTTTTGTGTAGCTTGTAGCTATTCTTTTGTATTATCGTGGATCTTTCAGACCACTACTCTGATGTACACTTTCATGTGTTATATATTTATTCATATCTTTTTCCGCCTTTGTGATATGGATGTCTGTGACTGATTTGTGTTATGTTTATTTCTATATTTGTTTCTGAAGATTATATATATAGCCACTGTGTGATAACTTTGAGTCTGTATCGGTATGTCGGATTTCCTCCTTAAATGAAATGCATGCTATACTATCTGACATATCGATGCTCGCACAAAGAAGTTACATGGATGGTCGCTCCTCAACAGCCTTATTCTCCGCACTAGTTGACAGCATTACTCCGTAATGTTCTTGGCTAGTTTGGGTATAAAGGTGGGGCGTCACAAATTAATTCAAATATATATACATGAAATATTTTGAAAACTATAAAGTGACACACACACACAAATATATATATATAATATATATTAATGTATATTAAATAATGTTTAAACTACTTTATATATTTATATATAACATATATAAAACATATAAATATATATAATAAAGAATAAATTAAATATTTATATATACATGTATAAAATAGCTTTCGGCCATACAGATTTATTTTTTTATTTTTTTTATTTTCTTATTTTCATACTAAAATACTTGGATAAATAAAAATTAATTTGAAAACCCTAAACCAATTTTAAACCAATAAATATTATATTGTAGATTTTACAAAATTATCATTTAATTTTATATGCATTTTTCTTACATAAATATAAATTTAATTGTAAATCAAAAGGATATAAACATATATACACATATTTTATTATTTATATGCATATAAAAAATTAAGTTTTTACATCCTAATACTATATATACATGTATAAATTTAATTAAATAAAATACATACATTATATATACACATATTGTATTATTTTAATTCTTTATATGAAAATAAGTTTAATAATATAGTTAAATTTGAAAATAAAAAAATGTTATTTCTTCTTTTTTTTGCATGGTTTGAGCAATCGTATACATATACATAAAAAAATTAACATATACACATTCATATATAATCCATCATGTGACAACACTAATATATGCAGATTCGTGATATTCAATTATTATCTAAAATATATGAGGCATTATGACAAATGTATACATTATATATAATTATAAATGAGAATATACCTTTGCCTAGTACCTAGATAGCACACCTTCCAACGTTGAATCTGATAGAGTTAGGGTATTCCCTAGGATCAATTATGTAATTTATTACATAAATCTAACTCGTTGACTAATCTTATTCGAAAAAAGGTGTTTTCTTTCTATTATAACTTGATATAATGTGTTATATCAATTAATTAATTAAATTAAAAGTATATTTAATAGAAAATCCATAAATTATATATTTTGTAATAGTAGTTACAAGGTCTTCTAACCATGAGTAATTTACCACAATAAATATAAATATGTCATTTTAAATGTTCCTCGCCAAGATGCATCGAGATTGGAATCGATGTACCCGTTGAGACTAGTGTACGTAACGCTCTGCAAATGTTGGACAGTGTATTACTCATGACTGATGGGGGCACCAAGGGGTTACGTACTAATTGTTATTGGATAACTATAGAACAACTTACTCGATAGTTTTTTGTTGGTTAATATGACTAAGATCAAATAGAAAATATTGATGTGACTAATTTACACGGTTCTCTAGACTTGAGAATACTAGATCTTCAATATAAAAGCTTTGCTTTGATTATAGTCAAATCATAGCATGATATTCATCGAGTGACTATAGTTCGGTCGAGTGGAAGTATTGGAAATGAAGCACTATTCAAGAGAGGACTCGTCTCCTCGGTTATATGGGGTTAGTGTCACGGTAAACTCATGTCAACTCAAAGTTAAAGTCTCTGGCCAGCGCATTTTGGTTAATAATAATTGTTATTATTGAACCAAGGACTTTGTGGTTGGAGTATAGAGTTGAATATGGATGATATTGGAATTTTGACCATTACTAAATTCCATAAGTCCGAAGTTATATAGTTTTGGCGTAGAGAATTGGTGTAAATAGATGTCATAACCAGGTAATGCTTAATAAAGTGAAATTGGATTTTACCAAAATTAAATAAGTGATAAATTTGGCTAAAATGTCACACCACCTGCTAAGTGACGTGTGAACGTTAACATTCAAATAGTTCGATGTTAATTGCTGACTAAATTTACACCCGACGAGTCATACAACCGATATGATGATTTCTCTTTAGACCAAATGATTTATTTAGTTTATAGTTATTATAAATTAATTAAATTATTAATATTTATGAATTATTAATTATAAAACACTGATTATGATTTGATGAATAAATATTGTATTATATTTGTAATAGTTATAAATTTATCGATTGATATACAATATCGATGAGCAATTAAATTAGATTTAATTAATAATATTTATTTGGGCTTAAAGTGGGTTTAAAGCCTATGAAAGGGCCGAAAATTTTGACTAAAATGAGGGTAATATGCAACCATAAGATGGTGCAACAAAGGCTTTAAGATGAAGGGCTAAGATGGAAGAGAATTGGTAAGAGATGATGTAGGATATTGATCCTAAAATATCTCAAATTTTTCCTCTATATAAGCATCTCTATTCTCAGCCTGTAAAAAACTTTTGGTTGCCTTCTATCTCTATTTTTCTGGTCAATCCATGCCTCCAAGAGGTCCATTAATATTCAAAACAAATCCATTTAAAGCTACAGGTATTTGATAGCATAGGGTCTACCATTCAAGGATTAGCAATTTGCCGAATTGAGAAGAGTTTTATGGAGAGATATTCATCATAGCAAGGTGTACTTTAAGGCATAGATTTTAGTACGGTCTTATTATTTCATATGACTTATAATTAATGTATAATATTCTATTGCTTGTTTATATATATCATAATTATATTGTTAGATAGGTGAGATTCCTATATGTATGAATGTTGTCACATAATGAATGGTTATATGTATGTATAACAAAAAAAAATTTACTATATAGATCTTATGTATACATAGCCAAATAAATTTATTTTAATTTTTATTATTTTATTAATTAATTATATTTATATTAATATGTCCATTACATAAATTAAAAGACTTATAATTAATTATGCCATCTGTTCGTCGATGGAAATTCTATCGGTTTAGAAAACCGTCGAACGAATTAAAATTAAAATTTACCGCAAGCGCACGGCGTACACTTATAGCACGTGGCGAATACAGGTCGATCCACAGGGAATTGATGATTTTAAAAATTCTATTCAATCAAATTAACCAAAGTTGAGAGTTATTTAAGCTAGAAAATGAGAAAAAAATGACAAAAAGAAATTGATAAAAATATGAGAGTGTGAAGGCAATTTAGAGATAATTCCACTCTCTAGATCATATAGTTCTACCAAATATGAAATTATGATCTCTCTTTTTTGGTCATAAGCGAATTTAAATGATGTTTTTATCATAAGTATAGATCATTTGTGTTATTAATTAGCTCAACATAAGCCATCAAACTATAACACAACCTTTAAACCACTTTTAATTCTCATGAAAATAACAACAAAGTTGAAAATGAAAATCTATTTTAAGCATGGACTATTAACTATTGTTTAGAAATATATGCCATCAAATTTTGATTTAAGCATTCACTTCTTTGCCAAAAACATATATAGATGAAGAGGCAATGTGTGATTCATATGACTAAGCATAGCATATTTGTTTTGAACAACTTAAGCTATCAAACTCAATAATAAGCACAAAATTACATAAACATCATTTTCCATGAAGCACAAAAAGAGAGCATAACATTTATCAAAATGTTGAAGCTATATAATTAGAGAGCTTCATTACCCCTAAATTGAAGGGGTTTAGCTTCTCATATTTGTTATCATATCAACAAATATAGCTTGTAACATAGAACAAAACAAAGAGAAAACGAGAGCTAAATGAAATAAAAAACTAATCTACTTGCATAAAAGAAAATCTACACTATTAACATGAAAGGAAATGAACATGTAAGTAAAAGGAAACAATAATTAACATTGCATAAAAAGAAAAGAAGATTACATAAAATAAAAATGGCTAAGTAGCCATGAAAAGAGAAAGAGAGCTTTTTTTATTTTCCTAAGAGAAGAGACTAAGAGAAGAGAGACTAAGGGAGAGAAGAGCAAGTTACATGAAGATATAGGGTATTTATACAAGTGTTAAACCCTAATTCATATTTTTGGGGAATGCCCAAATTGCCCTTGAGAAAGTGTGGAGGCCAAGTAATCATTAGCTTCTACTAATCATCATTTAAGTGTACATGAAGCCATTAATTCCATAAGCATGTGCATTAGCCTCTAATTTGTACATGAAGAGAGGTGGGTAGGCGGAGTCCTCCATTATCATGCCTTTGAATTATTTCCATCTTCATTCCTTTATCTTCACTCTTGTGCATGCATATATCATCATGAAACCACTTGTATATGAATTCAAATTCCTACAAAACAATACAGAAATTTTCAATTAAATTTTAGAAAATTAATATATGCACAAAAATGACCATTTTGCCCTTGGATGAAGATGAATATGTGACAATTTGAAATAATTTGAATTTTGGTTTAAACAAGTTAAAATACCATTTATTTAATTTAAATTGATTAAATATGGTGGTAAAAATATGCACATTTACGTGCACATCAAATACCCCCACACATATTTTTTTATTCACCCTCAAATAAAGGAAAAACTAAGATAAATCCATTTTTGTAGGGAGCACGATTGCATTGAGCGTATGCAACAAGCCGTTAAACCTCTGGGTGTCCCCAGTAGGACGAGTGTTGTCTCGTGAGGGTTTTCAGTAGATACTACCCACAAAATCCAAATGCAGGATGAAAATATTTACAAAATGCAAGATTTATTTACAAAGAGATGAATGTGAGTTTTTGAAAATATTTACGAAATTAACACAAATAAGTTAAATATAAGTTTGGTTATTATCTTAAAAATTAAAGTCATTTACTTGTCAAAATTTCCAACAAAAATTAAGTTATCATAACAAATAGACTATTGTTTAACTCGTTGTTTTGGTTGATAACACAGTGTAATTTGAAATGGATCCTTAGTTTATTATCAAAGTTTTTCAAAGTGGTATTTTCATTTCTTTTCAATAACGAATAAAATCAAATAAGTTTAAATAGTGTTTAGATTTCATTTGCTTACTCTCTCCATTTTTTCTTTTGAATTTTTTTTTTTGATATTAACAATATTTACATATGCCTAACTCAGATAAACTGAGGCTAGATATATTACCCATGCCCTGCCTTGTGGACTGATGTGAGGGGAATACAGAGCATGGCGAGTGAACACACAAGTGTGAACACCTATTGACTTTAGGTGTTATTAGTAAAATAATTTTTATATACACACACCTAACTCAGATAAACTTAGGCCAGATATACCGATCGTGCACTGCCTTTCGGGCTTACGTGAGAAGGGTACAGAGCATGGCGAGTGGATACACAAATGTGAACACATGACTCTAGGTGTTTATTAAAAACTATACATATATACAAGAAGTATCTTTTGTATTTTTTTTGTTTTTTTCGAAGAGAGTTTCGCAAAATCATCCTAGCATCATTTAACTTAGAAGACAAAAAAATGTTATATCCTTTACTTTAAATCAACCACTTTTTAAAACAAAGATTTTCAATTAGGATATATTTCATAATTATCACGTATGAATCTTCCTATATACTAGTTAAACCATTGTTATTGGTAATCAAACTACATTTTTAGTTTTTTTAAGACAAATAAATTTTCAAAAATTTCAATTTAATAAACCAAAACCATATATTTATCCTATAGTGTTTCTTTAAAAATAAATCAAAAGAAAATTTGTTTTTGGATTTTTTTTTAGTTTTTTAAAAGAAAAGGCAAAAATAAACAATGAAAAATTAAAAATGAAGATGAATCTCCCCCAACACTTGATTTTGACTGTGTCCCCACAGTCAACCCAAGTGAAAGGAGAAAAATAAAAATAAAAACATGACCTTTATTTATATGAAAATGAACGGTATTTACACGAGATCAGAAAGTATATCATTAAAAAGTAAATGAAACGGTCTTCCAAAGACCGATTCATTTGTCTCATCAAATATACGAGACACGGTTTAAGCTTGAAAACCAAATCGTAAAAGATTTGGAATTGAATGTTGATTTGGAAAAACGAATGTCGTTTTATTAAAAATCGTACGAGTTGTTTCCTTTTCAATGATTTTCGGGGTTGATAGAAAAATTGGTTGAAGTTCAAGTTTATTCTTACCAAATTGAAATTCAAATTCATCATTGAAAACTTCTTCAAAATTGTTGATTTCAAAATCAAAATGGTGATTTAAATCTTCCCCTTTAGAATTTGACAACTCGTTTTCGAAAAGTCCATGGAAATCGTGTTCGTTAAATTCGTCTTCCTTTAATGGATTATCAACAACTTCATTGCGTATCTCAAGTTCAAAATCCAAAGTTGTTGTATTCAAATTTTCGAAATCGAGAGAAGGAAGATCGAATTTTAAAGTTGGTTCCACACCCTCAAAAGAATTGAAATCCAACTCAATTACCGTATTTTCAACAACTTCATTAAGATTGTCGTTTTCAATTTCAAAAGTTGTTGTTTGAAAATCATCGATTTGGTAAAAGATGGATTATTGTTTGACTCGTCACACGTTGAGATTTGATTTTGTTTATCACGTTGTTTCATACATGTTTCAAACAACGAATCTGTGTCATCATCATATATTTCGTTCATTTGCTCAACAAAATCCAATTTATAGTTATTAACTTGAGAATTTTCAATTTGGATTTGTTGAGAACAAAAATTTTCAATTGTAACGTGGTTAATATTATTCCCATTGCCAAATTCGTTTGAAAAGTTGTTTCCATTTTCATTTGAGTTTGAAATTCATTTTGGAGTTCGAAATTGACTTGGCACGGGTTATAATCGAAATCGTTTGAATTTTGAATCGAATTCAAATTTGAAATCCTTGACTCGAATTGTTACACAAATATGAATTACACAAATCATTTACCATTTGATTTTGTTGTGTAGAGATTTCAAGTAGAGATGAAATGCTATTTTCGAGATTCGAGGGTGGTTCGTCATTTTGAAAATTTTGTGGTTCAAAACTCAAATCGTTTAAATAATAGTTTTTGTCGAAATATCCATAAGAATTTGGTGTGAAATTATATGGATTATATTGATTTTCACAACTATCGTAGAATTCATGTGAATATGGAAATTCGGACATTTTAAAGAATGTTTTTGGTTTGTTTTTTCTTTTTTTTATATAAAGGAAAAATATTTACAAATAAAATTTATTTTTCCAAAGGGAAATTGATTTTTGTTTTTTTTTTGGTTTTTCAAATTTTTTCTTTGTTTTTGAAAAGGTTTTATAATTTTTTTAAAGAGATTTCAAAGAAAAAGGATTTAAAAATTTCAAAGGAAAAGGAATATTTACAATTTTTAAGTTTTGGATTTTGAATATGTTTTTTTAAATATGCATGAACTAATGCAACTAAATGAATGCAGTGGTTAATTACAAATAATTTATCCTAGGTTAACCCAAAATTGTATAATTACACATTGTCTTAGTTCAACAAAATAGTTCTCAGCCAGGTAACGGACAGGATTTATCGGTGCACCACGAATCACCGTAGCAATGCAGCCGAAGGTTTAAGTACCTTCAGAGGAACAACCACTATAATATTTATGAATCACCGTAATATTTATAAATGGTTATTACTCTGCCATAGCCTAGACACCAAGAAATTAAATTGTTCAAAGAAGACAACTTGTAAATATACAATTTAGTGTTATCGATGACTAAACGTTATTATTAATAAAAATAAGATGCAAAACTAAATTAAACGTGTATTAACAATGCAACTACGAATGAATTTTTGTTTTTGATATTTGAAATATTTTGATTTTTTTGATTTTTTTTAAATGCAAGCAATCAATAATGTAAAGCAATAAAACAATAGATAAGGGTGCAAATTTTTTTAAAATTGCCCTTGAGAAAGTGTGGAGGCCAAGTAATCATTAGCTTCTACTAATCATCATTTAAGTGTACATGAAGCCATTAATTCCATAAGCATGTGCATTAGCCTCTAATTTGTACATGAAGAGAGGTGGGTAGGTGGGGTCCTCCATTATCATGCCTTTGAATTATTTCCATCTTTATTCCTTTATCTTCAATCTTGTGCATGCATATATCATCATGAAACCACGTGTATATGAATTCAAATTCCTACAAAACAATATAGAAATTTTAAATTAAATTTTAGAAAATTAATATATGCACAGAAATGACCATTTTGCCCTTGGATGAAGATGAATATGTGACAATTTGAAATAATTTGAATTTTGGTTTAAACAAGTTAAAATACCCGATATGATCATTTATTTAATTTAAATTGATATGGTGGTAAAAATATGTACATTTACGTGCACATCACCATCATATCATATAAAATATGATCTTATATTTTTATATATAAAAATTAATACTAAATATAATTTTAGGTGACAACAAAGTATTTTTAATAATTATTTACTAATTTTAATATTATTTAAATAGAAATATAAGTTAAATAATTCATACAAAATAATATGTGTTTCAAAAAATTATATTTTAAATTTTATACATATTCTTCATCACTATATTATCTCTATCCCAAAATCCCAAAATTTAAAAACCAAAATTGTTATTTTAAAATAATCATTTAATTATGCGGTCGAAATTAATTAAATAATAAAAAATATAATTTTGACTCAAAAAATTATGGAATGTTTTTCGCGACCTTATAACATCACGTCTGGATTTCATAAAATTTAAAATTTGAAAAATATGTCATAAAAATATTTTAAATATTATTTTAGTGCTTTTACGGCTAATATATATATATATATAATTTAATAATACAAAATTATAATAAAATATTTTATTTTGTGTATTGGATCTGGAATGCTATAAAAAATAAATATTTAATTTAATTTTCATATATGATATAATTATAGAATATATCTGTGTGTGTGTTATTTTATTATTGTAAAATATACATGCATATTGTATTTATAAAAAAACAAATTTGTATATTATGTATACATATATATAGTCATTATTTAATTTAATACACACACATATATATATATTAATATTTTACATTTATGCAATACATATTTATATATATATAAGTAAACATTTATATTGTTTTAATACTTACTTAAAATAGCAAGTTTAAATACATACATACATACATACATATATATATATACACATACATACATATATATATATACATATATATATATTTGGACAACATACAATATGTTACCACCAATATTAATTCCGAAGGTATGCGGCACAACAACATTACCATAATCCCGCATCAATAAGCAATGTCGAAAGTATAAAGGAAAACCAATGCCAAAAGCATATGATGCCGCCCTTCATCAATAAAGAATAATAGGCAATGTCACAGGTCATCGATGAAGCTAGCAATGGATGCCGTTAATCCGTTTATAAGGTTGGATAAATGACATAGCACCAAAGAAACCGGAAACAATGTCACATATTAATAAGGGAATGATGACATTGGAAAGCTTTATGCCAAAAGCCATCAATGTTATAATAGCATGATATAGCATTGATGTCGCATTTCATCAATAGAGCACTTCTTCCATATAGCCAGGAGAATCAATGCCACTCTAGATTAATACTGCATCACTCCAATGTCGCCTTATTCTAATGCCACCCTTCAGAGTAATGTCGTCTCCTATCAATACCGCTTGTCACCGTTGTCGTCTCTTATAAATGTCGTCTATCATCAGTGCCGCCTATTGTCAATGCCGCCTGTTATTAATGTCAATTATCATTAATGCCATTTATCATTAATGCCATTTATCATCAATGCCACCTATTATCAATGTTGTTTGTTATCAATGCCGCTAGTGATCCATGTTGCATGTTATCAATTCCAACTAAAATCGATGTCGGCTCTTTTCAACCCTACACCAACATTGATGTTGGTTCCTATCAACGTCACTACATCCATGCTGGTTCTTGTCAATGCCGACTCAAATTAATACCTCCCATTGTTAATGTTGTTGCTTATTAATGATGCCAGTTATCAATGTCATGCTTTAGTGATACCACGCTTTATCAACCTTCAAGGAATGCTGATAATGAATACCATGAATGAAGGCTATTATGGCAATATAGACGCAGAGTGCTAGCACACTATTTCGAAATTCATCATTAACCATGTAACAACCCAGAATTTGACCACTTTAAAATATACTATTTAAAGTGATTTCAAATATGAATTAAGTAAGGTTATATGATTCAAACAAAATTAGATAGGATTTGAGAAGAGAAGTATACACAAAAATAGTAACATTTTCCTATATCAACAATAGTGACAAAATGCTGATTTTAGAAAAGTAGGTTTCAATGGTTAAATAAATTATTTTAATTAATTTATGAGTGTTTATATTTTTAAATAGAATTATACAAATTTATATTTAAATTTGGTTTACATAAATAAATAGTTTAACTAAAAAGTCAAAATGTGACCGTAAAACATTTTGTCGAAAATCAACGTTTTGTCGATTAAAAGTTGCCGCAACGCTATCGCACCTTTGTTAACATATTTGAAACATATAATTGTACACATTTTAATGCTAATCAAGTCTACTTTTACTAAATAAGATTAGAAAACTTTTAGAAGTCATTAGTAAAAGTAAGTAAGAATTAATAAAAGTAAGAAAAGGTAAACATCAAATCAAAGCCAACATAATTATGATATCATTTACTTAATCTTTAAGTGACTAAAACATAAAGTAAGGATGTGAAAGATGATGTTGAGTATTGAAAAAGTGGAGATTGCTTTAGGTATAAGTAAGGTTAGTTTGGTAATTTGGTAAGAGGTTATTTTGGTAAATTTACCACTTCTTTCCTTTTCTATAAATACCCACCTCCTTCTTCACTTTCATTCACATTTTTTCTTATTCTTTTCTCAAGCTTCTTCGTCTTCTTCCTTTCCTCTTTAATGGCTTCCAAGCCATAAAAAAATTATAAAGAGATAATGTCAAAATATTTACAAAATATTCAAAAGAAATCAATGTCCATTCTCTTCAAATCAAACTCATTATTTTCTCCACATTTTACTTCTTCTCTCGGCCATAACTTCTTCAAAACCGAACCAAAATGCAAAAAAAAAATTAAATCATGTACTTTTCCAGTGGCTACAACTTTCATGTTGACCACCTTGTCTCATTCTAAACTTAACTATGTCAAAAATCTACTTTTTTCCAGTGCATTCTCTAACCCAGTTTTTAAGCTAGAGAATAGGCCATTTTTTTATCATAACTTAATAATAACATATCCAAATTAAGAAATTCCTTTTTTGAAACCATATGAAATTCTAGTGGCTATAACTTTTATATTGATCACTTTTTCCAGTTTGGAGGTTTGCTATACTTGAAACTCAATTCTTTGAAGTGAATTTCGGGCATCATTTTTATCAATCCGACAATACCTCTTCTTCATTCTATCATATCTTCCACAAAACTAATCAAAATCAAGTGATTATTTTCTTTAAATTCAAGAGAAAAGAATTTACAACAATTTTTCGATAAATAATTTTTTCAAATTTTGAGAGTAAGAGAGTCAAAAACAAGAGATAAGATGACCTATTTTTCAGGTCTAAATCTTGAGAATTCAAGTTCAAAGCTCTACCACTTCTTCTCTATAATTTCGGCCAACTTCCATCTCAAGCCTTGGCTAACACTAGGAAGGAGGAATTCAGGCTTATTTTCATTTGGTTCCGAAGCATGGTAGGAAATATGCGTTAGATCTTAATTTCCATGCCTTAAAGTTTGACGGAGTGGAATCCAAAGTTATTTCTTATTTTAAGTTCATTAAAACCATTACTAAGTTGAAAGAACTTTAAATGTTAAGTGTTGTTTGAAAACCCTTGTTGAATGCTTGTTTATTTTGTTTTCTAAAACAATGGTTTGATTTCCTTGCTCGCTATTATGTTTGGATGGTTAATTAATTAATTTAAAATTTAGAAGTTAAATACTTAATGGAGTATGCGGAAATGACTAGTACATGTGTTTCGTCTGTGAGATCCAAGGAGACTTGGGTGAGGGATGGAACATGTCGAAGGGAAAGCTCGGATGCTCCAAAATAAATATCAAACCGTTTTAACCCAAGTTAAAATAAAGTGTTATAAATATTTGATAGAATGAAGCGTTGATTTATCATTTATTGTTGTGTTTATTTTGTTAATTGATTGTTTGGTTGTTTGAATTAGGCTCGGCCAGTTTATGAGCATTGATTATTATTTACTGATTGTTTATTTTGCTCAACCAGTTTATGAGCAATTAATTATCCATATGCATGGGCTGGGTAGAAAATAATTGTAGGCTAACACCTTATGATTTATTTCACGATTTGACTATAAGGTGTTTAGCGGTAATATTTGGTTCACTTCAATTTAATGAATTGTTTTGAAAATTGATTTAAAGTTGAAATGCTATGAAATATTTTCCCTTTAAAAGAAATAGAAATGTTTGGTAATGAATATTTTGTAGTTATATTATATAAAAGTGATTTATATAAGAATGGTTTTTATAAAAATGTTTTATAAAATGGAAAGAATTTCGAGGACTAAACCCGATGGTTTTAAGATGATTTTTGAACAGATTTGGGAAATGAAAATTATTATAGATTTGAAAGTACTTGTGAATATTAGTGTGAAATGATTTATTGCTTCGGGATATAAAATGATTTATTATGTTACCAATGATTCGAGTAACCCGTAACTAAAAAGTGGGCATATGTTTTTGGTATAGTCCGCTCTTGGAATAGAGGGATGTACTTATTTATCGATTGTATGAAGGCTGGGACCTAGTTGCCTTGTTATTGAGAGAAACCTCCCGATCTAGTTGCATATGGTTTGATATGTTTTTATTACAGTATTTGGGATTTCCAAATAAACTTTTCAAAAGTGATTTGATTTAAGATCCCGAAGTAAAGTAAAATTTGAATATAAAAGATATATATATATATATTTCAAAAGTTTTGAAATAAGAATTCGACAATAAATTCCAAAGGGATAATTTCCGTAAAGGTAATTAGATTTGAAAATCTAAAATTTAAGATTAAGCCTAAGTAGGTAGTTTTGGGAATTGCATATTGTTTGTTGCATCGTAGGCTCCATGAGTCCTATTTGCGGTAGGAGAACTACGTTGGCTTGATCCTGTATCTAATTGGGTACCCAATTAGATAGGGGTACGTAGGCAGTCACAAGTGGTAGTGATGCAGCCCCTAAAATAATATAACCCTTCCATGTTTATATGTTATTGGTTGTTGTTTATCTTGTGTTATTATATCTTTCCTGCTTACTATTTTATTCCGCATTTACTTTGTTTATTGATTTCGCGGGTAAGGGTAGTGTTGTCTCTCTCATTAGAGTTGTGTAGTGGTAAATTTACAGTCATTGTATTTGGTATGTATTAAAGCACACTTTGTAGGATTAATAAATTAATTAATTACTCTGATAAGTTGTATAATTGAAATTGTATCATATACATTTAATAGTGTTGAATATTCATCAAATATTGTGTATTAAGTTGGTAGTTTCCATTAGTAGTTTTAGAACGGACGAATTTTTCGCAATTTTAACTGGTCCGAAAACCCGGGTCGTCACACGTGGTATCAGAGCTTAGGTTAGGTGCCTAAGTAAAATTCATCTAGGGTTAGTATATCAACCTAGGAATTTTAAAAATGAAACTACCTTAATTCGATAAATAAAATGGATAAGATATGGCACCGTACCTCCGACCGGGGTTATGGATGATATTACTATTTTTGGTGTGCTTAACTTTCGTTAATTGTTGTTTTTTCGTTATATTTTTCGTCCTTTTAATTTCAAGGACGAAATTCTTTTAAGTAGGGGAGAATGTAATGACCCAGAATTTGAACACTTTAAAATATACTATTTAAAGTGATTTTAAATATGAATTAAGTAAGGTTATATGATTCAAACAAAATTAGATAGGGTTTGGGAAGAGAAGTATACACAAAAATAGTAACATTTGACTATATCGACAATAGTGACAAAATGCGGATTTTAGAAAAGTAAGTTTCAATGGTTAAATAAATTATTTTAATTAATTTATAAATGTTTATATTTTTAAATAGCATTATACAAATTTATTTTTAAATTTGGTTTACATAAATAAATAGTTTAACTAAAACGTCAAAATGTGACCGTAAAACATTTTGTCGAAAATCAACGTTTTGTCAATTAAAAGTTGCCGCAACGCTATTGCACCTTTGTTAACATATTTGAAACATATAAATGTACACATTTTAATGCTAATAAAGTTTACTTTTACTAAATAAGATTAGAAAACTTCTAGAAGTCAAATCAAAACCCCTCTTTCCTCTCGTCAAGATTATATTTCCATGGCGGCTTCCAGATCTAGTGTGACGACCCGGAAATTTTGAGCATTTGAAATAGGAATATTTAATTAATTTTAAATATTCATAAGATAATTATTAACTTTAATTTCAAATATCATTAATTATTGGATAATTAATTGTTGAATTTAATTATCGAAATTGGTAAATTATTGAATCTGGAATTTTAAGCTTGATAAAAATAATTTGAAAGCTTGTAAAATTTATATTAGTAATACTGAAGATATTAGAACTGTTAAAATTAAAATTAAGGGTGTTTTGTTCAGATTTGAAATTTATATCGTTTAAATTGAATTTAAAAAAATAGCCTTCCGAGGCACGGTCTCGAAATTCGACGAAACCAGTTCTTTGGGGTCAGTAATATTGTTTTATTATCGAATTTCAAATTTCGTAATAATCGGGACTGTTGTATGAGCGTACGGTAAGAAAACGCATTGAATTTAAATCGGAAATTTTATATTATAACTGGGTTCTGGAACTCTCTTTACTCGAATCTTCTGACATAAGCCTGGAACCCTTTATCTTACTACCCCTAATCTCCTTTTCTCAAAAATCAACTACGACAGTAAAAATAAAATAAAATGGCGGAATAAAATCATAAACGCGGGCTCCATTTCCTATTCGATTTCGTCCTAGATGTGCCGATGCCTGGGGAAATCGAGAGCTGTTCAAAGGGGGAGTTGGGGCCGTGTTCGAATCAACGGCAGGCGAAGGGTGGTTCGATTGTCGCCACCGATCCTTCGATGGCCGCGATGGAAGTCATCGCACGTGCGTAGGAGGGAAGCTCGATTCGGCGACGAGGGTGGACGGACCTGGAGCTCGAGCTCGATCACTCGATCGTGTGTTCATGGGAAGCTCGATGGCAGTCGTTCGAGGCAGGCTTGGGAACTTGGCGAACAGCGAGGCTTGAGGCGGGTCTCGCACGCAAGCAGGTGAGGTGGGTCGCGTCTTCGATGGGTATGGCTACCGATTTGGGGATAGGGTAGCGAGCTAGGGCTTGGGAAGCTAGTGGTAGGTCAGGGAATTTCTGAGGCAGTAAGGTATATTTGTTAACCGCTTATTTTCAAATTTTAATCAAATTTGATAAATATATGTATATATATAAAAAAAAAATAGTAGATTTCTGTTGTGATGTGCAGAGACAAGAAACTAATTTTTAAATGAATACACACATTTTATATTTTAATATATATATATAGGGAAACTGAAAATAATTTTATATGGACAAAGTTTGGAAATGATAATAGAAATTTTGAATCTGTATAACTTATTTTGTATAAGTACATAGGTGGTTCCAAAAAGGGAAGTATGTAAGGATTTTAAATGCCGAAGAGCTTTATAAAAATTAGATTTTTGAATCTATAAATCAAAAATAAATATATAATGTATTTTGAAAGTTAATTTGTTTAAGTAACTTATTTAAATTAATGGGGTGTTAAAATATGATATTAAAGAAGGAGTTAGTTTAAAATTTAATTTAATTATTTTTGTAACTTGAATTGTATTTTTCCAGAAATAGTTTAGATAAAATAATGGGTTAAACGAATTTATGTAATGGTAATTGACCCTTTGAGTAGTTTAAATATTAATAAATCATATTAATGTTTTTACAGTCTAAAATCGTAAGGAAAACAAGTCAAGGAGGATTGGATTGCAAATAGAAAAGCAAAGGTGAGTTAATCTCACTCAGTTAAATTTAAATTTAAATGGTTAAATTTAAATAATTTATTGGTTGAATTGATGTGGATGTGCTATATCATATATAGTAGTATACAGCAATATATACATATTGGCATATGTATATATTGGAGTTGTTGATATTCCCGCATTATATAGCGGATGAGACCCTATGCGCCGCATAATAGCAGATGATTTTATAAAAACCCATATACCGCGATATTCCATCTTGAAGTGGAATTGGTATTGTGCTAACATCTGTGGATGCAGGGAAACAGGTTGGAGGGATCCAACTGGATTCCTCAAAATATTTAATTTTGTTTAAATATTCTGTGATATGATTGTTGATATCCTGTGATGATTTATATTGGATAATCTGGTTGGATTGAATTTCCCAGTATAATGAGTTACCAAAAGCAATTGAATTGGATTTTTGGAAAGAAATAAAAGAGTAAAATTTAGTTAAATAATTCTAGGGAATTCGAATAAATTAAATAAGGAATTGTAAAAGAAATAAAGAAATTTCTAAATTCGAACAAATATGGGAAAAGAGGATTTTGAGTTTAACAGGGAAGAAATAAATCTTTAACTAAAGTGATATTATTTAAAGGATTGATTTTATTGAAATTTAAAGATTTAATTTAATTAAAATATTAATTGAAGAAGTTTGGAAATCCGAAATTTGTATTTTAGTTAAAAAGGTTTCCACTCATCATAAAGAACTAAAAGATGAAAGTTAATGTATTTGAAATAATTGAAGTAAATAGGGAAATTTATTTCAAAGTAAAGTAAAATGGAAATCAATTGGAAATTGATTTAAGTGTTTAAAAACTTGGGTTTTTAAAAGAGAATGAGATTTTAAAAATTTATAAACTGGGTTTATAAGTGAAATGGAATATCAGTGGATATTTGAAATATAAATTCAAGGTGGGAATTTATAAAGGAATATGAATTGGTTTAAAAATAAATGTTGATTTATTTTTAAAAAAGATGGAAATGAGAAGTGTATTTCTCTGGATAGCCAAGTACGTTTTCAAAGAAATTTTTAATATAAGTTAAAAACTCTAATTGTGTCTTTAAAAGCATGTTTTAGAAAATTGATTATTTCTAAATGTTAATTTCCTAAGTAAGTATGTTTTGGAAAAAATCTATTCTTTTTAAATGTTTAAACTTTAAAATAAGATTTTCAAAATCTATTATTGTAGTAATTATATATAAGTGATTTGCTATTATGTTTTAAAAGGAGAAATTTAGTTTATATTTATAAAGTGGTTTATTTTAAAGTATATATTTTTAATAAAGTATTAAAGTAGTTTAATTTCAATGTTATAAGATATATTTAAAATAAAGTGTTTTTAAATTATTTTAAAATTTAAAAGTATTTTGTACTTGGTGATTCAGTGGAAATAATTATTTGGGAAATGTATTCCGTAAGCGGAAACTGTTTGAAATTTGTTTTCAAATGAGCTTTGAAATTTGGAAATATATCTTGGAAAGATATTTGGCAAATAAATAATGTGGGAAATTATTTATTGTGTGATGGTTGCTATGGATGTTAATTGATAGTTAAATAACCGACTATCAATATTGGCCAAATGCGCTGATCGTTTCGAAGAGACCGGGATCGAGTTTCCGTATACCGGGATTCTAGGTCTGGAGACTCGAATACCACTTCGATCCGGTTTGTACGTTTCGTGTAACGTGTTCGGAGTCGAAGATGGAGCTGTGAAGTGCAAGGGCTAGTCGCTACTAATCCTGAGGATATTTCCAAAATGGATGTAGTAGGAATAGTGCCTTCGGTTCCGTTCGGACCCGGGACGGACTTGTATGGACGAATGCTTTCGTGACATCGTCAGGTGGACGATGGGCATTCTAAGGGATATGTGCTATAAAGGTATCGTTTAGCCTCGAACCTCATCAACTGGGAATGACTGAAAATCAGGGGTTATGCAGCAAGGCTTCGTGGGTAGCCCCCACTTGAGAGTAAGGTCATCCCTGTCTAGATGTCCCTTTTATTTCGGCTTAGTGTTGCGGTTGCTGATCCCAACCGTGGGGTGATTTTATTTGGAATTATCCAGTAAGGGATGATTCCGGCCTTGTGTTGCAGGGGAGCGGGCGTACTCCTCGGTATTGTGATCTAGGCCACGTACTGTGACAGGTGGTACCCCAGTGCCTAGTCATTCGTTGGAAATCCATTTTCCCTACGTGCCTTGTACGAGTTTTGTTTGTATTACCCACTTTGTGGCTAGTATGCCGGAATTTAATAGATGTAACAATTTCGGCTATTTTAATAAGTATTTGTAAATAGACACTATTATAATATCAGAGGATTTTTATAAAAAGTGTTTTAGCTATCGTAAGGTAAAAACTCGACATGTTTATTTGTAGCGTGGTCTTACGAGATGCTTTTGTTTTCAAAGGATTTTGAAACTTTAATAATCAATTTGAGTGTGATTTTCTTACGCTGGTATTCCAGACTGACTCGGGTATTGTTTTATATGATGCTCGGGTCAGACCGAGTATTATAGGTTACAGGATATGATGCTGTGGATCTCAGGAGATGAGCTATATGGCGAGACGTATCTCCCGTACTTGTTTATATATATTTTTCCGCTGTGTATTCAGTTGTATGTTATGGATGTTGATGTACTCTGATGATGTATTCTGATGATGAATTGTATAAACAGATATAGTTTTTGATTTGTGTAAAGATCTGTTGATATATATATTATATTTTATTCCGCTGCGATGGTTAGATTCTGATGTTGTTTTCTATCTTTCTTCTTCTACCTCTTCTTCTTAACTAAAATGGTTCGATTTTCCGGGTCTGGAAAGTCGGGTCGTTACAGTGGTATCAGAGCAAAGGTTGGCGATAACCTTGGCTCTGGTGGGAATTTTGAGAGTATTAATAGATATGAGCGCGTATTTGTTAGTGAATATAAAATGGTTTTATATTGTGTTGGTTGATCTATTGAGTGGCATATGAACCTTTGTCGGCACAGTCTGCGCAACTGTATCGAAGGGGTTTCTAAACACTTGAATAGAACAATTCGACACAATATTGTTTTAAATAGGGTGAATGAAATAATTTTGCCCAAATTATTTTGTATATAAAAGAAATAATTATTCGAAATTTATTATAGTTATATTTGGATGCTTGGTTGTTAGAAAATGACCATAATGAGTTAGTCTCATTATTGAGTAGAAATTGAAAACTTATAACCTAAGTTGAAGAATAAATTTATATAACAAAATGGAATTTGAAATATAGACTATAAATGAAATTTATAAATTGAGATAAACTTTATATACAAATGTGAATTACAAATGTGATTTATAATCAAATGAGATAAATTCATAAACAAATGAAATTTGTAAATGTAAATTGTAAATGTGACTTATAACTTGAAATAAAATGTGATAGAATTCCAGAGTAATGTTTGGATATAAAATTGGATGGATTATGAATTTGAAGTTTTGGGAAAGGTTTAAATTCCTTTGGATTTAAAAATAGTTTTTAAAAGTTTTGGGGAAATAATGGTGATATTATTTCATGAATATTTTTTTGAAATTGAATTGAAATTTGGTGGGATTTGGGATTTAAAAATGTTTGAAATGTTTTAAAGTGATAAAAGCATTAAATTCTCTTTTGGTCGCTGGAAAATAATTTCGGTGATGACTGCAGCATCATCGATGTCTATTTTCGAGTTTCCAAGGAGAAATTGCTACCAAACTGTTTTAAATTGGAAGTGATTGTGAACTGGGTCGGTTTTGAAATTCAAAGGGAAAATTGTTTGGTAAAAGCAGATTGTTTTGGAAATTGGGATTTGAGGTGATATACCAGATATGTATGAGTTATTTATGGATTCAAAATGGTTTTTGAAATAAAACCGGGCAATTGGATTCGGGGAATTCTATTTAAAATATAAATGTGGGAATTTAAATGAATCAACAACATAAAGTATAGAATGAAGTTGATTGAAATAAGGAGGGAATGAAAGTTTAATTCTGGGATTATAATTATGAGATGGAAATAACTCAATGGGTAATATAAGTTGGTAGATAAAAGAGTTAGAGAACTGGAAGGTGAATGAATTGTAAAACTTGTATAAAATTGTATCCTAGAATTAAAAATTTAATTCGAGTATATGAAGGTGAATAAAATATGTTTGAATTTAACTTAAGATAAGTTAAATAAAATTGAGAATTGGAATTGAATTAAATGTAAATAAGTTGAAGTCGAATTGAATTGGATACAAAGGTAATGTAAAATGCTTATAATTGTGTAAAGAAATTCATATTCTTAAGTTTTTAATTGTAATAATTTGAAATTTGATTATAAAGATGAAAATGGACTTAAATGAATAGTCCTAGATCTTAAGTAAGTGAGTTAAAACTTATGAATAGAAATGAAATTGTAAGTCATAAATGGGAATCCATTACTTTGAACCATTAAGAGTTATAATTTGAAATTGTAATTATCAAATGGAAACGATAAGATGAGTAATCTTAATTTTTAAATAAATCCAACTTGAATTATAAAATAAATTGAACTTAAGAAAATTAAGTGAAGTGATATTTGGGATTTAAAAAGCAAGTATTTAATTTTAACCAGCGGGGGAACTAATGAGATAATAAATTAGTTAATGAAATTGAATTGTGAGTTAATGAAATTGGATTAAAATAGTGATGGTTTGAATTGCGAATGAAATCCAAATAAGTAAAAATAAATTGGAAATGGCCTGGTTATTAATAAAATAATTCCAGATGAATTGAGTATGGGAAATAAAATTCATAATGATTGAGTGAATGGACCACTTATATTAAATAAATAATTGGATGGAATTTGATTAAATAAGAATCAAATGAAAGATGGAAATAAAACTTTAAAAGGGTGGTTAAATGGAAAATAGACTTAAGTTATTGACTTAAGTGAATGTTGAATGGAAACTGGACTCAAACCGAGGAGTGGTTTAAATAAGTTGAGAAATAGTTATTGAATGAATTAACTTGGATTGTTTTCGAGCTAAATAAAATTCAATTTTTGGAAGTTGGAGATGGATTGAATTAAAAAAAAAAAAGTGGAAATGAAGTAGTAAATTGAAGTAAGTTGGAATTCATATGAAATGGGAGTTCAATTTGAATATATACACTTCGGTGGTGAAGTAGTAAATAAATATAAGAAAATTTATATGAACTTAAGAATTGAAGAATGAAATTCTTAAGAAAATTGGTATTGGAAATATACTTAGTAATTTTGGAATGGAAAAATATACTAAGTGAATAGTTGAATGAAGACTAAAACTGAAGTTGTGAAATGGGATAGTTGTGAATAAGGGGATAACAATAAAAAAGAAATGTGAATAAAGGAGAATTGATATAACTGATAATCAATTGGAATTTATACGTAAGATGTACGTATATTATTTTATTCGCATAGCTATTTGGTCCAGATGTCGAACACAGAATTTCGAGATAGTTTTATCGATCCGAATTAGGATTTTTCACTCGATTTTCAACGGCGAACCTGGATATGGATTGTTGATTGATTCTGGAAATTCTCTATCATAGTTGGTGGCTATGCAAGGAGAATGACGGTTTCTGATCAAGAAACCAGATCTGAGTCCGCACTAGGAAGTCGGGTGGACGATACTAGTTCGGAAGTGAAATTGTGTGATCGATTGAGCGATCGAATGTGATATTGCGTACGGATGATATATGTGCATCGTACGAGCTTAAGTAAAACAAATATTGGAAATTTGTAAAGGAAAGTATAAAATGACTTTGGAATTGTGATTGAATATTATTGCTTAGTAGGATATACAGGTGTATAAAAGCAATGGATAAATTGGGATTTTGATTTTAGAAGATAAAATTTAATGGCCCGACAAAAGGTATGTATTTGAATTTCTATACGAAATTTGATTGGGTTTTTGATGCAGCCACTTGGCCTTTTGTTTTCTTTTTGAGATTGGGAGGCCGTAGAGCCATTTTGTAGTAGTACCGAGCTAGCCGCGCAAAGGAGACGCTGGCGAAATTTTTCGAAAATTTAGGAAGTTAGAAAAATTTTGAGGAAATTTTGATAATTCAAAATTCGAATTCGAATTTAAATTTGAATGGATAAGTAGGTGGTATGGGTTGAACTTATGAATAAGTTTGGGAAGTTAAAAGATGATTAGTGTATCATTAATAAAAGATTGTTTGGGAATTGTTAAAAACTATTTGGGTTGAGGGAATAGTTAACGGGAATCGAATCATTCTTCCTAACTGGTAATTTCGGGGACGAAATTCTTTTAAGGGGGGAGGAATGTGACGACCCGGAAATTTTGAGCATTTGAAATAGGAATATTTAATTAATTTTAAATATTCATAAGATAATTATTAACTTTAATTTCAAATATCATTAATTATTGGATAATTAATTGTTGAATTTAATTATCGAAATTGGTAAATTATTGAATCTGGAATTTTAAGCTTGATAAAAATAATTTGAAAGCTTGTAAAATTTATATTGGTAATACTGAAGATATTAGAACTGTTAAAATTAAAATTAAGGGTGTTTTGTTCAGATTTGAAATTTATATCGTTTAAATTGAATTTAAAAAAATAGCCTTCCGAGGCACGGTCTCGGAATTCGACGAAACCAGTTCTTTGGGGTCAGTAATATTGTTTTATTATCGAATTTCAAATTTCGTAATAATCGGGACTGTTGTATGAGCGTACGGTAAGAAAACGCATTGAATTTAAATCGGAAATTTTATATTATAACTGGGTTCTGGAACTCTCTTTACTCGAATCTTCTGACATAAGCCTGGAACCCTTTATCTTACTACCCCTAATCTCCTTTTCTCAAAAATCAACTACGACAGTAAAAATAAAATAAAATGGCGGAATAAAATCATAAACGCGGGCTCCATTTCCTATTCGATTTCGTCCTAGATGTGCCGATGCCTGGGGAAATCGAGAGCTGTTCAAAGGGGGAGTTGGGGCCGTGTTCGAATCAACGGCAGGCGAAGGGTGGTTCGATTGTCGCCACCGATCCTTCGATGGCCGCGATGGAAGTCATCGCGCGTGCGTAGGAGGGAAGCTCGATTCGGCGACGAGGGTGGACGGACCTGGAGCTCGAGCTCGATCACTCGATCGTGTGTTCATGGGAAGCTCGATGGCAGTCGTTCGAGGCAGGCTTGGGAACTTGGCGAACAGCGAGGCTTGAGGCGGGTCTCGCACGCAAGCAGGTGAGGTGGGTCGCGTCTTCGATGGGTATGGCTACCGATTTGGGGATAGGGTAGCGAGCTAGGGCTTGGGAAGCTAGTGGTAGGTCAGGGAATTTCTGAGGCAGTAAGGTATATTTGTTAACCGCTTATTTTCAAATTTTAATCAAATTTGATAAATATATGTATATATATATAAAAAAAAATAGTAGATTTCTGTTGTGATGTGCAGAGACAAGAAACTAATTTTTAAATGAATACACACATTTTATATTTTAATATATATATAGGGAAACTGAAAATAATTTTATATGGACAAAGTTTGGAAATGATAATAGAAATTTTGAATCTGTATAACTTATTTTGTATAAGTACATAGGTGGTTCCAAAAAGGGAAGTATGTAAGGATTTTAAATGCCGAAGAGCTTTATAAAAATTAGATTTTTGAATCTATAAATCAAAAATAAATATATAATGTATTTTGAAAGTTAATTTGTTTAAGTAACTTATTTAAATTAATGGGGTGTTAAAATATGATATTAAAGAAGGAGTTAGTTTAAAATTTAATTTAATTATTTTTGTAACTTGAATTGTATTTTTCCAGAAATAGTTTAGATAAAATAATGGGTTAAACGAATTTATGTAATGGTAATTGACCCTTTGAGTAGTTTAAATATTAATAAATCATATTAATGTTTTTACAGTCTAAAATTGTAAGGAAAACAAGTCAAGGAGGATTGGATTGCAAATAGAAAAGCAAAGGTGAGTTAATCTCACTCAGTTAAATTTAAATTTAAATGGTTAAATTTAAATAATTTATTGGTTGAATTGATGTGGATGTGCTATATCATATATAGTAGTATATAGCAATATATACATATTGGCATATGTATATATTGGAGTTGTTGATATTCTCGCATTATATAGCGGATGAGACCCTATGCGCCGCATAATAGCGGATGATTTTATAAAAACCCATATACCGCGATATTCCATCTTGAAGTGGAATTGGTATTGTGCTAACATCTGTGGATGCAGGGAAACAGGTTGGAGGGATCCAACTGGATTCCTCAAAATATTTAATTTTGTTTAAATATTCTGTGATATGATTGTTGATATCCTGTGATGATTTATACTGGATAATCTGGTTGGATTGAATTTCCCAGTATAATGAGTTACCAAAAGCAATTGAATTGGATTTTTGGAAAGAAATAAAAGAGTAAAATTTAGTTAAATAATTCTAGGGAATTCGAATAAATTAAATAAGGAATTGTAAAAGAAATAAAGAAATTTCTAAATTCGAACAAATATGGGAAAAGAGGATTTTGAGTTTAACAGGGAAGAAATAAATCTTTAACTAAAGTGATATTATTTAAAGGATTGATTTTATTGAAATTTAAAGATTTAATTTAATTAAAATATTAATTGAAGAAGTTTGGAAATCCGAAATTTGTATTTTAGTTAAAAAGGTTTCCACTCATCATAAAGAACTAAAAGATGAAAGTTAATGTATTTGAAATAATTGAAGTAAATAGGGAAATTTATTTCAAAGTAAAGTAAAATGGAAATCAATTGGAAATTGATTTAAGTGTTTAAAAACTTGGGTTTTTAAAAGAGAATGAGATTTTAAAAATTTATAAACTGGGTTTATAAGTGAAATGGAATATCAGTGGATATTTGAAATATAAATTCAAGGTGGGAATTTATAAAGGAATATGAATTGGTTTAAAAATAAATGTTGATTTATTTTTAAAAAAGATGGAAATGAGAAGTGTATTTCTCTGGATAGCCAAGTACGTTTTCAAAGAAATTTTTAATATAAGTTAAAAACTCTAATTGTGTTTTTAAAAGCATGTTTTAGAAAATTGATTATTTCTAAATGTTAATTTCCTAAGTAAGTATGTTTTGGAAAAAATCTATTCTTTTTAAATGTTTAAACTTTAAAATAAGATTTTCAAAATCTATTATTGTAGTAATTATATATAAGTGATTTGCTATTATGTTTTAAAAGGAGAAATTTAGTTTATATTTATAAAGTGGTTTATTTTAAAGTATATATTTTTAATAAAGTATTAAAGTAGTTTAATTTCAATGTTATAAGATATATTTAAAATAAAGTGTTTTTAAATTATTTTAAAATTTAAAAGTATTTTGTACTTGGTGATTCAGTGGAAATAATTATTTGGGAAATGTATTCCGTAAGCGGAAACTGTTTGAAATTTGTTTTCAAATGAGCTTTGAAATTTGGAAATATATCTTGGAAAGATATTTGGCAAATAAATAATGTGGGAAATTATTTATTGTGTGATGGTTGCTATGGATGTTAATTGATAGTTAAATAACCGACTATCAATATTGGCCAAATGCGCTGATCGTTTCGAAGAGACCGGGATCGAGTTTCCGTATACCGGGATTCTAGGTCTGGAGACTCGAATACCACTTCGATCCGGTTTGTACGTTTCGTGTAACGTGTTCGGAGTCGAAGATGGAGCTGTGAAGTGCAAGGGCTAGTCGCTACTAATCCTGAGGATATTTCTAAAATGGATGTAGTAGGAATAGTGCCTTCGGTTCCGTTCGGACCCGGGACGGACTTGTATGGACGAATGCTTTCATGACATCGTCAGGTGGACGATGGGCATTCTAAGGGATATGTGCTATAAAGGTATCATTTAGCCTCGAACCTCATCAACCGGGAATGACTGAAAATCAGGGGTTATGCAGCAAGGCTTCGTGGGTAGCCCCCACTTGAGAGTAAGGTCATCCCTGTCTAGATGTCCCTTTTATTTCGGCTTAGTGTTGCGGTTGCTGATCCCAACCGTGGGGTGATTTTATTTGGAATTATCCAGTAAGGGATGATTCCGGCCTTGTGTTGCAGGGGAGCGGGCGTACTCCTCGGTACTATGATCTAGGCCACGTACTGTGACAGGTGGTACCCCAGTGCCTAGTCATTCGTTGGAAATCCATTTTCCCTACGTGCCTTGTACGAGTTTTGTTTGTATTACCCACTTTGTGGCTAGTATGCCGGAATTTAATAGATGTAACAATTTCGGCTATTTTAATAAGTATTTGTAAATAGACACTATTATAATATCAGAGGATTTTTATAAAAAGTGTTTTAGCTATCGTAAGGTAAAAACCCGACATGTTTATTTGTGGCGTGGTCTTACGAGATGCTTTTGTTTTCAAAGGATTTTGAAACTTTAATAATCAATTTGAGTGTGATTTTCTCACGCTGGTATTCCAGACTGACTCGGGTATTGTTTTATATGATGCTCGGGTCGGACCGAGTATTATAGGTTACAGGATATGATGCTGTGGATCTCAGGAGATGAGCTAGATGGCGAGACGTATCTCCCGTACTTGTTTATATATATTTTTCCGCTGTGTATTCAGTTGTATGTTATGGATGTTGATGTACTCTGATGATGTATTCTGATGATGAATTGTATAAACAGATATAGTTTTTGATTTGTGTAAAGATCTGTTGATATATATATTATATTTTATTCCGCTGCGATGGTTAGATTCTGATGTTGTTTTCTATCTTTCTTCTTCTACCTCTTCTTCTTAACTAAAATGGTTCGATTTTCCGGGTCTGGAAAGTCGGGTCGTTACATCTAGATCTAGAGATTAGGGTTTTTCCCTTTTCTCTTTTTTTCCTTTCATTTCTTCCTAGTATTCTTAATTTTTCTCCGTTATTATCTTGTTTCCGTTCTTCACTTCAATCTCCTCATATCTGGAATTATGGGTTTGCGGGATGCGGAAGGTTGGGAGGAGGTGAGAAGGAAAAGGGGCAAGGCGCCTATTCCTTCTGGTCTGGATCAGAGGCTTACTTTGGGAGGGCAAAGTTCGAACAGAACAGGTAGAACTGAGGGTAGGAGGGTGCTTTCGGATCAGACTGGGCGGACAGGCAAAACAAAATTTTCTAAGCAGAAAGTTGCGATGTCTGGAGGCAATTCCAAAATCATTTTCACTGTTTCAGAAAATGCAAAGAAATTTTCGTATAGTGAGGCAGTAAAAGAAGGAGCAGTTGGTGATTTAGGTAACCTGGATCTGGAGTTTATAGAGCCTACTGTAGCAGATGGTAAAAGGATAGGTTCCCTATCTGATGAAGCGATCAAAGAAGCGGAGGGAGGTTGGGATTTATGCATTTTGCTGTATGTGGTTGGGTATAAACCTTGGCTCCGGACATTTGAGGGATATGCCAAAAGGGTTTGGGAAACTAAGAAGCTGTTTTCTGTTCATTCTAGGAACAATGGCTTTTTCGTAGTGAGATTCGGTTTGGAGGAGGACTGCAATAAGATTTTAAAATCAGGTCCTTGGTTTATGGACCGGAACTTAATTATTATGAAGAGATTGTCCCCAGATATGAGAACTGATAGAGATCTCCTTACTTCTTTGCCTATGTGGGTTAGACTTCCTGGTTTAAGTTTTAAACTATGGGGCAATAAGGCCATTAGCGCTCTAACTAGTACCATAGGAGTTCCTATTAAGATGGATGAGGCCACAAAAAATAAGTCTAGACTAGCCTTCGCCAGAGTTTTGGTTAAGGTTAATGTTAAATATGGAATGCCTAACTCCATTGAAGGTAGAGACGAGAATGGGAGGAGTTTCGTTCAAGAAGTAGAATATGAAAACCCTCCTCCCATCTGTGGCAAGTGTGTTTGTTTCGGACATTTAATTGATGAATGTCCTATGACTAAGACCTGGGTCCCTAAAGAGACCCAAGCTGCTATCTCCGATAAGCTTGGTTTAGCTGAAATTGAGTTATCAAATATTCCTGAAAAGGAGATAAATGCTGGAGGGCCATCTTTCATTGATGAGTCTGAAATTGGATCCAAGAATGATGAAGGGGTTGTCCCTTGCAATAATGTAGTGGCGGAAGTCACAGAAGATAGGGAAAACTCTACAAATGTAATTGTTAATTCAATTCAGGAACAGAACTTGGGGAAAGTTGCATCCTCAGTAGAGCGGGGTGAGGGGGCAATTTCTGAAGTTACAGAGTCAGATCATGTTACTACTACCGAAACAGGAGTCAGTGAAGATTGCTCCAATGTTCCTCTGGCCAGGCCGGAAGGTCCTCCTGATCAAGGAGCCAGGGAGCCATTCATTCCTGCTTCTCCAACTACCCCGGGAGCCATAGATCTGAGATCATCTCCTCCAAAATCACCATTGACTCACATTTCTATTCTCAAACGCCCATTGTCATCATCGGATCACAATTCTATTCCAATATCCTTAACTTCTACTGATTTAGTTTTTGATGATGAAACTTATAATAATGTTAATTACAGGAGAGGGACTGATCATAGTATTTTATTGCAGGTACAAGAGAATCTGGATCAGGACATAGGAACGACTAAAGTGGCAGAGGAACAAAATAGTTATGATAATGTAGACACAGTTCAGGAGGAGATGGAAGAACAACTTCTTCCGAAGCCCCAAGATATAGAATTTGATAATATTCAGAAGGATAAGCGGGTCCAAAAGAACCCCAAGTGGGTTCAGATGTTAGGTATTCCTTCGGAAGACAAAGGGGAGTCCTCGAGCAGTAGACCCCTGAGGACCCGAAACAATAAGGTTTTATAATGTCTGTGGCCTGCTGGAACGTTAGAGGGTTTCATAACCCTAACAGAATGGGTGAAGTGAGGAAAGCTATAGACAAGTTTAAAATTAGCTGTTTTGGTATTCTGGAAAACAAATTGTTGTTTCCAGAGATTATGAAGTTGGAAAAAACGTTGGAAGATGGTTGGAGAATAATAAGTAATATATCTTGCTATTTTAAATGTAGGATTATGGTTCTTATCGATGGAAAAAATTGGGATTTAAATTTTATTAGTATGAGTGACCAACACATTTCTATTGAACTGATCAATTCCTCGAATTTTAGATGTAATTTAACTTTTGTCTATGCCCAAAATTTTGTTGAACTAAGGAAAAGATTATGGAAGAATCTGCAGGAGGATGCTATAAATATTTATAGGCCATGGATGGTCCTTGGGGATTTTAATTGTATCCGTAGACCCTCAGAAAGACAGGGAGGTAATCCAGCAACTTTTAATAATTTGTTTGAATTAGATGACATGGCTTTATTTACAGGTCTTAATGAGATAAATATAAAAGGTTTCGAATTTTCTTGGTGGTCGGGCCCGGGTAGAAATATTTTCTCTAAAATCGACAGGGTGTTTGCTAACCTTGACTGGATTAACTTATTCCCTGAGCTATCAGTTGAATTCTTACCTCCTACGATGAGCGATCATAATGCTATTCTCGTCTCGTTTACCTCTAACTCTAGGGTTAGGAATAGTCCGTTTAGATACATGAATCATTGGTCTTTATGCGATCAATATTTTCCTCTGGTTGAGAAACTTTGGGTTACCAACCAAATCGACAGACCTTTGTTTCAAGTTATTAACATTCTCAAAAACATTAAGAGGGATCTCAAGAGATGGAGTGCTAATTCTCGTAACATCAAACAAGAGGTGAATGTAATGAGAGATAAATGCTCTAGACTTCAGAAACTTTTGGAAAATTCTAATGACCATAACTTAGCTTTGGAATTTCAAAATGCCAAGACCAATTTGGATCTTGCACTAAATAAAGAATTCATGGCGGCAAAACAAAAGGCTAAATGTGACTGGCTGATGATGGGTGATGAGGGATCTGCTTTTTTCTACGCTAAAATGTCTAACAGAAGGAGTAGAAACCGTTTGACAAACCTAAATGTGGACGGTAAGGTGGTATCGGACAATAAATTTGTTGAAGAGGCTATTGATTTTTTCAAGCAAACTTATAATCAACCTTTATGTGATCATTTTCCTGAAGTGATTTGCAAAATGGTTATATCTAAGTTTGGGGCTAATTTTTTAAATAAGAATTTCTCTTTAGAAGAAATCAAATACGCTTTGTGGGATATCAAAGACACTGTTTCGCCGGGACCGAATGGTTTCAATTCGTTGTTTTTCAAGAATCCTTGGAATCTTTCGAAAGATATTATTTATAAAGCTTTAAATGATATTTTTCAAAAGGGTCTAATCATTAGAGAATGGAATCACACGTTTATTCATTTGATCCCAAAAAAGGACCATTCCTCCTGTATTCAAGATTTCAGACCAATTGCATGCTGTAACACTTTATACAAGGTTCTCTCTAAAATCCTGTGTAATAGATTGGGTCCTTTTTTGGATAAGTTGGTATCCCATAACCAGACGGCATTTATAAATGGTAGATCAATAGGAGATGGTATTCTGTTAGCTCATGAATTAATTAAAGGTCTTGGAAGAAAGGATAATAAATACATGTGTATAAAAGTTGATTTAAAGAAAGCATATGATTCGATTAATAGAGATTTTGTTATTCATATGTTAAGAAGCTTGGGTTTTACGGATAAATGGATAAAAATTATTGGAAATCTTATTAAGACCCCAGTTTTTTCTATCATTGTTAATGGAGAAGCGCACTGTTACTTTAAAGGCTCTAATGGTCTCAGACAAGGAGACCCACTTTCTCCTATCCTATTTACCCTAGTGATGGAATATTTTACGCTACTTATGGAAGAGAAAGTTAGGGGTGGTCTGATCTCTCCAGTTACGGACTTTGGTAACAAATTGACTCACTTGATTTATGCAGACGATATCATTCTTTTTACCAAAGCCAATGTGCAAACTGCGTATGCTATTAACGAAGTTTTTAAAACCTTGAAAAGGGTCACTGGTTTGGAGTTAAGTGCGGAGAAATCTAACATCTTTTTTGGGAAAGGGGTTGATGGCTGTACAGACATTTGTTCTATTCTCAACATTCAACAATCAACCCTTCCTATAAGGTATTTGGGTATTCCTCTGTCAAGTGTTAACTTGAGGGATAAGGATTGTTCTCCGTTGATAGAGAAGATCAAAGTTAGGATTGGAAGATGGGAAACTAAAATGCTGAGCTTAGCAGGGAGACTGGAACTTATAAAATCTACTATATATCCTATAATTCAATTTTGGATGCAATGTTTCTACCTCCCTGTTGCTACTGTTCAGAAGATTAAACATATGATATTAAATTTTCTTTGGAAAAGTCGCACTAGTAAGATCCCTTGGGAGGTTCTAAGTAGACAAAAAGAAGAAGGAGGTATGGGTCTAAGAAACTTAGAAGAGATGAACAAAACGCTATATATCAAATTGATTTGGAAAATCATTAACTTAGAAGGCAGTTGGGCGGTATTCATGCATGGTAAATACATAGGGCTTAAAAGTTTCTGGGATACTAACCAGCGTTCGGATGATTCTGGGGTATGGAAATGTATTCTAAAAAATAGACACGAAGCCTTGAACTGCCTTTCCCTTAACATTGTAGATGGCAAATCTACTTCGTTATGGTATGATCCTTGGTTAAATGGGAGTTCTATTATGGAACGCATTGGTAGGGATACTGCTTTTAGAACTGGTACAGATAATATAATGCTTAGCAGGATTTTAAGAAATGGTGAATGGAAGTGGGACTTGTATAGCTTTTTATTTCAAATCCAGAGTGAAATTGAAGATGTTAAGATTCACAATGACAAAGAGAGGGATTTCTGGTCTTGGAAGTGCACTTCGGATGGGCAATATCAGTTTAAAAAAGTTTGGAACTCGGTTCGAACTAGGTTTGATACTAAATTTTGGGCGACTATGGTCTGGAACAAAATTCATGTTCCTAAAATGGCAGTTTGCCTTTTCAAGGCCATAAATGATTTTCTCTTGACAAAAGAAAGATTAATTCAGAAGCAGATAGTGGTTGATCAGAATTGTGTGTTCTGTAATAGTCACATTGAAAATATAGACCATCTATTTTTTCAATGTGACTTTACAGAAAAGATCTGGTTTTGGAGTTGTAAAATTTTTTTCGTCAAACCGAAAAGTACATTTTCTTTTATCCTGAAGGAGGATTTAACGAAAATTGTTTCTATATCCAACTCTCAAAATTTCAAGTCTGATTTGTTTCAACTTTCTCTCTCAGTTTGCGTCTGGCATATTTGGAAAGAAAGAAATGAAAGGATTTTTCAAAATCGTTTTTCAGATGGGTCGAAAGTTCGTTTAAAAATTTTCCAAACTATGAACATCAGAATGGCAAAATCAAAATATTTCCAGAACAGCACTGGCATGAACTCGGAAATAGCTTTGAAATGGGGTCATACCTCCCAACGCTGAATTGGGGACATAATCATAATTCCTGTTTCCTTTTGCCACTTTATTGTTCCTACGTCTTCTGGTTCCAGATCTCGAGTACCTGTTTTATCTTACAATGATTTCTCTCCCTCTCTAAATTACACTATAACTGTTTTTCATCCATAACTAAACAGTAGTTTTTAAGTTTATTGATCTACAGGTGGAGCAATTTGTCTGTGGATTCCTGGACAACAAGACGCTGAATTATTATGGATATATTAGAAGCTTCAAAGGAAGCAGCTTTACTGAGGAAAACAGAAGCTATATCAAAAACTTATCTTGTTTAGAGTCGTCTTGAGAAACAGCTGATGTTTCATATGGTTTAGCAAGTCTTTCAGATCTGAGATGAATCTCATATCTAAACTGTTAAATTCTTGTTTGAAGGTTGTTAAGAGTTTTTGCAGCATCCCTGACCTGGAATCATAAAAATCCTCGTTAGTTTGAAGGCTTTAAGGAACAAAGAAGTAGATTTAGATAGTATACTTACTCAAGTAATTCTGGAGGGATGGCGTTCCGAGTCCCAACTGTTTTCATTTGGAGTTCGCTGTAGTTTTTGTCGTCTCAGAAGTAAAAGGAGGAGATCAGATCTTTTATGGCAGCAGCCATTTCTGTTTCTCGCGAAGTTTCTTTTTGGAAAGTATTGAGTTATGAAGAGAATGAAGAGTCGTATTGCTTTCTTCCTTATCGAGAACCATCTGGTTCTTTCTGGAGGCTTCCAATCTTTGGGCCTGATATTTGGTATGGGTTGTTTTTGTTATTGAGCCCAACGTGTATAGTTTTTGTATTGTCTTTGGTTTTGGTTTTGGGCCGGTTATTGGCTTTTGCTCTTGTATCTTGTTGGACTTGATTTTTATTCTTAATAGAAAAGTTTGAACCCCTTTTTTCAAAAAAAAAGTAAGTAAGAATTAACAAAAGTAAGAAAAAGTAAACATCAAATCACATCAAATCAAAGCCAACATAATTATGATATTCTTTACTAAATCTTTAAGTGACTAAGACATAAAGTAAGGATGTGAAAGATGATATTAAGTATTGAATAAGTGGAGATTGCTTTAGGTTGAAGTAAGGTTAGTTTGGTAATTTGGTAAGAGGTTATATTGGTAAATTTACCACTTCTTTCTTTTTCTATAAATACCCACCTCCTTCTTCACTTTCATTCACATTTCTTCTTCTTCTTTTCTCAAGCTTCTTTGTCTTCTTCCTCTCCTCTTTAATGGCTTCCAAGCCATAGAAAAAATTATAAAGAGATAATGTCAAAATATTTACAAAATATTCAAAAGAAATCAATGTCCATTCTCTTCAAATCAAACTCATTTTTCTCTCCACATTTTACCTCTTCTCTCGGCCATAAGTTCTTCAAAATCGAACTAAAATGCAAAAAAAACATTTTAAATCATGTATTTTTCCAATGGATACAACTTTCATGTTGACCACCTTGTCTCATTCTAAACTTAACTATGTCAAAAATCTACTTCTTTCCAGTGCATTCTCTAGCCCAGTTTTTAAGCCAGAGAATAGGCCATTTTGTTTTGATCATAACTTGATAATATAAGATCCAAATTAAGAAATTCTTTTTTAGAAACCACATAAAATTCTATTGGCTATAACTTTTATGTTGATCACTTTTTCTAGTTTGGAGGTTTTCTATACCTGAAACTCAATTCTTTGAAGTGCATTTTCGGGCATCATTTTTATCAATCCGACAATACCACTTCTTCATTCTATCATATCTTCCTCAAAACTAATAAAAATCAAGTGATTCGTTTTTTAAATTTTAGAGAAAAGCATTTAAAACAATTTTTCAGTTAACAAGTTTTTTAAATTTTGAGAGTAAGAGAGTCAAAAACAAGAGATAAGATGACCTATTTTTCGGGTCTAAATCTTGAGAATTCAAGTTCAAAGCTCTACCACTTGTTCTCTATACTTTTGGCCAAATTCCATCTCAAGCCTTGGCCAAGCACTAGGAAGGAGGAATTCGGGCTTATTTTCATTTGGTTCCGAAGCATGGTAGGAAGTATGCGTTAGATCTTAAATTACTTGCCTTAAAGTTTGACGGAGTGGAATCCAAAGTAAGTTATTTCTTATTTTAAGTTCATTAAAACCATTGCTAAGTTGAAAGAACTTTGAGTGTTAAATGTTGTTTGAAAACCCTTGTTGAATGCTTGTTTATTTTGTTTTCTAGAACAATGGTTTGATTTCCTTGCTCGCTATTATGTTTGGATGGTTAATTAAGTAATTTAAAATTTAGAAGTTAAATACTTAATGGAGTATGCGGAAACGACTAGTACATGTGTTTCGTTTGTGAGATCCAAGGAGACTTGGGCGAGGGACGGAACATGTCAAAGGGAAAGCCTGGATGCTCCAAAATAAATATCAAACCGTTTAACCAAAGTTAAAATAAAGTGTTATAAATATTTGATAGAATGAAGCATTGATTTATCATTTGTTGTTGTGTTTATTTTGTTAATTGATTGTTTGGTTGTTTGAATTAGGCTCGGCCAGTTTATGAGCATTGATTATTATTTATTGATTGTTGAATTTGCTCAACCAGTTATGAGCAATTAATTATCCATATGCATGGGCTGGGTAGAAAATAATTGTAGGCTAACACCTTGTGATTTATTTCACGATTTGACTATAAGGTGTTTAGTGGTAATATTTGGTTCACTTCAATTTAATGAATTGTTTTGAAGATTGATTTTAAAGTAGAAATGCTATGAAATATTTTCCCTTTAAAAGAAATAGAAATGTTTGGTAATGAATATTTTGTAGTTATATTATATAAAAGCGATTTATATCAAAATGGTTTTTATAAAAATGTTTTATAAAACAGAAAGAATTTTGAGGACTAAACCCGATGGTTTTAAGATGATTTTTGAACAGATTTGGGAAATGAAAATTATAATAAATTTGAAAGTACTTGTGAATATTAGTGTGAAATGATTTATTGCTTCGGGATATAAAATGATTCATTATGTTACCAATGATTCGGGTAACCCGTAACTAAAAAGTGGGCATATGTTTTTGTTATAGTCCGCTCTTGGAATAGAGGGATGTACTTATTTATCGATTGTATGAAGGCTGGGACTATGTTGCCTTGTTATTGGGAGAAACCTCCCGATCTAGTTGCATATGGTTTGATATGTTTTTATTACAGTATTTGGGATTTCCAAATAAACTTTTCAAAAGTGATTTGATTTAAGATCCCGAAGTAAAGTAAAATTTGAATATAAAAGATATATATATTTCAAAAGTTTTGAAATAAGAATTCGAGAATAAAGTCCAAAGAGATAATTTCTGTAAAGGTAATTAGATTTGAAAATCTAAAATTTAAGATAAGCCTAAGTGGGTAGTTTTGGGAATTGCATATTGTTTGTTGCATCGTAGTCTCCATGAGTCCTATTTGCGGTAGGAGAACTACGTTGGCTTGATCCGGTATCTAATTGGGTACCCAATTAGATAGGGGTACGTAGGCAGTCATAAGTGGTAGTGATGCAGCCCCTAAAATAATATAACCCTTTCATTTTTATCTGTTATTGGTTGTTGTTTATCTTGTGTTATTATATCTTTCCTTCTTGCTATTTTATTCCGCATTTACATTGTTTATTGAGTTCGCAGGTAAGGGTAGTGTTGTCTCTCTCATCAGAGTTGTGTAGTGGTAAATTTACAGTCATTGTATTTGGTATGTATTAAAGCATACTTTGTAGGATTAATAAATAAATTAATTACTCTGATAAGTTGTATAATTGAAATTGTATCCTATACATTTAATAGTGTTGAATATTCATCAAATATTGTGTATTAAGTTGGTAGTTTCCATTAGTAGTTTTAGAACAAATGGATTTTTGGCAATTTTAACTGGTCCGAAAATCCGGGTCGTCACAAACCAAGATATATTGCATGCACCATCAATATCGATGTTGGAAGCCAAGGATGCTGCATGGACATGTGGCAATAATGCCACATCACTCAACCCCTATAAATATGGACCTAGGGGTAATGGAGAAGGGGTGAATCATTCTTGTCTCTTTCCTTACATTTTGAATCTTATAACCCTAAATTGATTTGGCAATTGGAGCCGATTGTAGCACTTGAACTATTTAGAAAATTTCTCTATTGCTTAATCCTGGAGGTGCATTTAACAAAGTGGGTTATTCTTTGCTGGCTAAGGATTGAAATATGCCATTCCTCCTGAAATAGGAGTAGGAACGCTAGCATCGCCTCCAACCACAATAAGCTCTAAAGATTGGAAGGATACTTGACTCTTCGTTAAGTCCTCTTCAAGATCATTTATCCGTTGATATAATCTAGTTGTTTCTACATCAACCTCCACTAAGGACCCAGATCCTAGGGTCGAATCTATCTTTTCTTTCAATTCCTGAAATTCTTTATTCTTCTCGTTAATTTGATTTTCCAAGTTTGAGGTCATTTCCTTATAATTACTAAACGTTGATTTTAATTTATAATATCTCCTGTTTCACTCTTGTGCATCTAGATTGTTTGGAAACTGTAAAGCTGAAGCGTCTTGAGAAGACCACCTCTTTTCAATATCAGCCATCATTTTATATTTAATATCAAGCAACCAAGAAAGAACATGTGGGACCAGATGGAAGCTTTAACTAACTTTCCTATTTAAAATAAATAAAGTAGAAAATTAATAAATAAAAAGTTATCTCTTTTATTTATAGCAATAAAAGATCTACAAATGATAAGGAAATTCAAATTACATCATAATTCTGTTTTTAGACATTTAAACAACTCTTAAAGTTTTGAGGCGCCGATTTTGGCCTTTTCAAATGACCCCACTGATAAGGTAAGGGTAGAATCAAAAGGATCTTTAATCCCTTATGGAGTATTAACTAACATGAATCGATGATAATTCCATTTTTCAGCTGAAGGTCTAGTGTGAGCACTTGGCAATTTAGCATGAAAGGTTTGAATTTCACTAAGTAATTTGTCCTTTTCATCACCTAGAAAATCAAAACGAAAATGAGAGAATCGTGTGTATACTTCTTGTAAATCTCTTAGAAAGCAGTGCTTTGCTAGTTGAGATATTCTAATAATTAAAGACTTCTCCTTAAAATCTCTCTTTAACTTGGTAAACTTACTCAAAAGTTCCATAGGAACATGACTATTGTTGAGGTTCCTTAACCTGTATAATATATGAAAATTAGAGAGAAAGTGAAAAAATTTAAGCTACTTGAATATTACAATTATGCAATCATTCGGGTTCATACAATATTAGTCTCTTATAAAATTTGGAAATAAGTCTCCCCTTATTGTACTTAATCTTTTCGGGAGGAAGAGTATTAAGAAAAGGAGGAACACTAGCGACCCTAGGTAAGTTCCAACAAGCCCCAGGATGAGGATCGCTTCCATGATCATCTAGGTATCTTTTATGAAGGCGTCTAATTAATCCCCCACTATTTTTTCCTTACTAAGAAAAGTCGATAAACTTGTCCCTGGAGTAAACTTTGTAAAGGAACTGGACTAAAGTATCTCTATCATCAATCAACATCCAAAAGAGAGTCATTAATTCAGTGTTCTCTCTCATAATTTTGTCTCGATGAAGACGAGCTCTTTTCAAGCGAAGAGCGGCCTACTTCTCCTTAAAAACTATAACCGTACAGTATCACTAGAAAGGTGTTCATATTTGTCCGATAAGTCATTATACTCCTTAAGTTGCCTTTCAAGTTCTCTATGTAGTTTTTTCTCCTTATGCACACTCTTTTCATAAATAATTTAATGATGGATTTTGTCCTTTATCCTTAACTAAAATAGTAAGCTTATCAATTAATAGCTAAGTAGGTACCCTTACACATTTAAATGAAAACTCCATGCCTAGGAGGTTGGAACTTCAGATATAGGAGTCTTAGTTTTCCCTTCGGTTGATGACTGGAGGGAGCACCATCTTTTGGAGCAGAGTCCTTCCTTATAGTATCTTGTGGGTCAGGGAGCTTGGAAAAGCCTGTGTCATGAGAAGACTAGTCTAAGATAGGATCGGTTGGTCCCTCTCCTCTGTCATTTGGTCCTTCCGGACCCATTCCATCACCATCATCGCTGTTATCATCATCATTGCCATCATTATCATTATCATCATCATCCTCTTCTCTATGAAATTTAGTCTCTTCATCAATTTGGGGGTCATCAAAAGTTAGCCATTTTTCAGCATCGACCTCTTCCTCAGTAGGGAATTCTTTTTGAAGAGTCGCTTTGTCCTTTCTCAACCTAAGACTAAACTTTCTGTTGAACTTTTCATTCCCATCTGGGAGGGATGGAAAGTCTAAGTCCGGACATTTACAAAGGTTGTCAGCATATGCCACAAACAAAGCATCTTTGTAGCACTTCTCGGTAATTTTGGGAAAAGCATTATCAATGAAAAAGGCAGCTTTCTTCTTGGCATCGCTGATAATATTGTTCGAGTATGCCAAGATGGTAGTTTTTCTTTGCAGCATGTCCTCTAAGGATTTGTTCTTATCAACCAACTCGATCTTTTCTTTGTTGGAAATCTCCAAATCTGCTTTCAACTTTTCTTTATTTACCTTCTCAAGCTCTGCTTTAAGCTTGTTAGCCTTCTCAAGGTCAGCTTTCATAATTTTCAGTTCTTTTTCCAATAATTGTCTGGCTTTTTTTTCTTCAACAAGAGAGGAAGTGAGATTATCTCTCTTAGAAATGGCCTCATCCCTCGCTGTAGCAACATCAATTATGCTATATTAAACAAAGATAATTTTCCTTTGAGTTCAGCTACTTCATTACAAGGCCCTTGGGAAGCCTCTTGAAGGAGAAACATATGTTTTCCCACCTGGAATGCGAACAAGTTTAAGTCATGACAAGTTCTATAGGGCAAAAAAATTAACCAAATGAAAGGAAATACGTACTGATAAAAGCTGCTTAAGAATAATGAAAAGATGATCCATAGAATAAGTTGAGGGTTGTGATGACCCGAGAGAAGTAATAGAGGGAGATTGGATAGCCAATCGAACAAAATCATCAAAACTGGCCATAGGAGACTGGACCTGGGACTCTGAAGGAAGAGGGTCTTTTAGAGAAGGAGACAATCCAAGATCAATATACAAGCAACTAAGAGATGTCGGAGAGGTAGGAAGAGAAATCTTGAGGCGGGGATCCAAAGAGTAAGCCGCCTCGGTAGATTCTTGAACTCTATGCCCAAGAGATTCCAGATTGGCAACCTTAAGGCTTGAATCGATGATAAAATTTTCATCCTCATCCATAATAGTAGGGGTGAAGTCGCCCACAAGCTTAGGCCTTTTACTTAAGGGGGAAGATATAATATCGACAGGAGCATCATCGTCCGCCTCATTTTGTAATGCCTCAATTACTTTGGCAATGGATTCCTCAACAGAAGTAGGTTTTGTCCACTGGGACAAGGCGGGAACTTCATCTTTATTTTTCCTCTTCTTGGGAGCATTAACTTTAACTTTTTTCTCTTTAGAAGCAACGATAAGAGCAGAAGAGTCTAGAATAAGGAAAGGAGTTTATAAGATAATAAAATTAGGAATTCCATACCAGTTATAATGCAAACTTACCCATGGGCTCAACTTGAACTAGGGAGGAAGTAGAAAAAACAATTTTGTTATTAACAACCAGTGACCATTTCCCTTGGGCATTCACTTTCATCATCAGAAGCTCCCCAAGTATTATATGGTTGTCTTGAATCAATGAGTATTGACGAAGGTTCGCCTTCGTCAGAATTGTAAGCCTGTCACCCATGCTCTAAAATGCTAGAGTCAGAGATTTGATAGTTTCGTTATCAAAAAAATTAACTACTAAGGAGCCAGAACTAAAGGAAACTATTCATCGTAAGAGAATGATAAATATAATGTAAACATAAAGAAATAAAAACTTACTTATAACGGAGAAAGTTCCCCTATTCTAGAGTAGCGTCTGATGTAAAAGAACTGATTTTCCCATTCCTTCGTCTTGTTGACACCGTTAGTAATTAGGCTTTCGGGAGTGGACGAATGCGATATAGTAGGTTACCTTGTTTCTTTCCTATCTTGGCATAGCTAGCTATAGTATGGAGGATCTCAGCACTTAGAGAAGGAAGATTGACCTCTCTGGCAAGGATTTCCAAGCAAGACAAATATGTATATGAATTGGGAGACTATTGGATTAGGGCAATGTTTAGGTGCTCTAAGAGTAGCAAAAGGAAGTTAAGAAAAGGAAGATATCCTTAGTTCCATAAATGGATTGGTGTAAAGGCAAAAAACCCTTCTAGAGGATTATCTACCCTATTAGAAGGGCCAATAGGTCTAGCTTCTATGCTTGTGATGCCAAATTATTTGAGAATAGAATTTAACTTCATCTTGAGTAGTAATGTACGATGGATTGAGTAGATGATCTTCTTTTTTAGTAACTGGAGAAGCTTTGGGGCCTTTACTAGGTTTCTTGATTCCTTTCCAAACTGCCTTTTTGCCTTCTATTTTTCTACTAGGTGATATCATACCCAAAAAAAAGATAATACTTCAAGATGCTCATTATGCAAAATAGGCAATTATATGCTTAAGCAGAGGGTAACACATTGTTTAAAGTTTAAAATCCACCATAATATTTAAAATAGGATGATAACCATAAAGTAATCTATGTCGACATTCCTAAAATGTTTAAATTTCTAACCAAGTAAAAGTATGTAAATAAATGCTAGAATCATGATGGGAAAATAAATTGTTATTTAATAAGAACTTGAATATATCACAAATCTCGTATTAAATTAATAAGTAATGCTGTATTAAGGACAATTATCGAAAATTATAATGTAATGCCGCAACCAATGCTAATGTCAAAACGATAAAATAACCAACATCGATGAGAAATGTCGATATAGTTCAAGAATGCTTTTGTTGAAAGACACTAAATGTATAAGTAGACTATAAAATTACTACAACTACTGTGTCGCAAAGTAACGATGTAATAAAGATACGGAAATAATACCAAAGAGAAATAATAGCATACAATATACAATAAGGTAATTAATGTCGTATAATAATCCCCTGAGTTAATGCCAAATATATACGATAACGATTTATGCTAATATCGCATATCCATGAAGGCCTTTCACTATAAAATTTTCTGAGCTTTGGAATTGATTATCGAAATAGTGAACATGGAGAAAACCTAATCAATGTCGGATGTTACAACAATATTGTAAGGCATCAGTATTACAATGAAATAAAGTAATATTGGGTTCTAATTCTAGTAACTTACCCACTTTGTTATTAAATTAAAAACTCACAGGCATTTAAATCAATGTCGCTTGATTCAAATTAGCTTATTAAAATCTCCCAACGATATAATAATCCAAAATTAAACATAACCAATTATCGATTTAGCTAAAGAATGAGGATTAAAAATCCAAGTCTAATATCTAAACATAAATAGCAATTTGAAATTGAATAGAACCCAAAAAGACCCTAATGGAAGTTTTGATGCAAAGCTCCTTAATTAAAGATAATTAGTGCAATTAAAGTTGAGGGACAAACCATAACATTAGCTCAGGTGAAGGGGATTCAAGATTCTAAATGACTTTGAAAATTTGAGCTTTAATCGCAGGTAAAAGAGGAACAAAGAGGAAGCTCAATTATTTATGGAAAGATGAAGACACATAGAAGCCGTTGATCAAATTTAAATGTACGGATATATTTAAACAAGAATACCAATAGGCGGTAAAAACCAATGCCAAAGGTATTGACTTGAAAAGTCAATGCTTCCTTCATACTTGGGGGTGCAAATGTTACCACCAATGTTAATTCTGAAGGTATGCGGCGTAACAACATTACCTTAATCCCGCAAACAAGAAATATCGAAAGTATGAAGGAAAATCAACGTCGGAGGCATACGATGCCGCCCTTCACCAATAAAGAATAATAGGCAATGTCACAGGTCATTAATAAAGCCAGTAATACCGGATGTCACCAATGTTGCATACCACTTATAAGGTAGGATAAATGACATAGTGCTAAAGAAACTGGAAATGATGCTGCATATTAGTGAGGGAATGATGACATTGGAATCCTTTATGCCAAATGCCATCAATGTTATAACAACATGATATAGAATTGATGTCGCATCCTATTAGTGGAGCACTTCTTCCAAATAGCCAGGAGAATCAATGCCACTCTGGATTAATGCCGCATCTCTCCGATGTCGCCTTATTCTAACATCACCCTTTAGCGTGATGCCTTCTTCTATCAATACCGCTTGTCATGGATGCCATCTCTTATTAATGCCATTTATCATCAATGTCACCTATTATCAATACCTCCTGTTATCAATGCCACTTATCATCAATGTCATTTATCATCAGTGCCATCTATTATCAATGTCGTATGTTATCAATGCCGCTTGTGATCCATGTCAATGTTATCAATTCCGCTTGAAATCGATGTCGACTCTTATCAATGCCGCACCTACATTGATGTGGGTTCCTATCAACGTTACTTCTACATCCGTGTTAGTTCTTATTAATGCTGATTCAGATCAATACCGCTCATTGCTAATGTTGACACTTATTAATGACGCCAGTTATCAATGCCATGCTTTAGTGATACTGCACTCTATCAACCTTCAAGGAATGCTGATAATGGATACTATGAATGAATGATATTATGGCGGTATAGATGCAAAGTGATAGCACACCATTCCAAAGTTCATCATTATCCAAGATATAGTGCCATGCACTGTCAATATCGATGCCGAAAGTCAAGCATGTTGCATAGACATGTAGCAACAATGCTGCATCCATTAACCCTTATAAATACGGACCTAGGGGTAATGGAGAAGGGGTGAATCATTCTTGTCTAATTTTATACATTTTAACTCTTGTAACCCTAAATTGATTTAAGGATTTAGAGCCAATTGTAGCTGAACTATTACATAGAAGACATCATACATTCAATGTTATTTGGAATAAGAACAAGATTACTTGAATTATGGCTTGCTTTCAAGTTCCAAAGTATTTGTGATTCTAACATCATAACGCGCTTCGAATTCCAAAAGCACTCATAATCTTGAGTTTAATTGCTCTACATGATTTGAACTATTGGCTCATACATGACATGTGACATGGCTTTAGCTTTGATGTTGAACATGCATAAGACTTTCATGGATTCGATATGGTGCATACTCTATCTTAGCAACTTAGCCTAGGATTACTTTAGCTTAGCCAAATCCACTTTCCTTATACTTTTGGGGTTAATGAAGAAATTCGTTAACACAATACATATAAGATGAGCTAGCATGTCTGTTACGATGTTAATATCAACATTTATATACAGACATGTTATACCTTGCACATAATATGTTGCACATGCATACACATACATATATGTATATGATACATATGTGTACCATTATATTTAATTTAACATAAATTAAATAAAATTCAATCCATTATTTATAAATTTAAATGAAATAAAAGATTTTATTTAAATTAAATTTAGAAATGTTCTAAATAGTTTAAACTTCATAGGCCCAATAAAGATCCAATAGGATAAAAAAAATTGAGATTCACCCATAACTTCAGCTGCAGACTGACTCAGTTCCAACAATGGTATCAAAGCCCAATAGCCTATGCAATCTAAATTAGTCATGTTAGGGTTAACTAATTAAAGCCTACTTATATAGTAGGGTGTCTAGAAAAGTAGTGTTTAAGTTTGGGTTTGATAATCAAGTTCTACACTACCTGGCCACTAACCTGGCCCGAAATGATATGATAAGCCCAAAATGTTATCCCTAATAGAAAAGGTCCAATTTGTATTGGGCCTTGGGCTGATTTCAGAATTGTTTTGAAATTAAAAATAAAAATGTAAAATTTTCTTTTCCTTTCTTTTAGGGATAACATTTAGGGGTTTAGAATTTATACTAGTTCAATCTCAACTTTTCTTTTCATGGCAGCCGAATCTAGTCCAATCAACTTTTCTTCTGCCTTACCTCCCCCCTTACCTATCCCTATGCCCATATTATCGTCTATGACCCCCATACCGCTTCTACCTGCTCCGGATCCCCTGCGACCCTTGCCACCTGAACATCCAGTCCCTCCTCCTCCACCATCCTTGCTCTCTGCCTCATCCTCACCACTTACGAAATGGAACTCCCTTTTCAAATCCAAGCCTCGAAATGTTGGCTCCTAAATTCCTACTCATCTGCTAGTGTCGCTGGAGGGTGACGTTCTTGTTCCTCCTCCAGAAGTCATCCAAGCTGGTAATGTGGTTTGGGGTGAGCATTTAGTGGGGTTTTTTCTTGATAAACCATTATCTTATACTACTATCATTATGCATTTGAAGAGAGTATGGAAACTCAAAGGCTCTATCACTGTAAAATCAGATGGCAACGTATTCCTTTTCAATCTAACATCCACGGATGATAAAAGGAAAATTATTGAGGCGGACCCTTTAATAATCAGGAACAAGCTGTTCATTGTGAAACCGTGGGATCCGATGATAGGGAATAGCTGTAGCACAATTAAAGCAGTCCCTATTTGGCTAAAATTGTTTAACATCCCTTTGTTTGCTTAGTCTCACATCAGGATTAACCAGTTAACTTCTGGAATTGGAAAATTGTTGTGCTTGGATGAATCTACAGAAAAGATGCAACGAATAGGTTATGCTAAATGTATAGTGGAAATATCTCCTGAACATGAACTGCTAGATGAATTCCTAGTTTGAATGTTAGATGGTGGTGTTCAATATGTAAAAGTCAGCTATCATTGGAAGCCTTCAATTTGTACTGGTTGCAAGGAGTTTGGCACAATAATAATAACTGTATGAGACAGAAGCTTGAAGAAACTATGCTTGACAAATTTTTAAGCACTGACCTTATTAATAAAGGAAAAACAATTACCGCAATGGCCAATCAAATAGGTGTGGCAAACCAGAAGCGTAGTTGGCAGATAGTCAAGAATTTTAAAGCAAAAGAAAACAAAGAGAATCAACATGCTACTGGTACAAAACAAAGTGGAATGAATTATGTAGACATAAAATCGTCTGGTACTTCTTCAAGACTATTGCCAGAGCATGACCTGATTGTGATAGAGACGAGAAATAAGTATTCAATTCTGTCTGATCAGAATGAGAAAGTTATTGTTGTTGGAGACGTTAATCCGAGTCAAACTTCTGTTGAAGAAGGAGAAATTGTATCAAGTGTTCATGAGCAAAAGGAAAGTGTTAGTGAAGCCTCACATTCACTTAACAATGAAATAATGGAAAATGTAAAGTTGCCAAGCATCAGTGAAACAATTATTATAAATAGGGAGAATACTGCATCGGTGTTAATTGCGAGTTAGAATATGAAGAAAATCATGAGATTAATGAAGAGTTAAATGCTATGTTGGAAGTAGTTGATGGTGAAGTAAATGAAAGGATGTTTAATGCAATACAAATAGGCAGCTGCATTTTGGGTTCTAAACAATACTCCAGTGAAAATAATCATGCATGCGAGAAAGCGCGTGCAATTACTGCCATGCATCAAACAACCCAAATGGGAATAAAAAGGAAGGAAAGATTATGCAGCCTATCTCTCAAAACATTGTGCATATGCACATACCACCTGTACATGAAATAGCAGTTTACTCCTTTTCTTCTCCATCAAACACTCCCAGTCCACCACCCAACTTCAATTCCTCTTCTTTTTCTCCCATGATCAATTTATCATCTCTACCAAATTCATCCACGACCATAAATCCACCCTGCTTACCTCAATCTGAACTATCCCTTATCCCTGCTCAACACAACTCTCCACCTTATGTTTTTTTGGGTAATCTGCCTAGTTGGACAACTAAACAAAAATCTAATGCCTCTTCAAATCCTGTCCTTCACACTGATTCCTCATCCAATGCTTTACCTCCCCATCCATCCAACACTGGTGGGATCAGTTTAGTTGATGAAAGATTAACAAAAGGTTATCCTTCAACAAGGAGCAAGAAAGGAACACTACACACTTCTCTATAAGTCTTATGATTTCACACCAATTAGCTGCCTGGAACATTGGAGGCGCTCATTGCATGGCAAAACTTGACCACATTAAATATCTTATTCGATCTCACAACCTTGACTTAATAGCTATACTCGAAACCAAGCTTAATCATTCCCATACCCTTTCTGCATGCAAATACATCTACAGTAACTGGGCTCTGTACCATAATCTCCTTGAAGCCCCCTATGGGAGAATAATGGTGATCTTCAACCTACTAAGGTATTCTCTGACACCCATCCTAGCCTCCCCACAATTTATCCACTTCCATGCTACCTTCATCCCAGATTCCACTTCCTTCTACCTCACCATTGTTTATGCTTCCAACTCCCTTTCTATTAGACAAACCCTCCTTCACCTGATTCTTGCTTTCAGACAAGAAACACACCCCTGGCTAATTCTTGGTGATTTTAACAGCTGTTTAAACCTTGATGACAAGCTTGGTGGCTTGCCTCTGACACCTAAAGATATACAAGCTCTAAACATTGCCATTGAGGATGCTAATCTAATGACAATCAACAAATCCAAATCCAAGTATACTTGGAACAATCGAAGTCAGTTAGGGTGTAGAACACTGACCACTATTTATCACTCTTTTTGGAACTTAAAATCTTTGACAACATGGCCTTCCATATCAGCTCACTTTCCTCTTCCAATTCTGTCCGACCACTCCCCCATCATTCTCTCAACTGGTCCCCCTTCCATGTAAGAGAAAAGAAGTTTTAAGTATTATAATATCTGGACCAATGAACCAGGGTTTAATAATATAATAAAAGAGGCATGGTCCTCCCTATTTTTTGGTAACCCCATGTATAAATTTTGCAAGAAATTGAAGCAGGTAAAACAATCTCTCAGATGTTGGGCCAAGAGTAACTTCGGGAAGGGATGTCTGAAATCAGCTACCATCAAGAAGCAACTGGAAGAAGTTCAAGCAAAAATGTACAACCCTAACGATGTGGTGGATGCAGCTCAGGAAAGTTCTCTTTTTCTTGCTCCATCAGATGCCTCAAAGATGGAATGCTCAATGAGGAGATAATAACTTAATAACAAATGGATTAGAGAAGGAGATAGTAACACAGCGTACTTCCATGCAGTAATAAAAGCAAAGCAAGCACATGAGCAAATAAATCGAATTCATGATGTTAATGGCGGTTTGCACACCTCTCCTCAAGAGGTAGACAATGCTCTGGTTAAGTTCTTCTCTTGCCTACTTGGTAACTCTGAGAACTTTGAGCCTGACCAACATCCTATAGACAACATTGACCTCCCCACCATAAATCCAGACCAAGCTGATCAACTAATCTCCCTAGTAACTGATGATGAAATAAAAAGTGCTCTATTCAATATGAATAAGAACTCGAGTGGAGGCCCGGATGGATTTAATGTGCATTTCTTTACTCACAACTGGGAAGTCATAGGATCTGATTTTTGCCTTGCTGTCTAGAATTTCTTTTCTAAATTCAAGTTGCTTAGTGAAGTCAATGCGACCAACCTTGTCCTCATTCCCAAAACTCTCTCTTCTACCAATGTTTCCTTGTTTAGACCCATATCTTGTTGCAACGTGATGTACAAATGCATTGCCAAGATCATCGCTACAAGACTTCAATCTATCTTGCCTGACCTTGTTTCAATTAATCAGGCAGCTTTCCTGCCAAATAGAAACGTCCTAGATAACATGATGTTAGCACATGAGCTACTCAAGGGATACGGTCGACCACAAGCTACTCCAAGTGCAATGATAAAGCTCGATTTAACTAAGGCTTATGACAGTGTTCAATGGTCTACAATTGTGAGAGTCATGGCTCTGATGGGAGTCCCGTAGCCGTTCATTGCCTGGATTTACATTTGCATCTCATCTCCTACATTCTCTCTTAAGTACAATGGTAAAGTGACTGGGTATTTTAAAAGCAAACAAGGCATACGCCATGCTTTCATCTTACTTATTTCTCTTAGTTATGGAGATTCTGACATGCATGCTCAATGCCAGATACTGCAGCAAAGAGATAAAATACCATCCTAGATGTAAACAAACAAAGATCACCTCCATTCTCTTTGCTGATGACATTATGATCTTCACTTCCCTGACAGTGAGTCCATTGCCAATATAAAAAGAACCCTTGACTCTTTTTACACTTGCACTGGATTCAAGCTAAACCTCTCTAAATCCTCCATCTTGTTTGCTGGAATTTCTCGTTCCAAATCCGTTGAGCTGACCGCTTCCTCTGGATTACAAACCATGCAGGGTGATATGAATTACATGGGCCTCCCCCTTTTCTCTTCTAGGGTCACAATTGCCAACTGCCTACCTCTCTTCAACAAGATAACAAGTGTGTTGGATAATTGGGCCAATCTTTTTCTCTCTCAAGCAGGCAGGCTTGTCTTGATTAAATTAGTGAGCTTCACCTTAATGGTATACTGGGCTAGAACGTTTCTTCTACCCAAAAAGCTACTTCGAATGGTCAGACGTGCAATGTTACGGTTCTTATGGACTGGTAGCATTCACAATAGGAAACCTATATCATGCTCCTTTGAATCCACCAAAAAACCTCTGTCCAAAGGAGGGTTGGGAATCCTAAGCATACAGAGATGGAACATTGCTACTATCAGTCATCATTTTGATTCTTTACTAACTAATAAAAAGAGCCTTTGGGTACAATGGACCATCACTCACAATATAGGAAAGAAGAGTTTCTGGACAATGGAAGTGCCCTCTAGATGCACTTTGATTTGGAGAAAGATCATGTCGTTGAGACTTTCCTGCCTTATCTCAGGTATTCTCTCTCTCATCAAAGCAATAAACAGTTTTGGAATGATCCATGGCTTAATGATGGACTTATTCTGTCAGTATTTTTATCTCAACAGCAAAAAATTCAATCTGGAATAAATATGAATGCCAAAGCAATAGACATCATCGTTGTGAATAAGTTAACCCTACCTTATACTAGCAACCAGAATTTGAGAGATTTCTGGGCTGGTTTGAGAAACTATCACAACATTTTCCCTGACATTGATGAGCTCCTATAGGATGGCAAGCCCCACTCAATAAGGCATGTTTACCACATAATATCCAAAACACAATGTATGCCAAAGTATCTGTGGCACAAGATTGTCTGGAATAATCAGTCCACTTCCTCGGACAACCTTATGCTATGGAGAGTTTTAAATAATGCAATCATGACTAAAGACAAGATGCTTGGGTTTGTGATGATAACTGATCACTTGTGTGTGTGTGTTCTGCAACAGTGATATAGAGAGTGTTAAGCACTTATTTTTTGAATGAAGTGATTTACATCACATATGGGGGAGGTTGATGGTCGGTCTAGGTAGGAAGGTATGCCTTTACAGTCTTCAATTGAATGGGACTTGATTCTTAAGTCCACAAGATAGAAAGATGAATTGGGTGCTTTGCTTTGCTTTTGTCTAAAGAAATATATTCAACTAATTTGGAGGGAGAGAAATCAAAGAAGTTTCAACAATTGTTGTGCGAACCCATCTTCATTTGTGGAATGTGCTGAAGAATAACATCATGAACGATTTACGGGCATGCAACTCCAACCTGTTCTCTCTGTTACGAGAATGGTAATGTCATATTGCCACTTTGGGTGCTTTGGGGAGTACTTCGAGTTTTCCCATCTAGTTCTTCGAGTCGATGAAGCTCTCTACTGTGCAATTTCTTGGCTTCGAGTTGCATGTGACTTTATCGGAGTCATGCTTGTGGTCTGCACCGTGTCATTTGTTTTCTTGTTTTCTTTACTGTTATCTGTTTTTGTTTTGTTTCTTTGTCCCACTCTTTTGTTCCTCTTTTGTCTTCTCCTGCTCAAAGCATGTTTTGAGTGATTTTTCTTTTCCTTTGTAATAAAATCTAGTAGGGGACCAGTCAACCTCGCTAGCTTTGCTAAAAAAATGTAAAATTTAATTTTAAAATAAAAAATATTATAAATGTTATAGTATAAATTTTCAAAATTGTTTGAAAATTAAAGTATGAGATTTTTAATTTAGAAGTTAAATTTAAAGTAAGATATACAAATATTATAAAAGTTATAGTTTAATAAAATTTTCAAAATGTTTGAAAATAAATATAAATTTTAAAATTTATTGATAAGAATAATAGAATAAATTAATTAAATAAGTTAATTAATTAATAAATATATGCATGTACTATATATTATGATATATGTTATGTTGTTCCAAAATGTTTAAAATAACATAAGTATAAATGTATGTATATAAATGAATTTCGACATCAATATAAGTTTACTTAAAATTATTTAATTAAATAAATTAATTAAAGGTTAATTAATTAATAACATACACATATATATATGATATGTGTTATACTATAAAGATTATATTATATAACAAATATTTAATATAAATGTTATATTAAAATAATATAAAATTAATTAAAAAGTTAACTAATTAAAAATTAGTTAAATAAGATTTAACTAATACAATATTATACATTGGACTATTATATAAGTAGTATGAAATAAAAAGTTATGTATTAATAAAGGGGATGATCTTGTTCTTTCGACTATCGGTGAGGATGGTGATGATAATAGAATTGTTTTGGCTGATGAAACCTGGGATCAAAAATTCTTATACTTCTATGACTCAGTGGATTATGTTCCAAATTTGGTAGCTCAATTTTCTGACTTTACTCATGTCATTGGTCCTGTGTCGGACGATGACGACAATGGTTCCTCCTCTACGAAGGGGCCATAGTCGCTTATGGTTTTTAGTAGTTTAGGTATCTCTGTCTAACTCTTGTTCTTTTCTTTTTGTTAGCTATTCTGGTGCATGTGTCGAGTACATGTTTTAAATGAGTATTAATAAAGTGGACAACCTACTCTAAAGTCAGGTAGCCTTGCTTAAAAAAAAGAAATACAAAGTTATATAATAATAAAACTTATATGATATGTATGTATAAACTAAAGGTGGAACATTAAAGAAACCCTAAATAGACTTAAGGAATAAATACATACGTAAATATACGTGTACCGTGATTTCCGATGTGTCCGACACTTGAATCAAGAGAGTACTTCATAAGAAATACATTATTCCCTAAGTTGATATCACTCAATATAATATATTGAAGACTATGAATCTTCAATATGATGTTGTCCTCTACCATATATAGATAGTAATAAATTACTTGCATACTCCTTAGTTGTTGAGAAAACTCAAGCTAGGAATGTTATGTGTAGTATTATTAATAATTAAGTAGACGAGGTAAGATAACTATATATAATTATTGAGCAAACTCAAGGTACATATAATATACTTAGTCGTCACGATATGGTAGGTACGAGTGAATAATCTCTTATGATTGCTGAGCAAACTTAAGGTCGAAATGAGCTTAGGACAAGGAACCATGGGTTAGGAGTTGTATGTGATACAACCGATAAGGAGTTATCCATCGTTTGTGGGGCTATGATTTCTGGAGCAAACTCAAGGTCAAAATCCCAAAGCAAACAAGTCCTAATACCCACTAGTGAAGTGAAAGACTTCTATGTTTCTTTTAGGGTTTGGTGAAACATAAAAGACTACTGGGAACCTTAATAGAAAATGAAATGATAACATTTAACCTTTCTAATGTTGTTAAACATATGCTACATAGTGTTAAAATAATTTACACTGATAAATTTGTGCATTTAAAATGATTGATAGAACGTTTATCAATTAAGCTATACAAATGGATTAAATTGAAAATTGACAAATAGAAATATAGCATATACTTACTATAAATAATAATTGCATGTTAATGTTTCTATACCCATGTAAGTGCGTAATTTTACAACTATTTAATATGCTCATAATTTGATCGCTTACGTGGAGACCATGTATTGCATTCTATGAGTTTCGAACTCAAAAGCAATGCAAGATTATGGATATTTGATCCATAAACAATCGCATATAAGTGTTATATGGTGAACGGTCATAGTTTGTAATGTACAAAGAGATGAAATTAGTTCATTCAAAGAAAACAAATAAACATGACTGTAAGATAGATTATTTAATTAGATTGATTACAATAAAGATCGAAATGTGTTAAATGTAACACTAGATCAAAACTACAATATAAATCTAAGAACTTGATCGCTGAAATGTCAGTTTGATTGGTTTATGTAAAGTGCAATATATTTGATGTCCTTAAATATTGAGGATAATCGAATGCGCTTTTGTAAAGAATTCATTATGATGTTGTAGTAAAGGATTTCTTTTGAATGGTTTGACCATTTAAAAAGAAAACGAATGTATAAGAGTAGATGTGATTAAAGGTACAGTTGGGTGAAGAGAGTGAAGGTCACTTCTGCTTCATAAAGAAACATCGAAAACGAGAATTGAAAAATAATAATTAATAATTAATATTGGAATAAGAAATATGATTTCTATTCCAAAATGTACTTTCGTACAAAAAATTGTTTTATATAAGATTTATTTCTTTGAGTTCAAGATATTTGATCAAAGAACTCTCCATTGTAAAATAGCTATAATATATGAAATAAATAAACTATATTAAGTGAATGATGGACGTCCAAATTTAGTATGATATTATAGTAATGGCAGAAATAGTGGGAGCATGCCATATAACACTTATTGATTGCACCAAATTACAAAAATTGTTTACGTAAAACATACCGAACATTATTTATGAAATAATGACTACTTTTCAGTGTTGGCTGAAAATAGACAAAGTTATATTTCAATGTGAATATAATGAATATTCATTATGAAATAAAACTATAATGTGGCATTTGTTTTCGTGATAAACTAATGCATTAGAAAATATAGAAGTATCTAAAATTATTTACAATTATTTTGGAATTATAGATAAGCCATAGTTTTGAGAAATAATTTTATTATATGATTATGAATAAAATGACATGGTCAATTATATCTCAAACAATTAAAGATTATGCACCCATTCAGTGGGCGCATCATAAGAGTTGATGAAATCTTTGGATTGATACATATAGATATACGCAATCGTAAGTTTATTAATACCAAAACCACGTACTTCATCATATTCACCGATGAGTTATCATAGACATGGACAATATTTGATACACATGTATAAGTCTATGTTAAGCCCATAGAATGTAGAACGAAAGTAAATAATGTAACATGAGATAGAAATGATTTGATTAGATCAAACGGGTGATTATATTGGAAAGAGTTCCGAACATACCTAAAAATGAATAAAGATTCAATCTCAAAAGTCACTCCTCTATGTGATACATAATGATGCATCGATAAGGAATAATTGAACTTGCTGAACAGAGTACGATTAATTGTGAGTGAATTTGAGTTAATTTCTTCCTATAGGGGCATGTACTTAAGAGTAGCACACAAAGTTAATATTATTTCATCTAAATAATAGTTTATAAAATCATAAGGGTTTATAAGAAAGTCCAACATATTCTAGGTCAAGGAGTTGGCAGGTTGTGCAAGTCAAAAGTCTGCACGTAACAATTGTTCGTGAGGGATCTTATATGAATCTTTCCAAAAGAAATCTGGAAAGGACTGTCTTTGGATGACATATTTATGTTTCGATCATAAGTTTTGTAAACTAAGACCAAATCAGTTTTATTTATAAGGCAGATCATAAAATGTTTATGAATACCTATTCAATTGCATCGAGAAACAATTATTATTTCAAGAAATACCAAGTTCATAGTGAAGGAATTTTTTGAGAAATTATTTGTAGTAAAATGGAATTGGATATGATCCATAGATAAAATTGATTACATGGGATGAAATGAAATTAACTAACCTAAACGAACACATCACATTAGAGTGTCTAATAAGTATACTTGCACATTAAAGAGAAACTATAAGTTTCTTTTCAATGTCGAAAATATGCAATGCTCGGTTGTTTAATTAAATCACTAAGAGTGTTGAATCTATAATATAGTGTGATGCGAAGATCTAAAAATGAAATTCAAGTACGTTATCAAAATATGATTTTGGTAGTCGTAACCGAAGGGATGTGATCCATCGGCCACGATTGTGTTTTTATAAGCAAGACTAATGTAGTTGGAATTGAGTGAGCAATGTTGATAAGAATAATCTCGTAAATTTCAATTGTTGAAATTAATGTAATAGATTCACCATTCGATGTGCTCCAGTTCATTTGGATTTGCTCACAAAATTATCGCTTTATAAGACTTGTGATTAGGTACATATGTCATTAAATGGAAAATTTTAAATAATGATTTGGAAGAGACTGGTGACACATAACAACCAAAGTGTCTCGAAGTCAGTGAGAGCGATATTTGGGTTTTTAAGTATTTGGATATGATCTAAGAACAGATACGAAAGTATAATTCGACAAGCATCAAAATCAAACAAGTGTTTTGATAAAAATATCAAATAGTTTGATTGTCAATCAAAATGCAGAGGAAGCTTGTGTTCATAAGAAAGAACGTTAAAAGATACTTTGATATTTATAAACCGTAAGTAAATATTACATTGCTGATTTTTAATGATGTACTTGTGTTAAAATCTGCCTTAGTTGTTTTAATACTCGATGTTGGATTTGTAAATAATGTCTTTTATAGTGAGTAGAAAAGATATTAGGAATGTCCCAAATCGATATGCAAAGGCACCTTATTAAATTGTTAATACAGAACATATGAGATGAATTCCTTATGCATTAGCAATATGAATTATCATACATGGTATATTGTCTACGTTATCGTGATTTGTTCATGTATTTGATACATGAAGCAAATATTAATACAAAATTAATATCACTAAATGGTAGTTTGGAGCATTCTCGTATATTTACAAAATACTAGAGAATTGTTACAAAAACAACAAGCTCCTTACGAAGGAGTATTCGGACTCAAACTTCATAAACGATACTGAGTAAGATACGTCATAATAAATTTAAGTTAAGAATCTAAAAGTTGGAAATATTATAAATGAATGACTGTGGTTGATTCAATAAAAAGGCTAAATACGTCGCCTTGAATAACACCATAATAAAATGATGTGTATAAATATAAATGCGCAAATTTATTACTGAGCTGACGGTAATTACAAATGTTGTGAATCCCATAACATTGTTACCTGATAACAATGTTATTATATAGTTCATAACAAAACTTAGAGCTTACTGGAGTCGAGAGACATGCTACGAATTGCTCATATGATAAAGGTAGTTTATCAGCATCGGAGGAAATTAATTGACTTAGTAGATAATTGAAACACAATAGCATACTCGTTTACTGAGGGACTGAGCAAATTGGTTTTAATGAAAGCAATTAGACTAGTTGGAATAAGATTCCATAATTGACCCCAAGTGCAAGTGGGAGATTGATAGAGTTAGGGGTATGTCCTAGGGGCACTTATGTAATTTGTTATGTATATCTAACTCATTGAACAATCTTGTTCGAAATAAAGGTGTTTTCTTTCTATATATACTTGATATAATGTGTTGTATTAATTAATTAATTAATTTAATTAAAAGTTTATTTAATAGAATATTCATAAATGGTACGTTTTCTGATGGTAGTTCAAGGATTGTAACCATGAGTAATTTATCACAATAAATATAAATATACCAGTTTTAATGTTCCTAGTCAAGGTGCATCAAAACTGGATATCGATGTATCCGTTGAGACTATAGTACGTAATGCTCTCCAAATGTTGGGCGGTGTATTACTCATGACTGCTAGAGGCACCAAGAGGTTACGTACTGATAGTTATTGGATAACTATGGAACGACTCACTCGGTAGTTTTCTGTTGGTTAATATAACTAACGTCAAATAGAAAATATCAAATGACCAATTTACAAAGTTCTCTCGATTTGAGAATACCGTGGATCTTCAATATAAAAGCTCTGCTTTGATTATAATCAAATCATGACATGGCGTTCATCGAGTGACTATACGGGTCGAGTGGAAGAATTGAAAATGAAGCACTATTCAAGAGAGGATTTGTCTTCTCGGTTATATAGGGTCAATATCAAGGTCAACTCAAAGTCTCTGGCCAGAGCATTTCGGTCAATAATAACTATTATTATTACACCAAGGACTTTGTTTTTAGACTATAGATTGAATATGGATGATATTGGAATTTTGACCATTACCAAATCCCATAAGTCCAAAGTGATATAGTTTTGATGAAGAGAATTGGTGTAAATAAATGTCACAACCAGCTAATGCTTAATAAAGTGAAATTGGATTTTATCAAAACTAAGTAAGCGATAAATTTGGCCAAAGTATCACTCCACTTGCTAAGTGACATATGAACATTAACATTCAAGTAGTTTGATGTTAATCCCTGACCAAATTTACACCTTACGAGTCACACAACCGATATGATGATTTCTCTTTAGACTAAACGATTTATTTAGTTTATAGTTGTTATAAAATTAATTAAATAATTAATAATTATGAATATATTATAAAACTTCGATTATGATTTGAGGAATAAATATTATTGTATATATTTATAATAGTTATAAATATATCGATCAATATGCGATATAGATAAGCAACTAAATTAGATTTAATTAATAATATTTATTTGGGCTGGGTTTAAAACTCATGAAAGGGGCTGGAAATTATGACTAAAATGAGGGCAATATATAACCGTAAGATGGTGCAACAAAGGCTTTGAGATGAAGGGCTAAGATGGAAGAGAATTGGTGAGAGATGATGTAGGATATTGATCCTAAAATATCTCCTACTGCTCCTCTATATAAGCATCTCTATTCTCAAACTTTAAAAAACTTTTGGTTGCCTTCTAGCTCTATTTTTCTAGCTAATCCATGCCTACAAGCACTCCATTAATATTCAAATCAAATCAATTCAAAGCTACAACTATTTAATAGCAAAGGGTCTACGATTCAAGGATAAGCAATCCGCTGAATTGAGAAGAGTTCTAAGGAGAGATATTCATCATAGCAAGTTGTACTTCAAGGCATAGGTTTTGGTATGGTCTTATTATTTCATATGACTTATAATTAATGTATAATATTCTATTGCTTATTTATATATATCATAATTATATTGTTAGTTAGGTGAGATTCCTATATGTACGAATATTGTCACATATTATATGGTTATATGTATGTACGTAAAATTAAAAAAACATTTTACTATATAGATCTTATGTATACATAGCCAAATAAATTTATTTTAATTTTTATTATTTTACTAATTAATTATATTTATACTAATATGTCATATTACATAAATTAAAAGACTTATAATTAATTATGCCATCATATCACGTTAAAATTGATCTTATATTTTTATATACGCAATTAATACTAAATATAATTTTAGATAACCACAAAGTATTTTTAATAATTATACTAATTTTAATATTATTTAAATCGAGATATAAGTTTAATAATTCATACAAAATAATATTCGAAAATTATATATTTAAATTTTATAAAAATTCTTCAGCACTATATTATCTCTTGGCCAAAATCCTAGAATTAAGAAATCAAAATTATTAATTTTTAAAAATCATTTAATTATGTAGTCGAAATTAATTAAAAAATAACAAATATAATTTTGACTCGGAAAATTATGGAATATTTTTTATGACCTTATAACATCATATTTAATTTCATAAAATTTAAAATTTGATAAATATGTCACAAAAATATTTTTAACATTATTTTAGTGCTTTTCGACTAATATATATATATATATATGTGTGTGTGTGTGTGTATATTTAAATAATTAATAATATAAAATTATAATAAAATGTTTTATGTGTTGTGTATTGGATTTGGAATGCAATAAACAAATAAATAATAGTTTTATTTAATTTTCACAATTGATATAATTATATAATATATATACACATATTTATAAATATTTTAGATATTACAAGTATAATTATATATGAATACATACATATATATGTTATTTTATTGTCGTAAAACAAACATGTATATTATATTTATAAAAACAACTTTGTATATTATGTATACATAAATATAGTCATTTATTTAATTTAATATATATATATATATAAATATTTTACATTTATGCAATACACACACATATATATATATTGTTTTAATACTTATTTAAAATACAAGTTTCTATATATATACACATGCATATATTTAGACAACATACAATACATATAAGACAAGATAACATGTCCATTGCGATGTAAATCTCAACATTTATATACGGACATGTTATACCTGGCATGGGTTATTATATTACACAAGCACACACATACATATGTGTACCCTTATATTTAATTTAACATAAATCAAATAAAATTCAATCCATTAAAATAAAATATTTTATTTAAATTAAATTTATAAATGTTCAAGATAAATTAAACTTCATAGACCCAATAATGATCTAATAGTATTTTTTTTCAAATTCATCCATAACTTCCACTACAGGCTGGCCTAATTCCAACAGAATCTGAACTCCTTGAAATGATTTCTGTATCCAAAAGATGCTACATTCCTAAATGCAGCTACCACCGAAGCTTGTATATTATTTGATTAAATCAAAAAGTGAGTGTTAGATCAATTTAAATTAGGAGAAACCAGGGAGTAAAGCAAGGATCTAGATCCTCATCTTTTTCTTACATATTCTCCTCTCTTTAATACAAAATCCACCCCTCTCTTAGCCATCATATGGCCGTCCTCCCCTAGGCTAAGCATAGCCGCACTCAATGGGTCCCCATATGGGCCTCGGTATCACTTCAAGCCCGATCAGTAAATAACACATTTAAATCCAATTTAAATGTGCATCGATATGTTATATCGATTAGTGTATGTATAACTATTATATACGTATTATTATTATTAATCAACAAATATCAAACAAAATTTTATAATTAATATTTCATAAATGTTAGTTAATTCAATTCATTCATAACATTTATAATTTAATAAATCGGTTAGTAATAGGAATATTCAACGTTTTCGGTTGAGTGACTCTTATGTGTAAATTTGTTTAGTGATTAATATCGAACAATTCGAATATTAACGTTCACACGTCACTTAGCAGGTGTTGTGATGTTATTGCCAAATTTATTGCTTATACGGCTTCGGTAAAGTCTAATTTTACTTTAATTAAGCATTACCCAGTAGTGATAATTATTTGCACTAATTCTCTTCGTCGCAACTATATCACATTAGGACTTATGGAATTCGGTAATGGTCAAAATTCTAATATCGTCCATATTCAGTTTTATAGTCCAAACACAAAGTCCTTGGTTCAATAAAAACAGTTATTATTAACCGAGCTACTTTGACCAAAGATTTTTACTTTGAGTTGACTTCAGTTGACTGTGATACTAGTTCTTATAACCGAGGAGACGAATCCTCTCTTGAATAGTGTTTCGCATCCAATACTTCCACTTGATCCAATTACTATAGTTGTCCGATGGATATCGTGCCATGATTTAAATGTAATCAAAGCGAGGCTTTCATATTGAAGATCAACGATATTCTCAAGTCAGGAGAACTATGTAAATTTGTCACATCGATATTTTTTGTTTGACCTTAGTTATATCAACCAACAGAAAACCATCGAGTGAGTCATTCCATGGTTTTTCAATAACTATCAGTACGTAACCCCTTGGTGCCCCCGGTAGACATGAGTAATACACTGCCGAATATTTGGAGAGCATTACATACTTTAGTCTTAACGGATGCATCAATATCCAATCTCGATACTTCTTAACTAGGAATATTTAAAATGATGTATTTTTTACATTGTGATAAAATACTCATAATTACAAACTATTTGTAATTCCTATCACAAACACACCATTTATGGATTTTCTGTTAAATATACATAAAATAAATAAATAATTAATTTTAACATATTATAACAAGATATAACAAAAAGAAAACACCTTTTGTTACGAACGAGAATTGATTACAGAGTTAATAATTTACAATAAATTATAGAATTGCCTCTGGGGCATACCCTTAACTTTATCACAAACGATAATATTTGAGGACTTGCAATACTGAGCATTTGAGACATTGCTTCACATCATTAGATCATTAAAGAGATGTTGATTTAACGGAACTATTTTCGATATGGTTAAAGTGAGAATTCATGCTCGGTGGGGGGGGCTAACTTGACACGCTGATCCTATGGATTTCTTAGATCGTTAGACTTCCATAATATGTCAAACTGGACAAGGCATTTAAATATTACATCTATACTCAATAAGTGAAATTCAGTAAGGCAATTTGGTATACCTTAGTGATTCTATTGTCTTTGTGTCCATTCTATGCTAAAGGAACCATTATTGAATGGCTATCTCTCGATGAACAACACCCAAGTCATGAATTATGATTAGCGTGTCTTTTCAACTAAGAGTAACTCTTTTTGTAACGACCCGCATTTTTTTATAATTAAAAACTATTAAACTAAATAAGATTTTGAAATTTAATATTGTGAGGAATTAAAATTTATTATTTATTAATGAGAAAAATAATTAGAATATGATTTAATAATGTTGATGAATGTTATTGACAACTATTTTAATGTAATTTCAATCAATTGAAATAATTTTAAAGTTGATTTGGTCATAATTGTAAATAGGGAATAAATTGAATGTTTGATTTAATGTTGAAATTATCTGTTATTAAATTGAAATAGGTTTATTATAGGATATGAAATAAATTAATTAGTACATAAATTTATTAGTTTTGTTTGTAAACAATAGACTTTGAAATGTGTTTTAATTCCTAATGTGTAATGATTGTTTTAATTATTATTTTATTATTTAATTTGTTGAAATAATTTGGAAATCAATGTGAATTTAATATAATTAAATATTGTCGTTAATATGAGTTAAGATGTTAACTGTAGAATATGAATGTAATAAAATATAAACTAATGTTTATTATATTCATAAGGTAATAGTTGATTCAATAATAAAAATGTAAATCGAAATATAGGAATTTGATTGAAATTAAAATATAATTAACTGGGATTTTATTACAGTTGTAATTGAATGCTGAATTAGTGCAATATTTAAATATTGGATTTAACATGGAAAATTTATTTTAAAAGATTATAAATTTCTAGGTAATCAAGAATGATAAAAATTTTAACTTTTAAATTTGAATTTAAAAGTGATTAAATCAATTTAATAATAATTTATTTAATTAACGTGTAAAATTAGGTTTTTGGGCACTGTCTCAGATTTCGTTGAAACCAGTTTCATCGGATCCATAACAGTGAATTATTGTAGGATTTCAAGTTTCGTAGCGATCAGACTTATCGTTTGAACGTGCGAGCTCGAAACGCGTAGAAATCAATTTATGGAATTTAAATGAATATAGTCTGATTTTAAAAACTAACTTCTGTATACAATGGAATTAGGGTTTGAAACTAGTCCATTGAGTTTAAAAATATTGAAAACCTATATTTCAATATATTGGATGACCCATTTTCGTTTCGGGGACGAAACGGGCTTTTCGAGTCGTTGTTATCGTTTCAACCCAAATCGATCTATCCATTCGTTCTTGTCCATCTCTCTATATATATAGCCTGTTATAAACCCAAACAGTTTCTCATTTTCTTTTTTTGTACGTTTCTGTTCATTCATCTGTTCCTCCTTCTCAATGCCAGAAATATCAAAACCCTATTTTCCAAATTCAAAATCAAATCGAAAATTTAAACTCATCAAACCCTATCGAATTATATATCGTTGGAAAGCACTCGACGAAAGCAACCTACATCTGCAGTTCATTTTTGCAATTGAGTCTCGGTTTGGCCAGAATTTGCGATCTTTCTCAACCGTCCGTTGCTAGGGTTTTGGATTTAACGGTGGATCGTCGACCAATCGACGATCGAGGAGTTGCATCTGGAAGAGGATGACGATCAACGCTCATCCATATGGTTCGTTCTTGCCGAAGGTGATCAATTTCGCCTAAAATTGACCTAGAATGCGAGCGGCGGCGCTGGCTCCAAGGGGCGGCGAGTGGAATGGGGTCGTGGCCGTAGGTGCGCTTGGACGTGCGCAAGATGATGGCATGGCTGGATCGGTGGCTAGGCGGTCGGAGCGGCATGCGACATGAGATGATCGATGGCAGCTATGTTGATATGTAGGGTTCCTGTAGCGTACAAGTTGGGTGAAGGTAACGTTATTTACAACTTTGCCCTTGTTTTAATTTAAATTAAATTTTAAATTCGAATGTTCTAACTATCATAACTTGTTCGTACGAGCTTAGATTTGGATTCGATTTTTTCCATTGCGATCGTATCGAAATTTCGGACAGTATGGAACTAGTTTGGTTGAATTCTGAGATAGCTGGAATTTTGGGCTTTATTTGGATTTTAAATCGACTATAAATCAAAAGTGAGTGATTTAACCCACTCACAAATACTAAACCTTCTTATGTTAGTTGAATTAAATTTATAATATGATAAGAATTTATTGATTACTATTTGGTAATTTAAATTTTCATTTAAATTTAATTTGAATTAAATTACCATTTAAATTAATATTGAAATTAAATTGATAGTTAAATACATGATATTGATAACCAGTTAATTGTTGTGATTTATTGACTGATTTGGATGTTGATTGTGATGGATGTTTATTTGTTGACATTTTGGATGATTGGATGTTATGTTTATTATATATGTTGTTATCACACTACAAGTTCCCTTAGTTTGTTGTAAGGAAAAATCATAATTGGTTGGAATGATACATACTCGAAAGATCTTATAGATTAGGGAAAATCATTATGGGTTGAAATGATAAACTTGAGCGATTTTACTAATTTGGAAATTATTGATTCGGGATACAGGTTGAAATGATATATACTCGGGAAATTTAACTAATTTGGGTTGAAATGATACACATCCAATCACTAGACCATATGGTAGAAAATTATATACGGACACCGTTGGTCGGTTTTAAATTTTTTATGAATGGTAAAGTATGTTTGATTTATAAATTTGATTTTTAAAATTTTATATGTTTAAAGTTTCAATTTATAAGTTAGTATATGGTTTAAAAAGTAAATTTAAGATTTTTACTTATAATTTATTAGTTTAAAAATATATTTTTAAATGGTTTAAAAATTAATTTAATAAAATATTAAATATAATTTAATATATATATATATTAAATTTAATTTAATATAATAAATATAGTTTTGATTTAAGATAATTTATATAGGCTTTTATAATAACTTTAGTAGATAAAAGATTTTGTAAAAGATTTTAGAATTTTGTAAAAAGATTTTGTAAGGAATTTATAAAAGTTTTATAAAAGGATTTTATAAAGGAATTTATGAAAAGGGAAAGAGTTGTAAATTGTTTTGGAATTTATAAATAGCTTTATAAATGGTTCTAAAGAATATAAATAGTTTATAAATGGTTTAAGAGAGATTTATAAATTATTTTTGAAATTGATTGAAAGAAAATCTTCCTCGATATTTATGAATATATTTATACTTTTGGAATAAGTATATAGATATCTTGATATGAAGGTATAAACTGTTTTCTAGATTTATTATGAAAAAAGTTTACCACGGTGTGAAATAAGCGTTTGGTTGTTAAAGGGACCGGGATTGGATATTTTCATACTCTTTGCCAATTCCGAAACCACTTTAACAACTGTGCACGTGGTGGAGAATTCAGAACGAAGTAGGATGGTTTGGCGAACGCTACTGGTATGAGGTAAGAATGTAGCCCTAACATTTGGGCCAACTTGATTTGACTAAAACAAGAGCTATCCTGGGCCAAGTGAGGTCGCTCCTCCTATCAGACACGCTTCTTCGATACCATATCTGTTACTTTGTAATTGATTGGTGGCCACCCTCGATTTGTTTATGGGAGTGTGTCTCAAGGTGAGCGGTAGTAGCTGCTATGCGTTACCACCAGTCCGAGCATGCAAAACGGTAGAATCCTACCCTGGGCATTGTCTTGCGTGCCTTGTCATATGCCTTATCGAACCCACTACGATTTTGGTTTGTATCGTACCTATGGAGTGCTCCCTGATAGCCCACCGGTTTGGTGGAGTTTACAGTACTGTATAGACTACGACATTAATAAAAATGTGTTTAAAGGCCGGGGGATATGGGTAACGCCTTAACGCTATTTTAATAATTTACTTTACTAATAGGCATTACATATATATCGTATATTACTACATATAAATAGTTTAATGGATCCTTAGGAGATGAAATACCGAAACATCTCTTAAGTCATTGCATGCACGCTATACACTGGATAGGAGATGTAAAATCCCATAAACATCTCTAAAGCCATTACACTCATATTTACTTATTGTTGATTTAACTTACATAAGATCTTTTAGTTCTGACTCGAGTGTTTTGTCTTTTCATTATGCTCGGGTCAGCCCAACATTTTAGTGTTGAAGACTTTATTTCTAAAGGACGAAGACGAAGATTTGTATTCTATTTATATATATACATACATATATATACATACATACATACATATATATACATACATACATACATATACATACATACATACATATATATATATATTCCACTGCATAATGTTGTTCCGCTACATTATCCTATTATATTTGCTGTATGTATAACTCTGATTGTATTGTAAAAAGTGTAATCAAATGTTATTTGTAAAACAGCTTCATTAACTATTTATTTGATTATTATATTTTGTCATTCCGCTGTGAGATTCTGTGTTTTGTTTTCATTCCTTTCTCTTATATTCTTATTTACCCCATTAACAATCCTTCCTTTTGAATGGTTTGAGTTGACATGTTTGGTTTATTGTCGATTTAAACCGTCTAAAAAGGTGGGTCGTTACAGTTGGTATCAAAGCTTTGGTTTAGAAATACCTTAGCCTGTTGGGGTTTAACTCATAAGAGATAGGGTTAGTAATACCCTAGAATGAGTTTGAGTGTATACGAGAGAGCGTATGTGTTAGTGTTATAAAAATGTTTTATATTGTGTTAATTTGTTTTGTTTAGTATTTATAAATTATGGTCGGTACATAGGGCGCTATGGCATCGATAGGGATTTCTAAACACTTAATTGGGCAAATCGACACAATATTGTTTTTGAAATATAGGTAAATGAAATAATTTTAACTAGTATTATATTTTGTATATAAAAGAATAAATTTATTAATGGATATAGTTGTATGTGAAATGTTTGTTTATTAGGAAGTGAAATTTTATAAATATTGGTTGCAAAATAGGATTTACAAATAAAGTGAAAATAAATTGAAAATTTGAGAACTTAAGTTCCGGAGTTTTGAAATTGGTTTTCAAAGATTTTGGAATATAATATTAGTATTATTTGGAAGTATTTTCGGATATAAATATTTTCAATGTGATTTGAAAGAAATATTTTAAAGGTACTTTAAAAGGAAATAAGTTCTTTGCTCCCCTCTTCTGTCGCTGGAAAATAATTTTGATGATGACCGCGGCATCATCGACATTCATTTTCGAGTTTCAAAGTGGGAAGACCAGTGTAGTAGCTTTGCTACACATTCCTTTTGATAAACTAATATAAATTTAAATTTCCTAGGTATGATTTGATATACAAAATATATAAGTATATATATAATTTCAAAATGATTTAAAATGAAATCCAGAATTTAGTTCTTAAGTTTTCCATAAATTAGAGATTTCGGTTATTGTAATAGAATGGAACCTTGACTATTTTAATAAGTTGGAAATTTCCAAAATTGAAACCTGAATTAAAAGGTAACTGTTTAATGAAAATAAAAGGAAATTGGAGATTTGTAACTTGTAAATTAAAGATAATGAAAAATTAAGAAGATGTAAACTATTGAACATTCTGTTAACTAAAATGAATAAGCTAAATTTGTATAACATTCAGTTACATTCTAAAAGCATATATAAAACTTATAAGAAATATTTAAAAGGTTGAAATGTAAAATGAATATGTGATAAAATATTATACAAGTAAAAGCTTAATAAAAAAATGCTTCAAAATGAACGCATGTTTATAAATGAAAAATTAAGATGTACAAGGAATATATAAACTTAAGTAAATGGTTGAAATGCTTAATAATCAAATTGAATAGTAAAAGTGAATATCACTTAAGTAAATGATTATAAGGTTAAGAAATAGTTGAAATGATTCATTAATGAATATTAATATTCAATTGAAATCAAGCTATATAAACAATAAATTTGAATTAAACTGTAAGAAACTTATATAGTATTTTAAGAATTGATTTATTGATGTTCTAAATAATTGAGTTTGAAATAATCTATGTGAATAAATGAATGTAAATTAATAAGAGATAACCTTGTATGAATAAATTTAAAAAAATAAAATGTATGTAATACTTTAACAATGTATTCAATGATGATTTCAAATATTGAATGGGAACAAAAAAATAAATGAAAGTAAATAATGTGTAAAAGGGAAACCGATTGTATAAACTTAAATAACATTTAAATTATGTATTGTTCGGCTAATGGGAAGTTCGGGAGAGGATACTTCAAATTGTTTAAGGTTGTATGAATAATCTATTAAGTTATTATCTAAGGCTGTTGAGCGTAAGGTATACTTATTAGTTTATTTATCACCCATGTACGATGAAAAGTTTTTGAATTTGAACAAACCATTAGTTTTTGGTTGCTATGGATGTATGGTTGATTCCTTTGTTGCATATAATGGTCGTGCTGTTTTGTTTGCATATGTTTAATATTTGTGTTGTATTGCTTTTGTTATCGATGGTAAAAACTAAAATATTAATCTTTTACATAATTTTAACTCTTTTGGATTATATAAGTGAGATGTAGGTTAATGGAAGCAATAGCTACTGCTTTTGATTTCATAAATAAAGTTGTTTGCCCGACAAATAGGTACGTTTTTGGATTACGATTTTGCAACGATATATTAATTATTTTTCCTATGGTTTGGGATGTTTATTATTGAAATATGATATGATATATATATATATATAGTAATTATTGATATTATTATTTTTCCAGGCCTATCCGTAAAAAGGAGACTCTGCCGAAACTTTTCGTAAATTTAAGACTTAGAAATTTTTTGTGAAAGCTGAGTTATTTTCAATTTTTTATTAAATTAGTTATGTAAATTAATTGTTTATAAATTGATTATTTTGAATAAAATTATATCAATTTCTTAATCTCTTCTTTCCTTTTCGAGGAAGAAAAGTTTTGAGTGAGGGAGAGTGTAACGACCCGCATTTTTTGATAATTAAAAACTATTAAATAAAATAATATTTTGAAATTTAATATTGTGAGGAATTAAAATTTATGATTTATTAATGAGAAAAATAATTAGAATATGATTTAGTAATGTTGATGAATGTAATTGGCAACTATTTTAATGTAATTTCAATCAATTGAAATAATTGTAAAGTTAATTGGTTATAATTGTAAATAGGGAATAAATTGAATGTTGGATTTAATATTGAAATTATCTGTTATTAATTGAAATAGGTTTATTATAGGATATGAAATAAATTAATTAGTACATAAATTTATTAGTTTTGTTTGTAAACAATAGACTTAGAAATGTGTTTAAATTCCTAATGTGTAATAATTGTTTTAATTATTATTTTATTATTTAATTCGTTGAAATAATTTGGAAATCAATGTGAATTTAATATAATTAAATATTGTCGTTAATATGAGTTAAGATGTTAACTGTAGAATATGAATGTAATAAAATGTAAACTAATGTTTATTACATTCATAAGGTAATAGTTGATTCAATAATAAGAATGTAAATCGAAATAAAAGAATTTGATTAAAATTAAAATATAATTAACTAGGATTCTATTACAGTTGTAATTGAACACTGAAATTAGTGCAATATTTAAATATTGGATTTAACATGGAAAATTTATTTTAAAAGATTATAAATTTCTAAGTAATCAAGAATGATAAAATTTTTATCTTTTAAATTTGAATTTAAAAGTGAATAAATCAATTTAATAATAATTTATTTAATTAATGTGTAAAATTGGGTTTTTGGGCACTGTCTCGGATTTCGTTGAAACCAGTTTCATCGGATCCATAACAGTGAATTATTGTAGGATTTCAAGTTTCATAGCGATCGGACTTATCGTTTGATCGTGCGAGCTCGTAACGCGTAGAAATCAACTTATGGAATTTAAATGAATATAGTCTAATTTTAAAAGCTAACTTCTGTATACAATGGAATTAGGTTTGAAACTAGTTCCATTGAGTTTAAAAATATTGAAAACCTATATTTCGATATATTGGATGATCCATTTTCGTTTCGGGAATGAAACAGGCTTTCGAGTCGTTATTATCGTTTCGACCCAAATCGATCTGTCCATTCGTTCTTGTCCATCTCTGTATATATATAGCTTGTTATAAACCCTAACAGTTTCTCATTTTCTTTTTTGTATGTATTTGTTCATTCATCCGTTCCTCCTTCTCAATGCCAGAAATATCAAAACCCTAATTATCAAATTCAAAATCAAATCAAAAATTTAAACTCATCAAACCCTATCGAATTATATATTGTTGGAAAGCACTTGATGAACGCAACCTACATCTGCAGTTTGTGTTTGCAATTAAGTCTCGGTTTGGCCAGAATTTTGCGATCTTTCTCAACCGTCCGTTGCTAGGGTTTTGGATTTAACGGCGGATCGTCGACCAATCGACGATCGGGGAGTTGTGTCTGAAAGAGGATGACGAGCAACGCTCATCCATGTGGTTCATTCTTGCCGAAGGCGATCAATTTCGCCTGAAATCGACCTAGAACGTGAGTGGCAGCGCTAGCTCCAGGGGGCGGCGAGTGGAACAGGGTCGTGGCCGTAGGTGGGCCTGGATGTGCGCAAGATGATGGCGTGGCTGTATCGGCGGCTAGGCGATCAGAGCGGCGTGTGGCAGGAGATGATCGATGGCAACTGTGGTAATATGTTGGGTTCATGTAGCGTGCGCGTACGAGTTGGGTGAAGGTAACGTTATTTACAACTTTGCCCTTGTTTTAATTTAAATTAAATTTTAAATTCGAACGTTCTAACTATCATAACTTGTTATACGAGCTCAGATTTGGATGCGGTTTGTTCCGTTGCGATCGTATCAAAATTTCGGATAGCATAGAACTGGTTTAGTTGAATTCTAAGACTGCTGGAATTTTAGGCTTTATTTGGATTTTAAATCGACTATAAATCAAAAGTGAGTGATTTAACCCACTCACAAATACTAAACCTTCTTATGTTAGTTGAATTAAATTTATGATGTGATAAGAATTTATTGATTGCTGTCTGGTAATTTAAATTGTCATTTAAATTTAATTTGAATTAAATTACCATTTAAATTAATATTGAAATTAAATTGATAGTTAAATACCTAATATTGATAACCAGTTAATTGTTGTGATTTATTGACTAATTTGGATGTTGATTGTGATGGATGTTTATTTGTTGACATTTTGGATGATTAGATGTTATGTTTATTATATATGTTGTTATCACACTGCAAGTTCCCTTAGTTTGTTGTTAGGAAAAATCACCATGGGTTGAAATGATACATACCCGAACGATCTTATAGATTAGGGAAAATCGTTATGGGTTGAAATGATAAACCCGAGCGATTTTATTGGTTTGAAAATTATTGATTCGGGATACGGGTTAAAATGATATATACCCGGGAAATTTAACTAATTTGGGTTGAAATGATACATAACCAATCACTAGACCATATGGTAGAAAATTATATACGGACACCGTTGGTCGGTTTTAAATTATTTTCTAAATGGTAAAGTATGTTTGATTTATAAATTTGGTTTTTAAAATTTTATATGTTTAAAGTTTCAATTTATAAGTTAATACATGGTTTAAAAAGTAAATTTAAGATTTTTACTTATAATTTTATTTAGTTTAAAAATATATTTTTAAATGGTTTAAAATTTAATTAAATATTTAATATAGTTTAATATATATATATATATTATAAATTTAATTTAATATAATAAATACAGTTTTGATTTAAGCTAATTAATATAGACTTTTATAATAACTTTAATAGATAAAAGATTTTGTAAAAGATTTTAGAATTTTGTAAGGAATTTATAAAAGTTTTATAAAAGGATTTTATAAAGGAATTTATGAAAAGGGGAAGAGTTGTAAACTATTTTGAAATTTATAAATAGCTTTATAAATGGTTCTAAAGCATATAAATAGTTTATAAATGGTTTAAGAGAGATTTATAAATTAATTTCGAAATTGATTGAAAGAAAATCTTCCTCGGTATTTATGAGTATATTTATACTTTTGGAATAAGTATATAGATAGCTTGATATGAAGGTATAAACTATTTTCTGGATTTATTATTAAAAATGTTTTATAAAATGACCATGGTGTGAAATAAGCGTTTGGTTATTAAAGAGACCGAGGTCGGATATTGTCATACTCTCTGCCAATTCCGAAACCACTTTAACAATTGTGCACATGGTGGAGAATCTAGAACGAAGTAGGATGGTTTGACGAACACTACTGGTATGAGGTAAGAGCATAGCCCTGACCTTCGGGTCAGCTTGATATGACTAAAACAGGAGCTATCCCAGGCCAAGTGAGGTCGCTCCTTCTATCGGACATGCTTCTTCGATACCATATTTGTTACTTTGTGATTGATTGGTGGCCACTCTTGATTTGATTATGGGAGTGTGTCTCAAGGTGGGCGGTAGTAGTTGTTATGCCTTACCACTAGTCCGGGCATGCAAAACGGTAGAATCCTACCCTGGGCATTGCCTCACGTGTCTTGTCATATGCCTTATCGAGCCCACTACGATTTTGGTTTGTGTCGTACCTATGGAGTGCTCCCTGATATCCCACCGGTTTGGTAGAGTTTACAGTACTGTATAGACTACGACATTTATAAAAATGTGTTAAAGGGGATATGAGTAATGCCTTAACGCTATTTTAATATTTTACTTTACTGATAGACATTACATATATAGCGTATATTACTACATATAAATAGTTTAACGGATTCTTAGGAGATGGAAATCCCGAAACATCTCTTAAGTTATTACACACACGCTATACACTGGATAGGAGATGTAAAATCCCATAAACATCTCTGAAGTCATTACACTCATATTTACTTATTGTTGATTTAACTTACATAAGATCTTTTAGTTTTGACTCGAGTGTTTTGTCTTTTCATTACGCTCGGGTCAGCCAGAGCATTTCAGTGTTGAAGACTTTATTTCTGGAGGATGAAGACGGAGATTTATATACTATTTATATATATATTCGACTGCATCATGTTGTTCCGTTGCATTAACCTATTATACTTGCTGTATGTATAACTCTGATTGTATTGTAAAAGTGTAATCAAATGTTATTTGTAAAACAACTTCATGAACTATTTATTTGATTATTATATTTTGTCATTCCGCTGTGAGATTCTGTGTTTTGTTTTCATTCCTTTCTCTTATTTTCTTATTTACCCCATTAAAAATTCTCCCTTTTGAATGGTTAGAGTTGACATGTGTGGTTTATTGTCGATTTAAACCGTCTAAAAAATGGATTATTACACTTTTGGTAATGACAATAAAAACCCTTACCTTGTTGGTAAGGTATAAGTTTCCCTTTGTCTGAAATTCTTGACAAAGGAAACCATAGTTCATGCACCTTAACTAAAGAGTGCCTTTGGTTGAGGTTTACTTTTCTAATATGAGGAGTCAAGGACCCTTACCCTTGTTGGTGAGGTACAACTCAACGAACCTAAATGTTCCATTGGTCCATTGATCCATTCATGCTAAAGAGAAGCTAATTGCAATCCAATCCCCTTGGTCTAGTGGCTTGCGCCTTACTAAGGCAAAACTTAGTTTAAGGTTTATGATGGCTAATCTGTGCAGTTAAAGCTCCACAAAATCCCCGCTATAGCGCGTAGCTTTCTTCAATCGTTATGTTATTTCAATTTAGCGCTATTAAACAGTAAATCCGCTTTAAGCTCTGCTTTTTTACCTACACCCGCTAAATAAAGGCTTTTTAGCATCCGTTTTAGCAATATTAATATACAAAGGTTGATTTGACTAGTTTCCTTTTACATGAAATCAAAAAAGTTAGGGTAAAGACCAAATTTTAAGTCATAAGTGCTCAATATAAGTTAGAAATCAATTATGCTCACCAAATCCAGTCTGTATTAATCATGACATTCTTCGGTTTTGGTATATATGATAAAACAATTTTTTTTCCTACACAAATGATGTGAGAATGAGAATAAATTAACTTTAAAAGTTTGGTTTCATATCTAATGAAGCTTTTTGCACTTCTGCTGTTTTCCACTATATCCCCGCTATATCTTTTTGCACCGCTATAGAAATGTTAAGCTCTTTAACTGCACAATGGCTAATGGAGTTCTTGATTTAATAAAACCAATGAATACCTTAGGCGTACTTTATTTTTGCACTAAGTAATGTAAAGCTCTCAGTTCCCATTGAACATGCTAGTCCGAGGCAATTTGAAGTATAGTTAGGAAGCCCTTAGTACCTGTTTTACCTGCCCAACTAAGGCAACTATTCTAATATCCAAAAGAGTGATACTAAGAATGGTCCAAGCTCACCATTTGTCTTGTCGCTCGGGCTTGGCTGAAGCAACTAATTGGAAGGAAAAGTATGGTTGGTTTAGCAATCATTAGATTTCAAAGAAGTCATGAAGGGTTTCATATTTCAAAGTAGTTATGAAGAGCTTTCATATTTCAATTTTTTTAAAAACAAGCCATAAAGGGCTTTCATATTTCAAAGGTTTTCAGTGAAGCCATAAAGGGCTTTCATAATTCAAAAGTTTTCAAACCATGAAGAGCTTTCATATTTCAAAGGTTTTCGAAGAAGCCTTGTAGGGCTTTCAAATTTTAAAGATCTTCAAATTCAAAGAAGCCATGAAGGGATTCTATATTTTTAAGGTTTTCAAAGAAGCTATGAAGTGCTTTCATATTTCAAAGGTTTTTAAAGAATCCACGAAAGTCATTCATATTTCTATGGTTCCCAAATAAGTTATGAAGGGCTTTCATGTTTCAAAGTTTTCAAAGAATCCATGTAGGGCTTTCAATATTTTAAAGTTTTCAAATAAAACATGAAGAGCGTTCATATTTCATAGGTTTTCAAAGAAGCCATGAAAGGCTTTCATATTTCCAAGGTTTTCAAAGAAGCCACGAGGGAAATTTATATTTCAAAAGTTTTCAAAGAAGCCATGAAGAGCTGTCGTATTTCAAATAATTTCAAAGATGCCATAAAGAGCTTTCATATAGTAAAGGTTTTAATAGAAGCCACAAAGGGCTTTCATATTTTAAGGGTTCTCAAAGAAGCCATAAAGGATTTTCATTTCAAAAAAATCCATAGGAGCCATATTTAAATGTGACTCCTTGGATATTTGTATTATGTCTAGAATTAAAAAATTTGTTATTGATAAAGATATGATCTTGAATGATTATTCATTCTTTTCTTTCTCCCCTTTTTGTTTATTTATTGTGTTTTATTCGTTAACTCTAACATTATTAACATGTGAAAATGGTCGCGTAATATATTTTCTAGAATTTAATTATACCTAGTAATCCTACTATTTAATTATCTACAAATGATAACTAGATCCATGTACCAAAATGTCATATTTTGTATATATTTGGTTGGATTTTTCTAGCGAATTTAGCCAACTTTTCAACATATATTATGAATATATGTTTGTTTTTTGTCACGTTGACGAGATATCAGCAATCTCTCACGGTTTTTTCAAAATGCACCATGAAGAAAAAATTTCAATAAATCGTTTGGCGTAATCTCAAAGTCTCGCCATGAGAAAATTAGCGAAAAACATTTTTGTTTTATCTCACTTTGAAAATGCACAATGGTAAAACTTAAAAATTAATTTGCATGACACCGTTTTAAAATGTACCATAATTCGCATGACACAATTTCAAAATGTACCATGAAAGAATTGCGGATTAGTGTCAAGATAGCAAATACAAACCTATATTTATGATATGTTTTGAAAATAAGCCTTGTTATTTGTTTTGAGAAGTAACCTAAACCGATAAAAAAAATCATAATTATTATGTCTCAACTCTGAATGGTTGTAAAATGTGGAGTTCGTTCGCGTCTTTGGGCTTAGGTGCCACACAACTTGTAGGGCCCACTTTATCATAAAGCCCTAAAGCCAATCGTAAACGCATAATAATTGGACGAGTCGGTTTCAACCCAACCAGTAGAGACAATTTCAGAATTTCTTTCACCTAAATTGAATCTACCAAAACACAGTGGATTTTGTAGTAGAAAACAATCATCACTAATTCGACTCTTTTTTCACAAAATTATAAAAATGGTGCTTGTTATGGGTAATTCGATTATTTCTTCTTCTTATTCTTCTTCATATTCACTACAGTCTTCGCATAAGAAAATTATTAAAAGGAAGAACTCAATTTTAATCGCTTCTGCTCATAACGAGAGAAGTCAAAATGGGAGTAAAAAGCTGTCGGAGAGAAGATCTTTTCTGTTTTTGGGGATTTCCGCTCTTCCATTTTTGCAGGTCAAATCGATAGCAGCTTCTGATTCAACAAAAGGTCTGCAGTTATTTGTTCATTTAGTTTTGAATTCATTAATTTGTGAGTATGTTGTTAATCTGTATTTATTAGCACTGTTTCATGTTATGAAACTACGCCACGAATCAATTTTTACTGCTTTTGTATGCATTTTGGCATGAATAAGAAGAATGCCATATGCATATTGAAAAAAGAAGTGGAGAATGTCATATATTAATTATATTCACTTAAAATGGTTAATTTAGCTACAATACACCATCATTTACTCTCTTTTTTGTTATGTGGATGGTCATATTATTCATCGATATCTCTGGCCTAACCCACGGGTGAACACATAATCATGTGATTTGAATTTAATATCCTTTTATAGCAATGCTAGACAATACCCTTTTATTTTTCTCAATATGTTGTTAAAGAATTCACAAAACACTCAGTGCATTAGTTGGTTTCAATTTCTTCTAAACTAGTATATGTCAAAACACTTTTTTTATGCTTATTCTGCTTCTTAATTCTTGTTGCATTGAAAAACATATTAATAGTCACAAATCTAATGAATTGTTAGTCTGCAACATTAATGATTTTCCCTTTTATCACATGATATTGTCTACAACATGAACTTTTGATGTCATCATATGTAGCTTTGTTTGACTGACATTTTTATTATGTTTGTAGTACTATCTCAAGCTATGGGTTTTGCCACTATGTTTACTTCTCCGAGGAATCGCAAGAAGAACATATCTGTAAAAACTTTTGCTCTTTCTAAAGGTACTTTTTTGTACCCATACTCTACACTATTAATCATAAAACTACACCGTACTCCTGGGTTGTAAATGGATAGGATGGTGTAAACCGTTTACAGTAAACGGGTGTCGTATTTTTGTTTAACTGATTCATCCCTACCTCATGTCAATGTTTTGTTATGTGTTACCTGCAAAAATATATTGTGAATTAGTACACTGTTTCTTTGTTTGTTAATTGGTAAGGGGAGTTTTATACACAAATACATCCCTGGGATGTTGTCAAGTTAATATTATATACTTTTATACACATCGTTGTTGTTAACTGATTGAGTTCCTCTTTTGACTTATTCTAATTTCAGTTCGCCACCAGTTGTGGCTTTTTTTTGGCTCTGATCTGTCAGTGAATTACTACCTAGCGGTTCTCTCGGGGGCATTTATAGTATCAAATAGTTAAATGTTTTGTTCAAATATCTGAATATATGTACCTTTCATTCGTCTGGAAATAAATTTTCAAGGTTAATATTGAACGCGATACATGGCGTTTGAGATAGAAATATGTGTATTTTCATATTTTGACATTTTATACCTTGGTAATAAAAGACCAATCATTGAGTACCCAACTTCTTTTGAAATTGAATGCGTATCCAAAAATATGAAAAATATCAAGCATTCAAAAAGCTGATGCGAGTTTCTGATATTTGATTGTTTTTGGAATATGGATGCAGATATGATGGTATTCATATCGGAAAACTATCCATCCAGTTTGAAATTAATTTTTTTTTTTGGTATTGATTTAAACTGGCATTCAATTAAAGTCAGAACATCAAAATCTATAACCACACTTCCCAGTTATCATTGAAAATTAAATACATTTTAGATTTCTCAATCATTAAGTTTCTATTCTAGCATCCGACAACTAATAATACCGAAGTTTCATACAATTGTGTAAACAAATTATCTATGCATACGGCTATTTCAGTATTTTGTGTTAAACTCTACTGTTTTTTGTTTTTATTTCTTTTGGACACACAAATGAACTGTAGCTTTTGTATTGAGAAGCTTTTGAAAACACTTAATAGATTATGATGTTGAGTTATTTCTAGATATAAATTTTTTTGGATATCCAAATTTATCCGCATCTTATTTTGCAGGTAAGGATATTTTCAGTTATCCTAGAAAATCTTTATCTTTTTTCGATACAGGTTTTTCGGACGTCCGAAAATATCCCTGGATGCTGATATGGATTTTCTTTTCAGATATCTATGGATACAGATACAAATTCTGGTTCTCCAATACGTATTCGGATAGAACACTATTCGACTCCATTTGTATCGGTTGATGGCCTATGTAATAGTACTGAATACTGATCTTATTATTTTAAATTTCCAGAGAATAAAGATGGAGTGAAAAGAATAGAAAAAGAGACTGAACAAACGAACTCAGAGGTACAAGAATCACAACTATCTGTGCAAGATATGTCATCCTTAGAGCTTAACCAGTACCAGGTGTTTACCCAATCTTCTGAATTGTATTTTGATGTTTATTTACAAGATAATTTCACATAAACTTGTAATCTTCCCCTCTGGATTTTGGCGGATTTTGGCTATGTACTTTCAGGTTTAAAGCCCACATGCTTTCTTTCATTATGGTGCTCAAATATGTAGTTCATAACTTTTAACACCTCCGGCTATAGAGTGAATTGTGTTTACCTAGACATGGTCATTCACGTTTGAATTTATTTCTACTGAGTAATGATTACAAATATATCGAAATCTTACGGTTTGAATCTATTTTAATATTGACTCTGTCCAATTTTGATTCAAAACTCAATTCAAATGCAACGAAGAAAATTTGTTTGGTCCATACTAAAGTTGAAAATGTCATGATATCCATTTGAAATGCCATTCGACTTTTCTTGATTCAAGAACGAATTGTACATGGAACAAGGGGAGAACATCAAACTCTAGTTTAGATTTAGAAGCCCAAAACAGATATTCAGTTTTGAAATATGAATTGTTGCTATAGGAAGAAGAGTTATGTTCTCAAATACTTATTTACTATAATACTATTTTAACCTACATATAGTTTTTTTAACATATAAGCATATGATATACACATTGCAATCTGTATTCTTTGAATTTACGTTTTATATTTTGATTCCGAGCACTGTTTAAAATTTAGGGAGAGATTTTTACTTAGGGAAAAGAATAACTTCTTCTATATGAAGTTTAATGGCAAAGTTTGCATTAGGATGGTTAAATTTATAAGCATTTGGATGAAATTATGGTCTTGTATACGTGTAAACAAGTTGTTCTTGGCAGAAGGCACCTACTGTAGAAGCTCGTGGGAATTCATATGCAGTTCTCTTCAATGTGCTTGGAATAATTACATCCGGGGTACTTGCTGCATTATATGCAAGATCTAGGAAGGAAAAGGCTGCTATGGAGTCAACTCTTGAATCTGTAAATATTTTTCCAGGCTTCAACTATATTTGAATATTATGTCGAATAAAAGAAACTTTCTTTTACTAAAAATTTGTTATACGATGAGTACAAAAAGCTGCATTTTAACAAAACTTTGCATTTCAGATGAAGATGAACCTGTCTGAAAAGGAAGCGGCTGCGATTTCTCTTAAGGAAAATTATGAGATGAGATTACTCAAAGAACAGGAAGACAGAAAGAATCAAATTAGAAAAACAGAGGAAGAAAAAGCCCTACTTTCAAGTCAAATAAGTTCATCAAAAAGTACAATTAGTGCATTGAATGAAGAAGTTAGAAGTGAGAAAATAAAGGCCGAGGAGCTAAAGTCGCAGTTATATCAGTTAGAGAATGTTGTCATACAACTCAAAGAAGAAAAACAACACCTTGAAGGTAAACTTAAAGAATCCAACGATTCAGTTGATGCTCTTCGAGATAAAGTTGGTTTACTCAAGTCTGAGATAAGTGAAAAGGAGAATAACATCAAAAATCTCAATTCCATTCTCTCAGAAAAGGAGTCAGAAATAAAGAATCTGAATCAAGTAATTGATCAAGCTAGAATAGATTTTTCCAAAACACAATCTACTATTGAACTTTTGAACCGAGATCTCCTCAAAATTAGAAACGAGGCTGAATTAAAAGAAAAGACAATCGATCGACTAAATGAAGAAATTAGTGTCTTGAAGGTAGAAAAAGCTGTGGCCGATAATAAGTTACTTGGCCTTGTCGAAGAGTATGATGCTTTTATATCCTCAAGTGAAGAAAAAATTGCTTATAATTCTGAACTCATATCTAAAAAAGATGATCAAATTCGTATGTTAGAAGAAAAGCTTGAACTTGCTTTGAACAGCATTTCTGAAAACAGTACCATAATTAAGGCAGTGACCAAAGAGAGAGATGAACTAAAAGCATCAGTAGAGAAAAATATTAGCAGCATTCAGGATTTGGAAACTGAACTTCTAGCGACTAAAGAAGCATTAGAAGCATCTAAGCTTGAGGCATCAAATTTACTTAGAGAGCTAAATGATATAAAAGTATCATATGAGGAACTCATGTATCAAAAATCGAAAATTGAGGATGAGCTCGAAAAAACAAGTGAATTATTGAATAAAAACATACAAGAGGCTAATTCTACTTCAGAACAACTTTCTCACGAACTAAACTCGATCAAAGATGTTCTTAAAAGAACCGAAGAAGCTCTTAGTGCCTCATATGTTGATTTACAGAATGCTATCAATGGTAAAGAAAGCTTAAAAAGCGAGTTACTGGAAACACAATTGAAACTGGAGTCTACATCGCAAGAGTTTAATGAAGAAAAGACGGTAGTTTCTGCTATGAATAGAGAACTGGAAGCACTGAAGAAACAACTTTTAAGCGATTCAGAAGCAAGAAAGGTTCTAGAAGCAGATTTGAATGAAGCAACCAAATCCTTAAGCCAAATGAGTGAAAATGCGATACTGCTCTCAAAAGAGCTCGAAAACGCTAATGCAAGGTATACCAAGCTTGAAGAAGAGAAGGAAATGCTTTTACAGTCTGTTACCGAACAAGAAAAAATTGCGAAAGAAGCTCAAGAAAGAATGGTGGAAGCACAAAAAGCAGCTTATGAGTTCGAAGGCGAAGCTCTGGGTTTGGAAATGACAAATGAGGTCCTAGAAGAGCAACTAGATCTTGCTAGAATTGAAATATTGGAATTGACGAAGGAAGTTGGTCCGAGGGACGAGTTAGAGAAAGAAGAAACGCCGACATTAAACGAAGTTGCATCCGAAGAAGATGAAAATGAGACTAAATCTAGAAGAAGAAAAGCTGCCAGGCTCCTTTTGATGAATAATCGAAACCAAAACCTTTCTTGATTTTTGATTTATTTTATTTGTTTTGAATTTCATAAAAACAATCTGGACATGCACATATGGAATCATGTGTCATTGTGAATCCTAATTTTTGGTTGCAATTTGCAAGTTTTGTTGGTTGTTTTTGGATGTTTTGTTGTTCAGTCTATTATCCTACTGCATGTTCATTAAGTTGTCAAGAACTCGGCTAAATTTTGTCTTCAGGTATATATGTGCTGCTATTATCATTCGTTGTTTTTTCCGATCACCATTATAATTTTATTAGATATTAATATTTATTATATACTTTCGATCACCAGCCATATCTTATTCTTTCACTCAGTACTAAACAATCATATCTTTCAATCATTTTTAGGAAAACCTTACGTACTTCCTTTTAAAAATTCCGAATCTTAAAAACTTAAAAAAAAAAGAACCTTGCTTTTTTTAGCAACAAACAGTCGGAAACAATGAGTGTAAAATTAGAACAATGGTCACACGAGGCCGTGGAGCAATTCAAACGTGAATTTGAAATCAAAACAATTCGGTTTATAGGGTTTCATGTCTCTCTAACCCACGGTTTCATGCCTTCGATGCTATAGTTTTAGGCGGCATTACCAAACAACTAGGAATCAAAATCCATTAACCAATGCGTAGATGGTGGCGTAGATATCATCGACGATAATAAAAAGACTTACTTGACTTCTTTGGTTCATTAGAAGTAGACTTTTGACTGGGATTTAGTTGAGATGAACAACCAAACTTCGTCTTGACAATCATCAAAGGAAGCTATGCATTTTGGTTTGATTTAGGATAAATGGGGATGACTTTGAAATGCTTGTATTACTGTTGATGAAAAAAATAATGATTGGTACTAAGAAGCATGAAGCATAAATTACTGAGGTGACCATTAGTTACCTAGTTGAAAGAAAAAAATATATCATGTAGTGATTGCAGCACACTACTATAACTACAGTTTAATTTATATTTTTGGTATTTATTTTTTCTTTTCTTTCACATTTCTCTGTATATTACAAATTTACAATTAGCACTTCCTCCTCTAACCCTTACAACTGCTTGTTACATCACTTTTTATAAAGTAAACTGATATATTTATTATTATTTAAGTGATATTATGTATATTTTTCAGTCAATTAAATAATAATTTATGAAGAAATGTATATTTTATCATTTTGTTGTAAATTGAAACTGATACTTTAATTACAAACTGAAATTTCGCTTAGCTCAAAAATAACATTTTATGTAATGCATTTGTCTACTACAAACTAAGATTTCATTATGCTGCAAATTAATATGTATTTTTCAAAAATTAGCTAGTATGATATTTGATTTGATTAAATTGCCATTTCATTTATGACAATCTAGCAGCTTACACATATTGCGTGTTGATATAGACTTACGTTTGTGTTAAAATAACACAAACATCAAAATACGTGGTGAGTTAAAATATCTTCTGATGTAATGAGAGGTTAAAGAACTACGGATTTACAAAGAGTTAAAATAACAGAACATCATTATAGCACTACGTAAACATTGCTTATGGAAGATCATTAGGAGGTATCAAATGCCACTTTTGAAGTAGTTTCAATATATAACCATCCAAACAAGTTAAAGGTCCACCAACTCAAATGGTATGTGATGTGGCGTTCTAAAATAAGGTTTTAAAGGTCATAGGTTCGAACTCCCAATACAACAAAATGAGTGCTCCGCTTGAACAAAGTATCACTCTTATTTAAAAAAAATATAATTACCTGACAGAGATAACGCTTTTAAAGTATTGATCATAAATTTACTTGTATTTATTACTTACTTAATACTAACATAGATCTTGAAAATATAAAAGGAAATTTTGGCAAACACCCTTCAAATCAATTTAAGGCAACGAGTTTTTTATGATGTCATAAGACTAAATATGTGTACACAAATAATTAAATTTATATCTACCCTAATATAACTATTTTTTCTCGATCATTTCTTTCTAGATAATTTATATAAATATTAATTTATATAAACATACCATATATATTTAGGGTATAATGTTATTTAAATTAAATACATACACACATGTGTCTATAAACACACAAATTATATATATATATATATGTATGTATATGCATATATTTGTATATTATATATATTTATTATTTACTAATCGCGATATATATTAAAATAATAATTTTAAAATGTTTTGACATTCAAATTAAAAGAATTTCAAACTATAAAAAATATGACCATTTTATTTACCAAAATCGACATGAATTTTCTAGTATGGAATTTTAAAATTTAAATTTATTTGACTCATTAAATAAAATTTAAAAACTGTTTTTTTCACTTTGTTTGCCGAAACTCGAAAGCTTCAAAGTAATTTTATTATTATTCAATTTCCATCCACACACGCATATACATACATACATACACACATACATACTTACACACACATGTAATTTGAAAAACTCGAGAGCAATTAATAATTTTTTATATATATTAAATACTAAAATCAAAAATAATTTAAAGGTTAAAAAATAAAGTATTTATTTATTTACATACATATATATATACACATGTACACACACATATATATAATATGATCCAAATGTATAACATTTTTTTATTAACCTGAAAAATATTTTTATACATTATTATATATTTTAGTATGTTACTTAATTTTTTAATTATTAAATTATTATTGTCGAGTTATTTAATTATTTGTTTCATGATCGAACTACTTAATGTAGGTGACAAGCACATATGAAACATGGATATATATTATAATGTATTTAATAAAAGGTTACCTTCTCCTTGTCCTTAAGATCCTGCCGATCATCGAACATATCCATCGTTGGTTATTTCCTTCACTGAACACGTTGTTAAGTCATATTGGTTGCGGGATGCAACACCATCTCCTTGGTTTTACCAATGTCTTCTTTGGAAGTTAGGGTTAGAACTATACGGTGTGTACAGAATGAGAAAGGGGATGGTTGTTTAAAGTCAACTGCATCACAAACATCTAGCCCGTTCCTCTCTAATCCTAAGAGATCAAGTCCTCTCCCACCTTTGCTTGCTATGAATTCCATACCTGGTAGTTTTTGCTTTCAAACTACAAACCAAAATGATTATTACATTTAAATCATTTGTTTAATTTATTCATTCAAGTCTATTCTTTAATCAAATCAACATAAAACTTTTATACATTGTTTCAATCAAATTTCAGGCTTCAAATAACTAATTAAAATGCCATAAAAAATTAATACAATATTTGTATTAATTTTACTATTAATTTATAATATTTATAAATTATTTTTACATGGCTCAATAAGTGAACATTTTCAAAATGGTGTATATATCTTTATTGAATTCGCCTTAAGTAATACTGAGAACGACGAAGAAATTCATTGTCCATGTAGTAGGTGCAAATTATTGAAGCATTTGATACCGGATATGGTAATAGTTCATTTGCGCTGATATGGTTTCGTGCCAAATTATTTAGTGTGGGATCCTCATGAAGAACCTATAGCACCTAATCCCATACATTCGGAAGAGGAGGTGGATAATGTAATTATTCCAATGAATCTCATAGAAGATATGGTTGAAGATGCAACACTTTCAATGTTCCCTACTATTGAAGTTGATGGTAACGATGTGAATGTCGAAGAAGAACCAAGTATTGGAGCAAAAAAGATTTATGATTTATTGGATGCTGCTAAGAAACCCCTTTGGGATGGTTGTACAAGCGGTACTCAACTATTAGTAACTGCAGAATACATTGCGAAGAAATCAAAATACAACTTTGCAGAAGCTGGGTTTACAGCTATAGTACAAGCTGCAAAACGACATATGTCACTCGATAATTTAATGTGCGAAAATCATTATGAAGTGAAAAAACTTATGTCTGCTTTTGGTTTGCCGTATCAAAAAATAGATACATGTTTAAATGATTGCATATTGTTTTGGAAAGAAGACATCAATCTTAGGAATTATAAAATATGTAATCAGGAAAGATACAAACCAAGAAAAAAGAAGGAAAATGAAGTTCCGTACACGCGTATGCATTACTTACCCATCACTCCTAAACTTCAAAGGTTATATGCATCTTCTGTAACCGCGCATCATATGAGATGACACTGTATGATAACACATGAAGAAGGTACGTTAACACACCCAGCTGATGGAGAAGCATGGAAGCATTTTGATAAGACATACCCCGCTTTCGCAGCAGAGAGCCGTAATGTTAGACTTGGTTTATGTACGGATGGATTTTCACCGTCCTCTCAATTTGATTCAAAATATTCATTTTGGCCTATAATCATTACATCTACAATTTACCTCCGTGGATGTGTATGAAAACTCCGTATATGTTTCTCACTATTGTTATCCCTGGCCCTGATGATCCAACAAAAGGAATCAATGTATATTTACAACCGTTGATTGAAGAGTTGAAAATATTGTGGTATGAAGGAGTTGAAACATACGACATTATTTTTTTTTTCATATGTTCGCTTCTCTGCTGTGGACTAGAAGCGATTTTCCTACGTATACAATGCTTTCGGGTTGAAGTACGGCTAGTCGTCTAGCTTGTCCTTATTGCATGGAAGAAATACGAGCATTTTCTTTACCGCATGGGAAGAAAATTTCATGCTTTGACTGTCATCGGTGTTTTCTCCATATTAATCATCCTTTTAGAAAAGATAAAAAAACTTTACAACTAATAGACTTGAGACCTTGCGACTACCGATTTGATCAAGCGAAGATATTTATGACCTTGTAAAGGATTATCCAAAGATACATGAAACTGGCGAACAAATTGAAATTCAAGATAAATTGATGATTCATAATTGATACAAACAAAGTATATTTTGGGAGTTGCCTTATTGGAAAAATCTCTTAATTCGTCATAATATCGACGTGATGCACAACGAGAAAAATGTGTTCGATAATGTTTTTAACAGAGTTCTGAATGTTAAAGGGAAGACTAAGGACGATTTGAAATCAAGATGTGATATTGAGGCAATATACAATCGTCCTGAGCTTTATATGAAGCCAAATGACACAAAAAACCCAAAGCATGCTATGAGCTAGACAATAACCAAGTTAAAGTACTGTTAAAGTGGGTGGAAGGATTAATATTTCCTCTAATCTTCGTAGATGTGTCGACTATAAGAACGGTAAACTGAGTGGGATGAAAAGTCATGATTGTCATGTAATGATGGAACATTTGTTACCTGTCGATTTCAAAGAACTGTCGCCCACAAAAGTTTGGACGGTTGTAACAGAACATAGTCCTTTTTATAAGAAGCATTGTTCAACTACATTAAAAGTTGATCATCTATGTAAACTTGAGGAAGAAATTTCTATACTGCTCTGCAAATTGGAGAAAATATTTCCTCTGGGTTTCTTTAATGTAATGGAGCATTTACTTATTCATCTTCCGTTTGAAGCACATCTTCGAGGTCCTGTGCAATTAGGATGGATGTATCCGTTTGAAAGGTATTAATATTGAGTATGTTAAATATTAGTTTAATTACATGTAATAAAATTTAATTATAATTATTCTTAACAGGTACTTAAATCATCTAAAGAAAAAAGTGAGACAAAAAGCACGAGTTGAAGGTTCGATATACAAATCATATATCAAAGAAGAAGCTTCGTTCATTTTCTCCTATTATTTCAGTGACCATGTGAACTTATCTTTTAAAAGTGCTACGTGAAATGATGAGGGCGTTGAACAAGATTCTTCTGAATCAATGCTATCTATTTTTAGATAGTAGGGACGCGTTGCTGAAAAATGTGTGGAAGTATGGTTAGACGATAGGGATTATTATGTAGCATACACATATGTTCTTCTTAACTGTGCAGAAGTTGCGCCATTTGTTAGGTATTATTAAATAACACATCTAAAATTATTTACTTGAATAATACACGTGTGTATTAATTATAATGCAATATATTATCTATATATGAAGTATTTACGAATTAATCACATCATCCAAGCGGCGATACCAGCAAAAATTTTGCTACTTGGTTTTCGAACCACGTATATGATCTGGTAAATTGTGTGGTCGACGAAGGATTGAAACATCTTGCGATGGGACTAAAAATAAAAGTCAAGACATATCCAATATTCTTTGTCAATGGATACAAATTCAACACCAAAGAATATGAGGCTAAATAATTAACTAACAATACCGGTGTATATGTTAAAGGTAGTGATGATCCAAATGATTAGATAAATGATTTTTGTGGCATATTAACTCAGGTTCTGCAATTAACATATTTCACTAGACCTGCGGAAGAAGTTTATTTTAAATGCAACTGGTTCAGTAATGTTCTAGGTTTTGGAATCAACGTGCACCAAAAATATAATATAATTGAAATAAAGCATACATCACTTTATCGTAAGTACGATCCGTTTATACTAGCATAACAAGCCCTACAAGTTTATTATCCTTCTTATCCATCTATAAAAAGAGATAAAGTAGATTGGTCGGCAGTTTTTAAAACGAAGACAAGATTTGCATTTGATGGAAAGAATATTCCAGACGAACAAGCGTACCTAGCGGATACCAAGGAAAATGACGAAATTACAATAACAGATGATCAAACCGATTTTGGACCTCTAAAGGATGAATCAAATGTATTAGTTGAAGCATTTGAGACCACGAAGGAAAAAATATAGCATACGAGACCGAGTTTGAATCAGAAAACGACGAGGACTAATTAATAGTATACATGTTGAAAAAAGGTAATTTATGGGAGTATTGATGTTACATTTTTGTTGTATGTTATATGCGATTACTGATGTTAAATCTTGATATGTTTACTCATAAGTGAATGATATGTTCTGCCATAATAAAATAATATGTATATGACAGGTATTTAGATGTTTTTCTTTAGGCGTTGAAGTTCTTCGTAGTCCGGTTCACAATCTTCGTCTCAGAGAGGGACCGTCCACCATGGAGGTGATGACAGAGGCCCCTCATAGGAGGCGACGCGTAGAGTGGTCAGATTGCTACCAAAGGCAGATGGATCGTAAGTATTAGATTTACTTCAGCATTATAAATATTTTGTATGATATATTAGTTGTGATTTTTCTGTATCATATTTAACGCAGGTGTATTGAGCTTGAGCCTTCGAATATAGTTCTCAGCATTTCTAAGCAGGCATACATGAGCCATATGATCGCGTGCTGGCCCAAATGGAGTAGGATCCCAAAGCACGTATGAGAGAACATTTGGCAGAACTTTCTGATAAGTGTAAATTTATATATCATTATATATCATCGCCTTACAATTTGCTGACTAAGTATAAATGTATAACTTTTATTTTTCAATATACAAGGGGCGGTAGACCTATAAGAAGAGGACGTTTCTCTTGGTCAGCGCCACTGGAACTCTAAGGTTGCAAAGAATTACCGAGATATGATGTCTACCAATAGAAAATCTGGGAAGAAGCCAAGCTGGATGGGTGCCAACGTATGGGATGCTTGGGTCGCATGGTGGAGAAGCGATGAATTCAGGATAAGTTTATCAGATATCACCTTAATTTGTTCAGTAAAGAATACATAATTTATACTTGTAAAATATAATCTTAATTTTAATTTGCAGGCGGAGTCAGATTGAAACTCGACGAACAGACAGAAAAATCCAGTCACACATTGTGGTGGCTCGAAATCATTTCAGCATCATCGCGAGGACCTAGTAAATTGATTAATTGTTTTTCTGAACAGTTATTATATTTTTTGTATAAATTTGTATGTACAACAATAATATACACCAATAATTGCAAGAAAGAGCGCGTGGGGCTCCTGTCTCGTATATGGATGTACTTGCACGTACCCATGCCGTCAGGCAGACCGAGACGAGAGATCAGTGACGTATGCTTGGCATGAGGATGATAAAGCATACGCCACACATGTAGGTATATTTTAAGTTATAAGTTACTAATAATGATCATTTTAATTAATTAGTTATAAAATATTATAATAATGTCATGTAATATTTAATTGTATTTAATTTTGCGTTGCAGGAAAGATTTATGCAAGCACGTGCGTAGATGCTCGAGCAATCGGGACGGGAGAAATTGATTACTGATGAGGAGGACGCTATCTTCGACTCCATTATGGACCCGACACAGCAAAATAGGCGCTATGACTATGGCTATCAAGAGGTAATTTATAAAAATTAACTAAATTATAAAAATTGATTAATTTTTATAAAAGTCACGTAAATAACTTCAACATATTTCGACTTGTTTTATAGGCTCGGGCCCAGGTCAGAGCTGAGATAAATGAGCTTCAGCAGCAGATTGCACAGCTGTAGGAGCAGGACTGCGTTTGAGCAGTGCAAATGGAGCAACTGAACCAGCGTTTGGCTGAGTACATGAAGCAACATGGAGCATTCCCCTCGTCCGCTGGTTTCGGAGCCGACGACGAGTCATGAGGTACGTTTTGCAATTTTTGTTTTTGAAGCTTGTGTATATATACAATGAGAGATGGTGATGTTGATTTGTGGACATGTGGTGTTTGATGTTGATTTGTAAGGTTGATTTGTTGGACTGATGTGTTTGGTTGGCATTTTAGACGTATATATTGTACATTGATGTTAAATGTACATGTTACTGTTGGGTGTGTGAGATTGATGATGGACGGTTTGTTTTTGTATTGATGGTAATGTTTAAGTTTGAGATTGAGATGGTAATGTTTGAGCTTTATATTGTTATTGATATTGATATTGATATTGATTTTAGCTTATATATCTAATATATATTGATTTTGATGTGCCGTGATATATATTGATATTGATGTGCTGTTTGGAATTCGAATGGCTACTGTAATATATAAAAAAATAATCCAAATTTCCGACGGCTGCCGACGGCTACTATAATTAATTTTTAATATTCATTTACTATTATTTAATATTATTTAAATAAATATACTAATTAAATAAATCATATAAAATAAAATATGTTTCGAAAATTAATTTTAAATTTTTTTATCATCATATCAACTTTAGGCCAAAAAGAAAAATCTAAAAATAATTTTCTATATTTTATAAAAATCAATTTAATAAATGACTGAAATCAATTAATTAATACAAAATATTATTTTAACTCATAAAATTCTAGAAAATTTATCGTAACTTTAAAATATCATGCTTGACTTTCTAATAATCTAAAATTAAAATAATATAACACGAAAATATTTTTTATCATTATTTTATTGAATTTTGAATAATTAATGTATATATATATTTATGCAATAAAATATAAATATTTTTGTCCTGTGCATTCGATCTGGAAAGATTTAAATATATATTTTTAAAATACATAATTAATGTATATGTATACACACACACATATACATAATTAGATATTATAAATATACTTATATATATATGTAAATATAATAATAATAATTTTGTTATTGTAATTCATACATACATACATACATACATATATGTATATGTGTAAAATGATTTAAAAAAAATCTTTATATATTATGTATCATCTATATATATTTATATAATATTTAGTGCAATACGATATATATAAATCATTAATATTTTTACACATAAGATATATATACACACACATACATACATATATATATATGTATGTAATTTACCATAGTTTTTAATATTTATATAAATAACAAGTTTACATACATACATATATTTGGACAACATCCAATAAATATAGGATGAGCTAATATGTCCATTGCGATATAAATCTCAAAATTTATACACGGGGATATTATACCTTGCATGGATTATTATGTTACACATGCACACACATATGTATATGATACATATGTGTACTATTATATTTAATTAAATATAAATTAAATAAAATTCTATTTATAATTAATAAATTTAAATGAAATAAGAGATTTTATTTAAATTAAATTTTAAAATGTTCTAAATAAATTAGACTTCAAGAATATAGATCCAACAAGGATTTTTTTTTTGAAATTCACGCATATCTTCCGTTGCGGGCAGATCCAGTTCCAACAATGGTATCAGAGCACAATAGCCTACGCAGTCTAAATTAGTCATATTAAGTTTAACTATTAAGCTCACCGTCCAAAAATTATCCCTAGTAGAAAAGGCTCAAATTTGAATTGGGTCTTGGGCTAATTTTCAAAATTGTTTATAAATTAAAATATATGATTTTAAATTTAACAATTAAATTTAAAATAAGATATACAAATACTATAAAAGTTATAATATAATAGATTTTTTTCAAAATGTCTGAAAATAAATATTAATTTTAAAATTTATTAATAATATTAATAAAATAAATTAATTAATTAAATAATTTAATCAATTAATAAATGTATACATGCATTTTATATTATGATATATATTACGTAATTTTAAAATGTGTAAATAACATAAGTATACAAGTATCTCTATAAATTTAATTTTAAAATCAATATAATTTGATTAAAATTGTTTTATTAAATTAATTAATTAATGGTTAATTAATTAAGTGAATACACACATATATAAGATATATGTGGAATACTATAAAGGATATAATATATAATAAATATTTAATATAAATGTTATATTAAAATAATATAAAATTAATCAAAATTTTAATTAATTAAAAATCAATTAAATAAGATTTAATTAATATAATACTATACATAAGACTATTTTATTAGCAGTGAAATATAAAAGTTACATAATAATAAAACTTATATAATATGAATGTATAAACTAAAGGTGGAATTGTTTGACGGCCAATTTCCTATCGGGTTAGAAAATAGCCGATCAAATTTAATTTAAAAATAACCGCAAGCACACGGCGTACAATGTTAGTACGTGGCGAGTACGGGTCGATCTGCAGGGAATTGGTTAGATTTTAAAATTTTATTTAATCAAATTAAACCAAGATTTGAAATGTGTGAAGCTAAAAATGTAAATAAACTAGCAAAAGAAAATGGATAAAAAATATGAGAGTTTAAAGACAATTTAGAGATAAATCCACTCTCTTGATCACATAAATTAACACAACACGAAATTATGATCTCTTTTTTATTCATTAGTGAATTTAATTGATGTGTTTATCATAAGTATGGAATATTTGTGCTATTAATTGGCCCAATATAAACCATCAAACTATAACACACCCATTAAACCACTTCTTAACTCTCATAAAAATGACAATGAATTAAAAATAAAATCTATTCTAAGCATTACCTATTAACTATTGATTAGAAATATAGACCATCAAATTTTGATTTTAAAATCACTTCATTACCATAATCATATGTAGATGAAGAGGTAATCGGTGTTTTGTTTGTTTAAGCATAGCCTATTTGGTGTCAACAACATAGGCTATCAAATTCAAAGATAAACAACAAAATTTAACCACATCCACCAATTCCATTAAGCACAAAAGGAGATCACTAATTAGCAAAATGTTGAATCTACATGATTAAAAGAGCTTCATTACCCCTAAATTGAAGGGGTTTAGCCTCTCATATTTGTTATCAATTCAACAATTGTAGATTGCAACATGAAACAAAAAAGGAAAATGCAAGCTAAGTAAGAAGAGGGCTAATTAACATAAAATAAAAGCTAATCTACTTGGATAAATAAAAAGATCTACACTACAAAAATGAAAGGAAAAAGCATGTAAATAAAATGAGATTGAATTAAAATTGCATTAAAAGAAAATTACATAAAAAAATGATTAAGTATCCATGGAAGAGAAAAGAGAGATTTGTTTATTTTTGAGCCTCAAACTAAACTAACTAAAATGGAGGCTAAGGAGGCTAAGAGCTTAATTACATGAACATATGGGGTATTTATTCATGTTTGGAAACCATAATCATATTTTTAGGAAATACCAAAATTGCCCTTGAGGAAGTGTGGCCACCAAGTTATCATTAGTATGAATTAATCCTCCACTTAAATGTGCATGTAGCTTTAATCTTCATTAGCATGTGCATTAGCTCCTAATTGTACATCAAGGTAAGTGGGTAGGTGGGGTCCTCCATGATACATGGTTTGAATTATTTCCATCTTCATTCTTTTGTTTCCTCTTGTGCATGCATATTTTCCATGAAAACCTCTTATAATTTCCATCCAATTTTCCTAAAAAAATATGGAAATAAATATTCTCAAATTAATATATGCACAAAAATGACCATTTTGCCCCTATATGAAGATGAATAAATGATGATTTTAAAATAACTTGAATATTGGTTTAAACATGTTAAAACACCCTATATGCCCATATATTTAATTAAATTCGATTAAATATGAAAGTAAAAATATGCATATTTACGTGCACATCAAATACCCCCACACTTATCTTTTTATTCGTCCTCGAATAAACTAAAACTAAAATAAATCCGTTTTTGTTGGAAGCACGATTGCATTGAGCATATGCAACAAGCCGTTAAACCTCTAGGTGTCCCTAGTAGGACGAGTGTTGTCTCGTGAGAGTTTTCAACAGATACCGCCCACAAAATCCAAATGCGAAATGAAAAATTCCTAAATGCAAGATTTTATTTACAAAGATATGGGTGCAAGTTTTTGGAAATATTTACAAATGAAGAATTTATTTTTAAATTGACACAAATAAGTTAAATATAAATTTTAGTCATCATCATGAAGTTTAAGTCATTTTACCTGTCAAAATTTCTAATAAAAACCAAGTTATCATAACAAATAGACTCTAGTTTGGCTAGGTGTTTCGGTTGATAACATAGTGTAACTATGAAATAAATCCTTAGTTGACTATCAAAATTTTTCAAAGTAGTATTTTCATTTCTTTTAAATAACAAATCTAATCAAACAAGTCAAAATAGTGCTTGGATTTTAATTCCTTATTCTCTCTTATTTGAAAATTTTATTGATATTGGCAATATTTACATATGCCTAACTCAAAAAACTGAGGCTAGATATATTACCCATGCACTGCCTTTCGGGCTTACGTGAGGGGAATATAGAGCGTGGCGAATGAACACACAAGTGCGAACACCTATCGATTGTAGGCATTATTAATAAAAGAATTTTTATATACATACACCTAACTCAGATAAACTGAGGCTACCGATCATGCACTACCTTTCAGGCTTACATGAGAAGGGTATAGAGCATGGCGAGTGTACACACTTACGTGTGAACACATGACTCTAGGTGTTAATAAAAAATATATACATATATACAAATATTTTTTGTTTTTTTATATTTTTTGTTTTTTTATATATTTTGTTTTTGTTTTTTGAAGAGAGAGTTTTGAAACATCATCTTAGCACCATTTAACTTAGTAGATAAAAAATGTTATATCTTTTCTTTAAATCTACCCCTTTTTAAACAAAGATTTCAATTAGAATATACTTCATAATTATCACCTATGAATCTTCTTATATACTAGTCAAACCATCGTTACTTGTAATCAAACTTCATTTTTATTTTTGTTAAGACAAATAAACTTTCAAAATTTTTAATTTAATAACCAAAATCCTATACTTATCCTATAGTGTTTCTTCAAAAGTAATTAAAAAGAAATTTTATTTTTGAGATTTTATTTTATTTTTTTTAAATTTTTTGAGTTTGGAAGGAAAATGCAAAAAATAAACCATGAAAAATAAAAAAGAATATGGGACTCCCCCCACACTTGATTTTGACTGTGTCCCCACAGTCAACTCAAGGGAAAGGAGAAAAATAAAATAATAATAAGACCTATATTTACATGAAAATGAAAAGTTTATTATTTACAAGACATCAGAAAATATATCGTTAAAAAGTAAATGAAACGGTCTTCCAATGACTAGTTCATTTGTCTCGTCAAGTATAAGAGACATGGCTTAAGCACAGAATACCAAACCATAAAAAATTTCAAAGTTGAATGTTGATTTGGAAAAACGAATGTCGTTTTAATAAAAATTGTATGAGTTTTTTTATTTTCGATGATTTTCGAGGTTGATAGAATAATTGTTGAAGTTCAAGTTTATTTTCACCAAATTGAAATTCAAGCTTATCATTGAAAACTTCTTCAGAATTATCGATTTTAAAATCAAAATGGTGATTTAAATCTTCCCTTCAAAATTCAACAACTCATCTTTGAAAAGTCCAAAGAAATTATGTTCATTAAATTCATCTTCCTTTGTTGAATTATTCACAACTTCATTGCATATATCAAGTTCAAAATTTAAAGTTGTTGTGTTCAAATTTTCGAAATCAGAAAAAAGAAGATCGAGTTTCAAATCGAGTTTCTCACCCTCAAAAGAACCGAAATCCAACACAATTACTGTTTTTTCAACAACTTCATTAAGATCGTCATTTTCAATTTTAAAAGTTGTTATTTGAAAATTGTCAATTTTGGTAAAAGATGGATTATTATTTGACTCGTCACACGTTGGGATTATATTTTTTTCTCACGTTGTTTCATATATGTTTCAAACAACAAATCCGGGTGATTATTGTAAATTTCATCCATTTGCTCAACAAAATCCAATTTATAATTATTAACTTGAGGATTTTCAATTTGAAATTGTTGAGAACAAAAATTTTCACCATCATTGAAACAACTCCCATTGCCAAAATCATTTAAAAAGTTGTTTCCATTTTCTTTTCGATTTTGAAATTAATTTCGAAGTTCGAAATTGAATTGGCATAGGTTATAATCAAAATCATTTTAATTTTGAAGTGAATTAAAATTTTGATTGTTTTGAAAACTTTGACTTGAATCATAGCACAAATATGAATGACACAAATCATTTATCCTTTGATTTTGTTGTGTAGAGAGTTCAAGTAAAGACGAAATATTTTCAATGCTATTTTCAAGAGTTGAGGGTTGGTCATCATTTTGAAATTTTATGGTTAAAAATTCGAATTGTTTGTACAATAGTTGTCATTAAAATATCCATAAGAATTTGGTGTAAAATTATCTGAATTATATTGATTTTCACAACCATTGTCAAATTCCGACGAGTAAGAAAATTCGGACATTTTCATAAGCTTTTTTTTTTATTTTTTTATAAAGGAAAACTATTTTCCAAAAGTAATTTATTTTTCAAAAAATTTTTGTTTTGTTTTTCAGATTTTCAATTTTTTTTTGTTTTTGAGAAGGTTTTATATTATTTTTCTTTGGATTTTTGATTTTCTAATAAAAAAACTAACTTAAATTTTTATTTTGATTGAAAATTTTTAAAGAAAAAGATTTAAAAACTAAGTTAAGAAATATTTACAATTTTTTTAGTTTTGGATTTTGAATTTTTTTAAAATATGCATGAACTAATGCAACTGAATGAATGCAAGGATTTAATTACAAATTTTATATCCTAAGTAGCTCCTAACCCAAAATTGTATAATCACACTTTGTCTTAATCCAACAAGATAGTTCTTACCCAGGTAACAAACAGGATTTATCGGTGCATCATGAATCTCCGTAGCAATGCAACCAAAGGTTTAAGTACCTTTAGAGGAACAATCGGTATAATATTTACGAATCATCGTAATATTTATAGCTGATTATTGCTCTGCCGTAGTCTAGACACCAAGAAATTAAATTGTCGAAAGATGACAACTTGTAAATATACTCGTGACTCCCTTAAGATGTTTAACCGTTATTATTAATCAAGTTCTAAGATGAAATGCAAAACTGAAATTAAACATGAATTAACGATGCAACTAAAAATTAATTTTGTTTTTGTTTTTGTTTTTGAAAAATTACTCTAAAATGCAAGCAACCAACAATGCAAAGCAAATAAAAACAAGTGATAAAAGCACGATACCAGAGCGTGCAAAATTATTAGCAAATTTTTTTTTTCAAAGCAGCGAGTTTTTTTATATAAGCAAGCAAAGCAGAGCAATATATATATTTTTAGCAAGCTAATCTCCTCCTTTTCTGCTTTTATAACTTGAAAATTAAAAACAAGATATATACAAGTTTTTTATATATATATCAAAGAAAAAACTTACAACAAATAAAAATCAAAACAAGGTTTTTTTTGTTTTTTTATCAAGGAAAAACTAAAACAAAACAAAGCAAATGAAAACAAATGGAAACAATTGAAACTTGTTTTTTTTAAAGTAAACTTCGATAATAATTTAAAGTAAAGAAAAACCAAATTCAAACATTCCACTTACTCGTGTAAAGAAATAAACAAAAAAAATGATGCACCCCACTACCCCAAAGCCCAATTTTCCACTTACTCGTGTAATGAACCATACCCATTCTCTTTACTTCGTCGTTCTTAAAAAAAATTCACTAAGTCAAATTCACATATTCGTACTCGATAAAAATAATTAGAAAGGGAAATCGATTTGTAGTTGAAATCACTGAGTTGATGGTGAAGGTTATGGCAGATCGAGATTGTCGCGGGTGTAGGAGGTTCGTCCAGGTGGTTCAGGTGATGGGTGAGGTTGGAGGAGGGTGCCGCTGGTCGCATGGGGTTGTTTCTGATGGACTATTGATCAGGGTGGATGATTGAGGGTGAGGGCGACATTAGGTAATGAACATAGCAGATGTTATGGATGGTTGCGGTTTGTGGAGTAATTGTTAGAGATTGGAAATATGCATTGCAACAGGTTGCAAGATGGATGAGATGGTTATGAGGGGTTGTAGTGGCAGATGACAGGGGTTGAATGTGAGGAGTTTGACAGCGTATTTTTGAGCATGGAGCAGTGGAGTACTCGAACAAAGCAGCAATTTGTGTTGATGATGTTTGGAGTTGAAGGAGTTGTGGTGATCAGGCAGGGTGGTGGTCGAAGTGCTACTGCAGTTATGTGGTTATGGATTTGGATGAATGGTTGTATCTGGTTTGAGAAGTCAGCTTGCAGAAGTTTTGTGTATATGAGAAGTATGATATGGGGTATGATATAGGTAAACAAAGTCAGAGATGGTAGTAGTTTTGTATTGCACTGTTGGTGGTATTAGCAGTTGAAGTGGTAGTGTGGCAGAGGGTTTGGTGGAGTTATGGTGGGTAGGTGATGAAGCTTGGGGTTTTGGGTGGTTAGTGACAGTTTGTGGTTGTGAAACTTGACGTAGTGCAGAGGTGGGTTGCCAAGGCAGTAATGGTATAGGGGAGGTTTTGGTGAAGGAGGACGTCGCTGTCAGAAGTGTTGATGGCAGTTGAGTAAGATGATGGATGTTGATTGTATTGGAGGGTTAGCAGCAAGTGTTGCAACAATAGATTTGTGATGTCTGTGTTGGACATAGCGGTTATGAGAGCGGATGGTCATCGACACTAGGATATGCAGTAAGTGGTTTGGATGTAGAGTTATGAAATGTGTTATGTAGAGTGGTTTGGATGGTCTGACAGGGGGTAAAATGGATGGTCAGTATGGCAGTAGCAGTGCACTATTATGGCAGTTTTATATGTGCAGTGCACTATTATGGCAGTTTTATATGTGCAGTGCACTATGTTTGTATGGTGTTGATGAAGGTAGGATAGGTGATCAACAATAGTGCAGCAGTGGTAGAAGATGTATGGTTATGGTGAATGGTGAATGATGTGTAGTTGGTGAGTGGATGGTAAGTATGATTTGCAGAAAGTTGCTATGGCAGGGGTATAGGAGGTGGAGATGTAGTGGAAGTGTGGTTGTCGTAGCAGTGCTATATTTTGTAGTGGCACTGCGCAGTGATTCGAGGGGTTGTTGATGATAGTGAGGGTAATGGTGGTAAAGTGTAGATGATTCAGGGTTGATGAAGTTTGAGGTTGTCAACAGTTTGTATGTGAGATGGTGGCACTGTTGTGAAGTTTAGCAGTGTGCGGTGGGATTTGGTCCTTTTCAGGTGTGTTTCAGTGGAGCTGTTATGGTGGTAGGCTGGTGTGGTAGATAGTTGTAGTTCAGTGGTACATGCAGTTTGATGTCGAGGTAGTTGGATGATGAATGTAAAAGGTAGGAGGATGGGTATTAGCTGGTGTTGGCAGCACTGTGACAGGCAATGAGGTTGTGATGTGGTTTGTATGATGAAGTAGAGAACAGTGTAGAGGGCAGGCAAGGTTAGTGATGTAGATGGTTGAATGGCACAGTTTTGTGCACAAGGCAAGGATGTGCACAAGCAATGTGGTGAAAGGTTGCACTGTTGTAAAGCAGATATGAAGTTGTATATGAAATTATGAAGTAAAGTGAAATTGTGTATGTAAAATGTAAAAGCAAATGCAAATGCAAATGTAAAATGTGAATGTAAAAGCAAATGCAAATGCAAATAATAAATTTTTTTTTTGAAATTGTGTGTGTTTTTTTAATATGCAAATGCAAATGCAAATAGAAAACAACAACAAGCACCAAATCAAATGAAAAAAATAACACAAACACACAACACTAATTTTTTTTAAAATGCAAATTAACACACAAAACAAACACACAATAAAATCAAACAAAAATAATTTGAAAAATAGAAAATTAAAATCAAGACTATTCCCCAGCAACGACACAAAAACCTTGTTTGAATCGGCTAATTTCCTATCAGATTAGAAAATAGCCGATCAAATTTAAAAATAACCGCAAGTGCACGGCGTACAATGTTAGTACATGGCGAGTACGGATCGATCTGCAGGAAATTATTTAGATTTTAAAATTCTATTCAATCAAATTAAACCAAGATTTGAAATGTGTGAAGCTAAAAATGTAAATAAACTAGCAAAAGAAAATGGATAAAAAATTTGATAGTTTGAAGGCAATTAGAGATAAATCCACTCTCTTGATCACATAAATCAACACGACATGAAATTATGATCTCTTTTTTGATCATTAGTGAATTTAATTGATGTGTTTATCATAAGTATGGATTATTTGTGCTATTAATTAGCCCAATATAAACCATCAAACTATAACACACCCATTAAACCACTTCTTAACTCATAAAAATGACAATGAAATTTAAAATAAAATCTATTCTAAGCATGGCTTATTAACTATGGATTAGAAATATAGACCATCAAATTTTGATTTTAAAATCACTTCATTACCATAATCATATGTAGATGAATAGGTAATTTGTGTTTTGTTTGTTTAAGCATACCTTATTTGGTGTCAACAACATAGGCTATCAAATTCAAAGCTAAACAACAAAATTTAACCACATCCACCAATTCCATTAAGCACAAAAAGAGATCACTAATTAGCAAAATATTGAATCTACATGATTAAGAGAGCTTCATTACCCCTAAATTGAAGGGGTTTAGCCTCTCATATTTGTTATCAATTCAACAATTGTAGATTGCAACATGAAACAAAAACAGAAGGAAAATGCAAGCTAAGTAAGAAGATAGCTAATTAACATAAAATAAAAGCTAATCCACTTGCATAAATAAAAGGATCTACACTACTAACATGAAAGGAAAAAGCATGTAAATAAAAATAGATTGAATTTAAATTGCATTAAAAGAAAATTACATAAAAGAAAAATGGCTAAGTAGCCATGGAAGAGAAAAGAGAGCTTTGTTTATTTTTGAGCCTCAAACTAAACTAACTAAAATGGAGGCTAAGGAAGATAAGAGCTTAATTACATGAAAATATGGAGTATTTATACATGTTTGGAAACCCTAATCATATTTTTGGGAACTACCCAAATTGCCCTTGAAGAAGTGTGGCCACCAAGTTATCATTAGCACGAATTAATCCTCCACTTAAATGTGCATGTAGCTTTAATCTTCATTAGCATGTGCATTAGCTCCTAATTGTACATCAAGGTATGTGGGTAGGTGAGGTCCTCCATGATACATGGTTTGAATTATTTTCATCTTCATTCCTTTGTTTCCTCTTGCGCATGCATATTTTCCATGAAAACCTCTTATAATTTCTATCCAATTTTCCTAAATATAAAATAAAATGTGGAAATAAATATTCTCAAACTAATATATGCACAAAAATGGTCATTTTGCCTCTATATGAAGATGAATAAATGATGATTTGAAAATAATTTGAATATTGGTTTAAACATGTTAAAACACCCTATATGCCCATTTATTTAATTAAATTCAATTAAATATGGAAGTAAAAATATGCACATTTACATGCACATCAGGAACATTAAAGAAACCCTAAATAGACTTAAGAAATAAATACATACATAATTGTATGTATACTGTAATTTCTGATGTGTCCGACAATTGAATCACGAGGGAATTTTTATAAGAAATACATTATTCCATAAGTCGATATCACTGGATATAACATATTAAGATTATGAATATTCGATATAATGTTGTCCTTTACCATATATATATTAATAAATTACTTGCATACTTCTTAGTTATTGAGCAGACTCAAATTGGGGACATTATGTGTAGTATTATTAATATATTAAATAGACGAGGTAAGATAATTATATGTATTTGTTGAGCAGACTCAAGGTACATTTACTATACTTAGGCCATCGTGATATGGTACATAGGAGTGAATAATTTCATTTTGATTTGTTGAGCAGACTTAAGGTCGATGCTGAATTAGGATGAGGTACCAAAGGGTTAGGAGAATTATATGATTCAGTCGATAAGGAGTTATCTATCGTCCATGGAGCTATGACTTATTAAGTAGACTCAAGGCCGAATTCCAAGACTGATGATTCCTAACACCACTAGTGAAGTTGAAAGACTTCTATGTTTCAACTTAGGGTATGGTGAAACATAACATATTAGTGGAAGCCTTATTAAAAAATGAAATGATAGCATTTTAACCCCTCTAATATTGTAAGAACATTTGCTATATAATGTTATAATCATCTACATCGATATATTTATGCAATAGACTGATAAAATATTTGTCGATTAAGATATATAAATGAACCGAATTGAAGATTAACAGATATAAATATAATATGTATACCTACCATTAAATACTTTTTTTCATGTTATTGTTTTCTATTCCCATGCAAGTACCTAATTTTACAACTACTAAATACATTTGTAACTTGCCATGTATTGCGTTCTATGAGTTTCAAACTCTAAGGAATACAAGATTGTGGATATTTGATTCATATACCATCACATATAAGTGATATATAGGGAATGGTCATAGTTCATAATATACGATACTTCGATGAAATAAGTTCATCCGAAATAATCAAATAAACCATAGTTTAAGATCGAGTATTCAATTTGATTGATTATGATAAAGATCATATTGTGTTAGAAGTAACACAAGACCAAAACTATAATATAGGTATAAGGACTCGATCATTGATATGTTAGTTTGATCAGTTTACGTAAAGTGTAAAATATTGAATCTTTAATATTAAGGGTGTTCGAGTGCATTTTTGTAAAGAGTTCGTTATGATATCGTAGTAAGGGTTTTCTTTTGAATGGTTTGAGCATTTAGAAAGGAAAACGAGTGTACAAGTGTATATGTGATTAAGGTACAGTTGGGATGAAGAAAGTGAATAGTCACTTCTACTTCATAATGAAATGACGGAAACGAGAATTTTAATAATAATAATTGATACTTAATATTGGAATGAGAAATAAAATTTATATTCCAAAATGTGTTTTCATAAAGAATTTTTTTTTCTATAAGAATTATTTCTTTGATTTTAAGATATTTGATCAAAGAACTCTCCGCTATAAACTAGTTGCAATATATAAAATAAATAGTTTATATTAAGTGAATGATGGACCTCCGATTCAGTATGCTATTATAGTAGGCATATATAGTGGGAGCATACCACATAGCAATTATTAATTGCATCAAGTTACGAAAATTGTTTTTTGTAAAACGTACCGAACATTATTTATGAAATAATGACTATTTTTTTAGCGTCGATTGAAAAATAGACATAGTTATATTTCAGTATGAATATTATGAATATTCAGTATGAAATAAAACTATAGTGTGGTATTTGTTTACACAACAAAAGTGATGCAATTGAAAGTATTGAAGTATCTAAAATTATTTACAATTATTTTGGAAACTAAGGCATAGTTTTGAAAAATAATTTTTACTATATGATTATGAATCATATGAAACTGGTTAACTATATCTCAAACAATTAAAGGGTAATGCCCCATTTAGTAGGAGCATCATAGGAGTTGATGAACTTTTTGGATAGATACATATAGATGTATGCAATTGTAAGTTTATTAATACTAAAAATATTCCACAAATTTCATCATATTCACAGATAAGTCATTACAGACATGGTAACATGTATTTGATACACATGTTAAGTGTGAGATAAACTCATATAATATAAAATAGAAGTAAATAATGTAATATGCGATAAAAAGATTCGATTTGACCGAATGGGTGAGTATATTGGATAGAGTTCTGAATGTACGTAAAAATTAATAAAAGATTCAACCTCAAAAGTCACTCCTCCCTTTAAGACATAACGATGTATTGATAAGGAGTAATTGAACTTTTTTAGACAAAGCACAATTAATGATGATTGAACTTGAGTTAGATACTTCACATAATGTGTGTACTTAAGAGTAGTAAACAAAGTGAAACTTAATATCATCCAAAGATTAATTTACAAAACCATACGAAATAATGGTTAATAAGAAACCCCCATATATCCTAGGTCAAGGAGTTGGCAGGTTGTGCGAGTCGAAAAACTACATGTAATAATTATACGTAAGAGAGGCTGTATGAATCATCCCAGGAGAATTTTGGGAATGATGATCATTAGATGACTAATTTATGTTGCAAACATAAATATATTGTGAACTAATGCAAAATTGGTTTTATATGAGGCAATCATAAAATGTTTATGAATGACCATTCCAGTGCATCGAGAAACAACTGTTGTTTTAAGAAATACCAACTTCATAGTAAAAGGATTTCTTTAGGAAATTATTGGTATAAAAAATATTTGGATGCAATCCAATGATAAAATTGATTACAAGGGATGAAAATAAATTGACCAAATCTAAATGAACACAAATATATTAGGACACCTAATGAGAATTCTTGTACATTAAAGAGAAACCATAAGTTTCTTATCAATGTCAAGGATAAATAATCCTCAATCATTTAATTAAACCATTAAGAGTATTGACTCTATGATATGGTACGATGCACAAATCCGAAATAGATTCCAAGTACATTATGAAAAAATGATTTGATAGTTGTCTCTAAAAGGATATGATCCTTTTGTCTGCAAATGTTTCTTTAAGAGAAAATAAAAGTAGTTGGAATATAGTGAGCCACATTGATAAGAACAATACTGTAAATTCCAGTTATTGAAATTAACAAAATAGATTCACCATTCGATGTGCTCAAGTTAATTTGAATTTACTCACAAAATTATCATTTGGTATGACTTTATTTCTGGTACGTATGTATTGAAATCAAAATTCTAAATAATGATTTAGAGTAAGCCGTTTACACATACTAACCAAAATGTCTCGAAGTTAGTGGGAGCGATATTGAGTTTGTGAGTCTTTTGATAAGATTCAAGAAATGATAGAAAGTATCATTTTATAAGCATTAGAATTAAATGAATATTTTTATAGAAATATCAAATAGTTTGATTATCAATTAAAATGCAGAGGAAGCGTTTGTTCATAAAAATGAATGTTAAAAGGTACATTGATATTTCTAAACTGTAAGTAAACAACACATTACTGATTTTTAATGACATACTTGTATAAAATCAGCCTTAGTAGTTTCAATACTCGGTGTTAGATTTGAAAATGATGTCTTTATAGTAAGTACGAAAGATATTGGAAATGTCCCAAAACGATATGTAAGGACACCTTATTAAAATGCCTAATACGGAACATGTAAAATGGATTCCTTATACACTGGCAATAAGAATTATCATATATGTTATGTTGTCTATGAAATCATGATTTGTTTATGTAGTTGATACATGAAGCAAATATCAAGTCCAAATTGATATCACTGAATGGTAGTTTGGAGTGTTCTCGTGTATTTACGAAATACTAAAGAATTGTTAACAAAAACAACGAACTCCTTATGAAGGACTGTTCGGACTCAAACTCCAGAAATAATATTGAGTATAATGTGTCAGTAATAAAATTTTGGTTAAGAATCTTTAAGTTGGAAATATTCCAAATAGAAGAGATTGTGGATGATTCAACGAAAATGCTAAGTACATCAACTTGAATAACGTCACAATAAAAGCAATGCATATATAATAAATGCAAAAATTTATAACTGAGCCGAGGGTGATTCCAAATGTTGAAAATCCCATAAAATTGTTATATGTTAACAATGTCGCGATATAGTTCATAACAGAACTTAGAGCTCACTGGAAGTCAAGAGTCGTACTATGAATTGTTCCACATGATAAAGGTAGTTTATCAGCATCGAAGAGAGTTGACTATTAAAGTAGATGATTTGAATACAATAGCATATCCGTTCATTAAGGACTGACCCAATTGGTTTTGGGTGAACGTATTGGAGAAGTTGGAATAAGATTCCATAATTGATCCCAAGTGCATGTGGAACATTGGTAGAGTTAAGGGTATGCCCTTGGGCAATTATGTAATTTATTACACATATCTAACTCACCGACCAATCTTGTTCGAAATAAAGGTGTTTTCTTTCTATAATATACTTGATGTAATGTGTTATATTAATTATTCAATTTAATTAAAAGTATATTTAATAGAAAATTCATAAATGGCATGTTTTGTGTTAGCAGTTACAAAGTACTGTAACCGTGAGTAATTTATCACAATAAAAATAAATATACCATTTTAAATGTTCCTAGTCAAGATGCATGATATTTAATATCGATGTATCCATTGAGACTAGAGTACGCAACGCTCTCCAAATGTAGGGCGGTGTATTACTCATGACCGTTGGGGGCACCAAGATGTTATGTACTGATAGTTATTGGATAACTATGGAATGACTCACTTGATAGTTTTCTGTTGATTAATATAACTAAGGTCAAATAGAAAATATCAATGTGACTGATTTACACAGTTCTCTCGACTTGAGATTACCGTTGATCTTATGAAAGCTCCACTTTGATTATAGTCAAATCATGACACGACATCCAATGATTGACTATAGTTAGGTCGAGTGGAGGTATTAGAAGTGAAGCACCATTCAAGAGTCATCTCCTCAGTTATATGGGGTTAGTTTCATGGTCAATTCAAGTCAACTCAAAGTCAAAGTCTCCGACCAGAGCATTTCAGTTAATAATAATTGTGATTTTTGAACTAAGGACTTTGTTTTTGGAATATAGAGTTCAATATGGATGATATTGGAATTTTGACCATTACCAGATTCCATAAGTCCAAAGTGATATAATTTTGACGAAGAGAATTGGTGTAAATAAATGTCACAGTTAGGCAACGCTTAATAATGTAAAATTAGATTTTTACCAAAACTAATTAAGCGATAAATTTGGCTAAAATATCACACCACCTACTAAGTGACGTGTGAACATTAATATTCGAATAGTTCGATGTTAATTGCTAACCAAATTTATATATGACAAGTCACACAACCGAAATGATGAATTTTCTCTAGACCAAACGATTTAATTAGTTTATAATTATTATAAATTAATTAATATTTATGAAATATTAATTATAAATTTTTTGAATATGGTTTGAGGAATGAATATTGTTGTATATATTTATAATAGTTACAATATTGATTGATACGCGATATTGACAAGCAATTAAATTAGATTTAGTTCATAATATTTATTTGGGCTTAAATGGCCTATTAGCCCATGATGTTATTTTGATAGGAATATGGCTTGTAGGAAGCGGCTAAAAAGGCTAGAGGTTTTGGAGATGGATGGTTGAGATTTGATGAGAAATGGTATGAGATGTGATCTATATTTCTCTCTATTTCTTCCACTATACAAGGACCCCTAACCCTAATGCAAAAAGGACTTTTGGATGCCATTTCCCCATCATTGCTAGCCGACCTCATCAACAAGGAGCTCCAACAAATTTATCTCAAATCAATTCAAAAGGCGATAACTATTGGATAGCTAAAGGGCTTTGGTTCAAGGATTAGCAATTTGCCAAATCGAAAAGATTTCAAAGAAGGGAGAATTCATCATTACAGGGTGTGCTTTAAGGCATTAGTATTAGGTATGCATTTACTATATTATACGATTTATAATTTCTAGATAACATTATATTATTCATATATATATATATATATATCGTTATTATATTGCTAGATATGTGAGATTCATATATGTATCATTAACGTTGTCGCATATCAAATTGGTTATATGTATGTTTTAATTTATTTAAAAAAACAGAATTTTGTATTTATAGATCTGAAGTGCATAGCCAAATAAATTTTATTTTAATTATTATCATTTTATTAATTAATATACTATCTTATTTTAATTATGTGACTTGTATTTAATTATATCATCATACCATGTTAATAGTTGAACCTTTATTTTATAAATGCATATCTGTAAAGATTTTATATTATGGTGTTTACAAATTAATTTTTAATATTTATTTACTATTATTTAAATCAATATACTTAAATCATATAAAATAAAATATGTTTCAAAAATTATTTTACATTTTTTAAAATTTTGCTATCATTATATAAAGTCTCCACCAAAAATCAAAATTTAGAATTTCTTTTTATATCTTTAAAAAATAAATTTAATAAATGATCGAAATCAATCAATTAATTAAATATATTATTTTGAACCAGAAAATTCTAGAAATTTTTTCGTAACTTTAAAATATCTTGCTTGATTTTGTAAAAAATTGAAATTTAAATAATATAACACAAAAATATTTTTATTAGTATTTTATTGTATTTTGAATAATTAATTAATATATATATTTTAATGCAATAAAATATAAATAATTTGTTTTGTGCTGTGCATTCAATCTAAAAAGGTTTAATTTTTTTTTGAATACATAATTAATACACTCACACACATATATATACACATATTTAGATATTATAAATATGCTTCTATATATATTCAAATATAATAACAATAATTTTGTTACTATAATTCATACTATATATATGTGTGTGTGTAACATGATTTTTTTTAAAATCTTTATATATTATGTATATACATATATATGTCTATATATATATATATTTAACATTTAATGTAATAGTGTGTGTGCGCGCGTGTATCATTAATATTTTTACATATAAGATACAAACATGCATATATAATTTTACATAGTTTTTAATATTTACATAAATAACAAATTTATATACATACATATATTTGGATAACATTCAATGCATATAGAACTAGCTAACATGGCTGTTGCGATGTAAATCCCAACATTTATACACGGACATATTGTACCTTGGACTGATTATTATGTTACACATGCACACATACATATATTTATATGACAAAATATGTGTTATTATATTTAACTAAATATAAATTAAATAAAATTCTATTTATAATTAATAAATTTAAATGTAATAAGAGATTTATTAAAATTAAATTTAGAAATGTTCTAAATAAACTAGACTTCATAGGCCCCCAGTATAGATCCAATAAGGGAATTTTTTGAAATTCACCCATATTTTCCGCTGTGGGTTGGCCCAGTTCCAACACCATATTCTTGGGTTTAACGATGAGATATGACATACTGTGTTGCAACAATTATCAAACGTGGGTGCTCTGGCCCACGAAGTACAAACTTTGAGGACGTGGTTGGATGCCTAAACTACTATAAATTTTGTCCCACTGGCTCCTCTTGTAGTCGATCTTGTCCACCTAACTACTTACTAACCTACCCTTATCGACAACTAACCTTATGAATACTGATGAGGCTCGAGGAAGAGAGGTGCCTGAATACCCACTCATGGATGTTGTTCGTCCGAGATGGTATACTCTGCGTGTGCCTAGCCATATTGATATTGCTCCAGATGCAGTCGCACTTAGAGAACTAAGGCACCGTTATTCCCCTTCAACAGAACGATCGTCAGCTTTTGAGCGTCTCAACGGCGATGCTTCTGCCGTCAATAAGGAGCATGTGGCTCTCTCGACGCATTCCATATCGGGTTGTGGTCAGAAATAGATCGAGAAAGGGGCAGGCTGGACATTCATGGTTTCCCTCTGTGCATATGGAGAGGAGATCTTCCGCTCCAACTCATCATCATCATTCTCCTTCCCATCATCGATTTCGCACTTCATAAAGATGATGGTTGAGCCAACAATCGGTCATTGATCAGACTATCCCCCAATAGGTCGATGCTAGCTTTAGGGAAGATATGCATGTTGTTTGCCAACAACTTAATAGCCCGAAATACGTGGGCTAAGGCATTCTCTAATGATGAAAATGTGAGTCATTTTACAAGGAGATTTTGAACACTTACACTCACAGGCAGTATGCTTAGCCACCCATTGACAAGTACGAAGGGAGTACTAACCCATCTAATAACTACATTTCACTCCATTACCATGTCGGTCAATTTTGTAGCCCAACAAAGTGCTTACTTATTCTATCCATTCTCACAGGACTGGCCTTCTGTAGGCTCTAGCATCTATGACCAGGCAACATAAATTCTTGGGCCAAGTTATGCGCAAAATTTAAGACTAGGTTCTTTACTTTCAAGACCAACATTATAATAGCTTATGAGCTAGGCAACATCAAGTAGGGTCCCACTAAAAACTTGCAGTCATATGTCAACCACTTCAATAAAGAGTCCACCCAGACTAGGTTGCCGACATGAACAACCTGGTCATGTCCCTTTGCTCTTGGTCAGATATAAAATCAGATTGTGGAGAGAGCTTCAAAAGTAGTCGGCTACATCCTTGACCAACTTTTATTAATAGGCGAACGATATAATGAGAGTGGAAGATGCTGATCTTTTTGATAGTGACCCCAAAATTCGGCATACCACCTAGCCCGGTCCTTGCAATACCACCAAACGATGACATAATGACCGATAAAAAGACACTAAAAGGTACGCTGAAGTCGGTTCTTTGTACAAATCTAGGTACGCGCGCTATGCTGATTTGAACAGGGATATGGAGACAATCTATCTTGCAACCTGGGATCGGGTATAGTTCAAAGGAAAAACATCGCTAAAGATGGAAGAAGGGAGAGCCTTGTGGCAACAAAAAATAAATACTGTTGGTTCCACCAAATCAACGATAATGCCACCAACGAGTGCCAGGTGCTCAAAGATGAAATAAAAATACTTATCCGAGAAGGGATCCTATTAGAGTGTGTTCATGATCAGGTAGAGCAGAGGAACAACCACGACAATAGGCCGATACCTCCTTAGAAAACCCACAACAATGTCGTAGCAATCAATGACATCTTGACCATATGAAGAGGCCCACATGTTACCGGCAGCAGCCGAGGAGCACAATCCCGATATCAAAGGGAAGTTGAATCAGTTGGTTAAGTATATTCCTTAGAGCATCGAGCATCAAAAGCACCAAGGTTGGAGCCAGATCAACCGATCACTCTTACTATCGACGACCGAGAGGTAGTCTCATACACCCATGATAATCCTATGATCTATGGTCATCACTCTTGCAATGGCCAACTCAAATGTGCATTGTGCCTTCGTGGATAGGGCGGCTCAGTTAATGCCATGTTCGGACATGTTTTCGAAGCTCTTAAGCTTCCAGCCTCTAGCATCATCCCCTGTCTTTCCAATTTATGGCTTTGTGGGTGTAGGCATTGTTTCGGTGGGCGCCACCTTGCTTATGATAATGTTCGGCCAAGAACCCCTTGCAGCAAAAGTTCATGTTAACTTTGTATCGGTCGATTGCCCTTCCATATATAATCTGTTGATAGGACGAACAACACTTGCTAAACTGGATGCCATTGTATAATAAATTTTGACTTTGACTTTGATGTGTTCTTAGCACATGGATAAGTCTCTTTTTAGTACACACTTCCTATATTATCCTTTGATGATAGTGGATTAAACGTGTAGAAATATAGGAAGTAGAGAGTAGTTTAAAGCACTTTAGATTTCAAAAAGAGTAATAGAGATTTTGAGAATTTGAGAACAAGCGAGATCGAATCAAAAAGTGAATCTAGCCAATATTTATCGCATTGAAAAGTTATGCTGATGATTGCGATCATTCAAAGAACCACATCTTTTAATCAAGAGTTATAACTTTTAAGAAAATAGTCGTCTGTTTGAAATATAACTATTTACACATTCTCAATCTCAGTAGCCAACTCAAACGTCTGGTCTTTTTATTAAAAAACATGTTAAAAACATCTCAGGTGTATGACTAAAAACCCTTAGACATCCGAACACTGTCCAGAAAAGAATACGTTCTTTTTCACCTAAATTCAAACCTCTGGTTTATTGTGTTAAACGTCTGGCCATATATAAAAAAAAGACTAATGTTGCTCAAACGTCTGACTTCAATGCTCAGACGTCTCGTTTGTTTCCAGAAAGGACACAGTTGTTTTTGAGCTTGATTCAGATGTTTGAATTTCTGAGTCAGACGTCTGACTCCTAACTTCTTAAAAAAATTCTTATTAAAAATTTTGAGGTGAAAATCCATTTTAAACTCGATTAAAATTATTTTTTCTATGTGTATATCATTAAAGGATACCGTACAAGTTTTCTGGACTAACAAAACAATGACTCATATAAGGTATTGGCTTTATTGCTTAGGCATAGCAGGCATGTTGAAATTGGGTAAATTTCAAAAAAAAATCCATTATTGGATCTTTAATGGGCTTATGTGGTCTAATTCATTTAGAAATTTTCTAATTTTTTTAAAATAAAGTCAATATTTTATATAAATTTATAAATAAAGTTTTGTTTTATTTAATTTGTATTATATTATATATGTGTGTATCACATGCACATATGTATGTGTGCACGTCACTACGCCATAAATGGCCTACTGCAACACAAAAAAAATGTTGGCTCAGGCCCGAAAAATGTTGCCATAGGTCTATGGCAACACTTTTAGGGTGATGCAATTTTTGCCGTTGCCTTAGACCTCAAAGGCAACATTTTGACTATCTAAGGCAACATAAGTAATATTGTTGCAATAGAACCCTATTTGGGTCTATGGCAACACCCATAGGTATCTATAGCAACATTCCAAAATGTTGCTATAGATATGAACTTTTTGAATTTGTGGGGCCCACAATATAGAGCATATTTGATTTTTTAATAAAAATAAATATTTATTTAATAAAATGCTATTACACAGAATTTGATATTTAAACAGTAATTTATTTAAATAAATATTTTATTTCAACATTTGAAATAGTACAAATTCCTGACTCCACTATTTTACAATTCAATGATATATAACACTGATATTCACATATACAGATATTCCTCACTACATCACTCAGTTCACTCATTACATGTGCAGTTTCAATTTATACAAACACCGACACTGACAAATATATGCCGAGCCGAAGGCGAGCCGAGTGCCGAGCCGAAGGCGAGCCGAGAAGCTGGTCCGGGCGCAGCGCCGGCGGGGGTCCGGGGCACCGCAGTCCCGGCGGGGATCGACCTAACCGGTTAGGTCGAACAAGTGGGCACCGCCCGATTCATCCGATTTCGAAAGATCGAGCCTTCTTTGAAACCTGTCTTCAAGCTCATGCACATTTGATTTGGCTCTGTCTTCAAGCTTATATCCAGCTGTCCAGTCTTTAATACCTGTCACATATAATTCAAAAGCAGTAATCTGGAAAATAATATTTAACTCGAACAGAAAATGAAAATATTTTTGTTATATTATTTGCCTCAGGTATTTGGGTTGTTTCTTTTCATAAGTGCATAAGCCAAACATGAATGCAACACATGGATACAAGGCAGTATGGAAGACAGCAAGCAACAGTTCAAGCAAAAATGCACAAAGGAGAAGCCAAGTGCACAAAGTAGTACTCAACACAGCAAGCAACATAACATGACCAAGAAATGCATGTACATGGATGAACATACATGCATCATAAGGCTTGGTACAAGAAACTACTCAAGTGCAACTACTCAAGTGCTAGTTCATACTCAAGTGCAGCCAGATATGTAGACAAGCCAAAAAAACGGACACGGCACAAGGTCAAACCCGAGTCATCGACTGGATTCAACTCAGGGCCAAGCAACCAACAAAACAAACAAGAACCAGGTTCAGCAAAATATAGACAAGCCAGTGCAAGAAACACAGCAGTACACATAGGCAGCCCATCAAGCAAAAACAGTGAATGCATCAGGCATGTACAAGAGAAACCTAGGCAGTAACATGATATACAGAGGACTTGGAGCATCAGTTCATGTTAAAGAACAAGGTTAGCATGGTACCAGTTCAGTTCAGTCCAGACCAAGCAAAACCAACAAAGCTCAACACACATATGTTTGTATTCATCATTGCAATCCAACATACCAGATTTCTCAAAGTCCAACAGAAAGATTAAACACGAGATTATAGGAAATAAAGCCTATAAATAAATCCCAATTCATCATCGGCAAAAGCGTGCGAGTGTAACCAAAATCAAGAATATTCAAGTAAACCAGAAGGCAGAAAACATACCAAATAATATCACATCGCACCCGACGACGAAGTCAAAGCAATTCGAGCAATCAATCAAGGAGAACGAAGGAGCAAGCTACCAGGAACGTTTCTCACACTAGATTCGATCAATCAGAGCATCAAAGAAACTGGAATCGCGTGCCCTAGTTTTCACCGAAACCAATTCGACTACCCCCTGCCACTCTGACATCAGGCCCCAACCACGAAATTGCGACCAAATCAGCAACTCCTTGAACCATCGCAATCCCACAGCCTTACCTCGAATCACCAGAATCGCCAAAAACCTGAACAAAATCGCAAATCCGGAAGTAGTGAGGAAAACTGACGCGAGGCGAAAGAAAATAACGGAAATTGATATGGCCGACAAGGGATAAAATCAAAGCCAGTTATTCTCCAGATCGAAGAAACAAGGAGGAGCGGCGTCATTTTTTTTAAAGTTGGAGGAATAAAAATTAGGGATTGGAAAATTGGGGGTGAGAAACGAAAGCGGATGAGTGAAAAGTAAAGCGGGAAATGGAAATTGGTAAGGTGTGGATCGATGGTGTGAATCGACGGTTGAGATTTTATTTTAAATGGTGGTGTGGATCGCTGAGGTGTAATTTTTTTTTTAATTTTTTAATCTGATAACATCTATGGCAACACTATATAAAAATGTTGCATCGTGTTACACTTGTTTAGCTAGAGCAACACATTTCTATGGCTAAGGTAACACCAAAAATACAACGTTGCAGTAGGACCAAAATTCTATAGCTATCGCAACATTTTAGCTGGCAACACCTTGCAAAAATGTTGCAGAAGGTCATTTATGGCGTAGTGCGTGCAATATGATAATGTGTGCATGGTTTGACATACTTGTATGTAGATGTTAAGATTTACACCACAACAAACACGTAAGGCCCTTGTGTATACAAATGGATTGTCTAAATGTGTGCATATATATGCATAAAATTGTTTATATATATATATATAGGAAAATATAATTGTATAATTATTATAAAATATTAGTTGCAATTATTTACATAAAACATTAATTAAAATACATATACATATATATGTTAAAAATATATTAATAAATATAATTAAGTTATAAAATTATTTTTAATATTAATGTGTAAAATTATTTAAAATATAAAATTCGAACTGAATTTTTTTAATATATATATAACTATAGCTAATTACATGTTTATATGTAATATATATTCAATCTAATTTAATATATATATATAATTTATAATTAAAATTATATTTTATTGCTACTTTTGGTCTGAAAATAAAAATAATTTTTTTAAATTTAAATTTCGGTTTTTAAATAATTTTATTAGTTGAAAACATATAATTAATTAATAATCGTATGGAATTAATAAAAAAAAGTTAAAAATCATTTTCGAAACTATAATGTATATGCTATACTATCTAATTTTTTTTGAATTATATATATATACATATATTTTAATTATATAATCATTTTTGAATTAAATAATTGTATTTATATTTATAATAAATATCTAAAAAATAATTTTTATTATTACCACAGACAGCCATACTAACGAAATTAAATTGTATAAAGTTTTAAAATATATATATAGTGTTAAACTATTTAAATTAGATTTCATATTTAAATTCATATAATATATTATTATTTTAAATTTCGAAAATATAAAGTTTTTTATTGTTAGGCTGAGAGAATGCATAAACAAATATGTATAAATTTTTTAATATATATACTTATATATATACAACTATCAACATGTGCCATCGATATGCCGATTCGTGATAATTCTAACAAAACTATATATATATATATATATAGAATAATGATCATATAAACATTAATATATAATAGTAAACTAGAAGAGTACCTTTCACTGAAGCCTAAAGCTTACATGTTGAAATGAAGAAGTGAACTCCTATAATCCAATTCCAATCCTAAAGCCGCTAGCTTCCGAATTGCCTTTGCACCGACGATCAAATCGAAGTACTTTGATATGATTTTGTACTTGGATTTTTGGGGCTGTAAGAAGCCATGGCCGGCCTTCCTTTTTGCTGTTGTAGGAGTGAAAAAAGTCATAGCTCAAGTAAGGGAGAGATGTCTTATATAAAAGAAAAATAAGAGAGCAAAAAGTTTGTAGACTAAATTAATTCTAAACTTGTATACTGCTCTTAAGTACACGACCTTATAGAAAGAAGTTAACTCAACTTCACTCACAATTAATCATATTTTGTTCAACTAGGTTTGACTATTCCTTATGACACATCATTATGTATCATAGGAAGGAGAGACTTTTGAGATTGAATCTTTATTCATTTTAGGTATATTCGGAACTCTTTCCAATTTACTCATTTATTCGATCAAATCGAATAATTTGCATTTTCTATTGCATGTTATTTTTATTACTTTCGTTTAATAATCAATGATCTTATCATAGATATACTACATGCGTATCAAATACATATATTGATTTTTGTGATAACTCATTGGTAAATACAATGAAGTATGTGGAACCGTTTTGTATTAATAGTACGATTACACACATCTAAATGTATTAATCCAACGAGTTCATCAACTCTTACGTCGCTCCCACTCAATGGGTTCTTTGTCCTTTATTTTTTTGAGATATAATTCACTAGTGCCATATGATTCATAATCATATAATCAAAGAATTATTTTTCCAAATTGTGGCTTAGTCCATAATTCCAAAATAACTGTAAATAAATTCAAATACTTCTGTGTTTTTCAATGCATAACAAATACCACTATTATAGTTTATTTTTTTAATGAATATTCATAACATTCATATTAAAATAAAAACATGTCTATTTTTTAGTCAATGCTAAAAAAGGGTTATTATTTCAGAAATAATGTTTGATACATATTACGAAAACAGTTTTCGTAACTTGATGCAATCAACAAGTGTTATATGGCATACTCCCATTATTTCCACCATTAGTGTAATAGCGTATTAAATACGTGCTTCATTTAACCACTTAATATAGGCTATTTATTTCAATTATTGTAACTGGTTTACAGTCGGGAATTTTTAGATCAAATATCTTAAATTCAAAGAAATAAATCTCATAGAAAAAGTTTTCTATGTGAAAAATACATTTGGAATAGATGTCATATTTCTTATTCATTGTTAAGTATCTGTTATCATTTTACAATTCTCGTTTCTAATGGTTCTTTATGAAGCAGAATGATCATTTACTCTATTCATCCCAATTGTGCCTTAGGTTACACCCACTCTTATACATTCGATTTCCCTTCTAAATGGTCGAACCATTCAAAGGAAATCCTTACTACATTATTGCAATGAACTTTTTAAAAAAGTGCATTTGGTCATTCTTAACTTTTAGGAATATCGAATAAAATGAACTTTATGTAAACTGTATGCACTGGCATTTCAGTGATCGATTTCTTAGATCTATATTGTAGCTTTGGTCCAGTGTTATATTTAGCACAACAAGATCATTATTGTAATCAATCATATCGAATACACAATCTCATATTACAATTTACTTGCTCGTTTCGAATGAACTGATTTCATCGAGGTTTTGTACATTACGAACAGTGACCGTTTACCATATAACATTTATATGTGATCGTATATGGATTAATATCCATATTCTTGTATTGCTTTTGGAGTTTGAAACTCATTTAAGACAATACACCATCTTCGGACAAACAAATATGTTATCGACCAACTTGCAAACGTATTTAGCAGTTGTATAATTAGGCGCTTGCATAGATCAAAACGCAAAAATTTATCGGTATGTATATTTTATATTTCTATTTGTCAATATTAATTCAATTCATTTGTATATTTTAATTGATAAACATTTTATCAGTTATTTTAATTGCATAAATTTATCAATGTAGATAATTATAACTTTATATAGCATATATTCTTACAATATTAGAAAGGTTAAATCTTGTCATTTCATCTTTCTAATAAAGCTCATACTAGATTTTTATGTTTCACAAAACCCTAAGAGGAAACAAAGAAATCTTTTGACTTCTCTATTGAGTGTTAGGACTCATATGACTTGGGATTCTAACCTTGAGGAAAGCTCAACTAATCATAGATCTACATACGATGGATAACTCCTTATCAGTTGTACTAAATAAAACTCCATACCTTGTGATCTTTGTCCTAATCTCATCTTTACCTTGAGGAAAGCTCAAAAAATAAAGAAAAATTATTCACTCGTACCCATCATTTCGCGACGGCTTAAGTATAGTGCATATACCTTGAGGAAAGCTTAACAAATATGTGTAGTTATCTTATCTCATCTGATCAATATATTAATAGTTATACACAAAAAATCCCTAGCTTGAGGAAAGTTCAACAACAAAGGAGTATGCAAGTAATCCATATATATATATATATAATTTATAGAGGACAGCACCCATATTAAAGATTTTCAATATATTTAGTTGAGTGATATCGACTTATGGAATAATGCATTTCTTATGAAATACCCTTGTGATTCAAGTGTTGGGCACTTTAGAAATCATGGTATACGTACTTTTATGTATGTATTTATTGCTTAAGTCTATTTAGGGTTTCTTTAGTATTCACCTATAGTTTATACATGTATATTATATAACTTTTATGATTATATAACTTTTATACTTTATTTAATTTATATAATATTTTATGTATAACATTATATAAATTAAATCATTTTTAATTAGTTTAATTAATTAACACTTTAGTTAGTTATTATATTATTCAATTATAACATATTATATTGAATATATATATATACATACTATAAGCTTTATATTAACACATATATATCTTATATATGTATGTATTTTACTTTATTAATTAAATTTTAATTAATTAATTTAATTAAACAATTTTAATTAAGTTTTATTAATTTTGAAATTTTTTTTATATACATATGTATACTTATATTGTCTTAAACAATCCAAGACAACAGAACATATATCGTTATATATATTATACATGTATGTGTGTGTATGTATATATTTAATTAGTTAACTTATTTAATTAATTCATTTATTTTATTAATAAATAATATTTTTGTAATTAATCTTATAACATTTTCAAAAATTTTGAAAAATTATATTATAACTTTTATAATATATATTTATTTTAAATTTAACTTCTAAATTTAAAACTTTTATTTTATTTTTTTTCTTATTTTAAATTTAAAGCTTCTATTTTAATTTCAAACAATTTTGAAATTAGCCCAAGGCCCAATTCAAATTGAGCTTTTTATATTAGGCATAACCTTCAGGCTTACCTCATCCTTTCAGGCCAAGTCAGTAGCTAGGTAAGGCAGAGTACTTGATTATCCAAACCCAATCTTATGCGCTACGTTTATCCTACTATATGGTAGGCTTTAATGAGTTAGCCCAAATGCTGTTAATTTAGACTGTATAGGCTATTATATGGCTCTGATACCATTTATGGATTTTCTATTAAATATACTTTTAATTAAATTAATTAATATAACACATTATATTAAGTATATAATAGAAAGAAAACACATTTTATTTCGAACAAGATCGGTTATTGAGTTAGATATATGTAATAATTACATAATTGCCCCTAGGGCATACCCCTAACTCTTTAAGGCAGTCGTTTTTTCTTTGAAATATCCTGCAATGATCAACTTGTATAATCTCACAGAGATTTATAGTTGTCTTATCAAAACTCAAAAAAGCAGGTTTTAACAATATCATGCTTTTTACCTCGCATGCCACATCATAACTCTTAAATTATTTTATATTGTTTTGAAATGCTTTCGCGACTCAAGGCTAATTTCAACAAGAGTTCTATTTTAGTGCTGAACAACGCAGAAAATGTTGAAAATCTTGTTGCGAATACACTTAATTACAACATTATGAAGTTTCCTATACACTACTTAGGGTTCTGGATTAGACCAACGAAGCAAAAAGGAAGTTTGGAAAATAATAATCAATAAAATTAATTTTTTTATCAAACTAGAACTACAAATCTTTATCTAGAGCTGGTAACATCATTCTTATTAACTATGTTTTATCAACACTGCCGATTTACTAGATGTCCGTTTATCTTTTTCCAAAATGGGAAGTTAATAAATTGACAAAATCAAAAGAAATTTCCTTTGGAGTGGGGATAACTCTTGTAGTAGTGTCAACTGCCTTATTAATTAGGAAAAGCTTGCAGATCCAAAGAGGATGGAGGCGTAAGAATAATAAATCTACAACATCTTAACGTGTCTTTATTAGGAAAATGACTTCGGAAATTTAACAATAATAATGAAAACCTAATTTGGTAAGAATTAATTTCAAGTCAATTCTATTGTACAACTTATAACCGTTACCACATAGTTTTTAATTCTACTAACATGTCTCACTTTTTGAAATCCGTTTTAAAAAATTCAAACATTTTTAACCTTGGGATCAATAATTTAATTCACTCAGATAATAACACATCATTTTAGTATGATAGTTGTATTTCAATCCTCTTAGTGTGGCCTACGGAGTTCTCTTTGATATTTTTTAATTTCAAAAATGTTTTAATTTCAAAAGTTTTTAGCCCTAATATTGAATTTCCATGGAATTTCAGTTTTAGCCATGCCGTTGTAGGTATTACATTAATCCAATTCGTATCATTTTGCACTAAACTAGAATACTACAATCTAAATAATGAAAATTGTATTAAAATTTGAGGTTGGGAAAGTAGCTATATATACTCTTTGACTCGATGTGTAAGTTTTTAAATTTCTACAAGACTAAATCAAATACTTATAAATTAATTTGGAAAGTTAATGCTCCTATCAAAATGAAACTGCATATATGGCTAATCCTACATAACAAATTAAATACAATCAAATTTCTAAAGAAAAAGAATTTGGTTATTGATAAAAAAATGTGTTTTTTGCAATTTAGACATAGAAAATATAACACATCTATATTTCATATGTCCATTAACTAACTTTATTTTTATAAATACACTTAAATATTTTTGACTATAACATGACCAACTCTGAATTTACCTGTGATTACTGGAATGACTTCAAACTCCAATACACCAAAGATTATAGATTATTACTTGACACCGTCTTCTCTGTTAGTATTTGGTATTTATGGTTTGAAATGGACCAACGAATATTCAACATGATAGTAATCCTTATGGTAATCTCACCTTTGTCATTTCACTTTTTAGTTATAACTAAGTTGCGAATCAAAGCTTTAAATTTGCCAAAATTGGCCACTTCAATGAATTTCTTACTGAAGTAAAGAGTCATATCCTAAAAGCAAAAATAGTTTATCGCAGTAGGAAAAAGTATATGGCCTTAAAAAATGTCCTCTTAAATACTTTTAGTAATGATAACTCTTTGAACATTTTCCTTTTGATGGAAAATTGATTATTTTATCTTTGTTCCTGCTTTACTTTCTGCACATATATATGAGCATTGTCTTTGACTACACCCATATGTATGGGCTGTTCACATGCTTTCATTGACTTTTTGAGTTTTTTAATTGTTGCAAACCATTCTACCTATGCTATAACTTTTACATCAATGGAATATTGGTAGTGGACTATTGTAATGAGATTCCTATTGATTAGTTCACCATGGAGTTTAAAGTAATCGCGTTCCTATTGTTTTTCTTAGTTTGTTCCATTATGACTAATCATATTTGTGTGTTTAGATGATATTCCATATTTGACCATACACACATATATGTACTATTCCTAATTTGGTAGTTAGAGAGATGATATATCTTACTCTTCTTGCATCTATAGTTCGTTGATACTACTATTCCACTTTACGCTCTAGCCTTAGGTTTGGGAGGAGATTTTTTCTTTCACTTTGTTGTACGGGGTTTTTTTGCTACTTGTTAGGCTTATGGCAGCTCTTTGCTTAAGTGTGGAATAAAATTATATGAGTGCTCTCCTCCATTGGAGGATCACTCTTTCTCAAACACACGCACATATTGTAAGATAGATTGGCCTGACTCATGTTCAATTCTAAATAGTCAAAGCAGTTTAAAGGTGCTTAGGCGAGAGACTCAACTCATGGACAAAGTTTCCCATGGTTAAATAAACAAATATGCAATAAGGAAAATGTTCAAGTCCTTAGTCAAATGTCAAAATCTGAATTTGAGCTAAGCGGCCATTGAAGTACCAAATTAGGATTTTTATAATTTCTTGATTACAAAAATTGAAAATGAGGAAGAAGAGAAATTTGGAATTTTTCCAATTCTTAGTAGGGTGTACATGCTTATTATGGAAAAACTATGCCCTTGGATCTTTGACACATGGCAACTGTTTGGCTGGATGGTTGAGATTTTGCTGACATGGCACATTATCGATATGACATGTGACACAACTCTCTTTTTCTTTCTTCAAGATAATCTATGTATCATCCCCTATCCTGAGGCCCGAAGCTAAGCACTACAAATGCGAGAGTCATCTACTGTATTAACCTCCGGTAATAAAATACGGTAATGTTAATGGTATCCATAATATCAGAAGCACATGACCATGAAACAAAATCACAGATTCCAAAAACAAATTTACTGATTACATTTCAAATCCATGTTTCATATTCAATTACACAATCCCAAACGATCCCTAAGTTTTGATCAAATATAATTATTACAATTTACGCCAAGGGCGACATATGAAGATGCCCCCTTGGATGATCAGAGTACTCAATACACATATTAGTCTTAATACATCACAGTGGAATAAAACTAATAACTCCTAAACAGCTAACTAACGCCTCCCGCTCATCTCCGGAATCTTATTCGTCCACCTACTAAACCTGTAAAACCATAACTCTCAATTTACTCAAATTAATTTTGACCACCCGAGAGTTTAAGAGGAAAACATAAACTTCGAGTCAGACATAAAGCCTGGTGCGAATAATACTGTTACATCTCGGTTTTTTGATATTAAGTGAGACCGCGCTGCTTAGCAGAATGGGTTTCCCCTCACTAATATCCCTTTAAAACATATCTTTTTGCAAATCAAAATCCTGCAATCAAACTAATTAAAGCAATAATAGCAAAATCATAAATGCAAATAAATCAGGTAATCAATGGACTATTTTATCGAACAATATAGTTTTGTTTGGCTAACTACTAATCATTGGCTGACTCAAGCCTACCAGATAAAATAAATAGTCTAACTACTGTTAGACACACTTCTGGACGGTCTATCCTTAACTTTCTTTTCCCAAGGTCAACTAATCCTAATGGTTTTGCAGGCTCACCAATAACCTATCCTTCTCTGTATATTCCTATCTGTGTGTAACATCATTTTAGTCTTACCTGTGACAAAGCCCTACACACTGCAATTTTGGACTTATATTAGCTAGGGGCTATAGCTAAAGTATAGGGCGCGATATTATAGCAGTCCCATCTGGTATTCTAATATCTGAGTCATTTACTTAAGGTTAGCTACCCTATCAAATTTTCCTTGAAATCATTTCTTTCAAATTGATTTAACCCTTTAATCATATTTAAACAAAGAAAATATACTTTTTGCTTTACTCAAATATCTTTGTCATGATATATGCTTTATACAAAACAATGTCGATGAAAACCTTTGAAACCCTTGTTTAAAAGTTTTAAATAGTCCATTTCGAATCCATTGAAAGTACCCATTTCAAAATAAGTTAACTACTTTACCTTGAAACACTAGGCCGAAAGGCCAAAACATACTTTCAAAACCTTTAAAAATAAATCTTTCGAAATCGTTGAAAGTCTCCTTTCGAAAGCTTTATAAAACCTTAGACATTCTCTTTTCAAAACGCTTTAGACTTGTCTTTCAAAAGCATTAGAAACCTTCCATTCAAATACTAAAAGTAAACCTTTCGAAAACATTGGGGTACCTCCACTTCAAAATCCACATTACATACTTTTCGAAAGCATTAAAATTCTTTACTTAAAACAAACCTTTCAAAAACATTGGGTTCAAGCAAAAGTTTGTGGAACATAGCTTCGAAACCATTTAAAACCATTCCTTTCGAAACCTTTGGGTTTAACTTTCAATATATCTAAGGGTCTTAAAAGAACCGGGGCGAAAGCGTTGCTTTCGAAAACATTATTCCTAAGTAAAATAAAGTGGATGGTTTTGAAACCAACCCTTTCGAAAGCATGGAGAAGCAGCTTCAAAGTTTAAAGCAAAAGAACCCTCTCAAAAGCATTGATTCGAAGGGTTGACTGCAACAGTAGGGTTTTCGACCTCTTCAGAAGTTTGTTTTAAAAACAAACGACGGCAACCCATTCGAACGCCCTTTCATTATATAAAAAGAAGCAAGTGGGTTAGGTCAAAAAATCCAACCCCTTCGAAAGCATTATTTGTAACCAAAATAGTTCTCAGTTTAAAAGAGCTACTTCTACCCCTTCGAAAGCATGTTTTGACTCTATACCTTTCGCCTAACTTCAATCCACTACATACCAAAGCTATGATACCAAGTGTATTGGTTTCGACTTGGTAGGGGGCAGATGTATGGGGTCGAAAGGTGGCTGTTGTAAGTGGCGAAGCAGAACTCCTTTGCAAAATTGATTTTAACCTTTTAAAGTAGTACCTTTCCAACTATCTTACCTTATTTGTCAACATATAATTGGTTGTCAATTCTTTTACAAAATCTTTTTCTAAAAATGCTGTAGAATTCAGAAATTAACTACTTTAAAACATTTAGCAAATTGCCCCTTCTCCTTTTATAAAACATTTAAGTCCCATATCTTAAATTATTTTATATCTTTAATAAAATACTTAGGAAAATTCTCCAAACATTCCCATAAATTACTTTTACATGTTTTCTAACATATTTACATTTCAGACCCAAAGCTAACATATAATAGCCAACAATAATTTAAACCCAATTTAACCATTTTATTTACTAGAAAATTCATGAAAAATCCACATTAATTTGAAAAATTATGAAACTTAAACACATCTCTAAAATAATGTTTCTGACCTTATATAAAAAACGCAAGCTATTTGGATGTCATTTAATAGGTTTTTCAAATCAAAAAGTATCATAAAATCTATATGAAGCAACATAAATCATCAATAAGCATATATATCCATTTAAACAATCAAAACATGCATTTTACTTTGAAAAATATATTCTGGTCTTATCTAGAAACTGAAAAAAATAAAAATGAAATGCAATCTATTATTCACCTTAGCTTATTGTTAAGGAGTTTGAGATTTGCCCTTGAATTGATTTGATTTAGCTTCATTCCTAAATTCTTGCTTATCTTCCCCTTGTTTTCTTCTAACAGTGGCCGGCCAAGCTTTAGGTTTAATTTCGTTTGTCACTATTGTAAATGAAATTGGAATAAGGGTTTAGGGTATAAGAACTTCGTTCATTCCTATTTTGCCCTTATCTTATTTCTCTTACTTATTTCATTTTATTTCTCTTTGGCTTATAGGTTTATTAAGGCACAACTACCTTATGATTATACAAATCTCAATCCCTTAACCATTTACATTATTTCATTTAATTTATCTAATTAAATTTCCTAAATAATGTTAGTCAAGATTAGGGTCGTTACAAACTCCCGTCCTTAAAGAATTTCATCCTCGAAATTACGATAAGGTACTCATAAAAATCAATCATGAAGGTAAAAAATACCATGAAAAAAGTCAGGATATGTATCTCTAATCATGCTCTCAGTTTCCCAAGTACAGTCTCTCTCGTCGTCACTCCACTGGAGTTTAACTAATCTGACTGTCTTGATCCTTAGTGTAACAACCCAAAATTTAACCCGTAATAATTAATTTGTTAATTAATTAAATAATAAAATAACTTTGTGAAATTTTTAGAATTAAGCCATGGAAGTTGCACCATTGTGTCCATAGTAATTTTCTGGTCAATTTACATATATAGAACGTCAGAAACCGAGCTAATATGACCAAGTTATAAAATAAAAAAAATAAGCAGGAATATATATATATATACAAGTATGAAGGCACGTCCGATGGACGTGAGTAAGTCAAGTTGTTGTTAAATTGGTAGGGTGTGAAGAGAGCTGGTGGAAATGTTTGATGGGGAAGAAAAATATTACGGTGCGAATGTATGTTGTTGTGAAGTATGCATATGTTGTCAGTTGTCGTATAGAACATATGTTGGGGGAATGATGAAAGGAAAGTACAAATGCGAGTACAAAGACATCCACGTTCGAAAATTATCGCTGGTTATTGTCAAGATTATAGTTTGTACATGTGTATTTTAACATAAAAAAAGATATGTATTTATTATTATTTTTAAATCGATTTTTATATAATATGCATATTAACTACTCAAAACTATTTATTATTGTCAAATTTAGTTAATTTTCACATTTTTATATTTAATGTGATTGAAAAAAAATGCTCAACCAAGATCTTCTAATTATGCTTCTTGTAGTCAATGGGTATGTGCATAATTTGAAAAAGATTTCAAATGCGAATATAACATTATCATCTGAAAGTATCTATTGATAAACCTAAGCTCAACTCGTATGCATAAAGCTAACTCCTACACGTACATAAATCCGCCTATGAATTGTAATATTAGATTTGAGATATATAACTGATCAACTTTGAAATTGGATTTTTGGATATTGAGAATATATTTTGTGGCAGAAACCAGCATAATCCACGGTCAATTTTTTTGGGAAATTTTGATGTGTAAAGCTTGCATTAGCAATAAACAAATGAAGAACAAAAGGTTCAAAGTACATTATGTAACTCAGTTGACCCAATATTCATAGGTAGCAAATACATATGTATGATACTCGTAACGATAATCAGCGTGCATGGACGAAGTAAAAATGTATTTATAATATTTTTTCTGGTATACAAATTTTTTGCCTGAATATCATGCGCAAAGTCCTACTTTTTAGTCATTCAATAAAACTTAAATGAGTAGTAGCCTTTATCAATCTTAGTTGTTTTTGGTTGCAGGAGTGAAGAAACCTGAAACAGCAGAAGATTAAAGGTAATATTACAAAATTAAGTAAACTTTTATTGCATACACTGAAATCTAAAAAGTAGTCTCCATCAGCTTCATATGATGCATATATTGAAATCCAAAACGATAGTTCAAAACAGCAGATAACCAAAGTTTACTCAGCTTTTCGTGGTTGTAAACGTTTCCAGGAATGCACTATTGATAGATGGTATCATTAATTATTCTTGGTATATATCTTTCATATAAGGAAAGCTTCGTATTTAGTCCATTCTGTTCAACCTGCAATAGTTTTAGCAGGTATAATGAATTTTATGTTGATTAATTGAATAATACAATGTTAAACCCAAATACCAAGTACACTTTGGTTAAAACAGTTGTCATATTGATTAAGTGCAGTACAGTTATCGAATATTATATAGCTTTGGAAACATTGAAAATGCATCAAATGTTCATGAATGATTAACAATCATCCAAAAAAAAGTTACCTAGTTAATTGATAGTCAGTACTAAATTGTCATGTTTTTCCAGTTTTAAACAAAATGAGGGGAAAAGACTGCAAATAACAATATTATCAAGCAAGAAAGCGTTTGTTAGCAACATTGTCAGTCATGATTATACTATCTACAATAGCTATTAGATTGTCAACTTGCTTTATAATCAGGCAGTAATAGAACATGCACGTACCATAAATGCACCATGCGGTAGTGTAACAGAGCATAGATACCATCCAGATGTTGGATTACTTTCACGTCGAGCCAAATATTTCCGGTTTCTTTCGAATTCGACTCAAATCATTTGCCTATATCGTGCATACAGGTTTGTACTCTATCAGTACTGATGGTTATCATTTTTTTATTTGAATTCAAACAGAAAATAACTATAACAAACTTATAAAATCACACTATTGTAGCTTATATTTTTTTGACAGGACGGTTTAAGACACCTGTTGGATGTCAAGTCATAAGGATCTTATTTTATAGAATCATCTTGCAGATATAAATTAGGAGAAAAATTCAATCGATTGGGTTAGCTGCATACACTAAAGGCAGCTCAAAACAAAGAAGATAAGCTTAAACCATGGCATGCAAGATTTAAGTTTTGATGAGTATAAATCGATTAGCCAATGAAATCAAAAAAATTGGTATAGACAAAGTAGTGTATTACGAAATGGTGGAAGTCATAGGTGAACCATTGCAGTCAAACTTGACATTGCCCACTTTAAAAAAATGAACCAAGTTTAAATATGTCATCCAAACATGTCATAGATGTTATCTATTCGTCCATTCAGATATAACACAGTAAGCCTGTAAAGATTATGCAAAATAAAAAAGTTGTAAATCTGAAAAATGAAGGCTATATTTGCATCAGACGCACCACCATTACCAACTCACATAACATAGGTATCAAAAATATTATTTGTGTATGAATCTAGTCTATCAAATTTGTATGGAGTAGCTAATGAATACTATTTTATTCATTTTATAGCAGTTAACTATTTGCAACATGATTAAATAACGCTTATAAATGACGTAAGGAGATATCAAATCTAGACAATACAAAAACAAAGCTTATAAACGATGTTATAAGGACTTTTCTTCAAAAACATTCATACATAACCCACTAAGACAAACAACGGAATCAAGGTAATCTGCCATAAATCAGAAGAACAAACATGCAGAGTAAAAAACATCTTTTGAACAAACAGTAATACATAAGGAATAGAGATAGAAACAGAATTAACGAAGTCAGCCTTAAAATAGGGAGAACATAAAAGTCTTACCTAAACAGCTGTAGATCTGAACAGTGGAGGTAGCATCCAAATTGTTATCGATAGAACACAACGAAGAGAAAACGATGAGTTAAATCAAATCAGCGTTAGTTATATGAAATAAGGTAAAAGTAATCAACAACGAATGTACGAATTGACCAAAATTATAATCACTTAGTGAGAAAAATACTTCACTTTGTTGTATGAAATTGAGAAGGAAAATTATTGATGACCATTTTAAATGCATGAATATAAGATTCTCTAACTTAACAGTTTCATGGAATAAGTTCAAAGACGTACATTACTAAATAAAACATACTAATGCCATGTTGATAGACACCACGTGCTCTTTGAGCAATTCCATGTCCTTCATACCAAACTTGCTAACTTATTTTTTGTAAAGTAAAAAACACATATTATAAATGGTAACCTGCATTTCATAGGTAACATTGGTTTACCCAGTATATTATAGATTAGATACTTCCGCAAAAAGCCAGAAACCTAAAGATATAGGAGGAAAACATATAACCAGTAAGAACCTCAGAGTACGGTGAAGTACGATTTCCTTAACTACATGAATATGATGGTAAGTGCAACAACCTACAATTGAATTGTATCATTCATTCATCAAATTATAGACCTCAGCATTACTATGGTCATGCAAAACAACGCAACAGAGGAATAAGAAACCGAAAGCTTTCACTTCAGGTTCTATAATAATGAAATTTCTTAACACTAACTTCCATATCAATTTGCTACATATAAACCTAAGTTCTAATCATGCCTCATATAGGAACATGTAGTAATGATTCTATTCAAATTCAAATATTTAGTGAAACAAATTTGTAACTCTAGAAATTGAAGTGAATTAGAACTTTCTGACATTCTAATTAGTAGTCAAGTCCAAGTGTATATTAAAAAAACATGTCATTCAATCCATTAAAAAAACGTCATTGTCCATATTAAAATTGTTAGTGAGAACTCAACAAAATACATAATATATTAAAAACAGACATATATAATTTACATGTAACAGACATATATAGAGTATAGGAAAACTCATGAAATTTTTGTTGAACTTATGTATTTGATAATGTAAATTTAAATTAAACACGGAAGGGCAGATTATTTGAAGCTAATAGTTTGGGAAGAAAGATACAAATGGGCACAAAAATTTAAACAATTATAATGACCTGATGCTTGAGAGAGAGAGTGGAGATGACTGATCACCATTAAGTTTTTTTCTCATAAACATTTAATTTTCTAAGTTCAGATGTGATTTTTTGGTAAGAAATAAGAACTGCTTTGAGATTCAATCCAAAAAAACCTTAGTAACTAAATTGTTTACCTTTGACTAATTTGAGATATTCCAATTGCTTGTATGCTCTTTCTCTTTTTTCATCAGTTGTAAATTTTTTGATGGTAATGCTTCCAAATCTATTCAGGTGCGTAGAGTAAAAGAAATGGCAGTGCGGTAATAATGGAGAAGAACATGTAATAGCAGTACCAAACATCCAACATTCGTAATGGCGTTTAAATTGATGAAAAAGAATAGATTCAGCTCACCATTTCTTCAAGAGTTTTCTTGGAGCTCTCACTTGACAATTAGTATAATTTAGATAATCAATATCCAGTTCTCATAAATACATTTGTAACAAATCCGTTATTATGGAAATAACAGTACACCGTTTGTCCCAATGTTCAGTGCATTTTCGTACAATCAAACTAATATGAATTTAAAGGTTACAAACATAGTTTAGTAGTGCCCTCAAATACCCACATTATTCTAAGGAGGTCAAATGTCTTAAAATGTTAGGGTAGTCAACTGTCCAAAAAAATCAGCTCATAGAGGCAGCAACATTAAGGTGGTTTACCTTTTGTGTTAATAATGTATTGAACTGTAATAAATACTATGTAGATATCTATTTTAATGGTCGTTTGACAAATTATCAGAGATTTTACTATAATTTGGATCTTGATTCCCCCGGCATGGTGGAATAGCTGCAAGAGATGCCCAAAAGCCTGCCAACATCAATATCAGTTGCTTTGTAGAAGATAAAGGTAGAGCAGAGTTCAGTGGTTAATATTTAAAGCAGCAATGTTCAAATTCTGTACATGTAGAAATTTAAAATTACCCGTGGTAGCAGAAGAAACTTCAAATGCAAACAAAGTATGTTTGAAGCACAAAATTTTGAAAACATACAACAATCTTTCTACCAATGCTCAAAAACCTTTTGTAAGAACTTCGAACTATAGAAAGGAAGCTTCAAACTGCAAAAATGTAAAACGCATTACTATTATATTTAGAATAGCTTAAAGTTGTATCAGTTCTTATCAAAGATATATATATATATATATATATATATATATATTTGGTAAGTATCAATTATCATCATAAAATTAAGCAAGTTTATATGCAATCAAACACCCATTTTTCTACACATCAGCAATAAAATAGTTGCACGAAACATTATATAAATATTTGATGTGGTGCAATTACTATTCTATTTAAGAAATCACCCCGATATGTGAGATTTAAGAATTAACTAAGAAACCAATATTTGTCTTAAGAACGGTTGGATTGTTGATTTTTTAATTACTAAATCCAATACTTGATATTTTTCCAAAGAGATGTACGGGAAATCACATACCTAAGTGCTTCACTTTGATCTTGATTGCTTAAGGATTTTTTTGGAACCCAAAAAAGGTTAGTTATAATCGAATCAAAATAACTGTTGAAATCTGTCATTTATAATCCTATGTATCATAAAGTAAGAAAAATCAAAGATGAAAATAATGAGAGTAAAAGTAGAAACATGTTTTAAAATCTCAACTTTTTGTAGATAATATAACTGAAATAACATAATTGAACTATCAGTCGACTGAAATAAGTAAAGGAACCATAATCAAATGGATGCATACCATGCCTTTTGAGGGACCTGAAAGATATTTGCTTCATATTCATGCTTTATCTAGCTCTAATTCTGTCAATACCCAACATATATGCCACCACCATCATGCCCTTCAGCCAAAGTTAAATTTTGACCAACTTCATACCAACCTATACTTTTTAAGAATAAGAATAAACAGGATGCTTCTTCCAGAAAACTGCCGAGCTGAGTGCATCAACCACGATTTGAAGACTAAGCTAATGGCAGAGTTGACCAAAGCATGTGCAACAACACCAACTGTTATGAGATGAACATCCTACAGAATTGGAATAATGACCTTTTCATAAGCAAAGTGGGGATTGAATGAATCAAAAATGTTCATAAACTAAAATTAGATAAAAAAAAGTATCGTAGAAAATCTTTCACAAACCCTCTGCCTGCAATTAATCGATGTCGAGCAAGTGCTTGGAAAATAAATGATACTTGGATTTTAGATCTGAGTGAACTTCAAACCGACCGCTGCTTCAATTTTGGATGTAATTTCTTTTAATCGGAAGGCGAAAGGTAGAAGAAATAGATCGGGGGAAGATTGTGAATTGGGTGAGAGCGTGAGGGTAGAAACTGTTTCGAAACGTGTATATACTAAAAAAAACGAAGGTAAGAAAGGGAATTTCGTGTGAGGCGGTTGAGGGAGAAGAAGTTGACTGTAGTGGTGATCAGAACGTGTGGAAGAGAAATGACTCATATGCCCCCTTTCTTTTTTCCTATTTAATTCTTTTGTAAGCATACATAAGGGTTGATTGGGGAGTTCAAAAAAGCTTCACCATGTTGAAGTATTTGTATTATTAGTAGAGATATATATATATATATATATATATATATATATATGGTCAGGTCGAGCGGCCGATCGACCTGGGCAAGGGGGCGGTTGACCGCCTAGTCCACCCGCCTTGTACTTCGGCAGGCGAACGAATTAGCGGCCACCAAACACGTCATTTTCATCCTTTATTTCGATTTGGTCCCTCCATTTATGCATCCGATGGTTCCTATTCAGCCTATGATGTGGTTGCATCTTATTCAATCTCCAAATCCAATGGTCCGAGATCCACTTCTACGCCTATAAATAGACCCCTAGACCTAACACTTATTCTCATTCTAGGTTTTCTCCAATTGGGTTCACCTTTCTAGGAAGGACCCTAAACAGAATAATTTTTCCAAAGGAGAAAATCGTTATAAATTAAATTATTTTACAACTCCAAGTGGATCCGGAAAGACTAAAGGAAAGCTTAGGACCGGAGGTGAGTGATTGTAATTATTTTAAGATTTCTTTAGGTAATTTAAAATAATAGGGTTTCCAATAGTTGTAGTTTTACTATGATTTTTGGAATAACATTTTTAGTAGTTATTTATAGTTTTTAGAATTTTTTTCAGTCTATTTCCTTCAGCTATTTCTTTCAGTAATTTTAGTATTATTTCAGTTAATTATAATTTATTACTGTTAAACATAGCTTTTTATTGATTTATAGTCTATTTACAGTATTTAAGTTTATTTACTGTTATTTATTTCTTATTTACATCTTTTTCAATGTTTTGGATTTTATGCAAACGTCCATTCTCTTCATTCCCCTTTTCTTCGCGCATGGATTAGAATAAATTAAACGCGAATATGGATTTTATAAGTAAGAATATTAAATGAAGAAAAATAAGATGTAAATAACAAAGATTGCAATAAATAATGGAATTAGACTGTAACAAATAATGAAATTACACCTAATTATAATTAGAATTGGACTAATTAAAGATAATTGGTATAGTTATAACTTAGAATTATAACTAAATAGAGTAAAAGGTGAAAGAAGCTTATTTTCACACTTAGACCTTAGGTTAAGTAATAAGCATGATTATAACGTAGGTTATAATAAGAAAAAGAACATAATGGGGCTTATTTTAAGGCTTGGGATAAATTAATAAGCGTAGAAAGTAAAAATGATAATAAAGACTTATTTAAATAATCTATCTACGTTAATAAGCAAAGATGAAAGTAGGACCTGTACCAAATAACATTCCCTAGGTGTAACAGTCCTAGATTTTTGTATATATTTTATTTGACTTTATTATATTTTGAAAACTATTTTAAACTTGTTTTATTTCAAACATTTCATTTTGAAATATAAATGTTGATTATTATGTGAATTTTAATTTCAAACTAGTATAAATTGTTTATGTTCCTGTAAAATGGATTTGTGGTCAAACTGGTCAAACTTTGACTTTTAAACTTCAAATTTAAATATTTAAATTTCTCAAATTTTATCTTTTATTATGAAAATAGATTTAGTAACTTGAACACTGCTTTTCGTTTCGTTGAAAATGGAGTTAAATTGTAAAAGTTATGTACATTTCAATTTTGAGTGCAATTTGATTTATTCAGTAATTTTGTTTATTTTAAATTATATTTTCTTTTTCATATTTTATTTTAATATGTGTTAATATTTTATTTTAGGTATATTTTTTTCTTTTAATATGTTTAAAGTGATAATAGAATTTTTCCAAAATATGTTGCATTTATTTTCTATTTTTAAAGGCTAGTTTCCATTTTTCTACTATTTTCTTCATTAAAATTATATTTAATTAAAATTTATTTATTTATTTTTGTGAATTCACTTTATTTTGTGTTATTATTTTTATTTATAAATATTTTTCAAGTACATAAAAATTCTCCAAAGTTCATTGCATTTATTTTCATATTTTCAAGACTAGTTTGCAAATTTTGCTGTTTTTATTAATTAAATTATATATAATTAATATTTATCTATTTATTTTTGTTTATTTACTAAATTTTCGTGTTTTTATCTGAATTTATATGCATTTTTCAGTTATTTAAAATTGCAAAAAGAATAATGGAAATTTGAAAGGTTTGTGACCCTTTAGTTGCTTAAGTCTCTTGGTTTTCCCACCTTTTCATTTCTAAACTCTTGCATTTATTGATAGCCGACCCTATCTCATTCTTTCAGCTGCATTCTTATTCATTTTTCACATATAGAAACACTTCTCACCTCAAAAATTTCGGTCTCCATCTGAACAAAGAAAATTTGGTAAACTTTCATATTCTTTTTCCATTTTTTTTCTACTTGTTGTTTGATTTTTCCACTTGCCTTCTACCTTCCATGGTTCAGCCCTTGCTCCTCCACCACCATAGCCGCCTCCACCATCACCACATCAGGTCACCATCTCCTCCAGCCCACTGACCAAGCCATGCCGTGGTCATCTATGACTAGATCCACCAAAGTTTATGCAAACACTCCACTTGTTCAACCTAGCCGAGTACCAATCTTGTTCCACCACTCAAACCATCACCTTGGCCGCCACTTGCACCACCATATCCAACAAATTCCTGACCTGACACCACTGCCATGTCATCCTACTGACCCCACCAGACCTGGCCGTGACCACTTGCCTTTGGTCATGGCTTGTTTTGCCTTGAAACCATTGTTTTGTTGCCTTGTAGTGTAGTGTCATGCTCATACCTTTGCACATATCTCTCTACTCCTTTATATCCATGCAACGGCCGACCTATGAACCCAAAACCAGATCCAAATACATCCCTTAGCCATACATTTCAGACCTGTAGCTGAACCATAGGTGGTTGAAAGAAGTGAAATAGCTTTGTATTTGTTTTATGCAGTCATTTCTAACATGTTTTATTGAAATTTTGGGTTGAAAACTTATGCTGTTTGTATGGTTTTGTGTAAATGTTATCAAGGCCATTAGCTTTGGCTCTCCACTCTCAAGTCTTTTCCGTGTTGTCATGCCTTCATAGTGTATGTATTGTTTGCTTTGGTAGCTATCTCCAGCTCTGAACAGGTGAGTTATTCTCACCAGACAATATGTACATATATAACTAGTGAATTGACCCCTTTTGAATCTGTAAAATGCATTATCATGTTACACCTGCTATGTTATGATTTTATGATGTTAACCCATGCTTAAACACCTATTATATTATATGTTACTATTATATTATGCTGTTATATTATTTTTATCAGTTTATCACACTGCAAATTCCCTTTAGATTAGAATCACTTTGAGTTGAAATGATACATACCCGAACGGACTTTAGAATAGGAGAAAATCGTTATGGGCTGAAATGATAGGCCTGAATGATTTTCAATTATTTTCATTTACTTGGGATTGTGTAACGCCCCACTTTGAGACCCACTGTAACAAAGAGTATTACGGGAGTAATACTGTCTGTTAAAGCGGAGAATAGAGTATAGTGGAAGCGACCATTTGTAATCAAGCTATAACTATCTACTGAATACGTCGAAAGGATGGTATCTATATATTTTTTTCAAGTGGTTCGACATATTCGGTAAATACTTATAACGAAATTACAAATGGCTAAAGATCTATCAGGACAAAGCATAATAATAAATGATAAAACATCACAGAACAGAATCACATAACAGATATAAAATCCCAGAACAATACATCGTCAATACAGATCCAAATACAATAAGTGGGTACAAAGCCACTGCCCACCCATGTGGGTTAAAAATATGTACATATCAAAGTCTGAATAATAATAGAGTAGCGGAATAGTGGACAAATAAAAGCGCTATCTATCAGCATAGCAGATAATGTCCAAGCGGAAGCACAGAAGCTAAGTCTAGAGACCTAACCTGAAACAACTCGGTCTGACCCGAGCGAAAACACTCGGGTCAGGCTAGCTAAACAATCAGTAATAACTGAGATATATAGTAATGCGGTACATAAATAAAACAGTACTTATCCAAAGAGAAGTATATTATGAACCACATGAATATAATGACGATCCCTAATCATCAATAAACAATAAAAATCTCCAAAGAGAAATCAACACCAAAGTGTAGAATAAATAAAATCGCCTCATATCATCGGCGTAGCCAAAGCTATAAAAAGATGTCCATAGGCAATAATCCCAAGAGTGACCAGAGTCTGTAATCAATGCCCAAGCAAAGATTGATGCTCCAATGAGCAATGGGGATATACTGAAAAGTCAATGAAATCCAACAATGAAAAGCAGTGTCCAGAGACACTGTGAATCCACAAGGCAATCGCACTTACATCGTATGGTTCCATAGAACCAACACCGAATGGCAGTACTCGAATGGATATAAAAATCATCAAATAATACCAATATTGCACGTGCACCGACCAGAGTCGTTGTTGCCAAGTACTGTAGAGTTGTGATCGATCACTCGCACAGATGCGGAACGCGCGAGACGGCAAGATCCTTCCCAGAAGGATAAAGGCCCAGAGGCGCATGCCGAAAAATAAACTGCTCCATAGAGCAGGTGTCCAGAGACGGTTGCCCAGAGGCGTGGTGACCCAGAGGTCCAGTACTGGCCGCCCAGAGGCTAATGTGTCACCAACTTCTTGGAGAGGAACCCGTAAAGTGTTAACAATGAGTCCCATACCCCACGTTCGCACTAAACGGTTTACTAACCAATAGCAAGCTCACACTCCAAACAATAAAAAGTCCACCTCGTATCATCGGTAAACTAGACCCAAAGGTCAAAACGATCAATCGAATAGGTCGGGGATTAACCGAAAAGGAAATACACATGGTTCCATAGGCCGGAGATTTCCTAACCGTTTAAGCACCTTTCCACTTCGCTCGACGTGCTAAAAAGTGAGTGTGAGATTTTTATTATAGAAAATAATGATGCGAAACGGATTTATAATTGATTTTGAAATCACTTTAAAACGGCTTTTGAAAACTCTCCTATTATGGAGTAATTAATTTAATAATTAAAAATAATATTATATAATAATTTCTAAAGCCATTTAGGAGTGAAAAATCCTTTGAAAATAATTCATAAAACCCGTGTACGAAATCTAGAGACAAATCTCAAAGAAATCAATAAAACCAGAAAATCACTGAAAATATTCTAAGTGTTGGAAAATAGTCCAAAAATGACGCGAACCCAAGTTCGGAAACTTATTCAGACTAGCAAACTAAATCTGAATGGCATGAAAATTGGTAGACATATAGTCCAACATCCCTACTCCAAACTTCAAAAAGAATCGGGAAATTCCGACTTGAAACGAAGAACGGCGTCGTCTCAAAGTTGGACAAAAATCATAAAACTTTACTCTGTCAAAACAGTGTAAAGGTCCCACTTCGACGACATGGTCGAAGGGTCACATGAACTCAGATCTTGATGAAAATTTGCAGGAGCCTAGTAAAGTACTCCTACTTTGATATGCAACAACAATCATTCGGTTTCGACTTGAAACGAAGAAACGACAATGTTTCAAAGTTGGTCCGACGATAACTGAAAATGATCACTATTGTAAAACAGTTTCTGGGTGCTACTTCGGCAATAGAAACGAAGTATCTAATGCACCCATATCTAAACCAAACTTTGCATGGTTAAAGATCTCAATCTCATCATTTTAACGAGACCAAAAATGATGAAATCCGACAAAGGACGAGCCCAGGATGGCGTCGCAAAGTCGGGGTTCTACGCTGAAAACAACGGGAGAAAAGAGACTAAGGCCTATAGCTATGCACTAACTGGCCAGAGATGAAAAACCACAATTTTGGCATAGTAAACTTCAAATTCTGGGAAAATGAATAAAGTGAAAGTTGTAGCTTAGTTTCTAAGCTTTCCGGAATGACCAAGATCGTCAAATTCCGACCAGAGATGAAAATTCTATGACTAAAACAATTCTCAGATCTAAATTTTATATCACTGTCGTTGTGCTCTCGGGACAGTGGTAAGAATGCACAGTTTTGACCAAATTAACTTCGAAATTTCATGAAACTCAAAACATGAAAGTTTTATCTCTAAATCTAAGCTTTCCAGAACATCCAAAATTATTAGATTTGGATAAGAAATGAGTAACTTATGGCCAAATCAATTTCAGGTTTTTAGTTTCTCAACCCTGTAGTTTGTTGTCAGGTCAGCGACAAACAAACGTGATTTCGACCATTCAAAGCACAAAATTAGGCAAAGCTCAAAACATAAAAGTTATAGCCTACAGAATAAGCTTTCCAGAACATCAAGAAAATCTTAATTCTGATTTAAGATGAATGAGATATTCCTAATTTACCAACAGCAATAAACTAATTATAATTTCAGCTAGCATATATTACCTCTTTCCAAGCAATGAAAAGAAGATCAAAGAGTTTCACAATATAAATGCACAAAAAAAGAGGATTACAAAATAATTTCAGAAATTAAGAGATGCTTATACATAGATTAGGAGAGGGTTTACCTAGTATTCCTCTCAAGCAAAAGAACAAACACCTATATGACACTAACCAAAGCTAAGAGATGATGATCAAGGAGCTAGAAAAATACCAAAACACATAAAACCAAGAGTTACAACATGATTTCCAGAAATTAAAGAGAGTTAGAAATGGATTACAAGAGGGTTTTTGCATTACCTTACCTTACTTTAACTAGCTTAAGCCAATATAAGAGAGGATGGAGCTTTCTTAAGCATGGAGGCCATTTTTAGGTTTAGGGTTTTAGGAATTTGATTAGGGTTGGAATGAATGAGGTTTGGAGAGTATGAGATAATTTATAGAGGAGGTTTAGGGTGGGTTATTGGGCTAGGTTTAGAAACCCAATAAGAAGAGAGTTATTTACATGTTTTCCAAAAATTAGTCTTAGTGTTCATGTATGTTTATAAAACTCATTTTTCTTATCCAAACCCGTTTTAAAATCTCTACTAAAATATTTAACTTTCCAAAAATAACATTTTATCCTCATTTTAAAATCCCATATTTCCCATTTAATTAAAATAGCCTTTTTCAAATAAATTTTGTTATTCCAAATCCTTATATGCTTCATTAAAATAAATAAAAATCCTAACTTTTATTTATTAATTGGTAATGCAAATCCCGGGTTGTTACAGATTGCGCGTTTGAAATGATCAAACCCGGGTATCTTTGTAAATTACGGGTTGAAATGATAAATTACCCGTATCACTTTACCTAGGCTAGAAAATGAAATACAGACCCATTGTTAAAATATGTTTTTATAAACTTTTTTAAAATATTTTAGAAACGTAAATATTATAATATTTTGATTTAAACTAAATAAAAATGATTTTTGTAAAGCATTATTGATTTTCTGAAAATTTATAAGTGAAATAAATTAATGGTAAAATTAGAAAATTTGAAATGTAAGTTATTTTGGTAAATTTTAATTTGGTGATAATTGGAATTTAAATTAAATATAAAAGGTGATAAATTCATGATAATTTGGATTAAAGTGAATTTAAATGATTTTTATATTATATCAATGATTTTTATTAAAGTTAAAATGTGAAATGAATGAATATTTAAGTTGAAATTTTGAAATATAACTAAAATTGGAAATTTGTGAATTTGGCTTAAAAGTGAATTTTAAGTTAAGTAAATAAAAATGGAATTAAGTTATATTTGGAAATTTAAACTTAACTGTTAAGCTAAAAATTTAATTATAATGAATTTAAAATTGAATGTTGGAATTTAATAAGTGAATTATTATTAAATATTGATTTTTGAATGGAGGTTTAACTTTATAAAATCATGAATATAAGGGTATTTGAACGATTGTTTTAAAAGTGAAATTATATGATTTTATAAGTTAAAAATGATTTATATAAAAATATAATTGTTTGTGAAATTATACTGAATATTTGAAGTTAATTAACTGCATTTCTGAAATGCTATTAATTCTAATGTAAATGGTAATACAACATTTGTAAATGCTGTAGTTGATAATAATGAACCAAATGGCTAAATTTAATTAAAGGCTATTATAGCATTTTTGTAAATGTTATAATGGTTGAATTTAACTAAGTTTATTTGAAACTAATGTAACCCTATTACAGCATTTTAAATGCTGTCTTTTGTTAAATTGAACTGTTTTAAATGTGACTTTCCGTAGCATTTTCTAAATGCTGCGAAAGTTGAATTTTCATTGTTTTAATTAATTTAAGTGAACGAATGAACTTTGAAAGATTAAAATTTTGGAAATTTAATAATTTAATTATTAAATATAATAACTTCATTTTTATGATTTAAAATGAAGTAATTTGTTTCGAAATATAAACTACTTTGAAATGTGATATTTTGATATTTCGAAATGGATTTTTGAATGATATTGAATTTTGAAATGATATTTGATTTCGAAGTATAAAATACCATTTTGAAATTTTAACCACGGGATGTATTTAATTTATATTTTAACTGATCCTTAAAGGATGGGGGATCCCAAGCATCCTTTGAGTTATTGTGCATTTCTACTACAGTTCACTTGAGTTGGTTTACATTATATAAGTATATATTGTCCTGACTCGAGTGTTTTGTGTTTTACTTTATGCTCGGGTCAGCCTGAGTATTTACAGCTTAGCTTTGGATTTCTTTTCTGGAGCTAGGAATCGCTGGAGATTCTGCTTGTCTAGTTATCTGTTCCTTTCAGTTCAGTTAATCTATTTCAGCTCTGGTATTATAAACTTCTATGTATTCGAGATTTCTATTGTATATGTTTTCAGACTGATATTATGTATTTGTTTTGAGAGTTTGTTATAGTAGCTTCATGAACTACTGTGGTATTTTAATTTCCGCTGCGAGTTATTCTGATATGTTCTGTGTCTGTGATTCTGTGTATTTGATTTTATTTGCTCCAACTTTTATTACAATCTGTTATTTTGAATTATTCAAGTCAGACATGTGTGGATTATTGTCGATTTGAATGGTCCAAAATAGCGGGTCATTACAGTTGGTATCAGAGCTTTGGTTTTAGGCAAACCTTAGCCTGCGGAGCAAAAACTCATTAGAGATAGGGTAGAAATACCCTAGAATGAGCGAAATCAATCTCATAATCATTCCTTTCTAAGAGAACGTATTTTCGAAGTATAAAATGATTTTCAAAGGATTTTTAAAGATTATTTTGATATAAAATTTTCTTGTTTTGAAAGAAAATTTTCTGGACTTTATCCCTTTCGTATCCACCTTGTTAGTAATTTCTTTGATTAGGATTTCCTTAAAATTCTGAACTTCTATCTTAGTTGGGATTTCTTCGATTAGGATTCCTTTGAATTTTGGAACGCTCCCACTTGTTCTGAAATCCATTCCTGTCTCCCCTAATTGTATTCTTTTGATTTTTGGAGCATTCCATAACTCTACTTTGAATGACCTCTATAAAGATCGGTGGTTCCGCCAATTTTTTTTGAATGATTTGTAAAAGGGTGAAACTCCCTTATAATTGGCATTGATTCACCGGAGATTTATGTATCTTTGGTTTACGATGTTTTCTATATTCTGCTATATTTAGATTCTATCTCTGGCGATCGAAGGTCGATTTGCCTTAGATTTTCGCATCGATTATATTCCTGAAGTCACGGTTGACCGGTTAAGGTTGCCCGCGATTCATATAGGCTTGTTCATCTTCTATTTGGTAATTTAATTGTCTCATCTTCGTTTGAGCTTATCTTTGAATCAGAATTCTATTTGATTAGGGTACCTTTAAAAATTTGATTCTCTGTTTTGTTTTGAAATCCATCCTTGAATCATCCCTTGGAAAGTTTGTGGTTGATTTTCTTTTGAAAATTGTGTATTCATCGTAGTTTTTATTTTGATAAGGATGACCATATTTTTATGTAAAGGTGAAATGTTTTTGATAAGGATTATATACCATAAAAAAATGAGAATTTGAAGTTTCGAAAGGATTTGAAAATTTGAAATTTATATAAAAAATGGTTTCGTATAGAATGATTTATAACTGAAGGTTTTGAATCTGAATTTGAGTGATTGAACTCCGGCATTTTGGAATGGTTTTAAGATTTTGAAATAATAACTAATATGATTTGAAAGTATTTTTCCGAATATGAAATGTTTCAAATGATTTTAATGAGTTTCAAATGATTTCGAAGAAATTTCAAAAGAAGTTTGAGAAAATAGAAGTCCAGAACCCACTTATGTCGCTGGAAAATAATTTCGATGATGAATGCATGCATCATCGACATTGATTTTCGAGTTTCTAAGTGGGGGAGAGGCCACTTCGGTAGCTTTGCTATGCGATTGATTTGTGAAACCAGTTTTTGATTTCAAATTCCGAAGTGTGATGTGATATTCGAAAGCTATATGTATATATATTTGAACAATTTGAATTGAGCCGGTGTTCAGTCCTTGAGTTTTGGATTTGATTTGATATAACCCTATTCTTTTGGAATTGATTTACTGATTTAATTGTGATTTCCAACTCTTGGATTGAAACATGATTTCTTCAACTATTTTGAAGGTTCGAGCACTTCCAAATCAAGGTTAACTTTTCAAAGTTAAGTAATTTTGAAAAGTATAAAGTATATAAGTTTGGTATGTATGTTTAAAGTATGTAGTAATATGATTTAAATAGGTTGAAACTATTTTGTTAAGTAAATGAATAAAGCTATTTTGAATTTTTTCTAATATGAAATTTAGATTTGAAATGTTTTGAGAAGAATTTAGTTTTCAAAATATTTTGAATAAAATTTAGTTTAAATGTTTAACTTAGTAACATCTTTATGAAGCTATATATTTAAAAAGTTGGAATAGATACATAAGTTGTACGGATGCTGTTTTATTCGCATAATTAAATTGATCCAAGTTTGAGTACACAAGTTCGAGGTGAATTACACCATTTCGTGTTAGGATTTTTCATTTGATTCTTGATGGTGAATATTTGATATGGATTTTGGGCTTGATTCTAGAATTCTCTATCAGAGTATATGGCTATGCAAGGAGACTGATGGTTTCTAGTCGAGAAACCATATCGAAATCCGCATTAGGGAAGTCGAATGGACAATACTAGTTCGAAAGCGAACTTGTGTGATCGAGCGAGCGATCATATGTGATTTTGCGAAATGATGACATATGTACATCTTATATTCTAATATCATTGATATACTTGATGCTGAAATTTGAAGTTGTTGGGTTGGATATCTTTGTAATTTAATTGGAAATTTTCTTTTATGCAAAACTACTATCAATTTAAAACCATTTTTCAAAACTATTTTTCCTTTTATTCTTCTTAAACAAACTATTTTATTCTATTTTACACACAAAACTATTTTATTTAAAACCATTTTCCAAAAAAAAAACTATTTTTATACAAAACTTTTTTTTTCAAAACTATTTTATATGCACACTATTTTACAAACTATTTTATATACAAAACTATTCTAAATTAAAAATCTTTTAGTAAGAAAAGATGTTCAATCCCATATGACTCTTCATGCAACGAAATTGATTTTTGAAAAAAAAATTCCTTATATCAGATGGACTTTATGTAAATATAAGATGATGTTGAAAACCATTGATGTTGGAAATAAATTGTTTGACTTAAATTATATTGATTTAGAAATTTGGATTTATTTTCTAAATTTATTATTTTGGAAACTTTGGAACCGTAGATATTTAATTTGAGAAGAAATAATTTGGTGGAATTGCATATGATTTTAAAACTGAATTGATATTGAAACAAATTGAAATTTGAGAACCTTGTGTTACTAAATACTTGATTTGGGAGTTATCGAACATACATAAAAATTGGTTTGTATAAGTCTGATATTGATTCGAAGACTATGGATATGAAAAGGTACTCAATTTGAAAAGTGAAATCTTATATAATTGAAGTCTATATAAGTGTGATTTGATATACTATTGATTTTGGAAAGTATTTGATTTGAAAATGAAATCTTATATATAATGGACTTTATATAAGTATGATATTTGAAAGTGATTTGAAAATGTACTATATGATACATATTTTCGAAGTAAAGATATGGAAAGTGCCTTCTGCTTGATATCCGCTTTGTGTCCACATTGTGGATTCATTCTATCGATATTTCTCTGATTTTGGTTTTCCGGATATGATACTCGAGTTTCCATCGAATTCCATGGAAATCTCCATGGTCTTACGAGCGCGACTTCATAGCGTAATCGCAAGGTTGGGGGGCGGCCTACGGGTACAGATGTTTTCTGGGAGATCCAGGCGTAACCATTGTGTATCTGCGATCTATTGAGTCGCTTGGTAGCGTAATCAGCAGGGGCTGCGAGAGCCTAGGGTACGGATGTTTCCTGGGAGATCCAGGCGTAACCATTGTGTATCTGCAGTACTACCAGTCTTCATGGTGTAATCGCAAGGTTGGGGGGCGACCTAAAGGTATGGATGTTTCCTGGGGGATCCAGGCGAAACCATTGTGTATCCGCGAACCATGATCGACATGATTTGTTTTTTTTGGATTGTACTTTCCATATCTGTTTTTAAAAGTTTTCCAGTATTTTCACTGGATGTTGAAACAAGTCTACTAAGTACCTGGAGAATTCTAGCTTTGCGCCTGATCAACACACTGCCAGAGTCTGCAGGAACGAGGATAAGCTTGTTAAGACATCGAGTTATAAAAGTATTTTGATAAAATATTATATAAATGATACTTTGATAAGTTATTTCCTTTTTAAAGGATTTTAAAGTGTTTTAAATATTTTACCTCTTTAACCAACAATTTTAAATAATGGTTCATCCTTCTCTTTCAACCTGCTTTCCCTCCTAGCTACTTTTCTTCTCTACCTTCTTTAGGGATGTGTTCCAACCTATTGTTCTTTCTAGTTGTTTCTCCGCTCCCTTCCTTTTCGAGGACGAAAAGATTTGAGTGGGGGAGAGTGTAACAGTCCTAGATTTTTGTATATATTTTATTTGACTTTATTATATTTCGAAAACTATTTTAAACTTGTTTTATTTCAAACATTTCATTTTGAAATATAAATGTGATTATTATGTGAATTTTAATTTCAAACTGGTATAAATTGTTTATGTTCCTGTAAAAATGGATTTGTGGTCAAACTGGTCAAACTTTGACTTTTAAACTTCAAATTTAAATATTTAAATTTCTCAAATTTTATCTTTTATTATGAAAATAGATTTAGTAACTTGAACACTGCTTTTCGTTTCGTTGAAAATAGAGTTAAATTGTAAAAGTTATGTACATTTCAATTTTGAGTGCAATTTGATTTATTCAGCAATTTTGTTTATTTTAAATTATATAAATTATATTTCCTTTGTCATATTTTATTTTAATATGTGTTAATATGTTATTTTATGTATATTTTTTCTTTTAATATGTTTAAAGTGATAATAGAATTTTTCCAAAATATGTTGCATTTATTTTCTATTTTTTTTGAATAAGGGTTCAAACTTTCTATTAGAAACCAAGGTGACAAAAGAATGTACAATGTCCAACAGGAAAAACATAACCTTATACGAACATACCAGGCCTATCAAATTTTTAACTCAATAAAGGGCCCAAATACTGTATTAATTGGATTTACTAACTAATACACCCGAAACCCAAAAGAATGTTCAAGACCTCTCGGGAGGTAAAAAAGGCAAGACGTCACTTGTCTCCTACTTCATTTACTCCTCTCGAACGAAAGTAAATAAAAGAATCGTTAATGGCGGCGAGGGAGATAAAAGACGTAGCTCTAGTCGGTCTCGTCTACTGTACCAAATCTAAACAAGAAGCAAACCAGAACGCTTCAATTCCTTGTATCAGATCCTCCATGAGAATAAGCAAAAACAGATTAGAGTCTTAAACCCGTAAAGATTAAATCTTTTAGCTTTAAAGAGATTCTAATAGCAAATCTCTTTGTTTTAGGACTCAAGACTGAACTTGGAGGTGAGAAAGCATCATTGTCTCTAATCCATCGATGTCCAGAAGACACTGCCCTTAGATCTAACAGATCTAAGCCAGAGAAGTCACTGTCTTCCATAAAGTTGAAGTCTTTATACTCAGAGATCAGGTCCTCCTTAAGATATAGCCAGTCCTCACAAGCTAAGTCTCTGACTCCCCAATGATATTTACTAGAATCTTTGAATTCAGAAACTAACTCGGTTTGAAATAAAATAGGTCAAGACATCAGTCAAGAGGGCAGCGGAAGACATCAATCTGCTATTGTTTCTGTAATCTTATCACTTACAAACTAGATCAAATAAATATTGTTAATTGTAAATTAAAATAAGAGTTAAAAGAGAGGATGTGAGGTAAATGTAAAGATAATACAGGAACAGGTAACCTGAATCGGGACACGTAGAAACTTGAAGGTAGCAGAGAGAAGGAACAATACATATGATCAAGCCGATGAATCCCCAATTCAGCGTAAGGAGGTATATCCCCATTTCTTTGCTATTATATCAGTCATGCCATTGATGTTCTTAAAATGTTTAGATTTTACCATTCTGATATTCATAGTCTGGTATATTTTTGAGCATATCTGCGAAGTATCATTGAATCTATTATGGAAAATCCTATCATTTCTTTCTTTCCATAAGTGCCAAATACAAACAGAGATAAAAAGTTGGAACAAATCTGAGTTTAGATTTTTTAATTTAGAGATAGAAACAATTTTTTGCAAATCTTCCTTCAGAGTGAAAGAGAACAGACTTTTCGGCGAGCTGAATTTTTTTTTACAATTCCAGTGCCAAACTTTTTCTGTAAAATTTATTTTCTATTTTTAAAGGCTAGTTTCCATTTTTCTACTATTTTCTTCATTAAAATTATATTTAATTAAAATTTATTTATTTATTTTTGTGAATTCACTTTATTTTGTGTTCTTATTTTTATTTATAAATATTTTTCAACTACATAAAAATTCTCCAAAGTTCATTGCATTTATTTTCATATTTTCAAGACTAGTTTGCAAATTTTGCTGTTTTTATTAATTAAATTATATATAATTAATATTTATCTATTTATTTTTGTTTATTTACTAAATTTTCGTGTTTTTATCTGAATTTATATGCATTTTTCAGTTATTTAAAATTGCAAAAAGAATAATGGAAATTTGAAAGGTTTGTGACCCTTTAGTTGCTTAAGTCTCTTGGTTTTCCCACCTTTTCATTTCTAAACTCTTGCATTCATTGATAGCCGACCCTATCTCATTCTTTCAGCTGCATTCTTATTCATTTTTCACATATAGAAACACTTCTCACCTCAAAAATTTCGGTCTCCATCTGAACAAAGGAAATTTGGTAAACTTTCATATTCTTTTTCCATTTTTTTTCTACTTGTTGTTTGATTTTTGCACTTGCCTTCTACCTTCCATGGTTCAGCCCTTGCTCCTCCACCACCATAGCCGCCTCCACCATCACCACATCAGGTCACCATCTCCTCCAGCCCACTGACCAAGCCATGCCGTGGTCATCTATGACTAGATCCACCAAAGTTTATGCAAACACTCCACTTGTTCAACCTAGCCGAGTACCAATCTTGTTCCACCACTCAAACCATCACCTTGGCCGCCACTTGCACCACCATCTCCAACAAATTCCTGACCTGAAACCACTGCCATGTCATCCTACTGACCCCACCAGACCTGGCCGTGACCACTTGCCTTTGGTTGTGGCTTGTTTTGCCATGAAACCATTGTTTTGTTGCCTTGTAGTGTAGTGTCATGCTCATACCTTTGCACATATCTCTCTACTCCTTTATATCCATGCAACGGCTGACCTATGAACCCAAAACCAGATCCAAATACACCCCTTAGCCATAAATTTCAGACCTGTAGCTGAACCATAGGTGGTTGAAAGAAGTGAAATAGCTTTGGATTTGTTTTATGCAGTCATTTCTAACATGTTTTATTGAAATTTTGGGTTGAAAACTTATGCTGTTTGTATGGTTTTGTGTAAATGTTATCAAGGCCATTAGCTTTGGCTCTCCACTCTCAAGTCTTTTTCGTGTTGTCGTGCCTTCATAGTGTCTGTATTGTTTGCTTTGGTAGCTATCTCCAGCTCTGAACAGGTGAGTTATTCTCACCAGACAATATGTACATATATAACTAGTGAATTGACCCCTTTTGAATCTGTAAAATGCATTATCATGTTACACCTGCTATGTTATGATTTTATGATGTTCACCCATGCTTAAACACCTATTATATTATATGTTACTGTTATATTATGTCGTTCTATTATTTTTATCAGTTTATCACACTGCAAATTCCCTTTAGATTAGAATCACTATGGGTTGAAATGATACATACTCGAACGGACTTTAGAATAGGAGAAAATCGTTATGGGCTGAAATGATAGGCCTGAATGATTTTCAATTATTTTCATTTACTTGGGATTGCGGGTTTGAAATGATCAAACCCGGGTATCTTTGTAAATTACGGGTTGAAATGATAAATTACCCGTATCACTTTACCTAGGCTAGAAAATGAAATACAGACCCGTTGTTAAAATATGTTTTTATAAACTTTTTTAAAATATTTTAGAAATGTAAATATTATAATATTTTGATTTAAACTAAATAAAAATGATTTTTGTAAAGCATTATTGATTTTCTAAAAATTTATAAGTGAAATAAATTAATGGAAAAATTAGAAAATTCGAAATGTAAGTTATTTTGGGAAATTTTAATTTGGTGATAATTGGAATTTAAATTAAATATGAAAGGTGATAAATTCATGATAATTTGGATTAAAGTGAATTTAAATGATTTTTATATTATATCAATGATTTTGAATAAAGTTAAAATGTGAAATGAATGAATATTTAAGTTGAAATTTTGAAATATAACTAAAACTGGAAATTTGTGAATTTGGCTTAAAAGTGAATTTTAAGTTAAGTAAATAAAAATGGAATTAAGTTATATTTGGAAAATTAAACTTAACTGTTAAGCTAGAAATTTAATTATAATGAATTTAAAATTGAATGTTGGAATTTAATAAGTGAATTATTATTAAATATTGATTTTTGAATGGAGGTTTAACTTTATAAAATCATGAATATAAGGGTATTTGAACGATTGTTTTAAAAGTGAAATTATATGATTTTATAAGTTAAAAATGATTTATATAAAAATATAATTGTTTGTGAAATTATACTGAATATTTGAAGTTAATTAACTGCATTTCTGAAATGCTATTAATTCTAATGTAAATGGTAATACAACATTTGTAAATGCTGTAGTTGATAATAATGAACCAAATGGCTAAATTTAATTAAAGGCTATTATAGCATTTTTGTAAATGTTATAATGGTTGAATTTAACTAAGTTTATTTGAAACTAATGTAACCCTATTACAACATTTTAAATGCTGTCTTTTGTTAAATTGAACTGTTTTAAATGTGACTTTCCGTAGCATTTTCTAAATGCTGCGAAAGTTGAATTTTCATTGTTTTAATTAATTTAAGTGAACGAATGAACTTTGAAAGATTAAAATTTTGGAAATTTAATAATTTAATTATTAAATATAATAACTTCATTTTTATGATTTAAAATGAAGTAATTTGTTTCGAAATATAAACTACTTTGAAATGTGATATTTTGATATTTCGAAATGGATTTTTGAATGATATTGAATTTTGAAATGATATTTGATTTCGAAGTATAAAATACCATTTTGAAATTTTAACCACGGGATGTATTTAATTTATATTTTAACTGATCCTTAAAGGATGGGCGATCCCAAGCATCCTTTGAGTTATTGTGCATTTCTACTACAGTTCACTTGAGTTGGTTTACATTATATAAGTATATATTGTCCTGATTCGAGTGTTTTGTGTTTTACTTTACGCTCGGGTCAGCCTGAGTATTTACAGCTTAGCTTTGGATTTCTTTTCTGGAGCTAGGAATCGCTGGAGATTCTGCTTGTCTAGTTATCTGTTCCTTTCAGTTCAGTTAATCTATTTCAGCTCTGGTATTATAAACTTCTATGTATTCGAGATTTCTATTGTATATGTTTTCAGACTGATATTATGTATTTGTTTTGAGAGTTTGTTATAGTAGCTTCATGAACTACTGTGGTATTTTAATTTCCGCTGCGAGTTATTCTGATATGTTCTGTGTCTGTGATTCTGTGTATTTGATTTTATTTGCTCCAACTTTTATTACAATCTGTTATTTTGAATTATTCAAGTCAGACATGTGTGGATTATTGTCGATTTGAATGGTCCAAAATAGTGGGTCGTTACACTAGGGCACGCTTATGCTAAGAATGGTAGTAATTAGTCAAATAGAAGTCTAAATCACGGGGATTTGGATATGGGGCGCAACTAGAATTGTTTGGATGAAGGGCCAGTACCAACAACATTTCCCCTATTTTTCTATGGACACACGGTGATCTCGCATTAGCCTGAAGTGAGATGAGGGGCACGCTATGCTGGATATTGGAGGTAATAAGAAGACACAATAGGTGGAGCAAAAGGTAGCATGGGCATGTTGGCAGTTACACGTGGGACTTCCATTCGGATGCTCGGTAATAGCTATGAGTTCCAAGCGCTTAGTATGAGTGTCTTTAGTAGACACCATTGCCTTCTGTGTAGGGAGCTATATATGTCTTCCGGATCCACAGTAGTTGCTCTGTGCATCTTCCGTAGATACCATTGGCTGCTGTGTAGGGAGTTATATAGCGGTCGGTCCATGGTAAGGTTTATGGAGTAGTAGGCCGATAAAAAAGGATAGAATTAGGGTCACATCTATTTAACGGCAAATTTTCTATCGAGTTAGAAAATCATCGAAAAATTTTGAAATAAAAATTACCGCAAGCGCACGGCGTACAATTTTAATACGTGGTGAGTACGGGTCGACCCGTAGGGAATTGTTTTAGATTTTAAAAATAAATTCAATCAAATTAGACCAAAGTGAGAAGAAATTGTTAACTACAAAATGAAGCTAAAACTAGAACTAAAATGTGATTTAAAAACAATTAGACTAGAGAACAATTAAAGGCAAATCCACTCTCATATTTTTGTAAATCAACAAACAAATAATTTATGATCTCTAGTTATGAAATCAAGTGAAATAATTGTTGCATTTATCATAAGTATGGTTTGTTTATGTTATTAATTAACATAACTCAAACCATCAAACTATAATACAATAATTATACCACTTATAAATTCTCATGAAAATGAAGCCAAAGCAAAAGCTATTTTAAGTATGATATATTTACTATTGTAATTAATAAGATAGATCATCAAATTTTGTTTTTACTTTCTTTTCAAAATCAAAAATCCATTAGCAAATGATGATGTAAACTGTGTTTATGTTGAATAAGAATAGCTCACTTGCATAAGCAATATAAGCTATCAAACCCACTTGTATAAACTTACATCAAAATTCAGCTTCATGAAGCACAAGCTAATCATAAATCATAAAAACGTTGAAATTACATAAAGTTAGAGAGCTTCATTACCCCTAAATTGAAGGGGTTTAGCTGCTCATATTTGTTATCATATCAACACATGTAATTTTCAACATTAAAAACAAAAGAAATAGAAACTAAACAAAGGAGGAAATGAGATTAACTATTAAGCTACTTGCATAAAAGAAATAAAAAAACTACACTACTTGCATGAATGTAAATCTAATCTACTAACAAAGGAAAGAAGAGAGCATAGAAGTAAAAATGAACGTAAAAGTAAATAAACACAAGTAGAAAAGAGAAAAGAAAGTGGCTAGGAAGCCATTTTTATTTCATTCAACATAGAGCTTACAACTTTCATTTTGATTTCCTAACTAATTTCAAAGAGTAGAAGATATTTACATGTACATAAGAGGGTTATTTATACATGCATAAAACCCTAATTCCATTTTTAGGGTGCTTCCCAAAATGCCCTTTAGGAAGTGTGGCCACCAAGTAACATTAGCCACTAATTAATCCATCATTAAATGTGCATGAAGCTTTAACCTCCACTTAGTTGTCCATTAGCTTCTAATTGTAGATTTAGGTAAGTGGGTGGGGTCCTCCATGATCATGGTCTTGAATTATTTCCCTCTTCTTTCCTTTGTATTCATTTGTGCATGAATATTTCTTCATGAATCCCTCTTCCATATGCATCAAAATTTCCTATAAAAATCATAAAAATTTCCAAGTAAAAATTCTCAAATTAACACATGAACAAAAATGACCATTTTACCCCTGAATGAAGATGAATATATGTTGATTTGAAAATATTTGAATTTTGGTTTTAAACATGTTAAAATGCCCAAATATGATATTTATTTAAGTAAAAAGAGATATAATATGGATGTAAATATATGCATATTTACGTGCACATCAAATACCCTCACACTTATCTTTTTATTCGTCCTCGAATAAAGGAAACTAAGATAAATCCGTTTTCATAGGGTGCACGATTGCATTGAGCGTATGCAACAAGCTGTTAAACCTCTAGGTGTCCCCAATAGGACGAGTGTTGTCTCGTGAGGGTTTTCAGTAGATACTACCCACAAAATCCGAATGCAAAGTGAAAATATTTACAAAATGCAAGACTTATTTACAATGAGATGAATGCGAGTTTTTGAAAATATTTACAATGAAGGATTTACTTTTAAATCGACACAAATAAGTTAAATATAAGTTTTGGTCATTAACTTCAAAATTTAAGTCATTTACTTATCAAAATTTCCAATAAAAATCAAGTTGTCATAACAGATAGACCATAATTTGGCTAGTTGTTTCGGTTGATAACACAATGTAATTATGAAATTGATCCTTAGCTGATTATCAAAGTTTGTCAAAGTGGTATTCTCATTTCATTTCAATATCAAGTTAAATCAAACAAGTAAAAATAGTGCTTAGATTTCAATTGCTTACTCTCTCTTATTTGAATTTTTTTATTGATATTTATATATGCCTAACTCAGGTAAACTGAGACCAGTTATATTACCCGTTCACTACCTTGTGGGCTGATGTGAGGGGAATACAGAGCGTGGCGAGTGAACACACAAGTGTGAACACTTATCGACTATAGGCGTTTATTAAAAAGAGTTTTTATATACATACACCTAACTCAAATAAACTGAGGCCAGATATACCGATCGTGCATTGCCTTTTGGGCTTACATGAGAATGGTATAAAACATGGCGAGTGAACACACGAGTGTGAACACATGACTCTAGGTGTTAAAAATATATACATATATACAATTTTTTTTATATAACTATTTTTTAAGAAAGAGAGAGTTTTGCAAAATCATCTTAGCACCATTTAACTTAGAAGATAAAAATGTTATATCCTTTAATTTAAATTTACCACTTTTTTAAACAAAAGATTTTCAATTAGAACATACTTCATAATTAACACATATGAACCTTCCTTTATACTAGTTAAACCATTGTTATTTGTAATCAAACTTCATTTTTATTTTTGTTAAGACAAATAAATTTTCAAAAATTTTAATTATTTAACCAAAACTTATACTTATCCTATAGTGTTTTTTTCAAAAATAAATCAAAATGCTAAAAATAAAATGTTTTTGAGATTTAGAAATTTTGAGATTTTTTTTAGTTAAAAGAAAATGAAAATTCAAAAATGCCATGAAAAACTAAAAAAATTGAAAATGAGACTCCCCCCACACTTAATTTTGACTGTGTGCCCACAGTCAATGCATGATATAATGAGTGTAACGGGGAAAATATGTACATATTTACAAAAGAGGGTTAACATTCTTACTAGACGTAGCTTGGTTCATGAAGAATCATGAGCTCCTCCTCTTGGTCACTGGGCAATTCCAAGAAAATGTTTCAAACGATGACCATTAACTTTGAAAATTGATCCATCCCCGAGGTTTTCTATTTCTACGGCACCATGTGGAAAAACAGTTCGTACCACAAATGGTCTGGTCCATCTCGATTTAAGTTTCCCAGGGAATAAATGAAGTCTTGAGTCATATTAAAGAACTTTTTGGTTAGGCGAAAACGTTTTCTTTAGGATTGACTTGTCATGAAAAACTTTAGTTCTTTCTTTGTAAATTTTCTCGTTTTCATACGCGTCGTTCCTAAGTTCTTCTAGTTCGTTGAGTTGTAGTTTTCGGTTTTCGCCAGCATTCTCAAGATCAAAGTTTAAGTACTTAATTGCCCACAACGCTTTGTGTTTGATTTCAACGGGTAAATGGCAAGCTTTACCGCAAACTAAACGAAATGGGGACATCCCAAGGTTAGTTTTAAAAGCAGTACGGTAAGCCCAAAGCGTGTCGGTCAATTTCTGAGACCAATCTTTTCGATTTTGTTGACAGTTTTATCCAAGATTTGTTTTATTTGAGGATTCGAAACTTCAACTTGCCCACAAGTTTGAGGATGATATGAAGTGGATAACTTGTGGGTTATCGAGTATTTCTTCATTAATGTTTCAAAAGATCGATTGCAAAAATGGGTTCCGTTATCACTGATTATTGTGCAAGGTGTGCCGAACCTCGTAAAGATGTTTTCTTTAAGAAATTTCACAACAATTCTATGGTCGTTGGTTTTGCAAGGAATGGCTTTGACCCATTTTGAGACGTAATCAACAACGAGAAGGATATACAAGTTTCCAAAAGAATTGGGAAAAGGTCCCATAAAGTCGATACCCCAAACATCAATGATTTTGATCGTAAGAATGAGGTTTAGAGGCATCATATCTCATCGAGAAATTCGTCCAAGCATTTGACATCAATCGCAAGTTTTGCAAAATTCAAATGAGTCTTTGAAAAGAGAAGGCCAATAGAAACCACACTGAAGCACCTTTTTCGCAGTTTTGACCGAAATGTCCACTGCACGCTTGATCATGGCAAAACGAAAGAACACTCTTGATCTCATTATCCGGAATGCAACATCGGATGATTTGGTTGGGATAATATTTGAACAAGTATGGAACGTCCCAATAGAAATATTTCACTGGAGACATGAATTTGTATTTGTCCTGTTTGGACCAAGATGAGAGAGTTTCTTTAGTGAGTAAGTAGTTCACTATATCAGTGTACCATGGATCGATAGAAATTGAAAGGAGTTGTTCATCGGGGAAGTTTTCATTGATTAGCAAAGAAGATGGTGCATTCAGAAGACGAGATAAGTGATCGGCTATGACATTATCGGATCCTTTTTTGTCTTTGATTGTAAGGTCAAATTCTTGGAGTAAAAGGATCCAACGAATCAAACGGGATTTGGCATCCTTTTTAGCGAAGAGATATCGAAGTGCAGAATGGTTCGTGTACACAATAATGTGTGAACCTATCAAGTATGGTCGGAATTTTTCGAGAGCAAAAACGACAGCTAGAAGCTCCTTTTAGGTTGTTGTGTAGTTGAGTAGAGCATCGTTCAAAGACATACTCGCGTAGTAAATGACATTAAGGATTTTGTTGATGCATTGTCCTAAGACAGCACCAACTGCAAAGTTAGAAGCGTCACACATTATTTCAAACGGAAGATCCCAATTGGGTGCACAAATGATTGGAGAAAAAATGAGTTCGTTTTTGAGACGTTCAAAAGAAGAGACACACTCAAAGTTGACATTGAATGGAACGCCTTTTCCGAGGAGAGTCGTCAAAGGACAAGCGATTTTGCTAAAGTCTTTCACAAAGCGTTGGTAAAAGCCAGCGTGTCCTAGAAATAATCGAATGTCCTTAACAGATTTGGGAATGGGTAGGTTTGCAATTACGTCGATTTTCGCTTTATCTACCTCAATGCCTTTATTTGAGATGATATGCCCAAGGACTATGCCTTGTTTGACCATAAACACTACGCAATAAATGACCTTCTGCAACATTTTTGCAAGGTGTTGCCAGCTAAAATGTTGCGATAGATATAAAATTTTGGTCCTACTGCAACGTTGTATTTATGGTGTTACCTTAGCCATAAAAATGTGTTGCTCTAGCTAAACAAGTGTAACACGATGCAACATTTTTATATAGTGTTGCTATAGATGTATTCAGATTAAAAAATTAATAAAATTAGCAATCCGCGTGAATACGATCCAACGGTCTACATTTAATCTGATTGTTAAACTGGATCACCGCTACAATTTGACACAAATTTTCGTTTTCCCGCTTTACTTTTCATATCATTTTCGTTCTCACCCCCCATTTCCGAAATCCCTAATTTCCAAATCATATTTTCGTTTCTTTTTTTTCTTCCAAAAATCCCTAATTCCCAAATCCTACTAACCGCAGCCCCCAACAAAACTCCACTACCCCACCACCGTTTCTACAGCCTGATTCCGATGGTCATCGAGCACATATCCCGTGGCGATGGAGTTCGGATTTAGTGATGGAAATTGGCGATTGGTGGTTATAATTGGGTTCGCTGCTGCTATTAATTTGCAGAGGAAGTCAAAGTTTGAAGTAGGTCGTTGGTTGGGTTGCGATGCTGCCGATTGAGGGTCAATTGATGGTTGTTGGCAGTTGACTGGTTGAGTATTGTGGTGGTATGGCTGCAGTTACTGGAAATGGCAGTTGTGTATAATGTTCTGTTGATTGAAGCTGGTTCGAAGTGTTGTCGAAGTAGTGTTGAAGTTTGATGGGCAAGTGGTAATTGAGGCTGACAATGGTAATTGAGCGTGCCAGGTGATGTTTTGTTATATTTATGGAAAAGTTGTGAACTTTAACATTGGATTTACATTTACCGACGAATAGGCTTACATGTTTTTGTTGATTGGTAATTGTGGTGATATGCTAGTTCAGCACGAGTTGCCACTTTGTCCTCCTCTTGGCTTATGACTAATTATGTGAACATACTGCTGCTATGATTAGATCTTTGATTACATTCAGTTCCAATCTCAGTATAGATTGCACGTGCTTATACTACAAAGTAGCCAACTAGATTGCAGGCTGCAATTTCATATCCTGATTCAAAATGTACCAACTGTTGTTAAGGGCTGTAGGGGATGTAAGTTGCAGCAGTTTGGGGAGTGGATGGTGGCAGTGTAGAGGTTGAAGTTTGGTAGTATTCAAGGAGAAGGAGTTGATGTCTAGTAGGATGTTTAGATGAGTGAACTGTGGTAATGTATTACTTATTAACACGCAACATGTTCGATGAAATGTCAATTTTTATTTATCATGGTTTCAGGTCTTTTACCAAGGCAGAGCTAAAAGTAAGGTCGGATGATTCAGAAGAAGCCACGAAAGAGTTGCAAAAGTCAATCATCGAGGAGGTGTTCAAATTCGCAGGAGGTGTTCATTTCTGCATCATTTTACGTCGTTTCAAAGAAGGCTCGATCTTCCGAAATCGGATGAATCGGGCGGTGCCCACTTGTTCGACCTAACCGCTGGGACTGCGGTGCCCCGGACCCCGCCGGCGCTGCGCCCGGACCCGCTTCTCGCCTCGCCTTCGGCTCGGCACTCGGCTCGCCTTCGGCTCGGCACTCAGCTCGTCATATATTTGTCAGTGTCGGTGTCTGTATAAATTGAAACTACATATGTAATGAGTGAACTGAGTGATGTAGTGAGGAATATCTGTATATGTGAATATCAGTGTTATATATCATTGAATTGTAAAATAGTGGAGTCGGGAATTTGTACTATTTCAAATATTGAAATAAAATATTTATTTAAATAAATTACTGTTTGAATATCAAATTCTACGCAAAAGCATTTTATTAAATAAATATTTATTTCTATTAAAAAATCAAATATGCTCTACATTGTGGGCCCCACAAATTCAGAAAGTTAATATCTATGGCAACATTTTTGAATGTTGCTACAGATACCTATGGGTGTTGCCATAGACCCAAATAGGGTTCTATTGCAACAATATTACTTATGTTGCCTTAGATAGTCAAAATGTTGCCTTTGAGGTCTAAGGCAACGGCAAAAATTGCATCACCCTAAAAGTGTTGCCATAGACCTATGGCAACATTTTTCGGGCCTGAGCCAACATTTTTTTTGTGTTGCAGTAGGCCATTTATGGCGTAGTGAAAGTGGCATTTTTCCCAATTCAAAGTCAAATGTTTTTCTTTACACCGATTTAGAACCAACTCGAGATGGTGTAAACATTGGGAAAAAGAATCGCCAAAGATTGAGAAATCGTCTATAAAAACTTCTAGAAAGCATTCAATCATGTTGGAAAAGATTCCAACCATGCATCGTTGGAACGTAGCAGGAGCGTTACAAAGTCCGAATGGCATACGTCGATAGTCAAAGGTACCGAATGGACACGTGAAAGTCGTTTTCTCTTGATCTTCGGGAGCGATTGGAATTTGGTTATAGCCGGAATAACCATCAAGGAAGAAGTAGAATTCATGGCCAGCTAAACGTTCGAGCATTTGGTCAATGAAAGCAAGAGGGAAGTGATCTTTACGTGTTGCGGCATTTAGTTTTCGATAGTCAATGCAAACATGCCAACCCGTTTGAGTATGAGTTGGAATAAGTTCGTTTGAATCGTTCTTGACAACGGTTAGCCTAGACTTTTTCGATACAACGTGAATTGGGCTAACCCATGAACTATCAGAAATTGGGTAAATGATTCCATTGTCGAGAAGTTTAAGAATTTCATCACGCACTGCATCTTTCATTTTTGGATTAAGCCTTCGTTGCGCGTCACGAACAGGCTTGGCATCGTCGATTAAATGGATGCGATGTTGAACAATAGCAGGGCTAATTCCCTTTATATCGGAAGTCGATCATCCCATCGCTTCCTTGTTTTTCGAAAGAATAGAAAGTAAGGAGGTTTCTTGATCAAGAGAGAGAGAGTTGCAGAAATTATGACTGGCAACATTTCGTTATCACCTAAGTATGCGTACTCAAGGTGATCGGGAAGTGGTTTGGGGTCCAACTTCGTGAGTTTCTCAATTAAAGAATTGGGTTGAGATTCAGACTCAATTGGAAGTGATTCAAAGTGAAGAGTGTATTCAATTTCGTTGGGGATTTCGTGAAACAATTTTTCGTATTCATCTTTGCGTTCGTCGTTAAGATCAAGTATCTCGTTTTCAAAATATTCGTGAATAGTACTAACTTCCAACTTTTGGTCATGAGGTTCATTTGATTGGCTTTCAAGATTGAAAATGTTGAGATCCAAAGTCATGTTTCCAAAAGAGATTTTCATCGATCCGTTACGACAATTGATTAAGGCATTTGAGGTAGCTAAGAACGGTCGGCCTTAAATCAATGGAATTTGACTCGCGGGATTTGTCACGGGTTGTGTTTCGAGAACGATAAAATCAACGGGGAATATGAATTGCCCTACTTGAATGAGCACGTCTTCGATTTCTTCTATGGGCTTCTTAATGGAACGATCGGCGAATTGAAGCGCAACTTTTGTGGGTTTGAGCTCATCTAAGCCTAATTGTTCGTACACAGAGTATGGAATCATGTTGACACTTGCACCTAAGTCTATTAAGCATTTGTTAATCGTCTTATCTCCAATTGTACACGAAATCGTAGGGCAGCCAGGATCTTTGTATTTTACGGGCATGGATTGGGACAAGACTTCACTCAAACTGGCGGCTAAGAAGACTTTTTTTGGGCACTTGAGTGTGTCGCTTTTGGGTACACAAGTCCTTAAGAAATTTCGCGTACGTGGGGACTTGCTGAACGATGTCAAGAAGCGGAATGTTAACTTTGACTTGTTTAAAAATTTCCAACATCTTTTCCATTTGGTCCAAGTGTTTCTTTGGTCGAAGACAATGTGGAAATGGAACATGATACTCGGTAGGTGGGTCTACTCGAGTAGAAGAAGTATTTTGATTGGCATTCGATTCAACGTTTGGCTCCATGTTCTGTTCAGATTCGTTCATTGTTTTAGAAGTGTCGAGAGAGGTTTTCGGTAAATCTTTTGGGTTATCGACTTGATTATCGATTTGTTTACCGGAACGTAGAGTTGTGATAGCATTCAATTGGGTGACGTTGCTATCTTGAACAACATGGGCCTAATTTGAATTTACGTTTTGACTTCTGGGATTTGGAAGGGGCTGACTTGGGAATGTTCCTCATTCGCGTTCACTTACAGACGTGGCTGATTGACTCATTTGCATTTCGAGTTTTGCAATTGATTGGTTTGTGTTTTGCATATATGAGGTCAATAAATTTTGCAAATTGCTGTTTGATTGAAGGCTTTGAGTAGTTGCTGTAACAACCCAAGATTTTTGCAAATATTTTTAAATTTGATTTTATTTCAAAATTTTATTTTTAAAACATTTTAAAAGTGTAGTTGTAATTTTCCAATATTAGTTGTATTTTATTTACAATTTTTAATTCTAGTTTCAATTAAATAAAGTATTTTCTTCATTTATTTTCTATTTTTCCTAAGATTATTTATTTATTTTCATTTCTACTTTATTTTGTTTTAATTTTTATTTTTTTAATTGATTTTTATTTGTTTATATTGAATTAAAATGAATTGGAAATTCAAAGAGACTAAAGGCTTTTAAAACTTGTGACTTTTCAATGCCTAGTCCTTTCACATGCTTTGGCCATTCAAAGCATCTATTGTAGCCGTGATTTTTATTTGTTATTCACGTGAAAACTCCTCATTCTCATCATCATTCACGGCATAGCATTTCAGGAAAAAAAAATAAGGCAAGCAATGGCTTCTTTTTTTCTACTTTCTCTCTTCTTTTTCTTTGTATTTTTTTGCTTGATCTCTTTAGCTTTGCTCGGCCACCATCTATATTCTCCTCCACTGACCACCACCATCACCATCCCCTCCTCATCAACGGCCAACAACCCTCCCACCCCCTCTGTCCAGTCATGGCCGTGACCACCTAGGTAGGCTATCACCACAAAACTTTGCATAAACTCCAAAAAAATTACATAGCCAAGCCAAATATTCAACATCCCCTTCATTTTTGACTATAGCCACACCCTTAGCCACCACCACCAGCAAGTACACCACCTCTAGCCATCACCAGACCTGTACCTGACCAAGGCCGAGCCATATTGACCATAGGCCGAGCCTATGTTGCACCAAAACCCCTCTCTTTGCCTTGTCCCTTTGTATTCCATGCTTGCAAACTCCAACCTCTTCATATTCTTGACTTAGCCATGAATTTGTGATCCAAACCAGAACCATTTCCACATGAAACCATGTCATGGCCGAGCCATAAGCATGTATGGCCGAGCAAATATTGAATTATGGTCAAGCAAAATTGATTGAAAAGCTTGGTGATGTCTTTTGTAAATTCTATTTCCATTTTTGTTCCAATAAATTTTGGTATTGTATTTATATTTATATTTTGCTTTGTTTTGTTGCTGAATACAAGATTGATATCATGGCTATCTCTCCACTCAAATCAAAAGTTGTGCTTTCTGGATTTTTGTTTGTGTGTTTGATTTGCTAACTCCAGCGTGAAAAGGTGAGTATTCACACATGACATTTATACTTATATAATTTGTGAAGTGACAACAAGTGAATGTGTAGAAACTATTATATCATGTTATACCTGCCTGTGATGTAAATTATATGATGTTAAACCCTATTATAAACTTGTCACATCATCTGCTATGTTATATTATGTTATACTGTTTATTTATTTCTTTTTCTCACACTACAAGTTCCATGTAGAATAGAATCACTATGGGTTGAAATGGTGCATACCCGAATGGACTTTAGAATAGGGAAAAATCATTACGGGCTGAAATGATAGGCCTGGGTGATTTTTATTCATTTTTATTAACTTGGGATTGCGGGTTTGAAATGATAGAACCCGGATTTTTCTTTGTAAATTACGGATTGAAATGATATATTATCCGTATCACTTGACTTAGGTTAGAAAATATTATACAGACCCGTGGTTATTTTATATATTTTCTAGAAAATTTTAAGTATTTTTAAAATGTAAAAATATGATAATTTGATTTAAATTGAATTTAAAATGATTTAATAAAGTGATAATGATTTTTCTATGTATTAAAAATGTTAAATAAATGAATAGAAAAATTGTGATTTAAACATAACTTAATTTGAAAATTTGTGATTTGATTTTTTTATGGAAGTTTAAGTTAATTAAATAAAAATGGAAATTAAGTTTTATTTTGAAATGAAAATTTAAATTTAAGTGTTAAAGTAAATTGTTAAAATTGCAAAGAATGGGAATATTGTACACTTGAATTTAATAAGCGAATTATTGAAAAATTTGATAATTATTGTAAAATTTTCCTTTATAATATTTTAAATTAGAGGGTATTTAAATGTACATTTTTGAAGTGGAAAAATATGATTTTTATAAGTAAAAATGGTTAAAATTGAAGTTTAATTATTTCTGGAATTTTTGGTATAAATCTGGAAATTCTTTTAGTAGCACTTCAGAAATGCTATCGTTTCTGGAATTAACATAAAATCTGAAGTAAATGATACTGCAGCACTTTGTAAGTGCTGTGGTTGATGCAAATGAACTAAAGGCTAACTAACTAAGGGCTACTGCAGCACTTGATAAGTGCTGTGGTTGCGAAGAGAAAATCTAAATCTGAAATTAATTAAAAGAGCTACAGTAGCACTTGATAAGTGCTGCAGTTTGCTGAATGAGATTTTTCAATTGTAACTGAACTACTACAGCAGTTTTTAAATGCTGTCTTTGCTGAAATGAATTATTTTCAAATATAACTTACCGCATCATCTTCTAAGTGCTGCGAAAGTAGAAATTTCAATGTTTTAAAGTATTTAAGTGAATAAATGAGCCCAGAAAAGGCTAAATTTTTGGGAATTGAATATTTGATTTGAAAGTATGATGAATTTACTTTTAAATGGTTTAAATGATGTATTTTGATTTGAAAAATAAACCAATTTAAATTGTATAACCACGAGTTATAATAACGATTGGTTGTTAAAGAGACCGGGATCAGATATGGACATACTCTCTGTCAATACCGAAAACCACTTTAACAACTGTGTATGCGGTGGAGATTCCAGAATGAAGTAGGATGGTGGCAACGATCCTATTGTGGTATGAACGTGGACCGAACTCCCGTGAGTTGGCATAAGGTGGCTAAAACAGGAGCGATCGACGGGCCAATGAGGTAGCACCTCTGATCGGACACACTTCTTCGATACCATTCTATTACTTTTGTGATTGATTGGGTGCACCCCTTAATTTTAGGAGTGTGGCTCGAGGTGGGCGGTAGTGGCTGCTATGCGTTTCCACCAGCCCGGATGCGTAATTGGTATATCTACCCTGGCATTGCCTTGTTGTGCCGTGTCACCTACCATATCGAACTTTACTACGAGTTGGGATTTGTGCCGTAGCCTGCGGAGTATTGAGGGTAGCCCCCGATCTGGGAGTATGCTAATACTGGATAGACTACTGGGACTATTACGTGTTAAGGGAAATATTGGGTCACTCCTTAATGCTATTTTAAAGTAAGATTATTTTATATTTAGACATTATTATAATAGCGAATATTACTACATAGTAGATAGTTTAACGGATCCTTAAAGAATGGGCGATCCCAAACATTCTTTAAGTTACTTGTGTATTTTATTACAGTTCACTTGAGTTGGTTTACATTGTATAAGTATGTATGTCCTGACTCGAGTGTTAGTGTTTTATTTACACTCGGGTCAGCCTGAGTATCAGCTTTGGATCTCACCTTCTGGAGCTAGGACTGCTAGAGATCATCTTTTATCTAGTTGCTATCTATTTCCATTCAGTATTTCTATGTCAGCTTTGTATTAGAGACATATGTATTTGGGATTTATACTGTACTTGTTTCAGACTTCTGTTGTATCTATTTTTCAGACTATGTATTTTGAATCTGTTTTGAGATTTTGTATTGTAGTGGCTTCATGAACCACTATTTATTTTATTTTCCGCTGTGAGTTATTCTGATATTCCGTGTCTGTGATTCTGTGATTGGTTTTATTTGCTCCAAATTTTATTACAATCTGTTATTTTGCATTATTCAAGTCTGACATGTGTGGATTATTGTTGATTTGAATGGTCCAAAATAGTGGGTCGTTACATTTGGTATCAGAGCTTTTGTTTTTAGGCAAACCTTAGCCTAAGGAGCAAAAACTCATTAGAGATTGGGTAGAAATACCCTAGAATGAGTGAAATCAACCTCATAATCATTTCTTTGTGAGAGAACGTATTTTCAAAGTATAAAGTGATTTTAAAATGATTTTTCAAAGGATTTGTTCAAAGATTATTTTGATATAAAATTTTCTTGTTTTAAAAGCAAATTTTCTAAACTTCCTTCTTTTCGTATCTACCTTGTTAGAAATTTCTTTAATTAGGATATTCATCCAAGTGATTTTATCTTGTCTTATCTTATCTTTGTCTTCTCGTTACCTTTGTCCTAAAATTCATTCTTGATTTTCAGGATGAATCGTGGAAATGCCAGAGGTAGGGGTCGTGGTATCGCCCCAGCTTCTCAACCTACTGCACCTGTTAGGTTTACTGTTCTCTGTAAGGAATTCTCTCAACTTGGTGGTACCAAGTTTACCGGTTCAGAGAGCATTATTGAAGCCCAGCAATGGTTACGGAGTTTAGAGAGGATCTTTACCGGTCTTGAAATTTCTGATGCCCAGAAGCGTCAATTAGCAGCTTGGCAGCTGCAAGAGTCAGCCTTGGATTGGTGGGAGTCTGTTACAGCTCACACTAACGAGGATGATATTTCATGGGAGCAGTTTAGGTTTCCTTTGGGTTATCTTGAATTTTGTTCCCATTTCCTTTCTTTTGAATCTATCTTAAGTTTTATTTCTGTATCTTCTTTCCAGGGAGGCTTTTGTGGCAAAATGGATGCCCAAAGCCGGGAAATCTCAGCTTTATCATGAGTTTATGGATCTCAAGCAGGGTACCATGTCCTTTTCAAAGTATGAGCAGAAGTTCAACGAACTTTACAAGTTTGGTCCTGGCCTTACTGACACCCAACTTAAGAAGAATGAGAAGTTCATAGCTGGAGCTCGCCCAGAGTTCTACGATCGTCTCATTTCTCATGTTCATGGCACTTTCACCGAGCTTATGGATATGGCAATTCGTTATGAGAACCCTACTTCCAAGGGTCCTGCTGTTGCTAGTGCTCCTTCATCTCAGTCTTCCTCTGCTAACTCTAAGAAGAGAAACCCAAATTTCCATCAGTAGAAGAAGAATTGGCTCAAGAATCCGGGTCTGGAATCTTCATCTTCTCCTTCTCAGAGGCAGCCTATCGACCTATCTACCATTACCTGTTTCAAGTGTGATCAGAAGGGACACTATGCTAATAGTTGCCCTGCTTCAGTTGGCGCTGCTGTTCCTCCACCTCAGAATACCATAAACAACCTCTATCATGTCTGTCTGCAGCCTGATCATTTTAAGAATGATTGTCCTTTGTATCAGAAAGGCAAGCCATCTGGTATTTTTGCTGTTACTTCTGCTTCTTCACCTGCTGCACCTGCTCCTGCTCCTAGTGATGACCAAGGTACTCTTCAGGGCACCTTTTCTTTATTTCATCATTCTGTTCATGTTTTATTTGATACTGGAGCTTCACATAGTTTTATTTCTATGGCTATTTGTGATAAGTTTGAGCATCTCCTTTCTCCTGAGTATGCTTCTGTTCCTTTATGTGGTTCAAATCCTATTGGGGGTCCCGCAAATCTTAATAGGATTTTTAAGCAAGTGAGACTCTTCTATTATGGCCATAAATTTTCTGGTGATTTCTATGTTCTTGGTTTCGATGCTTTTGATTTGTTGCTTGGAGGTGATTGGATTAATAGGCATGATGCTCGTATCTCTTGTAAATCCCGAATTGTTTCTCTTGAGGATGATCGGGGAGATCCTTTGGTTATTTAGTGTCGTATGCCTCATAATTATGCGGGCAGCTTTATTTATTCTCTGGATTCTTCTCCTGTTGATCTTCAGTCGACTCGTGTGGTCAAACTTTATCCCAATGTATTTGGTGAAGTCACTGCTTTACCTCCTAAGCGGGAAATCGATTTCCATATTGATCTTATTCCTGGAGCTCGACCTATAGTTCTTCCTCGTAGAAGAATGGTACCTCGTGAGAAGGTTGAGTTGGGAAAGCAAATTAAGGACTTGTTCTCTAAAGGTTTGATCAGACTTAGCCATTCAGAATGGGGAGCAGCGGTGGTTTTCGTCACTAAGTCCGATGGTTCTCTCCGGATGTGTGTTGATTATAGGGAGCTGAACAAGCTCACTATGAAAAACAGATATCCAATGCCTCGTATCAATGATATGTTTGATCAGCTTTATGGTGCCACTGTTTTCTCTCAGCTTGATCTTGCCACAGGTTTTCACCAGCTCAGAGTTGCTGAGGAAAGTATTCCCAAGACTGCTTTCCGTACTGAGAATGGGTTTTTTGGATGGTCTTGCTTTCTTTGTTGATTAGATGAATCGTGTTTTTCGTGATGTGCTTAATAAATTTGTTCTTGTCTTTGTTGATGATATTCTCATTTTCTCTAAGTCTGAGGAAGAACATGAGTCGCATTTTAAATCTGTTCTTGAGACTCTTAGAAATCATCAGTTGAAGGCTAAATTTTCTAAATGTCATTTCTGGAAGGACGAAGTCCGATTCCTCGGGCATATTGTTTCTGGTAATGGAGTTTCTGTTGATCCAGTCAAGATCGCTGCGATCAATGTAAGTCTTTCTTTCCTTCTCTTTCCTTGTTTCATTCAATTTATTCTATCTTTCTAGTTGTCCTTATTTATCCCTATTCTGTGCAGGATTGGGAAACTCCTAGAACTCCAACTGATATTCGTAGTTTTCTGGGCTTTGCTGGTTATTATCGGAGATTCATTGAGAATTTTGCTCGGATTGCTGCACCTCTCACCGCTTTGACTCGAAAGAATGCTAAGTTTATCTGGAGTGATGAGTGTAAAGCTGCATTCAGTGAGTTAAAGCACAAGCTTACTTCCGCACCAGTTCTTACTATTCCAAATGGAAATGAGGGATTAACGGTGTACACTGATGCTTGTCATGAAGGTTTGGTAGCTGTGCTGATGCAGGATGGGAAGGTCATTGCTTATGCCAGTCGTCAGTTGAAGACCCATGAAGCCAATTATGCTGCTCATGATTTGGAATTGCTTGATATTGTTTTTGCTTTGAAGCTTTGGAGGCATCATCTTTTAGGTACTAAGTTTGAGCTCTTCACATATCATCAGTCTTTGAGGTATATTTTCACTCAGAAGGATTTGAATCAGAGACAAGTTAGGTGGTTAGAGTTTCTTGCTTCTTATGACCTTGACATCAACTATACCCCTGAGAAAGCTAATGTTGTGGCAGATGCTTTGAGTCGGAAGAAGGCTATGTTGTGTCAGCTGGTTGTTTCTTCTCCTCTTTTGGATCGTATCATGGCTAAGCAGGATGAGGATGAGATGCTTAGATTGATGAAGGAGAATGTTCGTAGCAGAGTTGGTAGTAGTAGTCTTGATGGAAGTGGAGCTCAGATCGATGATAGAGGTATTTTGAGGATTAATAATAGGATTTGTGTCCCGAATGTTGATGGATTGAGACAAGAGTTACTTCGGGAAAATCATCGATCCAGACTTTCTATTCATCCAGGATTGACCAAGATGTATAAGGATATGAAGAAGTTGTACTGGTGGAGAGGTATGAGGCGTGATATCTCCATTTTTGTTAGTAGGTATGCGACTTGTCAGCAAGTCAAGGCAGATCATCAGAAGACCCCTGGTTTGTTGCAGCCTCTTGAGATTCCCAATTGGAAGTGGGAACATGTTTCTATGGATTTCATTGATGGATTACCGAGGACTAGGAGGGGTAATGAGAGTATTTGGGTTATTGTGGATAGACTGACCAAGTCTGCTCATTTCATTCCAGTCAAGTCTACCCGTTCTGCTTCTAGCTTGTCTGAGATCTACATGAGAGAGAATGTTCGTCTCCATGGTGTTCCTCTCAGTATTGTTTGTGATCGTGATCCTATCTTTACTAGCCAGTTTTGGAAGGCTTTTTAGGAATCTTTGGGTACTCATCTGAATTTGAGCACTGCTTACCATCCACAGACCGACAGTCAAACGGAAATGGTGAATCAGATTCTAGAGGATCTTCTTCGTGCTTGTGTGCTTGATTATGGAGGATCTTGGGAAGATCATCTCCATCTTGTAGAATTCACCTATAACAATAGTTATCAGGTATAATCTCAATCTTCTGTTTTAATATTACCTTAATCTTTTATCTATCTCATTTCTATCTTCGAATTCAGGCTAGCATTAAAATGTCTCTGTTTGCTGCTCTTTATGGACGACCTTGTAGATCTCTATCTTGCTGGATTGAATCCGGTAATCATTTGGTTCTTGGTCCTGATGTGATTTTGGAGGCTTCTGAGAGAGTTGAGGAGATTAGGAGGAAGATGAGGATTGCTCAGGATAGGCAGAAGAAGTATGCTGATTGTCGTAGGCGGAGTTTGGAGTTTGCTGTTGGTGATTTGGTTTTCCTTAAGGTCTCTCCCTTAAGGAATGTCATTCGATTTGGTCGTAGAGGGAAGCTTTCTCCTAGGTTCATTGGTCTGTTCCGCATCTTGGAGAGGATTGGTTCTTTAGCTTATCTTCCGGATTTGCTTGAGAAGTTCTCTGGAGTGCATAATGTATTCCACGTCTCGCATCTTTGTCGCTATCTGCATGATCCATCTCTTATTGTTCAGCCTTCTGCTTTCGATAGTTTGGATATAGAGCCTAATCTGACTGTCGAGAGGAATCCACTTCGTATTGTCGACAGAGGTACGAAGCAGCTAAGAAGGAAAACTGTTAGTCTGGTCAAAGTACAGTGGAGTGCCGATGATCGAGACTGTACCCGGGAGACGGAGGAGAGCATTCGTGCTTCGAATTTGGAATTTTTTGTTTCACGTACTATTTGCTTTTCTATCTTGTTTTTCTTTGTTTTCCTTGTTTCGTTCTTTTCGGGGACGAAAAGATTTGAGTGGGGGAGAGTGTAACAACCCAAGATTTTTGCAAATATTTTTAAATTTGATTTTATCAAAATTTTATTTTTAAAACATTTTAAAAGTGTAGTTGTAATTTTCCAATATTTGTTGTATTTTATTTACAATTTTTAATTCTAGTTTCAATTAAATAAAGTATTTTCTTCATTTATTTTCTATTTTTCCTAAGACTATTTATTTATTTTCATTTCTACTTTATTTTGTTTTACTTTTTATTTTTTTAATTGATTTTTATTTGTTTATATTGAATTAAAATGAATTGGAAATTCAAAGGGACTAAAGGCTTTTAAAACTTGTGACTTTTCAATGCCTAGTCCTTTCACATGCTTTAGCCATTAAAAGCATCTATTGTAGCCGTGAGTTTTATTTGTTATTCACATGAAAACTCCTCATTCTCATCATCATTCACGGCATAGCATTTCTAAAAAAAATATGGTAAGCAATGGCTTCTTTTTTTCTACTTTCTCTCTTCTTTTTCTTTGTATTTTTTTGCTTGATCTCTATAGCTTTGCTCGGCCACCACCTATATTCTCCTCCACCGACCACCACCATCACCATCCCCTCCTCATCCACGGCTAACAACCCTCCCACCCCCTCTGTCCAGTCATGGCCGTGACCACCTAGGTAGACTGTCACCACAAAACTTTGCATAAACTCCAAAAAATTACATAGTCGAGCCAAATATTCAACATCCCCTTTATTTTTGACCACGACCACACCCTTAGCAACCACCACCAGCAAGTACACCACCTCTAGAGATCACTTCAGCCATCACTAGACCTATACCTGACCAAGGCCGAGCCATATTGACCATAGGCCGAGCCTATGTTGCACCAAAACCCCTCTCTTTGCCTTGTCCCTTTGTATTCCATGCTTGCAAACTCCAACCTCTTCATATTCTTGACTTATCCATGCATTTTTGGTCCAAACCAAAACCATTTCCACATGAAAACATGTCATGGTCGAGCCATAAGCATGTATGACCGAGTAAATGTTGAGTTATGGTCAAGAAAAATTGATTGAACAGCTTGGTGATGTCTTTTGTAAATTTTATTTCCAGTTTTGTTCCAATAAATTTTGGTATTGTATTTATATTTATATTTTGCTTTGTTTTGTTGCTGAATACAAGATTGATATCTTGGCTATCCCTCCACTCAAATCAAAAGTCGTGCTATCGTGCTTTCTAGATTTTTGTTTGTGTGTTTGATTTGCTAACTCCAGCGTAGAAAGGTGAGTATTCACACATGAAATTTATACTTATATAATTTGTGAAGTGACAACAAGTGAATGTGTAGAAACTATTATATCATGTTATACCTGCCTGTGATGTAAATTATATGATGTTAAACCCTGTTATAAACTTGTCACATCATCTGCTATGTTATATTATGTTATATTGTTTATTTATTTCTGTTTCTCACATTGCAAGTTCCCTGTAGAATAGAATCACTATGGGTTGAAATGATACATACCCGAACGGACTTTAGAATAGGAAAAAATCATTACGGGCTGAAATGATAGGCCTGGGTGATTTTTATTCATTTTTATTAACTTGGGATTGCGGGTTTGAAATGATAGAACCCGAATTTTTCTTTGTAAATTACGGATTGAAATGATATATTATCCATATCACTTGACTTAGGTTAGAAAATATTATATAGACCCGTGGTTATTTTATATATTTTCTGGTTAATTTTAAGTATTTTTAAAATGTAAAAATATGATAATTTGATTTAAATTGAATTTAAAATGATTTAATGAAGTGATAATGATTTTTCTATGTATTAAAAATGTTAAATAAATGAATAGAAAAATTGTGATTTAAACATAACTTAATTTGAAAATTTGTGATTTGATTTTTTTATGGAAGTTTAAGTTAATTAAATAAAAATGGAAATTAAGTTTTATTTTGAAATGAAAATTTAAATTTAAGTGCTAAAGTAAATTGTTAAAATTGCAAAGAATGGGAATATTGTACACTTGAATTTAATAAGCGAATTATTGAAAAATTTGATAATTATTGTAAAATTTTCCTTTATAATATTTTAAATTAGAGGGTATTTAAATGTACATTTTTGAAGTGGAAAAATATGATTTTTATAAGTAAAAATGGTTAAAATTGAAGTTTAATTATTTCTGGAATTTTTGGTATAAATCTGGAAATTCTTTTAGTAGCACTTCAGAAATGCTATCGTTTCTGGAATTAACATAAAATCTGAAGTAAATGATACCGTAGCACTTTGTAAGTGCTGTGGTTGATGCAAATGAACTAAAGGCTAATTAACTAAGGGCTACTGCAGCACTTGGTAAGTGCTGTGGTTGCATAAAGAAAATCTAAATCTGAAATTAATTAAAAGAGCTACAGTAGCACTTGATAAGTGCTGCAGTTTGCTGAAATGAGATTTTTCAATTGTAACTGAACTACAACAATAGTTTTTAAATGCTGTCTTTGCTGAAATGAATTATTTTCAAATATAACTTACCGCAGCATCTTCTAAGTGCCACGAAAGCTGAAATTTCAATGTTTTAAAGTATTTAAGTGAATAAATGAGCCCAGAAAAGGCTAAATTTTTGGGAATTGAATATTTGATTTGTAAGTATGATGACTTTACTTTTAAATGGTTTAAATGATGTATTTTGATTTCAAAAATAAACCAATTTAAATTGTATAACCACGGGTTATAATAACGATTGGTTGTTAAAGAGACCGGGATCGGATATGGACATACTCTCTGTCGATACTGAAAACCACTTTAACAACTGTGTACGCGGTGGAGATTTCAGAATGAAGTAGGATGGTGGTGACGATCCTATTGTGGTATGAACGTGGACCCGACTCCCGTGAGTTGGCATAAGGTGGCTAAAACAGGAGCGATCGACGGGCCAATGAGGTAGCACCTCTGATCGGACACACTTCTTCGATACCATTCTATTACTTTTGTGATTGATTGGGTGCACCCCTTGATTTTGGGAGTGTGCCTCGAGGTCGGCGGTAGTGGCTGCTATGCGTTTCCACCAGCCCGGATACGTAATTGGTATATCTACCCTAGCATTGCCTTGTTGTGACGTGTCACCTACCATATCGAACTTTACTACGAGTTGGGATTTGTGCCGTAGCCTGTGGAGTATTGAGGGTAGCTCCCGATCTAGGAGTATGCTAATACTGGATAAACTACTGAGACTATTACATGTTAAGGGGAATATTGGGTCACTCTTTAATGCTATTTTAAAGTAAGATTATTTTATATTTAGACATTATTATAATAGCGAATATTACTACATAGTAGATAGTTTAACGGATCCTTAAAGAATGGGCGATCCCAAACATTCTTTAAGTTACTTGTGTATTTTATTACAGTTCACTTGAGTTGGTTTACATTGTATAAGTATGTATGTTCTGACTCGAGTGTTTTTGTTTTATTTACGCTCGGGTCAGCCTGAGTATCAGCTTTGGATCTCACCTTTTGGAGCTAGGACTGCTGGAGATCATCTTTTATCTAGTTGCTATCTATTTCCATTCAGTATTTCTATGTCAGCTTTGTATTAGAGACATATGTATTTGGGATTTCTACTGTACTTGTTTCAGACTTCTGTTGTATCTGTTTTTCAGACTATGTATTTTGAATCTGTTTTGAGACTTTGCATTGTAGTGGCTTCATGAACCATTATTTGTTTTATTTTCCGCTGCGAGTTATTCTGATATTCTATGTCTGTGATTCTGTGATTGGTTTTATTTGCTCCAAATTTTATTATAATATGTTATTTTGCATTATTCAAGTCTGACATGTGTGGATTATTGTCGATTTGAATGGTCCAAAATAGTGGGTCGTTACAGTTGTTTTAGCCAACATTTCAAGAGTTTTCTCAAGTGAACTTAAAAGTTTATCATCTTAGGGAGGATGAGCTGAATTTGGTTGAAAATTTGATTGTTGTGGTTGATTATGTGACGGACTCGCAAAGTTTGGTTGAAAATGGTTGGGCTAAAAGGGAGGATTCGAAGCATTATTCGAGAAAGCTCGAAAATTGGGACGAACCGTATTCGTGTTGGGATTGTTTTGGTTCCAAGAAAAATTTGGATGATTTCTCCAACTTGGGTTGTACGTTGGAGAAAACAGGTCATTTTTGGGTTTATTGAAAGCATTGATTTGTTCGACAGAATTGGGATGCTGATCGACTATATGATTAGGATCGTTGCATTTATAACACATCGGTTGGGAAGCTTGGTTCATTTGATTCGATGAGAAAACGTTATCAAATTTTTTAATCATTGCGTCGATCTTAGCTTCCAAAGCAAAAGATGATCCTATCGAGTGTGCACTAGATTGTGAGTAAATTGATTTTTCGTTCGAACGTTCCCATAGGGACGACTTTTCGGTGAGGTTTTCAAGAATTGCCAAGCATCGTCGTGATGTTGGGCAAGAAAATTGCCTTGGCACATTGATCCGAGCCTGGTTCATGAGCTGTTTTTGAGTCCATCGTATAAGATTTGGAAAATCGTTCATTTTTCAAAGTTATGGTGTGGACATTTTATCAAAAGCTCTTTGAATCTTTCAAAATATTCTCTGAATGGTTCTCCTTTGAATTGATGAAAATTTACAATTTCATTTCGAATTCTACTCATTCTTTCCAAGGGGTAGAATTTTTTTAAGAAAGCTTTTACAAATTCTTCCCACATTTTAATTGAGTTCGATGGTAAGCTGTACAATAATTTTTCAACGTAATCTATAAGAGCAAATGGGATTAATCGAAGTTTGATTCCGTCATCAGAAAGTTGTTGGAGTTTAATGGTTGCACAAACTTTTTCGAATTTAGTCAAAAAGATGTTTGGGTCATCGTGTTTGAAATTGCCAAATTTTGGAAGCATGGCAATATGGTTCGAGTGAATTTCGAAATGGTTACCCGTAGGGGCGGGTAATGTGATGCAAGATGGAATAGAAACTCTATCGGGAAAGATTCTATCCATAAAAGTTCGAGGGGCATTCTCGTTCTCCATTTCAAGAGTATCGTCTATTCGAGTTAAATGATTGGTTGTTGAGTCGCGAGTCCAACGATTTGTTGTTGTGCCACGAGTCCAAGTACTCATGCACAAGAGAAAGTCGATAAGAGAAAGAAGTTAGAATCGAGTTTAGTGAATGAAAGAAGATTTGAAAAACGAAGTGAAAAATTGTTTTTTTAGGAAGAAAAATATTTACCAAGTGAAATTTATTTTCAAAAGAGAAGTTTAATTTTTGTGCTTTCGAAATTTTTATATGTTTTTTTGTTTTTGTAAATTTTTTCGTGTTTTCGAATTTTCAAATATTTACCGAAAGGATTTTTGTTTTTAGAAAATGGAAATTTGATTTTTTTTGTTTTTGAAAAGATTTTTTTGTTTGAATTTTTGTTTTTGATTGAAAATTTTCAAAGGAAAGGAAAAAAGGATTTTTTTTGGATTAAAAACTAAGTTAAGTAAAATTTACAATTTTTTTTTGCATTTTGGATTTTTTTTAAATATGCATGAACTAATGCAACTAAATGAATGCAAAGGACTTGATTACAATTTTCTGTCCTTAGTAGCTCCTAACCCAAAATTTTGTAATCACACTTTGTCTTAAATCAACAAAAATATTTCTCAGCCAGGTAACAGACAGGGGTTATCGGTGCACCACGAATCACCATAGCAATGCAGCCGAAGGTTTAAGTACCTTCAGAGGAACAACCACTATAATTTTTACGAATCACCGTAATATTTATAAATGGTTATTACTCTACCGTGGCCTAGACACCAAGAAATAAAATTGTTCAAAGAAAACAATTGTGAAGATACAATTAAGCCCTAGATGAGCTCGCGACACCCTTAAGTCGAATGTCTAACCTTTATTATTAGTCAAATTCTACGATGAAATGCGATTTGTGGGCTAAGGAAAGGGTGATGAAATGCCTCACCTTATGTGAATTGGGGTATTGCTCTTAGAAAATAAAACAAGATGAGATGAATGCAAAACAAAAATTAAACGTGAATTTACAATGCAACTAAAATGAAGTTTGTTTTTGTTTTTGGATTTTTTTATGTGTATAAATGCAAATGCAAGCAACCAACAATGCAGTTAAAATAAACCAGAGATGAAAGTACAATACCAGAGCGTGCAGATTATTAGCAATTTTTTTTAAGCGGCGATTTTTTTATGCAAGCAAGCAAAGCAATTTTTTTTGACAAGCTAATATTGCCACCTGTAACCTGAAACTAAACACGATATATACAGTTTTTTATATCAAAGAAGCAACTAAAACAAATTTAAAACAAAACAACTAAAATTAAACAAAATTAATATTTTTTAAGGAGAGAACAAAACAAATCTAGAAGAAAGAAAACTCTCTTTTTTTTTTAATTTTGGAAGGACTAAAAAAAATAGCTTAACCAATTTTTTTTAACTACACATGGGCACGACCCAATTTAAAATCTCATAAAAAAGGAAAGAATGATTCAGCGAATAGATATGTGCAACATAATTTAGAACAATAATAAATTCGCGAATACACAACCAATTTGTGAATTCACTTCCTATCCAAGTTCCTAATCCAATTCCTGAATTCACAAATTCAAAACAAAATAGAAATTCAAATGGGTTTAGATGAGGCAATTGGCAGAAGTGACGAAATTTTGGTCGCACGTGGAGGATTGTGGTGAGGCTGCAGCTTGCGGTGGTCGATGAGGCTAGAGGTGACTTTGAGTGGATTGCGGATTAAAGCATTTGACTTGCGAGGTTAGATTGAAGTTGGCGATTTGGGTATGAGGAGTGTCGCGGTTGAAGTCACGAATTGATTTGGGGATTGGGATCGGTTGCCGTGGTTTGCGACCTCATGGTCTTTGAAGTGATTTGAGGATTGTCGCGAATTGCTGGAGTTGTTCTCGACGAGGAGTTTTGGAAGGTAAGTCGTGGTTGAGGTTGTATTGTAGAATTTCTGTTGTTGTTGTGGCTTCAGCTATGTCGAAGTTGTGCAATATAGTGGCAAGGTGGGTTGAGTGTATATGGGGTAATGAAGTTTGGGTTGGAAGTACAGACTGGTGAAGAATGCTCTGGTGAAGTGGCAGTATGGTGAGAAGAGATGAAGGCGGTGATTGTGGGTGGTTTATGCAGCTAGAAGGGGATGTTGTATGTGGAGTAGCAGTTAGGAGTTGTAAAGTTGTATGTTGTGGGAATGGCTGTGTACACTGATTGTATGTGCACTTTGTGTAATTGGTCTGGGGATGAAGTTTGTACGGCAGAGGGGAGATGTACAGAGTGGAGTGGTAGAATGATGGTATGTAGGCGGTGTATATTTAATGAAGGAGTATGTATGATGAGGCACAGAGCAGTTTTGATGCTGTGTTTGGTGATGATGGAAGTATGGTGATCAGGATATGTGTTTGTAGAGGTTGTGTTGGCTATGTTGGTTGTAAGGAGAGGAGGAGCCGGTTGTTGAAGTGTACAGCAGAAGTATATGCAGTGCACTGGGTCAATGCACAAAGCAGAGATGATGATGGTTTTGGTTGTGTGTTGTTATATTGCTATGGTATGGTAGAAGTAGGTTGTGAAGATGGCAAGCAGAAGTGATTGAATGGCAGGGGTAATGGAACTGAAGTGTGTGAAGTTGCAAGAAGGTTGAGGCCTGGTGAGTGAAGGCTGATGGGTGTTTGGAAATAAAGGAATTGTGGTTGTATACTAGTTTGTAGATGATGTAGTCTGGTAGATGAGTGGGAATGACAGAGGGGTCGCAGTAGCTACTATTTTTGAAGAAAAGACAGGTGATTGAAGAAAGAAGAGGAAGTTTGTTAGTTGTGTGTCAACAGTGAGGACTGTATGGTCAGAAATGTTTATGGCAATAAGGGGTGTGTATGGGTAGTTGAAGTGGTGGTGGGTGATCTGTTGAGTATTTGGTGATGTTGTATATGTGTGGCAGCAGTGAAGTTGAATGTTTGTAAGGTGGAAATGATCAATGAATGTAGAGTGCGGAATGACAGGAAAGGTAGCAGTAATAGATTGTATTGTGATGGGGTATTTTGACAGTGTAGAGGTCAGGTGAATGAAATGGGGAAGTAATGGCAGTTGTGATGGGAGAAGCTTCTTGAGGCGGGGCAGTTTGTTGCAGTGGTGTTGTAAGTGTTGACTACGGCCAGCAATGTTGGTAGAAATATTGTTTGTGGAGTGGTAGAATGGTAGTGCAAAATGAACTATGTTGGAGTGTGAAATGCAATGGTCAGTTGAAGTGGGTAGTAATGGTTGTATATGAATGGCAAGGGGGAAGGTGCAGTGAACTACTACAGGGTTGTATGGTAGAGGAATAGTAAGAAATGTGGCAGAGGGGGGGTTTGTGTGTAGACTGATGTGCACAGTAGGGTGTTTGCACAGTTTTGAAATTGTATATGTAAAATGTAAAAGCAAAGGCAAATGTAAAATGCGAAGGCAAAAGCAATTGCAAATAAAAATATTTTGGTTTTTGAAATTGTGTATTTTTTTTAAATATATGCAAATGCAAATGAACAAAACACTAGAAAACAATAACACACAAACAAAAATGCAAACGAAAATCAAACAACAAACGCAATATTTTTTTTTTAAATGTAAACACACAATAAAATGACACAAAAATAATTCGAAGAAATGAAAATCAAAATCAAAGCAAATTCCTCGGCAAACGGTGCCAAAAACTTATTTAACGGCAAATTTTCTATCGAGTTAGAAAATCACCGAAAAATTTTGAAATAAAAATTACCGCAAGCACACGGCGTACAATTTTAGTACGTGATGAGTACGGGTCGATCCATAGGGAATTATTTTAGATTTTAAAAATCAATTCAATCAAAATAGACCAAAGTGAGAGGAAATTGTTAACTACAAAAATGAAGCTAAAACTAGAATTAAAATGAGATTTAAAAACTATTAGACTAGAGAACAATTTAGAGACAAATCCACTCTCATATTTTTGTAAATCAACAAACAAATAATTTATGGTCTCTAGTTATGAAATCAAGTGAAATAATTGTTTCATTTATCATAAGTATGGTTTGTTTATGTTATTAATTAACATAACTCAAACCATCAAACTATAATACAACAATCATACCACTTATAAATTCTCACAAAAATGAAGCCAAAGCAAAAGCTATTTTAAGTATATCTATTTACTATTGTAATTAGTAAGATAGATCATCAAATTTTTTTTTACTTTCTTTTCAAAATCAAAAATTTATTAGCAAATGATGATGTAAATTGTGTTTATGTTGAATAAGAATAGCTCACTTGCATAAGCAATATAAGTTATCAAACCCATTTGTATAAACTTACATCAAAATTCAGTTTCATGAAGCACAAGCTAAAAAGATAATAAATCATAAAAATGTTGAAATTACATAAAGTTAGAGAGCTTCATTACCCCTAAATTGAAGGGGTTTAGCTACTCATTTGTGTTATCATATCAACACATGTAATTTTCAACATTAAAAGCAAAAGAAATAGAAACTAAACAAAGGAGGAAATGAGATTAACTATTAAGCTACTTGCATAAAAGAAATAAAACAAAACTACACTACTTGCATGAATGTAAATCTAATCTACTAACAAAGGAAAGAAGAGAGCATAGAAGTAAAAATGAACATAAAAGTAAATAAACACAAGTAGAAAAGAGAAGAGAAAGAGGCTAGGAAGCCATTTTTATTTCATTCAACATAGAGCTTACAACTTTCATTTTGATTTCCTAATTAATTCCAAAGAGTAGAAGATATTTACATGTACATAAGAGGGCTATTTATACATGCATAAAACTCTAATTCCATTTTTAGAATGCTTCCCAAAATGCCCTTTAGGAAGTGTAGCCACCAAGTAACCATTAGCCACTAATTAATCCATCATTAAATGTGCACGAAGCTTTAACCTCCCTTAGTTGTCCATTAGCTTCTAATTGTAGATTGAGGTAAGTGGGTGGGGTTTACCATGATCATGGTCTTGAATTATTTCCCTCTTCTTTCCTTTGTATTCATTTGTGCATGCATATTTCTTTATGAATCCCTCTTCCATATGCATCAAAATTTCCTATAAAAATCATAAAAATTTCCAAGTAAAAATTCTCAAATTGACACATGCACAAAAATGACCATTTTACCCCTAAATGAAGATGAATATACGATGATTGGAAAATATTTGAATTTTGGTTTTAAACATGTTAAAATGCCCAAATATGATATTTATTTAAATAAAAAGAGATAAAATATGGATGTAAATATATGCACATTTACGTGCACATCAACATCCTAATTACAGGATTAGGAATTTTGCCTAATTAAATTAGAACAAGTGCAAGCAATCAAAGTTAACCTATCTCAAGCAATATTTAATCATGTTTATTTCATGTTTATCATTTTTCTATTTCCTTGGTTATCCTTATTTATGCTAGAACTGTTGTAGAGTCTACCACTTTTATCTTGTTTAAAGACTCTAGTAATTACTATCATTCACCAGACTTTTAGTCTGACCCACTCCTCTATTTTCCCCTTTTTCCCCCTTAGGCAATCAAGGGAGAAACTAGTAGATTGATGCAGCTTGGAGTTCTTCTTGAAGGAGATTTCTTTCATGTACTTCTTTTATTTTCAGCTTTTGTTCTTGTATGTACTAGTTTATTTATGTGGGATATTACGTACTCTGATTTCGAGACTATGAATTTTTATTTCATAAGACATGATGGGTTTTGAGATATGGATGTTGTATTTGGCATTTGACTTATTTATGAATTAATCATGAAGCTTTGTTTTAATTAAATACTTGTTTAGTTTCCACCATTTTTACCTATTTCTGTCTTGTGAATCTTAGTCTCGGTTAGTTTTCGGTTATACATACAACACACCACGCCTTTTAATGTGTCCTTTTGGGTATATTAAGGGGTATGGGGTGTTTCACTTAGTCTCTTTCATCCTTCATGGCTATATGAATGGGTTTCCTAACTATAGTCAAATTCGGTTCCACTACTAAATCATCTAACATAGTCGGTGATATAGTAGTCTTTGGATCTCGAATACACTTCTTTAGATGAGAAATATGAAAAACATTGTGGACTCCTGCCAAACTATTCGGTAACTCCACTCTATACATGAGTTTCCCTATCCTTTCTATAATAGAAAATGGTCCTATAAATCTCGGCATCAATTTTCCTAATTTTCCAAATTGAATTACACCTTTCATCGATGGTATCTTGACGAAAACATGATCTCCAACTAGAACTCCAAGTCTTTCGTCTTCTATCAGCATAGCTCTTCTGCCTAGACCGAGCTTCCTTCATTCTGGCTCGAATGAACTCAATCTTTTCTGCAGCTTCTCTAATCAAATCTGGACCAAGAACTAACCTATCCTCGGTCTCTAACCAATAAACGGGAGATTTGCATGGCCTTCCATACAAAGCTTCAAACAGTGTTATCCCTATTCTTGTCTGTTAACTGTTTTTATACGAAAACTCAACTAAGTTTAGATGGTATTCCCATGATCCCCCAAAATCTAGCATATAAGCTCGTAACAAATCTTCTAAGACTTTCTTAACTCTTTTCGTTTGCCCATCTGTCTACGAATGGTAAGCGGTCCTCATCTTGAGCTTAGTACCCAAAGTCTCCTATAGACTCTTCCAGAACTCGCTAGTAAATAAGGAATCATCACTGACTATACTACTAGGAATCCCATGCAGTCAAACTATATTCTTCATAAACAACTTAGCAAAACATGTGTTGTCCTGGTTGACTTAACTAGAATAAAATGGGCACTTGTGGTTAATCTATCCACTATGACCCATATACTTTCATTTCCTTGATTTGACATAAGCAACCAGTCTATAAATCCATTGAGATAGAATCCCATTTCCATACTGGAACATCTAATGGCTGATGCAAACCACTTGGTCTCTGATGTTTGGCTCTTACATGTTGACAGTTCAAACACTGTTTCACCCATAAGCCTATCTCTCTTCATACCCTCCCAAAAGAAACTTCTTTTCATATCTCAATACATCTTAGTTCCTCCCGGATGAATAGCAAACTTTGAATGATAGCATTCTCTAAGAACTTCCTTCCTAATGTTTCCCATATTTGGAACACACAGTCTTCCTTTCTTCCTTAACCATCCATTCTGGTCAAGATTGAAATCTTTCAAGTCATCGCTCTCTGTTCCATCCCTTAACTTTCTAATCCATTCAGCTAATAATGGATCCTCCTTCTGCTTAGAAGCAATCTTTTCGATCATCACCGGTAGAACTTCTAAACATGACAACATAGCAGTTTCCTTACTAGATCTAGCTTCAAATCTCCACTGTATCCCGCATGCAGTCAATTCTTCTAAACCTTTCCACTCAGCTATCATTGCCAACACTACATTCTGATGTTTTCTGCTAAGTGCATCCGCAACCTTGTTGCCTTTTCCCGGTGTGTACTCAATACCAAAGTCATAAGCAGCTAAAAACTCTAACCACCTCTGCTGTCTCATATTCAACTCCTTCAGAGAGAATAAATACCTCAGCGACTTATGATCCGTATACAACTCGAATCTTTCTCCCAAACGGTAATGTCTCTACACCTTCAACGCAAAAATTACTGCAGCTAATTCCAAATCGTGTGTTGGATATCTAACATCATGTGGTCTAAACTGTCGAGAAGCATAGGCAATCACTTTTTCCCTTTGCATTAGCACAGCTCCTAATCCTGTTCCACATGCATCCGTATACACTACTAAATCATGATTCCCTTCTGGAACAACTAACACAGGTACATTAGTCAATAAGTGTTTCAATCTCTGGAATGCTTTCTCACACTTATCGGTCCAAATGAACTTCACATCCTTTCGTGTTAGCTTGGTCATCGGTGCTGCTATCCATGAAATATCCTTAATGAATCTCCAATAATAACCAACTAATCCAAGAAAACTCTTTTTCTCAGTCACTGTCTTGGGTCTCTTCCAGTTATTACTGCCTCTATCTTAGTCGGATCTACAAACAGCCCTTTCTCTGAGGCTACATGACCAAGAAACTTCACTTATTTTTTGCAAAAACGACACTTCAAAAATTTCGCTTTCAGTTGATGCTACCTCAAAGTATTAAGCACCATTCTAAGATAAATTTCGTGCTCTCTTTCATCTTTAGAGTATACCAAAATATCATCTATGAAAACCAATGCGAACCTATCCAGGTGCTCTCGGAAAACTCAGTTCATCAAATCTACAAAGAATGCTGGCGCATTAGTTATTCTGAATAGCATTACTAACCATTCGTACGATCCATATCTAGTTCTAAACAACGTCAAAGGAATACTATCCTCAGCCGCTTTAAGCTAATAGAACCCTGTTGCCAAATCCAATTGGAAAAATATTTTGGCTCCACTCAACTGGTCCAACAAATCATCAATTCTAGGTAACTGATATTGATTCTTTATCGTCTTCTCATTCAACTATCGATAATCGATATATAACCTTAATTATCCATCCGATTTCTTTGCAAACACTACGTTTTCTCCCTAAGGAGAACTGCTTGGTCTGATCAAACTCTTACTTTCCAAATCCACCAACTGCACCTTTAGCTCCCTCATCTCGGTAGGTGTCATTCGGCTTGGTGTTCTACTCACCGGTTATGCTCCTTGTACAAAATCTATTCGAAACTCAATAGCTCATTTCGACGGCAATCCTACTATGGGTTCAAAGACATCTGTGAATTCTCTAACAACGAAAACTCGATTCAACTCGTCTTCTACCTCCATAACACTCAATAATGCATTATCTCAAAACTAGGGTTTTCTATGGAGTATATATCCGATCACTATAGTCAGAGTGTCAAAGTGATAGTTTCCTGTCATGGCAAAATATCATAGCATCGTATTTACTTAACCAATCCATACCCAAAATAAATCCGAACCCTACGAAATAAAACACATGTAAACTGCAAGAAAATTTATGACTTAACAATTCAAACTCTAACTGGTCACACTTCATCCCAAGTGTCTCATACCCTCCTATCGGATTTGCAATCCTTACGGAAGTAACTAGGTATGAGGGTTCTAGGTAAAGCTTATCAACCAAACAATGAGATATAAAAGAATGTGATGCACCGGTATTAAATAGAACTCCAACTAACACACCATGAATAAAAAACGTACCTCCCAGCACAGCTTTTCCCTTCTCCTCTGCTGTTGGTCTCGAGGTAGCTGGTTCCAATGCAAACATCTTGCCTTTTCCATCCTTGGCTGGCTCCTTACACTGGTTCTTATAACGTCCAATTTGATTGCAGTTGAAACATCTCACTCCTTTCTTGTCAGCAACTTTCTTCCCTTTGCCTGTCCGACACTCATAAGCATAGTGTCCCTTTTTATCACACTTATAATAGATAATTTCTATCTTTCCCTTCTTGGTAGGTCCACTCTTCTGAGCTCCTTTCTTATAGAAAAACTTCCTATTCTGGTTCTGTCCTCCTTGAGCTCCCCCTGCCTTGTTTCATTTAAGAAAAGCAAGCATCTCTTCCTGCCTCAAAGCCATCTCAATAACTACATCACACGGATCTCTAATATGCAATAATGGGGCCTTAACAAGCTCAGGCTTCAACCCACAAATAAACTTCTCATTCCTTTTGATAACAGTATTAACCATAGCGTATTCGTATCTTGATAGCTCCTCAAATCTCGTTGCGTACTCAAGCACTGTCATATCTCCCTGCCCCAACTCAGCAAACTTCTTGAGTATAGTAGACTTAGCAACCTCCGACATAAATTTTTCTTCAAACCTTCTCCTGAACTCAGCCCAAATCATAGTTTCCTCATTGACTCCAACAATAACACTGTTCCACCGATATAGTGCTGCTCCTTGTAGTTGTCTGGAAGCAAGTCTCCTTTTTTGCTCATCATTGAGTCCCAAATCAGCAAAACTCCTCTCGCATTGAAGTAACAAGTTCTCTACTTCAATTACGTCCTCAGTCCCGATAAACGGTTTTCCTCCCAGCCTAGCATAATCTCTACTCAATATAACATAGTTATTGACCACTGGAGCTCCCTGATTTCCTCCTTCAGTATTTCCTCCAACTAACCCCGAAGCAACTCATGCCTGCATCATGTTAATGTAGAACTGATACATTGCTCCCATATCGACTTATGGCATTCCAGCACCCACATTAGCAGCTTATGCCTGACCTGGATTCCTTCTAGTGTTTGGTCTGGCATTCCCATTAGTTGTGGTGCTTCCTCCACCAATGTTAACTCTTCCACTTCTAGCATCCATATCTTACGTCCGTAAATCTGCATTCGAGTCTTTGTAAGATACAGAAGACTAGCCTAAGAGAGATTGGAGAATAGAGATAAAGCGTATACGTATATATAACAAATATAGGTATGTTACTATAGTGTTATCCCATACCCCAATCTTTTTCTCCACTTCCCTAGGATTATGTTTTTCAAAACCATCTTAAGTTTGAAATTTCTTTTACTTTTTTCAAAAACCTATGCTCTGATACCAAGTTGTAAAATCTTCTATCTTGAGACCTGGAGCAAAGCGCTACAGATGCTGCAGTCATCTATTGTATTATCTTCCAGTGACAAAATAAGGTAATGTTAATGGTATCCATAATATTAGAAGCGCATGAATATGAAAAAAAATCACAGATTCCAAAAACAACTTTACTGATTACATTTCAAATTCATGTTTCATACTCCATTACACAATCCTAAACGATCCCTAGGTTTCGATAAAATATAATTATTGCAATTTACGCCAAGAACGACATATGAAGATGCCTCCTTGGATGATCAGAGTACTCAATAGATATATCAGTCTTAATACATCACAGTGGAATAAAACTAATAACTCCTAAATAGCTAACTTTTGCCTCCTGCTCGTCTTCGAAAGCTTATTCGTCAACTTACTAAACATGTAAAACCTTAACTCTCAATCTACTCAAATTAATTTTGAGCACCGGAGATTTTAATGGGAAAACATAAACTTCGAGTCGGACATAAAGCCTAGTGTGAATAATACTATTGCATCTTGGTTTTCTATTATTAAGTGTGACCACACCGCTTAGCGGAACGGGTTTCCTCTCACTAATATCCCTTTAAAACATACCTTTTTGCAAATCAGAATCCTGTAATCAAATTGATTAAAGCAATAATAGCAAAATCATATATGCACATAAATCAGGTAATCAATGAACTATTTGGTGCATAAATCAGGTAATCAATGAACTATTTATCCAAACAATATAGTTTTGTTTGGCTAACTACTAACCATTGGCTTACTCGGACCTACTAGACAAAATAAATAATCTAACTTCTATTAGACACACTTCTGGATGGTCTGTCCTTAACTTACTTCTTCTAGGGTCAAATGATCCTAATGGTTTTGCGGGCTTGCCAATAACCTATCATTCTCTATATATTCCTTTCTATGTGTAACATCATTTTAGTCTTACTTGTGAAAAAGCCCTACACACTAGAATTTTGGACTTATATTAGCTAAGGGCTATAATTAAAGTATAGGGCGCGACCCTATACCAGTCCCATCTTGTATTATAATATCTGAGTCATTTACTTAGGGTTAACCACCCCATCAAATTTTCCTTGAAAACATTTCTTTCAAATTGACCTAACCCTTCAAATCATACTTAAACAAGGAAAATATACCTTTTACTTTACTCAAATATCTTTGCCATGATATATGCTTTACACAAAACAATGTTGATGAAAACCTTCGAAACCCTTGTTTAAAAACTTTAAATAGTCCATTTCAAATCCATTGAAAGTACCTATTTCAAAATAAGTTAACTACTTTACCTTGAAACACTAGGACGAAAGGCCAAAACATACCTTTCGAAACCTTTTAAATAGACCTTTCGAAATTGTTGAAAGTGTCCTTTCGAAAGCTTTATAAAACCTTAGACATCCTCTTTTCAAAACACTTTAGACTAGCCTTCGAAAGCATTGGAAACCTTCCCTTCAAATACTAAAAGTAAACCTTTCAAAAACATTAGGCTACCTCCCCTTCGAAACCCACATTATATACTTTTCGAAAGCATTAAAATTATTTATTAAAACAAACCTTTCGAAAGCATTGGGTTCAAGTAAAAGTTTATGGAACATGGCTTCAAAACCATTTAAAACGTTTCCTTTCAAAACCTTTGGGTTTAACTTTCAATATATCCATGGGTCTTAAAAGAACTGGGGCGAAAGCATTGCTTTCGAAAACATTATTCCTAAGTAAAAGAAAGTGGATGGTTTCGAAACCAACCCTTTCGAAAGCATGGAGAAGCCATAGGAGTTTCGACCCTTTCAAAAGCTTGTTTTAAAATCAAAAGGCGGCAACCCATTTGAAAGTCCTTTCTTTATATAAACAGAAGCAAGTGGGTTAGTCTAAAGCTCCAACCCCTTCGAAAGCTTTATTTGTAACCAAAATAGTTCTAAGTTTAAAAGAGCCACTTCTGCTCCTTCGAAAGCATGTTTCAACTCTATACCTTCCGCTAACTCCAATCTAATATGTACCAAAGCTATGATATCATATGTATTGGTTTCGACTTGGTAGGGGCGGATGTATGGGGTTGACTGGTGGCTGCTGTAAGTGGCGAAGCAGAAATCCTTTACAAAACTGATTTTTACCCCTTTTAAAGTAATACCTTTCCAACTAACTTGCCTTATTTGTCAACATATAATTAGTTGCCAATTTTTTTACAAAACCTTTTTCTAAAAGTGCCGCCGAATTCATAAATTAACAATTTTAAAACATTTAGCAAATTACCCCTTCTCCTTTTATAAAACATTTAAGTCCCATACCTTAAATTATTTTATATCTTTAATAAAATACTTAGGAAAATTCTCCAAAAATTCCCATAAACTTTTAATATGTTTTCTAACATATTTGAATTTCAAACCCAAAGTTAACATATAATAACCGAAATAATTTAAACCCAATTTAACCATTTTCTTTACTAGAAAATTCATAATAAATCTACATTAAATTGAAAAATTATGAAACTTGAAATTCATCTCTATAATAATGTTTTTGACCTTATATAAAAAACACAAGTTATTTGGATGTCATTTAGTAGTTTTTTCAAATCAAAACTTATCATAAAATCTATATGAAGCAACATAAATCATCAACAAGCATATATATCCATTTAAACAATCAAACATGGCATTTTACTTGGCAAAATATATTCGGATCTTATCGAGAAACCGAAAACAATAAAAATGAGATGTAATCTATTGTTCACCTTAGCTTGTTGTTAAGGAGTTTGAGATTTGCCCTTAAATTGATTTGATTTAGCTTCCTTCTTAAATTCTTGCTTATATTCCCCTTGTTTTCTTCTAATGGTGGCCGGCTAAGCTCTAGGTTTAATTTCGTCGGTGACTATTGTAAATGAAATTGGAATAAAGGTTTAGGGTATGAGAAATTAGTTCATTCCTTTTTGCCCTTATCTTATTGCTCTTACTTATTTCATTTTATTTCTCTTTGGCTCATAGGTTTATTAAGGAACAGTTACCTTATGATTATACAAATCTCAATCCCTACTAAATGACCTAAATAATGTTAGTCAAGATTAGGTTTGGTACAATCTAGCATGGATAGATCAATCAGGAGTCGCCATGTGGTTAACCGAATAACTCTTGTACTTATGTTTAGATGTTCAGTAGCAGTATTCCTCAACAATTGATTATCTTTGTTGTTCAATAACTTTTACTCAAGCATCATCTATAGCTTGTTCATTTTGGTCTTCTATAGCTTTATACCATGGTTCATAGAAGCTCTAACTTTGGCTTTCTGTAGTTGTATATCTTGATGCTCTATAGCTTTATATGTTGGCATGCGACGACTATAGGTCTTATTATGTGATAGCTCTATGTCCTGGTATGTGATAGCTTCATACCTTGATAATTGATAGCTTCGTACATTGAGTACGATAGCTCTATACTTTGATGTATGATAGCCCTATAGTTTGACACCCAATAACTTCATACCTTGACATCTAATAGCTTCATACTTTGACACACAATAGCTTCCATACCTTGACATGTGATATCTTCATACCTTGACATGTGTTAGCTTTATACTTTGACATCCGATAGCTTTATACCTTAACATGTGATGGCTTCATACTTTGACATGCGATAACTTCATACCTTGACTTGCCATAGCATCATAGTTTGACATGCAACTGTCCTATATCTTGTCATGTGATAGTTCTATATCTCAACTTACGATAGCTTTGCCTTTATCCCTTGATAACTTTTCTTCTTTTGATAGCTTTGTCCTTGTTGTCAATAGTTCTTTAAATATGCGATAGCTTCCTTCTTGACATTCGATAGGTTTATTCTTGTTGTTCAGTAGCTCTTTTAATATGTGATAGCTGCACCTTGGCCCATGGTAGCTTTTGACTTTGTTCTTTGATTTCTTATCGCCATGACCTTCGAAAGCTTTAGACATTGTCCTTCAATAACTTTCCTCCTTGACCTTCGATAGCTTTAGACATTGTCCATAGCTTGCCTCCTTAACCTTCGATAGTTTTAGACTTTGTCCATCGATAGCTTTTATTTTTGCCCGACGATGGCTCCTTTTTTAGAATTAAAATGTTCGAGGCGTAACATACACATTATTTTTAATATGAAATAGAAAACGAATTTTTTTTTTAATTTTAAACCGAAAACACATATGTATGTATTATATTTTAATTATATTAGAGCTAGGATCAATGGCCCCCTCATACCATTCACATGTTTCTATTTAAGTATTTCTTTTTTCTCTCTCCTATCAGATAGACCAAATATTTATATATAAACTTATGGCCAATATCGGTGGGCTAGAAATGGTGCTAAACAAATGGGGCTATTGATCCTAGCTATTACACACACACACACACACATTTGTCTGCATGAAAAATGGTCAAACACCTCCAATCGATTTTTCAACAGCGGACTAAATGAAAATATAGTTCAGAAAAAGTAAAGTACACCAGGATTTATAGTAGTGGCCATAAAGGGCCTACACCCACTGTCCATTCTTTATTCCTTTTTCTTATAATTTGGCTATTACAAGAATTTGTTAATGAGTATAAAAATTTATGATGGAAAATGAGGATTCGAACGCTCCATTTGATTAATGCTGCTGCTCGAAGGTTTATAGATCCTAAAAACTTGTGTTTGAATGCCAAATATTTGGATATTTATAGGGTAAAGAGGAGTTGTCTTTACTCCTGAAAATTTATGATGTTTCAATGTATAAATCGCCTAGAGGGAATATTCCTGAATATGCCAAACGTAATTGATAATTTTCCGATATATGTAGATTTCATTTCATATATAGCCTGCTCGGTTAGGCTGGAAGCTCTGTTCAGGGTAGGATGGTTCGATGTAAGTGCACGAAGACATGTTCTTGGCCTGTTTCCTATGCTTTCTTCTTCTATTCGGTTCATACTTTGGTTCGACCATCATATGGTTCGGTCAAGCTCATAATCTGACATCCCTTTATATTGAATATAGGATCTTGTTCAATACCCTGGGTACTGAATAGGATATTCTGTTCGGTACCCTTAGGGTATCAAATAAGAATTTCTATTCGGTACTATGGGTACTGAATAGAAGAGAGAGGGGAGATCAGCTTTTTATACCTTGCGTTTGCACTTGTTCCACCTACCATGTCACCATCTTCTTGACCGAGCCTGTGTTATCTTCCAAGCCAAACACCACCTTGGTGGCGTGGGTTAAATTTCCCACAACACTTGCACCACAAAATTCATCTCATAAACTATGAGGTCAAATTTGTTGAGAAAGTCCTCGAATCCCTCTACAAACGTACATCTCCATCTTCCCTTTTGGTTTGGATCGGCACGCTTACGGTTCGATGGTTAGGGTTGGTTCGGCGTAATACTTGTTCAGTGCCACGGTTGGTTTGGTATTTTTCTTGCTTGGTGCCATGGTTGGTTCGGTATCCCATTGGTTCGGCTCTGGATGGGATCCTACCCATATATAAGCTGCAACACCTCCCACACCACACATTTGTCTTCACTTTCCCGAGCCCTCAATTTTTTGTGACCCTTCGTCTCCCTCGAACCACCATTGCTATGCTCTATCTCTAGGCTTTCAATCCAATCCCAACTTCAACTCAAAGCTACTCCGTGATTTGGTGAGCACCTCCATTTAATTTAGCATCAATACACTAATTTACATGCCATAATTCATATAGTTTGGCCATGCTTGAGTCAATGTTGTGTTCGGTTTCCAGTTTAGGGTGGTTCGGCTTTCAGCCAAACGAAGGTGTTGTGCTTGATGACATTCGATGGTCAATCGAATATAAGTGTTTGCTTGTTTTCGCTTTTTTATAGTGGTCATGCATGCACACATGGACACACGTGAACACTTCCATCTTTTGAGTTAATGCTGAGATGTTTTATCATGTTAGATAGGTATGTCGAGCCATCATAAGACCCACTCCCTTACTGCTTCTGGGGATCAGACTCCTTTGTCCTCTTTACCTCCGGATTCCATGTAGTCAGGGGTCGCTTTAATCAACCCAACTCTGCTCATTCTCTCGTGCACCGATACAAACCATCTGAACTGTTAGTGAACCTTATCTACTCAGAGGTCTCGAACTTAACCGCCAAATAGCTAGATCTCATCATTGCCACTTATGGTATCCTGAGGGAGGACCTTCTGCTACCTACTCCAAAACAATGAGTGCAAAACCCACATTAAATGGTATATGGCATAATCTCCTTACTATTGCGCAGCCGGAGCTCCACCCCTCTTCCTTAGTGGATTATTGGATTTCTTATATACTCAAAAATTGCTCCATTTCAGTTACCTCCCAATAGATATGCCACCCTCACTAGCATGTACTCTATCTTCATAAGGGAGTTCCAAGTGCCACAGACTCATCACAGATCAGGTTTCTATACGCTATAAAGAGTAAGATGGAGGGTTCTCCTTTTATTTATCTTAAGGTGTAGAGCAAGTTCAAACTGGTCGAGAATCTATATTCCAAGTACAGTATGTTTAAGTGGGAATACTTCTTCATCCGAGATAACTCTTTATGTTTCCTTCAATAACAACCGGGATGTAAGTTTCTTCTTACCATTTGCCTTTCTTTACTATTTTGAAAGAATCTCATGCTGGAGGCTAATTTTTTGTTCTTTGGATTTCCTTTTAGTCGTAGTGAGAGAGACAGCTGGAGACGACTTGAAAGAGATGTTGCATAAACTATAGCGAATTCCAAAGGAGCTTTGAGAGGTTCCTCCACTATTTACCGATGACAATTTAAGGCAACTTGGACTACTTGTTGCTGGTTTTTCTCAATTAGGAGAGGTAGGAAAATTTCTACGTAGAACCCTACCAAGAAAAGGAAAGAAAAAGACTTGGCTATCGGTGAAAAAGTAATGTGCCTTCCTCTCAGCCTTCTATTTTTGGTGCCGTCTTGACTACAAATCCACATGGTGCCACTCCTGCCATCCTTATAGGTTCATAGGAGCCAGAGTTAGATCCATTCACGATAAAACTGGCCGGCATAAGACTTTAAGGGAGTGGGAGGATGACAGCATATATATAAAGACAGTAGGAGAGGCAGGATCCCATTCTCATGACAGCGACTATACCACTTTCAACCATGATGAAGTGCATTCCTTTAGAAATATCGGTCTAGCTACCTCACCTATTTCAAAGGTGGACGAGGCCTTACATAATTTTTCGGTCCTGAGGAAGAGGAAGCCTTTATTCTCTGGAATATCTCTGCTTCTGACTATCTCCATGATCTAGAACTTGGGATCAATTATAGGATTTCGAGTCTATAGCAGAAATCCAACGTCAGTTGGAGACCTATGAGGACCCCAAAGGTTCGTGCGAATGCAATGCACTCTTACATTCACACTCAATCGCACGTTCATACCACAGTCACGCACCTTTCAGGTGTTTGTTCCAGTTCTTATTCATCATACTTTATCATTGCACGTAGCATAAGGTCAGGAAGGGAAAAATTGCTTTCTAAGATGAAGCAGATAGGCCCAAAAGTGCCTTCCAAGGATGTGAAAGAGGCAGCATCTCTATTTAGGCCAAGTGCAAACATTGGTAGCCGTCGACGGAGCTGAAAATGGGGAAAACTGTTCACTACCACTCAGCTAGGGACATAGGTGGCCAAAGGCCAAGAATGACTCACAAAAGAAGTCTCGCTCCCTCGGTGGTAAATCGGGATCCTAGACTCCAGTCCGACCTTCTAAGTCTCCTCGACTTTCTCTTTTCCCGTTGTTTGATTCCGAAGTCTCCAAGCACTAGGAGAAACAAATAAAAGAGGAGCGATAATTCCTGCCCCTGAGCAAATAGATAAAAGGAAGGGAATTGAGGGGCCCACCATCATTATCAACCTCTCAGATCCATGCTTTGAGAGTTCCAACAGCCTTATCAGGCGAGGGATCCTTTAGCATGTCTACTTGTTGAGAAACCTCCCCTCTCCTTTGTAGGGTCAATCAAGCTTCTTGTAGATGGATTAGGCCACGTCAAGGCCTTATTGGACTTCCACAATAGAGTGGTCAAGGTAGGGAAAGAGATCAGTAAGAAAATCGTCAATCAGAACGTAAGAATCTTCGACTTAAGAAAATAGCTGCACCAGAAAGACTTGGATCATAACCAAGTGGTGGATGCCTAGCAAAGATCTCAGGTTGAAGAGATCTAGAAGCTTAAAGTTGCTTATGCCAATAATTGGAAAGGTTGAAGAAGGAGTGCTCAAGCAGTATCAAAGTCTCTAAAAAGGACTACAATGATAAGGCCGGTTGGTTCTTCAATGACTACAAGAATGTCAAAGCTAATTTCACTAAAAAAAACTGGACGAGATTCAAGCGGTAGCATAGAAGGTGGAGCCTAGCCTAAATGACTGAAAAAAGAAAGTGGCGAAGTGAAGAGTCACCAGAGTTTCTTCAAGCAGAGGTCAAGGCTTTGATCGCGGGTAAGGCTATTGTATCTTCCAGGACCGACAAACTACATGCCAATTGTGATGAACTAAATAGCCAACTGGATCAGGTGGAGGGGTTTTGGACAAAATCTACTATAGAATGTACATAGAGAAGAGTCTGGCATGGATGGACGATTACTAGGAAGTCATGGTTTCTATTCATAAGCGGCAAATTAGAGAAGAAAAGGCCGCTAGTGAGCAAGGAGGCTGCCTTTCAACCTTGAGGCCATTAACGCTTGTTTCTTAGCAGACGAAATGGAACCCATCCACCTGGGCTATGTTAACTTAGCTGAACCTAAGAAGGCACTAAAGGAAGAAGAAAAGAAAGGGAAGAAGAATGGCTCGATCTTTGAAACAATGACGCAAGGTCAGGTCTTGAAACCAGCTATTTATGCCCTCTTGGCATAATGTTCCACTACCTATTTTCCATGTTTCTTTAGATCCACTAGCAAAGAGCCAGCCTTTGGGAATATCTCATCCTCCAGCTCACATTCAACTTTCTAGTGATTCCCCCAAGTCCTTCGAGGGAGGTAAGATTTTTCTCTACAGTCCATGGGTCACTGCTCAGTACTTCCAAGCTTATTTGAAAGAACCTATGCCTCACTTCCCTCCTTACTTCCTATAGGTGGTGAGCTCATGACGGATCCTACTGTACTTGTGTTTACTTCTAATATTCCACCATCTGGCACCGTGCTTCCTGGCCCGTTAGACCCTTCGGCCAGAGAAGCCAACCAAGAGATGATTGCTTCTCTCTGGGAGGACATTGACATTGAGATTATGGTGCTTTTGATCCTACATAGGACTTTAACAGAGAGAAAGCACCAAGGCAACAAGTCCTGCTGAAATATCCTGGTGACTTGGCAAGGGTTAATCTTGAGGCCCACAAGGGGTTGAAACAAATGCAGAAGAAATAAGATGAACTTAACGAAGCTGCATCATCACAAAACGAAGAGGAGAGAAAGGAGGGCGAACACAAGGGCTGGAGGCTCCATAGTAAGAAAACCATTTCTGAGTCCAGTTCCTCTAAGTTTGGGTCCAAATGTTGCAACATCTTTGTTTTATCTAAGTATTTTTCTTTTTGTTTGAAATAAATACGTCGTGTATGCATATTTTTTGTATTAAACATGCCCAATCATGCTCGACCAGTTTTGATGTGTCGTTAAGGTCGACCGTGTATTTTTTCCTATTGCTTTGTGATTTCTTGACTTATAATCATCTGGATGTCTAGCGAGTATGATTTGAATTCGTGATTTGATCTATTATTATCCTTGTGGATTTCTGTTTCCTTTCTGCCTTTTATTGCATATGATGCAACCCTTATGTTCCTTGGGAAAATTTGAACTATTAGTCGCCATTTGCTATCGTCGAATTCATCCGTATGCTAAAGGAGAATCAACTAGGCGGCCATCATGTCCTGACTGCCGGTATGTTGGGTTCTCCTTAAACTTTTGAGTTCGAGGCCATCGACAAAAGAGAATGCCAAAGTAATGTTACTCTGGCTTACTATTTTTGATGGAAGAAATTAATCCAATCGTCAGCTATTGACACCCGAATAGGAATCACTATGGATCACCACTACCAGTTGAGAAGGTTAACCTAATTGTCGGTTATGGACACTAGAATAAGGATCACTTCGGTCCACCACTGTCCGCTAAGAAGATTGAGCCGATTGTCAGCTATCGACACTTGAATAGTGATCACTTCATTCCACCACTACTGGCTAAGAAGGTTGAGCCTATCGTCAACTGTAGACATCCGAATGGAGATCACCTTGGTCCACCACTGCCAGCTAAGAAGGTTGAGCCGATTGTCAGGAATGGACATCTAAATAGAGATCACCCTGGTCCACCACTGCTGACCAAGAAGGTTGAGCCGATCGTCAGCTATGGACACCTAAATAGGGATCACTCCAGTTCACTACTACAGACTAAGAAGGTTGAGTCGATCGTCAGCTGTGGGCACCCGAATAGGGATCACTCCGATCCACTACTAATGGATAAGATGGTTGAGCTGATCATCAACTGTGGACACTCGAGTAGGGATCACTCAGGTCCACCACTACCAGCTAAGAAGGTTGAGCTGATCGTCAGCTATGGACACCCGAATAGGGATCACTCCGGTCCACCACTACTAGCTAAGAAGGTTGAAGGGTGATGCTATGCCTAGTGTGGCTTTGCCTTTAAGTCAGCTCCTAAGACTCGGGCGATGCTCCTTTAAAGTACTATTGTTAGTTTATCGCGTTCAAGTGGTGATATGAGGTTACATTTCCAACTAGTTACCTAACAAGACAATAGATTAAGGGAAGAACAGTTTATTAGAATCCATTTCATAATTGTTTCAATTACTAGGTTGTAATACAAGTAGTATGATAAAATTTCAAGTAAAATAATGATGGGCACCGTGTGCATTCCAAGCCTTTCTGAATATGGCTCTAGCTATGGTACTAAGAATGAAAGCTCCATTTCCCAAATCTTTATGAATGACATATGGTCCTTCCCAGATCGGATCGAGTGCCCTCGGGCGGGGAAATATTCTTTTCAACATCGAGTCCCCTTCCTCAAGTGGATGGTGTTTGACCTTAGAGTTGTACTATGCAGCTATCCTCTGATTGTGTGCTACAGCTTTTAAAGTGATTTTCTCACTCTATCGTCAATTAAGTCAAGTGAGATGTTCAACAGCTCCTTATTCTTGTTTGAGTCATAGTAAATCCTCTGGTGTTATGGTACTGTCGTCTCTACTGGTAACATTACCTTTGACCCGTAAGCCAATGGGAAAGGAATATGACCTGTTTGCTGTCTTGAAGGAAGTGCGATAGGCCCATAATGTTAGAGGAAGCCTGTCCACCCATGCTCCCTTAACCTTCTTCAGTCGCTTCTCTATGAGAGTCTTTAGAACTATATTGACTACTTCTACTTACCCGTTAGCCTATGTGTATGCCACAGCTAAAAATCTTTTCTTTATCCTGTGCAGCTGGCAGAAATCAACGAACTCCTCACCGTCAAACTGCAATCCATTATCCAAGAGGGTTTGAAGGGGAACTCTGTACCTGCATATCACATTCTTGATTAAAATGTTTATGACCTTGGTTGTTGCCACTTAAGTAAGGGGCTCTTCTTCCACCCATTTAGTAAGTAGTTAATCGCCACTATGGCATACCTAGCTCCGTCCCACGCTATTAGAAGTTTTCCGATCAAGTCTATCCCCCAAACCGCAAAGGGCTGACCATGTGAGTTAATTCAATCAGAGGCTACCTAGGAATCTTCGTAAGCCGTTGGTATCTATCACATCTCTTTACGTACTCCATTGCATCATGATTCAAAGTCGGCCAGAAGTATCCATACCGCAACACCTTTTTTCTAAAGTCTGTCGACATGTATGGTCTCCGTAGCTCCCTTGATGCATATCCTCCAATACTTTTCAGCTTCCCTTTCGGCGACGTACCTCAGCAGCGGATTTGAAAATCCTCTCTGATACAATTCTGTCTTGGATGAAAATACGGGGCACCTTCCATAGAATCTTCCAGGCTTTGATCCTACCGCTGGGCAGTATTCCTTCACTTAGATATCTTATCAGCAGTATCATCCGGGTTTCCTTGCCATCAACCGCTGCAACCGCATTCACCCCTCAAAGCTGGGACTGTGCAAGGTCACAATAGATACCGGTCCTAGCAAGGGCCCATCTCCTAAATTTGCCAACTTCGCTAGCTCATCTGCATCCTGATTCTCCTCCCAGGGAATGTGTTTGATCATGTAGTGCTCCATGTATTTAAGACCATTACCTTCTCCAGGTAAATTTTCAAGCATTTTCCCTTGGCCTAGAATTCTCCAAGTACCTGGTTTACAACCAACTCCGAGTTGCTATGCATGCACAATGACTTGATCCCTAGCTCCTTTGTTATCTCTAACCCTACTATCAAAGCCTCATATTCTATCTCATTTTTCATTGCTTTAAATCCAAGTTCGATTGCATAACTTAACTTAAATCCATCAGGTGTCAGAAATATTATAATGACCCGTATTTTACATATTGGAGGATCGTAAAATATCTAATACGTAAAATATTATTTTTATATTCATATGAGGTTGTATGATCCTTAAACTTTGGGAAATGCCTATTAGAGACATTTCCTGTATTTAGAATTTTTATGAAAGTTTTTACCCCAAGAAACTTGCATCGGTTATAACTTTAATAGGAGCTGAATTAGCATTCGAGACCACTTTCATCAAAAAGATACAATGGTTTCCCTTTTTGTAGAGTGGTCATCAGAGCGATTTGACCTTTATGGTTAGAAGATATGGCTGTTTGAAGATTAGCAGTTTTTGGACCTGCTTGGTGGACAAGCAGTGAGTTTGGGGGCAAGCCCACTAACCCATTTCGGGTTTGAAGACCTTATATGGCTGAATCATCATCCCCTAATCACTTTTGCACCTTCTCACATAGATCTAAGCTTCCATTAACCCTTCCTCTATCCTAAACCTTCTCTTTTCTCCTCCAAATCAAGTCAAAATCATAAATTAAGGTCAGATAAATAAGGAGATTCATTAGAGATCATCAAATCTACATCGTTGAGGAAGAAAAATTACACCTTTACCGTTTATTTTCGGATTTACCTCGATTTGCATGCAAAACTTGGATTTTAGGTGTTTTGGTGAATGATTTATCATCCTCACCTTATATATATATGTATGTATGTGTAGGTTTTAACATGTTTTAGATCTATTTATGAAGTTAAAATTATTATTGTTATTTTAAAACCCTATCTAGAGTAAAATCGTGAATAAATGGATTTTTTGATGTTTTAGACATCTTATTTAGATATGTGTTGGTCTATATATATGTTAGTCTATGTTGTAAACACCTTGTATCATGATTGTTATAATTTATTGCGTGATTTGCATGTTTGAATGTTGTTTGGTGCATGTGTGGTGTTTGTTTGTATGCTTGTATGTTTGAAAACGCTCATCAGAGCGAACTAGAAGTAGGATTCGTGAAATAAGAGTTCGACGGATAGGCTCGATGATGTTAGGAGTTGTATCGATGCATACGGAAGGCACATGGGTCGAAGAATGGAACATAGCGATGTAATAAAAAAATTGGAGTTTGGGGAAATCATAGATTTTCGGTTCCGTGCTTGGAGGCATGCCTAGTGTTTTGATGGGTCAGCTTGGTGTTCTGTGGTGCTCTATTCGGTGGTTGCTTAGAGACGCTTTCGGTGGTTGCTTGGAGTCGTGCCTGCTGATTTTGTGAGTTGGCTTGGTTTGGCACCCAAACTAGATTTTTGGTCGGTGCTTGGATTCATGCCTGGCGTTTTTGTGAGTCAGCTTGGTGTCCGGTGGCGCTCTGTCCAGTGGTCGAATAAGTTTTTCGGTAGGTGGTTGCTTAGAGTCAGGCCTGGATATTTTATGAGTCAGTTTTGTTTGGCACTCGAACCAAAATTTCAAATCGGTGCTTAGAGTCGCACCTGGTGGTTTTGTGAGTCAACTTGGTATCCAATGGGATAGTGCTTCTTGGAGTCATGGGAAGGTTTGTTTTGGGCTTGGCTCGGGTATAACTGAGCCGAAAATGAAAGTTGGGGATTCTTGTTATGACACAACGATACTTTGAGAATTTCTTCGTGATGCGTTCTGGGGTTCTTAATGGTGATGTGAAGTGGAGTAAGCAACTCAAAACGACTTGGTATGACCTTGGATCTTGTGTTGTGATTATCGAGGCTATGGCATGGCACTTTGACATGATGACGCCGATAATGATAATGACGACTTTGAAACCTTGGTACAATGGCTCTATGACTTACGATGGGTTTCTAGAGGCATTCAAAGATGATGACTTAACGATGGAAGTCATGATGGTGATCTCCAAGGGCAAGTTTAAAGATGGAGGCTTGCAAGTGATTTGCAACTGTGTCTACTGTGGAGATAGCCGTGATGGAATAATGATTGAGTTCCATTATGGGGATGCGTGCAAAGGGATTGTTGATAACTCGGAGGTTTCTAGTGTGCTTGTGGAGAAAGAGTATGTGGGTAGCTCCCACCTGGATTTGCATCCGAATCTTGCGATAGTAGATTACCCTAGATTTTGTGATTGTGGGCTTGGTTCCTAGCCTTTCAGAGTGGCATGAATTCAAGCACAAATGAACCTGGGATTTTGATTAAGTCCCTATTCTACGATTGTGCCATACGAGTTATCATATATCCAACGCACACGAGTGATGGTGATGATTATTTGATGGATGCTATGTTTGTCATGGTTGTTTATCACTCTAGGGTGTTATACGACGTAGGTACTTTCGACTATAGTACACTTATATGACCATGATTGTAGATTAGCATATATCGACTGCTATGTGCTAACTCTTTGGATGCAGGAATAAGTCAGGTATGGTTCTCATACCATATGCCCCTATTTACTATATACGGTTTTTATAGTATTTTTGAGATGATGTATCGCTTACACCAAACTGTTGTTTGACTCGAGGTTTTATGCATTGCTTCTTATTATCTCAGGTACTCTAAAATGAGTATATTAGGGATAATAGGTCTAGACAGCACATGGAGCTGTATGGAGTAAGACCAGGAGGCTAAGCTTTCGTGTATATATATATTTGGAGCTTACTATCACTTAATTTCCACTGTGCAGTACTGTGGATCTATGTTAGTACTTATATTATTAGAGACATTTATAGAGTTTATTATGTACATTTTGGATGTATAAATTCTTTATTTCATTTTTGTATAGTTTGTGAACCTGATGCACTCTGGTGTTCTTATTTATGGTTCATTTGATTATGTCACTATCTCGCCTGTTTTACATCTTTGTTGCCATATTATATTTTATCTATGCGTTGTGAGATCTTCTACAGGTTCTGTGTTTGGATTTCTATTTCTTTTCACCTTTGGCTACTGTCCTGCATTTGCCGGGTACTTCCATGGAGCATTTTATAGTTATATTGGGTATCGGAGGTATAGGGCGATCGTCACAAATACTACCCACCCACCAGAGTCATGACCATTAGACACTCCATAGACATACTCTTGCCACTTGAGAGGTTCCTCCTCCTAGGGCTTTACTTCGTCGTGTCGAACAGTAAAATCGACAAGAAAGTCCGCTAGCGCTTGCCTTTTGATTGTAGTCTGCAGGTGATAGGATATCTCATACTGGCTTAGCTCAGTGCTCCATTTGGTAAGTCTTCCCAAAGTATCCGTCGGTGTAGAACCTACCTCAAGGGCTAATCTATGAGTACTCGGATAGGATGCAACTGGAAGTGATACCTTAGCTTTCAAGATGCAATCAATAGACAATACACCAACTTCTCCAACTTAGGATATCTAGACTTTGGCCTGATAAAGCATTTTCTTACGTAATACACTAGACACTATACTCGGTCTTCCTCTCTAACCAATGCTGCGCTCAACGCATGGTGTGACACTACTAAGTATATGTAAAGGTCTTCCCTCTCGACTGGTGTAGAGAGAACTAACGGTTTTTACATGTGCTCTAGTAGGTTTAAGAACGCGGTTAGGCATTCATTTGTCCACATGAATTTACTTCTCCTTTTTGAGTGCTTCAAAGAGCGGGACACACTTGTTTGTGGCTTTGGACATGAACCTGCTCAAAGCTGCTACCTTCCCATTTAAACTTCGCATCTCCTTTTGGGTTTTGGGATTTTGATGTCTCTTAAAGCCTAGAACTGCTCTGGATTAGCCTCAATTCCCTTAGCATGCATGATAAATCCCAAGAATTTTCCAGAAGCTACCCCAAAGGAACATTTCAGTGGGTTTAGCTTCATCCCATATCTCCATAGAATTTGAAACATTTCCTCTAAGTACGAGATGTGGTCTTTAGCCCCTTTTGATTTCAGTAGCATGTCGTCAACGTATACCTCCATGGTTTTCCCAATCTGTTCTATGAACATCTTGTTTACCAAACATTGGTATGTTGCCCCTGCATTTTTGAGTCCGAATGGCATAACTTGTAATAGTAGAGCCCCAGGCGGTGATGAAACTGGCATGCTCTTGACCAGGGACGTGCATCGTGATTTGGTTATACCTAAAATAAGTGTCCATAAAGGATAAAAGCTCATGCCCGGTAGTTCCATTTACTAACTAATCAATCCTTGGGAGTGAGAAATAGTCCTTAGGACATGCATTATTCAAGTTGAAGAAGAAGATGCAGGTTCATCACTTTCCATTTGACTTCCTAACGAGAACCGAGTTTGCTACCCGTTCTAGGTATAGTGATTCTTGGAAGAAGTCATTTGCTTGCAAGGTTTTCACTTCTTCATTTAGTGCAGCAGACCACTCCAGGCCTATATTCCTTTTCTTTCGTTTCATTGGAGGTTTTCTTGGGTTGATATTCAAAGCATGGCAAGCTATTAAGGGAGAGATTCCACTCATGTTTGCATGAGACCAGGCGAACATGTCTTGATTGTCCCGTAGAAACCCAATTAGCTGTACCTTTAGATCCCGCTCTAGACTGAATCTGACTTTCATTAGTTTTGTGGAATCGCTATCATCAACCTTCACATACTCCATCGCCTCTTCGAGCTCAGCTGCGGCCCCCTCTACTCCATCTCTCAGGTCAATCTCATTATAAGGATCACTTGTGAACTCAATATGGGGCCCTTCTTTAGTTGCTATGCGAGGGATTCTTGGCATAAAAGGAAACTTCTGCGCCCTTTCACTTCTCTCTTTGTTTATTCTCCTAAAGCTATGCAACATAGCATTCCCTGACCACGTCTTGGTTTCCTTCCACTACTTCTATCCCATTGGCTGTTGGGAACTTCATTGTCAACCACCATGGAGACACCACAACACAAAAATCCGATAAGGCTGGACATCCTAGGAAAGCATTGTAAGCCCAGAATCCGTCCACCAATACGAAATTTCACTTTCGCATGGCTGATCGGGGATGGATTCCTATATCAATAAACATATTCAACCATCCGAAGGGCATGGTGCCTTCTCCTATGAAACCATGTAGCCATTGGTAGTAGAATGTAACATCCTTCATGGACAATCCCATCTTGTCTAAAGCATCCTTGAGCAGAATGTTCACTAAGCTTCCACTATCTTCCAAAATTCAATGTACCTTCGACGAACCAAATATAGCCGTAAAAACCGATGGATTTGTATGTGAAAATTGCTTTCCTCACAAATCATTATTGTCGAAGGTTATCATCTCCTGCTCCCAACGTAGAGTTTTAGCCCTTTTCTCCTCGCCTATATCCATATTTAGGCATCTCAATTCTTTAAAATCTTTGTGTACCTCTCCATTTTGGCCCAACTTCTGTCTGCCACATGCGGGCCTCCTATTATGATGCTGATCACTAATCTCCCATCTTTCCCACGGTTGGCACTGGATCCTTCACCTCCATCCCTGGTTGGGATTGTCTCGAGGCTTACTTCTCAGGGGCAGGGAGAGCCTTAAGGCTTTTGACGTACCACTTCGGTTTTCTTCTCCTGATCTGCTTTTTAATTAAACCTCGAAGAATGGCGACATTCGTTGGTGTTGTGCCTATGAGAGTCGTGGAATCTACAATATTTTCCAGTTTTCATTTCAGCTTCAATCTCTTTCTTCGAGGCAGGTCTGTTATTTTTGAGCTCTACTTATGTGGTGAGATAGATGTTTTTGATTGTGTCATTCAAGTCTGTATAGGTGTCAAACTTATTGCTAGGCTTAAACCTCCTTCGATCAATTTTCCTCTCGCCAGAATTGCCGGAGTTGTTTTTCTTTTCCTCCACATTACCACCTTTATTGTTTTTGACCATAGCATTCACACTACCTGAAGCTCCTGATGGTTTGGTGACGATATCAGTCTACAGGCCCAGTACAGCTTCCTCTAATCGCATTTACTCTGTAGCTTCATAGAATAAATCCTAGAGTGTAGATGGCTTCTCCTTAGTCAATCTCCAAGCCATTTTCGTGTTAGGATGTACACCTCTATACAATGCCATCAGAGTCAATCGTTCATCGGTGTTCTGAATGCTGGCGGCTGCAGTGTTGAAGTGAGTTAAATACTGCTGCAGAGTCTCATCTTCCCATTGTTTTAAATTCTACAAAGAATACGGGTTCTTGGGTTGTTTTACATGGACTCAGAATTAACTGATAAATTTTTCCTTCAGCATTTCCCATGAATGGATCGTGCCGAGCGGAATACGGCAAAACCACATGATCACTAAATTTGTTAAGAAGAGTGGAAAATACTTGCACATAACTTCCTCTGTAGCTCCACTCATTAGCATATGCTGCGTACATAGTTGCAGATGTACTGTAGAATTAGTCAAGCCTTGGTAAGGATCCATTGTAGGCATCCAAAAGCTCCTTGGATTCTGGGCAGTCCTTATTTCCACAGAAAATGGGCTGCCAACTCTTGCGCCAATTCCACGCTCTATATACTTATGGTAAACACATTTCCTTATAGGTTGTGCCATGCGATCTTCCAATTCGATGGATGAATGGAGTTGGGTCGGCCTTCCCTGTTGAGGCGAGAGGTTTCTTTCTTGTAATCTACGATGACTTGACCTACGATCCTGGCTTCGTTCTCTACTTTGGGATCGTTCATAAAGACAAGTCCGCCTTCCATCAATGTCTACTTTTGTCAAGACCGGAGAACATTATCTATGTTGAGGATGCTTAGCTATGTCCGCCTTTGGTTCGTTGCCTCTTTTGATTGGTTCGTTTCTGAATCGATCCATGAGTGCGGCGTGCGGTTAAAATCCTGCTCGACCTGCTTCTTTGGCACTGGCTCGTCCAGCTCCTCGATTTTCTTGGTCTGATCCCTCACTAGAGTATGACCCCCTTCGTCTCCTTAGCCCCTGGGATGGGGTCCTCCCTCTAGTCTCAGTGTTGTGCACGGTTGGCTATGCTACCCCAAGCGTGTTCTCCTATTCTACTATGTCGAGGTTGACACCCCTACTGGCACCATTGATTCTTTTCATAGATTTAGAAGGCATGTTAAAGATGTTTATCTTTTAATGAAAGCACTAAAAATGTTTACATGAAAAATGGGCAAACACCTTCAATCGATTTTTTAACAATCGATTAAATGAAAATATAGTGCAGAAAAAGTAAAGTACACCAAGATTTATAGTGGTTCAGCCATAAAGGGCCTAATCCACCATCCATTCTTTATTCCTTTTTCTTATGATTTGGTTATCAGAAGAATTTGATACTGAGTACCATGATTTATGATAGAATATGAGGATCTAGATGCTTTATTTGATTAATGATGCGTCCCGAAGGTTTGTGTATCCCAAAAACTTATGTTTGAATCCCAAATGTTTAGATATCTATAAGGGTGATGAAGAGGTGTCATTAATCTAGAAAATTATGATGTTTCCATGTATGAATTGCCAAGGGTGAATATTCCTGAATATGACAATTGTAATTGATAATTTCTTGATATAAACAAATTTCATTCCATATGTAGCTTGCTCGATTCTGCTGGAAGCTCTATTCATGGTAGGATGGTTCGATGTATGTAAACAGAGATATGTTCTTAGCCAGTTTCCTATGCTTTCTTCTTCTATTCGGTTCATACCTTGGTTCGGCCGTCATACGGTTATGTCAAGCTCCCAGTTTGACATCCTCTTATATCGAACATAGGATCTTATTCGGTACCTTAGGTACCGAACAAGGTATTCTGTTTGATACCCTAGGGTACCAAACTGGAATTTCTATTAGGTACCATGGGTACCGAATAGATGAGAGGAGGGAGATCCACCTTTTGTTCCTTGCCTTTTCACTTTCTACACCTGTTGTGTCACCTTCTTCTTGACCGAGTTTGTGTTATCTTCCAAGCCATCCACTACCTTGGTCACGTGAGCGAAATTGCCCAAAACAAAATTGAAAGTTGTTTAATATTCTATAAGTACACATAGATGTTAAAATCAAAAAAAAATTTTATAAAATATTATTTAGTATGTGTATGACTAAATAATATGTATATATGTTTTAAAATGTTTAAATAATTTTTTATTTTTTTGTTTTGCCCAAGCATAAATAATAGAATAAACATATAGGCATATGAATATATACATGAATGTACATAGATCAAAGATGTATACCTTTCACTAAAATAATCCTATCAAAAGTCTAACATGTTTGCCGATTAGTTCCACTTAGAGCTTCACTGTTTCTTCCTTCTCTTCAGATTGCAAACTTAAAAAGTTGGCTTCACCAATGGTATGAGGATATGCGGCTACGACAGAGAGAAAGCCCCAAAAATGTGTTTCTAATTATGGTGGAGACTATCCTATTTATAGCCAGGGTTTGCACCCTTTTCTCCACCATTCTCTCAGGCCCTTGAAGACTTAGTAAAGCCCCCTAAAAATTCCCTATTATGGTCGACCTTGGTGTTAACTAAGAAAGGTCAAACACCCATTTGACTTTTATTTGAATCTTTGTTTAATTAATTAATTTCTAGCTCCTCAATTAGCCGAACCATCGTATGTTCAATTTTAAGCTTGAAATAAGTAATTAAAATTAGCTATGATTATTAATACAATATTTGTATTAATTTATTATTAATTTATAACATTTATAAATTAATATTTTCTATGTGCTGAACTCGAAAGTAGTTAACGATATGGTTGTGTTGACTCTCTAGTGCGAACTTGATCCACGGTCAATATTTAAACAATTTAATTGTTGAAGCATGTATTCTGAAGCATAGTATAGGGTTAAGTTCAACGCTTATGGACCATTTAAGCAAAATCATATTTCTGACCTAAAATAAGCTCACCTAGTAACAACAGTTTGTACATGTATTCTTTTAGTAACAACTGTATCACTTAGATACCCAGAATTTGGTTACAGCTAAAAATTCTATTGATATCTGTATTTGGTTGCATAAATACCTTTATAATCCTTAGTTCAATCCGATAATATTTATCGATTGACCGATTTACTTTGACCGGAGATTTTGAATTTTAAATCGTATACCGATTACGATGATACTAACCTACCATAACAAAGGAGACAAATCCTCTCTAGGGCAGTGTTTCACTTCAAGTAGTTCAGCGTATACCCAACTATGGTTGTAAAAAGTTAGCTATGCCAAATACATAACTATAATCAAAATATAGCCTAAATACTTATGGTCAACAGTATCCTTAAGTTTGAAGACTATTATATGTCGTTACACTAAGACCTTCTATTTTTACTTAGTAATAATTACTTATAGAAGTACCTTATTGAGTTGTTATGTAATTTTTCCAAATAATCACAAATACGTACCCCTATGATGCCCCAACTACCTTGAGTAAATCACCGTCCATCATATAGAGGACATTAAGTACACTAGTCTCAATAGATGCGTGGATATCTTTTTTCTTGATACATCTTGACTAGGAACATTTAAGACGTAAGTATACACACACGTACATGCATCAATTCAATACTATTGGATATGAATACACTCGTAACGTCAATCGATAAAGTAGTTTTCCTAAGAATTTTTTACTCACATATGTTTAATGTATTTAATTCATTATCTAAATCTCTATATATTTTCTAAGAAAACGAATTTTCTCTTTTCGAAGGGGAGAGCACTCATATACTTTTATTCTACAATCAAAAAAGGAGCCACCAATAAGCCTGGCGGTAAGCTCTTCCCCATGAACCCATACAATGACAAAAAAAATAAAAAACCCTCCCCAATCCTAATTACTAGAATCCATTTTAATATACAATGCTAAAATACTAATGCCTAAATACATTTAAGTCCAAATAAAGTTTAAAAAAATCATAAAACAATATATCCAAAAGAGCAACTCAACATTATAGAAAAACAGTGATACAAGGACAATATACTAGCCACACCATCAAAATTAAAACATATCCAATCGAACATAAGAGCAAAATCCCAATATTAATTCAATAACAACATCTCATCGATAATAGAAAAACGATTAAAATAATCGACGATGTCAACTCTATAAAGGACCATATATACCAAATCCAAAATAGCCCTTCCAATAGTATCATCCCAAAAATGGTAGCAACAAAACAGATGCAACCAATGGGTAATATTTACAATTGAAAAAAACACAATAGTGGATATTAAACCAATATATATATATATATATATATATATATATATATATGTATGCATATGTGTGTGTGTGTATGTGTGTGTGTATATATATGTGTGTGTGTCTATATATGTGTGTGCGTGCAACAAATTTAAGAATAAACTAACTCTTCGTACCTAAACTTAAAAAAGTAGAAAAAAATAAGCAAAACATATACACAAATCTAGGTTGGAAAATACAATGTTTCTAAGCCTATAAAAGGAAGATAAAGTTAAGATGAATTTTATATTTTTTGGGCAAGGGGTTACTTTAAAAGTTCTAATGGTCTCAGACAAGGAGACCCGCTTTCTCCTATCCTTTTTACCCTGGTTATGGAATACTTTACGCTACTAGTGGAGGAAAAAGTTAAGGGTGGTCTGATCTCACCAGTAACAGACTTTGGTAACAAATTGACTCATCTGATTTACGCTGACGATATCATTCTTTTTACTAAAGCCAATGTGCAAACTGCGACTGTTATTAACGAAGTTTTTAAAACCTTGAAAAGGGTTACTGGTTTGGAGTTAAGTGTTGAGAATTATAACATCTTTTTTGGGCAAGGGGTGGAATGCCGCACAGACATCTGTTCGATCCTCAACATTCAACCCTTCCTATAAGGTATTTGGGTATTCCTCTGTCTAGTGCTAATTTGAGGGATAAGGATTGTTCTCCTTTAATAGAGAAGATTAAAGTTAGGATTGGCAGATGGGAAACAAAAATGTTGAGCTTAGCAGGGAGACTGGAACTTATAAAATCTACCATTTATCCTATAATACAATTTTGGATGCAATGTTTCTGTCTTCCAGTTGCTACTGTTCAAAAGATTAAGCATTTGATTTTAAATTTTCTTTGGAAAAGTCACAGTAGTAAGATCTCTTGGGAGGTCTTATGTAGACAAAAAGAAGGAGGTATGGGACTGAGAAACTTAGAAGAGATGAACAGAGCGCTATATATCAAACTGATTTGGAAAATTATCAACTAAGAAGGTATTTGGGCGGTATTTATGCATGGTAAATATATAGGGCCTAAAAGTTTCTGGGATACTAACCAGCGTTCGGATGACTCCGGAGTATGGAAATTCATTTTGAAGAATAGACATGAAGCCTTGAATTGCCTTTCCCTTAACATTGTAGATGGCAAAACTACTTCGTTATGGTATGATCCTTGGTTAAATGGGAGTTCTATTATGGAACGCATTGGTAGGGATACTGCTTTTAGAACAGGTACAGAAAATTTGTCGCTCAGTAGGATTTTAAGAAATGGTGAGTGGAAGTGGGACTTGTATAGCTTTTTATTTCAAATTCAGACAGAAATTGAAGATGTCAAGATTCACAAAAACAAGGAGAGGGATTTCTGGTCTTGGAAGTGCTCTAAGGATGGGCAATATCAGTTTAAAAAAGTCTGGAATTCGGTACGAACCAGGTTTGATACTATGTTTTGGGCGTCTATGGTCTGGAACAAAATTCATGTTCCTAAAATGGCGGTATGCCTTTTTAAAGCCATAAATGATTTTCTCTTGACTAAAGAAAGATTAATTCAGAAGCAGATATTGGTGGATCAGAAATGTGTGTTCTGTAATAGTCACATTGAAAAAATAGACCATCTATTTTTTCAATATGATTTTACAGAAAAGATATGGCTTTGGAGTTGTAAAAAGTTTTTCGTTAAGCCGAAGAGTCTATTTTCTTTCATTTTGAAGGAGGATTTACTGAAAATTGTTTCTATCTCTAGCTCACAAAATCTCTATTCAGATTTGTTTCAACTTTCACTTTCAGTTTGCGTCTGGCATATTTGGAAAGAAAGAAATGAAAGGATTTTTCAGAAACGTTTTACTGATGGGTCGAAGATTTGCTTAAAATTTTTCCAGACTATGAATATCAGAATGGAAAAATCAAAATATTTCAAGAACATCACTGGCATGAACACTGATATAGCTTTGAAATGGGGATTTACCTCCCAACGCTGAATTGGGGATACAATCATAATTTCTGTTTCCTTTGCCACATCCCTGTTCCTATGTCTTCTGGCTCCAGATTTCGAGTACCTGTTTAATTTACAATGCTTTTTCTTTTCCTCTCTCTAAATTTACATTATAATTTTCTCTCATCTATAACTATTCAGTAGCTTTTAAGTATATAGATTTGCAGGTGGCTCTAAGTGACTGTGGTTTCGTCCTGGACAACAAGACATTGATTTATTATGAGGACAAATTAGAAGATTCAAAGGAATCAACTCTACTGAGGATAAAAGAAGATGTATTTTTTGGGTTATCAAAACTTACCTTGCTTAGTGACGTCTTGAGGAAGTGTTGCTGTTCCTTTTGTCTTGCAAAAATCTCAGATCTGTGTTGAAACTCAGATCTGAACTCGAGCTAAGTGAATGTTGAAGGTTGTTAAGAACTTTTCAGCAACCCTTTCCTGGTCTTAAAAACTTCGTTAGTCTGAAGTTCAAGGAACTAAGTAGAAGACAATTCAGATAGTATACTTACTTATGGGTTTCTGGATGGATTGTAGATCGATTGTTCAGCTGTTTCTTTTAGAGAGGTTGCTGCTGTTTCGTCGCTACGAAAGTAAATGGAGGAGTTTGCTCCTTGATGGAAGCCATTTCTGTTTCTTTTTAGGCTGTTTTGGAAAGAGTTGAGTTATGAAGATAACGAAGGTGTCGTATTGCCTTTTTCCTCTACGAGAAGAGTTTGGAACTATCTGGAGGCTTCCAGTCTTTGGGCCTGATAATGGGTTTTGGGCTGTTTTTGTACGGGCCTATCTAGAATTGTATTGTATTTGTTGTTTTTGTTTTGTCTTTGGGCCTGCTAATGGCTTCTGTTCTTTTGTTATGTTGGACCTGGTTTATATTTTAATAGAAAAGTTTGAGCCCTTTTTCAAAAAAAAAGATGAATTTTATATTCAAAATTAAAACATTTTAAAATCTAACTAATTTCATAAATATAATACATCGTCGGATTTATTGGCATACATGTCATTTAAGAAGGTATTTAAAGTGCTATTGTTATTTCTATTTTTAAATACTATATTTTTCTTAACTAAATCAATACAAGATTTGACTTTTTAAAGATATTCATTAAAACTAATATTAATGTCTTTATTATAATCGTGGTTTGAAATCCAAATTAAACAAAATAAAGCAATTCTATATACTATGTTATTTGTTGGAATATTTATATTATTAAAAACACTTTAATTCCTTTCAAACCATATGTACGAACATATTATAATTAAAATAGTATAAATTACTAATCTATGAAAATCCATTATTACTAAACCTAAGCCTATTCCAAAATAATTCACAATTAACATCATTATTATTTATATTAAGATAAAAAATATTAAGAAAATTTATAAGAATATAATTAGTGGTAGTACACTCAAAATATAAATGCGAATTATTTTCCATTTCCATATTACAGAAAAAATGTTTATTATCAATAAATATGTTTTTCTTTTTTAATAGTTCAATAGTATTTAATTTTTCATGTATAATTAACCACATACGTATTTTAGCTTTAGGTAGAGCATTACCTTTCCAAATACATCTAAATATACTCTACTTTGTAACTGAAAAATTAAGAAATTTATAAAAGAGTGCACTGTATATATATTTTTGTTATCCCAATACAAAATTTTAATGTCTTTTTTATTTACAATTTTGTATAGTTCTAATTTCGCACAAACTAAGGAAAATTTAGATAATGTATTTCCTGTAAAGTACGATTAAAATTAAATCCCCATGGAAAATTTAGATTTGGTCTATATATGTTTGAAATTAACCCATTTTTAAAACTATAGATTTCATAAAGTTCATTAAATTCTGTTGTAAGAGGAAATACTGATATCAATTATCATGCCAAAAAGAGCTAATACTATAACGACTCGAAAATTTTAACGGTTTTAATAACGTAATTAACTAAATTTTTGCTGGAAATTAAACAATTAAATTTAGCAATGAAAATTTGATATCTGGTATGCTTCTATGGAAGCATACCGAATGGTAAATTTTTATTGGAAAATATGAAAGTTAGTTCTATTGTGTAATTTTCAATTGCAATTTAAAAATCAGTTAATTTGATGAAAATAGAATATTTTAGAAATCTGAATATTTTTATATGATAAAATTGTTAATCATTTCTAAGTGAGACGTCATAATTCGTTTCGCCGAATTTGGACTGCTATAGCTCCGTTTATATTATTTTTGGCGTTTTAGCAGTAGTTTTGGCAGCGAATATTAACTTTTGGTAGGGTGGTCGTACCACTGATATCTGTGTACCATTCTGTTCGTCTCGTCGTGCTGATCTCCGCATATATTCATTTGTGCATTTCGGCGTTTGGTTTGCGGTGAGATCAGTAAAACGGTCAACCGTATCAGTACTCGTTTGAGCCTTTTGATTTACCTTGGCTATTCATTTATTTACCAGTTGAAAAACCAATAGCCATTTGCATTTATATGCTAGAAATTAATAGCCGGCTTTCACTATTCCCATAGCTCTGAAATATATTTATTTTGGGTCGTTCCTCTCCTCTCCTTCTTCTTTACTCCTTTGTTATGTTCTCTTCTAATAAAGAAAAATAAAATATAATTTAATTCATATATAAATTGACATTTATATTTGTTTCCAAATCTTGCTATCTCTTTATATTTTGCCTGAACCCATACTGGATCGTGACCACCACATCTCGCCTCAACCAACGCTCCAACCCTCCACGGTCTCATCACCGAATCCCTCCAACGCGCCTCACATCCACCATAAAGCGAAGCAAGTCACCTCGCACCCGTCCCTGACCCGCTCCAATAGCCGCTTTCTCCCCAAGCCCGTTCATTTCTCACGTGACACAGCCTTCCTTTTTCACCGAAACTGCCCATCGTTGCTCCATGGCAAGCCTCCTTGACCTCACACCCTTCCGACAGCCACCACCACATCTGAACCACCATTGCTCGCCTCCTCCTCACACCAGGGCAGCCAAGCGTCCTTCTCCATCACCCTACCAGACCCACAACCCGCCACCACCTAACGCGACCATGTTCCCCTCCAACCGTTTCTTCCAAACCACTACCCTTTGGTCGTCTTCCCTTTGAACCCGAGCAGCAGCCCGCCTTTCCGCAACCACCTGACAAGCACTGTAGCACCCATCCTATCTCTTCCATCATTCACCATGACTTCCATCAGCAACGCCGAGATCCACCTTTCACCCACACACTAGTCCACCTCTCCGACCACTGTCTTTCCCCTAGCCTCCAACCAGCCTTAATCGGTAAGAGTGGAGGTGTATATATATATATATCTTATATATGTCAGTTTATATATATCTTGATCGGCAAGTTTACGTCAGTGTATATATGCCAGTTTGTATCTAATATGTATATATATATATGTGTGTGTGTGTGTGTTAGTTATATAATATGTTAGTTATATATAAAGTTTACGGTAGTGTGTATATGTCAGTTTGTATCTAATATATATATGTGAGTTATATTAAGTTTACATCAGTGTGTATATGTCAGTTTGTATCTAATATATATATGTTAGTTATATAATATGTTAGTTATATATAAAGTTTACGTCAGTGTATATGTCAATTTGTATCTAATATATATATATATATATATGTTAGTTATATAATATGTTAGTTATATATAAAGTTTATGTCAGTGTATATATGTTAGTTTGTATCTAATATATATGTTAGTTATATAATATGTTGGTTATATATAAAGTTTACGTCAGTGTATGTATGTTAGTTTGTACGTAATATATATATATATATATATATGTTAGTAATATATATAGGTTAGTTATATATAAAGTTTACGTCAGTTGTATATATGTTAGTTTATATATATTATAATAAAGTAAATTTATATTGATTTTTATAATAAATATTGATTTTAAAATATAATATGTATATAAGTATATATGTTTATATATTAGCTTATACAGATAAGTATATATGAGTTTGGTTTTCAAATATATATGGAGATTTATTTTATATGTGTTTGAATTAAATATTGATTTGAAAATATATGTTTATAAATTGATTTTAGAAATTTATATATATATATATATATAACAAATATTTTGTTTCATTAATCTCTTATCCATCTTGACTTACTTTCTCAATATCGAAATTGTCACAGCATTCCTAGCTTGTTGTTGTCCCGTTAGTTCGTGTCTATATCCCTATGCGTGTCTATGTCATCTTCTTGTTTCTCTAACCTTGAAAGGTGAGAAATCACTCACGATTAACATTCTTATATTTAGTAAATTTAACTCACACGAAATGACGATTGAAATATGCTGTTAAATTTGAATTGTTAAGCTATTTAATTTTTAAATATGATATGCCATTATCTGCAATTGTTTACCCATGACATATGACACCATAACCTTGTTGTATATATTATATTTAAATTGTAAATGATGATATATGCCTGCTATTGATATGTATGTCATTTTATAATATGTTATTTTATTATTGTTCTCACACTGCAAGTTCCCTGTTAGTTTAGAATTCCTTATGGGTTGAAATGATACATACCCAAACGATCTTGTAGATTAGGGGAAAATCGTTATGGGTTGAAATGATAAACGTAAGCGATTTCCATTGATTTTGAATTTTGGGATTGTGTGTTGAAATGATATATAACCGTAGATATTTAAATTGCGGATTGAAATGATAAATATCTGTATCATTTGACCATAAAATATAAAATTATATATGGACACCGTTGGTCTATATTTGAAAATGATTTCCAAAATTCGAATAGAAATATATGGGTTTTAAATAAATATTGTTTTTTGGAAATATAATATATAAATGTTATTTTTATATATGTCTAAATTTAGATTTTTAAAATTATATGTTTTGGAAATTTTAATTTTATAAGTTATTTGAAAATATAATTTTTAAGATTTTTCTCATAAATTTATTATTTTAAAAATATATAAAATGAGATTTAATTTAATAAAATTTAATTTAATTAATATATATATTATGTTCTAGTATTTATTTAAAATTGTATTTTAAAAATAAATTTTCTAATAACTTTTATAAACTAAGGTTGGGAAGATAAATTGAAATTGATTTGAAATTGTATTTGTTTAAGAATTGTATTTAAATTAAAAAAATTGATTTGAAACTTATTGAATTTGAGATTTCAAAGATATGATGTTATAACTTGATTTAGATTAAAGATGATTAAATGAATATTTTCAAACTTAAATAAATTGAAATTGAATATTTAGTTTGATTCAAATGTGTAATTGGAGATTTTATTTAGATGTTATTAAAAGTGATTAAGTGAATAATTTTAGAATTTAATATAATTGAAGTTAAATATTTAATTTGATTTTTCGATATAATGTAATTTCTCATGATCATTCAAATTTCTTATTTCCAATTGATAAATTTTCTATATAAACAATTCCATATAAAATTAAGATTTCATTAGGAGGCGCAGATGAAATATAGGACCAATCAAAATGCATACTTCAATTATCCATTTTCATAACTTAGGAGCTTGTGCGAAACGATAAAGGAATGGAAAATGGCATTTGATATGCAAATGAAAGCGGAAAGTTTAATGACAGGGTAATGCGTGTTTCTGTAGGAAAATGGGTATTTAAAATTTCACATTACTAATAAATTTTTTCAATGGATAAATTGGTAAAGAAACGAGGAATGAATAAAAAAGGTATTAAGCACTAAAAAACCATAGAAATTGAACGCATCTGATGCATTCAACAGGTAAAGAATAATTTCAATGATTCACAAAACTATTGGAAAATAGCAATGATGTGTCGGACACGATGCGACCTTCGATCGAGCAAAAAGGGACTCCGATCGAATCCGAACTCATATTCATTGGACATCTTAGCAACCAATTAATAATGCAACTAGAGTGGATACACATATGAAATAATTGCATGGTCAAAGTGATATGTCCTTTCTTTTTTCTTTTGAAAAAAATAGTGCAAAGACGTGGAATTTTGAATACTTTGTATTTAAATATCTAAATTATTTAAATATTTGAATATTGAATTTAATGTGATTAATCGAATTAATAACCTTGTTACCCCCTTTTAAATAATAACTAATGATAAGAATTTTTTTCGAAATTTAGTTACGAAAATAAATAGTTTGAATAAATATCAATAACGGGACCAGAAATCGTTTTACCGATAAACGGTCTCGAAATGTGTGAAATTATCATCCCGAGGCACTGTCTTAGATTTTGACAAAATTAGTGCCATCAGAACTGGAATAATAAGGTGATGTACATGACAAATTTTGTAGCCATCAGACTTCCTTTACGATCGTACGAGCTCATAGAGTGTGTTTGTAACGACCTGGTATTTCGAACCATTCAAATCGACAATCATCCACTCATGTCAAACTTGAATTGCTCAAAACAACAGATTGTTAATTTATGTTTGAAAAAACTCAGCATATACGGTAAATAAATGAATCACAGAATCACAAACACAGAGTAATATAACAATAAGCAGCGAAATAGATAAATCATAGTTCATGAAGCTACTATATAAACATCAGAGTTTGAAATAAAATACAACAGAATATCTCAAATACAATGTAGTGTTAATACAAAAGTCAGTTATAAGTCTGAATAAAACAACTGGAACAAACTGAAAATATGAATAGATAGAGATAGATCTTCAAGCAAAACTCCAAGCTCCAAAGGTGAGTCTCAAATGCTGTGACACTCAGTCTGACCCGAGTATAAAGCAAATCACAAAACACTCGAGTCAGGATTAACATTCTTATACCAGTAAATTCAACTCAAGTGAAATGTCAACTGAAATACAAATAACTTAAAAGATGTTTGGGATTTCCATTCTCTAAGGATTCGTGGAACTATCTACTATGTAGTATATATGCTATTATAATATGTCTATCAGTAAAGTAAAGTATTAAAATAGCATAAAGGCGTTACCCATATCCCTCTTAACACATTTTATATATTCCCGTAGTCTATACAATGCCGTAAGCTCCACCAAACTGGTGGTTTACCCAGAGGACACCCCGTAGGTACGGTACAAAACAAACTCATAGAAGGCGGGATATGGCATGTGACAAGGCACGCGAGGCAATGCCAGGGTAGAAATACCGTTTGCGGATCCGGACTGGTGGTAACGCATAGCAGCTACGACCGCCCACCTCAAGACACGCTCCCAAATCAAAGGTGCACCCAATCAAATCATAAAGTAATAGAATGGTATCGAAGAAATGTGTCCGATAGGAGGAATGATCTCACTTGGCCCGGCGTGGCTCCTGTTTGAGCCACATCAAGCTGACTCATGGGAGTCAGGGCTACGTAAATACCTCATACAGAATCGTCTCGAAACCATCCTACTTCGATCTGGAATCTCCACCACATGCACAGTTGTTAAAGTGGTTTTCGGTATTGGCAGAGAGTATGACAATATCCGATCCCGGTCTCTTTAACAACCAAACGCTTATTTCACACCATGGTCGTTTTATATTTCAAATAGTTTATACTTCATATCAAAATATCATATTCGATTTAAAATCATATCTCTTTCGAAATCATATTCACTTCCGAAATCATATCACTTTTCAACTTAAATAGTTTAAATATTGAAAATAGTATATATATTAATATAGTTATAAATTAAAATAGTTTATATTTAAAATAGGTTATAGATTTAAAATAATTTATTTATTAAAATAGTTTATATATTAGAATTATTTCTTCTAATTTACAAATAAATTCATATCAACCTTTAGTTCCAAATTCAATTTAATCAAATCTCAATTCAAATTATCACTTAAACCATTTTAATTTATCAATTTCAAATACAGATTTAAACTACAAATTTAAACCAATTTCCAATTCAATAGGTTTCAAAGTTAAATATTCAACAATTTATAATAACTCAATTTTTATTTTATTTTTTATATTTCAGATTCAACTTTAACTTATTTAAATCTGAAAGTATTCATTTAACCATTTTTAATAACACTTAAATAAAATCTCAATTTACAAATTTAGACCAATATCAAATTTTAAATATCTAACTTCAATTATATTAAATTCTGACAATATTCATTTAATCACATTTATAAACATTTAAATAAAATTCCCAAATTCAAATTTTAAATCAAAATTAGATATTCAGTTTCAATCTTAGTTAAATCTGAAAATTTTCATTTGTTCACCTTTAATGAAAATCAAATTATTAGGTTATAAAGTTATATCTTAAAATCTCAAATTAATGAGTTTCAAATCAATTTCTATTTAAATGCAATTCTTAAACAAATTCAATTACAAATCAATTTCAATTTATCTGTCCAACCTTAATTTATTAGAGTTATTACAAAAATATATTTTTAGAATATAGCAATATAAGTACTTAACATAATATATATTAATTAAATTAAGTTTTATTAAATTAAATCTTATTATATATATATATATTTAAATAATAAAGTTATAAGAAAAATCTTAAAAATTATATTTTTAAACTAACTTATAAATTTAAAATTTCCAAAACACATAATTTTAAAAATCTAAATTTACACTTGTATAAAAATAACATTTATATATTATATTTTAAAATCAATATTTATAAAACCTATATATTTCCTTTCAAAACTTTGAAAATCATTTTCAAAATATAGACCAACGGTGTCCGTATATACAGCAAAGACAGCATTTAAAACTGCTGTAAAAGTTCAGTTATATACAAAAATCATATTTCAGCCTACTGCAGCACTTAACAAGTGCTACAATAGCCCTTTCTTTAGTTTCAGGTTCAATTTTAGTTCCTACCACTACAGCACTTACTAAGTGCTGTCATAGCCTTAGTTCATTTTAGTCTTTAAGTTCATTTATGCAACCACAGCACTTACAAAGTGCTGCAGATTCTACTTAGTTCAGAATTAGTTCATTTCCAGAAATGATAGCATTTCTGAAGTGCTATTAATTAAATTTCCAGGTTTTAAATACAATTCCAGCCACAAATAAACTTCAATTTAAATCATTTAAACTTATAAAAATCATATTTTTCCACATCAAAAATGTTCATTTAAATACCTTTAACTTATGGTTTTTATAAAGAAAAATTTTACAAATAAAAATCAAAATTCCCAAAGTTCACTTATTTAATTCAAGTGTGTCAATTCCCATTTTTCATTTTAACAATTTATTTCAACACTTAAATTTAAATCTCCATTTTCACCATTAAAACTTAATCTTCATTTTTAATTTAATTAACTTATATTTTTATAAAAAAATCAAATCAAAATTTCCAAATTAAGTTACACTTTAAAATCAAAATTTCTATCCATTTATTTTACATTTATCACATAGAAAAAATCATTTCCACTTTAATAAGTCATATAAAAATTCAATTTAAATCAATTTATCATATATATTATTTTTTCATTTTTAGATACTTAAAAATTTCCAGAAAAATATATAAAATAACCACGGGTCTGTATGATATTTTCTAGCCTAAGACAAGTGATACAGATAATATATCATTTCAATCCGTAGTTTACAAAGAAAATTCGGGTTTTATCATTTCAAACCCGCAATCCCAAGTAAATAAAATTAAATAAAAGTCGCTCAGGCTTATCATTTCAGCCCATAACGATCTTTCCCTATTCTAAAGTCCGTTCAGGTATGTATCATTTCAACCCATAGTGATTCTATTCTACAGGGAACTTGTAGTGTGATAAACAGATATAAATGAACAGTTAAATAAAACAAAATGTAACAGATGATATGACATGCAATTTACAGGTTTAACATCATATATATATATAATCATAAGCAGTTATAGCATCATTTATAATTCTACACATTCAAATGTTGTCGCTTCACAATTGCATAAGTATATAGTGTCGTGTGAGATTTACTCACCTCTAAATGCTGGAGATTGCAATATAACTGACACAACTGAATCAAGAGCACAAAGACAAGACTACGGATTTGAGTGAAGAGCGAGATCCAATGCTACAACTCTTGTCTTACAACCCAAAAAAAAAATCAAAACAAACCATAATTTCAATACATTTGAAATGGAATAACTTTTAAATGAAAAGAGATATGAATGCCAAATCTTTTTCCTTGCTTCCTCTATTTTTTTTTCAGCCTAGGGATATTTTTTGGCTCTGGTTTGCACAAGTTTTGGCTCAGGTTTGGTCATGTGAATGCATGGCCAAAGTGGTGAAACATGGAGGGGAAGTTACATAATGAGAAGGTGAAGGGTTTAAGGCAAAATAGTGTGATTTTTGTTCAATATTAGGTTCGGCCATAGGGTTGTTTGGCTTGACCAGTGGAGTATGGGTCAGGTCAAGGGCTGGAGGGGTGTGTGGTGGTCTGGTTAGTGATGGTGGTGGCGGCCAAAGGTGGTGGTGGTGGTGGAAAATGAAGTGGTGAAGCAAATAGTGGTCAATAACATGTTTCTAAGGCTTAGGTTGCATTTTTGAGGGGTTTAGTCACCATGGTGGGCTCGGCCTTGGTCAAGACCAGAGGAGTAGCTAGTGATGATGGTAGGGAAGAGGTGTAGGAGGTGGTGGTGGTCATGGCCATGGCAAACAAGAGTGGTGGCCGAGCAAAATAGGCAAGAGAACAAGGCAAAACAATGAAAATCAATAGGAAAAAGAAGAAGAAAAAGTATAGAAACAAAGAAGCCATTATCAAAGCTTTTGCTCAGATCTGAAGTGGTCGAATTTTGAAATGAAAAATGAGGTGTTTCACATGAAAAAAGAAAATAAAAGTCACGGCCAAAGTAAATGAAGTGAACAACCAAAATGTGGAAAGGCAAGAAAGTAAAAAGCCATAGGAAAAGAAGAGTCTTTGTCTCTTCAATTTCCCATTTCTTTTAAAACAAATAAAACAAAAATAATTTTAGCAAATACTTTTAAAAACCGAAACAAAGTGAAATAAAATTAAAATAAATATTTAATTTTAAATAAAATGGAAAAATAATATAAGAAATTGCTTAAAAATCCAAAACAGTGTCCAGAAATTACAAATAAACCACCATTGGCTTTGGAAAATTATTTACTTTATTTTAAAAATATTCTAAAACAAAATTTGAAATAAAATGATTTTTAAAACATTTTCAAAGTGAAATAAATAATTAATATTCAGAGAAAATAGCAAAAGAACTTAAGAAATTGGTTTAAAATAGGAAAGAGAACATGAAAATTACAACAAAATACAATTAATTCTAGAAAAATTTCTACTTCATTAAAAAGCATTTTCAAATGAAATAAATTCAAATAAAAATAATTTCAAAATATTACGTTGTTACAGTTTGGGTTGGCCGAAGTGGGTTCGTGTGTCAGGTGGGTTAGACGTTGCATGCTTGGCGGGTGATAGAGAGGGGAGGCCGCATGGAAAGCAGATCGAGGACGAGGTGAAGGGAGGGTGGTGAGGGAACAAAAATGGGAGTGTCATGTTATTCCACCTTTTGGTCAAGGCTGGAATATCAAAAAATTGGCAAGGGACGATGGATATCAGGGTTGTAGATAGATTAGAAACAAGGCTGCAATGGATGTCGTCAAAATTTGACTGGGCTCCGATCGGGACGGAATCGATCGGAGATGATGATCAATGCAAGAAAAGACTACATTTCAAATTTCAGGTTAATCGGAGTTCATATGGAGGAGATATGATCGATACAAGTTGAAAGAAACATGATGTTCGAATCCATAAAGTTGCTTTGTTCGAATCCATCAAAGGCGAGCGACTTCGAATCGATCATCTTTGAATCGATGATGCTCGAATCGATCCACCCTCATGCAATTATTAACCATCTTGTTCGTATCGTTCCAAAGTAAGCACTCTGTGTCAACGCTTCGGTATTACTCGCATCCCTCTCAACTATGCAGTTCGTATCGATCCACAGACAATTATTTTGTATCGATCGTCGATCGATACGAACAGAACCACAATTGATCGATGCGAACAAGGGAGCAAACGAATGTGAATACTATTGATGCCAGGCCAATACGAACAAAATGGGATATGGTTTAGGCTCTGATCTTGGAATGAGCAAGGCGCGAGCAACTCAATCAACGCGCCACAAAGAGCGGATCGACCCAAGGATTTCGCAACACGTCATCACATGCGCACATGCCATGATCGACACAAACGGATCGATTCGAATCTATCGATTCGAGCCACATTGCCTGCCGAATACTTCAATCTCGTATCGACCATATCTCCTAAACCATAAGTCCAAAAGTTATGAAATTTTTACGGGAGCTTGTGTACATGTTGAAGAATGTTCTCACCAAATTTCAGCTCCATTGGATGAGTTCTTGATCGATTCGAATGGAGTTCGAATCGATTCTAGATTGGGCCCAGATTTCTTGGACGCGGGCGCGTGGGCCCACATACATGCCAGAAGTAGTCTCCCTAATTTTAGGCGAAATATCATCCTCCTACACCTATAAATAGAGCCCCAGGTCATTCAAAAAAGGGAATCGGAATTCAGAAGCGCCCAGACTCTACCAGATTCAATTCTACACTTCATCATCGCTGTTAAATTCGAACTTCTTCATTGTAATCGCTGTATTCAACTGTACTCGGCGAGGATAATCAATAAAGGATAAAACTTTGGAGTGGACGTAGGTCGGAGATAGCCGAACCACTATAAATTTTGTGTCTCTGTTCATTATTTCTGGATTGTTGTTCGCTGTGTCATTAGATTTGTGACAAATACTGCTGATTTATATTCATTGTTTGGTGCTTTCACGATACTTGGGTTTGTGACCATTTTTGGCGCAACCACTTTGGTGCTTTCACCCAGAAGGACTAGCACACGCTATATCGGATTGAAGTTCAGATTTGGAAAGCGTGAAGAGTTTAGATTTGAAAGTCAATGACTCGACAGACAAGACAAAGAGCTGAGAGAAGTCAACAAGGAGGAAGTCAAGAAGCATCCTCCAGAGCTGGAGAAGGACAAGCTTCGATTTACATCACCAGAGATGAAATGGAAGCTATAGCAAATTCATTGCAAGAGAGGTTGCTGAAAAGTCAACAGGATATGATGCAAACTTTCTTCGAACAGATGAGAGCTGAAGGGATGCAGAACTTAGGACCAGCCACAGCGGCTGTAAATGTGGAACAAGGAGCTAAGGTTATGGAACCCAATGGAGGACATAATACAGAACCGGAAGGCAATCAACAAGGGCTTGGGGGCAGGCCCGTCGAATCCAACATAGGAGGACCTTTGGAAGGAGTTCAACAGGCTAGGGCCAACGTTACTGCTAACGAGCCACATGAGGAATATGTGCCGGAGTTCCCTCGGGAGCATGGGGGGCAACCCCCGGCAGACAATGCTAGATTAGCGGAGATCATTAGGAAGACTATGCGTGGAGGTTTGACCAATAGAGATTTGGAAGGAGTGAAAAGGAGTCCGTTCGCTCGGGAAATCAGGATAGCTCAGAATCCACCTAAGTTCAAGTTGCCTAGCGTGGAAGTATATAATGGCAAGGCTGACCCGACTGATCACTTGATGAGATACACTAGACATATGGAAGTTCTGGGGGCATCAGAGGAGGTGATGGCCAGATGTTTCCCGTTGTATTTGACAGATCTAACTGCAATGTGGTTTAGGCAGTTGGGAGAAGGATCTATCAGGACTTGGAGGGAGTTGGTGGACAGGTTTTCGGGATAGTTTCGGGTTCATATCAAGAGGCCGAAAAACGTAATGACGCTAATGTCGGTAAAGCAAAGGACGGATGAACCACTTAGAGCATTTCTAACTCGATTCAATGCGGCAGTTGCTTCGGTGGATCGGCCAGATCCATCGATGGTTTTAATGGCAACGGTGTTAGGAGTCAGGGAGGATTCGGATTTCAAGGTATCTTTAATACGAGACCCACCACTGGATCTCGGAGAATTCTTTCATGAGGCTGAGAGGTTCCTCCGACAAGAGGATGCATGTGTAGATTTAAAGTTGAAGGAAGTGAATGTAACTGAGGGTGGAGGACCATCCAATAGAGGTTCGGATAAAGATAAAGAGAAAGGAAGTTGGATGATGATTCTAAAAAAGCTAGGAAGCGATGGAAGGATCCAAAGTTTTCCACATATATAGGGTTAAACGAGACACTGGAGCGGATATACATGGAAACCCGGAATCGCCTTCCTTACCGAAGGCCGGCTAGGAGAGAACCATCCGAGCGGGAGAGGGCATCAGGAAGTAAATGTCTCTTCCACGATTTGGACGGACATGATACCAACAGCTGCAGGCATCTAAAGGACATTATCGAGGAGCATGTGAGGAATGGGCAATTGAGGCAGTATGTTGGGGCTCGGAATGCAGTGGCGGAGCAGGAGCAACCACCGCATAACTCAAGACATGATGGTGTGAGGCCCAGGAATGATGGTCGATTGGTTATCAATTGACCGGGATAACATGAAATGAGTAACAAACCATTGGCAAGCAACCAAGTCATTTACACATGTATGGGGCCGGAGATAGCCCCTAGGCATGCTCTGGATGATGATAAACCATGAAGCCATGGTTTGCGAAATCTGTCTTTTGTTTTTGGATTGGACACTCGTTTTTCTGGTTTGGTTTTGGAGTTTGGTTTGAACTCTTGGTTTTGTTTGCTTTTTGGTTTGGATTTTCTTTTGGATGACTGGTTTCTGTTTTGGATGTTGGTTTGGATTTCTGATTTTTTGGTTTGATTTGGATTTTGATTGGATTTTTATCTGGTTTTTGATAAAAGGTCGTCGGGTATAGATTATGCCTGGCAAGGGATGAGTCACTATGCCCGAACGTGGTAAATTGACTCATTCAGGTCGTCGAGTATGGACTATGCTCGACAAGGGTCCGGAGAGACCAGGATTCGGCCTAGGACTTAGGCCATGTATTATCAATTATCATTTTTAGGTCGTTGTGTGTGGACTATGCTCAACAAGGGTCCGGAGTGACCAGGATTCGGCTTAGGACTTAAGCCATGGCATTATATAACGTCCAGGGACACTGGACCTGTAATGCCCCAGAAATTCATGGAATCTTATTTTAGTTGAATTTTGAAAATATCTGAATTTATTTGTATAAGAATATATGGAATTAATTGTGTGCAAGTATGTGTGCATGTGTGCACGTGCACACTGATATGGCACAAGGAAGAACTCCAGATTTCTTGAATTTAAAACAAGGATTAAAAAGCATTACAAACATGATTTTGTGATATGGATATTTGATTTCTGGAATTATATGGATCATCCCAGAAAATAAGAAAAGTAAGTTTTATTTTAAAATCAGTAAACAGATTTTATTTAAAACCCAGAAAAAAAATTTATACATATATATGTTATAAGGATTTGAAAACCTGTATACATATAGGTGCATATGTTTCTGAAATTAAAGAGGAATTAAATAAGCCTAGATAAGATATGTATACAAATATACATTTTAAGTACTGAAAAGTATATATATAAGCAAGTGAAACTATAACATTAAAATGACATGAAATGTAATACAAGTCAATATGCTTGTGTAGGCAAAAATAGCAAAGGGATTCTCAGGAATAATTAAAATATAAAATAGGGTAGTCACACTTTTAACATGACTAGGTGAGTGGCCATTTTCTGAAAAAGTAAAGAAAAGAAAATGCAGCCTTTAGTTGGTAATATGACCGGGGGTAATTAGGAATAAAAATGAGAAAATGCAAACACACAATGCATGATGCTAGCCAGGACAGAAATGGAATTTTGTCTTGAGTAAAACCCTAGTAAAAATATGTTTATAAATAAGTAGTTATGGCCAGAGAAATTGTTTTACCCGAGCTACTTATAATAGGAAAAGAAGAAAACATTTTAAAGGAAGAGAAAACACACTCAGGGATTTTCTGGATTTATAAGAAGAAATATTCAGGTGAGTAATCTCACTAAACCCATGGCATTAAGTCCTGTTATGAGGCAGCCAGACTTATGTTATTTTTCTACATGTTTTTGATTCCATTACTATGGTTTTAATGGATGCTTCAATGGATGTTTTAATGGGTGTTTCTGGATGTTTTGATTGCTTTGATGTTTGAGTGTTTTGCTCTGTTTGGTTACACCCAAAAAGGTAAAAGTATGAAATCATGAAAGTAAATAGAGAATACTTGTAACTGGTTTAGATATGGCATGGAAAACATAGAAACCAAAATGTATATGAGTTGCATTACACTTGTGTAAGTGCTGAGGCTCAAATGAAAGATTCAAGGTTGCAATGGAAATATCCAAAAGTGCTGAACCCTTGATCAAATAGAAAATCCATGAGCCAGAAATCTTGTTTAAGCTAGATCTTGAATTTAGTTCAAACATGGTTGCTTATGAAATAATAATAACCCACATGCCTAGTCTTTATTCCCAGTTGTAAATATTCTTGTATTTTCTTTAAGCCAAAATACTTGAAAATATGATTTTCCCTGGACATGAATGTTAGATTGTTCTTGAGTTATGCTTGTAAACTCTATGTAATGTTTCATGTATAATGGGATTTAGTCACCTAGCTATCTCACGATAGGATTAAACATGAACACTTAGTAAATAAACTAAGGATTGTGAGCCAAGAAGACTGCTGGAATGCTTGTCATATTTGAAGTATGCAAGTTGGCACATGGTTTGTTTAAGCCCTGAGATCTTTGTGCAATATTGTGAATTATTTTATGGCAATGTGTCCCCGTGATTCCTTTATGGCAGATGAGGCTAGGATTTAATTTGGTAAATGCAACCTTAAATTGATGAAGTAGGAACTTGAGTTATTCCTAAGATGGTTGGACTGGAGCTATGATGGTTCCTGAGTATTTCTGTTTGAAACATATGTTTGCATGGTTGAATGTGTGTACATGATTAGTCTTAAATACTGATCATATATGCACAAGTATATCATAAACAAGTCAGGCAAATTGTTCAAAGAAGATATGCCCACTTGTACAAAATATTTATGTCTCACTCATTTACTTAATATCATGGAATTTTTGATTTTACTCATACCAGATCTTGTATCTGACCCTTGTTTGCTTATGGCATCTGGGGTGTCTCATCTAAAATGGGGCAGCCTCTAATGTTCTTTCAGGGAATGCTGGATCTAAATAGGAAGCTGTTGTGGCTAATGAAAGTGATTATATAAGCATGCTAAATTAGAATTGAATAAGAACTTAGAATGAAATATTTGCATGTAATCTGGGGAGTTTTTATAGTTCTGTTTTGGTTGTTCTAAATGAATCTAGTGATGTACTAAGTTTGGGATTAATCTAAAGACAATGTTGAATTTTTGCAAGAAAATATATATATTTGAGTATTGTAGTGAAAATCTGTAAATGATATGCCTGTATTTGAGAAATGGATATGTATATGTACATATATCGTATTAGTTAATTTCAAGTTACTTAAAACCTTAAGTTTGAAGGTTAAAAATCTGAGTTTAGCTATAAAAACCTGGAATTATTCTTGTGGATATTTTTAAGTTCATATAAATTAGATATGCATAGGATTTACTGACTTGTTACAAATATTCAAAAGTATATAGTAATTAACTTTAGTCAGAACGGCTAGAATCCAAATCAAGCAGGATACTCTTGTTTAACAAAAATTATATATACTCTGAATTTAAACAAGAGAAACATATTACTAAGGATGCACTGATATATTTATATTGGTAATAAGTTTTGAATCCTGGTTGAATTGTTTGAAAGAAAAAAAATGACTCTGATAGTTCAAAGGAAGTTTAAATCAAACTTAAAAGTGCAAATGAGTGTAGGTGGACATCCAGACACATATAAATTGAATGTTCATATGCATGTACATAGAGGTCAAATTTAGACGTCAGTCATAATAATTTAGACGTCTGAGATTAAACTCAGACGTCAGTCATAATAATTTAGACGTCTGAGGTTAAATGTAGACGTCTGTCACAAAAATTTAGATGTCTGAATTTAGTTCAAAATGTCTTTTTCTCTCTGTTTCAATTTTAGATCTCTGAGTCGTCTGTCATAATTAGCTAGACGTCTGGGATTAAGTTTAGACGCCTGTCATAAGAATTTAGACGTTTGAACTGCTGATTTTGCCTAATTTGCCTACTTTGAAAAGAAATAAGTGGCTATGTCAATAGCTTGTATGGCAATTTGATTTCTATTTGATTTAAAATTCCCTTTGATGAAGTAAAAAAAAATCCTTATGAAATTAAGGTAGAAATAGGAGGGTCATTTCAGTTGGTATCAGAGCACTTGGTTGCATTGATTGCTAAGTATTATAGAAATGTATTTTGTCTGTTTGTTTTGGATGAAATAAATTAGATAAGAAAATAGTAATTATAGAAGTACTCATAATATACTAATACCATTTGCCCAGAACTTAGTTAGTAGACCATGGTAGGAAGAGGATCTCATCACCATGCAGGATCAAGTGCACCACAAATGCTTGATATGCAAGACTTTATGAGGGCTTTAAGGGATGGAATTGGGCATAGGCCTGAGAACCCACATGAAGAACTTTCAAAACTACTGAAGACTTATTCCAATTTGGGAGGTAGGAGTTTTGAAGGAACTGAGAATGTGATGGAACTTCAAGCATGGTTGAGAACACTGGACAGAGTTTTCAATGACATGCAATTGGATGATCAAAGGAAGAGGCAAGTAGCTTCAAGACAACTGAAAGGGGTAGCTTTAAGCTGGTGGGAGGTGATCATAGCTGGAAGAAATGAAAATGAGATCACTTGGAATCAATTCAAGGAGATGTTGGAAGCTAGATTTGTTCCAGCATCAGCCAAAACTCTATTGCTTGAAGAATTCATCAGGCTTAGGCAGGGAACCTTTAATGTGACTGAGTATACTCATAGGTTTGAGGGCTTGTCTAAGTATGGAGCTATGCTTGTGGCTGATGAGGCATCAAAGAATGATAGGTATATTAAGGGTTTAAACCCAGGGCTTAGTAGGGCTATGTTGCCATATGCAGATAAAACTTTTGATCAAATCATTGATCCGGCCTTAAAATTTGAGCAACATGACAAGGAAAGGGAGAAGTATAAGCATTTTAAGAATAAAAACAATAAGAAAAATAGGGGAAGGTATCATCCCTATGACAAAAAGAAGGAGGAGACAGAAGGCAAGAAAACCAATGATACTAAGACCACTGATACAAAGAGAAAAATAACATGTCATCATTGTGGAAAAGAGGGACATATCAAACCAAGGTGCCCAGAATTGAAGGGAGGAGCTTTCAAATGCTACCTATGTGGAAAGGAGGGACATATCAAGAGAAATTGCCCTGAGTATAAACAGCAAGGGAAGCTAGCAAGTTTGGAAAGCAGAAGCAAATCCACAGTAGAGGCTAATGCAGAAAACCATGGTCAAGTGGAAGGTACTTTATTTATTTGTACCCTACCCATATCAGTAGTGTATGATACAGGGGCAACACATTCTCTGATTTCCCATGAGTTAGTTGCATTGCTTAAATTAAATTGCATACTGGTTGAAACCCCTTTGTTAGTGCAAAGCCCATTGGGAAGTTCTAGTGTTTTAAACATGATGTGTGTGGATGTGGAAATAAACATAGGAGGAAATGTTTTTGTTTCCAATTTATATGTTTTAAATTACCCAAATATAGGTGTTATATTGGGTGTAGACTGGTTAAGACAATACAAAGCAATAATTAATTTAGACTCATCCACCATATCGTTACAAAATTCTAAAGGTCAAAGAATCACAATTTTGTGTGAAATAGCCAAAGAAAGAAAATTATATCACTTGATTGACTTAAGTAAGGATTCCAGTGAGCCTTCTATTGAAGAAATCCCTATAATTAACAAATACTTAGATGTGTTTGGAGAAGTTAAGGGTGTTCCACACCACAGACCAGTGGAATTTCAGATTAATCTGATACTAGGAGCAAGTCCAATTATTAAGAAACCCACTAGGATGGGGCCAAGTGAGTTGAAGGAATTGAAGAAACAGTTAGAAGAGTTGGAAAGCAAAGGATTTATAAGACCAAGTAATTCATGCTGGGGTGCTCCAGTAGTGTTTGTAAGGAAACATGATGGTACTTTAAGAATGTGCATAGATTACAGGGAGCTAAACAAAGTCAATATCAAAAACAAGTACCCCTTACCTAGAATTGATGATCTTTTTGACCAACTTAGTGGAGCAAAAATATTTTCTAGGTTAGACTTGGCATCTGGATTCCATCAGATGAAGGTTGAGGACTCAAGTGTTAAGTACACAGCCTTTAACACTAGGTATGGTTTATATGAGTTTCTTGTCATGCCATTTGGGTTGACAAATGCTCCATCATACTTTGTAGACTTGATGAATAGGATATTCAGGGATTATTTAGACAAGTTTGTTTTGATTTTTATTGATGATATTTTGATCTATTCTAAAACAGTAGAGGAACATGAAAATCACTTACACCTTGTTTTGTCTAGATTAAGAGAAAAAGATTTAAAAGCAAAATTTTCTAAGTGTGCATTTTGGAAAGAAGAAGTGCATTTCCTTGGGCATGTTATATCTGCCAAAGGCATTTATGTAAATCCCAATAAAATTGTGGCAATCCAAGCATGGAAAAGGCCAAGCACAGTGGGAGAAGTTAGGTCATTTATGGGAATGGCAGGGTATTATAGGAGGTTTATAAAAGATTTTTCTAAGATGTCATCACCTCTTACCAACCTAACTAGAAAGAACCAACCCTTTATATGGACTGAGAAATGTGAACAAGCCTTTAGTAGAATCAAGGAGGTCTTAGTCAATGCACCAGTGTTGAAAGTACCAGAAGGAAATGAGGATTTGATTGTGTATACTGATGCAAGTGGTTTTGGGCTAGGAGCTGTATTGATGCAGCAAGATCAAGTTATAGCCTATGCATCAAGACAATTGAAGCCACATGAATCAAAGTATGCAACCCATGATCTTGAGTTGGCAGCAGTGGTATATGCACTAAAGCTCTGGAGACATTATCTTCTAGGTGCTAAGTTTATTTTGTACACAGACCATAAGGCATTGAAATATCTCTTTTCACAAAAAGATTTGAATATGAGGCAACATAGATGGGTTGAGTTTCTAGCAGCATATTATTTAGACATACTTTATACTCCAGGAAAAGCTAATAAGGTTGCAGATGCTTTGAGCAGGCAGCATGCAAAAGTAGCCATGCTAATGATAGAAGAGTTTAGAAATTTATCTCTACTTACTGATTTGGAAATTGAAGAAAACAGTGAGGTAAACATGGAGATGATTGAAGAAGGGAGTAAAGGAAAATTAAGTTTGATAACTTTGCAATCAGATTTAATTTTGAAAGTGGGAAAAATGGAAAGGGGAGATCCAGATTTATTAGAAAAGAAGACTTTAATAGAAAAAGGAGAAGAAGTAGCAAACTACCACATTGATAAGAATGGTTACTTAAGGAATAAAGGTAGAATATGTGTTCCAAAGGATATAGAATTGAAGGAAGAGATACTCAATGAATATCATAGGAGCAAATATTCTATACACCCAGGCAGCACCAAGATGTACCAAAATTTGAAGAGGGATTATTGGTGGAGAGGGATGAAAACTGATGTGGCCAAACATGTTGCAAAGTGCATGACTTGCCAACAAGTCAAAGCAGAAACCCAAAGACCCTCAGGCCTATTACAACCTCTAAGTATACCACAGTGGAAGTGGGAAGATATATCTATGGATTTCATAGATGGTCTGCCTAGGTCAAAAAGAGGAAACACAAGCATTTGGGTAATAGTTGATAGATTGACTAAAGTGGCACACTTTATACCAGTGAAGGCAGAAAGAAATGCACCTAAACTAGCTCAAATATTCATGAGAGAAATGGTAAGATTGCATGGAATCCCTAAGACTATAGTGAGTGATAGGGACACAATCTTTACATCCAGATTTTGGAAGAGCTTTCAAGAAGCCATGGGAAGTGAGTTATGCTTGAGTACTGCATACCACCCCCAATCAGATGGTCAAACTGAAGTGATAAATAAAGTTTTGGAGGATTTGTTGAGGGCATGTGCATTGGACTTTGGAGGTAATTGGGAAGATCACCTCCATTTGGCTGAATTTACATATAACAATAGTTATCAAAGAACTATAGGTATGGCACCATTTGAAGCCTTGTATGGCAAACCATGTTTGTCACCAATATGTTGGGTTGAAGCAGGAGAAAAGGCTGTCTTAGGGCCTGAGTATGTTAAAGAGACTATAGAGAAAATTGAATTGGTGAGGAGAAGAATGGCAGCAGCTCAAGATAGGCAAAAGAAGTTTGCAGATATGAGGAGGAAGCAGGTAGAATATGAAGTTGGTGATTATGTTTTCATCAAAGTTTCACCTATGAAGAAGGTGTTGAGGTTTGGCAAGCAGGGAAAACTTACCCCAAGATATGTTGGATCTTACAAGATTTTGGAAAAAATAGGTTCATTAGCATATAAGTTGGAGCTACCTGAAGAGATGAGTGCAATGCACAATGTATTTCATGTATCACAACTTAGGAGATGGGTGCATGATAAAGAGGAAATTCTAGAGAAACCAACTCAAGTTCAAATAAATCCTGACTTGGTCTATGAGAAGGAACCAGTGGGGATTCTAGCTAAAGAGGAAAAGAAGTTGAGGAGCAAAACTTTGAAATTGGTAAAGGTTCAATGGAGCCTAGACCCTAATGATTGTACATGGGAGTTAGAGGATAAGATAAAGATGGATTACCCTAAGCTTTTTGCAGTGGAAGGTAAAAATCTAAATCCCTAAAAAGTTTAATATGTATGGTTGTTTTGGCTGAATTATTTGCTCATGCTATGTTTGATAGATTTTATAAAATCTGGAAATGTTTAAAGTCAAAATGAGAAAAATTGTGAGGACACAATTCCTAAAAAAGGTGGGGTGATTGTAATGCCCCAGAAATTCATGGAATCTTATTTTAGTTGAATTTTGAAAATATCTGAATTTATTTGTTTAAGAATATATGGAATTAATTGTGTGCAAGTATGTGTGCATGTGTGCACGTGCACACTGATATGGCACAAGGAAGAACTCCAGATTTCTTGAATTTAAAACAAGGATTAAAAAGCATTACAAACATGATTTTGTGATATGGATATTTGATTTCTGGAATTATATGGATCATCCCAGAAAATAAGAAAAGTAAGTTTTATTTTAAAATCAGTAAACAGATTTTATTTAAAACCCAGAAAAAAAATTTATACATATATATGTTATAAGGATTTGAAAACCTGTATACATATAGGTGCATATGTTTCTGAAATTAAAGAGGAATTAAATAAGCCTAGATAAGATATGTATACAAATATACATTTTAAGTACTGAAAAGTATATATATAAGCAAGTGAAACTATAACATTAAAATGACATGAAATGTAATACAAGTCAATATGCTTGTGTAGGCAAAAATAGCAAAGGGGATTCTCAGGAATAATTAAAATATAAAATAGGGTAGTCACACTTTTAACATGACTAGGTAAGTGGCCATTTTCTAAAAAAGTAAAGAAAAGAAAATGCAGCCTTTAATTGGTAATATGACCGAGGGTAATTAGGAATAAAAATGAGAAAATGCAAACACACAATGCATGATGCTAGCCAGGACAGAAATGGAATTTTGTCTTGAGTAAAACCCTAGTAAAAATATGTTTATAAATAAGTAGTTATGGCCAGAGAAATTGTTTTACCCGAGCTACTTATAATAGGAAAAGAAGAAAACATTTTAAAGGAAGAGAAAATACACTCAGGGATTTTCTGGATTTATAAGAAGAAATATTCAGGTGAGTAATCTCACTAAACCCATGGCAATAAGTCCTGTTATGAGGCAGCCAGACTTATGTTATTTTTCTACATGTTTTTGATTCCATTACTATGGTTTTAATGGATGCTTCAATGGATGTTTTAATGGGTGTTTCTGGATGTTTTGATTGCTTTGATGTTTGAGTGTTTTGCTCTGTTTGGTTACACCCAGAAAGGTAAAAGTATGAAATCATGAAAGTAAATAGAGAATACTTGTAACTGGTTTAGATATGGCATGGAAAACATAGAAACCAAAATGTATATGAGTTGCATTACACTTGTGTAAGTGCTGAGGCTCAAATGAAAGATTCAAGGTTGCAATGGAAATATCCAAAAGTGCTGAACCCTTGATCAAATAGAAAATCCATGAGCCAGAAATCTTGTTTAAGCTAGATCTTGAATTTAGTTCAAACATGGTTGCTTATGAAACAATAATAACCCACATGCCTAGTCTTTATTCCCAGTTGTAAATATTCTTGTATTTTCTTTAAGCCAAAATACTTGAAAATATGATTTTCCCTGGACATGAATGTTAGATTGTTCTTGAGTTATGCTTGTAAACTCTATGTAATGTTTCATGTATAATGGGATTTAGTCACCTAGCTATCTCACGATAGGATTAAACATGAACACTTAGTAAATAAACTAAGGATTGTGAGCCAAGAAGACTGCTGGAATGCTTGTCATATTTGAAGTATGCAAGTTGGCACATGGTTTTTTTAAGCCCTGAGATCTTTGTGCAATATTGTGAATTATTTTATTGCAATGTGTCCCCGTGATTCCTTTATGGCAGATGAGGCTAGGAATTAATTTGGTAAATGCAACCTTAAATTGATGAAGTAGGAACTTGAGTTATTCCTAAGATGGTTGGACTGGAGCTATGATGGTTCCTGAGTATTTCTATTTGAAACATATGTTTGCATGGTTGAATGTGTGTACATGATTAGTCTTAAATACTGATCATATATGCACAAGTATATCATAAACAAGTCAGGCAAATTGTTCAAAGAAGATATGCCCACTTGTACAAAATATTTATGTCTCACTCATTTACTTAATATCATGGAATTTTTGATTTTACTCATACCAGATCTTGTATCTGACCCTTGTTTGCTTATGGCATCTGGGGTGTCTCATCTAAAATGGGGCAGCTTCTAATGTTCTTTCAGGGAATGCTGGATCTAAATAGGAAGCTGCTGTGGCTAATGAAAGTGATTATATAAGCATGCTAAATTAGAATTGAATAAGAACTTAGAATGAAATATTTGCATGTAATCTGGGGAGTTTTTATAGTTCTGTTTTGGTTGTTCTAAATGAATCTAGTGATGTACTAAGTTTGGGATTAATCTAAAGACTTGGTTGAATTTTTGCAAGAAAATATATATATTTGAGTATTGTAGTGAAAATCTGTAAATGATATGCCTGTATTTGAGAAATGGATATGTGTATGTACATATATCGTATTAGTTAATTTCAAGTTACTTAAAACCTTAAGTTTGAAGGTTAAAAATCTGAGTTTAGCTATAAAAACCTGGAATTATTCTTGTGGATATTTTTAAGTTCATATAAATTAGATATGCATAGGATTTACTGACTTGTTACAAATATTCAAAAGTATATAGTAATTAACTTTAGTCAGAACGGCTAGAATCCAAATCAAGCAGGATACTCTTGTTTAACAAAAAAAATATATACTCTGAATTTGAACAAGAGAAACATATTACTAAGGATGCACTGATATATTTATATTGGTAATAAGTTTTGAATCCTGGTTGAATTGTTTGAAAGAAAAAAAAAATGACTCTGATAGTTCAAAGGAAGTTTAAATCAAACTTAAAAGTGCAAATGAGTGTAGGTGGACATCCAGACACATATAAATTGAATGTGCATATGCATGTACATAGAGGTCAAATTTAGACGTCAGTCATAATAATTTAGACGTCTGAGATTAAACTCAGACGTCAGTCATAATAATTTAGACGTCTGAGGTTAAATGTAGACGTCTGTCACAAAAATTTAGATGTCTGAATTTAGTTCAAAATGTCTTTTTCTCTCTGTTTCAATTTTAGATCTCTGAGCCGTCTGTCATAATTAGCTAGACGTCTGGGATTAAGTTTAGACGCCTGTCATAAGAATTTAGACGTCTGAACTGCTGATTTTGCCTAATTTGCCTACTTAGAAAAGAAATAAGTGGCTATGTCAATAGCTTGTATGGCATTTTGATTTCTATTTGATTTAAAATTCCCTTTGATGAAGTAAAAAAAAATCCTTATGAAATTAAGGTAGAAATAGGAGGGTCATTTCAGGACCACGGTCATCAAGTGTGGATTGCGCTTGGTAAGAACCCGGAGAGGTTAGCTCAACGTCCAGGGAAACTGGACCAAGGTCGTCGAGTGTACATTGCACTTGGCATGAACCCGGAGAGGTTATGGATTCGGATATCGACCCAGAGAGGTCCTGGATTCGGTTATTGGCTATTGAATAAGGATGGGTTAGAAGCTCGACCATCGAGTTCGGATGGACGTGGAATTGGCTATGGACTTGGATATTGGGTTCGGAGTTATTCAAAACACACCCTCTTATCAAAAGGCATGTTTTGGGGATCAAATGTTATCCCACCTTTTGGTCAAGGCTGGAATATCAACAAATTGGCAAGGGACGATGGATATCAGGGTTGGAGATCGATTAGAAACAAGGCTGCAATGGATGTCGTCAAAATTTGACTGGGCTCCGATCGGGACGGAATCGATCGGAGATGATGATCAATGCAAGAAAAGACTACATTTCAAATTTCAGGTTAATCGGAGTTCATATGGAGGAGATATGATCTATATAAGTTGAAAGAAACATGATGTTCGAATCCATCAAGTTGCTTTGTTCTAATCCATCAGAGTCGAGCGACTTCGAATCGATCATCTTCGAATCGATGATGCTCGAATCGATCCGCTCTCATGCAATTATTAACCATCTTGTCCATATCATTCCAAAGTAAGCACTTCGTGTCAACGCTTCGGTATTATTCACATCCCTCTGAACTATGCAGTTCGTATCGATCCACAGACAATTATTTCGTATCGATCGTCGATCGATACGAACAGAACCACAATTGATCGATGCGAACAAGGGAGCAAACGAATGTGAATACTATCGAAGCCAGGCCAATACGAACAAAATGGGATATGGTTTAGGCTCTGATCTTGGAACGAGCAAGGCACGAGCAACCCAATCAACGTGCCACAAAGAGCGGATCGACCCAAGGATTTCGCAACACGTCATCACATGCGCACATGCCCTGATCGACACGAACGGATCAATTCGAATCTATCGATTCAAGCCACATTGCCTACCGAATACTTCAATCTCGTATCGACCATATCTCCTAAACCATAAGTCCAAAATCTATGAAATTTTTACAGGAGCTTGGGTACATGTTGAAGAATGTTCTCACCAAATTTCAGCTCCATTGGATGAGTTCTTGATCGATTCGAATGGAGTTCAAATCGACCCTGGATTGGGCCCAGATTTCTTGGACGCGGGCGCGTGGGCCCCCATACGTGCCAGAAGTAGTCTCCCTAATTTTAGGCGAAATATCCTACACCTATAAATATAGCCCCAGGTTATTCAGAAAAGGGAATCGGAATTCAGAAGTGCCCAGACTCTACCAGATTCAATTCTACACTTCATCAACGCTGTTAAATTCGAACTTCTTCATTGTAATCGCTGTATTCAACTATACTCGGCGAGGATAATCAATAAAGGATAAAACTTTGGAGTGGACGTAGGCTGAAGATAGCCGAACCACTATAAATTTTGTGTCTCTGTACATTATTTCTGGATTGTTGTTCGCTGTGTCATTAGATTTGTGACAAATACTGCTGATTTATATTCATTGTTTGGTGCTTTCACGATACTTGGGGTTTGTGACCATTTTTGGCGCAAACACTTTAGCGCTTTCACCGAGAAGGACTAGCACCCGCTATATCGGATTGAAGTTCAGATTTGGAAAGCATGAAGAGTTTAGATTTGAAAGACAATGACTCGACAGACAAGACAAAGAGCTGAGAGAAGTCAACAAGGAAGAAGTCAAGAAGCATCCTCCAAAGCTGGAGAAGGACAAGCTTCGATTTACATCACCAGAGATGAAATGGAAGCTATAGCAAATTCATTGCAAGAGAGGTTGCTGAAAAGTCAATAGGATATGATGCAAACTTTCTTCAAACAGATGAGAGCTGCAGGGATGCAGAACTTAGGACCAGCCACAGCGGCTATAAATGTGTAACAAGGAGCTAGGGTTATGGAACCCAATGGAGGACATAATTCAAAACCGTAAGGCAATCAACAAGGGCTTGGGGGCACGCCCGCCGGATCCAACACAGGAGGACCTTTGGAGCGGATATACATGGAAACCCGGAATCGCCTTCCTTACCGGAGGCTGGCTAGGAGAGAACCATCCGAGCGGGAGAGGGCATCAGGAAGGCACTGTCTCTTCCACGATTTGGACGGACATGATACCAACAGCTGCAGGCATCTAAAGGACATTATCGAGGAGCATGTGAGGAATGGGCAATTGAGGCAGTATGTTGGGGCTCGGAATGCAGCGGCGGAGTAGGAGCAACCACCGCCTACCTCAAGACATGATGGTGTGAGGCCCATGAATGATGGTCGATTGGTTATCAATTGACTGGGATAACATGAAATAAGTAACAAACCATTGGCAAGCAATTAAGTCATTTACACATGTATGGGGCCGGAGATAGCCCCTAGGCATGCTCTGGATGATGATAAACCACGAAGCCATGGTTTGCGAAATCTGTCTTTTGTTTTTGTATTGGACACTCATTTTTCTGGTTTGGTTTTGGAGTTTGGTTTGAACTCCTGGTTTTGTTTGCTTTCTGGTTTGGATTTTCTTTTGGATGACTGGTTTCTGTTTTGGATGTTGGTTTGGATTTCTGATTTTTTGGTTTGATTTGGATTTTGGATTGGATTTTTATTTGGTTTTTGATAAAAGGTCATCGGGTATAGATTATGCCTGGCAAGGGATGAGTCACTTTTCCCGAACGTGGTAAATTGACTCATTCAGGTCGTCAAGTATGGACTATGCTCGACAAGGGTCCGGAGAGACCAGGATTCAGCCTAGGACTTAGGCCCTGTATTATCAATTATCATTTTTAGGTCCTTGAGTGTGGACTATGCTCAACAAGGGTCCGGAGTGACCAGGATTCGGCTTAGGACTTAAGCCATGGCATTATATAACGTCCAGGGACACTGGACCACGGTCATCAAGTGTGGATTGCGCTTGATAAGAACCCGGAGAGGTTAGCTCAACGTCCAGGGAAATTGGACCAAGGTCGTCGAGTGTAGATTGCACTTGGCATGAACCCGGAGAGGTTATGTATTCGGATATCGACCCGGAGAGGTCCTGGATTCGGTTATTGGCTATTGAATAAGGATGGGTTAGAAGCTCGACCATCGAGTTCGGATGGACATGGAATTGGCTATGGACTTGGATATTGGGTTCGGAGTTATTCAAAACACACCCTCTTATCAAAAGGCATGTTTTGGGGGGCAAATGTTATCCCACCTTTTGGTCAAGGCTGGAATATCAACAAATTGGCAAGGGACGATGGATATCAGGGTTGGAGATCGATTAGAAACAAGGTTGCAATGGATGTCGTCAAAAATTGACTGGGCTCTGATCAGGACGGAATCGATCGGAGATGATGATCAATGCTAGAAAAGACTACATTTCAAATTTTAGGATAATCGGAGTTCATATGGAGGAGATATGATCGATACAAGTTGAAAGAAACATGATGTTCGAATCCATCAAGTTGCTTTGTTCGAATCCATCAGAGGCAAGTGACTTCGAATCGATCATCTTCGAATCGATGATGCTCGAATCGATCCACTCTCATGCAATTATTAACCATCTTGTTCGTATCGTTCCAAAGTAAGCACTCCGTGTCAACGCTTCGGTATTATTCGCATCCCTCTCAACTATGCAGTTCGTATCGATCCACAAACAATTATTTCGTATCGATCGTCGATCGATACGAACAGAACCACAATTGATCGATGCGAACAAGGGAGAAAACGAATGTGAATACTATCGATGCCAGGCCAATACGTACAAAATGGGATATGGTTTAGGCTCTGATCTTGGAACGAGCAAGGCGCGAGCAACCCAATCAATGCTCCACAAAGAGCAGATCGACCCAAGTATTTCGCAACACTTCATTACATGCGCACATGCCCTGATCGACACGAACGGATCGATTCGAATCTATCGATTCGAGCCACATTGCCTGCCGAATACTTCAATCTCATATCGACCATATCTCCTAAACCATAAGTCCAAAAGCTATTAAATTTTTACAGGAGCTTGTGTACATGTTGAAGAATGTTCTCACCAAATTTCAGCTCCATTGGATGAGTTCTTGATCGATTCGAATGGAGTTTGAATCGATCCTGGATTGAGCCCAGATTTCTTGGACGCGGGCGCGTGGGCCCCAATACGTGCCAGAAGTAGTCTCCCTAATTTTAGGCGAAATATCATCCTCCTACACCTATAAATAGAGCCCTAGGTCATTCAGAAAAGGGAATCGGAATTCAGAAGCGCCCAGACTCTACCGGATTCAATTCTACACTTCATCATCGCTGTTAAATTCGAACTTCTTCATTGTAATCGCTGTATTCAACTGTACACGGCGAGGATAATCAATAATGGATAAAAATTTGGAGTGGACGTAGGCCGAAGATAGCCGAACCACTATAAATTTTGTGTCTCTGTACATTATTTCTGGATTGTAGTTTGCTGTGTCATTAGATTTGTGACAAATACTGCTGATTTATATTCATTATTTGGTGCTTTCACGATACTTGGGGTTTGTGACCATTTTTGGTGCAAACACTTTGGTGCTTTCACCGAGAAGGACTAGCACCCGCTATATCGGATTGAAGTTCAGATTTGGAAAGCGTGAAGAGTTTAGATTTGAAAGACAATGACTCGACAAACAAGACAAAGAGCTAAGAGAAGTCAACAAGGAAGAAGTCAAGAAGCATCCTCCAGAGCTGGAGAAGGACAAGCTTCGATTTACATCACCAAAGATGAAATGGAAGCTATAGAAAATTCATTGCAAGAGAGGTTGCTGAAAAGTCAACAGGATATGATGCAAACTTTCTTCGAACAGATGAGAGCTGCAGGGATGCAGAACTTAGGACCAGCCACAGCGGCTGTAAATGTGGAACAAGGAGCTAGGGTTATGGAACCCAATTGAGGAAATAACACAGAACCGGAAGGCAATCAACAAGGGCTTGGGGGCAGGCCCACCGTATCCAACACAGGAGGACCTTTTGAAGGAGTTCAACAGGCTAGGGCCAACGTTACTGCTAACAAGCCACTTGAGGAATATGTGCCGGAGTTCCCTCGGGAGCATGGGGGGCAACCCCCGGCAGACAACGCTGGATTAGCGGAGATCATTAGGAAGACTATGCGTGGAGGTTTGACCAATAGAGATTTGGAAGGAGTGAACAGGAGTCCGTTCGCTCGGGAAATCAAGATAGCTCAGAATCCACCTAAGTTCAAGTTGCCTAGCGTGGAAGTATATAATGGCAAGGCTGACCCGAATGATCACTTGATGAGATACACTAGACATATGGAAGTGCTGGGGGCATCAGAGGAGGTGATGGCCAGATGTTTCCCGTTGTATTTGACAGATCTAGCTGCAATGTGGTTTAGGCAGTTGGGAGAAGGATCTATCAGGACTTGGAGGGAGTTGGTGGATAGGTTTTTGGGATAGTTTCGGGTTCATATCAAGAGGCCGAAAAACGTAATGACGCTAACGTCGGTAAAGCAAAGGACGAATGAACCTCTTAGAGCATTTCTAACTCGATTCAATGCGGCAGTTGCTTCGGTGGATCGGCCGGATCCATCAATGGTTTTAATGGCAGCGGTGTCAGGAGTCAGGGAGGATTTAGATTTCAAGGTATCTTTAATACGAGACCCACCACTGGATCTCGGAGAATTCTTTCATGAGGCTGAGAGGTTCCTTCGACAAGAGGATGCATGTGCAGATTTAAAGTTGAAGGAAGTGAATGTAACTGAGGGTGGAGGACCATCCAATAGAGTTTCGGATAAAGATAAAGAGAAAAGGAAGTTGGATCATGATTCTGAAAAAGCTAGGAAGCGATGGAAGGATCCAAAATTTTCCACATACACAGGGTTAAACGAGACACTGGAGCGGATATTCATTGTAATCGCTGTATTCAACTGTACTCGGCGAGGATAATCAATAAAGGATAAAACTTTGGAGTGGACGTAGGCCGAAGATAGCCGAACCACTATAAATTTTGTGTCTCTGTTCATTATTTCTGGATTGTTGTTCACTGTGTCATTAGATTTGTGACAAATACTGCTGATTTATATTCATTGTTTGGTGCTTTCACGATACTTGGGGTTTGTGACCATTTTTGGCGCAAACAAGTCATGCCATATATAACTTTAGATATTAGTATAATATTTTTTTTTCTTATCAAACGGAAGAACAGACATAAGAGGGGAAGGGAAGAGAAAGGAGCAGGGATTTGGAAAAGAAGATGAGCAGTTTGAACCGTATAGAAGCAATTTTGTAAATATATATATATATATATATATATATAGTTGAACGGCAAAAGGAATATGAAAAGATGGGACTGAATTGAAGCAAAAATATCAACCAGTGGGAATAGTACAGCACGTGAATTCAGGAAAATATCAATAGCTTGTGGCTATTGACGTTACCTGATGGACAACGAAATGACAAATGAAAGCCAAAAGGCTCAAAATACGGAGCCGGTACAGCAGATCGTTTTACCGAATTCACCGCTTACCGAACACCGAAATGCACAAATGAATATACTACAGAGATCAACACAACAAGACGAACAAAATGGTACATAGATATGAGCGATACGACCATCCTATTAAAAGTCGATATTTCGCTGCCAAAATGCTGCTAAAATGTCAAAAATAAGATAAACGAAGCTAGAGTAGTCCAAATTTGGCAAAACGAAATACGACGTCTCACTCAGAAAATGATTTACATTTTTATTATATAAAAATATTCAGATTTCAAAGATATTTTATTTCCATCAAATTAACTGATTTTAAATTGAAATTGAAAATTACAGAACAGAAACTAACTTTCATATTCTTAGATGAAAATCTACCATTTGCTCTGTTTCAATAGACGCATAACAAATATCATATTTTCATTGCAAAATTTTATTGTTTATTTTCAACAAAAAATTCAGTTAATTACGTTATTTAAACCGTTAACATTATCAGGTCGTTACATTCTTCCCCACTCAAAACTTTTCGTCCTCGAAAAGAAACGAGATAGAAGAATGGAAACATAAGAGAAGAAAGATAGATTTGAAATACATAGTATCTGATTCAATAGTTAATTCAAAACCATATAAATTTTATTAGTTTAAATTGATTAATGTTCAGCAAATTTTGGTTTCAATCTATTTTATTTAATCAATTAATATTTATTGTACTCACATGTGGTTGATTTAAATTCAAAGTATTTTCATTCAATTGATTTGTTTCAATTTACTAATCATTTGTTACAAAATTTTCTTTCAAAACAAATTTATTTTATTTAACTCACTTATTATATAAATTTATTCACTTAACCATTCTTATAACATAGGTTGTGTATAAACATTTATTATACCAATTCAAATTTTTATTTATAAATTCTCTTATCAAAATTTTCATTTTTGGACATCTTATTATTTACATTTATATTGTATATTATTCAATTACATATTCTTATTAACATTCAAACTTTTCCCAAGTAAGTTCTATTAATGTTTCGAATGTAATTAAACAATATACAAATTTTCCTTTTATTTAGAACATTTCTATTAATCAAATTTGGTTTGAACATTTTATTACAAAATTTCTCTTGTATAATCTTTAATTACATATTTGCATAACATTCTAACTTTTTGAATAATCAGGTAAGTTATATATGTTTTAGAATGCAGTTGAGTATTATACAAATATATTTTTCTCCTAGTTCAACTGTTTCAAGTTGTTTAAATTCCATTTCTCATTTCAAACACTTCAATTATTCAAAATTTTGCTTTATTTTAATAATTGAAAACCATCACTTAACATAAGGCATAAGAGTTAAATTCCCGGTTTCACTTCAACCCATTTTGAAACAAATATATACATATATAAGAAATTCAAATCATATTATATATACATATACTGCAGCCATACTATATATACTATACTATACGTATACATATATATAAATATATATTATACCTCAAATCATAATTAAGGAATTCAAGTCAAATCTGTTTTTTTTCAAAACAAAAGCGTAGCAAAGCTACTAAGTAGTCTCCCCACTCTGAGACTCGAAAATGAATGTCGATGATGCTGCAGTCATCATCGAAATTATTTTCCAGCGACAAAAGAAGAGAGTACTGATTTACTTCTTTTAAAATTCTTTGGAAATAATCTCTATTTGAAAATACTTTCAAATAATATTAATAATACTTTTTCAAAACCTTTGAAAACCAAATTTTTGAGAAGCACCGAAAATTAAGTTCTCAAATACTTAATTTAAATTTATTTTCAATTTTAAATAAAATTTATAAACCATTTTATCAAATTCATCTCCTTATAACAACAATAGTTAATAGTTTATGAATGTTAACAAAACAATAAATGATAAGTATTATCATTTCTAACAATCAATTCATTTAACTATCAAATTTTAGAAAATTATACTTATATATATATAATCATCTGATAGCGTTGGCCAGATGAATCGATTGAAACCCAAAATTCAAACTTAACAACTCAAACAACACAATATAAAACATTTTTATATTAATTACAAATACGTTCTCTCATAGGATGGTTCAAGAATGGATTTTGAATAAAGATAGAGATTCAAATTAGAGGAACAATAATCAAAAAGAATTTCAACTAAGAAGATAGACTCGAAAGGAAGATAAGATAATTAAATTTCAAAAGAGGAAAGATGGATAGATTTATATTAATCGCGGCGACCTTAATCAGGTAAACCGAGATTCGGGAATAAGATCGATGCGAAAATTCAATTTCTCGCTAGACAGGGAGAGAAGTGACTTCACCATAACATCTGGAAATAGTCGGACAACAGGGGTGGAGTCAAGATCACTAGGTTGAGCATCAAACGAAAGATAAAACTGCCTGCATAATCCTGAGGCAATTGACATTCGATCAAAAGAGAATTTTCCCGGATAGTCTACTGAGAAACAGTTCGGCTTGACAAGAAAATAACAGCATCGTAAACCAAGGACACAGAAACCTTCGGTGAATCGACGCCTGTTGTAAAGGAGTTTCACCCCTTTACAAATCATACTGAGGTTGGCGGGACCGTCGATGTGATTAGTCACTCACAAGGATGAAATTGACAGTTGAGGATGAAGCTATGGGATGCTCCAGTCAAAAGAATACGATTGGGAAAACGAGAATGGATGTCAGAACAAAGGGATAGTTCCAAGATTGAAAAGAAATCCGAATCAAAGAGGAAGAAATTTAAGCTCGAACGAAGGTGATTTTGTAATTTATTTTCACTCCATATGCTAATTTTGCCTAAACCAGAATTTTGATACCACTTGTAACGACCTAGTATTTCGAACCGTTCAAATCGACAATCATCCACTTATGTCAAACTTGAATTGCTCAAAACAACAGATTGTTAATTTATATTTTGCAAAACTCAGCATATACGGTAAATAAATAAATCACAGAAATAGAGTAATATAACAATAAGCGACGAAATAGATAAATAGTAGTTCATGAAGCTACTATATAAACATCAGAGTTTGAAATAAAATACAACAGAATATCTCAAATAAAATGTAGTGTAAATACAAAAGTCAGTGATAAGTCTGAATAAAACAACTGGAAAAAACTGAAAATATGAATAGATAGAGATAGATCTACAAGCAAAACTCCAAGCTCCAAAGGTGAGTCTCAAATGATGTGACACTCAGTCTAACCCCAGTATAAAGCAAAACACAAAAACTCGAGTCAGGATTAACATTCTTATACCAATAAATTCAACTCAAGTGAAATGTCAACCGAAATACAAATAACTTAAAGGATGTTTGGGATTTCCATCCTCTAAGGATCCATGGAACTATCTACTATGTAGTAATATACGCTATTAAAATATGACTATCAGTAAAGTAAAGTATTAAAATAGCATTAAGGCATTACCCATATCCCCCTTAACACATTTTATATATTCCCGTAGTCTATACAATGCTGTAAGCTACACCAAACCGGTGGTTTACCCATAGGACACCCCATAGGTACGGTACAAAACAAACTCATAGAAGGCACGATAGGGCATGTGACAAGGCATGCGAGGCAATGCCAGGGTAGAAATACCGTTTGCGGATCCGAACTGGTGGTAACGCATAGCAGCTACTACTGCCTACCTCGAGACACACTCCCAAATCAAAGGCGCACCCAATCAATTAATCATAAAGTAATAGAATGGTATCAAAGAAATGTGTCCGATATGAGGGATGACCTCACTTGGCCCGGCATAGCTCCTGTTTTAGCCACATCAAGCTGACTCACGGGTGTCGGGGCTACGTAAATACCTCATACAGAATCGTCTCCAAACCATCCTACTTTGTTCTGGAATCTCCACCACATGCACAGTTGTTAAAGTGGTTTTCGGTATTGGCAGAGAGTATGACAATATCCGGTCCCAGTCTCTTTAACAACCAAACGCTTATTTCACACCGTGGTCATTTTATATTTCAAATAGTTTATACTTCATATCAAAATATCATATTCGATTCAAAATCGTATTTCTTTCGAAATCATATTCACTTCCGAAATCATATCACTTTTCAACTTAAACAGTTTAAATATTGAAACTAGTATATATATATATTAATATAGTTATAAATTAAAATAGTTTATATTTAAAATAGCTTATGGATTTAAAATAATTTATTTATTAAAATAGTTTATATATTACAATTATTTCTTCCAATTTTACAAATAAATTCATATCAACCTTTAGGTCCAAATTCAATTTAGTAAAATCTCAATTCAAATTATCACTTACAACCATTTTAATTTATCAATTTCAAATCCAGATTTAAAATACAAATTTAAAGCAATTTCCGATTCAATAGTTTCAAAGTTAAATATTCAACAATTTATAATAACTCAATTTTTTTTATATTTCAGATTCAACTTTAACTTATTTAAATCTAAAAGTATTCATTTAACAATTTTTAATAACACTTAAATAAAATCTCGATTTACAAATTTAGACCAATATCAAATTTTAAATATTTAACTTCAATTATATTGAATTTTGACAATATTCATTTAACCACATTTATAAACATTTAAATAAAATTCTCAAATTCAAATTTTAAATCAAAATTATATATTCAGTTTCAATCTTATTTAAATCTGAAAATATTCATTTGTTCACCTTTAATGAAAATCAAATTATTAGGTTATAAAGTTATATCTTAAAATCTCAAATTAATGAGTTTCAAATCAATTTCTATTTAAATACAATTCTTAAACAAATTCAATTACAAATCAATTTCAATTTATCTTTCCAACCTTAATTTATTAGTGTTATTACAAAAATCTATTTTTAGAATATAGTAATATAAGTACTTAACATAATATATATTAATGAAATTAAGTTTATTAAACTAAATCTTATTTTATATTTTTTTTAAATAATAAAGTTATAAGGAAAATCTTAAAAATTATATTTTTAAACTAACTTGTAAATTTAAAATTTCCAAAACACATAATTTTAAAAATCTAAATTTACACTTATATAAAAATAACATTTATATATTATATTTTAAAATCAATATTTATAAAACCTATATATTTCCTTTCAAAACTTTGAAAATCATTTTCAATATATATACCAACGGTGTTCGTATATAATTTTCTATCCTATGGTCAAGTGATACAGATATTTATCATTTCAATCCGCAATTTAAATATCTATGGGTATATATCATTTCAACCCGCAATCCCAAAATTCAAAATCAATGAAAATCGCTTGGGTTTATCATTTCAACCCATAACGATTTCCCCTAATCTATAATATCGTTCGGGTATGTATCATTTCAACCCATACGGAATTCTAAACTAACAAGGAACTTGTAGAGTGAGAACAAATATGATAATAACATAACATATCAACAACAGGCATATATCATCAGTAACAAATTTTAAATATAATATATACAACTGGTTATGGTGTCATATGTCATAGGTAAACAATTGCAGATAATGGCATATCATATTTAACAATTAAATAAATTAACAATTCAAATTTTACAGCATATTTCAATCGTCATTTCATGTGAATTAAATTTACTAAATATAAGGATGTTAATCGTGAGTGATTTCTCACCTTTCGAGGCTAGAGAAAACAGGACAAGCACACAGATAAGCGATAAATCAAAGCAACCACTGCTGCGATCAATTCTGGACAGCGACGAAACCAAAAGCAAAGCACGATGAATACGAAGTCTATGAACAAAGCAAAGCTAGGCTGGAATTAGATAACCGATGGAAACAAAATATATGAATCTTAAAAATATAAAATATACCCATATAGAAATTTTATATTGTATATTTTCTTTAAAAATCAATATTCAATTTGAAACACATATCAAAATAAATTCTTAAAAATCAATATTTGATTCAAAACCCATATATAAAAATAAAATCTATATATATTATATTACAAAATCATTTCTTAGTTTAAAACACATATATTTTAAAATCAAATATATATATATATTACATTTTAAAAACAAATATTTAAAATTCATATAAAAAAATCAAAATAGATATAACACTAAGAATCAAAATATTTACAAGCTAATATATGTACAAAAGAAAAGCTAAGAGTACAAACTCTTATCAACAGGCACAAGATGAAACTTTTATATATATAATACTTTTTTTTCAATTATATATATGTAACAAAATACATATACATATGTTACATATATATCAAATATGACAACAAAAGAGAGGATAGGGAAGACCAGGCTGAGGCGTGCTCGAAAAAGAAGAAAGTGGTAGTTCGACTTTCAGGTGAAGGAGCTGCACACATGGAGACCGACTTCGGCAAGGTGAGAGGATGGGTGCTAGGCTGTGTCACGGTAATGGGATAGGGTGCGATGCTTGTGTGGGCGAATTTTCCATGGTCGGAGCAGATGATGGTTGACTTGGTGACAGGTTGCAGGGGGTTGAAGTAGTTCACACATGGGAGCAAGGTCGTAATAGGATGTCGTGATGGTGGGAGGACGAAAGCTGGACGGTTGATGGTTATTTGGTGGGAGGACGAGAAAGGAACTGGTGGTGGGGTTGCTGGTCAAAAGGAGGGGGAAGGTCGACGATGGGATAGGGTTTGCGGAGGACTGGGCTGTCATGCAGAGAGGAAAGCTACGCATGAATTTTGAATCATGGCTGTGTGATGTGCTCGGCATTTGTCAGGGCATTCTTGGTGTAAGAAAGTGGTTGATGAGGATGACGAGGCTGCTTGCGAGGACAAGAGGGTTGTGGGGGCGCTGATGCGTTTGGGTTGGCCGAAGTGGGTTCGTGTGTCAGGTGGGTTCGACATTGCATGCATGGCCGGTGAAAGAAAGGGGAGGCCGCATGGAAAGCATGTCGAGGACGAGATGAAGGGAGGGTGGTGAGCGAACAAAAATGGCAGAGTCAAGCCATATATAACTTTAGATATTAGTATAATATTTTTTTTCTTATCAAACGGAAGAACATACATAAGAGGCGAAGGGAAGAGAAAGGAGCAGGGTTCTAGAAAAGAAGATGAACAGTTTGAATAGTATAGAAGAAATTTTGTAAATATATATATATATATATGTATGTATGTATAGTTGAATGGCAGTAGGAATATGAAAAGAAGGGACTGAATTGAAGCAAAAGTATCAACCAGTGGGAATAGTGCAGCATGTGAATTCAGGAAAATATCAATAGCTTGTGGCTATTAACGTTACCTGATGGACAACGAAAAGGCAAAGGAAAGCCAAAAGGCTCAAAACACGGAGCCGATACAGTAGATTGTTTTGCCGAATTCGCCGCTTACCGAACACCGAAATGCACAAATGAATATACTGCGGAGACCAGCACAATGAGACGAACATAATGGTACATAGATATCAGCGATACGACCATCCTATCAAAAGTCGATATTTCGCTGCCAAAATGCTGCTAAAATGCCAAAAATAAGATAAACGGAGCTAGAGCAGTCCAAATTTGGCGAAACGAAATACGACATATCACTTAGAAAATGATTTATATTTTTATTATATAAAAATATTCAGATTTCAAAGATATTTTATTTCCATCAAATTAACTAATTTTAAATTGAAATTGAAAATTACACAACAGAACTAACTTTCATATTCTTAGATGAAAATCTGCCATTTGCTCTATTTCAATAGACGCATAACAAATATCATATTTTCATTACAAAATTTAATTGTTCATTTTCGAGAAAAATTCAGTTAATTACGTTATTTAAACCGTTAACATTACCGAGTCGTTACAGTGTCGATTAAATTTGAGAATTTAAATAGTAATATATTATATTATATAATAATCCCTCCTGTAACGATACGAGCTTTCGACGCTCGAAAGTCGACATCAATACGTCCACTATATCAAATGCACCGCAATCGAATGCCAGAAAACCGAATCATGAGGGTTAAAAGAAGAGGTAGAAGAAGATAGAAGAAAAAGAAAGCAGAAAACAGAAACAGAAACAATATCGGAATCTCACATTCGCAGCGGAACAATATATAATAGATAATCACTAGCCTTTAAACAAATAATTATATCAGTTTATACAATACAACAATGAGAGTCAATATACAACTCAATACAACAATGGACAGTTATATAAACTTGTCCTCATACAGAATACACAGCGGAATAAATAAACAAGTATGGGAGTACGTCTCGCCATCCAACTTGCCTCCAAAGCTCCAGAATATCCAGATAACATAACTCTAGCTGCCCGTGTGGAAAATTATGGGCACCTAGAGTTTAGAAAGGGAACAATAAACTCTGAGTCAGTCATGGTGACTGGTGTGAGATCGTAAAACAGTTATTTCCACAAAGAAAATAAAAGAAATTCGCAATGCTTTTGGAAAATGAAACTACCATAAGGCCTCCCGCCACACACACAATGCAAACGCAGAATTGGAGGAGATTTCTCCTTATGATAGTCAAAGATGCTTACTACAAAAAATCAGTTGATATTATTATTAATGTCTAGTGTGGAAAATATTTCGAAAGTATAATATTAATCTTAGCCAGCATAGACATTCCGAACTATAGCTACTATAACTACTATGTTCAATAGCAGGTTACCGCCACATTCCATAGCAGGTTATACAACTAAAACCGTACAAAGCTCGTATTGTTTCTTTGGATTTTCCAACAAATGGTCAGGCTAAGGAACTTCCTACTGCCACATGGGTACGCCTCTGGCGGGACGTCCCGAGAACTAACTAGCTCTCTGCCAACACAAGGTCGGGTTACCTCTTACACTAGGTAACTACTACACGAATATGCCACCCCCCAGTCCTTTGGAACCTTTATCCGAGGCGCCTCGATCACAAAGCAACAATCACACAATAAATGAGATTGGAGCAACCACACAGGTAAATATCTGGGCTCCATACCATAATATCACCTTTTTCTAGAAGGAAATGACATACCCTAAAGGGAGCGACCCTCATAACCTTGCCGCATCATTCCTGTTTCGACCATTTCCGGTTTGTGAGGCTCGATGAGGTCTCGTCCACAAAGCTACGCTTTACACGAATGCCATGCTTTGATCACAAATGATCAACAAATGATCATCAACACACAGCAACACTTAGCATGCCACACTACCAAATTGGGAGTATATCGCTGATAACCTTCAACTACATAACCTCTGAGCTTGTACGTCTCAGAGAAGGGTGTTAAGCTAAGAGAATAAATTCTCCGCCACCAAACAGAAATGTATTTGAAAGAAATGAGATGGAATATCGTGGTATATGGGATTTATAAAATATCATCCGCTATTATGCGGCGCAATAGGGTCTCATCCGCTATATAATGTGGGAAAATAAATCACCAATATATATATATTCCAATATATATATATATTGCTATATACTACTATATATACTATCACAATCAGGCAATCAATCAATAACTACAATTCAAATTTTTTTATTTGAGTGAGAAGATCTCACCTTTGCATTTTATTTTGCAATCCACTCCAAATTAGCATTCTTTCTTCACGATTTTGACCTTGTTTAAATAATTATATCATTTATTAATATTCGAATAAATCAAACAATTAAATTCCCATTTAATAATTTTAATTTAAACAAATGATTTCGTTTAAACTAATTATTTTCTTTCTAAAACTCTTTTAGTAGCTAAATAATTAAATAAGTTTACTTAACAAATAAATCTCCATAACACATTATTTTTAAAAAAAAATTAAACTAGTAGGCTTAGAATGGATATAAGCATATACATTTTTATTTCTCATTTATTTTCTTTACTTACTGTAAAGTATGTTTTCGCAAAATAAAATATAAATCTAATGTTTAAAATCTTGTTTTCAAATCTGTATATATATTCTCTGACTAAACACTTTCTGTTTATAATAATCATCACAGTAATTTTTTTTGTTAAATAAAATAAAATGGTATACCTAACCACCATCGTAGCCTTCACCACGACACTGCATCTCGACCTACTGCCAACGAACCCCACCTGAACTCGACAGCGATTCGATCTCGACCAGAGCCCTTTCATCGCTGCCTCAATGATGACGACATCGCCTTCGCGACTTTACCTTCGCACTGCAAGCCAACAGTGCCACCGAGCCTCACGCTCCTTGATTTGACTACAACCCTGACCTCGACCTCCACGCCATCTCCAAATCGAGCGCGCTGCCTCTTGACTTCCATCGTGAGCACCCATCAATGTTGCGGCCTCCCACCTGGCTTCGCGAATCCCCATTTGATCGCTATGCACGAAATCGCGGTCGATTCGATCGCGATAGTTTTTTTTTGATACAATTCGATTTTTGCTCTGTGATTTGGATTTCGAATGTAAGGAGATAGAAATAAGAATGAGGAGGATATGGTTTAATACTAAGGAGAACGGCAATTTGTTTTTATAAAGAAGAGGAATGAAGAGAATATGTAGGCTGCCATTCTTATTTTCATGGGAAGGGAACGAGATCGATTTCTGCTACGGCCATGGATTTTTTTTCTTTCTTTTTAACGAGGAGGAATGATATAGTCAGGCCTAGGTCGGCTTCTACCATAGATATGTTGGCTAAAGACAATATAGGGTGGCTATTGATTTAAAATTTATATTTTTATATTCAAAAATATCTCGTTATATTATATCAGCGCATTTGCTTATCGTACGATCACACGAAAGCTCCAAACACAACGAAAATTGAAATCCGATAATAATACAATATTATGGATCCAATGGAACTGGTTTCGTAGAAATCCGAGACTGTGCCTCGGAACGCTATTTTTAAATATCGATTTAAACGATAAAATTTTAAAACTGAACAAAACAGTTTCAAATTCAATTCTGAAAGTCCCATTATCTTCAGTATTATCAATATAAATTTTCTAAGCCTTGAAAATATTTTTAATCAGCTTAAAACTGAACATTCAAATTTTTACCCAGATTTAACTATTAAATTCAATAATTAAATCGCCAAATTCATTCTGATATCTCGAATTTCAAATTAAACTAACTTCCAGATATTTAAAATAAATTAAATATCCTAATTTCTAATATAAAAAATTCAGGGTCGTTACACCTCCCCTACCTTCACATTTATTCTCTCATCACTATTCCTCTTTTTTGTTTCTGTAAAAAAAAGATAAAGAGAGCCGCTACAAACATTGAATTAATCTCAGAGCTACATGCATCATTAGTGGCTATTATTGGATCTGTTAGGATCATGGTGAGGAGGGCAGTGCAATGGTGTAAGCGATGGTACGTGCGACGGAGTTTGGGATGGTAGCCATACATGGGTGTGAAACTAGGGTTTCGATTTGAAGGAGCTTGAAGCGATGATAAGCGAAGTAGAGAGCATGGATGAGTTTTTCTTGGTGATGCGAGTCTTCCAGCACTAACCATTTCATGTCCAACCATGCGGGGGGAGATGCGACATTCGTTTGTCATGTCGTGGTTGTCATGTCGCGACTTTTTAGGGTGGATCGAGCTTCATGTGTTAATGTAGGATGCGAAGCTCTCGCGTAGTGGAGTTCGTCGAAGGTGGCGTGTAACGACTCGGATTTTCGCGTTCGAAAATAAACATCCGTACTTCACCTTGTACTCGAATGCCGTAGATTCGACCGTTCAAATTCGATTCGCCGGAGCTTATAACACAGTTAAGTAAACAACACAGCGGAATAAAGAGAAATAAATGATATCATATACAACTCCAATGAATACAATATCCAGTATGATATACAACAATGATATCAATATGATACAACAATATCAGAGATAACAAAAATGATACAGCGGAAGTAACAACAAATGGAAGAGATCTCCAAATGATCAATCGGAGAATGACTCCAATAACTCCAATATCAGCTCGAACCACAAAGAGAAGCAAGTGCAATCCTGAACTCCAAGAACTGAACCAGCTCCAGATAATCTACTAAACCTGAATATCTGAAAAACCCAACTCTAGACTGCCCGTGTGGAAAATAGTGGGCACCCAGAGTTTAGAAAGGGAACAATAAACTCCAGGTTAGTCATGGGACTGGTGTGAGCAACAAAAACAGCTTATCTTTAAACGAGCAACAAAGGCTTTTAAACATTGAAATCCGCAATGCTTTTTCGAAAATGAAACTACCATAAGACCTCCCACCACACACACAATGCAAACGCAGAATTGGAGGAGATTTCTTCTTATGATAGTCAAAAATGCTTACTACGCAAAATCATTCGATATTATTATCATTAGTGCATAGTGTCGAAAACCATTTCGAAAATATAATATTAATCTTAGCCAGCATACAACCATTGTTGTATGCCTACTATAGCTACTACGTTCAATAGCAGGTTACCGCCACATTCCATAGCAGGTAATACAACTAAAACCGTATAGGGTTCGTACTGTTTCTTTGGATTTCCAACAAATGGTAAGGCTAAGGAACTTCCTTACCGAAATAGAAACGCCTCTGGAAAGACGCCCCGGATCCTAACCGGATCTCTGCAAACAAAAGGCCGACGCTACCTCACGCTGTACAGCTGTAACTAGGTAACTAACACACTGACGCTACCTCACGCTGTACAGTTGTAACTAGGTAACTAACACACGAGTCATGTCATCCCCCGGTCGTTACCGACCTTTATCCGAGGATCCTCAATCACAAAGCAACAGCCACAAAATATAATCAACATAGGTAAAATATCTGGGCTCCATACCATGATATCACCTTTTATCCAGAAGGAAATGACATACCCTAGGGGCGCTACCCTTACAAACCTTTGCCGCAACATTCCTGTTTCGACCATTACCGGGTTGTGAGGCTCAACGAAGTCTCGTCCACAAAGCTACGCTTTTTCACAAAGCAACGCTTTGATAAACAAATGATCATCAGCACTTCGTATGCCACATTACCAAATTGGGAATGTATCACTAGTAACCATCAACTACATAACCTCTGAGCTCGTACGTCTCAGAGAAGGGTGTTAAGCTAAGAGAATAAATTCTCCGCCACCAACAGAAATGTATTTGATAGAAACCAGCTTTACATCTCAAAGTGTAACGTCAGACACACATCCATACAAGTCTGTTCCGGGTTCGAACAGAACCGAAGGCACTTCCAAAGAAGCCCTTGCAATCCGGGTATTCACAATCCTGATCGGACTTCCCATCACTTAGGAAATCTCTATACCGTAGCTACTCAGTGCAGAGACAATCGATAGGTCATCCTATCGCTCTCGCAAATACCCGGTCTTCACCACCGGTCTTCAAATGCTATCCATATCGTCGTATCACTATTCGGAATGGGTTATATGACACAAAGGTCCTCTCCCGGCCAAACCGAATAACGAGCGCAATTAAAAATCATATGGATACTGGGGTCTCAGTTAAATCACAGCTTAAAAGCCCAAAACTTTTCATTTGAATGGTTAAAACAAATTACCATTTCCAATCTTTTAAATAAAAAGATTCATTTCAAAAACCTTCAATGGTTTAAACAATTTCCACACTTTTAATTTTTTAAACAAAAAGATTTATTTCACAAAGTTAACCCCATTCACAAAGATTCATTCATAGATTTCCAAATCGATTTCCATTTCAATTGAATTAACTCGTTAAATCTTTAAATCAAGATTTAACTTATAGCTTTCAAAACAATTCTATTTCAAGTTGGATTAACTCATTCGGTCTTTGAAATCAAAGACTCATTTCATAGTTTTCAAAACATTTCAATTCCATTTCAAACTTGAAATTCTTTCAACACAAATTGGAAGTTCATTACTTTTGTGAAAGCTTTTACTATTTGAAAACAAATAGTTTCGTTTCATAAAAATCCAGTTATATTTACACGAGTTAAAACCCTTGAATTAAATTCAAATTCCCAAATCAATACATTTAAAATGGTTTAACCCATATATAACTTGTACAGCATCTTTAGTCCCTAGTTTCAAATCATAAAATTCAATTTCAAACTTGAATTCAAATTTAAATCAAATTATTTAAATTTCAAAACTCGATTAAGTTATTCAAAATAACTTTTATCTTTGAAACTCATTTCAAAAGCTTTTCACTTTAAACCCAAATTTCCAATTTCAAAATCAATTGAAATTAAATTTCAATTTCAAAAACATTAAATTTAAATCATCTGTGATTTAACCGATTTCCACGTGAAATCCATATTTGTGTGTGTATAGTGTAGTCCAGGGATTTCACACAATAGTGCACAACATCAATCATCACAGATATATCGATAAGCGGTATAATCGATAACGCTTATCTTCATTCACAGATTCATAGATAAAATAAATTTATCAGTCACAAAAATTCATTATTACAGTTCGATGTGGGTTTCGGATATCCAACTAGAATCCGACTCCCTGTCGCATCGAAATTCAAGTGCCGTTTACGGGTCAAGGGTTTCATATTCACATAGTAATATATCACAGAAATAGAAATTTCAGATCACAAAATAAATCAGGATGTATCACAAAGCATCATATATCAGAGAATATCAAACAATTCAACCATTCAACGAAATCCAAACATCCATAAGTGGAATCAATTAATATCTGACTATAATTAATTTATACCCGATTAATTACTTATGAATAAACTACAAATCTTGGTCAATTCACCATTAATTAATTGTAAACCATTTCAATTTATTAATCTTTAATCATTTATTAATTAACATTTAAATCCTATATAATACTCTTTGGAAATAAATTATCAATTACCAATCAACTTAAAACCTTTGAGTTAAATCATTCTTTAAAACACTTTTAAACTCAAGATATTTTGTTTGGAAATCTTAACAAGTCCCGACTTAAATCACTCATTCCTTATTCAAAAAGAAATGGGTAAGAAATTGTTTAATCTTGACCCAGTTTTAAAAATTAAAAAACCTGTTATTGCACTTAATTCCTAGACCCGAGCCAAAAATGCAAAAATCCTGGGCTCTACTTTGAGTTTTCCTTCCACATGCTTCGAGCCAAACATCCCAAAGCCCCGAGTAAACCATCCTTAATCAAATTTCCTGAACCCATGTTAAAGTTTAAAACGACAGTTCTATATACACGCGCAAACTCGAGTCCTGCTTTGAGTCAAAAGCCCTCTCGCTCGAGCGAACACACACGAAGAACTCCTTCCCAAACACTTCAACAGCCCAGATTCAGATACTCGAACCCATCGTGTGCACTTGACATAATACTTCGAGCCAAAATCGATATTACTCGATACCATCACCGAGTCAATCTTCGTCTTCCAGCATCACAAAACATTCTGACACGACGTTCACGTGTGCATCGTGCACACCCATCAGGCCAACTTCGACCAACCCTACCACCATCAGTAAATCACCGATGCTCCTCTCAGACTACTTGTCCACCCAGGTTTACGAATGACCCAGCCAATCAAAATCGAGTGGAGCAAAACCCACCAGGCTGAAACCAATCATCCAAAATTCCTCGTACCACCGCTCTCCGACCACCGTAGATCACGCGATTACAACTGGAGACTCGCCAAACTTTCCAGCTTCTATTCACACCGGACCAAACAAATCCGATCAACTCTCGTTTCTACACGAGTTTGAAGAACAGCATCACCAAATTGGGTTCTTAAACCCTATATCTCCCCGGCCTGGCTACCACGATCACCAGAAAAATTCCCCGACATTTTTCCTAGGACTATCCACCTACCAGCCACCTTTGACCAAAATTTCGCCGCCGTTCACCACGTCGATCACGGGAAATTGACCAAAACCTTCCTGACGTTCGACTTGAGAATGCACACAAATTGCCACTTTAAAAATCATGATATATATATCAAAAATCATGATTTTTAACCACTAATTTATTTATGAAATCAAAAACAGGAATTAAAGTTGTTGATTTTTAGCAAGTATCAGTATTTTGCTGTTGTTTCAGCTAAAAATAATAATTTGTTGAATTTAAATCCCTGAAACTATTTTTACAATCATCTCCAGACATCTACAAACATGTTTTGTTTAATACTTAAATCCATATATAGATTGGATCAATAGGTAGTGATTTTTTGAATAAGCTTTAGCTTGAGGATCTGGTAACAGAGATGTTCCAGACAATAACTTATCCACATACACACACATTCATATATAAGTAGAGAAGTTACTAAATATATCTATATATTCAAAGATACTGGCAAAATGAACACATTCTCATAGCACACTTCAAGTGTAAATCAAGCAATCAATTAAAAGCCAGGTTTTTAAGTGAGTTTGCTTACAGTGGTTTTGAAGAAATGAACAGAGTTTGCTTCTTTGTGACACAGATTGGAATTTTGCAAGCTGAAGCTTCCTTCCTTGATTCACTCCTCTGGTTTGAGTTGTATTATTGTCTAAATTGAAATTTTTGTTTAAATTTTGAATGCTAACTACTTTAGGTTTCCTCAGCTTCAAGAACGAAACTGGAAATGAGAAAGACTTAGAAAAAAATGAGTTTACAGGGTATTCATTTTCTTTGTACAAAACAGTGTACATTTTGTACAATTTTCAGAGATACTTTCATAGTTTGGAGGCTAAAATCGTATACATTTGTACTAGATAAGATATTTGCTTTACTACATTAAATGCCAAAGTCCTTTATGCATGCTATTTACCTTACCAGCCTATATATCTTTTAGATTTTTGTTGTACTCGAGACTACCTGGTTATCAAATTCGAGCCATTTGTTTTCATGCTTATCCTATACTTGAATATACTTGCTTTGGGTCTTATTACTATAAATAAATTTCTATTTTTATATGTTGTTAAATTTTAACTAATTTATTTCTAGCTTAAATATTTATTTTACTATAATATTTATCGTATTATATTTAATTTATAAATCCAAATTATTATTAAACCATTTATTTAAGATTTTATTTCAAATCCAATATACATATATATCCACATATATACAAATTATCAAATCCTAATGATTATATATATATTTATCGAGTTGAAACGGGGAAACTCGTATCACTTAATCAATTTATTTTACCATATTTATTCAAAAATACAATTAATTATAAATTTAAATTTAATTAAAATTCGGGGTCGTTACATGGCGGCTCGTGATTCCTTTGACCGTAGAGTAAGTTAGGAGGAGAGAGGTAGTTGTGGTGATGGGTTTGATATGCATAGGATTATGTGTGTACAGGGTAGTGAGGAGTTAGGGAAGATGGATTAAGAAGTAGGATAGGTAATTAATAAAGTTAACTATATAACTAATTAAAGTTTTAATCTGAATTGTTTTAAAATTCAAAACTTTTGCATACGAGGTCTAATCGAGATGTCGCCTTTATTGTTGCCCTCGCAACGAGATTACCTACCTCTTGGTTTCTCTTGGGTTTGGGTGAGTTAAATAATCATTTAATTTGTATAATGTTATGTATGTAATTGTTTCGTTAAATATAAACTAAAATAGATGACAATGGAAGTTATTACATTTAGACCCCTCCTTGCTTTTGAAAGCAAGTTACAATATTATGTGTAGTATAATTTCTCATATAATCTCTCTATAATATGTGATGTGGTCGAGACTTGTTTATTACATATTTGATAATGTGTTGTAAATGGCTGAAGTGAAATAGTCACTACAAACGCACTTTGATATTTGACATATGTTAAATTGGTTAAACTGTGAATATATTAGGAAAAAAATATTTTATTGTTCCTTACGCAAGTTTTGGTGTGTTTGAGGTAGAGGAATTGGTTTAGAAATTTGTATAAATTGAGGAAAGAAGTTTGTAAAATATAGAAACGAAAAGGTTGAGATGGATGCACTTTGAAAATGCCTTATGTTCGGAAATTTTCTAAGTTAACTTTGAAAGACATTCTAGGGCATCTTTGTAATTTTTATAAATACTATAAGTGTACTTATTATTGGAAAAACATCAAGGTTAAAATATACTTTTAATAATTATGTATTAAATTTTAAATTCAAGGGTTTTAAATTATAAAATATATTTTTATGGTTTTTAAATAAATAATAGAATAAGTATTTTTAAGTAATATAATATAAATGTTTTGAACCATAGTATAGATATTTTTAAATATATATAGTTTTTAGAAAATTAGTTAAATATTTTATTAAAATAAATAGAAGCTTATGTAATATAATATCCTTTCAAATTGTTTTTATTATTAAACATTTTACCTTATAAATAAATTAGTATGCATATATATATACATACATAATTTTAAAAAGGCTTTTAGTAAATATATAAGTTGGGAAAAATAAGTTAAATATTTTATAAGAAATAACAAAAGATTTGGATTATAACACTTTAGTTAAAATAAATGGTTTTACAAAATCAAGTAAAAATATATTAACATGTTAAATTAGTGTAAGAGTACAAGTTAGTGTAAGAGTAAAATTGAGATTATAATTAAGATATAATTAAGATTATAATTGAGATTATAATTAATTTGAAATTAAGATTATAATTAGAAATATAATTGTGATTATAAATAGAAATATAATTAAGATTATAATTACGAAATATAATTAGATATTTAATAATAAATATTTTAAAGAAAATTACAAGTGAATAGTTTTTTGTTGTTGTGACAATGTTTGAGTAACACTTATCTTAAACCTTATAAATGTAATTAGATCTTCAAGAGAGATATTTTAAGATAATGTTTAAAGTGGAAAGTGATTTGGGTTTATCGTAAAGAATGTTTTAGCAATATTTGTTTTTAAACTCTTGAATTGTATTCTAAAGTGGAAAAATATTATAAATATAATGGAATTTTAATAATAATAACAAGTATGGAATCTTTTGAAATAAAGATAGAAAAGTTATATGTTTAATTTATAAAAAAGAAGCAGTAACGATATTTTAGTAACAATTGTTTTTAACTTCTTTGATTATATTTAAAGTAAGTAAATCTTGTCAATGGCTTGTGAATATACTTATACCATTTGAGATAAGTATATAAACACTTTTGAAATATAGAAAAGGGTATATATGTGTAGTAAAATACATGTATAGTAATACACGTATAACAAATACATGTACTGTAAATACGTACATAGTAATACTTGAATAGTAATATAGTGAATAGTAAAAATACAAGTATATATCTTTTATAAAGGAAAACTAAATCTATATACAAGTTTAAGAAGAAGTTTAATTAAAAGAAGTTTTAATCAATAAGAAGTTTAATTAAGAAAGTGAAGCTTTAATTAATAAAAGGCGTTAATTAATAAAGTTGTTTAATTAAAAGAAATTTGATTTAAGAATGAAGTTTTAATAAATGGAGAAGTTTTATTATATAAAACGGAATTTTACTAATAAAAGTGGTTTTAATTAATAAAGGATTAATCAAATAAAAAGGTATTAAAAGTCGTTTATGTGACGTATTTAGTCATGTACTTAGCACTAAACCGACAAAGTAGACTTATTTTTATCTTTGAGAGTTAAGAATGACGATTCAAGTAGGGTATAGTAGCAATAGTACTCTAACCAACCGGGCTTCACTCTTAACTAAGAGACAACAGAAGTTGAAAAGTTCAAAAACATGATAAGTATACAAGACTTGGTTTCCATATGCAATCGTTTGAATATGACTAAATTCGTTGATTTAATCTTGAAGATACCGGGACCGGTAAGTGTTTTACTTATTGAAAACCACTTTAAGATTGAGATACATGTTCTATCTCTTGAAAGTGTATCTATTCGAGATGTTGGATTTTATTTAGGGATTCGTGATATGTTCGAGTAATGATGGCTTGTATGTTGAGATGTCGAACGTAACTTCAACATTGGTATACGACTAAAGACAAAATAGATTGCACGATCCCGGATTTAGCAAGTCTAAGTGGGTACACCAATTCCAATATCTAGAGTATGCTTATCGATATGTTGGGTGCGGGGAGTAGTTGATACTTGGTTCATGTGTTAGGGTGTGAGCTGGTTGTGTTTACCTTATGCTATATTCTATCTAGAGATATACGATGCTCGGAAAGTAGTTTCTGATCCTTGTCATGGAGATTGGTCTCAATTTACTTACAAGTTTTACTGATAAGGTCTCCGTGGAAATTCCATATGCAAACGAGTAGTTTTGATTGTACATCTATATTGTTGTGATGTGATCTTGGTAAGCATCATAACTATTTTTTTACTTATATTCTTCACCTTAGACTTTTCTATTACATCATAATATGTACTTATTAGATGGTTGGCTCATTTTAGGGGATAACCATTACGATGGTCTCAGAAGGTGTTGTTGTATGCTATACACATATTTCTTAAGTTCCCATACCATACTTATGTCTAACACGTAGCTTTTATTTTTCCTAAATTCCTCGTGTGCTCTTTTCAAGCAGTTTGTGAAAGGAAGATTTTCGTTGATGTTCATTGAGCTCTTGGAGAGGAGATAGAAGTTTACCTACCATCGTATTCTTATTTTCACTGCATTACTTTATGTATATTTACAGCAATTGTAAGGACAGGCTGTTATAACTATCCAGATTGATGGTAGTTCTCCGATTAGTAACTCTTAAATACTATGTATGTTAGAGTATCTCTGCATGTTATTTTTTTAATATTATATGTTTCCATTTCGCTGTGAGATTCTAATGTTTTTGTTCTCTACTTTCTGGTTCATTTTCTTTTCTTCATTTTCTCATCTTTTCAGCACTTGCATACTTGACACGTGAATACCATGGATGTATTCATGTAGATATTCGAGCATCGAAAAAGCGATTTGTTATAGCTGGTATCAGAGTTGAAGGTTAAGCGAGAACCTTGCCTTTTTTAGGGTATAACTCAATAAGAGATAGGATAATGGATTGTCCTAACATGAGTTGAGTGTATTATACAAATGAGATTATATTTGTTATAAACGTATTCCTTAAAGGTAGTTCCAATAATGAAAATTAAAAGATCTACCTATATAAGTATAGGTTGATAGTGCAGTTCAATTAATGCAAGGATTAATGATGTTCATTCACTACCACCGATTAATCAGTTTAGCCATGCTCGACCGATTTATAAGAATTGTTATCCTTTGTAGAATGATTTGACATGCTCGACCACTATATGAGCATTATCATCATTTGTTGGAATACAACATAATTTTCGGCGATTTTGGATAGTCGAAAACTTCCAAATTGGTATAGAAATTGAAACTAAGTGTTTTTGTGAAAATATAAAAGTGAAATTTTTATAACTCTTAATTTGAAAAGATAGTAAGTTAAAGCAAGTTGCAAATTTTTAGAACATCCTTATTAAGTAAAATAAATATGAATCTGTTGCATATACTCTTAGGTTGTAGTGGAGTATTATATGATTATGGACTTATGCCTTGAAATTTTTTAGAATGAAATTTTGTCTTAATGAAATGTTAATAAATAAAGATATGTTTTTATAAGATGTTTATCAACTTAAGTTATATTTTGTGAAACGCTTCATAAATGATTTTAATATTAAATGGAAAATGATTTTTGTAAAAATAAATGTGAAATGAAAAAAATTGGTGTAGTTAAGAAATCAATGGAATAAAGTGCGTAAGTGATACGTAGATCGTTTTATTCGCATGATAGTTCTTGATCTACGATTCTAGTACATGATTTTGAGGTGGTTCACACCCATCTGAATTAGGATATTTTACTAGATTCTTGAAGGCGAACATTTGATATAGATTCTTGATATGATTCTGAAGTTTTCTATCATAGTACATGGCTACGTAAGGAGAACGGAGGTATCTAAACTAGGAACAAGATTGGATTCCATGCTAGAGAGGTCAAGTGATCTATACTAGTTTGGGAGTGAAATCTACATGATTAAGCAAGTGATTAGATTGATATTGCGTACGGATGACATATGTACATTATTTATAATTGAGTACTATGTTTGTTGGCTTATGAAGAGTTTGGGGAAAGACACTTTGAATTGTTTGAGGTAGCTTGAACATTCGACTGAGTAATAACATGAGGCTGTGAGCATAAGGTACACTTAGTAGATTGTTTATCATCATTGTACACTTAAAGGATTTTTGAAATCAGGAAAACCAAAAGCTATGTCTATTGTAATATTGTTAAGTGTTGATATGTGATTGTTTTCTTTTGTTGCTTATGTTGGAATTTCGAGGACAAATATTCTAAGTGTAGGAGAATGTAACGGTCCGAAATTTGAAACACTTCATATTTAAATATCTGAATTATTTAAATATTTGAATATTGAATTTAATGTGATTATATTGAATTAAACCCTGTTAACTCCCTTTTCAATAATAACTAATGATAAGAAATTTGTTTTCGAAATTTATTTACAATAATAAATAGTTCAAATGAATATTGATAATGGAACTAAAAATCATTTTATCGATAAATGGTCTCTTAACATTTGAAATTATCATCTCGGAACATTGTCTTGAATTTTCATAAAATTAATGCCATCGAGACCGAAATAATAAGGGGATATACACCAACGAGTTTCGCAGTGATCGAACATCCTATATGATTGTACGAGCTCGAAACGTGTATCGATTAAATTTGAGAATTTAAATAATAATATGTTATATTATATAAGTAACCCCTCCCTCACCTTCACATTCACTATCTTATCAATTTTTCTCTTCTTTATTTCTATAAACAAAGAAAAAGAGAGCCGCTACAAACATTGAATTAATCCCGGAGCTGTAGGCATCGTTAGAGGCTATTGTTAGATCCATTTTGATCATGGTGAGGATGGCATCACATTGGTATAAGTAATGGTATGTGTGATGGTGTTCGAGGTGGTGGCCATACATGGGTGCAAAACTATGGTTTTGATTTGTAGGAGCTTTAGGCGATGATAGATAAAGTGGAGAGCATGTATGAGTTTCTCTTGGCGACGCGAGTCTTCCAACATCGACTATTTCATGTCCAATCATCTAGGGGAGATGCGACATTCGTTTATCATGACGCGGTTATTAGATCATGACTTTATAGGGTGAATCAAGCATCATGTGTTGATGTGGGATGCGATGCTCTCGTGTAGTGCAGTTCGCTGGAGGTGGCAGCTCGTGATTTCGTTGATCATTGAGTGAGTAAGGAGGAGAGAGGTAGTTGTAGTAATAGGTTTAATAAGCATAGGATTTTGCATGTATAGGGTAATGAGGAGTTGGGGAAGATGGATTAAGAAGTGGGATAGGTAATTAGTGAAGTTAATTATATAATTAATTAAAGTCTTTATCCGAATTCTTATAAAATTCATAACTTTTGCATACGAGGTCTAATCGAGACGCCGACTTTGCCGTTGCACTCATAGAGAGATATCTACATCTTGGTTTGGCTTGGGCTTGGGTGAGCTAACTCAATTTGTATAATGTTGTGTATATAATTGTGGTGTTAAGTATAAATTAAAACAGATGACAATGCTAGTTGTTACCTATGGATCCCGCCTTGCTTTTGAAAGCAAGTGACAATATTATGTGTAGTATAATTTCTCTCCTGATCCCTCTATAATATGTGATGTGGGCGAGACATGTTGTTTGCATTTTTGATAGTCTGTTGTAAATTGTTGAAGCGAAATAGTCACTATAAACACACTTTGAAATCCCTTGTATTTGACATATGTTAAATTGGTTAAATTATGATTATATTGGGAAAATATATATTTTCTTTCTCCCTACACATGTTTTAGTGTGTTTGATATAGAGGAATTAGTTTGGAAATTTGTAGAAATCATGAAACGAAGTTTTGAAATTTAAAAACGAAAGGTCGCGATGGATACACTTTTAAAATGCCTTGTGTTCGGCGATTTTCAAAGTTAATTTTCAAAGACATCCTAGTCCTTCTTTGCAATATTTAATAAATAATATAAGTGTACTTATTTTTGGAAAAATATCATAGTTTAAATATACTTTTAATAATTGTTTATGAATTTTTAATGCAAAGGGTTTTAAATTATAAAATATGCTTTTTATGGTTTTTAAATAAATTATAAAATAAATATTTTTAAGTAATACTTAATATAAATGTTTTAAACCATAGTATAAGTATTTTTAAAGTAGTATTTTTTAAATATATATATATATAGTTTTTGATAAATTAATTAAATATTTTATTGAAATAAATAAAAGCTTATGTAATATAATTTCTTTTTAATTTATTTTTATCATTAAATATTTTATCTTATAAATAAATCAGTGTATATACACACACGCACACAAACACACACATTATTTTAAAAAGGTTTTTAGTAAATATATAAGTTGGGAAAACAAGTTAAATCTTTTATAAAGAAAAAATGAAGATTTGGATTGTAACACTTTAGTTAAAATAAATTGTTTTGTAAAGTCAAGTAAAAGTATATTAACTTGTTAAATTAGTGTAAGATTATAATTGAGATTATAATTAAGATGTAATTAAGATTATAATTAAATTGAAATTAAGATTATAATTTGAAATATAACTAAGAATATAATTAAGGAATGTAATTAGATATTTAATCATTAATATTTTAAATGAAATTATAAGTGAATAATTTTGGGTTGTTTTGACCATGTTTGTGTAACGCTTATCTTAAACCCTTATAAATATAATTGGATCTTTAAAAGAGACCTTTTAAGATAATGTTTAAAGTGGAAAGTGATTTGGATTTGTCGCAAAGAATGTTTTAGTAACATTTGTTTTTAAACCCTTGAATTATATTTTACTATAAATATAAGTAAAATATAATTTGATCTTTAATAATGGAATTTTATTAATAATAAAAAGTATGGAATCTTTTGAAATAAAGATAGAAAAGTTATATGTTTAATTTATAAAAGAGAAGTAGCAACAATGTTTTAGTAACATTTGTTTTTAACCTCTTTAATTATATTTTAAAGTAAGTAAATCTTGTTAAAGATTTATAAATATACCTGTACCTATTGGGATAAGTGTATGAACACTTTGAATTAAAATACGTGTATAGTAAATATGTGTGTAGTAAATACGTGCATAATAATACATGTATAGTAATATATGAATAGTAAAATACGTGAATAGTAAAAATATAAGTATATATCTTTTATAAAGGGAAATTAAATCTATATACAAGTTTAAGAAGAAGTTTTATTAAAAGAAGTTTTAATCAATACGAAGTTTATCTAAGAAAGTGTTAATTAACAAAAGGTGTTAATCACTAAAGATGTTCAATTAAAAGATGTTTTGATTTAAGAATGAAGTTGATTAAATGGAGAATTTTTATTTGATAAAAAGAAATTTTACTAATAAAAGAGGTTTTAATCAATAAAGGATTAATTAAATAAAATGAGGATTAAAAGTCGTTTATGTGACCTGATCATGCTTTGTGTGATACTTGTTTATGGAAAGTATTTAGTCGTGCACTTAGCGCTAAAGCCAACAAAGTAGACTTGCTTCTATCTTTGAGAGTTAATAATGATAATTTGAGTAGGGTGCAGAAGTAATAGTGCTCTAACCTACCGGGCTTCACTATTAACCAAGGGATAACAGAAGTTGAGAAGTTTGGAAACATGATAAGTATATAAGACTTGGTTTCCATATGTGATCATTCTTATTTTTGTTGAAATGACCAAATTCGTCGATTAAGTCTTGAAGAGACCGAGATGGGTAAGTGTTTTTCTTATCGAAAACCACTTCAAGACTGAGATACGTGTTTTATCTCTTGGAAGTGGATTTGTTCTAGATGCTGGAATCCATTTGAGGATTCGTGATCTGTTTGAGTGATGATGGCTCATGTGTTGAGATGCTGAACATGACTTCACCATCGGTATATGACTAAAGACGGAGTAGGCTGCACAATCCTAGGTTTACCTAACCCAAGAGGGTACATCGACTCTAGTATCTAGAATATGCTTATCGATATGCTGCGTGCGAGGAGTTATCGATACTTGGTTCACATGTTAGGGCATGGGCTGGTTGTGTTTACCTTATGGTATATTTTATTTAGAGATATATGACACTCGGAAGATAGGTTCCAATCCTATTCATGGAGATTGGTCTCAGTTTACTTATGAGTTTTTCTTGGGAGGTCTCCGTGGAAAATCCATATGCGAACGCGCCTTAGCGGTTTTGATTGTACCTATATACCGTTGTGGTGTGATCATGGTAAGCATCATAGTTATTTTTTTATTTATATTCTTTACCTTAGACATTATCGATTATACCGCAATATATACTTATTAGACAATTGGCTCTTTTGAGGGGATAACTATTACGACGGTTTCAAAAGGTGTTGTTATATGCTGTACACATATTTCTTGAGTTTCTCACACAAGACTTATGTCTGACACATGACTTTTGGTTTTCCTATATTCCTTATAAGCTCTTTCGAGCAATTTGAGAAAGGCGGGTATTCGTTGATGTTCATTGAGCTCTTGGAGAGGAAGTGGATGTTTATTTACCGTAGTATTCTTATTCCTACTGCATTACTTTATGTATATTTATCAGAAATTGTAAGTACAGACTATTATAACTATCCATGCTGATAATAGTACTTTGATTAGTTACACTGAAGTACTATGTATATCAGAGTAGCTCTATTTATTATCTTTTGATATTATATATTATCATTCCACTATGAGATTCTGATATTTTTGTTCTCCTCTTTCTTGTTCGTTTTCTTTTCTTCTTTTTCTTTACCTAGCATTTTGTCTTTCTGGCACTTGGTTTCTCGGCTCATGAATACCGTGGATGTATAAATGTCGACTTTGGGGGTCGGAAAGGCAATTCATTAGAAATGGTTAGAAAACCTAAGTAGTAAACAAGTGTACACTATATTACCTAATATACGATATCATGGTTGAATGATAATCAGACCCATCTCATAGGACAGCCTGCTAAGCCTTGAGGTAGGGCAGCCAACTGGGCTGGGGCAACAAATTAGATTTTATTTTTGTAAACTAAATGGTGTGGTTTAGTGGTAAGTGAATAGAAGCCGGTATGGAGCAACAATTTATTTTATATTTTCGGTTTCTTACAAAATTGGTTATATAGGGTTGGACAACCAAACTTTTTGGGTCAGCCCTCATAATAACAATAATAAATCGTTCATCTATCTTCTTAATCTTATATTTCAAATTGAACTTTGATATCTTCTGAGAAACATCATGTTCTCCAAATTGTATGCTTCAAGTTCCATCCATCTACTTGGTTTTACTTCACTTTTTTTAGTGAACATAAAATTTGGATAAATATCTCTTTTGGAGATGATCAAAGGACATCATTTATTAGCAGAATATTTCATTCAACCTAGTAATTCGAGCTTCATTCGTGCTTCCAATGAATTTTATTACTGTTGGTTGAATATTTGGAATTAAAAGATTATGTTTCATGATAGAGCCAAAAGAGGTATCATGTTATTAATTATGATTCTAAAAATTTAGTAAACCAAACAAGGATTTAAGATGAACTAGAATGGAAGGTGTCATTCTTTCTACAAAAGTTGTACTAAAAAAAAATAAGGGCATTGTTATTGACACCCCACTTTTGGATTAGGGGGTTATCTTTAAAAAAAAATTTAGTATAAGGGTACTAATAAAAATAACACCCTCATAAAATCATACTATAAATTAACGAATGTACCCCTTTATTTTTTACCTCAATTCCTATAACCTCCACTTATCTCCTTTTTTAATCTATAATCCAAATCAAAAATCAATGGAGCAATCAAACCTAGATGAAATACCAAATGAGAAAGAAACTAGATTAATTCTTACCGAAAAAAGTATAAGTAACATATATTTTAGTTAGCAAATCAATCGAGTAACTTTTTTAAAACTTTAGGGTTTAATAATCTAGTTTAATGTGTTTGTCAAGGGAAAAACTTTGGCTGGTACTCGAATTCAAAATCGGAGGGGGTATGTCGGAATAAAGTAGTAAACACGACATAATTTTGTCGTGCAAAAATAGTATTTTTGGAGGGGTCTACCGAATTATATATTTTACTCCATCTACCCTCTGTAGAATGTTATAAAAAAAATTAAAAAAGAATTTTGTTTTAATTCACTTTTTCCTTAGATATCCAAGAATGAATACAAAAATGTAACAAATGAAGTGGAGAATTGCAATGAATTCGAAAATGATGATGCTAATGGCGATCAAAATGTAGAAGTCGACATATTGCTATTGGATTACCCTAATTTAACTTATCTTTTCACTATTGATATGGTATGATAAAATCTTTCAGTTTTATCTACACGGTTGATTTGTTTTGAAGTATTTTGTTGATTTATGATATTGGTTTTATGTCAAAGGAAAACATTCGAGATTGGTTCATGGATCGCGAGCTCAGCGTAACTTGTATTGTTGTAACACAAAGAACAAGAATGAGAAATTTACAAGCTAGTGGAAAAGGATCATGGATGGTTCTTGTGTATGAAAGAAGCAGGGAGTATATTGATCATAAGGCAAAGAATTATGTTTCAAAAAACAAACAAAAATGAAGAATAACGGGAAGTAGAAAATCTAGTTATCCATTTGAGTTAAGCACACGTTGTACAAATGATGGGACATGGATATTGAATGTAAAGAATAAACGCCACAATCACATGCTTCTTAATATACCATCCGGACATCCATACGTGGCAAGGCTGAAAGATCATGAAGTTATGATCGCTAAAACAATGACAAATAGTGGAGCTAGGCCTTGAATTATTTTAACTGCTATTAAAGTTGATAACCCGAAGAACCGATCAACCATAAGAAATATTTACAATGCAATAGCGAAACTTAAACTACAAAATACGGAAGGTAAATCGGTTATGGAGCAGTTTATGAAATTGACTTATAGTCATCATTATTCTGTGTAATACAGACTTGATGTACAACCAGTTAAGTTTCTGGCTTATTCTTTAGTCAGTCTAGTTGTGTTGTTCTTGCGCATTGTTTTCATCAATACTGTTCTTGGATTGCACTTTCAAGGAAAATCGTTACGAGTTACCATATTTTCATATGGTGTCGCAAACATCAACGAGGGCATCCTTTACCGTTGCACTTTCTTTTTTAAGACGGAGACTACAAATTCATATATGTGGGTTCTAAATATATGTAAGAAAGTTGTATAGAGATAAATAACTTCCAAGTGTTTTCATAACAAATGCCAAAGCTGCTCTCAAAAATGCAGTAGCAAGTGTATTTCCAGTCGCACATCAATTCTTTGTGTGTGGCATTTTTCGAAGAATATTCAAGAAAATTTTAAGCCAAATTTATTAAAAAGAATGAGTTTTGATTGAAAATAAAGAGATAGTATTGCAGGATGAGGAAATGAAAATGGAGTTCAAACATTTTTGGGATGATTTGATTGATGTAATCAACTTATTGTTAGAAGAAGAGTACCATCAACGCTTAAACTCCTTTCGTAATGTATGGTTTGTGAAAAAAAAAATCAGTCACATATGTCATGAAAAATTGGTAACTAAATATAGGAAGATGTTTGTTTTGGCTTGAACCAACAAAATAAAACACTATGACAATGAGTCAACTAGCATAGTTGAAAGCGCACACCACCGTTTGAAAATGTATTTTATTTCAGCTGCAGGTAGCTTTGTGCATTGTTGGATGAATGCACATTTTTGTGCGGAGAATGAATTAGTTAGAATCAAATATGCATTTGAAACGAATACTTCTTGCCTTTTATTTGTGTAGAGAATGAAGCATTATAGCAATTTGTTGTATATCTTTTCTTGTACCTTGAGCCAAGTTATAGAACAACAAACTCAAGCATACAGTGCCCCAAGAGTAAGTGTGCACTTTCTTTAACATTAGCGGGTATTTTAAAAAATGTACCAAGATTTTGTTTCCAGATTAGTCGCCATAAATTAACACACAATGTTGTACAATATGAACGCAATTGCATAATGTAACAACCCGTATTTTAGTATTTTCGAATTTGAACATTTAATTTATTTAAATATTCGGATTTGAATTAAATTGTAATAAAATATATGTTTTAAAATTAGACTTGATTTCTAATGATGTATTTTTAATTTAATTTTTAGAATATTTCCATAATTTTTAATTTGGAAAATAAACAAATTATCGTTGGATGTATTTTGTGGCAAACGCTGGCATTTTGAGACTTTACGGAATTTAATAAATTGTCTATTTTATTTTTGTTTTGTGATCGTATAACATTGTTATATGTGATCGTAATTTATTTTTTGTTGATCGCGGTTCGTAATTGACGCGATACGGCGTGGCAGGGTACCAGAAAAAAACTCACATAGTACACTGTTTTCTTTGTTTCAAATCAGTACATATTTGTTTTCTACAACCACCATTTTCCCTAGCCACCAAGTTGCCTCATTCCCCTACCAACCACCCTTGTTTCATGTGATTTGACATGGAAAATAAATTTTGGATTTGATTTTATCTTGTAGACATGAGTATATATGGGTGGTAGGAGCAGAGTCTTCTTCTTCTTCATATTCATTTTTTTGCTTTCCTCTGTTACTTTCATAATTCAAGAAAATTCAAAGTTTTCTCAAGCTTCAAAAATCAATACCTCCTAATCTAAGCAAAATAGTCCAAAACTTCCAACGTGAAAGTTGTTCGTCATTGAATCTAGCTTTATCTATAAATAGTTTCGTGGGTTTTCATCGAGCGGTTTGAGAGATATCTTTAAATAACAGCAAGTGGTCAAGAAAATGACCATTTTCGGCGATCACGGGTTGACGAACGGATGATATGGTCGGGTTCGTATCGGCGATTAGGGATTTTTAGAAGTGTCCACATGATTTTTAGTGGCTTGGTTTGTCAAGAAGGAGGAGATGATCGGAAACCATTCAAAAAATAATTTTCGATGAACCGGTGGTCGAGGGGTCGATCGGAGGAGTCGGGGAGGGATGTAGGATCGAGGCGGAGGTCGTGACCGTGGCGAATTTTTGATTTTGGCTTTGGTTTTTCGTGGATGGTTCGAATTAGGGTTTACAGCATGTTTTTTTTGGTTCTCGATTCACCACCATTCGTAGGTGGCAGGCGGCGTCGAGTGGTGCCGCATCTGGCGTAGAGTTGTCTCAGACGTTGGCGGTCATGGCGGAAGTGGCGGCGCGTGATCTAGGGGTGCGAGGTGGTGGTAGGAAGTAGATTTTCTGCCGTGCCTTTTGTTTTCGTGTGCGACTGAATGGTCGGAGGATGGATAAGGGGTCCGGAGCTAGGGTTGTTTTGTGCGATGGGTCAAGCTCGTCATTCGAGACCGGAGGCAGTGCTCAGTTCGAGGATTTGATAGCCAAGCAGAGTGTGCAGGTATATGTGTGCACGCATGCATATGGGTTCGAACTACAGATGAAAGAATTGGAGAAGAAGGGGGGAGCTCTGTTTTTTGTGGCGGGTTGGAAGCAAAGGGCAAGCGGGCCCGGCCCAGTTAGATGGTGAGAAGTTCTTTTTTATTTATTAACTTATTTAATTATTTAAAGTATTGAAAATTTTGAAATGTTATAACTCTCACATATGGAATCCGATTGATTCACATATTTTTGCGTTGTACTCGTATAAATGAGCACAACATTATAGTGTAATATGTTGATTGATTTGGACTTGAGAAAATTTATGACATATTCAAACAGAGTAGATTTAAATCACGTTATTTTAATAATAACGTTGTTTAATTTTATATACTTTAAATATTGATGTTTATTAGGCAAAATAAATTACTATCAAGTTAAATTGGATTGAATATGTTAATTGCACCCTTGTTAGCGGAATAAACACCGTTCTGCTAATTAAATTAATTTGGCAATTAATTAGCAGAATAAATCCCCGTTCTGCTATTTTATAGTTTTGGACATTTGATTATATATCGTAAATGATATGCCACATTGAATTAGTGATATATTAACAAATGATGGTTAAGTTATGTAGTAATGGTTTATTGAAATTAATTACTGATATTCCCTTTTATAATTTAAATGTTGTTATGGCGTTTTTCGCTATATCGTCATTTATTAAATTTCAACCCAAAACCCTGTCATATGAACTTGAGCTTGTATTTCCGCTAAAAAGAATATTGAAAATTTATTAATCTTTTTGATTAATAATAATAAAAATTAATTAATCTTTTAAATTAATTAATTTGAGATTAATTAACCAATTTAATAACTAATGGTTAAAATTGGTTTATCTTTAGATTTAATTAATCATTTTTGCTAATTATTTTTTATACTTAATTAATCATTTTAACTAATGATTATTTGAGTTTAATTAATTCTTTTAATTAAGGATAATGGAGTTTAATTAATATATTGAACTTAATTAATTATTTTAATTAATGATAATTAAAATTAATAATCATTTTAATTAATGATATTTAAAAGTAATAAATCATTTTAAATAATGATTTTTGAATTTAGTTAATCAATCTAATTAATGATTGTTTTTTAATTCGATTAATTGTTTTAACAAATGGTTTTTGGAATTTAGTTAAATAATTTTAATTAATGATGTTTTATAAATAAATAAATCATTTTAACAAATGATGTTTTAATTAATTGGTTTGGCTAACGAAGTTTGGATTTAATTAATCCGATTAATTTATGATTATTTTTAACTTCAATAATTGTTTTAATTAATGGAATTTAAAATTACTTATCATTTTAATTAATGATGTTTGAGATTTATTGTGATGCCCCACTCCGAGACCCATATTAGCAAAGAGTATTACTAAGTAACACCATCTGCTAACATGGAGAATAGAGCTGGATATGAGCGACCATCTATAGCCTTTTCTTAATTATCTATTGAATACGCCGACTATTGCCACTTTTTTCTCAAATGGTTCGACATCTCCAATAAATACTTAATACAAAGCCATATGTGGCTGAAGGATCTATCAGAATAAAATATAACAACTCAAATGTAATACACATCACAGAACAGTAGATCATCACATACATTTACACATATACAGATACATTACAGAGTTTACAAAATGATACATGTCAAGTGGTAAGCAAACCACAATATACAGGCGAGTCAAAAGAATACATATCAGAGTTACAGCCAAAAAGGACTACACAAAAAGCTATAACAAAAAGGAGCTAGTGGAATAATCCATGTGGAAGCAAAATAGGATAAGTCCAAAGTACCTAACCTTAAACAACTCGGTCTGACCCGAGTATAAAATACACGGGTCAGTCTAGCTAAACAAATCAGTTAGATAAACTAAATGATAATGAACAAACAAGGTCATAAAGTACCACAAATATCTCCAAAAGAGATAACCAGATCATATATTAAAAGATGAATCATAACAAGCCTCATACCATAGGCAACTCAAATAAACAAAGGATGTCATATCCCAAAACAAGCCAAAAAGGCAAATAACAAATACCAATAAAGGTAACACAAGTTTCCACAAGGTAATAGCTATATATTGTGTGGTTTAATGGACCTACACTGAAAGGCGATACACAAGGGAAATATAATTGTCAAAGAAACAAAAGATGCTCGAGCTCAGTACTGTATAACAAGGATCCACACGCCCTAAGGCAACAAACCTCAATATCACTCGAGAGGTGACGATGGACCAACTCCAAAAGTGATACTATCGGGCAACAAACCCGAAGGCAACGCCCGAAGGCAACAAACCCAATATCACTCGAGCGGTGACGATGGACCAACTCCAAAAGTGATACTATAGGGCAACAAACCGTAGTGGTGAAGGTCCGAAGGCCTAGTACTGGACACCACTAACTGGTGGAATGTGTCACAACTCTCAGAGAGGAACCCGAAAAATGTTAACGTGAGTCCCATACCACACGTTCACACTAAACGGTTTACTAACCGTTAGTCAATTTCACACTTAAAGCAGTACAAAGTTCACCTCATTTCATCGGTAAACCAGACCCAAAGGTCAAAACGGTCAAACGAATAGATTAGGAATTAACTGAAAAGATAAACACACGTGTTCATAGCACGCGTTTTATTTAATCATTTAATTCTCCTCCCTTTTCGCTCAAAGTGCGAAATTGTGTGTGTGTTTTAAATAGAAATTATAAATTGGAGAAACGAGCTTTTAATACAATTTAAAACGATCATTTTATAAAAACCCGTGTACGAAATCAAAAGGAAATCATCATAGTCAAAATGCGATAACAACCGATTGTAATCGGCACAAATCGATTAAATTTGGAAACTAAGCAAAATAGGCAAATTGGGCTGAGACAAGCAGATTCAGACATCTGAATTGTACATTTCAGACGTCTGAAACTGGTGCTCAGGTAATACTTTGCCTAGGCCAAAGATGGCCAAATCATATCGGGAGCAATCGGATGAGTGATGATAGCTAGGGGTTTATGCCAAACGACTACCCAACCTTAGAGACTCAGCAATATACTCCGACCAACATGCCCAAACATCCATGTAAAGATTTACATAGATTTTGACTTCAAACGCCAAAAATTGGAATATGCATCAAACCAATTCAATTCAAAAACAAATGGATAAGGATATATGTTAGGAATTGCTATCTAACTCTATCAAAGATACAAACGTAGATGTGAGTTCAAAAACTCACCTTTTAACATAGAAACTCAAGAGAGAAGCTATAGAGCAAGGCAAGAACAATGTGACGCCCCACCTCTATACCCACGCTAGCCAAGAACACTACGGTGTAGTGCTGTCAATTAGCACGGAGAATAAGGTCGTTGAGGAGCGACCATCTATGTAATTTCTTTGTGCGAGCACCGATATGTCAGATAGTATAGCATGCATTTCATTTAAGGAGGAAATCCGACATACCGTACAAACTCAAAGCTACAACACAGTGGCTATGTATAATCTTCGGAAACAAACATAGAAATAAACATAACACAAATCAGTCACAGACATCCATATCACAAAGGCGGAAGAAGACAAGAATATAACACATAAAAGTGTACATATGAGTAGTGGTCAGAAAGATCCACAATAACACAAAAGAGTAGCAACATGTGCTACACAAAAGAATAAGTATATACCACGGAGTCTATATCACAAATGTATACAACAAAAACTACTAATCTAAGTAGTTAGCCAAAAGTCAGAGTAATCCCAGAAGAGAAGTCAAGCAGAAGCACCTGTAACATCTCGATCTGACCCGAGTATTATTTCATAAGAAAATAATAAACGGATCAGTCTAGCTATAAATATCAGATGACATGATATAGAATAAGAGATATGGCATAAACGTATAATATCCATAATGGCATACTACTATAAGTATGTAAATGACAATCAACAAGAGATTAATCAATATCACAAGAATCTTCTCAAAGATCCAAATCCACAAAAAGGTAATGACACACGAATTCACCAATGCACAAAAATTGATAAAACTTATCAATGAAAATCACGAAAATTGGTGAAGCACAAATTCCAGAAATCAACACACGAAATCCAGAAATCACAAAAAGGGGGGAGGCCTATCACACGAACAGGAGCATGAAAGCTCACCAACATATGTATCACACGAACGAGATGCTATCTCATGGAAGCTAACCATTAATTTTTGAACACACGAACGGCCCGAAGACCATGGGGCGCTACCCCACATATGTGAGTAGAAACATCACACAAATGGGGTTTAGTCTCCCTCGCAGACAAAGAGACATCGCTCAATTGCTAGTCTAAATCATAAAAATGATCGTCATGATCATCAAGAAGTGTCAATTACACTAAGCTAGTAAATATATGAGTTTAGCTTCATGTCCCATAACCACTAGCTTAACATAAATATTTACGAACAAACTGTAGATCTTCACTAGGAAATTGTCACAAGAGGTTCAATCGAACAAGTCCAAGAATTAACCGACGAAGTAAACGCAAGCGTTTCATACCACTTGTTTACTAAGCCGTTTAATTAGATTTCTCATCTGAGTGAAGTAAAGGCTTGTATATACTAATAGATTGGAAAACGGTTTAGGAAAAGAGCTTTGTAATAAAATAATATTGAAATCGTTTTGATGAAAGAGTTTTGATATTTACTACTAGTATTGAAACCTTTATATTTTTAAAGTGACAAGTCACAAAATTGATCGTAGAAACAAATCAATTCACAAATAAAATTCACATTCGAAGAGGTGAATAAAATCCAAAGGAATCAATCCCAAATCCATCAAAATAAGAATACACCTGCAAGATAACATAGTTCAACATAGTAAATTGGCGCGACCTAAACATGGCGTGACCTAACACGGTCGAGCAAAGCATTGGTGCTACCTAACTGGGGGAGCGACCAAACGAGGTCGAACTAAGGAGTTAACGGCTTAAGGCTACGGCCCAACATGGCGACTTAATATGGCCGAGCAATATGCAATGGAACGACCTAACTAGGTGAACGACCTAAGGGGGAGACAGATCGAATGACCAAAGGACAAGGAAGGTCGAGCGACCCAAGGGAGAAAACAGGTCAAATGACCTAGTTGGTTGTGACTTAGGTGGTGAGCGACCTAAGCACGCGACCTATGGTGGAAGTGGGGTCGAGCGACTTTACATACTCGAACGACCTAACTGCCGAACGACCTAAATGCAGGTGAGCGTTAAATAGGTTGAACAACCTAAGGTGGGAAGGCCAAACGACCTAATGACTTTGACAAGGTCGAGAAACGACCTATGGTGTGAGGAACGACCTGATTGCAGACCGACCTACTGGTGATAAGGCCAAGAGGCCCAAGGTGAAGCGACCTAATGGCTTCGAGGCCGAGCGACCTAAGGAGTTACGACCTACCTCCAAACGACCTATGGATGGAGCGAGCTATATGCAGGCCAAGAGGACGAACGTGTGCAGATGTGAGTTAAATAGGTCGTGCGACCTAAATATGAACGACTTTAAGGTTTAACGACCTAATGATGCGAGCAAGGCCGAGCGACCTAATTTCCAACGACCTAAGGTCTAACGAACTAAGGGGAAACGAGCTAATACCGAGGCAACATTTCGTGGCAGTGCGACCTAAGCCCAGTAATTCACCTAAATACACTAAAAATTGGAGTTTTTCACCAATTAAATCAAACCAAATGCAAATGTACATGCTAAAGTGATAGGGAATCATTCCCAACAATCCAAGATAGTTATAGACAAGAATGTGAGATAAAAATCTCACCTTTTCACGGAAATTGATGGAGATGAAGTTTGAAAGCAAAGCAAGAACAATCACAAGCTTGAATCAATGTCTTCACTTTGAATTTGGAGTTGAATGATGGATTTGCAAGAGAACTTGAGCTTGGAGTTTTAATTTCCCATTCCTTCCTCCATTTTTGATAAAGCTTGAATGTTTAAGCAAATAGAATGAAGTTATGAAGAGAAGGGATTGGGCTGAGCTAGTAAGGGCAAAAGAGTTCAGCCCAAACCAAAGCCATAAGCGAAAAAGTGGCGAAAATTCCACTAACTCCAAACATATCAAAGTTTTTACTTAAAAAGAACGCAAACATCATTTTGAACTCAATGGAGGTGGTCTCGAGTCCTAATTTGACCGTATGCAAAAAGTAGCTTTTCGGACTAAGATCCGATTAATGATTAAAATATTTAAGTAAGATATTCAAATACATAATCGTCAAATATGCGGGTTGTTACAGACTCCCCTCCTTAAAGAAATTGCATCCTTGCAATTTATATATAAGATGGAAATAAAAAGTAACAACCATAAATGCATATTAACACAAAAGAAATTTGAAATAAGAAGTTCACGTCAAAGAGCATGAGAAAGTAAGTCCGGATGTGTATGCTCGATGAATTCTCTAGATTCCCAAGAGCAATCCTTGGGATTTGAGGACCATTGAACTTTAATAAGCAGAACTTCTTTATTTCGAAGTCGTTTGACCTCCGAAGCAATAATTCGAATAGGATGCTGCTCAAAAGTTAAATTAGGCGAAACTTCAATCACTTCCACAACACCGTGCTCAAGAATAGATTCGAAATCCCGAAGAACCGTAATTGAGAAACGTGAAACACGTCATGCATGGCAGAAAACTGAGCCGGTAATGAAAGGCGATAAGCCATGGAACCAATACGTTCGGTGATAGGAAATGGCCCAATATATCAAGGCGCTAACTTTCCCGATTGACTGAAACGTACAACACCCTTTATAGGGGAAACATGAATAAATAGAAGATCTCCAACAGAAAATTCTAATTTCCTTCTTCGACTATCAGCATAGGATTTTTGTCTACTCCGGGCTTCTTTCATCCTATGACGAATAAGTTCAATCTTTTCTGTGGAATCACGAATGAAATCTGGACCTAAAACCAACTTCTCACCGGCCTCAAGCCAACAAGAAGGAGATCGGCATGGCCTTCCATAGAGTGCCTCGAAAGGTGCCATACCAATACTAGATTGGAAGCTATTATTATAGGAAAATTCAACAAGAGAAATATGATCTTCCCAACTTCCACCGAAATCAAGCACACAAGAACGAAGAAGATCTTCAAGAGTTTGATTCACACGCTCAGTTTGTCCATCGGACTGGGGGTGATAAGCGGTGCTAAAATTAAGCTTCGTTCCCAAAGCTTTTTGAAGACTCTTCCAGAATCCACTAGTAAACAATGGATCACGATCACTAACAATGGAAGTAGGAACTCCATGCAATTTAACAATTTCTTTGATAAAGAGTTTGGCCAGAAGAGGAATGGTTCGGTTCGACCGAACGGGAATAAAATGGGCGGATTTAGTAAGTCTATCAACGATCACCCATAAGCTATCATGGCCCAAACAAGAACGGGGAAGGCCATCAATAAAATCCATGGAAATTTGATCCCACTTCCAAATTGGAATTTCCAGTTGTTGCAATAACCCACCGGGCCATTGATGTTCGGCCTTGACAAGTTGGCAAGTCATGCAACACTTAACATAGTTAGCAATATCAAATTTCATTCCCTCCCAATAATAAAGTCGCTTCATATCCGTGTACATTTTACTACTACCGGGATGAATGGAATATTTGGAACGATGATAATCTTTTAGAATATCTTTACGAAGATCACTAATATTTGGTACGATAAGTCTACCAAATTTTCGAATGCCGCCACGAGAATCAATATCAAAGTCTTTCAAACCTTCAATATCAACTTTATCCTTAATATTTTTGCCAAGAAGAGCCAATTCGGAATCTAGCCTTTAAGCTTCAAGAATGCGGTCTAAAAGAGAAGGATGAGCCTCAAGGCTACATAAAACAAGAGATGAACATAAATCAGAAACACGATCTCGAATTTCACAAGTGGATAAAACCTCGAGATCATTCCATTCGGATATCATCATGGAAACAACCGCTTATTGCTTGCGACTAAGTGCATCGGCAACTCGATTTCCCTTTCCGGGAGTATAAAGAATATCAAGATCATAAGATGCAAGAAATTCGAGCTAATGCTGTTGACGCAAATTAAGTTCCTTTTGAGAGAATAAATATTTCAAAGACTTATGATCAGTATAAAGTATAAATTTCTCTCCCAAAAGATAATGTCGCCAAATTCGAAGGGCGAAAACGATAGCCGCGAGTTCTAAATCATGTGTGGCATATCTAGTCTCAGCCGGCTTCAATTGCCTAGAAGCATAAGCAATAACACATTCTTTTTGCATAAGAACGGCACCCAAACCAACGCGACTAGCATCGGTATAAACAACAAAATCTTGATTCCCTTCGGGAATAACAAAAATAGGAGCATCAGAAAGGAGTTCTTTTAATTTCTGAAAAGAAGTTTCACATTTGTCCGACCAAATGTATTTAACACCTTTCTTGATTAAGCCAGTAAGAGGCACGACAATTTTAGAAAAGTCTTTTATGAAACGACGATAGTAACCCACCAATCCAAGGAAGCTACGGATTTCCGTTACACTCACTGGTCTCTTCCAATTTGAATCGCTTCAATCTTTGAAGGATCCACTGATATTCCGAATTCGGAAATAATATGACCGAGAAACTTCACACTAGGTTGCCAAAAGTGGCATTAGAAAATTTTGCTTTTAACTGATTACTCCTAAGAGTTTCCAATACAACCCGAAGATGCTTTTCATGTTCCTCCTCGGTTTTAGAATACACAAGAATATCATCAATAAAGATGAGAACGAATCGATCGAGAAAATCTTTAAAAACTCGATTCATAAGGTCAACGAAATAAGCCGGAGCATTCGTTAAACCAAATGGCATAACAAGCATTTCATAAGATCCATAACGAGTACGGAACGAAGTCAAAGGAATACTATCCTCTGCAATACGAAGTTGATGAAAACCGGTAGCCAAGTTCAATTGTGAAAAGACTCTAGCACCACTAAGTTGATCAAATAGATCATCAATCCGAGGTAAAGGATATTTATTCTTAATAGTAAGATCATTAAGCTTGCGGTAGTCGACGCAAAGCCTAAGTGTACCATCGGATTTCTTCACGAAAATTGCTGAAGCTCCCCAAGGCGAGGAACTAGAGTGAATAAATTGCTTCGTCTCCAATTCGGATAATTGTTTGCGCATCTCTTAATTCTCCTTATTGGACATGCGATAAGGAGGACGAGTAATAGGTTGAGCTTTAGGTGTAAGATTAATTCTGAACTCAATTGCTCGCTTAGGTGGTAATCCTAAAACGGGCTCAAATATGTCGGAAAATTCACGAACGACGTGAATACGAGAAATGACATCTTCCTCATCATCATTATCATCATCTCGAGGATTTAAAGAATATAAAGATGCAGCCAAAGTGGAATCTGAATCTTTAAGAATAATAGAAATATGCTTTACAGATTGCGGATGTCGGAGATAAATAGTCCGCTCAGGACATAGGATATGAGCTTCATAACGGTTAAGCCAATCCATACCCAAAATCATTCCAAAGCCTAAATAACGCATGACATGCAAATCAGCTAGGAAAGGAAAATCACACAAAATAATCTCGACATCCTTACAAAGCAAACTGAGTGTTGTGGATCCACCAATGGGATTCGCAATTCTCAGAGAAGTCATTAAAGCAACAACACTTAAGGAAAAAGTATCGACAAGTTCCTTTGAAAAGAATGGGATGCACCCGTATCAAAGAGAACTCTAATAGGTTGATCACAAAATATAATAATGCCATCAAGGACAGAATGAGACATACCTTGACCGCGAGATGTGTTTCCAGGGGCTTGAGCAACGTTTAACTTTCCCTCCTTCTTGCCTTGAAGCTTAGGGCATAGATGCATATAATGATCCGGACTTTTACAATAGCGACAAGAACGGGGCTTTGAATACTTGTTCGCAAAATGGTCCCTAGAACCACAGTTGAAGCATTTCCCATCACTAGGGGAAAGTGTCTTTGCAGCAGGAGTTGCTTGCTTACCCATTTTGTTGGGATAAGGACCTTTGAACTTGTTAGGCCTTTTCTTGTTCTTGAAGTTTGGTTTGGCACCCACCACTTCAACATCACTTTCCCTATCCGCCTCTTCAAGACGAAGAGCGATATCAATGAGTTGATCGAAAGAAACTTCTAATTTTAGAAGTAATGGCTTCTTGAGATTCTTGTTTAAGCCATAGACGATTCTTTGGTTCTTCTTCAATGGGGTGTTGATGTATTCAACCCCATATTTAGACAGTGACTCGAAGGATGCGACATAATCTGTCACAGAGGATTCACCTTGAACAAGGTCTATGAAACGTCGAACCAATGTCACTTTCTCTGCTTCTGGTATGAATTTTAATTCGAAGCGTTCCCGGAATTGCTCCCAGGTGAGATCCGCTTCATTAATTTCAGAAATAAGAAGTTCGTACCAGTCCAATGCTCTTTCTTGGAGCATACTGGAGGCCACCTGAACACGGTGAAGATCGATAAGATTCATGCGAGAAAAGATTCGATTGTATGTTCTTAACCAAGCCTGGACCTCAATAATAGTTTTGGAACCTTTGAATGGTTTCACACCCAAGTTAGTATAATCGTTGCACAAGCGTTCAAATCCAGACTTAGGATGAGTAGGTTCCTGATTAGGACCAGTTGCTTGAGCATTCTTTACTAAATCAAGAAGCTGTTGAGCGGTCATAAAAACTCCATCCTGGGGAGTAACAGTAGATGGTCCGGCTCTGGGACGGCCTGGTCTAGACATTCTCTTCTTTAAGAAAGAGAGAAGAAGAAAAGTTATTCTCCAAATAAATATCAAGCAAATCTTGATAGATAAAACAAGGATACATAAAAGGAAATAGGATGAATCGGTACGAAGACTCGAATTAAATCCTAAGGCACGACTCCTAAGTTGGACTTAGGACGATGATCCTTGTTAAGTTATTCTACATTGTTCCAAAGTTTTGCTCTGATACCAAGCTGTGACGCCCCACCTCTATACCCACGCTAGCCAAAAACACTACGGTGTAGTGCTGTTAATTAGCACGGAGAATAAGGCTGTTGAGGAGCGACCATCTATGTAATTTCTTTGTGCGAGCACTGATATGTCAGATAGTATAGCATGCATTTCATTTAAGGAGGAAATTCGACATACTGATACAAACTCAAAGCAATCACACAGTGGCTATATATAATCTTCGGAAACAAACATAGAAATAAACATAACACAAATCAGTCACAGACATCCATATCACAAAGGCGGAAGAAGATATGAATATAACACATAAAAGTGTACATCAGAGTAGTGGTCAGAAAGATCCACAATAACACAAAAGAGTAGCAACATGTGCTACACAAAAGAATAAGTATACATCACAAAGTCTATATCACAAATGTATACAACAAAAACTACTAATCTAAGTACTTAGCCAAAAGTCAGAGTAATCCCAGAAGAGAAGTCAAGCAGAAGCACCTGTAACATCTCGGTCTGACCCGAGTATTATTTCATAAGAAAATAATAAACGGATCAGTCTAGCTATAAATATCAGATGACATGATATAGAATAAGAGATATGGCATAAACGTATAATATCCATAATGGCATACTACTATAAGTATGTAAATGACAATCAACAAGAGATTAATCAATATCACAAGAATCTTCTCAAAGATCCAAATCCACAAAAAGGTAATGACACACGAATTCACCAATGCACAAAAATTGATAAAACTTATCAATGAAAATCACGAAAATTGGTGAAGCACAAATTCCAGAAATCAACACATGAAATCCAGAAATCACAAAAAGGAGGGAGGCCTATCACACGAACGGGAGCATGAAAGCTCACCAACATATGTATCACACGAACGAGATGCTATCTCATGGAAGCTAACCATTAATTTTTGAACACACGAACGGCCCGAAGACCATGGGGCGCTACCCCACATATGTGAGTAGAAACATCACACAAACGGGGTCTAGTCTCCCTCGCAGACAAAGAGACATCGCTCAATCGCTAGTCTAAATCACAAAAATGATCGTCATGATCATCAAGAAGTGTCAATTACACTAAGCTAGTAAATATATGAGTTTAGCTTCATGTCCCATAACCACTAGCTTAACTTAAATATTTATGAACAAACTGTAGATCTTCACTAGGAAATTGTCACAAGAGGTTCAATCAAACAAGTCTAAGAATTAACCGACGAGGTAAACGTAAGTGTTTCATACCACTTGTTTTACTAAGCCGTTTAATTAGATTTCTCATCCGAGTGAAGTAAAGGCTTGTATATACTAATAGATTGGAAAACGGTTTAGGAAAAGAGCTTTGTAATAAAATAGTATTGAAATCATTTTGATGAAAGAGTTTTGATATTTACTACTAGTATTGAAACCTTTATATTTTTAAAGTGACAAGTCACAAAATTGATCGTAGAAACAAATCAATTCACAAATAAAATTCACATTCGAAGAGGTGAATAAAATCCAAAGGATCAATCCCAAGTCCATCAAAATAGGAATACACCTGCAAGATAACATAGTTCAACATAGTAAATTGGCGCGACCTAAACAGGGCGCGACCTAACACGGTCGAGCAAAGCATTGGTGCTACCTAACTGGGGGAGTGACCAAACGAGGTTGAACTAAGGAGTTAATGGCTTAAGGCTACGGCCCAACATGGCTGACCTAATATGGCCGAGCAATATGCAATGGAATGACCTAACTATGTGAGCGACCTAAGGGGGAGACAGATCGAACGACCAAAGGACAAGGAGGGTCGAGCGACCTAAGGGAGAAAACAGGTCGAACGACCTAGTTGGTTGTGACTTAGGTGGTGAGCGACCTAAGCACACGACCTAAGGTGGAAGTGGGGTCGAGCGACTTTACATACTCGAACGACCTAGGGGTTCGAACGACCTAACTGCCGAACGACCTAAATGCAGGTGAGCGTTAAATAGGTCGAACGACCTAAGATGGGAAGGCCAAACGACCTAACGACTTTGACAAGGTCGAGAAATGACCTATGGTGTGAGGAACGACCTAATTGCAGACCGACCTACTGGTGTTAAGGCCAAGAGGCCCAAGGTGAAGCGACCTAACGGCTTCGAGGCCGAGCGACCTAAGGAGTTACGACCTACCTCCAAACGACCTATGGATGGAGCGAGCTATATGCATGCCGAGAGGACGAACGTGTGCAGATGTGAGTTAAATAGGTCGTACGACCTAAATACGAATGACTTTAAGGTTTAACGACCTAATGATGCGAGCAAGGCCGAGCGACCTAATTCCCAACGACCTTAGGTCTAACGACCTAAGGGGAAATGAGCTAATAACGAGGCGACATTTCATGGCAGTGCGACCTAAGCCCAGTAATTCACCCAAATACACTAAAAACTATAGTTTTTCACCAATTCAATCCAAACCAAATGCAAATGTACATGCTAAAGTGATAGGGAATCATTTCCAACAATCCAAGATAGTTATAGACAAGAATGTGAGATAAAAATCTCACCTTTTCACGGAAATTGATGGAGATGAAGTTTGAAAGCAAAGCAAGAACAATCACAAGCTTGAATCAATGTCTTCACTTTGAATTTGGAGTTGAATGATGGATTTGCAAGAGAACTTGAGCTTGGAGTTTTAATTTCCCATTCCCTCCTCCATTTTTGATGAAGCTTGAATGTTTAAGCAAATAGAATCAAGTTATGAAGAGAAGGGATTGGGCTGAGCTAGTAAGGGCAAAAGAGTTCAGCCCAAACCAAAGCCATAAGCGAAAAAGTGGCGAAAATTCCACTAACTCCAAACATATCAAAGTTTATACTTAAAAAGACCGCAAACGTCATTTTGAACTCAATGGAGGTGGTCTCGAGTCCTAATTTGACCGTATGCAAAAACTAGCTTTTCGGACTAAGATCCGATTAACGATTAAAATATTTAAATAAGATATTCAAATACATAATCGTCAAATATGTGGGTTGTTACAAACAATCACTCTTCAATTATACCCCAAGGAGCTTCAATCTAAGCTCAAGAACAAATATTTTCCTAAGCTAGGGTTTAGGAAATTTCAGAAATCGAAGAGGAATTGAGATGGAGAAGGAGAAGAGGATGCTTACCTAAGCTTCTCTTGGATTTTGGACTTGAATTTGAGTTTGCAAATGAATCTAGGGCTTAGGAATTTCCATTTCCCATTCTTTCCCCCATTTTTGCTAAAGCTTGAATGTTTAGGAAATGAAGTGAGTGAATGGAGAGGAGAGGGGACTGAGTTAGGGAATAGTATGAGTTAGTTGAAACCCAAACCCAAAGCCCAATTAGAAAATAGCCAAATTCACTCAACTCCAAATAGATCGATGCATATACTCAAAAAAGTCGCAAACACCATTTTGAACTCAATGGAAGTGGTCTCAAGTTTAAATTGTTGATTCTCAACTTCATTCCTGATTCAGACGTCTGAAATTTCCAAACCAGACGTCTGAATCTGGAAAAATATGAGTTCTCAAACTTCATTCAGACGTCTGAAATGACCGATTCAGATGTTTGATTCTAGAAAAACAGAAGTTGTCCAGAACAATATTCAGATGTCTGAATCATCCATTTCAGACGTCTGAAAATGGTAATTTTGGCCTATTTCCTTTCTGGATTGACTCAAACAATTTCAGACGTCTGAACGACCCATTTCAGACGTCTGAATTTCTGTTTGAAAGTGTTTTCAAATAGGCACTTTCATAAACACGATCCACATTGTCTTTTCACTAATTCGACTGTTCTTTTTCGAAATAGTGACATTTTCGAATTTAAATCCGACTAACGATGCTACATTTAATTTAAACATTTAAATATACAATCGTAAAATATGCGGGTTGTTACAGACTCCCTTCCTTAAAGAAATTACGTCCTCGCAATACTTAAGAAGAAATAAAGAGTAACAACCATAAAAGCATATCAACACAAAAGAAAATTTGAAATAAGAAGTTCAACATAAAGAGCACGAAAGAGATCTACAAGAGTTTGATTCACACGCTCGGTTTGTCCATCAGATTAAGGGCGATAAGCGGTGCTAAAACTAAGCTTTGTTCCCAATGCTTTTGAAGACCTTAAAAAATCCACTAGAAAAGTAATGGATCACGATTGCTAACAATAGAAGTAGGAACTCCATGCAATATAACAGGACATAGAGTTCAGCCAAAAGCAGTATAGTCCAAAAGAGAAGGACGAGCCTCAAGGCTACACAAAACAAGAGAGGAACATGAATCGAATTCACGATCTCGAATCTCACAAGTGGATACAGTCTCGAGATCACTCCATTTGGATATCATCATGGAAACAACCGCTTGCTGCTCTCGGCTTAAGGGCATCGACAACACGATTGCCCTTTCCGGAAGTATAGAATGACAAGATCATAAGATGCAAGGAACTCGAGCCAACGTTGTTAACGCAAATTGAGTTCCTTTTTGAGAAAACAAATATTTCAAAGATTTATGATCGGTATAGAGAACAAATTTCTCTCCTAAAAAAATGATGCTAATTCTAAAAGCGAAAACAATAGCCGCGAACACTAGATCATGAGTGGCATACCTAGTCTTGATAGGCTTTAATTGTATGGAAGCATAGTGATAGAACGTTCCCTTTTGCAAGAGAACGGCACCCAAACCAATACGACTAGTATCGGTATAAACAGTGAAGTCTTGGTTCCCTTCGGAAACCGCAAGAATAAAAGCATTGGAAAAGAGTTCCTTTAATCGATTCTCTTTCCCGAAAAGCTAAGACTTTCAAAGTTATAATTAACTTTATATATATACATCTTTTTGGAAAAATTAACTTTTTACAAGAATTTACTGTGTTTGACTGTCTCATCATAGCGTTTAGGAGATTCCTATCGATAACATTGATCAAGCGCATCGACCAGAATTCTTAAAGCACTCAATGGGCAAAACAACACAAAAGTCATTTTCTATATGATAACCATGTCTCTCATAAAATTTACAAATATTCTTTGCTCGTATTAAGAACAAAACCCAATCATACTTATAAATATCTTATTAAAAAGATTTGCAAATTTTAAATTTTTTATTTTCATCCATAATCAACAAACATAAGGATAAACTAATCGAGATATTCGTAAAATACTCGATTCACAAAATGGATGAAATAAGGTAGAAGGTTTGTCAAATCGAATGACATAATGAACCACTCCCAAGAATCACAACGAGTGCGGAATGCGGTAAGTGGAATGCTACCCTCCGCAACTCGTAGCTGATGAAAATCGGTGGCAAGGTCGAGCTGAAAAGGCCTTAGCACCATTCAATAGATTGCTTAGGTGATAATCCTAAGACAAGCTCAAATATACCGGAAAATCCACAAACTACTTGAATGAGAGAAATAATATTCTCCTCATCCCGTAGGTTTAAAGAATTAAAATGATATTACCGAATTTGGAAATCAAAATCATTAAGAACAAAAGAAATCTGCTTAACAGATTGAAGATGTCGAAGATGAATAGTCCACATTGGACATAGGATATGGGCTACATAATGATTAAGCCAATCCTTTCCCAAAAATCAGTTTCAAAGCCTAAATAACGCATAACATGCAAATCGGCTCGAAAAGAATAATCACATAAAATATTCTCGACATTTTTTTTTACAAAGCAAACTAAGAGTTGTAGATCCACCAACCGAATTCGCAATTCTCAGTGAAGTCATTAAGCCCAAAAATAATTAAAGAAAAAGTATCAACAAATTCTTTTGATATAAAATAATAAGACGAACCCATATCAAAAGAACTCGAATAGGATAATCACAAAACAATTTAATGCCATCAAGGATAGAAGGAGAATTACCTCTGGGTTGAGAGGAACCTCCAAAAGCCTTAGCAACAAAAAGCTTGCCAGACTTGGCACTAGCAAGAGCAGTAGGGCAGGTGGAAATACGATGACCTTCCTTCTTGCAGTAACGACAGAAGAGAGGCTTAGGACAATCTCGGATCATATGATCAGGAGAACCACAATTGAAACACTTCCCAATGGAAGGTGTTCCAGCAGATTGAGAGATAGGACCAGATTCAACAGGCTTTTCCTTCTTGGAAGGGAAAAATCCCTGCTTATGAAATGGAAACTTCTTCTTATTGGGGTTCTTGCGAACCTCAATATCATCACAACTATGACACTCTTTCTCGATGGCCTCGAGATGAAGTGCCGAATCAACCAACTCCTCAAAAGAAAGCTTAAGCTGGAGCATTAAAGATTTCTTAAGATATTTCTTAAGACCAGAGACAAACTTCAGATTCTTCATATAAGAGGTGCTAATGAATTCAAAACCATACTTAGATAAGGCCTCGAATGATGCAACATATTCAGAAACGGGGGACTTCCCTTGCTTCAACTCAAGGAAGCGACGGGCTAATAAAACTTTCTCAGATTCAGGAACGAATTTGAGTTCGAATCATTCCCGAAACTAAGTCCAAGAAAGAACAGACTCATCAAGTTCGGCTACAAGAAGTTCGTACCAATCAAGGGCACGCTCTTGCAATAAGCTAGAAGTTACTAGAACTAGATCGTGGTCAGAAAGATCCATACGAGAGAAGATGCGCTCACATGTGCGAATCCAAGCTTAAACCTCAAGAACAGACTTGGAGCCTTTGAATGGCTTTCCTCCCAGATGAGAAAAATCGCTGCACAGGCGTGCAAAGGCAGACTTGCGCGGAGGAGATGCACGAATAGGAGCTGGAGGCTGAGTGCTCCTAAACAACTCCAAAAACTGATCGGCAGACATATAAACGCCGTCCGGATGCGAGCCACTAGATTTCCCAGCATCCAAGCGTCGTCCTCTGCCTCTTCCGGCCATTAGCTGAATGATAAGATAAGATAAAAATTATTCACAAGGTAGATATCATTAATTCAAATATGGAATACTACGAAATAAAATGCATTCCTAGACGTATTCCCAAAATTCTATCTACTCCAAAGGCACGGAAAGAATAAAGGCACGATGATTCAAAGATTCGTAACATTTGTAATACACTTTGATATACCATAATATGTGTCTCTGTTCTATGTTTATCATATTTTATTTTGAACTCAGATTTGATACCATGCTGTGACGCCCCACTTCGAGACCCACATTAGCAAAGAGTGTTACTAAGTAACACCGTCTGCTAACACGGAGAATAGAGCTGGATAGGAGCGACCATCTATAGCCTTGTCTTAATTATCTATTGAATACGCCGACCATTGCCAGTTCTTTCTCAAATGGTTCGACATCTCCAATAAATACTTAATACAAAGCCATATGTGGCTGAAGGATCTATCAGAATAAAATATAACAACTCAAATGTAATACACATCACAGAACAGTAGATCATCACATACATTTACACATATACAGATACATTACAGAGTTTACAAAATGATACATGTCAAGTGGTAAGCAAACCACAATATACAGGCGAGTCAAAATAATACATATCAGAGTTACAGCCAAAAAGGATTACACAAAAAGCTATAACAAAAAGGAGCTAGCGGAATAGTCCATGCGGAAGCAAAATATGCTAAGTCCAAAGTACCAACCTTAAACAACTCGGTCTGAACCGAGTATAAAAAACATGGGTCAGTCTAGCTAAACAAATCAGTTGGATAAACTAAATGATAATGAACAAACAAGGTCATAAAGTACCACAAATATCTCCAAAAAAGATAACTAGATCATCTAATAAAAGATGAATCATAACAAGCCTCATATCATAAGCAACTCAAATAAACAAAGGACGTCATATCCCAAAACAAGCCAAAAAGGAAAATAACAAATACCAATAAAGGTAACACAAGTTTCCACAAGGTAATCCCTATATATTGTGTGGTTCAAAGGACCTACACTGAAAGGCGATACACAAGGGAAATATAATTGTCAAAGAAACAAAAGATGCTCGAGCTCAGTACTGTATAACAAGGATCCACACGCCCTAAGGCAACAAACCTCAATATCACTCGAGCGGTGACGATGGAACAACTCCAAAAGTGATACTATCGGGCAACAAACCCGAAGGCAACAAACCCAATATCACTCGAGCGGTGACGATGGACCAACTCCAAAAGTGATACTATAGGGCAACAAACCGTAGTGGTGAAGGTCCGAAGGCCTAGTACTGGACACCACTAACTGGTGGAATGTGTCACAACTCTCAGAGAGGAACCCGAAAAATGTTAACGTGAGTCCCATACCACACGTTCGCACTAAACGGTTTACCTATTTTTAGTCAATTTCACACTTAAAGCAGTACAAAGTTCACCTCATTTCATCGGTAAACCAGACCCAAAGGTCAAAACGGTCAAATGAATAGATTAGGAATTAACTGAAAAAATAAACACACGTGTTCATAGCACGCGTTTTATTTAATCATTTAATTCTCCTCCCTCTTTGCTCGAAGTGTGAAATTATGTGTGTGTTTTAAATAGAAATTATAAATTGGAGAAATGAGCTTTTATGTAACGACCCGCTATTTTAGACTATTCGCATCCATTATAAGTGTATAGGTAGACACTCATGCCAGAATTGAATTGCTCAAAATACCGCGTTGTTAATTTAAATTTGGCAAAACTGAACATATACAGTAAATAAATAATCACAGATCACAGACACAGAGTAATAAATGCAGCGGAAACAAAAGACAGTAGTTCATGAAGCTACTATATAAATATATAAGTTACATCAGAGTTAAACCAGATACAACGGAAGAGTAATACGATACATCAGATACAAATCAGAATACATCACTGGAATCATCGAATACTGAAAGCAGAATAGATGGCTGGATCTTCAAGCAAAGCTCCAACTTCAAAGGTGAGTCTCGAATACTGGTACACTCAGTCTGACCTGAGCGTAAAGCAAAACACAAAACACTCGAGTCAGGATTAACATTCTTATATCAATAAATCCAACTCAAGTGAAATAGCAATTGAAATACAAGTAACTCAAAGGATGTTTGGAATAACCATCCTTTAAGGATCCGTTAAACTATCTACTATGTAGTAGTGTACGATAAGTAGATAATGTCTATCAGTAATATAAGGTATCAAAATAGTGTTAAGGCGTTACCATTATCCCCCTTAACACATTTTATATAAGCGTCATAGTCTATACAGCACTGTAAACTCCACCGTAAACTAGTGGGCTATCAGGGAGTACTCCATAGGTATAACACAAAACAAATTCGTAGTGGTCGCGTATATAGGGATCCAAGTATGACAAGGCACATGAGGCAATACTCAAGGTAGTGAAACTACCGTTTGCCTGATCCGGACTGGTGAGAACGCATCGCCGCAGCGACCGCAACACCACGAAACAACACTCCCAAAAATCAAGGGTGCACCAATCGACAACAAGTAATGAGTAGTTTCGAAGAAGTGTGTTCGCTTGAGGTAGCTGACCTCCATTGGCCCGACACGGCTCCTGTTTTAGTCATTTCCAATTTGACACAAGTGTCAAGGCTATCCATTATCGTTCTCTTTCTTCAGTCGTCACGTACATCATTCCAACCACTTCATTCTGGATCACACTCCGCGCATAGTTATTAAAGTGGTTTTCGGTTTAGACAGTGAGTATGTCCCTAACCGATTCCGGTCTCTTTAATAACTTTCGTAATTATTACACCGATTGGTCATTTAATATATTTCAAAACCAAATCAAATTCAATTTCAAATAGAATTCGTAAATCAACATTTCATTTGTCTTTCAAAACCAATTTCCAATAATTTACCTTTCAAAACATCCAAACTACCATTTCAAGATCTTATAATTCAATTTCAATTTCCTTTAAAACAATTCAAATATTGATTCAAGTTCGTATATAAGATTCATTCCGAAATCATTTAAATTTATTTAATTTAACATTTAAATCAATTTAAATTCATTTATCAATTTCATTTAATATTCATTAAGTAAATTTGCCATTCAAAACAATTTCTATTAAATTTCCAATTCATTAAATCCATTATTTAAATTCAACTACCTTATTTCAAAACTTACAATTTGAATTAAATTAAATTCATCAAATCAAATTCTTTAATTTCAAGTCTTACATTAATTTCAATAAATCACATTTTATTTCTTGATAAAGAAATTCAATTTCACTTATTTACTTACTTAAATGATTTTCCAAACCCAATTAATAAAGAAACTCAATTTCAATTATTTACGAAGTAAAATTCACGTATTCAAAAATTCAATTTAATTTGATCATTAAATAATTCAATCTTATTTAATTATTAAATAATTCAAAACTTAATTATTAAATAATTTCAAAGTTTAATAATTAAATAATTTCAAAGTTTAATAATTTAAAACTTAATTTTAATTTCAAACTTAATTATTAAATCATTTCAAACTTAATTCAATCATTTCTCAAATTAAACATCGTTCTTTCATCAATTACATTGTTAATATTCTGTTTCAGATTATTAAATATTAACATTTTCCTTTCAAATAAAATTCAAATTTTCAACTTCATTTCAAAACCATATTATTTATTCAAAAAAAATCTTTGTTTTATTTTTAAATCAAATTATTGACCAATCGGGTTTTATTTAATTCTCTATCCTAGGTCAAAGTTCAATTTGGGTATTTATCATTTCAACCCGATTCCAATTCAATTCAAAATCAAAGCATAGCAAAGGGAATTTGCAGTGTGATAACTGGGATGGTGTCAAAGTAAATAAACAAGCAATAACAACAATCAATAACAATCAAATAATCAATTCAAATAATCCCAAAATAATCATATTAATTCACATTGTTATTTGTGCAAATTAATATAATATTTCTAGCATCTACACTATCATTTCATGTAGATTAAAGATTATTACACTATTATTTATACGGTTCTTCAATTGTCATTCGATTTCAATTTTAATACTACAACAATTAATCAAATATACATTTAATGGTTCAAAGTGTAATTATCACTATTCTACATGTCAATTAATTTAACAATTAAAAGGGGTCATATTAAACTAATCAAATTCAACATATGTGTCGATTCAAATTTTAATTATCCTACATCAAATTTATTTGCATAATATTTATCACTTTATACATTACAATTTTAACGTCCAATTGTAAACATCAAACAATCAATCATTTAACAACCAAACTGGATTATCATTGCATATATAACAGATAATGGTGTCAGATGTCACAGGTCAACTGATAAAGGTAATAACAGTGTAAATATCTAACAGCAGTATATTTCAATTGTCGTTCCAATTGAAATCAAATTTAATAAATAAAAGAATATTAATCGTGAATGATTGCTCACCTTTCGAGGCTAGAGAAGATAGACAACACAACAAGCTACGAATTCCAAAGCAAAGCTAGATTGGGCACGAATTCGATGAAGAAACGGGCACGACGGACCAAAAGCTGAAAAATGGGAATTTATGCGAATAAATCAGAATCGGTTTTGATATAAACTAAAATATATACATTATTATTATTTTATATTTTTTTATTTATTTCACTATTTTAATTCAAGACAAATATTAAAATAATATCTTTCAAATCATTATTAAATCAAACATTTATAAAATAAATCACTATATTCATATTTGAAAACAACTTATGCATACATGTATAAACTAATATTTAAACATTTGCATACATATTATAATTTCAAATCCATACTTATTACAAAATAAACATAAAATTTGAAAACGCATATTAACATAAAGCATATATATCCGCATACACTAAAGTCAATAGCAAATTATTAACCGTATAGGTGAACATATTAAAGTCTCTATACATATAGGAAACCAGACTCAAGTATACGTGTGAAACCGAGCCCATATATTAAAGTCTCTATACAAACTGAAATCATATATACTCCTGCCTTTATAATATAATCTATGCTGTAACTCATCTATAATATAATTAAATATGCTTGCAATATAAATGACTGTTGTATCTATATACTTTAAAAATGGACAAGTATGTAACTACTATATACAACCATGAATTAACAGCTTTTAAGCATGCACATATGTAAAACATCTTTATATATATCAAAACCAAATATTAATATAATGTAAATATAACGTACTTATTTAAGAATGAGAAATAGTTATACATATATAACATTTTTTTCTATATTATATATACGAAACATATCACTCTTGTATAAACTTATCCTATGAACTAATAGTATATATACTGTAACTAATTTCAATGCGTATGTTTACCCAGTTCTAGAATTCGCAAACTATTATATATGTTTTAAACCAATACTGCCATAAACTATTAAAATCTTTTCATAAAACATAACTAACTAATATATAAATACTAATATATAACTAAACTGCTATATATACTAAAACTTACATATATATAAAACTGTATACAAAATAGCATATATATTACTGTACTCATTATTTAATATACATACCTCTAAAACAACCAAAAGACTACAGGCCGAAGCCACATGAGGAGGCACGACAACTTGAAAGTGCCTTGCGGCCTTGGATCTGGGTGTGTCTGCCGATGCTCAAACGATGGGAAGAGGCACGGTGGCCGAGGAGAAAGTGAGGCGCTGCGTGGTTGGCTCACGACTGACAAGTGGTGGAGAGATGAGCGGATCGCATGGAGGTTGCCTATGGGAGGATGATCGGAAGGGGTTCGGCCATGATCTAGTTGGACAAAGTGGGCTAGGCTGAGGAAATTATGGTGGTCAGCTACTCGCGGAGGGGATGGAGGCGGGTAGGGCGGTAGAGTCGTGTGGGTCCGGCCAGTGGGTGTAGGCAGGTCGGGCGAAGGTGGGGTCTGACGTGGAGGCGGCTGAGATGGTGGTGCGTACGGTCGAAGCCATTGGCCGTGGGTGAGTGGGTCGGTGAGCTTCAGCTGTACGGCTCAGTGCTGCTGTGGTGATGTAGCAGCGGCGTTGGTGGTTGGTCGGGTGGAAGCCTTGGGGAGCGGGGCAGAGAGGCAATGGTGCGGCAAAGATGAGAAGAAGGCAGCGGAAAATTTTCAAAGAATGAAGCTACAGGGAAAATTTGAATGAGGGTGTGCATGTAGTGACTAACGTTTGATGGGTATCTTCATTTATTTTTTATTTGGCAAGTTTTCAGAGTAGAGATATGAAAGCAAGAATGAAAAGAAGAAGGGGAGGGTAAGCTTTATTCCAGGCAACGTTTCAAATGGGAAAGGTTTTAAAAGAAATGAATGAGCCGAATGTAAAATAAATGCAAAAGGATATAAGCGACAATGAAATTCTTGAAAAATGGAATAGAATTAGTCAAAATTTTTGAACGGCAAGTAATAAATGAAAATGTAAAGTCACAATGTTGAGTTCCAGAATATTTAAAGTTTTACGGATATAGGATTTGCACGGTAGAAAAATGGAAAAGGGTAAGCAACCAAAAGGCTCGGTTGCGGAACCGATACGTCGGACGTTTCGCAGATTCCGCGGCATACCAGACTTTAAAACACGCAAATGAATACATTGCGAAGATCAGCACGACGAGACACTCACAACGGTATAGAGATATCAGTGTTACGATTAAATTATAAAAATTCGAATTTTCTAACACGGAAAATGCAAGAAAAACGCTGAAAAATAAGATCGACGGAGCCAAAGATGTCCGAATTTAGAAAAACGACAAACTGACATCTTGCACAGAAGATGGTTTAGAATTTTTCTATGTAAAAATATTTAGGTTCCGGAAACATTTTATTTTCATCGCTTTTTAACTGATTAAATTGAAGTAAATTTACGCGCGAAATAAACTTTCATATTTTCGGACGAAAATTTACCAGTTGCTATGTTTAACTAAACGCATTCCAAATATCAAATTTATATTTCAAAATTTTATCGTTTAAAATTTCACCAAATTTCAACTAATTACGTTATTAAAACAGTTGAAATTTATGGGTCGTTACACTCTCCCCCACTCAAAACTTTTCGTCCCCGAAAAGGAACGAGGTAGGAGAATAGAAACAACCAGAAAGAAAACAGATTTGGAATACAAAATAACAATTAATTTAAACCATATAAATTCAAATTTTAATTAATTGATATTCAATAATTGATTTAATCCATTTGATTTCACTAAAATCAATCTCAACTATTTCTAAATTCATTATCTTATTATCCAATTATCTCAAATTTACAATTTCTAAAACCATAAATTTGAATAGTCTTTTATTATAATCATATTTTTTTCAGCAATTTAAATTCTTCTTTATTTAAATTTATTCTACTTAATATATCTTATCACATATATATATTTAACCCATATAAATTAATTTAAACCATATAAATTTCAATTTAAATTAATTTATATTCAATAATTGGTTAAATTTAAGGTATTACCATAAGTTGATCTAATTTTTAATTTGTTAGTTCTTTCAGAACAAAATTATTATATTAATCTCATTTAATTAACTTATTATTCTATCATCTTTATTAGCATTTTCTTTTTATATAATTAAAATCTGAGTGTATAACATTTATTATAAACACTCTAATTTTTATTTATAATATCATTTTATATTGTATATTATCTAATTACATTTTAACTTCTGAATAATTTAGGTAAGTTATATTGAAATGCAATTTAGTACTATACAAATAAAATTTTCAAATTCAAATATTTCAAGTTTAAATATTTATCCAAAAATTTAGCTTTATTTATAATTGGAAACATCCTTTTACCTAATTTTAAGAATTAAATTTTCATTTAATTTCAAACCCTTTAGAGATAATTATGTATATACTATATATATTAAATCAAATTAAATTTAAAATAATATTCCTATATATATATAAATCAAGTCATACTTAAGAAATTCAAATTAAAATATTTCCCAAACAAAACCGTAGCAAAGCTACAGAATGGTTTCTCCACTTCGAAACTCGAAAATGAATGTCGATGATGCGGCCGCCATTACCGAAATTATTTTCCAGCGACAAAGAGAAGCGCACTGATTTCAATATTTTAAAATTCTTTGAAAACGGTTTCTATTTGAAAATACGTTCAATAATATACATTTTAAAATTTTAAAAACCAAAGCTTGAAATTTTAGGAAATTAAATTCTCAAATTCTTACTTTAAATTTATTTAAATTTCTAATAAATCTATAAACCAACTTTTATAATTCCATTTATTTTTATGTTGGAATAATCAATGATTTACAAAATAAATAGTGAAAAATCAAATATTACCTTTCTGACAACCAATTTAGTTAACAATTCAATTTCAGAAAATTTATACTTATATGTAATATAATCATACAAGATTATTTTATTTACCAAATTTTGAAAATACTATTGTGTCAGTTTGCTCTGTTCAAGTGTTTTGGAAATCCTATCGATAGCGTTGATCAGACGAATCGATCGAAAACCCAAATCAACAATAACAACTCAAACAACACAATATCTAAAACATTTAAATATAGATTTACAAATACCCAATACAAGAATAAATTTTCAAAGCAAGGACAGATATTTAAATTTGATTAATTCAATCAAAGAAAATTTGATTTGAGAATAAGTTGGAACGAAAGATAAGATGATTATTTAATCGAATAAGGAAACAGATAATCTTATATAAATCGCAGACAACCATAACCGGTCGACCGTGACTTCAAGAATAAGATCGATGTGGAATTCCGAGGTAGATCGACATTCGGTCTTAAGATATAGAATTCAGGTATAACAGGAGATAGATAGCATCGTAAACCGAGGATACGGAAATCTCCGGTAAATCAATGACTATTGTAAAGGAGTTTCACCCCTTTACAAATCATTCGAAGTTTGGCGAGACCGCCGATCCATTATAAAGATCATTCAAAGTGGAGTTATGAGATGCTCCAGAATTGAAAGAAGAAGAATAGTGAGGGACACGAATGAAATTTGGAACCGCAGGGAACGTTCCAAAATTCAAAGGAATCGAGTCAAAAGGAAGAGATTGAAACTCGAATGAGAGTGATTCTGTAAATACATTTACCTTATATGCTAAGTTTTGCCTAGAGCTACCAAAGCTCTGATACCAACTGTAACGACCTGCTATTTTAGACCATTCGCATCCATTATAAGTGTATAGGTAAACACTCATGCCAGAATTGAATTGCTCAAAATACCGCGTTGTTAATTTAAATTTGGCAAAACTGAACATATACAGTAAATAAATAATCACAGATCACAGACATAGAGTAATAAATGCAGCGGAAACAAAAGACAGTAGTTCATGAAGCTACTATATAAATATATAAGTTACATCAGAGTTAAACCAGATACAACGGAAGAGTAATACGATACATCAGATACAAATCAGAATACATCACTGGAATCATCGAATACTGAAAGCAGAATAGATGGCTGGATCTTCAAGCAAAGCTCCAACTTCAAAGGTGAGTCTCGAATACTGGTACACTCAATCTGACCCAAGCGTAAAGCAAAACACAAAACACTCGAGTCAGGATTAACATTCTTATATCAATAAATCCAACTCAAGTGAAATAGCAATTGAAATACAAGTAACTCAAAGGATGTTTGGAATAACCATCCTTTAAGGATCCGTTAAACTATCTACTATGTAGTAGTGTACGATAAGTAGATAATGTCTATCAGTAATATAAGGTATCAAAATAGTGTTAAGGCGTTACCATTATCCCCCTTAACACATTTTATATAAGCGTCATAGTCTATACAGCACTGTAAACTCCACCGTAAACTAGTGGGCTATCAGGGAGTACTCCATAGGTATAACACAAAACAAATTCGTAGTGGTCGCGTATATAGGGATCCAAGTATGACAAGGCACATGAGGCAATACCCAAAGTAGTGAAACTACCGTTTGCCTGATCCGGACTGGTGAGAATGCATCGCTGCAGCGACCGCAACACCGCGAAACAACACTCCCAAAAATCAAGGGTGCACCAATCGACAACAAGTAATGAGTAGTTTCGAAGAAGTGTGTTCGCTTGAGGTAGCTGACCTCCATTGGCCCGGCACGGCTCCTGTTTTAGTCATTTCCAATTTGACACAAGTGTCAAGGCTATCCATTATCATTCTCTTTCTTCAGTCGTCACGTACATCATTCCAACCACTTCATTCTGGATCACACTCCGCGCATAGTTATTAAAGTGGTTTTCGGTTTAGACAGTGAGTATGTCCCTAACCGATTCCAGTCTCTTTAATAACTTTCATAATTATTACACCGATTGGTCGTTTAATATATTTCAAAACCAAATCAAATTCAATTTCAAATAGAATTCGTAAATCAACATTTCATTTGTCTTTCAAAACCAATTTCCAATAATTTACGTTTCAAAACATCCAAATTACCATTTCAAGATCTTATAATTCAATTTCAATTTCCTTTAAAACAATTCAAATATTGATTCAAGTTCGTATATAAGATTCATTCCGAAATCATTTAAATTTATTTAATTTAACATTTAAATCAATTTAAATTCATTTATCAATTTCATTTAATATTCATTAAGTAAATTTGCCATTCAAAACAATTTCTATTAAATTTCCAATTCATTAAATCCATTATTTAAATTCAACTACCTTATTTCAAAACTTACAATTTGAATTAAATTAAATTCATCAAATCAAATTCTTTAATTTCAAGTCTTACATTAATTTCAATAAATCACATTTTATTTCTTGATAAAGAAATTCAATTTCACTTATTTACTTACTTAAATGATTTTCCAAACCCAATTAATAAAGAAACTCAATTTCAATTATTTACGAAGTAAAATTCACTTATTCAAAAATTCAATTTAATTTGATCATTAAATAATTCAATCTTATTTAATTATTAAATAATTCAAAATTTAATTATTAAATAATTTCAAAGTTTAATAATTTCAAACTTAATTATAATTTCAAACTTAATTATTAAATCATTTCAAACTTAATTCAATCATTTCTCAAATTTAACATCGTTCTTTCATCAATTACATTGTTAATATTCTGTTTCAGATTATTAAATATTAACATTTTCCTTTCAAATAAAATTCAAATTTTCAACTTCATTTCAAAACCATATTATTTATTCAAAAAAAATCTTCGTTTTATTTTTAAATCAAATTATTGACCAATCGGGTTTTATTTAATTCTCTATCCTAGGTCAAAGTTCAATTTGGGTATTTATCATTTCAACCTGATTCCAATTCAATTCAAAATCAAAGCATAGCAAAGGGAACTTGCAGTGTGATAACTGGGATGGTGTCAAAGTAAATAAATAAGCAATAACAACAATCAATAACAATCAAATACTCAATTCAAATAATCCCGAAATAATCATATTAATTCGCATTATTATTTGTGCAAATTAATATAATATTTCTAGAATCTACACTATCATTTCATGTAGATTAAAGATTATTACACTATTATTTATATGGTTCTTCAATTGTCATTCGATTTCAATTTTAACACTACAACAATTAATCAAATATATGTTCAATGGTTCAAAGTGTAATTATCACTATTCTACATGTCAATTAATTTAACAATTAAAAGGGGTTATATTCAACTAATCAAATTCAACATACGTGTCGATTCAAATTTTAATTATCCTACGTCAAATTTATTTGCATAATATTTATCACTTTATACATTACAATTTTAACGTCCAATTGTAAACATCAAACAATCAATCATTTAACAACCAAACTGGATTATCATTGCATATATAACAGATAATGGTGTCAGATGTCACAGGTGAACTGATACAGGTAATAACAGTGTAAATATCTAACAGCAGCATATTTCAATTGTCGTTCCAATTGAAATCAAATTTAATAAATAAAAGAATATTAATCGTGAATGATTGCTTACCTTTCGAGGCTAGAGAAGATAGACAACACAACAAGCTACGAATTCCAAAGCAAAGCTAGATTGGGCACGAATTCGATGAAGAAACGGGCACGATGGACCAAAAGCTGAAAAATGGGAATTTATGCGAATAAATCAGAATCAGTTTTGATATAAACTAAAATATATACATTATTATTATTATATTATTTATTTATTTCACTATTTTAATTCAAGACAAATATTAAAATAATATTTTTCAAATCATTATTAAATCAAACATTTATAAAATAAATCACTATATTCATATTTCAAAACAACTTATGCATACATATATAAACTAATATTTAAACATTTGCATACATATTATAATTTCAAATCCATACTTATTACAAAATAAATATAAAATTTGAAAACGCATATTAACATAAAGCATATATATCCGCATACTTTAAAGTCAATAGCAAATTATTAACCGTATAGGTGAACATATTAAAGTCTCTATACATATAGGAAACCAGACTCAAGTATACGTGTGAAACCGAGCCCATATATTAAAGTCTCTATACAAACTGAAATCATATATACTCCTGCCTTTATAATATAACCTATGCTGTAACTCATCTATAATATAATTAAAAATGCTTGTAATATAAACGACTGTTGTATCTATATACTTTAAAAATGGACAAGTATGTAACTACTATATACAACCATGAATTAACAGCTTTTAAGCGTGCACATATGTAAAACATCTTTATATATATCAAAACCAAATATTAATATAATGTAAATATAACGTACTTATTTAAGAATGAGAAATAGTTATACATATATAACATTTTTTTTTCTATGTTATATATACGAAACATATCACTCTTGTATAAACTTATCCTATGAACTAATAGTATATATACTGTAACTAATTTCAATGCGTATGTTTACCCAGTTCTAGAATTTGCAAACTATTATATATGTTTTAAACCAATACTACCATAAACTATTAAAATCTTTTCATAAAACATAACTAACTAATATATAAATACTAATATATAACTAAACTGCTATATATACTAAAACTTACATATATATAAAACTGTATACAAAATAGCATATATATTACTGTACTCATTATTTAATATACATACCTCTAAAACAACCAGAAGACTACAGGCCGAAGCCACATGAGGAGGCACGACAACTTGAAAGTGCCTTGCGGCCTTGGATCTGGGTGTGTCTGTCGATGCTCAGACGATGGGAAGAGGCACGGTGGCCGAGGAGAAAGTAAGGCGCTGCTTGGTTGGCTCACGACTGACAAGTGGTGGAGAGATGAGCGGATCGCATGGAGGTTGCCTATGGGAGGATGATCGGAAGGGGTTCGGCCATGATCTAGTTGGACAAAGTGGGCTAGGCTGAGGAAATTATGGCGGTCAGCTGCTCGCGGAGGGGATGGAGGCGGGTAGGGTGGTAGTGTCGTGTGGATCCGGCCAGTGGGTGTAGGCAAGTCGGGCGAAGGTGGGGTCTGACGTGGAGGCGGCTGAGATGGTGGTGCGTACGGTCGAAGCCATTGGCCATGGGTGAGTGGGTCGTTGAGCTTCGGCTGTATGGCTCGGTGCTGCTGTGGTGATGTAGCAGCGGCGTTGGTGGTTGGTCGGGTGGAAGCCTTGGGGAGCGGGGCGGAGAGGCAATGGCGCGGCAAAGATGAGAAGAAGGCAGCGGAAAAATTTCAAAGAATGAAGCCACAGAGAAAATTTGAATGAGGGTGTGCATGTAATGACTAACGTTTGATGGGTATCTTCATTTATTTTTTATTTGGCAAGTTTTCAGAGTAGAGATATGAAAGCAAGAATGAAAAGAAGAAGGGGAGGGTAAGCTTTATTCCAGGCAACGTTTCAAATGGGAAAGGTTTTAAAAGAAATGAATGAGCCGAATGTAAAATAAATGCAAAAGGATATAAGCGGCAATGAAATTCTTGAAAAATGGAATAGAATTAGTCAAAATTTCTGAACGGCAAGTAATAAATGAAAATGTAAAGTCACAATGTTGAGTTCCAGAATATTTAAAGTTTTACGGATATAGGATTTGCATGGTAGAAAAATGGAAAAGGGTAAGCAACCAAAAGGCTCGGTTGCGGAACCGATACGTCGGACATTTCGCAGATTCCGCGGCATACCGGACTTTAAAACACGCAAATGAATATATTGCGAAGATCAGCACGATGAGATGCTCACAACGGTATAGAGATATTAGTGTTACGATTAAATTATAAAAATTCGAATTTTCTAACAGCGGAAAATGCAAGAAAAACGCTGAAAAATAAGATCGACGGAGCCAAAGATGTCCGAATTTAGAAAAACGACAAACTGACATCTTGCATAGAAGATGGTTTAGAATTTTTCTATGTAAAAATATTTAGGTTCCGAAAACATTTTATTTTCATCGCTTTTTAACTGATTAAATTGAAGTAAATTTACGCGCGAAATAAACTTTTATATTTTCGGACGAAAATTTACCAGTTGCTATGTTTAACTAAACGCATTCCGAATATCAAATTTATATTTCAAAATTTTTTCGTTTAAAATTTCATAAAATTTCAACTAATTACGTTATTAAAACAGTTGAAATTTACGGGTCGTTACAATTTAATTCAATTTAAAAAGATCTTTTTATAAAAACCCGTGTACGAAATCAAAAGGAAATCATCATAGTCAAAATGCGATAACAACCGATTGTAATCGGCACGAATCGATTAAATTTGGAAACTAAGCAAAATAGGCAAATTGGGCTGAGACAAGCAGATTCAGACGTCTGAATTGTATATTTCAGACGTCTGAAACTGGTGCTCAAGCAATACTTTGCCTAGGCCAAAGATGGCCAAATCATATCGAAAGCAATCAGATGAGTGATGATAGCTAGGCGTTTACGCCAAACGACTACCCAACCTTAGAGACTCACCAATATACTCCGACTAACATGCCCAAACATCCATATAAAGATTTACATAGATTTTGACTTCAAACGCCAAAAATTGGAATATGCATCAAACCAATTCAATTCAAAAACAAATGGACAAGGATATATGTTAGGAATTGCTATCTAACTCTATCATAGATATAGACGTAGATGTGAGTTCAAAAACTCACCTTTTAACCCAGAAACTCAAGAGAGAAGCTATAGAGCAAGGCAAGAACAATCACTCTTCAATTATACCCCAAGGAGCTTCAATCTAAGCTCAAGAACAAATATTTTCCTAAGCTAGGGTTTAGGAAATTTTAGAAATCGAAGAGGAATTGAGATAGAGAAGGAGAAGAGGATGCTTACCTAAGCTTCTCTTGGATTTTGGACTTGAATTTGAGTTTGCAAATGAATCTAGGGCTTAGGAATTTCCATTTCCCATTCTTTCTCTTATTTTTGCTAAAGCTTGAATGTTTAGGAAATGAAGTGAGTGAATGGAGAGGAGAGGGGGCTGAGTTAGGGTATAGTATGAGTTGGGTGAAACCCAAACCCAAAGCCCAATTAGAAAATAGCCAAATTCACTCAACTCCAAACATATCGATGCATATACTCAAAAAAGTCGCAAACACCATTTTGAACTCAATGGAAGTGGTCTCAAGTTTAAATTGTTGATTATCAACTTCATTCCTGATTCAGACGTCTAAAATTTCCAAACCAGACGTCTGAATCTGGAAAAATATGAGTTCTCAAACTTCATTCAGATGTCTGAAATGAACGATTCAGACGTCTGAATCTGGAAAAACAGAAGTTGTCCAGAACAATATTCAGACGTCTGAATCATCCATTTCAGACCTCTGAAAATTACAATTTTGGCCTATTTCCTTTCTGGATTGACTCGAACAATTTCAGACGTCTGAACGACCCATTTCAGACGTCTGAATTTCTGTTTGAAAGTGTTTTCAAATAGGCATTTCCATAAACACGACCCACATTGTCTTTTCACTAATTCGACTGTTCTTTTTTGAAATAGTGACATTTTCGGACTTAAGTCCAACTAACGATGCTATATTTAATTTAAACATTTAAATATACAATCGTAAAATATGTGAGTTGTTACATTTATTATTCATTTAGTAATAATTATTTGAGTTTAATAAATCTTTTTAATTAAATGATTTAATAAAGGTGATTAAAGTAAATTAACTAATATAATAAAAAAATTGCTTTAATAAACTGATTTAAAATTAATAAACCGATTTAATGATGATTCTAAAGTTAATTTACCAATGTTATAAAAATATTTGGAAATAATTATCTATTTTACTATAGAAAATGAATTGTTTATTTAAAGAGATTTTAAATGTGATTAGTTATCTTTCGGGATAATTAATATTTTTTTTTAAAGTTATAAAAAGGAATTGGAACTCGGTTATTGGGATGTTAAGTAGGATAATCTTCTGGGCGTTCGGTCTGATGTTGGTTTAGGCCTTAGGGGTCGCGCGCTTGGAAAATTTATTCACTTAACGTTTTAAAAATCAGGAACTAATTCTAAAAGTGTTTTACAAATACAGAAATCAAGCAACATGTTTAGTTCATTTTAAAAAGAAATTTTTTGATTCGTTTATGGAAATGAATTATTTTTGTAATGCGAATCACTTATATAAAAATGGTTTATTTGTATAATTAGCATTAAACATCGAAGAAGTAGACTTGTCGCTATTTCGAAAGTTAAGAATAATCGTGTGACATGACTTTGAGGTAACACTACCTTGACTTGTCCGGTATTGTTGTTAACCCAGAAATAGTACAAGTTTGAATTTAATGAGTGGTGATAAGTATATAAGACTTAATTTCCATATACGATCATTTTATGTCCTCGACAGGTTGTATCTCAGCTATCGGTTACTTCAGTCACTTTATTTCGTCACTCTAAGACCATGTGTTGCTCATTTGAGCTTTGTTATCCTTTGTCGAAAATGACTAAACCCAAAGAGCAAGTGGGGGCCAAGCTATGTGGGGTTGCTCCCATTAGGGTATCTTCACATCCACTCTAGATTGGATTCAATGTTGCGCATTGAGATGTGAAGTTCTCGGATACTCGATAACAGTTGACGCGGTCCGGCTTGGAGGTTTCCGAGCGCAATCGGAGTTCTCAAGTATATTTCTAGAAGTATACTTTCAATAAGTGGGGAGCACATTCCTAGTCATTTGTTGGAAAATTTCCCTTCCTTATTTGATTCGTATCCGTAAATCTGTTTTAGCTTTAAAATTGCCATGAGTAGAGCCAAAACCTCATCACAGCATTTAAGTGTTTATTTAGTCCATTCTATCGAGTTTGCACTATTACTTTATTTAGCCCATTCTATCGAGTTTGGACTGTTATTTATTTAGCCCATTCTATTGAGTTGGACTGTTACCTTATTTAGTTCATTCTATCAAGTTGGACTGTTTTTCCTTGTTCTATCCATTATGTCCAGTTTGGATTTTACTCGGTTTATTTCCATTCTTTCAATTCTGGTTTAATATTATTTATACTCAATCATTTTTGGATTTGTTTCCTGATATTTATTTCTGCCCTTGCCTGGATGAATGTTATTCTTGTGAGGTAAAAACCCATTCCGCTTTAGCAGCGTGGTCTCACAGAATTTTTATATAAGTTTCCCCTTGTTCGAGTTATCTCATGCTGGTTTTACCAGACTGACCCGAGCGTGGTTTTCCTATAATGCTTGGGTCAGACCGAGCATATTTCCAGGTTTAGATGGATATTTTGGAGCTTTAGGAGAGGAGTTGCAGGCCCAGAGACGTATTCACGTAGATGATTATATTTTCGTTGCTTACATTGTTGTATTTTATTCAATAGTTGTGAGGACAGGTTATTTTAATTGTCTGTGCTGAATAGGTTATTATACTCTGATTGATGTATGTATATACTTATATTGCAGATTTGTTTTGTGTAATTGATTGTTATATATTATATATTATTCGTTCCGCTATGAGATTCTGTGTTGTTCGGTTCTTCCTGTCTTGTTTCTTCTTTCTTTTCCCTAACTATCCGCTTTCCCTTTCAATTTGCGTTGGATATTTGTGGTTTATTATCAGCTTAAATTGTATGGAAAAGTGGGTCATTACAACTAGTATCAGAGCTTAGGTTGAGCGAACACCTAAGATTTGGTGGAGTTTACTCATTTGAGATATAAAAATGTTTTGTATTGTGTTGTTTGATCTATTGAGTGGCTTAAGAATTCTGGTCGATGCGTTTGGCCAGTGTTATCGATAGGGAATTCCTAAACACTCGAATAAGACCAATTGACATAGTATTGTTTTAAAATGGGTAAATGGAATAATTTTACTTGGAATATATTTTATATATAAATGAATAATTTTTCATAGTTATTTTGATTGTGCTTGGTTGTTAGGAAGAATAATATTCCATCATTATCATCTAGGATTTGATCGGTTATGCTCACCCATTTCTAAGCACCGACTATTATCCATTATTTTATCTTGGATCTTCCTTTTTGAAACCTGGGTTGGATAGATGGGAAATTTGGGAACATTGAAATGAATACCTTATGAATTAAGTTTCACAATTTGAATATAAGGCATTCGTTTATAATGTTGAGTTAAAATTTGATTTCTAAGGGTGTTTATTTAAAAAATATATTCTGGAATGAATATTTTTGAAATATAAAGATTGATGTGATTAAGTTTAGATAAATTTTGTTTTATTAAAAGAAAATTTGGGATATTTTGAAATAATATTTGGGAATGATTGATTATATATGTTGGTTGTAATTAATTGGGGTTTTATAAGAGAAGTTTATTAAAAAGAATGTTTAAACTTTTCCAAAATAATACTTGAAGAATGATTTATATAAAGAAAGCTAGAATATTTTCGAAATAAATATTAAAGAATGATTTCCTTTAAATGGGGATATTTTATAAATTTGACTTATAAAAATGTGCTTTATAAATAAAAGGAATTCAAGAGTTTAAATCTCGGTGATTTTGGCAAGGTGGTTTTCATGGTTTACAGGTTAATAATAGTAATTGAAAATGTTATTAGGATAATAAATGTTATTTTTGTAATCTGTATCTTGAGGACATTAATCATATATACTATAATTTTATGGATTCTAATTACATTCTAGTTAACACTCTTAAAATTTTTAACTTTAATATAACAACTAAAATTTCGGATTGTGAATTTTACTGGAATAATTATAGATTCAAGTTCAAAAAGAATATTAAATTTTTACTAGACACTTTATTCATTATTATTAGTTGGTTTATTTGGTTTGAAAGAAATCAAAGAATTTTCAATAATAATAATTGTCATTTTAACAAATTAATTTTTACAATTTCTTCATTTTGTTATAATTGGATCTCTAACCCCAAATATAAATTAGCTAAAAATATCCTTTTCAAAAGGTATCTTAATAAGGTTAATCATAATATTAATTTATTTAAACACAACAATAATTTTTTTAACATTAATAATAGTATTATTAATATTTTCTCTAATTTAGATGATGACTTCACTTCTAATCATAACTTACTTATGATTAAAGGTTCATAAGATAGATCCGTCTCAATATTGGTACTAGTCTCTGTTTGGTATTGGCTTTTAGGTTTTTTATTTGTTCTGTTATGTCTAGTTAGTCTTATTTAGGTTTTTATTTCCTTCCTTATTAATACATATATATGTATATTTATTGTATAAATATACATATATATGTATCATTCTAATTTTTTCTTTAGTCATTTTCCAGTTACAGGTATGGGAGATAGGATATCAGGTTCACTTTGCAGCTTTTCATATCTTCAGATTTTTGGACACTAGATGGTAGAGAGGTCACAAGAGCAGAGTTTTTCATCCAGGACAACTAGCAGTTTCTCCTCAGATTTAGGATTCTGCCATTCTCTTTTCAGCAGATCCCTTCAGAGCAGATGCTTATTCACCTCTCCTGATTCAGTTGGTTGGAGCTTCATTAGTCTGGGACGTCATCCAGTAGTTTTTTTTCGTTTTTCCTCTAGTTTTTTAGGTAGGTACTTCTAACACCTTAATATCGGGCGGTTTCCATGCCGGAGCTCGATATTGGGGTTTGATGGGCGGTGGCCATGCCGGAGCTCGATATTGGGGTTTGATGGGCGGTGGCCATGCCGGAGCTCGATATTGGGGTGTGATGGGTGGTGGCCTTGCCGGAACTCATCTTAGGAGTACTTGAGATTTGATATATATGTATTTGGTTTTTGTTACCTACCAGCACTACGCCATAGATGACCTTCTGCAACATTTTTGTAAGGTGTTGCCAGCTAAAATGTTGCGACAGCTATAAAATTTTGGTCCTACTGCAACGTTGTATTTCTGGTGTTACCTTAGCCATAAAAATGTGTTGCTCTAGCTAAACAAGTGTAACAGGATGCAACATTTTTATATAGTGTTGCTATAGATGTATTCAAATTAAAAAATTAATAAAATTAGCAATCCGCGTGAATACGATCCAACGGTCTACATTTAATCTGATTGTTAAAATGGATCACCACTACAATTTGTCCCAAAATTCCGTTTTCCCGCTTTACTTTTCATAACATTTCGTTCTCACCCCCAATTTCCAAATCCCTAATTTCCAAATCATATTTTCGTTCCTCACCCCCAGCTACCCCCTGACCCATCGCCCCCAGCTACCCCCTGACCCATCGCAACCAAATCCTGACCCATCGCCCCCAGCTACCCCCTGACCCATCGCCCCCCAGCTACCCCCTGACCCATCGCCACCAAATTGTCACCCTCACCCACAGCTACCCCCTGACCCATCGCGACCATCTAGCTCCAACCAGAGCCCCGTCACGACACCAAAACCCGAAGCCAAACAAAGTTTTCCATTCAAACCCCTTTTGCCACCGCTGTCGTCGCCATCAGCTCTTCTTTCTCGTTCCTCTCTATGTGAAAATTAGGGCATGCGATTCTTGCTGTTTCTGTTGCTGCCAGGAACACACCTAAGAGCGTCGAGACTGTGCCTCCTGAGTTGCTTGAGATACCACTGCAGTCCAATGAAGAGCAGGCTGTCTAATTTCCGGTTTGTTTTGACCTTTTTTTTCATTTTGTGATATTTGATACTGTGGATTTATGCATTTTCTGTATCTGAATGGTAAGTTTCAAAATTTCATCTTGCTTCATGTATTTTGAGGTCTATTGTTGAATTTGGATTGGAGTGGTCTTCCATATTGCACCTTGAAGATAGAATAGAGAATGACTAGAAGAGCTATTTTGTAATGCACTAAAAGTGTTCGATACTTTGTGTGAATGGTATTGTTATCAAAATGTCCGGTTTCCTGTATTTTCACAATGATATACTTCAAATTTTTCACTGCATTTTGTTCTTTCACATTGAGTAAACGAGTTTGGTTTTTCTTTTGTAGGCTAATGATGGTCCAAATCTGAAGATATATAGCTTGGTGCTTTGAACTAATGTACATGTATGAACTGACCTTTGATTCTCTTGTTGATGAAAGGCGAAGCAGTCTTGTGACGACCCGGAATTTTTGAGTATTTGAAATTGGAATATTTAATCAATTTTAAATATTCAGATATTAATTATTAATTTTAATTTCAAATATCACTGTTTATTGGATAACTAATTATTAAATTTAATTATCGGGATTGGGTAAAATATGGAATCTTGATTTTAAGCCTGTTAAAAATAGTTCAAAGGTTCAGAAAATTTATATTGTTAATACTGAAGATGATAGAACTTTTAAAATGGAATTTTAAAGAGTTTTGTTCAGTTTTAAAAATATATCGTTGAAATTGAATTTAAAAATAGCCGTTCAAGGCACAGTCTCGGAATTCAGCGAAACCAGTTTCATTGGAACCGTAATATTGTATTTTTATCGGATTTTAAATTTCGGAGCGTTTGGAGTTGTTGTGTAAGCATACGGTATATAAACGTATAGAAATTCAGAGCATGTGTCCTTCCTGGCAACGTTCTCTTCTTGCCTAAGTAATTAGATGTAGATACGTATAATTTAAACACGTGTTCAACTGGTATAACACGCGTCCTCTCTCAAGAAATAAAAGACAAAAGATAATGCCTGAAGCTTTCTCCTCAAAAGTAAAATATAAACCCGTGTTGTTAAAAATCACAATTCAATAACAGAACTCGAATTCGAAATCTCGTTTCCGTTTAATTCAATAGCCCTTCTTCTTTAAAAATTCAATGGCAACTTTCCTCTTTTCCAAAATAAAGCCTAGCCGATAGTTTAAATCAATAAATGGTCGCATAAACCATTCCTCCCCAAACCGAAATTCACTACCCCTCCACCTTAACCTCTCAGTAAATCAAGGTTAAGTTCGTCGCGATCGAAGTTGGCACGCAGATCTGAGGGTACGAAATCGAGTTCGACTCGATCTCGAATTAGAGTCGAGTGCGAATCGCTCGACCGAGTTTCGAAGCTCGCGTTCGCGTGCGGAAGGAAGGGGAGTTCGTTTGTCTCGCTGTGTTGGATGTCAATGGGTGATGTAGTCGCGATGTAATTGAGGGAGTTCGTTTGGAGGCCACGCTGATTTTGGCGCCTGGGGGAGACTCGCGTGGGGGCACTGCGGCGTAAGAGTAGGCGCGAGATGGTGTTCGCGACAGCATGTTGGGGTGTTGGGTTTCTCGTTCACGGCCGATGTTCCTGGGTGCTCACCATTGTCTTCGGCAGAGAGGAAGATGGCGAGGTGGTTAGCTGTAAGGTATTTAGATAACTTTATTTATAGATACTGGTTATAGAAAAATAAAATTAGATGATGATAATAGATATACATGCAACCCAGTATTTGATTTTTCCAGTAAGGATTAAAACCCTTCTTAGTTTTAATTATATGTATAGGAAGGAAATTCATAGACAGACAAGATTTTAATGTTCAGTAAAGGGTAAAATAAATGTTTATTTTTATTTCCAGTTAAAAGTTTATATATATATTAGCATGCAGTAAAGAAAAGTCGAATACAAGCATAGGTATATACATATTTACACATACTTTTATTTTATTTCATTTGAAAGTATAGATAGACAGTAATATTATATATAAGCTTTGAAAAATGTATGTTGGTGAATAATTTGTTTAATAACATACTTAAATTATTTTAGTTATTAAAGATTACTAAAGATTATTTAAAAAGGGAAATTAGTTTTAAATTAAATTGTTAGTTAATTGAATTAATAAATGGTCAAACAAGATTTGAGAAATCGTGGAAATAAATTTATTTAGTTAACTTATATATATAATTATTTGATAACGGGAAAATTACCTTATTAAGTAAAATAAAATCTATTAGAGAGAAATTGATTTGTCCAAATTGTTTGAATATTAATGAAATCATATAATATGTATTCAAGGTCTGGCATCGTGAAGAGGACTATTGATTTGGGTTGAATTGCAAAATAGAAGGGGCAAAAGGTGAGTTAATCTCACTCAGTTAGATTTAAATTTAAATGGTTAAATTTAAATAATTGATTGAATGGTTGCATTGATTGAATATGCTATACTATATATAGTAGTATATAGCAATATATACATATTGGCACATGTATATATTTGAGTTGTTGATATTCCCGCATTATATAGCGGATGAGACCCTATGCGCCGCATAATAGCGGATGATTTTATAAAACCCATATACCGCGATATTCCACCTCGAAGTGGAATTGGTATTGTGCTAACGTCTGTGGATGCAGGAAAACAGGTTGGAGGGATCCAACTGGATTCCTCAAAATTTTCTAGACTGTTTTATATTCTGTGTTATGGATATTGATATCCTGTGATGATTTTATTGGTAATTGAAATATTGAATGATATGGTTGGATTGAATATTTCAGAAAAAGGAATTATCAAAATGTATTGAATTGGATTTTTGGAAAGAAATAAATCTTAAGTTAAAGTATTTTGAAATAAATGAAATGAGCAAGGAATTTATTTCAAAGTAAAGTAAATCGGAAATCAATTTGGGATTTGATTTAAGTGTTAAAATGGGATTTTTTTTAAAAGAGAAGTGAGATTTTGGAATTTATAAACTGGGTTTATAAAGTAAAATAAAATATCAGTGGATATTTGAAAAGATAAATTCAAGGTGGGAATTTATAAAAGGATATGGTTTGGTTTAAAAATAAATGTTATTTTATTTTTAAAAGATGGGAGTGAGAAGGATATTTCTCTGTATAGCCAAGTACGTTTTCAAGGTAGTTTTAAATATAAGTTAAAAGTTTTAATATGTTTTAAAAAGCATGTTTTAGAAAATTGATTATTTTTAAATGTTAACTTTAAAGTAAGTATTTTTCAAAGATCTATTATTGTAGTAATTATATAAAAGTGATTTGGTATTATATTTTAAAAAAAAAAGAAATTTAGTTTATATTTGTAAAGTGGTTTCATTTTAAATATTTCTTAAGTATATATTTTGTTAAGGTATTAAAGTAGTCTTTTTAAATTTCAATATTATTAAGTATATTTATAGTAAAGTGTTTTAAGATTATTTTAAAATCTAAGTGTTTTGTACTTGGTGTTTCAGAGGAAATAAATATTTGGAAATGTATTCCGTAAGCGGAAACTGTTTTGAAATTGTTTTCAAATGAGTTTTGAAAATTCGGAAATATATCTTGGAAAGATATTTGGGCAAATAAATAATGTGGGAAATTATTTATTGTGTGATGGTTGCTTGTGGATGTTAATTGATAGTTAAATAACCGACTATCAATATTGGCCAAATGCGCTGATCGTTTCGAAGAGACCGGGATCGAGTTTCCGTATACCGGGATTCTAGGTCTGGAGACTCGAATACCACTTCGATCCGGTTTGTACGTTTCGTGTAACGATTTCGGAGTCGAAGATGGAGCAGTGAAGTGCAAGGGCTAGTCACTACTAATCCTGAGGATATTTCCAAAATGGATGTAGTAGGAGTAGTGCCTTCGGTTCCGTTCAAACCCAGGACGGACTTGTATGGACGAATGCTTGCGAAACATCGTCAGCGGACGATGGGCATTCTAAGGGATATGTTCTCTAAAAGGTATCGTTTAGCCTCGAACCTCATCAACCGGGAATGACTGAAAATCAGGGGTTATGCAGCAAGGCTTCGTGGGTAGCTCCCACTGGAGGGTAAGGTAATCCCTGTCTAGATGTCCCTTTTTATTTCGGCTTAGTGGTGCGGTTGCTGATCCCAACCGTGGGGTGATTTTATTCGGGATCATCCAGTAAGGGATGGTTCCGGCCTTGTGTTGCAGGGGAGCGGGCGTACTCCTCGGTACGCTGATCTAGACCAGGTACTGTGATAGGTGGTACCCCAGTGCCTAGTCATTCGTTGGAAATCCATTCTCCCTACGTGCCTGTACGGTTTAGATTGTGCCCAACTATTGTTGAAATGTGAGATGCAAGCATTTCAGCTAGATTCTATTTTACTTTCTGTAGACACTATTATAATATCAGAGGATTTTGATATAAGTGTTTTAGCTATCGTAAGGTAAAAACCCGACATGTTTATTTGTGGCGTGGTCTTACGAGATGCTTTTGTTTTCAAAGGGTTTGAAACTTTAAAAATAAATTGAGTGTGATTTTCTCACGCTGGTATTCCAGACTGACTCGGGTATTGTTTTATATGATGCTCGGGTCAGACCGAGTATTATAGATTACAGGAAATGATGCTATGGAGCTGGATGGCGATACGTACTTTCGTATTTGAGTTATATATTCCGCTGTGTATTCAGATTGTGAGGACAAGTTATGATTACTGTCCAGTTGTATGATATTGATGTGATGTACTCTGATGATGTATTTGGATGATGTATATGTAAACAGAAATAGATTTCTTTTTGTGTAAAGATCTGTTATTACCTATTATATTTTATTCCACTGCGTATGTGAGATTCTGTTGTTGTTTTCTATTTTTCTTCTTCTTCTACCTCTTCTTTTTACCCAAATGGTCCGGTTTTTCGTGTTAGAAAAACTCGGGTTGTTACAAGTCTGCTTAGAGTTGATGGTCCAAATCTGTAGATATATAGCTTGTAGTGAGAAGCAATGTTGTTTGCTATCAGCCAAGGGTGGTGCTTGGTTTTGTTGCGAATTTGCAGTGTGAAAGTTTGATGATGTTTGGGTTGTCGAAATGGGTAATCATCGATTGTGATTAGGTGATTAGGCGATTTGGCAACCTGAAGTCGAATTTGGCAACTGAAATAGTTTGTTGGTGAGGAAATTAGAGGATGGAGGCTGTTGGTTTAGAAGTATGTGCGGTGCATCATTTTACATCATTTTACGTCGTTTCAAAGAAGGTCGATCCCCGCCGGGACTGCGGTGCCCCGGACCCCCGCCGGCGCTGCGCCCGGACCCGCTACTCGGCTCGCCTTCGGCTCGGCACTCGGCTCGCCTTCGGCTCGTCATATATTTGTCAGTGTCGGTGTTTGTATAAATTGAAACTGCATATGTAATGAGTGAACTGAGTGATGTAGTGAGGAATATCTGTATATGTGAATATCAGTGTTATATACCATTGAATTGTAAAATAGTGGAGTCAGGAATTTGTACTATTTCAAATGTTGAAATAAAATATTTATTTAAATAAATTACTGTTTAAATATCAAATTCTATGCAATAGCATTTTATTAAATAAATATTTATTTTTATTAAAAAATCAAATATGCTCTACATTGTGGGCCCCACAAATTCAGAAAGTTAATATCTATAGCAACATTTTGGAATGTTGCTACAGATACCTATGTGTGTTGCCACAGACCCAAATAGGGTTCTATTGCAACAATATTACTTATGTTGCCTTAGATAGTCAAAATGTTGCCTTTGGGGTCTAAGGCAACGGCAAAAATTGCATCACCCTAAAAGTGTTGCCATAGACCTATGGCAACATTTTTCGGGCCTGAGCCAACATTTTTTTTGTGTTGCAGAAGGTCATCTATGGCGTAGTGCAGGCATGTTGGCAACACTCTATATTAGTGATTTTTATATATATTCGCATGTGTGCTCTCCTGTATTCGAAGAGGATCACACATTTTTCTCTAAAAAAAAGAAAATGTTATTAGGATAAAATCACTTCTAAGTAGGGGATTGCTACCGTAAGGATCCCGCTATATAATTGTTTTGATAAAAACAAATTTTGATTTGATTCTAAAAGTATGGTTTGATTTACTAAAGTAAATGGGTGTACTACTGTTTCAAATGATTTTGGGAGTGAGGAAATAATATTTGATTTTGAGATAGTTTTAGAATATAAATGCTTGTGGAAATGGTAAAATACTTTACTTAAAACCATTTTCAAGTAATAATTACTTTTGGAAGATAAAATTATAAAGAAAAATGTGTATTTCTTTAGATTGGTTCGGGTAACGAGTTCCGATTTGTTTTGTTATGATCGGAATAATCTCCTAAGTGACGATCGGATGTTTGCTTAGACCAACGGTATTATGCACTTAGTAAATTATTCCCTTTGTCATTTTACGATCGGGACGAGTTCGAATCCAGATGAATCCATAGTAAATTGGAATTTGATAGTCAATAAAAACTATTTATTTGGAAATATATATGGTATGGTTTCAAAAAGGGGATTTTGAAAATTGAAAAAAAAATTGTTTTAAGTTAACTAGTTCGAGTGGCTCGAAAATAACTAAAAATGGGTAAGAGATACATTCGGATGGTAAACGTTCTCTTGAGTATTATTCCTCTTATAAGAAATATATGATACTGTTTGGTAGTACCCAGCTCCTTGGTGTAATTTTGGAGTTACTCGGGCTATCTATATATATATATTTACTGTGGATTAAATACATGTAATACCGTTTCAACAGTTTTTAAAATAAATATCCCAGTATTTGACCCTTAGGTTTCCAAAGTACATGGTACGGTTTCAAAAAGTGTTTTGAATGACGACCCGAGTGCTTAAAGTCCTCAAGTGAAATCCAAAATTAAAAATTTAAATTTGGATGCTTAGGTATACCCTTGTAATGTGGTAGAGTGTTTTATACGTTTTACATATCCCATGGAGTTATATGAAATGTTTTTCATAAATATTTAAATGGGAATAGAATTGGAATTGGAATAACCAATTAAATAGATACGTACGATGGATGTAGATCATTTCTCTTTCCATATAGTTTTGATCTATTATTCGAGAACAAGGCTTGACGTGTTTCACACCGTTCCAAATAAGGATCTATTACTCGATTTCCGACGGCGAGCACTTTATGAGGGTTCTTGATATGGAACTACGGTTTTCTATCATAGTTACAGCTATGTAAGGAGAACAGAGGTTCCTAATCCAGGAGCCTGATCAAGGTCCACACTAATAAATCGGGTGAACGATACTGGTTGGAGTCATGTATTCGAGTAATAATCGAATCAGATTCGGTATATGAATGATCTACGGACATCTTGTGGGCTTATGAATAGTATTGAATGTTCTTGGCCGGAATTTCGGGGACGAAATTCTTTTTAGGGGGGAGAGTGTAACAACTCGTATTTTTGGGTCTTCGAATTTGAATATTTAACTTATTTAAATATTCAAATTTAAATTAAATTATAATAAAATCTATGTTTTAAAATTAGACTTGATTTCTAATGACGTATTTTTAATTTAATTTTTAGAATATTTTCATAATTTTTAATTTGGAAAAAAAAAATTTCGTTGGACGTATTTTACGGCAAACGCGGGCATTTTGAGACTTCACAGAATTTAATTACTTGTCTATTTTATTTTTGTTTTGTGATCGTATAACATTATTATATGCAATGCAATTTATTTTCTGTCAATTGTGGTTCGTAATTGAACGCGGTACGACAGGGCGGGGTACCAGAAAAAACTCACACAGTACACTGTTTTCTTTTTTTCAAATCATAGTACATATTTGTTTTCTACATCCACCATTTTTCTCCAGCCACTCTTGTTTCCTGTGATTTGACATGGAAAATAAATTTTATATTTGATCTGATCTTGTAGACATGAGTATATATGGGTGATAGGAGCAAAATCTTCTTCTTCTTCATATTCATTTTTATGCTTTCCTCTGTTACTTTCATAAATCAAGGAAATTTAAAGTTTTCTCAAGCTTCAAAAATCAATACCTCCTAATGTAAGCAAAATCGTCCAAAATTTCCAATGTGAAAGTTGTTCGTCATCGAATCTAGTTTTCTTTAGAAATAGTTTCGTGGGTTTTCGTCAAGCGATTTGAGAGATATCTTTAAATATCATTAAGTGGTCGAGAAAATAACCGTTTTCGGCGATCACGGATCGACGAACGGATGATATGGTCGGGTTCATATCGACGATTAGGGATTTTTAGAAGTGTCCACATAATTTTTAGTGGCTCGGTTTGCTGGGAAGGAGGAAATGATCGAAAACCATTCAAAAAATAATTTCCGGCAAATCGGTGGTGGAGGGGTCGATCGAAGGAGTCGGGGAGGAACATAGGATCGAGGCGGAAGTTGTGACCATGGTCGATTTTTGATTTTGGCTTTGGTTTGTCGTGAATGGTTCCTACTAGGGTTTAGCGCATGTTTTCTTTGGTGCTCGGTTCACCACCGTTCGCAGGTGGTAGGCGGCATCGAGTGGTGCCGCATCTAGCGTGGAGTTTTTGTTGATTCATGACACAAGCTTCAGAGATCATACGACGAAATACAAAGAGAATACTATATGAAAGCGACAAAAAGAGAATAAACGTATATTGTGAACTACAAAGGAGACAAGACTACAATCCAGAGATTAGTATGAATATTTTATTTTATTGAGTCTTATAATATTGTTAAAATCATTCCTCAAGTAGTCACACACACACAAATTGATCCATGTTAATTTATACATATATAAGTGTACACTGTGCAAATAACATCAGGTCGGCTGACCGACCAGGATCCTCGGTCGACCGACCCTGTGTTATGTGCACAGTGTACTCTCTGTTTTGTGTACTATTTCGAACTCAGCTGATCGGCCAGATTTTCCGATCGACCGACCAAAGAATAACGGCTAGTTTACTGAAGAGATGCGATCATTTCATGAAGAGGAATGTCCTCTATTTCAAGAGATATGGACACAATTGTTGACTGAAACTCTTCATGAAAGATTATAACTCTTCTACAACTATATAAACATATTCAATTCACTTCTACAATAACCGATTCTTGTTTATAATTCTGAATTCTATTCTCTATTTATTTATGCAAATAAAAGCATTCATTCTTATTCAATATCACTAGAATCCTTGAATTAATTCATATACTTCGATTCTACGTGATTATCTTCCTTCTAAATCTTCACACACATATATACTCTTGAGGATTTGATTATAGGAAAGTTGTACTATCAAAAGACAATCAGTGTTATTCAGAACACATTCGTCAACAAATTATTTGTATTAAAGTTGAAGTCCTCTTCGGCTGTTGAGGCGGAAAATTCCTGTTCGGCTGCTCAGGTGTCGTATACCTATTCCTCCGGGTTAAGTGAGGGGTTTAGTTTAAATCCAGAGGGTATTCTGGGACTGGACGTAGAACGGGAAGTTCGAACCAGTATAAAAATTCCTAGTGTGCTTACTTTAATTTTTATTTTACTGCTATTATCAGTTTCCGCATTTATATACCTTATTACACGATCCTTAGTACTACATGTACACTTTCATTTGGTATCAGAGCAAGGTTATCCTATAACCGTCACAAAGTTATTTGATATCTATTTCTAAGTAATATGGCAAAAGATAATGAGGTTAGTAATTTTACTTTTGATGATATGATAGAAATAAATTCTGAATTATTAGATACTTTAAAAAGTCTAAAAAGAAAATATAAAGAGGCCATAGAAAATAAGAACAAGGCGGAATTTGAAAGAGATATGCTTAAAGACGAGAAGAAAATATTGGAAGAAGAACTTGAGAAAACTCAAGACTCACTTTCAAATGTTAATTCTCAACTTATATTATTGAGTCAAGAAATTGAAACTCAAAAAGAAAAGAATGATGGTCTTGTTTCTGAAAATCATGTTTTAAAGACTAATATTAAAATGGTTGAACTAGAAAATTCAGGTCTAAAGACCAAACTAGAAGGAATCACTAAAAATGTTTCAAATTTTAATAAAGGAAGAGAAAATTTATCTAGACTTATTGAGAATTCACAACCTATTAACAATAAAAATGGTTTAGGTTATAATAAAACTAATCGTAGAAATAGCACTAGATACGCTTTTATGTACAATAAAAATGTTAGTGCTACTACTAAATTTCGAGTAAAGTCGAAACCAAATTTTCATAGAAATTCAAACACTACTATGACTAATAATGTTTATAATTTCTCTAGAAGTACAAATTCATTGACGGGAAATATGAATAAAAATTATCTAAGTATTTGGGTTCCTGTTAATTAGAAAAATAGAGAAAAATGCATTAATGATTATTTTGATATGGTAATTAATAATGAAAATTATATTTATAAAGGTACAACCACACCCAATTGGGTATGGTTTCCTAAAAATTAGGAAAATATAAGAACCTTGGGTATCGCATGCTTTAAATGTTCATTGTTTTTTGATACCTTACATTATAAGTAGTAGTTATTTTATATTGTTAACACTCATATAATTTATGAACAATATGTCTATTTTTAGATGTTGTGAAGTAAGTAAACATCATTAATTTTCCTATTTGGTTTGAGTATGTAATATTTAAATTCGATGTTTTCTTACTTGTGTTACATATTCCATTTTTTTTACATCTAATAAGTATTCCTTTTTGTCGATGACAAAGGGGGAGAAATATATGAAAACTAACAAATTCTTTGCAGAAAAGTCGCCATATATTCAGGGGGAGAATTATAATTTCGTCACATAAGTATTGTCATCAATCAAAAAGGGGGAGAATGTTGATTCATGATTTTTGATTCATGACACAAGCTTCAGAGATCATACGACGAAATACAAAGAGAATACTATATGAAAGCGACAAAAAGAGAATAAACGTATATTGTGAACTACAAAGGAGACAAGACTACAATCCAGAGATTAGTATGAATATTTTATTTTATTGAGTCTTATAATATTGTTAAAATCATTCCTCAAGTAGTCACACACACACAAATTTATCCATGTTAATTTATACATATATAAGTGTACACTGTGCAAATAACATCAGGTCGGCTGACCGACCAGGATCCTCGGTCGACCGACCCTGTGTTATGTGCACAGTGTACTCTCTGTTTTGTGTACTATTTCGAACTCAGCTGATCGGCCAGATTTTCCGATCGACCGACCAAAGAATAACGGCTAGTTTACTGAAGAGATGCGATCATTTCATGAAGAGGAATGTCCTCTATTTCAAGAGATATGGACACAATTGTTGACTGAAACTCTTCATGAAAGATTATAACTCTTCTACAACTATATAAACATATTCAATTCACTTCTACAATAACCGATTCTTGTTTATAATTCTGAATTCTATTCTCTATTTATTTCTGCAAATAAAAGCATTCATTCTTATTCAATATCACTAGAATCCTTGAATTAATTCATATACTTCGATTCTACGTGATTATCTTCCTTCTAAATCTTCACACACATATATACTCTTGAGGATTTGATTATAGGAAAGTTGTACTATCAAAAGACAATCAGTGTTATTCAGAACACATTCGTCAACAAATTATTTGTATTAAAGTTGAAGTCCTCTTCGGCTGTTGAGGCGGAAAATTCCTGTTCGGCTGCTCAGGTGTCGTATACCTATTCCTCCGGGTTAAGTGAGGGGTTTAGTTTAAATCCAGAGGGTATTCTGGGACTGGACGTAGAACGGGAAGTTCGAACCAGTATAAAAATTCCTAGTGTGCTTACTTTAATTTTTATTTTACTGCTATTATCAGTTTCCGCATTTATATACCTTATTACACGATCCTTAGTACTACATGTACACTTTCATTTGGTATCAGAGCAAGGTTATCCTATAACCGTCACAAAGTTATTTGATATCTATTTCTAAGTAATATGGCAAAAGATAATGAGGTTAGTAATTTTACTTTTGATGATATGATAGAAATAAATTCTGAATTATTAGATACTTTAAAAAGTCTAAAAAGAAAATATAAAGAGGCCATAGAAAATAAGAACAAGGCGGAATTTGAAAGAGATATGCTTAAAGACGAGAAGAAAATATTGGAAGAAGAACTTGAGAAAACTCAAGACTCACTTTCAAATGTTAATTCTCAACTTATATTATTGAGTCAAGAAATTGAAACTCAAAAAGAAAAGAATGATGGTCTTGTTTCTGAAAATCATGTTTTAAAGACTAATATTAAAATGGTTGAACTAGAAAATTCAGGTCTAAAGACCAAACTAGAAGGAATCACTAAAAATGTTTCAAATTTTAATAAAGGAAGAGAAAATTTATCTAGACTTATTGAGAATTCACAACCTATTAACAATAAAAATGGTTTAGGTTATAATAAAACTAATCGTAGAAATAGCACTAGATACGCTTTTATGTACAATAAAAATGTTAGTGCTACTACTAAATTTCGAGTAAAGTCGAAACCAAATTTTCATAGAAATTCAAACACTACTATGACTAATAATGTTTATAATTTCTCTAGAAGTACAAATTCATTGACGGGAAATATGAATAAAAATTATCTAAGTATTTGGGTTCCTGTTAATTAGAAAAATAGAGAAAAATGCATTAATGATTATTTTGATATGGTAATTAATAATGAAAATTATATTTATAAAGGTACAACCACACCCAATTGGGTATGGTTTCCTAAAAATTAGGAAAATATAAGAACCTTGGGTATCGCATGCTTTAAATGTTCATTGTTTTTTGATACCTTACATTATAAGTAGTAGTTATTTTATATTGTTAACACTCATATAATTTATGAACAATATGTCTATTTTTAGATGTTGTGAAGTAAGTAAACATCATTAATTTTCCTATTTGGTTTGAGTATGTAATATTTAAATTCGATGTTTTCTTACTTGTGTTACATATTCCATTTTTTTTACATCTAATAAGTATTCCTTTTTGTCGATGACAAAGGGGGAGAAATATATGAAAACTAACAAATTCTTTGCAGAAAAGTCGCCATATATTCAGGGGGAGAATTATAATTTCGTCACATAAGTATTGTCATCAATCAAAAAGGGGGAGAATGTTGATTCATGATTTTTGATTCATGACACAAGCTTCAGAGATCATACGACGAAATACAAAGAGAATACTATATGAAAGCGACAAAAAGAGAATAAACGTATATTGTGAACTACAAAGGAGACAAGACTACAATCCAGAGATTAGTATGAATATTTTATTTTATTGAGTCTTATAATATTGTTAAAATCATTCCTCAAGTAGTCACACACACACAAATTGATCCATGTTAATTTATACATATATAAGTGTACACTGTGCAAATAACATCAGGTCGGCTGACCGACCAGGATCCTCGGTCGACCGACCCTGTGTTATGTGCACAGTGTACTCTCTGTTTTGTGTACTATTTCGAACTCAGCTGATCGGCCAGATTTTCCGATCGACCGACCAAAGAATAACGGCTAGTTTACTGAAGAGATGCGATCATTTCATGAAGAGGAATGTCCTCTATTTCAAGAGATATGGACACAATTGTTGACTGAAACTCTTCATGAAAGATTATAACTCTTCTACAACTATATAAACATATTCAATTCACTTCTACAATAACCGATTCTTGTTTATAATTCTGAATTCTATTCTCTATTTATTTCTGCAAATAAAAGCATTCATTCTTATTCAATATCACTAGAATCCTTGAATTAATTCATATACTTCGATTCTACGTGATTATCTTCCTTCTAAATCTTCACACACATATATACTCTTGAGGATTTGATTATAGGAAAGTTGTACTATCAAAAGACAATCAGTGTTATTCAGAACACATTCGTCAACAAATTATTTGTATTAAAGTTGAAGTCCTCTTCGGCTGTTGAGGCGGAAAATTCCTGTTCGGCTGCTCAGGTGTCGTATACCTATTCCTCCGGGTTAAGTGAGGGGTTTAGTTTAAATCCAGAGGGTATTCTGGGACTGGACGTAGAACGGGAAGTTCGAACCAGTATAAAAATTCCTAGTGTGCTTACTTTAATTTTTATTTTACTGCTATTATCAGTTTCCGCATTTATATACCTTATTACACGATCCTTAGTACTACATGTACACTTTCATTTGGTATCAGAGCAAGGTTATCCTATAACCGTCACAAAGTTATTTGATATCTATTTCTAAGTAATATGGCAAAAGATAATGAGGTTAGTAATTTTACTTTTGATGATATGATAGAAATAAATTCTGAATTATTAGATACTTTAAAAAGTCTAAAAAGAAAATATAAAGAGGCCATAGAAAATAAGAACAAGGCGGAATTTGAAAGAGATATGCTTAAAGACGAGAAGAAAATATTGGAAGAAGAACTTGAGAAAACTCAAGACTCACTTTCAAATGTTAATTCTCAACTTATATTATTGAGTCAAGAAATTGAAACTCAAAAAGAAAAGAATGATGGTCTTGTTTCTGAAAATCATGTTTTAAAGACTAATATTAAAATGGTTGAACTAGAAAATTCAGGTCTAAAGACCAAACTAGAAGGAATCACTAAAAATGTTTCAAATTTTAATAAAGGAAGAGAAAATTTATCTAGACTTATTGAGAATTCACAACCTATTAACAATAAAAATGGTTTAGGTTATAATAAAACTAATCGTAGAAATAGCACTAGATACGCTTTTATGTACAATAAAAATGTTAGTGCTACTACTAAATTTCGAGTAAAGTCGAAACCAAATTTTCATAGAAATTCAAACACTACTATGACTAATAATGTTTATAATTTCTCTAGAAGTACAAATTCATTGACGGGAAATATGAATAAAAATTATCTAAGTATTTGGGTTCCTGTTAATTAGAAAAATAGAGAAAAATGCATTAATGATTATTTTGATATGGTAATTAATAATGAAAATTATATTTATAAAGGTACAACCACACCCAATTGGGTATGGTTTCCTAAAAATTAGGAAAATATAAGAACCTTGGGTATCGCATGCTTTAAATGTTCATTGTTTTTTGATACCTTACATTATAAGTAGTAGTTATTTTATATTGTTAACACTCATATAATTTATGAACAATATGTCTATTTTTAGATGTTGTGAAGTAAGTAAACATCATTAATTTTCCTATTTGGTTTGAGTATGTAATATTTAAATTCGATGTTTTCTTACTTGTGTTACATATTCCATTTTTTTTACATCTAATAAGTATTCCTTTTTGTCGATGACAAAGGGGGAGAAATATATGAAAACTAACAAATTCTTTGCAGAAAAGTCGCCATATATTCAGGGGGAGAATTATAATTTCGTCACATAAGTATTGTCATCAATCAAAAAGGGGGAGAATGTTGATTCATGATTTTTGATTCATGACACAAGCTTCAGAGATCATACGACGAAATACAAAGAGAATACTATATGAAAGCGACAAAAAGAGAATAAACGTATATTGTGAACTACAAAGGAGACAAGACTACAATCCAGAGATTAGTATGAATATTTTATTTTATTGAGTCTTATAATATTGTTAAAATCATTCCTCAAGTAGTAACACACACACAAATTGATCCATGTTAATTTATACATATATAAGTGTACACTGTGCAAATAACATCAGGTCGGCTGACCGACCAGGATCCTCGGTCGACCGACCTTGTGTTATGTGCACAGTGTACTCTCTGTTTTGTGTACGATTTCGAACTCAGCTGACCGGCCAGATTTTCCGGTCGACCGACCAGAGAATAACGGCTAGTTTACTGAAGAGATGCGATCATTTCATGAAGAGGAATGTCCTCTATTTCAAGAGATATGGACACAACTGTTGACTGAAACTCTTCATGAAAGATTATAACTCTTCTACAACTATATAAACATATTCAATTCACTTCTACAATAACCGATTCTTGTTTATAATTCTAAATTCTATTCTCTGTTTATTTCTGCAAATAAAAGCATTCATTCTTATTTAATATCACTAGAATCCTAGAATTAATTCATATACTTCGATTCTACGTGATTATCTTCCTTCTAAATCTTCACACACATATATACTCTTGAGGATTTGATTATAGGAAAGTTGTACTATCAAAAGACAATCAGTGTTATTCAGAACACATTCGTCAACAAATTATTTGTATTAAAGTTGAAGTCCTCTTCGGCTGTTGAGGCGGAAAATTCCTGTTCGGCTGCTCAGGTGTCGTATACCTATTCCTCCGGGTTAAGTGAGGGGTTTAGTTTAAATCCAGAGGGTATTCTGGGACTGGACGTAGAACAGGAAGTTCGAACCAGTATAAAAATTCCTGGTGTGCTTACTTTAATTTTTATTTTACTGCTATTATCAGTTTCCGCATTTATATTCCATATTACACGATCCTTGGTACTACACGTACACTTTCAGTTTTCTCAGGCGTTGGCGGTCATGGTGGAAGTGGCGGCGCGTGATCTAGGGGTGAGAGGTGGTGGTAGGAAGTAGATTTTCTATCATGTTTTTTGTTTTCGTGCACAACTGGATGGTCAAAGGATGGATATGGGGTCCAGAGCTAGGGCAGTATTGTGCGATGGGTCGAGCTCGTCATTTGAGACCGGAGGCAGTGCTCAGTTCGAGGATTTGATGGCCAAGTGGAGTGTGCATGTACATGCATGCATATGGGTTCAAACTGCAGATGAAAGAATTGGAGAAGAAGGGGGGAGCTCTATTTTTAGTTGCGGGTTGGAAGCAAAGGGCAAGCGGGCTCGGCCCAGTTGGATGGTGAGAAGTTTTTTTATTTATTAACTTATTTTATTATTTAAAGTATTGAAAATTGTGTAACATTATAACTCTCACATATGGAATCCGATTAATTCACAGATTTTTGCGTTGTACTCGGTATAACATTATAGTGTAATTTGTTAGCTACTTTGGATCTAAGAAAATTTGTGACATATTCAAACGGACCAGGTTTAAATAACTTTATTTTAATAATAACGGCGTTTAATTTTATATACTTTAAATATTGATGTTTATTAGGCCAAATAAATTATTGTCGAGTTAAATTGGATTGAATATTTAATTGGACCCTTGTTAGTGAAATAAAACACCGTTCCGCTAATTAAATTAATTTGGAAATTAATTAGCAGAATAAATCTTCGTTCTGCTATTTTATAGTTTTGGACATTCGATTATATATCATAAATGATATGCCACTTTGAATTAGTGATATATTAGCAAATGAAGGTTAAGTTATGTAGTTATGGTTTATTGAAATTAATTACTAATATTCCCTTTTATAGTTTAAATGTCATTATGGCGTTTTTCGCTATATCATCATTTATTAAATTTCAACCCAAAACCTTGTCATATGAACTTGAGCTTGTATTTCCGCTAAAAAGAATATTGAAAACTTATTAATCTTTTTGATTCATAATAATATAAATTAATTAATTTGAGATTAATTAACCAATTTAATAACTAATTGTTAAAATTGGTTTATCTTTAGATTTAATTAATCATTTTTGCTAATGATTTTTTATACTTAATTAATCATTTTAACTAATGATTATTTGAGTTTAATTAATTCTTTTAATTAAGGATATTGGAGTTTAATTAATTTATTAAACTTAATTAATTATTTCAATTAAGGATAATTGAAATTAATAACATTTTAATTAATAAAATTTAAAAGTAATAAATCATTTTAAATAATGATTTTTAAATTTAATTAATTATTCTAATTATTGATTGTTTTTAAATTTGATTAATTTTTTTAACTATTGATTTTTGGAATTTATTTAAATCATTTTAATTAATGATGTTTTATAAATAAATAAATCATTTTAACAAATGATATTTTAATTAATCGGTTTGACTAATGAAGTTTGGATTTAATTTATGATTATTTTGAACTTCATTAATTGTTTTAATTAATGGAATTTAAAATTACTTATCGTTTTAATTAATGATGTATGAGATTTATTATTCATTTAAGTAATAATTATTTGAGTTTAATAAATCTTTTTAATTAATTGATTTAATAAAGGTAATTAAAGTAAATTAACTTATATAATAAAAAATTGCTATAATAAATTGATTTAATGAAGATTTTAAAGTTAATTTACAAATGTTATAAAAATGTTTGGAGATAATTATCTATTTTACTATAGATAATGAATTGTTTATTTAAAGAGATTTTAAATGTGATTAATTATCTTTCGGGATAATTAATATTGTTTTTTTAAGGTCATAAAAAGGAATTGGAACTCGATTATTGGGATGTTAAGTTAGATAATCTTCTGGGCGTTCGGTCTGATGTTGGTTTAGGCCTTCGGGGTTGCGTGCTTAGAAAAATTATTCTCTTAACGTTTTAACAATCAGGAACTAATTCAAAAAGTGTTTTACAAATATGGAAATCGAGCAACAAGTTCAGTTCGTTTTAAAAAGAAAAAGTTTTTTCATTTATGGAAATGAATTATTTATGTAAATCGAATCACTTGTATGGAAACCATTTATTTTTATAATTAGCACTAAACATCGAAGAAGTAGACTTGTTGCTATTTCAAAAGTTAAAAATAATCGTGTGACATGACTTTGAGGTAACACTACCTTGACTTGTCCGGTATTATTGTTAATCCAGAAATAGTACAAGTTTGAATTCAATAAGTGGTGATAAGTATACAAGACTTAATTTCCATATATGATCATTTTATGTCCTCGACAGTTGGTATCTCAACTATCGATTACTTCAGCCACTTTATTTCGTCACTCTAAGACAATGTGTTGCTCATTTGAGCTTTGTTATCCTTTATCGAAAATGACTAAACCCAAAGATCGAGTGGGGGCCAAGCTATTTGGGGTTGCACCCATTAGGGTATCTTCACATCCACTCTAGATTTGATTCAGTGTTGCTCATTGAGATGTGAAGTACTCGGATACTCGGTAATAGTTGGCGGGGTCCGGCTTGGAGGTTTCTGAGAGCCATCAGAGTTCTCAAGTATATTTCTAGAGGTATACTTTTGATAAGGGGGGAGCACCCTCGTAGTCATTTATTGGAAAATTTTCCTTCCTTATTTGATTCGTATCCCTTAATCTGTTTTAGCTTTAAAATTGCTATGAGTAGAGCCAACTCTTCATCATGGCAATTAAGTGTTTATTTAGTCCATTATATCGAGTTTGGATTGTTACTTTATTTAGCCCATTCTATCAAGTTTGGAATTTAGCCCATTCTATTGAGTTTGGACTATTACTTTATTTAGCACATTCTATTGAGTTGGATTGTTACCTTATTTAGTCCGTTCTATCAAGTTGTACTGTTTTTCCTTGTTCTATCCATTCTGTCCAGTTTGGATTTTACTCGGTTTATTTCCATTCTTTCAAGTCTGGTTTAATATTATTTATACTCAATCATTTTTGGATTTGTTTCCTGATATTTATTTCTGCCCTTGCCTGGATGGATGTTATTCTTGTGAGGTAAAGCCCATTCCGCGTTAGCGGTGTGGTCTCACTGAATTTTTATATATGTTTCCCCTTATTTGAGTTATCTCACGTTGGTTTTACCAGACTAACCCGGGCGTGGTTTTCTTATAATGCTCAGGTCAGATCGAGCATATTTACATGTTTAGATGGATATTTTGGAGCTTCAGGAGAGGAGCTGGAGGCCCAGAGATGTATTCACGTAGATGATTATATTTCCGTTGCTTACATTGTTGTATTTTATTCAGAAGTTGTGAGGACGGGTTGTTATAACTGTCCATGTTGAATAGGTTAGTATACTCTGATTGATGTCTATATATACTTATATTACAGATTTGTTTTGTGTAAAGGATTGTTATATATTATAGATTATTCATTCTGCTGTGGGATTCTGTGTTGTTCGGTTCTTCTTGTCTTCTTTCTTCTTTCTTTTCCCTAACTATCCGCTTTCCCGTTCAATTTGGGTTGGACATGTGTGGTTTATTGTCAGCTTAAACTGTACGAAAAAGTGGGTCATTTTAGTGGAGTGGGAATAAAAAATTGTGTTGCTATGGGCATCCTGTTTTCCTCTTCTTAATTCCATTGAAAAAATAATAAACACAATAAAATTTATGTGCTTTCTAATACCAAAGTCATTTCACACGACAATCGACCATCCCGTAATATCGTTTTGCACGACGAACAACGGTTGATCAACACCATTTTCCATGGCCATCAACCATCGAAGTGCTATTATTCGATGGTTGATCGCCGTGGAAAACGGTGTTTGTCAGCGATTGTTCTCAAAGAGTCAAAAATGATGCCTTTGGTAGCCCTTTAAAAAGTCTATTATTAAGGATAGTATTGTGTAAAATTTTATGGTATTTTTTTAGCAATGGTATTAGAAAGTGGAAAATGAGGTGCCTTGAGCAACACACAAAATCAAATCAAAAGATCACTCTTCTAAAAAGTTACTGCAGTCATTTTTCTTTGGTTGTAAATATATGTTGTTGTAATGTCAAAGTAAAAAAAAGAAGGGATTTCAACTTCCATAGTAACCCTAGTACATACGTTTATACTTTGTTTTAGCATTTATTACATTTTTGATTTAGTATTCATCAGTTCTGATTTTTTTCCATCTGTGCTCATATTCATTCGCGATCTAATATATTTTTTGTTCATTTAAGTTTCAGTTCATTTATCCTTCTATTCTTGAGTACATATTACTATTTTTGTATTTCAGCATAATGTAATTTGAACTTTTTTGGTATTTTAATTTCTCTACAGTATAATGTTATATTTATGATATTTTATTATCAAGGCACACCATGAGACGACAATGTATATAGTATACTCTTTTTAGGAATTGTTAACCAAGTTATTGGGATAAGGGGAGCTAAAAAGGCATCTAATCTAATCTATTACATAAAAACATCAAGATCTTATCACTTAATTTTCTTTTCTAATTCACTCTCAGATCATATTTTGTATTCTTCTTAATTCATAAAATAATTTTGCATTTTCCCCTTATTTTTATTTATATCTCAATCTATCATATCTTCTCTTCTGTTAAATGAGAAATTGAACATGAGGTCGTTTGCATTCTCACTTCCCACTTAATATGAATTAATATATTGCTATAAATTGAGATTTTACACTTCTTAAAATCAATAATTATAACATTTTCCCTCAATAATTATAATTAAACATTTTATCACTAATTCCCGGTTCTTTCGTTATTACCTTTTCATAATCATTCAATGTTTAAAATCAACTTTGCCTTCTTGGATTCCATACATTTTGACTTTATACTTAAAATTTATCCATTTTTTTTACTATGCATCTTTTATTCCATTATATAAAAAGTTGATCTCTCGCCGCCTTTAACTAAATTCTAAAGTGTTAAGTCTCTTAATTGTAACTCGACCTCTACAATATAACTGGTGCGAACCCATGCTACGCACATGGGGTTCACCATATAATTTATTTAGTGTTTTATTTTTAGATTTTAGTCATATTAAGATGTAAATGTATACTTGTGGATTGAATTTATTTAGATTGGTTTATTTCTTGAACACTAATGGCAAATGATTATCATTAAATCAACTTAAGTAATGTTCAAGCATACATCATGTTTTTTTTAGAGAATAATGGATTTATACAGAAATCATTAACATCATATGTCAACTATTCATTACTTAGCAGCATTTAATTGCTAAGCATGCTTATTAATTTATGCGATACATAAGTTGAACTTGGGTTCATCTTATATAGAATATAAATTCAAATATGTATGCATTTGATATGATAATAGCATTAGAATAAAGAAAGTATGCTAAGCATAACATACTGTTTCGAAACTGGTTTAAATAAATAATATTCTAATATTTGCATTAGTACACTTATTGACACCAACTAATATTAACTGAATTAGAAAATTATTTGAGTGGTTTCAATGGTTATATTTTTGCTGATATAGCATGTTATAGTGTAATAAATATAAATAAACAATAAATATTGTGTATTATATTATTTTCGAAGACCAAGGAAAATTGGAGTCATAAACTCTCAAATGATTGCATAAGAAAGTCCTTCCACTTTGGGTAATTAACAAATTGAGTAGTGTTGTCACTGGTAATCGATCTTTGCACCATTTATTATCTCTACTATCATAACCATGTAAGCTACCACTTGAGGACATCGTACTCTAGTTTCTAGGAGAGCAAAATATTTCTAGCATTTACTTCAAATAATTGTGAAGACCTACCTTTTTAAACGGTTAAAGTCGAAAATAAGCCACACATGTCTAACTCAAACCATTCAAAAGGGAGGACTGTCAATGAGGTTTAATAAGAAAATAAGAGAAAGTAAGGAAATCAAAACATAGAATCTCACGGCGGAATGACAAAATATAATAATTTAATAAACAGTTCATGAAGCTGTTTTACAATATACATTTGATTTCAACTTTTACAACATAATCAGAGTACAATCAAAAACATACAAAAATAATGTAGCGGAATAATACCAATAATATAATATACCAAACTTCATCTTCGTCCTTCAGAAATAATGTCTTCAAACACTGAAATGCTCAAGCTGACCCAAGTGTAATGAAAAGACAAAACCCTCGAGTCAGAATAAAAAGTTCTTATGTAAGTTAAATCAGTAACTAGTAAATATAAGTGTAGTAGCTTCAAAGATGTTTACGGTATTTTTCCATCTCCTATCAAGTGTACAACGTGAGTGCAATAACTTAAGAGATGTTACGGGATTTTCCATCTCCTAAGGATCCGTTAAACTATCTATATGTAGTAAGATACGCTATATATGTAATGTCTACTAATAAAATAATTATTTTTCCTAGCATTAAGGCTTTACATTGATCCCCCTTAACACATTTTTAAGCAGGTAGTCTATGCAGGTCTTGTAATACAACCAGTAACGTCGGTAGCCAGTGAGCCCCTTATAGTTACCATACAAAAAAAATCATAGTAGGCGTGTATAAGGATAAAAGTATGATAAGGCACGTGAGGTATGCCTAAGGTAGGATTTTACCAGTTTACCCTTTCTGCCTAATCGTAACACATCGCCGTAGTGACTGTCGACCGAGTCCACCACTCCAAAAATCAAATCAAGGTGCACCAATCAATTCAAAATCAATATAATAATACGAAAGGGTGGGGCCCTAAAGGTAGCTAACCCAACTGCCAAACATAGGCTCCTGTTTTAGTCACTTCAAATTGACACAGGTGTTGGGGTCATTTATCATCGTTCTCTTTCTTCATTCCAGTAAATGTTGCAAAGTCAACCTCTACATTTGGATAACATCCACCGCGTACGCGGTTATTAAAGTGGTTCCGGTAGAATAAAAGAGAGTATGACATTCATCCGGACCCGGTCTCTTTAATAACCAAACGTCATTTTACACACCGTACGGTTCTTTAAAGTTTCAAGATCATACTTCATATCAAAATATCAGATTTCCTTCAAAATCATTTCGAATTCAAATAGGTTATACCTTCAAATCATTCGTATTTAAATCAATGATTTAAATCTAAATAGTTTCCCTTTAAAATAGATTGGATATTGAAAATGATTTTGAATAATTAAAATTATTTGAATATTAAAAATAGTTTGGATAATTAAAAATAGTTTGGATAATTAAAAATAGTTTTAAATATTGAAAAACGGTTTGGAATAATTAAAATAGTTTAAAGATTAGAAACATTTTTGAATATAAAATAGATTTTAATATTGAAAATAGATTGGATAAAAGTAGCATATATATTAAAATAATTTGGTTATTAAAATAATTTATATATTAAAATAGTTTATATTAAAACTGTTTCTTCTTTTCAAAACAACTTGAACTCATGTACCAATTTCAAATCACAAAAAATTCAAATTTTCAACTTCCAATTTAAAGTAAACTTCATATTCACAGTTCGATTTAAATCAGCCTCAATTCAAACTTCACTTCAAACTTAATTTAAGCGATTCTATTCAAATGGCTGAAGTTTCAATTCAAAATCTCATTTTTAACAATCAATTTTAAATCCATTTCACAAACAAAACATTGAATTACCAATTTAAACCACTATAATTAAAGTAAATTCAACGTTTAAATTTAAACCTTTAAAATAATTCACTTTCAATAAATTGAAATCATATCTCAATTCAACTTTAAGATTTCAAATTAAATCTTTAAACGATTTCATTTAAACAGTTCAATTTCAACATTTCAAATCTCGAATTAGAAAACAATTAAATTCATATAAATGCAAAATTCAAGATTTTAAAACCATTTAATTTAACCAAATCCGGTGTCCGTATATAATTTTCTATCCTATGGCCAAATGATCATTTATTTCGATTTTAATTACATGGATGGATATATATCATTTCAACCCATAATTAAATGTCATAGGTATATATCATTTCAACATATTTCTTAGTTCATTTCCAATAGTTCAAATGATAATATAAATGATGTGAATAAATAATAGGTAATAACGGGAATATGTCAAATAAATAACAACCTTACATCCATCATCAATCAATAGGCATATAATAACAATTAACATTCAAATCAACCAATATATCACAACTGTTACTGATTATCAACTATCGGTGTTTGACTAACAATTAAATTCAATATTAATTTAAATGTCAATTTAATTCAATATGAAATTTCAAATTAATTTAGATGTAAAATTAGACTATCAAACAGCAACCAATAAAATTTTATCACTTCATAAATTTAATTCGACTAACATAAGAAAATTTAGTATTGCATAAGTGGGTTAAATCACTCACCTTTGATTTACAGCCCATTAAAAATCCAATAAAAGCCCAAAATACCAATAATCTCTAAATCCAACCAAATCAGTTTCTTAATGTTTGGAATTTTGATATGAACCCAACGGAAGAAACCGTGTGTCAATCCGAATTCGTATGCAAAAGTTATGAAGGTTAGAACATTTGAATTTTAAAATTAAATAAAAATAGAAAAGGGCAAACTATTAATTATTTCTACCTTCAAGAGCCCTAGGTCGTTCGATCAGAAACCCAAGCCGTACAAACCCAACTACTGCCGACCTAAGCCACCAACTGCCACCTCTATGCACGCCTAACCACGGATCTGACACCACTGCATGATGCCCAAGCCTCACCGCTCCTTTGGGCCCCACGGGGCCAACTCCGACGCCTCTTGGAATTCCTCCACCACCGCTGCTATGTTTGCCAGTTCTGTTGAACCTTTGCACTTTTGCCACGATCCAAGCCATTAGATCGACTCCTCTTGACGCCCTCTACGATGTAGTGCCCTCCGATCGTCGTATCGTTGCAAATCCACCGTTGAATCCAAACCCTAGAATGAACGATTGAGAATAATTCACTAATCTCTGGACAAACGAAGCCTCCAATAAAAAAAACAAATTGCAGATGCAGATTTCATTTGTCGAGAGCTTCACGATGATATATTATATGATAGGATTGGAGCAGTTTGAATTTTTTGGATTTGATTTGAAATTGGAATTAGAGTTTAGGATGATGACCATTGAGGAGGAGTAGATTAGAACAGAAATGTACGTACAGAAAATATAATAGAAAGCTTCTAGGGATTAAAACAACATATATATAGTCAGAGATGGAACAAGAGTGGTTGTAACAGATCGATTGGGCCAAAGCGATAACAAAGACCCGGAAAGCCCGTTTTGTTCCCGGAACGAAAATAGGTCATCCCATATATCGAAATATAGGTTTTCAATATTTCTAAACTCAATAAAACTAATTTCAAACCCTAATTCTATTGTATTCAGAAGTTAGCTTTAAATTCAAATTATATTTATTTTTACGCATTAATTAACCAAATTATTATTAAACTGATTTAATCACTTTTAAATTATAAATTAAAAGTTTCTTATCATCATTCTTGATTAAACAAAAATTAAGAATAATTTAAAATTAAATTTTCTATTTTAAATCCAATATTTAAATATTAAATTAATTCAAGCATTTAATCTCAACAATAGTAAAATCCTTTCATTTAAATTCCAATAAATTTTATTATTTTGATTTGAATGTTCTTTTTTTATTACATCAAATTTCCTTTTCAATTAAAAGATATATTTCCTTTTTATTTCCTCAACTTTCTCTTTTATTTTAATTCAAACATTTGTCTCCATTATTTCGTTCATTAATTGCAGTTAATGTTCTCTTTCCTTTTATTTGAAAGATTTCAGTTACATTTAATTTCTCATTGATTACCAAATTTATTTCAAAACGAAATAAATAATAAGACGAGAAATAGAACAATTATTACATATTAGTTATTTAAATGCATTTATAAATTTATTGTTTACAAACAAAGGTCAATAAATTTAAGTACTAAATAATTGATTTCATATTCTATATTAAATCCAATTTCAATTAAATAACATGCTATTTCACCATTTAACACATCATTGATTTTATTCCTTATTAACTTACAATTATATCAAAATTAAGCTCTACAATTATATTCCAATTAGAAATAACATTCATTTCATTCTTTATAACACTAACAGTTGTTATTTAAGAATTTCAACTTATTGAACTAATTATTTAAGGATTTTATCTTAGATTGTAACATACATCTAATAACATTTCCATCAATAAATCACAAAATATTTATTTATAACCATTTTTATCCAATAATTATATTAAATTTAATATTTCTAAATGATTGAAAATACGGCTCGTTACAATCTCCCCCACTCAAAACTTTTTGTCCCTGAAAAGGAACAAGAAAGAATCCAAGAAATTTTATATATTTTATTTAAAATAGTCAATTTATAGACAATTAACTACATATTTAGGTTTAATATAAATTTGAAATAACTCCACTTCCAGTAAAAAATTTCTAAGACCTAAATTTACAGAAAATTTCGGCAGCATCTCTTTTGCACGGCTAGGTCCAAAAAAATAACAATATCAATATACATTGTATATATCATATTTCAATAATAAAAAATCCCAAACCATGGAAAAAACAATAAAATACCATTACAAAAACAATAATACAAAAACGTACCTATTTGTTAGGCAAACAAACTTTATTTATGAAACCAAAGGCAACAGCTATTGCGTCCATAAACCTGTATTTTACCTGCATAATCCAAAAGATTTAAAATTATGTAAAAGATTAATATATTGGTTGTTCCAATCAATAACACAAACAACACACGATATATAATAATCATATGCAAAACAAAAGCGGTACAACCGTTACATGCTATCAAAGAATACATCACACATCCAAGGAAACCAAAAACTAATAGTTTGTCCAGTTCAAAAATTTTCCATCGTACAAGGGTGATAAATAAAATATCAAGTGTACCTTACGCTCAACAGCCTTAGATAATTACTTAATAGATTATTCATACAACCTCAAACAATTTGAAGTGAAACACCCTACACCCCTTAGTATACCCAAAAAGGGCACACTAAAAGATGTGGTGCATTATAGGTGTAACTAAAGCATCATATAGACTAAGATTCACAAGACAAATAAATAAAAACAGCGGAAACATTTAAAATACTTATCATTAAACTTCATTTCAAAATGAGTCAATAAAACATAACATGTCAAAATAACTAAAATTCATGTCTCATGAAAATTACATCTTAGTCTTACATAATCAGAGTGCAAAAGTAACAATAATAATAATTATCATAACCCTTCTCACAATTGCCAACTCCATAAATGAAAAGGATGAAAACTAGAAGAATACATCCGAAATGAGAGAACTTTGGGAATAGATCTCCAAGCAACCTGAATCTACTCAACTCTGCTGTCCTATGGGGGAAAAGGGGAAATAGAGGAGTGGGTCAGACTAGAAGTCTGGTGAGTGAAAGTAATTACTAGCATTTCTAAGCAAGATAAAGATAATAGACTAAGCAAAAGTTATAGTATAAAAGGAAAATATAGAAAAGGTAAAACTGGGATAAAATATTGTTTCTGATTCTGTTTGACTGTTTGCTTTGATTGTGATTGTTTGCATTTGTCTTAGATTGCTGTGGTTAGGATGAAATCCTAATTCTATTTTAATTAGACTGAAATCATAATTCCACCTATTGATCGACCTTCTATCTCTGTTGTGCCACTGTGAACTGGTCCAATCCTGTTGGTCCCACAGCAAAAGACACATGTTTAGCGCTTAGAACGCAGTAGCGAATTATTTACCCTAATCGATGCCGCATGCTCAGACATAGCTGGTACACACTAACCGTCGCTCCCTATTTTGACCTCTTATTTACCCTAATTAGCATAAGCGTGCCCAGCCTCACCTAATCCATTGTGAGACCATCAGTCCCAGTCTGAAAGGGATGCTGCCTAGCCTCACATAAGTGTTGTGAGATCATCAGTCCTAGTCTGAAAGGGAATGCTTCTGGTACTGGTCCTAACAAACAAATTCTAGTTTGCGCCCCTTGCCCAAATCCCTAGATTTGAGCCTCTATCTGTTGGCCACTTATTTACCCTAGTTAGCATAAGCCTGTCCCAGCCTCACCTAACTATTGTGAGACCATCAGTTCCTGACTGAAAGGGAATGTTGTTGGTACGGGCCCTGCTTCTATCTTTGCTTATTAACTTAGTGTAAGTTTTAAAATAAGCCTCTTCTGTTATTTCTGTGCTATTTGCTAATTAACTTAATCTAAGTCTTAAAAATAAGCTTTTTCTGTTATTTCTGCTATATTTGCTTATTAACAAGATCTAGGTTTTAAAATAAGCCTCTTATGTTATCTCTGCTATATTAGCTTATTAACAAGATCTAAGTTCTAAAATAAGCCGCTTTTATTATTTCTTTCTTTCTAATTATAACCTGTGTTATAATTGTTCTTGCAACTGTTATTCTTCTATTTTCTCTTTTTAGTTATAACCACTTGTTATAATTATGCTTGCAAATATCTTAAATTTTCTTATTTCAGTCCATCTCTATTTTTATTTCAGTTTTTCCTATTCTACATCTGATTTATGTAAATTTAGTGTTATTCTATTTTGATCCATATTAGCGAATTCTTCTCTTTTAAATTTATTCGCGTAAAAAGTGATTAAATCTCTATAAAAAGAAACCAGCATTTATAGGCTAAATTCCAACTTAAAACAGATATAAATAACTGTAAATAACTGAATAAAATAGCTGAATAAAAATAGACTGAAAAGAACTTCTAAAATTTACTTAAAAACTAACAGTAAATAAACTTACATAAAAACTGTCTCAAAATTGTAGAAAAACTACAACTATTAAGAACCTTATTATTTTAAATTACTTAAAAATCTAAAATAATTACAAAACACTCACCCGTGGTCCTTAGCTCTAGTCCTGCGCCTTTCTGGATCCACTTCTAGGGCGTAGAATATTTTTATTAAAAAGATCTCCTCCTAAAAAAATGTCTTTTTAGGGTCCAGCTTTAGGCAATGAACCCAATTGTGAGAAAATCTAAATGAGAAAAATAGATAGGTCTAGGGTCTTATTTATAGTGTAGCTTAGGCATCTCAAGCCATTGGATTTGAAGATTAAATCTGGTGCAACCACGTCATAGACTCACTAAGAACCGTCGGATGGAAGCACGAACGCACAGGATTTGTAGAATAATTGCAAAATACGTTTATCGGTACGCACCTTGACAATTGTACGTCCAAATCAAAAGGTGGGTCGACCTAAATACAATGGGGGTCGACCCTAAGGTTGACCTAACCCATTTATGGGTCGACCTAGCCCATATATGGGTCGACCTAGCCCATATATGGGTCGACCTAGCCCATATATGGGTCGACCTAGGCCTTGTTTGTTTGTTTTTTTCGTTTTAATTTTGAATTCTGGTTTCTTGCGTATCTTCTTCATACTGACTCGGATTTCGACAAGTTATATATGGAAATTGATTAGGAAATCAAGACGGACATAATGGTGCAAATCCCGTAGCTCGATTTTGACAATTTCACAAACTTATTTTATTCTTTAATTAATTCATTAATTAATTATTATAGCTCAAATTTTGGGTTGTTACAAGTATGATTTCCAAACTTTCCATAATTCAACAATGTAGAATTTAAATATTTTTAAGTTTATTCTATTAGTTTCCTTTCACATCATTTACTTTCCATTTATTTTCATTTATTCATACAAGGTCACCTTTTTTTCAATTTACATTCATTTACTTACATAAATTATTTTCCATTCAATATTTAATATCATCAATGAATAAATTCTTAAAGTATTACATATGTTTCTTTGTAGTTTAATTCACATTTATTTACTTATATAACTTGACTTCCATTTAGTATAATATTCATTAATGAATCATTTCATACTTAAGTTTTTCTACCTTATTATTCGTATTTATTTCCATAATAGTATTTCTTCTTTCACAAAACATTATTCAAGTTTATAATTATCTCAGAAAGTTATAACTTAAGTTATAAATGTTCTTTGTAACTTACTTTTATTTTCCAATCAATTTACAAGACATGACTTTATAAATTTACTTTCTCAAGTTCACGTTCATTTCCTTAAATCGTATTTTACATTTTACCATTCAATTTAATTTTTGTGCATTTTAAAATATCAACATAAGTTTATAACATTTCTTGTACATCTTAATTCTTTAGACATATTTTCACCTATGAAACATTATATTACTCGAGTTTTTTCTTGTTCGATATTCCATTATCTTTTAATTTACAAGTACCAAAACTTCAAAAAAAACATTATAGTTTCATTATCAGTTAGCTTTTAATTTCAGATTTCAATTTGGAAGTTTCCAACAATTAAAATAGTCAAAGATTCCATTCTATTACAATAATTGAAAATCACTAATTACGTGAAAACTTAAGAACTAGATACCCGTTTCATTTCAAATCATCTTGAAATAATATATACTTATAGTTTTTCTAGTATATCAAATCGTACTCAAGAAATTAAAATTAAAATTTGTTTATCAAACAAGTGTGTAGCAAAGCTACTATAGTAGTCCTCCCACTATGAAATTCGAAAATGAACGTCGATGATGCCGCGGTCATCACTGAAATTATTTTTCAGTGATAGAAGAGGGGAGTACAGAACTCATTTCTTTAAAAATTCCTTTAAAAACATTTCTTTCAAATCTCATTGAAAACATTTCTATCCGAAAATACTTCCAAACAATACTACTATTATTTTTCCAAAATTTTTGAAACCAGTTTCAAAACAACGGAATTTAAGTTCTCAAATTAAATTCATTTTATTTATAAATTATAATTTATAAACCTTATTTATAAAATTTCACTTTCTAACAAACAACATATCACATATAACTATATCATTTATGAAAAATTATTCTTTTATATACAAAATATAATATTAGGTAAAATTATTTCATTTACCTATTTCAAAAACAATATTATGTCGGTCTACCATGTTCAAGTGTTTAGAAATCCCTATCGATGCCATATCGTCCTATGTACCGACCGAAATTTATAAATACTCAATAGAACAAATTAACACAATACAAAATATTTTTATATAGCACAAACATATACTCTCAGACTCATTCAAGGGTATTACTAACCCTACCTCTAATGATTTTAACCCCTAATAGGCTAAGGTATCTCTAAACCAAAGCTCTGATACAACTGTGAAGACCAACCTTTTTAAATGGTTAAAGTCGATAATAAGCCACATATGTCTAACTCAAACCATTCAAAAGGGAGGATCGTCAATGGGGTTTAATAAGAAAATAAGAGAAAGTAAGGAAAGAAAAACACAGAATCTCACAGCAGAATGATAAAATATAATAATTAAATAAACAATTCATGAAGCTGTTTTACAATATACATTTGATTTTAACTTTTACAACATAATCAGAGTACAATCAATAACATACCAAACTAATGCAGTGAAATAATACCAATAATATAATATACCAAACTTTGTCTTCATCCTCCAAAATAATGTCTTCCAACACTGAAATGCTCAGGCTGACCCAAGCATAATGAAAAGACAAAACCTTCGAGTCAGAACTAAAAGTTATTATGGAAGTTAAATCGTTAACCAGTAAATATAACTATAGTAGCTTCAAAGATGTTTACGGGATTTTTCCATCTCCTATCAAGTGTACAACGTGAGTGCAATAACTTAAGAGATGTTACGGGATTTTCCATCTCCTAAGGATCCGTTAAACTATCTATATGTAGTAAGATACGCTATATATGTAATGTGTACTAATAAAATAATTATTTTTCCTAGCATTAAGACTTTACATTGATCCCCCTTAACACATTTTTAAGCAGGTAGTCTATGTAGGTCCTGTAACACAACCAGTAACGTCAGTAGCCAATGAGCACCCTATAGGTACCATACTAAAACAAAATCATAGTGGGTGCATACAAGGATAAAAGTATGAAAAGGCACGTTAGGCAATGCCCAAGGTAGTATTCTACCAGTTTACCCTTTCTGGCTGATCAAAACACATCGTCACATCGACTGCCGATCGAGTCCACCAACTCCAAAATTAAATCAAAGTGCACCAATCGAGTCAAAATCAATATAATAATACGAAAGAGTGGGGCCCTTAAAGGTAGCTAACCCCTTGGATGGACAAAGGCTCCTGTTTTAGTCATTTCAAATTGACACACTACAACAAAAATACCTTTTCGCAACTGTCAAAAACAGTTGTAATAGGTCTATTACAACGGGCGGCCGCCAGTCTTAATATCAGGAGTTGTAATAGAGTTGGAGATTTTTACAACTGTCACCGACAGTTGCAGGAGCAGTTGTAAAAAATTTTTTTACAACAGCTTTTGACAATTGTGGTAAAGTCTATCATAACTGTTGCATTGACAGTTGTTATAGGTCTCTTTTGCAACTGCTTTTGGCAGCTGTAACAGATTCATTTACCTTTTGCAACTACTTTTGGCAGCTGTAATAGATTCATTTACAATTGTTATTGATAGTTGCAATAAATCTTTTTACAACTGCTGCCAACAATTGCTATTCATCTTCCGACAGCTGCCATTAACCATAAATTTCACAACATTATAATTAAAACCTATATTTCACTAATAATAACTACAATCGTTAACATTACTTGAAACAACACGAACCATTCAGATTTAATAAAAGCTAAAACAATTCAATTTTACACCATTTTTGAATTCATAATTCTATTACAAAACATAACTAAATCCATAACATACGTCAATATAAATACAGATACATACTAATCATAAGAGATAAATTCCCCGTGCCAAGCAACAATCCTCCCAACCGCTTGTCCAAACGTATGAAGTAGGCCTATATGGAATAGCTTAAGAATCCACCACCAAATCAACCCAAGCCTTCCAAGCGATATACAGACAATCAACTTTGAAGGAGAAACGGCAAAGTGACTAGATCGACCATAGTGAATGCTGCAAACTCTACTATGTAAGGATATATATTATGATCAAACCATTTTGGATTTCTTGAATTGAAACATGTCCAAAACGATCTGTTTGATAAGAACCATCAAGCATGGAATCTGTGTTAGATACGACATTGTATAGTGCTTAATAGTTATGGGAAGTGGATGAAAATTTTGATCAGTATAGTATTGCAGAATCATTACATTTTAAAGTTAATCAATAAGGTTTATTTTAAAGGTTTATGTTTATTAAAGTTACTTTTGCTACAACTCGAATGATGCAGACTCCAACAGTAGATTGTAACTTCAAATCAACATCATCTTGAACCCTTGCAAGCTTAGCTGCAAATGGTGTGCATAATTATATGCAAAACAAGTATGTATACCTTTTCTAAATGGCACAAAATAACGAGCTTTTGAGGAGTTAAAATAAAGAGCTTTTGAGCAATTAAGCAGTATATATTTTTAATAATGTATCTTGCTAGCTTTAAAACAAACACGTCTAGCCTTTTTTAATGATACATGCAATTAGCTTTAGACAACTATGCATAGTCTTTTAATATTTGGAGGAGTATATATGTTATTTGCTTCGTACCAACTACATGTAGTTACTCGAAAAAACGGTACATGTGAGTAACTTTTAAGAAACAATATTTGACACTTCTCAAAATGATGAACGACATAAAGGCTCAATTACCTAATTAGCTACATCTTCATTTTTAAAGCAGTTTGTTGATTCAACTTTATGAAATCAAATACATTTGCTCTTCACAAACAGGTATTTAATTTTCTTAACAAGGCTATTTTTAACTAGCTATTCATAAAAGTTTAATCATACTATAAATAAAATTAGCTACTTCTAGTGTTTAGTAAAGCTATACTAAATCAACTGTTTAGTAAAGCTTAACAATACTGGTAACATGTTCAGATAAGGCTATTTTTACCCGTGGAAAGCTGTATTTAATTATTAACAACTTTTACCTTGATATTCTGTTTGGACTTATCTTCTTCCTTTGGCAATATCGACAGTTTATGTTTTTTTTCTTTGAAATTCTGAACCTTTTTTGCAGGTTTTGCTTGACTTGATTGAAACTGTGGAGCCTGTGTAATAAATTGCTCTTAAAGAATCTTGAGGTACTGCAGCTCTCTTTTTGCTTCTCCAGTATTTCTTCAATGTTGCTTGGTTCTCTATTAAGAAGAATGAATGAACTAACTTATACATTTTTTTATTTCCTTACTCCTAGTTTCTTCTACTCTTTTATCAAGATTTTCTCTGTATCCTGCATTTAAAGTTTCAGCTCATGCATTGATACATAGAGAAAGCACAACAGCCTACATAATGATAGAAAATAACCTTAACAATTGCATATATGGTACTATATTTAGAAGAAGATGAGAAAGCCTTTTTTATTGCAGAGAACCAGTTTCCTTTCCTCCCTATCTTTATAGCGTTAGCATTGTTACATCAAACAAGCCTGAAAGTTGAAGAGAACGGTTAATTGTGAAGTTATACTTGATAAGTATATCACATAAGTTATTACTAAACCAATTGTTTGAATAAAAATATACATCGAGATCTCAAGAGGATCTCACAAAGCATAAGTCAAAGCTTGAGATCTTGACATCATCATTTAGGCATAGATAGGCTCATATCTTCAGATCTTGCAACTTACAACAAACCACATCATAGCAATTTCGTAGTCGGTAACGATGCACCAACAGAATAGTGGCATTTGCGACTTCTTTGGTGGCTCCAGGTGATAGGCGAGCTTAAGATCTAGATGGGAGCGACCCAAGCTTTTCAAGCATGGCGAGTTTCTTCCACCGATGCTAACTTTCAAATCTCCAGGAAAAAGTCTTTTTTTGGCACAATGAATAATTTTTAGAGCAGAAGAACACATTTGACATCTCAGTTTCAAGAAGGCTGGGTTGCAAGAAACTCCAACACTCTAAATCCAATTGGGTGGTAGCTAAAAACTAAAGGGCTTAGTAAATTAGATCTGAATTGGGTGAGATCTGAATTATGTTTCAAAGTAGCAAACAGATTTGAAAAATAAAGTAGGGGATGGAAGACACGGAGTAGATGAGATCTGAATTAAATGTAAAAGAAACTAAGAGGCCTAGTAACAAAGAAAGGATAACGAAAGATAAGAGGGGGAGTTCGAGTGACGAAAGTGGAAGGGCATGAAGCAGATAAACGGAAATTAGGATGGAGAAGACGAATTGGGTAGCAACTAAAAACTAGGCCACCATTAATCTACACGGGAAGACTTTTACGATATCGGCTACTGATTTGATAAAGATATAGGAATTTTATGAAAAAAATTATGACAAATGTATTGGCGGTAAAATTAAAATTTGGGATAAATTTTTTGGCGGTAAAATTTGGGATAGAACAAGATCTGCAGCTAAATGATTACGATGGTTGGATGGTGGTTTGATGGTTGAGATTAGCTTTTGTATGTTGCTACGGATTGCTGCCTGCGTAAGTATATATGATTTTTCAGCAAACATTGCTAGGGCATGCAAGCGAAATCTTCATCCCAAAATTGAAATGCTCAAAATTTTGTAATATTTTATTTAAAATGAAATAAATTATAAATAAATTATTTATGAGACCAAAATAATAACGGCGTTGGAAATTTCTAAAATTTTGAGCATTTTTTTTTGAGCAACACGGTTGTGTAGCGTGGCACTACACAGCCGAATAGATATTATATAAATTAGTAAATATTGCGATCAACAAGCCTGAACGCTGGCCAAAAAGTATTGAGTAGCAGACAGAGTTATATAAACAAAATACATATAGTGGAAAAAAGCACAGTGATGAAAAGGCCGGAGCTAAGTCACGGTATAGTGGTGCCCACGATGCCTGTCAGGAGGAACTGCTGATGTGCTGCCCGAGGATTCCGCCTGTGGGGAGCTGGGGTGAGGAAGTCTCAGCCTGAACGGAGCGGAGAAGCTACGACCTGATATAGATGAGAAATGGTGAGTAATACGTCTACAGGTTTCTTCAAGGCTGGATATGGGCTTGCAGAATACACGTGCATTGCGCTCGGCCCAGATCCACCAACTGAAAATAGCAACCGTGAGATCTATGTGGTAGTTGGGGGGGTTGTTCTGCCAGTGGTCGAAAAATGAGGTGAACGTGGGGATATGTCCGAGGATGTGAGCAGTTGTCGCCGCCCAGACCCTGACAGCAAAATCACACTCGAAGAAGAGATGTTGCAAACTTTCTGTTGAGGTGGAACATAGGACGCAGCTGGGGTCTACTACAATGTTATGGCGGAGGAGTCTGTCTCTTGTGTTAATTCGCCCATGGATGAGGCACCACTGTAGGAAAGCAAAGCGGGGCTGAATCCTGCACTTCCAGAGTCTGGGGAAGGTGAATAGTCGTCCAGGGTTGTTTAGGTGGGCGTAGCAGGAGGCAACGGAGAAGCCGGATGAGGGGTTGGGTGCCCAGGTGAAGGAATCTGGTCGGGAGATGAGATGGGTGTTGCGGAGAATTGAGGAGGCGAGGTGAATCTCGTTGAGGGTAGAGAGGTCAAAGTATGAAGCCGGGAGAAGCTGGGCTGGGCCCGAAGTGGAAATGTCGGAGATGGAGGTGAAGATATTAGTTGTGTGAGCGAAGAGGTTGGGGAGGATGGAGGAGAGTGGAAGTTGATTGTGCCAAGTGTCTAGCCAGAAAAGACAATTAGCCCCGTTTCCCGGGTTGACGTGGAAAAGCCTTTTGACGCGTGGTAGGGTCGAAACTACTCCAGACCAGAAGGGGGATGGATTTATGCCGTTGGGGGCGTGGAGGACAAGGTGAGGGTTAGAGTGATAGTGTAGGGTGGTGATCCATGATTTCCAGAGGGTGGGGCCAGGGGTTAGGAATCGCCAGAGCCACTTGGCGAGGAGCGATAAGTTGAAGTCATTTAGATTGGTGATTCCAAGGCCACCGTTTGCCAGGGGAAGGCAGGCAGTTTGCCAGTTTACGAGCCTCTTTATGTTGCTACCGTTCCACAGAAAGGAACTTCTGATTGAATCGATTTTTTTGATTATCCAGGAAGGGAGTTTGTATAGTGACATCCAGTAAGTGGGGATCGATGATAGAACGGATTTAACGAGGACTAGGCGCCCTGCTGAGGACAAGGAATGGGCTTTCCATGAGTGGAGTCTTTTTTCTATCTTGGCGATGAGGGGGGACCAATCGGATCTATGCAATTTGGTTGGACGGATAGGGACACCGAGGTAGGAGATGGGGAAGTGTGTAATCTTACAGTTGAGCAGGCTGGAACAGGTTGGCCCGAGGTTGTCAGCTTTACCGAGCATGATGATGGAACTTTTGCTAAAGTTAATGGACAAGCCTGATATGAGTTCGAATGAATATAGTGCTACTTTGAGGCAGTGTATGTGGTTGATCGTGGGTGATGCGAATAGGATGGTGTCGTCCGCGAATTGTAGGTTGGATATGGTTAGGTTAGAGTTGGGGAGGTTGATACCCTGAAAGATGTTGTTCGAAATTGCTAATTTGATCATGCGATTGAACACATCGGCCACCAGAACGAAGAGCAGGGGAGAAAGTGGGTCACCTTGTCGCAGTCCGCGGGCCGATTTGATTAGGCCCCCCGAGATCCCATTGATGGCTATCGAGGACATGCTTGAGTTGAGTATAGAGGATATCCAGTTACACCATTTTGTGGGGAAGCCTCTGTGTGCCATTAGCTCCCCTATGAATTGCCAGTTAACAGAGTCGAACGCTTTTGAGTAATCTAGTTTGAGTAGCATTCCTGGTGTTGAGGTCAAGTGGCAAAAGGAAATGATCTCCTGGGTCATTGCTACGCAGTCCATGATGTTACGGCCCGAGATGAATGCAGATTGCTCGATTCCAATAAGGGGGGCTATGACGCTCTGGAGGCGGTTGGCTAGGACCTTGGTTATGATCTTAAAGGTTGTGTTCAGGAGGCTAATGGGGCGAAAGGACGAGAGGGAGGTGGCGCCTGGGGATTTTGGGAGAAGAATGATATTTGCGTAGTTGATGCGGTCCACAGAATTTGGATTGGTATGGAATTCAGAGCACATTTCGATGATGTCGTACTTGACGATTTCCCAGTAGTGTTTGAAGAAGAGAGGCCCGAAACCATCTGGGCCAGGAGCCTTATCGTCCGACATGCTTTTAAGCGCTGCCCAAATTTCTTCTTCAGTGAAGGGCTGGTCAATGGGGATGAGGGGGTTAACCGGGTAGATCAGATTCCAATCGATTGGGGGGAGAGGAGGGGGGTGAAGGCCAAGAATGGATCGGTAATGGTCGGTGAAGAGTTTGAGGATGGCCGATTGATCAGTGGTAGTGATGTTGTCGTGAGTGATTTCGGGGATGTGATTGGATCTACGTCTGCCGTTGGCAAGACGGTGAAAGTAGGCAGTGTTCTTGTCTCCGTCTTCGATCCATTTCGCTTTGGACCGTTGCTTCCAGCCAATTTCTTCTTGCAGTAGCAACCTGTCAAGGTCCGCTTCCAGCTCTCTCAGACGAGAGCGGTCCGGATCAGGGAGCGGGGAGGTTTCTTCCAGGATATTAAGGTCAAGAATCTCATCTTGGATGGCTGAGATGCGCAAACGAATGGAGCCCCAAACTGATTTGGCCCAGGGTTTGATGATTTTTCGGAGAGAGCGGAGCTTGGAGACTACCCTGGCTGTGGCAGATTGTATGGGGGAGGGCTGAGTCCAGATTTCTCTGATGAAGTTGTCAAAAGATGGCTCGAGGAGCCAGAGACGTTCGAACCTGAAGGGTCTGTTGTGGCAAGCTAGGGAACCCGTGTCTAGGAGGAGTGGGCAATGGTCGGAGATAACAGTGGCTAGGCCCGAGACGATGGAGAGGGGAAATAAGTCCTCCCAGGCTGGGTTGAAAAGGAAGCGGTCTAGTTTTGCGAGGGATGGGTCAGATCTGCGGTTTGACCAGGTGTAAAGGCGATTATTAATGGGTGGGTCGATTAGGGAGCACTGGTTGATGAACTGATTAAAGGCTTCGGAGTCTTGGGAAAGGTTGCCTGAGTTCCTTTCTGTTGGGGATTTGGTGGTGTTGAAATCTCCTCCAACGACCCAGGGGCCATTGATGTGTGAGGAGAAGGAGAGACAGTTTGTCCAGAGGTCGTTTCTATTTCGAGGGTTGTGTGGGCCATAGATATTTGTGAAGAAGAAGATTGTGTTAGTTTGTAAGTGTCGAAGGGCTACATGTAGGGCTGAAGTGTGGTAGAAAGTTTGGCAGTGGGACCACACGGATTCATTCCAGGCTGTCATTATACCGCCGCACGAGCCGACAGCATTAATGTGGGCCCACCCAGTTAGGAATGGCCCACCGATCTGTCTGAGTATGTTGGGGTTTGGGTCTGATAGTTTGGATTCTTGCAGGAAAAGAATGTCTACTTTGTGAGGGGATATGACAAGGCTAACAGCGTGTCTTTTGCTGGGGTCCCCCAACCCCCGTGTATTCCAGGATATTAGCTTCATTGGGAGAATGATAAGCGCTCCGATTCTAGTGCCTACATGGAGGAGTAATGCTCTCCATGCAGGTTAACTCCCATGCAACGTGCCATTTTTTTATTTAAGCTTTTATTAAGTGACGAAAAGACAACGTGTTTAAAGAAACTACCAGGATGCGATGCTGCTCTGTCCAGTCTGGAGCTACGACGCACCGCTGTCGGTGTGATTGGCTGAGACCACTGTGCTACCGCTTGAGTGTCGGGCTGAAGCTCTTGATTTGTTCTAGGAGGGGCCACTTGACTGAGTTCCTCTGGGCTGTGGATAGGGAATTGAAGAGTGGGAGAGGGGGGGTCAGCTTGGAGTGGGGAGTGGAGGATCTGCACCGGAAGGGATTGGGTGTTTGTATGAGGGGCATGGTTGGGAGGATGAGGAGGGACGGATGGGGGCGGAGTGGTTGGAATTTGCTGGAAGAGCGGGGTTGGAACAGCGTGTCTTTTGCTGGGATGAGCATTTTATAAAAGTTTAAATTTATGTAAAATTTAATTTTTTTTTAATTTTGAACTTTACGAAAATTTCAAAATTTCATTTTTAAATTTAATGAACGTCTTTAAATTTATTTCAGTATTTTTTATTTTTGAATTTTATGAAAATTTCAAAATTTTATTTTTAAAATTTATGAATATTAAATATTAAATAATAAATATTACTTCACACTTATTGAAGATTACTTATTATTTATTATTTTTTAAGTATTATTTATTTGATTATTATTTATTATTAATTTTTTATTAATTAACCTTTATTGTTATTATTATTCAATATTAATTTTTAACTTCTAATTATTATTTATTATAAATTTTTTATTATTAATTATTAATTTCTATTATTTAATATAATTATTATTTTAAAATTATTAATTATTAATTAAATATTTATTATTTATTTATTATTATTGATTATTAATTTATCAATTATTAATTGATTATTAGTTATCAATCGGAATTGTTTCATATTTCAAATAGTTATTAATTATTATTATGTAATTGTAGTTATTAATTATTATATACTTATATTTAATTATTTTTTAAGTATTATTTATATAAATGTTATTTATTATTAATTTATTATTAATTATTATTATTTAATTATTAATTATTATTATTATTTCACATCAATTTTTAACTTTTATTTATTATTATTTAATTAATTATTATTTATATACAACTTTTATTATTAATTTTTATTTACTATTATCTAATAGTAATTATTATTTATAAATTAATAATTATTAATTAAATATTTATTATCGATTTATTATTGATTATTAATTTATTAATTATTAATTATAAATTACTTATTATTAATGTGAATTATTTCATATTTCAAATTAACTATTAATTGTTATTATTACTAATTATTAATTTTAAATTACTAATTATTAATGAGTTGTTGAAAATTGGCATCTATTACAACTGACAAAAGAAAACAGTTGTAATTGGTATTTGTTACAACTGGCAAAATAAAATAGTTGTAATAGGTATTTATTACAACTTGCATAGAAAAAGAGTTGTTGGAAATTGGCATATATTATAACTGGCAAAGGAAAAAGGTTGTAATAGGTATTTATTACAACGTGCATTTTATGACAGTTGTAAAAATGCAGTTGTAATATGGTCTTTTTGTTGTAGTGACACAAGTGTGAGGTCATCCATCATCGTTCTCTTTCTTCATTCCAGTAAACGTCGCCAAGTCAACCTCTTCATTCTGGATAACATCCACCACATACAAGTTATTAAAGTGGTTCTGGTAGAATAACAGAGAGTATGCCATTCATCCAGACCATGTCTCTTTAATAACCAAACGTCGTTTTACACACCGGTCGGTACTTTTAAATTTCAAGAACAAGTCATACTTCATATCAAAATATCATATTTGCTTCAAAATCATTTCGAATTCAAATAGGTTATACCTTCAAATCATTTGTATTTAAATCAATGATTTAAATCTAAATAGTTTCTCTTTAAAATGGTTTTGATATTGAAAATGGTATTGAATAATTAAAATAGTTTGAATATTAAAAATAGTTTGGATGATTAAAAATAGTTTGGATAATTAAAAATAGTTTTAAATGTTGAAAATTAGTTTTGGAATAATTAAAATAGTTTAAAGATTAGAAATAGTTTTGAATATAAAATAGAATTTTAGATTGAAAATAGTTTGGATAAAAATAGTATATATATTAAAATAATTTGGTTATTAAAATAATTTATATATTAAAATAGTTTATATTAAAACTGTTTCTTCTTTTCAAAACATACCAATTTCAAATCACAACAAATTCAATTTTTCAACTTCCAATTTCAAGTCAACTTCAATTCACATTTCGATTTAAATCAGCCTCAATTCAAACAATTTAAAACTTTACTACAAACTCAATTTAAGCAGTTCTATTCAAATGGCCGAAGTTTCAATTCAAAATCTCATTTTTAATAATTAAGTTTGAATCCATTTCACAACCAAAACATTGAATTACCAATTTAAACCACTTTAATTAAAGTAAATTCAACGTTTAAATTTAAATTTAAACCTTTAAAATAATTCACTTTTGATAAATTCAAATCATATCTCAATTCAACTTTAAGAGTTCAAATTAAATCTTTAAACAATTTCACAGTTCAATTTCAACATTTCAAATCTCGAATTAGAAAATAATTAAATTCATATAAATGCAAAATTCAAGATTTTAAAACCATTCAATTTAACCAAATCCGGTGTCCGTATATAATTTTCTATTCTATGGCCAAACAATCATTTATTTAGATTTTAATTAAATGGATGGATATATATCATTTCAACCCATAATTAAATGTCATAGGTATATATCATTTCAACCTATTTCTTAGTTCATTTCCAATGGTTCAAATGATAATATAAGTGATGTCAATAAATAATAGGTAATAACATGAATATGCCAAATAAATAATAATCATACATCCATCATCAATCAATAGGCATACAATAACAATTAACATCTAAATCAACCAATATATCACAATAGTTACTAATTATCAAATGTCAGTGTTTGACTAACAATTAAATTCAATATTAATTTAAATGTCAATATAATTCAATATAAAATTCAAATTAATTTAGATGTAAAATTAAACTACTAACCAGCAACCAATAAAATCTTATCACTTCATAAATTTAGTTCGACTAACATAAAAAAATTAGTATTGCGTGAGTGGGTTAAATCACTCACAGTTGATGCCCATTAAAAATCCAATAAAAGCTCAAAAATCCTATAGTCTCCAAATCCACCCAAACTAGTTTATTATTGTTTGGAATTTTGATACGAACTCAATGGAAGAAACCGCGTGTCAATCCGAATTCGTATGCAAAAGTTATGAAGGTTAGAACATTTGAATTTTAAATTAAATAAAAATAGAAAAGGGCAAACTTGTAATTATTGCTACCTTCACAAACCTTAGATCGTTCGATCAGAAACCAATGCACGTACAAACCCAACTGCCGTCGACCTAAAGCCACCAACCGCCGCCTCTACGCACGTCTAACCACAGATCTGACACACTGCAATGATGCCCAAGCCTCGTCGTCCCTCTGAGCCCCATGCGGCTAACTCCGACACCTCTTGGAGTTCCGCCGCCACCGCCGCTATGTTCGCCAGTTCTGGCACACCTTTTCCATGATCCAAGCCATTAGATCGACTCCTCTTGACGCCCACTACGATGCAGTGCCCTCCGATCGTCGTATCGTTGCAAATCCACCATTGAATCCAAACCCTAGAATTAACGACCGAGAATAATTCGCTAATTCTGGACAAACAGAGCCTCCAATCGAAAATCGAATTGCAGATGCAGATACCATTCGTCGAGAGCTTCGCGATGCAATGACCCTCTCTTTACTGCCTTAATTTTGTAAGGAAATTTTTTTTAAGTGATATATATATATATATATCATTCATTAACAAATATATCTCCCAGGGTCATTTTCTTTTTTTTCCAATAAACAAACTTTATCCAGGATCAAAAGTTTTACTAATACAGATATATCAGTACAACCACAAGGATATGCATACACATATGAAGATGCATGTGCCCCTCTTGTTAGATCAGGTTATGGCAAACAAGAGGTTACATTGATTGATTAAATTTAATCAATCCCCACATAGCTAAATTTCGTTTATGTAATAAAATTGTTTGTTCAAATAGGTAACAACATGATTTTTATTCTTTGATAGCTTGCTGGATCCTCTATGAAATATGATCCATAGAACCCAGATAATTATGTTATGATTATCTGTAAAATTAATAGTGGAGTTTCTGTGCTTTGAAAATGATATAAGCTTCTATCATTTCCTATGTTTGCTTTCCTATAAATCTACTTTATATGCAAACTCATATCTGGGGTATTTTTAAATGAATTATCATATCCCATAGGCTTGATTCCTTGACGCCATGATACTAAGCTAAATGAAATGCAATCCAGGTATAGACAATGGCATGATGTAAATGGCAATTCTGAAAACATGCAAACTCCTAATTCTCTTACCATATGCCTTTATGTTCTGGATACATTTTTCACTAAGTAAGATTATCAATGTTGATCTTTAAGACTTGACTAATACATTCATAAAATGTAATTCTACTATTTGCTTACATTCTTACTCAGATTACTTACAAAATTATAGATAAAACCTTTCAACCATCCAGATAATGAAACTCAGATAATTTAAACTCCAGTTACAAGTTAAATTCTTAACAAAATATTTAACCAAATATCCAACATCACTTAGTACTTGCTACAATGGAAATTTCAAAATATCAATACATGCAAATTTCATCTTTTAAGCTCTTATCTATCTAATTCTAGCATGCTATAATCTTCTTCTCAATGCCTTTCTTCTACTCCTACCTAGAGGCTGCTGTTCCTGAAAAAGCATTTGAAGCTGCCTCGTTTTAAATGAGACACCCCAGATGCCATTAGCACACTAGGGTCAGACACATGTCTGGTATGAGAAAATCCACTAAAGCAATTAATTAATCAGGTTAAAATGGAATTAAGTACATATATATTTAGTTCTGCCCTTTGAAAACAAGTAATACTTGTGTGCATGTTCTGTGTCATTGTGCATGTGCACACCTTAATCTTTCTTTCCAGAGACATTATATATAGATATGGCACATACATTCAGGCATTCAATTCAGTCATAAATCCAATAATCATTCACAAAAAACAGAAAGATAACCAACATGAGTTAAATCATATATTCCCTCCTCATATTTCATTTCTGGGAAAACTCTAGTTCCTCATCATGTCAAATATTCTTTCCTTTTTATATTTATCTATCCTGGTCTCATCTGCAATTTTATGAATCAATGGACACATTGTAATGAACTATTTCACTCCATTACACAAAGATCTCAGGACTTAAACAAGCCATGTGTCAACTTGCATTACTCAAGAACACAAGTCATTCCTGTAGTAATCTTGACCCCATTCCCTAATCAGGTTCTCAGATACTTTCTCTTTTAATTTTTTCAAGGCAACCTAATCAATGGGTCATTTTACTGAAACAAGCATTCATCTCATAGCATTCCTCATCATTCATATAACAAACAGAGACAACCAAGCAATTTAAGTATTGGTACTTATTAAAACACATTCTTGCAATTTTAAAGAGATATAGACAACTAACATTGGTTTATGGCTCTATGGGAAGATTTTATTGCAAACATTTGTGCTTTAGTTAACTCAGATTGACCAAGCTTCCTAAATCACAAAATCTATTTGCTGGGTGGGTATTGTATATTTTCTTTGAATCAGGAGTGTCAGCACATAGGCAAGCCTATTGCACTCCTAATTCCTTTTCATTTTAAGCCTCAACACATATACATATGTATATTGCATCCCATATGCTTATCAGTCCTTCTGGTTTGAGCCAAAACCAACACTACTTGCTTATATTCAACATTTTATTTTCTGGGTATTTATTTATATTTCTATCCAATATCATATCAGAAAGAGATCTGGGTTTTTAAATTACTTATTCATGCATACTGAACATATTAAGAATATTCACAGAATAAAACAATCAGAACAACCATCAAGCATTAAAGCATTCTTAATTTCTGAAAAAAAAACAATCCCATACTCTTTTGAGAAAAAAAATTAATTTATAACAGGCTGCCTTCTTTAGGACTTAGTGCCTTAAGTTTTTGAGTGAGTTTTCTCACCTAGTTCTCTTCTTTGCTTCCTTAATTAATTGATAAACCACTGCCTTTAGCCTCAAGCTCTCTTCCTTTACTTGCCTTATGTTTTTATATGGTGTTTCTTTTTCAAAGTTCTTTTTTTTTGAGAAGAAGAGGAGGCTGCTGCTTATAAATATACAGAGTTATCCTTAGGGTTTTGGGTATTGGCTAAAGCCATTTTTGCCCACCAGAAAATTATGTTATCTGCATTTTATTTGAACCCAAGATTCTACCCTCCCCGGCTTAATTTGGTGAAGAGAAAAGTGGTTATCTACTTTGGTTATTTTCAGAAATCTTACTTTTCCATGAAATGCTTTTTCCCTTGTCTATTTGCATGCTAAATGTGTGATCTGATTTCCAGCAATATTATACACATATTTCTTTCTTTCTTAATTCAGCCCATACAAAATACATTTTTGTTTTCCTCCCATTTTCTATTTTTAGCCTTTACTTTATTATCTGGTGTTTCCTTTTTTTTTTTACTAGTTTAAATTCTAATACTTAGTTAGTATACTTACCTATATGTTTTACAGACAATACATATATATATATATCTATATTATTTTATTATGATACACATATGCACATGTATACTTAATTACATTTTGTGTATTTCTGCATATATCACAATGGAGGGTTTCTTTATTTATCTGTAAATATATATATATATATATATACATTTTCCATACATAGCATCATGTACTCATTCATAGTATCCAGGGATCTAGCTTTACTCATGTGTATTTTCTGTGCACAACTGCACATCATTTTATTACACCATATCAAGCTATCTCATCTTTCCCTTAAACATGGTTTTAAAAACTACTTAAAAAATATTTTAAGCTTATTTATATATTTTTTTCCAAGATAAATTCCTAAAATCTTGGGTCATTACATACACCCCACCTTTTAGGAATTGTGTCCCACAATTTTCCAAGCTTAAATCAGAAAACAAGTACTCCTCAACCATTTAGATTTCTAGTTCTATGATAATAACTAAAAATACATGCATCCAAAAGAAAAGCAAATAAAAAAAATAGATTTACCTCTAATCTGAGAATAGCTTAGGGTAGCTCATCCTAACCTTGTCCTCTAATTCCCATGTGCAATCACTGGGATCAAGACTCCACTGTACTTTCACAAGTTTCAGTGATTTATTTCTTAATTTCTTCACATCCTTTGCCAAAATTCCTACTGGATCTTTTTCATATATCAAATTAGGATTCATTTGCACTTGGGTTGGGGTCTCCAGAATTTCTGCCTTGTCATGTACCCACCTTCTCAGTTGTGATACATGAAAAACATCATGTATGCCTTGCATGTTTTCTGGCAATTCCAACTTATATGCCAAGGGACCAATTCTTTCCAGAATTTTGTATGGTCCAATATATCTCGGGGTTAACTTGCCTTGTTTCCCAAATCTCAACACATTTTTCATAGGTGAGATTTTGATGAAAACAAAATTTCCCACTTCATATTCTACCTGCCTCCTTTTCTTGTCTGCAAATTTCTTTTGCCTATCTTGTGCTGCTGCCATTCTTTTCCTTATCAATTCAATTTTCTCCTTAGTTTCTTGTATGTACTCAGGCCCTAAAATAACCCTTTCTCCTTCTTCTACCCAACAAACAGGTGACAAACAAGGCTTACCATATAAGGCTTCAAATGGAGCCATTCCTATGGTGCTTTGATAGCTGTTGTTGTATGTAAATTCAACTAGATGAAGATAATCTTCCCAGTTGCCCCCAAAATCCAATACATATGCTCTCAACATGTCCTCCAAAACCTTGTTTACTACCTCAGTCTACCCATCTGACTGAGGATGGTAGGCAGTACTTAAACATAGTTCACTTCCCATTGCTTCTTGGAAGCTTCTCCAGAATTTTGAAGTGAAGATGGTATCCCTATCACTCACAATGGTTTTGGGAATGCCATGCAATTTTACCACTTCCTTCATAAAAATTTGAGCTAATTTTGGTGCTGTCCTTTCTGACTTGACTGGGATGAAGTGTGCCACTTTGGTTAGCCTATCAACTATCACCCATATACTTGTATTTCCTCTCTTAGATCTAGGCACCCCATCTATGAAATCCATAGATATATCTTCCCACTTCCACTGTGGTACACTAAGAGGCTGCATCAACCCTGATGGCCTTTGGGTTTCAGCTTTGACTTGTTGGCAAGTCATACATTTGGCAATGTATTTAGCTACATCTGATTTCATCCCCTTCCACCAGAAGTCTCTTTTCAAATTTTGGTACATTTTTGTGTTGCCTGGGTGTATGGAGTATTTACTTCTGTGATATTCATTAAATATCTCTTTCTTCAATTCGGTGTCCTCTGGCACACACATCCTATTTTGGTATCTCATATAACCATTTTTATCAATATGGTAATTCATCACTACCTCCCCTTTTGAGAGGAGAATTTTCTTTTCTAATAAATTTGCATCCTGTTCTTGCATTTTTTCTACCTTCAGAATTAAATCTGGTTGAAGTGTCATTAAGCTTAACTTCCCTATATTTTCTTGTGCACCATGCATCTGCTCATCAGTGTGCACACAACCATTCTCCACAATTTCTAACTCAGTTAGCAAAGACAAGTCCTTAAATTCTTCTATCATCATCATAGCCAATTTAGCATGCTGTCTACTTAGAGCATCTGCAACTTTGTTTGCTTTGCCTGGTGTGTAGAATATGTCAAAGTCATAGGCAGCTAAGAACTCCACCCATCTATGTTGCCTCATATTCAAATCTTTTTGTGAAAATAAATATTTTAGAGACTTGTGGTCAGTGTAAAGTTCAAACTTAGTGCCTAACAAATAATGTCTCCATAGTTTCAAAGCATAGATCACAGCTGCTAATTCAAGATCATGTGCGGCATACCTAACTTCATGGGGTTTAAGTTGTTTGGATGCATATGCAATGACTTGGCCTTGTTGCATCAACACTGCACCCAAGCCAAATCCACTAGCATCAGTGTATACAACTAATTCTTCATTTCCATGAGGTACTTTTAAGATTGGAGCATTCACCAATGCCTCCTTCAACTGTTCAAAAGACTTTTCACATTTTTCTGACCAAACAAAAGCTTGGTTCTTCCTGGTTAGATTAGTAAGTGGTGTAGAAATTTTTGAAAAATCTTTTATAAACCTCCTATAATATCCTGCCATCCCCATAAATGACCTCACTTCACTCACAGTGCTTGGCCTCTTCCATGCTTGAATAGCCACTACTTTATTGGGGTTCACAGAAATTCCTTGGGCAGATATAACATGGCCAAGAAAATGCACTTCCTCTTTCCAAAATTCACATTTTGAGTATTTGGCCTTTAAGTCTTTTTCCCTTAGTCTAGACAAAACCATGTGCAGATGACTTTCATGCTCTTCCACTGTTTTGGAATAAATTAAAATGTCATCTATAAAAATGAGCACAAATTTGTCTAAACAATCTCTAAAGGTTCTGTTCATTAAATCTACAAAGTATGATGGTGCATTGGTCAAACCAAATGGCATAACCAAAAATTCATACAACCCATATCTAGTGTTAAAGGCAGTGTACTTGATGCTTGATTCTTCCACCTTCATTTGATGAAAACCAGATGCTAAATCTAGCCTAGAGAATACTCTTGCTCCAGCCAATTGATCAAAAAGATCATCTATTCTTGGCAGTGGGTATTTATTTTTAATGGTTACCTTGTTTAATTCCCTATAATCTATGCAGAGTCTCAAAGTACCATCTTGTTTCTTAACAAACACCACTGGTGCCCCCCAGCAAGAATTACTGGGTCTTATAAAACCCTTATTTTCTAATTCCTCTAATTGTTTCTTTAATTCTTTTAGTTCATTTGGCCCCATTCTTGTTGGCTTTTTAATCACTAGGCTTGCTCCTGGGACTAAATGAATTTGGAATTCCACTGGCCTATGGTTTGGAACACCATTTACCTCCTCAAAAACATCCAAGTATTCATTGACTATGGGAATTTCCTCAATAATATGTTCACTGAAATCTTTACCCAAATCAATCAAATGACACAATTTTCTTCCCTTGGACACTTCACACAAAATTGTGATCCTCTGGCTTCCATGGTTTTGCAATGATATGGTGGATGAGTCTAAGTTAATTATGGCCTTGAATTGCCTTAACCAGTCTACTCCCAAAATAACACCTATGTTTGGGTAGTTTAAAACATATAAATTGGAAATAAAAGTATCTCCTCCTATGTTTAATTCTACATCCCTACAGATCATATCTAAAACACTAGAACTTCCCAGTGGACTTTGTATATGTAGAGGGGTTTCAACCAATATGCAACTTAATTTCAGCATTTTAACTAATTCATAGGAAATTAAGGAATGAGTTTCTCCAGTATCATATACTACTGCAATGGGTACATTACAAATAAATAGTGTACCTTCCACTTGACTGTGCTTCTCAGCATTGATCTCCACTGTTTTGCCTTTTCCTTCCAAGTTTGCTAATTTTCCTTGTTGCTTATTCTCAGGACAATTTCTTTTCATGTGCCCTTCCTTCCCACACAAGTAACACTTGAAAGCTCCTCCTTTCAATTCTGAACATCTTGGTTTGATATGTCCTTCTTTTCCACATTGATGGCACACAATCTTCTTAGTTTCCTTGGCTTTAATATCCCCAGTAGACTTAGTACTGGCCTCTTCTTTCTTCTTATCATAAGGATGATATCTCCCCTTACCCTTGTTACTGTTATTATTCTTGAAATTTCTGAATTTTTCCCTTTCCTTGTCATGCTGCTCCAACCTCAAAGCTAAATCTATCACATGGTCAAAGGTCCTGTCAGCATAAGGTAACATGGCTCTGCTAAGTCCTGGCTTTAAACCTTTTATGTACCTATCATTTTTGGATGCTTCATCTGCTACAAGCATTGCTCCATATGTGGAAAGCCCTTCAAACTTTTGAGTGTATTCTGTGACAGTCATAGTTCCTTGTCTAAGCCTAATAAATTCTTCTAGCAAGGTAGTCTTAGCTGATGCTGGTACAAACCTCGCTTCCAACATCTCTTTGAATTGATTCCAAGTGATTTCATTCTCATTTCTTCCTGCAATGATTACTTCCCACCAGCTTAAAGCTACTCCTTTTAGCTGTCTCGAAGCCACTTGCCTCTTTCTTTGATCATCAAGTTGCATGTCATTGAAAATTCTATCCAATGTTCTCAACCATGCTTGAATTTACATAATACTCTCTGTCCCTTCAAAGCTTTTGCCTCCAAAATGAGTATATGTCTTAAGTAATTTTGAGAGCTCTTCATAGGGATTTCCTTGCCTTTGTTCTGCCCCATCCCTAAATGCTCTCACCAAGTCTTGCAGGTTGACCATTGGTGGTGCATTGGAAGATCCAGCTCCCTGATTTGGTGGTCTTCCTACCATAGTTTGCTAATAATAATTTACATAGCTGGTTAGTTTGATTGGTAATAATTTTTTATATATATTTTTTTATTTCAGTGGTTTTATTTACACTGAGAACATTGTTATATATTTAGTCTCTTTAAATTTTATTTCTATCAGAGAACTTGATATTTATTTCTGCTATGTTTAATAACATAGCTCTGATACCAAATGCAATGACCCTCTCTTTACTGCCTTAATTTTGTAAGGAAATTTTTTTTAAGTGATATATATATATATATATATATATATATATCATTCATTAACAAATATATCTCCCAGGGTCATTTTCTTTTTTTTCCCAATAAACAAACTTTATCCAGGATCAAAAGTTTTACTAATATAGATATATCAGTACAACCACAAGGATATGCACACACATATGAAGATGCCCTCTTGTTAGATCAGGTTATGGCAAACAAGAGGTTATATTGATTGATTAAATTTAATCAATCCCCACATAGCTAAATTTCGTTTATGTAATAAAATTGTTTGTTCAAATAGGTAACAACATGATTTTTATTCTTTGATAGCTTGCTGGATCCTCTATGAAATATGATCCATAGAATCCAGATAATTATGTTACGATTATCTGTAAAATTAATAGTGGAGTTTCTGTGCTTTGAAAATGATATAAGCTTCTATCATTTCCTATGTTTGCTTTCCTATAAATCTACCTTATATGCAAACTCATATCTGGGGTATTTTTAAATGAATTATCATATCCCAGAGGCTTGATTCCTTGACGCCATGATACTAAGCTAAATGAAATGCAATCCAGGTATAGACAATGGCATGATGTAAATGGCAATTCTGAAAACATGCAGACTCCTAATTCTCTTACCATATGCCTTTATGTTCTGGATACATTTTTCACTAAGTAAGATTATCAATGTTGATCTTCAAGACTTGACTAATACATTCATAAAATATAATTCTACTATTTGCTTACATTCTTACTCAGATTACTTACAAAATTATAGATAAAACCTTTCAACCATCCAGATAATGAAACTCAGATAATTTAAACTCCAGTTACAAGTTAAATTCTTAACAAAATATTTAACCAAATATCCAACATCACTTAGTACTTGCTACAATGGAAATTTCAAAATATCAATACATGCAGATTTCATCTTTTAAGCTCTTATCTATCTAATTCTAGCATGCTATAATCTTCTTCTCAATGCCTTTCTTCTACTCCTACCTAGAGGCTGCTGTTCCTGAAAAAGCATTTGAAGCTGCCTCGTTTTAAATGAGACACCCCAGATGCCATTAGCACACTAGGGTCAGACACATGTTTGGTATGAGAAAATCCACTAAAGCAATTAATTAATCAGGTTAAAATGGAATTAAGTACATATATATTTAGTTCTGCCCTTTGAAAACAAGTAATACTTATGTGCATGTTCTGTGTCATTGTGCATGTGCACACCTTAATCTTTCTTTCCAGAGACATTATATATAGATATGGCACATACATTCAGGCATTCAATTCAGTCATAAATCCAATAATCATTCACACAAAACAGAAAGATAACCAACATGAGTTAAATCATATATTCCCTCCTCATATTTCATTTCTGGGAAAACTCTAGTTCCTCATCATGTCAAATATTCTTTCCTTTTTATATTTATCTATCCTGGTCTCATCTGCAATTTTATGAATCAATGGACACATTGTAATGAACTATTTCACTCCATTACACAAAGATCTAAGGACTTAAACAAGCCATGTGTCAACTTGCATTACTCAAGAACACAAGTCATTCCTGCAGTAATCTTGACCCCATTCCCTAATCAGGTTCTCAGATACTTTCTCTTTTAAATTTTTCAAGGCAACCTAATCAGTGGGTCATTTTACTGAAACAAGCATTCATCTCATAGCATTCCTCATCATTCATATAACAAATAGAGACAACCAAGCAATTTAAGTATTGGTACTTATTAAAACATGTTCTTGCAATTTTAAAGAGATATAGACAACTAACATTGGTTTATGGCTCTATGGGAAGATTTTATTGCAAATATCTGTGCTTTAGTTAACTCAGATTGACCAAGCTTCCTAAATCACAAAATCTATTTGCTGGGTGGGTATTGTATATTTTCTTTGAATCAGGAGTGTCAGCACATAGGCAAGCCTATTGCACTCCTAATTCCTTTTCATTTTAAGCCTCAGCACATATACATATGTATATTGCAGCCCATATGCTTATCAGTCCTTCTGGTTTGAGCCAAAACCAACACTACTTGCTTATATTCAACATTTTATTTTCTGGGTATTTATTTATATTTCTATCCAATATCATATCAAAAAGAGATCTGGGTTTTTAAATTACTTATTCATGCATACTGAACATATTAAGAATATTCACAGAATAAAACAATCAGAACAACCATCAAGCATTAAAGCATTCTTAATTTCTGAAAAAAAAACAATCACATACTCTTTTGAGAAAAAAAAAATAATTTATAACAGACTGCCTTCTTTAGGACTTAGTTCCTTAAGTTTTTGAGTGAGTTTTCTCACCTAGTTCTCTTCTTTGCTTCCTTAATTAATTGATAAACCTCTGCCTTTAGCCTCAAGCTCTCTTCCTTTACTTGCCTTATGTTTTTATATGGTGTTTCTTTTTCAAAGTTCTTTTTTTTTTGAGAAGGAGAGGAGGCTGCTGCTTATAAATATACAGAGTTCTCCTTAGGGTTTTGGGTATTGGCTAAAGCCATTTTTGCCCACCAGAAAATTATGTTATCTGCATTTTATTTGAACCCAAGATTCTACCCTCCCCGGCTTAATTTGGTGAAGAGAAAAGTGGTTATCTACTTTGGTTATTTTCAGAAATCTTACTTTTCCATAAAATGCTTTTTCCCTTGTCTATTTGCATGCTAAATGTGTGATCTGATTTCCAGCAATATTATACACATATTTCTTTCTTTCTTAATTCAGCCCATACAAAATACATTTTTGTTTTCCTCCCATTTTCTATTTTTAGCCTTTACTTTATTATCTGGTGTTTCCTTTTTTTTTTACTAGTTTAAATTCTAATACTTAGTTAGTATACTTACCTATATGTTTTACAGACAATACATATATATATATATATATATCTATATTATTTTATTCTGATACACATATGCACATGTATACTTAATTACATTTTCTGTATTTCTACATATAGCACAATTGAGGGTTTCTTTATTTATTTGTAAATATATATATATATACACATTTTCCATACATAGCATCATGTACTCATTCATAGTATCCAGGGATCTAGCTTTACTCATGTGTATTTTCTATGCACAACTGCACATCATTTTATTACACCATATCAAGCTATCTCATCTTTCCCTTAAACATGGTTTTAAAAACTACTTAAAAATTATTTTAAGCTTATTTATATTTTTTTTTCCAAGATAAATTCCTAAAATCTTGGGTCATTACACGCGATGATATATTATATGATAGGATTGGAGCAGTTTGAATTTTTTTGATTTGATTTGAAATTGGAATTAGGGTTTAAGATGATGACCATTGAGGAGGAGCAGATTAGAACTGAATTGTACATACAGAAAATATAATAAAAAGTTTTTAGGGTTTATAACAACATATATATAGGCAGAGAAGGAACATGGATGGAACATATCGATTGGGCCAAAGCGATAACAAAGACCCGAAAAGACCGTTTCGTTCTCGAAACGAAAATAAGTCATCCTATATATCGAAATATAGGTTTTCAATATTTTTAAACTCAATGAAACTAATTTCAAATCCTAATTCTATTGTATACAGAAGTTAGCTTTAAAATCAATTTTTTTAATTAATTGGATTATTATTAAACTGATTTAATCACTTTTGAATTATAAATTAAAAGTTTCTTATCATCATTCTTGATTAAACAGGAATTAATAATAATTTAAAATTAAATTTTCCATGTTAAATCCAAGATTTAAATAATAAATTAATTCAAACATTTATTCTCAACAGTAATAAAATCCTTTCATTTAAATTCCAACAAATTCTTTTATTTTGATTTGAATGTTCTTTTTTATCACATCAAATTTCCTTTTCAATTAAAACATATGTTTCCTTTTTATTTCCTCAAATTTCTCTTTTATTTAAATTCAAACATATGTCTCCATTATTACGTCCATTAATTATAATTAATGTTCTCTTTCCTTTTATTTGAAAGATTTCAATTACATTTAATTTCTCGTTGATTACCAAATTTGTTTCAAAACAGATTAAATAATAAGACGAGAAATAGAATAATTATTACATCTTAGTAATTTAAAGCATTTATAAATTTATTGTTTACAAACAAAGGTCAATAAATTTAAGTACTAAATAATTGATTTCATATTCTATATTAAAACCAATTTCAATTAAATAACATGCTATTTCACCATTTAACACATCATTGATTTTATTCCTTATTAACTTACAGGTATATCCAAATTAAGCTCTACAATTATATACCAATTAGAAATAACATTCATTTCAATCTTTATAACATTAACATTTGTTATTTAAGAATTTCAACTTATTAAACTTTGTTATTTACGGATTTGATCTTAGATTGTAACATACATCTAATAACATTTCCATAAATAAATTGTAAAATATTTATTTATAACCATTTTTATCCAACAATTATATTAAATTTAATATTTATAAATGATTGAAAATAAGGGTCGTTACAATAATCATACCACCATAATAACTGATACAATATAAATTTAGTATAATTCAAAGCAAAATAATTATCATCGTGAGAAACTCTTATGGATATGCATAGAATGATGATATTGCATTGAAAACAATGTTTGCAACCAAATTGGTCACAAACACCCAAGAGTAGATTTATGTAGAGAAGTAAACGAAGCAAGTAAAATTGAAACCGAGGAACATAATAAACTAACAGCAAATAAAAAACAATAATCAAGAACACAAAGGTTTATAGTTGTTCGGTGTTGTATCCTAAGTCCACTTTGAAGATTATCTTTATTAAGCAACTAATAATCTGATTACAGCATCAAGGAATAGGAAAAACTTGATTACCATAAGGAATAAGGTAACGAACAACGTAAAAGTTCTCTAAAATGAACCATGGAGCCTATATTTATAGGGAGAGATGATGAGATATTTTGCTAAGATTTCGGCAGAAAGCTCTATAGGACCATAGAGGCCTACCATAACGATCGGCGTACTTAACTCGACCATCAGGAACGATCAGCCGAAGTTTCACCGATCCTTTTTCTTATCTCCAATTTTAGTGCGATCATTTCTTAGGAGTTCCACATGCCTCTTGATATTGGTTCTGAAATATGGAATCTGTGACGAACCACCTTTTTGGATGGTTTAAATCGAAAATAAACCACACATATCTAACTCAAACCATTCGAGAGGGAAGATTGTCAGTGGGGTAAATAAGAAAATAAGAGAAAAGAAAGAAAACAAAACACAGAATTTCATAGTGGAATGAAAAAATATAATAATCAAATAAACAGTTCATGAAGTTGTTTTACAGTATACATTTGAATACACAACTTTTTCAAAAAATTAGAGTACAATCAACAGCATACCAAACTAATGCAGCGGAATAATACCAATAATATAATATACCAAACTTCGTTTTCGTCCTCCAAAAATAAAGTTTTCAAACACTGAAATGCTCAGGCTGACCCGAGCATAATGAAAAGACAAAACACTCGAGTCAGAACTAAAAGTATTTATGCAAGTTAAATCAACAACAAATAAATATGAGTGTGATAGCTTCAGAGATGTTTACGGGATTTTACATCTCCTATCCAGTGTATAACGTGCGTGCAATAACTTAAGAGATGTTACGGGACTTTCCACCTCCTAAGGATCCATTAAACTATCTATATGCAGTAAAATATGCTATATATGTAATGTCTAATTAGTAAAATAAATATATTTCTTAGCGTTAAGGCTTTACATTGATCCCCCTTAACACATTTTTAAGTAGATAGTCTATGTAGGTCCTGTAACACAACCAGTAATGTCGATAGCCAGTGAGTCCGCTATAGGTACCATACTAAAACAAAATCATAGTAGGCGCAAATAAGGATAAAGTGTATGACAAGGCACATGAGGCAATGCCCAAAGTAGGATACTACCAGTTCGGGTCGTAGGGCCGGTGGTAACGCATCGTAGCTACGACTGCCCACCGCGCCCGACACCCCAAAATCAAATCAAGGTGCACCGATCGAGCCAACATCAATATAGTAATACAAAGAGGTGTGTTCGCTTGGGGTAGCTAATCCACTTGGCCTTGACAAGCCATCCTGTTTTAGTCGTTTCAAATTGGCACAAGTGTCGGGGTCACCATCATCGTTCTCTTTCTTCAAATCCAGCAAACGCCTCTAATTCAACCACTTCATTCTAGATTATCTACCACGTACACAGTTGTTAAAGTGGTTCCAATATTGACAGAGAGTATGCCAATAAGAGGGCTTAGTCTTTTTAACAACCCAACGTCAGTTTTCACACCGGTTGGTTCTTTTATATTTCAAACTGATTCACATTTGATATCAAAATATCCTTCATTTTAAAATCATCATATTTACCCAAAATACGTCATTTCACTTGAAACTATCATTTCAAATTCCAACTTAGGTTATAACCTCATTTAACCACACTCACATTTAACTCAACGATTTAAATATAAACATTTCAACTTTGCACAGTTTGAAATTTTAGAAAATAGTTTGAATAGTTATAAATAGTTTAAAATAGTTTATATAGTCTAAAATAGTTTGATATAATAGGGTTTGAGTATTGAAAATGGTTTATATAGTAAAATAGTTTGGAAAAATTCAAATAATCTAAATATTAAAAAAGATAGATTTTAAACAGTTTATATTAAAATAATTTATTTTGAAAATAGTATCAAATCAAACTGTTTCCTTCCATTTCAACAACTCTGGACCCGTCCAATTCCAAATCAACAAAACTCAATTTCCAATCTTTTAATTCAATTGACTCAATTTCAATTTAGTTTCAAATCAACTTGATTTCAGTTTCAATTCGAAATAACTTCAATTTCCGAAAACATTCATTTTTAACTTCAATTCAGCAATTCAGTTCAATGATTTCAAATTCCAATTCAATTCTTATTTTAAACCATTTCAATTCATATCAATTTCAAGTCCAATTTCAATTTACTGATTAAAATCGCTTAAATCAAATTAAACCTCATTGTTTAATTTTAAGGTTCAAATCTTAAAATAATTCAATTTCCAAAACTAAGGTCATATATCAATTATAACTTCACATTTCCAATTCAATTCTTTAAAATAATTTCCTTTAACCAATTTCAATTCAACATTTCAAAGCTTGAATTAGAAAATAATTTAATGTATATAAATCCATAATTTATTTCCTTTAAAACAATATCATTTAATAAAAATCCAATTTCAGGATTTTAAAATCATTTAATTTAACCAATCTAGTGTCCGTATATAATTTTCTACCCTATGGACAAGTAATCAGTTATTTCAATTTTAATTATGGGGATGAATATATATCATTTCAATCCAAATCAAAGTGTCATAGGTGTATATCATTTCAACCTATTTCTTAATTTATTCAAAATAATTCCAATTATTATACAGGGTAAATAGCAGGGATATATATAAATAAGTAAACATCCAATCATCTAAACTATCAACATCCAAATCAGCCAATAAATCACAACAATTAACAAGTTATAAATATCACGTATTTTACTAGCAATTCAATGTCAATATTAATTTAAATATCAATTTAATTCAATAAAATTCAATTTCGATTAAAAAGTCAAATTAAACTACCAAACAACAATCAATAAAATTCTTATCACATCATAAATTTAATTCAGCTAACATAAAAAGGTTTAGTATTGCGTGAGTGTTTTAAATCACTCACATTTGATTTTTAGTCGATTTAAAATCCAATAAAAGCCCAAAATTTGAACAGTCTTCAAAATTAACCAAACCGGTTCCATATCGTCCGGACATTCGATACGATCCCAACGAAAGAAACAATGTCCAAACTGAGTTCGTATGTAAAAGTTATTGAAGTTAGAACGTTTAAATTTGAATTTTAAATTAAAAAATGAAACAAGGGGCAAAAACGTAAATATACCTCTCAGGCCAAACCTTATCGTCATGCACGAAGTCGACAGCAACTGAGCTGCCGCGTTCTCCTCCAAAATGCCGCAACTACATGCGCCTCCACCCAAATCCACCATCACCAGCACGTCACGCTCCTCTGGCCGCACCTCCCAATGGCCGCGCCGATGCCTCCGCCGCCACATGTGCACAGCCGCTGCAGTGCCTCTCTTCGCCGATTTCTGGCGAAATTGACGATGATCTCGATAAATCAACTGCATGGATCGACTCTGCTAATCACCCTCTACAAGCCAATGCCTCCTGATGGTCGATTGGTCAACGATCCACCGTTGATCGTGAAACCCTAACATGAACGACCAAGACTTCTTCACATATTTCCGGACAAACCGAAAATCTATTGCAAAAATGAACTACAGACATAGATTACGTTCATCGAGAGCTTTATGGTGATATATTACATGATAGGGTTGAGAAGTTTGAATTTTGGAGTTTGATTTGGAATTGTAATTAGGGTTTGAAATGTCTACCATTGAGAAGAAACATATGAGATATAAATTTGTATGTATAGAAAATGAAATTAGAAAGCTGCTTGGGTTTATAACATCCTATATATGGACAAAGCTGAAACAACAATGGATGGAAGAAATCGAATGGGTCGGAGCGATAACAAAGACCCGGAAAGCCCGTTTCGTTTCCGAAATGAAAATAGGTCATCCAATATATTAAAATATAGGTTTTCGATATTTTTAAACTCATTGGAACTAATTTCAAACCCTAATTCCATTGTATACAGAATTTAGGTTTTAAAATCAAACTATATTTATTTAAATTCCTTTGATTGATTTCTACGCGTTTTGAGCTTGCACGATCAAACGATAAGTCCAATCACTAGGAAACTTGAAATCTCATAATAATTCACTATTACGGATCCGATGAAACTGGTTTCGTCGAAATCCGAGACAGTGCCCAAACAGACTAATTTTACATGTCAATTAAATCAATTATTATTAAATTGATTTAATCACATTCAAATTCTATTTTAATAGTTAACCATTCATCATTCTTGATTACAGAGAAATTAATAATATTTTAAAATTTAAATTTTCCATGTTAAATCCAATATTTAACTATTACATTAATTTCAACATTAAATTACAGTAAGAATAAAACTTAGTTTATTATAATTTAAATTCCAACATATCATTTTATTTTGATTTACATTCTTATATTATAAATCAACTATTACCTTATGAATATAATTAATATTAGTTTACATTTTATTACATTCATATTCTACAGTTATCATCTTAACTGGAATATTTAACTATATTAATTTCACATTGATTTCCTAATTAATTTCAAATGGATTAAATAATAAGGTAATAAATAAATCAATTGTTACAACTTAGTAATTTAACCATATTTCAAAATTTATTGTTTACAAACAAAGGTTACTAAATCTATGTACTAAATAATTGGTTTCTTATTGCATGTTAAAACCAACCAAATCACCAAATATTGTGTCACGACCCCGAAATTTAATTTATTTAAATTAATAATTAAATGAAATTTTGAGTTAAATTTATGATTAAATAAATTTTTGAATAAAAATTGTGAAATTAAATTGATTAAATAAAGCGAGTTTCCCCGATAGCCAAGTATATTCTGTATAAATCATTTGAGATTAAAATATTGTAAATAGTGTATATGTGAGTATATGTGTGTATATTGAATGTATATATATATATATTAGGTATATACGAGCAAATTTAATATATATATATATATATTTGAATTGATGGTTAAAGATGGTTTGAATTTATAAATTAAATATAAGATGATAAATACTAAAGTAAAATAAATAATTGAGTTATAATGGGAGTAAAATTATAAAGTAATGATAAAAGAAATACAATCAACAAATGAAGCAAACAAAAGAAAGTATAAGAATAAAAGTATCTTTGTACGCTTGTAAAAGGAAGAAACAACACTTAAATAAGTAAACAAAACAATGCACCAACCAGAAAAGAATATGCAGGCAAGAAAGGAAAACATCTATGTACAAAGCAAATAGAAGAAACAAAGAAAAACAAAAGACAAGTATTCAAGCTAATAAAATACATTCACATATGTAAGCAAAGTACAAAAATAAAACAAAACCAATAGCAAGATCTTTTCAGCCGAGATAAAGGAATAAACAAAGTAAAAGGGATCAACAAATAAATGCAAGTACAAAATAACACAATATAATTCTTACCAGCCACCATACCATATCAATGCAGCAATTAATGCAAGCATGGCCGAACAAAGGAAAAATTATATCACTATATTGTACAAAATAAAACCATATCATAACCTGTACAAAGTAATAACCTTGTTGTACAAATATATATCATTTTCATTTCTGTTCGTTTATCCAAGCTAAATGACTTCCATTTCAAAACTGAAACAAACAAAACATATCAACTATAAGCTAGAGGTTAAAGATAGAGAGCCCAGCTTACATTCTTCACAAGTCAGTTTTAACAAATGAAGCTCTGTTCTTCTTCTCTGCCATTTTCGAGGTGAGCAAACTCACTTAAAACCTGTCTTTTATTTGATTGCTGGACTTACACTTGAAGTGTGCTATGAAAATGTGTTCATTTTGCCAGTATCTTTGAATATATAGATATATCTAGTAACTTCCCTACTTATATATGAATGTGTGTGTATGTGAATAAGTTATTGTCTGGAACATCTCTGTTACCAGATCCTCAAGCTAAAGCTTATTCAAAAATCACTACCTATTGATCCAATCTATATATGGATTTAAGTATTAAACGAAACATGTTTGTTATATCATAGATTTTAGTTTAAAGACTTGTTTAAGCTAAAAAAATAACTTAGTATTGTTCTGGAAATATAAAACACATTGTAAACTTAATATAAGCAAAATTTCAAACACCCTGATTCATAAATTCAGGAATGTAAACTGAATTCTTAAACAGAAATATGATTTTTAAAACTGAAATCATGATTTTTAGTAATAGATTGAGGCTGCAGTTCTTGTTTGAACAGTAAGTGGGTTATAGGCAATTTCTAGTGATCCTCGGGTTTTGGAGTGGTCAGTTTGCTCTGAGGTGATGGAGGGATGATCAGAGGGTTTGGGAAAAATAGTGGGTGGTGGTGCAGATGGTCGTGGTGGCGACGGCGTTCGTTGGAAGCTTGTAAACCTAATTTTATCATAGCTCAGAGATTTGGTTCGTTCGTCTTCCCCAGTTGATCGAGTGCAACGAAACTCGAGGGGATGGATGCAGGGAGGTAGGCGAAGGCTTGACCGGAATTTTAGCAACTCTGGTGGTCGGAGTATTGAAAACGAGATGTTTTCAGGTTGCATTGGTTGTTCCAGTTTTGGGTTAGCCGGCTCGATTTTGATTTCGAGCGTGAATCGATGGGAATGGGGTTTGGATGGTCTGAGGTGGCGATCGTCGACTTGCTCGGCATTGGGGCGTCGACTGGAGGTGATGGTCGACGATGTGCACGTGCACGGTGGAGCAGATATGTCAGAGGGGTCGTGTGATGACTTGACTCGAGTGATACTCGAGAAACTGGGATGGTTGCTTCGAGTGTGGTTTGGGTGCGTGTGTGAGTTAGTTGGGTACAGCAGTTTATACAGATAGTTGAAAAAAAAAGGGAAGAAGAGTGGGTGAGTGTCATGGGAAAATGGGTGAGGTACTCGAAGTGATACTCGAGTTAACATGGTAGAGTATCGGGTTGGTTTTTCAACTACGATGATATAAAGGAATATAGTTGGACAGACTGTTTCGAACAGGTTTTAAGCCCTGTATATTTAATAAGGGTTTAACAGTTTAAGTTAAGATTTTAATACAAGTTTTAATTTTTAGTTAATACTTTAAAATGTTTTAAACTCTTAATTATTATTTTAATCAAATAATTAAGTTAAGTTAAGTATGAAATTAATTAACATTAAAGTTTGTAGTTGATATTAAATTGACTTCAAATATAAAAGAAATTTTTTTTTATGATTAATTAAGTTAAATAATTAACACTAGTCAATTATTTCTATAAAGTAATTAAGAATAATTACATTATAAATTGTAATTAGAGATAAATTTATGATTAAGTGATAAGTAAATTTAAATTAACTACTTAAGTTAATTTATGAATAATTAATAGTTAATTAATTAAGGAATGTAATTAAAGATTATAAATTGGATAAGATTAGATAAGTTAAGAGAATTAATTTTTGATTAGAAATAAATCCATAATGATCAATATGAGGGAATTTCTTTAGCAAAGTAATTAAAGAAATTTTAATAGTTAATAACGGTTATTAACTAAGATTTATTTAGAAGTTAAAGATCAATTGGTTCATAAATTAAGGATGGTTAGTTAATAATTAAAAGGAAATTTACCTCAGATGATTTGAAATTAACTTATGTTAAGTAACCAGAATTAATGACAAGTAATACATCTGACCTAGATTTATTAGTTGATTAATAAATTTTACCTATGAATGTTTAGATCTTATTGAATGGTTGGATTGTTGATACCCTTGATATATGATCATTTGTGATATACCCTGATTTATGTTGTGCTGAGTTGTGATTTCTATTTCAGTGATATATTACTATGTGAATATGAAACCCTTGGCCCGTAAAACGGCATTTGAATTTCGATGCGACAGGGAGTCGGATTCCAGTTGGTTATCCGAAACCCACATCGAATTGAAATAGTGAATCTTTGTAACCGATAAATTTATTTCATCTATGAATCTGTGAATGAAGATAAGCGTTGTCAATTATACCGCTTATCGATATATCTGTGATGATTGAGGTTGCACTATTGTGTGTGAAACCCGGGACTACACCATACACACACAAATATGGATTTCACGTGGAAATCGGTTAAGTCACAGATAATTTAAATTTGATGTTTTTGAAATTGAAATTTTAATTTCAATTGATTTTGAAATTAGAAATTTGGGTTTAAAGTGAAAAGCTTTTGAAATGGAATTTCAAAGATGAAATTTAATTTTGAATAACTTGATGAAGTTTTGGAAGTTTAAATAATTTGATTTAAAACTTAAATTCAAGATTTGAAATTAAATTCTATGATTTGAAACTAGGGATTAAAGATGTTTATATATGGGTTAAACTATTTTAAAAAGTATTGATTTTGAAATATGAATATAATTCAAGGACTTTAACCCATGCAAATAAAATTGGATTGTTCTTAAATGAAAACTGTTTGTTTTCAAATGATAAAAGTTTTCGTATATATATAAGAAATGAAATTCCAATTTAAAGGAATTTCAGGTATGAATTGAAAGATGGTTTTCCAAGTTATAAATGAATTCTTTTTGAAAGCTATGAATTGAATCTGTTTATTTTAAACAGATTTAAAATGATGATTTGTTTAAACCCTTTGAAATGAAATCGTTTTGAAAGCTATAAGTTGAATCTTTGTTTTAAAGATTCAACGAGTTAATCCAATTGAAACAGAAATTGTTTTGAAACCTATGAACAGATCTTTATGAAACGAAGTAAACTTTGTGAAATGAATCTTTTCGTTTAAAAGATTTAAAAATGGTAATTTGTTAAACCATTTGAAAAGAAAGGTTTTGGGTATTAAGTTGTGACTTAATTGAAATCCCATATCCATATGATTTTTAAATATTGCGCTCACTATTCGGGTTAACCGGGAAAAGACATTTGTGTCATATAACCCATTCCGAATAATGATACGTCGTATATGGATAGCATTTGAAGACCGGTGATGAAGACCGGATATTTGCGAAAACGAAAGGACAAACCGTCGAATGTCTCTGCATCGACTGGCCCCGATATAGAGATTTTATCACCCTTTGTGATGGGAAGTCCGGACGGGATTGTGAATACCCGGAATTGCAAGGGCTTCGTAAGAAGTGCCTTCGGTTCTGTTCGAACCCGGAACAGACTTGTATGGATACATGTCTGACATTACACTTTGAGATATAAAGCCGATTTCTTTCAAATACATATCTGTTGGTGGCGGAGAATTTATTCTCTTAGCTTAACACCCTTCTCTGAGACGTACGAGCTCAGAGGTTATGTAGTTGAAATTTATCAGCGATATATCCCAATTTGGTAATGTGGCATGCTGAGTGTTGCTGTGTGATGATCAGTGTTTGATCATTTGCGATATGATCATTTGTTTGATCTTATATCTTTGTGATCATAGGTTGATCATTTGTTTGACCCGAAGCATGGCTTTGTGTACAAAGCGTAGCTTTGTGGACGAGACTTCGTCGAGCCTCACACCCCGGAAATGGTCAAAACAGGAAGGATGCAGCAAGGTTCTAGGGAGTAGCGCCCCTTAGTGTATGTCATTCCTTCTGGATAAAGGTGGTATCATGGTATGGAGCCCAGATACTTAACCTCTGTGGTTGCTACAAGTTTATTACTTTGTGGTTGTTGGAAATCGGGGATCCTCGGGAAGATCGGTGACGATCGGGGGATGGCATACGCGTGTCAGTAGTTACCTATTTTTGTAGAGGTAACCCGGCCTTGTGTTGGCAGAGATCCGGTTAGGTTCTCGGGTCGTCTATTCCAGGGACGTACCCATCGTGGCATAGGAAGTTCCTTAGCCTGACCATTTGTTGGAAATCCAAACTCCAATACGAACTTTGTACGGTATTAGTTGTAGAACCTGCCATTTACGTACGGTGGTCACCACTGTTTAGATGGTAGCTATAGTAGGCATACGATACTGGTCGTATGTTGGCTAAGATTTATATTCTACTTTCGAAATGTTTTCTGCACTATGCACTAATAATAATATCAAAATGATTTGATTTTTGCGTAGTAAGCATCTTTGACTATCATAAGAAGAAATCTCCTCCAATTCTGCGTTTGCATTGTGTGTGTGGTGGGAGGTCTTATGGTAGTTTCATTTTCCAAAAGCATTGCGGATTTCAATGTTTAAAATTCCTTTGTTGTTTGTTAAAGATAAACTGTTTTGTTGCTCACACCAGTCCCACGACTGACTCGGAGTTTATTGTTCATTTCCTAAACTCTGGGTGCTCATAATTTTCTACACGAGCAGTCTAGAGTTGGGTTTTTCAGATAGTCAGGTTCAGTAGATTTTCTGGAGCTAGTTCAGTCTTTGGATCGGACTGCACTTGCTTATCTTTGTGCATCGTTATTGGGAGTTCAAGCTATTTCTGGATTGGTGCTTTGAAGATGGAGATTATCCGTTGTTGATGTTATCGTTTCTTTTCCGCTGCTATTTGTTGTATCACATCTCTGATATATATAGATATTCATTGTATCTGGATATTGTATCAGATGTTGTATATCTATATTCTTTTATTCCGCCGTGTTATTTACTTAATGTGTTATAAGCTCCGGAGAACCAGATTTGGCATTTGAATCTACGGCATTTTGAGTACAAGTGGAGTACGGGTGCCGATTTTCGAAGGCCAACTTTTGGGTCTTCACATTTGGTATCAGAGCAAAGGTTGAACTTTAGCTCAGGAGTATAACACGTTAAGTAGCTCATTAGAGATAGAGTGAAGTAAACTCTAGAATGAGTAATTATCAGATATCCGCCTGAATGTCTCAGTAAATTCTCTTACTATCCACTGATAGTGAGTATGAGTGCAAGAAGAAGACGAGATAGGGGACAAGGGAATACGACTATAAATGGTCAATACCCTGCAACAGTGGAAACAACTTTCTTATCAATTTTCTTTGATTCGATTCCAAATTCTTTTGATTTCTTCGTACCAGCTACAAGAAGAAGTTTCGATATGATGATGATTCTACGAATCGTTGTAGAAAATTCTTACTTCGTATTTCATCGATTTCTTATCAGCTTTTCGATTTAAACCTTAATGAATTTGAAATTGGGAATTTTAAATAAACTTGAAATTTTGAATTGAGTTAACTGGATTAATAAAATATAGGATAAATTGAATTAAATCGATAAAACGATATCGTTTAAAACCAAACTTTGAAATTCTATTGTAATTTCTTGTGAATACCAAAGTCCGAAGAGGGACAAATTGGTATGTATTCTGAGATATTCCGACTTGAATTCGGAATCCGTATCTTGTGTTTGAGGAATTATAGGAGATCGCATCTGTCTATCTCTGTGCTGTTTTCGTGCCTGCGAATTTCGAGGACGAAATTCTTTTAAGGGGGGAAATTTGTCACGACCCCGAAATTTAATTTATTTAAATTAATAATTAAATGAAATTTTGAGTTAAATTTATGATTAAATAAATTTTTGAATAAAAATTGTGAAATTAAATTGATTAAATAAAGCGAGTTTCCCCGATAGCCAAGTATATTCTGTATAAATCATTTGAGATTAAAATATTGTAAATAGTGTATATGTGAGTATATGTGTGTATATTGAATGTATATATATATATTAGGTATATACGAGCAAATTTAATATATATATATATATATATTTGAATTGATGGTTAAAGATGGTTTGAATTTATAAATTAAATATAAGATGATAAATACTAAAGTAAAATAAATAATTGAGTTATAATGGGAGTAAAATTATAAAGTAATGATAAAAGAAATACAATCAACAAATGAAGCAAACAAAAGAAAGTATAAGAATAAAAGTATCTTTGTACGCTTGTAAAAGGAAGAAACAACACTTAAATAAGTAAACAAAACAATGCACCAACCAGAAAAGAATATGCAGGCAAGAAAGGAAAACATCTATGTACAAAGCAAATAGAAGAAACAAAGAAAAACAAAAGACAAGTATTCAAGCTAATAAAATACATTCACATATGTAAGCAAAGTACAAAAATAAAACAAAACCAATAGCAAGATCTTTTCAGCCGAGATAAAGGAATAAACAAAGTAAAAGGGATCAACAAATAAATGCAAGTACAAAATAACACAATATAATTCTTACCAGCCACCATACCATATCAATGCAGCAATTAATGCAAGCATGGCCGAACAAAGGAAAAATTATATCACTATATTGTACAAAATAAAACCATATCATAACCTGTACAAAGTAATAACCTTGTTGTACAAATATATATCATTTTCATTTCTGTTCGTTTATCCAAGCTAAATGACTTCCATTTCAAAACTGAAACAAACAAAACATATCAACTATAAGCTAGAGGTTAAAGATAGAGAGCCCAGCTTACATTCTTCACAAGTCAGTTTTAACAAATGAAGCTCTGTTCTTCTTCTCTGCCATTTTCGAGGTGAGCAAACTCACTTAAAACCTGTCTTTTATTTGATTGCTGGACTTACACTTGAAGTGTGCTATGAAAATGTGTTCATTTTGCCAGTATCTTTGAATATATAGATATATCTAGTAACTTCCCTACTTATATATGAATGTGTGTGTATGTGAATAAGTTATTGTCTGGAACATCTCTGTTACCAGATCCTCAAGCTAAAGCTTATTCAAAAATCACTACCTATTGATCCAATCTATATATGGATTTAAGTATTAAACGAAACATGTTTGTTATATCATAGATTTTAGTTTAAAGACTTGTTTAAGCTAAAAAAATAACTTAGTATTGTTCTGGAAATATAAAACACATTGTAAACTTAATATAAGCAAAATTTCAAACACCCTGATTCATAAATTCAGGAATGTAAACTGAATTCTTAAACAGAAATATGATTTTTAAAATTGAAATCATGATTTTTAGTAATAGATTGAGGCTGCAGTTCTTGTTTGAACAGTAAGTGGGTTATAGGCAATTTCTAGTGATCCTCGGGTTTTGGAGTGGTCAGTTTGCTCTGAGGTGATGGAGGGATGATCAGAGGGTTTGGGAAAAATAGTGGGTGGTGGTGCAGATGGTCGTGGTGGCGACGGTGTTCGTTGGAAGCTTGTAAACCTAATTTTATCATAGCTCAGAGATTTGGTTCGTTCGTCTTCCCCAGTTGATCGAGTGCAACGAAACTCGAGGGGATGGATGCAGGGAGGTAGGCGAAGGCTTGACCGGAATTTTAGCAACTCTGGTGGTCGGAGTATTGAAAACGAGATGTTTTCAGGTTGCGTTGGTTGTTCCAGTTTTGGGTTAGCCGGCTCGATTTTGATTTCGAGCGTGAATCGATGGGAATGGGGTTTGGATGGTCTGAGGTGGCGATCGTCGACTTGCTCGGCATTGGGGCGTCGACTGGAGGTGATGGTCGACGATGTGCACGTGCACGGTGGCGCAGATATGTCAGAGGGGTCGTGTGATGACTTGACTCGAGTGATACTCGAGAAACTGGGATGGTTGCTTCGAGTGTGGTTTGGGTGCGTGTGTGAGTTAGTTGGGTACAGCAGTTTATACAGATAGTTGAAAAAAAAGGGAAGAAGAGTGGGTGAGTGTCATGGGAAAATGGGTGAGGTACTCGAAGTGATACTCGAGTTAACATGGTAGAGTATCGGGTTGGTTTTTCAACTACGATGATATAAAGGAATATAGTTGGACAGACTATTTCGAACAGGTTTTAAGCCCTGTATATTTAATAAGGGTTTAACAGTTTAAGTTAAGATTTTAATACAAGTTTTAATTTTTAGTTAATACTTTAAAATGTTTTAAACTCTTAATTATTATTTTAATTAAATAATTAAGTTAAGTTAAGTATGAAATTAATTAACATTAAAGTTTGTAGTTGATATTAAATTGACTTCAAATATAAAAGAAATTTTTTTTTATGATTAATTAAGTTAAATAATTAACACTAGTCAATTATTTCTATAAAGTAATTAAGAATAATTACATTATAAATTGTAATTAGAGATAAATTTATGATTAAGTGATAAGTAAATTTAAATTAACTACTTAAGTTAATTTATGAATAATTAATAGTTAATTAATTAAGGAATGTAATTAAAGATTATAAATTGGATAAGATTAGATAAGTTAAGAGAATTAATTTTTGATTAGAAATAAATCCATAATGATCAATATGAGGGAATTTCTTTAGCAAAGTAATTAAAGAAATTTTAATAGTTAATAACGGTTATTAACTAAGATTTATTTAGAAGTTAAAGATCAATTGGTTCATAAATTAAGGATGGTTAGTTAATAATTAAAAGGAAATTTACCTCAGATGATTTGAAATTAACTTATGTTAAGTAACCAGAATTAATGACAAGTAATACATCTGACCTAGATTTATTAGTTGATTAATAAATTTTACCTATGAATGTTTAGATCTTATTGAATGGTTGGATTGTTGATACCCTTGATATATGATCATTTGTGATATACCCTGATTTATGTTGTGCTGAGTTGTGATTTCTATTTCAGTGATATATTACTATGTGAATATGAAACCCTTGGCCCGTAAAACGGCATTTGAATTTCGATGCGACAGGGAGTCGGATTCCAGTTGGTTATCCGAAACCCACATCGAATTGAAATAGTGAATCTTTGTAACCGATAAATTTATTTCATCTATGAATCTGTGAATGAAGATAAGCGTTGTCAATTATACCGCTTATCGATATATCTGTGATGATTGAGGTTGCACTATTGTGTGTGAAACCCGGGACTACACCATACACACACAAATATGGATTTCACGTGGAAATCGGTTAAGTCACAGATAATTTAAATTTGATGTTTTTGAAATTGAAATTTTAATTTCAATTGATTTTGAAATTAGAAATTTGGGTTTAAAGTGAAAAGCTTTTGAAATGGAATTTCAAAGATGAAATTTAATTTTGAATAACTTGATGAAGTTTTGGAAGTTTAAATAATTTGATTTAAAACTTAAATTCAAGATTTGAAATTAAATTCTATGATTTGAAACTAGGGATTAAAGATGTTTATATATGGGTTAAACTATTTTAAAAAGTATTGATTTTGAAATATGAATATAATTCAAGGACTTTAACCCATGCAAATAAAATTGGATTGTTCTTAAATGAAAACTGTTTGTTTTCAAATGATAAAAGTTTTCGTATATATATAAGAAATGAAATTCCAATTTAAAGGAATTTCAGGTATGAATTGAAAGATGGTTTTCCAAGTTATAATTGAATTCTTTTTGAAAGCTATGAATTGAATCTGTTTATTTTAAACAGATTTAAAATGATGATTTGTTTAAACCCTTTGAAATGAAATCGTTTTGAAAGCTATAAGTTGAATCTTTGTTTTAAAGATTCAACGAGTTAATCCAATTGAAACAGAAATTGTTTTGAAACCTATGAACAGATCTTTATGAAACGAAGTAAACTTTGTGAAATGAATCTTTTCGTTTAAAAGATTTAAAAATGGTAATTTGTTAAACCATTTGAAAAGAAAGGTTTTGGGTATTAAGTTGTGACTTAATTGAAATCCCATATCCATATGATTTTTAAATATTGCGCTCACTATTCGGGTTAACCGGGAAAAGACATTTGTGTCATATAACCCATTCCGAATAATGATACGTCGTATATGGATAGCATTTGAAGACCGGTGATGAAGACCGGATATTTGCGAAAACGAAAGGACAAACCGTCGAATGTCTCTGCATCGACTGGCCCCGATATAGAGATTTTATCACCCTTTGTGATGGGAAGTCCGGACGGGATTGTGAATACCCGGAATTGCAAGGGCTTCGTAAGAAGTGCCTTCGGTTCTGTTCGAACCCGGAACAGACTTGTATGGATACATGTCTGACATTACACTTTGAGATATAAAGCCGATTTCTTTCAAATACATATCTGTTGGTGGCGGAGAATTTATTCTCTTAGCTTAACACCCTTCTCTGAGACGTACGAGCTCAGAGGTTATGTAGTTGAAATTTATCAGCGATATATCCCAATTTGGTAATGTGGCATGCTGAGTGTTGCTGTGTGATGATCAGTGTTTGATCATTTGCGATATGATCATTTGTTTGATCTTATATCTTTGTGATCATAGGTTGATCATTTGTTTGACCCGAAGCATGGCTTTGTGTACAAAGCGTAGCTTTGTGGACGAGACTTCGTCGAGCCTCACACCCCGGAAATGGTCAAAACAGGAAGGATGCAGCAAGGTTCTAGGGAGTAGCGCCCCTTAGTGTATGTCATTCCTTCTGGATAAAGGTGGTATCATGGTATGGAGCCCAGATACTTAACCTCTGTGGTTGCTACAAGTTTATTACTTTGTGGTTGTTGGAAATCGGGGATCCTCGGGAAGATCGGTGACGATCGGGGGATGGCATACGCGTGTCAGTAGTTACCTATTTTTGTAGAGGTAACCCGGCCTTGTGTTGGCAGAGATCCGGTTAGGTTCTCGGGTCGTCTATTCCAGGGACGTACCCATCGTGGCATAGGAAGTTCCTTAGCCTGACCATTTGTTGGAAATCCAAACTCCAATACGAACTTTGTACGGTATTAGTTGTAGAACCTGCCATTTACGTACGGTGGTCACCACTGTTTAGATGGTAGCTATAGTAGGCATACGATACTGGTCGTATGTTGGCTAAGATTTATATTCTACTTTCGAAATGTTTTCTGCACTATGCACTAATAATAATATCAAAATGATTTGATTTTTGTGTAGTAAGCATCTTTGACTATCATAAGAAGAAATCTCCTCCAATTCTGCGTTTGCATTGTGTGTGTGGTGGGAGGTCTTATGGTAGTTTCATTTTCCAAAAGCATTGCGGATTTCAATGTTTAAAATTCCTTTGTTGTTTGTTAAAGATAAACTGTTTTGTTGCTCACACCAGTCCCACGACTGACTCGGAGTTTATTGTTCATTTCCTAAACTCTGGGTGCTCATAATTTTCTACACGAGCAGTCTAGAGTTGGGTTTTTCAGATAGTCAGGTTCAGTAGATTTTCTGGAGCTAGTTCAGTCTTTGGATCGGACTGCACTTGCTTATCTTTGTGCATCGTTATTGGGAGTTCAAGCTATTTCTGGATTGGTGCTTTGAAGATGGAGATTATCCGCTGCTGATGTTATCGTTTCTTTTCCGCTGCTATTTGTTGTATCACATCTCTGATATATATATAGATATTCATTGTATCTGGATATTGTATCAGATGTTGTATATCTATATTCTTTTATTCCGCCGTGTTATTTACTTAATGTGTTATAAGCTCCGGAGAACCAGATTTGGCATTTGAATCTACGGCATTTTGAGTACAAGTGGAGTACGGGTGCCGATTTTCGAAGGCCAACTTTTGGGTCTTCACATATTGATTTCTCTTTTTAATACAACATTTAATTTATTCCTTATTAACCTTTGCAATTACAATTGATTGGAATTACATTAAAATAGATGTCAGTTACATTCAATCGATCTTGTTAAATTATAATCTACTAATTTTTTTCATTAATAAATCATAAATTTTAATTTCTCACAACATTAAATTCCATAATCTTATTAAATTTAATATTTTTAATTATCAAAAATACGGGTCGTTACAATCTCCCCCACTCAAAAAATTTCGTCCCTGAAAAGAAACAAGAAGGAATAAGGAATTTGATATATTTTATTTAAAATAATCAATTTATAAACACTATAAACTTACATAATTAAGTTTAATAAAAATTTGAGAATAAATCAACTTCCACAAAAATTTCTAAGTCCTAAATTTACGAAAAATTTCGGTAGAGTCTCCTTTGCACAGTTAGGTCCAGAAAAATAATAATATCAATAATTATAATATATATCATATTTGAATAATAAAACATCCCAAACCATGGGAAAAACTATAAAATAACTTTCCAAAAACCGTAATCCGAAAGCATACCTATTTGTCGGGCAAACAAACTTTATTTATGAAACCAAAAGCAGTAGCTATTGCTTCTATAAACCTGTATTTCACTTATATAATCCAAAAGAGTGTTTAAATTATGTAGAAATAACAATATTTTAGTTGTTTCAATTAATAGTACAAGCAACATACGATATATAATAACCATATGAAACAGAAGTAGTGCAACCCTTTATATGAAATAAAAGAATCAATCATACATCCATAGCAACCAAAACTAATGGTTTGTTCAGGTTAAAAACTTTCCATCATACAAGGGTGATAAATAATCTACCAAGTGTACCTTACGCTCAATAACCTTAGATAATTATTTAATAGATTATTCATACAACCTTAAAAAATTTGAAGTATCATTCCCCAAATATCCCATAAGCCAACAACATAGAATTTGAATATTACTTAAATTTGCACGATGTACATAAATCTTTTATACACAATATAAATTCTAATCGCTTGCTTGAAAGCATATTTCACTTTCCAACTAGTATTGTTAACCCGACTACTCTAGTGCGGACTCTGATCCAATTTCTTGATTAGAAATCTCCATTCTCCTTAGCTATAAACTAAGACATAAAACTTCAAAATCATATCAAAATTCATATCAAATGTTCACCGTCAAGAATCGAGCGAAAAATCCTAATTTGGACTGGTGTGAATTACTACAAATCTTGTATTCAAATCTGAATCAGAACTATTATGCGAATAAAATGATTTACGCTCAATTTACATAATTTATTCTACTGTTTTCTTTTCACATCATTATTTCCTTTTCATTAATTTTCATTCATTCATATCAGACTATCTTTTATTAATTTAAATACATTTACTTACATAAAATTTTCCATTCAATATTTACAATCATCCATGAATAAATTCTTAATGTATTACATATATTTCTTATAGTTTAATTCACATTTATTATTATATATAACTTGATTTCCATTTACTATTAATATTCATTTGTGAATCAATTCATACTTAAGTTTTTTTCTCTTTTTTATTCACATTTATTATTTACTTATATACTTGATTTCAATTTAATATTAATATTCATTAATGGAGCATCATTTAGGTTCAACAAATTTTAATCCACATTGATTCCTTCATATATAGTATCATTTAATATTAAATATATTTGTGGATTATTTCAACAATTTCTTAAGTTTATAATCATTTATTTAAATAGTATTCACTTTTTATAAATAACTTCAAAACATTAACTTAATTTTATAACATTTCTTGTACATCTTAAATTTTCATTTACAAACATATGTTCATTTTGTAGCATTTTTGTTATTAAGCTTTTACTTGTGTAATGTTCTATTACCTATTCATATTCAACATTACTACTTTTTATATATTTCTGGTAAGTTTTATATATGTTTTTAGAATGTAATTGAGTGTTATACAAATTTATCTTATTCGTTTTAGTTAACAAAAAAGTTCAATAGTTTACATCTTCTTATTTTTCATTACATTTTAATTTACAAGCTACAAATCTCCAATTTCTTATATTTTCATTAAACAATTATCTTTTAATTCAGATTATAATTTTGAAGTTTTCAACTTATTGAAATAGTCAAGGTTCCAATCTATTGCCATTATTAAAACCATTGATTAAAAGAAACTTAAGAACTAAATACCAAATTTCATTTCAAATCATCTAGAAATAATATATACTTATATCTTTTAATATATCAAACCATACTTAGGAAACTTAAAAAAATTGTTTATCAAACAAATGTGTACCAAAGCTACTATAGTGGTCTTCCCACTTTGAAACTTGAAAATGAACGTCGATGATGCTGCGCGGTCATCACCGAAATTATTTTTCAGTGACTGAGGAGGGGAGTACAGAACTTATTTTCTTTAAACTTCTTTTAAAAACATTCCTTTCAAGTACCCTTTGAAAACATTTTGAAACATTTCTATTTGCAAATACTTCCAAATAATGCTAATATTATTTTTTCCAAATCTTTGAAACAAATTTCAAAACACCAAAATTTCAGTTCTTAGATTTCCAATTAAATTCATTTTATTGGTAAATCATATTTTATACCATATTTATAAAATTACAATTTCTTATAACATACAATAGTCAATAGTTTTTAGAACCATTACTAACCAACAATAAATGACAATAATTGAATATTATCATTTATTAACATCCAATACACCAAAATAACAAAATCAATTTATGAAAAATTATATATATATATATATATATATATAAATATACAAAATATAATTACTAGGTAAAATTATTTCATTTACCTATTTCAAAACAATATTGTGTCCATCTACCCTATTCAAGTGTTTAGAAACCCCTATCGATGCCATAGCGTCCTATGTACCGACCAGAATTTATAAATACTCAACAGAACAAACTAAAATAATACAGAACATTTTTTTATAACACTAACAAATACGCTCTCTTGTATGTATACACCCAGACTCATTCTAGGGCATTAGTAATCCTATCTCTAATGAGTTTAAACCCCAATAGGAAAGGGTATCTCTAAACCAAAGCTCTGATACCAACTGTGATGACCCACCTTTTTGGACGGTTTAAATCGACAATAAACCACACATGTCTAACTCAAACCATTCAAAATGGAGGATTGTCAATGGGGGCAAATAATAAAATAAAAGAAAAGAAGGAAAACAAAACACAGAATCTCGCAGCGAAATGACAAAATATAATAATCAAATAAACAGTTCATGAAGCGGTTTTACAGTATACATTTGATTACACAACTTTTACAATAAATCAGAGTACAGTCAACAACATACCAAACTAATACATCGGAATAATACCAATAATAAAATATACCAAACTTCGTCTTTGTCCTCCAGAAATAAAGTCTTCAAACACTAAAATGCTCAGGCTGACCCGAGCGTAATGAAAAGACAAAACACTCGAGTCAAAACTAAAAGTTCTTATGTAAGTTAAATCAACAACAAATAAATATGAATGTGATAGCTTCAGAGATGTTTACAGGATTTTACATCTCCTATCCAGTGTATAACGTGCGTGCAATAACTTAAGAGATGTTACGGGATTTTCCATCTCCTAAGGATCCGTTAAACTATCTATATGTGGCAAGATACACTATATATGTAATGTCTAATCAGTAAAATAAATATTTTTCTTAGCGTTAAAGCTTTACACCGATCCCCCTTAACACATTTTTAAGCAGGTATTCTATGCAGGTCCTGTAACACAACCAGTAACGTCGGTAGCCAGTGAGTCCCCTATAGGTACCATACTAAAACAAAATCTTAGTGGGCGCAAATAAGGATAAAGAGTATGACAAGGCACGTGAGGCAATACCCAAGATAGGATACTCCCAGTTCGGGTTGCAGGGATGGTGGTAACGTGTCGTAGCTACGACCGCCTACCGCGTTCAACACCCCAAAATCAAATCAAATTAAGGTGCACCTATCGAGCCAACATCAGTATAGTAATACGAAGAGGTGTGTCTGCTAAAGGTAACTAGCCCACTTGGCCCTGACAAGCCGTCCTTTTTTAGTCGTTTCAAATTGGCACAAGTGCCGAGGTCAACCATCATCATTCTCCTTCTTCAAATCCAGCAAATGCCTATAATTCAACAACTTCATTCTGGATCGTCCACCATATACACAGTTGTTAAAGTGGTTCCAATATTGATAGAGAGTATGCCAATAAGAGGCCCAGTTCTCTTTAACAACCCAACATCATTTTTCACACCGGTTGGTTCTTTTACATTTCAAACTGATTCACATTTGATATCAAAATATCATATTCAATTAAAAATAACCTTCATTTCAAAATCATAATATTTACCCAAAATACGTCATTTCACTTGAAAATATCATTTCAAATTCCAACTTAGGTTATAACCTCATTTAACCACACTCGCATTTAAATCAACGATTTAAATATAAACATTTCAACTTTGCATAGTTTGAAATTTTAGAAAATAGTTTGAATAGTTATAAGTAGTTTAAAACAGTTTTATAATAGTTTAAATAGTCTAAAATAGTTTGATATAAAATGGTTTACATAGTAAAATAGTTTGGAAAAATCCAAATAATCTGAATATTAAAAAAAGATAGATTTTAAACACTTTATATTAAAAAAAATATTTTGAAAATAGTATCTAATCAAACTGTTTCCTTCCATCTCAACAAATCTGGACCCATGTCCAGTTCCAAATCAACAAAACTCAATTTCCAATCTTTCAATTCAATTGACTCAATTTCAATTTAGTTTCAAATCAACTGGATTTCAATTTCAATATGAAAAAACATCAATTTCCGAAAACATTCATTTTTAACTTCAATTTCGATTCAACAATTTAATTCAATGATTTAAAATTCCAATTCAATTCTTATTTTAAACCATTTCAATTCATATCGATTTCAAGTCCAATTTCAATTTACTGATTAAAATCGCTTAAATCAAATTAAACCTCATTGTTCAATTTTAAGATTTTAAATCTTAAAATAATTCAATTCCCAAAATTAAGGTCATATATCAATTATAACTTCACATTTCCAATTCAATTCTTTAAAACAATTTCCTTTAACCAATTTCAATTTCAACATCACAAAGCTTGAATTAGAAAATAATTTAATTCATATAAATCCATAATTTATTTCCTTTCAAACAATATCATTTAATAAAAATCCAAATTCAAGATTTTAAAACCATTTAATTTAACCAATCCGGTGTTCGTTTATAATTTTCTACCCTATGACCAAATGATCAGTTATTTCAATTTTAATTATAGGGATGGATATATATCATTTCAATCCAAATCAAAGTATCATAGGTATATGTTATTTCAACCTATTTCTTAATTTATTCGAAATAATTCCAATTATTATACATGGTAAATAGCAGGATATATAAAAATAAATAAACATCCAACCATCCAAACTGTCAACAAATAGACATCCATCACAGTCAACATCCAAATCAGCCAATAAATCATAACAATTAACTAGTTATCAATATCAGGTATTTAACTAGCAATTCAACGCCAATATTAATTTAAATATCAATTTAATTCAATAAAATTCAATTTCGATTAAAATGTCAAATTAAACTACCAAACAGCAATCAATAAAATTCTTATCACATCATAAATTTAATTCAACTAACATAAGAAGGTTTAGTATTGCATGAGTGGGTTAAATCACTCACCTTTGATTTTTAGTCGATTTAAGGTAAAAATTCCATCCCTTCCATCCTTTGTTCCTCCCATTATCCTTCCTGTTGAAACTCTTGCTACGTCACATGTGTCCACGGCTGGTATATCTACTGCATCGGCATCTCCTAATTTGGATACCATTTCGTGGTTCCCGGAAGAGCATTCTTGGGTTCATTATGATACAGAAATGAGATATGATCCAGTTTTGAATAGCTATTATTTGTATATGGGCAAAGACGGGGAATCGAGGAGGTTATTTTATCGTGTGGATGGTGAAGGTGCGACTCTTCATACAAGAGGCGATTTTGGTCTACGCAATTGGCAATTATTTTTGGACTCATCTTGGGATCGGAAGTACCATTACTCTACCATATCACAGTCGTTCGTGCCTTCTCTTGCTACACTGTTTTGTCAGGTTCTTCATGTCCTTAGTCCTTCGACTAACGCTGTGGTCAGTCCTGTCATTGAGGAATAGTTGTCGTTCTAGTTTAGTAGTTTAGACTTGTCGGTCTATCTCCTGCTTTCCTTTTATTGTCTTAGATGATTCGGAGCCTGTTCTGATCACCTGTTCTTTTAATTGTTTGGAGTAATAAATGTGGACGGCACATGATAAATGTTGGCTGGCTTTGCCAAAAAAAATCCAATAGAAGCCCAAAATTTGAACAGTCTCCAAAATCAACCAAACTAATTCCATATTGTCCGGAATTTCGATACGATCCCAAAGAAAGAAACTACATCCAAATCCGAATTCGTATGCAAAAGTTATTGAAGTTAGAATGTTTAAATTTGAATTTTAAATTAAAAAATGAAATAAGTGGCAAAAACATAAATATACCTCTCAGGCCAAACCCTATCATCACGTGCGAAGTCGATAGCAACTGAGCCGCTGCGTTCTCCTCTAAAATGCCGCAACTACATGCGCCTCCACCCAGATCGGCCATCACCAGCACGTCATGCTCCTCTGGTCACACCGCCCCATGGCCACGCCGATGCCTCCATAGCCATGTGTGCACAGCCACCGCTGCGCCTCTCTTTGCCGATTTTTGGCAAAATTGATGACGATCTCGAAAAACCTACCACATGGATAGACTCTGCTAATCACCCTCTACGCGTCAGTGCCTCCCGATCGTCGATTGGTCGACGATCAACCGTTGATCGTGACCCTAACATGAACGGCCGAGACTTCTTCATAGATTTCTGGACAAACCAAAACTCGATTTCCAAAACAAACTACAGACGCAGATTATGTTTGTCGAGAGCTTCGTGATGATATATTATATGATAGGGTTTGAGGAGTTTGAATTTTGGAGTTTGATTTGGAATTGTAATTAGGGTTTGAGATGTCTGCCATTAAGAAGGAGTAGATGAGATGGAAATTTGTATGTACAGAAAATGAAATTAGAAAGCTGCTAGGGTTTATAACAGCCTATATATAGACAAAGCTGAAACAATAATGGAGGGAACAGATCGAATGGGTTGGAGCGATACAAAGACCCGAAAAGCCCGTTTCGTTATCGAAATGAAAATAGGTCATCCAATATATCGAAATATAGGTTTTCGATATTTTTAAATTCAATGGAACTAATTTCAAGCCTTAGTTCTATTGTATACAGAAGTTAGCTTTTAAAATCAAACTATGTTTATTTAAATTCCTTTAATTGATTTCTATGCGTTTCGAGCTCACACGATCAAACGATAAGTCCGATCACTAGGAAACTTGAAATCTCATAATAATTCACTATTACAGATCCGATGAAACTGGTTTCGTCGAAATCCAAGACAGTGCCTAAACAGACTAATTTTACATGTCAATTAAATAAGTTATTATTAAATTGATTTAATCACTTTCAAATTCTAATTTAATAGTTAACCATTCATCATTCTTGATTACACAAAAATTAATAATATTTTTAAAATTTAAATTTTCCATGTTAAATCCAATATTTAACTATTACATTAATTTCAACATTAAATTACAATAGGAATAAAACCTAGTTATTATAATTTAAATGTGAAAATTGGGCCCGCATCGCTAAAACCAAACATATTACACAAAATCTCCCTCTGTTTCAAACTTTATAAATCCGGTCACTATTTTTGTTTCGGCTTATTTTTTTCCATAATTACCCTCGTTTATTTGTCGTGGTTTTGTGATTGCTGCCAAGATTTGAAATTCACGTTTTCATTTCCGATTTTGATTGATCTACTTTTTGAAATCATATTTCCGCTTTGTTATGGCTTTATCATCTTCTAGGTAAACATGCGATCTACTTTTTAATAAATAGTTTTTCTTTTTAATTGACTGTGTTTCTTTTCTTATCAATTATTGTAAATGATTGTAGAATTTAATCAATGTTCATAGGACAAAGTTTGATTCTATTTGTAGAAGTGTTAATTAATTATACTAGTTATAATGGTAAATAAAAGTAGATTTGTCTGCAAAGATTGTTAATAATTACAAACTTGTTTGCAAGAATTGTAAGTAATTGCAGACATGTCTGCAATTATTGTATATAAATGAAGGCTTGTGTGCAATTATTGTATATACATGCGAACTTGTATGTCGTTAGTTGCTTATGATTTTTATGATTGTTTATAGGTGAAAAATTGATTGTAATAATAATATTGTTTTAAAATTGGAATTCTCATATTATTTGCATATTTATCTGCAATTGTTTTTAAATAATTATTGCAAATTTATCTGCAAATAATCTATTTTCTAGTTGTAATGGTATGCATTCTTTTCTGGTTTGTTTATTATTTATAATTTTGTAATTATAAGGATGTTTTATTATTTTAATTTATAGTGATGCTGGCAATATTGGTGTTTTAGTGCTTTTGATGGTTGGACGTGATAGCCTTTCTTTACGTGTTCATTTTGATAGTACAGTTGATATGTTGAGAAATGCTATTCGTGGTAAATGGTTTTATTTAAGTCCACTGTCATTTGGTTTATGTTATGTTAGAGATGGTATGAGAAGGAATATTGAAACTAATTCTAATCTTCAATCTATCTTGTTGTTGTCTACTCATAATCATGTGGATTACTTGGTTATTTTTGTTGACATTATACCTTTTAGTTGTTCGGCAAACAATGTTGATATTATTAGGTTAGATACAGTTTCTTGTAGTAGTGATTCTTCCTTTGCTAGCACCAGTGATTCTAATATTCATTTGAGGCAATTATTGAGAAATGATTCCAATCAATCTGTCTTTACTGGTGTTGGTCAACGGTTTCCAGTTGGTGTTACTGAATTTAGGCTCAATTTAATGATATATAGTATTAAGAATGGGTACAAGCTTCATTTGGTTAAGAATGACAAGGAAAGAGTCACTGCTGTTTGTTCTTGATCTAAATGTAGCATCAGGATTCATGCTTCTATTAAGTTTGATCTTCCTGGCTATTTTGTTATATAGAGATTTCAGCCTGAGCATTCTTGTGGTGCTGGTATTCTTGATATTAATGACCTCCAGTTTCAAGTAAACTGATTAAATTGTTGGTTTATGATCATATTCAAGCTAACCCATTGATGAAAACCAAGGACATTATTAATCTTTTTCAAACTGAGTTTAGTATTATTTTGCTTATAGTGGAAAGAGGTTGGCTTTAGAAGATTTACATGGAAGTGATATGAGGTCTTATCATCACTTGAGTCATACTGTGATGTTGTTCTTAAAACTAATTTTGGCAGTAAAATTTTTTTGGAGCATAATTCAAGTACTCGTCAATTTGATAGGGTTTTTGTCGGTTTTGAAGCTTGTGCTCACGGTTTTCAATTTTGTCGGCCATTAATATTTTTGGATGCTACTTTTATGAAGGGTAGAGCTTAAGGTTGTTTGATGGTTGTTATTGGTAAAAATGGCAATGAAAGTATGTTGTTTACTTTTTTTTATATATCTGCTTCAACATCTTATATTATTCTAATTTATTGCTGATATGTCTGCAACTAATATTAAAATTTGTTGATTTTTCTACGAAATTTAATGTTAAGTGCAGAAAATCTGAAATTGTTAATATCATAGACTTGTATATTTTCTTCTTCTTACTCTCTTGTATTTTATGTAATTGTCTTCAAAAAATTCATATTGTACATGATATAATATCATCGTTTTAATTCAATTATGCAGACTGTATGCATATTTGGCTGCAGTTATTCACGATTATATATTATAAATAATTGCATATTACTCTGCACTATTTTACAAAAGTTGCTTACTTTTCTGCAATTATTTAGATTAACTGCTATAGTATTGTTTTTTTACTTAGTTATTTATATGTTTACTATTCTATCAGCTTTTTTCCCTATAGCAATTGCAATTGTTTCTGGTGAAGATGAAAATAATTGAATTTGGTATTGTGAACAACTTAAAGACTTTCCGAAAGACGATCTTAGAAATTTTGTTTTCATTTCTGATTGGCATCCTGGTCTTCTTGTTGCTGTTCCAAAAGTGTTTCCCAATTCATCTCATGGTTTGTGTTTTTATCAGTTGAACAGTAATTTGAAAGTTGCTCTAAAATCTAAATTTCCAAAATTTAAGAAGAAATGGTACATAGATTTGTTTGCATGTGTTGCATATGCTTCTAACTTAGATGATTTCAATGTAGCATTGAGAAATTTTAAGGAAGCTGGTGGGTCTACCGTGAATTTTTTTTTGAATGGAATTTCTTTTGAGAAGTTTGCTAATGTTTTTTTCCTACATGTCGTTATGGCGAAATGTCGTCTAATTGTTCTGAGAGTATTAACAAATGTATTTTGGAAGAGAGGAATTTACCGATCACTGCTTGCTTGGATAAAATTAGATTTAAGTTGATGAAGCTTATGTCTGATCGCCGAGAACTTGCCGGTAATTGGAATAGCATTTTATGTCCAGTAATGAAAATCATTTGAGAAATCTACATTTGGAGGGAGCTACTTGGTTTGTTATTAAATCAAGTGAACATGTATTTGAATTTCATTCTCCAGTCCGACAATCTGTTGATTTGTATAGTCGGGTTTGTTCTTGTAATTTGTGGCAAATCTATGACTTTCCTTGTGTTCATGCTGTTAGATGTATTTTGAGTTGTGAAAAGTTGAATGTGTATGATTACATTGAAGATATTTCAAAGTTGTGTATTTTCGATCAGCTTATTCTCATGCAATAAATCCAGTCGTAAACTTCACAAAAGAAGATGTCTTACTTGATGCTGCTGATATAGCACCTCCAACAGGTAGAAGAATGTCTAGCCGTCCATCAGCTTCTAAGAGAATTAAACTTGTTGACGAGATTACAAAGACTATTAGATGCAGTTTATGTAAGAAGTTAGGTCACAATAAAAGGATTTGTCCTTTGAAACACATGTAGTACTGTTGCTTTTTCGTTTTGAAATATTTTAATGTGCTGCTAAAACATTAAGTTTTCTTTATTTTGTGTTTTTCTGCCACTATTACATTGGATATTTACTGCTTTTTACGTAAATGGAAAAATATTTCTAGCATTTTCTGCAATAGTAGCAATATTACTGTCATGTCTGTAATTTTTCTGAATATTTGTGTATATTTCTGCACTTTGTAAATGTTGTTGCATACTTTTTTGCAACCATTGTAATACTTTGCTATATATCTGCGTAAATGTTCTGAATAATTGCGTAAATGTTATGAATAATTATGTAAATATTCTATTAATTTGCAACCATCCTAATAATCTTCTGAATAATTACACGAATGTCTGCAGTTATTCAGGATAAATGTAGACATGTCTGCAATAATTTGAAGATTTTGCATAAATATATGCAGTTATTATGGATAAAAGCAGACATATCTGCAATATTTCCAAAATTTTGCATAATTGTCTGCAGTTATTCTGGATAAGTGCAGACATATTCGCAATATTTTAAAAATTTTGCGTAAATGTCTGCAATAATTCAATATATTTTCTTACTTTTCCTTCAACGATACATAAAATTGAATTCAACCTCACAATATGCTTGTTTAGTAATTTTGATCATTATTATCATATTGAAGCATTAAATTTGGCTTTCAAACACATAAGTTTGCCATTATATATACATTTCATAAGTTCTACATTAAACAACACAGTTACAAAACATCACTAATGTTTGTTGGCTTCTGATAATAAAAATTGTTGTGTTAGGTTTTCTTCGATGCTCCAACTGTATGGTTTGCAAGATAGAATTTGACATGCTAATTCAGCTCTTTGTATTTCTATAGCATCGTATCCATATTGAATGTCTTCATTGTTTATGGCCTTGTTTTCACATCTTTCGTTCATTATATTCATTACAAAAATTCCACAATCAACCCTGCAAAAATTGCAGATAAGTTGCAAATTAGTCAGAATAATTGTAGCATGATGTGCAAATATTTCAAGTTTATTTGTTGTGGTGTACTTACGAATCACTATGTTGTTGTGGGCTGTCTGCAAATGTAATTAAATTTGAAGGTTTGTGATCTTTCTTTTCCATTTTTTAACAAGCATGTTACATGAACTCTTTGTAAAAAATAAAAGTTTTTATTAGATAATTTATTTTCATTTTAAATAATTTATTCTTTTTTTTATTACATACCAATTTTCTTGCAGCTTTAGCATGTGGACCTTCATGTCTTGGTTTCATTGAATCATAAAGAATCCACTGTCTATCTTCTTTTATGTATTCCAATAGAGTGAAATGTCCATTTACATAGATTGGGTAGAACATTTTATTATACTTTGTCAAACTATTTTTGATCGTATCATTAATTAGAGCTTGAATGACCTTTTTTGTATTGCTTAGTAGGAAAGTCAATGTAATATATATTAGTAAACTGAATTTTTAAATTTTTAAATAAATATTTCATTAAATAGTTATAAAACTTATCGTTGCATAAACTTTGAACAACAAAATTTTTTTATGCAATTTTTTCCAACTCATGTGCATACCAATCGATGATCTACAAGAATAGTTATTTTGTTAAATAATAATATATTTTTAAATTTTAGGGAATTTATGAAGAATTCAGCAAAATTATGAATAATTGCTAACATATAAGCAAATAATATAAAAATTTGCAGATTTGTCTGCAACTATCAGCAATTAATATGAAAAATTACAGTAAATATTATGAATAATTGTAAATTCTAATTTGTAAATTAATATAAAAAACTATTTTCAAACTTTTGTACCCGACCATCAATGAATCTTCCAATAATTAACTCACCATGGGCAGATCCAGATATTATAATATCTCTGTTTCCATTGAGATATGCACTCTTGCTATAAAATTATTGAAGACTATTAGTATTATTATCAGTATTCAGAGAATATAGCAATTATTATCAATATTTGCTGATATGTCTGCAATTAATAGGTATATGTCCAGACAATATAGCAATTATTTCCAATTTCTGCTGATATGTCTGCCGCTAATAGGGAAATTTTCATAACACAACAAACATTTCCAATATTTGCCTATATTTCTACAATTTTTGGGTATATTTACAGACAACAGAGCAATTATTGGGGTTATTTTTCAGACAATATAGCAATTTAAACAATTATTTAAATTTTGTACTTCGTTGATATGTCTGCATTTATTTTTACATAAGGTCATTGGTTCTGAAGAATTGTTCAAGCAATATGATTTTCTCGTTGCCTAGCCTTTGTACATTCAAACATTGTTTGACATTTATTCTTGCATTTGTAGGAAACTCATTCAATCTTGGTTCTGCTTTACAGTCTTCTACGGTGGTTGACTGAATATCTTTTTCCTTCTTTGCTTTTTTGATCTGTTTTTCATTTTTGAATTCAATTTCTTCGATTGATTTTGATCTTGTTTTCTCCTCCTTGATTTCTACCAATTGTTTTTTTTAGTCTCTTCTTCTGCCTTTTTAAATATATCGTCAAGTTCTTGACTGCTTTTGATACCTTGTGGTTCATTGCTACTTTCACTTGAAACAATTTTAAACTTTGGGTTATATTCCAATAGTTTTTTCCATTTTTCAGAACTTTCCTTGGTAGGTTCTTCCCTAATAATAGTTTGTTTCATTTTATCTTAAGGAATTGTATATACATTCTCAAGATTCTATTCAACTTGAATTGTTTCATTTTTAGCAGCAGGATCAATTTCCTCTTCATTTCCTTCAGTGGTTTAAACTGAAAAATATATTCTAAATTTAAATATTTACTGCTTTTGAAATGATAATGAATATATAAAGTTATTTCCCCAATAATAGGAAATTCTGCATAATATACAACACTTATTTATAGTTATTGTAGGGTTCATCTGCATTTATTCTTTTTAAATGCATGTTTCCTCAAATGTTATGAATAAGTGTAGATATATCGGCAAATATTATGAATAAGTATAGTATATCAGAGAATAATTCAGAAAATTACCAAATAAGGTTTTGTTTGTTTTGGATCATTTGCTGTAGCAACATTTTCATCTTCATTTTACTTTGCCTCATCTTGGTTTTCTTCGTCATTCAAATTACTTTCATCAACATTCTTATCTTGGTCAGTTTGCTTTATTTCATCTTCCTTCTTTTCTTCATCATCATCCTTTTCTTTTTCTTCCTCATCATCTTTCTTCTTTTCTTCTTCATTTTTATCCATTGCATTTTCATTTTTTCTCCTGGCTCAACACTTTGAACCATTTTTAGTTCCTCTTTTGCAATATTTGAAACATCTTCTTCTACATCATCTTCATCTTCTTCTTCAATACTTTCATCATCTGCTTCATCATCTTCTTCCTCTTCTTCTTCATCATCTTTTTCCTCTTCTTCATCATCTTCTTCCTTATCAGCAATTTTCTTTCTCTGTACTTCAAATTGTTTAAAAGCATTGTCACTTTCACTTTCTTCACTTTCTTCAACTTCTTCACTTCCAGAGGAATAATCTTCAGTACCACTTACTTCTTGTAAGGGTAGAGTCATTATATCAGAATTAGTGGAAGAAATATCTTTTTCGTATTTACTTAGTTTCTTTTTCAAGCGAGCACTCTAATTTTGAAGGCTTTTGTTGTCCATTTCTAGCCTTTGAATTATTTCTTTGTATTTTTTCTCTTTTTCTTTGTATATTTTTTCATATTCATTACCTTTTTCTAAAGCATCTTTTAATATGTCTATTTGTTTCCCTTGAATATCCTGAAACAAAGAGTTAAAACATATTTGTTTAGTAGCTTCAGAACTTATTAGTAATAATTGCATATGAAACAACAAGTATTACAAAATATTGCATATATTTGTGCATTTTTTTGTGGAGTATATAACTCAGCAATTAAGAAATTATTCTCATTATTTTCATTCTATTCTGCAAGTATGTTTTATAAGTGCAGATTTGTCAACAAAAATTATATATTATTGCAGATATGTCTACAAGTATTGTTGATAACTGTAGTTATATATGAAAGTATGTTTTTTTAATTGCAGATATGCCTACAAGTATAATAGATTATTTCAGATTTGTCTGCAAGTATTTCTATTAATTGCAGTTATATCTCAAATATGTCTTGTATTTGCAAATATGTTTGCAACTATTGCTGATAATTGCAGTTATATCTCATATATGTCTTGTATCTGTAGATATATCTGCATATATACTGAATAACATCTTTCTTCAAATATTTTCCAAATTTTGCAAATTCTATTGTTATATTTGTAGACTTAAAGATTTGTATCTCATTGTCAGTAGCATAATCGGTTTAAGCTTTGAAATGTTCCATTTTCCAACTAATGGGTATGCAATGTTGTATTCAGATTTAACTGACTTTAGCACTTGAGACTTTTCAGAAATCCACCACTGAAACGAAAATATTTAATATCAAAAAATATATATATAAATACTTTGGCATCTTATGTATTTAAGTTGAAATATCATACCAATAATAATGTTACACAAGTTGTGATTTTTCTTGGCTTGTCAACATATTTTTCTACTTGATCCATAAAATGTTTATGAATTGTTTTGGGCCATGAAATCAGGGACATTTTTGCATTACATACACAATATGGAACCATGTTCCATGATACATTTGAGTTTGAATTTGATACAAGAAATGTTGCAACCAAATATAATAGGTGAAGCTTTGCTGTGTCTTGCTCTGTAGTTCCTTTAATTGCAGAAAATAATTGTTGCTCTATCCTTTTCTTGTTTACATTGGCATCTCCTTTAAAATGTCTGCTGATGAAAGAGATATACTCATTGTCACTTTTATCTTCCTTTTTAATATGGCCGGATGTTTTGAACAATTGACCCGTTGTAGGAACATCAACTAATTGTGCAATATCAAGCTCTGAAAATGTAATTTTCTGATCCCCGAACTCAAAATATCTCAAATGTTTTCTATAGTTTCTGATGATTATATCAATAGAGGTCGAGGTTTTGGTTGTTTCCTGAACTGAAATTATTCCATTATAAATCATTTCAATAAAAATGTAGAAAGGTAAACTTTCAAGATATTTTTTGTGAGAATTCCTAAGCAAATTTTCCTTTCTAATCCTCACCATCAGTTCAAGAAACGGCTTCAGACTGTTTCTATAGTTTTCTTGTTTATTAGGAAAATTTGTTGCTTCAGTTGTTTTCCTCTTTTTGTTCTTTTATTGTTATCTTTTTCAGATTCCACAATAGTTTGAATAGGAATAACGGATATTTCTTCCGTAACCTTTTCTTCTTCTTCGATTCCTTTTTGAGTAATTTTCTGCATTAATGTACAGAAAATTCTTAGATATTTGGAAACAATATTAACAAATAATATTTGCATGTATTTATGCACTTTTTTGAATTATTGCATTAGTTTTTTGAACTATGGCTGATAAATAAGCATTAATCAGTAAAATTGCAGAGATAGATGCAACTATTCCCAATAACTGTTGAGTAAGTAATTGCAGACAAACAATTCTGCAATTATTATGAATAATTGCAATGACAGATGATAATAAGTGATATTTAGTGAATAAGTGCTGATAAATATGCAATTATTATAAATAATTCCAAAGTAACATGAAATTAATCTTTACAATTTAATTGTTTGCATTCATTCAATACTTTACATAATTGCTGTTATTTTCTCAACAATTTTGATTAATTGTAGACTATTCTGCAATTATTCGTATTTTTTTGGAAATATGTTGCAATTTTTTAGACAATTGCTTATTATATGCATTCAATTTTCCATATAGTTGGCTTCATTTCTTCAACTTATTTTATTAATTGCGGACTATTCTGCAATTATTATTAATTTTTGGAAATATGTCTGCAATTTTCCAGATACTTACTTGCATGCATTCAATTTCCATTGAATTTATGTTCTTTCTTCAATTATTTTGATTAATTGTAGATTATACTGCAATTATTTATATTTTTGAAATATGTGTGTAATTTTCTAGATAATTGCTTATGTGCATTCTATTTTCTGTATAATTAATGTAATTTCTTTAACTATTTTGATTAATTGTAGATTAATCTGCAATTATTCATATTTTTTTGGAACTATACTGCAGTTTACACGTTCTAGCTTGCATGCATGGATTTTTAGGTAATTGTTGAATCTTCTTCAGTTATTTTGTTTAATTGCAGAATTTTCTGCAATTTTTTTTTATTTTTTTGGGTATCATCTTGCAATCTTGCAGATTCTTGCTTACATATATAATTTCATAAATAATATTATGTATATGTGCGAATAACATGAATTGAGCTATCAATGAATCCTTAAAACAAATCGATCGATTATAATTGAAAATAAATCGATTTCAAGAAGAAAATTAGGCGATTACCTTTGATTTCGCCATTTTAGCTGATTCCATCTTCTTCACTTCGCTCTTCTTTTCCAGTCATTTTGATTTCATCCTCGGTGTTTAAATTTCCTTCGCTTACGAATTTGTATTTCAAGAATTAATCTTATGCTTTGACAAATGTCGATGTAGGAAGTTCGAGGGTTTTGGGTTTTGTATTCAGCCAGCGTAAGGGTATTTTTGGAAACTAAGTACGTAAATTCAAAAATAGGGATGTCTGTTACAACTTTGTTTCGTGAAAGATGTTTTGTGCTTTTTAAACTTTAACAAGGATGTGCGCTAAACTTACCCAATTTAAATTCCAACATATCCTTTTATTTTGATTACATTCTTATATTAAATCAACTATTACCTTATGAATATAACTAACATTAGTTTACATTTTATTACATTCATATTCTACAGTTATCATCTTCACTCATATTAACTGCAATATTTAATTACATTAATTTCACATTGATTTCCCAATTAATTTCAAACGGATTAAATAATAAGGTGATAAGTAAATCAATTGTTACAACTTAGTAATTTAAACATATTTCAAAATTTATTGTTTACAAATAAAGGTTACTGTAACGACCCTGAATTTTGAACAAATTAAATTGGGAATATTTAATTAATTTTAAATATTTGAACGATGATTTAATTTGAATCCCCGATATAACTCTGATTTTGGCGATTAAATTTTAAAATTTAATCTATTGAACGGGATAAAAATTTATATCTTTAGTTTAGAGCCGACTAAAAATATTTCAAAGGCTTAGGAAATTTATATTGATAATACTGAAGACAATGAAAGCTTCAGAAATTGATTTGGAAACAATCTGTTCAGTTTTGAAATTAAATCGTTTAAATTGAATTAAAAAAATAGCCGTCCGAGGGACAGTCTCGGAATTCGACGAAACCACTTCCATTGGGTCCGTAACGTTGAATTATTGTTGGATTCCAAATTTCGTATTTTTCGGGATTGTTATATGAGCGTACGACGTTTAAACGCGTTGAAAATTAAGGTGAATTCGATTGAAATTTAAAATTTAAACTGGTCAAAATCTTTACACTGTAGCTCCTTATATCACGCCGAAGACCACGAAGTTTATCGTGCAAACCCATCTTCTCGTTCAAATCAAAGCATGGCCGCTCACGTTCATTCTTCAGTTTTCAATTCAAAATCAAATAAAGACAATGGCTTCACTCCTTTCCCCTATTCAAAAGAAAATAAACCTGTTCATTTCTCGTTCAAAGCAATCGATTTCATTTCAAATTGAATCGAACGGAACTAGAGCTCGTTCGAGAGCGACAGTCGTGGGTTCAGGCAATCTTCGATCGAAAGGGGAGTTCGCGACTTGTTCGCGCGCGAGGAGTATTCACGTTGGGATGGTGGCGATCTAGGGCACGGCAGCGACGACTCGAGGAAGGTTTCGCGTTCGACAGTTAAGGGCTTGGAGCTCGACTTACTCGAATTCGATCGTGGAAGCATTCAGGTGGTTCGCGAGTTCGTCACGACATGGAGATGGACTTGGGGCGGCTCGCGATTGAAGTGGGGAGGGAGTTGTTCGAACGCGAGGTTCGGTCATCGGCGCGATGGTGGCCATGGCAGATTGATTTTGGGGTTATCGCGAGCTCATTCGCAAGATTGGCAGTGGCGACGTTGGGCTCTGGAGATGATGTTCGTCGACGGCGTGGTTGTGGGTCAATACGCATGGGTTAGGTCACGGTTGATTTTGGGCAATTCGAGCAGCGAACTGATGGTGGTCGACGAAATCTTCGAGTTCAGATTCTTATAGCAGTAAGATATAACCCACATCGATTTTAATTCTATGTCTATCTAATATAAGTATAGATATTCGAAATAATAATAACTGCAAGGTATACTCATTTCAATTTAAATGTGATAATATGTGTAAAAGACTGTAAGGTATTAACAATTTTGTTTTAAGAAAAACTTGCTGGTTAATAATTGAATTATCAGAAATTTAACAGTAAAGCAATTTATGTTGAAAGGGAACAAATTTTATATACACATAGTTTGTATGTTACAGTAAAACAGATATTTTGAAGAATTTATAAAGGTTTGATTTTTAATATATATATATATATAGAAAGTATTTTATCTTTGGAAGATGTAAGGATTTAAGTGAATATAAATCTTCGTGTTAAATCAATCTATAAGAAGAAAGAAATTTGTTTAGAAATTAAAAGTATTGGTTTAAGAATTTATATTTATTACCTTAAGATTTTAAAAGGGTATTCGGTTTAATTTAATGGATTAATAAGAGGAAATTTGTTTTATAGAATAAATTAATTGATTAGTTTAAAAATTTAAATTTTTAGGTTAAATAAAATCATTGGTTAATGAAAATTTTCAAAATGAAAATTGGTTATTCGATTATCTCAAATATTAACAAATTGTATAATATTTATACAAGGTTAAAAATGGAAGAAAACAAACTGAGGTGAAAATGGATGGCAAATTTAAAAGCTAAGGTGAGATCTTCTCACTCAGATTTATAATTGAATTGCAGTTATTGATTGATTTGTTTGAATGTGCTATTAGATATGATAGGATATATCTATATATATAGCAGTATATACATATTGGCATATGTATATATTGGATTGATGATTTCCCGCCTCGTATAGCGGATGAGACCCTATTGCGCCGTTAGTAAGCGGATTTATAAAAACCCATATACCGCGATAATTCCGTACTGGAGCGGAATTGGTATTGTGCTAACGTCTGTGGATGCAGGGAAACAGGTTGGAGGGATCCAACTGGATTCCTCACCAGTAGTTATTTATTTTACAGATATTGTGATGTATTCTGTTATCATATGATGATATATGATATTTGACTGTTGTGATGGACTGATTGGTGTTGTGACATCATTGGATTCAGTTTTGAAGTTTAAAAATAACGACTTTTATTTTAAAAAGATTTTAAAGTGATTTTTGAAAAGTAGACGTTTATCGAATTTATGAATTGATTTATTTCAGAAAAATAAACGTCTAGAATTTTAAAGTTATAAGAGTTAAGATTTTTGGTGAAATATAACCAAAGTGTGATTTTTGAAATGAAAGTTGACTTAATTGTAAAATGGGTTAAATTGAGATTTTAAAGTATTATAAAAGATGTACAGAAAAATTGATGTATTTATCAATTAAAATTTTTGGAATTTTAAAACGAGTTTTTATAGGTGAAGATATGAATCTTATAGAATTTTAAAATTGTGAAGATATGAAATTTATAGATGTATAAATTGTGAAGTTAAAATGAATGAAATTGTAGAATGGAAGGTTTATAAGAAATTAACTTATAAATTGGGTTTTTGCCTTCAAATGAAATATGGATCGAATTTGTTAATAAAGGAGATTTACAAATCAAAGTTGTTATAAAATAGAAATAGAATTTATAAACGTTGTTTATAAATTCGAAATCAGTGGAATTTGAGAAATTAAATATGTAAGATTTTTAAAGAAGATATATTCGCGATTTTGGATAGCGAATTTTTATTTAAAATAAAATGTGTAGAAAATAGTGAAATGAAATTAGTGAAGTATATTCACGATTTTGGACAGTGAATATATTGTTAAGTAAAATGGATTCATTTTTGAAGAAGTGATATTAAAAATGAAGTTAAACATTTTTAAAGATGTTTTAAAATGTATTGTGAATCGAAATCATAGATTTCAACATTCATTGTTGAAATAGACGTTTTCGATAAATAAGGAAATGATGGACTATAACACTGTTGTTATAGTAAATGATTTTCGAAAGGAAATGTTTTATATAGTATTGGGATTTATATATCGATCTAAATTTCGAATCCCTATACTAGTGATTTTGAGTCGTCGTAACGATGTTTTACGTAGCATTCGTTTTGACTCAAATAAAATTTGTGAAAAAGAATGGTTTCCTTAAAGAATGAAATGTATACTTAATTTTGATTTAAGTATAACGAATATTTTCAAATGTTGAAAATAAAAGATTTGTGGAACACTTATTATTAAATAAGTATGGAATGTTTTCCAAAATGAAATGAGACGTTTTGAGATTTTATCTTCTTAAAGATAAATCGAAAATGAATATTTGAAAACGATTGAAAATCGAATATCAGTAGATATTCGAAAATATAAATTCAATATGGAATTTATAAAAGAAAGGGAAGTTGTTTAAAAATAAAAGTTGATTTATTTTTGAAGTGTGGATATTTTATATCTAGTAAAGATATTTTTTTGAAAATAAATAATTTGGAAAATTATTTGGAATCTGATGATGTTGCGCATCTTTATCGATAGTTAAATAACCGACTATCGATAATTACTTTTAGATAGGTATTTGTGTGAATTGTATGGATTTGAATGCCACACTTAGTTTTGAATAATCGCTCACTATTCGGGTTAGCCGGGAAAGGACCATGGGGTCGTATAACCCATTCCGAATATGTGATACGTCGTTATGAATCGCATTTGAAGACCGGTGTTGAAGACCGGATATTTTCGAAAACGGAAGGATTACCGTCGAGTTACTCTACATCGACTGATCTTCGATTTAGAGGTTTTATCACCCTTAGTGACGGGAAGTCCGGACGTGATTAGAAAATTATCCGGAAATGCAAGGGCTTCGTGAGAAGTGCCTTCGGTTCTGTTCGATCCCGGAATAGACTTGTATGGATTGTGTGTCTGACGTTACAATTTGAGATATAAAGCTGATTTCTTTCAAATACATTTCTGTTGGTGGCGGAGAATTTATTCTCTTAGCTTAACACCCTTCTCTGAGACGTACGAGCTCAGAGGTTATGTAGTTGAAATTTATCAGCGATATATCCCAATTTGGTAACGTGGCATACTGAGTGTTGCTGTGAAATGATCAGTGTTTGATCATTTGTGATATGATCATTTGTTTGATCTTATATCTTTGTGATCATAGGTTGATCATTTTGTTTGACCCGAAGCAGGGCTTTTTTTGAGAAAGCGTAGCTTTGTGGACGAGACTTCGTCGAGCCTCACACCCCGGAAATGGTCAAAACAGGAAGGATGCAGCAAGGTTCTAGGGAGTAGCGCCCCTTAGTGTATGTCATTCCTTCTGGATAAAGGTGGTATCATGGTATGGAGCCCAGATACTTAACCTCTGTGGTTACTGCATTATTATTATCTATGTGGTTTGTTACGAATCGGGGATCCTCGGGAAGATCGGTGACGATCGGGGGATGGCATACGCGTGTCAGTAGTTACCTATTTTTGCAGAGGTAACCCGGCCTTGTGTTGGCAGAGATCCGGTTAGGTTCTCGGGTCGTCTATTCCAGGGACGTACCCATCGTGGAGAGGAAGTTCCTTAGCCTGACCATTTGTTGGAAATCCAAGGAAACAATACGAGCCTTTACGATTTCAATTGTATAACCTGTCTCCTCAGGAGGCAGCTATAGCAGGCATAATATAATGGTACCTATGCTGGCTAAGATTTATATTCTACTTTCGAAATGATTTCTACACTATGCACTAATAATAATATCCAAAATGATTTGATTTTTTTGCGTAGTAAGCATCTTTGACTAACATAAGAAGAAATCTCCTCCAAGTCTGCGTTTGCATTGTGTGTGTGGTGGGAGGTCTTATGGTAGTTTCATTTTCCAAAAGCATTGCGAATTGACTTTAAAATTATTCTGTTGTTTATTTTAAAGATAAACTGTTTTACGATCTCACACCAGTCACCATGACTGACTCGGAGTTTATTGTTCCCTTCTAAACTCTGGGTGCCCACAAATTTCCACACGGGCAGTCTAGAGTTAGATTATCAGGATATTCTGGATATTCTGGAGCTTAGGAAGCAAGCTGGATGGCGAGACGTAGTATTTGTATCTGATAGTATCTTTTCCGTTGTGTATTCTGTATGAGGACAAGTTTATATAACTGTCCATTGTTGTATATTGACTCTGATGATTGATGTATGTATAAAATGAAATAGTTCTTTGTTTTAAAGATTATTCATTTATCTATTATATATTGTTCCGCTGCGATGTGTAAGATTCTGATATTGTTCTATTTCTGTTGCTGTTCTGTTGTTCTTCTTCTTCCTTTCTTCTCTTTTTCTTCTATCTTTCCTTCTACCTCTTTTTCTTCTATTTCTTCTTTCTAAACCCTCACTATTGGAGTTTCCGGTACTCGATTTCTCGGTAGTCGATAAAGTGAGTATCGATGTCGAATTTTCGAAAGTCGAAAATTCCGGGATGTGACAAAGTGGTATCAGAGCATATGGTTAAGCGACAACCCTGCTCTGTTGGGTGTTACTCATTAGAGATAGAGTCGGTAGTACTCTAGAATGAGTTTGAGTGTAATAATAGATACGAGCGCGTATTTGTTATTTGAATATAAAATTGTTTTGTATTGTGATGATTGGTTTATTGAGTGGTATATGAACCTTCGTCGACACAGTCTTGCAAAACTGTATCGAAGGGGTTTCTAAACACTTGAATAGAACAATTCGGCACAGTATTGTTTTGAATAGGGTAAATGAAATAATTTTACCCAAAACTATTTTGTATAGAAAAGAAATGTTTTCTATGAAATATTATAGTATATGGTTGCATGGATGTTAGAAGTGATAATATTAATCTATTACTATTGAAATTGAATAAGAAATTGAAATCGTAACTCCAAAGTTAAGAAATAAATCCATATACAAATGAAATTTAAGAATGTAAATTATAGATGTGAATTGTAATTTAAAACGGAATTCCAGAAAAGTATTTGGAAATGTTTTGAAAAGAATCTGAAAATTTTGGAGATTTGAAAAGTTTAAAATCTTTTTAATTTGAAAATGAATTTCGAAGGTTTTGAAAAATATTTTGAAGAGATGAAAGCTCTAAACTCTTTTCGGTCGCTGGAAAATAATTCCGATGATGATCGCGACATCACCGGTGTTCATTTTTGGGTTTCCAAAAGAGAAATTGCTGCCAAATTGTTTTAAATGGAAGTTGTTCGGAAAATTGGATTTTGTTTTGGAAATTCAAAAGATAATTTGATTTGTTTTCAAAATGATTTTGAAATATTGGTAAGACTCTGGGATACCATATTTATGAAATATTATGAAGTTGATAACTTGTAAAGTTAAATAAATGTAAGTACAAGTGAATCAATTGTGATTTAATGAAAGCGAAATTGAAAGTTAAATTAGTGAAATTAAACCTTGAATTGTGAACTAAATGAAAGAATGGTTCGAAATTTCAAATAAATTCAAGTAAGTAGAAATAAATTTCAAATGAACGGAATTTACAATTGTAAGTGAATGAAAATGAAACTGAAAGTTGAAATTCATTTCGAATTTGTAAGCAATAAATTGAATTGAATAATTGTAAATGAAAGATGAATTAAAATTCGTATGGAAATTGGAAATCCAGTTTAAATGTAAGTAGATTTAACCGAAGTAGAATTAAAATAAATTGAATTGATATCAATTTGAATTAGTAATTGGAACTAATTTAAGATAGTGCAGTTGTAAATGACAGATAATTGATAAAATTCAATATTTCAGAATTGAAAGTAAATTGAATCCAAATTTAGTTGAAATGGTAAACTAAATTCAAATAAAATTTGAAATGTAAAATTGAAGATAATGGATATAACTTCAACAGTGAAGTAAAGATGATATAAACAGTTTATATTGGAAAATTTTGTAATAGAATTTGCAAAATGGTTTGAATATGTAACTAGATATCATGGCTAGTAGGATATACAGGTGTTATAAAGGAATTTGGAATTTGATTTCGAAGATAATTTGAATTGCTCGAAAAAGGTACGTATTTGAATTATAATATGAGTTTTTGATGATTTCTCTCTAGCCGCTTGGCTTTTTCTTTTTCTTTTTGAAATCTGAGAGTCCGTAGGGACGTTTTGTAGTCGTGCCGTATTAGCCGCGCAAAGGAGACGCTGGCGAAATTTTTCGAAAATTTCGAGTGTTAGAAAATTTTTGAGAAATTTTGAAAGTTTAAATTTGAATTTGAATTTAAATTTGAATTTTGAAGTTAAACAATGCTGTTTGAAACTTATAATTGAAGTTGGAAAGTTAGTTGAATGATAACGAATCTTTAGTAGAAGATTGGTTGTGATAAATTGATAAAACTATTGATTGTGAAAGATAGTAGACCAGTTAAGGACCTTTCTTCCTAACTTGTAATTTCGAGGGCGAAATTCTTTTAAGGGGGGAAGTCTGTAACGACCCTGAATTTTGAACAAATTAAATTGGGAATATTTAATTAATTTTAAATATTTGAACGATGATTTAATTTGAATCCCCGATATAACTCTGATTTTGGCGATTAAATTTTAAAATTTAATCTATTGAACGGGATAAAAATTTATATCTTCAGTTTAGAGCCGACTAAAAATATTTCAAAGGCTTAGGAAATTTATATTGATAATACTGAAGACAATGAAAGCTTCAGAAATTGATTTGGAAACAATCTGTTCAGTTTTGAAATTAAATCGTTTAAATTGAATTAAAAAAATAGCCGTCCGAGGGACAGTCTCGGAATTCGACGAAACCAGTTCCATTGGGTCCGTAACGTTGAATTATTGTTGGATTCCAAATTTCGTATTTTTCGGGATTGTTATATGAGCGTACGACGTTTAAACGCGTTGAAAATTAAGGTGAATTCGATTGAAATTTAAAATTTAAACTGGTCAAAATCTTTACACTGTAGCTCCTTATATCACGCCGAAGACCACGAAGTTTATCGTGCAAACCCATCTTCTCGTTCAAATCAAAGCATGGCCGCTCACGTTCATTCTTCAGTTTTCAATTCAAAATCAAATAAAGACAATGGCTTCACTCCTTTCCCCTATTCAAAAGAAAATAAACCTGTTCATTTCTCGTTCAAAGCAATCGATTTCATTTCAAATTGAATCGAACGGAACTAGAGCTCGTTCGAGAGCGACAGTCGTGGGTTCAGGCAATCTTCGATCGAAAGGGGAGTTCACGACTTGTTCGCGCGCGAGGAGTATTCACGTTGGGATGGTGGCGATCTAGGGCACGACAGCGACGACTCGAGGAAGGTTTCGCGTTCGACAGTTAAGGGCTTGGAGCTCGACTTACTCGAATTCGATCGTGGAAGCATTCAGGTGGTTCGCGAGTTCGTCACGACATGGAGATGGACTTGGGGCGGCTCGCGATTGAAGTGGGGAGGGAGTTGTTCGAACGCGAGGTTCGGTCATCGGCGCGATGGTGGCCATGGCAGATTGATTTTGGGGTTATCGCGAGCTCATTCGCAAGATTGGCAGTGGCGACGTTGGGCTCTGGAGATGATGTTCGTCGACGGCGTGGCTGTGGGTCAATACGCATGGGTTAGGTCACGGTTGATTTTGGGCAATTCGAGCAGCGAACTGATGGTGGTCGACGAAATCTTCGAGTTCAGATTCTTATAGCAGTAAGATATAACCCACCTCGATTTTAATTCTATGTCTATCTAATATAAGTATAGATATTCGAAATAATAATAACTGCAAGGTATACTCATTTCAATTTAAATGTGATAATATGTGTAAAAGACTGTAAGGTATTAACAATTTTGTTTTAAGAAAAACTTGCTGGTTAATAATTGAATTATCAGAAATTTAACAGTAAAGCAATTTATATTGAAAGGGAACAAATTTTATATACACATAGTTTGTATGTTACAGTAAACAGATATTTTGAAGAATTTATAAAGGTTTGATTTTTAATATATATATATATAGAAAGTATTTTATCTTTGGAAGATGTAAGGATTTAAGTGAATATAAATCTTCGTGTTAAATCAATCTATAAGAAGAAAGAAATTTGTTTAGAAATTAAAAGTATTGGTTTAAGAATTTATATTTATTACCTTAAGATTTTAAAAGGGTATTCGGTTTAATTTAATGGATTAATAAGAGGAAATTTGTTTTATAGAATAAATTAATTGATTAGTTTAAAAATTTAAATTTTTAGGTTAAATAAAATCATTGGTTAATGAAAATTTTCAAAATGAAAATTGGTTATTCGATTATCTCAAATATTAACAAATTGTATAATATTTATACAAGGTTAAAAATGGAAGAAAACAAACTGAGGTGAAAATGGATGGCAAATTTAAAAGCTAAGGTGAGATCTTCTCACTCAGATTTATAATTGAATTGCAGTTATTGATTGATTTGTTTGAATGTGCTATTAGATATGATAGGATATATCTATATATATAGCAGTATATACATATTGGCATATGTATATATTGGATTGATGATTTCCCGCCTCGTATAGCGGATGAGACCCTATTGCGCCGTTAGTAAGCGGATTTATAAAAACCCATATACCGCGATAATTCCGTACTGGAGCGGAATTGGTATTGTGCTAACGTCTGTGGATGCAGGGAAACAGGTTGGAGGGATCCAACTGGATTCCTCACCAGTAGTTATTTATTTTACAGATATTGTGATGTATTCTGTTATCATATGATGATATATGATATTTGACTGTTGTGATGGACTGATTGGTGTTGTGACATCATTGGATTCAGTTTTGAAGTTTAAAAATAACGACTTTTATTTTAAAAAGATTTTAAAGTGATTTTTGAAAAGTAGACGTTTATCGAATTTTTGAATTGATTTATTTCAGAAAAATAAATGTCTAGAATTTTAAAGTTATAAGAGTTAAGATTTTTGGTGAAATATAACCAAAGTGTGATTTTTGAAATGAAAGTTGACTTAATTGTAAAATGGGTTAAATTGAGATTTTAAAGTATTATAAAAGATGTACAGAAAAATTGATGTATTTATCAATTAAAATTTTTGGAATTTTAAAACGAGTTTTTATAGGTGAAGATATGAATCTTATAGAATTTTAAAATTGTGAAGATATGAAATTTATAGATGTATAAATTGTGAAGTTAAAATGAATGAAATTGTAGAATGGAAGGTTTATAAGAAATTAACTTATAAATTGGGTTTTTGCCTTCAAATGAAATATGGATCGAATTTGTTAATAAAGGAGATTTACAAATCAAAGTTGTTATAAAATAGAAATAGAATTTATAAACGTTGTTTATAAATTCGAAATCAGTGGAATTTGAGAAATTAAATATGTAAGATTTTTAAAGAAGATATATTCGCGATTTTGGATAGCGAATTTTTATTTAAAATAAAATGTGTAGAAAATAGTGAAATGAAATTAGTGAAGTATATTCACGATTTTGGACAGTGAATATATTGTTAAGTAAAATGGATTCATTTTTGAAGAAGTGATATTAAAAATGAAGTTAAACATTTTTAAAGATGTTTTAAAATGTATTGTGAATCGAAATCATAGATTTCAACATTCATTGTTGAAATAGACGTTTTCGAGAAATAAGGAAATGATGGACTATAACACTGTTGTTATAGTAAATGATTTCCGAAAGGAAATGTTTTATATAGTATTGGGATTTATATATCTATCTAAATTTCGAATCCCTATACTAGTGATTTTGAGTCGTCGTAACGATGTTTTACGTAGCATTCGTTTTGACTCAAATAAAATTTGTGAAAAAGAATGGTTTCCTTAAAGAATGAAATGTATACTTAATTTTGATTTAAGTATAACGAATATTTTCAAATGTTGAAAATAAAAGATTTGTGGAACACTTATTATTAAATAAGTATGGAATGTTTTCCAAAATGAAATGAGACGTTTTGAGATTTTATCTTCTTAAAGATAAATCGAAAATGAATATTTGAAAACGATTGAAAATCGAATATCAGTAGATATTCGAAAATATAAATTCAATATGGAATTTATAAAAGAAAGGGAAGTTGTTTAAAAATAAAAGTTGATTTATTTTTGAAGTGTGGATATTTTATATCTAGTAAAGATATTTTTTTGAAAATAAATAATTTGGAAAATTATTTGGAATCTGATGATGTTGCGCATCTTTATCGATAGTTAAATAACCGACTATCGATAATTACTTTTAGATAGGTATTTGTGTGAATTGTATGGATTTGAATGCCACACTTAGTTTTGAATAATCGCTCACTATTCGGGTTAGCCGGGAAAGGACCATGGGGTCGTATAACCCATTCCGAATATGTGATACGTCGTTATGAATCGCATTTGAAGACCGGTGTTGAAGACCGGATATTTTCGAAAACGGAAGGATTACCGTCGAGTTACTCTACATCGACTGATCTTCGATTTAGAGGTTTTATCACCCTTAGTGACGGGAAGTCCGGACGTGATTAGAAAATTATCCGGAAATGCAAGGGCTTCGTGAGAAGTGCCTTCGGTTCTGTTCGATCCCGGAACAGACTTGTATGGATTGTGTGTCTGACGTTACAATTTGAGATATAAAGCTGATTTCTTTCAAATACATTTCTGTTGGTGGCGGAGAATTTATTCTCTTAGCTTAACACCCTTCTCTGAGACGTACGAGCTCAGAGGTTATGTAGTTGAAATTTATCAGCGATATATCCCAATTTGGTAACGTGGCATACTGAGTGTTGCTGTGAAATGATCAGTGTTTGATCATTTGTGATATGATCATTTGTTTGATCTTATATCTTTGTGATCATAGGTTGATCATTTTGTTTGACCCGAAGCAGGGCTTTTTTTGAGAAAGCGTAGCTTTGTGGACGAGACTTCGTCGAGCCTCACACCCCGGAAATGGTCAAAACAGGAAGGATGCAGCAAGGTTCTAGGGAGTAGCGCCCCTTAGTGTATGTCATTCCTTCTGGATAAAGGTGGTATCATGGTATGGAGCCCAGATACTTAACCTCTGTGGTTACTGCATTATTATTATCTATGTGGTTTGTTGCGAATCGGGGATCCTCGGGAAGATCGGTGACGATCGGGGGATGGCATACGCGTGTCAGTAGTTACCTATTTTTGCAGAGGTAACCCGGCCTTGTGTTGGCAGAGATCCGGTTAGGTTCTCGGGTCGTCTATTCCAGGGACGTACCCATCGTGGAGAGGAAGTTCCTTAGCCTGACCATTTGTTGGAAATCCAAGGAAACAATACGAGCCTTTACGATTTCAATTGTATAACCTGTCTCCTCAGGAGGCAGCTATAGCAGGCATAATATAATGGTACCTATGCTGGCTAAGATTTATATTCTACTTTCGAAATGATTTCTACACTATGCACTAATAATAATATCCAAAATGATTTGATTTTTTTGCGTAGTAAGCATCTTTGACTAACATAAGAAGAAATCTCCTCCAAGTCTGCGTTTGCATTGTGTGTGTGGTGGGAGGTCTTATGGTAGTTTCATTTTCCAAAAGCATTGCGAATTGACTTTAAAATTATTCTGTTGTTTATTTTAAAGATAAACTGTTTTACGATCTCACACCAGTCACCATGACTGACTCGGAGTTTATTGTTCCCTTCTAAACTCTGGGTGCCCACAAATTTCCACACGGGCAGTCTAGAGTTAGATTATCAGGATATTCTGGAGCTTAGGAAGCAAGCTGGATGGCGAGACGTAGTATTTGTATCTGATAGTATCTTTTCCGCTGTGTATTATGTATGAGGACAAGTTTATATAACTGTCCATTGTTGTATATTGACTCTGATGATTGATGTATGTATAAAATGAAATAGTTCTTTGTTTTAAAGATTATTCATTTATCTATTATATATTGTTCCGCTGCGATGTGTAAGATTCTGATATTGTTCTATTTCTGTTGCTGTTCTGTTGTTCTTCTTCTTCCTTTCTTCTCTTTTTCTTCCATCTTTCCTTCTACCTCTTTTTCTTCTATTTCTTCTTTCTAAAACCCTCACTATTGGAGTTTCCGGTACTCGATTTCTCGGCAGTCGATAAAGTGAGTATCGATGTCGAATTTTCGAAAGTCGAAAATTCCGGGATGTGACAGTTACTAAATCTATGTACTAAATAATTGGTTTCCTATTGGATGTTAAACCAACCAAATTAACTAACATTGATTTCTCTTTTTAATACAACATTTAATTTATTCCTTATTAACCTTGCAATTACAATTGATTGGAATTACATTAAAGTAGATGTCAATTACATTCAATCAATCTTGTTAAATTATAATCTGCTAATTTTGTTCATTAATAAATCATAAATTTTAATTTCTCACAATATTAAATTCCAAAATCTTATTAAATTTAATATTTTTAATTATCAAAAATATGGGTCGTTACAGAATCATTCTGACTTGTAACTTGGGAGATATGGATCAATCTTGGTTGAACTTGGATTACGCAGTAGAACATGCCAACATTTTTTAGGACTTGGCAAATACGGTCGGCCAATAACGATCGGCTAAACTCTAAAGGCAACTTTAGGACTCACGATCATTTTTGTAAGTCTCAATCTTCATTTTGTTGATGCCCTGGAAGTTTCAAATGAATTGGCCTTGTGAATCTCAATATATTGAGCGTTCTCCGATAATTTGAAATGTTTTATGGATTGTTTTTGATCGATCCATGCAAATCCTTGCTTCATCCGTAACTCGAGCATATGAACTTCGATCGACCCCAAATTTGAAATAAAACTTCACTGGGCCATGCTAGTTACTCCATGCCGACTGCACCTCGATTGGGTTTTGATCCAAATCTTCCCGACCATCGTCTATAATACTGTATGTAATTGATTCCCAAGGCTGTTGACCATTCGTTCCTAGCCAAGTCGATGATATCATGGCCTCGTCAAAAGGTGGGATAACATTTGCCCCACAAAGTACATCTTGTATCATACATAACGTTCTTTGAATTGTCGCAAGCTATAATCATCTGAAAGAAACTCATATGTCCTTCCGTTGAGCCGTTTTCTCGTCGAAGGTCATATTTTCCTTATTCATCGTGATTATTGGTCGATTCCCAATAGTATAAACATGGGATCACAACTTGTTAACAACCATCTTGCTTTGACTCTAGCAATTTCTAAGCTCCAGCAACTTAGCATAAGTTCTCCTCTGGTTGACTCTAAGTGACTATTCAGTTTTTTATCGATTTCAAAAAATTAAATTTTAAAACTATACTTGTACGTATATGTGTATGCACCTGACTCCCGATCATGATTACACGTTCCCGAGTCGTTGTCAAATTTATAGAGATAACTTTCTATAAACAGTTTCTACAAGTCATCATTCTTTCAAGCATGTTCGCTTCCTCTCTTTATTTATCCTCTCCTTTTTTATAATCCATAATCCTCCTTTTTCTTAGAAGATAAATCTCAAACCCTCATGATTATGAAAATGATCGGCATACGCTAGGTTATGGAACGATCAAAATAAGGCTTGGAGATGGATCGATCGACATAAGGCGTGGAGATGGATCGATCGGCATGAGGCTTGGATAGGGGATGATCGACATAATCTTTGGGCGTGGGACGATCGGCTAAATCTTTTAAACCTAAAACGATCGGCTAAATCTCTTTCCTGTATAAGCCTCGACACTTAAGCCATTTCCTTTCACTTTCTTTCTATCATTCCATTCTGAAGCAAAAAAGAGACGAGCCTATTTTCCTTTTTTCTCCCGATCCAAACTACAATCACCACAAAGTCATCACCCTCCTTCAAATTTGGCTTCGAATCAATTTCGAATCCTCCCTCTTCAGATATCAAACTTAGGTAGAACGAATCCTATACTTGCTTCATAACTTTGAGAACGAAGCTTTGAACATGCGACAATCGATTCGTTTCATGGATCCTTTGTTTTCTATTCCTATGATCGTATGTAATGGAGAATAATTGTCTTATCTTTGTGATAGATGAGTGAATTACGACCTTAGTTGATCATTCGTCAAGGAAGATGGTGTAGTGAATGTGTAGAAGTTGTACGATCGATCATTCATGATCGTTTTTGGACGATCGGCGAAGCTCTAGAACCTTGGAGCTCGAGAATCACCTACAAATGGTCGGTTATGCTTTAGAGTTGAAGGCTGATAAGAACGATCGGTGGGAAGGGCTACTGTGAACAATCGGCTAATGCTAACTAAGGGAAACGATCGACCTAAATTCACATGCATTAACGATCAGCCTAGTTTACAAATGAACTTTTGTAAAATGGAACTTAGATGAGTAAACATGAACTAAATGACGAGCTTTGGCCTTTCATACTCGAACAAACATTAGGACTTGTATAGGACTTGCATATGATCTGAACTGCATATTTGGTAGCAAACTGCCTTAGAACCATGACAAGAAACAATGCCTTTAATAATCCTCTTGAAGCTCATCAGTAACTTAGATAAAAACTAAACTTTTGCTGGCCGATCATCAACCGTGAAACTCAAGCTGCATCATTTCCCAATGACACACAGAAACAATTGAGATGGTCAGAAATGATGGATTCTCTGGTTAAACTTCTAAGTCTCATAGTCTTATCTGTCTTCAGTTTTGCACAACTTATTACAATATTGAATAGCACTTTATTGCACCACACTAACACTAACTATGGACTGAGGGGTACAGGTTACTTTATCTAATCATGATTTTTACTAAGTTTAATAGCAATGGGATCTAGATATTTTGGGTGTCTTATGGCTATGCTGGTTAGATCATCTTCCCAAAAAAATAACTCTCACGTAGAATGAAGTTCGACAACTGAGTCCGATTGTCCACCGTTCATTCATCATTCGGAACAACCGGAAAGTCCTGGCCCTCAATTTGATCCATCTTAAGTTATCCCTGTCTTTCCGCTGGAGGTTATTGATCCTACTCCTAACACTATAGAGGAACCATCATTCTTGAGAATCCTTCTGATTCCGTAGTGTCAAAAATTAAGGAAGATGCCCTCCAAAGAATTTGCGTAAGGCAGGGAATTCCTTTCGACAACATGTTGGTTTTGTCGTAAGATGATAGGGCTCACAGACCCCCTCAAGGGTATACAACGTGTAACAAGTATATGTGCTGGGCCGGATGCATCCCGCCTTTTAATTCATACAGTTGGGAGGTTCTACATTATTTATTGATAGCTCCAGCACAACTCCACCCAAATGGCTATGCTCTCCTAAATTGTACTTATATGGTATTTATGGAGCTCCTGCACCGTCTTCCCACCATCCTCCCACCATCGAAGATATTCGATTCAATTTTACTTTCAAGCGGCGGACAGGGAGTCTCTCGTTTACATTTTTTGGAATCGATAAAAAGGTGCCAGATTCTGACTGTCGCATGGAACAAGCTAAGTGCCTTTAAAGATGAATGGTTTTTTGTTTGCTGCCCCCCCCAGTTTCGCTCGACAATGGCTGGAAAGACGTAAGTGTTACCTACCATTTTCATGATAGCATAGGAAAATGATACCCATGTTGTCTTCTTGACTATGTTACTCCTTTACAAGTGTCGTTACCCGGCCTAGCGGCAATATTTATGAAGAATGCTCCACCTAAGGACAAGAATATCGAATATTTTCTTAAGGACGAACGCCTCATCACTTTTTGTTTAATAGAGGAGGGCCTAAGCATGGAGCTAACCAAAATTGCTCAGATGGCAGGGATAAGACCATGGGCTGCAATTGATCAAAGGGATAATCAAACCGATCCCGTGGTGCCCCCAGTTACGAGTGCCCAAGAATTTGTTGATATTGATGCCGGACGACATAAAGGTGATGTGCTTAGTCATAAGTGTGATAAATTCGGTCCTGGGGTTGATACCAGATCCTCGCAGGCCTCACAACCCTTGGTTACTGATATGAGAAAGAAGAAAATGCTCAAACATAAACTTCTAAGAAGTCGTCTCTCTGACCAATCCAAGTCGTCATTGGCTCCTAAAGTTATTCAAGATGAATCTTCCTACCAACCGTCAGAGTTTTTGAGTTTACCACTTGACTCTTTGTTTGCTCTACCGTTTCAACTTGATCTCGAAACCTTCCACTTCACTGATGTGAGCATCAAAGGGTTGAAATCTCCTACCAGAATCGGCACTAAGATTTCTACCTCTGGAGGGGAAGTTACGCCAATGAGCAAGGCCCCTACACCCGGTTTATTAGGGAGTTACACTAGGACACTTATACACATTTGCAACCCTCAACACTGCATTGTACTTGACTTGTGCTCTATAATGCTTAAAGTTGACTAACTTCTGTTTTTCTTTGCAAAAACGATGGTGAGGAAGAGGAACATGTTTGATTCCCTCCGAGATATACACCACTAGTCATTAGGCTCACGCTCTTACTCCTACCACGACACTCGAGATTATTACGATTCTAGCTATCGCCCTAGCCGGGACCAGGGTCTTCCAGATAGAAGCGATAAGGATAAGCCATCACAGGATAAACATAGATCGAAGTTGAGATCTCCTCCTCTAAAGGGTCCCGAAAGACCAACTGATCGCAGGGACTTGCCTATCGATTTTTCTCGCAGCACTTCTACCATTCTAGTGCCTTCACAGCCTTTGATTCCATCTCATTCCCGGCCGAGCAATTATCGCTGCCATAGTGAAAATGCTACTGCCCATAGGCCCGGCAAAGAAAGCACTAGAATCGAAGCTGCTATTGAAGATTCTACGATTAATCCAACTGCTTGCATGGCACAACTTCGTGAAGAATTTCCAAATTTATGTTTTGAAGGGTTCTATTTTCCTCCTAACTTGAAGAGGTTTCCGGACCATGTTCAGAAGACGACCATCGACTGTGTCACCAACATCCACATGTAGTATCGCGAATGGATGAAGGCAGTAGAAAAAAATGTCGAAAGTTTCCTTCAAGTGCGCGGTGGAGATTGAAAAGCTAAAAAGCCAAGAAGCTCAGGATAAAAGAATCGTTGACACTTTAACAAATGAGCTAGAAGCCTCTAGAACCTCCTTGGCAAAAGCCAAAGGAAAAGTTAACGCTACTGTGAAATCCATGGAAGAGATGAAATCCAGCCATCTCGAAATGGTCCAAGTATTGCATCATTGGAATCAAGAGATAGCGCTTGAGCGGGATACGGCTCGTAATAATGAATCTATGGCCTTGAAGGAGATAGCAGATCTCAAGGCCAAGCTTGAATATGCAATAAAGAAAAAGATGATGCCTAGAAGTTTGCTCAGGATGCTTGCGATGAGCTGGTAAACGTCAGACTTGAGAGGGACACGACTATTGAAAGGGCCAAAAATGTCGATGCACTCATTCAATGTGAAATGGAAGCTACCAAGGACAAAGTCAGGGAAGAGATAATGAATGAGCTTGACCCGCTTCTCGTTCTTTACAATGCTAATATTCTCAAGCATAGAAATTTGACATGGTTTGGTGAAGACTATCCCTACCAGCTCTGTCGTGCTTGAGAATTTCTCGTTGCAGAAGAGAAAAAACTTCTTAACTCAAAGGATATCGATCTATATAAACTTGAAAACGAAATGCTATTGGGCAACATACCCAAAACATTGCACGATATTCAGCTCAAACTCTAAAAAGAGTCTGCTATTGCTTCTTCACATGAAGTGGGTAAAGGTCCGGGTCAGCGCAACCCGATATTACAACTGAATTACCCCCGGCATCCCAGGTCATCTCTAGCTCTGTAGCAAACTCCTTGACCATTCCTGGGTATGATCCAAACAAGCCACAACTCTGTCTAATTTCCGAATGCAAATCTGGGGATGCTTCGACTCAACCTGGAAGTCATACCAAGGAAGGCATTCCGTCGACTTTTCTCGTCTTTCACAAGGTTGGGGTGTTATCAATTGATATTTCTAAACTTTTCGCCTATTCTTTCTCATCTTTGAATCCATTAGGCGTTGCTCCTCTCCCTTCAAAAGAGCCACGGTTAGAGTAGCAAATGGCCGCGACAGAATCCGTTAAAGTTAAAAATTCGGCCGCTACTCAAAGTGCTCAAGAAGATGCCTTTATTATTGATGATCAATTCATGGAGGCATTATTCAAGGAGGAAAGTGACCTGCATCATGAAATTCCTTTTGACGAGGATGTTATGATCATGGGTTCATCCGACCCCATTAGCGAGCTTAGTATGAAAGAGCGGGTTGAGCGAGAAGAACTGTTAAAAAAGGATATAAAGGGTGATCCCGTTAATTCGGTCTCAAACCAACCGATTCCTGTCCCACTTCAGATGATCTCTCTTGGTGGGACAATTCATCGGGATGACAATCCCCTCACTTCTGGTGTTAAGAGCGCCTCTACTTCTCCTTCTTCCAAAGATGATACCGCCTCGATTCGCACAACTGAGGATACTTCTTTGAAGAAAAGCCGAGGCGGCAAAAGGTCGAAGAGAGGGTCGAGTGGTAGTTCAAAAGGAAGCACTCCAAAAAAGCAAAGGAAAGGTAGAAAATCAAAGAAATAATCTTTGGATTGGAACGACATGTAAATAGCTTAGATGATCACTTTTCCTTTTCGTTGGTTGTATTTGTTTGGGCGTGGCCCTCCACTTATGTCTTGCATTTTGGGTAGACCTGTATAATGTACAACCAGTTTAGTGTAAATGAGAATTCTTTTATTCTTGTGTATGATTCTTATATTTACTTGTTCAAATATCCAAACTATCATATTTTTCATTTTATGCACTTGTGATTCGTTGCTCGTTGTATCGGATGTCGATTTAATTCGTCCATCCCAAGGCCTCCCTGAGGCTATGGCCTCTAGTCGTATCAAACACTAGGCTCCGGTTTTATTGTTACATCGTCAAATTTCAGCGGTTTTTTGAGTAGCTATACTTCTGCCCCTAGTTTTGGATTAGCAGGATCAGATATAGGATGGTCGAACTCCATCCTTAGCAGTTTATACTCCTTCCGTCGGTTTCAGGTAGGAGTTTGTGGAATAGTGAATGGTCGAACTCCACTCAACTATTCATTCATATTCATATCCACACTTTGGGGATAAGATTTAGTTAATGGGTGATAGCATCGCACTCGATCTAGGTTTATACTCTAGTCCACACTTTGGGGACATTGAGTTATTTCGCGGGTGGTCGGATCACACCCAATTTATGTTTATACTCCAATCCGCACTCCGTGGACTTAGAGTTGTTTGGCGGGTGGTCAGTTTACACCCGATTTATGTTTAAACTCCAATCCGCACTATGGGGACTTAGAGTTGTTTAGCGGGTGGTCGGTTCACACCCGATTTATGTTTATACTCCAATCTGCACTCTGGGGACTTAGAGTTGTTTTGGAGAGAATTCAGATCACACTCACCTCAATTGATTGATTTGCCCCCCAGGGTCTGGGGTTTGGTTCAACGAGTGACTGGTCGTATCATGGTCACCCTGATTTTATCTCAGTTCCACAATTGGGTAGGAGTTATTCGACCATAGATTGTCGACCACATTTGTTCCTTATTGTGTATCCCGTCCTTTGGATGTGAATGAGAGTTGTTAAATAAATAAGTAGATTGAGCTCATCTTGATTAATCTCATTGGAGTTAGCACGATTGATTAATTTTAAACTCTGAGTGCCTGATCATACATATCGACTTCAATCAGTTTTGCTTGTAATTAGCATTCAATGCAATAACAAACATAAATATAAAGGAAACCTGAAACTTTATTCATTTAATGGAAAGGAATAACATAAACCATCTTATTTCACATTCGAAAAATCAAATGCTAAAGAAAATTCTAAAAATAAATGCAACTAAGATGTAAAGGAAATAAATCTTGAGAAATAACATCGAAGATGTTCGCTATTCCACACCTTTGGAAGTGTAATGCCATCGATAGTTGCTAGCTTTAAAGTTCCTTCTCCAAGCCTCTGTTTAATGACATATGGTCCTTCCCTGATTGGATTCATGTAGGATGGGGTAGGAAAAATTCGTTTCACGATGAGATCGCCAATTTTGAAGGTTCTAGGTTGAACTTTAATGTTGTAATACTAGGCGACTCAATGTCGATGTGCAGCTGCCCTCAAATCGGCTTCTTCACGCTTCTCGTCTATAAAGTTAAGAGATTCTAAAGGCATATCTTTATTCGTTTTGGGATCATAGTAAGTTATTCGATGAGAAGGGACTTTGAATTCAACAGGAATAACAGCTTCGGAACCGTAGGCAAGGGCGAATGGAGTATGGCCAGTTGCGAACTTTTGGGTGGTCCAATAAGCCCAAAGTTCTTTAGGGAGTTCATCTACCCACTTGCCACTAGCCTCCAAATCCTTCTTCAGAAGAGACTTTATGATTTTATTTATAGCTTCAATATGTCCATTTTCTCGAGGATGAGCAATCGCTACGAACCTCTTTTCAATATGGGATCTTCGACAAAAGTCTTTGAATTCAACACTACTGAATTGAGTCCCATTATCTGTTACAATAGTTCATGGAAGACCGAAGCAGCATATGATGTTTCAGACAATAAAGTTGATTACTTTCTTGGTTGTGATTGTGGCTAAAGGTCCTGCTTCGGCCCATTTGGTGAAGTTAGCAACGATAGCGTACTTTGTGCCACCTTTAGAGATCAGTAAAGAACAGATAATGTCTATACCCCACATAGCGAACGACCATGGGCTGACCATTTGCATGACTTTCTATCGATGGAGCTCTTGGGACTTCTGCATATATATGGCATTTATCACATCGTCTTGCATAATCAGCAGCGTCCCGATTTACAATCGGCCAATAATACCCATAACGGAGTATTTTCTTTGCTAGAGTTTGCCTACCACTGTGATCGCTGCATTTCCCTTCACGGACTTCTCTTAGAACACATTTTATCTCATCATGAGTGATACATCAGAGTATGGGGACTAAGAAACCTTTCATGTACATATTTCCTTCTTGCATAACATACTGTGAAGCCTTACGAAGGACTTTTCGCTTTTTATTTCTTTTGTCTGGTAAGAATCCATGCAGTAATAGTCTATGATCGGGCTCATCATGATTCTCTTTCAGGCTCCGCTTCCAGTATCTGATCAATTTTCATCATGTTTAAACTTGGGGTATTTAATACTTCGATCGAAACTAGACTCATCTACTGTGCATCGTCGGTACTAGCAAATTTTGCTAATGAATCATCTTCTCTGTTTCGATCTCGTGGAATATGAGAAATGTCACAGTATTCAAATTATGCTAACAATTCTTAGACTTGAGTCAGGTATGGGGCAATCCATTGTCCCTTAGCCTGATAATCTCCCCTAACTTGATACACTACCAACTGCGAATCACAAAAGATTTTGAGAGACCTTATTCCAAGTTCCCTAGCGAGTTTAAGTCCAGCAACTCGAGCTTCATACTCAGCTTCGTTGTTTGTTGCTGGGAAATCAAGCTTTAATGAATAACAAATTGATTGATTTTCAGGAGTCACAAGCACAATCCCAGCTCCGAAACAATGATCATTAGATGCTCCATCAGCATACAATTTCCATCGTACAGTAAGGATTTTGCTACCTTTTGGAAGATCATCTTGCATAGTAAAATCTGCTATAAAGTTTGCCAATGCCTGACCTTGGATACCCTTTCATGGGAGATAAGTAATATCGAATTGGCTGAGCTCAATATTCCACTTAAGTAACCTCCTAGACGTCTTAGGTCGCTGTAGGACCTATCATAAAGGCTGTTCGATATAAACATTGATCTAATGTGTCTGGAATTACGGACAAAGCTTCCATGATGCAATTAGTAAGTAGTACGCTAATTTCTCTATTTTCGGATAGTTCCTTCCTTCTTTGTTAATTGTTTGCTGACGTAATACACTGGCCTCTAGATCCGATTCTCCTCACAAATCAAAGCAACGCTTATAGCATGTGCTGATATAGCCAAATAAATGTACAACTCCTCATGATCCACCGGCTTTGATAAGATAGGGTGTCTCTCCAAATGATTCACCAAAGCTTGAAACGTGTCTTTACAACCTTGCATCCATTCAAAGTTTTGTTTTCCTTTCCTAATCAAATCAAAGAAAGGAATGCACTTGTCGGTAGCTCTGGAGATAAATCGACTTAAGACAGCAACCTTCCCATTCAGGCTCTACAGTTGTTTAATGGTTCTTGATGCTTGGATATCATGGATAGCCTGAATCTTCTCAAGATTAGCTTCTATTCCACGTGCATTAAAAATAAAGACCAAGAATTTTCCCAATGTGACACCAAAAGAACACATCAAAGGATTGATCTTCATCTTATAAGGTTGGAGGATGTCAAACATTTCCGCCAAGTCTCTAATGTGGTCGCTTGATCGTTGTGACTTCATGAGCATATCATCCACATACACTTCTATTGTTTTTCCAACCTGTCTTTAAACATCCTGTTAACTAAACACTAGTGCTCCTGATCGGGAATATGCATCGGGTTTAGGTTATATCCCGAGTATGCATCCATGAAAGATAGCAATTCGTGTCCTACGGTTGAATCCACCAGCCGGTCAATCCTTGGAAGGGGAAAACTGCCTTTTGGACACGCCTTGTTCAAATTTGAATAAACAATGCACATTCTCCATTTCCCATTCGCCTTCTTTACAAGCACAATATTCGACACCCATTCAGGGTAGAGGGCATCGTGGATAAACCCGTTGACTTTTAGTTTATCCACCTTCTCTTTAAGAGCAGACCTCTCCGGATTTATACCGCGTCTTTTTTGCTTCACTGGAACATGCTTCAGGTCAATGTTCAACGCATGGCTTGCAATAGCAGGTGAGATTCCACACATGTTAGAGTGAGTCCAAGTGAATACATCTAGATTTGATCGAAGAAAACCAGCAAGTTCCTTTATCATTAGAGGGCTAAGGTCACATGGGTCGTCATGGCTGACCGTGATTCAATCGTCAACTCAGCCGATGCTGGCTTAGTCTCTTTAGACTCCTCTTCGTCATCCCTCAGATCTATATCTCTACAGAACCGATTGTGGTGCCCGAGCCAAGGCTTAGGTGCTAATTGTTAATTCTCGGCAGCTTAGATGCGGACAGCTTTGTCAACTCCCTTACCCTTCTCTTTGCATTGAGCTTCCCTCAACTCAGCTACATAAGAAGCATGTCCGGTCGCTTGATCGCCATGAACAACTCCTACACCATTGTTAGTCAGAAACTTCAAAGTTAAACACCATGGGGCAAGAGCTGCCCGGAATTCAGCCAGGGTCGGTCGGCCAAGAAAAACATCGTGCGGGGAGTCAACGTCCAAATAAATAAATGACAAGACTCGCACTCTACTTCGCTCACCTTCTCCAAATTCAACAGGTAATTCCGTATAACCAACAACTATGGTTGCAAGGCCATTAAAACCATGTATACAAGCTTTAGACGGTTTTAAATCTTTGGCTTCCATTCTCATCTAATCATATGCCTTTTTGAAGATTATATTCACCGAATTTCCACAATCAATCAAATCCTTCTCACCAATGCAGGACCAATCATAGCTGAAATGACCATTGGGTCAATTGTTGCAGCCTCTACTTTGTCTGCATCCCTCTTCCTAAACACAATAACATTTGCCATTGTACGTTGTTGTTTCTTCGGAGTCCCATCTTTGATATTCGAATAGCATTCAAAATCTACATGCCTAATCGCGCTAGCATAGCACTCCATTTCTTGCCAACTCCTATCCGCCGGGTGCAGTCCTCCGACTATCGTATTTATCACCAATCTTCCACAAGTTCATGTAGGCTCCTTAGCCCTACGCGGAACTTGTCCTAGATTGCGATCAGAAGTTCCTTGCCCGCCATCCTACGGGGCTTTCACAAACTGTTGTAACTTCTTTTCATGAATCAATTTTTCTATAACATCCTGAAGATGCCTGCATTTATTTGTATTGTGCCCGTAACACTCATAAAATCGATAGTATTTCCCGGTCTGCTTCTGTCTCTTTGTCGATTCTTTTGGAGGCGGCTTCATGTAATGCATGGTATTGTAAGTAGACAGATAGATATTTTCCAAGGATGTATTCAACGGCGTGTAATTATCATACATTGGAATCCTAGGCTTCAAGCTTCCAAAATCCCTTTTTTGCACTCGGTTCCTATCTCCACCTCTCTTTTGTTGATGTGGCTTATTCTGAACGTTCACCTGGACTTTTCTAGAACTGTCATCAGACTGTTTTATGTCGATGTTACTCTGTACCGCTTCTCTACTCGGTCCCATAACATTATTTTTTCTTGAGAACCTAGCTTTCTCCTTTCTCAGAAACCGAGCTACCTTTGAATAAAAGTGCTCCAAAGTGGCAGCTGGTTTACCAGCCAGCCAGTCACCAAACTCAAACTGCGGATCGATCCCTCTTGTCATGGTCATGAGTATTGCATGATCATTCAGATTACTGACCTCTATGGAAGCTATATGAAATCTTGCTAAATTATCTTTCTATGACTCCCCTGGAGCCTGGATCACACTGGAAACGGACATCACGTCTTTGGGATGAGTCGCGTGCATTCAGAATTGCTCCATAAAGTTGGTTGCTAACCCATCGAATCTAGAAATTGATCGTAGGGGTAGTCTCGTTAACCACATCGTTGCAATTTCAGAAAGGGTAATGGAAAAGCACCTGCACTTGGTTGCATCATTGGCTTGCGTAGAATCCATCAGCTATTTGTATCTCATAATTTGCTATTTGGGGTCGGTCTTTCCCTCGTAGGCAAGCATTGATGGCTTGTTGAATCTCCTTGGGTATTCTGCCTGTAGAACATTATCAGTGAATGGAGTATGGGTTCTCGAGATTCACCAGTCATTACTAGTCAAGCCTTAGTTCTCTCGCACCAACTGTCTGACCATTACTAATAAGTCCGGCGTTTGGATGGGTGGCACCAAGCGGTGATCGTGTTCCACCTCACATGCATGGTCCGGTCGATGTCCATCTTCGCGATGCGCATCTTGTACGTTGATTTCATTATCATCCTACGGAAGAACATGATCAGCATTCATTCGGGCTCCATCATTCAAATTAACCGTAGCAACTCCAGTTTGAATCCGAGCGTGCACATGTAAATTTCCTTCTCTAACGGAGGGACCAACACAAATCATTCCTGGCAAACTGCGATGGTCTACTTATTGACGCCTTGAAGTTTTTGCATGGTATCCGTCAGTTTTGCGATGCTTATGTCTACTGTATCCATCTGATGAGCTAGAGCTTTCCAACTTTCAGTAAGGAGTGGGATCCCTCCTAGCTTTGCCCTGCAGCTTCTGATTGATTTGGTTCATCAGGTCGATGTTGGTCCGAACCTGCTGATTTAGCCGTCGACGACTTTCCATCAGCTTTCTCATTAAATTATGAAGTTCAGATCTAGTTATAGAATCGGTAGGATTCTGAATTTCAATCGGATCAACATTCACCTTTGCTAGTTGATTGCTTGGGTCTCCTTGTTGAATGCCAGCGATCTCATTTCAATCCACATTTTGTATTAGATCTGGTATGTCTCTCCATCACCAATCTCCTTATTTAAATTTCAGCAAATCTGATTAGTATAAGCAACTATATGAAGATAATAACGGATCTCCTTAGGGGATTTATCCAATCCAGTAGCAACAAAGGGGATCCTTATAGGTTGAGAATCAGGTTTCTCGGTGAAAGCACCAAAATGTTTGCAACCAAATTGGACACAAACACCCAAGAGTAGATTTATGTAGAGAAGTAAATGAAGAAAGTAAAATTGAAACCGAGGAAAAGATTAAACTAATAGCAAATAAAAAACAATAACTAAGTACACAGAGATTTATAGTGGTTTGGCGTTGTATGCCTATGTCCACTTTGAAGATTATCTTTATTAAGCAACTAATAATTTGATTACAACAGCAAGGAATAGGAAAAACTTGATTACCATAAGGAATAAGGTAACTAGTAGCGTAAAAGTCCTCCAAAATGAACCATGTGGCCTATATTTATAGGGAGAGATGATGAGATATTTCGCTAAGATTTCGGCAGAAAGCTCTATAGGACTATAATGGCCCACCATAACGATCAACATACTTGACTCGACCATCAGGAACGATCGGCCTAAGTTTCATAGATCCTTTTTCTTATTTCCAATTTTAGTGCGATCGTTTTTGGGGGTTCCACATGCCTCTTGATGTTGGTTCTGAAATATGGAATCATTCTAACTTGTAACTTAGGAGATATGGATCAATCTTGGTTGAACTTGGATTATGCACTGGAACATGCCGATCGTTTTTAGGACTTTGCAAAAATGATCGACTAAACTCAAAATGCAAGTTTAGGAATCATGATCGTTTTTGTAAGCCTCAATCATCATTTTGTCGATGCCCTGGAAGTCTCAAATGAATTGGCCTTGTGGATCTCGAGATATTGTGCGTTCTCTGATGATTTGAACTATTTTATGGATCGTTCTTGATTGATCCATGCAAATCCTTGCTTCGTCCGTAACTAGAGCACATGAACTCTGATCGACTCTAAATTTGAAATATAACTTCATGGGGCCAAGCCAGTTACTCCATGCTGACTGCACCTTGATTGGGATTCGGTCCAAATCTGCTCGACCATCGTCTATAATACCGTATGTAATCAATTCCTAAGGCTGTTGACCATTTGTTCCTAGCAAAATTAATGATATCACAACCTCGCCAAAAGGCGGGATAACAAGTAACTTTAGGACCAAATGACATAAGAAAATATAATCAACAAAGCTAGCCATTTAAATATCATGTAATTATATGTCATTATAAATTCTTGTAATATTTTTGTTTCTGTCATCCAACATCAAAAAATATAATATTTATAACCCAATACAATTGTTATGCAAGTAAGACAAAAATTATAATTGAATTTTAAAATATTCTGAATAAATATTTTTTTCATTCAAACATAAGAAAACGTGTCAAAAATATCATGTTACCCTTAAATATAAACAAATATTACCGTAATATTAGTTTGGTAGGTTTTTGTTGAAGAAAATAATTTATACCTTTATCTGTTCTAAAAAATTTGAATTTCTACTAATATTATTAAAGGTAAGTAAAGTATTTTAAAAAAGGGAATGAACTCCTATGTTACTATTTTTCTTTGATATACATATTTTTGACATCGAGGAAATATCTGTTAAATTTACAAAACACTTTATTACACGTTTGAAATGTCGTTGATTACTGATAAATGGAATAAATAAAAAGAGTTAACTGGTTACATATTAATTCTATAATTGATTAGAGTTAAAGAGAGTTGCTATGTAATTAATTCTCTCATTAAATCGAACTACAATGTAATTCTCAAATTATTTTGAATACAAATTAATCAAAATTAAAAGCAATTAGTATCTTCTATTTATTGCACGGTAATAATATTTGAAATGATCCTTACTATTTAAACATAGTTCACTAAACCATAATGAATAACTTTATCTCTAATTTATGGTTGTTTATTTATAAAACACTTCATGTTACATATTTTCTCATGGAATTTTCATCTGAAATGTTAATGATGTAAGGAAATAAATTAAAAATTAATTTATTTCTTATTAATTAATTAATTTATTAGCGTTAAAGAGAATTAAAACGCAATTAATTTTCTCTTAAAAATGAATTACAGTTTAATTCTCAAATACTCTAAAGTCAAATAGATCAAAATTAAAAACAAGTAATTCATATACTTTTTGCATGTTAATAATATTTGATATGGTCCTTCCTACTTAAAATTAGTTCACTTAAAACCATTATGAATAAACACATCTCTAATATTATAATTATTAATAAACATTTCCAAATTGCAAAAAATTTAAAATAACATATATAAAATAAGCTTCATAAAAATGCTGAAATAATTACCTCATTCTTGCTTAAGATCTTCAAGAATTCGGTGATAACCATAAATATGCATTGCTTATGAACATTACATAGTATATTAAATAGTACAACAAAAAAATATTAAAAGCCTAAATTGATTAAAGAAGGACAGTATTAGAATTTACCAAAAAAAAGTTCAGACTATCGAAGACAACTTAAAAGATTTAAAAATAAATATGTTTGAAAACATGTATTTGAAATTAGAAATTTCAACAAATTTTAATATTGTCTGCTAAAGGTAGAACATAAGTGTTGCTTATAAATTTATACTTTTCCCTAGAATATAATGCGAAATTCATTATTTAAATAATTTTTTATTTCATATATAATGCCGGGCTTCCAATTTGATTTTTTTAATATGTTTATTTTTAGAATGAAATAAAGATCAACTTTACCTTAATTTGATCATCCAAAAGCTCATGATTTTTTCGTATATATATTAACAAACTAATAATTTTGGCAAGCACCATTGTCCTAGTGGTTAAGTGCTTCAACTTTGGTGCAAGAGGTCACAAATTCGAAACTTGCGTAGCGTTATTCGAACATATATTGACATGTGATTTGTGTTATGTTGTCCCAGTGACATGTTGTATCTAAGTACCATTTCAAAAAAGAAACCAATAATTTCCTACAAAATAAATGGAGGACCCCAAATAGATATAAAATTTGAAAAAGAAGAAATAATTTAACTTTTTTGTAACATATTTTATATAACAATAGAAGCTTATATGGCTATTCAGTACCAGAAATGCTATTGATAATAGGAAATAAATAGAAATGATTAATTGATTAAATAATCAGCAATACAGTAACTTGGTACGTATGTAATTCTCTCACCAATAAATTTTAGTTTAATTCACAAATTACCATAAATTCAAATTAATCAAAATTAAAAGAAATAAATTTGTTTTATTTATTGCATGGTAATAAGTTTTGTTATGATTATAATAACTATGACTAACTATATATCTAATTTATAGCTATTGACAACCATTTCTAAACTGCAAAATGTTTAAATAACGTAATAGAAACCAAACTTTATAAAATCATGGATAATTACCTCATTGTTGTGTAAGATCACCCTGAGTTCAATGATAACCATGGTGTGTGTTGCCTGTGAATATTTTATAGTCTATTAAATAACTCAATAGGAAAATATAAAATAGATTGATATGTAAATACAATTGGGAAAAAAGTGCAAGATTACTTCTTGAATTAAGAAGAATAGATGATATGGTCTAAGAGTGAATTAGAGGAAAGAAGATATATAATATATAAAATAGATAGATAAACCGAATAAATAATAAATTGATAAAAGATAGAGATCTAACAGTATTTAAAATAGATGAACTTTTAAATAAATCGACTTGTTTTATTTACAATGAGTGAGTGAGAATTCTAATTTTATTAAGGACAAAATTTAGTAGAATACAGTAATAATGTTCTTAAAGTAGAAGATGAAACAGTATGGTTTGAACTGAAAACACATTTAATCTGGAACAGACCATGGGCAAAAAATATCATTAAATGATTTAAGTTAGGGAAAAGGGATGAGTCAAGAGGAAACATGTGAGTTTATTTACTAATGGAGAATAGGAGTAAAAAATAAATGCAATTATTATGTTAGCACATATTTTATAAATATGCACGATGTTAGTATAAATTTTCAACAAAAGGGGTAAACATACTTTATTGTAAAATTTGAGCTATAAGTTATGAGAATTAAGAATTTAGGATGAGATTAAAGGTGGTGAAAGATAAACTTTCCTTACAACGGAATAGAAGAAGCATAGAAAAAAAAGGGTAATTTTTATTTTTTAGTCAAAATATGTAAAATCCAAAAGGAAAGTTGATTCAAACATTGAATGATTATGAAAAGATAATAAAGAAAAGAGTTGGAATCAGTGAATGAAGGGTTTTAATTAACTATTGAGGGAAAGTTATGACAAGTATTGATTTTAAGAAGTGTAGAAGTATCATTTTATAGCAGTAGTTAATTCATATTAACTGAGAAGAACGGTCTCATTTTCGATTTTTTATTTAATAAAAGAGAAGATATGATAGATTGAGATATAAACATAAATAAGGGGAAAATACAAAATTATTCATTGAACTAAGGAGAATACAAAATATGATATAAGAGTGAATTAGAAAAGAGATACAAATGGTAAGGCTTTGAAGTTTTATATATAATAGAAAAGATGCCTTTTCAACTTCCGTTATCCCAATAACTTCTTTATCGATCCCCAAAAGGGGCATAAATTATCAAAAATTGAATTTTTCTAAGAAAGTAGATAGTAAAATTCATTTTATAAAACAATATTAAGTGTATAAGATCATATAAACTTAACATAAGTTCTCTATTATTGGATCATATCTTTACAAAATATCAGCCCTTTACTTATCGCACTTCATGGTATGCATTGTTATCTCTTGTCTCATATTGTGTCTTCTATGAATTAGAATAAAAGTCCATAAAGTAAAGCGATAGTTAGAGCAATGAAAATACAAATAGAAAGTTCAAATTATATTATGATGGAACACAAAAATAGTAATATGTACATATAAACCAAAGGATAAATGAAATGGTTTTTCCAATATTGATTATATTAAAATGAACCACTTACTAGAGACCAAATATTATTACATTTTACAAATTAATTTTTTGAAGAAGTAAAACATCATTTTTATAAACCTTATTGATATATAAAAATTAAACACTACATACGAAAAGCCCTCACACATATCAAGAACGAAGGAAGAGTGAATTATACAACTCCAGCCAAAGATATAGGTAAATATGAACTACTGAAGGAGAAAATTTTCCATCAGACATTATAGGCTAAAAATCTTAGGAGGTCATAGTATATGATGATTTATATATTTTTTTAGATAGAGAAGATGAGAAAACAAAATTAAAACAGTAAAACGATGAAAGTGGAAGATGTACACATACAAATAAATGAATTAGGAGGTGAATAGGTATACAAATATAACAATATTATTAAATTAATTTTGGGTTTGAAATTAATTATTTGAAGGGTAGGATAAATTCATAAAAATGAAACCACACTTAAGTATGTATACATATAGAAATCAATAGATGAATCACCTTTCATGCTCTACAATAGGAAAAACGGAAATGAATAATAGTAACATAATTTTGTAACATTAGATACCATTGAAAAATTAAGAAAAACAATGATGAAGTAAGTTTGAACATGCAAGAAAAAAAATTCAGATTTACTAAATAAGTCCAACTTACAGAAGATTGAAGAGTGTATAATTTATTTTGTAACGTAGAAAAGAAGGAAGATTAGGTAAATTATGGAACAACATTAACTGGGAGATGAATTTTTATTTTTGAAATTAAAAGGAGAGGATAAGACATTTAAGAGAAATGAAGTAAAAGAATACCATATGGCAAATTGAGAAAAATCAACATATAGAGTTGAGAATGAAGGAGAGAAGAGAGTTTAAGACTCAACTTTAATAGTAAGTATAGTTGATAGATCAAGACCCCTAAAAAAAAACATAATTTTACTATTTTAATATTAGCATCAAGAAAAATGACCCTATTGTTATTCCAGTTTTCACGTACATCTACCTTTAATCATGAATAAAACCTTGGTTTTACTATTACTAAGACATCATAAAGGCTTCTCTTAATCATTATGTGGGCTAAGCCTTGAAATTATTAAAGTACCATTCAAAGTTTGTGAGGTGCTTTTAGTAATAAGGTGTATAATGGCCCCATCTGATTAGGATGATCTCGTTATGCATGCAATTTCTATATGAGCTTCATCATTAATATAATACGATGTTTTTGTTCTATACAATCAAGAATTATAGATCTTGAGTTTCACCTAAAGTCTTCAACTCCGAACATCGAAACCTATGTGGTCAACATGAATCGTGATATAATAACATGTGTAGTAAGGGTAATAAAAGAATTAAAACAAATGAGGACCATTTGAATTTATAAGTATATATACATTTAGAACCATAATTCTACAAAAAAAATATTGTGATTTGCAATCCTAAAATTTCAGTTTCAAAAATTAAAACCTATTGATTAATCTCAAAAATCAAAACTTTCAGTGCAGTTACATAATTTAAAAGTATTAATGATAAAATCAATCAAAACTTAATTTCAGGGCCCTTATGTTTCATAATAATAAATAAATACTTGTATCCTTCAAATATATAAAAGGATCAAAATTTTAAAATTGTAAATTTTAGAAATTAAATAGAAAAACACAAAATTTTAAATTCTGCATTTCGATGTAAAATTATAATTTTTAAAATTCATAATTTGCAATGCCTTAAGAGTATATAGTACAAAGGAAGGAAATGAAGAAACACAAAGTGAAGTTGACATTTATATGAATTAGGTAGGTAAAAAAATATATAGTGGTTGTATTCATTGTTACAGTACCTTTTCTCTATATAATTCTTTAAGTCTGAAGGCCAAATTCCACTTTGTTAGCATGATAAAATCATACTTGCAATAAGAACAGCAAATAGAAGTAAAACAAATGAGGATTATGTGAGTTTATAGGCATATATAAGCCCAAAATAACATGAATGTCTATTTGAAAATTACATCTAGAATTACATTCTAGTAAATCCAACAATATAGCTGACACTGGTATCACACACAGATTTGTACAATTTTCATCCTTACATCGATTTCACATAATCAACTTCAATTCCAACATTTTTATATATAATAAAAAACCGAACAAAAAATAAACATAAGAGTCATCCTATATTGGATCTAAGAAAGCCTAAACCCATTAAACATGAGTTTTAAGTGGATTTTTATTATAATAAACCTATATAAATGTTACCCCGATCCTGATTCAACCAAATCAAAGAGGTTAAAAATCTAACCAACCCAAATAAGCGTCAATTCCTATCAAAATCAAATATTTCGATCGTTGATCCAAAAAGTACGAAGGTGAACCAAACTAGTAAAAGGATGAGAAGATTATAAAAATCGAAAATGTTGAAAAAAGAGGCTCGAAAAATACCTGAGATGCAAGGCGACATGAATTCAAGTATGGAAAAGGAGAGAAGAACAACGAAGCATTTATATATAAGAAAGAGACTAACAATTGTTCATGGTCCAGATCCAGAAGCCAGGGCTAGGAGAAAAGGATTATGAGATAACATAAATTCGATTACGTAACTGATTTCTGCAAATTTATTTCCCGATGTGATAACTTGATTGCAAATTGTTCGATGGAATGCTCTAGAAAAATGATTGCAGCTGATTGAGAATTAATAGGAAAAATGAGAACTTATATTCTACGATGGAGTGTTAGAGGTAAGCATAGAAAAATTAGGTAGAGTGGATTTGGGGGGCATTAGATAAAATTAGAAGTTAGGTTTGGAAGAGAAGATGAGAAGTAGAGAATGATGTAATATTTTTCTTCCTTTCAATTAGAAAAGAAAAAAAAGACCTTTGAGTTTCAGAATACACATGGCAAAATTTCATTGGTAAATTGAAGGAGGCTTTAGAGCTAAGGAAACCATACTCAGTAATAATATAATAGTATAGTATAGAATAGTTTCGTCTATCCCTTTCAAATTTTATTTAAAATTAAATTATCATCATACTCATTTGTAAAATATGTGCAGACATAATATTGGCATACATTTTTTACTCCCATTCTCCAATAGAAAATAAACCCACATTTTTCCTTTTGGTTTTTCAAGTTTTTGTAAATTAAAGCATAATTATTATATTTTTTGCACTTGATCCATTCTAGAATAAATGTGTTTTCAGTTCAAACCATAACATTTTATCTTCTTTTTTTATGAATATTATTATTGTCTTTTGTTCTTGTGTTGAAATTAGGATTCTCATTCACTCCTTGTAAGTCAAATAAATATATCTATTTAAATTGGCAAAAACTCTCCATTTTCCTAATTTAAATCCATTCCATTTATCCTATATATTACCATATCTCTATATTACATAAATTTACATATTCTCTTTTCTAATTCATTATTAGATCATATTATGTACTCTCCTCAATTCAAAAAATAAATTTGCACTTTTTCTCAATTGTATTTATATTTAATCTATTTTTTATTTTTCTGTTATGTTATTTAATAGACAATGAAATGTTCATAGGAAATATAAATTAGAGATCTAGTTATTCATAATGGTTATAATCATGTCAGATATTGTTATCGTGCAATAAATAAAACAAATTATTGCCGTTAATGCTGTAAATAAAAAATTATTGCTTCTAATTTTGAGTAATTTGAGAATTAAATTGAAATTCAATTTATGAGAGCATACTAAGTAGCTTTATGGCTAACTATGTGATGATTAATTATATTTATTTATTTCTTTAATCAACAACATATTAGTTACATAATAACTGTAAAGGCTTCTATAGTTATATAAAGTCCATTACAAATAAAATTAAGCTATTTCTTTTTCCTATATTTTATACCAAAATTTTATTTCCATAATCTTATTTCTATTGGTCTGACTATGAATCTGGTTTCTTCGCTTATTTGTAGGTAGTTATTAGTTTGTTAATACATAGATACTAAGAAATCGTAAGTTTTTTGTATAATCAAACTAAGGTAAAGCAGTATTTCATTCTGAAACATTAATATATAAAAAAACAAGTTGGAAGAAAAGCATTATATATGAAGTAAAGGATTTTTTAAATAATGAATTTCATACTGCATTTTAGTGGAAATTATAAATGTATAAGAAATGCTTACGTTCTGCCTTCAAGAGACAGTTTAGGTTTGTTAAATTTTTGTTTTTAAATACTTTTCGGAAATGTATTTATCGCTGCTCCAGAGGATCAGTTCAATTGGGACCAGTTCAAGTCAAGGTTCGAAGAAAAGTTCATTCCAGCTGCCCAAAAGTCAGTATTGTTTAGAAAGTTCGTCGAGTTGAAGTAGGGGAGATGTCATTCTCGAAAAATGTTGCAGAATTTGATACTTTGTCAAAGTATGGGATGTCATTTATTGATGCTTCCTTGATAAAGAATGAACCATCATTAGCTTGGATGACTACTTGGGAGAAAAGAGAGTGGATCATATTGATGAGCCTTTTGAAAAGCTCATAGAGAAGGCGCTTCGCCATGAGAATTTGTACCCTAAAGTTAAGACTGCTATTGTTTCTGCTGAAAAAGAGGAGCTAAAACCGCAGCAATGTGGTGAAGGCAGGAAGAAGTGGAATGGAAAGAGAAAGCCGTTGTAACAACCCTGGTTTTTTAGATTAATTGTTAATATTAAATTATAACGGTAGTTATAATTTAATATTGTGAATTAAAATAAAATTGGAGATTTTAAATTGTTTATTTGGGATAAACAATGAATTTTTAAAATAAAATGAGAAAAATAAATTTTCGAACTTTATTTTATTTATTTGGGTTAATAATGATTGGAAAATAGGTTTTATTTGGAGAAAATGCAATAATCGTATTAATTACTGTCAATTACTTCTTTTAATAATTTTTTAAAAGAAGAATGTGATTTTTAAAGGTTGTTTATTTAAATAAAAAGGTGGAAATTGGTTATAAAATATGTTTTGGTTATAAATAAGATTTGGAAATGGTTTGAAATATTTTTCTAAGTGAGAAAATATTTTTGTTGAATTTTAGAAGTTAAAAATGTGAACTTTTGCATTTATTGGTGAAAATAGTAGATTTTTGTAAATTAAGGTTTTTAATAATAATAATGTTTTAAAAATAAAAATTAATCCTTTCATATAGTGTAAAATAATTTATTTCATGTGTATGTAAATTTACATATTTTGTTTGGTTGAAAATTGGAAAGAAAATGACTTTGTTTAGTGTTTAATCTAATAGATAATATTTGAAGCTACAATAAACAATAAAATTGATATGCAATAAATAATATTTATAAAATTGTCAATACGTAAAAGCTTTAGTGTTTAGTGTTTAATCTAAGAGAAAAATGTCAATAAATGGAAAGATTTTATAATCAATCTAAGAACTTTTATTGTATTAATCATTCATATGCAATAATTGTATTAATTATTGCAAAAATTGATATGCAATAAATGTTATTAATAAAATTGTCAATACCTAAAAGCTTTAGTGTTTAGTGCTTATTAAGAGAAAAATGTCAATAAATGGAAATATTGTATTAATCAATCTAAGAGCTTTTATTGTATTAATCATTCATATGCAATGAATGTATTAATTATTGTCAATTTTATTTGGAGAAAATTGGAAAGAAAATAAACTTAGGCCATTCAATTTTTCTTCTTATTTGGGTCCTAAAAGCCCATTAGCCTATTCTAAGAGATAAGGAAATGAGAAAAACATATCATGTACGTATAGAAAATCATTCTCATCTCCCTCTAGTCAGTGAACAGAAAAAAGAAACTCATTTCCTCTTACAAACCCTAGCCAAAAATCATCAAATTAAACTCAAATTTAGTGTTTTAAAAATCAATTTGAAGCTAAATCTACAGGTAATCAAAATCTAAAACCTAATATTTCATCAAAAATCCAAATTTGTGAATGATTGTTTGTTAACTACTTTCTTCTTTCTTGCATACACTTGTTTCATAGTTTTACAGGTTGTAGAAGCTAAAATTCAACCCAAGCTTCAATCTTTTGACTTAAATTCGAGGTTTCATCATTTCTAGTAGCAGGTGAGTATCAATCTCAAAAAATCTAGCTCATGCAATGCCAAAAATCGCAAGCTGAAATAAAAAATTTGTTAAAAAAATTCGTTTATCAACTATTTTGATTTTTTGTGTAAACTATCGTGAGTTGCAATTTTGTGCAGTCATATCTCTCTATTCCGGCAACGGAATGCTGCCGGATTTTTTTTGTTTTGTAGAAAATGTTTTGTAGATTAAGCATACCAAATTTAAGGTCATTTTGACCTATAGAGCTTATAGAAATATGCTCCCGAACTTTGATTCAGAGCATGTTTTTGCCCCGATTTTTACAGTGAAAACACTGCCTGGGTTCAACTTTGAGACATCATAACTTTCTCATAGTTTGTTCAAATTCGTGATTCTTTTTCCAATTTCAAGTATGAGCCTTAAAATATATGCATACCAATTTTCAGACCAATTTGAGATTGTTTGATCCTCTGTTTCATGCCTGAAAGTTGAACCCGAGATGGTTTTCAGGCCTGTACATTTGTTTTTTTTGAACTGTTGAAAACATGGCTTGAGTCCATGTTTGAGATAGTGTAACTTTTTCATTTCCAGTTAGAATTCATTGATTCTTTTTTGTTTGAAAGATGAAGTTTTCTACTATATGCATATCTATATTTAGCTCAATATGAGGTAGTTTGGTCCTCTGTTTCAGGCCTATAAGTTGAATCCAAGATGGTTTTCAGGCCTGGGCATATTTTTGTTTCTGAACTGTTGCAAACATGGTCTGAGTCCATGCTTGAAACAGCGAAACATTTTCATTTCCTACCGGAATTCATCGATTCTTTTTTTATTTGAAAGCTGAAGTTTTCTACTATGTGCAGACCAATTTTTAGTTCAATCAAAGGTAGTTTGGCCTCTTTTTTCATGTCCGAAAGTTGAACCCAGAGAAGATTTCAGACCTGGGTATTATTTTCCTATGCATTTTTATGTTCTTTTTCCGTCCGACTTTTGACTTTTACTTCATGTTTTTACGATATTTTTGAATTGTTTTAAAGGCTATGATGCCTATCAATAGGCTAGTCTAGTTTTGATGAATTTGAAATTCAAATTTGAATTGAATTTGAATGACGGTTTTGAGTGATTTCTTTGATTTCGAGCACGGATTTTTCCAAACGACTTTGAAATAATTTTTAAAATAAATGGGCTTCTTAAATAATTATTAAATCATATTTTAAAAGTATTTTCTAGTTATAAAATATATTTATTCTCTATAATAAGGGAATTTCAAATATTGTTTTCAATAATCGTTTTTGGAAGATGGTTTTAAAAGCTTGTTTTCTCAAGTAAATTATATTATATATATAATACATATTTTTGCACTATTTGAGCGAATGAGAAGGAGAATTAAATGGTTTGGTAAAACACGTGGTATGGGACACGTGCGTTTATCTTATCGGTTAATTCCTGACTTGTCCGTTTGATCATTTGACTTTCGGGTCGAGTTTACCGAAGAGATAGGGTAAAAATTTTACTGCTTTGAGTGTGAAATTTACTAGCGGTTAGTAAACCATTTAGCGCGAACGTGTGGTATGGGACACACGTTAACACTATTCGGGTTCCTATTAGAGAGTTTGTGACACATTTGTCTAAGAGCGTATTTGCCAGTACTAGACCTTCGGGTCATTTGTCATTCGGGATGTTTGTCTAAGAGACGTTTGTCATTGCGACGTATTTGTCCTTCGAGATGTTATCCTTCGGGATGTTTGTCTAAGAGACGTATTTATTTGTCCTTCGGGATGTTTATCTGAGAGATGTGACGCCTTATTTTGGGAGAACGGTACTTGGCGGGCTTCGACCATAAGCACGTGCTATATCTTTGAGATGATTTCATTGATTTCCTAGTGATTTTCCAAGTGTATCGCCTTTTTATATTATTGGCCATTTGAGCCGTTCGAGATATTATGTATGGCGATTACATCTTTGGAAATTGAACTCCTTATCGAGTTCTATATTTGAGATTTGGGTTCGCCAACACTGGCGTTATTTGAGATTTGCCTTTTTGGCATATTATATGAGATTTGCCTTTTGACGTTAATTTGGATTATAGTATCCTATGTTGGAGATTTTTATTTGATTGCCTTATGGCATATTTTGAGATGGTGATTTATTTGAGGTTATTTTGAGTTGCCGATATGGCGGGTTTGGGATTTCTCCTCTTTGGAGTTATGTTTTTCTCCTAAACCAATTTGATGTTTTGTGATACGCCGATGAGATGAGGTGTGCTTTTATTATGAGATTTGCTATAGAGTTTTATCGCCTTTGAGTTGCTTTCATATTTAGTGATATCCTTATATCACTTGAAATTACTATACCTACTTAGTTATGCCACGTGAAGTAACCATATACCCTTGAATTATTCCTTCTCACTTGAGAAGATTATCACCTTGCCTTATGCTCATATTATCACTTATCCTTATAAACTGATTATTGTATTGGGATGTATCAGTATATATGTATATATATATCCGTTTGTTGTTCTGTTATGTGTTATGCATTTGAGTTGTTGTATTTTTTTCTGATAGATCCTATAGCCACCTGTAGTTTTGTATTAAGCATTTATTGGATTTTTCGATCCACTTGAGAAAGGAAAAAAAATATAGAGCACTAATCGACGTATTCAATAGATATTTAAGACAAGACTATAGATGGTCGCTCCTAACCAGCACTATTCTCTGCATTAGCAGAAAGTATTACCCAGTAATACTCTTTGTTAATGTGGGTCTCGGGGTGGGGTGGCATAGCAGTCCTAAGGAAAGAGTGGTAAAAAGAAGGGTAAATGGGAACCAACTTGCTATGGATACTGTGAGAAGGGTCATCTAATTAGAGATTGCAAGACAAGCGAGAAGAAGAAATGGTATAATTATGATAAGCCTAGACATTTAAAGAAGAATTGTCCAGAACTGGTAAAGGAAAAAAAGATGGTGAAGGCATATGCTTTGAACGTAGTCCTAACTTCGTTGAGTGCTCCCTCGGCGAAGGAGAAGGGAAAGGGAGCCATCATTCAAGGTATGCTTTCTATTGGTGATGTTCATGTTCGAGTTTTATTTGATACCGGTGCTTCTCATTCATTCATTTGTAGTGACATTGTAGATAGATTGGGATTGGAACCTGAGATAGTAAACCAGCCCTTAATCATGACAAATCCTATTGGAGGCTCGACTAGCCTATGCATGGTTTGTAGTGGTTTAGTTTTATCGAGTCATGGATGTTCTTTTGTTTGTGATTGCTTTTTTCTAAATTTTATTGGGTTCAGGATTATTTTAGGAATGGACTTTCTATAGAGGTATGCAGCTATAGTGGATTGCGAGAAGCTATTAGTGACAATCAAAGATGTGGATGGACGAACGGTAGTGTTTAGCTACCTAACAGGGGATGGGGTGATGGTTTGCTTTCTATATTCGCTTGAGGTTCCACAGAAGGGGTTGCCATCTATACCGGTCTCTAGAAAGTATCCAGATGTCTTTGAGGAGGTGACCAGATTGCTGTGGCATAGAGACATCGAATTTCGAATTGACTTAGTGAAAGAGGTCAGACCTAAAGTTAGGCCTTTGAGGCGTTTGGCACCCAAAGAGCAGAAGGAATTGGAGGTTCAAGTGAATGACCAATTAAGGAAAGGGTTCACTCGAAGAAGAATATTTGAGTGGGGTGCACCGGTTAAATTTACAACTAAGGCGGATGGCTCTTTGAGGTCGTGTGTGGATTATTGTGAGCTGAATAAAGTGACAAAGAAGAACAAGTATCCACTCCCACCCATTGATGACTTATTTGATCAGCTGCACGATGCGACGGTGTTCTCTCAAATGGATTTAGCAGTGGGATTTTACTAGCTTAGAGTAGGGAAGGAGAGTGTTCCTATTACTACGTTTCGTAAGCCACCGGGTTTCTATTAGTGGTTGATGATGCCATTTGGATTAACCAATGCTCCAACATACTTTGTATATCTTATTAATTGGGTTTTCAAAGACAAGTTGATTAAGTTCATGCTTATGTTTGTGGATGATATTCTGGTTTACTCCAAATCTGAAGAGGAGTGCAAGGTGCACTGGGAGATTGTGTTAGAGATACTGAGAAAGCACATGTTGAGAGCGAATTTCTCTAAATGTTACTTCTGGAGAGAAGAAGTGAGATTCTTGGGTCATGTCATGTCGGGACAGTATAACAGTGATCCTGCGAAGGCGGCAGCGGTCCAAGATTGGAATCTGCTCAAGAATGCTACATATGTGGGGAGTTTCCTAGGATTGGCGGGATAGTACAGACATTTCATCAAGGACTTCTCAAAGATGGCAGCACCATTAACCAATTTAACAAAGAAGAATCAGACTTTTGTTTAGGATGTAAAGTGTGAGCATGAGTTTGTGAGTCTGAAGGAGAGATTGACGAGTGCACCAGTGTTGACCATTCCAAGTGAAAATGAAGATTAAAAAGTATACACCGATGCCTATGGTACTGGATCGAGTACGGTGTTAATGTAGAAGAGTAGGGTTGTCGCTTATGTGAGTCGTTAGCTAAAGCTACATGAAAGGAATTACCCAACTCGTGATTTGGAATTAGGGGCAATTATTTTTGCTTTGAAGATGCGGAGGCACTATTTGTTAGGATAAAGATTTGAGTTGTTTACAGATACAAATCCTTGAAGTGCCTTTTCTCTCAGAAGGATCTCAACCTTCATCAGCAATGGTGGTTAGAGTTCTTGGCCCCTTATGATTTCGGTATTTCCTATACTCTAGGAAAAGGGAATGTAGTCGCAGATGCATTGAGTAGAAGACATGAGGGGTTGTGGGAAATGTTCTTGGAATGGAAGCAGATAGAGTATATTGCTGGACTTGATTTCAGGCCTCACTATGCGCTAGAACCTGAAATGTTGACAAGCTTATCGATTAAACCTACTCTAGTTGAAAGGATTGGTACTAGCCAGAAGCGAGACGCTAGGCTAGCAAAGATCACAGAAAAGATTGGAGAAGGAGTAGAATCTGAAGACATGAAGCAATATGAACTTGACCAAGAAGGTTGGCTTCGTAAAGACGGGAGGTTGTTTGTTCCCGATGTTGATGGATTATGAGATGAAATGCTAAGACAATGTCAACATTCCAGGTTAACCATTCATCTCGGCGATAACAAGATGTACCGAGATACGAAGCGAGCCTATTATTGGGAAGGTGTGACGAGGGATATAGGGGCATTCAACTTGAAATGTATAGACTGTCAGTTGGTGAAGGCAGAGCAGAAGAAACCTAGTGGATTGTTGCAACCATTAGAGATTGCTAAGTGGAAATGAGAGCAAGTATCAATGGATTTTACAGATGGACTGCCAAGGACTCGTGTAGGGTATGATGTTGTTTAGGTCGTAATTGATCAGTTGACCAAGAGTGCAAGATTTATATCCATAAAATCAAGTAGAATAGCATCCAAGTTGGTGGAGTTGTATATAAAATGGATAATACGATTTCACGGTGTGTCGAAGAGCATTGTGAGCAACGGAGACCCATTTTTCACTAGTAGGTTTTAGAAAAGCTTACAAGAGGCATTAGGGATGGAGCTGCATCTTAGTACAGCTTATCACCTGCAAATGGATGGGAAAACTAAAAGAGTAAATCGTATATTAAAAAATATTTTGTGAGCATGAATTATAGACTTTAGTGGATCATAGGATGATCATTAGCATTTGGTGGAGTTTGCATATAACAATAGTTATCAGTCGAGTCTTAGGATGGCTCCATATGAAGCATTATAAGGAAGACTAGGTAACGCTCCTTCATACTGGTGGGAAGCGAACGGGAAATCGATACTTAAACCAAAGATGATTAGAGAGACATCAGAGAAGATTGAGATCATTCGGCAACAAATGAAAGCTATTTAGGATCGACAGAAAAGCTATATAGATAAAACCTAAAGTGATTTGGAGTTTTCCGTCAGAGATATAGTATTTGTAAAGTTTCTCCTCTAAAGAATGTAGTTTGATTTGGTACAAAGGGGAGTTGGCACCGAGATTCATAGGTCCTTTTTCGATAGTCGAGAGAATCGAGAAGCTAGCATATTGGGTCAACTTACCTCATAAGATGACGGGCATGCACAACGTTTTTCATGTCTCTTACCTATGGAAGTTTGTGCACGAATCAAGTGTGGTGATTATACTAGATTAGCTAGAAGACGTTAAGGTAGAACCAGAAGTTTTTATACCTCGTAGATCGCGTTGTATTGTTGGGTACGATACAAAACAACTTAGGAGAAAGACGGTGAAACTAGTTAAGGTACAATGGGGTGGAATTGATGATGATTGTACGTGGGAGACGGAGGAGATCATGAGGACTAGGTGTCCAAAGCTCTTTGAATAGTAATAGCCAATGTTTATCGTATCTACTTTTACCATTATATAATATATTTATTAAGTTAGTATTCCACATGCTAGGATAAGTTCACTATACTATTGGTTGCATGGTTGCTTGTTTGAGATGTTTGACGGTTGTTTATGATTGGTAGGCATGCAGAATGATTATGGTTGCTTATACTATGGCTTGTTTGGGGATTTCGGAGGCGAAATTCCTAAAAAGGGGAGAATGTAACGACCCGTATTTTGCGTATCGAAGGATCGTAAAATATTTTTATTTTATTCGTATGAGATCGCATGATTCTATAATTTTATGTATGACTCTTAGGGTCATTTTACGGACCTATGATTTTTCTCGAATTTCTATGTGACCATTTTAACCTTAAAAACCTTGTTTGGACTATAACTTTTGATAGTAGTTGAATTAGGGTCTCAAACTAGTTACATTGCTTCAGGATAATGATTTCCTATTTCGTAGAGTGGTCATAATAGGAAAACGAACAAATGTTTAAGAAGATATGGCTGTTTTAAGTTTTAACAGCTGCTGGCTAGAATAAATGTATAATTAGTAAGCCCATTAATCAAATTAGAGAATCACTACAAGTATAGGTCCAAAGAGTCAAATTAAAACTTTTTCCTCTCATTCCAAATCAGGTATAAAACCTAATTAGCCCTAAATCCATCCTAATTCATCCAAATTGCTCGCTAAACCGAACTAGATTATGGATTAGAGATTAGATCCTCGATTAGAAGCTAGAGATCATCAAATTGGCTAATTAGAAGTGTTTCTGATTATTGTTTAGATTGGATCCACATTAAAATTGGTAGAATTTGGTAATTGGCGAGTGGTTTATACCTTCTCACTATCCTGTGCATGTTTAGATGGTAGAATTATAGGTTTTGACATGACTTTGACCCTAAAATCTTCTCCAACTTTAATAACATGTCATATAATATGCCCTAAATTGATTGATTCTAATATCATTTCTAGGAATTGTTTAGTAATTCACTACACTCAACTTAATATGTTGATTATTGCTTAGATTTGGGTTAGAAATTGCTTGATTGCTATAATTCTATATATTGTTCATTTGATTGATTGTATGGCATGTACGAATGGATGTAATTACTATGATTCTATGATTGTATGTTGTGCTTTGATGTTGTTTACTAGTGTTTTGGTTGTTTAGGAAGATAGATTGGTAAAGTGGGCAAATTGGAGGCAAAGTTGGTCAAAATTGAATGAAACTTGGAGGGGAGGCTCTGGAGCAAACTAGGAGCCTACATTATGATTCGCACCAAAATTGGAAACAAAGGAAAGACTTGGTACCAAGTCACCATGATAAATCGGCACCGAGTTATGGCGGTTGAGGCATGACTCGGTCATTTGCATGGGTGGATAGAGCTTGGTCAAAGGAGTGGTCCCTTAGTTAGGTGTTGAAGATTTTGGCTAAGTGTTGGATGTATACCGGGTTTCTCTAGAACTAAAAGATGGGGCTTTGGATTGCGTGCTAAATTATCAAGGATGGATGAGTCAGGGTCTGAAACACCTGGAGAAGAGTACTAGAGGCAAGGAAAAGATGGCAGCCAATAATTGGCTAATTATATAACTTGGTACCAAGTTACCTCGACGAGTCAGTATCGAGTTATCACATTATATGGGATGGGTGTGCAACTTTTAGGGCAGGAAGAGGATGCTCTGTAGATTGTGCTGGAGGTGTTAACTCATTCGTATCAGATTGGGTAACGATATAACAACATGATGAAAAGCTAGAATCTTCGGATATTGGCTCGTGTTGGGAGTAGGTTACGAAGATGGCGGCTCGTAAAGGAGTGAGCCGTAGGATCAAGGAATGTGGAAGGATTCCTCGTGAATAATGGAAACTGGATTAAGCAATAAGGGCTAAGTATCCAAATGGAGCGGAGGCGGGCTCGGAAGTATGTGCTAATGAATCGTCGATGCTCGAAATGTTTTATGTTTTACTCAAACAGTGGTATTATAAGTGTGGACACCCATGGATTGGTAGCAAGGTGTAACATCCCGATATTTTCAACCATTCGCATCCACACATGACGGACTTGAATTGCTCAAAATATCAGATTGTTAATTTATATTTGGCAAAACTTAGCATATACAGTAAATAAATATAATCACAGAATCACAGACACAGAGTATTATAACAGAATGCAGCGGAATAGATTAATAAATAGTAGTTCATGAAGTTACTACAATAACAAAGTCTCGAATACAATAGTCAAATAACAAAATTTGAATACATCACTGGAATCAACTGAATGACTGAAAGGTGAATCAATAGTTGGATCTCCAAGCAAAGCTCCAAACTCCAAAGGTGAGTCTCAATTGCTGTATCACTCAGCCTGACCCGAGCGTAAAGCAAAACACAAAACTCTTGAGTCAGGATTAACATTCTTATATCAATAAATCCAACTCAAGTGAAATATCAACTGAAATACAAGTAACTTAAAGGATGTTTGGGGTAACCATCCTCTAAGGATCCGTGGAACTATCTACTATGTAGAAATATATGCTATTAACAACCAAACGTCATTATAACACCATGGTCATTTTAAAATAATTTATACTTCAAAACCAAAATATCATTTCCATTTCAAATATATATATTTCCAAATTATATCACTTTCAAAACTAAATTGATAATTTCATATATATCTTATTTTAACTTCATTATTATTTAGTTTTGAAATATTCACTTAATAAATCCATTATCATTTAAATAACCTTAAATTACATTAAACTAAATATTTCCTTAGATTTGTTTAAAACTTGAAATATCCATTTAATCACTTTGAATCAAAATCAAGTTATAAAATCATATCTTAAAACCCTCAAATTCAATAAGTTTCAAATCGATTTAATTAAACAAAATTCTTAATTAAATACAATTTCGAATAAATTCAAATTTATCTTTCCAACCTTAACTTATAGAATCATTATAAAAATCTATTTTTAAAATAAAGTTTTTAAATAAATACTTAAACATATTGTATTTTACTTAAATCAAACTTGACTAAATTTAAAGATTATTATTAAATCTATTTTGTATTAAAACCTATTCATATACATAATATTTTCAAATTTAAAATAAACCATATGTTAACGTAAAAATCGACGCTAACACCCCGGTGTGAGTATTAGTAAAGTGAAAGCACCACCTGTTGGTACGGGAACAAGAAATAAGCAGAAAAAGTAAAGAGACATCAGTTTTATAGTGGTTCGGCTTAATATCTAGCCTACGTCCACTTTAATCTCCTTTGTTGCTGATTCAATTACAACTTTTATAACAATCTTCGATTACAACACCACTTAGACACGTAGCTAGAACTCCGATGTAGAAGAATCTTTCGAATTCATGTTGAATGTGTTAGATCTCCTCTTGAAGTTTGTTGAAGCGTCTTTTGTGTTTGAAGTGTCGAATGAGTCAAGAAAACAGTAGAGTATAGGAATTCCGAAAGTGAGCCAAAAGTCCTCTCTCGGTTGGAGTAGGTGGGGTATTTATAGGGAGAATCTGGAGTTAGGTCGTAGGTCATGAGCGACCTAGGGGTAGGTCGTAGGTCGCCAGCGTCCTAGAAGCAGAGTTGCACATGTTCTGTCTGAATGGGTTGGTAAGTTGTAGGTCGTGAGCGACCTAGGGGAGTAGTTGGCGACTTAACCACATTGAGATACCTAGTGGAGCGACCTAGGTAAGTTGCGAGGGTAGCAGCGACTTAGTGTGGGTCGTCCTATATCTTAAGCGACATAAGGATGTGAAGCTTGTAAGTCATTGTTCGTACACTTGATAGGTCGTGATAACCTTAGGTCGCTAGGTCGCTTGCGACATTAGGTTGCTAGGTTGTTCCATCCTTTAGGTCGCTAGCTCGTTCTGGCTTGTGCTAGTTGCTAAGTCGTTATCTGCTTAGTTCGTTAGGTCGCTCATACTTTTAGGTTGTTAGCTCGCTGGAGCTTTAGGTCGTTAACCCGCCATGATCTCCAGAACCTTTAGCTCGTTAAGTCATTAGATCGCTAGGTCGCTTGTGAAGTTAGGTCGCTAGGTCACTTTAAAAGAGGAGTTAACACTTGCCCCTCGAAGTACAGGCCTATGTCATAGGTCGTGTGCTTCGATCTAATTCTGCTAGGTCGTGAGCGACCTAAAACATGCGCTAACTCGCGTGCCCATTCACCTTCTTCTCTTTGCCCCATATAAACTGCTAGCTCGCTGCTTCTTCCTTACTTAACTGCTTCGATATACTGCTCTACCATTAATAAAACTTCGTGATTTCAAAAGCGAATTCGAGCTAATCAGTCGATGATTCATCCTTGCTATCATATTGCATAAGTAAACTTGATCTTTATCCATCCCACGATCACCCTCGAACCACGAATTCCAATCTTCAAACCTCAGACCAACTTCGTACGCCGTGCTTCACTTTTGAGTCATGTTGCGGTCGGTTTCGATCGCCATTAGCTATGTTGCCATTGCGATTCACGAAAGCATAGCAGTGCGTTAGATCTATGATGGATTAAAGATGGTTTGAATCCGCGTTGGGCGAATTGATGGTGTGGATAGATAAATGGTCTCGCTGAGAAGATGGTGGATTTCGTTGCTTAGGTGATAACGGGTTATTGGGTTACCAGTTAATGAGATAGCGAGCTATTTAGTGGAGAAGAAGTTAGCGATTTAGTGAATCTGAGCGACTTAGAAACCTTTGCGACCTAAAAATCCTGGCCGACTTATCAACCTGCGACTTAAACCACTTGCGACTTAACTTCTTAGGTCGCGCTTGTATTCAGACGACCTAGGACTTAGTCAGATTTGCACTGCTTTGTCTTAAACAATGCAACTTCAAAGAGTTCGACTTATGTAACTCGCGACCTTGTTGTATCTTATCTTGCCAGAATAACATATGAATGCCAAGCAGGACGACTTAATAGAAACCCGACCTATGCTAGGTCGCTTGAGCACAATCTGGACGACCTAGGAGATAAACAAAACGGGAACACTTGTAAAATTTTGAAAGCACTTGATTGAAATGTTTGAACTTGAACTATTTGAACTTGAACTGTTTAAACTTTGTTGCACTTCCTTGCAGATTATACTAACTTTTAAGCTAACAACCTGTTAAACACAACATTTGCAGAAAACTGGGGTGAATATACTGCCATTGACTGCCCACATCGAATGACAGATTAGTCGATAAAGAATAATCAACTTAAATGAACTTTATGAATGAAATGCTGTGAATCAACAAAATCAAGTGAAGTATTAAAGCAAAGCTAAAATAATCAACTAAAGTTGATCTGCTTGCATCAACACTGTACTTAAACTTAAAATAACAAGCCCTGAAACTCTATAATTGACTAATGTCAACTAATTTGATTCCAGTTATATTTGCTTGTCATTTTATTAGTTTTGCACAACACTTCACACTTTTAGGAAACGTGCACCTTCATATTTGAATATCCAATTCCTTGTGTAGAATGACTTCTCAACAAGAAGAAATAGGGCAAGTTGAAGAGGTTTTTCCAATTTCTAACCCGTTGAATGATCCTCTGGAAAGAGCTTCGACCACTTTGAACCATAGAGTTTTTAGTCAGTTGTGCATTCAGTTCGGCATTGCTGAAGCAGACGCTCGGTTTCCCGGGATAAATGATACTGCTGATAGGCCACCTCACGGCTTCATTGCAGTTAACCGACAGATGTGCTTGAATGGAGCTATTCCTCCTTTCAATGACTTTCTTCGAACGCTCCTTCTCCGATTAACCATCTCTCCTTTCCAACTACACCCCAATGGCTACGCCATCTTGATGGGGTTGTGTGTGATATTCAGGAGGACACTTGACCGTCTTCCGAGCTTCGAAGAAGTGTGCTATTTATGCACTTTCGCAAAGAACAAAGATCATCCTTCAATTATTCTCGTGAGAGGTGTGAGAAACCGTAAACTGATTTTAGACTTGCCCGAGAGTGCATACGGGTTTTTAAGTCAATTCTTATATGTTCGTTGCCCTCGGGGTTCTATGCCATCTGGAGAATAGGAAGTAAGATTGCCTATTTCCGCTCACTTCATTTTTCCGAATTTCTTGAAACTCGAATTGTCAAGTACTGAACTTCATTCTTTACTTTTGTAGCACTTCCTCCTCCGCTTAGAGATCCCAGCCACAAGCCAACCTTTGAAACATTAAGTGCCGTGGCGGCTGAGGAGAGAAGCATCAAGTTTTTGCTAAAAGACGAGTTTCTACACCAATTTGGGCTTTTACATCCCTCTCGATCTACTCAGTTTCATGAAGTTTCTAGTTTCGAGACTAAAACATCAGCTGCCATGGCTTCTACCGGAGAAGTCGCATCGAAGGAAACTACTACATGAGCTTTGTTAGTGATATGTTCCACCCCTGCCGATGTCGCAGGGTCATCTGGCAAGCTTACACTTTCCCCGGTAATTGAAGAAGGAGTTGAAAAAGAAAGCTCCGCTGGGCATGACGGTGATGATATTTATGGTGGACTGAGTGACTTGATGATAACTTCACAGGAGCTTTTTAAGGATGACCCTGTTACTACTAAAGTTATTTTTCCAGTAGTTGAGGCGACATCCACCCTGCAACAAGCTCCGTCAGCTCAAGAGTTGACACCGGTTGCAAAAGTCGTCACCGCTCCTAAGCCAAAGAGTGGTTTGTAGTTTGATGTGCGTAGTTTGCACATCACACACACTTAGGATTTTTTACGGTTATATGCACTTAGCTTCTTTACTTTGAAGATTTTGAAGTTTCGTATCTTTTTCATTTTCAGATTCTCCGATGGGGCGCAGTAGCTTGTACTATGACGATTTCCAGCACCATGGAAGGCGTGGCACTTATGATCACAAGCGCTATCTCCCTGCCCTTAGGGAAACTGACGAAGAAAGAGCTGCTAGGAAGGCTCAAGAAAGAAGAGCCCATGAGGAGCGATACAAGAGAAGGGATGAACGATATGACACTTCTCAAAGAGATGATGATTCCCATAAACGAAAATCTCATGATGTTAAAGGGAAGAGTCATGTCACTGAAGATCCAAGCAAGCAGGCCAAGCTTAACGACGCGTCTGCAATTTCTGAAAAGCCTGCTGCTTCTATTTCTATAGACATCCCTTCTGGTTCTCCCGCTCTCGAAAAAGCTAATATTCATACGATCATTAGCAGGCCTCGATATTAAGTTGAACAAGGTCCGGCTACTCTTCAAAGTCGGTTCCCGTAGTGGTGCTTAAAGGGAGTGCGTTTTGATCTTGACTTGGTTCCCATCGACAAACAAGCCATGTTAAGGAATCTTGATGCCGTCCGACTTGACATCGAAAGAATGTCTGGATGGGAAAAAACTTGTCAACGAGCTTCAGAGAGTCAATCGTGCAAATCTTGAAGCAATGCTGACTATGGAAAACAATAAATCCGAGTGGCAAAAAGTTCTCGACCAACACGATGCAGAAATGAAGAGAATCGCTGATGATAATGAGAGACTTGAGGCTGAAGTTGAAAAACTAAAAAATGAGATTGTTACTTCTTCTACTTCCTATACTCAAAAGGAAGAAGTACTTTAGAAACAAGTTCGCGATGCTCATGCCGCTCAACGGTATGCTGAGGCTCAACTTGAAGCTGAACAGAAGATGACAGAAATCTATCGCACCGACATTGCCCAGCTACGGGAGAAGGCAAGTTCCCACGATTTGGAAATTATGCGATTGCGAGCTCAACTGTCAAAAACTGAAAAAGAGCATGATGAGGCTATTGCTGGAAAAGAAGCAGCAGAACAGTCGCATGAAGCAACAAAAGCCAACGTCAGCACTACTTTATTTGAGTTTTATCTCCATAGTGTTTTGGGGCGCGGAAGCCTCTCATTCTTGGGCCCGAAGTATGAGATCACCTTGGCTGAAGTGTGGGAGGCCGCAATTGATATGCTCGGAGGTGCTGGCTATGATGAAGCAGGCCTTGAGGCACATTATTTTGATGATGAAACTCGTGCTGCTCTTGCCAGAGGAAAGGAGCAACTTGCTAAAGTGCGAGCCGGATCGACGGAAGAGGAGCATCCAGGGAAGGAAGCACCTTTAACTGCCCCTATCCATACTTCGATCTTGGCCGATGTTGATATCATAGGCTCCAGTTCCCATTCTCCGCCTCCTGCTAAAGCCAAAACCGAGATTACAACTGCACAGGGCGGAGACGAAGGCGAAGAAAACGCCGAAGCACAAGCCTATGAGGTTGATATTATAAAGCCGACTCCTCCAGGTAACTTCTACGTTGAACCAGGTCAAGCAAATTACTTGTTTGCTTCAACTGAGCTTGATGAATTTCTCGCTTATTACTTAAGTCTCGATGAGCCACCATCTCCTCTCTTTACGAGGAATACTGATTTTGACTTTTCTTCTTCTGTAGCGGAAATACCAAGTGTTGCACAAACTTCTCCTCCTCCAGTTGTTGTTCCTCCATCTTCTCAAGTTACTCCTCCTTTTGCTTCTCAACCGAGGTCGCAGGAAGAAAAAATAGAAGCTCTTCAAGACTTGGACGATCCGGCTGCTTCACAAGAACAGAAGGCGGAAGAACTTGAGGAGGCGAGAAGACCCCGGAGCAACCTTATGACGATGACACAAAGATTTCTGCATTGATTACTCCGGGAAGTGAGTCTTCTTCAAAGAAGAAAGGGAAACACGCAGTTTCGAAGAAGAAGAAAAGCGCTCCTGCTGGCGAAGAAATAGTGGAAGCAGATCCAGCTACACCTCCTTCTCCTTCTTTCCCGACCCATCCATGCTGGGTTCAGAAATTAATCATCAAGCTGGGCAAGAGCTCTAAAGGTAGCGGGAAGAAGGAGTAATGAGCTTGACTTTACGCTTCTACTTTTGCTTTTTGCTTGTACATAGAAGTTTGTATTGACCGGAGATTGTACGAGTGCCGGCCCCCGTCTTTTGGAACCTGTACATGTACAAAAATTTTATAGTATGGAATAAAATGATCCTTTTTACTTGTACAATTTCTTGTCAGTATATGTGTGAATGCATTTATTCCTTGTTTTTGCACAAGTTTCTTTATTTACTTTCTATGATACTGCAGTGAGCTCATGGTATGATGTTTGAGCGTTGTTTTTATTAATATAGCTATATGCCCCCATACCACGGCTCACTGAAATATTATGAAAAGACTTGTACTCTTATTTTAGAGAATAATTCTTCCGTTTTGAGGAAATATTATTCTGCTTTTAGTAGAGTATGCCTTGTATTGGAGAAGTTTTCTTTCTCTTTTTTTATATATACTTCAACTTTCAGAGATGGTCACTTTTTGTTTTTTGAAAAGTGGACTCCCCTACGCAGTGAAGTGAGCTTCTGAAGAAAATTTCGATCTATTTGCCAGAAAATTATATTTCATCGTTGAATGGGCCCATAGGACAGATGTCAGCTGTTTTATCGGATATTTGTTTGTACAAATAATCATAAGTATTCAGCTGCGGCCTGGAACCTTCTTTTTGAGAAGGCGCCCCTTTAGTGGTTCCATCGACGAAGTTTTTGGATGTGCCTCGTTAAAGGGCTTCACTTATTTAGTGCTTCCGAAGAAGGTTTGTGCCTCCGAAGCAGTTTTTTGCCTACGAAGAGGTCTTTGTTTGTGTGCCTCCGAAGAGGTCTTGTGCCTCCGAAGAGGTCTTGGTTGGCCTCCGAAGAGGATCATTTGGACATTTGGACTCTGAAGAGTAGCATTTGGCCTCTGAGGAGTAGCATTTGGACTCCGAAGAGTAGCATTTGGACTCCGAAGAGTACCATTTGGACTCCGAAGAGTAGCATTTGGACCTCGAAGAGTAGCATTTGGACTCCAAAGAGTAGCATTTGGCCTCCGAAGAGGAGCATTTGGACTCCGAAGAGTTGCATTTGGCCTCCGAAGAGGAGCATTTGGCCTCCGAAGAGGAGCATTTGGACTTTGAGGAGTAGCATTTGGACTCTGAGGAGTAGCATTTGGACTCCGAAGAGTAGCATTTGGACTTCGAAGAGTAGCATTTGGCCTCCGAAGAGGAGCATTTGGACTCCGAAGAGTTGCATTTGGACTCCGAAGAGTAGCATTTTTGCTTGTGTCTTTCCACCATCTGCTTCTTAGCGATTCCTCGTTATCACTTCAAGTAAATGTCCCATTATTTTGCAAGTTGTTTGCTTTTTGCCAGAGAAGTGTACTTTATCGTTGAGTGAATCCACGGGGCAGACGCAAGCTACTTTACCGGATGTTCGTTTGCACAAACGATCGCGATTGGTTATCAAGGGTCTGGAACCTTCTCATCAGGAAGGTGCCCGCTTTGGTGGAACCATCAACTGTTTGTGAATAGCACTTCTTTTGTAGGAGTTGAATTTTGGAACTTTTGTGGCTTGGCATTTGTTTGTTGAGTGATTGTAGGAATCGCTTGGCTTTGTGATGTGTTGAATAGGTAAGCTTTGCTTTGATAGCCTGCAATATTAAATCGACATTTTAGCAATATTGTTAATATATTTGCATATCGAAATGAGACAGGCATCTTATAGTATTAAAGAACACAAGACTTATGGTTCTTTATTATTGATTCACACTGATTTCTTAGTGGTTTACAATACAAGAGTTATACATCCATCATCATTTTACAAATTTAAGCAATGTTGTTAAGTAAAATATGGACGCAAGTGATTGTTGTTTCAGAATCTCGGAATTAAATTTCCATTTCCGCTGGATTCATTGTTTCTGATCCATATGCCAATCAGAATGGAGTGTGGTCAGACGCAGTTTTGTGTGAAGTTAGCAGCACTTTGATTAATTTCATCTCAAAGCGTGAGCATATCTCTCCAAATCGTCCTAACTTCTGCCTGCTGGGTGAGGACCCCCTGTGACAACATTAATGACAAGCCTCTCAGATTCCTGTGCTGCAGTCTTGTCATCTGAGCCGGATTGATGAGTAGGAAGTTGTTGCCCCTGAGTGGATGAGGTTGGGTCGACTCTGTTTTTCTTCACATATTGTTGCAGTTTATTCCGTTTCAGCAACTCTTCAATCACATTCTTTAACTGGCGACATTGGTTAGTGTCATGGCCAGGTTGATTGTGAAATCAACAGAATTTCCCATTATGCACTGCACCTCTCCCCATCTCAGGTGGTTTGGGATACTTGACAACATCCTTCGTTGCGAAGAAGATATTTTCCGGTGTATCAGTTAAGGGAGTAAAATCTGCAGGATTAAAGTGGCGAGGTTTCTTCTCATTTCTCTGCTTCTTTCCTCCGTCATTTTCCCTTTTCTGATTTCCAGATTCTCTTCTGTTAGAAGCAACATCGTTATTCTTGACTTCGACAACAACTACTTTCGCTGGCGTAGAAAGGCTTTCTAGGCGCATGAATTCGTCGGCCTTTTTATAAAACTTCTCAAGTGAATTTGGTTCCTTCATTTTTAACCATCTTTCGAACTCACTTGATTTGTCGATGGCTCGCATCAGATAAGTCAGGATCATACGAAGTTCTGCATTATCCACTTCGGCCAAGGCTATATTGAAACGGTTAAAGAAAGATTTGACGGATTCTCCGAGAGCTTTTCAAGGCTGGACAGTGACATTATATCCTTAGCCTTTGAAGCATACAACCTGAACTGATCCTTGAATTTTCGAGTTAAGTCGGAGAATTGATCTACGGACCGAACTGGTAGCTTTATGAACCAAAGTAGAGCCACTCCTTCCAAGTACACTGGGAAGTATCGGCATTTAATCTCATCTGATGCTCTTGCACCGATCATATGCCAGTCATACTTATATAGGAAATGATTAGGGTCACTTATCCCCATATAGGCCGGGATAGTAGGAGGTACAAATTTCCTTGGAAATTCTGCTTTCAGGATCCTTTCAGTAAACGGAGTCTTACTTGGAGCAAATCCCCAGTCGCTTTCATTTTCTTCCCTCTGCATGCTCTCTTTCATGATTCGGCGAACCATCCCTGAAAGGTACTCCTCATTGTTCAGCGGCATCGCCGGGCAGACGTCAGCTATTCTTTTGGAAGTTTGCATGGGAAAATGTTCGTGAAAAGTTGGCTGCGGCCTTGAAACTTCGGCTTGGAAAGGTGGCGCTTCGGCGGTGCCAGTTGCTCTTTGAGGAATATCTTTCTCTTGGGAATTATGGGCATCTTCGGCAAAGGTTGTTTCATTGTTTACTGGTTGTCGATTTGCCCCAAGCAGAGCGTTTAATCTGTCCATCATCAAAGCATTTTGAGCTTCAATTTATTGGTATAATCCAGACACTACATCGTCTAATTCAGCCCTTGTGACTCCAACGGTAGGAGTTGCCTGGTTTGCTGCTGGGGAAGTGGAGGTCCCCTCATGAGCATTTCCGGATCTGGTAGATCTACTCTTTCTTCCAGGAGCCATGATTTCAGATAGACTTCTGGTCTTTAGAGAGATTCTTTCAACAAACTTTTGCGAAGCAATGGTGAAAATATCCCTGAGTTGGGTTCTCAGTGAAAGCACCAAAAATGTTAACGTAAAAATCGACGCTAACACCCTGGTGTGAGTATTAGTAAAGTGAAAGCACCACCCGTTGGTACGGGAACAAGAAATAAGCAGAAAATAGCATAAAAAGTAAAGAGACAGCAGTTTTATAGTGGTTCAGCTTAATATCTAGCCTACGTCCACTTTAATCTCCTTTGTTGCTGATTCAATTACAACTTTTACAACAATCTTCGATTAAAACACCACTTAGACACGTAGCTAGAACTCCGATGTAGAAGAATCTTTCAAATTCATGTTGAATGTGTTAGATCTCCTCTTGAAGTTCATTGAAGCGTCTTTTGTGTTTGAAGTGTCGAATGAGTCAAGAAAACAACAGAGTATAGGCGTTCCCAAAGTGAGCCAAAAGTCCTCTCTCGGTTGGAGTAGGTGGGGTATTTATAGGGAGAATCTGGAGTTAGGTCGTAGGTCATGAGCGACCTAGGGGTAGGTCGTAGGTCGCCAGCGTCCTAGAAGCAGAGTTGCACTTGTTTTGTCTGAATGGGTTGGTAGTTGTAGGTCGTGAGCGACCTAGGGGAGTAGTTGGCGACTTAACCACGTTGAGATACCTAGTGGAGCGACCTAGGTAAGTTGCGAGAGTAGCAGCGACTTAGTGTGGGTCGTCCTATATCTTAAGCGACATAAGGATGTGAAGCTTGTAAGTCATAGGTCGTACACTTGATAGGTCGTGATAACCTTAGGTCACTAGGTCGCTTACGACGTTAGGTCGCTAGGTCGTTCCATCCTTTAGGTCGCTAGCTCGTTCTGGCTTGTGCTAGTTGCTAAGTCGTTATCTGCTTAGTTCGTTAGGTCGCTCATACTTTTAGGTTGTTAGGTCGCTGGAGCTTTCGGTCATTAACCTGCCATGATCTCCAGAACCTTTAGCTCGTTAAGTCATTAGATCGCTAGGTCGCTTGTGAAGTTAGGTCGCTAGGTCGCTTGTGAAGTTAGGTCGCTTGTGAAGTTAGGTCGCTTGTGAAGTTAGTTCGCTAGGTCGCTTTAAAAGAGGAGTTAACACCATATATATTTCCTTTCAAAAGCATATAAATCATTTTAAAATATTTATATATAGACCAACGGTGTCTGTATAAATTTTTCTATCCTATGGTCAAGTGATACGGATATTTATCATTTCAATCTGTAATTTAAATATATACTGGTATATATCTTTTCAACCCGTAATCCCAAATTCAATTCAAATGAAAATCGCTTGGGTTTATCATTTCAACCCATAATGATTTTCTCCTATTCTATAGATCGTTCGGGTATGTATCATTTCAACCCATGGTGAATTCTATACTAACAGGGAACTTGCAGAGTGATAACAGTAATGATAATAATATAACATGCATATATCATCAATATAAATAACAGATAATGGTGTCAGATGTCACAGGTGAACTGATACAGATAATGGCATATATATAACAATGTAAATAACTAGCATCATATTTCAATTGTCGTTTCAATTGAAATCAAATTTAATAAATATAAGAACATTAATCGTGAGTGATTACTCACCTTCCGAGGCTAGAGAGATTTGACACTGAGATGAGTTATGAATCCAAGCACGAATTTTAAAGCAAAGCAGGATTGGCACGAATTCGACGGACAAGCTGATAGTTAGGAATCGATGAGAACTAATCAGGAGACTGAAACAAAATATATATATATATACTATTTTATATATTATTTCCTTCAACCAATATTAATTTAAAAACACAAAATAAAATCTTTATATACATATATATATACAAATATCTTATATACAATTCTCATATACTTTATAATATAAAAACTGCTTGATGTATAACTGTATAATTTGTTAAGTTAAATGCAGGAGATAGTAGCTAAAAAAAAATCATAAGACTGGAACACAACTATCATTAAGAAACTACGGAAGAAGGGAATAGATCCAGTAACTCATCAATAAATTAGGGCCGATTTTCATCAGATTCAACCTTTTATGCAACTTCTTTAAACTCTTGTTCATGCCGTTATCAATAGTTCTCTTATTCGGGATTATTCGATATTAATTTAATTCAACCACTTCAATTAATCTCTATAGCTCTTCGAAAATCGCAAGCTAGGTTGAGTGCATCTACCTCTACCGTCTTTGCCAGTTGTGAAGTGCCAAGCTCTCGAAGCAGCTCTGAAGTTCGCGAATATAGCTGCGTTTCGTTCCATATCTTCCTGCTTGAACCTCCCCCGTGTTCTTAGATCTGAAGTGTCTTGATCTGATTCCCACTCAATTGGTCCTCTCGAACAAATAAACCCTAGAATCAAATCGCTGCTGCCGTCCGACTTTTGCCACCGTCGTCGCCCATCTTTTGCCGTTGCTACCAGCTTTTCGCCAGCTTTTCTCCATAACCATCATCATATTCGCCGCCGCCTTCCATCCTGTTCGTCGCCTGCAACCTGTTCGCAGCTATTTAGCCTTTTTGCCACCTCCAGAACTGATGGGAGAAATCAATGGCAAAGCTAGGGTTTCGGAGGCATCTGGTAAGGCTGTTTTTGATGCTTCACAGTACGTTTTTTTGGTAAGCAAGTTATGGAGGAAGTTGAGCTTGGAGGATTAGAAGATGTTTCCGACGTCTTTGGTTTAGTGGATGATGTTGATAAGGACTACCAATCTTTTCTTAACAAGTCCAGCGAAGAGGGTGAACTGATAGATTTACCCGACATTTCTAGTTCTTTCTTTCAGCTAAACAGAACTATTAGCGAACAACAAATCACGCAGAAAGTTGGTGGTAGTGTTTCTTTCTCTAAACAAACACAGCTTAGCGTCTTTCAAGCTCTTATTTCATCAAGGTCGAATTTGGGATTCGACGAGTTTGTGCTGTCAGGGTCTTTTTTAAGGGAGTGCCCCTCGTACTCCGCCATTGCTTCTGCCATCGGGCGGTGGTAAGTGGCCCTATTTCTGTTATTTTTACTGGTCGTTGCTCTATCGAGATTAGGGTTTTTTCGCTGGAGGCTTTTGCGGTTCTGTGCCGTTCACGTTTCTTGTTGGTTGAGGGATGCTTTCTGGAGATTTTCCTTTCTCTGATTTAGGGTTAATGACCCGATTCCCCTCCGACCTTTGTTTAAAGGTTGCGTCCCCAGCTAGCTCTTCTCCGTCTGTAGTGGGCTTCGACCCTTCTTTGAGGTTTGCAGATTCGTGCTTTTTACTGAATTGGGGGTTGATCCTCCCTTGTTTGGATCGTTAATTGGGGGTGCTCCTGATTGTGGATCAGTTGGGATGGATTGTTTGGCTACTGCTGGGGATTTCATCACCCCAAGTAGCTCTATTCCGGTTCCGGGTTTTTCTTTGAGGCCTCGGTTCTCTTCTATGAGGAGGAGGCGACGGCGTCGCTTTCGACACTGCGAGTATATTAGATTGGGCTCGTTGCCTGCTTGTGCTAGTGCGCCGTTGCCTACTGCTGATTTGGGAATTTCTGATCTTGGCTCTGTGCCTGTTAATGAGGATTTTGCTTTGTCGGACTTTTCGGCTAGTGGGCAGCATTCGAGAGCTCCTCTTGGTTTGGCCCATACTCAGATCCAGCCGGTAAGTGAAGTCCTTGGCAGGCAGGTGAGTTTCTCTCCTCCTTTCTCCTTTTTCGTAGTTTATGATTGGTTCTCTGTTATTTACTGGTTGTTGACCGATGGTATTGGTTTTCTGTGCATGAGCCATGACACACTTAGGTGTGTGCTCCCTGACACTACTGTCCCGTCCCAGATTGGTGGCGTATCAGGTCCCTCTAGTTCAGATTTTTTAGTCTCGTCTGTCTTTGTCCTCTCGTCTTGCTTCTTGCATCAGAGACTTTGGCCTCTGTTTGTTTCGCAGGAATTCCCCTGCCGCATCGGTTGTGTCCATACCAGGCTGCTAGTATGGGTCAATCAGATGGGGTCCTCTTGCTGGGTTCTTGGGATGAGTCATTGCGAGGCCTATCCTGTGTCGTCAGTGACTTTGGCTCTTCATCGTATCTCTAGTTTGTCGGGCTATCGTTGGTCTCTTCGGAGGTTACAACGGGCCTGGAGCGATTGGTTCGGGCGATCTCCCAGCTCTGATCGCATAGTGGTCCCAAATTCGGACCACTATTCGGATTGCCTGGGTTATTGCCAACCTTCATTGTTCTGCTCTGTTGTCCCCTCTATTAGGACCAACCCGCGAATCTTACCGGTATCGTAGGGCTGTCCTTTTAGTGACAGTCCGGCTTTGGTAAGGTTCCTTCAGCAATGCGGGCTGCGACTTGTTTGCTCCCCCACTCTCTTCAGACCCTCTTCTGCTATTCCCCGCTCCGCTCTTCCCTCCCCTTCACCTCTTTCTCTTGTCCCATCGTCGGTTGTTTCTGTGTTCTCGCTCTCTGGTTGTTCCTCCCTCTCCTTTTTTTCTTCATCCTTGGCTTATCCTTATTCTGCTATTGACTGGTTTTTACAGCAGTATGGGATGCGGTTGGTCAACCACCCCTCTCTCTTGCGCTTTTCCTCTGTTCCTCCGGATCGCTTGGTCCCTTCTTCATCTCCCTGCTCCTCGGCATGCTTCCTTCCCGATTCTTCGTGCTCTCTGTCCATTACCATTCCTCTTATGAGTAAGGCAGAAATTGCGCTCCTTAACGACCGCCTAGATTGCATTTCTAGGAACTCTTCCCCTTCGCTTTTTGATTCCTCGCTGTCTTCTTTATCCGGGACCGGTGGCGAGGTGTCTTTTGAGACATCTCCCCAACCCTCCATCCCTCCTCCTCGTTCGACTCGTCGTAGATCACGAAGAGTCCCGACTACCCCTCGCACCATCCGCACACGCTCTATAGCAGCGTCCGAGCAGATCGATAGATCTACTCGATATTCGTTGTATCTTGTCTGAGTTCGTCCTGCTGTCCTTTGGTTGTTGTCTGTTTTCACACCTTTTTTCTTCGGATTTTCTCCTTCCCTCATGTCGAACTTTCTTTTCTGGAATGTCCGTGGCATTGGCAACGATGCGTCTTTGGCTAGGCTAAAACGCATTGTCAGAAAGCACTCTGTGGGTTTGGTCGCTCTCCTGGAACCTTTTCTAGAGCCGGATGGTATCCCCAATACCGTTCTATCCTTAGGTTTTGGCGGTGGCTCAGCCAACGTCTCCAGAAAGATTTGGATTTTATGGTCCAAATCCCTTGTTGTTTGCTCTAATTTCGACTCCCCGCAGCTTTTCTCAGTGGCCTGCTCATCTCCGTCTTTCGCTTCTCCCTTTCTTTTCTCGGCGGTTTACGCCAAGTGCGATCGGACGGAGAGGTTAACTCTTTGGTCTGATATTCTAGCCCTAGTAGATTTGGGTTTTTCTTCCTCTGTGGTTGGCGGTGATTTTAATATCGTCGCTTACCATGTGGAAAAACGGGGAGGGGCCACCATCAACCGTGCTGCGATGGCAGATTTCAACTCATTCATTGTCAGCTCAGGTCTCTCTGAGCTCTCCTTTGTTGGTTCTGCTTTCACTTGGACGAACAACCAAGAGGGACCGAACCGTATTCTTTCTAGACTCGACCGTGTTTTCGGGTCGGAGGATTGGTTTCGCCTTCCCTTTTCCTTCTCGATCGCTCACCTTCATCGGACCTTCTCTGACCATGCTCATTTGATTGTTCGTTGCCTCCCTCTTTCCATCTCTGGGCCCTCTTCCTTTCGTTTCCAGAGCATGTGGAGATCACACCACTCTTTTCTTCAAGTGGTAGCTAACTCTTGGAGCGCTCCAATTTTTGGCTCTCCATGTGTTGTTTTCGCTCGTAAGCTTCAGCGTCTCAAGGCCTGCCTTAAGGTGTGGAACGTTCATGTTTTCAAGAACATTTTCGATCGCGTTCGGATGGCCGAAGAGACCCTGATCGTAGCTGAATCCTTGTTAGACGAGGATCCGTCCGCTGCTAACAAGAAGGCGTGGGCGTTAGCCCAAACCAAATTCTCTTTGGAACTTCGTATCGAAAATGACTACCTTCGTCAAAAGGCTTGGATCAAGTGGGTGGTCGATGGTGATACGAACTCCAAATTTTTTCATTCTTCGATTCGTAAGAAGAATAATCTTCTCACTATCCGTGAGATTTTGCGTCCCGGTCTATCTTTGGCTTCTTCGCCTGAGGAAGTCAAAGATACCATTCTGTCCCACTTCCAGTCCTTTCTGGGCTCTCCGTCTGTCTCGGTTTCCGACCCGGCCCTGTTAGCCTTCATTCCCCGTGCGGTTCTTTCTCTAGAAAGTATCATTTTAGCGGATCCCCCGGCCCAGAGGAGATCCATGCTAGTGTCTTTGCCCTAAGCAAGGATAGTGCCAGCGGCCCTGATGGCTTCAACGGTGTCTTTTATAGGAGTGTCTGGCCTATTATTGAGGCTGATTTTTGTCTTGCGGTTCAATCCTTCTTCTCCGGTAGGTCTCTTCCCTCTGGCTGGATATCCACCAATCTGATTCTGATTCCTAAGTGCAAAAATCCTCGGCCTTGTGCGGATTTCCTCCCCATCAGCCTTTGCAACTTCTTGAATAAAGTTATTTCCAAGATCCTGGCTAGCCATTTGGCCCCTATCCTAGAGCGTATTATCTCTCCTTCTCAAGCAGGGTTTGTAAAAGGGCGTTTAATCACTGATAACGTCCTTTTAGCCCAGGAACTTATCTCCCAGCTTGATCGGAAAGTGAGGGGCTCTAATGTGGTCTTCAAATTGGACATGGCTAAGGCCTACGATCGCATGTCCTGGTTTTTCGTCATCAAGGTCTTGAGGGCTTTCAGGTTTCCGGAATCCCTCATTGACTTGGTGTGGAGGCTCATCTCGAACTGTTGGTTCTCTATGCTCATTAACGGGTCGGCAAATGGGTATTTCAAGGCGGGAAGGAGTCTGCGTCAAGGAGACCCACTTTCTCCATATCTCTTCGTCATCGCGGCAGAGGCTTTCATTCGCGGTCTTCAGACCCTTACGATCTACGGACAGATCCAGCGCTTCGGGATTCCGAAGGGCTGCCCACTTATCTCTTCCTTATCCTTTGCTGATGACATTGTCATTTTCTCTAATGGCAGTCGATCCTCTGTCCGGTGGCTCCTTAGTCTCCTTCACCAATACGAGAGGTGCTCGGGCCAACTCGTTAACCCTTCCAAAAGTTGCTTCGTCCATGCGAAGGACTTGTCCCCCGCTCGAGATTCCTGGATCGAGACCAAATCCGGTTTCAAGGAAGCTTCCCTTCCTTTACCTTACCTGGGTATTGTCCTATACCGAGGTAGAAAGCTTAATGCTATCTTCGATCCTTTGATTGAAAAAGTGAGGAGTAAGATCATCCGCTGGAATGCGACTCTTCTTTCCCAGGCCGGGAGGCTGGTTCTCATTAAGTCGGTTTTAGACTCAATGGGAACTCATGTTTTCGCCGCAATGACCCCTACTTCTTCCTTCTTCCGGTCTTATCGGTCTTTGGCCTCGTCCTTCTTCTGGGGTAACAAGGACAACGCCCGTCGTCACCACTGGGTTTCTTGGGAAGCCATTTGTCATCCCAAAAACGAAGGTGGCTTGGGTCTGCGTAATCCTAAGGACCTTTGTGCGGCATTTTCTTGTAAGTTGTGGTACAGGTTTGGGGCGAACAACTCTTTATGGGCGTCGTTCCTCCATGCTAAGTACCACAGGCTTGCGGGCTCTAATTTCTCGAGTTCTCCGTCCTATGCTAGTGAGACCTGGAAGCACATGCAGTCGGTGAAGCCGTTCTCTGACTCTCATGGCGGCTTATCCGGCTGGGATGGCGGTTCGTTCTCCGTTTTGAAAGCTTGGACTTCAGTTAGAATTCCAAGCCCCATTCGTCCTCTGTATTCCTTCATTTGGGATTCTCGAATTCCCCCCAAGGTCTCTCTTTTGATGTGGCGTATCTTGCACAATGCGTTGCCACTAGACGAGAATCTCCAAAAGATCGGCATCCCCTCCGTCTCCCGTTGCAAATGTTGTGGCAATGGGGATATGGAATCCTTGAACCATTTGTTTTTTGTTGGTTTCTCCGCCAGAGCGTGCTGGAATTACTTCGGAAACCTTGTTGGTGTTCGAGGTATCGCCATATCTCTTAATGATCTACAGAGAACCTGGTGGGCTGGGACCTCTGGTAAATCACTTCGTTCGATCGTGCTTCGCATGATTCCCTGTCTGATCTGCTGGCACCTTTGGTGCGTGCGGAATAAGGCAACCTTTGAGAGTACTCCCATGGATCCTCCGTCCATAATTCGATGTGTCAGAAATGACGTTTTCCTGGCTTTCCATGGTAGACCTTTCAGGGGACCCATGGGCTCCCGCTCTGGGAGGCTAGTGGGTCTTCTAACTATTTCGTGTGTTCTGTCTTCCGCTAGACTAGGAGTTGGTTGAATCCTGTTGGTAGGGCGTTGGCTTTCACCCTTTGCTCCCGATCCCCCCCCTCCTTCCTTCTTATGTGGTTGCTAGTTTGTCAGGTCTAGGTGTCTATGGATTCTTCTATGGTCCGGGGTCCTCTTTGTTTGGCTCTGATTGGTTTGTTTTTGGAGTTGCATGGGTTGTGGTCGTCCTGTTCTGTTGGCTTTTCCTGTGCTATACTCCGGTTGCTTGGTTTTGGAGTTGCTCGGGTGGTTTTGGTTCTTGTTTGATTGCTTGGGTTGCTGGTCCTGGTTGCTAGCTTCTGGTCTTGTCGGCGATCCCTCCATTTCTCTCTGTTTGATTAGAGATGGAGTTGCCTGGGATTTGGTTCCCATTTTGTGTTGCTGGCCTTCTCTATGGTCCTCTCCTTTAGATTTTGTGGGCCCTTGTTACATCTCAGCTTTTGGTGCTCCTCTCGAGTTTCTTCAGACACCATCATTAGGCGGTGGCCTTGCCGGAGCTCGATGGTGATGTCAGTTGGGCGGTGGTTCCCTGTTCTGTTTCGTCCTCTAGGGGTCTACTCAGCTGCTATTTCAACCTCTTTTTGGTCCGGTGCTCTTAGCTTGTGGTGGTTTTAGCGTGGTCGCTTTGCTACTCGGTCTGGGGCTTGGTTCTTTTATAGTTTTTCTTTGGTTCGGTATGGGATGGTAGCTACTCTGGTGGACTGGCCTATACCTTTTCGGTTGTGGCGGGATTGATGGTTGTGCTTGTGGTGTTTCTTCTGCTCTATTTCTGCTGGTTACTCCTGGCTTCTGTCAGTTAGTGGAGGTTTTTATTTTATTGTATTTATTTTACTTTCTCTTCGTTCCGGTTTTGTTCTGTAGTCTTTGTTTTGGGAGGCATACGTTTTCTGAATGCCTCGCCTGCTTTTGTGAGCCACCGGAGAAAGGCTTTTTTTCTCCTTTATTTCTATATATATATATATATATTTTATTCAAAAAAAAACTGTATAATTTGAGTAAATAAATTAACATATTATATACATAACTAATAAATTTTATAGTCATAAAGCAACATAATATATATTTTACCTATACTGACTTATGTTATACATAGTTTTCTTAAAGATCAAACATGAAACAATATATATTCACATAGAAAAGTGTTGTTCTAAATATACTATATTATAAAATAACAACAATATATATTGTGAACATATAACCTACAAAATTTTATTATTAAAGCCCGAAACATTATAATACAATATATAGATATATAATATTGCAGCATACATATACCCTGAAACCTTTATCCACAAATATATATATGTAATCTCTGTAACCTATATGTATATAAAATAGTAAAATGCAACCCAAAGTATACTTTCAAACATTTATATACATCTCTTTTATATCACATACATATATATATATATATATATAATTTAGAAATCCAGCACATGTATATTTATATATATATATATAGATTTATACATAAACCCCTAAATTCTTGAAACCAACTCATGTATACTTATGTATAGAACTGTTATATCCAAACTAATATATACAAACCTCACATCCTATTATATTCTGAAATCAAATATAAATTTTAAACACATATAAAAATACAATTTATTTGTATTACTATATTTCTTCTTTTCCAGCATCCAAACAACATATTATATATATATATAAAACCAGTTTTATAAAAGTACTTTATCCCTATATATATCACTGCAATAAAATACAATAACCTATATAATACTTAAAACAACATACCGTAAAAACTTATATCCTATCATAAATAACAAAACATATAAATATTCTCTGTCCCATTCAAAATATATACACTAACAATATAGACAAAACTTGATGTTCTCACCTCAGTTATGAAATCTCAATCATATACTTATTGTTATCCCGCCTTTTGGCAAGGCCAGGACACCAAGGAACCGACTAGAGAACAAGGATAGCTCGCCATGGATATCGCTGAATTTTGTCCGAGTCCAGATTGAGCTACAATTGATAGGACAAGACAAGAAAGATCGTAGGAGTCAACATCTCAAATTTCAAGTCAATCCGAGTTCGTATGCTTGGGTTAGGATCGATTCAAGTTGGAACTGGCTATTTTTCGTATCCATCTGATCGGCAGCATTTTCGTACCCATCTGAGGACCTCAGTTCATATCCATCCAGCCCATGTCCATCATCCACTTCGCATCGGTCAATTCCCATGGGTTCGTATCGATCAAGTCAGAAATATTCGAATCCATCGAGTTCGTATCGATGGACTTCGTACCCATCAACAGCTAATGTGACTCGTAATGATTGGCAAAATGTCTACTTCGAATCCATCGAAGTACCTAGGTTCGATTCGGCCTCACTCGAATCCATCGGTAGATCGCCTACTTCATATTGGCCAACTCCCATGAGTTCGTATCGATCGGGAATGGCTGAGTTCGAATCCATCGAGTTCATATCGATGGGCTTCATACCCCTCAGTAGATGAAGTGCTTCGTGTCCATCAGCTAGTGTCTGCCTCGCATCCATGAGAAAAAGGGTTGTTCGTATCCATCGACCATCGCTTGCTCGAGTCCATCAGTAACGCTTCATTCGAATCCATCAAGCCATCAAGCCAAGATGACGTGTCATCCTTCGATGCAAACGTGCCGAGATATATGGAGTCGACGCGGTCGACTCGGAGTGAAGACCGAATCGAGGCGAAGCGTGCGTGCCACCTCATCTTAAGAACACGTGCAGTCATCGACACGGAATGATGGAGTCAAAGTCATGGAGACGAACCAAACAGCCTTCGAGAAATCTCAGTTCGTATCGACCATATCTCGTGATCTACTAATCCAAATCCAATGAAATTTTCAAGGAAGCTTGCATACACACTAAAGAATGTCTCCACCAAATTTTAGCTTAATTGGACGTCATCTTGATCGATACGAAATAGATTCGTATCGATCACAGATCGAGGCGAAACTTTCTGGAAACGGTCGCGTGGGCCCCCTCACGTGCCAGACCAAGTCTCTCGGAGTTTGAGCGGGATCTCAGCCTCCTACGCCTATAAATAGAGCCCTGGAGCCAATGGAAAAGGGATCTTTCGATTCTCAAGCATCCAGACTCTACCGGATTGATACTTGCATCTTATTCCCATTGTCTAATTCGAATTTCAAACTACAATTCACTATTGTTTGCTGCAATTGCTTGTAATCGTCGAAAGAGAATTAATAAAATCATCAAAACTTCATAGTGGACGTAGGCGATACGCCGAACCACTCTAAATTGCTTGTCTTTGCATTTTACATTTCTGTTTGTTGAAGTTTTTGTTAGATAATCTCTGTTTTATATTCATATTCTTCATTTTATCTCTTCAAATAACTTCCGAAGAGTGTTATGCCCGTTTTTGGTACAAACACTTTGGTGCTTTCACCGAGAAAACCAGTTTTTTCTCCTGCTCTTTGGATCTGCCATCGATACCGGATTGCATAAATCCAAGAGAAAGATCTAGATATCCAGTTCGGAATCCAACCATTCTATTCAGATTTGCTAAAGGTCTAGGAAATGACTTTATCGCTGAAAATGGTTAGTACAAGAACCGCCGCTACCGCTGCTGATCAAGAAGGCCGAGAGAGGCAGAATCTTACACAACAGCCTTCTTCCAATCAGGACAACACTGCTCATTCAGAACCGTCTGGACTAGTCACCCGACAAGAGTTCCAAGTGTTGCTCCAGGAACTGACCCAAAGCCGGCAACAGTTGGCTGAACAGTTGCGCACCAATGTCGAATTGACCAACCAACTAAACCGCCAAAGCCGTAGAAGGTCCTGGAGAAATAATGTCACCCGCGCATCCACTGAAATTTCTGCGTCATTTGACTACCACCACAGGTCTACCCATCCCCAGTTAGAAGGAAGTCACGCACAGACCACCGGATACCAACCCGCCTTGACCGTTGGACAATTGAGGGCAGGGCCATCGACCAGCTTTCAGGCAGGGCCCTCAACACGAGGAGGTGCCGCTCCACAGCATACTACGGACAACCGTGCTACCACTACCATGGCAGAGACGAGGGTTGAAATCCGAAATCAGTCAGAACTAAACAATCAGCAGCGCAAACATACTCCTGAACCATATGTTCCAGAAGACGCTGAGCTGAAGAGGCGAAATACGGACCGTCGACAGCGCCCGGTCCAAACTCGCACAGTGGAACTCGACCACACCTCTGCTCAGCCTGCCCAGAATGTGCCAGTAACTGACATTTCGACCATGATATGCCAGATGATTCGCGAGAGTCAGGGGCTCACTAATGACGACTGGGGGGTCTCCCGCAGTCATACCCCTTTCATAGACGAGATATTGTACTCCGAACCCCCTCGGCGATTCAGAATGCCGGCTCTCCCGATGTACGAAGGGAATAGTGACCCCAATCAGAACATTCTGAAATATGAATGGTCGATGAGCGCTGTGCGAGCTGATGATGCAGTGAAATGTCGAAGTTTCCCCATCTCTTTGGGGGGAATCGCAACCATGTGGTTCACAAGGCTACCGCCCAGATCCATTTCTTCGTTCGATCAACTAGCCAAGAGGTTTGTAGAGTAGTTTCGTATGTATGTGGCTAGGCCCAAAGACGTTAATACCCTGTCCAGTGTCACTCAAGCTCATGGAGAGACGCTCAGGCGTTACTTAGAAAGGTTCAACGCAGCATGTGTCGAGATTAGTAACCCCAACGATAACTCAATCTTGATGGCTTTAACCAAGGGAATTGATCCCGATTTTGAGTTTGGGAATTGGCTAGCTGGAAAACCACCCGCATCGTTGGACCGTTTCTACTCCAAAGCCGCTCAGTTCTTACGGCAAGAGGACGTGAAACAGTCTAGGAAGCAAGAAGATGTGAGGCCCAGTATCGAAGGAATACAGAGTAATGTGGCAGTTAAACAGTCCGGTGAGAGTTCCGGGAAAGTTCAACTGAACATACAGAACAAGCAAACCCAGCCGAGAGGAAACAATGGCCAAGATAAGAAGAGAGATCAGAACCGAGGCCCGCGCCGTAGGGCTCAAATGTTTGACAATTACACGCCATTGAATACGTCATTGGAAAACGTATACTTACAGACTTGCAATACTGTACAGTATAAGAAGCCTGCTCCGAAACCTTCATCAGAGAGGCAAGTTCAAACGGGAAAGTTCTGTAGATTCCATGAAAGCTATGGCCACAATACAAATGAGTGTCGACACTTACAGGACCTCATTGAGAGTTGATCAGAGAGAGGAAGTTGGATCAGTTTGTTCGGGCGCCGCAGTCTGGTGGTGCGGGACCTTCGAATCAGAATCGTCAACAAAATCAAGAAAGACAGGAAGAACCCGCTTGTGCGGGCGGGAGGTTGGTTATTAACACCATAAGTGGTGGTCCCCATCCGGCAGACAGGAGCTGGGGGGAAATGGAGTCGTATGCTAGTTCCGTCAGGCATGCGGACTTCGAGTGTTGTAGTAACTGTGAAGATGAAAGTCCGGCTAAGCAACAGAAAATAATATCTGATGATATCGTGTTTAGGAGCCGGGATGCTGATAAGGTCGAAGTCCCTACGATCGACCCGCTAGTCATATCTGCCCAGGTGGGTCCTGCTTGAATGAAGAGGATCCTGGTTGACAGTGGGAGCTCTGTGAATATCCTGCTTAAACGGGCTTACGACTTAATGAAGATGGAGGCCAAGGATTTGAAACCCTGCTTATCCTGAATCCACGGTTTCAACGGAAGTGCCACGATACCCATCGGAATAACTGAACTACCAGTTGAATTAGGCGTTGGAGAATGCCGGAGGGTCCGAGTGTTACAGTTTGTTGTGTTAGAAATTGATTCACCGTATAATGCATTTTTGGGCTGACCGGCCCTAGTTGAGTTCATGGCGGCCATCGCCCCATGGTGTTTGACTCTGAAGTTCCCCACTGATCGGGGGATTGGAGTTGTTCAAGGAGATCAGGCCACGGGAAGGGCTGTTATGTTGCTGAGCTGCGCGGGGCGCAGCGGAAGGAAAAAGGAAAGGGCGTAGAGGAATCTCTCTACGTCCGTTCTATCGATGATTGACAGTTGGTGCCTGGGCCTCGGCCCGGGCACCCTAACCAACTCCTAAAAGACCTTGACCCTAGGGACAATGAGGATAAAGATGAATCTAAGGAGAGTCAAGCTTCTCCGGCCGAACTGACTGTGGACGTCCCAATCAGTGAGGATGATGATTCTAAAATGCTAAAAGTTGGGTCTCAACTGAAAAAGCAGGTACAACAGGAGTTGGTTGAATTTCTCCAGGCGAATCTCGACGTCTTCGCCTGAACACACTCTGACATGTGCGGAATCTCACCGAGCATTGCAAGTCACTCCCTGAATATAGATCCGCGACATGTCCCAGTAAAACAGAAAAGGCGTGGTATGGATCCAGAGAGATCTGCCGCCCTTAAGGAGGAAGTTGATAAACTACAATTGAACGGATTTATTCGAGATGCCTTGTATCCAGAATGGGTATCCAACCCTGTACTGGTTCGAAAACCGAACGGAAACTGGAGAACCTGCGTCGATTACTCTGATTTGAACAAGGCTTGCCCGAAAGACAGTTTCCCACTTCCCCGAATTGACCAGCTCGTAGATTCGACAGCCGGACATGAATTATTATCTTTTATGGATGCTTATTCTGGCTACAATCAAATACCCATGCATCTACCTGACCAAGAACATACCAGCTTCGTAACCGATCTGGGACTCTACTGTTACAAAGTCATGCCGTTCGGTCTAAAGAACGCTGGGGCAACATACCAGCGCTTGGTCAACCGGATGTTCGCCAACCAGATCGGGAAGACCATGGAAGTTTACGTGGATGACATGCTAGTGAAGTCTCGATTCTCGACGGATCACGTCAAAGATTTAGATTCAATGTTCCGCATCCTTCGGGAGTACGGAATGAAGCTCAATCCACTTAAGTGTCATTTCGGCGTCGCATTTGGAAAGTTCCTCGGATTCATCGTCAACGCCCGAGGAATAGAAGCAAATCCCGAAAAGATATGGGCGATAAGGAACTTGCAAACCCCGAGAACCATAAAGCAAGTCCAGAGTCTCAATGGGAAAGTGGCAGCACTAAGCAGGTTCATTTCAAAGTCCACCGATAAATGCATTCCCTTTTTCGATCTAATCAGGAAAGGGAAACGAAACTTTGAATGGACCACAGAGTGTGAAGGCGCGTTCCGATCACTGGTCCAACATCTTTCCACACCTCCGATCCTATCAAAACCAATTGACCACGAGCAATTGTACCTCTACTTGGCAGTATCAGAACATGCGATCAGTGCTGCTCTGGTTCGGGAGGAAGACAAAGTGCAAAAACCAGTCTACTATGTTAGTAAACGGCTAAAAGGAGCTGAGAGAAACTACCCAAGACTGGAGAAGCTAGCTTATTGCCTAGTCATTGCCTCAAGGAAGCTCCGTCCTTACTTCCAAGCTCATCCTCTTACTGTGTACATCGATCAGCCGTTACGACAGGTCCTCACGCGACCTGAGACGTCTGGTAGGTTACTCAAGTGGAACATTGAGCTAAGCCAATTTTATATCGTGTAAGCCCCACGAAGAGCCGTCCAAGGACAAGTCCTGGCAGATTTCATAGCCGAATTTACCGTCCCAGAAGATCTGCCCAAAACCAGCGAATCCCCCGAATACATCTGGAAGCTGTATACTGACGGTGCATCAAACGACCGATGTTCGGGCGCTGGTATTGTACTTGAGACTCCCGAAGGCCGATCTATTTGTTACGCTTTGAAGTTCGATTTTCACGCAACTAATAATGAAGCTGAATATGAAGCACTCTTAACTGGACTGAATCTTGCCAGAGATTTGAGGATTATCGCCGTGGAAATCTATTGTGATTCACAGTTAGTCGTGTTCCAAGTGCGTGGGGAGTACCAAGCAAGGGATCGAAGGCTGGCTGCTTACTTGGCCCGAGTTCAGGAAGTACTAAATCAGTTTGACTATTATGCCATATATTATATACCACGTGAACGCAATCAAAGAGCTGATTCATTGGCAAAGTTGGCCAGCACGGGTGAAGCACAACAGATGGGACTTGTCCCAGTCAAAACTTTATCTTCCCCGAGTATTGATTGAATAGAGACAAACTTTGTGCTTGAAACCGCTCCAAGTAGAGATTCTTGGATGACTCCATACCGAAATTACATTGAGAACGGGACGTTGCCCGAGCACAGAAATGAGAAAAGACAAATTCTACGAAAAGCTTCACGGTTCGTCATTCAGAACGAGGTCATGTACAGAAGAGGTTATTCCGTTCCTCTCCTCCGGTGTATCGCACACGATGAAATCAAACGAGTGTTACATGACGTACACGAAGGAGCGTGTGGCGATCACACCGGTGGGCAAGCTCTCGCTAAGAAGATTCTCCGCTATGGGTATTACTGGCCGACAGTAAATCGAGACACTGCAAACTATGCCAGAAAGTGTGATAGGTGTCAGAAACATGCTCGAATTCCGAGAGCCCCGCCTATCGAGATAACTCAAATGGTCAGTCCCTGGTCATTTGCAATGTGGGGGATCGATATCATCGGCGCTTTACCCCTGGCTAAAGGCGGTGCGAAGTATTCCATCGTTGCCGTCGACTACTTTACCAAGTGGGCTGAGGCTGAGGCCCTCGCAACCATTACGACAAAGAAAGTGATAAATTTCGTGGTTCGCAACATTATCTGTCGATTTGGACTCCCGCATACCATCATCACCGATAACGGAGCCTAATTCGAAAGTTCCGAGTTCAAGAATTTCTGTCAATGGTTTTATATCCATAAAAAATTCTCGGTAGTCGCTCATCCGCAGGCCAATGGTCAAGTTGAAGCTGTTAACAAAGTTATAAAATCCATCCTTAAGAAACGACTGGAAAAGGCTGGGGGCAAATGGGTTGATGAACTTCCTATGGCATTATGGGCTTATCGGACGACCCACAAGACCGCAACCGGACACACCCCATTTTCCTTATCTTATGGCTCAGAAGCCGTTATTCCAGTTGAGACGGAAGTTTTTTCCCATCGCGTGACTTATTATGATCTGAAAACAAACGCTATATTGCTTGCTGAATCATTGGATCTACTGGACGAAAAGCGGGAAGAGGCTGACTTGAGAGCAACCGCCTATCGAAGTCGAGTTGCCCGGTTGTACAATACCAAAGTCCGACCACGAACTTTTGAACTCGGCGATCTCGTTCTCAAGAGAATCTATCCAGTTCCTTCACACATGAAACCAAACTGGGAGGGACCATATGTGATTGCACGAAGACTCGGAGATGGCACATTCAAACTATCGACCGTTGACGGTCTTGATTTGCCAAGGGCCTGGAACAGCGAGAGCCTTCGTCGCTATTACACATGACAGGCTTTATTTATTTCATTATGTCTTTTCATTCAGCAATTTGTTCCTACATTTCGAAATTTGAATTTTGTAATAAGGCAACTGACTTTGCCGCACTTTCTCATTTCAGCAATAAAATGCCATCTCTTCGAGCCAGAGCTGTGACTCGTTGAATACAATGCGAAACATCACGACGCACGAAGAGCTAAGTCCCATCACATGGTGGGATTTATTCAAGTAGAGAATGGTTGTGATACGACCGGCCACTCGCTAAGTGAAACCCGAGCTCGGGGGCAAGCCATTACACCAATGTTGGTAGGATTGACACACGACAATCCAACATTCAACTCCGTATTCCCAGAGTGCGAGACGGAGTATAAACATTCAACTCCATATTCCCAGAGTGCAAAACGGAGTATAAACATTCGACTCCGTATTCCCAGAGTGCGAGACGGAGTATAAACATTCAACTTCGTATCCCCAGAGTGCGAAACAGAGTATAAACATTCGACTCCGTATTCCCAGAGTGTGAGACGGAGTATAAACATTCAACTCCGTATTCCTAGAGTGCGAAACGGAGTATAAACATTCGACTCTGTATTCCCAGAGTGCGAGACGGAGTATAAACATTCAACTCCGTATCCCCAGAGTGCGAAACGGAGTATAAACATTCAACTCCGCATTCCCAGAGTGCGAAACGGAGTATAAACATTCGACTCCGTATTCCCAGAGTGCGAAACGGAATACAAACATTCAACTCTGTATTCCTAGAGAGCAAGGCGGAGTATAAGCATTCTGTTCCGAGATTTCCAGACTTGGCAGACGAAACATGCAATGCTTAAACGTTAAAATAATGCAAGTACATCGGACTGAAGTTCGAACACTGCGTCATCTAAGCATAAAAGGAATTCGAGTTGAAACAAGAAGACAAAATTTTATTTCAACTAATCAAAAGCAAGGGTTCGCACATGAGCCTTTTCCAAAAATTTGCTACTAGCAGGGGCCGAACCCGCATCTAAACACGGCCTACAAAAAGAAAAGGATAACAAAATTCCTGACTACAAGGGGAGAAGTACGTCTAATCCCTCTGTTTCCTTAGCTTCTTCTTCCTTGAGGAGCTCCCGGAACCTTCAGTGATCTTTCGCTTAGATCCTTTCTCCTTGGACGAGCTCCCCTCAGACGAAGGCATGATGTCAACATCGTCTTCTGAGCTAGAGCCGATGGGGATGCTTCCCACAGGAGGAGTTGGGGGAACAGGATCTACAGCCGGAGGCGGGACTGGTGCGCTGACGTCAATAAGCGTGCCCCCGGGAGAAACAATCATAAGGGGAATGGGGCCCTGCGCTACCGCCCCATCATCCAAGTTGCCACCACGCGCTGCCGCCGCCATCTCGGCGTTAATCTCAGCCAACATCGCTGCCTCTTGTTGTGCTCGCGCCTCACTACGTGCCGCAGTGGTCTGGATTGGGACATCTGAAGTAGATGAGAATCCGCCCAGGCTAAATGATAAGTTTGCGAAGGGATCACTCGGTCGGCCGAGAAGCCCGTTTATCATTTGTTCATCAAGAGAGAGTGAGCTTCCCTGCGTCACTTCGATCGGCGCTACGGTCACGACGGAGGTCGCCTCAGAGATAATGGCCTCCGACACTTGGCATATTTCCTGGGCTGCGGGAGGCGCGGTTGGCACAACTTCGATCACTGAACAAAGAAAGGAAACATTTGTTAGTATACGCTTCTATGCACGTTCTTCGGACCGAATGCACAAGGGGTTAGTTCAGAATACCTTCCTCGGTTTGGGTCGGAGTCATGTGAACGACTTCAGAAGAATGCTCCCTGATGGGAGATAAATGTGGTCGGTCTGGATCATAAGCTGGTATGGGTTGGGAGACAACAATTGGAGTTAGTTCAGATTGAGACGGCACGTTGATCTCAGAACTCACATTGTGATGCTCAGCGCCGGAACTCTCTCCAACCTCCTGAGACTGGACGCCAAGCCTCTCCTTATCGTGAGAAATTATGGAGTCATGGAGAACCTTCTTTTCGTCGTCATTGAGTATGCGGTTCTCCAGCTCGAACTCATCGATGGCTTCATTGGGGTGCCCGGACTTCTCCTCCTCAACCAGCAGGCTCTAGGCGTTGTAGAGATGCGTTGGGTAATCATCGAGCCATGTCAAATCTCGGTGCCTTAGCACGTTGGCATTATAAGTGACAAGTAGCTCTTCTACCTCAGCCTCGATCCTGGCCTCCGCCTGTCGCACTTTCTCATCAACCCCAGCTTCAGCTTCGCGGGCTTTCTCCATAGCCGCTTCCTTCTCCTTCCGGAGCACCACCGCCTGATCACAGGCTTCCTGAGTAGAGACATTGGCCGCATCTTTCTCCCTAGCTATTTCGGAGAACTTTGATTTCAGTTCGTTAAGTTCCTTGAGAGCGGCGTCCCTCTCGGCAGTGATGGTGGTGTTCCTATGGCCCATGTCTTCGATCGCAGTATAATGCTCCAGTTTCATCCTGGTCATGGCCGAGTTTACTTCGTCGACCTTTTTCAGGGCTTCCATCTCAGACTTGCGGGAAGACTCGGCCTCAGTGTTGAGCACCTTCATGATTCGGTCTTTGTGGCCCAGCTCCTTCTCCAGCTTTTCTATAACAACGCCCCGATCGAAGGCCACTTTGGACGCTTTCCTCGCAGCCCTTGCCCATTCCTTGTACTGGAAGAAAACATCCGCAACGTAATCATGTATAGTTTTTTCAACTGATGGCGGGATTCTCTTTAGATGCGGAGGAAAGACATAAGCATCGAAGCAGATATCGGGAAATTCCTTCCTCATCTGCGCCAGCTTGAGCGCTCCTTCCCCAGTCGAGTCAGTCACGGCCGGCGTTGTAGTTGAGGAAGTGGCAATTTCAATCCCACACGGAGGATCGGGCCTCGGAGCTTGAGAAAGCAGATTAGGCCGTGAAGCTTCGGGAGGACGAGCAGTTACTACCGTGGGCGGTATAGAAGTCCTCGGAGGAGGAGAGCGAGATCGGGATCGGTGCACATGTCCCCTGTCCCTGTCAGACCTGTCGTGACCAGAGTGCCCTGAGTCGTAGTCTCTCTCTCCCTCTCTCCTGCGTGGCTCATAATAACGGCGCTTGTTGCGCAAACTGCCCAGCATAGAGCCTTGTCCAGACATCGCACCTGAAGAGTAAAATGCAGAAAATCAGTAACTGTTCATGTAATACTATTTACAGTTTGGAAACTATGTTGTGCTGTGAAGAGTGTATGGATGTGTAACCCCCCGGACCAACCAGAAGTGTCGATTGTGCTAGTGGGAAGAGACTCGCTAACATCGAATGTATGTTGCAATTCATCCGATTCAACGTCATGTTGTTCGGACACAATGTCCGGAATGGGAAGGTCAGCGAGCCCTTCGAATTGATTTTCGGCTTGCAGAGAGGGTGCCTCCGAGATTTTTATTCCTAAAAGAAGACGGTGTAAAACCACAGACTTAAGCCTCCCGGTTTTAGGTTGTTTAAAGGCCGCTGCCTTGCCCTTTCTCTTTTCATCGGAATTCGGGGTTGCATCAGCGGGCCCAACCAACGGTTCTTTGTCGGTATGAGTTTTTTCAGAATCAGGTTCCTCAATTATTACGACCTTGGGTTTCTTCCGCTTGACTCTCTTTCTGGAGACAGTCTTTAGCGCGCCATCAAGCCTTATTCTCTGTCTTCGCCCAATTAACCCAAGGATTCTGAGGTTTCGGTCCGTCAACAACAGTTCAATATTCCTTTCTTCAAAAGGAATCTCCTGGAAAACCCGGACAATCTCTTTATAATAACCGCCTTCAGGATGCTGGATTATTGCTAAAAGAAAAGGAATGGAAAATATGAGTTTAATTTCGCTCAAGAAATTGCCCCGACAAATCACTTGGGAAAAAGACAATACTCACGTCTAAACATCCATCTTCTGGCAAACCCCGGAGGACATCGGACGTAGAACCACTCCGACTTGAAGTAGCTCAGCCTGGTCCACGACCCTGTGACCACTTGACAGTTTCTTACAGACTCCAAGAATGTAAAAGATGGGCTGTCGGTTCGACTTTTGAAGTTGAACAGGTATCTTATCTCGATCATACAGGGAGGTCGATAGAGATACTCCATGAATTCGATGAACAAGCTGTTGAGTGAAGCATACCCATTCGGGTGTAACTGAGATGGAGCAATCTCCAAATAAGCCAACACTTCTCGTATGTAATCGTTGAATGGAGGAAGTGTCCCAGCTGCGCATGTATGTCGGTTAAAAGCTGTATATCCCTCCGGGGGATTATGCGGTCTGTCGTCCGGTCCCGGCAACATTACATCGTCCAACGATAGGCCATGCCTTAAACATATTCTCCCTAGCGTATCTTCGGAGATATTGGATGGAACAGAGTCCGGCGAACTATTTATAAAGGATGCATCAGGTAACTCATCCGGGGCTGGACCGATGACTTCGGCCTCGATGTCCGGTATCACAAGTCTGGGAGGGGTCGAATGCTGAGTATCTTGCTGCTGTGAACTTGACGGTTCCATAACTAGCTAACTCACGAGAAACCATCATTAGACGATAAAAAGCCCATGCATTCCCCAGTGTACGTGTATGAACGTGTTGTGCAGTGCAGATGCTATGCATGACTTGAGCAAATTCTACGGAATTAAAGGGGCAGTAGGAATGACCGTCATCGCTGACCATCACAACCAGGCCATCCAGATGCTAGCGATTGATTCAAATTGAAGTTCATTATATTTTCGTTGTTTTTTACTAAGTTACAGTTCCATCTACAAGCTTCGAGAGGCGGTCAAATGTGTAGTTTAACAGTCAGGTCCAGATATGCAAAAGTGAAGCTCATCGGAATTGTGCTAGAGAATATCATGTATTCGAGTCCATCGGGATGTAAATTCGAATCGATCCCAAGAGGCCCATTTCGAGTCCATCGGGATGTAAATTCGAATCGATCCTGAGAGGCCCATTTCGAGTCCATCATGATACCGGTTCGAGTCGATCAAGAGGAGGTCATTCGAACCCATCAAAATACCAGTTCGAATCGACACCGACGAACATATTTCGAGTCGATTATCAGGGGCCAACTTCGTATCGATCCTAAGCTGCCTGGTTCATACCGATCGAAAAAGCCTTAGCTTGACATCGATAGTGCTCGAATCAACATTTCTCGTATCAATTGTAGACATAAGATTTGTATCGATCTGAAGCTAAAGACTTCGTAACAATCATTGACTGATTTTCTCGTATCGATCACTTCGTATCGATACAATTAACCACCATGACCATCGGTTCGAACTGCATTGTCACTTTTTAGTCCCAAGAATCGATTCAAAGTCCAGGAAAATACCATTGCTCTCATCAATTCGAACGCGATTCCCATATCGATTCGAAATCGTCCATTCCACTCTTTCTTCTCCAATCTGCAAAAAACGCCATGGCAATCATACTTTTTTTTTGCCAGATCTGGTTTTACCAGTTGCCAGAGGAGAGGATTGGTGGAGAAAGAGTGGATCCATGGCGGCCTTATCATTTAGATTCACAGTTGCTTACCTAATTTGGGATTGGGATTCGAAGATCTGAAGGAATAAGTCTGATCGAGTCGAAGATGCGAAGTTGTTGTCTTTTCCTAAATCGATTACAAGGGGTTAAGAGCAACAGTAAAAGTGAAAAGTAAAAAAGTGAAAACGAGCCAAGTCCTAGGTATTTATATGAGGCCTGGAGGCGAACTGGGTCGATTCGTCTCCCAGTCAACATAACCGGTCGCAACCAGTCAAGCAGCGCATCGAAACGAATGCTCATTTTGAACCCACCAGAATTCATCGTTTCGAAGCAAATAGGGAAGCCACCTGAAGGTGACAGACTCCATCGATTCAGAATGTCCGCTTTATGAGCCATCGACTCGCCACAGGGCAGATCTATCGATACGAGCGTAGATTTCGTATCCATCGGAACCTACCGATACGAACAGTCACTTCGTATCTATCAGATGCTCATCGATACGAAGTAGAGTCCACCATAATTTGCGACCATCGACACAAATGAACACTTCATATCCATCTAGTCAACCCGCATCGATGCGAAGAAACACTTTCCAACTTTTTACATCGATTCATGAGAGGATCGATACAAAAGGATGGTTAAAGGTGGTCATCAGACGTCCATTCAACTCAGGTTTCAAATAAGATTCGAGGAGGAATCAATGTGAGATTCAATGACGACTCACGGACTTGCAACGTTAACAAGAGTCAGCTAATCATTATCACACAACAGTCGATTACAGCAATGCAGAGTACGACTTTCAAATTATTCAAAGGAGACCTGCAGCTTTTCAAAGCACGTCATGTTTCCACAAGACGTACTTTGGGGGCAAATGTTATCCCGCCTTTTGGCAAGGCCAGGACACCAAGGAATCGACTAGAGAACAAGGATAGCTCGCCATGGATATCGCTGAATTTTGTCCGAGTCTAGATTGAGCTACAATTGATAGGACATGACAAGAAAGATCGTAGGAGTCAACATCTCAAATTTCAAGTCAATCCGAGTTCGTATGCTTGGGTTAGGATCGATTCAAGTTGGAACTGGCTATTTTTCGTATCCATCTGATCGGCAGCATTTTCATACCCATCTGAGGACCTCAGTTCGTATCCATCCAGCCCATGTCCATCATCCACTTCACATCGGTCAATTCCCATGGGTTCGTATCGATCAAGTCATAAATATTCGAATCCATCGAGTTCGTATCGATGGACTTCGTACCCGTCAACAGCTAATGCGACTCGTAACGGTTGGCCAAATGTCTACTTTGAATCCATCGAAGTACCTAGGTTCGATTCGGCCTCATTCGAATCCATCGGCAGATCGCCTACTTCATATCGGCCAACTCCCATGAGTTCGTATCGATCGGGAACGGCTGAGTTCGAATCCATCGAGTTCGTATCGATGGGCTTCATACCCCTCAACAGATGAAGTGCTTCGTGTCCATCAGCTAGTGTCTGCCTCGCATCTATGAGAAAAAGGGTTGTTCGTATCCATCGACCATCGCTTGCTCGAGTCCATCAGTAACGCTTCATTCGAATCCATCAAGCCATCAAGCCAAGATGACGTGTCATCCTTCGATGCAAACGTGCCGAGATATATGGAGTTGACGCGGTCGACTCGGAGTGAAGACCGAATCGAGGCGAAGTGTGCGCGCCACCTCATCTTAAGAACACGTGCAGTCATCGACACGAAATGATGGAGTCGAAGTCATGGAGACGAACCAAACAGCCTTCGAGAAATCTCAGTTCGTATCGACCATATCTCGTGATCTACTAATCCAAATCCAATGAAATTTTCAGGGAAGCTTGCATACACACTAAAGAATGTCTCCACCAAATTTTAGCTTAATTGGACGTCATCTTGATCGATACGAAATAGATTCGTATCGATCACAGATCGAGGCGAAACTTTCTGGAAACGGTCTCGTGGGCCCCCTCACGTGCCAGACCAAATCTCTCGGAGTTTGAGCGGGATCTCAGCCTCCTACGCCTATAAATAGAGCCCTGGAGCCAATGGAAAAGGGATCTTTCGATTCTCAAGCATCCAGACTCTGCCAGATTGATACTTGCATCTTATTCCCATTGTCTAATTCAAATTTCAAACTACAATTCACTGTTGTTTGCTGCAATTGCTTGTAATCGTCGAAAGAGAATCAATAAAATCATCAAAACTTCATAGTGGACGTAGGCGATACGCCGAACCACTCTAAATTGCTTGTCTTTGCATTTTACATTTCTGTTTGTTGGAGTTTTTGTTAGATAATCTCTGTTTTATATTCATATTCTTCATTTTATCTCTTCAAATAACTTCCGAAGAGTGTTGTGCCCGTTTTTGGTACAAACACTTATCACAGCCAATATATAAATGAAAAAATGGTATAGTCTCAGACTTATAGGAATATATATATATATATATATATATTAAGTCACAACTTATATCTGTAAGTATACAGTGACCTATAAGAACATATCCACAGCCAAGCTTATAACATGATGTATATATGTAATGATGCTTTTGATATAAAATATATAGACTCATATATAAGTATGTACATAAATTAACATATATAAATAAATTTCCTTAAACAACAGACTTCCTATATATATATATATATATTAAACAAATATATAACTAACATACTCAACACCCTAAATATATATATACAAACTAACATATATATTCTGTATATACCTGCCCAGCATGGAAGAGGCGAGATCGAGCAAGCAATGAGGACGGGTGGTTGGAAGGGACGGTAGAGAACCATGAGGGAATGGCACTGAGGCCTGGGCGGCAGGCCATGGCAGTCGAGGAGGGTGGCCAAGCTGTGGTGGAAGTGGAGAGGAAGAAAGGTGGCAAGTTTGAGGGCCTTGGGTCTGGGCAAGGTGGATCTCGGCCTGGGTTGCGGGGAGAGGCTGCTCACGGTAGTTGGGTGGCCAAGGTCTTTGGGGAGAGTGGGGTGGATGCAAGAGCGAGAGAGGGAAGGTGTGCGGGTTGATGCACGGCCAGGTCATGAGGTCGGTGAATAAAAAAGTGGCGGAGGAAGAAGAATGCACGGAGGGAAGTGAACAGCTGTAGCCAATATATAAAATGAACTTGTATTATAATATATGTTTTTCCATGGGAATGTGAAGAACCAAAGAATAAATGAAAAGGTGGGGTAGGAAACGTAGGCACGATTTGAATTTCAAAAAAAAAACGCTAATGACTGTTGGGAATAGCAATAGTTAAAGCTGAATTATTAAAGCAACCGATGGTTGCTTGGATACCACTACTACGGTTTGAAAGGGCAAAGAGAAATAAAAAGTCACGAAGCGGTACCGGTGCAGTGGACTGCTAAATCGTCTCCATCGCGTACCGGGCTTCAAAATATAGGGTTGAATATACCGCAGAGATCGGCACGACGAGACGGTCAAAACGGTATACAGATAGCTGTGGTATGACCATCCAAACAAAAGTTGATATCGGTATCGAAAATGCTGCAAATTTGTAGAAAATAAGGTAAACGGGGCTAAAGAAATCAAAATTTAGGAAAACGAAAGATGACGTCTCACTCAGAAGATGATTTACAAATTTATTGTATATAAAAATATTCAGGTTTGGAAAGCATTTTATTATCATCAAATATTAACTGATTTAAATTGAAATAAAATTACATAATAAAATAAACTTCAATATTATCGGATGAAAATTTACCAGTTGCTATGTTAAAGTAGACATATACCAAATATTAAATTTTTATTTCCAAATATTATTATTTAAAATTTCACAAAATTCAGTTAATTACGTTATTAAAACCAATTAAAATTTACGGTTCGTTACACAAAGAACCGTATACCCTGCACCTACGGCTTTGGGTGTATCCAACTTTGGGCCGTGAAATACGAGAGTACAACAGAGAACTAGGATTTACACTAGTCCCTGGCAGTAAGGAAGCCATACGAGTTATATATATTTAGAGCACATGGATGAGTGATAGTGAGTCGTGTTTGATGGATGCTATGGTTGCTTTGGTTTCTTTCCTCTAGTGGGCTATCACTTGGGGATATCAGTGGGAGTAGATACTAGAAAAAGGGATATTTGGGCATCCATTATGGTATTTTGGATTGTACATATATGATATTATAGAGTAGCATATTATACTATTATGTCCTAACTCTTTAGTTGCAGGGATATGTCAAGTATGGTTCATGTACTCTTATTCCTTACCATATTTACCTGTATAGTATTTTGAAATTTATTTACCGCTTATACCAGATTGTTGCCTGACCCAAGGTTTTATGCTTTTCTTCTTATTACTTAGGTACTCTTAAATGAGTAGACTAGATAATTGGTCTAGATGATGCAATAGCTGTTCAGAGGACGAGCTGAATGGAGCTATCTCGTATTATATACTTATATGGATTCTACGCTTATTCCGTTGTGCAGCACTGGGGTGCCTTAGTAGTGACTACTTATACTTGTATTTGAGACAATTATTGAGTTTGTTTCCATTGTATAAACTCTCTAACATTTGATGTATAACTTTATGAATCTATACTCTAATGATTTGCTCACATAGTTATTATTGTCCCTTCTGTTATATCTGTGACATTACATTTTGTCCCTACACTGTGAGATATGACATGTTATATGCTATGTTTGTTATTATTTATCTTAATGATCGTTCTATATCGCCCGGGAATGACTACAACGCATTGTTTAGTTATCATTTATGCCAGTGGTATAAGGTGGTCGTCACAATTTTCTTTTATTCTTTCCATATTTGACCTAATTGATTGATAAGAACAATTAGCAAAAAAAAATTCTTTTTAGGAAAATATTTTAATCACCCAAATTTAACAAGTTATACATTTTTTAATTCATTATATGGTGGTATGATTATTTGAAGTGAATCCTAGAATTATTTGGTTGTTTCAAAAAATAGACTACGATGTCCTTGAGTGGTAGCTTATTTAGTCAGGGCATTAGAGATAATAAAGAGGTCCATTGATCGATTAAAAATGGCAACACTAAATCAATATGTCAACTACCGAAAGTAGATGGAGTCTCTGGTGCACTCACTCAGGAGTTTATGAAATTTTCCAGTATACCTCGATGTTCAAAAATAATATAGTACGTTTATTATTTGTTTATATTTCTCACGTTATAATATGTTGTATTAATTAAGAATATAACCTTTGAAGCCACTAAATATTTTTTAATTCAATTAGTACCGATTAGTGTTAATAAGTGTACTAACTCAAATGTTCGAATATTGTTTATTTATACTAATTTTGTGACACTATTTCACACTTAGCATGATTTCATTATTCCATATATAGGACACTATTATCATATTGAACGTATACACATTTGAATTTATATGCTATATAAGATGAACACGTGTTGAACTTATGCATCACTTAAATTAATAGGAATGCTCAATAATGTAATCTACTAAGTAAGCAATAGTTGATAGTTAATGTTAATAATTTTTGGTGTAAATCCATTATTTTCTAAAAAATTACTATAGTATGCGTGCTTCAAAATTACTTAAGTAGATTTATTGAGAAATGTTTACCATTGGTGTTAAGTAAATAAATTAATCTAAACTAATTTAATCCACAAATATACACTTTCATCATCATAAAACTAAAATATAGAAATATACCATTGAATAAATTATATGGTGAACCCTGTGTGCGTTGAATGGGTTTCCACTAGTTATTATTAAAACAGAAATTATATATAATTTATAATTTCATACACTGTCAATCTTTCTTATGAAGCAAATGTATGGATAATTTATAATTTCACCAATTGCGGATCTTGCTTATATGCTTAAAATATACAATTTAAGTTTATAAATCATTAAACAAATTTATTATGCATCAAGATAATTAAAGGAAATAGATAAATGATATGAAATTCAGTTCAATTTGTAGACTATTATTGATATTAAAATTTTGCATACTAATATGTGTAAAAATAGGTTTAGCTTGAAAATGAATATATATTTGTTGGTATATATAACTGAAGGTGAAAATAAATTAAGGTATTTACCATTTTAAATTTGAATTCAAATAAATTAAGTTATTAAGCTAATTAAGTTAATTAATTACCATTAGTATGATAATTAAAGGCACTAACTACCATTGATATGATAATTAAAGGAAAACACACACGTAAACACACACGCACTCATACATACATATGAATCTTACTAAAAATCATATTTTGATTCTAATATATGTTAAACATATCATTATTGTTCTACTCAAACGACATATATGTAATCCCTCTTGTAATGTCATATTTCAAGCACATGCAGTTGTGTTTCACAAAACTTATTCCTATCATTAGGATCATATTTTGTTGTTTATTTTCAATATATAAACATTAACTACCATTTTGCATAACGAAAAATATATAATGAATCAATTTGTACTATGATCAATTCATATTTAACAGAATTACTAATTAATAATACTAAACTAAATAAGAAAATTCATTCATACTATAATTTAATGAACCTAGTACGCCACTATAATATTGAACTATCTTAAGAAATGCAAATAAAAAATTCGACTACATTTACTGAACAAATGAAAAATAAGTATATACAATAATACTAGAAAACTCAACAAACAAATGAAACTAGGAATCAAAACTCAATACCTACATTAAATCCAATTTTGATGGAGAAAAATATTTGGTTGAGAACTTGAGGAAAAATATTAACTTCGGTTCTAAAAGATAGAGTAGAATGCACATGGATTTTGCTTGAGAAAATTTGAGTTCCTAATGCATAATGTAAAGAAGTATGTGCATTAAACTGCAGAGAAACTAATTTTTTTCTTTCTGTAGAAGCAAAAGGACTAGGGAGGTAATGAAGGATAAAATAGTGTTGGGATACGGAGAACATATAGTTAAAGCCATGAAAGTGGGGATTTGTGAAACTGACATTAGTTTGATTAGAATAGTAGAGTTAATGAGAAAGAATAGTAGTAATTAATAAAAATAATTAAGGAAAAATGCGACCCTTGATTTTCCATTTTCCAGAATAGATAAATTGTGATAATATTGATTGTTGCATAAAATAAACTTGAGGAGTCAATGATAAAAGTTTTCTCCAACTAATGAGAGGTGAGTATTTGATTTCAGAGTGAACTGAATCGAAAATTGTTGGTTCTCTTTTCTTGTTAAGCCTAATTCAGGGCTTCGGTATGTAAACACTTATCTTTTTATCACTTGTAACTCTCTTATGTGTAATAAAATCGCTTTTCTTTGGACTGGATGTACACTATCTTGATGGTAGTGGAACCAGTTAAATATTGTGTGTCACTTTTCTTCTTTATAGTTTTTTACTATTTATCTAGAGTAATAGAATAATTGTTGCTAGATTGAGTGATGTTAAAATTGGCAAATCTAGATTGTGTCTATTGTATTTTCCGCATTTGTGCAATTTTTATACAATAGATTGGTATCAGAGCAAGGCGATTTGTTTAAATTTGTGCATCAATGGTTTTTAGAAAAAGCGGTAGATCCGGTGGTAATTATGCTATTACTCATTTGGATGGAAAAGGAGATTTTATGCAATATGGAAGTTAAAGATGGATGAGATTATGTTGAGACAGAAGAGCATTCCAGTTTTGGAACTTTGGTGATAAGGAGTTTAGTGTATTGAAGGGACAACTGGATTTGGGAACCAATATCTACTTTATGGCTCAACGCTGATGTGTGAGTCTTATGTCGATTTCCAAGGAAAATTTAGGAGATTACAAAAGGAGATTCCATTTTCTTTTGGTACACTATATTTGTAGTCCACTTGGTTCCAAGTATTGAGGGTAGTGCTCATAATACTGAAGAGTTCAATTGATGTAGCTGATTTTGGTGACGGATTCAGCGCATTGAGGCTTGTCGACTTGTGATGTCGTCTTGGAGAGTTCAGTTCATAGAGCTATTTTTTGGCAGATTTGGTGCCATTGAGGTACATCGTCAATTTTGTGATGCCGTCTTAAAGGATTTATGCAAATCATGTATGGACTTTAGGGACATCGTGAAATTGCTAGCTAGCTTTAGATTTGTTGATTTGCATATTGGTGCATTTGAGTGTGCCTTGAACATGGTTCGTTATTTTTTCCTCAACGACTGTGGTGCCACATGATGGTATGTGGGACGAGAGAGATTTTCTTGCATACAGAGATTTGGATCAGCCTTTTTTTATGTCCATTGGCTCTTGTTTTTGGTTCTATATTTAGATTGGTGATCGAGAACTTTTTTTGGCCTTGGTGGCACTGAGATTATTTTGGTATCTACCTTCTTTTGATTTTGGATATTTGCAACATTTTGTTAACGGGCGGGGACATTGTCTGAGCTTGTTTGCAAGGTTTAATGGAGGGTGTCCTTGCTAGAACACATTGGGTAAGTATTCATTTTTAGTTTTGTCTCGTTAAGAGATTTTGGTTGATGGTGGAGTTCATATTTTTAAAGAGTTTTATGTTGAAAAGAGATTTTGAATCGAGGTGGAGTGTTGGAGATATGTGATTTTGCATCAAGGTGGGTGGTGATCCAAAATCACAAACAGAAGGAAATGAATATGCAAAAAAAAAGTAATCACGTGTGTTCGTTATGGAAATGCATAAATTATTGGATCGCATTTGCATGAGTTGGCAAGAAAATAAATGCATGAGCATGTTATGGAATAATATATTTTCAAAAGTATATACTTATTATTTCTTTCTCAGTAATCGCTTTTCTTTGGGATTATTTTATTTCATCTTTGCTAATTAAAGGAATTAGTGAATTACTTGCTATGATTGCATCATTTGTTACCATTGTAATTTTCCTCTATTACCTTCTTACAATATCTTGGTAATTTAATCGATGACTCGCATGAATTTACATTGGCTATATATTGAGGGTAGACTTCATTGTAAACATATCCTGGCATTCAGCCAACGATCCCCTAATATAGTATCTCTTCTTGTTAACCATAATTTAAGGCTTTGATATGTAAACTCTTATCTTGTAATCTCTTGTAACTCTCTCATGAGTAATAAAATCTCTCTCCTTTGGATTCGACATACACTATCTTGATGATAGTGGAATCAATATAAATATTTTGCATCTCTTTTACTTCTTTATATTTATTTACTATTTATTTTAGAGTAATAGAATAATTTTTGCTAGATTGAGTGATGATCCAATTGGCAAATCTAGATCTTGTTTATTGTTTTTCCGTATTTGTGCAATTTTTGCATAACAAAATTATCAAAGATATCCATAAGAAATGCTTAGATTTGAAATACTTATAACATCAAATATCTTCATATATTCATGTTTTTAAACTACCTCTTACATCAAAAACACTACACTACATATAGAAAAACTACTTTGTCTTCAAAATCATAGTGCTTGAATCCAACATGTCAATCACTTACAAAGCTATCTGGTAAATCAACATTAATTTGTATTCATCCCTTTAAACTAAACTACAATTTTACAAGAGCTTAAGAAGTATGAGTAAAGTTTTATTTGATCAGTACTTTCACAAATAAATAAGGAATTATTAGCCATTAGTTGGTTGGTTATTTTGGTGATAACTTCACCCAGGATTATTAATATTGTGTTCGTTGTGCTTCTATAAAAACATCTCATAATGTACATGTTATGGATAAGCAAATTTGAAATATTAACCATTAATTTATTAATCAAAGATGTAGTAGTAATATATCAAATAAGATTGTACCTAAAAAGGGCTAAGCCAACTTTTAGTCCATTGGTCTAGTGCATATATTGCACATGAACATATTCTACTCTCAAGTGCATGAAGAATACATCTCCTCATTACTCTAAGCTTAGCATCTATCCATTATATTATGGAGTGCATAAATTAAATAATGATATAGGAAGTAATATAATATAGCCGAATTATTGAAAATAAATGAAGAACAACCAGAAATGAAGACGAATAATACAATACGAAAATATCCTTCCTAAATATCTCCTCTGCCTATTAGCCAAAGTAATATATAAATATAATAATTCCTGTTTAGGTAAACATAAGTTCCATTGACCTAAAAGATTTTTTGGTTACAAATAGTATGCTTATATTTTATTAGCCTAAGTAGTAATTTTCTCAAAAAAATAATATTTATTTTTAAACATATCTAATCATGTGGTTTTCTACCAAAGTTGAAAATAAGCTTGATTTTGTATTTTATTAATCTAGATTTCTCTATACAAACAATTTATTGAAGATATGCTTAGATATTTATAAAATAATATATTTAAACTATATATGAGTGAGTCTAGGAGATATATTAAAGAATATATCAATGCTCTAGTATGGTCATAAACCATCAAATCAAGCGAATCTTCGTTGTTTTTAGTAAAAATATGAGTAGAGTCACTATTATGGATGCAATAAATATATTGGCATTTTTAATCAAATTTTGCAATAAATTTTTAGTTCTTTTTTATATAAAAAATTTCTTTTTACTCCCAGCTCCCATCTATCTTAATTACATTTTTTTATTGAAAAAAACCCCAACAATGGTATTAGAGCCAAGACAAAGGAAGAATGATATGTGAATTGAGTTTTGTTAGAGTCCTCTATTCAAGAAAGGGTACTATGATAACTGGAGAATTCACATGAAGGCATTGCTTAGATCGCAAGATGTGTGGAATGTCATAGAAAATGAGCATAAGGAGCCTGCATATGTCACCACTTTATCCCAAACTGAAAGGGATAATTTGATGGAATTGAAGAAGGATCAACATGCTCTTAGCATCAACCATAAAACTTTAGATGAAGCTATGATCGAAAAGTTGCAAATCCTCAAAGTAGCAAAGAAGCCTGGTAGATTTGGAGAATGCTTTAAAAGGAATTGACATCATGAATAAAATTAGAGTACAAAGTACAAACTATGCAAGATGACTTTGAATCTTTATTTATAAAATCATTTGAACCAATCAAAAATTATTTTATAGAGTTCTACTATTGTCAATTAAATGAAAAGATATGGAGTAAACAATAGAATATTAAAAGAGTTGAGAAAATTCTACGATCTTTGGACTTTAAATTTGACTTCATTGTTGTAGCAACTAAAGAATCCAAAGATCTAAAAACAATGACCATTGATCAACTCATGTAATCTCTCAAGCCCATAAGGAAAAATTAAAGAAAGAAATCAAATAAGAGCCACTAGAGGCCCTTTAAATGAAGTTCGCATTATGAAGAATGAGATATTTAAAAATGAAATAAGTCGTAGCTAAAGAGGAAGAGGTTGTGGCTAAAATTATGTAAGAGGCGTCTAGAAATTTATTAGTAAAGAAGAAAGAAGCCAACATACATATGCTACCAGAGATATAGGAAGAGGAGGAAATAAAATCAAAATGGAAGGGCATGATATGATAAATCATAAGTTAAATCTTATAATTGAGATTAATTTGGGGCATTTTGCTTCTAAATATAGAGCAACTTTCCTTAAATTCAAGAGACATCTAACTTCGCTAAAAAAATGATTTAGACTCCACACTTTATTTGGAACTCAAAGTAGATCAAACTAAAATTGAAAATACTTTGGTATTTGGATATGGGATTTAGCAATCATACATATGGAAAGAATGAAATATAATACATTGAAGAAGAGATGTTGGTCATTAAGAAGGAAGAAAAGAAAATTAATGAAATGAGGGAAAATGCTACAAAGGAAGAGAAAGATAAAATAGAGAATGATTTGTAAGAGGAAGTTGTAGAAATGACGCCAATGATAAAATAAGTAATGGAAGAGAAAATTGAAGAAACAAAAGATAAAGAGTTATTAAGGATAGAAGAATTCATTGAAGAAAGATTCAAAAGATGTAAGATGAAGAGCTGACAGAAACTCTGGATGTGAAAAAAGTGGCTACCAAGGAAGTAAAGATGGAAGAGGTCGAAGTAGAAATGAAAGAGGAGGTAGTGAAAGAATTTAATGATGAAACTATATGCTAAATTAATGAAACAAATGAGAATATGCCAATAATTATAAATACAAACGACAATGGATAAACCAAGGAAAATGAAAGAATTACTTACATCCAATGGTAGAGTTGAAGGTAGAAGTCAATATCAAAAAGTTGTCTTCCTCAAAAATTAGAAATTACGATTTCTTCTTTATGTCGTAACCCACTTCTCTCTTACCCATTCATCCTCAATCTCCCCTCCTACACTAGCGCTTTCTCCATCTCATCTACCCTCATGCCATATTGCTTTCCCCCATGTCCACTCATCATGGGATGGCAAAGAAACGAAAATCAAAGCCAAGGTTTACAGTGTCGCTTGAGCCTCATAAGTCCACCATCAGATCTGGACACATCATTGTGGCTTCCCCTACTCTGATGTTTTTTGTCTCACATGACATTTTCGTGATGCCTCAAGTTGCTCCGTCCATATTGGTTACTTTTGCTAAAAATGATGACTCTTCTAAAAATTCTAAGTCCATAGCTTGGTGCTCAGTTGCTACCTCAAGAAGTTGGGTATTGATTCCCAAACCTTTGCACATGTTCCAGAATCTTAAAATATAATTGTTGCCTTAGATGCCGCTAAATTATTTTACAAAGCAAAGCCCATAGTGGCTTTTGATACCTTATATACAGACAAATTGGAATATATTGCTACTCTATGTATTCCATTCGGTGATATTAGATGTGTTAAGAATGTGGGGATTAACATGTGGATGAATATTAATATTACTCCAATGGACAATACAGCGCATGAGGTTATATAATGCCCTTATGGTATTCGAGGGAATGCTCAAACCATTCTTGCTGCTTGATGTTCACTTACAGCTGTGCATGTAACATTTTGTGAATCGGCGGAATAAGGATCTTAAGGCTAAATTAGCACTAAAGGGGTGTGAATAGTGTTTAATGGATTTTGTGAATATTATTCAAATTCTTTAAGATTTTACCTGGAATGATGGAATTAACAATTACAGAAAAAATCACAGAATCTGTTTGCACCAAAAATGGTCACAAACCCCAAGTGTAGTGAAAGCACCAGTGTATGAATACAGATCAACAATATTCACATACAAACCATAGATCTAAGCAAGTAACAAGCAGCAATCAAGAAATAATGAATAGTGACACACGATTTATAGTGGTTCGGCTATCTCCGGCCTACGTCCACTTCAAGGTTTTTATGATTTTATTGCTCGATGTTTGAAGATTACAATTTCGTGTGTTGTATTACAACTGATTTTCTGAGCTAAGTCTGAATCTAAGGCAGCAGTGGTGATCTGGAGTAAATCTGGCAGAATCTGGGCGCTCTTTAGCTCTCGAAATTGTCCGACCTCCTTTCTGAATGACCTGGGAGGTCTATTTATAGGTGTAGGAGGATGATATTTCACCTAAATTGAAGGGAGACCAGTTCTGGCACGTGAGGGGGCCCACATGCCCGCTTTCTGGAAATCCGGGCCTACTTTGGGATCGATTCGAAGCTACGTTCGAATCGATCAAGAAATTGTCCAATTGAGGTGAAATTTGGTGAGAACATTCCTCAACATGTATGCAAGCTCCTCTGAAAATTTCATAACATTTGGACTTGTAGATCTCAAGATATGATCGAATCAAGTTGTGGTTTTTAGTGAGGGCTGTTGCGTTCGAATCCATTGGTTCGAATCCACTTCCTTCGACTCGATCGGTCACGTGCGCATCGATGATGTGTCGCGAAATCCCAGGGCTGATCCACCTTTTTTGCCGTGTTGAACGCTTCTTTCCTGGATACGCGCTTCGCATCCATACCTTGTGTCCAGTTCACATCCGTGATTCGAATCCATTACTTCGTGTCCATCTCCTTCGACTCGATCAAGTTATGTGCGTGTTTCCCTGACTTGTGCATACTTCCAATTCGTATCCATCGATCTTATTCGTATCGATCCTAGGAGCATGCTTCGAATCGATCTCGTCGAATCGATCGATTCGAACATACCCTAACCCGATGGATTCGAACTCTCCTTGACCTCATCGATTCGAAGCATTATACTCTGTCTTGATCGATTCGATCATGTTGTCACAGAGCAAACGATTGAATCCATCTTCATCGATACGAACCGTATCGATACGAAGTGCGATGAACTTCAATCGATTCGAACCTTCATCGATTCGAACCAGCATCCATCGATGCGAAGTACATCGATTCGAACCGTGCTTTGTGTATTTTAATCCATTTATATTTTGTGTGTACGAACTCCGATTAACCTGAAATTTGAAATGTAGCCTCTCCTAGTCCTCATCATCATCTCCAATCGATTCCGTCCTGATCGGAGCTCGGCCAAATTTTGACGATATCCATTGCAACCTTGTTTCCAAGTGAACTCCAACCCTGATATCCATCCTTTCTTGTCGATTTGTTTGGTATTCCGGCTTTGACCAAAATGCGGGATAACATTTGCCCCCCAAAACATGCCTTGTGATAAGAAGGCGTGTTTTGAATAGTTCCGTATCTGATATCCAAAGTCCATAGCCATATCATCCAAGTGCATCATCCTTGACTGCTCGGAGTCGATGCCCAACTCCAAACCCAATAACCAAAGCCTTAGCCAAATCCATATCCGTTTGAACCCGACGTCCGAATTCTAATCCATCCTTATCCAATAGCCAATAACCGAATCCAGGACCTCTCCGGGTCGATATCCAAATCCATAACCTCTCTGGGCTCTTTCCAAGCGCAATCCTCACCTGACGACCGTGGTCCAGTGTCCCTGGACGTTGAGCTAACCTCTTCGGGTTCTTGCCAAGCGCAATCCACACCTGACGACCGTGGTCCAGTGTCCCTGGACGTTGAGCTAACCTCTCCGGGTTCTTGCCAAGCGCAATCCACACCTGACGACCGTGGTCCAGTGTCCCTGGACGTAATTAATGCCATGGCTTAAGTCCTAAGCCGAGTCCTGGTCGCTCCGGACCCGTGTTGAGCATAGTCCATACTCAACGACCTGAAACAATAATCGATAATAGGGGGCCTAAGTCCTAGGCCGAATCCTGGTCACTCCGGACCCTTGCCGAGCATAGTCCATACTCGACGACCTGAGTGAGTCACTTTACCGCGTTCGGGCAGAACGACTCACCCATTGCCAGGCATAATCCATACCTGACGACCGTTTATCAAAAACCAAAAAAATCCAATCAATATCCAATCCAAAATCCAAATCAAATCGCAAAACCAGAAATCCGTATCAAAAATCGGAATCATCATCCAAAACGGAGAACAATCATCCGAATGAATGCCAAAACCAGAAAAACAAGCAAAATCAGGAGTTCAATCCAAACTCCAAAAACCAAACCAGAAAACTAAGTGTCCAATCCAAAAACAAAAGACAGATTTCGCAAACCATGGCTTTGCGGTTTATCATCACTCAGAGCATGCCTAAGGGCTATCTCCGTCCCCATACATGTGTAAATGACTCGGTTGCTCGCCAATGGTTTGTTACTTATTTCATATTATCCTGATCAATTGATGACCAATCGACCATTATTCCTGTGCCTCATATCCTCATGGTTTGAGGTAGGCGGTGGTTACTCCTGCTCCACCGCTGCATTCCGAGCCCCAACATACTGCCTCAACTGTCCATTCCTCACATGCTCCTCAATTATGTCCTTTAGGTGCCTGCAGCTGTTGGTATCATGCCCGTCCAAATCGTGGAAGAGACAATGCTTTCCTGATGCCCTCTCCCGCTCGGATGGTTCTCTCCTAGCCGGCCTCCGGTAAGGAAGGCGATTCCGAGTTTCCATGTATATCCTCTCTAGTGTCTCGTTTAATTCTGTGTATGTGGAAAACCTTGGATCCTTCCATCGCTTCCTAGCTTTTTCAGAGTTTTCGTCCAGCTTCCTTTTTCCTTTATCTTTATCCGAGCTTCCGTCGGATGGTCCTCCACCCCCGGTCACATTCACCTCCTTTAGCTTTAAATCCATACATGCGTCTTCTTGCCGAAGAAATCTTTCAGCTTCGTGAAAGAATTCCCCGAGATCCAGTGGTGGGTCTCGTACTAAAGATACCTTAAAATCTGAATCCTCTCTGACTCCCGACACTGCCGCCATCAAAACCATCGATGGATCCGGCCTATCCACCGAAGAAACCGCCGCATTAAATCGAGTTAAAAATGCTCTAAGCGATTCATCCGTTCTTTGCTTTACCGATGTTAACGTCATCACGTTCTTAGGTCTTTTGATATGAACCTGAAACTGTCCCAAAAACCTGTCCACCAATTCCCTCCAATTCCTGATAGATCCTTCCTCCAGCTGCCTAAACCACATTGCCGCTAGGTCTGTCAAGTATAAAGGGAAACATTTGGCCATCACTTCCTCCGATGCCCCCAGCACTTCCATGTGTCTAGTGTATCTCATTAAGTGATCAGTCGGGTCAGCCTTGCCATTATACGCTTCCACGCTAGGTAACTTGAACTTAGGTGGATTCTGAGCTATCCTGATTTCCCGAGCGAATGGACTCCGGTTCACTCCTTCCAAATCTTTATTGGTCAAACCTCCACGCATAGTCTTCCTAATGATTTCCATTAATCCAGCGTTGCCTGTTAGGGGTTGCCCCCCATGCTCCCGAGGGAAATCCGGCACATATTCTTCATGTGGCTCATTAGCCGCGACGTTGGCCCTAGCCTGCTGAACTCCTTCCAAAGGTCCTTCTGCGTTGGATCCTGCGGGCCTGCCCCCAAGCCCTTGTTGATTGCCTTCCGGTTCTGTATTCTGTCCTCCATTGGGTTCCGCAACCCTAGTTCCTTGTTCCGCATTTGCAGCCGCTATAGTTGGTCCAAGGTTCTGTGTTCCTGCAGCTCTTATCTGCTCGAAGAAAGTCTGCATCATATCCTGTTGACTCTTCAGCAACCTCTCATGTAATGAATTCGCCATAGCTTCCATTTCGTCTCTGGTAATGTAGATCAAAGCTTGTCCTTCTCCAGCACCAAAGGATGCCTCTTGACTTCCTCCCTGTTGGCTTCTCTCAGCTCTTTGCCTTCTACTGGTTTGTCGAGTCATTGTCTTTCAAATCTAAACTTCAATCCGATGTAGCGGGTGCTAGTCCTTCTCAGTGAAAGCACCAAAGTGTTTGCACCAAAAATGGTCACAAACCCCAAGTGTAGTGAAAGCACCAGCGTATGAATACAGATCAACAATATTCACACACAAACCACAGATCTAAGCAAGTAACAAGCAGCAATCAAGAAATAATGAATAGTGACACACGATTTATAGTGGTTCGGCTATCTCCGGCCTACGTCCACTTCAAGGTTTTTATGATTTTATTGCTCGATGTTTGAAGATTACAATTTCGTGTGTTGTATTACAACTGATTTTCTGAGCTAAGTCTGAATCTAAGGCAGCAGTGGTGATCTGGAGTAAATCTGGCAGAATCTGGGCGCTCTTTAGCTCTTGAAATTGTCCGACCTCCTTTCTGAATGACCTGGGGGTCTATTTATAGGTGTAGGAGGCTGATATTTCACCTAAATTGAAGGGAGACCAGTTCTGGCACGTGAGGGGGCCCACATGCTCGCTTTTTGGAAATCCGGGCCCACTTTGGGATCGATTCGAAGCTACGTTCGAATCGATCAAGAAATTGTCCAATTGAGGTGAAATTTGGTGAGAACATTCCTCAACATGTATGCAAGCTCCTCTAAAAATTTCATACCATTTGGACTTGTAGATCTCAAGATATGATCGATTCAAGTTGTGGTTTTTAGTGAGGGCTGTTGCGTTCGAATCCATTGGTTCGAATCCACTTCCTTCGACTCGATCGGTCACGTGCGCATCGATGACGTGTCGCGAAATCCCAGGGCTGATCCACCTTTTTTGCCGTGTTGAACGCTTCTTTCCTGGATACGCGCTTCGCATCCATACCTTGTGTCCAGTTCACATCCGTGATTCGAATCCATTACTTCGTGTCCATCTCCTTCGACTCGATCAAGTTATGTGCGTGTTTCCCTGACTTGTGCATACTTCCAATTCGTATCCATCGATCTTATTCGTATCGATCCTAGGAGCATGCTTCGAATCGATCTCGTCGAATCGATCGATTCGAACATACCCTAACCCGATGGATTCGAACTCTCCTTGACCTCATCGATTCGAAGCATTATACTCTGTCTTGATCGATTCGATCATGTTGTCCCAGAGCAAACGACTGAATCCATCTTCATCGATACGAACCGTATCGATACGAAGTGCGATGAACTTCAATCGATTCGAACCTTCATCGATTCGAACCAGCATCCATCGATGCGAAGTACATCGATTCGAACCGTGCTTTGTGTATTTTAATCCATTTATATTTTGTGTGTACGAACTCCGATTAACCTGAAATTTGAAATGTAGCCTCTCCTAGTCCTCATCATCATCTCCAATCGATTCCGTCCTGATCGGAGCTCGGCCAAATTTTGACGATATCCATTGCAACCTTGTTTCCAAGTGAACTCCAACCCTGATATCCATCCTTTCTTGTCGATTTGTTTGGTATTCCGGCTTTGACCAAAATGCGGGATAACAGAATCAAAGTACAGATAAAAGCAAATGCAATAAAGTAAAAAGGAAAGAACACACTAGGATTTTATACCGGTTTAGAGTTGATGTGCACGTAAATGTGCATATTTTTTTTTACCACCATATTTAATATATTTAAATTAAATAAATGATCATATTGGGTATTTTAACTTGTTTAAACCAAAATTCAAATTATTTTCAAATTGTCACATATTCATCTTCATATAGGGGCAAAATGGTCATTTTGTGCATTTATTAATTTGTGAAAATTTACTTGGAATTTTCTGTGTCGTTTTGTAGGAATTTTAGTGAATTTTACAAGCGGCTTCATAAAGATATGCATGCACAAGAGTGAATACAAAGGAATGGAGATGGAAATAATTCAAAGTGATATTCATGGAGGACCCCACTTACCCACCTACCTTAATGTACACTTAGGAGCTAATGCACATGCTAAAAAACCATTAAATCTTCATGCACACTTAATGGATGATTATTTGAAGTTAATGATAACTTGGCCACTACACTTCCTAAGAGGGTATTTTGGGTAGTTTCCAAAAAGTGAATTAGGGTTTTAAACTTATATAAATACCCCTTATGTTTCATGTAACCCTCTCCTCTTCTCTTTTAGGCTCTCTTCTCTTTAGTTTAGTTTAGGAAAATAAATCAAAGCTCTTCTTTTTCCATGGCTACTTAGCCATTTTATTTCTTGTAATTTTCCTTTTTTTTATGCAATGTTAATTTTTATTCTCTTTTATTTACATGCTTCTTCTCTTCTTATGTTAGTAGTGTAGTTTACTTTTCATGTAAGTAGATTAGTGTTATTTCTTTTTACTTAGCTTTTCTTTTCATTTTTCTTTCTTTTTCCTCTTCTTTTTCTTTCATGTTGCAAGCTATATTTGTTGATTTGATAACAAATATGAGAGGCTAAACCCTTCAATTTAAGGGTAATGAAGCTCCTTAATTACGTAGCTTCAACACTGTTATGTTCATGTTCTCTTTTTGTGCTTAATGAAACATGTGAAGTGGTTTAACTTGTTGTTTTTTATTTGAATTTGATAGCCTATATTGTTGACACCAAATAGGCTATGCTTAAACAATCACAAAGAATAATTACCTCTTCATCTACATATGATGATGGTAATGAAGTGATTGTTGAAATTAAAATTTGATGGTCTATATTTCTAAACAATAGTTAATAGGCCATGATTAAAATAGATTTTGCTTTCAACTTTGTTGTCATATTTCATGAGAGTTAAATGTGTATTAGTGGTTGTGTTATAGTTTGATGGTTTATATTGGACTAATTAATAGCACAAATATACCATACTTATGATAAGCATATCAATTAATTACATTAATGGAAAGAAAAGAGAGATCATAACTTCGTTTTGTCGATTTATGTGATCTAGAGAGTAGAAATTGCCTCTAAATTGCCTTCACACTCTCATATTTTTATCACTTTCTTTTTGTTAGTTTCTTACATTTTTAGCTGAACATTCTCTCTACTTTGGTATAATTTGATTGAATAGATTTTTAAAATCAATAATTCCCTGTGGATCGATCCGTACTCGCCATGTACTAACAATTGTACGCCGTGCGCTTGCGGTAAATTTATTATAATTTTTCAGCGATTTTCTAACTCGATAGAAAATTCGTCGTTAAACAAGTTTTTGGCGTCGTTGCCAGGGAATAATTTTAATTTTAATTTTCTATTTTTCGAATTGTTTTTCGTTTGATTTTTATTCTGTGTTGTGTGTGTTAATTTGCATTTAAAGAAAAATTTGTTGTGTGTTTGTTCTGTGAATTTTGCTTGCATTTTGAGTTTGCTTGTTATTGTTTTCTTGTTTGATTTGCAGTTGCATATTAAAAAAACATATACACAATTTCATTGAAAAGAAAAAAATTCATTTCTTTTTTTTTTATTTACATTTCCATTTCCATTTTCAATTCACATTTCATTTTCTTTCTTCTACTGTTGTATATTAAAGAAAAAAAACAACAAAACAGTTTCCATTTTTCATTTGCTATTACAATCTGTTTTCAATTTTGTGTTCATACACATTACATCTCTGCCACTCCATTCAACAGTCTGTTCACTTTTGTTCATTTGCTATTACAATCTGTTCACTTTTGTTCTATTCAACCACTTCCACTCCATTCAGTAGTGCCATCAACCAACATTCCATTGTGCATAGCAACTCATCACCATCCCCATTGCTTGTTAACTCCCCGAAACCGCCTTCCTCCAATCCTCATCAATCGACCAGAGAACACCACATCACTGTATAAACTAACCCCCCCTACATATCAACATCTACAATTACATTCACTTCATCAGCTACTTCAAACATACAATTGTGCACTGCATATTACCCTACTCCTTCCATTCTCTGTATGATCACTGACCAACCACACACCTCTCAACACGCAACCAGAGCTACCATTCCTACTGCCTCACCTATCACCTACCAGTTCACAGTCCCTTTGTCACCCATTGCCTAAATACTTCCATACATCCGCTGTTGTCAATCACCAAGAAACATCACAGAGCATACATACAATATAATTACATTCTTATCTTTCCTTCATCCATACTTGATTCGACACTGCCAACTTCTGTTCGACACTGACTTTGAACATTGTGACAGCATCACCTACCATACTTCATTCAACACTGCCAACTTCTGTTCGACACTGTCACAACTACACACTACAAACTCAAGCCACTTCTGTCCATCTGGCCATCCACACATTCAACCCCAGACCACTGCTACCCAATTCACATTCAAGCAACCTCCACTGTTGTACTTCACTGCACTTCAACCACATTTCATCATCTGTATACCCTTCATCCCTAACCGCCAACACCATTTCATCCATTTGGCTACACCACATACCACCGTGCTTACAATCAAACTACCAATACCATCCACCGCCTCACACTTTTATATCAACTACCATAGTTCCACCCATTGACACAGTCTACCAGTCTCCACCATTCGACCTCAGCAAACCCCATACTCCTCTACAATCCATACATCCTCCATTCACATTATAGCAACAACAACTCCAGCAGTTGCGCCTGCTGACTATCATAACGTCACCCGCAACCTAAAATCAATCGACATCTCCACCTCCTCGAACATATGCAACCTACTGTAATCGACCACTTCCAATACAAACTGCTGCAACCCACTGTAATCGACCGAACCCCAAAGTCATACGCAACCCATCAATTCCCCAAAAATGATATGTTGAAGTCGAATGAATTTTAAATTGCATTTTGATTGAAGTCGATTTATTTTTAATTCTAATTGAGGGATTTGAAACGAGAAATTGTCGTGGCATATCTTCGTTCTTTAAAACAGAAAACAAAAAAAGGAGTTTTAAAATAGAGAAAACATCTTTTCCAACCAACATTTACGTTTCCGCTCCCTGTTTTCAAATTCACGCACGCAAAAAGACCGAAATACCCTTTATGTTTTTAACTTTTCAAACGTGTATAACTTTATTTACAAAAACCGGATCAACATAACGTTTTCACCAAAAAATCGCAAATTTTATGATCTTTAAAATGAGATCCATTGTTGATACCAAAAATTTAAATTTGTATTAAATCTGCAATTATTTCAAATATTTGCAGACAATTCAGCAAATATTGAACATTTTCGATTTTTTTTCAAATATATAAAAATTACAAAAAATTGCAGATATTTCTGCAACTATATGATATAGTTGCAGAAATGTCTGCAACTATTGCATATAGTTGCAGAAATGCAACTATTGCAAATAGTTGCAGATGCAACTATTGCAAATAATTGCAGATGCAACTATTGCAAATAGTTGTAGAAATGTCTGCAACTATTTCATATAGTTGCAGACATTTCTGCAACTATTGCATATAGTTGCAGAAATGCAAATAGTTGCAGAAATGTCTGCAGCTATTGCATATAGTTGCAGACATTTCTGCAACTATATGATATAGTTGCAGAAATGCAAATAGTTGCAGATGCAACTATTGCAAATAGTTGCAGAAATGTTTGCAACTATTGCATATAGTTGCAGACATTTCTGCAACTATTGCAAATAGTTGCAGAAAACGAACTTACACGGTATTTCAGTAAAAATCTTTTATTGCAAACAGATAAATCATTAAGCAAATATAATTTTATCGTTCAATATAAACCAAATAATCACAGATAGAAAAAATGGAGCACGGTATAAACGAGGGTATTTATGGAAAAGAATTAAGCCGAAACAAAAATAGGGACCGGATTTATAAAGTTTCGAACGGAAGGAGTTTTTGTGAATTACGTTTGGTTTTAGGGATGTAACCCTAATTTTCACTTTTTTTTAATCTTTTCTTCTTTTAATTTGTTTATATTGTTTTGACTTGTTTTGCTTTGTTTAGTTTTGTTATAATAAAAAGTTTGCTTATTTGTTTGGTTTAATTTGTTTTTTTACTGTCGTTTTATTCTTAAAAAATTAAATTTGTTTTAAATTTTGTTTTATTTAATTTGAGTTCCATTCTTATATTCTAAAGGAAAAAAAGATTGTATATATATTGTTTGATTCCTTTTCAGGTTGCCAAAGCAGGTTAAAAGGAAGAGTTGCTTGCTTTGCTTAGCTTGCCAAAAAATAACTACTTGTTTGCTTATAAATTTTTTTACTGTGGTTGTGTTATAGTTTGATGGTTTATATTGGGCTAATTAATAGCACAATATACCATAATTATGATAAGCACATCAACTAATTACATTAATGATAAGAAAAGAGAGATCATAACTTCGTTTTGTTGATTTATGTGATCTAGAGAGTGGAAATTGCCTCTAAATTGCCTTCACACTCTCATATTTTTATTACTTTCTTTTTGTTAGTTTCTTACATTTTTAGCTTAGAACTCTCTCTACTTTGGTATAATTTGATTGAATACATTTTTAATATCAACAATTCCCCACGGATCGATCCGTACTCGCCACGTACTAACAATTATACGCCGTGCGCTTGCGAAAATTTTATTATAAATTCGCTTGATGGATTTCTAACTCGGTAGAATTCTCGTCAACGAATAGGAGTTACCTTACATCCAGTTCTGCACAACTCCTTATATGGATTTATTTTCAACTATTAAATGCAAATACAATCTTGATTTCAAGGCTACGAGACATACCCTCCAGAATCCCAGTCGCTCGGTAGAGCCACTTGATTTCCGGGCCACAAGCACACCCACTAGATTTACGGGCTACTAAGCCTACCCAATTGATTTAATCAAGCAACAATCACAGCTACTTGGATTTTAGGGATACCAAGAACACCACAGAGTATAAGAGTACGTATAATTTGATAGTGTTTACAGACTCAGATCTTTGATCTTGATTACAGTAGTTCATATAACTCTTGAACAGCACTTGATCTTGAGAGAGATGAGAGAAATCAGAGAGTACATGAAAGAGAATCAAACTAGTAATGATTGAATTTGATTCTAGTTGAATTTTGGTAGAGTTTTGATAGAAATTGATTTAGAAATCAAGAGAGTGAAAAGAGGAGAGAATAATAAGAAAGTAGCTAATGAAAATTCGTTTGGAAGACCGATATATATAGGAAAACAACGGTCATGTCCATTCGCGAAGAGACACGACAAAAAGACACTTCCATTCAAATTTAAATTTTAAAAAATACGGCTAGTATGTCGACATACTCGTAGAGGATATGTCGACGTATCCCTTTGTATTTTGAAAAAATACTTAATAAAAATTGTTTTGAAAATATTAAGTTTTGTAAAATATTTTGAAACTTTGTACAAGCATTTAAAAATAATTTTTACATATTATAATCATATTAAAAATTAATAAAACTTTATAAAATAATTTTGAAAGATTTAATTAGAATATTTAATATAATGTAAATAATATATGAAAAATCAATATAATTATAAATTATTAAAGTATAAATAATAATTCAATATATATAAACTTAAAAACACTAAAATAATATCTTTATAAGTATAAGAGAATTGAAAATAATTTTGGAAATATTTTGAAAAGATTTTTTTTAAGAATAGAATATCTGAAAAATAATTTAAATCAAAATTAGAGAAGGTAAGAGAGATCAGGATAGTGCTATCAAGGTTTTGACATAAATTCTATGACTCTGTAATTATCTGGAATATCTTGAAATCTAGAACTTTTCAATACTCATGAGTCTTCATTTTTGAATTTTTGAACCTTTATAGCAGTAGCTTGAATCTACTCTTGATATCAGCATCTTAATGCTGTACAATCTTCTTAATCAATACCTGTATAATATCCTGCACTATATACAATATATATCTTGATAAAACATTAGTATCTACATTTTATATAATGTCCTATAGTTTTTATCATCAAAACCAATACCTAATGTACTAACACTTTTGACCTACTATATGAAGCCATCCAAATTCCTGCTTGTCATCCCCACCTCTGCAAAATCAAGGTCCTCTCTTCTTACTTCATTGCCCTACAATGTAGGTGAATACAATCCTTAATCATTTAATATAGTTGAGATATATGGGACTATGGTACCTCTGGTTGAGGTTGTTCAAGTGGGTTTAAATTTTTGGTTTGATTATTTGGTCAGTTTCTTCCTGGATTCAAGCCCACCTTATAATATGGTTAGAGAGCATTGCCATTGTGATTGGAAACTTAATGATGGCCTAAAAGTGCATTATGACAACTCTCTATTCTTTTTCAAATTCTCCATAATATAGAGAGACGATGCTTTTAGAAGTAGAGCCTTCTCTCATCGACGGGAAGCTTTTTATTATTATTTCTTGGCGTCCACCCATTAACAATGCTAGAGAATAGGTTTTATCTATTCCAGTTTGGCATATTTCACTCATATCTCATATGTTCTTTAGCCCATGTGAGGGCTGAATTGGTTAGCCAGTCATATTGGAAAACTAAAGTGTTTTTATGCAAACAGTGTGGCTAACATGAGACTTGTATAAGTGAATGATCTAATTGAAATTTATCCGGATAAGCCTCTACCCATAAAACTCAAAGTACAGGCTGTTGAGGGACATGTTGCTATAGTTGACCCCAAGTACAACTAGGCTTCTGACATTTGTTTGACTTGTCACTTCTTTGGTCACACTATGGAATCATGTGAATATGTAATTTCTCCTTGTTCTGCTACTGTTATTGATGCACCTTCGCTTATTCCTATCAAATCCCACTCTCATATCCTCTGGTTCGGAAATGGGTCCTAAGTCAAAACCTGTATCTACTCCTCCTATGATGGTTCCTATAGTATCTACTCTTTCCTTTTAAAGATGTCGGTTGTAACGACCCACTATTTTGGACCATTCAAATCGAAAATAATCCACACATGTCTGACTTGAATAATTCAAAATAACAGATTGTAATAAAATTTAGAGAAAATAAAATCAATCACAGAATCATAAACATAGAAATATCAGAATAACTCACAGCGGAAATTAAAATACCATAGTAGTTCATGAAGCTACTATAACAAAATCTCAAACAAAATACATAATATCAGTCTGGAAAAAAAACATATGCAATAGAAATCTCAAATACATAGAAGTTTATAAATACCAGAGCTGAAATAGAACAACTGAAACTAAAAGAGAATAGATAACTAGACAAGCAGAATCTCCAGCGATTCCTTGCTCCAGAAAAGAAATCCAAAGCTAAGCTGAAATACTCAGGCTGACCCGAGTATAAATAAAACACAAAACACTCGAGTCAGGACATGCATACTTATATAATGTAAACCAACTCAAGTGAACTGTAGTAGTAATACACAATAACTTAAAGGATGCTTGGGATCGTCCATCCTCTAAGGATCAGTTAAACCATAAATTAAATACATCCTGTGGTTAAAATTTCAAAATTGGTATTTTATACTTATAAATCAGCTATCATTTAAAAATTCAATATCATTTCAAATCCATTTCAAAATATCCAAATATCATATTTTCCAAAACCACATTCATTTTTATTTAACTTAAATACCATTTTAAATCACATTTCAAAATATCAAAATATTTTCAAATCAAAATATTCCAATTAAACCATTTCAAAATGAAATTATTAAATTTAATATTCAAATATTCAATTCTCAAATTTTAGTCTTTTCACAATTCATTTATTCACTTAAATTCAGTTGAACAGTGAAATTTCAACTTTCGCAGCACTTAGAAAATGCTACGGAAAGTTATGTTTAAAAACAATTCAGTTTGCAAAAGATAGCATTTAAAATGCTGTAATAGGTTTAGATTTCAAATAAAACTTTAATTAAATTCAGCAACTACAACATTACAGAACTGTAGTAATAGCCCCTTATTTAAGTTTTAGTTCATTTACAAAAATCATAACATTTCTGAATGCTATAAAAGGTAATTTCCAGATTTTAGTGTATTTCCAGCAAATAATAACCTTCAATATTAAACCTTTTTAAACATTATAAAAATTGTATTTTGACATTCAAAAATGTTCATTAAAATTACTCTTTTAATTTATGATTTTTATAAGAAACATTTACAGTAAAATCCAAATTTTCAAAATATTTTACTTAACAAATCCAAATGTACAATTTTCTTTTCTTCACATTTTTAACAAATAAACTTAACACTTATATTTTATTTCCATTCCACAAATTAATCTAAATTTTCAATTTTATTTAATTAACTTAAACCTTTAATAAAAACCAAATTCACATTTTCAAGTCAAGTTATATTTTAAAATTACATCTTTAAGCATTCATTTATTTAACCATTTTAATACATATAAAACTCAATAACACTTTATTAAATCAGTTAAATTCAAATCAAATTATCATATTTACCATTTCCCAAATATAATTAAATTTCCATTTTATTTATATAACTTAAATATCATTTTAAAACCAAAATTCCAAATTTCCAAACTTAAGTTATATTTCAAAAATTCACTTTTACCATTCATTTAAATTACATTTTTAACTTCTAGAAAAAATCCAAATGTCTTTATTTAAACATTAAAAATCCAATTTAAATCAAATTTTCATAAATTTACACTTTTAAAAATATTTAAAATATTTAAAATACTTTATAAAAATAACCACGGGCCTGTATATAGTTTTCTAACCCAGGTCAAGTGATACGGATATATATCATTTCAATCCGCAGTTTAAAAAGCAAAATCCGGGTTCTATCATTTCAAACCCGCAATCCCAAGTTAAAATAAAATAAATAAAAACCGTTCAGGCCTATCATTTCTGTAACGACCCCGGATTTTATATAAATTTAAAATGATAATTTATTTATTTTTGAATTAATATTTGTGGAATAAATCGATAAGGCAATGCGAGTTTCCCCGATATCCAAGTATATTTGTATAAATCGTTTAAAAATTTAAAAATATTGTATATATGAGAATATATATCTGTATTTGAACATATCTGACTAAATTTGAAATAATATATATAGATATATATTTGATTTGGATTTAAATTGTAAATAAAGTATACCAACATAACTAAAAAAATAGCTTTATATCCACAAACACATAGTTATGTAAAGTAATAAGCCAGGCAAAAGAAAGTGAATGGGACTGTAAGATTTAGAATGCAGGCATATAAAATATGCTTATAAAATAAATGGGAGATGTGCCAGGCTTTGTATATTTGTAGCTGTAAATAAAGTATGCAAGCAAGTATATTTGTACTAGAGATAAATACAAACTAGGCAAATGGAATATGAATGAAACCAGAGAGTAGATATGCAAAACATAAACAAGTAAAATAAGGATATCTATAAAAATATCTATGTACTAAAATAAGTTAAGGTTGAGACATATAGTACTTAAGCATTTAATGCCTCTACCTCTAAGCAGCAAACAGTCAATTCGAATTGTTCAAAAGATAAATTCAGCCTCCATAACAAATCTTCCCTGGCCAAATAAATAAATAGAAAGTAAAGAAAAAATCTCTGAACGAACAGAAATTGTTTGTACTAGCTAATGCAAACCCTGTGAAACTTCTTTCTATATATCTCTCCTTGTTTCATTTGTCTATCACAACACAGCAAAACCAGAATTTATATCAAAACCTGTAGTTCTTTTCAAAAATTTGCAACCTGGAATCAACAAAAAAAATATGCAAGTTCAAATTCCAGCTTTCAAGTTTCATGTTTCAAACAAAAGAAGAATAAAGCTCTCTGTTTTATAGTCAGGTGAGTAACATTTAATTTCAAAAGCTTTAAGTTATTTTAAAAATAGATCAAGATTCATTTATAATCTGGTTTGTGAATATTTCAGTTGGAATATGATTCTGTGCATATGTATATGTTGCTCTGTACATATATCTCCCTATCACTTGATACATGAATCATGTTTTTGTTCAAACAAACAATTTTAATCTGTAAGTTGTTAACTAAAACAATATGTTTAAACTAATTTTAAGATTTTAAAGGCTAATTAAAACTATGATTGTAAGAGACTACTGTAACTTGTTCTACAGGTAAATCAAACACTTCTTTGATAAATTTGAATGCTATAAAATGCTAATTCAAGTTTATATATTGAATTATTACTGCAAGTTGCGACTTTTAAAACTAAAATGAAGATTTTTAGCTTGGTATTTCCGGAGCAGTTTAAATATGAACAAAAATTGCATTATTATCAATTACTGTTGAATGATCCATTAATAAAGGTTGAAATTTGGTATGAAGATAATATGATCATCTATGATATTGAGAAAAATGTGAAATAATTTTTATATTGTGTGAATTTGAAAAACGAGGCCGAACTAGGGTTTTTGTCAAGTTTTTGCACATGTCAGTAAACGTGATGGGTTCATCATCTACGCGTGATCGAGCTGTTCGTGCTTTTCGGTGATGGTAGGAGGAGTGATGATGAGCAGACGACCGGAGTTTCAGGACCTCCGGTGGTCGAGGCATCGAGAGCGATGCATTGCTAGGATTGATGAAAGTTTTCGTCTATGTTCAGATCTGGAAGTTCAAACTCGTTTTCGAATTCGAGGAGGATTCGTTCGATTGGAGTGTATATGCGAGTTCGTATGGGTTCGAGGGATCGTCGAGCGATGTCGCGACGTTCATCTGAAGGCGGCGACGTTGGGCACGTGCACAGTGTGCACGTCGAATCTGGATTGGATGGTTGTGTTGGAGTACTCGGGTTTGTCTCGAGTAGTTTGGTGATTGGGTCGGAGTTTTGAGGGGTTGGACTCGAAGGAGATACGGGGGTAGCTTGGCTACAACCTGATTTCCAGGTTTAAACAGAACCCTGTTCTGTTTTCTTTCAAACATTTAAACTGAAGTTCAAGTTTAAAGTCAGGTTAAAACTGAGTTTTTAAAGTTAAAGTTTAAGTATAAATTTTGGCTTATGTTAGATCTTAGTTTGGGAAAATAAAATTTTAAATTTAAATTAGAAATGGTTAAGTAATTTGAAAGTGTGTGTATATATATTAATAATTTGGACTTATTTATAATTAGAGAAAAGTTATTGGTTAATGAAGAAAATTAACTAAGGATTTAGTAATTTAAATAATCAATTATAAATGGTTTAAATGAAATTATTCCATGGAAGAAATTAAGGATTAATTACTTCTTATAATTAAATTTGGATATTTTGATTTAATCAAAGTTAATACTTAAGATATTTTTAAATCTTGATTAATATTTATTTTAATTAAGTAGTAAATTAAAGATAATTAATTAATAATTAGTGATTAATTAATTAAGTTACTAAGTTGTAATTAGTGATTAATTAATTAAGTAATTGGAGATAATTAAATTGTAATTAAGGATTAATGTAGTTAATTTTAGTTAATAAATTAATGAAGTAATTAAAGGGTAATTACTGTAATTGGTTAAAAATAATTAATTTGTGTAATTAATTAAAGGAAATTACTTGATGTAATTAGAGAGAAATTAATCATTGATTTAAGATAATTTATTAAGTGGTGAATTAAATGATTAATGTTTAATTATTTAATAATTAAAGGTTGATGAATTAAAATAAAAGGGTAATTAATTATTAAAGGTTAATTAATTTAAAATAATTCGTAGTTAATTAATGTTAATTAACTAGGATCGGTAATTTATTCCTAAGTAATAAATCTGATTTGAATTAATCAGACAATTAACTGATCTTACTTATGAATGTTTGGATTCTATTGGATGATTTGATTGTTTGATATCCGTGATTTGAGATGCTTTGTGATATACCCTGATTTATGTTGTGATCTGTAATTTACTTATCTGTGATATATATCTGTGATCTGTGAATGAAGATGAGCGTTATAGTTTATATCGCTTATCAACTATATTTCTGTATTCTGATCTGTGATGATTGTATGATGTTGCACTATTGTGTTAAACCCCGGACCACACTTTTATACACAAAATATGGATTTCACGTGAAAATCGGTTAAATCATAGATAATTTAAATTTGATGATTTTGAAATTGAAATTTTAATTTCAATTGATTTTGAAATTGGGAATTTGGGTTTAAAGTGAAAAGCTTTTGAAATGGAATTTTAAAGATAAAAGTTATTTTGAATAACTTAATCAAGTTTTGAAATTTAAATAATTTGATTTAAATTTGAATTCAAGTTTGAAATTGAATCCTATAATTTGAAACTAGGGATTAAAGATGCTGTACAAGTTATATATGGGTTAAACCATTTTAAAATTATTAATTTGGGAATTTGAATTTAATTCAAGGGTTTTAACTCGTGTAAATATAACTGGATTTTTATGAAACAAAACTATTTGTTTTCAAATAGTAAAAGCTTTCACAAAAGTAATGAACTTCCAAATTGTGTTGAAAGAATTTCAAGTTTGAAATAGAATTGAAATGTTTTGAAAATTATGAAATGAGTCTTTGATTTCAAAGACCGGATGAGTTAATCTAACTTGAAATGGAATTGATTTTGAAAGACTATGAATGAATCTTTGGAAACGAGTTTTGAAAGCTATAAGTTAAATCTTGATTTAAAGATTTAACGAGTTAATCCAATTGAAATGGAAATTGTTTTGAAATCCATAAATGAATCTTTGTGAACGGGGTAAACTTTGTGAATTGAATCTTTTTGTTTAAAAGATTAAAAGTGTGGAAATTGTTTAAACCATTGAAGGTTTTTGAAATCAATCTTTTTGTTTAAAAGATTGGAAATGGTAATTTGTTTTAACCATTCGAATGAAAAGTTTGGGCTTTAAGCTGTGATTTAACTGAGACCCCATTATCCATATGATTTTTAATTGCGCTCGTTATTCGGTTTAGCCGGGAAAGGACCTTTGTGTCATATAACCCATTCCGAATAGTGATACGACGATATGGATCGCATTTGAAGACCGGTGGTGAAGACCGGGTATTTGCGAGAGCGATAGGATGACCTATCGATTGTCTCTGCACTGAGTAGCTACGGTATAGAGATTCCCTAAGTGATGGGAAGTCCGATCAGGATTGTGAATATTCGGATTTGCAAGGGCTTCTTCGGAAGTGCCTTCGGTTCTGTTCGAACCCGGAACAGTCTTGTATGGATGTGTGTCTGACATTACACTTTGAGATGTAAAGCTGGTTTCTATCAAATACATTTCCGTTGGTGGCGGAGAATTTATTCTCTTAGCTTAACACCCTTCTCTGAGACGTACGAGCTCAGAGGTTATGTAGTTGATGGTTACTAGTGATACATTCCCAATTTGGTAATGTGGCATACGAAGTGCTGATGATCATTTGTTGGTCAAAGCGTTGCTTTGTGAAAAAGCGTGCTTTGTGAAGAAGCGTAGTTTTGTGGACAAGACTTCGTCGAGCCTCACAACCCGGTAATGGTCGAAACAGGAATGTTGCGACAAAGGTTTTTAGGGGTAGCGCCCCTAGGGTATGTCATTTCCTTCTGGATAAAAGGTGATATCATGGTATGGAGCCCAGATATTTTACCTATGTGGATGCTGCACAGTTATTATACTTCGTGGTTGTTGCTTTGTGATCGAGGGCCCTCGGATAAAGGTCGGTAACGACCGGGGGATGACATAGCTCGTGTGTTAGTTACCTAGTTACAGCTGTACAGCGTGAGGTAGCGTCGGCCTTTTGTTTGCGGAGATCCGGTTAGGATCCGGGGCGTCTTTCCAGAGGCGTTTCTATTTCGGTAAGGAAGTTCCTTAGCCTGATCATTTGTTGGAAATCCAAAGAAACAATACGAACCCTGTACGGTTTTAGTTGTATTACCTGCTATGGATTGTGGCGGTAACCTGTCATTGAACATGGTAGCTATAGTAGGCATACAATGAAATGTTGTATGCTGGCTAAGATTAATATTATATTTTCGAAATGGTTTTCGACACTATGCACTAATGATAATAATATCGAATGATTTTGCGTAGTAAGCATGTTTGACTATCATAAGGAGAAATCTCCTCCAATTCTGCGATTGCATTGTGTGTGTGGCGGGAGGCCTTATGGTAGTTTCATTTTCCAAAAGCATTGCGGGTTTCAATGTTTAAAAGCCTTTTGTGGTTGTTTAAAGATAAACTGTTTTTGTTGCTCACACCAGTCCCATGACTGATCCGGAGTTTATTGTTCCCTTCCTAAACTCTGGGTGCCCACTATTTTCCACACGGGCAGTCTAGAGTTGGGTTTTCTCAGATATTCAGGTTTGGTAGATTATCTAGAGCTAGTCAGTTCTTGGAGTTCATGGATTGACGTTGCTTATCTTGGAGCATTCTATTGGGGATATTCTATCCGCTGCTGATGTTATCTTTTCTTTCCGCTGCTATTGTCATTGTATCATATCTCTGATATTGTTGTATCATATTGATATCATTGTTGTATATCATTCTGGATATTGTATTCATTGGAGTTGTATATGATATCATTGATTTCTTTATTCCGCTGTGTGTTATTTACTTAATTGTCTTATAGCTCCGGCGAATCGGATTTGAACGGTCGAATCTGCGGCATTCTAGTACAATGTGAAGTACGGATGTCGATTTTCGAGCGCGAAAATCCGGGTCATTACATTTGGTATCAGAGCTAAGGTTGAACTTTAGCTCAGGAGTATAACACATTAAGTAGCTCATTAGAGATAGAGTGAAGTAAACTCTAGAATGAGTAATTCTCAGATATCTGTCCGAATGCCCCAGTAAATTCTCTTGCTATCCACTGATAGTAAGTATGAGTGCAAGAAGAGGATGAGATAGGGGACAGGGAAATACGACTATAAATGGTCAATATCCTGAAACAACAAGGAAATAATCTTTTCTCTATCAATCTCTTTTGTTCAACATTTCTTTTCAATTCTTTGATGGTCCTGGTAGATCCAGGTAGAAGATTCGATATATGAATATGGGACGTAAACTCCAAAAAGAGCAGAATTGTTTGTTTGGATGAATTGGTTGCTTTGATTGCTATGGTTGATAGATATGCTTTAGTTTCTAAACTGAGAGTTTTGAAAATTGTATCCATAGATCTATCTATTCTTTGGGACCCAGTATATTCTACGAATGGTTAGTTATCCTTTTGAACTGACCAATGCCACTGCATATTTCGTAGATCTGGATAACCCGACTACCCGAGTATCTTCTGAAGTGTTAAACAGATTTGTTCTTGTATCTGTTATTGATATTCTGATTTGGTAAGCCAAATGCAGAGCAGATGTTCAGTTGATGAAATATTCTTCATCTATCTTTTTATCTCCTTGGTAATTTCGAGGACGAAATTCTTTTAAGGGGGGAAGTCTGTAACGACCCCGGATTTTATATAAATTTAAAATGATAATTTATTTATTTTTGAATTAATATTTGTTGAATAAATCGATAAGGCAATGCGAGTTTCCCCGATATCCAAGTATATTTGTATAAATCGTTTAAAAATTTAAAAATATTGTATATATGAGAATATATATCTGTATTTGAACATATCTGACTAAATTTGAAATAATATATATAGATATATATTTGATTTGGATTTAAATTGTAAATAAAGTATACCAACATAACTAAAAAAATAGCTTTATATCCACAAACACATAGTTATGTAAAGTAATAAGCCAGGCAAAAGAAAGTGAATGGGACTGTAAGATTTAGAATGCAGGCATATAAAATATGCTTATAAAATAAATGGGAGATGTGCCAGGCTTTGTATATTTGTAGCTGTAAATAAAGTATGCAAGCAAGTATATTTGTACTAGAGATAAATACAAACTAGGCAAATGGAATATGAATGAAACCTGAGAGTAGATATGCAAAACATAAACAAGTAAAATAAGGATATCTATAAAAATATCTATGTACTAAAATAAGTTAAGGTTGAGACATATAGTACTTAAGCATTTAATGCCTCTACCTCTAAGCAGCAAACAGTCAATTCGAATTGTTCAAAAGATAAATTCAGCCTCCATAACAAATCTTCCCTGGCCAAATAAATAAATAGAAAGTAAAGAAAAAATCTCTGAACGAACAGAAATTGTTTGTACTAGCTAATGCAAACCCTGTGAAACTTCTTTCTATATATCTCTCCTTGTTTCATTTGTCTATCACAACACAGCAAAACCAGAATTTATATCAAAACCTGTAGTTCTTTTCAAAAATTTGCAACCTGGAATCAACAAAAAAAAAATATGCAAGTTCAAATTCCAGCTTTCAAGTTTCATGTTTCAAACAAAAGAAGAATAAAGCTCTCTGTTTTATAGTCAGGTGAGTAACATTTAATTTCAAAAGCTTTAAGTTATTTTAAAAATAGATCAAGATTCATTTATAATCTGGTTTGTGAATATTTCAGTTGGAATATGATTCTGTGCATATGTATATGTTGCTCTGTACATATATCTCCCTATCACTTGATACATGAATCATGTTTTTGTTCAAACAAACAATTTTAATCTGTAAGTTGTTAACTAAAACAATATGTTTAAACTAATTTTAAGATTTTAAAGACTAATTAAAACTATGATTGTAAGAGACTACTGTAACTTGTTCTACAGGTAAATCAAACACTTCTTTGATAAATTTGAATGCTATAAAATGCTAATTCAAGTTTATATATTAAATTATTACTGCAAGTTGCGACTTTTAAAACTAAAATGAAGATTTTTAGCTTGGTATTTCCGGAGCAGTTTAAATATGAACAAAAATTGCATTATTATCAATTACTGTTGAATGATCCATTAATAAAGGTTGAAATTTGGTATGAAGATAATATGATCATCTATGATATTGAGAAAAATGTGAAATAATTTTTATATTGTGTGAATTTGAAAAACGAGGCCGAACTAGTGTTTTTGTCAAGTTTTTGCACATGTCAGTAAACGTGATGGGTTCATCATCTACGCGTGATCGAGCTGTTCGTGCTTTTCGGTGATGGTAGGAGGAGTGATGATGAGCAGACGACCGGAGTTTCAGGACCTCCGGTGGTCGAGGCATCGAGAGCGATGCATTGCCAGGATTGATGAAAGTTTTCGTCTATGTTCAGATCTGGAAGTTCAAACTCGTTTTCGAATTCGAGGAGGATTCGTTCGATTGGAGTGTATATGCGAGTTCGTATGGGTTCGAGGGATCGTCGAGCGATGTCGCGACGTTCATCTGAAGGCGGCGACGTTGGGCACGTGCACAGTGTGCACGTCAAATCTGGATTGGATGGTTGTGTTGGAGTACTCGGGTTTGTCTCGAGTAGTTTGGTGATTGGGTCGGAGTTTTGAGGGGTTGGACTCGAAGGAGATACGGGGGTAGCTTGGCTACAACCTGATTTCCAGGTTTAAACAGAACCCTGTTCTGTTTTCTTTCAAACATTTAAACTGAAGTTCAAGTTTAAAGTCAGGTTAAAACTGAGTTTTTAAAGTTAAAGTTTAAGTATAAATTTTGGCTTATGTTAGATCTTAGTTTGGGAAAATAAAAGTTTTAAATTTAAATTAGAAATGGTTAAGTAATTTGAAAGTGTGTGTATATATATATATTAATAATTTGGACTTATTTATAATTAGAGAAAAGTTATTAGTTAATGAAGAAAATTAACTAAGGATTTAGTAATTTAAATAATCAATTATAAATGGTTTAAATGAAATTATTCCATGGAAGAAATTAAGGATTAATTACTTCTTATAATTAAATTTGGATATTTTGATTTAATCAAAGTTAATACTTAAGATATTTTTAAATCTTGATTAATATTTATTTTAATTAAGTAGTAAATTAAAGATAATTAATTAATAATTAGTGATTAATTAATTAAGTTACTAAGTTGTAATTAGTGATTAATTAATTAAGTAATTGGAGATAATTAAATTGTAATTAAGGATTAATGTAGTTAATTTTAGTTAATAAATTAATGAAGTAATTAAAGGGTAATTACTGTAATTGGTTAAAAATAATTAATTTGTGTAATTAATTAAAGGAAATTACTTGATGTAATTAGAGAGAAATTAATCATTGATTTAAGATAATTTATTAAGTGGTGAATTAAATGATTAATGTTTAATTATTTAATAATTAAAGGTTGATGAATTAAAATAAAAGGGTAATTAATTATTAAAGGTTAATTAATTTAAAATAATTCGTAGTTAATTAATGTTAATTAACTAGGATCGGTAATTTATTCCTAAGTAATAAATCTGATTTTAATTAATCAGACAATTAACTGATCTTACTTATGAATGTTTGGATTCTATTGGATGATTTGATTGTTTGATATCCGTGATTTGAGATGCTTTGTGATATACCCTGATTTATGTTGTGATCTGTAATTTACTTATCTGTGATATATATCTGTGATCTGTGAATGAAGATGAGCGTTATAGTTTATATCGCTTATCAACTATATTTCTGTATTCTGATCTGTGATGATTGTATGATGTTGCACTATTGTGTTAAACCCCGGACCACACTTTTACACACACAAATATGGATTTCACGTGAAAATCGGTTAAATCACAGATAATTTAAATTTGATGATTTTGAAATTGAAATTTTAATTTCAATTGATTTTGAAATTGGGAATTTGGGTTTAAAGTGAAAAGCTTTTGAAATGGAATTTTAAAGATAAAAGTTATTTTGAATAACTTAATCAAGTTTTGAAATTTAAATAATTTGATTTAAATTTGAATTCAAGTTTGAAATTGAATCCTATAATTTGAAACTAGGGATTAAAGATGCTGTACAAGTTATATATGGGTTAAACCATTTTAAAAGTATTAATTTGGGAATTTGAATTTAATTCAAGGGTTTTAACTCGTGTAAATATAACTGGATTTTTATGAAACGAAACTATTTGTTTTCAAATAGTAAAAGCTTTCACAAAAGTAATGAACTTCCAAATTGTGTTGAAAGAATTTCAAGTTTGAAATAGAATTGAAATGTTTTGAAAATTATGAAATGAGTCTTTGATTTCAAAGACCGGATGAGTTAATCTAACTTGAAATGGAATTGATTTTGAAAGACTATGAATGAATCTTTGGAAATGAGTTTTGAAAGCTATAAGTTAAATCTTGATTTAAAGATTTAACGAGTTAATCCAATTGAAATGGAAATTGTTTTGAAATCCATAAATGAATCTTTGTGAACGGGGTAAACTTTGTGAATTGAATCTTTTTGTTTAAAAGATTAAAAGTGTGGAAATTGTTTAAACCATTGAAGGTTTTTGAAATGAATCTTTTTGTTTAAAAGATTGGAAATGGTAATTTGTTTTAACCATTCGAATGAAAAGTTTGGGCTTTAAGCTGTGATTTAACTGAGACCCCATTATCAGCTCGTTATTCGGTTTAGCCGGGAAAGGACCTTTGTGTCATATAACCCATTCCGAATAGTGATACGACGATATGGATCGCATTTGAAGACCGGTGGTGAAGACCGGGTATTTGCGAGAGCGATAGGATGACCTATCGATTGTCTCTGCACTGAGTAGCTACGGTATAGAGATTCCCTAAGTGATGGGAAGTCCGATCAGGATTGTGAATACCCGGATTTGCAAGGGCTTCTTCGGAAGTGCCTTCGGTTCTGTTCGAACCCGGAACAGACTTGTATGGATGTGTGTCTGACATTACACTTTGAGATGTAAAGCTGGTTTCTATCAAATACATTTCTGTTGGTGGCGGAGAATTTATTCTCTTAGCTTAACACCCTTCTCTGAGACGTACGAGCTCAGAGGTTATGTAGTTGATGGTTACTAGTGATACATTTCCAATTTGGTAATGTGGCATACGAAGTGCTGATGATCATTTGTTGGTCAAAGCGTTGCTTTATGAAAAAGCGTGCTTTGTGAAGAAGCGTAGTTTTGTGGACAAGACTTCGTCGAGCCTCACAACCCGGTAATGGTCGAAACAGGAATGTTGCGACAAAGGTTTTTAGGGGTAGAGCCCCTAGGGTATGTCATTTCCTTCTGGATAAAAGGTGATATCATGGTATGGAGCCCAGATATTTTACCTATGTGGATGCTGCACAGTTATTATACTTCGTGGTTGTTGCTTTGTGATCGAGGGCCCTCGGATAAAGGTCGGTAACGACCGGGGGATGACATAGCTCGTGTGTTAGTTACCTAGTTACAGCTGTACAGCGTGAGGTAGCGTCGGCCTTTTGTTTGCGGAGATCCGGTTAGGATCCGGGGCGTCTTTCCAGAGGCGTTTCTATTTCGGTAAGGAAGTTCCTTAGCCTGATCATTTGTTGGAAATCCAAAGAAACAATACGAACCCTGTACGATTTTAGTTGTATTACCTGCTATGGAATGTGGCGGTAACCTGTCATTGAACATGGTAGCTATAGTAGGCATACGATGAAATGTTGTATGCTGGCTAAGATTAATATTATATTTTCGAAATGGTTTTCGACACTATGCACTAATGATAATAATATCGAATGATTTTGCGTAGTAAGCATGTTTGACTATCATAAGGAGAAATCTCCTCCAATTCTGCGATTGCATTGTGTGTGTGGTGGGAGGCCTTATGGTAGTTTCATTTTCCAAAAGCATTGCGGGTTTCAATGTTTAAAAGCCTTTTGTGGTTGTTTAAAGATAAACTGTTTTTGTTGCTCACACCAGTCCCATGACTGATCCGGAGTTTATTGTTCCCTTCCTAAACTCTGGGTGCCCACTATTTTCCACACGGGCAGTCTAGAGTTGGGTTTTCTCAGATATTCAGGTTTGGTAGATTATCTAGAGCTAGTCAGTTCTTGGAGTTCATGGATTGACGTTGCTTATCTTGGAGCATTCTATTAGGGATATTCTATTCGCTGCTGATGTTATCTTTTCTTTTCGCTGCTATTGTCATTGTATCATATCTCTGATATTGTTGTATCATATTGATATCATTGTTGTATATCATTCTGGATATTGTATTCATTGGAGTTGTATATGATATCATTGATTTCTTTATTCCGCTGTGTGTTATTTACTTAATTGTCTTATAGCTCCGGCGAATCGGATTTGAACGGTCGAATCTGCGGCATTCTAGTACAATGTGAAGTACGGATGTCGATTTTCGAGCGCGAAAATCCGGGTCGTTACAATTTCAGCCCATAACGATTTTCCATATTCTAAAGTCCGTTAGGGTATGTATCATTTCAACCCATAGTGATTCTATACTAACAAGGAACTTGCAGTGTGATAAACTGATATAAATAAACAGAATAGCATCATATAACAGTAACTTATGATATAACAGGTGTATAAGCATAGGTGAACATCATAAAATCATAACATAGCAGATATAATATGATGATGCATTTTACAGATTCAAAAGTGGTCAATTTACTAGTTATATAGGTATACACTGTCTGGTGAGAATAACTCATAGGTTTGAGCTGGAGACACAACAACGAATGCACAAAAGAGATCCACACAAGCACGATAGCATGAAAAGATACGAGTGAGAGAGCCAAAGTATCAATTCCCTTGAAACAAATTAAACAAAATAATATAATAATTCTAAGCTTTCAATTCAAAAATACGATAAACAATGCTAGAATCAACCACACAAATCAAAGCAGAATTGCTTTGCACTTGCTTCCAACAACCTTCAGGTTCGGCCATAAGGTATAATATAGGTCTAAGGAAAGGATTTGGATTAGGTTTTGGTTGATAGGGGTCGGCCTTCATAGGTTTGTTGATGGGCAAAAGAGTGGTGATGTAGACAACACAACAAGGAAACACTACAAGCAAAATCACAAGGGTTCAAGTCAATACAAGGCTCGGCCAAGGCCATATGGGGGCACGGGCTTCACTGTAGGGTCCAGGTGATGACGTGGCAGAGTGTCCAGGTGGAGCTGGAGGTGGTGGAGGTGGAGATGGTGGCGGCTATGGGTTGTGGAAGGTGGTTGATTTGATTGTATGCTCGGCTATGACAAGTGGATGAAGTTTTGGTGCACTTAGGTGATGGATAATCATACTTTGGTGGCTCGGCTTGGGGTTGGCCAGAGAGAAGGTGGTGATGGTGATGTGCTCAGGTGGTGGTGGAGGTGGTAGGGAATGTAGAGGAGGTAGGCCGAACCTATGAGGAAGGAGATCAAGTGCAAACCATGAAATCAAGCATAAAAACAAAGAAAAGAAATGAATTTTTACCAATTCCTTTGAGCAAGAAGAGGCCGATATTTTCTTTCAGAAATGAGAAAATGAAGTTTACGTGAATGATAAAAGAAGTATGCGGTTGAAGATGTGAGGAGTAATGTCCAATTGAATGAAAAGTTAGGTTAAAATGTGAAATGGTGGAATATAAAAGGCCTTAGGAAAATCAAAAGTCATAAACCTTTTCAAATTTCCTTTATTTCTTCATATAAGTTTAAATAACTGAAAATAATTATAAATTCAGTTTAAATTCTAAAATGTAACAAAAATATAAAATATAAATAAATAATTAATAATATATATATGATTAAAAATAAGAAAATAGCACAAAAATGAAAACTAGTTTAGAAAATTTGAAAATAATCAGAATAAACTTTGGAAAAATTATATGGACTTGGGAAAATATTTATATATAAAGATAAGAACATAAAATAAAATGCATTCGCAAAATGAATAAATAAATTTTAATTAAATATAATTTAATTGAAGAAAATAACAGAAAAATAGAAACTAGCCTTTAAAAATAGAAAATAAATTCAATAAGCTTTGGAAAAATTATAACATCACTTTAAAAATGTTAAAAGACAAAGTATACATAAAATAACATATTAACACATATTAAAAGAGAATATGAAAAAAAAATGTAATTTATATACTTTAAAATAGACAAAATTGTTAAATAAATCAAATTGCACTCAAAATTGAAATGTACATAACTTTTACAATTTAACTCCGTTTTCAACGAAACGAAAAGCAGTGTTCAAGCTACTAAATCTATTTTCATATTAAAAGATAAAATTTGAGAAATTAAATGTTTAAATTTGAAGTTTAAAAGTCAAAGTTTGACCAGTTTGAGCAGAATTTCACCATTCAGTAAAATATTCAATTTATACCACTTGAAGTTATAATTTACTTAATAATCAACATTTTTTTTCTTAGAAATGAAATGTTTGAAATAAAACAAGTTTAAAATAATTTAAACTAAAAATAGAGTCAAATTTAAATATATGTAGAAATCTAGGGTTGTTACATCGGTCATGTCATTCATCTAACCGATGTAACTAGCTCTTGCACTAACTATACTTCAGATCCTATAGGTTGGAATTCAGTAAAGAAGACTGGAGTTCATAAAGTGACACTGTTCTGCTACTATGATGAACAGGCCTTCGTAATACCTGAATTAACGTCGAATGACAATGTTTGGCTCTCGAATACCATAATAGATAGCTTATCGAGGTAAAATACAGAAGAAAAAACAAAACACCAAACCAAGGCGCGATGATAAAATCTCACAGCGGAATGATAATATGTAATATACTAAATATACATGAACATAACAGGATAAACAATATATGAGAGACTATGCTAGTGGAAGTAACTGACTAATAAATATCAATACAAAAGTCAGAATACAATATCTGAAACAACAAGTCTCATATATAAATAGCATACCTGTCATGTACTACCATAATGTCAAGTGTATAACCAAAGTATCGACTTTGCTTCCAGATTGCTCCAGCTGTCCTAGAAGTGTATCCCCAAAACACATGGCTTTCATACTACTCAATCAAGTACCCGAGAGATGTCATGACACAAATAGACAAAGAAACGTGGGTCAAACATAAATCCTGGTGTGATGGAAACTATCTTAAAATAATGTATATCAAAACCATAAACAAATAAACAGGAAACAATTGAAGTACAGTTGGGCCTCTCTACGAACATGGCTCAAAGATAATCCTTACTGCCCTTACATAAGTAAGTGAACCATATTGAAAAAAAGGAATCATACCATAACATAGTCTTCTCCCGTCATCAATGAGTTAGCACAACTAATATAGTGTGACTGATACGTAATAATATACAATGATAAAAATAACCCAATATGAAAATGCAGTGGTAATATTGATATCACAATAATACTAACAGGTAACTAATATGCTAAACAAAACATAACAGTAAATGACAAATAGAGAATAAATTGATACCCATCGTTACCAATGGGTAGAGTCCTCTACAAGCACCAATCGATTCAACAATCCCTATCGAAGCATCCGAAACGCAAAACAAATACAACAATATAACAATGCTACTAACATAGCATCTCCATACCCAAAGCCAAAATATGGATATTTATAATTAATACCCATCTCGAATCGTAATTAGCCACCAAAGATACATATCGAGAGCCACAACCATATTGTGGACTCTCCTGAAAACCAACACCTCAAAAGAAGTTGGCATGTTGGTCCTATTACAACACACATCCATATAACACAACGGTATATGACCAACTCAAAATTGGCGTTCTAATCTCTCTTCGCCTCTGCTCCTGGACCACGTTTACAGGTCATGCACCTCAATGGTACAATGAACTCCCTCACCAGCGTCCTTTCCTTCTGGTTGTTTATACCGACATATTATAACCGTATATAAACGCTAAACCCTACATACACCCTTCCCACATGGGTACACAATACCAAAGTATTATCGTCCCCATACGGATCGTGATTCATTCTTGAAGTTCCTCGCACTATCCGGTTGCCATAAGGCCGGTATACCAAACCAATATATAAATCACCCAAACCATGCTTCTATGATTATATATATATATATATATATATATATCACTTGAACCACATATTTATATAATATATTTCGTCCACTATTCAGCAACCCAAATCAGGCATACTAAACTATATATACGCCTAAATTGCGTATCGATAAAATGTGTTAAATTGCCATTAGCCACAACTATATTGTAGACTCTTCTGAAAACCAACACCTTAAAAGGAGTTGGCATGTTGGTCCTTTTACAACATTCATCAGTACAATGCAATAATATATGCACTACCCTAGATTAGTGTCCCAATCTCTCTCTGCCCCTGCTTCGGGACCACGTAATCAGGTCGGGTGCCCCAATAGTACAATGGATTCCATGCACCAATTGGTAGCCCTAAGTCTAACCTACCAAAACTATATATAAACATTTTAAATCGCTTATCAAGTTATATATATATATATATAATATTTCATGCATATCCCAGTGGCCCAAAGTCGGACATACGATAACTATATTTATACATATAGACAGATATAAATCACATATGCTGTATATATGGGGTTGTATGTATAAGAAGTCCAACTATATGGTACTAATAAACACTTACCATGCACATTTGCATACATGAAGGCAATACACAACCAAAATAACAAATCTATGATCTCAATATCAATAACAATTCACACATACAATCATATAAACAATTCAACAAAAATGCATCTTACTTAAGTAACCAACCCAATAGTTATATCTTCTTCCTACTATTATTTTAAAGTCTCAAACTTATTTTATAAAATAATACTCTCGCCTATCAATTCTATTATAGTTTAATATCACCCAATTCTTCTATTAAAATTAAGTTTAGCTATTAATAAGGTCTCAAAATATTATAGAGGTCATGTATATATTCTATATATACATATATATATACATATATATATATGTAAGTATTTAAGTATATATACACTTATATCACAAACCATTTCTTAGGGTCTAAAGTTAATAAATCATTTTATAACCTTAATCGACCATATTAAATAATACAATGCTTCTTTTGTAATTACTAACTTTTCATATCACCTTTATAAAATTTCTTTAGTTAGTTAATTATTGAATTACACAATAATAAACTAATACCATAGCCAGATAAACTTCAAATTCATTTTAATATAAGTTTAACCCGCCTAAACAATTATTTTTGCCTTACCGCTTATTTTAAAGGTCATACTTTTAACTCTTGATTAGCAGTAAAATATATAAGAATATTTCTATCAATAATATAATAGCAAATTTTAGTTTAATTAATTTATAACCAAGTCCAAAATTAATACCAACTTAATTTGACTCTATTCAATACGAATAGAACACAATATTTATATATACAGGATCATAGTCAATTATCCTGAATATCTGCAATAAAATATCTAACAATATTTCTGTCACTAGTTTAATTAATTTATAACCATGTTATAAACTAATATCAACTCTATCTAACTCTATTCAATAGGAATAGGATACAATAACTATATATACAGAATTTTAATCAATTATCTTGAATATCCACTCAATCTAATCGAACTAAATGGGGAAATAATTACTTGTGTTTGTGTGTGTGTGTGTTATTCTACATCTCCTTAGTAATATTTTTTGATATATATAAATATGGTAGTTTACACTGAAATATAAATTCCTTGAGGAAGAGTGGCCTTCTCTTATTACGAAAGAAGGAAAAGATAATGAAGAGGGAGAAAGGGAGTGATGTATGGGGTTTATATATATATATATATATATATATATATATATATATATATATTTGAGAGCAATGTTTGATCCTCTAAATTAGAGGAGAGCACACATAAACATATATATATATATATCACTGATAATAAAGGAGCTGCCACATGCCTGGCAGGTGACAAATCATAATATGAAAATTTCTAAGATAATATCTATAGGTAACTTCTTGAATGAATTCCGGCAGAGCCACCGCCCATTAAACCTCGGTATCGAACTCCGACAAGGCCACCGCCCGATAATAAAGTGCTAGAAGTACCCAAATAAACTGTGGTCATCCAAATGCCCAAATGAGATCAACAAGCAGCTCCACTAGAGAATGAACGCCTCACAACTAGCAAAGAAGAATTAGATCAAAAGTATGAAATCTCTCCTACCAACAATCTAGCGAACTGCAGTCCTGCAATCCTGCAAATAACAACCCTTAAACCTTACAAATAGCACTTTTATATCATTTTCAGCCTAAGCCTATACATATAAATAGAACTTAACAAAAATATAAGAATAATACATATATATATGTATATAATTAAAATTTATATACATATATAAGCATTAATGAAATAAAAGTAATAAAACTAGAGTTAAAACTAAGACAACAAAAACTATAATAAAAGCTAGACTAATAAAAGGTCAATCTCATTAAGCAACATCATAATTTCCTTTTATGTTATAGTGATCATTAAATCAAAAGACATAGATATTAACCAAATATGTATTTATAAACTTATATATTTAAAATCAAAAAAATTAACATTATGCTCCTGTAATCAAAAGAACATTAGGATTATTAGTAAAATCTTCATTCGAATTCGAATAAATGCTAATGCTAAAGTTATTAATATTAAAAATATTATTTTTTTGTTTAAATAAATCGTTGATTTTTTTAACCTTATTAAGATATTCTTTAAAATGATTATTTTTACCAATCTATATTTTGGATTTGAGATCCAATTGAAACAAAATGATGCGAATGTCATTACCAATCTATTATTGTGATTATTATTATTATTAAATAATCTTTGGTTTCTCTCAAACAAAATATACCAACAAATTATAGTAAATAAAGCATCTAGTAAAAATATATATCCCCGTTTAAACTTAAATCAACTTTCGTTGTAAAAATAAAGTTAGAGGTCTTAAGAGTATTATTAAGAATGTAACAAATATCCTTACAATCATAATATATATGATTAATATTTTCTTAATACAAATTATAAAAAGTACATTTATTATTAATTGGAAAATTCTTTCTTTTTAAAAGTTCAATGGTATTTAGCTTCCCTTGCATGATTAACCACATATGATTTTTAGCTTTTGGTGGCGCATTTGTTTTCCATATAAAACTAAAAGTGTTAATAGTAACGCCCGAAAAATTAAGAAATTTATATAATGATATAAGTGAATTTCTTATTTTTATCCCATTCCCAATTAATAATATCATTTTCATTATCAATATTTTATAAATTCAATCTTACACATAATATCGTAAATTGCCTAAGAGTTGTACCTTTTAAGATTCTATTAAAACTAAAGTTCCAAGGAGGGTCATTATCTAGAGAAAAAAACACCTTTAATTAGAGCATTTTTAAAGTTACAAATATCAAAAAGTTCTTTAAATTCAACCCTGAGAGGAATGACGGATAACCAACGATCATGCCAAAACGTTGTATTATTTTCAGAATGAACAATCATATTAATACCAAGGTTTTAAATATCATAGCATTTTAAAATTGATTTCCAAAAATTAGACAAGTTATTATTAACAATAGGCGTAATTTAGTATAAACTATTACCACCATTATAATAATGTTTAGATACAATTTCTTTCCATATAGAATTATCATTTGTATCCTTAAATTTCCACAACCACTTCCCTAATAAAGACATATTCATGTTACGCAAATAAATAACACCCAATCCTTCCTCCTTCTTCGATTTACAAATAGTTTCCCAGTTAACTAAATATTTTAGACTATTGCTTGGATTATCATCACTCCATAAGAAATCCCTTCTTATTTTATCAATTTTGTTAATTACCCATTCTGGAAAAAGGTGCATAGACATCCAATAAATCGGAAGAGCAGATAAAACAGAGTTTATAAGAAATAATCTACCCGCTCTCGATAAAAACCTCTCATTCCAATTATAGATTCTATTTATAATCTTATATATTAATAAGCCAGCCATCATGTTTAAGTTTAGGTGGTCTAATAAAAAATCCAAGATAATCAAAAGTAAATTTCATGGTTTTACAATTTAACGTATTAGCAACTAAACCCTCAACCTTATCAACATCATTTAAAACTATAACCGAACTTTTATTAAAATTAATTTTTACTCCTGAAAGTGGTTCAAAATTGTATAAAATAAATTTTAGAGCAATGACATGATTAGGTAAATGAGAAGAAAATAATAATGTATCGTCCGCAAATTGGAGAACAGAGAGACTATTATGTGAAATTTTGCTACTTACGCTCCCTAAAGATCCATTTCTAATAGCTTTTCTAATTATCATAACAAAAACATCGGCAGCTAAATTAGACAAAAGAGGTGATAAATGATTACCCTATCGTAAACCACGTTTTGAATTTATTTTATTCCCTAGAATCTCGTTAACCATTATACTAGAATTACCTGTTTTGAGCAATGTCATAATCCAACCAATTTATTTATGATTAAAACTTCAAGCCAGTAACATATCAGTTAGAAAATCCCAATTAACCGAACCGAAAGCTTTCGCAAAATCAAGTTTTAGAAGCGCACATGTAATGTTATTCTTACAACAATGGTTAATGTACTCTTGAACAACAACCACTCCATCCGTGATATTTCTACCCTTAATGAAAGTGGTCTGTGAACAATCGATTAAATCGTTCATTTTTATACTAAGTCTATTCGCTAAAACTTTTGAGATAATTTTAACTGAACAATTAATTAAAGAAAGTGGAAATTAGCCACAAGGGCCTCTTTAGCAAGTGGAATTAGTTTATAGGACACCCAACTGAAATAATTATTTTCAAGGACAAAACGTAAAGTAATTAGTTTCTAGGGCCTAAAAACCTATGAAATTATGTCCTTGAAAGTAATTGGACTGCTGACTTTGTCCTTAAAAGTAATTATTCTGCTGACTTTGGCCTTGAAAGTAATTTTTTTGAATGTGTGTCCTAGAAACTAATTGGATTGCAAAGTTTGTCCTTCTGGTGAAATGCCCCTTAAAGAAATTGGTCTAAAATCTTTCAAATTATTTGCATCGATCTTTTTATGTAAAAGAAATGACATTTGCAAAATTAAATCTTCCTAATTGTATTTGCCCATTACAAAATTCATTAAACATGTTAATTGAGTCATATTTTAATACATTCCAAAATAGTTTGTAAAATAAAATAGGTAAACCATTGAATCCAGGGACTTTATCACTAGATATATCATTAATAGCCTTAAAAATCTCCTCTTCAGAAAATGGATTGTCAATGTCATTAAGATTAATTCTAGAATCAATAGGATATAGCTCATTCCATCCAAAGTTTATTCTATGCTTATTTTTATTGCCAAAAATATCCTTATAGTAATGGGTAAAGGCCTTATTAAGATCCCTCTAATCAACCAATTTAACATTATTCACAAAAATAGAATTTATTGTATTGCTACGTGCTACCATTAGCCATATTATGAAAAAATTTAGTATTATTATCTCCTTCATTAATCCATTGAATTCTTTATCTCTGTTTCCACATAACCTATTCTTTTTCTAAAATTGAATTAAGTTCTTCTTTTAAATTAGCAAGAATATTATGCTCCCCAGAATTTAGTTGTCTGGTTTCTTTTATCTTATTAATTTTAAGCATTTCAGAAAGTATATTATCTTTTTTAATTTTAATACTGCCAAATACGTTCTTATTCCAATTTTTAAGAAAATTCCTAAGACATCTAAGTTTTAAAACAAATTTTTTTGTTGAGTTACCTGTATTTCTATTATTATAAAAATTCATTGATATCCATTTATTTGTAATTAGATTAGGGAAGTTAGTTTCTAATAACCACATTTTTTCAAATTTAAAAGTTTTATTAACAATTTTATGATGAGCACATGTGAGTATGATATGGCAATGGTCCGTATAGGATAAACCAGTGACTCTACAAATCAGATATTTTTCTTTGATTTTGTCACAAATGAAAAATCTATCTAATAGAGCCATTGAAGGGGTTTCCCTAGTATTACTCCAAGTAAGTTCTCTATTAGTTAGTGGAAATTCTATCAAATTAATATTAATAATAAATTGATCAAATTCTTCCATAGAAGAGAAATCACCTTCCCAGGGCAATCGTTACCCTAAAAAACGCGTAACATTGAAGTCACCACCCATAATCCAAGATCCAGGAGCAAATGATTTAAATTTTAGACATTCCCTCCATAGAACTCGACAACCAATTTTTGTGCTTGGTCCACAAACATTAGTTATATTTAATAAAGAGTTATCGCTAAGATTAATGAGAATAATGTGTAAAGAGTGTTGCTTAATTATAGTTTGAAGAAGTTTAAAAGAATTTTCATGCCACCCCATAAGTAAACCCCCAGAAGCTCCAATTGGAGGTAAACAAGCCCAATGCCGAAAACGATAACCACCTAATCTTCTATAAAAACATAGATCAGGACAATCAATTTTTGTCTCTTGTAACAGGGCGATATCAATAAAGTAATCTTAAAAAATGCTATAATTTTATCACATTTATTTAGAATATTAAGGCCTCTAATATTCTAGCTAATAATCCTCATAATCCAGATGATCTAACCTTTTCTATTTCCCTACTCCTAATGTAAGCAGTATCTAACTCAACATTAGTAAAAACAGAAGCGGTATCACTAGCTAACTAACATAACTTACTGGTGGATAAACTACCTAAAGCGTAGGAAGAATAAGTACTACTTAAAACAGAAGCCATACTTGAGCCTGAATTCGAAGTGCCACTTATAGCACTCGACTTAAGTAACTCACCCATAGTCGTAGAATGACTATATATATACACATATTTTATATAATTTCTTGCATAAATCGCTATAAGTTTTGAGCTTGTACGATCACATGGTACACCCGATCGCCATGAAACTCGCCGGCACGCATCCCTTCATTTTTTCGAATCCAATGGTATAAATTTCGACATTGTCCAAGACAACACCTGAAGATGATAATTTCTCGCATTTTGAGGTTGTTTTGGACATTGGATTGCCCAATTCAAAAAATTCTTCAACCATACTTCTCATAATGAAACCTCATCCCAGAAACACAAATAGTCTATCGAGAACCCACTGGACCTTGGCTACGCCTGTATTTTTTACAGAATACATATAACAATACATAAATCATAAAAGTGCAGTGACTCCAGTTATAGTGATATTCATACTCGTTTTAATTTGCAACATCGATCTTGGCTCAACGGAAGTGGTCTAGAATCCTAATTCGACTGTATGTAAACAAATCAAAATTTGGACCTTTAGTTAATTAACAATACAATATGTAAATTAATTATTTAAATATCCAACTATTAAAAAATGTGGTTGTTACATTCTTCCTTCCTTAATAGTATTTTGCACTTGAAATTCTTGTTAGTATGACAATACAACTCGACATACATACATATATACATACATACATGCATGCATGCATACATATATATATATTATATATATACACACACATATATATAAACACACACACATAGGCAACACCTCTTTTGGGTGGCTAACTCCAACATACAGGCATATAAATCCATACTGTCTACACTATAGATCTTACGTATCTCTTTCATAGCAAGAGCGTGCCATTTAGATGTGAATCCGAACAAATAAGCATCCCAATAGTGCATAACTTCTTCCATATACCTAATCATGTACTCAACAAAGAGGATAAAACACACTTGCAACATTAAACCATCGATTAAGCATGCTAAATCATATATAACAATCGTCTCAAATAACTATGTTACAACTAACTATGCAACAAACACATCTAATGCGACAAACATCTCAAAAAAACATGTTATAATGACTGTGCAACAAGCACATTTAATGCAACCAGCATCTCAAATAAACATATTATAATAAATTATGCAATGGGAATTTGGGATAAACATGTTACTGTAACGACCCGCTATTTCGTGCCATTCGCATCCGCACATGTCAGACTTGAATTGCACAAAATATCAGATTGTTAATTTATATTTAGCAAAACTCAGCATGTACAGTAAATAAATCAATCATAGAGTCACAGACATAGAGTAATATAACAATAAGCAGCGGAAACAATTGAATAGTAGTTCATTGAGCTACTATATATATATACAACATAGTTAAAACAAGGTACAACAGAAGTCTCGAACACAAAGAAGTCTCGATACAATAGTCAAATAACAGAATCTGAATATATCACTGGAGTCAACTGAATAACTGGAAGCTAAATAGATAAATATGGATCTCCAAGCGAAGCTCCAACTCCAAAGGTGAGTCTCAATGTTGCGACACTCAGTCTGACCCGAGCGTAAAGAAAACACAAAACCCTCGAGTCATGATTAACATTCTTATATCAATAAATCCAACTCAAGTGAAATATCAACTGAAATACAAGTAACTTAAAGAATGTTTGGGATAACCATCCTCTAAGGATCCATGGAACTATCTACTATGTAGTAATATACGCTATTATAATATGTCTATAGTAAAGTAAAGGTATTAAAATAGCATTAAGGCGTTACCCATATCCCCCTTAACACATTTTATATATTCCCATAGTCTATACAGTACCGTACGCTCCTTCGAGAGGTTTACATAGAGGGCACCCCATAGGTATGGTACAAAACAAACTCGTAGAAGGCGCGCTAGGGCATGCGATAAGGCACTCGAGGCAATGCCAGGGTAGATATACCGTTTTTGTATTCGGACCGGTGGTAACGCATAGCAGCTACTACCGCCCACCTCGTGACACACTCCCAAATCAAAGGGTGCACCCAATCAATCACAAAAGCAATAGAACGCTATCGAAGAAATGTGTCTGATAGGAGGAATGACCTCACTTGGCCCGGCGTGGCTCCTGTTTTAGCTGCATCAAGCTGACTCACGGGAGTCAGGGCTACGTAAATACCATACAGAATCGCCATCAAACCATCCTACTTCATTCTGGAATCTCCACCACATACACAGTTGTCAAAGTGGCTTTCGGTATTGGCATAGAGTATGACAATATCAGATCTCGGTCTCTTTAACAACCAAACGTTATTATAACACCGTGGTCATTTCTTTTCAAATCATATTTCGAAACCAAAATATCATATCTATTTCAAAACCATATCAATACGATATCATTATTCACTCAAATAATATTCATTTCCAAAATCATAATACTTTCTAAAATTTTAACACTTTTGAAATTATAACCTTTTCGAAACCATAACACTTGGGAAATCATAACACTTGGAAATCATAAAACTTTGAAAACTCATAACACTTTGAAAATTCATAGCACTTTGAAAATTCATAGCACTTTGAAATCATATTACTCCCACTTAACCATTTAGATATTAAAATAGTATATATAATAAAATAGTTTATATAATAAATAGTTTATAAAATAAATAATTAGTGTATTGAAAATAGTTAAAAATTAAAATAGTTTATATTCAATTAATTTATAAAGTAAAATATTAAAATAGTTTAAATATATTTTAAAATACTTTATATAATAAAATAGTTTCCTCAAATTTCACAAATCAATTCAGATCAACTCGAAGTTCCAAAATTCAATTTTTATTAAATCTCGATTCACCAATTTCAATTCAGTTCAAAACCATTTAAAATTCATATCGATTTCAAAGACATATATAATATACAATTTAAACCATTTCAATTTCAATAGATTTCAAAGCTTGAATTCATTTATTTTTCAAATTCAACTTTACCATTATTTAATATTGAAATTTCACTTAGTCAAACCAATATCATTTAAATAAAACCTTAAATTACAATTTATATAAATAATATATTCCCTTCAATTTATTCACTTGAAATATTCCCTTAATCGCTTTAAATCAAAAATCAAGTTATAAATCATATCTTTAAAATCCCAAATTTAATAAGTTTCAAATCGGTTTTACTTAAGTAAAATTCAAATAAATTTCAAATTAATTTCTATTTCTCTTTCCAACTTAATTTATTAAAAATTATTATAAAACCTATATTAAAGATATAATATCTTAAAATCAATATTTATTAAAACCACAAATATTTCCTTTCAAAACCTTGGAAATCCTTTTCAAATTATATATATAGACCAACGGTTCCTGTATATAATTTTCTATCCTATGGTCAAGTGATACAGATATTTGTCATTTCAATCCGGAATTTAAATATATACGGGTATATATCTTTTCAACCCGCAATCCCAAATTCAATTCATTGAAAATCGTTTGGGTTTATCATTTCAACCCGTAACGATTTTTCCATAATCTATAATATCGTTCGGGTATGTATCATTTCAACCCATAGGGATTTCTAAATTAACAAGGAACTTGCAGAGTGAGAGCAGTAATGATAATAATATAACATATCAATAAGAGGCATATATCATCAGTGATAAATTAAACAATCTATATAATAAAATTCCTTGGTAGATAAACAAAAGACAAAAGACGGTTGGGATTTATCAAGGATGAAGATATCAGGCGGCTCTTATTTACCCATGTCATCAATGATTAAATGGTCCACGTAAATTTAATTCAAACCGCCCTACGAGTTCGTTCTGAAACCTCTCCACTACTCCGCTCACCATCATCCTTTCAACAAATTCACTTTCAAGCAGACTTAAACAAACTACTCATGTATCGACATCTATTAATGGTTCATTCGCCCTCGAACTACCATTTCACCAATATTTCTGAAATTTTAGGTATTTCTCTCAACTTCATATAAATGTTTCCAGTTTTCTACTGTTGGTAATCCCGATTCAGAGCCATGAGTTTAGAATTTGTATGCTTCCTAAATCGCTATATTTTAGTTGACTACTACTGAAAAGTTTGATAATAACTGCTTATATATTGGGAAGTTCCAATTTTAATGATTTTTTATAGGTTAATGTTGAGGTTTATTCCGTTTTATGTTTTCATTCATATTTGTATGCACATAAGGTGTTTGGAAAAATGTTTATTGCATCATTCTGTAACTTGGTTAAACTTATTTCTTTCTTCAAGTGTATGAAGGAAAACAAGCAACGACCTGAGGAATTTAGAAGGCTCATGGCACTATTAATGGAGCAAATATTGTAAGTAATATAAAACACTATCAAAGTCTTTTCGACTTCATAACCTTTTATATCTCATTCCTTGCATATGCATTTGGAATTGTGTCTCTTAGCCTTAATGAATAGTTTTTTGTCTTGGCTACTGCTCAAGTTATACTTACTGATGAGGTGCATGTGCCCATCAAGTCAGCAAAAGCAGATGATCCAAAATGGTAAGTGGTTTACTATTGATTTTCTCATTTGTTCCGAAAGTCAATTGTTTATAATTTTGCAGTAAAAATAAGAAATACTACCGTTATATTCATTTCCATACACCAGTTTCATAATAATATTTTAGTCGTACCATTGGAAAGTCAGTTAGGCACTTCAGGTTTGTACAATGATATGCTTAAGTCTTCAAACTAATGCCACAAACCCTATAACGTAGTGATAATTTGTATTCAAACTTTCAGTGACTTATTTTAGCGAAAAGATAGGCAATATTCCTTGATCCAACTTAACATTTAATGCAGTCGGTCGTAATCATAAATGCTTTGCTCGTAATTTAAAGTAAAAACTGGCTGGTATATCTCATTTCTTCAAATTTGCTAAATTAATGATTTTACCCAGGCATACCAGTTTGGTGGAGTGATGTCGGTATAGTAATTATAAATCATTTCTGTAATATCAAAGGTAAACTTCTTATACGTTTGGCATCATATTATTTGTTTAAACTTTTGCAAGTATTTTGACATGTTCAGCTTTGTACACACATTAGCATATGATTCAACCCTTTTATACCAACTCCTAATCCCTGTAAGGAGTTAAAACACCCAATTTCATAATATGAAGTTTAGTTCTTCCCTCCTTTCTCTTAGATCTTCCATGCGATGGCTTCAACAAAAATACTATAATCAGAAGGCTTGCTGCAATTGGCTGAAGATACAATGCATGACTATAAAACTTTTGCTGTAACAAATAGGAAAAAAACTACTTTTGTTAATTGATCTATGTTACTACCTCAGACTACATCAAAAGAAACTAATAGGAGAGGTTGCTTTAAGAAATAAAGAGAATTGCCAGAAAGTATAATAGAGCCACGCATATATCGTGTTTCTTAAAAATACCGGGAATAACAAAATATAATTCTTGATGTACTTTTACTTTATTTTTCAAAAATATGTTCCATTTAAAATTAGTTTTTGTTCAATATATGATGTAACATCAAGCAGCTTACACATTTTTATCTCCAACTACCCTACTTAATTACACTTAAAGCATAAAATCAATCAATATTTACATAACTATACCATGACTAAAACTTTGGGCAATTATCACTAAAATATTGTTATAACATGCATGTATGTAGTGTAGATCTTTTACAACTATTACGGAACACCAAATTCTTCCTTTAACAATAACTTTTAAAATATGACTTTATCGATTTATGTTAAGCAATATTAATTATTAACAATAATTTGTTGTTATATAACCCACACAATTTTTTATTCTTTTGATATGACGTAGTGGTTTACATGTTTGCAATTATGATTTTTCAGTTCAGTAACTATATTATACTATCATGTTTGTTTTAATTATATATATATATATATATTCTTTTTTCCCAGAGAACCAACAAATGGGACTTAAAAGTGGAGCAAGTCAACGCGACAGAGAGATACTACCCCATCTCAGAAGCAGGTATGCGTACCTTTGTTTTGTTTACAGTTTATCACCACTTCCTGTTACAATAACTGTATGTTTAAAGTGCAGTTTATGTTGTTATTTTTTAATACAAACTGTTCGCTATTGTTAACCTTTTAGTTTTTGAAATTTGATTGCTGCCGAGTATAGTGAGTGAGTGGTCAAACTGGGTACCGCTATCAGTAGATTTTTTTTTCCAATCTTAGTTTTAATCCGTAGGTAATTCAGGAATTCAGGAAGGTCTCTATTTTCAGTCCACGTATAAGTATTGGAGTTAGTGAATATTTTGATATATACTGCTAAAATATGGTTTTTATTTCTTTCATTTATTCAATCTCTTATACATAGATTCACTAATTTTAATCAAAATTGGTATTCTATTGTGATGTTTATGTAAAACACTTTGCTAAAATGCTTTTGATAGTTTGGTTAGTTTATGACATAAAATGAAAAGTTGTCAAGGTTTTCCTAAAAATGCATTCAATTGCCAATTTCTTTTTAATTATCTTACTCTGAGAGTTTATAGCAATTACTAAATTAGTATTTTGAATATATTAAATAGGATTGGTTTTTATCGAAACATATTATTCGTTTTTAATCATAAGATAATCTGGGCCTTGAAATTTTCAATTCATTACGTACATAGCAGTTTGAACTTAAAGAGATTCTTATGTAACGTTGAGTAAACTATTTTACAATGAATGGTAGAAATGTTGCCAAATTTTTGCAACAAAAATGTGTTGCTCAAATTTTCATACACATGAAGCACATAGCCTTTTGGATTTGTTATTTGTGTGTAGTAATCAAATATACCAAAGCATATGAGGTGCAAATTCACTTTGTTTAGACTTATTAATAGAAGGTCATTGTATAATTACCAAAATTGGAATTTAAATGGTTTTGAGAAAGGTAGAGATGTAATCTTCTTAGTTTTTGTATGGATTACACAAAAAATGAGTACATACGCTTTTTGTATAATAAATTTAACATCCATCAAATTGCACATATCAACCCATTACGGGCTACTTACTAGTATATATATATATATATACACCAGGATATGGTGTCATATCACACAGGTGAGCAATTACAGATGATAGCATATCATATATAACAATTAAATAAATAACAGTTCAAATTAGCAGCATATTTCAATTGTCGTTTCAATTGAAATCAAATTTAATAAATATAAGAATGTTAATCGTGAGTGATTGCTCAACTTTCGAGGCTAGAGATGAAAGAGAATGAGATGAGTTACGAATCCGAGCACAAATTTCAAAGCAAAGCTAGATTGGCACGAATTCGACGATCAAAGCTAATAAATATAAATTGATAAACCGAATCAGAACCATCTTAATATAATGAAAATGAAGAGTAAATTATATTATTTCTTTACTTTCTTTCAAAACAAATATTTAAATTAAGACACGTATAAAATATAGTTTAAAGTCCAACTTTATATATCTAACTGTAAACAAAATCTTACAACTCATATATATACATTTGTTTCTAAATCAATTCAAAACATAGAATTTCAAAACCATATATACATACTTATCTTCAAAACCCAAAACTGTATATAACCTTTATATATAAAACTAATATGCAAACTGTTGAAATTCATATATGTAATTCTTATTCACTATCACATATAAACAGCAAATATCTCCATCCAAATTTCACTATACATAATGTAAATAGTACTTTAAACCAAATATATAAAACATATAATATATAACATATACCATCTAATAATAAAATATACATACGTGGAAAGAAAATCAACTCACATATACAAATATATGACCTATACATATATACATATATATATAATGTATAACAATACTTTTAAACAATGAATATACTGCTTCCATAATGTAATATACTGTAAGTATATTTTACTGTACACGCAAAATTTCAAAATCTCATAGATATATACTTTACATACATTATATATAATATATAAATAACACATACGATCAATGCTTAGAACACATACATATATATTACTTTAAAATCAGTATTTCTAATATATATATATATATATATTTAAAATCAACTGACAAACGTATTAAAACTTTATTATATATAGCCAATTATAAGGGAAAACAACTTTACACTATATATAATACTTAACTGCTACACAATTAAAACTATGTATATATTGCAACTTATATTACGAAGTATATATATAATCATGTATAAAAGAAGCCTGCAGTTTATTTTACAAAGCAAACTATTATAAAGTTATATATTACATTTCAAAACAAGTATATATATAACACGGCTGGAGCCAAATACATATATAAACTACTATACATACACATAACCCATCTGAACACACTATAATATAATATAACGATATATACTTATATAATAAAACAAAAAGGAACCAAAATATATCCATACTCTATTCGACACAATTGCAGATAGACCAATATATATATAAATATATATATACAAATACAATACTCAACCGGTTGTACAACTCATATAACCATATATACACATACAACTATCTAAGAGTGAATATATGTATAAACTAAAACAAAATAAATGAAAAAATGACTGAAATCACCTTGAGATGGTGGCTGACATAGAGGAGGTGGAAGGCAAGGAGTTAGGCTCGGAAACATGCTACTAGGGTTGGGGATGTAAGGCGCGATGACAGTGAGGGAGAGGGGAGGCAATGCTTCAGAGTCTGGGGTTCAAGGCTCGGCTAGGCATTGGTGCTACTTGGCAAACATGGGAAGATAGGAGTGCACGGTGGTGGTTGATGTCAGCGAGGAGGCAATCGGGTCAGAGAGGAAGGCGTATGGGTTTTGAGCAAAATTTTGGATCGGTCACAGGTAAGGCAAAAGAAGAGGAATAGGAATCTTTCCTGAGTAATATGTATATTATTCTATAAAATACTTAATATTACACGAGTAACAGAAAATTGAAAAGGCAAGGGACGTTGAAGCGAACCAATGAAATTTAACAGATGGGAATTGTATAGCACGAGAATTTATCAAGTAATTAAAGAAAATGACCGTTGGTTTTTAAACGGTTGAAAATTGAAAGGTCACAACGTTAGAACTCAAAATAGTACAGATACCGATCACCATTCCACAAATTCCACTGCGTATCGGACTTCAAAGCACAGACTTGAATATACCGCAGAGATCAGCACGACGAGACAATCAAAATGGTATACAAATATCAATGGCACGACCATCCTATCGAAAGTCGATAATCGATACCGAAAATGCTGCAAATCTGTCGAAAATAAGTTAAATAGAGCAGTAGCAGTCCAAATTTGAAGAAACAAAATATGATGTCTCACTCAGAAGATGATTTACAAATTTATTATTTAAAAATATTCAGATTTAGAAAATATTTTATTATCATCAAATGTTAACTGATTTAAATTGAAATAGAATTACACAAGAAAATAAACTTCCATAATTTATGATGAAAATTTACCATTTGCTATGCTAAAGTAGTCGTATTCCAAATATCAAATTTTTATTTCCAAATTCAATTATTTTAAATTTCACAAAAGTTTAGTTAATTACGTAAATAAAACCATTAAAATTTACAGGTCGTTACACTCTCCCCCACTCAAAACTTTTCGTCCCCGAAAAGGAAGGAGGTAGGAGAATAGAAACAACCAGAAAGAAAATAGATTGAAGTACCAATAAAACAATTAATTTTAAGGCCATATAGATTTCAATTATTTTAAAATTTGGTTTATATTCAATTAATCGATTCCAATTCATTTTATTTAATCAATCAAATTTATTGTGTTCACATTTGATTAGTTTCATTTTCCTATATTTTATTCAATTGATTTGTTTCAAATTTATTAACATTTTTTTTTGGAGCAAGACGGTTGTGTAGCGTGGTACTACACAACCGGTTAAATAGCATAATAATAAGTAATTAGCACGATCAACAAGCCTAATCGCTGGCCCAAAAGTAGGAGAATACTGCAATACAGTTGCTACCTAGCAGAGTCTTATATACAAAAAACAGCTTGGTACATATATCAGAGAATGAAATAGATAAGTACTGTAGTGTAGTCAGTGGTGCCAGTGTTGCCATCGAGAAGGAGTTGCACTTGTACTGCCTGCTGATTCAGCCGGCGATGAATTGGAGGGTGGCAATCTCAGTCTGAACGGAGCTAAGAAGCTGTGACTTGATACAGATGAGAAATGGTAAATAATACGCCTGCAAGTTCCTTCGAAATTGGATTTGGGCCTATTGAACACATGTGCATTTCGCTCGGCCCAAATGCACCAACTAAATATAGCCACGAAGAGATCAAAGTGTTTGTTTGGGGGGGGGGTATTCTGCCAGTGATCGAAAAATGAGGTGATTCTGGGAATGTGGCCGAGTATGTGAACAGACGTTGCAGCCCAAACCCTAAAGGAAAAATCGCATTCTAGGAATAGATGAAGTAAACTTTCTGTTGCATTTTGGCATAAGGCACAGCTAGGGTCCGCTACGATGTTGTGACGAAAGAGCCGGTCTCTGGTGTTGATGCATCCGTGGATAAGACACCATTGGAAGAAAGCAATGCGAGGTTGGAGCTGGCATTTCCAAAGTCTGGGAAAGTTGAAGAGGCGTCCAGGGTTGTTCAGGTGAGCATAGCAGGAGGCGACGGAGAAGCCAGTTGAGGGGTTTGGGGCCCAGATAAACTTATCTGGTCGGGGGTGGAAACGAGTGCTCCGGAGGATGAAGGCAGCTTGGTGAAGCTCGACTAGAGTGTCGAGGTCAAAGTAAGATGGTGGGAAGAGATGGTCAGGGCTCAAGTTCAAGGAATCATATGTGGTAGCCAGGACAGTTGCTGAGTGAGAGAAGAGGTTGGGGAGGATAAAGGAGAGGGGCAGCTGGCCGTGCCAAATATCCAACCAGAAGAGGCAGTTTGCCCCATTACCTAGGTTGACATGGAAGAGCGGTTTGACACGAGGGAGGGTAGCGAGGACCCCAAACCAGAATGAGGATGGTTTAAGGCAGGTGGAGGAGTGGAGGACGAGGTGCAAGTTGGAGTGGTAGTGAAGTGAGGTAATCCATGATTTCCAAAGGAAGTTTCCGGGGGACAGAAACCGCTAGAGCCATTTTGAGAGAAGCGCGATGTTGAAGTAGTATAGGTTAACAATACCAAGGCCACCGTTGTCAATGTGCAGACAAGCTGTCCGCCAGTTTATGAGTTTCTTTATTTTACCTCCATTCCAAAGAAAGGAGCTTCTGATCGAGTCTATTCTTTTGATCACCCAGGTTGGAAGCTTGTAAAGTGACATCCAATAAGAAGGAATTACTGATAAGACTGATTTAACAAGTACGAGGCGCCCTGCTGAAGAAAGGGAATGTGCTTTCCAGGAAAGAAGTCTGTTTTCGATTTTGGTAATGAGGGGGAGCCAATCCGATCTGTGTAGTTTAGTTGGACGGAGGGGGACACCAAGGTATGAGATAGGGAAGTGTGCGATGTTGCAGTTGAGTAAATTGGAAAATGTTTGCCCAAGATGATCGGCGTTTCCAAGCATGATGATGGAGCTCTTACTGAAGTTGATGGATAGGCCGGATATGAGCTCGAATGAATAAAGTGCAACTTTAAGGCAGTGGATGTGGTTGACCGAGAGCGACGCGAAAAGAATAGTGTCGTCAGCGAATTGAAGGTTGGATATGACCAGATTTGAGTTGGGGAGCTTGATGCCTTCAAAGATGTTGTTCGATATAGCTAACTTGATCATACGGTTGAACACGTCAGCAACCAAGACGAAAAGCAGAGGGGAAAGTGGGTCTCCTTGTCGCAGTCCACGAGTAGACTTGATTAGGCCCCCTGGAGTCCCATTGATCACGATAGAGGACAGGCTAGAGCTTAGAATACAATGGATCCAGTTGCACCATTTTGAGGGGAAACCTCTATGCTTCATAAGCTCCAAAATGAATTGCCAATTAACTGTGTCGAAAGCTTTCGAGAAGTCTATTTTGAGGAGCATACCTGGTGTCGCAGTTTGATGGCAGAAGGAGATGACTTCTTGGGTTGACGCCACGCAGTCCATGATGTTACGGCCGAGAATGAATGTGGATTGCTCAACTCCAATGAGAGGGGCGATGATAGCTTGAAGGCGGTTGGCTAGAACTTTGGTTATGATTTTGAAGGTGGTGTTCAGGAGACTAATAGGTCAAAATCATGGAAGGGAAGTGGCTCCAGGGGTCTTGGGGAGGAGGATGATATTAGCATAGTTAAGGCGAGCAACAGATGAAGGATCGGCTTGGAATTCAGAACACATCTCGATGATGTCATCTTTGATTGTTTCGCAAAAGTTCTTGAAGAATAGAAGGCCGAAGCCATCTAGGCCGGGAGCCTTGTCATCGGACATGCCATTTAGCGCAGCCCAAATTTCCGCTTCTGAGAATGGTTGGTCTAGAGGGATGGGCGAGCATCTAGGTAGAGCAGGTTCCAGTCAATTAGTGGTAGAAGGGGGTGTTGTTTCCCTAAGATGTTTCGATAGTAGTCGGTGAACAGATTTTATAATTAATATTTCACAAATATTATTTAAATTAATTAATTTATAAAAATTATAATTATTAAATCAAGTGGTAGTAGGAGTATTTAACATTTCGATTGTGTTCTTCTAGGTGTAATTTCAGTCAATGATTAATATCGAACAATTCGAATATTAACGTTCACACGTTACATAGCAAGTGGTGTGACATTATGACCAAATTTACGCTTACATGGCTTCGTTAAAACCAATTTTACTTTATTTTAGCATTACCCGATAGTGACAATTATTTACACCAATTCTCTTCATCAAAATTATATCACATGAGGACTTATGGAAGTTGGTAATGGTCAAAATTCCAATATTGTCAATATTTAACTTTATAGTTCAAAGAACAAAGTCCTTGGTTCATAATAAAAATTATTATTAACTGAACTACTATGGCTACAGATTTTGACTTTGAGTTGATTTCGGTTGACTCTGATACTAATCTCATATAAATAAGGAGATGAATCCTTTATTGAATAGTGTTTCTCGATCCAACTATAGTCGTTAGATGGATGCCATGCCACTATTTAACAGTAATCAAAGCAGAGCCGTCATATTACTATTCTCAAGTCAAGAGAAGTGTGTAATATTGTCACAATGACATTTTCTATTTGACCTTAGTTGTATTAACCATAATAAAACTATTGAGTGAGTCATTTCATAGTCATCCAATAATTATCAGGAACCACTAGCAATCATGAGTAATACACTGCCCAATATTTGGAGTGCATTACATACCCTAGTCTTAACAGATGCATCAATATCCAGTTTCAATACATGTTGACTAGGAATATTTAAAATGATGTGTCTATAAAATTATAATAAAATACCCATTATTACAACAATTGTAGTTACTATCAAAAAACACACCAATTATGGATTTTCAGTTAAATATACTTAAATAAATAATTAATAATAACACATTATAATAAGCAAATAATAGAACAAAACACCTTTATTTCGAGCAAGATTTATTACAGAGTTAATAATTTATAATAAATCATAAAATTGCCCCTAGGGCATACCCGTAACTCTATCTAACTCCCACTTGCACTTGGGGATAACTATGGAATCTCAGTCCCATCCATTCGATCAGCTTTACAAAACTGACCAAGCTAGAACCTTCGTGAACGGATCTGCTATGTTGTCCTTGGTATCAATTCTTTGTATCACAACGCCTTTCTTCTCAATGAATTTTCTAATGAGGTGGAACTTTTGAAGAATATGGGTTCTTGCGTGCTTTAGGCTCCTTTGCAATAAGTATAGCTGCGTTGTTGTCATAGAATAATGCTATCGGATTCTCTATATCAGGAATTACTTCGAGCTCATTTAATAACCTTCTCATCCATACCTCTTCCTTAGCTGCTTCTTTGAGGGCGATGTATTTGGACTCCGTCATGGAATCGACTATAGTTTCTTGATTGGAACTCTTCCAACTAACAGCCACACCGTTAAGCGTAAAAACATAACTGACAATGACTTACTGTCATGGACATAACTCTGAAAGCTAGAGTCGGTATACCCCTTTCAAAGGAGGTATCCATTCCCCTATATTAAGAATGAGTCCTAAGTATTTAAGAAACACTTTAGTATACATTGTACAGCCATTGAATACTTTTCTCCAGGATTAGACTGGTCTTAGCTTACATATCCTAATGTGTATGCCATGTTCGATCTAGTATATGGCATAGCTTATATTATAGAACTGATTTCCCAAGCATAAGGTATCCTCCTCATATGCTCTTCCTCCTCAATAGTATGAGGAGAGTCCTTCTTAGAAAGGATAATTCCAGATTGTTTTGGAATATTTCCATGATTGGAATTCTCCATACCGAACCTTTTCGGTATAGTTTCTATGTACAGGGATTAGTACAATCCCAATAGCCTCTTATATCTAATTATTAGAAAGCCAAGCTTCCACCGATTGCAATAATGATTGGAATTCTCCATACCGAACCTTTTCGGTATAGTTTCTATGTACAGGAATTCTCCAGGCTACTTCTCCCAAATAATTCATAGATAAGTTCTTAGAAAGCCAAGCTTCCACTGATTGCAATAATGAAATGCCAATGCCAATCAGTAGAAGATCATGAACGTATAAGACTAAGAATACAATAACATTGCCTATTACTTTCGTTATATGCACACTTCCTCAATGTTCTGATAAAATCCAAATGATTTAATTACTTTATCAAAACACTTGTTCCAACTCCTTGAATCTTGTTTAAGTCCATAAATGGACTTTAACAACTTGCAAGCCTTGCCCTTACTCCCACTTACTTCGAAACCCTTGGATTGCGACATAAAAGATTTCTCCTTAATCATCATTTAGAAATGTACAGCCACTTGCCATAGTAGTCATAGAGTGCAACAATAGCCAACATAACTCGAATGGTCTTAGTGATGGGTATGAGAAAAAAGGTCGCATGGTAATCAACAGCTTGAATTTGACAAAATCCTTTCGCAACTTACCTAGCTTCATAAGTCTCCACGTGTCCATCTGCATCTATCTTTTTCTTATAAATACATTTTCAAACAATGGGTTTTATCCCTTCGGGTATGCCAGACAAAGTCCACACTTTATTTTTATACATGGAATCCATCTTGAATTTCACTGCTCTAAGCCATAGTGTAGAGTCTTTACTCTATAGTGCTTATTGGAATGCTAGAGGAGTGTCCTCTTCTAGGACGCAGTCCTCCTTCTCGCCATCCATGAGGAAATCATAGTATCTCTTTGATGCATAAGATTCTCTACTAGACCTTCTAATAGGCTGCATATTTTCATATATGGGTGAACTTGGTTCTCTTACTCGTTCTGCCTCGATGCTATTTTCTTGGATTTCATCCAAGTCTACAACCTCGCTTTTAATTTCCTTTAATACACATTCCTTTTCTTAAAAGTCAACATACCAAGAAATAATAATCTTGTGTTCCTCGGTAATGTAGAAAATATATCCCATCGAATTTTTAGGATATCCCATAAATTTACACAACACCGATCTTGCCATGAGTTTATTTGGACCAACATTCTTAACGTAGGTAAAATAACCCCACACTTTCAAATACTTGAGTTAAGGTTTCTTCCCACACCACATCTTATATGATATCTTAGCATATATTTAGTAGGCATCAAATTCAACATATATGCTACTGTTTCTAACGCATATCTCCAATAGGACAGAGGTAGCTCAGTCTTACTCGTCATGGAATGAACTATATCTGATAAATTTCAATTCATTCGCTCCGAAACCCCCCTATATTACGGAGTATTAGGTGCAGTAACCTAAGAGATAATCCCATTATCTTTTATGTAGAGTTGGAGTTCTTGTATAATGTACTGACCTCCTCCATCGGATTGAAGTTTTTTAATCTTTCGGTTCGTCTGATCTTCTACCTCATTTTTATATTCAATAAATTTCTCAAAAACATCATATTTGTTCTTATTAAGATACACATACCCTAGTCTTAAGGAATTGTTAGTAAAGGTTACAAAATAAGAAAAATTATCTTTAGTAATTATAGGCATTAGGCCCATACATCAATATCTACGAGCCCTAAAAGTTCATTAACTCTTTCATTGCTCCCACTAAAGAAGTGCTTGGTCATTTTACCTTTGAGACACAACTCAAATGATTTTGAATTAAACAACGAGAGAAAACCTTAGGTTTTCAATTTGTGCAGTCATTTCTTACTTATATGACCTAGCCTACAACCACAAAGATAATTATTATTTATATTGTTATTTAAAGAGCTACTCACAAAATAGACATAATTTGTATTGATTACATAAATGTCATTATCTAAAATACAATCACAGACTTTATTATCATCTAAAATAATGTTCATAACATTATTAGCACAATGAAAAACATAACCAGTCTCAGACAATCTAGACTTAGAAATAATTCCACAAATAAAGACTTTTACATAATAGCAATTGTTTAATATCAAAATGAATCCACTCTGTAAACTCAAATGAAAATCTCCAATTGCCGTTGCATCTACAATAGATCCATCGGCAACTTGAAGCCCCATTTCTCCTTTTGCCATGTGGCTCTAGTTTCTAAGCCCTTATAACAATTTACAGATGTGAGTTCTAGATCTAGTATCTAAAATCCAAGATAATTTATTGATTGGAAAACAATTTTGAATTATAAATATACTTAATGAGGCGGTAGATCCATTATGCTTCTTCTCTTTAACGACCTTCAAGTACTCCGGACAATTCTGTTTCCAATGGCAGTTCTTGTAACGATGATGACGTTCACCCTTGTTCACAGCAGAAGTCTTCTTATTTTTCTTCTTAACCCTTTTCCGTTTCTTTGAACCTTTCGAAGATGATGTGTTTCCCTTAACAGAAAGTATGACCCTTTGATCCTTGAACGAAGGCTCGACCAACCTTAACATATTGAGGAGCTCCATGAGGCTTACGTTCAACTGGTTCATATTATAGTTTAATATGAACGGCTCATACAGGGGAATAAGAGACCCAAGGATCAAGTCTACTTGCATTTCATTTCTTATTGCTATGTCTAACTATACAAGTCTATCAATGTAGCATTCCATCATTAGAACATAATTGTCCACTTTCTGTCCCTTGGTCATTTTGGTATTCAGTAGTTTCTTCGAAAGTTCATACCTTGCTATACTAGACTGATTACCAAATGAGCTTTAAGACTATCAAAAACCTTATGGACAGACATGTTTTCACGCTACCTCTATAATAGCTTGTCTAACGTAGACAGCGTTAAAACCTAGGTGATCTCAAGGTCTGATACCTATTTATCAGAAGCAAGTCTAAGTTTGGGGTCCACGTCATCAATGGATTATCCTTTTGGAGGTGCAATTTACGACGACTAAAGACGTTCATAAGTTAATGCTATCTTAATCGCTCTTAGCCAATCGACATGGTTAGGTCCTTTCAGTTTGTCACTTTCAGAAAACAATTTGGTATAGACATTTTTCTGCAAGTTTTAAAATAGGTAGATTAGGGAAATTTCATAGTAAATGTTCTTACAATATTAGCAAGGTTAAACTTTATGTTTTATTTTACTAATAAGCTCCCACTAGTCTTTTATGTTTCTCCAAACCCTGAGATGAAACATAGAAGCCTATCGACTTCACTAGTGGGTGTTTGGACTCATCTATCTTGGGATTCTAACCTTATGTTTGCTTAACAAGTCATAGCCCAATAGATAATGGTTAACTCCTTATCGGTGGCACTATATGAATTTACTAGCACCTACCATTTCGACCTTGTCCTGATCTAGTAGGTGGTTCCTTGTCCTGATCTCATTTTGCCTTGAGTTTGCTCAATAAATCGAAAGAGATTATTCACTCATACCTACCATTTCATGATGACCTAAGTATAGTATATGTATACTGAGTTTTCTCAATAAATTAATATAGCTATCTTACCTCGTCTATTCTATATATTAATAATACTACACATAACATCTCTAGCTTGAGTTTGCTCGACAGCTAAAGAGTATGGAGGTAATTTATAAATATATAAATGGTAAAGGACAGCTCTATATTAAAGACTCATAATATTTAATATATTTAGTTAGAGTAATATCGACTTACGGGATATGTATTTCTTATGAAATACCATCATGATTCAAGTGTCGGACACATTCGAAATCATGGTATACATACTATACGTATGTATTTATCCCTTAGGTCTATATAGGTATTCTTTAATGTTTCACCTTTAATTTATACATTCATATTATATAAGTTTCATTTATATATATAAGTTTTATAATTTAATTTACTTACATAATAGTCTTATGATTTCTTATGATTAATAGTATATTAATTAAATATTATTTAATTAATTAACATTTTAATTTTTTTTTATATTATCCGATTATAACATTTTATATTGAATATGTATACTATAACACTTATAGTTACACACATATATCTTTATATATGTATTTATTATTTGTTAATTAACTGTCAGTTAATTTATTTAATTAAACAATTTTAATTAAATATTATTAATTTTGAAAAATCTTTTATATATATATATACTTACATTGTCTTAAATGATTCCAGTCTTTATAACATATATCATAATACATTATATATATGTTTAGTTTATTAAATATTTAATTCATTTATTTATTTTATTAATATTATTAATATTAAAATTTTAGAAATCTATTTATTTTATTTTCAAAACACTTTTAAAAATTATACTATAACATTTGTAATGTATTTCTAACTTTAAATTTAACTTTTAAATTTATAATTTTATTTTAATTTCAATATAATTTTGAAAATTAACCAAAGCCCAATTCAAATTAGGACTTTTCAATTAGTGGCAACCTTTAGGCTCACTTCACCCGTTGGGTCAGGCTGGCAGCCAGGTAGGGTAGGGTACTTGATTACCTAAACCCATCATTGACACTATTTTTTAGACACCCTACTAAACTGGTAAGCGTAATTAGTTAGCCCTAATGTGACTAATTTAGACTGCATAGGCTATTAGGATTTGATAATATTATTGGATCTAGACCAACATACAGCGAGATAAATGGGTAGGTTTCAAAAACATTATTCCATTTGGATCTTATTATGCCTATGAAGTCTAAATTTATTTTAAATAAAATCAATATTTTATTTCATTTATAATAAAGTTTTATTATATTAATGTTATGTTTAATATATAGTATAATGTGTATATCATATACACATATGTGTGTATGTGCACGTCCAACATAAAAGGTGTACATGGTTTAACATACCCATGTATAACTGAAATTTAAACCGCAACGGACATGTTAGCCCATTTATATACATGTGTGTTGTTTGATGTGTGTGTGTGTATGTTTGTATAATCATATATACATATATCATAATATAGTATTTGTAATATATATATATATATATATATATATATATATATATATATATCTGTGTGTGTGAGCACACGCGCGTGTGTGTATTGTTAATATTATAATATAAAGTAATCGTATATTTAATATAAATACTACAAGTTTAAATACAAATTTAAAATTCTAAATTATAAATCTTTGATCTAGATCTACATAGCAAATATCTAGTAAATTAAATTTAAATTAACATATTAATTTTAAATAAGAATTATACATATATGTATATATTTTTCTAAACTTAAAATTATTTTTTTAATATACATGACTATCGAATTAATATTTAAGATTTTTATATATAATAAAAAAACACACACACACATATATATATATTAATGTAAATAAATAGTTAAAATTATATATATATATATAATTATATATACATTCGGCCAGAAATAATAATGTTTTTATTGAAATCTTGTAGTTTAAATTTTTTCTATTTATTTTTGATTTCCATAGGAAAATCGTTAAATATAAAAGTTAATTTTTTTGTGAAGCATAAAAATACTAACATAAAATTTTATTAAATATATATTTATGTATTACATATGTTTATTGACATATAAATATTGTAAAATTTAGATTTTATATTTAAAATAAATTATATTATATATATATGGGTTTTAAAAAAAATTCGAAAATAGATAATGTATACATGCTTATAATATATACATGCATATATTATGTAATATATATATATATATATGTATGTATGTATGTATGAATGTATGTATGTATGTATGTAATTTTTATGCCTGTGTATTTTAAAATCAAACTGCTTTTAAATATTATTAAATGTCTTAAATTATTTGCAACATTAAAATATACAATTTTTTTCTTCATTGTCGAATGATAAATACAGTTATACATATATAAAATAGCATACATAATTCATATAATATTAACGGCACAAGCATAATTCATGATAACATACACATAAATAAAGTAGCATAATGACATGGTAGATAATATATCAATATATAAATTATATTATTACCTTGTCCAAAGCCTAGATGAAACACTTTAAGATGTTGAATCCGTTCACTTCTTAAATCAGTATCCAAGCCATCAGATAGAGCTACCAATCTGATGCAACAACCACTGATCTTTGAATTTGATTTAATTTGTTATTTGGAAGCTTGAAATCGACGAGGAGGGAGTTATGGTGTTCGGCCTTGGCTGGTTGAATGGAGCAAAAAGTAATTAGAAATAAAGTAGAGTTAGAGATGAATAAATAACAAAATCCTATGGAATGAAAAGAGGATCTGGATCCTTCTTTTGCTCTTACCAATTCACCTCTTTTTTGAATCAAAGTTGCACCCCTAATCTTTCTTATATGGTTAGCCACCCTAGGCTCCAATATTAGGCTCGAAACTACTTCAAGCCCGATCAATAAACATTACAGTTAAATCTAATTCAAATGCATATTAATATTGCATATCGATACGTCTGTTTATAACTATTATATACACACTATTCAATATTAATCAACACAAATTAGATAAATTTTATGATTCATATTTCACAAATATTAATTAGTTTAATTAACTTATAACAATTATGATTAATTAAATTAGATGGCAGTGGGAGTACTCAACATTTTGGTTAGGTGACTCCTAGGTGTCTATTCGGTCAGGAGTTAAAATCGAACAATTCGAATATTGACATTTACATGTCATTTAGCAGGTGATGTGACATCATCGCCTCATTAATCGCTTACATAACTTTAGTAAAATCCAACTTTACTAAATTAAAGCGTTATCCAGTAGTGACAATTATTACACCAATTCTTTTCGTCAAACTATATCACAATAGGGTTTGTAGAATTTGGTAATGGTCAAAATTCCAATGTTTTCCTAATTCAACTTTATAGTCTAAATACAAAGTTCTTGGTTCAATATTAACAATTATCATTAACCAAACTACTCTAGCCATAGATTTTGACTTTGAGTTGACTTCTGTTGACCATGATACTAACCTCTTATAATCGAGGAGACGAATCCTCTATTGAATAGTGTTTTACTTTCATTGCTTCTACTCGACATAATTATAGTCGTTTGATGGACGCCATGCCACGGTTTAACTATAATCAAAGTGGAGGTTTCACATTGAAGATCAATAGCATTCTCAAATCAAGAGAACACTGTAATATTGTCACATCAATATTTTCTATTTGACCTTAGTTATATTAACCAACATAATCAAGTGACTCATTCCGTAGTTATCCAATAACTATCAGTATGTAATCTCTAGCTGCCCCCAGCAATCATGAGTAATACACTGCCCGACAATTAGAGAGCTTACGTACTCTAGTCTCAACAGATGTATCGATATCCAGTCTTAATACATCTTGACTAGGAATAAAATGATGTGTTTATTAAATTATGATAAAGTACCAATGATTACAACAATCGCAATTACTATCACAAAATATACCATTTATGGATTTTCTGTTAAATATACTGAAATTAAATGATTAATTAATTATAAGACATTATATCAAGCATAAAAGAGAAAGAGAAACACCTTTATTTCGAACGAGATTTGATTATGGAGTTATTAATTTATAATAAATTATTGAATTACCCCTAGGGCATACCCTTAACTCTATCACCATATGCCTAAGGGGAAAGGCAAAAGGTCGAGCAATCTCTTCTAGATAAATTTAAAAATTCGATCTCCCTATGGGGAGGATGACTAGAAACTTCAGAAAAGATACCTAGGTAGTCACAAAATACTAGTACTGAGGAAAACTCATCATGTGAAGGTCTAGAGAATATAGGTAACCCAATATACTAAACCTTTGGGATCGCAATAAACCTTAAGGCTGTGTCCACTACAAGTACCCAAGCGAACAACCTTCCTATCACAATCTAGTACAACTCCATACATGGCCATCCAATCCATTCCTAAAATTAAACCAAACCCAAAAAATTTCAAAACATAAGCATCATAATTGAATTCAACAACTAAAATATAAAACTTAAAACCCATAAAATCATGGATAAGTGAATCTAGTCCTCCAATAGGGTTCGATACAACCACGAGGTTTGTGACTGTACTAGTTTCTAGATGCAATTCATCTACTAGTCTACTCGAAATAAATGAGTGTGATGCTCTAATGTCAAATAATGTACAAATAGATAAATTGAAAAGAGTTAACACACCTTCAATGACAGATTTCTTTCTTTTTTCCACAACAGGAGCAACATTCGAGCAAAACATCATTAAGTGCATAAGCTAGAACCACTTGGGCAGACTTTTAGACAAGGCCGGACATGCCCTCTTCAAATGAACTAGTCGGATACAGTTGTAGCATTTGACCTTTGCTTGGTTCATTTTGCAGTTCTTATCCACATGCATGTAATATTCCCCACTTCAAGACTAAAAAATAATTATCGATGATGTTTTAGTCAACATTAGAATCTTTTTCAAGTTACAAAGTAAGTTTAGTATTATTTCTACAACATTAAGTAAACAAAGTAGCTAAATAAATTTCTATTACATCAACCTTCTTAATATAATTCATTACATCATCATTAACCATCCTATTGAACAGAAATCCATTTACTCCCAACATCTAATATGCAAGGAGTACACCTAATTTCAAGATACCAATGTTGGAACTGTACGGCGGAAGGACAGATCCAACCATTCATCCGATGAGATGCATTCGATATTTGGAGCTGTTAAGTGCATCTAAGGAAGTAATGGGACGATGTTTCCCATTATACAAGATGGAGTTGCTGCAATGTGGTTTAGATAGTTAGGAGTGAGTCCACAAGCTCATGGGACGAATTAGTAGACATATTCATGAAACAGTTTAGAATTTACCTTATTTGACCGAAGAATGTGATGACAATTTCGTGCATGATGCAAAGAGCCGGAGATACCCTAAGAAGTAATTTGACTAGATTTAATGTAGCAGCCGCTGTGGTTCATAAGTTGGATTTGCCAAGTTCTAATGGTAGCAATGTTTGGAGTTGCGAATAAGACCGACTTCAAAGTTGCTTTGAAAAGGGATCCATTGATGGATCTTATGACGTTTTACCATAAATCTGAGAGATATCTGTGCCAAGAGGAAGCTGAAGCCGAATATGCTAAGGTTAATATTGTGAAAGATGGTGGATTGTATGGAGCAGGATATGATAAGGACAAATGAAAGCAGAAAGACGATGATAGCTTTGAAGGACTGAAGCGGTAGAGAAGGGAACTAAAATTTTCCTCCTATGTTGATCTAACAAAAACTCAAAAATGATTTAATTAGATACTAGGGACAGACTCGTTGTAGGAAGCTAGCCAAGAGGGAACCTATAAATCGGGAGAAAAGGTCTGGATAATTTTTCCTATTTCATGAGTTAAATGGGATGAAACAAATGAATGCAGATATCTACGAAGCCTGATTGAAGAGCAGGTTCGGAGTAATCGACTACAACAATACATGAAGAACCCAACTGCAGTGGTACAATAAGAGCAGGCATCATTAGCAACAAATTCATCAACATACGACTGCTAATGCCTAAAGTGGCACAACACCTAAATATGACTTCTTATTGGACTAGATCTAGAAGAAATAGCAAATAAGCATAGAAAAGTAGAAAGACAAAAGATTTTTATAGTGGTTCGACAATCTCTTGGCTACGTCCACTTTATATTTTTATTGAATATGGATTTGATAGAGGTTTAGGGAGAGATTAGAGTCACTAGTAAAAAGGGTTGATAGGGTCTTAAGCTTAGAACTGCCAAAAGTACCTATCTAAGTGACTATTGTGTAAATAGATAGGAGATGAAGAAGATCTAGAATTTGGAGCCAAGAAGAAAAGGAACCTTGTTTGGTCACTATGGGGCTGGTATTTATAGAGAAACTGCTCTGCAGGTCTACAGATTCGAGTTGCTTAAGGTCTAGATGCTAGCCCGTACGTAGAAAAGGGGACACGCTGACCCAATTCCCAAAATAGACCTCTCGATGCCAAGAGATACCTCTCGGTATCAAGAGTTTTTTTTGGGTGCAAACCCAAATTTCTCCCTTTGCGATGTTTTCCTATTTCTTGCTCATTGTTTTCTAGACTCATTTTGCAGAGTTTGAGTTGTTCCCGACAATTCTGATGATAACACTTGTATTATCCTGCTTTCTTTATTTTCTTCTCATTAAGCCTTGGAATTGCTTATCTATTCTCTAAGAAAAGCACTTGATGATAACTGTTCAAAGTAGTACTCATAGCATAAGAGGATGATAAGGTCTAAAGTGTAATAGGAAGCTCTTGGTACCGAGAGGGTTCCTTTGCTACTTTGGACTTGTAATTTTTTGAGTTCCATCTTCTTACTCTTTTGAGTGTGTTCCTAAGTTCTTGAGCCGTTTCATTTTCGTTTGGACTTTCTAACTTTCGGTTGAAATCTGCTTGGTTAAAAACCCAGTTAACAGTTGCCCCCTAGAGTATGCTTTCGTTGAAAGCAAAGTGTGCTCTGGATCAAGACAAGTCCTGACTCGCTATCTGGTGATTCTAATTAATCATTCAAGTATTGCTACGAAACATTGCTTTTGTTTGGTGGATTTTCCTTAAACTTCTTTGCATGGAAAAATTCTATTCTTTATGCTAAGCACAAGATCTATGCTTCGAAAATCATTCTACACCTTAGTTTAGCTTGCCATTTCCTCTACCATGCTTTTTGATAATCTTCGTACTAAAAATACCTCTCGGTATTAAGAGAAAGATCTCACTACTGGCGGCTTTCAACCCATTGATTACCTATAGTACATAGAAATTTTTACTTCACTTTGCTTATATCTTGTGCTGAGTCTCCCTTTACCGAGTTGATTCCTTTGATCTTCGACCTCTCATGATTGATGGCGATAGAACTTGGCACCATCGATCACCTTGCTGCCTCGAACCACATGCCGCCCTTCAGATCGCCATCATTCTACTAACAAACACCTTCAAACCCTCGAATCTTCTCCTTATATCAAGGCGGTACCAGGAACTTTCTACCTTTATTCACCTTCGAGCACATTCCATGGATTCAAACTCAACGAAGGTTGGCTACTTGGTGAATGGTGCCTTGCATGGTAATGATGATGGTAACTATGTGGCCGGTTGCTTTTGGAAGGGGATGGCCAAAGTTAGGGTTTTGCTTGGTCTAGGGTAAACTTGCGTTTGGCCTATTTCATGCATAAGTCATTCTGGAGATAAGTCTGGCTCTTCGTCTTTGGTTAACTTCCATCAAAGCATGGCTAATCTCATGCCATTGCTTGAACTCTCATAGGATGGTTCTTGTTCGAGAATGGTCATGTTAGAAGATTTCATCACCATAGATTTCCTATTGCTGCAATTCAGGTGTTCCTATAAAGAAAAACTTCTGTGTTGCTTTGAATAATGATCCCATTGTGCGTAGTGACACGTTTTCTAGTACAAGCAAGCTACCTACACAAGATGGTTTGTTCGTTGTGTACATGACATGGGACTCACACCACATAGATTAACACTTTTGCTTGACCCTGTCAATGATCAAAATCTGATTAGTTAACACACGTCGACATCATTTGGATTCCAGTCACATGGGTTCGTTATTTAAAATAAAACATAACTGACCATGTTGAATGCCCAGTTTTATTGTTTAGAATGACTTGCCAATCATCGCGCTTCAAGTCCAGTGAGGGTACATCTAATCCTCCTAAAGCCGGGTCCTCCATAGCTCAAACACCTTCCATCCTTGTCAAATCGGATGTTCGATTACTAGTGAGTTACAAGGTGCATTTTTTCTAGAGGTTCCACTACAAATTCAACCTCCATCCTGAATGAATATATTAGACTAAGGGTCTTGAACGGCCTGTTCAATCATTGTCCATCCTTTCCATGAAAATGCTTTACAATATTTGTCCCCGGGATGGAATTCCTGAGGATGACGCATGGCTTCCTACCCAAGACGAAAGAGCACATCTCCCTCGTTTAGGATATATTGCTTGCAAAAGATATATGTGCCTCGATAGTGCTGTGCAACCTTTCAATCCTTTTCTTTTCATGGTTTCATAAGATCTTGGGTTGGCTTCAGATCAGTCCATCCAAATGATTATGCTCTCCTGAGCTCTTTATACGTGCTCTTCATGAACCACTTTAATATGGCTCCAACCTTCCAAAAGCTCACCCACCTCTTACATTTCAAGCAAAGGAAGGAGTCTCCTTATTATATGATCATTGAGGCTTGGTGAAGGTGCAAAGTCATCGAGTCCCTTCATAATAAGCACTTGTATTATAAAAACAAGTACTTCTTTGTCAGATGTCTGTATGGCTTCAACGGGGTTTGGCTTTCTAGGAGCGAGTTCCTTCCCTTCTATCCTTTTGTGCTCGAGTTTACCATGTTCAAGTGATTAACTTGTGGTTTGTTTCTTCATAGGCATTCCTACTCGAGATGCTCGTGACGAGCATGCCAATAAACTGGATGGTCTAAACGAGGCTAGATTCCAACGACTCACCACTGCTTATCTCATAACCAACGAGAGCCTCTAACGATGCGATTTGCTGCCACGTGATAGGTTTTCCATCCCTGATTTGACTCCTTCGAGCAGCTCCAGAGTGCTCGCCCGAACCACCCATCGTACTCATGGTTCCGAAAAGAATTTATAGGGTGAGGTTGAAGGTTCATCAGGCGTAGTTCATGTAGAGGAACCTACTGAAAGAGGAAGCGAAGAACCTACTATTGGTGACATCCCAAGAGAAGGGAATGGAGAGTTGGAATGCCGCCAATCTTGGAAGAAAGTGATGGAGCTAAAAGAAGAAAAGGGAAAGAACCAATGGTTGAGGAGCAGGAAGAGGGTGCAACTGATAGTGATAATGACTATCACACTAGTGTAGGAGAAGGCGAATCGTTCGGTGAGAAGCCTTGCAGAAGTCCTGAACTTCCAAGCTCGCCCCGTAAGGAGCATGTTGCCATTGAAACTTCTAAATGGAATGGAGAACAAACTAAATTACCCTCGAAATTGATAACACCTCAATCTTACCCATTTGGTGACTTATTCGCTGGTTTAAGCGACTTTGACATCTCTATTGGTGCTCTTCTAGATGAAGCTGGTTCCAAATTCAGCTTCCCATCAGGAGGGTTTATGGATGAAGCTAGCAAAACCCCATCTTTAATTGTCAATATGGTTTAAAGAGTACTTAGGGGGGGTCATTGACACCACACACATTACTAGGATCACGAATTTGCATTCTTGCAAACAATCATGTTCTAAAATTCCAAAACTTATACCATTTTTTCTTGTTTCAGGTTCCATGGGTCACATAGGTATCAGAATCTCTCGTGCAAGGGTGGCGATTTTAAGGGCTAGACTCTTGATCCTTGTTCGCCTCGCTCCACTAATCAAATTTGCCACGAGATGGAGAAGGAGAGGCATGGAAGAAAAAAGCAAGAAGACTAAGACAACCGAAGGGCTAAAAGAGAAAATGAGAAGGATAAAGGAAGGAAGAAAAGAGTGGTTGAAGAAGAGCTATCGCATGACCCATTAAAGCAACCGAGAGAATTCCGCGATCGCAGCGATTATTATTCCGGCACCATTCCACCGTGCACTGAACTTCAATCTTCTTCTTAGGAGCGAGTTCCTACTTCCCAATCCTTGGCTGCTATTGCTCCTCCTCATATTAAAGGGATCTATACTTCTACAACTCCTCTTCCTTCTAGCCCATCATGCCTAAAGGCTGCATTTCCAGATCTCTTTTTGCACGGTGTTATGTTTGATCAGAACATTGAGAATATCCCAAAATAAGTTGTGAATAGAGATGCCCAGAGTGTCCAAAAGCATATTGACCGAGGGTATGAGTGGAAAAGATTGTGCTACGCCCTTGCCAAAGTTAATGCATCAAGTCCTTCGATTCTTAGAAGGAGGCTTTTGAGCGAATCATCAAGGAATGGGTAGAGGACTTGATGAAGATTACAAGAGAGATGCAACCCTTAATGCTCAAGCCCACTCTGATAGTTTAAGGGAGAAAATGAAGTTGGCTCATGAACGTGCTAAAATCTTGATGCAGAATAATCTGAAAATTGCACATGAAGAAGGCATCGAGCTGAAAAATAAGCGACTAAGAGGAACTTGGCTCTCACTTAAAAGGATAAGACTACTAACGAGCAGGAACAAGCTTGCTAAGGGCTTGGAACTATTTTCAAATGAAACGCTCAGTTCAAAAATCAAGCTCGCGGTTGCCCAGGGAGAGTTTAAGGATCTCTAGGAGGAAAGTGCTCGGGAGAGAGAAGGTTTGAACATGAACCTCCAATACTTCTACCCCAACATCATCATGTAAGAGGTGTTGAAGTGGATGAGAGATACTTACTCGAAAACTCTTGCTGATGCTTGGAAAGAGGTGCTATGATGACATTCGAAGTCAAGGGATAACCGCTTCGAGGAAGAGCTCATGGCCAAGTACCTCGACATTGAGGACATACAAAAACTTGCAAAGGAAAAGGCCATTCTTGCTGTTGAAGATGCTGCTGCTGCTGCCTTAGGCTCTCCCCGGTCCAAGTTCGTCGGGCCAGCACGAATCATTAATTCCAAAGTCTAGAGAGCCCACGATGACTAATCCTGTGTCTACGGGGGTTAGCACCCAAACCATCCATGTCACTCCAACTTTTGCATCAATTATTTCTTATGAGCCATGCATTCCTTCCTCCATGGGTCAAACGGAGGAGCATAGGACTAAAGAGGTAGGATTCAAGATTTCTTTCAGGGATCAAGGCCCAAGCACAGGTGCATCTCCTATTTCACTAGTCTTTGAGAAGCTTCGGTTCTCTCATGAATCCATCGTTAAAATTTACTATTCTATTTGCCAACTTGTAGGTCAACTGCATCTTCGTCCTTCGTCGCCACCTACTCGGGGCTTAGGAATCAAATCAATCTTCACTGCTCAAATTATGTTTCTATAGGACTTGTCGCTCTGGTTTAGCCTTCCAGTTCCGAGTCTGACTCTGATTCCCAGAAGATTACGGCCTTGGAAGGCTAGAGGACATTTATGTATCCCAAGAAGAAGACAACATTACTATAAGCGCTTTGGACCCGACTGACTCTATCACCATGGCGGAGAGGTTGAAGGCAGATTTTGAAAAAATCAAGGTAAAATTTGAACCTATTACTATAAAGCCCGCATTTTCGACTCCTACAAGGCCCACATCCAAGATTCCCCCAATTAAGATCAAGCCACCCAGGAGTAAGCCTGTTAAAGCTCATGTTAGAAAATCTGATGTCCCAATATGAGGACAGGTGTTGAGACTACCGATTATGAGAGTGAGACCCCACCGGGGGGTGTTATTAGAGATGAGAAGAGGCACAAATAGTGTCTTGGTGGTAAGAAAGAGAAGAAGTAGTGGGTGCTTGGAGGTTGTCGGTGTGGCAGATTGTTTTTGTTTGTGTGTTGTCATGTCTATACTTTTGTTTTTTTCTTTGTGTCAAATAGGCCATGTTTGTATAGGACCGACCCCCACTGTGTCTTGTCCATAAAGGTTGAAGTAATAAAAAGGATTTATTTTCAACTTGAAATCCCAATACCATTTACTTTTCTGTACCTTTATGTACTATTCCTGTTTATATATAATTTTCTGTGCATATCATGTAACTGACTATATTGCAATTATATATGTATATATATGTCTGTTTCTGGATAATGTGTTTATTTACTGCAACTCTGCACATATAAATTGTATTCATGTAATTGCTTAGTTTGTACTCTAATGTTGGCTCTATTTGTAGCTACCAAATTATTCTGTTAGGCAAAACAGAATCATTACTTAACTAGCTCTATGGTTATTTTTGGTCGAGTTCCTTTCGACCAGTTGGTAGTTGTGAATAATCCTGGTTCTTCATTGCACCTAATAATCATAGAGTAACAGTTGGGATATTCATTTTGTTTTCCATTTGACTTCACTGTGCTTACCCCTATTCATGGGATTTATCTCTCTGACTGCAAGATTCTGGGTATCGAGGGGAAAGAGTATTGTAGGGGTAAATTATCCAATTACCCTTAGTCTAAGTATGATTTTCCTGCACTAATCCTGGACTGAGAAAACCTCATACCGCTTGTTTTCGAACATTCATGACCATCCTTGCTTATCCACGATTATGCATGTCCTGCTTCGTCATAAGCATTGTCGTCGAATTCCTAACAGTTGCTTGTTTCAATCTCCGAAAACTAGCATACAAACTATCCAATTATATGTATCCTTTCTTAAAGCTGCCTATTCCTAGGCAAAAATCAAACTGGTGACGATTGTGGTCAATAACCCAGCCATGGACTAGTTTCTATCTTTGGAAACTAGTATGTTAATGTTTTGATGCCAATATTTTCTCCTTGACACTGCTTGTCTCTAGGTAATGGAAAACCTCTACAACTCGGGATCGAGTTATCTGATCGATCCCTTGGATATTTCCTGGTGAGTCAGGCCGAATTATGCGATTGGTCCTAAAAAACTGTCCTTCCTAACGTCACCAATCTTCGAGCAGTGCCAAATTCCAGAATGTTATAGATTTTCAAACCTTCTCGCCATCGTCCATCTCCAGGAAAAACGACAAATTCCTGAAGGTTGAAGTGAATAGAGAAACCTTCTTGTCATTGCCAATCCTTGAGCAATGACGAATTCCAGAAGGTTGAGAGTTTCACCTTCTTGACTCCACCTATCTCTAGGCAGTAGTAGATTCCGAAAGTTTGGGATTTAAAAACCTTCTCGTCGTTGCCTATCTCCAAACGATGATGAATTCCTAAAGGTTAAACTAAATTGAATATGGAAACCTTCCCGTTATCGTTATCTCCGAGCAATGACGAATTTCTAAAGGTTAACTTAATTGAATGTGGAAATCCCGCCTATCTCTGAGCAATAATGAATTCCTGGAGATTAAAGTGAATGGAAAAACCTACTCGTCATCGCTATCTCTAAACAACGATGAATTCCTTAAGGTTAAAGTGAATGAGAAAACCTTCTCATCGTTGCTTATCTCCAAGAACCAACGAATTCCTAAAGGTTAACCTTAATTATCCGATCGACCCTTAGGAACATAATCATTGTCCATTATCCGAGGCCAAAGGAGTACATCCCCGATTGTATTGTTAATTCTATAGCATGGGGGTTTTTGCTTTCGAGAACACGATTCCATTGGTTCAAGAAGCTAACTTTATTTGTGAATGAAAGAAGTGGCAAGTCCTGCCTTATTGCATTGCCCTTGGTGTCTGTATCAACCCGCATATTTAACGATAATGTATTTAAATTGTTAATTTAAATGTTAAGTCATTATTGAATTAAAAATCCAAACTGTGGCTTTTCATATACGATCGAATTAGGATTCGAGACCACTTCTGTTGAGTCCGAATCGATGTTGCAAATTCATTTGAGTATAAGCATCGATATATTTCGACCTATAGATTTTCAACTGGTAGCATGCATTCGATTCGTAAATCGATCTAAAAGGCTAACCCTTTTATACGATGGAATTGGATCCCGAAACCTTTTCCATTAGGTCCGAAATGGCTTCCAGAGCTTGTTTGAGTATAAGATTCAATATGTTTGGAGTATGGAAGTTTTGAGAATGAATAGTGTCGGATGGGGAGGAATTGGGCTAAGCTCATTCGCTAGCCTATAAGTGACTAATTTCTCTTTATTTTCTCTCATTCAAGTTAGTTCCTCTCCATTTTCTCTAATGTCTTCCTCAACCATACCTTAATCTCTTTTAATCACCAAGCCCTAAACCCACAAAATAAATTTCCTAAAATCAAATAAAAATTGTAATTCCTCTCTCCTCATCCACTACAAAACCCACGAAGGAATTTTCTTGAATCGCGAAGTAGATGTTGATTTTTAAATTTAAAGTAAGCAAGATTTTGGTGGCTTGAGTTTATTAAAGTGAGTGGGTTGGTTCTCTTATTAATTTACATGTTATACTTCATATATTCGTTAATTAATGATTATGAATTATTATGGAATGATATGGAGATTTCTATGCTAGGGTTAGACTTGTATTCATGTTATAAACATGTTTCCCTTAGTTAATTAATTGCTTAACACCCTAATTACTATATTTTGAAAAGTTAGAAAGCCCTAGAATTGATTTGGGGTTAAATTGGATAATTGTTGTGATGTTATAGTTTATTTTAGGGTTAATTATGTAGTGTAATGATGTGCACATCGTTAAAAAATATTAATTAATCCATTTGAATTGACTTGAAGAATGTTAGTAAGCTAACTTAAGTGGTTTCTGAACTCTACACCTATTTTAAAGCGATGAGAGACCAATGATGCTTAATTAGTATTTATAAAATGGTTTCATGATTTTATAAATGAAGAACATATTTTATAAAATAGATATAAGATTTTATAAAATAGTAAAATAATGAATACTTGATTTTCAATAAGGAGAAATAATTATTTTAAAGGGCTAAGTCAATTTACAAGCTAGTATTGTATTTTATAAAGACTTTTATGAGCAAGTATGACATTTTGTAAAATAGTATGAGATTTTCTAAATGGTATAAGGAGATGTTTCACTTTTATTTGAAAAGGATTTAGTAAATAAAAGTAAGTTTTGATTCAAGTAATAATTGAATTACTTATTCGAATATATATGTACGTATATGTGAACGAGCGGGTATATGTATACGTGCATTTGGAGCTAAGCGACAATGAAAACCAAGATTATATTGTAGTTAGAATTGTTATATGATTGTTTATTTGTATAATTATGCAATTGTTGGATTATATAAAAGCATTATTGATTACAAGTTCATTGCGGGCATTTCACGTAGCCATAGCGATAACTGTGCACCCTAAGTTGCATAAGAGTATATCGGGTTGAGTAATTGCCCCGGTGAAGTCCGAAATGTGATTTGTGTTTGTTGTGCTTTAGCATGAACGAGTGTGCATAAGCATGCACAAATGAGAGCATCGCCACACGTATGGTCTACGCACAAGGCAAGAAGGCCGGGAATGATATTTTGGCGTGTTAGAAGAGACCGGGTTACTATGATTGGCCATTAAACTCTACTCGTGCAAAGAGTTAGTTTCCGGTATCGAAGGCCTTTAAGGAAAAGCACCCATGATATGAAATTATGATACAGGCACTAAGGAGTTTAGGGAAGATGGTTTCTCCATGATCACAATGGAAGAAACAGTGAGTCGTTTGGAGCTACGGATCAAAATTTATGAACTTTTGAAGTTTGGGAAGGTGTAAAAACAGCCCAGGTACAGGCCCAATCGACTGGTGGGACCCATTCAATCAAGTGAATTAGGTCCATTTCAAACTTGGGTGGTAGAGGGGTTCAGTCGAGTGATAAATTGTTTCATTTGACTAGTCCTAGTCGACTGGTCACACTTTCAGTCGACGGATTTTGTCCTGTATCGCTTGATTCGACTGAAACTTCAAAACGCGATAACTTTCGCATATGAACTCGGATTAAGGCACCGTTTGGACCACTATTCATCATTTTTAGTGGGAAAAAATCTGGATAATTTTGGTTGGTTTTGAAGTAATTTGTTTTGGGGGTCCACGCGGGACCCACCTCGGCACGTATTCCAAAACCGTAGATTTTTAGTTGGCCGGGAGGGTATCCCAGGAGACTATTACGACATTGGGGTCATGCATTTAATTTGTAATGTGATTTAGGTTAGTATTGGGATTTTGTTAGAGTTGCTTAGTTGGTTTTAGGCATGGCGACTGGAGCCGTGCATGGCGATCCTATATGATTTTTAATGACAGTAGACCAAGACATGGAGTTCCCTAGTAGCAAGTCATATATGAATTTGATGATAGTGGGTTAGGATATAGAGTTCCCCAGTAGCGAGTCATCTAGGTTTTTATATAATATTTGGCTGAGACTTAGAGTTCCTCAGTAGCGAGTCATATATGATTTGTGATGATAGCGGGCTAAAACATGTAGTTCCTCAGTAGCGAATCATCTACGATTTTGACGATAGTGGGCTGGGACATAGAGTTCTCCAGTAGCGAGTCATCTATGATTTGGTCTTAGCGGTGATGACCATATGCAATGTGGCATACCTATTTGGTTTTAGCCATAGGGACTATATGCGTTGGGGTGTATTTTATCGATCTTAACAGTAGGGATCGTGGCTTTGGGATCATGGTGTATTGGTATTGTATTATAAGTAGTTTTTGGGCTAGTGTAGTGCAATGAGATATTGTGCGAACTCGTTATAGGAGAAGAGCATGTTATGGTATGATCTTCTACTTTTGAGATGGATTTGCTGTACTTGTTTGTAAGCAGTTCGGATTTCCCCCGAGCAATGTTTGTGAAGAGGGCCGACTATGATTTTTTTATTCCTATCTATTTGTATATAGTTTCAAAATACTGTATTTTGAGATAATTCCCCTCACACCAGGCTTTATGTCTAACTCGCATTTTGTCTTTGTCCGCTTATGTCATGACAACTCTCGGGTACTCGATTGAGTGGTTTGAGAGTCGGGTGCTTTTGGAGATACGCTGGCAAAGTGCGCAGCTGGGGCATTTTGAAAGCATGGCATCGATGTTTTGAGATATATATATATATACACACACTTGTTATTTTATTGTACATGACAGACCTATTGTTTATATACGAGGCCGTTGTATTAGATATTTATTTAGAACTCTTTTGTTTTGGAGTTGATGTATTCTAACTATCCTGTATCGATATTTATTTGTCAGCTGCTTCCGCTAGTACGTTCTTTCATATATATTGTTATTCTATTTCCGTTCATGTATATTCTATATATTATATGTTTTCATTCCATTGTGAGATCTTACCGATGTCTTGGTTTACTGTATTGTTCTAATTTTACCCCGAAAATCTGTCTTTTGTCGTATTTGAAAGTAAGGCGATGTTGTAGGGTGCCAACTTTTAGGTCTTACAAAGGGCAGGTTAATACTTTTAAGTAGACCAGTTTGAGTTAATCAATTTGGTCAAAGGAGATACGTTGAGAGAGCATATTTTTATTTTTCTACTATATAATACTTTATACACTGCTTGTCTTCTAAACTTAAATTATTTCTACCGCTAGTTGTTAAGGTATTTTCGTCAGGTTATTCGTATGAGCTATCGAAATAAGGAACGACTACGGATGAGCAGTCTGAGATGCCTAATTTGTTTACAGACTATTTAGCTACTGTAAAAGATGTTCCATCACCCATGAACATTTTCAGCTGATTACGGTTAGCATCATAAGTGGTGTGGCCCTTTAGGCATCAGTATTTTTACCTCCAGTAGCTTTAGACTCTTCGAAAGAGTGCCTAAATTTCCTTATCCTTGGAAGGGAGCAATATCTGGGTCCTGAGACTATTGCTGAGGCACGGTCTTTGACATATACATGGGAAGATTTCCATCGATATAAGTCTTGGGAATGTCTCATAAGTGAGATGTTTCTCTGCAGTTGTGAAAGGGAGACTTCGGCTAGGTAGGATGTAGTGTTTTAGTGGCTGATAAGCAGACATGTGATTCAGAATTTATTCAGGCATCACCTTAAGTTCTTGGTTCATTTCTGAGATTGAGAAGAGCATGTAGCTTTAGCATTCCATCCATCCTAAGCAGGATAGCTTATTAGTATAGGAGTGTTGACCAGATCAACCTTTTGTTTTGGAGTTTGAGTTGGTCAGTGCTTAGTTGTTGTGGTCAAAGAGATTTGTCTTGGGTCTTAAGCATTGGTTAGGGTTCATTTCTTAGACTTATCCCTGTTATGGTTCACTTTTTAATATCCCATTGGGATGACTCTCCTTTATGAGAATGCCCATGAGATAACGTTTGAAGTAGCGAAAGTGGAAAGCTATCGAAACTCCAACCAAGGTGGAATAACCATGATACATGGATTGGGCTTGTTCGAAAAAGTATAGCTGGCTTAGTATGTCGCTCTTATGGCATGTGAGAGGCATTTAGCTATGAAATGTCATCCAGTTAGAGTGAAGCGTAAGTGCTTCATTTGCGATTAGTTTGATCACTTTAAGAAGGACCGTCCTACATTTTCGAAAGGTGTGTAAGTGATGAAGACTTGTTCCTTCCAAGCATTACCGGATCCTAGCGGCTTGTGGCTCAGGAAAATCGGAAGGAGCTTATGTAGTGAGGTATGCTCTATTTTTGGGAACTCACTTCTGTCCCATCTGACAATTGAGCGGTGTATTTATCTGTTGCTAGTAACTTAGTAGATAGGGTTAACTTGACACTTTTCATCGTAGGTAAATTCTTCGGTAGAGATAAACCTTGTATGAGTCATCTTAGTTGCAAAATTAAGGTGAAGCGACCGAAGTATTATCATGCAAACTTGATGCATGAGGTTTTAAGTTGAGTGGGTTCGGTCGATGAAGTGTGACTTGGATTTACATCCAGGTAGGATTCAATTGATGCCTGGTAATGAGCAGATATCGAGCGGATTGGCGATTATCTAGAATCATTTGTGTTATAATTGTTTTCCTTTATGTCAGTAAACCTTAGGTGATGGGAGAAATCCCATGTGTTGAAAGGAATGTTTTTAACGATTTGTCCAATCATTTGCCAATTCTTAACCTATAGTTCAAGTGTAGAGTTTTTAGGTGATTTACACCAGTTAGGATAGGGTTTTTCACTTAATTCTGATAAACGAGCACTTGAGTCGGATTCTTGGGATTATTGAGAGATTTTTGAAACATGACCTTCGTCGTGCTAGGAGATTTTAGTAGTTGGATCAAGGAACCAGATCGAAGTTTGCATGGATGGAGTCAGGTGGCTAACCCTAATTTAGCCAGGAAATCTTGCAAGCAAATGAAGGGTTGAACATGTATCGTGTCGTTTGGAATGATCTTTAGAGATTATAACATTTTAGTGTAGTATAATTATTGTGTGGGATAATTCAGGGTAGAGTTTCTCGACTATTTTTGTCGCAGTTTGGATATCTATTAAGTGACAAGATGATACTTGTATAGACGGGTGTCATAAAGCACTTAGTATATTATCCTTATTAACATTGTGCGGTCAAGGAGATTTTGAACCCAAGAAAACCTAGGAAATTGTAAATCTTCATTTAATGATGATTTAATTAGTATAATTTTCTCCTTTGGAGAATGAGTTTTTCAGAAGAAATGGAAAATATAGGCATTGATTGCTGGATATATTCGAGAGTTTAGACACTCGATGATCCTACATATCATATAGGTATTCCACTTTGTAACCGAGAGATGTAGTTGTTGTTCATGTGTTATATTCACGAAAGGAGTTGCACCACTTAGGCATTTATTCCTTTTGAATGTCGAACAGACTCATTGGAGTTTATGGTTCAACATGTGCGTTTAACTCTTGATGTTTACCGAACATGTTGGTGTAGACTCTTTTAAAGATTTCATTATTTGAATTTTTATTTATTTATTTGTTGCTTGTTATTGTTCGTGCTTGCTATTGCTTATTGTTTGTTATTTACTGTTGCTCGCTTCTGTTGCGACCGTCTGATCTTGTTTGTTATTGTTGTTGTTTGACTTTGATGATGGATGATTTTTATTATGGCTGATTTTGTTGCTTGCATGTTTAATAGTTTGAATGCTAGTTATTGTTGCTTATCATTATCGGCTATTGTTTGATGATTTCTTGTCGCTTACAGTCATCAATTTATTAGACGTTAATTATATAAGATAATTATGTGCATGTCATTTGATTGACAATGATGGATTCTTAGCTTCGGTTATTTAATCTGGGGTACGTATAGTTATATAAATTGTATCCGTCCTATATTAGTGACCATACATTATATCGGTCATATATTAGTGACCGTGTACATTACTAATCTTATATTAGTGATCATATATTGTATTGGCCTTATATTAGTGGCCTTGTAGATCATTTTCTTTGTATTAGTGGCCATGTCTGTTATCAGATCGAGATAGATGTTCGAGTACTTTAGTGTACTGAACCTGTTTATCTGGAATTGTTGGATCGCGATAAGTGTCCATTGTTGACTCCACCCATTGATAATGACAGGTTTTGATTTGTATTCCTTAGCTATTTGGAATAGATATCGTATCATCCATGCTTGTTATGGGGCAAGATAGGATCTATACAAGTCCACTATCTTTCGATGTAACTTGGAGTTAGTGGTATATTTTGATATTGACTCGGTTGAGTTTACTCTTTAATTAATTGTCATGTATTACTATAGTAGTATCGGTTACTACACTGAGGTTATACAAGTTTGAATTTGTTTTTATTAGTGAACAATCCTCTTTGTATAGTACAATTAGGTACATGAGAGCTGATGCATAGCTATTTAAATGCTTATTTTAGATTGGCACTTAAATATTAAGAAGCTTTCTCAAGAGAGGTATGAATTTTTAGGAATATGGGATGTCAGAGGTCATAGCATATTTCATAGTGTATGATGCATTCTAATTTGGGAGTTCCGTAGTGCTGATAGCAAAAGGAAATGTACTATTGAAATTTTTCGAAACTGAGATTCAAGAAGTTTTAGATAGTTCTGTTACTTTCTCGCACTTATGTAAATTTCGAGGATGAAATCCTTTTAAGGAAGGGAGAGTGTAACAATCTGCATATTTAAAGATAACATATTTAAATAGTTCATTTAAATATTAAGTCGTTATTGATTTGGAAATCCAAAATGTGACTTTTAGCATATGGTCCAATTAGGACTCAAGACTGCTTCTGTTGAGTTCAAATCGATGTTGCGAATTTGTTTGTGTATAAGCATTGATATATTTCGACCAATGGATTTTCATCTGGTAGCTTACAATCGATTAGTAAATTGATCTAAAAGGCCAACTCTTGTATACGATGGAACTGGGCCCCAAAACTTTTTCCACTGGGTCCGGAATGGCATTCAAAGTTTGTTTGAGTAGGAGTTCGGAATTTTTGAGAATGAATAGTGCCGGATGGGGAGGATTTAGGCTAAGCCCATTGGCTAGCTTATAAGTGACTAATTCCTTTCATTTCTCTCATTCACTTTTCATTCACGTTGGTTCCTCTCCACTTTCTCTAATGTCTTCCTTAATCACTCCTTAATCATCTTCTAATCACCAAGCCTTATCCCACTAAATAAATTTCCTAAAATTAAATAAAAATCACCATAATTCCCCTCCACTCATCCTCTATAAAACCCATGAAGGAATTAGCTTGAATCGGGATGTAGATGTTGATTTCAAAATGTAAAGTAAGCAAGATTTAGGTTTTTAGTGATTGGAGCTTGACTTAGGTTTAATTAAGGTGAGTGGGATGGTTCTCTTATTAATTTACGTGTTATACTTCATATATTTATTAATTAGTGATTATGATGTTATGGAATGATTTGGAGAATTCTATGCTAGGGTTAGACTTGTATTCATGTTATAAACATGTTCCCTTAGCTAATTAATTGTTTATGACCCTAATTACTATATTTTGAAAAGTTAGTAAGCCCAAGAATTTATTTGTGATTAAATTAGGTGATTGTTGTGATGTTATGGTTTGATTTGGGATTAATTAAGTAGTGTAATGATGTGTACGACATTAGAAAATATTAACTAATCTATTTGAATTTATTTGAAGAATGTTAGTAAGATAATTTAAGTGGTTTGTGAACTCTACACTTATTTTAAAGTGATTAGAGATTAATGATGCTTAATTAGTATTTATAAAATGGTTTCATGATTTTATAAATGAAGAACATATTCTATAAAATAGATATGAGATTTTATAAAATAGTAAAATGACTAATACTTGATTTTCAATGAGGAGAAATAAGTATTTTAAAAGGCTAAATCAATTTACAACCTAGTATTATATTTTATAAAGTGGTTTATGAGCAAGTATGATATTCTGTAAAATAATATGAGATTCTGTAAATTATATAAGGAGATGTTTTCACTTTTATTTGAAAATGATTTAGTAAATAAAAGTAAGTTTTGATTTAAGTAGTAATTAAATTATTTATTTGAATATACGTGTATGTATATGTGCACGAGCGGGCATACGTATACGTGCATTTGGAGCTAAGCGGCAATGAAAACAAAGATTATATTGTAGTTAGATTGTTGTGTGATTGTTTGTTTGTATATCAAGTAAGGTCGTAAAGTACCACAATATTCTCTAAAAGAGATAACATGATCATCTAACAAAAAGATGAATCATAACAAGCCTCATATCATTGGCAACTCAAATAAACAAAGGATATGAATATCCCAAATCAAGCCAAAAAGGCAAATAACAAATACCGATGAAGGTAACACAAGTTTCCACAAGGTAATCGCTATATATCGTGTGGTTCAAAGGACCTACCTCGAAAGGCGATACTCTAGGGAAATATAAATATCAAAGAAACAAAAGATGCACGTGGTCAGTACTGTATAAACAAGGATCCACAAGCCCGAAGGTGACAAACCCAAGTATCTCTCGAGCGGTGACGAAGGAACAACTCCAAAAGCGATACTATAGGGCAACAAACCCGAAGGCAATAAACCCGAAGTGTCTCCAGTTTTCCAACCATTGTTAATTTGCTTGTGTTGATAAATTTGTGTAGTTTTTCTGTCTGAAATATGTTTTAATCAATTTAAGTTTTGAAAAATTTCTTTCCGCCGAAACAACCGTTACCGAAATAGTAAATAAAATTCGGTAAGCAACACCAACATTTAAAAATGCACTTACATTTTAGTAATAGTTTCGAAATCACTTTAAAAATTGCCTTTGAAATTCTCTTATTATAGAGTATATAATTTTCATACTAAAAAAATAATGTATAATAATAATTTCAAAAGCCCATTTATTTGAAAAACATTTTTAAAACACATTATAATACCTGTGTATGAAATCCAGAAAGAAATATCAAGAAAACATCGAAATAACGGAAATTACACTAAGTATTATCCGTTTAAAACAGTTTGTGTGTCACTTTGCACATCATTTTCTCCCAACTTCGGCAACAAAATGCTGTCGGATTTTCTTCAGTTGATAGCCTGTGTGTTGTAGTATATATGTGCCAAATTTCATTGCAAAACATATTCGTTTGATGCTTGAAAACTACACTGCAAAATCAATGCACTGCCTGGAAATCACCTGTACACATTGTTGTGTTGCTGCAAACATGGCCTGAGTCCATGTTTGAGACATCATAACTTTCTCACACTTTATCCAAATTAAGTGATTATTTATCTAATCACTTAATTCTCCTCCCTCTTCGCTCGATGTGCAGTGTGTTTTATATAGAAATTAAGTTGAAGAAAATGAGTTTTATGAACGTTTCGAAATCACTTTAGAAATTGCCTTTGAAATTCTCTTATTATACAGTATATAATTTTTATACTAAAAAAATATATATATAATAATAATTTCAAAAGCCCATTTATTTGAAAACCATTTTTTAAACACATTATAATACCTGTGTATGAAATTCAGAAAGAAATACCAAGAAAACATCGAAATAACGGAAATTACACTCAAGTATTATCCGTTTAAAACAAGCTGCGACTCAATATTCGATAGCAGGTTTGAACAAGTTAACAGTGTCAAAATGACATGAAATTCTACAGAAATGTAGTTCAACGTTCCTGCTTCAATCTGAAAAAATAATCATTCAAATCAGATTTGAAACGAAGAATCTACGTCGTTTCAAAGTTGGACTAAAACGGGATTAAATCGTAGAATTCCAGCAGGCTACGGGTTCAAGTTCGACAGTAGTTTTGAAATAGCAACCGAACCCAGATTGTCCTAAAATTTTGCAAAAATGTAACTCAACTCTCCTACTTCAATCTGAAAAATAAATCACTCAAATCCGATTTGAAACGAATGAGTTATGCTGTCTCAAACATGGACTCATGCCATGTTTGCAACAGTTCAAAAACCAAAAATGTACAGGCCTGAAACCATCTTGGGTTCAACTTCCAGGCATGAAACAGAGGACTAGATCGAGCTGAAAATTAGTAAGAATATAGTAGAAAACTTCATCTATCGAACAAAAAAAGAATTATTGAATTCCAGTCAGAATTGAATGAGTTATGCTGTCTCAAACATGGACTCATGTCATGTTTGCAGCAACTCAACAAACAACTACAGGCAAAAATCTGTGTTTGAGTTGATTTTGCAGCAAAGTTTTGAACACTCAAATGACAATATTTTTCAATCAAAATTTGCAAAAATGAAGTTCAACATGCAAGCTACCAAATGCAAGAAATCCGGCAGCATTTCTTTGTCAGAATCAAAAGTTACAAGCATTCAAAGTGACAAAATAAAACATATTTCAGACAGAAAAGCTAAAATTTATCAACAAAAGCAAATTTTTTTCTACAATTTCTTGCAATTTTGAGCTTGGCTCAGCTAGGATTTGTGAGTAACAATTTTTGGATTATATAGAAGTATTATTGATTACAAATTCATTGTGGGCATTTCATGTAGCCATAGCGACCACCGTGTGCGCTAAGTTGCATGATAGTATACAGGGTCGAGTAATTGCCCCGGTGAAGTTCGAAATGTGATTTGTGTTTTGTCGTATGTTGGCATGAAAGAGTGTGTGTAGGTATAAATAAATGAGAGCATCGACACATGTACGGGCTACATACAAGGCAAGAAGGTTGGGAATGACATTTTGGCATGCTAGAGGAGGTCGGGTCACTATGATTAGCCGTTGAACTCTACTCGTGCAAAAAATTAGTTTTCGCTATCGAAGGCATTTAAGGAAACACCCATTACAAATTATGTAAATTTTTGATTTGAGGTCTCTAGATTGAAGAGGATTTCTCCACAATCACAATGAAAGAAAAGACGAGCCATTTGGAGCTACAAATCAAAAGTTATGGATGTTTGAAGTTCGAGAAGGTGTAAAAACAGCCCGGGTACAGGCACAGTCGACTAGTGGGACCCATTCAGTCGATTGAATCGGTTGCATTTCAAATAAGTGTGGCTGGGGAGGGGGTTCAATCGACTGAGATATTGGTTCATTCGACTGGTCCTAGTCGACTGGTCACGCTTTCAGTCGACTGATTTTGTCCTATATCACCCGGTTCGACTAAAACTTCAAAACACGAAAACTTTCTCATATAAACTCAGATTGAGGCGCCTTTTGGACCGACATTCATTATTTTTCGAGGGCTACAATCTAGGAAATTTTGGTTGGTTTTTAAATAATTTAATTTTGGAACCCACGTGACACCCACCTCTACACATATTCCAAAACCGTAGATTGTTGGTTGACCGAGAGAGTTACCGGAAGATATATCATTGGGGTCATGCGTTCGATTTGGAATGCGATTTAGGTTAGTATGTGGATTTTTTTAAAGTTTTCCAATGGGTTTTAGGTCGTGACTACTAGAGCCATGCATGACGATCCTATACGTTTTGTGATGATAGTGGGCTGGGACATAGAGTTCCCTAATAGCGAGTCTTCCACGATTTTGATGATAGAATACTAGGATATAGAGTTTCCCAATAGCAAGTCATCTAGGTTTTTATATGATAGTGGGCTGAGACTTAGAGTTCCTCAATAGCGAGTCATATACGATTTGTGTTGATAGCGGGCTGACACATGGAGTTCCTCAGTAGCGAGTCATCTATGATTTCAACGATAGAGGGCTGGAACATAGAATTCCGTAGTAATGTGTCATCTACGATTTGGTCTTAGTAGTGGTGACCATACGCATTGTGGCGTACCTATTTGGCGTTAGCCATAGGGACTATACGCGTTGGGAAGTGTTATATCGATCTTGACGGTAGGGATCATGGCTTGAGCGTCATGGTTTGATCATGGTATATTAGTACTGTTTTATTAGTATTTTTTGGGCTAGTGTAGTGCAATGATATAATCGTACTAACTTGTTGTTACAGGAGAAGAGCATGTTATGGTATGATCGCCTACATTTGAGATGGGTTTGCTGTACTTGTTTGTGGGTAGTTCGGATTTTCCCTGAGCCACGTTTGTAGAGAGGGTCGGCTGTGATTTTTTATATTCTTGTCTATTTGTATATAGTTTTAAAATATAGTATTTTGAGATAGATCCCCTTACACTAGGCTTTATGTTTGACCCGCATTTTGTCTGTGTCTGCTTATGTCATGATAACTCTCGGGTACTCGATTACGGGAGTCACGTGCTTTTGGGGATATGCTAGCAGAGTGCGCAGCTGGAGCATTTTGGGGGCATAGCATCGATGTTTTAAATATATATACTTGTTATATTATTGTACATGACATACCTGTTATTTATATATGAGATTGATGTACCATATATTTATTCAAAACTCCTTTGTTTCGGAGTTGATGTATTCTGACTATTCTGTATTGATATTTATTTGTCAATTGCTTTTGCTAGTACGGTCTCTTATATATACTATTATTCTATTTATGTTCATGTATATTTAGTATATTATATTTTCTCATTCTGTTATAAGATCTTATCAATGCCTTGGTTTAGTGTGCTGTTCTAATTTTACGCCGACAATTTGTCTTTTGTGGCATTCGAAAATAAGGCGGTGTTGTAAGGTGCCAACATTTAGGTATTAAGAAGGGCAGATCATTACAATATCCTTGGGTGGCTTATTTGCAAAAACAAAGGAAGAAAAACTAAGTGTTGTAGTGCCAGAGCAGATCGTTGTTCCATAAAGGTGGGATAAGGATTCCATCAATAATTGCTAAATTGAATGTTCCATCTCCAAGCTTCCGACCGATCATGTAGGGTCCTCCCTAATTCGGTCCAAATGCTCTCATACCTGGGAGAACACATTTCAAAATGAGATCTCCTACCTCAAAGGTGCGGTTGCGAACCTTGTCGCTAAAGTGGCATGCTACCCTTTTCTGATGGGAAGCGACTCTTAATTCTGCTTCTTTCATTTTCTCATCAAGAAAATTAAGAGACAAAAGTAGGAGCTCCTCATTCACCCTCACGTCGAAATGCCTTTTATGATGATAAGGGACTTCCAATTCTATGGGGATCACTACTTCTGTTCCATTTGCCAAAGTGAACAGTGAGTGTCCAGTTGCTGACTTATGTGTTTTTCTATAATCCTACAGTGCTAGTGGAAGCTTATTGTTAATAAATTTCTTTGTCAACTCCAAATATGCAAGGCAAATAAGTCTTGGTTAGTAAAAGACTTGGATAGCCTTATATTAACCCACAAGAAGTGTGCAAATCCAAAGTGAAGTGGGAATGTTCGTGATTTTAGTCCTTGAGAAGAGAAGCCATTGTATGTCAAGAACATAAGTACACAAAAATCATAGGCAAGTCATAAGTCCCATCATAGTCAAATATCTTCATTCACTTATACTATGCTATGCAAAGTTTATTATTCAAGCCCTTATATGCAAAAGTCATCAATTTACAATAGGCTCCACTAATCCCCAATTTGATTTAGGGTTTACAACTTTGAAAAAAAAATGTAAGAGAAGTAATGAAAAAAAATTGCATCTCCTACGTTGCAATCGGGTTCGTATTTGTAGGGGTGGAGGTAGGTAGATCGGCTCCACGTGTCACTCAGCACATGGTCAATTGACGACATTCGGCATCCTCCATGAACTATTGATTTTCGACATTGCTTCTTATACTGATAAAATACGACATCTTCATTTACATTGCTGACTTTTAGCATCCTTCATAACTATAGACATTTCATATTATTGATGACATTGTTAAAATTCGATATCCTTCATGGTTCTAGAGAAATTCGATATCTCTCTTTTTATAGGTGGCATTCGACACTTTGATGGCACTAATGATATGTGGCATCCTTGATAACTGTAGGTATTTGATATCTCTTACACCCTTTGAAGCTCGGCATCCTCCGCTACTTATAAATACTCAAAACCACTTGTTTGCTTGTAGATGCTTCCCAAAGGTTGTAGTTGTAAAGGCTCGATATCCATTGAGCCTCGATACACCTTATTTGCACCGCTTCTTCTTAGTGATTTGATAACTACCCCTGATTGTCTTCGGTTCGATATCCTCTATACCATAGCCTTTCAGCATCTGTTGTCATTCAATACCACTTCGGACTTGTTACATGCTCGATATTGCTAGGAGTTGTTTTAGAATATGATATCTCTTCCACTTTATATGTTCGATAACCTCTAGGGTTGGCCAATTGCTTGGAATTCTGTATTCTTATAATTTATTTACCCTCCCCTAGGTGCATGACAAACTTTATTGTAGAAGTTCAAAACTTTTCTGAAATGCCCGAAGTTCGATATCACTTGTTGGATGCTCTATAAATTTTCCTTCGACATCTCGAATCTCGATATGCTCTCATTACATGTTCAACATCATAATTTTAGTAACATTTGCCCCCTAATGTAGTAGAAATGTTGACTTTTCAAATTAACAACTCGATATCAACACTTGCCGCTTCGATAACCACATTGTCGCGTATTGGCGTTCTTTCCAGATTTTGCTAGTTCATTCAAATTGAGATCAGTGGCTCTCATTGTTCCTTTTTGTCCCTATAAATATCTGTCCTTCTTTTTCCTCTTACCTTTTACCTACAATTCGAACTTGAAACAAAAAATAATTATTTCCAGTATTTGCTCTTCTTCGGCATTCAAGCTTAATTTTAGATCTGACCTTCATCTTTAATTGATTTAGACGTGAGATAAAGAAAGAGGGGGTTTTCAATTTCAAAATCAGGGTTTAACTAATGGGGTGCTTCAATAAGTTTTATTGAAGTAGTATTTCTATTTTGATTCTCAAAAACTTTACGCTTGCATCAAGCATAGATTGTGGTATTTCCCCATGTTGGCTGATATTTTATAATTGTTGTTACAAATTCGAAATCCTTCTAGAAAGTTATCTTTCTGGAGCTTTGATGATAATAATCGGTACCCTTTAAGACACCAACATTCAATTAAAAATTCGATTGATTGTTAAAAACTCGACATCCTTAAAACTCGATAACTTGCATGGCTATTAGGTTGACTAGTCTTTTGAACCTTCCAACTTGAAATTCAAAACCTTTATATAATGTCGATAACTAGTTTGGGGTTCGGTACCTATTTAGGAGTTCAACAACTATTTTGTGTGATGGTTTTATTAGTTATAAATTTGATAACTTATAGTGAGCCGCTAATCCTTTATAAATTCGACAGCTGCTTAAAGAGTTTATATATAGGCTACAAATTCAACATCCTATTTAAGTCCAATATGACATCATGAGTTCTGAATGTGAGTTCTGAATGTAATTATCGTATCGTAGACTTATAAACTATTTATGTATTTGACACCTTGTAAATTCAATATTAGGTTAAAGCTTTTCTAAATAAGTCTAACCCCACTCACTATTTATGAATTCAACGACCTTTTATGGATTCGACATTGGGTTACTGATTCGATACCCCATTATAAGATGCTATTAGTATGATATTTTAATTGGACCTTACTAATCAATTATGGACTCGACATCCAGTCATAAATCCAATAGTTGTTAAGGAATTTTCAATTGGTATTATGTACCATAAACATTTACAAATTCGACATCTTGCTATAGGTTCGATACTTATGAATAGATTCTTAGTGAATTTTTCAAACTATTATAAGCTCTCATAGTTTGCTTTGATTTTTGATATTTCACCACTATGAATCAAATTGTTTCCACTTAGTCAATTAATCATTAATTAAGCATTTAAGTATTTATTTTAGCATCTATATGTATCAGCATTTCAAACTTTTTATAAATATGCAACACTTCTCTGATTTTGTGTAATATCACCTGGCAGATAAATGGATAGCAAGAAGTCTTATAAAAGCACCAAGCCTTCTGCCTCTTTAGAGAAGGGAGATTATAAGCTCAACCAGTCCTTCATAACTACTCGGCAAGAAGTAGATTCTATCCTTCAACATCCAGAATTGTAAACATAGAAGGCATGGCTGATTGTCCATCTAGTAGGATAGATTATCTAGAGGGATTCTTTGCTTTCTCTCCTATCCATGTCTAGCACTTAGGCTACCTTCCTTTTCTTGAATTTCTTATACAGTTCTTGGAATATCTGGGTGTTGCTCCAATTCAAATAACTCCTAATTCGTATACTTCTTTGAATTTCCTAGAGATACTTATTATGGAAGCTAACCTCCCTTTACTTAGTGCTGAATCTCTCCATTTATTGGCAAATCCTATAAAAGTAGGAAGGCAATTGGAGTGGTCTATATATCACCTTCTTCCCCAGCCGAAGAGCTTGGTTACTAACATGGTCAATAAAGCGAGAGACCAGGAGCACCAATTCTTCTATGTTAAGTGTTATACCCCTCAAATTAAAGGGTCCTTTTCTATTCTCAGTATGTTTTACTACTTTCTATTATATTATATTCTACTATTCCCTTACGAAAATTATTCTCTTTCATAATTTGTTTCCAAAAGGACTGATTCTTCCATTGCTACCACAATTAACGACCTGATTGAGGCTTCTAAGAGTATAGGGAATAGGCTTACACTTCTAACTAAAACCAACCTCTAAGAATACTCTCTAACTTTGGAATTGATCAACCAGAGAACGATCAAGGAAAATAGCTCAAATCATTGAAGAACAACTGATATCTTAAGAACCATGAAGCCAATCCATGTAAGACTGCCAGGATATCCATAGAGGGGTAAGTGAAGAATCTCATGATGATCGCATACCCTAAAATGAAGATGAGAGGAAAGCCGATCGTTGTTGATGGGTACAACCTAACGATCGGCATATTTCAATGTATATTCTGCCTTTGAATTAAAACAACCTATAGCTTGCAATCTACAACCCAGTATGATCCCATATTCTAGAAGCAATATCAAAAAGCCTTTAGGATCCTCCAAAAACGATCATGAGTTGTTTAGAGCAAATAAAAATGATCAGCTATGTATGTTCCGATCGTTATTGATCATTGAGTTAACGCAGTCGATCGATATGATGGGCTCTACTAGACCTAAGGGGTTTCCTTTTAAAGTTTCAGCCCGATCCGTGCACATCTCCTACTATAAATACTACAGGCATAGCTTCAGAAAAAGGGACTTCATCTTCTTCTCCGAGCTCCGGAGGCTCTGCCATTTTTATGCCTTGAAAACTTATATCAATGGATTCTAGCCGATTCAAATGTTCTTGTAATTGTAATCTAGTGAAAGATTGATAAAAGTATGAAATGGATGTAGTCCAAGATTGCCGAACCACTATAAAATCTGTGTGTTCATTTAAATTTGTGCTTTGTTCTTTTGATTTCATTCTTTGTTCGATATCCATAAGATTCTACGGGTTCTGATGCCCCTTTTTGGCATCAACATTCACCAACAAAAAATTGCATTCATCAAAAATCTCATCGTTTAACAGAAACTTTTGTAAAAGTTTATAACATTAATCCAAGAAATTTATACAAGATAGGACCATCAAACCAAGACTAGATTAATACTCCGGATAGCCCAAGTTGGTCTCCACTTAAGCTCCAAGATAAGAAAAATAGCACGAACTCTTATGATTAATCTAAAATAAAAAGTTCTTCCAACGATAATTAATTCTTCGTACTTATATATATATATATACTTATATATAGAAATAAAAATGAAAACCATATAATATATAATTATTTGTATGATTATTAGTTATAGTAATTGTTTTTACAATGAATCTATGAAAATATTCAGTTCAAATAAAATTCAGTCATCAAAAGTAAATATTAATTTTGCCTTCTGATAGACGTCTGTCATATTGCTCGAGAAAACAATATTGAAGGATCTCAAACGTCTGTCACTCCTTCTCAAACGTTTGAGCCAAGTTTCGCCTGTTACCAAAGGCCACTTTTTACCATCACTTCAACTATTTACTAATCTAACTTCAAATCTAAAACTCCAACTTTAAAACCCTAACTTCCCAAAACCTTATTTCATCAAACATGGCTCCCAAAGCAAAAAATCCCATTAGCAAAAGGTCAAAGAGAGGTCAATCTTCATCCTCTCAAACCCATCTCGTCACCGATGTCCACATTCATGAATAGCTTCGAAATAGCATGATTGCAAATAAAAGATTTAAAGAACTAAAGCAAAAGAGGCTTCCTTCCAGTCCGTTCTTCCGATTGTGCAAATTTGGAGAATATGGTATGTAAGAACACACCATCGTCTTTGGCTGTCGAAATTTAATCAATTTTGATGAAAATGAGTTACAAATTGATCAATTGGCCATCTTTCTTTTTTATGCTAACTTACGTATTAATGATATTTGGACACCTGAGAATGAAGATGGTTGTTTATGGACAAGTGTTTACATTCACGTTTTGAAAATTAGCATAAACATTTGGTCGTTTACTTGATTATTGCTCTACTGGACTTGATTTAGAGGAAATTGCCGACCAAAGAGATCTGCCATGTGATGAAATAACACATCTAATTTGAGAGGATAGAATGCTGCAATGGAAATCCATTTATTTACGCCCAAAAGCTAGGTTATTAAATTATACGGTAATCAAAACGATAATTCCCCATTTAGGGAGTCATGAACAAATATATGAAAATGACCACAAAGCCTATAGCTATATTTGGTGGGATTCAAGTAAATTGGGCTAAATTTATTCATGATGAAATTAAAGCTTTTGGTCTCACTACCGACGATAATTATATATGCTCTATACACCATGCGTCTCTTACACGGCCTCGGGTTACCTTCTTATATTTCTCATTTTGAAGAAATTCCTGTCAAAGAAGGTGGCATAAGGTTTTTATCCTTAATGCTTCTTCCTGAAAGACCACCTCCAATCATGTCCCTAGCACAATGGACTATGCAGCAACAAATGTGTCTAGTCCCTACTTAATAGACTCAAACTCCTCCTCCACAACAAACTCATTCACCTCGTCCTCCACAACAAACTGGTTCCTTTCATCATACTATCGAATACTATTACAATTCGGAGATTCACGAAGCTCGCACTAAACCAACGCAAAATGAATCCATCCATGATTTAACACTTTGAAATCAGTAGTTAATCACGGCCAACTAGTGAGCTTTGAACACTAAAATGGTTGGTTTGGAATGATCATTTTCAACAAGAATGACTAAAATGGAGAAAACATCGGAAACGGTTGTGTCCACTTTAGGCAAAGCAATGAGAAAAGGTACGTGGCTGGTCATTTTCTCGATCATCGTCTTCTCCTTCACCTACACCTCCTTCTTGACCACAAGCACTAATTTATCATGCTTATACCTCTTATGAAGGAAATTCTCAAGCTAAAGGCAGGAATATTGAGCAAGACCAACCAGTAGAAGAGGAAGAAGATAGTGACTATATGTCTTTGTCCGATCCTAACAAATCTCACCAACAATATTACATGGCTTTCCAAGGGGTTTCAATTCAAGAAAATGAAGAATATAATGATCAAACTCAATGGCCAACTGAATACCAACAAGATTCATCCGCCTACTGGGAATATTATGAAAACTATGGCGGATTGTCCTATTCGTCAAACCGATGCCACTAGCTTCTTTCATTTGCTCTCTTTACCTTTGAACTATGCTATTTAACTTTGATGTATTGTTGTATTACTTATATTTTTGTTATGACTGTTGTTGAACTCATGTTTGTTATCGTTGAACTATCTTATGTTCTATTTGTGTTTGACATGTTTATATATTGTTTATATATCTATTTTATGTTGTGTATAATTTCTTTTATTATGTTTTGATAATGTCAAATGGGGAGAAATATATGCATATACATAGAGGAGGTAAAATTAAGAGGGAGTTATTTTCATCATGACTAACGATTGTATAGTTGTCATCATCAAAATGGGGGAGAATGTTAGAACCTCCACTCTATAATTTCAATAACAACAACTGTACAATTGTATATATAATATATCTTATCAGTTTATAGGTATACACTACAAAAGATTGCCTTGCTCAAAGATATCGGGACTTGAAGACAAACAAAGATTTATGGACCATACTAAGGTTATACTAATATGTTAATAGTCTTAGATAAACAATGTAAGACCTCTTTGAGTACACATACATACACAAATTCAAATATACAAAGATTTGCATTAAAACAAGCTTTATTTTTGGAATTACCAACAATAGACATTTATGGAAAACCAACAGACATATGTGACAAGGCTCAGGATTTTTATCCCTGAAGCCACAGACGTCTGTGAAAACTAACAAACGTCTGTGGAAAACTAAGGTTTTTGTGAGAATGCTAGAGATTATTATTCCCAAAGCCACAGATGTCTGTGGTTTTCCAACAAACGCCTATCATCTGAGTAACTGGAAAATTATGAATGGATGTTTCTGTTCATATTGAAAGAACCACTCTCTTCCCCAAAAGTTATAGCCAATAGATCAAAGAGATATTATCTAGCTATAACAACTCTTCATTTACATCTCGTTGATTTTATAAATACATCAAAGATTGAGATTACAAAGATTAACTATTTTTTCTTGATTTATACTACTTTCTGTCTTCATATTTGTGCGCTCTTTGCTTACATATTCTCAATTAATCATAACCAAAATATTATTTTGGTTAGATCACTTCCTACAATTCAAAGCATTCACTTTCATATACTCAAAGGAGATTATAGGAAGAATTTTACTATTAATCAATATTCGTGTTATTTGGAACACAAGATTGTCGAAGAAATACTTTTGTATTAGCATATTCCTCCAGGCAAAGTGAGGGCTATTGGTTAAAGAAATTACCGAAGGGGAGCTTCGGGACTGGACGTAGGATGGGAGGTCTGAACTAGTATAAAAACTCTGGTGTGCTCGCTTTTATTATCTATCTTAGTTATACTCTGTTAATTTATTCTACTTAGTATAATTATTAGTATATACTCTCCCACATTAGTATATAAATTGCATTATATAAGATCCTATAGGCTTTCATAAGTTGCTAAAGGAAATACCTGATCGTGTATGAGCCAGCATTATTCAATTGTCTTGATCTTTGAAATCCTCTAAGCTTTGCACCATTTTAGGTCTCGGTAATTCTCAATAATAGTTATGGTCGATGATATTGAATGCTTGTTTTGTTTGTAATCAAATCATGCTTATTTACTCACATGATTTTCTTCATTTAGCACTTTCAACATTCATGTTGACAAATCTGCATTCATCACATATGAATTACTTGTAGACCCACAAGTTTTTCTTTTTAGATATCAGCTCGTAAATTTATTCTTATGTATATTAAATATTAAGGAACTAATTGTGTTTGAATTAGTTATCATCACAGTTATCTTAAACAATTGACTATACATAGGAGTATAGGAATAAACCATGTTATTTTGAAGTCCATAGATTTCATTATTCATCAAGCATGCCCATCATCTTTGGTCTAAAATGAATTTCAAACTTGAAACATGGAAAGACCCAATTAGATGAAATTTAGAATACGAATGGCAGAATTAAAACGTTGAAAATAGTAAATATATCTTAGCAAAGATTACCTATTTTATGTCAATTCCAATGATTGGTTAACATGGACAGTATTAGAATATTCCAAATTTAGTTATTTACTAGAAGGAAAAAGAATTATTCTTCCTTACCAAACTTTAAATGTGATTGTTCCCTTATAAAAATGAGATTTGCAAGAGCACCCTCTGCCTCCAGCACTATTCTATTAACAATAATAGTTTAATGCTTCTTTCATTGCTAGATTTATAGAATCAACATAGTGCTTTGACCACAACATAAATCTTAGCATGGAAACTTTAGGGCTTATATGTTGATCTTAATTAAAATCAACAAAAGTGTAGCAAGGTCAAAGTAAATATATGGACAACAAAGATTAAAATCAAGATAAATTGGAATCAAATTATAAGGATAGTTTGTTGGAAATTTAGACTCAAATTTATTAGTGTCTATAGATATTTTAAAAGTCTTTTTTTATGCGTAGTCATGAAGTAACATATACCTAGAAAGTCATGCCTTTTTCTAAGTGCTAGTTGATGCACTACAAATATATGTAAGAAGTCTATGTTTGTTATATAGTAATGAAATAAAAAGTTATTTATCTACCTCTCCTCTAAAATTATATATCTCTCCTCTTTCAACAAAGTGGTATCAGAGCCTTTAAGAAAGAGAGAAAAAAGTGAGTAGTAAAAAGAAAAATAATGAATGGAGGCATGTTTCATTTTTATTTTATAAAGCTCACCAAAGAGAATTATGATAATTTGTGCATTATAATTAAAGCTTTGTTGGGATCAAAAGATGCATGGGACATTGTTGAGAAGGGATTTGATCAACTGGAAAATAAGGCAGCATTGACAACTACACAAAGAGATGCTTTGCAAAAGGCAAGGATGAAAGACTAGCAAGAACTTGCTCTTATCCATGCGTGCTTGGATGAGAGTATGTTTGAGAAAATATATAACATATATATAGTGCAAAGGTGGCATGGGAGATTCTTTAAAATTCATTTAAAGTAAAAGTCAAAGTGATTAAAGTGTGTGTGTAAACCTTGAGAAGCGAGTTTGAAAATCTCAAGGTGAAAAGTTCTGAACCAATTTCAGGCAACTTCACTTGAGTATTAGCGGTTGTCAATCAAATGAGACGATATGGTAAAAAATTAGATGATAGTCGAGGAGCTGAAAAATTCCAAGGTCTCTAGACTCAAGATTTGATTATATTGTTGTGGATATCGAAGAGTTAAAGATCTAGACTCCATGATCGTTGATGAATTATTAGGATCATTGAACCTCGTGAAGAAAGGATGACTGAGGGACAACCACAAGCTCAAGTACTTCTCTCAAATTTTACTCTAAAGGATAAGGATAAAGGGAATGAAAATTCTAGGAGAGGAAGAGGCCGAGGTAAAAGTGGTGTCAGCGGGCGTGGTAATTACAAAGGAAGAGGAAGATCCGATCAAAACTTAAGCAATGATGAGAGATCAAATAAAAAACAATCACCAAGAGGACTTGGTAATGGTAATTGATCTAGAAGAGGAGATCCAATAGCTAATGTGCAATGGTACAATTATGAAATGTATGGTTATTTTGCGTCAGAATGTAAAGCTAACATACAATGTTACAATTGTGAATAATAGGGCCATTATGCATCGAATGCATAAATTCAAGTGTCAAAGAAGAAAAGGCTTATTATGCTACATGTGAAGAGAATAAAGGAGCCACTTTGTTACTCTCATGTGATGGAGGTGTAGAAAAGGATCAAGTGGCATGGTATTTAGATACAGGTGCAAGTAATCATATGATCGACAAGAAGAATCTCTTTATATCTATTGATGAAACTTTTAAAGGAAATATTTCTTTTAGAGATGGAAGAAAAGTTGTGATGACCCACCATTTTGGACGGTTTAAATCGACAATAAACCACACATGTCTCACTCAACCTATTCAAAAGGGAGACTGTCAATGAGATTTAATAAGAAAATAAGAGGAAAGAAGGAAAACAAAATACAGAATCTCGCAGCGGAATGACAAAATATAATAATCAAATAAACAGTTCATGAAGCTGTTTTACAATATACATTTGATTACACAATTTTTACAACATAATCAGAGTACAATCAACAAACATACCAAAATAATGCAGCGGAAAAATACTAATAATATAATATACCAAACTCTGTCTTCGTCCTCCAGAAATAATGTCTTCTAACATTGGAATGCTCAGGTTAACCCGAGCGTAATGAAAGGATAAAACACTCAAGTCAGAACTAAAAATTATTATGTAAGTTAAATCAATAACAAGTAAATATGAGTGTAATAGCTTTAGAGATGGTTATGGGATTTTCCATCTCCTATCAAGTGTACACGTGAGTGCGATAATTTAAGATATGTTACAGGATTTTCCACCTCCTAAGGATCCGTTAAACTATCTATATGTAGTATAATACATTATATATGTAGTGTCTATCAGTAAAGTTAAGTATTAAAATAGCGTTAAGGCTTTACATTGATCCTCCTTAACACATTTTTAAGCAGGTAGTCTATGCAGGTCCCGTAACACAACCAGTAACGTCGGTATCCAGTGAGTCCCTTATGGGTAACATACTAAAACAAAATAATAATGGGCGCGAATAAGGATAAAGAGTATAACAAAGCTCATGAGGCGAGGCCTAAGGTAGGATACTATCATTTTGCGTTTCCTAACTAGTGATAACCCCTAACGGCCCACCGTGAACATCCATCCCATAGTCAAATCAAGGTGCACCAATCAAGTCAAAATTAATAGTAATACGAATAACAGATGTCGTTAGAGGTAGCTAGCCTCATTGGTTAGGTATGGCTCCTGTTTTAGTCATTTCAAATTGACACAAGTTTCGGAGTCATCCATCATCGTTCTCTTTCTTCAAAAATAGCAAACGCCACCAATTCAACCTCTACATTCTGGATAACATTCACCACGTACACAGTTGTTAAAGTGGTTCCAATATTGACAGAGAGTATGCCAATAAGAGTTCCGGTCTCTCTAACAACCAAACGTCGTTTTTCACACCGGTTGGTTCTTTTACATTTCGAAACCGATTTATATTTGATATCAAAATATCATATCCACTTCAAAATATCCTTCATTTCAAAATCCTCGTATTTATTCAAAATATGTAAATTCCACTTGAAAATATCATTTCAAATTCCAACTTAGGTCATAACCTCATTTAACAACATTCGCATTTAAATCAACGATTTAAATATAAACATTCCAACATTGCACAGTTTGAATTTTTAGAAAATCGTTTAAAGATTTAAAACAGTTTGATATAAAGTGGTTTGAGTATTGAAAATGGTTTACATAGTAAAATAGTTTGGAAAATCTAAATAATCTAAATATTAAAATAGATAGATTTTTAAACAGTTTATATTAAAATAATTTATTTTGAAAATAGTATCAAATCAAACTGTTTCCTTCCATTTCAAAAAATCTGGACCCATGTCCAAATTTCAAATCAACAAAACTCAATTTCCAATCTTTCAATTCAATTGACTCAATTTTGACTTAGTTTCAAATCAACTTAATTTCAATTTTAATTCGAATTAACTTCAATTTTCAAAACATTCCTTTTTACTTCAAATTCGATTCAACAATTCAATTCAATGATTTAAAATTCCAATTTAATCCTTATTTTAAAGCATTTCAATTCATATCGAATTCAAGTCCAATTTCAATTTACTGATTCATACCCTTTAAATCAATTTAAACTGCATTGTTCAATTTAAGGTTCAAACTTAAAAATAATCAAATTTTAAAATTAAAGTCAAGTATCGATTATGACTTCACGTTTCAATTTTAGTTCGTTAAAACAATTTCTTTTAACCAATTTCGATTCCAACATTTCAAAGCTTGAATTAGAAATAATTCAATTCATATAAATCCACAATTTATTTTCTTTAAAACAAAATCCTTTAACCAAAATCCAAATTCAAGATTTTTAAACCATTTAATTTAACCAATCCGGTGTACGTATATAATTTTCTATCCTATGGCCAAGTGAATAGTTAATTCAGTTTTTAATTTCAGGGATGGATATATACCATTTCAATCCAAATCAAAGTGTCGTAGGTATATATCATTTCAACCTATTTCGTAATTTATTCGAAATAATTCAAATAACGGTTTATTTGATGTCACTTAATATACAGAGTGATAACAGGGATATATAAAAATAAATAAACATCCAATCATCCAAAATGTCAACAAATAAACATCCATCACAATCAACATACACACCAGCCAATAAATCACAACAATTAATTGGTTATCAGTATCAAGTATTTAACTAGCAATTCAATTTCAATATTAATTTAAATGGCAATTTAATTCAATAAAATTCAATTTCTATTAAAATGTCAACTTAAACATCAAACAGCAACCAATAACATTCTTATCGCTTCATAAATTAAATTCAACTAGCATAAGAAGATTTAGTATTGCGTGAGTGAGTTAAATCACTCATCTTTGATTTAAAGCCCATTTAAAAATCCAATAAAGGCCTGAAATTCCAATAGTCTTTAAATTCAACCAAACTAGTTTCATGTTGTCCAGAATTTTGATACGAACCCAACGGAAGAAACCGTATGTCAATCGGAGTTCGTATGAAAAAGTTATGCGAGTTAGAACATTTAAATTTTAAATTTTAATTAAAAATAAACAAGGGGCAAATATGTAAATATCACCTTCCTCTAACCCTAGACGAACCATCTCCAGGTTGAGCAAAACCCATAGCCGCCTACTTTGATTGCCTACCGCCACTACCATGGTTGCCAACTCTCTGATCCAACCTTACCATCGCTCTGCCCAGGCCATGCCGCACCCTCCCTCCATGGTCGCGCGACCCTCCGCCTTGACAGAGAATGAACCGTCGCCGTCGTTATATTTGGTGATTTCTGGCGAACTCCAGCGACGATACAAAGATCAGACCCCACTGTTGAGACCTGCTCGTCCGCCTCTACACGCCAGCGCTTCCTAATCGTCGATTGGTCGACGATCCACTGTTAAACGTGAAACCCAAGCATGAACGGCTGAGAGTGTTTCTCCAATTTCTGGACTAACGGAGCCTCCAATCGAAAAACAAATTGCAGATGCTGATTCCATTCGTCGAGAGCTTCGCGATGATATATAATTTGACAAGGTTTGAGCAGTTTGAATTTTGGAGTTTGATTTGAAATCGGTAATTAAAGATTTGAGATGTTTATCATTAGGAAGGAGCCGATGAGATAAACAAGTACGTACAGAAAATGAAAATAGAATATAAGCTGCTAGGGTTTCAAGAAAAATCAATTTATATAGACAAGGATGGAACAGGAATGGATGAACAGATCGATTTGGGTTGAAAGGATAACAAAGACCCGAAAAGCCCGTTACGTTCCCGAAATGAAAGTAGGTCATCCTATATGTCGAAATATAGGTTTTCAATATCTTTAAACTCAATGAAACTAATTTCAAACTCTAATTCTATTGTATATAGAAGTTAGCTTTTAACATCAAATTATTTTAATTAAATTCCTTTAATTTATTTCTATGCATTTCGAGCTCGCACGATCAAACGATAAGTCCGATCATTATGAAACTTGAAATCCTATAATAATTCACTATTACGGATCCGATGAAACTGGTTTGGTCGAAATTCAAGACAGTGCCCAAACAGACTAATTTTACATGTTAATTAAAACAATCTATTTTAAAAACCAATTTAATCACTTTTAAATTCTAAATTAAAAGTTTTCTATCATCATCCTTGGTTAAACAGGAATTAATAAGCTTTTAAAATGCAATTTTCCATGTTAAATCCAAGATTTAAATTATAAATTAATTTCAACGTTTAATTATGACTGTAATAAATCTTAGTTCATTATAATTTATATTACAAACAAATTCTTTTATTTTGATTTACATTCTTATTATTAAATCAACAAATACCGTATGAAATTATTAAACATAAGTTTCCATTTTATTACACTCATCACTCAACAGTTAACATCTTTTCTTCTACTAACAGTAATATTTCAATAACCTTAAATTTCAATTGATTTCCAAATTAATTTCAAAACGGATTAAATAATAAGATGATAAATAAAATTTATTATTGCAATTGATTGAAATTACATTAAGCAATTGTCAATTACATTCAATTAATATTATTAAATTATATTATAATAATTTTTTTCCGTTAAAAAATCATAAATTTTAATTTCCGATAATATTAAATTCCAAACCTTATAAATTGAATATTTTTAATTATCAAAAATACGGGTCGTTACAAATGTTGAGGTCGAACAAAGGGGTAATATTTTTATTCAAACCAAAAATAAATCACATCATTTCATTACTCAAGTCTATTATGCGCCTGCACTTGAATCAAACATATAAAGTTTGGGTCAGCTTTTGGAGAAAGATATAATATTGTGCTCAAGCATGGTGCTTTAATGATGAGAGATTCTAAAGGCGATCTAATTACCATAGTAAAAATATCTAAGAACAGAATGTTTTCTTTCCAAATCCAAACTGATTCCGTCAAATGTATAAAAGCATGTTCATCTAATCCTTCTTGGCTTTGGCACCAAAGGATGGGTCATTTAAATTTTGATAGCTTGAAGATATTAATCAAAGAGAAAATGGTGTATGGTTTGCCTTCCATTGATCGTCCACAACAATTATGTGAAGGGTGTCTTTACGGCAAAAAATACAGAAATAGCTTTCCAAGGAGTCATTTTCAAGGGTTACAATGCCTCTAGAATTGGGTTATGCTAATATTTGTGGTCCTATAAATCCACCTTCTTTTGGTAAAAATAGGTCCTTTTATTGTTCATTGATGACTATAGTTAGAAGACCTAGGTGTATTTTTTGAAACAAAAGTCAAAAGCTCTTGATATGTTCAATAAATTCAAGGCAATGGTAGAAAAATAAGTGAATATTCAATTAAGGCTTTGAAAACTGATCATGGTGATGAATTTATTTCAAAGCAATTTGATGTTTCTGTGAATCTCGTGGCATTCGAAGATTCTTGACTGTTCCATGGTTACCTCATCAGAATGGTATAGTGGAGCGAAAGAATAGAATCATTCTTGACATGGCAAGAAGTATGTTGAAGAGTAAATACATGCCTAAAGAATTTTGGGCTGAAGCTATAATTTGCTCAGTTTATCTATACAAAAGGTGTTCTATAGGAAGTTTGCAAAAATCTACACCGTAGAAGAAATGGAGTGGAAAGAAGCCAACTCTTTCTCATCTAAGATTTTTTGGTTGTATTGCTTATGTACATATTCCATATGAAACAAGAATTAAATTGAATGATAAAAGTGAGAAGCTTGTGTTTGTTGGATATGATGCAAAAATTGTTGGAATTGGACCAGCCTGCAGTGGAAGTTATGAGTGAATTTCAAAAAAAATCCCTTATCGTATCAACATTTGGGCCTATGAAGTCTAGTTTATTTAGAACATTTCTAAATTTTATTTAAATAAAATCTCTTATTTTATTTAAATTTATAAACTATAGATACTTCTATTTAATTTATATTTTAATACATATAAATATACACATATGTATCATATACATATATGTATGTGTGTGCATGTGTAACACGTAAGCCCATGCATGGTATAACATACATATGTATAGATGTTGGGATTTACATTGTAAGGGACACGTTAGCTCATCCGATATGTATTGCATGTTGTCCAGATATATGTATTTATTTAAACTTGTTACTTATGTAAATATTGAATATATATGTATATGCATATGCATATGCATATGTATAAACTTCAAAAAATATCTTAAACTTCAGAAATATATATGTATATGTATATGTTAATTTTTGTTTAAATAATTTTATGTATATGAAAATATATATATATATAATCATATTTATCTATATGAATATATATATGTAATATTATTAACATATATATGCGCATATTATTATAATATGTATTAAAATAATATATATACACACATAATATATTTTTTTAAATTATGAACCAAATATAATGTATATCTATAATGAAAAAATAAAATAAAAAATTTATTTTATAATATATATACATATTAACATATTTATAATATCTAGAATATATATATATGTATTTATGTATGTATGTATATTAATTAACAAAATGATTTTTTTTATAGTTTTAGATCATAAGTACAGCACTATAAAAATTTATTATTAATTTTATTATTTAAAAGATATATATTAGCTGATATTTTACTTGAAAATAGATAAAATATTTACGAAATATTTTCAAATTTTAAAGTTTCAAAAAATAACAAATGATATTTTGAAATTATAAAAAATTTCCATAATTATTTTCGGTTACCCATTTTTTATTAATTAATTTTTTTAGCCATAAATTGTAATAATTTTTAAAAATAGCAAAATTGATTTTTTTTTTAACATTCATTTCCTGGCAGAGAGTTTTTCTTATGATAAAATAATTTTATAAAGTTTAAAAACAAATTTTTGATATGTATTTTATTTTATATGATTTAATTAGATAGTATACTGATTTAAAAAATATTAAATAATAATAAATAATTATCAAAAATATTTTGTAGCTATCGAAAATTATTATTACTATAAATATACGTGTATAAAATTATATTATCAATTATTACCATAGAATGATACTATAATTAAATATGAACCATATATATATATATAATTAAAAATATATGTGTGTGTATATAATAATAATAATAAAATAATATTATTATATTTAAAATTTCAGATGTACATATCTGGCATATATATAATTTTTTAAGTAAATACATACATATAACCATTCTTGATTATAAAAACAACAATACATATAAGAATCTCACCTAACTAACGATATATATATCTGAAATATTAATCAGAAATCATATTCTATAATACAATGAATAACATACCTAAGATTCAATGCCTTGTAGCACACCTTGTAATAATGAATTCTCTCCTCTTATAAGCTTTTCGATTCTGTAAACTTCTAATCCTTGAACCGTTGACATTTGACTATCGTATAGTAATTGATCTTGAATTGATTTGAGCTATATAATTGGACTCCTAGGGATTGAAGTCAGCCAGCAATAGAAGATGGGAATGGTAGTAAAAAGTTATTTTCAATTTGAGTTAGAGGTATTTAAATAGTTGATGATAGTGGATCTCATCTCATATAAGTTCTCTCTCAGTTTGAGCTAACCCAAACCCTATAACCCTAACCATTTTGAGCTATCCCTTTTAGCTCTTATGTCAGCCAAAAATAGTCACCCATCATTGTGGGTCAAGATCCCATTTAAGCCTGTAGAAAATATTATTTAATTAAATCTAATTTAATTGCTTATCGATATCGTATATCGATCGATATATTTATACCTATTATAGATATATTTAATAATATTTATTCCTCAAATCATAATCAAAATTCTATAATTAATATTTCATAAATATTAATAAATTTAATTAATTTATAACAATTATAAACTAGTTAAACCGTTTAGTCAAAAGAGAATTCATCATTTCGGTTCTGTGACTCGTCGGGTGTAAATTTGGTCAGAGATTAATATCGAAGAATTTAAATGTTAACGTTTACACATCACTTAGTAGGTAGTGTGACATTTTGGCCAAATTTATTTTTTATTTGTTTTTGTTAAAATCTAATTTTACTTTAACTAAGCGATACCCGGTTATGACTTTTTTTAACAACAATTCTCTTCGTCAAAACCATATAACTTTGAACTTATGGAATTTGGTAATGATAAAAATTCCAATATCGTTCATATTCAACTCTATAGTGCAAACATAAAGTCTTTGGTTCAATAATAACATTTATTATTAACTGAACTGCTCTGACTAGAGATTTTGACTTTGAGTTGACTTGAGTTGACCGTGATACTAACCTCATAAAAACGAGGAGATGAATCCTCTCTTGAATAATGTTTCACTTTCAATACTTCCACTCGATCCAACAATAGCCACTCAGTGGACGTTGTGTCATGATTTGACTATAATCAAAGCGGAGCTTTCATATTGAATATCTACGGTATTCTCAAGTCGAGAGAACCGTGTAAATCAATCACATCAATATTTTTTGTTTGAGCTTAGTTATATTAAACAACAAAAAACTATAAAGTGGGTCATTTCAAGGTTATCCAATAACTATCAGTACGTGACCCCTAAGTGCTTCCAACATTCATGAGTAATACACTCCCTAACATTTGGAGAGGGTTACGTACTCTAGTCTCAACGGATACATCTATATCCAATCTCAATGCAATTTGACTAGAAACATTTAAAATGGTATATTTGTTTTCACTGTGATAAATTACTCATGATTACAACACTTTGTAACTATTATCATAGAACATATAATTTATGGATTTTCAATTAAATATACTTTTAATTAGATTGATTAATTAACATAACACATTATATCAAGTATATAATAGAAAGAAAACACTTTTTCTTTCTAACAAGATTGGTTATCGAGTAAGATATATGTAACAAATTACATAATTGTCCCTAGAGCATACCCCTAACTCTATCAAAATCCAAAGATTATAAGGTATATGATCCAAAGAAAAAGAAAACTGTTATTAACCGAGATGTCAAATTTGATGGAAATGACTCTTCGAATTGGGAAAATCAAAATGAAGACTATAATTTCTTTCATTGGCTTAGTGATAAATCTAGTCAAACAGAAGGTAATAAGCATCCACATTCTCCTCCAAACACTCCAACACTAGTTCCAACACCAATTCATGATGATCATGATACACCAAGTTCTTATAAAAGAACTCCAATGATAAGAAGCCTTGATGATGTAGCTCAGACCGGAGATGAAGGCATAAGTCGTAGGCGACTTATGGAAGGAGCTATGGGTCATCTACGAGTTAAGAAAACAGGCATGAGTCGTGACCGACTCAACTGGGGTGAAGGCATAAGTCGTAACCGACTTAAGGAGGCGGTGATGAGTCGTCTCCGACTCAACTGGAAAAACAAAGGGGAAGTTGCTTCGAGGTTGCGACTTAACGAAGCGGATTTAAGTCGGCACCGACTTAAGGAAGGTGATGAGTCGGCACCGAGTTACAAGGCACAAGTGTTAAGTCGACCCCGACTTAAGAAAAGTGATAGGTCGGCACCGAGTTACGACTTATTTAAGTCGGTCGAAATTTTAAAGTCGCGAAAGCCTGATGCCGTTGGATGATCTGCCGAGTTAACCTCCACCATTGGTTCCTTTGAGTCGCCGCATGTTTTTAAGTTGCTGAAGCTGTTGCCGTTGATCTTTATGCCGAGTTAATCTGGACCGCTATTCTTAAGTCGTTAATAGTTGAGTCGTGTAGAGTTGTAAGTCGGCAACGACTTAAGGAGTTGTCTGTTGTATTCTGTTGTAAGTCGGTATGTTGTAACTAGTAGGGCTTAAGTCGTGTACGACTTATGTTGAGTCGGAGGCTTTGATAAGTCGGAACCGACTTAGTACTTGTAATATTTTTAAGCTTTCTGAACTGTGTTGTAAATAATGCGACTTATGTTAAGTCGGCGAGGTTGATAAGTCGGTTGCCGACTTATGACTTGTACTTTTCCTGTTGCGGTGTGTTGTAGCCTATAAATAGGCAAGTGAAGTCATTTGTAAAGGTTGATTTTTGAATAAAATTCTCTTTTGATTGCTTTGTGCTTTCATTCAAATTGGTAGTTGAGTGTAATCTCCTATCTCCTCTTTCGGATAATCGAGTGCGCTCGATTCAACGATTGTAGAAGCCGATTCGCGGAATCAAGTGCGCTTGATCAACGCTTGAAGAATTGAAGATCTTCGAACCCGGTATCGTGCGCGATCAACGAGTTCAGGATAACTAGAATTTGGTATCTTCGGATCAACGAATTTGGGCATTTCAGCATTCATCAATCCATCGACTGCTACTTTCACCGATCTACATTGTTTTGAATTATCCGCTGCGTCAGTTTTGGTATCAGAGCTTGTTCGAGCCAATCATAGCTAGATCGAGACTTGGACCCTAATCATTTGAAGAGATTTGAAGTTTGAAGAGAAGACGAGTGCTTGAAGTGTTAAACCGTGGCCGAGAGGAAGAAGAATCATCATTATCAAAGATTGAAGTTCGGATTTGCATTGGAGGCCGAAACTTTGTCCATCGTGTTCATCGCGATTTGCTACAAAGTGGAAGTTTTCGATCCGTTTCATTTTGGATCAAAATCCGGAAAGTGTTTGAATTTGAAGTGTTGAAGAATTTGTAAAGTTTTCAAGTATGCCGCCAAGAAGAGCTAATCGCCACCAAAACGTAGAAGCTTTATATCGAAGAGAAGAGGCTGATGAGATGGAGCAAAGAATCAATGAGAATTTTAGTGAGAAGCTTAATGAAGGAATTGGCCGATTAGAGAAGCTTATGACGGAGATGAATCAAAATCGGAGAAGGGATTCACCAGAATCTAACCATGGGGGTAGTAGAGTCTCGCCACATTCTAATCAAGACCGAAGTATTGAAAATGATCAAGGATGTGGGAGGAACGTGAATGATCGTGAACGGAGGAATGTAGATAGAAGGGATGATGGTGGAAGGCGTAATGGTAGTAGAGATGTTGGTGGTCAGAATCGACATCGTTATGCATCTGATTTTGAAGAGGAGTATGATGGTGGTAGCATTCAAGGAAGAGGTCAAGGAAGAAATTACTCTGAGTATGATCACAAGTGGGAGTCGGGGATGAAGACTGAAATTCCTGAATTCAAAGGTGGTATGCAAGCAGAGGAGTTTCTAGACTGGGTAGCTAATGTTGAGGAGATTTTTGACTTCAAAGAAGTTCCAGAACATCGTAGAGTGAAGTTGGTTGCTACGAGGCTGAGAGGTAGAGCTTTGGCATGGTGGCAGCAAACCAAGCTTACACGTGAACGTATGGGGAAGTCAAAGATTGAATCTTGGGAGAAGATGAAGAAATTGATGAAAGCAACGTTCTTACCCTACAATTATCAATCTTTGATGTATCAACGTTTGCAGAACTTGAGGCAGGGCACAAAGACAGTTAATGACTATGCTGATGAATTCTATCAACTTATTGCAAGAAATGATATTATGGAAACAGAAGAGCAGCTGACATCTAGATTCATTGAGGGATTGAGAATGCAGATTCAGGATATGGTTAATATGTTCGATCCAAGATCTGTGGCAGAGGCACATCAGAAAGCATTGGCTTGGGAAAAACAAGGGAGACGAGGAAGTGGTGTGTTTACTAATTCTAGCAATCAAGCAAAGAATGTTGGAGGAAGTTCTAATGTTTCCAAACCTATCAGTAGACCAGTGTTGAAGGAGGTTGAGAAAGCAAAGGTTAACAATGGTTTCAAATGTTACAATTGTCAGGAATTGGGTCATAAAAGCAGTGAGTGTCCAAAACCAAAGAAGAGAACCATGATTGCAGAAGTTGACGATGAGGATGTTGATGAAGATTGTTCTAATCCAGCTGAGGAGGATGAGCAGGATATTGCGTCAGGAGACGAAGGTTGTAACCTAATGCTGAGGAGATCGTGTTTAACACCGAAGCAGGAAGAAGCTAGTTGGTTGAGGAGTAATATCTTTCAGTCAACATGTACTATTCTGGGGAAGGTGTGTAAGTTTGTGATTGACGCAGGAAGCTGTGATAATATCATTTCAACCGAAGCTGTGACAAAGTTGAAATTGAAGACAGAGAAACATCCGAGTCCATACAAGTTAGCATGGTTGAGAAAAGGAGGAGAAGTGAAAGTGGATAGACGAGTTCGTGTACCATTCTCTATTGGGAAGAAATACAAAGATGAAATATGGTGTGATGTAGTAGAGATGGATGTTTGTCATTTATTATTGGGAAGACCATGGCAGTATGATCGAGCAGTACTACATGACGGTCGGACCAATAGCTATAGTTTTATGTTTAAAGGCACGAAGATTATCTTAGTTCCGAAGAAGAGATCACAAGAAGAAAGTAAGTCAGAAGAAATTGAAGAGCTGAAAACTTTGTTATCTTTGAAGGAGTTTGTGAAGGAAGTAGAGGAGGAACCTGAAGTGTTTTTATTGATTGGGCATGAGAGCAGTGAAGAAGTTGAAATTCCTGAAGAAGTTAAACCAGTTTTGAAAGAATTTGATGACGTATTTCCAGAGGAATTACCAACGGAGTTGCCACCGTTGAGGGACATACAACATCAGATAGATCTTGTTCCAGGTGCTGTATTGCCACACCGACCACATTATCGAATGAGTCCGAAGGAACATGAAGAATTGCGGAGGCAAGTAGAGGAATTGCTTGAGCAGGGGCGTGTGCAGGAGAGTCTGAGTCCTTGTGCTGTACCAGCTTTATTGGTACCCAAGAAGGATGGGACGTGGAGGATGTGCACTGACAGTCGAGCATTGAATAAGATTACTGTGAGATATAGATTTCCAATGCCGAGGTTGGATGACTTGTTAGATCAAATAAGCGGAGCTACTATCTTTTCGAAGATTGATTTGAAGAGCGGATATCATCAAATTCGTATCAGACCAGGAGATGAGTGGAAGACTGCTTTTAAAACCAGGGAGGGTCTATACGAATGGTTGGTCATGCCATTTGGTTTATCCAATGCACCAAGTACTTTCATGAGGGTGATGAATCAGATTTTTCGACCGTTCATTGGGAAATTCGTGGTGGTGTATTTCGACGATATTCTTATTTACAGTGGGAGTTCAGAGGAACATCTGAATCATCTTAGAGAAGTGCTGATGGTACTGAGACAAGAACAATTTTATGCTGCTACGAAGAAATGCGTGTTCATGACGCACAGTGTTTTATTTCTGGGGTATGTTGTTTCAGAGAAAGGAATACAGGTTGACCAAAGTAAAGTTGAGGCGATCAGAAATTGGCCGCAACCCAAGACGATAACGGAAGTTCGTAGTTTTCACGGGTTGGCTTCATTCTATCGAAGGTTTATACCACACTTTAGTAGTGTGATGGCACCTGTTACAGATTGCATGAAAGGTAAACAGTTTGCATGGACAGAGGAAGCAGGGAGTGCTTTTGGGAAGATCAAGGAATTGCTGACGTCTGCACCAATTCTAGTATTACCTGATTTTCAGCTAGTGTTTGAACTACACACTGATGCATCCAAGGTTGGAGTTGGAGGAGTGTTGAGTCAGAAGGGACGTCCAATTGCCTATTTCAGTGAGAAGTTGTCAGGAGCGAAGATGCGATACAGTACATATGATGTGGAGTTTTATGCTGTTGTACAATCTATCAAACACTGGAGACACTATCTATTTCAGAAGGAGTTTGTTCTTTACACTGATCATGAAGCGTTGAAGCACTTACAAGGGCAAGACAAGATTTCAGCGAGACATGCATCGTGGATTGCATATCTGCAACAGTTTACTTTCGTTGTGAAACACAAGTCAGGGGTGACGAATCGAGTGGCTGATGCTTTAAGTAGAAGGAGTCATTTGTTGACAACAATGAAAGTTGAAGTGACAGGATTTGAATTATTACCGGAATTATTTGTTGAAGATCCTTACTTCATGAAGTTTGTTGATAAAGTCAAGGAGGGAAAGACGGATGAGTTTTTGATGGTAGATGGTTTTCTTTTTAAAGGAAGTCGATTGTGCATACCGGAGGGTAGTCTGAGAATGAAGATTATCAAGGAGTTACACGAAGAAGGGCATGTTGGAAGAGACCGTACCTTACAGTTAATTTCACAATCCTACTTTTGGCCATCGATGAGGAAAGAAGTGGAGAGGTTTGTGGAGCGTTGTCATATTTGTCAGGTTTCGAAAGGAACTGCGACTAATGCTGGTTTATATATGCCATTACCTGTACCAAGTAAACCATGGGTTGATGTGAGTATGGACTTCGTGTTGGGATTACCGAGGACACAACGTGGTAACGATTCCATATATGTGGTGGTTGACAGATTTTCAAAAATGGCACATTTTATCGCTTGTAAGAAGACGGCAGATGCGGTTCATGTTGCTCAATTGTTTTTCAAGGAGATCTATCGACTTCATGGATTGCCAGAATCTATTGTGTCGGATAGAGATACTCGATTTCTGAGTCATTTTTGGTTGAGTTTGTGGAAAATGGTGGGAACAAAGCTGAAATTTAGTAGTGCTTATCATCCGCAAACTGATGGACAAACGGAGGTGGTTAATCGATCGTTGGGAAACTTGTTGAGGTGTCTTGTTCAAGATAATCTGAAGAGTTGGGATGTGAAGTTATGCCAAGCAGAATTTGCTCATAATCATGCGGTGAATCGAAGTACTGGGTTCAGTCCGTTCCAGATTGTTTATTCAAATTTACCGAAGGGACCGTTAGATTTAACGATGATACCACACTCGAAGGGGACATTTAAGAAGGCTGCTGATTTTGTTGAAGGGCTGACGGAGTGTCATAAAATCGTTCAAGAACGATTAGAGAAAGCAAATGAGAAATATAAACGAGCTGCAGATTTGAAACGACGAAATGTTGAGTTTAACGAAGGAGATTTGGTTTATGCAGTATTAACAAAAGATCGTTTTCCAGTGGGCGCTTATAACAAGTTGAAAGCCAGGAAAATTGGTCCGGTGGAAGTTGTGAAACGAATCAATGAAAATGCTTATAAACTAAAGCTGCCGGATGATGTGTATACGTCTGACGTATTCAATGTTAAGCATCTCGTACCATATCATGGGGATGAGTTTGTTGGGGATGAAGAGTGTGCAAATTCGAGGTCGAATTTCTCTCAACATGGGGAGGATGATGTAGCTCAGACCGGAGATGAAGGCATAAGTCGTAGGCGACTTATGGAAGGAGCTATGGGTCATCTACGAGTTAAGAAAACAGGCATGAGTCGTGACCGACTCAACTGGGGTGAAGGCATAAGTCGTAACCGACTTAAGGAGGCGGTGATGAGTCGTCTCCGACTCAACTGGAAAAACAAAGGGGAAGTTGCTTCGAGGTTGCGACTTAACGAAGCGGATTTAAGTCGGCACCGACTTAAGGAAGGTGATGAGTCGGCACCGAGTTACAAGGCACAAGTGTTAAGTCGACCCCGACTTAAGAAAAGTGATAGGTCGGCACCGAGTTACGACTTATTTAAGTCGGTCGAAATTTTAAAGTCGCGAAAGCCTGATGCCGTTGGATGATCTGCCGAGTTAACCTCCACCATTGGTTCCTTTGAGTCGCCGCATGTTTTTAAGTTGCTGAAGCTGTTGCCGTTGATCTTTATGCCGAGTTAATCTGGACCGCTATTCTTAAGTCGTTAATAGTTGAGTCGTGTAGAGTTGTAAGTCGGCAACGACTTAAGGAGTTGTCTGTTGTATTCTGTTGTAAGTCGGTATGTTGTAACTAGTAGGGCTTAAGTCGTGTACGACTTATGTTGAGTCGGAGGCTTTGATAAGTCGGAACCGACTTAGTACTTGTAATATTTTTAAGCTTTCTGAACTGTGTTGTAAATAATGCGACTTATGTTAAGTCGGCGAGGTTGATAAGTCGGTTGCCGACTTATGACTTGTACTTTTCCTGTTGCGGTGTGTTGTAGCCTATAAATAGGCAAGTGAAGTCATTTGTAAAGGTTGATTTTTGAATAAAATTCTCTTTTGATTGCTTTGTGCTTTCATTCAAATTGGTAGTTGAGTGTAATCTCCTATCTCCTCTTTCGGATAATCGAGTGCGCTCGATTCAACGATTGTAGAAGCCGATTCGCGGAATCAAGTGCGCTTGATCAACGCTTGAAGAATTGAAGATCTTCGAACCCGGTATCGTGCGCGATCAACGAGTTCAGGATAGCTAGAATTCGGTATCTTCGGATCAACGAATTTGGGCATTTCAGCATTCATCAATCCATCGACTGCTACTTTCACCGATCTACATTGTTTTGAATTATCCGCTGCGTCACTTAATGACATGCAGACACTAATGAGATCGATGATTCTGCTCTCTATTGTCTTTCAGCAGGATCAGAGTCCATAGACTTTGAAGATGCAATGCAATACAAAAAGTAGAGATCGACTATGGATGAAGAGATGAATGTAATTTAAAAGAAGTTCCTGGGAATTATCAAAACTTCCACAAGGAAAGAAAGTTGTAGGAGTGAAGTGGATTTACAAAATCATAAGGAACGCAGATGGAGAGGTGGACAAATTCAAAGCTTTACTTGTCACGAAAGGATTCAGCCAACAGTATGGAATAGACTATAATGAAGTTTTTGCACCACTATCCCATTTGGAGAAAATTTGATTGATTATTTCATTGGCTGCTCAAAAGAAATAGAAAATTTTCAAATGGATGTAAAATCATACATAACATAGAATTAAAGTATTTGAAGTCTCAAGATCAAGTTGTTGATATATTTACAAAGACTTTAAAGTTTGAAGATTTTGTAAGATTAAGAGAAAGGGATGGAATAATTAAAATTTGAGTTAAAGAGGAGTGTTGGAAATTTAAATTCAAAATTATTAGTGTCTATTGGTATTTTAAAAGCCTTTTTTGTTATGTGAGGTCTATGTCTATTTATGAAGTAACATATATCTAGAAAGTCGTGTCTTTTTCTAAATGCTAATTGATGCACATGCTAATTAATGCACTATAAATATATGTAAGAAGTCTATGTTTGTTATGTAGTAATGAAATAAAAAGTTATTTATCTACCACTCCTCTAAAATTATATATCTCTCCTCTTCCAGCATAGTTATATTTTCTGCAATTCTCATCAAACCAAGATAAATAAATTAATCATATTTAACAAATGAGAATAAGTAAAATAGTAAATAGTATTATACAACTCATTAAGCTTTAATAGTAGCCAACTGCATGTGATGAACATGGTTTTTATAGCTAGGGTATGAAATATATAATCTCGGTCAAATAAAGCATTGGCATTGTAGTGTAGAAGGCGAGGTTTAAAGGAACACTAAATAAATTAAGATATTGCTTATGACGTAAATACAATAACTTGAAGTTTCTTATATTATTTCTTTAAGTATCACCGTATATCTCATAGAAGTATATATCTGTCGATTAGCATTATCCATTTGGAAGAGTGTATGTGTGTCCATCCATTTAATTTTATACCAAATTTAAGTTTGTGGACTTTATTTTTAAGCTAAGGAAAGCAAAGTAAATTTATTACTAAGTTGCAATTTTTATTAGAGGGACCTTCAAATGTAAATAATTCATGTCAATGAAGTAGCTAGCATCGAACAACATTTTATAGTTTGGATACACAAATAAACTTTATGTTAAAAGTCTAAAGGGCAACCAAATTATTTTCAATGCAAGTTTCAGTTGCAACCATCCACATTAAATAGTTAAAGTGAAAAATGAACAAATAGAGTAAGATTATTAAGTGCATTGTTGAATTTCTATGGATAAGTTAATATAACACACAAAGTTGATTATAATTACCACATACCCTTACCTTTCCCTGTTGGTTTTCTAGAAAAAATTATTTAAGAAGTCTTTTGTGCTAGTGCTATGGAATATGAATCGCTTCATGCTACTACCTTGGTGTTGACTAATAAAAACTAATGTTTTGTACCTATTGCTTCAGGTAATGGTTGAAGGATCCAATCAGAGCAACATATTAATAGTTATACACTCGATTACATCAACAAAAAACTATAATTTGCAATAAAGAGATGTTACCTAATGACCAAAAGAAGTTTCATATTTCTGTTGGTTGATGAAATGGTTTAAAGGCTCAAACAAAGAAATTAATTGAGATGATGTGACGACACACCTTTCTGAACCCTTGGAACGACACTTAATACATCCTCGGTATTCGTGTGTCATCGCACAAGCATCTGAAAGACGAGTTGTCATGGGGTGAAATAAAAGAACATAACATAACAGAAATCTCACAATGGAACGGTTATATATAATATAACGCTAAGATATACTCTTTAACGGTGAGTTAACAGAGTTACAATAGAAGTACTTTCATCAGTCTAGGTAGCTATAACAACCTACATTTACACTTGCTGATATATATGTCATACATAAAAAAATATAATAGCGGAAATAAATAGCTAGATAGATAAGGAGACTTCTGCTCGACCACTATCTTCAAAGAGCCCAAAGAAACCTGCTACTCCTAAACTACTTAAATATAAATGAGTACCCGAGAGTTTAGAAAAAACTAACAACTCATGTCAAACAATAAGTCTAGTATGAGTAAACTCCAAAATAAAAATGGAAACCACCAACAACATGTGAGACCATGCCACCAAAACACAGAATGAGTTTTCCCTCATGTATAAAACATCCAACCAAAATGAATGAATATGAATAATTAAACATCGCAAAGAGCGCTAGACTCTTTCTGATGCAATTAAGGAAACAATTCAAAGATTTGAATCAAACAAAGAGAATGAAAATTTTCCAAAATGACTATATCGAAAGTATACCTCTAGAAAATATACTTGAGAACTACAACGACTCTCAGAAAATGTACAAGCCGGACCCCGCCAATCTTACCAAGTATTCGAGTATTTCACATCTCCGCGCACATAAAACTAAATCCAATCTAGAGTAGATATGGAGATACCCTAATGGGAGCAACTCCACATAGCTTGACGTCCACTCACTCTTTGGTTCTAGTCATTTTCGATAAATGCTCAAATGAGTAACAAATCATCTTAGGTTGATGAACACAAAGAAGATAACAGAATCAATAGTCAATAAATCAACTATCGAGAATAATTAATATGATCGTATATGGAAATTAAATCTCAGGCCCATACCACTACTCATTGATTTCAAACTTGTACTATCTCTCGATTGAAAAAGAAGCCGGACAAGTTAAGGTAGTGCTACCTTTAAGCCTTGCCTTGACGACATTTTTAACCTTCGAGATAGAAATGAGTTTCCATACCTCGACATTTAGTGCTAAGAATATGACTAAATCCTTTTCATATAAGCGATATCATTTATGTAAATTAATTTTTTTATCTTTTCCAAAACCGAATCAAACTTTTAAACTATTAAAAACTGAACTTGTTCTTGGTCTTCACATCACAAAACATTTGTAAAACACATTTAAATTTTTTGGAAATAAGTGAAAAATATCCATATTAGATCTCAGGAAGAGAAAAATAAGTTAGAACCATTTTTATAAAAATTAAAAAGGTGTTGCAAAAAGTACCGCTAAATAGTATTGAAAATTTCTTTAAATCGATCTCTTTCTAAATGTAAATTTTTCCAAAAATTTTCAAAGTATGGATACTTTATTTTATTTTTAGAACAACAAACTATTAATCTAGTATGCATTCGCCAAACTTAGAGGGTTTTGAAATCAAATAATTACATTTAAAAATTCTTTAAAACCTTGACTTTTTAGAAAATCGATAAAGAAAAATCCATTTTTAACTTTCAAAGATATTTGTTTTAGGGGTTCTAACTTTTTCTGAGCATAGCATTTTTGTATTAAAAGTGCAAAAACACGACTAAATATTCGTTTTGTAAAACCCAAGTACGAGACCAACAAAAAGATTTTCAAAAGAGATGATATTTTCAAAGTATCGATATAGCGATAGTCGTTATATGGACACTTTCATAAAACATTATATATGTTGTAACGACCCGTATTTTTAACCATTTTAAATTATTAAATTTAATATAATTATCGAACAAAAATAGTTAGAAATAAAATTTAATGATTATTAATGTAATTTATTAGATATGAACTTCCATAAAATTTTAAATAACAAAATTCAATATGATAAAAGATGATAACTTATATTAGAAAGTAAATTAAATGATATTAAATTGTAAGTAGTTGATAACATAAATTGAAATGATCAATGTCAAGTAAATAAAGAATCGAATGAATGTTATTTAAAAGTAAAAGCATAAGTTTATTTATATGAAATTCTACATATTGAATGTGTTTATAATCAATAGTTGAAATTAAATAATAAATGTTGAATTATTTAAATGAAAATAAAATAATTATTTGATAACTAAAATTCATTTGAAATCTAATATTGAAATTTATTGAAATTATAATATTGGAATTCATCGAAAGTAGATTATTGAAATACTGTAAATAAAGAAGTGTAGCATAATGTAATCTATGTATTTAATGTAAAAATAGGCATTTATGTATTGAATCAGAATGAACATTTTCATTTATCAAATGATATTTGAAATGATATATATGTGTGTGTGTGTGTGTATGTCTTATTTGACTATGATTATAATTATATTAAAGAGTGTAGTAGTTATTTTATTATTGGAATTCGTTTTAAAAGTTAAATTTTATAAGTTAAATAACTTATATTTCAAATATAATGATTTATTGGTAATTAAATTATTAAATTTAATTTTTGAAATTGCTTAAATAACTGAATCTTGAATTTAATATGAATGAAAATGATTTCAAAAGTTGATTTAAATTTTATTTAAACAAGAATGAAATTATTAACTTTTAAATTTGAATTTAAAAATGATTAGATCGATTTTGGAAATTTCTCGTTTTAATTAACGTGTAAAAATAGTCTTTTGGTCACTGCCTCGGATTTCGATGAAACTAGTTTCATCGGATCCGTGATAGTGAATTATTATAGGATTTAAGTTTCGTAGCGATCAGACTTATCATTTGGTCGTGCGAGCTAGAAATGCATCGAATTTATTTTTGAAACTTTAATTAAAATAATTTGATTTTGAAAAGCTATCTTCTAAATGTGATTGAATTGGCTCCCGATATATGTTCCATTGTGTTCGGAATAGGGGTATAACAAATAGAAAGCCAGACGACACGCTTCGTTTGGAGTTCGAAACTTTCATAGATGAATAGTGCCGCGAAATTTTCTATATAAGGATTTGAAGTTTTCATTTTTACAAAACCTTAGTCTAAGAAGCTTCAGCCGCTTCCTTTTAAATTTTCAACGGCTGAAATTTTATTTCCTTCTTCCTCATTTTCTCCCAGTCCATTCACAATCTCGACTTGACTTCAACTAAGAAAATGTCGGGCTCGACGAGCTCTACATATCGTGAGATTGGATCGTGGCGAAGGGGTTCGAACTCGCCAGAATCGAGACCTATAGGGGACTCGGTCGAGGACAGTTTATGGACGAAGAGGAGTGTCGTGGGAGGTGAAACTTCTATGTAACATCCCGTATATTTGGACCATTTAAATTGACAATAATCCACACTTGTCAACTTAAATAATACAAAACACAGAACATTATGGGATTATAAGTACATAAATGTAAATGAGAATCAATACAACATCACAGACTCAGAACAGTCACAGAATAATGCAGCGGAAAATACATCGTCATAATAGTAGTACATGAAGCTACTACAGAAAATACAACAATGTCTCAACATAAAGCGACTGAAAAGAGATACAAGACGTCCAATACATAAGTACATCAAATACAGAAAATAAAATGATATAGATAAAAGCTAAGCCTTCAGCATCTTCGACCAACCTTGACCAGCAACGGAATATCTTCAGGCTGACCCGAGCATATGCAAAAGAAACACTCGAGTCAGGACTCAAAATCTTATACAGGATAATCAATGCATATAATAAAGTCCATAACTCAAAGGTGAATATAAACATCATTAAGGGATCGATAAACTACCTACAGAATACGCTAAATAGATAATGTCTAATCCATAAAGTAAGATATCAAAATAGGGTTAAGCAGGGCCCATACACCTCTTAACCTGTTTATTCCCAAAAGCATATACAAGACCATAGTTTCCCCAAAACCGGAAGTCACCAGAAGGCAATCCATATACTAAAGGTACAAATCAAAATCGTAGTGGTCTCGAATAGGATAATCAGTATGACAAGGTACATGAGGCGATACCAACTAGGATACTAGTAGTTGCGTGATCCGGACTGATGTTGGGCATAGCAGCTACTATCCCAACACCGCGAAACAACACTCCCAAATCAAGGGGTGCACCCAAATCGAATCACAAAAGTAATAGATAAGGTATCGAAGAAGTGTGTCTGCTAGAGGTAGCGAACCTCAATGGCCCGGCGCGGCTCCTGTTTTAGTCATGTCAGGGGTCATCCAAAATCGTTCTCTTTCTTCAGTCAACGCGTTCATCAAAACCATCCACTTCATTCTGGATCAACACTTCGCGTATATTAGTTATTAAAGTGGTTTTCGGTATCGACAGAGAGTATGTCCATAATCCGATCCCGGACTCTTTAATAACTACGTATTAATTACCCAACAGTCAACTTTTTATTAAAGTTAAAACAAATCAAATCCAAAGGTCAAGTTGCAAATTTGACTTCCAAATTTGTTATTTCAAAATTCGATTCGTTTTAATTACAAAATCATATTCCGAAAAGAAATTTTAGTTCAAGCCCTTTAGTTATCAAAATTTAAGTATTCATGTTAAATCAACATTTCACTTATTAAATCAACTCAAATTTATGGATTACATGAAATAGTCAATCTTAGTTCAGCTAATTAAATCAAGTTTTATTCTTTAAATCCGTATTTACATTCCTAGGTTCGTTACTATAATAATTTCATTTACTACATTCACTTTGTAAAACTTCGTTTATTTATTTATCAAAACTCGAAATTAAATCACTTTATCTTCTAACCTATTTACTTCTTAAATCTCATTTCGATTAACTTCGTCAAATACTTTGTTTAAATAAATAAATTTACAAATCCGTTTCAATTCATTTCATTAATTCGTTCTCATTTATTTCAATTTATTTCTTTATTCCAACAAATCTAATTTATTTAATTCGAAAAATCCATTTTATTTATTTCAAACAAGTTCATTTATTTCATTCAATAAAATCATTTATTTACTTCCCAAACAAATTTATTTGATTCAATAAAATCAATTTATTTATATTTCAAACAAATTTATTTATTCAACTCAATAAAATCATTTATTTATATTTCAAAACAAATTTATATATTCAATTCAATAAAATCATTTTATTTGTATTTACGTTGCCAAATTACAATACAGTTTTCTAAGTTCGTTCCATAATTTCGAATAAGTCTCAATTTCAAAATGTTCTTTGTTGACCGTTCGATTTCTTATTTAAATTATCTATCCTAGGCCAATTCATTCAATTGGGTATTTATCATTTCAACCCGATTACATTTAAACTTAAATTCAAAACATACAAAGGGAACTTGCAGTGTGATAGCAGGGATGGTGTCAAAGTAAATAAACAAGCAATAGCATCCATTTGCAACAATTCAACAATTCAAATAATCCTGAAATAGTCGTATTAATTCGCGTTTGTTATTTACGCCAATTAATATAACTATTTCTAGAATCTACACTATCATTTCATGTAGATTAAAGATTATAACATTTCAGTTTCACTTGGTCGTTCAATTTCAATTACAACGGTTAATTCAATACGTTCAATAGTCCAAAGTGACATCTATCAATTCTACGTGTCAAGCAACTTAAAGGGTCAATTTAATATTCATCATATAAGAGGTCAAGTTTAACATATGTCATTCGGGATTTTATATCTACTCTATATCAAATTCAGTTTCAAATTTATTATTCATTACAATAACAACAAATTTAATATCACATAGCAAATTGGCGTCATAACTATTTAACATACTAACTTCAATTCAATTTTTAACATCAATCAATTTAACGTTCAAATTACATACATAACATCCAACATCTAATTATCCTAGTATAATAGATTTTGAGTCGTGAATAGAAATTATTCACCTTGCGTGGTAAGAAGTTTGACGACGAAGCTCGTAGACGATAGATAAGAGACTGTACAGCACAAACAACAGACACTGTAATATCGACAAAAGAAACGATATTAATACAATGAACATTGTATATAATTTATAAATTATATAAATGCGCTTACCGAAGACGAAGGAAGGAACAAAACTGAAGGTCGATGCTGCTGCGAAAGAAATCAGTCTGTCGCTGCAACAACAGGCAACGAAAACGGTTACTAATTTGGCAACCAGAAAAGATGTTAAACGTAAATGCTCTTCTGCAATATACAATATTATTTGTAATCACAGTGGAAACTTCTTTTTTTTCTTTTTTCTTCTTTTTTTTTTTTTTTTTTTTAAAACAAGACTAAAATTTCACCCAGAAACGCACGCACTCTCGGCAACACACACGCACACATAACGCACACAGAACGCACCCATCAACCGAATGTACGCGGCACTGCAATTTGCACTCACGCACACTAGGCCAGGAAGCAGGTGGGGTTGGTGCCGTTTGGGAAAGGCTTCGGTGGGATGACCGGTGGCGGAACTGGGTTGGCGGGCTGGCGGGGTGGGGTCTGAGCGGAACTGGGCAGGGACGGAGGGAGGCAGGCGAAGGCGCGGAGGCAGGCTGTGGGTCTGGGCGGAGGGCGAAGGGCAGTTGGGAGGGGCTGGGTGCGGTGTCAGGCGGTTGGAAGGCTGCGGTGATGCCAGGCGGGCTTGGTCAGGAAGGGGCAGAAGGTGTGGTAGCGCGTCAGCTGCTGGGTGTGGACGAGGCAGTGGCGAAGGGGACGGCTGCTGGCAGTTGGCGAATTGTGGCCGGTGGTGGCTGACGTGAAGGAGGGACAGCGCGTGAGGCACGGTGGTTGAAGGAGCAAGGTGGGTGGCAACCAAATGATGGCGGAGGGGTTTTGGCCAAGCACGATGATGAGCAGTTGGTTTCAATTTGATGTGAATGCAAACTTAATATACTTTTGATATATATTTTCCTCTACAAACGAAATTCACATCCAACAGAGAATAAAGAGAATGGAGAGTGGGTACCTGTAGACGTGAGAGTGGAGCAAAGTGAAATGAAGGAATGAACCATACGTTGCTTAAGTTTAAATTTACTTTTTACTTTTGTTGCTTCGTATCCCTCACAGCCCTTCATTTTCCAACGTTCACATCAATTCCCAAAGTAACCCCTTAGCTTCCAACTACCCCATAAATGCACCAGCTGACTTTTATTTTCAGCTTCCTTTTGTAAACGGTGAAAGAATTTGGGTTGAGATTTTACTTAACCGGTCCGTCCGGAATGGTAAAATTAGCGCAACGCTTAACTTCGAACTCCGATTGATACAAACCAATATACCGTTTTGATCAGCGCGACGGTACGCTTCCAACGGTACACAGGTTATTGCGATACGATGATTTTATAAAATTTGCATTTACGCCGCTTAAATTGTACGTTTTGCAAAATAAGATAAACGGAGCAGGGGATGACAGTTTTAGACGAAACGAATTGTAAAATCTTGATCAGAATAATTTTTACAAGCGGACTGTGTAAAAATATTTGGATTTGGAAGATAAATTTTACGCAGCTTTATATGGACTGATATACAGTAAAACGCGAACGGACTTTACTGTAATATTTTTCAACGAAACTTTTCCTATGTCCATATCTAACTAGACGTACGTCACAAATAAAGTTTGGACGTAAATTGAGATCGTTTAAAATTTTGAAATTTTTATTGAAACGATGAATTTGAAATTTTAAATTTGGTCGAAATTTTAGGGTCGTTACAATCTCCCCCACTCAAAACTTTTCGTCCTCGAAAAGGAACGAGACGAGTGAAGTAGAAGTGAAATAAGTAGAAAAGTCACAATAGATTTCAAGAAATTTGAAGAATACCTGAAATTAATAGTTCGGGGTTTGAATCCCGAATGATATCCTCAGTTTCCCACGTGCAATCTCGCTCATCTGCACTCCACTGCACTTTGACGAGATTTACCGATTTCCTTCTGAGTTGCTTTGTCTCACGATCAACTATCCGAAGTGGCTTTCGCTCAATAGTCAAGTCAGGCTCAATAACTATTTCATCCAACTGAGCAGTAGGGATGGTCATAGATGGATCGTGTACAACCTTGCGAAGGTGTGAGACGTGGAATACGTTGTGAACACCAGCGAACTTTTCTGGTAATGCAACTCTATATGCCAATGTTCCAACTCTTTCTGTAATCTCAAACGGACCAACGAATCTGGGAGCTAATTTCCCTTTCCTTCCAAATCGAACAATATTCCTCAAAGGCGACACCTTCAGAAATACTTTGTCTCCTACACCGAATTCGAGATCTCTTCTCCTTTTGTCGGCATAGCTTTTCTGTCTATCCTGTGCCGTCTTTATCTTCTTCCTGATTTCTTCGACTTTTTCAGAAGCTTCCATAATCATTTCTGGTCCAAGCACTAATCGATCTCCCGACTCAATCCAACAAGCTGGCGATTTGCATGGCCGTCCATATAAGGCTTCGAACGGTGCCATACCAATGCTTGCCTGGTTTTTTAAAGGATAATTAATTCAAATTCAAATATACTTATTCAAATTTGAAATTCAAATTCTTTACCTGGTAACTATTATTATAAGTGAATTCAACCAAGTGAAGATGGTCTTCCCAGGATCCACCAAAGTCAATAATACAAGCCCGGAGAAGATCTTCCAAAATCTGATTTACCCTCTCAGTTTGGCCATCTGTCTGAGGATGATAAGCTGTACTCAGATTCAGTTTGGTGCCCAAAGTATCCTGGAATGCTTTCCAGAATTTACTGGTGAAAATAGGATCGCGATCGCATACAATACTAGATGGTACACCGTGAAGTTTAACAACTTCCCTCATGTATATCTCGGCCAAACTAGAGGCTGTACGAGTGGTCTTGACTGGAATAAAGTGAGCGGACTTTGTCAGTCTGTCAACAATCACCCATATGCTTTCGTTACCCTTTCTAGTCTTTGGTAGCCCATCAATAAAATCCATAGAAATTTGCTCCTATTTCCAACCTGGAATCTCTAGCGGTTGGAGCAATCCCGCTGTCTTTCTGTGATCAGCTTTAACCTGTTGGCAAGTGGTGCACCTGCTAACATAGATAGAAATGTCGCGCTTCATTCCACTCCACCAATATAGTTTCTTCATATTCTGGTACATTTTGGTAGCACCGGGATGAAATGAAAGCGAAGACTTATGATTTTCTCGCAGCACTTCCTGTTTAAGACCATCGACATTAGGAACACAAATACGATTGTCGATTCTCAAAACTCCATCACTATCAACTTGTGCACCCACTTTGTTGTCGGCATTACTTACCCTACCCATAACCAATTCCTTCATACGATAGAGCAAAGTGTCTTCATATTGCTTAGCTTTGATACGATCCATAAGAGATGGAGAGATACTAAGCTGGAATAACATGCCTTCGATAAGATTGCAACAAGACAATGCTTTGCTGCGGCTCAAAGCATCTGCTACAACATTTGCTCTCCCCGGTGTATAAGTGATGTCGAGGTCGTATGCAGCTAAGAATTCAAGCCATCGGACTTGCCTCTGGTTCAAATCCTTCTGAGAAAAGATATATCTCAAGGACTTATGATCAGTGAATAGTTCGAACTTTGTTCCCAAAAGATGATGCCTCCAAAGTTTCAAAGCAAATACAACAGCAAGAAGCTCAAGATCATGAGTGGCATAGTTCAATTCATGGGTCTTCAACTGACGGCCGGCATAAGCAATAACCTTCCCGTTTTGCATAAGAACAGCGCCTAAACCTTCTCGGCAAGCATTTGTATAAACAGTCAATCCTTCACTTCCATCGATGACTGCAAGAACTGGGGCTGAAGTTAACTTGTGCTTCAACTCATTAAAAGTTGATTCGCACTTCTCGCTCCAAATAAACTTAACATCCTTCCGAGTTAAAGCAGTAAGTGGGGCAGAAATCCGGGCAAAGTGCTCAATAAATCTGCGATAATATCCGGCTAAACCCAAGAAACTACGAATATCTGTAGGAGTTTTAGGAGTCTCCCAATCCTGTAGAAAGATTTCAAATTAGAAAGTGATAAGAGGAATTGAATAGAAATAGCGAATAGGGTGGACTTACATTGATTACGGCGATCTTAGCTGGATCGACCGAAATTCCATTTTCAGAAACTATGTGGCCCAGGAATCTCACTTCATCTCGCCAGAAGTGGCATTTAGAGAATTTGGCCTTAAGTTGATGATTTCGGAGAGTTTCCAGAACATAAGCAAGGTGTGTCTCATGCTCCTTCTTGTCTTTGGAGAAGACGAGAATATCATCAATGAAAACAAGAACAAACTTGTTAAGCACATCACGGAAAACTCGATTCATCAAGTCAACGAAATAAGCAGGTGCGTTGGTCAAACCGAATGGCATAACCAACCATTCATAGAATCCATTCTCAGTACGGAAAGCTGTCTTATGGATACTATCTTCAGCAACTCTGAGTTGGTGGAATCCAGTGGCTAGATCAAGCTGTGAGAAAATTTTAGCTCCATGGAGCTGATCAAATAAATCGTTGATGCGAGGCATCGGATAACGATTCTTGAGAGTGCGTTTGTTCAGTTCCCGGTAATCAACACACATGCGAAGAGATCCATCTGATTTTGTGACAAATACAACTGCGGCGCCCCATTCAGAGCAACTTCTTCTAATCAAACCTTTAGCAAATAGATCATCAATTTGGGTTTTTAGTTCGGCCTTTTCTTTAGGAGCCATTCTTCGGTGTGGGAGAACTACGGGTGTAGCTCCAGGAATAAGATCAATACGGAAATCGATTTCCCGTTTGGGCGGTAGAGAGTTAACCTCTCCAAATACATCGGGAAATTTCTGAACAATAGGTGTAGTACTAAGATCATCCGGATGAGCATCAAGAGAGAATATGAAGCTTCCGGCATATTTCTGAGGTGATTTGCATTCAATGATAAGCGGTAGGCCCTTGTCATTGACTAGAGAAACAGAACGAGCTTTGCAAGAAATAACAGCATCGAATTTTCTTAACCAATCAGCACCTAACAAGATGTCAAATGCTGCGAAGCCAAGCACATAAAAATCCCAAGTGAATCGATATCTTCCATACAAGAGCACGACCTCTTTATAAATTCTACTGAGGTTGGCAAGTCCTCCAATAGGGTTGGAGACGCATAGGGAAGTAATAGCAAGAGTAGGTTCTAATTTGAGCTTATTACAGAGATCAATAGATATAAAGCTATGAGAAGCACCAGTATCGAATAATACCCTAATAGGTAAATCATGTAAAGAAAAAGTACTACGCAAGGTACCTTGGTCATCCTGAGCAGGTGGTGGAGGTGGTGTAGGAGTGGTGATAGCAAATACTCCAGATGGTGTGCCACGCTTATACATTGGGCATTCTTTCTTGAAATGACCCGGCTGGAGGCATACATAGCACAAATCTTTCCTAGTCGTAGAAGGTGGTGGAATAGCAGCTCCGGTAGATGGACAGCTATTAGCATAATGGCCCTTCTTATCGCACTTGAAGCATGTGATATTAGCAAGATCGATAGGGCTTTTCTGAGCATATCCCAATCCTGTAGTCTTCTGCCAAGCTTTCTTTTGTTGATCAAAGTTCATCTTCCTCTTCCCGGGCTGGCTAGAAGAGGGCTGAGTAGGGGCAGCCTTGGCAGTGGATCCCTTAGGCTTCGACTCATATCTAAGAGCAAAATCAATAAGCTCTGTGAAAGTGGAGCGAATGTGTCCGGTAAGCAAGTCATAATATTCTGGTCTAGCTCCCAAAATGAATTTCTCGTTCTTCAAAAGTGGTGTGTCAATCAAACCCGGTCCAAACTTGGAGAGTTCATTAAATTTCCTCTCATACTCAGAAATAGTCATACTGCCTTGCTTAAGATCCATGAAAGCTCTATAAAGTTGGGTTTTCCCAGCAGCTGGCATCCATTGTGCCGAGAAGGTATCCCTAATCCAAAAGATAGATTAGATGAACAATCATTTCAAAGATAGAAGGAAGAATTTAAACCACTAAAATCCAAACCATTCATACCTAAACTGGGCCCAAGTGATGGTGTCCTCCTCGATACGAGAAGTAACGGATTCCCACCAATCTTGTGCGGCATCTTGGAGTTGCCAAGCAGCAAGCTGACGCTTCTGAGCATCAGTAATTTCCAATCCAGAAAATATCTTCTCCAAACTCTTAAGCCATTGCTGAGCCTCTATGATGTTCTCGGATCCAGAAAACTTAGTACCTCCCAGTTGCGAATACTCCTTGCTAAGAGTAGTGAATTTGACAGGAGCTGGAGCGGCAGGTGCAGCCTGGGCAGGACCATTGCCTCTTCCACCTCTAACATTTCTTCTGGTACTCATCCTGAAATACCAAAAGGGATTTAGAACCAAAGATAAGATAATGCTAAGAAATCTAATCAACGAATCAAAGGAGCTTGAATTTTTTTTTTGAAAGGATTTGGATATTGAATCGATTCTCCTCATTCTAGAGTATTGCTACTCTATCTCTAATGAGTTTCTTTATAATCCCGAACTAAGGTTTTTGGGAAAACCTGGCTCTGATACCAATTGTAACATCCCGTATATTTGGACCATTTAAATTGACAATAATCCACACTTGTCAACTTAAATAATACAAAACACAGAACATTATGGGATTATAAGTACATAAATGTAAATGAGAATCAATACAACATCACAGACTCAGAACAATCATAGAATAATGCAGCGGAAAATACATCGTCATAATAGTAGTACATGAAGCTACTACAGAAAATACAACAATGTCTCAACATAAAGCGACTGAAAAGAGATACAAGACGTCCAATACATAAGTACATCAAATACAGAAAATAAAATGATATAGATAAAAGCTAAGCCTTCAGCATCTTCGACCAACCTTGACCAGCAACGGAATATCTTCAGGCTGACCCGAGCATATGCAAAAGAAACACTCGAGTCAGGACTCAAAATCTTATACAGGATAATCAATGCATATAATAAAGTCCATAACTCAAAGGTGAATATAAACATCATTAAGGGATCGATAAACTACCTACAGAATACGCTAAATAGATAATGTCTAATCCATAAAGTAAGATATCAAAATAGGGTTAAGCAGGGCCCATACACCTCTTAACCTGTTTATTCCCAAAAGCATATACAAGACCGTAGTTTCCCCAAAACCGGAAGTCACCAGAGGGCAATCCATATACTAAAGGTACAAATCAAAATCGTAGTGGTCTCGAATAGGATAATCAGTATGACAAGGTACATGAGGCGATACCAACTAGGATACTAGTAGTTGCGTGATCCGGACTGATGTTGGGCATAGCAGCTACTATCCCAACACCGCGAAACAACACTCCCAAATCAAGGGGTGCACCCAAATCGAATCACAAAAGTAATAGATAAGGTATCGAAGAAGTGTGTCCGCTAGAGGTAGCGAACCTCAATGGCCCGGCGCGGCTCCTGTTTTAGTCATGTCAGGGGTCATCCAAAATCGTTCTCTTTCTTCAATCAACGCGTTCATCAAAACCATCCACTTCATTCTGGATCAACACTTCGCGTATATTAGTTATTAAAGTGGTTTTCGGTATCGACAGAGAGTATGTCCATAATCCGATCCCGGACTCTTTAATAACTACGTATTAATTACCCAACAGTCAACTTTTTATTAAAGTTAAAACAAATCAAATCCAAAGGTCAAGTTGCAAATTTGACTTCCAAATTTGTTATTTCAAAATTCGATTCGTTTTAATTACAAAATCATATTCCGAAAAGAAATTTTAGTTCAAGCCCTTTAGTTATCAAAATTTAAGTATTCATGTTAAATCAACATTTCACTTATTAAATCAACTCAAATTTATGGATTACATGAAATAGTCAATCTTAGTTCAGCTAATTAAATCAAGTTTTATTCTTTAAATCCGTATTTACATTCCTAGGTTCGTTACTATAATAATTTCATTTACTACATTCACTTTGTAAAACTTCGTTTATTTATTTATCAAAACTCGAAATTAAATCACTTTATCTTCTAACCTATTTACTTCTTAAATCTCATTTCGATTAACTTCGTCAAATACTTTGTTTAAATAAATAAATTTACAAATCCGTTTCAATTCATTTCATTAATTCGTTCTCATTTATTTCAATTTATTTCTTTATTCCAACAAATCTAATTTATTTAATTCGAAAAATCCATTTTATTTATTTCAAACAAGTTCATTTATTTCATTCAATAAAATCATTTATTTACTTCCCAAACAAATTTATTTGATTCAATAAAATCAATTTATTTATATTTCAAACAAATTTATTTATTCAACTCAATAAAATCATTTATTTATATTTCAAAACAAATTTATATATTCAATTCAATAAAATCATTTTATTTGTATTTACGTTGCCAAATTACAATACAGTTTTCTAAGTTCGTTCCATAATTTCGAATAAGTCTCAATTTCAAAATGTTCTTTGTTGACCGTTCGGTTTCTTATTTAAATTATCTATCCTAGGCCAATTCATTCAATTAGGTATTTATCATTTCAACCCGATTACATTTAAACTTAAATTCAAAACATACAAAGGGAACTTGCAGTGTGATAGCAGGGATGGTGTCAAAGTAAATAAACAAGCAATAGCATCCATTTGCAACAATTCAACAATTCAAATAATCCCGAAATAGTCGTATTAATTCGCGTTTGTTATTTACGCCAATTAATATAACTATTTCTAGAATCTACACTATCATTTCATGTAGATTAAAGATTATAACATTTCAGTTTCACTTGGTCGTTCAATTTCAATTACAACGGTTAATTCAATACGTTCAATAGTCCAAAGTGACATCTATCAATTCTACGTGTCAAGCAACTTAAAGGGTCAATTTAATATTCATCATATAAGAGGTCAAGTTTAACATATGTCATTCGGGATTTTATATCTACTCTATATCAAATTCAGTTTCAAATTTATTATTCATTACAATAACAACAAATTTAATATCACATAGCAAATTGGCGTCATAACTATTTAACATACTAACTTCAATTCAATTTTTAACATCAATCAATTTAACGTTCAAATTACATACATAACATCCAACATCTAATTATCCTAGTATAATAGATTTTGAGTCGTGAATAGAAATTATTCACCTTGCGTGGTAAGAAGTTTGACGACGAAGCTCGTAGACGATAGATAAGAGACTATACAGCACAAACAACAGACACTGTAATATCGACAAAAGAAACGATATTAATACAATGAACATTGTATATAATTTATAAATTATATAAATGCGCTTACCGAAGACGAAGGAAGGAACAAAACTGAAGGTCGATGCTGCTGCGAAAGAAATCAGTCTGTCGCTGCAACAACAGGCAACGAAAACGGTTACTAATTTGGCAACCAGAAAAGATGTTAGACGTAAATGCTCTTCTGCAATATACAATATTATTTGTAATCACAGTGGAAACTTCTTTTTTTTCTTTTTTCTTCTTTTTTTTTTTTTTTAATCAAGACTAAAATTTCACCCAGAAACGCACGCACTCTCGGCAACACACACGCACACATAACGCACACAGAACGCACACAGAACGCACCCATCAACCGAATGTACGCGGCACTGCAATTTGCACTCACGCACACTAGGCCAGGAAGCAGGTGGGGTTGGTGCCGTTTGGGAAAGGCTTCGGTGGGATGACCGGTGGCGGAACTGGGTTGGCGGGCTGGCGGGGTGGGGTCTGAGCGGAACTGGGCAGGGACGGAGGGAGGCAGGCGAAGGCGCGGAGGCAGGCTGTGGGTCTGGGCGGAGGGCGAAGGGCAGTTGGGAGGGGCTGGGTGCGGTGTCAGGCGGTTGGAAGGCTGCGGTGATGCCAGGCGGGCTTGGTCAGGAAGGGGCAGAAGGTGTGGTAGCGCGTCAGCTGCTGGGTGTGGACGAGGCAGTGGCGAAGGGGACGGCTGCTGGCAGTTGGCGAATTGTGGCCGGTGGTGGCTGACGTGAAGGAGGGACAGCGCGTGAGGCACGGTGGTTGAAGGAGCAAGGTGGGTGGCAACCAAATGATGGCGGAGGGGTTTTGGCCAAGCACGATGATGAGCAGTTGGTTTCAATTTGATGTGAATGCAAACTTAATATACTTTTGATATATATTTTCCTCTACAAACGAAATTCACATCCAACAGAGAATAAAGAGAATGGAGAGTGGGTACCTGTAGACGTGAGAGTGGAGCAAAGTGAAATGAAGGAATGAACCATACGTTGCTTAAGTTTAAATTTACTTTTTACTTTTGTTGCTTCGTATCCCTCACAGCCCTTCATTTTCCAACGTTCACATCAATTCCCAAAGTAACCCCTTAGCTTCCAACTACCCCATAAATGCACCAGCTGACTTTTATTTTCAGCTTCCTTTTGTAAACGGTGAAAGAATTTGGGCTGAGATTTTACTTAACCGGTCCGTCCGGAATGGTAAAATTAGCGCAACGCTTAACTTCGAACTCCGATTGATACAAACCAATATACCATTTTGATCAGCGCGACGGTACGCTTCCAACGGTACACAGGTTATTGCGATACGATGATTTTATAAAATTTGCATTTACGCCGCTTAAATTGTACGTTTTGCAAAATAAGATAAACGGAGCAGGGGATGACAGTTTTAGACGAAACGAATTATAAAATCTTGATCAGAATAATTTTTACAAGCGGACTGTGTAAAAATATTTGGATTTGGAAGATAAATTTTACGCAGCTTTATATGGACTGATATACAGTAAAACGCGAACGGACTTTACTGTAATATTTTTCAACGAAACTTTTCCTATGTCCATATCTAACTAGACGTACGTCACAAATAAAGTTTGGACGTAAATTGAGATCGTTTAAAATTTCGAAATTTTTATTGAAACGATGAATTTGAAATTTTAAATTTGGTCGAAATTTTAGGGTCGTTACATTCTAGGGATGGTGGAGCTTGGAGAGGCAGTTGCGGCGGCGGGCTTGGATCTAGGCCCGGTAGGGTCTGGTGATGGGCGGTCGTCGAAGTTGGGGTTACGTGGATGGGTTTCATCCGGAGAACGAAGTGAGAGGCAAGGTTTAAACGTTTTAATTTATAAGTTAATTATTTATGTTAATTATAATTTAATTATCGTAAGTTCATAAATTCATAACTTTTTCATACGAGGTCCGTTTCGAACGAAACAAGCCGCGTTGGGTTCATATCGACATCGTCTACGACTTAGAGATCGACTGGAATTTATTTAATGTTGAAAATTTTCAGTTCAAATAAAGGTGAGTGATTAAACCCATTCACGAAGTACTAAATTTCCTACTTAGTTAAACCAATTAACGAAGCGAAAACTTATACTGATTGCAGGTTGGAAATTTAATTGATTGAAATTGAATTGATTAAATTTGAACTGATTTAATTTAGATCAAAATTTAAATTTTACCGTTAAATTGATGGTTTAACTTGATAGTTTAATTAGACAGTAAATGTGACATTTAAAGTTGATAGTTAATGTGACATTTAATTTGATAGTTAAAAATGTGACATGTAATCTGATAGTTAAATTGACATTTAACTTGATGTTTAAATTAATGTTGATAATTGAAATTTTGATACCACTTCTAAACACCCAATGTTGATGGCTGTTGATTGTTGTGATATGGTTGAATTGGGTTCTTTGGATGTTGATTGATATTGAGATAGATGATATTTGTAATTGGATGATGTTATGTTGTTTGGTGATTTAGATATATCCATATTATCACCCTGTTATCATCACTATTGATATGACTAATCATCTATACATGAAATTTGGATATGGACCTTTGGACATCCTAATTGACATGTGAATTATTGGATGCATTGATTGACTTCTTTGGCAAAAATGTGATTGTCGTGATTTTATCACTGTTTGGCGGAATTTGAGATTTTGATAAATTGAATTTCAAACTTTGAAAAGTTTTGAAATTTAACTTTGGAAATTTATAATGTAACGTGAAATCTTCTGAAACTGAAATCAACTATTTGAGTAATTATTGAAGAAGAAAAACTTTGTATTTGTTTTAGCGATTTAAATAAAATATGATTTAAACATTGAAGTTTTTTAACTTTGAAGTTTATTAAATTTATTTGAAGTTGATAAATTACTGAAACCCCTAATAGAAGTTTTAAAACTGTGAAACTTTTCATGTGAGATTTCGAAGTAAAAGAATGAAGTTACTTACAACTATATTTCACATGATTTTGATTTGACTTACATAAGGATTTTAGTCTTGACTCGAGTGTTTTATTTTTCATTGCGCTCAGGTCAGACTAAGTTTTTCAGTTATCGAAGACAGTTATTCTAGAGGACGAAGACGAAGATTTGGTATATCATATTTTCTAGTATCTATTCTGCTACATTATTTCCTGTTGTTGATTAAAAATTGTATAACTCTAATTTATGTTGTAAATTGAATTGAGTATATATTGTAAACAGCTTCATGAACTGTTTATGTGATTATTGTATTTTATCGTTCCGCTGCGAGATTCTATTGTTATTTTCTTTTGTTCATTTTATTTCTTTAAAATAATCCCATTGGTAATCTATCTTTTAAATGGTTTGAGTTGAACATGTGTGGTTTTACTGTCGACTTAAACTGTCCAAAAAGGTGGGTCGTCACAGTTGGTATCAGAGCTTTAGTTTAGTGTATACCTAAACCTATAGGATAAGCTCAATGAGTGTATATACGTATATAAGAGAGCATATTGGTTAGTGATATAAAAATAATTTGAAATTAATGAATGAAATGATTTTAACCTGGATTATATTTAGAATATAAAAGAATGAATTCTATAAATTGAAAAAATCATTCGTGATTGTTTGCTGATGATTGGATGTTATCCCTTTGATGGTTGATTGATCGATTTATATGGTTGTGCATATTATCATTTACTTATTAGTTAGTTGTGCTCAGCCAGTTTATGAGCATTTGACTTTCGTTGTTGACTTTTGAACAGTGCATAACCAGTTGTAAGTAATTTACCTTTTCATGAGTGAGAAGGGTAGAAATTGAAATCTTATGGGAATGTTGAAACGAAGTGAATTAAGTTTCACAATTTGACTATAAGGCGTTCGGCGACAATGTTGGATTAAAATTGATTGTTTAGATTAAAGTTATTTATTTTAGTCCTAACAATGAATTATGATTTTTGAAATGAATATTATAAGATAATGACTCATACAAATATGATTTATGACTAAAAAGAAATTCGGACCGGAAATTTGAGAGTTTGAATTCCGGGAGTTTGAAATTGGTTTTTAAGATTCTGGAAATATATAATAGCATAATTTGAAATTATTTTCCAAATAGAAATGTTTATAAATAATTTCAAAATGATTTCAAAGGGGATTTTCAAAAGATTTAAAAGAAATAAAAGTCCGGAACTCACTTCTGTCGTTGGAAAATAAATTTTGGTGATGACTGCAGTATCATCGGCGTTCATTTTCGAGTTTCTAAGTGGGTGAGGCCACTTTAGTAGCTTAGCTACTCAATTTTTTAATGAAACTGATTTGAATCAAATCCTTGAAGTATGATTTGATATTCGAAAGAGATATGTATATATTTACTTCAAACGATTTGAAATAAAACTCGGAGTTCAGTTCTTGAGTTTTCTATGGAATAATATTATGAACACATGTATCATATGCATCAGGATTGATTAATCGATTAATTGGGCATCTTGTTGGGATGATTTGATTGCTCAATTTTGAATTGGAATTTGATTTTTTTGACTATTCTGAATAGTCGAACACTTTCAAATTAAGAATTAATTGATAAAGCTAAATATTTTGGAAAGTATATAAAGTTTAGATTTAAAAAATTTAAAATAAAGACTAATAGAAGTTGAACAAGTTTAAAATGTTAAATATTTTGATAAGAAAATTGTATGAGTTTATTTTGAATTATACAAGAATGAAATTTAGTTTTGAGACGTTTTTAAATGAAAAGATTTTTAAGAAATGTTTTGAACATAGTAAATATTTATAAAAACTTATTATTGGCAAATTGATTTTTTTTAACAGTTCTGACTTTGTATAAATATGAAAAATAGTTTTGAAAGATTTATAATGGAATTTGTTATAAGAAACATTTTGAACCTAGTATATTTTTTATAAATAAAGATTTTGAAAAGTATTTGATTTGGAAAGAAATTTGATTTTCTCTGAATTTGATATAAATATGAAACTGAAGTTGTGTAAACTATTGATTTGAAATTTGGAAAATTTTGAATTTGAATGATATGTAATTTGAAAAAAAAAATGATTATTGCAATCCTATATGAATTTGAAATGAACCAGTATTCTAAATTAATTGATTTCGAGGACCTTTGACTCTATAAAAATATTTGATTTGAAAGTTTTCGACCCTTATAGGAAAATGATTTGTATAAGTATGAGGATATTTTTGAAAACTATTAATTTTGAAAGGTGCTCGATTTGAAAAGTGATAATCTTATATATAATGGAATTTATATAAGAATGATATGATATATTCGAGACTATTGATTTTGGAAAGTACTTGATTTGAAAATGAAATCTTATATATAACGGAATTTATATAAGTGTGATATTTGAAGTTATGATTTGGAAAGGGTACTATATATAGTATGATATATTTCTAAGTAAAAGATATGGAGTACCCTCCGTAAAGAAGTATAGTATGATATGTTTCGAGCCCTAATGGACTTGGGTGAATCCAGGAGTGGATTCGATCGATAATCCTAATGGACTTGGGTGAATCCAGAAATGGATTCGAATAGATATAGGTTGTCCGCATGAGTTCCTCGATTTTTTTTCAGGGTAGATGGTTCTTTAGTTTACCCAATGGATATGCTTTCAATCTTGGAATCTGTTGTTTATGGATCTTCCGGGAAGGAAATGCAACTATTGCGTAAATCATTGAATCAGCAGCGTACCACTACAATAGGGGTCGATAGTCCCTTGTTTACAAAATGGCTACAATATTTTTCTGGAATTCGGAAGGTGGATGGATCTTGTAGAAGGTTTTGTGTACATTGCGTAAACAATGGAATCAGCAGCGGGCTACTGCTAACTGATTATCATCATTTGACATTGGATTGTTGAGCGGTACTTTCCATATCTATTTTAAAGGTTTTCCAAGTATTTTCACTAGATGTTGAAATAGATCTACTAAGTACTTATAGATTTTAGTCTTGCGCCTGATCAACGTGTGGCTAAAATCTGTAAGAGAGGATAAATCTGTTGAGACACCGAGTTATAAAAGGTATTTTGATATAAAACTTATTACATTTTCTAAATCATTTGTTCCGAATTGGTTGGAATTGTTTTAAAAAGGGTTGTTTATTTATAATTAATGTTTTATGCTCAACTTAATTTTTTAAAAATTTTATTTTAGCAAAATGTTTACACGGTAATTACTATTAGCAATGTTCTACGCTATCTAATTTATATCCTAAATATTGCTTAAAGTTAACAATTATTATAATGTTTTGAAATTAATTATTATAATTTATTTAAAATATTTAGAAGTAAATTACCATGATTATAATAATAATGTTTAGAGACTTATTATTAATGTTTATAAATAATGCTTGAAAAGTATTCCGATATTAAAACTAGAAATTTGTATGCAATGGATTTAAGAATTTAAATAGCTTCTTTCTAAATATAAGTAATGATGTTGATAATTATTTTCAAATAGTTACAAATTTTATAAGGATGTCTATTTTGAATTTTTAAATGAAGTTACTTTATATAAAGTAAGAAATTTTACATTGAATTTCTGTAAAAGTATTGATTATCGAAGTTAGTGATTTTGCAAATGGATTTCCAAATGAAATCTTTTTAAATGAGATTTATATATATTTTTTTGAAAAATTTCAAATTTAGAGATATTATAAATAGACTGTATATATAAAATTTTCTGTTAAAAAATTTTACGGAACAAATGATTTGGGAAATTCTATTTATGGTATAATATGTTTGAAAAAAAACAAACAAGTTATATTTATTTTGAAAGGAAGGAATTAAAAATTTTATACTCTTGATTTGAAAATATATATATAAAATCTAGGAGTTCTGCACTATTTAGATTTTATATAAACCTAAGCATATGTTTTCATGATTTGAAAAAAAAAATTATTTCTAAAATAAGTGTTTTATAAATTGATTATGAAGATATGAAATTGTATACTTTGATTTGAAGTAGAAATTTAATGTAAAATGTAAGTATGTTATATATTTCAGTTTAATAATCATTAAGTTTATACTTATTATAAATAATGCGTTTAATAATAAAACTATCACAACACCAGAATTGTCATTTCCCAACGGTTATAACTATTAAAAATCAAATTTGTAACAGTTATAACCGTTAGTATTGGGTACGTGACAAAATCTGTAATATATTTTCCAACGGTTATAACCGTTGGGAAACTCCATATTCCCAACGGTTAAAAGTCCATATTCCCAATGGTTATAACCGTTGGAAATTTTGGTATAATTAATTTTAAATTTCCAAATTAAACTTCATGGCAATGAATATATAATTAATTTCAAGATAAACAATATCAAACACACATTTCATATCAAAAATCACAACATTTTTTACTTTTCTACCATAAACCATTAGAAATGAAATATATTTCTATTGAGATTCTACCAGAAACATTTATACAACTTTGAATTTTGTACAGTTTTTGGATGTATCGAATAATTCTAAATAGTTAACAAAGCCTTTAGCGATAACCAATGCAATTGAAAGGATACAAAATAACTCCAAAGGACTTAACTTAGTAACCCCCACTAATACCAATAAAAGAAACATCAGTTCTTTAACTGAGCCAAATCAGCGAGTAGCATGTTTCTCCACGCTGATTCAACTATCTTTAAAACTTGAGTTAATTAAAGCTGAGCTTGCTGCTAGAAAAGTTGAAGTCAATTAATGCTTTTGCCATCAACCTGAATGTATAAGAGAAATAAAATTTACACATCATTAATATAGTATAGCGTTTGAATTACTGAAAAAGCTATATACAGAGATTACAAATTAAAATACAAGTTTCAAATACTTTACCTCTCTTGAGTGTTCTTTAAATACAATGTAATAGAAGCGCTTAGTGAACCAGTTTTGGCCTGCTGTGTTTCCTATTATATTTTCATTTGATTGCAGTTCCAAATAGAAATTTTGGATGGATTTGCTTGTAGTGTCTACCAACCTATATTTATACATCACAGCATCTCCATCAAATTTTAGTTATTCCAATTTCAAACTGTCATTCATATTTCCACGAGTGATACAACCCTAACTTGTGGAAGTTAGTAAAATAAAGAAAAAAGGCTCACATGAGAAGGCATATCTTGTGGAAATGGTAAGAATGTACAAAACAAATGAAGGTGTGTAAATCCCAAATTCAGTCTTTTGGTACTCTGTACTGTGCATGATCAAATCCATTAAAGCAGTAATCAAGAAATCAAAAAAATCAAATCAAGAAACCAAGAAAGATTCAAATCTCAGATAAGTATCAGCCTGAAATCTATTCAGCAATTTACTGTTCGAAACCAACCAAAGCATCATCATAAATTTCAGGCCAAATCATACCTGTTTTTGATTCATCTTGACTTTCTATTCATTTTCTTGATCTCCTTACTGCTCTTTCATTTATCCTTTCCCTCTATCTCCTTGATTTGATCAGCAATGGCAGAAGATTCTACATCTGCTACATCAGTCAATGATGACACCAATGTTAATGTCTCAACATCTGTGCAAGGTCTTATGAAATCTGTCATCAGCCCACAAACCCAGCTTGTCAACATTCATCTTGAAGAAGACAACTATCTTCTTTGGAAACTTCAAGTGGAAACAGCCATAGAAGGCTATGGCTTAGAAGGCTTTATTGAAGGTACACTGCCCACTCCACCAAAGTATGTCACTGATAAAGATAAGAATACTGTCATCAATCAAGAATATGTTAAGCATAATAGACAAGATAGACTCATTAGCTCTTGGCTTCTCTCATCTATTAGTGCAAACTTATTACCACAAGTAATAGGATGCAAATCTGCTAATGATATCTGGACAACCATAGAAAAGAATTTCAACAACCAGTCATCAGCAAAAGTGCTATACTTCAAGAGACAATTGCATAATATTAGAATGGATAACATGTCTATGAGAGAGTATCTTGCTAAAGTCAAGAACATAAGTGATAGGCTTGCTGCAACAGGAAATCCTGTTCAAGAAACTGAGCAAGTCTTAACTTTACTAAATGGTCTATCTGAAGAATATGAGTCTATCATTGCAGTCATATCCTCACAGAAAACAACACCTCCAATTAATGAAGTTCATTCAATTCTATTAGCCCATGAAGCCAGAATTAGCAATAAAAAGGTTCAAGAACCTGATTATTCAGCCAACCTTGCCACTGGTTATAAAGGGAAAAATCAAAACAGAGAACAATCTGTTCAGAGAGGTGGTAGCTCTGCAAGAGGAAGAGGAAGAGGCAGATGGAGTAACAACAGCAATAGACCTAAATGCCAAATATGTGAGAAAATTGGTCATACTGCTTTAAAATGTTATTTCAGGTTCAATTCAAATTATGGGCAAGCACAGAATCAAAAGACTGGACCAACAGCTAATATGGCATAGGTGCAAACTGAAAACAAAAGTACTGCTGAGAATGACAAATTCAACAGTCAAGATAATGATTGGTATCCAGATACTGGGGCAACAAATCACATTACAAGCAGCCTTGAAAATCTGAATCTTGGCAATAAAGAGTTTAAAGGTAATCAGTCTATCTCTATGGGTGATGGTAAGTGTATTCAAATTACTCATACTGGAAATGCCTGCCTAGATAGCAACAAACAACTATACTTGCATAATATATTAAGAGCCCCTAGAATTAAGAAAAATTTAATAAGTGTATCCCAATTTGCTAAAGACAATAATGTCTTCTTTGAATTTTACCCAAAGTATTGTCTTGTTAAAGACATACTAACTAGAAATATCATTTTACAGGGTGATGTGACAAAGGGGCTATACAAGTTAAACAATGTTAGTTGTAGCAAGGCTTTACAGCAAGACAAATGTTGCAATATGACTGAAGTCCAAAATGTGGACAATAATTCAAATTTGTTTGATCTTTGGCATTGTAAGCTTGGACACCCTAGTGTCAAAATTGTTAAACAAATTCTGAATGAAAATAATATAGATTTTAATCAAGTTTCTATACCATATGTTTGTGATTATTGTCAACAAGGTAAGAGTCATAGATTACCCTTTTCTAACTCATCTACTGTTTATAGTGAACCATTAGAATTAATTACCATTGATTTATGGGGACCATCACCAATCTTTTCAGATTTTGGTTTCAAATACTATTTATCAATTGTTGATGCATGTACTAGATATACATGGATCTATTTTTTGAAAACAAAATCTGACACTCACAATGCACTTATCAATTTCATCATCATGATTGAAAAACAAACTAACAAATCTGTTAAAACTGTTCAGTCTGATGGTGGAAGTGAATTTAAAACTCTGAAATTATTCTTCAATAAAAAGGGCATAGTGCATAGATTATCATGTCCACATACATCACAACAAAATGGTATTGTTGAAAGAAAACATAGGCACATTGTTGAAACTGGCTTAACACTTCTTGCCAATTCTAATCTTCCTCTAAAATTCTGGCCAGAAGCCTTTAGTACAGCTGTGTATTTGATTAATAGACAGCCAACTAAAGTTCTCAATAAAATAACACCACTTGAAAAATTATATGGTGTTAAGCCAGATTATCACGCCTTGAAGGTGTTTGGGTGCCTATGTTATCCATGCCTTAGACCTTACAATAAAAATAAGTTAAACTTCAGGTCTAGGGCATGTACATTTCTTGGTTATAGTACTAATCAGAAAGGGTATAAGTGTCTTGATGAAACAGGTAGGATATATATAAGCAGGGATGTTGTTTTTAATGAAAATATCTTTCCATTCAAATCTCAAAACATTAGTACTACAAGCAAGGTGTACAATCCAAGGACATCCATACCTGAATTATCAACTGTTCTTGACACCTGGCAATATATGGATAATGAGGGGGCTGCTGATGCTCAAGACACATCATCTCCCATTTTAGGAAGAAATGAAGAATCTGAACCTCCCAGCCATGCCAGCACCTCACCTGATCAATCATCAAGCCAAATTCAGTATGATAGAAGCAATAAAACAAATGACTCAACGAATATAATATCAAGTTCATCAAATTCAAATGAACAGGATGCTTCACCTCCAAATATAGAGCCAGTTCAGTCTGGACATCCCATGATCACAAGATCAAAAAGAGGAATTTTCAAACCAAAAGTTTTTACTGCTCAATTCAGTGAAAGTGAGCCTGCAACTTATGATGAAGCCATCAAAAACAAGCATTGGAAAGAAGCTATGGATGAGGAATACAAAGCTCTCATCAAAAATGAAACTTGGGACTTAACCCAAGCACCAGCCAACAAAAATATAGTTGGCTGCAAGTGGACATTTAGACTAAAGAAAAATCCTGATGGTAGCATAAACAAATACAAAGCTAGGCTTGTTGCCAAAGGCTTTACACAGGAGTATGGCTTTGATTTCAATCAAACCTTCTCTCCTGTTGTAAAGCCAACTACCATTAGGATTATTCTTTCCATTGCTCTAAAGAAAAATTGGAGCATTAAGCATTTAGATGTCAATAATGCCTTTCTTAATGGCATTTTAAAAGAGGAAATATTCATGCAACAACCACAAGGGTATTGTAAAAACCCAAACTATGTCTGCAAGTTGAAAAAGGCTATATATGGGCTCAAACAAGCTCCAAGAGTCTGGTTTGATAGATTAAAAACAGCCTTAATTACATTGGGCTATAAATCTACCAAATCAGATAATTCAATGTTTACTAAGATAAATGAATCATCAACAATATATATACTTGTGTATGTTGATGATTTAATTATCACTGGAAATAACACTGCAGACATAGAACATTTAACTAATTATTTGAACCAGGAATTTTCTATCAAAAACTTGGGTAACTTAACATATTTTTTAGGTATTGAGCTGATAAGAAAATCAGACACTGAAGTTTTCCTATGTCAAAGGAAGTACATCTCTGAGCTATTAATGAAAACAAAAATGGATGGTGCTAATCCTCAACCAACCCCTATGATCTGCAACCAACACTTATCAAAATACAGGGGAGAAGCCATAGTTAATTCTAAACAATATAGAAGTGTTATAGGTGCATTACAATATGCAACTATAACACGACCTGATATTTCATTTAGTGTTAACAAAGTTTCACAATTTATGCAGAATCCTCTGAGTGAGCATTGGAAAGCTGTTAAAAGAATTTTAAGATATCTCAAGGGAACTATCAACTATGGCTTAAATTTCAAGACTAGCTCAAATCTCAACATTACTGGCTTTGCAGATGCAGATTGGGCATCTGACCCAGATGACAGAAGGTCTACATCTGGTTTCTGCATATATATTGGGGATAACTTAGTCTCATGGTCATCAAAAAAACAACATACTGTATCAAGGTCGAGCACCGAAGCTGAGTACCGAAGCATTGCCAATGCTTCAGCTGAAATTAAATGGATTCAATCTCTTCTATCTGAACTACAATACAATGCTACCACTAAACCTACTCTATGGTGTGACAATAGAAGTGCAGTTTATATTTCTGAAGATCCAGTTCAACATGCCAGAACGAAGCATATAGAGATAGATCTCTATTTTGTTCGTGAACTTGTGCAAAGAGGAGAATTACAAGTCAATCACATACCTGGAACTTACCAAAGAGCTGATGTTTTAACTAAAGCTCTATCAGCAACTAACTTCACTAGATTTCGCTCAGATCTGAAGGTTAAAGATGAGAAAGACCTTGAATCCAAGCAAGCTAAAGTTGAAGAAACTCGCAATAAACCAGAAAGACAGCAACTTCTCTCCAACTCTCAACATCTTGACAGATCTGGCATAATACAGCTGCATCATATCACAAGTAAAGAGATCTCTCAAGTACGAGCTAAGGAGAAGCCTCCAGACTCATCGCAGATCAGAAAAATTGGCAAAGAAAATTCTAACCCTAACCCTAAATGTTAGGGATAGGGTTTGAGAGGGGGTATTACGAAATGAATCAATGGCCATCAGGAGGTAAAGCACAAAAGCACAACCGAGTCTTCAGCTATAACCTTATCAAGTGCATCTCATCACCGTTTGATTATGAGACATCGAACGGTGTACATTCATTGCCTTTATTGTCTCGGATCACCAGCACTTGGGCCAGGCCTATTTTATTTCTTTCTGTATAAATAGGCTTGTATTCCTTTTGTAAAATGTATTCAGTTTAAAAGCAAATCAGTACTATTAAAATTACAGTAAGCATCTTGTAACAAATACAAGAAATTCAATAAATCTTTTCTCTTCATATTCATAATCTTCTTCAAGTAATCTCAAAATCTTAACAGTACCCCATCAGAGTCTTCTTTGAGCACCCCTCCATTGTACAGTAGAGCCTCTGGGTGTGATTTGCACCGCACAATTATTTACATTAATCTCCAATCAATCTTCCATGTTAGTTTATAAACTTTCGCCAATGAACTTAGTGTATGGTCTAGTATGAATCTAATTAGGACATACAATACTCAATGAATGGATAGATCCTTTCACTCTAATCTGGTTATCAATACTTGTTTTACAGCTAACCCTGTTAGTTGTTTCCAAGATTAACTGGTTATAACGTGCTTAGTAATGTACTTCGACTATTTGTCATATTTTATACTGTTTTCCATAAAATAATTGGTCAATTAAACAGTAAAGTAAATTTTCATTGTCATTGATTTGATCACAATGATCCACAGTATAGAAGCTTAAATGTACAATGGTATTTCCTAATTTATACAACCTTGGCATGTGAGGCGGATGACATTTTTAATGTATAATCAATGGTCGCCACCAAAATACACTAACTAACCTCAGTATATGCAGAGTAATCGTACCAAGGGGCACCTACATTGACATATATAACTCCATCAATATTGAAAATTATCAAACAGCGGAGTTGAATAAATAAACAAATGAATTACCAGAGGAAGCATAAGCAAAATCAAAAAGGACAAGAAGAAGAAGCAACCAATGAAGAACTACTGAATGCATCATCCAAACTCCCTGTTCTCAACCACTAAATCTAATCTCGGCTTATATTGGAATGTATGTATATGGTTGGTTGTTTGATACAAGGCATGGAATGTATTGGAACTAGCAGAGTTATGTCCATTTCTGCTAATAAATTTTTCTTGTTTTCCTTTATTTTGTTTTTGTACTTTTGTTTCTTTTCTGTATGCGCATTTCTTTTCACATGAAGGAGTGGATACCGAAGCATAGGATGATATCTATATATGGAAAAAAAATAGACAGTGGATTGTATGCACTGTAGTACAAATTAATTAGAACGTCAATGTCATTGGTAGTTGAGGATGTTATATTGGTGGAAACTGCAACTATTCACAATTGGAAGCAGTCTATTTAAAACCTTACAGCTACTGGACAACTATTGAGGTAGTTGAGGATGTTATATATCATATATGTCTATGTATAAATTTAAAAACACAAATATTATCATGACACCGAACTTAGTTTATTTATTTTTAATCAAATGCAACTATGAATTTGTTCATTTTATGACAAAAAGTTACGTAACATTTTCATAAACTTAGCTAATTTATTATTATTATTATATAAATTTAGTTACATTTTATAAAATATCGATAACTTTACTATTCAATTTTAGTTAATTTTCATAAACATTAGTTGTTGTTATTATTATTATAAATGTAGTAAATTTTTATAGACTTAGTTAGAATTATTATTATATATAAATTTAGTTAATTTTATAAAACTTAGTTAACTTGGTTAATAATTTAAGTTTATCGTCGTCATCGTTATAAACTTAGTTAATTTTCATAAACATAAGTTGTTGTTGTTATCATTATATAAATTTAGTTAGTTTTTATAAACTTAGTTAACATCTTGTAATCTATTATTATTATTATGCTGTATGGATATTCACTAGCATTGGTGGAAAAAGCCTTAATTCAAAAACATTCAATGGTTCTGTCCCATCATCATGGCTGTCATCTTCCTATATATAGAGGAAGATTGACATTAATACACTGCTACATGAATTCATGTACCATTTCCTCTACATATAACTCCAGTATAGAGTTTCTATTTCATCGATATTGTAATAGGTGTTAGGGCATCTCTGATAGTTAGGTGCGATAAAAAAATTAGCAGGGATTCTTTTTTTTTAGATTAAACGGTTTTCTGAATGTAAACAGGGTTCTAAACACCATAAACGTGGAGAGAAAAATACTGATTAAGAGGCTTTCTAAAATCACTTTTTAGTCCTAAACGAAGTTCAAAACCCATTTACACTTTAAAAATATCGAAAAAAAATTTAAAAAAAATTCACACTTGACTGCTGGATGAATTGAAAATTATCACATTTTATTTTCCTTCCCAAGGCAAATCAATAAGTTCAGTCTCAAATTTTTGGAAATCACTTTGATATATGGCAGAAAACTTGACAAAAATGAATTTTCCTTGCTTGAACTCTAATCGTTTGTTAAAAAAACTAACTTCTGTCATCCATTAATTTATATCAGACGGAGGTACACTAGTCCTACATGGAGAAAACATCATATCATTAATAAATAGCGCCTTATCCTAGATTTCTTTATAACTTTATACAAAAACATTGCATTAATAAATATTACCACTTGAATTTGAACTCCAAAATAAACAAAATCATAAACACAACGGTCCACTGTCGACAATACTCATGCTCCCCACAACCGATTGGACAGTGTAATAATTAGTCTTGCGAGGCAAATTTTGTATTATTATTTCTACATCGCAGTAAACATAAAGAAATAATTTTTTTAACTTTTCATATTCTTTTTGAAAGGTAACCTTGTTAAGAGAATTTAATTTCTTTTGAAGATATTTTTAACCCATAAAGAAAACGTAAAAGTGATTTGCCATCTTCTGTGAAGAGTTCTGATTTTGTTTCTAAGTTTTTCTCTCTCTTAATTTTGCATTTATATGAATTTTTTGTATTTTTTTGATTATTATTTTGTTTCAGAAAAATATTATGGTTGTTTTGTAAAAAAAGCCTTCATTTCGCATCTTCAGATTGCATGAAATTTAGGCTTTAGAAAGCTAAATTAAGAATGGTTTATATTTTCCTCCTAAAATTTATTTGAAACGTAAAGAATATGCTAAATTAGTGGAGAAATATAAGGTTGATGTTTTAAAATCAATTTTAGATCAATCTTTACATAAATGTTAAAATCACTAGGCTAAATTGGTAAAATCTCTGTATTATAGTTTCAAAGGTCTTAGGTTCAATCTGGAAACATTCGCTATATGAATTCATAATTTAGGAATAAGCATCTTATTATAGTGACAGTCAAGGCAAAATTTTAAAATCTGAAGAAAATGGCCACCTTTGAACGATCAGGATATCATTTAACTTGAATCAAACGCTCTAAAGTATATCATAAATAAATCGATGATTATGACCTAATTTTTTTAGTTTATACTTAATTGTGGAACACCATTATTATGATTTAAATCAAATGAAGATTTGGTCAGAATTAGAGTTGTAAAGTACAAAATTTTAATTTGAGATTAAACTTGACAAGAATGAACTCGCGCTTAATAGACTTCCAACCATTTCTCACCATATAGCGGTTTACTAATGCTTTTAATATAAACATGATCGCTTTATGACCTTACCCGGAGAGGCGGGGTCCGGAGTGCAAGAAGTGGGTTGCTTCGCCGGAGAGCGACAGGATCGACTCACTTAAGCATCGTTTCTCATTCACCGGAGAGTGATTGGATCGGGATTCGATAAGGGCCCGAAGAGGCTATGATCGGCCCGCGATTTGGGCCATGACATCGCTTAATGTTCAGATACACTGAACCGGAGTGCAGGGAGTGTAGCCGCTTCGCCGGAGAGCGACAGGATCGGCTCACTCATCGTTGTTTCCCCTTCACTGGAGAGTGACAGGATGGGACCCAGCAAGAGCCCGGAGAGGCTATGATCGACCGACGATTCAGGTCATGACATCGCTTAATGTTCAGATACGCTGAACTGGAGTGCAGGAGGTGAGTCGCTTCGCCGGAGAGCGACAGGATTGACTCGCTTAACGTTGTTTCTCCTTCACCAGAGAGTGACAGGATGAGATCCAGCATGAGCCCGGAGAGGCTATGATCGATCCAGAATGACCAAGACATCGCTATACGCCCTAACTGGGGCCAGAGTGCAAGGAATAGAAAGCAGCGCCGGAGTGCAATAGGATCTTTCTATTCGATCGCTAAATCTAGAATGGGTTTGACAAGGGTCCGTAGTGACCATCAATGGTACAGAGAGACCGTAGAATTTCATTCTTAACTTCCACTGGAAAAATTGATGACAATTCGGCTTCGAACAGCCATGGACTTAATTGAAAATACTATAAGCTATGAGTAAAACATGAACTCACTGCATTTAACTTGAGACTGATCAAAACACGCCTTTTACCAAAAGGCATGTTTTGGGGGGCAAAATGTTATCCCAACTTTTGGCAAAGCCGAGATACCCAAAGATTAACTGAAAATCAATGATTATTAGTCATGAACATCGATTGTGCATCGCAGGTTCGCCATGGATATCGATGAATTTTGTCCAAGTCCGGATCGGGCTACAATTAATAAGACACGACAAGCAAAGCCGTGGGAATCAACATTCCAAATTTCGAGACAATCCGAGTTCGTATGCTCAAGTTATCGCCGGTATAAAATAGAAGATGTATGCTATGGTTCGAATCGATCAGAGCCAAGCCCTAGGTTCGAATCCATCATCCCTACATTACTTCGAATCCACGAGAAGCACCATTGCTTCGACTCCATCAACGCAGAGTACTTCGAATCCACCGAGCCACTTCGCCTCGCAACCTTCAGGTTGAACACCTTCGTATCCATCTGGGCTCGATGGTTCGTATCCATCACTCAAACCCATGAAGACCTCTTGCTTCGTACCCATCAGATACTCTGCTTCGAATCGATGCAAGGGTGGCATGTTCAAATCCATTAAGTGCCTTCCTTCGAATCCATCCGGCTACGTTTAACTTTGTATCGATCGAGACACGTTGGCTATCGATACGAAGTAGGCGCCATTCGAATCCAGGGATATTTGGTGTCTTCGAATCCATCGAGTCAAGGCAGCGAAGTCTCCGGGACGACTCGTTCTAACTGGCGACAAAAGCGGATCGATGCAAGGTTCGCGCTCCACGTCATCACAAGAGCATGCTCCACCATCGATTCGAAGCAATCGATTCAAATGCATCGATTCGAACGTAACAGCCTAACAAAAGAATCCAATCTTGAATCGATCATAACTCGAGATCTACAAGTCCAAATGCTATGAAATTTTCACAGAAGCTTGAGCACATGTTGAAGAATGTCCACACCAAATTTCAGCTTGATTGGACAATTTCTTGATCGATTCGAACCTAGGGTCGAATCGATCCCAAAGTGGGCCCGGATCTCCAGATTTCGGCCATGTGGGCCCCCTGACGTACCAGAACTGGTCTCCCCTCATTTTAGGCGAAATATCAGCCTCCTACACCTATAAATAGAGCCCCTAGTCATTCAGAAAAGGGGTCAGAGAATTCTAAGTACTGAAGAGCGCCCAGATTCTGCCAGATCTACTCCAGAACACCGCCGCTGCTCTAGATTGAGACTTAACTTAGAAATTCAGTTGTATTACATTATAAACTATTATAACCTTCAAGCATCGAGCAATAAAATCATAAAAACCTTGAAGTGGACGTAGGCCGGAGATAGCCGAACCACTATAAATCGTGTGTTACTGTTCATTATTTCTTGATTGCTGCTTGTTACTTGCTTAGATCCGTGATTTGTGTGTGAATATTGTTGATCTGTATTCATACGCTGGTGCTTTCGCTACACTTGGGGTTTGTGACCATTTTTGGCGCAAACACTTTGGTGCTTTCACTGAGAAGAACTAGCACCCGCTACACCAGATTCAAAGTTTAGATTTGGAATTGTAAGGATTCAGATCTGACTCTACAATGACTCGACAAACTAGACAAAGAACTGAGAGGAGCCAACAGGCAGGAAGTCAAGAGGCATCCTCTGGCGCTGGAGAAGGACAAGCTTCGATCTACATTACTAGAGATGAGATGGAGGCTATGAATAACTTAATGCAGGAAAGAATGATAAAAAGCCAACAAGAGATGCTGCAGAATTTCTTCGAGCAGATGAGAGCTGCAGGGACGCAGAACCCTGGACCAGCTACAGCGGCTGTGAATGCAGAACCAGAAGGCAATCAACAAGGGCTTGGGGGCAGGCCCGCAGGGTCCAACGCAGAAGTACCTTTGGAAGGAGCTCAACCGGCTAGGGCCAACACAAATGCTAACGAGCCACCCGAAGAGTACGTACCAGAATTCCCTACAAGACTCGGAGGGCAAGACAGAGACATGACAAGGGGGCAACCCCTAGATGGAGATGAAAGAATGATTGGCCTAGTGAGACGACTCATGAGAGGACGGTTGTCAGGAGGAGGATTGGAAGAAGTTAGTCGGAGTCTGTTCGCTCTGAATATCAGGAATGCAAGGAACCCTCCGAAGTTCAAACTACCAACGCTGAATCCTTATGACGGAAAGTCAGACCCGACCATGCATATCACCAGATATATCAGACACATGGAAGTGCTGGGAGCATCCGAGGAAGTGATGGCACGATGTTTCCCCTTATTCTTATCAGATTTGGCTGCGCTTTGGTTTAGGCAGCTAGAAACCGGATCAATCAGGACATGGGGCGAGCTTGTGGATTGCTTCATGAAGCAGTTTAGGGTTCACGTGACGCGACCTAAGAGCGTGATGACTTTGGCATCAATAAAACAAAGGACCGGAGAGTCCATAAAAGATTTTTTGTTACGATTTAATGCGACGGTGACTTCTGTAGATCGCCCGGACCCATCGATGATTTTGATGGCGGCGGTGGCAGGAGTTGGAGAAGGCACCGAATTCAAAGACTCTTTGACTAAAGATCCACCGCAAGATCTTGGAGAGTTTTTCCATGAAGCTGAAAAATTCATTCGATTAGAGGAATCACGAGCCGAGAGGCAGGAAATAAATGTTGCACAAGGCGAAGGAACCGCCAGGGAACAGTCCAGGGCAGACAAAGGAAAGAGAAAGCAGGATGACGCACATGATGGTCCTGATAAACGGAAGAAATTCCGAGAGCCCAGATTCAGGCAATACACAGACTTGGTGGCAGACTGGAACGAATTTACACTGAAACTCGGGGGCAACTCCCGTATCGAAAACCACCTAGGAGAGATCCCACGGAGCGGGAACGCAGGACCGGAAAATACTGCCTATTCCATGAGCTGGATGGGCACACTACCGATGAATGCCGCCACCTGAAGGATGAGGTGGAAGAACATGCCAGGAGTGGTAGATTGCCACAGTATGTCAAAGAACGTGCAACGGCGGTCAAGCCCGAACAACTACCGCCTCAACCTAACAGGACTGATCCTGGATCGGGATCACGACTCGTCATCAACTGATCACGATGGCAAGGGCCAAGTTCAGGATATGAGCTTTGGTCACTTAGTTTTCTTATATTTGATTTTCAAAATAAAACGGCTATTCCACTTACTCATGTACGGGAACCGGAGAGATTCCTAGGCATGCTCTGAGATGGTAATAGACCGCTCCGCCCGGAGAGGCATTGTCTTGTTTTTCCTGGTGTTTGAGATTGAACATCTAGAATTTGAATTTAATAAAGAAACACTTATTAAAATAAACCTTTTAACCGGAGAGTTAAAGGATGAACATTAAATATCAATATAAACATGATCGCTTTATGACCTTACCCGGAGAGGCGGGGTCCGGAGTGCAAGAAGTGGGTTGCTTCGCCGGAGAGCGACAGGATCGACTCACTTAAGCATCGTTTCTCATTCACCGGAGAGTGATTGGATCGGGATTCGATAAGGGCCCGGAGAGGCTATGATCGGCCCGCGATTTGGGCCATGACATCGCTTAATGTTCAGATACACTGAACCGGAGTGCAGGGAGTGTAGCCGCTTCGCCGGAGAGCGACAGGATCGGCTCACTCATCATTGTTTCCCCTTCACCGGAGAGTGACAGGATGGGACCCAGCAAGAGCCCGGAGAGGCTATGATCGACCGACGATTCAGGTCATGACATCGCTTAATGTTCAGATACGCTGAACTGGAGTGCAGGAGGTGAGTCGCTTCGCCGGAGAGCGACAGGATTGACTCGCTTAACGTTGTTTCTCCTTCACCAGAGAGTGACAGGATGAGATCCAGCATGAGCCCGGAGAGGCTATGATCGATCCAGAATGACCAAGACATCGCTATACGCCCTAACTGGGGCCAGAGTGAAAGGAATAGAAAGCAGCGCCGGAGTGCAATAGGATCTTTCTATTCGATCGCTAAATCTAGAATGGGTTTGACAAGGGTCCGTAGTGACCATCAATGGTACAGAGAGACCGTAGAATTTCATTCTTAACTTCCACTGGAAAAATTGATGACAATTCGGCTTCGAACAGCCATGGACTTAATTGAAAATACTATAAGCTATGAGTAAAACATGAACTCACTGCATTTAACTTGAGACTGATCAAAACACGCCTTTTACCAAAAGGCATGTTTTGGGGGGCAAAATGTTATCCCAACTTTTGGCAAAGCCGAGATACCCAAAGATTAACTGAAAATCAATGATTATTAGTCATGAACATCGATTGTGCATCGCAGGTTCGCCATGGATATCGATGAATTTTGTCCAAGTCCGGATCGGGCTACAATTAATAAGACACGACAAGCAAAGCCGTGGGAATCAACATTCCAAATTTCGAGACAATCCGAGTTCGTATGCTCAAGTTATCGCCGGTATAAAATAGAAGATGTATGCTATGGTTCGAATCGATCAGAGCCAAGCCCTAGGTTCGAATCCATCATCCCTACATTACTTCGAATCCACGAGAAGCACCATTGCTTCGACTCCATCAACGCAGAGTACTTCGAATCCACCGAGCCACTTTGCCTCGCAACCTTCAGGTTGAACACCTTCGTATCCATCTGGGCTCGATGGTTCGTATCCATCACTCAAACCCATGAAGACCTCTTGCTTCGTACCCATCAGATACTCTGCTTCGAATCGATGCAAGGGTGGCGTGTTCAAATCCATTAAGTGCCTTCCTTCGAATCCATCCGGCTACGTTTAACTTTGTATCGATCGAGACACGTTGGCTATCGATACGAAGTAGGCGCCATTCGAATCCAGGGATATTTGGTGTCTTCGAATCCATCGAGTCAAGGCAGCGAAGTCTCCGGGACGACTCGTTCTAACTGGCGACAAAAGCGGATCGATGCAAGGTTCGCGCTCCACGTCATCACAAGAGCATGCTCCACCATCGATTCGAAGCAATCGATTCAAATGCATCGATTCGAACGTAACAGCCTAACAAAAGAATCCAATCTTGAATCGATCATAACTCGAGATCTACAAGTCCAAATGCTATGAAATTTTCACAGAAGCTTGAGCACATGTTGAAGAATGTCCACACCAAATTTCAGCTTGATTGGACAATTTCTTGATCGATTCGAACCTAGGGTCGAATCGATCCCAAAGTGGGCCCGGATCTCCAGATTTCGGCCATGTGGGCCCCCTGACGTACCAGAACTGGTCTCCCCTCATTTTAGGCGAAATATCAGCCTACACCTATAAATAGAGCCCCTAGTCATTCAGAAAAGGGGTCAGAGAATTCTAAGTACTGAAGAGCGCCCAGATTCTGCCAGATCTACTCCAGAACACCGCCGCTGCTCTAGATTGAGACTTAACTTAGAAATTCAGTTGTATTACATTATAAACTATTGTAACCTTCAAGCATCGAGCAATAAAATCATAAAAACCTTGAAGTGGACGTAGGCCGGAGATAGCCGAACCACTATAAATCGTGTGTTACTGTTCATTATTTCTTGATTGCTGCTTGTTACTTGCTTAGATCCGTGATTTGTGTGAATATTGTTGATCTGTATTCATACGCTGGTGCTTTCGCTACACTTGGGGTTTGTGACCATTTTTGGCGCAAACATAATTAAATCGATGATTATGACCTAATTTTTTTAGTTTATACTTAATTGTGGAACACCATTATTATGATTTAAATCAAATGAAGATTTGGTCAGAATTAGAGTTGTAAAGTACAAAATTTTAATTTGAGATTAAACTTGACAAGAATGAACTCGCGCTTAATAGACTTCCAACCATTTCTCACCATATAGCGGTTTACTAATGCTTTTAATATGGGAAATAGAAAGAACAACACACACAAAGTTTCATCTAAGCATGTTTAAAACAGTTCAAAATCCACAAATAAAGACAATGTATTAGTAGTAACATTAGAACTATGTACCATCCTACCATAACATTCAATTATTCCATTCCAATACCCATTCAAGATTTTGGTGCAATATGAGTTAATAGGTCCTGGGAAAATATAATATCACTGCCAAACGTAAAAGTGTAGAGCATATGGATGTGCCAAAAAGAATGTTAGCTATGAAAGTGTGCTATGGATCGTGTAATATGGATATATGATAATACAGAGTGTAGTGATGATAGCTATACGGTAAATAGTGTGGAATATAAAAGCAGTATAGTAAAATGACACCAGAGATTTTTATACTGGTTCGGAGAACCGTCCTACGTCCAGTCCCAGAATCCTTCTGGAATTTCACTAAAACAATAACCCTCATTTAACCTGGAGGAACAGGTCTATACAACCCTTGAGCAGCCGAACAAGGACTTGAGCAGCGGAATAGGATTTCGCCTCAGCAGCCGAAGAGGACTTCACACGCCTTAGTAGCAGAACAGGACTTCAACAAATACAAAAGTTTGTTTTGACTTTGTGTTCTCTAATAACACGGATTTGTCACTTGTAGTACACCATTCCTATAATCTTCTCCTTGAGTATAAATATATATATTTGAAGTTTATAAAGAATAGAAAGGTTTAGTATTGCTTTAATGCAGAATAATTGAAAGAATAATAGCAAATAGATTTCAGAGAGTTAGATCAGAGAGATAAGAATATTTGATTGTGATTCGGTAGTTTGGAATGAAAATGGAGTTTGTATTTATAAAGGTTGAAAAGCAGCGACTGTTGGTGAAGAGTTTCGATTGAAGTGTTGTGTCTAAATCTTTTCGTTAGAGGTTCGCAACTGTTCACAAAAGTCGTGTCTTTTCGAAAAGTGGTTGTTATAGAAATTCATTCAACTGAGCCTCTGGGTCAGTCGACTGAATATTCAAAGTCATTTTTTTAAATTTAAATTCGTATATCTATGTAACTATGCATGCTGCACCAAATTCCCAATGTCAGTCGACTGGTTATCTAGCTCAGTCGACTGACCTGGTTAAATTTGTGCAGTAAGCACAGTTTACAGAGATATATTAATTTCTATAACTTTAAAAAAAATTATAATTAATTGTATGCTTATATATGTATAAAATATATAAGCTAATGAAGATGTACTAAGGAGAGATTTTAACAATATTGACCTAAGACTTGAACAACAAAATATCATAGTTGATGCACTAGTTAAAGTCTCGTATCCTTGTCTCTTTTTGTCGTAGCAGTCGTTAAATCTGTATGTCGTAGTGATAGCTTCGTGTCATGAATCAAAACCAAGTCTCAACATTCTCCCCCTTTTTGATTGATGACAACCTGTAAACAGATATAGATTTCGACTATATATATATAACATAATAACATAAATACTCACTCCCCATGAATCGTTGATGCTCTATATCCTGCATTATTTTTGTTAGCAATAAAATTTCTCCCCTTTTGTCATTGACAAAAAGGAATAAGTAATATGAAGTCATAATGTAGAAAGTATTACTTAAAAAAAACAACCATCCATACATTAAACTCCCATAATTAAGAGTATTTGAAATGAATAAACCAGAGTGGCCATTTAGTACAAGCCATATGAAATGAAAACTTAATGTTTTTCATAAAACAAAAAAGATCTCAAGCCATTGGTTGCTTACCCCTACCACTACCACTATCACCTTTATCTCCATCATCGTCACGGCTACTTGCTTGATCGTCAGAAGAAGAAGACCAAGTGAAGACGGGTTGCTTTCCCGGATCGCCTATAGTAGCTGTAGATGTCCCTGAAGTACATGAGATAGCTTGCCATAATTTAGTAAAGAATCCTTTAACCTTGTCGAGCTTCTTGTCAACCCTAGTAATATGAGATTGAAGAACCTGTTGGTTGCGGCATATCATAGACATTGTCTCATATGGTTGAAGGCCAGGATTAGGAAGTTGAATTTCGTCTTGTTGATGACGAGTTGATTGTTGACGAGATGGACCTTGAGATGGTTGGCCATGTTGTTGTGGTTGAACTAACTGCCTTTGGGTCCATTCTTCAAAAGACATGATATGAGGGGGTCGACAACCGGTAGTGTCATCAATGCTAAAGTCCGAGAGTTCAAACATCCAATGGTAGAAAATGGTGAGTCCGGTTCCAGAATCTCACAAGCCTTTAGAAGACGCATAATATATTCACCGTAGTAGATTACATTCATTCTACTGTTGTTAAAGCTTAAAAATTCGTCAAGAATTAGACGAAGCCAGTTGACTTTAATATTGCCAAAAATAGCATATAAAGCTTTAAAGTTATTTTCGTAGACAAGTTCATAACTCCCAGTTCTAGGAGTTATGGTTTTCATTAGAGCACGATGGATAATTCGGGTCGTAGAGACATGGATTTTAGTTGACGCATGTCATCTTCTAAAAACAAATGGCTTATATTGTCTCGAACAACCAAGTCATAATCAATAGTGGCCAATTCTACACCATCATTTTCTGTTTGCAAAATATGAGCCATGCGATCTAAAGTGAAAAAGATGGGTTTCCCACATACTAGACTCCATACACAGTCTTGTTGGTTTGGAACGTTTTGATAACCTAAGTTTAGATTTGCATAGAACAATTTCACCATTATTTGATTTATTTTGTGTTTGTTATCATCAATGTTGAATAATGATTCCAAATCGCTCCTTCTAGCTAACTCTTTGATGTGGTATGGAGAAAAATCAGAAAATTTAACAAACGAACCTTCGAAAATCCTTGAGTCTTGCATTCGTCTCCACCTCCGAATTGCAGTGTCATCAAACAACCATCTTTGGATTTGTTCGTTTGACGGAGGTTGAGATGATGAGGAAGCTTGTCCCTTTCGTTTAGAATCCATTAATTTTAATTTTAGAAGAAAAAAAATGGAGTTTTGGAGAGTCTAGGGTTTTGAAAATTTTGGAAATCTGAAATGATAATGGGGGAAGATGGTAAAGTAGAGGATAAAAGAGGGAGAGTGGGTAGGTAAAAGTAATAAAGTAACTCGGATCTATGGTTCAGTCGACTGGCTCAGACTGTCAGTCGACTGAGTGCTGAAGATCGAATTTTTCTTTCTTTCTGGTCCGGTCGACTGAGATTCTTAAACAGTCAACTGGCTATGTATATTAAAAAAATTGTTTGTTGTGTCAGTCGACTGACCTCCTGGTTCAGTCGACTGACCTGGAGAATTTTTGGCATTGGATTATTTTTTGCGGTGACAAGCTAATATATTTAATTTATTTAATATAAATAGTTGTTATATTGATTAATGAATCAGAAATAAATTTATTCCAAACAACATACATACTTAGAAAATTTATTCGGAAAATACAAAAAAAGATAATAACTACTATGATTATTTCGAGGGGCTAGGCGTCTTGTATTCCTTCGGTTGCTTGCGACGAGCACTCGATTCTTCGTTGCGATCCCACGAATTTGGTGAGTATGGTGGTCGCGGTGGAGATGAAGTCGATGGTCGTCTGATAGGCGAAACAGAATGTTCATCTATTGGATGTGACGATGCCCCACAGAATTTCATAGCAATATGCTCAATGATTCCTATCCGTCTGGAGTTTATTTTTTGTTCGTAATACATTTCTCGTTGTAGCATTAATGATTCTTGCTGATAATGGTGCATATCATCTATCTTTTTCTTCGTGTTAGGAGAAATATCAATTGTCTTCTTTCCCTTCTTCTTATTCGGAGTATATCCGATGTGAGATGGTGAAGTTTTATGATTCAGAGTTTTTGGAGAGTTGTTTGAAGCAATAATTTCGATAGAATCTGTGGAAGAGCTTGACATTGTGGAAAAATAGTTGTTGGAAGAAAAATGAATGAAAGTTTTTGAGTTTAATTCGGTTTGAATCTAAGAAGATAGAGTATGCTTCTATTTATAGCCTAAATCTCAACAAGCTACAGTAAATACCTTTCAAATGCATTTTGCCTTCCATTGCTTCTTTTTTCTCGAGGCAACTACGGCAAAGTAGGGGACCATCCCAGGGCCACGGTCTTCCTGGTGGTGATGATTTAGCATGCACTGAGATTCCTTCTCTAGGTCTTATTACAACTTGGCATATTGCACATATAAAAAGCTTGAACCTGTTTGATAATGGGTACCCTGTATCTAATCTGCACTTTTTTCAGATATTTGTTCATAGTTTAGTTAGTATAAAATAATGTTTCGACTCCAAATATTCATATAAGATTAAGATTAAATTATCACCTTTCAGCAAGAACAGCAGATCCATCCTCAAATATTTCTTTCACTACGTCAATCTCGTAACAGTCTCTTTCTGGATATGATGCCGATTCAGTCAACCCAGCATTACTGAATTAGTTTTACAAATTACTAAATTAGTTTTAGTAAATGATGTAAATTACAATTACAAATTACTGAATTAGTTTTACAACTGAATTAGTTTTAGTAAATAACGTAAATTACAGTACAATAATGTAAATTAGGTTTACAAATTACTGAATTAGTACTAGTACCTTCGATTCAAGCTTCAACTGAGATGGAGGACAAGCCTGTTGTCTGCTTATGCGGCTGTGACCTAGTAGCCGACTATTTAAATCAAGATGGAGGAGCCTGCTACCATGCGCTTGCTTGTGCCCTAGCTGCCGAGATGAAGCTGGCCTGGAGAAGAGACGGAGCCGCCTATATGGGTCGCTGTCGATGTCTTTCTGGTTCGTGAATCACAAATTCGCGATCGAGATTTAGGTTTTTTCTATCACGTGCTGTAACCTTAAAAGGGAAAATGAAAGAGGGATTGACTGGAGGTTCTTTCTCTATGGCAATAGATCTGGCGATGGAAGTTGGATCGATGGTTGCGTTGGTGAGGTCAGATTTGATTGTAGCTACGAGTTTAGGGAGAAACCTAGTTTCAAAACTATGGCTGTTGACTAAACGACCCATATCTGAAGCAAGTAAGCAGGGAAGAACGGTCCGAAAGGTGGAGAGAGAGGACGGACAAGAATGGAGGAGCAAGGGCGAAGTGGAGATGAGGAAGAACTTAGCTGGTGGTATGATCCCAAATTCTAGGGTTTCGCTGTTTACTAAAGAAAAAAAGTTGATAAGGTTTGGTCTAAACGTGCTCATAAAAGATAAAATTACTAAGCACTCTAGTGCAGTTTAATTTATTTACAATATTACCAACTTTTTATAATGGCAATAACCGTTGGAATGTTTTATCACGGCAATAACCGTTAGTAATTTGTAACGGAAATAACCGTTACAAATTGGGATGGGAATAATGTTACAAAATGGACTGTTTGGTGTAGTGTATTGGATGAATATTATTTGCTGAATGGTTTCTTTTGTTACAAATCATTGTTATAGTTGTTTTAGTTACATATAATTATTGTGTTGTGTATTAGTGCTTATGCTTATGGTTTGGATTAAGAATTCATGTTATATAGTTCTATCAAACTCATGCATGCTTTCTATATCTTTCTATAAAAACCTAATATTAAAATTGACTTGAGACAGGTACATTTAAAGCCCATTCGGACATATATGCATCTTGGCCCGCTTTAATATGAGCGAACTCGCTTATATTAATAATAATAAGGTATATATCTCGGATTATATATTGTACTTTTATATTTTTCCCTACAGGATGCCTCATCATTGAGATGAGATGTATATTTGTTATATATATGTGTATTGTAAATTTTTACAATCGAGCCGCGTGTAGGAGACGCTGTCGAAATTTTTCGTAAATTCGGGTGTTAGAAAAATTTTGAGATTTTAAAATTTTATCACTTGTTTTACAAATAAACCGATATCAGAGTGGCATTGCAGAAGCATACTAAAGGTTTTGCAAATAGATTTTATGCATTGTATGTTGATTATTTTGAGTAAATTATACCAAATGTTAGATTCCTTACTTAATTTCTTTTTCGAGAATGAAAAGTTTTAAGTGGGGGAGATTGTAACGACCCACATTTTTAACCATTTTAAATTATTAAATTTAATATAATTATCGCACAAAAATGGTTAGAAATAAAATTTAATGATTTATTAATGTAATTTATTGGATATGAACTTCGATAAAATTTTAAATAACAAAATTCAATATGATTAAAGATGATAACTTATATTAAAAAGTAAATTAAATGATATTAAATTGTGAGTAATAGATAACAGAAATTGAAATGATCAATGTCAAGTAAATAAAGAATCGAATGAATGTTATTTAAAAGTAAAAGCATAAGTTTATTTATATGAAATTTTATGTATTGAATGTGTTTATAATCAATAGTTGAAATTGAATAATAAATGTTAAATTATTTAGATGAAAATAAAATAATTGTTTGATAACTAAAATTCATTTGAGATGTAATATTGAAATTTATTGAAATTCTAATATTGGAATTCATCGAAATTAGATTATTGAAATACTTTAAATAAAGAAGTGTAGCATAGTGTAATCTATGTATTTAATGTAAAAAAGGCATTTGTGTATTGAATCAGAACGAACATTTTCATTTATAAAATGATATTTGAAATGATATATATATATATATAAGTACGTTTTATTTGACTATGATTATAATTTTATTAAAGAGTGTTGTAGTTGTTTTATTATTGGAATTCGTTTTAAAAGTTAAATTTTATAAGTTAAATAACTTATATTTAAAATATAATGATTTATTGATAATTAAATTGTTAAATTTAATATTTGAAATTGTTTAAATAACTGTCTTGAATTTAATATGAATGAAAATGATTTCAAAAGTTGATTTAAATTTTATTCAAACAAAACGAAATTGTTAACTTTTAAATTTGAATTTAAAAGTGATTAGATCGATATTGGAAATTTCTTGTTTTAATTAACGTGTAAAAATAGTCTTTTGGTCATTGTCTCAGATTTCAACGAAATCAGTTTTATCGGATCCGTAATAGTGAATTATTATAGGATTTCAAGTCTCGTAGCGATCGGACTTATCATTTGGCCGTGCGAGCTAGAAACACGTAGAATTTATTTTCAGAACTTTAATTCAAAATAATTTGATTTTGAAAAGCTATCTTCTAAATATGATGGAATTGGCTCCCGATATATGTTCCATTGTGTTCGTAATAGGGGTATAACATATAGAACGCCAGGCAGAACGCTTCGTTTGGAGTTCGAAACTTTCACAGATGAATAATACCGTGAAATTTTCTACATAAGGACTTGAAATTTTTATTTTTCAAAACCCTAGTCTAAGATGCTTCACCCGCTTCCTTTTAAATCTTCAATGGCCGAAATTTCAATACTTTCTTCCTCATTTTCTCCTAATCCACTCACAATCTCAACTCGACTTCAACTAAGAAAATGTAGGGCTCGACGACTCTACATATCGTGCGATTGGATAGTGGCGAAGGGACTTGAATTCGCCAGAATCGAGACCTATAAGCGGCGCAGTCGAGGACAATTTGTGGACAAAGCGGAGTGCCTTGGGAGACGATACTTCTGGCGATGGTGGAGCTTGGAGAGGCGGTTGCGGAGGTGGGCTTGGATCTGGGTCCGGTGGGGTCTGGTGATGGGCGATCGTCGAAGTTGGGGTCGCATGGATGGGTTTCGGCCTGAGAACGAAGTGAAAGGGAAGGTTTAAACATTTCAATTTATAATGTTAACAAGATTTCTTGTCAATGCCCCAAAGTTATGCTAAGGAATGAGAAATATTCTTTAGGCAAGTTATATAGAAAAGAAGGAATGAATCCTTTTTGAATTTCCTCTAGAATATGCTTTAGTAAGCTCAAATTACTCAGATCGACCTTTCGACTGTGTCGAAAGGGTTGGTTTTCATGCTTAATGACCTTTCGACTTAGTTGAGTTAGTGCGGATCCTCCTTCGAAAGCTTTTCTTTCGATACTGTTGTGACATCTTGTATAAAATTCCTTTTTGTAGGACTCGACCTTGTCGAAGGCTTTGATGGTTAGGTAGCTAGGACTTAGGTTTAAGATTAAAAGTGGGGTTTTGACCTTGTCAAAAGCTGTGAACTTGCTCTTCTTGTATTTGAATTGATAATCTCAAGTTACAGTGATTTGTGATGGGATTTGACCTTGTCGAAAGCTTGGTCTTTAGGCTCCTTGTGTTAATTGAGGATTTTAGTAAGTTGTGACCTAGTTTTGACCTTGTCGAAAGCTATGGCTCAGGGTAAGATAGCTTGAGACTGGTAACTGAAGTAATTAGAATTTGCAGGGTTTCGACTGTGTAGACAGTGGCCTTTCGATGCAGGCGAAACCTGAAATATAAGAGTGAAACTGACAAAAACCTTGATGAAACTATAAAGTAATCTCAAAGATATGAAACTTCCCCTTTGTAAGCAAAGGATGACTTTATTACTTCAAATCCCCAAATCAATTTTGTGGTTAGGATTACAACACTTCACTTTAGAGTATACAAATTGAGAATGAGAAGAATCTGATCCCCAAAATGTGACCCCTTAGGTCTTATTTATAAATGCGGGTCAGCACCTTTTGACACTGATGCTTTCGACTTGGTCGAAAGGTGGCTGCCGAAAGACTTAAGCATATTGCCGCCTTTGTCGAAAGGTATGGTTGCGCTTCTCTTCTTTGAGTTGTCTTGTAAGTGCTTCCGACTCTATCGATAGCCCTTGTTCATTAGTTTCGATGATGTTGATTATGCATGTGCTCTTGTTTCTGATCTGATGCAGAACCCTCCAGGACCATATTGGTTTCAACCGATTCGAAAGGCTTACTATATCTTTCAAAGGGGTTGCTCTGGATAATACTTGCTTTCTAGCAGTTTGAGTGAAGGCGAAACCATTAGTTTCGTATGGCTTGGCGTATGTTCAAAGAGCTATTCTTCGTTGTCTTCGGAAGGTATGGCTTCGACTTAATCGAAAGGTCTTCATCTAGTCAAAAGGTTGTTAATGAAGGTAGAAGGGTGCTTTCGACTCCTTCATCTCCTTCGAAAGGTAAGAACCTTCTGGATATTGATTGGAGGAACTTACCAACACCTTCGAAAGGTCCCAAAGATTCCAGACTTTGACTGCAACATCCCTTCAACTCCTTCGAAAGGCTTAGCTGGAGCTCTTTTTTCTTGTTCTTTACTTAAAGAAGTCTCGACTCGGTCGAAAGGTGAATATTTGGAGTGACATTTGGCCCTCCCTTGAGAAGGGATGCACTTGACTTTCCAAGTCAACTTTGCCAAAACCTAGAAGCTTCCCGCCTCTTGGTCTTCCCGCGTGGATTTGGGCCGTCCATTCAAATCTTATTTAGCGGCTAGTAACTCTGGGTGACTTTTCTTATAAAGTACGCTTCTCCTCCTCCTTCCTCGTTCACTTTTCTGCAATCAAAAAATTTGAGCACGAGTAAAAGAATTCTAAAAATTCTCAAAGTTTCTATTCACTTCAAGAAATCAAAGTAAACACCAAATCTAAATCGCAAGCTTAGATTCATTCTTGTTTTGCTAGTTTTAATCAAGTTTTGCTTTTCCAGATATCAAAATTGAGACTCGACTTTGAAATGTTCGAATCTCTATTTTTTTAGAGTGGATTTGATTTGATTTGCTGAGAAACTTTTTCTAATTTAGCTTCATGAATTAATAAAGTTTGTTTCCCGTTTTGGATTTTTATTCCAACATTTACAGTTTCTGTACTTTTTTAGAGAATCTGGATTTCCAGTTTGATAATAATTTTTAAACTTTTGAAGTCAAAAAGGTCGATTCCTGTTGAAATTCATTTTTTTTAAATCCACTTTCTTATTGGGTTTGGTTTACTTGTTTTAATAAATTTTGAAACCTAGGATTTTCAATTAGGTTTGGGGAAGGCGGTGGAACCTGTTTCCTTCGCCCGGAAGTTTCAAATGTACAGATGAAAAATTAGCGCCACAAAATGACCTTTCTACCCCTTCGAAAGGGATTGAGGCGGCAACATTGGTTTTTCTTCCTTTTCCCCTTTCGATGGGGTCAAAAGGTGTTATGGTGCCAATTTGATCAACCTTGTCGAAAGGATACGTAGCTAAGTAGAGTGTATCCACCCCTTCGATAGCAAAATGTTTCGACTTAGTCGAAACCTTTTGTTTCGATTGTAATCCATTTTCCTTAGTAAATTTTTGAAACCATCAGACCCCTTCGACCCTTTCAACACCATTTAGATCTAATGAGTCGAAACCCCCTAGAGTTGTCTTTCTCCAGCATGGTCGAAACGTTCTAAGTGCACATGGGTCTAACTTAGGACCTTTCGACTCAATGAAAATATAAGGTTTCAACAACATTTGTATGTCCCTTAGAAAACCTAAGTTATCGGTTTCGACAGTGTCGACGGGTCTTGCCACCTTATTTGTGAAATGTTTATATTGTAAGTTTTTACTCAAGTTCTTAAGTTAATCTTAACTATCCCCTTTTATTAACAATTTGGTTCCTGTAGAGCTTTTGACACCATTGAAAAGTGCCAACTGAACAAACATTTTGACTTATCTTTCCGACCTTGTCGATAGCTCAAGGAACACTCTTCTTTAGGCTTTCGACAATGTCGAGATGTACTTGCTAAGTGTTGATGTCCTTTTCCTTTCGACTCTGTCGAAAGCCCAATGTCTTTGACTTTTAACTTAAACATTTTACATAAATCTGAAGTTTCATGTTTGGTTTTTGTTTAAGATTCCCAAGTAGGTTTCTTGACTAATTCTTGAAAGAATATTATGTTCACATTAAACTTGAAAATTTTAACTGAAACATTTTCACCTGGCAGAATCATGAGCTCTCCAAAGAAACTTGACGCCATCTTGAAGCATTCTTTGGTATCTTCCCAGGATGAGGTTGATGCCATCCTAAAGGACTTTGGAATTACTAGCGTGGAAGCTATTCCAACCAGGGAGACAGACACTATCAACAACCCTCCTGAAGGGTTATTCACATACACTGCCATCCATATATGGCACGATGGATTTTTGGCTTTCCTAGAATTCTTGTCCAGATTTCTTTCTTATCTTGGGATTGCTCCAATTCAGCTATCTCCAAATGTCTACGCCTACCTTCTATCTCTGGAGCTTATGGCACTTGAGTCTGGCCTTCCCTCCCTAAATGCTGAAATTCTGAACTACTTGACTCGATTACTCAAACTTAGCACTCTTAATCATCATATCTTCAGAGCTAACCCCCGAAGAAGCTTATATCAGACGGGGTCAATAAGTTTAAAGACTGGGAAAACCATTTTTTCTTTGTCTGATGTTTCCCAAACATCAGTGGGATCTTTCTTCCCCTCGTAAGTTCAAATTTTCACTATCTTCCTTCCATTTTATCTCTACCCTTGTCTAACTTTCATCTTATACCAGGTTCTCCCTCCAAAGAACTTAGTGAAGCGGACAGAAGGATGGTAGAGTCTCTTACCGTAGCTTCTGTTAAGATAGGGAACCGATTAAAGTTGTTGATACCATCGAACTTGACGAATCATTCTCTTCTCCCCCTTGGCCAAAGGGTTTCGGGGTTACCCCCTTTGATCCAACATTCTTCAAAGGGAAAGTGCTTCCTCTCTCTGGGAGATTCTGAACATTTTTCTCTCATGTCTCCTATCTGCTCAGCCACTCTGGTAAACTAAAGGCATAGCATTTTTTCTATCCTTGTTGCTTTCTAAATTATCTCGCTAACTTTTAATCTGTTTGGGACTTTTACAACTGCTTCTCAGGTTACAGTTCCTGTTAGTGGTGCTGCCCCTCTTCCTTCAACTTCTAGAGCATCATCAATTATCGAATCCTTTTCCAAAACCAAGAAATCTTTCAAAAGGAAGTTAACGGAATCTTCTGTAATAGAGCCTCCAAAGAAGGTTGCTAAAGTTGTAGATGTAGAGGAAGTGGAGCGTTTATCTCTCGACAAAGCTCTGAAGAGCCCAGTTGTGGAGGCTCCCAAGGACAAACCAGTGCAAACCCCTATTGTGATTGATCCCCTCACTCGCATTTCTGTTTCAGACTCTCCGGCTGCTCTTGCACAAATGCAACTGGCTTTGGATATGCCCCCTACTCTAAGGCGCACTCCTTCTCAGCCAACATCTTCTTCTCCTTCTGCCATAAACTTTGAAAAGATAGTCGAGTCTATCCTACACTCTGAGTCCTTCACTTCAATTCACCCACCTTCTTTCGTTCCAGATTTGGTGGGTCATTATCGCTCCCTAATAGAGCAATATTTCTGGTAAGTTCCACTTCAATTGACCTTATCATCTTTAGTTTTATCTAAATCACTAACTTATGTTACATTTCTTCTTTCAGTTTTCTAAGAGTTGGTTAACACTTCATGAACTTGTAGCCAAATCTTCCCTTGAATCATCTAAGTCCCAGGAGCAAATCTTGGCCCTTAAGAATCAAGTGTCTACACTTTCTATGGCTAAAGATGATGCAACTTCCAAAATAAGGCGACTGAGAGCCTCTCTTGCTCAAGCAGAAACTGATCTCTTGGCAGAAAGAAAGGCACGCCAACTTCTTGTTGATGATAAATTCGCTATGGAGCTTACTTTAAAAGATTCTGATGATGAGAAAGCTCGCTTAATTGCCAAGAATGTTTCTTTGAAGGAAATGTTCAAGAGAACTAGGGTTTCATTGAAACTCGTTGTCAATACCATCTCTGGCACTAAGTAACGAGTATCTCAATTTATGAGTACTACTCTTGGGCAAATGTTGTTGAACTTTTATGAAGAAGCTCTCACGCTCGTCTATGCTGAAAACTTCAAGAAGTGTCCTGACTTTGGTTTCCCCTCACTTGATTCTGCCCTGGGTGTTAGAGTAATGGGCAAGATCAACCAAATGAAGTAGGGGATTGAACTTGCAGATGAGGAGGAAATCGATGCTTCTAAGATCCTTTCCTTTGATGTCCCCTCCTTTGAAATTGAATCAGACTCTGAGGATGAGGGTGACAAGGATGATGCCGTCGGGGAAGAAGGCGATGATGATGGCGATAACAATGATGATGATAACGATAATGATGATAATAACCTTGCTGGCGACCAAGGTTCTGATGGAGACAAAGAGGGTCATTCCGGAACTTTCGAGAAGGATGGTGATGACAATGCTAAAGCTTCTGAAAAAGAGCCATCTCCCTAGAAGGATGTTCCGCCTGAATCCTCCCGGCCCTTCTACTCCTCTTGAGGATGAGCCTGCTCCCGCTAATATTGAAGAGCCTAAAGGGAAAGAGCAGGCTTCCAAGACTTTTGTCTCGGTATCGCAGGTACGGAATTATCTGTTTAAATATATCTCACTTCGAAGATAATAATAATGCAAATCATTCATTTTAGATAAGGAAGAAGTCCACCCTTCCCTATAAGAAAACACTAGAAAGAAAACAAGCCGAAATAAACAGGTTATATAGGGAATTAGACAAACAGATAAGGGAGCATAATGTACTCTCTGAAAACTATCATACGCTTGACAGGAGTGCCTCGGTGCTGGCGTCTTTTAAACATCAGAAAGTTGCCCCCTTATTATAGAGAGCGTGCCTCCGATACGACACTCTCTTAAAGGAAAATCAGGAGTTACTTACCCTATTTTGGATGCTGATTGAAGAGAGAGACATTTTAGTCAACTTTTTATATAAAGCTTATTGTAGACATTCAATCATTGATTTTTCGTACTTGGGCGAATTTGGTGGGGGTCTACTTAGACGTTTCCATAAGAGATACTTAGATGAACTCGGATCTGGCCCGCACCATGGAGCTTGTTAGAACTTACCACGGGTCTGACCGATTCTCCAAGATATCCCCACTGAAAAGCATAAGTATTATAAGGACAAATTTGTATCTGAGTTATTTTCTAAGTCTATTTTGTATGAACTAGATGAATAATTATAAAAATGTAACAATGTATTGATTTCTGCATATTTGTTTCAATCTTGCTTTTTATGTTTAGCTTCACCTTATTGCAATATCACAGAATGATTTTTCGTTTGGCAAACTTGTCTCTAGAGATCATTTAAGTCAGTACGTCAAATTGAGACGATTCTATCTCGAAAAGGCATCAATTTTAAAATCTTTGAAATTAGCAAGATACTGCTTCCTTAGAGATTTACAAAAACTTTACTTGGAATATCCTCGACTTCGGTTTGATTTTCTTGTTGATGATAAAGAGAAATTTTTTAAAGAAATCAGGACATTCCATACTAAATTAATTTGCGGTCGCGATAGTCCTCCAGTTAGAAGTGAGACTATAGCAAATGTCCCCTGGTGCTAACCCCGGAGGGACTAAATATTTCTTTTGATTCTATAGTTAATCGTTCTGCCAATTCATTAGACAAAATTAAAAATGTAATTTCTAAATTTTAGATGTAAATCGATTGTTTTTTGTATTTTTTTGACTTCGCTGTTCGAGTTGTAATCTTTTATTGTAATAATAAAGAGATTCTTCATTCTGATTTTGACTTTGTTTTATTTCTTTTGCTAAAATAGGAGCTACAACTATCCATAGTTTCTCTTCCTCTTGATTTATCGTCATACGTCGATGTTCTTAAAGAGAGATTGTTGAAATCAAGTGGAGGGATTGTGCTTAGCGACGATATCTTATTAGAGCGCTTCAGTGGAAATACCGAAGCTTTGAAATAGCACAAAAGATATATTCTTTAGAAAACCATTGCCAGTAATCAAAAGGATCAAATTGCCTATCTTGAGGCTGAAGTTAAAAGTAAGGATGAAACAATTTCCGCATTTAAGCGACAGGTGAAGACAAATCCCTCAATTAACTTCGATCACAAGATGTCAGAGCTTATTCAACAAATTAGTGACATAGAGTTGAAACTGAAGGATAGTCAGGCACAGTGTGCTTCAATGGAATTTATCATAGGGGATAAGACTTTAAGCATCGATTTACCGATCCCTTGCGCTACTCCTTCGGCTACTAAACTTACAAGGTCATCACATCTCGCGGCCCAAAAATTCCCTACTATGCTCAATACTCCCTCGGGCTTAGACGAGAATGTTGTGGGGAAATTGTGCCGGAAAGTTAAATTTGAAATAGTCAAGTATTTTGACGAGCAACAGAGAGTAAAATATTCTCAGACTGTCAATGAGTATGCTGCCAAAATTCAAAAGCTCGAACGCGATTATTACTTCCTTCAGAAGCGCGCTGCAGAGTTAGAGAGGGAAAATAAAACCCTTAGGGCTGTAAACAGAGCTTTCAACCGCGCTCTGAAGACTAACATTGATGCGATCGATAACAAAAATAGAGTAAGGAGGAAAGAAAAGAAACCCAAAGAAGTTATCTGCACTGCGATTCGTCAGGTAGTGGATCCTTCAGTCATTGAAACTCTTGACAAGGATGCTAAAGACTTGTAATTTATTTGTATGTTTGATATGAATAAACTTGTTTTGTATATATGTGAATAACTTCATAGTTTTGTAAATTATCTCATGACTTATGTAAATTATATAAATTTTGTAAATATCACCTGATTTGTAATCCTTTTCTGTAATGTCACTTCTGAAATGCTTTTTGATAGCTCATTCATTACTTTCGAATTTGCTGAATCTTTTATTTCTCTTTGATGTGCTGATTTCCCTGAAAAGTATGAAGCAAATAATATTTCTAATTATTAACTTGAAATTGACATACCAGTCTATATATACCATTTTCTTAAATTAACAAATCATCTTGTTAATTGCATGAAAAGTAGTCTATTTTAAACATTCAAATCCCATCTTCAATCGTGATGAGAAATGCTCGAGAATTTAACTTCAATCGTTTGGGTGGAATATCTGAAATTTGTTGATAGGAAATCCCATCTTAACATAAAGGTATAAATATTAGATAGCAATTTTTCAAGAAATAGTTAATAAGGAATTGAATCTAGAAACCATTGTCAGAATATTTGTAATAGAATCCCAGAGACCCATTCTCGGGCTTTAGTGAAATTTGAAAACTTAGTAATCCGAGATCCAGATTCGGGTATTAACGAAAACTTATAATAATGATCTTGTTGAGAGTATTTTTTGACCCAGATTCGGGCATTTGTGATAGATAAATAAAAATTCATTATAGAAATTTTACACCCAGATTAGGGCTTAGATAAGTAGTCGTGATACCCAGATTCGGGTATAATAAAGTTAATGTTAGACAAAGACCCGGAACCCAGATTCGGGTATTAATTGATGAAATTCAGATATGAGAGATCCGAAACCCAGATTCGGGTATTAATTAAATGATGTTTCAAAATGAAAGTCCCGAAACCCAGATTTGGGTAATAGTAAGCAAAGTTCTATTCCACTCCTTTGCTTCTGTCCTCTTTGACATGTATGAACCCTTCGGGTTTTGAATATATAGAAATAATCTGCTTAGCTGCCCCTTGAGCTTGGACGTCTTAGTCCATGATCGGATATGCCTTTTCTCGAGCTTGAACATCTAAGTTCATGATTTGATGAGCCTCTTCTCGGGTTTAGACATCTTAGTCATCGTTGAATGTGCCTCCTTTTGGGCTTGGATGTCTTGGTCCATTAGTGAATGAGCCTCTTCTTTGGCTTGGACATCTTAGTCCATTGTTTGATGGGCCTCTTCTTGGGCCAGGACATCATAGTCCATTGTTGTCTGGTGCTCTTGGTTAGCTCAGCTTAGAGGCTGGAACCAAGGACTTACCCGACCTCCCTCCAGGAGGTGCCCTACCCTGACCCTTGTACGACGCGGACATGGGCTTGTTCGGTGCTTTATCCTGGCCATCTTATGGCATGGATAAAGGCTTACTCCGTCCTCTTTCCAGGAGGTGCCTTACCTTGTCCATAGCGTGGCGCAGATAAGGGCTTGTTTGGTGCTTTAACCTGACCATCTTATGGCGCGGCTAAAGGCTTACCCACCCTCCCTCCAAGAGGTGCTCTGCCCTGGCCAACTTGGCGCGGACAGAGGCTTTTCTACCATCTTAGGTAGACTACCATCTTAGGTAGTATCCAAATATAAGGAGCATTTCACTCACAACCATTTAGATTTTTCTTTGAAAATTAACTCTTTATTGATTCTTTCTTAAATTTCTTTACATATTCTTTGATCTTTCCTTGTCGAAAGAAATTTATGATCATCCCCTCCAGGGCTCTGTAGTGGTTAGTTTCATGATCATTCATCATGTGGTAATGACAATAGGATCCTCCCTAGTTTCTTTCATGTTTTGGCCTCTTTTTCTCTGATGGACAGTAGTTAAGCTCATCCTTTGTAAGCAAGTAGACATTCTCTATGGAAGTTGTTAAATTGCATTCCTTTGGAAGTCTAGACTTGAAGCTTGATTCTTGCGGATGACTTTTTGACTTTTGTTTCTTGGCCTTATAGTTTCATGCTCTTCGATTGCTTTTCTTTTTTCCACACTTCGGATTTCTTGAGTTGGAAGAACTCTTGTGGTAGCTGGTTTCCATTTATGTGTAAAGGCATTGTAATCATCCATTATCTATTTCTCAAAGATCGTGCCTTTGGAATAGTGTTGGATGGTCCTTCTCATTTGGTTGAATACATTGTCACTTCCATTTGTTCTTTCTCCTAATAAAAAAAATAAGGGTGGGGCCAACATGAAAGGGGTTTATGCTCCATTTCTCAAGATTGTATGATTCTGCTTTTTTCTTATTTATAATTCTTTGAGCTTCTAGCCTTAAACTTTGCTCTTCGTCTTGGTTGGAATCATTGATGATTATTGGGGAGAATACTTTCAAGTGGGTTCAGATGACCCTTGTTTAGATCTCTTAATTCTTCTAGCCATGATCAAACCAAAGTAGATGAACTTGAGATAGGGTTAAGTAGGGCTAGAGAATAGTAGTGTTGGGAGTTCACTATGCCACAAAGTGAATCATACAATAGCGATCACACAACATACGGTAGATTTGCTGTTATCCCAATATTTACCACCATTTCACACAACACATGGAAAAACCATCTATTGTTTTTCATAGCCCATGAAATATTTGTTCTATTGAGATTTCATTCATGCCATTCAGACAACATTTTATTTATTGTCTGATTAAAATTATGAAATTTTTTATTTTGGCTCCTCACCAAAATTTTGGTTTCCCTCTCACTTTTGCCTAGATTATTTTCTGGCCGTGTTCTATCAATTATTTCCCCTTCTTTCTTTCATTTCTAGAGAAAAAATGGCGTTCGTTCTCAAATCATTCCTTCCCTTCTCGTCTAAATCTAGGGTTCTCTCCTTATTACGCCTCCTTCATCCTTCGATTCTCTCCTTATTATGCATATCAATTTTGCCCTAAAATCCTTCCTTTGCCCTAAATCATTTATCTATGAACGAAGAAAAATCACGATGCTTGTTTGATTGATCAGTGAGTGTATTTCTTTGTTCAGATTTTATTGCTCGCTAGTCTGAATCTGGTGATCTTACGATGTCATGTGGATGCATGACTGTCGATTTGTAGTGATTGCGGTTGCTATCACTTGTCGAGAATTATTGGTTAATTGCTCGGTATGATTTATGTCTCTTTTAATTTTGTATTGTTTTCAACTTCGATTATATGCCGATGATGAATTGGGTATTATTTATAGGGTTTGATTCCCTATATTTTTGGTTTAAGAATTTCAATTTTCTTCTTGTTTGATGTTTAAAATTGTTGCAATATGTTTGAATTTGTGTATACATAAGCCTTGAGTTGTTTTAGTTTATAGAATTGCATTTGCCTTAAGTGTTGATCATGAACTTGAGTCCTTAAGTGTTGAGTTGTTTTAGTTGTTTCGATTTGAGTTATTTCTAGTTATTGCATTTGCACTGTCCCTTGTTTGTCCTGAACATATGTATACATGTATAAACATTACACACATATGTATGTATGTATGTATGTATGTATGTATGTATGTATGTATGTATGTATGTATGTATGTGTGTATATATATATATATATATCTGTGTGTGTGTTAATGTTTGTGGCACTACCTTGTTTTAATGGATGAATATGAACTTTTTTCAACTATTAAGATGTGTATCGTTGGGTATTGGGATTTGCTGAAACTTGACTTGTTCATAACTGAATCTCTGAATTGAAATATTTTGATTATTTTTCATATATGTCTTGTTGTATATGTGTCCAGTTGCTTGAGTCTTGTGTTGAATTGCAGGTCCATAGCACTACCTATTGTTGTTATAGTTGAACTGCCAGTTGCTCATCTCTGAACATGTAATGCATATATACATGTATACATGTATATACATATGTGTATATGTGTATATGTGTGTTGCTCACTTCATTGTTGTTGCTTTGTTGATGTCTGAACTGTTTTTTTGTGTGTGTGCACTCTAGTGCCTTTGAGTTTTGGTTTCCCATGTATATACATACATTCACATGTATATATAATTTTGTGTGACCCTTAGTCACTCCACTTATGTTCACTGTTCTATTTGTGTACCCTTGTATCTCTGGTCTTGAGTTTGCTGAGATGTTCATGTGTATATGTCCTTACTTGTTCTTGTACTTGTTCTGGTCCACTCGTATACTTTACCTTTGTGTTTCATATGTTGCTCATTCGGGACCCATGCCTAGTGTTTTGCTGGTTGGAGCATCTTTCAAGCTTTTCATGTATATACATATACATGTGTAAATGTATATATGTGAGATAGTATGAAGTTTCTCCCTTTTGATGCTCCATGGTTTGGCATTCTGTTTTGAACTGAAACGAAATATGCATGTGTGTTGAAACCCTTGTATGCGTATATGTGTGTTGCTCACATATACGTACTGGTATGTGTGTTATACTGTTGTATTTTGTTGTTGTTGACAGTAGTTGTGTACTGTGTTCCTTGCTGTTTGCTTTGCACTGGCTTGTTGCCTTGTTATTGTGTGGTCACTTCCTTGTACTACTTGTATCAATGCTATGATTTTTCACCCGAACTCTGCTTGTATTTAGTCCTGTCAAGTTAACCTTGTTGTGCCTTGTACACTCTTGCACCACACTCCTAGCTTTGGTGAACTTACTGTGACCATTCCTGAGTCCAAAGTACCACTTGAACCAGAACTTTGCTCTTCCCTAGTCTGGACTTGTTTGTGTACTTTGGTATCTTGGTTAGGTTTTCCATGTACACTCGATCTTGTGAGTTTTAGTTTTGTTGTCTCTAGTTTTGGTTTTGGTTTTGGTTTATACTTGTACATGTACACTATACTTATTTGTTTAATGCATTTTGCTTTGATTGCTTTGGTTCCTGATTCCCTTGTTTCCTTGCCTTCCCTAAACCTTGAATGGCCTGAAATTGATACCCGAATGACCTGAACCTTGAGTATGTACATATATACATGTATATACATATGTGTATATATGTATATTACTTGAGCTTTGAAGCTTGTTGTTTGGTTTGCTTGTGCTTGTACCAGTGCATTGTTGGCTAAAACTCATATTGTTTTTCATGTGAATGTGCCTTGAGTCTGTATATTCACATATACTTGTTCTGGTGCCTTGAGTCTGTATATTCACATGTACCCTTGTAGCCTTTTACTGTGTATCCATTCTTGACCTTTGTGTTGTTAGTGTTGAGATCTGCATATGTACATGCAGCTTCGTGCATGTCTTGCATTTTTTGAAATGGTTTTGACTTTTGTTGTTGTGCTTCTTATCTTTGATTTGCTGCCTGAATCATGTTGAACTTAGTTTTTCGATCCCTGATAACTCAAGCTTGAGTGTGCATTTTCCTGGTTGCACTTGTATATTTCTAGTTGGAGCACTTGAGTGTGCACCTGAGTTTGATTTTCTAGTTTGAGTTGCATTTCCTTGTGCACCTGAGTTGAGCCCGATGAGGCTTGGGCTTGACCTTGTGCACATTTGCACTGTGTTGAGCCTTCGGGCTTGACCTTTGCAATAGTTTGTGAGATTTAATTGATGCCCAGCCTTGTGATATTCATAGTGATACATTGTGCATATCATAAGTTGTCCGTGCGCACACACACACACACACACATATATATATATACATATATATATATGTCCCTGTCTAAACCATGAAGAGAAAACAAACCCATAAACTGAGACAATATCAATATTTAAATTCAATTTTATTTTTGCAATTTAGGTTTGTTTCCTTTTCCATTGTACTGCGTTTTTTATTTAACAGGTATAGGAGATGGCTAGACACAAGCTGGAGCAAGCAAATCAAGGTTAACATCAAAAATAAACTCGACTGAGTGTGAGCAAGTGCTAGTAAAAAAAGTTATATGTGAGAGTGTAGTGAAAATTTGTATATATGAGAGTGATAGTAAAAGTTGTATTGTATTTGAAAGTGTAAGTATAGTGAAAGTTGTTTTGTATGTGAATTTAATTTGAAATAAAATATTTGTTTAAATAAAATTGCGATTCATTTATTTCATTCTTCAAATATATAATATAATTGTAATTGGTATGCATATATAGAAAATTCTAAAAATGATACTATAACATCATAAAACTATTATTTCATTAACTTTCAGACAACATATAATATTCATCTCTACTATTTGTAAAACAAGAACAACACATCAGACAACACACAACTTTGTTTTTATGTGTTGTGTTAGTTATTATAAGACGACGGAACATATCTATAGTCTGATATGTAATGAGACGGCATGGAAATAGACGACGAAAAGGTATTCATTTAGACAACAGAGCATATCTGTCGTCTGATTCGTTTTTTCTCATAGTGGTTTATCCAAGTCGGAGGTTCTAGCCCTCCTTCTAGTACCAAAAATGTTAATAAGATTTCTTGTCAATACCCCAAAGTTATGCTAAGGAATGAAAAATATCCTTTAGGCAAGTTGAGTAGAAAAGAAGGAATGAATCCTTTTTGAATTTCCTCTTGAATAAGCTTTAGTAAGCTGGAATTACAGATCGACCTTTCGACTGTGTCAAAAGGGTTGGTTTCTATGCTTAATGACTTTTCGACTTAGTTGAGTTAGTGTGGATCCTCCTATGAAAGCTTTCCTTTCGATACTGTTATGATATCTTTTATAAGATTCCTTTTTGTTGGACTTGACCTTGTCGAAGGCTTTTATGGTTAGGTAGCTAGGACTTAGGTTTAAGATTAAAAGTGGGGGTTTTTGACCTTGTCAAAAGCTGTGAACTTTCCCTTCTTGTGTTTGAATTAGTAATCTCAAGTTACAGTGATTCTGTGATGGGTTTCGACCTTGTCGAAAGCTTGGTCTTTGGGCTCCTTGTGTTAATTGAGGGTTTTAGTAAGTTGTGACCTGGTTTTGACCTTGTCGAAAGCTATGGCTTAGGGGAAGATAGCTTGAGATTGGTAAGTGAAGTAATTAGAATTTGCAGGGTTTCGACTATGTAGACAATGGCATTTCGATGCAGGCGAAACCTGAAATATAAGAGTGAAGCTGACAAAAACCTTGATGAAACTATAAAGTAATCTAAAATATATGAAACTTCCCCTTTGTAAGCAAAAGACAACTTTATTACTTCAAATCCTCAAATCAATTTTGTAGTTAGGGTTACAACACTTCACTTCAGAGTATACAAATTGAGAATGAGAAGAATCTGATCCCCAAAACGTGACCCCTTGGGTCTTATTTATAGATGCGGGTTAGCACCTTTCGACCCTTATGTTTTTGACTTGGTCGAAAGGAGGCTGCCAAAAGACTTAAGCAAGTTGTCGCCATTGTCGAAAGATATGGTTGCGCTCCTCTTCTTTGAGTTGTCTTGTAAGTGCATTCGACTCTGTCGATAGCCCTTGTTCATTGGTTTCGATGATGTTGGTTATGCATGTGCTCTTGTTTCTGATCTGATGCGGAACCATCCTGGACCACATTGGTTTCGACCGATTCGAAAAGCTTACTATAGCTTTCAAAGGGGTTGCTTAGGATAATACTTGCTTTCTAGCAGTTTGAATGAAGGCGAAATCATTGGTTTCGAATGGTTTGGCGTATGTTCAAAGAGTATTCTTCGTTGTCTTCGAAAGGTATAGCTTCGACTTAATCGAAAGGTCTTCATCTAGTCGAAAGGTTGTTAATGAAGGCGTAAGGGTGCTTTCGACTCCTTTATCTCCTTCGAAAGGTAAGAACCTTCTGGATATTGATTGGAGGAATTATCAACACCTTCGAAAGGTCCTGAAGCTTCCAGACTTTGACGGCAGCATCCCTTCGACTCCTTTGAAAGGCTTAGTTGGAGCTCTTTTTTCTTGTTCTTTACTTAAAGAGGTCTGGACTTAGTTGAAAGGTAAATATTTGGAGTAACATTATAAGTTAATTATTTATATTAATTATAATTTAATTATCGTATGTTCATAAATTCGTAACTTTTTCATACGAGGTCCGCTTCGGGCGGAACAAGTCACGTTGGATTCGTATCGACGTCATCTACGACTTGGAGATGGAGTGGAATTTATTTGAAGATGAAAATTTTCATTTCAAATAAAGGTGAGTTGTTAAACTCATTCACGAAGTACTAAATTTTCTACTGTTAGTTAAACCAATTAACGAAGTGAAAATTTATTTTGATTGCTAGTTGGAAATTTAATAGATTAAATTTGAATTGATTTAATTTAGATCAAAATTTAAATTTTACCGTTAAATTAATGGTTTAACTTGATAGTTAAATTAGACAGTAAATGTGACATTTAAAATTGATATTTAATGTGACATTTAATTTGATAATTAAAAATGTGACATGTAAATCTGATAGTTAAATTGACATTTAACTTGATGTTTAAATTGATGTTCATAATTGAAATTTCATATCACTTCTAAACACCCGACATTGATAGTTGTCAATTGTTGTGATATGGTTGAATTAGTTGCTTTGGATGTTGATTGATATTGAGATGGATGATATTTGTGATTGGCTGTTATGTTGTTTAGTGATTTCAATATATCCATATTATCACCCAGTTATCATCAATATTGATATGACTAATCATCTATACATGGAATTTGGATATGGACCTTTGGACATCCTAATTGACATGTGAATTATTGGATGCATTGATTAACTGCTTTGGCAAAAATGTGATTGTCGTGATTTTATCGCGGTTTGGCAAAATTTGAGATTTTGATAAATTGAATTTCAAACTTTGAAAGTTTTGAAATTTAACTTTGGAAATTTATAAAGTAACGTGAAACCTTATGAAACTGAAATCAGCTATTTGAGTAATGATTGAAGAAGAAAAACCTTATATTTGTTTCAGAGATTTAAATAAAATCTGATTTAAACATTGAAGTTGTTTAAACTGTGAAGTTTATTAAATTGATTTGAAGTTGATAAATTATTGAAACCCCTGAATAGAAGTTTTGAAACTGTGAAACTTTTCATGTGAAATTCGAAGTAAAAGAATGAAGTTACTTACAACTATATTTCACCTGATTTTGATTTGACTTACATGAGGATTTTAGTCCTAACTCGAGTGTTTTGTTTTTCATTATGCTCAGGCCAGATTGAGTTTTTCAATTATCGAAGACAGCTATTCTGGAGGATGAAGACGAAGATTTGGTATACCATATTTTTTAGTATCTATTCTGCTGCACCATTTTCTGTTGTCGATTAAAAATTGTTTAACTCTGATTTATATTGTAAATTGAATTGAATATATATTGTAAACAACTTCATGAACTGTTTATGTGATTATTGTATTTCATCGTTCCGCTGCGAGATTTTGTTGTTGTTTTCTTCTTTTCAGTTTATTTCTTTAAAATAAACCCATTGATAATCTACCTTTTTAACGGTTTGAGTTGGACATGTGTGGTTTTATTGTTGACTTAAATTGACCAAAAAGATGGATCGTCACATATGTCATATATGTTCATCCAAACATCACATAAACATAAGCATATATACACAAATGTAAATTACATTCACAAGGCAAGGTACAAACATCCTATGTGCCATCTGGTTTCAAGCGGAAACCAAACCAAACAATAATCATTCCATATACTTATTAAACATAAGCAAACAACAAAGATTATTATACAAATAATAAAGTTTAAAACTTGATTTTTAAAGTGAGTTTTACTTACATAAATCAACAAGAACTTTAACCAAACTACCACAACTTCGCAAACCACACACGAACCTAGTTTTTGATTGGAAACTTTTAGGGCCTAGAGGAGGTCAATATGGTTCAAAAATGGTGCTAGGGGGATCGATCTTGGCTAAAAATGGGAGCTTTAGGTTTTGTTTTGATAAAGGGGTGATGTAGAAAAGAATGGAAGTGGTTTTAGCAATTCTATTTAAGGAAAAAGTGTAAAAAGAAGCAACTTTTAAATTATATTAAAACTCCATGGAGGGAGAGGAGAGAATGGATGGAAGAGAAATAAAAAAATGAAAATGAAAATAAATGAAGTAAAGAAGAAAGTAAGGAGGTGGAGCTTCTTTTATAGAAAATGGAAAATGGTGAATTACACAAATACCCTTATTCAATACCCTCCACGTCTTTGTGACAACTCACCCCTCCTTTTGTCTACATCCACAAGCAGGCCTCTCCCCACACATCACCATCACCTCACTTCTTTTTGAAATGTAATTTGTCTTCGTTTTTGAATTTTTGTTGATTTTCAATTCAAAAAGAAAAGTCAAATTTCACTTTATTTCTTAAGTATATTTTTAAACCAAAATATAATCAACTTACTTCATTAACGCAAATATATGTTATTTATATAAATGCATACACATTCACAGCAGTGTACACAACACATTACGGCTACTTTTGGTCGATGAAAAGTTGAAAATGCTAAAAACATTTTTCGGTGACTTTTTCGATTTTTCTCCGAACTAGTTATTTCTGCAAACCAAATTTTAAACTAAGTCTTCCTTTATTATTTATTACACAAAACATGTTTATTTGTGTTATAACATCTATTATTTAAATATTTAAAAAAGATATTAAATATTCAAGTTCAAAGTGATTGAATTACGGGTCGTTACAGATGGTGCGCGATACAACGATTTGAAACCTTGGCAAAGCAAATCGAAACCACATTGACGAAGCCAGTGGAAAAAAATGGTGAAAAACATCGACAATGGGAATAAGATACGGTGGCCAAAAACAGGGTTGACATCACAGGGGTTGTAGGGTTGAGTGTCGGATAACCACTGGATAACTACCGATCGAAGTATGCGTAGGGCGACGAAGAATTGTTTTTTCTATGGTTTGAGCAAGATTAAGTTTGTAGGATTGGAACAGGTTGAAATGTGAAGTTGATTACTAAATACTTTGGGGCACATGGAGGAGTGGTGATTTTTGAGCAAAACAGGAAACAAAAAGACATGGTTATTCCAACCGAGCTTTCATATAATATAATAGACATCTAAGGAAGCCAAAGCCTTGCCAACCTAGTGAATTAACTATTTGCAACTGTTGTAATTAGTTTAAAGAGATCTAACAAACGTTGTAGCAATTGTAATATAATAAAAGACATGAAGTCGATGTAAACCAGTAAAAATTAAGTGTTACTTATTTATTTATTTTTTTCACTTCATTTTCCGCTTTCTATAATACATGTATGTGATTTGTGATCAAGTAAGAGCTTAACATATTTTATGAATCTGTTCCATCACTACGGTCATTTTCGAAGTTGTGTGAAAATCATATGGATATTATTCATTTAGATTTTACCTCATTAAATTTTACTTCCAAACAAAGCATACAAGGAAAGTGTGTTAATTACATAATACATATGCTGTGCACATCTCAACAAGTCGGACTTGTAAAATTGTATAAAAGCACGTATGTAACATTTCATTTAGATCATTTTTTATGAAATAAGTGATCATTTTTATATTAAAAAAAACAGGAAAATAGACGCATGAAAGAAGCTGTAAAAAAATTTATTTTCAAAAACAACAAATTTGTTTTTTAGTCTGAATGACACTTTTCGGTGTAAACAAAAAATGATAGTTACAACTATCATTCTATGATTTACACTAAAAAAGTATCATCTAGCCTAAAAAACAAACTTCTTATTTTTGAAATTAAATTTTTCTTCGACCTTTTTCCTAAACCTAAAACCCATTTTATAATAAAATGTAAGGTGTACAATTTATGTAAAAGCACCATTCTTACCTTTAGTTCTTTGCTTTACTTATTCTTTTCCTGTTTTACCACAGATTTTGCAGGCATCAAAATTTCCTTTTCTTGAATTATTGTAGGAACATATTCAGTTCAATTTAGTTATAAAAAAAATGAAAAAGGTAAAAAGTAAAAAGTAATGATAACTTCACAATTGGAGAATCATAGAAATTCCGAATAGATTGTTGACGCTGTAAGCACTAGAATCTGAATTCCAAAGATATACAAGAATCCAAAATTTATTTTTATTTTTTAATTCTTAATCCAAGTGGAGAATCACTGAAATTCAAGATAGGTACCTTATCACTATGACCACTAGAATCTGAATTGAGTAGATTTACAAGAATCCAAATATTTCGTTGTAAATGTAGTCAGAACAAGGATTCCAATATAACTTCAACTTTACGCACATATCTAGGGTTCTATCTTGCTTTCTATCCATAGATTCTTGTGCTTTAATAATCATGTGATGAAATTATAACCAGGCGTACACATACATGTGTGTTATATATTTACGTATGTATGGAAAATTCTATTTGAACACAGTATAGACAAAAAATAAAACATATATTGACCATTAGATCTTTCTTTGAATTTCACCTCCTTTGTAAATACAAAATGATCCAACAACCAATATTTGTGTCTCAATTGCCGTTACATATACATACATATATGTATGCATACATATGCATATATGTACATATATAAGGATCGGCTCTTCCTCACTTTTGCTACATCTCAAATCCCCTTTATTTCAACTAGATGTTACCATTAAAATAATAGAGATATATAAAGAAAGAAAAACTATATTATTTAATACAGAATATGTACTTGAAATCATGGGAGATTTGAGGTGCAAAGAAAATGAGGGAAAGCCAATTATAAAATATATCAATCAACCAAAGAAAGTAATACAATGTAGAAATATGATTCAAGGTATCAAATGCTAAAAACATAAAAGTGTACAATAAAATAAAGCAATTAAAGCAGGTCTCCTTTATATCTTCATCTGAATATTTATCCAAATAATAATATATCTTAGAACACATTTTATCTGATGCAGTATCTATATCGTGCACAATGTGGTGCATTACAACATAAAGCAGGTTTATATATATATTTTTATAGAGAAGATAAACTAAATATAAATAAAACCTCAATTCATTGAATCAATATTCATGTACTAGGGTACAAAACTTCTTCTTAGAAGAACTCAGATACCAAACAAAGGCAATTGCATAAAACTAGTTATTTCTTCTTAGAGATACATCTACTATATATATTTATATTATTATATATATATAATATTTCTGACAGTCATCTAAATATATATATATATATATATATATAACCTCACAGTTGTTAAGTATACAGTACGCATAGCACTTTATTTATTACTCTTACACTTGATTCTTATATTTTGGAGATTTTGCTGCTACAGCTTCACTAACACTCATGTAAATGCCTTCCATTCCAAATAAATCCCAAACCTCCGATCGGTACAGCTTTTGTGCAACATCGCCCAGTGGATTTACTAATACAAGCTTCCGAAAAAAAAGAAATTAAAAATAAAATGTTTAGTATAAGACCTATAAAAATATATAGATTTATTTATATAAGGTATTTTATGTGGTGATTTTACTTACTTGAAGTGATCTATTGTCAAGCACCTTCTTCAATTCAATCAGTGCTTCCATTCCACTTGTATCTATCGCAGTCACAGCTGGGGAAAAAAATTTGTGTTAGTAATTTCTTAATTACTGTACAACGATTATCAAATTTCAAAATGAAAAATAATATTTCAAAATGAAAAATAATAATAAAAATAATAAAAGCATACCCAACAGTGCCTTATTCAACTAAAAATGAACTAAACAAGTCATGGTGCGCTCAGATGTGGTTTGTTCAGTTCAAAAACAAGCCACAAGTTCTCCTATGGTTACTGAAGTGGTATAGAGGACTGATTATCAAAACGGTAAAGAAAATGTCGTTTTAATGCATATTGATTTATTTATTTTATAATTTAATGAATAATGATTTCGTTTACAAAAACTAGTTTTTTCCGCATAAAAGTATGAAGAGAACAAAATAACTGTCGGGAATGATCTAATAGTTATATTGATCAGCGGTAGATTTGTACTTGCCTATGAGCTATGTATAAAAACATTTAAAAACATGAATATAAGCAACATGAGGGATAATTTTGTTTGAATGGATACTGAATGCAGATAACAGAGATTTAGTTTTACTGTTTGCATTGTTTTACTTACCACTCATAACCAAAACAACACATTTCAAGGCTCTTTCATTCATTTTCATGACTCGTTCTTCCTCTTCTCTTACCCATCTCAGTATCCTACAAAGAAATGACATTAATGTCTTTTTAACCAACTAAATGTCGGAGTTATAGAGCAAAATGCATGGTATAGAAATATTACCTCTCTTGAAGATACATTGAATTGGTGAAGAAGATAGGAGATTCCACCCCAATAATGAGAAACGAAGGAATTCTTGCAGCTTCTCTGTATTGTAGAATATTTCTATAGCTACGCGATGCTGGAACTTTACCCATGATTACAGTGCTTGGCCTCGTTACATGCAGTAGTATTTTGAACACCGATACCCCAATCTGTATGTATCATTTTTCATTCTTAAATAGTTGCTATCGTAAACAATAAGACAAAAATTGCCAAACTCTGCATACTAAGAGCAAGGTTGTAAAAATTATAAGACAGAAGCTAGGCGGTGGACTAGATATGTATTTTACGTTTTCAATATGTATTTCAAAATGTATGGGAGTGGAGAAAAGTTGGAAAATGATTAATTTAGAAAATGGTTTTAATATATAAAATTATAATTGATTTTTTCATGTTTTCTGCCTTTTGGAAAATATAAAAAACTATATTTTCCCTTCTCCTTCTCCTCTATGTTGTAATGACTAGGATTTTTCAATTATTTTTTCACTCTCAAGTAATTTGAAATACACACTGAAAACGCAAAATCCAAAACTCGTTCTCAAACCAAATAAATCCTAAATGACTATGCAAGAATTTTAAAAAAAGGATAAATTAGAATTGAGCGTTTTTGATAAACTCATATATTTTAAATAAATAAATATTTTAGGTAAAATGTTTATGCTATTATACAAAACATACCTTTTCCTAATAGTTAAAAATTAAACGAGATTAAAATTTTCATTTTTGATAACACAGGCAAAGTAAATAGTTGAAAATTTTATTTTATTTAGCATGTATTTATTCATAACCGTGAAGCATGAATATGTATTTATAACCATATATTTTGAAGATACCGCCGAAATTCTTTGATGAGGCAGTAAATCTAGTATCGCGTTTAGCACCCATACAAAGTCTAGGCAAATCTAGAAGGTAAAACTCGCCTAGCATCAAGATGAGACTTAAGTGGGGCCCTATAAGGATGTTTAATTAATACAATGTCTAAGAGACACTTTAATTTTATGATATGAGACTATTTGACACATACCTCACATAGGATGTATCTCAAATTAAATATGTGAAAACTTACACCGTGAGGCGTAGAACATGTGTGACAATTAAGCAAACATGGATTTAATTTTAATATTATAAACAGAAACAGTTTTTAGCACAAAACCAATTGGTTATGTGAAGAATGATATCATAATAATTATATAATCCTTTAGCATGGTAATTTTCTCAATAAGACTAAAATGTGTACCGCAATTGCTAGTCCCATTTGCACAGATACGAAGAGAACGCCGAAAAAGGCACTCATACAAGCCAGAAAATCAATCTTGTCAACTTTCCACAACCTATAGGCAGCATGGTAGTCGATCAACCCAATGACAGCAGTCACTATAATCGCCCCTAATATCACATTTGGCGTATAATAAAACAGTGGCATCAAAACAAGCATCGTGAACAATACAGCGGATGCCATCACTATGTTTGATACTGCAGTCTTCGACCCGGCATTGTAATTCACTGCTGATCGAGAAAATGATCCTGTAGCCAAAGAAAGATAGGTTTGTTATCACATAATATGTGCAAATAAAAATATACTTAAAGGCGTCCGTATCCAAACCTGTCGTGACATAACATGAAGCACATGAGCCTGCCATGTTCATTATTCCAATTGCCATCATTTCTTTGTTTCCATCCACTTGATAGTTCTTGAGTGATGCAAATGTTCTTCCAACTGCTATCCCTTCCTGTAATTTTTTCTCTGCTCCTTACAATTGTACTTATATGGTATAAAATAAATGTAAATCATGATCCGCCCCTTATTTTCAAACTTAAGACACAAAAAAAACCTTCTAAAAAACAAATTTCACGAAACACCCCCTGCAATTATTTTCAATGAAAATATACAAGTTATGATGCAAATATTTGTGGCTAAAACTGCAAAGTAAATTTTTGTAAAATAAATATTTACAGTTAAAACTACAAATGTTTGTGCATATTTTCGCTGAAAATAATTGCAGCGGTTTTTCATGATTCCTGATTTTAGAAAGGGGCAGAAGTATATTTGGAAACTTATAAACAGCGTTTGACAAAATTTCCCATAAAATAAAGCAGTATAACACAGAATACTCTTATGTTTATAGCACTGATTTCAATAACAAAAAGAAATGCTTACAGTAAGAGAAAGAATGCCAGTGATGAGTCCTGTTTTGACTGCAAGTGCTAAATAAGACTTTTCAAAAGTAAGCATGTTTACTGAAGGGGGATTCACTCCTTTATCTAGATGACCAATCTGTTTAAAAGGTTTAAGGTATAAGTATGACTACTATGATCCATGAAACCAGGTATATTTTATCGGAGCTTACAATGCTGATGCCATGCCTCTGCGTTTTGAAAGCAAAGCAAATAACAGTAGAGATTACAACTGAGGTTAAAGGCGCTGCTGCTGATACCCAGAAAAGCTTGGGTCTCCTCAAACCCTGAAACATATAGTTTTAAACTTAAGTATGCAGCCACTATCTGCTATTAAATATTCAATGAATGAGTCTGTGTAGGTATTTATGGGTGCATGAATACTTTAATCCTTTTCTAGAATATTTTGCTTTGATATACGATTTTTTGGGAAGGTCAATTAATCATTTATGACCATAAAATTCTTCTGACCAAACTTTTTCTTTTCTTTTCAAAACAAAAGGCAGCACTGACTAGAATACAGTTTACAATAATTAATTGAACTCCATCCGCTTACCTACCTTAGAATGCTAAAAAAAAATGTTGTTTACATTTGTCATGAACGTATATACTTAATTATTCAGGTATCGTGATTGTCACAATTTTTTTTACTGGGAAACTCAGAGTACAAAAAACTTACAATTTGCCTGGTTATCAGTAGGAATGCTAAAAATGATACTCCCATGAGCACTGTCTGCCATGCCCACTGCAATTTTCAAGTAAAACCTTAATGAATTTAAACTAATCGACAATAATAATAGTAATGAAATTTGCATTGTAAAGCGGGTAATTCTCTATATTGAATGCTAATATCCACTACCCTTAACTCTCAAAGGAAAGGGTTTCGCTATACCCATCTATGTATGCCCCTGGGATATTTAGAGCTACACATTTCAAAATTAAATGAAAATTTGTACATATTTTTTTACCTAATTGAAGATCACCTTCATAAAATATAGGTAAACCTGGGTCGTCCTAACATATTCAAAATACTATTTAGATTAATGGTTGAAATAAATGGTTTAGCAATTAACATTGATTCAACATTTTAAACATGTTTAAAATTTTGAAATGTTCTCATTTCTGTGAACATGATGTTCACAATGTTGATTGAACAACCATAAGTTTAATTTGATTTCAAATCGTGTAGCTCTGAAATTTTCAGAGTTGCATAATGAAATGCAGCGACAAAGAATCCTTGCCCAACTTCCAAATTCCAATAATGGATCACAATACAGTGACAAATAACTGTATTATATAATTATTGTAAGGCTGCTAGTTGCATAACCGATCAAAGACTTGAATTAAAGATTCATCCAGCATATTGCAATATGAATCTATGATAGGAACTTGTATTGAAAACCATACAGCTATTGTAAGGATGTTGCCTAATTAATATATCGGTATACATACAAACCTCGGTTTTTTGCTTAAAAACAGATTCCATGACAGGAACGATTCCCATAAGAGGCGTAAAGTGAACAATTCCAAGCAATCCTTTAAGTTGTTGCAAGGACACGATTACTGCCGCACCGCCCATGAATCCGATTAAAGTCGGTTTCGACAAGAAATCTATTATGAATCCTAGCCTGTCAAGATCAGAGAATTTTTCTATTAGGAAAAACTGCAATTTGATGATAGCCATTATTCTCCATTTGAGCATTATTCCTATTCCACTAAAAAAGAGTAGGACCAAAGTAAAATTCTCAAGTTTGAATCAAATTATTTCCCCAAGAAGAAAGCTCTTGTTATATAACAAATATAATTAACTGTGTTATACAACATGATTGATCAAGTTTCTGAACAGAATATTTTCGACATTTTAACTGACAAAACAACGCAACATTTTATTATTATATATGTACCACGATCAATATCTTCATTATTTATGTTTGGTAAAAAAATCATTATCGGTCATTCTATCATGAATAGAGAATGTAATTCTGTTTTTGATGTCATACTAATAAAATATATCACTCTCTATTCATGATAAACATCACATCTTCTTTATAATATGCAAAAGTTGTATAGAACTGTAATTCTAACAATATACGAATGATCTAACCCTTTATTGAACATGCATGGCTCTACTTTAAGAAAACAAATTTGTTCTTTTTCCTTACTTTTATATGGTGTAGAAGAAATGTCGTATGTACAAGCAACAAGAGACGTATTCCAAATTTATTTTGTTAACTCTCAAACAATTAATTACCTCAAAAATCCTAATGATGCTTGGAAGACACCAGCAAATAATGTAGAAGTAAAAGCCAGTTGAAGGTAAAGGTCTGGTTGTTTATCGGGCGAAATCACTTCTCTCAACATAGAACCCATCACTAATGAAGCAATTGAGACAGGTCCCACTGCAAGATCTCTTGAGCTTCCAAGCACCGAATATATCAGTGGGGGTACAAAGCTCGAATCTGGAGGAAAAAAAAAGAGTAAATTTGCTTGCATTTTCAGCACATTACAAGATTTGGCAAATCATTCAACTAAGATACTTACATAAACCAATCACTGGTGGCAAACTTGCAAGCTTTGCATAACTGATGCCCTGTGTATATGAAATCGATGTTCATGAATATACATGTAAGAACAGCAATAAATATTAGCATAACAGTTATGAACTGATTGCAATCTTTCGTTCTTTGAATAGTAAATTAATATTGCACTCAGTGTAACTCCATGCTTAAATTGAACCAAACATTAATGAAAAAACAATGAATTTCCATCAATAAGATTACGTTTGTTCAAGTAGGATGTCTGATTGCTGAATAATAATATTATAATCAGTTTCAATTATATGTGTTTGTTTACAATCAAGCTTTTGAACTTTAAAGTGTTGTTATAATGTACAAATTAGAAACTTCAATAAGTATATAAGAATTGGTTAATGCATAAAAAATAAAATTACTATCAAATATTTATTGCGTTTAAGCAGCTTTATGAAAGCGATACAAACAAAACTAGTGTTATGCAATGAATTTTGTCCTTTTTTACACGATCGTAGCAAATATGAACATGGAACACAAATTTGATAAACATTTGTCCAACAAATCATATGATAATAAATAAACAAACAAATATGAACATTAAATCAAGCCAGCATAGAAAGAAAAACTTACCTGGGGAATAGCCAAACTAGCAATGGTAAGTCCGGAAATAACATCAGATCTCAGAAGCCTCAAATTATATTCAGACCCCCATTTGAATATTGGGAAAAGAAATTGAAGCCCAAGTATTACTTTTCTCCAAAAACTTTGATTCTTGAATTGATGCAGAGGATCATCAGCGAAAAATATTTCCCCTAACCGATTTTTCAAAGACTGCAATGTAGTCTTCTCCTGTGGCACTCCAACTTTGTGAATTTCCACTGTTGATGATTCAATATCTAAATTTTCCACTCTCATTTTAGAAGAAGAAAAACTGTAAAATGAGGGAAAAGGGAAGAAGAAGAAGAAAAACTGATAAAATGGAGAATGAAGAAGTATGCTACTTATAGAGGGAAAAAGGTGGTGGAGGGTTTAAATGTAAATTGTGAAACGTAATGCATTTTGTTGGAAGCAGAGTGATAGACATTAATTGTAGAAAAATTCCCATTTTTTTATTCGATTAATTGAGCAGCTAGGGTTTGCTATCTAATTTATGACAAGGGGGTAAAATTCAGTTGAGATTAAAAGTTAATTAGTTCGACTAGTACGAACATTAAGGCTAAAGAATAGTGATACCAGTCATCTGAACCGTTCATTTACTAGAAGATGAACGGAGAACGACAAGATATCAAGATTGATCAGTGGGTGAAATTACCGTATTATCCTTTTATTTAATTTTCCAGATAAATTTGAACATCATGCCACATTCATACAACAGACGGTAATACATTTTCCGCAATTGCAAAATACAAAAAATGGTATCCACGTGAAAAACATGATGAATTTCAATAGCTAGATTGAACTAAAAATCTCCAACAGACCTATTGAATAGGTGTATAACTGTCTAAATCTTAAACGTTTGTTTAATAAGCGTCTTACGTACCTATTAAATATGCATCAGATACTTAATCTTATTAAGAATTTTAGACGTTTATTTAATAGACCTACTAACTTTAGACGCATATTAAATAAACATATGATCTTTCGACGCATTTTTATAGCACGAATGCATGTGCTTATTAATAAAGAGACCAATTCCGTTGTCCCCTTCTTTCGAGTTCTTCTGTCTTCAATAAAATCTCGTTCATTTCTCATTAAAAAAAATAAAAAATTGATAGAACTTACACTCAGAATGAATAATGTAGATCTCATGATTACATGGGACACACAAATATGAGGACAGAGGAATTGCTTCAATTAATACCCTGGAGGGACCGTGAATCTTCATTTGATGGAGATGCTCTAAATATGAATCATACATCTCATACTATTTTCTAGTACTTTTCTACTTGACAACAACACTCAATTTTCTTTTCTTTCTCTCTTTTTCCCCCCTTATTTTTTGTATTTTTTTTTTAAAATTGTGAGATTAATTAGTGAATAACAAATCAAAATTCTACCCGAAAAAATGAATTTATGTTTTATTCTTGATGGGTAGAAACTAAAAAAAAAAAAAAAATTAAGATTCCTTTCCAAAATATTTATGGAATGTGCTTATTAATTCATGCAGTAGAAAAACAGTAGATAAGATGAACAATCCAACCATAATCATATAAACATTTATCACGTCAAGGTTCAAAATGCTAGATTATGCACTCAATACGTATAAACCTAGAGGGTTTATTTGCGTTCATAGTTCATATGTTACTCTAGCATAAAGATGGGTCTTATTGGATTAAGAAGTTTATCAACAAGCGTGTCTAATATATTGACTTATGTTACACGAGTGCTGGCCCAAAAGGCATCACAAACAATATTTTAACATATAAGTTTTGTAGTTAAGTTGTTTAGAGGTTGTTCAGTTCATTTTGGAGAAAAGTGGGATTGGACTGGTATGTTCTTGTCCAATCTTGATTCAAGTTTGAACACTGTTCAAGCAAGTTGGAGATCAAATGGATAATAGAAAATATCGGACAATTCAAACGAGTACGATTTTCAATATTTCTTTCTTGTTTTAGTTTATCGAAACTAAATGGACGTGGACATACGAATTTCGATCTCGAACTCAAGAGTATAGTAGATACTCTTAAAAAATTTACATCCCTACCTAAAAGCAACGTTATATATTTTTAGACTTTTATTATCCATGGTTTCAAATTAAAAATAATAATTTATTCGCATTAAATGTAATAATGTAATATTAACGTTGTGTTGGGGAAAATCCATTCAGATGATGGAATAAAAAACCCAACGCAGCGGAAAACAACTGGATCGTGATTGTAGTGAGACGGAACAAACAAAAAATGAACACCAAAACATGCAGTCACAGATCAATGCAATGCAGAAAAAATAAATAACACTAGTATTTATAGTGGTTCCACTACCGCGAGGCAGTGTACGTCCACTTGGGGAGAGAGGATTTTATTTCAAGATTAGAGTTACAAGATTGATTCACTTTTGGAGGCTATACATAAAAAAAATTAACAATACAGACAAAATTCTACAAAGTTTTGGCTTTCTATAATGGCTCTGAAATTGGATGAAATTCGCTCTCAATTTCGACTGTCATTGTTGTCCAAAAGCTCCTCTATTTATAGAGTGAATATATGAGGAGAGGTGGCTGCTATATGGAAGCTTAGGATTTGGTTCGGCATCTTGGTTCGGCATGTTTGGTTCGGCATATGGCACTTGGCATTTGGTTCGGCACAGTACACTTCAAGTCTGGACCGGCATCTCCCAATTGTCGAACGAGAAATCTGGACCGGTCTTCCTCTTCACCTACTTGGTTCGGCAAATACCGAACGAAGTATTTCGTTCGACATCACCAGTTCACCGAATGACAAATTTGGTTCGGTCTTCCTTCACCACTCCAAACCAATGCCACTCCACTTTTCTTCTTTACCGAACGAAGTTTCTCGTTCGGTCTTCTTCAATCACCGAATGAAGTCGCCACCGCTCTAGAACTCTGGAGCAGCAAATCCAAGCAACACCGGACCACTGATTTGGTCTGGCCAATCAGCTTCCTCCACCAAACCACTTTGTTGGTTCGGTCTTCAGCTCCTGCTCCTAGGGCTTCGGCTTCCTCCTCCACGGGCTTCTCCAATGGCATCTTCCCGAATTCAGGTATCATCTCTAACAATCTCCACCTTGATACCGAATTCCATACAAGCCTTTCAACTTCATCTACACCTTCATGCTCCAAGCAATGGATACTTATCCAATGAGCTTCGGCAATGCCATCACCCATTGCACTCTGTCAACGAACTTCGGCAAGGCCACCGCCCGTCAACAAAGTGTTCGAAGTACCCAGTCCATGTAGAACCTATCAATCTCCACCATGAAAACAAACGTCTCCATGACCCTTCTCAACTCTCCCCTCGTGCCACCCTGTGGCACCTAGCACTTCATTAAGCGAATCAAGGCCGAGCAATGCTCGAACTTAGCAACAAGCAATGACTTGGTAAACATGTCTGTTGCATTCTCCTTTGTGTGAACCTTATGAAGACGAACTAGCTTCTCTTCACTCATCGAGACAAGAAATGACACTCTCACCTCAATGTGATTCGTTCTCGAGCTGAATGCTAGATTTTCAGCTAAGTGGATTGCACTCTAATTGTCATAGTACACATCCACGCCTTCATATACGAAGCCCAAATCACACAACAATCGCCTCAAATAAATCGCCTCTTTAGCTTCTTCAACCACAACTATGAGCTCTGCCTCTATATTAGACAAAGCCACAATCGTCTGCAACCTCGCTCTCCAACTGATCGTTGTCCCACCAATGGCGAACACATATCCGGAGGTTGACTTCCTTCGATCTCTATCATCGGCATAGTCAAAATCACAAAATCCAACCAAGCTGAAATCTCTTCATCTGCCGCCAAAGACAAGTCCATGGTTTGGAGTTCCTCTAAGGTATCTGAAGATACACTTCACTGCTTCCCAATGCGTCTTTCCTGGATTCACTATGAATCTACTCACCAATCCAACAGCCTGTGCAATGTCGGGCCTAGTGCAGACCATGGCATACATCAAGTTGCCAACTGCACTTGCATATAGGACCTTCATCATATAAGCCTTGTCCTTTTTCGAGATCGGAGAGCCTTTACTAGAAAGCTATATGTGCAAAGGCATGGGTGTGCTGATTGCCTTTTACCCCTTCCATGCTAAACCGAGCAAGCACCTTTCGAATGTACTCCTTTTGAGTGAGGCTCAAAAGTCCTAGCTTTCTATCCCTTTGGATTTCCATACCCAAAATGTTCTTTGCTTCTCCAAGGTCTTTCATTTCGAATTGCGCCTTTAGCTTTAGCTTCAAACTATTGATTTCAGCTTTATCCTTGGAAGCAATCAACATATCATCCACATACAAGAGTAGGTACGCCCATCTACCATTCTTTAAATGCTTGAAGTACACACAAGCATCTTTGATGCTACGATCAAAACCAAGTGAAAGCATAAAAGAGTCAAACCTCTTGTACCATTGTCTAGGCGATTGCTTAAGTTCATATAAAGACTTCTTCAATTTTCAAACCCAATTTTCTTTCCCATCTACAACAAATCCTTCTGGCTGCTTCATGTAGATGGTCTCATCCAAGTCTCCGTGCAAGAAAGCGGTTTTCACGTCCAGTTGCTCCATTTCTAAGTCATGAGCTGCGACGATAGTGAGCAAAATGCGGATGGACGTATGCCTCACTACTGGAGAGAATATCTCATCATACTCCAAACCCTTTCTTTGTGAAAACCCTTTAGCAACTAGTCTAGCCTTGTATCTTCCATCATCCTTCACCTTGAATACCCACTTGCAACCTATGGCTCGACTTCCTTGAGGAGGTGGTACCAAATCCCAAGTCTTGTTCTTCTTCAACGACTCTAACTCCTCTTCCATAGCACACATCCACTTCAAACTGTCACATGACTTCAAAGCTTCATCAAGGTCAAGTGGCTCCTCAAGAACCACATGTAGGGTAGTCAAACTGATCACCAAGGCTAAGGTTTGCAAATTGCCAATTACCATACCTTTCGGGCGGCCTAATAGTCCTACGACTAACCCGGGTAGGTACTGCTTTGCCTAAACTCCTTTCAGCTCCACCTTAAACCAAACTTTCTCTAGATTCATGCACATCACCAGCACTACTAGAAGGTACCTGTGGACTATCTTGTGATGTTTCATCAACTGCGTTTTCCTCGACAGCATCAACAACAACTCTACTATTTGGCTGGAACACAAGAACTTCTTCCATCTCCTTAGGCCTATCAGACTCTTCTGATGTGGTAGGTAGCTTCTCCTTCGGATTAAACATAGTAGACTCATCAAAAGTAACATGTCTTGAATGAACAATCTTCCGATCAATAGGGTTCCAAATTCGATACCCTTTGATACCATCGGTGTATCTCATTAGTATGCCCTTGTATGCTCTAGCCTCCAACTTATCATCACCTGTATGGTGAACGTACACAGGACAACCAAAAATTCGGATGTAACCAAGATACACTGCTTTACCTCTCCACTTTTCCTCTGGAATCTTCCCATCTATGGTTGAGCACGAAATTCGATTTATGATATGCACCGTAGATGATAATGCCTCAGCCCAAAAGCCTCTAGACAAGCCCGTCGTCAATCTCAAGTAACGAGCCTTCTCCATTAGAGTCATGTTCATCCTTTCTGCAACCCTATTGGATTGCGGATCGCCGGGTGTAGTGAAATGTCTCTGAATACCATGCTGCATACAAAAGTCGAGGAACTCCCTAGAGACAAATTCACCACCATTATCAGATCTCAGCACCTTCAATTTAAAAACAGATTGGTTCTCAACAAGTGCTTTCTAGTCTTTGAACTTTTCAAAACTTTCTGATTTGGCCTTCATCACATACACCCATACTTTCCGAGAAAAGTCATCAATGAAAGAGATAAAATACTTTGCTCCTCCAAGAGAAGGAGTAGCAACCGGCCCCCAAACACCTGTATGCACGTACTCAAGTACTCGCCTCGATTTATATAGTCCAACTCCAAAAGATACTTTAGTTTGCTTACCTAACACACACTCCTGGAAAAAGTCCATCTTGGCGAAGCTTTCTCCTTTGATCATCTTCCATCTCCGAAGCAACTCTAAGCCCTTCTCTGAAATATGACCCAACCTGAGATGCCAAAGCTTTGTGGCATCCAAAGCATGAGAACTGTCTACTCCAACACACGACTCTCCAAGAACTGTGGTTCCTTTCAGCAAATACAGATTTCGGAACACATCTCCTTTCATAAGAACTAATGCACCTCTCGAAACCTTCAGACTATCCTTCTCGATAGTTACCTTACATCCCAAAGATGCCAATTGTCCTAAAGAAATTAAGGACTTCCGAAGACTTGGAACATACCGGACACCTGTCAAAGTGCGTATCACTCCATCAAACATCCTGATCCTTACTGTACCTTCACCCATTGCTCTACAACTAGCATCATTACCCATAAGAATAGAGATTCCCTCTCGTCCGACGAAAGAACCGAAGTAATCCTTATTAGGTGTCATATGGAAAGACACTCCCGAGTCCAGCATCCAATGGTTTGAGACATCCGATACTGCTGCAGACAACACATCGTCAGATACAGACTTCTCCGCCGCAAATGATGAAGATCTGTTTTCTTCCTTCTTCTTCAAATCTGGACAATCCTTTTTCCAATGACCAAGTTTCTTGCAGATAAAGCACTTCCCATCCTTAGACCTTCCTCTCCTGCCATTACCGGGCTTCTTAGACTTGGAACGCCCTCTAGAGGGCCAATTCTTCTTATCATCTCTTCCTCTTTCAACAAACAGGCCGTGACTACTACTTCTACCTCTACTTCCTTCACTTATCTCCTTCATCTAATCTCTCAAGCCCTTAGATAGAAGGCCCGACTTCACATCTTCCACTGCCAATGTGTCTCTAGCGAAGATAAGGCTGTTAGCGAAACCTGTGTATCGCTCCAGAAGAGAACACAAAAGAATCATTGCCATTTGCTCCTCATCCATCTTCAAGTCAACGGTCTTCATCTTCATCACCAGATCATCAAAGAAATTAATATGTTCCTTCACTGAAGTACCCTCTCTCATCCGCATGGTGAAAAATGTCTTCAGCAATATCAGACGGTTAGTCAGAAATTTCTTCAAGTAGAGATTTTTTAGCTTGGTCCAAATGCTCCTAGTAGTGGTCTCACTGCTAATCTCTGAGATAACATTCTCTCCCATAGCTAGCTGTAAGTAGTAAATGCCTATTTCTCCATCTCCTTCCTTTCCGCGACTGAGATGTCAGCCGTCAACTCCTTAGGGGCAAATACTACTGGATCGACTTCGTTCCTCATTAGAACAACCTTCATCCTCCATTGCCACTTCTCGAAGTCTTTATCCCCATTCCATTTCTCAATTGCCAACTGTGATCCTGACGCGATATACATCCCTCTAGTATAGGGTCTTGTAACAACTGGAGTCGCTTCATCTCCCGCCATAGCGTCTAACACTCCTCAATCAACCTTGCAGCTCCGATACTAGACTGTTGGGGAAAATTCCTTCAGATGATCAGTCTAAGGGAATAAAAAACCCAACGCAGTGGAAAACAACTGGATCGTGATTGTAGTGAGACGGAACAAACAAAAGATGAATATCAGAATAGACAGTCACAAATCAATGCAATGCAGAAAAAATAAATAACACCAGTATTTTTAGTGGTTCCACTACCGCGAGGCAGTGTACGTCCACTTGGGGAGAGGATATTTTATTAATCGCTGAAAGATTAGAGTTACAAGATTGATTCACTTTTGGAGGCTATACATAAAAAGAATTAACAATACAGACAAAATTCTACAGAGTTTTAGCTCTCTATAATGGCTTTGAAATTGGCTGAAATTAGCTCTCGATTTCGGCTGCCATTGTTATCCAGAAGCTCCTCTATTTATAGAGTGAAGATATGAGGAGGGGTAGCTGCTATATGGAAGCTCGGGATTTGGTTCGGCATCTTGGTTCGACATGTTTGGTTCGGCATATGGCACTTGGCATTTGGTTCGGCATAGTACACTTCAAGTCTGGACCGGCATCTCCTAATTGCCGAACGAGAAATCTGGACCAGTCTTCCTCTTCACCTACTTGGTTCGGTAAATACCGAACGAAATATTTCGTTCGGCATCACTAGTTCACCGAACGACAAATTTGGTTCGGTCTTCCTTCACCGCTCCAAACCAATGCCGCTCCACTTTTATTCTTTACCGAACGAAGTTTCTCGTTCGGTCTTCTTCAATCACCGAACGAAGTCGCCACCGCTCCAGAACTCTGAAGCGGCAAATCCAAGCAACATCGGACCACTAATTTGGTCCGGCAAATCAGCTTCCTCCATCAAACCACTTTGCTGGTTCGGTCTTCAGCTCCTGCTCCTAGGGCTTCGACTTCCTCCTCCATGAGCTTCTCCAATGGCCTCTTCCCAAATTCAGGTATCATCTCTAACATGTTGTGCACTAAAAATTATGTAATGTAGGGTCCTATGTAATAATGATTATTAACATTTTCTTACACTAATTTGTTAAATATAAGTATTTGCAATAATTTTTGCACTAAAATTACGAGGATCCTACTTCTACATGTTAAATATAAGTATTTACAATAATTTTTGCACTAAAATTTGTTAAATATAAGTATTTACAATAATTTTTGTCTTTTTGCATAAAACAATCATTATTGACATGTGTCCTTTGGGCACACATTAACAATACCTCTTATTTTTTTGAACTAGGGAATATTTCCAACTGTTCAAATTTTATCCATTGGAACTTGTGATGTTTCTTTCACCATCCTGTATTCAAAAACACGCTATGAGATAGAGTACCTGATCCAAACTTGTTCGCTTAAATAAACAAAGAGTTTTTTACATATTCAAGCTAATGTGTAGTCCGCAAATGGTGATACTGTAAAATATATGATAAAATTCTGAACATTCCTAGGTATGTTAGTTTATTTTTATTTTGAATTATCTTTTCTTATATGTATTTTCCTTTTCTCTCTTTTTTTATGGGTTTTGTTTGAATTCGATTTTTTATAATTTATCTCTAGTATATAAATTAACATTTATTACGTTAGTTTCATTTATCAAAAACTTAAATTTGTCAGCTTTTGTTGACACATCAAAAAAATTGAATATGTTATTGGATAAATAATAATTTTTTGAGATAAATGGTTGATAACTTAAAAGTTTGTATTTTATTTTTCGAGATCCTAGGTAAGTTTAATAATGTGAAGAGCAAAATAGAATTAGTGATAAAAAAATTTAAATTAATATTAACTACGTTGGTTTTTTGAAACTCAATTTTAGCAATTTTCTTTGACACGTCATATAACGTTATATGTTACCTGATAAGAATTATTTGATTGAGATAATGATTGATAATTCAAAAGTTTGTATTTTAGTTAACGAAGTAGTTGGTAAACCTATTATTGTGAAGAATGTTGATGATATGTTAGCCAATATTTTGGTTAGAGCAAGCAAAATCAAACATTCTCTCTTTGTTAGGGATAGCCTCCTATTTATTGCTGATTTGGGTGGTTTTAAAGATGTAGATTCGTCAGATCTGTTTCACTTCGTCGATCAGTCAGATCTAATAGAGTTGGAAAGAGATCCAGTCAAATATGAACCAAATCTCTATACCGGATGGATCAGTACCGATCCATCCATGGATCGGTGCTAATCTATGGCCTTGGCCCAAAACTTGTGCTTTTTCTCCCATCTGCCTTAGCCTTTATTGCCTTTAAGTTTGAGAGGCAAAATGGTCTTTGGGAATCCGGGATAGATCCGTACTTATACGCTCCCCTTGCCCAAAATCTTGTCTTTTTCTTCATTTTGGCTAGACGTCCATTGTATTTGAGTTCTAGTGGCAATTTGGACGTTTTGACAGATCATACCAATCCATCCATGGATCAGTGTTAATCCATGTACTTACCTAATTTTGCCTCATTTAAGAAGCTTATGCAGTTTGGGAAGGGGTTTTTAAAAGAAGAATCTACTTCAATCGATACGCCCTTAGGCATGGCCATACATAACATAGAAATCACGCTTAGAAAGGGTGGACAATTAGCTAGAGCGGCGGGCGTTGTAGCGAAAGTGATCGCAAAAGAGGGTAAATCAGCCACACTAAGATTACCATCCGAGGAGGTCCGTTTGATATCCAAAAACTACTTTCTTTACTCTTTGTAGTTGAACGTCTTTGTAATGACCCGTGTTTTATGTATCAAAGAATTGTAAAATAATATTTTTAAATTTACATTGGGTCGTATGATATTATAACTTTAGGTGATGTTAAATGGTGGTATTTTGATCCTTAGAAATTTTGCTGGACGATTTCGAACCTGAAAACTTGTAAGGCCTATAGTTTTTAATAGTCGCAGAATTAGAGCTCGATGCTACTTCTACTAGAAATATATAATAGTTCTCTTTTCGTAAAGTGGTCATAATAGCCTTTTGGACTTACCGTTTAGAAGATATGGCTGTTTGAAGTTTTTCAATTTTTGGGGTAGATTATTGGGTGATTAATTAGGCCTAGGTTAGGCCCATTAACTCATTTCGGGGTTTATGTGTGACAACCCGCATCTCTCGACATACCGATCCAAAGTCTATGGAGACTTTCGGACTCGTGTTGGTGCCAAGAAGTATGAGCTATTGGGTTTTTATAACATTACAGAGACTAAGAATAAACAGATATGATCTAAGATATATAAAATGTAACATTACACTTTCAGAACTCACAGTGGAAGTAACAAAATGTAACTATATAAAATAACGATCTTAGAAAACATCAGAATACGTAGTCAAATATAGAGTACACAGAAATACAACCATAATCTGATAAAATACTAAGTACTGATAAGATAGACAATTATATAGAGAGTAAACAAAAGGATAAGCAACTCTTGTGATGAGCTCGCCTCTCCACATACTGAAATCAAGCTAATCACCTGCTGCTCTATACTCCTGTGGTGGGGAAAAGAAAGGAAATGGATGGGTCAGACAAAAGTTTAGTGAATGAGTACATATTTAATATATGGTGATCATGTGTAGTTGGCTTTAATTCTACTACATGTGACCTAGGGTGCTCTACAAGTGTCTGTGTATTCCTAGGTTCCTTCACTTAAGGGTTTTTATTTAATACATACATACACTAACTACTTATGCAGGCTTTAACAAGGATCGCACTACTGATCAAACCTCAACAACTAACGATCAGCTATAGATACCTGAGCTACTCAACATAGGGTCATCCTACAACTTTCCCTTATGAGACTACATCTCATACTATGACTACATGTAACTATCTCAAATAGGTTTTCCTACAATTTCAACATGAGAATAAATTTTCCACCACTACGACTACACGTACACAAACTACACATTGATAGGGAGCCCACAATGCCGACTCGTCGGTGTGTCTCATCGCCTGCATTCATGTTCACCTCTCAATGTAGTTTCCGCCTTTTATTTCATAGGTCGGTATCCATCAACAACACTGTATCACGTCACGTCAATATTCGTGCATACCAAGGAATCCCCCGTTGTGTCAGGCCCACACACTTCATTAGGCATCAATAAGTGCCGCGCGTCCACCTAGAACCTCCTGTGAGTGCCATTTGCGATAAAATAGCCTACATTTGAATAATTACCCCTATTGGGTAAAGAGCATTTACCCAACCCCGCAATGTCCTAACGTCGTCTCATAGGGAACTAGCTTCCCTACTATTCCTAAAACTCGTTTATTTTTTAATATATAACAATTAATTATAATTTAAAACCTAGGCCTAAGGCCGAGGTTGAACCTGCATTTTAGAGCGCATACCAGTCGACCGCTATAACTGGGCGATCGACCGCTTACTGTCGACCACTCAGGTAGCACAGTCGATTGGTCGCTGTGTAAATTTTGGGGTTTGATCATTTGTTTTTATTTGTTTAATTACTATTTAATATTTATTGTTTTAAACATCAGCAAAATGCACTAAGCACATATTTTTCAGGTTTAACCATTTTTATTCCATTTCTTAATCAATGCGAATTTACAGTAATTAGTTTCACTTAGGTTTAATTCAATGGTATCAAGTTACATAAACAAATTATGTGGATTTCTATTTGATTTTAAAATAAAGAGGTTTTAATCTAGGTTAATTCCTATTTAACAGGATTGCATCAATCTAATTTATCATCAAATCCTGGATATAAACTATATGGTTATAATTTAATTACTGACATCCTAGATTAGATAGTGTAAACTAAAATTAACTATAGTCAATCAACTTATTAAAAATGTTCGCACTCACCTCAGATCCAAGCTCTATTCCAATTCTTCATTTGGAAATCGACACTCGATAGCTTGCCCTTTCCTTGGTCCGATCTCTTTGTATTCTCTTTACTTTGTTTTTATTTTACTTTTGAAGAAATTTAATTTTAGAGAGATGGAAGAAATTGGGCGGAGTTTGGGGGTACTGACTAATTTTTAAGTGAATTTAGGATTTAGTTTATGTATGTATTTATAGGGAATTTAGATTAGTTCGGACCGTTAGGTTAGCCCCTAAGAATATTAGGTTTAATCCAGAACATTAATAGATTACTTCACGGTCAAGTAAAATATTCGAGTCGATCCACACCGTTCGTCGCTTCAGATTTGCCGATTTACAACGTCAACCGGTTGACCGTTAATAGGGATCGGTCGACCGCTATCCCTAGACCGGCGGTCCCTAAGGGTCGACTGCTTGAGTTGTTTAATTAGGGAAAGTTTTATATTTTCATATATTTCATTTTCAAATTTTAAAACACTCGTAACTTCTCCTTACTAACTCCATTTCAAAGTGTTATATATGAAAGTTAGCCAGAAAATTACTACGAACGCAATGGTGCAATTTCGTAGCCAAACTCGGACGTTTGTTAAAATTTTATTTTCGCCCTTGTTACTTAATTGGATTCTTTTATTAAATTTTCCGCTTAAATTTTCGGGGTGTTGCATTCTCCCTTGCTAAAAGGATTTTGTCCCTGAAATCTCAAAGGATGGAAAAATGTAACTCGTAAGCACAACAATCAATAGCTACAGCCTTCTACTCATCCATCATCCATGGTGATCATTGTCCTTAGTAAATTTTGTAATGTAGTATATGTATATGCAAGCGTGAAATGCATGTGAACTTATACTAATGCAAAGACTAGGCGGTCTCCTAATCTAGTCGACCTCCTGTCATGCAAGTGCTCATGCCATGCATCCAAGATGTACATCCAAAGTAAATATACTTGCAATGGAATATATGCATAACCATTCAATCCATATGCATCATCCATATGCATAATACGCAACAAGATAAAACAAATAAACAAGATATGATGCGAGTGTGTGTACTATCTCGAGAATATGCTTTCCTAATTGTGTAAAAGAAATAATCTAAATAATACATCCACTAAAATTCATTATCCATAGCATGTCCTAATGACACGTTTGCAACCATTCCTACCATACAATGGTCTCTGCCTAAGGGATATACTAAGTTAAGTCCTAATGCAAGTAAACTATATTTATCAGATTTAAATCGGAAACATACCAGAAAAGAGTTGTGGGTGGGTAGCTCGGGTCTTCTTCTCGGGCTCCTATGTACACTCTGCTGGATCGACTTCCTATTGGACCTTAACAAGTTTGATGTAACATCCATCATTTTGAGGCCCAAAACTAAGTGCTATAGATATTGCAGTCATCTATAATATTAATTTCCAGTGATAAAATGCGGGAATGTTAATGATATCCATAATATCAAAAGAAAAAGAATATGAAATAATTTTAAACACAATTTCAAAGCAAACTTCCACATTTCATTTCAAAGTCATAATTTCATATTCAGTACATAATCTCAAACGTTGCCCGGGTTCAGATAAAAAATAATTATTACAAAATACTCCAAGAGCGACATATAAAGATGCCTCCTTGATTGATCAGCATTACTAAATAGAAAGATACATTTACTGTCAATACATTCGTACAAAAACTAACATAGCACAGCAGACAATAGTAATAGATAGACTCCTACATAACTAACTTTGCCTCCTACGCGTCTCTGGAAACTTTATTCATCAAAACCTACTTAACCAGTAAAGCTCTTACTCCCGACCTACTCAAATCAAATTTTAAGCAGCCGAGAGTTTAAAGGAAAAACATAAACTTGGAGTCGGACAAAAAGCCTGGTGTGTATAATAATACGCCGTCTCGGTTTATAGATATTAAGTAAGACTACGCCGTTGAGCGGAACGGGGTTTTCCCTCACCAATATTCCTTTTTAAAATATATCTTTTGCAAATCAAACCCTACAACCAAACTAGTTATAATAAACAATATAACAATAATGTGCCTGCATGCTACATGGGCAATCATGACTATTCGTCAAATCAATGGACTATCTGTCCCAATGTTTAGCTTTCACAGGGTAACTACCAAACTATATGGATGACTCGGGCCTACCGGATATACTAAATTTTCTAACTGACTGTTAGAAGAAAACTGGATGGTCTGTCCAAGTACATTTATCCTAGCGTTTACCTAGCTATATGTCAATTTCATAGTTTTTCTAGGCTTACTATGAACCTAAAGATTTTGCAGGCTAACTTATAACCTATCTTATCTTTGTGTATTCCTTTATGTACGTAAACCTACTTTTTTTCTTACCCTTGATAAAGCCATATACCCTAGAATTTTGGACTTATATCAGCTAAGGGATAACAGTTGAAGTATAGTGCGCTACCCTCCACCAGTCCTATCTGGTTTTATAATCTCTAAGTCAGTTCATCATATAACAATCTATCCAAAAGTAATAAGAACAATAATTTCTTTAGAAAAATTCTAGGCTAAACACCATTTTCTATTTCCTTGAAAACACTTTCTTTATAAATGATTTAACCCTTGAAATCATACTTTCGAAAAAAGGAAAATATGGCCATTTACTATATCCAAAATAATTATGCCATGATATATGCTTTTATAAAGTAATATTGATGAAGTCGAAGTCATTTAAGGTCGTCGCCTTACAAAACCATAGTCTATAGAGCCAAAACAATATAAAGTCCTTATATTGATAAAACATGATAATGACATAGTCGACGAGGGTCTTCGCCCCTCAAAACATAGGCCATAAGGACAAAACAACATAAAATCTTTATATTGATAAACGCAGCAAGGATATAGCCGAGGATGGTCTTTGGCCCTCTATATACGTTAAAGTCTTTAACTTTTAAAACATAAGGCCATAAGGCCGATAATAGGGATGTCGCACTTCATAGAGTGTCGACGTCGCAGGATATAGAACATAGTTTGCATAGTTTAAAGTTGTAACAACCCACATTTCGGAAGGTTTAAATCGACAATAATCCACACATGTCCAACTCAAACAATCTGAAACACAGATAATCAATGGGTTAATTAAGAAAAATAAGAAAAGAAGAAAACAAACACAGAATCTCGCAGCGGAATGACAAAATATAATAATCAAATAAATAGTTCATGAAGCTGTTTATACTATACATTTGATTAAAATTTTATACAACATCTATCAGAGTTATACATACAATAGAATAATAGAATAATGCAACAGAACAACATGATGTAGGGAATAATACTAGTAATAATATACCAATCTTCATCTTCGCCGTCCAGAAAATAATCTTCGATGCGCTGAAAAACTCAGGACTGACCCGAGCATAATGAATTGACAAAACACTCGAGCCAGGACTAAAATATACTTATGTGAGTCACATCAATATCACATATAACATGAGTGTAATAGCGTCAGAGATGTTTACGAGGTTTCACATCTCTTATCCTGTGTATAACGTGCGTGCAATAACTCAAGAGATGTTACGGGATTTTCCATCTCATAAGGATCCGTCAGAATAGTTATATATAGTAGAATACGCTATATATAATGTCTAATCAATAAAATAAATATTTTTTTTAGCGTTAAGGCTTTACATTAATCCCACTTAACGTGTTTTTGAGCATTATCGTATAGTTTGCATATAACGCCTCAGTAGCACGTCGGGGGATATGGATGCGCCGTGATACGACAACACTAAACCAAAATCATAGAGGTCTCATATAAGGATAAAAGTATAACAAGGCACGTGAGGCAATGCCCAAGGTTGGATACTACCAGTTCGGGTCGCAGGGTTGGTGGTAACGCATCGTAGCCACGATCGCCCACCGCGTCCATCCATCCTATATCGAATCAAAGGGAGGTTATCCCAAAATCAAGGTGCACCAATCGAAACCAACAACAAGAGTAATAGTATGGACCAAGTCCAAAAAAAATCGAAGAACGGATGTCCGCTAGAGGTAATTAGCCTCATTGGCCCTATCAAGCCGTCCTGTTTTAGTCATTTCAAATTGGCACAAGTGTCGGGGTCTATCCACCATCGTTCTCTTTCTTCAAATCCAGCAAACGACGCTAAATCCAACCACTTCGTTCTGGAGTCTCCTCTGTGTACACAGTTGTTAAAGTGGTTCCAATATTGACAGAGAGTATGCCAATAAGAGGCCCCGGTCTCTTTAACAACTAAACGTCGTTTTACACACCGATTGGTTCTTTTACATTTCGAAAACGATTCATATTTGATATCAAAATATCATATTCTCTTAAAAATCAATTTTATTTCAAAATTAGCATATACGCTTCAAAAATCATATTTTTACTTCAATAATCATTTCGAATTTCAACTTTGGTTAGAACTTCGTTTTAACCCAATTCGCATTTAAATCCATGATTTAAATATAAACAGTTCCCACTCTGACCGGTTTGAATTTTTTTAGACAATAGTTTAAATAGTTTAAATAATTTAAAAAGTTAAAATAGTTTAATATAAAATAGTTTGAGTATTGAAAATGGTTTATATGGTAAAATAGCTTGGAAATCAAAATAGTTTGAATATTTAAAAAGATAGATTTTAAACAGTTTATATTAAAATAATTTATTTAAAAATAGTTTCAAAGTCAAACTGATTCAATTCCAAATCTTTCAACTTCAATTCAATTCAAATCGACTTAATTTCGATTTCAATTTGAATTAACTTCGATTTCAATTCTAATTCAAATCGATTTCAATTTCGATTTCATTTTTAACTTCAAATTCTATTCAACAATTCGATTCGATGATTTAAATTTAAATTCAATTCTTATTTTATACCATTTCAATTTATATCAATTTCGAGTTCAATTTCAGAATACCAATTTAAGTCACTTAAATCAATTTAAACTTCAATATTCAATTTAAGGTTCAAATCTTTTAAAATAATTCAATTCTGAATTCGAATTTGAAATATCAATTTGAATCCCTTTTCTGAAGACAAATCCCGAAGTTCGAATAAAAGTCAACCTTTTAAACAACTTGATTTCCATAATTCAAATTATATATCGATTATAACTTCAAATTTTATTCTTTAAACAATTTCTTTACAAATTTTAAATTCAACATTTCAAAACTCGAATTCGAAAATAATCCAATTCCCATATTTCGATTCAATTTTATTTTTATAAAACAAAATCACTTGAATATATTCAAATTCAAGAACTTAAAATCGTTAAATTTAACCAATCCGGTCCGCATATAATTTTCTATCCTATGGCCAAGTGAATATATATTTCAATTTAATTTCAGGGATGGATATATATCATTTCAAACCAAATCAAAGTGTCATAGGTATATATCATTTCAACCTATTTTTTAATTTATTCGAAATAATTCAATTAACAGTTTTATATACTGTCAATAATTTACAGGGTGATAATATGATATATATAAAATAAATAAACATCCAATCATCCAAAATATCAATCAATAGGCATCCATCACAATCAACATCCAAACAGACAAAATATCATAACAACTAACTAGTTATCGACATCGGGTGTCTAACTAGAAAATTAATTTCAATTTCATATTGAACTGTCAATTTAAATTTCTATCAGTTCAAATCATCTCAATTTAAATGTCAGTTAAGTTTACCAACAACAGTCAATAAACATAAATCACTTCATGATTTTAATTTAATTAAAATAAAAATATTTAGTCATTCGTGAGCATATAAAACACTCACCTTTTATTTGAAACTGAAAATATTTCAGCTTCAAATAAATTCCACTTCGATTCTATGTCGTAGCCTTCGTCGATACGATCGTAACGCGACTTGTTTCGCTAAAATCGGACCTCGCATGAAAAAACTACACGATAATTAACATAATGATATAATTAAACTATAATTAACTAAGATAATTTAATTATTAAAATGCTAACTACCTTCCTCACGCGTTCGCTCCCCAGCAACCCCGCCCCCTTCTTCTTCATTCGTTCGCGACTGTTTCTTTTTTATATTGAATCGCGAACGCTAGCGATCGCCAGCAACTAGAGCCGCCGCGCCCAGCCTCCATCGTAGCTGTGCTGTGCCTCACGCGCGTGCGCGTTCATCCCATCGCCGCCCCAACCACCGACCGCGACCCCACGCCGCTTCCGCCTCCAGTTCAAAACCCCTAAAAAAAACACGACTCCACCTGCAGCCAATTACCCATGCGCGCATACATTTCTCCTCCATGCCGCGACCTGTGCCATCGTGCATGACAACCCTACGCCACCGTGCCTCCTCACGCGCGCATGAAACGAGGACGAGAAACCCAAAACCTAAATCCTAGCGAACCAATCGCCGCCGTCGCCCCTCTGCACACCGTGCCGCCTCACTCAACTTCCAGGTCGTGATTCGTGACTGCGTTTATTTTTATTTTCTTTAATTTCTCGATCTGACAAATTTAAATGAGAGGGTGAGAGGGATGTACGAGGGGAGACAAGGAAAGGGGCGGAGCGTACGAGTGTTGCGAGAGAGTAAAAATATATATTATTATAATTTGAAAATATCTAGCTTCAAAACGTCCGAAATTCTCAAGCTCCATACAAAGCGTATCGCCTGGCGTTCTATATGTTATACCTCTATTCCGAACACAATGGAACTAGTCACGAGGCCTAATTCGGTCATATGCAGAAGATAGCTTTTTTGAAATCAATTTATTTTAATTAAAGTTCTTTAATTAATTTCTATGTGTTTCAAGCTCCACGGCCAAATGATAAGTCTGATCGCTATGAAACTTGAAATCCTATAATAATTCACTATTACAGATCCGATGAAACTAGTTTCGTCGAAATCCAAGATAGTGGCCAAAATGGCTATTTTTACTCGTTAATTACAACAAGTAATTCCAATTTCAGTTTATTCACTTTTAAATTCAATTTTTAAAAGTTAACAATCTTCATTCATATTTAAATAAAATTTAAATCAACTTCCGATATCATCTTTATTCACATTAATTTAGGATTCTATTATTTAACCAATTTCCAATATTAATTTAAACAATTTAATTATTCAATAAATCATCATATTTTAAATATAAGTTATTTAACTTATAAGATTTACTTTTAAATGAATTCAAATGATAAAACAACTACTACACTTAGTTTCACTTCTTATGTTAAAGTATTCCAATAATCCAATTTCGTTGAATTCCAATATTGGAATTTCAATAAACCCCAATATTAGTTTTCAAATAAATTTTAGTTATCAAACAATTATTTTATTTTCATCTAAATAATTCAACATTTGTTATTCAATTCTCGCTATCGATTAAACACATTTAATACATAAAATTTCATTTCGATATTTGTTACCAAAATCTTTGAAATTGATTATTTCAAAATTTTATTCAAGTTCGTATTCAATAAACTACATTAATAAATCATTAAATTTTATTTCTAACCATTTTTATTCAATAATCATATTAAATTTAAATAATTTAAAATAGTTAAAAATACAGGTCATTACAAAAGCTTAATGTCGAGATGGTTAAATCTCGACATCAAATGCCTTAAAGAAAAATAAGCGGCTTCATTAGAGCCGAGGTGATAAAACATGGCACTATATTTCCGAAGTCATTAATAGCGGCATAGTTGCCTATAGAGTCGAAGTCGATATGTTTAAAACATGCAGCATCAGTATTGTCGCTATAAGTCACTTTGAAACCAATAGGGTAAGCGACCTTGTAGAAAACATGCGACATAGTACAAAGTGTAGCATTAATAAGTTAAAGAAAGTGGCCTCATCCACTTCGAAGTTCACGATGTCGACCCTGATGCTTGGCTTCCCACTTCGACCAAGACAATGCATTCCATATCAACCGAAGTTGATACGCTATGCATTACCATTGATCGACGCCGAAGACCATAGAGGCAGAGTGATGAGGAGCGGCATCATCACTATCGGCATGGCACAACCGTAATTAACATTAGAACTGAAATTTTACTGATAAAAGCAAGTTCTTTTCTAATTGCTCCATATATTTGTCAAATTCTTATTGGTTAACAAAAATTTATCATGTTTCTGTTCCAGAAAACTGACCAAAGCTGGTTTATCATTTCCAAAACATTTCGCAAACCATACATTTTATTTTAATATTTTAATATAATACTTAAGCTTTTCTAGCTTAATTAATTCATATTAAATCATAAACACTAGGGAAAATCCTCAAAAATCATAATAAATCCAATTTATTATATCCTTTAAAATATGAAAATGTTGGGACCAAAAACATAATTTAATTATTTTTAATATTAAAACATGAAATAAACCATCTTCCAACCTTAGGAAATTCACCAAATATTCTCATTAAATCAGAAAATTATGAAATTAAAAACCCACTTCCAAAATAATGTTTCTAACATCATACCAAAATCTCACGTCATTTGGGTGTCATATGATAGGTTTTCTAACCCAAACATATAACTTAATTTCATAAATAAATTCCATAAATTCACCAATAAGCATATAATCATTTAAACTATCATAGCACGACATAATATAAGCAAAAGAAACAAAATTATGCTAAAATCGAAAATAACTCTTAAAACATGAGGTGCACAACTATTATTCATCTTGAATGGTTTAAGAAGGTTAAGATTTGATTTTGATTTGATTTCCTAAGAATTGCTCTTGTTTTTCCCTAGGTTTACTTCCCTTGAAACCCTTGTTTATGGCCAACCTTGACTCCTTGATTTCGTTTGTATTTAATGAAATGAAGGAGGAAATGAGAACGAGTGTATTTGTTAAGGAAATATGCTCCTTTCCCATTTTTCCCTCCTCATATAACCTTCTTCTTATCAATGTTCTAATTAATTTCATTAGTACATTAATTAAAGCTCGACCCATTCTAATTACCAAAACCCAATCTCCTTATCCATTTATATTATTTTATTTTATTTATCTAACTAAATATCCTAAATAATGTAAATTAGAATTAGGGTTGTTACAGACTCCCCTCCTTAAAGAGTTTCGTCCTCGAAATTACGATAAGGTATATACATCAATCATAAAAGCATAGATGTAAAACATACCATCAAATAAGTCAAGATAAGTGTCTGTAATCTTGCTCTTCATTTCCCAAGTACAGTCTCTCTCGTCGTCACTACACTGGACTTTTTCTAATCTGAATGTCTTGTTCCTTAGCTTCTTCTCATCCCTCGCTACAATCGAACGAGTTATCTCACAAAAATCAGATCTGGTTCTATTACTAAATCTTCTAATGTAGTCGGAGTTATAATAGTTTCTAGATCTCGAACACACTTCCTAATATGAGAAATATGGAAAACATTGTGGACTCCTGCCAAATTACTTGGTAACTCTATCCTGTAAGCGAGTTTTTCGATCCTCCCTATAATAGGGAATGGTCCGACAATCTTGGATACCAACTTACCTGATTTCCCAAATCTTACTACACCATTCATCGGTGATACTTTGACGAAAACATGATCTCCACCTAAGAATTCTAAGTCTTTCTGTCTCTTATTTGCATAACTTTTCTGCCTAGATTGAACTTTCTTCATTCTAGCTTGAATCAGCCCAATCTTTTCTACGGCTTCTCTTACATATCCAGATCAAGAATTAATTTATCTCTGGTCTCTAACCAACATATGGGTGATTTACATGGCATTCCGTATAGCTTCAAAAGACGCCATTCCTATACTAGTCAGATAATTATTATTATTATAGGAAAACTCAAACAAGTGCAAATGGTCTTCCCACAACCCACCAAAGTCTAGTACACAAGCTCTCAACAAATCTTCGAGTACCTTATTGACTCTTTCTGTTTGTCCATCTGTCTGAGGGTGATAAGCGGTACTCATCTTAAGTTTGGTACCTAAAACCTCTTGTAGACTCTTCCAGAATTAACTAGTAAACAAGGCATATCTGTCACTGACTATACAACTGGGAACTCCATGAAGTCTAACAATGTTCTTCATAAATAACTTAGCCAAAAAGGGTGTCGTTCTTGTCAACTTAACGAGTATAAAGTGTGCACTCTTAGTTTTTCTATCCACTATAATTTAGATACTTTCACTTCCTCTATTTGACCTTGGCAACATGTCAATAAAATCCATGGATATCGAATCTCATTGCCAAACTGATATATCTAATGGCTGAAGCAATCCACTTGGCTTTTGATGTTCGACTTTCACTTGTTGGCAATTCAGACATTGTTACCCATAAGCCTACATCTCTTTTCATACCCTCCCAGAAGAAACTTCTCTTCATGTTCTGATACTTCTTAGTTCCTCCAGGATGAATAGTAAACTTCGATCGATGATATTCTCTAAGAATTTCTTTCCTTAGGTCACCAACATTTGGAACACATATTTGTCCTTTCTTTCCCAACCATCCCCTATGGTTAAGGTAAGAATCCTTCAAATCATCAATCTCTGTTCCACCTTCTAATCTTTTAATTCTTTCAGCTAGCAATTGATCATTTCTTTGCTTGGAAGCAATTCTGTCGATTAATACAGGTCAAACTTTCAAACAAGAAAACATTGCAGTACTCTAACTAGAGCTGGCAGTCGATCTTAAATGCACGCTACAAGTAGTCAATGCTTCCAAGTCTTTCCATTCAGCCAACATAGCTAACTCCACATTCTGATGTTTCCTACTAAGCACATATGCAACTTTGTATTCTTCCCACTATGTATGCTCAATTCCAAAATCATAAGAAACTAAAAACTCCAACCATCTCCATTGTCTCATATTCAACTCATTCTGAGAGAATAAGTACCTTAAAAACTTATGATCTGTATACCACTTGAATTGTTCTCCAAAAAGATAATGTCTCCATACCTTCAAAGCAAATATTACGGCGACCAACTCTAATTCATGAGTCTGATATCTAACTTCGTGCAGTCTAAGCCGTCGAGAAGCGATGAAGCATAGGCAATTACTTTACCCTTTTTCATTAATGCAGCTCCTAGTCTAGTTCCACACGCATCAGTGTACACCACCAAATCTTGATTCCCATCTGGAACAACTAAGATAGATGCGTTGGTCAGTAAATGTTTCAGCTTTTGCAACGCCTCCTCACATTTATTGATCCAGACATACTTCACGTCTTCATCGTTAGTTTAGTCAACGGTGCTGCTATACAAGAGAAATCCTTGATGAATCGTCTGTAGTAGCCAGCTAGACCAAGAAATCTCTTTATCTCAATCACCATCTCGAGTCTCTTCCAATTATTAACTACTTCTATCTTAGCTGGATCCATTGACAACCCTCTTTCTGAGACTACATGACCAAAAAACTTCACCTCCTTCTTTCCAAAATGGCACTTCGAAAACTTCGCTTTTAGCTGATGCTGCCTCAGCATCTCAAGTGCTATTCTAAGATGAATGTCATGATCTCTTTCATCCATATAATATGTTAAAATGTCATCTATGAATACCAATACAAACCTATCCAAGTTCTCTCAGAAAATCTAGTTCATTAAGTCTATGAAAAAGCAGGCGTATTAGTCAATCCGAATGGTATTACTAACCACTTGTTGGAACCATATCTTATTCTAAATGATGTCAATGGAATACCGTCTTCCGTTACCCTTAGTTGATGGAACCCTATTGCCAAATCAACTGGGAAAACACTTTGGCTCCACTCAATTGATCAAATAAATCGTCGATTGGGATATCAGTTCTTCATCATCTTTTCATTCAACTTATGATAATCGATGCACAATCTTAACGATCCATTCGGTTTCTTCACAAACACTGCGGCCGCTCCCCAAGATAAACTGCTTGGTCTACTAAAAATCTTTCCTTCTAAATCCACTAGCTGCATCTTTAACTCCTTCATCTCAGTAGGTGTCAACCAGCTAGGTGGTCTACTTACAAAATAATCCCAAAGCCCACGAAATCAAATACATGGAAACTGCAGGAAAATACATGACTGAATAATGCAAACTCTAAATGGTCACATCTCATCCCTAGAGTTGCATACCCTCCTATCAGATTCGCAACCCTTAAGGAAGTAATTAGGTATAAGGGTTCTCGGTTAAGCTTATCTACCAAACAATGAGATATAAAAGAATGTGATGCACCTGTATCAAATAATACTCTAACGTATATACCATGAATCAAAAGCATACCTCCCATCATAGATTTCCCTTTCTCCTCAGCTGTTGGTCTCGAGGTATCCGGTTCCAAAGCAAATACTTTTCCTTTTTCTGCCTTAGCCGCTTTCAGACATTTGTTCTTGTAATGTCCCACCTGGTCACAGTTAAAGCACTTAACGTTCATCTTTCCAGCGACTTTCTTTCCCTTGCTAGTTCGGCACTCATGAGCATAATATCCCTTATTGTCACACTTGTAACACAAACCTTAGACTTCCCTTTCTTGCAGCTCCACCCTTCTAAACTCCCTTCTTTTGGTAAAACTTTCTCTTCTGACCGTCCACCCTGACTCTCTGTTGCTTGTTATTGCTAAACAATGTGAGCATCTCTTCATTTCTTAAAGCCATCTCTACCAAAACGTCACATGGTCCCTGAGATGTGGTAAGGTTTGCCCTAGCGAGATCAAGTCTGAGTCCATGGATGAATCTCTCATTCCTTTTGATAACTATATTAATGGTAGCATACCCATATCGGGACAACTCCTTAAATCTGGTTGCGTACTCAAGCACCGTCATATTACCTTGCATCAACTTAGAAAACTTTCTCAACAGAGTTGACTTACTGATCTCAGACATAAATATTTCTTCAAACCTCCTTCTGAATTCAGCGCAAGTCAAAGTCTCCTCTGCTACCTCGATAGTCACACTATTCCACTAGTACAACGCCGCTACTTATAATTCCCTTGACGCCAATCTCCTCTTATGTTCACATTCAAACCAAGATTGGCGAAGATCCTTTCATAATGAAGCAACCAATTCTCCACTTCAATTGCATCCTCCATTCCAATAAATGGTTTCCCTCCAAGCTTGCATAGTCTCTACTTAGAACAACATAGTTATTGACAGTTGGAACTTCTTGATTAGCTACTCTAGCATTTCCACCAACTAATCCAGCAGTAGCTCCTGTTTGCATCATGTTGACAAAGAACTGATACATTGCTCCCATATCAACCGGTATGTTCCTGCACCTACGTCAATAGTTGTCTGTTGACCTGGATTTCTCCTAGTGTTAGGCCTGACATTTCTATTGGTAGTGGTGCTTCCTCCATCGAGATTCACTCTTCCATTTCCTGCCTCCACATCTTACATTCTGCCTAATGGAAAGGTGGAATAGTTCCTAATCATTTTCCCACTTTCCAAAACTATATCAAACCTCCATTAATCTGTTTTTAGCAGAAAAGCACCCTTTTCTTTTACTTTAATTTAGCCAAAACATGTCATTAAGGAGTCATCAGTAAGGGATTAACTTAATTGTTGGTAGGGCACCTTAGGATTCATGCATCTATTATTTAATCTCGTAATTTTTGTATTTTTGGTATCAAGTGAGTGATTTTACATATCTCACTATTTTATGCATGTCCATAGAGTAAAAACGATGTTTTTAAGATGGTTTTCAAACATTTTCAAATTTTGATATAACTTTAACAATATCTTTGAAATGGTTTTGAAAAGATAAAACTGTAACATGATTCATTTTTTTACTATGTTGTATAAAGCTCATCATTTTATGCATGGCTAGATTTAGGAAATTATGAATGCTTGGATATGATTTTTTTGTTTTGTATTAATGTATGGGTGTTATGCATTACTACTTGTATGTCATTTGTTGTGTTATTGACCTATTTTAGAGTAGTTTAAGAGTCTTCATCATTGGGTGAGATCGATGAGCAAAAATGTTAAAAACATGATCCAATCAAAGTATGTCATTTTTAGAGGTCTAAGGGTGCTGCAATAAAGGTCGCATGATGTTAGGCAATATTCGATGGAGTTTTAGTACGGTCGAAATCAAGTTGGCAGTATGCCCAAGGACAAGTCGAGGGTAGGATGACTTTGTGACTTCGGGTGCTTGGCTTCGGGTCTGAAGTGTGGAAACGCGGAAAGGATTCGGGTCTAGGATTTGGAAGAGGGGTTATATTTGTAGGACTTGGACGAATTATGGCCAAGGAAAATAACCCGGTGCCGACATGATTTACCTCAAGATGTTTGGATCCCTATTCGGGGAAATGAAGAAATGACTTCGGGCATGGGGACCTCGATGATAGGTTTAGGCGTAGAAATTTTGGCTTAATACTCGACATCGACTAGATTGGCTCCTAGATTTTTGGTTCACAACTTCGAGATGGGAAGGCAGTAGCATTGAGGTAGTAAAACGGAAACTTTGGGCATGCAAGACAAATTTTGAGTTGAGGAAAAACTTAAACCAATTTTGGTTAAGTGAATCATGTCGGACCCTACATAATCATGTCGGAGCCGATATAATTAAGGTTAAAGGTTACCTTATGAGGTCCAAAGGGATTCGAGGCATGGACTTAGGGATGTGTGCCATGCATATTCGTTCCTTCATTCAAAATTCGATTTTGATGTTAGGGGGCAATGAAGAATGACTTTAACGAGGAAGCGATGATGCGATGCTTTGACGTAATGACTTTGGAACTTTGGTATGATGATTATACGACTTATGAGGAGTGTCTAAAGGTGTTCTGATGATGATGATGACTCAATGATGGGAGTCAAGATGATGACCCAAAAGAGAGAGTCAATGAGGGGAACTCGTGAGTAGAACTATGATTGTGTTCTACTATGGGATGAGAAAGATGGAACATTAAGTATGTTCTGCTATGAAGACATGTGCAAAGGGGTTGTTAATGCTCGAAGATTTCCAATGTGGTCGTATAAAGGGGGCACATGAGAAACCTACTTGGATAATGATTATGTCCAGATCTTATGATTGTGATTACCTTGGACCCTTTTGATGTTGAATCTAGTTCCGGACCATATGGGGTGGCATGGATTCAAGCATCAAGAAAACAAGACTATGATTAAGACTCTGGATAATAATGGGCCATATGAGTTATATTATATCCAACGCAAACGAGTGATGTAAGAAATTTTTTATGCTATGATTACCATATTTTGCTATGTTTTCTTTAGCACCCTAGGGATATTACATGACGTAGGTATTGTTACTTAGATACCCAACATCCGACATTATACTTAGATAGCCATATGATGATAAAAGAAGATTAGCATATATTGATATTATGTGCTAAATCTTTAGATAATGGGACATGTCAGGTATGATTCCCCAAACACAATATAACACCCCGTAAAATTTAATAAGAAATTAAGTAATTAAAATAAGATTAAAAATGAAAATTTTGTAAATGTCGTAATTTGACCAAGGAAGTTTCACCATTGCGTCTGTGGTGATTTTTTGATCAATTTCCATATATAATATGTTGAAATCGAAATTAAAATGAAAAATTTATAGACATTTGAAGTTTTCAAATTAAAATTCATTCAAACAAGTTTAAAATTGAATATTTGAATTTGAAATTAAAGTTTGAATTTTGAATTTCAAAATATTGGCTAAGATTAATGTTTGAGTTAACATAGGCTAATGAAAGAATTAATTGAGTAATCAACGAATTAAAATAGGAAATAAATCAACGTAGAGAACATATGCACACAAAAGGGGACCAATCAACCACTGGACTAAGACCGGTCTACCGTTAGTGGTCGACCGATGGGTTGATGTGGTCGACTGGTGGGAGGCAATAATGTGGGCGGTGGATAAGGTTCTCTTATTTTTTAATGCTTTGGATTTTTTTATTTTTAATCCAACGATCGTCATTCCTTTCCACCTCCATAAATAGACCCCTAGATTCCCACTTTTTCTTCATAAAATTTTGGGAATGCTACCGAAGCTCTATCAAAATCTAATTAATTATTTTTGTTATTGGTATATTAGAATCTAATTAATTGTTAAAATGAGATAACCTATGGTCAATTTAACTCCTCTTTTGAATTGTAGTGTTAAAAGGTTCAAAAAGAAAATAAATTAGAAATGGTGTGTAAATTATAAATTAAATTGTTTGTAGTTTGCACCACATATTTCTACCATTTAAATAAATCTGGAATTCCTTTCTCACTTCAAAATGTTGTATACGAAGGTTCAATTGAATATAGATGATCTAATTTGTGACCATCTTTTATTTAAAATAGAAAAGGGATTCTAGTTTATTAATATGGGACAAGTGTAGATATTCCATGTTTGTAGAAATCTATTTCATTTGGCTATGGTAGTGGCAGGTCTTGTTGGAATTGTAGACTTATATGAAATTGATATTTCAAAATACTTTGTAAGCGAATTATTATCGAATTGTTGCAACGTAATGAATTGACCCTAACTTCCGCACGTAAATATAAGTGTGTGTGTGTAGATATAATATAACGGATTGATTATAGCATATTGGACGTGAAAATCAGTATTGTTAGAATAGTTAAGTACTACTAATTTATAAGAAGGGAGTAGGAGTAAATTAGGGAACAAAAACCTAATTAAGGCATAATAAGGAGACACCTTATATGGCCTCAATTATTATTAGGGTAGGATGATGTATGTATATAGTGGATATACATATAAGTTATGACTAAGTCATAGAAATGCGAAGTTAGTCCAAAGCTACATGGAAGTTTGCCCAGTTAAATCTGGCTACCAGCATGTGGCTTTGTGGACTAATGTGGGACATCGCCTATAATAAATAACCATAGTGGATGTGAGGTTAGTCCCAATTCTATAGGGTAAATCTGCCCAGTTAATATGGCTAGTAATACTTACGAATAGTCGGACTAGTGTGAGACGTCACGAGTGGGTTATGGGTCATAAATTGCATTTTGGACGTGGTAGGTGAAATCCTTCGGAGGGGTCAACTCCAGATTTGAGGTATTAAGTGGTTATGGTAGGGCCCACCTCTTTTTTGGAGAAGTATTAAATGACCAGATGGGATTTCTTAAGATGTCAACTAGTGGGAACCATGTAGGGACTCGCCTTGGGTTAGGTCTTAAATGATGGGGACCTACCTATTTTATAAGTCTTAAATGGTCAGAGTCTACCTAAGTCCCAAGAAAGAGTATTGAGTGGTTTGGAGATTCTCTCTCTCGCATCTTTAACGATAGTTGCGTTAGAATTTGGAAATGAGTTAGGAATTCAAGGATGAGGACCTGCCTATTTTATATGTATTAAATGGTTAGCGTCTGCCTAATCACCAATAGAGGGTATGTATTGGTTTGGATGCTTTTTCTTTCATCATTGATGTTAGTTGTGTTAGAACTTTGGAATTAGACTGGAAAGACCTTTGGGCTTATAGTTAAATTTATTAGTATTTGTAGCACCACCGTTTAGGATGGCTGTTACATTTGTTATAGTCTTAAATACATAAGACACATTTCTTATTTGAATAATATTGTCCAAGTACAATTATGAAAAAGCTTGAGATTTCCATTTCACTAGACGTTTGTTGTTATGACCCACTCCTCATTACAACACAGGTTAGAGAGAGTAATACTGATTTAAAAGACGACGGTCGGGGTTATGACTTGTAGCAGTTATATATCTATTTATGCTTTTTAAGTAATTTTATTATACCCAGTTCAAACAGTTATGTTATTTTGAGATATTATACTATGGAGGCTCTATGTAAACATGTAGTAATATTTAATATGTTATGTTTCTTTATGAAATGGGTACTTGTTTCTAATATTATATTTTATCCATCCCGCTGTGAGATTCTAAAAGTATAGATATGTAGCTTTATGCACTATGTATTGTTTTAATTTTATCAACCTAACATCTCGTCTTGAAATAGGCCTAAGGTTTTACAAGCTTTTATTGGATCGAAATTAGGTTAGTTTTGGGGCAGGTTGTTACATTTGGTATTAGGGCTTAGGTTACCCAATCAATTGGAATAGGTATACGTATGAGTGGCGTATTTATTATTTTTGAAAGTATTTTTCAAAAATCTACTATATATATATGTACTTAATTTGAATGTACTCTATAGTTTCCAACCATAGAAGTAGTTGCGACCATATTTCAAAAGTATGGATAAGGCGACTATGGGTTGGATAAAAATGAATAGAGTAGGGAATGGGTGACGAAGGTCATATTGTAAGGAATATTAATGGAAAAGATCATAACTCTAAAATTTACAGGGAAATAAATGTGAAATAAATAGGGGTTTACAATAATTTAATTAGGATATGAATGGACTAATTAAAAAGGCCATTAAGGTAATTATAGGATTATAAAAGTGGAAATGTTGTAACTCTAAAAATTTAATGGACAATGAATCTGTAATAAGTGAGGAGTTATAAGAAATTAAATAGGTTAATGGGACCATTAAGGTAAAAGTTGAATAAGTAAATAAATGTCTTTAGGAAACATCCGTTAAGCTAATAACCATTTAATACTGATTAGGTGACATTTATGAGAATGATAAATAAAAATGTTAAGTATTGATTAAATATTATAAGGCATGATAGTTGTAAACATTCGGAAGTAAGGGATGAAAGAAGAATAAAATGCATTAGAGAAGACAATTATTAAGAAGTTGTTCAAAAAAAATTCTAAAATCTAACTTCACGTGAAGGATTTAATAAAAATATTTTCTTTGAAAACTTCCTTGAAATGCTTTGAAAAGTTTTTCAAAGGATTTATTGTGGAGCTATTGTTTTGAAAGAAAAAATAATAGAATTTTGGAAATTCGTAAATGAAAATTTTTGTTAAGGCAAAGGTTGTGAATAAAAAGAAGTTGTGGAGTTAAAAGTTTTGATTAAAAGGTTCTTGCTAAAATGTATTTTTCATTTTTAGAACTCTTGGTTTAAAATTTTGTCGGGTTAAAAAGTTCTTAGTTTAAAGATTTTTCGATAAAGTAATTTTTTTTCTTTTCGAAATAACGTTGGTTGGAGTTGAAGAATTTAATTTCATAAATTTGAAAGTTCTTTAAATTCTTCTTTTTAAAATAAAAATGAAACTTGATTAAAAATGATGAAGAAAGCATTTAAGTAGGAAAAATATAAACAAAAGCAATAGTGGGAAATTTGGATGGGAATAGTGCTAGGAACTTATGAAATAGGAACCTTGTTAAAGATAACGTAGGAGAGAAATAATGAGAACGAGATAGGAAAATGTTAGGATAGATGTTACCTTGTCTACTCTACTTTTCATTGTTCAAACTTATAGAAGATGTTTTTGAATATCTTGAACTAAAAGACTAACTTTCAAAGGAAAAATCTTTGATGTAGAAAGTTTTTGAAAAGGCAAAATTACTTTGCTTTATTTTAGGATTAAGCAATCCTTTTTAAATTTTTGATGGTTAGATTTAGCAACTAGTTTTTGAATGTTTTGGATTAAAGACCCTACTTTTAAAAAAGTAAGTCTTTGAAGTAAAAGTATTAGGGAAGGAAAATTATTTTACTAAGCAATTTTTAGAACCTTTGAACCTGGGTTAAGAATAAAGCGTTAAATGTTTTGGAAATTGTGAAAAGTTGGATTCAAATATTTTTGAAAGGATTGGTCCAAATGTTTAATAAAAATGTAATAGATATATGGAATAAAATAAAACATGGTGTTTGGATGTTCTTAATAATTCAATTCTCTCAAATCGCTTTTGGAAAGTCGGAGATTCCTTTGGAAAGTATGCTTAGAAGTTTTCTTTTGAGATGTAGAAATTCTTTTGTAAGTTTGAATTTCAAATGTTGCATATTAGCATAATATGGATTTCTAAGTTTATATTTTATGGAGTAGATAGGGGTCACTATATAGGAAAGAAAGAATAAAAAGGAATTAAATAAGGGACTGATTAAGGAAATCTGATATGGTATTTATGGTAGGATTGAATACTCATAATAAGTAGATATTGAAACTGGTAAATGGATTTAAAGTGATTAAATAAGGATTGATTAGAGATTGTCAATTTTGACACTAATAACCAGTTATTATAGGTAATGGATAATTATTAGAACTAAGAAGGAAAATTTATAAAGGTGGGTAATGGTGGAATGACATTCTAGAATGTCCATCTTAAATTAGTAAGAATCATTATCACCCCAACGTCATTAACACCGGTTAATGATTTAAAGCTGCTTCTAGTAAAAATTTTCTTTTAGAGTTTTTGGGTTGAAATCACTAGTTGTCACCTTTAGGGAAAAATATTTGATATGGTATAAGGCATGTTCCTGTTTTATCACAGTATTGATTTTAGAGATGAGATTAGACCACTAAATAAATATATATTAAGGAACATCGTAAATAAGGAAATTTCATAAGGACACTTAATTAGCAATAAACCAAAGATAAGACTGGAAGTTAGTAAGAAAATTAGATTAGAATGCTTCAAACCCAAAGCTTGTAGAGTGTCACCATTCACCCCGAATGTGATAAGTTGTATAGGGATATGAAGAGAATTTCCTAATTGGTTAAGGATGAAGAGAGAGCCGCTGAATAAGTTTCTAGATGTTTGACATGCCAAAGGATTAAAGCTAAGATTAGGCAAGCCCGAAGGATTGTCATTACCATTAGAGATTCCAACTTGGAAATGAGAGCGGATATCTATGAACTTTGCAGATTGATTTCCTAGAGGCAATGATGCTATTTATGTTATAGTAGATTGGCGCATTTTACCTCTGTTGGGGACAAAGGATTATATCATCTCTAGCATAGATTTGTGATTAGGGAGTGGTGCAACTACATGGAGTTCCAGTTAGCATTATCAGTGATAGAGAACCTTTGTTCACTAGGGAATTTTTGAGGAGTTTGCCATTTCCTTTGGGAATGACATTGGATCTTAGTACCACTTTCCACCCATAGACCGACAGTTAGGCAGAAAGGGTGAACAATAATTTTGACGACTTGTAGAAGGTTTGCATCATGGATTTTGGAAGGCCTGGGAGAAGGTAGAAGTGTTGATGAGGTAGTTGAGGGCCGCACAGGACCGTCAGGAGTCCTAGGAAGACAGAAGAAGATAGGAATTGGAGTTTTTAGTTAGGGACATAGTACTTGTTAAGGTTTCCCCTCTTAGGAAGGTTATGAGGTTTTGTATTTCTAGGAAGTTGGCACCTAGGTTCGTTGGGCCTTTCCCAATTTTAGAGTGGGTGATGGAAACTTGCTTGTTAGGTGGAGCTTCCGGACTAGCTAGAGGGAGTCCATGACGTCTTCCACATCCCACAATTGAGGAGATATCTACACAACATTGCCTCTGTAGTAGAGCCTGATCAGTTAATTGATGTTGAAATATAGCCTATCGCCCCCCTCATGCTCCCTCCTGCATAGTGGAGCACGGTATTAAGAGGCTTCGTAATGAAGAAATTAGGTTGATTTGTGTAGATGGGGAGATAACCCAGCGGAAAGCACATGGAAAACCAAAGGAAAGGTGAAGGTTTCTCATCATGAGCTCTTCTCTAGCAAACTTTTCTCTCCAAATATGTAGGTTTTTGGTTGCTTCGTGGTTGCTAGATTGGATGGTAGGAGATGGTTGCCACACTTTTTACCGTTATTTTTGCACTCACATAGAATTTTATGTATATTTAGGATGCTTGCATACATGCCTATATGTCACAACCTTGCATTTTCGCTAGGATTGAGCTCACCTATAGTATATTTGCATACATAATCACAATGCATTTTTATTTGAGCAGATGGTTGTATAACATGGATGTAGAGTGCGTGTTACACTATCTTCCCTTGGTGATTTCAGGGGCGAAATCCTTTTTAAGGAGAAGAGAATGTAACATCCTAATTAAAATAAGATTAAAAATAAAATTTTTGTAAATGTCGAAATTAGACCACGAGAGTTGAAACATTGCATCCGTGGCGATTTTACGATCAATTTTCATATATAATATGTTGAAATCATTGTTAAAATGAGAAGTTATAGGCATTAGAAGTTTTCAAATTAAAATTAATTCAAACGAGTTTAAATTTGAATATTTGAAGTTGAAATTAAACGTTTGAATTTTGAATTTCAAAATATTGGCTGAGATAAACGTTTGAGAAAATATTTGAGTTAACATGGGTTAACGTAAGAATTAATTGAGAAATTAATAAATTAAAATGGAAAATAAATCAACGTAGAGAACATACACAATTATAAGGGGACCGGTCGACCCCTGGACTACGACTGGTCAATCGCTGGAGGTCGACCGGTGGGTCGAGGCAGTCGATCGGTGGATCGAGGCGATTGACTGTTGGAAGGCAAAAATATGGATGGTGGTTAGGGTTTTCTTATTTTTTAACGTATTTGTTTATTTTTAATCCAACAATCGTCGTTCCTTTCCACCTCTATAAATAGTCGCTTAGACCTCCATTTTCCTTCATAAAAATTTGGGAACGCTAGTGAAGCTCTGTCAAAATCTTTCCCCTTAGGGTTTCAGAAACATTAAACTTTTTTGCTAAGTAATTCTAGTTCTTATCTCTAATTTTTAATCCTTCTTCTTCCTATCTTCTGGTTTCTGAAATCTAATTTATAAATACAATTTATTTGTTGTATATTCAAAAAGGGGTAGATCTAACGAAGAACTATGAGCGGTATAAATCCGATCTCTTCTTCTTCTTCTTCTTTGGATTTCAGAATCAGTTAGTTTTTTTTGAGGGAGATCTGAAAGAGAATTAGGCATGGAGAATCAAATTTAGTTAGGAAGCAAACAAATCTCTCTGAGTGAAAATATCAAGTTTTTCACATTTTTATAATTGAATAGTATTTATTTGGATTTGATGTATGCCGTGGGAAATTTTGTTAACGAAAACATAAAATTTAAAACTCCTAAAATTTCCCTAAGTAAATATCAATCTTTGTATATGTTGGAATTATAATTGTTTTTGGTAATGGTATATTAGAATCTAATTAATTGTTAGAATTAGATAATCTATGGTCAATTTTAACATATTTTCCCTCTTTTCAATTGAAGTGTTAAAGGTTCGAAAAGAAAATAAATTAGAAATAGTGTGTAAATTATGAAATGAATTATTTATAGTTTGCACCGCCTATTTATACCACTTAAATAAATAAGGAATTCCTTTCTCACTTCAAAATGTTGTATACGAAGGTTGAATTAAATATAGACGATCTAAGTTGTGATGGTCTGTTCTTTAAAACAGAAAATGGATTCTAATGTATTAATATAGGACAAGTGTAGACATTCCATGTTTGTACAAATCTATTTCATCTGGCTATGGTGGTGGCAGTTCTTGTTGGAATTGTAGATTTGTATGCGATTGATATTTCAAAATATCTTGTAAGAGAATTATTATCGAATTGTTGTAATGTAATGATTAGACCCTAAATTTCACGCATAAATATAAGTGTATATATATAACGTATTGACTATAACATATTGATTATAGCGTATTGAATGTGAAAATCAGTATTATTAGAATAGTTAAGTAATATTAATTTGTTGGAAGGGTGTTAGAGTAAATTAGGGAATTATTCCCTAACTAGGGGCATAATAAGTAGACACCTTATACCGCCTCAATTATTATTCGAGTAGGGTGATGTATGTATATGGTGGATAGACGTATAAGTTATGACTAAGTTATAGAGATGCGAGGTTAGTCCAAAGCTACAAGGAAATTTGTCCAGTTAAATCTGGCTACCTACGTGTAGCATTGCAGACTAATGTGGGACATCGCCTATAATAAATAACCACAGTGGACACGAGGTTAGTCCCAATGTAAACCTGCCCAGTTAATATGGCTACCATTACCTATGAATAATCGGACTAATATGAGATGCCACAAGTGGGTTATGGGTTATAAATTGCGTTTTGGATGTAGTAGGTGAAGTCCTTCAAAGGGGTCTTCTTCGAGTTTGAGGTACTAAGTGGTTATGGTAGGGGCTGCCTCTTTTTAGGAGAAGTATTAAGTGACATGATGGGATTTCTTACGATGTTAGCTAGTGAGAACCATGTAAGGACCCGCCTTGGATTAGGTCTTAAATGATGGGGACATACCTATTTTATAGGTCTTAAATGGTTAAAGTCTGCCTAACTCCCAAGAAATAGGTATTAAGTGGTTTGGAGGTTCTCTCTCGCATCTTTAACAATAGTTGCGTTAGAATTTGGAAATAGGTTAAGTATTCAAGGACGGGGACTTGCCTATTTTATAGGTATTAAATGGTTAGCGTCTGCCTAATCACCAATAGAGGGTATTTATTGGTTTGGATGCTTTCTCTTACATCATTGATGGTAGTTGCGTTAGAATTTTGGAATTGGACTGAAAAGGCCTTTGGGCTTACAGTTAAAGTTATTAGTATTTGTACCACCACCATTTAGAGTGACTGTTACATTTTTTATAGTCATAAATACGTAAGACATATTTCTTATTTGAATAATACCATCCAAGAACAATTATGGTAAAGCTTGAGATTTCCATTTTGCCAGACATTTGTTGTTCTGACCCACTCCACATTACAATACAGGTTAGAGAGTAATGCTGATTTAGGAGACGAAGATGGAGGTGAAGACTTGTGGAAGTTATCTATCTATTTATGCTTTTCAAGTATTTTTGTTGTAACCAGTTCAAACGATTATGTTATTTTGAGATATTGTACTATGAAAGCTCTATATAAAAATGTTGTAATATTTAACACGTTATGTTTCTTTATGAAATGGGTACTTGTTTCTGATATTATATTTTATCCATTCCACCATGAGAATTTGAAAGTATAGATAGATAGCTCGGTGTACTTTTTATTGTTTTAATTTTATCAGCCCAACAGCTCGTCTTGAGATAGGCTTAAGGTTTGACGGGATTTTATTGAATCGAAATTAGATCCGTTTTGGAGCGTGTTGTTACACCCTATGTCTTGTACTATGTTGACTTTCATAGTATTTTGATATTGTTTATTGCTCACAGTAAACTGTTATCTCGACTCAGGGTTTTATATTTTGCTTCTTATTATATCGAGTACTGTTAAATGAATAGAATAGATAACGGGTGTAGGATAGCACGTGGCATTATGCAAAGGGGCTAGTAGAAGGCTACACTTTAACATATTACTACTTGGGATTATTATTGCTTTATTCCGTGTGTAGCATTATGGAACTTTAGTGCTCATCTATATTGGAGACAGTTATCATTGAGCTATTTTTTATGTCTAAACTCTGTGTTTTGTTTTGTATAACTGTATTAAACCCATGCTATGATCTGTGATGGTTCATATAGTTACATTTTCTACCTCGACTGTTTAATATTTGTGACGACTATTATATTTTATCCTTACATTGTGAGAAATACGACAGGGTATCTATTGAAGTTGGTTTTTTTCTTATCACTTGAAATTGTCCTATGTAGACCTGGTACTAAAGGAATAGGGTGATGGTTATAATTTTCTAAATCAAAGTTCATTCCTTCATCATTTCGTAGTCCAATTCCATCAAATTGTAGCTCAGGTAAAATGTCAGATAGCACTTACCTTTCAAAGTAATCTTTTGTGAGTACAAAGCATGTTTGAATCGATACAAGCGACCAAATCCAAATCTGCATAGATGCTTCCGTTACCCGATACGTTTCGATTGAACGTTCTATCTTCGATGATAATTTAGACACTTTGCTTTAAAACAGTAGCCAAGTCATGTCTTTTCAATACATATAAATGTCGTAGTTCGCTATCTAGAAATATCATTCATTTCGCTCATCATTGAGAATTATCTAAGAGTTGCTCTAATTAATGATTGGGTAGATATCCTCCTTTTCATCCATATTCATCATTTTTTATTTTTTTAAACAAAATTTGCCTTGGTGGATCAGTATTGATTCATGCTTCTTTTCTACTATCAAAGAAAAGACCTAAAGAGATCCTTGTCATTTTCCATTCATTCTCAAGCTACCTTCTTTCTCTTAAAGCTTTGCAAACTAGGGCTTCCTCATTTCGAGCATTCAAACTCCAGCCTCGCCATCAACTACCAATCCTAGGTAGGGTCATTAGTTCACCACCATTCTGCTCTTCGCAGCACCAAGCTCCACCCTATGAAATTGTCGATGCCTTCGCTGTTCGTTATCATCGCAACGACATCAATTGCTTCCTTGGTTAAGGTTGTTTCTGATCCATCCCATTTAATCGATTCTAATTGATTGTGCCTAGTGTTATAAGGCTATGAGTTGGTGAAGGGTTGACTCGCTAGTGGCTATGAATAAAGAGTTTGGTTTGGTTATGGAACAAGTTGATTCCAAGCAAAGCTTCGTGGAGTTGCATTCAAACTTCATTGGATTTGAGCATTAACACTCCCAGGATACAAATCCCATCAATGATCAGATTTTTCAATGTGCAGGCCTTCATTCTATGAAGATTGCGCTGTCTCTCTGAGATTCCCCAGCTGAGAGTATGAGTTTTGGTGCTCATTGAGATCCATCTGATATTTGTAAAGCTGGTTTCTACATTAATGGATAATATCCGACATACAGTTCCATCACATGTTGGAGCTTGTATCCCAGCATGAGCAGGATTTCTACACAGAATGATTCTGTACACCGTGCTAAAGAAATACACTCCATAGGACACAAATATTTCCCCCGTCGCTGTACAGAATCTTATGGGTTGACATACGTCAACGTTCGTTAGGTGTTATACTTCATCCATACTAGGGCTAGAAAACACATATAATAGTATAGAAATTTAAATAAAGATTACCTAATCATGCATGTCATCCCATATTTTAGTTAAGTTATGGAATCTGGACGTTCCTTTTATCTTTCCATAGCTGCAGTAGCTGCTTCCACCTCTACATCATCCGACACCATCATCTACACCTTCTACTGTTGGACCTTCTCCTCCTTCCATTCTCATTAGCCTCCAGCTTATATGGCTCTGCTAATGATCATTGAGGAGCCATATAATGAGATTTCTCTCAATGCTAACTTAGAAAGGGCCATGAACTTGGACAATCAGCTTGACTCCTCCACTTCTCACCCCTCCGCTATTTAGCTTCAACCGAATCCGCACTAAACCGAGAATTCCACTCAATGAATTTAGACTTTCGTTGCCACATAATGGAGCCCACAATCCTTTGGTTGGTTAGACTGCTTGTAACTTGTACATGTGTTTGTCTAGGGTAGTGCTATCCTTCAATCCGTTCCTTCACCATGTCCTATAGTAAATGAAGATCGCTCTATCACGGCTATAACCAAACTCCTATGCAGTCATGTTAAGCCTGTACATGATCTTTTTCCGCTAACTAGGCAGGGAATCATGGCTAGCTAATATTAGATATCTTTACAACTTCAAGTACCACTCCTCGAATCCTTTATTAACATTATTTGGAGCTTTCCATTATTGCAAAACGGTTATCAACCTACATAACATACAAAGTTAATTGAAAGAAAACCACTTCTTCATCCGATACCCTAGTATATTCATTGAGAAATGGCTGTCAAGAGGTAAGTATCCTACCTTTCAATCTAATTTCTTCTTATTCAGAATTACTCCATCCAAATCACTTAACTAGTCTGTTTCATTGCAGTTATTCCTCCAAGAACAGATAGCGACAACCTAAGATAAATGGTTGCAGTACTTCAAGTTATTCCTAAGGAGGAGTATAGTACGACCCACTTGATCATAGACCTACGCCTCCATCACTTTCGTCTTCTATATAACGGTTGTCGGGTCTTCTTCGAACCTGCTACTCATCAAGCTGTGATTCCACCTCAAGCTCCAACACTATTGGAAAATAAATAATATAGCTACGAAGAGTTATCGATGAAATACCGATGTAACTACACTGCTTTCTATGCTGTATAAATAAATAAATTTAATTGATTGTTGTTTGATAATATGATGTATGATGATTTGTATTGATGTTAATGGTTGTTGAATTGAATGTATATATGAATTTTGAAAATAAATATTTCTATTAAATCATATACTTGTTTAAATAAAAATATTTATTTTCAAAATTCGTATATACATTCAATTCAATAATCATTAACCTCAATACAAATCATTATATACCATAATAGCAAACAAACAATCAATTAATTTAATATAATTTTCATTCCATATTTTAGTTATATATTATTATTAATTTCTTAAACAGTTTTATTATCTCCCAACAGTTCAAGTTTGGATAAAAAGCTAGCTTTTATTAATATTTGGCTTCGTCCATATTCAAGTTGGTTTATAAACTTTTGAGTGATAATCTCCTACTCGGTTCCCATATTTAAGACTAGACCAAGGAAAATTAATTCAACCAAACACACATTAAACAAACAAACAATCGTCTTCAGCGAAAAGTTATTCATCAGCATCTGCTGCACACTTTGGTCACCACAGGGTTACTACATTCATATTTAAGCCACACAGAGGTTTATTCATTATCACTAATCCCAACACTACTCATCGGACTAACCACTTCTACCTTCACAACCTTCATCAGCTACTCTGTATCTCATACAGAGTCTTACACTCATAAAAAGATAGTAGAACCATAATATATATATATATATAATAAGAAAAATACAAATACGTCCCCAGACGATTACCCTAGTAATTATCATATACTTCTACCATCACTTAAACAATAATCTAACACACACCCATAGGGACATGGACTCTAAGTGTCATCTAAGACCAGTACTCGTGTCTCTTATACTCCATATTATTCTAAACCTACTCTGATGCTGTAACTCCCCACCTCTATACCCATACTATCTGGAGTATTACTGGGCATACTGTCAGATAATAAGAAGAATGAGGCTATATCTGGTACACAGGTGAATATTCCACTGGGCTAACATTGGTATGTATCTCAAAAATCATGGACAACTCACATATACATATATAGTGTTGACACAAAGAAATAAACATGTGTGCCTCCAGGATAGATCAGTACACAATATAAAATAAATCACAGAGACCACGTGAGCCTGCATTTACAAATTCTTTACAAATTTTGCGTTGTTTAGGAAAGTCACCATAACTTTTGATTGGCTGATCGGATTTTGGTGATTTTTCTTTAGTTAGAAGGACACATTTATAAGTATCAACTTTGATTTTAATCACTTCACAAAATTTTGAGATTAGTTATGGTTTAAGAAAGAATTAAAATGAATGTATATTATTGTTCCACAAAATGCAAACTCCAAAAAAAATGCTGAATAGTTTTAAAAGTAACTTTTGAAAGCTTTGTCCGATTTCAATGATCTTGCCCATTATGGAAAGCCTAAAACATAAGAAACAACTTTTATTTTATGTGTTTTGCAAAATTTTGATTTTCTTCATGGCTTAAATCGCGGTTTTCATAGGTGGGCCTATGCACAAATTCTAAAAATCAGAGCTATATATGTTTGGAATATCCTTGATAACATGAGTTATAATCTGCATTTTTGCAATCCAAAAGATGTTATGAAATGCTAAAATACTATATAACAATTTACTTTTAGAAATCATAACTTGATTTAGTAGTTTTGCCATTTGAAAACTTGTTAGAAAGTGGTTAAAATGTGAATATGAAGTTGTTTAATTGTAAATGAATGAATATTTGCTATGACTTTTTATTTTGAAGCTAATATTCAAAGTTGAGTTGAGTATAGGTACATATGAAGCATGCTTGGACTATTTGGTGATGATGGCATGCATTTGCTCGCTTAATAATTAGCAAATTTGCTTAAAACGCTAATTAAAATGTATGTTTTTATGGTATATCGTTATACAATGTGATATTATACTGCTTCCCCATGTTTCGAGATGCCCTGTTTTAGGATGCCTCTTCGGAGATGTATATTATGTAATTATATTGTTTTTTGTTTTTACGAAACGCTCTCCGTACATAGAAGACTCTGCCGAAATTTTCCGAAAAATCCGACACATAGAATATTTTCAATAAATTTATCGTATTCAAAAAAATAAAAAGTCGTTAATTGAATCTATTTGAAATAGTAGCATACTATAAGATGAGTTGTGTGAGTTTGTAGAAAATGAAGAAAGTCAAGGTATGAGTTTGTAACAACCCTGCTTTCTACGTCATATGAATTAATAAATTTAATTGCAATAAAAAATTGTTTTAATTTGAAATTTTATAATTAACATTGTGAAAATAATTTTTTTAGCTAATTAAGTTCTATTTAATAAACGATTTTGATATAATAAATTGAATTGTATTAACAAATTCTTTTCGGGAAATTTATTGAAACTGAATAAAATGTTTTAAATTAAATATAAAATATTTTTTTAACTGCAAATAATTATTATGTGATTAAAATAATGGAAAATTAATAAGCAGGCGTTGAATTGAATGAAATTGAACCGTTATCGAAATATAAACTTGTAAAATGCAGTACAAATCAATTTGTATTAGGTTCGAATTTATGCCTAAATAAACATAAGTATACTTAAATAGAAAAGAAAGAAAATAAATAATAATAATGGGCAAAAATCAAAGTTTTAAAGTAAAAGAAAGCAATGCCCAAGCCCATGTAGATACAAATAACCCAACTCCTTTGCTCTTTCATTCTAAAACATTCCCTTACCACTTCATAATTCTCCCTACCTAAACCCAAACCCGGTCTCCCTGGTCTGGACATTACCCAAGAAGCCTAAATCAAAAGCGACATATTAAAAAAAAGAAAAATAAAGTCGCGCTCCTGACAGGTGATTGGCGATGACGCTCGTGCGTGGCAACGACAGCGAACGTTGTGGTGTGGGGCGTTTTTGACGTTATGTGCGCATTCGTTTGGGCTGAGAGGCTGGAGCGACTCGACTTAGAGATGGAGGATGCGATAATGAATGACATGAAGTGCGAGCGATTGAATGGGGATGGTTGTGCATGGTAGTTGCATGTGATGCTGCCTGTAAGCGACTAGATTAAGACGTGGATAATGGTGGTGGCAGACTGATGTTTGACGATGGGGGCCGCGATCATGGGCAACGATATTATGGTGTAGTTGCTTGGAATTTAAGATGAGTTATCTCTATAACTCATAACTTTTGTTTAGATTCCCTCTTATCCATTATTTTACTTGATTGCCATGTGATGAATATTTGTTGATATGCATTGAATTGGTTTGATGTGTGTAAACCATTGTTTACTTGTTAATTGTGATGGTCGATTGGGTTTAATTGCATTGTTTGAGTGAGTTAATTTGGATAACTCACTACTATGATTTATATTTTATATTCTTGAATTCAATGATTATTGAGGTTGAGTTGTTTCTCGATATGGATTGCATTGGGAGAAATTAAATTGCATTGTTGTAAATTGATTATTATTGTGATGGGATCACGTTAGAAATTGATTGAAAGGCGAATAATTGATATAGGAGATTTTGAAGGGAATATAATATTTTTGGAAATAAATTGTGGATTTTTGAGATGATTTTTATTTGATACTGGAAATATTATTTGTGATAGAAAATTATTAAGAGAATTATTTTGAGTATTCTTGGAACATAATGAATTTTTGGGATTTGATTAAATAAGTTAAATTTTAGGATATTTATATTTTATTCATTCATTATTGATTAAAAAAATAATTAAAATGTGGTTATGAATTGATATTTGAAATTAATATTTTTAAAAGTGATAAGTTAATTTTATTTTGGATTTATTAGATAGGAAGTTTACAAAAAAAATAAAATTTTGAGGTTATAGTAAGTGGAAAGCAATTTATTCATCGAAATGAAAATTTTCATTTACAAAATTTTATTTTATGGCTTTGGGAGATTATTTTGAATTGAAATCCCTTGTTAGAAAATTATAATTAATTAAATTCATTGTTTATAGGAAATTTTTAATTATAAAACTTACGTAATATTATGATTATTTTTAGTTATTAGAAAAGAATTCTAAAAATGTACGAATTATTTTTAGAAAGAGTTTTAAGTGATTTGGAATTGGATTGAAATTTATAAATTTCCTTGTAATTAAATAATAGATTTGCAACTATTTATTTTGAAACAGAAAATGGAATGTAAATTTTATAAATTGATTTTCTATTAATTAAAAATTTATATTTGAAATTAATTTGAAGACTTTGGGAAAAATATGTTTTAAAACCCCTTCCAAATCAATAAAAATAGAATTTCATGTTTTGAGATATTTATATTTCTATGTAATGAGGAATTAGAATAAACGGAGTTATAGTATCGTCTAGTATGGGACTTTCAATAATATTTCTCTAGTTATTCTTTGGACTTGTTATATAGAATAATATGTGAGTGTAGTTTACGAACATTGAGTAAATGTTCGAGTAACACTAGGTGGTATGGGATGCTCGAGCTGATACTTATTCAATTACTCTCTGTAAGTAGATGTAACTTGATAGGGTCATGTCTATGGGGTATTATTTACAATGATGTGCACTAAGAATGAGCAGGCTAAGAGCCATAAGTGCATCTATCTTATGTGTATGCTCCTATTATATGGCGTGGAGTAAACCAGATTGGCTAGTATTCATCCTAGTGGCCTGATTGCAGGGTCGTTCCCGGAATTTGTGACACCTTTTTGATGTATATAGCCGAGAGCTACTGCCACTGTGTCACATAGGCCAGTAGCCAGTTACCATTGGGGAATTTGTAAGGTCATGACCATTGCATAGTGTTGTCTTGCACTAGATGGATATAGGGTCACGATGGCTATCGTGGTAACCGATGACTGTAGGAGTAGCGCCAAGAGCGTGTGAGGAAGGCTCCTGGAGCTGGCTGAGAGCTATCTATCTCCCATCTTGTTATTATTGATATAAACACTACTTATTCACCTTTATGAAATCATTATACATGTGGCTTAGAGCCATCTAGATCATTTATGTAGACTGATGTCGATATAGTTACATATGGTGCTGAGAGTCCAAGGTGATTATCTACGATACAGAGAGTTAAGTAGATCATTAGAGGTCTGAGAGACCACATGATTATTTCTTTGGCTGAGAGCTAAGAATTTTACTTTGAGGCTAATGTCTTGATGATTATTATGTGATCATCGATCTCCTTGATTATTCTTTGGACTGAGAGCCCCTGTAGTTGAGTAACCCCGTATACATTGTTTAGATTGCTATTGAGGGTAGTTAGATATGTCGAGAGCATCGAGTTAGACCCTTTCCATCTTTTATGGTTATCTAATAGATGACCTTTTCTACCGAGGGTATGCCATATTTGTATTTCTTGCATGTGTGTTTTATATGTGATGATTCTGATTGACCCCGGGTATGTCTACTTAATGATTATCTGAGAGATAATCAAGGGCATTGCTGAGAGCATGTCCTATGTTATTGTGATTATTTATATTAATGATATTTGAATGCATGGATTATTTTATCCATTTGACATTATTCACTAGTACATTGTTTGACTTGACTTTCTATATGGGTGATACTACTTATACATGTTTTGTGATGCGTTTCTGTATTAAATACCGTTACATCACCTCATGTTACCTTTAATATATCTTATTATTATTGAGATACATTGCCACCTGCATTCTAGACATAGTCTGACTCGTATGTTATTCATATAATACTCGGGTCAATTCGAGACATTTCAGGTTCAGGGACAGATAACCAGTATGTAGATGTTGGGCATAGATGGTGATAACATAGCATATTTGTATATTATTATGTATATTTGTATCTACATGTATTCACGGGTGATTGAGATGTATGTATTGGACATGTTATGTGTATTTTTGATGTTTGTGGGTATTTGACTATTTTTGTAAACCCATTTAGATTTGTGTATATTTATTATTATTATATATTATTGTTGCGTTAATGACTCTATGTTTGTGATTTATTTTATATTGTGTATTGCTCTATCTTAAAGGAATACATGTTTATTGCTTTATGCCGATACTATATACGTATATGTGAGTTGTTTATGACTTTTGAGATACGTACCAGTATTAGCCCAATGGAATATTCATGTATGTATCATATACAGCCTCATTCTCCATATTATCTAACAGTATTACCCAGTAATACTCTCAGATAGTATGTGTATAGAGGTGGAGTTTTACAATCAGGACATAAGGCGATGTTATTAGTAATTGGTCAAAATATGAAAGTCGTCATTATGTCGTTGAAAATTTTGACGAAATAACAACAATTTATTTACACTATAACCTACCCGGACCTGATTACTTCCCCCTTTCATTTTCCCCCGAATATAAATACAACCCTTCTCCCTTCTCTACTATGTTTGGCCATGAACCCATCTCCATCACTGTACTCCACTTCATTCGGCTACAAAACTCACCACCGATGTTGCTTCAAAGCCTCGTCGATGCTTACTCCTTCGGCCACTACAACCTCCATTGAACCCACCTTCACTATTGATGCGTCCATCAATGCCTCTAAAGCCACTTTCGATGCTTCACCATCGATGCTTCACGGATTAACCCATCTTCACCATCGATGCTTTAGTGTTAACATTTCCAAAGTTCCATCAACGCTTCCTTTGGTCGATGAACCAAAGTTTTGACAACCCGCACCTTCCAACACACTGGTCCAAATCCTAGGGTGACTTTCAGAATCATGTCAATGCCCAAAAACATGAGCTGTCGGGGTATTTAAAGCATCACAAAGACTAAATGATAAACATATATGATCTAAGATATACTACACTTTCAGATCTCGCGGTGGAAAGAATTAAATATAAGTATGGAAAATAGACATTTCAGAAAAACTATCTCCAAAATACTTAATTTTCATATACACCATTTCTGAAGTACAATATTAGTTATAGACATTTAATACAATAAATAACTACATGTGGAACAATGAAGAATATTAGAACTCCAACGTATAACTTCTTTCTCCACGTACTATACTTAGTCAACTGCAAACCTGTCATCCTGTGGTGGAGAAAAATGAAAAGAAGGGAGTGGATTAGACAAAAGTCTGGTGAGTGAGTTCATGTTTAATATACGGTGATCATGTGCAATTGACTTTAATTCTACCCTATATGACCTAGGGTGCTTCACAAGCGTTCGTGTATTTCTAGGGTCCTTTACTTTTTTTTACAATAATTAACTAGTATTTATCTTTTCAAATCTAGGAAATTAAATTTTCCCTTATTCCTTACAAAGAAAGAGATAACATACATATTTAACAGTAAATTTCATTACTCTGGTAATCGATGATTTTCCCACAAAGCGGTTTTAAGTTAGTACATATGTATATGTGTGTATTATTATTTACAATAAGCAAAAAAACTTATTCTCTACCACTTAATTTCACAATCAAATTTTTATTGATTGATACTTATATTTCCAAGTTCTAATTGGACTCACCATTTTTATGTATTATTTTTACTAATAAGGAAATAGTGTATTTTACCTTCCTTCTTAAAGTAAATTACTTCCGTATTTTGTTACCTTTATTTCTACAACATTACATGCATCCTTATTCTCCTTAAATATATTATTCTCTCTCCCTCTTTTGAGATAAGCAACATATATTTAGTAATAAATTCCACCGTTAATCCAGTTAATATCCTTACCTTTGTTCATGTAAATACATTTCCTTCAAAATACATTTTACTTCCATGTATATTCACTTTTCAAAAATTTTACATTATATATTTTATTTTCCTTTAAAATATTTTATTACATTCTCTTTCTAACACATGTAACCTCTATTTTCATTAATTACAGCAATAAATTTCATAAAAGGGTAATGGTGCTTTCTCTTTGCAATAAATATCTTCTTCTTTTTCTTTTAATGTTCATTAACAAAATTATACTCTTTTTAAATATATTGTTCTATATATAGTATATTCAACCTATTAAGTATAGCAAAAATTTCATCATTAATGTTTTCCCCTTGAAGCATTTTCACATCTGTGCACATATGTACTTTTCCTTATTTTCTTTTAAATCCACATACATCATTGTACCCTCTCTCTTTTCTTTTCTTTTCTTTTCTTAGAGTAATTCGTACATGTTCAACTTATTCCTTAATCAATAAAATTTTTCTTTATTCTTGCATTAATTCTTAAACTGACTTTCAAAATAAGCGCAAAACACAAAATGCACGCTACGGTAAACATTTCATATCTTCTTCATACTGTATTCATTTCTAACAACTTGTATATGAATTTGAGCTAGAAAAATCTACTTGATACAATGGAAAAGTCAGATTCTCCAAATTCCTTCATTTATAGAAATTTACTATTTCGTCGTTTTATGTGAAATCACATTTTTGACCATTATTAATATTTTAATTTATTATTAAAATTCTTGGTGTGTTACATTAGCCCAGGCTCACTGTTAATTTAGGTACGATCTGATGCCTTGATTTAATGATTCTCTAATTTCCATTTATGATTCTCTAATTTTGGTTGATTATAATGAGAACATTTTAGTTAAAACGGATAGGTTAAAATTAAAATATATGTTGTCATAAATGGTTGATTACAGATGTATACGTATATGATGGAATTTGGAATCACTGTATACTTTGATTTGATAGTTTTCGTTTAATTAATGAGAACCCATAAATTTGTTGGCCCAGCCCGATGAGTTTTGCATATAATCGTTATATCGATATTTGGTTTTACTAAAGTGGAAATCAATATTCATTTAATATGATATTTGTTGGATTTATCACGATATTGAACAAGCTATAAACATATATATGTGTGTGTGTGCATATATATAAGTCATAAATCAATATTTTACGTTAGACAGTTGATGAATTTAGACAGTTCTTCCTATTTTATTCTCCGTAACGATATGGAGGATAAGGGGAAGTGCTATCGAAATTTGTGAATAATTTGTGATAAAGTATTTACGAATTACGCATATACTTTTGTGTTTGTAGTGGGGGGTAGGATAGCCAACCAATTAAATTAAGGTTTATTCTTGTCATTATCATTTATTTAATTATGAAATTCATGGTATAATAATATAAAAAAATTAATGATGAATAAATAGTAGTATATGATTTTATTAAAAGAAACTAATATTGTATAGTATTAATAATTAGATAAAAATTAATGGAATTATCAATAATACATTAACTAATATATTGAAAAAATTAGTGACTAATAAATAATAGTACATGATATTAGTAAAAAAATTATTACGTAGTGTTAATAATAAAATAAAATTTAACAGTATATGATATTAATTAATAAAATTGTATGGTATTAATAATAAAATAAAAATTAATCGTGTATGATATTAATAATAAAAATTTGTATAAGAAAACAATATTACATGGTATTAATAATTAGATTAAAATTAATGGTATTATAAATAATATATTAGTTAATATATTGTAAAATAGTGATTAATAAATTGTAGCATATGATATTAGACTATTAGTAGAATAAAATTTTATTGTTTGGTACTAACAGTAAAATAAAATTTAACGGTATACGATAATAATAATATTGTATGGTATTAATAATAAATAAAAATTAACCATATATGATATTAATAATAAAAATTAGTAAAAGAAAATAGTATTTTATGGTATTAATATTATAAATTAAACTTAATGGTGTGTGATATTTGTTATCCCACTTTTTGGCAAAGTTGAGATACCCAAAACTGACTAAAAACCGATAATAACTAGTCATGAATATTCAGCTATGCGTTGCAGGGTAACCATGGATATCGATGAATTTTGTCCGAGTCCGGATCGGGCCGCAATTGACAAGACATGACAAGCAAAGCCATGGAAGCCAGCGTTTCAGATTTCAGGTTAATCGGAGTTCGTATGAATGAGATATGATCGATACAAGTTGGATACAAGGTGTTGTTCGTATCCGACAGAAAACCAAAGTGACGACCTGTTCGAATCCATCAGATTCGTATCCATCAGAGAGTCTTCGAATCGATCAGGTACGAGTCAGTCCGCGGTCACGAAGCTCGAATCCATCAATGGGCCTCATTTTGTATCCATCAATATCTTAACGATCAGAGCAGCCTCTCATTCGAATCCATCCGTTCGTATCCATCAGTAGGCCGCACTTCGTATCGATGGACTTCGTGTCGATCAACCTTTGGCCAGAGAGACTTATTCGAGTCCATTGGCATGGCTCCTTGTTCGAATCCATCAGTAAGTAGTCCGCTTCATAACAATCACCTAACGTCAACTTCGCATCCATCAAAGAGTCGCTGCTTCGTATCCATCATGGGACCATGCTCGAATCCATGAGCAGAGACTTGTTCGTATCCATCAGGTCAACGAGCCTGGGTGACGTGTTATTCTTCGATACGAGCAAGGCGAAATTCATGGAGTCGACAAGGTCATCTCGGAGCAAAGGGCGGATCGATGCGAGGAGTGCGCGCCACGTTGCCGCATTATCACGTGCAACCATCGATTCGAAGGCATGGATTCGAAGTGAGGGACTCGAAGCGAATAGCCAACCGAGAAACTTCAACTCGTATCAATCATATCTCCCAAGCCACAAGGCCAAATGCTATGAAATTTTCACAGTAGCTTCCATACAAGGTAAAGAATGTTCCTGCCAAGTTTCAGCTCGATTGGACTAATCCTTGATGGATACGAAATCACTTCATATCGATCACAGATCGAGTCGAAACTTGGTGGGACCGGTCGCGTGGACCCACTCACGTGCCAGAAAAAGTCTCCTGAAGTTTGGGCGAGATCTGGGCCTCCTACACCTATAAATAGCCCCCTGAAGCCTTCAGAAAAGAGGATCTTTTTGGCCATTGGACGTCCAGACTCTGCCGGATTCACTTCTACTTCTTTCCATTTGCTGTTATACAGAAATTCACTCATTGTATCTACTGTAATCATCTGTAATCAGCAGAGAACATCAATAAAAGATAAAAATCATTGAAGTGGACGTAGGTCGGAGATAGCCGAACCACTATAAATTTCCTGTTCTTGTGATTTATTTCTGGATTGCTGTTTATTGCTAGCTTAGATCTGAGATTTGTGTTTGAATAGTGCTGATTTGTATTCATACACTGGTGCTTTCACAACACTTGGGGTTTGTGACCATTTTTGGTGCAAACAATATTATTTTTTGCTTATTTTCCATATAGTACAAGACGAATTATTTGAAAGCTTGAAGTTGGACATATAAGAATGTTGGAAAGGAAGTACCATTGCAATTTAATGAAGGTATGGAAGCATTCCTAAATGTTGCATCTAATGATAACAAATATGAAAGAAATCTGGTGTTCATGTCGTAAATGTCATTGTGTGAAACTCCAAAAATATGAAAATGTAGCTTTACATTTGCATACAAAGGGTTTTATACCAGACTACCGCATGAGGAAATATCACGGTGAAGTCGAGACAAGATGTGGATCGATGGTGATAATTGAAAATGAACTCGAAAACACTTATGTCGAAGAACCTAATACAGAAGATAAAATGATGGAAATGGTTCATGATGTCTTTAGTCCAAATATATGGATTAATGAACCTAAAATAGAAGAGGAACTTAATCCGAAATCGAAAAGGTTTTATGCTCTGTTAGAAGCTTCAGAAGGTCCATTATGTAACGGATGTAAAATGACACATTTATTTGTGACATCTAGGTTAGTCTCTATAAAATCCACATATAATGCCTTGGAAAATCTAACGAACTCGATTGTCAGTCTCTATAAGGAAATGCTTCCACTAGATAATGTCTTGGCAGAAAATTGGTATTCACTAAAAAAAGAAGTATTTACCTTTGGTCTAGATTATGAAAAGGTTGACATGTTTTCAAGTAGATGCATCATATATTGGAAGAAAGATAAACTTAAAGTTGTAAATTCTACAACAACCAAAGATATAAATCGACAAAGAGAAATGGTAAATGCATGAATTTTACTTGTATGCATTACTTTCCATTGACAAATAGATTACAAAGATTGCATGCATCTTCTGCTACTGCAAAACACATGCGATGACATAGCAAATGATAATGAGGTGAAATGTTTTATGTCATCCATGAGATGGCGATGCTTAGAAGCATTTCAATAACATATGTCATGATTTTGCTAAAGAATCCTGTAATGTAAGGCTTAGTTTATGTACTGATGGATTCGCGCTTTTTTGCTTTGTTTGGTATTAAGCCTTACTCAATATGGCTAGTTATTCTAACACCTTACTTTGACAGCGTGGATGTATATGGAGAATTTGTACATGTTTTCAACTGTAATAGTTCTAAATACCAAGAAATCCCAAAAATGGGATTGACATATATATGCAGTCTTTAGTGGATGAACTAAATAGATTAAGGACCGAAGGAGTTATAATTTATGATGCGTCAAAAAATACAATTAGAATGTTTGCATTAGTACTATGGACGATAAGTGATTTTTCAGCATATGGGATGCTTTCTGAATGGAGTATAGCTAATAAATGGTTTTAAAATTATTATTTTGAGTTACGGCCATGGTTTAATTATTATATATAATATTTTACCTTGCCTTGCTAATCATATTTTGAGTGATTTTTATAATGGTATGAATGGGTTAAATAAATCAGCTTGGTAAGGATTGAGTGAAGTTATGAATTAAATAGTTGAATGATGTTTGGCATGCTCTTATGCAATATATTGATGTGTTTAGTATATGAGATATTGTTATACCGCATGTTTGGGCTATTTGATGCTTGGCTATATGCTCACAATATGGTTAGACCTAAGCATTAGATATGATTATTCGTTCACTTTCATTGTATAACCGTAGGATTTGCTCTTGGTTAAACCAGCTTTGCACCGATTCGACCCTCGCTTTTGTTTTGGATGTTTGTATGAACAAAACTTGGTTTTCTTTTCAAACTTATGTTGACTTGTTGAGTTACGAGAAATGCACTTAGTATTCTTGTTTATATACTTATGAACCATTTCGCTATTGCCACTTGACCAAATTATTGGCCTATCTTATTTGACTTTAACCAAGCTCTGTCTAAATTGCAATAGCAATTTGCATTACACTAAATCGGTCATCAGGAGCTTAATAGCTCGAGTACCTATCTTCAGGTACCCTTTTTTGATTGTGTTCGATTCTGGGTCCGATCGAATTTGATCACCTAAAATGGTGGTATGAGCTGCCCTCTTTGGAATGTTTGCCCTCGATCATGCCTAACTCTATGCATCAATCATAGTTGGTCACTTGGAATGGCGAATCAGATATCCCTCGTTAAGATATTTGTTCCCAACCATGCCAGACTGCGGGCATCGATTGGAGTTGACCATGTGGGATGGTGGTTTAGTCATCCTTCTTCAGGATGTTAGTCTTCGACCACGCTTGACTTTGGGCATCGATGGAGGTTTGAATGAGATCTTGCCTGACTCTACGTGGCGATCTTTAGCCTCGCCTGCCTCCGAGCAAGGTATCGGTGTTTTTGTGCAAGGCCTTACCTAACACCGGCTGTTGGCCTTTCATCTTGCCATTTACTAGGCAAGGTGTTGGGGCTTTGCCAAGCTACGGACATGAGCTTCTGTGGCAAACTGTATCTTTCGCCCTCGGAGGTTTATACTCTTGTCCCCAAGTCACGGGTCGAAGGAGTTAGTATGCATCTATCTCTAGATGCCAAGGGTGGTTTTACTTTAAAGGTCCAATCATGGACCGTCGAAGTTTGGTTGGCACCTACCTTTGGGTACCCGCATACCTACATTATACTTATGTAAATTCATTCATGTTCACCATAATTCAAAATTTATGGTTAGATGGAGATAGAGTCATAGATTCAAATATTCATTTCATTTTATATTCACAGAAAATGACAGATTCTGTCTTGTTACATCATACTTGACTAAACATTTACAAAGTCAAAACTCAAGTGAAATAGCATCACAAGTGTTCGCCATTCCACGCCCACGAGAGTGAGATCCCATCTACGGTTGCTAGCTTGAATGTCCCATCTCTAAGCTTATGTTCGACTGCATATGGACCATCCCTGCGTAGGCCCACATTCACAGGGCCTGATAAGATTCGTTTGAGAAATAGATCACCAATTTCATAGATCCGACTCCTAACCTTGGTGTTGTAATATCGAGCGACTCGTTTTCGGTGTGTGACAGCTCTCAGGTTAGCTAAATCACGCTTCCCATCGACCATGTCCAGAGAGAGACTCCAGTAGGAGTTCCTCGTTCATTCGGAGGTTGTAATGAGTTACTTGATGAGAAGGTACTCTAAGTTCAACTGGAGTTATAGCCTCCGATCCATTGGATAGGGCAAATAGAGAGTGGTCGGTCGTTGACTTATGGGCCATTCTGTAGGCCTAAAGTGCTAATGGTATTTCATCGACCCTGTTGCCCTTGGCCTTCTCTAATTGCTTCTTTAGAATGGACTTATATATTGTTCACAGCTTCTGCCTGTCCATTTTCTTATGGGTGTGCTACTACTGCAAACCTCTTCTCAATAGGATGCCCATGATAGAAGTCTTTGAACTCAGCGCTTTCGAATGGGGGCTGTTATCAGATGATCGCTTGTGTGACCCTAAAGCAACAGATGATATTTTTGACTACAAAGTTGATTACCTTCTTAGTAGTGATCATGGCTAGTGGCTTTGCTTTGGCCCACTTTCTAAAATAGTCGACAGCAATGATTGCGTACTTCGTGCCACCCTTAGACATTGTTGCACACTAATGATATCGATTCCCCAAACTGCAAACGACCAGGGACTGACTATCTGCGTAATCTCTATAGCGAAGCTCTAGGAATTTCGTCGAACCTCTAGCATTTGCCGCACTTCCTGGTATAATCAGCTATGTCTCGGTTAACGGTCGGCCAGAAGTATCTGTAGTGAAGAACCTTCTTCGCCAAGGTCTGCCCTCCAATGTGGTCACCACAAGCACCTTCATGCACTTCCATTAGGACCCGCTTGGCTTCATCAATAGCAACACACCAAAGCAAGGGGAATGAGAATCCTTTCCTATATATCACTCCTTTCTACATGACAAACCTTGAGGCTTTGTGAAGGAGTTATCACCGCTCGTTTTTTCTATTAGGAAGGATTCCTCTCTATAAATAATTCTTTATTGGAGTCATCCACAACTACTTCTCACATTCAGCCTCCAAGATCCAATCGACATCCATCTGGTCGATGCTCGAAGCTAATAGTACTTCCACAAGACCCGACCAATGAGTTGTGCATCTCTTAAGCTAGCCAGCTTGGCCAGTGAGTCACCCTTCATATTCTCCTCTCTGGAAATATGTGTTATCGTGTGATATTCGATATTATTAAGCAACTCAAGGGCTCTATTCAAATAAGGAGCTAGCTTCACCCCTTTCACCTGAAACTCTTTCCTCACCCAGTACACCACCAGTTGCGAGTTACAAAAGATGTGCAAAGTTTTCACATCCGACTATTTCATAATTTTAATTCCCGCGATCAAAGCTTCATACTCTACCTCGTTGCTTGTTGCGAGAATCAAGTTTCAGGATGTAATAGATCGAATTTTCCTCGGGGGTCATCAACACAACACTTACCCTAGAACAATGCTCGTTGGATGCTCCATCCGTATAGATCTTCCACCCAACATCCTGCTTTCCACTGCTTTCCAGAGTATCATCTCGAGCAGTGTATTTGGCTATGAAGTCTGCCAATGCTTGGTTTTGGATTGCTCTTTGAGGATAATATGTGATATTGTATTGGCTCAATTCAATGTTCCATTTCAACATCCTTCCATAAGTTTCAGGTCATTGCAAGACCTGTCTCAAAGGCTGGTCAGTCAAAACTTTGATCGAGTGAGCCTAAAAGCATGGACGTAGCTTCATCGAAGTGATAAATGGGCAGTACGCTAGCTTTTCCAACTTTGGGTAGTTCCTTTCTGCTCCTGTCAATCGTTGGCTAATTAGTACATTGGTCTTTGGATTCGGGACTCCTCGTACACAAGTGCGACGCTCAAAGCATGCACCGACACTGCCAGGTAAAGTAACAAGTCCTCTTCCTCTAGTGGCTTTGGCAGGATGAGAGGCTTCTCCAAGTGATCCACCAAAGCCTGAAAACCATCTTTGCACTTCTATGTCCAAGCGAATTTTCTTTTTTCCCTTCTTGAAGATGTCGAAGAAAAGGATGCACTTATCTGTGGCTCTTGAAATAAACCGGCTCGGAACTGCAACCTTTCCATTCAAGCTCTGAGCTTTTTTTATTGACTTCAGGGATTCAATATTCCTCAATGCCTCTATCTTCTTCGGATTAGCTTCTATTCCTCTTAAGTTCATTATAAAAACCAAGAATTTCCCTAACGCAACTCCAAAAGAATATTTCAAAGAATCAAGCTTCATCCTGTATTTTCGGAGTACACTTAACATCTTTGCCAAATCCTCCACATGATTAGTCGACTGTCATGACTTTACCGGTATATCATCGACATATACATCCATCGAACATCTGATTTTCTCCCTGAACATAGAATTGACCAGTCTTTGGTACGTTGCTTCTGCATTCTTCAAACCGAAACACGTGACAAGATAAAAATATTGTCCCAGCTCAGTTATAAAGCATGTGTGCTCCTGGTTTAGTACATGTATTAGGATCTGGTTGTAGTTAGAGTAGGCGTCCATGAATGGTAGCAATTCATGCCCGATAGTTGAATCTACCAGTTGATTGACCTTCGGGAGTGTGAAGCTATCCTTCAGGCATGCTTTTTTCAGATCAGAATAGTCTATGCATGTTCTCTACTTCTCGTTGGATTTCTTCACCAAGACTAGATTGGATGCCCACTCTGGGTATAGAGCGTCGTGGATGAAGCCATTGTCTTTCAGCTTATCCCCTTCTCTTTCAGTGCAGCGGATCGCTCCGGACCCAGGCTGTGGCATTTCTATTTTATAAGAAAACATTTAAGGTTCACATTCAATGCATGTCACGCTATCTCTGACAATATTCCATACATATGGGATTGCGTCTAGGCAAACACGTTCAGGTTTGCCGAGAGAAAACCCGCCAACTCTCTAATCATTATTATGCTAAGTTGTGATCCGATCTTTAGGATCCGTGTAGGATCATCTTGACTGATCAGGATGTTGATCGTCAACACCGTGGAAGCCACCCTCACATCCTAGCTCCTTCCTTGGGTCCATATCCTTATGGAACCAGGTATAATGCCCAAGCCAGGGCTTAGGCGATGGTTGCTATGCTCCAATGACTTGATGTAAAGAGTCTTCTCCACATTTTTCCCTTCTTACGTCCCCTTGCCTCTTTCAGCTCCGCGACGTACATGTCCGAGCCGCTGTCCTCCCTAAACAAATCCTACCCTATTATCTATGGGAACTTCATGATCAAGCACCATGTGGCAATGGCTGCTTAAAAACTGGCTAGGGCCGGCTAGTCCAAAAAAGCATCGTAAGAAAAAATAAATCCAACACGATAAAGGTCGCAACCCGCACTCTTTTGTGATGACCTTCTCCTAACACCACCGGTCGGTTTATACATCCAACCAGTTCCGTTGTTGTGTCGTTAAATACCTGGATATGAGATTTGCACGGTTTTAGATTTTTGCCATCCAAAAGCATTTGATCATAAGCTTTCTTAAACAGAATGTTGACTTAACTGCCACAATCGACTAGCACATTCCTCACAATTGTCAACCCAATCATGGCAAATATCACTAAAGGATCCAATGTCGGGGCTTTAACCCCATTAGCATCCCTTTTCTTGAAAACAATATCATCAGTCCTGTGCTGCTTTGCCGAAGCTCCATCTTCGACGGCAAAGCAACTCTCGTTTACAGCATGCTTCAAAACGCTTGCATATCTTTCCATTTCATTCTGGCTCTTCCTAGTTGGATGTGGTCCTCCAGAAATCGTATTAATAATCGATCTTATTTCATGCCGCCTGGGCTCGTACTCACCAGGACCAGCTTCCCCCCATTGGAATGATGGTCCTTAGTATTTAGAACTTCCTTCCCCACCATCCTATTGGACTTTAACAAACTATTGCAGCTTCTTTTTCCTTAGTAGATCTTCGATCATATCACGTAGGTGTCTGCACTCATTTGTGTTATGACCGTAGGTTTCATGAAATCTGCAATACTTCCCAAACTTCTTCTCCTTCTCAATTAACTCCCTCAGAGCAGCTTCTTATACTGTTCCGTACCTTAGGAGGGCAAGGTAAATGTTTTCGATTAAATTGTTCAGACTAGGTATAACTATCATACTTCGGGAACCTAAGGAGTCTCCTAGAATCAGGCTTTCTGTCTCTAGCCCTCTAATCGTTCCTTCTCTTACCACTGTTCTTCTTCTCGATATTCACATCAAAATTTCTAGAATTCTCTCCAGACTACTTCACTACAACATTACTCTAAATCACCTCGGCTGACTGCCCGGTATAGACTTTCCTGAGGGTAGACTTGCCTCTTCCAAGCATAAGACTGATTTGCCTTTCTATAAAACTCATCCCTCATTGGAGGGGGTTTCATTTTCAGCCATCTCCCGAAAATGATATTAGGATGAATCACCTAATCAAGGCCATCAAAATGATATCTTCTTGTGCATTACTCACTTCCATTACAGCCGTGTGGAATCTACTCAAGAAATCTTTCAACGATCTCCCGCTTCCTGGATGAGATTTGACAGTGACATTACATCCTTAGGATGAGTAGTGTGTAAATGGAACTGCTCAATAAGCTTACATGATAACTGATCAAAAGATGATATGGATCTTGGTGGAAGCCAGGTGTACCACATCGTTGCAACACCTTCAAGGAAAATCTAGAAACAACGACATCTGATAGTATCAGACGCTCTGGCCAAATTCATATGTCATTCATACTTTATTAGATGCTACCTTGGATCCATCCTTCCATTATACGACTATATCATTGGAATTACAAACCTTTTGGGGTAGTCTTCACCCAGTATTTGTTCGGTGAATAGGTTCCGACTAAGGGAGGAGCCCAATTCATCATTACTTCGATGCTGACTTTTCCTCACTAACCTCCTCACCATTTTGGCCAAGCACTCCAGCTCTGCAGGGTCCACTAAACGGTAGTAATCATAGTCCGCCTCGAATATTTGTCCCGACAAATGCTCTCGATTATGTTCACGATACCTGGGTTCTCCTGACTCTGGGAGAACCATTCGTCCAGCGGTTCTACTAGTTCGATTTCTAAGCGGTGGATCGAAAGTAGCCACTTAATCTCCAATATTTTGGCCATCAACAACATAACCAGACGTACCTCTAACATCATCATTCACAACATAAACTCGCCGACTCACCAACCCAGGAAAGGATGGTTCGATACCGATCACTACGTGGGGCTTGGTACTGATCCTCGTATCTTGCCCACGATCATTTTTCAGCCTCTGCCTTGAAGCGCTGGTCTCCTGCCTGACCATTTTGCCTTCCTTTCCCTCTGTCTTCTGGCCCGATGATGCGAAAATTTCATACTCCAAATCAGAAGGCGTCAACTCCTTTCTGCTTCTTCTACAACCAAGGGCCCATTCATTTCGTAAATTGATGCCCTCCTACGTCTGTTGCTTCATCTCGTTGCTGCTCTCCTGCAACTTGTCCTCCATCTGTTTCATTATACAATCCATCTTAACACTCGAAATCACCTCCAGCGGGTTTTGAACTTTAGCAGTGGTTTTTTATGCTACCTCTTCCACATGTAGAGAGTCAGAATTCTCAACACCATCTGCAGCTCTGCAAGTGGTGGATCGATCTCTTCGTAGGGCCATAGCTTAAACTGGTTTGGATTAATCCCATGATAGATTATGCTGGAATCTGAGTAGTCAAGGATTGTAATAAAAAGACTAACGAATCTACCTCATGGATTTAAGCTATATAATCTAATAGACTGAGATCAACGTTCTCAATGAAAGTGCCAAAATGTTTATACCAAAAAGTAGCACAAACATCTGGAGAATTAAATTAGAGAAATAAGTGAAGAAAGTAAATGAAAATGAGAAATAACAAGGCACACAAACTTTATAGTGGTTCGACTAATCGTTGCCTACGTCCAGTTAACTTTGTTGCTGACTTGATTGATGTTTACAAGAGGTGTTCTTATTGGTCAGTATTGGTCCTCGAAATTACAAGAGATATATGTAAATTTGTAAACAACTAAAAAATATCCCTCAAAACATCACCTTATCCCTTTGTTTATAGTTGAAGGTCGCTAAAATCTCATCCACCACGTTCATACCCACAATCCCTACCTCTAGGAAGTTAGGTGCTAGGAAAATCATGGCTAGGTTAGCTATTTTCAAGGATCAGTGCCGATCTAAGGTCAGGGATTGGTACCGATCCATAAGATTGCATAATGGATCTTCCTCGTTGTCTTGGGTAGGTGCGAATTTCTTATGCATATATGTTTTCCACCTTGATTAATTTGCTAGAAGCTTGTTTCTGGGTGAAATACTTAGTTTGGTGGTGGAGCTATAGTGAGTAGCTTAGTATACACTTGGTGCTTAATGGTAATTGCATGCGAACAATCCAATGGGGCTTGGAATAGGTTGTGACCATTATGGCTTGGTGGTGCCTTGGGGGATGAGTGATTATGGAAAAGATTTGAGGATCAGTGCCGATCCCTGATAGGGGTCGGTACCGATCCCATACTTATTCATGGGATTGGCTTTTGTGTTGTGGCTTGTGGTTGTAGAGTGTTTTGGCCTTCATTTGCAAGTTGATTACTAAGCTTTGGGATTGGCTCATCGTTCGCACTTGGTATTTGAGTTTGGTAGTTATAACTCTGGGTTCTCCGCCTCGTTAACTTTCAAGTTGGATTAGTCAGATTCACCAAAGTACGGCCTGATCAAAAGGCTGGAACATCTATTCCATCCACTATAACCAATTTATAGTCGATCGAGAGTTTCATATCAAATATATCTTGAACTCAAAGAATAAATTTCATAGAAAACAATTCTCTATATAAAAAATACATTTTGGAATAGAAATCTTATTTCTCATTCCAATGTTAAGTATCAATTATTATTTTACAATTCTCATTTCTGATGTTTCCTTATGAAGCAGAAGTGCCCATTCACTCTCTTCATTCCAACTGTACCTTAAGTTACATCTACCTTCGTACATTCGCTTTCCTTTCCAAAATGGTCAAACCATTCGAAAGGAAATCCTTACTTTAACTAATCATATTAAATACATGATCTTGCACTATGATATTTTTTGTTATTCCAAATGAACCAATATCATTGAAGTTTTGTATATTATGAAGATTGACTTTTACTATGCAACCTTTGTATGTGATTAAATATGGATCAAATGTCCATTTTCTTGTATTGCTTACGAGCTCAAAACTCAAAAGACATACATACTGTTGGGCAAATAAACCTTCAAGTGACCTGGGTATGAAAGTATTTAGCAATTGTAGAATTAGGTTCTTGCATGGGTCTTGGAATGACAATATGCCAAAAGATTTATTGGTGAGTATATTTTATATTTCTATGTAAATCTTAATTCAATTCATTTGTATATTTTACTGATAAACATTTTATTAATTTTTTATTAGTTGCACAAATTTATTGATGTAGATTATTTTAACTTTATGTAGCAAACGTTCTTACAATATTAGAAAGGTTAAATGTTAACATTTTATTTTTCTAACAAGGCTCCCACTAGTTTTTTATTTTTCTCATAACGCTAAGAGAAAATATAGAAACCTTTCAATTTCTCTAGTGAGTATTAAGACTCGTATGCCTTGGGATATTGATCTTAAGGAATGCTCAGCAATTTATAGGCCCACATATGATGGATAACTCCTTATCGGTTATATCATATACAGCTCCTAACTTGTGGGTCCTATCCTAATCTCATCTTTATCTTGAGGAAAGCTCAACAAAAGAGTGATTATTCACTCATATCCACCAATTCACAATGACCTAAGTATAGTGCACATATCTTGAGGAAATCTAAACAAATATGTGCAGTTACCATATCTCGTCTATTCAATATATTATAGCACTACACATAACATCACTAGCTTGAGGAAAGCTCAACAACTAAGAAGTATGCAAGTAATCTATTAATATATAACCAAGTAGAGCACAACTTTATATTAAAGATTCATATCTTTAATAAATTATATGGAGTTATATCGACTTATGGAATAATGTATTTCTTATGTAATACCCTCATGATTTAAGTGTCGGGTGCATTAGAAATCATAGTATAAGTACTACACGCATGTATTTATCCCTTAGATCTATTTTGGTATTTTTACTGTTCAACTTTTGTTTTATACATTCACATTGTGTTTAATTATTATATAAAATTTATAATTTAATCAACTTATATAATAGTCTTATGTGCATTACATTAATTAAATCTTATTTAGCTAATTTAATTAATTAACATTCTAATTAATTTTAAGTTATTTAATTGCATAACATAACATTTATGGTTACATACACACACACACATATACACATATATATTATTAATGATGTAACCCATTCACCAGACTTTTGCTTGACTCACTTCTTTCCTTTCTTTTCCTCCACTATAGGAGGACATGGCTGTAGGTGATAAGCATAGAGATTAGTACGTGGAGAGGGAAGCTTGGCATTTGGAGTTTCTATTTATTTTCCATTACTCTCCATGTAACTATTTAGCATATTTAGTACTTATCAAACTATATGCTGTATTTTTGTATACGCTGGATTATGACTACGTACTGTTTTGAGACTGTGTTTTTTAAGCTATTTTCTAAGACGGTAATTTTCTGTATTCATATTTTGTTGTATTCTGCTATGAGATCTGAAAGTGTAGAATGATTTAGATTTTATGTACATATTCTTAGCCTTTGTAATGTTTAAAAACCCTGATAGCTCATACTTCTCAGTGAAAGTCACCCTAAGCTTTGGTTCGATGTGTTCAAAGGTACGGGTCGTCATATTTAGTATCGGAGCCTTAGTTTAAAATTCCTTAGGGTTTATGTGCATATTGAGAGAACGTACTTGAAAAGTTTTGAAAAAAACAATTTCCAAAAAAAAGTTTTCAAAATGAGCTTTAGAGCACACCTGTTGGTTGCAGCTTAGGTGATGCAGTTGAGATTCCAGGGGTAAATGTCCTGATTGATTTTCGTCAGTATCTGCCAGCTAGAGGACAAGTTGAGCTTAACCCTAATAGGGGACCCACAGAGCATGCACTAGGTGTATTTCTGCCCACGCACCTACCATTGATTTTGCGATGCTACGTAAGGACTTTACGAGTGTAGAAAGGAAAGCCGTATCTTGGGACTAAGTCATATGTGAACTCAAAGACATGGATCCATATTTATGAGAAGATTTCTGGATTGATGTGTCCTAGAGGTGACATGCAGGGATAGCTTTCTACTTGGCACTTACATGGAGAGACTCTGAACTAGTAGGATGTAGTAGTTGCAGAGACCGACGAGGTAGAGATTACATAGGGAGAGTTTAGGATGCATTTTGATGTTCTTTGCAGGGCAGAAGTGGGAGTACAGTTAGAGAAGTTTATACATTTGCAGCAAGGAGAGATGTTAGTGAAGGAATATGTAAACAAGTTCAATAAGTTTGCTAGATTCGGGTTGGAGCTAATAAATACCCCCATAAGAAAGCTTTGAAGTTTGCTAATGGAGAGAATCAACTTCTTCATGATTTGGCCCTTTATCATATTCCTATGGGTGCGAATTTCGAGGATTTGGTGGAGATGACATTGATGAATACCGTCTACAAGAAGGAATTGAAGAGTGAGCCTAAGAAGTCAGGGGAAAAGACACCATAATGGAACCAACAACGGTATAATGAGGGCCATAGGGAAGATTAAGAAGTAGGAGATGCAGTGTAGGAGATGTGGCAAGAAGGGGCATTTGTGAGGGAGTGCAAGACATGCATCTTGAAAATCAAGTGTTACAATTGCAACCAATTCGGGCACATGAGGGGGAGTTTCCAGCACCACAGAAGACCTCTACCCAAGTAGTTTTAGCTTACACGCTGGATGATGTTCACATATCGAGTGCACCTCTAGTGGCGAACAAGGGAAAGAAGGTCATAATTGAAGGTATGTTAACTTTATCTGATTTACCTGCTCGTACCTTATTTGACACTGGAGCATCACACACTTTTATCTCGAGTAGACTTATAGATGAGTAGCACTTAAACAATAGCAAAGTTATAGACCCTGTGGCTGTATTATACCCTATAGGAGGATCGAGTTATCTATCTATTATATATAGAGGGTTGAGATTATTTATTTTAGGGGCGAGTTTGATGCGATGCTTTTGTCTTAGGATTTTCTGTGTTTGGGTTGATTTTGGTTATGGACTGGATAACCATGTATGGTGTGATCTTAGATTGTGATAGGAAGGTTGTTCGTTTGGGTACTCGTAGTGGACGAAGTCTAGAGGTTTATAGCGATCATAGAAGTTTAGTTATATTGAGTTACCTATATTCTTTAGACCTACAACATGATGAATTAGATTCATACCAGTAGTTAAAGACTGTTCGAATGTCTTTTCCGAGGTCATCAGTCTTCCACCCAAAAGAGGGATCGAGTTTCAAATTTATCTTATGGAGAATGCGAAATCTCTTGCCTTGTCCTTGAGACATATGGCTCCTAAAGAGAGACGTGAGCTGAATAAACAAGTGAATGAGCTATTGGAGAATAGCTTCGTTAGGAGGAGTATTTCAAAGTGGAGAGCACCAGTTGTCTTTACTACCAAGGCGGATGGTTCTCTAAGGCTTTGCATCAATTATCATGAGCTAAATAAGCTAAAAATGAAGAGTCGTTACCCATTGCCTCGCATAGATGATCTCTTAAATCAGTTGGTTGGAAAGAAGGTGTTATCTCAGTTTGACATAGCTACCGGATTCCATCGGGGTTGTGTGGTCGAGGATAGTATTTAGATGACCGCTTTTTGTACACTTGATGGACTTTATGAGTGGTTAGTCATGCCCTTTGGACTGACTAATGCACCCGCCTACTTAATGGATTAGATGAGCTAAATTTTTAGAGGGTTGCTTAATACATTTATGGTGGTATTTGTTGAGACATAATAGTCTATTCGAAAAGCAAGAAGGGGCACGGATTGCATTTGGAAGAAGTGCTCAATACACTCCGCGGGCATAAGTTGAAGGTGAAGTTTTTCAAATGTCACTTTTGGCGCAAGGAGGTATGATTCTTGGGACACGTCATCCCTTAGAGTGGACTGGCAGTTAATCTTGGTAAAGTTGATGCAATATAGGATTGGCAGGAGCCAAAGAATGCCACGGAAGTGAGGACTTTTCCTTGTTTCGTATGCTATTGTAGGAAGTTCATTAAGGACTTCGCTAAAATCTCTACCCCTCTGACCTGCCTTACTAAGAAGAATTTGGTTTTCTGATGGGACTCAAAGTGTGAAGGCCTTTATCAAGCTGAAGGAGTCGTTGACTAATGCACCTGTTCTAGTACTACCTAATAGTGCTAAGGCATTCACAGTATATATCGACATTTGCGGTTCGGGGTGTTAATACCTCAGTTATTGATTTTGATCATAACAACCTTGATAATAGTAGTACATTCATATAAAACATGGATACTAATGTTTTGCCAAGTTATATAATATATAGTGCATGATATTATACAGGTGTTGAATCGAACATTATATAGTATAAAGAATCAAAGAATGGACATGAAGACTCATGAGTATAAAGATCAAGATATGAAGATTTCAAGGCTATAGTAAAGTTTATAGAGTCATAGAATATTGTTAAAGTCCTTGGTATCAATTTTGATCTCTATTTTCCATATTCTAAATCCTTTATCTTTAAAAAAAATTAAAAAGTATTTTATAAAAGTTTTTCAATGGTTAAAATGTTTATAAACTATGTTTAAACTACTTTACAAAGTGTTATCCCGCCTTTTGGCAAGGCCGTGACACCAAAAAATTGACTAGAAATCAATGACAGTCCATCCTGTAGGACGGTTACATCACAAGTTCACCATGGATATCGATGAATTTTTTCCGAGTCCGGATCAGGCTACAATTGATAAGACACGTCAAGGAAAGCCATAGGAGCCAGCATTCCAAATCTCGAGTCAATCCGAGTTCGTACGCCCAAGATATCATCGATGCAAGTGAAGGACATAACCTTGTGTTCGTCTCCATATGGTTCGTATCCATCAAGGTCGACTCCATCAAGATTGACTCCATCCCCTTCGTATCCCTCAGAGCAAACCCTTAGCTCGAATCCATGGTCCCTACATTACTTCGAATCCATGAGAAGTACCATTGCTTCGACTCCATCAAAACACCCTCAATGTTCGAATCCATCCAAGGCCTCCCGTGGTTCGAATCCATCAGAATATTTCCAGCTTCGAATCGATCAAAGGGAAGGTCTTCGAATCCATGCAGTTGAAGCCTTCGAATCCATCCAGACATAGTTGCTTCGTATCAATCGAATGGAACACGTCACGATCGATACGAACGAACCCTTGTTCGAATCCAGGTATGATCACTGTCTTCGAATCCCTCAAGTCAACGCGGCTAAAACCATGGATTCGACCCAGTCAACTCGGAGAAAAAGTCGGATCGATACGAAGAAGGTGCGCCACGTCAACACCTTCGCTCACCAAGTCATCGATTCGACCCTATCGATTCGAAGGGGATTGATTCGAACAGACCACATCAACCAGAAATGAAATCTTGAATCGATCATAACTTGAGATCTATAAGTCCAAATGCTATGAAATTTTCACAGAATCTTAAGCACATGATGAAAAATGTACACACCAAATTTCAGCTCGATTGGACTCTTTCTTGATCGATTCGAACCAAGGGTCGAATCGATCCCAAAGTGGGCCCGGATCTCCAGATTTCGGCCATGTGGGCCCCCTCACATACCAGAACCGTTCTCCCCTCATTTTAGGCGAAATATCAGCCTCCTACACCTATAAATAGAGCCCCTGGTCATTCAGAAAAGGGGTCGGACAATTCTAGGAGCTAAAGAGCGCCCAGACTCTACCAGATTTACTCAGAATCACCACTGCTTCCTTAGGTTCAGATTATAATCATACAATCAGTTGTACTACATCAGAAGAAATTGTAATCATCAAGTGAACATCAATAAAATCATCAACTTCAGAGTGGACGTAGGCAAGATCGCCGAACCACTATAAATCTCGTGTTTATGTTCATTATTTCTGAATTGTGATACTCTGTTTGCTTAGATTTGAGATTTGTGTGTGAATATTGTTGATTTATATTCATACACTGGTGCTTTCACAACATTCGGGGTTTGTGACCAATTTTGGCGCAAACACTTTGGTGCTTTCACTGAGAACATAACTCGGGAGTTCTATCATTTGAAAGTTGAATCAGAAGGTTAAGATATTTAGATCCGAAGAATCATGACAAGACAAACAAGTAGGAGGCAGAGACCAGAGCAAAGTCAGCATGAAGGGAGTCAAGAGGCTTCCTCAGGAGCAAACCAAGCTTCAGTCTTCATCACTAGGGATGAGATGGAGACAATGATGAAGAGACAGGAGGAAATGATCCAGAATTTGCTTCAACAGATTGGACAACTTGGAGTGCAAAATCAAGGAACAACCAGAATCCAGAACGGAGCAGGACCATCTGGCGCAGCGCCGGAGCTGGGGGGCATACACTTAGGACATGTTGATCCGAACCTGGAAAGAGAGACAAGGACATCCGAGCAACCTGGCGGCAATAGAGGGATGAACGCTGAGCCAGGGGGGCAGACACCCGAGAGCTCACACGGACTCGGGGGGCAGATCGAAGGTAGCGAACGAGGACTACAGCTTAGAGACAATGATAGATTGGACGAGATGGTCAAGCGAGCCATGAGAGGCGGATTAGTAAATAGAGATCTTGAAGACATGAACATGAGTCCCTTTTCTCCTGCGATTAAGTTGGCTAGGAACCCACCAGAATTCAAACTGCCAACAGTAGAAAGGTATGATGGGAGGACGGACCCTGCGGTCCATCTAACGAGGTATATAAGGCACATGGAAGTGCTGGGGGCATCACAGGAAGTCATGGCCCGGTGCTTTCCATTGTATTTGACAGACATAGCAGCTTTATGGTTCAGACAGCTAGAGACCGGCTCCATTGGGACATGGACCAATTTGATTGAGAAATTTATGAGGCAATTCAGGGTTCACATTTCAAGACCTAAGAATGTGATGAGTTTGGCAACGCTAAAGCAGAAAGCTGGGGAGTCTTTGAGGAATTTCCTAACGCGGTTCAATGCGGCAGCAGCATCGGTGGATCGGCCAGATCCATCCATGGTTATGATGGCAGCAGTGTCCGGAGTAGCTGACGGCACAGAATTCAAAAATTCATTAACTAAGGATCCGCCTATGGATCTAGGAGAATTCTATCACGAGGCAGACAAGTTTCTGCGATTGGAAGACGCTAATGCTGAAAGAGAAGAAGGAGAGGGAATAGAAGTTTATGCAACTAAAGACAAAAAGCCTCTCGAAAAGGATTCAAGCAAGGATAAAGGGAAACGAAAGACTGAGGATGGTGGTGACGGGCCAAAGCGACTGCGGAGAGAGCCACGATTCACCACCTACTCAGAGCTGAATGAGAGTTTGGAGCGAATCTACCGAGATACACGAGAGCAAGTTCCCTACCGTAGGCCAATACGAAGGGACCCCACTGTTGACGAGAGGAAATCAGATAGATATTGCTTGTTCCACGAACTAAATGGTCATAACACTAACGACTGTAGACATCTGAAGGATGAGGTGGAAGTGCAAATCAGGAACGGTATGCTACTTCAGTATGTGAGAAGGCGAGCTCCAGCAGTAGAGCCAGAGAGACCACCGTCTACATCAGCCAGGGGTGCCCCCGAGCCGGGACATCGTATGATTATCAATTAGTTGAAATAACGATGGACAAGTCGTAAACCTCTCACCAACATGGGTAAGTCATTTACACATGTGCGAGATCACGAGCGGTCCATAGGCATGCTCTGAATGACTATTAACCCTATCGTTGTGGGAGTTTACACTTTGACATCCTTGCTTTGCTTTTGTTTCATCTTGATTTGAATATTTGGACTTGATTTTGTTTAACATTTCTGCTAAAGACTTATTTTCAATGAAAAAATGCTACTTGTGATTTTATAACGGCTAAGCCACTTACACATGTACGGGATCGCGAACGGTCCCTAGGTATGCTCTGAGATGGCGATAAACCGTTGCAACAAACAATCCGCGAATTCACCCGAACGTGAAACCTGGTATTGATGATACTAAGTCCCTCCCCGGGCACATTCAATTCGCCACGAACGGCATCCGACCTCGAACGGTCACAATTCGCCACGAACGGCACCCGACCTCGAACGGTCACAATTCGCCACGAACGACACCCGACCTCGAACGGTCACCATTCGCCTCGAACGGCACCCGACCTCGAACGGTCATCATTCGCCTCGAACGGCGCTCGACCATGAATGGTCACAACTCGCCTCGAACGGCACCCCTCACCTCAAATGGCTTGATCACGAACGGTCGTCATTTGGGGCCATGTAGAAATGCTAGATCGCGAACGGTCGCATTCCACCTCAAATGGCTAGATCACGAACGGTCGTCATTTAAGGTTATACAGAAAATGCTAGATCGCGAACGGTCGCATACCACCTCAAATGGCTAGATCGCGAACGGTCGTCATTTAAGGTCATATAAAACTGTCAAACTCTTCGCAGGTTGTACCACAGGTCATCAATAGGATATGAACATCCAACTTATGGAACTACAAAACACACCTCCCTATCGCAAGGCATGTTTTGGGAGGCAAATGTTATCCCGCCTTTTGGCAAGGCCGTGACACCAAAAAATTGACTAGAAATCAATGACAGTCCATCCTGTAGGACGGTTACATCACAAGTTCACCATGGATATCGATGAATTTTGTCCGAGTCCGGATCAGGCTACAATTGATAAGACACATCAAGGAAAGCCATAGGAGCCAGCATTCCAAATCTCGAGTCAATCCGAGTTCGTACGCCCAAGATATCATCGATGCAAGTGAAGGACATAACCTTGTGTTCGTCTCCATATGGTTCGTATCCATCAAGGTCGACTCCATCAAGATTGACTCCATCCCCTTCGTATCCCTCAGAGCAAACCCTTAGCTCGAATCCATCGTCCCTGCATTACTTCGAATCCATGAGAAGTACCATTGCTTCGACTCCATCAAAACACCCTCAATGTTCGAATCCATCCAAGGCCTCCCGTGGTTCGAATCCATCAGAATATTTCCAGCTTTGAATCGATCAAAGGGAAGGTCTTCGAATCCATGCAGTTGAAGCCTTCGAATCCATCCAGACATAGTTGCTTCGTATCAATCGAATGGAACACGTCACGATCGATACGAACGAACCCTTGTTCGAATCCAGGTATGATCACTGTCTACGAATCCCTCAAGTCAACGCGGCTAAAACCATGGATTCGACCCAGTCAACTCGGAGCAAAAGTCGGATCGATATGAAGAAGGCGCGCCACGTCAACACCTTCGCTCACCAAGTCATCGATTCGACCCTATCGATTCAAAGGGGATCGATTCGAACAGACCACATCAACCAGAAATGAAATCTTGAATCGATCATAACTTGAGATCTATAAGTCCAAATGCTATGAAATTTTCATAGAAGCTTAAGCACATGATGAAGAATGTACACACCAAATTTCAGCTCGATTGGACTCTTTCTTGATCGATTCGAACCAAGGGTCGAATCGATCCCAAAGTGGGCCCGGATCTCCAGATTTCGGCCATGTGGGCCCCCTCACATACCAGAACTGGTCTCCCCTCATTTTAGGCGAAATATCAGCCTCCTACACCTATAAATAGAGCCCCTGGTCATTCATAAAAGGGGTCGGACAATTCTAGGAGCTAAAGAGCGCCCAGACTCTGCCAGATTTACTCAGAATCACCACTGCTTCCTTAGGTTCAGATTATAATCATACAATCAGTTGTACTACATCAGAAGAAATTGTAATCATCAAGTGAACATCAATAAAATCATCAACTTCAGAGTGGACGTAGGCAAGATCGCCGAACCACTATAAATCTCGTGTTTATGTTCATTATTTCTGAATTGTGATACTCTGTTTGCTTAGATTTGAGATTTGTGTGTGAATATTGTTGATTTATATTCATACACTGGTGCTTTCACAACATTCGGGGTTTGTTACCAATTTTGGCGCAAACACAAAGTATCAAATTATTTTACATAGTATGGGATTTTCAAAACATTTTAAAATAAACAAAATTTCAAATTACACTAGCCTATGTCGACATATAGGAAGATCATATGTTGATATACATGCTGCAATTGAAATGAAGTGTCCATTCGTCATAACTCTTCGCGAATGGTCATGTCTATTTATTCTCTATATATAGGGGTTTTTAAATGAATTTTTAACAACTGCTTTCTTGTTATCTTCTCTCCTCTTACTCTGCCAAAATTTCTAGTGAAAAATATATTCAAATCTTCTCAAATTTAACTAGAATCAATTCAATCTTCATTGTATTGATTCTCTATTATTTACTCTTTGATTTCAATCATCTCTCTCTCAATAAAAGATCAAAGTTTTGTCCAAGAGACTATAAGATCCATTGTAACCAAAGATCAAGAAATTATCTTTGAAAAAACCATCAAACTCTAATTGTATTTGCGTGGGTGTTATTGTAGCCCGTTCAATTCAATCGGGTGTGCTTGTAGCTTGAAAATCCAAATGGATGTACTTGTATGCCATCCAAATCAAGTGGGTGTACCCTGAGCCTAGAAAATCAGGAGGGTGTTTCTCGCAGTGTAACACCCCGCAATTTTTAATGATTGAATATTTAAATGATTAATTAAATATTTAATCGTTAAGCGATGGAACATCTCTTATACTCGATTTATGCAAATGGTCGAATTTGGACTTGAGACCACTTCTGTTGAGTCCGGATCGATGTTGCGAATCTAAATGAGTATAAGCATTGATATATTTCAATCGATGGATTTTTAGCTAGTAGCCTGCGTTCGATTCGTAAATCGATCCAAAAGGCTAACTTTTGTATATGATAGAATTTGGTCCCGAAACCTTTTCTATTGGGTCCAAAATGGCAATCGAGATTTGATTAAGTATAAGGTTCGTTATATTTAGAGTTAGGAATTTTTGAGAACGAATAGTGTCGGATGGAGAGGATTGGACTAAGCCCATTCACTAGCCTATAAGTGACTAATTCCTCTCATTTTCTCTTATTCACTTCTCATTCACGTTCATTCCTTCTCCACTTTCTCTTATGGCCTCCTAATTACTCCTTACTCCACTTCTAATCCCTAAGCCCTAAACCCATCTAATAAATTTCCTAAAATCAAATAAAATTCACTATAATTTCTCTCTCCAACTCTTTACAAAACCCGCAAAGGAATTAGCTTAAATTGGATTTTGGAAGGAGATCTCAACTTTGAAGTAAGCTTGGAATTGGGTTCTGGTGATTTGGGGCTTGGTTTGGAGAAGAAGAGGTGGGTGGGATGATTCTCCTATTAGATTTGTGTATTTTACTTCATTATTCATTCATTTATAATTATGAAGTATTATGGAATGATTTGGAGATTTCTATGCTAGGGTTTAGACTTGTATTCATGTTATAAACATTTTTTCCTTAGCTAATTAATTGTTTAAGACCTTAATTACTATATTTTGAAATGTTAGCAAGCCCTAGAATTGATTTGAGATTAAATTGGGTGCTTGTTTGTGATATTATGGTTTGATTTGTGATTAATTATGTAGAGTAATGATGTGCACATCATTGCCAATAACTAATTAATCCATTTGAATTGATTTACAAAAAGGTTAGTAAGCTAATTAAGGGGTTTAGGAGTTCTACACCCATCATTAAAATGATTAGAGACCCAATAAGCATTAATTAGTATTTATAGAATGGTTTGAAGCTTTTATAAATGAAGATTATATTTTATAAAATAGATATGAGATTTTATAAAATAGTAAAATGATGAATACTTAATTTTAATGAAGTGATTAAGTATCTTTAAAAGGCTATAAAGTGATTTATAAGCAAGTATGATATTTTGTAAAATGGTAGAAGATTTTATAAAATGATATAAGGAGATTTTTAACTTTCATTGAAAATATTTAGTAAATAAAAGTAAGTTTTGATTTAATTAATAATTTAATTACTTATTCGAATATACGTATATGTATATGTGCACAAGCGGATATACATATGCGTGCATTTGGAGCTTAGCGACAAATAAAACAAATATAATATTGTAGTTAGAATTGTTATGTGATTGTTTGTTTATATGGATATGCAATTGTTTGGTTATATTAAAATATAATTGATTATAAGTCTGTTGTGGGAATTTCACGTAACCATAGTGACTATCGTATGCGCTAAGTTGCAAGATAGTACATCGGGTCGAGTAATCACTCCAGTTAAGTCCAAATGTGAATTGTGAAGTTAATATGTGTTTACTTGAAAGTATGTACATAGGCGTGCACGAATGAGTGTATCGACACACGTATGGGCTACACACAAGGCAAGAAGAAAATTCAAATTATGTAAATTCATGATTTGAATTCTCTAGATTGAAGAGGAATTCTCCAGGGTCACAACGGAAGAAATGACGAGTCTTTTGGAGCAACAAATTGGAAGTTATGGATATTTAGAGGTTGCTTATGTCCATATAGGCATCCAGACACCTGGATAAGTCCAGAGGGCAAACAGACAAAAATTAGTTGCATGTTCAAGGGGGTTTAGACGTCTAAAACTAAATTTAGAGTCTAAATTACAGTTTATGCAACATCCCTAATTTTTTATAACATTATTCATGAAATTTAATTCGATAAATTAAATAGAATAATGTTGATAAGGGGATTGAGATTTGCATAAACCATATATAGGGTCGTGCTTATTAATAAAGTAAATGGGCTTAATTGGGTTAGTAAACTAATTAAATTACACATGGGCATATTAGTAAAATAACCTTTTCATTTTACACGGCTATGACCTTTTGTAATTGTCCATTCACATTCATTTTTCTCAAATAAAAAACAAATGCAAAAAAACCCTAAGAGCAGGCCATTAAAAAGGAGGAAAAGAGGAAGATTATAATATAAAGCTAAGGATCAAAGCTAGGAAGGATTAATCAACAACAAATCTGAAATTCCTTATCATATCTAAGGTGAATAATAATTTTTATACCATCTCTATTTTATTCTATGATTATATGTTTTCAAATTTATGATTAAACTTGATTTTAAGATGATATGGATGATAATATGCTTGAACTATATTAGGGTTGATTTATTTTAATTCATTTTCCTATGAATTAGTACGATTTTAGGGTAAAACTGAGAGTCAATGATTTGATAATGCCATGGAAAATTTTTATGTTAAGTAAAACATGATTTTAGAGATGGGTTTTGATTTTTAGAATTTTCCGAGCTATAGAAAATTTATTATGAATTTCTAAAGGAAAATATGATATAATTGGGTTTAAAATTTATTTCGAGTATTTCAAAATGAAATTGGATCTGAAATTTTAATATGTTTGATTATATGATGAAATTGAATTTCTGTGATTTTTTGGGATTTTTCCCAATTGATTTACTATGGAAAATAAATTATTTCAAGATAGGGACTTATTCGCAAATACTGGTTTTGTTAATGAAAGGGCTTAAACGTTATAATTTTCTTTGATTTAGATCCGGTTAAATGCGGCGGTTATAATTGTAAAGTATTTGAAAAGTTTTAAAGTAACCAATAATGAATTACAACATGTAGGTTAGTTATAAAGTAATTGTCATACTTAGCTACAAATCAGCGTTTCAAAAAAGGTTGTTCCACCTAATTCGGAGGCACCTTTCGACTCCTTTACCTTTGCATCAACCTAGTCGAAACCATTAGAGTCGAAACCAATGCACATGGTATCAATGAAATTGGTACGAAGTGAATTGGTAAGTAACTGAAGGTAGGGTGTCGAAAGCAATGCTTTCGTCAGGGTTGAAACCAAGGTTCACTTTTAAAAGATAAGTGCCTGCCTAGTTTTTGAAGGGATTTCGACTGAGTCGATACCCTATAAAGTCGAAACCTTAGTTTGTTTTCTAAAGTTAAATTCCTGTCTTGTTTTACTTAAAGCTTTCAATATAGTCGAAAGCCATGCTTTCGAAAGGGACTTTATAAAATAAGCTTTCGAAGGGGTACTTTTTCCTTAAATAAGAGCTTCCGAAAGGATTGGTTTAGACCAAGTTGAGACCAAGCCGCTAATTTACCTTTCGACTGTATTGAAGTCATCTATGCTGTCGAAGGTCTACCTCTGTTTTAACTTATACTAAGCCTTTTTCCTGAATGCTTTTGAAAAGGGTTGAGGGATTCAAAGGAAATGGAGTCGGAAGAGGGTTTCGACTCTATCCTTCCAAGTTTTAATTCAAAGGATTATGCTTTCGACTAGATGGTTTCGACACCATCAACTTTTTCCCCAAAACAATTTTATAAGTGGTTTCAAAAGAGATGCTTTCATATATAATCATTTTGACCCAAAGGATGTTTTTAAAGAGTAAACCCAATGCTTTCGACAGAGTACTTTTATTTGTTTCGAAGCTATGTTCTAAAGAGTATTTTGATGCCATCGAAAGGTACCGTTGGTTTCGAAAGTGAACATTTAATAAGGGCTTCGAAAGGTATGTTTATTATGTTTTGAAAAGAATCTTATGCTTTTGAAGGAGGTCATCTAGAGGTTTTGAAGGTGATGTTTTAAAGTTTCAAAACAGTTAACCCACTCTCACTTTTAAAAAAGAAATACCATGGCATAACAAAAGATTTTAGAAGTATTACTTCTTCATATACTTATTCACATTGTAATTAACCCATAACAGCACTTTGGGGAAGGGCAGGATAACCAGTTAGGTTGACCCATTAGTGAATATAACTTAAGAAATGTAAAATCTTAATTAAGGATATTGGCAGGGGCCAATAGGTTTGCAATAAGCCCATGAAAACTGTATATAACTAATGATATTAGCAGGGGCCGATAGGTTCATAGTCAGCCCATGAAAACTATGATTTGATACTGGTAGGGGCAGTAGGTTTGTAGTTAGCCCATGAAAACTATATCTGGATTAAGATATTGACAGTCAGTCAATAGGTTCCTAGTTAGCCCATGAAAACTAGGATAAGAGAAAAGATATTGGAGTTACCAATAGGTTCTTAGTGATCCCATAAAAACTACGACATTGGATAGATAGTCCATAAACATTTAACAAGTTAATAGTAATCCTAGAAACTATAATTGAGACAAATAGTCAGAATGAATGGGGATAGGTAATCCAGATTTGATTTACTTGTTTTGCATATCATCATAATAGTTTGAAATACTATGTTTTAACCATTGTGGATGCAGGAGCACAGTATATGTTTTTATAAATGCTTTAGGATACTAGTGAGGGGAAATCCCGTTCCGCTAAGCGACGTGGTCTCACTGGATATCTAAATGGTTTGAGATGATAAATTATTATTCATACCAGGCTTTATGCCCGACTCGAAGTTTTTGTTTTCCTCTTAAACTCTTGGGTACTCAATTGATTTTGAGTAGGTTGAGAGTTAAGGGTTCCAGGTGTTCTTTTAGACGAATAAAGCTTCCAAGGACGTGCAGGAGGCAAGCTTGTTATTAGAGTTCTTTTATTTTCCACTGTGTGTTTTTTGTAAAGGCAAATTTGTTTTCTTGCCTATTTATATACTCTGATCAACCAAGGGGGCATCTTCATATGTCACTCTTGGCGTATCTCGTAATAATTATATATTATCTGAACGTGGTCTGTGATCTGGGATTATGTAATCAATTTGAAATATTTTGAAATGGAATGTGGAGTTTGTTTGTTTTTTAAATTTTTTCCATATTCTTGTGTTTCCGTGTATCAATGTATCTAATATCGCCGTGTTTGGTCGTCGAGGATTAATAACTATGGATGACTACAACATCCACAGCCGTCAGTTTTGGGCCTTCGAATAGGGGGATGTTACAAGTTGGTATCAGAGCATATGTTTATGAAACTTTAAAAGAAATTTAAACCTAAAAGGGTTTTCCAAACATAATCCAATAAATCATATAATAAGATTGGGGTTGGGGTTAACGATGTAGTAACGTTCTTGTATTTGATATATATAGTTATATATATAAGATTGTATTCCCCGCTCTCTTAGATTGTTCTTCTGTATCTTACTAAGGCTCGTATGTAGATTACGAGAAAGGAGATATGGAAGCAGGAAACGGAAGAGGAAATCTCGGTGGAGGAAGCAACACAACTAATGGAAATGCTCAACCCACTAACAGGAGGAACCCGGGTCGACAAGATAATGCTAGAAATCAAAATACTGGTGCCAATGTGAGTGCTGGAAATCCACCAGTAGATATGGGGGTGATGTATCAGTTCTTTGTTAGTTTGATGCAAGCAGGAGCTGTTGTTGGAGTTGTTGGAAATGCAGGAGGAGTGTAACACCCCGACATTTAAGGGGAAATTAATTTAAAATAAACAATTAAAGTAAATTATTTGTTAGAATAGGAAACTTTTTCAATTGTTTGAATTTTTCTATGGGGATATCACCATTGCGACCATGGCGATTTTCTGGACAATTTTCATATATAACTTCTCGCGATCCGAGTCAGAGGGGAGGAGATATGCGCAAAAGAACGGAACGATATAAATATAAATATAAAATAATAAAAAGAAGAAAAAGAATGGGTCGTAGATACGGGTCGACCGCCCAGGGGGGTACGGTCGACCATGGCGGTCGACTGCTCCCTCTGGACGGTCGACCCGTACTTATTAAAAAGCACGCTTTGGTGCGTGTTGCTAAGTCCGTTTCGTTTCTGGCTCGTCTGATTTTGATACGTCTGTTGATCTGATGGTTCGGATTAAAAACTGATGAGTTTTTTAGGTTACAGATGTTTCTAAACCCTAATTCTACCTATATAAGATACGGTATGTACTCTGAAACCTTTCTATAGAAAACCAATGGCTACTCTTTCTTCCTCATTTCATTTCTTCTTAGAATTCTTACTGTAAATTTTAGAGTAAACAGAAAATCCTCAATCTCTTCCCTAAAAATAGAAATTCCTCCACAGCCAAATCAAATAAAAATCATATCAACAGAAATAGTAAATAAAAATCAAGAATCAATGCTTTTAGCGTGATAAAAAGGAGGAATTTTCAGCGGACGAATAGCGCATAAAAAGAGGCAGAGCTTAGGCTGCCAGGATTTAGCTGTAAAAATAAAGTTAAATTTTATTATCAATCTTCCTGTACTTTTTGATTAAAAAGAAATGGTGTAAACTTGGTTAAAAATTTGTGATTTTGGAAAAAGGTTAGGTAATGCATGTTTGAAAACCCCTAAAGAAATGATGATAGAAAGTAGAAAATACAACTGCGATAAACATGATGAATAAACAGTGAAATTCTGATGGATTATGCACATTAAATTAATTAAATAAAATATTAATAAAGTGTAACGTTTTACAGCGGTTTTGTACGTTGAAATTAAGTGGAAACTTAATGAAGAAAAATGTAAACTGAAATGTACAAAAGCTGCAATTACAGTAAATAATTGATGACTGAAAAATAAAGTCAAAATGTACGTAATGGCAGAATATAAAATTTGGCAAAAATAAAATACAAAGGCGATTGTAGTTGGAACAGCGCCTTGGAAAAATAAAAGGGCAATTGTAGCCCAGTTTTCTTATTGGGCTAATTTAAGCCCAATGATGATTTATAAATTACTTCACCTCTAGTATGATAAAGAACTAAAGTAGAAATCCTCCTATTTAATTTAAAAGAGCTGAAAGTAACATGTTCGTGTAAAATTCATTGTTATGACCTGTAGGCGTTAGGCGGTCCAGGTTGTATTTATTTTGACCTGTAGGCATTAGGCGGTCCAGGTAGTATTTTTACATGCAGGCATTAGGTGGTCCAGATAGCGCTGCGGAACCTGTAGGCGTAAGGTGGTCCAAGTTCATGAGGATTTTATGGGTTTTTTTTGGTCGGTAGTCCATAGTGTAGGCGTCAGGCGGTCCACTGGCGGAGTCCGTGACGTAGGCATCGGCGGTCCGTTACGGAGGCCCGTGATGTTGGCATCAGGTGGTCCATCAGGGTCATGGGATTTTTTGGTTAGCTGCAATGTGGCATTTGGGCGGTCCATTGGTAGTAACCATGGGTACGTGATTGGAGGAGTCCAGTCTAGTGGTATCTAGGCATAAGAGACAGTTTGCCATGGGTTTTGGAAGGAGTGCATGTGGAGGGGCCAATGATACCTTTGGGCTAGGCTGCCTTCCATGTTCTTCTTGCTGAAAACTTGTGGAGTAGATGAGGACAGTAATTCTGACAAGCCGATCGACATATTGGTCCGATTTTTTATTAGGGTCTAGTTTATAGACTCTCCATGCCGATTTACTTCAAAAAGTCTAGAACAGATCTAAGGCTAGATATTTACCTTTGTTTTTTAGTTTATATTCTATCCACCAGACATTATGTCTAACCCATTCATATTTTTCCACCCACAGGAGGGAATGGTTGATCAATAGAGGATCTTTGCAGTTGGTTAGGAGCTAGGGAACTTCGCTCCATCTTTTCTTGTACTTCAGCAGCTTTTTCATTTCTTTTAGCATTTTCCTGTTTCTTTCTTTGATGGACTCTATACTTATGTACTCTAATATTTGGTATTGTTGTATTTGGGACTTTGGTATTTTATCTGTGACTGTCTGAAAGTTTTAAATTTCTGTGAATGTGATGAATTTTAAATTAATAGTGTTTTTAGTTTAAGATGAAATGTTTCGGCTGTAATGGTTTATTATTTTCATCTGTACACTATTTTCACTGATAACTTAGTCTCTGTGCTGCTGGTTTGGTTTATTTTTCCTACTTACAGCTCACTCTCCTAGCCTCTGCCGGTATTTAGGGGTGCCTAGGGGTGTGGGTTGTTACACGTGGTATTAGAGCCTAGGTTTTCGGTAATCCTAAAAAGGTTTTAAAAAGTAAATATTTTTCAAGTAATATTTTGAAAAGTATATATATACTATTTTTGAAAGTTAGGAGTTACAATAAGGAGTCCCTCTTATCCCTCCTTTGTTTGAATCCTTCCCTCTCTTGAAATTATCCGTGGAAGTGTCTAATAATCCCCTTTTCGTCCACAGATAAAAAATGGCCGATCTAGTAGATATTCCAGGAGTTAATATGCCCGCATGGTTCCACCGATATTTGTAGGCTACTGCACAAGAACACCACATGCGGCTGAAGGGTGTGGTGGTGCGGCTGGCGGAGCTCAGGGCCATCCACTTGATTTTTCCAAATTATGCAAGGATTATACCAACTTAAAAGGCAAACCTTTTGATGGCACTGAATCTTATGTTGAGGCGAGAGCTTGGATCCGTAGTTGTGAGTGGATATTTGAACTCATGGGTCTTGTGGATGTGGCTAGGAGGCAGTTAGCTACGTGGTAGTTGAGGGGAGAAGCTCTTTCCTGGTGGGAAATCTTAGAAGTTGAAGTGGGACATGTGACTTAGGAGAATTTCCGTGTGAGGTTTGAAAGGAAGTGTGGTGACCCTCACTCTATAACACATAGTTTTTTTTTATACAAGAGGCATTCACCACTATACCCCAATTCTTTTATATTTGAATATTTATATATTTTCCAAATATTTTTCCCAAGACCCTGGTTTTACCAATATAATCATATCAGTGTACAAACAAACTAAGTCAATTGTATATTTGATGATATACAATTGTTTCTTTATTATTATTATTATTTTTTATCAGAGGGAAATTAAATCAAATAGAAATCAAACTACCATACAAGCTATTGACATAGCCACTTATTTCTTTTCTAAGTCTTGTTCTACTGCCATAGGTGCACTTTGACAAATTCTAACACTTATATATATTTATCTTGCCTAGATAATTCTATTTAACTCTAAAATAGTATTTACTTGATCTCATGATAGTTATCAAAGTTGATAATAATTAATAACAATAAGTTGGATTGACAAAAATCGATAAACCTTGGAAATTTACTCGAAAATAGGCAAATTAGGCAAAATCAGCAGTTCAGACGTCTAAATTTTTATGACAGACGTCTAGATTCGATCTCAGACGTCTAAATTTTTATGACAGACGTCTCAGAGTGTCTAAATTTTAAACAGAGAGTAGAAAACATTTTGAACTAAATTCAGACATCTAAATTTTTGTTGACAGACGTCTAAATTAGATCACAGACGTCTAAATTTTTATGACAGACGTCTCAGAGTGTCTAAATTTTAAACAGAGAGTAGAAAACATTTTGAACTAAATTTAGACATCTAAATTTTTGTTGACAGACGTCTAAATTAGATCTCAGACGTCTAAATTTTTATGACAGACGTCTAATTTGATCTTAGACGTCTAAAATTGTTGACAAGTTTTCTCAGAGGTTAAACTTAAATACTCAATTACTTACAAATTTCCAGAATTCGTGCATATGCAAGTATCACTTACCTGCCATGCACAAATTCATCTCACTTGAATATTCTACTAAAATCTTGAGTGTTCATTAAAAATCAATCCCCTTAGCTTTTTAATTTCCATAAGGCAAAACATAAGCAATAAAAATCAGAGTTCAAATATATATATATATATATATATATATATATCCATATCATATGCATATGACCTGTCTAACTCCTTATTTTCTCCAAATCAGACATTCATAAAATAAATTTGTAGTTAACCAACCATCATCCATGATCACTCATAACAGGTTTTGATTAAGTACATATCTTCAACTCAAAATACTTAAAAAGTTTCCTAAAAGTAACTTCAATTACAGAAAATAAAATGTGTCTAGTAATTTTCATTACAATGCATCTGCAAATTTTAAAAACAAGTCTCTCTTATTTATTCTAGCAGCCAATGCCTTCTCTACTCATCAAGCCAACTTCAATTTCCTGCAAGCAAATCATTTAGCTGCCCCAAAGAATTTTTGAGACACCCAGATGATTGCAAGGGCAACCAAAAGGGTCAGTTTTCACTGGTATGAGCATTTATCAATTTTGTATACATATTCATAATTTTAAAACATAATCTTGCAGTGCCTTCCTAGTTTAACAGATGTTTATACTTAGCATGTTTTGGTTCATACAAGGTAATACAAAAAAACACATTCATCTATTCAAACAAATACACAGCAAACAGTAAAGATAAACATATGTATAATTCTTGATTTATTCTCCCCAAACCTAGATAAATAAACCCATGTTTTATACTCCAAATTTTCACCCAGCAACTAATCAATGAACAAGTTTAACTTGATTAAATTAACACCATATCTGGATATTTATAACCCAGATTTTTAAACCCCTGTCCCCATTTATTTTATGGTCTTTAACTCCTTGTCAAATGAATACTATGTATGCATTGTGAAGGAAACTCCCAGGTTGTTTAAATTATTCCAACACACAAAGGCCTCAGGGTGCAGTTGCACCATGCATATACTTGCTTCCACCTGAAGTAAGCAAATCATTGACTAACTCCCAAGTGACCAATTTAGTTTTTCTTTCATTCATATTTCAGAAAGATATAACTGCTTGTATATTTTTCTGATTCAACCCCATGTTCCCCTGTTTAATCTATATCCATGTTTAATGATACTAAGATAGAACAAGAATGCTCCAATCATGTTAACACCAAAAGCCCACTTACAGATTAATACTCCAAACAAACAAAAAAAATGCACAAACAAACATCCATATCACCCATAACAAAATTAATTCAGAGATTTAAATGTCTCATAATATTCTAGGCTGCCTGCAATAGGACTTAATGCCATTGCATACAAAGGATAAATACTCACATAATGTTTTTCCTTTCACTGCTTTAATCTTTTGAACAGCAAATCCCCCAAAGCCCCAAGCTAGTGTTTCTTCCTTGTTTATTTTACTTTGTTTTTTGATCCCGAGAGAGTGATGGTTTTGGCTATGTGCAGTTATTTATAAATCCATTCTAGGGTTTAAGAAAATGGGTAATTCTCCTAATACCCTTAGCTGTTCATGCATACATCTCATTCCTGTGTGGTCCTAAATGGGAAATGCACACATCAGGTTACTTTAATTGGTTATTTTGGGAGTTGAACATTTTAAACACTGCATGCTATTTTCATGTTTCTATTTTTTTCATGCCATATGCATGTGATCCTTTATTCATTTTTTTTTCTAAGTTTAGAGAATCTGAAAATCTCCTTTGTACATTTAAATTAAAAATCACATATATTATGCTAATTATTTCTGGCACAATTATAAGACATATAAATCTTTTTATTAAACTTCATTTTATTTTACCTTATATATAAAACAGAAAACACCCCATTTGTATATATTTACATAATTCTTTGGACATAAAGCTATACTTATTTTTGAGTTCCAATTCCTTTCTTAATTACCTTAATTCCTTGCATTTTATCAAACAGAAGCTCCCATGCAATTTTATTTATTGCCAAATTCTTTTCTGTTTTAAATGCAATATATATACTTATATATATATATATATATCTCAGAAATTTCTAATATAAATATATATCATTTTATTTTATTTTATTTTAGGGTCATTACATACCCTCCCCCTTAAAGGAATTATGTCCCCATAATTTCACCTATTTTCTCCAATTAAAAGCACTAATCCATAGCCTGTTTTAACTCCATAACCCCATACTCATATTTTATGGAAACAAACAATATATAAATACATTTAGAAAAATTATCTTAGGCTGCTTAAACATACCTCTCCACCAGTAAACAAATTGGGGTATTTAGCCCTCATTTTGTCTTCAACCTCCCATGTACAATCATTAGTGTCCAAGCTCCATTGGATTTTCACCAGTTTGATCACCTTGTTCCTCAACTTTTTCTCTTCCTTGGCAACTATCCCTACTGGTTCATTTGTATAAACCAAATTCTTCTGGACTTGAACTTGAGTAGGTGACTCCAGAATTGCTCCTTCATCATGCACCCATTTTCTCAATTGAGAAACATGAAATACAGGATGCACACCACTCAACTCCTCAGGTAACTTAAGTCTGTAGGCCATAGCACCAATTCTCTGCATAATTTCATATGGTCCTACAAATCTTGGTGATAGTTTACCAGATTTTCCAAACCTGAACACTTTCTTCATTGGTGATACTTTCAGAAAAACATGCTCTCCTACTTCAAACTCCATTGGCTTCCTTTTTCTATCTGCATAAGACTTTTGTCTTGATTGTGCTGCCTTCATTCTATGCCTAATCAATTCAATCATGTTGGAAGTTTCTTTAACATGGTCTGGCCCCAACATTACACCCTCTCCTGCTTCCAACCAACAGGCAGGAGACATGCAAGATCTCCCATACAAGGCTTCAAAGGGAGCCATTCCTATTGTTGATTGATAGCTATTGTTGTAAGTGAATTCTGCCAAGTGAATATGATCCTCCCAATTACCCCCAAAATCAAGCACACATGCTCTAAGTAAATCTTCCAATATTTTATTCACTATCTCTGTTTGCCCATCAATTTGAGGATGGTAGGCAGTGCTTAAACAAAGTTGTGTTCCCATTGCTTCTTGGAAGCTTTCCCAAAATCTTGAGGTGAACAAAGTGTCTCTATCACTTACAATGGTCTTGGGTATACCATGTAGCCTCACCACTTCCTTAATAAACAATTGTGCAAGCTTAAATGCATTCCTATCTGACCTGACAGGGACAAAGTGAGCTGATTTGGTTAGTCTATCAACAATTACCCATATACTATCATTGCCTTTCTTAGTTCTAGGAAAACCATCCACAAAATCCATGGAAATACTTTCCCATTTCCACTGAGGTACCTCCAAAGGTTGCAACATGCCAGAAGGCTTTTGGTAGTCTGCTTTAATTTGTTGGCATGTGGAACACTTTGCCACATATCTTGCCACTGCTTGCTTCATTCCTGGCCACCAGTAGCTTCTTTTTAAATCATGATACATTTTAGTACCACCAAGGTGTATGGTGTACTTGGTCTTGTGATGCTCATTCATGATTTCTTCCTTCAACTCTGCAATGTTTGGTACACAAAGCTTATCATTTTTCCTCAAATAACCTTGGGAATCTATTTTAAAATTCTCTGACTCAATGTTATTTAATAACATTTCTTTCTTCTCCTTTAGACTTTGATCTTGATCTTGCATGCTACCAACTTTCTCCACCATATTAGACTTCACTGTGATTATTCCCAGTGTACCATACTCCACCATATCACCATGTTCTTTAAAATTCATTGCATCCTTGCTGTATATATCTGCCTCCCCAAGCACTACAAGATTTTTAAACTCATCAATCATCAAACTGGCTAATCTAACATGATTTCTGCTCAAAGCATCTGCCACTCTATTAGCTTTTCCAGGAGTGTACAAAATATCTAAATCATATGCAGCTAGAAACTCCAACCACCTTGCTTGCCTCATATTTAAATCTTTTTGAGAAAATAAATATTTCAATGCTTGATGATCTGTGAATAATTCATATTTTGCCCCAAGCAAATAATGCCTCCATAGTTTTAGTGCAAACACTATTGCAGCTAATTCTAGATCATGAGTTGCATATTTGGTTTCATTAGGTTTTAGCTGTCTTGATGCATATGCCACTACCTTGCCATGTTGCATAAGCACTGCACCTAACCCAGATCCACTAGCATCAGTGTATACAACCATTCCTTCATTTGCTTCTGGGATTTGTAGGACAGGAGCTTCCACCAATGCTTGCTTCAATTTCTCAAAAGCTTGTTCACACTGCTCAGTCCACACATATGGTTGGTTCTTCTTGGTTAGCTTGGTCATTGGTGCGGCTATTCTTGAAAAATCCTTGATGAACCTCCTATAATACCCTGCCAAACCTAAGAATGACCTCACCTCAGTCACTCTTTTGGGTCTACTCCATGGTTGAACTGCAATGACCTTGCTTGGATCTACACTTACTCCCTGCTGTGACACTATGTGTCCTAAGAATTTTACTTCTTGTTGCCAAAATGCACACTTTGAATACTTGGCTTTTAATTCATGTTCTCTAAGTCTGGATAATACTAAATGTAGGTGCATAGCATGATCATTTTCTGACTTTGAATAAATTAATATGTCATCTATAAATACCAAGACAAACTTATCCAAAAAGTCTCTAAAAATTCTATTCATCAAGTCTACAAAATAGGAGGGAGCATTGGTCAAGCCAAATGGCATTACTAGAAATTCATAAAGGCCATACCTTGTATTAAAGGCTGTGTACTCAATGCTTTCCTCTGCAACTTTCATTTGGTGAAATCCAGAGGCTAAGTCTAGCCTTGAAAATATTTTAGCTCCATGCAATTGATCAAATAGATCATCTATTCTAGGCAGTGGGTACTTATTTTTAATAGTTACCTTGTTTAAATCCCTGTAGTCTACACACAACCTCATTGTTCCATCATGTTTCTTAACAAAAAGCACTGGGGAACCCCAATTGGAACTACTTGATCTTATGAATCCTTTCTCTTCTAATTCTTCTAGTTGATGTTTTAATTCTACCAATTCTTTTGGACCCATTCTATAAGGCTTCTTAATGATTGGATTTGTTCCAGGAATTAATTTTATTTAAATTCAACTGGTCTGTTTTGAGGAACTCCCTTTACTTCTCCAAACACATCTATATATCCATTTACTACTGGGATTTCCTCTACTTTTAATTCCTTTTGAACTTCATTAATACTCCAAATTTTATTAAAACATGCATTCTTTGCTATTTCACTTAAGATGGTAATTCTTTTGCCTTCATTAGTTTCCAAAGAAATAGTAAGGTTTTCTAAATTTAAAATTGCTTTATTTCTCATTAACCAATCTACCCCCAAAATAATCCCAATACCAGGATAATTTAAGGTGTATAGATCTGAATTAAATTCATAACCCCCTATAATTAATTTCAGACCCATGCACTTCATCCCCAACATGCAATGACTCCCTATGGGACTGTGTACAATTAAGGGCTGATCAATAGAAACACAAGCAAGTGTTAACTTCTTTACAATTTCCAAAGATATTAGTGAATGTGAGGCACCAGTGTCATATATTACTGATATGGGTTGGGTATGAATAAAAATTATACCTTCAAGTTGCCCAACATTCCCAGTGTTATTTGCTGCCAAAGCTCCTACCCTTGCTGTTCCCCTATTGGTTTCTGGGCAATCCTTCTTGAGATGACCCATCTTTCCACAATTATAACAGCCTCCTCTAGGTATTTTAGGGTCAGGGCATTGGTTACTATAATGTCCAGCTTTTCCACAATTAAAACAATGAGTGAATTTCTTGCTTTCAGGTGCTATTGCTCCTTCCCCTTTCTTAACTCCTTTACTTACATTTCTCTTGTCATAAGGTTGCACTTTGTTCTGGCCACCCTTCTTCTTATTGAGCTTCATATTCCTGAATTTCTCTCTTGCAGTGTCATGTTGCTCAAATGAGAGAGTTAGATCAATTACTTGATCAAAAGTTTTGTCCTTGTATGGCAACATTGCCCTTGACAAACTAGGGTTCAAGCCTTGAATGTACCTTGCATTCTTTGCTTCTGCATTCCCTATTAATACCAGTCCATACTTGGATAATGCTTCAAACTTCTGAGTGTATTCATTCACACTCATGCTTCCTTGCCTTAATCTAATAAAGTCTTCAAGCAGTGTAGCCTTGGCAGATGCTGGGACAAATCTGGCCTCAAGCATGTCCTTGAAATCATTCCAAGTGATAGTATCCTCTTGTCTTCCTACTGTCACAACTTCCCACCAATCCAGTGCAACCCCCTTCAATTTCCTTGAAGCTATCTGTCTCTTCCTCTGGTCATTGATTTGCATATCTGTGAAGACCCTCTCCATAGTTCTTATCCAAGTTTGAACACCTATAGCTCCTTCAGTACCTTCAAAATCCTTTCCTCCCAAAGTGGTACATGTCTTAAGCAGTTTGGAGAGTTCTTCATGAGGATTGTCTTGCCTTGGTGCCATTCCATCCCTTAAAGCTCTCACAAAATCCTCCATGCTCATCACAGGTGGCTCTCGTGATGATCCTGCACCTATATGGTGCCTTGGTCCTACCATAATGCTATAAATATGATTTTTACATTAGTTTATTTACCCCTATCATTTTTGGTGTCTTTACTTGGTTCATTTTTATTTCTGTGCACACTGTGCATGTATCACATGTACATATATATATTTTTTATTCAGTCATAAAACAAAAGCATTCAACATCAATAATTCAAACAATGCATTCAAACATCCATATGCATACAATAATATTTACTATGTTGTTCAAAACATAGCTCTGATACCAAACTATGGTGACCCTCACTCTATAACACATAGTTTTTTTATACAAGAGGCATTCACCACTATACCCCAATTCCTTTATATTTGAATATTTATATAATTTCCAAATATTTTTCCCAAGACCCTGGTTTTACCAATATAATCATATCAGTGTACAAACAAACTAAGTCAATTGTATATTTGATGATATACAATTGTTTCTTTATTATTATTATATTTTTTTTATCAGAGGGAAATTAAATCAAATAGAAATCAAACTACCATACAAGCTATTGACATAGCCACTTATTTCTTTTCTAAGTCTTGTTCTACTGCCATAGGTGCACTTTGACAAATTCTAACACTTATATATATTTATCTTGCCTAGATAATTCTATTTAACTCTAAAATAGTATTTACTTGATCTCATGATAGTTATCAAAGTTGATAATAATTAATAACAATAAGTTGGATTGACAAAAATCGATAAACCTTGGAAATTTACTCGAAAATAGGCAAATTAGGCAAAATCAGCAGTTCAGACGTCTAAATTTTTATGACAGACGTCTAGATTCGATCTCAAACGTCTAAATTTTTATGACAGACGTCTCAGAGTGTCTAAATTTTAAACAAAGAGTAGAAAACATTTTGAACTAAATTCAGACATCTAAATTTTTGTTGACAGACGTCTAAATTAGATCTCAGACGTCTAAATTTTTATGACAGACGTCTCAGAGTGTCTAAATTTTAAACAGAGAGTAGAAAACATTTTGAACTAAATTCAGACATCTAAATTTTTGTTGACAGACGTCTAAATTAGATCTCAGACGTCTAAATTTTTATGACAGACGTCTAATTTGATCTTAGACGTCTAAAATTGTTGACAAGTTTTCTCAGAGGTTAAACTTAAATACTCAATTACTTACAAATTTCCAGAATTCGTGCATATGCAAGTATCACTTACCTGCCATGCACAAATTCATCTCACTTGAATATTCTACTAAAATCTTGAGTGTTCATTAAAAATCAATCCCCTTAGCTTTTTAATTTCCATAAGGCAAAACATAAGCAATAAAAATCAGAGTTCAAATATATATATATATATATCCATATCATATGCATATGACCTGTCTAACTCCTTATTTTCTCCAAATCAGACATTCATAAAATAAATTTGTAGTTAACCAACCATCATCCATGATCACTCATAACAGGTTTTGATTAAGTACATATCTTCAACTCAAAATACTTAAAAAGTTTCCTAAAAGTAACTTCAATTACAGAAAATAAAATGTGTCTAGTAATTTTCATTACAATGCATCTGCAAATTTTAAAAACAAGTCTCTCTTATTTATTCTAGCAGCCAATGCCTTCTCTACTCATCAAGCCAACTTCAATTTCCTGCAAGCAAATCATTTAGCTGCCCCAAAGAATTTTTGAGACACCCAGATGATTGCAAGGGCAACCAAAAGGGTCAGTTTTCACTGGTATGAGCATTTATCAATTTTGTATACATATTCATAATTTTAAAACATAATCTTGCAGTGCCTACCTAGTTTAACAGATGTTTATACTTAGCATGTTTTGGTTCATACAAGGTAATACAAAAAAACACATTCATCTATTCAAACAAATACACAGCAAACAGTAAAGATAAACATATGTATAATTCTTGATTTATTCTCCCCAAACCTAGATAAATAAACCCATGTTTTATACTCCAAATTTTCACCCAGCAACTAATCAATGAACAAGTTTAACTTGATTAAATTAACACCATATCTGGATATTTATAACCCAGATTTTTAAACCCCTGTCCCCATTTATTTTATGGTCTTTAACTCCTTGTCAAATGAATACTATGTATGCATTGTGAAGGAAACTCCCAGGTTGTTTAAATTATTCCAACACACAAAGGCCTCAGGGTGCAGTTGCACCATGCATATACTTGCTTCCACCTGAAGTAAGCAAATCATTGACTAACTCCCAAGTGACCAATTTAGTTTTTCTTTCATTCATATTTCAGAAAGATATAACTGCTTGTATATTTTTCTGATTCAACCCCATGTTCCCCTGTTTAATCTATATCCATGTTTAATGATACTAAGATAGAACAAGAATGCTCCAATCATGTTAACACCAAAAGCCCACTTACAGATTAATACTCCAAACAAACAAAAAAAATGCACAAACAAACATTCATATCACCCATAACAAAATTAATTCAGAGATTTAAATGTCTCATAATATTCTAGGCTGCCTGCAATAGGACTTACTGCCATTGCATACAAAGGATAAATACTCACATAATGTTTTTCCTTTCACTGCTTTAATCTTTTGAACAGCAAATCCCCCAAAGCCCCAAGCTAGTGTTTCTTCCTTGTTTATTTTACTTTGTTTTTTGATCCCGAGAGAGTGATGGTTTTGGCTATGTGCAGTTATTTATAAATCCATTCTAGGGTTTAAGAAAATGGGTAATTCTCCTAATACCCTTAGCTGTTCATGCATACATCTCATTTCTGTGTGGTCCTAAATGGGAAATGCACACATCAGGTTACTTTAATTGGTTATTTTGGGAGTTGAACATTTTAAACACTGCATGCTATTTTCATGTTTCTATTTTGTTCATGCCATATGCATGTGATCCTTTATTCATTTTTTTTTCTAAGTTTAGAGAATCTAAAAATCTCCTTTGTACATTTAAATTAAAAATCACATATATTATGCTAATTATTTCTGGCACAATTATAAGACATATAAATCTTTTTATTAAACTTCATTTTATTTTACCTTATATATAAAACAGAAAACACCCCATTTGTATATATTTACATAATTCTTTGGACATAAAGCTATACTTATTTTTGAGTTCCAATTCCTTTCTTAATTACCTTAATTCCTTGCATTTTATCAAACAGAAGCTCCCATGCAATTTTATTTATTGCCAAATTCTTTTTTGTTTTAAATGCAATATATATACTTATATATATATATATCTCAGAAATTTCTAATATAAATATATATCATTTTATTTTATTTTATTTTAGGGTCATTACAGGAAGTTTCTATCGCATGCCGAAGAGGGAATGCAGTTAGAGAAGTTCATTCATCTTAAGCAAGGAAGCATGTCTATTAAGAGTATGTCAAAAAGTTTAATGAGTTTGCTAGGTTTGGCCCAGAATTGGTCAACACTCAATACAAGAGGGCATCAAAGTTTGCTAAGGGGATAAATCAACCCCTTCAGGATTTGGCACTGAGTCATATTCCTATAGGGGCGACTTTTGAAGGGATGGTTGAGATGGCTTTACTCACTAACCTGGAAAAGAAAGATCAAGCAGCTCAGAAGAGTAATTGGAAGAAACCTTGGAAAGGGAAGAAGAAGGGTGAAACTCTGGGAGTTTTGGCAAAATCTCCTAATAAAGATTTGAAGTGTCATAGGTGCGGAAAGCCGGGTCATTTCTCGAAGGATTGCAAGGTTGATGGAGAGCACCCAAAGTACAAGTGTTATATTTTTCACCAAGAAGGGCATTTGAAGAAGGACTATCCAAAGGCTGCTACTCAGGTCAATGCTTTAGAGGCAGCCCACTCTTCCAGTGGGCGTCTAGACAAGGGAAAGAAAGTCGTGGTGGAAGGTGTGTTATCTATCTTTGGTTTTCCTGTTCATACTTTATTTGATTCTGGAGCATCTCACTCTTTTATATCTAGTACCCTTGTAGAAAGTTTGCACCTTGATGTTAGTATTTTGTTAGAAACCGTAGTTGTGTCAAACCCCATGGGAGGATCAGCTCATTTGTCTATGTTATGTAGGGGTTTGCGTTTGATGATATTAGGGGTCGAATTTGATTGTGATGCTTTTGTCCTTGGGTTTTCTGGGTTTGGGTTGATCTTAGGTATGGATTGGTTGGCTATGTATGGGACAATACTGGATTGTGATAGGAGGGTAGTAGTGCTGAGTACTTGTAGTGGACGCACCCTTGAGGTATCATGTAACACGAAAGGGTTGGTTATGTAGGCTACCTTCATTCTTTAGATGTGTCGCCGGATAGCTTGGATTCCTTACCTGTAGTTAGAGATCTCCCAGATGTATTCGAGGACGTCAATGGCCTCCCACGTCGAAGAGAGATTGAGTTCAAAATATATCTTGTTGATAATGCCCCACTGGTTGCTTTACTGGTTAGGCATATGGCTCCAAAAGAAAGGCGTGAATTAATAAGGCAGATTAAAGAACTTCTTCAGAAGGGTTTCATCAGAAGGAGTATTTCGGAATGGGGAGCACCAGTCGTCTTTACCACCAAGGCGGATGGCTCTCTTAGACTCTGTGTTGATTATAGGGAATTGAACAAACCGACAAAGAAAATCGTTGTCCATTGCCTCGTATAGACGATCTCTTTGATCAGTTAGTGGGAGCCAAAGTATTCTCGCAACTTGATCTTGCCACAGGTTTTCACCAGTTAAGAGTTGCGGAGGACAGTATTGAGAAGACTGCATTTAGAACTCCGGATGGATTTTATGAGTGGTTAGTCATGCCTTTTGGGCTAATCAATGCCCCATCATATTTTGTTGATTTGATGAGTAGGGTGTTTAGAGATGTCCTGAATAAGTTTGTGGTAGTGTTCGTTGATGACATCTTAATTTACTCCAGAAGTGAGGAGGAGCATGCTTTACACGTAGAGGAGGTACTTGAGACTCTTCATGCACACTAACTTAAAGCCAAATTATCTAAATGTCACTTTTGGAGGGAAGAGGTTCGGTTTTTGGGCCATATGGTTTTGGAGAACGGTTTGGCAGTGGACCTAGGCAAAGTGGCAGTGATTCAAGAGTGGCAGACCCCTTAGAATGCCACTGAGGTTAGAAGCTTTCTTGATCTAGTGGAATACTATAGGAAGTTCATTAAGGACTTCGCAAAAATCTCAGTCCCCTTAACCCGCCTTACCAAGAAGAATTCAACTTTTTGTCTGAGATGAGGGTTGCAAGGATGCTTTTAATTTGTTGAAGGGAGCTTTGACTTCAGCACCGATATTAGTACTGCCTGATGAGACTAGACCTTTCACTGTTTATACGTTGCAGTACCAGGTTGGGGGCAGTGTTGATGCAGGATGGTAGAGTTGTGTGCTACGCTAGTAAGCAGCTGAAAACTCATGAGAGGAATTACCCTACCCATGACTTGGAATTAGCAGGTATTGTGTTTGCCCTTAAGTCCTGGAGGCACTATCTGTTGGGTGAGAGGTTCGACCTGTTTACTGATCACAAATCCCTTAAGTGTCTATTTTCTCAGAAAGATTTGAATTTAAGGCAGCAGAGGTGGATGGAGTTTTTGGCTTCTTATGATTTAGAGATTTCTTATACCCTTGGAAAGGGGAATGTTGTGGCTGATGCTTTGAGTAGGCGGAGAGCGGCATTAAATCTTATGTTCTTAGAGTGGAAGCAATTGGAGTACATCGCCGCATCTGATTTTAGAACTTCCTCAAATTTTACACCTAGGTTGTTAGCGGCTCTTGATGTTCAACCCACGTTAATGGAGAGGATTGTATCTAGACAGTGGGAAGACGAGGAGCTAGCAGACATTTCCGATAAGCTTTGTAGGGGAGAGTCATCAGCACACCTTGAGTGTTATTCAGTTGATTCTCGGGGTTGGCTTAGGAGAGATGGTAGGCTTTGTGTTCATCGTTCTGAAGACTTGATTGATGCAGTGTTGTCAGAAGCTCATCATTCTAGGATGACTGTACACCCAGGTGGTGACAAGATGTATCGGGATATGAAGAGGGTATTCTTTTGGCCCGGAATGAAATGGAAAGCAGCAGAGTTTGTGTCTAGGTGTATCACTTGCCAAAGGGTGAGGGTGGAGCAAAAGAAACCTGGTGGATTGTTGCAACCTCTTGAGATTCCATAATGGATATGGTAGAGCATATCCATGGACTTTGTAGATGAATTACCTAGGTCAAGGAGGGGGAATAAGAGCATTTGGGTTATTGTGGATAGGTTAACTAAGAGTGCCCATTTTATACCTATCAAGAGTAAGAGGACGGTAGCCTATTTGGCAACATTGTATGTGAGAGAGGAGGTTAGACTTCACGGAGTCCCTTCTAGTATAATTAGTGACAGAGACCTTTTATTTACTAGTGAATGTTGGAGGAGTCTTCATGAAGCCTTGGGAATGAGTTTGAACTTGAGTACAACATATCACTCTCAGACGGACGGACAGACGAAAAGAGTAAACAGAGTTTTGGAAGATTTGCTATTATGTATCATTGATTTTGGTGGTTCATGGGAGGACCATTTACCATTAGTGGAGTTCGCATATAATAACAGTTATCAGGCAAGCATTGGTGTAACGACCCGTAATTTTCGATAATTAAAAATTGTTAATTTAGTTAAGTTTTGCAATTTAATGTTGAAATAAATAAAAATTAGTGAGTTATGAATGAAACAATATCTCGAATGAACGGTAACAATGTCAATTTAAGTTAATTATTAATAAATTGAATGAATTCCATTTAATTGAAATAATATATATAAGTTATACTTGGCTATAAATTGAATATGAGAAAACCAACTGGAAATATTGAATTAACCAATGAAATAATACATATTAAATGGTAATTGAATAAAATTGGTGTTATGTAAGTATTTATAACCTTTGTTTGAAAGTAATAAACTTATAGTGTAATTAAAAGCTAACGATAACAATTATTGTATGTTACCTATTTATTTAGCCTGTTAGTTTAAATTGGAAATCAATTACAATAATTATAATTTAATAATATGTAATGTAAATTAAGTTAATATTTGGAAATAATGTTAATTTTATTCATAATATGACAATTAGTTGAATTAAAAAAATAGAAATAAAGATTTATAAATTTATTGGAATTCAAATTATAATGATTGGATTAATTGCAAATAAATGAAATTAAATATTTAAATATTACGTTAATAGAGATTAAGATGAAATTTGGGTAATATTAATGTAATAAATATAAACCAATGTTAATTATACTTATAAGATGATAATTTCAATTGATAATTAATGAAGTTACTGAAATTAAAATTGAACATTTGTATTGGTAAATTAATGAACATTGAATTGATATAGAAATTGGTTTTAAAGGATTTTAAATTTCTAAGTAATCCAAAGTGATAGAAATTTTAAATTATAGAATTCGAGTGGAAATGTGGTTAATTAATTTAATATTAATTTATTTAATTAACTGAAATATAGCCATTTTGGCCACTGACTCAAATTTTGGCGAAACTAGTTTCATCGGATCTGTAACGGGGAATTACTGTAGGATTTCAAGTTTCGTAGCGATCGAAATTGTCGTTTGATCGTACGGGCTCGAAACGCCTAGAAATCAACTTAATTGAAATCAATTTGAAATAAGCCGATTTTAACATAACTTCTTCATACGATGGAATTAGGACCTGAAACCTGTTCCATTGAGTTTAAATTATTTGAAAACATCTATTTTGATATATGGGATGACCCATTTTCATTCCGGAGGCAGAACGGGCTTTTGAGGTCGTTTATAGTTCAACTTCCAAATCAAATCTAGTCCATTCTTTTCTATCTCAGCTTTGCCTATAAATAACCAGTTATAAACTCTAGATCATTTCTTATTTCATTTTGTCTGTACGTACATCTCTTTCTCAACTCTTCATCCCAATGGCAGACAAACAAATCTTCTGTTCAATTTCAAAATCAAAAATCAAATCAAAAATTAAAACTCCTCCAAATATATCGAATTATATATCGATTTGAAGCTCTCGACGAGCACGCCTCAAATCTATAATTCGTTTTTGTCATCAAGTCACCGGTTGTCCAGAAATTCTAAGTTTATTCTCGGCCGTTCGTTTGGCTGCGATCGACTTCGACCGATCGTCGAATCGACAACATGGATTTGTAGAGATTCTCGAGCGTAATCCATCCATGCAAGTTTTACGGCGAGTTGACGGTTGGATCATGCACAATATTCGAACTAGGGTTTATTTTTTTCATGCGGCGGCTGCATTTTCTGGTCGCCGTGGGCGAACGCTTGGCCACACGTGGGTCGGCAAGCAAGGAGGCGGAGGTTCTGGGTGGCCGCGATGGCCAGTGGCATGAGAAGGCGCAGCATGAGGCGACGGGGTTCAGTCAAGTTGAGCAGATCGCGGCACTAGAGTTTGGGACGATGATTGTGTAGATGACGTGGCCGATTTTGTTTGGTAGCTTTGTTTTTATTTTATTCTATTTAAATTCCAAAGTCGATCGTTCTAATTATCATAACTTGTGCATACGAGGTCAAATTCATGCGCGATTTTTTGCGTTGGCATCGTATTGGAATTGTGGACATTTTGATGCTAGTTTGGATGAATTCTGAGACGGTTCAAATTTTGGGCTTATTTTGAATTTAAATTTGATTTAAATTCAAAGGTGAGTGTTTTAACCCACTCACAACTTCTAAAATTTCTTATGTTTGTTAAATTAAATTTATGATGTGATTAGAAATTTATTTATGACACTTTGGTATATTTTAAATCATCATCTAAGTTAATTTGAATTTATTTGAATTTAATCGTTATTTAATTTATTATTGAATATAAATTGCCAGTTAAATACCTGTTATTGATTATCAGTTCTATATTGATATTTATTGATTGATTTGGATGATGTTTGTAATGGATGTTGATTGTTGATATTGGATGAATGGATGTTTTATTTTATATCGTTATAAACTGCAAGTTCACTATGGGTTGAAATGATACATACCCGAATGATCAATAGATTAAGGAAAAATCGTTATGGGTTGAAATGATAGACTCGAGCAATTTTATGGATTTTATTATTAATTCGGGATTGCGGTTTGAAATGATATATAACCGTAACATTGTAAATTGCAGATTGAAATGATAAATATCCGTATCACTTGACCCTAGGGTAGAGAATTATATACGGACACCGGATTGGTTAAATTTAAATGATTTTGAATCCTTAAATTTTGCATTGAGTTAAATGATATTTTGAAATAAAATTTGGGTTATATAAATCGAATTTTTATCTAACTTCGAGTTTTATATTAAAATCGAATTGTTTTGAAAGATTTGTAGAAGGAATAAAATTGAAATTTTATAGTGAATTTGAAATATAAGTGAAGTTTATCGAAATTGAGTTATTAAAAATCATTGAAGTATAACTTTGAAATATATTGAAATTGGAGTAATTAAATCGATGTTTTAACATGGATTTAAGCGATATTGAATTTCATATTTATTTAGAATTATGAATCGGAAAATTTGAAATTGGGTTTTGGGACATTGTAATGGTCAAAAATGTGTTGGAATGAAATAAATAGTTTAAATTGATATAAATGTCAAATTCATATCGTTAATATAAACTGTTTTAAAATATATTATTTTAAAAGACTTAAATTTTAAGATTTTCAAACTTTTAAACTAATTGAACCATTTAACTTATTTTAAATCTAATTAATCTATTTTAAAGTTATTTAATCTATTTTAATTATATTTAATCTATTTTTAAAATCTATATAACTATCTTAAAGCAAGAAAACATTTTTAAATCTATATTAAACTATTTTAGTGTATTTTAACTATTTAAACTATTTTCTAAATTTCAAACTAAGGAAAAGGGGAAGTGCTATATTCAATTCACTGGTTAAAAAGCAAATACGGCTAAATGATGTTATAATTTAAGTAGAGACTTAAATGACATAATTAATCGAGTATGGTGATTTTGAAGTAAGGATTTAACTTATTTGGAAATATGATTTTTGGAGGGAATTATGATTTTGGAAACGATATGATTTGAAGTGAATATGGTTTCAAGTGAATATGATTTCGAAAGTGATGGTTTTGAGAATATGATATTTTGATATAAATTGCGAATTGACTTTTGAAATGTAAAAGAACCATCCAGTGTGAAATAAGCGATTGGTTGTTAAAGAGACCGGGATCGGATATTGTCATACTCTCTGCCAATACCGAAAACCACTTTGACAACTGTGTACGCGGTTGAGATTCCAGAATGAAGTAGGATGGTGGTGATGATCCTAAAGGTATACATACGTGGACCTAACTCCCGTGAGTTAGCATAAAGTGGCTAAAACAGGAGCAATTGACGGGCTATGTGAGGTCATTCCTCCGATCGGGCACATTCCTGCGATACTATATTCTGACTTTGCGATTTATTTGGTGGCCACCCTCGATTTTTGATTTAGGAGTGTGTTCCGAGGTGGGCGGTAGTAGTTGCTATGCGTTACCACCAGTCCGGAAGTGTAGTTGGTATATCTACCCTGGCATTGCCTAGTTGTGCCGTGTCACCTACCCTAGCACACCTTCTACAAGTTTTTTTTTATGTCGTACCTATAGGGTATCCTCTGGCGGCCCCAATTTACGGGGAGTTACGGTACTGTATAGACTATTGGCATTATAAAAATGTGTTAAGGGGGAAAATGTAACGCCTTAATGCTATTTTAATAGTTTATCTTACTATAGACATATTATAATAGCGTATTGTACTACATAGTAGATAGTTTAACGGATCCTTAGGAGATGTGAATCCCAAACATCTCTTAAGTTACTGCACTCACGTTTGACACTGGATAGGAGGTGTCAAACCCCGTAAACATCTCTGACGTCATTTCACTCATATTTATATATTTGTTTACCATTGATTTAACTTACATAAGATCTTTTTGTTCTGAATCGAGTGTTTTGTCTTTTCAATTCGCTCGGGTCAGCCTGAGCATTTCAGGATTTGAAGACCTTATTTCTGGAGGACGAAGACGAAGATTTGTACTACTATTATTTACTATATTTATTCCACTGCATTCATACTGTTTCGCTGCATTATTTGTTTATCTCTAATATGTGTAACTCTGATTTTGTATTGTATAAGTATAATCAAATGTTTTGTATACAGCTTCATGAACTATTATTTGATTATTATATTTTGTCATTCTGCTGTGAGATTCTATTTTGTTTTTTCTTTCTCTGCTTTTTCTTATTCACCCCAATAACGATCCACCATTCTCTATGGTTTGATTCGGCATATGTGTCTTCTTAAAACGTGTTTAAAATTACTTCAGCTCTAGTATGATAAAGAACTAAAGTAGAAATCCTCCTATTTAATGTAAAAGAGCTGAAAGTAACATGTTTGTGTAAAATTCATTGTTATGACCTATAGGCGTTAGGCGGTCCAGGTTGTATTTATTTTGAACTGTAGGCATTAAGCGGTCTAGGTTGAATTTTTACTTGTAGGCATTAGGCGGTCTAGGTAGCGCTGCAGAACCTGTAGGTGTAAGGCGGTCCAGGTTTGTGGGGATTTTATTGGTTTTGTTTGGTTGGTAGTCCATAGTGTAGGCGTTAGGCGGTCCACTAGCGGAGTTTGTGACATAGGCATCGGCGGTCCATTACGGAGGCCCTGAATGTAGGCATCAGGCGGTCCATCAGGGTCATGGGATTTTTCAGTTATCTGTGATGTAGGTATTTGGGCGGTCCATCGGTAGTAACCGTGGGTACGTGATAGGAGGAGTCCAGTCTAGTGGTATCTAGGCATAAGAGACAGTTTGCCATGGGTTTTGGAAGGAGTGCATGTGGAGGGGCCAATGATACCTTTGCACTAGGCTGCCTTCCATTTTCTTCTTGCTGAAAACTTATGAAGTAGATGAGGACAGTAGTTCTGACAGGCCGATCGACGTATTGGTCTGATTTTTTATTACAGCCAAGTTTATAGACTCTCCATTCTAATTTACTTCAAAAATTCTAGGACAGATCTGAGACTAGATATTTACCTTTGTTTTTCAGTTTATATTCTATTCACCAGACCTTGTGTCTAACCCATTCATATTTTTCCACCCAAGGAGGGCAGGGTTGATCAGTATAGGATCTTTGCAGTTGGTTAGGAGCTAAGGAACTTCGTTCCATCTTTTCATGTAATTCAGCAGCTTTTCCATTTCTTTTAGCATTTTCCTATTTCTTTCTTTGAGGAACTCTATACTTATGTAGTTTGATATTTGGTATTGTTGTATTTGGGACTTGGTAATTTTTCTGTAACTGTCTGAAAGTTTTAAATTTCTGTGACTATGATGAATTCTAAATTAATAGTGTTTTTAGTTTAAGATGAAATGGTTCCAATGTAATGGTTTATTATTTTCATCTGTACACTATTTTTCACTGATACCTTAGTCTCTGTACTACTGGTTTGGTTTATTTATCCTACTTACAGCTCACTCTCCTAGTCGCTGCTGGTATCTAGGCGTGTCTAGGGGTGTTGGTTGTTACACGGAGCTAATCATGTGGCTCCAGTTGGGAATAATTATGCTTTGCTGAGCAGAGATTACACCAGTTTGGGTGGGAAGTCATTTTGGGAACGGAAAGTGCCACAGAGGTTCAGAATTGGCTGTTGCATTGTGAGCGTATATTTACTGATTTTGAGCTGAATGATGGGTAAAAGAGGAGGTTGGCCTCTAGACAGTTGCAGGGGTCGGCACTACATTGGTTGAATAGTGTCACTGTCGAAGTTCCGGAAGAGTAGTTAACTTGGGCTGATTTTAAAATGAGATTTGAGCTGAAGTTTGTATCTGAGTTTGCTAAGTCTGAGCTGGTGAGGGAGTTTATGAATTTAGTGCAAGAAGAGATGTCAATGGTCGAGTATGCTACTAAGTTTGAAGAGCTGTCTAGATATGGATATGCTGTTATAGACACTGACATCAAAAGGAATGAGAGGTTCATTCGGGGATTGAGGCCCGAGCTTGCTAGAATGACAATGACACATTTCCGTGATCCTTGTAATATATTGTTGGAGATGGCCATTCTCCATGAGGAGTTACTTGCTGATTTAGCTAAAGAGAAGTCAGTGGAAACTTAGGGTTCTCAGGGGAAGAAGAGGAAGTTCTTTAAAAAGAAGGTAGCCTAGAAGGAAGATACTGCTAAGAAGTCAAAGGCTGAGGTAGTTTGCTATAAGTGTGACAAGAAGGGTCATTTTGCTAATGAATGCCAGTTAGGAAATGGGAAGAAAGCTGCAAATAAGAAGAATGTGAAGTGCTTCAACTGTGATCAAGTTGGGCATTACAAGAATCAGTGCCCAGAGCCAGTTAGGGAGGACAAATGAAAGTTTTTGCTATAGGACCAGTTAGGCCTACCGCAGCTGATAAAGGAAAAACTGTGATGGAAGGTACGCTTTCGATTCAGAGTATTCCAATTAGAGTACTTTTTGATACCGGTGCATCACATTCATTTATATCTCAGTGTTTGGTTGATATATTATGTTTAGAACCCTCCTACCTTGTTACTTCCTTAAGGGCCGTGAATCCAATAGGAGGGTATGCAACTCTAGTGTTAAGATGTGACCAGTTAGAACTTGACTTATTAGGTCATAAGTTTACCAGCAATTTGTATGTTATTGATTTCGTAGATATCGGAATCATTTTGGGTATGGATTGGTTGGGTAGGTATGTGGTTAGAATATTTTGCCAGGATAGGAAAATATCACTGAGACACCCTGATAGTCATAACCGAGTGATATTCTCAATAGAGAATACTTACCGGAGTGTTAGTGCTTTACTTAATGCTATGGTGGTAGGAAATGAGTTAATTCAGGTTTGGGTAGCAAGAGAGTTTGCAGATGTCTTTGAGCCAGTTTCTGGACTACCCCCGAAAAGAGCTGTTGAGTTTATAATAGATCTTGTGCCAGGAGATGAACTTGTAAGTAGACCACTTAGCAGGAAGAAACCAACTGAGATAAAGGAATTGAAGGTGCAACTAGTGGATCTAGAAGGAAAGAGTTTTATTAGACCAAGCAGTTCGCCTTGGGGAGTGGCCGTAGTGTTCGTAAAGAAACCGGATGGGTCGTTAAGGATGTGCATTGACTATCGTAAGTTAAATGAAAGGACAACTAGGGATAAGTATCTTTTGCCATGAATAGATGATTTGTTTAATCAGTTGAGTGGAGCCAGAGTGTTTTCCCAGTTGGACTTGGCGACAGGTTTCCATCAGTTAAGAGTGGCGAAGGACAATATTCCTTTGACAACATTTCGAACTAGGTATGGTTCATATGAGTGGTTGGTGATGCCATTTGGATTAACGAATGCACCTACTTTCTTTGTGGATTTTATGAACCGAGTTTTCCGAGAGTATTTTTTATAAGTTTGTGTTGGTGTTTATAGACGACATTCTAGTCTACTCTAGGGACGAGAGAGAGCATGAAGCTCACCTTAGAGTGGTACTTGAGATGTTGTGGTAGATTCAACTAAAGGCGAAGTTTACCAAGTGTCATTTCTGGAAGAAAGAGGTAAAATTTCTTAGTCACACGGTTTCAGGGAAAGGATTGTCTGTCGATCCAGATATGATCGAAGCTGTGAATAATTGGAAGAGACCAGAGATGGTGACTAAGGTCTGGAGTTTTCTTGGAGTTGCTGGCTACTACCGGAGATTCATTAAGGATTTCTCGCGGATAGCAGCACCCTTAACTAAGCTAACCAGGAAGGAAGTGAGATTTGTTTGGTCCGACAAATGTGAGGAAGCATTTCTTAAGTTAAAGCATTTGTTAACCAATGCACCCGTGTTAGTAGTTCCAGACGGAAACCAGGATTGTAGTGTATACTGATGCATGTGGAACTGGGTTAGGAGCAATGTTGATGCAGAATGGTAAAGTCATTGCCTACGCATCTAAGCAGCTTAGACCACATGAAGTTAGATATCCTACTCATGATTTGGAGTTAGCAGCTGTGATCTTTGCATTGAAGAATTTGATACATTATCTCCTAGGGGAGAGGTTTGAGCTTTATACCGATCATAAGTCTTTACGGTGTTTATCCTCTTAGAAGGAGTTGAATATAAGGAGCAGAGGTGGCTGGAGTTTTTGGCTGCTTATTATTTTTGTACAGAGTATACATCGAGAAAAGTAATAAGGTGGCTGATGCTCTTAGCAGAAAACATCAGAATGTGGTGTTAGCTATGTTGACAGAGTGGAAAGATTTAGAAGCTTTAGTCAGTTGCGATGTGCAGTTAAGATCGACAGCTGGTTCTAGTTAGAGTTTCACCAAGTTGTCTTGTTTATAAGTTCGACCAGTGTTGAGAAAATTGCTTCTAAGCAGAAGGAGGATCCAGTGTTGGCTGAGAGAATTTGAAGGCTTGAGGTCGGAACTGAGATCGATGATCTAAAGGATTTTAGCCTTGACCAGAGAGGATGGTTGAGAATAAAGGGACGATTGTGTGTTCCGGATATGGAGAACTTGAGGAAAGAAGTTCTTGGAGAATGTCATCGATCCAAGTTTACGATTCATCCTGGAGGGACCAAGATGTATTAGGATATGAAGAGGAGCTTCTATTGGGAAGGTATGAAGAGGGATGTTGGCTTGTGGGTTAGGCAGTGTACAAACTGTCAACAAGTGAAAGCGGAACATTAGAAGCCGAGTGGGTTGCTTCAGCCTTTAGAGATTCCAGTTTGGAAATGGGATTCGATATCTATGGATTTTATAGACGGGTTGCCAAGGTCAAATAAAGGTAATGAAAGTATATGGGTTATAGTGGACAGATTGACCAAGAGTGCCCATTTCATTCCAGTTAAGTCAACCAGAACGACACCAGTTTTAGCTAAGTTGTTTCTGAAAAACATAGTTAGACTGCATGGAGTTCCTAGTAGTATAGTTAGTGATAGAGATGCTTTGTTCACTAGTGAATTCTGGAAAAGTCTACAGGAAATGATGGGTACCAAGCTTAACATGAGTACTGCTTATCACCTTTAGATAGATGGGCAGACAGAGAGAGTCAACAAAGTACTCGAGAATCTACTGAGAGCTTGTGTATTGGACTTTGGTGGATCTTGGGAGGATCACCTACATTTGGTTGAGTTTTCCTATAATAATAGTTATCAGACTAGTATAGGAATGGCGCCTTTTGAGGCTTTGTATGGAAGACCCTGCAAATCAGCATCATGTTGGTTGGAGACTGGAGACAGACTAGTCTTAGGTCCAGATTTGGTCAGAGAGGCATCAGAGAAGATTGATTTAATCCGAGGAAGGATGAAGGAAGCTCAGTCAAGATAGAAGGTTATGCAGATAAGAGGCATAAGGACATAGAATTCTCAATTGGAGATAAGGTTTTCATTAAGTATCACCAATGAAGGGTGTGATACGATTTGGAAAGTCAGGGAAGTTGGCCCCAAGATATGTAGGTCCATTCCAGATTATAGAGAGAATTGGAAAGCTCGCATACAAAATAGAGTTGTCGAGCAGTTTGGTAGGTGTCCATAATGTATTTCACGTGTCTCATCTTTGCAAGTATGTGCATGATCCAGATACTACTATTCCTCCGACAGGGTTGGAAGACTTAGTAGTAGAGCCTAATTTGACTTTTGTTAGACAACCAGTTCGGGTTGTATCTAGAGATGAGAAAAGATTGAGGAATAAGACAGTCAGGTTGGTGAAAGTTCAGTGGAGCGACAACGAGAAGGCTGTATTTAGGAGACAAAGGACATGATTAGATATACTTATCCTGATCTGCTTTATGGGCATGTATATATTAGATTTATATAGATAGTTGCTAGTCAGTTAGACTAGTATGGTTGTTACGTGTTGTTACAGATGATTGCTATGTTTAGTATTTAGTCCTTACTGAATTTTAAGGATGAAATTATTTAAGGGGGGAGCCTGTAACATCCCTAATTTTTGATAACATTATTCGGGAAATTTAATTAAATAAATTAAATAGAATAATGATGATAAGGGGATTGAGGTTTGAATAAACCATATATAGGGCTGTGCTTATTAATAAAGTAAATGGGCTTAATTAGGTTAGTAAACTAATTAAATTACACATGGGCATATTAGTAAAATAACCTTTTCATTTTACACGGCTATGACCTTTTGTAATTGTCCATTCACGTTCATTTTTCTCAAATAAAAAACAAACGCAAAAATAACCCTAAGAGCCGGCCATTGACAAGGAGGAAAAGAGGAAGATTATAATCTAAAGCTAAGGATCAAAGCTAGAAAGGATTAATCAACAACAAATCTCAATTTCCTTATCATATCTAAGGTGACTAATAATTTTTATACCATCTCTATTTTATTCTATAATTATATGTTTTCGGATTTATGCTTAAATTAATTTTTAAGATGATATGGATGATGATATGCTTGAACTATATTATGGTTGATTTATTTTAATTCATTTTCCTATGAATTAGTACGATTTTAGGGTAAAATCGAGAGTCAATGATTTTATAATGCCATGGAAAAAATTTATGTTAATTAAAACATGATTTTAGAGATGGGTTTTGATTTTCAGAATTTTCCGAGCTATAGAAAATTCATTATGAATTTCTAAAGGAAAATATTATATAATTGGGTTTAAAATTTATTTCGAGTATGTATTCGAGTATTTCAAAAAGAAATTGGGTCTGAAAACTATGATTTGATACCGGCAAGGGCCAAAAGGTTCATAGTCAGCCCATGAAAACTATGATTTGATACTGGTAGGGGCTAGTAGGTTTGTAGTTAGCCCATGAAAACTATATCCGGATTAAGATATTGACAGTCAGTCAATAGGTTTCTAGTTGGCCCATGAAAACTAGGATAAGAGATAATATATTGGAGTTACCAAAAGGTTCTTAGTGATCCCATGAAAACTATGATATTGGACAGATAGTCCATAAACATTTCACAGGTTAATAGTAATCCTATAAACTATAATTGAGACAGATAGTCAGAATGAATGGGGATGGGTAATCTAGATTTGATTTACTTGTTTTGCATATCATCATAATAGTTTGAAATACTATGTTTTAACCATTGTTGATGCAGGAGCACAGTATATGGTTTTATAAATGTTTTAGGATACTAGTGAGGGGAAAACTCGTTCCGCTAAGCGGCGTGGTCTCACTGGATATCTTAATGGTTTGAGATGGTAAATTATTATTCATACCAGGCTTTATGTCTGACTCGAAGTTTTTTTCCCCTTAAACTCTCGGGTACTCAATTGATTTTGAGTAGGTTGAGAGTTAAGGTTTCCATGTGTTCTTTTAGACGAATAAAGCTTCCGAGGACGTGCAGGAGGCAAGCTTGTTATTAGAGTTCTTTTATTTTCCGCTGCGTGTTTAGTTTGTAAAGGCAAATTTGTTTTCGTGCCTATTTATATACTCTTATCAACCAAGGGGGTATCTTCATATGTCGCTCTTGGTGTATCTTGTATTAATTATATCTTATCTGAACGTGGTCTGCGATCTGGGATTATGTAATCAATTTGGAATATTTTGAAATGGAATGTGGAGTTTGTTTGTCGTTTAATTTTTTTCCATATTCTTGTGTTTCTATGTATCAATGTATCTAATATCGCCGTGTTTGGTCGCCGAGGATTAATAACTATGGATGACTGCAGCATCCGTAGCCGTTAGTTTTGGGCCTCCAAATTAGGGGATGTTACAGTTTAGACGTCTGAATACCTGTTGTTCAAATCTTGTCGATTGATCGATCGAAATTTCAAAATGTGATACCTTTTGTACACAAACTCGGATTGAGGCGTGGTTTAGACCATTGTTCACCATTTTTCAAGAGCTGCAACCTACTAAATTTTGGTAGGTTTTGGAGTATTATGATTTTGGGGCCCACATGGGATCCACCTAACACGTATTCCAAAATCGTTGATTTTGAGATAGACCGGGAGGGTATACTGGAAGAGTATTATGACATTAAGGTCATGTGTTCCATTTGAAATGCGATTTGGGTTAGTATAAGGGTTTTGATAAAGTTGTTCGGTGGGTTTTTATGTAGTGGCGTTTGGAGCCGTGCGTGGCGATTCGATACGTTATGTACGGGGTGAGTCCATACTCTAAGATTTCGACCTTGGAGTAATGTATGATTTTTTATATTGATTTGTTGTGACATACCAAGGGTATGGATTTATGTGACCTATCCATGGTATGGATTTATGTGACCTACCTAGGTATTGATCTTGTTGTGGTATACATAGAGTGTTGTTGATGGTCATGATACATTCGACAAGGTATTTTGAGACCACGAATAGCTTTACCTTGTTGTGACCGCTTGGACGTTTTGGGTCCTACGTTCGTAATTATATAAACGATTGGTCTTAGTAGTAGTGACCATACACGTTATGGAGTACCTACTTGGTCTTAGTAGTATTGACCATATGCGCATTGTGGTGTACCAATTTGGCTTTAGCTATAGTGACTATACGCATTTGGGGGAATCTTATCGATCTTAGTAGTAGTGATCGTCGCTTTGGGATCTTGGTTTGATCATAGTATATTGGTACTATATTATTAGTACTTTTTAGGCTAGTGTAGTGCAATGGAAGATATTGTGCTAACTTGTTGTTACAGGAGAAGAGCAGATTATGGTATGATCCCCTATTTTTGAGGTGGATTTACTATACTTGTTTATAGGCAGTCTGTATTACCCCTGAGCCATGTTTGCGGAGAGGGCCGGCTGTGGTTTTGTAGTTCCTGTTTATTTGTATATAGTTTTAATATATAGTATTTTGAGATAGTTCCCTTCACATCAAAATTTATGTCTGATCCAAGTTTTTGTCTTTGTCTGCTTATGTCATGACAACTCTCGGGTATTCGTTTGAGTTGTTCTTGAGTCAGGGGCTTTTTGGGATAGCTAGTAGAGTGTGTAGTTGGAGACTTTTAAAGGCGTGGAATCGATGTTTTGAGATACATATACTTGTTATTTTATTGTACATGAGAGACCTGTTATTTATATACGAGACTGTTGTATTAGATATTTATTCAGAACTCCATTCTATTGAGAGTAGATGTAATATGATTTTCTATATTGATATGTATTTATCAGTTGCTTTCACTAGTGCAGTTCTTATATATTGTCATCTTATTTTTTTCATGTATATTCAGTATATTATATGTTTTCATTTCGTTTTGAGATCTTAATCGATGTCTTAGTTTAGTATTTGGTTTTAAGTTTACGCCGACGATCTGTCTTTTGTGGTGTTCAAAAGCCATGCGATGATGTAAGGCTTCGATTTTTGGTACGAAGGGCGGGTTGTTACATGTAGCCACAGAATCGAGATTGTAATTGGGTTTGCCTTCTATCCATTTAAAGATTGATATTTGAAAAGAAATCTGTACAAGCAATTGTACGAGACTGGACGTAGGATAACTCTGAACCAGTATAAAAATTACTGGTATGATCTCTCTAATTCTCTACTTTTTACTTTATTGCATCTATACTTATCTATGTTTGCATCTATGATTGTTCATTCTGCATTATTTAATAATAATCATAAAACAATTTTAAAAAGATTCACAAAAAATAGAAAATACTATTCACCCCCTCTAATGTTTAATTAGCCTTAAGATCCATAATTCTGCAACCCACATTTGGCGTCAGAGCACTAGGTTTTGAAAAACTCGTAATTTAATTTTTGAAAAGTTTAAATGGCAAGTAATATTTTTAACAATTTTGTGGAAAAACAATTTTGTGAAACCAATATGTTTTTTGAAACTAATTATTTTGATAAGTCACTTGATTTCTTGGAAAGGTGTGATTTTGAAATGTAGGAAAAAGTTTGTTATATGGCTAATGGTGAACAGACACTTGAAAATCAAATATCACAAATCAAAAATGACAAGTGAATATTGGAAGTTCGAGACATATGATTGAAAATCCGAAGATCTTGAAAGATATAGTCTACAAAGATGGTGGATTATTAAATTTTGGAGACAACTCAAAAGGATATGTTATTGGCATTGCCAATGTCAGTAACTCTAAACTCCTACCATTTCTAATGTTTTGCTAATTAGGAATCTAAAACATAACTTTCTTAATATTAGTCAATTGTGTGATAAGGGTTTTAAAATTAAGTTCAAAAAAGATAACTGCCATAACTAAGATATTGAGTCAAACATTATCTTTAAAGGTATTAGGAAACGTAACATCTATATTTTAAGTATAAAGGTGTCCAATGATAATTTATGTCTTTTGACTAAATCCAATGACCATTGGATTTGGCACAAAAGATTTGGTTATTTGAATTTTAAACACCTTTCTAAAGTTGCTAGATATGAACTTGTTAGGGGTTTTTCTAAAATAAATTTAAATGTCAATAATTTATGTGACATTGACAATTAGGAAAACTTCGTAAAAGTTAATTTAAATCTAAAGATATGATTTCTACCTCTCATCCTCTTTAACTTCTTCACCTAGATTTTTTTGGACCTTCGCAAATACAGTAAATAAATCACAATAGATATGTCTTTGTAATTGTAGATGATTTTTCTAGATTTACATGGACAATTTCTTGAAACTTAAAAATGAAGTTTTTGAAATGTTTAAATTTTTTACTAGATGAATTCAAAATCAAATGTCAATTAAAACTAAACGATTAGGAGCGATCATGGAGGAGAACTCAAAAATGATAATTTTGAAAACTTTTGTAATAAGAAAGGAATAACTCATAATTTTACTTTTTCAAGAACACCTTAACAAAATAGAGTAGTAGAACGCAAAAATTAAACTATACAAGAATGCGCTAGAATAATGTTAAATGATAGTAAATTACCTAAATATTTTGTGCTGAAGCAGTTGCTACGGCTTGTTATATTTTATATAGAATTTTGATACGACCTTTAACTAAGAAAACTCCATATAAATTATTTTATAATAAAAAGCATAAAGTATCATACTTTAGAGTTTTTGGTAGTAAATGATTTATATTAAATACAAAGGATAATTTAGATAAATTTGATGCTAAATCAGATAAAGGTATTTTTATTGATAATTCAAATAGAAGTAAAGCTTATAGAGTTTTTAACACCAGAACTAACACCATTGAAGAAATATTACATGTTTCATTTGATGAAAAGTTTAAAATCAATAATACTAGTTTTGATGAAGAGGAAGAAGAAGAAGAAGAAGAGGAAGAAGAAGAGGAAGAAGAAGAGGAAGAAGATGATGATGAGGTTAAATGCATTGGTGAAGTATGCTTCGATCGAGATGGGAATCTTGTCGAACAAAAGGGGAATTTTTATCTTCGCTACTCTTTCTGTCATATCCACAAGTCCCCCATAATCAAAAGAAAACCATAGATTTAAGTGCGCAACAGTTTGGTTTGTTAGGATTAGATTTGGTTTTGTGTGCTTTTTAGTTTTCTATTTGGATTTATGTGTTTTTATTTGGATTGATTTAGATTTGGATTGGTGTGTGTATGAATTAGATTAGTTTATGTACAGTTTGAAATTGCATGAATAAAATCTACTTTTATTACCATACATAATCTTGTTTAGATAAAATAATGCATTATTTATCATATACTCGTCATATAATCATATCAGTTTAACTTAGATTATTGATTTTGAATATATATTTTCTAAGCATTTGTGTTAGGCGGAGTTTTTAGTATTTTCACCTTTTTTATAACAAAGGGGGAAAAATATAAAATATGCATATGCATATATTCAAGGGAAGCTGTCTAACTCAGGGGAAGTTAGTTTATGGATACATGATATTAATGGTTGTCATTGTCAAAAGGGGGGAGATTGTTAACACCTCAGCTATTGATTTTGATGATAACAACCTTGATAATAATAATACATTCATATAAAATATAGATACTAATGTTTTTCCAATTATATAGTATATAGTGTAGGATATTATACAGGTGTCGAATCAAAGGCCGTATAGTATAAAGACTAAAAAAATGGACATGAATACTCATGAGTATAAAGATCAAGATATGAAGATCTCAAGCCTGAGTCATAGAATATTGTTAAAGTCCCGGGTAGCAATCTCTGATCTCTATTTTCCATTTTCTAAATCCTTTATCTTTAAAACAAAATATATTTTTAAATAAATTTAAAAATATTTTATGAAAGTTTTTCAAAAGTTAAAATGTTTATAAACTATGTTTAAACTACTTTACAAAGTATCAAATTATTTTACATAGTATGGGATTTTCAAAACATTTTAAAATAAATAAGTTTTCAAATTACACTAGCCTATATCGACATATAGGCAGATGATATATCGACATATAAGCAGATGATATATCGACATACATGCCACAACTTTGAAATTCAAATTTTGAAATGAAGTGTCTATTCATCGTAATTCTTCGCGAATGGACATGTCTATTTATTCTCTATGTATAAGGGTTTTCAAATAATTTTTAACAACTACTTTCTTATTATCTTCTCTCCTCTTACTCTGCTAAAATTTCTAGTGAAAAATATATTAAAATGTTCTCAAATTCAACCGAAATCGGTCTAATCTTCATCGTATTGATTCTCTACTATTTACTCTCTGATTTCAATCATCTCTATCTTAATAAAAGATCAAAGTGTTGTCCAAGAGATTATATGATCCATTATAACCAAAGATCAAGAAATTGTCTTTGGAAAAACCATCAAACTTTAGTTGTATTTGTGTGGGTGTGATTGTAGCCCGTTCAAATCAATTGGTTGTGCTTGGCAGCCCGAAAATCCAAGTAGATGTGCTTTTAGTCCATCTAAATCAAGTGGGTGTACCCTGAGATCGAAAAATCAGGAGGGTGTGTCTTGTATCCTTGGGATCGAGATTGTAATTGGATTTTCCTTTTATCCGCTTAAAGATTGGCATTTGAAAAGAAATCTTAACAAGCAATTATACGGGACTGGACATAGGGTAACTCCGAACCAATATAAAAATTCCTGGTGTGATCTCTCTAATTCTCTACCTTTTACTTTATTGTATTTATACTTACTTGTGTTTGCATCTGTGATCGTTCATTTTGCATTTTTTAATAATAATCTTGAAACAATTTAAAAATATTCACAAAAATTAGAAAACATTATTTACCCCCTCTAGTGTTTAATTAGCCTTAAGATCTATAATTCCACAACCCACATGGGGTTAGGTGCAGTCTTGATGTAGGAATGGAGAATGGCGAGCTATGCTAGTTGACAGTTGAAAGTCCACGAGAGAAACTATCCTGCCCATGATCTTGAGTTAGCAACCATTGTCTTTGCACTTAAGTCATGGGTACACTATCTATTAGGAGAGTGTTTTGAGCTATATACAGATCATAAGTCTCTGAAGTATTTATTCTCCTGGAAGTATTTTAATTTAAGGTAGCAGAGATGGATAGGGTTTTTGGCATCGTATGACTTCGATATCTCCTATACACCAAGAAAGGGCAATGTTGTAGCCGATGCCTTAAGTAGGAAGCATGCAGTGTTGAGTCCTATATTCGTAGAGTGGAAGCGCTTGGAGTTCATTTATACGTTCGATTTTCGACCATCAATAGACATCACTTTGAGATTGTTAGCATCTTGGATGTACACATGGATCATATTAGGTCAAATTAGAAGCAAGATAGGGGCTATTAGATATTTTCGAGAGACTACGTAGAGCAGAGCAATCACGTCATTTGAGGCCTTATGCCATCGAATCGAAGGGATGGTTATGGAGAAATGATAGATTATGTGCTCCTCTCATTATGGATTTGATCGAGTTGGTACTAGACGAGTCTTATCGTACTAGGATGATGATTCATCTCGGCAGAGACAAAATGTACCATGATATGTAGAGAGTCATTTATTAGCCCGGTATGAAGAAGCATATGGTTGAGTATATGGCCTGATGTATGACTTGCCAATGGGTAAAGGCGAGCAGAAGAAGCTGGGAGGATTATTGCAGTTATTGGATATTCTACAGTGGAACTGAGAGAGTATTTCTATGGATTTCGTCGATGAACTACCTAGGAATTGGAAGGGGAAAGAGAGTATTAGGGTCATAGTCGACTGACTGACCAAATGTGCTCATTTTGTTCCGATTAAGAGTACGAGGACTGCTGCGTCTTTGGCGACACTTTACGTAAGGGAGATAGTTAGTTACATGTGGTACCTTCTAGCATTGTGAGCGACTGAGATCCACTTTTCACTAGCGAGTTTTGGAGGTGTCTTCAGGAGGCATTAGGAACTGAGTTGAGTTTGAGTACCGCGTATCACCCTAAGGCGGATGGACAGATGGAGAGGGTGTATTGGGTGTTAGAGACTTAATAAGGGTGTGTATCTCAGATTTCAGAGGCCATGGGAGAATCACTTGCCGCTAGTGGAGTTTACTTATAATAACAGCTATCAAGCGAATATTTGGAAGGCACCGTTTGAGGCATTGTATAGGAGGCCTTATAGATCACCGTCTTGTTGGTGGGTCACTACGGATAGGATTATTCTTTGATCAAATATGGTGAGGGAGACATTAAAGAAGGTAGACTTGATCTGTAGGAAGAATAAAACCATGCAGCATAGGAAAAGTCTTACGCTGACAGGAGACACACAGAGTTACAGTTCGCAATGGGCGACATGGTCTTTGTGAAGGTCTCACTGCTTAGGCATGTCATGAGAATTGGTAGTTCGGGAAAGTTAGCATCGAGGTTTGTTAAGCCTTTTCCGATCAAGGGTAGAGTAAAGAAGTTAGCGGGAGTACATGACGTTTTCCATGTGTCACACTTGTGAAAGTGTCTACACGATACAGACGTCGTAGACAAGCCGAGTCAGCTAGAGGAAGTGGAGGTGGAGAGGGAGTCACTTGTTTGTCGTGCACCCACTCATATTCTCGAGCATGGTACAAAAGCGACTCTGCCATAAATTATCAAGCTTGTTAAGATTTAGTGGGGAGACGATCTAGCGGAGAGTACATGGGAGCCTGAGGAGAAAAGCCAAGCTACCCATTCAGAACTCATTTCTGGTACGTTTCCATAAGTCTAAACTTCTTATGTGTTTAGGTTCTAGTGTAGTTTACCCGATAGGTAGGGACAATTGGATGTTAGGAATAGTTGCGAATGTGTCATTAAGACATGTTTTGCATGATGGATGCTAATTGATGTATTTATTAAATTGATCTTTGCGTACATAAAAAAATATATTCTTAAGATTAGCATACACGCACACCGACTCTTGTTTCATTTTACTGAGTTGTATGCATATAGCTATTGCATATGGATTGAATGGTGTGCATACTTCTAGAATTGCCAATATATTTACGTAGGATTTTGCAAACATTTTGGGTACATGGCATAAGCACTTGCATCCCATGAGGTCGACTAGATCAGGAGACTACCTAATTTTTGAATTAATATATGTTCATGTGCATTCCATGCCTATATGTACATATTGCATTAGAAATTCAACTATGGATAATGACTGCCAATGGTTGATGGATGAGTAGATGGTTGTACGTATTAACTTCTGTACGTATGAGTTGCATTTTTCCCATCTTTGGAGATTTTAGGGATGAAATCCTTTTAAGGGAGGAGAATGTAACACTCTAAAAATTTATCTGGAAATTTAATAAAAGAATTGAATTTATTTATAACAAGGGTAAAATGGAAATTTTCACAAACATCAAAGTTTGGCTACGAAACTTACACTGTTGCATTTGTAGCGATTTTCTAGATAATTTTCCTATGTAATGTTTAGAAATCGGAGCTAAAATGAGAAAGTTATAATGTTTTAAATTTCGAAATAAAAAATTATTAAATAAGTAAACTAGGAAATAAATATTTATATATAAGGAAACCCACCGGTCAACACCCTAGAGCAAACGGTCGACACCTAGCGGTCTACCCTTCCAATCTAAGCGGTCAATCGGTCATGTATATCGATAAGGGTTTGGGATAGGCCTACGACATGGATTTAATTAAAATTTGATCAACAGTCAATGTTATTTGAGCTGCTATAAATAGAAAGCTGATTTAAACCCTAATACACTCATCTAAAGCAGTATGTCCAGATTCTGCCCAAATCTCTATCTCCTCTAAACCTAATATCTCAAATTAAAATTTTAAAAGCAAATTGAAGGAGAAATCAAGTGAAGGGAAGAAGTAACATCTTGAAGGAAGGTCGATTTTATGCAAATTAAAGAGGGATAGCTTTTTAGAGGTGAGTGGGTTCATAATTAATTTTGAGATTTACATATAATTGATTTTGTTATAACCTATTTGATCTAGAAATTGTTTTAATTTAGATTAGTAATATTGTTTATTTAGATTGGGGATTTCACAGTAATTATTACTCATATGAATATGATTCCCTTCTTTTAATCTTGATTCAGTTACTATAAATTTGTTGGATAAGAATTGATTCGAGTTGAATACACCCTTTTTGTCAAATTAAACATGAATTGGTATAACCCTATTGATGCTAATCCTAACTTAAGTTGATTTACAAAATTGTATATGTAATTGTATTTGAAATCGAACATATAGTTTTGGGTGATTATGAATTTTAGAATTACAAATTTTGGTTCATTATATTTGACAGTTTACTGTAATTAAAAGTTTCTAATTAACAGAGAAGAGGACGAACAAAATATATGAAAAATAAATAAAACACTATGACCGGTCGACGGGCTCATTAGAGCCAATCGACAGTAAGCGAGACGATCGACAATAAGTGATCGAGTGCTCCAGTGAGCAGCGGTCGACCAATTATGAATGTTGGGCACAGTATGAACCTCGACCAAAAGCCTAAGGTATTTATTTTATTGTATATATAGTTATATATGGATGGTAGTATAAATAGGGAAAATAGCTCCCTAGGTTTGCGATTCTTAGACGCTGCGGAACTGGATAGATTTATGCACAAGCAATAAGGCCTATGCACTATTTATTCAGCGAGGTCGATTTTCGACTAAGGCGATTCTATCGCAAATTGCACTCATTGAAAGTTCTACGGTGTACAGGCACACTGATGAAGATGCTTGGAGAAGTGTGTGGGTCGGCACTAATGGGAGTTCCCTAGTATGCCTTGTTGCGCAGAAGCGATACTGCATTGTTGATGGATCCCAGCGTGGTGCGATAAGAGGTGGATATAGATGCAACATACATCTTCGACGCGAGTCAACATTGCGGGCTCCTTCTTAATGCGTAAATATCATACGGGGTAGTCATGATTTGGAAAATGTAGTCCTAAAGTTGAAGTTGTAGGTAACCCTATGTTGGAATAGTTCCAGTAGCTTGTAGTCGATCCATAGTTGTATGAGGTTCAATTAGTTGTTCGACCCTTAATATAAGCCTTAACAAGATGTTAGTGTAGGTGTGTTCAAAGCTATATCCCTTAGATAAATGAAATTAGTAATTCATAGACACAAGGACACCCTAGGTCACATAGAGTATTAATGAAGTTAATTACATGTGATCAACAAATATTAATGATGTAACTCACTCATCAGACTTTTGTCCGACCCACTCCTTTCCTTTGTTTTCCCCCACCATAGGAGGACATGGAAGCAGGTGACATGCCTAGATATTAGTACGTGGAGAGGCAAGCTTGGCATTTGGAGTTGCTATTTATTGTCCATTACTCTCCATATAACTATTTAGCATATTTAGTACTTATCAGACTATATGTATATTTCTGTAACTCTAGATTATGACTACATATAATTTTCTGACTGTGTTTTCTGAGATATTTTCTGTATTAGTATTTTGTTGCCTTTCGCTGTGAGATCTGAAAGTATAGAATGTCTTAGATTTTATCTGCATATTCTTAGTCTTTGTAATGTTTAAAAACCCCGATAGCTCGTACTTCTTGGCAATGACGCGTGTCCAAAAGTCTCCATATTTGGATCGGTGTGTCGGAAGGTGCGAGTCGTCACAAAATTAGCCCAAGTCCCAATTCAAATTGGGCATTTTTTGTTATGGGCAACCTTTGGGCTCACTTCATTTTTAAGGCTAGGACGATAACAAAGGGGGATAGGGTAGTTGATTACCCATACCCAAGCCTAGACATTACTATTCTAGACACCCTACCAAATTGGTAAGCCTAATTGGTTAGCTCTAACGGGACTAATTTAGACATATAGACTATTTGTCACTGATATCATTGTTGGAACCGGGCCAGTCAAAAAAGGGTAAAATAGGTAGATTTCAAAAAAAAATCTTATTTGGATATATTGGACCTGTGAAGTTAAGAGATTTTAGATCCAATCTAAAAAGTATTTTAAATAAAATCCTTTATTTTATTTTATTTGTTTGAAAGAGTTTAAATCTGATATAAATTTAAATGTATGAGTCTATCAAATACACCAATGTGCGTAGTTGTTACTAATTAAAATTAAGTTAAGAAGGAAACCTTTCGTTTCCCTCTCTAAAACCTATGCAATCAATCAATGGAAGAAATAACTTTAATTTGAGAGAGAAACCTTCCATTTCTTTCTCTTTGATTAGATTAATGATTCATTAAATGTATTGATGATCAATTTAAACATGGCAAGAAATGAATCAAAATATACTAATAATATATATTGTGTAAGTGCAACATATAAGAATATATGTATAGTTAATGCATATGTATGTAAGTATTATGATTTACACTGTAATAGACCCATTTCCCCTTTACATATGCCTTTGTCGTCCATGATTTCGGTTTAGTGTGTGTATCTATGTGTGTGTGTCTACACACACACACACACACACTCTAAAGACACATTAGACAACTTTATGTAATTAAAATCTAAATTTGACATTAATAAATTTGGTTTCAATTAAAGAGAGGTTTGACATAAAAGGTTGTATAATTATATAAAATCTTATTTTTAAATTTGAGTTAAAACAACATATGTATAATTCTATGTATTTATGCAAAATTGCAATTTAACATATTATATTTAAAATAACATATATTTGTTAATATTGTATTTATACAACACACACACACACAGATATATATATATATATGTGTGTGTGTGTATGTATATAAACATGTATGTAAATAAGTTAGATTTAAAAGTAAACAGTTTAGGATAAGTTTTAATTTAGAAATGAAGATAGAGTTTAGGAAAGTTTTTTCTAAAACAATAAATTTAGACAAGGAACAAATATTTAAAATTTGCACAAAGTCCACATATAAAGTCTAGACCCAAAATCTTTCATTCTTGTATGAATAATATTCAAATGTATCCAAAAGTTAATCATAATAATAATTGTAGAAATTAATCTTCAAGGAATAATAAATAGTTAGCACAAACATTTCATTTATAATTGTGTATATAAATTTCAAAAAAGCATAAAATTTTTCTAAATCAAAATTAACTTTCAAATTTCCATTGTTTGAAACAAAAACACCAAAATAGAAGAAAACGAATTGGACGAATTAGGCATGTGTAAATGCGTTATATGAGCAAATAGATCTAAACATTACATAGAATAATAACAAAGAAGCAAAGGTGGTGAAGAACCCAATAAAATCAATTAGAAATAAACATGTATAATAGAGGGATGAAGAGCAAATGTAGATCTGAAATAAAATAGTAGAATTGTCACATAATCTATTGAGATGAAAAAGAATTTCAAAAGGATCAATTGAAGATACGATAAATATTACAAAATCCAAACATATGAACAATAAAACTTAAATAAATAAATTGAAGAATTACCTTGAATGTTGCCTATGGAACACACCTTAAAACTATGAATAAAAAAATTCCAAGATTTTGTTGAATCAATCTCCCGATCTTGCAGGAACCAAGATATAAGAACCACGTATTGTTATGAATTTATTTGATATTTGATTTTGGAATTTTTTATCCTTTTCCCCGATGAAATTTCGGCTGTGACATAATAGGCAAGGTAGAGAAAAAGTCTGAATGAAAGAAATGACATACATGAGGTAATAAAGATTATTATAGATGGGGTATCTTTTTATTTCATTAATTTCTTCTTTTCCCCTTCATTTTAAAATTTCAAAACTTCTCCTCACCACCGTTATGGCTGACCATATCAAGGAGGTAATGGGCCTCAAAAAAATTTCCAAACCTGTTTAGTATTTAATCCATTTAATTCTAATTTAAATACTTTACCGATATCGTATACCAATACGCACGCTTATAACTTTTATTTACGCACTTTATCAAATACTAATTGTATATTAACAAATAAATTAAAATTTTAATAAATAATATTTCAACAATATTAATTAATTTAATTAACTTAAAAACCCACTTAATATTTATTCTATTTAAATCCTATATAATATTCTACCAACATCGTATATCCGTACGTACATTTATAACTTTTATATACATACTTTATTAAATACTAATGGTATTTAAACAAGTCAAATAAAATTTAATAATTATTATAAATAAATATTAATTAATTTTATTAACTTACAACAATTTTAAATTAATTAAATCGTGTGGTTCATTCGGAGTATTCATTATTTCAATTGTGCGACTCAAAGGTGTGTAATTTTAGTCATCGATTAATTATCGAACAATTTGAATATTAACATTCACCCAACACCATAACTAGTGGTGTGATTTTTTGGGCGAATTTTATCGCTTACACATCATAAATAAATCCAATTTTATTTATTATGAGCAGTACCTGTAGTAACGATTATTTACACCAATTCTCTTTGTCAACACTATATCATATTAGGACTTATCAAATTTTGGTTTTGGTTAAAATTCCAATATCATCCATATTCAACTTTGTAATTCTAAACACAAATCATTGATTTAATAACATTATTATTAACCATAATGCTCTGGTCAGAGACTTTGATTTTGAGTTGACTACAGTAGACTGTAATACTAACCCCATATAATCGAGGAGACGAATCCTTAATTGAATAGTTTTTCACTTCCAATACTTTAACTCAGTCCCAACTATAGTCGTTTGATGGACCTTATGCTAAGATTTAAGTATAATCAAAATGGAGTGTCCACATTGTAGTTCTATAGTATTCTCAAGTCGAGGTAACTATCCAACATCATTATTTTGAGATTCTCTATTTGAGCTTAGTTAAATTAATCAACAGAAAACTCTTGAGTGAGTCATTCCATAGTTATCCAAAAACTATTAGTACGTAACCCCTTGGTGCCTCCAATAGCATGAGTAATACACTGATCAATATTTGGAGAGCGTTATGTACCCTAGTTTCAACGGATATATTGATATCTTGTCTCGATACATCTTGAATAGGAATATTTGAAAATTATGTTTATTTTATTGTGATGAATCACTCATGATTACAACATATTGTAACTACTATAACAAAACATACCATTTATGGATACTCTTTTTTAATTATAATTTTAATTAAATAATTACTATAACACGTTATATCAAGTATTAATAGAAAGAAAATACCTTTTGTTTTGAACAAGATTGGTTATCGAGTAAGATATATGTAATACATTACATAATTGCCCTAGGGCATACCCCTAACTCTATCATATATGTATGTATGTATATCAAAGTTATAAAACATGAAAGCATACATGAGGCCTTCTTTTGCTCGCGAGGTGAGGTGGTAGCCCCAAAACATTGAGGAGTAATTTTTTTGAAGGGCATTTATGGTAATGGTAACCGTTACTGATACAAGAAATCGTTATCGTATCGATACTATTGGTTAGTCAAAAATAACTTCCAATACTTTCCATTACCATTGGTAAAACAATGGCAGGTATATCAATAAAACGGTATATCGTCGGAAATGAAAATTTTACACGTACATGAAACATTAAAAATTTATATCATTGGAATTTCGATAATGAGAAATATGTAAATATTTTATTCCTAATTCTTACTCCACTAATAGTTTTACAACATTATGACTTATTCTTTTATCATAGAAAATTTTCTTAGCTCATTACAAATTATTTAAAATAATGTGTGATAGCACTTTAATATTTCTGACTTTGAACTTAATAAAAGTAAAAAAACATCATCTTAAATAATACTACAAATATCTTCTTAAAAGCGTATACATATTTAAAAGTATATGTGTTTTGGTTTAATTTAAATAGGGACAGAAATAATATGATTGGTAAGTTTATCATTACCACTAGTTTTGATGTTTCTTTATCGCTATATTTATCATTTATAATGATAAATTTACCTTCACCATCCCGATAACATTAGTATACTGATCTTACTAAACCTTTGTTACTAATTGTTTGGAACTGATATGATAATGGTAAATACTATTACCATAACAGCCTATGTATTCAAGGGAAACAGGCATAAATTATTATTCTTTTATTATTATGAATGTTTTATTGATAAATAAATGTTTACAATTAATCATATAAAACTATAAATAAATAACAATATAAACACCTATCTTTAAAGAGTTCAACCCTAATCATTTTTTATTTTATTCATTCATAAGAGTATAAATAATTAAGACTATAAATAAATAAAATTTAAGCACTTGATAATATATATATATAAATGATTTATTCAAACCTTATTACTATGTTCAAAGAATTTGTATTTAGTTTTCAGCTTACGACGATATGTATTTTTTTACTTCTTCCTCTATTTGTCTTTAATTTTTTTTCTAAATTTTTAAAAATGAACATTGATTGATTTTATTGAAATCGACGTCTATTACAAGTAATAAGAAATCATGAAGTTATTATTTTATTTATTGTTATTATTTTATTTATTCTCCTATCTACTAATTTAAATAAACCCACAAAATCTATTCGAATGTTCAGTGATGGCAATTCAAAAATTTTCTTTAAATAGCAATTAGGAAAATTCATTACAAAGCTCTCAATCATTGTCTCAAAAACGATCTCAATCATATTGATACTAAATTTGAAAAGTAAAAAAATAATTACTTTCATTTTCTTAAATTTAATTCTTTTTACTTACCATTAAATAATTGAAGTTTAATAACTTCTGGTTGTATTAATATTTACGATTAGGGGTAAAAGTTTCATCAAATCGCACGTCTCAATAGTTTGAGGCATGCGCGGCATACTTTTTACATGCCTCATATGCTTTAAATTTCTGTAGCATAAGCCTCAAAGGAGAAAAGCTTTTGTGAAAAAGCCTCAATGCATTTTATCTCTCTTTTCCTTGAGACCCTCCTTGAGATGAGTATCGAGGCTTGTTATTTAGAACAATGATGTATATTTAAACATACTAAAGTTGTAAATCTGTTTGGCCAATTAAATAACTATCAGTTTGAATTTTAAACTTATATTTTAATATGTATATATTAGATGTTTTATTTTAAATATCCAAAAAAAAATTTGTTTTCGACGAACATCAGTGTACATATTATATATATGTATGTATGTTTATGTATATGTATGTATGTATGTATGTATGTATGTTTTATGTATGTATATGTATGTATGTATGTATTATTTTGAAATAATTTGTTTAATTTTAACCCTTCATGAATACATGTTGCCAACGAACATACGAAGTTCAAATATCCAATTAAACACAAAAATAAAGTAAACAAAATTTTCTTTTAAATTTATATAATCAAACTAAAATTAAAATAATTTAAAATTTAAATACCTAAACTCTCCTTATATAAAAAAGTTAAGTATGATTTAGTGAAACAAAATTATCCATGGTAACATAAGCTAAAGATCTAGTGTAATAATTAATTGTTTGCATCAGAAATAACCAAACATCTCATAATAAAGATCTAATAGTGCCTAGGATCATGAGTGTGATCCTAGTGTGGTTTCTAGGAGATTAGACCTTTGTTCCACATATGTTTTAAGTTCTTACTCTAATTCAGATCATTAATCATAGACAAATATACTAGAAATCGGAAAATAAAGTGCAGAAAAAGTTAATGACACATAGAATATTTATAGTTGTTCAGCAATTTTTGATCTGCTATATGTATTATTATGATTCTTTAATTTAAAAAATCTATTGTTTGCAATACTTCATGTCAAAATCCCGGTTGAAGTAGAAAATAAGGTAGGCCTAGTTTTGGGTCTGCAGTTGCATTTCTAGATGGTTGCTTGTTGCCCGGTATTACCCCAAGTGCTATTAGGTTTTGTTTGGCAAGGTGTGTGGGTTCCCAATAAAATCTACCTTGTACAAGTATGCTAGTTTTTTTATAGGTGTAAAATATTCTAATTCGGCATATTATGTTAGACAAATTTTGGTCATCAAATTCTATTAGGTAGATTCTGGTCGGTTATTTCTGCTCGGTATATTTTTGATTTGTACGATTATGTTCGATACCTAACAAAATCATCAAAGTTGAATTGTGTTTTCTTTGTGCCATAACTTCTTCATTTTAAGTCGAAATTGAGACAAACTAAATGGATAGATTTGCACCATTAATCAGAATGCTCTAGTGTCTTAGGATGTTCCATTTGGATAACATAGCTAGATCTCTCCAATTTGGACCCAATCCTGTTAGATAGAGGACAAATTTAAAATGACCATATCTTATAATTTATAGCTTGGATTATGATGCAATATCGAAGGTGCATTACTTGACCCTAAGCATATTTTCCAACTGTTTAAGTCTATTCCTAGATTATCCAAAATTTCTCCTTAAGATTACTAGAAGGAATTTTTGAAATTGACTCTTTTTGCCCCGTTGGCAATTCATCATATCCAATAGTAGTAACAAATATCATTATTGATGAGTTTCTATAGTAGTTAGGGGCGAAAGTATCAATAATGCACAAATAATTTTCAAATCATGAGGAAATATACATTGTTGGAAAAAAATTGTGCCTACTTTTAGTTGTTAACAATAGTGGACATGTGGGATCTACAGGTTAAATTGCTAGAAATATATGGAATCTATTTCGTACATGAAATCATTTTATAGACAATGATTGGAAAATAGTAGCAAGTTAAATATGGAAGCAATATAGTAAAACCTGTATATTTTTGTAGGTCCTTTTGCATTGTTATATCTTTTCTTTGGATCATTCTAATAAACATGAAAAATAGATAAATCCATTTTATCGCGTGGGCTATAACTTGATTCAGAATCTTTGAGAAGTATGGTTGATAAAGAAAAAAGAAGGTAGTGAATTTGTCAATATAATTTACCAAGAAATAAATTTAATGAAATGCTAAAGTTGCAATTAGAATAGTATATATGTACAAAAATAAATAAATATCTAATGGTTGCTAAAAAATAAAGCTCTAATCTATGTGTATAGCACTAGTATAATAATAATAGCTTAATCACATTGACTGATGATGTGATAATCTATTGTTATTTTCTTCAATATTTTTTTACATTTCTTTATAGATAGTTAGATACTAAAGGTCATGAGTTTGAGTCTCACTAATGTTATTTTACTATATTTTCATCTTTTATTATTTATTATATTTATCTATGTGTTAAATTATAATAAACATAAATACTTATAATTCGCCATCTTCTTAATTTTCTCCTTTTAGTTGACATTGAATGTCTCTTATAATTTAGCATTCCTATTAAAATAAGTCTTCTTACATCGATGCTTAAGTGGTGTAATATTTTTAATACTTCTAACAGTGTTACAAACATTCATAAAATTAGTAAGTATTTAAAATATCTTCATCATCAATATTTATTACCTAGCATTTTACTCAAGCAACATTTCGATGGAATTGGACGATGGAATGATGAAGGAATGGACTTTGGACTTGTAGACGGTCAACTACAAGCGTAAAGGAGGAAATGGAGCAAAATTGTACAAGTACATAGATCGGTACCGAATAATGGATGGATCGATACCGATTCCCCAAAGTGTTCAACTTGCCTCTGGAACTTAAGTGCAGTAGATTTCTAGCCAAAGTGAAGATCAATAAGGGTGCCATCCTAAAGAGCATTTTACCACTCAAACTCAAACGCAATGAAGAATAAGGAAAGTATGAGCAAAAGTACAAGTTTTAGGCCAAGGGCATGGATCAGCACCAATCCATGGATGGATTGGTGCCAATCCATCTTGTCTCAAAATTTGGTCCATATTTGCCTTTTCTCTTTCCTATTCTATTAGATCCGATTGATTAGCAAATTCAAAAGATATTTAATGAATATATAAAGTCCAAATAGCCTAATTCAGCTATAAATAGGAGGCTATCCCCATTAAAGAGAGGACTTTTGATCTTTACTTGCTTTAACTAGGGGAAGCTCTACCATTTTTGTACATTGAGATAGAAATTTGAGAATCCATGAAAAAGTTGGTAGATCTAATGAAAATAAAGCAATAAAGTCGATAAAGTGGACTTGGGCCAGAGAATTGCCAAACAACTATTAAAAGATTGTGTCTTTTATCTCTTATTGCTCACTATATTTCATTTTATTTTCAATATTCTATCGCTTGGGGTGTTAAGCCAAAATATTGGCTAACATTTTTTGGTGCTTTCACCGAGAAATAAAAGTTCATGCCGAATATCAATTTGCTACTAGGATCTGAAAATATCTCAAAAGGGATCTAACAGTAATAGGACTAAAGAAGAATCTAAAGTAGGTTTATCATTGAACAAGAATTCGATGGAGTACACAATAAAAGGAGTGAATAAACTACTTAGACTCTACTAGATTTGATGACAAGGGAAGAATTAGATGGACCGGTAGCTGTTGTGAATCAAAAATATGGAAGCAACACATTTAGCTATCATGGCAGAATTGATGAAATAATTTGCATTGATAGGGAAACCTTTAAAATGAGAAGGATCTGACCCTATAGATCTTGGAGGCATAGGAAATTATCTGGCTAGCTTGGATAAAGAAAGTTCTACTAATAGGTACAGACCAAGGAAGGAACCAGTTGAAGATGGAAATGCAAACGTTGGAAGAAATATGCAGAATGAATTAGAATAGACAAACATGCTCCTAAATGGATCAGTAATGATCTATCATGGATCGGGGCCGATCCATCAACGAAGAAGAATGATAGAGGAAATGTTTTTGGTGGTGCTAGTGAAGGTAAAATTTGAGTTATGAGTACCATAGGTGGAAGAATTGGAAGAAATTATGAGAGAAACACTCATAGAAGGAGTAATTTTAGAGGATGAAGCGTTGATTTTCATCATAAGAGACCAAAAAGATGGACTGCCCGGAGCCAGGGAGACTTAGGCATCATGATTATAGCCATGACCAGTCGATAGTAGCTGTAATAACCACTCATGGAACTAAACACACGGCGATGCATGTGATGTCCACCATTTCGGGAGAAATCAAGATATTAACAAGATGGTTGCCAAATCAATCTAGCTATTGCTTTAGAAGGAAAAAATAAGAGGATAATTGGGAGACCACCTTTATTTGGAATCTTATCACTATGGTGGAGTAGCCAAGAAAGTTTGTGATGTCGATAATACTGAGTTACAACAAATTGACGGATCCTCTACAGCGCCTACTAAAATATAATGGGCACATAGATGGTGCCATGGACAATGGTTATGTGAAGGGTGGATGTTTCTCATTGTTTTGGGAAGGAATAGCAATGATGTGGTTCTATAGGCTGAAACTAAGTTCCACTTCATTATACGACAAAAGAGAAAATAATTTTTAGAGTTAATTTCGGGTTCGCTTCATGCAACCTAAGGGTGCATCGTCATTAGCGAACATCCATCGGAGGAATGGAGAAACATTGAAGGATTATTTGAAGAGATTCACATGTTTGTGATTGAAGTGAAAAATTCGAAGGATAGTTTGGTAATGATGGTAATAGTTGGCAGAGTTGATAGTGAGTCCAATTTTGGGAAGTGGTTCATAATGAAGAAGCCAGACATGTTAAAGGATTTTTATAGAAAGATAATCCAATTTATGTGCTTGGAAGAGGCAAACATGGAGAAGAGGTTGAACGCTAGTGATCAGACTGGACCAAGCAACATGGTGAAGAGTAACGAGGCTGTTATGCAAGATGGTAATACTAGGAATAATAATAACAGTGATAATAAGAGGAAAAATAATAATATTGGGGGAAATAAGTAGGACCTAGAAAACATTTTCAGTTCAATCGAATTAGAAAGTATAAGGAGTCGAATGACTTTGTAGAGAATATCAACTTTACGACTCAAATCACAATTAGATACAGAAAGCCTGCTCTGAGAGAGGCTACCGAAGAAGAAAAGCGCTCTTGGAAGTATTGTCGATTCCATGAGACATATGGAAATAATACCAATGAGTGTAGAAATTTGAAGGATACGATGGAGGAGTTGATAAGGAAGAAGAAACATCAATGGTATGTCAGGAATCCGTAAGAAGGTGAGTAGAGGTACAATCAAATCCCGAGAGAGCAACCTTCAGGTGATATGGAAAGGACTAATGGAGAGGGTTTGAGATCACCTAGATGTGAATAGGTGATCAATATGATAACTAAAGTTTCGCACCATGTGAAAAAGAGTTGGAACGAATTGGAATGCTATGGGAGTTCCTTGAAGAATGCACTATAAGAAATGTGCTACGCGAGCGAGAATGGCATTCCCGTTAAGATGCAAAGGAGGATAGGTGATGACAACATCATCAAAAACAAGGATGTTGATGCGGTCGAAGCTCCAACCATTGATCTGATGGTGATTACGGCTGTGATTAGGCCAGTGAAAGTTTGCTAATTGCTGTTTGACAGCGGAAGCTCGATGAATATTCCATTTAAATGAGCATTTGAAAAAATGCAATTGGATAATAAGGATTTATTGCCCAGTGAATCTCGTATTTAGGGATTTTCCAGAGTGGCAACATATTTGATTAGATGTATAAAGCTGACGGTGTTGCTAAGAGAGAAACGCCATAGGGTGATGCAGGTACAGAACTTTCTTGTAGTGGATGAATATTCTACTTATAACGCCTTTTGGGCCGGTAGACCCTTGTTGACTTTCGAATTGCTCTTGCTCTAAGGTGTTTAACCATGAAATTTCCTATGGACAACGAAGTCTGAGTATCCAATGAGATCAAAGTACTAGGAGAGAATGCAACGTTGTGGAATTGTGGGAAGCAAGAAGTGGAGAGAAAGGAAAGAATGTGAGAAGGCTCTCTACATTAAAACCCAAAATGCATGGAAATTACCATTCGAGCCTCAGCTCTGGTCCACTAGCGATCATTTTAAAGCTATGGACCCACATGGAGTTGGGAGAGGCGAGGGCAGGACCAGTGGAGCAATTGGATGCGACTCAAGTGGACAAAGATGATCCAACAAATATTGTCAAAATTGAGTCTCAACTCAGCATGAAAAAGGAACTAGCTGGTTTTTGAGAGAGAACCAAGATGTGAACTTATTCTAACATGTGTGGGATTTCCCTTGAAGTTGTGCGCCACACATTGAATGTCAAACTAGCATTCATTTTTCTATAAAACAGAAGAGAGGCAACATGGAACTAGAGAGATCCACTATGTTGAAGATGGAAGTGAATAAGTTGTTTTTGGAGAAAGACGGGTGAGTAGCGTGACACTACACAGCCGATTAGAAGCATATATGATATAATATTGTTTCGATCAACAGGCTTGATCGATGGCATGTAGAGAAAGAACAGAAACTACATAAACATTCGGCATAGATAGTACAAGTAAGTGCAAGAATATAAACAAGGGTACCAAAACAAAATAACAAAAAGGAAGATAGAGACCTGAAAGAAACAAGTTACTTCCAACGGTTCGCAGCTATGGCCTAAACTGCTGGCCAGGGAGGTACGCCGAAGTGCTTCCTTGTGTTCGGTTGGCGATATACTACTCTGTGGGAGACGAAGTCTGAAAGGTGCAGATAAGCTTCGACCTGTAAAAGTGGTGAATAGATGAGTTATACGTCTGCATATGCCTTCGAAGTGATATTTCGGTTTATTAAACACGTGTGCATTGCGTTCTTTCCATATGCACCAACAGAAGAGAGCGATGAAGACATCCAGGAGGAGATTAGGGGAGTTATATTGCCAGTGATCAAATATGAAGGGCGGATCAGGGATATGGCCAAGGAGGTGAGCACTGGTTGCAACCCAGATCGAGTATGCAAAGTCACATTCACGAAACAAGTGAGGAATATCTTCAATGTGATTGGAGCAAAAGACACAAGTCGGGTCAACCGGGATATGTAGACGGATGAGTCTCTCTTTAGTGTTGATTCGATCATGAGCAAGACACCACAGGAAGAAGGCGATACGCGGCGGAAAAGGGCATTTCCAGAGTCTGGGGAAGGCAAAGAAGCAGCCAGGGTTAGTGAGGTGGGAGTAACAGGAGGCGACGGAGAAGCCCTTAGCAGGTGCAGGGGCCCAGACTATACGATCCGGCAAGGTGGTGAACCGAAGAGAATGAAGCAGATTGGACGCGGTGATAAGGTCACAGAAGGTGTCAGCGTCGAAGAGGGAAGAAGGGCAAAGGAAGTCAGGACCGAGGTTGACACTGTCTCTAACCGAAATTGAAGGGGTACACGAGTGGGAGAAAAGGTGGGGCAAAGATTTGGCGAGGGGAAGTTGATTATGCCAGGTATCTAACCAAAAAACACAGTTGTTACCATTTTCGATGACTACATGAAAAAGAGGTCTGACACGGGGAAGGGTTTGGAGCACTCCAGCCCAGAACGGAGAAGGTCTACATCGCGGTGGGAAGTGCAGGGCGCGGTGGAGGTTTGAGCGGTAATGAAGCGAGAGAATCCAATCTTTCCATAGAAAATTGCCAGGGGAGAGTAGTATCCAAAGCCATTTCGTGAGGAGCGCGGAGTTAAAGGCTCTGAGGTTGGTGATACCTAGACCGCCCTGATCTTGATGCAAACAGGCGGTACTCCAATTAACAAGCCTTTTGACACCACCGCCATTCCAAAGGAAGGTACTTCTAATAGTATCAATTCTGTTAATCACCCAGGAAGGAAGTTTGTGGAAGGACATCCAATAAGATGGGATGGCTGATAAGACAGGTTTGACAAGGACGAGGCGACCGGCTGCGGAGAGTGAATGGGCCTTCCAACTCTGAAGTCTGGATTCGATCCTGGAGATAAGTGGGGACCAGTCTGACCTAAGAAGCTTGGTGGGACGAAGGGAGATGCCAAGGTAAGATAAAGGGAAATCGGAAAGGTTACAGTTAAGCAACGATGAAAAGGATGGACCAAGATGATTCGAGTTACCTAACATGATGACGGTGCTCTTGTTAAAGTTGATGGAAAGGTCGGATATGAGCTCGAATGAGTAGAGAGCCACTTTCAGGCAATGGATGTAGTTGATCTGGGGTGAGGCAAAAAGTATTGTGTCATCAGCGAATTGCAAGTTGGAAACTGCTAGGGAGGAATCTGGGAGCTTAATGTCGGAGAAGAGGTTGTTGGATATGGCTAGTTTGATCATTCTGTTAAAAACGTCGGTAACTAAGACGGAAATAAGTGGCGAGAGAGGATCACCTTGTCTCAGGCCACGAGCTGACTTGATATGGCCCCCTAAAACACCGTTGATCGAGATAGAGGAGAGGCTTGAGTTAAGAATATGTTTGATCCAGTTGCACCATCTGGGGGGAAAGCCTCTATGTTTCATGAGAACAAGAATGAAATTAAAATTTACCGAATCAAATGCTTTAGAAAAATCAAGCTTCAATAAAACTCATGGGATCAACGTTTGTTGGCAAAAGGAAATGATTTCTTGAGTTGTTGCTACACAGTCCATGATGTTTCTACCAAGAATAAAAGCTGACTGCTCTACACTGACCAGGGGGGGCAATAACTGCTTGATGGCGGTTGGCAAAGACCTTAGTAATGATTTTAAAAGTTGTGTTGAGAAGGCTAATGGGACGGAAGGAGGAGAGGGAGTTAGCGCCTGGGGATTTAGGAAGGAGGATGATGTTTGCATAGTTCAATCTGGATATGGCTGAGGGATCGGATTGGAATTCAGCATACAAATCTAAAATATCGGTTTTTACAGTTTCCCAGAAATGCTTGAAAAAAAGTGGGCCGAAACCATCTGGGTCGGGAGCTTTATCATCAGACATGCCTTTCAAAGCGGCCCAAATCTCATCTTCAGTGAATGGATGATCGATGGGGATGAGGGAGGGGGTTGGATAAAGGAGGGACCAATCAATGTTGGGGAGAGCTGGGGATTGTTTGCCTAAGATGCTTCGGTAGTAGTCTGTAAACAGGCGGAGATGATCGCAGAGGTCAGTGTAGGAAGTGTTATTGTGGGATATTTCAGAGATTAAAGTGGATCTGTGGCGGTGGAAGAAAGAGGTGTTTTTGTCCCCTTCCTCCAACCATTTAGCTTTGGATCGTTGTTTCCAGCCTATCTCTTCTTATTTTATGAGTCTATCCAAATCTGATTCTAGATCTCTCAGGCGAATCAGTTCAATATCTGAAAGCGGTCGAGATTCCTCAAGGATGTTGAGATCTAAAATCTCGTCTTGGGTTGATGAGATACGCGGGCGAAGGGACCCCCAAACGAATTTGGCCTAAGGTTTGATAATTTTCCTAAGGGAGCGGAGTTTGAAAACAATTCTGGCGGAAGCTGATTGGATTAGCGTGGGTTGGGACCAAACTTGTTTGATGAAATTGTCGAAGGATGGCTCCAGAAGCCATAGACGCTCAAATCTGAAAGGGCGCTTGATGTTGGGCAAAGATCCGGTGCCCAAAATGAGGGGGAAATGATCAGAGATGGTCGTGGCGAGGCCAGAGACCGAGGAAAGGGGGTGGAGGTCATCCCAGGCTGCATTGAAGAGAAATCTGTCTAGTTTTGCTAAGGCAGGATCAGCTCTACGGTTTGACCAGGTGAAGAGGCGATTGCAGATGGGTGGGTCTATGAGGGAGCATGCATTGATGAAGGAGTTGAAAGAGTCGGAATCTTGCGAGTTGCTGCCGGAATTTCGCTCCTCGGAGGATCTAGTGGTGTTAAAGTCTCCTCCGACTATCCAAGGTCCATTAAGATAGGAGGCAAAGGTTAAACAGTTGGCCCAGAGTTCATTTCTCTCTTGAATGCTTTGGGGACCATAGATATTTGTGAAAAAGTAGATTGTACTAGACTGTATATGGCGGAGTGTTACGTGTAAGGCGGATGGGTGAGCAGTGGTATGACAATGGGACCATACAGCTTCGTTCCAAGCAGTGATGATACCTCCTCTGGAACCATCAGCATTAATGTGAGCCCAACCCATTAGAGTGGGCCCCCATGTGCCTAATGAAGGTTTGGGGCGGGTCTATCAACTTAGATTCTTGTAAAAAATAATGTCAGCTTTATGAGGGGTTAAAATAAGGCTGATTGCATGCCTTTTAGATGGGTCCCCCAAACCCCTTACATTCCATGTCATTAGTTTCATTGGGAAAGGGACAAACGCTCTGATTCTAGTGCTTGCATGGTTGTGTAGTGTTCATCACTCAAACTCACACCCATGCAACGTGCCATTTTTTAATTTAGACTTTTATTGGCTGAGGAAAAAACAACAGTTTTATAAAAACTACCAGGGAGAGAAGCTGCTCTGTTGAGTCTGGAGCTTCGGCGAACAATAGCTGGAGTGATCTTAGGAGACCTTTGGCTAGGCAACGGTGGAAGTAGAGAAGCTACATGGACAATTGCTAGGGGGGTAGGCTCCATGGGTTGAGGGTGGAGTTGGTGTTGGAGGGGTGTGGAGAGGTCTAGATCACCAAGTGAGTCTCCACATGGTTCCTCTGGCCAAGCATCCCAGCGCTGAGGGCCCGCCACCTTCGGAGATGCGTCATGGATTTGGGCAGCCAGTGGAAGCTGTGGGGATATGGCAGGGTCATAAAACATAGCATCAACTCTGAATTCATCCGAGTCATCTGAGAGGATGGGTTCTTCAAAGCATCTAAAGTCTTGTTCATAATCAACGCCCAAGAACATCATTTCAGGCCTAGGAGTAGGGTGGGCGTGCTCCCATTTCTCCACTGAAAGAAGGTGCTCCCCATTATTCAAATGTATGACAAAAGAGCTGGGGGTGCTAACTCCGCTGAAAAATTGCATTTTTACATACATGAACCACTGGTCGAAGTTAGCCCATTCGCAGTCATCAAACGCGACGAAGCGACCCATAGGGCTTAGGGCATCTCTGACTGCATGCGAATTATTTCTAAGGAATTCGGGGAAGCCTCGAACCCGAGCCCATGTAGCCGGTTCAAGTTCAGGAGAGTGATGCTCAAGCTCTGACCATTGTTGCAAGTGGACAGAGCCGCCTGGCTTCGATAAAGTTCTCAGCTGAAGAGCTTGTTCACGGATCGAGAAGGAGGGACAACAAAAAATGAAGCTATTGTCGGAAAGGATCCAAAGCGGCCACTTGTGGTGGTGGAAGCTGCTCGAGAGGGTGAGGTGGAGAGATTCAATAGACTAGAATCCATCGACGATTGTGGCAATGAGGTAGAGGGAAGAATCAGCCATTGAAAAAATTTGTGAGGAAGAAGGTTTAGATTGAGGGGGAAAATGTTTGGAATGAGATAAGGGGGGATCGAGGCGACTGTTGGTGTGATGTGTGCTGAGTGGTGCTTCGTTTCTTTGGAAGGTATGATGAGTGTGGGGTCCTCTCTGCGTGATCAGAGCTGCTTTTGAATTTTTTTTTAGTGGAAGTGGCAGGGTCATTTTTCTGAGCTGAAAAGGCATTGTTTGTTTTATTGGGACAATGCAAGTGTGCATGTCCAAAAGAGCCGCATAGATAGCAGATCTTTGAGTCCCTGCAATCTCTTGCCACGTGTCCCAGACTAGCACACCTGAGACAGCGGCCTTTCAGCTTTAGAAAATCAATAGTGGAGCGAGCATTTTTGAAATCTGGCAGAATACGTCGACGACGCTGGAAGCGAGGGGGGTTGGATGAAATCGGGGGGGTGGGGGTGGAGGTCACCACTTGAGGATAGGATTTCTTGGTGATGAAAGGAGGGGAAAGGGGATGGACAAAGGGGATCAGATGCAGGAGGCTTAGTGGTGACAGGACCGCGATAGCCGTTGGAAGCTGTACGAAAGGATGGTTTGGGCAGAAGCTAACAGGTGGAGGCCGGAGAGCTGAACATGGATTTGTATTTGTTAGGAACGAATGCAATGGGAGGTGGTGGAGGTGATGGCTTGAGGAGGGGACGGGATGAGGACGCCATAGAAGGGATTTGAATTTCCAGTTACGAAGTGGATAAGTTGTTGGAAAACAACTTTATATGAGAAGCACTATACCTTGAATCGGAAGCGAATCCCATGATAATTAGGAAGCTAATGGAAAGTGGAGAACATGCATTTATTATTCAGACTTGAATAAAGCATGTCCGAAGGAAAACTTTTCGCTTTTGCAGATTGACCAACTCGTGGATGGAACTGTCAGGCATGAACTACTATTATTTATGGATACGTATTCTGGCTACAATCAGATTACGATGCATGTACCAGATCAAGAGTATACAGGCTTTGTAATAGATTTGGGACTATATTGATACAAGGTAATGTCATTTTGTTTGAAGAACATTGAAGCTACTTATTAGCGTTTGGTCAACAAGATGATCTTGGAACAAATTGAACAGACAATAGAGGTCTCTGTGGATGATATACTGGTGAAGTCAAGGATATCAATGGACCAAATAGGAAATTTATCAGAATTTTTTGACGTGCTTTGAGTGTAAAAATAATATTGAATCCATTGAAATTTTCTTTCAATGTCGCATTTGAAATTTTCAGGGTTCATTGTGAATTCAAGCAGCGATGAAGCTAACCCAAAGCAAAATTGAGGCATTGGGACAAGTTACAGCACCATGAACTAGGAGCAAAAAGCAGAGCGTAAATGGCAAGTTTGCTGCTTTGAGTATATTCATCTAAAAAAGTAACTAAAAAGTGCATACCATTCTTTGATGCCATCAAGAAGGAAAAAGGAAAGTTTCGATGAACTGACGAATATGAAGTTGCTTTTCAATGGTAATGGAACATCTCGAAAAACCATCAATCCTATCATTACCTTTAAAAAGGGAAGATCTATATATTTACTTAGCAGTATCTACTCACACATTGAGTGTAGTATTAATGCATGAGGCAGAAAAAATCCAAAGGCCACTACATTACATAAGTAAACGGTTCGCTGGCATGGAAAAGCGTTACCCTAAATTGGAGAAGCTAGCCTATTATCGATTGATGGCATTGGGGAAGTTGTGACCATATTTCAGGCTTATCCAATAAGAGTGTTGACGGATCAACCTCTTAGACAAGTATTGCATTGCCCTGAGACTTCAGGACAATGATTGAATTTGAATATTGAGATGAGTCGATATGAAATAAGTTATCTCCAAGAATGGCGATTGATGGTCCGACTTTGGTGGACTTCATTATTGAATTTACTATCTGGGATAATGAAACAAAAGATTAGATGGTCAAGCTTTATGAGTAGAAATTTTACGTGGATGGAGCATCCAACGACCAAAATTCTAGAGCGGGAGTAGTCTTGGTTGCTTCGAAAGGTTGGAGGATCTTTTATGCATTGAAACTAGATTTATATGCTATAAATAATGAAGTGGCGTATGAGGCGTTAATTATGGGACTCAAGATTGTGAAGAAGTTCGAAGTATGGATGCCACACATTTTTAGTAACTCGCAACTAATAGTTTGTCAAGTAAAGAATGATTTTCTGCCTCCTACCTGTCAAAAGGTATTGAAACTACCGGATAAAACCAATCACTACACGATAACACTCATCCCCAAAGAGGAAAATTGAAATGTAGACTCATTAGCTAAGCTGACAAGCCCTAGAAATGTGCAGCTGTTAGGAATCATTATAGTAGAGGTATTGAAGTCTTTGAGCATCAATGAAAAATGGACATTGATTATATCTTAAAGGTCGAGGAGGAGTCGTGGATGACTCCACTCAAAGAATATCCGACTAAGGTAACTCTTTCGAAGGGTAGAAATGAATGACAATAAATCTTGCATAAAGTACCATGTTACATTATGCAAGATAGAGTAATATTTCAAAGGGGATTCTTAGCCCTCTTGCTAAAGTGTGTCGATAAGGATGAAGTGAAGAAAATCCCTGAGGATGTCCATCAAAGAAGTTGTGGTAATCACACTAGGGGGTAGAATTTGGCGAAAAAGGTGCTTTTCTATGAATATTTCTGGCCAACTGCCAATCTAAATGTAGTAGAATACTCAAGGAAACACAACAAGTATTAGAGATTTACAAAAATACCTAGATCCGCATCTAATGAGTTTACACAAATTGTTAGCCCGTGTTCATTTGCGGTTTGGGGAATTAACATTATTGGAGTGCTACCGATGGCCTAAGGAAGAGCAAGTCTACAATTGTAGCAGTGGACTATTTCACAAAATAGGTTGAGGTGGAGCAACTCATTAGTATCACTTTGGTGAAAGTGATTAACTTTGTAGTCGAGAACATTTCATGTAGATTCAGAGTGCAGTTGAAGATCATAACAGATAATGAAACACAATTCGAAAGCGCAGACTTTTGTGAATTCTATGCTCGATACTAAATTGAGAAGAATTCCTCGACAGTAGCACATTTATAGACAAATAGACAAGTGGAAGCACTAAATAAGATCATCAAAACCATCATCAAGAAGCGATTGAAATGAGCAAAGGGTAATTGTGTTGATGAGTTACCACTGGCTTTGTGGGCTTATCAGATGACCCAAAAATCTAAAACTAGACATACTCCATCCACATTGGCCTACTAGAATAATGTAATGATACCAATCAAGGCAGATATCCCTTCTCATTAGTGCATGTACTATGACCCTAAGATGTATGAGGAGATATTGCTAGCATCCCTCGATATGGTGAAGGAAAAGAGAGAAAATGAGAACTTATGGGTTGATGTAGCACCCCTACCACTATTCTTATACTATCCAAGAGTATTACTAGGTAATACTATCAGATAATGCAGAGAATAAGGCGATATGGGTACGCATATGAATATTCCCTTGGATCAACACCGGTACATTTCTCAAATATCAATACAACTTACCATATTCGTACTCGATCTCGGTACAAAGCAACAAATATGTGTGCATTCAGATAGAACAATACATAGTATATATAATAAATAACCAGGAGAACATAGAGACAGACGCAGAAATAATATATAATAGAAATGCATACATAGGTCCAAAGTACATGTTAAATATACACTAACTTCAAAACATCCAATACATAATCCAAATACATCACAACAATATACAATGACTTAATGTAGTAATATCCTTGCCTCCATCTAAGCTTAATATCCATAAACTGGTCATGTCATCCCCTGAACCTGAAATGTATCAGACTGATCCGAGTATTATAAATAACAAACGGGTTAGACTATATCTATATCTATAACGATAACAAATAATATAATGGCATAGGTAATATCATATATAATGTGAAAATATCATACATAATAAGATATAAGGTGAGACCGCCTATAGAATCATCCCATCAATTCCAGCATCATAAAAGTAACAAATATGAATCTAGCAGAATCCAAATCACATCAATAAACAAAGGCTATCTCTAAAATATCGAATCATCAAACGGTATGGATATAATGGGGACTAACTACACTTTAGACTCACCCAGTCTCTATTATAGCCAACTCATCATAGGAAGGAGACATTTATGGCAATCCACTACACACATACCCTGAACAAGACGGGAGACTGACAGCTGCCTACCGCATGCCTGCTCTAGGAACCCAGGTACACTCGCCAACCGCAGAGTAACCATCTATTCATATGGTCTTCAGTTACCTCGACGTACATCGTGACTCCATCCACCAATGAATCAACTACGATTAGTCTTGGTGACGACCATGCTTTTCCCAAATGGTGACATACTGCTGGCCTATGTGACACAAGGGACTACCAACTAATAATTGTGTGATGCACATCGAATATCATAAACAACAACGGGGTCACGGATTTGGGGCGCGACCACACGATTCGGCCGCCAGGGTGGATACTGGCTAATTTGGTTCACTTTTGAAAATAAAGAAAGTTGGACACGACCTAGATGGTCATATAGTAGTCATACCCAATTGCATCACATATCTCTAATAATAGGCCAACGCCCAGCTCTCATAAGTAAACACCTAACTTTATGATACTCCACACGGAGTATCATATATACACATGAGGATAATCTCCGTTTGAATGACATCTACTTACAAAGAATAATTAAACAAATAACATAACGGCGTCCCATACCATTGGAAGTTATTCGGATAATTATTCAATGTTCATAAACTACACTTGATCCATACTAGATATCTCTATACGACAAGTCCAATAAATAATCGAAAACGTAGTACTGAATCCCCCATCCCAAACGATATTACTAAATCATTTATTTAGATCTCTCGTTACATAGAATGAAATCTCACAAAATCAAGCAAAAGGATGTCATCATCTTATCATCATGAATCAAATCAATATCAATGGTGAATCATTCATGATATCGAAATCAATATAAGAAAATGAGAAATTATAAAATGTCGAAATCATACATAAACTCAAAATTTAATTCAGAAATGAAATAATAATAACAGTAAAGACTACGAAATTTACTTTGAACATTTAAATAAAATATATATATATATATATATAACATTCAAAATTCTTTAACAAATCAAATACAATTTATAGAAATTACTATATAATTTTGTATAACTAGATTCTATTTTGAAATAATTTATAACTTCCAATTTTTTTTACTTTTAGTTCATTCCATTAAACATAATTCAAATCCATCATTTTAAATTCAAAATATTTATAACTCAACCCATCAAATAATTTCAAACATTCAAATATAAATTAGGAAAGTGATTATATTAATAAATAAGAAATAAAACTCCTTAAATAAATTTATATTTTGAAAACAATAAGATCCTCTAAGATATATATAATGAATAACACACCCTTTTTATTTGTATATTCTTGTGATAAGATTTAAATACAAAATTTTACTTTTAAAACTTCACTTATATATTTCAAAACATTCTACGTTATAACACAATTATCTGTTATGGAAATCTTTCCTTAATTATCCATAATTAGTTATTACTTTTAAATAAATATATAAACTTCAATATAAACTATATTTATTTCAAACCATAAAATACAATTCAAAATCTTCACCTTATACCCAAATTAATTAAAAATAAAACATTTTCCTTTACATTATATCATATTTAAAATTCCAATATTAAAGAAAGAGATTATTATTTATTTAAATCATATCCAAAATCATTTAACTATTATTTCATAAAAAGAATTTTAAATTTCTCCAAGGTTTGAATACTCTTTGGAAATTAATAACCAAAGTCACTAAATATTATTATCTTCATGTTATATTTTATAAAGCAACAATATATTATATTTTCCTTTAAAACAATTCCAAAACTTATAATATATTGTAGTATTCATTTTCAAAAGAGTTTTATAGCCAATAGAAAGCTAAATTTATACATTATAATTCACTTTATATTTGTAAGTATAAATAGTCAATTAAATAAAATTTATAAAATTATTTATAAAATGTTTTTAACTAAATTTCACGATCCTTGAATAAATTTTCAAAACCTTTGAAATTAAATTTTAAAACAAGAAAGTAAATAAATATCAAAATATATAAATTATGGAGTAAAATTACTCCACAACCATCAATACAATTTATATCACGTGGCCGAGTAGAATTCTGTCGAATTCTGACCATCCGAACCATGCACAGACAACATAAGTAAATTATACAAATTAAAATGCAAACTGACATCATCTACTTTGCATTTTTGATAATCCAACATACACAAAATCTCTACTATCAATCACAAAATCATATCCAATATCAAACCAAACTATTCAATCAATATTACCAACCAATTCAACCAAAGACAACACAATAGCAAATTCATTCATTAATTCAAAAATCAAATTAATGCAATCAGAGTATATGCAAGATCATTGTTGTGAGTAAGAAATTTTTAATCACATTACTTTAGCCTGTAAATTTCATTAACAAGAATACCAAAGCCACTGATCTTCACCTACACAACCACCAACTTTTATCCCTTCCTCCTTAAGCTCAGGAATTTCGCATCTAAATGCCATGGTCGCAACCCTAATCTTAGTTCGTCAATTTAACCTAGTCATGCCAATGATTTGCATGCCACCGGTTCTGTCGCTCAAGCCCATGTGCAACCTCACGGCGGTGAGGTCACTTCCGTGCTCTGACCAAATCGCACGCATGACTTTGCCATCACCCAGGCTTTGCGCCCCTTGTCATGAGTACCTGGGCTTCGCGCCTTGCCGCCACCATCAGCAGACAACCTCATCCCCCTTTTCCATCGTCAATGATGCCGAGCCAAGCCTTCGGCCATCCGATTTTTTTTTAAAACGCGATTTAATCGATTTGGGTTTAGGGGTTTCTTGAAAAATCTTGAGCGGGTATATGTTTTTTTCGTGGAAAGGAAGAGGAGTTGGGATGGTGATTTGGAAAGGGAAAAGCTTAAAATGGGCTTGCGATGAGAATTTTCTAAAGAAAGGTAAGTTATTAGAGAAATTTCTAGACTAATCATTATTTACAATTTCACCCTTTCTATTTATTTAAATTTAAATACCATATTTTCATTTTACCTTTTAATTAATTCAATTTATACAAAATCTTTTATCAAATAGAATTAAATTAACTAAAAATTTATTTTCAAAATATTAATTATCACACTTCAAATTCGAACACTTTTATTTTAATTAAATTTACTTATTTATACGGTGTAGAAAGCATGGTTGTTATAGACTACCCCCTTATGAAAATTACGTCCTCGTAATTTCTTACAGGGTGTCGTCAAACCACTCATACCCTAACTTTCTTCGTATCTACGATCTTCTGTCAAACTTAAACTATTCAATCCTTTATATGGGTCTTACTCTAATTTCTCTTATCGTATACAATAATTTAAATAGATTCAATTCAACAACTTTCTATTTTTACATATGATAAAAAAATTATCAAAATTTTCTGTGTCGGATTTTTTGAAAAAATTTGGCAGAGTCTCCTTTGTACGGAGAACGTTCTGAAAAATCAAACACAAAGATATCACAATAAATATACATCCCAATCAATGGGGCGTCCTGAAATATGGGGAAACAATAATTACCAACAAAATCATATATTTATCGCATTATACATAAAAACGTACCTTTAGCACTGCATTTTAAGCAAATTTATTTCATTTTGTGTAAGCAAAAGTGAGCATGCACTGAAATCCATTTCATACTAATCTTTATGTACCTAGGCTAGCCTCAAAAGAAACCATATTAGATAATCTATTCCAAATAAAAAGAGGTTTGCATTCACATACCTCAAACAAATAGAACATTGCATTTCCATTTTAGCGACTTAGTATTTAAGTTTTGAGTGTCATAAACATAAAATTATTCAATGTTTCCAAAAACAAAGTTGTAGTATAATCAATTATCTTTTCAAAACATCTTTTGGATAAGAAAATTAGGTGTATGTCAAAAGTTGTAGTGGTTTTCCTGACTACACAAATTCTAAAATAGATTTTGAAAATGCAGGTCCACTTCTAAAAATCCAAATTTTCACCTAACAAACTACAAAATTTTACAATACTTCCAAAATGAAACTTAATCCTTTTCATCTTAGCTTTAAAACAAGTGCAATATCTTCGAAAATGGATAAGAGGGTCAAAACTTATAATTAATACATCAGGGTACTTAGGCTTAGAAAATTTCTAGTGTAGGTCGACTTAACAAATTTGCACTTTTAGCCAAGAAAATGTCAAAATTTTGCGAATCACTTAAAACAAAAGTTGTTGCTTAGGTTCTTATCTTTCTGGCACAGGCAAAATCATTAAAATTGAGTAAACCGTTTGAGAATTATAGTGAAATGAATTTCAGTAATATAACCTAGCATTTCAATTACCAAACAACAATATTCATTACTTTTAGTTCATGTTTAAACCATAGTTAAGCTCTAAAATTTTCACTGCATTGCAAATAAAATTGCTCTCTAATAACATAGATTTTCAATGAACTCAAAATCATGGAAAATAGGTCGATAATTTGTTATTTATGGTCAAAGCATATTTCAAGTATATGTTTTAAAAACTTCAAAAGTAAAAGTCCATTTATCTTACTTGCAAAACATTTCTTTCGAAATAAAACTCTTCCATATAATAGACTAGAAGCTTTGAAAGCATTTCAAACTCATTTCTAACCTTGTTTCACAACTTAAACCTTCATTCTAATAATCATTTAACAATATTTAAGATAAATATATTGATATGATTCTATGGTAAAGAACTATGAAGTAGGAGGAAAAATAGTAATGAAATGTTGGAAGAAGATGAAAATAAGTTGTAACTTGAATATACCTCTAACACCAAAATAATTACATAAAATGTTTCGAATTCAAACTATTCAAAATAAATTAACTTCGTCTCATAAAAGCATTTCTACTTCATGATCCATAAAATATTTATCGCATAAATTTTTAAATTTCCAACCAGATATGGATTATATTATTTTAAACTGAAAAAGAATCTAAACTTATACTCCAATAATTTCAAACTACTTTTCAACTTATACTAAACTAAATACCCTTTTTCCTTGCAAATTAAAAATTACTAAATAGCTTAAATAAAATATAAATATTTTTAGTTCATATATTTTTACAAGCTACTTTATTATTCTCCTTTCCAAAATCTCTAACCTTACTCAAGATATAATTTTCAAAACGTTAGTTATTTCACAGCAATATTTTCAAAATCTTTACATTTTTTTATAATAGTAGCACTTAGTTTTAATTTATTTTCCAAAAATTGTATTATTTTTATTTTTTAAGCATTATTTAATATTCATAATATTTTTTTATTTTTCAAAATATATTTTTCTTCTTCAAACCATTGTGTCGAGACACCTCGTCCTAGTGTTTAGAAACCACTAACGACAATGTTGGCCAAACGCATCGACCAGAATTCTAAAACCACTGACCGGACAAATTAACACAAAAATAAACTATTAAAACATTTTAAATTACTTTGAAAAATCAAATTCATTCTTTATTAAATCATATGCTTGTTTAAATATATATATATATATATATATATATATATATATTCAAAATTTGTATAGACATTCAATTCAACAACCAATAACATCAATACAAATCATTGTAGATCATATAATATCAAACAAACACTCAATTAATTTAATTTTTCATTCCATATTTGAGTTATATATTATTATTAATATTATTATTAATTTCTTAAACAATATATTATTACCCATAGTGGTTTTGATTTGGATAAACCGTTGGCTTCTATTAGTATTTGACTCCGTCCAGATTCAAGTGGGTTAATAAATATTTGAGCGATAACTCCTACTTAATTCCTACATTCTAGACTAAAATAAAATAATTAAAAAAGTAAATGACTATTTATATAATAATAGACACATCAATCAAACAAACAACAAACAAACGCCTTCAGCGGAAAACTTTCTATCGACTTCCGCTGTGCAACTCTGATCACTGCTGGATCATTCTACTTTATTCAAAGCCACACAGAGGTTTATTCACCTTCATCAACGCCGACACTATTGGTCTGACTAACTACTCTCAAATACCACATGGAAATAAAACACTAAGATATAAGGATAGGAATAATATAAATAATATACACATATATATAATAGGAAAAATAACAAGTACGACCCTAGATGATTAACCCAATAATCATCATATACTACTATTTTCCCTTTAATGTAAGTTAACTGCCAAACACACCCGAGGGGATAGGGACTCTAGGTCTCATCTAAGGTCAAGATTCGTATCTCTTTTATATGATGTATTATTCCGAACCTGCTATGGTACTAACTATAGCACCCCCACCTCTATACCCATACTGTCCAAGGGTATTACTAGGTAATGCTGTTAGATAATATGAAGAATAAGACGATATAGGGCACGCACGTAAATATTTCCTTGGACCAACACCGGTACGTTTCTCAAATATCAATACAACTTACCATATTCGTACTTGGTCTCTATACAAAGCAATAAACACATGTGCCTTTAGGACAGAACAATACACAATATGTAAAATAAATAACAAGGAGAACACAGAGTCAAATGCAGCGATAATATAAAGTAAAAATGTATACATAGATCCAAAATATACGTTGAATATACACTGACATCGAAACATCCAATGCATAATCCAAATACATCACAACAATATACAATGACTTAATATAGTAATATCCTAGCCTCTATTTAAGCTCAATATCCATAAACTGGTCATGTCATCTCCTGAACCTGAAATGTATCAGACTGGCCCGAGTATTATAAATATTACGTGGGTCGGACTATGTCTATAATGATAACAAATAATATAATAGTATAGGTAATATCAGATATAATATAAAAATAACATACATAATAATATATAAGGTAAGATAGCCTATAGAATCATCCCATCAACTCCAACACCATAAAAGTCACAAATATAAATCTACCACAATTTAAAGCACATCAATAAATAAAGGCTATCTCTAAAATATCGAATCATCAAACCGTATGGATATAACGAGGGTTGACTACACTTTAGACTCAGATAGTCTTTAGTATAGCCAACTCATCATAGAAAGGAGATATATATGCCACTCCATAACACACACATACCTTGAACTAGACGGGAGACTAAGGGTCGCCTACCGCATGTCTGCTCCAAGACCCTAGGTCCACTCACCAACCTTAGAGTAACCGTCTATTCTTATAGTCTTCAGTTACCTTGATGGACATCATGAACCCATCCACCATTGAATCATCTACGCACAGCCTCAGTGATACCCTGCTTTGGACCAAATGGTAACAAAATGCAGGCCTATGTGACACAAGAGGCTACCAACTACCAATCCTGTGACACGCATCGAAAATTACAAGCAACAACGGTGTCGTGGATCTAGGGCGCGACCCAACGATCAGGCCGCCGGTGTGGATTCTGGCCAATCTGGTTCACTCCTAAGAAATAAAGGAAGTTGGACACAATATGGATGGTCATATACTACTCATACCCTAAAACTTCACATATCTCTAATAATAAGCCAACACTTGGCTCTCATAATAAACAGTTGACTATACGATACTCAACGCCGAGTATCACATATACACATGAGTATAATCCCCATTTTAATGATATTTACTTACAAAGAATAATCAAACAAATAACATAACGGTGTCCCATAGCACCACATGTTATTCAGATAATTATTCAATATTCAAAAACTACACTTGATCCATACCAGATATCTCTATATGACAAGTCTAATGAATAACCGAAAAAGTATTACCAAATGCCCCCTTCCGAACAGTATTACTAAACCATTTATTCAGATTTCTCGTCACAGGGAATAAATCTCACAAAATCAAATAGAAGGATGTCATCACCATATCATCCTAAATCAAATCAATATCAATGGTGAATCATTCATGATATCGAAATCCGTATAGAAAAATGAGAAATTAGAAAATGTAGAAATCATACATAAAAATCCAAATTTAATTCAAAAATGAAATAATAATAATAGTAAAGATTAATAAAATCTTTCTTTGAACATATAAATTAAATATTCAAATATGTGTGTGTGTATAACATTCAAAATGCTTTAACGAATCAAATATAATTTATATAAATTACTATATAATTTTGTATAGATTATATTTCAAAATAATTTATAACTTCTAAAATAATACTACTTTTAGTTCATTCCATTAAACATAATTCAAATCCATCATTACAAATTCAAAATATTTATAACTCAACCCAACAAATAATATCAAACATTCAAATATAAATTAGGAATTTGATTATATTAATAAATAAGTAATAAAACTCCTTAAATAAATTTATATTCTGAAAATTATAAGGTCTGTTAAGATATATATTATATAATTTATAACACACTCTCTTTATTTATATAATCTCAAGATTAAGATTTATTTTACTTTTAAACTTTTACTTATATGTTTCAAAACATTCTACGTTGCTTTATAACCCAATTATACGTTATGGAAATCTTTTCTTAATTATTCATAATTAGTTACTACTTTTAAATAATTATATAAACTTCAATATAAATTAAATTTATTTCTAATCATAAAATATAATTCAAAATCTTCACTTTATATCCAAATTATTTAGAAATAAAACATTTTCCTTTAAACTATATCATATTTGAAATTCAAATATTAAAGAAGAGATTATTATTTATTCAAATCATATCCAAAATCATTTAATTTTTATTTCATAAAAAGAATTCTACATTTTTCCAAGGTTTGAAAACTCTTTCAAAAATTATAAACTTTATAATAAAATTACTTAATATTATTATTCTCATATTATATTTTATAAAAAAATAATATATTATATTTTCCTATAAAACAATTCCAAAACTTATAATATATAATAGTGTTAATTTTTAAAAGAGTTTTATAACCGATAGAAAGTTATATATTATAATTCAAATTATATTTGTAAGTATAAAATAGCCAACTAAATAAAATTTAGCAAATTATTTATAGAATACTTTTTATAAAATTTCATGACCCTTAAATAAATTTTCAAAACCTTTCAGACAACTTTTTAAAACAAGAAATTAAATAAATATCTGAATATATAAATTGTGAAGTAAAATTACTACACAACCATCAATACTATTTATATCACATAGCCGAGTCGAATTCGATCGAATTCTGGCCATCCAAAATATTTACAGACAACATAAATAAATTACATATATTAAAATGCAAACGGATAGCATCTCCTTTGCATTTTTGATAATCCAACATACATAAAATCTCTATTATCAATCACAAAATCACGTCCAATATCAAACCAAACTAATCGATCAATATTACCAACCAATTCAACCAACGACAATCAATTCATCTAACAACAACACCATAGAAAATTCATTCATTAATTCAAAAATCAAATTAAAGCAATTAGAGCATATGCAAGATCGTAGTTGTGAGTAAGAATTTTTACTCACCTTACTTTAGCCTCCGGACGTCATTAACAAGAATGCCAAAGCCACTGATCTTCATTTACACAACCACTACCTTTTATCCCTCAGTCCTTAAGCTTGGGAATTTCACACATAAATGTCATGGTCGCAGCCCTAATCTGAGGTCGTCGTTCAACCTAGTCGCGCCAATGATTTGTCTGCTACTATTTCCATCGCTCAAGCCTAACCATATGCCTCCTAATGGCAATGAGGTCACTTCCATGCTCAGACCAAATTGCACGCATGACTTTGCCATCACCTAGGCTTTTGTGCCTTATTGCGAGTACATAGGCTTTGCGCCTCATCGCGGCCATCTACACACATCCTCATCCCTTTTTGTCGTCGTCAATGATGCCGAGCCAAGCCTTCGGTCATTCGATTATTTTTTTAGACACGATTTGAATCGATTTGGGTTTAGGGGTTTCTTGAAAATTCTGGGGTGGGTATGCGTTGTTTTCGTGGACAGGAAGAGGATTTGGGATGGTAATTTGTAAGGGGAAAAGTTAAAAATAGGCTTGGGTTGAGAATTTATAAAGAAAGGTAAGTTATTGGATAATTTTCTAGACTAATCATTATTTACAATTTCACCCTTTTTATTTGTTTAAATTTAAATACCATATTTTCATTTTACCTTTTAATTAATTCAATTTATACAAAATATTTTGTTAGATAGAATTTAATTAATTAGAAATTTATTTTCAAAATTTTAATTGTCACACATCCAAGTCGAATACTTTTATTTTTACTAAATTTACTTATTTATACGATGTAGAAAGCAAGGTTGTCATAGTAGATGTTCACCGGCAAAGAGTAGCACAATAGTTCAACACCAAATCTGAAACTGTACATATGGGATTTGTGACCTCATTTCAAAATAGGTCTTTTTTAGTATGGGACCACTTTGTCTAAATTTGGAAGGACCCTATGTGATACGACAGAAACATAGACAGAGAACCTTCAAGCCATCAATAGTTGATGGTGACCCAATTCCTCGGGCTTGGAATATTGAACACTTATGTCATCATGTCACTTGATTTTATCATTTTTGGCACTTTCTTTCATTTGGATATTATTTAGATAGGGTTTGATGTAATAAAGTTACATTCCCTATCGAAACCGGAATAAAGTTAGTTTCCCAAATCAATGGAACTGTATTTATTATGTTTAACTTTATGGTCCAGGATCAATATCACAAATAGATATCATACGTTTTAAAAATTGGATATCTAGGTACCCATAGATTGGTATCAAAAGGATCCTTCGCACCATTACTTGTTTGCTGGAGTGTAAATGGATTAAGGGTAGGTCATATAATTTTCGCATACACATTAATCTATGACGAATGACAGAAGATAGGCAACATCGACAATTGGTGCCATGAGATATGACTCCATGGGCACCAATGATTGGAGATAAGTGTCGGTATATAATTGAATTTATGCAAGAAATTATATTGGTCCTCATGCGGACACGAGAGTAAAGTCATGTAAATGCAGTCAAGACATCACAATTATATTTATGGCTAAATAAGATAAGTCTAACTGGCAGTAGATAAAGCAAGTAAACAAGAATACTGTGTTACGACGAAAGTTTGTTTATATGTATAGGGTTATAGTTTATTATTGCAGTACATAGACGACATATACAAGCAGGTATGACATATATAAGTGTTATCCGCATAGTTTTTAAGATAAATGTAATGCTAAAGTGAAAATAGGTAATGTCGAAGGTCGTATCAAGGAACTATGTTGACCTTAAGATTCAATGGCCTCTCACACCAATGAAGTACAATAAGTTATGCCATAGATAGAGGTTGCCGTAAGTAAGCAATACTGAAGGATGAGTTATGCCGTAATGTTATTATTGCCACAGTATTCAATGACGCAAGAATAAACAATGGTGCCAGGTTGCATCTTGATGTTATAAAATTGATTATAATTAATAACGCATATTAATGATGTCACACTCCATTGATATCGCATATCATCAATATTGAATAATGATAAAGACACGACATTGATGCAATATCGAAAGTACGATACCATTGCCCATCAGTATAAGAGGATTATAAAGGCCATCGATATCGCATGTCATAAGATACCACCAAAAAATGCTGTATGGCTCATCAAAGCAAAGGTTGATGTCAAATAAATGGATACCGCTCTTTTTGAATGTTGCCTCTTCTTAATACTGCATCATATCGATGCTGTGCCCTATCAATATCGCATCTTCTCAATACTGCATCATATCGATGTCGTACCCTATCAATATCGCCTCTTCTCAATTCCACATCATATCAATACCGCTTCTGCATTGATATAATCTCTTGTCAATGCTGCATATCCATCGATTCCGCCTTTTATCAATGTTGCTCTATTTTGATGCCGCCTTTTATCAATGCCGCCCGTTATCCATGCCGTTTATTATCAATATCGTCTATTATTGATGCCGCTTATGATCAATACCACCTATTATTGATGTCGTTTGTTGTCAATGCCGTTTATAATCAATGCTGCCTATTATTGATGTCTCTTGCTATCAATGTTGTTCATCACCATTGTCGCTTCCCATTAATGTCGTCTCTTAGTAATGTCGTATCTCTTCATAATTGTTAATTACCAATGTCGTGCCTTGGTGATATCGCTCTTCATCAACCATTGAAGGACGCCGCAACTCTTCAATGCGACATTGATGTTATCAATGTCCACAAAAAAAATCAGGACAGAAATGATGCCGTAAGTTTATTAATAGCGAAGATTGAAAAAAAAATGAAGTATGAAGCCTGGCGCCATTAAAATGGCCGTTGATATTGCATGCTGAAGGCGACATAAAGCAGTCATGCCAAACTTCTTTATCCTTATAAATACGAACCTAGGGGCAAGGAGTAAGGGACAATCATTTCTTTTCTCTTCTCTTAAAATCAAACAATTGTAACCCTAAATTGAATTGGGAAAAAACTTGATTTGATTGTAAGTATGACAAAATTATATGAACAAAGACTTAAATATGCCTATTGCCTTGATTGTGTACTTTGGACATTATTGGACATAGACATGCATATGATAAAGCTCTTTGGACCCAAAGTTTGTCATAATTTTATATAAATCATATGGGCTTTGGTCTAAACTAGTGTTCATATGCATAATTACTATCTTGTCATCTACACATGGATATAGGACTATGAACTAAGAGGATTGACTATCTCATCCATTAACATACTTAATGGGCTATCGCACATATTTATGGCCTATTCTTTTATCTTCTTTGATCATGTAACGTGGACTTTCGAGTGTCTTATTCCAGAAGAACATATAGGCTTTCGAGTTCCAAAAGACTATATGGGCTTTCGAATTCCTCATTCCAAAAGTCCATGGGCGTCATGGAGCAATTCCTCAATGACATTATTTTGTACTGGGCCTTGAATGCTAAGACTAATCTTGATCTCTTAGCACCATTTGGTCAACACCAACTAAGTCATGCTTAGTCGTGTCATCAAGTGTGTTAAAATCGAGCTTTGGCTCATCATACTTGGCTTAATAGGTGTTATACCAAATTTTAGGTTAACATTTTGGTGCTAGAAGAAGGGCTGGAACCTCCACTTCTCTATAACTCTCCCCCTAAACTAATTACATGAAGTTTACTTTTTATCTAGGAAAATAGGGAGATCAATGCGAATTAATGTTCCAAATGAAGAAGTCGTATAAACAGCGAAATTGGAAGAAAATGTTGTCCCTAACTTCAACTTGGGGAATGTAGAACCTGGATAGCCATCAGAGCCAGCAAAGCCGACCAGTAGCAAAGCTCATATTAAAGACTAACATAGCTGGTGGTAATTATACAAGACTTATTGGATAAGATCCTTGAGCAGAAATCTTCCAAAACTTCCAAGTTCATTGAAGTGGTGGATGTTGAATCTTCGAGAAGGAATTTGGATGTTTCTTTGCATAGGAATAGAGTCAAAGACAAGTTCACTGTGCCTCCACAAAAGAGAAAAGCAAATCAAGAAGCCAAAGCAACAAAACTCTCCCATAAATCAATGGCAGGCAATAAGGCTAAAGAAAATTGCCAAGGATGATTAATGGATAATTCTAATAACAATCCGGAAGTTTAACCTCCCAGGAGTATAAACCTGATAGAATCAATTACCACAGCGACGAGGCATATCTAAGAAACATGGCTGAAAAATAGGAGAAGATACGCTTAATCTTAAAGGAAAATGAACTCTTGATGAAAGAGTCAGTAATAACCACCGAAAAGCTCCCTTCACAAATGAAATTATGTCCATAAGAATCTCATCCCATATCAAAATTCCTTCCTTAAGATATAATAGAACTACCGACCCAAATGATCATCTAATGGCGTTCGAAAGCCAGATGGACCTTTACAACGCACCTGAAGCAGTGTGTTGTAGGCTTTTCCCTACTACATTCCAGGCGAAGCAGCTTAGTGGTACATAGATTATCGTGAGTTGACTATCTACTCCTAAAACAATTCTCTTATGAGTTCTCAGCACAGATTTGTATTTGTAAAGATCCCACAATTGACTATAGCGTGCTAGCTAATGTCAAGCAAAAACCGAGGGAATTATTTAGTGATTATCATAAGAGCTTTAATGCAGAGGTACTGAAGGCGGAAGATGTAATGGTCTCCCTACACCTACGATGCAGAGCAGTTGTCAAAGGAAAGAAATGAAGTAAAGAAGAGGAAATAGAAGAGAAGAGAATGGAAAAGAAGAAAAAAGAAACAACAAATAATCACATAACTTGTCGTATATCTCACATCGCATCAGACAAAATATAATAGTCAACATAGATATAAAACAGTCAAGACAGTAATAACAATGTGAACTAATCATCAAAATATAAGATTCATTGAGGTATACAACACAGTAAAAGAGTTTATACAGCTGATACATAAACTCAACTGACAAGTTGTCTCTAATAATAGTAAGTCAAACACTGTCACGGCTCCAAAGTGTCACATCAATAACAAACTCAAATATAAGTATGAGTAAACGTCACCTCCTGCTATTCCATCTGCAGATTTCCATATGTCATATACACCTGCTTTCTATTTACTCATATAAGTGTACCCGAGATAATAAGAAACAAAGCATAAAACCTCGGGTCAGACAATAGTCTGGTGTGAGCGACAAACAATCTCAAATTACTATAAAAGTCGATATAGTATATGGAATAGAGGGTATATGAATCATACTTGACATGTCCCTGCAGCCAAAGAGTCGGCACATAACATCAATTATATGCTACTCTACAACATCATAAAAGGGTACTCCATACTCAGTAAACTATCGGGGTACTTAGGTATCTCCATCCACAATACCTACTCCATACTAAGTAAACTGTCCAGGGTGTCTAGTTATCCCTATCCACAATACCTACCTCATGTGACATCCTTAGGGTGACAGGTGGCTAGTGAAGCAACCATAAAGAACATAGCATCCATCAAACAATACTAACAATCACCCAGTGTGCTATAGATATGTGGTAAATCGTATGGCCTCCATGTTAGAGACTTATGGAAAATCTCGGTTCTCTGTTGTACTCTCGTATCTCACAGTCTAAAGCTGGATACGTGTCTCGCAGCCTAAAGTTGGACATTAAACCCAAAGTCATGGGTCCAGGGTATACAGATCCTCGCTATCAATCCATGGGTGTCCCCACTATACAATACCCCTACTTTGAGTATAGCAGAAAACACTTTGAGTCATCAACGATCCCTTAGCACATACACATCCATCTAAGCCTTCTAGCTCAATAAAAATTTCCACTATCTGGAACCCACCATGTTCCTCCACTCCACGGCTCCCACCATGATCCCCTCCAATACCTACTCCCTGCTTGAAACACAAATCGAAGATATGGAGTATCTAATCTTCGGTACCTACTACCCCCACGAGTCACAAACCGAAGATACAAGGCTTTTCATCAGGTTGTACATTGCCATCCCCCATAGTGCAAACGAGGCAACACCTCCAGTACGATCTACAGAGTCCTAAAACTATCTGTCTCAGAACCTACTCCATACACCGTCGAGTCATAATCCGAAGTACCAACTCTTATGTCGAAGCGCCACATCAACGCCTCACCATCTAAATCACTCGCCAAAGAGAAATCACATTAACACTTTAAGTCGGTCGCACGAACAAACCATCAAATCGTGCACCATGAAATCCCCTCAACGTTCAAGCCAAAGATTGGCCAAATCGCTAATCAATGATAGTGATAAACATTGACCACTCTACCATGGTCAATACCAACCACTTTGGTCCTATACTTAACCAAAACAGATAAATACAAACCGAACGGAAACATCGACATCCATCCCGAAGTCCGAAGCCTCATCTTCCACCTTTAGATCCATCGAAACATATCCTAACCCTCCTCTACAACTTATCTCACTCGTTAGGTTTTCTCGTGTACAAAACTCAAAGAAGATATTCCCCTAACACCCAATCACCGCTAATCACCGTTTTCAACCAAAACAACCAAACAAGCCAAACAACCGAATATAGAAACAACAACCACACATACATCCAAAATAGCATACATACAACATGTATAACACATCCATATCAACCAATGTGGAAATCATATCAAAAATAGCCCAAATCTAATAATTTCTTAAAAATGGCACATTAATGGAAAATATGTTCTATTCGATATAAATCAGTTTAAAATACTTTTGTTTTCTTCTATAAAAATCTAGTAGGTATATAAGTACAGGAAAATCACATTTTAAAACCAAAAATCATTCTAGAACGTCGATCAAATACTATATAACCAATCCTAGTATGGTGTGAGAAAATATCACTCACCTCCATAAAATCTATCCAAACTAGTGCCAAAGTGTAAATCTCTACATCATGAGCGCAACACAAGAAACTACATCCAAAACGGACCTCGTATGCAAAAGATATTGCCAAAATAAGAAAAGACATTATTGATTAATTAATTAATGATAATTAATTCATTAATTACCTCATTTAACAACTGAGATATGCACACCCAATTCCACTTCCTTCTCTCTTCGATTTCTCGATGAACACTCAGTGAAATCGACAATCGACGAATGCAACGTGTCCCTCTTCGCGATCTCTTTACCCTAGACCCGAAAAGGAGATGCTTAATCCACTATAAACAATCGTGATCGGGTAGGACCTGGAAGCATGCATCATGGCCAAGGATAGGACGCATTTTGAGTTTCTCGGCCGGATCCGATGAGATTTTGCAAGTAGGTGCTATTTACGAAGAGAAATCCAATGGTGATCTTTGTTTTGCCTATCGTCGACAATAGCTTCAGCCATCTTAAACACTAGATCCAACTATGAAGAGGTCGTCGTCTCCAATCACTATCGATCACATGGTCATTGCGAAGCCCTCGTCCATACGATCTCAATGGATCTGGTTTCGCAATTTATCGTTGAGCGGATTGGTCAAATTTATTTTTTGAATGAGATTTTAGGAGGATCGACCAGGATTTTGAGAAGTGAATGGAATAGTAAATGTGAATTAGAGGGAAAAGGATTTGGATGGTATTTGTAATAATATTTTATTCCATTTTATTTAATTTCTCAAATAAATGGTCATACATTTCGAGACTATACGATCACACGACGCGTCCGATCACAATGAAACTCGTCTGCGTACATCACCTTATTTTCTCAGATCCAACGGTGTAAATCTCATTGCTATTTGAGACTGTGCCCCGAGATACTAATTTTGTGCATTTCGAGATCGTTTCGGTCATCGGATCATTCAATCTCCAAATATAGCGATCCATATACTCGTTTTAATTCGCAACATCAATTCGAACTTAATGGAAGTGGTCTCGAGTCCTGATTCAGCCGTATGCAAAAGTCATATTTTTGGGCCTTCGTTTAATTAATGATTCAATATACAAATCAATTGTTTAAATATTTGATCGTTAAAAATACGGGTCGTTACATTCTCCCCTCCTTAAAAGGATTTCGTCCCTGAAATCACAAAGTTAAGAGAACGTCTCCTAACCCATGGGCCTTTATAAGCCCCTCAAATTCCGGAAAAATTCGATAGCACTACCTTTGCATGGCTAGGTCCAGGAAAAATCCCAATACAACAAAGATATATGGACATCATACATTTAAACATACTAGACCATATCTTGCAATCATCTCAAATAAGTATGTTATATCAAACCATAATTATCCGCATTCCTAACAAACTTATAAGCATAGGCTATCATATCAAATGCTAACAATCCAACATCAAACATGCACACATAAGATCAAATATCAAAAAGTAACATCCATACCTATCTAGCATGCAGGGTACTAAACTATCTAGTATAAAACATCGAAATGATATCCAATACGAAAGCCAAAGGTAAAAATGAAATCTCACCATCTGAAGAGCTCCAGACAAGTGGTCCTCCCACTCTTCTCAGTCTACCATATACAATCGCCTTCGCTTTCACTTTACTGCTCTCCTCCTAACTAGTTTCATATCACATCTATCAATACAAATAGGCCTATGAGGTGTCGAATTCCCTGGTTCAATCTCAATATCATAAAATCAATTTGGTGCAAAATTTCCAAATGCCTCTTGTAAGTTCTCCTAAAACCCACTGTCGAAGAATCAGTTTCACCACATATAATGCTCTTGGCATACAATAGAATCACACTATCCATCCTATATATAGCTCAACAAATTCAGAACTTGTTCTGCTGAACCTAAGGAATACGGATCTAGCATTATTCATCAACCACTTGACCGTGACTCAAATGCTATCATACAACCCTCAGTCATCAGCAATCCATCGATGCAGCCCATAGATATATGTTCCCACTACTCGAGAACAAGCAATCTCTCATCCCTATGGAATCAACAGTATCAGTCGGGTCCACACTGCATCGCCTCTATAGACACTATCCATTCTTCTAATTTATCCATAATCCCCACTAGTCTAGCTTCATGCCTTTGACTAGTACCGATCCACTAAACAAAGTAGGTCTGATGGTCAAACTAGCCATCACCTTTGGTCATAGCCCATCCAGTTCTGAAGTCATAAGCAGTAATAAAATCTAGCAATGCCCACTCAATGAATATTTCTCCCAAGCTGGTATCTCTTCCACCCTAAGCATCAATAACTACATTTCCTTTACTAATGTATAGGAAATGTCAAAGTTATAGGAGGCTAAGAACTCTAACCATCGTTGTTGGTGAAGCTCAAGATCCTTCACGGAGAAGAGATACATCATGATATGGAATCACTTAAAAGCCCGAACACCTCTCCTAATAGACAGTGCCTCCAAATCTCCAAAGCGAACTATATCGCCGCTAACTTCGAATCAAGAGTTGGATACTTCCCTTTGTGCGGTTCCGTTTGTCGACTAACATGCGACAACCTTACCTTTCGATATGAGTACCACACCCAGTTAAGTATCACAAACATGTGTGTACTATCGTCTCCTTATTCCCATTCAGAACGAGTAACATCGGTGCACCCATCAATCTCTCGGTCAGACTAACTAACGCATGTCTGCACCTCACGTCTCAAACAGAAGTCTGATCCTCTCCCATCAAATTAGTTAACGGTATTGCTACCTTGGGTCTATTCAAATTATGGGCTGCCATAACTACATGATCTATAGCGGTGTTCTACTTTGAAACAACAAGACCCAAGCATCTCACTCCCCTCCTTTAGAAGTGATACTACCAATATCTCATCATCAATCAGTGTCTTCTCAACAACTATCATACAACCATCAATCATGCCTTATGCTCTTCTTTCGTCCGTGCGTAGACAATAATAACCTCTATGAGCACAAGTGCAACTCATCAAGTGACTTTTCGAAACACGGTCCATAAGATCATAATGGCATGCCGACACATCGGTTAGCCCGAATGGCATAACCAACCAATCAAAAATCAAAGTAGTGTACGAATTGCTACAATCGGCACTCTCTCTTTAAATACTCTCAGTAGGTAAAAACCCTATCGTAAGGTCAAAAAAAGAGAACATCCCTATGCTATAGAGCTGATCGAACAAACCATCAATAAATGGGAGTAGAAACTTATTCGTCATCTCATTCAGCTAACGACAACCGACAAACAACCCCGAAGAGATATCCGTCCTAGTGGCGAACATCATATGTGCATCCTACCTAAATATTCTCCTACGATTGAACCATCACCTCAATAGGTCATCCGCCCACACCTTTAACTTCCTTTTGCACTTTAGGCATCATATGCCTTAAAGGAACGACTACTAGTCTAACTCCTTCGACCTGATTGATATGGAACTCAATCCCTATATGGTGGTAACCCGATCACCTCATCGAATATGTTCGAAAACTCCAGCTACAGACACAGATGACGACTCATCATGTGAAACATCGAGCGAATATATAGAAAGCTAACTATAAACCTATCCTCTACAGGTAACCAATCACTACCGTTCGCTCCTCTATAACCTCAATCGCCAACAATGGCCTCTCACTGTCCACTACTATTTCGTACCCCTTAAGCCAGTCCATTCCCAAACTATAATACCGAACCTGATCAAACTCAAAACAATCAATAGTAAACAAACAAACAAACATCCACGACTCATTAGGCAAAGTCTCAACAAACCATGTATAGGCTGGCTGAGCCCCTAACTAGGTCCATAACAATCAAAGGTCAGTCAATAATCTCGAGTCTCAATCTCAATATCTCAATCGAATCCAGATATAAAAGAATATGAAACCTCGACATCAAATAAAAAACGTATGGAAACACCATAAATGGGAAGCATACCTCAGACGGTAATACCATTTCCCTTCTCTTTTGTTGATGGAGCACTCGATGAATTTGAAATGGCAATCAATTCATATGCTTCCATGGTTTATCCCTACTCAGCTGGTTCTGGACAACCCTTCTACACTCAGTGGCTCTCTCATCATAAAGCCTTCTCGATCATCTTTTGGAAGCTCTTGTCAATATAACAAATCAATTGCTTTCCAAGATGATCACTCAAGCCAATGATAAATTTTCTATTCTTTCTTTGTGGGGATCAACGGAAAATAGACCATACTTTGATAGCACATCAAATTCGGCCATATACTCAGACATAGACATATCACCTTACTTCAAATCGATGAACTCTCTAACTGACACCGATGTCGTAAAAGTCAAGATAAATTTTCTTAAAAGCGAACTAAGAACTAATCCCAAGTAAATCGATCCTCGGGAATCGAAGCTATAGAGGCACTCCACTAGTTCATTGTTCATCCCTGGAGTCATCTAGAGGTTAACTTCTACCTCATGGCATCATCTAACTCCAAGTTATTGAAGATCCTCCTACAAATAGCCATCTAATCTTGCCTTTCAATAGCCAACTCCGTTCTAAGGAACAGTCTGCCTTCTAGACTCCTATAGTCTATATACAGCTCGGTAAAGTCGACTCTAGCTATTTGCACTTAAGCATCAGAATCATCCAGAATAAATTGGGCATTCCACAAAATGATTCGCACCATCTCTGTGAACAAATCCTATCAACCACGGTTAGTGACCCCGAGCCTACCCAATCCCCAACTTTGAAGACAGTGTCAGTAGTAGTATTCCTCACATGCCAGATCATTCCTACTCTGTAATAACGATGGTACGTCTCTCATAAAGAAAACTGCATCAATAGTTATTGTGTGCGCAATACAACTTATATACTATAAATACTACTATATATTTTTTAAAACCAAAATATATAACAAATACGAACTTTCTAGTAAATACATACACCCTAGATCCAGTCTATGGCAATAATCCCTACCCTATCTCTACAGGATCGTGGTATCAACTTAGGTCAATCATGTAACCTAAGCTCTGCTACTAAATTTAACTACTGCCCTACACCTACGATGCAGAACAGTTGTCAAAGGAAAGAAAAGAAGTAAAGTAGAGGAAATAGAAGAGAAGAGAATGGAAAAGAATAAAAAGCAAACAACAAATAATCACAGAACTTGTCGTATATCTCATATCCCATCAGACAAAATATAATAGTCAACACAGTTATAAAACAGTCAAGATAGTAATAACAGTGTGGGCTAATCATCAAAATATAAGACCCACAGAGGTATAGAACACAGTAAAAGAGTTTATACAGCTGATACATAAACACAACCGCACAATAGTAAGTCAAACACTATCAAGGCTCCACAGTGTCACATCAATAACAAACTCAAATATAAGTATGAGTAAACGTCACTTCCTGCTATTCCATCTGCAGAACTCCATATGTCATCCACACATGCCTTCCAATCTAATCATATAAGTGTACTTGAGATAGTAAGAAACAAAGCATAAAACCTTGGGTTTGGCAATAGTCTGGTTGAGCGACAAACAATCTCAAATTACTATAAAAGTTGATATAGTATATGGAACAGAGGGTATACAAATCATACCTAATCTGTCCCTGCAACCAAAGAGTCGGCACATAACATCGATAATATGCTACTCTACAACATCATAAAAGGGTACTCCATACTAGTAAACTATCGGGGTACCTAGGTATCTCTATCCACAATACCTACTCCATACAAAGTAAACTATTTAGGGTGTCTATTTATCCATATCCACAATACCTACCTCATGTGACATCCTTAGGGTGACAGGTGGCTATTGAAGCAACCATAACAAACATAGCATCCATCAAACAATACTAACTGTCACCTAGTGTGTTATAGATATATGGTGACTCGTATGGCCTCCATGCCAGAGACTAATGGAAAATATTGGTTCTCTGTTGTACTCTTGTATCTCACAGGCTAAAGCTTTATATGTGTCTTTTAGCCAAATGCTGGACATTAGACCCAAAGTCACAAGTCCAGGGTATACGGATTCTTGCTACCAATCCATGGGCGTCCCCACTATACAATACCCCTACTTCGAGTATAGCAGAAAACACTCCGAGTCATCAACGATCCCTTAGCACAAACACATCCATCAAATCCCTACTAGCTCAATACAATTTCCACTATCTGGAATCCACCACGTTCCTCCACCCTATGGCTCCCACCATGTGCCTCTTCCGTACCTACTCCATGCTTGAATCACAAACAGAAGATACGGAGTATCTAATCTTAGGTACCTACTACCCCTACGAGTCACAAACCGAAGATACAAAGCTTTTCGTCATGTTGTACATCATCACCTCACCATCTAAATCACTCGCCTAGAGCAATCACATCAAGACTTTAAGTCAGTCGCACGAACAAACCATTAAATCGTGCACCAAGAAATCTCCTCAACATCCAAGCCAAAGATTGGCCAAATCGTCAATCAACAAAAGTGATGGACATTGACCACTCTACAGCGGTGAATGCCAACCACTTTGTTCTTGTACTTAACCAAAACGGATAAGTACAAACCGAACGGAAACATCCGACATCCATCTTGAAGTCCGAAGCCTCATCTTTCACCTTTAGATCCGTCGGCACGTATCCTAACCTTCTTCTACAACTTATCTCACACTTTAGGTTTTCTAGTGTATGAAACTCCAATGTACAAGATATTCCTCTAACACCAGATCATGCTAATTGGCGTTTTCAACCAAAACAACCAAACAACTGAACATAGAAACAATAACCATACATACATACAAAACAGCATACATACAATATGTATAACACATCCATATCAAGCAATAGGGAAATCATATCAAAAATTTCCTATAATTCCCTAATAATGGCACGTCGATGGAAAATATATGATATTCGATTTAAATCAATTTAAAATACTTTTATTTTTTATAAAAATCCAGTAGGTATATAAGTACAAGAAAATCAAATTTTAAAACCAAAAATCATTCTAGAACATTGATCTAATACTATATAATTAATCTTAGTATAGTGAGAGAAAATATCATTCACCTCCATAAAATCTATCAAAACCAGTGCCAAAGTGTAGATCTCTCCATCATGAGTGCAACATAAGAAACCGCATTCAAAATGGACCTCGTATGCTAAAGATATGGCCAAAATAAGAAAAGAGATTATCGATTAATTAAAAAAATAGTTATTTCATTAATTACCTCACTTAGCATCTAATCCTTCTTCCTTTATTTAAATTCCTGTATGCATGCACAACTGAGATATGTACACCCAATTCCTTTTCCTTCTCTCTTCATTTTCTCAATGAACACTCATCGAAATTGACAACCGACGAATGCAACATGTCCTTCTTTGCGATCTCTTCACCCTGGACCCGAAAAGGAGATGCTTGATCCAATGTAAACAATTGCGACTAGGTAGGACCTAGAAGCGTGCGTCATGGCCAAGGATAGGATGCATTTTGACTTGCTCGATCGGATCCAATGAGATTTTGCAGGTAGGTGCTATTCGCGAAGAGAAATCCAATGGCTATCTTTGTTTCGCCTATCGTCGACCGTAGCTCCGTCCATCTCAAACCTAGATCCAACCATGAAAAGGTCATTGTCTCTAATCGCCATCGATCAAAATTCCTTCATGGTCATTGTTATCCCGCCTTTTGGCAAGGCCAGGACACCACGGAACCGACTAGAGAACAAGAATAGCTCGTCATGGATATCGCTGAATTTTGTCTGAGTCCAGATTGAGCTACAATTGATAGGACATGACAAGAAAGATCATAGAACTATAGGTGATTTCGTATCCATCACTCTGGGTGGTTTCTTATCCATCACTATACTCTAGTTCGTATCCATCCAACCCATATCCATCATCCACTTTGCATCGGTCAATTCCCATGGGTTCGTATCGATCAGGTCAGCAATGTTCGAATCCATCGAGTTCGTATCAATGGACTTCGTACCCATCAACAGCTAATACGACTCATATCGACTGGCCAAAATGTCTGCTTCGTGTCCATCATGGAAACCTCTCTTCGAATCCATCTGGGCAGAGCAATTCACATCCATCGGGTCACCTTACTTCGTATCCATCAAAAGGCTCCAGTTCGCATCGATCAGTTTCGTATCCATTGAGAAGCTACGTGGTTCGTATCCATTAAGGAAGCTTGTTCGTAACCATCAGCCCTCGTTAGCTCGTATCCATCGATATAACTGTTATTCGAATCCATAGCCAAGGACTACTTCATACCCACCGAGTCAACAAGCCTGGGTGACGTGTCGAATCTGATATGAACAAGGCAAGATACATGGATGCGACGTGGCAAAACCGGAGAAAAAGGATGATCGACTCGAGATATACGCGCCACATCATTACAGGAGCACGTGCAGATGATCGATTCGAAAGAATCAATGCGAGGTCATGGAGTCGAACGAAACAGCCAGCGATCAATTCCATTTCGTATCGATGATTTCTCGCAATCCACTGATCCAAATCCAATGATATTTTTAGGGTTGCTTGCGTACACACTGAACAATGTCCCTGCCAAATTTCAGCTCATTTGGACATCATCTTGATCGATACGAAATGGATTCGTATCGATCAGAGATCGAGGCGAAATTTTCTAGAAATGGTCGCGTGGGTCCCCTCACGTGCCAGACCAAGTCTCCCGGAGTTTGAGCGAGATCTGAGCCTCCTACGCCTATAAATAGAGCTCCAGAGCCTATAGAAAAGGGGTCTTTTGATTCTCAAGCGTCCAGACTCTGCCGGATCAAGGCTTGCATCATACCTTTGCTGTCAATTTCGAATTCTAACCTGTAATCCGTTGTTGTTTGCTGTAATCGCTTGTAATCATTGGAAGAGAATCAATAAAATCAACAAAACTTCATAGTGGACGTAGGCAATACGCCGAACCACTCTAAATTGCTTGTCTTTGCGTTTTACATTTTTGTTTGTTGGAGTTTTTGTTAGATAATCTCCGCTTTACATTTACGATCTTCATTTTATCTCTTCAAATAACTTCCAAAGAGTGTTGTGCCCATTTTTGGTACAAACACTTTGGTTCTTTCACTGAGAAATAATCAGTTTTTTTTCTCCTGCTCACTGGATCTGTCATCGACACCGGATTGCTTAAATCCAAGAGGAGATCCAGATCACTACTCCAGATTCTATCCATCCTATTCAGATTTGAAAAAGTCTAGGAAGAATCCATTCTTTCCCAAATGGTGAGTACCAAAACGACTTCCAACATTGGAGATCAAGAGGGCCGGGATAGGTCAAATCCCGCGCAACTGCCCCCGTCTACCCAAGACGTCACCGGACCTTCAGAACCATCAGGCCCGGTAACTAGACAAGAATTTCAGATGCTACTTCAGGAGCTGACTCAAAGTCGGCAGCAGCTGACCGAGCAACTACGCGCCAATGTTGAGCTGACACACCAGCTGGACAGGCAGAAGCGCAGGAGACCCAAGAGGGATCATGCGTCCCGTTCTTCCACGGAGAGTTCGGCCTCTTCTGATTATCATCACCGACCTCCCCGGCCTCGACTGGATGGAAGTTATGCACAAACTATTGGAAACACACTAGCATTGACCGTTGGACAACTGAGAGTTGGTCCGTCTACAAGTGCCCACACTAGGCCTTCTACCCAAGGGGGAACTGTTCCCCAGTACACCACCGACAACCGCGCTACGGCCACAGCGGTGGAACCTAGAGTCGATGGTAGAACTCTATTGGGCCACACTCAACACCAATAGGGGCATACTCCCGAGCCTTATGTGCCCGAAGACGTTGAGCCAAGGAGGCAGGATTTGGACCGTCGTCAGCGCCCGGTCCATCCTCGCATTGTGGAACCCGACCACACCTTGGCCCAACAAGACCAGAATGTAGCTGTGCCAGAACTTTCGACGATGATCAGACAGATGATTCGTGAGAGTCAGGGGCTCAATAATGACGACTGTGGGATCTCCCGGAGTCATACCCCATTCACGGACGAAATTTTGTACGCTGAACCTCCTCGACGATTTAGGATGCCGGTACTGCCCATGTACGATGGGAACTCCGACCCTAATCAGCATATTCTGAAGTACGAATGGTCTATGAGTGCCGTGAGGGCCGACGACGCGGTAAAATGTAGAAGTTTTCCTATTTCCTTGGGAGGCATCGCTACGATGTGGTTCACTCGATTGCCGCCCCGTTCCATTTCTTCATTTAATCAGTTAGCTAGAAAATTTGTGGAGCAATTTCGTATGCATGTTGCCAGGCCAAAGGATGTTAATACGCTGTCCAGCGTCACTCAGGCTCCAGGGGAGACACTCCGACAATATCTAGAGAGATTTCACAAAGCTTGTGTAGAGATCAATCCCAATGACAACTCAATTCTGATGGCATTGACGAAAGGGATCGACCCTGATTCGGAGTTCGGAAGTTGGTTGGTAGGAAAACCACCCGCGTCGTTGGACCGCTTTTATTCCAAGGCCGCCCAGTTCTTGCGGCGCGAAGATGCAAAGCAGTCTAGGAAACAGGACGACGCGGATCCCAGTAAAGAAGGAATTCAGAGTAACGTGGCTGTCAAACAATCGGGAGAGAGTTCTGGGAAAGTCCAGTTGAACATCCAGAACAAACAGACTCAACCGAAGAACAGTGTAAATCAGAACAAGAAGTGGGATCAGAACCGCGGCCCGAGGCGTAGGGCCCCTATGTTTGAAAGTTACACCCCGCTGAACACGTCATTGGAGAATGTCTACCTACAAACTTGCAATGCCATGCAGTACAAGAAACCTACCCCGAAGCCTTCATCGGAAAGGCAAATTCAGACGGGCAAGTTTTGCAGGTTCCATGATAGTTACGGCCACAACACTAATGAATGCAGACATTTGCAGGATTTGATTGAAAAGTTAATCAGGGAGAGGAAGTTAGACCAGTATGTACGGGCGCCGCAATCTGGTGGCGCAGGCCCGTCAGCTCAGAATCGTCAACCCGATCAACCAAGGCAGGAGGAACCCGCTCGAACGGGCGAGAGATTGGTAATAAATGCAGTTAGTGGTGGTCCTCATCCGGCATACAGAAGCTGGAGTAAAATGGAGTCATATGCCAGCTCGATAAGGCATGTGGACTTTGAATGTTGCAGTAGTTATGATGAAGGGACTCCGGCAAAACAACAAAAGACGATGGCAGATGACATCGTATTCAGAAACCGTGACGCCGATAAAGTCGAAGCCCCGACTATTGACCTGCTTGTTATATCCGCCCAGGTCGGTCCTGCTTGGATGAAGAGGATCCTGGTGGATAGTGGAAGTTCTGTTAATATTTTGTTTAAAGAAGCCTACGACCAAATGAAAATGGAAGCTAAGGACCTAAAGCCTTGTCAATCCAGGATCCACGGCTTCGATGGTAGTGCTAATACACCCACGGGGGTTGTGGAGTTACCCGTGGAGTTGGGAGTTGGTGACTGCAGGAGGGTACGCATACTGCAGTTTGTGGTTTTGGACATTCATTCACCATACAACGCATTCTTGGGACGACCGGCCCTTGCTGAATTTCGGGAAGCAATCGCCCCGTGGTGTTTAACCCTGAAATTCTCTACCGATTGTGGCATCGGTGTGATTCACGGAGACCAGGCTGCTGGGAGAGCCTGTTATGTTGCGGAGTTGCGTGAGGCGCAACGAAAGGAGAAGGGCAAGGGCGTAGAGGAATCTCTCTGCGTCCGTTTTTCCAACAATTGACAATTGGTGCCTGGGCCCCGGCCCGGGCACCACGACCAATTCCCAAGGGATCTTGACCCCAGAGATAATGAAGACAAGAAAGAAACCATAGAAATTCAAGCTTCCCCAGCCGAGCTGACAATTGATGTTCCAATCAATGATGATGAGGTTGAACCAAGAATGTTGAAAGTTGGATCTCAGTTAAGCCAGGAGGCACAGCAGGAGTTGGTCGATTTTCTCCAGGCGAATCTTGATGTGTTCGCCTGGACGCACTCTGATATGTGTGGGATCTCGCCGGACATCGCGAGCCACACCCTGAACATTGACCCGTGGTATATCCCGGTCAAGCAAAAAAGGCGTGGTATGGATCCAGAGAGATCTGCCGCCCTTAAAGAAGAAGTTGACAAATTGATGGCTAATGGGTTCATTCGAGATGCTTTGTACCCAGAATAGGTATCCAATCCAGTACTTGTCCGGAAGTCGAATGGAAAGTGGAGAACGTGTATTGATTTCTCTGATTTAAACAAGGCTTGCCCAAAAGACAGTTTTCCGCTTCCCCGAATTGATCAGCTTGTAGACTCGACTGCTGGACACGAGCTATTATCTTTCATGGATGCCTACTCGGGTTACAATCAGATACCCATGCACGTACCTGATCAAGAGCACACCAGCTTCATCACCGATCTCGGTCTTTATTGTTACAAAGTCATGCCTTTCGAATTAAAGAACGCCGGAGCAGCCTATCAGCGCTTGGTCAACCGGATGTTCGCTAACCAGATCGGGAAGACCATGGAGGTTTATGTGGACGATATGTTGGTAAAATCAAGGTATTCCACCGATCACGTCAAAGATCTAGAATCAATGTTCCACGTGCTCCGAATGTATGGAATGAAGCTCAATCCACTGAAGTGCCACTTTGGAGTCGCGTCCGGAAAATTCCTTGGGTACATCGTCAACGCCCGAGGAATAGAAGCTAATCCCGAGAAAATCTGGGCCATCAGAAACTTGCAAACTCCACGAACCATCAAACAAGTCCAGAGCCTCAATGGAAGAGTTGCAGCATTGAGCAGGTTCATATCGAAATCTACTGACAAGTGTATCCCATTTTTTGATTTGATTCGTAAGGGGAAACGAAACTTCGAATGGACCACCGAATGCGAAGGCGCGTTCCAATCTTTGGTTCAGCACCTCTCCACACCACCGATTTTGTCAAAACCTATCAACCATGAGCCGTTGTATCTTTATCTAGCGGTATCGGAGAATGCAATTAGCGCTGTCCTTGTTCGGGAGGAAGACCGAGTGCAGAAACCGGTCTATTATGTCAGCAAACGACTAACCGGAGCTGAGAGAAATTACCCGAAGCTGGAGAAGTTGGCTTATTGTTTAATCATGGCCTCGAGAAAGCTCCGTCCGTATTTCCAGGCTCATCCCATCACTGTGTACACTGACCAGCCGTTACGACAGGTCCTTACGCGGCCTGAGACGTCTGGAAGATTACTTAAATGGAACATTGAATTGAGTCAGTTTGACATTACTTACACCCCGAGAAGAGCCATTCATGGACAAGTCCTGGCGGATTTCATAGTTGAGTTCACTATTCCCGAAGACTTGTCCGAAGCTGGCACACCTCCTGAATGCTTATGGAAGTTGTATACCGACGACGCATCTAACGATCAGTGTTCGGGAGCTAGGGTTGTACTTGAAACTCCCGAAGGCCGATCCATATGTTACGCCTTGAAATTTGAGTTCCGTGCAACTAATAATGAAGCGGAGTACGAAGCTTTACTCGCAGGATTGAAATTGGCTCATGATCTAAGGATTAACGCTGTGGAAGTATATTGTGATTCCCAGTTGGTTGTATGCCAAGTCAGGGGTGAATATCAGGCCAAGGAACGGAGATTAGCTGCTTATTTAGCCCGAATTCGAGAAGTTCTTGGTCATTTTAACTACTATGCCATTTACTATATACCCCGAGAGCGTAACCAAAAGGCCGATTCATTGGCCAAGCTGGCAAGTACGGGTGAAGCTCAACAATTGGGACTCGTTCCGGTCGAAACCCTATCTTCTCCGAGCATTGATCAGATTAAAATTGAACTTGTGTTCGAAACCACTTCTGATAAAGAATCATGGATGACTCCCTATCGCAACTACATCAAGCGTGGAGTATTGCCCGAGCGTAGAAGTGAGAAGAGACAAGTTCTACGAAAAGCATCGCGGTTTGTTATTCAGGATGGAATTATGTATAGAAGAGGGTACTCTGTTCCCCTTCTCCGGTGTATCGCGCACGACGAAATCAAGCAAGTACTACATGATTTGCACGAGGGAGAATGTGGCAATCGCACTGGGGGGCAAGCACTTGCCAAGAAAGTACTCCGGTACGGATATTTTTGGCCGACTGTAAACCGTGATGCGAAAGACTACGCGAGAAAGTGCGACAAGTGCCAAAAGCATTCTCGTATCCCGAGGGCCCCGCCTACCGAAATAACGCAAATGGTCAGTCCATGGCCATTTGCGACTTGGGGCATCGACCTTATCGGAATGTTACCCCTTGCTAGAGGTGGAGCGAGATATGCCATCATAGCGGTTGATTACTTCACTAAATGGGCCGAAGCTGAGCCACTCACGACAATTACCACGAAAATAGTAATCAACTTTGTAGTCCGCAATATAATCTGTCGATTTGGTCTCCCACACACCATTATCACTGATAACGGAGCCCAATTCGATAGTGCTGAATTCAAGAACTTCTGCCAGCGATTTCATATCCATAAGAAGTTTTCCGCGGTAGCACACCCTCAGGTGAATGGACAGGTCGAAGCTGTCAACAAAGTTATCAAATCCATCCTGAAGAAACGATTGGAAAAGGCCGGCGGCAAGTGGGTCGATGAACTGCCCATGGCATTATGGGCTTATCGGACAACCCACAAGTCCGCGACCGGACATACTCCGTTCTCGTTAGCTTACGGTTCGGAAGCCGTGATTCCGATCGAAATGGGAGTGCCTTCTCATTGCGTGACATACTACGATCCAAAAACAAATGCCATATTACTTGCTGAATCCTTGGATCTAATAGATGAGAGGCGAGAAGAGGCTGATCTGAGGGTAGCCGCTTACCGAAGTCGAGTCGCCCGATTATATAATTCTAAGGTTCGGCCACGGACCTTCGAACTTGGCGATCCCGTTCTCAAGAGAATTTACCCAGTTCCTTCACACATGAAACCAAATTGGGAAGGGCCATATGCGATTGTACAAAAGCTCGGAGATGGCACATTCAAATTATCGACCGTTGACGGCCTCATTTTGCCAAGAGCCTGGAATAGCGAGAGTCTCCGCCGCTACTATATATGATAGGCTTTATTTATCCAATCCTTTCCATTGCATTTTACGTTTGCATTTCGAAATTAGGATTTGTAATAAGGCAATCGACTTTGCCATGTTTTCTTATTTCAGCAATAAAATGTCGTTTCTTCGAGCCAAAGCTGTGATCTGTTGAATATGACGTACAACATCACAATGCACGGAGAGCTAAGTTCCATCGCAAGGTGGGATTTATTCAAATAGCGAGTGGTTGTGGTATGACCGGTCACTCACTAAGTGAAACCCGAGCTCAGGGGCAGATTAATACACCGATGGATTGATACACGACAATCCTTCCACTAACTCCGAATTCCCAGAGTGTGAATCGGAGAACAACTGACTCCGTATTTCCAAAGTGCGAAACGGAGTATAAACCGCCAACTCCACATTCCCAGAGCGCGAATTGGAGTATAAACATGATATGGTTCCCAGAGTGTGAATCGAAATGCGGTTGTCGGCTTCGAGTCCCCAGAGCGTGAACTGGACCACAACCGCCAACTCCACATTCCCAGAGTGCGAATTGGAGTATAAACGCGATATGGTTCCCAGAGTGTGAATTGAAATGCGGTTGTCGGCTTCGAGTTCCCAGAGCGTGAACTGGACCACAATCACCAACTCCGTATTCCCAGAGTGCAAAACGGAGTATAAAAATCCTAACTTCATTTTCTCAGGACATGAATCGAAGTACTAACATTAGTATTAATGTTCGCAGAACGCGAACAACCGCTCATGAGATGGCTTGTATCCCCAGAGTGTGGATGGCATTATTCATAAGGAAACGAATGTAGTTCGCTCGCTCGATCCTTACTCTTTGCGATCGCAATCCGATCATCATAACTTAACCCCAGAACTGGGGGCAGGCAAGAGCATTAGTCACTACCCAAAGCGGTATGATGTTCAGCTCCGATTCAACCTCCGATCACAGCTCAAATTCGATATTTCCAGACTTGGCAAACAAAACAAGCTATGCTCAAGCAGTAGAATAATGCAAGTACACCGGACTGAAGTTCAAACACCGCAACATTTCAGCATAAAAGGAATTTAGGTTGAAACAAAAAGACAAAATTTTATTTCAACTAATCAAAAGCAATGGTTCATACACGAGCCTTTCCAAAAATTCCTACTAGTAGGGGCCGAACCCACGTCTAAACATGGCCTATATAAGAAAAGGGAAATACATGCCTAAAAAAGGAAAATACATGCCTAAAAAAGGAAAATACATGCCTAACAAAGATCTATCTAATTTTTCTGCTTCCTTAGCTTCTTCTTCCTCGAGGAACCACTGGAACCACCAGTGATCTTTCGTTTAGAACTTCTCTCCGCAGACGGGCTTCCCTCGGACGACGGCATGATGTCGACATCATCCTCCGAGCTAGAACCGATGGGGATGCTTCCCACAGGAGGAGTTGGAGGAACAGGGTCTACAGCCGGGGGTGGGACTGGTGCACTAACATCAACGAGCGTGCCTCCAGGAGATACAATCATAAGAGGAGTGGGGCACTGCGTCGCTGCTCCGCCATCTAAACTACCACCATGCGCCGCTGCCGCCATCTCGGCATTAATCTCGGCCAATATCATTGCTTCCCGTTGTGCTCTGACCTCTCTATGTGTCGTAGTGGTCTGAGTTGAAATATCAGAAGTAGACGAGAATCCCCCCAGGCCAAATGGTAAATCTGAAGGGATCACTCTGTCGGCCAAGGAGCTCGTTTATCATCTGCTCATCGAAAGAGAGAGAGCTCCCCTGCGTTACTTCCACCGGCACTGTTGCCACAACGGAAGTCGCCTCAGAAATGATGGCCTTCGGCACTTGGCGTGACTCCTGGGCTACGGGAGGCGCAGCTGGTGCAACTTCGATCACTGGTTGAAGAAAAGAAACGTTTGTTAGTATACGCTTCTATACAAATTCTTCGGTTCAAGTAAACAAGAGATTAGTTCAGAGTACCTTCCTCTGTTTGGCTCAAGGTTGTCTGGACGATTTCAGAGGGATGCTCCTTAATAGGAGAAAGGCGTGGCTGGTCTGGATCATATGCCGGTACAGGCTCGGAATCGATCATCGGAGTTGGCTCAGATTGAGATGACACGATTATCTCTGAACTCGTAATATGGTGCTCAACACTAGAGCTTTCTCCGACTTCCGGAGACTGGGCACCAAGCCTCTCCTTCTCATGGGAAATCATGGAGTCATGGAGAACTTTCTTTTCATTATCATTAAGAATGTGATTCTCCAGCTCGAATTCATCAATGGCTTCGTCAGGGTGCCCAGATTTCTCCTCCTCAACCAATAAGTTACAGGCGTTATAGAGACGCGTCGAGTAATCATCGAGCCATGTCAAATCTCGGTGCCTTAGCACGTTGGCATTGTAGGTGACAAGTAGCTCTTCTACCTCGGCCTCAATCCTGGCCTCCGCCTGTCGTACCTTCTCATCAACTCCAGCTTCAGCTTCGTGGAGTTTTTCCATAGCCGCTTCTTTCTCCTTCCGGAGCACCACCGCCTGATCACAGGCCTCCTGCGTGGAGACATTGGCCGCATCCTTCTCCCTCGCCATTTCAGAGAACTTTGATTTCAGCTCGTTAAGCTCCTTAAGAGCGGCGTCCCTCTCGGCAGTAATGGTGGTGTTCCTATGACCCATGTCTTCGATGGCGATATAGTGCTCTTGTTTCATTCTGGTCATGGTTGAGTTTACTTCGTCAACCTTTTTCAGAGCTTCCATCTCAGATTTACGGGAAGACTCAGGCTCAGCGTTGAGCACTTTCATGATTCGGTCCTGTTGACCCAACTCCTTCTTAAGCTTCTCAATTTCGACACCCCTATCGAATGCCACTTTGGATGCTTTCCTCGCGGCTCTTGCCCACTCTCTGTACTGAAAGAAGATATCCGTAACATAATCATGAATAGTGCCTTCAGCTGTTGCCGGAATCCTCTTCAGATGCGGAGGAAAGACATAATCGTAAAAACAGATATCGGGAAACTCCTTCCTCATCTGTGCCAGTTTAAGTGCTCCTTCCCCGGTCGAATCAGTCCTGACCGGCGCAGTGGATGAGGATGTAGCTATTTCATCCCCGCGAGGAGGATCAGATCTCGAGACTTGAGAAGGCGGCTTAGGCCGTGAAGTGTTAGGAGGACGAGCAACTATTACCGTGGGCGGTGCAGAAGTCCTGGGAGTAGGAGAGCGAGATCGGGATCGATGCGCGTGTCCCCTGTCTCTGTCGGACCTCTCTTGACCTGAATGTCCGGAATCATAATCCCTCTCTCCCTCTCTCCTGAGTGGCTCATAATAACGGCGTTTGTTGCGCAAACTGCCAAGCACGGAACCTCGTCCAGACATCGTACCTGGAAATTAAAAATACAGAAAGTCAATAACTGTTTACAATATGCTGTTTACGGTTAGAGAACTGTGTTGTGCCATGAAGAGTGTATGAATGTGTAACCCCCCTAACCAACCAGAAATGTCGATCGCGCTAGTGGGAAGAGACTCGCTAACGTCGAATGTATGTTGCAGTTCATCCAATTCAGTGTCATGTTGTTCGGACACAATATCTGGAATTGGAAGGTCGGCGAGCCCTTCGAATTGATTTTCAGCTTGCAGGGAGGGTGCCTCCGAGATTCTAACTCCTGAAAGGGGGCGGTGTAAAACCACAGACTTATGCCTCCCAGACTTAGGCTGTCTAAAGGCCACGGCCTTGCCCTTTCTCTTTTCATCGGAGTCCGGGGTTGCATCGGCGGACCCAATCAATGGTTCCTCATCAGTGTGAGGTCTTTCGGAATCGGGTTCTTCGATTATTACGACCCTGGGTTTCTTCCGCTTGACTTTCTCTCTGGAGACAGTCTTTAGAGCACCATCAAGCCTTATGCTTTGCCTCCGCCCAATCAACCCGAGGATTCTGAGGTTCTGGTCCGTCAACAACAGTTCGATGTTCCTCTCTTCACCCGGAATTTCCTGAAGAACCCGGACAATCTCTTTATAGTAGCTGCCTTCAGGTCGCTAGATTATTGCTGAAAGAAAAGGAGTAGAAAATATGAGTTTAATTTCATTCGAAAATTGCCCTGTCGACTACTTGGGAGAAAAACAATACTCACGTCTGAACAGCCATCTTCTGGCAAACCCAGGAGGGCATCGGACGTAGAACCACTCCGACTTGAAGTAGCTCAGCCTAGTCCACGACCCCGTGACCACTTGGCAGTTTCTTACAGACTCCAAGAATGTGAAAGATGGGCTGTCAGTTCGGCTTTTGAAGTTGAATAGGAATCTAATCTCAGTCGGAAGGGGAGGTTGGTAGAGGTGCTCCATAAATACGATGAATAAGCCATTGAGTGAAGCATATCCATTCGGATGTAACTGAGATGGAGCAATTTCCAGGTAAGCCAACACTTCTCTTATATAATCGTTGAACGGAGGAAGTGTCCCGGCTGCGCATGCATGTCGGTTAAAAGCAGTGTATCCCTCCGGGGGATTATGCGGTCTATCGTCCGGTCCCGGCAACATTACATCATCCAACGATAGGCCATGCCTTAAGCATATTCTCCCTAGCATATCTTCAGAGATATTGGACGGAACAGAATCAGGCGGACTATTGATGAAGGACGCGCCAGGCAACTCGTCCGGAGCTGGACCGATAACTTCGGCCTCGATATCCGGGATCTCAAGTCTGGGAGGTGTTAGATTCTGAGTTTCTTGTTGTTGTGAACTTGACGGTTCCATAACTGGCTAACTCACGGGAAACCATCATTAGACGATAAAAATCCCATGCATTCCCCAGTGTAAAGTGTATGAATGAATTGTGCAGTGCAAGTGTTGTGCGTGACTTGGGCGAATTCTGCAGAATCAGAGAAAATATGCAAAATACAAAGCTTCGATGTCCAGTAGGAGTGACCGTCATCGCTGACCGTCACAACCATACCATCGAGATATTGGCAATCGATTCAAGTTCAAGTCCGTTATCGCATTGTTGAGTTACGGTTCCATCAACGAGCTTCGAAAGGCAGTCAAATATGCAATTCTGTGTTCAAGTCCAATTATGCAAAGTGGAAGCTCGTCGGAGTTAAGTGTCAAGATATGCAAGAGTTCGCTAAGTTCATCAAATTTCAGTGTGGAATCGATCACAGTCCAGATTCGAGTCGAGTCGGAGGCGCGGTATCTTTCATATCGATCCAGTTCGAATCGATACTTTCGTATCGATTAAGGTAACTCGATGCCTTTCGTATTGATAGGTTTCGAATCGACAGCGTTTCGTATCGACCGGAGGAGTGGATTTCAGATCGATCAGAGAGGCTTACTTCGCATCGACCCAGGGTTAACGACTTTGTATCGACTAAACGCAGTAGTTTCGCATCGATCTAAAACTGTTGATATTGTGCCGGTTGACTTCTTGGTCTTCGTATCGATCATGGGAGGCAAAATTTTGTATCGATCATACAAGCCAAGTACTCGCATCGATCATTTCAGATCGACACGAGCCCCAACCATCTTAGGTCGATGCGAACCTCTTCATCCCCTTCAGCCTTTCAATCGATACGGGGTCATATAGTCTGGGTCGATTCGAACCCTCCTGTCCCGGATCGACACAAACTGGAGGTGAAGCAATTCCTCCAAGCCTCTTCCTTCTCCGATTGACACGAGCATCGCCATGGCGATCCTCGACTAAGCTATGGCCCAGATCTGGCCTTGGTGCTACCAAAATCGATAATCAACCATAATATGATGGATCTGAGATCTGAACTTTGTCGCTCAAATCTAGTCGTGATTGATTAATTACCTGAATTGAAGTTGGAGTTCGGAGAAATAAAAAATAATATTTGATCGATTCGAAGATTGGAACAAGTTTTCCTCCCGAGTTCGTGAGTCGATACGAAGGTGCAGAAGGCAACAGTAAAAAATAGAGAGTAAAAAGTGAAAATGAACCAAGTCCCAGGTATTTATATGAAGACCAGAGGTAAACTGGGTCGATTCACCTCCCAGTTAACATGACCGGTCGCAATCGGTCAAGGAATGGAGCGATGCGAATGCCTCCTTCGAATCCGTTAGGCTGTGCTCCCATCGAGACGAAACAGCCACTGGACTTCATCAATTCAAAGCGCACAACGATGACTACAATAATGACATTGAGCTCCAGCGATTCAAAGTCTCTACCTTTGCAACCCTCAACTCACAGCAGTACAAATCGATCGATACGAACATTTAGTTCGTGTCTATCAGATGCTCATCGATACGAAGCAGAGTCCACCATAATTTGTGACCTTCGACACGAATGAGCATTTCGTATCCATCAAGTCAACCCACATCGATGCGAAGAAAGGCTTTCCAGCTTTGACATCGATTCATGAGAGGACCGATACAAGAGGACGGTTAAAGGTGATCATCAGACATCGTTTCAACTCAGGTTTCAAATCAGTTTGAGAAGGAATCAATGTGAGATTCAATGACGACAAATGCAGACGATGACTCACGAACTTGCAACGTTAACAAGAGTCAGCTAATCATTATCACACAGCAGTCAATTACAGCAATGCAGAGTACAACTTTCAAATTATTCAAAGAAGACCTGCAGCTTTTCAAAGCACGTCATGTTTTCACAAGACATACTTTGGGGGGCAAATGTTATCCCGCCTTTTGGCAAGGCCAGGACACCACGGAACCGACTAGAGAACAAGAATAGCTCGTCATGGATATCGCTGAATTTTGTCCAAGTCCAGATTGAGCTACAATTGATAGGACATGACAAGAAAGATCATAGAACTATAGGTGATTTCGTATCCATCACTCTGGGTGGTTTCGTATCCATCACTATACTCTAGTGCGTATCCATCCAACCCGTATCCATCATCCACTTTGCATCGGTCAATTCCCATGGGTTCGTATCGATCAGGTCAGCAATGTTCGAATCCATCGAGTTCGTATCAATGGACTTCGTACCCATCAACAGCTAATACGACTCATATCGACTGGCCAAAATGTCTGCTTCATGTCCATCATGGAAACCTCTCTTCGAATCCATCTGGGCAGAGCAATTCGCATCCATCGGGTCACCTTACTTCGTATCCATCAAAAGGCTCCAGTTTGCATCGATCGGTTTCGTATCCATTGAGAAGCTACGTGGTTCGTATCCATTAAGGAAGCTTGTTCGTAACCATCAGCCCTCGTTAGCTCGTATCCATCGATATAACTGTTATTCGAATCCATAGCCAAGGACTACTTCATACCCACCGAGTCAACAAGCCTGGGTGACGTGTCGAATCTGATACGAACAAGGCAAGATACATGGATGCGACGCGGCAAAACCGGAGAAAAAGATGGATCGACTCGAGATATACGTACCACATCATTACAGGAGCACGTGCAGATGATCGATTCGAAAGAATCAATGCGAGGTCATGGAGTCGAACGAAACAGCCAGCGATCAATTCCATTTCGTATCGACGATTTCTCACAATCCACTGATCCAAATCCAATGATATTTTCAGGGTTGCTTGCGTACACACTGAACAATGTCCCTGCCAAATTTCAGCTCATTTGGACATCATCTTGATCGATACGAAATGGATTCGTATCGATCACAGATCGAGGCGAAATTTTCTGGAAATGGTCGCGTGGGTCCCCTCACGTGCCAGACCAAGTCTCCCGGAGTTTGAGCGAGATCTGAGCCTCCTACGCCTATAAATAGAGCTCCAGAGCCTACATAAAAGGGGTCTTTTGATTCTCAAGCGTCCAGACTCTGCCGGATCAAGGCTTGCATCATACCTTTGCTGTCAATTTCGAATTCTAACCTGTAATCCACTGTTGTTTGCTGTAATCGCTTGTAATCATTGGAAGAGAATCAATAAAATCAACAAAACTTCATAGTGGACGTGGCAATACGCCGAACCACTCTAAATTGCTTGTTTTTGCGTTTTACATTTCTGTTTGTTGGAGTTTTTGTTAGATAATCTCTGCTTTACATTTACGATCTTCATTTTATCTCTTCAAATAACTCTCAAAGAGTTTTGTGCCCATTTTTGGTACAAACAATCATCACGAAGCCCTCGTCCATATGATCTCAATGGATCTGGTTTTGCAATTTATCGTTGAGCGGATTGGTCGAAATTATTTCTTGAATGAGATTTGAGGAGGATCGACCAGGATTTTGAGAAGTGAATGGAACAATAAATGTGAATTAGAGGGAAAAGGATTTGGATGGTATTTATAATAATTTTTTATTCCATTTATTTAATTTCTCAAATAAATGGTCGTACGTTTCGAGTCCGTACGATCACACGACGCGTTCAATCACAACAAAACTCGTCTGCATACATCACCTCATTTTTTCAGATTCAACGGTATAAATCTCGTCGCTATCTGAGACCACCCCCTAGGATGCTAAATTTGTGCATTTCAAGATCTTTTAGGCCATTGGATCGTCCGATCTCCAAATACAACAATCCTTATACTCCTTTTAATTCGCAATATCAATCCAAACTCAGTGGAAGTGGTCTCGAGTCCTAATTCGGCCGTATGCGAAAGTAATATTTTTGGGCCTTCATTTAATTAACGATTAAATATTTAAATCGATTATTTAAATATCTGATCGTTAAAAATACAGGTCGTTATATTCTCCTCTCTTTAGAAGGATTTTGTCCTTGAAATCACAAAGTAAAGAGAACATCTCCTAACCCATAGGCCCTTATAAGCCCCTCAGATTCCAGAAAAATTCGGCGGCACCTCCTTTGCATGGCTAGGTCCGGGAAAAATCCAAATACAACAAAGATATATGTACATCATATATTTAAACATAATAGATCATATATATCAATCATCTCAAATAAATATGTTATATCAAGCCATAACTATCCCGCATTCCTAACAACCATATAAGCATAGGCTATCATATCAAATGCTAACAATCCAACATCAAACATGCACATATAAGATCAAATATCAAAAAGTAACATCCATGCCTATCCTAGCATGCATGATATTAAACTGTCTAGTATAAATCATCAAATATGATATCCAATACGAAAGCCAAAGATACAATTGAAATCTCACCATCTGAAGAGCTCCGGACAAGTGGTCCTCCCGCTCCTCTCGGTCTACCATATACAATCGCCTTCGCTTTCACTCCATTGCCCTCCTCCTAACCTATTGCATATCACGTCAATTGGCACAAATAAGTCTATGAGGTCTCGAATTCCCTGGTTCAAACTCAATATCATATAATCGATTCGGTACCAAATTTCCAAATGCCTCTTGTAAGTTCTCCTAAAACCCACTATCGAACAATGGGTTTCAGGATCTTGGCATACAATGAAATCACACTATCCATCCTACATATAGCTCGACAAAATCGGATGTTGTTCTGCTAGATTTAAGGAATACAGATCTAGCATTATTCATCAACCACTCGATCGTGACTCGAATGATATCATACCACCCTCAGTCATCGGCATTTAATCGATGCATCCCATAGATATAAGTTCCCACTACTCGAGAACAAGCAATCTCTCATCCCTATGGAATCAACAGTCTCAGTCGGGTCCACACTGCATCACCTCTATGGATGCTATCCATGTTTCTAATTTAGCCATGATCCCCACTCGTCTAGCTTCACGCCTCTGACTAGTACCGATCCACTAAATCAAAGTAGGTCTAACGGTCAAACTAGCCATCACCTTTGGTCACAGCTCATCCAGTTCTGAAGTCATAACCAGTAACAATTCCAGCAATGCCCACTTAATGAATATTGCTCCCAAACTGGTATGTCTTCTACCTTTAGCATAAATAACTACATTTCCTTTACAGATGTATAGGAAATGTCAAAGTCATAGGAGGATAAGAACGCTAACCATCATTGTTGGCGAAGGTCAAGATCCTTCTCGGAGAAGAGATACTTCAATAGTGTGGAAACGCTTAAAAGCCCGAACCCCTCTCCTAATAGACAATGCCTCCAAATCTCCAAACCACTGAAAAGCCCGAATCATTCAGCTAACGACAATCAACAAACAACTCTAAAGAGCTACCCGTCCTAATGGTGAACACTATAGGTGCATGCTACCTAAATATGCTCCTACGAATGAACCATCACCTCAATAGGTCATCCACCCGAACCTTTAACTTCCTTTGCCCTTTGGGCATCATATGCCTTAAAGGCACACCTACTGGTCTAACTCCTCCGACAAGATTGATATTGTTATCTCGCCTTTTGGCAAGGCCGTGACACCAAGAACTTGACCAGAAACCAATGACGGTTCGCCTTAGAGATCGGTTATACGCAGGTTCACTATGGATATCGACGAATTTTGTCCAAGTTTGGATAAAGCTGCAATCGACAAGACACGACGAGCGAAGTAATGAAAGTCAACGTTCCAAATTTCAAATCAATCGGAGTTAGTATGCTCAAGATTTAGTCGATACAAGCTAAGGAAGATCAACTCTATTTCGTATCGATCGGCTAGGCCTCTGTTCGAATCGATCAGCTTCGTATCGATCAGAAGGCCCTAGTTCGAATTGATCAGGCTCGCATCCATCACCAGAGTCCACTTTGTATCGATCGACTTCGTATCCATCACCAGAGTCCACTTCGTATCGATCGACTTGGTATCCATCACCAAAGTCCACTTCGTATCGATCGTCCAATGTCCACTTCGTATCCATCAAAGAGCCTTTGTTGGAATCCATTAGGACGCACTGTTCGTACCCATCAGAGGATCACTATTCGCATCCATTTAGGTAGAGTGCTTTTAACGATACGAATAGAGCATAACAATCGATACGAACATAGCATGACAATCGATACGAACTAAGGAACTTCCATCGATGCGAACTGGACCATCCCCATCGATTCGAACTATCGATACGAACTAAAGAACTTCCATCGATGCGAACTGGACCATCCCCATCGATTCGAACTACACTACTTTCATCGATACGAATAAGGCAAAGTTCAAGGAATGACTCGGTCAACTCGGCGAAGAAGGTGGATCGATCCGGAGAGTGCTCGCCACGTCACCACCTGATTACATGCAATCATCGATTCGAAATGATCGATTCGAACTGTGTTGTCTACCGAAAGTATCCATTTCGTATCTATCATAACTTGAGATCCACAAGTCCAAATGCCACTAAATTTTCACAGGAGCTTACGTACAAGATGAAGATTGTCCACACCAAATTTCGACTCGATTGGACGCAATCTTGATCGATACGAAATTCATTCGTATCGATCACGGATCGGGCCGAAACTTCACGGGCTTGGTCGCGTGGGCCCACTCACGTGCCAGAAGAAGTCTCCCAAGATCTGAGCGAAATATCAGCCTTCTACACCTATAAATAGACCCCTAAAGCCTATAGACAAAGGATCTTTTTGATGCTCCAATGCCCAGACTCTGCCGGATTCGATTCAAAACTCCGTTACTGCTGCTGCGAACGAATTTTACTACTACAATTCATTGTTATCTACTGTAACCCGCTGCAATCAATTGTAATCATCAAAGAAACATCAATAAAGCGACCAATTTCATAGTGGACGTAGGTAATATGCCAAACCACTCTAAATTCTTGTGTTTCTATGCATTTTTATCATTCTCATATCTGTTTTTTGGAGTTTTTGTTAGATAATCCTCTTTTTCCATTTAATTTCTTCATTTTATCTCTTCAAAAACTTCCAAAGAGTGTTGTGCCCATTTTTGGTACAAACACTTTGGTGCTTTCACCGAGAGAAAACCCAATTTTTCTCTTGCTCTTTGGATCTGCTATCGATACCGGATTGCATAAATCCAAGAAGAAGATCCAGATCTCAGACCTTGAAGCCCTTCTATTCTATTCAGATTTGCATCAGATCTAGGAAAGGACTTCATCAATTCATCATGGTAAGCACACGAACTACCTCTACAACTGCTGATCAAGAAGGACGGGACAGACATAATCCCGTGCAATTGCCTCCATCCAACCAAGATGCCGCCGGACCATCAGATTCATCAGACCCGGTTACCAGACAAGAGTTTCAGATGCTGCTTCTAGAGTTGACCCAGAATCGGCAACAACTTACTGAACAACTGCGCGCCAACACAGAGTTGACCAACCAGCTGAATCGCCAAAGGCGCAGAAGATCCAGAAGAGATCAAGGTTCTTATTCTTCCACGAAGAGTTCAGCCTCATCTGATGATCATTACCGATCCACACGCCCACGGCTGGATGTAAGCTACACCCAGGCCACAGGACACCAACCTTCCTTGAATCTTGGACAACCCAAAACTAGACCATCCACCAGTCATTATACCGGACCTTCATCCCGAGGGGGTGCCGCTCCTTACCATGTCACAGGAAACCTTGCTGCCACCACCACTACCAAACAAGGAGTTGATGCTAGAAATCAAACTGATCCGCACGTCACCAACAAGATCATACTCCAGAACCTTATGTCCCTGAAAATGTTGAACCAAGGAGGCGAGGCACGGACCGTCGACCGCGTCCGTCCAGACTCGCACTGTGGAACCCGACCAAACCTTGGCACAACATCCTCCAAATATCCAGATGCCGGATATACCGATGATGATTCGTCAGATGATCCGTGAAAGTCAGGGTCTCATTAATGACGACTGGGGAATCTCCCGGAGTAATACCCCTTTCACTGATGACATATTATATGCTGAACCACCTCGGTGCTTCAGGATGCCAACTTTGCTAGTCTATGAAGGAAATTCTGATCCAAATCAATACATCCTAAAGTATGAATGGCTAATGAATGCTGCGAGAGCTGATGATGCAGTAAAATGCCGTAGATTTCCCATTTCCCTAGGGGGCATTGCTACTATGTGGTTTACTCGTTTACCACCATGATCCATTTCTAATTTTGACCAGATGGCCACCAAGTTTGTTGAACAATTCCGTATGCACGTAGCGAGACCTAAAGATGTTAATACTCTATCTAGTGTCACTCAAGCTCCCGAAGAAACACTCAGACGTTACTTGGAGCGATTTCATGCTGCGTGTGCAGAAATAAGCAATCCCAATGACAACTCTATCCTGATGGCATTGACTAAGGGGATTGATCCTGATTCCGAGTTCAAAAATTGGTTAGCTGGGGAGCCGCCTGCGTCATTGGACCGTTTCTATTCCAAGGCAGCCCAATTCTTGAGAAGGGAGGATGCGAAATAGTCTAGGAAGCAGGATGACGCAGGACATAACATTGAAGGAATTCAAAGTAACATCGCGGTTAAACAATCTGGGGAGAGTTTCGGAAAAGTTCAGTTGAATATACAAAACAAACAGAACCAGCAGAGGAACATCGAAAATCAAGGTAAAAAACGAGATCAAAATTGTGGTCCACGACGTAGAGCTCCCATGTTCGACAATTATACACCATTGAATACGTCGCAGGAAAATGTGTATTTACAAACCTGTAATACCATGCAATACAAGAAACCTGCCCCGATGCCGTCAATAGAAAGACAAGTCCAAACAGGGAAGTTTTGTAGATTCCACGAAAGTTATGGCCATAATACAAATGAGTGTCGTCATTTACAAGATCTCATTGAAAAACTAATGCGTGAACGAAAGTTGGATCAGTATGTGCGGGCGCCGCAGTCAGGAGGTGCGGGTCCATCGAATCAGAATCGTGCACCAAATCAAGAAAGGCAGGAGGAACCCACTCGAACTGGCGGGAGGTTGGTTATTAATACAATAAGTGGTGGTCCTCATCCAGCAGGCCGAAGCTGGAAGGAAATGGAGTCATATGCCAGCTCCATTAGGCATGCAGACTTCGAATGTTATAGTAGTTTTGACGAAAGGGCTCCGGCCAAACAATAGGAGACGATGGTTGATGACATCGTATTCAGAGATAGAGATGCTGATAAAGTCGAAGCTCCCACTATCGATCCACTGGTCATCTTAGCTCAAGTAGGTCCTGCTTGGATGAAGAGGATCTTAGTTGACAGTGGAAGCTCTGTGAATATTTTGTTTAAACGAGCTTACGACCAAATGAAAATGGAAGCCAAAGATTTGAAAACTTGTCAGTCCCGAATCCACGGTTTCAATGGGAGCGCTACTATACCCACTGGAGTGGTGGAACTACCAGTAGAGTTGAGAGTTGGAGAGCGCCGGAGAGTGCGGATATTACAGTTCATTGTGTTAGACATAGACACCCCTTATAATGCTTTTTTGGGCCGACCGGCCCTCGCTGAGTTCAAGGCAGCTATTGCCCCGTGGTGCTTAACCTAGAAATTTCCCACTGATCGTGGTGTGGGAGTCATCCAAGAAGATCAGGCTGCAGCAAGAGCCTGTTATTCTGCCAAGCTGCAGGAGGCGCAGCGAAAGGAGAAAGGAAAGGGCGTAGAGGAATCTCTCTGCGTCCGTTCTGCTGATAATTGACAATTAACGCCTGGGCCTAGACCCGGGCACCTCAACCAATTCCAAAGGGATCTTGACCCAAGAGAAACTGAAGATGAAGGCGAATTGAAAGAAAGTCAAGCAACCCCGGCCAAACTGACGATCGATGTCCCAATTGACAATGATGATGATTCAAAGATGATAAAGATCGGCTCTCAGCTAAGCTCGAAACTCAATAGGAATTGGTTGAATTTTTACGGGCGAATCTTGACGTATTTGCCTGGATGCATTCTGACATGTTTGGGATCTCGCCAGACATCGTGAGCCATACCCTGAATATTGACCCGCGGCATGTCCCGGTCAAACAGAAAAGGCGTGGTATGGATCCAGAGAGATCTGCCGCCCTTAAAGAAGAGGTAGAAAAGCTTAAAGCAAACGGGTTCATTCGAGATGCACTATACCCCGAATGGGTGTCGAATCCCGTGCTCGTCCGAAAGTCGAACGGAAAATGGAGAACATGTGTCGATTACTCCGATCTGAATAAAGCTTGTCCTAAAGACAGTTTCCCGCTTCCCAGGATTGATCGGCTCGTAGATTCAACAGCTGGACATGAACTCTTATCCTTCATGGACGCGTAATCTGGCTACAATCAGATACCAATGCATTTACCCGATCAAGAACATACCAGCTTCGTAACCAATCTGGGACTTTATTGCTACAAAGTTAATCCATTCGGACTCAAGAATGCCAGGGCTACTTATCAATGATTGGTCAATCGGATGTTTGCCAATCAAATCGGGAAAACCATGGAAGTATATGTAGATGACATGCTTGTGAAGTCACGATTTTCCACTGACCATATTAAAGACCTGGAAACTATGTTCAACATACTTCGAGAATACAGAATGAAGCTCAACCCATTGAAATGTCATTTTGGAGTTGCATCCGGAAAATTCCTTGGGTTTATCGTCAATGCTAGAGGGATCGAAGCTAATCCTGAAAATATCTGGGCTATCAGAAATCTTGAAACTTCGAAAACTATAAAGCAAGTCCAGAGTCTTAATAGGAAAGTAGCAGCACTGAGCAGGTTCATCTCAAAGTCCACTGACAAATGTATTCCCTTCTTCGATCTGATCTGAAAAGGAAAACGAAACTTTGAATGGACCACAGAGTGTGAGGGCGCTTTCCAAGCACTAATTCAGCATCTATCCACACCACCTATCCTGTCAAAGCCTATTGATCATGAGAAGTTGTACGTATACTTGGCGATATCAGAAAACGCTATCAGTGCTGCCTTAATTCGAGAAGAAGACAGGATACAAAAGCCAGTATACTACATCAGCAAACGATTGACTGGAGCTGAGAGGAATTATCTGAAACTAGAGAAGTTGGCTTATTGCCTTGTTATTGCATCAAGGAAGCTCCGACCATATTTCCAGGCACATCCTATTATTGTTTACACCGACCAGTCATTATGACAGGTCCTTACGCGGCCTGAGACGTCTGGTAGGTTACTCAAGTGGAACATCGAACTGAGCCAGATTGATATTACTTATACTCCAAGGCGAGCCATTCAAGGAAAAGTCCTAGCCGATTTCATAGCTGAATTTACCATTCCAGAGGACTTGCCCGAAACCAGTGAATCCCCCAAATACGTCTGGAAGCTTTACAATGATGGTGCATCAAACGACCGGTGTTCGGGCGCTGGAGTTGTACTCGAAACCCTCAAAGGCCGATCTATATGTTATGCTTTAAAGTTCGATTTTCATGCAACCAATAATGAAGCTGAATATGAAGCCCTCTTAGCTGGACTAAAACTTGCCAGAGATTTGAGAATTATCGTTGTGGACATTTATTGTGATTCGCAGTTAGTTGTGTGTCAGGTTCGGGGAGAATACCAAGCGAGAGATCGAAGACTAGCTGCCTACTTAGCTCGAGTTCAGGAAGTACTGGATCAGTTTGATTATTATGCCATTTATTGTATACCTCGAGAACATAATCAGAAAGCCGATTCATTGGCAAAGTTAGCCAGCACAGGTGAAGCTCAGCAAATGGGACTCGTTCCCGTAGAGACATTAACTTCCCCAAGTATTGACCGGGCAGAAGCAGATTGGGTATGTGAAACTATTCCCGATAAAGGAATCATGGATGACTCCATTCAAAAATTACCTTGAGCATGGAACCCTGCCGGAGTGAAGGAGTGAAAAGAGACAAGTCCTTCGGAAGGCCTCACGATTCACCATCCAGAATGGAGTCATGTACAGAAGGGGTACTCCGTTCCTTTACTCCGTTGTATCGCTCACGATGAAATTAAACGAGTATTACACGACGTGCATGAGGGAGAATGTGGCGATCACACCGGGGGGCAAGCACTAGCCAAGAAAATACTTCGATACGGATATTATTGGCCGACTGTGAATCGCGACGCGTCAGATTATGCGAAGAAGTGTGATAAATGTCAAAAGCATGCTCGAATACCTAGAGCCCCACCTACCAAGATAACGCAAATGGTCAGCCATAGCCATTTGCAATATAGGGCATCGACATCATTGGTACTCTACCTCTGGCAAAAGGTGGTGCAAAATACGCCATCGTCGCAGTTGATTACTTTACGAAGTGGGCTGAAGGTGAAGCTCTAGCTACCATAACAACGAAGAAAGTAATCAACTTTGTAGTCCACAACATTATCTGTCGATTCGGTCTTCCACACACCATTATTACTGATAACGGAACCCAATTCGATAGTGTTGAATTTAAAGATTTCTGCAAATGGTTTCACATTCAAAAGACATTCTCTACAATTGCACACCCTCAAGCGAACGGACAGGTCGAAGCGGTCAATAAAGTTATAAAGTCCATTCTGAAAAAATGACTGGAAAAGGTCGGGGGCAAGTGGGTCGATGAACTTCCTATGGCCTTATGGGCTTACCGAACAACCCACAAATCCACGACCGGTCACACTCCATTCTCTCTCTCTTATGGTTCAGAAGCTGTTGTTCCAATCGAGCTAGAAGTACCTTCTCATCGTGTGACATACTATGATCCGAAGACAAATGCTATATTACTTGCTGAATCTCTCGATTTACTAGATGAGAAGCGTGAAGAGGTTGATTTGAGGGCAGCCACGTATCGAAGTCGAGTCGCCCAATTGTACAACGCCAAGGTCCGCCCATGAACCTTTGAACTAGGCGATCTCGTCCTGAAAAGAATCTATCCGGTTCCTTCGCATATGAAGCCGACATGGGAAGGACCGTATATTATTGAATGAAGGCTTGGAGATGGCACATTCAAATTATCGACCGTCGACGGTCTTACTTTGCCAAGAGCCTGGAACAGCGAGAGTCTTCGTCGCTACTACACATGACAGGCTATGTTTATTCATTTAGTTTATTTTCCATTTGCAATTTGTTTCTGCATTTCGAAATTAGAATTTGTAATAAGGCAACTAACTTTGCCATATTTTCTTATTTCAGCAATAAAATGCAATCTCTTCGAGCCAGAGCTGTGATTTACTTGAAATGCTTCATATGATCATCACTATGCATGGAGAGCTAAGTTCCATCGTATGGTGGGACTTATTCAAATAGGGAGTGATTGTTATGCACCCGGTCACTCGCCAAGTGAAACTCGAGCTCGGGGACAAGCCATCACACCAAAGGCAAAAAAGGATTGATACACGACAATCCTTTGCTTAACTCCAGATTCCCAGAGTGCGAACTGGAGTACAAACTTACAAATACATCTACGAAGGGGGTGGATCCGTCCACCCAACGACTTCGTCCGTATCCGAACCAAGTTTGAGGAGGGTGGACCCGTCCATTTAACGACCTCACTTGTTAACTCAGGGTGGATATGATCCGACCATCCACGATCCTGATACACCTTCCGTTCCCAGAGTGCGAGCGGAATCCAAAAACATACAGCAGATGTGACTGACCGTCTATTCACCAACTCCGAACTCCCAGAGTGCGAGTCAGAGTATAAACATCAACTCCAGATTCCCAGAGTGCGAGACAGAGTATAAACATCAACTCCGAACTCCCAGAGTGTGAGACGGAGTATAAACACCAACTCCGAATTCCCAGAGTGTGAAACGGAGTATAAACGACAACTCCAAATTCCCAGAGCGCGAATTGAAGTATAAACTCTAACTCCAAGTTCCCAGAGCGTGAATTGGTGTGTAAACACAAACTCCGAACTCCCAGAGTGCGAGTCTGAGTATACATGTCGGCTCCAAGTCCTCAGAGTGCGGACATACAACTAAAGCTTAAACTGGCGTGACCGATCGCCGGTGAACAAATGAAAATCCCCGGAGTGCGGATATGATCGCCGATAATTAAACGAGTGGGGTTGAACCACTCAATCTCCACTTGTTCCAAACATCCGTTCAGCGGCGCTAGACTCAACATGTTGTAAGTGAAATGCAATCGCTGGCTGATGTTCTACAACTCAACCCCAAGACTAGGGGGCAGGACTTAAGCGTCGACCTTTGACTGAAGCGGTGCGACGTCAAAATTCAATTCATTTCCCAGTCATGAACCATGTCCACGGTTTCCAGACCTGGCGTGAAAAGGATAAACTTGACTCGGAAGCTGAAACTTTACAAGTGCATTTCAGATATTGGAACACTTAGGCAAATACGCAATGACCGAGAAGGAGCCCAAAAAAAGAAAAGCTTCATTTCTACTGTTTGTGAAAGAATTTCGTATACAAGTTTACTCCAAAAAATCCTACTAGCAGGGGCCGAACTCGCATCTATACACGGCCAACAAAATGAAAGTTAAAGTAAACCAAGGAGGCATGTCTAATCTTTCTTCTTCCTCGGCTTCCTTTTCGGTGTAGACCCGTTGGAGCCGCCACTACCCTTCCTCTTTGAGCCTTTGCTTTTCGATGGTCGGTCTCCAGGCGGGGGCATGATCTCAACATCCTCCTTCGAGCTCGAATGAATATGAATGCTTCCAACGGGCGGAGTCGGAGGAACAAGATCAAGTGTAGAAGATGGAACGGGCACACTGGTGTCGAAAACTGTACCACCAGGACATATCATTCTGAGCGGAGCTGGACCGGGTGCCGCCATCCCACCTCCAAAACTGCCACCATGAGCCGCTGCTTCCATTTCAGCGTCGATTTCGGCCAATATCTCCTCTTCAGTAACCGTTCAAGCCTCGCTGGGAGCATCAGTAGTTGGCATCGAAGAACTTGTAGCAGGAGCGCCTCCACCCATAACAAATGGTAGGTCGGCAAGAAGATCACCATGACGGCGAAAGAGTTCCTCCATCAGCTGCTCATCAAAAACAAGTGAGCTCCCCTGCATTTCGTCAAGTGGCGTAGTGACAGTTACAGTGGTTGCTTCGGTCACAATAGCCTCATGCGTCTGATATGATTCTTGAGTGACAGGAGGCACGACCGGTGCAGCATCAATCACTGGACACAAAATAAGAGAACTGTTAGAACTTAATTCGAGTGAAGATTCCGATTTAAGACTGATATGTGGAATGTTCAGAATACCTTCCTCATTTTGACTTGTAGGCAGCTGAACGGCTTCAGCAACTTGCTCTATAGACGGAGACATCTGCGGCTGATCCAGATTGTAGGCGGGAACAGCTTGGGGATCGACCGTAGGCAAGGATTCAGGCTGGGTTGACGCTGGAAGTTCAAGACTTGCGTTGTGGTGTTCAACCCCAGAGCCTTCTCCTACTTCGAAGTGCTGGGTGCCGAGCCTTTCCTTTTCATACAGAATCATTGAATCGTGGAGAATCTTCCTTTCATCTTCATTCAGAATGCGATTCTCAAGTTCAAATTCATCTATAGACTCACCCAGATGCACCGCTTTCTCCTCCTCAACCAATCGGCCCCAGGCATTATATAGATGTGCTGGGTAATCATCGAGCCAGGCTGGACCCCTGTGCCTCAACATGTTGGCGTTGTAAACAACGAGAAGATCTTCAATGTCGGCTTCTACCCTGGACTCAGCCGATTTCACCTTCTCCTCGACATCAGTCTCCACCTTGCGAACCTTAGCCACGGCCGCATCCCATTCACCCCAGAGCAAGACAGCCTGCTCGCATGCTTCCTGGGCTGCGTTGTTCGCATCATCTCTTTCCTTGGCCATGTCGGAGAATTTGGCCTTAAGCTCGTTGAGTTCCTTGACCGCCGCACCCCGTTTGGCGGTGACTGTAGTATTTCGGTGGCCCATCTCCTTCACCAAGGCAACATGTGTCTGCCTCAACCTCTCCATCGCCACAGTCGCTTCATCGGCTTTTTTGGTGGCCTCAATTTCATATTTCCAAGAAGACTCGGCCTTAGTATTGAGCACTTTTATAATTCGTTCTTTTTGTGCGAGCTCGGATTCCATCTTCTCGATTGCTTTGGCTCGCTCAAAAGCCACCTTGGAAGCTTTCTCTGCAGCCTTTACCCACTCTCTATACTGGGTGTATAGATCATGAATGTAATCATGCACCGTGTTTTCCACCCCTGATGGAATTCTTTTTAAGTGTGCTGGGAAGACGTAGCCGTCGAAGCATATGTTCGGGAACTCCTTCCTCTGCTGAGCAATTTTAATAGCCCCTTCCCCCGTGGGCTCAGTTGGAACCTGCTCTGCAATTATGGGGGGCATGGTTTCGACTCTCTGGAGATGAGTTTCGGATCTAGAAGTGTGAGAAGATGGCCTGTGTCGTGGAGGCTCTGGTGGATGTGAAGTCTGAACAGGAGGTGGAGAGCGAGACCTAGATCGGTGTCTATATTCTCTGTCCCTATCCCGCTCATACCTCTCTTGATTAGAGTACCCGTGATCGCGGTCTCTATCTGAGTCTCTCCTTCGGGAGTCATAGTAGGTAGAAGATTTTCGAACCGAGCGAAGGCTCCCAAGCGATTTCTTGGTTAGTGATTTCTTGGGTTGGATGATTTACAGTCATGAATCATGTAGTGCAGTAAAGTGTATGTATGTGCAACCCCCCGACCAACCGAAAATGTCGGCCGCACTCATAGCAAGCGACCCGCTCAGCTCAAGAGCATTGTCAAGCTCCTCCATCCCGGTGTCATGTTGAAACGACACATAATCCGAAATCGGAATATCAGCAAGCCCTTCGAAAGGATTCTCTACTTGCGGGGGAGGAGCCTCCGAAATTCTAATCCCCGGGACGGGCAAAGACATAACCACGGATTTCAATCTCACGGATTTAGAACGCTTATGAGCAACTGCCTTGCCATTTCTCCTTCCTCCTGAATCTTGAAAACTGTAAGAAGGCCCAGCTTGGAGTTCGTTATCAGTGGGCATTCTCTCCGTATCAACTTCTTCAGCTATTACGACTCCAAGCGCCTAGCGTTTCGCCCGCTTCTTCGAGACCGTTCTAAGTGTCCCTTCCAGCCTTATGCTTTGCTTCCGTTCAATCAGCCCGACAATTCTCAAGTTTCTGTCGGCTAGAACCCAGTCAATGTTCCTTTCTTCACCCGGAACTGCTTGGAGGATCCGAACTAACTCCCTGAAATATCCATCGTCAGGTCGTGAGATTGCGGCTGTAAAAGAAGTGAAGTATGTCAGTTTTGAAAATGATTGCTGTTATCCCGATAATTCATGAGAAGGACTGCAACACTTACGTCTATCCAGCCATCGCCTAGCGAATCCAGGGGGCATCGAATATAGAACCATTCCGTTTTAAAGTAACTTAGCCTCCCCCAGGACCCCGTTACTATTTGGCAGTTCCTAACCGCTTCCAAGAATGTGAAAGAAGAGCTGTCTCCGCGACTCTTAATGTTGAAGAGATATCTAATCTCGATCGGCTTTGGTGGTCGAAAGAGAATTTCCATAAACAGAATGAAAGTGCTATTCAACAAGGTGTATCTGTTGGGGTGTAGCTGGGATGGAGAGATTCCAAGGAATGACAGCATTTCCCTTATGCACTGATTAAATGGAGGAAGTGTTACCGCCGTGCAAGCATGACGATTGAAAGCAGTAAACCCCTCCAGGGGAGCATGCGGTCTATCATTTGGTCCTGGCAGTAATACATCATCGAGCGACAGACCATGTCTTAAGCATATCCGTCCCAGCATATCTTCGGAAATGTCGACCGACACAAAGTCTTGTAGACGACAAATGAACCGAGCACCTAGAAACTCATCCGGGGCTGGATCTATAACTTCGGCTTCGATGGCCGGTATCTCGATGGTTGAAGGAATTGAACTCGGAAGTTCCTGCTGCTGCGAACTTGAAGGAATTGGATACTTATCTGATAATGATCACAACAACAAACAGCTAATCGCAATCAAGCAGCAATCAGTTACAACAATGCAGGGTACAACAGTTGACAATCAACAGTTCACATTGCCGAGAAAATCTGTCAAAGATTATAACTTTCAGCAAAAAGACGATAACTGTTCAGAATGAAGGTAGCAGCATTTCAAAGCACATCATGTTTCCACAAGACGTACTTTGGGGGGCAAATGTTATCCCGCCTTTTGGCAAGGCCGTGACACCAAAAACTTGACTAGAAACCAACGACGGTTCATCTTAGACATCAGTTATACGCAGGTTAACTATGGATATCGATGAATTTTGTCCGAGTCCGGATCAATCTACAATCGACAAGACACTACAAGCGAAGCAACGAAAGTCAACGTTCCAAATTTCAAATCAATCGGAGTTAGTATGCTCAAGATACGATCAATACAAGCAAAGGAAGATCAACTCTATTTCGTATCGATCGGCTAGGCCTCTGTTCGAATCGATCAGCTTTGTATCGATAAGAAGGCCCTAGTTCGAATCGATCAGGCTCGCATCCATCACTAGAGTCCACTTTGTATTGATCGACTTCGTATCCATCACCAGAGTCCACTTCGTATCGATCGACTTCGTATCCATCACCAGAGTCCACTTCGTATCGAACGTCCAATGTCCACTTCGTATCCATCAAAGAGCCTTTGTTCGAATCAATCAGGACGCACTGTTCGTACCCATCAGAGGATCACTGTTCGCATCCATTCAGGTAGAGCGCTTTTATCGATACGAACAGAGCATAACAATCGATACGAACAGAGCATGACAATCGATACGAACTAAGGAACTTCCATCGATGCGAACTGGACCATCCCCATCGATTCGAACTATCGATACGAACTAAGGAACTTCCATCGATGTGAACTGGACCATCCCCATCGATTCGAACAACACTACTTTCATCGATACGAATAAGGCAAAGTTCGAGGAATAACTCGGTCAACTCGGCGAAGAAGGTGGATCGATCCGGAGAGTGCTCGCCACATCACCACCTGATTACATGCAATCATCGATTCGAAATAATCGAGTCGGAATGATCGGTTCGAACTGTGTTGTCTGCCGAAAGTCTCCATTTCGTACCGATCATAACTTGAGATCTACAAGTCCAAATGCCACCAAATTTTCACAGGAGCTTACGTACAAGATGAAGAATGCCCACACCAAATTTCGACTCGATTGGACGCAATCTTGATCGATACGAAATTCGTTCGTATCGATCACGGATCGGGCCGAAACTTCACGGGCTTGGTCACGTGGGCCCACTCACGTGCCAGAAGAAGTCTCCCAAGATCTGAGAGAAATATCAGCCTCCTACACCTATAAATAGACCCCAGAGCCTACAGAAAAAGGATCTTTTTGACGCTCCAATGCCCAGACTCTGCCGGATTCGATTCAAAACTCCCTTACTGCTGCTGCAAACGAATTTTACTACTGTAATTCATTGTTATCTGCTGTAACCCGCTGCAATCAATTGTAATCATCAAAGAAACATCAATAAAGCGACCAATTTCATAGTGGGCGTAGGCAATAAGCCGAACCACTCTAAATTCTTGTGTTTCTGTGCATTTTTATCATTCTCATATCTGTTTTTTGGAGTTTTTGTTAGATAATCCTCTTTTTCCATTTAATTTCTTCATTTTATCTCTTCAAAAACTTCCGAAGAGTGTTATGCCCATTTTTGGTACAAATAGATATGGAACTCAATCCCTATATGGCGGTAACCCGGTCACCTCATCGAAAATGTCCAGACACTCTTGCTATAGACACAGATGACAACTCATCATATGGAATATCGAGCGAACATCGAAAGCTAACTATAAACCCATCCTCTACAAGTAACCAATCACCACTGTTCGCTCCTCTACAACCTCAATAATCAACAATGGCCTCTCACTATCCACCACTATTTCGTACTCCTTCGGCCAGTCCATTGACAAAATATAATACCGAACCTAATCAAACCCAAAACAATCAATAGTAAACAAACAATCATCCATGACTCAATTAGACAAAGTCTCGACAAACCATGTATAGGCTGGCTGAGCCCAATCAAAGGTTGGTCAACCATCTCGAGTCTCAATCTCAATATCTACATCAAATGTTGATATGAAAGAATATGAAACTCGATGTCAAATAAAACACATATAGAAATGCCATAAGTGGAAAGCATACCTCAAATGGTAATACTATTTCCCTTCTCTTTCATCAATGGAGCAATGGACGAAATTGAAATGCAATCAATGCATATCCTTTCATAGTTTATCCCTACTTAGCTAGTTTTGGACAACCCATCTACACTGGGTATAGGCTCTCTCATCATAAAGCCTTCTCGATCATCTTTTAGAAGCTCTCATAAATATAACAAATCAATCGCTTTCCAAGATGATCACTCAACCCAATGATAAACTTTCTATTCTTTCTTTATGGGGATAAATGAAAAACAGACCGTGCTTCGATAGCACATCGAATTTAGCCACTTACTCCAAAATAGACATATCGCCTTACTTCAAATCAGTGAACTCTCTAACTTACATCGACTTTGGAAAAGTTGAGATAAATTTTCTTCGAAGCGAACTATGAACTAATCCCAAGTAAATCGATCCTCGAGAATCGAAGCTATAGAGGTACTCCACTAATTCATTTTTCATTCCTGGAGTCAAATAGAGGTTAACTTCTACCTCATGGCTCATCTAACTCCAAGTCATTGAAGATCCGCTTACAAGTAGCCATCCAATCTTGCCTTTCAATAGCCAACTCCGTTCCAAGGAATAGTCTTCCTCCTAAACTCCTATAATCTGTATACAGCTCGGCAAAGTCGACTCTAGCCATTTGCACTTGAGCACCACAATCATCCAGAATAAATTTGGTATTCCAAAAAATGATTCGCACCATCTCCTTGAAAAAATCTTATCAACCACGGTTAGTGACACCAATCCTATCCAATCCCCAACTATGAAGATAGTGTCAATAGCAATATTTCTCACATGCCAGATCATTCTGCTCTATAATAAGGATGATCTGTGTCTCATAAAGAAAACTACATCAATAGTGCTTGTGTGTGTAGTACAACTTACATACTATAAATTACTATACAGTTTTAGAAACCAAAATATAACAAATACAAACTCTCTTGTATATACATACACTCTAAAACCAGTCTATGGCAATAATGCCTACCCTATCTCTATTAGATCGCGGTATCAACTTAGGTAAATCATGTAACCTAAGCTCTGCTACCAAATGTAACTACCACCCTATACCTACGATGCAGAACATTCGTCAAATGGAAGAAAAGAAGTAAAGAAGAGGAAATAGAACATAAGAGAATGGAAAAGAAGAAAAAGGAAACAGCAAATAATCACATTACCTATCATATGTCTCACATCGCATCAGACAAGATATAATAGTCAACATAGATATAAAATAGTCGAGACAGTAATAACAATATAAACTAATCATCTGAGTATAAGGTTGCTTGACAACGAGTTTTCTAGCGGTTAGAAAATCGTCAAAAAATATTGTAATAAAAATAACCGCAAGTACAAGACGTACAATTTTAGTATGTGGTGGGTACAGGTCGATCTGTAGGGAATTGAATTGATTTTAAATTTTACTCAATCAAATTAAACCAAATTTGCAAGTTTGTTTAAACTAAGAAAAATAGCAAAAGTTAAACTAGAAAACAAGTGATTAAAAATAGGAGATTAGAAGACAATTTAAAGGCAAATCCACTCTCATATTTTTACATAAATCAACACAAAAATAATCTATGATCTCTATATTTTGATCTAAGTAGAATTAGTGATGTATTTATCATAAGTATGGTCTATTTATGTTATTAATTAACATAACTTATACCATCAAACTTTAATACAACAACTAAAACCACTTGTCAACTCTCATGAAAATGAACATGAAACTAAAACAAAATCTATTTTAAGCATGCTCTATTTACTATTTTTGATTAATAACATAGATCATCAAATTTTGTTTCTATTTTAATTCCATGATCAAAATCACTTAGTTAGATGATGATGTAAATTGTGTTTAGGTTGGATTAAGCACAACCCATTTGTGATTACAACATAGGCTATCAAATTCCCTAATAAACTTACATCATAATCCAACTCTTCACGAAGCATTAAAAAGTGATCATAAACAATAGAATATATTGAATTTACATAATTTTAGAGAGTTTCATCACCCCTAAATTGAAGGGGTTTAGCTTCTCATTTGTGTTATCAATTCAACACATGTAACTTTCAACTTAGAACAAACAAAAGAAAGTGCAAGCAAATAGAAAGTCCAGGCGCACTAGATCCAGTTTGAGAAGGACCATTTGTTGTTCATAAGGATCTCCACAACGGAGCTTACATTCCATCGACAGTTGATGGAAAAGGTGTTTGGGAAAGGAAGGAATCTCCAGCATCTCCGCCATTACTTCTCTCAGCTGGTAAAATGCATGTATCACTTGAAGCAATAAAAGAAAAACAGTGGACGTAGGCATATTCTGGCCAAACTACTGTAAAAATTGATGTTTTGCTCAATTTTTTGTCTGATATTTTTCCAATTGCGATCAATCGCAAGCTCTCGCCGGCAGCAGTGAAATCAAGATAACCATGACTAAGGGTACGAAAATAGCCTGGGTAGTTCACTGCTGACCTTCGGCCCCCCGGCCAGCAATGATAAACCGACTATAAGCCATGGATTAGGCATGATTATAGCCTAGGTAGTTTACCATTGGCGTTCGGCTCGCCGGCAACTACGAACCGATAATAATTCCAATGATTAAGGCATGGTTGTAGCCATGGATAGTTCGTAGTTGACGATCGACACCCACGCTAGCCGGGCCACAATAAATCGAATAATACTCACGATATAGGCCATAATGGCCCCGGTTGTTACTGTGTGCGAATCCCAGCTCTAAATCTTAAGTACGGCAGTCGCAAAAGTTACACTCCCTTGGAACATAGGTTGGGTTGACAAACCATATGTCACCAAAATCCACAATCAGGACAAGTAATTTACGTGCCACGAATCTTAAGTTTAGAAGGACTATCTTAATGGAGAATATAGTTTGTTGTACTTAAACTAGAAGCTTCTAACAATTTCTTTTAGTCTTGTAGCATTACATACATATAGTAGAAATATGAATTCCACTCTGCCAACCACAGTTTGCTTCCACTCCACCAGAGGAAACGGAGCATCGACTCAACTCCGTCAGAGATAGTGGAACATCAATCCAACATTTCCACAAGAATTAGAATATCCCTTCTAGCCAACTTCGCTCAAGAAACTGTAAGGATTCTCCCAAAGTTGAGCACACTTATGGAACCTGAGAAAAATTCAGTGCAAAGGTATGACTAATTTTAGTAAGATAAGCTAAATTCGATAAAAAAAATACTTAGGGGCATAGCACCACCTTACCCCTTGATTATACACATGCACTACCACTCAGCTTGGTAATAGCACATTTGAATCATGACCTTAAGTTCGCAAGTTTAAAACCTATTCATGATACAAGGCAGCATGTTGTGAGAAGCAACCAAGTGCACTATACTGGAGGCAAACCCAGACAAATAATGAGCGCTCCCGGCCGACTTTTGACAACGTCCCTAGAGGGTGCTCTGGAGGATGTGATGAGTATTTGAGGACTACCATGTCCCCAAAATTACTCTCTAAACCTTAGTAATAGGGAATCACTTCGAATGATAAGGACCTCTCTAAACAGAAGTGATTCAATCTCTAACCTTCCGAATGTAATTAATTCATATCAAAGTCTATTTTAACACAAATAGCTTGATACCTTTACCTAATAAATCAATCCCGAGGACACGCGGGATGACTCTAACAAATATCTATTGTAAAATTCCAAATAAAAATGTATTAATAGTTTGTAACTAATTCTAAGGCATGGATGAAAGTCCTTGACCACACTAGGCCCGAAAGGACCCTAAACTTGTAGGTAAAGTCAACATAATAGGACGGTCCTCTACCGCCAAAGCCAACGGGACATTTGAATTAAAAGATTGATTCTACTTGATCAACAGGAAATAATAAACCGATACTAATCAAGGTTTCTAATGTCCAAAGATTATTCCATCTAAACACCACATACTGGGGGCATCCAACATCAGCACTTAACATAACTCAAATCATCAATAATGAATCACTCTTACCCACAATAAGAGTATGCTTTCCAATCGAGCCATCCATAACTCACATTTTTTCGTGACCATGATTTCGCACGAGAATAATGAAGTACTCCTAGTATGGACAATTCCTCGCAAACGCTAAACAGAAAAGCCAATGTCGCTCTCTCAAAGATTGGTTTAGTTATAGTCTTATGTTAGTGCCAAACCAGAATTTGGACTTAGTCACAATCGCTAGACACCAAACACAAGCTTACGATTGGCACAGACAGTGCACCAGATAATTGTTTCGACCTTGGACCATGCAACCTACCAACACTTTCGTCCGACCCTGTTTTGCACCTCGGCCCGACCTCTTTTCATGTACCAGACCAAGTGGTTCAGCTATTATCTTCCACTCTCTAACCAAATTGTTTTGGTCCAATAAACTCCACCAACCCAATTTCTTGGTCCGGCTATCCTTGCTCCTTCACCAAGCTTCTCAATAATCCAACACTTACCGTCAAAACTTACCAGCAATCTAGTCTGTACAGGTACACTGAGGATTATCAAACCAAGCCATTGAAGAAGTTAGTAAAATTGATCATCACTTTACTAGACTGTATGCCGCACAAACCAATTACACCTTATCAGGTATGAGGATTCCAACCAAAAGTTATATAAAATATACATATCTTTGTACAAACGTCCAGGCAGAAGATACAAAACATGGGCTAGGGAAGTCATAACCAACATTCACTTGATAACACTCTACATCATCTCCTACATACAAAGTCCCTTCAACGGAGATTCTTACTCTATCAGATTCATCAATGATTGATTTTGTCAAAGCATTCACAAGAGTGGAGAAAGGATTAGTAGAGAAATACACAAACTTGGCGATCACATGAGATGGTCAGGATAGCTTGACTCAACCACACAATGAACATACCTGGAGTACCACATCACAGATCCAAAGTTGATAATGCAAAGTATACATCAGTCGTTATTGCATGAAGCCTCAACGTAGGAAACCAAAAGTCCAAGAAAAATGGCATCCTGTCGGATGAAGACTAATCAAAGACGACTTTAAAAATTTAGCAAGTCCTCCTCAGAACGAAAAAAGTCCCACATCAAACTAGCGAAAGGAGGCTCATCGAAAAATCAGAGGCGAAGATGAGAAATAGATATTCAAACAATAGAACCATTAAAAGACTAAGAAGACATTCTTGGATTAAACAAAACACACTTTGTATTCACGAAAGTATGCTTTGGGGGGCAAATGTTGTGGACATTTTCACCCACTACATGGTGAATATAAGGAGTCAGGGGCAAAATCATCCTTGTTATGGAACAGACGCAAACTAGTTTGGAGGTATTCTCGAGATCTAGTTATGGACATAGGTCGAAATCGCGTCTCAATCCGAGCTATGGATTGAGAGATATGATCATCTTAAAATTTGTCCACCACCGTCTCGTGGGGCCGATACCGAGACGCTCTACCGCCATTAAAGGTCGACAGTCCAACAGCAAGCCAGGATCCCCGGTCCGAGGACCGAACCAAATCTTTGGTTTGGCGCTTGCTTGGAGTCATGGCTTGAAAATCTCGAGTCTGCTTAGAGTCGGCCCGATGACCGAACCAAAACTTTGATTCGGCGCTTGCTTGGAATTGGGCATTGAAAATCTAGAGTCTGCTCAGAGTCGGTTGGATTACCGAACCAAAACTTTGGTTCGGCGCTTGCATGGAGTCGGGGCTTGAAAATCTTGAATCTGCTTGGAGTCGGCGCGATAACCGAACCAAAACTTTGGTTCGGCGCTTGCTTGGAGTCGGGCCTTGAAAATCTGGAGTCTGCTTGGAGTCGTTTAGATTACCGAACCAAAACTTTGGTTCAGCGCTCGCTTGGAGTCGGGGCTTGAAAATCTCGAGTCTACTTGGAGTCGGGGCGAAGACCGAACCAAAACATTGGTTCAACGCTTGCTCGGAGTCGAGCCTTGAAAATCTGGAGTCTGCTTGGAGTCGGTCCGATGACTGAACCAAAACTTTTGTTCGGCGGTTACAATCTTTGGTTCGGTAGTTGCTTGGAGTCAAGCATGAGAAATTTAAGGGTTTACTTAGAGTCGGCTGGGAGTAATGCAGCTTGGTGTCGGGTGAAGGTTTGCTTGGGGCTCAACCTGGGTATAATTGATCTAAAAAAAGTTGGAAATTTTCGTCATGGCACGACGATACTTCCAGGATTTCTTCATGACACGTTCCGGGGTTCATAAAGGTGTATGGTGGTCTTCACAAGTGGAATAGCTTGACAATCATGTAAGGAAGGTTGAACCAAATCTTAAAGGAAAGAAGGTTGAACCAAATTCCAAATACTATATACTCAGCCGCCTATCCTCGTATCTTCATTCTATAAATACCAAGCACATGGCATCATAAAAAAGGAAGATGCTGAAGAGCGAAGCTTTCAGCAACAATGGCAGACAACTTCGAGAGGGAAAATTCTTAGTTCTAATAGCATGTTTACTCGTTTTCAAAGCTTGTACTTGTAATCAGAAATGAAAGGGATAATAAAAGAGGAACAGTGGACGTAGGCACATTCAGGCCGAACCACTATAAATTCTGTGTCTTTTTACATTTAAGTCCTTTGCATATTCTTTATTGCAAATTACTGATTTTTTACCTTAAACATTCGCAACTAATTTTCATCAAACAATAGCTATATACTACAAACAATATTTACAGCTCTACAGCAACGATTTGAGTGTTCGCCCATTTTTTGTGCAAACAATAGGGAATTGAAATGAACAAAGAAATGATATAGCAAAGCAGTGAATAAAATGTACATAGAATTGTAACGTAATTTATTTTTTCAAAATTTTGAAATGAAATGCAAAGTTTTTTTTGTTTTTTTAAATGAAAATGCAAATAGAAAAACAACAAGCACACAAATCAATTGGAAACAAAAATTACACACAAACATACAACAATAATTTTTTTTAAATGCAACTCAACACACAAAATGAAAACACAATAAAATTAAAAAAAATAATTCAAAAAGTAAAACTGAAATCAAATCAAATCCCCGGCAACGGCGCCAAAAATTTGGTTGACCACGAGTTTTCTATCGGTTAGAAAATCGCTGAAAAATATTGTAATAAAAATAACCGCAAGCGCATGGCGTACAATTTTAGTACGTGGTGAGTACGGGTCGATCTACAGGGAATTGAATTGATTTTAAATTCTACTCAATCAAATTAAACCAAATTTGCAAGTTTTTTAAACTAAGAAAAATAGCAAAAGTTAAACTAGAACAAAAGTGATTATAAATAGGAGATTAGAAGACAATTTAGAGGTAAATCCACTCTCATATTTTTATATAAATCAACACAAAAACAATCTATGATCTCTCTATTTTGATCTAAGTAGTATTAGTGATGTATTTATCATAAGTATGGTACATTTATGTTATTAATTAACATAACTTATACCATCAAACTTTAATACAACTAAAACCGCTTATCAACTCTCATGAAAATGAACATGAAACTAATACAAAATCTATTTTAAGAATGATCTATTTACTATTTTTGATTAGTAACATAGATCATCAAATTTTGTTTCTATTTTAATTCCATGATCAAAATCACTTAGTTAGATGACGATGTAAATTATGTTTATGTTGGATTAAGCATAACCCATTTGTGATTACAACATAGGCTATCAAATTCCCTAATAAACTTACATCATAATCCAACTCTTCATGAAGCATTAAAAAGAGATAATAAACAATAGGATATGTTGAATTTACATAATTTTAGAGAGCTTCATCACCTCTAAATTGAAGGGGTTTAGCTTCTCTTTTGTGTTATCATTTCAACACATGTAAATTTCAACTTAGAACAAACAAAAGAAAGTGCAAGCAAATTAAAATAAAAAGAGAATTAAACTACTTGCATAAATTAAATCTAAGCTACTTGCATTAAAAAGAAGGCTAATCTACTAACATAAGAGAAAAGAAAGCATGTAAATAAAAATAAGTATGAAATAAAAGCAAGTAGAAAAAAGGGCTTAGAAAGCTATTTTATTTCTCTTTTAATTTGTGACTACAACTCATATAATATGATAAGAAAATTAAACTCCTTTACATGAACATAAAAGGGTTATTTATACATGCCTAAAACGCTAATCCATATTTTAGGGGACTACCCAAAATACCTTTTAGGAAGTGTGGCCTCCAAGTTATCATTAGCGAGTAGTTAATCCTCCATCTGCAAAACTCCATAGTCATCTACACCTACTCTCTAATCTACTCATTTAAGAGTACTCGAGATAATAAGAAGCAAAGCAAAAAACATAGGGTTAGACAACAGTCTAGTGTGAGCGATAAACAATCTCAAAATACTATAAAATTCAATATAGTATATGGAATAGAGGGTATACATATCATACATGATGTGTCCCTACAACTAAAGAGTTAGCACATAACATTAATAATTTGCTACTCTACAAAATCATAAAATGGTACTCTATACTCAGTAAACTGTCGAGGTGCCTAGGTATCTCCATCCATTATACCTGCTCCATACTAAGTAAACTGTCTGAGGTGTTAGTTATCCCTATCCACAATACCTACCTCATGTGACATCCCTAGGTTGATAGGTGGTTAATGAAGCAATCATAACAAACATAGCATCCATCAAACAATACTAACTATCACCCACTATGCTCTAGATATATAATAACTCATTTGGCTCCCTTGCCAGAGATTGCTGGAAAATCCCGGTTCTCCATTGTACTCTCGTATCTCGTAGCCCAAAGCTGGATCTGTAGCTCGCAGCCTAAAGCTGGACACTATCCCAAAACCCACAGTTCCAGGTTATACGGATCCTTGCTACCAATCCATGGGCGCCCCCTCTACACAATACCCTGCTTGGAGTGCAACAGAAAACATTCTGAGTCATCACCAATCCCTTAGCAAATATACATCCATCTTAGCCCTATTAGCTCAATACAATTTCCTCTATCTGGAATCCACCAGTTCCTCCATTCCACAGCTCCTGCCACGAGCCTCTTTGGCACCCACTTCCTAATTAGTCACAAACCGAAGATATGGAGTGTTTAATCTTCGGTACCTACTAACTCCACGATTCAAAAACCGAAGATACAAGGCTTTTTATCATATTGTACATCGCATCCCCCATGGTGCGAACGAGCCAACACCTCCAACACGATCTACAAAGTCCTGAAACTATCTATCTCGGAACCTACTCCATACAGCATCGAGTCATAATTCGAAGTTCCAACTCTTATTCAAAGTGCCACATCTTTGCCTCACCATCTAAATTGCTCATCGTAGCGCAATCATATCAAGACTCTAAGTCGGTCGCACGAACAAACCATCAAATCGTGCACCACGAAATCCCCTCAACGTCCAAGCCAAAGATCATCCAAATCGCTAATCAACAATAGCGATGGACATTAATTACTCTACATTGGTCAATACCAACCACTTTAGACTTGTACTTAACCGAAATAGGTAAGTACAAACCAAACGAAAATGTCGGGCATCCATCCTAAAGTCCAAACCCTCATCTTCCATCTTTGGATCCGTCAGCATGTATCCTAACCCCTCTATAAAACTTATCTCGCTCATTAGGTTTTCGCGTGTACGAAACCCCAACGTACAAGAGATTCCCCTAACATCCGATCACCGCTAATCAGTGTTATCAACAAAAACAACTAAATAAGCCAAGCAACCAACAACATACATACATACAACATGTATAACACATCCATATCAACCAATGGGAAAATCATATCAAAAATAGCCCAAATCTAATAATTCCGTAAAAATAGTACATCAATGGAAAATATGTGATATTTGATATGAATCATTCCGAAATACTTTTATTTTCTTTTATAAAAATCTAGTAGGTGTATAAGTATAGGAAAATCATATTTTAAAACCAAAAATCAATCCAGAACGTCGATATAATACTATATAACCAATCATAGTATGGTGAGAGAAAACATCAGTTGCCTTTATAAAATCTATCCAAATTAGTGCTAAAGAGTATATCTCTCCATCACGAGTGCAACGCAAGAAATCGCATCTAAAATGGACCTCGTAAGCAAAAGTATAGGCAAAATAAGAAAAGAGATTATCATTTAATTATAATGATAATTAATTCCTTAATTACCTCACTTAGCATCTAATCCTTCTTCCACTATTCAAATTCCTATGCACGTGCAATCAACCGAGACATGTACACCCAATTCCTCTTCCTTCTCTCTTTGATTTCTCAATGAATACTCAACGAAATCGACAATCGACGAATGCAACGTGTCCCTCTTCGCGATGTCTTCACCCTTGACTCGAAAAGGGGATGCTTGATCCATTATTAACAATCACAACCTAGTAGGACCTGAAAGCATGTGTCACGGCTATGGATAGGACACATTTTGATTTGCTCAACCGGATCCGGTGAGATTTTGCAGGTAGGTGCTATTCGCGAAGAGAAATCGAATGGCGATCTCTGTTTCGCCTATCGTTGATTATAGCACCGGCCATCTCAAACCCAAGACCCGACCATAAAGATGTCATCGTCTCCAATCACCATCGATTAAAATTCCACCACAGTCATCGTGAAGCTCTCGTCCATAAGATCTCAACGGATCTGGTTTCATAATTTATCGTTGAGCGGAATTGTCGAATTCATTTTTTAAATGATATTTAAGGCGGATCGGCCATGATTTTGAGAAGTGAATGGAACATTAAAAGTGAATTAAAGGGAAAGTGATTTGGATGGTATTTATAATAATATTTTATTTCATTTATTTAATTTCTCACATGAATGGTCGTACGTTTCGAGTTTGTATGATCCCACGACGCATCCAATCGCAATAAAACTGCATACATCACCTTATTTTTTTGGATCCAACGGTATAAATCTCATCGCTATTTGGGACTATGCCTCGAAATGCTAATTTTGCGCACTTCGATATCGTATTGGCCATCGGATCGTCCGATCTTCAAGTATAGCAACCCTTATACTCGTTCTAATTCGCAATGTCAATATGAACTCAACGGAAGTGGTCTCAAGTCTTGATTTGGCCGTATGTGAAAAATCGTGTTTTTGGGCCTTCATTTAATTAATGATTAAATATTCATATTAATTATGTAATTATCGATCGTTAAAAATATGGGTCATTACAAAAGATATAACCGATAGGGACAAGTTGATAGTTGTGCGCTCAGGAGTGATCGAACAGACACCTTTCTGGTAGGATCTCTGTATTCATGGGTGTAGAGATTTACAAGATTTTCACTTTCAAGCCGATAAATTTATCCATATGGATGAAATGTATCATGCCAAGAAGAAAGTTCAAACAAAGAAAGAAATGGGAAAAGCTAGCTATAACCATAATAATAGGAAGTCGAGATCGAATGAGGCCCCAAAAACTAATCATATTGCTTCGAATAAGAAAATATCCTACATATTCGCTACGGTGAAAGAAAGTGGCAATATTCTGGATTATTACAAAGCTAAAACCAACCTTGAACCAAGAAGAGGGGAGGACTACTATGCCTATCATAAGGTGAATGGACATAAAACACATGAATGTCGAGCTTTGGCAGGCATAATATATTCAACGCATGATTCATTCTGGACACCTGAAGGAGTTTGTCAAGGATAATCAGAAAGCTGCTCATTCTGAAAATGGCAGCTAAAGACTCCCCAAAGATGCTGAAAATTTAGTAGAAGGTGACGTTCAACCAGATTTCATTCCATCTCTTAACAGAATTGATGTTATCCATGGAGGCCCACGCCTAGCTCGAAGCAGCAGAGGAACCAGAAATCGCTACATTATAGAAGCAAAAGATGGGATTTTCTTTATTCGGGAAGAGCCGCCGCTAAAAAATCCAAGGTTTTAAATCTAGATGCATAATTTAAACATCATTCCGCAAGAGCTAAGAGGAGTTCATTATCTGCATAACGATCCACTTATGATCATTGTGCTAATTAGACTCTCTGTGGTTACTAAAATTTTAGTGGATACTAGAAGTATAGCCAACATGATCTTTAAACATGCATTCGAGTAAATGGGAATTCTGAAGGAGAAATTAGAGCCAAGCTTTGAGCCCATTTTTGGATTCAATAACAAAGATCAACTCCTATTGGGTAGGTAAGACTTCTCGTGCAAATGGAAATTCTGCCATGTTCTAGGACCTTTGAGACTCTCTTCGTCGTCATTGATCAACCTTATTATTATAATGCCTTCTTTGGGAGGTTAGCTTTATATGAGGTTGATGCTTTTGTCTCACCAAAGTATCTGATGGTAAAGTTTCTAATTAAAAGCGGATGGGAACCATGAGGGGAGAGTAATTTAGCTCTCGTGAAATGTACTTTACCACTCCTGAGCAATACAAACGAGACAATCTTTCTTGTTATGACTCAGAGAAAAATAAATTAATCAGGATTGATATTAAAAAGCCTTTGGATGACGATTCTTCAAGCTCATCAGCCAAAGCAAAAACTAAGCCTACAGAGAAAACTGTAGAATACAATAGCCTATGATTTTTGTTTGATGATAATAAACATATATATATATATATATTCATTTAAATGTATTTGTTATTGTAGTATTTTTTTTCCACATAATTAAACAAATATTTATTGAATAAAATAAACAAATCAGAATTCTTATTTAAACAAATATTTTATTCAAACAAATATTTTATTACAAATTCAAATAGTACAAATTTAAGCTCTCACTATATTTACACAATTCCAAATAAAAGTTTCAATTGCAACACAATTTTCACTATACAATTTTACACACATATTTCACCTCACTACATATTCTCTCATCACTCGTATTTGATCTTCAACTTTGCTCCAGCCTGTATCCAGCATCTGAACTATCTGCAAAATAAACACTGACGCGGTAAAATAGAAAAAGAAATATTTTGCGGTGCAAAATGAAGTGTGTGTTTGAAAATATTATTTGCCTCAGTTATTTGGGTTGTTCTTCATCATTTTTTTAATTCATCGTATGTGAACAACTTGTGACATGCACAGTGTATCACTATACATGCTACAAGGTCGTGCACACCGATATACACTTGCTTGTTAAAATTGCAGGGACGGATGAGCACAAGGTCAAACCCAAGCCAAAACTGGATTCAACTCAAGTGCAAAAGCAAATAACACAGCAATGGCATTCAGGCATTCAATATGCAAGCAATTTGTACAAAGGATAAAACAAAAGCAGGAAACACACATACAACATATCAGACTGCTCAGGTTCAACCAACATGATATCAACATGTAATGCATATGTACAAAGTGGTGCATGCAGCAAATCAACCCAGAAAACATTGGATCATGCAAGTGAAGCCTCAACCAAGATAGCAGCTTAAATGTACATATAAAGACCAACCAATCAACCCAGCAAAATGTCCAAACACTTGAATATGTTCAATCAAGTTCAGTTTCGACAGTTCAGAGAATACAAGTGCACAAGGACAGAGAATACAAATGCATCCAGACTTCAAATGGTACAAGGAAATGCAACTCAACTAGACTAGTCAACATACATGAAGACTCATGAGGAATCATAATGCAACTCAACTAGACCAGTCAACTTGAACATGAATACAAGTGAACCAAATATAAGCAAGACTAACAAGCATGTGAAAACAAGTCTAACATCCAAAATTGATGCCAAGCAATAAAGTAAGAACATCAAGCAAGATACAACATGAACATAGTTCATTATCACTAGACAACCAACAAACAACATACATATATACATATGTGTACACACATGTATACATATATATAGTGGAAATCAAACAAGTAAACATGCATCAGTTCAGTTCCCCAAAACATGCTCACGAGGTAAGAGAATGTCAAGTGCATAGAAATGTCCGGACTCAAGGCAGATGGATTCAGTGCATGTATACAAATGCAGTAAACAAATCAATAAGGCAATATACCAATGGAAATTCAGACATGCATAGATAAGACCAACAAAAATGTGCACACAGAGGCTCGAAAATTCAACAGTAGGTAACTCAAGTGAAAATTTTGAATTCATCTTTTCAGAGTTCGAAATTAATGTGATCAGTCAAGTGCAAAATAGTTCAAGCATCAACATAGAAAAGTTGGACAAAATTCGAAATATGCAGCAGTTTTGAACATGTCAACTAGGGAAATATATTCGAAATATATATGCAGAACCTTCGAATATATGAATACATCAGAGAGTCGTACATATCAAAATAGAAAAAGTCAAAATAATTCAATCAGAGGTCATAAGGAATCGTATGGAACAACAAATCATGGTGAACAAGCCAGCGAACGATGAACAAGTCAGTAAGGAGCAAACAAGTTAAGTATTGTCAGCCGTACACTCAGAAATTAACAACCAGAAATATCAAATTGAAAAAGTCAACGCCGAAATCAAAACATTCAACGCATATGGAATCAGAGAATTCAACATCGAATATATATCACAAGTGACTAAGTCAGAAATCAATGAACCGTTCAATAAAAAATCCACAGCAGAAGTTAAATCCAAAATCAAACTCTGAAAATTTAAACCAAAAGTATATATAAAAATATAGGAAATTGATTCTTATAAATATTAAACATCATCATTGGCATTAAATCTGTTGAGTCACAAGGAAAATAATCTAAATTCAAAAATTCAAAACCATACCAAAGCCTCAATTGAAGAATTAGTCGACTCAGTGAAGTGGCGGCAACCACCAAACACCAGCAAACCAAAGAGCGCAATTGACGAAGAAGAAAGGCGATTCGAAGCTTCAAGTTCAAAGCGACAGCTTCAATTTCCAAAAACCCTAATTTTGAAGAACGAAGAGAAAGAGGAACGGACGACATGGATAAGCAGGAAGAAAAATAAAAAGGGAATTCTCTTATGTGCTTATGTCTTTTAATTGGGCCGTATAGTATATTAGGGTTTTTTTATTTATTTTTAATACTTTTGTCTGTTTTTCGTTTATTTAAGTCAAACTCTAGATTAGCTAGTTTACAAACGACGGTTTTGTAGTTCGAGAAATCACAACTTAGTGGCTGAGATGTGGTAGGGTTTTGAGTTTAGAGTTAGGTTAATCAAGTTAGCGGATGTCGTAAGTTTACGTGTTTTTGTAAGTGTGTGATTACATAATTTCTAGTAGAAACCTTGGGGGCAGCACGTAGGCAAATTTTTGCCGAAGCTGGGTAAAACTGTGTGTGATCTTTACTGCATTACTTTCTGTTTTCATTTTTATTCCCGCATTAATTTTTAGTAGACCCTATTCAACCCCCCCTCTAGGGTAAAAAAGATCCTACAAGTGGTATCAGAGCTAGGAAAAAAAACCATTTTCTGTTAAAAATTTGACTTTTTCTTTAAATTACTTCTTCTAATAATGTTTTTGCCGAAGATCAGTCCATAGTTAGACCACCCATGTTCTATGGTGAATATGCTTAATGGAAAACTAGAATGAAAATTTTTCTAAAAAACATAGATGCATGGAATATTTTTGAAATGGGATATAGCACACCAACAATAATGGTAGATAATCATGAAGTTGATAAACCTATGAATCAATGGACAAGTCTTGAAAATAAACTGCAAACTACTAATGCTAAGGCTATGAATTCTATTATCTCTTCATTAGATCAAATTGAATTTAATTGTGTCTCACATTGTCTAACTGCGCAGGAAATTTTGCACACGCTTGAAGTGACTCATGAAGGAACCTCCCAAGTTAAAGAATCTCGCATTGCCATGCTTAGTAGCGAGTACGAGAACTTCACAATGGCAAAGCATGAAAGTGTCAAAGAAATGTATGGACGACTTTCTAATCTTGTATACAAATAAAAATCCCTAGAAAGACCATACACAGAAATGGAAATAGTCCGAAAGATCCTCAGAATTCTTCCATGAAATTTTGAAACAAAGGTGACTGCCATCTAAGAATCAAAGGATTTTAAACAGGTTAAAGTTGAAGAACTCATCGGAAACCTCAACACTTATGAGCTAGAAATCAAGGTCAATGAAGAACATGAAGGAGGAGATACACGAAAGAAATCAATAGCTCTCAAAGGAACGATGGAAAGTGAAGATGGCGATGATGATGATGGAGCAGCTGAACTGGCACTGATAATAAAGAGATTCAAAAGATGGAACTGCAAATATGGAAATCTTGCCCTAAATCAACAACTGAAGAGTAGAATCGTCAAAGTTCTAGACAACTCGAAAATGCAGGAGATCATTTGTCACAAGTGCAATAAACCTGGTCATATCAAACCAAATTATCCTCAAAATCAATTCAGCAAAGGAAAGAAACCGATAAGGAGAAGTTTTGCAGCAACTTGGGATGAAAGTTATGAAGATGATAATAAAAGCACCGGTAGTGAGAGTGAAAAAGCAAATCTGTGTTTTTTAGGAGAAACAAGTGACAACGATGACGACGAGCCAAGCGAGGTATTAAAACTTACTCACTCGCAACTACTTATATATTTTCATGAAGTAAATGGCTGTTTTGAAAAACTTAGGGAGAAGTACGCTAAAATTGAATCACAAAAAAGTAGTTTGATAGAACTAAATAAGCAGCTTGATCAATTGGTTCAAAACTATAGAAATAAGAGCCCTAAGTGTGATAAGTGTCCATCATTGGAAGAGGAAATAAAAAAAATCAAAAACTAAAATTAAATTGCTTGAAAATGAAATTCTGATTTTGAAAGAAAGTGAAAATACTAGGAGAGAAATTTCTATTAAAAAGTGCACTTTGTTATTGAATGAAAATGAATCTCTCAAGTCACAAGTCCAACAATTGTCTGCAACTTTAGGAAAATTCTCCAAAGGAGAAAGATCACTAAATATGCTATTAGGGAAACAAATTGTTAATACTATTAGACAAGGACTTGGGTATACTCAATCTGAAAAAGGTAGAAGTAAAACTAAACATGTCAACTCCAAGTGCATGATTTGTGAAAAAATTGGAGACAATCAAAATAATTCCTTATATAGATCCAAACACACGAAAACCATACCAATTTGGGTTCCTAAAGGCACGAATATAAAAACCTTTAAAATCAAACAAATCTGGGTGCCAAAATGAACAAACATAGACTGTCTTGGTTCTACTCAAACTTGTTTTTTAAAATTCTTTGTCACTAACAATCATGGACCAATGAAAACAAATAGGTCACAAAACTCTTTTCTCTTGTAGGTGTGTTGGCAGGCTAAGGAACAACAAGAGTGGTATCTGGATTCTGGCTGTTCCAGGCACATGACGGGCGACAAATCAAAGTTCCTTAGCCTAGAGAGAAGAGATGGAGATATACATATTTTGAATAATAACGACATTAAAGGTAAGTAGGTATGATCTCTAAACTCTATTTTATTCTTTTATTGTTAATTCTGTTTTTATTGACATTGTTGTAGCATTTCTGCCATATCTTGAGCTTCTTAACTCTGATTTGTAAAATTCAAGATGTTCTGGAAATAGATTTAAAATACTACAAATATTTATTTTTGTTTTCCCAAAATCTGAATTTAAGAGGGTGAAAACCTGCAAATCATTTGGAGTATTGTTTGAAAGCAGATTCAGAACTTTCTTAACAGAGCTGTAGTAATTTGAGCATATCTTGAACATCTCAACTCCGATTTTTGAAATTCTGGAAAGTTAACTGATTATGCTACAAATTTTCTGTTTTGAGTTCTTTATTGATTCACTTTGGAATGTCATGAAGAATTGCAATGAATTCAATATATAACTCAAAAAGCATATATGTTTTACACAAACAAGTTGTGGTATTTCAAGTATAATTTTTGATTGATTTGACGAATTGACATGAAACCAATTTTGGCAAGTAGCATCTTTGAACATCTAAAACTTTCATGTTATGAGCCAAATCAAACTTCAAAATTTTACCATCCAAATAAAGGTTTCAAATTGAGTGAGTCTTCGAAACAAAGATTGTCAACTACTTGGAAACAACAATCACTTTTTATTGACTCTCTTCATGTCTATCAAATCAATTTTCAAAACTGCTTTGACGAATTTTTGAATGAATATTTTTTCTAAATATTGATTACTTTGCCTTTGCTTGTTTTAAAGGTTTTAAATTGAAACAGATGGATATAAAAAGTGCATTTTTGAATAGACAATTGAAAGAGGATGTCTATGTTGAACAACCCTCGGGCTTTGAAAATCAAAATTTTCAAATCATGTGTATAAACTTAAAAAGGCACTATATGGTCTAAAACAAGCTCCTAGGGCTTGGTATAACTGTCTTAGTACATATCTTTTGGGAAATGGTTTTTAAAAAGGGTTGTGCTGATACTACACTGTACCTTTTGCATGATAATGGTGATCTTACTGCTTCTAGACTAGACATTATGTTCTCTGTTTGTTTATGTGCACGATTTCAATCAAATTCAAATGCATCTCATTTAAAAGCTGTAAAAAGGATTATAAGGTATATGTTGCACACCCCACGGTTTGGTCTATGATATCCAACTAATGATAACTTTGAGTTAAAAGGGTATTCAGATGCAGCCTAAGCTGGTAGTCTAGTTGATAGAAAAAGTACTAGTGTAATGTGTTGGGACATTCGTTAGTTGCATGGTCAAGTTGAAAACAAAATTTTATTGCATTATCAACCACTGAGGCAGAGTATATTGCTCTAAGCGGTTGCTCTGCTCAAATCTTATGGATGATACAAACCTTGCAAGACTAAGGTCTAAATTTTAAACGAGTCCCACTTATGTGTGATAGCAAAAGTGCAATTGATCTCACAAATAATCCCGTACATCATTCTCACACAAAGCATATAAATGTTAGACATCATTTCATTAGAGATCACATTTCCAAAGAAAATATCTACATAAAATTCATTTCAACTGATTCTCAATTGGTAGACATTTTTAAAAAACCCCTTCCATAAAATAGTTTTTGTCGACTTCGTCTCAGTTTAGGCATTTTAGAAATGTGATTTTATATTTTTTTTGGATTTGATCTTAAATGCCTATGTTAACTAATCGGACTCCCTATTTATTATCAAAAAGATAAATAGTGACTGAAAAAAGTGACGAGTGTTAATCTTAATCATACATTATGACTTGAGACAGTATATTTAGAAAATTTCTTTAAAAAATTAAACAAAATTTATAATAACTTTTGTTGGTAAAAATTCCATGACCATCTCTATTTCTATCATATTTCTACGACAATCACTCATCAAAATCCAATATAGTATGTCAAATGTGGTATTTAAATAGGAAATTGTTCAGTTTTTTATTTAGCAATAAAATCATCCAAAAGGACTCACTCTCATTTAAAAGTCTCACGGTTATGCATGCGTGAACTATTTGGAATCTTTGATTATGTGCTTTCCTTCTCGTTTAAAAGTCCTCACGGTTATGCATGTATGGAACACATATCAAAATTGGATAAAATAGACGAGTTGATTCTATCCCCATTTAAAAGTCCTCACGGTTATGCGTGGTTAGAAGATGCTTGGAATTCATTTTTAATAAAAATAGAAAATACTACTAATCTCATTTAAAAGTCCTAATGGTTATGCATGGTTAGTAAGTATTTAAAAAATTCCTATCATAAATATACCATAAATGGACACAACTATATGGTTTTCTATGCCGACATCACCCCTATCTCTCTAAAATGGAATATGCGCCTAACGGAGTATTTATGTTTTTTCTCTGATTTTTTTTTGAAATTTAATATTTATACTCCATTAGGTGTTAATGTTGTATTAATGTATATCACTTTATCACTCTTATCAAACACTGTTACTCTTTTGCTGATAATAAAAGGGGGGAGAAGTTAAGATTTTGGCCATATTTTTTTATTTGCATATTCTAATCTAGGTTCATTGCATTTTTTATTTTCATGCATATGTGAAGGGGGAGCTTTGTTGTAGGGGGAGTATTCAAATAGGAGGAGCTAATAGAATTCATCAAGACCAAATGTATTTAATAGAATCAAAATCTTGATATATGTTTGTTATCATCAAAAGGGGGAGATTGTAGAATACAATAGCCTATGATTTTTGTTTGATGATAATAAACATATATATATTCATTTAAATGTATTTGTTATTGTATTATTTTATTTTTCCACATAATTAAATAAATATTTGTTGAATAAAATAAATAACTCGGAATTCTTATTTAAACAAATATTTTATTATAAATTCAAATAATACAAATTTAAGCTCTCACTATATTTACACAATTCCAAATACAAGTTTCAATTACAACACAATTTTCACTATACAATTTTACATACATATTTCACCTCACTACATATTCACTCATCACTCGTATTTGATCTTCAACTTTGCTCCAGCCTGTATCCAACATTTGAACTATCTGTAAAATAAACACTAATGCAGTAAAATTGAAAAAGAAATATTTTGCGGTGCAAAATAAAGCGTGTGTTTGAAAATATTATTTGCCTCGGTTATTTGGGTTGTTCTTCATCATTTTTTTAATTCATCGTATGTGAACAACTTGTGACATGCACAGTGTATCACTATACATGCTACAAGGTCGTGCACACTGATATACACTTGCTTGTTAAAATTGTAAGGACAGGTGAGCACAAGGTCAAACCCAAGCCAAAACTGGATTCAACTCAAGTGCAAAAACAAATAACACAGCAATGGCATTCAGGCATTCAATATGCAAGCAATCTGTACAAAGCATAAAGAAAAAGCAGGAAACACACATAAAACATATCAAACTGCTCAGGTTCAACCAACATGATATCAACATGTAATGCATATGTAAAATGTGGTGCATGCAGCAAATCAACCCAGCAATCATTGGATCATGCAAGTGAAGCCTCAACCAACACAGCAGCTCAAATGTATATATGAAGACCAACCAATCAACCCAGCAAAATGTCCAAACACTTGAATATGTTCGATCAAGTTCAGTTTCGACAGTTCATAGAATACAAGTGCACAAGGACAGAAAATACAAATGCATCCAGACTTCAAATGGTACAAGGAAATGCAACTCAATTAGACCATTCAACATACATGAAGACTCATGAGGAATCATAATGCAACTCAACTAGACAAGTCAACTTGAACATGAATACAAGTGAACCAAATATAAGCAAGACTAACAAGCACGTGAAAACAAGTCTAACATCTAGAATTGTTGCCAAGCAATCAAGTAAGAACATCAAGCAAGATACAACATGAACAGAGTTCATCATCACTGGACAACCAACAAACAACATACATATATGCATATGTGTACACACATGTATACATATATATTGGAAATCAAACAAGTAAACATGCAATAGTTCAGTTCCCAGAAACATGCTCATGAGGTAAGAGAATGTCAAGTGCACAGAAATGGTTGGACTCAAGGCAGATGGATTCAGTGCATGTATACAAACACAAATGCAGTAAACAAATCAATAAGGCAATATACCAACGGAAATTCAGACATGCACAGATAAGACAAACAAAAATGTGCCCATAGAGGCTCAGAAATTCAATAGTTGTTAACTCAAGTGAAAAATTCGAATTCACCTTTTCAGAGTTCAAAATTAATGTGATCATCCAAGTGCAAAATAGTTCAAGCATCAACATAGAAATGTTGGACAAAATTCGAAATATGCAGCAGTTTTGAACATGTCAACCAGGGAAATATATTCGAAATATATAAGCAGAACCTTTGAATATATGAATACATCAGAGAGTCGTATATATCAAAATAGAACAAGTCAAATAATTCAATCAGAGGTCATAAGGAATCGTATGGAACAACAAATCATGGTGAACAAGTTAGTGAACGATGAACAAGTCAGTAAGGAGAAAACAAGTCAAGTATTGTCAGCCGTACACTCAGAAATTAACAACCGGAAATATCAAATTGAAAAGGTCAAGGTCGAAATCAAAACATTCAACACATATGGAATCAGAGAATTCAGCATCGAACATATATCAAAAATGACCAAGTCACAAATCAGTGAACCGTTCAATCAAATATCCATAGCCGAAATTAAATTCGAAATCAAACTCTGAAAAGTTCAAACCAAAAGTATATACGAAAATATAGGAAATTGATTCCTATAAATACCCAACATCATCACCGGCATTAAATCAGTTGAGTCATAAGGAAAATAATCTAAATTAAAAATTTGAAACCGTTCAAAGCCTCAATTGAAGAATTACTCGACTCATTGAAGCAGCTGCAACCACCAAATGCCTGTAAACCGAAGAGCGCAATCAACGAAGAAGTAAAGGCGATTCGAAGCTTCATGTTCAAAGCGACGGCTTTAATTTCCAAAAACCCTAATTTTGAAGAACGAAGAGAAAGAGGAACGGACGGCATGGATAAGCAGGAAGAAAAATAAAAAGGGAATTCGCTTATGTCTTTTAATTGGGCCTTATAGTATATTAGCGTTTTTTTATTTATTTTTAATACTTTTGTTTGTTTTTTGTTTATTTAAGTAAACTCTAAATTAACTAGTTTACGAACTACAGTTTTGTAGTTCGAGAATTCGCAACTCAATGGCTGAGTTATGGCAGGGTTCTGAGCTTAGAGTTAGGTTAATCAATTTAGCAGGTGCCGCAAGTTTACGTGCTTTTGTAAGCGTCTGATTACTTAATTTCTAGTAAGAACCATGGGGGCATCACGTAGATAAATTTTTGCCGAAGCTGGGTAAAACTGTGTGTGATCTTTACTGCATTACTTTCTATTTTTATTTTTATTTCCACATTAATTTTTAGTAGACCCTATTCACCTTCCCCCCCCCCTCTAGGTTAAAAACGATACTATGAAAACTAAGCATGCATTGGGAAAATTTGACTGCTCTAAAAAGAAAAGAAAGAGAAGATAAATAAAGCTAGTGGAAAATGGAATAGAAGGCAAGGAGATCATTATAGAATTAGATTTTAGAGGTGTACAAGAAAGAATGAAGCCCATAAAAGACCTTGATGAGATATTCTTGGATCTAGTTGATCCAACGAAGACCAAAAAAATTAGAAAAGAATTGGATAACAAACTTAAAGAAGAACTAACTCAATTTCTTTAATCCAGTAAAGATGTATTTGCCTGGACCCATTCAGATATGTTTGGAATTTATCCGACCGTAATGTGTCATTCTTGGAATATAGACCCAAATATCACAACCATTCAGTGGAAGAAAAGAGAGTTTGATAAAGTTCATTCTAATGCTTTGAAAGAAGATGTCAAGAGATTGCTCAAGAACGAATTCATCAGAGAAGTACTTTACTCGAAATAGTTAGCCAATATGGTACTAGTCAAAAAATCTAATGGGAAATGGAGAACATGTGTTGATTATACTGATTTGAATAGGGCATGCTTGAAGGACTGCTACTCCCTTCCTAGGATAGATTATTTAGTCGATACAATAAGTGGGCAAAAACTATTATCTTTCATGGATGCTTATTCTGGATACAACCAGATTCCAATGTTTAAACCGAATAAGGAGAACACCAGTTTTATACCATATTGGGGAACATAATGCTACAAAGTAATGCCTTTCGAATTAAAGAATGCAGAAGTGACATACCAAAGATTGTTTAACAGAATGTTCAGAGAATAAATTGGCCAAAACATGGAAGTATATGTGGATGATATGTCGGTAAAATCTCAAGAGTAAACCAACCATCTAAAAGATTTTGAAGAAATGTTCGTTGTATTACAAAGAGATCAGATAAAGCTTAACCCACAAAAATGTTCCTTCGGAATTCAGTCCGAAAAGTTCTTGGGATATATTGTCAATGCAAGAGGAATCAAAGGCAACCCTAACCAAATTCAAGCTATTAAGGATATGGCAGAACCTAAGACAAGTAAAGACGTAATAAGCCTAGATGTTAGAGTGGCAGCATTGAATAGATTCATTTCTGTTGGACGAAGTCCCACCGGACCATTACGACCGAATCAATCTCAACTCCACTCCACTCTCATCCCCAGCCAGCTACCTCATCCACCACCGAACCAGGGAGCCAGGACAACCACCACCGAACCAACCTACGCACCCATGCCGGACCAAAATACGTGAGCCCCACCGGTCCACCTTCCTCCAAGTCGTTGTCGAACCAGGAGCCTGCCGGACCAAGATGCCGAACCAATCCCCACCGGATCAACCTGCGACCAGACCAACTTCCACCGAACCAGTCTATGCCGAACCAACTCCCCATCGGTCCAAACCTCTCCACCAAATGAAGTCTCCACCGAACCAAAGGAAACCGGACCAGATCCACCAGGCCAGATTACGTCAGCCCAGGCCCGCCAGCTCCTATATACCTCCAAGACCCCTACCCCCAGCCTCACTCTATAAATAGAGGGGCAGGGGTACAACAATGGGGGAGAAGTTTGAGAGCTCAAGCACGGATAGGACTTTCAAACGACTTTCTTTTACTTGTATCAAAGCTTTGTACTTGTAATCAAAACAAGAGAAGAGAAATAACATATAAAGTGGACGTAGGCACATTCTGGCTGAACCACTATAAATCTGCGTGTCTTTTTACAGTTTAGCCCCTGCTTTTCATATATTTGCATCAATCTCCAAAATCACTAAGAACAACATAAGATCTACTAAATCATACAACTTTGAGGTGTTTGTCCATTTTTTGTGCAAACATTTTTGGTGCTTTCACTGAGAACTAGAAGCTCGAAGCTTCAGCTTCATCCACTTAACAGTTTTCCTAACAGCATCGTTCACCACTTGGAAAACATGCCTCCCAAACAGAGAAAAGATGTTAACAAAGGAAAAAACATCGCATCCAGCAGTCTTCCAGATCCAGCTGTCACGAATCAAGTAAATCGTCCTCCTCCAACAGCAGTAACAAATGAAGGGCAGGCTAACCCAACCACTCCTGCCATAGAACAGCCTGCAGCAATTACTAGGGCAGATTTGGACAGAGTTGTGGTTGAAGTAACTAACCGCTTCACGTCCCAGCAAGAAGCCTTGGTGGACCATCTCATGTCACGCTTAAGGGATGCTGAAGAATCCAACCGCAACACTGAATCATGGGGCGAGTCCCAGTCTGGAGGATCTCAGAGACAACAAAGATCTTCCTTCTTCGAAGGAGCTAACGGCAGAAGTAGCCATGGTAGGAGCCGAGACCGAGCACAGCCCGAAGTTAGGCCTGAGGAAACGTTTGGTACCGAACCCAACGGGGGAGGTACCGGACGAAGGTCAACTGTAGCTGAGCCTGTCATACTGCCTAACCACGGAAACGCCGGTGAACAGGGCCGAGCTAGAGTCCAGCCTGAAGTTGGACCCGAGGAAGTACTTAGATCAGAACCCAGCAAGGGAAGATCAAGGCAAGGGCCAACTGTAGCTGACCCTAGCATGCTCCCAGAAGATCAAAGGCAGCCGCTGGAAAATATGAGGAATGATAGACGATACCATCCCTACAGGTCATCTGGACGGAATCAATCCCACAGAACAGAACCAAATTCCTTTCTATCTGCTCCAAATTCTGATGAAAGGATGGCACGCTTATTCAGAGAGTGCGTCCAACGGGAGCAAAGAGATCGAGGGATAGGCGCTAGGGTAACCAGCCCTTTCGCCCGCAATATCGAAATTGCTATCACCCCCCGAGAATGGAAGATGCCAACAATGGAACCTTACAAGGGAACCTCCGACCCCATCGCACACTTACAAAGATACACACAGCATATGCTCATGAGTGGAGCAACAGAGGGAGTACTGTGCAAATGCTTTCCACTATTCTTAGCAGATCTCGCTACCTCCTGGTTCTGTCATTTACCCCAGGGATCCATCAGCTCGTGGGAAATGTTGAAAGAAAAGTTTATCAGTCAGTTCCGCATTCATGTGGAACAACCTAAGGACGCTTATTCCTTATCCAGCATCAAACAGAAACCCGGAGAAAAACTGCAACAATACCTAACCCGATTCAATGCCGCAGCGGCCGTAGTCCAAGATGCCGACGAGAAGCTTATCCTAATGGCCCTCTGTAGTGGTGTGCATCCGGACACTAAATTCGCTAGATGGTTGACAAAAGAAAAACCAGCTACTTTACCCGACTTCTTCCATGAAGCCGGGAAATATATGAGGCTCGAGGATGATGCCGTTGAGGGGCAGTCAGGACAGTAAAATAAGGCAACTCACAGCAACGCCCCTGCTGTGGCAAGGGACGTTCGAAGAAATGATTCCAGAGACAATGCTGGGGGCAAGAAGGGAGAAAAGCGCCTATATCGGCCTGGACCAAGATTCGACACTTACACTCCTTTGAACGAGACCGTCGAAAATATCTTCCTTGCCACCCAAGGCGAAGTTAGATACAAACGCCCACCATACAAGAAGGAATCAGATAACGCGCAGAAGTCTGGAAAGTTCTGCCGCTTCCATGAATCGCACGGGCATGATACCAATGAATGCCATCATCTTCGAGATTTGATTGAGGAACACATCAGAAGGAAGAAACTGTAACGCTATGTAAAAGGTCAGGACTGGACCCCAGCTCCTGCCAATGAAAACCCAAGGCTACCCTCACCGGGGGCCGACAGAGGAAACCGCAACGCTAGCAGCTCTAGTCAAGAGAAGATAGTGGTCCATACCATCTCAGGAGGACCGCACATCGTAGACAGAAGCTGGAAAGAGATGGAAAGATATGGAAAGTCGCTTAGAGACAATAAAGATTGTGTCAATTCGGTTATAGAAGAGCGCCACCCGAAGCAGAAAGAAAGTAATGACATCACATTCGGTAAGCGTGACCTAGAAGGAAGGCAGTACCCTCACATGGATCCCATGGTTATCTCTGCCCGACTCGGTCCCGTCGAAGTTTACCGAATCCTGGTAGACACTGGAAGCTCAGTAAACATCCTGTTCAAACACGCATTCGACAAAATGAAGCTATCAATGAAGGATGTATCTCCCTGCGATAAACCACTACACGGTTTCACTGGAGATGCAAAGATGCCCCTCGGGCAACTGGACCTCTTTGTTGAGATTGGAAGCCATCCCCACTCCATTGTACGGAAGCAGACGTTTGTGCTAATAGAAAACCATTCGGCCTACAACGCCTTCTTAGGAAGACCAGCCTTGTCTGACTTCCAAATTGTCCTAGCCCCATGGTGCCTAAAGATGAAGTTTCCAATGGACAATGGAATAGGGGAAGTAGAAGGAGACCAGGACGTTGCTCGAGACTGCTATGTGACTGAACTCCGCAACAACCACAGGAAGGATAAAGGGAAGGGTGTAGAGATTGCCCTCTGCACGAAAAGTTTAGAGGCATATCAACTAAAGAAAGCTCCTCCTCTTCGATATACCAGCGACCCTTTCAATGAATTAGACCCTAGGGACAAAGAGGAGGAGGCCACCGCCGAGCTTGCAGAGGCTATGGAGTTTATATCTGTAGACAAGCACGACTCAAGTAGACTATTGAAAATTGGGTCCCAACTAAAAGCCGAATTGAAGGAACAACTCATCGATTTTCTCCGCCACAACTTGGATGTATTCGCATGGTCACACGCTGACATGACCGGAATCTCCCCCGACATAGCATGCCACATATTAAACATTGATCCTACCAAGGCGCCCGTAAAACAAAGAAAGAGAAGTATGGGGGCAGAACGATCAGCAGCCCTCGATGAAGAAGTAAAGAATCTACTCGCCAATGACTTCATACGAGAAGCTATCTACCCGGAATGGATCGCCAACCCGGTGCTGGTAAAGAAGGCTAATGGGAAGTGGCGAACCTGCATTGACTTTTCCAACCTAAACGACGCCTGCCCAAAGGATTGCTTCCCACTTCCCCGAATCGACCAACTTGTAGACAGCACAACCGGGCACGAGCTCCTATCTTTTATGGACGCATACTCAGGATATAACCAAATTCCTATGCATGCTCCCGACCAAGACCACACTAGTTTCATCACCGACCGGGGTTTATACTGCTATAAGGTAATGCCTTTCGGACTTAAAAATGCAGGAGCCACCTACCAGCGCCTCGTCAACAAGATGTTTGCAGGGCTAATAGGACAAACTATGGAAGTATATGTGGATGACATGCTGGTAAAGTCAAGGAAAGCCAAAGATCACGTAAGCCACCTAGGCGAGATGTTCCAGGTACTTCGACAGTATGGAATGAAGTTGAATCCACTAAAGTGCTCCTTCGGAGTGTCATCAGGAAAGTTCTTAGGATTCATTGTCCATGCCAGAGGGATTGAAGCAAACCCTGAACAAGTCCGAGTGCTAAGGGATATCAAGATACCTTCCACTCGGAAGGAAATGCAAAGTTTGAATGGAAAAGTGGCCGCCCTAAGCCGATTCATCTCCAAGGCAACGGACAAGTGCGTTCCCTTCTTCGAAGCTCTAAAGAAAGACAAAGGAAAGTTCAAATGGACTGACGAATGCTTAACCGCTTTCCTTAACTTAATCGAACACCTCCAGAAACCACCGGTACTCTCGACTCCAAGCGAAGGCGAAGAATTATACATATACCTTGATGTATCATCTCACGCCCTAAGCGCTGCCTTGGTAAGGGAAGACAACCGCACACAGCGGCCAGTTTACTTCGTCAGCAAGAGGTTTACTGGGGCAGAAGTCAGATATCCTTAACTTGAGAAGCTAACATACTGTTTATTAATCACATCACGGAAACTGCGTCACTACTTCCAGTCCCATTCCATCAAAGTTCTGACCGATCAACCACTGAGGCAGGTACTCCATCGTCCCGACACTTCTGGGCGACTACTTAAATGGTGCATTGAACTAAGTCAGTATGATATCACCTATCACCCTCGCACCGCCATCAAGGGACAAGCCATGGTTGATTTCATTGCAGAATTCACTACCAACGAAGATAAGGAGCAATTGGAAATAGCAAAAGACATCAAGTGGAATCTCTTTGTGGATGGCGCATCGAACGAACAAGGCTCGAGGGCAGGTGTGGTAATAATCACTCCCAGGGGAAATAAGCTGCACTATGCTATAAGGTTGGAGTTCGCTGCCACCAACAACGATGCAGAATATGAAGCAGTGATAGCTGGATTAGAACTTGCCATAGAAATCGGAGCCCATTCTTTGTGTCTTCATAGCGATTCTCAACTTATTGTTAACCAAATACTAGGAGAATTCCAAGCTCGAGAAGAACGACTCATAGAATATTTAAAGAAGACCAAGTTACTTCTCAACCGATTGGACCACTACTTAGTCAAACACATCCCTCGGGAAGATAACCAAGAGGCCGACGAATTGGCAAAACAAGCAAGTGTGAGAGACATCGCCATCTTCGGGGCAGTAACCATCTCGAAGAAATTGGCCCCAAGTTTTGAGCAAGTGAATCTGATTGCTGCAACCGAAGAAGCAACTTGGATGACTCCCATCCGAGACTACCTACAAAGCGGCACGCTACCCAACGGGCGTAACGAAATCAAGAAAATCTTGAGGAAAGCATCCCGCTACACGATACAAGAAGACATCCTCTATCGGCGTGGATTCTCTAACCCGTTATTAAGGTGTGTCGCTGGGAGGGAAGCCAGGGAAATCTTATCTAACATCCATCAGGGAAGCTGCGGAGATCACACCGGAGGGCAAACTTTAGCAAAGAAGATACTCCGATATGGATATTTCTGGCCTACCTTAAGCAAGGACGCCTTAGATTTCGTCAAAAAGTGTGACAGATGCCAGAAGTTTGCTAAGATTCCGCGACTACCAACAACTGAGATTACTCAAATGACCAGCCCTTGGCCCTTCGCAATATGGGGAATCGACTTAATCGGCGAACTGCCAATGGGCCGAGGCGGGGCCAAATATGCTATAGTGGCAGTCGACTATTTCACCAAATGGGTGGAAGCGGAACCTCTGAATAAAGTATCTTCAGCAAAAGTTATTAACTTCTTGATCAAAAATGTTCTGTGCAGGTACGGAGTCCCACTCAAAATCATATCAGACAATGGACTTCAATTTGACAGCGAGGAATTCGCCAACTGGTGCCAAGAACACGGAATTCACAAAAGCTTCTCATCCGTAGCGTATCCCCAGGCAAACGGACAAGTCGAAGCCGTCAACAAAATTCTGAAAACTCTGATCAAAAAGAAGCTCGAAAAGTCAAAGGGCGCTTGGGTGGATGAACTTCCTACGGCACTATGGGCCTATCGCACATCTTTCAGAACATCAACAGGGCACACTCCTTTCTCTTTGGCATACGGATCGGAGGCTATGCTCCCAGTTGAAACCATTGTGCCGTCCCACCGTAGGATCCACTATAACCTAGAAGAGAACGAAGAACTCCTTCACATGTCTTTGGATCTAGTTGAGGAGAGGAGAAATGATGCAGTCCTCAAAGCAGCATCCCACAAACAAAAAGTGGCGGCACAATACAACTCCAAAGTAAAGCATTGTACCTTACAGGAAGGGGATCTTGTCCTCAAGCGAATCTTCCCTCGCCCTGGAGCGCTAGACCCCATCTGGGATGGACCATATGTAATTCATAAAGATCTCCACAATGGAGCTTATATTTTGTCAACAGTGGACGGAGAGGTGTTCCAGAGGGCATGGAACATCCAACACCTCCGGCGATACTTTTCTTAACTTGTACTGCCCATATGAAGTGAATTAACAAAGAGAATCAGTGGACGTAGGCCTTTTCATGCCGAACCACTTTAAAAAACCTTGTCTCTTTTTTAACTTGTTCCTTTATATCTTGGCTGCTTGTTAACATTATTCTTTTCTGTTGAACAAAATCCTATACACGTAGCATTTCCACTCAATGCACTCCACAGCGCAACTTCACCTGGACAAGACCTAACAGGTACTACGCGAATCTATGCCCTCGCCAATGAGACACATTTGCTCCGGCATCCCTCTGTTGCGGGTTAACTCATTGCTCGCGACGGCCCTTAAAGCCAACTGTAATGAGCCGATTATAAGCCACCGAGAAGGCCGACTATAGCCGAGGCAGCTCATTACGGCGTTCGGCTCGCCGGCAACTGTGAACCGACTATAAGCCCCAACATAAGGTGTGGCCAGCCAGGGGCAGTTCACAGTTGACGATCGGCACCCACGCTAGCCGGCCACAGTAAATCGAATAATACCCACGATTACGGGCCATAATGGCCCGGGTAGTTACTGTGCGCGATCTCGGCTCCGATGTGTCTTAAGTGAGGCTGTGGTAAAAAAGAATTAACTCCCCGCGGAGGCGTAAGATGGGTGAAAAATGTCTCCAAGACCCACAGCTAGGGAAAGTGACTACAAAGCCCGTTTGCCACGAACTTAAGCACATCGAAGGCCTTCCGTGATTGGAAGTTTTACTTTTTCACATATTTCAATTTTACTTAAGAAACTTTTCTCCTATCCTCTGTAACAATTCCTGAAGTACAGGACACAAAACAGGAGACACTCACTAATAGAAGCGGATACTCACAACAAGATAATGGACCGCATCCCTTACCCGATCACGCAGGATATTCAAAGCTGCCATCCACAAGCAAAATATAAAGGGCGGTACTTCCTTCTTTCATATGTAAACACATGACTACAATTTATTCGCGCCTCACGCTAACATTGCAAGACATAAAATTATGTTTTGAACAAGAACCTGACATCAAACACAATTTGATTACAAGAATATGCATAGCTATATTTCTCATACAACATGTCAAAATAGCAACAAACATTCAGAACACGACAAAATCAGCTTAAGTTAAAGAATTACACGTCAAGAATAGAGCTATTTATTACAAGTAGCAAAATATTACAACCTAAGAGTTACTTTACTGTTTAAAGACTAACATATACAACCCTGTCAAGTCCACAAAAAGAGTTTTTCCAGGTCTAATCAAGGGGCCGGCTGCATTGGAGTTTTATCCTTGTCCTGTTGCCCACCTGTCCAGTCAGAGAAAGGATTCACTAATGATAAGCAACCAAGTTAATGGAGAGACTAAAAAGGAAGACTTACCAGCACCTGCTTCTTGACCATCCTGGTCGTCATCCTCTACTTGCACACCTGCATCCTCAGCAGCAAGCAACCGCATACCCTCCTTCACGGCCACCTTCTCCTCCTTGGTAAACTGAGCAGTGACCACATCCATGCTGAAGGCCACGCCACCCTCTTTATCCGCATCAGCCTTAGCCTCCTCCAGAGCCCGAAGATAAATCTTAGCCATGACCCTAGGATAATCATCCATCCAGGATAGGTTGCCCTGCTTCCAAGTTCGGAAGTACATGTCCTGAAGCATTTCATCCATCATCCCCTCATTCTCCTCAAACTCCCTCATCCGGGCCTCGGAAGCCGACAACCTCCCAACGGCAGTTTCTCTCTCCAATCGGTATCTCGAGCAGTCAGCCTGAAGGGATTTCCGCATCACCTCCATCTCCTCCTTCAGCTTAGCTTGAGCAAGCTCTGCGGCCTCAAGCCTCCCCGACAACTCCTCTATCTGCTCCAAATCCGCTTTCCGGACTTCATCCACCGTGGCAATGGCCATGTCGATCCGTTCTTTGCAGGTAGCCTCCATTTTCCGCAGTTCGGCCCAGCTGGCCTCTTCCATGGTTTTCTTTAGACGTCCAGAGGCGGCCTCGTGCTGGGAAATCTGGATGGCCTGATCAGCGAGTTGCTTGGCCTGGTCAGAAACCACTAACCGCAATCTTATGTTGGCACCCCCGATTTCCTCCCCGGCCTTGACCAGTCGGGCATGGTGCCCCATCAACTTCCTGGTTTCCTCAGCAACCCGGTCGATGTTTGCCTTAGCTTCGTCCCCCATTGTGACAATCCGAGTAGTAAGCAAGTTGAGGTCCAGAGACTTGGCCTCATCGAGCACCTTTACCATAGGGTTGCGAGGAAGAAGGTGCTCACCGGTAACTTCGTCGAAGGAAATATCATGGGAACTTGGATCCAGATCAGGATGACCCGCAAATGGATTACGAGCCAAGCCAGGACGATCAATCTGAGTAACGGTAGGATTTTCAGACGGGTGCGGAGAAAGTGCAAACTCAGTATCCTCCTCCGTGATGTCATGAAGAGGCTGAACTGGGGGCTGAGGACCAAGTGAAGGTTCGGATAAGGGATGACTCCTCTTTCTCTTTTGAATACCCTCTTCAATAACCCCGAGAAGAGGACGGTAGCCGACTACATCCCCGGAACGGTGGGTCGTAGGCTTCGGCTTGGCGAAAGCTTTGGAGAGCTTGTATTGTTCAAGCCGGTGCCAAAGATCTGAGGCCTTAGCCGTTTTACCTGCTCCTGATATGAAGAACAAGTGTCACAAGCTTACATTGATCCATAATTCGAGAAACGCGGCAAATTAAAAGTTAAAAGAAGCAAGGAAACACAGTTGTTATACAAACCCTGGGGAGGAGTAGGATACTGCAATAAGTCCTGGATTTCATTCCAGGACGGTAGCGGATCATAAAATATTCCTAAGTCCCTATCATAAATGGAGCCTGCAGGAGTCAAAAGTTCACCTTGAATCGTCGGAGCCACCTTGACTGGAATAGTCTGAGAAGACTCGCTTGCACCGGTCCCAGCCTTGTCAGCTTTCCCGGATTTCTCTACCAAAGCCGGCTCTCCATCCAGCCCCTCGAAAGCTTGGTGGAATGCATCATCCGTCCACTCCTGTATCTCGCCTGCTTGCCCGGGAAGCAAGGCCCCGACGCCATCGCCACCGTCACCACCTTCCCGGTCATCTCCACCCTCACCTCTCTCCTCCTCCACATCTTCCTTCCCCGGAGTAAGTGGACAAGTGCTGGGGGAAGGACCATCCGACTTCTTAAGCTTCTTACCTCCGACCGCTGGAGATTTTGAGAAAGGTTTCCTCTTGCCACTCTCTACTGTGATACCTCCCTTAGCTTGAGCAGCCGCCCTCTCCTCCGCCGTTTCCCTCTGCTTGACTACTGACTCTGTGGAAGGATCAAATTATACTCCAGGAGGGTCGAATTTCTGATCAGGTAAGCAGCCGATCTATCTCTCCCGGGGATATCTTCTATCTCGGCCGCCGTCTGAACCAGGCGGTCATTCTCCACAACCGCAAAACCACCTGTCGCTAGCAAGAAATAAAAGCACGTAAGATAAAGCACTGCAGATGTAATGGAAATTATAAATAAGGCTTCACACTTACAGCCAGAGGTGAAGCGACGAATGGAAACAGAGTCACCCCTGATGAAGAACCATTCTTTCTTGAACATACTGAACTTCGAGTATAAGTCCAGGACGGGCTTAAAGGATACGGCAGATTCCAAGCTGATATAGGGAGACCCCTTCTTATAGCCTCTCAAGTTGTACAAATACCGGATCTCCCGGTTGGAAGGAGGACGCCCATATCTCCTCTGGAAGATGACGAAGAGACTCACCAGAATGGCGTAAGAGTTGGGTTGAAGCTGGAATGGGGCCACCTTTAGATATGTAAGAAAGCTGACGACCCAAGCATTAAGAGGCGGGATGGCACCACACATACAGTGGTATCTGCTGTAGGCAAAGTACCCTTCGGGAGGGTCGTATGGCATAACTTCTCTCCCTGGCAACAGCATGCGCTCCCTATCAATTCCGAAAGAACGGGAGATGACATCAAGCTGCTCTTCCTTAAGGGAGCTGGGAAAGCAATCGGGCGGGGAGTTCAGAAGTTCCTGAGGGCCGTACCCGTCCACCAGTGATCTCGGGGCAGTTCCGTGACGTTCCGGTCCTGGCTGAGCAGGGGGCAATGCGGAAGATTCTCCTTCGCCCTGGGACTTCTTTTTATCTGATCGAGTTTCAACTCTGTGAGACATTATCTGCAACACGAAAAAGTACGCCGTTAAAACAAAGGATGTAGAAATATAAGCAGGCAAGTGCGTACAATCCAGGATTTCATTTTTAATTCGAAACGTAGAAGGTTCAAAGTTCATTCGGCACTCAGGATTCACATGATCATTCGGAAATCCATGTCCCCAAGCCAGTTCGGCAAAAGTTCATTCGACACTTAGGATTCACATGATCATTCGGTAATCCGTGTTCCCAAGTCCGTTCGGCAATAGCTCGTTCGGCAGAAGATAACACACCTAATTCGGCACTAGGTGATTCAGCGCTTTGATTGATTCGGCACTTAGGGGTTTTCGGCTATCTCAAACGATGGAGGGTAAACGAAGGTTCGAAGCCCATACTTATAAGCGAACGTGGGCGACCGAACCAACCGGATTAGCAGTTGAAACCGAACGGACTGAAACAAAGTGAGACGCATGCTGGCATGTGCCCCACTTTGGGGGGGAAAATGTTGGACGAAGTCCCACCGGACCATTACGACAGAATCAATCTCAACTCCACTCCACTCTCATCCCTAGCCAGCTACCTCATCCACCACCGAACCAGGGAGCCAGGACAACCACCACCGAACCAACCTACGCACCCATGCCGGACCAAAATACGTAAGCCCCACCGGTCCACCTTCCTCCAAGTCGCTGCCGAACCAGGAGCCTGCCGGACCAAGATGCCGAACCAATCCCCACCGGATCAACCTACGACCAGACCAACTTCCACCGAACCAGTCTATGCCGAACCAACTCCCCACCGGTCCAAACCTCTCCACCGAATGAAGTCTCCACCGAACCAAAGGAAACCAGACCAGATCCACCAGGCCAGATTACGTCAGCCCAGGCCCGCCAGCTGCTATATACCTCCAAGACCCCTACCCCCAGCCTCACTCTATAAATAGAGGGGCAGGGGTACAATAATGGGGGAGAAGTTTGAGAGCTCAAGCACGGATAGGACTTTCAAACGACTTTATTTTACTTGTATCAAAGCTTTGTACTTGTAATCAAAACAAGAGAAGAGAAATAACATATAAAGTGGACGTAGGCACATTTTGGCTGAACCACTATAAATCTGCATGTCTTTTTACAGTTTAGCCCCTGCTTTTCATATATTTGCATCAATCTCCAAAATCACTAAGAACAATATAAGATCTACTAAATCATACAACTTTGAGGTGTTTGTCCATTTTTTGTGCAAACAATTTCCAAGGCCACCAACAAATGCATCTCGTTCTTCGATGTGATTAAGAAGAAGAAAAACTTCAAATAGAGTGAGGATTGTCAAAAAGCCCTTAAGGACACCAATTTTATCAAGCCCAGTAGAAGAGGAAAACCATTAACTCTATATAGCAATTTCTGAACATGCCGTTAGTTCTGTTCTGGTAAGGGAAGATAAGGGAACTCAACTTCCAGTATATTATACAAGCAAAAGGCTCAAAAATGCGGAAACTATATATCATGTAATAGAGAAATTGGCATACTAGTTGATGCTCACTGCTCGAAAACTAAGAGCTTGCTTCCAAGTACATCCGATAAAGGTTTTAATCGAGTACCCACTTAAGTAAGTTTTTAGTAAACCCAAAACTTCCGGAAGACTAGTAAAATGGGGAGTATAGCTCAGCCAATATGATATTGAATTTCTATCCCGAATGGAAATCAAAAGACAAGCCCTAGCTGATTTTGTTAATGAATGTATGGGGTTCATTAATGAACAATCATAAAAGGAGAAGAATTTAAAGCCAAAATGGCAATTGTTTGTGGATGGAGATTCAAACGAGCAAGGTGCTAGAGTTGGATATGTGATTATTACCCCTGATGGACATCGTTTACATTATGCAATAAAATTGGGATTTCCAACTACTAATAATTTAGCAAAATACGAATCAATGGTGGCAGGACTCACCCTGGCCATACAGTTGAAGATCCCTAGGATTGAGATTTTTAGTGATTCCCAACTAATGGTAAGCAAATTGAACCAAACATATCAAACAAGGATGCCAAGTATGTCTTATATGTCAAGAAGGTGTTAAAAATGTTAATTCAATTTGAGGATTTCTCCATACACCAAGTACCAAGAGGGAAGAATTCTCAAGTTGATTCTTTGGCTAAATTGGCTAGCTCACGGGGAGCACCAGAAACATGAGCTGTGCCAGTAAGCTACCAACCAAATCCCAGTATAGAAGATAAGGCATCCGAATCAAGAAATGAATCTATGGTGTTAACTTGATCTCATGCTTTAAAACATGCGAAGAAAGAGTCGGAAAATGGAAGTGAAACACTCCAAGAGAAATTTTCTCAATCAATATAAGAATAATTGAATGACGCTCATTGTTGAATACCCGATAAATGTAAAATTGGAAATAGAGAAAAATGAAGTAAGAAGAATAAAACACCAAGCTCCAACTTTCATCATGATGAATGGAATACTCTATAAGAAAGGATATTCACTCTGTTACTTAAGATGTGTTAATTCGGAAATAGGAGCAAAGTTACAAAGAGAAGCCCACGATGGATTCCATGGAGATCATTCTATTGGCATAAAGTTAGCCAAGAAATTTATGAGATGCGACTTCTATTGGCCTCAAATGACTAGCCGTGCCATCAATTATGTGAAAAGGTGTAAAAAAGGCCAAAAGTTCTCTAAGATCTCATGTTTGCCACCAGGCGAATTGACTTCAGTCTCAATTCCAGAGCCTTTTGATGTTTGGGGGAATTGACCAGATCGGACCACTACCTATATCCAAAGGAGGAGCTAAATATGCAGTGGTGGCCATTGGTCATTCCACAAAATTAGTGAAAGCAGAACCGCTTCTGAATGTCACATCATGAAAGTTCTCAAGTTTGTAGTCAAGAATATTGTTACCAGATTTGGAATTCCACACAAGATAATATCTGATAATGGAATTCAGTTTGAAAGCGAAGAATTTATCCAATTCAATATAGAAGTGGAATCGTCAAGAGCTTTTCGTTTGGATAGAAGAACTATCTCTTGTATTATGGGCATATAGAACTTCTATAAAACTGCTATAGGGCATACTCCATATTCCTTAACATATGGATATGAAGTCATGCTCCCAATTGAGGATAAAGTACCTTCTCATCGAAGGATCGCATATGCATTTAATCCAAATCAAGAATTAAAGAAAGAATCCTTGGTAATCAATGAGTTAAGAGATGAAGCAACCATAAGGACGCCGAATATCAGTGAAGAATATCCAAATATTACAACTCTAAAGTAAGAGAAAGATCATTTCAAAAAGGAGATTTAGTGAAGAGTTATGGAAAATACTAAGAATCCAGCGAATGGACCGCTTGGGCCAAATTGGAAAGGACCTCTAATCATACACAAAGTAATCCCACCAGAAACCTATAAACTATGCTGACCCGATGGCAACATAATAGAAAGAACATGGAATGCCGAAAATTTGCAGCCATATTCCCAATAATATATGAATAAAGAAGTCGGAATAAGTATATCTACATGGTTGAGGAACAAGGCTCTCCTAAATTAAAGGAAAAGCCAAAAACACTACATAAGATAGTAGTAAAGGGCGAAAAAGCCTTTATCCCCACCAAGATGGTCTGGTCAAAGCACCACCTAGAGGGAGGTTAGAGTAAGCCTTTGGTCCCGTCTTAAAAGACCTGAGCAAAGCATCTGCAAGTCTTCTGCCTCCACCTACATGGTCTGGCCGGAGTGCCTCCTAGAGGGAGGATGGAGTAAGCCTTTGGTCCCGTATAAGATGGCCAGCCCAAAGCACCAAACCAGCCTTTAGTTCCGTCTTTAAGGCCTTATTAAAGCGCCTCCTAGAAGGAGGTTGGGTAAGTATTTGGTTCTTCTTAAAATAGCTAACCAAACGCACTGGATAACAGACCTTAATCATTACCTAAGACGGTGATAAGGGGTTCGATCTAAGTTGAGATTATCACCTAAGATGGCGACAAAGAAAATGGACTAAGACATCCAAAGCCCAAAGGGAGGCACAAAGAAAAAGGACTATCACGTCCAAAGCCTAGAGAGGCGCAAAGAAAAAGGACTAAGACGCCCAAAGCCCAAAGAAAGGCGCAAAGAAAAGGGACTAAGATGCCCAAAGCCTAAAGAGAGGCGAAAAGGAAACGAACCAAGGTGTTTAAAACCAGAAAAAAGGCAAAATAACTCGATCAAAATGAGCCATTTGTGCTCCAAAGCAAGAGTTAAGAAATCTTCTAGAGGAAGATTTATAAAATATGAGCTATTGTGCTTTAAAGTAAAGAAAGCAGGATTTCTTCGCAAAAGAAAGCATTATTGCCAGATGGATTTTCTGATCTTCTATTATTATTGCCAGATGGATTTTTTGGTCGTCTATTTTTCCAAATGGATTTTTTGGTATTCCTTTATTATTCAGAAATTATTATTGTCAGCTAGATTTTTTGGTCTTCAGTTATTATTGTTAGATGGATTTTCTGGTCTTTAATTATTATTGGCAGATGAATTTTCTAGTCTTCTTTATTTATTCGGAAATTATTACCGCTACAGGATTTTCTAGTCTTTTATTATTATTATCAAAAGGATTTTTTGGTCTTCTACTATTGCCATATGGAATTTCTGGTCTTCTACTATTATTGCCAAATGGATTTTCTGTTCTTTTATCGCCAGATGGATTTTCTGGTCTTCCATTATTGGCAGATGGATTTTTTGGTCTTCCATTATTGCTAGATGGATTTTCGGGTCTTCTATTATTATTGCTAGATGGTTTTCAGGTCTTCTATTATTGCCAGATGGATTTTCTAGTATTCTTCCATTATTCAGAAATTATTAGGTACATGGATTTTTTGATCTTCTATTCAAATGGTTTTCCATTCTTCTATCCATGATATTGCCAGAAGAGTTTTTGGTCCTCCCTCTTATGATATTTTCATATGGATTTCAAGACTTCTACTTAGGAAAATATAATTCACTAGTTTTCTAATTCATGAAATCATTATTTTCAAATAGTTTTGAAATCTTGATTCTATGGGATTCTATTCAACTAAAATTGTTGCTACATATATTTTTGGCCTCTTCAGGTAAATATATAGATTATAAAAGTAACATTGAATTATAAACAAAAGATTCTTTGTGGTCTTATTAAGATCTTGAAAGGTTGACCCAAAATCAAATTTAAATGAAAATTATGACTTGCTTTGTGTTTTACAAGAAAACAGGGTTAGAGAGAAAACATCGCAAAGAATAAGAAAATATGTCAAAATTCTTGGTTTTACAATAAAGTGTAAAGGTCTATTTTATATAAGGAGGGGGCAAATGTTATCCACATAATTTTTAATGAAAATGTAATGCTGAATTGAAAAAAGGTAATGTCGTAGACCGCATCAGGGAATTATGTTGACATTAAGATTCAAGGGCATCTCACACCAATGAAGTACAATAAGTTATGCCATAGATAGAGGATACCATAAGTAAGAAATATTAAAGAATGAGTTATGTCGTAAGGTTGTTATTGCCACAGTATTCAATGACGCAAGGATAAACAAGGGCGCCAGGTTGCATCCTGATGTTGCAAAATTTATTATCAATAACGCATCTTATTGATGCCGCACTTTGCTAATATCACATATCATTAACATTGAACAATGACAAAGACATGACATTGAAGGAATATCAGAAGTATGATACCATTGCCCAATAGTATAAGAGGAGTATAAAGGCCATCAATATAACATGTCGCAAGTTACCAGCAAAAAAGGCTATATGGTTCGTCAAAGCAAAGATTAATGTCAAATAAATGAATAACACTCCTTTTTAGTGTCGCCCCTTCTCAATACCGCATCATATCGATGTCGCGCCCTATCAGTATTACCTCTTCTCAATACTGCATCATATCGATTTCGTGCCTTATCGATATCGCCTCTTCTCAATACCGCATCATATTGATACTGCTTCTATATTGATATAATCTCTTCTCAATGTCGCATATCCATTGATGCCACCTTTTATCAATGCCGCTCTATTTTGATGTTGCCTTTTATTAATACCTCCCGTTATTGATGTCGCTTGTTATCTATGTCGCTTATTCTCAAAACTTCCTCTTATTGATGCCTCTTATTATCAATTCCGCTTGCTATCAATGCCACATATTATTGATGCCGCTTGTTATCGATGCCGCTTGTTATGAATGCCGCCTGTTATTGATGCCCCCTGTTATTGACGTCGCTTGTTATCAATGTCGTTCATCACAAATGCCGCTTCATGTTAATGTCGTCTCTTAGTGATGCTGTATCTCTTCAGAACTGTTAATTATCAATGTCGTGCTTTGGTGATATTGCTCTTCATCAAGCATTAAAGGATGCCACAAGTCTTTAATGCGACATTGATAATAGATGTTATCAATATCCACAAAAATAATCAGGATAGAAATGAAGCCGCGAGTTTATTAATACTGAAGTTTAACGAAAAATGAAGTATGAGGCCCGGCGCCATTAAGATGGCCGTCTGTATTGCATGTTGAAGGCGGCATAAAGCAGCAATGTCAAACCCTCTTCACCTACAAATAAGGACCTAGGTGATAAAATATATTGAGAACCCTCGTCTGTAATTTACACAATAAAAGGATGTTAAAGGAACTAACAATAAATTAAAGTAGTTATAATAAGTGTAAACATATTTAACATAGGTGATAAAATATATGGAGAATAAATTTAATTTTAAATTGAAATAAAGAAGAATGAAATTTAATGAATAAAGATGGATATAATAAATGATTGTTCAAATTCATGACTTTATAAATTGTTGATTTAAAGATGAGATAATGAAATTTTAAAAATAAATAAGATTTATTTAACTTAAGTGAAATCAAATGAAATGTAAGTTGAACTTTTCATGGTTTTAAATTTATTATCTTATTCTATTTTCCAATCTATTTTCTTTCTAGTTGTTTCCATTCTCCTACCTTCTAAGTAGGAAATCAAATTCTAATTGGTTAGCCTTGGGACTACTGTTCTCTCTCAGCTTGATCTTGCCACTGATTCTCACCAACTCAGTGTGCTAAGGAAAGTATTCCCGAGACTGCTTTCCGTACTGAGAGTAGTTTTTTTTATGAATAGTTAGTCATGCCTTTTGGTTTGACTAATGCTCCTGCTCTCTTTGTTGATTTGATGAATCGTGTTTTTCGTAGTGTGCTTAATAAGTTGTTCTAGTCTTTCTTTCTTTCTCTTTTTTCTTCTTCATCATTTAACTTTTCTATCTCTTTTGTGGTTCTTACTTCTCCCTATTCTGAATCTTAGCACTGCTTACCATCCACAGACCGACGGTCAAACGGAAAGGGTGAATTAGATTCTCGATGATCTTTTACGTGCTTGTGTTCTTGATTCTGGAGGATCTAGGGAAGATCATCTCTACCTTGTTAAACTTACCTATAACAACAGTTATCAGGTATGATTTCAATCTTCTTGTCATTTTGTCTTAATCGTATTTCATTCTATCTTTTTCTGTGTTTTTCGCGTAGCTCATTCCTTTTCGGGGACGAAAAGTTTTGAGTGGGGGAGAGTGTAACAACCCTGTATTTTGCAATTATTTTTAAATTGAATTTCCTGATTTAAAAACTTTATTTTATTTATTAAATGGAAAATGTTGTTATTTTAAATATTAATTATGATTTGTATGTGAATTATAATTCCAAACATGAATAAATAGAGTTTTTCCAGAATAGTGAATTTTGGTCAATATGGTCAAACTTTGACTTTTAATTTAAATTTTAAAAGTTTTAAATTTTTTAGTTTATCTTTTATTATGAAAGTAAATAAAATTTCAAGAATACCGCTTTTCGTTTCGTTGAAATCTGATTTATAATGTGAAAGTTATGCCCTTTTGAATATTGTGTGTAATTTGCTGTATTTAACAAAATTGTTTATTTTAAATTATATAAATAATATTTTATTTGGTCATGTAATGTTCTAATATGGGTAAAATAACTTTTTATGTATATATTTTGGTTTTAAAACATTTTTTTCAAAGTGTAATTGACATTTTCCAATGTCAGTTGTATTGTGTTTATAATTTCTAATTTCCAGTTTCATTTAATAAAAGAAATTCTTTATTTATCTTTATATTTTTCTTAAGAACTTATTTATTCTCATTCCCACTTTATTTTGTTTCTCATTTTATTTTATTTATTGGACTTTTATTTGTTTTAAACTGAAATAAATTTTTTATAAAACTAGTGATGTTTTATTTGTAATTTTTAAGCCCTATTTTAAATTAATGAACTATTTCTTTAATTCTTTTTCTATTTTCCATAAAATTATTTATTTATTTTCACTTTATTTTTCATTTTCACTTTATTTTGTATCTCAAAGATTTATTTTAAACCATTTTAAGTGAAGTAGAAATTTTCTAAAAGATAGTGATAATTTATTTGTAATTTTTGGACTCTGTTTCCAATTTTTAAGCTATTTCTTTTATTCTTTCTCTATTTTCTTTAAATTGAATTATTTATTTTTATTTTCTTTTACTTTGTTTTCAGTTTTAAAATTTATTTACTGAAATTTATTTGTTTTATTTGATTTAATAGAAATGGAAATTTGAAGGGACTAAAAAGCTCTATAACGTGTGACTTTTCGGCTGCTGGTCTTTTCATTTTCTTTGTCTTTTCATATACTTTGCTTGGCCATACCCTACCTGATCTTTAGCCGTGAGTTTCTCAGTCATAATTCACGAGAAAAACTTCTTTTTCATTTTATCTTCATGGCCAAAGGAAGTGATAATGGTTTCTTCTCTCTTTTTTCTACTTTTCTCTTCATTTTCAATGATTTTTGCCATGTTTCTCTTGCTTTGCTTGGCCTAACACCTCCACCATCTCCTCCACCGACCACCACCACTTCCTTTCCCACACCATCCACGACCAAACCCCCTCCTCCTCTGACCATGACAGGCCATGCACTCCTCTTGACTAAAAACCACACAAAACCTTGCACAAATCCCTTAAAACAATGCATAGCCACCACTAGTTGCAACATACCTTCGCCCACCACCTTGGCCACCACCTCTAGCCGCCACCACCACCTTGCTACCACCACTACACATCACCATCTCCTCTGTCCAGACCTGTAGCAAGTCATGGCCGAGCCTAGGACCTTGTAGACCAAGCCAAAGATGAACCAAAACTCCACCATATTGCATAAAACTCTTCACATGCCTATGTTGTAACTTCCCCATCATCTCTAGCTTGTAGCCGTGCATCCCTTGGTCCAAACCAGACCCAAACCATGTCCAAACCTGAACCAAAACATTCCCTAGGCCATGCAAAAGGATAGAGAAAGCAAGGCAAAAGTCATTGTATTCATATTTGTTTTCATTTCAAAGTTATTCAAATTCAATGTTGTATTGAATTTTGATTTATCTTGGTTTTGTTTTAGGTTGTAACACGTGTTCTTTAGCTTGGTTCTCTTCCACTTGAATCCATTGTTGTGTCATTATGCTTTCTGGTATCTGTTTGTATCATTTGAATTGATAACTCCAGCACAAAAGGTGAGTAAATCTCACTAGACATTTATACTTATGCAATTGTGAAACGACAACAATTGAATGTGTAGAATTTTATATAATGTTATAACTGCCTGTGATGATTTAATTATATGATGTTAAACCTGTTAATTTACTTGTCATATCATCTGTTACTGTTATATTTTGTATACTGTTCATTTTATATCTGTTTATCACACTGCAAGTTCCCTGTAGATTAGATTCACTATGGGTTGAAATGATACATACCCGAACGGACTTTAGAATAGGGAAAAATCGTTATGGGCTGAAATGATAGGCCTGAACGGTTTTTATTTAATTTATCTTAACTTGGGATTGCGGGTTTGAAATGATAGAACCCGGATTTTTCTTTTTAAACTGCGGATTGAAATGATACATATCCGTATCACTTGACCTAGGCTAGAAAACTATATACAGGCCCGTGGTTATTTTATAAAGTGTTTTGGATATTTTTAAGTATTTTAAAAATATAAATTTATGAAATTTGATTTAAACAGATTTTGAAATATTTTGAATTAAAGAAATTATGATTTTTCTATGTGTTAAAAATGTAATTAATGAATGTTTTAACTGGATTTTGAAATATAACTTAAGTTGGAAATTTGGAATTTTGGTTAAAAATGATATTTAAGTTATATAAATAAAATGGATATTAAATTCTATTTGGAAATGGTAAATATGATAATTTGATTAAATTTGAATTTAAGTGATTTATTAAAGTATTATTGATTTTTCTATGAATTTAAGTGGTTAAATAAATGAATGTTTAAAAGTGATCTTTTAAATATAACTTGACTAGGAAATGTGAAATTTGGTTTTAATTAAAGGTTTAAGTTAATTAAATAAAATTGGAAATTTAGTTAAATTGTGAAATGGTAATTTAAATTTGAAGTGTTAAGTTTATTTGTTGAAAAGTGAAGAATTGGACACTTTTACACTTAAATTTATTAAGTAAATTGTTGAAATTGGATTTGATTATAAGGAATTTATTGTGAAAAGATATATGTTAAATGATATGTAAATGAACATTTTAAATGTTAAATAATGATTTTTAAAATGTTTATGTGTTTTAAATTAAAGTTATTTAATTGCTGGAAATACACTAACACCTGAAATTAACTTTTAATAGCATTCAGAAATGCTATAGATTCTGTTTTGAACTAAAATTGTGTAAAAAGGAGCTATTACAGCATTTCTGAAATGCTGTAGTTGCTGTAGTTGAACTTATAGGCTAATATTGAACTCAGGCCTATTATAGCATTCTCTGGAAATGCTATAATGGTCTGTAGTCTTTGTTGAAACCAAATTTAACCCTTGTTTTGAAATCTGAACTACCGCAGCACTTCTGAAATGCTGTCTTTTCTGTTTTGAACTATAATTCAACTAAAACTGAGTTTTAACAGTAGTTTTAAGTGCTGTCTTTGCTGAATTAAAAATGTTTTCAAATATAACTTGTAGCAGTTGTTTTTAAATGCTGTGAAATGCTGAAATTTTAATAATTAGGGTTTTTGACTTAGTAAACGAACTCAGAATGGTTTGAAACTTTGGAAATTGAATACTTGATTTGAAAATATAATAATTACACTTTTAAAAGGTTTAAATGAATTATTTTGATTGGAATATAAACTATTTAAAGGTGATTTGAAATGATAGTAAATGAACGATATCTTTGGATTTAAAAGGTATTTAAAGTTGAATATTTGGATTTGTAAGGATATGATATTTTATTATATTAAAATGATTTGAAATGAAGATTTGGAAAGATTGATATTTGATATATTAAAATGATTTGAAATGAAGTTTTGGAAAGATATGATATTTTGATATATTGAAATGATTTGAAATGAAGTTTTGAAATGATATGATATTTTAAATATATGGAAATGGTTTGGAATTGATTTAATCTTTATTTTGATAAATATATGGTTTTGAAATGATATTTTATTTTGAAGTAAAGTATTGTTTTAAAAGTTATAACCACGGGTTATAATAACGATTGGTTGTTAAAGAGACCGGGATCGGATATGGACATACTCTCTGTCGATACCGAAAACCACTTTGACAACTGTGTACGCGGTGGAGTTTCCAGAATGAAGTAGGATGGTGGCGACGATCCTAAGGTATATACGTGGACCCAACTCCCGTGAGTTGGCATGAGGTGGCTAAAACAGGAGCGATTGACGGACCAAGGAGGTAGCACCTCTGATCGGACACACTTCTTCGATACCATTCTATTACTTGTGGTTGATTTGGTGGCCACCCTTGATTTGGGAGTGTTGTTCGAGGTGGGCGGTAGTGGCTGCTATGCGTCACCACTAGTCCGGATGCGTAATTGGTATATCTACCCTGGCATTGCCTAGTTGTGCCGTGTCACCTACCATATCGAGCTTTACTACGATTATGATTTTAAGATCCGACCGCATTAAGGTTCTCCATCCCCTTAACGCTATTTTCTATATGATTATACTTTACTAATTAGACACTACTGTATATAGCGTATATTACTACATAGTAGATAGTTTAACGGATCCTTAAAGAATGGGCGGTCCCAAGCTTTCTTTAAGTTACTTGTACCTTATTACAGTTCACTTGAGTTGGTTTACATTATATAAGTATATATTGTCCTGACTCGAGTGTTTTGTATTTTGCTTTACGCTCGGGTCAGCCTGAGTTATTCACAGATTTGGGTTTCCACTCTCTTGGAGATTTGAATCACTGGAGATTATCTGCTTGTCTTGTCCTATCTACTTCAATTCCGTTGTCCTACTCAGCTTGTACTTGGTTATTTTATTGTGACTTCTGTTGTTCTCTATTTCTTTTGTTATATCTTATGTAACTCTGATATATTTATATAGTAGCTTCATGAACTACTATTACTTTTACTTCCGCTGCATTATTTTACTCTGTGTCTGTGATCTGTGATTATATTTATTTACTGTATATTCTGAGATTTGCCAAATTTTATTTACAATGCGGTATTTTGAGCAATTCAATTCCGGCATGAGTGTCTACCCATACACTTATAATGGATGCGAATGGTTGAAAATATCGGGTCATTACAGTTGGTATCAGAGCCAGGTTTTAGGCAAACTCATCATATAGAGTAAATTTAATTACAGAATCACTTTCGTTCGAACATGAATTCCTTCTTCTTCAATTCAGTTTCCTTCGAATTTTGGAACGTTCCCTTCGGTTCCAAAGTCCATTCTTGTCCTCCCCTATTCGTGTCTTCATAATTCTAGAGTGTCCCATAGCTCCACTCCGAATAATCTTTCTAATGAATTGGCGGTCCCGCCAATATTCTAATGATTTGTAAAAGGGTGAAACTCCTTTACAATGACATTGATTCACTGGAGATTTTATATATCCTCGGTTTAGATGCTAGTATCTCTTACTATTCTGAATTCTATCTCTTGAGATCGAATGTAGATTTACCCTAGAAGATCCACAACGATCTTATTCATTAAGTCACGATTGACCTGGTTAAGGTTGCCCGCAATATGGATAGGCTTACCCATCTTCCTATTCTGTTGTTTAATCATTTTATCCTTTATCTCCAACTTATATTCAAATCAGAATTCTCCTTGATTTGAGTCCATTAAATCTGAATTCCTATCTTTATTTTGAAAATTAATCTTGTATTTGAAAATTTTATATATTAAAGATGTTATATTTCTTTTCAAAATTTAGTAGATGGATAAATATGTATAATTATTATATGTATAAGGTTAATTTTCTGAATTTTGATAATTAATGGAATTGGTGTTAAGAAATAATATTTAACTTTGCATGTATTTTATAATCATTGGCTTTAGTTTCATATCTAAATAATTAAACATGGTTATAAATTAATTTGGAAATTTAAATGGATTTAAATCAAGAATGTGAGAATTTAATTTCCGATGATTTCGAACTTTGTTTTGAAAGTTTTAAAAGGATGTATTATTTAAAAGTATTTCTAATAGAAATCGTTTTCAAAGAATTTTAAAAATTGTAAATCAGTGCTCTTTTCTTTGTCGCTGGAAAATAATTTCGGTGATGACTGCAGCATCATCGACATTCATTTTCGGGTTTCGAAGTGAAGAGACTATTCTGTAGCTTTGTTTCAGTTTTGCTTTGAAAATTAAATTGATTTGAATTTCTGAATATGACTTGACTTATAATATATATTGATATATGATTTAAATTTGATTTGATATATTGTGTATGTATATATATATATATATTTATTTATTTATTTCTAAATAGTTTGAAGATAATCAGAAATTTAATTCTTAAATTTTATTTTAAAGGATAATTTCAATTATAAAAGTTTGAATAAATATGTAAACTTGAATAATTGAAATTGAAGAATTTATTTGTATAATATTATATTACATTCCAATATAACTTACCTAAATTATTCAGAAGTTGAATATGTAATTGGATAATATACAATATAAAAAGATTTTATAAATAGAATTTAAGTAGTTATAATAAATTTTATACACTTAAATTTTGGTTATAAAAAGATTAACAGAGGTAAATAGAGTAAAAGAGTAATGGAATAATTTACACAATAAAAGGATGTTAAAGGAACTAACAATAAATTAAAGTAGTTATAATAAGTGTAAACATATTTAACATAGGTGATAAAATATATTGAGAATAAATTTAATTTTAAATTGAAATAAAGAAGAATGAAATTTAATGAATAAAGATGGATATAATAAATGATTGTTCAAATTCATGACTTTATAAATTGTTGATTTGAAGATGAGATAATGAAATTTTAAAAATAAATAAGATTTATTTAAATTAAGTGAAATCAAATGAAATGTAAGTTGAACTTTTCATGGTTTTAAATTTATTATCTTATTCTGTTTTCCAATCTATTTTCTTTTTAGTTGTTTCCATTCTCCTACCTTCTAAGTAGGAAATCAAATTCTAATTGGTTAGCCTTGGGACTACTGTTCTCTCTCAGCTTGATCTTACCACTGATTCTCACCAACTCAGTGTGCTAAGGAAAGTATTCCCGAGACTGCTTTCCGTACTGAGAGTAGTTTTTTATGAATAGTTAGTCATGCCTTTTGGTTTGACTAATGCTCCTGCTCTCTTTGTTGATTTGATGAATCGTGTTTTTCGTAGTGTGCTTAATAAGTTGTTCTAGTCTTTCTTTCTTTCTCTTTTTTCTTCTTCATCATTTAACTTTTCTATCTCTTCTGTGGTTCTTACTTCTCCCTATTCTGAATCTGAGCACTGCTTACCATCCACAGACCGACGGTCAAACGGAAAGGGTGAATCAGATTCTCGATGATCTTTTACGTGCTTGTGTTCTTGATTCTGGAGGATCTTGGGAAGATCATCTCTACCTTGTTAAACTTACCTATAACAACAGTTATCAGGTATGATTTCAATCTTCTTGTCATTTTGTCTTAATCCTATTTCATTCTATCTTTTTCTGTGTTTTTCGCGTAGCTCATTCCTTTTCGGGGACGAAAAGTTTTGAGTGGGGGAGAGTGTAACAACCCTGTATTTTGCAATTATTTTTAAATTGAATTTCCTGATTTAAAAACTTTATTTTATTTATTAAATGGAAAATGTTGTAATTTTAAATATTAATTATGATTTGTATGTGAATTATAATTCCAAACATGAATAAATAGAGTTTTTCCAGAATAGTGAATTTTGGTCAATATGGTCAAACTTTGACTTTTAATTTAAATTTTAAAAGTTTGAAATTTTTTAATTTTATCTTTTATTATGAAAGTAAATAAAATTTCAAGAATACCACTTTTCGTTTCGTTGAAATCTGATTTATAATGTGAAAGTTATGCCCTTTTGAATATTGTGTGTAATTTGCTGTATTTAACAAAATTGTTTATTTTAAATTATATAAATAATATTTTATTTGGTCATGTAATGTTCTAATATGGGTAAAATAACTTGTTATGTATATATTTTGGTTTTAAAACATTTTTTTCAAAGTGTAATTGACATTTTCCAATGTCAGTTGTATTATGTTTATAATTTCTAATTTCCAGTTTCATTTAATAAAAGAAATTCTTTATTTATCTTTATATTTTTCTTAAGAACTTATTTATTCTCATTCCCACTTTATTTTGTTTCTCATTTTATTTTATTTATTGGACTTTTATTTGTTTTAAAGTGAAATAAATTTTTTATACAACTAGTGATGTTTTATTTGTAATTTTTAAGCCCTGTTTTAAATTAATGAACTATTTCTTTAATTCTTTTTCTATTTTCCATAAAATTATTTATTTATTTTCACTTTATTTTTCATTTTCACTTTATTTTGTATCTCAAAGATTTATTTTAAACCATTTTAAGTGAAGTAGAAATTTTCTAAAAGATAGTGATAATTTATTTGTAATTTTTGGACTCTGTTTCCAATTTTTAAGCTATTTCTTTTATTCTTTCTCTATTTTATTTAAATTGAATTATTTATTTTTATTTTCTTTTACTTTGTTTTTAGTTTTAAAATTTATTTACTGAAATTTATTTGTTTTATTTGATTTAATAGAAATGGAAATTTGAAGGGACTAAAAAGCTCTATAACGTGTGACTTTTCGGCTGCTGGTCTTTTCATTTTCTTTGTCTTTTCATATACTTTGCTTGGCCATACCCTACCTGATCTTTAGCCGTGAGTTTCTCAATCATAATTCACGAGAAAAACTTCTTTTTCATTTTATCTTCATGGCCAAAGGAAGTGATAATGGTTTCTTCTCTCTTTTTTCTACTTTTCTCTTCATTTTCAATGATTTTTGTCATGTTTCTCTTGCTTTACTTGGCCTAACACCTCCACCATCTCCTCCACCGACCACCACCACTTCCTTTCCCACACCATCCACGACCAAACCCCCTCCTCCTCTGACCATGACAGGCCATGCACTCTTCTTGACTAAAAACCACACAAAACCTTGCACAAATCCCTTAAAACAATGCATAGCCACCACTAGTTGCAACATACCTTCGCCCACCACCTTGGCCACCACCTCTAGCCGCCACCACCACCTTGCTACCACCACTACACATCACCATCTCCTCTGTCCAGACCTGTAGCAAGTCATGGCCGAGCCTAGGACCTTGTAGACCGAGCCAAAGATGAACCAAAACTCCACCATATTGCATAAAACTCTTCACATGCCTATGTTGTAACTTCCCCATCATCTCTAGCTTGTAGCCGTGCATCCCGTGGTCCAAACCAGACCCAAACCATGTCCAAACCTGAACCAAAACATTCCCTAGGCCATGCAAAAGGATAGAGAAAGCAAGGCAAAAGTCGTTGTATTCATATTTGTTTTCATTTCAAAGTTATTCAAATTCAATGTTGTATTGAATTTTGATTTATCTTGGTTTTGTTTTAGGTTGTAACACGTGTTCTTTAGCTTGGTTCTCTTCCACTTGAATCCATTGTTGTGTCATCATGCTTTCTGGTATCCGTTTGTATCATTTGAATTGATAACTCCAGCACAAAAGGTGAGTAAATCTCACTAGACATTTATACTTATGCAATTGTGAAACGACAACAATTGAATGTGTAGAATTTTATATGATGTTATAACTGCCTGTGATGATTTAATTATATGATGTTAAACCTGTTAATTTACTTGTCATCTCATCTGTTACTGTTATATTTTGTATACTGTTCATTTTATATCTGTTTATCACACTGCAAGTTCCCTGTAGATTAGATTCACTATGGGTTGAAATGATACATACCCGAACGGACTTTAGAATAGGGAAAAATCGTTATGGGCTGAAATGATAGGCCTGAACGGTTTTTATTTAATTTATCTTAACTTGGGATTGCGGGTTTGAAATGATAGAACCCGGATTTTTCTTTTTAAACTGCGGATTGAAATGATACATATCCGTATCACTTGACCTAGGCTAGAAAACTATATACAGGCCCGTGGTTATTTTATAAAGTGTTTTGGATATTTTTAAGTATTTTAAAAATATAAATTTATGAAATTTGATTTAGACAGATTTTGAAATATTTTGAATTAAAGAAATTATGATTTTTCTATGTGTTAAAAATGTAATTAATGAATGTTTTAACTGGATTTTTGAAATATAACTTAAGTTGGAAATTTGGAATTTTGGTTAAAAATGATATTTAAGTTATATAAATAAAATGGATATTAAATTCTATTTGGAAATGGTAAATATGATAATTTGATTAAATTTGAATTTAAGTGATTTATTAAAGTATTATTGATTTTTCTATGAATTTAAGTGGTTAAATAAATGAATGTTTAAAAGTGATCTTTTAAAATATAACTTGACTAGGAAATGTGAAATTTGGTTTTAATTAAAGGTTTAAGTTAATTAAATAAAATTGGAAATTTAGTTAAATTGTGAAATGGTAATTTAAATTTGAAGTGTTAAGTTTATTTGTTGAAAAGTGAAGAATTGGACACTTTTACACTTAAATTTATTAAGTAAATTGTTGAAATTGGATTTGATTATAAGGAATTTATTATGAAAAGATATATGTTAAATGATATGTAAATGAACATTTTAAATGTTAAATAATGATTTTTAAAATTTTTATGTGTTTTAAATTAAAGTTATTTAATTGCTGGAAGTACACTAACACCTGAAATTAACTTTTAATAGCATTCAGAAATGCTATAGATTCTGTTTTGAACTAAAATTGTGTAAAAAGGAGCTATTACAGCATTTCTGAAATGCTGTAGTTGCTGTAGTTGAACTTATAGGCTAATATTGAACTCAGGTCTATTATAGCATTCTTTGGAAATGCTATAATGGCCTGCAGTCTTTGTTGAAACCAAAATTAACCCTTGTTTTGAAATCTGAACTACCGCAGCACTTCTAAAATGCTGTCTTTTCTGTTTTGAACTATAATTCAACTAAAACTGAGTTTTAACAGCAATTTTGAGTGCTGTCTTTGCTGAATTAAAAATGTTTTCAAATATAACTTGTAGCAGTTGTTTTTAAATGCTGTGAAATGCTGAAATTTTAATAATTAGGGTTTTTGACTTAGTAAACGAACTCAGAATGGTTTGAAACTTTGGAAATTGAATACTTGATTTGAAAATATAATAATTACACTTTTAAAAGGTTTAAATGAATTATTTTGATTGGAATATAAACTATTTAAAGGTGATTTGAAATGATAGTAAATGAACGATATCTTTGGATTTAAAAGGTATTTAAAGTTGAATATTTGGATTTGTAAGGATATGATATTTTATTATATTAAAATGATTTGAAATGAAGATTTGGAAAGATTGATATTTGATATATTAAAATGATTTGAAATGAAGTTTTGGAAAGATATGATATTTTGATATATTGAAATGATTTGAAATGAAGTTTTGAAATGATATGATATTTTAAATATATGGAAATGGTTTGGAATTGATTTAATCTTTATTTTGATAAATATATGGTTTTGAAATGATATTTTATTTTGAAGTAAAGTATTGTTTTAAAAGTTATAACCACGGGTTATAATAACGATTGGTTGTTAAAGAGACCAGGATTGGATATGGACATACTCTCTGTCGATACCGAAAACCACTTTGACAACTGTGTACGCGGTGGAGTTTCCAGAATGAAGTAGGATGGTGGCGATGATCCTAAGGTATATACGTGGACCCAACTCCCGTGAGTTGGCATGAGGTGGCTAAAACAGGAGCGATTGACGGACCAAGGAGGTAGCACCTCTGATCGGACACACTTCTTCGATACCATTCTGTTACTTGTGATTGATTTGGTGGCCACCCTTGATTTGGGAGTGTTGTTCGAGGTGGGCGGTAGTGGATGCTATGCGTCACCACTAGTCCGGATGTGTAATTGGTATATCTACCCTGGCATTGCCTAGTTGTGCCATGTCACCTACCATATCGAGCTTTACTACGATTATGATTTTAAGATCCGACCGCGTTAAGGTTCTCCATCCCCTTAACTCTATTTTCTATATGATTATACTTTACTAATTAGACACTACTGTATATAGCGTATATTATTACATAGTAGATAGTTTGACGGATCCTTAAAGAATGGGCGGTCCCAAGCTTTCTTTAAGTTACTTGTACCTTATTACAGTTCACTTGAGTTGGTTTACATTATATAAGTATATATTGTCCTGACTCGAGCGTTTTGTATTTTGCTTTACGCTCGGGTCAGCCTGAGTTATTCACAGATTTGGGTTTCCACTCTCTTGGAGATTTGAATCGCTGGAGATTATCTGCTTGTCTTGTCCTATCTACTTCAGTTCCGTTGTCCTACTCAGCTTGTACTTTGTTATTTTATTGAGACTTCTGTTGTTCTCTATTTCTTTTGTTATATCTTATGTAACTCTGATATATTTATATAGTAGCTTCATGAACTACTATTTCTTTTACTTCCGCTGCATTATTTTACTCTGTGTCTGTGATTTGTGATTATATTTATTTACTGTATATTCTGATTTGCCAAATTTTATTTACAACGCGGTATTTTGAGCAATTCAATTCCGGCATGAGTGTCTCCCTATACACTTATAATGGATGCGAATGGTTGAAAATATCGGGTCGTTACAGGATCCAAAGCCTGTCATGATTTCATATAAATCATATAGAATTCAGTCTAAACTAGTGTTCATATGCATAATCACTATCTTGATGTCTACGTATGGACATAGAACTACGAACTAAGAGGATTGCCTATCTCATCCATTAACATGCTTAATAGGCTATAGCACATATTTACGGCCTATTCTTTTAGCTCCTTTGATCATGTGGCATGGACTTTCGAGTGTCTTATTCCAAAAGAATGTATAGGCTTTCGAGAAATTTGTTCCAAAAGACTATACGGGCTTTCGAATTCCTCATTCCAAAAGTCATGGAGTCATTCCTTGATGACATCATTTTGTACTAGGTCGTGAATTCTAAGTCTAATATTGATCTATTAACATTATTTGGTCAACACCAACTAAGCCATGCTTAATTGTGTCATCAAGCGTGTTAAAATCGTGCTTTGGCTCATCATACTTGGCATGATGGGTGTTATACCAATTTTTGGGTTAACAATAAGTAAAACATTACTTGCATTTCTATACATTATACACCTTTTAGGAATAATACATATGTATGGGAATTAAATATGCGATAGAAGTAAATGACCTAAAGTTGACAAAAAGGAATTTCTTTCATTACTTCACTTTTTTAGTACAAAAGGTTGGGGCATAGAGCCGTATAACTCAACAGACTTTTTACATGCAAAAAAATAGAAACTCAAAAACTATAAAGCCAAAAGGACTATTTCTTCCCACCTTTGCAGACAGCCTTCTTCTTCTTCATTGGCGTGCTGCCCTATAGAGGGGTATCCTTGCCGTTAAGTAAAGGCTCATCAGAAGATATGATGTGTTGTTTGCATTCAAAAGTCAAGGAAACTCCAACAAAGAGGTATTAAGTGTTAGAGTAGAAAGGAACTTTGGCCAGAGAAGAAGGATCTATGAAAAAGGGTAAAGGAACATCATCCTTCTTTTTAATCTTTACTTCGACAAGTTATGCTTTATGATCCTTAGGAGCTATGAAAATGAATGGATTGGGTCCAAAAGTGCCAGTAACGATGACTTCCTCCTCCTCTTCCAAGTTGTACATGGATCGCCACCTTCTGATAGAGCGCCTATCTTCTCAATATCAGGGTCGGGTCCAGACTCGACAGAAGTGGTGACAATCATAGCCTTAGTGGTACTGGCTTTGACTGAAGGGCCCAATGTAATGATGACAATTGGTAGTGGAATGAGCATCGGTTGACCTAAAACATTTAAAACATGATGATATAAGTCAATGACTGCTTCAAGAGTCATTTGGAGCTTTCCAAAGATTGGGGAGTTAATTAGTTAAGCGGCCAAAGTGGAGTCTCGAGCATAATCTAGCCCTTTTAAGTATTAGCAATAGTAAAGAGCTAGGAGAGGAGGGGACATCAACTAGAAAAAATATTCAGTGGAGGAAGGATTTGCAATAAATGTAAGAGGTGAAGGCACTGAAGCGTCGATGCCCTCAGAGCTGGCGGTCATGACAAGCGAAGCAACTACTGAAAGCTCCTAGGATGATGTAGGAATAAGAACTTGAACTGACTCCCTAAGTGGGAGATCAGCGAGAACCTTAGCGGGGTTCTGCGAAGCCTTCTCAACAATGCGAAGTAGATTTTCATCCTCTAGGGTGCATAGGTCATCTTCATCAAAGTATTCAGCCACAATTCTGGCCTCATCGAAAGTAGCGCCCTCTCTCTTTGCTTCTCTCTCCCCTCTTTCATGATATAATCATGGATGTCCATCAAGACCCATGGATAGTAATCATCCAATCACTTCAGACTTTTGGTTTTGAACATGTTCACCTAGAATTTGAAGATGGTTAAGTCAAATCTCTCGATGATGGACTCCTTTTCAGCAACATCTTCGGTATTTGGTTTTGTATATCATTTATAATGACCTTTAGTTTCTAATTTTCATATTCAAGCTATGAGATTATTTATTCCTTAGCTTTTATTTTATCCATTTTAGCCATGAGCTAGGGGATCTCAGTGTTAGTTTTAGTGAGTTGAGCCCTGAAACTCTAGCTTTTGGTTTTTGATTTCTTTTGCTAGATCACCATTGTGGATGTGGGCTTGCTCGAGCTTATCTCCTAGCAGCTTTATCTTAGTCTCGATGCCTAATTTATTTTTTATGTTTTCCTAATCTTCTTTAAGGATCTTCTCCTTGTCTTCCAACTTCTCCTCGACGGCTATAACTTCGCTCTTTAGCGCATTTATTATTCTTAGATCATCTGCATGATTTCCTTACTTCAAACAAGGAGTGGTTCTTGGCATCAATGTTGTAAAGCTTCATAGCCACTTTATTCTAAATTTGGTATCTCTCTACCAATGTGTATTAGGTGGAGCGATCATTTAGTATATTATTCACTGGAACGTCATGTAGTTATAATCAAAATAAATCCTGATGAGATCAAGACCAAGATACCTCAGTTATAGGGACGTTAGAGACAAAATGGAAGATAAGGAACAGTGGCAGCTAGCATAGCCATTACTGGTGGTTAGCGGAAGATGCGACCAAAGGGAAAAGGAGTATTTTGTTGGTAGAAGGGATATGGCGCAATGGTGGAAGCATGCTTGCTCTTTTGAATAGGGACAAGCATGGCATAAGTTGTTGGAAAAGAACCCCTGACGAGAGCACAAGAAGAAGCAATTTAGGGCAGAGGAGTGCGCCTTGAAGGAAAATGGTTTTTGTAGGAGTGAGAACTCTTGAAACGATGGGGTGAAGATGGTCATTTGGAATGATATGAGTTGGAGTCACGGTTAGGGGATGAGCACGAACATCATAGTATTCCTGGTCACGATCTCTGCTCTCAGCATCGTATTGATGATCCATATCTTCTTTTTAGTGATGAGAATCACTGGAATGGTGGCTATTGTGATGCCTATAGGACTTCCAGGGAGAAGCATCTATAGATACCTTTTGGCCGAGGTAGTAAAAGTAGATGAAATTTTCCGATAATACCTGAAACGGGAAAGAAATGAGAGTTACTAGTAGAAATTGGAGATGGAAGACGTGTGAAGTGCACCTGAGAATGATCCTAAATGATTTGGCGTAGTGCAATCCAATCTATCCTGTAGACCATGCTCAATCGGTAAGGACGAGGGAGTGATTACATCCTCGAAAGGAAGGAGAGTGGTGTTGCCCGTGTTACGCAACATCTCATCAATCTTAGGGTGTTCAAAGTCCAAGTTTGATGTCTTTGGGCCTGAGATCGGAAGATGGGGCCAACAACTTTATCATCTTGGCAGAACATGGTTGCTTACTCGGTCCAATTATTGGGTTAGACCGAGAATTGGTTTAGGAAGTCCCATCCTTAAGCATTTGAACTAGGGAGTAAGAATAGAAGTTTCTTTCTTTTCGGCATTCTCCCCGGTAGATTCGACATCAAATCCTTCTTCGTCTCCCGCTTCATCTTGACCCTCCTCTTCTTCATCTTCTTCCTCATACTCTTCCTCTTCTTCATCTTCGTCGAATTCAATCTTAACGAAGTCTTCCTTTTTTTCATCATCGATAACCCCATGGTTAGTTGCACTACAAGAATTATAGTGGTTTACTCATGACAAAAGGCCATCCGTAACCCTTTTTCCAACGATATACTGATGACATTTTGGTCACCTGTAAAACTCTCATGGCGAACTCAAGGCCCACGACTTACCGATGACATTCGTGAGGTCTACACAGATGAATTGGTATGACATAAGATTTGACAATTTTCCTAAGTAGATTTTGCAACATTTCTGCTGCTTTGTTCCCCTCAATCCACAATGCAGAATCATCCATTTCAGTAATGCCACACAGGAAAATAACACCAAACCAACATAATATCATATCAAAATATATGTAAAACCAAAAAATACAAAAATCATAGAATAAAGTAAAACAACACCATAAATATTCCATAAAAACAACACAAGACCATATGTTTGTCTAGACAATCTCATACACAACATCATGTTCATACAATAAACAACATCACAAATGCATACATCATACACAATCATGTCCACACAAAAAACTCACGATTATGGCGGTGGTGGCGCATTGCTTCCATATTGCTAGCTGAAAATTTTGTAAAATGCATCAACTAGCTTCCTTTGCGTGGTCATTACTTCCTCATTCCTCCTCGTCATCTCCTTTTATGCCGCCATCTTCTTCTCATACTTCCTAAGCAACTCTGCTTGCTTTCTTGACATCTTCTGCAACTGAACCTGTAATTGGGTCTGCATCTAAGTTTGGGTAGAACTGTAGGAGGAGCCTCTCTCATTGGATTATCATAGTAAATAAATCATACTAATAAATTTGATCATCGTATTAAAACCTAATCGCACTTTAACCATATTATCAATTTATGACATGCGACGGGTAATTTCATAATATCGTGGGGGAGGTAACCGATGACTGTAGGAGCTGCGTCAGACGGATATGTGTGAGTCTCCTGGAGCAGGTGTGTGCATGTTGTCAATCTCCCGTCTGGTTCTAGTGTGCGTGATATATACAAATACTTTCATGAGACGATGAGTTGTGATTATACCGAAGAGCGTGTCCAGAGTATGATCAATTCATGTATCCTTCTTTGGCGTGTGTTGCCAACTACTGTTTATTTGCATGTGTTGCCAATTATATCTCTTAGGCATGCGTCACCGATTATTATTTATAGGTGTGTGTTGCCACTATACTTGGATAGGCGTATGTCTTCAATTATATCTTTCATTGACGTGTGTCACCCTTACTATACTTTGGTTTATGAATGATTAAGTAAATTGATATTGTTGATATTTTTATTTAATGTGATTGAGTGTTATATTTGGGCTATGTTACATGTTAGCCTAATTATACACTGTGAGATCTCTTTATAAATGTTTTCTGGATTTTGATGATGATTTCAGGAAATGGATGATTCACCCATTTGATGTTGATTTCGAGATTTCTAATTCGATAAACTTTTATATGGGTGATGACACCTTTATGCATAGTTTGGTGATGTTTGACGTTTTGGTGATATATTGGGGATTGTTTATATTATATAACAGTGTACTATACATTTATTACTGGATACATATATATTGATGCATGGGATTTCTGGAATTTGCCTTGTATACACACTAGTTGTTCATGTTATTGCATTTCTCTATATGCATTACATGTATATTTATATTCTTATGTGTAACCCCTATAATTTAGACATTGTCTGACTCTTGTGTTATTTACATAATACTTGGGTCAATTAACATTTCAGTTTCGGGGACGATGAGACCGACTTGTGTTTTCTGGGCATAGATGAGTCTAGATATTTAGTATTGTAGATTATTATTCTGTTCGTATAGTCTCTTGTAAAAATATCATTGTATTATATATTGGATATATACTGTATATTGTATATTATATATTATTGCTTTGATTGACTCTATGATCTCTGATGTTTATGTATATTGTGTATTGTTCTATCCTGGAGGCAAACGTGTTTATTGCTTTGTGCCGATACTATATACGTATTGGTGAGTTATTTATTCGATGTTTTAATATGTACCAGTGTTAGCCCAAGGAAATATTCAAGTTTGCACCCTATATTCACTACACCACAGATAGGATTTTGGCGCAACCTTAGGCGGCACATTTGATACGGCTATAAGCCGTATCAAATTTTAATACGGCTTATAGCCGTATCTATATTATTTAATACGGCTGTAAGCCGTATTAACATTTGATATGGCTTATAGCCGTATCAAAATCTGTGCCTCTTTTCGTGGGAAAATTTTCCCCAAAACGCACACCCTCCCTCCTTTTTTTTATTTCCAGCTTTCTTCTTTCTACTATCTTGCAACTTCAACCATTATTCTCCACCACCAGAGATAATCTGAAGAACAGTCCATCGCCATCAATCTTCTCCACTTGTCTAGAGTTGTCACACGTTACCCCAGGTTCCTTCTCCAAAGAAGTATTCATGAAACCATAATTTAATTTGCCGACTTCGATCTAATGATTTTATGCCTATCGCCACAGGTCATATGAGCCGCTAAGACAAAGGTATTCTATCCCCTTATCTAGTAGTTTGATGTGTGCTTTTGATGGCTACTTCGCTGGTTGCAATTGATAAGGCAGCACCATAAACGGTCAGGTATGTTGGAGTTGTACGGTGTTGGTTAGGGAGGAAAAAAAGTTGATTTTATAGTTAACCACTAATTATGATTAATCCATTTGTCATATCAATAAGCTATCTCTTTCAATTTATTCGACTTGTCCAGGAGAAAATTCTAGCATCCGTTTATTAATATTTGACAAAATGAGATATACATCATATTGATTGGTAGGAGATTAAATATTCGATCCATCGGTCGTTATCATGTTGAACCATCAATGTTGCCTCTCGAAGAACTTTTTCTCCATTTCAATTAATGGTGTGCAAAGCTATTAATTAAAATTTTAACTCAATGGTGGGGTAATCTCATCACTAAATGGAGGCTTTTTGGGTTCCACCAGATGTACAAAAATACGTTAGCAATACATTTGATACGGCTGTAAGCTAAAACAACAAATGTTCCCTTTAGTGATGAGATTACCCCACTCAATAGAGTTAGCAATGTCTCTTGCTATTTTAAGTGTTGTATTTTTGTCATCGTCAATAGGGTGATTTGGAGCTACCACTTGATTATCATGAATAACCAGCACATCATGTTGGTATTACACAAAGTAGCTAGAGCAGTTTGTAATATTTCACATGTTTACGCTTGGAATTTTGAGAGTATTAGAAAGAGATTATGGTATAATCTAGAGATAGATGTTATTGTATTTATAGACCTTAGTTAATTTTAGGTGATTTTAACCGCATTAGAATGAATAAAGGAAAAGAGTGGAGGCAATCAGATCCCTTTCACCAAATTAAATGAGTTAGACAGATGGATGGCCAAATTAGCTATATTAGTAATTATGATTAGCGGATATGAATTTTCATAGTGGTCAATCTTATACTATTTTGTATTATTTTGATCTCCTTGCATAATTTACAGCTTGGTGCTAATGTTGTATATGGTTCTGACATTGTATATGGTTTTGACATTGTTGTATAAGTGGATAAAATTATTGTTAATGGTGCAAGCCAAGTATCAGGAGAGGGGTAATGCATAGACATTACTCCGGTGCTACAAAATAGCGCCGTTGTAATGACAAATTTTTTGGAAACAGTTTACGCATTGTATTTCTTTATTTTATTGTCTAGAATGTATTTACGCATTGTTTTAGAATTTGAACTTTTCACATTGCTGTGGAAAATTTTGTGGGTTTATCCCCCGAGTGAGCCATTTGAATTTCAATTTCTGCAAGTTTACAATAGTAGTTTTTTCTGGCAGATCATGTCAATTTTCATTATTTTCTCTATATCCGCCAACGAGTTCAATTTTTCTGGCACATCATGTCAATTTTCATTATTTTCTGGCATATCATGTCAACTTACAACTAACTTACTAAGTTTGTTTTGCTTTCGTAAGCAACGTTTTTAGTTAAAAAAACATTTTCTTATCATTCCAAGTCAATATGTGTTGCATCTTTGTTCAATTTTTTCTGTCTAGATTTTGTACTATTATGAATAAGGGCAGTATATTTATAATGTAATTTAACAATAATCCTGCTTTATATCAGATGATTTTACCGACATGGTTTCCTTAAATGGAATTATTAACAGAGATATATCATCAAAGTAAAAGAGATTTGTGTCAGCATATACAATTTACTAGATAAGTATACGAGGATATAATCTGATTTTTATAGTCATGCTTAATTTAATAATGAAATTTTGGGTCTTAAAGGATAATTGATATATTATAGTATTACAAGAACATTTAGATACTTAGCTATCAAAGTAAGGAAATTTCCCAAATAAGATTATAAAGTTACATTGCAACTTGGCTTTTAAGCTGCATTGGCAATAATGTATATAGTGCTTGTGAACATGATGTGATAACCTGCCCAAGATAATGCATTGTTTTCTATTTTAATGAGAACCCATTACTGGTATGTAGTAAGATCAAAAGCATAAAAGCAAAGCGTACCCTACCACCATGCAACTCTGTTCACAACATTACAAAAAATTCCATGGATATCGTAATGCTACCTGTTTGTATGGTGAAATCCTTTGTAATTAAATCATCCCATAGCAATTTTATGAAGCAACTGTAGCAGCATACATATCAAAGTCTCTACAAAAAACTTACATACTAAATATTATTGCTTTGGTTTTGTTATTGTTGCAGTTGCTGCTATGAGTTGATGTATTTAGTACAGTGATTAAGTGTATGCATGAGTCTTTTTCAGAGAGATAATACGAAGGGTAAAACCCTGATTTGGATTGAACCACTGATAATTCAAGTTTGAAATATCAAATATAACCCTTTTCTCTCTTTCCAACTTTTGGCTATGTTAGATAGAATCACTCATTTAGTAGAGCGATTAAGTGTATGGTCATGCTCGATACTTCCTCCGTTGAGCTTTTCTATAGTGGTTGCTGCCATCACCCTTTTTTTATAGCAGTCAGCACAATTTCCTCTCTATCATTCTAATAATCTTGCCAATTGAGGTGTACTCTATTAGAAACTCAATCATTACTTCTTACCTCAAGACACCAACCTTAATTAGCCTATACCCACATTTTACATGCATTGATTAGTATAATAAATTTGTACCTATATAAATTTTTCACACTAGTTTTGCGATTTATGTTATGCAAACAGCACAAACAGCCTGCATTCTTCTCAGGCAGCTCATAAACGTTTTCATTCATTGCTTGCTCCGTACCTTGATTTGCATCTACTGCAACTTTTATCATACGAATATTCATAGATTATTTATCAGTTTATATCACCTTTAACTCCTCTATTTTCCCCCACTGCAGATTTAGATGGATTAAGAAACAAGATTCACATAAAATTCAAATTTATTAACAAGTAATTCAATAAGAAGCTAGTATTTTTGTATATTTAAAGTTAAATATGTAGAATTAATCTTACAACAAATTTCTTAATATAATTTCAAAAATATTCTTTTCGAGCAGTTGGAACGAGGACCCATTGAAGGGCAAGTCGCATGTTCTGTTAAATATGATATAGGAGGGCAGTATGTCTTTCAGCATAGACAAATAATGGATAAATGAATCAGATCTAAGATCTACATACTATATAGACGGGGTGCAGAAGTTCATTAGTTTTGTTGAAGAAAATGGTGGTAAGAAAGGATTCTATTTATGCCCTTGCACCCGGTGCAAAAATATGAAGACGATCAAATTAGATGACATTCATTTTCATTTGCTTAGATGGGGTATTATCCAATCGTATACAGCGTGGTATTTTCATGGGGAAAAAAGGGCGGAGATGGAAAAACAGCAACCAATTAGTCATGGCGGAACTACTGCTGAGTCTGAACATATTAGGATGGAAGATCTGGTCAATGATGCAGATAGATTTCATCATTTTCAACCAACAAATTCATTGCCTGATCATGATAATGTTGGAGAGCAGTCTACTGATTATCCAGATTGGCAGGCCAATGAAAGTAAGAAGTATAAATCGCTTTTTGGTAGCATAAAAGAGCCACTGTATCCTTCATGTTCAAAAGGGATTACGAAGCTGTATGCCATTGTGAAACTGAATAGCTTGAAGACCCAATACAGCTTTTCAGATAATGGTATGACTGCACTTCTCGAACTAATAAAGGAGTTACTCCCCGAAGGTAACACGCTGCCGACAAAGTACTCCGACGTAAAGAAGATCATTAAGCAAGTTGGGATGAATTACAAAACTTATGATGCATGCATCAATGATTGCATACTGTACTGGAAAGATGATGCGAACAAAGTTTCTTGTACAAATTGCAATGAACCAAGATATATGACATCATTAAACGAAGAGAGAAAATGCACCAAAGTACCTCGAAAGACATTAAGACATTTTCCTTTAATTTCTAGATTGAAGAGACTGTATACTGTACCATGGATGGCAGATGCGATGACCTGGCATGGTCGTGCCAAGTCTGATCCAACCGTAATGCGTCATCCATGTGACACTTCTCAATGGAAAGTCACAGATTCATTTGATCAAACTTTTGCTGCCGAGCCACGAAATGTCACACTTGGAATAGCAACAGATGGTTTCTGTCCACATGCTTCTCTCTCTAACCCTTACAGTTGTTGGCCAGTAATTGTAGTACCATATAATCTTCCTCCGTCTATGTGCATGAAAAGGGAGTTCTCAATGTTAACATTGTTGATTTCTGGGCCAAAACAACCAGGAAAGGATATTGATGTTTATTTACAGCCGTTGATAGACGAGTTAAAGCAGTTATGGGAAGGAGTAGTTACATTTGACTCGTTAAATAAATCTGAGTTCACAATGAGAGCTAGGGTGCTCTTGGCAATCCATGATCAACCTGCTTTTGGGACTTTATCGGGATGTACAACTCATGGTTACTTTGCATGTCCTGTTTGTGGGGAAAACACTTGTTCTTATTATCTTCCTGAAAGTAAGAAGATGTGTTACATGGGACATCGAATGTTTCTTCCTAACGAACACAAGTTTCGATACGATAAGACAAATTTCAACAACGAACAAGAACTTCGTCGTCCTAAATGGCCATTGATTGGTTTTCAAGTTGAAAAGAAAGTAGCGAATATCAAAATGAAAGTTGATAAACAAAAAGAAGAAATTGGTCGAAAATGGGAAAAGTCAACCAATGAAGATGTTGACAATATTTCTGGATGGTATAGGAGGTCTATCTTTTTTGATTTACCATATTGGAAAGCAAATTTGGTCCGACATAATATTGATGTTATGCATACGGAGAAGAATGTCATGGAACATCTCATCAGCACCATTATGGACCATAAAGATAAGTCAAAAGATGGCATCAATGCACACAAGGATTTGAAAATCATGGGTATAAAACAAAAGTTGTGGGTGATGGAAGATCCTGAAACAAATAAAACAATCATACTAAAGACAACTTTCGCTTTGAGCAAAGAAGAAAAGATATGGTTTTGCACTGTTTTGAAAAATATGAAAGTGCCTAACAAATTTTCTTCTAACTTTCACAACAATGTGAGCATCAATCCTCCTGAACTAAGAAATATGAAGTCACATGATTACCATGTCATAATGCAGCATTTACTTCCAGTATTGCTTCAACATTCTTATCCACAACATAAGGATCTACGAAATGTTGTTCATCGTATTAGTTTATTCTTTAACATTTTGTGTTCAAAGGTGATCAATAGGGAACATCTTTTAAAAGCAAAGGCTAGCTTAGTAGAAGCAATGTGTGTTTTTGAAAACATTTTCCACCTGCATTTTTTGATATCAGTGTCCACCTTATGGTTCATTTAGCCGATGAAGCGTTGATTTGTGGCCCTGTCAGATATAGATGGATGTATCCATTTGAACGGTAAATTTCTAATTTCAGTTATGCACATCATTATTTCATATAAATAGCTACCGTCTACAGTATATAATTGATCACATTTATAGGTTGATGAAAACATATAAAGGATATGTGCGCAACAAAAGATACATTGAAGGGTGTATTGCAGAAGGATATATCGTACAAGAAGCTAGTCTTTACTGCATGGAATATATGCCAAACGGAGGTGATGGCAATCATAAACATACCCGCAAAGCATTTTTAGACGAGGACGATGAGTTTGCTGGTGAGATACCTCTGGATAATGGTAAAGACATAACGTTAACCCAAGTGCAGTTTGAACAGGTGCGTAGATGGGTCCTTAATAAGTACGATGGATTGGATGAATTGAAGAAGTAAGTTCACGAACTTGATTGCAATTTTAATTTTTTTAATTCAATTTATATATACATTTTGATATGTGTTTTTTGTAGGAGGTATAACTCCTATGTGAAAAGTACTAGATTTCAACCTAGAGGCAGGGCTACCACCATGGAAGTAGTTCAAAGTTTTAATCTATGGTTACGTAATGAGGTTTAACTTCGTCTTAAGTATTTCATGTGTTTATAAGTGTGCAATACACCTTTGTGACCATGCTTTTTTACTTATTAAAATTTATGTAGCTGTTAAAGACCATCGATGTTGATCCAACTCTGTAGCGGTTAGTGCACGGGCCGAAGTTCATAACGCGTAGTTATATGAAGTACCAAGTGAATGGATTTTCATTTTCCACGAAAAAGTACGAAGACCGTATGGTAACACAAAATAGCGGTGTATGCATGAGAGCAATTACAAAATTTCGAGCGAGTGGCAAGGATAAAAATTATAAGGAAGCAAAAACAACGTATTACGGAGTCATTCAACAGATACTTGAGTTGGATTACACTGACTTCAAACAAACAGTTTTTTATTGTGATTGGGTAAAAGTCGAGGATAAGGTCAATGGTTGCAAAATAGATCCCATTTCAAACCTCATCATGGTAAATTTAGGGAAATTGAAGAACAAAAATAACGTGAATGACGAGCCATTTATTCTTGCATCAGAAGCGAGTCAAGTTTTCTACTCAAAAGATTTAAAAAATAACGGATGGTCTGTGGTCTTGCATACACCAAAACGGTTGACTACAAATGTGGATGACATTGAGTTCCCTACCGTCTATCAATCAGCTTTTGAAGACAATGAAAAATTAGATGATCTTACCAAATCCATATGTTAACTTATTAGTATTCGTACATCACATTATTGTGTGTCTGTATATTTTTAATTGCACGATTGTGTGTATGTATGGTTTTGAATATTTTATACATTCCAATGCAATTCCAGGTGTAATCACTTAATAATTTTGTATGTGCAAGTGTGTTATATTATGGAGTGTTGACATTGATACATTGATACATGTATAATTATTATCGTGACTTATTAAAATAATTAGTAATATTATATTTTGCAGGAAACTATGTCAGAAAATCCACCATCTTCACATTCGTCATGTTCAGAGGCGAAGAAAGTTGATCAAAACTTACTTGGTATTCCGGTCTGAGATAACGCTGGAAAAATCGCTATTATGCTCGGTAAACTAGTAAGAGCTCATGTGCCGATATCATATATAAGTTGGAATAAAGTACCTGGAATATACAAGGACAACGTTTCGAATGAATTGGTGGTAAGTATCTTTATATGTTTGACAACAACTATTTCATTCAATAGCCTTATGGTTTCAACTCTTTGCACAACACATAATTTAATATATTTTTTGCAGAAAATTTATGAGCTCGATCCGCTTTCAAAGGAAATGTTTTTAAAGAGAATGGCCGAGGCTTTTAGGAGATACAAGAAAAACTTGAGAGTAGTTTATTATGACCTTTTCAACAATGATGAAGAATGGTTGAAAAATTGCCCACCTACAGTTGCTCGAGAAGATTGGGCAGAGTTCGCAAAAAATGAAGCAACGCCTGAAGCGAGCGGAAGAAGGGAGGTAGGCAAAAAGAACAGAGCATTGCTCAGTTATGCTCATCATGCAGGACGTAAAAGTCACGCTAAAATAGAACAAGAAACGGTAATTTATATTCATTTTCATTCAAATGATTTACACATTGTGATTGGATAATCATGTCGTTGCATCAACTTGTATTGCAGATCGTTGCTAGTCCATCAACAAATATCAGTCGTCGTCAAGTATGGGAGAAGACACACGGGAAAAAAGATGGTAGCATATCAGATGCCACTTCTTCATACTTTGTAAGTTAAACAAATATTAACTTGCATATTCTTTAAAATTCCTTATTCATGTAAGTATTATCATATTACAGGATCAAATTGCTAAAGCGAAGGAAAAGATCACTGATAGTAATGAAGAAAAATTGACAGTGGATGAAGACATCTTATCACAAGTGCTTGGTAAGGATGCAAGGGGTAGGAGCCGCGGTGTTGGGACCGTTTTACCAATGACTAAAGTTAAGGCTTGTGCCATTGCACAGAAACGACCCTGACATGTTCATGGGGAGCAGGATGAGTTGAAAATGAGGGTGGGAAGTTTGGTGGGTACAGTGGGAAATTTGTCTGGGCAAATGGAGGTTTTGATCAACATGGTGGGAAATATTGAACAGGGATTTCGTGCACCGGTCAATTCTTCTGATGGAGGACGCGCCACACAATTCAATGAACCTGAATTCATTGCTTCGTAGTTCCAGGATTTGACCAATGTTACGAACAATCAAAAATGTGAAATCCTCAACTCTGATTTAGAAGTAATAGGAACAGTTATTTTTAAGATTTAAACATTTATGACATAATAAGTAGAAAACTTAAATAATAATAAATATTCCCTTTTATTGCAACAGGTACTATATGCCGAGATTCTACATTGTCCAACATCCATGGGAAATCTGTACCATCCACACATGAAAAAGTGGTGTTGGACAGTATACTGCTACCAGATGAGAGAACCAGCAAAATGAATCATCAATTTGCAGAGACCTTTGCTGATGTTGGAGTGGGTGGATATGTGTGCCATCCGAAGTGTCTTATTCGATATCTCTAGATGATGGAGCAGGTATATATTCTGTTTATGTGGTCGATATTTCAAGTCCCATTAAATTGATTTGAATTTAATTCCAATTCAGATTAATATATTTTAAGTATATTATTGCATAATCAAAATAGCCACACAATCACCACCGTTAATTTCACCGATTTGATTAATTTGACAAATGTATTAACAGTGAAAGAATGAATATCGTACAAGGCATATAGAGAGTGGAGATAGAAAAATTCAACATTAATAATTAAGTTGTTGAAATGAAATTAATCTTCCAAAAATTACCTTCTCAATAAAAATACTCGTAACGTGATTTTGCTGATTTCATTCAAGAATGACATCATTCCACATAGTGCATTAATAATAAACTTAATTTGTAGGCGAATAAGATGTAGATTAGACGGGAATGGAAGTAAGAATTTGATCCTTAATTTACCTTCCACGTCATTTTTAATATTTTACTTCCCATCAATTATTTTCTTTACCAAATTCAGTCCCCAGACGATAGATCTGGAGTGGAACAAAGCTCCACTTACTCCGCCATGCATTTGATTAAGTATGGAGGTGACTAACGCAGTATTACGCGAGGCCACTCGTATAATGTTAGACGGTTGATTTTGATGTTCTATGTGATTAGTACAAGTAACGTAGAACGTCGATGAGTATTTCAATTTTATTTAGCTGTTAAAACAACTCTTGCTAATTTGTACATGGAACAACAATCAACTTTACCAAAGAAAACAACACATAAACAAAGCAGAACTCACATATATAGCTCAAAACTATCTTACACGCACAACACCCGTCGTTTCAAATAGCATTGATTCACGACTCAACCATTGCCTAGAAACATCAGAGAAATAAAAGATTTTGGTCGATTTAATCATAATCAATTTGGAGGAAAATAAGATGAGCAGCTCACAATTTTCATGGAAACTGAAGGATCATGCAAAATTAGCGAAAGGAAAGCATAGACAAAAGTGCAGTAAAAAGTTATTGAATTGTTGCTCTAAAGTAGTCAAATCTGCATCGTCTTTCGGTCTTTCCTGCATAATTCGTTACCCCATTTGTTCACTCTTTTGTTCCTGCATTCTTGGTTAAAAAAATTGCATTGAATCATTACATTTTGCTTTTCTGTTTACGATTCTATTTTTCAGTTTGAGTTTGCATTTGTGTGATATCAATAAGTGACCATAAATGATCGCGTTAAAATCCTCAGCTAGTACTCAAGGTAAGTGGAAAGTTATAGCTTAAGTTTTTATGTAGTCCCACTGCTTTGCTCTTTTCTCAGGTTGATTAAGAGCATAGAATTGTAATGAATTGTTCTATACCATACTTGTAATGAATTGTTCATTTTTATGAATTACATTATTTGACCATATTCTACCATCCTATAAAATTTAATTAGGATTCTACTCCTATTCTACTCATCATTGAAGAAACTCTACTTGATATTATTTCTCATGGAGATGGAGATAGCTACCATTTATACATGACTAATACTATTTGGTCATCTATTGCAGTTTCATTATTTGGTTTTTGAATTTCTAATACGGACTGTGTTTTCTGTAGTGTACAGATATCCTAAATCCAAATATACCCTCTAATTCTGACCCAAAATAAAGAGATTTTGTTTGGTTTTACTGGCAATTTATATTGTGAACCGAGTTACATTCGTCACATATCTTTAGGAGCCATTCAGAGATGCTACTGGACAATAAAGTTTGATTACTTTTACTCTAAAATTCGTAAATACCAACTAGAAACTATTGATCCATTCAAGTTGTCTGCTAAAAAATACTATAATTCAGTTCACAAATTTGCAATGTTTCTACCTATTATATTCACCATTAGTCTATTGCAAATCTTAATCCCATATTTTATACTTCAGATGGATTGCTACTAAAGATGTTTTTTTGTTGTTTGAGAGTGCTACTTACATCTAATTGCTTCGAGGGGGAATCAAGCCCTCTCAGTCTTTGTGCATTTCATTTTTTTCCTTCTGATTTCAGATGAGTTATTATATTTTGCCATGCAGGGTTGTTGATCACTCAGCCGATTGGGACGTGGTGAACTACAACTCCTCTTGTTGTTGTTTTCTTGGTTGTTTGAATTTAGTGCGAGCACCAATATTGTCTGCTATTTTGTGTGCTGGGTTGTGTGATTCACTGTTACTATTATGTCTCTTCCATGTATCTCATTTCTTGATCATTTTCAATGTTATGTACTGGGTCTTTTTGTGTGTTAGTTTGGTTTTTCGGCATAGCATTTCCTGTTTGTACACTTGTATTAGATTGAAGCTTGTAACTTAAAGCTGGGCATTGCTTTGTAATCGTACTAGCTTCCAATGAATTTACAGCTATATTTGAGACTTAAATCAATAAGTTTGAGTTAAGCATCCCACTACAATGCGGATTATTGAATCATTTGAATGTGCACTGTCTATAATATTATTTGTTTTGATGTCTCGGAATGATTATTGATTATATATTGGATATGAATAGGTCTATAATATTATATATTGGATATTGATTATATATCTATATCTAATTGACTAGTTAGATATGGCTTTTAGCCGTATCTAATTGGTTCAGTAGACGCAGCCCATTTGTCAATTAGAGACGGCTAATGGTCGTCTCTAATTGGTACATTAGATACGGCTAAAAGCCGTATCAAAATATTAAGCTCGGCATATTTTGATACGGCTTTTAGCCGTATCTAATAAGATTAGATACGGCTTTTAGCCGTATCAAAATATCGTTTATGGTGTAGTGACTGCCTCATTCATTGTATTACTCGACAATATTACTTTGTAATACTCTTTGGTAGTATAGGTATAGAGGTGGGTGTGTTGCAATATGACATGTCTAAAGAGTATACGTAACTCAACGTAACCTAACTCTTAGGATCATAGTAAACCTCAAGGCTAGCCGCACTATAAGTACCTAACTGAACCACCTTCTTATCATAATTTAGTACTTCTCCATACATTTATCGAGTCTATTCCCAAAATTAAACCAAACCCATAAAATCCTAATACAAAAGCGTCGTAACCAAATTCAACACCTAAAATATACTACTTCAAGCCCTTACAAATCATGGATAAATGAATCGATCCTCCTACAAGGTTCGATACAACGACATGTTCAGTAAGTATACTAGTTTCTAAGCATAAATCATCTACTAGTTTACTTAAAATAAATGTTCTAGTGTCAAACAAAGTGTAAATAGATAATTCAGAAAGAGTTAACACACCTTCAATTATGACCTTCTCTCCCTTTTCCACAGCTGGAGCTACGCTCGAGCTAGGAACGACATCTAGTGCATAGGCTGGAAACACCTGGGTAGAAGTCTTAGGTGCATTCGGACACTCTAACTCATGCGCCTAAATTGGTTGCAGCTGTAGCATTTAATCTTCACAATACTCATCCTGCAATCCCTTGCCAGATGCCTCTTGCCCTGGCACTTCTTTATTTTGCCCTGAGTTCCCATACCGCCTCTACAGTGATCTTGTTGAATTGTCTTTCCTTCTGCCTTCTTAGGTTCTTCCTTCCTGATTGAGTTCAGCAACGCCATCTCAAAAGTAGTTCCAGTAGGTACATGGTTCAAAGAACTATCTTTCAAAGCTGGATTTAATCCCTTAGAAAACTTTGTCCCCCTTTTTCACTAGTGTATCGATAAAGTCTAGTCATACTTTTCTGCCTACCTGAACTCATTGACGTATTCCTTAACGGTGTGATCTCCTTGCTCTATATGGATGGACTTCTCTAGTTCCACTTGCCATTATGCTTTGAAAATAAACATAGTCTCAAAACACCACTTAAAATCAGCCCAAACAATCTGAATCTCATCCATTTCAGCAATAACAATCTTTCATCAGTTCAAGGCTTCTCATTGCAAGTACCACTAAGTTAACTGTCTCTTCACAGCATCCTCCACACCCATCATTGTAAAAATCCTATCATAATTCCTCATCCGTGCCTACGTCTCAACAAATGATTTAGACCCAAAATAATTCTTTCCACCTAGACTCTGGAAATGCCGACACAGCTTGGGGAAATCCAAACTGGATATAGGAGCTATGGTTGCACCTTATGCTTATGCTATGGGTCCTCTATTGGGGTTAAGTTCAGTCTAGACCCTTACTTGAAGATATCGGTGGAACCGTATAGGAATGTTTATGCCCAGAACCTCAGTTGCCCCACCAGAACTATTTCCGATTTGATTTCTCATTCTCACTATGCGTAAACATGAATTATTAGCAACTTTTCTTAGATAATATTAGGCATTACTGGAATAGGAAGGTGCATTTGTGTTTACCTATACATATATACATATCAAAATTTGAAAATATACAAGTACGCTCTCTTAGTATGCACCTAATCCTTAAAGTATACTAAACCTAGGCTCTGATAACAACTATAACAACGTGCATCCCTGGACACACCAATTTAAAGCGTAAAATGACTTTCAAACTCACATCATGTGAAACACCCCCACACCCCTTAATATACCCAAAAGGACACATTAAAAGGCGTGGTGCGTTGTAGGTATAACTAAAGCTAACATAGACTAGGATTCACAAGACAAAATAGGTAAAAACAGCGGAAACTAAAATAATAACTTATTTAAAATAAAACTTCATAATTGCTTCATAAATAAGTCAAATACCAAATACACACATCCAAATCTCAAAACCCATCACGTCTTATGAAATAAAAACTCATAGTCTCAAAATTAGAGTACATAATATCCCTCAAAATAAGCCAGTACACAAAAAGAACTAAAGCTGAAATAAAAGAAATACATAGTAGAGAACTCCTCCAAGAAACCGCCAAGCAACTGCAATCTACTGCCCTCTCCCTTCATTGCCTATGGGGGGAAAAGGGGAAAAATAGAGGAGTGGGTTAGACAAAAAGTCTGGTGAATGATAGTAATTACTAGAGTCTTTAAGCAAGATAAAAGTAATTGTCTCTACAACAGTTCTAGCATAATAAGGGAAATGATAGGAAATAGGAAAGAGATAAACTGGAAATAAATACGATTAAATACTACTCAATTTATAAGCTAGGTTAATTTTGATTGCTTGCACTTGTTCTTGATTTCTGCTTTGATTAGGCTGAATTCCTAATCATGTAATTAGGATGTAACCCTAATTCTACCCTTTTTGATCGGTCTGCTACTCCATAGACCTTACTACGGACCAGATGCTATATAACTCCCTACACAGTAGCCAATGGTATCTATGAAAGATGCACAAAGCACCCGCTGTGGATCCGGACGACATATATAGCTCCCTACATAGGAGGCAATGGTGTCTACGAAAGACACCCATACTAAGCGCTTGGAACTCATAGCGATTATCGAGCATCAGAATGGAAGTCGCACACGTAACTGCCACCATGCACATGCTACCTTTTGCTCCACCTATTGGGTCTTCTTATTACCTAAAACTCCAGCATAAGCGTGCTCCTCATCTCACTTCAGGCTAATGTGAGATCACCGTGTATCCATAGAAACTATAGGGGAAATGTTGTTGGTACTGGCCCGTCATCCAAACAATATCTAGTTGCGCCCCTTATCCAAATCCCCCATGATTTGGACTTCTATTTGACCAATTACTACCATTCTTAGCATAAGCGTGCCCTCATCTCACTTTAGGCTAATGTGAGACACCGTTTTGTCTAATACGGAATGCTATATGGTACAGGTTCTACTCTCATCTTTGCTTATTAACTTAGATAAATTATTTAAATAAGCCTTTATTATCATCTTTACTTTCTACGCTTATTAATTTATCCCAAGTCTTAAAATAAGCTTCATTCTACTCGTTTTCTTATTATAACCTACGTTATAATCATGCTTATTACTTAACCCAAGGTCTAAGTGTGAAAATAAGCTTCTTTCATCTTTTACTCTTTTTTTATTTATAATTCTACGTTATAACTAAGCCAATTTATTAGTACAATTCTAATCATAATTAGGCATAATTTCAATCCAATTCCATTATTTATTACAGTCTTTATAATTTACATCTTATTTTCTTCATTCAATATTCTTACTTATATAATCCATATTCGCGTTTAATTTATTCTAATCCATATGCGAAGAAAAGGAGGAGGAAGAGAATAGACGCTTGCATAAAATCCAAAATGTAGAAAAAGATGTAAATAAGAAATAAATAACAGTAAATAAACTTAAATACTGTAAATAAATAAAAAGCTATGCTTAACAGTAATAAATTATAATTAACTAAAAAAGAATAACTAAAAGGGAATAGACTGAAAAATAGATCTAAAACTGATAAAAAGGCTATTCCAAAATCGTTGTAAAACTGCAACTATTGGAAACCCTATTATTTTAAATTACTTAAAGAAATCTTAAAATAATTACAATCACTCACCTTCGGTCCTAAGCTCTTCCTTTGGTCTTCCCGGATCCACTTGGAGTTGTAAAATAATTTAATTTATAATGATTTTCTCCTTGAAAAAATTATTCCATTTAGGGTCCTTCCTAGAAAGGTGAACCCAATTGAAGAAACCCTAGAATGAGAAAAAGTGTTAGGTCTAGGGATCTATTTATAGGGGTAGAAGTCGATCTCGAACCATTAGATTTGGGGATTGAATAGGATGCAACTACGTCATAGGCTGAATAGGAGCCATCGGATGCAAAAATAGATGGACCGGATTGGTCAGAAGAATGCACAACACGTCATCAACAACCTCTGGAACGTTCGAACGACCGAACGTTCATTTATAATTAGCAGAGGTGGGTCGACCGCCCTTGTGCCCAGGTCGACCGACCGGTCGACCTAGCCTATTTTTTTTCTTTTCTTTTTCTTTCTATTTTTGTTTATTTTGTTCCTTGCTCATATTAACTCAGATTCTGACATTCTATATATGGAAATTGACCAGAAAATTACCACGGACACAATGGTGCAACTCCCGTGGCTCAATTCTGATAATTTCACAAAGTTAATTTATTACTTAATTAATTAACAAATTAATTATTACGGGTTAAATTTTGGGTTGTTACATCATTCAAAGAAGTACGAGTCATCGGGGTTTTCAACCGTTACATAATACAAAGGCAATTATAAATTTAACGCATTCTACACTTTCAAATCTCACAACGGAGGAAAGCAAAATATAAATATTGAAAACAAGCCAATCACATAATTGTCTCAACATAACGTAGTCCATACAACAATGTCTCCAAATAACAACATAAATTCTAACTGAAAGTATGATATAATATAAGGTACATGGAGAATAACTGTAAGTAATATAGCTATGGCCCTATGTCTTCTCCTCCATGCATCATGTCCTGGCCAAATTACCTACTGGCATGTCCTCCTCTACTGGGCATAAAAGGGGAAGAAAATGAGTAATATGCATTATACCGCATGTTGTTGATGTAGGTGTGATAAGAATTATATTACTTATAAAGGATTAATTACTTTATAAATCTTGGAGTATAATTCTTATTACACCTACGTAAAAAACAACTTATTAAGATGTCCATCCAAGGGTTGAACAAAAAAATAATAACTCTGGACCAATTCCTAGTATCTGGTCTTGATAATTTCCTAACCAACATCGAGTCAAGATTCTCAATAGCGAACCCCATAAATCACACATACACACCGAGTGAACATCGCAATGCCTATGCTTGTGCCTAATATACTACCTCAATGACTTATGGCCTACTAAAGCATTTATGTCACCTTCCCAATGGTAAACTTGCCCTATGCTCTTTATCATTCAACCAAAAGCTAAAGAAATCGCTTATAATGATTTCAATATAGGTTTAGCCACTACCTACCTGTATAACGCTACTATTGTGGATGTCTCCATCTCCCTCCTTGTTGTCCAACATGTTAACATGTGATCGGACATGCCCCACTAACAACAAGAGCTTCTAGATGCGCTGTAATCGCTCTCCTATTTGAGTTCCATGTTATGCCCGCAATGAAGTATGGATGTAGGTACGTCATCCAGTGTAGAACTGATACTGCCTGTTGCACCACTCTATGCAATTAAATGAACTCCTAAAAGTTGAGAAAGTGGGAACAAATCCATCGATTTTCCCAACTTTCCATGCACCAGGTTCAGGTTCAACCTTGGCTTGCTGAAGTAATCCAGGTGTCTGAAAAATAATTCTGACATCTAATTCACCCTGTACAAAATTTTGTTACATGTATTCAAACATCTGGATTCTTTATTCAGATGTTTGATGTTGATTCTAGACTTCTGAACAAGGATTTAAATGTCTTAACCATGGCAATTTTGAACCATTTCTTTTCTTGTTTTAAACTATTTGAAATTCAGGCATCTAAAATTGAATTCAGACATCTAGTTAACCATTCAGACGTCTGGTTTTGGGTGTTCTAAATTGGATAATTTGTTTATTTGATCTACTTTTTTTCATCATTTTTGCGGACTCGCATATGGTCTTAAGCTTCATTTTTAACCATATTTTGTGTATGATCATTATTTTTGTACATGTAATTCAGCGAGTTAACTTCGGTGATTATACATACATACATACATACATACATACATATATATATCTGTGTGTGTGTGTGTTTGTGTGTGTGTGTAAGTAACTTTTCAATAAACTACCTATGTGCTTTCAAACAAAAACCTATGTGAATTCCAGGTTGTATAATCAATTCAAGGTAAGATAAAGGGGTATTCGATTACTTTCATTTATCCAAATCAATTCAAACTTTATCAAATAAAGATTTATCTCTATAGAATATGTGATGAATTACACTAGTCTATCTTTTCCCTTTTTTTGTAATTATTTATATTAAATTACCACCTTAAATTTTTCCATCATTTCTACCCTTTTTTATTCTCAACTAAAATAGTTAGTCAAATAAATTCTAGGTTCAAATTACTATTCCAAATTCAAAAATTTTATTTTTATCCAAGTAGAGTATAAATGAATTTAATTACTTATGAATCATCGTACCATCGTAATCAATTCACTCACCTTTTCAAAGCTTTCCTTCTTCTAATTTGATCTGAATCTTCTTTCCTAGACCTCCAAGTTTGGTTTGTTCACCCTTCTTTCTCTCTTTCTCTTCTAATTTTGATTCTCACTCTCTCTTTCCCCTTTGAATTTATGTTATATTTTGATTTCGTTTTGTAAAATTTTGAGAAGAGAATAAGAAGTGTTTAAATTTGAAAAGTTTTGAGCCGGAAGAAGAAGAAATGCACGTACAGAATTTGGGAGGTAGCAGCTAGGGTTTAGAATAAGGAGTGAGGGTTAGAGTCTTATTTATAGTTGAAAACTAGGATTATCTAGTCTAAACACAAAACTAATAATTACGAAAATGCCATTAGTTATAGTTTTCACTAATTTTGACCTATTTTATCTAATTTAATAAGTTATATATGTTTTCTAACTGTAAATGAAATTTCGTTTACAATGAAATATGTCCCACGGCCAAATTCCAAAGTTTGGGAAAATTAACCATTTTGTCCTTTTATGTAAAATTACATATTTACCCTTTTATATTACAGTCTATCATTAAAATTTTCGGGGTGTTACATATAATTTCTAATATGCATAAATGCTATAAATGTGTATACAAATAGAAAATGTCTCCATATCTTTATACCCAACCATTCTACATGCTCATCCTTTGAAAACTTGATTTTCAGCCTACATGATAAAGTAACCAAAATTTGTCCCTGGAAGGAAAATAAAAACGGAGAAAATGAGGGTTTGATAGAAGTATGATAAGGGGAACTAGCCTCTAAATACTATTTAATAAACATATATACTTATCTAAATACGACCATGGGTCTATATAGTGTGACTACTAATATCCCTCCTTCTCATTAGTATACTTCATGAGTCAGAGTAATACATAATAGTGCCTCCTCTATTTAAACAATGAATGCCCAAGATATGCTACAAAACAACTTGATAGACAAGTGCAGTGGTAATACTACACTGAAAGCTAAAGGCGTCATAGCCTCCTAATCCTAGTCAACCCATAATGTAAAGTAAATACAATGATACAATTATGCTACACACAAGTATTCACCCACCCAATTCCGTATATTAATTGTATGTGAATGATACCATAACTAATGCAATTTGTATATTTAAAACCAATATTGACATGAAGAACTACCATCAACTGTCGAAAGAGAATACATTGGAGTAAACCCATTTTGTTTACTTCGAGTCAGCACTTGGATGTACTATTGACACATGTAGGTCCAGTTTCAAGATGCAGTACCATGAATAGTATATGGCCTACTCTAGAAATGCATCTCAATCTCCCTCCATCCCTACTTCGGGATCACCTCTATAGGTTGTGTCATCTCTCAAGATATAATGGTTTCACTCACTAACATCAATGTAACGACCTATATTTTTACGTATCAATGGATTGTAAAAATAATATTTTAAAAATCAAATTGAGTCCAAATTAAATAACACTTTAGGAACTGTTGAGAATTAACATTTTTGACCATAAGAATAAATATTGGACCGTTCTAACCCCAAATTTTTTTGTAAGATCTGTAGTTTTTATATGATTCGAATTAGGGTCTTAAACAACATTCAAATGAATAATATGACGGTTTCATTTTCTTTAGAGTAGTTATAATTGATTTTCGAACTTATGGTTTAGGAGATATGACTGTTTTATTTTTAGCAAATTCTAGGCAGATTAGTGAAAAAATTTCCCAAATTATAATTAGCTTGATAATTAATTTTGAGATTAGGGTTAGGTACAGCTCTAATAGCAACCACTAATAACTATAAATACATCTCCTAACCCTTCTTTGCCTCCATTGACCTTCTACTTGAATTCCATCATTACTTCAATGAAATTAACCTAAATCAACTAATTAAAAGAGGACTAGGAAGGATTTAAAAAGGACTTTTTAGATTTCAAAATTTGTGCCTTGGGAAGCATGCAGTTGCTGCCCAAATTCAGATCTATTCTTGTTTTGGTGAATCTATGTTTGTTTGGTGGTTTTTGTTGATTCTGCACCCTAAGTGAGTGATTCTACTCTCTCACTTTACTATAAATGTTGTTATATGTTTTTAATTTATCTTAAAATGTTCTCAAATTGAAAATTATGATTTTTAAATGGGAATTTTGTTGTACATTCTGAATTTGCCTCGATTTACATGGTTTTCATTGATTTTAGGTGATTAGTAAGTGATTTATCATCGCTAGACTTATTATATATATATATATATGTGTGTGTGTGTGTGTGTGTGTGTGTGTCTATAGGTTTTAAATATTTTAAATCCATTTTTAAAGATAAAAAATTATTTTACACCGTTTTAGTACTGAAACTAAAATAAATACTAGTTTTAACCGATTTAAAGTGATATAAACATGTTGTTTTGAAATACGGTTGTTCATATGAATGTGGCTAGGCTATGAATGTGTTTTGATGTGAATTTCCATGGTATGATGTTTGTTTTCTTGTTTGTATGTTATGTTTGTATGGTTGAAAATGCTCATCAAAATAAATTGGGGGTTGTCGTTATTTTTTTGGGCGTGGATCGTCTCTATGGTGTTTGAATTCGTATTGTTGAAAAGAAGTTGCATGCATGTCGGAGTGTTGGAAAAAGAGATCGAATTAAGGCGAAATGTAGATGCGTAGGATATGATGAAGAAAACATTGTAGAAATTGGTTAAGTATTTGGTTCGGTACTTTGATTCTGTTCGGCATGTTGTAGTCGGCAGACTCCGTTACACACTTTTGGTTGCTTGTGCTACTTAGAGGAAGACATAGGGTGATTCAAAGGCAAACTAGGGAAAACTCCAGGCCAGGAGTGGAAAAATGTAGGGTGAACTAGGTCGGATGAAATTTGTTTGGCATATAGCTGTTCGGTGGTGACTTCGGGTCAGGGACAGGAATATTCTAGGCCAGACTTAAGAAAACTTTGGTCTGAGGAAAAATGTGAGTTTGAAAGGTGTTGGGTACTAAGCCAATGTATTGTTTGGGTGATACTTTAGTCCGATAGCCATATAACTCTAAGCCGACCATGAGAAAAACCGGGCAAGGGGAAATGGGTTGTATGCTTTAGAGAGACTTCGAACATGGTAGTGGCTGACTCTGGCTCATTGTAGAGTTGCTTTAGGGAAGTTTGGAGCTGACATGGGGACAAGTGTGGGATGACTTTCAGATAACTCGCGATAACTTAATTGGAAACTTCAGGATCAACTCGGGAAAAATTACTGAATGTATGGGATCGATCTGCACCGATTAATCATAAGACCTAATCACAGCCATCTAATTCGACTTCTTTAGATTGACACCAAACTTTTGAGGATGGGAGTGAATGTAATGGTGAAGCTTTATAGAAACTTTGGAGATGTTACAATAGCGGTATCTTAAGATATCGAGGGACGATGATGGGTATGTAGTGGAGGTGGACTAAGAGTTGCTATAGGCATGACCTAGAGAATTTGGAGATTTACTTCCACACAAACCTAGAGATTTTCTAAGAATTTTCTTGGTTGTCCAAAAAAGTTCCTAACTTCGCTAATTCGATGACGTGAGTGTATTAGATCAAAAGCTTTAAGTAGAAAGTGTTGGTAACATCTAGGGATCATCCAACGAGGCAGGTTTAATATGGAGCAAATTTGTAAAGTAGAGCGTATGGGAGTTTCTACTATCGGACGTATGCCAAAGGGACCATAGATAACACAAAGGTCTTGATTTGTACTCATTTAGAAGGGGTCAGTCAGTATGCTTACTACACATCAATACAGAGAGGTCTATTTGACCCAGGACGTATACTGGGTGGTCTAGTTTCCTAGCCGTACAGAGTAGCATGGATTTGAGCACTAATGGACTATGATGTTGAGTATTCACTTATCAATACATGGAACATATGAGTTATCTTATATCCAACTTCATTTGAGTTGAGAGATGGGAGATTGTTTGATAGATGCCACATGATGTAGGTATGTTATGTAGTATACCTAGGCATCCTGTACTATACTTTGAGTAGTAGTACAACCATATTATATTAGATTAGCATATATCGAAGTTATGTGCTAACTTGTTGGATGTAGGGACAGGTCGTACATGATCTCCATACCTTATATTCTTATTTACTATATCGATTTTTACAGTGTTTTAACATTATAGATCGCTCATACTAGATTGTTCCCCGACTCAAGGTTTTATGCTTTGCTTATTATTATCTCATGTACTCTTAAATGAGTAGATTAGAGATACAAGGTTCGAGATAATGCATGGAGCTATACGAAGGATGAACAGGTGGCTAGCGCTTTCATATACTATATTTTGGAGCTAGTACTGTTATTCCAATATGTAGTACGATGGAGCTATTATTATTACTTATTTATTAAAGATGACTTTCTATCCAGAGTTTATTTGTTTGGATGAATGAACTCTATTCCACTTTTTTTGTATAACTATTATGGACCGGTGCTCTCTTATTCGTTTTTGTTCATTTTGTGTCTCACATGTTTTATATCTATATTGATTTTTGTACTTTTTCTTATGTGCTTTGAGATAAACGATAGGTTCTATTATGGATTATTTAGTTTTACCCCCATCTACTGGTCTACATTGGCTGGAGACTATTGCGGTGCACTATGTATGGTATTTGGGTATCGAAGGTGTAGGCAATCATCACACGTGGTAGTAGAGCTTAGGTTGACCAATCGACCCAAGTCACATTGCCCAAATGAGTACCATTTAAGCTGATTTCCACATTAAGAGATAGGTTATTCTTATTACTGTTATTAAGAATGACCGAGCAAAAAGGAATACTTCTAGGAACTCTTCTTCCGGAGTTTGGATTGAAGCAGGTAACAAGGCAGCTATGAACCCCGATATGCACACAATGTTTAATACTATGATGACGCATGTGATGCATATTGCCTAAGTAGACACACCGGCCATAGTTATTGGTGGTGCTCGAGTGCAAGTGACAAGAGTGGATTTTGTCAAGCCGAATAAGGACTTCACTATTCTTGGGGCAAACCATTCTATGGAATGGAATCAGCACGTGAAGTGCAAAATTGGTTGGATACATGTGAACGCATCTTTGAGGACATGGAGTTAGAGGATGCAATGAAGAGGAAGTTAGCCTCTAAGCAACTTCAGGGAAGAGCAATGAATTTGTGGAATTCCCTTCGAGCTATTATTCTTGAGGACCGCTTTACTTAGGATTAGTTTAAGATTTGAAGAGAAGTTTATACTAGCAGCTCAGAATTCGGTGCTATTTAGAATATTTTATTGATTGACATATTGTCAAAATATGGAATGTCCTTTATTGACACTCCATTAAAGAAGAATGAGAAGTTCATAATTGGATTGAATGCCTGCTTGGGAGAAAGATTAATAGGTCATGTTGATGAAAGCTTTGAGAAGGTTGTCAAAAAAGCTTTGTGGCATGAAAGTCTATACCCAAAGCCAAAAGCTGCTGTTGTCCAAAAGGAGGAATCTAAACTGCAAGGTAGTAACGGTGGGAAGCGAAAGTAGAACAAAAAGAATAAGAAGCTAGCTCATAACAAAGACGGTCAGAAGAGGTTATAATTCGACCCTACTTGCTTTAATGTAGGGCAAAAGGACATCTAAGCAATAACTGTAAGAATATAGAGAAGATGTGTTATAACTATAACAAACTTGAGCATATTAAGAAGGATTGTCTAGAGCCACTGAAGGAGAAGCAGGTTGTGAAGGCATATGCTCTCAGTGTTGTTCTGACATGGTCGAGTGCTCCATCGGGGAAAGAGAAGGGAAAGGGATTGTTGTTAAAGGTTTGCTTTTTAATTATGATGTACATGTTCATATTTTATTTTGATATTGAGGCATCACATCTTCTATGTCTAGTGATCTAGTAGATAGATTAAAACTAAAACCCGACCTAGTAGATAAATATTTGATTGTGTCAAACTCTATGGGAGGTTCGACTAGTTTATGGTTTGTTGAGATGTAGTCTTATTAATACATAGATGCCTATTTGTTTATGATTGATTTATACTCAATTTTGTGGGGTTCAATATTATATTGAGGGTGAACTGGCTTATGAAGTACAGGGTCATGGGGGATTGCGAGATGTTGTCGATGATGATTGAGACAGATAGTGAGCATAGATTGATTGGGCTAACTACCAGACGATGAGATGATTGTTAGCTTACTATATTCGCTCAAGGTCCCAAATGATGAGTTGTCATCAGTACCTATAACTAGAGGGTATCCGAACATATTCGAGGAGGCGACCAGATTACCGCCATATAGGGATGTAGAATTCCATATTGATTTAGTAAAGGATGCCAGGGCAGTAATTATGCCAATGAGGTGTATGGCACCAATGGTTAGAAGTAACTAGAGGTGCAAGAGAATGAACTATTAACGAAGGGATTTCTTTGTATTAGTATATCAGAGTACAGAGCACTTACAGTATTCACCATTAAGGCGGATGGCTCTCTGAGACTTTGTGTGGATTACCATGAGCTAAATGAGACGATGAGGAAGAACAAGTATTTATTCCCATGTATTGATGACTTGTTTGATCATCTCCATGGTGGGAAGGTGTTTTCTCAATTAGATTTGATGACGGGGTTCCACCAACTGAGAATGCCTAGGAGAAGAGTCGGTTACTACATTCCATATGCCATCGGGATTTTATGAGTGGTTGGTTATGTCATTCGTTCTAACCAATGTGTTGGCATACTATCTTGATCGGATAAACTTGTCTTTAGTTATCAACTAAATAAATCTATACTTGTGTTCATCGATGATATTCTTGTCTATTCATGGACCAAAAAGGAAGACGCATTTGAGAATTGTGCTAGAGGTGTTGAGGAAGCACCTACTGAAGATGATGTTTTCAAAGTGTCACTTCTAGAGGAGGAAAGTATGATTCTTAGGTTATGTTGTTTCAGAGCAAGGTATTGCAGTGGATCCTGTCAAGGCAGAAGCACCGCTAACCAATTTGACGAATGCAATTTAGTCTAGTAATAAGAGGAAGTTGGCATCGAGATTAGTAGGTCCTTTTCCAATATTAGAGCAGATAGGGAATCTAGCACATCAAGTCAACTTACCTCAGAAGATGGCAAGTATGCACAACATGTCGTTGACAAGTTTTTACATGATTCAAGCGTTACTGTGACACTAAATTGACTGGATGATGTTGTAGTTGAACCTGAATCGTCAAGGCCTCAAAAGCCAATTTGTATAGTCGAAAAGAATACGATGCAGCTTAAGAGGAAAACATTGAAGTTGGTAAATGGTTAGTAGGGCCAAAGTGAAGGTGATAATACTTGGGACAGTAAGAAGAGCATGAGGACCACTTATCCGAAGCTTTTTACTTATTTAGATTCCCTTTTTATAATTGCACTTCATATTTGGAAGTTTATTTTTTTTAGGTTTGTACCTTGCATATTGAGGTTCGAATAGGATTTATTGTTATCTATGAATGCATGTTTGATGATTGCCATCCTTGTTTGATTATTAGGCATGCCTGGTACCTATACTGATTACATCTGTTTGATTGGTTCGGTTCTGGAGCGAAATTCCTAAAGAGGGGAGAATGTAACGACACGTTTTTACATATCGGTAAATCGTAAAAATATTATTTTTTAAATTAAATTGGACTCAAATTTAATTAAACATTGGGAAATGTTGAGAATTGACATTTTAACCTTGATAATAAATATTAGATGGTTTTGACCCCTAATAAATCTTGTAAAGCGTATAACTTTTGAAGGAGCTGAAATATGGTTTCAAACTACTTCCAAATGAAAGATATGATGGTTTCTCATTCCGTAGAGTGATCATAATAGATTTTTGAACTTACAGTTTAGGAGAAATGTATGTTTTAAGTTTGGATAGCTTTTAGGCAGATTATTGGGTAATTAACCCAGCTCATAATTAGGTGTGATAATAACTTTTAGGATTAGGGTTAGATGCAGTTCCTAGCAGTCACTAATCACTAATCACTATAAATACATCTCCAAACATCTCTTACCCTTTTCAGCCTCCATTGACCTTCTTATACTTAAATTCCATCATACTTTCCATAAAACTAACCTAAATCAATTAATCAAAAGAGGATTAGGCAAGAGACTAACAAGGAACTTTTTAGATTTCAAAATTTTATATCTACCTCAGGATGCATGTAGTTGCTGCCCAAATTTAGATCTACTCTTGTTTTGGCGAATCAACACTTATTTGACGGTTTTTGTTGATTCTGCATCCTAGGCAAGTGATTCCACTCTGTTATTTTACTATAAATTTTGACATATGTTTTTAGTTTTATTTTTAATGTTTTCAAACTGAATAACATAGTATTTAAATTAGATATTTGCTAGATTTCCTTCAATTTGCATGCTTTTTACTGATTTTTGAGTAATTATTAAGTGATTTATCATCTCTAGACCTATTATATATGTATCCATAGGTTTGACATATTTTGAGCCCATTTTAAAGTTAAAAATACAATTTTCCACTGTTTTAGTACTAAACTGAAATAAAACCGAATTTTAATTGATTTAAAGTGATATAAACATGTTGTTTTAATGTATGGTTGTTCATATGAATGTTAGGCTTTGCTATGAATGTGTTTCGATATGAATTTCCATGGTATGATGTTTGTTTGCTTGTATGTATGTTGTGTTTGTATGTTTGAATGGTTGAAAATGCTTATCGAAGTGAATTGGGGGTTGTACTCATTCAATAGGCTATGGTCTTCATGTAGGAGTGGTTACAATGTGCTCTTCGATTAGATTACACAGAGGATGGAAGATCCTTAGCTGTAGAATGAACTTCGATGGATGGAATCTAGAGTGTTTCTAAGTTGCACACAAATCAAAGTGTTGGAAACGGAGAACAAATTGAGGCAAATTGCGGATGTGCAGGACATGACGAATAAAACGGTGTATAAATTGGTTTAGTATTTGGTTTGTTACTTTGGTTCGGTTTAGCATGTTGTGGTCAATAAACTCTGCGGAAATTTTGGTTCCACGTAATACTGGAGCAAGACATATGATGAATTAGAGGCAAACTCAAGAAAACATGGAGCCAAGAGTGGAAAAATGCGTTGTGAACTTTGGGTTCTAGTGAAATTTGGTCGTCATATGGTTGTTCGGTTGTTACTTTGGATCGGGGATTACAAAACCCTGGGCCAAACTTAGGGAAGCTTTTGTCCAGGAAATTGTGTTGTCTTGTGCTGGGCATCGAACCCAAATTCTTATTAAGGTGCTACTTCGGTCCGGTAGGCCTATAACTTTGAGCTAATCATGTGGAATACCAGGCAAGGTGAACTAGGTTAGTTACTTTAGGTAGACTACGGTTATGGTAGAGGCTGACTCTGGGCTCAATGCAGGGCTCCTTTATGGAAATTTGGGGTTGACTTAGGGCAAGTATGGGACGAATCCAGGACAAGTCAAGACGGGTTAATGGGAAACCTCGGGTTCAATTCGCGAAAAGTAGCTAGGGGATGAGTGGGATCGATCAGCATTAATCAGTCCCCAAATTAATCACAGTTGTCCAATTCGACTTTTCTAATTGGCACTAAAATTTTGAGGATGAAAGAGAATGTATTAGTGAAACATCATAGAAAGTTTTGAGATGTAACAACGGTAGGATCTTAAGATATCGAGGAATGACAATCGATTTGTGGTAGAGATGACCTAGGAGTTGCTTCTAGCTTGACGTAGGGAATTTGGAGATTTGCTTCTGCACTGACCTAGATATTTCTTGATACTTTTGACGGTGGTACAAAAATATTTCAAACTTTTCAAACTTAATGATGTGAGTGTATTGGATTGAATTCTTCAAGTGGAAAGTGTTTGTAGCATCTGGGGATCATCCAAGGAGGCGAGTTTAATATAGAGTGAACTTGTGGAGTAGAACATAAGGGGGTTCCAATTATTGGAACACATACTAGCGGGATGGTAGATAGCTAAGAGGTCTTGATGCATGCTCGAGAAGAAGGGGTTAGGAAGGATGCTCACTGTAGATCAATACGAGGAAATCAGTTTTACCCTAGACCTATACGGGGTGGTCTAATTTTTTGGCCTTACGGAGTGGCATGGATTCAAGCATCGATCGGACTCTGATGTCTTGTAGTCGCCGATTAATATGAGGAATCATATGAGTTATCTTATATCAAATGATATTTAAGTTGAGAGATGCAAGATTGTTTGTTGTTTTCCATGTATGATATATTTGACATGGATGCCACACGAGGTAGGTACTAATACGTAGTATACCTAGGCACCCTGTACTTTACTTTGAGTACTAGTACACCCATACGATAGTATTTTGAGATTATAGATCGCTCAAACTAGACTATTGTTTGACTCGAGGTTTTATGATTTTCTTCTTTTTATCTTATGTACTCTTAAATAAGTAAATTAGAGATAAAGGTTAGAGGTAGCATGTGAAGCTGTACGGAGTACGAGCAAGTGGCTAGCGCTTTCATGTACTATATTTTGGAGCTATTACTGTTATTCTGATGTACAGTAATACGAAGCTATTATCAATACTTATTTATCAGAGATAACTTTCTATTTAGAGTTTATTTGTTCAAATGTATGACTCTATTTCACTTGTTTTATATAACTATTATAGACCGATGCTCACTTGTTCATTTTGATTCATTTGTTATACTGTTGTCTAGCCGTTTTTTATATCTATGTTGATTATTATATTTTGTCCTATGCACTATGAGATATACAAAACATTGTATTTTGGATTACTTAATTTTATCCCTGACTACCACTCTAAATCGGCTAGATACCATCATAGTGCAATATTCATGGTATTTGGATATTAGAGGTGTAGGGTGGTCATCACAATCGTATTCCTTTGGTTTCCTATATTCAAACATATTACAGCCATATTTAACCACCAAATACTATATACACGCTGTCATACACATATACATACCAAAGAACTCTCGTCATCCCCTTATGATTCATCGAAGCATTGAACCATCTCGAATATTATTCGATACCATTTCACCTTGCCATTTAGAGGAATTTCCTTCGTCGCTCACAAAACACATATACATATATGTATACGCTCATATAAATACACTACCATTGACAACCAATTCAACAACACAAACTCAACCAATTCAACATCAAGCCATTCAACAAAGTCAACATTTAAATAATCAAACATTTCACATAAGAGTCAAATAAATTCAACTAATCATACATACTAAAACATATACAACCAAGTAAACCATATATTCAACCATTAAGCAACTCGAAAAATCCAGTTTCAACTAATCCATCAAATAATTTAACCACTTAACTCCTTTACATATATATCTTTACACATACATACATACATATATATATATATGCTCGTGCATATGTATACAAATATGCTTATATATGTTCTTCGAAAACCTATTTATCAAATGGTGGTTTTTGCTAGACTTTGCAAATATATTTCTCATCTCTTAATTATCATTTGAGAGTCTTTAACCATTTAAATCCCTAATTGTACATTTATATAACTCTCATTATAAATATACTCTCATGTGTATACTACCAATATAATCAAGCTATTTTCAAAGCTCTTCTAAAAAAACCTGGTTCTTTATCAATTTAATCATTCATACCTTGATGAATTAATTTACAATACCTCATAAACCTTCGATTAGTATAAACATTTCAAAACTTGATTTAGTTTCTCCAAATCATTTCAAAAACAAGCCTAGTTTATAAAAACAACTTCTTAGCTTGTTGTCTTTCCGAATGATATTTAAATAGTTTTAAAACCACTAAGCGACCATAATCTCGTTACCATGCCTACTACGTGAATTATTATAAACCATTTCAAGTTACTAATTAATTTTTGTTCCTTACCAACTTTATTAAAATACATGTTTTTAGCTTCAAATCCATAATCTACTCATGTATATATTTTCTCCATCATTATCATATTCATTAATATATATAATAAGTTATAAAAATATTTTGTTACTTGCTAACTTTCTCAAAATACATGTTTTTGACTTCAACCCCATAACAACTTACATACACGCACACGAACATAGATATATATATATATATATAATACCTAAAATTTCAAGTCTTTGCAAGTTCACGGAAAAACTATCGCAAGTTAGAAAGATTAAAGCTATCGTAGGTTGATAAAAAATGCTATCACATATTAAACAATTAAGCTATTGCAAGTTGATATATTAAACAATTAAGCTGTCGCAAGTTGATGAAGGCTATCGCATGTTGATGAAAAGAATAGCTGTTGCGAGTTGATAAAGGATATTGTAGATTTGAAGAAAATAATAGCTACTACTAAAGCTATCATAAGTTAATAACGTAAAACTATCACAAGTTGATGAAGGCTATCGCATATTAAAGAAAAGAATAGCTACCGCAATGTGAGATACTAGAGTTATCCCAAGTTAATGAAGTAAAGTTATCACAAGTTGATAAAGGTTATCGCGTATTGAAGAAAAGAATAGCTATTGCAAGTTGAGATACTTGAGCTATCGCAATTTGAGAAAAAAATAGCCATCGCAAGCTGAGATACTAGAGCAATTGTAAGTTAAATGAAATAAACTATAATAAGTTGATAGAGGTAGAGCTATCGCAAGTTCAGAAAGTTAAAGCTATCACAGGATGATGAAAAAAACTATCGTAGTTTGAAAAATGGTGCCATCACGAGATGATGACGGTAGGCTATCGCAAGTTGAGAAAAGATGTTATCACACATTAAGAAAACAACTAAAAAGACTATGCTCTAGTCAACCATGTGGCAAACTTTGATTGGCCTAGTTAAGCTGCGTCATCACAAAGGTATTTAGGAAAAGTGTGCCACGTGTCAAGGCGGTAATGTGCCAAATAGAAAAACGTTGACCATCGTTTCCAATGAATGTCATGTGCCAAAGATCCATGGGCCTAAATTATTTATAAATAGGCATACACCACTGCTAAGAAGAGGCGAATTATGAATTTTACTTTTTTTTCATTTTCATCCTTTTCATTGGTATAAATAAAAAGCTTGACTTTAGGACTCTAATGGTCGGATATTAAATTAAAATTATGGCTTTGTGATTTAGCTCTTGGATAATTACCTATTTACATACTTGACATTTTATTGATACAAAGAACTACAATACTATCCCAAGAGCCTAAACTCTTTCTCAAGTATCACTAACCTTCCTTGACTAAGCATATATGGTAGAACCAAATTTTAGCCTAACATCTTGTGGTGCTTCCACTGAGGATTTAACTCTGGAATGATTCTCTCTTGAGGACATTCCCATGACTATTTCCTAGCAAGGGTCCTTAGAGCCACACTTGACTTACTTCGCTCAACTTCTTTTCGAGTTAACCCATAATTCTCTAAAGAATAGGAAATGGAGTATAAAAGAGAAACTAGCCGATATGATTTGGATAAGTGGAGTATAAATCTCTTTCACATAGAGCACAAGACTATTTTTTCATTAATGAACAAACTAAATAAAGAGAGAACAATTAAAAAGCACAAGAAAGATGACCCATTTTCTTGGATAAGAAAGGATATACAAACCCAAGCTAGGGGAACTATTATTTAAGCATAAATGAATCTAGATTTTGACCAATTTGCTCAAAGTGGAGAAGCATTATTAAAATATCTTCAAAAATGAAGTGGGAAATAAATAGAGAAGAATTCCAAATCCCATAAAAAAGACTAGAAAATGAATTTAAAAAGTATATTTTCAAGAATCCCAAAAGTGAGATGACTACTCCCTTATGTATCCCACAGGTGGAAGTTCGCTTCCTTACCAAAGAAAGATCGAACAATTGGTCCCCTAAGAAGAACATAAAGAAGGAAGGGATCATGGAGGAACTGAATATTGCTATTACCACAAAGCACACTATCATTAGACCAATGAATGTAGGGTTCTAACTGGAATTATTGAGAATTATGTGAGAAGAGGTGTAACACTCCTAATTTTAAATAACATTATTCAAGAGATTTAACTAGATAAATTAAATAGAATAATGTAAAGACTAGATGGATAAGGGGATTGAGATTTGAAAACTAAATAAAGTTCATGCCTTAACTAAATGAAATCATGAGAATTAGTTTATAAAATGGCTTAATAAGTTAACAACTCAAGAGAATAAGGCAAGGTTATTAAGGGAATAGCCGTATATAACCCCATAATCCATAAACCCTTACCTCATTCTCATTATCATACTTTCATAAAACAAAAACAAAGGAGACCAAGGCTGGCCATAACCCTAAGAGAAAAGGAGTTCAAAAATCATTAGAAGTAAAGATTCAATCTAGGGAGATCAAACAAGAGCAAATCGCAAGTTCCTTATCCAAAAAAAGATGAATAATCTAAACCATCTCATATATGTTTTTATGAAGAACTTAATTTTGGGTTTAGGTTTTAAAACCGTTTGGATTATTTGAATGATGATATGCTTTGATTATATGCCATGTTAGATTTAAACAAGTATGTTTGTAAAAGGTTTGATTCGATTTTAAGGTTAAAACCGTGTAAAATGGGTTTCAAATGCCATGGGGATTGAGTATGTTATGTAAAGCATTATTTTGGAGATGGTTTTAAATTTTCATAATATTCCAAGCAATGAATAAAATATTATAAATTTTGATGGAAAAAATAGATAATTTGGGTTTAAAAATTAATTATGGCAATTACATAGAGGATTTTGGGTCCAAAATTTATATATGTTAGAAAACATATTAAAAGTGAATTAAGTTGATTTTAGGAGATTTTTCCTAAGTGACTTAATATGGAAATTAAATTAATTAAGATTGAGGACTTAAATGTCTTAATTGTTTTGTTAAGGGGAAAGGATTCATTACTAAAATATTTTTGATTATTAATTGATGAATTCGGTTGTCTTTTTATAAAAAGATTTTGGTAAAGGATTTGGCAACCAACCATATTTTGACAAATAAGGCAAGTAGGTGAAAAGAATTTCTTTTAAAGGCTAAAAATCGGTTTTTTTGGATTTCCTACTTCGCCACTTTCATTTGATGGCTTTCGACACCATGCCTCCACCAATTGATATGTAGTGCATTGGAGAAAGGAAGAAGGTACAATGTCGAAACCTAGCTTTCGATGGGTAGAAGTTATCCACTACTTACTTCTACTTATGAAAGATGCTTTCGAAAGGCTTGAAGTTACTTTTAAATAGCTTTTGAATGAATTGCTGCTTGCCTTTGTTTTAAAAGTAGCTTTCGATTGAGTTGCCTCATATTAAGTTTTGAAAAGGAGCTTTCGAAAGGGTAGTTGCTTTTGAACCTATTCGAAACCTAGATGTCGTCTTCATACCTTTCGAATTGGTTAAAGGCCGTTTTTTCTTTATAGCCTTATAACAATGAGTTCGAAAGGAAAGCTTTTGATTTATTAATATTGAAGCCATGTCCTAATGCTTTCGAAAGAGCCCTGTAGTCACTTATATTAAAGGTTTCGAAGGCAATGGCATCGATAGGTCATTTCGAAGCCATCCTTTCGCCTAAATTATTTTACTTAAAGATCATTGCTTTCAAAAAGGGTGGTTTCGAAGCCATCCGTTCCCAACATTCTTTTACTTGGTGATTAATGTTTTCGAAAGGGTTATTTTCACTTATGTTTACTTTGATCCAGAAGTTATATTTAAGGTTAAACCCAATAATTTTGAAAGAGATACTTTCATATGGTTTCGAAGCTATGCTTCTATAAATTCTACTTGAACTAATGGTTTCGAAAGAAAGATTTCAATGTTTTCGAAAGGAATATTTTAAGTGTTTCGAAAGGTATATCTTTAAGTGTTTTAAAAAGAAGGTTTGAATACTTTTGAAAGGTTGTTTCAATGGTTTCGAAAGAGAGGGTCTAAGGTTTCGAAAGCTTTAGTCCTTAAAACAAGGAACTCAATCTCAATTTTTAAGATAAACCCATGGCAATATGAAAGAGTTTTTAAAACGCATTTAACTTTGGATTTTTTGAAGAAGCTTTCCTTGCGAAAGATAATAAGTTAAAGTTATTAACCATGTTTCATTTGAAAAATGATTACAAGGAAATTGAACCATAGATGTTTATGTTTTTATGTTATGATCAATTATCATATGTGCTTCTTTTGTAAACATATTCACTTTATAATTAACCCATATATGCATTTTGGGGTGTTAAGGGCAGAATAACCAGTTAGGTTGATCAAGTAGTGAATATAGATTGAGTTAACTCATGTGTGAGTAGAATTGCATCCAGGAGGTCAGGTAGACTAGAATATAGGATGCCCAAAGATTGATCGAAGGATTATTGGTTTATACAGGTTCTTAGTAAGCCTATGAAAACTATGTACGGAAAAAGTTATTGGCAGTGGCCAATAGGTTGTTAGTGATCCCATGAAAACTATATCCAGATTAAGTTATTGACAGATATCAATAGGTTCATAGTTAACCCATGAAAACTATGATATGAGAGAAGTTATTGGAAAACCCAATAGGTTCATAGTGAGCCCATGAAAACTATAATTGGATAAATTTATTGGTAGATACCAATAGGTTCTTAGTGAACCCATAAAAACTATGAAACCGGGCAGATAGTCCATAAGCTTTGAACAGGTTATTAGTCACCCAATGAAAACTAATAGGTTAATAGTGACACTAGAAACTATAACCGAGACATATAGTCAAATGAATGGGGATAGGAAATCCAGAATATATTGCATGTATGCATATCATCATGATACAGTTTATTATGTTGTGTCTTAACCTTGTGGATGCAGAAGCACAGTATATGGTTATTATAAATTGAGTTAAGATACTAGTGAGTGGAAAACAGGTTCCGCTAAGTGGCATGGTCTCACTAGATATCTATATGGTTCGAGATGGTAGGTTATTATACACACCAAGATTTTTGTCTGACTCGAAGTTTATGTTTTCTCCTTAAACTCTCGGGTGCTCAATTGATTTTGAGTAGTTTGAGAGTTAAGGTTTTCAGGTTCTCCTTTAGACGAATATGCTTCCAGAGATGTGCAGGAGGAAAGCTAGCTATTAGGAGTTCTTTTTTTTATTACGCTATGTTTTGGTTGTAATGGCATAGTTGTTTAGTTGCCTATATTTAGACTCTGATCAACCTAGAGGCATCTTCATATGTCGCTCTTGGCGTATTTTGTAATAATTATATTCCTCTGAACGTGGTTTACGATATGGGATTATGTAATCTGATATGCAATTTGAAGCTGAATGAGAAATATGTTTTATGATTTTAATTTTTTTGCATATCCATGTGTTTCTGGTATATCGATGGATCTAACGTTACCGCATTTGGTCACCAAGAATTAATAACTATAGATACTGCAGCATCTATAGTAGATAGTTTTGGGCCTCCATATGGGGGATGTTACAAGTTGGTATCAGAGCATAGGTTTATGTAAATTTAAAAAGAAATTTGAACCTACAAGATTTTCAAAACATGATCCAATGAATCAAAAAATAAGATCGGAGTTTGGGTTAAAAGCTATAGTGACGAACTTGTATTTGTTAGGTATATATCTATAAGTACGTACTCCCCTCTCTCTTAGACTGTTCTTCTGTATCTTACTAAGGCTTGTATGCAGATTTACAAGAGAGGAATATATAGAGGCAGGAAATGGAAGAGGAAATCTAGGTGGAGGAAGCACCACAACCAATGGAAATGCTCGACCCAATACCAGGAGGAACCCAGATCGACAGAAAAATGCTAATCCAAATTCATATGCCAATGTAGGCGCTGGAATCCTGCCAGTAGATATAGGGATGATGTATTAGTTCTTTGTTTATCTGATGCAAGCTAGAGAAGCTGCAGGAGTAGCTGGTGGTAATGCTGTGAATGTTAGAGGAGCTAATTCTGTGGCCCCAGTTGGCAATAACTATGCTAAGCAGAGCAGGGATTATACCAGTCTTGGTGGGAAGCCTTTTTTGGGAACAGAGGATGCTATAGAAGTAGAGAATTGGCTTTTGCATTGTGAAAGGATCTTCGTTGACTTGGGATTAAACGATGAGCAGAAGAGGGGACTTGCCTCTAGACAACACTTCATTGGTGGAATAGTGTTACAACGGGAGTTCCCGAGGAGGAGTTGACTTGGGCGGAATTTCGAAGGAGATTTGAAAAGAGGTTTTTGTCTGAAGTTTCCAAGTCAGTATTGCTGAGAAAGTTTATGGACTTAGTGCAGGGTGAGATGTTAGTGATTAAGTATGCTACGAAGTTTGATGAGTTGTCCAAATACGGATACGCTACCATTGACACCGTCATTAAAAGGACCGAGAAGTTTATTTAAGGGTTAAGACCCGAGATTGCTAAGGTGACAATGACACATCTCCGTGATCCAAGTAAAGTTGTAGTGGAGATGGCAATCCAGAATGAAGAGATGTTTTTTACTTATGGGAAGGAGAAGCAGGTTGAAACTCAGGGTTATCAGGGCAAGAAGAGGAAATTCTTTAAGAAGAAAGGAACTGAAAAGGGAGAAGCTGCCAAGAAGGCGAAGGCTGATTTAGTTTGCTTTAAGTGCGATAAGAAGGGACATTATGGTCATGAATGTCGAACTGAAAAAGGGAAGAATGTTGCAGAAAAGAAAGGAGTGAAGTGCTTCAACTGCGACCAGATTGGGCATTACAAGAATCAGTGTCCATAACCGGTCAAAGCGGACAAGCAAAAGGTCTTTGCTTTAGGACCATTATATACTAGACCAACTACTGCTGAGAAAGGAAAGACTGTGATGGAAGGTATGCTTTTAATTCCAAGTATTTCGGTTCGGGTACTATTTGATACTGGTGCATCGCATTCATTTTTATCTCATTATTTAGTAGATAGGTTATGTTTGGAACCCTCATGCCTTGTTACTTCCTTAAGGGTTGCGAATCCAATAGGAAGGTATGATACTCTAGGGATGAGATGTGACCAGTTAGAACTTGATTTGTCAGGTCATAAGTTCGCATGTAGTTTGTATGTTTTTTATTTCGTAGGCTTCGGAATCATTTTGGGTATGGATTGGTTAAATAAATATGATGCTAGGATATTTTGCCAAGATAGGGAAATATCGCTAAGACACCCTAATAGTCATAACCGAATTATATACTCGGTGGAGAAATTAGAGTCAAGTGCTTGTGCTTCCCTGGATGCAATGGAAGCAGAAGAAGAGTCGAACCGGGTTTTGGTAGTAAGAGAGTTTGCAGATGTCTTTGAGCCAGTCACAGGACTACCACCGAAATGAGCCATTGAGTTTCGGATAGATCTTGTGCCAGGAGCAGAACCTGTAAGTAGACTACCTAGCAGGATTACACCGAACGAGATGAATGAATTGAAGGTGCAGCTAGTGGATTTAGAAGGGAATAATTTCATCAGACCAAGCAGTTTGCCTTGGGGAGCGGCCGCGGTGTTCATATGGAAACCGAATAGGTCGTTAAGGTTGTGTATTGACTATCATAAGTTGAATGAGAAGACGATCAAGAATAAGTATCCTTTGCCGAGAATCGATGATTTATTTGATCAGTTGAGTGGAGCCAGAGTATTTTCCCAATTGGATTTGGCAAAGGTTTCCATCAGTTAAGAGAAGAAGAGGATAGTATTCCGTTGACGGTGTTTCGGACTAGGTATGGTTCTTACGAGTGGTTAGTAATGCCATTCAGGTTAATGAATGCGCCAGTTTTCTTCGTGGATTTGATGAACCAGATTTTCTGAGAGCACCTAGATAGGTTCGTGTTGGTATTCATAGATGACATTTTAATATACTCTAAGGATGAAAAAGAGCATGAAGTTCATCCTAGAATAGTGCTTGAGACACTAAGGTAGCATCAGCTGAAAGCAAAGTTTTCAAAGTGTCATTTCTGGAAGAAAGAGGTTAAATTTCTTGGTCATATGGTTTCAGAGAAGGATCTATCAGTTGATCTGAATAAGATCGAAACTGTTAGCAACTGGAAGAGATCAGAGACAATGACTGAGACTAGAAGTTTTCTTGGACTAGTTGGCTATTATCGGAGATTCATTATGGATTTCTCGTGGATAGCAGCGCCTTAAACTAAACTAAATAGGAATGACGTGAAGTTTATTTAGTCTGACAAATATGATAAAGCATTCCTTAAGTTAAAGCATTTGTTAACCAACGCACCTGTGTTAGTAGTTCCAAACGGAAACCAAGGATTTGTAGTGTGTACTGATGCATCTGGAACCAGATTAGTGGTTGTGTTGATGCAGAAGGGTAAAATTATTACCTACGCTTCACGACAACTTAGACCGCATGAAGTGAGATATCCTACTCATGATTTGGAGTTGGCAGCGGTGATCTTCGCATTGAAAGTATGGAGACATTGTCTCTTAGGGGAGAGATTTGAGTTATACACAAATCATAAGTCATTAAGGTATTTATTCTCTCAGAAGGAGTTGAATATGAGACAACAGAGATGGCTGGAGTTTTTAGCCACTTATGATTTTGGTATAGAATGTATATCTGGAAAGGGAAATAAAGTAGCGGAAGCTCTTAGCAAAAAAACATCAGAATGTGGTGTTAGCTATGTTAACGGAATGGAAGGATCTAAAGGTTTTGACTACTTTTAGTGTGCACTTAAGATCGACTGCTAGTTCTAGTCAGGGCACTGCCATGTTATCGTGTTTGGAAGTTTGACTAGTACTGATCGGAAGGATTGGTTCTAAGCAAAAAGAAGATCCATTGTTAACCGATAAGATAAGATGGCTTGAGGTTGGATCGGAGATTGATGATCTAAAAGATTTCTGTCTTGACCAGAGGGGATGGTGGAGAAGGAAGGGACGGTTGTGTGTTTTGAACGTTGGGGACTTAAGGAGAGAAGTCCTTAGGGATTGTCATCGATCCAAATTTACGATTCATCCTGAAGGAACCAAGATGTATCAAGATATGAAGAAAAGTTTGGGAAGGTATGAAGAAGGATGTTGGCTTGTGGGTAAGGTAGTGTGTGAACTGTCAATAAGTGAAGGCCGAGCATCAGAAGCCGAGTGGATTGCTTCAACCATTGGAGATACCAGTTTGGAAATGGGATTCGATATCCATGGATTTTATAGACGGGTTTCCAATATCGAATCGAGGAAATGAAAGTATATGGGTCATAGTGGATAGGTTGACTAAAAGTGCCCATTTTATTCCAGTTAAGTCAACCAGGACAGCACCTATTTTAGCTAAATTGTTTATGAAGAACATAGTTAGACTGCATGGAATTTCTAGTGGTATAATAATTGATAGAGATGCTTTGTTTACTAGCGAGTTCCGAAAGAGTCTACAGGATGTGTTAGGTACCAAGCTGAAGATGAGTACTGCTTGACGTAAGGATCTAGAGTCTCAGTTGGAGATAGGGTTTTCATTAAAGTATCACCGATGAAAGGGGTGATACGATTCAGAAAGTCATGGAAACTGGCACCAAGATATGTTGGACTGTTCCCAGTTATAGAGAGGATCGGAAAGCTCGCATACAGAGTAGAGTTGCCGAGCAGTTTGGCAGGTGTCCATAATGTGTTTCATGTGTCTCATCTTCGTAAGTATGTGCATGATCCAGAGACTACTATTCATCCAACTGTGTTGGAAGATTTAATAGTAAAACCAAATTTGACTTTTGTTAGACAACCAGTTCGGGTTATAGAGAAAGATGAGAAGAAGTTAAGAAATAAGAAAGTCAAGTTGGTGAAAGTTCAGTGGAGCGACAATGAGAAGGACTGTACTTGGGAGACAGAAGACAGGATTAGAGATACTTATCCTGATCTGCTGTAAGGGTATGTTCTATATTTTCTTTCTATAGACTATTTTCTAGTCAGGTAGGCGAGTATGGTAGTTAGGAGATGTTACAGATGATTGTTATGTTTAGTATTTAGTCCTTGCTGAATTTCGAGGACGAAATTGTTTAAGGAGGGAAGCCAGTAACACCCTTAAATTTAAATAACATTATTCGAGAGATTTAATTAAATAAATTAAACAGAATAATGTAAAGACTAGAGTAATAAGGAATTAAGATTTGAAAATTAAATAGAGGTCGTACCTTAACTAAATTAAATCATGCGAATGAGTTTATAAAATGGCTTTATAAGTTAACTACTCAAGAGAAAAAGGCAAGGGTGTTATAGGAATAGCCATATATAACCCCATAACCCCTAAACCCTTACGTCATTCTCATTATCATACTTTCATAAAACAAAAACAAAGGAGACCAAGGCCGGCCATAACCCTAAAAGAAAAGAAGTTCAAAAGTCATTAGAAGTAAAGATTCAAGCTAGGGAGATTAAAACAAGAGCAAATCTCAAGTTCCTTATCCAAAACAAGGTGAATAATAATCTAAACCATCTCATATATGTTTTTATGAACATCTTAATTTTGGGTTTAAGGTTTTAAAATTGTTTGGATGATTTGAACGATGATATGCTTTGACTATATGCCATGTTTGATTTAAACAAGTATGTTTGTAAAAGATTTGATACGATTTAAGGTTAAAAACATGTAAAATGTGTTTTGAATGCAAGGAGGATTGAGTATGTTATGTAAAGCATTATTTTGGAGATGGGTTTAAATTTTCATAATATTCCAAGCTATGGATAATTTATTATGAATTTTGAATGGAAGAAATAGATAATTTGGGTTTAAAAATTAATTATGGCAATTACAAAAAGGATTTTGGGTCCAAAATTTATACATGTTAGAAAACATATTAAAAGTGAATTAAGATGATTTTTGGGAATTTTTCTTAAGTGACTTACTATGGAAATTAAATTAATTAAGATTAAGGACTTAAATGTCATAATTATTTTGTTAAGGGGAACGGCTTCATTGCTAAAATATTTTGATTATTAATTGATGAATTCGGCAGCCTTTTTATAAAATGATTTTGGTAAAGGATTTGGTAACCAACCATATTTTGACAAATAAGGCAAGTAGGTGAAAATAATTTCTTTTAAAGGCTAAAAATCAGTTTTCTTGGGATTTACTACTTCGCCACTCCCATCTGATGACTTTCAACACCATGCCTCCACCAAAGAACCTATTTTAAACAATGCGCATGGTATCAAGCAACTGATACATAGTGCATTGAAGAAAGGCAGAAGGTATAGTGTCGAAACTTGGCTTTCGAAGGGATAGAAGTTATCCACTACTTCTACTTATGAAAGATGCTTTCGAAAAGGTTGAAGTTACTTTTAAATACCTTACGAATGGATTACTGCTTGCTTTGTTTTAAAAGTAGCTTTCAATTGAGTTGCCGCATATTAAGTTTTGAAAAGGAGCTTTCAAAAGGGTAGTTGCTTTTGAACCTAGTCGAAACCTAATTGCCGTCTTCATACCTTTCAAATTGGTTAAAAGCTGTTTTTCTTTATAGCCTTATAACAGTGAGTTCGAAAGGGAAGCTTTTGATTTATTAATATTGAAGCCACGTCCCAATGCTTTCGAAAGGGCCCTGTAGTCACTTATATTAAAGGTTTCGAAGGCAATAGCATCAATAGGTCATTTCGAAGCTATACTTTCCCCTAAATTATTTTACTTAAAGATCATTGCTTTCAAAAAGGGTGGTTTCGAAGCCATCTGTTCCCTAAATTCTTTTACTTGGTGATTAATGTTTTCAAAAGGGTTATTTTCGCTTATGTTTACTTTGACCTAGAAGTTATATTTAAGGCTGAACCTAATAATTTTGAAAGAGATACTTTCATATGGTTTCGAAGCTATGCTTCTATAAATTCTATTTGAACTGATGGTTTCGAAAGAAAGATTTTAATGTTTTCAAAAGGAATGTTTTAAGTGTTTCGAAAGGTATATCTTTAAGTGTTTTAAAAAGAAGGTTTGAACACTTTTGAAAGGTGTGTTTCAATGGTTTCGAAAGAGAGGGTCTAAGGTTTTGAAAGCTTTAGTCCTTAAAACAAGGAACCCAATCTCAATTTTTAAGATAAATCCATTGCAATATGAAAGAGTTTTTAAAACGGCATTTAACTTTGGAGTTTTTGAAGAAGCTTTCCTTGCGAAAGATAATAGGTTAAAGTTATTAACAATGTTTCATTTGAAAAATGATTACAAGGAAATTGAACCATAGATGTTTATGTTTTTATGTTATGATCAATTATCATATATGCTTCTTTTGTAAACATATTCACTTTATAATTAACCCATATCTATATTTTGGAGTGTTAAGGGCAGAATAACCAGTTAGGTTGATCAAGTAGTGAATATATATCGAGTTAACTCATGTGTGAGTAGAATTGCATCCAGGAGGTCAGGTAGACCAGAATATAGGATGCCCAAAGATTGATCGAAGGATTATTGGTTTATATAGGTTCTTAGTAAGCCTATGAAAACTATGTACGGAAAAAGTTATTGGTAGGGGACAATAAGATTAATTTTGAAAGAGGTACTTTCATATAGTTTTGAAGCTATGCTTCTATAAATTCTACTTGAACTAATGGTTTCGAAAGAAAGATTTCAATGTTTTCAAAAGGAATGTTTTAAGTGTTTCGAAAGGTATATCTTTAAGTGTTTTGAAAAGAAGGTTTGAATACTTTCGAAAGTTGTGTTTCAATGGCTTTGAAAGATAGGGTCTAAGGTTTCGTAGTTCTAAAACAAGGAACCCAATCTCAATTTTTAGGATAAACCCACAGAAATGTGAAAAAGTTTTTAAATGGCATTTAACTTTGGAGTTTTTGAAGAAGCTTTCCTTTCTAAAGATAAGAGGTTAAAGTTATTAAGCATGTTTCATTTGAAAAATGATTACAAGGAAACTTAACCATTGATGTTTATGTTTTTATGTTATGATCAGTTATCGTGTATGCTTCTTCTGTAAACATATTCACTTTATAATTAACCCATATCTGCATTTTGGGCTGTTAAGGGCAGAATAACCAGTTAGGTTGACCCAGTAGTGAATATATATTGACTTAACTCCTATGTGAGTAGAATTGCATCCAAGAGGTCGGGTAGACCAGAATATAGGATGACCAAAGACTGATCAAAGGATTATTGGTTTATATAGATTCTTAGTAAGCCCATGAAAACTATGTATGGAAAAAGTTATTGGCAGGGGCCAATAGGTTCTTAGTGATCCTATGAAAACTATATTCGGATTAAGTTATTGATAGATATCAAGAGGTTCATAGTTAACCATTGAAAACTATGATATGAGAGAAGTTATTGGAAAACCCAATAGGTTCATATTGAGCCCATGAAAATTATAATTGGATAAAGTTATTGGTAGATACCAATAGGTTCTTAGTGAACCTATGAAAACTATGAAACCGGGCAGATAGTATGTAAGCTTTGAACAGGTTATTAATCAGCCGATGAAAACTAATAGGTTAATAGTGACCCTAGAAACTATAATTGAGACAGATAGTCAAATGAATGGGGATCAAAAATCTACAATATATTGCATGTTTGCATATCATCATGATACATTTTATTATGTTGTGTCTTAACCATTATGGATGCAGCTGTACAGTATATGGTTATTATAAATTGTGTTAAGATATTAGTGAAGGGAAAATCCGTTCCGCTAAGTGGCGTGGTCTCACTAGATATCTATATGGTTCGAGATGGACGGTTATTATTCACACCAGGCTTTTTGTCTGACTCGAAGTTTATGTTTTCCCCTTAAACTCTCGAGTGCTCAATTGATTTTGAGCAGTTTGAGAGTTAAGGTTTTCAGGTTCTCCTTTAGACGAATAATCTTCTGTAGATGTGCAAGAGGCAAGCTAGCTATTAGGAGTTCTTTTCTGTTTGATTCCACTGTGTTTTGGTTGTAATGGAAAAGTTGTTTAGTTGCCTATATTTAGACTCTGATCAACCAAGGGGACATCTCCATATGCTGCTCTTGGCGTATTTTGTAATAATTATATTTCTCTGAACGTGGTTTACGATATAGGATTATGTAATAAATCCGATATGCAATTTGAAGCTGAATGAGAAATCTGTTTTATGGTTAAAAAAATTTTTTTTGCATATCCATGTGTTTCTGGTATATCGATGAATCTAACGTTGCCGCATTAGGTCATTGAGAATTAATAACTATAGATGATTGTAACATCTATAGCGGTTAGTTTAGTGCCTCTAGATGGGGGATGTTCCAAGAGGAGAGTTGGAATTTGTGGAATATAATTTGTCTAGGAATTAGGAGGAAATGGGAAGTAGTTCTAAATAATGACATTGTGTGCTTCTGTTACTGTTCGTCGTAATAAATGGTAACTTCCGGAAGTGAATTTTTCAAAAGAAACAGTAAGTATATAAAGATTTAAGCCATTGGCCCCTACGCATGACCAAAGCACCCATTTAATGAATAATGGTCAAATCAAGCTTTTGTCCTACCTCAGGGCCTGGCCAAAGCAGCCATTCAATGGAGATTGTCAATAAAGCCTTTGGTCCTACTTCTATGGCCATCCAAAGTAACCATTCAAAGAGTAATGGTCAACAAGCCTTTGGTCCTACCGCAGGACCGAGCCAAAGCAGCCATCTAAGGGAGATTGAAATACCCCACACCCCTTAATATACCCAAAAGGACACGATAAAAGGCGTGGTGCATTGTAGGTATAACTGAAACTAACAGAGACTAAGATTCACAAGACAGAAATAAGTAAAAATAGTGGAAACTAAAATAATAACTTATTTAAAACAAAAGCTTCATAATTTCTTCATAAACCAAATAAGTCAAAATCCAAATACAACATACATGTCTCAAAACCCAACATGTCTCATGAAATAAAACTCGTAGTCTCAACAAAAATCAGAGTACAAATATCCCTCATAATAAGCCAGTACACAAAAAGAGCTAAAGCTAGAATAAAAGAAATACATGGTAGAAATCTTCTCCAAGAATCCTCCGAGTAACCGTAATTTACCGTCCTCTCCCTTGATTGCCTATGGGGGGAAAGGGGAAAATAGAGGAGTGGGTCAGACTAGCCTAGTGAATGATTGTAACTACTAGAATCTTTAAGCAAAGTAAAAGTAATAGACCCTTCAATAGTTCTAGTATATAAAAAGAAATAAAGGAAATAGGAAAGAGATAAATTGAAAATAAATAAGAGTAAACTATTGCTCAATTAATAAGATAGGTTTACTCTGATTGTTTGCACTTGTCCTTGATAGCTGCTTTGATAAGGCTGAATTCCTAATCCTGTAATTAGTCTAAAATCCTAATTCTACCCTTTGATCGGCCTACAACTCCATAGACCTTACTGCGGACTAGATGCTATATAACTCCCTACACGGCAGCTAATGGTAACTACGAAAGATACACAAAGCACCCACTGTGGACTAGACGATACATAGCTCCCTACACAGAAGGCAATGGTGTCTACGAAAGACACACATACTAAGCGCTTGGAACTCATAGCGATTACTGAGCACCGAAATGGAAGTCGCATGCGTAACTGCCACCATGGTCATGCTACCTATTGCTCCACCAATTGGGTCGTATTATTACCTCGACTCAGCATAAGCGTGCCGCTCATCTCACTTCAAGATTATGTGAAACACTGTGTCCATAGAAAATATAGGGGAATGTTGCCGGTACTAGCCCGTCATCCAAATAATATCTAATAGCGCCCTTGTCCAAATCTCCCGTGATTTGAACATCTCTATATTGACCAACTACTACCACTACTAGCATAAGCGTGCCCCTCGTCTCACTTCAGGTTTATGTGAAACACCGTACCCATAGAAAATAATATGGGAATGCTATTTGGTACAGGTCCTACTTTAATTCTTTGCTTATTAACTTAGATAAATTATTTAAATAAGCCTTTACTCTTGTTCTTACTATCTGTGCTTATTAATTTATCCTAAGTCTTAAAATAATCCTTATTCTGTTCTATTTCTTATTATAACCTACGTTATAATCATGCTTATTACTTAACCCAAGGTCTAAGTGTGAAAATAAGCTTCTTTTATTCTTTTTAGTTATAATTCTAAGTTATAACTAGGCCAATCTCTTTAATTCAGTCCAACTAATATCATAATTAGGCATAATTTCAGTCCAATTCCATTTATTTTACAGTCTTTATAATTTACATCTTATATTCCTTTATTTTAGATTTCTTATAATTTAATCCAATTTCGCATTAATTCTATTCTGATCCATATGTGAAGAAGAAGAAGGAGGAATAAAAGAAAACTGAAAATAGAAGGAAATCCAAGACGTAAGAAGAAGATGTAAATAACGCATAAATAACAGTAAATAAACTAAAATACTATAAATAAACTGTAAATAAATGGAAAATCTAGAAATAAACTAAAATTAACTGAAAATAATTCCAAAAACTGTAAATAAATTACTAAAAAGGTTACTCCAAAAATCGTAGTGAAACTACAACTATTGGAAACCCTATTATTTTAAATTACTTAAAGAAATTTAAAATAATTACAATCACTCACTTTTGGTCCTTAGCTCTTCTCCTTGGGCCTTCACGGATCCACTTGGGTTTGTTAAATATTTTTATTTAAAATGATTTCCTCCTTGGAAAATTATTCCGCTTAGGGTCCTTCCTGAATAGGTGAACCAATTAGAGAAAATCTTATAATGAGAAAAAGTGTTAGACCTAGGGTTCTATTTATAGGGGTAGAAGTGGACCTCGGACCGTTGGATTTAGGGATTGAATAGGATGCAACCACGTCATAGGCTGAATAGGAGCCATCGGATGCAAAAATAGAAGGACCTGATTGAAATAAAGAATGCAAAACACGTCATAGGAAGCCTCTGGAACGAATGGAACGACGAAAAAATTTCATCTTTCCTGAACACAGGCGGGTCGACCGGGCGGTCGACTGCCCTTGTGCCAAGGTCGACCGGGCCTATATATATATACATATATATATATACACACATATATACATATATATATATATATACATACATACATACATATATGTATTTCTGCTTATTTTGTTTAATTCATATCTCGTTCATTTTAGCTCAGATTCTGACGTTCTATATATGGAAATTGACCATAAAATTACCACGGACACAATGGTGCAACTCCCGTGGCTCAATTCTGATAATTTCACAAAGTTATTTTATTATTTAGTTAATTAATGAATTAATTATTACAGGTTAAATTTCGGGTTGTTACATTCTCCCCTCCTTAAGGGATTTCGTCCCTGAAATCTCTAAGGATAAAAGAATGTACTAGATGTTTTCATCCAATTCTACAACCAACTACTCAATCATCAACCATTCATCCATTGTCCTTAAGTTTTTCTAATGCAATTTATGATACTTATGCAATTAGTGTAGTGTAAATTCCCTAACTAATGCAAAAGATTAGGCGGTCCACTGATTCAGTTGACCTTCTTTTATGCAATCATGTCTGTGCCATGTATCCAAATGAATGCGAAAATTTACTATTGATAACCGATAATTCTATATGCGTGCTACAAACATCATCCAAATGCAACAACTATGTGAAAATCATCCATTTATAGCAACCATGGAAAATGGAATAAAATGCGCACACATCCATATGCATTTGCTCTAGTGTCCTAGTTAGGCCGATCCCTAAAGAATAATAATGCTTTGTGTACCTATATGCGTCCATTAGCATCCACTAGCAAACATTTGCAATCACTAGCATACATCATTCATAACATGTTCTATTAACATGTTTACATCAAATCCTACCATCCATAGGTTAAATCCTAAGTTCTACCCTCCCAAAGGATAATAAAGGAAAGAACCTATTCAAAACTAAAGATGGGAATAGGAAACTAAAAACTTATTATCAAAGGAATGTGGATACGAAATACGAATTTTCTCCCAATCAAACCAATCCTCCTCGAAGTCTTCTTAACTATGTCGGAACCAAGGCAATCCCTCTGTAGACCCTATCCAACGAGAAGGCAACTTGCGCGGTCTTTCATAAAGAGCTTCGAAAGGTGCCACTCTAATGTTAGCTTGAGAACTACTATTGTAACGCCCCACCCCGAGTCCCACATTAACAAAGAGAATCACATAGTAATTTTGTTTGCTAATGCGGAGAATAGGGCTGGCTAAGGGCGACCAACTATAAACTTGTCTTAATTATCTACTGAACATGTCGACAAATGCTATCTATTTTTTTGAACTCGAATGGATCGACATATTCAATAAATAATCAATACAAAGCTATAGATGGCTATGGATCTATCAGAACAAAACACCATAACTAAATGAATAACTCATCATAGAACAGTAACAGATATACATATACATACATATACAATGATACATCAAATACAATACAAATATTACATCAATGTGGTATGACGACCACTCAATAAATACAAGTCAAGGGATATCAACTCAAATGCTACATAAAGGAACAAAACATCTAAAGATGGAGACTCAAGATCCATGGGGAAGCGTCAAGCAATAGCAAGTCCAATAAAGAAGACTAAACCTGTAACAAACTCCGTCTGACCCGAGTGAAAACACACGGGTCCGGCCGAGTTTGTTACAGGTTTAGTCTTCTTTATTGGACTTGCTATTGCTTGACACTTCCCCATGGATCTTGAGTCTCCATCTTTAGATGTTTTGTTCCTTTATGTAGCATTTGAGTTGATATCCCTTGACTTGTATTTATTGGGTGGTCGTCATACCACATTGATGTAATATTTGTATTGTACTTGATGTATCATTGTATATGTATATTTGTTACTGTTCTGTGATGAGTTATTCATTTAGTTACGGTGTTTTGTTCTGATAGATCCATAACCATCTATAGCTTTGTATTGATTATTTATTGAATATGTCGATCCAATCGAGTTCAAAAAAATAGATAGCATTTGTCGACATGTTCAGTAGATAATTAAGACAAGTTTATAGTTGGTCGCCCTTAGCCATCCCTATTCTCCGCATTAGTAGACAGAATTACTATATGATTCTCTTTGTTAATGTGGGTCTCGGGGTGGGGCGTTACAACTATCTTATGTGAATTCCACTAAAGAAAGATGCTTTTTCCAAGTTCCTCCAAAATCAAGAATATCCATTCTCAACCATGCATGCCTTACTACCTTACTCATTTCAATTTAATGTCGTCTTTAGTCTGCACACATGAATCAACATTCCTAAGTTCTTACTAGTGTCCTATACATTCCATGGGAACTTCTATCATTACTTCCAAAAGTAATCACTGCTATCCCCTACATGGTCTTGCACTTTTTCCGCTAAACCTAGGAAATGATTTCTCTATACTCCATATTTATAAGAGTTTGTCTGGGTATTTATCGTTTCAAAAACTAAGACTTCTAAATTTTCAAAACATCAAATCCCAAAATCTTTGTCTTTAAAAAGTGTTATTTTTGAATTTCTATTAAATTCAAAAATACTTGGTTACTTAACATTATTTCCCAACCTAAAGGGAAAAACTTTCAAATTCTATGTCCAAAACTTATTCCTCATTTTCTTTTAAAGACCTTTTCAGTTTTCTATAAAAATTTGAATTTTCAAATTCTAATTTTATTAAGTTTTTCATTTCCAAAAACTTATTTACTTTTTCACTAAACCATTTTCTTTTAGAATATCTTTAAACTGTTTTTATATGTTTCAAAACATCTTCATATTATACCTCACGGTCTCATACCTTAATGTATTGGAACTACTTTCTCAAGTGAGAAATTATTAACGCTAAAATCTTCTATGAACCTTTTAAAAGAGAATTTCATGTTTATGTGAAACTACAAGGAACTTATTTTATATTTTTCGAAATAGGCTATACAAAATATGGTGCTTTTCATACCTTGTATATCAGTTTCATGTATTCCTTGTAACTTGCACAAAACATTTTTACTGGTTTCATAGAAAATTATATCATTGCTCTTTTCATTCTAATAGATTAAAATATGTTTAATTTATATTCTTCCATGATAAATGTTTTCTAATATCTAACTTACACATTTTTCTTTCTAAAAACTGTAAATAAATTACTAAAAAGGTTACTCCAAAAATTATAGTAAAACTACAACTATTGGAAACCCTATTATTTTAAATTACTTACAGAAATTTAAAATAATTACAATCACTCACCCCTGGTCCATAGCTCTTCCCTTTGGGCCTTCACAGATCCATTTGGGGTTGTTAAATATTTTTATTTAAAACGATTTCCTCCTTGGAAAATTATTCCACTTAGGGTCCTTCCTGAATAGGTGAACCCAATTGGAGGAAATCTTAGAATGAGAAAAAGTGTTAGGCCTAGGGTTCTATTTATAGGGGTAGAAGTGGATCTCAGGCTGTTGGATTTGGGGATTGAATAGGATGCAACCACGTCATAGGCTAAATAGGAGCCATCGGATGCAAGAATAGAAGGACCGGATTGAAATAAAGAATGCAAAACACGTCATAGGAAGCCTCTGGAATGAATGGAACGAAGAAAAATTTTCTTCGTTCCTGAACACAGGCCGGTCGACCAGGAGGTCGACCGCCCTTGTGGCCAGGTCGACCTGGCCTACATACATACATACATATATATATATATATATGCTTATTTTGTTTAATTCATATCTCGTTCATTTTAGCTTGGATTCTTACATTCTATATATGGAAATTGACCAGAAAATTACCACGGACACAATAGTGCAACTCCCATGGTTCAATTCTGATAATTTCACAAATTTATTTTATTATTTAGTTAATTAATGAATTAATTATTACAGGTTAAATTTCGGGTTGTTACAGAGATGGTGATAAAGCCTTTGGTCATGCTTCTACGCCTATCCAAAGCACTCATTCAACGTGTAATGGTCAAATCAAGCCTTTGGTCCTACCTTCGGGCTCTGCCAAAAAAGTCATCTAAGGGAGATGGTCAATAAAGCCTTTGGTCTCGCATTTATGCCCAGTTTAATTGTCCATTTAGAGAGTATTGGCTAATCAAGTCTTTGGTCCAGCCTCCGGGATTGGGGATAGTAGCTATTCAAGGGAGATAGTCAATAAAGCCTTTGGTCCCGCTTCCACGCCCGACCAAAGCATCCATTCGAAGAATAATGGTCAAATTAAGTTTTAGGTCCAGCCTCTAGGCCTAGCCAAAGCAACCACTCATACTGCAAAGAGTATCTAACCAAAGGAAAAAAAGTGGAGTGGCATAAAGAAGAAGTCAAACAATCAAATCAAGAAGCATAAAAAGTAAGCAGTTCATCGCAAGACTGGTATGTAAAACAAAATACATTAGCATTACAAGGAATTTTTTTTGCAATCCAAGTTATGATTCCTTTACAAGAAATTAGTAAGTCATTAAAATAGCTTCTATAAATTTTATGGATCTGGAAGATGCGAGAGAGGATGATGTTGGTATACTAACTCTTTCTCGTTCCCTTCAACCTCCAAAACACAAGAATTGCATTCACTAGTCGAGCCTACATTCTTATATAGAATGGGCGGTCCACCTATTACCTTGAGGAAGTCTAAGCATCCATATAAAAAGAAGTGTTGATATCTTTGATAACTTGAGGCAACTGCTTTCCGTAGTCAGTAATCTATTTCTAGGCCTAAAAGTGAGAAATCAATTTTCAAATCAAAAGAGACAATAACTTCGATCAAATAGTCTACTGAAGAGTCAAGCAGAGACACCCTAGTGGTAAAAAATTGTATCAATTCTAGTTGATCTTTAAGTTCATTTACCTCTTTCGTCAAAGTCTCGATCGTCGAAGGATGATCGGTCATGTTTTGAATTTCCATAAGAAGGCATTTCTTTAACTATTTCTCCTTGCAATGATTGACATCAAGTGAATCTATGGAGTCAATTTGAGAAGTTATAGCCTTTTCGTAAGTCATTTTAGCACTCTTCAGTTAAAAGATTTGATGAGATAGACCTTTTTGATTAATTTTTAGCTTTTGAATGTTCAAAAGTAAGTTCATTCTTCTCACACTCTAAAGTTTTAACCTCAAGTCTAAGATTTGAAGACACTTCGGTATATTACTTATCCTAGTACGCTTTTATCTTTTGATTACATTGAAATTTAAAGGATCTACTCAGTCTAGCAAGTTCCGTAGACTCATCTTTTGAAGATGATGATACCCGTGAAGGAACGGTAACATTGCTACTACATGCCGAGTGGCCTTTAGATGAAGAGGAGACGTATAAAGAAGCTTTCTTAGAAGACTTCACTGGAGTAGGGGTGGGAAATCCATTTTCTCCTTCAGTTACATTCATTCCTGGACCTTAGCAAATCAATCTCCAAATCATATATGCATTGGTTAAGTTGGGAAATTTTAGTATCATAGTCCAACTGTTGAGGATAAAATATTGAATTGAGCTTCCCAGTTAATTCTAGAATTTCACAATCTTTAGCAGAAATTTTCTTATTAATTTCGAAAACCACTGCTCAAGAAGCTTTCGAAATATACTTCAATCGGATGTATTTCTCATACCATTTATTCGCCTCGACATTATCGATTTGATAGACCCAAAGTGGAACAGGATGAACAGTTCTCTATGTCTAAGGTTAACCTAGACAGGACACTATAGAGACATTATGTAAGTTTAGTGCCATCAAGATATAAAGTCAAATCTTTGTCCTAAATCAAACATAAATAACAATAAGCACTTAGTGAAAGGAAATAAGACAAATAAAGCACTTTATTGATAACTTGAAATAGAAACAACACCATTGCATTCAGCTAAAGTTAACGAAAAATATTTCTCAAATAATTTTTAGATTGTGAAACTTGAATTTTATGAATAGACGAAAAGATATAGGAAATGTAGCTGTAAAGGGAGCTCTAACACTAGGAGGAGTGTTTACAGAGGGAAACCCCCGACAATCACATTCTTTGTGAAGGGGGCTAACGTCGCCGCATAGAAATTTTGCATAATTAGTCTGTATCTCATGAAGATATTGGTCTTTTGATCTCCTAGGAAATTAAAATCTAAGTTAGGGAATTGTGTATGTATATAATGGAGGTCGCGGAGAAAACAATATTTCGACAAATGAGACTTTTCACTTGAGGAAGAACTTTCCTTAAAAGTCCTATTTAACCTAACAAATTTGCTTAAAAACATCTTTAAGAACAAGAGATAAAGAAGAAACTAATACAAACTCAGAAACCAGTATACCAATAGTATAACAAAACCAAGAGTCAAAATACAGACTTTATACATGAAAAATTTATTACTACATCAACATAAGAAAAAACTTATGTTATACAACTAGCATCATGAAGGCTCATAAAGAAAGGATTCGTGATAATATTCAGAGATAAATTTGTCCTTATTGAACTTGACCTTATCGGTGGGAAGTGAATTAATTGTATCGACCTGTTATTTTCAACCATTCGCATCCGCATATGTCGGACTTGAATTTCTCAAAATATCAAATTATTAATTTATATTTGGCAAAACTCAACATAAACAGTAAATAAAATAATCACAGAATCACAGACATCGAGTAATATAACAATAAGCAGCGGAAACAAAAGAATAGTAGTTCATGAAGCTATTATATATATAACAGAGTTAAAACAAGATACAACAGAAGTCTTGAATACATAGAAGTCACGATACAATAGTCAAATACAAGATAAGAATATATCAAAAGAATCAACTGAATAACTACAAGCTGAACAGATAGATGGATCTCCAAGTGAAGCTCCAACTCCAAAGGTGAGTCTCAAATGCTGTGACACTCAGTCTTACCCGAGCGTAAAGCAAAACGCAAAACACTCGAGTCAGAATTAACATTCTTATATCAATAAATCCAACTCAAGTGAAATATCAACTGAAATACAAGTAACTTAAAGAATGTTTGGGATAACCATCCTCTAAGGATCCGTGGAACTATCTACTATGTAGTAATATACGCTATTATAATAATATCTAAAGTAAAGTAAACTATTAAAATAGCGTTAAGGCGTTACCCATATCCCCCTTAACACATTTTATAGTGCCATAGTCTATACAATACCATGATACCCCGTAAACTGGAGCTATCAGAGGGCACTCCATAGGTACGACACAAAACAAACTCGTAGTGCTCTCGATAGGGTAGGTGACATGGCACAACTAGGCAATGACAGGGTAGATATACCAATTACACTTCCGGACTGGTGGTAACGTAGAGCCGCAGCAATCGCCCACCTTGAGCCACACTCCCGAATCAAAGGTGCGCACCAAATCAATCACAAAGTAATAGAATGGCTATCGAAGAAGTGTGTCCGATCGGAGGAGCTACCTCACTTGGCCCGTCAATTGCTCCTGTTTTAGCCACCTTATGCTAACTCACGGGAGTCAGATCCGTGTATATACCTCATATAGGATCGTCGCCACCATCCTACTTCATTCTGGAATCTCCACCGTGTACACAATTGTTAAAGTGGTTTTCGGTATTGGCAGAGAGTATGACAATAACTGATCCCGGTCTTTAACAACCAAACGTTATTATAACACCGTGGTCATTTCAAAATATCATACTTCAAAACCAAAATATCATATCCATTTCGAAACCAAATCAATACGATATCATTTCTCACTTAAAATAATGTTCATTTCCAAATCATAACACTTTTCAGAATTATAACTCTTTCGAAATTATAACACTTTGAAATTATAACACTTGGAAAATATAATACTTTGAAATCCATAACACCTTCCTCTTAAACAGTTTACATATTAATAATAGTTTATATATAAAATAGTTATGAATAAAATAGTTAATATAATAAAATAATTTGTATACAAAATAGTTGTAAATTAAATAGTTTATATTAAAATAATTAGTATATTAAAAATAGTTTATATTAAAATAATTTATAAAGTAAAATAATTTATAAAGTAAAATAATTTATAAAGTAAAATATATATATATATATTTAAAATAGTTTCCCTAAAGTTTACAAAGCGATTCAAATCAATTCGAATTTCAAAATTCAATTTAATTAATTCTCAATTCATCAATTTCAATTTAATTCAGTTTCTCAATAAACCCTTTCAAATTATATCGATTCCAAATACAGATTTGAACCACAAAATAAACCATTTCAATTTCAATATAATTCAAAGCTTTATATATTCCACATTTCAAAACTAAGTATGATAATTTCATATATATCTAAATTTAACTTCATTATTATTTAGTTTTGAAATGTTCACTTAATCAATCCAGCATCCTTTAAATAAACTCTAAATTACATTTGAAATAAACTCAATTTATTTAAACTTGAAATATTCAATTTATCACTTTAAATCAAATCAAGTTATAGAATCATATCTTTAATCTCAAATTCAATAGGTTTCAAATCGATTTTAAAATTAATGTAACTCTCAAAGAATACGATTTCAAATTTAATTAATGTTATCTTCCCAACTTTAATTTATTCAAATTATTACAAAATCTATTTTTTTAATATAATTTTAAATAAATGCTAAAAAATTATTATATATTAATTAAATCAAACTTATTATTAAACTTATTTTATATTAAAACTAATTTATACATATTTTAAAATAGTAAAATTATAAGTGAATTCTTAAAATTTATAATTTCAAAACTAACTTATAATTTTAAAATTTTCAAAACATATAATTTTTTTAAAAATCAAGAATTTAACTATATATAAAATAACATTTATATATATAATATTTAAAATCAATATTTATATAAAACCATATACACATATATTTTTTAACCTTGGAAATCATTTTAATATATATATATATAGACCAACGGTGTCTGTATATAATTCTCTATCCTATGGTCAAGTAATACGGATATTTATCATTTCCGCAATTTAAATATATACGAGTATATATCTTTTCAACCCACACTCCCAAATTCAATTCAATGAAAATCGCTTGGGTTTATCATTTCAACCCATAACGATTTTCTCCTATTCTAATGATCGTTCAGGTATGTATCATTTTAACCCATAGGGAATTCTATACTAACAGGGAACTTGCAGAGTGATAACATATATGATAATAATATAACAATCAGTAACAGGCATATATTATCAGTGATAAAATAACTGATAATGGTGTCAGATGTCACAGGTGAACAGATACAGATAATAGCATATATATAACAATGTAAATAACTGACAGCAGCATATTTCAATTGTCGTTTCAATTGAAATCAAATTTAATAATTATAAGAACGTTAATCATGAGTGATTGCTCACCTTTCGTGGCCAGAGAAGAACGAGAATGAGATGAGTTACGAATCCAAACACGAATTCCAAAACAAAGCTAGATTGGCACGAATTTGACGAACAGAGCTGATAGATAGGGATCAATAAGAAACAATCGGTTTGATAGAAACAGAAAATATATATATATATTATTATTTCTTTATTAAAAATCAACACAACAAATATTAGAACAAATATATATATGATTCAAACTTATTGTATTTAAAACTAATTTAGACCCAAGATATAAACAACTTAGATGAACTTATATATATACAAAATTATAGTTTAAAGTCTATATACATTTAAAAATAACCATATATGTAAATAGTTTAAAATCAATAGTTAATAAAAAAAATATACTATGCAGACTAATAATGGAACAAAACAAAATAGCTGAACAAATTAAACAAATGTACCCAGACTATATGTGAGTAGATTATATATCCCAAAATATCTATGCAACTTATAAACCTTATACAATATATATACAACAGAATATATAACTAACATACATTTTTCTGTCATATCATATATATACTAAAAAAACTATTCTATATATTATAATAAAACCGAGCTAGATAAGATTTATAATATTTATAAAACACATACAAGTAGATACGTAAAATCATAACCGTTAATAAAATAAATGAATATATATAGATATACACTATAACTAAAAGAAATACCAGACTCTACAAAGACATTTAGTGCTAACAAAAATAAAAGCAATATATATCGTACATATGAATCTATATATATAAAGCATATATATATATATAACTAAACTCAAAAGCTTAAATAGAAACTTATGTAAGAATATATATTTTTACAGAAAAATAAATAAACTGATGTAACTTTATATACTAAAACATATATACTATATAACAACAGATCAACCTAGAATACATACTTAATATATATATAACAACAACTTCCTTATAACATATAACCTATATATATACTACACAATTTATAAACCTGGACAACTTATATGCAACAGTATGTTATATATGATATCAAAACATGTTTCAGTCAAAGCATATTTCCTTCAAATATTAAAACAAGTTTCAGCAAACATATATATAGATTTACATATTTTTATACTTAAATATGTAAACACATGTAAATTATAAAACTCAACGGAATATATATATACCTGTAAGAAGAAAGAAGATGGAGCTCGGCGAGAAGACAGAGGAGGGAGTGACGGTGAACGGTCGGAGTGATGGGCTGGAAGATGTTGACGTGGTGACTGGGTTACGCCAGGTGGTGGGATGAGGCCAAGTCTCGGCTGGAAAGATAAGGAAGGTGGAAGGAGCACGAGTGGTGACTGGGCTCGGTGCACAGAGGAGAGGCGAAGGGGTTTGTGCGAGCTACAAGCAAAATGGAAAAGGAGATGTACAGCACGAAAAAAAAATGAAAGTAAATTGATGAAAATTTAGAGATTTGAAACAGTGGGAAAAGGAAAGTCATGAATTAAATTGTATAAAAGAGGTCAATGTCCATTAGATTAAACAGTGGATATATGAAGGGTCACAAGAAAACCAAGAGGCACAAAGCCGGTAGCGATACGGTTACCGCTTTCGCAGATTCCGCTGCGTACCGGACTTCAAAACACATAATTGAATATACCGCAGAGATCAGCATGATGAGACAATCAAAATGGTATATAGATATCAGTGGTACGACCATCCTATCAAAAGTCGATGTTCGGTACCGAAGATGCTGCTGAAAGGCCGAAAATAAGACAAACGGAGCAATAGCAGTCAAAATTTGATGAAACGAAATGTGACGTCTCACTCATAAGATGATTTACAAATTTTCTATAGAAAAATATTCAGGTTTGGAAAACATTTTATTATCAAATATTAACTAATTTAAATTGAAATAAAACTACACAACAAAAATAAACTTCCATATTATCAGATGAAAATTTACCATTTGCTATATTTAATTTGACGTATTCCAAATATAAATTTTTATTTTCAAATCCAATTATTTAAAATTTCACAAAATTTCAGTTAACTACGTTATTAAAACAGTTAAAATTTACGGGTCGTTACATTAATAGTTAAAGGGGCAACAGAAAATTTGGGTAAGTTCCAGCACTCTCTAAGATGAGGGTTTGATCCATGTTCATCAAGATACCTTATAGAGCCGTCTAATTAAGCCCCCGCGTTCGTTGCCTAGAAAAGAAAATTTGGTATGGTAAATCTGACGTAAACTAAGTAAAGGCACTCCACGATCTTAGTTCTATCTTCAATAAGCATCCAAATGGGGCAGTAAACTCTTCATATTTTATGGAAATTTGATTGGCTAAAATGGATTTTTGGAGCAGGGGTGCGAATTATTTATTCCTACAGTATTCTAAGAACTTGTGACATTTAAGAAAATTCATATATTTATCATTTGACACGTTTAAATCCTTGCATAGCCTTTCTCGTTCTTTGTTGATTCTTAAAATTTCTTCCCTGTTATTATCTAGTAAGATCTTAAAATAATTTCTATTTTTCTTTATATACTGGTAATTAAAATAAAAAATTTAAGACTCTATAAAATTAATTCAGAACAAGTGAATACGATTCGAAAAGTAATTTACCTAAGGAGGAGTTGTTGAGGATTTTGGCCTCGAAGATAGGACCTTCCTGATGCAAGATGACGACGGAACAAATTTATCTATGCCAAATGAAGTGGGACCATTAGATTGACTCTTAGAGGGTGTAGTATCTTTGACTCCATGCAACATTGGGAGAGCGGAAATCAGCAGCATGACCTTACTCGTTGGTAGCTCCTTATTAACTAGGACCAATATTTCTCGAATCAATGTCCTTGTCTTTTCCTGATGAGTCATCTTTAGTATGATCCTCGGCAACATTACTTTCACTATTATCATCGTAATCTTTATCCACATCATATTCTTCTCCCTCCTCATTCTCCAATTTATCATCATTCGACGAAAGGTCATCAAAAGTTAAGTATTTCTTAGGAATAATTAGGTCATCATCTTCGAACTCTGGTAAATCTCTAGGGATCTGATCTAGGATGATGTCAAACTTCCTATTATAGTTGATTCGCATAAAGCGAAGAGAAGGAAAATCCAAATTTGGACATCGATCAACATTGTCCTTACATGCTATAAATAAAGATGCCTCGAAATTTTGATCTTTCCAAAAGGAAAGGACTTTTAGTAAGAAGGAGGAGCTCTGGACTTAGCATTACGCAAAGAAGCTTTGAATTTTTGAGTAGAACATTCTTTTTGGATAATTTCTTCTCGAAGACAATCACTTTAGCCATATTCTCTCTAATATTGAAGGCTTCATGCCGAGTTTGCTCTCATGAGATGATGAAAGTTCATTTTCAAGAGTCTTTAGCCTCTCCTCTAAATCACGGGTCCTTTTTTTCCAAATCCAGTGAAGAGGCTATCTATTAATTTTCTACGGCTAAATTGTGTTGTCAGTTTGGAGATTTTTGATTTCATATTCCAAGGTCCTTTTCTTCTCGGACAAGGAAGAATTCAATGTTGACATGTCCGAAGAGAAAGTCGAAGAGGATTGCTGAAGAAGGGATAAATGATTTCTAATCTAAAAAAATGCAACTGCCAAAACCAAATTGTATATTAATTCGATATGTTAAGAAAAATATAAAGCATACTAGAATATATTGTTGTAAAGGTGAACATGAATACCCTTGAAAAATAAAGAGAGGGCCTAGTTGTCCCCAAGGAAGAAATAACAGCAGAGTGAAGGATATGCACAAATAATTCTCCAAACTTCGGAGGGGGTGAAGCTTCTGTACTAACACCTAGAAGTGGAACATTATGAAAAGGTTAAGAATCAAGGCCCAATTGTTGTTGTAAGAAAGCCAAAGAATCCTTTAGAGACAACTTTGTAATGTCAACAACTAGGCTTTAGGAGGGAAGAGTGGTAGGAATAGTGGTTGTAGCAACATCAAAAGTAGGAATAGTTATTGAAGCAAGGTTGTCTTCGCTAGGCTTTTATAAATGGGGCTCAGAAGAGATCTATTATGCACTAGCATACTTGTGCTTCCGAGGCTTGGCCGTTAAGAATGAGTCTCATATCGTAGTAGTAAGAGATGAAGGACCCACTTTGGAAAAAGGGGCAGTGGTGGTTCGCTAGAAACTCTAGGGGAAGATGAAAGATTTGAAGAATCCTTACTTGATGAGAGCTGGATAATTTAAACTTACATATGAAAATAATAATAAGTGTTAATAGTCAAATAAACAACAGAAGATAATCATTGTGTTTGAAATGAAATTAATAGGAGCAACATCAAAACCTGGTGAATAACTAGAACTATAAGAAGTTGATAGGGTTATTAACCGAAAGAGTATTAGTCTTCGTAGCAATAAGTTATGAGGAGCCATATTTATTCCTCTTTAAGAGGGAAGGCTCGCCTAAGACCCAATGGAATGGTTAGATTAGATAATATATCCTTTGCTTTTCTTCAGTGAGGAGTCTAAACCGACTCCTCGAATACTTAGAAGCATCTCTTAAATTATCAATCTTTGCCAATACTTTGGGATGAATCTCTTTCGAAACTGGATCTATGAAATAAAAAGTCATCATATAATTGCAACAGTACAGTAAATAAAATATGAAATTGAACCACATATTGAGAAGAAAAATGTTCCTAGAAATTTTAGGAGAGAAACATCTCAAAAAAATGAACTAGTGACTCCAGTCTTTAGTCTTATTGACGGAATCAAAAATCAGCCCCCTATCAGCAAATTAGAGGCAAAAAATAGAACCCTTTGGCTAGTATTTTACCGTCTGTAAGGTGTTGAGGGAACATAAAGTTGATGGGGTTAAGTCCTCCATCTTGAGCTCCTTGAGTAGCATATAGAAAGAGTGAATGTAGCTATAAGAATTCAGAGTGAGATGAATAGAAGCGGTCTTAAGGAAGGACAAAATCAGGGTTAATACCCTAAATGGTCGTGTTCACCAATAAAGAGCTGCAATCTTCCAAAACCCTACCACTCGAGCATCTTGCCAAGAGAAGCACATTCACACTCTCCTTGTCGACTAACTCCTCCCCTATAGCCAACAATAGCAAACCCTATTTAGGTTGTGATGTTGAGCAACTCCAATCGCAGCCGTTCACAACAAAATCCATATAGATTTGTAGATCCAGTCCATACGACTTCAAAGATCCTTGTTTTACAAATTTTCATGGAGCAAAATTTTTGATTTTGATTTTTGAATGTTGCTTCCATTTTCTTTTAGTTTACTGTAAAATAAAAATGTAAAAGAGAGAGGGAAAAAGGAGAAGTCGGAATTGTTGAATTGATTGAAGTGTTGAGTTTATGTTTATTTTGTAATTCCCGGCATCTCATTACACATAATTCTGTTTGCATACAAACCGCGAATGACTAAACAAAAATATGGTCACGTACAAAAATGCGACACGGTCTCAAAACAATAATAATATACACTGGTTAGCTTATACTGTAAAATTTCAAAAATACCAATGTTTGTCGAAAAATATGTCAAATCACAATTTAAATATTTTTCTAATTAAAAATTATGGAAAAAAATTATAAATTAAATTAAAAATACTACAATAAAAATCAAATCATTTTATTACAAACTGATTTTTTTGTTATTTATTCGAACTATTTATTATTGTGAATAAATTTACAATATGAGTTCACCATTATTATTTATTAATTAAAAGGAATTAAATAAGGCTATTAAATCCATTTAATTAATATTTAATTCAAAATTCAAGTATTTAAATAATCTATATATTTTAATATAAGTTATTTATATTTTTAAACAACAATTATTTAAATATTTAAAATTAATTAAATATTGAAAATTAAAACGATAAAATTCTGGATGTTACATTTTTCCCCCTTAAAAGAATTTCGTTGCCGAAATTCCCAATGGAAAAAATGTACCCAAACCCTTAAGGTTTAAAAATTATTGATTAAAATGAGTCATTAAACCTTTCAAGTCCTTTATGTTACAGAAAATTTTGGCAGCACTTCCTTTGTGTAGGTAGATCCGGAAAAACTACAACTCACCACACTGACCCAAATCAATCAAAGAAAATAAAAGCCAAGTGCAACATCTGGGGCATAAAATCATTAATTTAATCACCGGTTTCTAAATCTATTATATACCTCTTTTACGTTTGATTTTTATTATTCAAAGAAACTTACTATCTCGATATGGATGCAGATGTGCAAGAAATCAATTAGTAATCTATTGCATCCCTATACCTATATTGTACTTACATAATCCAAAAGAGAATCATGCTAACAAAAGAACAACAACCTAGCTTTGCAATAAAAGTACAGAGAATACTCTGTAGTAAAATACTGCGCATCAAATCTTTTCAATAAATTAATTTAGAACTAAATGACCAGGTTTTTATATTCAAAATATGTTTTCCACATTCCTCAAAAAGGAATATATATATATATATATATATATCAAAACTAGAATCAAACATGATAAGGAGGGGGCTCCTCCTATAGAGGCACAATATAATTCTAGAATCAAAACAATATGAAGCATCCAGTGGTATTCCGGTTCCTCCTAAAACAATAACTAGAGTAAACAAATACACCTTGCGAGTCTTCCAAATCGAAAAACTCCCGATCGCCCAAATTTAGTCATAACAAAATATTTGAAAAATCACTTCGCAATACTCTTCTCAAATATCCTAAAATAATAATACTTCACTAAAGTTTTCAAAATAATATTATTATTTCTTTTACAAATTCTTTTGAAATCACTTTTCAAAAGTACTAGGATTTAAGTCCTAATAAACAACAACATTAAAAACCGTAGTCTATAAAATCCCACCATCAATCAAATCAAATTTCATAAAGGAATAGACTAACACTTAACATTATATAAAATGTTTAATGACTCAAAAACAATATTTATAATTTTGCTAAGGTTCATAAACTTTCTCGATCGTCCAAGGACATAGATAATTTTCTATGCATACCATTACGCTCATCAGCCTTTGGTTATTGCTTGGAAGATTATCTAAGCTACCTTAGAACAAAATTGAAAGTCACTCCCCAAACTTTCCTAACCCACACAATATAGCAAACAAATATATTTAAGCTCATATGAAGTACATAAATCTTCCGTGCATAATATTTGATCCAACCACTTGCTCGAATACATAGACTATACTTCAGAACTAGTATCGTTCACTTGACCTCCCTAGTGCAGACTCCGATCAGGTTCCTTGATTAGAAACCTTCACTCTTCTTACATATCCATGTACTATGATAAAACCTCATTATCATATCGAGAATCTGAATCAAGTGTTCGCTAAAAAGAATCAAGTGAGAAATCCTTTTTCAAACTGGTGTGAATCACCCGAAGTTAGGTACTCGAATCCTAGATCAAGCATCATAGGAATAAAATGATCTACGTACAACTTACATACTTAATCCAATTGGTTTCTTAACTACACCAATCTCTTTTTGGACCACTTTCAATTTCATTTATAGTATTTCATTCAATACTAAAATTATATATGAATTTTTTCTCAAATTTCCACTTAAGTTTATAAACATTTTATAAAGACACATCTTTATAAAACATTAAATCTGAAAACTTACTCTGCTTTTATTTACTTGTATAATACTCTTCTACATCCTAAGAGTATATAAAAAATGTCAATTTTATTTTATTTATCTATTTTTATTTTTATTTTTAAAATTCAAATGGAGGCCCAAATAAATATGAGTTTTAAAACTGAGTCTACTACTTTGACCTCTTAATCTATCGGGTCTGGTAAGTAGCTAAGAAGAGTAGAACGTGGGTATTCAAACTCAGTCCCAAAGTCTACTTTCCTTAGACACTTATAAGGTAAAGATGTTTATTTAGTCGGCCCAATAACATCAAACAGTTTATGATATTTAGATGTTTAAACAATACCTATGGTTTTAATAAAATAATGCTTATTAAAACCTTCCTATCTGATTTAACTCATTTAAAAACTTAAGTTACATTATCTCTTTTTTATCCAAGAGTTAAAATTTTCATTTATCGAATTATCTATCAAAATACCTTTTATTTTAAATCAATTTCCTTTGAGGAAACTTAAGAACTAAATACACGGTTCTATTTCAAAATCCATTTTGAAATCGTACTACATATATTTCTACATATAAAATAACTTTAACACTTTATTTATTGACACTCACTTTGGGTTCGTTCGGATTCGAACTCATTTCGATCGCATAATGATAAAGAGAATAATTTACTAAGTGCACTTCAATGTTTGCTTAAGCAAACATTCAATCATCATTTAGAAGATTATTCAGATCACCACAGAACTAATCGAGATGTTTTCCTTAAACTATCCAAAGAAAATGTATCTTTCTTAAAAATTCTCTTTGAAATATTTATACTTATAAATATTTCTAAGTAATACTACCATTACTTTTCTCAAAATCCTTTTTGAAATCAATTCAAGTAATACCGGGATTTAAATTCTCAAAAACCCTTTATAAATCATATAAATCATTTTCTGCTCATATAAAATGTACATTTTAAAATCATCTTAAAATATAATAATTCTCTTTTACTATAATAAAGTTTTCTCAAATATTTATCCTCAAAATGTCTTGTGTTTCTATTTAGATTATATTAAACATCTTTTATCAAAAGTTTACTTTTAATTCAACATTATGAAAAGATGACTTTAACATAACATTTTCTTCAAACGCTTATAGTCAAATTGTGAAACTTAATTCACAAGGGGTTCATTTTTAAATCAAAGAAATAAATGCTCAAAAATAAGCTAAGCACAAATAATCGGCAATCAACAAATAACAGTCAATGCTCTTAAACTAACTGAGCATGACTAAACAAACAACAGTGATGATAAATAAATATTATCATTTTCAAACAAATAAACACAACAAGAACCAACTATGTTAATTTGAAAATTATTCCTTTATATATAAAATATATAATCCTATGTAAAATATTTCATTTACCGATTTTCAAAAAATCAATATCATGTCTGCTTGCTTTGTACAAGTGTTTAAAATCCTAATCAACACCGTGGCATCCTACATTTCGACCAGAATAAACCACCCAGTAGAACAATTAACACAATACATTTTCATAGAAATAAAAAATACGTTCTCATATATAATACTCTTAAATCATTTTAGGGTGTCACTTACCCTATCTCTAATGAGCCATGCCCTACCAAAGTCAATGCTCTCGCTTAACCTTCAGCTCTGATACCAAATGAAATGACCTGCCTTTTCGATCCTCGAAAGTCGGCACTCAATACATTCGCAGTATTTAAATGCCAAGCATCAAAGTGCCGGAGAGGCAGATTGTTAGGGTAAAAAGTAAAAGAAAACGAATGGGGGAAACAGAACACACAGTGGAATGACAACATATAATATGGCAAAGGTGGTAGAAACTATCACTCTAAAATGCATGGTATATCAGAGTTAAAAACAAACCTCATTAGCATGGATAGTTATAACTTCCTGACCTTTTAATTGCTGATGGGTTTATATATAATAATACAACAGAAACAAAAAAATACCACAACAGGTGAACCTCCAGCTCTACTCTATGAACTCCATGTCCAACCAATGACAACCTAAAAAAATACTCAATCTATTCTGAGCATTATAGTAAAATAACACGCATATCAGTCTAGAAAATCAGCATAAGAAAACTCAAGAAATATGGTGAACATATAATAATTTTATGAAATCACGCCGCTAAACATGGAACGGGTTTTTACCTCACAAGAACAACATCCATACACGAAAGGATGGAAACAATATAATTTAGATATCTCCTATACTCCAGACAAGGGCGATGTTATAGCCGATGCCCTGAGTAGGAAACATGAGATGTTAAGTCATATGATCTTAGAGTGGAGCACTTGGAGTTTATCTCTACATTTGATTTTCGACCTTCGTCGGACATCACTTCGGGATTGTTCATAGCTCTGGATGTGCAGCCTACACTTATGGACTGCATTTGGTCAAGTAAGAAGCATGATAAGGAGTCACTGAATATTCTCAAGAAGCTTAGTAATGGAGAGCAGTCAAGTCATCTAAGCTGCTATACCATCGACCCGAAGGAGTGGTTACGGAGAGATAGTAGATTATGTGTTCCACTTATTATGGATTTGATTGACGTGGTACAAGCCTATTCTTATCATTTTAGAATGACCTTTCATCGCAGCGGAGATAAAATGTACTGTGATATGAAGAGAGTTTTTTATTGGCCTAGTATGAAGAGGCATGTGGCAGAGTATGTGACCCGATGTATGACTTACTAAAGGGTAAAGGCAGAGCAGAATAGGCTAGGAGGATTGTTGCAGCCATTGGATATTCTACAGTGGAAGTTAGAGAGTGTTTCTATGGATTTCATCGATGGACTACCTAGGAGTAGGAGAGAGATGACCAAATGCACTCATTTTGTTCATGTTAGGAGTATGAGGACTGCTACGTCTTTGGCGACATTATACATGAGGGAGATAGGTTACATGGAGTTCCTTCTAGCATCATTAGTAACTGAGATTCGCTTTTCATCAACAAGTTTTGAAGGTGTCTTCGGGAGGCTTTAGGCACTAAGTTGAGTTTGAGTATCTCTTATCATCCACAGACTGATGGACAGACGGAGAGGGTGAATCAGGTATTGGAGGACTTACTTTAGATGTGTATCTTTGATTTTAGACGCTCTTGGGAGGATCACTTGCCATTAGTGGAGTTTACCTATAACAACAGCTATCAGGCAAGTATTGGGATGGCATCGTTTGAGGCGTTTTACGGTAGGCCTTGTACATCACTGTCTTGTTGGTGGGACACTACGGATAGGATTAATCTTGGACCAGATATAGTGAGGGAGACATCAAAGAAGGTAGACTTGATCCGTAGAAGGATGAAAACTGCGCAGGATAGGCAGAAGTCTTACAGTGACAAGAGACGAACAGAGTTGGAGTTCGTAGTGGGTGACATAGTTTTCGTGAAGGTCCCACTGCTTATGCATATCATGAGATTTGGTAATTCATGGAAGTTAGCACCAAGGTTTATAGTCCTTTTTCGATCACTGGTAGATAGTGAAGTCAGCTTATAGGGTGAAGCTTCCTGAGAAGTTAGCAGAAGTACAAAACATTTTCCATGTCTCACACTTGCAGAAGTGTCTACATGATACATCCACTTTAGTTGAGCCGAGTCAGCTGGAGGAGGTGGAAGTAGAGTGGGAGTCACTTGTTCATCGTGCACCCACTCGTATTGTTCAGCATGGTACAAACCGACTCTGCAATAAAGTCATCAAGCTTGTTAAGGTCTAGTGGGGAGACGACCAAATGGAGAGTACGTCGTAGCCCAAGAAGAAGATTCGAGTACCCATCCAGAACTCTTTTTTGGTACGTTTCCATTTAGTTAAATAAGTATAAAATACTTATATGTTTAAGTTCTAACTTAGCATATCCCTATAGGTAGGGATAATTGGATGTTAGGAATGATTGCGAACGTGTCAATATGACATGTTTTGGATTATGCTTACTAAAGGATGCATTGATCAGGTTGACCTTTACACACTTAGGCAAATATATTCTCGAGTTAGTTCACACTCACACCATCGCTTTTCTTATTTTATCGAGTTATATGTATATGGCTGTTGCATATGGATTGAATGGTTAAGCATATATATAGAACTACCCGTATATTTACATAGAATGTAGCATACATTTTGATATATGGCATGAGCACTTGCATTTCAGGAGGTCGACTAGATCAAGAGACTATCTAATTTTTGCATTAATACAATATTGTATGCATTCCATGCCTACAAGTATATATTACATTAGAATTTTGATTGCCAATAGTTGCTAGATGAGTAAATAATTGTGATTATTAACTTCCATATGTAAGAGTTGCATTTTTCCATCCTTAGAGGTTTCGGGGAGGAAATCCTATTAAGGGGGGGATGTACATCTCGCAAAAATTAACCTAAAATTTAATAAAAGGATTAAATTAAATATAACGAGGATAAAAATGGAATTTTCACAAACGTCCAAATTTGGATACAAAACTTGCATCATTGTGTTTGTAGCGATTATTTGGACAATTTTCATATATAAATTTTGTAATTGAAGCTCGTATGGAAAAGTTATTAACGTTTGAAGATTAGAAATTGAAAATAATTAATTATAAAATTTGGAAAGAAATATTTTAAATAAAGAAAGCTCTACTGGTCGACGTCCCAACTTGGACCGATCGACCCAACGCGGTTGGTCTCTCCAAATCAAGCGGTTAATCGGTCGAAGCGTTCAGGTTAGGGTTTCGGTTGGCCAAACGGCTGGATTTTATATAAAATAATCTAACGCCCGACGTCACTTCATGCCACTATAAATATAACCCTAAGCTGATCATAACAAACCTTTGTCTCTTTGAAAACTCAACCCTCTTCCTCCTCAAATCATTTGTCTTCAAAAACAAAATTAAAATTGAATTCAAAAGATTAAATGAGGAAGAATTAAATCAAATCAAGGGGAGTTCTACACCAAGCAGAGGAAATTCTAAGCGAATTAAAAAGGTGATAGCTTTCTAGAGATAAGGTTCATAATTAATATGATGATTTACATGTAAATTACGTTTTTTATACCCTATTTGATCCAAAACTGTTTAATTTAATGTTTATTTAATAACTGTAGTGGATTGGAAATTTTGGTAGTAATTTACCCATATAAACATGATCTCCATTTTAATCAAAATTTGGTTGAATAAAGGTTGATTTAGGTTAAACCCTATTGATTCTAAACTTAAGATAATTTGGTTTACTAAAACTGAATATGAAATTGTATATGAAGTTATAAATTGAAATTAAGAACATTGGAAATTGTAGATTTACATATTAGGATTTCCGTAATGAACAATTTGTAACTAATTGAGAACGAACGATGATTAAACCGGAAAAAAATTAAAATAGCTCCGACCGATCGAATGCTCACTAGAGCCGGTCGATGGCAAGCTGTCGACTGATTATCGGCTTACAGGCACAGTCTGAACCTCGCCTAAGGCATGTAACACCCCTAATTTTTATTTAACGTTATTCAGGACATTTAATTAGATAATAGAATAATGTAAATAATTAAGTAAAATGAGATTTAGGTAATTAATAAGGTCGTGCCTTAATAAACTAAGTAAAATTGTTATAAAGACTAAACATATAAGGGAATGAATGAGAGGGACAATTTAGGAATAGACCAAACATTTTGCCTTAAACCCTTCCCCATCATTCCATTCTCATTTTTATTATTCACAAAACAATCAAAGAAATAGAAAAGAGAGTCCGGCTATTAAACAAGCTAAGGGGAATCAAAATCAAGGGATCCAAGGAGAAGAAGCTTAGGGATTAAAAGCTACACAAAATCTCAACTCCAACCTTTTGATTTAAAAGGTGAATAATAAGTTTCCATCTCTATAGTTAATCTCGAACTTGGTTATAGGTAATACCTGAGTTAATTGTGATAAGTTATGACTTGATTGGTTGAGTTAATATTGTTTGGATAGAACAATATATTATTGGAATTTTATAATAATGTTTAATTGGGTTTTAGGGTTAAATCTGAACTTTTCATCCTCTAAATGACTTGAATTTTTGACATATGGTGTGAAACAATATTTTGGAGATGGGTTTTAAATTTTAAAAAAATTTAGATTTATTTGAATATTTTATGAATTTACCTAGTGAGGAAATAGTCTGAATTCGGATTTTAAATATTTAAAATAATTAAATATAGCTTTTGGACCCAAAATTTTTAAATGTTAAGGAGAAGGATATTCTCTAGTTTTTGTGAATTTTTAGGATTTTTCCCAAGTGGTTTCAATTTATTATGAATTTATCATGCTAGATAAGCATGTAAAAAGATTAATTAATTAAGGGTATTAATTAATTATTTTAAATATGTTCTGGAACTCGAAAATATAGGGCGGCGGATTTCTGAAAAGTTTTGGGTAAGAAGATTTTATTAACCAATAGAAATTTGACAAAGTGTAAAATTTGGTGAAAAGTATCTACTTTTAATAGAAATAAATCAGTTTGCGTGTTAATTACGATTGATGTCATACCACATGCACCTCTTGGAAGTCTGATGGCATGTCGCTTCTATAAAGGTCAATGTTGATAAAGGAGGAAGCGCATGATAGTTGCTTAAGTATTTATGGAATGGTTTCTTCGACATCGAAGTGGACAATAGCGGCAATAGGTAAGTGGCAGCATGACGTCTTCGTGATCCATTTAAGCATTTTAAAAGCTTTAATAGTCGACGTCGATGATGTCGCATATCTTCACTATTGTTTTAAATGATGTCACACCTTATCACTATGTTGTTTTCAAGACTAAGGCAGTGATGCCGCTTTTGTTGATTCGACCTTATAAGCGAAAAGGCATAATAGCCGAAGTTATTTAAATATATAAAGGTTTTATGACATCGACGAGGGTCTTGGGATCGATGGTGTTGATGCCCTTGGCCACGACATTGCACTTCATCTTTTGAATGCTGAAGAGGCTTGCTTTTATGTTTACCAAAAATGCTTTCACAAGGGGCGTAGAGGCCTATGTCTTAAGAGGGTCGAAGTCCTATATCTTCCGCGGTTAGCTATTTAATTTATAAAAATAAAAGGTTTGTTTTAATAATTGGATAGCCTATAGCTTATCAAACTCGACAACGTCATTTTGGCATAACTTTATACTTAAAAGGATTTAAGTTTGGTTTTACCTAGGGTAGAGGGTCGAGAAGGCATAGCGAGACATGAATGTTGCCTATCATCTTTGAGATGGAGAGCCTTGTGCTTACTCTTTCAACATTATCTTTAAGGATACCAATGTCGTTTTAAAATATGAATTTCGATGTTGTTCTATACCATAGTAATGAATGGCGAGGAGCCATATGCTATATGTTTTGACTTTACATTCTTAGGGACACCAATGTTAATTTAAATTATGATTTTGACACTATAATTGGGGATACTAATGAGTATAAACTTCGATATAAAACATCAGGGGATACCAATGTATGTTATTTTGAAATGTTAAATTATAAGAGGAAATAACCTAATTGGGGACAACGATAGATATGGGTTAAACATGTGAGTAACATGGATTAAAGAGAAACATATGGGTAACATGGATTAAAGACAAACATGTGGGTAACCTGAGTTAAATAGATACATGTGGGTAACATGAATTAAAAGGCTAAATGAAGGGTTCATAGTCATCCTAGAAAAACTATGGGATATGAGATGGATAGTCTACATCATGCAAGAGATGGATATTCTCTATGAGAATAATGAAGGGTTCATAGTTAACTAGGAAAACTATGGGATGTCTAATGGATAGTCCACATCATTTTAAGTACATGGAATATGTGTGATGGATAGTCCACAAAATTTTAAATGATTAAACCATATGTGATGGGTAGTCAATATGGTAAGGGATGGGTAATCCAAGTAATAAATACAGGTGAGATGGACAGGCCACATAATTCTGAATATGTTTAAATGTGAGGGGGGTAGTCCACATAATTATAAGATGGGTAGTTAGATTAAAATAAGATGGATAGTCAGTTCAAATTGTGACGGGTAGCCATTTGAAATTAAGATGGATAATCTAATGAATTGGGATGGGTAATCCAATATGTATTGCATGATTATATATGTTATTTTCTATATTCTAAACATTGTGGTTGTAGAAGCATAGTATATGGTTGTTATGTTTTGATAAGATACTAGTGAGGGGAAAACCCGTTTCGCTCAGCGATGTGGTCTCACTAAATATCAATTTTGTTCGAGATGGTAGATTATTATTCACGCTAGATTGTTGGCTGACTTAAGGTTTTTGTTTTTCCCCTTAATTTCTCAAGTACTCATTTGAGTAGGCCGGGAGTAAGGGCTTTTAGGTTCCAGTTAGACGAACAACCTTCCGGAGACGTGCGTGAGGCAATATAGCTATTAGAAGCTTTATCTATTTTCGTTGTGTAGTTTGGTTTTATCTATTTGGTTGTAATGGCAAAGTTATATAAATGCCAACTATCTGACTCTGATCAACCAAGGGGGCATCTTCATATGTCACTCTTAGAGTATTTTGTAACAATTATATTTTCTCTAAATATAGGATTATGAATGGGGATTATGAAATGAATATGAAATATCATTTGTGAAATGAGATATGAGGATTGCTATTAAACAGTGTTTGAAATTTTTTTTATATTCATGTGCATTTGATTATCGATATGATTAAAATAGCCGAATTTATCATCGAAAATTAACAACTATGGGTGACTACAGCACCCATAGTAGTTAGTTTTGGCCTCAGAATGAGGGATGGTACAAGTTGGTGTCAGAGCATAGGTTTATGATTAAAAGAGATTTAAACTTAAATAGTTTTTGGAAACATAATCCTAATGAATCAGAGGGTAAGATTGAGGTATAGGTTAACGCTATAGTAACATACTTGTATTTGTTATATATAAGTATCTATTCCATCTCTATTCTCCATCTCTCTTAGACCATTCTTTTGTATCTTACTAAAGCTCGTCTGTAGATTTACGAGAAAGAAAGATATGGAGGCAGGAAATGGAAGAGTGAATCTAGGTAGAGGAAGCACCACAACCAGTGGAAATGCTCGGTCCAACACCAGAAGAAACCAGGTCGATAGGCAAATGCTAATGTAGGTGCTAGAACCCCACCAGTGGATATGGGATCTATGTATCAGTTTTTCGTCAGTATAATGCAAGCTGGAGCAGCTGCAGAGGTAGCTGGAGGAAATATTGCTAATGTAGAAGGAGTTGATCCCATAGCGCCGGTTGGGAATAACTGTTCTAAGCCAAGTTAAGATTACACCAGTCTGGGTGGGAAGCCTTTTCTGGGGATTGAGGATGCAATAGAAGCTGAAAACTAGTTGTTGCACTGTAAAAGGATTTTTGCTAATTTGGGTCTGAATGATGAGCAGAAAAGGAGATTGGCTTCGAGATAGTTGCAAGGAGCCTCTTTATTCTAATGGAATGGAGTTACCATAGGACTGCCCGAGGAGGAGTTGACTTGGCTGGATTTTCAAAGAGATTCGAGGAAAGATTTTTGTTTGAAGTAGCCAAGTCAGCCTTGCTCAGGAAGTTTATGGAGTTGGAGCAAGGGTCAATATCAGTGTTGGAGTACTCTACTAAATTTGATGAGCTGTCCAAGTATGGATATGCTACTATTGACACAGTTATCAGGAGAATTGAGAAGTTTTTATGGGGTTTGAGGCTATAGATGCTAGGGCAACTATGCCATATCTCAAGGATCCATCGAATGTAGTGGTAGAGATGGCTGTTAGGAATAAAAAATGCTTTTGACCTTTGGGAAAGAGAAGTCGGTGGAGAACCAGAATTCTCGGAATAAGAAGTGGAAATTCTTTAAGAAGAAGGGAACTCGAAAATATGGGGCTGCCAAAAAGGGGAAAGCTGATATAGTTTGTTACAAGTGTGACAAGAAAGGGCACTATACTAATGAGTGTCGATCTGGTGAAGGTAAGGTGGTTGTGGGGAAGCGGAACGTGAAGTGCTTCAACTACGACCAGATGTGGCATTATAAGAATAAATGTCCATAAGGGGCCAGGATGGGAAAGGGAAAGGTCTTTGCTTTGGACCAATCATCATCTAAGCCAACAGTGGAGGAGAAAGGAAAAGCTGTGATGGGAGGTATGCTTTTGATCCATAGCATACTAGTTAAAGTATTGTTTGATATTACTGTATCATATTCTTTTATCTCTCAATGTTTGGTAGATAAATTAGATTCAAGACCACTATACCTTGTTACTTTCTTAAGGATAGCTAATGCAATAGGAGGGTACATAAATCTAGGGAAGAGATGTGACCATCTAGAGTTTGAGTTGTCGGGTTATTCCTTTGCCTGCAGTTTGTATGTATTTGATTTCATGGGTTTTGGGATTATTTTGGGTATGGACCGGTTGAGTAGATATGATGCTAGGATATTTTGCCAAGATACGAATTGAGGCATCCTGATAGTAGTGACCGAATAGTACACTCAGTTGAGAATATGAGTCCAGAAATTTGTGCTTTATTGGGTGCTACAAAAGTGGAAGACGAATTGAATCGGGTTTTAATTGTAAGGGAATTTGTAGATTGCTTTGAGCCGGTTACGGGACTACCACCGATACGAGCTATTAATTTTCGAATAGATCTTGTACCAGGAGATGAATTCGTAAGTAGAGCACCTAACAAGGTGACACCTACAGAGATGAAGGAGTTAAAGGCGCAGCTAGTGGATTTAGAAGGAAGGAGTTTTATTAGACCAAGCAGTTCGCCTTGGAGAGCGGCCGCGGTGTTCGTGAGGAAATCAAATAGGTCATTAAGGTTGTGCATCGATTATCGTAAGTTAAATGAAATGACGATAAAGAATCGATATCCTTTGCCAAGAATTGATAATTTATTTGATTAGTTGAGTGGAGCCAAAATATGTTCCCGGTTGGATTTGGCGATAAGGTTCCATCAATTGACAGTGGTGGAGGACAGTTTTCCATTGATGGCGTTTCGAATGAGGTATGGTTTGTATGAGTGGTTAGGGATGTCATTCGGCTATTGCGCCAGCTTTCTTTATGGATTTGATGAACTGGATTTTTCCAAAAGCACTTGGACAGATTCGTGTTGGTGTTCATTGACGACATTTTGATATATTCTAAAGATTAAAGAGATCATGAGATTCATCTTAGAATAGTGCTTAAGACGTTGAGGAAGCATCAACTGAAAGCGAAGTTTTTGAAGTGTCATTTTTGGAAAAAAGAAGTGAAGTTTCTTGGTCATGTAGTTTCAGAGAAAAGGTTGTCAGTTGATCCAACTAAGATTGAAGCTGTTAACAGTTGGAAATGACCCGAGACGGTAACCAAGATAAGAAGTTTTCTTGGATTAGCTGGCTATTAATCGAAGATTTATCAAGGATTTCTCGCGGATAGTAGCGCTTTTGACTAAACTAATCAAGAAGGACGTGAAGTTTAATTGGTCTAATAGATGTGAGGAAGCATCCCTTAAGTTGAAGCAATTGTTGACCAATGCACCCGTGTTAGCTGTTTCGGATGGGAATCAAGATTTATTGGTGTATACAGATGCATGTGAAACTGGATTAGGAGCTGTGTTGATGTAGAAGGGTAAAGTTATTGCCTATGCTTCACCGCAGCTCAAGCCACATGAAGTTAGATATCCAACTCATGATTTGGAGTTGGCAGTAGTGAATTTCGCATTGAAAGTATGGAGACACTACCTCTTAGGAGAACGATTCGAGTTATATACGGATCATAAGTCTTTGAAGTATTTATTCTCTTAGAAAGAGTTGAATATGAGACAGCAGAGGTGGATGGAATTTTTAGCAGCTTATGATTTTGGTATTGAGTATACACCATGGAAAGGAATTAAAGTTATAGACGCCCTTAGCAGGAAACATCAAAATGTGGCGTTAGTTATGTTGGCAGAGTGGAGGGATCTGGAGGCATTGACTACATATAGTGTGCAGTTAAGATCGACTGCTAGTTCTAGTCAAAATACAGCCATGTTATTATACTAGGAAGTTCGACCAGTATTAATCGAAAGGATTGCTTCTAAGCATAGAGATGATCCATTGTTAGCCGAGAAGATTAGAAGACCAGAAAGTGGAACTGAGATTGATGATCTAAAAGATTTTAGTATTGACCAGAAGGGATGGTTGAGAAAGAAGGGACGATTGTGTGTTCGGAACATTAGAGACCTAAGGAGAGAAGTTCTTAGGGAATGTCATTGACCGAAGTTTGCAATTCATCCTAGAGGAACCAAGTTGTATCAAGATATGAAGAGAAGCTTCTTCTGAGAAGGTATGAAAATGGATGTAGGCTTGTGGGTAAAGTAGTGTGCAAATTTCCAACAAGTAAAAGCACATCAGAAGCCAAGTGGATTGCTTCAGGCTTTAGATATACCAGATTGGAAGTGGGATTTGATATCCATGGATTTTATTGACGGATTGCCAAGGTCAAACAGGGAAATGAAAGTATATGGGTTAAGGTAGATAGATTGACTAAGAGTGCCCATTTCATTCCTGTTAAGTCTACCCGAATGGCACCTATATTGGCTACGTTGTTTATGAAGAATATAGTTAGACTGCATGAGAATCCTAGTAGTATAATCAGTGATAGGGATGCATTATTCGCTAGTGAATTATAGAAGAGTCTACAGGAAGTGTTAGGTACCAAGCTTAAGATGTGTATCGCTTATCACCCTCAGATAGACAAGCAGACAGAGAGAGTCAATAAGGTACTTGAGGATTTGTTGAGAGTTTGTGCACTGGATTTTAGTGGGTCATAGGAAGACCATTTGCATTTTATTGAGTTTTCCTATAACGACAGTTATCAGGTTAGTATAAGAATGGCGCATTTTGAAGCATTGTATAGAAGGCCATGCAAATCACTAGCATGTTGGTTGGAGACCAGAGACAGATCGATCCTTGGTCCAGAGATGGTGAGAGAAGCCACAGAGAAGATTGAGTTAATCTGGGACAAAATGAGAGAAGCTCGGTCTAGGTAAAAAAGTTATGCAAATAAGAGGTGTAAGGATCTAGAGTTCTCAGTTGGAGACCGTGTTATTATTAAGTATCACCGATGAAGGTTGTGGTATGTTTTGGAAAGTCAGGGAACCTGGCACCGAGATATGTTGGACCATTCCCAATTATAGAGAGGATCGAAAAGCACACGTATCGTGTAGAGTAACCGGGCAGTTTGGCAGGTTTCCATAATTTATTTCATGTTTCTCATCTTTGAAAGTTTGTGCATGATCCAGAAACTACTATTGCTCCGACGACATTAGAAGATTTAGTACTAGAGCCGGATCTAACTTCTGTTAAGGAACCATTTCGAGTTGTAGCAAGAGATAAGAAGAAGTTAAGGAACAAGACGGTCAAGTTGGTGAAAGTTCAATGGAGCGATAACGAGAAAGACTGTACTTGGGAGACAGAGGACATGATTAGGGATACTTATCCAAAGCTGTTATGAGAGTAGTTTTATATTTGCTGAAAATAGACTTTATAGCTGGTTGGATATACTATCATTGTTTGCATGTTTGATATGCTTGTTAAGTAGTTCTTACTAAATTTCGAGGATGAAATTCTTTAAAAGAGGAGCATGTAACACCCCTAATTTTTGTTTAACGTTATTCAGGACATTTAATTAGCTAATATAATATTGTAAATAATTAAGTAAAATTAGATTTAGGTAATTAATAAGGTCGTGCCTTAATAAACTAAGTAAAATTGTCTTAAAGACTAAACATATAAGGGAATGAAGGAGAGTGGCAATTTAGAAATAGACCAAACCTTTTCCCTTAAACCATTTCCCCTCATTCCATTCTAATTTCTATCATTTAAAAAACAATCAAATAAATAGAAAATAGGGGCCGGCCACTAAACGAGCTAAGAGGAATCAAAATCAAGGGATCCAAGGGGAAGAAGCTTAGGGATTAAAAGCTACAACAAATCTCAACTCCAACCTTTTGATTTAAAAGGTGAATAATAAGTTTCCATCTCTATAGTTAATCTCAAACTCAGTTATGGGTAATACCCGAGTTAATTTTGATAAGTTATGACTTGATTGGTTGAGTTAATATTGTTTGGATAGAACAATATATTATTGGAATTTTATAATAATTGTTTAATCAGGTTTTAGGGTTAAATCCAAAGTTTTCATCCTCTAAATGACTTGAATTTTTGATATATGGTGTGAAACAATATTTTGGAGATGGGTTTTAAATTCTAAAATTTTCTGAACTTATTTGAATATTTTATGAATTTACCTAGTGAGGAAATGGGCTAAATTCGGATTTTAAATATTTAAAATAATTAAATATAGCTTTTGGCTCCAAAAGTTTTATATATCAAAGAGGAGGATATTCTCTAGTTTCTATGAATTTTTGGGACTTTTCCCAAGCGATTTCAATTTATTATGAATTTATCATGCTAGATAAGCATATAAAAGGATAATTAATTAAGGGTGTTAATTAATTATTATAAATATGTTTTGGAACTTGAAAATATAGGGCGGTATATTTTTGAAAATTTTTGGGTAAGGTGATTTTATTAACCAATAGAAATTTGACAAAGTGTAAGATTTGGTGAAAAGCATTTACTTTTAATAGAAATAAACCAGTTTTCGTGTTAATTACGATTGATGCCATGCCACATGCACCTCTTTGAGTCTGATGGGATGCCGCTTCTATGAACGACGTTGATGAAGGAGGAAGCGCATGATAGATGCTTAAGTATCTATGGAGTGGTTTCTTCGACATCGAAGTGGACAATAACGGCAATAGATAAGTAGTGGCATGACATCTTCGTGATCCATTTAAGCATTTTAAAAGTTTTAATAGTCGACGTCGATGATGTCGCATATCTTTACCATTGTTTTAAATGATGCTGCACCTAATCACTACGTTGTTTTCAAGACTAAGGCAGTGATTCCACTTTTATTGATGACCTTATAAGCGAAAAGGCATAATAGCCGAAGTGATTTAAATATATAAAGGTTTTATAACATCGACGAGGGTCTTGGGATTTATGGTGTCGATGCCCTTGGCCACGACATCGCACTTCATCTTTTGAATGCCGAAAAGGCTTGCTTTTATGTTACCCAAAACTGCTTTCACAAGGGACGAAGAGGCCTATATTTTAAGTGGGTCGAAGACCTTATATCTTTGGCGGTTAGTCATTTAACTTATAAAAATTAAAGCTTTGTTTTAATAGGTGGATAACCTATAGCTTATGAAACTCAAAAGCATCATTTCAGCATGACTTTATACTTAAAAGGATTTAAGTTTTTTTTTACCTTGGGTATAGGGTCGGTGAGGCATAGCACAACATCACAGTCGCCTATTTTCATTAAGGCCGAGAGCCTTGTGCTTTATATTTCGACGATGTCCTTGGGGACATCAATGTCGTTTTAGATTATGAACTTCGATATTGTTATATACTAAAGTAATGAATGATAAGGAGCCATAGTTGTATGTTTTGACTTTAAATTCTTGGGGACACCAATGTTAATTAAATTATGATTTCGACACTATCACTGGGGATACCAATGAGTATAAACTTCAGCATGGAACATTAGGAGATACCAATGTATGTCACTTTGAAATGTTAAATTATAAGAGGAAATAACCTAACTGGGGACACTAACAGATATGGGTTAAACATGTGGGTAACATGGATTAAAGAGAAACATGCAGGTAACATGAGTTAAATAGATACATGTGGCCAAGTATCTAACTCTGACCAACCAATTGGGCATCTTTATATGTCGCTCTTGGAGTATTTTGTAATAATTATATTTTCTCTAAACGTGGTATTACGAATGGGGATTATGAAATGAATATGAAATATCATTTGCGAAATGAGATATGAAAATTTGATATTAAACAATGTTTGAAATTTTTTCATATTCACGTGCTTTCGATTATTGATATGATTAACCTAGCCGTATTTTGTCATCTAGAATTAACAACTATGGATGACTGCAATATCCGTAGCAGTTAGTTTTGGGCCTCGGGATGGGGGATGTTACAAACTCATTCACCAAACTTTTGTCTAACCCACTCCTTTCCTTTCCACACCCCCCTCCACAACCACAGGAGGATAGGGCATTAGGTAATTAGCCCACGATCTAGTACGTGGAGAGGTGAGCTTGGCGTTGGCATTTCTTATTTCTTTTCATTACTCTCCATGTAACTATTTATCTTGCTTATTCTTTATCAGACTATGTGTTGTACTTTTGTAAACTCTGGATTATGACTACGTATGTTTTGAGACTTTGTTTTCTGGGATATTTTCTAAGATGATTATTTTATGTATTTATATTTCCTGCCTTCTGTTGTGAGATCTGAAAGTGTAGAATGTCTTAGCTTTTATTCTTATATTTCTAGTCTCTGTAATATTTAAAAACCCGATAGCTTGTACTTCTTATCATGACGCGAGTCCGAAATTCACCTTAGACTTTGGATCGGTGTGTCTGGAGGTGTGGATTGTCACAATATTCCATACTTGTGTTGCACCCACATTATAGTATGAGGTTAGACTAGAAAGGGTCGTTGGTCTACAGTTGGAGATAAATTATGGAGCTAGGATGGAAGAGTCGTTGGCTTACATTTAGTGGTATACTTGGAAAGGTATGGTTAGAAAATACGTAAGACATAATACTCATCTAAATGATACTACCCAAATACTATTATGGTAAGACTTGATATTTTCATTCACTAGACATTGTTGTTCTGACTCCCATCTCATTACAACCCACAGGTTAGGGGGAAACGATGCTAACAGTAAAGTGTGAAGGAGGTTGTGAATACTGTTGGCAGTATAGCTATTTATTTATGTTTATGGTTTATTTTGATGTACCCAGATTTTAGACTTGTTGATGTTCTACTTTGAGACGTTGTGTTATGGATATTTCATATATTTATATTTTTAGGATTTGGAAATTTTGAATGGGTATTTATTTTATTATTATATTTTACCCCTTCTGCTGTGAGATTCAAAACGCATAGATAGATAGCTCTGTATATTATTTATTTAATCAATTTTACCAACCAATAGCCAGCTTCTAAGGTTCAATTGGGCTTTTATGGGGTCGAAAATTAGGACCATTTTGAAGAGGGTTGTTGCACAACAAGTCATAAAAATTAGGTAAATGGTGAATAGGAAAATGTTTAAAGAAAAAAGCCATACTAGGGGAAGCAAAGGTTTCAGATATATCTGGACAAAACATTTGACAAAAAAGAACTAATTGCCTTAATCCTTTGCCTTGTTTATACGATTAGTAATGATGACATTGCTAGATGGACAAAGACAGTAGACAGTGTTGGTTGGTTGCTTCTTAACTTTTATAATATTGGTAAGTGAACATAAAATCTTTCTAATTTGGTCTTTCAATTCCAATTCTTCAAATAGGATGTGGAGGGAATAAATGTAACTATAGAAGTTTGGGGTAAGCTGAATTAGAGAAATCTTCAAGAAAGAGAGAATACTAGAAATAACAGGATTGAAGTGAAGGTAGCAAGAATGTCATATGTGGACTGGGGTAAATGAAAAATATCCTTTAGAAAGTTGATTCTTTCTATCTGAAGGGCTTGGAACCTTGGTATCAATTCTAGTGATACCAAAATAATGAATGGAATTAATTTCTTCCCATTTATAATTAAAGATTGCTAGTTGGCATAGGCTATTCCTTCTGAATGACTAAGGATCCTTGTAAATTTTGATGATCTGAGAGAGTCTTTTGAAGTAACCTTCTTAATGTTGACCATGATTCCTAAATAAGTATCAAAATAATAGTTAAGAAACGCTTAAACTATTCACACAATAAGAAGAAGAAACAAAATAAAAGTGCTTGTGAAACTATGAACATCTAGTTTTAAGAAGAATAAACAAAGTTAATTGAACTTGCCAAAAATATAGCAATCGCATGTTTAAAAAGGAGCTATCACATGTCTAAAGTAGCTATCGCATGTCTAAAAAGATAGTTATCGCATGTATAAAAAGATAACTATCGCATGTCCAAACAGATAGTTATTGCAAGTCTAAAAGGATAACTATCACATGTCTAAAAGATAGGTACCGCATGTCTAAAAGTAGCTATCATATATATAAAAAATGGACTATTGTATGTCTAGAAAGCAAGTATCGCACATTTAGAAATGGTTATCAGATTTTTAGAAACGAAGTCACGATTAACGAGGCTCTAAATTAAACTACTGGGTCTGATTTCGGGTTCAAATATCCATATCCATCAATAATTTAGTTCACACAAAAAAATTCAAGTTTTAAGATCTAAATTGATCTTACTTTAAAAATGGTGAATTTCGTCATCTTTTTGGCCAAAAATATAAAGCCACAATCACAAGAAAAGTTACAGGGTAAATTATATATACTAAATAAATTAATCCAAGATCATAAATCGCATAGTAAACAAGCAATACTTAGAAGGGAGTGTAATTTAATTAAACTGTGCTAGCAAGAGAATCATAAAATCGAAGATTTTGAAGGTGGAAAGGAAGAAATTTCTTAGTATTATAAGGAATGATAAAAATGAGTTTAAGAAGAAGATAAGTATTTAAAGAGAGATTTGGGGCTGAAAACATGGTCGTTGATGAAAAAGTAAGGTGATCGAATAGGCAAGATGACAGATCTAAAGGAACACCAAGAGTTTATGTGGAAAAGTGTCTAAGCAGGAAACATAAAATGTAACCAAAACAAAAAGGCGATAATGAAGTGAAAACTTATATAATGAGAAAGAAGGAAAAGAATTTTCCTTATACATAAGTATAAAGAAAATACTTTTTCGAAGGGCAAATGTTATTCCCAAATTTTTTTAGCTTGATAGGATTTGGCATTGGAGTCTACAAACAAAGGTAATCGCAATTCCAAACTAAAAGCTATTGTAAGTCTAATGTAAGGAATATCGATGATCTAAAGCTATCGTAACTCAATAGCAAAAGCTACCGCAAGTCTAAAGTAAGGGCTATTAAATATCTAAAGCTATCGCAACTTTAAAGGGAAAACTATCGTGAGTCTAAAGAAAAAGTTTTCATTGTCGCATTTCTGAACAGAAGGCTGTCGCATGTCTAAAGAGAAGGCTACATGTCTAAAAAGAAGGCTATCATGAGTATAGAGGAAAGGCTATTGCATGTCTAAAGAGAAGGCTATCATTAGTCTAAAGAAAAGGATATTGTTGGACTAAAGAAAAGGTTTGCGCATGTGTAAAGAGAAGGCTATCACATGTTTAAAATGAAAACTATCATGAGTGCAAAGCGAAGGCAATCACATGTCTAAAGAAAAGTCTATCGTAAGTCAAAAAAATGATGTCGCGTGTCTAAAAAGAAGGCTATCGCATGTCTAAATAGAAGGTTATCACATGTCTAATGAGAATGCTATCTTGAACTAAAGAAAAGGCTATTGCAAGTTTGAAGTGAAGGATATAGTAGATTTAACAAAAAGCTATTGAAGCTTTAAAGAAGTGGCTATAACATGCTTAAAGTAGTGGCTATTGAATAACTAAGATAAGACTATCATAAGCTAAAGGAGAGTGATATCGCAAGTCTACAAATAAAGGATATTGAAGGTCTAACAAATGCCATCGAACCTCTAACAAAATGCTATCAAAATAATGAAAACTAATGAAATTATCTATGTGCCAGTTCCCTATTAGTCCAAATGTGCCATGTCAGCATGAAAATGAGGAAAATGAGTAACTTTTGTAAGAAGTGCCACGTTTCATGTCGATAGCATGCTATGTCATCGGTTAGCCAAGATGATCTCGGTCGTCCAAAATTGCACCCGCAACATGTCAAAGATCCAATGATGTTGTTGATATATTTCTTGTCAACCTTAGAATTATGGTTTATGAAGTATATTGGCTAAGGTAATTTACTAAAACCGTGATTAAAGAAATGGAAAATGAAGAGATTACAAGTTGCAATGCAAGTAAGGTAAAATACACAAGGTTTATAGTGGTTCAATCTTGATGAAGATCTAAGTCCACTAAATTTAATGATTTTATTTTGTATATTAGGTTACTAGAGCTTGATACAAGAGAAAATGTTTTTTGCAAATGATGAAAATTTGATCCTTGTACATGTGCATGCAAAACTATATTTATAGCAGTTGAACTCCAGTTCGAATGGCTTAGATTGATGCGTCGAGCCCTAGGAATCCACATGACCATTAATGAAGCTATATGGTTCAGATGCAAGCAAGCTAGGATGCCAGGTGGAGTGAGTGGCTAGGATGATGGCCAGTTGGCAGTCTGTACAAAGGCATGTTGTTATTAGAAAGGTGGAATGGGGACAAAGTGATGTTGTTAAACAATGACGTCAATGCCATGTGGATAGTGAAGGAAAAGGGTTGGTAGTTGCACAGTGATGCTTTTATCAAATAAACAATGTTGTTTTATGTTGATCTTGTCAACGGAGCAATCCAAAGTCTTTGCTTCTTTATGTAAGGGCACATAGGCGCTTTTGCCATAGGACTGCCGAGTCGGGATAAAACAACGTGGTTTAGAGTAGACCGGTTTTCAAGGGATATGCGGGCAGGTAGCATCGAGGGGTTTGGTACGACAAGTGGAGGTAAGGACTTCTTATTATGGATAAGCTGTCTGATGATGAGGCGTGTTGATGTTGTGTACGATGCTTAAAACCTTCCATTGATAGTGGTAATTTGTCGAGCCGCTATATAGACTAATAAAATGAGGCGCGCCTATTAAATGAGCCAATGTATGAGGCATTTACCTAAGTGGTGGGCCGGGTCGAAAGGCTCAAGGAAAGATGATGTAGGGTGAGGGTGGTAGATGCTTTAATGGGTCGGCCCAATACCATTTCGAGAAAATCGAGCAATATGGCGCTAGAAGGAGGGCTCTGTTGGCCGTAAAGATTTTCTTCAACATCTTCGATAGTCAATCATTCCAAGTTGCATCCATCTTAGCCTTATTTACCTTATGAACCTCAGCAGTTATGCAACACTGATGTTGGAGAAGCAACCCCTGTAGGTCCCCGATGTAATGCCCAATAATTTTACGTAATTAAATAATTAAATTAATAAGGCAAAATCGTAATTTTATGTAAAGGGAAAAATAGTAATTTTTAAGGAGTTGGAATTAGGCTTTGAGACCTATTCCATTACGTTCAGAATGTCGTTTATGGTCAAAAAACATATATAACTTATTGAATTTTGTTAAACGGGCTAGAAACTAGAAGAAGTCAAACCCAATGGCATTTTTGTAATATATTAGGTATGAATTTCAGCCCAAATATTAATATTTTTAGCCTATAAAATATAGATCTCTAACTCCATTTATTTTCCTTTAAATATCTCACCTCCACTTATAAAACTCTAGCTCCAAAATCAACTGCAATCCTCCAAATTAAATAAATCAACATATGAAATCCGACATCGCGAATAGAGCTAAGTAAATAAATCAACACTATCATGAATTGGAGTTTTGAAGGCATAAGAATTCTGGATAGCGAAGGAGACGAAGGGTCTACATAAAATCATAGATGTTGCACAATTAATCAATGAGTAGGATTCATCTTATTTATGTATATATTGATAATACATAGTAATTCACCCCTTATGGTCTTAAACCAAATTATAAATGATGCAATTGATAACTAAAAGGTGATTTTTTTTCATATACACGTGATTAGGATGTAGTATGTCATGGATAGATGATTAAAAAATGAATTTCTATCGATTGTAATTAGCTAAAGCTAATCACTCCTTAATTTAAAAGTATGAAATACAAAATTTTCCAAACTAGGTATATTATATGCCAAAATTATGGTTCTCGACGATGCGAATCCACTTGTGGTGTTCATTCGACGATTGGATGTACGGATAGACTATAAAATGTGTCGAAAGTTTGGTGAATGTGGATCGTCTATTTGGGTTCAATGGTGAAACGGCAGCAATAGGACAATCAGAGGGTATGGACGTATTAGGGAGGTCAAGGAGGTCTCCACACCAGTCTTCGATCATCAGAGATCAGCATGAGGCAGTGGTAAAATGTTTTAGGTCATCGGGTTTGTAATTCCGGCAGAGGCTACCGCAGGCGACCGAACAGAGGTAGGTAGGCACAGCTTGGCGAAGTGGAGGTGAAGCTGTGCTTGGATTGATGAACGTGGCTCTATGGCGACGGTGGTGACGACTTGAAGGTGGCAGCTAGATGCGATGTCAAGGTTTTTTGAGTACTATAGCGCTGAATAATAACAATAAATAAATTATAATAATCACTAAACTACAAATTAAATAATTACCATATTGCCCCTAACTTTAAACGTTTATAATTTCGCATATGGACTCTGTTTCTCGTTTGGTTCGTGGCATCAAGACTGCATCGAGATGAGAAATGTTTTGGTATGTTATTTTCATTGTTTTGAGATACTTTAGAATTATTTTAGTAGATCCATTATATAGGGAGGTTCTACTAGGGTATCTTGGTACACGTATGGGGAAATCGATCCTAGGCTATATTAGTGGTATATGGCGACGACGGGTTGTTGCTTGATCTAGTAGCTTCATAAGCGATGGGGCAATGATGAATTTTGGGCTTGATCCCTATTGTGTCGCAGACCGTTATGCAAATGACTGGCTTGGACTTGATCTTAATATATGATACTCTGAGGAGCCGAGTCATCAATATACGATAGTCCAAGGAGCTGAGTCCTCAATATACGATAGTATAGGGAGTCGAGTCCTCAATATACGATAGTCCAAGGAGCAGAGTTCTTGGTGTTTAATATGGCATCATGATACGGTTAGAGGAGCTAAGTCCTTAATATACAATTTGACGATAGCGGGTTAAGACTTAGGGTCAATCTTGGGCATATGAATATGCATGGGATAGATTTTATTGAGACCTTAGCATATGATTCACTATAGTATTATATTTCGTTTAGCTGACTTGTTGGTTTGCGGATGACACATGTTAAGGTATGATTTTTGAGCACAAGTGTGGTGTTACTAGCTAATTAGTATTATACACTTATATGATGTGTTTCACTCACCAGATGTATGTCTTACCCCCTCTATCATTTTCTTCTTTTTAGTTATACTTTGATAGGTTGATAGAGAGGAATGGTGGTGGCTTAGAGGATGATGGTGCGGTAGGAATGTGCATTTCTATATCTATCAGCTTTCTGCTATTTATTTTATATTAGTTATTCCTAGACATTTGACTACATTCCATTGACGATATAAAAGAAGTTGTGTTTGGGGCTTATTTGGTATTACACTGTTTTATTTGTCTGGGATTGTTTTATTGATTATTGTATTGTATTCCTTATATTGTGAGTTTCATATAGTGTAGAATATTATTAGATTGATCTGTGATCTATTATATAATTTACTCAGAAATGATCTGACATCTGTGAGGTCTACAACGCCAGTTCCACTTTTAGCGGGTGTTGGGACATGGTAGACAGTGGGTTATTTCATTTGGTATCAGAGCTTAGGTTAGGCGATCCCTACTAAGTTAGGGCGTATAAGAGAGCATGTTTGTAATTTTTCTATTATTAATATATCATATATATGCACACACATGTGCGCCACACCCTACATGTTTTGACTCGTAAAGGCAGTTGCTGGCTCATCCCTTATAGAAGCAAACAACTATGAGTTAAATAAATGTTAAGATTTAAACCACTTTTGGGGTGAAAAATAATTTCATCATATTTGTTATAATTTACTCTATAAAGGCTTGCTAATGGAGGGTGTCTATGCCAACTAGCGTAAAGTAAATTATGGGACTAAAGATGACTAATAAGAAGAGTCGTGCCCTTGAGTCCATAGAAAATATGTGTGATGTTGATAAGGCGTAATGGAGGTACTTGAAGCATGATTGATAACATGACCTAGTTTGGCTTGTGTAAGTTATGTTATCTAATCTAATTAAAGTATTTAAATTATTCGAAAAAATTTTCTAAAAATTTAAAAACATCGGTGTTTGGTATTTTTGGAGAAATGTAGAAGTTGAATTTTGTTTAATGTATTGAACTAATAACCCCTTAATTAAGCTTCAAAATAAGAAAATTTAATGAGAAGTAATTTTCCAAATGGATTTTAAAGGTTTTATCTTTTGTTAAAAAGTTTAGTGTATGTTATGTTGTTATACTTATATTTTGATGTGTATTTGCTTTTGACAAAGAAACTTTTGAACATAAATTAAAAAGTAAGTAAAATGCATATTTTGAATGTTTTTTATTTTATCAATAATTTTTTCCCACTTTGAGAAAAAATATTACATCTTCTTTACACTTTTGTGAAAATTTCTTATTTATAAAAGTAAAGTTTAAAAGATACATTTTACATGCCTATTTCTCTAAGTTAAATTGAACCATCTTAGATAGAATTTAAATTGAAAAGGAAAAAAAGAGTTTAAAATTTTATTATTTTAAAATCGTGGAATATCTCTATTTTAATATGTACATATTTTCGAATGGAAATTGAAGTGTTTGTGATATAAACTTTTGAAACTACGCATTAATAAATAATTTAAAATTTTGGAAATTATTTCAGGACTCGATATGAAAATAGTTAGTAGCCAAAACTGAATTTAATTTATATACATAATGTATTATTTAAAGGTGTTAAAATTTCACCGACTATTGATAAAATGAGGTATACACATATTATAAAATAGCCATAAATATATGAAATAATGATGCAAAAATGAAGTATCGGAATTTCAGAAAATAACTGAAGTTATTTCAAATCGAGTTATATTTTGTGGAATTAATATTGAATTGGTAAAAATATGAAGAATTGAGTTTTAGAGGTTAAATGTTTTTAGGCAACGATACTTTTAAGAATTGTTGAAAAGAAATTAGCTTTGGAAATTGAAATTTATTTTAATTGTTTTATAAGGAGACCCACGAATAGGTATGAAATGATTAAACTAAAATAAATTTAGGTTATGATTTTCTATGAAATGATTTAATATGAAATGTCTAAAGTAAAACTTTTTGAAAATTTGTTTAAGTAGAATTTGAAGAATTTATTTTGAGAAAAAAATATGTGATGATCGAAATTAAACGTTGGTTGAAGTTAATAAAGTATTTTATGGTTTTCATATCTTACTAGTTTTGTAAAGAATAAGATTAGAGATCAACGATCTTGATTTAGAAACTGAATTAAAAAATCACTGATATTTTTTAATTGAAATTTGATTAAAGCTAGAAAAGAATTATATAGCCTATAAAGTTTGAATTGATTATGGTGAACTAAGTAGGATAATCAATATGCCAATATGCTAAGGACTTATTAGAAATGAGTGTTATGGATTTGTGATTTAGGAATTTGTATTGAAATTTAGTGAGGGTATTATTTATAAATTGTGAAAAAATTCTGAAACAATAACAAAAAAATCTATCTTGAATCGATAATTTACTATTGTTTATAAAGTAAGGTGAAATTTAAACAAATAATATGATTTTTGGAAGACTGTCTAAATTTTTAGCAAATAATAATATGATTGTTTTATGGAGTTTATGAAATATATTATTATTATTTGAGTAATAAGAATAATAGGTATTTTGAGAATAATAATAATAAGAGATATTTTTCATGAATATTTTTGGATTAAACTATTACTATTTTTGATATAAATGACACTAAAATGGATTTTTGGGAGTAAATGCGGTATTTTTGAGTTAGATAATAATAAAGTGATTGTGAAAAAAACAATTTAAATAAATATTATTATTCTGATGTACAGTGATATTAATATTATTGTTTTGAAGGAAATTTGTCGAAATTTATTGTTTTGGGATTAATTAATGATGTTTGAGATATTTACAGTAATACGTTGACAACAAAGGATTTTTGAAGTATATTATTAATTTGAAAAAAATGCTATTTTGAGATAATAAAGAAAAAGTATTATTATAATAAACAATACTGAGATGATTTATACGTAAGAGGAAATAACAGGTTTAAATTTATTATTTTGAATGGTTGGGATATATGTGATTAAATGTTATTTGAAATTATTGTACATGTTTACGTTAAGGGTTGGGATGCACTTACATAAGACGTTGAGAAGCATGAGAGTATAGTTGAGTGAAAGTTTCTAAAAGGTTGAATAATAGAAGATTGGACGTATGAGATAATTATCGATAGAGGATGAATATACTTGTCTATGTAAAGTGTTTTAGAGTACAACGATGTATATAAGGGTACTCTAGCCATATGTTAGTTTATAGGACTTCATAAGCATATGATGTTAATATTGTCTTTGATTATTTAGTGTTGTTTGTTTACATGATTGCTTTAGCTTGCAAGTTGACATAGGTATGGCTAGGATTGTTTGTATGCACGTCCTTATGACGTGTCTTGGTTGCTGTGGTTGCTTTGTTGGAGTTATACCAGTTTATCTTATACCATGTCAGTTTGTATGTATATACATTTGAACCTAGGAATGATGTCTATATTAGGTGTTCTAATTTATATTGTATCATTACATATATGTCATTTATTGTTTCTTTATATATGTGTTTACTCATTGTGTTTATGGATGTGGTTATTTACTTGCACTTTGATATGGATGTTGCATGTGGATGTATGGATGTGCATACACATAGATATATATATATATATATGCATATATTAGGATGTTTGCATACATTTTTGGTCGTCACTACATGTGCATTCATATATGAGGCTAATTTAGTTGCATTTACACTCTTCACATGATATCGTTCCATTTTTATCTATCATATGTATTATATACTCTTGGTTCTGCTTTTGCTTGTGTTGTATGATGGATGTTAGATGGATGTAGCTATGTTTGTTTTGTATGTTATGTGCAAGAGAGCGAGTTGCATTTTCTGTCTCTTGGAATTTTGGGATGAAATTATTTTGATGGGGAGAATGTAACACCCTATAATTTTACGTAATTAAATTAAAATGGTAAATCATAATTTTATATAAAGGAAAAAATACTAAATTCTTATAGGAGTTGGAAACAGGCTTTAGGACGTACCTTATTGCATTCAAAATACTATTTTTAGTCAGAAAACATAGATAACTTATTGAATTTGGTAAAACGGCTAGGAATTAAAAGAAGTCAAACCCAGTGACATTTTCCTAATATATTGAGTATGAAATTTCAGCCCAAATATTAGTATTTTTGGCCTATAAATAGATCCTTAAATTTATTTCTTTTTCGATAAAAATCTTGCCTCAATTTATAAAACTCTAATTCCAAAATCATTTTCAAATCCTCCAAATCAAATCCAAAGTAAACAAATCAATATATAAAATCGGACATATATGTAATTAATCGGCATTCATCCAGGGCCGAAACATCTTAGACTGTGTTGCATCCACCCAGGAAGTGATCTCTTTCTGCCATCACTCTTCCACCCCAGGTGCCCTCCTAAAAAAAAGGAAATAAATTAGAACGCCGATTGTTCCACCCCAATCAATATCTATAATATATATTATCTAATCGGCTGTGTAGTTATGCGCTACACACCCGTTTCTCTCCAAAAAAAAATCGGACACAGCGAAGAGAGCTATACAAATAAATTAATGTTGTCATGAAATTTAGAGTTTTGAAGTCATAGGTATTCTGGACACGAAGGAGAAGGAGGATCTATATCAAATCGGAGAAGTTGCAAGGCTAATTGGGGAGTGAGATTCATCATATTTGTGTATATATTAATAAGATGTAGTAATTCACCCCTTATGATCTCAAACAAAATTATAAATGATGAAATTGATAATTAGAAAGTGATTTTTTTATATACACTTGACTAGGATGTAGTATGTCATGGCTAGATGATTAAAAAAATGAATTGTAATCGATTGTAACTAACCAAGGGTCCCAAACTAGGTGTATTATATATCAAACTGTGGTTCTCGACGATGCGAATCCACAGGTGGTGTTCATTCATTGATTGGGTGTACAGATAGACCATAAAATGCATTGGAAGTTTGGTAAACATGGACCATCCATTTGGGTTCAGCGATGAAATGGCGAGGATAAGATAGTTGGAGTGCATATACGTGTAGAGGAGGTCGAGCAAGTCTCTATGTCGTTCTCCGATCATTCTAGATCGACGCAAGGTAGTGGTAAAATGTTGTTGATTTTTGGTGCTATGATTCTGGTAAAGGCCAGTGCAGGTGACCGGACAGAGGTAAGCCAGCATGGCTTGGCGAGGTGGAGTTGGGCTTGGATCGATGAACAAGGCTCCACGGCAGCGGCGGTGATGACTTGAGGATGGCAGATAGATGCAGTGTCGAGGTTTCTGAGTATTGTAGCGCTGAATAATAAAAATAAATAAATAACATATAAATTATAATAATAATTAAATTATAAATTACATAATTACCATATTTCCCTTAACTTTAAATATTTATAACTTTCACATATGGATTCTATATTTTGTGCGATTTGTGGCATGAGTATAGTGGAGAGGAGAGTAACGTTCGAGTATATTGTTTGTTGTTTGTTGTTTGTTGTATTTTGAGGTACATCAGCGAAGTGTCTTATTTTAGTAGATTCGTTATATGAGGTTCTACTATGGCGTCTTGGTACACTTATGGGGAAATTTGTGCCCGGTTGTATTAGTGGCATATGGTGGCGACGGCTTAGGGCTTGATCCAGTAGCTCATAAACGGAAGAGTGATGATAAGTTTTAGGTTTGATCCTAGTTGTGTCACATATCTTTAGGCCAAGGACTAGCATGGACTTGACCTTAATATGCTATAGTCCAAGGAGCTGAGTCCTTAATATATGATAGTCCGAGGAGCTAAGTTCTCAGTATGTGATAATCCAAGGAGCCAAGCCCTCAATATAAAATAATCCAAGGAGCTGAATCCTCAATATACGATAGTCTAGTGAGTCGAGTCCTCGATATACAATAGTCTTAGGAGTTGAGTCCTCGGTATTCGATTTGGCATCATGACACGGTTAAAGGAGCCGAGTCTTCGGTATAAGATTAGACGATAACGGGCTAAGACTTTGGGGTAAATCGTGGTCATATGAATATGCAAAGGACGGATTTTATTAAGACCTTAGCGTATGAAAACGTTCTGCCTCGGAATCCTCTTTGCCAGAAAACCTAGCTCGGGTCTCCTCGGAATCCTTTGTACCAGAAAATGTTCTGCCTCCTATACTAGTGAAGTCTTTGCATAGCTTAGAAAAATCGACTGGTGTAGGTGGATCAAAGGGATTTCCACCTATCGGTGTTGTATTGGGCGCTTGCCCATGCACCTCCGATACCGTAGTTCTACGGAACCAGTCATCCATACTATGCAAAGAAAAGAAAATTTAGGCTCGAAAGAATCGAAAGAAGGTTGAACTGGACTTTGAGGGGATTTTTATAAAAACTATCTTTCATACTTGAAAACTATTTCTATAATAATAGTTTCGTCCTAAAAATACTTCTAGTTTGAAGATCTGCTAGTTTTAAAATAAGTTACTTTTGGAAAAATACTTTATTTTTAAAACAAATTTTTAGGAATCCTGTAACCTTAGGCTCTGATACCATATGTAACACCCCACACTCCTTAGTATACCCAAAAGGACATACTAAAAGATGTGGTGCGTTGTAGGTATAACTAAAACTAGCAGAAACAAAGATTCACAAGACAAAAATAGATAAAAACAGCGGAAAAATTTTAAATAATAATTTGCTAAAAGTCAAACTTCATAATATGGAATTATAAAACCAAACACATCATGTCTCAAAAATATCCATATATGTCTTCAAAAACCTCAGTCTCAATAAAATCAGAGTACAAACCATCCCTCAAATAGTGCCAGTACAACAAAAGAACTAAAAGCTGAAAATAAAAAGAGAAATACATAAGAGAATCTCCGCACTGAAATCTCCAAGAGTCTGCAGTCTACCTTCCTTGCCCCTGATTGCCTATGGGGGGGAAGGGGAAAATAGAGAAGTGGGTCAGACTAAAAGTCTGGTGAATTATAGTAATTACTAGAGTCTTTAAGCAAAGTAAAAGTAATAGACTTTACAACAGTTCTAGTATATAAAAGAAAACAAAGGAAATAGGAAGAAGGAACAAGCTGGAAGTAAATACGAATTACCTAAATTAACATAAGTGATTAACTTTGATTGTTTGCACTTGTTTTTGATAGCTGCTTAGATTAGGCTGAATTCCTAATACTACCCTTTGATCGGACTGCTACTCCATAGAATCTACTGTGGACTGGATGCTAAAGCTCCCTAGGCAGTAGACAATGGTGCCTACGAAAGGCACACACTAAGCGCTTAGAACTCATAACGATTACTGAGCACCCGAATGGAAGTCGCATGCGTAACCGCCACCATGCTCATGTTACATGTTGTTCCACCTATTAGGTCTTCTTATTACCTCAAGCTCCATCATAAGCATGCCTCTCGTCTCACTTCAGGATTATGTGAGACACCTCGTCTCACTTCAGGGTTATGTGAGACACCTCGTTTCACTTCAGGGTTATGTGAAACACCATGTCCATAGAAATAACAGGGGAAATGCTATTGGTACTGGCCCGTCATCCAAACAATATCTAGTTGCGCCCCTGTCCAAATCCTCATGATTTGGACTTTTACTTATTGACCATTTACTACTGTTATTAACATAAGCGTGCCCCTCGTCTTACTTCAGGATTATGTGAGACACCTTTTCTCACTTCAGGGTTATGTGAGACACCTCATTTCACTTTAGGGTTATGTGAAACACCTTGTCCATAGAAATAGGAGAATGTTATTTGGTACAGGTCCTACTTTAATTCTTTGCTTATTAACTTAGGTAAATTATTTAAATAAGCCTTTACTTTTGTTCTTACTATTTGTGCTTATTAATTTATCATAAGTCTTAAAATAAGCCTCACTCTGTTCTATTTCTTATTATAACCTACGTTATAATCATGCTTATTACTTAACCCAAGGTCTAAGTGCAAAAATAAGCTCATTCCATCTTTTACCCTTTTTAGTTATAATTCTAAGTTATAACTAGGCCAAATATCTTTAATTAGTCCAATTCTAACATCAATATCATAATTAGGCTCAATTTTAGTCTTAATTCCATTTTTATTACAGTCTTTACAATTTACATCTTATCTTCCTTTATTTTGGTATTCTTATAATTTTAATCCATATTCACGTTTAATCTATTTTAATCCATAGACAAAGAAGAAGGAGAAATAAAAGAAAACTGAAAATAGAAGAAAATCCAAAGCGTAGGAAAAAGATGTAAATAACGCATAAATAACAGTAAATAAATTAAAATACTATAAATAAACCTTAAATAAATGGAAAAAATATAATTAACAGAAATAAACTAAAATTAACTAAAAAGAATAGCTAAAAGAAATAGACTGAAAATAATTCTAAAAATTGTAAATAAACTACTAAAAAGGTTATACCAAAAATCGTAGTAAAACTACAACTATTGGAAACCCTATTATTTTAAATTACTTAAAGAAATCTAAAATAATTACAATCACTCACTTGTGGTTCTAAGCTCTTCCCTTATGGTCCTTCCTGAAAAGTTGAACCCAATTGGAGAAAATCTTAGAATGAGAAAAAGTGTTAGGCCTAGGGTTCTATTTATAGGTGTAGAAGTGGATCTCGGACTGTTGGATTTGAGGATTGAACAGGATGCAACCACGTCATAGGCTGAATAGGAACCATCAGATGCAAGAACGAAAGGACCAGATGAGCTGAAAAAATGAAAATGACGTATAAAATTGGCCACGAACGTTACAAGAATAAAGAAAAAATTCCTTCGTTCATTACCCAAGGGGGGTCGACTGGGCAGTCGACCACCCCTCCTCCTAGGTCGACCGGCTGGTCGACCTAGGGCGTGGTTAGGTCGACCTCTTGGTCGACCTAGCCCAATATTTTTTTTCTTTTCGATTTCTTGTTCGTCTCGTATCTTGTTCATATTAGCTCAGATTCTGACGTTCTATATATGGAAATTGACCTGAAATTTACCACAGACACAATGGTGTAACTCCCATGGCTCAATTATGATAATTATATAATGTTATTTTATCATTTCATTAATTAATGAATTAATTATTATAGGTTAAATTTCGGGTTGTTACGTTCTCCCCTCCTTAAGGGATTTCATTCCCGAAACTCTAAGGATAAGAGAATGAATTAATGTTTTCATCCAAGTTCTACAACCAACTACTCAACCATCATCCATTCATCCATTGTCCTTAAGTTTTTCTAATGCAATTTATGATACTTATGCGATTAGTGTAGTGTTAATATCCATAACTAATGCAAAAGATTAGGCGGTCCACTGATTCAGTTGACCTCCTTTTATACAATCATGTTTGTGCTATGTATCCAAATGAATGCAAAAATTCCTAATGATAACTGATAGTTCTATATGCGTGCTACAGTCATCATCCAAATGAAACAACCATGTGATAAACATCCATTTATAGCAACCATGGATAAAATGAAAATGCGCACACATCCATATGCATATGCTCTAGTGTCCTACTTAGGCCGATCCCTAAAAGATAATAGTGCCTAGTGTAAGTATATGCGTCCATTAGCAAACACTTGCAACCACTTGCATCCATCATTCTTAACATGCTCTAATAACATGCTTACATCAAATCCTACCATCCATATGTTAAATCCTAAGTTCTACCCTCCCAAAGGATAATAAAGGAAAGAACATATTCAAAACTAAAGATGGAAATAGGAAATTCGAAAACTTATTATCAAAGAAATGTGGATATGAGATACAAATTTTCTCCTAATCAAACCAATCTTCTCCGAAGTCTCCTTAATTATGTCGGAACCACGGCAATCCCTCTATAGACCCTATCTAACACGAAGGCGACTTGCACGGTCTTTCATAAAGAGCTTCGAAAGGTGCCACTTATAATGCTATTATCATATGAGAATCCCATTAAAGGAAGATGCTTTTCCCAAGTTTCTTCAAAATCAAAAATACGCGTCCTCAACCATGTGTGCCTTACAATCTTACTAATTTCACTTTACTGTTCTTCTTTAGCCTATATGCTTTACGGGAAACTCTATTATTACTTCCAAAAGTAATTACTGTCATCTCCTTTATAGTCTTACACCTTTTATGTCACTCCTTAGGGAATGATTCCTATCTATTCCACTTTTAAGAGTTCGGTTTGATATTTATCCTCTCATTTCAAAAACTAAGGCTTCTAAATTTTCAAATCCCAAAATCTTTGTCCTTAAAAGTGTTATCTTTAAGTTCTTCTTAAATTCAAAAATACTCGGTTGCTTAACATTTTATGTTTCTAAATTTGCATCCTTGCATCTTTTTGAATTTACATTATTTACCAAACCTAGAGGGAAAAACTTTCAAATTCTAAGTCCAAAACATATTCCTTGCTTTCTTTTAAAGACCTTTACAGGTTTCCATAAAAATTGGAATTTTTTTTCAAAAAAATTTAACTGTTATTAAGTTCTTCGCTTCCAAAAACTTATTTATTTTTTCACCAAACCATTTTTCTTTCAGATACTTTTAAAATGTCCTTACGTGTTTTCAAGCCATCTTCTTATTACACCTCACGGTCTCATACTTTAATGTATTGGAACTACTTTCTCTAATGAGAAATTATTAATGCTAAAATATTCTATGAACCTTTTAAAAGAGGATTTCATGGTTATGTGAAATTACAAGGAACTTATTTTATATTTTTCGGAATAGGCTATACAAAATATGGTGCTTCCCATACCTTGTATATCTCTTTCACATATTCCTTATAACTTCACAAAAAAATTTTATCGGTTCCATAGAAAATTATACCATTATCCTTTTTATTCCAATAGATTAAAGTATGCTTAATTTATATTCTCTTATGATAGACATTTTCTAATATCTAACTTACATTTTTTTCCAGAAAAAACTCATCTTCAAAACTGTTTTAATATATCCATAACTAGAAAACATTTTCTTATACTTATTAAAATATTAAGTGTACTTTACAAACCATTTTATTTCTATACTTAGAAATTACCTTCAAAACACATTTTTATTTGGGACAAAACAGATGTTGCGTAAAACACCGTTACTACAACCCAAAAATACTAGTGTATGGATTTAAATAAATACTAATAAACCTCATATACTATGTAAAAACATTTCTCTTGGGAGTCACTTACTATAAAAATAGTGTTATAGTCTATGCTCCCTTTATTTCCACAAAAACATCTATTACAACAATAAATGTTATGACCTATGTTTTCGATACTTAATACACCCTATGCTTTTATATTAAAAATCTTTGCTTACTTACAAAGAAACTAGCGAGCTATATACGCTTTATAATTCTAGAAGAATTTCATTTTTAGAAAAATTTACAACGTATAAAAACCAATTTAAATTTCATACCATTTTTCAAAAACCCAATATTTATTTCCTAAAAAAATTAACAATGAAAATTTTCAATTCTAACAATTATATTATCAGCTTTCTAATTTCAACTATTCCCTTTTATTGGGCTAGACATAAAGTGGGTTTTCCTTCTTACTACCTTAGGAGTACCCTACCTAAACTAAAGTCTTTTATTCCTATTCCTCCTATATGCTTATATTTATTCTGAGGCATTACAAATAAATCCATTTATATGAAACAACTATAATATCTGCAATTATCTACATATGAGTTTTCTTCTTTTCTTATCAACTACATCTATTGTACATTTCCAATCTTTGCCTACCACTCTTTGGATTTCCATAATCCGAACCTAAGTGTACAAAACCATTTCTCAAACTCCTACCATGTGTAGACCTTCTCTATGCCCCAAGAAACTCACCTCCTTACATCGTAGTGATACTTCAAGAGTTTTGCTTTCAACTAATGAAGAACCTCTTCTAGAAGAATAACATGCTCTTCCATGCTCTTGAAAAAATGTCGTCTACGAATACCACCACGAACTTATTTAGGACATCTCTAAAAACACGGCTCATCAAATCTACAAAATAGGCTAGGGCATTGGTTAGCCCAAATGGCGCAACCAACCACTCAAAGAATCCGTCTGGTGTCCTAAATGTAGTCTTATCAATGTTGTCATCAGCGACCCTAAGCTGATGAAATCCAGTGGCTAAATCAAGCTGAGAGAATAATGAAGAGCCAACTAACTGGTCAAAAAGATCATCTATCCTAGGAAGTGGATAATGGTTCTTCTTCGTGAGCTTATTTAATTCTCTATAGTCTACGCATAGTCGAAGAGAACCATCCGCCTTAGTAGCGAAGACGACTGGCTCTCCCCACTCTGAAATGCTTCTTCTTATGAAACCTTTCTCCAAAAGCTCACAGATCTGCTTACTCAATTCCTTCCGCTTCCTAGGTGTCATGTGCCTCACGGGTAATGCTACTGGCTTAGCATTATCAGTCAAATAAATCCTGAAGTCAATCTCTCTCTTAGGGATAATCCCCTAACCTCCTCAAAGACGTCTGGAAATTTTTTGACGACGGAAACTGAATTTAACTCTGCTGATGATGAATCGAGGGAATAAATGAAGTTCCACATAACTGACCCTTGCGGGTCGCAAGAAACCTCGAGAGTCCTACCGCTGCATGTATGTAGTCTAACGACTTTCCTCTCGCAGTCTAATATAGCTCCATATATTGATAGCCCATCCATCCCCAAAATCATCCCATACCCCGAGAATCCAATACGTAGGCATCACAATCAAATTCTACGTCTAGGATAAAAAAAATTTCAAACCCCTACAAACCATAGACAAGTGTGTTGATCCTCCTATGGGGTTTGAAACAACAATGGGGTCCACTACTAAAAAGATGTCTATGTGCAAACAATCTACTAGAGAACTAGAGATGAAAGAGTGTGATGCTCCAGAATCGAAAAGAGCCCAAATGGGAAAATCTGAAATAGAGATCAAAACCTTCTACATAGACTTTCCTACCTCGATCCGGTCCACTACTATAAGGTGCTGCTTCCAAAGCCTGTACTTGCGCTGTAGGTGCACCTGCTCTCTGCGTTGTCCTCTAAGTACAAGCTCTACTAAGATGATTAGGCTACCCAAAGTTGAAACACCTCCCTTTCATCATTTTATTCTTATAGTCCTTTGCGAAATGCCCAACCAATCCTCAACTATGACATTTCCCGCTTTTCTTGATCCGCTTCCGAGGTCCTCCTCCTTTCCTCTGTCCTTATCCTCCTTCCACCATGGTTCCTTAGAGCTTTCTAATCTAGGAACTTCTTTAAGCTCTCCCTTCAGTTGCCAAGATGTAGGCTGAACTCTCTGTCGGTCCTTCAAATCTAATAGCCTAAACCTTCGCTCTATATCCTCTAACCTAGCTCGGGTCTCCTCGGAATCCTCTGTGCCAAAAAAATTTCTGCCTCCTATACTAGCGAAGTATTTGCATAGCTTAGAAAAATCAGCCGGTGTAGGTGGATCAAAGGGATTTCCACCTACCGGTGTTATATTGGGCGCTTTCACATGCACCTCTAGTACCATAGCTCTACGGAACCAGTCAGCCATACTATGCAAAGAAGAAAATTTAGGCTCGAAAGAATCGAAAGAAGTTTGAATTGGACTTTGAGGGGATTTTTATAAAAACTCTCTTTCATACTTGAAAACTATTTCTATAATAATAGTTTTTTCCAAAAAAAATTCCTTCTAGTTTGAAGATCTGCTATTTTTAAATAAGTTACTTTTGGAAAAATACTTTATTTTTAAAACAAATTTTTAGGAATCCTGTAACCTTAGGCTATGATACCATATGTAACACCCGACACCCCTTAGTATACCCAAGAGGACACACTAAAAGATGTGGTGCGTTGTAGGTATAGCTAAAACTAGCAGACAAAGATTCACAAGACAAAAATAGATAAAAACAGCGGAAACAAGTAAAATAATAATTTGTTAAAAGTCAAACTTCATAATATGGAATTATAAAACCAAATACATCATGTCTCAAAAATATCCATATATGTCTTCAAAAACCTCAGTCTCAATAAAATCAGAGTACAAACCATCCCTCAAATAGTGCCAGTACAACAAAAGAACTGAAAGCTGAAAATAAAAAGAGAAATACATAAGAGAATCTCCGCACTGAAATCTCCAAGAGTTTGCAGTCTACCTTCCTTGCCCCTGATTGCCTATGGGGGGAAAGGGGAAAATAGAGGAGTGGGTCAGACTAAAAGTCTGGTGAATGATAGTAATTACTAGAGTGTTTAAGCAAAGTAAAAGTAATGGACTTTACAACAGTTCTAGTATATGAAAGGAAACAAAGGAAATAGGAAGAATGAACAAGCTGGAAGTAAATACGAATTAACCAAATTAACATAAGTGATTAACTTTGATTGTATGCACTTGTTTTTGATAGCTGCTTAGATTAGGTTGAATTTCTAATACTACCCTTTGATCGGCCTGCTACTCCATAGAATCTACTACGGACCGGACGCTAAAGCTCCCTACGCAGTAAACATTGGTGCCTACGAAAGGCACACACTAAGCGCTTAGAACTCATAACGATTACTGAGCACCCGAATGGAAGTCGCACGCGTAACCGCCACCATGCTCATGTTACTTGTTGTTCCACCTATTGGGTCTTCTTATTACCTCAAGCTCCAGCATAAGCGTGCCCCTCGTCTCACTTCAGGATTATGTAAGATACCTCGTCTCACTTCAAGGTTATGTGAGACACCTCGTTTCACTTCGGGGTTATGTGAAACACCGTGTCCATAGAAATAATATGGGAAATGCTATTTATATTGGCCGTCATCCAAACAATATATAGTTGTGCCCCTTACCCAAATCCTCATGATTTGGACTTCTACTTATTGACCATTTACTACCATTATTAACATAAGCATACCCCTCGTCTCACTTCAGGATTATGTGAGACACCTAGTCTCACTTCAGGGTTATGTGAGACACCTCGTTTCACTTCAGGGTTATGTGAAACACCTTGTCCATAGAAATAGGGGAATGTTATTTGGTATTGGTCCTACTTTAATTCTTTTCTTTTAATTTAGATAAATTATTTAAATAAGCCTTTACTTTTGTTCTTACTATCTGTGCTTATTAATTTATCCTAAGTCTTAAAATAAGCCTCACTCTGTTCTATTTCTTATTATAACCTACGTTATATCATGCTTATTACTTAACCCAAGGTCTAAGTGTAAAAATAAGCTCCTTTCATTTATTACTCTTTTAGTTATAATTCTAAGTTATAACTAGGCCAATTATCTTTAATTAGTCCAATTCTAACATCAATATCATAATTAGGCTCAATTTCAGTCTTAATTCCATTTTTATTACAGTCTTTACAATTTACATCTTATCTTCCGTTATTCAGTATTCTTATAATTTTAATGCATATTCGCATTTAATCTATTCTAATCCATACGCGAAGAAGAAGGAGAAATAAAAGAAAACTGAAAATAGAAGAAAATCCAAAGCGTAGGAAAAAGATGTAAATAACGCATAAATAGCAGTAAATAAATTAAAATAGTGTAAATAAACCGTAAATAAATCGAAAAGCTATAATTAATAGAAATAAACTAAAATTAACTGAAAAGAATAGCTAAAAGAAATAGACTGAAAATAATTCTAAAAGCTGTAAATAAACTACTAAAAAGGTTATTCCAAAAATCGTAGCAAAACTACAACTATTGGAAACCCTATTATTTTAAATTACTTAAAGAAACCTAAAATAATTACAATCACTCACCTGTGGTCCTAAGCTCTTCCCGGATCCACTTGGGGTTGTTAAATATTTTAATTTAAAATAATTTTCTCCTTGAAAAATTATTCCGCTTAGGGTCCTTCCTGAAAAGGTGAATCCAGTTGGAGAAAATCTTAGAATGAGAAAAAGTGTTAGGCCTAGGATTCTATTTATAGGTGTAGAAGTGGATCTCGAACCGTTGGATTTGAGGATTGAACATGATGCAACCACGTCATAGGCTGAATAGGAGCCATCGGATGCAAGAACGGAAGGACCAGATGAGCTGAAAAAAATGAAAATGATGTATAAAATTGGCCACAAACGTTACAGGAATGAAGGAAAAATTCCTTCGTTCATTACCCAAGGCGGGTCGACCGGGCGGTCGACCGCCCCTCCCCTAGGTTGTCCGGCCGGTCGACCTAGGGCATGGTTAGGTCGACCTCTTGGTCGACCTAGCCCAATAATTTTTTTTTCGATTTCTTGTTCGTCTCGTATCTTGTTCATATTAGCTCGGATTCTGACGTTCTATATATGGAAATTGACCAGAAAATTACCACGGACACAATGGTGCAACTTCCGTGGCTTAATTCTGATAATTTCACAAAGTTATTTTATCATTTCATTAATTGACGAATTAATTATTATGGGTTAAATTTCGGGTTGTTACAGTCTTCATGTCGCCTTTCTGATAACAACACGCCTTCCTACAACCCATCTGTTGGCCATCATCCTAGACATTCACTCCATAGCCCGCATCTAAACCATAAAACTTCATCACGACCAAGAGGACCCCCAGGGTCTGGCATGTCGATCTAAGTCGTTCGAACTGGAGTTCAACTACCATAAATACGGTTTTGCATGCACATGGACAAGGATCAAAATTTCATTTTTTGCATACAACATTTTCTCTTGTAATCAAGCTCTTGTAACCTAATATACGCAATAAAATCATTAGATATGGTGGACATAGATCATCATTAAGATCTAACTACGCTAAACTTTGTGTCGTTTACCTTATTTCCATTGCAACTTGTAATCTCTTCAATTTCCCATTTTTTAAATCATGATGTTAGTAAATTACATTTGCTAATGTCAATCTCAAATCATGTCTAGCACCATTGTCTCAATGATTAGTCGCTCTGGTTTTGGTCTGTGAGGTCACGAGTTCGAATCCTGCGTAGCGTGATTTGAATCATTGGACATATACTGACATATAGTATGATATATACTGCATAAAACTTATAATACAACTATGTACTACCACTAAAGTACTCATTTCAAAAAAGAAAAAATAAATCAATCTCAAATAATAATTCCGAAGCCGACTAGAATTTTAGTCAACAAATGTAATTTTACTATAAATAGACATGTACCCTCTAGCCTCTATTAAGAATGGCTCGTTTCTAAATTCTCTTCTTCTTCGATTTTCATTTGTAGCTAAGACAGAAATAAAGAGCTTGATTTGAGACTTTCATGGCCGGTTAGGTCAAATTGTAATTGACAAATTATTTAAAGGAACAAATGAATATGTACTTTGCATATAGTGACTTGTCGGACTTTCGCTCTATTTTACTACTCAGCCTTTCCATAAGTCTTTGAAAGGTTAGGCCAAATTTAAGGCTTAACACAAGTCACTAAATTTTCATAAGATGCATTTATAACGAAACAAAAGGAGCTCACGAAACGAATGTTTAAAAGAAGAAAAGGCATAATATGAAGCACAAGTAGATTGTGCTTTCGAAGAGATAGGAATTCATAAGTCCGTGTCTCATACAAATGCATTCGAGATGATACTGGACGTGAATAGAGGATTTTCCATTTCGTTTTATGCGTGAACCTTCCTTTCGGGTGTGTTCATACCAATTTTCTATCATGTTCCAATTTTTGATGCGTCGAACGCGTCGAAAATCCAAAACAAGGCAGACTCCCACTTTGCCCCGTTTCTTCCACGCAAGAAAATTTGACTGTTTGGGGACAATGTGTCTGACTCGTCACGTCAACATTTGTAAACAATAAAACTAGACATGTTTTTTTGAATAATAAAAAAATACTAATATTAATTTGATAATTTTTGCAAAAATAAAAAATGACACACTTTAAAAATATTTTTTTTTGTTTTTTTTGGGTCATTTAGTAGTGCAAGAACTTTCCATTTTCTTATCACTTACCCCCTTAAAAGCTGTGCCCCAGCCATTTCCAAATTCTACCCACCAACCAACCACAATTTATGAACCGTGGGGATTGCACTTTCACCCCATCTATTTTTTTTGCCCATTAAAATCTCTGCACAAACATTTAATAACAAAGTGGCACGTGGAGTGCACAATTCAAAATGATCTGTACGTAGCGATTAGATTTACTTACCTAACCCACAAATTCCAAATACCACCAACTTAGAACAGGCACAATCGTCCAAACTGGCCACATTCCCAAATAGGGCAAAAATTCGTCCTTTGACGAAACATTAAAGCACGATAATAGTAGTTTTTTTTTTTAATATGGGAAGCGGAAAATTGAAGTCGCTAATGGAGAATAAAAACGTCGCCTTTTTTCTGTTGCTATTGTGCCCTACTCACGTGGCGCTTGTGTTAGCCCTACGCTTCAACTTCGCATATTCTTGTTTTATGCGTTGCTAATCATTTTTAAATTTTCTTTTTGTGGCATGTTTTTTGAACTATTCCTAACCGATGGTTACATTGTTCTAATGGATGGTTTGTATTAGTCCAATGTAACCTTTTCTTTTCTATAATATTTTTCTGCTTCTATGTCGGTACACATTTAGCTCTAACTATCCAAATCCAACCCAGATTCGATCTGATTACTATTAGAAGCCGGTAAGGTTTCATCACAACTCGGTCTGGCTTGAGCTCGATCCGTTTTTTGGTTTTTCATGGTATCTAAACATAAACATGTACGATAATTGTTTGTCATGTTGTTTGTTTGCATGCATATATTTTTGTATATTTTTATTGTGAACTTGATTTTACCACGAGGTTTTTAGGCTTAAGGAAAAAGTTGAAGAAAAATTTAGTTTTAGGTACAAGAAGTTTCTGTTTAGGCTGAAGGACATTTTCTAGTGTAAATCACAGAATGATAGTTGTAACTATCATTTTCTGCTTACACTAAAATGTGTCCTTCAGACTAAAAAACAAACTTGTTGTCCTGAGGCTAAATTTTTTTGCAACTTCTTCCCTCCGTCTATTTTCCTGTTTAGTTCTTTTGAGGTTCCTTGGAATCGGATTTTGATCATGAAGATTATCAAAAGGAACAATTAAACAAAAAATCGGGTCACATTTGTTCAATTTCCTTAGCGGTGTAAACCAAACCTTTTCTAACATCACAAATTCGCTATTCAAATTATTGTCAAAATTGATGCTACAAATTTCCGTTTGTAATTAAATTCAACCCTTTATACATGTTTTATGATTGTCAAATTTTTAAGAAATATTGTCATTTCCGTTGTTATTAATTGCATCTTAGTCGATCTTAGTGTATAATAAAAATACACATACGTACCATTTTGAGATATCATACAATGTAGAGATACCTTGCACCACAAGTAAATAATTCTTGTTTTGCAACAACATAAAGTGTTCTTTTTTAAGTTGCACTACATAAAAGTGTCTCTATACAACAATAGTAATAGTGCTCACCAAGGCTATGCCTATGGCTATCCACTCTGGTTTTAACACACGAGGTCATAATTTCAAATAATGTATAACGTGATTCGAAACGCTAGACTTACGTTAGCTTATAGTATGATATATGATAACTAAAACTTACAGTACAAACATATACTATTAAGTATCCAATTTCAAAAAAGAAAAAAATATATATTGATATTGTATGTCTACTACTAAATATTCAAACTTTTTTTTTAAAAAAGGATATATATCAACATCGTCTCCATCCGTGCTCGTCAAATACTTCGTTTTAATCACACTTAGATCGTAATGCCAACGACTATAAGCTACATGCACTTTGACCATTCAAGAAAAAAGAATATATATCAACACCGTCTCCGTGCTCATCAAATAATTCACTTTAATCACACTTATATATCATAGTGTCAATGACTATAAGAGCATTCTCAACGAGTAAAGTTCAGCCACTGTATTAAACAAATAATACTTCTACTGTCCGATACCGACCCAACCTCAACAACAAACCACGTTATTCTGCATTATGAATACCGGATAATTCAGTTACTGTTAGGTTCACCAAAGCGATCTTGACGGTCAGTGGTGAGTCAACTGAATATCCACAACAAAGAATCATTTTCCTACGTATTTTAGAATAAATTTGGAAAACTTGGAAGGATCTAGGAAAAAAGGAATGATGAGTTGGTGAGGTGGTGAAGGGATATTCCAAGGATATTACCAAGGGCAAATGGAAGAAAGTGCGTGCAATTTTATAGCCTTAGCCAACATATATATAAAAAGAAAGGGTCACTAAAAACGTAGACTCCTCTTTTGACCTCAGCCGGTGCTTTTGTTGCCTTTGCACTACGCAAGTCAATTTCTACTGTTTTACTATGAGCACCGCACCACATATCGTAGGGATGTAATTATCACCTTTTTAAAGGTAAAAGCAGAGATGTCAGGATAGCATCATCCAGGAAGTTGGATCAGGAAGCAATTTAAAGTTCAAAAAATAAACGTGATTAGAAGAGGAACCACCACTTGGTATAGTAGTTAAAACAGAGAAATGCACTACTGGATATGGATATACACTGAACACGCTATTTTTGAAAGAGTGTGCTTGTACTTGCCACATGATTGATAAATGTGATTGATCCATCTTCTCTTTACAAGAGGATTTGCTTACGATCCGTTTTTGACGAAGCGAACGGGTCATTTGAACAGAAAAGCTGGTTGAATGGAGATATGTTTGGTAATGCAAAAGAAACATTTGAGCGAAGTATTTGAATGTGATTTTTAATTTAATTGATTTAGGGTTAATTAATTATTTGTTTTTATTGTGTAATACGCATTTAATTAAAATGAAATACATTTAGATTAATTAAAGATACTTTCAAAAATACAGCGACACAATGGATATAAAATGCAATAGAACTGCAGAAATCAAATTAATTAAAATGATTTTCTAGCCTATCGCACAACGAGGGAAAATATAGTATTTTCATTTGAAAATTACGTTGATTAGCGTAAAATAATTAAATTGACAAAGTTTGAATCAATCAAATAACAAGCATAAGTCGCATTGTTTTAAAGACGATGAACATAGGGAAAACTCTTTTTAACGTTTAAATAAGTCAAGGTTGATGAGGAACAAACTTTAAAATTACGTTTAAAATTAAATGTTTGCATTTAATACTAAATAGCAACTCTTTAGCGTGCTTATTGGTATAAGTTAAAGTTTTCCATTAAAAGAAACATAAGTTCTTAAAAAATTAAAAAATTAAAAAAATTAAAAATAAAACACTTTCAAACTATTTCAAACTCTAACCTATGGAAGAGTTAATCCTCGACTTGGATATTTCTTTTTTTCCTCGTACAACAATAAAATGGTAAGAATTACAAAATAAACTAGGACTGTTATGGTAATGGTAAATTTATCATCACCAGACCATTACCACTCAATTGGTTACCATTTTAAGGTATACCAGCATAATCGGTACGGTAACGGTAAATTTACCATTTTTTACGGTAATACATTGGTAATATTTTTTCAAAACTAGTGGTAACGGCAATTTATCAGTCCATTCATAATACATTGATATTCATGTAAGATGGTGTATTATGGGCATTTAGAAGTAAGAAAACGGTTCAATTTATTTCAGTAAATCAACTCAAATGATGATAAATATACTTCTTTTCTATGTCCTTTATTAAGTGACCCAATGTGATATATAATGAATCATCATTCAGTGTAAAAATAGATTAACATATTTTTTTTCTAGACAAACGATAATTTACCATTACCAGTGTAACGGTTACCAGTTTATTGGTATACCATTCATCGGTATACCCGGTCAATCGGTAACGGTAACGTAAACAATTTTAGTTTACCAATAAAAACGGTACGGTAACGGTATTTACAAACTGGTAACGATAACCATTACCATTAACAGCTCTAAAATAAACAAATGTAAAATTAAAAAAAGTAAAAGGAAAGGTAATGTATTGTAGTTTTGTCTGCGTAGTGTGTCCAATTTAAATATTGAAGTTAGGTGCAACTACAATTTTTTGCCCTTTTACCCTTATCTAATGAAAAGTATAAACAAAACTTGTTACAAGATCGATATCATTTATAATGTATTGGGCCAGTTGAGTTTAAATTCTTTATTTTCAAACCATAGTAAAGTCGATTTCATTTATAATATTTTTTAGAGGAAAGAAAAAAATGATGTTATGAGAAGATCGAAACGCGGAAAAACAATTGTCCGGGAGGATGAATGAATTCAAAATGTTTATTTTTTCTTTAAAACTTGTGGATATTTAAATGTTTTGCAAAATCAATGCATTGCGAATCAAAGTGGTTTTTTTTCTTATTTAAATATATTTTCTTACAAAGTGTTATAATGGATGTAGTAAAGAAGGAGTGGCCGTTGTGGATCAAACGGCAGTACGCGTCGGACGCAAAAGCACCATTTTTTCCAACTTCACACAATGGAACGCCGTGTCCGGCGCACGAAGAACGGAAGCGTAGCAAGGAATGACAGCGAAAGTTGCCTGCATTTCATAGTTGGAGTAAAGGGTTGTTTTAGGCCAGATAGAACGCCTCTTCATAATTATATGTACTTTTTAAATAATGATGTAAGTTTGGTGGATGAATGTTCCTAAAGCAGATAGGTGGAAGTAGATCAAAAGCAGAATTAGGATAAAATGAAGCAAGACATTGACTGTCTAAAATTATATTGATGGGCCGTAAAATAATCTCAGGCTCTTTACAAAGCCCAAGTAATATCATTATTTTGTTCATTTTTCTGGGCTTTTATTTTGTTTGGTTGTTGTTTTAATTTTTGGGTAAATAAAGACGACCACCATTAAACTATATATAAAGTTAAAGTCTTTCTAATGGGCTAGTATGGGATTCATAAAATATGGGCTTGGACTTTTCTGAAAGTAATTATAGTATGTGAAGTTTGTCTCCATGTACAACTCAGACCCGTAGATCCAATAAACAACTCAGACCAATGGATTTTTTCGGACGCGTTCCTAACGTTTGACATCAACAGCCGTTGATTTCTTTTCTTCTTCCATATTTCCCTTCAAATACTTCTTTCAAATATTTCGCTCAGATTCTCCGCTCGCAGCACACAATCGCTTTCTCCGTTCACTCAAATGCCCCACTCAAATTTCTCATTTTCGTTCATTGCAAACACGTCCTATTTAGTGATGCGAAATAGCAGAGTATTTGAAATGTAATTTTTAATTTAATTGATTTATAGTCAATTAATTATTTGTTTTTATTATGTAATATGCGTTTAATTAAAATGAAATAAAAGTAAAAATATAGAAATATATTCAAATTAATTAAAATACCTTAAATAATACAACGGTCCAATGCATACAAAATACAATAGAGCTACATAATTCAAGTTAACTAAAACAATTTTCTAGCCTATCGCAAAACGAGAGAAAACATAACATTTTCATTTGAAAATTAGGATGACAATTGTAAAGTAATTCAATCGACAAAGTTTGAATCAATCAAATAATAAATATCAATTTCATTTGCTTTAAAGAGTGTGCATACCAAAACTCTTTTTACAATACATATATGGAAGATGTTAAGGTTGTTAAATTAAACCCCGAGAATTTCACCTTTTTTTTATTGTGTAAAGATAATTTAGGTATTTGAAATAAACTTTTTTTTTCTTTAATTATTAATTAGCATTCTTAACATGTGCCTTTAGGGCACACATTAGCAAAACCCTACATAAATAAGTCAAGGTGACCGAGGAACTAAATTTAACATTACCGTTAAAATTAAACGTTTGCATTTAATACTAAATAACAACTCTTTAGAGTGCTCTATACCAAAGTTTTCCATTAAAAGAAACATTGTTATTATTTACTCCCTAAGTCCTAAAAAGAAAAAAGAAAAATGAAAAAGAAAAGATGCACTTCCAGACAATCTCTAATTCTAATCCATGGAAAAGTTAGTCCCCTGCTTGAATTTTTCTCTTTTTCCACGTACAACAATAAAATGGTAAGATTTACAAACTAAACCAATGTTATATTACAAAAACGAGAGGAAAAAAAAGGTAATATATGGTGGGTTTTGTTTGTCTATAGTGTGTAGGCTTAAATATCAAAGTTAGGTGCAACTATAACTTTTTGCCCTTTTACATTCAACCATTGGAAAATATAAACAACTTAAAATATTATAAACTCGATTTCATTTATAATGTATTGCGACGTTTCATTTTAATTTGTTAGTTTTCAAACCTTAGTAAGGACCATTTCATTTATAATATCTTTTAGAGGAAAAAAATAATGACATGTGAATATCGAAATGCGGAAAAACAATTGTTCGAGCCGATGAATGAATTTGAAATGAGTTTTTCTTTAAAATTTGTAGATATTTAAATGTTTTGAAAAATCACTGCATTGTGCGGATCATGGTGGTTTTCTTATAATTTAAATATATTTTCTTAAAAACTGTTAATGGAAGTATACACCGAAGAAAAAGGAGTGGACGTCGAGGGTCAAATGGCGGTACGTGCCTGACCCGTCGTACGTGTCAGACGCAAACGCAGCATTTGTTCCAACTCCACACAATGGACCATTTGGAGAAATGGACCATTATCGCATCCGACACGTGGGAAACGGTGGCAAAGAAAGATGGTGAAATGTGCCTGCATTTCATAGTTGGAGTAAAGTGTTGTTTTAGGCCACTAGAGGTAGAACGCCTCTTCATAATTTTATATACTTTTTAAATAATGACGTAAGTTTGGTGGATGAATGTTCCTAAAGCAGATAGGTGGAAGCAGATCAAAAGCTGAATTAGGATAAAATTGAAGCAAGACGTTGACTGTCTAAAGTTATATTGATGGGCCTAAAAATAAACTCGGGGTTTTTACAAAGCCCAATTTCTATCATTCTTTTGTTCGTTTTTCTGGGCTTTTATTTTGTTTTCTTATTTTTATTTTTTGGGTAAATCAAGACGACTGCCATTAAACAAATGTATAAAATCTCTCTAATGGCTAATATTTGGATTCATGAAATATGGGCTTGGATTTTGCCGAAAGTAATTATAATTTGTGAAGTTTATCCCCAGGTACAACTGAGACTCACAGATTCGATAAACAACTCAAAATCAAATCCATTATTACACAGTCGATTATTTCATCGGTTTTTTAGGCTAATTCTATCAACAGGAGCAACTTTTCGCATTTCCTAAGCTATTAGAAAAGTTTGTAAATAAATGTTTATGGTACCCTTGTAATTACGTGAATATTAAGCTCAGGTCCCTAATAAGTTTCTAAATACACAAAAAGCCCAGTAAAAAAAAAGTATGTAAATCAGGTCCTTAGAATTAAGTTACTAAGTAATTGCATATAGTTATGCAATTATTCACTGAATAATTGCAGACATTTATGCAATTATATCCAAAAGATGCATAAATTTATGCAATTTTTTCGGTGAATAATTGCGGAAATTTCCGCAATTTTTTTGGTGAATAATTGCGGAATTTTCCGCAAATTTTTGAAAAAATTGCAAAATTTTTCGCAATTATTTTCCGCAATTTTTCAATGAATAAATGCGGAAATGTCTGCAATTTTTTGATATAATTTCATAAATGTCTGCAATTATTCACTGAATAATTGCATAAGTGTATGTCATTATTCGGTAACTTAATTCTAGGGACCTAATTTACAAACTTTTTTTTACTACGGTTGTTCTGTATTTTGAAACTTATTAGGAACATGTGCCAAACTGTCCCTATAATTATTTAGATTGAGATGTTTTATTTCTTTCCATAATTTTTAACTTTTTTCTTGTCTTTTATTGGTAAAATGGATGAATATAAGGATGGAATTTTTGAAGAAGATGGTTTATCCGAAAAAGATAGTGTTTTTGAAGAAAATGACGATATTGAATCTCCCGTATAATTTCTGTTAACAAGAAAAGTGTCACAGGTCCCTGTTTTTGATGTTGTTATAAGAAAAGTCTTTGTAGATAAGAATATGTAAATTTAGTCCCTGTTTTTTGAAAAATAGAAAAGGCAAGGTGTTTTGCATTTTTCTGACAGAAAATGCAAGCTAGCTTGCAACTTTTTGAGTATGATTTTTTTTTTGAAAATTTTGAAAAATTTAAAACTTTTGAAAAATTTAAAAAGCGCAAGTAAACTTGCGCTTTCTATCGGGAAAGCGCAAGCTAGTTTGCGCTTTTATTTTGAATTTTTTTGAAATTTTAGAAATTTTTGAAAATTTTAAATTTTTTGAAAAATGCAAGTTAACTTGATGGAAAGCGCAAGGTAGTTTGCGCTTTCTGATTTTTAAATTTTTAAAATTTTCGAAAATTTTAAAATGTTTGAAAAGCGCAAGTTAACTTGCACTTTTTCTCAGGAAAGCGCAAGCTAGTTTGCGCTTTTTGATTTGGAATTTTATTTTGAAAATTTTGAAATTTTCAAAAATATTTAAATTTTTGAAAAGTGCAAGTTAACTTGCACTTTCTATAAGGAAAGAGCAAGATAGTTTGCACTTTCTGATTTAGAAAAAAAAACAGGGACTTAATTTACATTCTCATTATCATAGGGACTTTTCTTACAACAACATCGAAAATAGAGACCTTCAGTGCAAAGCCACTTCTATTAATCCGCCGGACTTTTGTTTTGCAATTATACGCATGTTTTCTAAAGTTTCATTCATAGCAACTGAGATTTAGTAAGAAACTAGTCAATGTATAACTTGGATTGTTAATAAACATACTACAGTGGATTTGGAAAGATATTAAACCTATTGTATTGGAAATCATTGCATAAGATTCCTACCATTTTTGTATGGTATTAAACTGTAACTTAATTTTCTTTTTTCTATTGCATTGTTAGATGACAAAAAAGATGAAGAAATAACTGCAAGACTAAACACCAAATTATTTTGTTTGTGTTTCAATTTAGCTTCCTTTTCCATGATTTTAACGGTGGGTTTTATGTTTGGTAAAACAAAACGATAGTGATAATGCAAAGAAACGAGAGAACAATAAAGAGGTAATGATATTTTGAGAATGAAATGGGGGAGAAAAGAAAAAAGTGGAGCGTAGTGTTTATTTAAAATACACCGAGGGTGGGAAAGACACCTACGTTGGCTGAAGAGAAGAAGGTAAACCCCATGTTTTTGGAACTAGACACGCAAGGCTGCATCAAATCCGAGGTGAATGTATTTGGTGACACGAAAGGGGTATATGAGTGGAGTATTTGAAATACGATTTTTAATTTAATTATTTGTTTTTATTGTGTGGTGTGCGTTTAATTAAAATGAAATAAAATATAAAAAATCGAATACATTCAAATTAATTAAAAATACCTTAAAAAATATAACGATGCAATGCATATAAAATACAATATAACTACAGAATTCAAATTAATTAAAATAATTTTCTAGCCTATCGCACAACGAGAGAAAATATAACATTTTCATTCGAAAATTGCGTTGGTAATAGTAAAATAATTAAATTAAATAAATTGAAATCAATCAAATGACAAGTATAAGTTGCATTTGTTTTAAAGAAAGTGTGCGCAACAAAACTCTTTTTACCATATATATATATATATATATATATATATATATATATATATATATATATATATATATAAGTCAAGGTTAATGAGGAACAAACTTTAACATTACGGTTTAAATTAAATGTTCGCGTTTAATGCTAAATAACAACTCTTTAGCGTACTCATTGGTATAGGTTAAAGTTTTCTATTAAAAGAAACGATGCTATTATCTTCTCCTAAGTCCTAAATAAAAAAAAAAACCACACTTTCAAACAATCTTGAACAAACTATTTGTTTTTATTGTGTGATACGTGTTTAATTAAAACGAACAACAGTAAAAAAATCGAAATACATCCAAATTAATTAAAAATACTTTTAAAAATACAATGATGCAATGGATATAAACTACAATAGATCTACAGAAATCAAATTAATTAAAATAATTTTCTAGCCTATCGCACAACGAGAGAAAATATAGCATTTTCATTTGAAAATTACGTTGATTAGCGTAAAATAATTAAATTGACAAAGTTTGAATCAATCAAATAACAAGCAAAAGTTGCATTGTTTTAAAGACGGTGTACATAGGAAAACTCTTTTTACCACGTATAAATAAGTCAAGTTTGATGAGGAAAAAACTTTAAAATTACGGTTAAAATTAAATGTTTGCATTTAATACTAAATAGCAACTCTTTTGCATGCTCATCGGTATAAGTTAAAGTTTTCCATTACAAGAAACATGGTTATTATTCACTCCTAAGTTCTAAACTAAAAAAACAAAAATAAAAATAAAAAAACACTTTCAAACTATCTCAACCTCTAACCTATGGAAAAGTAAATCCTCGACTTGGATTTTTCTTTTTTCCCGCATACAACAATAAAATGGTAAGATTTACAAAATAAACCAATGTAAAATTAAAAAAAGTAAAAAGAAAGGTCAAGTATTGTGGTTTTGTTTGTCTACGATGTGTACAACTTTAAATATTGAAGTTACGTGCAACTATAATTTTTTGCCCTTTTGCCCTTATCTAATGAAAAGTATAAACAAAACTTGAAATACTACAAGATCGATATCATTTACAATGTGTTGGGCCTGTTAAGTTTAATTTCTTTATTTTCAAACGTTAGTAAAGACGATTTCATTTATAATTTTTTTAGAGGAAAAAGTAAATGATGTTATGAGAAGATCGCAACGCGGAAAAACAATTGTTCGAGAGGATGAATGAATTCGTAATGGTTTTTTCTTGAAATTTGTAGATATTTAAATGTTTTACAAAATCAACGCAGTGTGCGAATCAAAATGGTTCTTTTTCTTATTTAAATATATTTTCTTACAAAGTGTTATAATGGGTGTAGTAAAGAAGAAGGAGTGGTCGTTGTGGGTTAAATTGCAGTACACGTCAGATGACGTAAACGCACCATTTTTTCCAACTTCACACAACGGGCCATTTAAATGGACCATTACCGCATCCGACGCGTGGAGAACTGAAGCATAACAAATAAAGATGGTGAAATGTGCTTGCATTTCATAGTTGGAGTAAAGTGTTGATTTAGGCTATTGGAGATAGAATGCCTCTTCATAATTATATGTACTTTTTTAATAATGACATAATTTTGGTGGATGAATGTTCCTAAAGCAGATAGGTGGAAGTAGATCAAAAGCAGAATTAGGATAAGCAAGACGTTGACTGTCTAAAGTTATATTTATAGGCAGTAAAATAAATTCAGGCTTTTTACAAAGCCCAAGTACTATCATTTTTATGTTCGTTTTTCTGGGCTTTTATTTTGTTTTGTTATTGTTTTAATTTTTTTTGGTAAATCAGGACGAACACCATTAAACACTATGTAAAGTTAAACTCTTTCTAATGGGCTAGTATGGGATTCATAAAACCAAAACTCTTTTTACAATACATATATGGAAAATGTTAAGGTAGTTAAATTACCGATATAACCTTCGGAATTTCATTTTTTTTTTACTGTGTAAGGATAATACAGGTATTTGAAATAAATTTTTGTGCCCTTTAACTATTAATTATCATTCTTAACACGTGCCTTTAGAGCACACATTAACAATACCCTACATGAATAAATCAAGATGACCGAGGAACAAAATTTAACACTGCTGTTAAAATTAAACGTTTGCATTTAATACTAAATAACAACTTTTTAGCGTGCTCATTGGTATAGGTTAAAGTTTTCCATTAAAAGAAACATTGTTATTATTTACTCCCAAGTCCTAAAAAAAGGAAGGGGAAAAAAACGCACTTTCCGACAATCTCTAACTCTAACCTATGGAAAAATCAATCCCAACTTGGATTTTCCTTTTTTTTCCACGTACAACAATAAAATGCTAAGATTTACAAACTCAACCAATGTTATATTGGGGGGGGGGGGGGAGAAGGTAATATATGGTAGTTTTTGTTTGTCTATAGCGTGTTCAGTCTTAAATATCCAAGTTAACTGCAACTACATTTTTTTGCCCTTTTACATTCAACTATTGAAAAATATAAACAAAACTTAAAATATTATAAGCTCGATTTCATTTATAATGTATTGGGTCGGTTCATAATGATATGTGAAGTTTTCTTTTAAAATATTATAAGCAGTTTTCAAAACCTTAGTAAGGACCATTTCATTTATAATATTTTTTAGAGGAAAAAAAAATAATGAAAAGTGAAGATCGAAATGCGGAAGAACAATTGTTCGTACCGATAAATGAATTTGAAACTGGTTTTTCTTTAAATTTTGTAGATTTTAAGTTTTTTGAAAATCACCGCATTATGCGGATCAAGGTTTTTTTATTTCAAATATATTTTCTTAAAAAGTGTTAAAGCGAAGGTATACAGTAAAGAATGAACGGCCGTTGGATGTCAAATGGCAGTACACATCAGACACGTCGGATGCATCGGACGCAAACGCACCATTTGCTCCAACTCCACACAATGGGCCATTTGGAGGAAATGGACCGTTATCGCGTCCGACGCGTGAGAAACGGTTACAGAGAAAAGACAGTGAAATGCGCCTACATTTTATAGTTGGAGTAAAGTGTTGTTTTAGGCCAGTAGAGGTAGAACGCCTCTTCATAATTTTATATACTTTTTAAATAATGACGTAAGTTTGGTGGATGAATGTTCCTAAAGCAGATAGTTGGAAGTAGATCGAAAGCAGAATTAGGAAAAAATTCGAAGCAAGACGTTGACAGTCTAAAGTTATCTTGATGGGCCGTAACATAAAATCGGGCTTTTTACAAAGCCCAAGTACTATCATTCTTTTGTTCGTTTTTCTGGGATTTTATTTTGTTTTGTTATTAGTTTTTATTTTTTGGGTAAATCAAGACAACCAGAATTAAACAATATCTGAAGTCTCTCTAATGGGCTAAAATGGGATCCATAGAATACGGGCTTGGATTTCCCCCCGAAAGTAATTATAATTTGTGAAGTTTATCTCCAGGTACAACTCAGACTCACAGATTCAATAAACAAACTCAAAATCAAATCCATCATTACACAGTCAATTATTTCATAGGTTTATTTAGGCTAATTCTAGCAAGTTTTCGCATTTCCCACCTATTGGAAAAGTTTGTAAATAAATTTTTAATTACCCTTATGATATTATTGAGATGTTTTACCGTCTTTCCATTTTTTTTTCTTTTTTTTATTGGTAAAAATGGATGAGTATAGGGACAGAATCTTTGAAGAAGACGGTTAATCTGAAAAAAGATTGTGTTTTTGAAAAAAATGGTTGTATTGAATCTCATGTATAATTTCTATTAATCCGTGGGGATTTTTGTTGTGCAATATTCATAGCAACTAGGATATAATAAGAACATAGCTTATGTATAACTTGGATCGTTAATAAACATACTATAGTGCATTTGGAAAGATATTAAACATAGTATAGTGGAAAACATTGCATAAGATTCATACCATTTTTGTAAAGTATTAAACTGTAACTTAATTTTCATTTTTATATTGCATCGTTGGATGACAAAAATGGTGAAGAGATAACTGCAAGTTTAAACAATAAATTACCTTGTTTGTACTTTAATGTAGCTTCTTTATCCATGATTTTAATGTTATGTTTGGTAAAACAAAAGGATAGAAGTAATGCAAAGGAACGAGAGGACAATAAAGAGGTAATGATATTTTGAGAATGATATGGAGGAGAAAAGAAAAGGTGGTGTGTGCGTTTTTTTTTTAAAATACACCCAGGGTGGGAAAGACTCTTACGGAGGCTGAGGAGAGCAAGGTAGACCACATGTTTGTGGAACTAGACCTGCAAGGCTGCATCAAATCTGATGCCAAAGTTGTTGAATTAGATGGAGATATCACTGCAGAAGCAGCCGTCGTTGGTTGCAAAGGAGGAAATCGAAGTAGATGGGAGATGCGTGGCTTGTGGTTACTGTACACAAGTGTGCATGTGATACTGCACAAGTTTGTGCACAGGATGACTTTAATGCAAGTGCTTGTGCATAGGTTTGTGTTGTGTTTATGATTCAGGATAATGCAATTCAATTATAGCAAGGAACAACGCCATTGTGCGTAGGAATTATGTAGTAGCTGATACTAACGACATAGACAAAGCCCCGTTTAATTTTGAACCAGAGGGTTCGATTGCAACCTCTTTGCCGCTCCCATACAAGCAGTCGTGCAAGCTAGAGATTCTCTTGCAGTTGCAGCCTCCACCCCCTTTGATAGGACCCTTAACCATCCATGTGAATCAGTGCCTTCGTCACTAAATTCGGCAAGCACTAAGCGCAAATATAAAAAACGTTGCAGATTTAGCGACCTTGTATGCAAGAGCATGAGACACTTTCTTCCCGAGCAAGCTTTGAAATCGACATCATTTGGTGATCATGTTCTTTTAAGAAGCACTTTTACATCTGTAGTTTTAAACTCGTTAACCATTAGCCAAGCATACCAAATAGCGTACACACATATATACATACATACATATACACACAATGACACACACAAACAAACACACACAGATATACATATATATATATATATATATAAGTATATATATGCATATAAGCTAGGATCGATGACTTTCTTTATTTAGCATCATTTTCAGCCCTCTGATATAAGCCAAAAGTTTAAATTTAAATATTTGACCAAATGTGACAGAAGCAAGGAAGAGGAAATATTTAAATCGAAATATCTGTCTGATATTAAGGGGCTAAAAATAATGCTAAATAAAAAGAACTATTGATCACAAATATGTATGTACGTATTTATGTATGTATGTACACACACATGTGTGTGTGTTACATCAAAAATGACACTAACACCCATAGGATTATGTGGAGAAATAAAGATTATAAAAAGTAAATTGAAAATGAGAAATAAACAGTAGATAAACAATTTATAGTGGTTTGGAAAAGAATGCCTACGTCCACTTAACAGTTATTCTCGTTTCATTGTTGAAAGTACAACAAATGTTCTTATTGTTCGTTGCCGAACGTTAAGTGATTACAAGAATCGAGTACAAGTGCTGGAAAGTGAAAACGATCCCTCAAATGAAGCCCATCGTGGTCTATTTATAGGTGTAGGTCGGTGGGAAAGTCTCAGGCACGTCCATTTCCACGTTCTCCATGATCTCTTGGCATGATCTCCCGGCAGTTACTGAAGAAAAAGACGTGGCCAACTCAGCAATCTCTGTGGGTCGGTACATAACAATAGCCATGGGTCGATACCGACCCATAAAACTTTGTCAATCATTTTTCTGGACCTTTAGAGATTGGTAGCCTTACCATTAGCTTTATGGGTCCATAGTTGTTTCACTACTAGAAAAAGCTCAAAAACCGGCATGGTAGGGCGACGGATCCCGACGGCTTATTTCCGACGGCTTCCGACGGGCCGTCGGCGCCCGTCGGAAGCCGTCGGAAAATCGCGAATATCTGGCTCCAGCCGAGCCTGCTTCTTCTCCATTTTCATACGAAAAAATTAGGTTTACTTCCCCCAATTCTCTTCCCCAGCCCTCCAATCAGCAATTTTGAGATTTCAGATTCTTCCCGGCTGTGCAATTAACTTCTACTACTCTCTAGAACAGGTATAATCTCTTATTTTAGCCAAAAATTCAGTTTTTATCCTAATTCTAGATTTGCATAATTTGATAAATTAGGGGTAATTGTTGATTGAAATTGTTTACAATAGTGTTATAATAGTTTCTAGCATTCCATGGTATTCCTATTTCATCTGTTATCGTGAAATTGCGAAAAACATGTATAATTTATATTGATTATATATGTGTGTAGCACCGCTATCATTGTATTGTGTTAGTTTAAATAAGATAAAATGAACGTACGAGCTAGAAATATTATATTGTGCACGTATTGATTTATGCAACAAAAAAATATGTCGAACGAGCCTTAAGTTGATGCGTAATACGTCGAATAAATGTGTTAAATTAATATATATTTTTGTAAATCTGAACAGTGAGTAAAACTGTATTTTTTCGTAAAATGCACGCATGTAACTGACAAATGTTCCTTAGAGAGTTTTTGGCCCCGTCTGACGAGTGTTGTACATGATCGTTGTATAAATAGTCGTTCTTTTTGAAAAACGACCATTTATATTCATCTGGTACAATGTTTGTCGGATTTGTCGCTGTATTGGACAAGTTATGAACATAGTAAGCATTTACATTTTGTATACTATTTCGTCTCAAACGGTTCATAAAATTTCGGCCTAACTTTTCTTTTTTGTTTCCTGCGTACACGCATTTGTGTACAATTCAGGGAACAAAAGGGAAATGCTGTCGAAATTTTGTTGAATCGTTTGAGACGAAGTAATATACGAAATGTAAATGTTTACTGTGTTTGTAATGGGAAGTAGGATGCCTGACCAATGAAAAAAAAAATTATATATATTTTTAAATCGTTACGTTAGAAAATAAAATGTGCCCTATTTGAAAATATATAAATTTTAAATAGGAACTTCTCATTTTGTCGAATAGGAATTTTGAAGTATTTATCAAATAGGAAATTTTGAAGTATTTGTCAAATAGGAAATTTTAAATATAAATTTTAAATTCAAAATAAATATTAAATTTTGAACTTCTCATTTTGTCAAATAGGAAAAATGATTGATTATTTTGTTGATCGGAGGAGATGGATGTACCAAAGAAAAGGACTGAGGGGCTCAATAAAAGAAGATTTTTATAATGGTATAAACTTGTTTGTTGAATTCACTTTAAGTAATAACGGAAACGATCCAGAAATTCGTTGTCCGTGTAGTAGGTGTAGACATTTGAAGTATTTGTTACTAGATATTGTGAAAGTTCATTTGTGCAAACACGGTTTCGCACCCGAATATTATGTTTGGGATCGGCATGGAGAAGTTGTAGCAAATACTTCTGTAGAGTTTGAAAGTGTCGTTAACGAAATAGTTTCAACGACCCGTATAGAAAATATGGTCGAAGATGCAGCACGATCAATGTTTCCTATGGTTGAAGTTGACGACGATGATGGAAATGTTGAAGAACCAAATATTAAAGCTAAAAAAATTTATGATTTACTAGATGCAGCTAAGAAACCTATTTGGGATGGTTGTAAAAGCGGCACTCGGCTATCAGTAATCGCAGAATACATTGCGATGAAGTCAAAATACAACATCATTGAAGCTGGGTTTACGGTTGTTGTACAAGCTGCAAAAAGACATATGCCGCCCGATAATCAAATGTGTGAAAATCACTACGAAGTTAAAAAACTTATGTCGGCTTTTGGTTTACCGTATCAGAAAATAGATACATGTTTAAAAGGATGCATGTTGTTTTGGAAAGAAGACGAAAACCTTAGAAATTGTAAAGTTTGTAACCAGAAGAGATACAAACCAAGAAAAAAGAAGGGGAAGGAAGTTCCGTACAAGCGTATGCACTACTTACCCATAAACTTGGATTTTAGCGGTAAATAATTTACTTTTTCTTAAAATATTTAATTTTCATCTTTTCAAAACAATAAACTTGGATTTTATTTATTTTTCAATTATTGCAGTCCAGTAGTCAAAGTAGGGGACGACGGAGTAAACCTTAGAGCGATCTTACAGATATAGAAGAATTGCGGACTAGAGTTGCCCAGTTGGAGGAGCAGAACCGCCAACAGGCCATGCACACCGCACAGTTGTTAGAGTATATGCAGCAGCAGCAGGGTGGTGGTCGCTTTCCTTACTCGGCTGGCTCTGGATCTGCAGGAGATTGATTCATTACTTGCTTTCTTGTTCGTTCAGGTATGTTTTGTTTTAATTTAGAATGATTTGGTAGACGACGTAGGTAATTGTTGATTTATGTATAATTATGTTTGATACATTTGATTCTATGGTTGTATGAGGACGTGTATGAGAATATTGATGAATTTGTGTATTAGCAACATGGTAGAACAGTTATTGTTAGGATTATTGTTAATGTTGGAATGGTTATTTATATTTTGATGTAATTTTATTTATTTGTGTGTTTATTAAATATTTTATAGTTTGGGTTTGGATATTTGGTTGGATTATTGTATATTGGATTGTGCAGTATTGATATTATAGTGTTTGGAAGAGAAATGTGGTTGGAAGGCTAAATTTGCAGCAAAAAAAAAACAGTAGATTTCCGACGGCTTCCGACAGCTCATTGGTCAAAATTTCCGACGGCTCACGACGGATAATGGCGGCCTGTAAGTTACCATTTCCGGCGGTTTCCGACGGGCGTTGAAAACCGCCAAGATCCGTCGGAACAGAATACGACAGTTTTTGTCGGAAGCCGTCGGAAATACTGCTTCCCGACAAAGCCATTTCCGACGGCTTTTTTCGACGGCCGCCGACGGCTTCTGGCCGTCGGAAAACATGTTTCCCCTTGTAGTGTTTGAGCCATTGCTAGCTTGCTTTTGAGTCTAATTGATGGGTCTATGGAAGGTTGAAGTTGTTGACTCGGAGAACTTGAGGAGACCGATGGAGCATAGCTTGCAAACGATAATTGGAGTTTTGATAGGCTTCTAGGACCTTGGCTAGCATGTAGTGGAAAAATAGGACCAAACCCATAAGGTATTATGGGTCGGTACCGAACCATAGATGGTTCGGTACCGAACCTTGCACTTAGTAGGGGACTCTCCTGCTTTTTGCATGATGGTTCGGACTTGGCTTTCTGAACTTGGTTGGACCACTCTCCTGAGCCATCTGGCTACCCTTTTGGGTCGTTTGCCTCGATAATCTTTATGTGTAATGCTGAACACACATTTTTTGGAAGAGTGTCCTTGTACTTGCCACATGATTGATAAATGTAATTGTTCCACTTTCTCTTTAAAATGGAATTTGCTTAGGATCCGTTCTTGACGAAGCGAACGGGTCATTTGAACGGAAAAGCCGGTTGAAATGGAGATATGTTTGGTAATGCAAAAGAAACATTTGAGCGAAGTATTTGAATATAAATTTTAATTTAATTGATTTACGTTAATTAATTATTTGTTTTTATTGTGTAGTACGCATTTAATTAAAATAAAATAAAGTAAAAAAATCAAAATACATTCAAATTAATTTAAAATACTTTCAAAAATACAACGATGCAATGGATATAAAATACAATAGAACTACATAAATCAAATTAATTAAAATAATTTTCTAGCATAGCGCACAACGAGGGAAAATATAGCAATTTCATTTGAAAATTACGTTGGTTAGTGTAAATTATTAAATTGACAAAGTTTGAATCAATCAAATAACAAGCATAAGTCGCATTGTTTTAAAGACGATGTACATAGGAAAACTCTTTTTAACGTATAAGTAAAGGTTGATGAGGAACAAACTTTAAAATTACGGTTAAAATTAAATGTTTGCATTTAATACTAAATAGCAACTCTTTAGCGTGCTCATTGGTATAAGTTAAAGTTTTCCATTAAAAGAAACGTTGTTATTATCCCGGCTTGAATTTTTCTCTTTTTACACGTCCAACAATAAAATGGTAAGATTTACAAACTAAACCAATGGTATATTTAAAAAAAAAAAGGTAATATATGTTGGTTTTTGTTTGTCTATAGTGTGTATAGTCTTAAATATCGAAGTTAGGTGCAACTAATTTTTTTTGTCCTTTTCCATTCAGCTATTGGAAATTATAAACAAAACTTAAAATATCATAAGCTCGATTTCATTTATAATGTATTGGGTCGTTTCCATTTAAGGACTATTTCATTTATAATATTTTTTAGAGGAAAAAGAATAAAATTATTGTATGACAAGATTGGAATGCGGAAAAACAATTGTTCGAGTCCATGAATGAATTCGAAATGAGTTTTTCTTTAAATTTGTAGGTATTTAAATGTTTTGCAAAATCACTGCATTGTGCGGAGCAAAGTCGTTTTTTATTTAAATATATTTTTTTAGAAAGTATTAGTAGAGTATATGTGAAGAAAAAGAGGGAGCGGCCATTCAGGATCAAATGGCAGTACGGGTCAGACGTGTCGAACGCATCGGATGCAAATATATCGTTTTTTCCAACTCAATACAATGGACCATTACCGCGTCCGACGCGTGGAGAACGGTAGGGTAGCAAGAAAGACAGCGAAAGTTGCCTACCTTTCATGGTTGGAGTAAAGTGTTGTTTTAGGCCACTAGAGGTAGAACGCCTCTTCATAATTTTATATACTTTTTAAATAATGACGTAAGTTTGGTGGATGAATGTTCCTAAAGCAGATAGGTGGAAGCAGATCAAAAGCTGAATTAGGATAAAATTTGAAGCAAGACGTTGACTTCTCTAAAGTTATATTTATGGGCCATAAAATAAACTCGGGCTTTTTAGAAAGCTCAAGTAATATAGTTTTCTTTTTTGTTCGTTTTTCTGGGCTTTTATTTTGTTTTCTTATTTTTATTTTTTGGGTAAATCAAGACGACCGCCATTAAACGATGTATAAAATCTCTCTAATGGGCTAATATTTGGATTCGTAAAATATGGGCTTGGATTTTGCCGAAAGTAATTATATTGTGAAGTTTATCTCCAGGTACAACTCAGACTCATAGATCCAATAAACAAACTCAAAACCATCATTACACAGTCAATTATTTCTTAGGTTTTTTTAGGCTAATTCTATTAACACGAGCAAGTTTTCCCATTTCCCAACCTATTAGAAAAGTTTGGAAATAAATTTTTAATTACCCTTATAATAATATTGAGATGTTTTACGTCTTACCCTTTTTTTTTTCTTTTTTTTATTGGTAAAAATGGAAGAAGACGGTTAATCCGAAAAAATATATTGTTTTTGAAAAAAATGATGGTATTGAATCCCATGTATAATTTCTGTTAATCTGCGGGGATTTTTGTTGTGCAATTGTACATCTGTTTTCTACAATTTTATTCATAGCAACTAGGATATAATAAGACCATAGCATATGTATAACTTGGATTGTTAATAAACATACCATAGTGCATTTGGAAAGGTATTAAACCTAGTATAGTGAAAAACATTGCATAAGATTCCTACCATTTTTGTAAAGTATTAAACTGCAACTTATTTTTCTTTTTTATATTGCATTGTTGGATGACAAAAATGATGAAGAAATAACGGCAAGATTAAACAATAAATTACCTTGTTTGTACTTCAATGTAGCTTCTTTTTCCATGATTTTAATATTATGTTTTATGTTTGGTGAAACAAAAGGATAGAAGTAATGCAAAGAAACGAGAGGACAATAAAGAGGTAATGATATTTTGAGAATGATATGGGGGAGAAAAGAAAAAAGTGGGGTGTGTGTTTTTTTTATAATACACCGGGGATGGAAAAGACTCCTACGGAGGCTGAGGAGAGCAAGGTAGACCCCATGTTTTTGGAACTAGACCTGCAAGGCAACATCAAATCCGATGCCAAAGCTGTTGAATTAGATGGAGATATCACGGCAGAAGCAGACGTCGTTGGTTGAAAAGGAGGAAATTTAAGTAGCTGGGAGATGCGTGACTTGTAGTTAATGTGCATAAGTGTGCATGTCTTACTGCACAAGTTTGTGCACAAGATGACTTTAATGCAAGTGCTTGTGCACAGATTTGTGCTGCGTTTATGATTCAGGATAGTGCAATTCTATTATAGCAAGGAACGACTCTCTTGCTTTTTGCATGATGGTTCGAGCTTAGCTTTCAGAACTTGGTTGGACCGCTCTCCTAAGCCTTCTGGCTATCCTTCTGGGTCGCTTGCCTCGATAATCTTTATGTGTGACTTGTCCAATCTTGGCAAAATAATGTCGGATCAGAAGGCCGGATAACACTTGCCATCCAAAGTACATCTTGTTTCAAACGTGATGTGCTTTGAATCGAGTTAAGTCGGGATCTTCGTGTCGAATCTCAAATCTTGTTTCAAACAGTCGTTATCCTACCTTAGATCAATTCCTATAAATAGCCATATCTCTTCCCGTTTTCCATGATGTTTGAACAACGTCCAAGATTATAAAATTGGAAATTGCCTTCACGACTTGTCGTTCCAAGTTTCGCATTCTCAAATATTTTCATTTCCAAAATACCCAGGTTAGGATTCCTCGTTGATTAAACTTTCGAAATGACTGTCTTGTACACACATAGACATATGCACATACATGCACATGGTTGCTAGAGTCCGAGATCATACGAGCATACATGAGCGTGTATACATGTTGAATCATGATTCTTTTCTTTCCTTTTTCTTAATATGATCATTCAGTATCGAACCATATGGTTCGGTACCGACCCGAGTACTTGAGAATTATGCGGGTATATAGCCGAAAATTTTGGCTTAGCCTTTATAAAACAAGGCCGACCCGTTCCATTCCTTTCACTTTGCCTTGATATCTCCTTTTAGACTCGAGTTTTCCCATTAAAAGAGCTTTGAGATTTTGGATTAAACTCAAATGTCGCTGACCCTCTTGAATTGATTTTGATCGTCGTCGCTTATCTCATCTTCTAGAATCAAAGGCCTCCTCCACCATGAACCTGGACCTGATCCATATGAGCATAGGCCATATTCCTAAACTTAGAACTTCAAACTCAAGCATACTTTGGTGAGTAACGAAGATGGAGAGGGGCTGGAGACAAGTGGCGTTGAGGAGCGTGCCTAAATTTGGAGGATGGAGCCGAGATGCTTGTGACAAGAGGAAGAAGAGGAGAAAACTCGAAATTCCCTAAGTGGGATGGTTCGAAATAGTGGGATTTTTTTGATTCTTCCTCTTTGTTTAAGCCCAAATAAACTCTAGTGAATTCGGTACTTCGAGCTTTAAGGAATCCCAAGCATGCTTCTAACAACATGAAGCTTGCTGAAATGGTCAGTAATGACGGTCCCCTCGGGCAATCTACGATCTTTGAAATGGATTGTTGCACTATATCGGCCATTTGCATTTCTTGACACTGTACAACACCGCACTAGATTCATTATGGCATGAGAGCGTAGACTTTTAATCTGTCTAATGTTGATCGTGTGTTGAGTTTTTGATAGTTATGGACGTCAGACGTTCGCTGCGTATCTTCGCTATGGTCGAAGGTCTATCGACGGTCCATTATAATGAATCTGATACAAAATCCAGCTCAACAAGAGTTTCTTAAAGACAACAAACTCCAGCACAATCCGTTGTCCATTTTGATATTCCTCGGGAGGATCAGCTTGCTCAGGGAAATCAATGAGAGCCTGCTCAAGAACCGAAAGTAGAGTCTGCTCCCGACACACTCCAAGACGCGGTTACATCGGAAGATCCTTTTAATTCTGTTGTCTCCAAAGTTGATGAGGCATCGTTTAGGAGGTGTAACACCCCATAATTTGGCGTTAGTTATTTAATTAGTTGGTTAGTTAATTAATTAGACTCCAAAAATGGAATTTGTGCAAATGATGGAATTTAACCACAAAGCTTAGACCATTGCGTTTATAGAAAAATTCTGAGCAACTTTCATATTTGGAGTTTTGCGATTGGAGTCCAAACGAAGAAGTTACGGATGAAAAATGAATTTGAAACGAAATTAATTAAATAAGAAATAATTAAAGTTTTTATATTAATTAACCGGACCCACAGGCCTACCCATTATTGGGGACGGTCGACCCCTAGCGGTCGACCAGTCACCCAAGGGCGGTCAACCGTTGGCGACCTGGCGGCTCCAATAAATATAGGCGGCAACGACCCGGATTTAATATATTTTGCCCGAACGGTTCTGCTTGATTCTAGCGCCTATAAATTCAGGCCTAACCCTCCCTTCTCTTCTCATATTTTTATGGAGGCAATAGCGAAGCGCTGCCTTTTCTTCTTCTCCACTTTCTTTCTAAATTATATAAAAGATAAGATATTTGTATTTGCATATTTGAGGTTATATATATATATATATATGTCTCTATTTTCTCTTCTTATCCCAAATCTCTTCTCAGATCTGTAATTCTAACATATGTATATATATCCTTTTATATATATCTTTTGGATTAAAAAGGATCTAAGGATGAACCAAAGATTCTACTTTAGATCTGGAGATTTGGATCACTTTTAAAAGGTGAGTGGGAATTTTTATAGATTGTTATGATATGAAAATTATCCCGTTGGTGTTTATTTGCTTTTTATGCCTAATTGGATAATTGTGTATGAGTTGTAGGCAACGAATTGAATACGACCTAAGTATAATAAATATCGCATACATATTCTTGTTTATGAATTGATTTAGCATTGTAGACAACCTGATCTAAAATTAATTCCTAAAAGTATGAATTTAGAATATTAATTTGAATGAAATTTATCCTAGATCTAAATTAGATTGTGTAATAATGTTATAAATTTGGATTATTACCCTAATCTTGTTAGAATATAAAGTTTTCTATATTTGGAATTGTTAGACTTTAGATCCATTCAATATTTGTAAATTAGTTTGATTTCTTTCCCTTTTAGAAAGATACAGCGTTTGATCTAACATGGAATAGATAAAAATAGAAAGAAAAAAAGATGTGTAAAGTATGAATTCATTGTAGTTTATACTGTCAATTTCAATAAAACAAAATATTATTCCTTGTAATTTCAAACGATGCAATCTTTATATTTTAAAGTTAAATCTTCTTCTTTGGGCTAATTTATGGAAATTATAACGGATAATCTTTTTATATATGATTCCAATAATTTAATATGGAAAAGTATATTCTAGTAAAGGTATATAACTAGAACATATTTGATAAAAGTAAATATTGTACGTAACTACTACGCTTATAATAATTAAATAAAAAGCTAATAACGATGCTTGCATGTAATATTCATGTTTAGGATAATTAACTAATGAGAAAAGAATTTAAATGGTTGTAATTCCAATAAATGGTAATAAATATGGGAGCTTCAATAATTTGATATGGTAAATGGATTAATGGGACTGGTAAATAAAGAAGTTGAATTGATAAAAATAGAATATATATAAATGGTTACTAATTTGAAATTAGTAATCATACATAAATGTCTTAGAGAATGTCTGTTTTGGATTTTATGGACAAATTGATATTTATGAACATTAAACGGGGATTTATGGATAGATAAATATTTAAGGAAAATCTTATTGCCTTAAATAAAAAGGAATTAGTAAGCTAAGTCCAATGTCTACCTATGATAATATAAATAAAGACTTAGGATGGTTAATTGGACTTAGTGAGTTAGTGATGCGAGGTCAGTAGAGTCACTCGACGGAAGACTGCCCTTCACTTTGAGGCTACCGACAGTCGGGTGCACTTACTACTGATGTGTGATATCACCAATCCAACGACTCGTAACGATGTGAGAGATTCGGCTTTCTTTCTTAATTGGAAAGTATTAAATGGTCCAAATTTGAAATTAGGAGCGGTAAGAGATATCTCCATAGGGGTTCGCTTCTGGTTTGAGGTCTTAAGCGGCTGAAGGTTCTACCTCTCTCATAAATTAAAGTATTAAGTAATCTAGTGATTCCAAATAAATAAATAAATAAGGATGTCTCTAAAAAGGGTTACTTCAACGTGGAGGTCTCTAATAAGGATGTCTCTAAAATCCTTATGCGTCAGATCTTGCTCCACCTCTACTCCGGATCTAATCCATTTTCTCCCTTTGCCAACCACCTCTCGGCCCATGGCACCGCCACGCGCCGACGGCCCTTCCTCTCGTCATGCCAGCCTCACTCCGCAAGAAGCCGCTTGGCTTGACCGGAGCGAGCGAAAAATCGCCACTTCTCTCGGAACGGTGCACTTTGATTTCCTTCACGGACGACCAGTGACGTTCGGAGACTTCGCCGCTCTCAGGCTTGAAGAGCTTCTTGTCGTCGCAAGACTTGCACCGATCCTCCGCTTCTAGACTTATGAGAGATAATATTACCCGCGTTGCATTTGTCTTTTTAATGCACAGATGGTGCAGAATTTCGACGATGGCAACAGCTACATTGAGTCCAAAGTGAAGGGAGCTCGGATGGAGATGTCAGATGATGAACTTGCTGGAATTTTAGAGATATCTACAGTAGGCGTAGATTTGGACGACATAGAGATGACTAATCCTGAGATTCTACAACGAATCTTTTCTGGAAATGTCGATGATTGGATGATCGATAATTTGCGACCGGTGGCCCATCTCGTCGTGCGCATCATTCAGCACAACATCTTTACGAAGACGGGGAGGCTTGACCATATATACACCTCAGTGCAGAAAGCCGCCTATGCTATAATTGGCGGCGTAGCCATCAATTGGGCTTGTGTCTTGATGCTCCACATGGTCGATCAGGGAGTTGGTACCCTGAGGACTCACTTTCCATGTTGCCACTTGCTCACCCGAGTATTTAGGCATTACGGGGTAAATTTGAGTAGAGAGCCAGTAGCAAGGAAGGTTCCTCCCGCCATAGACCGAACCACCATTAAGAGGATGGATATTCCTTTACCGCCCGTCACACTACCTGTACCGCCACTGGAGCCGCGGAAGTAGTAGTAGGGGATGGCGCAGGGCGTCGAGGATACACGAGTCCTGAGCTTGCTGCTATCCGTCAGTGTAACATCCTAAAATTTTCAACCATTCGCATCCATACATGTCGGATTTGAATTGCTCAAAATATTAGATTGTTAATTTAAATTTGGAAAAACTAAGCATATACAGTAAAGAAAATAATCACAGATCACAGACAAAGAGTAATATAACAATAATGCAGCGGAAACAAAAGAATAGTAGTTCATGAAGCTACTATGTATATATATAACAGAGTTAAACAAGATACAACAGAAGTCACGAATACATAGATGCCTCAATACAATAATCAAATACAAGATCTGAATACATCACTGGAATCAACTGAACAACTGAAAGCAGGATAGATAGCTGGATCTCCAAGCGAAGCTCCAACTCCAAAGGTGAGTCTCAAATGTTGTATCACTCAGTCTGACCCGAGCGTAAAGCAAAACACAAAACACTCGATTCAGGATTAACATTCTTATATTAATAAATCCAACTCAAGTGAAATATCAACTGAAATACAAGTAACTTAAAGGATGTTTGGGATAACCATCCTCTAAGGATCCGTTAAACTATCTACTATGTAGTAATATTCACTATTATAATAGTGTCTAATAGTAAAATAAACTTACTTTTAGATAGCGTTAAGGGGTTACCCATATAGCCCTTAACATATAATAGTGCCAATAGTCTATACAGTACCTGCATACCTTGAGAGGCTACGAGAAGATACTCCATAGGTACGACACAAATAGAAACTCGTAGTAAAGCTCGATATGGTAGGTGGCACGGCACAACGGGGCAATGCCAGGGTAGATATACCAATTACGCATCCGGGCTGGTGGAAACGCATAGCAGCCACTACCGCCCACCTCGGAACACACTCCCAATCAAAATTAAAGGGTGGCCACCAAATCAATCATAAAGTAATAGAATGGTATCGAAGAAATGCGTCCGATCAGAGGTGCTACCTCATTGGCCCGAGAATCGCTCCTGTTTTAGCCACCTTATGCCAACTCATGGGAGTCGGGTCCACATATATACATCAATAGGAATCGTCGCTACCATCCTACTTCATTCTGGAATCTCCACCGCGTACACAGTTGTTAAAGTGGTTTTCGGTATCGACAGAGTGTATGCCCATATCCGATCCCGGTCTCTTTAACAACCAAACGTTATTATAACACCGCGGTCATTTCAAAATAGTTTATACTTCAAAACCAAAATATCATTTCCATTTCAAAAACCCAAATCAATACGATATCATTTTCACTTCAAATATATATCCATTTCCAAAAATCATATCACTTTCAAAGTTATAATACTTTCGAAACCAACAATTCGAAATAATAATACTTTGGAAATCATAATACTTTGAAATTCATAACTTTGGAAATCATAACACTTCGAAATCTTAACACTTTCCTTCAAACAGTTTAGATATTAATAATGGTATATAAAATAAATAGTTTATAAAATAAAATAATTTATATAAAATAGTTATAAGTTAAAATAATTTTTATTAAAAATAATTAGTATATTTAGAATAATTTATAAAATAAAATGGTTTATATTAAAAATAATTTATTAAGTTAAAATATATAAATAATTTAAATATAATTTAAAATTACTTTATATAATAAAATAGTTTCCCTCAATTTCACAAATCGATTCAAAATTTACTCGAATTCCAAAATTCAAATTTAATCAAATCTCAAATCATCAATTTCAATTCGATTCAGTTTCTCAGTAAACCATTTCAAATTATCGATTTCAAATACATATTTGAACCATAAAATAAGCCATTTTAATTTCAATATATTTCAAAGCTTTAAATATTCCACATTTCCAAAACTAAATTCGATAATTATCTATATATCAAATTCACTTTACTATTATTAAGTTTTGAAATATTTACTTAATCATTTCAATAACATCTAAATACAACTTCAATTTACAAATTTAAATAAACAGAATATCCCATTTAAATTTATATAAATTTGAAATATTCACTTAAGTCACTTTTAATCAAATTCAAGTTATAAACATATCTTTACAATTTCAAACTTAATAAATTTCAACCCAAACTTATTTAAGTATGATTCTTAAATAATTAACATTCCAAATCAATTTCAAATTATCTTTTCAACCTGAATCATTTCAAACTCTATATTTGAAAATATAAATTTAAATAAATACTTAAACAAATTAATATCAACTTTAATAAATCTTTAAAAATCAATATTTATTAAAACCATATATTTCTTTTCAAAACCATAGAAATCATCTTCAATATATATATATATATATACACACACACACCAACGGTGTCTGTATATAATTCTCTACCCTATGGTCAAGTGATACGGATATTTATCATTTCAATCCGCAATTTAAAATATATAGGGGTATATATCTTTTCAACCCGCAATCTCAAATTCAATTCAATGAAATCGCTTGGGTTTATCATTGCAAACCATAACGATTTTCCCCTATTCTACAGATCATTCGGGTATGTATCATTTCAACCCATAGTGAATTCTATACTAACAGGGAACTTGCAGAGTGATAACATATATGATAATAATATAACAAGCATATATCATCAATATAAATAACAGATAATGGTGTTAGAATGTCACAAGTGAACTGATACAGATAACAACATGTATATAACAATGTAAATAACTAAGAGAAGCATATTTCAATTGTCGTTTCAATTGAAATCAAATTTAATAAATAAATGAACGTTAATCGTGAGTGATTGCTCACCTTTCGAGGCTAGAGATGAACGAGAATACAATGAGTTACGAATTCCAAAGCAAAGTGAGATGGGCACGAATTTGACGATCAAAGCTGGTAGATAGAATCGATGAAATAAATCAGAATCTGAATCGATGATGATAAATAGTATAAGTGAATTTATATACATATAAATGTATATATAGCTATTTTTGTATATAAAAATCATATTCTAAATTCAAGCACAATTTAAATTTAAATATATATGTATTTAAAAATTATTGTTTTAAATAAACACATATAATAAAACAACATATCTTCATTATATAATTTGAAATAATTACATATATATATATATATACTTTCAAAACTATTAATATTAATGCAAGTATAACATATTATATAAATCTATGTAAAACTCATTATAATCTTATACAACATTACTGCCATGCAACAACTTATAAAACAATATATATAAAATTTATGTAACAACATGATATATATATATATATATATATATAAATCTACTATATCTGCAACACCTAACTATAAATAATATAACTAATATTTTATAAAACAAATATAAACTTTCATATCTAACAGAACTTACTGCTAAGCATATTACAAACCAACATTATTTTATAACTGACAAAACCTAAATATATTATAAACTATCTCATATATATCGTGTACACACAACCGTATAACAAAATATATATTATTATCCAAACTCGAGTATATATATAAACAAATACACATATTCTTTAAACGTACAAATATAGGCCAAGAATCCAAATACAACATAGATACAGTAAAACATATGATACACACAGCAAAACAAACCAACTGACCCATATATATATACTATATATAAAAGCAACAAAATAATATTATTATATCCATTCAAAAATATATGTAAGCAGACATATTTTATACGAGTACTATGTATATAACCTTTAAAATTTTATAAACTTTTTATAAATACACTACTTTCCAAATATTATATATACATAACACATGTATACATATTTATATACTGGGAAAAATCAAAATATTACAGCCGAGACAAATATGTACCAACGTGTTACCAAATCCTAAGTAAAACTATTTATATAAGCAACGACCTATCATATAACTTCTTTACACTAACACTATATATTGAACAGAATAGATATAACATATATTAGTTATATATATAGACAAGTTAAACCACATCCACTTTATATTTATATAGATAAACTTATATATGAGCTTAAAGAGGTAATATAAAATTTATATAAACATATTTATATATAAAATAAACATAGTATACAAAACAAATAGATTTATTCCTTATATAAATATACATTTATAAACATATATACATATGTATACAACATATAATAACAACTTATATACATCAACAGATCACAACTTATACCAACATTATATATATATATAACCAAAATGTACTGTATATACTATTTATATAATAACAATATATACCGAAATGAACACAGTATATAGATTAATAAAAAATACCAAAAATGTAAACACCTTACCTAATACGACAGACTTATATAAGAAGACTTGTATTAAGAAAGAAGGTTGCGACAAACGGAGGAAAGTGGAGCAGGGCAGCATTGCTTCGGCCAGAAAAGCAAGGGAAGGGGAGGCAAGGGTCGAAGGGGAGGGATGCTTGGAAGGCTCGGCTGTTTGGTGGAAGTTTGAAAAATGGAGGAGAGGCGGATCAGAGGTGAGGCCTGGCCAACGTGGGTGGAGTGGAGGTTTGCGTGAGAGCTTGGAGGAGGGAAGGTCGGCTGCGTTTGGGAAGAAAGATGGATCGGCGGTGGTTTCAAATGGTGACGGCAGCCGAAAATTTTCGTGAAGGATACGAGGAGTTTCATGGCAAAAAGGATAAAAAGGAAAAACGACAGAGAGACTAAATATAAATTCAAGTGACAGGTAGGAGATGAATAGCTTGGCAAAAATGAATTCAACTCTTTTTTTCTTTCTTTTTTTATATTTGTATCCTGCCACCCAAAAATGAAAGCAACCAAAATAAAAGCACCCGGTGGAATTGAAAAGGTTTGGTATAAAAATCTAGGGATATAAAAGGTTAGTAGTGACTGTTTATTTTAACGATACGAAGATGAAGGGTCAAGGAACCCAAGAGTTTAAAATGTGTACCGGTATGATAAATCGTTTCATAGTTTTCATTGCGTACCGGATTTCCGAAGTACACAAATGAATACACTATTGAGATCAGCACGACGAGACGATCAAAATGGTATACAGATATCAGTGGTATGATCATCCTATCAAAAGTTGATAATCGGTACCGAAAATCGCTGCTATTCCGTACGGAAAAATCCAAACGGAGCTAGAAACGTCCAAAATTTGCGAAACGAATTATGCAGTCTTATTCAGAGTGTTCTAAATAAATTTTCTCATGTTGACATATTTAGGTTTCGGAACACTTTTATTATCATCAATTTTAACTGATATAAATCGAAATAAAATTACACTAGAAAATAAACTTCCAAATTATCCGATGAAAATTTACCAGTTGCTATGTTAGAACAGACTCATTTCAAATATCAAATTTAAATTTCAAAATTTTATTGTTTAAAGTTTCACAAAATTTCAATTAAATATATAAATAAACAAATAAAATTATCTAAATTTTACGGGTCGTTACAGTCAGGTTCAGGCAAAGCTCCAAGAGATTAGGACGGAGCAGTAGCGCCAGGGGCGTGAGATTGGGTGCATAGCCGCCATTCTACGACCATTTCGTGGTCGCGGCAATGGCTCGAGCTCCAACCGCGGAGTGAGACCTTCTCATAGTTCTTAGGCGGTGTTTTCTTTAGAGTTGTTGTATCTTTTTATTTCTAGCATTTACTCTTTTATTTTGGGTTGTTGGGTTGTAAAACTGTTAGTTGTCTCTTATAAAAGGTACGCACGATATTATGAGTTTCTATTCATTTTCTATGTTATTGTTTTTGGATATGCGAACCGCTCATATATATATGCATAGTACAGAAACAGTATAAATACGAGAATCTCATAAAGACACTTAACTAACAGTAAAAACAATATAAGACTGGAAGTTTGGAATAGTTGGAAATTTTAGCGAAGGACGTGACAAAGTTATTTTGATAGCATGGGTTATTACTCATGTTCCTTAAAAACTATAAATTTTGAATAATAGACGTGTTGACATTTTTAAATAAGATATCAAAATTTTGGGTAAAGATTAGTTGTAGAATTTTGAAATTTGATTTACGCACTTAGCGTATAACCGACTTTCGACTACGCCGATCTGTGGCTTGATTTATAAAAAATTTTGAGAAGAAAAATATTTTGAAATTTTTTTCCTTGATTTGAAAAATTCCCTTTTGACAAAAAAAAAAGAAAGAAAGCAAGAAAAAGTTTTGTGCTTTAGATATTTTTTACTCTTAAATTATTTTTAGAGTTTTTGTTCAAAATTTTATTTCAAGGGAATATATACGTCTAAATATTTTGGGATTTTATTTTCCAAATGACGTATAAATTTGAAAAGTGGGAAAGATTTTATGAAAACTTTGATTTCAAAGGCCACATGTTAGGTGCAGAGAAGACAAATAGAGTTAGAATTTGCGAATTTAGCGGTGCATTAGGGTCGATGATGCGATAAATGCAAGCGATAACAGAGGATAAACTGTTTTAACCTTGGAATTTCTATTTCCATGCTTTATTGATGACGCACGCAAGTCTATTTTTGGACTTAATTCCTTTTTATAGCTTGATAATAAACCTCATTATGCACTTTGTACATGGAAAATTTTAAGTGAATCCGGGGCAGCGAAGAAATTTTCACTGCACTATGGGAATATGAAGATTATTGCGTGGGAAGAATGTTAAATTCTCCACATGTATTCCTTTTTAGGCATAGGAGTAAAGTTTAGAAAACGATTTTTCAATGCGTTAGACTCTTGGATGATATAAAGTGGATGCAAAATTGGTTGCTTCATACTTCTATTTATAGGAGCATGGAGGTTTTGGTTGAAAAGATTTTTCAAAAAACTACATACCTGTAGAACTGCCAGTTTATATGTAGGTTATTTGCATCATGTTTTCCAAAATGCTTTCAAAAGAAATGCATTCATATAGGAGAATCCGATATAAAATCATTCTGCATACATATCTTTTATGTGGTGATAATGTAATACACTATGCACTTATGCACGTTTTGTTGCAAAAATTGGTTGTACACTCAATGACTGTGTAGTTTAGGATAATTAGGAGTCAAAAACTTGACTTAGTCACTGGTGAAATTTCGAGGACGAAATTCTTTTTAAGAGGGGAAAAATGTAACACTCCGTAATTTGGCGTTAGCTATTTAATTAGTTAGTTAGTTAATTGATCAGGCTCTGAAAATGGAATTTGTCCACGAAACTTGCACCATTGCGTTCTTGATGAAATTCTGAGCAACTTTCATATTTGGAGTTTTGTGATCGAAGTCCAAACAAAGAAGTTATGGACGAAACACGAATTTGAATCGAAAATAATTAAATAAGAAATAATTAACGTATATTAATTACCCGGGTCCACAGGCCGACCCATCATTGGGGACGGTCGACCCTTAGCGGTCGATCGGTCACCCAAGGGCGGTCGATCGGTGGCGACCTGGCGGCTCCAACAAACATAGGCCGAAATGCCCCAGATTTAATATATTTCGATCGAACGGTTCTGATTGATTCTAGCGACTATAAATTCAGGCCTAACCCTCTCTTCTCTTCTCATATTTTTATGGAGGTAGTAGCGAAGCTCGCCATTTCTTCTTCTCCACTTTCTTTCTAAATTATAAAAGATAAGATATTTGTATCTATATTCATACAAATCGGGGAATAGTAGAAATCTAATAAAAATGGGAAGAGAAGAGAATTAACCAGATGTGTATTTGAGATATATATATATATATATATATATATATATATGCCTATTTTCTCTTCCAACCCCAAATCTCTTCTCAGTTCTGTAATTCTAACCTATGTATATACCCTTTTATACATATCTCTTGGATTAAAAAGGATTTGAAGACGATCAAATGTTCTACTTCAGATCTATAGATTTGAATTGCTTTTAAAAGGTGAGTGGAATTTTTATAGATTGTTATAATATGAAAATTATCCCGTTGTTGTTTATTTGATTTTTATGCCTAATTGGATAATTGTATATGAGTTGTAGGCAATGAATTGAGTACGATCTGAATATAATAAATATCACCTACATATTCTTGTTTATGAATTAATTTAGCATTGTACACAACCTGATCTGAAAATCAGTCCCAAAGGTATGAATTTAGAATATTAATTTGAATGAAATTTATCCCATATCTAAAATAGGTTATATAATAATGTTATAAATTTGGATTATTACCCTTATCTTATTAGAATATAAAATTTTCTATATTTGAAATTGTTGTCAATATTTGTAAATTAGTTTGATTTCTTTCCCTTTCAGAAAGATACAGCGTTTGATCTAACAAGGAATAGATACAAATAGAAAGAGAAAAAATGTGTAAAGTATGAATTCATTGTAGTTTACATAGTCTATTTCAATAAAAAAATGATTATTCCTTGTAATTTCAAACGACGCAATCTTTATATTTTAAAGTTAAATCTTCTATTTTGGACTAATTTGGAAATTATAATGGATATTCTTTTTAGATATGATTTCAATAATTTAATATGGAAATGTATATTCTAGTAAAGGTATATAACTATAACATATTTGATAAAAGTAAATATTGTACATAATTACTACGATTGTAATAATTAAATAAAAAGCTAATAACGACGCTTGCGCGTAATATTCGTGTTTAGGATAATTAACTAATGAGAATATTTTTAAAAGGTTGTAACTCCAATAAATGGTAATGAATATGGGAGTTACAATAATTTGATAGGTTAAATTGATTAATGGGACTAATAAATAAAGAAGTTGAAATGATAAAAATGGAATAGATATAAAATGTCTAATTTGAAACTAGTAGTCGTACTTAAATGTCTTAGGGAATGTCCATTAGGATTTTATGGACAAACTGACATTTATGAGCATTAAACGGGGATTTATGGGCAAATAAATTAAGGTAAATCTTATTGCCTTAAATACAAGGGAAATTAGTAAGCTAAGTCCAATGTCTACCTAAGATAATATAAATAAAGACTTAGGATGGTTAATTGGACTTAGTGGGTTAGTGATGCGAGGTCAGTAGAGTCCCTCGACAAAAGACTGCCCTTCACTTTGAGGCTACCAGCAGTCGAGTGTACTTACTACTGATGTGAGATATCACTAATCCAATGATCCATGACGATGTGAGAGGTTCGGCTTGCTTTCTTAATTGGAAAGTATTAAATGGTCCAAATTTCGAATTAGGAGCGTTGAGGGATATCTCCATGGGGGTTTGCTTCTGGTTTGAGGTCTTAAGTGGATGAAGGGTCCGCCTCTCTCCTAAATAGAAGTATTAAGTAACCTAATGAGATTCCAAATATGTAAATAAATAAGGATGTCCCTAAATAGGGTTTACTTCAGCGTTGAGGTCTTAAGTGGCGGAAGAGTCCGCCTTCCTACCGAAAGAAGTAATCTAATGAGATACCATATTTATAATTAAAGAGTGAGAGTGGATATCTTTGGAAGGGTTTGCTTCAGGTTTGGAGTCTTAAATGGCTATAAGTCATCCTCTTTCCTATAAAATAAGTATTAAGTAACCCAATGAGATTTCCAAGCAATTACAGCTAGATAGTACCATTGAGGAGCACACTTCTGAAAGTAGGTCTTAAATGACGGGGTCTGCCTATTTTCTACTGGGAGTATTAAGTGGCTTGGGTACAGTCTCTTACATTGCTAAAGCCAAAATAATAACAGTACCATTTAGGAGCACGACTTGGCGATAGGTCTTAAATGACCAAAGTCGGCATATTTTCTAATAAAATTGTATTAAGTGGCTTGGGTACTATTTATTACATTACTATAAATTTATTGGCGATAGATGCGGTAATAGTTGAACATTAAATGTCAGAAGCCTTAAATAGTGGTTAGAGGTCTTGTAGCTAGGACCCATCGACCATTGACGTCATTGTTAGGAATTTACATTGGGAATATGTCTTAAATGACGAGGTCTACCTCAATTAAGGTCGTAAATGACAAAGTCTGCCTATTTCTCTTTTTAAAAGTATTATAGAAGCCCACTTCATATTTAGAAGTATTAAGTAGCTAATGGGTTTGGAAGTATTGGGTGGTTGATATGGCTTCATTAGTATTTCATACCTTGGGAAGGGGTATGTAAGTAATCGTGTGTGCAATGCAGGATTAGATTAGAATTGCTAACCTTGATGGACATAACAAGTAAATGGAAACCTATTGGTATAAGTTTATGTTATAGACAGTTTATATTTTTCTAGTCACCAGAACTTGTTCCGAACCCCTCCTCATTACAACCCATATGACAGAATTTAGAGGAATGGGTCACTGGAGCTGGATGTGCTTTGTTGTTAGAGAGTCTTCTTTCTCCCATGCTCGATGCTGATGTGACAATCTGCTATCCAAGGTATACCCTTAGTTCCATGGTAGTGGTCATAGTCGGTATTCCTATCCTATTATTGTTTCCGCCGTGAGTTTAGATTTTCTATCAATCTCTAATAATGCTCATGCTTATTTGCAGGTACCAAATCCAATGATCTGTGCTTTGATGGGCTTGGATTTCTATTTTTGTCAAAATTTAGGCCCATTAAGGTGCGGGCTGTTACAGGAGGATTTGTGAGAAGCATGACATTTCATGGGACGACGTGATGGTCCCAACCCATCTCTAGAGGGAACATCACCCTCCTGAAGGATATACTGCCTGTAACAAGTGCATGTGCATGTTAGGGGGAGTTCCACTAATAAAGTTGATCTTGTTGTCTCCACTTTGAAAACGTTTTAACTATACTTCTTTATAAAAACTCTATCAAAACTGATTTTATAAATAAATTAATTAAATACTATTCATGTATGAAAATATTTTGAGTGGAAAATAATTTTCAAAATGAAGATAATCAAAGATACGAAACTACACAAGTGTTCAACATTTAATATATGACTCGATAAAATACTGTCACAAATGTCTCGAGCTTCTCGTGCTTTTATTCTTGAACTTCAAATATATCTCGATCAACTCTTAATTTATAATGATCAGTTCTTTAACCTTTTATTCAATCATCAGTTGTATAGACCTATTAAATATTCCTTATATCCTCCACAATATAATATACGACTCACGAAAACACAACATTTATATGGTTGTTTTCATTAAAATCAATACCTGGGTATTAAAAAGGAACACTGCGAGCTAGATGTGAGTGTCAAAGCTATAGACATTACTCTATTGTTATATATATATATGTATGTATGTATATGCGCGCGTGTGTGTGTGCGCGCGCGCATAAGGATCGACTGCACCTCATTTCTACCGCAACTCGAATCCCCCTGATTTCAACCACAAGTTTCGAAGTGAAGTAACAAGAGAGAAAATATAATTATTTAATTCGGAACATGTGGTTCAAACCAGTGGGGATTGGAGGTGTAGCGATCCTTGCTATAAATATATATATCCAGTTTTTTAGGTATTGACATGTTAGATTTATTCGTGTAAATGAGGCATACTATATGTCGTATTTGAGTTTTGAACTCCATTTGTTGGGAGTATCGTGTACCATTGTATCATATGTCACATCTACTTATATGATGATCACTTAGTCTTACACATGTATATACTTATATTATAATTTACTCATTCTATTGTGAGATTGTTTGTGAACTCATGATAAACATGCTCTATGTTTGCACAAAAAATGGACAAACACCTCAAAGTCGTATGATTTATTGATTTTATGCTGTTCTTAGTGATTTGAGTGATTTATGCAAATATATGAAAAGCAGGGACTAAACTATAAAAGACACGCAGATTTATAGTGGTTCGGCCAGAATGTGCCTACATCCACTTTATATATTATTTCTCTTTTCTTGTTTCGATTACAAGTACAAAGTTTAGATACCAGTATATGAAAGTTGTTTGAAAGTTCTCTCCGTGCTTGAGCTCTCAAACTTGTCCCCCATTGTTGTGCCCCTGCCCCTCTATTTATGGAGTGAGGTTGGGGGCAGGGGTCATGGATGTATATAGCTGCTGGTGGGCCTGGGCTGACGCGATCTGGCCTGGTAGTGTTGGTCCGGAACATCTTGGTCCGGTGGTAGGTGGTCCGGTAGGAGCTTGGTTCGGAACGTCTTGGTCCGGTGGTAGGTGGTCCGCTAGGAGCTTGGTTCGGAATGTCTTGGTCCGGTGGTAGGTGGTCCGGTAGGAGCTTGGTTCGGAACGTCTTGGTCCGGTGGTAGGTGGTCCGGTAGGAGCTTGGTTCGGAACGTCTTGGTCCGGCGGTAGGTGGTCCAGTAGGAGCCTGGTTCGGTAGTAGCTTGGAGATGGCCGGTTCGTTTCTTGCTTTGGTTCGGTACTGAATGGTTCGGTGGCTGCTTCTTTGTGTTGGCTCGGTAGTGGTACAAACGTACCCAACATTTGCCCCCCAAAGTAGGGCATATGCTAGCATATGTCGTGCTTTGTTCTAGTTTGGACGACCATATTCGGCCCGAGAACCGAACCGGCTGGTCCGGCCATCCATCCTTCCTCTATAAGTAGGAGCCACACGCCTTCGTCATTCCTCACCGAACGAAATATCTGAGTTAAATTCTGAACTGCCGAATCAACTTCTGTGCCGAACCAATCTTAGCTGCCGGACTAGGTAAGCTCTCTTCTGCCGAATGACTTTTTAAGGGTGAATTTCTTTGTTTTACCGAATGAAACTAAAGACTTTCAATGCCGAATGGACATGACAACTTTCAATACCGAACGAACTCGAAGATTTTCTGTATCGAATGGACTTGAGAACTTTCGTACCGAACGAACTTGAGAACTTTTGTACCGAATGAACTTGAGAACTTTCGTACCGAATGGACTTGAGAACTTCTGTACCGAATGGACTTATGTTTTGAACTACAAGTTAAACTCCAGACATCAAACACTTGCTTGTTTTGTATTTCTACATCCTTCGTTCTAACAATGTGCTTTCCTATGTTTGCAGATAAATGTCTCACAAAGTGGAAACCCGATTAGAAAAGAAAAGATCTACGGACAGAAGAGAATCTCCCGTCGTGCCCCCAGTTCAGCCGAATCCAGAACGACATGGACCTACCCCGAGATCGCTAGTGGACAGGTACGGTCCTCAAGAGCTTCTGAACTCGCCTCCTGATTGTTTCCCTAGCTCACTCAAAGGCGAGCAGCTTGATGTCATTTCTCGCTTTTTCGGGATTGACAGAGCACGTATGCTGTTGCCGGGGGAAGGAGTGATGCCATATAATCCCCCCGAAGGATATTTCGCTTACAGCAGGTATCACTGTATGTGTGGTGCCATCCCGCCTCTCAATGCCTGGATAGTCAGCTTTGTCACATATCTGAAGGTGGCTCCATTCCAGCTTCAGCCTAACTCCTACTCCATTCTGGTGAGCCTTTTTGTTATCTTCCAAAGGAGATACGGGTGTCCTCCTTCCAACCCGGAGATCCAGTATTTGTACAACTTGAGAGGCTATAAGAAGGGGTCTCCATACATTAGCTTGGAATCAGCCGTATCTTTCAAGCCGGTCCTGGACTTATACTCGAAGTTCAGCATGTTTAAGAAAGAATGGTTCTTTATCAAGGATGACTCTGTTTCCATCCGTCGCTTCACTTCCGGCTGTAAGTCTTAAGCTTATTTATAATTTACGTTCTGACTGCAATACCTCTTCTTATGTGTTTTTGTTTCTTGCTAGCGACAGGTGGCTTTGCGGTCGTAGAGAGTGACCGCCTGGTTCAGATGGCTGCGGAAATAGAAGCCATCACGGGAAGGGATAGGTCGACCTCTTATTTGATTAGGAACGCTACACTTCTAGGGCACAACCTAATCCTACCACATCAGTCTGTGGTCAAGCAGAGAGACACGGCGGAGGAGAGGGCTGCCAAAGCCACAGGAGGGGCCACGGTGAAGAGCGGCAAAAGGAGACCCTTCTCGGCGCATCCAGTCGCTGGGGGGAAGAAGCTCAGGAAGTCCGATGGACCCTCTCCCAGAACACATCCGGATGTTCAGGAGGAGGAGAAAGGTGAGGACGAAGGAGGTGAGGCGGAGAGCGGAAGTGGTAGAGAAGGTGACGTCGACCGTCATGGTGATGATGGTGGCGAAGGACAGGGTGGTGACGGCACCAGGGCTTTGTCTTCGGGGCAAGTAGGCGAGATGCAAGAGTGGACGGATGACGCTTTCCGCCAAGCCTTCGAAGGTTTGGAGGGAACAGAGAAGTCCAGGAAAGCTGATAAAGTTGGGACCGGCGTCGATTTATCTTCCGGGAGCGCTTCTACTGAGGCAACTTCTGCGGTTCAAGGTGAATTTCTCTCTATTCTTTTTAATTCTCGAATGATGGCTCAATGCATACTGGTGACACTTGATTTTTACTCCAGGAGTGGGCAAAACGGCCAAGACCTTAGATCTTCGGCACAGGCTTGAACAATACAAACTCCTCAAAGCTTCCGCCAAGCCGAAGCCTTCTACTAACCGCCCTGGAGACGTAGTCGGCTATCGTCCTCTTCTCGGAGATATTGAAGAAGATATACAGAAGAGGAAGAGGAGTCGATCTTCGTCCGAACCTCTTCTTAACCCCCCGGCCCCACTCCAGCCTATTCACGACATTACGGAGGAGGATACCGAGCTTATGCCTTCCCCCCATCCGTCTGAGAATCCAACCGTTATCCCGATAGATCATCCTGGCTTAGTACGCAATCCGTTTGCGGGTCATCCGGACCTGGACCCGGCATCTCATGACATCTCCTTTGATGAGGTTACTGGTGAGCATCTCCTCCCTCGTAATCCTATGGTACGGGTGCTTGACGAAGCTAAGTCCCTGGACCTTGATCTGCTTACTACCCGGGTCATAACTCTGGGAGATGAGGCTAAGGCAAATATTGACCGGGTTGCTGAGGAGACCAGGAAATTGATGGGGCACCACGCCCAACTAGTCAAGTCTGGGGAAGAGATAGGAAGCGCCAACATTCGGCTGCGGTTGATGGTTTCCGACCAGGCTAAACAACTTGCCGACCAAGCCATCCAAATCTCCCAGCATGAGGCCGCATCCAGGCAATTGAGGAAGACTATTGAAGAGGCCAGTAGGGCGGAGTTGCGGAGGATGGAGGCCGTCTGTAAGGAGCGGATTGACATGGCCATTGCCACGGTGGATGAGGTTCGGCAAGCGGACCTCGAGCGGGTAGAGGAACTATCGGGGAGACTTGAGGCTAAGGAGCTTGCTCAGGCCAAGTCGAAGGAGGAGATGGAGGCGATGAGGAGGTCTCTTCAGGTCGACCGTTTACGGTATCGATCGGAGCGGGATGCTGTTGTTGCAAAGCTGCGGGCTTCTGAGGTCCGAATGAGGGAGTTTTAAGAGAACGAGGGGATGATGGATGGGATGCTCCAGGATATGTACTTCCGTACTTGGAGGCAGGGTAACTTGTCCTGGATGGATGATTACCCCCGGGTTATGGCTAGGATCTATCTCAGGTCTCTAGAGGAGGCCAAGGCTGAGGCGGATAAGGAGGGTGGTGTGGCCTTCAGGATGGATGTGGTTACCGCCCAGTTTACCAAGGAGGAGAAGGTGGCGGTGAAGGAGGGCATGCGGTTGCTTGCTGCTGAGGAGGCAGGTGTGCAAGTAGAGGATGATGATCAAGATGATCAAGGAGCAGATGCTGGTAAGTCTTCCTTTCTAGTCTTTCCATTAACTTGGTTTCTTATCACTAATGAATTCTTTCTCTAACCGGACAGGTGGGCAACAGGACAAGGATAAGACTCCGACGCAGCCGGCTCCTTGATTGGACCTGGAAATCTTTTTGTGAACTTGACATTGTTGTATATGTTAGTCTCAAAACAGTAACGTAACTCTTAGGTTGTAATTATGCTACTTGTAATAAACAACACTATTCTTGACGTGTAATTCTTTAACTTAAGCTGATCCTATCGTCTTTTGAATGTTTTTGCTGTTTTGACATGTTGTATGAGAAATATAGCTATGCATATTCTTGTAATTAAATTGTGTTTGACGTCAAGTTCTTGTTTAAAACATAATTTCATGACTTGCAATGTTAGCGTGAGGTGTGAATAAATTATAGTCACGTGTTTACACATGAAAGAAGGAAATACCGCCCTTTATTTTTTGCTTGTAGATGGCAGCTTTGAATGTCTTGTGTAACCGAGTATGGAATGCGATCCAGTATCTTGCTGTGAGTATCCGCTTCCATTAGCGAATGTCTCTCGTTCTGTGTCCTATACTTCAGGGATTGTTACAGAGGATAGGAGAAAAGTTTCTTAAATAAAATTGAAATATGTGAAATAGTAAAACTTCCAATCACGGAAGGCCTTCGATGTGCTTAAGTTCGTGATAAACGGGCTTTGTAGTCACTTTCCCTAGCTGTGGGTCTTGGAGACATTTGTCACCCATCTTACACCTCCGCGGGGAGTTAATTCTTTTTTACCACAGCCGTACTTAAGACACATCGGAGCCGAGATCACGCACAGTAACAACCCGGGCCATTATGGCCCATAATCGTGGGTATTATTCGATTTACTGTGGCCGGCTAGCGTGGGTGCCGATCGTCAACCGTGAACTGCCCCTGGCTGGCCACACCTTATGTTGGGGCTTATAGTCGGTTCACAGTTGCTGGCGAGCCGAACGCTGTAATGAGCTGCCTCGGCTATAGTCGGCCTTCTCGGTGGCTTATAATCGGCTCATTACAGTTGGCTTTAAGGGCCGTCGCGAGCAATGAGTTAACCTGCAGCAGAGGGATGCCGGAGCGAAAGTGTCTCATTGGTGAGGGCATAGATTAGCATGGTACCTGTTAGGCCTTGTCCAGGTGAAGTTGCGCTGTGGAATGCCTTGAATGGAAATGCTATTTGCACAGGATTTCGTTCAACAGAAAAGGATAAAGCTAACAAGCAGCCATGATATAAAGGAACAAGTTAAAAAAGAGACAAGGTTTTTTAAAGTGGTTCGGCACGAAAATGCCTACGTCCACTGATACTCTTTGTTAATTCACTTCATATGGGCAGTACAAGTTAAGAAAAGTATCGACGGAGGTGTTGGATGTTCCATGCCCTCTGGAACACCTCTCCGTCCACTGTTGAAAAAAATATAAGCTCCGTTGTGGAGATCTTTATGAATTACATATGGTCCATCCCAGATTGGATCTAGTGCTCCGGGGCGAGGGAAAATTCGCTTGAGGACAAGATCCCCTTCTTGCAAGGTATGATGCTTGACTTTGGAGTTGTATTGTGCTGCCACTTTTTCCTTGTGGGCTGCTGCTTTGAGGACTGCATCATTTCTTCTCTCCTCAATTAGATCGAAAGACATGTGAAGGAGTTCTTCGTTCTCTTCTGGGTTATAGTGGATCCTACGGTGGGAAGGCACGATGGTTTCAACTGGGAGCATAGCCTCCGATCCGTATGCCAAAGAGAAAGGAGTATGCCCTGTTGATGTTCTAAAAGATGTGCGATAGGCCCACAGTGCCGTAGGGAGTTCATCCACCCAAGCGCCCTTTGACTTTTCGAGTTTCTTTTTTATTAGAGTTTTCAGAATTTTGTTGACGGCTTCGACTTGTCCGTTTGCCTGGGGATACGCTACGGATGAGAAGCTTTTGTGAATTCCGTGTTCTTGGCACCAGTTGGCGAATTCCTCGCTGTCAAACTGAAGCCCATTGTCTGATATGATTTTGAATGGGACTCCGTACCTGCACAGAACATTTTTGATCAAGAAGTTAATAACCTTTGTTGAAGATACTTTATTCAAAGGTTCTGCTTCCATCCATTTGGTGAAATAGTCGACGGCCACTATAGCATATTTGGCCCCGCCTCGGCCCATTGGCAATTCGCCAATTAAGTCAATTCCCCATACTGCAAAGGGCCAAGGGCTGGTCATTTGAGTAATCTCAGTTGTTGGTAGCCGTGGAATCTTAGCAAACTTCTGGCATCTGTCACATTTTCTAACAAAATCTAAGGCGTCCTTGCTTAAGGTGGGCCAGAAATATCCATATCGGAGTATCTTTTGTGCTAAAGTTTGCCCTCCGGTGTGATCCCCGCAGCTTCCTTGATGAATGTTGGATAGGATTTCCTTAGCTTCCCTTCCAGCAACACACCTTAATAGGGGGTTAGAGAATCCGCACCGATAGAGGGTGTCCTCTTGTATTGTGTAGCGGGAAGCTTTCCTCGGGACTTTCTTGACTTCGTTACGCCCGTTGGGTAGTGTGCCACTTTGTAAGTAGTCTCGGATGGGGGTCATCCAAGTTGCTTCTTCGGTTGCAACTATCAGATTCACTTGCTCAAAACTTGGGGTTAGTTGCTTCGAGATAGATACTGCTCCGGAAATGGCGCCGTCTCTCACGCTTGCTTGCTTCACCAATTCGTCGGCCTCTCGGTTCTCTTCCCAAGGGATGTGTTTGACTAAGTAGTGGTCCAATCGACTGAGAAGTAACTTGGTCTTCTTTAAATATGCTATGAGTCGTTCTTCTCGAGCCTGGAATTATCCTAGTATTTGATTAACAATAAGTTGAGAATCGCTATGAAGACACAAAGAATTGGATCCGATTTCTAAGGCAAGTTCTAATCCAGCTATCACTGCTTCATACTCCGCATCGTTGTTGGTGGCAGCGAACTCCAACCTTATAGCATAGTGCAGCTTATTTCCCCTAGAAGTGATTATTACCACACCTGCCCCCGAGCCTTATTCGTTTGACGCACCATCCACAAAGAGATTCCACTTGATGTCTTCTGTTATTTCTGATTGCTCCTTACCTTCGTTGGTAGTGAATTCAGCAATGAAATCGGCCATGGCTTGTCCCTTGATGACGGTGCAAGGGTGATAGGTGATATCATACTGACTTAGTTCAATGCACCATTTAAGTAGTCGCCCAGAAGTGTCGGGACGATGGAGTACCTGTCTCAGTGGTTGATCGGTCAGAACTTTGATGGAATGGGACTGGAAGTAGTGACGCAGTTTCCGTGATGTGATTAGTAAACAGTATGCTAGCTTCTCAAGTTTAGGATATCTGAGTTCTGCCCCCGTAAACCTCTTACTTACAAAGTATACTGGCCGCTGCGTGTGGTTGTCTTCTCTTACCAAAGCAGCGCTTAGGGCGTGAGATGACACAGCAAGGTATAGGTATAACTCTTCGCCTCCGCTTGGAGTCGAGAGTACCGGCGGTTTCTGGAGGTGTTCGATCAAGTTAAGGAAAGCGGTTAAGCATTCGTCAGTCCATTCGAACTTTCCTTTGTCTTTCTTTAGAGCTTCGAAGAAGGAGACGCACTTGTCCGTTGCTTTGGAGATGAATCGGCTTAGGGCGGCCACTTTCCCGTTCAGGCTTTGCATTTCCTTTCGAGTGGAAGGTATTTTGATATCTTTTAGAGCTTGGACTTGTTCGGGGTTTGCTTCAATTCCTCTGGCATGGACGATGAATCCTAGGAACTTTCCTGATGATACTCCGAAGGAGCACTTTAGAGGATTCAACTTCATTCCATACTGGCGAAGTACTCGAAACATTTCGCCTAGGTGGCTTACGTGATCGTCGGCTTTCCTTGACTTTACCAGCATGTCATCCACATACACTTCCATAGTTTGTCCTATTAGCCCTGCAAACATCTTGTTGACGAGGTGTTGGTAGGTGGCTCCTGCGTTCTTAAATCCGAAAGGCATTACCTTGTAGCAGTACAACCCCCGGTTAGTGATGAAACTAGTGTGGTCTTGATCGGGAGCATGCATGGGAATTTGGTTGTATCCTGAGTATGCGTCCATAAAAGATAAGAGTTCGTGCCCGGCTGTGCTGTCTACAAGTTGGTCGATTCGGGGAAGTGGGAAGCAATCCTTTGGGCAAGCGTCATTTAAGTTGGAGAAGTCAATGCATGTTTGCCACTTCCCATTAGCCTTCTTTACCAGTACTGTGTTGGCGATCCACTCTGGGTAGATGGCTTCTCGTATGAAATCATTGGCAAGTAGATTCTTTACTTCTTCATCGAGGGCTGCTGATCGTTCCGCCCCCATACTTCTCTTTCTTTGTTTTACGGGCGCCTTGGTAGGATCAATGTTTAGTACATGGCATGCTATGTCGGGGGAGATTCCGGTCATGTCAGCGTGTGACCATGCGAATACATCCAAGTTGTGGCGGAGAAAGTCGATGAGTTGCTCCTTCAACTCTGCTTTTAGTTGGGACCCGATTTTCAATAGTCTACTCGAGTCATGCTTGTCTACAAATACAAACTCCATAGCCTCTGCAGGCTCGGCGGTGGCCTCCTCCTCTTTGTCCCTGGGGTCTAATTCATTGAAAGGGTCGCTGGTATATCGAAGAGGAGGGGCTTTCTTTAGTTGCTATGCTTCCAAACTTTTTGTGCAGAGGGCAACCTCTACACTCTTCCCTTTATCCTTCCTGTGGTTGTTGCGAAGTTCAGTTACATAGCAGTATCGAGCAACGTCCTGGTCTCCCTCTACTTCCCCTATTCCATTGTCCGTTGGAAATTTCATCTTTAGGCACCATGGGGCCAGGACGATTTGGAAGTCAGACAAGGCTGGCCTTCCTAAGAAGGCGTTGTAGGCTGAGTGGTTTTCTATCAGCACAAATGTTTGTTTCCGTACCACAGAGCGGGGATGACTTCCAACTTCAACAAAGAGGTCCAGTTGCCCGAGGGGCATCTTCGCATCTCCAGTGAAACCGTGTAGTGGTTTATTGCAGGGAGAAACATCCTTTATCGATAGTTTCATTTTGTCGAATGCATGCTAGAATAAGATATTTACTGAGCTTCCAGTGTCTACTAGAATTCGGAAAACTTCGGCTGGACCGAGCCGGGCAGAGATAACCATGGGATCCATGTGAGGGTACTGCCTTCCCTCTAGGTCACGCCTACTGAATGTGATGTCATCACTCTCTTTCCGCTTCGGGTGGCGTTCTTCTATAACAGAATTAACATAGGCTTCATTATTTCTAAGAGACTTTCCATATCTTTCCATCTCTGCCCAGCTTCTGTCGGCGATGTGCGGTCCTCCCGAGATGGTATGGACCACTATTTTCTCTTGACTGGAGCCGCTAGTGTTGCGATTTCCACTGCCGATCTCTGGTGAGGGTAGCCTTGGGTTCTCATTGGCATGAGTTGGAGTCCTGTCCTGACCTTTTACATAGCGTTCCAGTTTCTTCCTTCTGATGTGTTCTTCAATCAAGTCCCGGAGATGATGGCACTCATTGGTATCATGCCCATGAGATTCGTGGAAGCGGCAGAACTTTTCAGACTTCTGTGCGTTATCTGATTCCTTCTTGTACGTTGGGCATTTGTATCTAACTTCGCCTTGGGTGGCAAGGAAGATGTTTTCGACGGTTTCGTTCAAAGGAGTGTAAGTGTCGAATCTCGGTCCTGGCCGATATAGGCGCTTTTCTCCCTTCTTGCCCCCAGCATTGTCTCTGGAGTCACTTCTTCGAACGTCCCTTGCCACAGCGGGCGCGTTGCTGTGAGTTGCCTTATTTTGTTGCCCTGATTGCCCCTCAGTGGCAACATCTTCAAGCCTCATATATTTCCCGGCTTCATGGAAGAAATCAGGTAAAGTAGCTGGTTTTTCTATTGTCAACCTTCTAGCAAATTTAGTATCCGGATGCACACCACTACAGAGGGCCATTAGGATAAGTTTCTCATCGGCATCTTGGACTGCGGCCGCTGCGGCATTGAATCGGGTTAGGTATTGCTGCAGTTTCTCTCCAGGTTTCTGTTTGATGCTGGATAAGGAATAAGCGTCCTTGGGTTGTTCCACATGAATGCGGAACTGACTGATAAACTTTTCTTTCAACATTTCCCACGAGCTGATGGATCCCTGGGGTAAATGACAGAACCAGGAGGTAGCTAGATCTGCTAAGAATAGTGGAAAGCATTTGCACAGTACTCCCTCTGTTGCTCCACTCATGAGCATATGCTGTGTGTATCTCTGTAAGTGTACAACGGGGTCGGAGGTTCCTTTGTAAGGTTCCATTGTTGGCATCTTCCATTCTCGGGGGGTGATAGCAATTTCGATATTGCGGGCGAAAGGGCTGGTTACCCTAGCGCATATTCCTCGATCTCTTTGATCCCGTTGGACGCATTCTCTGAACAAGCGTGCCATCCTTTCATCAGAATTTGGAGTAGATAGAAACGAGTTCGGTTCTGTTCTGTGGGATTGATTCCGTCCAAATGACCTGTAGGGATGGTATCGTCTATCGTTCCTCATATTTTCCAGTGGCTGCCTTTGGTCTTCTGGGAGCATGCTAGGGTCAGCTACAGTTGGCCCTTGCCTTGATCTTCCCCTGATGGATTCTGATCTAAGCACTTCCTCGGGTCCAACTTCGGGCTGAACTCTAGCTTGGCCCCGTTCACTGGCGTTTCCGTGGTTAGGCAGTACAACCGGCTCAGCTATAGTTGACCTCTGCCCGGTACCTCCCCCGTTGGGTTTGGTTCCAAGCGTTTCCTCAGGCCTAACTTCGGGCTGGGCTCGATCTCGGCTCCTACCATGGCTGCTTCTGCCGTTAGCTCCTTCGAGGAAGGAAGATCTTTGTTGTCTCTGAGATCCTCCAGACTGGGACTCACCCCATGATTCAGTGTTGCGGTTGGACTCTTCAGCATCCCTTAAGCGTGACATGAGATGGTCCACCAAGGCTTCCTACTGGGATGTGAAGCGGTTAGTTACTTCAGCCACAATCCTGTCTAGATCTGCCCTAGTAATTGCTGCAGGCTGTTCTACGGCAGGAGTGGTCGGATTAGACTGATCTTCATTGGGTACTGTTGCTGGAAGGGGATGATTTACTTGATCTGTGACCACTGGATCTGGAAGACTGCTGGTTGCGATGTTTTTTCCTTTGTTAACATCTTTCTTCTGCTTGGGAGGCATGTTTTCCAAGCGATGAACGATGCTGTTAGGAAAAAGGTTAAGTGGAAGAAGCTGAAGCTTCGAGCTTCTAGCTCTCAGTGAAAGCACCAAAAATGTTTGCACAAAAAATGGACAAACACCTCAAAGTCATATGATTTATTGATTTTATGCTGTTCTTAGTGATTTGAGTGATTTATGCAAATATATGAAAAGCAGGGACTAAACTATAAAAGACACGCAGATTTATAGTGGTTCGGCCAGAATGTGCCTACGTCCACTTTATATATTATTTCTCTTTTCTTGTTTTGATTACAAGTACAAAGTTTAGATACCACTATATGAAAGTTGTTTGAAAGTTCTCTCCGTGCTTGAGCTCTCAAACTTGTCCCCCATTGTTGTGCCCCTGCCCCTCTATTTATGGAGTGAGGCTGGGGGCAGGGGTCATGGATGTATATAGCTGCTGGTGAGCCTGGGCTGATGCGATCTGGCCTGGTAGTGTTGGTTCGGAACGTCTTGGTCCGGTGGTAGGTGGTCCGGTAGGAGCTTGGTTCAGAACGTCTTGATCCGGTGGTAGGTGGTCCGGTAGGAGCCTTGTTCGATAGTAGCTTGGAGAAGGCCGGTTCGTTTCTTGCTTTGGTTCGGTACCGAATGGTTCGGTGGCTGCTTCTTTGTGTTGGCTCGGTAGTGGTACAAACGTACCCAACACTCTATTTACATTATTTTTATATTTAAGAGTCGTCATCCATGACACTTCCAGATTCAAGTGTTGTTTTGTGCATAGATTTCAAGTGCTATGAATGGTGGTATATACACTTTATTTTACTTTATGTCTTGAATGAAATAGAATATACCAGATTTTTCTTATTGATTCGGCAACTTCAATTCGCGATTTGTTCTACTTCGGGTTAAACCTAATTGTTTTCGACCCATCTTTCACCTTTACTAGGCCTATATGCTTTTCAGTACTTCTCAAGCTCTTGTCTTACTAGAAAAACATTGTTACATATCATCTTTATACCTTGTATTCTTCGAATCACTACAAGGCTTGCTTCGGCAAGCACCTGGATTGAGTAGTGAATGTTTTGAACGTCATTTTTGGACATTCCTAAGTGATTTCTTTCCTCCCCCATCTTTCCCTTCAAATACTTCGCTCAAATATTCCGTTCAAATTCTCCGCTCGCAACACTCATTCGTTTTCTCCGTTCACTCAAATGCCCCGTTTATGTTCACTGCAAATACATCCTATTTAGTGATGCGAAAATGGTATTTGAGCCGAGTATTTGAAATGTGATTTTTAATTTAATCGATGTACAGTCCATTAAATATTTGTTTTTATTGTGTAATATGCGTTTAATTAAAATAAAAAGTAATATATAGAAATATATTCAAATTAATTAAAATGCCTTAAATAATACAACGGTCTAATGCATATAAAATACAATAGAACTACAGAATTCAAATTAATTAAAATAATTTTCTAGTCTATCGCAAAACGAGAGAAAACATAACATTTTCATTTGAAAATTACGTTGACAATTGTAAAATAATTAAATTGACAAAGTTTGAATCAATTAAATAACAAATATCAGTTTCATTTGTTTTAAAGAGTGTGCATACGAAAACTCTTTTTACAATACATATATGGAAAATGTTAAGGTTGTTAAATTACCGATATAACCTCCGAGAATTTCACCTTTTTTTATTGTGTAAGTATAATTTAGATATTTGGAATAAACTTTTTTTTCCTTTGACTATTCATTATCATTCTTAATATGTGCCTTAAGGCTTAAGACACACATTAACAAAACCCTACATAAACAAGTCAAGATGGCCGAGGAACAAAATTTAACATTACTGTTAAAATTAAACGTTTGCATTTAATACTAAATAACAACTCTTTAGCATGCCCATTGGTAAAGGTTAAAGTTTTCCATTAAAAGAAACGTTGTTATTATTTACTCCCAAGTCCTTTAAAAAAAAGGCATTTTCAGACAATCTCTAACTCTAACCTTTGGAAAAGTTAATCCCCGACTTGGAAACTGGTAGGTGCGACTATGATTTTTGTTTGTCTATAGTGCATGCAGTCTTAAATATCGAAGGTAGGTGCAACTATAAATTTTTGCCCTTTTACATCCAACTAGTGGAAAATATAAACAAAACTTCAAATATTATAAGCTCGACTTCATTTATAATATATTGGGCCAGTTCCGTTTAGTTTGTCAGTTTTTAAAACCTTAGTAAGGACTATATTATTTATAATAGTTTTTAGAGGAAAAAAAATGGTGATATGGGAAGATCGAAATAAGGAAAAACAATTGTTCGAGATGATGAATGAATTCAAAATGGGTTTTTCTTTAAAATTTGTAGAATTTTAAATGTTTTGCAAAATCACTGCATTGTGCAGATCAAGGTGGTTTTTTTTTTTATTTCAAATATATTTTCTTAGAAAGTGTTACAGCGGAGGTATGCTGTAAAGAAGAAGCAGCTGCTGTTGGATGTCAAATGGCAGTACGTGTTGGACACATCGGACGCAAACGCATCATTTTTTCCAACTTCAAACAACGGGCCATTTGGAGGAAATGGACCGTTATCGGAAACGCTTGAAAAACGGTAGCAAAGAATGACAGTGAAATGTGCCTGCATTTCAAAGTTGGAGTAAAGTGTTGTTTTAGGCCACTAGAGGTAGAACGCCTCTTCATAATTTTATATACTTTTTAAATAATGACGTAAGTTTGGTGGATGAATGTTCCTAAAGCAGATAGGTGGAAGCAGATCAAAAGCAGAATTAGGATAAGCAAGACGTTGGCTGTATAAAGTTACATTGATGGGCCTAAAAATAAACTCTGGCTTTTTACAAAGCCCAAGTACTATCATTCTTTTGTTCGTATTTCTGGGCTTTTATTTTGTTTTGTTATTAGTTTTTATTTTTTGGGTAAACCAAGACGACCAGAATTAAGCAATATCTGAAGTCTCTCTAATGGGCTAAAATGGGATCCATAGAATACGGGCTTGGATTTCGCCGAAAGTAATTATAATTTGTGAAGTTTATCTCCAGGTACAACTCAGACTCACAGATTCAAATCAATAAACAAACTCAAAATCAAATCCATCATTACACAGTCAATTATTTCATAGGTTTTTTAGGCTAATTCTACTAACACAAGCAAGTTTCGCATTTCCCAACCTATTAGAAAAGTTTGTAAATAAATTTTTAATTACCCTTATAATAATATATTGAGATGTTTTAGGTCTTTCCATTTCTTTTTTCTATTTTTTTATTGGTAAAAATGGATGAATATAAGGACAGAATCTTTGAAGAAGACAGTTAATCTGAAAAAAGATAGTGTTTTAAAAAAAATGATGGTATTGAATCTCATGTATAAATTCTGTTAATTTGTTGTGCAATATTCATAGCAACTAGGATATAATAAGAACATAGCTTATGTATAACTTGGATTGTTAATAAACATACTATAGTGCATTTGAAAAGATATTAAATGTAGTATAGTGGAAAACATGCATAAGATTCCTGCCATTTTTGTAAAGTATTAAATTGTAACTTATTTTTCTTCTTTATATTGCATTGTTGGATGACAAAAATATGAAGAAATAACTGCAAGATTAAACAATAAATTACCTTGTTTGTACTTCAATGTAGCTTTTTTTTTGCATGATTTTAATATTTTGTTTTATGTTTGGTAAAACAAAAGGATAGAAGTAATGCAAAGAAACAAGAGGACAATAAAGAGGTAATGATATTTTGAGAATGATATGGGGGAGAAAAGAAAAAAGTGGAGTGTGCATGTTTTTCTAATAATACACCGGAGGTGGGAAAGACTCCTACGGAGGCTGAGGAGAGCAAGGTAGACCCCATGTTTTTGGAACTAGACCTACAAGGCTGCATCAAATCCGATGCCAAAGCTGTTGAATTAGATGGAGATAACACTGCAGAAGCAGCCGTCGTTGGTTGAAAAGGAGGAAATCTAAGTAGCTGGGAGATGCGTGGCTTGTAGTTAATGTGCATAAGTGTGCATGTCTTACTACACAAGTTTGTGCACAAGATGACTTTAATGCAAGTGCTTGTGCACAGATTTGTGTTGTGTTTATGATTCAGGATAATGCAATTCTATTATAGCAAAGAACGACGCCATTGTGCGTAGGAATTATGCAGTAGCTGATACTAACGACATAGACGAAGCCCCATTTAATTTTGAACCAGAGAGTTCGATTGCAACCTCATCGCCGCTCCCATACAAGCAGTCGTGCAGGCTAGAGATTCTCTTGCAATTGCAGCCACCACCCCCTTTGATAGGACCCTTAACCATCCATGCGAATCAGTGCCTTCGTCACTAAATTCGGCAAGCACTAGGCGAAAATATAGAAAACGTTGCAGATTTAGCGACCTTGTATGCAGGAGCATGAGACACTTTCGTCCCGAGCAAGCTTTGAAATCGGCATCATTAGGTGATCATGTTCTTTTAAGAAGTACTTTTACATCCATAGTTTTAAACTCGTTAACCATTATCCAAGCATACCGAATAGCGTACACACATATATACATACATACATACATGCATACATACATACATATACACATAGAGACACGCGCACACACAAACAAACACACACACACACACACACACATATAAGTATATATATGCATACAAGCTAGGATCGATAACTTCCTTTATTTAGCATTATTTGCAGCCCTCTGATATAAGCCACAAGTTAAAATATAAATATTTGATCAATGTGACAGAAGCGAAGAAGAAGAAATATTTAAATCGAAACATCTATCTGATATTAAGGGGCTAAAAAATAATGCTAAATAAAAGGGACTATTGATCAAAAATATGTATGTACGTATTTATGTATGTATGTATGTATGTACACACACATATGTGTGTGTTAGCTTCAAAAATGGCACTAACACCCATAGGATTATGTGGAGAAATAAAGATTATGAAAAGTAAATTGAAAATGAGAAATAAACAGCAGACAAACAATTTATAGTGGTTTGGCAAAGTGTGCCTACGTCCACTTAACAATTATTCTCGTTTTATTGTTGAAAGTACAACAAATGTTCTTATTGTCCGTCGCTGAAGGATAAGTGATTACAAGAATCGAGTACAAGTGCTGGAAAGTGAAAACGATCCCTCAAATGAAGCCCATCATGGTCTATTTATAGGTGTAGGTCGGTGGGAAAGTATCAGGCACGTCCATTCCCACATTCTCCATGATCTCTTGGCATGATCTCCCGGCAGTTACTGAAGAAAAAGACGCGGCCAGCTCAACAATCTCTGTGGGTCGGTACCTAACAATAGCCATGGGTCGATACCGACCCATAAAACTTTATCAATCATTTTTTTGGACTTTTAGAGATTGGTAGCCTTACCATTGGCTTTATGGGTCCATAGTTGTTTGAGCCATCACTAGCTTGCTTTTGAGTCCAATTGATGGGTCTATGGAAGGTTGAAGTTGTTGACTCAGAGAACTTGAGGAGACCGATGGAGCATAGCTTGCGAATGATAATTGGAGCTTTGATAGGCTTCTAGGACCTTGGTTAGCATGTAGTGGAAAAATGGGACCAAACCCATAAGGTATTATGGGTCGGTACCGAACCTTGCACTTAGTAGGGGACTCTCCTACTTTTTGCATGATGGTTCGGGCTTACCTTTGAGGACTTGGTTGGACCACTCTCCTGAGCCTTCTGGCTATCCTTCTGGGTCGCTTGCCTCGATAATCTTTATGTGTGACTTGTCCAATCTTGACTAAATAATGTCGGATCAAAAGGCCGGATAACACTTACCCTTCAAAGTATATCTTGTTTCAAACGTGATGTGCTTTGAATCAAGTTAAGTCGGGATCTTCGTGTCGAATCTCAAATCTTGTTTCGAATGGTCGTTATCCTACCTTAGAACAATTCCTATAAATAGCCATATCTCTTCCCATTTGCCATGACGTTTGAAAAACGTCCAAGATTATAAAATTGGAAATTGCCTTCACGACTTGTCGTTCCAAGTTTCGCATTCTCGAATATTCACATTTCCAAAATACCTAGGTTAGGATTCCTTGTTGATTAAACTTTCGAAATGACTATCTTGTGCACACATAGACATATGCACATGGTTGCTAGAGTCTGAGATCATATGAGCATACATGAGCGTATATACATGTTGAATCTGTTAGAACCTCAGTTTCTGATATTTTGATAATAACAATTATATGTGTTTATCTAACCAAGTTTTATAGGAAAATATTGATGACCAGATTCTAGATTGATGGACGTAATCGTTTACAGGTAATAGAGTCTGTGTCTAGTTAGTAATATATGTTAAAATCTCTCCTAATTGGTATAGATGCACAAGCTATTGAATACACACACTTGTTTTCAAAAAAAGTTTTAAAGACGTCTGAATTAGCAGAATTCAGACGTCTGAATCATAAATTCAGATGTCTGACTGCTGAAGCAAATAATTTTTAAACAGCAAATTCAGACGTCTAAACATAATATTTAGACGTTTGAATAAGGTCTAAAATGAACTATTTCGACGCTGCCTTATTATCTCTTACATTCAGAAGGCTGAATTTTAATTCCGAAGTCTGAGTTAAAATTAACGACTAGTTTTTTAAAAGGTTGCTTCTCTTCCCTGAACAGAAACAACGCTCAATTCAACAGTTGCTTCTTTCTGATTCATGGCTACTCTTCACAAAGTATTGCAACCTTTTAACAACTATAAATAGCAAGCAATTTCAACACTATTATTAACCAATTCTTATTTTGATTTATAAACTCTATATTCTTGCTATTTACTTTCAAGTTTTACAAATCAAACTATTTGATCACCAAACACTCAAGCATACTCTTGTGTGGTCAACTAGACTTCCTTTCTTCTCAAATTACACTATATACCATAAAGGAGAAGATTATAGGAAGGGTGTACTTATATTGACTCATTAGTGCTATTGCAGAGCATATTTAGTCAGAAACATTTCCACTTGTATTTGAAGTCCTGTTGTAGTATCCTCAGGCAGTAGAAGTCCTATTCGGTAGTCTAGGCGGGAAAGTCCTATTCGGTTGTTCAGGCGGTGTAATACCTGTTCCTCCGGGTGAAGCGAGGGTATCGATTGAATTCCAGAAGGAGTCTGGGACTGGACGTAGAACGGGAGGTTCGAACCAGTATAAAAATCTCTGGTGTCTTTTATTATTTCTTATATTTTTATATTCATATTCCGCTCAAACAAGTAATTTAGTTAACTTTCATATTACACGATCACATAGTCACTTTCATTTGGTATCAGAGCTTTGTTATCTCTTAACCGTAACACAGTTATTTGATATTTTAGTAATATGGAAAGTAACACAAGTTTTACTAAAGGTCAATCCACTGCACGACCACCACTATTCAATGGTTTGAACTATAACTATTGGGCTACTAGAATGAGAATCTATATGCAAGCTAATGGTTATGACACGTGGAATATCTGTTAAACTGAACATCACATACCTACTACTGAATATTCACAATGGTCTAACACACAAAAACTAGATGCTACTGCAAATGCTAAAGCTATGAATATGTTATTTTGTGCACTAGATAAAAATGAGTTTAATAGAGTTAGCATGTGTACTACTGCTTATGAAATATAGCGCACATTGAAAGTTACACATGAAGGCACTAACAAAGTTAAACAAAGCAAGATCTCTATGCTTAAGAATCAGTTCCAAAACTTTAGAATGAAGCAAGATGAATCTATAAATGATATGTATTCTAGATTTCAAGACATATATCATTCACTTTTGGCATTAGGAGAAAAATTCACTGATTTTGACATCGTCTCAAAAATCCTAAATTCTTTAACGGATGAATGGGAACGAAAAGTCTTAGCAATTGAAGAAGCTAATGACATTTCAACCATAAAACCGGAAGAGTTGACAGGAAATCTAATGTCTTATGAAGTTAATCTCCAGGCTAAATGAGTACAGGCACAAGATAAAAAGACAATAGCATTCCAGGCTGAAAAGGAAGAATCCGATTCTGATGGAGAAGATATGTCTCTTATCGCAAAAAAATTCAAGAAGTTTTTGAAGTTCAAAAAGAACAATAGATTTGGAAATAATAAAAGCAGCTTCAACAACAGTAATAACAAGCCATCGACTTCAACTATCGAGTGCTATGAATGTCACAAGAAAGGTCATATGAAGAAAGATTGTCCTGATCAAAAGAAAGACAAATTCAAAAACAGAAGAGAGAAATTCAAAAAGAAACAAGCATTTTTAGTAACATGGGATGATTCAAAAATCTCTTCCCCATTAGATAGCGACAGCGACAGTGACAATGAAAAAGCAAATGTTTGCTTTATGGCTACAAATGATGAAGTAAGTGATTTATCTTTTGATGATTTAATTGAGATAATTCAGTTTTATTAGATAAAATGAAAAACATCAAAAGGAAATATAAAGAGGCTAGTGAAAAGTTAAACAGAGCCGAACTTGAAGTTGAAATGTTAAGGGATGAAAAGAATATTTTGGAAGAAGAACTTCAAGCTCCTCAAGAATCTTATTCTAATACAACTTCTCAAATTTTTATGCCGAGTCAAGAAATCGAAACTCAAAAAGAAAAGAATGACTCTCTCCAAGTTGAAAATCATGATTTAAAATGAAATGTTAAAATATTAGAATTAGATATCTCTAGTCTCAAAACACAGTTAGAAGGTATTACCAAAAATGTTTCAAATTTTAATAAAGGAAGAGAACATCTTTCTAAAATTTTGGAAAATTCTCAGACTGTGTCAGATAAAAAGGGCTTAGGCTATAAGAAAGTTTCAAATAGTCTACCTAAGAAAAGAAACTCTTTTGAAAATCATTCTCGGAAAGTAATCCTATTATTATCAATAATGTTCCAAATATCCCAAAACATTCTAAGAACATTAAAATTTGGGTTCCTAAAACCAACAATTATTTAATTAGGAACAAGTACATAAAATCTTTTATGGAAAACGTTCACAATAATAAAGATTTTATTTACAAAAGGAATGCTGAACCCGCTTGGGTTTGGTTTCCTAAGACCTAACTCTTAGGACCCTAACAAAAAGTGGGTACGAATATCATTTTCATATTTCTTGCAGGTACCACTTAAGAAAAGAGGAAAATGGATATTAGACAGTGGTTGCTCAAAACATATGATAGGAAATAAAGACATGTTGACTAACATTATCTACTTAGATAGAGGGTCAGTCACTTTTGGAGATAATTCCGAAGGATACATCATCGGCAAAGGCGATGTAAGCAATAACGGTACATCTAATTTACCTCTTATTACAAATGTTTTATTAGTTAAAAATTTGAAACATATTTTACTTAGTATCAGCAACCTTTGTGACAAAGGGTTTAATATCTCTTTTTCTGAAGATAAGTGTAGCATTTTTGATAAAAATAAAAATCTTATTTTTGAAGGTAATAGAGATAGAAATATATATGTTTTAAATATGAAAATTATTCATGACTCAAATATATGCTTAATAGCCAAAGAAAATGATCCTTGTTTATGGCACAAAAGATTTTGTCACATAAATTTCAAAGCAATTAGTAAACTTTCTCAAAATGAATTGGTAAAAGGTTTACCTAAAATGAATTTTAAAGCAAAAAGTATTTGTGATGCTTGTCAATTAGGAAAATTATCAAAATCATCTTTTAAATCAAAGAAAAACATTTCTACATTACAACCACTTGAATTATTGCATTTGGATCTTTTTGGACCAACGCAAATTCAATCTATTAATCATAACAAATATGTGTTTGTAATAGTAGATGATTTTTCAAGATATACTTGGATTATCTTTATGAAAAATAAAAGTGGTACTTTTGAAAATTTTAAAATATTTGTTAAAAGAATTCAAAATCTCAAAATTTTGAAAATTAAGAACATTAGAAGTGATCATGTAGGTGAATTTGAAAATGAGAATTTTAAACATTTTTGTAATAAAAAGGGAATTTCACATAACTTTTCTTTTCCTAGAACACCACAACAAAATTGAGTTGTAGAAAGGAAAAATAGAACTTTATTGGAATGTGCAAGAACTCTTTTAAATGGAAGCACTTTACCAAAGCATTTTTGGGCAGAAGCTGTAGCAACTGCTTGTTATGTTTTGAATCGTGTCTCCATTCGACCACTAACAAAACATACACCATATGAACTTTTTAATGGAAGAAAACCAAATATATCTTATTTTAAAGTTTTTGGTTCAAAATGTTTTATTCTTAATACAAAAGATCAGCTTGGCAAATTCGATCCAAAATCCGATGAAGGAATATTCATAGGATATTCGGAACGAAGTTAAACTTATCGAGTTTTCAATAAAAGAACTAACCTAATCGAAGAAACACTTCACGTTTCATTCGATGAAAATTTCAAAATTAACAATAAAATTGATGATGATGAAATAATTACTAAGACAATCACAGATACTAATACTGAAATATCTTTTGATAATTCTATTACTCAAACTGAAAACACCGTTCATCATGAAAATGAATTAAGATCTTCTCCTAAGATACTAAGAGATCACCCTGTAGAACATGTTACTGGAGAAATTAATTCAAATGTTAGGACTAGAAGTCAACTTAATCAAATGGGCCTTGTAGCATTCCTTTCAAATATTGAACCTAAAAACGCTAAAGAAGCCTCTACTGATGACTATTGGATTATAGCTATGCAAGAAGAGTTAAACAATTTGAACGAAACGAACTTTGGGATTTAGTTCCTAGACCAAGTAATCAAACTGTCATTGGTACGAAATGGGTTTTCAAAAATAAAGCTGATGAACAAGGTAATATAACCAGGAATAAAGCTAGATTAGTTGCACAATGATATAATCAGGAGGAAGGAATTGACTATGAAGAAACGTTTGCTCCAGTCGTCTGACTAGAAGCAATACGAATCTTACTGGCCTTTGCATGTTTTCATAATCTAAAGCTTTATCAAATGGATGTTAAAAGTGCATTTTTAAATGGCTATATTAAAGAAAATGTTTTTTTCGAACAACCTCCCCTATTTACACATGAAAAATTTCCAGACCATGTTTATAAACTTAAGAATGCTTTGTATGGTTTGAAACAAGCACCACGTGCTTGGTAGGAACGACTTAAAAGCTATCTTATAAATTCTAGTTTTGAAATAGGGAAAGTTTATCAAACACTTTTTATTAAGAAAACTAAAAGGATATTTTAATCGTTCAAATTTATGTTGATGATATTATTTTTGGTTCTACTAATAATAAATTATGTCAAGATTTTTCTAATATAATGACCAAAGAATTTGAAATGTCACATATGGGAGAATTATCATATTTTCTTGGATTACAGATCAAACAACTAGAAAATGGAATTTTCATTATCCAAGAAAAATATTGTAGCAATCTAATTAAACGCTTTGGTATGGAAAACACTTCGGCCAAACTAACTCCAATGAGTACAATGGTACATCTTGATCGGGATGAGGATGGCAAAAGTGTTGACCAAAAATTATATCGAAGTATGATTGGATCGCTACTTTACTTAACTGCCAGTAGACCTGATATAATGATGAGTGTTTGTCTGTGTGCTCGATTTCAAGCAAATCCTAAAGAATCACATATGCGAGCAATGAAACGTATATTACGATATCTTAGCAAAACCAAAGATTTTGGACTATTTTATCCGAAAGAATGTTCTTTCGAATTAGTATCATACAGTGATGCTGATTTTGGAGTATGTCGAATGGATAGAAAAAGTACGAGTGGCACGTGTCACTTCATTGGACATTCCTTAGTATCTTGGTTTAGCAAGAAACAAAACTGTGTTTCACTCTCGACATGTGAAGCAGAATATATTTTTGCTGCTTTAGCACGTGCTCAAGACATATACATGCAACAAACACTTCAAGATTTTAGAATAAATTTGTCTAAATAAACTATTTTCTGTGATAATACTAGTGCTATAAACTTATCTAAAAGTCCAGTCAATCATTCACGAACAAAACGTATCGACATTCGTCATCATTTTCTTCGTGATAATATTGAAAAGGATTTAATAAAATTAGAATTTGTTTCCTCTGAAAATCAATTGGCTAATATATTTACAAAACCTTTGAATGAAAATATTTTTATAAAATTAAGAAGAGAATTAGGTATTATTTCTCAAAAAGATTTTTAATTTTTTTTTATTTTAAAAAGGAGGGGACTGCCAGGATTCGATCTCTGCACTATTGGCTGAAAGTTCCTTGTAATTACCATTTAGCTCTTTGTATCTTTTGTTTATAGATTATACTTCAGTTGAATTTATAGATTTTATTATTATCTATTTTTAGCAAGATGATTGTTATACAAAATTGTCTTTCAACTAGAAATTTCACTGGTGGTGCGTTTAATTGGTTATAATCATTTCTACCAGAAACATCCTTTTATTTTAAGCTATATATAATCACTATATATTTGGCTTCAAAATTATTTCATATTCAATTCTTTTAATTTTCAAACCAAAATTTGTTTTATGCTCAAATATTCTTCTCATGAAGACTCTAAATATTCTTCTGGCTATTCATCAATCAACATTGAATCTCCTAGTTCGGGATCATTGTCATTACCTACCCCTACTCCAAATCATGAAAAGGCTCCGATAAATTATAGTGGTTACACTCCGGAACCAAAACGACCAAGGAAACTCCACTTTAGTTCTCCATCAACCAAAGAAAAGATTAATGATATCCATCATTATCAATAGGAAACTTTGAATATTCAGAGAGAACTTTACTATGAACAAAAAATTCAAGGACAAAAACTAAATTGGTTGGAGAAAATGGCCGTCAAATTCTGTGGCTCCACTCCGGTTCAAAATCACACAATCGTCCATTCACCTCAACGTCCTCATGTGTCACCAAACCCATGGGAACATGGACAACCGGTTGGATCACCGGCTTGTCAGAACTACTGGTCTCCTCTCAAACCACTCAAAGAAAACACTAAAGTCGAACCAAGGAATTTTGATGACACTCCTTCCAACTATTAGTTTCTGCTTTATTCTCTTATTTTGCATGTTGAATTTTACATAAAATCTTGTTTGTTGTTTAGTTTTATGATCATGTTTTATAAAAAGTCGAATAAAGTTTTTTTTAAAGAGAACTGATATTAGCATCCCATGCTAATTCAGACGTCTGAATTACCAAATCAGATGTCTGATTTGTCAATCTGGAACAAAATTCTAACCAGATTCAGACATATGTTTCTATATTTCAGACGTCTGAATCAATCCCGAAATACACTTTTTTCTTGCTGCTTGTCAAAATTAAACAAAAACATAAGTTTGTTTTGAAAACAGACGTCTGTTTTAACCCAGGCAAATTTTATTTCAAAACTGTTGCGGGGCCTATACATCTTTTTATCCACCTACTTTTTATCTTTCCTCTCTTATCTCCTCATTTTTTTACCGCATCCCTTCATTATTTACTTCATCAACCCATTCTCAAAACCCTAAAACTCCATTAAATTTCCTAAAATCTTCCTCCACAAAATCAACACAAAATGCCTCCTAAGACCAAGAGATCAAGAGAATCATCAACCGGACCATTCGAAGCACAAATTAGATCTTGGCTTCACAATGAGACGGCTATTGCAAGATTTAACACAATGAAGAACTCTAAAATCTTTGAAGGATCTTTTATGCAATTTCCAGAATTCAACGGCTATAGAATTAGAGAAATGGCTGAATCAAATCACTTCGATTCATTAATTGGGTACGATTTCAATAACTTGAAAATCAATCATCTACTTATCAAGTTATTTTATGCAAATATGAATTTAGATCAACACAATCCCCAAAATAGAGAAGATTGTGTTTGGACGATGGTATGTGGTGTCAAAATCTTTCTCCCATTACAAAGATTAGGCTATATTTTAAGATGTCCTTACGAAGGAATAGACATTGACCATGTTGATGCGGATATGTATGAACGAGATGAAGTATCTCATAGATTTCTTTCCGACGACGTGACAAATTTGATTTCCACAAAGTTTCGTCCACAAGCTCGAATAATCCATCGTGCGCTCATCTGATCTCTTCAACCCCGAACCGGTAGCTATGAGAATTGCAAAAGGGATTTCCAAGCGCTCTATGCTATCTATTCTAACCAAAAAGTCAATTGGGGGAAAATTATATTAGACGAATTTCATGTGACAATTCGTAAGAAATATAAGACTTTGCATTATGGGGCTTATATCATGAGGATATTAATGCAATGTGGAGTTTCGATACCCGATTCTGAATGCTCATCCATAAGTGTGCTTGGCTCTAAAACTTTAGGGCTAATGCAATTACCAAAGCGACCACCATCTCATGATATCATTCCCTTTCAACAATGGGTTGAAAACCGAAATCGTTGTATTCGTCAACCGTCTTATCTAAACATAGCTTCATCATCTTCATCTCAACCGCATCAACAACAACAAGAAGAAGATTATGATGAAATTTAAGAAATCAGAGAGGATGCTACATCAAAACAAGCCTTACGAACTCTTTCACAAAATCAAAAGAGGCTTCAAAAGAAAATGATGAGTATGGAGAGAAACATGAACAAGAAATTCAACTCCATCAAAGGTTTCTTAAACAAAATTTGGGATAAGCTTTCGTGTACATCTTCTTCATCTACCGGCGTGCAACATAATCCGGCACCATTCACTTGGTCTTCTGACCAAGAAGAGGAATAGGAAGGTGATGAAAAAGCCGAGGATAGTGAGGATTTCTGAAGTGGTATGGATATTTTTCTATTTTGTTATGTTGTGTTATCTTATTACTGAAGTGGTATGGATGTTTTTTTTATGTTTTGTTTTGAGTTTTATGTTATGTTATGTGATGTTGTCACTTGAAACGTTGTGTTCTACTTTAAATTAGCTGTATGTTTCTCTCCAATCATTCTATGTAATGTTATCGTATTCTATATATTTCTTTGCTACTTTAATCACTAATTTCTTTTAGTAATGACAAAGGGGGAGAAAAAGGTAAAAATATTGATGCAAAAATTCTTTTATTCAAGGTATTGATGCATAAATTCTTTTATTCAGGGGGAGAAATTTTTTATACTAACCAAGTTTTATTGACAGGAGAAGTTCTTATCTACTAACCAATACTTTTATAATTGTCATTGTCAAAAAGGGAGAGAATGTTAGAACCCCAGTTCCTAATATTTTGATAATAACAATTATATGTGTTTATCTAACCAAGTTTTACAGGAAAATATTGATGACCAGATTCCAGATTGATGGACGTAATCGTTTACAGGTTATAGAGTCTGTGTCTAGTTAGTAATATATGTTAAAATCTCTACTAATTGGTATAGATGCACAAGCTATTGAATACACACACTTGTTTTCAAAAGAAGTTTTAAAGATGTCTGAATTAGCAGAATTCAGACGTCTGAATCATAAATTCAGACGTTTGACTGCTGAGGCAAATAATTTTTAAACAACAAATTTAGACGTCTAAACATAATATTCAGACGTTTGAATAAGGTCTAAAATGAACTATTTCGGCGCTGCCTTATTATCTCCTACATTCAGAAGTCTGTGTAAAAATTAACGGCTAGTTTTTTGAAAGGTTACTTCTCTTCCCTGAACAGAAACAACGCTCAATTCAACAGTTGCTTCTTTCTGATTCATGGCTACTCTTCACGAAGTATTGCAACCTTTTAACAACTATAAATAGCAAGCAATTTCAACACTATTATTAACCAATTCTTATTTTGATTTCTAAACTCTATATTCTTGCTATTTACTTTCAAGTTTTACAAATCAAACTATTTGATCACCAAACACTCAAGCATACTCTTGTGTGGTCAACTAGACTTCCTTTCTTCACAAATTACACTATATACCATAAAGGAGAAGATTATAGGAAGGGTGTACTTATATTGACTCATTAGTGCTATTGCAGAGCATATTTAGTCAGAAACATTTTATCCACCTACATCTTTTTATCCACCTACTTTTTATCTTTCCTCTCTTATCTCCTTATTTTTTTTACCACATCCCTTCATTATTTACTTCATCAACCCATTCTCAAAACCCTAAAACTCCATTAAATTTCCCAAAATCTTCCTCCACAAAATCAACAAAAAATGCCTCCTAAGACCAAGAGATCAAGAGAATCATCAACCGGACCATCCGAAGCACAAATTAGATCTTGGCTTCACTATGAGACGACTATTGCAAGATTTAACACAATGAAGACTCCAAAATCTTTGAAGGATCTTTTATGCAATTTCCAGAATTCAACGGCTATAGAATTAGAGAAATGGCTGAATCAAATCACTTCGATTCATTAATTGGGTATGATTTCAATAACTTGAAAATCAATCATCTACTTATCAAGTTATTTTATGCAAATATGAATTTAGATCACCACAATCCCCAAAATAGAGAAGATTGTGTTTGGACGATGGTATGTGGTGTCAAAATCTTTCTCCCATTACAAATATTAGGCTATATTTTAAGATGTCCTTACGAAGGACCATGTTGATGTGGATATGTATGAATGAGATGAAGTATCTCATAGATTTCTTTCCGACGACATGACAAATTTGATTTCCACAAAGTTACATCCACAAGCTCGAATAGTCCATCGTGCGCTCATCCGATCTCTTCAACCCCAAACCGGTAGCTATGAGAATTGCAAAAGGGATTTCCAAGCGCTCTATGCTATCTATTCAAACCAACAAGTCAATTGGGGGAAAATTATATTAGACGAATTTCAAAATGTGACAATTCGTAAGAAATATAAGACTTTGCATTATGGGGCTTATATCATGAGGATATTAATGCAATGTGGAGTTTCGATACCCGATTCTGAATGCTCATCCATAAGTGTGCTTGGCTCTAAAACTTTAGGGCTAATGCAATTACCAAAGCGACCACCATCTCATGATATCATTCCCTTTCAACAATGGGTTGAAAACCGAAATCGAGGTATTTGTCAACCGTCTTATCCAAACATAGCTTCATCATCTTCATCTCAACCACATCAACAACAAGAAGAAGAAGATTATGATGAAATTCAAGAAATCCGAGAGGATGCTACACCAAAACAAGCCTTATGAACTCTTTCACAAAATCAAAAGAGGCTTCAAAAGAAAATGATGAGCATGGAGAGAAACATGAACAAGAAATTCAACTCCATCAAAGGTTTCTTAAAGAAAATTTGGGATAAGATTTCGTGTGCATCTCCTTCATCTACCGACGTGCAACATAATCCGGCACCATTCACTTGGTCTTCCGACCAAGAAGAGGAAGAAGAAGGTGATGAAAAAGCCGAGGATAGTGAGGATTTCTGAAGTGGTATGGATGTTTTTCTATTTTTTTTATGTTTTGTTTTGAGTTTTATGTTATGTTATGTGATGTTGTCACTTGAAACATGTTCTACTTTAAATTAGCTGTATGTTTCTCTCCAATCATTCAATGTAATGTTATCATATTCTATATATTTCTTTGCTACTTTAATCACTAATTCCTTTTAGTAATGACAGAGGGGGAGAAAAAGGTAAAAATATTGGTGCAAAAATTCTTTTATTTAGGGTATTGATGCATAAATTCTTTTATTCAGGGGGAGAAATTTTTTATACTAACCAAGTTTTATTGACAGGAGAAGTTCTTATCTACTAACCAATATTTTCATAATTGTCATTATCAAAAAGGGGGAGAATGTTAGAAAATTAGTTCATGATATTTTGATAATAACAATTATATGTGTTTATCTAACCAAGTTTTACAAGAAAATATTGATGACCAGATTCCAGATTGATGGACGTAATCGTTTACAGGTTATAGAGTCTGTATCTAGTTAGTAATATATGTTAAAATCTCTGCTAATTGGTATAGATGCACAAGCTATTGAATACACACACTTGTTTTCAAAAGAAGTTTTAAAGATGTTTGAATTAGCAGAATTCAGACGTCTGAATCATAAATTCAGACGTTTGACTGCTGAAGCAAATAATTTTTAAACAGCAAATTCAGACGTCTAAACATAATATTCAGACGTCTGAATAAGGTCTAAAATGAACTATTTCAGCGCTGCCTTATTATCTCCTACATTCAGAAGGCTGAATTTTAATTCAGAAGTCTGAGTTAAAATTAACGGCTAGTTTTTTGAAAGGTTGCTTCTCTTCCGTGAACAGAAACAACGCTCAATTCAACAGTTGCTTATTTCTGATTCATGGCTACTCTTCACGAAGTATTGCAACCTTTTAACAACTATAGATAGCAAGCAATTTCAACACTACTATTAACCAATTCTAATTTTGATTTCTAAACTCTATATTCTTGCTATTTACTTTCAAGTTTTACAAATCAAACTATTTGATCACCAAACACTCAAGCATACTCTTGTGTGGTCAACTAGACTTCCTTTCTTCACAAATTACACTATATACCATAAAGGAGAAGATTATTGGAAGGGTGTACTTATATTGACTCATCAGTGCTATTATAGAGCATATTTAGTCAGAAACATTTCCACTTGTATTTGAAGTCCTGTTGTAGTATCCTCAGGCAGTAGAAGTCCTATTCGGTTGTCTAGGGGGGAAAGTCCTATTCGGTTGTTCAGGCGGTGTAATACCTGTTCCTCCGGGTGAAGCGACGGTATCGATTGAATTTCAGAAGGAGTCTGGGACTGGACGTAGAACGGGAGGTTCGAACCAGTATAAAAATCTCTGGTGTCTTTTATTATTTCTTATATTTTTATATTCATATTCCGCTCAAACAAGTAATTTAGTTAACTTTCATATTACACGATCACATAGTCACTTTCATTTGGTATCAGAGCTTTGTTATCTCTTAACCGTAACACAGTTATTTGATATTTTAGTAATATGGAAAGTAACACAAGTTTTACTAAAGGTCAATCCACTGCACGACCACCACTATTCAATGGTTTGAACTATAACTATTGGGCTACTAGAATGAGAATCTATATGCAAGCTAATGGTTATGACACGTGGAATATCTGTTAAACTGAACATCACATACCTACTACTGAATATTCACAATGGTCTAACACACAAAAACTAGATGCTACTGCAAATGCTAAAGCTATGAATATGTTATTTTGTGCACTAGATAAAAATGAGTTTAATAGAGTTAGCATGTGTACTACTGCTTATGAAATATAGCGCACATTGAAAGTTACACATGAAGGCACTAACAAAGTTAAACAAAGCAAGATCTCTATGCTTAAGAATCAGTTCCAAAACTTTAGAATGAAGCAAGATGAATCTATAAATGATATGTATTCTAGATTTCAAGACATATATCATTCACTTTTGGCATTAGGAGAAAAATTCACTGATTTTGACATCGTCTCAAAAATCCTAAATTCTTTAACGGATGAATGGGAACGAAAAGTCTTAGCAATTGAAGAAGCTAATGACATTTCAACCATAAAACCGGAAGAGTTGACAGGAAATCTAATGTCTTATGAAGTTAATCTCCAGGCTAAACGAGTACAGGCACAAGATAAAAAGACAATAGCATTCCAGGCTGAAAAGGAAGAATCCGATTCTGATGGAGAAGATATGTCTCTTATCGCAAAAAAATTCAAGAAGTTTTTGAAGTTCAAAAAGAACAATAGATTTGGAAATAATAAAAGCAGCTTCAACAACAGTAATAACAAGCCATCGACTTCAACTATCGAGTGCTATGAATGTCACAAGAAAGGTCATATGAAGAAAGATTGTCCTGATCAATAGAAAGACAAATTCAAAAACAGAAGAGAGAAATTCAAAAAGAAACAAGCATTTTTAGTAACATGGGATGATTCAAAAATCTCTTCCCCATCAGATAGCGATAGCGACAGTGACAATGAAAAAGCAAATGTTTGCTTTATGGCTACAAATGATGAAGTAAGTGATTTATCTTTTGATGATTTAATTGAGATAATTCAGTTTTATTAGATAAAATGAAAAACATCAAAAGGAAATATAAAGAGGCTAGTGAAAAGTTAAACAGAGCCGAACTTGAAGTTGAAATGTTAAGGGATGAAAAGAATATTTTGGAAGAAGAACTTCAAGCTCCTCAAGAATCTTATTCTAATACAACTTCTCAAATTTTTATGCCGAGTCAAGAAATCGAAACTCAAAAAGAAAAGAATGACTCTCTCCAAGTTGAAAATCATGATTTAAAATGAAATGTTAAAATATTAGAATTAGATATCTCTAGTCTCAAAACACAGTTAGAAGGTATTACCAAAAATGTTTCAAATTTTAATAAAGGAAGAGAACATCTTTCTAAAATTTTGGAAAATTCTCAGACTGTGTCAGATAAAAAGGGCTTAGGCTATAAGAAAGTTTCAAATAGTCTACCTAAGAAAAGAAACTCTTTTGAAAATCATTCTCGGAAAGTAATCCTATTATTATCAATAATGTTCCAAATATCCCAAAACATTCTAAGAACATTAAAATTTGGGTTCCTAAAACCAAACATTATTTAATTAGGAACAAGTACATAAAATCTTTTATGGAAAATGTACATAATAATAAAGATTTTATTTACAAAGGGAATGTTGAACCCGCTTGGGTTTGGTTTCCAAAGGCCTAACTCTTAGGACCCTAACAAAAACTGGGTACCAATATCATTTTCATTTTTCTTGCAGATACCACTTAAGAAAAGAGGAAAATGGATATTAGACAGTGGTTGCACAAAACATATGACAGGAAATAAAGACATGTTGACTAACATTATCTACTCAAATGGAGGGTCTGTCACTTTTGGAGATAATTCCAAAGGATACATCATCGGCAAAGGCGATGTGAGCAATAACGGTACATCTAATTTACCTCTTATTACAAATGTTTTATTAGTTAAAAATTTGAAACATAATTTACTTAGTATCAGCCAACTTTGTGACAAAGGGTTTAATATCTCTTTTTCTGAAGATAAGTGTGCATTTTTGATAAAAATAAAAATCTTATTTTTTAAGATAGTAGAGATAGAAATATATATGTTTTAAATATGAAAATTATTCATGACTCAAATATATGCTTAATAGCCAAAGAAAATGATCCTTGGTTATGGCATAAAAGATTTTGTCACATAAATTTCAAAGCAATTAGTAAACTTTCTCAAAATGAATTGGTAAATGGTTTACCTAAAATGAATTTTAAAGTAAAAAATACTTGTGATGCTTGTCAATTAGGAAAATTATCAAAATCATCTTTTAAATCAAAGAAAAAAATTTCTACATTACAACCACTTGAATTATTGCATTTGGATCTTTTTGGATCAACGCAAATTCAATCTATTAATCATAACAAATATGTGTTTGTAATAGTAGATGATTTTTCAAGATATACTTGGATTATCTTTATGAAAAATAAAAGTGGTACTTTTGAAAATTTTAAAATATTTGTTAAAAGAATTCAAAATCTCAAAATTTTGAAAATTAAGAACATTAGAAGTGATCATGGAGGTGAATTTGAAAATGAGAATTTTAAACATTTTTGTAATAAAAAGGGAATTTCACATAACTTTTCTTTTCCTAGAACACCACAACAAAATGGAGTTGTAGAAAGGAAAAATAGAACTTTACAGGAATGTGCAAGAACTCTTTTAAATGTAAGCACTTTACCAAAGCATTTTTGGGCAGAAGTTCTAGCAACTGCTTGTTATGTTTTGAATCATGTCTCCATTCGACCACTAACAAAACATACACCATATGAACTTTTTAATGGAAGAAAACCAAATATATCTTATTTTAAAGTTTTTGGTTCAAAATGTTTTATTCTTAAAACAAAATATCAGCTTGGCAAATTCGATCCAAAATCCGATGAAGGAATATTCATAGGATATTCGGAACGAAGTAAAGCTTATCGAGTTTTCAATAAAAGAACTAACCTAATCGAAGAAACACTTCATGTTTCATTCGATGAATATTTCAAAATTAATAATAAAATTGATGATGATGAAATAATTACTAAGACAATCACAGTTACTAATACTGAAATATCTTTTGATAATTCCATTACTCAAACTGAAAACACTGTTCATCATGAAAATGAATTAAGATCTTCTCCTAAGATACTAAGAGATCACCCTGTAGAAAATGTTACTGGAGAAATTAATTCAAATGTTAGGACTAGAAGTCAACTTAATCAAATGGGCCATGTAGCATTCCTTTCAAATATTGAACCTAAAAATGCTAAAGAAGCCTCTACTGATGACTATTGGATTATAGCTATGTAAGAAGAGTTAAACCAATTTGAACGAAACGAACTTTGGGATTTAGTTCCTAGACCAAGTAATCAAACTGTCATTGGTACGAAATGGGTTTTCAAAAATAAAGTTGACAAACAAGGTAATATAACTAGGAATAAACCTAGATTAGTGGCACAAAAAGATATAATCAGGAGGAAGGAATTGACTATGAAGAAACGTTTGCTCCAGTTGCCCGACTAGAAGCAATACGAATCTTACAGGCCTTTGCATGTTTTCATAATATAAAACTTTATCAAATGGATGTTAAAAGTGCATTTTTAAATGGCTATATTAAAGAAAATGTTTTTGTCGAACAACCTCCCCTATTTACACATGAAAAATTTCCAGACCATGTTTATAAACTTAAGAAAGCTCTGTATGGTTTGAAACAAGCACCACGTGCTTTGTAAGAACGACTTAAAAGCTATCTTATAAATTCTAGTTTTGAAATAGGGAAAGTTGATCAAACACTTTTTATTAAGAAAACTAAAAAGGATATTTTAATCGTTCAAATTTATGTTAATGATATTATTTTTGGTTCTACTAATAATAAATTATGTCAAGATTTTTCTAATATAATGACCAAAGAATTTGAAATGTCACATATGGGAGAATTATCATATTTTCTTGGATTACAGATCAAACAACTTGAAAATGGAATTTTCATTAACCAAGAAAAATATTGTAGCAATCTAATTAAATGCTTTGGTATGGAAAACACTTCGGCCAAACCAACTCCAACGAGTACAACGGTACATCTTGATCGGGATGAGGATGGCAAAAGTGTTGACCAAAAATTATATCGAAGTATGATTGGATCGCTACTTTACTTAACTGTTAGTAGACCTGATATAATGATGAGTGTTTGTCTGTGTGCTCGATTTCAAGCAAATCCTAAAGAATCACATATGCGAGTAGTGAAACGTATATTACGATATCTTAGCAAAACCAAAGATTATGGACTATTTTATCCGAAAGAATGTCCTTTCGAATTAGTATCAAGCAGTGATGCTGATTTTGGAGGATGTCGGATGGATAGAAAAAGTACGAGTGGGACGTGTCACTTCATTGGACATTCCTTAGTATCTTGGTTTAGCAAGAAACAAAACTGTGTTTCACTCTCGACATGTGAAGCAGAATATATTTCTGCTGCTTTAGCATGTGCTCAAGTCATATACATGCAACAAACACTTCAAGATTTTTGAATAAATTTATCAAAATCTACTATTTTCTATGATAATACTAGTGCTATAAACTTATCTAAAAATCCAGTCAATCATTCACGAACTAAACATATCGACATTCATCATCATTTTCTTCGTGATAATATTGAAAAGGATTTAATAAAATTAGAATTTGTTTCCTCTGAAAATCAATTGGCTGATATATTTACAAAACCTTTGAATGAAAATATTTTTATAAAATTAAGAAGAGAATTAGGTATTGTTTCTCAAAAAGATTTGTAATTATTTTTATTTTTTAAAAAGGGGAGGTACTGCCAGGATTCGATCTCTGCACTATTGGCTGAAAGTTCCTTGTAATTACCATTTAGCTCTTTGTATCTTTTGTTTATAGATTATACTTCAGTTGATTTTATAGATTTTATTATTATCTATTTTTAGCAAGATGATTGTTATACAAAATTGCCTTTCAACCAGAAATTTCACTGGTTGTGCGTTTAATTGGTTATAATCATTTCTACCAGAAACAACTTTTTATTTTAAGCTATATATATTCACTATATATTTGGCTTCAAAAATTATTTCATATTCAATTCTTTTAATTTTCAAACCAAAATTTGTTTTATTCTCAAATATGTCTTCTCATAAAGACTCTGAATATTCTTCTGGCTATTCATCAATCAACTTTGAATCTCCTAGTTCGAGATCATTGTCATTACCTACTCCTACTCCAAATAATGAAAAGGCTCCGATAAATCATAGTGGTTACACTCTGAAACCAAAACGACCAAGGAAACTCCACTTTAGTTCTCCATCAACCAAAGAAAATGTTAATGATATCCATCATTATTAACAGGAAACTTTGAATATTCAGAGAGAACTTTACTATGAACAAAAAATTCAAGGACAAAAACTAAATTGGTTGGAGAAAATGGCTGTCAAATTCTGTGGCTCCACTCCGGTTCAAAATCACACAATCGTCCATTCACCTCAACGTCCTCATGTGTCACCAAACCCATGGGAACATGGACAACCGGTTGGATCATCGGCTCATTAGAACTACCAGTCTCCTCTCAAACCACTCAAAGAAAACACTAAAGTCGAACCAAGGAATTTTGATGACCCTCCTTCCAACTATTATTTTATGTTTTATTCTCTTATTTTGCATGTTGAATATTACACAAAATCTTGTTTGTTGTTTATTTTTATGATCATGTTTTATAAAAAGTCGAATAAAGTTTTTTTAAACGGAACTGATATTAGCATCCTAGGCTAATTCAGACGTCTGAATTACCAAATCAGACGTCTGATTTGTCAATCTGGAACAAAATTCTAACCAGATTCAGACGTCTGTTTCTATATTTCAGACATCTGAATCAATCCCAAAATACACTGTTTTCTTGCTGCTTGTCAAAATTAAACAAAAACAGAAGTCTGTTTTGAAAACAGACGTCTGTTTTAACCCAGGCAAATTTTATTTCAAAACTTTTGCGGGGCCTACATCTTTTTATCCACTTATGTTTTATCTTTCCTCTCTTATCTCCTCATTTTTTTACCGCATCCCTTCATTATTTACTTCATCAACCCATTCTCAAAACCCTAAAACTCCATTAAATTTTCCAAAATCTTCCTCCACAAAATGCCTCATAAGACCAAGAAATCAAGAGAATCATCAACCGGACCATCCGAAGCAAAAATTAGATCTTGGCTTCACAATGAGACGACTATTGCAAGATTTAACACAATGAAGAACTCCAAAATCTTTGAAGGAGCTTTTATGCAATTTCTAGAATTCAACGGCTATAGAATTAGAGAAATGGCTGAATCAAATCACTTCGATTCATTAATTAGGTACGATTTCAATAACTTGAAAATCAATCATCTACTTATCAAGTTATTTTATGCAAATATGAATTTAGATCACCACAATCCCCAAAATAGACAAGATTGTGTTTGGACGATGGTCTGTGATGTCAAAATCTTTCTCCCATTACAAAGATTAGGCTATATTTTAAGATGTCCTTACGAAGGAATAGACATTGACCATGTTGATGCGGATATGTATGAACAAGACGAAGTATCTCATAGATTTCTTTCCGACGACATGAAAAATTTGATTTCCACAAAGTTACGTCCACAAGCTCGAATAATCCATCGTGCGCTCATCCGATCTCTTCAACCCCGAACCGGTAGCTATGAGAAAATTTACAAAAGGGATTTCCAAGCGCTCTATGCTATCTATTCTAACCAACAAGTCAATTGGGGGAAAATTATATTAGACGAATTTCAAAATGTGACAATTCGTAAGAAATATAAGACTTTGCATTATGGGGCTTATATCATAAGGATATTAGTGCAATGTGGAGTTTCAATACCCGATTCTGAATGCTCATCCATAAGTGTGCTTGGCTCTATAACTTTATGGCTAATGCAATTACCAAAGCGACCACCATCTCATGATATCATTCCCTTTCAACAATGGATTGAAAACCGAAATCATGGTATTCGTCAACTGTCTTATCCAGACATAGCTTCATCATCTTCATCTCAACCGCATCAACAAGAAGAAGAAGAAGACTATGATGAAATTCAAGAAATCCGAGACGATGTACACCAAAACAAGCCTTACGAACTCTTTCACAAAATCAAAAGAGGCTTCAAAAGCAAATGATGAGCAAGGAGAGAAACACAACAAGAAATTCAACTCCATCAAAGGTCTCTTAAACAAAATTTGGGATAAGCTTTCGTGTGCATCCTCTTCATCTACCGACGTGCAACATAATCCGGCACCATTCACTTGGTCTTCCGACCAAGAAGAGGAAGAAGAAGGTGATGAACAAGCCGAGGATAGTGAGGATTTATGAAGTGGTATGGATGTTTTTCTATTTTGTTATGTTGTGTTATCTTATTACTGAAGTGGTATGGATGTTTTTCTTTTTTTTTATGTTGTGTTTTGAGTTTTATGTTATATTCTGTGATGTTGTCACTTGAAACGTTGTGTTCTACTTTAAATTAGCTGTATGTTTCTCTCCATTCATTCTCTGTAGTGTTATCGTATTCTATATATTTCTTTGCTACTTTAATCACTAATTCCTTTTAGTAATGACAAAGGGGGAGAAAAATGTAAAAATATTGATGCATAAATTCTTTATTCAGGGTATTGATGCATAAATTCTTTTATTCATGGAGATATTTTTTTTATACTAACCAAGTTTTATTGACAGGAGAAGTTCTTATCTACTAACCAATATTTTCATAGTTGTCATTATCAAAAATGTGGAGAATGTTAGAACCTCAGTTCCTGATATTTTGATAATAACAATTATATGTGTTTATCTAACCAAGTTTTACAGGAAAATATTGATGACCAGATTCCAAATTGATGGACGTAATCGTTTACAGGTTTTAGAGTCTGTGTCTAGTTAGTAATATATGTTAAAATCTCTCCTAATTGGTATAGATGCACAAGCTATTGAATACACACACTTGTTTTCAAAAGAAGTTTTAAAGATGTCTGAATTAGCAGAATTCAGACGTCTGAATCATAAATTCAGACGTCTGACTACTGAAGCAAATAATTTTTAAACAGCAAATTCAGACGTCTAAATAAGGTCTAAAATGAACTATTTCGGCGCTGCCTTATTATCTCCTACATTCAAAAGGCTGAATTTTAATTCAGAAGTCTGAGTTAAAATTAACGGCTAGTTTTTTGAAAGGTTGCTTCTCTTCCCTGAACAGAAACAACGCTCAATTCAACAGTTGCTTCTTTCTGATTCATGGCTACTCTTCACAAAGTATTGCAACCTTTTAACAACTATAAATAGCAAGCAATTTCAACACTATTATTAACCAATTCTTATTTTGATTTCTAAACTCTATATTCTTGCTATTTACTTTCAAGTTTTACAAATCAAACTATTTGATCACCAAACACTCAAGCATACTCTTGTGTGGTCAACTAGACTTCCTTTCTTCACAAATTACACTATATACCATAAAGGAGAAGATTATAGGAAGGGTGTACTTATATTGACTCATCAGTGCTATTATAGAGCATATTTAGTCAGAAACATTTCCACTTGTATTTGAAGTCCTGTTGTAGTATCCTCGGGCAGTAGAAGTCCTATTCGGTTGTCTAGGCGGGAAAGTCCTGTTCAGTTGTTCAGGTGGTGTGATACATGTTCCTCCGAGTGAAGCGAGGGTATCGATTGAATTCCAAAAGGAGTCTGGGACTGGACGTAGAACGGGAAGTTCGAACCAGTATAAAAATCTCTGGTGTCTTTTATTATTGCTTATATTTTTATATTCATATTCCACTCAAGCAAGTAATTTTGTTAACTTTCATATTACACGATCACATAGTCACTTTCAGAATCATGATTCTTTTCTTTCCTTTTTCTTAATATGGTCATTTAGTACCGAACCATATGGTTCGGTACCGACCCAAGTACTTATGAATTATGCGGGTATATAGCCAAAAATTTTGGCTCAACCTTTATAAAACAAGGCCGACCCGTTCCATTCCTTTCACTTTGCCTTGATATCTCCTTTTAGACTCGAGTTTTCCCATTAAAGGAGATTCGAGATTTTGGATTAAACTCAAATGTCGCTGACTCTCTTGAACTGATTTTGATCGTCGCCACTTATCTCATCTTCTAGAATCAAAGGCCTCCTCCACCATGAACCTGGACCTGATCCATATGAGCAAAGGCCATATTCCCAAACTTAGAACTTCAAATTCGAGCATACTTTGGTGAGTAATGAAGATGGAGAGGGGCTGGAGACGAGTGGTGTTGAGGAGCATGCCTGGATTTGGAGGATGAAGCCGAGATGCTTGTGACAAGAGGAAGAAGAGGAGAAAACTCGAAATTCCCTAAGTGGGATGGTTCGATATGGTGGGATTTTTTTGATTCTTCCTTTTTGTCTAAGCCCAAATAAACTCTAGTGAATTCGGTACTTTGAGCTTCAAGGAATCCCAAGCATGCTTCTAACAACATGAAGCTTGTTGAAATGGTCAGTAACGACGGTCCCCTCGGGCAATGTATGATCTTTGAAATGGATTGTTGCACTATATCGGCCATTTGCATTTCTCGACACTGCACTAGATTCATTATGGCACAAGGTGTAGACTTTTAATCTGTCTAATGTTGATCGTGAGTTGAGTTTTTGATAGCTATGGACGTCATACGTTCGCAGCGTACCTCCGCTATGGCCGAAGGTCTATCGACGGTCCATTATAATGAATCTGATACAAAATCCAGCTCAACAAGAGTTTCTTCAAGACAACAAACTCCAACACAATCTGTTGTCTAGTCTGATATTCCTCAGGAGGATCAGCTTGCTCAGGGAAATCAAGGAGAGCCTACTCAAGAATCGAAAGTAGAATCTACTCCCGACACACTCCAAGATGCGGTTACATCGGAAGATCCTATTGATTTTGTTCTCCAAAGTTGATGAGGCATCGTTTAGGAGGTGTAACATCCCGTAATTTGGCGTTAGTTATTTAATTATTTAGTTAGTTAAATTAGGCTCCAAAAATGGAATTTGTGCAAATGATGGAATTTAACCATGAAGCTTAGACCATTGCGTTTATGGGGAAATTCTGAGCAACTATCATATTTGGAGTTTTGCGGCCGGAGTCCAAACGAAGAAGTTACGGATGAAAAATGAATTCGAAATGAAATTAATTAAATAAGAAATAATTAACAGTTTTATATTAATAACCGGACCCACAGGTCAACGCATTATTGGGGACGGTCGACCCCTAGAGGTCGACCAGTCACCCAAGGGTGGTCAACCGTTGGCGACCCGGCGGCTCCAATAAATATAGGCGGCAACGACCTGGATTTAATATATTTCGACCGAATGGTTCTGCTTGATTCTAGCGCCTATAAATTCAGGCCTAACCCTCCCTTCTCTTCTCATATTTTTATGGAGGCAGTAGTGAAGTGCTGCCTTTTCTTCTTCTCCACTTTCTTTCTAAATTATATAAAAGATAAGATATTTGTATCTGCGTATTTGAGGTTATATATATATATATTTGTCACTATTTTCTCTTCCAATCCCAAATCTCTTCTCAGATCCGTAATTCTAACATATGTATATACCCTTTTATATATATATCTCTTAGATTAAAAAGGATTTGAAGATGAACCAAAGATTCTATTTTAGATCCGGAGATTTGAATCCCTTTTAAAAGGCGAGTGGGAATTTTTATAGATTGTTATAATATGAAAATTATCCCGTTGGTGTTTATTTGATTTTTATGCCTAATTGGATAATTGTGTATGAGGGCAACGAATTGAATACGACCTAAGTATAATAAATATCGCATACATATTCTTGTTTATGAATTGATTTAGCATTGTATATAACCTGATCTAGAAATCAATCCTAAAAGTATGAATTTAGAATATTAATTTGAATGAAATTTATCCTAGATCTAAATTAGGTTGTGTAATAATGTTATAAATTTGGATTATTACCCTAATCTTGTTAGAATATAAATTTTTCTATATTTGGAATTGTTAGAATTTAGATCCATTCAATATTTGTAAATTATTTTGATTTCTTTCCCTTTTAGAAAGATACATCGTTTGATATAACAAGGAATAGATACAAATAGAAAGAGAAAAGATGTGTAAAGTATGAATTCATTGTAGTTTACACTGTCTATTTCAATAAAACAAAAGATTATTCCTTGTAATTTCAAAAGATGCAATCTTTATATTTTAAAGTTAAATCTTCTGTTTTGGACTAATTTATGGAAATTATAATGGATAATCTTTTTAGATATGATTCCAATAATTTAATATGGAAAAGTATATTCTAGTAAAGGTATATAACTAGAACATATTTGATAAAAGTAAATATTGTACGTAATTACTACGCTTATAATAATTAAATAAAAAGCTAATAACAATTCTTGATTGTAATATTCGTGTATATGATAATTAACTAATAAGAAAAGAATTTAAATTGTTGTAATTCCAATAAATGGTAATAAATATGGGAGGTGCAATAATTTGATAGGGTAAATGGATTAATGGGACTGATAAATAAAGAAGTTGAATTGATAAAAATAGAATAGATAAAAAATGTTACTAATTTGAAATTAGTAATCATACACAAATGGCTTAGGGAATGTCCCTTAGGATTTTATGGACAAATTGACATTTATGAACATTAAACATAGATTTATGGGTAGATAAATATTTAAGGGAAAACTTATTGCCTTAAATAAAAAGGGAATTAGTATGCTACGTCCAATGTCTACCTAAGATAATATAAATAAAGACTTAGGATGGTTAATTGGACTTAGTGAGTTAGTGATGCAAGGTCAGTAGAGTCACTCGATGGAAGACTGCCTTTCACTTTGAGGCTACCGACAGTCGGGTGCACTTACTACTGATGTGTGATATCACCAATCCAAAGACCCATGACGGCGTGAGAGATTTAGCTTGCTTTCGTAATTGGAAAGTATTAAATGGTCCAAATTTGAAATTGGGAGCGGTGAGGGATATCTCTATAGGGGTTCGCTTCTGGTTTGAGGTCTTAAGTGGCTGAAGGGTCCACCTTTCTCCTAAATTGAAGTATTAAGTAATCTAGTGAGATTCCAAATAAATAAATAAGGATGTCTCTAAAAAGGGTTACTTCAACATCGAGGTCTTAAGTGGCTGAAGGGCCCGCCTCTTTACCAAAAGAAGTACACAATGAGATGCCATATTTATAATTAAAGAGTGAGTGGATATCTCGGGAAGGGTTCGCTTCGGGTTTGTGGGTCTTAAGTGACTATAAAGTCCTCCACTCTATAAAAGAAGTATTAAGTAACGCAGTGAGATTTCCAAGCAATGACAGCTAGATAGCTCCATTGAGTAGCATGCTTATGGAAGTAGGTCTTAAATGACGGGGTCTGCCTATTTTCCACTGGGAAGTATTAAGTGGCTTGGGTACAGTCTCTTACACTGCTAAAGCCGAAATAATAATAGTACCATTTAGGAGCACGCCTTGGGGATAGGTCTTAAATGATGGGGTCTGCCTTAGTTTAGGTCTTAAATGACCAGAGTCTGCCCATTTTCTAATAGAAATGTATTAAGTGGCTTGGGTACTATTTATTACATGACTACGATTTTATCGGTGATAGATGCGGTAATAGTTCGAAATTAAATGTCTAAAGCCTTAAATAGTGGTTAGAGATCATGTAGTTAGGACCCACAGACCATTAACGACATTGTTAGGAAACCACCTTGGGAATAGGTCTTAAACGACGGGGTCCACTTCAATTAAGGTCATAAATGACAAAGTCTGCCTACTTCTCTTTTTAAAATATTGTAGAAGCCTGCTTCATATTTAGAAATATTAAGTGGCTAATGGGTTTGGAATTATTGGGTAGTTGATATGGCTTCATTAGTATTTCGTACCTTTGGAAGGGGTAAGTAAGTAATCTTGTGTGCAATGCTGGGTTAGATTAGAATTGCTAACCTTAATAGACATAACAATTAAATGGAAGCATATCGGTATAAGTTTAAGTTATGGACAGTTTATATTTTTCCAGTCACCAGAACATCGTTCTGACCCCCTTCTATTACAACCCACAGGAAGAATTTAGCGGAACATGTCACTGGAGCTGGATGTGCTTTGTTGTTATAGAGTCTTCTTTCTCTCATGCTCGATGCTGATGTGACAATCTGCTATCCAAGAAATAACCTTAGTTCTGAGGTAGTAGACATAGTCAGTATTCTTATCCTATTATTGTTTCCGCTGTGAGTTTAGATTTCTATCAATATTTGATAATGCTCATGCTTATTTGCAGGTACCAAATCCAACGATCAGTGCTTTGATGGACTTGAGTTTCGATTTTTATTAAAATTTGGGCCCATTAAGGTGCGGTTTGTTACATTTGGTATTAAAGCACCCAGAAGGATTAGGATAAATTGAGAGAACGTACTTGTACTTCCTTATCTAGTAATATTATATTTTTACGCTAGTTTCGACTATGGAAATAGTTGTAGTTCCACTCCGAAGGAATGGGCAAAGCAACTATGAGTTAGAAATTTCATAGAGCTAAGATTTTCATGCCGACTCTGAAGTACCCCATGGAGTGCCGGTGATGCGTAAAACGCTGTTGATGAAGAGCATGAGTACGACATGTGGCTGAATCCCAGAACTGAAGGTGTTCGACTTGATAGTTGAGATTCTAACTACCTTATGATTTTGGATTTTGAGTTTAAGTCGGAGACACACAATTATTCCAGATGGATGGGAAATTAGATTCTGTATGTTGTAATCGTCCGGAAGCAAGTCTTTGCTAGGGTGCTTCGTTGATCACCTCTTTGACGGCAAACTGGATTTTTATTTGAAAAATTAATGTCAATTCCTTAGTCTAAAACTTGTGAGATAATTTTCATAAAGTATACTTTGGAAATGCCTTTGATTTTTCAAAAAGGGGTTTTCAAAGGATTTCTTTTCCCAAAGATTTATTTTGGAAATTTGGTTTTGGGAAAGTTTTGAAATTTTAACTTTCAAAGAAACACGCTAGTTTGGTTGTGTTAAGAAATTTTTGGTTTATAAAAAAATTAATTTTTGAAATCCTTAAATATTTATATGTATATATCAGTAAAGGCTTGATATTGATTTTTGGCCAGAAAATACTTTTCCAATTTGGGAAATTTTTGTTTTAAAAAGGTTTTCGAAAACCCGAAAATATTTAAATATATAAGTTAACTTTTGAGGGAAGTTTTTATATGAAATAGTTTCTATTATTTAGAAACAAATATAATATTTAGCTCAGTGATTATTCAGTTTATAAAATCGATGTTTTTATATTTACTCACTTTAAGGTACGGACAAAATAGGAATAACATCCAACTTTATTGGGTTATGTAGTTTGAAGTGTTGTTAAACCAATCGGCTATTGGAAGAAATATTTCCGTGCGAAGTAGGCATGAAATAGCAGTTGGAATATTTTTGGGTTTTTGGAAGTGTTGTTGGTCGCAACAGTTTTGCTGAGGCTATTGCAATCTTGCCAAGGAAGGGTCTACATGGTAAGATGGATACCGTCGTGTGGAAGGTAGAATTTTTTTGATTGGGTTACGCTGAAGATGGTGTGTAGAACGGTCATTAAAATATTAATTAATTTAACCAGCCCTATTTGGTTCAGGTTCAGGTCGTGCCCAAATCTGAGCTAGCGGTCGACTGGTTGACCTAATAGTGGTCGACTGCTAGGTGGATTCGGGCCATACCCGAACCTGGAACGTGATTATAAGTCTTGTCCAAACCTTCAACCGCCGCACCCACCTCACTCTCTTCCTCCTCTTCAATTTTTTTTAGCAGAACCCATTCCACCTCCCCCTTCCTCCGCTTAACCAAGGCCTCTCTCCTCCAATCCTCCACCAACCGACGCCAAAATCCTTGCGCGTAAGATCTTGCTCCACCACTACTCCGGATCTAATCCATTTTCTTCCTTTTCCAACCACCTCTCGGCCCATGGCACCACCACGCGCCGACGGCTCTTCCTCTCGTCATCCCAGTCTCACTTTGTAAGAAGCCACTTGGCTTGACCGGAGCGAGCGAAAAATCGCCACCTCTCTCGGAATGACGAACTTTGATTTCCTTCACGGATGACCAGTGAAGTTCAGAGACTTCGCCCTCTCATCCTTGAAGAGCTTCTCGTCGTCGCAAGAGTTGCACCGATCCTCCGCTTCGAGACTTATGAGAGAAAATATGACCCACGCTGCATCTGTCTTTTTGATTCACAGATGGTGCAGAATTTCGATGATGGCAACAGCTACATTTAGTCCGAGGTGAAGGGAGCTTGGATAGAGATGTCAAATGATGAACTTGCTAGGATTTTAGAGATATCTGCAGTAGGCGCGGATTTGGACGACATAGAGATGACTAATCTTGAGATTCTATAGCGGATCTTTTCTGGAAATGTCGATGATTGGAGGATCGACAATTCGCGACCGGTGGCCCGTCTCGTCGTGCACATCATTCAGCATAACATCATTCCGAAGACGAGGAGGCTTAACCAGATCTACACCTCAGTGTGGAAAGCCGCCTATGCTACAATTGGCGATGTAGCCATCAATTGGGCTCGTGTCTTGATGCTCTGTATGGTCGATCAGAGAGTTGGTATCCTGAGGACTCACTTTCCATGTTGCCACTTGCTCACCCTAGTATTTAGGCATTACGGGGTAAATTTAAGCAAAGAGCCAGTAGCAAGGAAGGTCCCTCATGCCATCGACCGAACCACCATTAAGAGGATGAATATTCCTTTACCGCCCGTCGCACTACCTGTACCGCCACCAGAGCCGCAGAAGTAGCAGTGGGGGATGGCGTAGGGCACCGAGGATACACGAGTCCTGAGCTTGCTGGTATCTGTCAGGTTCAGAAAGCTCCAAGAGATTAGGATGGAGCAGTAGCGCCAGGGGCGTGAAATTGGGTGCATAGCCGTTATTCTATGACCATTTCACGGTTGCAGCAATGGCTCGAGCTCCAACCGCGGAGTGAGACCTTCTCATAGTTCTTAGGCGGTGTTTTCTTTAGAGTTGTTGTGTCTTTTTATTTCCAGCATTTACTCTTTTCTTTTGGGTTGTTGGGTTGTAAAACTGTTTGTTGTCTCTCATAAAAGGCACGCACGATATTATGAGTTTCTATTCATTTTCTGTATTATTGTTTTTGGATATGCGAACCGCTTATATATATATGCATAGTACAGAAACAATATAAATATGGGAATCTCATAAAGACACTTAACTAACAGTAAAAACAATATAAGACTGGAAGTTTGGAATAGTTGGAAATTTTAGCGAAGGACGTGACAAAGTTATTTTGATAGCACAGATTATTACTCATATTCCTTAAAAGCTATAAATTTTGAATAATAGATGTGTTGACATTTTTAAATAAAATATCAAATTTTTGGGTAATGATTAGTTGTAGAATTTGGAATTTGATTTACGCGCTTAGTGTATAACCGACTTTCGACTACGCCGAATTGTGGCTTGATTTATCAAAATTTTTAAGAAGAAATATATTTTGAAATTTTTTCCCTTGATTTGAAAAGTTCCCTTTTGACCAAACAAGAAAGAAAGCAAGAAAAAGTTTTGTACTTTAGTTATTTTTTACTCTTAAATTATTTTTAGATTTTTTGTTCAAAATTTTATTTCAAGGGAAAATATACGTCTAAATATTTTGGGATTTTATTTTCCAAGTGACGTATAAATTGGAAAAATGGAAAAGATTTATATGAAAACTTTGAGTTTAAAGGCCACATGTTAGGCATAGAGAAGACAAATAGAGTTAGAATTTGTGAATTTAGCGGTGCATTAGGGTTGATGATGCGATAAATGCAAGCGATAACAAGGGATAAGCTGTTTTAACCATGGAATTTCTATTTCCATACCTTATTAATAACGCACGCAAGTCTATTTTCAGACTTAATTCCGTTTTAGAGCTTGATAATAAAGCTCCTTATGCACTTTGTACGTGGAAAATTTGGAGTGAATTCGAGGCAGCGAAGAAATTTTCACTGTATACGGGAATATGAAGATTATTGTGTGGGAAGAATGTTAAATTCTCCACACAAATTCCTTTTTCCAGCATAGGAGTAAAGTTTAGAAAACGATTTTTTGATACGTTAGTTTGTTGGATGATAGGAAGTTGATGCAAAATTGATTGCTTCATACTTCTTTTTTTTTAGAAGTATGGGGGTTTTGGTTGAAAAGAATTTATAGAAAACTGCATACCTGTAGAACTGCCAGTATATATGTAGGTTATTTGCATCATGTATTCCAAAATGTTTTCAAAATAAATGCATTCATATAGGAGAATCCGATTTAAAATCATTCTGCATACACATCTTCTATGTGGTGATACAGTAATACACTATGCACTTATGGTTTTCTCCTTTTTGGGCTAATTCTTGTGAAAGCAGCGCACGTTTTGTTGCAAAAATTGGTTGTACACTCATTGGTTGTGTAGTTTAGGATAATTAGGAGGCAAAATCTTGACTTAGTCATTGGTAAAATTTCGGGGATGAAATTATTTTTAAGAGGGGAAAAATGTAACACCCCGTAATTTGACGTTAGTTATTTAATTAGTTAGTTGGTTAATTAATTAGGCTCTGAAAATGGAATTTGTACAACGATGGAATTTGTCCATGAAACTTGCACCATTGTGTTCTTGATGAAATTCTGAGCAACTTTCATATTTGGAGTTTTGCGATCGAAGTCCAAACGAAGAAGTTATGGACGAAACACGAATTCGAATCGAAAATAATTAAATAAGAAATAATTAACGTTTTTATATTAATTACCCGGGCCTACAGGCCGACCCATCATTGGAGACAATCGACCGATCACCCAAGGGCGGTCGATCGGTGGCGACCTGGCGGCTCCAACAAACATAAGCCGAAATGCTCCGGATTTAATATATTTCGATCGAACGGTTCTGATTAATTCTAGCGACTATAAATTCAGGCCTAACCCTCCCTTCTCTTCTCATATTTTTATGGAGGTAGTAGCGAAGCTCTGCCATTTCTTTCTAAATTTTAAAAGATAAGATATTTGTATCTCTATATTCATACAAATCGGAGAATAGTAGAAATCTAATAAAAATGGGAAGAGAAGAGAAGAGAATTAACCATATGTGTATTTGAGATTATATATATATGTGCTTATTTTCTCTTCCAACACCAAATCTCTTCTCAGTTCTGTAATTCTAACCTATGTATATACCCTTTTATACATATCCCTTGGATTAAAAATGATTTGAAGATGAATCAAATGTTCTACTTCAGATCTGTAGATTTGGATCGCTTTTAAAATGTGAGTGGAATTTTTATAGATTGTTATAATATGAAAATTACCCGTTGGTGTTTATTTGATTTTTATGCCTAATTGGATAATTGTATATGATTTGTAGGCAATGAATTGAATACGGTCTGAATATAATAAATATCGCCCACATATTCTTGTTTATGAATTGATTTAGAATTGTATACAACTTGATCTGAAAATCAGTCCCAAAAGTATGAATTTAGAATATTAATTTGAATCTAATTTATCCCAGATCTAAAATAGGTTATATAATAATGTTATAAATTTGGATTATTACCCTAATCTTATTAGAATATAAACTTTTCTATATTTGAAATTGTTGGAATTTAGATCCGTTCAATATTTGTAAATTAGTTTGATTTCTTTCCCTTTTAGAAAGATACAGCGTTTGATCTAACAAGAAATAGATACAAATAGAAAGAGAAAAAATGTGTAAAGTATGAATTCATTGTTGTTTACATTGTTTATTTCAATAAAAAAATGATTATTCCTTGTAATTTCAAACGATGCAATCTTTATATTTTAAAGTTAAATATTCTATTTTGGACTAATTTGGAAATTATAATGGATAATCTTTTTAAATATGATTTCAATGATTTAATATGACAAAGTATATTCTAGTAAAGGTATATAACTAGAACATATTTGATAAAAGTAAATATTGTACATAATTACTGCATTTGTATTAATTAAATAAAAAGCTAATAACGACGCTTGCGCGTAATATTCGTGTTTAGGATAATTAACTAATGAGATTTTTTTTAAAAGGTTGTAACTCCAATAAATGATAATAAATATGGGAGTTACAATAATTTGATAGGGTAAATTGATTAATGAGACTGATAAATAAAGAAGATGAATTGATAAAAATAGAATAGATACAAAATGTCTAATTTGAAACTAGTAGTCATACTTAAATGTCTTAGGGAATGTCCATTAGGATTTTATGGACAAATTGACATTTATGAGCATTAAACGGGGATTTATAGGCAAATAAATATTTAAGGTAAATCTTATTGCCTTAAATAAAAGGGGAATTAGTAAGCTAAGTCCAATGTCCACCTAAGATAATATAAATAAAGACTTAGGATGGTTAATTGGACTTTGTGGGTTAGTGATGCAAGATCAGTAGAGTCACTCGACAGAAGACTGCCCTTCACTTTGAGGCTACCAACAGTCGGGTGTACTTACTACTGATGTGAGATATCACTAATCCAATAACCCATGACGACGTGAGAGATTCGGCTTGCTTTCTTAATTGGAAAGTATTAAATGGTCCAAATTTCGAATTAGGAGCGCTGAGAGATATCTCAATAGGGGTTTGCTTCTGGTTTGAGGTCTAAAGTGGCTGAAGGGGTCCGCCTCTCTCCTAAATAGAAGTATTAAGTAACCTAATGAGATTCCAAATAAGTAAATAAATAAGGATGTCTCTAAACAGGGTTTACTTCAGCGTTGAGGTCTTAAGTGGCTGAAGAGTCTGCCTTTCTACCGAAAGAAGTAATCTAATGAGATGCCATATTTATAATTAAAGAGTGAAAGTGGATATCTTCGGAAGGGTTTGCTTCAGGTTTGGAGTCTTAAATGGCTATAAGTCATCCTCTTTCCTACAAAAGAAGTATTAAGTAACCCAATGAGATTTCCAAGCAATGGCAGCTAGATAGTACCATTGAGGAGCACACTTCTGAAAGTAGGTCTTAAATGACGGGGTCTACCTATTTTCCACCGGAAAGTATTGAGTGGCTTGGGTACAGTCTCTTACACTGCTAAAGCCAAAATAATAATAGTACAATTTAGGAGAATTACTTGGGGATAGGTCTTAAATGATACGGTCTGCCTTAGTTAAGGTCTTAAATGACCGGAGTCGACATATTTTCTAATAAAAATGTATTAAGTGGCTTGGGTACTGTTTATTACATTACTATAATTTTATTGGCGATATATGCGGTAATAGTTTAACATGAAATGTCAGAAGCCTTAAATAGTGGTTAGAGGTCTTGTAGCTAGGACCCACCGACCATTGATGACATTGTTAGGAAATTACATTGGGAATATGTCTTAAATGACGGGGTCTACCTCAATTAAGATCGTAAATGACAAAGTCTACATATTTATCTTTTTAAAAGTATTATAGAAGCCCACTTCATATTTAGAAGTATTAAGTGGTTAATGGGTTTGGAAGTATTGGGTGGTTGATATGGCTTCATTAGTATTTCATACCTTAGGAAGGGGTAAGTAAGTAATCGTGTGTGCAATGAAGGGTTAGATTAGAATTGCTAACCTTGATGGACATAACAAGTAAATGGAAACCTATCGGTATAAGTTTATGTTATAGACAGTTTATATTTTTCTAGTCGCCAGAACTTGTTCCGACCCCTCCTCATTACAATCCATATGATAGAATTTAGAGGAATGGGTCACTGGAGCTAGATGTTCTTTGTTGTTGGAGAGTCTTCTTTCTCTCATGCTCGATGCTGATGTGACAATCTGCTATCCAAGGTATACCCTTAGTTCCATGGTAGTGGTAATAGTCAGTATTCTTATTCTATTATTGTTTCCGCTGTGAGTTTAGATTTCTATCAATCTCTGATAATGCTCATGCTTATTTGCAGGTACCAAATCCAATGATCTGTGCTTTGATGGGCTTGGGTTTCGATTTTTGTCGAAATTTGGGCCCATTAAGGTGTGGGCTGTTACATGAGGATTTGTGAGAAGCATGACATTTCGTGGGACGACGTGATGGTCCCAACCCGTCTCTAGAGGGCACATAACCCTCCTGAAGGATATACCGACTGTAACAAGTGCATGTGCATGTTAGGGGGAGTTCCACTAATAAAGTTGATTCTGTTGTCTCCACTTTGAAAACGTTTTAAACTATACTTCTTTATAAAAACTCTATCAAAAATGATTTTATAAATAAATTAAATACTTCGTGTATGAAAATATTTCGAGTGGAAAATAATTTTCAAAATGAAGATAATCAAAGATATGAAACTACACAGGTCTTCAACATTTAATATATGACTCGATAAAACATAGACACAAATGTCTTGAGCTGTGCTTTTATTCTTGAACTTCAAATATATCTCGATCAACTCTTAATTTATAATGATCAGTTAAAGCTATAGAAATTACTATATTGTGTTATATATATATATGTTATATATATATATATATATGTGTGTGTGTGTGTGTGTGTGTGCGCGCGCGTAAGCATCGACTGCAACTCATTTCTACTACACCTCGATCCCCCCGATTTCAACCACAAGTTTCGAAGTGAAGTAACAAGAGAGAAAATATAATTATTTAATTCAGAACATGTGGTTAAAACCAGTGGGGATTTGAGGTGTAGCGATCCTTGCTATAAATATATATCCAGTTTTTTAGGTATTGACACGTCAGATTTATTCATGTAAATGAGGCTTATTGTATGTCGTATTTGTTTTTTGAACTCCATTTGTTGGAAGTATCATGTACCATTGTATCTATGTCACATCTACTTATATGATGATTACTTAGTCTTACACATGTATATACTTATATTATAATTTACTCATTCTATTATGGGATTCTTTGTGAACTCATGATAAACATGCTCTATTTACATTATTTTTATATTTAAGAGTCGTCATCCATGACACTTCCAGATTCAAGTGTTGTTTGTGCATAGATTTCAAGTGCCATGAATGGTGGTCTATAAAGTTTATTTTACTTTCTGTCTCGAACTAAATAGAATATACTAGATTTTTCTTATTGATTCAGCAACTTCAATTCGCGATTTGTTCTACTTCAGGTTACAACCTAATTGTTTTCGACCCATCTTTCACCTTTACTAGGCCCATATGCTTTTCAATGCAACTTCTCAAGCTCGTGTCTTACTAGAAAAACATTGTTACATATCATCTTTATACCTTGTATTCTCCGAATCACTACAAGGCTTGCTTCGGTAAGCACCTGGATTGAGTAGTGAATGTTTTGAACGTCATTTTTTGACATTCCTAAGTGATTTCTTGAATTGAACTTCAAGAGCAGTATCTTCAGTCATTTTTTACGTCTTCAAACCAGGCTTTGGCAGTTTCTTTATGATTTACTTGAAGTAAAGGTTAGGCACAACACAACTAAATTCGAGAAAATATTTTTTCAAATATACCTTCTCATTTTGTTTTCTTTAAAATAGTAGATACTATTCAAGTGAAAAAATTTATATTTTGTTTCCTATATAACATAAGTAAAAAATAAAATTCAAAACTTTTCTATTCTCATTAGCTACTATTCAATCAAAAAGTAAATTTTATTTCCTATATAACATAATTAAGAAACAATTTCAAAACTTTTTTATTCTAATTTGAAAATCTTATGATATGTTCAATGGTATAGGTTTGGACTTGTGAAAATACTTTTAATTTAACGAGTTTGATTTATGATTATGTGTATTTGTCGAGATATTAAGAGTAATGATATTATAATGAAAAAATCAAAATAAATTATAATATTTAAATCATAGAAAAACAACATGAAATATAGTTTTAAAGTGAGTAAAATATGAGTTGGAGAAATAAAACTACATAAACAAAATATATTTGTAAGAGTATAATTGGAACAAAATAAAGTATAAGAAACACACAAAATAATTGATTTGGTAGGTTAAAAAATTATAGCTAAAATTACACTATGAATGTACGACTGATTTTCACAAGCAGGGTTTTAGTAAACACCTAAAATGCCAAAATGGTCAAACGTGAGTAAAAATTAGTTGAAAAAACCTCCAATAGTGGAATGTAAAAGAAAAGTGACCATGTATCTTCAAAATTACAATAAAATTCAAGCATTTTTATTGTTTACTCTCACAATATGACACTCTTATGAGAAAATTATGAACCCTAACTTGTAGGAGTGGACCCGATCGGTTTACCGAATCGAACGATTAAAGAAAGCCGTTAACCCCTCAGTGATAGCGGTTTAACTAACCGAACAACGATTAATTTTAGTCGGCATATGTCGATTGATCCATCCAGAATTAACCACGGTTACTCACTCGTTTCAAGCGGTTAACCGTTGAATCGATTAGACGCGGTTAACCCCACTTTTTATACGGTTAGCCATTCAGTCATTCAGTTAACCGCGATAATTGGGTTAACTACCTGTTAACTAAGATTTCCATTATCGGTGGGTTGTGGTTAGTCACGATTAGTCGGTTATTATTGAGCTTATTAGGCTGAATTTTGTAACAAAAAATTAGGTGAAATATACAATCCATTAATAGTTAACCACCCTATCAAATTTCCTTTATATTTAACTGAACCAAAAATGGCCGATTAACGTCACTTAACTATTTTAATCAATTACGTCGGTTCGACAACTTGGTTAAGTCTGTTAAGTCAGTTGATTCGGTTCAACCGGTTAGATGCTCATCCTTACTAACTTGAATTTTATTCTTTATTTTTTTTTCATAATGACCAAAGGATTGAAAAAACAACAGATTATTTGTCAAGGAATTCAATAATAAAAGGGTAAGATCCGTGGACTAGTGGGGAAAATGTAAGAAATAAATTAACACGCTTAAATGAATCTTTCATTTTTCTCATAATTTGAACGGATATATTACGCTTAAAATGTAAAATAATTAAAGCTTCTATTTTCTCGTTATTTGAAAGAAAGCTGATCAAATGTAATAGTCTTGGAGCTCTTTTCAACACAAAATTAAGATAAAATTTGAAGCTAGACTTATGCTAATTATTTCAAAAGTTACACAGTTGGGCCACAAAATAAACTTGGGCTTTTCATTAATTTTAACAACTTTTACTCTCTTTCTAATATTTGCTCGTTCAAGACGACCGCCAATATATCAAGTCTCTTTAATGGACTAATATTATTATCCTGCCTTTTATGTACATTCCGTCCATCAATGAAATGCGGGCCTTGCGGGTAGAGACGGGCATATTAATGGGCCTACGTTCTTTTCGAAAGTAATTTTAAATTATGAAGCGTTTCCAGGCCCAACTCAGTTGACCCACAAATACCCTAAACAAATTCGAAATGAAATCCAAATCGAATAATAATACAATGAAATTAGTGGCTCACATGCACTGCTGGATCAACGACAAAATAAATATAAACCAAATTATGCAATTCTATGTTGTTAAGTTATAAATACTAGTGAAAATAACATATTTTCACATGAAAATGATACATGATACAATGATAAAATTTAAACAGCTAAATAAACATAAGCATAAATAACAACAAATATTAGTACCATAAAATAAAGATGAACAAATCTAACATGCATTCATGTGAGAACTAATTTTATTTAAATTCATGTGCTAACTTCTCTCTATTTTTAAAAGGACACAGATTCAAGCACCAATCTCATTTTTTACGAAGGTATGAAGTAAATTCGCTTGGTTTATTCACATTAAGTTACTAATACGATCTTTTTTTGTAACTTGATTCTTAATAGAGGCGGTAACCCACTAATACCAAATGTACTATTAGAAAAAAGCTGACTTCTAGCGTCAATTAGCAACCCATAGTGACGTGGCAATGGTGCATCGTCGCTAAAGTTTTGAGGATCACTAAAGTATCGATAATTACCGATGCTTTTATGACATCATACTAAAACTTTTTAAAGCATTTTTGGCATCACAAAAGCTTAGAAAACTTCCTACACCATTCTGATGCCTCTAAATTTACAATGTTATTGCAACGACGTACTTCATATTCCAATTAATGCAGCATAACATAAGCTTAGAAAGCTTTGAGCTTGAGACTTGATATATTAGATCATTAGTGATGAGAGGTGGTGTTATCTTGGTAGAATGCATTCGTCAACATTTCGTGTTATTAGTCTTTGGTCCTTATATGCAACTTAATGGGTAACAATGAGGTACGTGACGTATCGATTCGTGTTTGATTACATTACAAAAAGTGGTGCAAATGCCTTTGGTATATCATTACATTAGTACTGTATAGGTTACCACACTTGGAGGGCCTTATCCTTGTTCGGCGACCTAGGACCCACTAGCTAAGAGTGTAGTGTTTTCCTTACGTATGGGGTGCTATCGTGATTTAAGTAGTTTGATAGGTTTATAACATACTGCATTGCACTATAGTAAAATTGTGCTAACTTGTTGTATAACAACCCTCTTCAGAATGGGCCTAATTTTCAACCCAATAAAAGCCCGTCGAGCCTTAGATCCATTCCGGAGCTAGCTGTTGGTTGGTATAATTGATTAAATAAAACACTGTACAGAGCTATCTATCTATGCTTTCGGAGTCTTACAGCGAAAGGAATAAAATATAATAATCAAATAAATACTCATTTCTTAATATCCAAGTCTCAGAAAATAATGTATCAATAACACATAAACCAAGTTAAATACATTGTTTGAGTACATAAAAAACATAAATAGACACTAATACTGCCACCTGGTCTTCGTTGTCTCCTCCTCCACACTTATCGTAAAATCTAATATGTAGGTGGTAATGGTGAGGGGGTTAGAACAATAATGTCTGGTGAATAAAAACCTTAAGTTTTACAATAATAATATATAGGTAGTAAGCATTCATAAGTATTATGTCTTACGCGTTTATTATATTTCTCCGTGTATATCTCCAACTATGGGCTAGTGGCCCTACGAGTCCTACTCCGCGACTATAAAGCGGGTGCAATGCAACTATGGGTATATTGGGTTCAACAATCCATCTCCCATCCAATCATATCATAACGATACGAGAGGAAGTACCTAGGCCAGTTAATACCCTTTAAATGAGAAATAGGCAGACTTTCTAGTCATTTAATACCTAACCCCAGGTGAACCCCTCCTGGTACAACTTAACTGAAATCGTACAAAATCTCTTATAGGACACTTAATACTTCATAGATAGGGACGAGACGGACCCCAATGACCATTTAATTCCTCAACTCCGAAGCGGGCCTCCCCAAAGATATTTTTACTAACACACGTAAAAGATAATCCCGTCCATTTAACACACACCAAAAATATAATCTCGACCATTAAATAATTCTTGAATAGGGAAAGGTAGACCCTAGCACAACCATTTAAGATCTCAAGCCCAAAGCAAACCCATCCTGGGATATCCGTCCTTAAGACCCATAACCTAAACATGATGTCCCACATTAGTCCGGATATTTGTATGTGCACATAGCTAGATCAGCTGGGCAAACTTATCCTACAAAGTTGGGACTAACTTCGCGTCTACCGTTGATACTTATTATAGGTGATGTCCCACATCAGTTAATAAAGTCACAACGCTAGTTGCTAGATTAGCGGGGCAGACTTCTACGTGTTTTCAACTAATCTCACATCCCTATAACTTGGCCATATTTCCACTCTCCAACATTTAATACAAAACTATGCCAGCTTATATGTATAATACGCGCGTGCATACACACACGCACTCACGCACATACAGATATAATATATGTATACACCTCTCTCGTATTGTGCATTAAAGGCCCTATAAGGGAAATTCCTTATTTCACCTTTATTTATGGATTAACTTCCATAATTGTCCTAATTCATTTTATTAGGTAAATGTTAATTGTAATTACCATTTATTTATCAGTTTCTTTATTTAATATCTTAATTATTATATACATTACAAGTTTGCAATTATAATTATTAATTTATAAATTTAAAGGAATATGTTATTATTATATTTGATAGAGTTAGGGGTATGCCCTAGGGACAATTATGTAATTTGTTACATATATCTAACTCGTTGACCAATCTTGTTCGAAATAAAAGGTATTTTCTTCCTATTATATACTTGATATAATGTTATTATATTAATTAATTAACTTAACTAAAAGTATATTTAATAGAAAAAAATCAATAAATGGTATATTTTGTGATAGTAGTTACAAAGTGTTGTAATCGTGAGTAATTTATCACAACGAAACAAATATACCATTTTAAATGTTCCTAGTCAAGATGCATCGAGACTGGATATCGATGTATCAGTTGAGACTGGAGTACGTAAAGCTCTCCAAATGTTGGGCAGTGTATTACCCATGACTACTGGGGGCACCTAGGGGTTACGTACTAATAGTTATTGGATAACTATGGAACGACTCACTCGATAGTTTTCTGTTGGTTAATATAACTAAGGTCAAACAGAAAATATCGATGTGACTGATTTACACAGTTCTCTCGACTTGAGAATACTGTGGATCTTCAATATGAAAGCTCCGCTTTGATTATAGCCAAATCATGGCATGGCGTCCATCGAGTGACTATAGTTGGGTCGAGTGGAAGTATTGGAAGTGAAGCACTATTCAAGAGAGGATTCGTCTCCTCAATTATATACGGTTAGTATCACAGTCAACTCTAGTCAACTCAAAGTCAAAGTCTTTGGCCAGAGCATTTCGGTTAATAATAATTGTTATTATTGAACCAAGGACTTTGTATTTGGACTATAAAGTTGAATGTGGATGAGGTTGGAATTTTGACCATTACCAAATTCCTAAGTCCAAAGTGATATAGTTTTGACAAGAGAATTGGTGTAAACAAACGTCACAACCGGGTAATGCTTGTTAAACTAAAATTGAATTTTTACCGAAAATGAGTAAGTGATAAATTTGGCCATACTGTCACACCACCTGCTAAGTGACGTATGAACGTTAACATTAGAATAGTTCGATGTTAATCGCTGACCAAATTTACACCCAAGAGTTACATAACCGAAATGATGAATTCCCTTAAGACCGAATGATTTAATTAGTTTATAATTATAATAAATTAATTAAATTAATTAATTAAATTAATTAATATTTCTTATAACAGTTATAAATATATCGATCGATATACAATATCGACGAGCGATTAAATTTGATTTATTTGCATAGTATTTTAGCTTGGGCTTAGATGGGTTTAAGGCCCATCATTAGGGCTGCAAAATTTTGATTTTGGGAAGGTCTAGGGGTGGATAAAAGATAGGGAATTGGCTTGGAGATAATGGGTTGAGATAAAGTGAGAATGGGCAAAAAGGTTTTCCTCGTTTCTCTCTAATGCAACCCTATATATATGTATCTCTAAAAACAATTACTAACCTTTCTGGCCGCCATTACCTTCTACATTGCTGGTTAAAACATAGCTCTCAATCCACTCCAAAATTCTCAAATATATTTTAAATTAAAATAATACTATTCGATAGTTAGAGGTTGGTGATTTCGGACTTGCAATCTGACGAATCAAGAACGGTAAAAGGAAGGGAAGTCATTGCTTCAGCGTGGATTCAAAAGCATCATTAAATTGTTAATTTAAATTCATATTACAGTAATTAAATTATATTCTATGATCCTATAATGAGCAATTTCATAACTGTTTATATATATTGCTACTATATGTTTAGTTAGGTGAGATTTTTGTAAGTAGATGTGGCTGTCACAAATTAGTTTGGTTATGTGCATAATTTGTTTATTATACTATTTGATTTATGTATAGAAAAATGTTGTTTACCATACAAAATCAATTTTTGTCATTAATAATTGTTTTATATATATATATATATTAATAAATTTATATATATATATATATATTAGTGTATATTTCTCTCTCATAATAGCATATATGCATATATAAGATATATATATATATATATATGATTTAAAAAATTTAGTACACTTATTTATATATAATATGAATTTACAAATTCAAAATTTAATTATCATACATATATCCATATTTTTAAATTAACATTTATTGAATTTTTGAATTGTTTATTATATATAAAATAATTATTACATTTAAAATTCAATTATATATTTAAAAAAAATATTATATCATTTCAGAAACATATATAAAAAATTTAGGAATTTTTAAATAATGTTTATTTTTTAATAATTAATATTATTTCAAAAAAACTGTTTATGAGTTATTAAAAATAATAATTTAATTGAAAAATTCTTCAAAATTTTTCGTTACCTTTCATTCATGATCCTCAAATTTCTGAAATTTTAAAATTTGAATTTTTAATAATATATTATTTTATATTAAATAATTATTGCCAAAGTCAATGTATTTGTTTTAAAAAATAATATTTCAACTTTGAAAAATCTCCAGATTTTTTCCAAGCTCTATTTTATAATCCTAGATTTTTGAAAATTGTAAAATTTGAATTTTCATCAATAGATTATTTTATGTTAATTATTTATGGATGAAAACATTATTTTATTCATAATATATACAAATTAAAATACTAAAATTATTATGTTTGCAAAACTAAGTTAATTTTGAATTATAAATAATTTTTAATAATTGTTCTCTCTTTTTCTATATATATATATTTATTTATCTATATATAAATGTTTTATGTTTATATATTATATATAATATATTTATACATACATATGTCTTTGTGTGTATATATATATTTTGTAACGCATATACATGCACATATTTGGACAACATACATGACATATAAAATGAGCTAATATGTCTGTTGCGATGTAAATCCCAACATCTACATATGGGCATATTATACCTTTCACGGATTGTTATGTTACACATGCACTCACACATATATGTATATGATACATTTATATATAAACTAAATCAAAAAAAATAATTTCATATCTTAATATATTTGAATTTAAATAAAATAAATGATTTTATTTAAATGAAATTTAGAAATTTTCTAATTCAATTAGACTTCATAGGCCCAATAAAAGATCTAATGGGGTAAATATTTTGAAATTCATCCATAACTTCCGCTGCGGGCTAGTCGAGTTCCAACAATGTTATCAGAGCCCAATAGCCTATGCGGTCTAAATTAGTCATATTAGGGCTAACTAATTAAGCTTGCTCACTTCATACGGTGTCTAGAAAGGTAATGTCTAGGATTGGAATTGGATAATCAAGTACTCTGTCCTACCTGATTATCGGCCTGGCTTGAAAGGTAAAGTGAGCCTATAGGTTGGTCCTAATAGAAAAGGCCCAACTTAATTTGGGTCTTGGGCTAATTTTCAAAATCGTTTTGAAAATTAATGTTAAAGATTTTAAATTTAATAGTTAAATTTAAAATAAAACATGTTTATTATAAATGTTATAATACTACATAAGTTTTCAAAGTGTTTGAAAGGATAATGATATTTTCAAAATGTTTGAAAATATTTATATAATAATTTCAAATTTTAAATTTATTAATAAGATTAATAAAATAAATTAATTAAATATGTTAATTAATTAATGCATATATGCACGTATTATATATGTTGATATATGTTATGTTATTTTAAAATGTTTAAGATAACATAAGTATACATGTATGTATACAAGATAAATTTTGAAATTAATAAATTTTAATAAAAATTGTTTAATTGAATAAATTAATTAAAGGTTAATTAATTAAATAAAATATACATATATATGATATATGTGTGTTACACTGTAAAGGTTATAGTATACACTATAAATGTTATAGTAGATATGTCCAATATAAAAGTTATATTGGAATCCTAATTTAAAATTAATTAAAGAGTTAATTGATTAAAATTAATTAGATAAGATTTAATTAATGATATATTATATGTAAGGCTATCATATAAGTAATATGAATTATACAAGTTATATAACAATAAACTTATATGATATGTGTATAAACTAAATGTGGAACATTAAAGAAACTCAAATAGACTTGAGAAATAAATACATATGTAAATGTACATATACCGTGATTTCTGATGTGTCTGACACTTGAATCGCTGGGGTATTTCATAAAAAATATATTATTCTATAAGTCGATATCACTCAATATATATATTGAAGATTAGGAATCTTCAATATAACATTGTCCTCTACCATATATATATATATATTAATAAATTACGTACATACTCCTTGGTTGTTGAGCAAACTCAAGCTAGGGATGTTATGCGTAGTATTATTAATATATTGAACAGATGAGATAAGGTAACTATATGTATTTGTTGAGCAAACTCAATGCACATATACTATACTTAGGCCATCACGATATGGTAGGTATGAGTGAATAATCTCTTTCGATTTGTTGAGCAAACACAAGGTCGAAATGAGATTAGAACAAGGAAAAATGGGTCAGGAGTTGTATGTGATACAACCGATAAGGAGTTATCCATCATTTATGGGGCTATGATTTGTTGAGCAAACTCAAGGTCAGAATACAAAAACAAATGAGTCCTAACACCCACTAGTAAAGTTGTAAGACTTATATGTTTCATCTTAGGGTTTGGAGAAACATAAAAGACTAGTAGGAGCCTTATTAGAAAAATGAAATGGTAACATTTAACCTTTCTGATATTGTAAGAACATATTCTATATAATGTTATAATTATCTACAATGATAAATTTGTGCATTTAATATGATTGATAAAACGTTAGTCAATTAACATATATAAACAAACTGAATTGAAAGTTGACAAATAGAAATATAATATATACTTACTAATAATTCTAATTGCATGTTATATAATGTTTCTGTACCCATGCAAGTGCCCAATTTCAACTACTTAATACATTCATAAGTTGGTCACTTATATGTTTATGAGTTTTTGAACTATAAATGCAATTCAAGACTATGTATATTTGATCCATGTACTTTTACATATAAATGTTATATGGTGAACAGTCATAGTTTGTGGGGTATAATATTTCGATGAAGTTAGTTCATTCGAAGTAAGACAATAAACAATATTTTAAGATCATGTATTTAACTTGAATGATTTCAAAAGGATCATATTGTGTTAATGTAACACAAGACCATAAACTATGAGATACATCTAAGAACTCGATAGCTGAAATGTCATCTTGATCGGTTTACAAAAAGTGCAACATATTTGATGTCTTAAATGTTAAGAATAATCGAATGCGCTTTTGTAAAAGGTTTTTTATGATATTGTAGTAAGGTTTTCTTTTGAATAGTTTGACCGTTTGAAAGAAAAACGAATGTATAAGAATAGATGTAATTTAAGGTAAAGTTGGAATGAAGAGAATGAATAGTCACTTCTACTTCATAGAGAAACATTGGAAACAAGAATTGTAATAATAACTGATACTTAATATTGGAATATGAAATATGATTTTTATTCCGAAATGTGTTTTCATATAGAAAATTGTTTTCTATAACACTTATTTCTTTGAGTTCAAGATATTTGATCAAAGAACTCTCCTCTATAAACTAGTTGCAGTATATGAAATAAGTAAACAATATTAACAAAATTAAGTGAATGGTGGACCTCTAAATTTAGTACGCTATTATAGTAATGGCGGAAATAGTGGGAGCATGCCATATAACACCTAATGATTGCATCAAATTACGAAAATTGTTTTCGTAAAATGTACCAAACATTATTTGTGAAATAATGTTTATTTTTTGGTATTGACTGAAAAATAGATATAACTATATTTCAATATGAGTATTATGAATATTCATTATGAAATAGAACTATATTATGGAATTTGTTTTCATATTAAAAGTGATGCAACAAAATACATATGTGTCTAATATTATTTACAGTTGTTTTGGAATTATAGACTAAGCCATAGTTTTGAGAATTAATTTACTATATGATTATGAATCATATGATACAGGTTAATTATATCTCAAACAATTAATGGCTATGCACCCTTTTAGTGGGAGCATCATAAGAGTTGATGAACTCTTTGAATTAATACATATTGATGTATGCAATCACAAGTCTATTAATACCAAAAGGGTTCCACATACTTTGTTACACTACACCAAATCTGTCAATTTGTAACACTTATTTTTTAAAATTTATAACGGTTATTATTGTTACAAAATAACAACAGTTATTTCCATCGGTACAGATTTGTAACGGTTATAATTGTTATAATATTTTCTGTTGGTGTAATTAAGACGAAGTAATTGGGGTACATATGTAATTTTGGTAACTTCCTCATTTCTAACGCATCGTTGTTCATTTCCTCATGTAAATCTAGGGTTTAATCTTTCTCATCGAAATTGAAATCCAGAACTAGCTACACGCCGTAGCTACCACTACCGCCATCCACAATAGAAATCAAAATCAACCATGCCATCCCCATAAACCTCCTCCTACTCTAAATATGCCACGCATCATTGCACATCAAACCCTAAAATCAGCCCTCTAATCTTTTACCTAGGCCCACCGTATCCCTATAATCTTTACCCGATACTGCCACCTTACCCTGATCCCAACCCCACAACATACTCGTGGAGCAGTGGCTCAACCTCATCATGGACGACACCTTTGGATCCAAACTCCTCTCAAACTTAGGTCGAGATCCAGATGATCTCGTGGTGAAGGAGGAGACATACAGCGTGTTTCGAGCAATGGGGGTGAAGGAGCAGTTGAGGGCGACAGGAATCAAAGAGGTGACTTTTTATCTTTAAACTATTGTCTAGTAAATTACTTATGATTTTTCTCTACCTTCACTTGACAAATTAGTCGATGTATGATATAGTTTAGCCAATATAGTTTAGAATATAAATTGCATTTTTGTAAATAAACATACATAATCATACTTTTCAATAAAAATTCAAGTCGACAGTTTACAAACTTTTTTTGTTCTAAACATAATATAAATACTTTGTCCATGAGAAACTATAGCCAGTATTCAAAAGCAGTAAATTATATGCAAACTGTCTTGGTAGAAAGTGGCAAAGTTTACTTTATTAAAATTTGATATTACATATATAAGTACACTCAAAAGATGACGATGAAATGATCATATATCACCATTATCTGCAAATGTCCAATTACAATTTTAGCTCTACTAGGATGGCTTCAATCCTTTTGAGTACTTTCTAGACTGTTCCCCTTTTATGGTTGTTTCGCATACTACTAATTTACCCCTTCCGTATATCCAATTAACTGCAACTGGTTTCTTGTTTGAGCGGAAGCTGTATGTTTTTTGTAGATGTTATTTGTTTATGTTAGAATTTATGTGTGCATATATGAAATAGTAGCACCTATAAGATTGACAGTTGTGTTCAGGGGAGAATAAAACTGTGTAGTAGAGTATAGTTGCTAAAAGAATTTTGTTTTAGATTAAACATAAAATGGTGAGATATTGTATTTCATAAACTTAAATGTAGCAAGCCCATTGAACAACAAAGATCTGAATGTTCAGAGTTTAAGAAACACACAAATTAGTTCATTAGCAAACAAATTTTGTAATGGCATCGATGAATATATTTTGTTTCGTGGGTCACAATTATAACTGCATTTTTATCACCTTGCTTATATGTCTCAATGATATAAGCTAAGACTATATGCACAAAAAATATAGTTAAATGAACATTACAGTTAACAAAGTTGGTAATTTGGAGACCGTTGTCATAAACGGTTTTTTAAGAGGAAAGCAGTACTGTGTGGATATAAAGCTTACTTGTGTAACTCTTACTTATGATGTATATGCCCCCAAGCAGAATATATATGGTCGCGTTCTATCACACACCAAAGACATTCACCTAGTATTTGTGGTTAATCCACATATTAAATGACTAATATAATTCAAATTCTTTGATAACCTTGGTTTAGGAATTATGAACCTACAGCTAAAATATATGCAGATTTCACTATTAGTCATCGAATATATCCTTACATTCCTTTATGATGGCTATCTGCAATGTCCTAGCTACCACCATTAGGAGTTGTAGAAATTAGGAGGGAGGAAGGAGAGTAAAGAAACGTTTAGGAAGAGAAAAGGAGAACTGCAGCAGAGAAATAGTGAACTATTTTCCAAGCAAAAGGTATATTCTTCATTGCTATCATGCAATATATTTAGACCTTGTACATCACAATAGAGATTTCTAGAGTCGACACTTGTACAATTTTTAGTGGCTAATCAAACGTAAATAAAAAAGAGAGAAATTTGTTATAACAAACTAATCTTAAACCAAATTAAAGTTTTTACTAGTAATATTTGAATACAAATATCTCAACTGACATGAATTGCAATTCATTGCCATCCTCTTCAACAAGATACATTCCACTTGCATACCATTAAAAAATCACATATATTTGTTATTTGAATCAACATCATTTATCAGCTCAGGTTAACGCATCAAATATAAATCAGACATGTACAGTGAATTAAAACAGGAAATAATGGTAAGATAATATGTATAATATTAATTATGTGCATGCACAGGACATCTAGTATTTAATGCAACAATTATTTTGATATAACTCACTCCTGTCTATATAAGAAGGCTAAAAATCTATTTCCCAACACAGACAATATTTCATAATTACATACATTAATATACAATGGAAGGAAAATCATATAATTCAAGTTTGGTGATGGTTGTTACGCTTATCCTGTTAAGCCAAATTACTTGAAAATCATATAATTCAATCCAAAGGGAAAAATATATTGTGTACAAAATTATTTAATAGGAATAACTAAATCAAATTTTATATGTTTCGCTTTTTCAATAGCCATTTTCAAAATTAGCTACGATAAAATGCTCTAATACTTCATATATGAGATTTATTTTAAAGAAGCAAATTAAACATGATCATGTGTCCTATTTAGCACATACCTGCGATTTTTATTCAATTACTTACATATGACCTGTCATTTTTCCCGAGTAATAAATTAGCACCACTCATAGAAGCATTTTCTTATTATTTTACTTTATAAATATAATCCTCAACTTTTTATTCCTTTTTTATTGAAAAAATACGATTTTAGTTCCATGTATTGGTTATGAACAAATTCTAACTCCATATACTTTAAAGTACCACATTTGTATGCATTTGATCTTTTTTTCAATGACATTTTTTGCAGTCTAAAATAAATCAATCTATTCACCCATTACTTTGTTTAACTTGTATAAACTAGTATGACATTGTAATTAGAAGAAACGAGGTATATAAGGTGATGATAGTGGGAAGTGCACTGATAAAAGCATTAAAGAATATTAATTGTATAAACATAAATATTGTATCATTGTAGTGAATCTTCTCAAAACACTCTTTGTTGCTACAAAATAGTAACTGAATTTTCTATGATTTATACATATTACTATTACACTCCTTACTGGCTCTTGCAGCTTAAGGATATGGATACCATAACTATAATTTTGTTAGAAGAAAATGAGCAGTATAAGGCGACAGCAGAGGCCATGATATTGTAAAGAACATTAACAAATTATTTTATATTGTTTGTTTAGAGTTATTATCAGTGCGTACGTATCACAAGTTGATATATTTTGTTTTATAGAAACTGCAATTGAACAGCAAAATGCAACACAATTGGCACTAATTAAAGTGTTGTGACACATAATGCTCAATTTAGATTTTAATACTTTCTGTAAATGACATGAAATCATTAAATATTTACAATAGTCTCGCTCATTAACTTAAAACCGAGTAACATGGAAGATAACTTAAGTGTCTTAAGTTTAGCTCCTAAACAATGCTTTTAGAAATGTAAGAAATAGCTTGTTTCCATCCATTTTTCTATAGAAAGATATAGCCAACTCAACAATAGATAAATACTAAATCGCTCTCACATGTTTGAGCTATTTTGAAATTCTCCTGAATCTTCTCCTGAGTGTTCTTATTGCAATTAGCGCTTGAAAAACCTTATTGTTTTAGCCTTGGAAAAAGGAGATTTTCCAATTACATACAAAATGGTAAAAGAGGAAATATCTTGCAGTTTTCATACGATAACACAAATTTAAAGAAACAAACTAAAGCAAATAATCTGAACGAAGTAAGATATCAATAGCGAATCATATGAATTATATAGGATGTCAATAACCATATATTCTGTTACAAGTACATGTTTTCATGATTACCATTTTGTACTTTGGTTAGTGATATTTTTGACATGTGCATCATTATTCAGCATCATTTTTGAATTGTCTTTTTTTATTTATTAAATTTATCTTCTTTAAGTATTAGGCCTTACTGGTATTAATTCAGCATTAAAAAAGGGTAGTAGAAAAAAGTATGGCATATTTAGGCCTCAGTTTTAAATTTTGTGCCATAAATTTGTTTAAATCGATTCGTATTTTACTTGAAATATATTGTTAGTATAAGTTCAGTTTGCTGGATATTTAGGAAATTTCTAGATTTATCTCCAGTTAAGATGAGTTGTATAAAATGTACGGACGTGGATGTTATAAAAATCACAAGGTGTTAAGTGAAGAAAAAGTACAACACATATTTCCTAAATTTGGCGAAATTGATTGCCACTAACTTTAACCAGCAACCTCTTTTGATGGAATGACTAAATGATTATAAAACTCATCCTATTCCATTGGCAAAAAGTTTGGTTAAAGACCCCTCTCACTGTTTTTTTCTTCTAATAAATAAAGAAGAAAATGCTTTGGCATTGTCCTAATCCTAGATGTTTAAAATCTATGCTGTAGCTTTCACGACTATTTATATTATATGTTGCCTTTTCTTCTTATTGTCTAGGTATGTGTTTGGAGTGACTCACAGACCTCGTCCTGAAGATTGGCCTGTTATGCCTATGGAGCACATAGGTTTCATGCTCATGGTATATACATTTTTCTTATCTCTTTAGTATTTCTCGATTATGTTTTAATTTGGTCAAAGATTCTCTCTGCTTATTTAACTTGACTTTCTAGAATATATCTTAAATATTAACGTACAACATACAGCACGTTTCAAATAAATTGGGTTAAACAAAAAAACAAAACAAAACATATCTCAACAGTTCTGCTATTTCAGTTCAACTAAATTGGTTTATGACTATATTAGTTTCCTGTATAAAATACAGTTAAAGTTCGCTAGAATTCGCACATGAACTCGTAAGGCTATTGGGTAATTCAGGTCCAAAAGTAAAAGTGCTTCGGTCTCCCTTTTGTTGGTTTTAGGCTTTTGGGTTATAGTGGATTTAGATAATTTTATACAGATTTTAGGATGAGTACTAAGGCTATCACAGACTGATATTTTACTAAAGGAGTTTAAGAGTTTTAGAGAAAGAGGCATACTTGAAAGGATAGTGAATGTGGTGACTTGGTCAAGATTATGTGTTAATGAGTTATTTTGGGCTAAGCGACTTATTAATTTAGTGTGGAAATGTAGTTTCAAAATATATCAAACTTGTTTTGTTAATAGCACCCTAACTATAACTCCAGATGCTTAACGCAAATACAATTTCTTCACCTAAATGACAATCCCTTTTTAATGCACAATTTGAAAAAATATTAGTAATTGCAGAAAGTAAAAGAAATGGTATAGACCTGATATAAGTAAAAGAAATTTTAGTGTAGAAAGTAAAAGAAAAAGAAAATGAAAAACACTTGAATTAATAATTTTAGTGCAGTCCTGATATAAGGATGCAGGGTTACAAAATATGAAATAAACCGTTCCTTGAATAAAGCAATGAAGAAAAATTATTTTGCTCTTGTGATCAAACAATGTGTCTTGTGAGCCAAAAATATTACAATCATATAACAATGCTTTGTCATCGGATAGCCTTAAAGCCACTGCCTGCATTCCATCTTCTCTTGTTTCGCATGAAACTGTATTCTACACCGCAATAAAATTATATGACATGAAAACGAATATATAATGTAGCATACAAAATTGTGTGAGCTTTCTTCAAATGTGATACTCGTTGCACAAAAGTAATCATGAAAAGTAGCTTTTGATGTAAATGAAGTATAAAGAAATCAGAGAGAGAAATATGATGAGCAAAAACCAACTCTCAAGTCAACAGTACATACTAAGCGCATGACTCAGTTTACAAACTGAGCTCAGTTTAGATTAGCTGAGCTCTGCGCTCAGTTTGTAAAGTGAGCTCTACACTCGGTTTGTAAATTGAGACCGACTCAGTTTTTATAATGAGCTTGCTGCTCAGGTTATAACTGAGTGGTAAAGCTCAGTTGCTCAGTTACAAACTGAGCGGTAAGCTCTGTAAACCGAGTGTTGCTCGGTTATAAACCGAGTGCTTTGCTCAGTTATAAACTGAGCAGTAAGCATGTTTAAAAACTGAGCTTATCCCAATTTATAAAATGAGCCGTAAAGCTCAGTTTTAACTAAGCAAAGTGCTTAGTTTTTATTATTAGATTTAATGCGATTTGATCTTCAAGTACAATGAAGCTTTCCTTCTGTCTTTTTGATAAACTGAGCATGTTTTCTAAATATGCAGGCTTTAATAGAAGCTGCAGAAGAAAAGCAAAAATCAGAAGCTGAGTGTTAATGGTAGTGAAGGAGTAATAAGTTTTATACTAGTAAAATTTGAAGTTATCATCCAATGAACTTTGTAGAATTTGGTATAAAGTATTTTGTATGTTTGATGTTTGTCTTGAAATTTTGTGATACGTTGGTTTTGAAATTTGGTTACATGTTTTTTGTTACTATAATTTGAATTTGTATTGTTGAATGAAATAACATATGATAGTATAAGATGTTGAAAGATATGGTTTGCAACACTTATAAGTGTTACCGATCCAAATGGTTACTATGTAAATACATTACTTTCCAACGGTTATAATTTCCATATTCTCAACGGTTATAACCGTTGGGAATGTGACAATTTCCAACGGTTATAACCGTTCGGAATATGGAATTTCCCAACGGTTATAACCGTTGGGAAATTCCATATTCCCAACGGTTATAACCGTTGGTAAATATGTTGTAGATTTTGTCACGTACTTATTTGTAACGGTTATAATTGTTACAAATTTGATTTGTAACAGTTATAACCGTGATAAAATGACAATTCTGGTGTTGTGTTATATTCATCAATGATTTATTACCAACATGTACATATGTATTGGATACACTTGTAGTAAGTTTATGATAAAATCATAGAATATAAAAGAAAAGTAAATAAAATAACATGCAATAGAATAAAATGATTTGATTTGGTCGAATAAGTGAGTATACTGGAAAGAGTTCCAAATGTACCTAAAATTGAATATAGATTCAATCTCAAAAGTCACTCCTCCATGTGATACATAATGATGCATCGATAAGGAGTAATCAGACATTGTTGGATAATTTACGATTAATTGTGAGTGAAGTTGAGTTAGTTTCTTTCTATAAGGTCATGTACTTAAGCGTAGTATGCAAGGTTGATATTATTTCATCTAAACAACAGTTTACAAAATCATACAAGATAAGGGTTTGTAAGAAATCCCAACATATCCTAAGCTAAGGAGTTGGCAGGTTGTGCGAGTCGAAAGATTGCACGTAATAATTGTTCATGAGGGATCTTGTATGAATCTCCAAAAAGTTTTTTAGAAAGGTCTGTCATCAAATGACATATTTATGTTTTGAACATAACTTTTGTAAAGTAAAATCGGTTTTATAAATAAAAAGGTTCATAAAGCGTTTATGAATCCCTATTCTATTTGCACTAAGAAATAATTGTTGTTTCAAGATATATCAAAAAACTTCATCGTGAAGGAATTTATTTGAGAAATTTTTGGTAGTTAAATGGAATTGGATCCGATCCATAGATAGAACAGATTATATAAGATGAAGTGAAATTAACTAATCTGAATTCCTCCAACAAGGTATACCTTGTACGGAACTCAGTCAATGATTTTCTATATCTGTAAAGGTCCGCTTCGTTAGGCCTACAATACAGATATTCTACTTGGTCTGTCTCTTTTCTCATCATGGCTATGGCCCCACACAACCTCCCTTAACTAATCGAAAGACCTTTCAAGAGCTAATTGGTCGTGCCCTACTACAAACAATCTATACATTCAATTAGCTATGTCCCTCATCCAATGTCTCGATAGTGAAAGAATCATTAGCCTGTTGGTATAACTCTAGCCTTTCCCGAACTTGCTCTGACTGATGATGGCTGATATCCGCATGTGACTATCCTCCTGCCCACATAACCTACTCGCAAACTAGAGTACGGCGTCATACGAATATCCTACTCCATCATCAACCTTTTGACTGCCTATAAAGGTCTGCTTCGTTAGGCCTACAATGCAAAAGCAGTCAAGACATACTCTCTTGATGGAACACCTACAGACCTGCCTCCAGGGGTGCAACTTCGTTAGACCTATCCAGAGGGCCATCTTAGATTATCCTCATGTCCCGTTGAAGTCTCGTACTTCCTTCTAGCTCAAAATAACTAAGTTGGACGTACTCTTTCTTTACTAAAAATCTATGATGAACTACTTCGTTAGGCTCTTTATCCAGATTGCTTTCAGGTTGCTCCAAACGCACCTTACCATTTTATTAGACCCTACGTCTAATATTTTGTTATGCGTTTAGTTTACTTTTCTTATTCTGTTGGCTACTTATTTACCTTAATCAGCATGCAAAGCCCCACCCATGTGTGAGACCATCAGTCCAAGACCTGAAAGGGAATGCTGCCGGTACGGGCCACTTCTATTATTTTTGCTTATTAACTTAATCCAAGATCCAAGTTTGATAAAATAATACACTTCTATTTCTTTCTTTTTAATTATAACCTGCGTGTTACAATTATACTTGCAATTGTCACTTTTATATTCTTTTCTTTCATTTATAACCTACATGTTATAAATGTAATTGCAAGTGTCTCTATTCTATTCTAGTCCGTCTTCTTTAATTATGATACTAAATTCTCTTTAGTTCTCTTATATTATATGACAGTCTTAGCTTGGGACTACGTCCAACTATCACAAATTACTTATCATAATAACCACTTTACTTTTTATTCTACTATCTACGCAATAAATGTAGATCTAGTCACATTTTCTGTTTATTATTTCTAGTCTTGTCAAATATTTAACTTGACTATTTCCTCTTCTTTAATTCCTTTAACGCTTCACGTTATTATCTTTTATTCAAGGAAGTAGTTCTATTCTATTTGGTTGGTTACAAAAACTGTACTAAAATCCATTTCCATATTTTAATACTAAATAATGCCATAAACAATAACTCGTAACTACAAGATATTTCTTTTATTGTAGGATAATGCAAAATACAGTAATGTCTCTATTTTGCAATAATTTCATTTTTTTGCTTTTATTCTTGCAATTACGCTTACCGTTTTTCTTACGATATTAAACTATGGAAATGTATTCCCTTTTCTAAACCAGCCAACTAATTTATTACTAACTTCCAAATCAAGTTATTAGATTTCCCCTTTTTATTTCATTACCCGAGTTTTAACATAATTTACTGTAAATTTCTCGCTTTTAGGCTTATGCCTTTCTCTATAATTTTTAAGCCTAATATTACTTATTTTTAATTGGATTCCTTTCTTTTCCATATAAATAACATTTAAATATAAGTATACTTCTTTTATAAAATTTACAGTTTCAACATAACTAACTCGTAGAGCTAATTACTGAAATTAGTTCAAATGCTAAATTAAAATGTTTAACGGGAATCTAACGATAATATATATCATCAACATAAAAGATATATAATTTAAATCCACTCACCTGAAAAGAAAACACTCTAAATTCTAGATTAAGATTTTCAGTCCAGTCTATTATCCATAGCCTTCCCCTTTCCAACCCTGTTTGGATCCACAAACCGAAATTTGTATGGATTTATAAATTTGAATCTAATTGAATAAAAATAAACAGATAAACTAGAAAACCAGATCTGAAAACTCACCTCATACGAACGGCTTAATTTGGACATCTCTTCTCTAGAACTACAGTTTCTACCCCAAAATTGCAAATCAAAAAACCTAAATCTAATATATTTGATTTCTGAAGAATTGGAGGAGAAAGAAAAGTGTAGGGCTTCCGTGCCCATTCAAAAAAATATGGATTTGAGGGCTAGCCCTGCACGTTTATTTATAGAGGGCCAAAGCAACGTCGTCCGTTCATTTAAAGCGATTGAAATCTAGCCGTTAAAACAAGCAAAACGCGTCAGTTTTGACGTGTCTAGCCTTTTTGTTTTATACGTATTAATTTATTTCCTCTATTTTTAAACATTAACTTTTAACCGTTGCCTATTCATTCTAATTAATTTCCATCAATTGTAAATTTAATTCCCTTTATAACACATGTTTATTTTGAAATTCAAACGTTGCTAATTAATGTAAATTAATTTCCTTTAATTGCTGATTTAATTAACATTGCCTACTAATGTTAATTAATTACCTCTAATTGATGATGTCAATTAATTTACTTTATGACACGTGTCTATTTTGAAATTCAAACGCACGTTATTCTGGAATTTATACGCGCATATATTTATAAACAAATATATTTATGCATATTTACACGTATAATTATTTTTTGATACAGAACTTCGAACGTCAATAACGTTTTCATACGAAGTCCTTTCGAGGCATATTATATATGTAAATTAATCAGAAAATCACCACGAACACAATGATATAAGTTCGAGGCCATATTCTGACAATTCCAAAAACGCTCATTTTCACTGTTTATAATTATTTGATTATCTAAAAATGCGGGGTGTTACATTCTCCCACCCTTTAGGAAATTTCGTCCTCGAAATTCGACAAGGTTAAAACTATGTAATTTCTCGCATCAAACACATCCATCTTGTGTACATCCAGTTTTTGCAACCATCTGTGTCCTTGTGCAAAATGTCATATAACAAAAAATATATGCATGTTCATGAATTTCTAAGCGGTACCTCCTATATGAATGCTTTTCTCTTTTAAAAATTCCTTTTAAAACATGATGCACACATCCTAAATATACTTGCAATTTTTATATGAATGCAATCTTTTGAAAACTCAAAGCACTTTTCATCCAATTTTTCCCATACTCCTACCAAGTAGGGGCGTACTTCAACAAAATTTTCATCCAAACCATACCACACAACTTTTAATATTCGAATTTCAGAAAAATCTAATTTTCCGAACTCGATTTCTTATGTCAGAAAGAAGGCAGAAAATAGAAAACCTCACATTTCCCTGTTTTACTTTTGCGCGCCTCTTCTCCATCCTTGGAACTTGTGCCACTATTATATAAAAATCTCTATTTGCTTTCCCAAGCAGAGTTCACATAAGAAAATTTTTCTTTTCAAATTTTTCTGTTGACGTTTCTATCGCTTTCTTTAAATTTGTTGTTTTCCTTTTAATTACTCTTTTTGGCTTTTACTTTTCTTTTATTACTTACATCCTATGTTTTTATTCTCTTCTTGTAAACAATACAGAAAAAGAGCATCATACTAATCAGTATTGACTTGCAATAATAAAGACAAAATGCTTACATAGGAGTACGATCTCATAACTAAAAGAGAAAACAAGTCCTACTACAAAGCGATAATAGATAGATAAATATAGCAGCTAAACACAGCTATCATCTAGGGCTAGGAGGCCTAGGACCATGTCCGTCCTGACACAGAAAGGTCCTACTCTATGAATCCAAGTAACTCATATGCTCCTCCTGCCGCCTATTACTCGTTACTAACTTACGTTGTATTACTCACGATGAATAAGATCTATTCATCTCTTCCATTCCATACTCAAAATGGAATAACTAAGTCTCATTTACTGCAACGAATAAGAATTTCAATCTATGCAGTCTCTACCTAAAAAGATAATTAAGCTTGGGGAAATTTTCTCTTTACCTTTACCTTTCATTTTTTCCCAACTAAGGTCTACATATCCCAACCACGTGTGCCTTACTATATTACTAATATCACTTCACTATTCTTCTACAGTCTACACACATGAAGCAACATTCCTAGGTTCTCTCTAGTGTCCTATACACTTTACGGGAACTTTTATTATTACTACTAAAAGCAATCACTGCTATCTCCTATATAGCCTTACACTTTTTCCGTCACACATAGGAAATGATTCCTATCTATTCCATATTTAAAAGTTTGGTTTGGTATTTATCATTTCATTTCAAAAATTAAAGCTTCTAAATTTTTAAAACATCAAATCGTAAAATCCTTGTCTTTAAAAGTGTTACTTTGAAGTTTCTATTAAATTCAAAGGTACTTGGTTACTTGACATTTTATCTTTCAAGACTTGTATCTTTACAGCCCTTTGAATTTAAATTATTCCCAAATCTAGAGGGGAAAACTTACAAATTCTAAGTTCAAAACTTATTCCTCTTTTCCTTTTAAAGACCTTTACAGCTTTCCATAAAAAAATTGGATTTTTAAATTTAACTGTTTACTAAGTTTTTCTCTTTCAAAATCTTATTTACTTTTTCACCAAATCATTTTTCTTTAAAACATGCCTTGCTTGTCCTTAAAACATTTTTTTCTTGACTTCCAAAAATGTCCTCACATGCTTTCAAAACATCTTCTTTTCATAGATTTTCAAATTTATGAAAACTGGAGTAGGTAAAAACAATTATTTTATTAAAAATCCCTTAAATTTCCTACTCTTCCAATTAACTAACCTTGGAGGAGTTTCTAACTTATCACAAATGGAAACTTCCTACAAAGGCAAGCAACCAATGCGCATAATCAATGGAAAAATATGAAATTTCCATTGCTTAGCTTTCCTACTAAGGCTCTCTATAATATCCCTCCTAACTAACATTGTCTCTAATTATTACACTTCTTATTGCACCTAATGGTTTTATACCTTAATGTATTGGAACTACTTTATCTTATTAGAAATCATTAACACTAAAACCTTCTATGAACCCTTTAAAAGAGCATTTCATGTTTATGTGAAATTACAAGGAACTTATTTTATAATTTATCGAAATAGGCTATACAAAATATGGTGCTTTCCATACCTTGTACATCTCTTTCACGTATTCCTTATAACTTGCACAAAACATCTTTATTTGTGATTTGGTTTCATAGAAATTATATCATTATTCATTTCATTCCAATAGATTAAAGTATGTTTAATCTATATTCACTTACAATAAACATTTTCTACGTAATTTATTATTTTCCTAATATTTAATTTACATTATTCTCAAAAGAACTTATTTTCAAAACTGTTTTAATATACTAGAAAATATTTCCATATACTTATTCAAATAATAAATGTAATTACAAACCACTTTTTTCTATACTTAGAAATTATCTTCAAAACACATTTTTATTTGGGTCAAAACAGATGTTGCGTAAAACACCGTTACTACAACCCAAAAATGCAAGTATATAAATTCAATTAAAATAAATATTAATAAATCCCATATGCTATGTAAAAACATTTCCTTTGGGAGTCACCTACTATAACAATACTATCATAGTCTATGCTTTCTTTATTTTTCATGAAAACATCTATTACAACAATAAATGTTGTAACCTACACTTTCGGTACTTAACACACTCTAGGTTTTTATATTTAAAATCTTTGTTTAAATACAAAGAAACTAGCGAGCTATACATGCTCTATAATTCTTCTAAAAGAATTTCACCTTTAACAAAATTTACATCATATAAAAACCAATTTAAATTTCATACCACTTTTTTTTTCAAAAACCCAATATTTACTTCCTTAAACATATTAACAATTATATTTTTTAACTTTTCAATTTCAAAAGTTTCATTTTATTGGGCTAGACATAAAGTGGATTTTCTTCTTACTACCCTAGGAATACCCTTCCTAAACCTTGGAAATCTCATTTCCTTACTAAAATCTCTTATTCCTTCCAGAATAAAAATACTCTCCCTACTATCCCTAGGGAACTTTCCCACTTCCTATAACATACGGATACCAATCTTCTCTCAAAACATAGCTTATTGTACACTATAAATCGGCAATAACATAGGGCACAACATCCTTGGGTCATCCTAAGCCCAACTAGCAAACTATGCACAAATATACTTCTAAAAACTTTCCACATGTTAAAATCTATAATTGGGGACTATTTGGATTTTAGTACATAATATATTTATATTTTATTCAAAAATACAAATAGGTTCATTCATATTTCCTAATTTACTTAGGATCTACTAATCTAAGCTCTGATACCAAATGTAACAACCTGAGTTCCAGTGGGTCCGATTTTTTTGCAAAAATGCTAAAATCCAAGCCCACTGAAGCCCGAGTTGGGTATCTGGTATCCTGTAAATAGGCAAAGATAAATATATCAGAGCTCAAATAAATATCTCACAGTGGAAATGACTAAAATATAATAGTAAGTAAATACTCACCAAGGTAATAACACTTTCTAAACAAGTGTCACAAAGTTGGAAAATCTCTGCCATTTATCTAACATGTGGGATTATATGAGGAGGGGGTCAGAACTAAAGTTCTAATGAATAGACAAATTATACACTTCTAAGCATAATTCTACATATACCGTTCTATTTCCATTTTTTGTTATATTAGGTTTATAGGGTTTATAATATTATCGCCTCTGTGCGTGAATCGTACCCATCTACTCCCTAGTAGACTAAGACCTAATAACTAATATATATATGTAGCTACATGCCCAAAGACCGCATCGTCCTAGGTACTACCCATAGTACCTTCCATATGCTCCTCGAAAAGGATTCCATCGTCTCGCTACTAGGGCGTACTATAACTACTGTGACGACCGCCCATGACCCCTGCACCGAATCTAGAGATAGTGCGCTGTAAAGTGTGCCAGGTGACCATGGACGATTGTCAGGGTAAATTAAAAACATCAGAATCTATCGTATTACTCACAGCGCATGGACAAAATACAATAGAACATATATATAGTGAAGCTTTACTGAATAAAATGCCATCATATAAAACTTCATAATAGTTGAATACAAGCATCCAAATAGCCAATACATCAAGCCTCACTACACAACACTCAGAGAATACAAAACAGCGGAACATCCAGTACATATAATAAGAAGATAATATGCAATCCCTCCAGCTCGTTTTCGATATCAGCATCGTGAGAAGAGAACATCACCTGTCACCTGCTACCTAGTCTGCCCGTCCCAAAAATGGACGAACAGCCCAAGGCAATAAGAATTAAAAACATAAAGCCTTGAGTCAGACAACAGTCTTAGTGAGCAGTAAATTAACTAACAACATACCAAAAGAGCATAAAGGAAAAGGAATAGGAATACAACCCTCCCACTCCACCTCTTTCTACAGTGATAGCCCCCAGACACACACTAAGCAGAAGCAACATAGCAGAGCATACAATTTAAAGTAAAGCAATAATCATTCGAGTCAAGGGCGATGTTTTCCAAGTACCAAGGCCTAAATCAGATAAGCACCCAGAAAATACCGCTCTTGAGTCCGAATGACGATACAACCAAACATCCATGACTCTGGCTATCACTGTTATCATTGCTTCGATATCACCGTTAATTGAATGACCGGCACATTCTTTCAGCCGTCCGTCAAGGGCTAATGGAAACCCCGGTTCTAGACATAACTCCGCACGTCGTCGCAGCCCGTGCCAAGGATTTTCGCAACTACCCAGGGTACTCGACCATCAATTCGTTGTCGTTGGGATTTTCGCAACTGCCCAAACGTACCCTTGCTTTGAGTCTGCTAGAACCTTCAACAACGATGCTATCCAAGCCTCCTAATCATCCTCCTCGATGACTATTTCCGTACTAGCTCAAGCGCCTCTCAAGCATCCATTATCCTTAACTCGAATCATATCACCGAGTTACCAACGTGCTTGGAATGATCCCGTCTGGATTAGACCAAGTCTTCATCACATGATTCTTCGCTTCATTACATCCTCGCTAAGCCTCATCTCAACATCACATCATCAAATCTATGCATAAGAGCTTCATCATCCCGCTACATATGCAACGAGCAGCTTTCCCAATTCAAGAGCCTTTCCCTTAGCTTTTGAATCGTCTTCGGTCTAAATCAAACCATCAATCATCTAATTCATAACAATCAATCAAATCAAACAGCAATCCAAGCAATCAATCATTCAAATATGATCTAAGTAGACAATTATAACAATAATGGCATTTTCGTAATTAAAGAGTTGAAAGTCCAATAAGCATGAAAACATGAACAATATCTCTACAAACTTGATGAATGAACTTGCATAGGTTAACATGTGATAAAATGGATGTAACATCATCATGAACAATGGATCTATATGGATCTACACTTAGGATGAAGAAAATGCATAGAAATCCCTATTTTAACACCAAATCGAGCCAACAATCCGATATACTCCTTGGGATCCGTGTGAGAGATAATCACCACTCACCAAATCACCTAAACAACCTTAAATCAACACGCTTCAGATCTGGACAGCGAAGGATCAAGCTTGATCTATCACGAATCCGCTTCAAACGAAGAAATCTCTCTTGAAAAGATGAAGATCTTCAATCTATGCTCTTGAATCTTCAATCTTGATCTTCGATTTGGATGGAAGGAAGCACTAGATTAGAGTGGAGAAAAGAAGTGATGAAGTGTAGAAGTCGAGCTCTCAAAATGGCAGCACTTCGTCGCTTCGAAATCCGGATCCCAAAAAGTGAGAACAACCCCCTCTATTTATAGCAGAAATCTCTCTAAGTCGCTAGCTCGGAATTAGGTCGTCTGCGACCTACGACCTAAAACCCCTCCGACCTAAAGCCTCTACGACTTAACACTTAGTGCCTAACAACCTAACGACTTATTCCCCAGGCGCTTCAATGACCTAACAAGGTTACGACCTATGACTTAAGGGGATACGACATAGCACATCAGCGCACCCAAACGACCTAACAGATGCGCTTCCATGCGACCCACCAAATAACTGGGTTACGACTTAACACTTATCTCCTAGGTCGCTCGCGACTTAAAACATAGGCTTCGACCTAACAACTTAGCAACCCACGCGACCTAACAATGCCGCGACTTAAGACTTAAGCCCTCTTGCGACCTAACACATAAGTTTTCCTCGCGACCTAACGTAAGTCGCGAACAACTGGGATGCGACCTAACACTTAGCCAGTATATGACCTAACTGACTACTGACCTAGCGACTTAACCAAAAACGGAGCTCACGACCTAACTCTTAGGTCGCTAACCTATAGGTCGCTCCACCATACTAAGTCGCTAACTATTATCACTAGTTCCTTAGGTCGCTGCCGACCTATCCCTGTAGGTCGCTAACTAATCTCAGGTTGCCAAATCCTATAAGACGCTAACTCTCTTAGGTCGCTCACTCGACCTAGCCTTCCCTACGACCTAAGCCAGCATACGACCAACCCATCCCTTAGGTCGCCTACGACATAACTTCCCTCACGACCTAATCTAACATGCAACCTAACTCCTAGGTCACCCCACCTTCTTAGGTCGCCAACCACGACCTAACACTTAGAAAAATTATGCCTAAAAATCTGAAATGGCTCAACAACACTAAAATTCCAGATTTTGACGAACTTGTCGATCCGTAAAAATACGGGTCGTTACAACTACATCTGTAAAGGACAACTTCGTAAGGCCTACAATACAGATGTTTCATCGTCTACTATAAAAATGTGAAACTGCATCCGCACTAGCTTATACTAGTGCTCGGACATCCACAATGTACCACCCAGTGCGTACCTTGAGGACTACACATAATCGTTTTGTCTACTTCTCGAATTCCGCCAACAAGGTCTACCTTGTACGGAACTCAGTTGGGTATTTTCTATATCTGTAAAGGTCCACTTCGTTAGGCCTACAATACAGATATTCTACTTGGTCTGTCTCTTTTCTCATCATGGCTATGGCCCCACACAACCTCCCTTAACTAATCGAAAGACCTTTCACGAGCTAAGTGGATTTGCTCTGCTGCAAAAAATCTAAACATCCAATTAGCCGTGCCCCTCATCCAATGTCTCGATAGTGAAAGAATCATTAGCCTGTTGGGTTAACTCTATTCTTTCCCGAACTCGCTCTGACTGATGTTGGCTGATATCCGCATGCGACTATCCTTATGGGTCCTGCCCACTATAACCTACTCGCAAACTAGAGTACGGTGTCATATGAATATCTTACTCCATCATCAACCTTTTGACTGTCTATAAAGGCCCGCTTCGTTAGGCCTGCAATGCAAAAGCAGTCAAGGCATACTCTCTTGATGGAATACCTACAGACCTGCCTCCGGGGGTCCAGCTTTGTTAGGCCTACCCCAGAAGGCCATCCTAGAGTATCCTCACATACTTTGAAGTCTATTACTTCCTTCTAGACCAAAATAACTAAGTTGGACGTGCTCTTTCTGTACTAAAAATCTACGATGAACTACTTCGTTAGGCTCTTTATCCAAATTCCCTTTGGGTTGCTCCAAATCCACCTTACCATTTTATTAGACCCTACGTCTAATCTTTTATTATGCGTTTAGTTTACTTTTCTTATTCTGTTGGCTACTTATTTACCCTAATCAGCATGCCCAGCCCCACCCATGTGTGAGACCATCAGTCCTAAACCTGAAAGGGAATGCTCCCGGTACAGGCCACTTCTATTATTTTTTCTTATTAACTTAATCCAAGATCTAAGTTTGATAAAATAAGCCTCTTTTATTTCTTTCTTTTTAATTATAACCTACGTGTTACAATTATACTTGCAATTGTCACTTTTATATTCTTTTCTTTCTTTTATAACATACACGTTATAAATGTAATTGCAAGTGTCTCTTTTCTATTCTAGTTTGTCTTCTTTTATTATGATACTAAATTCTCTTTAGTTCTCTTATATTATATGACAGTCTTAGCTTGGGACTACGTCCAACTGTCACAAATTACTTATCATAATAACTGCTTTACCTTTTATTCTACTATCTGCGCAGTAAATGCAGATCTAGTCACATTTTTTGTTTATTATTTCTAGTCTTATCAAATATTTAACTTGATTATTTCCTCTTCTTTAATTTCTTTAACGCTTCACGTTATTCTCTTTTATTCTAGGAAGTAGTTCTATTCTATTTGGTTGGTTACAAAAACTGTACTAAAATCCATTTCCATATTTTAATACTAAATAATGCCATAAACAATAACTCGTAACTGCAAGATATTTCTTTTGTTGTTCCTTTTATTGTTGTATAATGCAAAATATAGCAATGTCTCTATTTTTCACTAGTTCCATTTTTCTTGCTTTTATTCTTGCAATTACGTTTACCATTTTTCTTACGATATTAAACTATGGAAATGTATTCCCTTTCATAAACCATCCAACTAATCTATCACTAACTTCCAAATCAAGTTATTAGATTTCCCCTTTTTATTTCATTCCCCGAGTTTTAACATAATTTACTGTAAATTTCTCACTTTTAGGCTTATGTCTTTCTCTATAATTTTTAAGCCTAATATTACTTATATTTAATTGGATTACTTTCTTTTTCCATATAAATAACATTTAAATATAAGTATACTTCTCTTATAAAATTTACAGTTTCAACATAACTAACTAGTAGAACTAATTACTAAAATTATTTCAAATGCGGAATTAAAATGTTTAACGGGAATCCAATGATAATATATATCATCAACATAAAAGATATATAATTTAAATCCACTCACCTGAAAAGAAAACACTCAAACTTCCAGATTTGAATTTTAGTCCAGTTCTATTATCTATAGCCTTCCCCTTTGCAACCCTATTTGGATCCACAAACCGGAATTTGTATGGATTTATAAATCTGGATCTAATTGAAGAAAAATAAACAGATAAACTAGAAAACCATATCTGAAAACTCACCTCATACGGACGGCTTAATTTGGACATCTCTTCTCTATAACTACAGTTTCTACCTCCAAATTGCAAATCAGAAAACATCTCTTCTCTAGAACTACAGTTTCTACCTCCAAATTGCAAATCAGAAAACCTAAATCTAATATATTTGATTTTTGAAGAATTGGAGGAGAAAGAAAAGTGACAGGGCTTCCACGTACGCCCATTCAAAAAAATATGGGTTTGAAGGCTAGCCCTGCACGTTTTTTATAGAGAGCCAAAGCAATGTCGTCCGTTCGTTTAAAGCGATTGAAATCTAGCCATTAAAAACAAGCAAAACGCGTCAGTTTTGACGTGTCTATAGCCTTTTTGTTTTATACGCATTAATTTATTTCCTTTATTTTTAAACGTTAACTTTTAACCTTTGCCTATTCATTCTAATTAATTTCCATCAATTTCAAATTTAATTCCCTTTATAACACATGTTTATTTTGAAATTAAAACATTGCTAATTAATGTAAATTAATTTTCCTTAATTGCTGATTTGATTAACATTGCCTACTAATGTTAATTAATTACCTCTAATTGCCGATGTCAATTAATTTTCTTTATGATGCGCGTCTATTTTGAAATTCAAACTCGCGATATTTTTGGAATTTATACACGTATATATTTATAAACAAATATATTTATGCACATTTACACGTATAATTATTTTTCGATACGGAACTTCGAACGTCAATAACTTTTTCATACAAAGTCCGTTTGAGGCATATTATATATGTAAATTAATCAGAAAATCGCCACGAACACAATGATATAAGTTTCAAGGCCATATTCTGACAATTCCAAATATGCACATTTTCACTATTTATAATTATTTGATTATTTAATTATCTAAAAATGTGGGGTGTTACAAAAAGATATAGGGATTGTCCCAAAACGATATACAAGAGCACCCTATTAAAAAGAGAACATTTAAGTTGGATTTCTTATGCATTAGCAATAGGAATTATCATACAGGTTATGTTGTGTATGATATTATGTTTTGTGTATGTATTTGATACATGGAGCAAATATAAAATCCAAATTGATATCACTAAATTGCTGTTTGAGGTGTTCTCGTGTATTTAATAAATACTAGAGAATTGTTTATAGAAATAACGAACTCGTTATGATGGAACGTTTGGACACAAACTTTTATAAGTAATATTGAGTATAACATGTCAATGATAAAATTCAAGTTAAAATCTTTAATTTGAAAATGTTTCAAAATAAAGGTGATTGTGGTCGATTCAACGAAATGTTGAGGACATTAACTTGAATAGCGCTACAATAAACTAATGTATATAGATATAAATGCACAAATTTATAATTGAGCCAAAGGTGATTCCAAAAGTTGAGAATCCCATAATATTGTTATAAGATAACAATGTCATGAAATTGGTCATGATAGAACTTAAAGCACACTAGAAGTCGAAAGACATACTTCGAATTGTTCCACATGATAAAGGCAGTTTATCAGTGTCAGAGAGAGTTAATCGAGAAAGTAGATAATTAAAACATAATAGCATACCCATTCACTAAGGTACTGACCTAATTGGTTTTAAGAAAACTAATTGGAGAAGTTGGAATTAGATTCCATAATTGACCCCAAGTGCAAGTGGGAGATTGATAGAGTTAGGGGTATGCCCTAGGGGCAATTATGTAATTTGTTACATATATCTAACTCGTTGACCAATCTTGTTCGAAATAAAAGGTATTTTCTTCCTATTATATACTTGATATAATGTGATTATATTAATTAATTAACTTAATTAAAAGTATATTTAATAGAATCCATAAATGGTATATTTTGTGATAGTAGTTACAAAGTGTTGTAACCGTGAGTAATTTATCACAACGAAACAAATATACCATTTTAAATGTTCCTAGTCAAGATGCATCGAGACTGGATATCGATGTATCAGTTGAGACTGGAGTACGTAAAGCTCTTCAAATGTTGGGCAGCGTATTACTCATGACTACTGGGGGCACCTAGGGGTTACGTACTAATAGTTATTGGATAACTATGGAACGACCCACTCGATAGTTTTTTGTTAGTTAATATAACTAAGGTCAAACAGAAAATATCGATGTGACTTATTTACACAGTTCTCTCGACTTGAGAATACTGTGGATCTTCAATATGAAATCTCCGCTTTGATTATAGCCAAATCATGGTATGACGTCCATCGAGTGACTATAGTTGGGTGGAGTGGAAGTATTGGAAGTGAAGCACTATTCAAGAGAGGATCGTCTCCTCAGTTATATGCGGTTAGTATCACAGTCAACTCAAAGTCAAAGTCTCTGGCCAGAGCATTTTGGTTAATAAAAATTGTTATTATTGAACCAAGGACTTTGTATTTGGACTATAAAGTTGAATGTGGATGAGGTTGGAATTTTGACCATTACCTAATTCCCTAAGTCCAAAGTGTTACAGTTTAGATGAAGAGAATTGGTGTAAACAAATGTCACAATCGGGTAACGCTTATTAAACTAAAGTTGGATTTTTACCGAAAATGAGTAAGCGATAAATTTGGCCATAATGTCACACCACCTACTAAGTGATGTGTGAACGTTAACATTAGAATAGTTCGATGTTAATCGCTGACCAAATTTACACCCAAGAGTTACACAACTGAAATGATGAATTCCCTTAAGACCGAACGATTTAATTAGTTTATAATTGTTATAAATTAATTAATATTTATGAAATATTAATTATAAAATTTGAATATGATTTGAGAAATAAATAATGTTATATATATTTATAACAGTTATAAATATATCGATCTATACAATATCGTCAAGCAATTAAATTAGATTTAATTACATAGTATTTTGGTTTGGGCTTAGATGGGTTTAAGGCCCATCATTAGGGCTGCAAAATTTCAGTTTTGGGAAGGTCTAGAGGTGGCTAAAACATAGGGAATTGACATCGAGATAATGGGTTGAGATAAAGTGAGAATGGGTAAAAAGGTTTTCCTCGTTTCTCTCTAATAGAACTCTCTATATATATATATGTATGTATGTATGTATCTATATATGTGTATATATGTGATAACCCGGATTTTTGGACATTTGTTAATTGATAATTAACTAAATTAATCAATAAAATACTGAATTATAGATTGGACAAATAAATCTGATAATAAATATTTATATTTGGATAAATATTTATTTGATCATATCTTAATATAATCACTTAGAATTTACAAATTTTTCTTTTAAATCAAATGATAATGTGTTGATATAAGAATATATATATGAGTAGAAATTAAATTAGAATTTGAACTTGAATTAGAAATTCAAAGAATAAAACATCTTGGAGAATAAATTGGATTTAATAATATATCTATATATGATTATATTTGGTATATAATCAGTTATATATCATTTTTTTTAAAGTTTTATATAGATAAATATAAGAGAAGTTTAAATAATTAAAACACTTAAGACATTTATAAATATAAAACTAAATTGGAAATATTATGAACATATATATATAAAACATATTTATACATGAAAATACAAATGTAAGCCAAAGATTTATCTAAATACAAGTGTAAATTAATTATAGCATGCTAATGACACTTGTAAGCCAATTGAACAAGTGTAATTTATTTTCTTTTTATTTTAAATTAAGCTAAGTTATATAACATATTTCTATCCCTCTCTTTCATTTTTTTTTCTCTCATTTATCTTCATTATCAAAAGAAAGAAAAAAATAATCTGTAACTTAAAACTTGAGGAGAAAAAAACAAATCAAACCTACAACTATTTCCAATCTGAAGCAAGCAAAGAATCAGTTCAAATCATCAAGCAAGGTTAATTCAATAACTCAGTAAGTAAATCAAGATCAAGAAGCAAAACAAAATTGCCAGTTTCAAAAAGCAGTTTCAGGATTTCAAGCTTGGCTCTGTTATCTTTTACAGGTGAGTAAATCATCAAAAAAATCAATCTGTTGTATGATTGTGCTTGTGATCCAATTTAAGTAGTGATTGCATGTATAAATTAAAGTGCTTTGTGTGTATGTAAATATGGATTATTATGTGCATGTTGAGTAAGTATATTTAGATAAGTCTCTGTATGAATAACAGGGACATGCATGTCCAAATTAATTCAATTCCTCTCCATATATTCAAATTCAGGTTATAATCTTTAAAGTAAAGATGTGTATTTGGATGAAACATCATTTTTAAAAATATTTTCAAGAATATAAATCGAATGATTATTTTGAAAAGGGGAATAAACAGTGATGATAAATTTGAATTAGAAAACCAATCATTTAAAATATAAGTTTTGATTACATAACCTGAATCGTACTAGAAATTGTTGAATTTTGAGATTGATTTCAAGATTTGTAAGTGGGTAAGCCAAGAGATATCTTGAATGGAACGATATTGGGGGTAATGTCAATTCTCGTCGATCGGGGAAGATATAATCATCGAAGTTTTGGCTGGAGCAAGCTTGGATGTAGAGGCTCTTGGGAAAAATGGGTTTAGGATTTCTGGATCACTGAGGAGGTCGAACTGCATCGATGTAGGGTTTTAGGCTGAGTTGTGGATGTGGTTGTTTGCAGGACATTCGCGGTGACATGATAGCATCGGGGTGGATCGGTGATTGGGGAAAAGAAGTAGGAGGCCAAGGCGAAGGATTAGACGAAGTTGTGGGTTTCCTGGTAGTCTCTGGTGGCGAAACGAGTCGATTCATGGTGGTTCAGTTTTGGTTCCAGGAGATGATGATCTGCTCGATTTCGATCTACGGTGGTATCATGGATTTTGGAAGGCCAGTTGGTTTGGGAGGGTCGTCGTCGACGTGTCGAGGTAGGCGAGGTTGGTCAGAGACGATTTGAACTCCGGTGTACGTGCACACGTATACGCCTGTGTCTGGGTAGTTTAGTTTGGGGAAGAAGGCTGTGGCTCGGGGATTACTCGAGTTTTTCTCGCGTTTGTCTCGGGATGGAAGGTGATTCGCGTGTGACTCGGGGAGATAGCGTGTTGGATCGGGGAGGGAAACGAAGTTGTCTCGGGTTAAAGTTTTTAACAGTAAGTTTTTATTTTATTTTACTAAAAACAGATTTTATTTTTGAAGTCAAACTGTTTTAAAAAGGAAAAGATGTTGTACTTAGTTCAAGTACACATGGGTTAAACCCAAAGTAAAATGTTTAACCAGTCTTTAAATTTAAAATAAAGTAAGTTTTAAATTTTTAAGTTAAATAAATTTCTTGAATTTCATTTCTTTGAAATGAATTGTTTGTATAAATAAATTGTATGATTTGTTTTAAATGTTTTAAGTTAGATCCTTAAAGTTATTTTCAAACTTAGTTTGAAATATAAAAGAAATTTATAAGGAAATGTTTTATCTTAAAACTTAATATAAGTTGATAACAAATGTAATAATTAAAGAATGATTTATTAATTGAATTAGTTAATGAATAACGATTTATAAATTAACAATTAAAGTTTTCAAAATAAAAATTATTAACTTGAAACTAAGGATTGTTAATTTTATAAGTAAAGGAAAGTGAATTATATTTAAAACTTAATTAATGTTTTAATTTAGTAAAGTTAGTTGTTAAGATGCTAGATGATTTGATAATAATTACTTAATGAAATTAATGGATTATAATTACTTAGGGAGGTAATTAATGGATAATTACCGAATATAATAAATTGAATAGGTGATTTATTAATGAGAGTAATTTAGATTAAATTACCTTATATAATTAATCAAGGGATTAATTAGAAATAATTAATTAAGGAGTAATTAAATTATTTGATAAAGTAATTAAGAGTAGTTAATTTCTGGATGTTATTAATCAAGGGTGATAAATAATTAGGATAAATAATTAATTAATGAAGTAATTAAAGGTTAATTACTGTATTTGGTTAAGGATAATTAATCGTGGAATTAATTTAGGGTTAATTACTTAAATGTAATTAAAGGATAAATAGAATGATATTGGAAGCCTTTGATAAATTGTTATCCCTAATATGTGGTTCGTATTGCTATGTGATATGATACGTTTGATTTAAAACTGTGATGATGTGGCTATCTATTGATGATGAATTACTGTGACATACTGTATTTAAAGTAGAATTGTATTTCACCTGAATAATTTAAGTTAAGTTGACATTGGTTTCGAAGAGACCGGAGTCGGGTATTAGTAAATACCCGAAACCACTTCGATTTTTTTATAGATCGATATGTGAAGTAAGTATTGAGCATATCAAGTAATGAACTCATAGTGAAGTAAGAGTTACCCGGGATTTAAATAAGTAAATTTGCATTGGTATTTTCATATTAGATGGTTTACTCACGCTGGTTTCCAGCCTGACCCGGGTGTTACTTTGATGTAATGCTCGGGTCAGACCGAGTATTACAGATTTTAGGTAAGGACGTTCCGGAGCTCAGGAGGCGAGCTGGATGACAGGAACGTATGGAGTATATTCCGCTGTGATATATTATAGTTGTTAGAGACATGTTAATTCTAACTGTCTAGTATATTTGTGAATGTTGTAACTCTGATGTATTAAAATGTAATTAACAAATACAGTTTTCTTTGTATAACTGATATTATTATTTGATATTGTATTTTGATCCGCTGCGAATGTGAGAATCTGTGTCTTGTTCTGTTTCTTTCTTCTATCTCTTTTCTTTTTCTTCTAACTATCTGGAATTTTCGGGTTCAAAATTTCCGGGTCGTTACATTTTGGTATCAGAGCAGAAGGTTAAGCGAGAACCTTGGCTCTGTTGGGATTACTCATTAAGGATAGGGTCAATAGTACCCTAGAATGAGTTGAGTGTATATATATATATATATGAGAGCGTACTTGTTATTTTCTTATATAAAGGTTTTAAAATGGTTTTAAAAATAAATGGTTTTTATATAAGTTTATCTTTTGATATATATAAAAATAATTTTCTAAATATTAAATATATTAAAGAAATTGGTTGTTAAATTAATTGGAATTAAATAAGATAATGAGAATTGAGTAGTAATGGTAATACAACCAAATTAAATTGAATGAAGATAAGTTTGAAATGGATCCAAACTGAAATAAAAAAATCCAATTAGAATTGAAGATAATTTAAAATTGTGAAATTTTAAATCTAAATCCAGAAAACTTGAAATTATTTTAAAGGAATTTGTTTTAAATTAAAACCAAAGGTGGTTTAAAATTTTAAGGTATAACTTGGTGTGTAAGGGAAATAAATATGTATAAATGAGGATATACATTATATTAAAGGTGATTTGAAATAAACTCTAAGTATTGAGTTTTAAATTTTTCCTTGGAATGTGATGTGAAAACCTAAAGTGAATAAGTTTTTAAACTTAAGTGGGAAGATTTTTAATAAGAAGTTTAAAATTTGAATGGGAATTCAATTTGGGTAAAGATAAATTGAATTTAACTTAAGGAAAGTTAAATGAGTTTAGAATGAACAACTTGAATTAGAATTTTCAAGGTGAAATTAAAATTTAACTTGGGAAGTTAAATGGTTGATTAAAATGGGAGTTATGAGTGATCTCAAATGGGTTTGAGATTTGGAAATTGAAAATGGATAATAAATTATAATCTGAAATTTAATTGTTTTTAAATTCTTATTTGAACTTTATAATAAGTTAAGTAAAGATAATCTTAAAATGGAATTTTGGAATTTGGATCCAGAATTAAATGGTTTAAAGATTTAAGTTGTTAAATTAAAAATTAAGGTTGATTTGATTTAAAAGTAAAGGTTAATTTGATTTAAAGGATTAAATCAACATTTAAAATTTAACTCGAATTTATATAATTCGAGATAGTTTAAAATTGAGATTTAAATTGAATTAGTTCGACTGAAATTGATTTAAATAAATGGGAATTGTGATTTAAGATGAATAAGTTTAAAATTCAAATGGAAGGTTTGAATTGAATTAATTTGAAATAAAAATTGAAGATTGAATGAGTTCAGATTCAAATGGGAAATTGGGATTAATTCACATAGAAATTGAAATGATTAGAAATTGAAGTGGATTCAATTTGAAATTAGTTTGAATAATTTGAAATTGTAATTAAAGTGAATATGTTTAAAATCAAATGGAATTTGATTTGAATTTGGAAAGGAACTAAGATTAATTCAACTTGAATTAGGATTGAATTAAATTCAATGGAAATTGAAGTATTGAGTCAATTTAAATGGAAGTAGAAATTTAAATTGAATTGATGAGGAATTGAACGGTTTGACTCTGGACTATTTTCAAAGTAAATTGTTTTAATATAAACCTATTTTTTTCCAAACTATTTATTATACAATCTTTCTTCTTAAACCCCAAACTATCTTATACTTATTTTACAATTATTTTGGAACCATTTAACTATTTTGAAACTGTCTTATAAACTAATTATTATTTTTCAGTTACTTATATCTAATCACTATTTTAAAAACTATTTTGCAATTATCTAACTATTTTATACCTACTTAACTATTTTACAGCTATTTTACAAACTAATAACTATTTTTCAACTACTTGTCTATTTTAAACTCTTTCAAGCTATTTTAAATTTAAATTGGTCAGAGTTCAAACTGTTTGTAATTAAAGTAATAACTCAATTGGAAATGGAAGCAATTGAGAATAAGTGAATGGAATTAAAGGAAATGTGAATAGAAAAGAGAATTGATTTGGCTAATAATCAATGAAGTTAAATACGTAGGATGAACGTATATTATTCTATTCGCATAGTGGTTTGATCCAGATTCGAGCACAGAATTTCGAGATAATATTATCGATCCGAGTTGGGATTTTTCGCTCGATTTTCGACGGCGAACCTGGATATGGGTTTTTGATTGGTTCTGGATATTCTCTATCATAGTTGTGACTATGCAAGGAGAATGACGGTTTCTAATCAAGAAACCAGATCTGAGTCCGCACTAGGAAGTCGGGTGGACGATACTAGTTCGGAAGAGAAATTGTGTGATCGAGTGAGCGATCAAATTGATATAGCGTACGGATGATATGTGTACATCGTACAGGGTTGAATGAAATTGGCATTAAAAATTTGTTGATAAGAAATTTGAAATGGTTTTTGAAATGAAAAGTATATTTTGTGAAATATAATAGAGTTGAATATTTCTGTGGTTAGAACTCATTTTATAGAAAAGTGATATGGTTAATAACTTTATAAAAGAGTAATCAAATTTGAATATTTGATTGGAATAAACAAAGTTATATATCTTTGTTAAATAAGATAAATCTTCCCTTGATAAATCTATTGCCAGAAGAAAAGGGTTTTAAATATTTGAAGTATAAAAGAGGTTTTATACAAGTTGAAATGATCCAAAGATTTTCAAAGTTATATATAGCTATATATATATATAAAGGGTTTTATAAGAATGATTTTGGAAAAGGTTTTGGGAACCTACAGATTTCTAAAAAGGCTTTTTGATTTTTGGGAAAATCAATTTTGGATTTTGAAAAGCCTAGTTTGAGAATTATCGATTTTGATAATCGATTTTGTGTAAAGGAGATTTTGATAAATCATAAAGGGTATGATTTGAAGATACTATAAGTATATAGTATAAAGTGTTTTGAAAATAGCTCTGGGAAAAAAGGCGCTTCCTTGAAATGAACTTCTCAGGAGTGCCACTGGGTGGTACTGCCTTGAACCCCAAGGGGGGATTCTAAAGTTGATCTTGTGAGGAGTCCGGACAAAACTAGTTCCTGAGGATTATTTGTGTAGCGAAAGTCGAGGGGCTGGTGCCCACAGAGGCATTTGGGTTATGCTGTGACGACAGTTTAACTCAATGTCACTGCGATCTACTGCAGACCATAGCGAAAGTCATGTGTGCCGCTGAGAGCCAACTGTCTACGTTTGATTTTATATCGGTAGACTGTGACACTATGGTAACATAGCGAAAGTCGTGTGTGCCGCTGAGAGCCAACTGTCTACGTTTGATTTTATATCGGTAGACTGCGACCTATGTGGGAGAAGTTTCATTTTGACAGCGAAATCGTGTGTGCCGCTGAGAGCCAACAGTTACATGGACTTTTGCTGCGACGGCAACGTAACCCTGGAATGTAACTGTGATCTGTTGTGGGTTCCATGGTGTAATCAGTTACATGGACTTTTGCTGCGATGGCAACGTAACCCGTGATGTAACTGTGACCATGGATGGGGGTGATGATTTCCAGAGCATTCTCACCAAAGATATTTCATCTATTTTCAAAACTGTTTTCTATATTTTCAATAAAATTATTTTCCAAAATATTTTCACTGGGTGTTGAAAACGGGTCTGCTAAGTACTTATAGATTTTCAGTCCTAAGTCTGATCAACGTATGACCGAATTTCTGTGGGAACAAGGATGGACTTGTTAAGACATCGAGTTATAAAAAGTATTTTTATAAAACTATTTTGGTGATATTATATTAATTTTTGAAGTATTTAAAAAAAAAATTTCTTAATTAAAGAGTTTATAGTTAAAAATGCTTAAAGAATAATTTAACTGGTAATAAGCAATTGTAATTAAAATTCTGGTTACTTTTCTTTTCGGGGACGAAAAGATTTAAAGGGGGGAGGAATGTGATAACCCGGATTTTTGGACATTTGTTAATTGATAATTAACTAAATTAATTAATAAAATACTGAATTATAGATTGGACAAATAAATCTGATAATAAATATTTATATTTGGATAAATATTTATTTGATCATATCTTAATATAATCACTTAGAATTTACAAATTTTTCTTTTAAATCAAATGATAATGTGTTGATATAAGAATATATATATGAGTAGAAATTAAATTAGAATTTGAACTTGAATTAGAAATTCAAAGAATAAAACATCTTGGAGAATAAATTGGATTTAATAATATATCTATATATGATTATATTTGGTATATAATCAGTTATATATCATTTTTTTTAAAGTTTTATATAGATAAATATAAGAGAAGTTTAAATAATTAAAACACTTAAGACATTTATAAATATAAAACTAAATTGGAAATATTATGAACATATATATATAAAACATATTTATACATGAAAATACAAATGTAAGCCAAAGATTTATCTAAATACAAGTGTAAATTAATTATAGCATGCTAATGACACTTGTAAGCCAATTGAACAAGTGTAATTTATTTTCTTTTTATTTTAAATTAAGCTAAGTTATATAACATATTTCTATCCCTCTCTTTCATTTTTTTTTTCTCTCATTTATCTTCATTATCAAAAGAAAGAAAAAAATAATATGTAACTTAAAACTTGAGGAGAAAAAAACAAATCAAACCTACAACTATTTCCAATCTGAAGCAAGCAAAGAATCAGTTCAAATCATCAAGCAAGGTTAATTCAATAACTCAGTAAGTAAATCAAGATCAAGAAGCAAAACAAAATTGCCAGTTTCAAAAAGCAGTTTCAGGATTTCAAGCTTGGCTCTGTTATCTTTTACAGGTGAGTAAATCATCAAAAAAATCAATCTGTTGTATGATTGTGCTTGTGATCCAATTTAAGTAGTGATTGCATGTATAAATTAAAGTGCTTTGTGTGTATGTAAATATGGATTATTATGTGCATGTTGAGTAAGTATATTTAGATAAGTCTCTGTATGAATAACAGGGACATGCATGTCCAAATTAATTCAATTCCTCTCCATATATTCAAATTCAGGTTATAATCTTTAAAGTAAAGATGTGTATTTGGATGAAACATCATTTTTAAAAATATTTTCAAGAATATAAATCGAATGATTATTTTGAAAAGGGGAATAAACAGTGATGATAAATTTGAATTAGAAAACCAATCATTTAAAATATAAGTTTTGATTACATAACCTGAATCGTACTAGAAATTGTTGAATTTTGAGATTGATTTCAAGATTTGTAAGTGGGTAAGCCAAGAGATATCTTGAATGGAACGATATTGGGGGTAATGTCAATTCTCGTCGATCGGGGAAGATATAATCATCGAAGTTTTGGCTGGAGCAAGCTTGGATGTAGAGGCTCTTGGGAAAAATGGGTTTAGGATTTCTGGATCACTGAGGAGGTCGAACTGCATCGATGTAGGGTTTTAGGCTGAGTTGTGGATGTGGTTGTTTGTAGGACATTCGCGGTGACATGATAGCATCGGGGTGGATCGGTGATTGGGGAAAAGAAGTAGGAGGCCAAGGCGAAGGATTAGACGAAGTTGTGGGTTTCCTGGTAGTCTCTGGTGGCGAAACGAGTCGATTCATGGTGGTTCAGTTTTGGTTCCAGGAGATGATGATCTGCTCGATTTCGATCTACGGTGGTATCATGGATTTTGGAAGGCCAGTTGGTTTGGGAGGGTCGTCGTCGACGTGTCGAGGTAGGCGAGGTTGGTCAGAGACGATTTGAACTCCGGTGTACGTGCACACGTATACGCCTGTGTCTGGGTAGTTTAGTTTGGGGAAGAAGGCTGTGGCTCGGGGATTACTCGAGTTTTTCTCGCGTTTGTCTCGGGATGGAAGGTGATTCGCGTGTGACTCGGGGAGATAGCGTGTTGGATCGGGGAGGGAAACGAAGTTGTCTCGGGTTAAAGTTTTTAACAGTAAGTTTTTATTTTATTTTACTAAAAACAGATTTTATTTTTGAAGTCAAACTGTTTTAAAAAGGAAAAGATGTTGTACTTAGTTCAAGTACACATGGGTTAAACCCAAAGTAAAATGTTTAACCAGTCTTTAAATTTAAAATAAAGTAAGTTTTAAATTTTTAAGTTAAATAAATTTCTTGAATTTCATTTCTTTGAAATGAATTGTTTGTATAAATAAATTGTATGATTTGTTTTAAATGTTTTAAGTTAGATCCTTAAAGTTATTTTCAAACTTAGTTTGAAATATAAAAGAAATTTATAAGGAAATGTTTTATCTTAAAACTTAATATAAGTTGATAACAAATGTAATAATTAAAGAATGATTTATTAATTGAATTAGTTAATGAATAACGATTTATAAATTAACAATTAAAGTTTTCAAAATAAAAATTATTAACTTGAAACTAAGGATTGTTAATTTTATAAGTAAAGGAAAGTGAATTATATTTAAAACTTCATTAATGTTTTAATTTAGTAAAGTTAGTTGTTAAGATGCTAGATGATTTGATAATAATTACTTAATGAAATTAATGGATTATAATTACTTAGGGAGGTAATTAATGGATAATTACCGAATATAATAAATTGAATAGGTGATTTATAAATGAGAGTAATTTAGATTAAATTACCTTATATAATTAATCAAGGGATTAATTAGAAATAATTAATTAAGGAGTAATTAAATTATTTGATAAAGTAATTAAGAGTAGTTAATTTCTGGATGTTATTAATCAAGGGTGATAAATAATTAGGATAAATAATTAATTAATGAAGTAATTAAAGGTTAATTACTGTATTTGGTTAAGGATAATTAATCGTGGAATTAATTTAGGGTTAATTACTTAAATGTAATTAAAGGATAAATAGAATGATATTGGAAGCCTTTGATAAATTGTTATCCCTAATATGTGGTTCGTATTGCTATGTGATATGATACGTTTGATTTAAAACTGTGATGATGTGGCTATCTATTGATGATGAATTACTGTGACATACTGTATTTAAAGTAGAATTGTATTTCACCTGAATAATTTAAGTTAAGTTGACATTGGTTTCGAAGAGACCGGAGTCGGGTATTAGTAAATACCCGAAACCACTTCGATTTTTTTATAGATCGATATGTGAAGTAAGTATTGAGCATATCAAGTAATGAACTCATAGTGAAGTAAGAGTTACCCGGGATTTAAATAAGTAAATTTGCATTGGTATTTTCATATTAGATGGTTTACTCACGCTGGTTTCCAGCCTGACCCGGGTGTTACTTTGATGTAATGCTCGGGTCAGATCGAGTATTACAGATTTTAGGTAAGGATGTTCCGGAGCTCAGGAGGCGAGCTGGATGACAGGAACGTATGGAGTATATTCCGCTGTGATATATTATAGTTGTTAGAGACATGTTAATTCTAACTGTCTAGTATATTTGTGAATGTTGTAACTCTGATGTATTAAAATGTAATTAACAAATACAGTTTTCTTTGTATAACTGATATTATTATTTGATATTGTATTTTGATCCGCTGCGAATGTGAGAATCTGTGTCTTGTTCTGTTTCTTTCTTCTATCTCTTTTCTTTTTCTTCTAACTATCTGGAATTTTCGGGTTCAAAATTTCCGGGTCGTTACAATATATATATGTATGTATCTCTAAAAACAATTACTAACCTTTTCGGCCGCCATTACCTTCTACATTATTAAAGCATAGCTCTCAATCCACTCCAAAATTCTCAAATATATTTCAAATTAAAATAATACTATTCGATAGTTAGAGGCCGATGATTCGGGAATTGCAATCTGACGAATCAAGAACATTAAAAGGAAGGGAAGTCATTGCTTCAACGTGGAATCAAAGGCATCATTAAATTGGTAATTTTAATTCATATTATTGTAATTAAATTATATTCTATGATCCTATAATGAGCAATTTTGTATCTGTTTAAATATATTGCTACTATATGTTTAGTTAGGTGAGATTTTTGTAAGTAGATGTGGTTGTCACAAATCAGTTTGGTTATGTGCATAATTTGTTTATTATACTATTTGATTTATGTATAGACAAATGTTGTTTAATGTAAAAAATCAAATTTTGTCATTAATAATTGTTATATATATATTTATTAATAAATTCACATATATATATATATATATATTAGTGTATATTTCTCTCTTATAATAGAATATATGCATGTATAAGATATATATATGATTTAAAAAATTTAGTACACTTATTTATATATAATATGAATTTAAAAATTTGAAAATTAATTATCATACATATATTCATATTTTTAAATTAACATTTACTGAATTTTTGAATTGTTTATTATATATAAAATAATTATTACATTAAAAATTTAATTTTATATTTTTTAAAAATATTATACAATTTCAGAAACATAAAAAATTTTATGAATTTTTCAATAAAGTTTATTATTTTTAATAATTAATATTATTTCTGAAAAACTGTTTATGATTTATTAAAAACAATAATTTAATTGAAAAATTCTTTAAAATTTTTCTTAACCTTTCATTCATGGTCCTAGAATTTCTAAAATTTTAAAATTTTAATTTTTAATAATATATTATTTTATATTAAATAATTATTGCCGAAATCAATGTATTTGTTTCAAAAATTAATATTTCAACTTTGAAAAATCTCTAGATTTTTCCTAATCTCTGTTTTATGATCCTAGATTTGTAAAAATTGTAAAATTTTAATTTTCATTAATATATTATTTTATGTTAATTATTTATGGATGAAAATATTATTTTATTCATAATATATACAAATTAAAATACTAAAATTATTATGTTTGCAAAACTAAGTTAATTTTGAATTATAAATAATTTTTAGTATTTGTTCTCTCTATTTCTATATATATATTTATCTATATATAAATGTTTTTTGTTCATATATTATATATAATATATTTAGTGGAAAATAGGCATAAGGACAAACTTTGAAAAAAAATTAAGGCTGAAGGACATCAAGTTTCATCTTTGGACTGAAGGACAAACTTTGAAAAAAATTAGGCTGAAGGACAATGCTAGTTAGAACCAGCATTTTGTATAGTGTAAAAACTGAATATAATGCTAGTCTATCTAGCATTTTGTATAGTGTAAAAACTGAATATAATGCTAGTTAGAACTAGCATTGTCCTTCAACCTAATTTTTTTCAAAGTTTGTCCTTCAGCCAAAAAATAAAACTTGGTGTCCTTTAGACTAATTTTTTGTCAAAGTTTGTCCTTTTCCCTAATTCCCTCATATATTTATACATACATGTGTGTGTGTGTATTGTAACACTTATACATACACATATTTGGACAACATACATGACATATAAAATGAGCTAATATGTCTGTTGTGATGTAAATCCAAATATCTACATATGAGCATATTATACATTTCACGGATTATTATGTTACACATGCACTCACACATATATGTATATGATACATTTATGTATAAACTAAATCAAATAAAATTAATTTCATATCTTAATATATTTGAATTTAAATAAAATAAATGATTTTATTTAAATGTAATTTAGAAATGTTCTAATTCAGTTAAACTTCATAGGCCCAATAAAAGATCCAATAGGGTAAAAATTTTGAAATTCACTCATAACTTACGATGCGGGCTAGTCCAGTTCCAACAATATTTATGCTTAATATTAATTTTTCCTAATTGGTTTTATACGTATTAAGGTAATTCGGTCATTTTTTATGTCTTCAAACCAGACTTTGGAAGTTCCTTCATGATTTACATGAAGTAAAGGATAGGCATAACACAACTAAATTCTAGAAAATATTTTTTTAGATATACCTTTTCATTGTGTTTTCTTTAGAACAGTAGATACCATTTAGGTGAAAAAAATTATATTTATTTTCCTATATAACGTAAGTAAAAAATAAAATTCAAAGCTTTTCTATTTTCATTAGCTAGTATTCAATCAAAAAAGTAAATTTCATTTCCTATGTAACATAATTAAGAAACAATTTCAAAACATTTTTATTCTAATTTGAAAAAACCGATGATATGTTCAATGGTATAGGTTTGGACTTGTGAAAATACTTTTAATTTAAAGAGTTTGATTTATGATTATATGTGTGTGTGTCGAGATACTAAGAGTAATGATATTATAATGAAAAAAAATCAACATAAAGTATAATATTTAAATCATAGAAAAACAACATGAAAATATAGTTTTAAAGCGAGTAAAATATGAGTTGGAGAAATAAAACAACAGAAACAAAATATATTTGTAAGAGTATAATTGGAACATAATAAAGTATGAGAAACACGCAAAATAATTGATTTGGTAGGTTAAAAAATATAGCTAAAATTACACCATGATGGTACGACTGATTTTCACAAGCAAAGTTTTACTAAACACCTAAAATGCCAAAATGGTCAAATGTGAGTAAAATAAGTTTGAAAAACCTCCAATAATGGAATGAAAAAGAAAAGCGACCATGTATCTTCAACATTACAATAAAATTCAAGCATTTTTATTATTTACTCTCAAAATGCGACGCTCTTATGAGAAAATTATGAACTCTAACTTGTAGGGGTGGACATGATCGGTTTGCCTAATCGAACGATTAGAGAAAACTGTTAGCCGCTCAGTAATAGCGGTTCAATTAACCGAATAATTGGTCGGCTTAAGATTGACCCGTCCATAATTAACTACGGTTATCCTTTCATTTCAAGTGGTTAACCGCTTATTCCAAGCGGTTAACCGATGAATCGACTAGATGCGATTAACCCCTCTTTTTATTCAGTTAGCCATTCAGTCATTCGGTTAACCGCGGTAATTGGGTTAACTACCTGTTACTAAGATTTCCATTATTGATGGGTTGTTGACCGTGGTTAATCGCGATTAGTCGGTTATTATTGAGCTTATTGGGCTGAATTTTGTAATAAAAAACTTAGGTGAAAAATACAATCCATTAATATTTAACCAACCTTTCAAATTTCGTTAATTTTTAACTAAACCAAAAATGGCCGGTTAACCATTAACGTCGGTCAACTATTTTAATCGGTTACGTCGGTTTGATTAAGGTTGGGTATTTTAGTTAAGTCGGTTGGTTCGATTAAATTCTCATCCCTACTAACTTGAATTTTATTCTTTATTTTTCTTTCATAATGACTAAAGGATTGTAAAGAAGACATTATTTGTCAAGGAATCAATAATAAAAGGGTAAGATTGGTGGACTAGTGGGGAAAATGTAAGAAATATATTATTATGTATCTTTCTATTTTCTCACAATTTGAACGGACTTAAATATTGGTTTTTGGTGCATGGACGAAAGTGGATCAAACGTAATAGTCTTGGAGCTCTTTTCAACATAAAAATAAGATAAAATTTGAAGCAAGATTTCGGCTAATTATTTCTAAACTTAACGGTGGGCCACAATACAAAAATGGAGTATTATTATTATCCGGCCTTTTAAGTACATTCCGTCCATCAATAAAATGAGGGCCTTACAGGCGTAAGGTAGACAGCATAAAATGGGCCTGAGTTCTTTTCGGAAGTTATTTTAAATTATGAAGCGTTTTCAGGCCCAACTCAGACGGCCCACAAATATCCTAAACAATTCGAAATGAAATCCGAACCGAATAATAATACAATGAAATCAGTGGCTATCGAGCCTACTGGTACCACATGCACTACTAGATCAACGGCAAATATAAACTTCATATGAGTACCATAAAATAAAGATCAACAAATCTAACATGCATTCATATGAGAAGTAATTTCATTTTAAATTCATGTGTTAACTTCTCTCATTTTTTAACAAAGGACATAGATTCAAGCAGCGATCACTTTTTTTGAAGGTATAAAGTAAATCAATTACTAATATGATTTTTTTTGGGTAACTTAACACTTAATAGAGGCGGTAACCTACTGATACCAAATGTACCACAAGATAAAAGGTTGATTTCTGATGCCAATTAACGACGCTATAGCGACGTGGCAATGGTGCAGCGCCGCTAAAGTTCTGGACATTACTAAAGCATCAGTAATTACTAGTGCTTTTATGACGTCGTACTAAAACATTTTAAAACTCTTTTGGCGTCACAACAACTTAGAAAACTTCCTACACCATTGTGATGTCTCTAAATTTATGATGCTATTGTGACGTCGTACTTCATATTCCTATTAATGCAGCATAACATAAGCTTAGAAAGCTTCAGGCTTGAGAATTGATATATTTGATCATTAGCGGCGAGAGGTGGTGTTATCTTGGTAGAATGCATTCGTTCGACGTTTCGCGTTATTAGCCTTTGGTCCTTATATGCAACACAATGGGTAACGATGAGGTATGTGACGTATCGATTCGTGTTTGATTACATTAGAAAAAGTGGTGCAAATGCCTTTGGTGTATCATTGTATTGGTACTATATAGGTTACCACACTTGGAGGGCCTTAGCCTTGTTCGGCGACCTAGGACCCACTAGATAAGAGTGCAATGTTTTCTTTACATACGGGGTGCCATCGTGATTTAAGTAGTTTGATATGTTTATAACATACTGCATTGCGCTATAGTAAAATTCTGCTAACTTGTTGTACAACAACCCTCTTCGAAATGGGCATAATTTTCAACACAATAAAAGCCCATCGAACGAACCTTAGATCCATTCCGGAGCTAGCTGTTGGTTGGTATAATTGATTAAATAAAACAATGTGTAGAACTATCTATCTATGCTTTCGGAGTCTCACAGCGGAATGAATAAAATATAATAATAAAATAAATACCCATTTCTTAATATCCAAGTCTTAGAAAATAATGTATCAATAACACATAAACCAAGTTAAATACATTGTTTGGGTACATCAAAAATATAAATAGATAACAAATACCGCCACTGGTCTTCACTATCTCCTCCTCCACACTTATCGAAAAGTCTAACATGTAGGTTGTAATGAGGAGGGGGTCAAAACAATAATGTCCGGTGAATAAAAATCTTATGTTTTACAATAATAATATATAGGCAGCAAGCATTCAGATAAGTATTATGTCTTACACATTTATTATATTTCTCCGTGTATTTCTCCAACTATGGGCTAGTGGCCCTACGGGTCCTACTTCGTGACTATAAAAGCGGGTGCAATGCAACTATGGAGTATATTGGGTTCAACAATCCATCTTCCATCCAATCATATCCCAACGATGCGAGAGGAAGTACCTGAGTCGGTTAATATCCTTTAATGTGAGAAATAGGTAGACTCTCAAGTCATTTAATACCTAACCCCACGCGAAACCCTCCTGGTACACCTTAACTGACATCGTACAAAATTTCTTACATGACACTTAATACTTCTTAGATAGGGACGAGGCATACCCCAATGACCATTTAATTCCTCAACCCTGAAGCGGGCCTCCCAAAGGATTTTCACTAACACATAAAAGATAATCTCGTCCATTTAATACACAACTAAAATATAATCCCCACTATTTAATACTTCTTGAATGGGGAGAGGCAGACCCTATCACAATCATTTAAGATCTCAACCCCAAAGCAGACCCATCTTGGGATATCCGTCTTTATGACCCATAACCCAAACATGATGTCCCACATTAGTCTGAATATTCGTAGGTGCACATAGCCAGATCGGTTAAGTAGACTTAACCTACAAAGGTGGGACTAACATCACGTCTACTGTCGATACTTATTGTAGGTGATGTCCCACATCAGTTAATAAAGTCGCAACGCTGGTAACTAGATTAGCTGGGCATACTTCTATGTGTTTTCAACTGATCTCGCATCCCTATAACTTGGCCATATTTCCACTCCCCAACATTTAATACAGAACTATGCCAACTATATGTATAAGCACACACACATATAAATATAATATATGTATACACCTTACTCGTATTGTGCATTAAAGGCCCTATAAGGGAAACTCCTTATTTCGCCTTTATTTATGGATTAACTTCCATAATTGTCCCTAACTCATTTTATTAGATTAATTGTTAATTACCATTTATTTGTCGGTTTCTTTATTTAATATCTTAATTATTATATACATTACAGGTTTACAAATATAATTATTAATTTTGAAATTTAAAGGAATATGTTATTATTATATTTATGCCTAATTGGTTTTATATGTATTAAAGCAATTTGTTCATTCCTTATTTGGGATGCTATATTATTTTAACGTTCACAATTACAATTACCATACAAGTCCCAATTTAATACAGCAAACACATAAATTCCAATATCATAAATAAATTAGCTACACAAAAATAGACTTGTATACATATTCAAAATGGAATCCAAAACATACTATTTGTTTTACGTTAATATAGTAGAATTGTGATCTTTCTTTCCAAAGAAGCAGATTTATAATACAAATCTTTTATATTTCATTCAACTTTTAAACGAATAGCGTTGTAGCGATAAAGAAATCATACTTATTTTAATTTGGAATTCTTTGTCATACAATCACAAATTGAAAAGTAGAATCAAATAGAACACAAAATATTTATTTTGCAGATATTAATGAATCCGATTCTACTATATTAAAATAAAACAACTAGGATTCCAAACAATTCATGTTATGGGGAGGTTTTGGGGTTCCAAGTTGATAAATTTTCGCATACAATATCTCCCAAGGTACAGTACAATCCAAACATCAAACTATGCAATATACCATTAGAGAAAAATTAAGATTTTCGCTCATAAACAATTCAAAGAATCTCCTTGGATTTTCTTCATGCGATAGCCTTATCACTTCCTCGAATTTATCATCTATTTATTATATAACATATAACCGATTTATTTATACATATTAGATTCGAAATTTGTAGATTAGGAAATACACACACACACACACATACACATACACATACATATAATTTATTACTTTTCTCTTTGGCTTGCTTCTTTCAGATCTTCTTCTAATTCTTTGATATATATATATATATATATGCATATAATATATATATATATATATATGATTTTAAGTTAAAGGGATTTTTATGGAGGAAGAGAAATGACAGAGTGTCGTTTGCGGCCTTAGATTTGTATGAATAGAATAAGGGAACAAGCCTATTATTTATAGTTACTTGGATGTGCCAAGACCGTTGGATCGAGAATCTTTTAAAAAATTTAAATATGGTCCATTCAAACCGCTCAGAACCCTGGCCGTCACAACACTACCGGTCGACTGATCCTTCATAGGCAATCGACCCTTAAAAGCGGCCGACCGGTGTGGTCCCACCTGCTTATTTATATTAACTATGTTTACTTAGACGTTAAGTTTTATATTTAACGTATTTTTTCACGTTAAGCTTAATAATATTTACTACCATAATACGTTTTGAATTATTTTCGATTTGCAATTTTCAAATGTCGATAGCTTTTTTGTTTGAATTTTGTTCATGAAGGTTTACATATGAAAGTTGCTCAGATGATCACCACGAACACAATAGTGTAAGTTTTGTGGGCAAATTCTGACATTTGAATTTCCATTTTTTGCGTTATAATTAATTGATTGATTTTTCTTAATTAATTTCCCGTTAATTTTACGGGGTGTTACATGTTGTATATAGGATAAGGTACAAGATGAGGTATGGTTTCGTTACCTCGTAAGATATCACTGGATATTGTTCATATTAATCATATAGTTACTAATATTTCCTTTTCACCAAAATTTACAATTGGCCCTCTCTATGTTTTCTCTTTTGTTATCTATTCTTTTAATAGGATGACCTAGAGTAGGGAATGCAGATGAGGTGATGATAACTATGATAACCTAATTTATACTACAATGGAATGGATCTTAAGGTTATTTTACGCTAAAGCGGGAGTAAATAGTGTATTTAAACTTTTTATCAATATGCTTGAAAATTTCAAACTTTATCATAGAAAATTCAAACACGGGTAATAAAATAATCACAGGACAATAAGATAATAGCAAGTAATGCAATGAAAGTATAGGTAAAGAAGACACCAAGAATTTTATACCGGTCCGGATTTCCAATATACATCCAGTCCTGTTCTTCGTATAGAATTTTACTAATTATGTCTAGTCTTTGAATCAAGTGGCATGAATACTATTTACACCTCTTGATTTTGACTTAAGTGGTAAGGACACATATTAGAATTTGACTCGGAAAACTAGGAAGCCCTTTGGAATTTGACTCAGATAACCAGAATACCTATCTTGTCTTTGACTCAAAAGGCAGGACAACTCCTTTTATAATATCTTCTTAACTTTCACTTGGGTGGTTAAGATCTCCCTTTTACAAGCGGTGGTAGTGAACTACAAGAAACTGAATCTTTCGATCACAATTCCAAGTAGTTTGTTGATATAATTCCATATAGACCTTCAGTAGATTAATGTCTTTGTTATTGAGTAGAATTGAGTGAAGATCAGAGAGTTAATGGTGTAGAATAGATTTGAATCTTCTCTACTAGTTTATATGAATGTAGAGAAAGAGATTTGATGTATAAATCGCCAGCACTTCGTTGAAATCTGATGTGCACGTAAATGTGCATATTTTTACCACCATATTTAATCTATTTAGATTAAATAAATGATCATATCGGGTATTTTAACTTGTTTAAACCAAAATTCAAATTATTTCAAATTGTCACATATTCATCTTCATCCAAGGGCAAAATGGTCATTTTTGTGCATATATTAATTTTCTAAAATTTAATTGAAAATTTCTATATTATTTGTAGGAATTTAAATTCATATACAAGCGGTTTCATGATCACATATGCATGCACAAGAGTGAAGAGAACAAATGAAGATGGAAATAATTCAAAGTGAAGATCATGGAGGACCCCACCTACCTTCATGTACAAATTAGAAGCTAATCCACATGCTAATGACCATCAAATCTTCATGCACACTTAAATGGATGATTATGGGAGGCTAATGATTACTTGGACACCACACTACCTCAAGGGCAATTTGGGTATTCCCCAAAAATATGAATTAGGGTTTCATACAAGTATAAAGACCCCTTATGTTTCATGTAACTCTCTTCCCCTTAGTCTCTCTTAGTTTAGTTTAGGCTCACAAATAAACAAGCTCTTCTCTTTCTCTTTTCATGGCTACTTAGCCATTTTTATCATCATGTAATTTTTCTTTTTTATGTAATTTAATATATGATCTTTTCCCTTTCTTGTTTATTTCCTTTCATGTTGTAGTGTAGATTTACTTTCATGCAAGTAGAATAGTTCTAATTCTTATTAATTAGCTCTCTTTTTCCTTTCTTTTTCCTTTCATGTTGCTAGCTACATTTGTTAATCAAATGACAAATATGAGATGCTAAACCCCTTCAATTTAGGGGTAATGAAGCTCTCTAATTATGTAGCTTAAACTATTTGTTAATTCATTCTCTCTTTTTGTGCTTAATGAAGAATGATTGAAGTGGTTTAATTGTTGTTTTTGCTTTGAATTTGATAGTCTATATTGTTGACACCAAATAGGCTATGCTTAAACAATCACTAACACTAATTGTCTCTTCATCAAAATATGATTATGGAAAAAGAAAGTGATTTGAAATTAAAATTTGATGGTTTATATTTCTAATCAATAGTTAATAGGTCATACTTAAAATAGATTTCATTTTCATTTTCACTGTCAAATTTCATGAAAGTTGGTAAGTGGTTTAAGAGGTGTTTCATAGTTTGATGGCTTATGTTGGCTAATCAATAGCACAAATATGCCATACTTATGATAATCACATCAATTAAAGCACTAATGACCATAAAAGAGAGATTATGATTTCATATGTGTTGAACTACATAATCTAGAGAGTGGATTTATTCTCTAAATTGTCATTTAACCCTTATATTTGCATCTCTTTTCTTTAGTTAGTTAGCTAATTTTCTAATTCTCTAGCTTAACTTTCACTCGACTTTGGTTTAATTTGATTGAATAGATTTTAAAATCATCAATTCCTTGCGGATCAACCCGTATTCGCCACGTACTACAAGTGTACGCCGTGCGCTTGCGGTTATTTTTATTTCTAAATTCGTTCGATGGTTTTCTAAACCGATAGAATTTCCGTTGACGAACAAAATCTTAAAACGAATGAGAGAGAAAAGAGAGATGAAGAAAGTAGTTAGAATTTTTTTTCAAATTTCGAAATCAAAGGCCTTTAAATAGAGGTTGAAGAGTTATGCCTATTCACGAAAGAATGGCGCCAAAAGTTGCTTCTTTTGAAAATTTAAAAAACACCTCAACGGTCTATATGTCGACATGCAAATAACTTATATGTCGACCCATACAAATTTATTTGTATATATTCAGAACCACCTTGATAATGTTTTAAACTATATTTCTTTATAAAAACTCTATTAAAATTGATTTTATAAATAAGTTAAATACTTTTCATTTATGAAAATACTTTTAGTGGAAAATTATTTTCAAAATGAAGATAATCAAAGATATTGAACTACACAGGTCTTCAATATTTAATATAAGACTCAATAAAATACCAATAATACTGACACAAATGTCTTGAGCTCTTCATGATTTTATTCTTGAATTTCAAATATATTTCGATCAACTTTTGATTTATAATGATATGTTCTTCAAGTTTTTATTCAATCATCACTTGTATAGACCTGTTATATATTCCTTATATCCTGCACAACATAATATATGCTCGAGAAAATACAATATTTATATGGTTGTTTTCATCAAAATCAATACCTTGGGTATTAACAGGGAACACTACGAGCTAGAGGTGAGTGCTAAGGTATAGGCGTTACCACTATTATTATATATTTGCGTGTGTGGGCGCACGCGCGTGCAAGGATCGTCTGCACCTCAAATTCGCCCCGATTTGAACCACAAGTTCCAAATTTAATAATATAGTGAAGTAACAAGAAAGAGAAAGTATAATTATATAATTCGAAACATGTGGTTCAAATCAGTAGGGATTTGAGGTGTAGTGATCCTTGCTATAAATATATATCCAGTTTTTTTAGGTATTAACATGTCAGATTTATTTGGGTATATGATACTTATTGTATGTTGTACTTGATTTTTGAACTCCATTTGTTGGGAATATCGTGTATCATTGTACCATATGTCACATCTACTTATATGATGATCGCTTAGTCTTGCACATGTATATACTTATATTATAATTTACTCATTCTATTGTGAGATTCTTTGTGAACTCATGATAAACATGCTCTGTTTACATTAATTTTATCTTTAAGAGTCGTCATCCATGACACTTCCAAATCGAGTATTGTTTTGTGCATAGATTTCCAGTGCTATGAATGGTGGGTCTTTACACTTTATTTCATTTTCTGTCTCCAACGAGATAGAATATACCCGATTTTTCTTATCGATTCAACAACTTCAATTCGTGATTTGTTCTTCTTCGGGTTACAACATAATTGTTTTCGACCTATCTTTCACCTTTACTAGGCCTATATGCTTTTCAATGCAACTTCTCAAGCTCGTGTCTTACTTGAAAAACGTTGTTACATATCATCTTATACCTTCTGTTCTACAAGTCACTGCAAGGCTTGCTTCAGCAAGCACCTGGATCGAGTAGCGAATGTTTTGAGCATCATTTTTGGGCATTCCTAAGTGAATTCTTGAATTGAACTTCAATAGCAGTATCTTCGATCATTTTATATGTCTTCAAACCAGGCTTTGGCAGTTCCCTCGTGATTTACTTGAAGTAAAGGTTTGGCATAACACAATTAAATTTTAGAAAATATTTTTTCAAATGTACCTTTTCATTATGTTTTCTTTAAAACAGTAGATACTATTCAACTAAAAAATTATATTTTGTTTCCTACATAACATAACTAAGAAATAAAATTCAAAACTTTTCTATTCTGATTAGCTACTATTCAATCAAAAAAGTAAATTTCATTTCCTATATAACATAATTAAGAAACAATTTCAAAACTTTTTTATTCTAATTTGAAAATCCAATGAAATGTTCGATGGTATAGGTTTGGACTTCTGAAAATACTTTTAATTTAAAAGAGTCTGATTTATGACTATATGTGTGCATCGAGATATTAAGGGTAATGATACTATAATGAAAAAATCAAAATAAAGTATAGTATTTAAATCATAGAAAAACAACATGAAAATATAATTTTAAATTGAATAAAAATATGAGTTGTAGAAATTAAAAAATAATAATTTGTAAGTGTATAATTGAAACAAAATAAAGTATGAGAAACACGCAAAATAATTGATTTTGTAGGTTAAAAAATATAACTGAAATTACACTATGATGGTACAACTGATTTTCACAAGCAGGGTTTTACTAAACACCAAAAAGGCCAAGATGGTCAAATGTGAGTAAAAATTAGTTAGAAAAACCTGAAATGGTGGAATGTTAAAGAAAAGTGACCACGTATCTTCAAAATTATAATAAAATTCAAGCATTTTTTTTATTTACTTGCAAAATGTGACACTCTTATGAGAAAATTATGAACTCTAACTTGGAAGGGTAGACCCGATCGGTTTACCTAATCGAACGATTAGAGAAAGCCGTTAACCGCTCAATGATAGCAGTTCAACTAACCGAACAACGATTAATTTTAGTTGGCTTATGTCGATTGGCCCATCCAAAGTTAACCGCAGTTACCCATTCGTTTCAAGCTATTAACCATTGAATCGATTAGACGCGGTTAACCCCTCTTTTTATCCGGTTATCCATTCAGTCATTTGGTTAACCGCAGTAACTGTGTTAACTACCTGCTTACTAAGATTTCCATTATCGGTGGGTTATTGACTGTGGTTATCGCAATTAGTTGGTTATTATTAAGCTTATCGGGCTGAATTTTGTAATAAAAACTTAGGGGGAAAATATAATCCATTAATATTTAACTAACCTTTCAAATTTCGTTAATTTTTAACTGAACCAAAAATGGCTGGTTAACCATTAACGTCAGTTAACTATTTTAATCGGTTACATCGGTTCGATTAAGGTTGGCTATTTAAGTCGGTTAGTTCGGTTAAATTCTCATCCCTGCTAACTTGAATTTTAATCTTCATTTTCCTTTCATAATGACTAAAGGATTGAATTGAAGACAGATTATTTGTCAAGGAATCAATAATAAAAGGGTAAGATCGGTGGACTAGTGGGGAAAATGTAAGAAATATATTATTATGTATCTTTCTATTTTCTCATAATTTGAACAGACATAAATATTGGTTTTTGGCTAGACCTGTCAAACGGGTTGGGTTGGGTCAAAATGGGTTGGGTCGAGTTCGACCCAACCTATTTATGACCCATCCTTTTTGACCCATTTATGACCCAACCCATTTAATAAGCGTGTTACCCATTTAACCCATTTAAAGATTTAAATTTGATTTGACTAATAAAAAACAAATAAATATAAAATAATTCTAATTTTTACGTTTTGAATTTCGATAAAAATCAAAATTTAAAAATTTAACATTTTAATTCTAATTTTCATCAAAATTCAAATATGGGGATGTGGTAGCCTATTATTTTCTAAGTACAACCGCCAGTCTTCATGGAGAACTACAGTGTGCATTAACAATATGAAGTATCTGAGCGTTCCATATTGTTTGTAATTTAGGTGGGAGTTAATCGGTCGAAATCTCGCCTGATTTCGAGTTAGTATGAAGAAGTTATTGCAGTCTGAATAAAAAAATAGCAGCTTTTGCACTAGACGGAGTTCAAATATGGGGATGTGGTAGCCTATTATTTTCTAAGTACAACTGTTAGTCTCCATGGAGAACTACTATGTGCGTTAACAATATTAAGTATCCGAGTGTATCATATTGTCCGTAATTTAGGTGGGAGTTAATCGGTCGAAGTCTCGCCTGATTTCGAGCTAGTATGAAGAAGTTATTACAGTCTGAATAAAAATAATAGCGACTTCTGCACTATGTAGAGTTCAAATATGGGGATGTGGTAGCCTGTTATTTTATAAGTATAACCGTCAGTCCCCATGGAGAACTACAATGCGCGTTCATAAGATGAAGTATCTGAGTGTTCCGTATTGTCCGTAATTTAGATGGAAGTTAATTGTTCAAAGTCTCGCCTGATTCTGAGTTAGTATGAAGAAGTTATTGCAGTCTGAACAAAAAGATAGCGCTTCTACACTAGGCGGAGTTCAAATATGAGAATGTGGTAGCATGTTATTTTTTGTCAGTGTCCATGGAGAACTACAGTGTGCGTTCACAAGATGAAGTATCCAGTGTTCTATATTGTCCGTAATTTAGGTGAGAGTTAACCGGTTGTAGTCTCACCTGATTCCGGTTTAGCATGACGAAGTTATTGCAGTCTGAACAAAAAAAATAGCGGCTTCTGCACTAGGTGGAGTTCAAATATGAGGATTCGATGGTCTATTATTTTCTAAGTACAACTGTTAGTCTCCAAGGGAAACTACAACGTGTGTTCAAAATTCTTATTTTCAAAATTTATATTTTCAAATTTTAAGTTTTGAATAAATGGATAAATGGGATACCCATTTATAACCCTTTTAAAAATGGGTCAACCCAACCTATAACCTTTTTAATAAAATTCATAAATGGGTTGACCCAACCCATTTATAAGTAGGGTAAATGGGTTGGGTCATATTTTGACTATTTTTGATGCATGGATGAAAGTGGATCAAATGCAATAGTCTTGGAGCTCTTTTCAACACAAAATTAAGATAGAATTTGAGGCAAGACTTCGGCTAATTATTTCTAAACTAACACAGGTGGGCCACAATATAAACTTGGGCTTTTCATGAATTTTAACGACTTTCACTCTCTTTCTAATATTTTCTCATTCAAGACCACCGCCAATAATATCAAGTCTCTTTAATGGACTAATATTATTATCCTGCCTTTTATGTACATTCCATCCATCAATGAAATGCGGGTCTTACGGGTGTAAATAGCATATTAATGGGCCTAGGTTCTTTTCGAAAGTAATTTTAATTATGAAGTGTTTCCAGACCCAATTCAGACGACCCACAAATACCCTAAACAAATTCGAAATGAAATCCAAACCGAGTAATAATACAATGAAATCTGTGGCTATCGAGCCTACTGGTACCACATGCACTACTAGATCAACGACAAAATAAATATAAACCAAATCATGTAGTTCTATGTTGTTAAGTTAAAATAACATATTTTTAATTGAAAATGATATAATGAAAAAAAAATTAAAACAGATAAATAAATATGAACATGAATAACAACAAATATTAGTACCATAAAATAAAATAAAGATCAACAAATCAAACATGCATATTCATGTGAGAACTAATTTTATTTTAAATTCATGTGTTAACTTCTCTTTATTTTTAAAAAGGACACAGATTCAAACACCGATCTCATTTTTTCTGAAGGTATAAAGTAAATTCACTTAGTTTATACACATTCAATTACTAATACGATCTTTTTGGTTACTTAATACTTAATAGAGGCGGTAACCTACTGATACCAAATGTACTATTAGAAAAAAGGTCGATTGCTAACGTCAATTAGCAACGCCGTAGTGATGTGGCAATGGTGTAGCGTCGCTAAAGTTTTGGGGATCACTAAAGCATCGATAATTACCGATGCTTTTATGGCGTCGTACTAAATTTTTTAAAACTTTTTTGGCGTCACAAAAGGTTAGAAAACTTCCTACACCATTTCGATAACTCTGAATTTATGATGCTATTGCGAGTCGTACTTCATATTCCTATTAATGCAGCATAACATTAGTCCACATCTCAAAAACAAACAAACCCTCCTCCATTAATATGAATCTAATCAGACGTTCCAGAAGTCTCCACCTCATCAGTCTTTGCCATGTTTCGCAACCCATTCTTCATAAACATGCTTTCATCGAAACCCCTTTCCAAACAATTTCTTTCATTTCCCAAAAGTCACTGACTCGTTCATAAAATTATCCCCTTTTCTTTTTTGCTGCCTCAATGAGAAGAGGTTAGTTCTATTCATACGCTAATAATATTTTAACATATACCAGAAAATACAATAAATTAGTATACACTAAAAATTACTTTACATACACTAGCATTTTTACAGAACTACCCTTCTTTTCATCTTCGCCATCTTCCCTCTTTAAAACTTTAAACTCATTTACACAAAATTAGATATCCTTATCACTAAGTTAAGTTAAAATTCAAAAAAATGAACTTTAATTTTGACACTAATATTGAAACTCTTTGATTTTATTTCAAAAATTCTTAATATCATCAAAATCAACTTTAATTTTAGAAAAACAAATTTAAATACTTTTAAACTAAGCGATTATTTGTGAAAGTTGTCATAACTGATATTTTATATTTCTTTAATTTTATCAAAAATGTGAAGATTTGATGAAATATAATTAATTTCAATGTTTTAATTTGATGGGTTATGAGAAAAGAAATTGAAAATGCAATCATGATGAAGGGTAACTTAATTGTATATTTTCTAAGCAAAACAATGGTGTATGTTAATTGATTTTTGGTGTACGAATAGAACGTGTCATGAGAAAATCACCGATATTGAATTTGGAGCTTATCGTTATTGATTTTATGATTACAGATTCGGGTGGGGTGGTAGATTCAGTAAGGCGAGGTAGAGATCTTGATAGGTTTGGATTGCGCATTTAGAGGCAATTGGGGTGGACGCTATGGGGTGTTGTGGTGCAGTCTGAGTTGTTGCAATGGGCAGAATTTGCAAATCTAAGTTGTTTGGAGGAGGTTGCAATGTTGGTCTGTGTGTTGGTGATGCGAATGTGGTTCTGGGTGAGGTTAGGTTGTAGATTTGAATCTGTTGGAGGCGCTCGATTGGATCTGAGGTCAATGCTGTGTGTTGTTGAGGGTGTTGCGGCATGGCATGGGGAAGTTCAAGTTTGAGTTTGAGATGTCTACAAGCTAATGTGTGCAGCAAAACCGAAAATCTATGGATCCATCAACTTCTTCCTTTGCCTATACCCAGGTCTTCAAAATTCTTTGTTAAAGAGATTACATAAATTTGTTCATCATAAGTTGTTGACTAAGAGCTTGTAGTATAGTGCTTTTTTAGGCTATCTTCTGTTAGTGTTAAGAAATAATTGTTCATTGGAATAATTACTAAATTTCTGAAAATTGTGCTTGCAATTGATTGTTTAGCAACTATAAGATTTGCTATAGAAGGATGGATGATATGCAAAGCTTATTCCTCGGATTGTTTCTAGATTACTAGGATTTTTTGAATGATTATTACTGTACACTTATATACTAAGTTCTAATTTTTTATTTTTCAGGGGTGCTTATTATTGTTAGATCATACTTATTTATGCACTCGATACTAAATTTTGTTCTTCAAAAGTATTTGGTGTTGGTTAGTACTATTTTTTGAGTAAAATGAGTGATTCATATCTCAAAGTATAAATATTTAGTGTTTATTTCATGCCAAATTTATAATGTTACACGCTCATTGTATACTAGATTATTGAACGTTATTTTATAAATGTACTCCAAAATCTCCACCGCAACAATTATAATGATTTCATAATTATTTCAGTCACCTAATATTAACATAGTGTGTGCGTTGTATTGATTCACGCTACTTTTAGGATAATAACCAATTGTTTATAAGTTTATAACCTTTTTATTCATTTTTTTCAACTTTACCTTTTTTTTAGCGTATGACATGTCTTATTTTGGGCCCAATTTCATTTTTGAAATAAATTAGGGAATCATCAACAAAAGAATACCTTTTATTTTGATTTGTGTTGAATTCATAATGTTCTATTCTCAAAATTATATGTGTGTAAAATTTTAAAGCTCGACTTTATTTTAATAGTAGTTTTAATCTTTTGTAGAAAATACAAAAAATGGTGCCCAAGATAATTAACTATTTAGTTTGCTATCAGTATAACCTTGTTTGCCATTAATACAGAAGGATAATAAACTAAAAAATATTTATTTCATTTTTAGTTTTTTAATTGTTTGTATGGTTACTACCTTGTTTGCTATCAGTACATTTTGGATATTTAAAATGCATATCCCAATTGTTTAAAATTTGTTAGTAAAGTTAATTATCCTTCTAATTTATTAATGCATTTCAGTAAGGTTCATGGTTTAAGAATAAATACATACTATACCTATTTATTCTGTTCATGAATCTTCCTCACTAACTAATTATATAGTACATTGATATTTTCTCTAACTTTTTCATATGCCAATTATTTATAACTTTTTACAGAAGGTCTATAAATCTTATTTAAAAAGATAATTCTTATTCTTTAAGGAATTTCTATCAGGTTCATTTTCCTTGAATACCTTTTCAAAATAATTATTTATTGCATTTATAATCTTGCATACTTGTATATAGTGTTTACTCCACCAATTTCTTCATCACACAATGTGGAGGAAAAGAAAAACTAGCTTGGGCAAACAAAAGATTGAAATAAAGAAAATAGAGGATGATGAAGCACGACACGTATGCTTTTCAAAACGTAAACATGGAGTATTTTCAAAGGCGAATGAGCTTACAATTTTGTGTGGTGCAAAAGTTGGAATCCTAATTCAGTCTCCAGGCGGACAGCCTTACTCTTTTGGCTGTCCTTCCTTTGGCCATGTTATAGATATGTTCTTGCATGCTGGTTCGGGTAGCAGTAATCTAGTAGATGTTAATGATGCTCAACGACTTACGAATGTTCAACATTTAAGTAACAATTTAATGGAGGTTGGTTCAAATATTCAAGATGTTAGAAAAAAGAAAGCCATGCTAATCAACAGGATTATAGAACTTTCTGAACAAAATGAAGATGTGTGGAGAATTGAAAATGCAAAAGATTTGAATCTTGCAGAGCTTAAGAGAGTTAAGGAGACTCTGGAAAGGTTTAAAGGAAGACTCGAAACCAAGTTGACAAAAGACATGACTACCAATTTCGGTAATATTTAGTGACAATTGTTTGGAATTTATTTTAAAAGGAAATGTTCATATGAGTATTTTTTTTCTCAAATCTATAACTCCTTTATTTTTTTAGAAATTATAATTGTCTTGTTGATCATTATTAAGAGAATTTTTTTTGTACATAACTACTTCATTTTTTGTTTACTATTAGAAAGAACATGTTAGGATTTATCTAGTAGTGATTGTAATATGTTAAATAAATAGCCTGGTGATAATTTAAAAAGCTATTTATTTAAACATCAAATACTATTATTAAATGATGTAAATTATAGCTAAAATAGGTTGCATTATTGTACAATAGTGTAATAGATATTGTATCACATATTTATTTCTATAATTTATGTTGAACAGATTCTTCTATAGCAACAATCAAGTTTATGGAGTTGGAACCAAGTGTTGATAACAGTGCCTTAATTCATGGTGATGGTATTGACAAATATGTATACTATATTTAGGCTTCAATCTTATGTCGTATTTAAGATTGTTTTCCATTAACTTACTACACGTCACCTAAAAAATCACATAACCATATTGTATATCATAGCCTCATGGAATGATAAAATGTTTTAAGTTATTTATATTAAGTAAAAATATTATGCAACATACAGATGATGAAATTTCCCACTGGTATCATACACTTAATTCCTCTACAATTTATTTTGAACAGTTTCTTCTATTGCAACAACCAAGATTTTGGAGCTGGAAACGAGTGTTGATAACATTGGCCCAATTCGTGGTAATGGTATTGGTAAAAATTTATTCTATAGTTAGGTTTCGATCTTATGTTGTAAGTTGGGATTGTTTTCCACCAACTTAGTACTTGTCACCTAAACTAATCACATAACCATATTGTATATCATAGCCTCGTAGAATGTTTTAAGATATTTTTATCTAGTAAATATTATGCAACATACATAAAAAATAATATCCAGTTGTTATCATATACTAAATTCTTTGTAATTGATGAAGTAAGTTCACTTATTGCCTACGTAGTTAGTTAATATTATATTATATTGGTGATATCATCTATGTCTTTTATACGAGACTTTAAGTGATATTCTTTTGAATATCAGTTATCTTATTGTTTGAAAATATTGGCAATATTATTCGTAGTTATATTGATGATATAGTATGCAAATTTATGCAAAATAACGATGTCGATGTTTCGTAAAAAAAAAGATTACACAAAAATTCATGTTTCAACAAACTATAGATTATGTACATAGAAACTTCTTATAGATATATCATCAAACAATTGAATAAATTTTGACATGCTGAAAAGAAAATTGTTACACCTTTCGATATGACTATATTTGTTAACTTGATAATAAATATACAAGTACCATTCAACATTATCAGGACATTTTCAATACATCACATATCAAATGAAAATTTTCCCATGTAAGTGATGACATCTTCATATCATTTAAATTATTGTTGAACTACTTTAATACTGGTAACATTAATAAACATATCAAGAAGAGGTTTTTAAGTTTGCAGTGGTTTGTAAATTATAAACAGAATAAACGTAAAAAAATTTATGCAACTACCTTTTGAAATATATTTTGATGTTGTGGATTCCATATGATTGCCTCATTTTGTCTTGACCCATACTTGATTGTAAACATTTCCACCGTTCGGTACTTTGATGAAACCAATAAGCATTCTTTTTCTTTTTTTTCTTTTTATATCAAGAGCAACAATTTTGAGAACATAATAATTTCTACAAACTAGTGAGTTGTTAATGGTATGAGGAAGAACCAGTGATCCATTGTGTGATAGCTAAATGTCTTAGCCAAACGAGCTACTAGTTTTGTTATACTATAAAAGCTTATTTTACACAACAATGCTATACTTTAATCTTATAGTTCAGCCTATTAGATTAATATATTGACCAACATTAGGATTTTGGCAGTATATATTGACTTAATCTTACTATTTGTAATTTGATGGTTCTTGTTTAGGGTTTGATTTAAATATGAATCTCATTCCAGATGGTAGCTTTGATCAGATCTCACAAATGAGTAAGATAATGACATTAATTCTACAGTTATATTCATAGTTTGTTCATATGCAAACATAAACTATATTATATTGTGTACAGATCCTTACATTAAATCTAATGAAAATGATGCGGGCCCAAGTGAACTTCCTTGTGATCTTGAGCATAATAAAGGTAAACATATTTCTTATATCAAATACTAATACCATAAAATATCATGTTTATCTTCTATCAAATTTTTTTAATAGTCTTAAATCCGTGTTTCACTATTTTCAATAGTAATATAAAGTAACCAACATATTTTACTTTGTTTCATTTAATATTTATACAAGGGAAAGAAATCTTTACAGATAATGAAGAATCAATAAAATACCACTAATGTAGATAAGGGTCTACAAAATTAGTATGTGATGGAAAAATCTATGTTCTATGGAAATGATGAAAATAAAAACATGTGCTATTAATACAAATAATATTTTTTTTGCCAATAGCGCATTTTTCAATTTATTTCTCTTTTGACATGAATTCACATAAACATGAATCTTAAATAATTTAACAACATATACATAATAGTCCCTCATGTAATGGTTATTTTGCAGGTAATTTTGCTACCGAGGAATCAAAGTGATGCCTTTTTTGGTTGGATTTCTTTGTTAAACAGTAAAATATTGATCTAAGATTTTCTTTTTTTTGTTAAACCATTTTTATCATTGTGATGATAGTATGTTTTTGTTTATCTGAATATTTGATGATTATTATGTATTTTGCGTAAACTATTTTAAAATGAATGTTGTCTGAGTTATGCCCTTGCAAAATTTTGACTTTACTTCCGACCTTAAATTATAATGTGACCAATAACACCATCCATAAAAGAAACTAGAATGTAATATAAGTATGTATATATACTAAAAATTGGCAATTAATGTCTTACATTATTGAACCTTAAGATTGAGGACCAAAATTTTAAATACATTACCACTTGAACAGTAGTCAATTGAAGATTTGTGTATGAGTATTTATATTGTAAATAGTGTAGGTATTGACTATTGAAATTTTCACATTTTCCAAAATGGTATAACATTTTTTATTATATTTACTTGGTTTTTCCATTATTGTAATAATGATTTGCACACATGGTGTGTTTACATAAGTTTGTGATGTCAGAATGTGGTAGAATATGAAAAACTTGAAGAATGTATATAATTTTAATGATACTTGAAATGATTCATAATATTAGTTTTCCCTAGCAGTACAAATATACAAAATTTGATTTCTTTTTTCTAATAATATGAAGGATGAGAATGAATCCCATTTCAAAAGTTTACAATGTACATCAACCACTAAAATATTATAAAAGGAAATGTATTAAAAATTTACTTGTTCGAAGCATTTGGAAGAACAAATTATGATGAAACAAAACTAAGGACAATTTTATTTATCCTAGTAAATTATTTAGGTCTTATCTGTAAATGTTAAACAAATTCAACTCTTTAAAACAATTTCATTTTTAAATGAATTGTTAATTACTAAAAAAATCCTAAACTCAGAGTGCACACATCGATAAGATGAATGGTGTATGTATTTGTATGTATATGTGTATGTGTGTGTATAAACACATGTACATGTATAAATATTGGTCTTTATTGATTATGAACTAATATAACATTTCACATTCCAAGGACTTGACAAAACCAAAATAACATAAGATTTATAGTGCCAAATGTATGACTTACATTAAAACTTAGTTGAGTAATCAACAAAGAACAAACTGGACTTAGGTTTAGTCTCTCTTCTCACAGTTTCTAGTAAAGGGCAGAATGCTTTCGACTATTAATACCACTTAATTTCCTTAAGTAATAATGCACCTTTGCCTTTGTTGAGTCCTTTAGTTTTAGTCTACATTATCGATCTTCTCAAAGATCATCGTTCTTTTGTTTCTAAAGCTAGGATAAAAAAGGAATGACGAACAACTTATTATCTCCCATCTTCCTCATCTATTAACTCTCAATTATAGATATTAAGAAGCTCATTTTATTCATTTAAGCTCCCATATAAGTCAAATCTATAACGTTTACTTTATTTTCCATATTCACTTTTGCTAAAAACTAATAAGTGACTTTGTAGTTTTATGTCTTATGGCGACTAAATTTTTTGGACATATAAAGTTAATACCTAAGCAGGACAAGTGACTTTTAAATGCTGTAAACAGAGAACCTTCTAGGTTTTGGTACAACTAAAATCTATCCAAAACCTATCCTTTACGAGAAAATTTGGTATAAACCATAATAAAATAATATATATTATACTATTAATACTGAGTTTAACTTCTTTAGCTGTGAAGCCCCTTTCAATTTTACAACAAAAGTAATTATCATCATGCGACGTGTATTCGTAGAATTGACCGTCACTTTCCTCAGCAATACAACAAATAATACACTTCACTCACCTTATCATTTCCTCCCTAATAACCCTAATTTTATTACAACCAGTCTGACTCATATCCCTAAAATTGGTATAGTTTAACTACCATCGACCTAATGTCGACGACCTACCCGACTTCGATGAATCGGTTGAAAACTAACTCCACCGCACGATCGCTTTGATCTTCCTCATCACATCAATGGTGAATAACGGTCTTCTTTGACTGTTTGACAAGTTGCTGGCAAGGCAGCGTGGAAAGGTTGTCTTGAAAGGTAACAATTCTTATCTTGATTTATGTAGTTCTTTGTTTTTAATGTAACCTACAGTTAGCTTTTGCTTTAACCTGACATTTAGTTAAGGTAAGGGTTTTCTTATATCTATGTTTGTTAAATCCATATTTGCTTTAATAAGTTTTAAATTTCCACCGTGGTTGCTTATTTGAAGGTTACTCGCATTTGCTATGCCTTGGATTCATTATACCTGAATTTGAACTGAATTAATTCACCTGCCATTTTTGGTTGATTTGCTTGATTTCAGTAAATCAACATTCCCTATTTCCCTAAGTTCTATTCACTATATCTACAACTATGCATACCAACCTAACCAAGTGGCCAATGAAATAGCCTTATAAATTGAACCGATTTATATTCATGTTTAATTATTATGTCCTCATTATTTGGATAATGATAATTCATTCAATTAAAGATCATATTTTCGTGCTCCGTTTTAACTAAATTCAACTAAATGTATGCAAAAGGAATATTTTAAATAGTGAAATAAGAGTTGCCAACTAGCCTAGAAAGCTAAAATTGTAAGCCTACATCGCTAGAGACCCACATTGCAGTCTGCAGATCAATTTGAACTTTGGTTGTTTTCATTCTTATGGTTTGTAAATGTATAGACCTTGTTAAATATGCTGGTCGTTAGAGTTTAGCTTGAGTATAGTTTTAAACTTTTTGTTTTACATGAAAGTTCACATATTTTATATCTATGTACAAGTGTCATTTTTGGGACAAAGAGGTTAAGTTTTTTGGTCACGCGGTTTCAGAAAAAGGGTTGTCAGTCGATCTAAATAAGATCGAAGTTGTTAGTAATTGGAAGAGACCAAAGACGGTGACTGAGATTAGAAGTTTTCTTAGACTTGCTAGCTATTACCGGAGATTTATCAAGGATTTCTCACGGATAGCAGCGCCTTTGACTAAGCTAACCAGAAAGGAGGCGAAGTTTGTCTGGTCCGACAAATGTGAGGAAGTATTCCTTAAGTTAAAGCATTTGTTGACCAATGCACTAGTCTTAGTAGTTCTAGATGGAAACTAAGGGCTGGTGGTGTATACTGATGCATGTGGGACTGGATTGGGAGCCGTGTTGATGCAAAAGGGTAAAGTGATTGCTTACGCTTCACGACAGCTTAGACCGCATGAAGTAAGATATCCTACTCATGATTTGGAGTTGGCCGTGGTGATCTTCGCATTGAAGATTTGGAGGCATTATCTCTTAGGGGAGAGATTTGAGCTATACACGGATCATAAGTCTTTAAGGTACTTATTCTCTCAGAATGAGCAGAATATGAGACAACAGAAGTGGCTGGAGTTTTTGGCTGCTTATGATTTTGGTATAGAGTGTACTCCTAGGAAAGGAAATAAAGTAGCGGAGCTCTGATCAGAAGACATCAGAATGTGGTGTTAGCTACGTTGGCAGAGTGGAAAGATTTAGAAGCTTTGACTACTTGTAGTGTGCAGTTAAGATCAACTGCTAGTTCTAGTCAAAGTACCACCATGTTGTCCTGTTTAGAAGTTTGACCAGTGTTGATCGAGAGGATTGCTTCTAAGCAGAAGGAAAATCCACTATTAGTCGAGAGGATTAGAAGGCCTGAGGTTGGAACTGAGATCGATGATCTAAAAGATTTTAGTCCTGACCAAAAGGGATGGTTGAGAAAGAAGGAACAGTTGTGTGTTCCAAATGTTGAGAACTTGAGGAAAGAAGTTTTTGGAGAATGTCATCGGTCCAAGTTTACGATTCATCTTGGAGGGACCAAGATGTATCAAGATACGAAGAGGAGCTTCTATTGGGAAGGTATGACGAGGGATGTTGGCTTGTGGGTTAGGCAGTGTGCAAACTGTCAACAAGTGAAAGCCGAACATCAGAAGCCGAGTGGATTGCTTCAACCTTTAGAGATTCCAGTTTGAAAATGGGATTCGATATCCATGGATTTTATAGATGGGTTTCCAAAGTCAAATAGAGGAAATGAAAGTATATGATTCATAGTGAACAGATTGACCAAGAGTGCCCATTTCATTCCTGTTAAGTCAACCAGGACGACACCTGTTTTAGCTAAGTTGTTCATGAAGAACATAGTTAGACTACATGGGATTCCTAGTAGCATAGTCAGTGACATAGATGCTTTGTTCACTAGCGAATTCTGGAAGAGTCTACAGGATGTGTTAGGCACTAAGCTCCAGATGAGTACTGCGTATCACCCTCAGACGGATGGGCAGACAAAGAGAGTCAATAAGGTACTCGAGGATTTATTGAGAGCTCGTGTATTGGACTTTGGTGGATCTTGGGAAGATCACCTACATTTGGTTGAGTTTTTCAATAATAATAGTTATCAGACTAGTATAGGAATGACACCTTTGGAAGCTTTGTGTGGAAGACCATGCAAGTCGACAACATATTGGTTGGAGACTGGAGACAGATTAGTCTTAGGTCCAGATTTGGTTAGAGAGGCGTCAGAGAAGATTGAGTTGATTCAAGAAAGGATGAAGGAAGCTCAGTCCAGAGTAAAAGTTACGCAGATAAGAGGCGTAAAGACCTAGAATTCTCAATTGAAGATAAGGTTTTCATTAAAGTATCACCGATGAAGGGTGTGGTACGGTTCGTGAAGTCAGGGAAACTGGCACCAAGATATGTTGGTTCATTCCAGATTATAGAGAAGATTGGAAAGCTCGCATACAGAGTAGAGCTGCCGAGAAATATGGAAGGTGTCCATAATGTATTTCACGTGTCTCATCTTTGCAAGTATGTGCATTATCCAAAGACTACTATTCCTCCGACAGGGTTGGAAGATTTGGTAGTAGAGCCTAATTTGACTTTTGTTAGACAACCAGTTCGGGTTGTAGCGAGAGATGAGAAAAGATTGAGGAACAAGACAGTCAAGTTGATGAAAGTTCAGTGGAGTGACAACGAGAAGGACTGTACTTAGGAGAGAGAAGACAAGATTCGAAATACTTATCCTGATCTGCTTTGAGGGTATGTCTATATTAGATTTATATAGATAATTGCTAGTCAGGTAGGCTAGTATGGTTGCTAGAGTCGTTACAGATGATTGCTATGTTTAGTATTTAGTCCTTACTGAATTTCAAGGACGAAATTCTTTAAGGAGGGGAGCCTGTAACATCTCTAATTTTTAATAACATTATTTAGGAGATTTAATTAGATAAATTAAATAAAATAATGTAAATGTTAAGTGATAAGGGGATTGATATTTGAAAATAAACTTAGATGCCGAGCTTATTAAATTAAATGGGCTTAAGAATGGTTTATAAGCTAATTGAATTACATAAGGGTATATTGGGAATTAGCCGCACATAACCCCTTACCCTTATATATATTTCTATCCCTATATCATTCACGTCATTTTGCAAAAACAAAATAAAACGCAAACTAATAGAGGAGCTAGCCATTAACAAAGAAAGAAAAGAGGAATTCAATCAAGCTAAGGAATTGAAGAAGGGGAATCAATCTCAATCTCAATCCAATCTCCTTATCTTAATCAAAGTGAATAATAATTTATTCCATCTCTATTTTGTTTTATGATCATATGTTATCGGATTTAAGACCAAATTCGTTTTTATGATGATTTGGATGATGATGATATGCTTGAATTATAATTTGTTTGATTTAAACAAGATTGTTTAAATGGGGATTTATGCGGTTTTAGGGCAAAACCGATTGAAATTGATTTTTGAATGCCATGGAAAAATTATATGTTATGTAAAACATGATTTTGGAGCTGGGTTTTAATTTTGAATATTTTCCAAGCTATGGAAAGATTATTATGAATTTTCAAAGGAAAATATGATAAAATTGGATTTAAATTTAATTTCGATTATTTCAGGAAGAAATTGGGTTTGAAATTTTTGTATGTTAGATAACATGTTAAAAGTGAATTTCTGTGATTTTTGAGGATTTTTCCTAAGTGATTTGCTATGGAAATTAAATTATTTTAGAAGAAGAGCTTATTTGCAATATTGGTTTTGCTTAATAGAAGGGCTTATTTGTTAAATTAATCTTGATTTAGATTTGGAATTAAGTGGCAGTTATTTTTGTAAAGAATTTGAAAAGTTGAGGCAACCAATCATATGCTTACACATAGGCAGGTTAGTTAGAAAGGGTTTGCTTTAATTGGCATTAAATCAGGTTTACCCAGAAAGTGGGTTCCGCCTCTATTTAGAAGCACCTTTCGACTCCAATGCTTCCGCTTCAACTCAGTCGAAACCCACCCAGGCCTAAACCGATACATAAGGTATCACTTGGATGGCACGTAGTGGATTGGAGAAAGGCGGAAGGCGGAAGGCATGGTGTCGAAAGCATTGCTTCCGATGGGGTCGATACCTTTGTTTGTTTTAAAAAGTTAAGCATCTTGCTTTGTTTTACCAAAGCTTTCGATGTAGTCGAAACATATTTTTTCGAAAGGAGTTTTCTAAATAGCTTTCGAAAGGGGTTCCCAACCTATGTTTTAAAGTTTGAGCTTTCGATTGTGTTCCTTTGTTTTAAAATAAGGCTTTCAAAAATGATGGTTTCGACCTGGTCAAAACCATGCTGCCGTTTGTGTATCTTTCTAAGGTATTAAAGTCATAAATGCTTACGAAGGGTGCCTTTGTTTTAGGCTTATGCTAAGCCACTTCCTAAATGCTTTCGAAAGGGTCCAAGGGTTTCGAAGGCAATGGTCTCAAAAGGGGGGTTCGATGATATCCTTCAGTGTTTTGCTTAAATGATTTGAAGCTTTCGAAAGGTTGGTGCCGATACCACCAAGTTTTCCCCAATACTTTTATATGATAAAGAATGGTTTCGAAAGAGATACTTTCGTTTATAGTCACTTTGACCCAAATGATACTTTTATATATAAACCCAATGGTTTAGAAAGAGGGACTTTCAATGGTTTTGGAAGGGATACTTCCAATGGTTTCAAAGCAATGCTTCTAAGAGTTAATTAGTAATACTTTATTACATTCGAAAGGTTTCGAAAGAGAGGTTTTAAAGTGTTTCGAAAGGAAGGGGCATAATGTTTTGAAAAGAGATTTATATGCTTTCAAAGGAGGTTATCCAGTGAGGTCGAAAGCAAAGTTTTGAAGATTTCGAAAGCCTTAGTTTTTCAAAACAAATAACCTAATCTCATTTTAAAGGAAAAACCATGGCTAAGTAAAGGAATTTTGAAATGGTTTAAGAATAAGCTTTCCTTGATAAAATATTAGGTTAAAAGAATTAACCATGTTTTATATGAAAATAATTTCAAGGATATTAAACCCACAGGAGTGGTATTGTTATGTTATTATGTTCACTTCTTCATTATACACACACACACACATTCACAATGTAATGAACCCATAACAGAATTTGGGGAAGGGTGGAATAACCAGCTAGGTTGATCCAGTAGTGAATATAAATTAAATTAATTAAAGATATTGGCAAGGGCCAATAGGTTCATAGTTGGCTCGTGAAAACTATGTATAAATGAAGATGTCAGGAAGACAGGTTCATAGTTAGCCAATGAAAACTATGATTTGATATTGGCAGGGGCCAATAGGTTTGTAGTTAGCCCATGAAAACCATATCCGGATTAAGATATCGACAGATGTCAATAGGTTCCTAGTCAACCCATAAAAACTAGGATACGAAGAAAGATATTGGAGTTACCAATAGGTTCAGGGAGAACCCATGAAACAGTAAAGATATTGGCAGAGGCCAATAGGTTCTTTGTGATCCCATGAAAACTATGAAATAGGACAAGGAGTCCATAAACATTTAATCGGTTATTAGTTAGCCCATGAAAACTATTAGATTAAAAGTAACCCTAGAAGCTATAACTGAGACAAATAGTCAAAATAAATGGGGATGGGTAATGCATAATTAATTTACTTATTTTGCATATCATCATATTATTTTGAGATGTTTTAACCATTGTGGATGCAGGAGCACGATATATGGTTTTATAAAGGTTTTATGATACTAGTAAGGGGAAACCCGTTCCGCTAAGTGGCGTGGTCTCACTAGATATCTAAATGGTTTGAGATGGTAGATTATTATTCATACTAGGCTTTATGTCTGACTCGAAGTTTATGTTTTCCCCTTAAACTCTCGGGCACTCAATTGATTTTGAGTAGTTTGAGAGTTGAGGTTTTCAGGCACCTCTTTAGACGAATAAGCTTCCGGAGATGTGCAGGAGGCATGATAGCTACTTAGAGTTCTCTTTTATTTTGATTCCGCTATTATGTTATTGTAAAGGTAAAGTTGTTATATTGCCAATATAAACTCTGATCATCCAAGGGGGCATCTTCACACGTCGCTCTTGGCTTATGTTGTAACAAATATATTTTCTTTGAACGTGGTTAACGATTGTGGGATTATGTGATGAATTTTAAATGTTTTTAAATGGAATGTGGAACTTATTTGATGTTTTTTCCATATTCATGTGTTTCTGTGCATCAATGTATCTAACATTACCGTAATTGGTCGTCGTGGATTAATAACTATGGATGACTGCAGCATCCGTAGCTGTTAGTTTTGGGCCTCCAAGTAGGGAATGTTACACTAAATATTATATTTCTTCCATTAGTAAATGATAAAAATGATATCAATGCTTCAATGTTTCTTTTGATATCTAATATTGATATTCATTATTTAATACTTTAAGGAAACAAAGGGTAATACATGATTTCCCTAATATTTCCTTGAAACTAACTGTAGATCTTAAAAATGCTATATAATTTGGCTAAATTTATTACTCCCCTTTAAATTGCCATTTCCATCCCCGCTAAAATTAAAAAGTAATGTTTCTTAAAATGCCTCTGTACATTTATATATATAAGATAGGGCTTTTATGGTAATGGTTACCAGTATCATTTTGCAAATACCATTACCGTACCGTTTTTACTTGTAAGCTAATTTTTTTTACTATTCCCGATTTGCTGGTATACTGGAGACTGGTATACTGTAATCGGTAGTCGTTACACCGGTAATGGTAAATTACCATTTTTCTAAAAAAAAATGAGTAACTTGACATGCTTTTGCACTATAATGGTGCTTCATTATAAAATTTATAGTGTTACTTTGTAAAAGACATCAATAAGAAATAAAATAAGTGTAGTTAGCATTATTTGATCTAAGTTACTAATCTAAATTTAATCACTTGCTTGTTTTAAATGCCTATAATAAATCATATAACATGAATATCTATATGTTATAAATTGGCTGGTAAATATACCGCTACTGCTAGTTTTGTAAAAATATTACCGATGATTTACCGCAAAAAACGGCAAATTTACCATTACCATACCGATTAAACTGGTATACCAATTTCACTCAAAAATGATAACCGATTGACTGGTAACGGTATGTTAATGGTAAATTTATTGTTACCGTAACATCCTTAATATAAGATGTTTTCTTCCATCCTAATCCTAAACGTTATTAGTAAAGTATTGAACATTCCATCCATGTTCGCATGTAATCTTTTTTAATGAAACTCAATAGAATAAAATTTCAATCTAATACAACAAATTCCAAATATAGATTAACCAATTTCAAGAGAATCAAAATCATTTTAAATCCAAAACCTAAATGAAGCGTTTTTATACTTGATATAACTTTTGATTTCTGCTTGATGTTCATTTTGACAAAGATTTAGTGGGAAAAGTTATAGATAAATGTTAACTTCAATTTCCATAATTGAAAAAGAAAGAAATCATGGAGGAGAAATTGAAAAATTATTTATATTTTTTGATCTTCTTCCAGTTTATTTTTTTTAGAAAATGGTGGCATACTTAAATAAGAAGGGATCGTCTAATGAATTTGGATAAGCTGCTGGAGACCCTTAGGGCAATCCTTCCCTTTTTTTGGTTTTCCAAAAGGTTGTTTCTTTATCTTTTCATATAGTTCATAATTTTAAGACACTAATAGAAAAATAGTTTACTTAATTATCACAAGCCCACATTTCCTGGTCATCGGCAATATAATATTAGTATAAGATTTGGACCTGTAAAGTTTGATTAAATGAAGAACCAATGGAAAAACTCATTGTTCCATTTATTGATCATTGGCCATCTTGTATTATTTTTATATCCGTAGTTAAGAGAATTTTAAATTTATTACTATGGAATAGTTTTCCATTGGATCTTTAATTGTTAAGTTGTTGTCAGGAAGGGCGGACAACACCTTCAACGGTTATGTTCGTTCAATTACCTACATTCTAAAATTCATGTCTTCCGCCTTTATTCAATTGATTGAATTTGTTGGTTTATATATAAGCTGAAAGCCTGTCTAAAAAATTATTCTAGACTTAATCCCGGTGGTTGGACAGGTGGTGATTGGACGTGTATCAAGATGCATGGCCTTTCTCTACAACCCAAGAGAAAATATTTGGATACCTGAAGGGCTCAACCTTGGAATGACATGGAATTTCGAATATTTCGTATTTAAATATTTGAATTATCCAAATACTTGAATTATTTAAATATTTGAATCTTGAATTTAATATGATTAAATTGATTTAATAACCATGTTAACCCACTTTTAATTAATAACTATTAAAGAAAAAATGTAGGATCGTTTTCACCCTAGAGGGAGGGTGAATAGGGTGATACTAAAACTTAATACGAAAATAAAAATAATAATAGAAAGTAATGCAGTAGAGATCACACACAGTTTTACCCAGCTTCGGCAATAACCTGCCTACGTGCTGCCCCCAAGGTTTCTACTAGACATTAAGTAGTCAGACGCTTACAAACACATGTAAACTTACGACACCCGCTAACTTGACTAACCTAACTCTAAGCTCAATACCTTGCCACAACTCAGCCACTGAGTTGCGAATTCTCGAACTACAGAACCGTAGTTCGTAAACCTAGTTAAACTAGAGTATGATTTAAAATTAAAATAAATACACAACCCTAATCACTTTTTTTCGGCCTAAATAAATAATAAAAGGAAATAAACGTATATGGCCTACTTAAAAAATTGTCTCCCTTATATTTTGCTTCTGGTTCGACCATGTTATCTCGTTTCTTCGTGATTTTGGAGTTAGGGTTTTTCAATTTGAAGCCGCCGCCTTGAAATAGAAATTTGAATTGTATGCTCGTATGCTTTCGTTTCTCAATACGATTACAGCTACTTCATCAATCTGTGTTCTTCGATTTGCTTTGCGGCTGCTTCAAGATCGAGTTCGAATTGAATAATATTGGTATGTGATTTTATATTTTATTTCTCTGTTGATTTGCTTGAACTTGAACTCAATTTTTTGTGCCGATGATGATATAGGTTTATTTGTAGGGATGAAAACCCTATATTTTCGTTTCGTATATTTGAGTTTGAATATTTCATGATTTTGGCACTTGCGCTGATTTTTGATCGAATGAACACTGTGATCTCTAACTTGTTCATTGTTGAATTTTCTTGAATTTCTTTGAGTTGGTTCCATTCTGTGCTCCTCTGACTTCGGCATTTTTAATTTTACGATAATCTGGACTTGATGTATTTTGATCAATTCCATTTTCTGAGACTCGAACTCTCTTGACTTGTTCTAACTGTTCATTTTGATATAACCCACGGCTTCATGTAAACTGCTAACGACTTTTTTTCGAACCATGACTTGACTTTGTTTGAACTGCTTATGCACCGACCATTGCTTGTATTCTTTGAAGTGATATATGTGTATACATATATATATGCATATATGTATACATGTGTATTTCTGAGTGTACTGATCATTGCAGTGTTTGGTATTTCTATTTGCTCTTTTCACCCAAGTGGCTTGCATTCTGACTTTGCTTGTATTTTAACATATGCATATGTATACGTATGTCACTTTGCTTGCTGCTTCACTGATCTGGTGCATTGTGGTCTGGCATTTCATTGTCCATGGTTTGTTGTGAATGAACGCTGGTTCCACATGTTGTTTTCATTTGAACTGTAGACTGGTCTTGTTAGCCTTGCATTGCGGTGTTGTTTTCAATTTAAGTTTGATATGTGTTCACCACTTGCTGTGTCTGGTGTGGTTCCATGTAGTTTTGAGTCCTATTTGCATTCATGTTGTCATGTGGTCTTGAAGTCTTCTACTTGTATGACATTTTCGTCTTCGTATCGATACTATTTCGCATCGGTCATGCATGGCTCTGTTCGTATCGATGTTTGCATTCTACTTCGTATCGATGGTTGGAGGCCGCCTTCGTATCGATGCTTCATGTTGCTTTCTTCGTATCGATCGGTGGTTGTTGCTGTTCGTATCGATGGTGAGAGATCGATACGAGATGGATAAAAGGAGACCGATATGAAATGGACATTTGTTGATGGATACGAAGTGTTGTTAACATGATCGATACAAAGTAGCTTCATTTTGATGGATACGAAGGAATTTAGTAGGCGATGTATACGAACTGAATCTCTCTTAGGGAATGGATACGAAATTGGATGGATACGAATAGAGTTGGATTTCTCAACCTTGATCAATCAATATCTTAAGAATACGAACTCCGATTGACTTGAAATTTGGAACGTTGGCATTCATAGCTTTGCTTATCGTGTCATATCAATTGTAGCTCGATCCGGACTCGAGAAAATTTTACCAGTATCCATAGTGATCCTATGTATAACCAATCTCCAGGACGAACTGTCCTTGGTTTCTAGTCAAGTTCTTGGTGTCACGGCTTTGCCAAAAGGCGGGATAACAATTATTATTAAACAAAAATCATATACTAGTATATTCTACAAAAACTTGTTTTTGAAATTTGTTTACAACAACAAATAGTTTGAAGAAATATCGATAGCGTGACCGAAATTTATTTTATTGATAAACGTCATCAAAACGTGTGAAATTATCATCTCAGGGCACCGTCTTGAATTGTGATGAAACCAGTGCTATTGTGATCGGAATAATGAGGTGATGCACACCGACGAGTTTCGTAGCGATTCGACGTACTGTGCAATCGTACGAGCTCGAAACATGTTGCGATTTATTTTAGAAATTAAATATAATATATATTATTATATATAGACCCTAAACATTTACTTTTCCCTCTCCTTTTATTTTCTATCTTCCTTAGTCTCCTCCTTCTGTGGAAAATAGCACAGCCACCACCTAAAGTTAATTCAATCAAGAGCTATAGTTAACGAGGGAGGCCGATGTTGGATCTGTTGAGATCGTGGTGAAGAGGGCTTCACATCCATAGTCTCGATGATGGTTGTAGTGACACTTGGACAATGTCGATAGTTCGATCGATAACTAGGGTTAGGAATAGTCAGAGCTTGGGGCGTCGATTGAGGAAACAGAGAGTGGCATTGTGTTTCTCTTTTGGAGACAAGTTGGTGGTGGTTGTTTGGGGTGGTGTAGCACGGTCTTGGGCATGGCGACATTTGTAGTCGAAGATTGGGAGGCATCAGGTCACGATTTGATTCGAAGGGCCGGAGGTGAAGTTTTTGAGTCCATCACGAAGCGCACACAAAGAGAAGTTCATCGGAGCCGATGGTGGTCGATTTTTTCGACCTTAGCCCAAGGTAGGCTAAAGGGAAGTGCATGATAATAGGTTGTGCATGTGTATCACTATACATGGCCCGTGCAATTCGTATTTGGGGAAGAAAGAGGGTGATGATTATTGAGGTAATTAGTAGATTAATTGTGATTAATTATATTAATTAATCTCGGTTCGTATTTAATTCGTATACTTTGTATACGAGGTCCAATTGAGACACCGTCTTCGTGCTGCACTCATAGTAAGATTATCCACGTTTTGGTTTGGCTTGAGTTGGATGAGTTAACTCACCATATAATTCGTATATGTTGTTATATATTTGTTATTGTTGAGACACCGTCTTCGTGTTGCACTCTTCATGTTGCATCCCTCCTTGCTTCATAATGCATGTGACACCATTATATGTAGTATAATCTTTCTTACAACCCTTTAACAAATGTATCGTGGCCAATACTTGTTGTTTGCATGTTTGATAATGTTATATGTGAAGTTAAAGTGTGTGTGTGGATGGTTGAAGCAAAATAGTCGCTATAAACGTAGTTTGAAATCCCTTGTATTTAACATATGTTAAATTGGTTAAAATGTGAATATATTATGATATGATATAATTTGGTGTGTTTGACATAAAGGAATTTGTTTGGAAAGTTATAAAAATTATGAATGGAATTTTAAAGATAATAACTAATATGGAATCTTTTTACAAAAAGATAGAAAAAGTAAAATTTTAACTTTTAAAATAGAAGGGGTTTATAGTAACAATGTTTTAGTAACATCTGCTTTTAACTTCTTTGATTGTATTTTAAAGTAATTATATTTTGTTAAGTGATTTGTGAAAATGCTTATACCATCATCATAAGTATATGAATACTTTTGAAGTATAGAAATGAGTATAAATGAATAGTAAATACGTGAATAGTAAAATACATGAATAGTAAATACGTGAATAGTAAAATACAAGTATATATCTTTTATAAAGGGAAACTAAATCTATATACAAGTTTAAATAAGTTAAATTTTAATTAATAAAAGAATATTAATTAATAAAGGAGTATTAATTAGTAAGGGATGTTTTAATTAATTAGGAGTTTAATTAGTTGGGAGTTTAATCAATTAGAAATTTTGATTAATAAAAGAAGTTTTATTAGGTAAAAGGAGTTTTACTAATAAAAATAGTTTAATTAATAAAGGATTAATTAAATAAAAAGAGGATTAAAATTCGTTTACGTGACTCAATTGTGCTTTGTGTGTGTTGATCGTGTTTTGTGTGTTTACTTGTGTATGGAAAGTATCTATTCGTTTACTTAGCACTAAAGCTGACAAATTAGACTTGTTTTTATTTATAAGAGTTTAGAATGATGATTCTAACAGGATGTAGAAGTAAGTATGCTCTAACCTATCGGGCTTTAATCTTGACCGAGCGATAGCGAAAGCTGAGAAGGTTGGAAACATGATAAGAATGTGAGACTTTGTTTCCACATGTGATCGTTTCGTTGTTGTTGAATACGACCAAATTAACTTAGGGAATATTTAGAAGAAACACAAGGATTATATGATACGTTTATTCACTCGGCGATGATATAACATATATACAAACTCGTTTTGCTCTTCTAGGATAAATGATAAGGAAATCCATCCGGATAGGAGATGATCTCCACCCTTATGTATTGTTTGTTTATTTTTTAAAGAACCAAGGTTGAGTTAATCGAAAATATATCAACTGGTTTTGGAGCGCTCGGTAAGCGAGGAGTGTACTTATATGAGATGACTCGAAATCGTAACCATTTTAAAACCATACACGTGATCTTTTCTTTGAAAGAGGTTTCCGATATGTTTGAGATGCTGGAATCCATGTAGAGATTCGAGATCTGTTCGAGATGCTCGAACCCATGTAAAGGTTCGTGATCTGTTCGAGATGCTGAAATCCATTTGGGGATTCATTATCTGTTCAAGTTGTGGCTCATGTGTTGAGATGGTAAATGTGACTTCACCATCAGAAAATGACTAAAGATCAAATAGGATGCTTAATCCCGGGTTTATCTAACCCATAAGGGTATATAAACACCATATCCAGAAGTACTTTCAATATGTTGCGTGCGAGAGTTGTTGATACTTGGTTCCACGTGGTTCACAAAAGTGTTCAGGCATTGGGCCTGTTGTGTATACCTTATGGTATATTCTATCTAGAAATATACGATGCTCAAAAGGTATTTTCTGATCCTTATCATGGAGAACTGCTTCAGTTTTTAAGCTGGAGGCGTCTTCGTGGAAAATCCATATGCGAACGCACCTTAGCGGTTTTGATTGCACTTCGTTATTGCTGTGGTGTGATTAATATAAGCATTATAGCTATTTGTTGATTTATATTCTTCACCGTAGACATTATCTATTATATCGTAATATGTACTTATTAGATGGTTGGTTCTTTTAAGGGGATAACTGTTACGACGGTCTCAAAAGGTGTTGTTATATGTCACACGTATTTCTTGAGTTTTTACATCAGACTTTAATCTAATCCATGGTTTTATTTTTCTCTTATTTCCATGGATGCTCTTTCAAGCAGTCTAAGAAATTCAGGATTTTGTTGTTTACATTGATGTTCATTGGAGCTCTTGGAGAGGAGTTGGATGTTTAACTACTGTAGTATTATTATTTCTACTACATTAACTTCTGTATATATACCTTCAATTGTAAGGACATGCTGCTATAACTGTCCAAGTTGGTGATAGTACTCCGATTAGTAACTCTGAAATGTTATGTATATTAGAGTAGCTCTATGTGTTTTCTATCGATATTATATGTTATCATTCCGCATGTGAGATTCTGATGTTTTTATTCTCCTCTTTTTTGTTCCTTTTTTTTCTTCTTTTTCTTTACCCTAACGTTCTGTCTTTCCGACACTTGGATGTTCATTCGATGAATACTGTAGATGTATTAATATCGACATTCAGGAGTCGAAAAGACGTTCATTACATCTGGTACCAGAGCTAAAGGTTAAGTGAGAACCTTGGCTTTGGTTGGATATAATTAAGAGATAGGGTAATGGAATGCCCTATTATGAGTTGAATGTATTATATATATGAGAGCGCATATGTATTTGATATATATTAGTAATATATAAGTATAAGTTGATAGTGTAGTTAATTTTATAAGGAGAAATGGTGTCTATTTATCCATCATTTATTAGCTTAATCATTCTCGGCCACTTTATGAGCATTGATTATTGTTTGTTTGTTGTTGTTTTGTGTTTAACCAGTTTATAAGTAATTTAACCTTTTACTACATGGGTTGAGTAATTTAACCTTTTACTATAAGTTAATAGTATTATTTGAAAGTATTTACGAATAGAAATATTTTAAAAAGAATTTTAAAGGAGATAAAAAGTACTGAACTCACTTCTGTCACTGGATAATAATTCCGGTGATGATTGCAACATCATCGACATTCATTTTCGAGTTTCAAAGTGGGGGATACTACTATAGTAGTTTTCTATAAAGTTGTTTTGGTAAAATATAGTTTAATTTAATCCCAAAAGTATGATTTGATATCCAAAAGATATATGTATATATTATTATTTCAAATGATTTAAAATGAAATCCGATGTTTAGTTCCAAAGTTTTATTTGAGGGAAATTTGATACTGAATAAAAGTTGAATTTTTATAAATATTAATTTGAAAAGATAATAAGTTAAAACAAGATTAAAATTTATTGAACATCCTAGAAAAATAAAATAAAGATGAATGTTTTTTGTATGCTCTTAGTATGTAATAGAGTATTATACGATTATGGACTTAAGTCCAGAAATGTTTTATAATAAAATTATGTTAATGCAATGTTTTATAAGTGAAGATAAGTCTTTATAACATGTTTATAAACTTAAGTAATGTTTTATGAAATGTTTTATAAATGACTTTAGTCTTAAATGAGAAATGATTTTTGTGTAAATAAATGTGATTTAAAATGTAAAGTAATTAGCGTAATTAAGAAACCAATGGGATAAAGTACGTAAGTTGTATGTAAGCTATTTTATTCGCATGATAGTTCTTCATCTAGAATTCGAATACATGATTTTTAGGTGGTTTACACCAGTCCGATCAAGGATTTTTCACTAGATTCTTTACGGCATACACTTGATATGGATTCTTGATATTATTTTGAGGTTTTCTATCATAGTATATGGCTATGTAAGGAGAACAAAGGTTCTAATCAAAGAACTTGATTGGAGTCCGCACTAAAGGGGTTAAGTGATCAATACTAGTTTGGAAGAGAAATCTATGTGATCGAGCAAATGATCAGATTGATATTGCGTATGGATGACATATGTACATCTTACAGGCTTTGGTATAATTGAATGCTATGTTTTGTTGGCTTATGAAAAGTATGGGGATGCTTTTCGAATTGTTTAAGGTAGCATGAATAATCGACTAAGTAATAACCTGAGGCCGTTGAGGCATAAGGTACGCTTAGTAGATCGTTTATCGTCCTTGTGCGATAAGAGGATTTATGAACCTAGGCAAACTGTAAGCTGTATTTGCTAGTGATTGTGAGTACTGTTAAGTAGTGTTATGTGATTATTTCTTTTGGTTACTTGTGTTGGAATTTTGAGGACGGAATATTCTAAGTGGGGGAGAATATAACAACCCAGAATTTCGAACACTTCGTATTTAAATATCTGAACTATCTAAATATTTGAATCTTGGAACTAATGTGATTAAATTGATTTAATAACCTTGTTAAACCCTTTTTAATTAATAACTAATGAAGGAAAACTTGTTTTTGAAATTTATTTACAGAAATAAATAGTTCGAAGAAATATCGATAATGTGACCGAAAATTGTTTTATCGATAAACAACATCAAAATACGTGAAATTATCATCTCGGGGCACTTTTTGGATTGTGATGGAACTAGTGCCATCAGACTAGAATAATGAGGTGATACGTGCCGACAAGTTTCGTAGCGATCTGACGTCCTGTGTGATTGTATGAGCTCGAAACGTGTTGCAATTTATTTTAGAAATTAAATATAATATATATTATTATATATACCCTAAAATTTTACTTTTCCCTCTCTCTTTTATTTTCCATCTTCCTTAGCCTCCTCCTATAAAAAAAATTAACACAGCCGCCACCTAAAATTAATTAATTCGACAACTACATTTAACGAGGAAGGCCGATGTTGGATCCATTAATATCATGGTGAGGAGGGCTTCACATCCACAATCTCGATGATGGTTGCGATGACACTTGGCCGACGTTGATAGTTTGGCTGAGAACTAGAGTTAGGGATAGTCGGAGCTGGGGGCATTGATTGAGGAAACAGAGAGTAGAGTTATGTTTCTCTTGAGGAGATGAGTTGATGGTGGTTGTTTGGGGTGGTGCGGCATGGTCTTGGACATCGCGACATTTGTAGTCGAAGATACAGAGGTGTTAGGTTGCGATTTGATTCGAAGAGCCCAACATGAAGTCTTAGGGTTCATCGCGGAGTGCGCCCGAAGAGAATTTCGTCGAAGGTGGTGTGGTCAATTTCTTTGACTGTAGCTCGAGTTAGGGTGGAGGAAAATGCATGATAATGGGTTGTGCATGTGTATCATTGTGCATGGCCTATGTAATTCGAATTTGGGGAAGAAAGAGGATGGGGATTATTGAGGTAATTAGTATATTAATTGTGATTGAATATATTAATTAATCTTAATTCATGTTTATTTCGCATCTTTTGCATATGAGTTCCAATCGAGACGCTGTCTTCACCATTGCACGCGTAGTGAGATTATCTACGTCTTGATTTGGTTTGGGCTTGAGAGGGTTAACTCATCATTTAATTCATATATGTTGTGTATATATTTGTTGTTGTTGAAAATATAAGTTAAAATAGAGAACAATGCAAGTTATTACTTTTGCACACCTCCTTGCTTTGGAAAGCAAGTCACAACATTATATGTAGTATAATCTCTCCAACAACCCTCTAAAACATGTATCGTGGCCAAAACTTGTTTACATGTTTGATAATTTATATGTGAAGTTGAAGCGTGTATGAATGGTTGAAACGAAATAGTCGCTATAAACGCATTTTGAAATCTTTTGTATTTAACATGTTAAATTAGTTAAAACATGACTATACTATAGTATGATATATTTTGGTGTGTTTGACATAAAGGAATTAGTTTGGAAAGTTATAGAAATTGTGAATGTAAGTTGTAAAATTTAGAAGCGAAATGGTCGCTATGGATGCACTTTGAAAATGCCTTGTGTTTGGCGATTTTTAAAGTCAGATTTGAAAGACAACCTAAGGGCTTCTTTTCATTTTTAATAAGTACTATAAGTGTACTTATTAATGGAAAAATATCAAAGTTTAAATATATAATGACTCAACTTTTCGAACCTCAAATGTTGATACTAAATACATCCATAGTATTCTTGTGTCGAACACCCAAGTGTCGGAAAGACAGAAAGCTAGGGTAAAATTAAAAAACAGAATTAAACAAGAAAGGGAGAACACAACATCAGAATCACATAACAGAATGATAATATATAATATCAAAAGAACAATACAAGGGTTTACTCTGAATATAGAAATTTCAAAGTTACAAAACCTAAGTATTATCATCAACCTGGATAGTTATAACTGCCCATCCTCATAATGTTGATATATACAATACATTAATGCAGCGAAAATAAAAATATTACGGTAGGTAAACATCTAGCTCATCTCTATAAGCTCCAAAGCGTCCAAAGCTTAATCCAAAAATATATACAGGCAGACCCGAGCATTATAAGAAAATAACTGGATCAATTTGGTTAACCAGCATGAGAAACTCAAGAAATTTTTAACACATTCCAGTAACCATTGAGACCGTATGAATTACCATAACGATTTTCCTCTCAAATGAAACCAACCATCCGACAAGTGAATATATCGATATAATAGATAATGTCTAAGGTGTAGAAAATATATCATAAAATAGCCACTATGTGTACGATAATGTGACCGAAAATTGTTTTATCGATAAACAACATCAAAATACGTGAAATTATCATCTCGGGGCACTTTTTGGATTGTGATGGAACTAGTGCCATCAGACTAGAATAATGAGGTGATACGTGCCGACAAGTTTCGTAGCGATCTGGCGTCCTGTGTGATTGTATGAGCTCGAAACGTGTTGCAATTTATTTTAGAAATTAAATATATATATATTATTATATATACCCTAAAAATTTACTTTTCCCTCTCTCTTTTATTTTCCATCTTCCTTAGCCTCCTCCTATAAAAAAAATTAACACAGCCGCCACCTAAAATTAATTAAATCGAGAACTACATTCAACGAGGAAGGCCGATGTTGGATCCATTAATATCATGGTGAGGAGGGCTTCACATCCACAATCTCGATGATGGTTGTGATGACACTTGGCCGACGTTGATAGTTTGGCTGAGAACTAGAATTAGGGATAGTCGAAGCTTGGGGCATTGATTGAGGAAACAGAGAGTAGAGTTATGTTTCTCTTGAGGAGATGAGTTGATGGTGGTTGTTTGGGGTGGTGCGGCATGGTCTTGGGCATCGCGACATTTGTAGTCGAAGATACAGAGGTGTTAGGTTGCGATTTGATTCGAAGAGCCCAACATGAAGTCTTAGGGTTCATCGCTGAGTGCGCCCGAAGAGAAGTTCGTCGAAGGTGGTGTGGTCAATTTCTTTGACTGTAGCTCGAGTTAGGGTGGAGGAAAATGCATGATAATGGGTTGTGCATGTGTATCATTGTGCATGGCCTGTGTAATTCGAATTTAGGGAAGAAAGAGGATGGGGATTATTGAGGTAATTAGTATATTAATTGTGATTGAATATATTAATTAATCTTAATTCATGTTTAATTCGCATCTTTTGCATATGAGTTCCAATCGAGACGCTGTCTTCACCGTTGCACGCGTAGTGAGATTATCTACGTCTTGATTTGGCTTGGGCTTGAGAGGGTTAACTCATCATTTAATTCATATATGTTGTGTATATATTTGTTGTTGTTGAAAATATAAGTTAAAATAGAGAACAATGCAAGTTATTACTTTTGCACACCTCCTTGCTTTGGAAAGCAAGTCACAACATTATATGTAGTATAATCTCTCCAACAACCCTCTAAAACATGCATCGTGGCCAAAACTTGTTTACATGTTTGATAATTTATATGTGAAGTTGAAGTGTGTATGAATGGTTGAAACGAAATAGTCGCTATAAACGCATTTTGAAATCTTTTGTATTTAACATATGTTAAATTAGTTAAAACATGACTATACTATGGTATGATATATTTTGGTGTGTTTGACATAAAGGAATTGGTTTTGAAAGTTATAGAAATTGTGAATGTAAGTTGTAAAATTTAGAAGCGAAATGGTCGCTATGGATGCACTTTGAAAATGCCTTGTGTTTGGCGATTTTTAAAGTCAAATTTGAAAGACAACCTAAGGGCTTCTTTTCATTTTTAATAAGTACTATAAGTGTACTTATTAATGGAAAAATATCAAAGCTTAACTATATAATGACTCAACTTTTCGAACCTCAAATGTTGATACTAAATACATCCATAGTATTCTTGTGTCGAACACCCAAGTGCCGGAAAGACAGAAAGTTAGGGTAAAATTAAAAAACAGAATTAAACAAGAAAGGGAGAACGCAACATCAGAATCTCATAACAAAATGATAATATATAATATCAAAAGAACAATACAAGGGTTTACATATAGAAATTTCAAAGTTACAAAACCTAAGTATTATCATCAACCTGGATAGTTATAACTTCCCATCCTCATAATGTTGATATATACAATACATTAATGCAGTGAAAATAAAAATATTACGGTAGGTAAACATCTAGCTCATCTCTATAGGCTCCAAAGCGTCCAAAGCTTAATCCAAAAATATATACAGGCAGACCCGAGCATTATAAGAAAATAACTAGATCAATCTAGTAAACCAGCATGAGAAACTCAAGAAATATGTAACACATAACAGTAACCATTGAGACCGTATGAATTACCATAACGATTTTCCTCTCAAATGAAACCAACCATCCGACCAGTGAATATATCGTTATAATAGATAATGTCTAAGGTGTAGAAAATATATCATAAAATAGCCACTATGTGTACGATATAATAATAATAGGTATACAATCAATATGGCGAAGGCATGTTCGCACAATGGACTTTTCCAGTGGAGACGCTTTCCGTAAACTGAAGCAGATCTCCATGACAAGGACCAGAAACTACCTTCCGGGCACCGTATATCTCTAGATAAAATATACCATAATTTAAACGCGGCTAGCTCATCGTCAGAACGTAGTATGAACAGTGTGGAACCAAGTACCATCAACTTCCGCTAGCATCATCTATAAGCATCTCTAGATAATGAGTTGATATACACTCAAAGGTTTGCTAAACCCGAGATTTTGCATCCCACTCTGTGTTTAACCATTCCCAATGTCGAGGTCAAGTTCAGCAGCTCTCATATGAGTCTTCATCATTCCAACAGAACACGAATCTCCAAATGGATTCCATTATCTTGAAAAAACCACAAATCGCTACATGGATTCGAGCATCTTGAACAAATCTCGAATCTCCATATAGGTTCCCACATAAGTCCTCTGACAAATGCTAATGTTGTCCTCTCCCTTGGAATGCTCCTCATGATAGACAGTCCCATACGATAACATCGTTCGAAATATTAACGCCGACCTCTCCCTTGAACTTAACCTTAGGATTGATAGTTCAACTCTATAACATTTCACTTCACAACCGCTTCCCAAACATAGAACTCGTATACTTGTTTTGAAGTGGTATTCGATAAGTAAAACACTTACCAATCCCGGTCTCTTCAAAGCCAATTCGATGATTTTTTGGTTAACTTAATCTCAGTTCTTTCCGAAGTAAGCAAAAACTAGAGACGTTTCGTACTAATGCTCCTCCCTGGGGGTTCTCATTGGTATGAAATCGCGAAGCCTTTCAATTCTTCTTAATCCATATTAGGTCAAGTTCGATAGTCGACTAATCGACTATCTAGTCAAAAAAAATTACTTATACAAATCAATATTCATATACTTAACTCATTTCTGACATTCCAACTTAATTATTCCTCATTCAAGAGTAAATCCTGGTAAGTTAAAGCACGAGTTGCATCAAAGCCTAAACTAGACACTTCATTCTTGAATCTCAAAATAGACAAGCCTATCTCGTCGGCTTTTAGTGTTAAGTGTAGTATCAATGATTTCCATAAGGAAGTAAGCATCAACAAGATTAACACGTTTTCGACATTCCTGACGTAACTATTCCTTGGCCAAGAGGGGAGCCAGTAGGTTAGAGCTTTATTGCTCATATCTCTGCTCGAACATCAATCTTAACTCTCATGGATAGATAAGCCTACTTTGTTAGCTTTTATTGTTAAGCATAATTAAGTACCTTTCAAACGATTAATCATTTTTGCATTAAGCAATTTCCAACCCCTTTATAAATCTTTTATTTGTACTTTAAAACCCTTTTTAAACTGATTTATATGTATAGTAATTTATTTATAAAATTAGATATTAAATAAACCATTTTTAGAAGATATTTATTACATAAGATATAAAATAATCAACATATTTTTTAAGACTATATATACATAAAAATTATTTAAAAGTACTTATAACACTTGTATTGGTTTTAAAACATTTACTCAAAATATTACTTGAAAATAACAAGTTTATAAACAAGTTTATAAAATCCTTTAAAACTTGGAAAAAAGGTTTTCATTATAAAAACTTCTTCTTTAAAAATTCACAACTAATTCTTAAAAATTCTTAAATATCTCAAACTACTTGTGAAATACTCTAATGTGAGTTAGTAAATACTTGTAAAAAAATGAAATAAAATACTTAAATTTAAATATCTTTTCAAACATTTAAAGTTCAAAAATCAAGCTAAAGAGGACAGTTTTGCACAAGTGAAGTTTTGACCACATTTCGAAATGTTACTTAACTTTTTACTATCCAAACTTTTTTTGGAAGAAATCTTACATATAAAACATAATAAATATAACAAGAAACCTTAAGGATCTCTCTACAAAGTTCCATAGAAATAGCAAAAAACAAGGCAATTCCTAAGTGCATCCACAACGAATATCGCTATAAGTGCACTTTCAAATCCACATCCAATCTAAACCAAAGTTCTTATGCAACCTATGTGCTTTGTTTCAAGGCCTTGCTATAGGTTGTACAAGTCCATTCAAGCCTGTTCATATGGATTACATATGCCATTTTCTTTCAAAGCAAGAACCAAAACCATTGTTTCAACATATGCCAACATCAATTCAACCAATTTAAACACAACAATATATACTCTATATTTTCATTCAAGGTGGCGAGTTAACTCACCATTAACCCAATGAATAACCCAGATTCGGGTATCCAAGTCCAACCCCACCATTGCAACTACCATTCCTTCCTTGCTTTGCACTTGCTTTTGCCCCTCCAAACCCCTCTTATTTCTCATGGCCTCCTGATGTAGGGTGAGTGTGCCTTTCATTCTTCCAAAACAAACTAGCTATAAGTTGTTGTAATGTTTTCCCAAGGCTCCACTCAAAATTTGAGTTGATTTGGATGAGTTTTGGAAATATTTTCTTTAGAACATAAGAGGAGAAGAAGACGTGGAAGAAAGCTTGGTTTTGCTTTGTGAATTTGTGATTTATTATCAAGTGTATGTCCCTCCTTATGTAGGCTTCAAATGGTGCTATTTAAGCTTGTTCTCACCGCCCTCTCATGTCATAGAAGGCTCATTGCCCATCACTTCTCCTTTACATCACTTCCTTTACCAAAATACCATTACACCCCCTACATGATAGTATCTCTTATCCACTTGGAAGCTTCTAAAATCTTCCATTGCTTTATGAAGAGAATTGTGTTAATTAGTTTTAATGTGTACATTTAATCATTAGACATGTACAAAAGAGTTCAAATAACTTAGATCAATTAAAAAGCTATTTACCGATAAACCAATTTCTGGTCACATTATCGATTTTTTTCGAAGAATATATTTTTGTAAACAATTTTCAAAAACAGTTTCTTATCATTATTTATTAATTTAATGATATTTGTTAAGGTTAAAAATCCCATTTATAAAACTTAATTATATCTCAAAACATTTCGATATTCAAAAACGAAGTGTTTGAATTTCCGTATCGCTATATTCTCCCCCACTTTGAACATTTCATCCTCGAAATTCAAAAGAGAACGATAATCAAAGAAGATAGGCGAGACAAGATACATAAATAAAGTACTGTTGAAACTATTTACAAACTAAGATGCAAACCAAAGTGCATACTAAGCAACTCCACCTCAAACGATGAGTACACTAAAAAAATGTAAGATACTAAGATAAGAAGGAAACCCTAGTCTACAAGCAACCCTTGATAAAACTTTCTCAAACCGTCCTTCATCTCCCTTGTACAACCCCAAGTATCCCCCTCAACGGCACTTCTGACCTTAACAAAGGAATAAGCACACAATACTCAAATAGCATTCATAATCACTGGCTAGCAAAGCTCATGCTTTACTCAGGTTCAAAAACTCTCCCATCGTCCAAGGATGACAAACAACCTACTATGCATACCTTACGCTCAACAGCCTTAGGTCGTTACGTAGACGATTATTCATGTTACCTCATAATAAATCAAAGAGTCTTTCCTCAAACTCTTCATAAGTTGACACATCATACAATTGTACTAAAGCCCGCAAGATTACATGGACCATCTATACGCAATATCCGATCTGATCACTTACTCGATCACATAGATTTTACTTCCAAACTAGTATAGATCACTTGACCTCTCTAGTGTGGACTTCAATTTGATTCCTTGATTAGAAACCTCCATTCTTCTTGCATAGCAACATACTATGATAGAAAACATTAGGATCATATCACAAACCCATATCAAGTGTTCGCCATCAAGAATCTAGTGAAAAATCCTCGTTCAAACCAGTGTAAACCACCTCAAAACATGTACTCGAATAATGGATCAAGAACAATCATGCGAATAAACGATCTATGTATAACTTACATACTATCCTATTGGTTTCTCAACTATACCAATTCCTTTTAATCACATTCATTTATACAAATAGTATGTCATTTAATACTAAAACTATTTATGAATCATTTCATAAAAACCCAACTTCAAGTTTATAAACATTTTATAACTTATGTTCATACTCATATAATACTTCACTACATCCTAAGAGCATATATAAAACATTATTTTGTTTTATTTAACAAGTATGATGAACAGTTTGAACTTGCTTTAACTCGATACCTTCTCAAATTCAAGAGTTACAAAAATCAACTTTATAATTTCAAAAACGCTAAACTATAAGTTCTATAATAATTTGGAAGTTTCCATCTGTCCAAAATTACTGGAAAATTCTATTTCATTTTAACAAATGAGAACTGTCAAACACCATACCATAACATGATGCACATACCATACTTTTCTAATGCATAGGCTACACGTGTCCATGAAATAACTTAATAAGAAAACTCTAGAACTAAACACCGGTTTTTATTTCAAACCATTTTGAAATAATATATACATATAGCTTTTGTATATCAAATCATACTTTTGGAATTCAAATCAAATTTTTTTTACCATATAACTTTGTAGCATTGCCTACTCAAAAGCCCTAAAATGAACAGAGATGATGCTGCAGTCATCATCGAAATTATTTCAAGCGATAGAAGTGAGTACAGTACACCGAGGCTATACTTTTGGTACTTAACCAACATCATTCCAATGCGGTATCAAATACTTCATTTAATAATACTAAGTATCATGATCTCAATTTCCTAAATCAATTTCCCAAATATTTACTTTCAAATAATTCTATTATTATTTTTGCCAAAGTCTTAAAAAGCATTTTCAAAGATAATGGAATTTAAGTTCTTGAATTCCCTGTTTAAATTCTTTTTGTTTATAATTCATATTTTATAAACCATACTTATATAAAATAACCTTCTTATATAAGTCTTTTCACCAATATTTATTTCCAAAATATTACATGTTTCCGTTTTTGATTATTGTAAACATCTTTTACTAAATTTAACTTCTAACCCAACGTTATCACCAAATGCCTTATAGTCAAACAGTGAAACCAATTCGCATGGTTTTCGTTTCAATGTACTGAAAATTACTGTATACCCAACCCATGATGTAGAAAGGTAAAATTGCTCATAAACCGGTTGAGCACAAATCAACAACAAACAATAGTCAATGTTCCTAAAATGGCCGAGCATGATTTAAACAATCATCAAGGTTATAAGGTATGGAACAATAAGAAGCACTGGAGTCAAATAAACATGAATAGGAAAGCCATAATAGATAGTATACCCATAAGAATCTTCTGCTCAGCTGTAGAAATAGCAAAGACCCTAGGCTGCTCTTTTTTCTTAATCATAGGACAATCTCTAACAAAATGGCCAGGCTGATGACAATTGTAGCACTCCCTCGGTGCCTTAACAATCTGCCCAACGTATACTTATTAGAAAAGTGACCTCTCTTCTCATACTTGTTGCAAATAAGGTTAGACCTATTCGGTCGAAACTTGTGCTTCTTATCCCCAACTAGTGCAGAAACAATAGGCCTTGGTGCCAAACACTCAAACCTCAAACTCATATTCCCCAAATTCAAAAAATACCCCATAAGATCCTTACTCATGTCTTTCTAAAACTCGGGACGGATACTTGCTACAAATATCTCATTCTTCTTCAGCAGCGTGTCAACAAATCGTCACCTAAACCGAGACAAAGCAATGAAATGTTCTCATACTCCGCCACTATTATGGCCCCTTGCTTTAAATTCAAGAAGCTTCTAAATAACAAAGTCTTTCCAAATTTTGGAACAAACTTCATCTCAAACTCATCCTTAAATTGGGCCCAAGAGAAGTCGTTCTCTTAGACATCAGTTGTAATAAAACTCCACCAATTCATAGCTGCATCTGTCAGATATCGTGATGCCAACCTATGCTTCATCGCGTCATCCAGCTCTATATCCTCGAATATCCGATCACACGATTTAATCCAAGTCTAGACTTTTATGATCGTCTCCATACTACTAAACCTCTTCCCTCCCAGCCTTTCATAATCATGACATAGCAAAGTGAAATCCATTTGAGGACTGACCTGCATGACCTCCTATACGACATTCTCCCTCGGTTCCTCAACTGGGGTAACACTCCTTAGTGCCCGATTCCTGCCATATGTGACAGTACTATACCAACTACCTCTAGCATTGGCAGCTCTAGTACCCATAGTTCTTACTACCTAATCAAAGTAAAACTTCTTTAGGATACGAAAGGATAGAGCTATTTCAAAGAGAGGGTTACTAAGAAAGAGATATTTTCGTGGAATAATTTAAAAAAATCTAGTTTTCAAAATACAAATACACCCTTATATGTTTAATACACTCAACTCATTCTAGGGTGTCACTTACCCTATCTCTAATGAGCCATACCCAACAAAAGCCAAGGTGTTCGCTTAAGCTTGTGCTCTTATATGACTTTCCGACCCTCGAATGTCGATACTAAATACATCTACGATATTTTTGTGTCGAACACATAAGAGCTGGAAAGATAGAAATTTAGGTAAAATAGAATAGAACAAGCAAGAGAGAATACAACATCAGAATCTCACAATGGAATGATAATATATAATATCAAAAGAACAGTGCATCAGTTTACTCTGAATATAGAAATTTTAGAGTTACAAAACCTAAGTACTAGCATAGCCTGGATAGTTATAACTACCCATCCTCACAATGCTGATATATACAATACAGTAATGCAGCAGAAATAAGAATACTATGGTAGGTAAACATCCAGTTCATTTCCATAAGCTTTATAGTGTCCAAAGCTAAATCTGGAAATACACACACGTGCTGACTAGAACATTATAAGAAAATAACACCCAGAGTATGTAATACGTAATAGTAACCATTGAAACCGTACGAATTACCATAACAGTTTTCCCCTCAAATGAAACCAACCATCCGATGAGTGAATATATCGGTATAATAGATAATGTCTAGGGCGTAGAACATATATTATAAAATAGCTGTTGTGCGTACGAGACAACAATTATAGGTATACAATCAATACCACTAAGGTACGTTCGCATAATAAATTTTTCCCAAGGAGATGCTTCCAGTAAATTGAAGTGGATCTCCATGACGAGGACCAAAAACTACCTTCCAAGCACCGTATATCTCTAGATAAAATACACCATAAGGTAAACACAACTGGCCCATCGCCAGAACATAGTATAAATAGTGTGGAACCAAGTACCATCAACTCCTACTAGCATCATCTATAAGCACCTCTAGATAATGAGTTGATATACACTTAAAGGTTTGTTAAACTTGTGATTGTGCATCCTACTCTATTTTTAGCCATTCCCAATGTCGAGGTCACATTCGACATCTCTCATATGAGCCTTCATCACTCGAATTGAACACAAATCCCCAAATGGATTTCGTCATCTCGAACAGATCATGAATCGCTATATGGATTCGAGCATCTCGAACAGATCTTGAATCTCTACATAGATTCATACATAAGTCCTTCGGCGAATGTTAACACTGTCATTTTGTTTGTACCAAAAATGGGCACAACACTCTTCGGAAGTTTTTGAAGAGATAAAAGTGAAGAATGAGAATTAAAACTGTGGATTATCTAACAAAAACTCCAAATAACAGAAAGTAAATTGCAAAGACAAGCGATTTAGAGTGGTTCGGCGTTTTGCCTACGTCCACTATGAAGTTTGATGATTTTATTGCTCGATATTTGAAGATTACAGTAGTTTATAATGTAATACAACTGAATTTAAGTGCTAAGTCTCAATCTAAAGCAGCGGCGGTGTTCCGGAGTAGATCTGGCAGAATCTGGGCGCTCTTCAGTTCTTAGAATTATCCGACCCCTTTTCTGAATGACCAGGGGCTCTATTTATAGGTGTAGGAGGCTGATATTTCGCCTAAAATTCGGGGAGACCGCTTCTGGCACGTGAGGGGGCCCACATGGCCGAAATCTGGAGATCCGGGTCCACTTTGGGATCGATTCGACCCTTGGTTCGAATCGATCAAGAAATCATCCAATCGAGCTGAAATTTGGTGTGAACATTCTTCATCATGTACTTAAGCTTCTGTGAAAATTTCATGGCATTTGGACTTGTGGAACTCGAGTTATGATCGATTCAAGTTGAAGATTTTCGCTTTCTGGAGTCGCTCGAATCGATCCGTTCGAATCGATTCGTTCGAATCGATTCTCCTTCACGTGAAGACAACGGCGTGGTGCGCATACTTCGGGTCAATCCTCTTTTACCTTCGAGTTTTACTGAGTCGTACCCGAGGTATTAGTTGCGTGGACATTGTGGATTCGAAGTTATCGATTCGAAGACGTGCTTCCTTCGAATCGATTGGACCAACGTTAGTTCGAATCGATCAGGGTATGCCACTATTGATCGATTCGAACTTATTTCAACAGGGTGGACTCGAAGGCAGTTTATCGGATGGAGTCGAAGCGACTAGCCTTTGCGGATTCGAAGGAAGGGATGCTCAATGGATTCGAACTATCGGGTTCGCTTGATGGAGTCGAAGCAATTCTCCTTTGATCGATTCGAACCAGCCTTTTCCTCATGGATTCGAGGCAATGCTTGTCTGATGGATTCGAACATAGGCTTTGCCTATGGATTCGAACTAAGGATGGTCTACTCCATCTTTTGTTGACGATATCTTGAGCATACGAACTCGGATTAACTTGAAACTTGGATCGTTGGTTCCCACGGCTTTGCTTGACGTGCCTTATCAATTGTAGCCCGATCCGGATTCGAACAAATTTCGTCGATATCCATAGCGATCCTTGCGCGTAACCGATTTCCGAGACGATCTGTCACCGGTCTCTAGTCAAGTCCTTGGTGTCACGGCCTTGCCAAAAGGCGGGATAACATTTGCCCCCCAAAGTACGTCTTGTGTAAACATGACGTGCTTTGAAAAGTTGTAATCTCTCACTGGACGGCTATGACATGCTTTACCGAAAGTTGCATTCTGTATCGCAGTAATCGACCGTCGTATAATTGTGACTGGCTGTTAGGTTTTTGAGTCATGACGAGATGAACATTTGATCCCTGTAAATGATAAAGACCAAACATTAGTCAGAAATACGTGCATACGTGTATTATCTTGACTTTGGTTAACGTTGCGTGATCGCAAGTCGTTGTCAGTTCGGTTTGCTATCAAAATCTGCATCGGTCCTCTCCTGAACCGGTTTGAGACTCGAGTTAAAACATCGCTTTTATGATTGCCTATGATCATCCTCTTGTATTGATCCTCTCCTGAATCGGTACAAAGAGTGGACAAGCAATTTTTCATATTGAAACGATTCGTCCATTTGATCGGTGGTATTTGATGGATTCGAAGCTATGTTTCTTGATCCGCTTCGAGTTGATGGTTTCGAAGTAGGTACTTTGAATCGATGGTGCACAGTGACCCAGGTTCATCTTCTGTTGACTGCTTTGAATCGATGGTTCTTCGAATCAATACTGTGTGGATTCGAAGTTCTCTGAGTTGGTGGAGTCGAAGTCGTGAATGCTCGAACCGATGTCTTTTCGAAACGATGGTTCGTGGGGTTTGTGCTTGATGTTGTCTTGTATCGATGTTGCTGAGATGGATTCGATCGTGCAAGAAGATTCGCAGGAGATGGATTCGAAGTAGTGGGTTATAATCGATTCGAAGTCGCCGTAACGAATCGAGTCGATGCCCTTACCTGTTGAAGCCGGTCAGTTGTACCGGGAGGCGAATCGTCATATTTCTCCTATATATACCGGGGTCCTATTCATTTCTCACTTTTTTACCTTCGCTTTGATTTCCTGTATCTTCGAATCGATAAAAAACCTTGCAAACAAAGCCATTCGTTCTTCTTCGAATCAATCCAACCCTTTCCATTTTCAACTCATATTTAGGTAGGCGATTCGACTAAGTACCTTATGTCTTGGGCTCTGATGAATTTTCCTTATCTCACGCTCGTATCGATCTGGAGGGAGTCGAATCCAGGGATGAAAAGAGAGACAACTTTTTCGTATCGATCTTGAATAGTGTTTTTCGAATCGATCTCAGATGACCAGCTTTTCCGTGGTGCTTGCATCGATTCGTGGAGGTATGTCGATCGAATCGATTATAGGTAGTGAATTGATCGTATCGACCCGAAGTGATCGATATGAGAAGTTGTGGGATATTCGCCCACGATCGATTCGAAGATTATACCAATACAATCGATACGAGGATATGTTAGTTGATATGTTGTTTTTCCAGAGATCGATTCGAAAAGTGAACTTGTAGTGGATTCGAAAGTTTTTTCCTTCCACCATTCCAATTCGAACTATATCGATCCGAAGAGTATCGATTCGTTCAGGATCGATTCGAATGGTATCGATTCAAGCAGTATCGATTTGAATGGTATCGATTCGAACGCACACTTCTCAGATCGATTCGAAGCTTCATGGATTCGAACCTTGATCGATACTAACGAGCTCCCATGGATACGAGTACTTCATATAATTACTGCCATGACTCCGACGAGCTTCATCTTTGCATATTTGGACTAAGTTGTTGTGCATATTTGACTGCCTTTCGTAGCTCGTCGATGGAACCGTAACTTTGAAAAACCAATTTGAACTAAGCAATCATGAATTCTGGGCAATATGTTTTAAGACGGTCAGCGATGACGGTCATTTTAACCAACTTCATAATTTCCGAAGCTTGCATCTTGTCTTCAGTTTTGTTGAATCCGTTAAGTAACGCACAGCACTTGCACTACACGGCACGTTCATACACTTCACACTGGGGAATGCACGGGCTCTTTATGTACTTAACATTTCTTTATGATGAGTTAGTTAATTATGGAATCTTCGAGCTCCCAACAACAAGAGGTACAGAGCTCGACTCCTCTGGTGCTTGAGATTCCCGATATTCCTGCCGATGCGATCGATCCAGCTCCAGATGAATTGCCAGAGGTAATATTTATTGAGGACCCCGTTGACTCTGTCCAATCTAACATTTCCGAATCCTTATTGGGCCGAATTTGCTTGAAACATAACATATCTCTGGAAGATGTGTTATTACCCAGTGCCGCTGATAGACCGCACAATCCGCCTGAAGGATATACAGCTTTCTATCGTCATGCTTGTGCGGCCGGAACTCTCCCTCCTTTCAATCAATATATCAGAGGGATGCTATCATATTTAGTAATCGCTCCTTCACAACTTCATCCCAACGGGCACGCGTTGCTGAACAGTGCCTTTGTCATATTTATGGACTGTCTCTTTCGCCCGCCAAGGCCAACTGAGATTAGACATATATTTAACTTCAAGAGTAGGGGTGATAGTCCGTCTTTTACATTTCTGGAGGCAGTTAGGAATTGCCAAGTTGTAGTTGGAGCTTGGACCCGACTGAGTTATTTCAAGAACGAATGGTTCTATGTTCGATGCCCTCCGGGTTTTGCTAGGCGATGGTTGTCTAGACGTAAGCGCCGTAACCTATTCTCTTGACCGATAACTTTTTGGCGTTAGTATTGACATCTTATTTCTTTCACAGCCATTATCTCCAGACCCGATAGAGGGCACTTCAGGGGTATAGTCCGAAGTCTTCAAGAAGTTCCGAGTGAGCTAAGACATATCGACTCGGTGATGGATGACTATAACTTAAGGACTCTTGGTCTGATCGAAATCAATCAAAGTATAGCTATCGAAGGGTTGGCAAAGCCTGCCTCCAAGAAGGAGAACAAGAAGAAAACCAAGAAGAAAACGGCAAAGAAACCGCTCGGAATCACCATAACCGAAGCGAGTGACGAAGATAGAACCCATACAGATTCGGAGCCGATGGCTGATCTCTCGGGAAACTTTGAAGAATTGGGAGAAAAACGGAAAGGCAAGGCCGCCGTTTCCAAAAAACTTAAGTCCAAGGGGGGGAAATCTGTAGATGTGTTTCCTCCCGCTTCCGGAGTCATGATTTCTGAGGCCGCCCCTTCTCATTCGAGAGATTCTTTCAAAGGGCTTGACGATATTCCTATCCCAGATTATATATCGATTTCTCATAATCCTGGGTTGGAGGAATTTCAAGATGTCCTAAATATGAACGAGCCCTTTCCTTTAAGTGTGGTCAACACCTCCGGTCGGTTTGGGGGTTTACACATTTACACACACTTCCACAGCACTTCATGACTTTTGCATAGTAAGCATTGCTTTATCGGATCCTAACCCGTAATTCTTCTTTATCGCAGGTGAAATGTCAGGCAGAGGCTCCACTTTGGATAGGCTTCGGAACGTGCGCCAATCTTCTCCATTTTATGATTCCCGCAGGAGAGAGACAGATAGGGATCATGGGCGAGGCTATTCAAGTCAAGAACGTTATGATAGAGATAGAGATTACTCGCGTGGCCGTTCTGGCCATGATTACTCTGACAGAGACCGGGGATACCAGTACCGACCCCGATCTCGCTCTCCTCCGCCTCCTAGGGCCCCAGTTGATCTTCCTGGGCCTTCTCAACAGCAACAGCTGCCTTCTCAATCTTCTCGGCCTGATACTCAGCAGCCAAGAATGGAACCGACAACAGCCGCTATAATAGAACAAGCTCCGGCTGAGTTGACAAGTGAGGGAGCCATCAAACTTGCGCAAATGAAAAGAGATTTTCCTGAAATTTGTATGGATGCTTATGTCTTCCCTCCTAATCTTAAAAGAATTCCTCCGGATGCTGAGAACATTGCTCATAATTATATCCGTGACTTCTATGCTCAGTATAAGGAGTGGTACAAATCGGCAGCGAAAGCATCGAGGGTAGCTTTTGACCAGGCGAGGATCATTGAGGAACGTGATGCTGACATTGTTAAACAGAAACGTATTATTCAGGTTCTTCAATCCGAAATGGAGACGCTCCGGAAGTCAGAGCTTGAAGCACTTCAGAAACATGTGGACGCCGTGGCCAAACTGGCTAGGATGCAACAGGAACACTGCGCCACGGTAGAAGAGATGGGTCACCGCAACACCACCATTGCAGCTGAGCGAGACTTAGTCGTTAAAGAGCTGAACGAGCTCAAGGCCAAATTTGCTGAAATAATGAAGGAGAAGGACGATGCGAACACCACTGCCCAAGAGGCCTGCGACCAAGCTATATCTCTTAGAGCTGAACTTGCGGCGGTGGCGGCTAAGACTAAGTCTGCGGAAGCAGAAATTCAAGAAAAGATTTTGGAGGAGCGGTCCAGGATGGACGCCGAGTTCGATGATCTCTTGGTCACGTATAACGCTAATGTGCTGGAGCACAGAAATTTAGCATGGCTGGGAGATGACTCCATGATCCTGTACAACGCCTGGACCTGGCTGGTGGATGAGAAGAGAGCAGCGCATCCAGATGAAATACTTGACGACTTTGAGCTGGAGATGCGTTTGCTCACCGAGGATGAGAGGAAGGTCCTTCATGAGGCGATGATTTCTATGGCGAAAGAAAAGCTTGGTGTTCAATCTCTAGAGACAGGCGAAGGCTCGGGGATCGCGCATCACGAGGCAAGTGTTGAGGCTGTAATTCCAACATTGCCCGAAACCACTGGTGCGGTAGATCCCCAGTCTGTTCCTGCATATAATCCTGACCAACCGCTATTATCTTCCGCCGATGATTCTGCCCATGTTCCGGTCCAGACTAAGGAAGGTATTTGAATGCTTCCCGCATTTTAGTTGTGAAGAACCTTAAGCAACACACTTGGCTAACAATCTTCACTTTGTCGCATTTCAGTGACTGAAGTCGTTGTTTCTGCGCCTCTTGCACTATCAGTTCCATATCAAACACAAGGGGTTGTTTTTACTGAAGCCATCATGACTTCTACCTTGGTTGGCGAAGAGGGAGATGCAAACATGTTTTCTTTTAGCGCTCAAATGATTGAGGAGCTTCTTAATGAACCCATCAATCCCTCAGTTAATCCGTCCGATGCAATGAGTGGGGCTGCTCTGGCCGTTAGTTCGTCTATGCCAGCTACTGGTACATCCGGTGTGGCCCAAGCATCCCGCGAGGACGAAGTTCTTGCTGAGATTGACGCCGAGATGGCAGCAGGGACTGCTGGTATGAATCCGTCAGGGCCTGCCCCATTAATGGTGATCTCACCGGGCGGTACTGTAGTTATTGAAGCTGCTCCTGCCCCACTCCCTGTTACTGCTCCCATGCCTTCAACTCGTCCTCCGAGAAGAATTTCCGTCGCTTCAAGCTCTGAGGAAGACATTGATATTATGTCGCTGCCGGAGGACAAGCCTAAAAAGAGTAAGCGGTCGAGGGGAAAATCAGGCAGCGGATCTGGCGGAGCTACCCCAAAGAAGAAAATAAGGAAGAAGAAAGATTGAACTCTTTCTTTAATTTCCCGTTGCATGGGGTAACATTTTGTTGACTTTTCTGTAGCCGTGTATAGATGTGGATTCGGCTCCCACTAGTAGCAATTTTTTGAACCACTTTGTAATCAGATTCTTTTTGTTGATAGTGGAAATGAGAATGTATTCCCTTTTGTCTTCAACTTGTTATGTGTTATGGTTCTGGCCCCAGTATTGGGGATAAGTGTGGAGTTGACGTATGTTTATACTCCGCCTTGCACTCTGGGAGTACGGAGTTGAGTAATGTTTATACTCCAGCTCGTGCTCTCGGAGTTTGGAGTTTGTTGATATTTATACCCAGCTCGCGCTCTCGGAGTACTCTGGGGTTTTAGGAAAATGTTTATACTCTGCCTCGCACTCTGGGAGTACGGAGTTAAGTAAAAGTTTGTACCCAGCTCGCGCTCTCGGAGTACTCTGGGATTTAGGAAAATGTTTATACTCCGCCTCGCACTCTGGGAGTACGGAGTTAAGTAAAAGTTTGTACCCAGCTCGCGCTCTCGGAGTACTTTGGGATTTAAGAAAATGTTTATACTCTGCATTGCACTCTGGGAGTACGGAGTTAAGTAAAAGTTTGTACCCAGCTCGCGCTCTCGGAGTACTCTGGGATTTAGGAAAATGTTTATACTCCGCCTCGCACTCTGGGAGTACGGAGTTAAATGAAGGGTTGTCGTGTATCAACCCATTTCTGGCCTGATGTGATGGCTTGCCCCCGAGCTCGGGTTTCATTTAGTGAGTGGTTGATTGCTTCATAGCCACTCCCTACTTGAATAAATCCCATTGTGTGATGGAATTTAGCTCTTCGTGCATCGTGATGTTGTACATTGTATTTAATGAATCACAGCTCTGGTTCGAAGAGACGGCATTTTATCGCTGAAATAAGAAAACATGGCAAAGTCAGTTGTCTTATTACAAATTCTAATTTCGAAATGGAGAAACAAAATTTAAAATAGAATTTAAACTAAATAAATAAACATAGCCTGTTATTTAGAGTAGCGACGAAGACTTTCGCTATCCAAGGCCTTTGGTGAAGCTAGACCATCAGCGGTCGTTAACTCATATATACCATCCCCGAGCTCCTGCTTAATCTCGTGTGACCCCTTCCATGTTGGTTTCATGTGTGGGAATTCCGGGTATTCTTTTTTAATGACAATCTTATTGTTTTCAAAAGTTTTAAGTCGGTCCTCGGCATTGCGTAATCGGGCGACTCGATTTCGGCGTATGATTGTTCTCAAGTCAACCTGGTCGCCCTGGACGACTCCAACTCCGTTGACGGTAGGGAACTTTAAAGTTAAGCACCACGAGGCAATTACGGCTCTGAATTCAGCAAGGGCAGGTCGTCCTAAGAAAGCGTTGTATGGCGAGACTATGTTCAACACAACGAACTGTAATGTCCGAACTCTCCTATGTTCTCCGGCTCCCAACTCAACTGGTAACTCTACCACCCCAACAGGTATGGTAGCGCTGCCATTGAATCCATAGAGACGAGTTTGGCAGGGTTTTAGATCCCCTGCTTTCATCTTTATTTGATTAAAAGCATGTACAAATATGATATTCACAGAGCTCCCACAGTCAATCAGGATCCTCTTCATCCATATCGGACCTACTCGGGTTGATATCACAAGTGGGTCAGTAGTCGGTCTTCCGACATAATCAATATCGCTGTCTTGGAAAGTGATGTTGTTAGTTATCACTCTCTTTTGTTTGGTCGAAGGTTTATTATCCAAGTTATCATCATACTCGAAGTCTGTTCGTCTAGTTAAGTTGTTATATGATTTCATTTCCTCCCAGCTTCGAACCGCTGAATGAGGATTATCACTTACAACATTAATTACCAGTCTTCCTCCGACACGACCTGGTTCTTCCTGTCTTTGTGGATTCTGTACATGATTTTGATTTGAGGGGCCCGCCCCCTCAGAATGCGGTGCCTGCACAAACTGGTCTAACTTCCTCTCCCTGATCAACTTCTCAATGAGGTCCTACAAGTGTCGACATTCATTGGTGTTGTGGCCATAACTTTCGTGGAATCTACAGAACTTCCCCGTTTGAATCTGCCTCTCCGACGATTGCTTCGGAGCCGGCTTCTTGTATTGCATAGTATTGCAAGTCTGTAGGTACACATTTTCCAACGATGTATTCAACGGTGTGTAATTATCGAACATTGGAGCCTCACGCCGTGGGCCTCGATTTGAGTCTCTTTTCTTATCTTGACCACTGTTGCCTCTTGGCTGAGTTTGTTTATTCTGGATATTTAATTGAACTTTTCCGGAATTTTCACCGGACTATTTAACTGCTACATTGCTTTGTATTCCTTCACTTCCGGGATTCGCATCGTCCTGCTTCCTAGACTTTTTCGCGTCCTCTTGCCGTAAGAATTGAGCGGCTTTGGAGTAGAAACGGTCCAACGATGCGGGTGGTTTTCCAGCTAACCAGTTTCCTAACTCAGAATCGGGATCAATTCCCTTAGTCAATGCCATTAAAATCGAGTTATCGTTGGGATTACTAATCTCCACACATGCCGCATGGAATCTCTCCAAGTAACGCCTTAACGTTTCCCCACGAGCTTGGGTAACATTGGACAGGGTGTTAACATCTTTGGGTCTAGCGACATGCATGCGAAATTGTTCAACAAATTTTTTAGCTAACTGATCAAATGAAGAGATAGATCTAGGAGGTAATCTTGTAAACCACATTGTTGCAATTCCTCCTAGTGAGATGGGGAAACTTCGGCATTTCACTGCATCGTCGGCCCTTGCGGCGCTCATTGACCATTCATATTTTAAAATGTGTTGATTGGGATCAGAATTTCCTTCGTACATAGGGAGAGTTGGCATTCTGAATCGCCGAGGAGGTTCAGCGTATAGTATCTCGTCCGTGAAAGGAGTATGACTTCGAGAAATCCCCCAATCGTCATTGGTAAGACCTTGGCTTTCGCGGATCATCTGACGTATCATAGTCGAAATGTCAGACATTGCTACATTTTGAGCTTGCTGAGCTAAGGTGTGGTCGGGTTCCACAACGCGAGTTCGGACCGGGCGCTGTCGACGGTCCAAATTTCGCCTCCTTGGCTCGGCGTCTTCTGGGACGTATGGTTCAGGAGTACGCCCACGTTGCTGATTATTTGGCTCTGAAAGATTTCGGGTATCAACCCTCATTTCTATTGTGGCAGCTGCGGTGTGATTGTCCGCGGTATGCTGTGTAGTAGGGCATCCTTGTGTTGAGGGCCCGGCCTGAAAGCTGGTCGACGGTCCTACCCTCAACTGTCCAACAGTCAAGGCAGGTTGATATCCGGCCGTTTGTGCATGACTCCCGTATAATCGAGGATGGGTAGATCTGTGATAGTAGTCCGATGAGGCGGAACTTTCAGTAGATCATCGGGAGATATCATCCCGTCTGGACCTTCTGCGGCCTTGGCGGTTCAGTTGGTTTGTTAATTCGATATTAGCACGCAACTGTTCGGCCAATTGTTGTCGACTTTGAGTTAGCTCTTGGAGCAACATATGGAGCTCCTGTCTGGTGACTGGTCCAGACGGTTCTGAATGAGTGACGTTGTCTTGGTTGGATGGCTGCTGTTGAGCAGGATTCTGTCCATCCCTACCTTCTTGTCCAGCAACTATAGAAGTGGTTCTTGTGCTAACCATTTTGAATGATGAATCCTTTTCCTAGACTTTATGCAAATCTGAATAGAATGGAAGGATTATGAATTAGAGATCTGGATCTTCCTCTTGGATTTGGGCAATCCGGTATTGATGGTAGATCCAAGGAGCAGGAGAAAAAAGCTGGGTTTTTCTCAGTGAAAGCACCAAAGTGTTTGTACCAAAAATGGGCACAACACTCTTCGGAAGTTTTTGAAGAGATAAAAGTGAAGAATGAGAATTAAAACTGTGGATTATCTAACAAAAACTCCAAATAACAGAAAGTAAAGTGCAAAGACAAGCGATTTAGAGTGGTTCGGCGTTTTGCCTACGTCCACTATGAAGTTTGATGATTTTATTGCTCGATATTTGAAGATTACAGTAGTTTATAATGTAATACAACTGAATTTAAGTGCTAAGTCTCAATCTAAAGCAGCGGCGGTGTTCCGGAGTAGATCTGGCAGAATCTGGGCGCTCTTCAGTTCTTAGAATTATCCGACCCCTTTTCTGAATGACCAGGGGCTCTATTTATAGGTGTAGGAGGCTGATATTTCGCCTAAAATTCGGGGAGACCGCTTCTGGCACGTGAGGGGGCCCACATGGCTGAAATCTGGAGATCCGGGCCCACTTTGGGATCGATTCGACCCTTGGTTCGAATCGATCAAGAAATCATCCAATCGAGCTGAAATTTGGTGTGAACATTCTTCATCATGTACTTAAGCTTCTGTGAAAATTTCATGGCATTTGGACTTGTGGAACTCGAGTTATGATCGATTCAAGTTGAAGATTTTCGCTTTCTGGAGTCGCTCGAATCGATCCGTTCGAATCGATTCGTTCGAATCGATTCTCCTTCATGTGAAGACAACGGCGTGGTGCGCATACTTCGGGTCAATCCTCTTTTACCTCCGAGTTTTACTGAGTCGTACCCGAGGTATTAGTTGCGTGGACATTGTGGATTCGAAGTTATCGATTCGAAGACGTGCTTCCTTCGAATCGATTGGACCAACGTTAGTTCGAATCGATCAGGGTATGCCACTATTGATCGATTCGAACTTATTTCAACAGGGTGGACTCGAAGGCAGTTTATCGGATGGAGTCGAAGTGACTAGCCTTTGCAGATTCGAAGGAAGGGATGCTCAATGGATTCGAACTATCGGGTTCGCTTGATGGAGTCGAAGCAATTCTCCTTTGATCGATTCGAACCAGCCTTTTCCTCATGGATTCGAGGCAATGCTTGTCTGATGGATTCGAACTAAGGATGGTCTACTCCATCTTTTGTCGACGATATCTTGAGCATACGAACTCGGATTGACTTGAAACTTGGATCGTTGGTTCCCACGGCTTTGCTTGACGTGCCTTATCAATTGTAGCCCAATCCGGATTCGAACAAATTTCGTCGATATCCATAGCGATCCTTGCGCGTAACCGATTTCCGAGACGATCTGTCACCGGTCTCTAGTCAAGTCCTTGGTGTCACGGCCTTGCCAAAAGGCGGGATAACACATTTCTCTTGGAATACTCCTCAAGATAGATTGTCCTACACCATAACATCATTTGAAATGTTTATGCTAGCCTCTTCCTTGGACTTAACCTTAGGATTGACAGTTCAACTATATAACATTTCACTTCATAACCGCTCCGGAAACATAGAATTTGTATATTAGTTTTGAAGTGGTATTCGATAAGTAAAACACTTACCGATCCCTGTCTTTAAAAAGCCAAATCGAAGAATTTTCGGTGAACTCAATCCCTTTTCTTTCATAAGTAAGCAAAAGCTAGAGATGTTTCGTACCAATGCTCCTCCCCGGATGTTCTCATTGGTATGAAATCGCGAAGCATTTCGATACTTCTTAAGTCGTATTAGGTCAAGTTCGATAGTCAAATAATCGACTATCTAATCAAAAACAATTACTTATACAAATCAATATTTGTATACTTAACTCGTTTCTGACATTTCAACTTAACTATAACTAGTCCAAGAGTGAAGCCAGGTAAGTTAGAGCACTAGTTGCATCAAAGCCTTATCTAGACACTTCATTCTTGAATCTCATAAATAGATAAGTCTACCATGTCAGCTTTTAGTAAAGTACAATATCAATGATTTCCATAAGCAAGTAAGTAATCAACAAGATTAACACATTTTCAACATTCCTGACTTAACTATTCCTCGATTAGGAGAGAAACCAATAGGTTAGAGCAATATGGAAGGTGTCCATAATGTATTTCACGTGTCTCATCTTTGCAAGTATGTGCATTATCCAGAGACTACTATTCCTCCGACAGGGTTGGAAGATTTGGTAGTAGAGCCTAATTTGACTTTTGTTAGACAACCAGTTCGGGTTGTAGCGAGAGATGAGAAAAGATTGAGGAACAAGACAGTCAAGTTGATGAAAGTTCAGTGGAGTGACAACGAGAAGGACTGTACTTAGGAGAGAGAAGACAAGATTCGAAATACTTATCCTGATCTGCTTTGAGGGTATGTCTATATTAGATTTATATAGATAATTGCTAGTCAGGTAGGCTAGTATGGTTGCTAGAGTCATTACAGATGATTGCTATGTTTAGTATTTAGTCCTTACTGAATTTCAAGGACGAAATTCTTTAAGGAGGGGAGCCTGTAACACCTCTAATTTTAATAACATTATTTAGGAGATTTAATTAGATAAATTAAATAGAATAATGTAAATGTTAAGTGATAAGGGGTTTGATATTTGAAAATAAACTTAGATGCCGAGCTTATTAAATTAAATGGCTTAAGAATGGTTTATAAGCTAATTGAATTACACAAGGGTATATTGGCAATTAGCCGCACATAACCCCTTACCCTTATATATATTTCTATCCCTATATCATTCACGTCATTTTGCAAAAACAAAATAAAACGCAAACTAATAGAGGAGCTAGCCATTAACAAATAAAGAAAAGAGGAATTCAATCAAGCTAAGGAATTGAAGAAGGGGAATCAATCTCAATCTCAATCTCAATCCAATCTCCTTATCTTAATCAAAGTGAATAATAATTTATTCCATCTCTATTTTGTTTTATGATCATATGTTATCGGATTTAAGACCAAATTCGTTTTTATGATGATTTGGATGATGATGATATGCTTGAATTATAATTTGTTTGATTTAAACAAGATTGTTTAAATGGGGATTTATGCGGTTTTAGGGCAAAACCGATTGAAATTGATTTTTGAATGCCATGGAAAAATTATATGTTATGTAAAACATGATTTTGGAGCTGGGTTTTAATTTTGAATATTTTCCAAGCTATGGAAAGATTATTATGAATTTTCAAAGGAAAATATGATAAAATTGGATTTAAATTTAATTTTGATTATTTCAGGAAGAAATTGGGTTTGAAATTTTTGTATGTTAGATAACATGTTAAAAGTGAATTTCTGTGATTTTTGAGGATTTTTCCTAAGTGATTTGCTATGGAAATTAAATTATTTTAGAAGAAGAGCTTATTTGCAATATTGGTTTTGCTTAATAGAAGGGCTTATTTGTTAAATTAATCTTGATTTAGATTTGGAATTAAGTGGCAGTTATTTTTGTAAAGAATTTGAAAAGTTGAGGCAACCTATCATATGCTTACACATAGGCAGGTTAGTTAGAAAGGGTTTGCTTTAATTGGCATTAAATCAGGTTTACCCAGAAAAGTGGGTTCCACCTCTATTTAGAAGCACCTTTCGACTCCAATGCTTCCGCTTCAACTCAGTCGAAACCCACCCAGGCCTAAACCGATACATAAGGTATCACTTGGATGGCACGTAGTGGATTGGAGAAAGGCGGAAGGCATGGTGTCGAAAGCATTGCTTCCGATGGGGTCGATACCTTTGTTTGTTTTAAAAAGTTAAGCATCTTGCTTTGTTTTACCAAAGCTTTTGATGTAGTCGAAACATATTTTTTCGAAAGGAGTTTTCTAAATAGCTTTCGAAAGGGGTTCCCAACCTATGTTTTAAAGTTTGAGCTTTCGATTGTGTTCCTTTGTTTTAAAATAAGGCTTTCAAAAATGATGGTTTCGACCTGGTCAAAACCATGCTGCCGTTTGTGTATCTTTCTAAGGTATTAAAGTCATAAATGCTTACGAAGGGTGCCTTTGTTTTAGGCTTATGCTAAGCCACTTCCTAAATGCTTTCGAAAGGGTCCAAGGGTTTCGAAGGCAATGGTCTCAAAAGGGGGTTTCGATGATATCCTTCAGTGTTTTGCTTAAATGATTTGAAGCTTTCGAAAGGTTGGTGCCGATACCACCAAGTTTTCCCCAATACTTTTATATGATAAAGAATGGTTTCGAAAGAGATACTTTCGTTTATAGTCACTTTGACCCAAATGATACTTTTATATATAAACCCAATGGTTTAGAAAGAGGGACTTTCAATGGTTTTGGAAGGGATACTTCCAATGGTTTCAAAGCTATGCTTCTAAGAGTTAATTAGTAATACTTTATTACATTCGAAAGGTTTCGAAAGAGAGGTTTTAAAGTGTTTCGAAAGGAAGGGGCCTAATGTTTTGAAAAGAGATTTATATGCTTTCAAAGGAGGTTATCCAGTGAGGTCGAAAGCAAAGTTTTGAAGATTTCGAAAGCCTTAGTTTTTCAAAACAAATAACCCAATCTCATTTTAAAGGAAAAACCATGGCTAAGTAAAGGAATTTTGAAATGGTTTAAGAATAAGCTTTCCTTGATAAAATATTAGGTTAAAAGAATTAACCATGTTTTATATGAAAATAATTTCAAGGATATTAAACCCACAGGAGTGGTATTGTTATGGTATTATGTTCACTTCTTCATTATACACACACACACACATTCACAATGTAATGAACCCATAACAGAATTTGGGGAAGGGTGGAATAACCAGCTAGGTTGATCCAGTAGTGAATATAAATTAAATTAATTAAAGATATTGGCAAGGGCCAATAGGTTCATAGTTGGCTCGTGAAAACTATGTATAAATGAAGATGTCAGGAAGACAGGTTCATAGTTAGCCAATGAAAACTATGATTTGATATTGGTAGGGGCCAATAGGTTTGTAGTTAGCCCATGAAAACCATATCTGGATTAAGATATCGATAGATGTCAATAGGTTCCTAGTCAGCCCATAAAAACTAGGATAAGAAGAAAGATATTGGAGTTACCAATAGGTTCAGGGAGAACCCATGAAACAATAAAGATATTGGCAGAGGCCAATAGGTTCTTTGTGATCCTATGAAAACTATGAAATAGGACAAGGAGTCCATAAACATTTAATCGGTTATTAGTTAGCCCATGAAAACTATTAGATTAAAAGTAACCCTAGAAGCTATAACTGAGACAAATAGTCAAAATAAATGGGGATGGGTAATGCATAATTAATTTACTTATTTTGCATATCATCATATTATTTTGAGATGTTTTAACCATTGTGGATGCAGGAGCACGATATATGGTTTTATAAAGGTTTTATGATACTAGTAAGGGGAAACCCGTTCCGCTAAGTGGCGTGGTCTCACTAGATATCTAAATGGTTTGAGATGGTAGATTATTATTCATACCAGGCTTTATGTCTGACTCGAAGTTTATGTTTTCCCCTTAAACTCTCGGGCACTCAATTGATTTTGAGTAGTTTGAGAGTTGAGGTTTTCAGGCACCTTTTTAGACGAATAAGCTTCCGGAGATGTGCAGGAGGCATGATAGCTACTTAGAGTTCTCTTTTATTTTGATTCCGCTGTTATGTTATTGTAAAGGTAAAGTTGTTATATTGCCAATATAAACTCTGATCATCCAAGGGGGCATCTTCACATGTCGCTCTTGGCTTATGTTGTAACAAATATATTTTCTCTGAACGTGGTTAACGATTGTGGGATTATGTGATGAATTTTAAATGTTTTGAAATGGAATGTGGAACTTATTTGATGTTTTTAATGTTTTTTCCATATTCATGTGTTTCTGTGCATCAATGTATCTAACATTACCGTAGTTGGTCGTCGTGGATTAATAACTATGGATGACTGCAGCATCCGTAGCTGTTAGTTTTGGGCCTCCAAGTAGGGAATGTTACACTAAATATTATATTTCTTCCATTAGTAAATGATAAAAATGATATCAATGCTTCAATGTTTCTTTTGATATCTAATATTGATATTCATTATTTAATACTTTAAGGAAACAAAGGGTAATACATGATTTCCCTAATATTTCCTTGAAACTAACTGTAGATCTTAAAAATGTTATATAATTTGGCTAAATTTATTACTCCCCTTTAAATTGCCATTTCCATCCCCGCTAAAATTAAAAAGTAATGTTTCTTAAAATGCCTCTGTACATTTATATATATAAGATAGGGCTTTTATGGTAATGGTTACCAGTATCATTTTGCAAATACCATTACCGTACCGTTTTTACTTGTAAGCTAATTTTTTTACTATTCCCGATTTGCTGGTATACTGTAATCGGTAGTCGTTACACCGGTAATGGTAAATTATCATTTTTCTAAAAAAAAATAAGTAACTTGACATGCTTTTGCACTATAATGGTGCTTCATTATAAAATTTATAGTGTTACTTAGTAAAAGACATCAATAAGAAATAAAATAAGTGTAGTTAGCATTATTTTATCTAAATTACTAATCTAAATTTAATCACTTGCTTGTTTTAAATGCCTATAATAAATCATATAACATGAATATCTATATGTTATAAATTGGCTGGTAAATTTACCACTACTGCTAGTTTTGTAAAAATATTACCGATGATTTACCGCAAAAAACGACAAATTTACCATTACCATACCGATTAAACTGGTATACCAATTTCACTCAAAAATGATAACCGATTGACTAGTAACGGTATGGTAATGGTATGGTAATGGTAAATTTATTGTTACCGTAACATCCTTAATATAAGATGTTTTCTTCCATCCTAATCCTAAATGTCATTAGTAAAGTATTGAACATTCCATCCATGTTCGCATGTAATCTTTTTTAATGAAACTCAATAGAATAAAATTTCAATCTAATTCAACAAATTCCAAATATAGATTAACCAATTTCAAGAGAATCAAAATCATTTTAAATCCAAAACCTAAATGAAGCATTTTTATACTTGATATAACTTTTGATTTCTGCTTGATGTTCATTTTGACAAAGATTTAGTGGGAAAAGTTATAGATAAATGTTAACTTCAATTTCCATAATTGAAAAAGAAAGAAATCATGGAGGAGAAATTGAAAAATTATTTATATTTTTCGATCTTCTTCCAGTTTATTTTTTTAGAAAATGGTGGCATACTTAAATAAGAAGGGATCGTCTAATGAATTTGGATAAGCTGCTGGAGACCCTTAGGGCAATCCTTCCCTTTTTTTGGTTTTCCAAAAGGTTGTTTCTTTATCTTTTCATATAGTTCATAATTTTAAGACAATAATAGAAAAATAGTTTACTTAATTATCACAAGCCACATTTCCTGGTCATCGGCAATATAATATTAGTATAAGATTTGGACCTGTAAAGTTTGATTAAATGAAGAACCAATGGAAAAACTCATTGTTCCATTTATTGATCATTGGCCATCTTGTATTATTTTTATATCCGTAGTTAAGAGAATTTTAAATTTATTACTATGGAATAGTTTTCCATTGGATCTTTAATTGTTAAGTTGTTGTCAGGAAGGGCGGACAGCACCTTCAACGGTTATGTTCGTTCAATTACCTACATTCTAAAATTCATGTCTTCCGCCTTTATTCAATTAATTGAATTTGTTGGTTTATATATAAGCTAAAAGCCTGTCTAAAAAATTATTCTAGACTTAATCCCGGTGGTTGGACAGGTGGTGATCGGACGTGTATCAAGATGCATGGCCTTTCTCTTCAACCCAAGAGAAAATATTTGGATACCTGAAGGGCTCAACCTTGGAATGACATGGAATTTCGAATATTTCGTATTTAAATATTTGAATTATCCAAATACTTGAATTATTTAAATATTTGAATCTTGAATTTAATATGATTAAATTGATTTAATAACCATGTTAACCCACTTTTAATTAATAACTAATAAAGAAAAAATGTAGGATCGTTTTCACCCTAGAGGGAGGGTGAATAGGGTGATACTAAAACTTAATACGAAAATAAAAATAATAATAGAAAGTAATGCAGTAGAGATCACACACAGTTTTACCCAGCTTCGACAATAACCTGCCTACGTGCTGCCCCCAAGGTTTCTACTAGACATTAAGTAGTCAGACTTTTACAAACACATGTAAACTTACGACACCCGCTAACTTGACTAACCTAACTCTAAGCTCAAAACCTTGCCACAACTCAGCCACTGAGTTGCGAATTCTCGAACTACAGAACCGTAGTTCGTAAACCTAGTTAAACTAGAGTATGATTTAAAATTAAAATAAATACACAACCCTAATCACTTTTTTTCGGCCTAAATAAATAATAAAAGGAAATAAACGTATATGGCCTACTTAAAAAATTGTCTCCCTTTTATTTTGCTTCTGGTTCGACCATGTTATCTCGTTTCTTCGTGATTTTGGAGTTAGGGTTTTTCAATTTGAAGCCACCGCCTTGAAATAGAAATTCGAATTGTATGCTCGTATGCTTTCGTTCCTCAATACGATTACAGCTACTTCATCAATCTGTGTTCTTCGATTTGCTTTGCGGCTGCTTCAAGATCGAGTTCGAATTGAATAATATTGGTATGTGATTTTATATTTTATTTCTCTGTTGATTTGCTTGAACTTGAACTCAATTTTTTGTGCCGATGATGATATAGGTTTATTTGTAGGGATGAAAACCCTATATTTTCGTTTCGTATATTTGAGTTTGAATATTTCATGATTTTGGCACTTGCGCTGATTTTTGATCGAATGAACACTGTGATCTCTAACTTGTTCATTGTTGAATTTGCTTGAATTTCTTTGAGTCGGTTCCATTCTGTGCTCCTCTGACTTCGGCATTTTTAATTTTACGATAATCGATACTATTTCGCATCGGTCATGCATGGCTCTGTTCGTATCGATGTTTGCATTCTACTTTGTATCAATGGTTGGAGGCCGCCTTCGTATCGATGCTTCATGTTGCTTTCTTCGTATCGATCGGTGGTTGTTGTTGTTCGTATCGATGGTGAGAGATCGATACGAGATGGATAAAGGGAGACCGATATGAAATGGACATTTGTTGATGGATATGAAGTGTTGTTAACATGATCGATACAAAGTAGCTTCATTTTGATGGATACGAAGGAATTTAGTAGGCGATGTATATGAACTGAATCTCTCTTAGGGAATGGATACGAAATTGGATGGATACGAATAGAGTTGGATTTCTCAACCTTGATCGATCAATATCTTAAGAATACGAACTCCGATTGACTTGAAATTTGGAACGTTGGCATTCATAGCTTTGCTTGTCGTGTCATATCAATTGTAGCTCGATCCAGACTCGGGAAAATTTTACCAGTATCCATAGTGATCCTATGTATAACCAATCTCCAGGACGAACTGTCCTTGGTTTCTAGTCAAGTTCTTGGTGTCACGGCTTTGCCAAAAGGCGGGATAACAATTATTATTAAACAAAAATCATATACTAGTATATTCTACAAAAACTTGTTTTTGAAATTTGTTTACAACAACAAATAGTTTGAAGAAATATCGATAGCGTGACCGAAATTTATTTTATCGATAAACGTCATCAAAACGTGTGAAATTATCATCTCAGGGCACCGTCTTGAATTGTGATGAAACCAGTGCTATTGTGATCGGAATAATGAGGTGATGCACACCGACGAGTTTCGTAGCGATTCGACGTACTGTGCGGTCGTACGAGCTCGAAACATGTTGCGATTTATTTTAGAAATTAAATATAATATATATTATTATATATAGACCCTAAACATTTACTTTTCCCTCTCCTTTTATTTTCTATCTTCCTTAGTCTCCTCCTTCTGTGGAAAATAGCACAGCCACCACCTAAAGTTAATTCAATCAAGAGCTATAATTAACGAGGGAGGTCGACGTTGGATCTGTTGAGATCGTGGTGAAGAGGGCTTCACATCCATAGTCTCGATGATGGTTGTAGTGACACTTGGCCAATGTCGATAGTTCGATCGATAACTAGGGTTAGGAATAGTCAGAGCTTGGGGCGTCGATTGAGGAAACAGAGAGTGGCATTGTGTTTCTCTTTTGGAGACAAGTTGGTGGTGGTTGTTTGGGGTGGTGTAGCACGGTCTTAGGCATGGCGACATTTGTAGTCGAAGATTGGGAGGCATCAGGTCGCGATTTGATTCGAAGGGCCGGAGGTGAAGTTTTTGAGTCCATCACGAAGCGCACACAAAGAGAAGTTCATCGGAGCCGATGGTGGTCGATTTTTTCGACCTTAGCCCAAGGTAGGCTAAAGGGAAGTGCACGATAATAGGTTGTGCATGTGTATCACTATACATGGCCCGTGCAATTCGTATTTGGGGAAGAAAGAGGATGAGGATTATTGAGGTAATTAGTAGATTAATTGTGATTAATTATATTAATTAATCTCGGTTCGTATTTAATTCGTATACTTTGTATACGAGGTCCAATTGAGACACCGTCTTCGTGTTGCACTCATAGTAAGATTATCCACATTTTGGTTTGGCTTGAGTTGGATGAGTTAACTCACCATATAATTCATATATGTTGTTATATATTTGTTATTGTTGAGACACCGTCTTCGTGTTGCACTCTTCGTGTTGCATCCCTCCTTGCTTCATAATGCATGTGACACCATTATATGTAGTATAATCTTTCTTACAACCCTTTAACAAATGTATCGTGGCCAATACTTGTTGTTTGCATGTTTGATAATGTTATATGTGAAGTGAAAGTGTGTGTGTGGATGGTTGAAGCAAAATAGTCGCTATAAACATAGTTTGAAATCCCTTGTATTTAACATATGTTAAATTGGTTAAAATGTGAATATATTATGATATGATATAATTTGGTGTGTTTGACATAAAGGAATTTGTTTGGAAAGTTATAAAAATTATGAATGGAATTTTAAAGATAATAACTAATATGGAATCTTTTTACAAAAAGATAGAAAAAGTAAAATTTTAACTTTTAAACTAGAAGGGGTTTATAGTAACAATGTTTTAGTAACATCTGCTTTTAACTTCTTTGATTGTATTTTAAAGTAATTATATTTTGTTAAGTGATTTGTGAAAATGCTTATACCATCATCATAAGTATATGAATACTTTTGAAGTATAGAAATGAGTATAAATGAATAGTAAATACGTGAATAGTAAAATACATGAATAGTAAATACGTGAATAGTAAAATACAAGTATATATCTTTTATAAAGGGAAACTAAATCTATATACAAGTTTAAATAAGTTAAATTTTAATTAATAAAAGAATATTAATTAATAAAGGAGTATTAATTAGTAAGGGATGTTTTAATTAATTAGGAGTTTAATTAGTTGGGAGTTTAATCAATTAGAAATTTCGATTAATAAAAGAAGTTTTATTAGGTAAAAAGGAGTTTTACTAATAAAAATAGTTTAATTAATAAAGGATTAATTAAATAAAAAGAGGATTAAAATTCGTTTACGTGACTCAATTGTGCTTTGTGTGTGTTGATCGTGTTTTGTGTGTTTACTTGTGTATGGAAAGTATCTATTCGTTTACTTAGCACTAAAGCTGACAAATTAGACTTGTTTTTATTTATAAGAGTTTAGAATGATGATTCTAACAGGATGTAGAAGTAAGTATGCTCTAACCTATCGGGCTTTAATCTTGACCGAGCGATAGCGAAAGCTGAGAAGGTTGGAAACATGATAAGAATGTGACCACATGTGATCGTTTCGTTGTTGTTGAATACGACCAAATTAACTTAGGGAATATTTAGAAGAAACACAAGGATTATATGATATGTTTATTCACTCGGCGATGATATAACATATATACAAACTCGTTTTGCTCTTCTAGGACAAATGATAAGGAAATCCATCCGGATAGGAGATGATCTCCACCCTTATGTATTGTTTGTTTATTTTTTAAAGAACCAAGGTTGAGTTAATCGAAAATATATCAACTGGTTTTGGAGCGCTCGGTAAGCGAGGAGTGTACTTATATGAGATGACTCGAAATCGTAACCATTTTAAAACCATACACGTGATCTTTGCTTTGAAAGAGGTTTCTGATATGTTTGAGATGCTGGAATCCATGTAGAGATTCGAGATCTGTTCGAGATGCTCGAACCCATGTAAAGGTTCGTGATCTGTTCGAGATGCTGAAATCCATTTGGGGATTCATTATCTGTTCAAGTTGTGGCTCATGTGTTGAGATGGTAAATGTGACTTCACCATTAGAAAATGACTAAAGATCAAGTAGGATGCTTAATCCCGGGTTTATCTAACCCATAAGGGTATATAAACACCATATCCAGAAGTACTTTCAATATGTTGCGTGCGAGAGTTGTTGATACTTGGTTCCACGTGGTTCACAAAAGTGTTCAGGCATTGGGCCTGTTGTGTATACCTTATGGTATATTCTATCTAGAGATATACGATGCTCAAAAGGTATTTTCTGATCCTTATCATGGAGAACTGCTTCAGTTTTTAAGCTGGAGGCGTCTTCGTGGAAAATCCATATGCGAACGCACCTTAGCGGTTTTGATTGCACTTCGTTATTGTTGTGGTGTGATTAATGTAAGCATTATAGCTATTTGTTGATTTATATTCTTCACCGTAGACATTATCTATTATATCGTAATATGTACTTATTAGATGGTTGGTTCTTTTAAGGGGATAACTGTTACGACGGTCTCAAAAGGTGTTGTTATATGTCACACGTATTTCTTGAGTTTTTTACATCAGACTTTAATCTAATCCATGGTTTTATTTTTCTCTTATTTCCATGGATGCTCTTTCAAGCAGTCTAAGAAATTCAGGATTTTGTTGTTTACATTGATGTTCATTGGAGCTCTTGGAGAGGAGTTGGATGTTTAACTACTGTAGTATTATTATTTCTACTACATTAACTTCTGTATATACCTTCAATTGTAAGGACATGCTGCTATAACTGTCCAAGTTGGTGATAGTACTCCGATTAGTAACTCTGAAATGTTGTGTATATTAGAGTAGCTCTATGTGTTATCTATCGATATTATATGTTATCATTCCGCATGTGAGATTCTGATGTTTTTATTCTCCTCTTTTTTGTTCCTTTTGTTTTCTTCTTTTTCTTTACCCTAACGTTCTGTCTTTCCGACACTTGGATGTTCATTCGATGAATACTGTAGATGTATTAATATCGACATTCAGGAGTCGAAAAGACGTTCATTACATCTGGTACCAGAGCTAAAGGTTAAGTGAGAACCTTGGCTTTGGTTGGATATAATTAAGAGATAGGGTAATGGAATGCCCTATTATGAGTTGAATGTATTATATATATGAGAGCGCATATGTATTTGATATATATTAGTAATATATAAGTATAAGTTGATAGTGTAGTTAATTTTATAGGGAGAAATGGTGTCTATTTATCCATCATTTATTAGCTTAATCATTCTCGGCCACTTTATGAGCATTGATTATTGTTTGTTTGTTGTTGTTTTGTGTTTAACCAGTTTATAAGTAATTTAACCTTTTACTACATGGGTTGAGTAATTTAACCTTTTACTATAAGTTAATAGTATTATTTGAAAGTATTTACGAATAGAAATATTTTAAAAAGAATTTTAAAGGAGATAAAAAGTACTGAACTCACTTCTGTCACTGGATAATAATTCCCGTGATGATTGCAACATCATCGACATTCATTTTCGAGTTTCAAAGTGGGGGATACTACTATAGTAGTTTTCTATAAAGTTGTTTTGGTAAAATATAGTTTAATTTAATCCCAAAAGTATGATTTGATATCCAAAAGATATATGTATATATTATTATTTCAAATGATTTAAAATGAAATCCGGTGTTTAGTTCCAAAGTTATATTTGAGGGAAATTTGATACTGAATAAAAGTTGAATTTTTATAAATATTAATTTGAAAAGATAATAAGTTAAAACAAGATTAAAATTTATTGAACATCCTAGAAAAATAAAATAAAGATGAATGTTTTTTGTATGCTCTTAGTATGTAATAGAGTATTATACGATTATGGACTTAAGTCCAGAAATGTTTTATAATAAAATTATGTTAATGAAATGTTTTATAAGTGAAGATAAGTCTTTATAACATGTTTATAAACTTAAGTAATGTTTTATGAAATGTTTTATAAATGAATTTAGTCTTAAATGAGAAATGATTTTTGTGTAAATAAATGTGATTTAAAATGTAAAGTAATTGGCGTAATTAAGAAACCAATGGGATAAAGTATGTAAGTTGTATGTAAGCTATTTTATTCGCATGATAGTTCTTCATCTAGAATTCGAATACATGATTTTTAGGTGGTTTACACCTGTCCGATCGAGGATTTTTCACTAGATTCTTGACGGCATACACTTGATATGGATTCTTGATATTATTTTGAGGTTTTCTATCATAGTATATGGCTATGTAAGGAGAACAAAGGTTCTAATCAAAGAACTTGATTGGAGTCCGCACTAAAGGGGTTAAGTGATCTATACTAGTTTGGAAGTGAAATCTATGTGATCGAGCAAATGATCAGATTGATATTGCGTATGGATGACATATGTACATCTTACAGGCTTTGGTATAATTGAATGCTATGTTTTGTTAGCTTATGAAAAGTATGGGGATGCTTTTCGAATTGTTTAAGGTAGCATGAATAATCGACTAAGTAATAACCTAAGGCCGTTGAGGCATAAGGTACGCTTAGTAGATCGTTTATCGTCCTTGTGCGATAAGAGGATTTATGAACCTAGGCAAACTGGAGCTGTATTTGCTAGTGATTGTGAGTACTGTTAAGTAGTGTTATGTGATTATTTCTTTTGGTTACTTGTGTTGGAATTTCGAGGACGAAATATTCTAAGTGGGGGAGAATATAACAACCCAGAATTTCGAACACTTCGTATTTAAATATCTGAACTATCTAAATATTTGAATCTTGGAACTAATGTGATTAAATTGATTTAATAACCTTGTTAAACCCTTTTTAATTAATAACTAATAAAGGAAAACTTTTTTTTGAAATTTGTTTACGGAAATAAATAGTTCGAAGAAATATCGATAATGTGACCGAAAATTGTTTTATCGATAAACAACATCAAAATACGTGAAATTATCATCTCGGGGCAGTTTTTGGATTGTGATGGAACTAGTGCCATCAGACTAGAATAATGAGGTGATACGTGCCGACAAGTTTCGTAGCGATCTGACGTCCTGTGTGATTGTATGAGCTCGAAACGTGTTGCAATTTATTTTAGAAATTAAATATAATATATATTATTATATATACCCTAAAATTTTACTTTTCCCTCTCTCTTTTATTTTCCATCTTCCTTAGCCTCCTCCTATAAAAAAAATTAACACAGCCGCCACCTAAAATTAATTAAATCGAGAACTACATTCAACGAGGAAGGCCGATGTTGGATCCATTAATATCATGGTGAGGAGGGCTTCACATCCACAATCTCGATGATGGTTGCGATGACACTTGGCCGACGTTGATAGTTTGGCTGAGAACTAGAGTTAGGGATAGTCGGAGCTTGGGGCATTGATTGAGGAAACAGAGAGTAGAGTTATGTTTCTCTTGAGGAGATGAGTTGATGGTGGTTGTTTGGGGTGGTGCGGCATGGTCTTGGACATCGCGACATTTGTAGTCGAAGATACAGAGGTGTTAGGTTGCGATTTGATTCGAAGAGCCCAACATGAAGTCTTAGGGTTCATCGCTGAGTGCGCCCGAAGAGAAGTTCGTCGAAGGTGGTGTGGTCAATTTCTTTGACTGTAGCTCGAGTTAGGGTGGAGGAAAATGCATGATAATGGGTTGTGCAAGTGTATCATTGTGCATGGCCTGTGTAATTCGAATTTGGGGAAGAAAGAGGATGGGGATTATTGAGGTAATTAGTATATTAATTGTGATTGAATATATTAATTAATCTTAATTCATGTTTAATTCGCATCTTTTGCATATGAGTTCCAATCGAGACGCTGTCTTCACCGTTGCACGCGTAGTGAGATTATCTACGTCTTGATTTGGCTTGGGCTTGAGAGGGTTAACTCATCATTTAATTCATATATGTTGTGTATATATTTGTTGTTGTTGAAAATATAAGTTAAAATAGAGAACAATGCAAGTTATTACTTTTGCACACCTCCTTGCTTTGGAAAGCAAGTCACAACATTATATGTAGTATAATCTCTCCAACAACCATCTAAAACATGTATCGTGGCCAAAACTTGTTTACATGTTTGATAATTTATATGTGAAGTTGAAGCGTGTATGAATGGTTGAAACGAAATAGTCGCTATAAACGCATTTTGAAATCTTTTGTATTTTACATATGTTAAATTAGTTAAAACATGACTATACTATGGTATGATACATTTTGGTGTGTTTGACATAAAGGAATTGGTTTGGAAAGTTATAGAAATTGTGAATGTAAGTTGTAAAATTTAGAAGCGAAATGGTCGCTATGGATGCACTTTGAAAATGCCTTGTGTTTGGCGATTTTTAAAGTCAGATTTGAAAGACAACCTAAGGGCTTCTTTTCATTTTTAATAAGTACTATAAGTGTACTTATTAATGGAAAAATATCAAAGTTTAAATATATAATGACTCAACTTTTCGAACCTCAAATGTTGATACTAAATACATCCATAGTATTCTTTTGTCGAACACCCAAGTGCCAGAAAGACAGAAAGCTAGGGTAAAATTAAAAAACAGAATTAAACAAGAAAGGGAGAACACAACATCAGAATCACATAACAGAATGATAATATATAATATCAAAAGAACAATACAAGGGTTTACTCTGAATATAGAAATTTCAAAGTTACAAAACCTAAGTATTATCATCAACCTGGATAGTTATAACTGCCCATCCTCATAATGTTGATATATACAATACATTAATGCAGCGAAAATAAAAATATTACGGTAGGTAAACATCTAGCTCATCTCTATAAGCTCCAAAGCGTCCAAAGCTTAATCCAAAAATATATACAGGCAGACCCGAGCATTATAAGAAAATAACTAGATCAATCCGGTAAACCAGCATGAGAAACTCAAGAAATATGTAACACATTACAGTAACCATTGAGACCGTATGAATTACCATAACGATTTTCCTCTCAAATGAAACCAACCATCCGACGAGTGAATATATCGATATAATAGATAATGTCTAAGGTGTAGAAAATATATCATAAAATAGCCACTATGTGTACGATAATGTGACCGAAAATTGTTTTATCGATAAACAACATCAAAAAACGTGAAATTATCATCTCGGGGCAGTTTTTGGATTGTGATGGAACTAGTGCCATCAGACTAGAATAATGAGGTGATACGTGCCGACAAGTTTCGTAGCGATCTAACGTCCTGTGTGATTGTATGAGCTCGAAACGTGTTGCAATTTATTTTAGAAATTAAATATAATATATATTATTATATATACCCTAAAAATATACTTTTCCCTCTCTCTTTTACTTTCCATCTTCCTTAGCCTCCTCCTATAAAAAATATTAACACGGCCGCCACCTAAAATTAATTAAATCGAGAACTACATTCAACGAGGAAGGCCGATGTTGGATCCATTAATATCATGGTGAGGAGGGCTTCACATCCACAATCTCGATGATGGTTGCGATGACACTTGGCCGACGTTGATAGTTTGGCTGAGAACTAGAATTAGGGATAGTCGGAGCTTGGGGCATTGATTGAGGAAACAGAGAGTAGAGTTATGTTTCTCTTGAGGAGATGAGTTGATGGTGGTTGTTTGGGGTGGTGCGGCATGGTCTTGGACATCACGACATTTGTAGTCGAAGATACAGAGGTGTTAGGTTGCGATTTGATTCGAAGAGCCCAACATGAAGTCTTAGGGTTCATCGCTGAGTGCGCCCGAAGAGAAGTTCGTCGAAGGTGGTGTGGTCAATTTCTTTGACGGTAGCTTGAGTTAGGGTGGAGGAAAATGCATGATAATGGGTTGTGCATGTGTATCATTGTGCATGGCCTGTGTAATTCGAATTTGGGGAAGAAAGAGGATGGGGATTATTGAGGTAAGTAGTATATTAATTGTGATTGAATATATTAATTAATCTTAATTCATGTTTAATTCGCATCTTTTGCATATGAGTTCTAATCGAGACGCTGTCTTCACCGTTGCACGCGTAGTGAGATTATCTACGTCTTGATTTGGCTTGGGCTTGAGAGGGTTAACTCATCATTTAATTCATATATGTTGTGTATATATTTGTTGTTGTTGAAAATATAAGTTAAAATAGAGAACAATGCAAGTTATTACTTTTGCACACCTCCTTGCTTTGGAAAGCAAGTCACAACATTATATGTAGTATAATCTCTCCAACAACCCTCTAAAACATGTATCGTGGCCAAAAATTGTTTACATGTTTGATAATTTATATGTGAAGTTGAAGTGTGTATGAATGGTTGAAACGAAATAGTCGCTATAAACGCATTTTGAAATCTTTTGTATTTGACATATGTTAAATTAGTTAAAACATGACTATACTATGGTATGATATATTTTGGTGTGTTTGACATAAAGGAATTGGTTTGGAAAGTTATAGAAATTGTGAATGTAAGTTGTAAAATTTAGAAGCGAAATGGTCGCTATGGATGCACTTTGAAAATGCCTTGTGTTTGGCGATTTTTAAAGTCAGATTTGAAAGACAACCTAAGGGCTTCTTTTCATTTTTAATAAGTACTATAAGTGTACTTATTAATGGAAAAATATCAAAGTTTAACTATATAATAACTCAACTTTTCGAACCTCAAATGTTGATACTAAATACATCCATAGTATTCTTGTATCGAACACCCAAGTGCCGGAAAGACAGAAAGTTAGGGTAAAATTAAAAAACAGAATTAAACAAGAAAAGGAGAACACAACATCAGAATCTCATAACAGAATGATAATATATAATATCAAAAGAACAATACAAGGGTTTACTCTGAATATAGAAATTTCAAAGTTACAAAACCTAAGTATTATCATCAACCTGGATAGTTATAACTGCCCATCCTCATAATGTTGATATATACAATACATTAATACAGCGAAAATAAAAATATTACGGTAGGTAAACATCTAGCTCATCTCTATAAGCTCCAAAGCGTCCAAAGCTTAATCCAAAAATATATACAGGCAGACCCGAGCATTATAAGAAAATAACTGGATCAATCCGGTAAACCAGCATGAGAAACTCAAGAAATATGTAACACATAACAGTAACCATTGAGACCGTATGAATTACCATAACGATTTTCCTCTCAAATGAAACCAACCATCCGACGAGTGAATATATCGATATAATAGATAATGTCTAAGGTGTAGAAAATATATCATAAAATAGCCACTATGTGTACGATATAATAGTAATAGGTATACAATCAATATGGCGAAGGCATGTTCGCACAATGGACTTTTCCAGTGGAGACGCTTTCAGTAAACTGAAGCAGATCTCCATGACAAGGACCAGAAACTACCTTCCGGGCACCGTATATCTCTAGATAAAATATACCATAATTTAAACGCGGCTAGCTCATCGTCAGAACGTTGTATGAACAGTGTGGAACCAAGTACCATCAACTTCCGCTAGCATCATCTATAAGCATCTCTAGATAATGAGTTGATATACACTCAAAGGTTTGCTAAACCCAAGATTTTGCATCCCACTCTGTGTTTAACCATTCCCAATGTCGAGGTCAAGTTCAGCAGCTCTCATATGAGTCTTCATCACTCCAACAGAACACGAATCTCCAAATGGATTCCATTATCTTGAAAAAACCACAAATCGCTACATGGATTCGAGCATCTTGAACAAATCTCGAATCTCCATATAGGTTCCCACATAAGTCCTCTGACAAATGCTAATGTTGTCCTCTCCCTTGGAATGCTCCTCATGATAGACAGTCCCATACGATAACATCGTTCGAAATATTAACGCTGACCTCTCCCTTGAACTTAACCTTAGGATTGATAGTTCAACTCTATAACATTTCACTTCACAACCGCTTCCCAAACATAGAACTCATATACTTGTTTTGAAGTGGTATTCGATAAGTAAAACACTTACCAATCCCGGTCTCTTCAAAGCCAATTCGATGATTTTTTGGTTAACTTAATCTCAGTTCTTTCCGAAGTAAGCAAAAACTAGAGACGTTTCGTACTAATGCTCCTCCCCGGGGGTTCTCATTGGTATGAAATCGCGAAGCCTTTCAATTCTTCTTAATCCATATTAGGTCAAGTTTGATAGTCGACTAATCGACTATCTAGTCAAAAAAAATTACTTATACAAATCAATATTCATATACTTAACTCGTTTCTGACATTCCAACTTAATTATTCCTCGTTCAAGAGTGAAGCCTGGTAAGTTAAAGCACGAGTTGCATCAAAGCCTAAACTAGACACTTCATTCTTGAATCTCAAAATAGACAAGCCTATCTCGTCGACTTTTAGTGTTAAGTGTAATATCAATGATTTCCATAAGCAAGTAAGCATCAACAAGATTAACACGTTTACGACATTCCTGGCGTAACTATTCCTTGGCCAAGAGGGGAGCCAGTAGGTTAGAGCTTTATTGCTCATATCTCTGCTCGAACATCAATCTTAACCCTCATGGATAGATAAGCCTACTTTGTTAGCTTTTATTGTTAAGCATAATTAAGTACCTTTCAAACGATTAATCATTTTTGCATTAAGCAATTTCCAACCCCTTTATAAATCTTTTATTTGTACTTTAAAACCCTTTTTTAAACCGATTTATATGTATAGTAATTTATTTATAAAATTAGATATTAAATAAACCATTTTTAGAAGATATTTATTACATAAGATATAAAATAATCAACATATTTTTTTAAGACTATATATACATAAAAATTATTTAAAAGTACTTATAACACTTGTATTGGTTTTAAAACATTTACTCAAAATATTACTTGAAAATAACAAGTTTATAAAATCCTTTAAAACTTGGAAAAAAGGTTTTCATTATAAAAACTTCTTCTTTAAAAATTCACAACTAATTCTTAAAAATTCTTAAATATCTCAAACTACTTGTGAAATACTCTAATGTGAGTTAGTAAATACTTGTAAAAAAATAAAATAAAATACTTAAATTTAAATATCTTTTCAAACATTTAAAGTCCAAAAATCAAGCTAAAGAGGACAGTTTTGCACAAGTGAAGTTTTGACCACATTTCAAAATGTTACTTAACTTTTTACTATCCAAACTTTTTTTGGAAGAAATCTTACATATAAAACATAATAAATATAACAAGAAACCTTAAGGATCTCTCTACAAAGTTCCATAGAAATATCAAAAAACAAGGCAATTCCTAAGTGCATCCACAACGAATATCGCTATAAGTGCACTTTCAAATCCACATCCAATCTAAACCAAAGTTCTTATGCAACCTATGTGCTTTGTTTCAAGGCCTTGCTATAGGTTGTACAAGTCCATTCAAGTCTGTTCATATGGATTACATATGCCATTTTCTTTCAAAGCAAGAACCAAAACCATTGTTTCAACATATGTCAACATCAATTCAACCAATTTAAACACAATCAAACACAACAATATATACTCTATATTTTTATTCAAGGTGGCGAGTTAACTCACCATTAACCCAATGAATAACCCAGATTCGGGTATCCAAGTCCAACCCCACCATTGCAACTACCATTCCTTCCTTGCTTTGCACTTGCTTTTGCCCCTCCAAACCCCTCTTATTTCTCATGGCCTCCTGATGTAGGGTGAGTGTGCCTTTCATTCTTCCAAAACAAACTAGCTATAAGTTGTTGTAATGTTTTCCCAAGGCTCCACTCAAAATTTTGTTTTCATTCTTCCAAAACAAACTAGCTATATGGATTCGAGCATCTCGAACAGATCTTGAATCTCTACATAGATTCATACATAAGTCCTTCGGCGAATGTTAACACTGTCATTTTGTTTGTACCAAAAATGGGCACAACACTCTTCGGAAGTTTTTGAAGAGATAAAAGTGAAGAATGAGAATTAAAACTGTGGATTATCTAACAAAAACTCCAAATAACAGAAAGTAAATTGCAAAGACAAGCGATTTAGAGTGGTTCGACGTTTTGCCTACGTCCACTATGAAGTTTGATGATTTTATTGCTCGATATTTGAAGATTACAGTAGTTTATAATGTAATACAACTGAATTTAAGTGCTAAGTCTCAATCTAAAGCAGCGGCGGTGTTCCGGAGTAGATCTGGCAGAATCTGGGCGCTCTTCAGTTCTTAGAATTATCCGACCCCTTTTCTGAATGACCAGGGGCTCTATTTATAGGTGTAGGAGGCTGATATTTCGCCTAAAATTCGGGGAGACCGCTTCTGGCACGTGAGGGGGCCCACATGGTCGAAATCTGGAGATCCGGGCCCACTTTGGGATCGATTCGACCCTTGGTTCGAATCGATCAAGAAATCATCCAATCGAGCTGAAATTTGGTGTGAACATTCTTCATCATGTACTTAAGCTTCTGTGAAAATTTCATGGCATTTGGACTTGTGGAACTCGAGTTATGATCGATTCAAGTTGAAGATTTTCGCTTTCTGGAGTCGCTCGAATCGATCCGTTCGAATCCATTCTCCTTCACGTGAAGACAACGGCGTGGTGCGCATACTTCGGGTCAATCCTCTTTTACCTTCGAGTTTTACTGAGTCGTACCCGAGGTATTAGTTGCATGGACATTGTGGATTCGAAGTTATCGATTCGAAGACGTGCTTCCTTTGAATCGATTGGACCAACGTTAGTTCGAATCGATCAGGGTATGCCACTATTGATCGATTCGAACTTATTTCAACAGGGTGGACTCGTAGGCAGTTTATCGGATGGAGTCGAAGCGACTAGCCTTTGCGGATTCGAAGGAAGGGATGCTCAATGGATTCGAACTATCGGGTTCGCTTGATGGAGTCGAAGCAATTCTCCTTTGATCGATTCGAACCAGCCTTTTCCTCATGGATTCGAGGCAATGCTTGTCTGATGGATTCGAACATAGGCTTCGCCTATGGATTCGAACTAAGGATGGTCTACTCCATCTTTTGTCGACGATATCTTGAGCATACGAACTCGGATTGACTTGAAACTTGGATCGTTGGTTCCCACGGCTTTGCTTGACGTGCCTTATCAATTGTAGCCCGATCCGGATTCGAAAAAATTTCGTCGATATCCATAGCGATCCTTGCGCGTAACCGATTTCCGAGACGATCTGTCACCGGTCTCTAGTCAAGTCCTTGGTGTCACGGCCTTGCCAAAAGGCGGGATAACATTTGCCCCCCAAAGTACGTCTTGTGTAAACATGACGTGCTTTGAAAAGTTGTAATCTCTCACTGGACGGCTATGACATGCTTTACCGAAAGTTGCATTCTGTATCGCAGTAATCGACCGTTGTATAATTGTGACTGGCTGTTAGGTTTTTGAGTCATGACGAGATGAACATTTGATCCCTGTAAATGATAAAGACCAAACATTAGTCAGAAATACGTGCATACGTGTATTATCTTGACTTTGGTTAACGTTGCGTGATCGCAAGTCGTTGTCAGTTCGGTTTGCTATCGAAATCTGCATCGGTCCTCTCCTGAACCGGTTTGAGACTCGAGTTAAAACATCGCTTTTATGATTGCCTATGATCATCCTCTTGTATTGATCCTCTCCTGAATCGGTACAAAGAGTGGACAAGCAATTTTTCATATTGAAACGATTCGTCCATTTGATCGGTGGTATTTGATGGATTCGAAGCTATGTTTCTTGATCCGCTTCGAGTTGATGGTTTCGAAGTAGGTACTTTGAATCGATGGTGCACAGTGACCCAGGTTCATCTTCTGTTGACTGCTTTGAATCGATGGTTCTTCGAATCAATACTGTGTGGATTCGAAGTTCTCTGAGTTGGTGGAGTCGAAGTCGTGAATGCTCGAACCGATGTCTTTTCGAAACGATGGTTCGTGGGGTTTGTGCTTCGAGTCGATGTTGTCTTGTATCGATGTTGCTGAGATGGATTCGATCGTGCAAGAAGATTCGCAGGAGATGGATTCGAAGTAGTGGGTTATAATCGATTCGAAGTCGCCGTAACGAATCGAGTCGATGCCCTTACCTGTTGAAGCCGGTCAGTTGTACCGGGAGGCGAATCGTCATATTTCTCCTATATATACCGGGGTCCTATTCATTTCTCACTTTTTTACCTTCGCTTTGATTTCCTGTATCTTCGAATCGATAAAAAACCTTGCAAACAAAGCCATTCGTTCTTCTTCGAATCAATCCAACCCTTTCCATTTTCAACTCATATTTAGGTAGGCGATTCGACTAAGTACCTTATGTCTTGGGCTCTGATGAATTTTCCTTATCTCACGCTCGTATCGATCTGGAGGGAGTCGAATCCAGGGATGAAAAGAGAGACAACTTTTTCGTATCGATCTTGAATAGTGTTTTTCGAATCGATCTCAGATGACCAGCTTTTCCGTGGTGCTTGCATCGATTCGTGGAGGTATGTCGATCGAATCGATTATAGGTAGTGAATTGATCGTATCGACCCGAAGTGATCGATATGAGAAGTTGTGGGATATTCGCCCACGATCGATTCGAAGATTATACCAATACAATCGATACGAGGATACGTTAGTTGATATGTTGTTTTTCCAGAGATCGATTCGAAAAGTGAACTTGTAGTGGATTCGAAAGTTTTTGCCTTCCACCGTTCAAATTCGAACTATATCGATCCGAAGAGTATCGATTCGTTCAGGATCGATTCGAACGGTATCGATTCAAGCAGTATCGATTTGAATGGTATCGATTCGAACGCACACTTCTCAGATCGATTCGAAGCTTCATGGATTCGAACCTTGATCGATACTAACGAGCTCCCATGGATACGAGTACTTCATATAATTACTGCCATGACTCCGACGAGCTTCATCTTTGCATATTTGGACTAAGTTGTTGTGCATATTTGACTGCCTTTCGTAGCTCGTCGATGGAACCGTAACTTTGAAAAACCAATTTGAACTAAGCAATCATGAATTCTGGGCAATATGTTTTAAGACGGTCAGCGATGACGGTCATTTTAACCAACTTCATAATTTCCGAAGCTTGCATCTTGTCTTCAGTTTTGTTGAATCCGTTAAGTAACGCACAGCACTTGCACTACACGGCACGTTCATACACTTCACACTGGGGAATGCACGGGCTCTTTATGTACTTAACATTTCTTTATGATGAGTTAGTCAATTATGGAATCTTCGAGCTCCCAACAACAAGAGGTACAGAGCTCGACTCCTCCGGTGCTTGAGATTCCCGATATTCCTGCCGATGCGATCGATCCAGCTCCAGATGAATTGCCAGAGGCAATATTTATTGAGGACCCCGTTGACTCTATCCAATCTAACATTTCCGAATCCTTATTGGGCCGAATTTGCTTGAAACATAACATATCTCTGGACGATGTGTTATTATCCAGTGCCGCTGATAGACCGCACAATCCGCCCGAAGGATATACAGCTTTCTATCGTCATGCTTGTGCGGCCGGAACTCTCCCTCCTTTCAATCAATATATCAAAGGGATGCTATCATATTTAGGAATCGCTCCTTCACAACTTCATCCCAACGGGCACGCGTTGCTGAACAGTGCCTTTGTCATATTTATGGACTGTCTCTTTCGCCCACCAAGGCCAACTGAGATTAGACATATATTTAACTTCAAGAGTAGGGGTGATAGTCCGTCTTTTACATTTCTGGAGGCAGTTAGGAATTGCCAAGTTGTAGTTGGAGCTTGGACCCGACTGAGTTATTTCAAGAACGAATGGTTCTATGTTCGATGCCCTCCGGGTTTTGCTAGGCGATGGTTGTCTAGACGTAAGCGCCATAACCTGTTATCTTGACCGATAACTTTTTGCCATTAGTATTGACATCTTATTTCTTTCACAGCCATTATCTCCAGACCCGATGGAGGGCACTTCAGGGGTATAGTCCGAAGTCTTCAAGAAGTTCCGAGTGAGCTAAGACATATCGACTCGGTGATGGATGACTATAACTTAAGGACTCTTGGTTTGATCGAAATCAATCAAAGTATAGCTATCGAAGGGTTGGCAAAGCCTGCCTCCAAGAAGGAGAACAAGAAGAAAACCAAGAAGAAAACGGCAAAGAAACCGCTCGGAATCACCATAACCGAAGCGAGTGATGAAGATAGAACCCATACAGATTCGGAACCGATGGCTGATCTCTTGGGAAACTTTGAAGAATTGGGAGAAAATCGGAAAGGCAAGGCCGCCGTTTCCAAAAAACTTAAGTCCAAGGGGAGGAAATCTGTAGATGTGTTTCCTCCCGCTTCCGGAGTCATGATTTCTGAGGCCGCCCCTTCTCATTCGAGAGATTCTTTCAAAGGGCTTGACGATATTCCTATCCCAGATTATATATCGATTTCTCATAATCCTGGGTTGGAGGAATTTCAAGATGTCCTAAATATGAACATTCCCTTTGCTTTAAGTGTGGTCAACATCTCCGATCGGTTTGGGGGTTTACACATTTACACACACTTCCACAGCACTTCATGACTTTTGCATAGTAAGCATTGCTTTATCGGATCCTAACCCGTAATTCTTCTTTATCACAGGTGAAATGTCAGGCAAAGGCTCCACTTTGGATAGGCTCCGGAACGTGCGCCAATCTTCTCCATTTTATGATTCCCGTAGGAGAGAGACAGATAGGGATCATGGGCGAGGCTATTCAAGTCAAGAACGTTATGATAGAGATAGAGATTACTCGCGTGGCCGTTCTGGCCATGATTACTCTGACAGAGACCGGGGATACCAGTACCGACCCCGATCTCGCTCTCCTCCGCCTCCTAGGGCCCCAGTTGATCTTCCCGAGCCTTCTCAACAGCAACAGCCGCCTTCTCAATCTTCTCGGCCTGATACTCAGCAGCCAAGAATGGAACCGACAACAGCCGCTATAATAGAACAAGCTCCGGCTGAGTTGACAAGTGAGGGAGCCATCAAACTTGCACAAATGAAAAGAGATTTTCCTGAAATTTGTATGGATGCTTATGTCTTCCCTCCTAATCTTAAAAGAATTCCTCCGGATGCTGAGAACATTGCTCATAATTATATCTGTGACTTCTATGCTCAGTATAAGGAGTGGTACAAAGCGGCAGTGAAAGCATCGAGGGTAGCTTTTGACCGGGCGAGGATCATTGAGGAACGTGATGCTGACATTGTTAAACAGAAACGTATTATTCAGGTTCTTCAATCCGAAATGGAGACGCTCCGGAAGTCAGAGCATGAAGCACTTCAGAAACATGAGGACACCGTGGCCAAACTGGCTAGGATGCAACAGGAACACTGCGCCACGGTAGAAGAGATGGGTCACCGCAACACCACCATTGCAGCTGAGCGAGACTTAGTCGTTAAAGAGCTGAACGAGCTCAAGGCCAAATTTGCTGAAATGGTGAAGGAGAAGGACGATGCGAACACCACTGCCCAAGAGGCCTGCGACCAAGCTGTATCTCTTAGAGCTGAACTTGCGGCGGTGGCGGCTAAGACTAAGTCTGCGGAAGCAGAAATTCAAGAAAAGATTTTGGAGGAGCGGTCCAGGATGGACGCCGAGTTCGATGATCTCTTGGTCACGTATAATGCCAATGTGCTGGAGCACAGAAATTTAGCGTGGCTGGGAGATGACTCCATGATCCTGTACAACGCCTGGACCCGGCTGGTGGATGAGAAGAGAGCAGCGCATCCAGATGAAATACTTGACGACTTTGAGCTGGAGATGCGTTTTCTCACCGAGGATGAGAGGAAGGTCCTTCATGAGGCGGTGATTTCTATGGCGAAAGAAAAGCTTGGTGTTCAATCTCTAGAGACAGGCGAAGGCTCAGGGATCGCGCATCACGAGGCAAGTGTTGAGGCTGTAATTCCAACATTGCCTGAAACCACTGGTGCGGTAGATCCCCAGTCTGTTCCTGCATATAATCCTGACCAACCGCTATTATCTTCCGCCGATGATTCTGCCCATGTTCCGGTCCAGACTAAGGAAGGTATTTGAACGCTTCCCGCATTTTAGTTGTGAAGAACCTTAAGCAACACACTTGGCTAACAATCTTCACTTTGTCGCATTTCAGTGACTGAAGTCGTTGTTTCTGCGCCTCTTGCACTATCAGTTCCATATCAAACACAAGGGGTTGTTTTTACTGAAGCCATCATGACTTCTACCTTGGTTGGCGAAGAGGGAGATGCAAACATGTTTTCTTTTAGCGCTCAAATGATTGAGGAGCTTCTTAATGAACCCATCAATCCCTCAGTTAATCCGTCCGATGCAATGAGTGGGGCTGCTCTGGCCGTTAGTTCGTCTATGCCAGCTACTGGTACATCCGGTGTGGCCCAAGCATCCCGCGAGGACGAAGTTCTTGCTGAGATTGACGCCGAGATGGCAGCAGGGACTGCTGGTATGAATCCGTCAGGGCCTGCCCCATTAATGGTGATCTCACCGGGCGGTACTGTAGTTATTGAAGCTGCTCCTGCCCCACTCCCTGTTACTGCTCCCATGCCTTCAACTCGTCCTCCGAGAAGAATTTCCGTCGCTTCAAGCTCTGAGGAAGACATTGATATTATGTCGCTGCCGGAGGACAAGCCTAAAAAGAGTAAGCGGTCGAGGGGAAAATCAGGCAGCGGATCTGGCGGAGCTACCCCAAAGAAGAAAATAAGGAAGAAGAAAGATTGAACTCTTTCTTTAATTTCCCGTTGCATGGGGTAACATTTTGTTGACTTTTCTGTAGCCGTGTATAGATGTGGATTCGACTCCCACTAGTAGCAATTTTTTGAACCACTTTGTAATCAGATTCTTTTTGTTGATAGTGGAAATGAGAATGTATTCCCTTTTGTCTTCAACTTGTTATGTGTTATGGTTCTGCCCCCAGTATTGGGGATAAGTGTGGAGTTGACGTATGTTTATACTCCGCCTTGCACTCTGGGAGTACGGAGTTGAGTAATGTTTATACTCCAGCTCGCGCTCTCGGAGTCTGGAGTTCGTTGATATTTATACCCAGCTCGCGCTCTCGGAGTACTCTGGGGTTTTAGGAAAATGTTTATACTCTGCCTCACACTCTGGGAGTACGGAGTTAAGTAAAAGTTTGTACCCAGCTCGCGCTCTCGGAGTACTCTGGGATTTAGGAAAATGTTTATACTCCACCTCGCACTCTGGGAGTACGGAGTTAAGTAAAAGTTTGTACCCAGCTCGCGCTCTCGGAGTACTCTGGGATTTAGGAAAATGTTTATACTCCGCCTCGCACTCTGGGAGTACGGATTTAAGTAAAAGTTTGTACCCAGCTCGCGCTCTCGGAGTACTCTGGGATTTAGGAAAATGTTTATACTCCGCCTCGCACTCTGGGAGTACGGAGTTAAATGAAGGGTTGTCGTGTATCAACCCATTTCTGGCCTGATGTGATGGCCGTCCCCCGAGCTCGGGTTTCATTTAGTGAGTGGTTGATTGCTTCATAGCCACTCCCTACTTGAATAAATCCCATTGTGTGATGGAATTTAGCTCTTCGTGCATCGTGATGTTGTACATTGTATTTAATGAATCACAGCTCTGGTTCGAAGAGACGGCATGTTATCGCTGAAATAAGAAAACATGGCAAAGTCAGTTGCCTTATTACAAATTCTAATTTCGAAATGCAGAAACAAAATTTAAAATAGAATTTAAACTAAATAAATAAACATAGCCTGTTATTTGGAGTAGCGACGAAGACTTTCGCTATCCAAGGCCTTTGGTGAAGCTAGACCATCAGCGGTCGTTAACTCATATATACCATCCCCGAGCTCCTGCTTAATCTCGTGTGACCCCTTCCATGTTGGTTTCATGTGTGGGAATTCCGGGTATTCTTTTTTAATGACAATCTTATTGTTTTCAAAAGTTTTAAGTCGGTCCTCGGCATTGCGTAATCGGGCGACTCGATTTCGGCGTATGATTATTCTCAAGTCAACCTGGTCGCCCTGGACGACTCCAACTCCGTTGACGGTAGGGAACTTTAAAGTTAAGCACCACGAGGCAATTACGGCTCTGAATTCAGCAAGGGCAGGTCGTCCTAAGAAAGCGTTGTATGGCGAGACTATGTTCAACACAGCGAACTGTAATGTCCGAACTCTCATATGTTCTCCGGCTCCCAACTCAACTAGTAACTCTACCATCCCAACAGGTATGGTAGCGCTGCCATTGAATCCATAGAGACGAGTTTGGCAGGGTTTTAGATCCCCTGCTTTCATCTTTATTTGATTAAAAGCATGTACAAATATGATATTCACAGAGCTCCCACAGTCAATCAGGATCCTCTTCATCCATATCGGACCTACTCGGGTTGATATCACAAGTGGGTCAGTAGTCGGTCTTCCGACATAATCAATATCGATGTCTTGGAAAGTGATGTTGTTAGTTATCACTCTCTTTCGTTTGGTCGAAGGTTTATTATCCAAGTTATCATCATACTCGAAGTCTGTTCGTCTAGTTAAGTTGTTATATGATTTCATTTCCTCCCAGCTTCGAACCGCTGAATGAGGATTATCACTTACAACATTAATTACCAGTCTTCCTCCGACACGACCTGGTTCTTCCTGTCTTTCTGGATTCTGTACATGATTTTGATTTGAGGGGCCCGCCCCCTCAAAATGCGGTGCCCGCACAAACTGGTCTAACTTCCTCTCCCTGATCAACTTCTCAATGAGGTCCTGCAAGTGTCGACATTCATTGGTGTTGTGGCCATAACTTTCGTGGAATCTACAGAACTTCCCCGTTTGAATCTGCCTCTCCGACGATTGCTTCGGAGCCGGCTTCTTGTATTGCATAGTATTGCAAGTCTGTAGGTACACATTTTCCAACGATGTATTCAACGGTGTGTAATTATCGAACATTGGAGCCTCACGCCGTGGGCCTCGATTTGAGTCTCTTTTCTTATCTTGACCATTGTTGCCTCTTGGCTGAGTTTGTTTATTCTGGATATTTAATTGAACTTTTCCGGAATTTTCACCGGACTATTTAACTGCTACATTGCTTTGTATTCCTTCACTTCCGGGCTTCGCATCGTCCTGCTTCCTAGACTGTTTCGCGTCCTCTTGCCGTAAGAATTGAGCGGCTTTGGAGTAGAAACGGTCCAACGATGCGGGTGGTTTTCCAGCTAACCAGTTTCCAAACTCAGAATCGGGATCGATTCCCTTAGTCAATGCCATTAAAATCGAGTTATCGTTGGGATTACTAATCTCCACACATGCCGCATGGAATCTCTCCAAGTAACGCCTTAACGTTTCCCCATGAGCTTGGGTAACATTGGACAGGGTGTTAACATCTTTGGGTCTAGCGACATGCATGCGAAATTGTTCAACAAATTTTTTAGCCAACTGATCAAATGAAGAGATAGATCTAGGAGGTAATCTTGTAAACCACATTGTTGCAATTCCTCCTAGTGAGATGGGGAAACTTCGGCATTTCACTGCATCGTCGGCCCTTGCGGCGCTCATTGACCATTCATATTTTAAAATGTGTTGATTGGGATCAGAATTTCCTTCGTACATAGGGAGAGTTGGCATTCTGAATCGCCGAGGAGGTTCAGCGTATAGTATCTCCACCATGAAAGGAGTATGACTTCGAGAAATCCCCCAATCGTCATTGGTAAGACCTTGGCTTTCGCGGATCATCTGACGTATCATAGTCGAAATGTCAGACATTGCTACATTTTGAGCTTGCTGAGCTAAGGTGTGGTCGGGTTCCACAGCGCGAGTTCGGACCGGGCGCTGTCGACGGTCCAAATTTCACCTCCTTGGCTCAGCGTCTTTTGGGACGTATGGTTCAGGAGTACGCCCACGTTGCTGATTATTTGGCTCTGAAAGATTTCGGGTATCAACCCTCGTTTCTATTGTGGCAGCTGCGGCGTGATTGTCCGCGGTATGCTGTGTAGTAGGGCCTCCTTGTGTTGAGGGCCCGACCTGAAAGCTGGTCGACGGTCCTACCCTCAACTGTCCAACAGTCAAGGCAGGTTGATATCCGGCCGTTTGTGCATGACTCCCGTCTAATCGAGGATGGGTAGATCTGTGATAGTAGTCCGATGAGGCGGAACTTTCAGTAGATGATCGGGAGATATCATCCCGTCTGGACCTTCTGCGGCCTTGGCGGTTCAGTTGGTTTGTTAATTCGATATTAGCACGCAACTGTTCGGCCAATTGTTGCCGACTTTGAGTTAGCTCTTGGAGCAACATATGGAGCTCCTGTCTGGTGACTGGTCCAGACGGTTCTGAATGAGCGACGTTGTCTTGGTTGGATGGCTGCTGTTGAGCAGGATTCTGTCCATCCCTACCTTCTTGTCCAGCAACTGTAGAAGTGGTTCTTGTGCTAACCATTTTGAATGATGAATCCTTTTCCTAGGATTTATGCAAATCTGAATAGAATGGAAGGATTATGAATTAGAGAGCTGGATCTTCCTCTTGGATTTGTGCAATTCGGTATTGATGGTAGATCCAAGGAGCAGGAGAAAAAAGCTGGTTTTTTCTCAGTGAAAGCACCAAAGTGTTTGTACCAAAAATGGGCACAACACTCTTCGGAAGTTTTTGAAGAGATAAAAGTGAAGAATGAGAATTAAAACTGTGGATTATCTAACAAAAACTCCAAATAACAGAAAGTAAATTGCAAAGACAAGCGATTTAGAGTGGTTCGGCGTTTTGCCTACGTCCACTATGAAGTTTGATGATTTTATTGCTCGATATTTGAAGATTACAGTAGTTTATAATGTAATACAACTGAATTTAAGTGCTAAGTCTCAATCTAAAGCAGCGGCGGTGTTCCGGAGTAGATCTGGCAGAATCTGGGCGCTCTTCAGTTCTTAGAATTATCCGACCCCTTTTCTGAATGACCAGGGCTCTATTTATAGGTGTAGGAGGCTGATATTTCACCTAAAATTCGGGGAGACCGCTTCTGGCACGTGAGGGGGCCCACATGGCCGAAATCTGGAGATCCGGGCCCACTTTGGGATCGATTCGACCCTTGGTTTGAATCGATCAAGAAATCATCCAATCGAGCTGAAATTTGGTGTGAACATTCTTCATCATGTACTTAAGCTTCTGTGAAAATTTCATGGCATTTGGACTTGTGGAACTCGAGTTATGATCGATTCAAGTTGAAGATTTTCGCTTTCTGGAGTCGCTCGAATCAATCCGTTCGAATCGATTCGTTCGAATCGATTCTCCTTCACGTGAAACAACGACGTGGTGCGCATACTTCGGGTCAATCCTCTTTTACCTCCGAGTTTTACTGAGTCATACCCAAGGTATTAGTTGCGTGGACATTGTGGATTCGAAGTTATCGATTCGAAGACGTGCTTCCTTCGAATCGATTGGACCAACGTTAGTTCGAATCGATCAGGGTATGCCACTATTGATTGATTCGAACTTATTTCAACAGGGTGGACTCGAAGGCAATTTATCGGATGGAGTCGAAGCGACTAGCCTTTGCGGATTCGAAGGAAGGGATTCTCAATGGATTCGAACTATCAGGTTCGCTTGATGGAGTCGAAGCAATTCTCCTTTGATCGATTCGAACCAGCCTTTTCCTCATGGATTCGAGGCAATGCTTGTCTGATGGATTCGAACTAAGGATGGTCTACTCCATCTTTTGTCGATATCTTGAGCATACGAACTCGGATTGACTTGAAACTTGGATCGTTGGTTCCCACGGCTTTGCTTGACGTGCCTTATCAATTGTAGCCCGATCCGGATTCGAACAAATTTCGTCGATATCCATAGCGATCCTTGCGCGTAACCGATTTCCGAGACGATCTGTCACCGGTCTCTAGTCCAGTCCTTGGTGTCACGGCCTTGCCAAAAGGCGGGATAACACATTTCTCTTGGAATACTCCTCAAGATAGACTGTCCTACACCATAACATCATTTGAAATGTTAATGCTAGCCTCTTCCTTGGACTTAACCTTAGGATTGACAGTTCAACTATATAACATTTCACTTCATAACCGCTCCGGAAACATAGAATTTGTATATTAGTTTTGAAGTGGTATTCGATAAGTAAAACACTTACCGATCCCTGTCTTTAAAAAGCCAAATCGAAGAATTTTCGGTGAACTCAATCCCTTTTCTTTCATAAGTAAGCAAAAGCTAGAGATGTTTCGTACCAATGCTCCTCCCCGGATGTTCTCATTGGTATGAAATCGCGAAGCATTTCGATACTTCTTAAGTCGTATTAGGTCAAGTTCGATAGTCAAATAATCGACTATCTAATCAAAAACAATTACTTATACAAATCAATATTTGTATACTTAACTCGTTTCTGACATTCCAACTTAACTATTCCTAGTCCAAGAGTGAAGCCAGGTAAGTTAGAGCACTAGTTGCATCAAAGCCTTATCTAGACACTTCATTCTTGAATCTCATAAATAGATAAGTCTACCATGTCAGCTTTTAGTAAAGTACAATATCAATGATTTCCATAAGCAAGTAAGTAATCAACAAGATTAACACATTTTCAACATTCCTGACTTAACTATTCCTCGATTAGGAGAGAAACCAATAGGTTAGAGCAATATGGAAGGTGTCCATAATGTATTTCACATGTCTCATCTTTGCAAGTATGTGCATTATCCAGAGACTACTATTCCTCCGACAGGGTTGGAAGATTTGGTAGTAGAGCCTAATTTGACTTTTGTTAGACAACCAGTTCGGGTTGTAGCGAGAGATGAGAAAAGATTGAGGAACAAGACAGTCAAGTTGATGAAAGTTCAGTGGAGTGACAACGAGAAGGACTGTACTTAGGAGAGAGAAGACAAGATTCGAAATACTTATCCTGATCTGCTTTGAGGGTATGTCTATATTAGATTTATATAGATAATTGCTAGTCAGGTAGGCTAGTATGGTTGCTAGAGTCGTTACAGATGATTGCTATGTTTAGTATTTAGTCCTTACTGAATTTCAAGGACGAAATTCTTTAAGGAGGGGAGCCTGTAACACCTCTAATTTTTAATAACATTATTTAGGAGATTTAATTAGATAAATTAAATAGAATAATGTAAATGTTAAGTGATAAGGGGATTGATATTTGAAAATAAACTTAGATGCCGAGCTTATTAAATTAAATGGGCTTAAGAATGGTTTATAAGCTAATTGAATTACACAAGGGTATATTGGGAATTAGCCGCACATAACCCCTTACCCTTATATATATTTCTATCCCTATATCATTCACGTCATTTTGCAAAAACAAAATAAAACGCAAACTAATAGAGGAGCTAGCCATTAACAAAGAAAGAAAAGAGGAATTCAATCAAGCTAAGGAATTGAAGAAGGGGAATCAATCTCAATCTCAATCCAATCTCCTTATCTTAATCAAAGTGAATAATAATTTATTCCATCTCTATTTTGTTTTATGATCATATGTTATCGGATTTAAGACCAAATTCGTTTTTATGATGATTTGGATGATGATGATATGCTTGAATTATAATTTGTTTGATTTAAACAAGATTGTTTAAATGGGGATTTATGCGGTTTTAGGGCAAAACCGATTGAAATTGATTTTTGAATGCCATGGAAAAATTATATGTTATGTAAAACATGATTTTGGAGCTGGGTTTTAATTTTGAATATTTTCCAAGCTATGGAAAGATTATTATGAATTTTCAAAGGAAAATATGATAAAATTGGATTTAAATTTAATTTCGATTATTTCAGGAAGAAATTGGGTTTGAAATTTTTGTATGTTAGATAACATGTTAAAAGTGAATTTCTGTGATTTTTGAGGATTTTTCCTAAGTGATTTGCTATGGAAATTAAATTATTTTAGAAGAAGAGCTTATTTGCAATATTGGTTTTGCTTAATAGAAGGGCTTATTTGTTAAATTAATCTTGATTTAGATTTGGAATTAAGTGGCAGTTATTTTTGTAAAGAATTTGAAAATTTGAGGCAACCTATCATATGCTTACACATAGGCAGGTTAGTTAGAAAGGGTTTGCTTTAATTGGCATTAAATCAGGTTTACCCAGAAAAGTGGGTTCCGCCTCTATTTAGAAGCACCTTTCGACTCCAATGCTTCCGCTTCAACTCAGTCGAAACCCACCCAGGCCTAAACCGATACATAAGGTATCACTTGGATGGCACGTAGTGGATTGGAGAAAGGCGGAAGGCGGAAGGCATGGTGTCGAAAGCATTGCTTCCGATGGGGTCGATACCTTTGTTTGTTTTAAAAAGTTAAGCATCTTGCTTTGTTTTACCAAAGCTTTCGATGTAGTCGAAACATATTTTTTCGAAAGGAGTTTTCTAAATAGCTTTCGAAAGGGGTTCCCAACCTATGTTTTAAAGTTTGAGCTTTCGATTGTGTTCCTTTGTTTTAAAATAAGGCTTTCAAAAATGATGGTTTCGACCTGGTCAAAACCATGCTGCCGTTTGTGTATCTTTCTAAGGTATTAAAGTCATAAATGCTTACGAAGGGTGCCTTTGTTTTAGGCTTATGCTAAGCCACTTCCTAAATGCTTTCGAAAGGGTCCAAGGGTTTCGAAGGCAATGGTCTCAAAAGGGGGTTTCGATGATATCCTTCAGTGTTTTGCTTAAATGATTTGAAGCTTTCGAAAGGTTGGTGCCGATACCACCAAGTTTTCCCCAATACTTTTATATGATAAAGAATGGTTTCGAAAGAGATACTTTCGTTTATAGTCACTTTGACCCAAATGATACTTTTATATATAAACCCAATGGTTTAGAAAGAGGGACTTTCAATGGTTTTGGAAGGGATACTTCCAATGGTTTCAAAGCTATGCTTCTAAGAGTTAATTAGTAATACTTTATTACATTCGAAAGGTTTCGAAAGAGAGGTTTTAAAGTGTTTCGAAAGGAAGGGGCCTAATGTTTTGAAAAGAGATTTATATGCTTTCAAAGGAGGTTATCCAGTGAGGTCGAAAGCAAAGTTGTGAAGATTTCGAAAGCCTTAGTTTTTCAAAACAAATAACCCAATCTCATTTTAAAGGAAAAACCATGGCTAAGTAAAGGAATTTTGAAATGGTTTAAGAATAAGCTTTCCTTGATAAAATATTAGGTTAAAAGAATTAACCATGTTTTATATGAAAATAATTTCAAGGATATTAAACCCACAGGAGTGGTATTGTTATGTTATTATGTTCACTTCTTCATTATACACACACACACACACATTCACAATGTAATGAACCCATAACAGAATTTGGGGAAGGGTGGAATAACCAGCTAGGTTGATCCAGTAGTGAATATAAATTAAATTAATTAAAGATATTGGAAAGGGCCAATAGGTTCATAGTTGGCTCGTGAAAACTATGTATAAATGAAGATGTCAGGAAGACAGGTTCATAGTTAGCCAATGAAAACTATGATTTGATATTGGCAGGGGCCAATAGGTTTGTAGTTAGCCCATGAAAACCATATCTGGATTAAGATATCGATAGATGTCAATAGGTTCCTAGTCAACCCATAAAAACTAGGATAAGAAGAAAGATATTGGAGTTACCAATAGGTTCAGGGAGAACCCATGAAACAATAAAGATATTGGCAGAGGCCAATAGGTTCTTTGTGATCCTATGAAAACTATGAAATAGGACAAGGAGTCCATAAACATTTAATCGGTTATTAGTTAGCCCATGAAAACTATTAGATTAAAAGTAACCCTAGAAGCTATAACTGAGACAAATAGTCAAAATAAATGGGGATGGGTAATGCATAATTAATTTACTTATTTTGCATATCATCATATTATTTTGAGATGTTTTAACCATTGTGGATGCAGGAGCACGATATGTGGTTTTATAAAGGTTTTATGATACTAGTAAGGGGAAACCCGTTTCGCTAAGTGGCGTAGTCTCACTAGATATCTAAATGGTTTGAGATGGTAGATTATTATTCATATCAGGCTTTATGTCTGACTCAAAGTTTATGTTTTCCCCTTAAACTCTCGGGCACTCAATTGATTTTGAGTAGTTTGAGAGTTGAGGTTTTCAGGCACCTCTTTAGACGAATAAGCTTCTGGAGATGTGCAGGAGGCATGATAGCTACTTAGAGTTCTCTTTTATTTTGATTCCGCTGTTATGTTATTGTAAAGGTAAAGTTGTTATATTGCCAATATAAACTCTGATCATCCAAGGGGGCATCTTCACATGTCGCTCTTGGCTTATGTTGTAACAAATATATTTTCTCTGAACGTGGTTAACGATTGTGGGATTATGTGATGAATTTTAAATGTTTTGAAATGGAATGTGGAACTTATTTGATGTTTTTAAATTTTTTTCCATATTCATGTGTTTCTGTGCATCAATGTATCTAACATTACCGTAATTGGTCGTCGTGGATTAATAATTATGGATGACTGCAGCATCCGTAGCTATTAGTTTTGGGCCTCCAAGTAGGGAATGTTACACTAAATATTATATTTCTTCCATTAGTAAATGATAAAAATGATATCAATGCTTCAATGTTTCTTTTGATATCTAATATTGATATTCATTATTTAATACTTTAAGGAAACAAAGGGTAATACATGATTTCCCTAATATTTCCTTGAAACTAACTGTAGATCTTAAAAATGTTATATAATTTGGCTAAATTTATTACTCCCCTTTAAATTGCCATTTCCATCCCTGCTAAAATTAAAAAGTAATGTTTCTTAAAATGCCTCTGTACATTTATATATATAAGATAGGGCTTTTATGGTAATGGTTACCAGTATCATTTTGCAAATACCATTACCGTACCGTTTTTACTTGTAAGCTATTTTTTTTTACTATTCTCGATTTGCTGGTATACTGTAATCGGTAGTCGTTACACCGGTAATGGTAAATTACCATTTTTCTAAAAAAAATGAGTAACTTGACATGCTTTTGCACTATAATGGTGCTTCATTATAAAATTTATAGTGTTACTTAGTAAAAGACATCAATAAGAAATAAAATAAGTGTAGCTAGCATTATTTGATCTAAATTACTAATCTAAATTTAATCACTTGCTTGTTTTAAATGCCTATAATAAATCATATAACATGAATATCTATATGTTATAAATTGGCTGGTAAATTTACCGCTACTGCTAGTTTTGTAAAAATATTACCGATGATTTACCGCAAAAAACGACAAATTTACCATTACCATACCGATTAAACTGGTATACCAATTTCACTCAAAAATGATAACCGATTGACTAGTAACGGTATGGTAATGGTATGGTAATGGTAAATTTATTGTTACCGTAACATCCTTAATATAAGATGTTTTCTTCCATCCTAATCCTTAACGTCATTAGTAAAGTATTGAACATTCCATCCATGTTCGCATGTAATCTTTTTTAATGAAACTCAATAGAATAAAATTTCAATCTAATTCAACAAATTCCAAATATAGATTAACCAATTTCAAGAGAATCAAAATCATTTTAAATCCAAAACCTAAATGAAGCGTTTTTATACTTGATATAACTTTTGATTTCTGCTTGATGTTCATTTTGACAAAGATTTAGTGGGAAAAGTTATAGATAAATGTTAACTTCAATTTCCATAATTGAAAAAGAAAGAAATCATGGAGGAGAAATTGAAAAATTATTTATATTTTTCGATCTTCTTCCAGTTTATTTTTTTTAGAAAATGGTGGCATACTTAAATAAGAAGGGATCGTCTAATGAATTTGGATAAGCTGCTGGAGACCCTTAGGGCAATCCTTCCCTTTTTTTGGTTTTCCAAAAGGTTGTTTCTTTATCTTTTCATATAGTTCATAATTTTAAGACACTAATAGAAAAATAGTTTACTTAATTATCACAAGCCACATTTCCTGGTCATCGACAATATAATATTAGTATAAGATTTGGACCTGTAAAGTTTGATTAAATGAAGAACCAATGGAAAAACTCATTGTTCCATTTATTGATCATTGGCCATCTTGTATTATTTTTATATCCGTAGTTAAGAGAATTTTAAATTTATTACTATGGAATAGTTTTCCATTGGATCTTTAATTGTTAAGTTGTTGTCAGGAAGGGCGGACAGCACCTTCAACGGTTATGTTCGTTCAATTACCTACATTCTAAAATTCATGTCTTCCGCCTTTATTCAATTGATTGAATTTGTTGGTTTATATATAAGCTAAAAGCCTGTCTAAAAAATTATTCTAGACTTAATCCCGGTGGTTGGACAGGTGGCGATCGGACGTGTATCAAGATGCATGGCCTTTCTCTTCAATCCAAGAGAAAATATTTGGATACCTGAAGGGCTCAACCTTGGAATGACATGGAATTTCGAATATTTCGTATTTAAATATTTGAATTATCCAAATACTTGAATTATTTAAATATTTGAATCTTGAATTTAATATGATTAAATTGATTTAATAACCATGTTAACCCACTTTTAATTAATAACTAATAAAGAAAAAATGTAGGATCGTTTTCACCCTAGAGGGAGGGTGAATAGGGTGATACTAAAACTTAATACGAAAATAAAAATAATAATAGAAAGTAATGCAGTAGAGATCACACACAGTTTTACCCAGCTTCGACAATAACCTGCCTACGTGCTGCCCCCAAGGTTTCTACTAGACATTAAGTAGTCAGACGCTTACAAACACATGTAAACTTACGACACCCGCTAACTTGACTAACCTAACTCTAAGCTCAAAACCTTGCCACAACTCAGCCACTGAGTTGCGAATTCTCGAACTACAGAACCGTAGTTCGTAAACCTAGTTAAACTAGAGTATGATTTAAAATTAAAATAAATACACAACCCTAATCACTTTTTTTCGGCCTAAATAAATAATAAAAGGAAATAAACGTATATGGCCTACTTAAAAAATTGTCTCCCTTTTATTTTGCTTCTGGTTCGACCATGTTATCTCGTTTCTTCGTGATTTTGGAGTTAGGGTTTTTCAATTTGAAGCCGCCACCTTGAAATAGAAATTCGAATTGTATGCTCGTATGCTTTCGTTCCTCAATACGATTACAGCTACTTCATCAATCTGTGTTCTTCGATTTGCTTTGCGGCTGCTTCAAGATCGAGTTCGAATTGAATAATATTGGTATGTGATTTTATATTTTATTTCTCTGTTGATTTGCTTGAACTTGAACTCAATTTTTTGTGCCGATGATGATATAGGTTTATTTGTAGGGATGAAAACCCTATATTTTCGTTTCGTATATTTGAGTTTGAATATTTCATGATTTTGGCACTTGCGCTGATTTTTGATCGAATGAACACTGTGATCTCTAACTTGTTCATTGTTGAATTTGCTTGAATTTCTTTGAGTCGGTTCCATTCTGTGCTCCTCTGACTTCGGCATTTTTAATTTTACGATAATCTGGACTTGATGTATTTTGATCCGTTCCATATTCTGAGACTCGAACTCTCTTGACTTGTTCTAACTGTTCATTTTGATATAACCCACGGCTTCATGTAAACTGCTAACGACTTTTTTTCGAACCATGACTTGACTTTGTTTGAACTGCTTATGCACTGACCATTGCTTGTATTCTCTGAAGTGATATATGTGTATACATATATATATGCATATATGTATACATGTGTATTTCTGAGTGTACTGATCATTGCAGTGTTTGGTATTTCTATTTGCTCTTTTCACCCAAGTGGCTTGCATTCTGACTTTGCTTGTATTTTAACATATGCATATGTATGTCACTTTGCTTGCTGCTTCACTGATCTGGTGCATTGTGGTCTGGCATTTCATTTTCCATGGTTTGTTGTGAATGAACTCTGGTTCCACATGTTGTTTTCATTTGAACTGTAGACTGGTCTTGTTAGCCTTGCATTGCGGTGTTGTTTTCAATTTAAGTTTGATATGTGTTCACCACTTGCTGTGTCTGGTGTGGTTCCATGTAGTTTTGAGTCCTATTTGCATTCATGTTGTCATGTGGTCTTGAAGTCTTCTACTTGTATGACATTTTCGTCTTCGTATCGATACTATTTCGCATCGGTCATGCATGGCTCTGTTCGTATCGATGTTTGCATTCTACTTCGTATTGATGGTTGGAGGCCGCCTTCGTATCGATGCTTCATGTTGCTTTCTTCGTATCGATCGATGGTTGTTGCTATTCGTATCGATGGTGAGAGATCGATACGAGATGGATAAAGGGAGACCGATATGAAATGGACATTTGTTGATGGATACGAAGTGTTGTTAACATGATCGATACAAAGTAGCTTCATTTTGATGGATACGAAGGAATTTAGTAGGCGATGTATATGAACTGAATCTCTCTTAGGGAATGGATACGAAATTGGATTGATACGAATAGAGTTGGATTTCTCAACCTTGATCGATCAATATCTTAAGAATACGAACTCCGATTGACTTGAAATTTGGAACGTTGGCATTCATAGCTTTGCTTGTCGTGTCATATCAATTGTAGCTCGATCCGGACTCGGGAAAATTTTACTAGTATCCATAGTGATCCTATGTATAACCAATCTCCAGGACGAACTGTCCTTGGTTTCTAGTCAAGTTCTTGGTGTCACGGCTTTGCCAAAAGGCGGGATAACAATTATTATTAAACAAAAATCATATACTAGTATATTCTACAAAAACTTGTTTTTGAAATTTGTTTACAACAACAAATAGTTTGAAGAAATATCGATAGCGTGACCGAAATTTATTTTATCGATAAACGTCATCAAAACGTGTGAAATTATCATCTCAGGGCACCGTCTTGAATTGTGATGAAACCAGTGCTATTGTGATCGGAATAATGAGGTGATGCACACCGACGAGTTTCGTAGCGATTCGACGTACTGTGCGGTCGTACGAGCTCGAAACATGTTGCGATTTAGTTTAGAAATTAAATATAATATATATTATTATATATAGACCCTAAACATTTACTTTTCCCTCTCCTTTTATTTTCTATCTTCCTTAGTCTCCTCCTTCTGTGGAAAATAGCACAGCCACCACCTAAAGTTAATTCAATCAAGAGCTATAATTAACGAGGGAGGCCGATGTTGGATCTGTTGAGATCGTGGTGAAGAGGGCTTCACATCCATAGTCTCGATGATGGTTGTAGTGACACTTGGCCAATGTCGATAGTTCGATCGATAACTAGGGTTAGGAATAGTCAGGGCTTGGGGCGTCGATTGAGGAAACAGAGAGTGGCATTGTGTTTCTCTTTTGGAGACAAGTTGGTGGTGGTTGTTTGGGGTGGTGTAGCACGGTCTTAAGCATGGCGACATTTGTAGTCGAAGATTGGGAGGCATCAGGTCGCGATTTGATTCGAAGGGCCGGAGGTGAAGTTTTTGAGTCCATCACGAAGCGCACACAAAGAGAAGTTCATCGGAGCCAATGGTGGTCGAATTTTTCGACCTTAGCCCAAGGTAGGCTAAAGGGAAGTGCACGATAATAGGTTGTGCATGTGTATCACTATACATGGCCCGTGAAATTTGTATTTGGGGAAGAAAGAGGATGAGGATTATTGAGGTAATTAGTAGATTAATTGTGATTAATTATATTAATTAATCTCGGTTCGTATTTAATTCGTATACTTTGTATACGAGGTCCAATTGAGACACCGTCTTCGTGTTGCACTCATAGTAAGATTATCCACATTTTGGTTTGGCTTGAGTTGGATGAGTTAACTCACCATATAATTCGTATATGTTGTTATATATTTGTTATTGTTGAGACACCGTCTTCGTGTTGCATCCCTCCTTGCTTCATAATGCATGTGACACCATTATATGTAGTATAATCTTTCTTACAACCCTTTAACAAATGTATCGTGGCCAATTCTTGTTGTTTGCATGTTTGATAATGTTATATGTGAAGTTAAAGTTTGTGTGTGGATGGTTGAAGCAAAATAGTCGCTATAAACGTAGTTTGAAATCCCTTGTATTTAACATATGTTAAATTGGTTAAAATGTGAATATATTATGATATGATATAATTTGGTGTGTTTGACATAAAGGAATTTGTTTGGAAAGTTATAAAAATTATGAATGGAATTTTAAAGATAATAACTAATATGGAATCTTTTTACAAAAAGATAGAAAAAGTAAAATTTTAACTTTTAAACTAGAAGGGGTTTATAGTAACAATGTTTTAGTAACATCTGCTTTTAACTTCTTTGATTGTATTTTAAAGTAATTATATTTTGTTAAGTGATTTGTGAAAATGCTTATACCATCATCATAAGTATATGAATACTTTTGAAGTATAGAAATGAGTATAAATGAATAGTAAATACGTGAATAGTAAAATACATGAATAGTAAATACGTGAATAGTAAAATACAAGTATATATCTTTTATAAAGGGAAACTAAATCTATATACAAGTTTAAATAAGTTAAATTTTAATTAATAAAAGAATATTAATTAATAAAGGAGTATTAATTAGTAAGGGATGTTTTAATTAATTAGGAGTTTAATTAGTTGGGAGTTTAATCAATTAGAAATTTCGATTAATAAAAGAAGTTTTATTAGGTAAAAAGGAGTTTTACTAATAAAAATAGTTTAATTAATAAAGGATTAACTAAATAAAAAGAGGATTAAAATTCATTTACGTGACTCAATTGTGCTTTGTGTGTGTTGATCGTGTTTTGTGTGTTTACTTGTGTATGGAAAGTATCTATTCGTTTACTTAGCACTAAAGCTGACAAATTAGACTTTTTTTTATTTATAAGAGTTTAGAATGATGATTCTAACAGGATGTAGAAGTAAGTATGCTCTAACCTATCGGGCTTTAACCTTGACCGAGCGATAGCGAAAGCTGAGAAGGTTGGAAACATGATAAGAATGTGAGACTTGGTTTCCACATTTGATCGTTTCGTTGTTGTTGAATACGACCAAATTAACTTAGGGAATATTTAGAAGAAACACAAGGATTATATGATACGTTTATTCACTCGGCGATGATATAACATATATACAAACTCGTTTTGCTCTTCTAGGACAAATGATAAGGAAATCCATCCGGATAGGAGATGATCTCCACCCTTATGTATTGTTTGTTTATTTTTTAAAGAACCAAGGTTGAGTTAATCGAAAATATATCAACTGGTTTTGGAGTGCTCGGTAAGCGAGGAGTGTACTTATATGAGATGATTCGAAATCGTAACCATTTTAAAACCATACACATGATCTTTGCTTTGAAAGAGGTTTCCGATATGTTTGAGATGCTGGAATCCATGTAGAGATTCGAGATCTGTTCGAGATGCTCGAACCCATGTAAAGGTTCGTGATCTGTTCGAGATGCTGAAATCCATTTGGGGATTCATTATCTGTTCAAGTTGTGGCTCATGTGTTGAGATGGTAAATGTGACTTCACCATCAGAAAATGACTAAAGATCAAGTAGGATGCTTAATCCCGGGTTTATCTAACCCATAAGGGTATATAAACACCATATCCAGAAGTACTTTCAATATGTTGCGTGCGAGAGTTGTTGATACTTGGTTCCACGTGGTTCACAAAAGTGTTCAGGCATTAGGCCTGTTGTGTATACCTTATGGTATATTCTATCTAGAGATATACGATGCACAAAAGGTATTTTCTGATCCTTATCATGGAGAACTGCTTCAGTTTTTAAGCTGGAGGCGTCTTCGTGGAAAATCCATATGCGAACGCACCTTAGCGGTTTTGATTGCACTTCGTTATTGTTGTGGTGTGATTAATGTAAGCATTATAGCTATTTGTTGATTTATATTCTTCACCGTAGACATTATCTATTATATCGTAATATGTACTTATTAGATGGTTGGTTCTTTTAAGGGGATAACTGTTACGACGGTCTCAAAAGGTGTTGTTATATGTCACACGTATTTCTTGAGTTTTTTACATCAGACTTTAATCTAATCCATGGTTTTATTTTTCTCTTATTTCCATGGATGCTCTTTCAAGCAGTCTAAGAAATTCAGGATTTTGTTGTTTACATTGATGTTCATTGGAGCTCTTGGAGAGGAGTTGGATGTTTAACTACTGTAGTATTATTATTTCTACTACATTAACTTCTGTATATATACCTTCAATTGTAAGGACATGCTACTATAACTGTCCAAGTTGGTGATAGTACTCCGATTAGTAACTCTGAAATGTTATGTGTATTAGAGTAGCTCTATGTGTTATCTATCGATATTATATGTTATCATTCCGCATGTGAGATTCTGATGTTTTTATTCTCCTCTTTTTTGTTCCTTTTGTTTTCTTCTTTTTCTTTACCCTAACGTTCTGTCTTTCCGACACTTGGATGTTCATTCGATGAATACTGTAGATGTATTAATATCGACATTCGGGAGTCGAAAAGACGTTCATTACATCTGGTACCAGAGCTAAAGGTTAAGTGAGAACCTTGGCTTTGGTTGGATATAATTAAGAGATAGGGTAATGGAATGCCCTATTATGAGTTGAATGTATTATATATATGAGAGCGCATATGTATTTGATATATATTAGTAATATATAAGTATAAGTTGATAGTATAGTTAATTTTATAGGGAGAAATGGTGTCTATTTATCCATCATTTATTAGCTTAATCATTCTCGGCCACTTTATGAGCATTGATTATTGTTTGTTTGTTGTTGTTTTGTGTTTAACCAGTTTATAAGTAATTTAACCTTTTACTACATGGGTTGAGTAATTTAACCTTTTACTATAAGTTAATAGTATTATTTGAAAGTATTTACGAATAGAAATATTTTAAAAAGAATTTTAAAGGAGATAAAAAGTACTGAACTCACTTCTGTCACTGGATAATAATTCCCGTGATGATTGCAACATCATCGACATTCATTTTCGAGTTTCAAAGTGGGGGATACTACTATAGTAGTTTTCTATAAAGTTGTTTTGGTAAAATATAGTTTAATTTAATCCCAAAAGTATGATTTGATATCCAAAAGATATATGTATATATTATTATTTCAAATGATTTAAAATGAAATCCGGTGTTTAGTTCCAAAGTTTTATTTGAGGGAAATTTGATACTGAATAAAAGTTGAATTTTTATAAATATTAATTTGAAAAGATAATAAGTTAAAACAAGATTAAAATTTATTGAACATCCTAGAAAAATAAAATAAAGATGAATGTTTTTTGTATGCTCTTAGTATGTAATAGAGTATTATACGATTATGGACTTAAGTCCAGAAATGTTTTATAATAAAATTATGTTAATGAAATGTTTTATAAGTGAAGATAAGTCTTTATAACATGTTTATAAACTTAAGTAATGTTTTATGAAATGTTTTATAAATGAATTTAGTCTTAAATGAGAAATGATTTTTGTGTAAATAAATGTGATTTAAAATGTAAAGTAATTGGCGTAATTAAGAAACCAATGGGATAAAGTATGTAAGTTGTATGTAAGCTATTTTATTCGCATGATAGTTCTTCATCTAGAATTCGAATACATGATTTTTAGGTGGTTTACACCTGTCCGATCGAGGATTTTTCACTAGATACTTGACGGCATACACTTGATATGGATTCTTGATATTATTTTGAGGTTTTCTATCATAGTATATGGCTATGTAAGGAGAACAAAGGTTCTAATCAAAGAACTTGATTGGAGTCCGCACTAAAGTGGTTAAGTGATCTATACTAGTTTGGAAGTGAAATCTATGTGATCGAGCAAATGATCAGATTGATATTGCGTATGGATGACATATGTACATCTTACAGGCTTTGGTATAATTGAATGCTATGTTTTGTTGGCTTATGAAAAGTATGGGGATGCTTTTCGAATTGTTTAAGGTAGCATGAATAATTGACTAAGTAATAACTTGAGGCCGTTGAGGCATAAGGTACGCTTAGTAGATCGTTTATCGTCCTTGTGCGATAAGAGGATTTATGAACCTAGACAAACTGGAGCTGTATTTGCTAGTGATTGTGAGTACTGTTAAGTAGTGTTATGTGATTATTTCTTTTGGTTACTTGTGTTGGAATTTCGAGGACGAAATATTCTAAGTGGGGGAGAATATAACAACCCAGAATTTCGAACACTTCGTATTTAAATATCTGAACTATCTAAATATTTGAATCTTGGAACTAATGTGATTAAATTGATTTAATAACCTTGTTAAACCCTTTTTAATTAATAACTAATAAAGGAAAACTTGATTTTGAAATTTGTTTACAGAAATAAATAGTTCGAAGAAATATCGATAATGTGACCGAAAATTGTTTTATCGATAAACAACATCAAAATACGTGAAATTATCATCTCGGGGCACTTTTTGGATTGTGATGGAACTAGTGCCATCAGACTAGAATAATGAGGTGATACGTGCCGACAAGTTTCGTAGCGATCTGACGTCCTGTGTGATTGTATGAGCTCGAAACGTGTTGCAATTTATTTTAGAAATTAAATATTATATATATTATTATATATACCCTAAAATTTTACTTTTCCCTCTCTCTTTTATTTTCCATCTTCCTTAGCCTCCTCCTATAAAAAAAATTAACACAGCCGCCACCTAAAATTAATTAAATCGAGAACTACATTCAACGAGGAAGGCCGATGTTGGATCCATTAATATCATGGTGAGGAGGGCTTCACATCCACAATCTCGATGATGGTTGCGATGACACTTGGCCGACGTTGATAGTTTGGCTGAGAACTAGAGTTAGGGATAGTCGGAGCTTGGGGCATTGATTGAGGAAACAGAGAGTAGAGTTATGTTTCTCTTGAGGAGATGAGTTGATGGTGGTTGTTTGGGGTGGTGCGGCATGGTCTTGGACATCGCGACATTTGTAGTCGAAGATACAGAGGTGTTAGGTTGCGATTTGATTCGAAGAGCCCAACATGAAGTCTTAGGGTTCATCGCTGAGTGCGCCCGAAGAGAAGTTCGTCGAAGGTGGTGTGGTCAATTTCTTTGACTGTAGCTCGAGTTAGGGTGGAGGAAAATGCATGATAATGGGTTGTGCATGTGTATCATTGTGCATGGCCTGTGTAATTCGAATTTGGGGAAGAAAGAGGATGGGGATTATTGAGGTAATTAGTATATTAATTGTGATTGAATATATTAATTAATCTTAATTCATGTTTAATTCGCATCTTTTGCATATGAGTTCCAATCGAGACGCTGTCTTCACCGTTGCACGCGTAGTGAGATTATCTACGTCTTGATTTGGCTTGGGCTTGAGAGGGTTAACTCATCATTTAATTCATATATGTTGTGTATATATTTGTTGTTGTTGAAAATATAAGTTAAAATAGAGAACAATGCAAGTTATTACTTTTGCACACCTCCTTGCTTTGGAAAGCAAGTCACAACATTATATGTAGTATAATCTCTCCAACAACCCTCTAAAACATGTATCGTGGCCAAAACTTGTTTACATGTTTGATAATTTATATGTGAAGTTGAAGCGTGTATGAATGGTTGAAACGAAATAGTCGCTATAAACGCATTTTGAAATCTTTTGTATTTAACATATGTTAAATTAGTTAAAACATGACTATACTATGGTATGATATATTTTGGTGTGTTTGACATAAAGGAATTGGTTTGGAAAGTTATAGAAATTGTGAATGTAAGTTGTAAAATTTAGAAGCGAAATGGTCGCTATGGATGCACTTTGAAAATGCCTTGTGTTTGGCGATTTTTAAAGTCAGATTTGAAAGACAACCTAAGGGCTTCTTTTCATTTTTAATAAGTACTATAAGTGTACTTATTAATGGAAAAATATCAAAGTTTAAATATATAATGACTCAACTTTTCGAACCTCAAATGTTGATACTAAATACATCCATAGTATTCTTGTGTCGAACACCCAAGTGCCGGAAAGACAGAAAGCTAGGGTAAAATTAAAAAACAGAATTAAACATGAAAGGGACAACACAACATCAGAATCACATAACAGAATGATAATATATAATATCAAAAGAACAATACAAGGGTTTACTCTGAATATAGAAATTTCAAAGTTACAAAACCTAAGTATTATCCTCAACCTGGATAGTTATAACTGCCCATCCTCATAATGTTGATATATACAATACATTAATGCAGCGAAAATAAAAATATTACGGTAGGTAAACATCTAGCTCATCTCTATAAGCTCCAAAGCGTCCAAATCTTAATCCAAAAATATATACAGGCAGACCCGAGCATTATAAGAAAATAACTAGATCAATCCGGTAAACCAGCATGAGAAACTAAAGAAATATGTAACAAATTACAGTAACCATTGAGACCGTATGAATTACCATAACGATTTTCCTCTCAAATGAAACCAACCATCCGACGAGTGAATATATCGATATAATAGATAATGTCTAAGGTGTAGAAAATATATCATAAAATAGCCACTATGTGTACGATAATGTGACCGAAAATTGTTTTATCGATAAACAACATCAAAATACGTGAAATTATCATCTCGGGGTAGTTTTTGGATTGTGATGGAACTAGTGCCATCAAACTAGAATAATGAGGTGATACGTGCCGACAAGTTTCGTAGCGATCTGACGTCCTGTGTGATTGTATGAGCTCGAAACGTGTTGCAATTTATTTTAGAAATTAAATATAATATATATTATTATATATACCCTAAAAATATACTTTTCCCTCTCTCTTTTATTTTCCATCTTCCTTAGCCTCCTCCTATAAAAAATATTAACACGGCCGCCACCTAAAATTAATTAAATCGAGAACTACATTCTACGAGGAAGGCCGATGTTGGATCCATTAATATCATGGTGAGGAGGGATTCACATCCACAATCTCGATGATGGTTGCGATGACACTTGGCCGACGTTGATAGTTTGGCTGAGAACTAGAATTAGGGATAGTTGGAGCTTAGGGCATTGATTGAGGAAACAAAGAGTAGAGTTCTGTTTCTCTTGAGGAGATCAGTTGATGGTGGTTGTTTGGGGTGGTGCGGCATGGTCTTGGACATCGCGACATTTGTAGTCGAAGATACAGAGGTGTTAGGTTGCGATTTGATTCGAAGAGCCCAACATGAAGTCTTAGGGTTCATCGCTGAGTGCGCCCGAAGAGAAGTTCGTCGAAGGTGGTGTGGTCAATTTCTTTGACTGTAGCTCGAGTTAGGGTGGAGGAAAATGCATGATAATGGGTTGTGCATGTGTATCATTGTGCATGGCCTGTGTAATTCGAATTTGGGGAAGAAAGAGGATGGGGATTATTGAGGTAATTAGTATATTAATTGTGATTGAATATATTAATTAATCTTAATTCATGTTTAATTCGCATCTTTTGCATATGAGTTCCAATCGAGACGCTGTCTTCACCGTTGCACGCGTAGTGAGATTATCTACGTCTTAATTTGGCTTGGGCTTAAGAGGGTTAACTCATCATTTAATTCATATATGTTGTGTATATATTTGTTGTTGTTGAAAATATAAGTTAAAATAGAGAACAATGCAAGTTATTACTTTTGCACACCTCCTTGCTTTGGAAAGAAAGTCACAACATTATATGTAGTATAGTCTCTCCAACAACCCTCTAAAACATGTATCGTGGCCAAAAATTGTTTACATGTTTGATAATTTATATGTGAAGTTGAAGTGTGTATGAATGGTTGAAACGAAATAGTCGCTATAAACGCATTTTGAAATCTTTTGTATTTGACATATGTTAAATTAGTAAAAACATGACTATACTATGGTATGATATATTTTGGTGTGTTTGACATAAAGGAATTGGTTTGGAAAGTTATAGAAATTGTGAATGTAAGTTGTAAAATTTAGAAGCGAAATGGTCGCTATGGATGCACTTTGAAAATGCCTTGTGTTTGGCGATTTTTAAAGTCAGATTTGAAAGACAACCTAAGGGCTTCTTTTCATTTTTAATAAGTACTATAAGTGTACTTATTAATGGAAAAATATCAAAGTTTAACTATATAATAACTCAACTTTTCGAACCTCAAATGTTGATACTAAATACATCCATAGTATTCTTGTGTCGAACACCCAAGTGCCGGAAAGACAGAAAGTTAGGGTAAAATTAAAAAACAGAATTAAACAAGAAAGGGAGAACACAACATCAGAATCTCATAACAGAATGATAATATATAATATCAAAAGAACAATACAAGGGTTTACTCTGAATATAGAAATTTCAAAGTTACAAAACCTAAGTATTATCATCAACCTGGATAGTTATAACTGCCCATCCTCATAATGTTGATATATACAATACATTAATGCAGCGAAAATAAAAATATTATGGTAGGTAAACATCTAGCTCATCTCTATAAGCTCCAAAGCGTCCAAAGCTTAATCCAAAAATATATACAGGCAGACCCGAGCATTATAAGAAAATAACTGGATCAATCTGGTAAACCAGCATGAGAAATTCAAGAAATATGTAACACATAACAGTAACCATTGAGACCGTATGAATTACCATAACGATTTTCCTCTCAAATGAAACCAACCATCCGACGAGTGAATATATCGATATAATAGATAATGTCTAAGGTGTAGAAAATATATCATAAAATAGCCACTATGTGTACGATATAATAGTAATAGGTATACAATCAATATGGCGAAGGCATGTTCGCACAATGGACTTTTCCAGTGGAGACGCTTTCAGTAAACTGAAGCAGATCTCCATGACAAGGACCAGAAACTACCTTCCGGGCACCGTATATCTCTAGATAAAATATACCATAATTTAAACGCGGCTAGCTCATCGTCAAAACGTAGTATGAACAGTGTGGAACCAAGTACCATCAACTTCCACTAGCATCATCTATAAGCATCTCTAGATAATGAGTTGATATACACTCAAAGGTTTGCTAAACCCGAGATTTTGCATCCCACTCTGTATTTAACCATTACCAATGTCGAGGTCAAGTTCAGCAGCTCTCATATGAGTCTTCATCACTCCAACAGAACACGAATCTCCAAATGGATTCCATTATCTTGAAAAAACCACAAATCGCTACATGGATTCGAGCATCTTGAACAAATCTCGAATCTCCATATAGGTTCCCACATAAGTCCTCTGACAAATGCTAATGTTGTCCTCTCCCTTGGAATGCTCCTCATGATAGACAGTCCCATACGATAACATCGTTCGAAATATTAACGCTGACCTCTCCCTTGAACTTAACCTTAGGATTGATAGTTCAACTCTATAACATTTCACTTCACAACCGCTTCCCAAACATAGAACTCATATACTTGTTTTGAAGTGGTATTCGATAAGTAAAACACTTACCAATCCCGGTCTCTTCAAAGCCAATTCGATGATTTTTTGGTTAACTTAATCTCAGTTCTTTCCGAAGTAAGCAAAAACTAGAGACGTTTCGTACTAATGCTCCTCCCTGGGGGTTCTCATTGGTATGAAATCGCAAAGCCTTTCAATTCTTCTTAATCCATATTAGGTCAAGTTCGATAGTCGACTAATCGACTATCTAGTCAAAAAAAATTACTTATACAAATCAATATTCATATACTTAACTCGTTTCTGATATTCCAACTTAATTATTCCTCGTTCAAGAGTGAAGCCTGGTAAGTTAAAGCACGAGTTGCATCAAAGCCTAAACTAGACACTTCATTCTTGAATCTCAAAATAGACAAGCCTATCTCGTCGGCTTTTAGTGTTAAGTGTAGTATCAATGATTTCCATAAGCAAGTAAGCATCAACAAGATTAACACGTTTTCGACATTCCTGGCGTAACTATTCCTTGGCCAAGAGGGGAGCCAGTAGGTTAGAGCTTTATTGCTCATATCTCTGCTCGAACATCAATCTTAACTCTCATGGATAGATAAGCCTACTTTGTTAGCTTTTATTGTTAAGCATAATTAAGTACCTTTCAAACGATTAATCATTTTTGCATTAAGCAATTTCCAACCCCTTTATAAATCTTTTATTTGTACTTTAAAACCCTTTTTTAAACCGATTTATATGTATAGTAATTTATTTATAAAATTAGATATTAAATAAACCATTTTTAGAAGATATTTATTACATAAGATATAAAATAATCAACATATTTTTTTAAGACTATATATACATAAAAATTATTTAAAAGTACTTATAACACTTGTATTGGTTTTAAAACATTTACTCAAAATATTACTTGAAAATAACAAGTTTATAAAATCCTTTAAAACTTGGAAAAAAGGTTTTCATTATAAAAACTTCTTCTTTAAAAATTCACAACTAATTCTTAAAAATTCTTAAATATCTCAAACTACTTGTGAAATACTCTAATGTGAGTTAGTAAATACTTGTAAAAAATGAAATAAAATACTTAAATTTAAATATCTTTTCAAACATTTAAAGTCCAAAAATCAAGCTAAAGAGGACAGTTTTGCACAAGTGAAGTTTTGACCACATTTCGAAATGTTACTTAACTTTTTACTATCCAAACTTTTTTTGGAAGAAATCTTACATATAAAACATAATAAATATAACAAGAAACCTTAAGGATCTCTCTACAAAGTTCCATAGAAATAGCAAAAAACAAGGCAATTCCTAAGTGCATCCACAACGAATATCGCTATAAGTGCACTTTCAAATCCACATCCAATCTAAACCAAAGTTCTTATGCAACCTATGTGCTTTGTTTCAAGGCCTTGCTATAGGTTGTACAAGTCCATTCAAGTCTGTTCATATGGATTACATATGCCATTTTCTTTCAAAGCAAGAACCAAAACCATTGTTTCAACATATGTCAACATCAATTCAACCAATTTAAACACAATCAAACACAACAATATATACTCTATATTTTCATTCAAGGTGGCGAGTTAACTCACCATTAACCCAATGAATAACCCAGATTCGGGTATCCAAGTCCAACCCCACCATTGCAACTACCATTCCTTCCTTGCTTTGCACTTGCTTTTGCCCCTCCAAACCCCTCTTATTTCTCATGGCCTCCTGATGTAGGGTGAGTGTGCCTTACATTCTTCCAAAACAAACTAGCTATAAGTTGTTGTAATGTTTTCCCAAGGCTCCACTCAAAATTTGAGTTGATTTGGATGAGTTTTGGAAATATTTTCTTTAGAACATAAGAGGAGAAGAAGACGTGGAAGAAAGCTTGGTTTTGCTTTGTGAATTTGTGATTTATTATCAAGTGTATGTCCCTCCTTATGTAGGCTTCAAATGGTGCTATTTAAGCTTGTTCTCACCCCCCTCTCATGTCATAGAAGGCTCATTGCCCATCACTTCTCCTTTACATCACTTCCTTTACCAAAATACCATTACACCCCCTACATGATAGTATCTCTTATCCACTTGGAAGCTTCTAAAATCTTCCATTGCTTTATGAAGAGAATTGTGTTAATTAGTTTTAATGTGTACATTTAATCATTAGACATGTACAAAAGAGTTCAAACAACTTAGATCAATTAAAAAGCTATTTACCGATAAACCAATTTCTGGTCACATTATCGATTTTTTTCGAAGAATATATTTTTGTAAACAAATTTCAAAAACAGTTTCTTATCATTATTTATTAATTAAATGATATTTGTTAAGGTTAAAAATCTTATTTATAAAACTTAGTTATATCTCAAAACATTTCGATATTCGAAAACGAAGTGTTCGAATTTCCGTATCGCTATATTCTCCCCCACTTTGAACATTTCATCCTCGAAATTCAAAAGAGAACGATAATCAAAGGAGATAGGCGAGACAAGATACATAAATAAAGTACTGCTGAAACTATTTACAAACTAAGATGCAAACCAAAGTGCATACTAAGCAACTCCACCTCAAACGATGAGTACACTAAAAAATGTAAGATACTAAGATAAGAAGGAAACCCTAGTCTACAAGCAACCCTTGATAAAACTTTCTCAAACCGTCCTTCATCTCCCTTGTACAACCCCAAGTATCCCCCTCAACGGCACTTCTGACCTTAACAAAGGAATAAGCACACAATACTCAAATAGCATTCATAATCACTGGCTAGCAAAGCTCATGCTTTACTCAGGTTCAAAAACTCTCCCATCGTCCAAGGATGACAAACAACCTACTATGCATACCTTACGCTCAACAGCCTTAGGTCGTTACGTAGACGATTATTCATGTTACCTCATAATAAATCAAAGAGTCTTTCCTCAAACTCTTCATAAGTTGACACATCATACAATTGTACTAAAGCCCATAAGATTACATGGACCATCTGTACGCAATATCCGATCTGATCACTTACTCGATCACATAGATTTTACTTCCAAACTAGTATAGATCACTTGACCTCTCTAGTGTGGACTTCAATTTGATTCCTTGATTAGAAACTTCCATTCTTCTTGCATAGCAACATACTATGATAGAAAACATTAGGATCATATCACAAACCCATATCAAGTGTTCGCCATCAAGAATCTAGTGAAAAATCCTCGTTCAGACCAGTGTAAACCACCTCAAAACATGTACTCGAATAATGGATCAAGAACAATCATGCGAATAAACGATCTATGTATAACTTACATACTATCCTATTGGTTTCTCAACTATACCAATTCCTTTTAATCACATTCATTTATACAAATAGTATGTCATTTAATACTAAAACTATTTATGAATCATTTCATAAAAACCCAACTCCACTACATCCTAAGAGCATATATAAAACATTATTTTGTTTTATTTAACAAGTATGATGAACAGTTTGAACTTGCTTTAACTCGCTACCTTCTCAAATTCAAGAGTTACAAAAATCAACTTTATAATTTCAAAAACGCTAAACTATAAGTTCTATAATGATTTGGAAGTTTCCATCTGTCCAAAATTACTGGAAAATTCTATTTCATTTTAACAAATGAGAACTATCAAACACCATACCATAACATGATGCACATACCATACTTTTCTAATGCATAGGCTACATGTGTCCATGAAATAACTTAATAAGAAAACTCTAGAACTAAACACCGGTTTTTATTTCAAACCATTTTGAAATAATATATACATATAGCTTTTGTATATCAAATCATACTTTTGGAATTCAAATCATTTTTTTTTACCATATAACTTTGTAGCATTGCCTACTCAAAAGCCCTAAAATGAACAGAGATGATGCTGCAGTCATCATCGAAATTATTTCAAGCGACAGAAGTGAGTACAGTACACCGAGGCTATACTTTTGGTACTTAACCAACATCATTCCAATGCGGTATCAAATACTTCATTTAATAATACTAAGTATCATGATCTCAATTTCCTAAACCAATTTCCCAAATATTTACTTTCAAATAATTCTATTATTATTTTTGCCAAAATCTTAAAAAGCATTTTCAAAGATAATGGAATTTAAGTTCTTGAATTCCCTGTTTAAATTCTTTTTGTTTATAATTCATATTTTATAAACCATACTTATATAAAATAACCTTCTTATATAAGTCTTTTCACCAATATTTATTTCCAAAATATTACATGTTTCCTTTTTTGATTATTGTAAACATCTTTTACTAAATTTAACTTCTAACCCAACGTTATCACCAAATGCCTTATAGTCAAACAGTGAAACCAATTCGCATGGTTTTCGTTTTAGTGTACTGAAAATTACTGTATACCCAACCCATGATGTAGAAAGGTAAAACTGCTCATAAACTGGTTGAGCACAAATCAACAACAAACAATAGTCAATGTTCCTAAAATGGCCGAGCATGATTTAAACAATCATTAAGGTTATAAGGTATGAAACTATAAGAAGCACTGGAGTCAAATAAACATGAATAGGAAAGCCATAATAGATAGTATACCCATAAGAATCTTCTGCTCAGCTGTAGAAATAGCAAAGACCCTAGGCTGCTCTTTTTTCTTAATCATAGGACAATCTCTAACAAAATGGCCAGGCTGATGACAATTGTAGCACTCCCTCGGTGCCTTAACAATCTGCCCAACCTATACTTATTAGAAAAGTGACCTCTCTTCTCATACTTGTTGCAAATAAGGTTAGACCTATTCGGTCGAAACTTGTGCTTCTTATCCCCAACTAGTGCAGAAACAATAGGCCTTGGTGCCAAACTCTCAAACCTCAAACTCATATTCCCCAAATTCACAAAATACCCCATAAGATCCTTACTCATGTCTTTCTGAAACTCGGGACGGATACTTGCTACAAATATCTCATTCTTCTTCAGCGGCGTGTTAACAAATCGTCACCTAAACCGAGACAAAGCAATGAAATGTTCTCATACTCCGCCACTATTATGGCCCCTTGCTTTAGATTCAAGAAGCTTATAAATAACAAAGTCTTTCCAAATTTTGGAACAAACTTCATCTCAAACTCATCCTTAAATTGGGCCCAAGAGAAGTCGTTCTCTTAAACATCAGCTGTAATAAAACTCCACCAATTCATAGCTGCATCTGTCAGATATCGTGATGCCAACCTACGCTTCATCGCGTCATCCAGCTCTATATCCTCGAATATCCGATCACACGATTTAATCCAAGTCAAGACTTTTATGATCGTCTCCATACTACTAAACCTCTTACCTCCCAGCCTTTCATAATCATGACATAGCAAAGTGAAATCCATTTGAGGACTGACCTGCACGACCTCCTATACGACATTCTCCCTCGGTTCCTCAACTGGGGTAACACTCCTTAGTGCTCGATTCCCGCCATATGTGGCAGTACTATACCAACTACCTCTAGCATTGGCAGCTCTAGTACCCATAGTTCTTACTACCTAATCAAAGTAAAACTTCTTTAGGATACGAAAGGATAGAGCTATTTCAAAGAGAGGGTTACTAAGAAAGAGATATTTTCGTGGAATAATTTAAAAAAATCTAGTTTTCAAAATACAAATACACCCTTATATGTTTAATACACTCAACTCATTCTAGGGTGTCACTTACCCTATCTCTAATGAGCCATACCCAACAAAAGCCAAGGTGTTCGCTTAAGCTTGTGCTCTAATATGACTTTCCGACCCTCGAATGTCGATACTAAATACATCTATGATATTTTTGTGTCGAACACATAAGAGCTGGAAAGATAGAAATTTAGGTAAAATAGAATAGAACAAGCAAGAGAGAATACAACATCAGAATCTCACAATGGAATGATAATATATAATATCAAAAGAACAGTGCATTAGTTTACTCTGAATATAGAAATTTTAGAGTTACAAAACCTAAGTACTAGCATAGCCTGGATAGTTATAACTGCCCATCCTCACAATGCTGATATATACAATACAGTAATGCAGCAGAAATAAGAATACTATGGTAGGTAAACATCCAGTTCATTTCCATAAGCTTTATAGTGTCCAAAGCTAAATCTGGAAATACACACACGTGCTGACTAGAACATTATAAGAAAATAACACCCAGAGTATGTAATACGTAATAGTAACCATTGAGATCGTACGAATTACCATAACGGTTTTCCCCTCAAATGAAACCAACCATCCAATGAGTGAATATATCGGTATAATAGATAATGTCTAGGGCGTAGAACATATATTATAAAATAGCTGTTGTGCGTACGACACAACAATTATAGGTATACAATCAATACCACTAAGGTACGTTCGCATAATAAATTTTTCCCAAGGAGATGCTTCCAGTAAATTGAAGTGGATCTCCATGACGAGGACCAAAAAATACCTACCAAGCACCGTATATCTCTAGATAAAATACACCATAAGGTAAACACAACTGGCCCATCGCCAGAACATAGTATAAATAGTGTGGAACCAAGTACCATCAACTCCTACTAGCATCATCTATAAGCACCTCTAGATAATGAGTTGATATACACTTAAAGGTTTGTTAAACTTGTGATTGTGCATCCTACTCTATTTTTAGCCATTCCCAATGTCGAGGTCACGTTCGACATCTCTCATATGAGCCTTCATCACTCGAATTGAACACAAATCCCCAAATGGATTTCGTCATCTCGAACAGATCATGAATCGCTATATGGATTCGAGCATCTCGAACAGATCTTGAATCTCTACATAGATTCATACATAAGTCCTTCGGCGAATGTTAACACTGTCATTTCTCTTGGAATACTCCTCAAGATAGACTGTCCTACACCATAACATCATTTGAAATGTTAATGCTAGCCTCTTCCTTGGACTTAACCTTAGGATTGACAGTTCAACTATATAACATTTCACTTCATAACCGCTCCGGAAACATAGAATTTGTATATTAGTTTTGAAGTGGTATTCGATAAGTAAAACACTTACCGATCCCTGTCTTTAAAAAGCCAAATCGAAGATTTTTCGGTGGACTCAATCCCTTTTCTTTCATAAGTAAGCAAAAGCTAGAGATGTTTCGTACCAATGCTCCTCCCCGGATGTTCTCATTGGTATGAAATCGCGAAGCATTTCGATACTTCTTAAGTCGTATTAGGTCAAGTTCGATAGTCAAATAATCGACTATCTAATCAAAAACAATTACTTATACAAATCAATATTTGTATACTTAACTCGTTTCTGACATTCCAACTTAACTATTCCTAGTCCAAGAGTGAAGCCAGGTAAGTTAGAGCACTAGTTGCATCAAAGCCTTATCTAGACACTTCATTCTTGAATCTCATAAATAGATAAGTCTACCATGTCAGCTTTTAGTAAAGTACAATATCAATGATTTCCATAAGCAAGTAAGTAATCAACAAGATTAACACATTTTCAACATTCCTGACTTAACTATTCCTCGATTAGGAGAGAAACCAATAGGTTAGAGCAATATGGAAGGTGTCCATAATGTATTTCACATGTCTCATCTTTGCAAGTATGTGCATTATCCAGAGACTACTATTCCTCCGACAGGGTTGGAAGATTTGGTAGTAGAGCCTAATTTGACTTTTGTTAGACAACCAGTTCGGGTTGTAGCGAGAGATGAGAAAAGATTGAGGAACAAGACAGTCAAGTTGATGAAAGTTCAGTGGAGTGACAACGAGAAGGACTGTACTTAGGAGAGAGAAGACAAGATTCGAAATACTTATCCTGATCTGCTTTGAGGGTATGTATATATTAGATTTATATAGATAATTGCTAGTCAGGTAGGCTAGTATGGTTGCTAGAGTCGTTACAGATGATTGCTATGTTTAGTATTTAGTCCTTACTGAATTTCAAGGACGAAATTCTTTAAGGAGGGGAGCTTGTAACACCTCTAATTTTTAATAACATTATTTAGGAGATTTAATTAGATAAATTAAATAGAATAATGTAAATGTTAAGTGATAAGGGGATTGATATTTGAAAATAAACTTAGATGCCGAGCTTATTAAATTAAATGGGCTTAAGAATGGTTTATAAGCAAATTGAATTACACAAGGGTATATTGGGAATTAGCCGCACATAACCCCTTACCCTTATATATATTTCTATCCCTATATCATTCACGTCAAAAACAAAATAAAATGCAAACTAATAGAGGAGCTAGCCATTAACAAAGAAAGAAAAGAGGAATTCAATCAAGCTAAGGAATTGAAGAAGGGGAATCAATCTCAATCTCAATCCAATCTCCTTATCTTAATCAAAGTGAATAATAATTTATTCCATCTCTATTTTGTTTTATGATCATATGTTATCGGATTTAAGACCAAAATCGTTTTTATGATGATTTGGATGATGATGATATGCTTGAATTATAATTTGTTTGATTTACACAAGATTGTTTAAATGGGGATTTATGCGATTTTAGGGCAAAACCGATTGAAATTGATTTTTGAATGCCATGGAAAAATTATATGTTATGTAAAACATGATTTTGGAGCTGGGTTTTAATTTTGAATATTTTCCAAGCTATGGAAAGATTATTATGAATTTTCAAAGGAAAATATGATAAAATTGGATTTAAATTTAATTTCGATTATTTCAGGAAGAAATTGGGTTTGAAATTTTTGTATGTTAGATAACATGTTAAAAGTGAATTTCTGTGATTTTTGAGGATTTTTCCTAAGTGATTTACTATGGAAATTAAATTATTTTAGAAGAAGAGCTTATTTGCAATATTGGTTTTGCTTAATAGAAGGGCTTATTTGTTAAATTAATCTTGATTTAGATTTGGAATTAAGTGGCAGTTATTTTTGTAAAGAATTTGAAAATTTGAGGCAACCAATCATATGCTTACACATAGGCAGGTTAGTTAGAAAGGGTTTGCTTTAATTGGCATTAAATCAGGTTTACCCAGAAAAGTGGGTTCCGCCTCTATTTAGAAGCACCTTTCGACTCCAATGCTTCCGCTTCAACTCAGTCGAAACTCACCCAGGCCTAAACCGATACATAAGGTATCACTTGGATGGCACGTAGTGGATTGGAGAAAGGCGGAAGGCAGAAGGCATGGTGTCGAAAGCATTGCTTCCGATGGGGTCGATACCTTTGTTTGTTTTAAAAAGTTAAGCATCTTGCTTTGTTTTACCAAAGCTTTCGATGTAGTCGAAACATATTTTTTCGAAAGGAGTTTTCTAAATAGCTTTCGAAAGGGGTTCCCAACCTATGTTTTAAAGTTTGAGCTTTCGATTGTGTTCCTTTGTTTTAAAATAAGGCTTTCAAAAATGATGGTTTCGACCTGGTCAAAACCATGCTGCCGTTTGTGTATCTTTCTAAGGTATTAAAGTCATAAATGCTTACGAAGGGTGCCTTTGTTTTAGGCTTATGCTAAGCCACTTCCTAAATGCTTTCGAAAGGGTCCAAGGGTTTCGAAGGCATTGGTCTCAAAAGGGGGTTTCGATGATATCCTTTAGTGTTTTGCTTAAATGATTTGAAGCTTTTGAAAGGTCGGTGCCGATACCACCAAGTTTTCCCCAATACTTTTATATGATAAAGAATGGTTTCGAAAGAGATACTTTCGTTTATAGTCACTTTGACCCAAATGATACTTTTATATATAAACCCAATGGTTTAGAAAGAGGGACTTTCAATGGTTTTGGAAGGGATACTTCCAATGGTTTCAAAGCTATGCTTCTAAGAGTTAATTAGTAATACTTTATTACATTCGAAAGGTTTCGAAAGAGAGGTTTTAAAGTGTTTCGAAAGGAAGGGGCCTAATGTTTTGAAAAGAGATTTATATGCTTTCAAAGGAGGTTATCCAGTGAGGTCGAAAGCAAAGTTTTGAAGATTTCGAAAGCCTTAGTTTTTCAAAACAAATAACCCAATCTCATTTTAAAGGAAAAACCATGGCTAAGTAAAGGAATTTTGAAATGGTTTAAGAATAAGCTTTCCTTGATAAAATTTTAGGTTAAAAGAATTAACCATGTTTTATATGAAAATAATTTCAAGGATATTAAACCCACAGGAGTGGTATTGTTATGTTATTATGTTCACTTCTTCATTATACACACACACACACATTCACAATGTAATGAACCCATAACAGAATTTGGGGAAGGGTGGAATAACCAGCTAGGTTGATCCAGTAGTGAATATAAATTAAATTAATTAAAGATATTGGCAAGGGCCAATAGGTTCATAGTTGGCTCGTGAAAACTATGTATAAATGAAGATGTCAGGAAGACAGGTTCATAGTTAGCCAATGAAAACTATGATTTGATATTGGCAGGGGCCAATAGGTTTGTAGTTAGCCCATGAAAACCATATCCGGATTAAGATATCGACAGATGTCAATAGGTTCCTAGTCAACCCATAAAAACTAAGATAAGAAGAAAGATATTGGAGTTACCAATAGGTTCAGGGAGAACCCATGAAACAATAAAGATATTGGCAGAGGCCAATAGGTTCTTTGTGATCCCATGAAAACTATGAAATAGGACAAGGAGTCCATAAACATTTAATCGGTTATTAGTTAGCCCATGAAAACTATTAGATTAAAAGTAACCCTAGAAGCTATAACTGAGACAAATAGTCAAAATAAATGGGGATGGGTAATGCATAATTAATTTACTTATTTTGCATATCGTCATATTATTTTGAGATGTTTTAACCATTGTGGATGCAGGAGCACGATATATGGTTTTATAAAGGTTTTATGATACTAGTAAGGGGAAACCCGTTCCGCTAAGTGGCGTGGTCTCACTAGATATCTAAATGGTTTGAGATGGTAGATTATTATTCATACCAGGCTTTATGTCTGACTCGAAGTTTATGTTTTCCCCTTAAACTCTCGGGCACTCAATTGATTTTGAGTAGTTTGAGAGTTGAGGTTTTCAGGCACCTCTTTAGACGAATAAGCTTCCGGAGATGTGCAGGAGGCATGATAGCTACTTAGAGTTCTCTTTTATTTTGATTCCGTTGTTATGTTATTGTAAAGGTAAAGTTATTATATTGCCAATATAAACTCTGATCATCCAAGGGGGCATCTTCACATGTCGCTCTTGGCTTATGTTGTAACAAATATATTTTCTCTGAACGTGGTTAACGATTGTGGGATTATGTGATGAATTTTAAATGTTTTGAAATGGAATGTGGAACTTATTTGATGTTTTTAAATTTTTTTCCATATTCATGTGTTTCTGTGCATCAATGTATCTAACATTACCGTAATTGGTCGTCGTGGATTAATAACTATGAATGACTGCAGCATCCGTAGCTGTTAGTTTTGGGCCTCCAAGTAGGGAATGTTACACTAAATATTATATTTCTTCCATTAGTAAATGATAAAAATGATATCAATGCTTCAATGTTTCTTTTGATATCTAATATTGATATTCATTATTTAATACTTTAAGGAAACAAAGGGTAATACATGATTTCCCTAATATTTCCTTGAAACTAACTGTAGATCTTAAAAATGTTATATAATTTGGCTAAATTTATTACTCCCCTTTAAATTGCCATTTCCATCCCCGCTAAAATTAAAAAGTAATGTTTCTTAAAATGCCTCTGTACATTTATATATAAGATAGGGCTTTTATGGTAATGGTTACCAGTATCATTTTGCAAATACCATTACCGTACCGTTTTTACTTGTAAGCTAATTTTTTTTACTATTCCCGATTTGCTGGTATACTGTAATCGGTAGTCGTTACACCGGTAATGGTAAATTACCATTTTTCTAAAAAAAATGAGTAACTTGACATGCTTTTGCACTATAATGGTGCTTCATTATAAAATTTATAGTGTTACTTAGTAAAAGACATCAATAAGAAATAAAATAAGTGTAGTTAGCATTATTTGATCTAAATTACTAATCTAAATTTAATCACTTGCTTGTTTTAAATGCCTATAATAAATCATATAACATGAATATCTATATGTTATAAATTGGCTGGTAAATTTACCGCTACTGCTAGTTTTGTAAAAATATTACCGATGATTTACCGCAAAAAACGGCAAATTTACCATTACCATACCGATTAAACTGGTATACCAATTTCACTCAAAAATGATAACCGATTGACTGGTAATGGTATGGTAATGGTAAATTTATTGTTATCGTAACATCCTTAATATAAGATGTTTTCTTCCATCCTAATCCTAAACGTCATTAGTAAAGTATTGAACATTCCATCCATGTTCGCATGTAATCTTTTTTAATGAAACTCAATAGAATAAAATTTCAATCTAATTCAACAAATTCCAAATATAGATTAACCAATTTCAAGAGAATCAAAATCATTTTAAATCCAAAACCTAAATGAAGCATTTTTATACTTGATATAACTTTTGATTTCTGCTTGATGTTCATTTTGACAAAGATTTAGTGGGAAAAGTTATAGATAAATGTTAACTTTAATTTCCATAATTGAAAAAGAAAGAAATCATGGAGGAGAAATTGAAAAATTATTTATATTTTTCGATCTTCTTCCAGTTTATTTTTTTTAGAAAATGGTGGCATACTTAAATAAGAAGGGATCGTCTAATGAATTTAGATAAGCTACTGGAGACCCTAAGGGCAATCCTTCCCTTTTTTTGGTTTTCCAAAAGGTTGTTTCTTTATCTTTTCATATAGTTCATAATTTTAAGACACTAATAGAAAAATAGTTTACTTAATTATCACAAGCCCACATTTCCTGGTCATCGGCAATATAATATTAGTATAAGATTTGGACCTGTAAAGTTTGATTAAATGAAGAACCAATGGAAAAACTCATTGTTCCATTTATTGATCATTGGCCATCTGGTATTATTTTTATATCCGTAGTTAAGAGAATTTTAAATTTATTACTATGGAATAGTTTTCCATTGGATCTTTAATTGTTAAGTTATTGTCAAGAAGGGCGGACAGCACCTTCAACGGTTATGTTCGTTCAATTACCTACATTCTAAAATTCATGTCTTCCGCCTTTATTCAATTGATTGAATTTGTTGGTTTATATATAAGCTGAAAGCCTGTCTAAAAAATTATTCTAGACTTAATCCCGGTGGTTGGACAGGTGGTGATTGGACGTGTATCAAGATGCATGGCCTTTCTCTTCAACCCAAGAGAAAATATTTGGATACCTGAAGGGCTCAACCTTGGAATGACATGGAATTTCGAATATTTCGTATTTAAATATTTGAATTATCCAAATACTTGAACTATTTAAATATTTGAATCTTGAATTTAATATGATTAAATTGATTTAATAACCATGTTAACCCACTTTTAATTAATAACTAATAAAGAAAAAATGTAGGATCGTTTTCACCCTAGAGGGAGGGTGAATAGGGTGATACTAAAACTTAATACGAAAATAAAAATAATAATAGAAAGTAATGCAGTAGAGATCACACACAGTTTTACCCAGCTTCGGCAATAACCTGCCTACGTGCTGCCCCCAAGGTTTATACTAGACATTAAGTAGTCAGACGCTTACAAACACATGTAAACTTATGACACCCGCTAACTTGACTAACCTAACTCTAAGCTCAAAACCTTGCCACAACTCAGCCACTGAGTTGCGAATTCTCGAACTACAGAACCGTAGTTCGTAAACCTAGTTAAACTAGAGTATGATTTAAAATTAAAATAAATACACAACCCTAATCACTTTTTTTCGGCCTAAATAAATAATAAAAGGAAATAAACGTATATGGCCTACTTAAAAAATTGTCTCCCTTTTATTTTGCTTCTGGTTCGACCATGTTATCTCATTTCTTCGTGATTTTGGAGTTAGGGTTTTTCAATTTGAAGCCGCCGCCTTGAAATAGAAATTCGAATTGTATGCTCGTATGCTTTCGTTCCTCAATACGATTACAGCTACTTCATTAATCTGTGTTCTTCGATTTTCTTTGCGGCTGCTTCAAGATCGAGTTCGAATTGAATAATATTGGTATGTGATTTTATATTTTATTTCTCTGTTGATTTGCTTGAACTTGAACTCAATTTTTTGTGCCGATGATGATATAGGTTTATTTGTAGGGATGAAAACCCTATATTTTCGTTTCGTATATTTGAGTTTGAATATTTCATGATTTTGGCACTTGCGCTGATTTTTGATCGAATGAACACTGTGATCTCTAACTTGTTCATTGTTGAATTTGCTTGAATTTCTTTGAGTCGGTTCCATTCTGTGCGCCTCTGACTTCGGCATTTTTAATTTTACGATAATCTGGACTTGATGTATTTTGATCCGTTCCATTTTCTGAGACTCGAACTCTCTTGACTTGTTCTAACTGTTCATTTTGATATAACCCACGGCTTCATGTAAACTGCTAACGACTTTTTTTCGAACCATGACTTGACTTTGTTTGAACTGCTTATGCACTGACCATTGCTTGTATTCTCTGAAGTGATATATGTGTATACATATATATGCATATATGTATACATGTGTATTTCTGAGTGTACTGATCATTGCAGTGTTTGGTATTTCTATTTGCTCTTTTCACCCAAGTGGCTTGCATTCTGACTTTGCTTGTATTTTAACATATGCATATGTATACGTATGTCACTTTGCTTGCTGCTTCACTGATCTGGTGCATTGTGGTCTGGCATTTCATTGTCCATGGTTTGTTGTGAATGAACTCTGGTTCCACATGTTGTTTTCATTTGAACTGTAGACTGGTCTTGTTAGCCTTGCATTGCGGTGTTGTTTTCAATTTAAGTTTGATATCTGTTCACCACTTGTTGTGTCTGGTGTGGTTCCATGTAGTTTTGAGTCCTATTTGCATTCATGTTGTCATGTGGTCTTGAAGTCTTCTACTTGTATGATATTTTCGTCTTCGTATCGATACTATTTCGCATCGGTCATGCATGGCTCTGTTCGTATCGATGTTTGCATTCTACTTTCTATCGATGGTTGGAGGCCACCTTCGTATCGATGCTTCATGTTGCTTTCTTCGTATCGATCGGTGGTTGTTGCTATTCGTATCGATGGTGAGAGATCGATACGAGATGGATAAAGGGAGACCGATATGAAATGGACATTTGTTGATGGATACGAAGTGTTGTTAACATGATCGATACAAAGTAGCTTCATTTTGATGGATACGAAGGAATTTAGTAGGCGATGTATACGAACTGAATCTCTCTTAGGGAATGGATATGAAATTGGATGGATACGAATAGAGTTGGATTTCTCAACCTTGATCGATCAATATCTTAAGAATACGAACTCCGGTTGACTTGAAATTTGGAACGTTGGCATTCATAGCTTTGCTTGTCGTGTCATATCAATTGTAGCTCGATACGGACTTGGGAAAATTTTACCAGTATCCATAGTGATCCTATGTATAACCAATCTCCAGGACGAACTGTCCATGGTTTCTAGTCAAGTTCTTGGTGTCACGGCTTTGCCAAAAGGTGGGATAACAATTATTATTAAACAAAAATCATATACTAGTATATTCTACAAAAACTTGTTTTTGAAATTTGTTTACAACAACAAATAGTTTGAAGAAATATCGATAGCGTGACCGAAATTTATTTCATCGATAAACGTCATCAAAACGTGTGAAATTATCATCTCAGGGCACCGTCTTGAATTGTGATGAAACCAGTGCTATTGTGATTGGAATAATGAGGTGATGCACACCGACGAGTTTCGTAGCGATTCGACGTACTGTGCGGTCGTACGAGCTCGAAACATGTTGCAATTTATTTTAGAAATTAAATATAATATATATTATTATATATAGACCCTAAACATTTACTTTTCCCTCTCCTTTTATTTTCTATCTTCCTTAGTCTCCTCCTTCTGTGGAAAATAGCACAGCCACCACCTAAAGTTAATTCAATCAAGAGCTATAATTAACGAGGGAGGCCGATGTTGGATCTGTTGAGATCGTGGTGAAGAGGGCTTCACATCCATAGTCTCGATGATGGTTGTATTGACACTTGGCCAATGTCGATAGTTCGATCGATAACTAGGGTTAGGAATAGTTAGAGCTTGGGGCGTCGATTGAGGAAACAGAGAGTGGCATTGTGTTTCTCTTTTGGAGACAAGTTGGTGGTGGTTGTTTGGGGTGGTGTAGCACGGTCTTGGGCATGGCGACATTTGTAGTCGAAGATTGGGAGGCATCAGGTCGCGATTTGATTCGAAGGGCCGGAGGTGAAGTTTTTGAGTCCATCACGAAGCGCACACAAAGAGAAGTTCATCGGAGCCGATGGTGGTCGATTTTTTCGACCTTAGCCCAAGGTAGGCTAAAGGGAAGTGCACGATAATAGGTTGTGCATGTGTATCACTATACATGGCCCGTGCAATTCGTATTTGGGGAAGAAAGAGGATGAGGATTATTGAGGTAATTAGTAGATTAATTGTGATTAATTATATTAATTAATCTCGGTTCGTATTTAATTCGTATACTTTGTATACGAGGTCCAATTGAGACACCGTCTTCGTGTTGCACTCATAGTAAGATTATCCACGTTTTGGTTTGGCTTGAGTTGGATGAGTTAACTCACCATATAATTCGTATATGTTGTTATATATTTGTTATTGTTGAGACACCGTCTTCGTGTTGCACTCTTCGTGTTGCATCCCTCCTTGCTTCATAATGCATGTGACACCATTATATGTAGTATAATCTTTCTTACAACCCTTTAACAAATGTATCATGGCCAATACTTGTTGTTTGCATGTTTGATAATGTTATATGTGAAGATAAAGTGTGTGTGTGGATGGTTGAAGCAAAATAGTCGCTATATACGTAGTTTGAAATCCCTTGTATTTAACATATGTTAAATTGGTTAAAATGTGAATATATTATGATATGATATAATTTGGTGTGTTTGACATAAAGGAATTTGTTTGGAAAGTTATAAAAATTATGAATGGAATTTTAAAGATAATAACTAATATGGAATCTTTTTACAAAAAGATAGAAAAAGTAAACTTTTATCTTTTAAAATAGAAGGGGTTTATAGTAATAATGTTTTAGTAACATCGCTTTTAACTTCTTTGATTGTATTTTAAAGTAATTATATTTTGTTAAGTGATTTGTGAAAATGCTTATACCATCATCATAAGTATATGAATACTTTTGAAGTATAGAAATGAGTATAAATGAATAGTAAATACGTGAATAGTAAAATACATGAATAGTAAATACGTGAATAGTAAAATACAAGTATATATCTTTTATAAAGGGAAACTAAATCTATATACAAGTTTAAATAAGTTAAATTTTAATTAATAAAAGAATATTAATTAATAAAGGAGTATTAATTAGTAAGGGATGTTTTAATTAATTAGGAGTTTAATTAGTTGGGAGTTTAATCAATTAGAAATTTCGATTAATAAAAGAAGTTTTATTAGGTAAAAAGCAGTTTTACTTATAAAAATAGTTTAATTAATAAAGGATTAATTAAATAAAAAGAGGATTAAAATTCGTTTACGTGACTCAATTGTGCTTTGTGTGTGTTAATCGTGTTTTGTGTGTTTACTTTTGTATGGAAAGTATCTAGTCGTTTACTTAGCACTAAAGCTGACAAATTAGACTTTTTTTATTTATAAGAGTTTAGAATGATGATTCTAACAGGATGTAGAAGTAAGTATGCTCTAACCTATCGGGCTTTAATCTTGACCGAGCGATAGCGAAAGCTAAGAAGGTTGGAAACATGATAAGAATGTGAGACTTGGTTTCCACATGTGATCGTTTCGTTGTTGTTGAATACGACCAAATTAACTTAGGGAATATTTAGAAGAAACACAAGGATTATATGATACGTTTATTCACTCGGCGATGATATAACATATATACAAACTCGTTTTGCTCTTCTAGGACAAATGATAAGGAAATCCATCCGGATAGGAGATGATCTCCACCCTTATGTATTGTTTGTTTATTTTTTAAAGAACCAAGGTTGAGTTAATCGAAAATATATCAACTGGTTTTGGAGCGCTCGGTAAGCGAGGAGTGTACTTATATGAGATGACTCGAAATGATAACCATTTTAAAACCATACACGTGATCTTTGCTTTGAAAGAGGTTTCCGATATGTTTGAGATGCTGGAATCCATGTAGAGATTCGAGATCTGTTCGAGATGCTCGAACCCATGTAAAGGTTCGTGATCTGTTCGAGATGCTGAAATCCATTTGGGGATTCATTATCTGTTCAAGTTGTGGCTCATGTGTTGAGATGGTAAATGTGACTTCACCATCAGAAAATGACTAAAGATCAAGTAGGATGCTTAATCCCGGGTTTATCTAACCCATAAGGGTATATAAACACCATATCCAGAAGTACTTTCAATATGTTGCGTGCGAGAGTTGTTGATACTTGGTTCCACGTGGTTCACAAAAGTGTTCAGGCATTGGGCCTGTTGTGTATACCTTATGGTATATTCTATCTAGAGATATACGATGCACAAAAGGTATTTTCTGATCCTTATCATGGAGAACTGCTTCAGTTTTTAAGCTGGAGGCGTCTTCGTGGAAAATCCATATGCGAACGCACCTTAGCGGTTTTGATTGCACTTCGTTATTGTTGTGGTGTGATTAATGTAAGCATTATAGCTATTTGTTGATTTATATTCTTCACCGTAGACATTATCTATTATATCGTAATATGTACTTATTAGATGGTTGGTTCTTTTAAGGGGATAACTGTTACGACGGTCTCAAAAGGTGTTGTTATATGTCACACGTATTTCTTGAGTTTTTTACATCAAACTTTAATCTAATCCATGGTTTTATTTTTCTCTTATTTCCATGGATGCTCTTTCAAGCAGTCTAAGAAATTCAGGATTTTGTTGTTTACATTGATGTTCATTGGAGCTCTTGGAGAGGAGTTGGATGTTTAACTACTGTAGTATTATTATTTCTACTACATTAACTTCTGTATATATACCTTCAATTGTAAGGATATGCTGCTATAACTGTCCAAGTTGGTGATAGTACTCCGATTAGTAACTCTGAAATGTTATGTATATTAGAGTAGCTCTATGTGTTTTCTATCGATATTATATGTTATCATTCCGCATGTGAGATTCTGATGTTTTTATTCTCCTCTTTTTTGTTCCTTTTTTTTCTTCTTTTTCTTTACCCTAACGTTCTGTCTTTCCGACACTTGGATGTTCATTCGATGAATACTGTAGATGTATTAATATCGACATTCAGGAGTCGAAAATACGTTCATTACATCTGGTACCAGAGCTAAAGGTTAAGTGAGAACCTTGGCTTTGGTTGGATATAATTAAGAGATAGGGTAATGGAATGCCCTATTATGAGTTGAATGTATTATATATATGAGAGCGCATATGTATTTGATATATATTAGTAATATATAAGTATAAGTTGATAGTGTAGTTGATTTTATAGGGAGAAATGGTGTATATTTATCCATCATTTATTAGCTTAATCATTCTCGGCCACTTTATGAGCATTGATTATTGTTTGTTTGTTGTTGTTTTGTGTTTAACCAGTTTATAAGTAATTTAACCTTTTACTACATGGGTTGAGTAATTTAACCTTTTACTATAAGTTAATAGTATTATTTGAAAGTATTTACGAATAGAAATATTTTAAAAAGAATTTTAAAGGAGATAAAAAGTACTGAACTCACTTTTGTCACTGGATAATAATTCCGGTGATGATTGCAACATCATCGACATTCATTTTCGAGTTTCAAAGTGGGGGATACTACTATAGTAGTTTTCTATAATGTTTTTTTGGTAAAATATAGTTTAATTTAATCCCAAAAGTATGATTTGATATCCAAAAGATATATGTATATATTATTATTTCAAATGATTTAAAATGAAATCCGGTGTTTAGTTCCAAAGTTTTATTTGAGGGAAATTTGATACTGAATAAAAGTTGAATTTTTATAAATATTAATTTGAAAAGATAATAAGTTAAAACAAGATTAAAATTTATTGGACATCCTAGAAAAATAAAATAAAGATGAATGTTTTTTGTATGCTCTTAGTATGTAATAGAGTATTATACGATTATGGACTTAAGTCCAGAAATGTTTTATAATAAAATTATGTTAATGAAATGTTTTATAAGTGAAGATAAGTCTTTATAACATGTTTATAAACTTAAGTAATGTTTTATGAAATGTTTTATAAATGAATTTAGTCTTAAATGAGAAATGATTTTTGTGTAAATAAATGTGATTTAAAATGTAAAGTAATTGGCGTAATTAAGAAACCAATGGGATAAAGTACGTAAGTTGTATGTAAGCTATTTTATTCGCATGATAGTTCTTCATCTAGAATTCGAATACATGATTTTTAGGTGGTTTACACCAGTCCGATCGAGGATTTTTCACTAGATTCTTGACGGCATACACTTGATATGGATTCTTGACATTATTTTGAGGTTTTCTATCATAGTATATGGCTAAGTAAGGAGAACAAAGGTTCTAATCAAAGAACTTGATTGGAGTCCGCACTAAAGGGGTTAAGTGATCTATACTAGTTTGGAAGTGAAATCTATGTGATCGAGCAAATGATCAGATTGATATTGCGTATGGATGACATATGTACATCTTACAGGCTTTGGTATAATTGAATGCTATGTTTTGTTGGCTTATGAAAAGTATGGGGATGATTTTCAAATTGTTTAAGGTAGCATGAATAATCGACTAAGTAATAACCTGAGGCCGTTGAGGCATAAGGTACGCTTAGTAGATCGTTTATCGTCCTTGTGCGATAAGAGGATTTATGAACCTAGGCAAACTGTAAGCTGTATTTGCTAGTGATTGTGAGTACTGTTAAGTAGTGTTATGTGATTATTTCTTTTGGTTACTTGTGTTGGAATTTCGAGGACGAAATATTCTAAGTGGGGGAGAATATAACAACCCAGAATTTCGAACACTTCGTATTTAAATATCTGAACTATCTAAATATTTGAATCTTGGAACTAATGTGATTAAATTGATTTAATAACCTTGTTAAACCCTTTTTAATTAATAACTAATAAAGGAAAACTTGTTTTTGAAATTTGTTTACAGAAATAAATAGTTCGAAGAAATATCGATAATGTGTCCGAAAATTGTTTTATCGATAAACAACATCAAAATACGTGAAATTATCATCTCGGGGCACTTTTTGGATTGTGATGGAACTAGTGCCATCAGACTAGAATAATGAGGTGATACGTGCCGATAAGTTTCGTAGCGATCTAACATCCTATGTGATTGTATGAGCTCGAAACGTGTTGCAATTTTTTTTAGAAATTAAATATAATATATATTATTATATATACCCTAAAATTTTACTTTTCCCTCTCTCTTTTATTTTCCATCTTCCTTAGCCTCCTCCTATAAAAAAAATTAACACAGCCGCCACCTAAAATTAATTAAATCGAGAACTACATTCAACGAGGAAGGCCGATGTTGGATCCATTAATATCATGGTGAGGAGGGCTTCACATCCACAATCTCGATGATGGTTGCGATGACACTTGGCCGACGTTGATAGTTTGGCTGAGAACTAGAGTTAGGGATAGTCGGAGCTTAGGGCATTGATTGAGGAAACAGAGAGTAGAGTTATGTTTCTCTTGAGGAGATGAGTTGATGGTGGTTGTTTGGGGTGGTGCGGCATGGTCTTGGACATCGCGACATTTGAAGTCGAAGATAAAGAGGTGTTAGGTTGCGATTTGATTCGAAGAGCCCAACTTGAAGTCTTAGGGTTCATCGCTGAGTGCGCCCGAAGAGAAGTTCGTCGAAGGTGGTGTGGTCAATTTCTTTGACTGTAGCTCGAGTTAGGGTGGAGGAAAATGCATGATAATGGGTTGTGCATGTGTATCATTGTGCATGGCCTGTGTAATTCGAATTTGTGGAAGAAAGATGATGGGGATTATTGAGGTAATTAGTATATTAATTGTTATTGAATATATTAATTAATCTTAATTCATGTTTAATTCGCATCTTTTGCATATGAGTTCCAATCGAGACGCTGTCTTCACCGTTGCACGCGTAGTGAGATTATCTACGTCTTGATTTGGCTTGGGCTTGAGAGGGTTAACTCATCATTTAATTCATATATGTTGTGTATATATTTGTTGTTGTTGAAAATATAAGTTAAAATAGAGAACAATGCAAGTTATTACTTTTGCACACCTCCTTGCTTTGGAAAGCAAGTCACAACATTATATGTAGTATAATCTCTCCAACAACCCTCTAAAACATGTATCGTGGCCAAAACTTGTTTACATGTTTGATAATTTATATGTGAAGTTGAAGCGGTATGAATGGTTGAAACGAAATAGTCGCGATAAATGCATTTTGAAATCTTTTTCATTTAACATATGTTAAATTAGTTAAAACACGACTATACTATGGTATGATATATTTTGGTGTGTTTGACATAAAGGAATTGGTTTGGAAAGTTATAGAAATTGTGAATGTAAGTTGTAAAATTTAGAAGCGAAATGGTCGCTATGGATGCACTTTGAAAATGCCTTGTGTTTGGCGATTTTAAAGTTAGATTTGAAAGACAACCTAAGGGCTTCTTTTCATTTTTAATAAGTACTATAAGTGTACTTATTAATGGAAAAATATCAAAGTTTAAATATATAATGACTCAACTTTTCGAACCTCAAATGTTGATACTAAATACATCCATAGTATTCTTGTGTCGAACACCCAAGTGCCGGAAAGACAGAAAGTTAGGGTAAAATTAAAAAACAGAATTAAACAAGAAAGGGAGAACACAACATCAGAATCACATAACAGAATGATAATATATAATATCAAAAGAACAATACAAGGGTTTACTCTGAATATAGAAATTTCAAAGTTACAAAACCTAAGTATTATCATCAACCTGGATAGTTATAACTGCCCATCCTCATAATGTTGATATATACAATACATTAATGCAGCGAAAATAAAAATATTACAGTAGGTAAACATCTAGCTCATCTCTATAAGCTCCAAAGCGTCCAAAGCTTAATCCAAAAATATATACAGGCAGACCCGAGCATTATAAGAAAATAACTGGATCAATCTGGTAAACCAGCATGAGAAACTCAAGAAATATGTAACACATTACAGTAACCATTGAGACCGTATGAATTACCATAACGATTTTCCTCTCAAATGAAACCAACCATCCGACGAGTGAATATATCAATATAATAGATAATGTCTAAGGTGTAGAAAATATATCATAAAATAGCCACTATGTGTACGATATAATAATAATAGGTATACAATCAATATGGCGAAGGCATGTTCGCACAATGGACTTTTCCAGTGGAGACGCTTTCAGTAAACTGAAGCAGATCTCCATGACAAGGACCAGAAACTACCTTCCGGGCACCGTATATCTCTAGATAAAATATACCATAATTTAAACTGGCTAGCTCATCGTCAGAACGTAGTATGAACAGTGTGGAACCAAGTACCCATGTTCGCACAATGGACTTTTCCAGTGGAGACGTTTTCAGTAAACTGAAGCAGATCTCCATGACAAGGACCAGAAACTACCTTCCGGGCACCGTATATCTCTAGATAAAATATACCATAATTTAAACTGGCTAGCTCATCGTCAGAACGTAGTATGAACAGTGTGGAACCAAGTACCATCAACTTCCGCTAGCATCATCTATAAGCATCTCTAGATAATGAGTTGATATACACTCAAAGGTTTGTTAAACCCGAGATTTTTCATCCCACTCTGTGTTTAACCATTCCCAATGTCGAGGTCAAGTTCAGCAGCTCTCATATGAGTCTTCATCACTCCAACAGAACACGAATCTCCAAATGGATTCCATTATCTTGAAAAAACCACAAATCGCTACATGGATTCGAGCATCTTGAACAAATCTCGAATCTCCATATAGGTTCCCACATAAGTCCTCTGACAAATGCTAATGTTGTCCTCTCCCTTGGAATGCTCCTCATGATAGACAGTCCCATACGATAACATCGTTCGAAATATTAACGCTGACCTCTCCCTTGAACTTAACCTTAGGATTGATAGTTCAACTCTATAACATTTCACTTCACACCCGCTTCCCAAACATAGAACTCGTATACTTGTTTTGAAGTGGCACTAGTACAAAACTGGTCATTTGTGTCGGTTGTGTAACCCCTGTTGTGTCGGTTTTACAACCGACTCATATGAAGACGACACAAAAGACATTTTTCTGTTGTGTCGGTTGTATGACCGACACAAATATCAACCATTTGTGTCGGTTGTTATTAAAGAACCGACACAAAACTATGAACAGTTGTGTCGGTCTTTCTAAAAGGACCGACACAAATCAGCTTGTATAGTGAAGCACACCGCCGTTTATTGTGTCGGTCCTTTTAGAAAAACCGACACAACTGTTCATAGTTTTGTGTCGGTTTTTTATTAACAACTGACACAAATGATTGATATTTGTGTCGGTTATGTTTGTTTTTTCAACCGACACAATTGATATACAGTTGTATCGGTTCCCTTTGAAGTAACAACCGACACAAGTAATATCTGAAGCAAAAAAAATATTATTACCGTTTAAGATTATAAAAACAGTATGAAATTGAATTTTAATTTTTTATAAACCAACGTTACTATGAACTGATTGAACAAAAAATATAATTATATTATCCATCAACATAATTCATGTTTACAGGCCAAAATAGAATATAATCCATCACAAACATAACGTACATAACAAAATATCAACGTACGTTACAAAAGATCGGCGTACACAACCAACTACATCCAATTATACATGATATAACTAGCTAAATTCTCTCGAACCTCGTCTATCTCTTGTTGGTTATAAGAACCATCTCGTACAAAGTCCTGCAATTAAGAGAATTGTTATACAAAAGTAATAATTAAGTCAAGAATACTCAGCATATATAAAAGATCAATCTGAGAGGAATATTGTAATTCAAACACAGGTTGAACCATAAGCTGAATATTGGAAACAAATTAAATGATAGCTACAAGGATATGGTGTATTACTATTACATATATATACAATGCTATATATATAAACAGTTACTCAAAACAATTGAGTTTATTTGATTAAAATCATACCTCAACCCAATAAATTTAAGTAGATGACTACAGTCAACTTTGGAAGTAAAATCTCAGTTAATAATCCTGACAGACAAGAAAAATTAATTGAGTATTAATTCAACGCACTCTTGCACTCAAAATAGCACTCAACAAAAATTAATTGAGTATTAATCTCAGTTAATAGAACTAACACTTCCTCCCTTGACACCAATATCAGTGCACTGTGCCTTCCCCTGCACAGTGATACAACAGCCATCTAAACCACTTTCATCATCTACATCAATTTCTGCATCAACACCAAATCATCAAACTTCACCACTTGCCTCCTCATCACTGCAAACTCCTGAACAACAATCACTGCGCACCACAACCAAAAACGATGTTGCAAACCAAACTGTTTCCTCTCTTCCCCATTGTATACATTGCATATTTTATGCCATTTTCATTCTTATGGCTGGAGATTCGTAACTTTGGATTCTCAAGAAGCATACTAAATTAGTTCAAATCTTACCCGTTCAATAACTTATCAAAAAAACAATACCCCATGCTCTAATTATAAGAAGGGGAAGGGTAATATAGTCAGTGTATGAACTTTTGCACTATAGAGCGGCTAAACTGGAATTTGCAAGGATTAAAGCTTTATTTCCCTTTTATTTTCAAGTATAACTGACGGAATTTTGGACTCGCTGCAGATGTGCAAATTATACTGTTTTTTCTTGGAATGATTTAAAAAGTTTTACTGCTTACGAAAATGTTGCTCATGGTAAAATACATAACAGGATGTTAAAAAATGTATATGTTAGTGGACTATTAATGTGTTCATGCAAGATATTGATGACAGGTGTTTTATGGGAAACTTTGTTCGCCTAGGTAAAAGAACAACATGCAAATTTTCTTTTTAGGTAAAAACAACTAAAACAACGCTTTTGCGAAAAATTGATAAGATTTTTCTATCAAAAAATTAGACTGGAATTCAGAATTTTCAGTTTTTTAAAGGTGCTTTTCTATGAATGGAACTTTGGACAGTATTATTTATATAGAAACAATCGTCCCCTGTAATTATACATAAATCACCATCTCAATCCACTTCATCACCATCTCTACTTGCCTACCTGTTGCCTTCATCGTTTCCACTTGCTGTCAACAGATCATCGCCATCTCTACTTACCTACCTGTTGCCTTCATCGTTTCCACTATTATTATTATTGATATTATATTGCAAAATCTCCTTAATTAGGTTGACTATGGGATTTATGAATAAACAATGAAGTTATAACTTTTTACCAATTATCTTACACTGGATACGCAAAGAGTTCTGAAGATTGGATTTGCCAAAAACGCTGTATAACTGGCACATGTTTACATAATCCAATTGAAGTCTACTACTGATTATTCTAGATCAAATACTCTGTTCCTTGTCCCTTTTTTCTCTGTCCCACAAATGCTAAGATTTGATCTTTATCTAGGTTTAGCAAAACCAAAAATGGAAATGCAGGCAACTATGTATATTGGAAAATTTTAAACAAAGAATCTAGTAATTTTCTCAACATCTTCTAAATAATATAATTAACTTTACATAAATACTAAAAAATCTCCCTTCACATCACCAATTGGTTTTGTGATAACTATAGCACTCCAAAAATCATAGCCACTTTCCAAAATATTTAATAGTGCCAATTATATTCTTCCTATTTTCTTATCTACCATATAATATTTTTCTACTTATTTAACATGATAACATTGAAAATCCAGAAATATATGATCCCAGATCATAAAAATACACTCAACGTTCTCAGGTAAAGGACTTGCCAACTTATCAACCATTTCTACTCCTAACAAATAACTTACAGATACAAACTAATGACTGCCAAATTTTTACTTGATGATAATGTACGTGGTGCACGCTAGTGTACCTGCATTTTCTGTAGGACCTGGTTCTGTGGGAGTTTCAGGAGCTGCATTGCTATTAGGTTCTCTGGTTTCATCAACATCACCTTCCTCTTGAAAATCAGATAGATCGATTTCACTTGATTCAACACTGCAAAAAAAAAAGCTTGCATGTCAATGGATTTCGTATAAAAAGATTGAGAAAAGGGAAAATGCAGAAGCCAATAGTGTTCTTGCCTGATAATGGATGTTTTGAGAAGTCTTACTGCCAGACGAACATGAGCAGGAAGAACCTATACAATGACAGTATAAAATAATATTATATTGTAGAAGGTGGCAGGTAGCTTAGAATATTGTGCAAGGTTAGTGCTGATGGCTTGAGTGTTAGCATTGGACATTATTTTATATTGTAACAACAAATATATTGCAAAAAAGCACCAACAAAAACAGCAGCATGACTGATATTATCATATTTGTAAAATAAATATTTATCCAATTAAAATTTTCCAATATACATAGTTGCCTGCATTTGATCAAATACCGATGCCTTGCGCACTTCACTTCTCCAATAGCATCAGACTCCTTTCTACCCTATGCAGTTGTTGCTCTATGCACTTCTGTGCATCAAAACAGTGCACCATCGCCACAACAACTACATATTTCAACTGATGTCATCAATACCAAACTGTCCTATTCACCACTATCGTACAACTCCTTACAACACTGCAACTGTCACTGCTGCACAAACTGCTCCACCACATCAATCACAATGCATACCCTGCAATAACAACCATACTCCCTCCATCATTCAACCTTAACAAACTTCTGCCCAACACTACCCGTATACAACATTTCACCCTTAACCACTTCCTATCATCTCAGTCATCAACCACAAGCCTTCAAACTTCGACACCCCCACTGCATAGTACAACAGCAGACCACTCCTCTGCTCCACCATAACCACAACAGCAACACTAAGACCAACTGATGCCTTACTTCTGCCTGAGTTTTTAAAAATTTGGCACTAATTGATGCTCCTGTTGGGATAACATATAGTATGAATAATGCCATGTAGTAGGAAAAACATAGAGCCTTCTATTCTACCCATTTGTTAGGATGCGGGAAAAGGTATATTTTTTTATTTTTTTATTTTGTTTCTAAAACATTTACCAGTCTTGACTGTGTGTTTTGTTTTTAAGCTGAAACATTGATGCTCCAAGGACAACCATAAGACTTCGTTTCTTTATCCAGGTTCTTGTCCAAATTTAGCAAAAACTGGATCACTTATGTAACAATGCTCATGGCTCTAAGGGGAGAATTTTACTCCTTTGGGACCAGTCTATATGGATAGTTCAACTTATTCAATCCAGCACTCAACACATCACTACTATTATTAATAGTTTAGGTGGATTTCATATGTATCTAACCATTGTATATGCAAGCAATTTGTTTTAGACAGGGAAATTTTATGGCATGAGCTATCATAGGATCAAAATAGTGACCACATAGCTATTATGGCTAAAGGGAGATTGCGTTGCATTGGAACCTCAATTAGGTTGAAATCAAGATTCGGAACAGGTTACATTGCTACAGTTAGTTTTCAAGCGCAAACCTCAAATGACGGTGGTGCCAACGATGCTACCACCACAAGTGAATCTCATGCCAAAACCGTGAAGCAATTTTTCAAAAAAAAATAAATTTAGATGGACTTTAGGTTTTTATTAATTTAATTTATGTTTTATTTTATTACCTTTTGATTATTTGGCCCGTAACAAGTTATAGTGCATACAACAAAACATAGCAGCGGGTAGTTGAACCGCGGACAACTAATAACAGTAATAAGTTAATTAAGCAATGACTGATTAAAAAACAATAGCAGTAACAAATTGCGGTGGAAATAGAAATTATATGAATAAAATTGAAACATGGATTTGAAAGAATTACTTGAGAGTCTAGCAGCTAAATGATCTTAATAATTTTTGCTAATGCCAACGTAAATTGTTATTTGATAAATATCATACTACAGATGATGATATATTTATGTGGTGACTGCTTTAATGTATATTTAACATCATTATTCATGCAGGAAGCCAGGCGAAGCAGGTAGTTACTCAGGCGAAGTAGGTAGTTACTCAAGCTTGCACCTTGTGTCATGTTCCAAAGAAGACGATAAGTAAAAGCACCAAAGTCAAAAGGACAAATCATTGCTTCAGTAAGCAGCTATTCATTTTTTTGCAGGTTGAATGTTCTTATCTTCTCCATTACATTGCAAGTTACAAATAACTGTTGATTGATTAAAATTTTGAATTGAAAATGCTACTTTTTAGGACATGCATTGCATGTGTTTAGTTATATTGTAAGGCTATAGTTCTGTTGAGAGTTATTTTGGATTGCAAGCTTCGTTCAGTTTTTTCATTGTTATTGGGCCAAGTATTTACTACTGATTTCTAGAATTAGTACAAATATATAAGGTATACACACACCTCATTTGTGTTATTATTTCGTAAATATATATCTTGAATCTGAAATATTGGATATTTAGTTATTAAATAATGTGTTATTTATTTAGAACAAATGAATATAAAACAGTATCACACAGTTACCAATATGATATAAGCTGAAATATTGAACTTTTCAAGTGGGTAGACTACCTATTAATACCTGTACCTGATCATGCATCTACATTGATAGAAATTAAAAAGGAGACTATTTTGGTCTCTTCAAACGTTAATTCTCCTTACGATTCTCCAATCACTAAATATGAATTATCTTATATATGTAACTATTAAGTAGTGAGTTGGTTTGATTTCCAACCATTATTAAGTCATGTCTATTATGATCATGTTTGATTGCTACATGCATACACTATCTATGTTTAGTCATAACAACATCCAAAGTAGCCAGTTTTGTTTATATGTTGAACTTTGTTGAATCGATGTAAATATAAAATTTTATAATACTAGATAACCATTTTAATTATGTAAGAACTATCACATTATATTTTTATTTTTTTGTATAGGGGGAAAAGGTATTCTAAATGTTGATTTAGTGTTTAGCTCCAACAAAATGTGTTCAATTGCACTTCATTTCAAAGCAATAAAATAAAACATAGATTGACAGAGGATGCTTGTAAATAATGGAAAAACAAAGGATGTGATATGTTTCAAGGTGCATGACATCGACGAAAATTCAGTACATCAGGTAACGTGAGGCAGCTCACGTTTCAAACACATGGACAAAAGAAAAAAAACAAAGTGTCAAAAATATGGCTACAACAACATGGAATGAACGAAACAAAGCAACCAAATTTGAGTGCCATACGTGAAGATAAAAAAGGCAGTTTAATTTACAGTGAGCGGTTTTAACAAAGAATGGATCCTAAGTTTGCAACCACAAAAACACTAAATCATCATCATTAGATGCATGAAAAATATATAATGAGCTCTCCATCAGACACACTAATGGAAAAGAAAATTTCAAATGTTAAGCATACTTTGTTATTACATTAGAAAGAAGACACAAACCAATTTTATTTATCCACTAACCTAACAATAACGATGAGTATCAATCTAAATAGCAGCATCATTAAGAGAACTTATACATCCATGTGTCAGCGTGACCAATAAAAATAGCAACTCTGTAGCACTATGCAATGAACATCTCCTATTATTTTAAAATGATATGCACACTAAGAAGATCGTACACCAAAGTTCATGATTTTTAATGGTTATAATTTCAGTGGCTTTTATGAAATGTCATCTCCTTCTTTCTAATAGGGTAAATATAGGACATCTTTTAAATTTACAGAATTGTTAAAAAAGGACACACATCATCAGAATTGAAAATTTGTTAAAGGATTGACCATGAAAAATCAGTAAACAATACTTCACCTAACCAAAGTACTAAAAACTTATCTGGATACTAACATATATGGTGGATAATTAACAAAAAAAACAACATTTTCATGGAAACATACAAAGAAATTCAATAGATGAATGAAAAAAATACCGCAAGTATATAAAAGTGAAATAAAGCAGAAAAGTGAAATCTCGGGAGAAGTGGAAAATACCGCAAGGGTTTGTTCTCTTCTCGTCGTCGTTGCAGCTACTAGATGGAATCGGAGGAGATTGGGCGATAGTTGTTTGATGCGGTTGAAGGAGATGAACAGCAGCAGTTTGATAAGGCGACAGAAAATGTTGAAGCAAGCGAAGGCGATTTGGGATGGTGGGAGCGAAGAAATTTTCCCTCTAAAATCTAGGGTTCGCGGGAAAAGATGGGGCGGCTGAAATGGATTTGGGGGTAAAGTTGTGTGACTATGGTGTCGGTTTTTTGACAACCGATGCTATTGTATTTAATCGTGTCGGTTGTTCAAACAACCGACACGAGTAAATCTATTGCTTCCCTTCAATTGTGTCGGTTTCTTAAGAACAACAGATGCAAATTACATTTTTAACATTTTCTTCTTACCCCATAAGTCAATAGTTTCGGTTGTTAATAAACAACCGACACAAATTACACTATTTGTGTCGGTTTTATGGACAACCGACACAAATGAGGCGAAGCAACTGATCTGTTTTGTACTAGTGTGGTATTCGATAAGTAAAACACTTACCAATCCCGGTCTCTTCAAAGCCAATTCGATGATTTTTTGGTTAACTTAATCTCAGTTCTTTCCGAAGTAAGCAAAAACTAGAGATGTTTCGTACTAATGCTCCTCCCCGGGGGTTCTCATTGGTATGAAATCGCGAAGCCTTTCAATTCTTCTTAATCCATATTAGGTCAAGTTCGATAGTCGACTAATCGACTATCTAGTCAAAAAAAATTACTTATACCAATCAATATTCATATACTTAACTCGTTTCTGACATTCCAACTTAATTATTCCTCGTTCAAGAGTGAAGCCTGGTAAGTTAAAGCACGAGTTGCATCAAAGCCTAAACTAGACACTTCATTCTTGAATCTCAAAATAGACAAGCCTATCTCGTCGGCTTTTAGTGTTAAGTGTAGTATCAATGATTTCCATAAGTAAGTAAGCATCAACAAGATTAACACGTTTTCGACATTCCTGACGTAACTATTCCTTGGCCAAGAGGGGAGCCAGTAGGTTAGAGCTTTATTGCTCATATCTCTGCTCGAACATCAATCTTAACTCTCATGGATAGATAAGCCTACATTGTTAGCTTTTATTGTTAAGCATAATTAAGTACCTTTCAAACAATTAATCATTTTTGCATTAAGCAATTTCCAACCCCTTTATAAATCTTTTATTTGTACTTTAAAACCCTTTTTTAAACCGATATATATGTATAGTAATTTATTTATAAAATTAGATATTAAATAAACCATTTTTAGAAGATATTTATTACATAAGATATAAAATAATCAACATAATTTTTTAAGACTATATATACATAAAAATTATTTAAAAGTACTTATAACACTTGTATTGGTTTTAAAACATTTACTCAAAATATTACTTGAAAATAACAAGTTTATAAAATCCTTTAAAACTTGGAAAAAAGGTTTTCATTATAAAAACTTCTTCTTTAAAAATTCACAACTAATTCTTAAAAATTCTTAAATATCTCAAACTACTTGTGAAATACTCTAATGTGAGTTAGTAAATACTTGTAAAAAAATGAAATAAAATACTTAAATTTAAATATCTTTTCAAACATTTAAAGTCCAAAAATCAAGCTAAAGAGGACAGTTTTGCACAAGTGAAGTTTTGACCACATTTCGAAATGTTACTTAACTTTTTACCATCCAAACTTTTTTTGGAAGAAATCTTACATATAAAACATAATAAATATAACAAGAAACCTTAAGGATCTCTCTACAAAGTTCCATAGAAATAGCAAAAAACAAGGCAATTCCTAAGTGCATCCACAACGAATATCGCTATAAGTGCACTTTCAAATCCACATCCAATCTAAACCAAAGTTCTTATGCAACCTATGTGCTTTGTTTCAAGGCCTTGCTATAGGTTGTACAAGTCCATTCAAGTCTGTTCATATGGATTACATATGCCATTTTCTTTCAAAGCAAGAACCAAAACCATTGTTTCAACATATGTCAACATCAATTCAACCAATTTAAACACAATCAAACACAACAATATATACTCTATATTTTCATTCAAGGTGGCGAGTTAACTCACCATTAACCCAATGAATAACCCAGATTCGGGTATCCAAGTCCAACCCCACCATTGCAACTACCATTCCTTCCTTGCTTTGCACTTGCTTTTGCCCCTCCAAACCGCTCTTATTTCTCATGGCCTCCTGATGTAGGGTGAGTGTGCCTTTCCTTCTTCCAAAACAAACTAGCTATAAGTTGTTGTAATGTTTTCCCAAGGCTCCACTCAAAATTTGAGTTGATTTGGATGAGTTTTGGAAATATTTTCTTTAGAACATAAGAGGAGAAGAAGACGTGGAAGAAAGCTTGGTTTTGCTTTGTGAATTTGTGATTTATTATCAAGTGTATGTCCCTCCTTATGTAGGCTTCAAATGGTGCTATTTAAGCTTGTTCTCACCCCCCTCTCATGTCATAGAAGGCTCATTGCCCATCACTTCTCCTTTACATCACTTCCTTTACCAAAATACCATTACACCCCCTACATGATAGTATCTCTTATCCACTTGGAAGCTTCTAAAATCTTCCATTGCTTTATGAAGAGAATTGTGTTAATTAGTTTTAATGTGTACATTTAATCATTAGACATGTACAAAAGAGTTCAAACAACTTAGATCAATTAAAAAGCTATTTACCGATAAACCAATTTCTGGTCACATTATCGATTTTTTTTCGAAGAATATATTTTTGTAAACAATTTTCAAAAACAGTTTCTTATCATTATTTATTAATTAAATGATATTTGTTAAGGTTAAAAATCCCATTTATAAAACTTAATTATATCTCAAAACATTTCGATATTCGAAAACGAAGTGTTCGAATTTCCGTATCGCTATATTCTCCCCCACTTTGAACATTTCATCCTCGAAATTCAAAAGAGAACGATAATCAAAGAAGATAGGCGAGACAAGATACATAAATAAAGTACTGCTGAAACTATTTACAAACTAAGATGCAAACTAAAGTGCATACTAAGCAACTCCACCTCAAACGATGAGTACACTAAAAAAATGTAAGATACTAAGATAAGAAGGAAACCCTAGTCTACAAGCAACCCTTGATAAAACTTTCTCAAACTGTCCTTCATCTCCCTTGTACAACCCCAAGTATCCCCCTCAACGGCACTTCTGACCTTAACAAAGGAATAAGCACACAATACTCAAATAGCATTCATAATCACTGGCTAGCAAAGCTCATGCTTTACTCAGGTTCAAAAACTCTCCCATTGTCCAAGGATGACAAACAACCTACTATGCATACCTTACGCTCAACAGCCTTAGGTCGTTACGTAGACGATTATTCATGTTACCTCATAATAAATCAAAGAGTCTTTCCTCAAACTCTTCATAAGTTGACACATCATACAATTGTACTAAAGCCCGCAAGATTACATGGACCATCTGTATGCAATATCCGATCTGATCACTTACTCGATCACATAGATTTTACTTCCAAACTAGTATAGATCACTTGACCTCTCTAGTGCGGACTTCAATTTGATTCCTTGATTAGAAACCTCAATTCTTCTTGCATAGCAACATACTATGATAGAAAACATTAGGATCATATCACAAACCCATATCAAGTGTTCGCCATCAAGAATCTAGTGAAAAATCTTCGTTCAGACCAGTGTAAACCACCTCAAAACATGTACTCGAATAATGGATCAAGAACAATCTTGCGAATAAACGATCTATGTATAACTTACATACTATCCTATTGGTTTCTCAACTATACCAATTCCTTTTAATCACATTCATTTATACAAATAGTATGTCATTTAATACTAAAACTATTTATGAATCATTTCATAAAAACCCAACTTCAAGTTTATAAACATTTTATAACTTATGTTCATACTCATATAATACTCCACTACATCCTAAGAGCATATATAAAACATTATTTTGTTTTATTTAACAAGTATGATGAACAGTTTGAACTTGCTTTAACTCGCTACCTTCTCAAATTCAAGAGTTACAAAAATCAACTTTATAATTTCAAAAACGCTAAACTATAAGTTCTATAATGATTTGGAAGTTTCCATCTGTCCAAAATTACTGGAAAATTATATTTCATTTTAACAAATGAAAACTATCAAACACCATACCATAACATGATGCACATACCATACTTTTCTAATGCATAGGCTACACGTGTCCATGAAATAACTTAATAAGAAAACTCTAGAACTAAACACCGGTTTTTATTTCAAACCATTTTGAAATAATATATACATATAGCTTTTGTATATCAAATCATACTTTTGGAATTCAAATCAAATTTTTTTTACCATATAACTTTGTAGCATTGCCTACTCAAAAGCCCTAAAATGAACAGAGATGATGCTGCAGTCATCATCGAAATTATTTCAAGCGACAGAAGTGAGTACAGTACACCGAGGCCATACTTTTGGTACTTAACCAACATCATTCCAATGCGGTATCAAATACTTCATTTAATAATACTAAGTATCATGATCTCAATTTCCTAAATCAATTTCCCAAATATTTACTTTCAAATAATTCTATTATTATTTTTGCCAAAATCTTAAAAAGCATTTTCAAAGATAATGGAATTTAAGTTCTTGAATTCCCTGTTTAAATTCTTTTTGTTTATAATTCATATTTTATAAACCATACTTATATAAAATAACCTTCTTATATAAGTCTTTTCACCAATATTTATTTCCAAAATATTACATGTTTCCTTTTTTGATTATTGTAAACATCTTTTACTAAATTTAACTTCTAACCCAACGTTATCACTAAATGTCTTATAGTCAAACAGTGAAACCAATTCGCATGGTTTTCGTTTCAATGTACTGAAAATTACTGTATACCCAACCCATGATGTAGAAAGGTAAAACTGCTCATAAACTGGTTGAGCACAAATCAACAACAAACAATAGTCAATGTTCCTAAAATGGTCGAGCATGATTTAAACAATCATCAAGGTTATAAGGTATGGAACTATAAGAAGCACTAGAGTCAAATAAACATGAATAGGAAAGCCATAATAGATAGCATACCCATAAGAATCTTCTGCTCAGCTGTAGAAATAGCAAAGACCCTAGGCTGCTCTTTTTTCTTAATCATAGGACAATCTCTAACAAAATGGCCAGGCTGATGACAATTGTAGCACTCCTTCGGTGCCTTAACAATCTGCCCAACCTATACTTATTAGAAAAGTGACCTCTCTTCTCATACTTGTTGCAAATAAGGTTAGACCTATTCGGTCGAAACTTGTGCTTCTTATCCCCAACTAGTGCAGAAACAATAGGCCTTGGTGCCAAACTCTCAAACCTCAAACTCATATTCCCCAAATTCACAAAATACCCCATAAGATCCTTACTCATGTCTTTCTGAAACTCGGGACGGATACTTGCTACAAATATCTCATTCTTCTTCAGCGGCGTGTCAACAAATCGTCACCTAAACCGAGACAAAGCAATGAAATGTTCTCATACTCCCCCACTATTATGGCCCCTTTCTTTAGATTCAAGAAGCTTCTAAATAACAAAGTCTTTCCAAATTTTGGAACAAACTTCATCTCAAACTCATCCTTAAATTGGGCCCAAGAGAAGTCGTTCTCTTAGACATCAGCTGTAATAAAACTCCACCAATTCATAGCTGCATCTGTCAGATATCGTGATGCCAACCTACGCTTCATCGCGTCATCCATCTCTATATCCTCGAATATCCGATCACACGATTTAATCCAAGTCTAGACTTTTATGATCGTCTCCATACTACTAAACCTCTTACCTCCCAGCCTTTCATAATCATGACATAGCAAAGTGAAATCCATTTGAGGACTGACCTGCACGACCTCCTATACGACATTCTCCCTCGGTTCCTCAACTGGGGTAACACTCCTTAGTGCCCGATTCCCGCCATATGTGACAGTACTATACCAACTACCTCTAGCATTGGCAGCTCTAGTACCCATAGTTCTTACTACCTAATCAAAGTAAAACTTCTTTAGGATACGAAAGGATAGAGCTATTTCAAAGAGAGGGTTACTAAGAAAGAGATATTTTCGTGGAATAATTTAAAAAAATCTAGTTTTCAAAATACAAATACACCCTTATATGTTTAATACACTCAACTCATTCTAGGGTGTCACTTACCCTATCTCTAATGAGCCATACCCAACAAAAGCCAAGGTGTTCGCTTAAGCTTGTGCTCTAATATGACTTTCCGACCCTCGAATGTCGATACTAAATACATCTACAATATTTTTGTGTCGAACACATAAGAGCTGGAAAGATAGAAATTTAGGTAAAATAGAATAGAACAAGCAAGAGAGAATACAACATCAGAATCTCACAATGGAATGATAATATATAATATCAAAAGAACAGTGCATCAGTTTACTCTGAATATAGAAATTTTAGAGTTACAAAACCTAAGTACTAGCATAGCCTGGATAGTTATAACTGCCCATCCTCACAATGCTGATATATACAATACAGTAATGCAGTAGAAATAAGAATACTGTGGTAGGTAAACATCCAGTTCATTTCCATAAGCTTTATAGTGTCCAAAGCTAAATCTGGAAATACACACACGTGCTGACTAGAACATTATAAGAAAATAACACCCAGAGTATGTAATACGTAATAGTAACCATTGAGACCGTACGAATTACCATAACGGTTTTCCCTTCAAATGAAACCAACCATCCGATGAGTGAATATATCGGTATAATAGATCATGTCTAGGGCGTAGAACATATATTATAAAATAGCTGTTGTGCATACGACACAACAATTATAGGTATACAATCAATACCACTAAGGTACGTTCGCATAATAAATTTTTCCCAAGGAGATGCTTCCAGTAAATTGAAGTGGATCTCCATGACGAGGACCAAAAACTACCTTCCAAGCACCGTATATCTCTAGATAAAATACACCATAAGGTAAACACAACTGGCCCATCGCCAGAACATAGTATAAATAGTGTGGAACCAAGTACCATCAACTCCTACTAGCATCATCTATAAGCACCTCTAGATAATGAGTTGATATACACTTAAAGGTTTATTAAACTTGTGATTGTGCATCCTACTCTATTTTTAGCCATTCCCAATGTCGAGGTCACGTTCGACATCTCTCATATGAGCCTTCATCACTCGAATTGAACACAAATCCCCAAATGGATTTCGTCATCTCGAACAGATCATGAATCGCTATATGGATTCGAGCATCTCGAACAGATCTTGAATCTCTACATATATTCATACATAAGTCCTTCGGCGAATGTTAACAATGTCATTTCTCTTGGAATACTCCTCAAGATAGACTGTCCTACACCATAACATCATTTGAAATGTTAATGCTAGCCTCTTCCTTGGACTTAACCTTAGGATTGACAGTTCAACTATATAACATTTCACTTCATAACCGCTCCGGAAACATAGAATTCGTATATTAGTTTTGAAGTGGTATTCGATAAGTAAAACACTTACCGATCCCTGTCTTTAAAAAGCCAAATCGAAGAATTTTCGGTGAACTCAATCCCTTTTCTTTCATAAGTAAGCAAAAGCTAGAGATGTTTCGTACCAATGCTCCTCCCCGGATGTTCTCATTGGTATGAAATCGCGAAGCATTTCGATACTTCTTAAGTCGTATTAGGTCAAGTTCGATAGTCAAATAATCGACTATCTAATCAAAAACAATTACTTATACAAATCAATATTTGTATACTTAACTCGTTTCTGACATTCCAACTTAACTATTCCTAGTCCAAGAGTGAAGCCAGGTAAGTTAGAGCACTAGTTGCATCAAAGCCTTATCTAGACACTTCATTCTTGAATCTCATAAATAGATAAGTCTACCATGTCAGCTTTTAGTAAAATACAATATCAATGATTTCCATAAGCAAGTAAGTAATCAACAAGATTAACACATTTTCAACATTCCTGACTTAACTATTCCTCGATTAGGAGAGAAACCGATAAGTTAGAGCTTTATTTCTCATATCCCTATTTAAACATCAATCTTAACTCTCAAAAATAGATAAGCCTACTTCATCGGCTTTTAGTGTTAAGTATAGTCAATTACCTTTCAAACAAGTAATTAAACAATTAATCATTTTGCCATTAAGCAATTTCTAACCCCTTTCTAAACCTTTTGTTTGTACTTTTAAAACCCTTTTTAAATTAATATATATGTATAGTAATTTATTTATAAAACTATATATTAAATAAACCATTTTTAGAAGATATTTATTACATAAGATATAAAATAATCAACATACTTTCTAGAAACTATATATACCTAAAAATGCTTTAAAAATACTTTATAATACTTATAATAAGTTTTAAAATATTTACTCAAAATATTACTCGCAAATAACAAGTTTATAAAATCCTTTAAAACTTGAAAAAAAAACAAGTTTCCTATAAAAACCTCTTCTTTAAAAATTCACAACTAATTCTTAAAAATTCATAAATATTTCAAAATACTTTCTATATACTTTAATATGAGTTAGTAAACACTTATAAAAATAATGAAACAAAATACTTGAAATTAAATATCTTTTCAAACCTTTAAAGTTCAAAAATCAAAGCTAAACGGGGTAGTTTTGCACAAGTGAAGTTTTGATCACTTTTTGAAATGTTGATTAACTTTTTATTATCCAAAATTTTTATGGAAGCAAGCATACATATAAATCATAATAAATATGTCAAGAAACCCCTAAGGATCTCTTTACAAAGTTCCATAGAAATAGCCAAAAACAAGGCAATTCCTAAGTGCATCCACAATGACTGTCGCTATAAGTGTACTTTCAAAACCAAGTCCAATTTAAACCGAAGTTCATCTACAAACTATGTGCTTTGTTTCAAGGCCTTGCTATAGGTTATAAAAGTCTATTCAAGTCCATTCGTATGGATTACATATGCCATTTTCTTTCAGAGCAAGAACCAAAACCAATGTTTCAACAGATGTCAACATCAATTCAACCAATTTAAACACAATCAAACGCAACCATATATACTCTATATTTTCATTCAAGGTGGTGAGTTAACTCACCTTTAACCCAACAAACAACCAAGGTCCAAGCACCCAAGTCCAACCACACTCTTGCAACCACCTTTCCTTCCTTGCTTTGCACTTGCTTTTGCCCCTCCAAACCCCTCTTATTGCTCATGCACTACAACAAAAATGTCTTTTACACTATTAAAAAGAGTTTTAAAGGGTATTTTACAACGTTTTCCTAAACGTCGTCTTAACCGCAGGTGTAATAGGGTCTATGTCTATTACAACTTTTCAAAAACGTTGTAATAAATCATTTTACAACTATTTTTAGATGTTGTATATTTTTTCACAACATATTATAAACATTGCGATATGATTTTTTACAATATTTTTTAAACGTTGTGGTATATTTATTTACAACCATTTTAAAACGTTATAGTATACTTTTTAGTATTAAAATAAAGATATGTGGCTATTTCTAACCATTATTGCTGTAAATACAGTAATTTAGAAATTTCAACGATACAAACTATAAGCAAGAGAAATTCAATTTTCTTCTATTCAAAATAAGTCAACAATTTATTAACACAAACAACATTTATATACATAAGCATAAAGTTCTAGTACAACAACATATGGAGAAACCATCATCTTCTTCCCCCGGTTTTATATTACTACTAAATTGTCTATCATTGGTTGGAGATTCATAGCCTTATCATCAATCCATGTTCCTGAAATATAAGCATAAAGTTTACGGTTAAATAAAGAAAAAAAATAGTTCAGGTAGAGTGTGTGTATATAACCATTAATCACATTGGCTTTTTATATCACCGGCTAAAAATAAAAATAAAAATTATTTGTAAACGAGTAGCATTCGATCACAGTTACCAAATCTAACTGCCTATCATTTAGGTTATATAATCAGGGATCTTACTACTAAGAATAATTTTAGTGGATCGTAGTTTAAACATATGACCAAAGATCAAATATGGAATCTCATACATCATGTAGTAAGCTTGTACTGCAGTACTGCTCTATTTCATAGAAGAAATTCTCTTCTTCTTTTGGTTCAAGCTAAAAAAGCTAAACGGGCATTTGAAAAAAATCAAGACCCATACTTTATATCTCACAACTTCCATCAATAAAACTAAACTATTATCCACCGAACAATCCGATCATCTTTTGCTCAACACCAATATCGTAAAGTCTCAAATTGCAATGACTCAACCAAACATCAACAGCCATATATTTACACATCATGTAGTTTTGGGTGTCTAGTAGACAATGAAGAAAATGGTAAAAAAACGCGTCAAGTACTCTACCCAAGTAGTCCAGGAGAAAGCCGAACAGATGTTTAATGTAAGGTGACCTATCGATATGTGCATATTTCTCATATGACTTCAGCTAACTTAGTATCTTTAGGAATAGTTATTTTTGTTCTTCCTGTTAATACTATTTTTATTAAATTTGTTAATCCGTTTAGATTTAGTCCATATAAGGCCATTGTTTCATTCCCACATATAGTCTATTACTTTTCATATTTAAAATCTTCATTATTACATGATGCATTAACCTTGCCTTTTATAATCAGAAAATACAGGTGCGACTATTAATGTAGGACATCTATGTCGATTTCCATATGTTTTTTTACTTAGTTTCAATTAATATGGTTGAAGATATCGAGCTATATATATAACAAGCGGAATGCAATACTGACTAATATAGTACACAATATAGTTAGACACGTATTGTTTCAAATAACAGAGGAGCTCTTGCTTTAAACAAGCACAAAGTTCTCATCCAAACTACTCAATAGTTGCACGACCGACTAATATTTGTACGTGCAAAACAATTATAACTTTTCATATATGTTGAATACTAAAACTTAAACAAGTACAATTAATACTTACCAAGTATACTCTGGTAAATTTTCTAGCTAGAGCAGGATCAATGGAAATAAGAACCTAGAAATGGAGACAAAGAGCTACTGACAATAAGCCCCAAGTACATTATTATGTTAAATCAGCTAGGTTATACACTTTTTGAAGATAATAGTTTACATATAAGCATATGATATATAAACAAAGCTAAGAAGTGTTAGTAAACTTCAGCCTCTTCTTCCAATTCTTTGGTATCAGACAAGCAAGAAACATAGGAAGAAGAAGATGAACATAATTAGTTGTTAGCATATATAAGTCATCCACAAATGCTAAAACACAGTGAGCATCGACAAATAATACATAGGCTTTATTGTCAATTCATCTTCAAAAACAAAACAATAATTACCAAGGCCATAGCAACTTTCATTATAATATAAGTAATCGACAAACTCAAGTGTACATCCTACTCAAGATAAAGGCTTTTAACTCACCTCGGTATGGCACATATCACTACCTTTGGCTAAGAACTCAAAGCCATGATTCAGCCATAACAAAATCTTCTGACATTATGTTCAAAGATCACGACAGCAAGGTAGAAGCTCAAAGTTTTGGGGCGATGCAAGATCTTTAGGCAATTATAAGTAAAAGCATCAATCTCTAGGAACTGTACATCTCATGCACACCAACACATCAGAGTCATGATCTACATTTTTCGCCACTACCAAAAAGTATTATCAGTTCTAAGTTTAAGCGGTATTTCTCAAAGCAGTGCATACAGGCGTGGGCATCTTCAGATCTCAACAGCGAACAGAGTTCCTGTTAGAACACAACAACATTTCCAAGCGAATAATCAACTCAGATCGACAGCATCAAAGCTTCATATTTCATCAAGGAAGCGCGATGTTCAGCTCAGATCGATAGCGTCAAAGCTTCAGATCTCGTCAAGAAAGCGCGGTGTTCAGCTCAAATCGATAGCGTCAAAGCTTCAGATCTTCAGATCCCGTCAAGGAAGCGCGGTGTTCAGCATAGATCGATAGCGTCAAAGCTTCAGATCTTGTCACGGTAACGTGGTTTCATTCGAGTTTGATGTTGATTTAGGGTTTACGTTCGATGGTGCTGAGCAGTGGGGCATTTATAATTTTCGATTTGGATTGCTGTTCGATTTTGCTTTTTCGTTTGGATTTAAAGCTTCGAGATGGTGCCGAGGAGAAATGTTGTATCGCTGTAGACCATTTTGCTTGCAGCAGAAATTTTGTGGTTGGAGTTAAATTTTTTTGCTTTGGAGCCAATTTTTTTGTTTTGGTTTCAAAATTTTTATTTTCGGGCCAACATAAAACTTATATACATCTATAAAACGAGAGTACATTTTGCAATGTAATCGATGCAAAACCAAAGAAAAATGAGGGTTAAGATTTGCAATATAACATATACGTCTTTCGATTTTTGATTTTTTTTTTTTAACATTTTCAAATTTTATGATGTTTTGAATATATTTCTAAAAAAAATTTGATTTTTTCTATTTCTATTTTATCAAAATTTCAAAATATTGCTTTTCAATTTGTTTTAGAAAATTTTAAAATTTTGAAATATTAATATAATTATTAAATATCAAATACTAAATTATATATATATATATATATATATATATATATTAGTTTTTAACTATTAAATATTGATTACTTATTAATTATTAGTTATTAAATATTAGTCTTAATTATTAATTATTTAATATAAATTACTTATTAATTATTAAATATTGCTTCTTATTTATTAATTGTTAGTTATCAATTGTTGCTTATTATTTGTTAGTTATAATTGAATATTAATTATAAATACTAATTATTAATTATGTACATATTATTGATTATTGATTATTGATTCTTATTTATTAGTTATTAATTATTACTTATTAATTCTTAATTATAATAGAATATTATTTATTAATTATTTAATATTAATTATTAAACATTAATTATTTAATATTAATTAATAATTATGTTTACTAAATATTAAATTTAATTAATAAATATCAATTATACTTTACTAATTATTAACTATTAATTATAATAAATTATTAAATATAAAATATAATTAATGATTATAGATAATAATTAGTAATTATAAATTATTTATTAATAATCCTTGGTTATAAATTATAAATAATTACCTATTTAAGTTTTCATTTATAAATTATAACTTATAAACTACCATTTACAAATTATTTAAGTAAGTATTAATATTTGTTATTAATTATAAATTATTAATTCTTATAACATTTTAAGCAATACTAAACATATTTAAAAAATTAACGTAAACATGTGAGCAAACCTACTTTAAAAAGAAGCTGTGCTTAATTAATATCTAGTTGTAAAAAATAACGTTTTTACAAAACTTTAGAACTGTTGTTAAAAGAGTACTATGACAACGTCTACAAAAAAAATGTAAAAAGATAATTTTTTTACAACGTTTTTGGAGAAAACGTTGTAAAAGGTCATGTCTTACAACCTTTTCTTTAAAAACGTTGTAAAAACGATGTTTTTTACAACTTTTTTTAGAAAACGTTGTAAAACATGACCTTTTACAACGTCTTCTACAAAAATGTTGTAAAAAAGACGTTGTAATAAGCTGTATTTGTTGTAGTGACAACCTCTTGATGTAGGGTGAAAGTGGCTTTGCTTCTTCCAAAAAAACTAGCTAGGAGCTATTGCAATGTTTTCCCAAGGCTCCACTCCAAATTTGAGTTGATTTTGATGAATTTTGCGAATATTTTCTTTATAACATAAGAGAAGAAGAAGACATGGAAGAAAGTTTAGTTTTGTTTTATGGATTTGTGATTTATTATCAATGATATGCTCCTTCTCATATAGACTTCAAATGGTGCTCTTTAAGCTTGTTCTCACCCCCCTCTCATGTCATGGAAGGCTCACCCCCCATCACTTCTCCTTTATATCACTTCCTTGAGCAAAATACCATTACACCTCGTACATGATAATATCTCTTCTGCATTTGGAAGCTTCTAGAACCTTCCATTTCTTTACGAAGAGAAGTTTGTTAATTAGTCGCTAATGTATTCATTTGATCATTAGACAAGTGCAAAAGAGTTCAAACAACTTATATCAATTAAAAAGATGTTTACCTATAAATCGATTTCTGGTCAAATTATCGATTTTTCTTCGAAGAATATATTTTTGTAAACAATTTTCAGATACAAGTTTCTTATCATTACCTATTAAATAATGGTTGGTAAGGTTATAAAATCCCATTTACAACACTCAATTATATTTTAAAACATTTTATGTTCGAATTTCCAAGGCGCTACAAAATATATAATTTTTAATAATTATTTACCAATTTTTAAAGTAAAGCGTTTTAAGTTATAAAACATGCTTTTTATAGTTTTTAAATAAATTATAAAATAAGTATTTTTAAGTAATATTTAAAATAAATGTTTTAAACCATAGTATAAATATTCTTAAAGTATTTTAAATATATAGAGCTTTTAGAAAATTAGCTAAAGATTTTATTAAAGGATTAAAAAGCTTATATAATATAATATCTTTTAAATTCTTTTAGAATTTTATTAATTATATTAGCTTGTAAATAAATTAGTTTGCGTGTAAATATATACAACATTTTAAAAAGATTTTTAGCAACTATATAAGTTGGGAAAAATAAGTTAAGTCTTCTATAAAAGCAATAAAAAAGTTTTGGATTTTAACACTTAAATTAAAATAAATGGTTTGAGAAGTTAAACTAAAAGTGTATCACCTTAATTAATAAGTGAGAATATGCTTTGATAATTAATAATGAATTTTTTAAAGATAACTATAAGTAAACTGTTTTGGGTTGTAGTAAACAATGTTTCATTAACAATTGTTTTTAACCTTTATTAATTATACTTAAGAATATAATTAAAAATTTAATAATGAATATTTTAAAGATAATCATAAGTGAATAATTTTGGGTTGTTGTGACAATGTTTAAGTAATACTTGTCTTAAACCCTTATAAATGTAATTAGATCTTTAAAAGAGATTTTTAAAGATAATGATTAAGTGTGAAGTGTTTTGGATTGTAGTAAACAATGTTTTAGTAACATTTGTTTTTAAATCCTTGAATTATATTTAAAGTGGAAAAATATTATTATATGATTATGAATATACTTAGATCTTTAATAGTTGAATTTTCAAGATAATAACAAGTATGGAATATTTTATAAAAAGGTAGAAAAAGTAAAAGTTTAACTTTTGAAAGAGAAGGGGTTTATAGTAACAATGTTTTAGTAACATTTGTTTTAAACCTCCTTGATTATATTTTAAAGTGAGTAAATTTTTATATCATGAAGGACAAACTTAAGGGCTTTTTTGCCAACTAGGACAGCCCAATAAATTTTTATTATCAAGAACAAATCGTTAATACAATTTAAATAACCCTAACTGTCGCGCGCTTTCTCCTATCTCATTCTTGTTATTCTTTAATTCTTCGTCGCTTCTTTTTTTTGTTTTCAAATTTGAATTTTTTTTCTTCATTCTCGTTCATCTTTCAATTCTCGCTTTCCCCTATCTCATTCTCATTCAACTTTATTTTGTTGCGCGATTTCCTCATCTTATCAGGATTTTCAGCCCCCTTAGTTTTAGTTCGATACTGTCAATTCTCAGCTTAGGTATGATTCTATTTTTTTTCTTCTTCTGCTTTTTCTTCTATTAGAACTTTAATTTGGTTGATTCTAACATTGTTTTTTTTAATAATTGAAATTAGTTTTGTTGCTGTGATTTCTTCTCTCAAATTGTATGGAAAATTTGGGCAGTAGTAGTAGGTTCGTTCTTGTTGCTTTTACTCTATATGCAGCATCGTTTTTAAATTTGTTTTAAATCGACTGTCTTTTTTTTGTTGAATTATGATTATGTCGGATTCGTGTTGATTTGGATTAATATTTGTTGCTGTATTTAGTTCATTTTGGATCAGTGGTTAGGTATCATTTTTAGTTTTTTTAAAGTATCATTTTGATAATACTGAATTTTTGAATTGTTTTACCTTTTTCTGTGTATAGTTGATGATGTGTAGCAAATAATTGATGGGTTAAATTAGTGTTTTGTTAGTATCAAATATTTGTTGACGTATGTTTTTGTATCGGTTTTAATATAAATTTGCGCTTAGGATTTTAGGTATCAGTTTTATTGTTAGTAGGTATCAGTTTTGTTAAAAATATTTTATTTTCTTTTTGATTTCTTACTTTTACTTTGTTTTTTAATTTTGCAGTGGTGATAATAGCCTTCTTTGTTTGTTTGTCTTCGATGATGATACTTTCAGCACTCGGTTGTCCATTGATTGTTGTTTTTATGATTTGAAGAATGACATTTGTCGATATTGGTCTCAATTAGCTCCTTCATCTATTGAAATTTCTTATGTGCTTGAGAATAATGTGATAGTGGTTGATATCGATTCTGATCTTCAGAGTATAGTTTGTTTTCAATTGTATAAGAAGAGTGCATTCTTTCCTTTTACCATCAAAATCAAGGGTTCTCAATTGGAAAATGTTGCTGGTGGTTCTATTTCAATTTCATCTAATCTTCTTAGTTATTCATCTTCCAGCGGATCTTTGTGTTCAAATGTTGTTGTTCATAGTAAAAGCTACTTGAAGGATATGTTGAAGAGAGGTTCGAAATTATCCATTAATGATTTTTTTGGTTTTTGTTTTGGAGGAGCCAATGATTTTAGGGAAGTTTTGATGGCATATCAAATTCAAAAGGGATATGAATTAGTGTTTTTGAAGAACTGTTCTAGAAGGGTTACTGCTATTTGCTCTTCCTCTACTAATGGGTGTCTATTTAAAGTTCATGCTTCTTGAGATTCCGGGCAACTAAATAGGTTTTTCATTAGAAGTTTGAATAATGATCATTCTTATAGGGCTAGTCTTAGAAACTTGAACAATCTCCATCTTTCTAGTGCTTTTGTTAAATCATTGATTATTGATGAGATTCGGGATTGTCCTAGTAAAAATCCTAAAGATATAATAGATGATTTTAGGAGAGAATACAATCTTGAGTTGTCTTATTCTTTTGCTTATGTTTTATTTTAATATGCTTTAATGTATAGTATAAGAATTTTGTTATCTTTTTTGTAGGAATCAGTTTTTAGTTATCATTAACAGTAGGTAGGTATCAGTTTTTAGTTATCATTAACAATTAGTAAGTATCAGTTTTCAGTTAATTGTAGCAGTTATTAGGTATCAGTTTTTAGTTATCATTAACAGTTGGTATGTATCAGTTTTTAGTTAAGTGTAGCAATTATTAGGTATCAGTTTTTAAGTTACGTGTTGATTGAATTTTATTTTAATATCTGTTTAAAACTCTTATATGCATATTTTTTCCCTTTAGCTATAGGTATAGTTTCTTTAGAAAATGTGGATAATTGGAAATGGTTTTTGAGTCATTTAAAACAAATGCTTCAAGAAGATCGTGATTTGTTTTTTATGTCGGATCACCATCAAGGTTTAATTTTAGGGGTTCATGAAGTTTTTCCTTTAGCCTTCACAGTTATTACTATCTTCATATGGAGCAAAATTTACTTTCGGCGGTTAAGGCGAAGAATTCTAATATGTCTATCATTGATTTGTTCAAGATATGTTCTAGAGCTTCTAATTTGTATGAATTTGAAGAAGCACATTCTAAATTTTGTGAACTTGGTGGTGTCGCTGCTGTGAATTTCTTGAAGGATAAGCCTTTTGATAAATGAGCTGATTTGTTTTTCTCGGGTAAATGATATGGTGAATATAGTTCAAATGTTGCCGAAAGTTTTAATAGTTGGATTTTGGATGAACGGGCCTTGCCTATTACTGTATTCTTAGATGGAATTTGAATTAAGGTTATGGAACAAATGGCAAATAGGAGAGAGGAGTGTCGATTATGGAATACTACTCTTTGTCCTTCTATGGAATCTCATTTAAGTGAATTGATTGAAGAAGGATTTGGATGGGATGTATACAAGTCTTCAGAGTTTGTTTTTGAAGTGAAATCGCCAAACTCTCATTGTGTTGATCTTAAAGAGTGGAATTGTAGTTGCAATCAATGGAAAGTTACAGGGTTTCCTTATGCTCGTGCTATTAAGTGCATGAACAAATCAAAGTTGTCTGTTTATGATTTTGTTGAGTACTATTTTACCGTTGATGTTTATCGTTATTCCTATGCTAATTCCATTAATCCTATTCCTAATTTTGATAAGCCAATTGTTGATGCAAGTGTTGAAGATGTTATTAAGCCACTAAAGGAGAGAAGAGGTGCTGGCAGACCTTCAATAAAACGAAAAGGAGGATTTGTATATTTTCAAAATAAACAAAATAGATGTCGTGTATGCAAGCAATATGGTCACAACAAGCGTAATTGTCAAGCTTCTAAGAATATATAATTTGATTGTCAAGCTTGCAAGAAGATATTTTCGGTTTTCTGTCTTTTTTGGCAATTTTATGTCAGTGAACATTTTTATATCATTGTATTGGTTTATCATATACTACATGTGACAGTGACTTGATATTTTTATTTGAACTTTGTTATACAGTATCATTTTTAGTTTAGTATTGTTTTTTTTGTAATATACATGTTGTGTGGGAAGTAATGTGCTATAATTTTCATATGTTGTTTAGTTTATTTATTTTTATTGGATGTCTATTACATTTTTGGTTTTATCAGTTTTTGTTTTAGGTATGTAAAATATGTGGTATCAGTGGTTGTATGCTATAAGTATCAGTTGTAGATATCACAGATTATAGTTTTGGGTTTTCTGTGTTTTTAATCTGTTTTAGGTATAAACAACTATGGTGTCATTCTTTGCATACTATTTGTATCATTTGTACATGATGATTTCTTCCTACTTTTGAAATGACTGTAAGTATTTGTTTGCTGAGTTTTGAAGTGCAGAACTTTATAAAGAAATATAACCTTAAAAGTTAATATATAAGGACTAGTATGTTATGGTGAACAGTTGTCAAGTCTGTATATGATGTAGAAGTGTAAAATTACAGTTTGGTATATTTTTGTTGTTAGTTTATTTCAAACAGCAACTTGGTATCAGTTTTGTATATACATAGGTATCAATTTTGCTATAATTTGTGGTGAAAATAATGTATAAAGTGAACAAAAGTGAATTTTAGTCAAACCGTCACTATGTCTAAGTTTGTACTAATTTCATACCTCTTTTGATATGCATGACAGTTATCTAGATGATTAAATTTATAGAGCATCATATTATATCTAATAACTGTTGGATATCATTTTTTATAAATGTAGGTATCGATTTTACTCTATATAATGTTAAGAACAATTTATTAAATCTTGAAGCTTGAATTTAAATCATACAAGTACTAAGTATGAGTGCTGCATTATTTTTGATTTTTTTGTTATATATTATAGTAAATTTAATTCGTTGGGGTTTATGATATATGTAACAACTATTGGGTATCATTTTACATGAATTTAGGTATTAGTTTTGCTGTAAATAACATTTGAAATAAAGAATTAATAAAATTATCAAGTATAAATTTCACTCATATATGCAGGTGAAAAAAATAGTAAAAGTTGTTGCACACTGCAGGTGTCAGTTTCCTTTGTAAGTAAAAATATATGTACTATCATAACAGAACATTAAGTGTGACAGAAGTTAAACAAGGCCACTTTTTGCAATGTTTGAGAGAAGTACATATTGCTTACAACAAATTGACATAAAACCAACAACTGTTTGCAACAACATTAAAAAAAAGTACTATCTAGTACTTTTAACACATTATCTCAACTGTATATTATGAAAAATGAACATAACATTAGATTTTGCAAATGAATTCAGTTCTTTTGTTTTCTTTATTCTTCTTGGCTTGACATGTACTTGGACAGACTCCAGCAGTGCTCATCATCTGTCAGTATTGCATGCACAATCTTCGCTCTTGTGGACAATATTTGCTCCTTTTCAATTTTGATTGGTATTCTGCTTTTGTTGAGCGAAATGATGAATATCATTACATATATTCCACAGTCAAGCCTGTTTGAACAAAAATATATTGTTAGTATCAGTTTGCATCAGTTGTATTATCAGGCTTATAATTAATACAAAACATTGAATTTTAGAGATAATGGTAAAAGCATATAATATGCTTTGAATTAAAATATTTAACAGTTTACTAGCACACTTAGTATTAGTTTCTGTACGAGTTTTTGTGTTTGTAGTTATTAATTTAAGATTTTTTTTGTTAAATATTTTGTTTTATTTTTGATTATGTAGGTATCAGTTTTGTTTCTGTAGGTATCATTTTTGTTTCTATAGGTATCAGTTTTTTTCATGTAGGTACTTACATTCTTCTCCTTGCTTTGCACACTTTATTTGATGTATATCGTCTGGTTTCACCTCCATGTCTTGTATGTTATTCTTTTTCCAGATGTCTTTAAGCATTTCTTCTATTTCATGTCTCTATTAACGACAAAATGATAAAACGTTAGGTTATATTCATCTTTTTTAACCATATTAAGTAAATTTTTTTAAGAAACAAAAATCTCATACCAATTTGATAGCTTCTTTTAAACTAGAATTGTTTCTTTCATTGGAACTTTTTAGGGCATTTAGAATCAACATGACACCATTGCATTGTTGGGTATGTTAAAGTCACTAATGTCCAGTGGTTTTCACAATGCAGAAAATATACACTTTCTGCAAATTTTTCCTGTACAATTGATTCTAGCATAGACAGGACTAGACTTTTTTTGACACCCTTTATATCACAAACAATTCCTTTTTGTTTAATATGAAAATAAGTTATGATTTAATAAATGAAGCAATTTTTATGTACTTGCATATAAAAGTTTTATTTACCGTCATTGTAGTTGTGAAAGCATAATTGTGTTCTGCTAGTCCACATCTTGAAATATACCAATCAATAATCTATATTAAAATTAGGAAAGTATAAGTTGTTTTATTGGTTAAGCAATATTAAATAGTAAGTAGTATCACTAATGTTAATAGTGGCTGTGTATATTGATAAGTATAAAAATAATAAAGTATCAAGTCAATTCAAACATCCTGTGGATTTAGGTATCATTTTTGCTTTTATTTTGGTATCAGTTTTGATGTAAAGAAAAAAAAATTAAATTTATGTACTTGCCCATCTATCTCGTTTCCTTCTAGTACATGTTTTAGTGCATTTTTTGTTATGACACAACCTCCTTTGATTGCGTTGTTATCTTCTCATGCCACTACACTATTTTAACAAAAAAGATTTGTATAAGTTAGATAAACTTATTTTCATATTTAATATTAATACGCATATTTGTATACTTACTTCTGTGATGATGTCGTCAATGAAAATAAAGTTTTGATCACATTTTGTTGTTCTCCATTGAGATAGATCAAACATTTGCAGTGTCCAAGCCCTACCTCTGAAAGCGTTGGCTCTATCACTGCAAGTGGCTTTGGACAGTTCTCTTATGCACTTTTGTTTTCATTAGCTTCGTTTTTTTTCTTCAGGTTTTGGCTTATTTGCAACTTTTTTTTGTTTTTGCCCATAGTCAAAGCCGTCGTTTTGTTTTTTCACTCTTGTTCTTGCTTTCAACCTTTGAATATAAGAAGCTGTCCTTCTTTGCGTCGCTTTAATTTTTTTGCCACTTGATTTTGCCACTGTTTTTTTCCTTTTCTAGCAGCAGGTTCTACAGGTTTTTCTGCATCTTTTTGTTTAGTTTTTTCACTTTCAAACTCTTATGTGTCGTATAGTTAGAAAGTTGGAGGAGTGAAGTCGAGCACTGAAACGTTGTAGGGTACATTTTGGTTTTTTATATTGATATCCTCTTTCAGATGTTGAGTATCTTTTGTTTCGACTTGCTGCACTTGACTTTCATTTTCCACTTCCTCTCTTTGATGCATTTCAGTTGGAGCTTGTTTTGTTTTCTTCATGTTCACATTGTGTTTCTTCATTTTTCAATTTTTTGACCAATTCACTTTCTATTTCGATGTGCATATTTTTCTCCATTTCTGCTATTCTTTCTGCAGATTTCCGTACATCTTCTTCAACTTGTCTTTCTTTATTTTCTTTATTTTTTTCTATTTCCATTTTTGTACAAGTATCGGTATTCAGTTCAGTTGCTAAATTGTCGCTTTGTACATTGAATCTTTCATTTTTCTCTTCAATGTTTTCTTTACTGTCCTTCTTCAAATCAGTTTCAAATTTCTTAGTACTTTCTTTAGCCTGCGACTTTTTTTCCTCGTTTTCTTTCAATTTCAACATAATTTCACTCAACTCTTGTTTCAAATTCAGAACTTCTTCCTTAGCTTTTATTCTCATTTTTTCTGTTTCCAATTCTTTTTTTCTTTTCTTTGCTTCATCTTCCAAATTTTTGATATGCATTTGGAAGATTCTAATACTTATGTCTTCCTCAAATGAACATGCACTCTCTTTAGTTTCTTCCAACTTTCTTTTTCTTCCTTGCTTTTCTTTTTGAATGGTGGGCAAATCTTGTTCTACAGTTACTGTTTGAAGAAGACTTTCTTCATATGGACTGAGATTCGTAATTTCTTTCACCTATACAATTGGTATTGGAAAATTTGTTTTAGTTTTAAGCTATGAGTTAACTTTTAATTTACAATGATAATTGAATTTTTATTATAAACAAAATAGGAAATATCCTGAGTTAAAACAAACAGCTAATGTTTTAGTTTTTGATACTATTAGTATCAGTTTCAAGCATTTAAAACTATGGTATCAGTTTTTGCATTCTAGTATTAGTTTCTGATACTATTAGTATCAGTTTCAAGCATGTAATCATATGGTATCAGTTTTTCCATTCTAGTATCAGTTTCTGATACTATTAATATTAGTTTCAAGCGTGTAATCATATGGTATGAGTTTTTCCATGATACTTGTATCATTTTCAGGTATAAGCAAATATAACATCAGCTTTTTCCATGTTAGTAGTATCAGTTTCAGGTATAACAGAACATGGTATAAGTTTTTTGTTATATTATTATCAATATCAGTTTCATGTATGATAGAAAAAAGTATCAGTTCATGCACACTGTAGTATTAGTTTCAGGTTATAGAAGAAAAGGTATACAGTTAAACTTTATTCTACATAAGAGTTAAAGTATATTGATTAACAAAAATTAGATGGAATTTTAACTTACATCACCCTCTTTGACATTGTCAAAAAATTCTTTGACCGCTTTGTCTTTCAGTTTCCTCAAATCCCATTTTGCAAATCGGGGTAAAGCTTCAGTATAATGTTGTCTTTGTTGAATCAGTTGCAATTTCTCACATATGCAATACTGTTAACATATAAAGAATTGATTAGATATGGTTGTTAAAAATAATATACATTTCAAATAATAATATTTTGATTAACTTATCTTACCAATGGAAGCATGGAGCATCCCGACATGTTTCTTGGCTTGTGGATGAACTTTTTGATAAATTAATGAAATTATTCTCTATTGTTAGAGGCTAAGAAACTGATTGCATTGTTTCTAAATCAATTAAGAATGGTAGAATTCCCCATCTTAATTTTTGCTGGTTGTTTGGGAAGAAAAATGTTAATAGTATTTCCATTACTATTAACAGCGGTAAGTCTTCTTCGTATTGCTTTTTTTCTTTGCTACTTCTTGCTTTATTCTTCTTTCAAGAATATTTCTTGTGATGAAAGTGCAATTGCTAAAGTTTCTCTTTGCGAATTCTTTGCACTATGTTGGAATTGTTCTATTTGTCATTTTTTAGGTTGGCTCAGTGTTCATTCCTTTTAATGGTTACCCAAAAAGCAAGCTTATGTCTCTTGCTGTTATTTTCATTCTTTCTTTAGCAAACAAGAAAATATCATTCTCAACCGAGTAGCACTGGTATAAAGCATCCAAATTGTGCTGATGTTTTTTGCATTCTTTCATCATAATTTTCTCTTCATAAAAATCTTTGAAGAAACTGTAGAATGGAGCCCTCTTCAATATGTCCATTTGGTTTTTGGATAGAGCATTTTATTGTTTTATCATTTTAACCATTTTGAATACTCCTTGCAATCCACATCTATAAGCGGTCTCTTGCTTTTTGTCTACAGATTTTGATATTTTTTGCATTTCTGCTTGTGATCTGACTTTAATGCATGTTGGATGTGGATTTACAAAATCATCATCATCCTATTATTTGAAATAAAGGCAATAAGTTATCTGTGAAACAAACTATGTTGAAACATAACAATAGGTTGGGTGTCAGCTGCAATGAAATAGCTTCAATCAAATATGTAAGGATTTCAAGTTTGTGATAAGTAGGTATCAGTTTGTTGTAAGTATGTATCAGTTTGTTGTAAGTTGGTATCATTTTCAAGAAAACTGAGTTGAACCAATGATTTGTAAAACAATTTATCAAATTATTAGTTTTCAACTGTACTGAAACATACAGTAATTATCATTTCTTTTAAATTTAGTTTTCAATTATTAAAAATTATACCTGATATAGTTAAAAAATTGAAAAATAACAATATCAAACTAACAAATTAGAGGTATCATTTTTAGATTATATTAGTATCAGTTTTTTAACAATTTGCAATGAAAACAATTTGCCAAACTAAAAGTATAATCTTCAGATAGATATAAAGTGGGTATCATTTTTCTAAGTATTGGTATTGGTTTGCTACAAATAAGACTTAAAATTAATTTCTAAATCACGAAGGAATCAATTCCATATAAATAGACGGTGAGTATCATTTTTTTAGTCTGTTAGTTTTAGTTTTATCATATATGTGTGTGGAAACAATTTCTTCAATTATAAAGCACCAACTTAAATTAGACATTTAAAATTAAGCAGACAGATGGATTTTTTTTTCTTCCAATATTTTAGTATCAGATTTCAAGTAAATGATACCGACTATTATTTTTAAAGCTTTAAGCCTTTTCTTTTACCAAACAATTTACAAGTATCATTTTTGCAATATGTATAATGTCATAAAGTTATAATGTATCTAATTTTATCGAATTGAGTTGTTCTTCTTCTAATTCTCTATCTGCAACTTTTTTTCCTTCTCCTTTCTGAGCTTTTTCCTGTTTAACATTTTTGATACTATTAGAATACATTTAACAATATAAAATTGTTAGTATCAGTTTCATAATTTTGTAGTTTCATTTACCTGAGTTTCTGTTTGTATTTCCTTCCGAATCATTTTTTCATTTTTTCTTTTCATTCTTTGTTCTTTTTTTTTTGCATATTTTCTTCAATTGTTTTCTCAGCAGCTATTTGTTGCTGCATGTTCTCTTCATTGTTCTATCCAAAAAAATTCAATGTTACTATAATAAAACTATACTAACTATAATAAAACTATACTAACTTTATTATACTTGATTTTATAGTATTAGTTACCTTCTCTTGTATATATTTTCTCTTATTTCTGGTTGGTTTTCATTTGCTGTATCTTTTTCATGTCTTCTCTTTGTTCTTTTTTCTCGATTTTGCTTTTCCTCTTCTACTACTAAAGGTTTTCTAAGTTTTAACTTGCTGTTTTTTCCTTTTATCGTCTTTGCTATCATTTCCACTAGAGGTAGGTTTTCGTCTTCTGTCATTGCGTTTTCCTATTGAATATCTACTGTAATAAGTATTTCGATATTTCGATTTTCAGTTTGTTGCTCCACTTTTGATAAAGCTAGGTTTTCTACTTCTCGAATATTTGATTGTTGTCTGCTTTATGGTGCTTGTTCGTCGATTGTCGATGGTTGTGTTGGAGATATCGATTTGTTTCTGGTTTGCGGCGCCATTTTTCTTTTTCGATCAAAAATTCATCAATATCTGAGTGAAAGAATGGAGGAGGAAGACGAACGGAATGATTCACTTGTTTTGTTTTAAATCATAACTGGGCTTTGTCCTTACGATAAAAACTTTGTGCGCATGTCCTTTTGATTGATTATTTACATTAATTTGTCCTTTAAATTTTTTTCTTTACGAATATACTTAGATCTTTAATAATGGAATTTTCAAGATAATAACAAGTATGAGATATTTTATAAAAAGGTAGAAAAAGTAAAAGTTTAACTTTTGAAAGAGAGGATGTTTATAGTAACAATGTTTTAGTAACATTTGTTTTAAACCTCTTTGATTATATTTTAAAGTAAGTAAATTTTGTTAAGTGATCTTTGAATATGCTTATACCATTGGATAAGCATATGAATACTTTTGAAGTATAGAAAAGAGTATAAATGAATAGTAAATACATGAATACTAAAACATGTGAATAGTATATACGTGAATAGTAAAATATAAGTATATATCTTTTATAAAGGGAAATTAAATCTATATACATGTTTAAATAAGTTAAGTTTTAATTAATAAAATTATATTAATTAATAAAGAAAGTTCTAATTAATAAAAGAGTATTAATTAATAAGGGTTTTAATTAATTAGGAGTTTAATTAGTTAGGAGTTTAATCAATTAGAAGTTTCGATTAATGAAAGAAGTTTTATTAGATAAAAAGGAGTTTTACTAATAAAAGAGGTTTAATTAATAAAGGGTTAATTAAATAAAAATGGAATTAAAAATCATTTATGTGACTTAATCGTGCTTTGTGTGTGTTAATCGTGCTTTGTGTGTTTACTTGTGTATGGAAAGTATCTAGTCGTGTACTTAGCACCAAATTTGACAAAGTAGACTTGTTTATATCTATAAGAGCTAAGAATGATGATTCGAGTAGGAAAGATGCAAAACAACGATAAAATTTTCCAACGCTATTTTGACATCAATAAGGCGGGACATCAGAACGGCATCGAAAAGTAGTAAAATGGTAAAATGGCGTCGAAAAATAGTGATGCCATTTATTTACCTGACAAAAATAACAATGGCGTCAGATAGGTGTCTAAAAATACCGGCGCCATTCCGATACCGTTTTGTTTACCCTCTCTTGTTTTACTTTTCCGTACTAATTTACATATATTATGTAATTTTAGTAAACAACACTACATAGTTTTCAAATTATATATATTTCAATTATTTCAAAATTTTATATTTTAATAATATATGTTGTTGTAATTTAAATATTATTATTTAGTTCATATACACACACACAAATTAATGAAATCAAACCATACACTTTCGTTAATACTATATGAGAAATTTAAATATATAAATTCGTGTAATTATGTGTCGTTTGACCATCCATCTTGTCATATGTAAATACTTCTACGTGTAAGTTGATTATTGAAAATAATCAATTAAATTATTTAATCATGTTTCTATTGGAAACGACCCAGTTCTAACATAAATTCCTACTTACATTCGATAATTATGAAATCCAATAATACACATTCGTTTATACCGTATGAGAAGTTTAAATATTCAATTTCATGTAATTATGAGTCGTTTTGACCATTCATCTTATCAGATGTAAATATTTTTGGATGTTAGTCGATTACTAAAAATAATCGATTAACTTACGAGATCGTAAATTAAACCGACTCGCAATAGCATGAAATTTTATACTTGAGCATTCAGGACAACAATGTCGTTTCTCAATGATCGAATTTCAACTTTTTTTAATGTTGACGGGTTTGTTGGTTCAAACTAGTCATTTTCAATACAAGTTATGTAAGTTCTTTTCGAAACGACCACTTTAACTGAAAATTTTATATATTTTCTAACAGGTGTAACGATATAAAATCATTAATTTAAATTCAATAATATTTGAAAGGGGAAAAAAGATATTCATTTGTTGCTTTAAACTTTGCAATATATTTTCAAATATAGAAGACACTTTGTTTCCATAACCAGATACACACCAGCCCACGTATTTTCTTACTTTCATTGTTCATTACCCAAATAAAAACAGGGCAAATTCTATTCCAACCCGCAAAATAACTTAGTAGCCCCCCAAAATTTAAAAAAGTTTGTAAACCCACAGAATTACTTAGTAGTCCCCTGCTTGTTTCAAAATTATCCTTAACCATTGTCGAAAATATTCCGTATGCAAAAAAACAACAACAGCGGAAGACGCGAAACAATTCCTCATCGCGCCTCTTCCTTGCACCTTTAACGTCTACAGCAACCAACAGAACAAGTATCAAACGCTAAAATATAAATAATTAAAACAAACTGAACAATCCGCATGGCGACTACGGGGTTAGTGTCAATACCATGCTGAAGTTCTGCGTGGTTGTGTACAGAATCATGTAGTATATTCGCGCGGTCATGCCATGAACTTAGTAGTGATCCTGCGTGGATTATCATCAATTCCCGTAATCGACAGTCTACGACTGCATTTGCAAAAAATTAAAACTTTTCAATTTCTTTTTTGGAATTACCTGCTATGATTGCGACCGAAGATCATTCTCCTCTGCAGAATTCATCATCTAATAGTTTAAAAACGAAATTTTTCTTCAATGATTTGAAAATTAGATTAGGGTTTTGGAGATTCTGTGTTTTAGACGGTAAAACTTGCGGAAGAAATAAAGAATTGAGAAGAACGCTTTCTAGGGGTATTTTTGTCTTCAAAATTTTATTTTTTGAACAAGGTACTAATTAAAAATATGGTTTGGAATAGAATTTGCCTAAAAACAGATCACAAATGAAAAAAAGATTGAAGAAAATGGCACGCGATAGGAGAAGAAGGGGCGGCTATATCAGCGAGGCATGACATTAGGTTCCGGGTCGGTGGTAGGAGATGGTGGCACGATGGGAGAAGGCGACATTATCGAATGTCATATGGAGGTTGGCTTGATTGGAGTTGGGCTAGATTTGCATGCGCAATCACGAGGGTGAAAGAGTTGAATTTTTCGACCGAGCGATGCAAGAAGGAGGGGAGCGCGTGCGGTGGTTGCCGTGTTTATGATGACGACAAGTTTGGCAAGGCAAAAGATGTGATAACATCGATTTTAATGAGTAAACATTATCCTCTTTAAGCTTTGATTATCTGTGATATGCAAAGCAATAAAGGTTAGCAAAAGAAAATGGGACTTGGTTTAATCAGTATGCACAAAAGTATTTTGATGTGTGTAACTATTTATATTAATGAGTGAAGTGAGTGTAGTTAAAAAAGAAAAAAAAACAAGAAAAGAAGAAGATCCCCAAAATCAAAATAGAATTCCAGTACAGAGAATTGATATGAAGTTATTTTGAACTTAGGAACTGAGATTGTAAGTTTTAACTATCTCCACTATGTACAATCAAAGCTTACAAGAGTTAAGAATTAGTGAACTTGTGGTGCGATCCACAATGAGTAATCAAAGCTTATTGTATATGTACAATCAAAGCTCACATGTGTACTGCCATAAACTTGTCTGGCTTTACATGTTGAAATAGCTTATGGTATAGGTTTAACCGAACATGTGAAAAAAAAATGCTATACTTATATATTTGTTAACTAAACAAAAAATAATCATTTTTTTTGCACATTACCTCAGATTTCTGATCATTGTATTCAGTCTCAGTACCTTCATCTCTATCAATCAACATTACCAGGAGGATTATTTTCTATGATAATTGATAATTAGTTGATGAACATCCAAACTGCACATTTCCTTTTCTATGATAATCATTTTTCTTCCTCTTTTAAATTTAGTACTTGTAGTAGTTTTGTTTAGTTTGAATGAACTGGATTTTAAGAGTAGGCTATTATTTTTAGGAAGTAGGGTACAGGTGAATTGTTGTACTGAATTTTGAAGTGCTTCACACTGCCTAAGCAAAGATTTGCACGACAGTATTGCTCATCGCTCGCTCACTTTCTCCCCTGCAGACATTAGGAGGCTTGTGAGGTTAACACTCTCGAGCCCATTTGATCTTTTGCTTGATAGAGTTGGACCGGATGGAAGCTTGAGTTTTGTAGGATCTCCTGCTATAAGTGCAGAAGCTCGTATAGTGCAGCTGCAACTCTCAGTTGATAAATCTTTCAGGTGATCATTCATAAATTGTTTATTTCTTAAATGGTTTTGATTGCAATGATTCATCATTAGGATTGAAGTTACCACTTATCGAAAGACAACCAGCATCTCTTCTTAGTAATTGCTTTATCATTGTAACTACTTGGTTACCATTGATTTGCCACTGATTTAAACGTTGCCACCAAAAAAAAAAGTAGTAAAATGAGTAACTTGTAGATAAAGTATACACCCTGTAATTGTCATTGTTTCTCCAACTGCCGCTTGGTTTATCTCTTGTGACAGTATCTTTTAAGTCGTAAGTTATTTAGGAAGTGACATGGTTTTGATTGTGTATATATGAAAAGTAAGTAGTCAAGTGAGTAATTTATTTTACTATTTGATTTGTACGAAGTAAAGTCATATATATGATTTGTATTATTGTCTTAAGAGATTTTTTCTTTGAAATACATAATATATAATATATATGTCCAACCATCTAACATGTGATAGAATCCCACCCATCTAACATGTGATAGAAACCGGTTGGACACCTCGGTTTGTGCTAGGGGCTACCACGTTCGGTCGTTAACGGCCGAACATAAATTGTTTTTTAACCGCGATTGGTAGACATCCGTTGACCGAACAGTGTTTGGTTGGTGATTAACCGCCGACCGCGGTAAAGGCAGGTAGCCTTTAGCATACAGCGAGGTGCCCACTACACAATGCGGCGATTTATGACAAAAACACTTGTAATAAAACATTTGTTATGGTTTGAATAATAGTGATATTTGTTCAAATAGGATAAAGATATCATATTTAGCAAAGTTAACACTATTATCTCCACTGACCCTGAGCATCCGTTATTCCAGGTCAGATTATATGAGCTGAATTTTGATACAAATAGTTGTAGACTTTAACAACAGAAACCTGTTACGACAAAGTTGTAGAAATTCACCAAATAATTTCCAATAACAGAAAATTTACTTGCTCAATTTAAATAATTACAATTACAATAATGATGGGTACTTGTTGGTTTAGTTCCTTAAGCAAGGCTATGTGATTTTTCTACTTAAAGCTGATACTAAATAAAACACCGAAGGAGAAGATTAGTTCCATTTGTACAAAAATTTGTTGATTTATACCCACATCCTATTTATTTGCAGTTAACACCCACATTCTATTTATTGTACAAATTTGCAAGCACCATAGCTATTTGCAGGGAAAAGAATTGGTTGTTTATGGCGGAAAAAAATTGGTTAATATTGAATGATGAAGTGTTTAATATTTATATTGTCATGTTTAATATTTTGTGTTCATTTTATCAGTGGGAAGATCTTCACAGGGAACCGACATCTTGGGAGGTTTATCGCAAGACTCACACGGTCGACTCAAGCAATGAAGGATCGACCATCATTGGATGGATTGACGACGTCGCGAAACAATTTGCAGTAAGCCATTCAGAAAACTTGATTTAAATAATATATGCATATCTCTGCGATGTTAGTTAGTATGAAAAATAAAAAATAGATAAAATATGAAGCTCAAATTAACGAGCTAAAAAGTAAATGCATGGACATCACGTATGAGATTGAGGAAGAAGTCTTTAGCGCCCTCAGCACTTCTACGGCTAAAAGGTCGGACCGTAGATCCAATTATGAGAATATTCCTGCGGTAATTTCTAAAAATTTAATTAAACAATTACATTACTTAAGTAAAATAAATTTTAAATTATCGTTTGACATTTTAAATAATTAAATAAATGCAGAAGTATAGAAGTAAGGACAACAACAAAGTTTGTGACCAATCAGCACAGTATATCGTCCATATGGAGCAGAAGTTGGTAGCAATGGAGGCCAAAGTTGAAATACTTCAACCAAAATTTGAGAGGCTTAGCCGATTGGTTGAGCAACACATGGGTGGACAAGCAACCGAGCCTCGTCAAGACCAGGACTACGTAGAAGACGAGTGAATTTTTTTGTTCGATACACAACTATGATTTTTTTACTTTAGACATTATGATGTATATATATCTATCTACTATGTGGACATGATTTTTGTTTAGACGTACATGTATGTGATATTAGTTAAGTTGTATTGGATAATACTATGAATGCTGTGTGTTATTTAACGTTTCATCGACTATATCATTGTTTTTTTTGTTTTGTAATGTTGTTGGTGATATTATTTTATTTAGTTGAGATATACATGTTTCATAGCATGTTTGGTGTTGTTGGAATGAAATATATTTGATGTTGAGTTTGAGGGTTAGAAATACAGTAAAAATGTTGAAAAATTATTTTAGAAATTGCGTTGGAAAGGCGTCAGCAAGTTGTGGGAAAGCTGAAAATTGTATTTTAAATTTGATGTTGCCATTGCGTCGGTACGACGTTGGAAATAGCATCGGAAAGACGTTGAAAAAATAGCGTCGGAAAACAACTAATGCATGGCGTCGAAACGACATCGGAAAACACCCAACGTGTGGCGTTTGAAAGGCGTGAGAATTTTTTTCCACACTAATTTTTCCGATGCCAAAAATGGCGTCAGAAACAAGTTTCTTGATGCCATACCGATACCATTTTGGCGTCGAAAAATCAGTTTTCTGTTGCAGCAAAGGAATGGCGAAAGTTGAGAAGATTGGAAACGTAATAAGTATACGAGACTTGGTTTCCATATGTGATCGTTTCATTGTTGTTGAATATGACCAAATTATTTAGGAAATATCTAGAAGAAATACGAGGATTATACGGTACGGTTATTCACTCGATGATGATATAACCTATGTATACACCCATCTTGCTCTTATAGGACAAATGATAAGGAAATCCATTCAGATAGGAGATAATCTCGACCCTTATGTATTGTCTATTTATTTATGAAAGAACTGGTGTTAAGTTAAACGGAAATCTATCAATTGATTTTGGAGCGTCTAGTAAGCGCGGGAGTGTACTTATACGAGATGATTCGAAACCATAACCACTTCAAAACCATACACATAATCATGCTTTGGAAGAGGTTTGTGATTCGTTCGAGTTGCTGGAATCTATATGGAGATTCAAGATCTGTTCGAGATGCTTGAACCCATGTAGAGGTTCGTGATCTATTCGAGATGTTGAAATCCATTTGGGGATTCATGATCTGTTCGAGTTGTGGCTCGTGTGAAAAGATACTAAACGTGGCTTCACCATCGGAAAATGACTAAAGACGGAGTAGGATGCATAATCCTGGGTTTAGCTAACCCATGGGGGTATATCAACTCAATATCTAGAAATGCTTTCGATATGTTGCGTGCGGGAATTGTTGATACTTAGTTCCACGTGGTTCAAGAAAGTATTCATGCGTTGGGCCTGTTGTGTTAACCTTATGGTATATTCTATCTAGAGATATACGATGCTCATAAGGTATTTTCTGATCCTTGTCGGGAAGATCCGCTTTAATTTTTAAGTTGGAGGTGTCTCCGCTAAAAATCCATATTCGAACGTGCCTTAGCAGTTTTGATTGTACTTCAATATTGTTGTGGTGTGGTTAATGTAAGCATCACAACTATTTTCTGATTTATATTCTTCAACCTGGACATTATTTATTACATTGCAATATGTACTTATTAGATGGTTGGTTCTTTTAAAGGGATAACCGTTATGACGGTCTCAAAAGGTGCTGTTATATGTCACATATATTTCTTGAGTTTCTCACACTATACTTTAGTCTGATCCATGGTTTTATTTTCCTATATTTCCATGGGTGGTTTTTCGAGCAGTCTGAGAAAAGTAGATTTTCGTTGAAGTTCACCGAAGCTCTTGGAGAAGAGCTGGATGTATAACTATCGTAGTTTTCTTAGTTCCGTTGCATTAATTTATGTATATATCAACAATTGTAAGGACATGCTGCTATAACCGTCCAAGCTGATGATAGTACTTTGATTAGTAACTCTGAGATGCTATGTAGAGTAGCTCCGTGTACTATCTTTTGATATTATATGTTATCATTCCATATGTGAGATTCTGATGTTTTTATTCTTCTCTTTCTTGTTCCTTTTCCTTTCTTCTTTTTCTTTATCCTAACGTTCTGTCTTTCCGGCACTTGGATGTTCGACATGTAAATACCGTGAATGTATTAATGTCGACATTTGAAGTTCGAAAAGGCGTTCGTTACAAACTCTTTCTTAAGAATCCACAATATAAACAAAGTTTTTTTGATGAAAACTATATAAACAAAGTTTTATTTGTTTATTTCAAGAAGGACTAATATCCTTCCCTCTTCTTCTTTCTTCTTCCAAAACAATGTCACAAACTCAAAATATTTTGAAATTTTCGAACATTATATAAGAATACCTATTGGATATGATTTAACATTTTGAGCTAAATGAGTGGTTTGTGGAATGAACAAGTTATAAAGAACGCATGGGAGCTACATTTTGCTTATTGTATTATTTGCTTAGGGTACTTTAGGGGGAAATAAAAATAGAATATGAGATTTCAATGTCATAATGAATTATGGCTTTTTTAGAGTACTGTGATTATATACTTCATTCAAAGTTGTGAAAAGATTAAGTCTTGAGATGCAACTAATATTTCTCGTAGGACTGTCGAGTATAATATGCCATATTACCCCTTGATTCAAGTTTCTCTCCTCAACAAATGATAGTTTTTTTAACCTAGCTATAATACTGTAACACTCTAATTTTTGATAACATTATACATGAGATTTAATTAGATAAATTAAATATAATAATATAAATGTTAAGTGATAAGGGGTTGAGATTTGAATAAATATAATTAAGGCCGTTATCAATTAACTAATTAAATGAGCTAAAGAATGGTTTTTAGGTTGATTAATTTACATAAGAGTATATTGGGAATTTGCCGCACATAACCCTTACCCATATATATTCTCGTTCCTTACCATTTCATTTTCTCATTCACGTTATTTGGCAAACAAAAATAAAAACGTAAGAAGAGGAGCCGACCATTAACAAGAGGAATTCAATTAAAAGCTAGGGATTCAAGCTTAAGAGAAATTAATCTCAATCCAATCTCCTTATCTTAATCAAGATGAATAATAATTCATTCCATCTCTATTATGTTTTATAATCATATGTTTTCGAATTTAATGTTAAATTTGTTTTTATGATGATTTTGATGATGATATGCATGAATTACAATTTGTTTGATTTAAACAATAATGTTTAAATAAGATTATATGCGGTTTTAGGGCAAAACCGATTTATATTGATGTTTAAATGCCAGGGAAATTTTTTATATTATGTAAAACATGATTTTGGAGTTGGGTTTTAATTTTGATAATTTTCCAAGCCATGGAAAGATTACTATGAATTTTCAAAGGAAAAATGGTTAATTGGGTTTATAAATTTATTTCTAAAATTATATTGAGAATTTGGATATGAAATTTTGATATGTTAGATACCATGATTAAAGTGAATCTCTGGAATTTTTGGGGATTTTCCCTAAGTGATTTGCTATGCAAATTAAATTATTTTAGAAGAGGGACTTCTTTGCAATATTGGTTTTGCTTAATGGAAGGGCTTATTTGCTAACTTAACCATGGTTTAGATCTAAAATTAGCGGCAGTTATTTTAGTAAAGAATTTGAAAAGTTAAGGCAACCAATCTTTTGTTTACACACGACAGGTTAGTTAAAAAGTGATTGCTTTAATTAGTATTAAATCAGGTTTACCCAGAAAAGTTGGTTCCGCCTTCTTTAGAAGCACCTTTCGACTCAAAACTTCCGCCTTCAATCAAGTCGAAACCCACTAAGCCAAAACCAATACACAAAGTATCACTTAGATGATACGTAGTGGACTAGAGAAAGGCGGAAGGTTAGGTGTTGAAAGCTTAGCTTCTGATGGGGTCGATGCCTTTGTTTGTTTTAGAAGTGAAGCGCCTGCCTTTGTTTTAATTAAAGCCTTCCAAGGATTCGAAGCATATGTTTTCGAAAGTGGTTTTCCAAATGCTTTCGAAGGGGTTTGCCATCAAATTATGTTTGCTTTCGAATGGGTTCCTTTACTTATAAAATAATGCTTTCAAAAGAAGGGGTTCTGACCTAGTCGAAGCTCTACTGCCGTTCTTTAGCCTTTCGGGTGTATTGAAGTCATCAATGCTTTTGAAAGGTAGTGCTTATTTTAAAGATGTTTTTAAGCCACTTCCTAAATGCTTTGGAAATCGTCCAAGCGTTTCGAAGGCAATGACTTCGAAAGGTGGTTTCGATGCTATCCTTTAGTGTTTTGTCTAAATGGTTTGAAGCTTTCGAAAGGGATGGTGCCGACGCCATCAAGTTTTCCTCATATTTTATATGATACAAGATGGTTTCGAAAGAGATACTTTCGTTTATATTCACTTTGACCCAAATAATATTTTAAGTATAAACCCAATAGTTTCGAAAGGGGGACTTTCAATGGTTTCGGAAGAGTTACTTCCAAAGGTTTCGAAAGAGGTACTTTATATGGTTTCGATGCTATGCTTCTAAAAGATGATAAGTAATACTTTATTACATTCGAAAGCTTTCGAAAGAGAAGTTTTAAAGTGTTTCGAAAGGCAGTGGCCTAATGTTTTGAAAATAAATTTATATGCTTTCGAAGGAGGTTATCCAGTGAAGTCGAAAGCAAAGTTTTAAAGGTTTCGACAACCTTAGTTTTCAAAGCAAATAGCCCAATCTCATTTTTGAAAGAAACCCATGGCATAAATAAATAAAGTGTTTTCAAAAGGAGATTTTGAAGAAGTTTTCTTTGATGAAAGGGTTAAAGGGAATTAACCAAGTTATTGTGTTTGTTTCTTCATATATGTATACATATTCACATTGTAATGGACCCATAACTAAATTTGGGGAAAGGGCAGAAAAACCAGCTAGGTTGACCCAGTAGTGAATATAAATTAAGTTAACTCCTGAATGAGTAGAATTGCATCCAAAAGGTCAGGAAGACCATAATATAAGATGCTAAAATATTAAAGGAATGTATTGGTAGGGGCCAATAGGTTCTCAGTAAGCCCATGAAACTGTGTATAGGAAAAGGTATTGGCAGGGGTCAATAGGTTCATAGTTAGCCCATGAAATCTATATATAAATGAAGATGTCAGAAAGATAGATTCATAGTAAGCCCATGAAAACTATGATTTGATACTGGCAGGGGCTAGTAGGTTTGTAGTTAGCCCATGAAAACTATATCCGGATTAAGATATTGACAGATTTCAATAGGTTCCTAGTCATCCCATGAAAACTAGGATAAGAAGAAAAGATATTGGAGTCACCAATAAGTTCCTAGTCAACCCATGAAAACTAGAATAAGAGTAAAGATATTGGAGTTACCAATAGGTTCATAGTGATCCCATTAAAACTATGTAATTAGACAGGGAGTCCTTATACATTTTACCGGTTATTAGTTAGCCCATGAAAACTATTAGGTTAATAGTAATCCTCGACACTATAATTGAGACAGACAGTCGAAATGAATATGGATGGGTAATCCAGAATTGATTCATTTGTTTTTCATATCATCATATTATATTGTTTTGAATTGCTTTAACCATTATGGATGCAGTATATGGTAAAAAGAAAGAAAGGGTTTTAGGATACTAATGAGGGGAAAACCCGTTCCGCTAAGCGACGTGGTCTCACTAGATATCTAAATGTTTTGAGATGGTAGATTATTATTCATACCAAACCTTTTGTTTGACTCGAAGTTTATGTCCCCTTAAACTCTTGGGTACTCAATTAATTTTGAGTAGTTTGAGAGTTGAGGATTTCAGGTACCTTATTAGACGAATAAAGCTTCTGGAGACGTGCAGGAGGTATGATAGATATCTAGAATTCTCTTTTATTTGATTCCGCTGTGTTGTTTTAATGCCAAAGTTGTTAAATTGCATGTATATACTCTGATCATCTAAGGGGGCATCTTCATATATCGCTCTTAGCGTTTGTTGTAATAAATATATTTTCTCTGAACGTGATTAATGATTGTGAGATTATGTAATGAATTGGAATTTTTTGTAAATGGAATGTGATCTGATGTTTTAATTTTTTTCTATATTCATGCGTTTCTGTGTATCAATGTAACTAACACCGCCATATTTGGTCGCCGAGGATTAATAACTATGGATGACCGCAACATCCGTAGCCATTAGTTTTGGGCCTTCAAATTGGGGGATGTTACAAGTTGGTATCAAAGTATAGGTTTATGAAACTTTAAATGAAAGTTAAACCTAAAAAGCTTTTTCAAACATAATCCAATGAATCAGAAATATGATCGGATTGGATAACGCTATAGTAACGTATTTGTATTTGATATATAGTGTTATATATATATATACATATATATGTAAGTATGTACTCCCCTCTCTCTTAGACCGTTCTTCTGTATCTTACTAAGGCTCGTATGCAGATTTACGAGAAAGAAGATATGGAAGCAGAAAACAGAAGAGGAAATTTCGGTGGAGGAAGCACCACGACCAATGGAAATGCTTGACCTAATACCAGGAGGAATCATGGTCGACGGGCTAATGCTAACCAAAATGTTGAAGCCAATGTGGGTGCTGGAAATCCACCAGTAGATATGGAGGTGATATATCAGTTCTTCATCAATATGATGCAAGCAGGAGTTGCTGGAGTTGTTGGAAATGTTGGAGGAGCTAATCCTGCGGCTCCAGTTGGGATTAACTATGCAAAGTTGAGCAGAGATTACACCAGTCTTGGTGGGAAACCGTTTGTGGGAACGGAGGATGCTATTGAGGTAGAGAATTGGCTATTGCATTGTGAGCGTATCTTTGCTGATTTAGGTTTAGATTATGAGTAGAAGAGAAGGTTGGCCTCTAGACAGTTGCAGGGGTCAGCACTTCATTGGTGGAACAATGTTACTGCCGGAGTTCCGGAGGAGGAGTTGACATGGGCTGAATTCAGAAGGAGATTTGAATAGAGGTTTTTATCTGAAGTTGCTAAGTCGGCATTGATGAGAAAGTTTATGGATCTAGTACAGGGAGAGATGTCGGTTATCGAGTATGCCACTAGGTTTGATTAGCTGTCTCGATATGGGTATGCTATTGTTGATACTGACATCAGAAGGAATGAGAGATTCATTCGGGGATTGAGGCCTGAGCTTGCTAGGGCAACCATGACGCATATTTATAGTCCTTGTAATGTGGTTGTGGAGATGGAAATCTGCCATGAAGAGATGCTTGTTGTTTGTGCTAGAGAGAAGCTAGTGGAAACCCAGGGTTCTCAAGGAAAGAAGAGGAAGTTCTTTAAGAAGAAGGAAGCTAGAAGGGAGATGCTGCCAAGAAGGTAAAGGCTGAGTTAGTTTGCTACAAATGTGATAAGAAGGGTCATTATGCAAATGAGTGCCGGTCAGGAAAGGGAAAGAAGGCTGCAGATAAGAAGAATGTGAAGTGCTTTAACCTGATCAAGTTTGGCATTCTAAGAACCAGTGTCCAGAGCTAGTCAGGGCAGACAAGGGAAACGTTTTTGCTGTTGGATTATCAGCTAAGCCAACTACAGCTGATAAAGGAAAGACTGTGATGGAAGGTACGTTTTTGATTCAGAGTATACCAGTTAGGATACTATTTGATACCAGTGCATCGCATTCATTTATATCTCAGTGTTTGGTTGATAGGTTATGCTTAGAACCCACATACCTTGTTACTTTCTTAAGGGTTGCGAATCCAGTAGGAGGGTATGCAACTCTAAGGATGAGATGTGACTAGTTAGAACTTTATTTGTTAGGTCATAAGTTTGCATGCAGTCTGTATGTCTTCTGTAACAACCCGTAAATTCTCGATAATTTAATTGTTAATTTTATCAAATTTTTGTTATCTAATATTGGAAAAACAGAAATTTATGATTCATTAATGAAATAATAACTTAAATGAGATGTAATAACGCTAATCTAAGTTAATTTTTAACTATTTGAATGAAATTACAATTAATGGAATTAGTGTAAATGTTATACTAGGCTATAAATTGAATATAAGAAAAAAACGTGAATATTGAATTAATTAATGAATTAGTATATAATGAATGGTAATTGAATAAAATCAATGTTCTGTAAGTAATTATAATACTGGTTTGAAGATGATAAACTTATAAAAGTGTGATTGAGAGTTAATGTCTATAATTATTATAAGTTACATATATATTTAATCCTTTAATTGAATTGGAATCAATTTCAATAAATCTAAATTAAATATTTTGTTGATGTAAATTTAGGTGATAATTGGAAATAATATTTATTTTATTCATAATATAACGATTGGTTGAATAAAAGGAATGGAAATCAAGATTTATTAATCATTGGAATTCAAATTATAATAATTGGATTAATTGCAAATAAATGAAATTAAATATTTAAATATTACGTTAATGGAGATTAAGATGAAATTTGAGAATATTAATGTAATAGATCATGAACCAATGTTAATTTCATCCATTTGATAATAATGGATTGAATAATAGGATGAAAGGTAAATTAAATGGAATTATTGAAAATTTTATATATAATTTCTGAATTTAATGAAATTGAAATTAAACACTGAAATTGATGGATTAATCAACTTTAAATTGACATCTAAATTTGTTTAAATTATTGTAAGTGATTAAGAAATAAAAAATGATAGAAGTTGTAAATTATTAAAATTTAAACGGAAAAAGTGATTTGATTAATTAATTATTAATTTATTTAATTAACGTGAAAATAGCCATTTTGGACATGGATTCGGATTTCAACGAAACTAATTTCATCGGATCCGTAACGATGAATTATTATAGGATTTCAATTTTCATAACGATCGGACTTGTCGTTTGATCGTATGGGCTCGAAACGCCTTGAAATCAATTTAATTGAAATCAATTTGAAATAAGCTGATTTTATCATAACTTCTTCATACGATTGAATTAGGACTTGAAACCTGTTCCATTGAATTTAAAATATCTGAAAGCATCTATTTTGATATATGAGTTGACCCATTTTTGTTCCGGAGTCGAAACGGGCTTTTCGAGTTGTTTATCGTTCAAAACCCAAATCGATCTAATCCATATGTCTATTCCTGATCCATCTATAAATAGCTCGTTATAAACCCTAGCTATCCCTTATTCTCATTTTTCTGTACGTACAATTCTTTCTGTTCTTCTTCTCAATGGCAGACAAACCAATTCCCAATTGCAATTTCAAATCAAAAATCAAATCGAAAATTTCAACTCCTCAATATATATCGAATTATATATCGATTTGAAGATCTCGACGAGCGCATCTCAGATTTGTAATTCATTTTCCAATTTGAACCACTGTTTGTCCAGAAATCAATGAATAAATCTCGGCCATCCGTCGCATCGAGATCATCTTCGTCCGATCGACGAATCGAAGGTACAGCCTTGTAGAGGGGACCGAGGAGAGTTCATCGGGGTGGTTGGTTTCGCGAGATGACGGTTGGATTGATGCAAATAATTCGACCTAGGATTTTATTTTGGCGACGGCTGCCTTCAAATTCGTGACCGGCGGTGGCCATTGGGAGGCTCGTGGAGGTCGTGGTCGAGGGGAGATGGGTCGGAGCTTCGCCTGGGGGTCGTGGCGCGTGACTGGAGGCAGCGTGACATCGATTTGAAGGTGGCAATCGTGCGTGTGTACGTGAAGCATGCACCTGTTCGAACGTGTTTACCTGGGCGTGAGTGTGAGAAGATGAAGGTGACGTGGCAGCTTCTGGGTGGGTGTGTTTTTTTTATTTAAATTTAATTTTTGATTTTAAAATCTTCTAACACGCGTAATTTTTACATACGAGGTCCATTTTACACGCGGTTTGATCCGTTGGGATCGTATCGAAATTTTAGAAACTTTGACGCTGGTTTAGACGAAATTTGAGACCGTTCAAATTTTGGGCTTATTTTGAATTCAAATTCAATTTAAATTCAAAGCTGAGTGTTTTGACCCACTCAAAACTTCTAAAATTTCTTATGATTGTTAAATTAAATTTATGATGTGATTAGAAATTTATTTATAGCTGTTTGATCTATTTAAATCATCATCTCAGTTAATTTGAATTTATTTGAATTAAATCGTTATTTAATTTACTATTGAATATAAATTGCCAGTTAAATACCTGTTATTGATTATTAGTTCTATATTGATATTTATTGATTGATTTGGATGATGTTTGTGATGGATGTTGATTGTTGATATTGGATGGATGGATGTTTTATTTTATATTGTTATAAACTGCAAGTTCACTATGGGTTGAAATGATACATACCCGAATGATCAATAGATTAAGGAAAAATCGTTATGGGTTGAAATGATAGACTCGAGCGATTTTATGGATTTTATTATTATTTCGGGATCGTGGTTTGAAATGATATATAACCGTAACATTGTAAATTGCGGATTGAAATGATAAATATCTGTATCACTTGACCCTAGGGTAGAGAATTATATACAGACACCGGATTGGTTAAATTTAAATGATTTTGAATCCTTAAATTTTGCATCGAGTTAAATGATATTTTGAAATAAAATTTGGGTTATATAAATCAAAATTTTATCGAATTTCGAGTTTTATATTAAAATCGAATTGTTTTGAAAGATTTGTTGAAGGAATAAAATTGAAATTTTATAGTGAATTTGAAATATAAGTGAAATTTATCGAAATTGAGTTATTAAAAATCGTTGAAGTATAACTTTGAAATATATTGATATTAGAGTAATTAAATCAATGTTTTAACATGGATTTAAGCGATATTGAATTTAATATTTATTTAGAATTCTGAATTGGAAATTTGAAATTGGGTTTTGGGACATTGTAATGGTCAAAATGCGTTGAAATGAAATGAATAGTTTAATTTGTTATTAATTCCAAATTCATGTTTAATATAAACTGTTTTAAAAATATATTATTATTTCAAAATTTCTAATTATTAAGATTTTCAAAGTATTAAACTATTTTAACCTATATTAATTATATTAAATCATTTTAACCGATTTTAAACTATTTAATCTATTTAAACTAATTAACCTGCTTTAACTTATTTTAAATCTAATTAATCTATTTTAGAGCTATTTAATCTATTTTAATTATATTTAATCCTTTTAAAATATATATTAACTATTTATAACTATTTAAACTATTTTCTAAATTCCAGGCTAAGTAAAGTAGAAGGGTTTATATTCTAATCATTGGGTTAAAAGCAAATACGAGTAAATGATGTTATAACCTAAGTTGGGATCTAAGTAGCATATTTGGTTTAATATGATAATATGGAAATGAGAGTTTAACCTCTTTTGGAAACACGACTTTCGAAAGGAAATATAATTTCGAACTATGATTTCAATGTGAATATGATTTCGAAAGTAAGTAATGATTTCGAAAATGATATGATTTGAATTGAATATGATATTTTGATATCAATTATGAAATGATTTTAGAAATGTAAAAGAACCATCCAGTGTGTAATAAGCGATTGGTTGTTAAAGAGACCGGGATCAGATATGGACATACTCTCTGTCGATACCGAAAACCACTTTGACAACTGTGTACGTGGTGGAGATTCCAGAATGAAGTAGGATGGTGGCGACAATCCTAAAGGTATATACGTGGACCTGACTCCCATGAGTTAGCTTAAGGTGGCTAAAACAGGAGCAATTGACGGGCTAAGTGAGGTCATTCCTCTGATCGGGCACATTCTATCGATACTATATTCTGACTTTGCGATTTATTTGGTGGCCACCCTCGATTTTTTTTGTTCGGGAGTGTGTTTCGAGGTGGGCGGTAGTAGCTGCTATGCGTTACCACTGGTCCGGAAGTGTAATTGGTATATCTACCCTGGCATTTCCTAGTTGTGTCGTGTCACCTACCCTAGCGCGCCTTCTACGAGTTTGGTTTGTACCATACCTATGGAGTGCCCTCTGACGGCACCCAGTACGGGTGGGATTATGGTACTGTATAGACTATGGGAAATAAAAATGTGTTAAGGGGGAAAATGTAACGCCTTAACGCTATTTTAATAGTTTATATTACTGTAGACATATTATAATAGCGTATTGTACTACATAGTAGATAATTTAACGGATCCTTAGGAGATGTGAATCCCGAACATCTTTTAAGTTACTGCACTCACGTTAGACACTGGATAGCAGATGTCAAACCCTGTAAACATCTCTGACGTCGTTTACACTCATATTTATTTACCGTTGATTTAACTCACATAAGATCTTTTAGTTATGACTCGTGTGTTTTGTCTTTTCAATTCGCTCGGGTCATCCTGAGCATTTCAGGATTTGAAGACCTTATTTCTAGAGGACGAAGACGAGGATTTGTACTATTATTATTTACTATATTATTCCACTACATCATACTATTCCGCTGCATTATTATTTGTTTATCTTCCACTACATCATACTATTCCGCTGCATTATTATTTGTTTATCTCTGATACGTGTCACTCTGATTTTGTATTGTATAAGTATAATCAAATGTTTTGTATACAACTTCATGAACTGTTAATTGATTATTATATTTTGCATTCCGCTGCGAGATTCTGTAATCGTTTTACTTCTTTCTCTTTTTCTTATTTACCCCAATAACAATCCGTCTTTCTGTATGGTTTGAGTCGGCACGTGTGTCAGCTTACAGGATACAAAAGGCGGGATGTTACATCTTCGATTTCACAGATTTCAGAATCATTTTGGGCATAGATTGGTTGAGAAGGTATGAGGCTAGGATATTTTGCCAGGATGTGGAGATATCATTAAAACACCCTGATAGTCATAACCGAATTATATTCTCAGTAGAGAATTATGATCGGAGTGTTGTGCTTTGTTAAGTGCGATAGAAGTAGAAGAAGAGCCAAGTCAGGTTCGAGTAGTAAAAGAGTTTGCAGATGTCTTTGAGCCAGTCACAGGACTACCACCGAAACGAGCTATTGAGTTTCAGATAGATCTTGTGCCAAGAATTGACCCTATAAGCAGACCACCTAGCAGGATGACATCGACTAAGATGAAGGAATTGAAGGTGCAGCTAGTGGATCTAGAAGGAAGAAACTTTATTGGACCAAGCAGTTCGCCTTAGGGAGCGTCCGCGGTATTCGTGAAGAAACCGGATGGGTCGTTGAGGATGTGTATCGACTATCATAAACTGAACAAGAGGACGATAAAGAATAAGTATCCTTTGCCGAGAATTGATGATCTATTTGATCAGTTGAGTGGAGCCAGAGTGTTTTCCCAGTTGGATTTGACAACAGGTTTCCATCAGTTAAGAGTGGCAGAGGACATCATTCCTTTGACATCATTTTGGACTAGATATGGTTCGTATGAGTGGTTAGTAATGCCATTCGGGTTAACGAATGCACCTGCTTTCTTTGTGCATTTGATGAACCGAGTCTTCCGAGAGTATTTGGACAGATCCGTGTTGGTGTTTATAGATGACATTTTGGTATACTCTAAGGATGAAAGAGAGCATGAAGATCATCTTAGAGTTGTGCTTAATACGCTGAGGCAGAATTAGTTAAATGCAAAGTTTTCCAAGTGTCATTTTTGGAAGAAAGAGGTTAAGTTTCTTGGTCACGTGGTTTCAGAGAAAGGGTTGTCAGTCGATCTAGATAAGATCAAAGCTATTAATAATTGGAAGAGACCAGAGAAGGTAACTGAGATTAGAAGTTTTCTTGAACTTGCTGGCTATTACCGGAGATTCATCAAAGATTTCTCATTGATAGCAGCGCCTTTGACTAAGCTAACCAGGAAGGAGGTGAAGTTTGTCTGGTTCGACAAATGTGAGGAAGCATTCCTTAAGTTAAAGCATTTGTTGACCAATGCTCCAGTGTTAGTAGTTCCAGACGGAAACCAAGGGTTGGTGGTGTATACTGATGCATGCAGAACTGGATTGGGAGCAGTATTGATGCAGAAGTGTAAAGTTATTGCCTACGCATCTAGACAGCTGAGACCGCATGAAGCGAGATATCATACTCATGATTTAGAGTTGGCTGCAGTAATCTTCGCATTGAATATTTGGAGGCATTATCTTTTTGGTGAGAGATTTGAGTTATAAACTGATCATAAGTCCTTAAAGTACTTATTCTCTCAAAAGGAGCTGAATATGAGACAGTAGAGGTGGTTGGAGTTTTTGGTTGCTTATGATTTTGGTAAAGAGTATACACCAGAGAAAGGTAATAAAGTAGCAGATGCTCTTAGCAGAAGACACCAGAATGTGGTGTTTGCTATGTTGGCAGAATGGAAGGATCTAGAAGCTTTGGCCAGTTGTGGTATGCAGTTAAGATCGACTGCTAATTCTAGTCAGAGTACAGCCATGTTGTCCAATTTAGAAGTTCGACCAGTGTTGATCGAGAGAATTGCTTCTAAGTAGAAGGAGGATCCATTATTAGACGAGAAGATTAGAAGGCTTGAGGTTGGAACTAAGATTGATGATCTGAAAGTTTTTGTCTTGACCAGAGAGGATGGTCGAGAAAGAATGGGCGATTATGTGTTCCAGATGTTGAGAACTTGAGGAAAGAAGTTCTTGGGGAATGTCATCGATCCAAGTTTATGATTCATTCTGGAGGGACCAAGATGTATCAAGATATGAAGAGGAGCTTCAATTGGGAAGGTATGAAGAGGGATGTTGGCTTGCGGGTTAGGCAGTGTGCAAACTGTCAACAAGTGAAAGCCTAACATCAGAAGCCGAGTAGGTTGCTTTAGCCACTAGAGATTCCAGTTTGGAAATGGGATTTGATATCCATGGATTTTATAGACGAGTTTTCAATGTCAAATAGAGGAAATGAAAGTATATGGGTTTTAGTGGACAGGTTGACCAAGAGTGCCCATTTCATTCCAGTAAAATCAAGCAGGACGACACCTGTTTTGGCAAAGTTGTTCATGAAGAACATAGTTAGACTATATGGAGTTCCTAGTAGCATAGTCAGTGACAGAGATGCTTTGTTTACTAGTGAATTCTGGATGAGTCTACAGGAGGTGTTAAGCACTAAGCTCAAGATGAGTACTGCATATCACCCTCAGACAGATGGGCAGAGAGAGAGAGAGAGTCAATAAGGTACTTGAGAATTTACTAAGAGCTTGTTTGTTGGACTTTGGTGGATCTTTGGAAGATCACCTGCATTTGGTTGAGTTTTCCCATAATAACAGCTACCAGACTAGTATAGGAATGACGCCTTTTGAAGCTTTGTATGGAAGACCATGCAAATTGCCTGCGTGTTGGTTGGAGACCGGGGACAGATTGGTCTTAGGTCCAAATTTGGTTATGGAGGCGTCAGAGCAGATTGAGTTGATCTGAGAAAGGATGAAGTAAGCTCAATCCAGACAAAAGGATTACATAGATAAAAGGCGTGAAGACCTAGAGTTCTCAGTTGGAGACAAGGTTTTCATTAAGGTATCACCGATGAAGGGTGTGGTATGGTTCGGGAAGTCAGGAAAACTAGTACCGAGATATGTTGGTCCATTCCAGATTATAGAGAGGATTGGAAAACTCGCATACAGAGTAGAGTTGTCGAGCAATATGGCAGGTGTCCATAATGTATTTCATGTATCTCATCTTCGCAAGTATGTGCATGATCCAGAGACTACAATTCCTCTAACAGGGTTGGAAGACTTAGTAGTAGAGCCTAATTTGACTTTTGTTAGACAACCAGTTCGAGTTTAGCAAGGGATGAGAAAAGATTGAGGAATAAGACAGTCAAGTTGGTGAAAGTTCAGTGGAGCGACAACGAGAAGGATTGTACTTGGGAGACAGAGGACATGATTCGAGATACTTATCCTGATCTGCTTTGAGGGTATGTCTATATTAGATTTATATAGATATTTGCTAGTCAGGTAGACTAGTATGGTCGTTAGGAGTCGTTACAGATGATGGCTATGTTTAGTATTTAGTCCTTACTGAATTTCAAGAACGAAATTCTTTAAGGAGGGGAGCTTGTAACACCCCTAATTTTTGATAACATTATTCAGGAGATTTAATTAGATAAATTAAATAGAATAATGTAAATGTTAAGTGATAAGTGGGTTGAGATTTGAATAAATATAATTAAGGCCGTGCTCAATTAACTAATTAAATGGGCTAAAGAATGGTTTTTAGGTTAAATAATTTACATAAGGGTATATTGGGAATTTGCCGCACATAAACCTTACCCTTATATATTCTCGTTCCTTACCATTTCATTTTCTCATTCACATCATTTGGCAAACAAAAATAAAAACGTAAGAAGAGGAGCCGACCATTAACAAGAGGAATTCAATTAAAAGCTAGGGATTCAAGCTTAGGGGAAATTAATCTCAATCCAATCTCCTTATCTTAATCAAGGTGAATAATAATTCATTCCATCTCTATTATGTTTTATAATCATATATTTTCGAATTTAAGGTTAAATTTGTTTTTATGATGATTTGGATGATGATATGCATGAATTACAATTTGTTTGATTTTAGCAAGAATGTTTAAATAAGATTTTATGCGGTTTTAGGGAAAAACCGATTTATATTGATGTTTAAATGCCATGGAAAATTTTTATGTTATGTAAAACATGATTTCGAAGTTGGGTTTTAATTTTGATAATTTTTCAAGCTATGAAAAGATTACTATGAATTTTTAAAGGAAAAATGGTTAATTGGGTTTATAAATTTATTTCTGAAATTATATTGAGAATTTAAGTCTGAAATTTTGATATGTTAGATAACATGATTAAAGCGAATTTCTGGAATTTTTAAGGATTTTTCCTAAGTGATTTGCTATGCAAATTAAATTATTTTAGAAGAGGGACTTCTCTGCAATATTGGTTTTGCTTAATGAAAGGGCTTATTTGCTAACTTAACCATGGTTTAGATCTGAAATTAGCGGCAGTTATTTTAGTAAAGAATTTGAAAAGTTAAGGCAAACATCTTGTGTTTACACGTGGCAGGTTAGTTCGAAAGTGGTTGCTTTAATTAGTATTAAATCAGGTTTATCCAGAAAAGTTGGTTCCGTCTTCTTTAGAAGCACCTTTCAACTCAGAGCTTCCGCCTTCAATCAAGTCGAAACCCACTAAGCCGAAACCAATACACAAGGTATCACTTAGATGATACGTAGTGGATTGGAGAAAGACGGAAGGTTAGGTTCGAAAACTTTGCTTCTGATGGGGTCGATACCTTTGTTTATTTTAAAAGTTAAGTGCCTGCCTTTGTTTTAATTAAAGCCTTCGAAGGAGTCGAAGCATATGTTTTCGAAAGAGGTTTTCCAAATTCTTTCGAAGGGGTTGTTATCAACTTATGTTTGCTTTCGAATGGGTTCATTTACTTATAAAATAATGCTTTCAAAAGAAGGGGTTCCGACCTAGTCGAAGCTCTACTGCCGTTCTTTAGCCTTTCGAGTGTATTGAAGTCATCAATGCTTTCGAAAGAAGTGCTTGTTTTAAAGATGTTTTAAGCCACTTCCTAAATGCTTTCGAAAGGGTCCAAGAGTTTCAAAGGCAATGGCTTCGAAAGGGGGTTTCGATGCCATCCTTTAGTATTTTGTCTTAATGGTTTGAAGCTTTCGAAAGGGATGGTGCCCACGCCATCAAGTTTTCCTCAATATTTTATATGATAAAGGATGGTTTCGAAAGGGATACTTTAGTTTATATTCACCTTGACCCAAATAATATTTTAGGTATTAATCCAATAGTTTCAAAAGGAGGACTTTCAATGGTTTCGGAAGGGTTACTTTCAAAGGTTTCGAAAGGAGTACTTTCAATGGTATCAAAGCTATGCTTCTGAAAGATGATAAGTTATACTTTATTACATTCGAAATGTTTCGAAAGAGAAGCTTTAAAGTGTTTCGAAAGGCAGGGGCCTAATGTTTTGAAAAGAGATTTATATGCTTTCGAAGGAGGTTATCCAATGAAGTCGAAAGCATGGTTTTGAAGGTTTCGACAACCTTAGTTTTCAAAGCAAATAACCCAATCTCATTTTTGAAAGAAAACAATGGCATAAATAAATAAAGTATTTCGAAAATGAGTTTTTGAAGAAGTTTTCTTTGATTAAATGGTTAAAGGGAATTAACCAAATTATTGTGTTTGCTTCTTCATATATGTATGTGTGTGTGTATTCATATTGTAATGGATCCATAACTGAATTTTCGGGAAGGGCAGAATAACCAACTAGGTTGACCCAGTAGTGAATATAAATTAAGTTAACTTCTGAATGAGTAGAATTACATCTAAGGGGTCAGGAAGACCGGAATATAATATGCTAAAATATTAAAGGAAGGTATTGGTAGAAGCCAATAGGTTCTTAGTAAGCCCATGAAAACTGTGTATAGAAAAAGATATTGGCAAGGGCCAATAGGTTCATAGTTAGCTCATGAAATCTATTATAAATGAAGATGTCAGAAAGATAGGTTTATAGTAAGCCAATGAAAACTATGATTTGATACTGGCAGTGTCCAGTAGGTTTGTTGTTAGCCCATGAAAACTATATCTGGATTAAGATATTGACAGATGTTAATAGGTTCCTAATTAGCCCATGAAAACTAGGATAAGAAGAAAAGATAATTGGAGTCACCATAGGTTCCTAGTCAACCCATGAAAACTAGGATAAGAGTAAAGATATTGAAGTTACCAATAGGTTTATAGTGATCCCATGAAAACTATGTAATTGGACAGGGAGTCCTTATACATTTTACCGGTTATTAGTTAGCCAATGAAAACTATTAGGTTAATAGTAATCCTAGAAACTATAATAATTGAGATAGATAGTTGAAATGAATGGTGATGGGTAATCCAGAATTGATTCATTTGTTTTACATATCATCATATTATATTGTTTTGAATTGTTTTAACCATTGTGGATGCATGAGCACAGTATATGGTAAAAAAAGGGTTTTAGGATACTAGAGAGAGAAAAACCCGTTCCGCTAAGCGGCGTGGTCTCGTTAGAAATCTAAATATTTTGAGATGGTAGATTATTATTCATACCAGGCTTTTTGTCTGACTCGAAGTTTATGTTTTCCCCTTAAACTCTCGGGTACTCAATTAATTTTGAGTAGTTTGAAAGTTGAGGATTTCAGGTACCTCATTAGACGAATAAAGCTTTCGGAGACATGCATGAGGCATGATAGATATTTGGAGTTCTCTCTTATTTGATTTCGCTGTGTTGTTTGTAATGATAAAGTTGTTAAATTGCCTGTATATATTCTGATCATCCAAGTGGGCATCTTCATATGTCGCTCTTGGCGTATGTTGTAATAAATATATTTTCTTTGAATGTGGTTAACGATTGTGGGATTATGTAATGAATTGGAAATGCTTTGAAATGGAATGTGATCTTATTTGATGTTTTAATTTTTTTTTATATTCATGCGTTTCTGTGTATCAATGTACCTAACTCCGTCGTATTTGATCGTCGAAGATTAATAACCATGGATGACTGCAGCATCCGTAGCCGGTAGTTTTCGGCCTCCAAGTAGGAGGATGTTACAAATAATGATCGAAGAAGAATTCTTACATTGAAGAAACTTATGGTGAAAACATGTGTATATGTGGCAGGTTTTGAGATAACTTTTAACTCTTACGTGAAAGCAGATTATCTTCTTACCGTTTTCAAACTTTAATATATGCTATCTCTAAATTATTGGTTTGATAAACATGTTAAAGCCATAAAGAAATTTAGCTACATAGGATGTCAAATATTTCAAAATTGTAACAAAAAGATACAACGTAATATTATTTATATATTCTTTTGGTATATATATGTAGTATATATATCGTTTTTATTGAGGGAAACGAACCTGGTATGTTTGCCACTGTTAAACTTTTATCCATTACCGGATAAATTAAACTAAGATACCGCTATTTGGATCACACTTTTATTAGATATGGTGTGCAGGTTATATTCCCATGACTGCATTGGACTATGGCTATGAGACAGCACAAAATGTGTTTCATCCCTTTTTCTTTATTAATATAGTTTCTACTCTGCAAGTAGTTTTGAGTATCGACTTTCATCTGATAGTATATTCTTTTTTTTTTATTTACATGTAGAAACTACATACATACACCGTTAACGAAACATATGCTGTATAGTAACTCATGAGGTATATGGTTGTTGTATATAAAGTTCTTTTTTTTGTAGCCATGCTCACTATTTTTTCTATTATGTTTAGAAACTCATTACTTAAGAAACATACAATCTCTTTTGTTATTAGATGTGGATATATATTTCTAAATAGCTCTTAATTGCAGATTTATATGGTTTTTTGTACAATCAATGGTTGCTTAGTTATTGAAAATAATGTGTTTTTCTGCTGGAAGTATCGGTAACGATTGCACCAGTTGTTATAAAGGTCTACCATATATTATGTACATGGTTTTCTTTTATAAGAAGTTCCAAAAGATTGTGTATTTGTTTCATCATGCTGGCACAATTGTACAGTAGTAACATCTCTTTTACCTCCTTGGTAGACAACGAGAAAGGCAAGGTAGTCTAGCTAGGTAATCTCCCTCTTCTTAACCTGAAACATCGTATCACGCCCACGATACTGACCCAATACACTACAGTTTATGCATTCATCAATAGATTATTCACTAACAATCAACGTACTTCAAACTAAGATATTTATTGTGCTAGACTATAAAATTAGTAAGAATAGGAAACATACATTTGATACTCAATAGCCATCACACTAAATATTATCAACTCCTCGCTCATCCCACTATTAGTTTGATACATAAAATATTTATCGTTTTCTCTTCTATATTCATTTAATTTTGTTATCCCGCCTTTTGGCAGTGCCGTGACACCAAGAACTTGACTAGAAACCAATGACAGTTCGTCTTGAAGATTGGTTATACGCAGGCTCACTATGGATATCGATAAAAAAATTTCCGAGTCCGGATCGAGCTAAAATTGATATGACACGACAAGCAAAGCTATGAGAGCCAACATTCCAAATTTCAAGTCAATCGGAGTTCATATGCTCAAGATATTGATCGATCACGGTTGATAAATCCAAACTTGCATCGATCATAACTCGAGATCTACAAACCCAAATGCCACCAAATTTTCACAGAAGCTTAAATATGACCTAAGGAATGTTCCTGCCAAATTTCGACTTGGTCGGAGCAAGTCTTAACCGAGTCGAAATTCGTTCGTATCGATCGTGGATGGAAAAACTCCAACTTGCATCGATCATATCTCGAGATCTACAAATCCAAATGCTATAAAATTTTCACAGCAGCTTATGTACAACATGAAGAATGTTCCTGCCAAATTTCGACTCGATCGGAGCAAGTCTTGACCGAGTCGAAATTCGTTCGTATCAATCGCGGATGGAAAAACTCCAACTTGCATCGATCATATCTCATGATCTACAAGTTCAAATGCTATGAAATTTTCACAGAGGCTTATGTACAACATAAAGAATGTCCATGCCAAATTTCGACTCCATCGGACGCAATCTTGATCGATACGAAATCCGTTCGTATCGATCACGGATCGGGCCGAAACTTCACGGGCTTGGACGCGCGGGCCTGGTCACGTGCCAGAGAGGGTCTCCCGAGATCTGAGCGAAATACCAGCCTCCTACACCTATAAATAGAGTCTCAGGGCATACAGAAAAGAGGTTTCTTCTTCTTTGAATTCTCCAACGCCAGACTCTGCCGGATCCAGATCTAAACTCCCTTGCAGCTGCCAATAACGAAATTCACTGCTGCAAATCATAATTATCTGCTGTAACTCACTGAATTTATTTGTAATCTTCAAAGAAAGATCAATAAAGCTATCAACTTCATAGTGGATGTAGGCGATACGCCGAACCACTCTAAATTCTTGTGTCTCCTTGCATTTTAATTATTTTCATATATGAAATTTGGAGTTTTTATTAGATAATCCTATGTTTTCATTTAATTTCTTTATTTTATCTTTCAAAAACTTCCGAAGAGTGCTGTGCCTAGTTTTGATACAAACAAATTTATTTTTTTTGCTCTCTCTAAAAGTACGGTGCTCTTTGTGCTTTTCTTATATTAATGATGAATTTTTGCAGTTTCCATATTCATATAAAATGTATATTTTAAGGCTCCGTCTTTCAAATTTTACTATTTTTGTACATATATTGTGGAACTCTACAGCTTTTAAACGATAAATATATAGTGCTTTCATACTTCTGCATTCAGTATTCTAATGTCCATGGTTAAAGCTAATCGTTTCAACCAACTTTGAAAATTTTTGTTGTTCAACCTTTCTAGAAATAAAAACTAGTCTTTTTTCAATCTCTAAAAGTAAATTGGTCTTTGTAATCTTCTTATATAAGTGATGAATTTTGACAAATTCCATATTCATAAACAAGTTTTTTTTTCACGTTTTGTCTTCCAAATTATACTATAGTTGTATTCACATTGTTGAATTCTACAACTTTTAAATTAAAAATATACCGTGCTTTCTAACTAATAAGTATTTTTATTTCTGCTTTTAAGATTTTGGATTCATTGCTCACTTTTATTATTGCCTTAAAATTCTTAGTTGTAAAACTGAAACCATCACTACTAGAAATACAGTATATAGCCACGAAGGCTTTCTAACGGCTGCCAACGGCATTTTCCAACGGCTACCAACGGCACGTTTTTTTTAACTTGCCGTTGGTAGCCGTTGATAACCGTTGAAAATAACGCCGTTTGCGGCCGTTGGTAACCGTTGGAAATTTGCGTATACCTGCAACCAGCCAGAGACCAAAACATTATTCTCATCTTCCCCAATTCAACCAAAACCCTTCTCCTCCCCTCCTCTTTTCCACCTCCAACCTTCCCCACGCAACCAACAGCTGGTCCAACGCCATCACTCAACGCCAACATCCTCTCTCCATTCCTAGAAGTCTCCAAAATCAGGTTTTTCTAAAACCCTACAATTTTTATCTTTTCTAATTTTGTGTTAATTTGCTGTTATATTTGTATCCAATGACATATTGCTTGTTTATTACACCAAACTAAATGCTAATTACAATTATTGTCATCCAAATGTCCAAATTGTTTGTGTATGTATATATTATGCACATATGTAAAATATGTTTATAATTTAGGATAAATGCGCATGTGAATTAGCATTAGATTAGTTATGATTGATTTAAATTATTTTGTGTATGTTTTGTAAAATGTTAGAAAAACATGAATTAGTGAAATATTTTACGAACATGAATTATATATTTTGTGAAATATTAAAAATCATATAATTTACTATATATGTATTTATTAAAATAATAGAATATAATGCATAATATGCCTTATTTTATATATTTAATAAAACGGTAACATAAAAACCAAATTTAAATCCCTTAGTGAATTTTTGGCCCCGTCTGACAGGTATTGTATATGATCGTTGTATGAATATTCGTTTTTATTGCAAAACGGATATATTGTAATAAAAATATGCATTTATTTGTGGTATATGCATTGCTTAAGATCACGTCATTTACGTTTTTATATTTTAAAATATACATTGCTTACGAAAATGATTATAATACAAATGTGAACATCTCATATTCTATTTGCAGGTTCGGGCAGCTCAAAAGGCGTGTGACAAAGCTGAAATAAAAGAGCTTAGAACCATGGTTGAGCAGTTGCAAGAGCAGGACCGTCTTCGCGCTATACAAATGGAGCAGCTGAATCAACGTTTAGCGGAGTACGCGCAGAGGCATGGTTCCTTCCCTTCGTCGTCTGGTGCTTCCGGAGGTGATGATGATGCTTGAGAGGTATGATGATTATTGTTTTGTGGTTGGTTATTGTATATATTGACTTTGAGGTGGTGAGGATTGTGTTTGATGGTTATTGTGTATGTATTGACTTTGAGGTGGTGAGGTTTAAGTGTTTGCATTGTACATATTGAATTAAATATGGAGTTGGAGTTGGTGAGGGTTTGGTTGTAATGTTTGAATATGGAGTTGGACTTGAATATGTAATGTTTGATGTTGATTTTTGGTTGTTTATATTGTTTGTGGTATAATGTGTTGAATATGTGATATATATGTGAAATGGAGTGGAAATGGAATGGAAATTGATATATATTGATTGTGTGTGGTTGGAAGGTGAATCGCGTGCTGCTGGAAAAAGAAATTCACCCAGATTAGCAACGGCTACCAACGGCTAACAACGGCTTATTGGTCAGTTTTTTGCCGTTGGTAGCCGTTGGTAGCCGTTGCTAATTCCCCGTTGCTTCCGTTGGAAGCTGTTGGAAGGCGTGGTTCTCTATTCCCACGCTATTTCCAACGGCTACCAACGGCCGCCAACGGCTAGCAGCCGTTGGAATAGCCTATTTCCCTTGTAGTGCATGATTCCTTAGGGGAAGTAAGACAATTTATTCTTTGGATCAGCGGACGATTTTACTATACCCTCCTCAGGAGTTTACCAGTCCGCCGGGTTCTTTTGGGTTTCAAAAAAAAAAAAAGGACAATGTATTCAAATTTTAGGCTATAAATTCGAAATACTTCATAAGTTCACATATTGCAATTTTACAATAATTTTTTAGTTTTGAAGTTAAAAAATAATATTTGCAGGAATAATATGTATTCATCTTTCCAATTTGGTTTCAAGTATTATATTTTGAATTTTACATACTTGACTATTTAAAATTGGATTTTTTTAGAGGGTCAATTTGGTCAATCTGGCTATAATACAAATCTATAAACAATTTCTTGCCTCCGTTTTCATTTTTTGTTGCTTTTACCTGTTTTAGTTGTTTATATCTCATGTCTTTAAAATGTTCTTGATTTAACTAAACTTTTAAATTCTTTTATTGTCACAAAATATTAAATGTGCACAAGGAATCCACTCAGTAGTTGTATATACACTTTCATTTTACGTTTGACTAATACATGAGATTGATTTCTTAAGTGATATTTTACTTCCTTCAAATAAATGTACTTCATATTATTTTAACTTATTTTACAGTACTGAAGAAATAAAAACTTATGCTCTGTGAATGTAGTTAGGTGTTTGAGTAGATCATTTGAAATGGAAAAATATATTAGTTGGCATTCATTTTTAGCATGTGCTAAAGTCATTACCAGAACTGTTATCGGAGAATTTTTACAACTTATGCATGAAATATGTATTTTATAACACTTCGTCGTCAAATTATAATATACTTGTAGTTCCACCGAGGAGTTTAAAAGTTCTCACATTTTAAATATTAAGCACGGAGATTATTCCAAAATACTTTTGATCATCTTATTTTAAAATCTTAGGTAGTGTTTGATTTGTCATTTTTAGTTTTGGGTTTTCGTCCATATAAAAATGCACACGATGCAGCTATATTATCGAAAACGAAGTTAACATACAAAATATAAAACAACTTTTTTATATTTTTCGTGTTTTGGAAAATAACACAAGCACGTGAAACAATCCATTCTTCGGCCGTCCATCTATCCCCTTCGTCCTCCCATCCGTCTTTCTTTCATCTCCGTCGTCTTTCCATTCTTCACGTACATATTGAAAACAAAAAACAGAAAATTCGTTTTTAAACCAAATACTATCTTAGATTTTTGATTATCTCATATTAATTTGTCACTTCCTTTTGGCTGGAACTTCTCAGATGTAGAACAAACTATAATTTCTTAAGTTAATTAGGATAATGAATTATATGTTTTTTGGTACATAAATGAACAGAGCTCTATATAAGACGTTCTACCTTTACATAACATGTATTTGTCGGACTTTATATTACAAGTTTAATTTGAATTTACATTGCAATTATTGATTTAAAAGCTTAGAAGGAGCTTTTAAGTTTGGCAAACTGATTATTTTTTGTTTTCATATTGAGTTTTGCAAAAAAAAAATTTTTTTTAGACTTTTTGATATAAGAATATCGATGTATTCTGTTGTATTTGCCTTGAGAGGTGCTCTATATTTTTGTTTGAAAAATTCAATGTATTTGCTTTTAATATTCATTTGAAATTTTCTCCAGCCTGATTCTATTACAAAAGTCTTCCCATCTAAATTTTCATATTTCAACTTTTCAAATTTGATCTTTTTTGGAATTAGTTTCTCTGTTTTTTATTCATTTATCATACTCAAAGATGTGGAGCATCATTTTTTTTTTTTGCCTTTTTCTTTGAAAATTTCTTCCCACGTTGATTTCAATTTTATTTCCACAAAAATGTTCATTCATTTACTACTTTCTGGGTTGTATTGGAGTTTGAATGCATTTAAAGAGCAGTTCTATACTCTAAGTTAACTGGTATAAACAAATTTTAGATAATATCAATAAAGTTAGTGAAATTAATTTTTCAAAAAAAAAAATAAGGCAAGAATGAACATGACGTTATGTTGACCATTTTCTAATATGCAGTTTATTATATAACTATATTGTTGAGTATGCTATGAAAATTTGTACTTCTATTGCTTCGTTGAAATACCAACTCTTTATGCTTCGAAGGGTTACATGCTACATTCGTTATGAATTTGCATGTTTTCTAATAATCAATATTCTACTTTGGTTGAGGATAGAAGTATAATGTAGTAATTTAGATCGAATTTAAATATCAAGGATTTATGAATATGTATCGATATTGGTTTAGCTATGCATATTTTCCAAGTTAGACAAATTAGGAAATCAATTTGGTTCATAAGTCTTATTCTATGCCCACAAACAAATTTCAGACCTTGATAATAAATCAGTGGTTTTGGCATGTTACAAACTGAGTGTGTACAATACATTTTTTAGTAGGAGGTTCATAGAAAAAAAAATAGTTAATGGTCTGTGGAAGTGTAGCATGTTGACTGAATCTTTGCATCAGCTCTATGTTTGTACGGTGCATGGTGTAATGGCTTTTCAATTATTTTATTACTCACAAATAAAAAATTTAGTGTGACATAAATGTTTAGCTGAAATTTAGAATACTGACCACATCCTCTTGATTACTCTTTCATGCACCAACAAATGCATAAAATTAAAAAAAAAACTCTAAAGTTGATTTGTCTTAGGTCAGGATATACATCTTTCATAATTGTTTGTTGATTCTACAATTCCTAGACTTTCAAATTTGTTAAAGTACTTTTTATTGCCGTCTAAGTTTCAATCTCCATTTTACCCGGGGGCATAGGGGCTTGGATCAACGGACGGCTTTACTATACCCTTCTCAGGAGTTTACCGGCTCATCGGGTTCTTCTGGGTTTTCAAAAAAAAAAGTTTCAACCTCCATTAAAATGTTAAATTTTGCCTGGAAGACGATAGATATGAGACCAACTAATGCAAGCAAGATGGCTAGAGCGAGATGCATAAGATGTTTTTTAGGCGACTGAGAAGACAAAAATCTAAAAAAGAAAAGGGTCAGGTTTAGCGCATTACTCAAATGATGTATGTGCATGGTGATGGTACAACTTACTATTGCACAAGCTTATGTGATATTTATATAACACCACAATTGTGGACGGTACCGACCATGTCAATTTGGTCTCATTTGCTCCAAACTTTCGAAGTTCTTCTTCTGGCTATCCTAAGCATGCCTACATGCACTTGATCCATTCTGTCTTCGTCTCGACGTCCAAATTTGCTTAGAAGCCGCTCGATTCAAATGTCGAGTAACACATTCCCTTTAAAGTATGCTTTCGTTGAACAAAGTGTGCTTTGAATCAAGACAAGCAATATCATCTTAGTTGCTTGAGGGTCTCGGGTAGCTAACAGTCATCTTTAAAGCATCACCTATATTATGAAGATAGTATTTCTACACTTAATTAGCGTACTGCCTCTTTTCTAACAATCAAGTGGAAGCTCTTATCATTTTGGAAACTGTATCATGTCTTGAGTAGGTATGGCATCTCTTTCCTCTCTTCTCTTTTCTTAAACAACAACTGAATCATGTCAGTACCGACCAACTCACGTCGGTATCGATATGATTTCTAATGCAAATCAACTTATATATATAAAAGGTTCAGGACTTAGTATTTTTATCACTCGATTTCCATTCACAACTTCTCAGCCCTGAACCGTTTTTCACTCAGAAGCTTAGGGGTCGTTTGGTTTATTTTGTATTTTTTGTTTTGAGTTTTCAACATTAATTACAAAATATGAGAAGAATGAAGGGAGGTCGGAAGGGATGAACGGAAGATTGGAGGGGACCACGAAGTGGATGGAGGAACGACGGAAGGATGAATTGTTGTTCGTGCTTCCGTTTTTCTCAAAACACGAAAAATGAAAAAAAGTTGTTTTCTATTTTGAGTGTTAAATTCGTTTTCTAAAATGATCATTTTTCATAATATACATGTGTCGTGCGTATTTTTGTATGGACGAAAACTAAAAACTAAAAACGGTAAACCAAACATAGCCTTAGCCTCCAACCATTATTTGAGTTTTCAGGCTTTATCACCAGCCGTCGACGTGCCTACTGCCTCGACGACCACTATTGACATCACCTCAGGCATTCTCTCCTCTACAGTCATTAATTCAGCCGCGATTTCATCAATCCTGACCCCTTCTCGATTTTAGATCTAAGTTGACAAAGGTGGGTTTTAGGACCATGTTGCCACTGGCTTCTGTAGGGAGATGCCTTGGTTATTGTTGTCGTGCTATTATCTTCGTTATTAACTTTCGCCAAGAGGAGATTATGGCTTCAATTCACGGCTAATCATTCACTTAAACCTGGCTCTACACGGCTATCATGAAACTCAAGATGCTTTATGCAACAACCCACATTTCAACGACTAAAATATTTAAATAATTAATTTAAGTGTTGCATTGTTAATTAAATGAATGGTTCAAAATCTGACCTTTTGCTTACGAACAAATTAGGGTTCGAGACCACTTCCATTGAGTCCGTATTGACGCTGCGAATCAAAATGAGTATAAATATTGCTATGTTTGGAGTCATAACAATTTTATAGTTTACGTGTTGTTATACGTATTTTGCAAATATATATATATGTAGTCGGGTCCAGTGGAATCTCGACCGATGGCTTATAATTCTAGGATGAAGGCTTCCTTATGAGACGAACATTTGAAGAATTTTCGGAATCAAGTTATTCAATGTCCGAAACGACATCGAAATGCATGAAATTATAATCCTGGAGCGTCATCTTGGATGGCGACCAAATTTATACCATCGAGACCTAAAGAAATGAGACAATGTCGCCGACGAGTTTCGTGGCTATCCCATGTGATATGTGATCATACAAGTTTTAAACGTGTGGTGATTTATTTAAGAAATTAAAAAATATGTGTGTGTCTATATATATCTTATATATATATATATATATAGCTACACTCTCTCTGGCTGCTTTTCCTCTCTCGCTCTTCTTTCTTCACCAAGAAAAGTAAACGGGTCCGTAAGAGGTGGATATCCAGTTTGCCCCGATTGCGGAATCTATGAACCACGATAAACGACGATGTCAGATCCGTTGAACTCGTGTAGAGGATAACATGGCATTTTTGTTAGTTTTGGCATGTGCGGCGATGCACGGTGTAGTCGATGTGGTGGAGCCGTTGACTAGGATTGGCGTCTGCCAACGATGGAGAAGAAGTTGGACAAAATGGAGAGCACCGTTAGACTTCGTTTGGCGTCGCACAACTTTTTACACCAACCATCGAAGCTCTGGCCTATTCAGATAAAACGTGACATTCTAGTGTAGTGGGGAGAGGAGCACGATCGGATTTTGATAGGAGGGGCCGAGCTTGTTAAGGTGAGGTACGTTGCTAAAAGCATACGAAGAGGAGAGCATTGCAACTGGCGGTTCACCGATTCATCAAGTATTGAAGGAGATTTTGAAGAGAGATGATGTACATGAATGGGTTGTTTACATTTTTGTGTGTAAGGGGATGGTATTGGGGAAGATGGATTAAGGGTAATGAAGGTAATTATTTAATTAATTATAGTTAATTAATAAATTGATTACCCAATTCGTATTTTACTCGTATCTTTTGCATATAAGGTCCAATCGAGACGTGCTTTTCGCTGCTGCACCCGTCATGAGATTATCTATGACATGGTATAGGGTTGGACTGGATTTAGACAATTGAGAAATTACAATCCAGCTGAGCGGAATTATTACTCTGAATTTACATTCTAATATATATATATATATATATTGATAAATATTACTTAGAAGAGGTAGAATAATATATATGTGTAAAATCTCCTATACAGGAAAATAGGCATAGGGAAAAAGTTGCAAAAAAATTTAGTCGCAGGGACAACGAATTGTTTTTTAGGTTGAAGGATACTTTTTAGTGTAAACAGAAAATGATAGTTGCAACTATCATTCTGTGATTTACACTAAACAATGTCTTTCAACGTAAAAAGCAAACTTCTTTCCCTGAAACTAAATTTTTCTCCAACTTTTTCCCTGAGCCTAAAATCCCCTAATATATATGTGTAACTATTTCCCTATTTGATTGAATTGATTTGAGTATATATCTTTATTAATAGTTGGTTTGGAAGCGTAAACCTTTGATTCGATTGCGAACTTTCAAAATTGCCCTTTATATGTAAACTTTTATTAATAGTTGTAATATATTTGCTGTCGCACTTTTTATGTATCGGCATGAAATACCAAAAATGTCTTTCTACAGATATTAAAATTTAGCATAGCTTAAGATTAGGATTTAACAATTAAGCATTTTTTACAAATTCAAAATTTCTTCTACAAATATTTACTAAATTTAATATCACTTAAAAATAGAATCTAACAAATAAATTATTTTACATTTTTTTTTACTAATTAATAATGTAAATAAAAATTTAAACTCACAAAAATTAGATATTGCAACCTAGAAATAAAATTTCAAATTACCCACGTATGATTCAACATAAAAATATGACTAAATATACGTGGAAATCATTTTTTTAAGGTATTAAATAAATACAATTTATAGAAAAACAATTCAGCCTTCTTTATCACGCGCGAAGCGCATGCCGTAACGCTCGTTCGGGATAGTTGATTAAGATCGTGTATAACTATTATGTTCTATTCGTATTAAATAGAAGTTTGTTTGGCCTTGATAATGCTTTATTATGGTGTAATTCAATAATTAGCTAATTAATGAATTCTTATAAAGGAGATATGAGAAGTTAGTAAATTACAAAGAGGTATTGTATTATTTAATAGGTTTTTGTTAATGTTATAAAATCCTGAATATTGTTATAACGTGATTTATTAACTTTAGATACTAAGAAATGGTTTGTAATATATATATATATATACACACACACACACACACACACACACACACACATACATATATATAGCACCAATACACACTCACACACACATACATACACACATAGATTTATATATACACACACGCACAGACATACATATATATACATATATCACTACAACTGAAAATTGATTTACCAATGCCAAAATGGTGTTGGTATGGCATCAAAAAACGTCTTTCCTACGCCTTACTGACGCCTTCTTTGGCGTCGGTAAAACCAGCGTGGAAAAATATTTTCCACGCATTTCCAACGCTATGTGTTGGGTGTTTTCCGACGTCATTTTTTTGACGTCTTTTCAACGCCATTTCCCAACATCATGGCGACACCAAATTTAAAATACAATTTTCCCACATCTTACCGATGCCATTTTTGAAGCAATTTTTCAACATTTTTACTGTATTTCTAATCCTCAAACTCAACATAAATACATTTATTCCGACAATACCAAACATGCTATAATATATGTATATCTCAACTAAATAAAATAATACCACCAAAAACATTACAAAATAATGATATGTCGATGAAACATTCAAATAACACATAACATTCATAGTATTATCCGGCACAACTTAAGTGTCTAAAAGAAAAGCATGTGCACGTAGTGAATAGATATATATATATATATATATATATATATATATATACACACACACACACACACATCATGATGCCTAAAGTAAAAAAATAAAACATAAGTGCATATCAAACAAAAAACTTCACTCGTCTTCTATGTGGTCCTAATCCTAACGGGGCTCAGCTACTTGTGCACCCATATGTTCCTCAACCAATTGGCTAAGCCTCTTATTACCATAATCGATAGGTAAATTGAATGTTGCCCAACATTCAAGGAAGGTATGCATACTAATAAGAAATTCAATTTTTGTTATAAAAGAAAGCAAACAATACCAAAATGAAAACACAAATGAAGTCCATTGCTGTAGAATTTTCTTCAACTACCGCTGAACTCCTACTCCTTGGGTGCTGCTAATAATGAAGCTCATATTTGCTGTATACAAATAAAACAAGAAAATTGTACAAGAAACAATCAACATATTCTACCATAACTTTATTACTACTAATAACAAGTAGACTTATATGATTATTCTTTTATATATTTCTCAGCAGCCTTTAGAACAAGTAGCCCTCTATCATCATGACCAACAAAAAATATAAATGAAATGACAATTGTCGAGCAAAAAGAAACAAGAAGATAACTTGGGTATATAAATGAGACTCAGACATCAGATAGTTGGATGCATATAAGAATCATAGATATAGGAATGGTTGCTGTTATATAAATATGCAATAGTCTATAGAAGAACTAGAGAAGTGTCTGAGACTCTTTGCTGAATAAATTAATATCCTTTTAGGAAAAAGTACATGAAGTCACCAATACTGGTTTGCAACAAAACCCACAATAAAGGAAGAAAAACAAAAGAGGAAAAAACACTTGATAGCTTAGTATTAATGATAGAATAGAACAATATATGATCATGTGTAGTAATATACTTAACATTTGTTGAAATCAAGTGTGACTTAACAGTATATGAATCATTAGATACCTCAACTTCCCCATGAGTTAAACTAGCAGCCTTGTCTTTAAAATGCTCGTTTACAGAAGCTGCATTTCGTTGTAAAATATTAAATACATAGCATTCTTTTTGGACTGCTTAAAGTATTTCTTCTTAGTCGCTATCAACAGTAGGTTGCATACTCTGCCTACTTCCATTTGATTCGTTATTTTAAAGTATAATAATGTTAGCAGCAGGCTTCATGTTTGCTGTAATCACATTTCTCTATCTTCATCCTAGAGTACTGTTTATATTTATCATATAACACTTGGTACCTAATACAAAAAATACCAGGTTAATCAATATAAACCTTATTTAACAATTTACGTATTGTTTTTTCAATAATTAACAATATGATATGTCATCTATATGCTAAAAGAGGTCACAAAATGTTGGAACTTAGCAAGACCTAAAATAGCAAAAAAGGTAATATAAATATTCATATAAGCCGTCGGAAGCCGAAGGAAAGCATTGAGTGGCAATTCAAAGCAGCGTGTAAATGAATCATGTTTCATTTTTCGGACTTAAGGAAAAATATGCAATACTGAAATAATTTTTTAAATCAAAATTGTAACTGGAATCATAAACAACATGCCATCAAAAATATCACATAACACATACACCAATTAAATTTTTAAAAGATGAATTACCTAATGAAAACATCACCAATTGCATGTATCGCATAATTATTATAAGAAATTTTGATGGAATAATCATAGAATATATAAAACTCATAATGTCTACAAATACAAAAAAGAATATGGGAAATTACTACACATGAACTTCAAAGCGGTTCCAGCTACGTCGGTCGTGGTAAGTAGCGCTACGGGGGTTGCAAGGTGGTAGGAGGCGGTTGCGAGGTGGAGGTAGGTGGTTGCGCTACCAAGACGGAAGTCGAGTTTAGGTTTTAGGGATTTTGGTTTTGAGGATCACTTTATTTTTTGTGTCTGGCCGCGTAAAATGAAATTGAGAAAAGAAGTAGGCGGGGGCTTATTTGGGTACAAAGAAAAGGCATGTGAATGACGTTAAAAATTACTAACGTCGTTTCGATACCTTTTTAATATGGAATATTTTCAAACATAAGCTTGTTTTGGTAAACAATAACACAAATAACCTAGTTTTAATTATAATTACAAACATAGGTCTGTTTTTACCAGCTAGACGAGGGCGAATTTTCAAAATGCGCCTTTGGCGAACTTTCAAAATGCGCCAACAGGCGACTTTCGAAAATTCGCCCAAAGGCGCATTTTGAAAAGTCGCCCTCGAAAAAACCCTGCATACATTTTAACCAGACAGCAGCCCCACCCCCACATAGCTTCATTTCTTCATTTCTCCCAACTCTTCCAACCAAAACCCAAAAGACACAAACCCCTCAAAACCTTCCTCCACTTCCATTTCTTCATTTTATATTCAAATTCTTTCACAAATTAGTCAATGTCAAGCACATCAGGTATAGAACAAGAAATAGGTATGAATCTATACCAATAATTTGTTGTTTATAATTTAGGGCTTGAAGTCAATGTTATCTTATAATTTGTTGTTCAAGAAAAAAAATTGTGCTTGTAAAGTAAATCATTTGGAGAGGATGAATATTGCAATACGCGCTTGAGATGCAAGCTAAGGTTAGTCGCTTGGAGAGGATGAATATTGCAATTCGCAATGAAATGCTTGCAGGGTGCTACCGGTTACCACGTGATTGACTGTATGTTTTGATGTATTGGTAGTAAAGTAGTATCCGGTGGTTGTTGTTTGTATATACTTGCTTTTAATCGTCTGTCAGTCCTGTATTTTCTATTGAGAGGTATTCTGTAGTTCAACAGACTAATAATCTGTTTTATATCGTGTTTTAGGCTGTTTTTTAATTGGTGACTTTTCAAAAGTCGCCTTTGGGCGAATTCTCAAAACTCGCCTTTGGGCGACTTTTGAAAATGCGCACAAAGGCGACTTTTGAAAAGTCGTCAATTTAAAAACTTCTTTATATTTAGTCAGCTTTAGCACTCACCTCCTCATAAAACGGGAAATATGTCGACGGTTTTTGTAAACCAGGGAGAGTACGCAAATGTTGCACACTATTTGAGTTGAAAGAATCGGTTTACAAAGCGACAAAAATAAGCCCAATCGAATTTGATATTGAGTTGGTCATTAACTGGCCAACGGATTCTGGTTCAAAAGCAATAACACTTTCAGACGATGAGAATGTTGAAGTTATGTTTTCTGCGGTTACCAAATCCATTGAGTTGTACGTTGGGAAAGTTGCAAAAGAAAATCTGCAAGAACATGTACAATCTCCTATCGTTAGCACAGGATTAGGGCATTTTACAGAAATGTTGGAAACTGATATTCCTACAGCAAGCTTAGGTTCTCCTACTTACAGTAATCCATATGTACATGCTGGGGGTCATGGTCCTCCTTCCATAAACTATGGTTTCATGCCTTACATGATGTCGCAACCAACTCCAGAACAGTACTTTCCGTACTATACACCACCAACGATGCATCCAAGGTATCGTTGTTAACATTGGTATTTTGCGTGTACCTTTTTAAATTACAATTGTCTAATACTTTCTTCTAACACATTCAGCTTCCAACAACAAATGCATCTACAAAATGTCCGTGTTGAACAACAAAATATTCATTTGTCGCAACCGGTATATCCTACTCCATCACAAATGTATGTTAAAAGTCAAAGGTTTGTTTAGCAATTTATTTGGGTAATGTTTCCTATCTACTCTAGCTTCGTACTAAGATACGGTTGTAAACAGATGTATAAGTCTTGAGGATACTACTGCAGAATGTGGTGCTGGACCGTCACAACACTCACATGATTCCAATATTGCCACTAATATGGATGTTAATATAGATAGAGACACCGAACATGTTCCTCAAATTGATAGTATGGATGTTGCGACCGCTAATAATGATGCGTGTTGGGTAGAACGAATGCAGGTGAACAATGAATCGTTAAACTACGATTTTCCAAGCGTAGATGATGCTGAAGGTGATGGTGAAGAAGCTCAAATGGAAGTACCATTGGATGATGATCTATGTACTGCACAAATGATGGCAAGATCGGTCGTTGCTAACCTGCAATTTGCTGGGGAAAAATTTTCAACCGCGTGCATACAAAATGGATTTGCTGTTGGAATGGTATTTGAAAGTAAGCAAAACATGCTACACCAATTAACCGAATGGTCAATTCTACATGGAGTTTCGTACAAGCCGGTCAAGTCGAATAAAACTATATACACTGCTATATGTAATGTTGACACTAACTGTCCATGGAGAATACATGCAATAGTCTCAAAGGAATCGCAGTCTGGTTGGTGGGAAATCAGAAAGTTGCCTAGCGAACATACATGTGTCAATCCTACAGTTAATTCCAACCACAAGCAAGCCACTTCTAATTTTCTTGTGTCAAAAATCATGTCATTTGTGAAGGCCGATTTGGATATCACAACAGGTACAGTTCAAGTGCTTGTCGACGACCAATTGTTCATCAAAATTGGTTACATGAAAGCTTGGCGAGCATTAAACAAAACAATTGAAAGAATTTATGGTGACTGGGCCGAATCGTATGCGACTTTGCCTCAATATTTTGAGGAAATAAAGAGAAGTAATCCGGGGACTGTTGGACATGTGACCCACGATGAAGTTGGCGTATTTGATCGTGCGTTTTGGGCATTTGGCCCTTACATTACAGGTTTTCTACACTGCCGGTCATTGCTATGTATTGACGGGACACATTTGTATGGTAAATACAAAGGGACGTTGCTTGTTGCTACTGCTGTAGATGCGGATGACTGTCTGTTTCCATTAGCTTATGCGGTTGTCGAATCCGAGTCATATGATAGCTGGGGTTGGTTTTTTTCTTGCATGCGTGAATTCATTCGCAGTGTTTGCAATCGTCGTATTACTTTCATATCGGATCGGATGAAAGGAATTCCGAAGGCTTTACAGGAGAAGTGGCGAGAACCACACAAACATAGGTTCTGTGCACGACATCTTAAAGCTAATTTTCAAACAGCCGGTTTTAGGGATAACCGACTTACAGCTTTATTTTATTCAGCTGCATGTGCTTCAGAAGTAGTTGAGTACAAAAAAATCAGAGAAGAAATTAAAGCTACAAATTCACGGGCTCATGAATGGATTGAAAGAAGTTTAGGGAATTTTGAAGAGAATTGGGCCCTTTGCAAAGACGATGGAGAAAGCTTTCATGTTATGACCACCAATGCATCCGAAAGTTTTAATGGTGTGCTGAAAGGTGCTCGATCATTACCTATAAAGGCGTTGGTTGCACGAACCTTCTTTCGATCGGTTGAATATTTTTGTAAGAGACGAGAGACGGCGGATGCTATCACAACACGTTTGACTCCAAAATGGGAAGCTAAAATAGCAGATCGAACTATTGAAGCATGTCGTTGTAAACTATTTCGCTTTAGTCGAACAGAATGGCAAGTTATTCATTGCTACGACGATGAATTTAAAGTGTTAATTGATGGTCCTAACTACTCATGTACATGCAACATCCCTCTACTGCAAAAAATACCATGTGCCCATGTAATGGCGGCTTGTTCGGCACAGGATTACGGTGCTAACAGAGCACATCATGAGTTCGCATCAGAGTGGTACTCTGTTCGAAGTTACAAAGCTTCATATCAGGCAGAGTTTCATCCCGTGCGTGATAAGAGATACTGGAGACCATACAACGGTCCACATATATTGCCTCCACCTACAAGAAGACAACCTGGACGACCTAAATCTACGAGGATAAAAAACGTTATGGACGAGCATCAAACGCCTAAATCAAACAGGTGCAGCAAATGTGGATCACAAGGCCATAACAGAAAGCGATGTACTACAGCGACCTAAACTTCCATTATCAGATGTATGACTGCGTATCGAATTTAGACCTTTTGTGTTTTCAATTTTAAACCAATGTAATTTCTATGTATCAAACCAACTAGTTATGTGTCGAACTTAAATGAACTTCGCAATTGTTAGATTTGCAAGCTGATATCTACGAAAGTTGTTAGATAAGAAATTATATATGTATGTGATTGTTAAATGGACCAACATAACTTGTTTATGTATGTAGGGTTTTTTCAAGGGCGACTTTTCAAAATGCGCCTTTGGGCGAATTTTCGAAAGTCGCCTGTTGGCGCATTTTGAAAGTTCGCCCAAGGCGCATTTTGAAAATTCGCCCTCGTCTAGCTGGAAAAAACAGGTCTATGTTTGTAATTATAATCAAAACTAGGTTATTTGTGTTATTATTTATGAAAACAAGCTTATGTTTGAAAATTTTCCTTTTAATATTTTATATTTTGAAAATTTTAAGATAATAAAAATATTTTTCATATTTTTTAAAAATCATTGAATTGGAATTAAAAAAAATCATATTGTTAATGTCATAAATATACAAAAATTTCAGTTAGGACCGGTCATTTTCGATAGTACTTACATAACTTGTATAGAAAACGATCAGTTTGAATCAATAAATTTATCAACATTATAAATCCCAGTCATTATGATCTATGTTCGCGTAATTTAATCGATTATTTTCAATAATCAACTTACACGTAGGATGGTCAAACCGACATGAAATCATATATTTAAATTAATCATACAGTACTAACGAATGTGTAATGTCCAAATTTCATAAATTTGAATATAAAGTATAAATCGAATAGTAATATTTAAATTAGAAAATAAAATTACAATAATAATATATATTAGTATAATATAAAATATATAATTTTGAAATAATTGGAATATATATAATTTGAAAATTATGTAGTGTTATTTACTAAAATTATATAATACATGTAAATCAACACGGAAAAATGGAGGAAGAGATGGGTAAAAAGGCATGCCAAAAATTACCGATGCCTTTCCGACGCCTTGTATTTACCCGACAATAATAAATTAGACGTCCGAATGATGTCGGCATATTCCGACGTCAATCCGATGCCTTTATTATTTTTGTCGGCTAAATAAATTGCGTCGAAAAGGCGTTGAAATTTTCTAACGCCATTTTTCTGATTTATGACGCCCCGCCTTTTAAGCGCCGCAATGACGTCAGAAATTTTCGTAGCTATTTTAGCCATTCCTTAGTAGTGCACGCACAAATACGAGCGTGCACGCGCGCACACATACGCACACACACGCATATATGAATAGAGTTAAAGAGTTGATATTAATTCATAAAATAGTTATAACTAATTAAAGTCTAATTTGTTATTATATTGGTGATAGAAATATTGTTATATATATTTTATTACTAATCGGAAGTTAAGAATATGACTTTTAAAAATAAGCTAAAAGACCAAATTATTGGTTTTGGCAAGTTAAACTTATTTTAAATGGCTTTGAAGTTTATTTGGCCTTGATAATACTTTATTACGGTGTAATTCAATAATTGGCTAACTAGTGAATTTTAATAAAGGTGGTATGAGAGGTTAGTAAGTTAAAAAAGAAGTATTTGTATTATTTAATAGGGTTTTGTTAATGCTATAAAATCTTGAATATTATTATAATGTGATTTATTAACTTTAGATCCTAAGAAATGGTTTGTGTGTGTGTACGATATATATATAGACACACACACACATGAGCTACGCAATATTTTGAGGCCTTGTTGATAGCTAAACTTAATTTTTATAAAAGCATTAACTTATATTAAGCTATAATATGATTGATAGGCAAGTATAGTATTTTACAAATAAGTTTGAGACTTTTATAAAACAATACAAAGAAATATGATTAGAATAAATATAAATAATATAATTGATAGATTAATTACTTAAGTAAGATGCATTTTATTGAATTGGATGTTTGGATTCATAGGAGTTTCTTAATGATGTGAATTGGTTGATTGTTGATATGGTTGTATGAGAACAGTTCCAAGCAATAACGCCTGGGAAGGGAGCGATTTCAAGGAGTTCTTTCCCCTATTTTGGACACGACTTGATATGAAGCTTCGGTGTGACTTCGGGAAGAATTTGGGCTACTTGACGGAGTGGAATGCAAGGTGAAGCTCAAGATTTGGATGCTACTGTAAAGTGGTTGGTTGCACAGTCATATCTTGTGAGCGTGTATTAAATGGAGTTAGTCTGTATCTCTTGGTTTCGACCTTGGGGTAGATATACTTTGATGAATGGTACTGGTCTTGTATTAGTGACCATACCAAGTACAGGTCTTATATTAGTGATCGTACAACGTATTGGTCTTATATTGATGACTATACATCATATAAGTTAGTGGTCGTACACATTATTGGTCTTATAGTAGTGACCTTTCGTGTAGATGGACGATGATGAGATATAAATCTTCATTCGTGATAGGCGTATATGATTACATATGTATATATCTTTACAATATCGGTATTCCTTTATGGTCTCGATAGCATATTATATGGGACATGTCCGCCGTCCCCTTTTATAGAGGCATTTTGCGAATTTGTTTAGAAATCCACGATGACTAAGGAGGAGATGATGACGATCATCTATGAGTGAATCATATATCACTTATGCTCGATCTGAGGAACGGTGAGATCTACATAGATTTCAGTTTCATATGTCACTTATGCTCGATGATGGGTATGGTGAAATTTACATGAGTTTGATCAAAGCTGGATGCGCTCAAGGTCTATAGTACAATGAACTCTACTTATTTTAGACCCTTAACAGGAATCATTGGATCACGATAACTTAAATTATAGACGGATGTCCAATGTGGACTCAGGTTTCAAATATCTAGAATAGATCATATATCACTTATACTCGATGTGGGGTAAGGTGAGATCTAAATAAGTTCAATCACACTGGATGCGAGTTGAAGTCTATAATGCAATTTGGTACTGATTCTATTTACCTTAGGTACAAGTCTACCACAGACTTCACTCATCAGCAATGATGAGTATAAATTCATATTCTCTTTTTACCGCTTATTGTTATATTATGTATGTTATATTAGTCGGTTGATATTATCATTGTGTATTCTAGGACATGCTTATATTATGATATTAATTTTACCCTACATTTGTATATAGTGTAACTTGAACATAGTATAGTGTTATGTGGTAGTCACATTATATTAGTTGTGCTGATTCGTAGATTACATAAGAAGAGCAGGTTGCGGTATGATCCCCTATCTTTGAGACGGGTTTATTTTACTTGTTTATGGGCAGTTCGGATTATTCTCGAGCCATGTTTGTGAAAAGGCCCGATTATGCCTTATTAACTTCCTGTTATATGTATATATATAGTATATTGAGATAGTCTCCTTACACAAGGCTTTATGTCTGACCCGTGTATTGTCTTAGTCTGTTTATATCATGACAACTCTTGGGTACTCGATTGAGTAGTTTGGGAGTCAAGTGCTTTTGGGGATATGCTATCAGAGTGGCATAGCTGAAGCGTATTTAAGGCATGATGTCAATATTTTGGATACGTATACTTGATATTATAGTAGTACATGATAGATAGGTTATTCACGCATGGGATTCATCATATAATATATTGTATTCTGACTTTAAGTATTGATATTTGTTTATCAGTTGTTTCACTTGTGTAGTCTATAACATCCCCCTACTTCGAGGCCTAAAACTAACGACAACGAATGTTGTAGTCATCCATAGTTATTAATCCTTGGTAGCCAAATACAGCGGTGTTAGATTCATTGATACACAGAAACACATGAATATGGAAAAATTTAAACTTCAAATAAGATCACATTCCATTTCAAAATATTTCCAATTCATTACATAATCCGACATTCGCAAATCACGTTCACAGAAAATATATTTATTACAACATACGCCAAGAGCGACATATGAAGATGCCCCTTGGATTATCAAAGTATATATAGGCAATATAACAACTTTGCCATTACAAGCAACACAACGGAATCAAATAAAAGAAAACTCTAAATAGCTATCATGTTTCCTGCACGTCTTTGAAAGCTTTATTCGTCTAAAGAGGTACCTGAAAACCTCAACTCTCAAACTACTCATAATCAATTGAGTATCCAAGAGTTTAAGGGGAAAATATAAACTTCAAGCCTGGTATGAATAATAATTTACCATCTCAAATCATTTAGATATCTAGTGAGACCACGCCACTTAGCGGAATTGGTTTTCCCCTCACTGGTATCCTAAAACCATTATAAAACCATATACTGTGCTTCTGCATCTACAATGGTTAAAACAATTCAAAATAATATAATATGATGACATGCAAAACAAATGAATCAATTTTGGATTACTCATCCCCATTCATTCTAACTATCTGTCTCAATTATAGTTTCTAGGATTATTATTAACCTATTAGTTTTCATAGGCTGATTAGTAACTTGTAAAACATTTAAGGACTCCCCATCCAATTACATAGTTTTCATGGAATCACTATGAACCTATTGGTTACTCCAATATCTATACTCTTATCCTAGTTTTCACGGGTTGACTAGGAACCTGTTGGCGACCCTAATATCCTTTCTTCATACCCTAGTTTTCATGGGCTGACTAGGAACCTATTGACATCTATCAATATCTTAATCTGAATATAGTTTTCATGGACTAACTACAAACCTAATGGTCGTTGCCAGTATCAAATCATAGTATTCATGGGCATACCATGAACCTGTTTTTCTAACATCTTCCTTTATACATAGTTTTCATGGGCTAACTATGAACCTATTGGCCCTGCCAATATCTTTTCCTATGCACAGTTTTCATGGGCTTACTGAGAACCTATTGGCCCCTACCAATATCTTTCTTTTTTATATTTTAGTATCATATACTCTAGTCTTCCTGACCTTCTGGATGCAATTCTACTCATTCAAGAGTTAACTTTAATTCATATTCACTAATGGATCAACCTAGCTGGTTATCCTGCCATTTACCCCAAATTACAGTTATGGGATTCAAGACAATGTGAATATATTTATATTTGAAGAAGCAAACATAATAATAACTTAACAATACCACTCTTGTGGGTTTAATATAAAACATGGTTAATCTCTTTAACCCATAATTTTATCAAAGTAAGCTTCTTCTCAAAACCATTACAAAAACTTCTTTAATTTAGCCATGGGTTTCTCCTTTTAAAAATAGAGTTTGGATTACAAAACCTTTTGAAACCTTCGAAACCTAGCTTTCGACTTCATAGGATGACCTCCTTCGAAAGCCTTAAAATTCATCTTCAAAACATTAGGCTCCTACCTTTTTAATACTTTAAAACCTTCCGTTCAAAACATTTCGATTGTATTAAAGTATTAGTATTTAACTTTAAAAGCATAGCTTTGAAACCAGTTGAAAGTACCCCTTTCGACAGCATTAGAAGTAACCCTTCCGAAATCATTGAAAGTCCCCCTTTCGAATGCATTGGGTTTATACTTAAAATATTATTTGGGTCAAAGTGAATATAGGTGAAAGAAACTCTTTCGAAAACATCCTTTTACATACATAAAAATATTGGGGAAACATGATGGCGTCAGCACCATCCTTTCGAAAGCATAAAACATCTGGGTAAAATAGCAAAAGGTTGGCGTCTAAACCCCTAACCCCTTTCGAAAGCTATAGGAAGTGGCTTAAACTTATAAAAAAGTATCTTTTAGTATCTTTTGATAGCATTGATATCTTCAATACCATCGAAAGGCTTAAGAACGTCAGTAGGGCTTCGACTAGGTCGGAACCCCTTCTTACAAAACATTCTTTCATAACCCAATCGAAAACAAATTTATGTTAAGGCAGACTCTTCTCTTTTATAAACAAACAAAGGTTTCGACTCCTTCGGAAGCCATGCTTTCGACACTTAACCTTTCGCCTGTTTCCAATCCACAACGTACCATCATTGTGATACCTTGTGTATTAGTTTCGGCTTAGTAGGTTTCGACTACGTTGAAGGCGAAAGCTTCTATGTCGAAAGGTACTTCCTAAAGTAGGCGGAACCCACTTTTCTGAGTAAACATAGTTTAATACTACTTAAAGGAAACATTTTTCTAACTAACCTGCCACATGTCAACACCAGATTGGTTGCCTTAACTTTTTTCAAATTCTTTTCTAAAATAACTGCCATTAATTTCAGATCTAAACCATGGTTAATTTAATAAAATAAGCCCTTCCATTAAGAAACACCAATTTTGCAAATGAAGTCCCTTTTCTGAAATAATTTAATTTGCATAGCAAAATCACTTTGGAAAAATCCCCAAAAATTCCAAAAATTCAATTTAATCATGTTATTTAACATATCAAAATTCCAGACCCAAATTCTTATTATATTTTCCAAAATAAATTAATAAACCCAAATAACCATATTTTCCTTTCAAAATTCATAACAATCTTTCCATAGCTTGGAAAATTATCAAAATTGAAACTCAACTCCAAAATCATGTTTTATACAACATAAATTTTTCCCATGGCATTTAAACATCAATAAAAACCAGTTTTACCCTAAAACCGTGTAGAATTTCCTTTAAAAAACCTTGTTTAAATTCAACAAGACAAAATTCAAGCATATCATTCAATTCATCATAAAAACGAATTTACCCTTAAATCCAAAAATATACGATTCAAAATAAAATAGAAATGGAATTATTATTCACCTTGATTAAGATAAGGAGATTGGATTGAGATTGATTTCCCCTAAGCTTGATTCTCTAGCTTTTAATTTGTATTCCTCTTGTTAATGGTCGGCCTCTCCTTTAATATTTTGATTTGTGTTTTTTTTCTTAAAAATGACATGAATGGGAAGAAAAAGGTAGGAACGAAAATATATAAGAGTAAGTGTTATGGGCGGAAAATTCCTACTATACCCTTACGTAATTTAATTAACCAAAAACCATTATTAATCCCATTAATTATTTTATTAGGCACGAATTCAATTAAATTTATTCAAATCTCAGCCCCTTATCACTTAACATTTACATTATTCTATTTAATTTATATAGTTAAATCTCCTGAATAATGTTGTCAAAAATTAGAGGTGTTACAGACTCCCCTCCTTAAAGAATTTCGTCCTCGAAATTCAGTAAAGACTAAATACACAACATAGCAATCATCTGTAATGACTCCTAATAATCATACTACCTGACTAGGAATAGTGGCCTCTGGATCATGCACATACTTGCGAAGATGAGACACATGAAATACATTACGGACACCTGCCGTGCTGCTCGGCAACTCTACTCTATATGCGAGCTTTCCAATCCTTTCTATAATCTGAAATGGACCAACATATCTAGGTGCCAGTTTCCCTGACTTCCCAAACCGTACCACACCCTTCATCAGTGATACCTTTATGAAAACCCTATCTCTAACTACGAACTCTAGGTCTTTACACCTCTTATCTGCATAAATCTTCTGTCTAGATTGAGATTCCTTCATCCAGTTCTTAGATCAACTCAATCTTCTCTAACGCTTCCCTAACCAAATCTGGACCTAAGACTAAACTGTCTCTTGTCTCCAACCAACATACTGGTGATTTGCATGGTCTCCATAAAAAGCTTCAAAAGGTGCCATTCCTATACTAATTTGGTAACTATTATTATAGGAAAACTCAACCAAATGTAGGTGATCCTCCCAAGATCCACCAAATCCAATGCACAAGCTCTCAACAAATCCTCGAGTATGTTATTGACTCTCTCTGTCTGCCCATCCGTCCGTGGGTGATATATGGTACTCATTTTGAGCTTAGTGCCTAACATATCCTGTAGACTCTTCCAGAATTCGCTAGTGAATAAAACATCTCTATCACTGACTATGCTACTAGGAACTCCATGAAGTCTAACTATGTTCTTCATGAACAATTTTGCCAAAACAGGTGTCGTCCTGGTCGACTTCACTGGAATGAAATGGGCACTCTTGATCAACCTGTCCACAAGAACCCATATACTCTCATTTCCTTTGCTTGACCTTGGCAACCCATCTATAAAATCCATGGATATTGAATCTCATTTCGAAACTGGAATCTCTAAAGGCTGAAGTAACCCACTCGACTACTGATGTCCAACCTTCACTTGTTGACAATTTACACACTGCCTAACCCATAAGCCAACATCCCTCTTCATGTCTTCCCAATAGAAGCTCATCTTCATATCTTGATACGTCTTGGTCCCTCCTAGATGAATCGTAAACTTGGATCGATGACACTCCTCAAGAACTTCCCTCCTTAAGTTCTCTACGTCTGGAACACATAATCGTCCCTTCTTTCTCAACCATCCTCTCTGGTCAAGACAAAAATCCTTTACATCATCAATCTCCGATCCCACCTCAAGCCTTCTAATCCTGTCGGCTAAAACTGGATCTTCTATTTGTTTAGAACCTATCCTTTCAATCATTACTGGTCGAACTTCTAATCAAGACAACATGGCAGAACCTTGACAAGAACTAGCCGTAGATCTTAACTGCAGTCTGCAGCTGGCTAAGGCTTCTAGATCCTTCTATTATAACAACATAGCTATCACCACATTTTGATGTTTTCTACTATGAGCGTCAACTACCTTATTTCCTTTCCAGGAGTATACTCTATACCGAAATCATAAGCAGCCAAAAACTCCAGCCACCTCTGCTGCCTTATATTCAACTCCTTTTGAAAGAATGAATACCTTAAGGACTTGTAATCAGTATACAACTCAAATCTCTCCCCCAAGAGACAATGCCTCCAAATCTTTAAGGTAAAGATCATCTTAACCAACTCTAAGTCATGAGTAGGATATCTTACTTTGTGCAGTCTAATCTATTTGGATGCATAGGCAACAACTTTACCCTTCTACATCCATACTGCTCCCAATCCAGTTCCAAATGCATCAGTGTATACTACCATCCTTGGTTTCCATCTGGAACTACTAATACTGGTGCATTGGTCAATAAATTCTTTAACTTGAGGAACCCTTCCTTGCATTTGTCGGACCAAACAAACTTCACTTCTTTCTTGGTCAACTTAGTCAAAGGTGCTGCTATTCACGAGAAATCCTTAATAAATCTCCAGTAATGGCCAACAAATACAAGAAAATTCCTGATCTCGGTTACCGTCTTTGGTCTCTTCCAATTATTGACGGCTTTGATCTTAACTGGATCGACTGACAAACCTTCTTCTGAAACTACATGACCAAGAAACTTAACCTCTTTCTTCCAAAAATGACACTTGAAAAACTTTGCCTTTAGCTGATTCTGCCTTAGCGTTTCAAGCACCACTCTAAGATGAATCTCATGCTCTCTTTCATCTTTCGAGTACACTAATATTTCATCTATGAATGCCAATACGAACCTATCCAAGTGCTCTCGAAAAACTCGGTTCATAAAATCTACGAAGAAAGCAGGTGCATTCGTCAATCCAAATGGAATCACCAACCACTCATACGAACCATATAGCCCAAAATGCTGTCAAAGGAATGCTGTCCTCTGCCACTCTTAACTGATGGAACCCCATCGCCAAATCCAACTGGGAAAATACTCTGGCTCCACTCAACTAATCAAATAGATCATTAATTCTCGGTAAAGGATACTTATTTTTTATCGTCCTCTCGTTCAGCTTACGATAGTCGATACACATCCTCAACGACCCATCTGGTTTCTTCACGAATACCGCGACTGCCCCTCAAGGCAAATTGCTTGGTCTAATAAAATTCCTTCCTTCTAGATCCACTAGCTACACCTTCAATTCCTTCATCTCTATCGGTGTCATCCTGCTAGGTGGTATACTCACAGGTTTAGCTCCTAGCATAAGATCTATCCGAAACTCAATAGCTCGTTCCGTTGGTAGTCCTGTGACTAGCTACTCGAACCTGACTTAGATCTTCTCCTACTTTCATTGCACTTAACAAAGCACAACTACTCCGGTCAGAATTCTCCACTGAGAATATAATTCGGTTATGGCTATCAGGGTGTCTCAAAGATATCTCCCCGTCCTAGCAAAATATCATGGCGTCATACCTTCTCAACCAATCCATACCCAAAATGATTCCGAAATCTACGAAATCAAAAACATACAAACTGCATGAAAACTTATGACCTAATAAGTCAAATTCTAACTGGTCACATCTCAACCCCAGAGTTTCATACCCTCCTATTGGATTCACAACCCTTAAGGAAGTAACAAGGTCTGTGGGTTCTAAACAAAACCTATCAACCAAATATTGAGATATAAATGAATGTAATGCACTGGTATCAAAGAGTATCCTAACTGGAATATACTAAATCAAAAACGTACCTTCCATCACAGTCTTTCCTTTATCAGCTGTAGTAGGCTTAGTTGATGATCCAGCAACAAAAACCTTTCCTTTATCCGCCCTAGCTGGCTCTGGACACTGGTTTTTATAATGCCCAACTTGGTCACAGTTGAAGCATTTCACATTTTTCTTGTCTGCAGCATTCCTTCACGTTCCTGACTGACACTCATTTGCATAATGACCCTTTTTGTCACATTTGTAGCATACCAAATCAGCCTTTGCCTTCTTGGCAATATCCCCTTTCTGGGCACCGTTCTTCTTAAAGAATTTCCTCATCTTTCCCTGAGGACCCTGGGATTCAACCGGCTTATCTCTGGCAGAAACAGTAAGTATCTCTTCATAGCGGATGTACATATCCACCACCACATTATAAGGTTCTCAGATATGGGTCAGGGTCATTCTAGCAAGCTCAAGTCTCAGTCCTCGAATGAACCTCTCATTCCTTCTAACGTTAGTGTCAACCATAGCATATCCATATCGAGACAGCTCATAAAACTTAGCTGCGTACTCGATTACTGACATACCTCCCTAGACAAGATCCATGAACTTCCTCATCAAAGCCGACTTAGCAACCTTAGATAAAAACCTCTGCTTAAACCTCCTTTTGAAATATCCCATGTTAGTTCTTCCTCCGGAACTCCGGCAGTTACACTATTCCACCAGTGAAGCGCTGCCCCTTGCAACTACCTAGAGGCCAGCCTCCTCTTTTGCCCATCATCCAATCCTAGATCAGTAAAGATCCTCTCACAGTGCAATAGCCAATCCTCAACTTCAACAGCATCTTCTGTCCCAACAAACGGCTTTCCACCTAGACTGGTGTAATCTCTGCTGAGCTTAGCATGGTTATTGCCAACAAGAGCCACAGGATTTTCTCCTCTAACATTACCAGCAACCCCAGCTTGCAAAAGATTAGCTAACAGCTGGTACACCATCCCCGCATCTACTGGCGGATTTCCAGCACCTACATTGGCTTCAGCATTTGGGTTAGCATTAGCCGATCGACCCAGGTTCCTCCTGGTATTAGGTCGAGCATTTCCATTGATTGTGGTACTTCCTCTACCTAGATTTCCTCTTCCGTTTCTTGCTAGTAAGATAGAGAAGAACGGTCTAAGAGAGAGGGGAACACATACTTATATATATATCAAATACAAGCACATTACTATAGCATTAACCCAGATCCCGATAATATTTTCAAGTTTATTGGATTATGTTTCAAAAACTTTTAGGTTTAAATTTCTTATAAAGTTTCATAAACCTATGCTCTGATACCAACTTGTAACCCCCTACTTGGAGACCCATAACTAACGGCTATGGATGCTGCAGTCATTCATAGTTATTAATCCTCGGCGACCAAATACGGCAGTGTTAGATTCATTGATATATAGAAACACATGAATATCGGAAAATTTTAAACTTCAAACAAGATCACATTCCATTTAAAAATATTTCCAATTCATTACATAATCCCACATTTGCAAATCATGTTCAGAGAAAATATATTTATTACAACATACGTCAAGAGCGACATATGAAGATGCCCCTTGGATGATCAGAGTATATAAAGGCAATATAACAACTTTGCCATTACAAACAACACATCGGAATCAAATAAAAGAAAACTCTAAAAAATCATGCCTCTTGCATGTCTCCGGAGGCTTTATTCATCTAAAGAGGTACCTAAAAACCTCAACTCTCAAACCACTCATAATCAATTGAGTACCCGAGAGTTTAAGGGAAAAACATAAACTTCGAGCCAGACATAAAGCCTGGTATGAATAATAATCTACCATCTTAAATCATTTAGATATCTAGTGAGACCACACTGCTTAGCGGAATGGGTTTTCCCCTCACTAGTATCCTAAAACCTTTATAAAACCATATACTGTGCTCCTGCATCCACAATGGTCAAAACAATTCAAAACAATATAATATGATGATATGCAAAACAAATGAATCAATTCTAGATTACCCCATCCCCATTCATTCTGACTATCTATCTCAATTATAGTTTCTAGGATTACTATTAACCTATTAGTTTTCATGGGCTGACTAATAACCGGTAAAACATTTAAGGACTCCATGTCCAATTAATTAGTTTTCATGGGATCACTATGAACCTATTGGTAACTCTAATATCTATACTCTTATCCTAGTTTTCATGAGTTGACTAGAAACCTATTAGTGACCCTAATATCCTTTCTTTATACCCTAGTTTTCATGGGCTGACTAGGAACCTATTAACATCTGTCAATATCTTAATCTGAATATAGTTTTCATGGGATAACTACAAATCTACCTGGCTCCTACCAGTATCAAATCGTAGTTTTTGTGGGCTTACCATGAACTTGTTTTTCTGACATCTTCCTTTGTACATAGTTTTCATGGGCTAACTATGAACCTATTGGCCCCTGCCAATATCTTTTCCTATACACAGTTTTCATGGGCTTACTGAGAACCTATTGGCCCCTGCCAATATCTTTCTTTTTTATATTTTAGCATCATATACTCTGGTCTTCTTGACCTCCTGGATGCAATTCTACTCATTCAGGAGTTAACTTTAATTCATATTCACTACTGGGTCAACCTAGTTGGTTATCCTAGTGCATCTCTTTATCCTGGTACATCTCTTTTACAAACAAACCAAGGTTTCAACTCCTTCGGAAGCCATGCTTTCGACACTTAAGCTTTTGCCTGTTTCCAATCCAATGCGTACCATTATTGTGATACCTTGTGTATTGGTTTCTACTTAGTAGGTTTCGAATAGGTTGAAGGTGAAAGCTTCTGTTTCGAAAGGTACTTCCCAAAGTAGGCAGAACTCACTTTTCTGAGTAAACATGGTTTAATACTACTTAAAACAAACCTTTTTCTAACTAACCTACCACATGTCAACACCAGATTGGTTGCCTTAACTTTTTTTCAAATTATTTTCTAAAATAACTGCCACTAATTTCAGACCTAAACCATGATTAAGTTAATCAAATAAGCCTTTCCATTAAGAAAAACCAATTTTGCAAAGAAGTCCCTCTTCTAAAATAATTTAATTTGCATAGCAAATCACTTTGGAAAAATCACCAAAAATTTCAGAAATTCACTTTAATCATGTTATATAACATATCAAAATTCCAGTTCCAAATTCTTATTATATTTTCCAAAATAAATTTATAAACCCAAATAACCATATTTTCCTTTGAAAATTCATAAAAATATTTCCATAGCTTGGAAAATTATCAAAATTGAAACCCAACTCCAAAATAATGTTTTATACAACATATAATTTTTTCATGGAATTTAAACATCAATAAAAACTGGTTTTACCCTAAAACCATGTAGAATTTCCTTTAAACAACCTTGTTTAAATTCAACAAGACAAAGTTCAACACTACTAGAAAACACTGCAGTTTCCTACACAAAATTTCCGACGTCTTTCCTACGCCAAAAGGCGGGGCATAGGGTAGGCGTAGGAAACTGGTAGAAAAAGATAAAGGCGTAGGGAAGACGTAAGGAAATTTCCTACGCTTCTCCTACGCCAAATTCAACACGTAGAAAATAAATCGAGGCGTAAGTAAGGTGTAGGAAATCGTCTACACTAAAATGATACTGTAGAAAAGGCATAGATAATCTCCTACGCCATTTCCACGCCTCTGTTAATTTTATACAATTCCACATCGACGTAGGAAAGACGTAGGAAATTTCTCACGCCGTGCCTACACATGCAAAAAAAAGTTTTTAATTTTTACGTTAATCACCGTATACTTCCCTTCTCCTAACCTCAGTTTTTACCGAATAAAAAAAACCTAATTCTACAAAAATTATCATCTCTTCCTTTTATATTTGTTTTGATTGAATTTCGATTCAGGTGCTTGTTTTGGCTTTTCGATTCAGGTGTAATCTCCATGTTGGCGATGCTTGAACCCAAAAAAACTAGGGTTTCAAAAATCAACGCCTTCTAAATAATCATCGCTGCATACTCGGCTATTCCATCAGCCATCATCGGCTCATCCTTGCCTCCTACGCGATTCTACTGCTGATTTGAAGTCCGCTACAGTTCCTTGCCTCCTACGCGATTCTACTGCTGATTTGAAGTCCGCTACAGTCTCTTTATACTGCCACTGCTAATTAAGTATGCGAATTTCTTGTTTTGAGTTGTCTAATTTTCTAAAATTGAGTCGCCCTTTTACTGCTTTAGATTTCATTAACCTTGAAAACGCCTGAAGCTAATAACTTATTAGTATTTAGTTATAAACAACTAGTTTTCTGTAATTTTAGTTTACTAAGGCTCTATACACAACATGCTACATGATTCTGTGTATTGGAAGTTACAATGGCCTGCGATGATTGATTTTTCATGTTTCGATTGTTGACTGTATAAGTGGCATTAAAACATATGTGCACACACGTACACCTCATTGTTCATCATATTCTACTTATGTCATCAATTGAATGATTAATAGTGCGTCCTTTGTTTCTATTCGCTTCTTGTTTGTAGATCAAGGGTTTTAAACTAGTATACAGTTGTAATCGAATAATAGTGAATTGTCACTGCTATCTACTTTTTCAAAGTAATACTTACTGAATTATATGAGCTCTTAAAAGACTTTGCATTTTCATATGTTCCACTACTGTTTCCCCATTTTATCGGAAATTTTAAAGGCTCAAATAAGTTGTAGCTATCGTTTTGGTTTGGAAGGAAAATAATGGCACAGTTGTTGACAAACCACAACCAATATTTTTTGGGCCAGTATGTGACACATCCGTTTCTGTAATTTGAGGCTGTTTTCTATAATCTTATTTAAGACATCTCTATATTGTCAATTGAAATGAATTTAATTTCTGAGTTGTTCGGGTAGACATGTTATGCCTAAAAAACTTATTTTATCGGTTGGCTGTATAGCAAAAATGGCAGGAATGTGCCCGCTTACAATTGCATGAAAAGCTTTTGCAGAAGAAGGGTGTCACTAGGATTCAGGCAAAAGATAGACCTCACAACCTCTCATCAAATATTTCTTAAAGGGAATTTGGTTAGGTGTGCTTTTTCATAATATACTCATGCGTTACCTGTTTCATAAGTTATGATCCGTTAGTTTCTCGTCATTGAATTGTAAGTGGTTCCTAGCTTTATACCTATTTCATAAGTAATGTCTTTTTAAATTTTTAATAATTTTAAATATACTAACTCTGTTTCTAATCAGTGCTTTTATTATCTTTCTTTGCCTTTTGGATTTTTAGTAATTCGCCTAGTCATTTGGCCCAGTAAACTATATTGTACATTCGTATTTTTTGTACAAATTGATAAAACTTGTTAACCCTTACATAGTATTTTATCAAGTCTTTAGGAATGTAGACGTAGGTAGCGGTATGGGGTATATATTTTAAATGAACCAAAACATATTTGGGAGTTCAATGTGTTTTCACAAGCTTATCCCATTTTGCTACGTTTTGTTTCAGTCTGGAACAGGCTCAATTTATGTTTTCATAAGTCTGCAAATTTGAGGCTCACTGTAATTTTTATAAGTCAAATGAGTTTGGTGCCTACTTTCTGTCATGGGTACTTAGATCCTTATTGATGCGGTCACCAGGCCTTAAGCTATGTGCACATCTTCTCTTTGCATGCCAGATAAATATAATCATGGTTATGCATATTTTGCTTCTAGCAATGGTAGCTTATGTGTGAGTACTAACTCCCTGCTAATCATAGATGTAGGTGGACCGGCATGGAAATATAATGAAATATAAAATGTAGAATATAGTCAAACCTGCCGAGGGGTTTGTTTGGCGAACTTTTGAGCACCCATAAGCATATCATTCTTGCTAAAGTCTACTGAAACCAATCTTGTCAAGGCTGAGAGATTAGCAGTTCTAAACCCATTGCATACATATGTTTTCATCTTCTATGTTTACATAGTTTCTATGATTGGATTTTGCTTTCTTGATCTTGCTCATAAACACGATACTCACATAGTTTTCTTTCTGATTTGTGTTTGGATGATTTGATATTCTATCATTTCTTTCCTTTTGTATACGCCATAAGTATACTGAAAATATTCTTTTAGCTATGTCATGGTTTCTGCATTTGGATTAGAACTATTGCTGAATTTTCCGTATTTCAGAACTAATAGTTATAACTTCAGTATGATTCGTTGACCATCAAAGCTTAACATTGCTCTACTTCCACAGATATGCAGAGTATTTGGACTTAAAAACAAATGTTCCACGTTGTCTACGTCCCTATCACAAGCAGGAAATAGAATTAACTGGAACAAACGGCTTTGCCCTTAGTAATGAAAGAACCACATCTGTCTCATTGGAAACTGGTAGAAAGATCAAATGACAAAATTAATGATTAGCTGTTTGTTTTCACATGATACTGTGAATTGAACGTGTTCCTTTTTGCTGTCTTTAATTATATCACAATCAGAAAATGTTCATAGTACAAAGTGATTTATAAAATTTAGAATCGCAAATTCATGATGAAATTGTGAAGCTAACACGAGAATATTTATTTGGTTTTAGTTTTAACATGTCTATACCACTGGTTTTATAAAGAAACCATCAGACATAAATAGTCCACATTTTGTTTTCATGTTCCCATGTTTGCATTCTTGCGTGCACAAGTCTAGTTCTGAAACGTTCATATATATAACTGTAACAGGAGTGACTTGTTATGAGAGGTGTATCTCACCTACATACATTAGGCGTTGTAGTTTAACAGCATTGTATTTATATTGTTTCGGTACAAGATAATTCTTAGATAACTTTATAGTTCCATTCTGGCTTAATACATATAATCTAATTTTAACTCTCCACAATAATACTACCGAGAACATTAAAGACACTGTCTGCTTCATGCAGCTCAAACTCATAAAAAGCAAATCTTACCTTAGTTTGAAGGGTAAAAGAAAGTACATATAACAAATAGGTATTTGGTTGATTACGTACTTGGATTTATCATTGTTTTGATTTAAACCTTGTGTTACTCACTTTCTACATATATAGCTTGCATTTAAAAGTTTTGCTAGCATACAACGTATTGTATTTAATTTGATCTCGCATCATAACTAGTTGTTATTCCAGATTGTAATTCTTGTATTCCATACTCAATGCGTGCTTAAAGTGCTAGAGAACATCCAACAATTTTTTTGCACAATGTATACTTTTTTATCATTTACGTTTATCTCATCCCTTTCCAACATTATCAATAAATTGTTGTTTCATGTTAGTTTTGCTGAAAAGCAGATGAATATTCCATCATTCTGATTTAGTGGCAACTTAAATGTTGGATTGGAGTTTTCAACTTAGTGAATGTTTGTTCAAGTGAAGAATATACAGCAGCACCATTTGAAGAAATAATTATAGCGGTGTCTGTCAAGCCATCTTCAATGCCAAGACACAGCTGGCCTTTAATCACAATTCCAGGTACCTCGGATTATTTTTCTTCACTGTAATAAAAAACATATAGATTTCTGCAGGAATATATTAAAGCCACCTAAATTTCTCATGCTGTCTGTAGCTAAGTTCTTACTTGACATAGACTCAGCCTGCATTGTATTTAAACTTAAGGCTAAAATAGTAGGTCTATCAACAATACGAGCACTAATAGACATAATATTCTCAGGTCATCAAATCAAATTCTATTCAAAATGACAGCGAAAAGGAAGTCTATTAACTTACTACAATTCAGTCATAAATTAATCAAGAGTCAAGGCAATATAACATGGACTTTGCATCAAAGTTTTCATTACATAACAGTGCACCCTACAGTGTTATCGTCATCAAAATAATCTATAAATCCACTAGCTTGTTGTGGTTGGTTATACACAGGCAACTGGCAGTGGCAGTGACCATGAATGCAATTTTGAACTGGTACTATAGGATAACATTGCATTGGATAGTAACCCTGCATTGGTTTGTTCACTTGAGGCATAGTTGTGAACACAGTGTAGAATTTCACATTTCTACTTCTGAAATGTAACCTACCATGATTTTGGACCCCATTGAAACCATGTTCAGTTGATCTTTCTGTGGTCAACTGTAACGATTTCACTTGTTGCAACTTGTTAACATATCCTTCTTGTTTTTGCGTCGATGTTTCTTTTCTAGAACGACGACTGCAACACCTATTTAAGTAAAGCTTCATTTCTTTGCTTGCAAGTAAATGACTCTGGAAATTATAGAAACATGCTCACTTTGAATTTTTGGATGATGTCCTTTATGAAAAGAAAGGAGTAATTATAATGTGACAGCTTTTAACCAAAACGGGGTTTTTAGAGAAAAGGGGAAAATTCCTCTAGACTTGTATAATTTCGATTTGAATGAGGGTGTGTTGTGTTTCTCCTCTTATAAGTTTAGGTTTGAGTATAAGTTTCAACATCTTTATTCTTTGGTTGCCATGTAGTTTCAGCTTGTCCCTCAGTAGTATCGGTTGCATTAGTTTGTGACTTATGTACTGGGCATTTATGCATCTGATGTCCAAAAGTGTTGCACAATGTACGTATATAAGGCTTGAATTCATACTCAAATTGTACATGACACATATTTCCACTACTGTCCTTTATAGTTAAATTTGATACATCGTTAAAGTTATTCTTCTCATGATTTCTGAAACTGCACAGTGTGAGCATTTATTTATGTTTTGTTCTTGTATTTGGAAAATCACAAATACATGCACAATATCAAGCTAGAATTGAAGAATTGAAAAGTCAAGGTACAATAATTTCGTATGATGTCGAGGAAGAAGTATTCGACAAGCTTACCAGTGCTATAGCTAAAAGAAAGGACCGTAGGCCATATTATGACAATATTTCTGGAGTAAGTATTTAAACTTTCAACAAAACATTATTTTAATTAGTTTAAAATGCAGAAATTTATGCAATATTTGATAAAATGCAGAAATACAAAGACGCTACTTATAGCATCAATAAGGGAGAAGCACAGACTAGAGCCAAACTAGAGGAAAAGGTGGAGCGTCAAGAAGGGGAGATTCAAATGTTGAAGATGCAGTATGAACAACTCACCGAGATGCTTCGACAGCGATTTGATGAAGAGCCGAACGATCGTCATGAGGAATGAGGGTATTGAAAACTTTTTAATGGTATCTGTATGATGTCATGTATCATGAACATATTATTTTAACATATAGGAACTTGATTAATATTGTTTGACTTTGTAATATGAATGAGATATTTGTTTTTTGAATTAAAGATGAATGGTTTGACGTTAATCATTTTGTTGGAATGTGTATATATATAAAATAAGTTGATTTTAGTTTCTATTTAATGTGGTGAAATGAAATAGAGTAGTAATATATCAAAATTGCTTCAGAAAAGACGTAGGGAAGGTGTAGCGAAGGCGTAGGTAAATGAAATATTAATGCAGCAAAAAGTCATATGCATGGCGTAGGAAAAACATTAAAAACACAGACGTAGGTAAATCGTGGATAAATGAATGACGAAGAAAATACGTAGGAAACGTAATATGTAAGAATGACGTAGGGAAAGCGTAGGAAAACTGGGCGTAGGGAAGACGTAGGTAAACAAATGACGTAGGAAAGACGTAGGTAAACAAATGACGTAGGAAAGACGTGAGCACTTAAAAAAGTAAAAATGTCGTAACAAAACCGTAGGTACAACATGGCGTGGGGAAGGCGTAAGAAAATTATGGCGTAGGAAAGGCGTAGGAAACAACCCAACGGATGGCGTAGGTAAAGCGTAGGTATTTTATTAGCTACGCAAGTTTTACCCACGCCAAAATTGGCGTAGGTGTTACGTAGTTAATGCATTTACCTACGCCCCGCCTACGCCAATTTGGCGTAGGTAAACCGCATTTTTCTTATAGTGCAAGCATATCATCATCCAATTCATCATAAAAACGAATTTACCTTTAAATCCGAAAATATATGATTGGATTGAGATTGATTTCCCCTAAGCTTGATTCTCTAGCTTTTAATTTGTATTCCTCTTGTTAATGGCCAACCTCTCCTTTAATCTTTTGATTCGCGTTTTTCTTCTTCAAAATGACGTGAATGGGAAGAAAAAGGTAGGAATGAAAATATATAAGAGTAGGGGTTATGGATGGCAAATTCCTAATATACCCTTGTGTAATTTAATTAACCAAAAACTATTCTTAAGCCCATTAATTATTTTATTAGGCCCGACCTCAATTAAATTTATTCAAATCTCAACTCCCTTATCGCTTAACATTTACATTATTCTATTTAATTTATCTAATTAAATCTCCTGAATAGTATTATCAAAAATTAGGGGTGTTACATAGTCTCTTATATATTGTTCTCCTATTCTCTTCATGTATATTTAGTGTATTATATGCTATAATTCCACTATGAGATACCATTGTTGTGCCTTGGTGTAGTATCTTGTTTAAATTATTCTCGGACAAACTATCTTCTGTGGTATTCGAAAGTTATACATTGTCATTCGACATTGATTCCAAGGTATTATGAAGGACTGGTTGTTACAATTTGGGAAATATCTTGGGTACTATACGAAGTTAAAACTAGGGATTTCCAAGTTTTCAATGGTTTTCCCACCACTAGGTGTTATCTTTATGCCATTACTACTTCCGCTCTGGGTTTTCCTATGGTACACCTCAATTTTGCAATAGTACCAACCTTCTATACAGTCAAGGCTTTTTGGCTGGCTTTACTAAGTTTTTAGTCGAACATGAATCATTGATTAAGCTTCGATGAGATAGTTCCGAAGAAGGGTCATGTTGAATGCACTTACTTCGACATCTGAATGGATTAATCAACTCAAAATTCCAAGTCACATCACAATCTTGTGTTAATGCAAAGAAAGCTCTATATCGCTTCACACAACAATTACATTATCGTTCACTCTAGGATAACAGGTAAGATATGACACATAATTTCATCATGTGATGGAGCTCATTTGCCAGCATAAGCGAGCTATCTACCTAGATTGTTCTTTATATCATGCTATGAACACTTGATGCACATTAAATAAACTGACACTTTATACTGCCTTGGTTGACGTCCAATATCCAATTGGTCAACACATATCGACATCCATTGGATTATATGCATCGATTACACGAGTTTTAAATAAAGTAAATTTAAAGATAAAACATACCCGACCTCATTCACTATCAAGTTTTTAGTTCAAAATGACCGGGCGGTCTCCTTTCTCAAAGTCGGTTATAACCCTTCTACTCCTCCTTAGGCTAGTTCTTCTACCGCTCAGGCATCCACCTTTACCCCGTTTAGATCGAGCAAGGGATTAAATAATAGTTGAGCTTCATAACCAAATTGTTCCATAACTCCTCTTCAAGATCAGCCTCCTCCATTGAACGAGCAATGGGCCCTAATGTATAGGAAAACCCTTCGAATCAGACACTGTCTTTGCTAACCATGGAATTACTCCAAACCATCTGCTTCTGTCATGGAATTCCAGAAAGATATGTTTTTATTGCCAATGATCGACCAACGATTATAAAATCCACCTCAAGGTTATACTTTCAATAAATATATGTGCTTGGGTGGAGCTATTTTGCCCTTCAACGAGTTCCTCAATTTCATCCTTCAAGAGATTAGGCTTGCTTTGACTCAAGTCCATCCCGATAGATATGCTCAACTAAATTTCTTATACATCCTCTTTACGATAAGACTAAAACGTCCTCCAAACTTCGGGGAATTTACTTATCATCTAAGCTTCAAGAAGAGAATGGAATCCTCCTCCCTGTTGATCATCAAAGCCTATAATTGATGTGAAATTATAAAGGCACTCCGTAACATGCATAATTATTTCAAAAGCGAATATTTTTTCATTCGTTGTCCTAGTGGCTTCAACTGCCTTTGGTCGTTGGATGTATGTCTCTTCTTCTACCATCTTTCTTTCATTCGATTTCTCCTTTTCTAAACTTTTAACTTCTCTTCCGTGCTCTTCATAGACCTTCCTAATGGATATGATAATAGTGCATATGCCGATACTCTAGCGCTCCTAAAGGAAGTTGAATACCAGTTCCATACTACCTCCTTCTTCCTCACCAATGAATGACTTCATTGGTATGGCCTTCTACATCCTGACAGACATATTATTCCTCTTTCACTCTCGTCTAAGAAATCTCGAGCATCCATCGGCCTTCTTCCCCCATCCATGACTCTGATAATGATGATCAAGGGATGGTGAGGACCAAGGAGGCGAAACAAACATCAATGAAGGAGAAGAGAGAATAGTGGAAGAGAACGTGGTAAGAGAAGGAGATGAAGGAAGAGGAGGTGAAGAAGAAAGAGGATAGAGAGGAAGAAAAAGAAGGAGAAGAAGAAGCAAAAGAATAAGAAGAAGAAGAAAGAGAGGAAGGAAAAAAAAAAGAAGAAAAAGGAGAGGAATAGAGAAGGAGATGAAGAGGGGAAGACGCAAGTGATGACAATGAAGACTATGGCCTCGGCCAGAATAAGTCATATGGGGAAACATCCCCTAAAGGTGGTATGGTTCCTATCCCGCCTCACCTGAAATGATTGGTTATCAAGTCTGCTTACCGCACACCATTCATCAATTTCTGACTTTTACACTCATCGCCCCAACTTATATTGGGAATCGAAAGAGGAGAGAAGGAGAAGGAAATATAAAGAATATCAAAATAAAGAGAAGTGGAAAAGGCACCGGGTAGAAGAGAAGGAGTACCATGATTTGGAAAAGAAATTACGAGATTCCCATGGTCATTTCGGGCATGCCACTGTTGCTTCTCAACCGCATACTTCATCCCAAATTCCTCAACAGCAACCTCTGACAACCATGCTTTCGATTACTTTGTTATCAATCTCCCATAAATCAAAGAAGCTATAATTCACACTACTCTGCCTCTGCTTCCTCCTGCCCCATCCACGGCTATCTATACTAGGTGCAGGTAGTTTTGGCTGATTATTGGCTGATGGGGGTCATGTTCGACTACGATATTAAAGACTTTATCGCCAGGAGGCCAGTCACAAGGTTGAAGGAGTCAAGGAAAAAGTAGACCGATTATTTACATAGAAGAAACTCACCAAAGCCTTCTCTGACAATAACAAGATCAATCACACTACCATCCAACCATTCGAGATTGAGATGAGAGATCAAGACAGGATAGTGGCTATTTACAAAACAAAATTGGGCGACATCACCAAGTTGAGGGATGAAGCTCTAAATCTGCCAAGCATGTGAAAGAGCTAAATGAGGATATATTAAGAGTCCATACCCAAGCCACTGGTGAAAAGACAGATCAAAATAAAACGACCCACCAAGTGAACACAAAGCTTGGACACAAATCAAGGCCAAAGAGGAGAAATTATAGGCTAAGGAGTCAAAGATGAAAGCACTTTGGACTGACATTGATTGCCTCATGGCAAGTTTAAAAGCTGAAATAGACTCTATGGCCCAGGTTTAGATTGACCTCGCTATGGTTAAGGACAAAATCACAAAGCTCAAGGCCTAGGCTATTAAGAATAATGAGTGGACGAATGCTACCCTCTAACATATTTTTGCTAGTGTCATCGAAAATAAGAACTTGAAATGGCTAGGTAATAGCTATCCTATCACATTGGCTGATGCTTGGAAAATTCTTCTTCGTGTCTGCGATCGATGAAGGAATAGCTAAAGAAGAGTTGAAGGGAAAACTCTTGGATGATGAAGATATTGCATTTTTGGAGAAAGGCAAAGCCATTCCGGTCGTCCAGGATGTAGCTGCAGGGAAAGCAACCATTGAGGCTCCTATCGATTCCACTGCATTGAATCGAGTAGAACCATCCACTCAAAAATCCAAAGTGCCTTCAATAGAAACAACAACTTCTGTGATGGCCACCTCTAAGGCCACCAAAATTAAAATCACTATCTCCATTGCAACAACTACTAATGAACCTTACATTCCTCTTTCCATCGCTCAGCCTGCTTGGTTAATTATTGAAGAGGGTGAAATAGCCAAATCTCCAACTAAAGGAGCTTCACTTGGACAAGGTATTTCTCTTGTCTCCCCAATGTTCGAGATGCTTCAGTTCTTACCTAAGGCAGTCTCTAATCTTTACTTCAATGTCTGTCAACTTATAGGTCACTCATCGCTTTCTCCTCCACCACCACAACTCATGGCATGGATCCTAATGCCATCTGTACTACGTCAACCTTTGTTACCACTGTGCCAATTGTCTCGACTCCTCCTTCTAGATCTAGCCTGACCTAGATTTGCATAAAAAATAGAGGCATTGGAAGGATCAAAAGACATCAATCAATCTTAAGAGCAAGATGTTAAAATTATAAGCATGCCTTGACGATCATATCACCATGGCAAAGAGGATAAAGATTGAATATGAGAAAATTAAGATCAAACTCAAGTCAGGAACCAAATAATCTAACATTGGCTCCAGAAAACCAATCCCTACTCCAAAGCTTCCACCACTCAAATTCAAGCCTTTGAAGAGTCATGTTACTAGTGGTTCTTCAAAATCTTCAGAACCTTCCATTAATAAGCCTGAGGAACCCAGTACCTTGACCACTGAAGGAGAAACTACACCTTCCAAGGAAAGCACTCTAGAGAAGAGGAAGGCTGAGCATGAAAATGATTCAAAGAAGTGCTAAAGCGAAGGATGATATTAAAAGAAGTAAGTGGGGAAACAAGATATAGATGACTGGCTCTGCCTTTTGCAGGACAGTTTCTTTTGGTCCTTTAATGTACACTATTTGTATTCTGCATATAGGCCATTATTGTGTGGGTGTGGCCTCGCTATGCTTATATACAATATGAATTTAAATAAAAGATTGTTATTTCTATATAATCTTTGTCGTATTTACGTTTCTTTATTTTGTACTCTATATGCCCATATAATGTTTTCTATATAACATTGCCTGTATATATGGTATAATCATCTGTGATGTTATTCCACTTATACTATACATGCATGTGTCTGTGTAATGCCATTACTTACTATAGTTCTGTATATACAAGTAAATTTCCAAGATTGCTTTGTAATATTTAATTACTCTGCTTTATTAATCATTACTAAAGTATTTCTTTCTTGGTTAAACAAACTTGTCATTCATTCAGTCAACTTTTTGTCCAGCATTGTTTACTCTAGGTGGTGCTCTATCCAACCATAAACAAGGTTTTAGTTAGCGAAGCATTCAGCTTCCCATTATTTCCTCTCTTTGGTAAACAACATTTTGTGTGTCTATCTCTGGACATCGAACTTCGATCTCATCAATCTCCGACCATGAATTGAATTCATTCTTAGACAATCATCACTTATCATTGGTCATGCGTGGTTCGTCGGGCCGTAAGTGTGGTCATAGTTCCAGATAGTTCAATTATACATCGAACCCTATCTTCGAGGATTGAAATTTCTAATGCTTGACCTTGATCATCGATTGTTGATCTTGCCTACCTTCGGGTAATGATCAATATCACTCACCAACTATCATCGTTTATCTTCAGCCGAGCATGTCTTACCAGGCTATGAAGGTAGGTGAAAGCCTCAATTGTACACCAATTCCTACCTCTAGGAACTGGTGCTTCAGTTTCATAACTCTAGGCACCCCTCATCGAATTTACCTATCTCCGGGCATTAGTCAAAAATCGATAAAAGCAAATCATCTGATCGACCGTTGTGTGATTATACTCTCATGACTCGATCATAGGTCAAAGGAGTCAGTCGGTACTTATCTCCTTGTACCTGGTTGCACTACTAATCACGTAGCACAATGTTTAGTTTACAAGAACATGGTTTTATTGGTTTCGAAAGCTAACTTTTTACAAACAAAGGAAATGTAAAATCCTACCTTATTACCCAAGTTCACTAGGGATGTTTATTCACAGAAAATAAATAAATAAATCTAAGTGAAATAACATCATAAATGTTCATTACTCCACGCCTGCGAAACTAGGATCCTATCAACATACAATAGCTTGAAAGTTTGATCTCCAACCTTCTGTTCGATCGCATAGGACCTTCCAAATTCAGATCAAGTGCCCCTGTACCAGGGAGGACTCATTTCAAAATGAGATCCCCTACTTCGAAGGTACGATTCCTGACCTTGATGTTGGAATGTTGCTCTACTTTTTTTGGTGAGCATCTACCTTCAGTTCAGCCTCTTCCTATATTTCGTCAATAATGTCGAAGGACTCAAGCAAGAGCTCCTCATTCATCTTGTGAACATAATGTTTCTTCAATGGGAATGGCTTTCTTGTTCTATTAGAATCATGGCCTTAGCTTTGTAAGCCTAAGTGAATGGAGCTAGCATTGTTCTGAAATTGGAAAGGGTTGGTCGGCCTAAAAAAACATTATAAGCAGAAAACTCATTACCTATCACGATGGTCAGCACCCACACAATCTTGTAGTCACCATCACCAAACTCCACCGAGAGTTCAATAATTTCGATATTCTTTTGCCTCTTTACTAGATGCAGTCCTCTAGTTATCTTGTATCACAGTTGTACCATCCGACCACCTAGGCCCTCTCTGCTAAGCCCAAGTCGATCCCTCTGAGCATTCTGCTCTTGAGGTCTAGCATTCTACCCGCTATCCTGCAGGTCGTTCACATACTGCTATAATGTTTTTTTACGTATCAGATTTTTAATCACATCTCCTAATTGATGGAACACATTATTGTTGTGCCCATGGATGTCATGGAAGCAATAGTAATCCCTGGAGCATCGTTTAGCCTCATTCACCTCCCTTAAAGGCGGCTTCTTATAATTCTTCGTACCACACATAGCAAGGTATATATTTTCAACCTCATCGTTCAATGGAGTTAAATCCTCCGACTTCAAGTACCTTGGATGTATTCAGTCCCATTCCTCTTACCTCTAGTACCTTGATTTCTTCTTTTCTGATTATTATTATTATTTCCTACATTCTCCACCATATTACCAGCACTCTCATTGGTTTGCTTAATGGTGACGTTGCTCTATATAATTTCAGTTGAAAGTCAACTGCCATCCTTTCTAGTGGCCAAATGCCTCTTTCAAGTGCATAAACCGAGACATCTTGCGATAGAATTCTTCCATCGTAGGTAGCTACTTCCTCTTTAGCCATCCACTAAACTCCGCATTAATGTGTATCCCTTGGATTAACGCCTCCAATATGATATCTTCCTTTAAATTACTTACTTTGGTTATAGCAGTATTAAATCAACTCAAAAAATTCTTTAGGGTCTCTCCAGCACCTTGAGGAATGCTCAACAAGGACATCGCATCCTACGGTCGAGCGGTGTGGAGCCTTCTACTCCATAAACTTTCTCACCAATTGATCAAATGAACAAACGGACTTGGAGATGAGTCGATTGAACTACACCATAGCCACTCTATCTAGGAATATGGGGAAACATCTATATCTCACTGTGTTGGTTTCTCTTGCACCATCCATGTGCTACCAGTATTTCAGTAGATGTTGTCTAGGTCTGTTGTCCTATTATACGATGGCATCGTTGGTATAAAAAACTTCTTGGGATACTCTTCCCGTAAAATGTCATCATTGAATGGGGTCCTGCTTGGTGCTAAGCCTATTCTTTATTATTTCTCCACTGATTTTCATTTAGTAATCTCCTCAGCATATCAGCGGTACATTCCTGACTGGCTTGATTTTCCAAATAGTGACCATCAGGAACAACCCTAAGTGTTTGACTTTGCAAACTATCTCAATTCGCTCGATGATGTCTAGGCTCTCATGTCTTTGGGAGAGCACTCACCTAGATCTTTTGTGAGGCTCGATTGGTTCTGTGGCATTCGTTTAAATACCATCAGTCTATGTACTAGCGTTGTACATTAAATCATTGCAATTATCCTGCAAATCATCTTCACTATTAGATAAATCAATGGCCTTGGTAGTTGTGCGCTAGAACCATCCAAGATATGCTCGGTACCTACCTGATTTTTGTCGATACCGACCATATTGGGCGTGACCAAATTTGGTCATACCCCAGGTGTTTTCTTTGATGTTCCAGCAGCTTTCCCCTTCATCTTTTGCTTGTTTTTTCTCCTGCTCTGAGCTCATGAAGATGAACTATCTTCTTCAGAACTTGAAGCTAATGAATCTCTATGCTGTTCCTATGCCTTTAGGTCTACTTGGTTAGTAAAGCAAAATTTTCTTCCATCTTATCAAAGAGAGCTTTCTGATTATCTAATTCTCTAGTTCATCTAAGCCATCTTCCTATCAAGTTTAACTCTCGACACAATCTCCTAAAGGGCAAATAGTACAGACAAAGCATTTAATAGCCGCGTAGTTTTATCTCCTACACTAGTAGCTCAATATCTTGTGGAAGATTTCCTAGGGCCATTACTTCAGATCTATGGCGATTATCTTTCAGATCTAACTTCTAGATGCTTGCAATCCATGGTACTATGCTAGAATTGCTCATGAGTTCAACTCTCAGTAGAAACACCAAAATATTAGACTACAAGATGATATGGCACCCCCAATAAATCAAAAACAATATAGTTATAAGTAATATGAACAAAAATAGTAAATAACACAGCAAATTTTATAGCGGTTCAACCAAAGTTCATGCCTACGTTCACTTTAATATTATTACACTCAGATTCATCATAATTACAAGAGCTTTACAAGAGTTCTAGATCTAAAGAAGCAAGTGTAGAGCCCTTAGTGACAAAGATAGAGTGGAGAAGAAGATGTAAAGAGTATAAAGACAAAAAATGTCCAAAAGTCCTCTCTAAGTTTCTTATTGCTTCTATTTATAGTTGGAATCATCCGTCCTAGTTGCTAAACCATGAAAAAGAGGTAAATCTTAAGATCCAAGAGAATAGGGTGGATGAACAAATCTTTTTGAGAATAAAAATCATGTCGGTGTTGACCATAATTATGGTCAGTACTGACCATAATGGTCTTCACCATGAATCCATGCCAGCATATTCTTGTAAGCATCAAACTTCTAAAATATTCGAGTGTAGCCCCCTTTGGAGAATTAGCTTGGCATCGACCAAAATTATGGTTAGTACGAACATATTAGTTTGGTCCCATTTGCTTCAAACTTTCAGAGTTGCATCTTCTGTTTATTCTTGAAAGTGTATAGGACCTTTTTATGTAATGTAACTTATATATAAGTGTGAGAGTGTATATTCCTAACTGCATTAAGCAGAGAATAATAATTGAATAAGGTAAGTAATTAAAAACAAGCACACCAGATATTTTATACTATTTCGGACCTCCCGTCCTACGTCCAGTCCCAAAGCTCTCCTTTGGTATTTCCTTTAACCAAATAACCCTCGCTTTGCACGGAGGAATTGACTAATGCAAAAGTATTTCTCTGACAATCTTGTGTTCCAAATAACACAGATTTTGACTAATAGTACAAATCTTCTTATGATCTCTTTTGAGTATGTGAGTGTGAATGCTTTGAGCTGTAGAAAGTGGTTTGACCAAAATGATATTTTGGTTATGATAGATTGAGAATATGGATGCATTGTATGCACAAATATGTAAGTAGAGAGTGATAAGAAATCAAGAGAGAATAGATTCAATTTTTTTGTAAATCTCAGTCATTGTAGTATTTATAGGTTTGAAGAGATGCAGATGAGGAGTAGTTTATGTTAGCTAAGATCTATTCAATTTAATGGCTGCAACGTTTCGATGAGGAGTTGAGTTCTCTTAATTTAACAGAAGTGTCTATTCAAATTTTTACAGTTGTTCGAATGAAAAATGTCTGTGGTAAAACATCAGAGTCTGTGGCTTTCAAAAATATTTTTTCAAGTATTCCCACAGACGTCTGAGGCTTTTCCATAGACATTTGTGGATGGTATTTTCAGTTTTTAATGAATTTTAATATATAGGAAACCGTGTGTGCATATATACTTAAGGAGATCTTACAATGTTTTATCTAAGACTCCTAATATACTAGAATAACCTTACTAATCATAGCATGGTCAATAGGTTTTTGTTTGTCTTCGAGTCCTAATATCTTTGAGCATAATGATCTCTTATGGTATATACCTGTAATCTTGATAAGATGTATAATATATATGATTGTATAGTTGTTGTCACTGAAACCAAGGGATGAAGGTTCTAACATGCTCCCCCTTTTTGACGATAAAAACTATACAATCGTTAGTCTTAATTTTATCTTTCTTTATGTATATGCATATTTTTCTCCCCCTTTGTCATTATAAAAAAAAGCAAATTATGCAGGCATAAAATAGAGATATAACCATAGATATAAAGTGACATACAAAATGAAAGTTATATGAAGTGACATAAAATAAAAATAGAAGTTTAAACAACATAGGTCATAAACAAAATATAAATGTTTAAATAAACGATTCCAGTTATGCTGGTTAAAAGAATAGGAAAATCCGCCATAATTTTCATAATACTCCCAGTATGCTGAAGGATCTTGCTCGTATGCTGCTGGCCAATTAGTTTGATCATTATACTCCTCATTTTCTTAAATGTGAAGTCCTTGGAAAGCCATCTAAGATTGATGTTAAAATTGGTGAGGGTTGGATAAGGACATATCATCACTATCTTCTTCCTCTTCTTCAGGTTGCTCTTGCTCAGTGGTTTTCCCTTTGTCATGATAAGTTCCTTCATGAGAAGTTTGGGCATGGTAAATTAGTGTTTGATTCTGAGGAGGTGGTGTAGGTGATAGAGAAGTTGATGATCGAGAGGACGATCTGCTACGTACCTTTCTCATTACTTTTCCTAAGGTGCAGATGACTTTTTCCAAAGTTTTTTTCCATCTTAGTCATTCGAGTTGAAAAAGATCGTTCCAAGCCAGCCATTTTACTATTCAAAGCCCGCTGATTGGCCATGATTAACTTTTGATTTTTAGGTGTTAAATCACGGGTTGATTCATTTTTCATTAGTTCAATACGAGCTTCTTGAATCTCAGAGTCGGAATAATATTCGGTAGCATGACTAGAGGAGGCAGGTTGCTGTGAAGGGCGAGGTGAGTGGATTTGTTGTTGAGGAGCAGGAGGTTGTTGAGGACCTCGATACATTTGCTATTGTTGTTGCAAGGTCTATTGAGCCAGCAAGATGATTGGAGGTGGTCGTTAGGGAAGATGCATCAAGGATAAAAACTTACACCGCTCTCTTTGACAGGGATTTCTTCAAAATAAGAGATATAAGAAGGTACCCCAAGGCCGTTCAAGAGACGCATAATATACGATGCATAAATAATTATGCATCGGTGATGAGACCAAAAGCTTTTTATATCATCATGAATAATCTTAGCCCAATTTACTTGTATCCCACCAAAAATAGCATAAAGGGCTTTATAATCATTGTCGTATATTTTTTCATGACTTCATAAGCTTGGAATTATTATATTGATAGTCATACGGTTTAATAACCTAGCTTTTGGACGTAAGTAAACAGATTTCCACCATGGCATCCTATCTTCCCAAATTTGATGAGTTCTTTCATCTCGTGGTAAATCCTTATGGTCGAGAATTTCTTCTAAATTTATTTCGGACGAAGAACAATTAAGTATACGCCCAATGGTGTTTACACTAATCTTTAAAGCATGTTCGTAAACACTTGTCCATAACCAACCATCGTCATTGTCAGGAGTCCAGATATCATTATACACAAAATGGCGTAAAAAAGAAAGATTGCTAATTGATCAATTTGTACCTCATTTACGTTGAAATTGATTAAATCTCGTCATTTGGAGGTGACGGTGAGTTCTTTAATCTCATATTCACCAAACTTGCACAATCTGTAGAATGGGCCGAAATGAAGCTTATTTTTTTAGCTCTTCAAATCTTTTATTAGCAATCGTGCTATTTCGAAGCTACTCTTGTATGTGGGCATCGGTGACTAGGGTGATTGGGAAGATGAAGATTGACCTTTTTTTAGATCTTTTGTTAGTCGGAGTCTTGGGAGCCATTTTTTGAGTAATTGGAGCTCTTTAAAAGTAGGGTTTTAGTGTAGATTGGAAATAATTTGGTGAATAGTAGAAAAAAGGGCAAAAAATGATTATATAGGGTTGTTGGAAATGGAACCTGAGAGCAGCGACATATGTCTGTGGGTGTGCCAAAGACGTCTGTGGTTTCAGGAATTTATTTCTGAAACCAGGCACAACATCTATGGATTTTCATAGACGTCTGTGGTTTCAGGAAATTATTTCCTGAAACCTACGACATACTTCTCTAAGGTATCATTGACGTCTATGGTTTCGGGAAGTTACTTTCCTGAAACCAATGGCAGACGTCTACGATATTGTCGCAGACGTCTGTGGTCTGTGTTTTCATAATATATACCTTTAAATGCAGAAATATTAAAAATTTATTAAAATTTTGGGTACCTGCAAAATAAGAAAATTTTAATTGGTACCCACATTCTTTGTTTAGGTCCTATGTGTTAGTGGAAGAAGGTAGCCATATCTACAAGGATTTGGTTCATTTTGAAATGTAACTATTGTTATGTACAATTTTCTTAGAATATTCATCCATATAATTTTTTCTAATTAGTTTATTATTTGTTTTAGGAATCCATATTTTGACCATACTTGTGTATGAATTCTTAATCTTAACTTCTACCTTTGGCTTTTTGAATTTGTTGTATATTGTACTATACTTCTTTGATTCTTGTTTGCCTTTAAACCCAATCCATTTCTGTTTTCAGATGGTTTAGATATTTTAATCAAATTCACTAAATTATGTTTTCCTTTGTTGAATTTTTTCACATTATTTGTTATTTTATTTAACTTATTTTTAAGGTCACAAATTTAAAAATTTGTAGAATATAAACTTGCTTGTAATTCTAGCTTTTCTTTTTTAAAATTAACTTTTTCAAACTTATAAATTTCTAAATCGTTTAATAAAATTTTATTCTAAGATAATAATGTTGCACAATTTTTTTGAGTAATTTGTAGTTATTCTTCTAAGATTGTTTTTTCATATTTTAATAAACCAATTTCTAATTCTACCCTAGTTAACTTTTCAATATATTCCTTATTTAATTTTTTTTGTTTCTCTATACTTATCATCTAATCTAATGCTAATTTCCATTATTTCATCATAAGTAAGTTCAGGTTGTACCTCATTAGTGTTAGCCATAAAATACACATTTGCTTGTTCCGAGTCGCTTTCACTATCACTATCAGATAAAGAAGTTAAATTTGAATCGTCTCATGTTACTTGAAAAGCCCTTTTATTTTTCATGAATTTCTCACTCTTACTTTTCTTTTTATCATTATTGAGTTGTGGATGATCCTTCTTTATGTGGCTAAAATTTTCACACTCATAGCATTTAATCGATGTTTGATTTGAGGAGTTTGGTTTGCCACTATTTTGAAATCTGGCCATCTTCTTGAACTTCTTGAATTTGTTTGTAGTTTTTGGCTATAAAAACAATTTCATCTTCGTCTAAGTTCGAATCTTCGTTACTTACATGGAATGCTATGTTTTTCTTTTCATGATATTGATCTTTTCTAGTCTACAAGTTAGCTTCGTTTGACATCAGATTTCCTATTAGCTCTTCAACTTTGAGTTGAGAAAGATCATTAGCTTCTTTGATAGCTAAAACTTTTCTTTCCGATTCAATTGTCAAGGAGTTTAAAATTTGTGTGACTAAATCAAAATCTGTGAATTTGACTCCAAGTGCCATGAGATCGTGTTGAAAAGTTTGGGGTCATCTGAAACTGAAGAGATGGAGTTAGCACGGTAGTTGCGTAAGAAATGAGAAAATAAATATTAATTTAAAAAAAAACTATTCGGAAACACGTTCAGACGTTTGAGAAGATCTATTCAGATGTCTGATCTATTATTTAGACGTATGAATAGAATTATCGGATGTATGACTGTATATTGATTATAAAAAATAATAATTTAATGTTTATATTTAATTTGAAATTATTATTAGTATATATTCATATATAAAGAGATTATGGGAATTATTACTGATTAAACGACCTTCTCCAATCATGATATCCAGAAGGGGTTGTTGGATCGGGATCAGATATCGATAATCATTATGGATTATATACACCCATAGGTTTGGAGTTAGTGGTTTCTTATGCTATCCTTGTTTGGAAGTTTCCACAAAAGGATGAAACTATCCGTTTAATGATATTTAATTTTTTTGCCTTGCCTTTGTTGTTCCGAGCAAGTTCTTCTCTGTTATAAGATAATAACATCATTATGTATTTTTAGTTTTTATTCAGTATTCTTAATCTTTGCAATTTTTTCATCATGCCTCCTTATTTAGTAACCATCAAAAGAGATTACTTCCTTAACTATTTATTCCTTTGGCGTATATTCATTTGATTCTTCGAAAGATGAAGATGACGAGGATGTAATGTGAATGGGTGAAGATGAGTTTTCATTGAAAGCCATTTTCGAATTAGATAATTTATTTTGCAAAGCATACAATATATAAATTGAATGATAGCTAAAAATAATTATTTTTCTAAATAATACGTGTTAATATATTTAAGATAAATTTGAAACCAAACATTTTGAAGTAACTTAAAATAGACAGTTATGTAAGTTTTCAAAGAATGTCATTTTGCGAATGAATTCCTAACGTTATTCTTAAATTGATAAATATATTTTCAGCAAGAGGTTTAGTGAAAATACCAACAAGTGGATTTTCTGAATTTACGAATTCCAGTGATACGATTCTTTTCTCAACATTGTCATGTAGAAAATGACGTCGAATATCTATATGTTTTGTTCTTGAATGGTTAATAGGATTTTGGAAAGATTAATAGCGTTAGCATTACCACAATTATAGGTGAATTATTTAGATTAACACCAAAGTCTTGTAGTGTTTTTTGCATGTAAAATACTTGAGCATAAGCCAAAGCGGCAAAAATCTACTCCGTCTCACATGTCGAGAGTGAAACACAATTTTGCTTCTTGCTAAACCATGAAACAAGAGATGGACCGATAAAGTGATATATACTACTTGTACTCTTTCTATCCGGTTTGCATCCTCCAAAATTAGCATCACTATACAATACGAGTTCGAGTGGACAATCTTCTTGATAAAAAAAGTCTGTAATCTCTAGTGTTGGTTAATTGTGCAAAATTCTTTTCATGGCTCCCAAATGTGATTGTTTGGGATAAGATTGAAATTTTTCGCACAAGAAAACACTTATCATAATATCTACTCTGCTAGCCATCAAATAAATAGAGATCCATCATACTCCTATATAGTTTTTAATCCACATCTTTTCCTTTTTATTCTTTTTATAAATGAAGACTAGTAATCATTATTGTTGGCTTACTAGACATATTATCCATTCCAAACCTTTTTTTATAAATTATTGCAATATTTTTCTTGATAAATAAAAATTCCATCATTTAATTGTTTTATTTGTAAGCAAATAAAATGACTTAATTCACCAAAGTGTGATGTCTCAAATTCTTATTTTATTATATTTGAAAATTCGTTACTCAGACTTCATTAGTAAATCCAAAAATAATATCATCCACATATATTTGAACTATTAAAATGTCATTTTCTTTCTTCTTGATAAATAATGTAGAACCGACCTTTCCATTTTTAAAATTTGATTCTAAAAGATATGTTTTCAAATGATCATACCAAACTCGGGATGCTTGTTTAAGACTGTAGAGTGCTTTCTTAAGTTTATAAACATGATTTGGAAAATTTTCATGTTCAAAATGGGTGGTTGTTCTACAAATATGTTTTCTTTTATAAAACTATTTAAGAATACACTTTTAACATCCATTTGAAAAAGTTTGAAATTATGATGACTGGTAAAGGCAAGCAAGATTCTAATAGCCTCTAGTCAAGCAATGTGAGCTAATGTTTCTTCGTAGTCGATTCCTTCCTCTTGATTATATTCCTAAGCTACTAGTCTTGCTTTATTCCTTACTATATTGCTGTTTTCATCATTTTTGTTTTTGAAAACCCATTTTGTACCAATTATGGCTTGATCTTTTGTTCTTAGAACTAATTTTCAGACATCATTCCATTACAACTTATTTAGCTCTTCTTGCATATCTAATATCCCAAAATCGTCTTTAAATGCTTCTTTAATATTTTTTGGTTCTACATTAGATATAAATGCAACGTGTCCCATTTGATTTAATTGATTTTTTGTTCTCACTCAAGCATTAACTTCTCCTATTACATTATTAAGTGGATGATCATTTTGAATGAGAGGTGGTGCTTTTAAAGAATTTTCGACAGTTTCGTCTAGAGGGAGATTTTCAAGTTGGTTGATTTATTTATGAATTTTCATCTTCATCACTAACTATTTTATAATTTTCATCAAAGGATACATGTAGAGTTTCTTTTATAGTATTTGATTTTGTATTAAATATTCTATAAGCTTTACTTCTTTTTGAAATCCAAAACAAATACCTTCATCGGCTTTTGGATCAAATTATCCTTAATTATCTTTTGTGTTTAGTATAAAACATTTTGAATCAAAAATTTTAAAATATCATACATTCAATTTTATACCATTAAACAATTCATATGGAGTATGCTTAGTTAAGGGTCTTATAAACACATGGTTTAGAACATAACAAGTCATAGCAGTAACATCAGCCCAAAAAAATTTTGGTAGCTGACTATTGCTCAATAAAGTTCATGCATATTCTTGTAAAGTTCTAATTTTTCATTCTACAAGACGATTTTGTTTGGGTGTTCTAGGAAAGGAAAATTTACGTTTTATTCCTTTCTTATTGCAAAAAGCATTAAACAAATCATTTTCATACTTACCACCATGATCACTTCCTATATTCTTAATTTTTAAATTCTTTATATTTTGAAGTCTTTTTACAAAAATTTTAAAAGATTCAAAAGTTTCGCTTTTATGTTTTAAAAATAAAGTTCACATATACTAGAAAAATCATCTAAAATAAAGTTCTAAAGGTTGTAAAGTAGAAATAACTTTCTTTGATTTGAAAGATGATTTTGTTAATTTTACCGTTTGACATACATCATAAATATTATTAACATAAAACTCATTTTAAGTGAACCTTTAACTAATTTTTTCTAGCAAGCTTGTTAATATACTTAAAATTAATGTGACAATATCTCTTATGTCATAACCATGGATCATGATCATTAGTTAAGAGGCACAGGTTATTATCATTATTGTAACAACTTGTAATTTTTGCAATAATAAATTAAAAAGAAATTAATCAACAAATAATAACGTCAAAAAACAAAATTTTTATAAATATCGGAATTTGACTACGAAATTTACACTGTTGAGTACATAGCGACTTTTAGATTAATTTTCATATATAAAGTTTTCCGATCAGAGTTCAAACGAAATAGTTATTAACATTTGAATAATTTGAGTCAAAAATAGTTATATATGTAATTAAAAAATAAAGGTTAATTAATAAACTTGATTAATGTTAGCTTAGGGTTAAAGTAAGATGAATGCAGAAATAAATATTCTCGGTCGGGTGAAAAAGGAAACAAACGATCAAATAAAACGTGAACAATTAATTATCGTAATTAGATACGACAGATCGAACCCTAAATTCGGCCACTCAGCCATTAGCAGTCGACTGGTAGGGGGTGACAGTCAACTAGTCTAGATGTCAATTGTGAAATTTTGGCATGGCCGAACGGCTCGGATTTAAAATAATTTAGTCAAGCAGCTAGCATTGATTTGAAGCTCTATAAATATGGATCTAACCCTTACTTTTTTTCATATTTTTTGTAGCAACGTTAGAATTCTGCCATTTTCTCTTCTTACAAAATTTTTACTTTTTTAAAATAATTATATTTTATATATGTATATACAAGTAGAGAATAATGGAGGATCATTGAGAAGAAGAATAGGTTCAAATCAAATCGTTAAAGCCAAGGTAAATTATAATCTGGATCTAAAATCAAAATTAAATTTAAATCTATTCTTTGATCTGGATTTCATATAAGTATATGTATGCTTGCGGTATATGTATTCAAATAGGGCGAAAAATGGAGTCAAACTGAAAACAGCGATTAGATCTGAAGATTTGGACAGCTAAAAAGGTGAGTGGGAAATTATATATGTTTATATAACATTGGATTTATATCATTGGAAATTTATTCATTTATGCCTAAAATGTATATTTGGAGTTGTAGGTTAAAATTGTATATGTGTAATGAATTTATAAACCCCGCCCATATATTTTGTGATTGAAATCTTGAACTATATATTATATGTATATGAATTTGGAAAGTATTGAGTAGTAGTAGTCACTGAATTTAATAAATTATGTGTAGTTTTAGATTTGTAAATTTAAGTGACTTATGCAAGTAAAATGTAAATTAGAGATATCGCAATAAAATTGTATGGATTTAAGTATTATCTTAATTCATTAGAACGTATGTGGTTGCAATGTAAATTTCTATGGATTATCAAGTTTCATAAATAAAAGTATATTGTTTGAAATAACAAGGAATATTACTCCTAAAAGAAAGAGATGTATACAATAGGAATAAGTACCTATTTGGTATTGTCTATTTCAATAACTATGAAAAAGATAATATCTTGTAATTCCAAATGCAACACAAATTCTCCTTTTGGGTAAGATATAAAAATTTACAGTGTTAACCGTTCCTTTTGGGAGAGACGTAATTCTAAAGTATTAAAATGCAAAAATCCCTAAGGATTAATTAAATAATTACAAATGTTATAATACTAATGGTCTAAGAGAAGAACTAATATATATGCAACATAAGCAAGACAAAAATCAAATACTAACGATGAAAAGGTAAGTAGAAAATTAAATATAATAAGTGTGTGGAAAATTCATTAAACAAGGGAGGGTAGCAAATGTTAAAAAGGAATAAAATGAAAAGTTCAATAAAAAGAAATGGAAGTAAATGAAAAAAGATATTTAGATCTTTCAAAAGGAAGCGGTAAATGACTTCAAATTGAATAAGAAGTAAACACATTAAAAAGCAAAGAAATGTTATTAGCAATCGAACATTGGAGGCGTAATAAGAAAAAAGTATAAACGAATATATATGTGTGTATATATGTATATATGTGTGTTTATATATATTTATATATATATATATGTATGTATGTGTGTGTGTGTGTGTAAATACAAATATATATTTTTGTGTATATATATATGTATCTATATATACATATACACACACACATATACATATATATACATATATATTCATTCATACTTGTTTGATTATACACACACACACATGGCCTCACATATCTGTTTATGATGGGTATGAATTATTAAAGTTAGTAAATAATTTAGATGGATAAGAATGACATAGTCATTAGAATGGATTGGAATGCGAGGTCAGTAGTGTTACACAACAGAAGTCTGCCCCTCGCAAGGGGCTATTAACAGTTGTGTATACATTATACGGATGTATGACATACCAAGCAATAGGACCCGTAGAATTATATTCGCTTGTGTATAGGTAAAGGAATACCCCAGTAGGGTTCATTTCAATCTTTTAGGAGGGTTAATACCTTGATTGCATTAGATAATCTATATGGGACGATGAGCAAGGATCGATGCTATGTCAGTGTGTTGGTGCTATATTAGGAAGTAAGAGATGTACATAGGTCGAGAACGTTATCGGCCTCGAGCGATCACCAAAAACACAAGGGTTACACATAAATAAGGTACACCTCCTACCAGTGTAGGTCTGGTTTAGGTCACGCACCGCCATAATTGTTTGCTAGTTTGTTTGTTAGGGGCAAAGCCAGATTACCCTTTAAGTGAGGTCTTCCAAAACGAGTGGAGTAGTCTAGGGAGCTGAGTCATCTATAATCCAAGGAGATAAGTCCTCTATAATCTGTGGAGCTGAGTTCAAAATAAGAAGCAGACAAGTAAGTAAATCCCCCAGACGACATAGAATATAGCTAAACTACTATGATGCCGTTATTAGGCACTATGGGAGTTTCTTTGTATGCACAAAGATAAGGACGTGCTACCGCGTTTATGATGGAACCTGACGGGGTGTGGGTTATGGATACTAGCGGGGATAGTATCTTGGTTCAAAGGGGGCTGTGGTACTTATATTATATATGTTTGTGTATATAGTTATGGTCTACTTCGGATAGATGGGCGTATCATACACGTACGTGGAGTCGATATGACTAAGTAAAATAAAAGGACATAACATGTGATGGAATGCAATTAGCATAAACTAGTGTTATGTATAAAGTGTATAGTTTACCAGTTGTAACGACCTGAAATTTTCAACCATTCGCATCCATACATGTCGGATTTGAATTGCTCAAAATATCAGATTGTTAATTTAAATTTGGCAAAACTCGGTATATACAGTAAATAAATAATCACAGAATCACAGACACGGAGTATATAACAATAATGCAGCGGAAACAGAAGAATAGTAGTTCATGAAGCTACTATAAATATATAACAGAGTTAAAACAAGATACAATAGAAGTCTCGAATACATAGATGTCTCAATACAATAGTCAAATACAAGATCAGAATACATCATTGGAATCAACTGAATAACTGAAAGCTGGATAGATAGCTGGATCTCCAAGCGAAGCTCCAACTCTAAAGGTGAGTCTCAAATGCTGTATCACTCAGTCTGACCCGAGCGTAAAGCAAAACACAAAACACTCGAGTCAGGATTAACATTCTTATATCAATAAATCCAACTCAAGTGAAATATCAACTGAAATACAGTAACTCAAAGGATGTTTGGGATAACCATCCTCTAAGGATCCGTTAAACTATCTACTATGTAGTAATATTTGCTATTATAATAATGTCTAACAGTAAAATAAACTTACTTTTAAATGGCATTAAGGCTTTACATTTTCCACCTTAACACGTAATAGTCCCAGTAGTCTATCCAGTATTAGCATACTCCCATATCGGGGGCTATCCTCAATACTCCACAGGCTACGACACAAATCTAAACTCGTAGTAAAGCTCGATATGGTAGGTGACACGGCACAACTAGGCAATGCCAGGGTAGATATACCAATTACGCATCCGGGCTAGTGGTAAAGCATAGCAGCCACTACCGCCCACCTTGGAACACACTCCCAAATCAAAATCGAAGGGTGGCCACCAAATCAATCACAAAGTAATAGAATGGTATCGAAGAAATGCGTCCGATCAGAGGTGCTACCTCATTGGCCCGTCGATCGCTCCTGTTTTAGCCACCTTATGCCAACTCACGGGAGTTGGGTCCACGTATATACCTCAATAGGAATCGTCACCACCATCCTACTTCATTCTGGAATCTCCACCGCGTATACAGTTGTTAAAGTGGTTTTCAGTATCGACAGAGAGTATGCCCATATCCGGTCCCGGTCTCTTTAACAACCAATCATTATTATAACACCGTGGTCATTTCAAAATAGTTTATACTTCAAAACCAAAATATCATTTTCATTTCAAAACCCAAATCAATACAATATCATTTCCATTTCAAATATATCCATTTCCAAAAATCATATCACTTTCCAAAGTTATAACGTTTTCGAAATCATAGTCTTTTAAAATCAAAACACTTTGGAAATCACAACTTTGAAATCATAGCATTTTGGAAATCATAACACTTTCCTCTTAAACAGTTTAGATATTAAAATTAGTATATATAGTAAAATAGTTTATAAATAAAATAGTTTATTTAAAATAGTTACAAGTTAAGATAGTATATAATAGTTTTAGATATAGTTTAAAAATATTTTATATAAAAATAGCTTCCTCAAATTTCACAAATCGATTCAAATCAACTCAAATTCCAAAATTCAAATTTAATCAAATCTCAAATCATCAATTTCAACTCAATTCAGTTTCTCAATAAACTATTTCAAATTATCGATTTCAAATACATATTTGAACCATAAAATAAGCCATTTCAATTTCAATATATTTCAAAACTTTAAATACACAACATCATCAAAACTAAATTCGATAATTTCATATATATATCAAATCCACTTTATTATTCTTTAGTTTTGAAATATTTACTCAATCATTTCAATAACATCTACATACAACTTCAATTTACAAATTTAAAATAAACAAAATACCCCATTTAAATTTATATAAGTTTGAAATATTCATTTAAGTCACTTTAATCAAATCCAAGTTATAAAACCATATATTTAAATTTCAAATCAAACTTATTTAAGTAAAATTCTTAAATAAATATAATTTCAAATCAATTTCAAATTTGAATTTATTAAAATCATTATAAACTCTATATTTGAAATTATAGATATTAAATAAATAATTAAATATATTATTTATTAACTTTATTAAATCAACTTTAATAAATCTTTAAAATCAATATTTATCAAAACCATATATTTCTTTTCAAACCATAGAAATCATTTTCAATAATATTTATTTATATAGACCAACGGTGTCTGTATATAATTTTCTATCATATGGTCAAGTGATATGGATATTTATCATTTCAATCCGTAATTTAAATTTATATACGGGTATATATCATTTCAACCTGAAATCCCAAATTCAATTCAAATGAAAATCGCTTGGGTTTATCATTTCAACCCATAACGATTTTCTCCTATTCTACAGATCGTTCGGGTATGTATCATTTCAACCCATAGTGAATTCTATACTAACAGGGAACTTGCAGAGTGATAAAAGATACGATAATAATATAACAACAGTAGCAGGCATATATCATCAGTATAAATAACAGATAATGGTGTCAAATGTCACAGGTGAATAGACACAGATAATGGCATATATATAGCAATGTGAATAACTAACAGCAACATATTTCAATTGTCGTTTCAATTGAAATCAAATTTAATAAATATAAGAACGTTAATCTGAGTGATTTCTCACCTTTCGAGGCTAGAGATGATTCGACAAATGGAATGAGCTACGAATCCAAGCACGAATTGCAAAGCAAAGTAGATTGACACGAATTTTAACGGACAAGCTGATAGATAGGAATCAATGAGAACAATAAATCAGAACTAGATCGATAAAGATAATTGAAACAAAAGTATATTATATTATTATTTTTCTTAAACCAATATTCAATTTAAATATATATTATATTCCAAATCATAATACATATCCAAATCACTTAATATATTAAATTTTTAGAATCTAAAAGAAACCAAAATATCCATTAAAAAATATATACCTTAAAAGATCAAAATTACACATACATGTCCTGACCAATATCTATACAGACTAAACTTTGAGATATAAAACCGTAATCAACCGACTTACTAAAATCATATATATATATATATATATATATATATATACTATAAACAGCTTCATATATAATTTCATACAATATATATACGACAGACCCTAAATATATATATATATATATATATACCTCTATGCAGCCAAATCTTATATTCTATAATATATGTGCAGACACTTGTTTATATAACATATATATATATACTAGTGCATAGAAAACGTGTACTATATATATAATATATATACATCTAGGTGTACAACTGATATAAACTATGTGTTAAAAATCCAATAGTATATACACATATAAACGAACAACTGTATGCAACTAGTATAGACTTATAACATAGGCTAGCTGTAAACACATAAATTTTCTTTATAACTAATATTTTATGAATTTACACAATATATATATATATATATATATAAACATAGGCCTTATATCTCATTATAGTTAAAACCTTTATATACATATGAACACACGAAAGACATAACTGACGTAAAAATATAGCTTCCTTTGAAATTATAATATATAGTAACATCCATATATATCCAGTAAGCATCAACAAATATTATTTTCAACCAATATATAAATATATACAAATAAACAGACTATATATAGATATCTATTATAATGTAAATATATAAACTCTTTACTATAAAATCTCCTAACATATTATATAATATACAATAAGTAGCTATGTACAACCTACATATATTAAACTTTGAAAACTATGTATAACAGAAAAGCAATTATTAACATACTCAGAAATATTATATATATTAATATATCCAGGCCTATCTATAGTAAATGTACAGTTATAAACAATATATCAAAAATATATGTCTATTAAAAACCAAGACTCAAGTATGCTTGCCTATATAAACACAAGCCAACATTATATATATCTTATATATAATATAATATAATTCATGTTATATTCCTAAATCTGAAAATATAAATTATATATACAAATCAACCTTTATATATATAATAGGTAAAAGTATATATATAACTAACATAGAAAACTATAACATAAGTAAAAAAAATTCCTTACCTTATATATAAGATAGAAAATGCTCGGTCAAGCAAGATGGAAGAGAAGGAGGAGGAGGAAGACTCGGCCGAGACTAGCTTGGGTTTGTGATCAGGGCTGATTGATGCTCAGCCATGCGACAGCCGTGATGGCTTCGGCAAGGCTTGGAGCGGTAAGGAGAGAGGACACGGGTTATAGGATGTGTGTGTGTTGGCCATGGTGGTTGAGGAGGGTGATGGGTCGGTTGTGAAGGTCGGGTGCTTGGTTGTCGAGGTTTGGGATTGAAGAATGGGAAGGTTACTATCGTTTTGGAGCATGGCGTTTAGGGGAGGTAGCACAGGTGGAGGTCGGGTTTGATGAGGCTGAAGTAAAAAGGAAGAAAGGAAGAAAGCAAAAAGTTGAACAGGCAGAAAATAAAAATGAAGTACTAGTAAATATAAATTTTCAAAAAAAAATATTAACGTAAGAATTGGAAAATGAAACAACAACAAAAAGGTATGCAAAGGTCACTGAATAATAAATCGTAATGCCTTCGAGTTATACGATGGAAAGCTGAATGGACAAAGAAGTCAAATGGTCACAAACCAAAAGTCATAAAACCGATACGGTTACCGTTTTCACGGATTCCGCTGTGAACCAGGCTTCAAAACACAGGAAAGAATATACTGCGGAGATCAGCACGATGAGACGATCGAAATGATATACAAATACCAATGGTACGATCATCCGATCAAAAGTCGATAATCGGTACCGGTATATGTTGCTATTCCGTACGGAAAAATCCAAACGGAGCTAGAAACGTTCGAATTTCGCGAAACGAATTTCGCAGTCTGATTCAGAGTGTTCTAAATAAATTTCCTCATGTTGACATATTTAGGTTTCGGAACACTTTTATTATCATCAATTTTAACCGATATAAATTGGAATAAAATTACACTAGAAATAAACTTCAATATTATCAGATGAAAATTTACCATTTGCCATGTTTAATTAGACGCATATCAAATAATAAATTTTATTTCAAAATTTTATTGTTTAAAATTTCATAAAATTCAATTAATTAAATAAATAAAACCACTGAAATTTACGGGTCGTTACACCAGTCACCAAAACGTTGTTCTGACTTCCTCCTCATTACAACCCACGTGATAGCTTTAGTGGGATAGGTACCGGTGCAAGGCGGGAACAGTGGAAGGATAGGTTTCCTTATGCATGCTCGGCACTGAAAAGGACACTAGTTATTGGAAGTTTCAATCTTGGTCAGTATTATATAATTTATTATACTTTACTATTCCATTGCTAATTACATCAATAGTGCTTCGATATGCATTTATTTATTTATTTGTAGTATACCAAACCAACGATCCATACTTTGGTGGACTTGGATTTTTAGTTTAGCAAAAGTTCAGGCCTACTGGGGTGCAGATTGTCATAATTGGCATCAGAGGGAGGTTAGTTGATCTTGAAAAAAAAGAAATGTTGAGTGAACGTATTTGTATTTTGCCTATAAACATAAATATATTATACGTCAAATCTTATATATTTTGACTATATAGTAGTTGCAACCATAAAGATGGTTAAGTCGATTATGAGTCGGAATAACGGATGAATTTCAAAATGTATAGCTACCTCTATTACCCCATGAGAAATAGGTTGTATGGAATGGCGCAGACTTAAGAAGGGCATGAGTGAAGCATGTGAAAGGTCCCTAAAGCTAGATAGTATGTGACTCCCTAGTTGGGCCCCCGATAGCCAATGGTTGTAGATCCTCATAGAATTGACGATTGGTAATGTATAGTAGGTCCAAATAAATGGGAAAGAAAGAATCCATATGTTGCAGATATTCGAAAGTAATAATTAAATAAGTACCTGAAAGAAAGTGTGTAGTAATCACTCCAGGATGATAGCTGGATTTTTAGTCTTCAGGGAGATTATGAGTATGTAAGTAAGAAAGAAGGAAAATCCAAAAGAAGGGACAAATGAAAATCCACTCTAAATCTGACCTCATATGAAGGAATTTAATATAAAAGTCAAAATGGATTTCATATAAAAGTTGAGAAAAATATATAAATAATATATTTGAAATGATTTTAAAAGGAATTATTTGAAGGTAGAAAACCCCTATTTTTGAAAAGTAAGTAAATTTTAATTTTTTTGAAAAATAAATTATTTATAAATATTATTTAAATAAAAAGTTTAGCAGAAATTAAACTAAGTTAAAGCAAAAGTTTTGTTAAACGGGAATTTGTAAAAAGATATTCTTTTGAAAAAATAATAGAGTGTATATAGCTCGTTGATTTTTCTAAAATGAAAAAAATATTTAAGTTGTAAAATTCTTTTTAGAAGTAGATAATAGAAAGTGGTACAAGCTTTAAATTGGCTAAATCTTTTGGAAAAGGAGACAACCCAAAAATAAAGCAGTAGGTGAACACACTGCAATGGTTCAATAAAGAAGACGGACAATTTAAAGGAAAGCTGTATAAGTAGAAGCAATTTAAATAAGAGTAGTTTAGGTAAAAGAAAGTTGAATAGTAGTAACATTATGAAATATAAATAGAAACAATATTAGAAATTCATATAAATAAATGTTAGTAATTGGAAATAATGTGAGAAGATTATATTAAAAATAATGCTAGTAGTTTAATTAAAAGCAACACATGAAATTAAGTCAAAATAATTCCATTGTTGTGCACATTTATTGCATGTATCCTTTAAAAAGTCTCTCTCACATGATATTAGAGGCTCCGCCAAGGATTGAAAGTGGAGATAGAATGAGTAGTAGAAAAATAATAGGACGTAAGCGTCCCTATCTACTCCAAGTTTTATTATTTGAAATTGTAAAAGATGTCTTGGAAACACTGTAAAGTGCATTTTTAAAAAGATGGTTTGGTATAAGAATTAAGTTTTTAAAAGCAAAACTTAGTAAATTGTTTGAGTTAAAAATCCCAAAAGTAAAAAAAATCCTTGTTGTTGAAAAAGAGCTTTAAAAGAAAAGTTGATTTAAAGGAAAAGAAAAGGAACTTTTTAAAATTAAATTGCTAACATTTTTGGATTTGATGAATAAAGCTTAATTCAGAAATCCTAAATTATAGTTTTAAAAGTTAAGACACCAAGTTGTTTTTGAATTTAATAAAAAGTTTCTAGATTTGTAATTTTAAAGATAAAAGTTTTGAGATTAAGTGCTTCAAAAATTTTGAAGTTTTAATTTTTGGAAAAAATAAGTGGTGAAATCAAATCAAAATTTTAATGTGGAGTAGATAGAGATGACTGCCTAGGTAAGACAGGGTAAAAGATATGGCTATGAAGAAAATAGTGATGACTGCTTATAGAGTAGCAATAAGGATCCCTATAGAGTGCAAGGAATATTGGTGAGAACCTAACAATGTTTTGTTAGACATGTGTGCTAGCCATAAGAAGAACCCACAAAGGAATGATAAATGGTATCAAAGTACACTTCTGCATGTTCTAAAAAAAGTTCGCAAGAAAGGTCAAGGATAAAGAAAGTAAATATCAAACATTTAAGAATACTATTAAGAGATTTGGATTAAGACATGGTATTAATAGAGGGTAATTAGATGGCAAACACACATAAAGGATGTTGGTAGACTCAAGTTTAAAGAAGGTAAGATAGATGGTGGAAAAGTTATTCTACCAAGTCAATTTGCCAACGAGCGATTCTAAATGTGCATAGTTTATATTTCTTACCCACTACAGTGTGAGGATGCACAATTTATCCCATAATTGGTTGTGATAATGGAAGTAGTAGACGGACATTAATTATTAGAAGTCAAAAAGAAGTTAAGATACATATGTTACAGTGGAATGGCATGTTAGAAAGATCTATTTAATTTTAGTAGGGTGATGAGGCCACTACTTCATAAATGTCAGTTGATGTTGAAGGATAACTTCTAGCAATTGTTTCTTTTTAGGTTTGGGTTGTAAGCATTAGTTATTTCTGTTGTATAAAACGTTTACGATATCATGAGAAATGTTTCTTTGAAAATTTGTTTTTTTGGATGGACTGCTATATTAATTGAAGAACTATGTAAGTAAGGAAATCTCATGTAGACACTTAACTAATGAAAAATAAATCAATAAATGGCTAGAATTTTATAAAATAAATCATGGAATTTATCAAATTAGCTACAAAATGAAACCATAAATTAAATCCCAAAAAGTAATGATGGTTTGGGAGATAAATTTTAGTGATCAAAGGACGGGGAAATGTTGTTGCGATACCACAGGTCAGTGTCCCTGCATCTTAAAAGCCAAATTTATAAACGAACTTATACGATGGTTATTATTTTAAAATAAATGAAAAAGTATTTGAAATTGGCATTTACTGTGTAATAGAATAGATTCCATTACGAACGTTAAAATATTGACTAAACAACGACTACGTAGGATGTAGCATGAACTATTTTGAAAAAATAATAATACATATAAACTTTTGAAAATTTTATATAAAATTCTTGGTTTTGGGAAATAAATTACTTTTGTGAAAAGTTTGAAATAAATGGAATTTTCAAAGATTTTAAAGTTTTTCCAAATATTTTAAGATTTTTAAACTAAAAAATTTCTAATTTTTGGAATGCCACATGCTTAGCGTAGAAAAAAAGTTGATGGGGGTAGCAAGTGTAGATTTCACTGTGCAACAGAAGTGACAGTAAAATAAAATACCGTTAAAGATGAGGGAAAAATCTTTTTTAACTATTAAATCACTTTCTCCATATCTTGTCGGTAGGTGAATAAAAACCGTTTTTAAAATAATTCTGTTTTGAAAATTTAAAGTTTTAAAATAAAATTTACTTATACGAACCGTACTTGGAAAAGTTGGGAAAAAAATTTGGGGGTAAAAGAGAAAGTTCTAAGGAATAATGGGAAATATAGTACATAAGAGAAGGATGAAAATATGGAATTCTCCATCTAAACTTTTTTTCTTGGCATGAACAAAATAGGCTTAAAAAACTGAATTTTTTAAAATTTTGGATGTTAGCAATAGTGTGCTTGGATTCTGGACTACAAGAGCTAGATGAATACTTATAATCGTAGAAGTATGGGAAGATTTGGATGTAAAAACAAGTTTTTGATTTTCAAAATTTGCTTACATATTGAACTGGCAGTATATAAAGGTTGTTGGCATCATATTTTCAAAATCAGGTGCAAAAATCGGTTGCACACTAATTAGCTGGTTAGTTTAGAATGATTGTACGTTATGTTACACGAGGCAGCCTAAAGAAATTTTGGAGACGAAATTCTATTACTGAGAGGAGAATGTAACACCCCATAATTTTTGTGACAATAAATTAAAAAGAAATTAATTAACAAATAATAATGCCGAAAAATTGAATTTATACAAATATCAGAATTTGGCTATGAAACTTACACCGTTGGTGTATCAACCCATAAAATTTACCATAATTAAATAAATAAAGGAACTAAATTAAATTAATAGGGTTAAAAACGGAAATTTTACAAAAGTTGGAATTTAACTAAGAAAGCTGTTCTGTTACATTAGTGGTGAAATTCTGAAATGTTTTCATATATAATATGCTGAAAATGGAGCTCAAACGAAGAAGTTTTGAGCATTTAAAGTTTTCGGGTTTAAAATAAATTAAATCGAAATCAAATTCTAATGAGTATTTAAATTTGAAATTTGGATTTTAAAAATTAATGGTAGAATTACTTGGGGGTTAAGTAAGCATTGAATTAAACAGTTAATGCTTAAAAATTTATTAAGTAATAAAATAATTAGGCAACGGAAACAAACAAAACGCTCTCGAAATAGTGGAGCGGTCGACTAATGCTACCTAATCAGTCGACCTCTATCGGTTGACCGATCTATAGGGGGCGGTCGACATCTACAAACAATGGCGACTAGGGTTTTTTCGATGTTAAATGCTCTAGATTTACCCGTTTTCACCTAACTTCGTCCTATAGTTATAGTGCATTTCAACTCCTATAAATAAGACCCAAGATCTCTCAAATTTATTCATAAATATTTTGGAAGCATCAACGAAGCTTTGTCTGATCGTCTCTTCTAAGATTCAGAAAACTCCATTAGGGTTTCTGATAAGAAATCTTAATACCTCTATTTGTTTATTATTTAATTTCTAAACCTCTTCTCCTCCAATTATTCGAAATTAGTTTATGTAGAAATCCCTTGTTGTATATATCACAAAGAAGAGATCTGAAGGAGATTATAATGGGCGTTTCAAATCTAAAGAGAAGCAAAGCAAAGGACCAACTGTGAGTGAAAATCTTAGTTTTTCTATTTTAGTAATTGATTAGTATATGACAGATTTGAGTATGCCTTAGTGGTTTTGAGACTGCGAAAACAAAACACAATAAAATCCCCCCAAGCTACTTTCTATTCGAAATACCAACTCTAAATGAAGGTTCTTAGTTATTTTTATTTAATTAAGGGAATTATATAGTTTTTTAGTTTTTGATAATTTCATATTCTATTCCACTCCTCCTCGTTCTTTGATTTGATTAAGAATTTTCAATAATAAAATAAAGGTGTAGAGTACGAATCTTGTTCGTAGGTTTCACTTTAAAAAATTTAATAGAAATTCCTTTGTTCATTTCTTTGGAAAGGAGAGTTGAATAGGAAATGAAATTAGAATTGCAATTTCTATTGTTTAGAGTATTGAATTAGGTTAATGTATATTTATTCACAACTCTGTTACTACTATTTTGAATATGAATATTAGATCCCTGTTTTAGATACTAGAATCCTTTGTTATGGATATTGGAAATTTGAAGGAAAAGACTTGTATTAATATTGTGGTTAAAGGAATTGACATTTAACGTTAGTTAGGGCGTAATCTCCACATGCATGGAAAATAATATGTGCACATTTTTTAATATTAGTTAGCGTAATAAACATATAATTATAACGTATTAAGTGCATAGTTAATTAGGTAATAATTGTTATTAAATCCGTCTTAGGAAAGTAAATGATTGTTAAGGCAAAATAAGAAGGAATCTTATACAGCCTAATTAATAGACACGGTGAGGTGTGTGATAATATATAAGAGTGTTGTAAATATGACTAAGTCAAATGGACATCTCCTATGATAAGTATTTATGATGACACGAGGTTAGTCCTAAATTCTATAGTGTAAATCTATCCAGCTAATCTGACTACCAGTTCCTACGAATAGTCGGACTAACGTGAGACATCATTATGAGTACATGTCATAATACGAAGGGCCTGCTTTAGGGTCTTGAGGTATTGAGTGGTTGCTTGAGAGCCCGTCTCTTTTCCCCAAATGAATTGTTAAATGGTCGGGATTGGGTTTAGGAACGATTAAGGATTTCTTGGAAAGATTTGCTTAAATAGGAAGTTTTAAGTGTCCGAAAAGACTTCCATGCAATGTCAGCTGGATAGGTACCTATGTGAAGCCCGTCTTGGGAATAGGTATTAAATGATAGTGGCTTACCTCAGTTAAGGTCTTCAATGGTCAGAGTCTACCTATTTTCCATTAAAAGGTATTAAGTGACTTGGGTTCCATCTCTCGCATTGTTAGATATTTATGACGTTGGTTATGGGTTATGGGATTTATAAACCTATTTCGGGAATGAAAGGTATTAAGTGGTAAATTGAGGGCCCCCTCATTTCCTTATATGAAGTACTAAATGTTTTTAAATATGTAAGACATGTTCTTATTTAAACTATACTGCCCAAGTACTGAAATGGTAAGACTCAAGATTTCTATTCACCAGACACTTGTTTTTCTGACTCCTCATTACAACACAGGTTAGAGAAGGGGTCGATGGTGCTTGAAGATCGCGAGAGTAATGCTTGTGGTAGTAGTTATTTATCTATTCATGTTTTTTTCTATTGTACCCATGATATGTATTTTCGAACAAGATGATGTAACAATTGATGTAGTCATTATGTTATGTTCTGTGACAATGGATTAGAAATAAAATGGGTTCTTTATTGTTATATTTTGTTCCTTCCGCTATGATATTTGAAAGAATAGATAGATAGCTCTGTATTGTTCTTTTTACCAATCAATAACCAGCTTTGAAATGGGTCTAAGTTTTGATCGGCCTTTCCAAGGTCAGAATTTAGGACTGTTTTGGGGCGGGTTGTTATAGTTGGGTTCGTGGCAATTTTCATGTATTAATTTTTCCTATCGAAGTTCAAATGAAAAGGTTATTAACATTTTAATAATTCAAATTGGAAATAGTTATATATATAATTAAGGAATTGACATTTAACGTTAGTCAAGGAAAAATCTCCGCATGTATAGAAAATAATATGTGCATATTTTTTTATATATTAATTAGCATAATAAACATATAATTATAATGTATTAATTGCGTAGTTAATTTGGTAATAATTGTCATTAAATCCCCCTTAGGAAAGTAAATGATTGTTAAGGCAAAATAATAAGGAACCTTACACAGCCTAATTAATAGACATGATGAGATGTGTGAAAAAATATAAGAGTGTTGTAAATATGACTAAATCATAGGGACATCTCCTATGATAAGTATTTATGAGACGCGAGGTTAATCCCAAATTCTACAGGGTAAACCTGACTAGCTAATCTGACTAGCAGATCTTATGAATAGTTGGACTAATGTGAGACATCATAGGTCATAATACAAAGGGTCTGCTTTGGGATCTTGAGGTATTAAGTGGTTGCTTGAGAGCCAGCCTCTTTTCCCCAAACGAAGTATTAATGGTCGGGATTGAGTTTAGGCACGGTTAAGGATATCTCAGAACGGTCCGTTTCAATAGGAAGTATTAAGTATCCAAAGAGATTCCCGTGCAATGTTAGCTAGATAGATACTTATGTAGAGTCTTCCTTGGGAATAGGTATTAAATGATGGTGGCTTACCTCAATTAAGGTCTTAAATGGCCAATGTCCGTCTATTTTTCACTAAAATGTATTAAGTGGCTTAGGTTATATCTCTCACATTGTTAGACATTTATGACGTTGGTTATAGTTTATGGGATTGAAAAATCTGCTTCAAGAATAGATGGTATTAAGTGGTTGATTAAGGGCCCACCTCCTTTCCTTATATGAACTATTAAATGGTTTTAATACGTAAAACATGTTCTTATTTAAATTATACTACCCAAGTTCCAAAATGGTAAGGCTCGAGATTTTTATTCATCAGACACTTGTTATTCTGACTCCCTCCTCATTACAATATAGGTTAGAGAAGAAGACGATGGTGCTTGAAGATGGCAAGAGTAAAGCTTGTGGCAGTAGTTATTTATCTATTCATGTTATTTTCTATTGTACCATGATATGTATTTATGAACAAGATGATATTATAATTGATGTTAATATTATGTTACGTTTTGTGATAATTGATTTGAAATAAAATGGGTTCTTTATTTTTATTATAATTTGTTCCTTCCGCTGTGAGATTTGAAAGAATAGATAGATAGCGCTGTATTGTTCTTTTTACCAACTAATGGTCAGCTTTGAAATGGGTATAAGTTTCTATGGGCCTTTTCTGGGTCGGAATTTATGACTGTTTCCAGACGGGTTGTTACATTTGGTATCGGAGCTTAGATTATCCGATCAATTTGGAAAATATACGTATGCGAGTTGTACTTTTATTTTTGAAAATATTTTTCAAAAACCCTACTATATATAAATAAATAAATATATATACACAAATACTTATTTCTGAATATACGCCTAACACTATATATTTTGACTAGATAGATAGTTGAGACCATATTTCGAAAGGGTGGACGAAGCAATTATGAGTTGGAAAAATAAATAGAATTAAATTTATACTCCGACTTCGATTACCTATGGAACGAAGATCGTATCGTAAGGAGTGGACTTAGAAGAGCATGACCACAACATAGGGAATCACCATAGAAGCTAAATAGTACTTGACTTAGACTTAAATTTCCTTATAATTGTGGACTCTATAAGCATATTGAATAATAAGGATAGAAAACGTAAAAGGAAAGGTTGTAACTCTAAAAAGTCAATAGACAATGAACGTGCAATAAGTGAGAAGTTACAAGAAATTAAATAGATTAATGAGACCATTAAGGTAATTATAGAAAGATAAGGAAGAAGTTAAATAGGAAAAAAATTAAATAAGCAAACTAATGTCTTTAGGAAACGTCCATTAGGATAATAACCATTTAATACGGGCAAAGTGACATTTATGGAAGTAATGAATAAAATGTTAAGTATTAATTAAATAGGATAAGGTAGAATATTGGTAAAAATATGAAAGTGGGGTGTAAATAAGAAATGAAACAAGCTTTCGTAAGGAGTATATTAATCACCACAAGAAGATAACCAGATTTAAGATGATTGAGTAGGAAAGTTCAAAGGAAAGAACAATTAAGGCCAATTTTGAAATCCTACCGTATGCGAGAGAATTTGATAAAAAGGTTTTTGCAGACTCCTTTAATGTTTTGAAAGAGCTATTCAAAAGATTATTAAGTGAAGATCTTATGTAATATAAAGTTGAAACTTTTGATAGAAAATGATTTTAGACGGCTTTGGAAATATACTACCATTTATAAAAAAGTTTGGAAAGAGGATGTGACTTTAAAAGTGGTGAAACGTTTTTAAAAAAAATGGTGGATGCTTTTTAATGTATACTTGAAAAGTTGAAAAAAGAGAAGGTTTTCGTTTGTTAACTTCTCAATTTAAAATTTATTAAATTAAAAGTTTTCAACTTTTGGATTCTTCATTTTTGGATTCTTTTATTTTTATATAGTTTCTTCTACTTTATAAATTTGGATGTTCTTTCTCTTAAAACTCTTTTTTTTAAATGGTGTATTAATGGAAATGACACTTGATTAGAATAGGGAAGTAGAAAATAAAAGGATATGAATATCTAATAAGATAGGTAGGAGAGACGGTCCCATATAAGGAAATATGGAGAATAAGAGCTGAAATTTAGGTAGTAATAGAATTGGAAATTTTAATCCAATGATAAATTATATAGGAGAGGAGTAATAAGAATAAGAAAGAAGTTATTTTTGTCTACTCTATTTTTCCATCATTTAAAGTTATGAAAGGTATCTTTGACAATTGAATGGATTTAAATGATAATTAATAAATGAGTTAAGATATTTTTGTATATAAGGAAATGCACTTTTGTAAAGATGAGAATTTATATATACACTTTTCCTATTCGAATTTAGAACTTGTTTGAATAAAGAATATTATGGGTGTTTTTAACAAAGTTATAAAGAGTATTTGGTTAAATGACAGTACATTTTGATTAATAAAGAAACAGATGTTGATGTATATTCTTAGAATAATATAACTGCCTGGTAACTGGAAAAATCTTTTGAATAATAAATGTCTAGTCTTTTATTGTGGAATGATAATCGAGTATTGAATGTTTTGGCTTAAAACCCCTATTCTCAAAAGAATTAAGTCTTTATTATAGTAAGTGATTAAAAAGGGAAGTTTTTCATAGTTCCTTTTGCAAACCAAGCAATTTTTAAATACTATGAATTAAAAGTCTAACTTTTAAAGGAATAAATCTTTGATGAAGAAAATTTTAAAAAAAGGAAATTATTTTACTCCTTTTTGGAACTAAATAATTTTGAATTTTGATAAACGTTTCTATGTTATATTTTCAAAAGATGAAGATTTTGAATTTGACACTTCAAGTTTTTGAAATTTTAATTTCACAAGAAATAAGGTAAAATAAATGCTCATTTTGAATTTAATGAGTTTATTTGTATAGAAACAATTTATTGGAAATTATTTTTTATGTTGTTGAAATTCTTGTTTTATAAAGGAAAAGTAAAAACCAAATTTTTATGGAGTAGATAGAAATCACTATCTAGGTAAGATAGAATTAAAAGTTTAAGGATATGTATAAATATGGATAGTATGTACAACCTGATCTAGAAATTTTATTACTAGTCCCAAATCTTTATTCGTAGAAGGTGGTAAAGTTGTTAAGATATTCCAGATCTGTAATTGGGTTGTAAATTAGGTTGCCCGTAGAATATGAATTTTTATATTTTAATTTTGAAGCAGTTTCTGTGTAATTTTGTAACATCCCGTGTCTGGAGCAGAAAATAAAGCGCTACAGTTGCTGCAGTCATCCATAGTATTAACTTCTGGTGACAAAATATGGTAATGATAATGGTATCCATAATATCAGAAGCATTTGAATATGAAAAAAAATCACAGATTTCCAAAACAACATTTTACTTATTACATTTCAAAAAAATTCATATTTAAATTACATAATCCCATATCATTTCCCAGGTAAAGATTAATTATAATCATTACAAAAATATGCGAAGAGCGACATATGACGATGCCTCCTTGGTTGATCAAAGCAATATAGTCATATCTGACTTAATACACAGCGGAAATAATCTGAACTCCTAATTAGCTATCTGTCAGCCACCTACTCCTCTTTGGAAGCTTTATTCGCCAAAATTTCTAAATCTGAAAACCTTAACCCTCAGCCTACTCAAATCAATTTTGAGCACCCGAGAGTTTAAAGGAAAAAAAAACTTCGAGTCAGACATAAAGCCTGGTATGAATAATTCTGCTACATCTCGGTTTACTGATATTAAGTGAGACCACATCGCTTAGCGGAACGGGTTTCCCCTCACTAATATTCTCTTTAAAACATATATTTTGCAAACCATTTCCTCAACCAAACTGGTTAATCAAACTAATTATATCAAAATAGCAATATCATTTATGCTAGTAAATGGACTATATGTCCATAAAACATGTAATAAGTAGACTATCTGTCCAACATATAATAGCAAGGGCCGTTATGCTAACAAATGGACTACCTGTCCATACAACTGGGTTGACTGCCCGCAAACTGGACCAACTGTTCGGATCAAAATGGACCAACTGTCCAAATCATTTTCTTAGGGTTAACTTCCCTTTATCTTTTTTTCCTTGAAAACCTTTTCAAAATGATTTTACCTTTTAAATCATACTTATACAAGGAAAATATTTTCTTAGCTTTACTCTAAGCTATTTTGCCATGATATATATACTTTGCTCAAACTTATGTTGATGAATTTTTTATAAGGATTAGCTATCCTTCCAAAACAAGTTAAACCCTTTTAACTTAAATTAAAAATATTTAGGCTATATTGCCTAATCAATACATTCGAAACCTTTGTCTAAAATCTTTAAAAAACCCTTTCGAAACTCTTGTAGGTAACCCTTTCGAAACTGTTGAAAGTGACCCTTTCGAAACCATTAAAAGCCTTTCGAACACATTGGAAAACCTTTCCTTTCTCTTCTCCGAAAGCTTCAAAATATCAGACATCCTCCTTTAAAACCTTTTAAATATTGCCTTTCGAAAACATAGGAAAAACCCTTCCTTTCAACCCTTTCGAAACCCTAGGAACCACCCCTTTCGAAACCATTCATTAAAACCTTTCGAAACAGTCAAAGCTCAATCCTTTTGAAAGCACTTTGGGTTCAACTTAAAATATGTGGAAACCTTTTGAAACCATTCAAAAATTTACCCCTTTGAAAACTTTGAAAAACGTCTCGGTCGAAACCATTTGGACTCTGCCTTCAAGTAGAGCAAAAGAATCAGGGAACCATTAAAGTCAAAAGCATCTATTTCGAAACCATTTAAAACTATCGCTTTCGAAACCATTTGGGTTTTACTTCAATTAGGGTCTTAAAAACATTTAAGTCGAAAGCATCTATTTCAAAACCATTTCCTAAGTAATGAAGTGATGGTGTTGAAACCATCCCTTTGAAAGCATTGGAGAAGTTGCCATATTTAAAAACAAAGCAACCCTTTCGAAACCATCTGAGTCGAAAGGTAAAAAGACGGCATCAAAAGGTTTCGACTTAGTCAAAAGCAATTATTTAAAAACAGATGCACAACCCAATCGAAACCATTTCCTTTAAATCATTTGACCTAATCGAAAGCTAACTAAGTCGAAAGCTAGTTAGTTGAAAGCTATTTAGTCAAAAGCAAGCAGGTGCATTTTTAATTTCAAAACAAAGTGATGCCTCAACCCTTTCGGAACCCATGGTTTCGACTACATACCTTTCACCTTCTATCCAATTAACTACATACCAATACATTGATACCATGCGCATTCATTTCGATGGTGATGAAGGCGGGGACTTAGTCGAAAGCCAGCCAAGGTGGAAGCAGGCGCCAAAAGCATTAAAACGGGGAAAAATATGTAGCAAATAGTTCTTTTCACAGAACCTGCTTTATGTGTCAAATTTTGATTGGTTGCCTCTTTCTTTACCAATAAGAAGTACTGCAATTTTTCAAAAGTGCTGCCGACTTTCAAAGTTAATAAGTTTAATTTTTTGCAAAAAACCATTCTCCTTCCTTAATTATATGAAACATTTAAGTCTCATACCTTAAATAATTTTATATAACCACTAAAACACTTAGGAAAAATCTACAAAAATTCTAGAAAATCTCTTTTAATATGTTTCCCAACATATAAAATTTCAGACCCAAATCTTTTATTATTTAACCGAAAATAATTATTAACCCAAATTAATATTTTCTTTACTAAGAAATTCATATAAATTCCACATAATTTCAGAAAATTCTAAAAATTGAAACCCATCTATAAAATATTATTTATGATCTTTATAAAAATTTGCAAGGCATTTGAATGTTATTTTATAGGGTTTCACCTTAATACATATCATAAAATCAATATGAACATACATAAATCATCAACATGTATACAAAATCATTCTATCTTTCAAAAACATGGCAAATCAATGCAAAATATTCGGCGTTCATCTAAAACCCGAAAACACAATCAAAAATGGGATGTAAACATTATTCGCCTTAGCTTTAGAGATTAAAGAGATTGAGATGTAAATGGATTTGATTTGAATTAGCTTCTTCCTTAGATTTTCTCTATCTTCTTCCTCTTTCTCTAGTAAATGGTGGTCGGCCTCTTATTTTAAAAAATTCGTCGAAATGAAAATGGATGTGTAGGGGTACACGACAAAGGGTTTAGGGTATAAGAATGGTCTCTTTCTTATTTTACCCTTCCTCTATTTCAATTTAACTCTTATTTTAATTCATTGTTAAATGGCACGGATGAACCTTAATTAAAATCAAATCTCAATCGCTTAATCAACACATTATTTTATTTAATTTAACTAATTAAATATCCTAAATAATGTTACCGAAAATCTAGGGTGTTACATACTCCCATTCTTAAAGAATTTTGTCCTCGAAATTACGATAAGGTACATATCAAATCAAATAAGAAGGTTAAACAAACCATCAAACAAGTCAGGATAAGTATCTCTAATCCTGCTCTCAACCTCCCAAGTACAGTCCCTGTCATCGTCGCTCCACAGGACTTTGACTAATCTGGCCATCTTGGTTCTAAGCCTCTTCTCATCTCTCACAACAACACGAATAGGCTTCCTCGCTATAGTCAAATCTGATTCTACCACTAAATCATCTAGCACAATCGGTGCAATAGTAGTCTCCGGGTCTCTAACACACTTTGTGAGATGAGAAACATGGAAAACATCATGGACTCCTGCTAAACTGCTCGGTTACTTGACTCTATATGTGAGTTTCCAGATCCTCTCAACAATAGGAAAAGGTCCAACGAATCTCGGTGCTAACTTTCCTGATTTCCCAAATCTAATTACACCCTTCATCGGTAATACTTTGACGAAAACCTTATCCCCAATTGAGAACTCTAAATTTTTCCATCTCTTATCTGCATAACTCTTCTGCCTAGACCGAGCCTCCTTCATTCTAGCCCAAATGACCTCAATCTTTTATGCAGCTTCTCTAACTAAATCTGGACCAAGAACCAACCTATCCCCGATCTCTAACCAACATACGGAAGATTTGCATGGCCTTCCATACAAAGCTTCAAACGGTGCCATTCCAATACTAGTTTGGTAACTTTTGTTATATGAAAACTCGACTAAATGTAGATGGTCCTCCTATGAATCCCCGAAATCTAATACACAAGCTCTTAACAAATCTTCTAAGATTTTGTTAACTCTTTCCGCTTGCCCATCTATCTACGGATGGTAAGCGGAACTCATCTTGAGCTTGGTTCCCAAAACTTCCTACGGACTCTTCTAGAACTCACTAGTGAATAAAGGATCTCTATCACTAACTATGCTACTAGGAATTCCGTGCAATCTAACTTTGTTCTTCAAGAACAACTTCGCCAAAATAGGTGACGTTCTTGTTGACCTAACTGGAATGAAATGGGTACTCTTGGTCAATCTGTCCACTATAACCCATATACTATCATTTCCCCTGTTCGACCTTGGCAACCCGTCAATAAAATCCATAAAAACAGAATCCTACTTCCATACCGGAATATCTAACGGCTGAAGCAACCCCCTTGGCTTCTGGTGTTTGGCCTTTGCCTATTGGCAAATCAAGCACTGCTTTACACACAAACCAATATCCCGCTTCATACCTTCCCAGAAGAAACTCCTCTTCATATCCTAATACATCTTGGTACCTCCTGGATGAATAGAGAATTTTGAACGATGGCATTCCTCCAAGACTTCTTTTCTTATGTTTCCTACACTCGGAACACATAATCTTCCTTTATTTCTTAACAACCCATTATGGTCAAGACTGAAATCTTTCAAGTCATCACTCTCGGTTCCATCTTTTAACTTTCCGATCCATTCAGCAAACACTGGATCCTCTATCTGTTTAGAAGCAATCCTTTCGATCATCACTTTGTCGAACTTCTGAACAAGATAATACAACTGTATCTTCACTAACCCAGCCTCGGATCTCCACTGCACTCTGCAATCTGCTAATGCTTCTAAATCTTTCCACTTAGCAATCATGGCCAAACTGCATTCTGATATTTCCTGCTAAGTGCATCAGGTTGCCTTTCCCCGATGTGTACTCAATCCCAAAATCATAAGCGGCAATAAACTCTAACCACCTCTGCTGTCTCATGTTCAGCTCCTTCTGAGAGAACAAATATTTCAGCGACTTATGATCTATATATAACTCAAACCTCCCTCCCAAAAGGTAATGTCTCCACATCTTCAAAGCAAAAATAACCGCAGCCAATTCTAAATCATGTGTCAGATATCTAACCTCATGCGGTCTAAGCTTTCTAGAAGCATAGGCAATCACTTTACCTCTCTGCATCAGCACAGCTCCTAATCCTGTTCCACACACATCGGCATAAACCAACAAATCCTGATTCCGTTCCAGAACAACCAACACCGATGCATAGATCAATAAGTGTTTCAAACTCTAGAACGCTTCCTCACACTTATCGATCCACACAAACTTTACGTCCTTTCTTGTTAGCTTGGGCATCGGTGCTGCTATTCGTGAAAAATATTTAATGAACCTCCAATAATAACCAGCCAACCTAAGGAAACTCTTTATCTCCATCACTGTCTTGGGCCTCTTCCAACTATTTACCGCTTCAATCTTAGTCGGATCTATTGACACCCCTTCCTCTAAGACTACATGACCAAGAAACTTCACTTCCTTCTTCCAGAAATGACACTTTGAAAATTTCACCTTCATATGATGCTGCCTCAGCGTCTCAACCACCACTCTAAGATGAACTTCATGTTCTCTTTTCTTCTTAGAGTATATCAAGATATCATCTATGAAAACCAATATGAACCTATCCAAGTGCTCTTGGAAAACCCGGTTCATCAAATCCACAAAGAAAGATGGCGCATTAGTCAGTACGAACGACATAACTAACCATTCGTACGACCCATATATGGTCCTAAACGCCATCAAAGGTATACTATCCTCTGCTACTCTTAGCTGATGGAAACTGTTGCAAAATCTAACTTTGAAAATACCTTGGCTCCACTTAACTAGTCGAACAAATCGTCAATCCTCGGCAATGGATATTGATTTTTTATCGTCCTCTCATTCAACTTACGATAATCGATACATAGCCTAAACGATCTGGTCGGCTTCTTAGCAAACACTACAGCTGCTCCCCAAGTTGAACTACTCGGCCTGATAAAATTCTTGCTTTCCAAGTCCACCAACTGCACTTTTAACTCCCTCTTCTCTGTAGGAGTCATCTTGCTCGGCGGCCTACTCATTGGTTCTGCTCCCGAGACCAAATCTGTTCGAAACTTAATGGCTCGTTTCGATGGCAATCCAACTATAGGCTCAAACACATCTGCGAATTCTCAAAGCACAAAAACTCGACTCAACGCACTTTCCAATTCCATAGCACCCAACAAGGCATACATCTCACCGTAAAAACCTTCTACGGCATAAACTATACGATCACTACAATCTGGATGTCTAAGCAATATTTTCCTATCCTGGCAAAATATTCTAGCATCGTACTCACTTAACCAACCCATCCCAAGAATAATCCCGAACCCCACAAAATCAAACACATGCAAAACTGCAAACAAAAGTATGACCTAACAGATCAAACTCAACTGGTCACATCTCAACCCTAGAGTTGCATACCCTCATGTATTGGATTCGTAACCCATAGGGAAGTTACCAAATATGTGGGTTCTAGGTTAAGCTTATCTATCAAACATTTAGATATAAAAGAATGCGATGCACCAGTATCAAATAGAACGCTAACAGACATACCATGAATCTGAAGCGTATCTCCCAAGACTTTATTTCCCTTCTCCTGAGCTATTGGCTTTGAAGTACCAGGCTCCAATGCATACACTTTTCCCTTTCCATCCTTAGCGAGCTCCTTGCACTGGCTCTTATAATGGCCGATCTGGTCATAATTGAAACACCTGACATTCTTCTTTCCAGCCACTTACTTTGCCTTTCCAGCACGACACTCATTAGCATAGTGCCCCTTCTTATCGCACTTGAAGAAAACAATCTCAGACTTCCCTTTCTTGGCTACTCTACCCTTCTAAAAACCCTTCTTAGGAAAGAACTTCCTCTTCTGATTCTGCCCAACCTGGACATCCTTTGCCATAGTCTTCTCTAGAGAATCAAGAATCTCCTCATGCCTTAAGGCCATCTCCACAATAAAGTCAGAAGAATCTCTAATATGAGGTAATTTGGCCCTAGCTAACTCAGGCTTCAACCCCTGATAAACATCTCATTCCTCTTCATTACTGTATCCACTGAAGCATACCCTATTTGGCCAACTCTTCAAACTTTCTAGCATACTCCAGAATAGACATCTCTCCCTGCTCTAATTCAGCAAACTTTCTGATCAGAGCTGACTATGCCATTGCTGACATAAACCTCTCTTGGAACCTTCCCTTGAAATATGCCCACGATAATGTTTCCTTATCCACACTAGCTGTCACACTGTTCCACCAAAACAAAGTGGCTCCTTGAAGCTGCCTGTATGCCAACCTCCTCTTCTGCTCATCATTGAGCCCCAAATCTACAAAAATCCTTTCGTAGTGCAACAACCAATTCTCTACCTCTGTAGCATCCTTTGTCGCCAGAAAAGGCTTCCCTCCAAGCTTAGCATAATCTCCACTCAGCTTAGCATAATGGTTAACTACCAGAACTTCCAGAACTGCTGCCCCTGCAGCATCTCCTCCTACCACTGCAACTGCAATTCCAGCCTGAATCATATTTCGGAAAAACTGATACATAGCTTCCATTCCAACTTGCAGGACTCCAACACCCACATTCTCTGCTTGTGCCTGATCTTAGGTTCTCCTTGTACTAGGTCTGGCATTTCCTTCTGTGCCCTCCCCTCCTGGGTTAACTCTTCCTCTTCTACCATCCATATCTGTATTCAAACCTTATGAGATACAGAAAAATAACCTAGCAAGGATAGGAGACTAGAGATAAAGCGTATACTTATATATAGCAAATACAAGTACGTTACTATAGCGTTGACCCCTACCCCAATCTTACTCTAATTCCTTAGGATTATGTTTTAAAAAACCATTTTTTAGTTTAAAGTTTTTCATAAACCATGCTCTGATACCAAGTTGTAACATCCCGTGTCTGGAGGCCAAAAGCTAAGCGCTACAAAATCTGCAGTCATCCATAGTATTAGCTTCTAGTGACAAAATATGGTAATGATAGTGATATCCATAATATCAAAAGCATTTGAATATGAACAAAATCACAGATTTCCAAAACAACATTTTACTGATTACATTTCAAAACAAATTCATATTCAAATTACATAATCTCATATCCTTTCCCAAGTAAAGATTAATTATAATCATTACAAAAATACGCCAAGAGCAACATATGACGATGCCCCATTGGTTGATCAAAGCATTATAGTCATATCTGACTTAATACATAGTGGAAATAATCAAAACAAACTGAACTCCTAATTAGCTATCCGTCAGCCACCAACTCGTCTCCGGAAGCTTTATTCGCCAAAATTTCTAAACCTGAAAACCTTAACCCTCAGCCTACTCAAATTAATTTTGAGCACCCAAGAGTTTAAGGGGAAACAAAAAACTTCGAGTTAGACATAAAGCCTGGTGTGAATAATTCTATTACATCTCAGTTTGCTGATATTAAGTAAGACCATGTAGCTTAGCGGAATGGGTTTCCTATCACTAATATCCTAAATACATATATTTCACGAATCCTTTCCTGCAACCAAACTAGTTAATCAAACTGATTATACTAAAATAGTAATACCCTTTATGCTAATAAAAGGGCTATCTGTTTATAAAACATGTAATAAGTAGACTATCTATCCACCATATAATAGCAAGGTCCGTTATGCTAACAAATGGACTATCTGTCCATACAACTGGGCTGACTTCCCACAAACTGGACTAACTGTCCGTATCAAAATGGACTAACTACCCGAATCATTTTCTTAGGGTTAACTACCCTTTATCTTTTTCCTGGAAAACCTTTTCAAAATCACAGAATTTTTTTTATAAGGATTAGCTATCCTTCCAAAACAAGTTAAACCATTTTTAACTTAACTTAAAAATACTTAGGTAATATTTTTTTTAGTCAATACATTCAAAACCTTTGTTTAAAACCTTTAAACAACACTTTCAAAACCCTTGAAGGTAACCCGTTCGAAACCATTGAAAGTGACCCTTTCGAAACCATTAAAAGCCTTTCAAACACATTGGAAAACCTTCCCTTTCTTTTCTCCAAAAGCTTCAAATATCAGACATCCTCCTTTAAAACCTTTTAAATATTGCCTTTCGAAAACATAGGAAAAACCCTTTCTTTAAAACCTTTAAAACCCCAAATTTTGAAGGGTAAACCTGCCTAGCTAATTTGACTACCAGTTCCTACGAATAGTCGGACTAACATGAGACTTCATTATGAGTACATGTCATAATACGAAGGGCCTACTTTGGGGCTTTGTGGTATTTAGTGGTTGCTTGAGATCCCGCCTCTTTTCCCCAAATAAAGTATTAAATGGTCGGGATTAGATTTAGGCACGGTTAAGGATATCTCGAAAAGGTCCCCTTCAATTAGAATATTAGGTGTCCGAATAGATTTCCGTGCAATGCCAGCTAGATAGATACTTATGTGGAGTTCGCCTTGGGAATAGGTATTAAATGATGGTGGCTTACCTCAATTAAGGTCTTCAATGGTCAGAATCTGCTTATTTTCTATTTGTTTGTACCAAAATTGGGCACAACACTCTTTGAAAGTATTTGAAGAGATAAAATGAAGAAATTAAATGTAAAATGAAGCGGATTTAACAAACACACCAATAAACAGATAAGAAAATGCACAGAAACACACGGATTTAGAGTGGTTTGGCGTATTGCCTACGTCCACTATGAAATGATTGATCTTTATTAACTTTTGGTTGTTGGTTACAGCGAATTACAGGAGTAAATCTCGAGTACAACAGTGAAATTTGAGTACAATGGTGAATTCGGCAGAGTCTGGACGTCAAAGAGTAAAAAGATCCCTTTTCTGTAGGTTCTGGGCTGCTATTTATAGGCATAGGCTGTAAATAACTCGCTCAGATCTCGGGAGACTTTTTCTGGCACGTGGGCGGGCCCATGCGATCGATCCCATATGATTTGCACTCGGTCCGTGATCGATATGAACGAATTTTGTATCGATCGAAATTTTGTCCAATCGAGTCAAGATCGATCATGAACCTTCTTGAGGATGTATGCAAGCTCCTGTGAAAATTTGGTGGCATTTGGACTTGTAGATTGTGAGTTATGATCGATGCAAGTTTGGATTTTTTGAAAGCTAGTGGATTCGTATCGATGTTGTTCGTATCGATAGCATTGCTCTATTCGCATCAACGCTTGCATGCTACTTCATATCGATGGTTGGAAGCTACCTTCGTATTGATGCTTCATGTTGCTTTCTTCGTATCGATCGATGGTTGTTGCTGTTTGTATCGATGGTGGGAGATTGATACGAGATGGATGGAGGAAGACCGATACGAAATGGGCATTTTTTGATGAATACGAAGTAGCTTCATTTTATGGATACGAAGGAAGTCAGTAGGCGATGGATATGAAATGAATCTCTCTTGGGGAATGGATACAAAATTGGATGGATACGAATAGAGTTGGATTTCTCAACCGTGATCGATCAATATCTTGAGCATACGAACTCTGATTGACTTGAAATTTGGAACGTTGGCTTTCATAGCTTTGCTTGTTGTGTCATATCAATTTTAGCTCGATCCGGACTCGGGCAAAATTTACCAGTATCCATAGTGAACCTATGTATAACCGATCTCCAGGACGAACTGTCCTTGGTTTCTAGTCAAGTTCTTGGTGTCACGGCCTTGCCAAAAGGCGGGATAATACCAATAAATGGTATTAAGTGGCTTGGCTTCTATCTCTCGCATTGTTAGAAATTTATGACGTTAGTTATGGATTATGGAATTGGAAAATCTGCTTCGAGAATGGAAGGTATTAAGTGATTGATCGAGGGCCCGCCTCGTTTCCTTATATGGAGTATTAAATGGTTTTAAATACGTAAGACATGTTCTTATTTAAACTATACTGCTCAAGTACATAAACTGTAAGGCCTAAGATTTCTATTTACCAGACACTTGTTATTCTGACTCCCTCCTCATTACAACATAGGTTAGAAAAGGAATTTATGGTGCTTGTAGATGACAAGAGCAATGCTTGTGGTAGTAGTTATTTTTCTATTCATGTTATTTTCTATTGTACCCATGATATGTATTTTCGAACTAGATGATGTAACATTGATGTTGACATTATGTTATGTTTTGTGATAATTGATTTGAAATAAAATGGGTTCTTTATTGTTATTATATTTTGTTCCTTCCACTGTGAGATCTGAAAGATTAGATAGATAGCTCTATATTGTTCTTTTACCAACCAACAACCATCTTTGAAATAGGTCTAAGTTTCGATGGGCCTTTCGTAGATCGAAATTTAGAACTGTTTTGGGGCGAGTTATTACGTGGCGATTTTCTTATTAATTTTCATATACGAAGTTTTCCTATCGAAGTTCAAATGAAAAAGTTATTAACGTTTGAATAATTCAAGTTGAAAATAATTATATATGTAACTAAGGAAATAAAGGATAATTAACAAAAATTAATTAACGTTAATGGTTGCTTAGGATTTAATAAGATGAATGCAGAAATATATATTCTCGGTCAGGTGCAAAAGAAAACAAATGCATAAAATAAAACGTGCACAATTAATTATCGCAATTAGATACGACCAGTTGACCTTTAATATGGGCCGGTCGACGGACCACTAGCCGTCGACTGGTAGGAGGTGGCGGTCGACCAATCAAGATGCCAATTGTGAAATATTTATGTGGCCGAACAACCCGGGTTTTAAATAATTTAATTGAGCGTCTAGCATTGATTCAAACTCCTATAAATATGGACCTAACCCCTCACTTTCTTCTGTATTTTCTGGAGCAACATCGGAGCTTTTCCATTTTCTCTTCTCCATAAAATTTTTAATTCTTAAAAATAATTATAGTTTATATACGTATATACAAGAAGAGAATAGTGGAGGATGATTGAGAAGAAGAAAAGGGTCGAATCAAATCGTCAAAGCCAAGGTAGATTACAAATCCGGATCTAACATCAAAATTAAATCAAATCTCTTCTTTGATCTTGATTTTTGATAAGTATATGTATGCTTGAGGTATATGTATTTAGATAGGGAGGAAAACGAAGTCAAACTGAATTATAAAGATTAGGTATGGAGATTTGGAAAGCTAAAATGGTAAGTGGAAAATTATATATTTTTATATAATATTGGATTTATATCATTATAAATCTACTCATGTATGCGTAAAATGTAAATTGAAGTTGTGGGCTAAAATTGTATCTGTGTAATGAATTTATAAACTCCACCTACATATTATGTAATTTTTATATTGAACCGTATATTGCATCTATGTGAATCAGGAAAGTATAAGGTAGTAGCAGCCCTTGAATTTGATAGATTACGTGTAGTACCAGATTTGTAGATTCAAATGACTTATGCAAGTAAAATGTAAACTATTTATATCATAATAAAATTATAAGGATTTAAGTAATATCTTAATTTCTTGAAACATAGTAGGTTGCAAGGTAAATTTCTATAGATTATTAAGTTTCATAAATAAAAGCGTATCGTTTTGAATAACAAGGAATATGCCTAAAAAAGTGATGTATAAAATAAGGATACTTTCCATATTTTGTACTATCCATTTCAATAATGATAAAAATGATAATTCCTTGTAATTCCAAATGCACACGGATTTTCCTTTTGGATAAGACATAAAAATTTACAACGCTAACATTTTCTTTGGGGGGAGATGTAATTCTAATGTATTAAAATGTAGAAATCCCTAAGGATTAATTAAATAATTGTAAATGTGATAATAATAACGGTGTCAGAGAGTATATATGTGCAATATAAGCAAGACGAAAATCAAATAATAATAATGAAAAGACAGGCAAGTAGTAATTTAAAAATAAAAGAGTATGAAAGTCCATTAAACAACGGAGGGTTGCAAATGTTAAAGGAATAGAAGGAAAAGTTCAATAAAATGAAACGTAAGTAAATTGAAAATGATACAGATCTTTTAAAATGTAGCGGTAAATCACCTTAAATTGAATAAGAAGCAAATGCATTAAAAAGTAAAGAAATGTTATTAATAGTTGAACATTGGAGGCATAATAATCAAACAAGTATGAATGAATATATATAGGTAGACATATATATATATATATCTGTGGCTTCACATATGTGTTTATGATGGGTGTGAATTATTAAAATTAGTAAATAACTTAGACAGATAAGAACGATATAGTTATTAAAATGGGTTAGAATGCGAGGTTAGTAGTGTTACATAATAGAAGTCTACCCATTACATGGGGCTACCGGCAGTTATGTATACATTATACTGATATGGGTCATATCTAACTGTAGGACTCATTAAATTATATGCACTTATGTATAGATGAAGGAATACTCTAGTAGCGTCTGCTTTAATCTATTAGGAGGGGTATTACCTTGATTGCATTAGGTAATCTAAATGGGACGGTGAATAAGGATCAGTGCCATATTAGTGTGTTGGTACCATATTAGGGAGTAGGAGCTATACATAGTTCAAGAACATCATCGGTCCTGAGCAGTCAATAGAAAGACGTAGGCTACACCTAAATGGACTACACCTCCTACCAGTGTAGGTCACGTTTAAATCATACGCTGCACAATTGTGTGCTAGTTTGTTTATTAGAGGCAAGGCTAGATAACCCTTAAGTGAGATCTTTTAAAACGAGTGGGTTATCCGAGGAGCCGGGTCCTATATAGTCTATGGAGTTGAGTCCATAATAAGAAGCAGATAAGTAAGTATTACCCCAAGGAGAGATATCATACAACTAAACTATTGTGATGTTGTTATTAGGCACCGTGGGAGTTCCTTGGTATGTACAATGATGAGGACGTGCTACTGCGTTGATGATGGATCTTGACGGGGTACTGGGTTATGGATACTAGCGGGGATAATATCTTGGTCCAAAGGGTGACTATGGTGCATATATATATATATATATATATATGCATATGTAGTTATGGTATACTGCATGCAGTTGAGATGACTAAGTAAAATTAAACGACATATTATGCGATGGAATGCAATCGGCATAAACTGGTGTTATGTATAAAGTGTATAGTTTGCCAGTCATCAAAATGTTTTTGTGACCGCCTACTTATTACAACCACATGATAGCTTTGCTGAGACAGGTACCGGTGCAAGGCGGGAACAGTGGAAGGATAGGTTTCACTATACATGCTCGGCACTGACAAGGACACTAGTTATTGGAAGTATCTATCTCAGTTAGTACTATATGATTTACTATACTTTACTATTCGCTGTGAGTTACATCGATAGTGCTTTGATATGCATTTATGTATTTATTTGTAGGATATCAAACCAACGATTCGTACTTTAGTGGACTTAGGTTTTCGAATTAGCAAAAATTCAAGCCCATTGGGGTGCAAGTTATCATAATTATTTATATTTATATTTAAAATATAAATATTTCTTTTTCTAATTCCTTCAAAATTATGTTTTGTTTTGACCATAAACAATGCATTTTTCTTTCTCAAAAGAAATTGTAAAACTCTTATCACAAAGTTGACCAATGCTAAGAAGATTACGTTTTAAGGTTTCAACTAGTAGGACATTAGTAATTAAACGAGATTTAGATATACCCTCATGGTAGACGTTTCGGATGCCAATGTCATATCCTTTGGAGTTATCTCCAAAGATTATGGCAACTCCACCCTTGTATTTGATATTAGGAAGCATGTTGATATTTCCAGTCATTTGCTTAGAACATCCACTGCCAATAATCCATCTCTCTTTTTTCTTGTTGGATACCTAAAAAAATATTAATTCAAATTGGTACCCACTTCATACATCAGGATCCTAAGAGTTAGATCTTAAGAAACCATACCCAAGGGTTTGGTTTTTCCTTCGAAATTAAAATTTTGGTTATTATGAACATTACATAAAAACTCCTTTATGTATTTATTTTTAGAGCCTTTATCACTAGATTTTGGTACCCATATCTTAATAGTATTTTTCTTAGGTTTTACTATATTATTTTCCTCTAAAAATTTAGTATTTTAAAGGAATAATTTTGAAGATTTTCTTTTGTGATTTTAATTAAGCTCTAAACCACTTTTACTAGAGGATGGTCTAGAAGCTTTTACTATTTTTGTTAAATTTTCTCTTCCTTTGTTAAAATCTGAAACATTTGAAGAGAGTTTTTCAAAATTATTTTTAGTATTTTTGATTTCATTATTAAAGGCATCTTAAAGGAATTAAGTTCATAATCTTCTTTTGCTAACTTGACATTCTGATTTTTATATAATAAAATTCATCATTTAATATTGTAATTTGGGATATCAAGTTATCATAAGAAACTTATGACTTTTGCAATTCTTCTTCCAAAATAATTTTCTCATCTTTTAGCATATCTGTTTATTAGTTCTAAGTTTTCCTATAATTTCTTTGTTTATATTCTTAAGAGATTTAAAATTTTCAAGAAGTTCAAGATTAATCTCAAACAAATCATCATAAAAAGTATTGGGACTTACATAATTTTTTATTGCCGTGAAACATACATTGGCTTGCTCAGTACCGCTCTCGCTTTTTGACGAAGAAGATGAGGAATCTGAATCATCCCTTAATTAAAAAATTTGTTTCCTCTTCTGAATTTCTTTTCACTTTTTTTTTGTAAATTTTCTATTCTTTATGAAGATTATGACAATCTCCCTTGAGGTGACCAATTTTGTTAATACTCATAGCACTTTAAGGAAGATGAGTTGTTGTTATTTTTACTAAGGCATTTGTTCTTGCCATATTTCAAAATTTTCTTGAAATTTTTGGCAAGAAAAAAAAAATCCTCCTCTTCAATATACGAGTCTTCTACAGCTTGAAAGGCTCTATTTTTCCCTTCCCGAGGTTGTGTCCTCTTTACCTGCAAATTTACTTCATATGACATTAGATTTCTAATCAACTCTTTTGGTTTGAGTGTTGAAAGATCATTGGCTTCTTCAATCAATAATACCTTTCTTTCCCACTCATCTGTCAAAATGTTGAGGAATTTCGATAGTATATCAAAATTCAAAAAATTCTCTCCTGTAGCCAGTAAGGAATGAGTGATATCCTAAAATCCTGAATATATATAAGCTATTATTTTGTTTGGTTTCATTTGGAAGTTTTGAAACTAATTTTTAAGCATGGACATCATACTTTGTGTTACTTTACTTGTACATTCATGAGTGACTTGCAAGGTGCGTCATATATCATGTGTTGTTTTGCGTACACATACTCTATCAAACTCATTTTTATCTAATAAAAAAAGATATTCATAGCTTTTTCATTGTTTGTGGCATCGATTCTTTGTGCATTTGACTAAGTGTTATATTTAATGATTGGTATTACATATTCTTCTTGTGTTGCATTTCATATTTCATATCCATTTGCTTGCATATAAATTCTTACTATAGTTAACTAATATGCACAGTTTGAACCAATGAACAATAGTGGTCACGCGATGGATTATCCCTCAGCAAATGTTGCAATAGTGTTATCCATATTTTAAAAAAATCACAAACTTTGTGACGGTTTAGTGATGACCTAGGTCCAATACCAAATGAAAGTGAGTGGGATCCATACTAATATGGATCTTAGCACTTATATATGAATATTGGCAGATAGCTAAGTAAATATCACAGAAAAAATAATCACACTGGGATTTTATACTGGTTCGGACCTTCCATCCTACGTCTAGTCCCTAAGCACCACTTAGGAATTTTACTATCAACAGACCTCATTTCACTTGGAGGAACAAGTTTAGAAACACCACATGAGCACACGATCAGGATTTCCACCAATTACAAAGCAAAAGGCTTTATTCATTGACTTTGATGTGTTCTTAATAATATTAATAAGCCGCACTATAGTATACTCTTCCTATAATATCCTTCGATGGTTGTAAATTGAACGTGCAATCTTATAGGAAGAAAAAACTGAAAATTTGATTGCTTTTGAAATTAGAGAGCAATATATAAAATAGAGATATGAGAGCAAGAATTAGATGATTGTAATCAATGAGGTTGGTCTATATTTACAGAAATGAAGAGGTCCATCGAATGGTGATTATCTTTCAAGATATCATAACTTTATACAAATTGACGCTCCTTTTTAGAAATAAGTGTCTGATCAATATAGTGTTTTTCGTTTCTCAGACATTTGAGTTCAAAGGTCGGATGTTTTTCTAGTTATAAAAAAATTGTTTGAAATAGAGTCAGACATCTGAATTTTCCAGGTCAGGCGTTTGAATGCTTATTCGTTATATCTATTTTTCCAACCAACAGCCAGCTTTGGAATAGGTCTAAGATTCGATAGGCTTTTATTGAATCCAAAATTAGACCCGTTTTGAGGTGGGTTATTACAGAATGTATTCTGGAAAGGAATACTTTTGTTTTGGACCTAATTCAGACGTCTGGATAAGAGGATAAGACTTATGAGTTAAAAAAACATAATTATAAATGGTCAGACGTTTGTGAGATTTAACCAGACAATTGATGCCTTTATCAGACCTCTAGTTGAACCTATAAGATGTCTGACTTAGTTCAGAAAATAAAAATATAGGACACTTTAGACATCTGAATAATTGACTCAGACGTCTAAATAATTGACAGACGTCTCAATCTATAATGGGTATCATCCCGAGATATTTTAGGCAAAATTTGATTTTCTCAAACATCTGGTTTTATAAGGCCAGACATTTGGTATAATAGAATGTTAATTTTATTTTCATACTGAACATCTAGTATATTTTGTCAGATGTCTGAGTTCTTACTGTGAGTCGGCGGAATATGGATCTTAAGGATAAACTAACACTAGGGGTGAATAGTGTTTAATGGATTAAATGAACATTTTTCAAATTCTTTAAGATTCTACTTTAAATATGTAATTAACAATCATAGAAGCAATCGCAGGATTAGAATGAAAATAAAAGAAAATGCAGTAAAGTAAAAAGGAAAGAACACACCATGATTTTATACTGGTTCGGAGTTGCCCTGCATCCAGTCCCGCACTATTCCTTATACGAATTTCTTTTCAACTGGTAGATGCAAATACAATCTCGATTTCAAAGCTACGAGACATACCCTTCAGAATCCTGATCTCTGGGTAAAGTCATTTGATTTTCGGACTACAAGCACACCACCTAGATTTATAGGCTACTAAGCACACCCAATTGATTTTATGGACTACAATCACACCTACAAGTATAACAGTATGATTTGATAAAGTTTTACAAATTCGGATCTTTGATCTTGATTATAATTGATTCTATAACTCTTGAATAACACTTTGATCTTGATTTGAGTGAGAGAGATGAGAGAAATCAAAGAGTAGATGAAATATAATTAAACTAGTGATGATTGTATTTGATTCTGGTTGAGTTCGGTAGAGTTTGGGTATATTTTGAATTAGAAATCAAGAGAGAAAAAGAGGAGAAAAAATAAGAAAGTAGTAAATAAAAATTCATTTAGAAGTCTGGTATATATATAGGGAAACAATGGTCATGTCCATTCATAAAGAGACATGACAAAAATACAGTTCCATTCAAAATTTGAGCCTTGAAATTTATGGCTAGTATGTCGACATACTTGCAGACGATATGTCGACATATCTCTTTGTATTTTGAAAAATCACTTAATAAAAATTGTTTTGAAAATACTAAGCTTAGTAAATATTTTGAAACTTTGTACAAACATTTAAACATAGTTTATACATATTTTAATCAGAAAAATAATTTTGAAAGATTTTATAAGAATATTTAATACAATGTAAATAATATATATAAAATCAATACAACTATAAATTATTAAAGTATAAACAAAATTCAATACACACACACACACATATAAACTTAAAAATCACTAAAATAATATCTTTATAAGCATAAGATATTGAAAATCATTTTGAGAAACATTTTGAAAAGATTATTCTAAAACCAGGATATTTGAAAAACAATTTTAAACTTATTTGAAACAGAGAGAGAAAGAGAGATCAAGAAAGTGCTATCAAAGTTTTAACAAAAATTCTATGACTCCGTAACTTATCTGGAATATCTTAAAATCTAAATTCTTCAGTACTGACGAATCTTCAATTTCCAATTCTTGAAACTCTATATCAATATCTCAAATCTACTCTTGATACTGTACAGTGTTCTTAATCAACACCTGTCTAGTATCCTACACTATATATTATATATAACTTGACAAAACATTAAAATCTATATTTTATATAATGTCCTACAGCTGTTATCATCAAACCAATACCTAAGCTACTAACAATCTCCCCTTTTTAATGACGACAACTCTGTATATAAAATATAATATAACTCCCCCTGGGTTACAAAACTCCCCCTTAGTCTATGCATTGATTTTATATATTTCTTCCCTTTTGTCATCTGCAAAAATAACTAACGAAAACTATAACTTTAACCTTAACTCTTACTCTAATTCAAACTCTAACTCCCCCTAAATAAAATACAAATTGATATATATATATATATATATATAAGAATTATATATGATGATGAAAAAAAGTGATATGTAAAATTGGAAAATCATGAAATAATCAATCCAAATATTCATCCAATACAACAAAGTTAATGTGACACATCATTTAAACAAATCCTCACAAATCAAAATAATCAAATCCAACCTAAATCAAGTATTATTATTTATATATAATCAAACCTATTTAAACTAAACATTTCAAGGAACTTAAACCCACCCATCAGCGCCAAAGATTGGATCTGCTTTGATAGCATCCCAATCGTCTTAATCTTTGTTGATTGTGCACTATGGCTTGATGGTTGGTTCTTCCTTGCTCAAGGCATAAATCATCCACCGAATCGCATCAAAATACCTTTCTTGCTCCTTGATCATCTACATTTGACTTAATTCTAAGTGTCTCCAGTTTCTTAGGATGAAAGAAAGAATGTTCTTGAATGCTTCAAGAGCTTGTTCGAGTTTTCTGATTAGTTTTTGAATAGGAAAAGCCATTAATTTTTATTAGAGTTTTAGAACGAAAAGGAGTGAAGATAGAGACCGAAAATAATGAATTTCTTGAGTGAACAAATATATATAGGGGAAAAAAAGTTGTTTGAAATGAATCGATGTTTAGTAGTTATTAATTTTTAATTTTTAATTTTTTTTGAAATATGACCATTATATGTTGACATATATGGTTGGCATAAGTCGACATATGCACTATAATTTTCAAAACCACTTTATTTTACTTTTCGATTGTACTTGGCTTATACTATTATATTTGTATGACTTTCCAGAGAAAATTGACAATGTATAATAGTAAGAAATAGAATTTTCATTGATAATAAGGATGAGTACAAGAAATAAAAGAAAGATACATGAGATTTAACATAAACTTAAAACTAAAAAGTCCAAATACAAAGATAGCTTAAACAAACAACTAGAAAGATATGGATGAAGATGAAGAAGAACCACCAAGCTTCTGAACGATCTTTCCAAAGAATTTGTACATATTGTTGGAAATTGAGGTAAATCTCTTTGAAATTGATTGCTTAAGCTTCCTTTAGTTGTAAATGATCTCCTCTTGATTTTTTTAAAAGATCTTTGTTAGATGGATTAGGTGGCATATTATTACTTTCCAAGGAAATATCCTCCTCCCATTCCTATTTTTTCTCCTCGATTTTCATTTCCTCTCCTTCCTCTTCCTCTTCCTCATTTTCTCTTATTTCTTGCTCCTCTTTCCAAGCCAACCTTTGTTCCTTTTCCACAAGCGTTTCATAGGACTTGAAAAATGGTGAAATATGCATAAGTGAAATGTTGGCCTTGTCAAATATTATTCGAGGAATCGTTTCCTCTCCTTTAAGGTCAACACCAAAATAATTGAAAACACGAGCAAAAGACACACCATGAATTTTTTTCATATTTAGAGATTTTTTTAGGAAAAAGTTCATCCAAAATGACTTGAGACCAATTTATGCCGTATTGACCATAAATGGCGAAAAGAGCTTTGAAATTTTTTTGTGTCGGGTTATTATAATTACCCGTTCTAGGAATGATACTTTGTTGTAAAAGAAGGCTTAAATTTTTTTACTTTTGGATGAAAATTTTTGCTTTTAAATTCAAAATCATCATCACTTTCAAAAATGTCATGAATTACTTCACGATTTTGAAAATCACTTTGAAAAGTTGAAAGTTCCATTCCATTAGATTTGTATCTAAGAATGTGACCCAAAAGTTCATGATTTGTGTCCCTTTGACACTACTCGAAAATTCTCCTTCTCTTCCATCATAAAACTTTCCTTTTAAATTTTCGTAAAACATTTTCACCAATTTTGGGTAACAAACGAAATCATTTAAAGAAGCGTCAATTAAACCAAGAATTTCACTTTGCAAACAAAAATTGAAAAGATCATAAGTAGGAAAATCTTCAAAAATAGCAAATCTTTCGGAAAAATCTAAAAGATAAACTCAATATAGGTTTTCATGGCTTCTTGATCATTGAAAGGGTATTCTTTTATTTTCTTAGAAAGCCTTATGGTTGCTTAGTATTGCTTGGGGATGCTATTGAAGAGTAGTTTGAAGAGATAAGAGAGTTTATAATTTTTGAATTTGAAAAGGAAAGTGAAAAATAAATCGATAGAGATAGGGTAAATAAGTAGAGAATCAAAGGACATGTTCTCTAGCCAAAAGAAAAGTTTTTAGAACATAGGAGTTGGTGAAAAGGTGGAGGGAAATTCAAATTTTGAAATTGAAATTGAAATTCAAAATCTATATACATAAGTCGACATATGCAAGTAGGGTATGTCGTCATATATGTCAAAATTTTCAAAAATGATTTTTGTTTTAATTATATCCTATTTTATTATATATAACTATTTATATTTATTCTATTTACAAAAAATAATTTTAAAAATAATATTAAATATTTTATATTACTATTATATTATTGAAATAATAAAATATTTAAATTTAAAATATAATCACACAGTATTCAACCAATATTTTTAGTAATCTATAAGATATTTCTAACAACCAATAAAGTAATCCAAAAAAATTCAAGAAATTAAAACTTTTGATATATTAAAAGCGTATCTTTTTCTGATCCATTTCACCATTTTATTCTGAATTAAGTATTGCTGTGAAGCACATGTTAGCAATTTTTGTATCTGATTCATTATCACTTGAGGATGTGTCTGAATCGTTTAATGTTGCAGTATAGGCTCCTCTTCATTTTCTGGATGAATCAATGTTTGGTGTAGTTTTTATTTTATCACGATATAGACAGTTTCGTTTTAAGTGGCCAGGTTAATCGCAGTTATAACATCTAATTTCATTTTCGCCTCATAGATTTTTGTTATCATTTCTTTTAAAATTGTTCATCTTCCTATATTTTAGAAATTTTCAAAAATTCCTGTCATGAAAGAAATTTCTTCATCATCATCACTGTCTGAATCCAAATTATCCTTTATTGTATTAAAAGCTATAGATTTCTTCTCTACTGCTTTGCTTTCTCTCATGTCCTTCATTTGTGCTTTATAGGACATTAAATTGCCGATTAACTCTTCAATTTTTAGAGTGCTAATGTCATTAGCCTCTTCAATTGTGAGAGTCTTTTGATCCTGTTCAGGAGTAAGTGAATTAAGGATTTTTCTAACTTGATCTTCCTCAGAAAAACTTTTACCCAGTGCAATAAGTAAGTGTTTATATCTTGGAATCTATTATACATATCAGGTATAAACTCATTTGGACTTATTTTGAATAATCGGAACTGGTTTGTTAATATGGAAATTTTTGTCTGTTTAACCTTACTTGTGCCTTCATGTGTAACTGGCAAAGTTCTCCAAATTTCAAATGCATACTTATATATAGATACTTTATTAAATTCATTTCTATCTAATGAGCAAAATAATATATTCACAGCCTTAGATTTACAACTGCTTTTTGCCAGCAGTCCACTGTGCAAAATTAGTCTTGGGTTCAGTGTACTCAGTTTGTGTGATATTCCAAATTTCTAAGCCAACTGATTGTAAATAAATTTTTATTATACATGACCAAGATGTGTAATTACTACCATTAAAAAGCGGAGGTCTAGCAGTAGATTGTCCTTCGACAAATGAGTTACTAAAAAGTGTATTAACAATGTTACTGAGAGTACTATTACCAGTGTTGGTAGCCATTTAAACTTTTTCAAAAATCAGACGATGAATACTTTGAAAACCAATGCTCTAATACCAAATGTGAGTTAGTGGAATGTGGATCTTAAGGCTAAGTTAATACTAGAGAGGGGTGAATAATGTTTAATGGATTATATGAATATTTTTCAAATTCTTTAAGATTTTACTTTGAATGATGTAATTAACAATCACAGAAGCAATCATAGAATCAGAATGTAGTTAAAAGTAAATGCAGTAAAAGTAAAAAGGAAAAAACGCACTAGGATTTTATACTGGTTCGTAGTTACCCAACATCCAATCCCGCACAATTCCTTGTGCAGATTTCTTTTCAACGAGTAAATGCAAATACAATCTCGATTTCAAGCTACGAGATAGGCCCTCCAGAATCCCGACATCTGGGTAGAGTCGCTTGATTTCTGGGCTACAAGTATACCCACTAGATTTACGGGCTATTAAGTATACCTAACTGATTTTTCGGGCTACAATCATACCCATAAGTATAGCAGTATGATTTGATAGACTTTTACATACTCAGATCTTTGATCTTGATTACAATTGATCCTATACCTCATGAATAGCACTTTGATCTTGATTTGTGTGAAAGAGATGAGAGAAATTGGAGAGTAGATGAAATAGAATTAAACTAGTGATGATTGAATTTGATTCTGGTTGAATTTCAGCAGAGTTTGGGTATATTTTGATTTAGAAATCAAGAGAGTGAAAAGAGAAGAGAAAAATAATAAAGTAGTTAATAAAATTCGTTTGGAAGTCTGGTATATATAGGGAAATAACGGTCATGTCCATTCACGAAGAGATAGGATTCAACGGTATTCGTGATGCACTGGAAAATACAAAAGTATCTAAATTTATTTATAATTATTTTAGAATTATGGACTAAGCCATAGTTTGGAGAAATAATTATTTGAGTATATGATTATGAACGTTATGGTACTAGTGAATTATATCTCAAAAAATAAAGGGCAAAGCACCCATTCAATGGAAGGAACATAGGAGTTGATGAACTCTGCGCATTGATACATATAGATGTATGTAATTTGTATGTCTACTAATACCAAACGATTCCACGTATTTTGTTGTATTCACCAATGATTTATTACAAACATGAACATATGTGTATGATACACATATGGTATGTTAATGGTGAGATCATAAAATATAAATCAGGATAAATGAAATAACGTGCAATAGAAAATAAAATTGATTCAGTTTAATTGAATATGTGAGTATATTTGGAAGAGCTCCAAACATACCTAAAATGAATAAAGATTCGATCTCAAAAGTCACTCCTCCTTATGATATATAATAATGTATCGATAAGGATTAATCGAACTTTGTTGAACAAAGTACAATTAATAATGAGTGATGTTGAGTTTACTTCTTTCTATAAGGTTGTATGCTTAAGAGTAGTACACAAGATTAAAATTAATTTCATGTAAAGTGGTTTAACAAATCATACAAGACAAGGGTTTATAAGAAACCCTAGCATATTCTAGGTCAAGGAGTTAGAAGGTTGTACAAGACAAAAGAGTACACGTAATAGTTGTTCATGAGGGATCTTATATAAATCGCCATAAAAGGAGTTTGGGAACGACCATCATTGGATGACCATTTATGTTTTGAATGTAAGTATCATAAACTAAAACCAAATCAGTTTTATATATAAGGCAATTCATAAAGTGTTTATAAATGTCTATTTTATTGCACTGAGAAATAAATATTATTTTAAGAAATACCTACTTCATAGCAAAGGATTTTTTTAGAAACTATTGATAGTAATGGATTTAGATATGATCCAAGGATAACACTAATTACGAGGGATGAAATGAAGTTGACCAAACCTAAAATAAACACAACATATTAGAATGTCTAATAAGTATTCTTGTACATTGAATAGAAATTATGAGTATTTCATCAATGTTAAGAATAGATAATCCTTAGTAGTCGATTAAATGACTAAGAGTATTTACTCTACGATATGGTATGATGTACAAATCTGAAATGGATTTCAAGTACATTATCAAAATATGATTTTGATAGATGTACCCAAAGGGGTATGATCCATCGGTCTTGAATATTATTCAAGAGCAAGACTTATGGAGTTGGAATATAGTAATTAACGTTGATAAGAATAACATCATAAATTTCACTTATTAAAATTAGCATAGTAGCTTTGTTGTGCAACATGTTTAAGTTAATTTGGATTTACTCATAAAATTATTGCCTGGTACGACTTTATGTTTTGGTACATATGTGTTGAAATGGAAATTCTAAATAATGATTTAGAATCAATTGTTTGCACATAACAACCAAAGTATCTCAAAGTTAGTGGGAGCAATAACGTGTTTGTGGGTTTTTGATATAATCTAAGAAATGGTACAAAATTATCATTCTATAAGCATCGGAATTAATTAAGTATTTTGATAAGAAATATCGAATAGTTTGATTTTCAGTCAAAATATTGAGGAAGCATGTGTCCATAAAAAAAACACTAAAAGGTACCTAAATATTTCTAGATTATAAGTAAACAACATACTATTGATTATTAACGATATGCTTATGTTAAAATCATTAATAGTTTAGTTATTAAATACCGTATATTGGATTTGTAAATTGTATATTTTATATTTAGTATAAAGGATGCTGAGAATGTCCTAAATGTTATGCAAAGACGACTTGTTAAAATATTCAGTAGGAAACATGTAAGATGGATTTCTTATGCTTTAGCAATATGAATTATTATACATGTTGTATTTTCTACAATATCGTAATTTGCTTATGTATTTGATGCATGAAGCAAATATCAAATCCAAATTAAGATCACTAAATAGTAGTTTAGGGTATTCTCGAATATTTACAAAATACTAAAGAACCGTTTATAGAAACAACGGACTCCTTATGAATGAGTTACAAACTCAAAATTCATGAGTGATATTGAGTATAATATGTCAATATTAAATTTGGGTTCAAACTTTAGTTAAAGAGCTTTAAGTTGGAAATGTTCCAAACAAGAAATTGTGGCTAGTTCAACAAAAGGCAAAGTACATCGCCTTGAATAACGCCATAATAAATCCATTATATAAAATAATAATGCACAAAGTTATAACCAAACCGGGGGTGATTTAAAGTATTAAGAACACTACATCATTATTATATGATAACAATATAGTAATAAAAGCTCATTAGAAATTGAGAAATATACTTCGAAGGGTTTCACGTAATAAAGGCAGTTTATCAACATCAAAGAGAGTTAATTGATAGAGTAGATAACTAAAACAACATAGAAAATCCATTCCTGAAGGGTCTAACATGATCAGTCCTAGTAAAATTGATTGAAAGGATAGAATAAAGATTCCACAATTGGCCCCAATTGTAAGTGGGAGATTGATGGAGTTAAGGGTATACTCTAGGAGCAATTATGTAATTTGTTACATATATCTAACTCGATAATCAATCTTGTTAAAAATAAAGGTGTATTCTTTCTATTGTATACTTGGTATAATGTGTATTAATTAATTTCACTAAAGTATTTTAATAGAAAATCCATAAATGGTATGTTTTTGTAATAGTAGTTATAAAGCGTTGTAACCGTGAGTAATTTATCACAATGAAATTAAACATACAGTTTCAAATATTTGTAGTTAAGATATATTGAGAATAGATATCAATACATTCCTTGAGACTAGAGTACGTAACGCTCTCAAATGTTGGGTAGCGTATTACTCATGACCATTGGGACACCAATAGGTTACGTACTAATAGTTATTAGATAATTATGAAATGATTCGCTTGATAGTTTTCGGTTGGTTAATATAATTAAAGTCAAACAGAAAATATTGATGTGATAAAATTACACATTTCTTCCAACTAGAGAATAATGTTGACCTTCACTATGGAAGCTGCACTTTGATTATAGTTAAATTATGGCACATCATCCATTGAACGACTAATGTTGGGTCAAGTGGAAGCATTAGAAGTGAAATACTATTCAATAGAAGATTTGTCTCCTCGGTTATATGAGGTTATGTACCATCCCTAATTTTAGTTTAACATTATTTAGGAAATTTAATTAGATAGATTAAATAGAATAATGTAGCGGGACATGGAGATGAGATTTGATAATTAATTGGGTTAGGCCTTAACTAATTAACTAATAAGATTATTTTAAAATATAACACATAAAAGAATATATGAGGAGGGAAAAACAAGAATAGATCCACATTTTATCCCTTAAACCTTCACCCTCTCATACATTCTCACTTACAATCATAAAAAATAAAAACAATAACCAAGAGGCTGGCCATTTCTAAGGGGGTGAAGGGAACGAAATCAAAGGGGAAACCAAGGGATTCAAAATCTTCATCAAATCTCAACTCCATCATTCATTTTAAGGTGAATAATGAGTGAACCATCTCTTTTATCTTTGTGTTAGATTCGGCGATGGGTAATACCCGAAATTATTTTGATTGTTTTGCCCTATTATGGATGTATTATCATTGTTTGGATAGAATAATGATTTATGTAAATTTTTATGAAATTATTTGAATGGGTTTTAAGGGTAAAACATAAGTTTTTAATCTGCAATTTATTTAATTTTCTGATCTGTTGAGTAAAACATTATTTTGGAGATGATTTTTTAATTTCATAATTATCCAAGCTAAGATGAATATTTTATGAATTTTCTAAGGAGGAAATAGTTTTTATTTTGTGTTTTAATTATTAAAAATGATAGTTTTGGTCCTGAAATTTTGATAGATGAAAGAATATGTTAATTCTGAATTTCTGTGATTTTCCCAAGTGCTTATAAATTACTATAAATTTATTTTGCTAGAAAGAATATAAATCAATAATTAACTAAGAATATTAATTAATTAGATGGGTAAATAATTTTGGGAAGGTAAATATGATTTTAGTAAATTCTGAAAAGAAATTGTAAAGGTTTATTCCCATTCAATAATATTTTTGACCAACAATTGTTGTAGATAAAAATAAATTGCTTGAAAAAGGAAGAAAACAGTTTTTATGTTAATTACAACAATGCCACTGATATGTGGCACCCTCGTAACATCCACCATCGACAATAGGCGACATTATAAGGAAGGGCGGCAATGTAATGAGGGGAGGCATCGACATGAACAATGCATGAGATACTTACGCCGTAAGTATGTGATGCATTGGATCATGCATATGGCATCAAAATTATGGGAACAACGCATCTTGTGGCAATAGGAGTCATCGATGGCGCAAGTCATCAATTTCAACACTATATGTTTTACGGCGTGACAGTCGAGTACAATGTTTTCACCATTACTTTAACAATGTCGTAAGTTACTGTTTTGACTTAAAGTAATAATGTCGTTGCTTATCATCGTTGGCATCCTTTTTTCCGACAACCTTGCCATGAGGTATTGACGTTACATTTCTTTTAGGTTGCCACTAAGGCTTTATAGGCTGAGATGGCATGCTTTATACGAATTTTAAGCTATGTTTTAAAAGGTGTGATTTCCATATCATATGTATGTCGACAACCTCATTTTTGACATAAAGTTTTACACTTAAAAGAATTTAAGTTTTTGTTTTCTAACCTTGATAGAGGTTCGACATTATATAGTGCGGCATGAATGCTGCGTATTTCTATATTAACGGCAGTGAGCCATAAGTTTTATTTGACATTGTTCATTGGGGATACCAATATAGATTAACTTCGACATGCTATATGCTTTAGAAATTTGACGTTGTTCATTTGGGATACCAATGTATGTCATATTGACAACATTGTTTTATAAATCAATATTAATCATTGAAGATACTAATATATTTCATTTTAAAATCTTGACATAGATCATTGGGGATACTAAGGCATATCATTTTGTGATGTTATAAGTTCAAGGGGTATGAACTTAATTGAGGACACCAATAGACATAAGTTGAATATTTGGGTTAAACATGAATTAAGTTGATATGTGATGGGTTCACAGTTATCCTAGGAAAACTATAAGTCACATCATGTCGGTGATGGATAGTCTCTATATGGTTAATGAATGGTTCATAGTCATTCTAAGAAATAATGAGATATGGGATGGATAGTCCACATCATTTTAAATAAATGAATTATGTGAGGTGAATAGTTCATATAATTTTGATAGTAAAACTATGAGTGATGGGTAGTCTATATAGGAGGGGATAGATGATCCATAAAAACATTTACATGTGAGATGGGTAGTCCAGATAAATATAAGATGGATAGTCATTTGAAATTAAGATAGATAGTCAGATGAGAAATTAAGATGGATAGTCAAACGAAATTAAGATGGATAGTCTAATAAATTCGGATGGGTAGTCCAGTATATGTTGCATGACTGGAAATGCTTATTGTCTATGTTTTAATAATTATGGATGCAGGAGCACAGTATATGGTTAATGTGTTTTGGTTAAGATACTAGTGAGGTGAAACCGGCGTGGTCTCACTAGATATCTATTTTTGGTTCAAGATGGTAGGTTATTATTCATACCAGACTGTTTGTCTAATCTAAAATTTTGGCTTTTCCCCTTAAACTCTCGGATGTTTATTTGAGTAGATCGGAAGTAAAGGATTTCAAGTTTCTAGTTAGAAGAATAAGCTTTCGGAGATGTGTAGGAGGCAATCTAGCTATATTAGGAGTTTCTATTTATCCGCTTTGTACTTTCCTTTTGTCTGAATGGATGTAATGGAAAGTTGTATAATTGCCAAGTATTAGACTCTAATCAGCCAAGGGGGCATCTTCATATGTCGACCTTGGAGTATTTTTTTATAATCATACTTTCTCTGAATATGGGATTGTGTAACGACTCGGGTTTTGCCCGCTCGAAAATCAACATCCGTACTTCACATTGTACTAGAATGTCGCAGATTCGACCGTTCAAATCCGATTCGCCGGAGCATAACACAATTAAGTAAATAACACAGCGGAAAAAAAATGAATAATACATTGATATATAATATCCGATACAACAGAGTGATACAATGAATATCAATATACATCAGAGATATGATACAACAAATAGCAGCGGAAAAGAAAAGATAACAACAGCAGCGGAACAATATCAATAGAAATGATAACTCCAAAATGATCTTCAGACAAGAATGAATCCACAACTCCAAGATAAGCAACTCCGATGAATGAACTAGCTCCAGATAATCTACTAAACCTGAATATCTGAAAAGAAACCCAACTCTAGACTGCTCGTGTGGAAAATTATGAGCACCCAGAGTTTAGGAAGGGAACAATAAACTCCGGATCAGTCATGGGACTGGTGTGAGCAACAAAAACAGTTTATCTTTAAACAAACACAAAAGGTTTTACACATTGAAATCCGCAATGCTTTTGGAAAATGAAACTACCATAAGACCTCCCACCACACACACAATGCAAACGCAGACTTGGAGGAGATTTCTTCTTATGATAGTCAAACATGCTTACTACGCAAATCATTGGATTATTATTAATAGTGCATAGTGGAAAACAATTTGAAAGTATAATATTAATCTTAGCCAGCATAGGTACCATTATACTATGCCTACTATAGCTACCATATTAGATGGTAGGTTCTACAACTAAAACCGTACAAATTCCGTATTGGAGAAATGGATTTCCAACAAATGGTCAGGCTAAGGAACTTCCTTCCGTCGCATGGGATCGCCTCTGGCGGGACGTCCCGAGAGACAAACTTCTCTCTGCCAACAAAGCCGGGTTACCCCTGTAACAGGTAACTCACGAATATATCATCACCCGGTCCTTTGGGACCTTTATCCGAGGCCTCGATAACCAACATCACACATAATAAATAAGTGTATCCACATGAGTAAGTATCAGGGCTCCATACCATAATACCACCCTTTTCCAGAAGGAAATGACATACCCTAAAGGGCGCGACCCTCATAACCTTGCCGCAACGATCCTGTTTCGACCATTTCCGGGTTGTGAGGCCCTGATGAAGTCTCGTCCACAAAGCTACACTTTTTCAAAAAGCCACGCTTTGGGTCAACAGATGATCAACCTATGATCACAAAGATAAATGATCAAACAAATGATCATATCACAAATGATCAAACACTGATCATCACACAGCAACACTCAGCATGCCACATTACCAAATTGGGATATATCGCTGATAACCTCCAACTACATAACCTCAGAGCTCGTACGTCTCAGAGAAGGGTGTTAAGCTAAGAGAATAAATTCTCCGCCACCAACAGAAATGTATTTGAAAGAAATCGGCTTTACAACTCAAAGTGTAATGTCAGACATGTATCCATACAAGTCTGTTCCGGGTTCGAACAGAACCGAAGGCACTTCTCATGAAGCCCTTGCAATTCCGGATAATTTCCAATCACGTCCGGACTTCCCATCACAAAGGGTGCTAAAATCTCTATACCGGGGACCAGTCGATGCAGAGACATTCGACGAGTTGTCCTTTCGTTTTCGAAAATATTTGGTCTTCACCACTGGTCTTCAAATGCTATCCATATACGACGTATCAGTATTCGGAACGGGTTATATGACACAAAGGTCCTCTCCCGGCTAAACCGAATAATGAGCGCAATCTTTAAAAACATATGGATATTGGGATTTCAATTAAGTCACAACTTATTACCCAAACTTTTCTTTCAAATGGTTTAACAAATTACCATTTCAAATCTTTTAAAACAAAAAGATTCATTTTAACAAGCTTCAACGGTTTAACAATTTCCACACTTTAATCTTTTAAACAAAAGATTCATTCATAGATGTTTCCAAATTAATTTCCCTTTCAATTTGATTAACTCGTTAAATCTCTAAAACAAAGATTTAACTTATAGCTTTCAAAACAATTCAATTTCAATGGTTTAAACAAATCATCATTTTAAATCTGTTAAAAATAACCAGATTTTATTCATAGCTTTCAAAAAGAATTCATTCATAACTTAGAAAACCATTTTCAATTCAATATTGAAATTCCTTTAATTAAACCGGAATTTCTTTTCTTATCTGAAAACTTTTATTCTTTTGAAACAACAGTTTTCATTTTGGAAATCTGATTCATTTATACGAGTTAAGGTTCTTGGGTTAAATCCAAATTCTCAAAATTTTACTTTTAAAATGGTTTAACTTCATACAACACATTTATATCATCTTTACTCCCTAGTTTCAAATCATAGGATTCAATTTCAAACTTGAATTCAAATTTAAATCAAATTATTTAAATTTTCAAAACTCGATTAAGTTATTCAAAATAACTTTTATCTTTGAAATTCTATTTCAAAACCTTTTCACTTTAAACCCCAAATTTCTAATTTCAAAATCAATTGAAATTAAAATTTCAATTTCAACAACATCAAATTTAAATTATCTGTGACTTAACCGATTTCCACGTGAAATCCATATTTGTGTGTGTATAAGTGTAGTCCAGGGGTTTCACACAAAAGTGCAACATCAATCATCACAGATCAAATACAGAAATATGGTTGATAAACGATATAAACTATATCGCTTATCTTTTATGCACAGATCACAGATATATATAAATTTCAAATAAATAAACTGCAGTAAAGATTACACACAAATCAGAATATATCACAAAGCATCACAGATCAGGAAATATCAAACAATTCAATCATCCAATCAAATCCAAATATTCATAAGTAAGGTCAGTTAATTATCTGATTTATTCAAATTAGATTAATTACTTATGAATTCCTAATCCGGGTTAATTTACATTAATAAATTACAAATCATTTTGATTGATTTTTCTTTAATCATTTATTAATTTACCATTAATAATAAATAAATTAACCTTTAATTATAATTCATCAACCTTTAATTATTAAATAATTAACCTTTAATTATTTAATTCACCATTTAATTAATTATTTTTAATTAATTTAATTAATTATTCCTCAATTAATTATCATTCCTTAATCATCTTCATTAATTTATTAACCTTTAATTAATAAATTATCCTTAATTAATCACATTAACTAATTAGCCATTAATTAATTATGGTTTAATCACTTGAGTAATCAACCTTCATTTAAAATTTACTTAATTACTTAACTTTTATTTATCAAAACAATTTAAACTTTTAACTTTATTAATTTTCAAATCAAACTCCAATTCATCTTGAATTTTGTTTGCATCTTGATTTACCACTCAGCTGAAACCTGGTTTTAAATTTTTAAATTTAGTTTTAGATTTTCTGGAAAACAGGTTCAGCTTGAAAGTCTGGAACAATTTGACCCAAGCCCAGACTCGATTTGCTTCGCGTCTCTTACTCGATTTACTCGAGTACCACTTCGGGTAAAACCCACTGGAACGCTGCTTCTACCCAAACAACATCACCAGGCTACACTTCAGACTCGTGCACGTGCACGTCTGCCGGAGCCACCTCCGATCTTCGCCACACCCTCCAACATTTCACCCTCCATCACCGCAACACACTTCGACCCCCCAAATCATCAAAAACCCTCATAAATCAAAATGGAGCTTCCATCCTCAACCTGGAACTTCATCACCGAAGTCACCCAAACCTGAAACGTTGCCGTTCGCCCAACCTCGACCACCAGAGAATTCAAAACTTCGGCCACGAACTCGTCACCTTCCATACTATCATCCCACAAACCCATGTGCAACTCGATGCACGCGCGAAACCCCAGCGACCCCTTTTCCAACCTCGTCCAAACACCTTCCTTAAACCCTAGATCCAACTCGTCCACCACCCACGATGAACCGGAATTCATTCGAGCATTTTTCCTAAACTACTCTACCCCCCAGCAAGCTCCATCCACGATCGCGAAGCTTGATTTCTGGTTGATCATCAAGAATTTGCGAAAAACGTGTTTCAGTTCAACTCCCAAATGCTCGACAATTACACCCTTATAAATGATGAAATGAATTTCTAAATTCCTATTTTTGAATTACGAATAAGTTCATATGATCAAAGTTTGAAAATTTCAAAATCAAAACTTCGACTTGGATTCACTTATCACTGATATTCCTGGTTTCCAGCAACCCTGCTCATCTAATTTACTTAATAATATATATTTTGTTCGAAAATGATGTTATAATGATGCAAACATTTTTTTTTATTAAAGACCATAGCTTGCATTCAATTGAATATGAGGATATGAATTTATGTATAGATTTTTTTGGGTTCTGTTATTCTTAGACAGAGGAGATGAATATGCACAGAAGCTCATATCTACATAGGCATCTAATATGTACAACATGCAACCACAGCCAATATTCAAATAAACATGTTCACACCATATTCATGTTTCAATCATCTATCTCATCAAATTAAAATATAACTATATTAAAGTCAAAATGGTAAGGGTTGCTCACCTGGAGTTGAAGTAGAGAACTGAAAGCTTGAAACTGGAAAGAAATTTGATCAACTGGAAGATGATTTCGATATCTTGAACTAAATGTTTGCTGAGATGATCCTTAACTTGATTTCAGTTTGATAATTGAATACTTGCTTGAGATGATCTTTTGCAACTGATCTAGATTTTATTTTGGTTACTTTGTATTGAATTTCTTTTGAATCTGAAGCCTGTTGTAGAGATTCCAGGGCTGAAAATTCTCTGGTTTGGTTTGATATATATATTGTTGTTTTGTTTACTTCAGATTTCTTTTTTTCTTTTACTTAGTTTTGAAGATGGATGAATTGAAATTGAGGAAGGCTGATATAGAAGAAGCTTACAGGGATGTGGTTTGTACAGGGTGATATAAATGGGTTTGTACAACAGGTAGAGATTTGCTTTCTTAGTTATTTCGGCTGATATCTTGCTTGATGTACTAGGGGTATGGCATTAATTGCCAAGTACTTGTTGTTCCCTTATGATATTTACGTTTCTTTTCTTCTTACCTACTCTTGGTTTAATTCGGCTGAGATGTTGTTAGTTGGTACATTGGTACTTAGTGGTATTTCTTCTTTTCTCAGCCTTATACTTATTCATATTTTATTTTGTTTGTTGTTTATATGCGAATTTATTCTATTTGCTATGCTTTTGTTTATGTCATACTTCATTAATCTTACATTATTAAATACTTAATTTTCTTAAAATTATTTCAAACTTGTGTACATTTTTATAAGATTTATTTTATATTTACAATCATAGTTTTCCCAAGTACATACATATAAACAATTTCTATACATATTAAAAACCCATTTGTAAAGATATTTTATTTTCTTTAAATCTTATTGTTTTGTAATATAAATAAATTCCTATTTTTAAATTCGATGTTAGGATTTATTCTAATATTATTATTATCGTATTCACTCGTATATGCCCAAATACATATATACACATATACATAATATTTTAATTTTAAATGATTTATACAGAATATACTTGAATCCGGGGAAACTCGCATCACCTAATCAATTTTCTAATTAGATTTAATTCAAAAATTAATTTAATTATCAATTTAAATAAAATTAAATTTCGGGGTCGTTACAGATTGCAAATATGATTATGTATAAACATGAAATGTTACTTTTGAAATGAAATGTGAAAGTTGTCATTAAATTGTTTTTTTAAATTTTATATATTCATGTGCTTCTAATTATTGATATGATTAACATAGCCGCATTTTGTCATAGAAAATTAATTACTATGGATGACTGCAACATCCATAGCGCTTAGTTTCGAGCCTCAAAATGGGCGATGTTACAATTTCATATCAGAGCATAGGTTTATGTAAAACTTAAAAGATTTTTGAAAACATAGTCCTAATGAATAAGAGAATAAGATCGGGGTTTGAGATAATGTTATAGTAACGTACTTGTGTTTGCTGTATATAAGTGTGTATTCTTCCCTCTCTCTTAGACCATTCATCTATATCTTATTAAGGTTTGTATGTGGAATACGAGAAAGCAAGATATGGAAGCAGGAAATGAAAGAGTGAATCTTGTTGGAGGAAGCACTACTACCAATGGAAATGTTTGACCCAATACCAGAAGGAACCAAGGTCGAAAGGCAAATGCTAATCAAAATGGAAATGCTAATGTAGTTTTTGGAACCCCACCAATAGATATAGGGACTATGTATTAGTTCTTTGTCAACATGATGCAAGCTAGAGCTGCTGTCGGTTTGGTAGGAGGGAATATTGCTAATGCGGTAGGAGCGAATCCCGTGGTGCCGGTTGGAAATAACTATGCCAAGTTGAATCATGGTTATACTAATCTTGGAGGAAAGCCTTTTCTTGGAACTGAGGTTGCTATTGAAGTGCAAAACTGGTTATTGCATTATGAGAGGATTTTTGGTAATCTAGGGTTTAATGATGATTAGAAGAAGAGGTTGGCATCAAGGTAGTTGCAAGGAGCTGCTTTGTACTGGTGGAATGGAGTGACTGTTGGCATGCCAGAAGAGGAATTGACTTAGGCTGAATTTCAAAGGAGATTCGAGGAAAGTTTTTTGTTTGAAGTAACTAAATTAACCTTGCTTAGGAAGTTTATGGAATTAGAGCAAGGAGAGATGTTCGTACTGGAGTATGCTACCAAGTATGATGAGCTATCCAAATATGGATATGCCACCATTGATACTGTGATTAGGAGAAATGAGAAGTTTATTTGGAGCTTCAAACCAGAGATTGTTAAGTCTACTATGCCACATCTTTGAGATCCGAGTACTGTAATGGTGGAAATGGCTGTAAGGAATGTGGAGATGCTTGCGACTTTTGGGAATGAAAAGTTGGTGGAAACCCAGAGTTCACAAAATAAGAAGAGGAAGTTCTTCAAGAAGAAGGGAGCTTAGAAGGGTGGAGCCACCAAGAATGGGAAAGCTGATATTATCTATTATAAGTGTGACAAGAAGGGGCACTATCTAATGAGTGTCGATCGGGTGAAGACAATAAGATTGTTTGAAGGCAGAATGTGTAGTGCTTTAATTGTGACCAAGTGGGGCATTTCAAGAACAAATGTCTAAAAGTGGCCATGGAAAATAATGGAAAGGTGTTTGCTTTGGAGCTGTCTTCATCAAGACCGACTGCTGTTGAGAAAGGAAAGTCTATGATGGAAGGTACGCTTTTGATTCATAGCATACCAGTTAGAGGATTGTTTGATATTGGATCATCGCATTCATTTATCTCCCAGTGTTCAGTAGATAAGTTAATTTAGAACCATTATATCTTTTTACTTCCTTAAGGGTAGCGAGTCCAATAGGAAGGTATGCAACTCTTAGGATAAGATGTGACCATTAAGAGTTAGAGTTGTTAGGTTATACTTTTGCCTATAGTTTATTTGTATTTTATTTTATGGGCTTTGGGATCATTTTGGGTATGGATTGGTTGAGCAAATATGATTCTAGGATATTTTTCTAGGATAGGAAAATATTATTGAGACACTCTGATGGTAGTGGCCGAATCATATGCTTAGTTGACGATTCAAGTTCAGAAGTTAATGATTTATTGGGTGCCCCAGAAGAAGAAGACGAGCTAAATCAGGTTTTAGTTGTAAGAAAATTCGCAGATGTTTTTAATCCGTTTACAGGACTACCACCGAAATGAGTTATTGAGTTTTAAATAAATCTTGTACCTGGAGCTGAACCCGTTAGTAGACCACCTAGTAGAATTACACCTACTAAGATAAAGGAGTTAAAAGTATGGCTAGTGGATTTAGAAGGAAAGAGTTTTATTAGACCAAGTAGATCGCTTTGCGGCCGTGGTGTTCATGAAGAAACCGGACAGGTTGTTGAGATTGTGTATTGATTATCGTAAGTTGAATGAGAAGACGATAAAGAATAGAGATCTTTTATTGAGAATCGATGATTTGTTTAACCAACTGAGTAGAGCCAAAGTATTTTTCCAGTTGGATTTGGTGACACGGTTCCATTAACTGAGGATAGCAGAGGAAAGTATTCCATTTATGATGTTTCAAACAAGATATGGTTCATATGAGTGGCTAGTGATGACATTTGGATTGACTAATGCGTCTACTTTCTTTGTGGACCTGATGAACTGGATTTTTCGAGAGCACTTGGATAGATTCGTGTTGGTATTCATTGATGATATTTTGATATATTCTAAGGATGAAAGAGGTCATGAGATTCATCTTAGAAAAGTCTTGAGACCTTAAGGGAGCATCAATTGAAGGTGAAGTTTTTAAGTGTTATTTCTAGAAGAGAGAAGTGAAGTTTCTTTGTCATATCAGAGAAAAGGTTGTCAGTGGATCCAGCTAAGATTAAAGATATTAATAATTGGAAGAGACCCAAAATTGGTGACCGAGATAAGAAATTTTCTTGGATTAGCTAACTATTACTGGAGATTTATCTAGGATTTCTTGCAGATAGCAGCACCCCTGACTAAACTAACGAGGAAGGATGTAAAGTTTATTTGGTTCGATAAATGTTTGGAAGCATTCCTTAAGTTAAAGTAGTTATTGACCAATGTGCCCTTTTTCATTGTTTCGGATGGGAATCAGGATCTAGTGGTGTATATTGATGCATGTGGAATAGGTTTAAGAGTTGTGTTGATGCAAAGAGGTAAATTAATCGCCTATGCTTCTCAACAACTTAGATCATATGTAGTTAGATATCCGACTCATGATTTGAAGTTGGTAGCGATGATTTTTGCATTGAAAGTATGGAGACACTACCTCTTAGGAGAAAGATTTGAGTTATATACTGATTATAAGTCTTTGAGGTAGTTATTCTCTCAAAAAGTGTTGAATATGAGACAGCAGAGATGGTTGGAGTTTTTAGCAGCTTATGATTTTGGTATTGAGTACGCACTAGGTAAAAGAAACAAAGTGGTGGATGCACTTAGAAGAAAACATCAGAATGTGATGTTAGCTATGTGGGAAGAATAGAAGGATTTAGAGGCATTGACTACTTGTAGGGCGAAGTTAACATCGACTGCTAGTTCTGGTCAAAGTACTGCCATGTTTCTTGCTTAGAAGTTCGATCAATATTGATCGAAAGGATCGCTTCTAAGCAAAGGGATGATCCATTACTAGCCGAAAGGATTAGAAGATTGGAAAGTGGAACTGAAATTAAAGATTTAAAAGATTTTAGTCTTGATCTGGGAGGAAGATTAAGGAAGAAGGGATGGTTATGTGTTCTAGATATTGGTGACCTAAAGAAGGAATTTCTTAGGAAGTGTCGTCGGTTGAAGTTTACTATACATCCTGGGGGAACTAAGATGTATAAGGATATGAAAAGAAATTTCTTCTAAGAAGGTATGAAAAGAAATGTTGGCTTACGGGTGAAGCAATGTGTGATTTTCCAGCAAGTAAAAACCGAATATCAGAAGCCAAGTGGGTTGCTTCAGCTTTTAGATATACCAGTTTGGAAATGGGATTCTATATCCATGGATCTTATTGACGAGTTGCCAAGGCCAAGTAGGGGAAATGAGAGTATTTGGATTATAGTGGATAGACTGACCAAGAGTGCACATGTAACAACCCACACCATAATGGGCCTAAATTTCGACAAAAATCAAAATCTAAGTGAACCAAAGCATAGATCGTTGGATTTGGTACCTGAAAATAAGCATGAGCATTATCAGAGATTGATAGAAATCTAAACTCACAGTAGAAATAATATTAGGATAAGAATACTAACTATGACTACTACCTTGGAACTAACGGTATACCTCGGATAGCTGATTGTCACATCAGCATAGAGAAAGAAGACTTCTCCAATGGCAAAGCATATCAAGCTCCAGTGACATGTTCCTCTAAATCTATCATGTGGGTCGTAATGAGGAGGGGGTTAGAACAATGTTCTGGTGACTGAAAAAAATATAAACTGTCCATAACATAAATTTATGCCGATTGGTTTCCATTTAGTTGTTATGTCTATTAAGGTTAGCAATTCTAATCTAGTCTTGCATTGCACACACGATTACTTACTTAACCTTTTCCAGGTATGAAATACTAATGAAGCCATATCAACCACCCAATACTTCCAAGCCCATTTGCCACTTAATACTTCTAAATATGAAGCGGGCTTCTATAATACTTTTTAAAAGAGAAATAGGTAGATTCTGCCATTTAAAACCTTAATCAAGGTAGACCCCATCATTTAAGACCCATTCCTAAGGTCGTTTCCTAACAATGTTGTCAATGGTTGGTGAGTTCTAGCTACAAAACATCTAACCACTATTTAAGGCTTGTGACATTTAATGTTCAACTATTACAATATCTATCGCCGATAGAATTATAGCCATGTAATAAAAAAATACCCAAGACATTTAATGCCTTTTATTAGAAAATAGGCAGACTCTGGTCATTTAAGACCTTAACTAAGGCAGACCCCATCATTTAAGACCTATCCCCAAGGCGTGCTCCTAAATGGTACTATTATTATTACAGCCTTAGAAATGTAAGAGACTGTACCTAAGCCACTTAATATTTCCAAGTAAAAAATAGGCAGACCCCGTCATTTAAGATCTATTTTCGAAAGCATGCTCCTCAATGGTACTATCTAGCTATCACTTCTTGGAAATCCCATTGGGCTACTTAATACTTCTTTTATAGGAAAGAGGAGGTCCCTACAGTCACTTAAGACCCCAAACCTAAAGCGAACCCTTCTTGAGATATCCACTATCACTCTTAATTATAAATATGGCATCCCATTAGGCAACTTCTTTCGATAGGGAGGCAGATCCTTCATCCACTTAAGACCTCAATACTAAAATAAACCCCTTTTAGAGACATCCTTATTTATTTATTTGGAATCTCACTAGGTTACTTAATACTTCCATTTAGGAGAGAGATGGACCCTTCAGCCACTTAAGATCTCAAACCAGAAGCGAACCCATATGGAGATATCCCTCATCGCTCCTAATTCCATATTTGAACAATTTAATACTTTCCAATTAAGAAAGCAAGCACAATCTCTCAAGTCATCATAGGTCCTAGGATTAATGATATCTCACAGTAGTAAATGCATCCGGCTGCTGGTAGCCTCAAAGTGAAGGGCATCCTTCTGTCGAGTGACTCCACCGACCTTGCATCACTAACCTACTAAGTCCAATTAACCATTCTAAGTCTTTATTTGTATTAGCTTAGGTAGACATTAGACTTAGCTTACTAATTTCCTTTTTATTTAAAGCAACAAGATTTACCTTAAATATTTATCTACCCATAAATCCCCATTTAATGCTCATAAATGTCAATTTGTCCAAAAAATCCTAAAGGACATTTCCTAAGACATTTATGTATGATTACTGATTTCAAATTAGTAACCTTTTATATCTATTCCATATTTATCGGTCCCATTAATCTATTTACCCTATCAAATTATTGCAACCCCCATATTTATTACCATTTATTAGAGTTACAACCTTTTAAATTCTTTTTCCATTAGTTAATTACCCTAAATGCGAATATTACATGCAAGTGTCATTATTAGCTTTTTATTTAATTATTATAAGCATAGTAATTATGTATAAATATTTACTTTTATCAAATATGTTCTAGTTATATATCTTCACTAGAATATACTTTTCCATGTTAAATTGTTGGAATCATATCTAAAAGATTATCCGCTATAATTTTCATAAATTAGTCCAAAACAAAAGATTTAACTTTAAAATATAAAAGATTACGTTGTTTGAAATTAAAAGGAATAATCATTTCTTTTTATTATTGAAATAGACAGTGTAAACGACAATGAATTCATAGTTTACGCTTCTCTTTCTCTTCCAATTTGCATATATTCCTTGTTAGATCAAATACTGTATCTTTCTAAAAGGGAAAGAAATCAAACTAATTTACAAATATTAAGCGGATCTAAATTCCAACAATTCCAAATATAGAAAAGTTTATATTCTAAAATGATTATGATAATAGTCCAAATTTGTAACATTATTATACAATATATTTCAGATCTGGAATAAATTTCATTCAAATCAGTATTTTAAATTCATACTTTTAGGATTAATTTCCAGATCCGGTTATATACAATGCTAAATCAATTCATAAACATGAATATATAGGTGATATTTATTATATTCAAATCATATTCAATTCTTTGCCTACAACTCATATACAACTATCCAATTAAGCATAAAATCAAATAAACGACAATGGGATAATTTTCATATTATAATAATCTATAAAGATTCCCACTCGCCTTTTAAAAGCAATCCAAATCTCCAAATCTGAGGTGAAACATTTGAATCATCTCCAAATCCTTTTAAATCAAAGAGATAAGTATAAAAGGGCATATATATACGTTAGAAATACAGATCTGAGAAGAGAATTGGGATAAGGAGAGAAAATATATACAAATATATAAATTACCTCAAATGCGCATATGGTTGATTCTCTTCTCTTCTCCTTTTTATTAGATTTTTACTCTTCTCCGATTTGTATGAATATATATATATATATATATATATATATATATATATCTTATCTTAGTAATTTAGAAAGAAAGTGGAGAAGAAGAAATGGTAGAGCTTCGTTGCTACCTCTATAAAAATATGAGAAGAGAAGGGAGGGCTAGGATTGAATTTATAGGCACTAGAATCAACCAGAACAGTATGATTTAAAATATTAAATCTGGGTCGTTGCGTCCTAGGTTTATTGGAGCCACCAGGTCGCCACTGGTTGACTGCCCTTAAGTCACTGATCGATTGCTAGGGTTCGACCATCCCCAATAACAGGTCGGTTTGTGGGCCCGGGTAATTAATATAAAAATGTAAATTTTCTTATTTAATTATTTTCCTTTAGAATTCATTTTTCATTTGTAACTTCTTCATTTGGACTCCGATCGTGAAACTCCAAATATGAAAGTTTCTCAGAATTTTGCCACGAACGCAATGGTGAATGTTTCAAGTCGATAAGGACGGCACCTGTATTGGCTAAGCTTTTCATGAACAATATTATTAGACTGCATATGGTTCTAGTAGTATAATCAGTGATAGAGATACTTTGTTTACTAGTGAATTTTGGAAGAGTCTACAAGAAGTGTTAGGTACCAAGCTAAAGATGAGTACCAATTATCATCTATAGATGGATGGACAGACAGAAAGAGTCAATAAGGTACTTGAAGATTTGTTGAGAGCTTGTGTATTGGATTTTGGTGGGTCATGGGAACACCATTTGCACTTAGTTGAGTTTTCCTATAATAATAGTTATCAGACTAGTATAGGAATAGCGCTTTTTGAAGCTTTGTATGGAAGGCCGTGCAAATAACTAACATGTTGGTTATAGATCGGAGACATATTCTTCCATAGTCCGGATATGGTAAGAGAAGCCACATAGAAGGTTAAGTTAGGATGAGGGAAGTTCAGTCTATGCAGAAAAGTTGCGCAGATAAAAGGCGTAAAGATTTAGAGTTTTCAGTTGGAGATCATGTTTTCATTAAAGTATCACCGATGAAGGGTATGGTATGATTTCGAATGTCAGGAAAACTAGCACCGAGATATGTCAGACCATCCTTATTATAGAGAGGATCGGGAAACTCGCGTACCGGTAGAGTTACTGAGTAGTTTGGCAGGAGTTCATAATGTGTTTCATGTTTCTCATCTTAGAAAGTATGTGCATGATCCAGAGACTACTATTGCTCTGACTGCATTGGATTATTTAGTAGTGGAACTGGATCTTACTTTTGTGGGATAACCAGTTCGTGTTGTGGCCAGAGATGAGATGAGGTTAAGGAACAAGATAGTCAAGTTAGTGAAAGTTCAGTGTTGTAACAACGAGAAAGACCATACTTGGGCGACAAAGGATAGGATTAGGATACTTATTCTGAGTTGTTATGATGATATGTTCTATATTTGATATATATATAGACTTTATAGCTGGTAGGATATACTAGCATTGTTTGCATGTTTGATATGCTTAGTGCTTGCTTAATTTTGAGGATGAAATTCTTTAAGGAGAAAAGCATGTAACACCCTTAATTTTAGTTTAAACATTATTCAGGAATTTCAATTGGATAGATTAAATATAATAACGTAGTGGAACATGGGGATGAGATTTGTTAATTAATTGGGTTAAGCCTTAACTAATTAACTAATAAGATTGCTTTAAAACTTAACATATAAAATAATATACAAGGAGGGAAAAATAGGAATAGATCCATCTTTTATCGCCTAAACCCTCATCCACTCATACATTCTCACTTACACTCATAAACAATTAAAAGAAAAACCTAGAGGCCAACCATTTCTAAGGGAACGAAGGAAATGAAATCAAAGGAGAAACTAAGGGATTCAAAAGCTTCATCAAATCTCAACTCCATCATTCATTTTAAGATAAACAATAAGTGAACCATCTCTTTTATCTTTACGTTGAATTCGGCTTGGTAATACCCAAATTTATTAGATTGTTTTGCCTTGTTATGGATGTATGATCATTTTTTAGATAGAATAATGATTTATGGAAATTTTTATGAAATTATTTGAATGGGTTTTCAGGGTAAAACCTAAGTTTTTAATCTCCAATCGATTTGATTTTCTGGTAAACAATCATATTTTGACAAACAACCATACAAGGTAAAAAGGAATTGCTTTAAAAAGTAAAAAAATAGTTTTTATGCTAACTACCACCATGCCATTAACATGTGGCATATCCATAACATTCGCCATTGACAATAAGTGACATTATAACGAAGGGTGGCAGTTTAACAAAGGGCAGCCTTGACATGAACAATGCATGAGATACGTATGCCGTAAGTATGTGATCCATTGGATCGTGTATGTGGCATCACCGTTATAGGAATAACGCATCTCGTGGCAATGGGAGTCATTAATGGTGCTAGTCATCAATGTCGACACTATATGTTTTGGGGCATAATAGCCGAAGTACAATATTTTCATCATTACTTTAACAATGTCGAAAGTAACTGTTTTGGCTTATAGTAATAATATCGTTGCTTATCATTATTGGCATCCTATAATTCTTTGTTTTCGCAACCTTGCCAGGTGGTATAGATGCCGCATTTCATCTATTTCGCCACCAAGGCTTTATAGGCCGAGACGACATGCTTTATACAAACTTTAAGCTATGTTTTAAAAGGCGAGATTTCCATATCATATGTATTTCAACAACCTTGTTTTCGACATAAAGTTTTATACTTAAAAGAATTTAAGTTTTTTTTTCTAACCTTGGATAGAGATTCAACATTGCATAGTGCGGCATGCATCCCACATATTTTCTGTATTAACGGTAGTGAGCATTAAGTTTTATTTGACATTGTTCATTAGGGATACTAATGTAGATTAACTTTGACACACTATATGCTTTAGAATTTTGACATTGTTCATTGGGGATACTAATATTTATCATATTGACACCATTATTTTATGAATCGACATTAAACATTGGGGATACTAATATATTTCATTTTAAAATTTCAACATAGATCATTGAGGATACAAATGCATATCATTTTGAGATGTTATAAGTTTAAGGGGTACAGAACCTAATTTAGGACACCAATAGACATAAGTTGAACATATGGTTCAAACATGAATTAAATTGATAGGTGATGGGTTAATAGTTATCCTAGGAAAACTATGGGATGTATGATGGATAGTCTACATCATGCCGGAGATGGATAGTCAGGTTAATGAAGGGTTCATTGTCATCCTAGGAATACTATAGGATGTGGGATGGATAGCCCACATCATTTTAAATAAATGAATTATGTGAGATAGATTGTCCATATAACTTTGATAATGAAACCATGCATAATGGGCAGTCTACATGGAAGGGGATAGATAATCCATAAAAATGTTTACATGTGAGCTAGGTAGTCCACATAAATATAAGACAGATAGTCATTTGAAATTAAGACAGATAGTCAAATGAGAAATTAAGATGGATAGTCTAACAAATTGGAATCGGTAGTCCAGTATATGTTGATGACTGCAAATGCTTATTTTCTATGTTCTAACCATTGTGAATGTAGGAGCATAGTATATGGTTAATGCATTTTGGTTAAGATACTAGTGAGGGAAAAACCCATTACACTTTGCATTATGGTCTCACTAGATATCTATTTTTGGTTTGAGATGGTAGGTTATTATTTACACCAAACTGCTTGTTTGACCCAAAATGTTGGTTTTTCCCCTTAAGCTCTTGGCTCATTTGAGTAGGTCAAGAGTAAGGGATTTCAGGTTTCCAGTTAGACGAATAAGTTTCCATAGATGTGTAGGAGGCAATCTAGCTATATTAGGAGTTTCTATTTATCCGCTGTATACTTTCCTTTTATTTGAATGGATGTAATGACAAGTTGTATAATTGCCAAGTATTAGACTCTGACCAGCCAAGAGGACTTCTTCATATGTCGCTCTTGGAATATTTTGTAATAATTATATTTTCTCTAAACGTAGGATCGCGAATGAGATTATGTAATGAATATAAAATGTTATTTTTGAAATGAAATATGAAAGTGTTATTAAACCGTGTTTAAAAAATTTCCATATTCATGTGTTTCTAATTATTGATACGATTAACATAGTTACATTTTATCATCGGAAATTAGTTGCTATGGATGACTGCTACATCTGTAGTGCTTGGTTCCGGGCCTCAAAATGGGGATGTTACAAGTTAGTATCACGGTCAGTTGAAGTCAACTCAAAGTCAAAGTCTCTTACCAGAGCGGTTCGGTTAATAATAATTGTTATTAGTGAACCAAGAATTTTGTGTATGGACTATAGAGGATGATATTGGAATTTTGACCTTTCCCAAATTCCATAAGTTCAAAGTGATATAGCTTTGATGATGAGAATTGATGTAAATAATTGTCACGGCCATGTAAGGCTTAATAAAGTAAAATTGGATTTTACCGATGCCAAGTAAGCAATAAATTTGGCCATAATGCCTCATTACCTGCAAGCGAAGTAGGAACTTTAATATTCGAAGTGTTTAATATTAATCGTTGATCAAATTTACATGTAAGAGTCACACAACCGAAATGTTGAATATTAATTATAAAATTTTATTTGATGTATGTTGAACAAAATTAAATAGCATGTTTATAATAGTTATAAATATACTGGTCGATATACGATATTGATACACGTTTAAATTGGATTTGAATACGATGAACGTTGTTCAGGCTTGCAATGAATTTGAGGCCCATATAAGGCTTTCTAATTTTGGCTATGGTAGAAGAAAGGATGTGCCGGCCATTTTGATAGCTAAGGTGGGTTGGAATTTGAATTAAAAGAGAGGAGAATTGGAGTGAGAAAAATAAGGATCTAGATCCTTAAGATCCCTTTATTTAATTATCACTAAACCAACTTTTCTATGAGTTTTTGGGAGCCTCCATACCATCCTCTTGTTGGTGAAAACTATCCTTCCCCTCTCCTTAAATATTTAAGCATCTTAAATACAAAATCAAATCAAATCAATCATCGGTGGTAAAGCTATTCGGGAGCTAGCAATTTCTAGACTTGGAATTGGATCCCACGAGTTTAATTCATCGTTTCAAGGTATGAATTCATGGCTTTGGTGAAAGGTACATTTCTTACTTATTAACGCATATAATGCTTATTTAATTATTAAATGATATGCCAATTAGTTAGAAATTACCACAAATCTATGTATGTTAGTGCTGTCATCATTTGATGATAATGTGTGTGTGTATATATATATATGTATAATAATAATTTATATATATATATATATAAATCTCACGGCTATAATGTAATAAAAAAAGTTTTTTTTAATATGTGTAATAATATTATAAAATGATTATTTAATAAACTAGTTTTTAAATTCAAACACAATAATACAAAGTATATATTTATCATTTTATTAATTTACAAAAGTAATTAAAATATCATAGAATTAAAAATATATTTTAAAATCGAATAATATATATATATATATATTTCAAACATTGTAAGTGTTTAAATATAGATAAGTATAGGTATAAAATTATAAAATACATATGGGAAAAATACTTTATAAAATATATGTTTCTATATATTGTTTTCGAAAATTAAAAAAATTGATTTCCGTACAGAAATCAATGATAACAAAAAAATTAACCAAAATTAATTTTAAACTCCGCCTATGTAGTTTTCCATGTAACCTGTCCTAAGTCAGAATAAAGGAGGTGGGTTGTAATAGGCTTGGCGTACCAACGTAAAAGCCTTAGCCTCTTTTATGAAAATGGAATCTTATTATATTTCGTTGGGACATAACGCTCTTAGCGACATGCCATACCGAGACTTGGGTATGGTGATAAATGAGCAAGGGCTGGGTTGCCACTCCTTTAATGGTGCATCATATCGAGGTTCGGCTATGGTGATAAATATGCAAGGGCTGGGTCGTCACTCCCTTAGTGGCGTGCAACATAGATGCTCCGATGTTGTGATAAATAAGCAAGGGACTTCGCACTTCACTCGATGGGTGCGAGGGCAAGGAAGCTAGTCGATGAAAGTAGGATTCGGTTAGGTAGTTGGAATGTAGGGTCCTTAATAGAAAATTTAAGAGAGATAGTTGAAACTATGACTGGGAGACGCGTAAATATCTTATGTGTTTAGGAGACCAAATGGACAGGCCATAAGGCGAAGGAGGTGAAGAACATAGGCTTCAAGTTATGGTACACGGGAAAATAATGTAACAAGAACGGGGTAGGCATCTTAACTGACAAGAATCCTAAAAACAGAGTGGTCGAGGTTAGAAGACAAGGGGACATGATCATCCTAGTCAAGCTGGTAGTTGGTAATATAGTTCTGAAAGTCATTAGTGCCTATACCCCATAAGTAAGTCTAAGTGAAACCACAAAGAGGAATTTCTGGAAAGATCTAGATGTCATGGTTAGAGATGTGCCTAACAGCGAGAAACTTTTTATAGAAGGAGATTTCAATGACTATGTTGGTACAACTAGTGGGGGGTTTGAGAGAGTGCGTGGTGGTTTTGGATATGGCGATAGGAACCAAGAAGAAGAAGAAATATTTAATTTCGCTATTTCTTATGATCTCATGATAGTTAGTACCTTCTTTAGAAGAAGACAATCGCACTTATTTACTTTCGGTAGTAGCCAACGCTCTAGCCAAATAGACTTTGTACTTACTAGAAGAGATGACAAAGGAGCTTGTGTAGATTGCAAAGTCATACCTGGAGAATGTATCGTCTCACAATTTCAGCTTTTGATATACGAATTTCATCTTCAGATACGCATTTGATAGGATAAAGGAGCCAAGATTAGTATGACAGAATGGTGGAAGCTCAAAGAAGACGCCTCACGGGTGTTTAAGGATATAGTGATGGGAGAAGGGCCATGGAATATGGAAGGAGAAGCAAATGACATGTGGGATGAGATGGCAACGCACATTCAGAAAGTAGCTACTAAGGTGTTTGGGATAGTAAAAGAAAATAAATGCGAACCTAAAGATTCACGGTGGTGGAACAATGATGTGCAAAAGGCTATCAAAGAGAAGAAGGAATGCTGCAAATGCTTACGTCATCACAGGAGCGAGGACAACATGCAAAAGTACAAAGCGGTAAAGAAGAATGCAAATAGAGCGGTGAGTGAAGTAAGGGGTCGGGCGCATGAAGATCTATATCAAAAGCTAAGTACAAAGGAGGGTGAAAAAACGTCTATATGATAGCTAAGCTCTATGAGAGGAAGACGAGTGACTTCAACAAGGTTAAATGCATCAAGAATGAGAATAATGGACTTTTGGTGAAGGACGATGAGATTAAAAATAGGTGGAGAGAATACTTTGACAAGTTATTTAATGAAGAAGGTGATAGCACTATGATCGAGTTGGACGATTCTTTTGATGACATCAAGCAGACAGTTTGTTCGATGAATTCAAGAGTCTGAGGCAAAGGAGGCACTAAAACGGATGAAAGCATGCAAGTCATTGAGACTTGATGACATCCTCATTGAGGTATGGAGATGCCTTGGAGATGCAGGGATAGCCTGGCTAACTAAGTTGTTCGATAATATTTTCAAATCAAACATGATGCCGGATGAGTGGAGGAGAAGCATATTAGTTCCAATCTTCAAGAATAAAGGAGATATTCAAAGTTGCACAAACTACAGAGGAATTAAGCGTTTTGAGTCATATAATGAAGCTTTGAGAGAGAGTCATTGAACATCGATTAAAAAGGATAACAAGCGTTTCAAAAAACCAATCTGGTTTCATGCCTGAGAGGTCGACCACAGAGGTGATTTTCTTGATAAGACAAATTATGGGGAGATTTAGGGAGCAAAAGAAGGATCAACACATGGTATTTATCGATTTGGAGAAAGTTTTATGACAAAGTACCGAGAAAGGTTATGTGGTGGGCTCTGCAAAAGAAGAGAGTCCCAACAAAGTACATTACCCTTATCAAGGATATGTACGATGATGTTGTGACTAGTGTCAGAGCATGCGGTGGTGAAACCAGTGATTTTCCCGTTAACATAGTATTATATCAAGGGTCGGATTTGATCCCTAACATTTTCCCCCTAGTGATGGATGAGGTTATGAAGGGTATACAAAGTGAGATTTCTTGGTGTATGCTCTTTGCTAATGACGTTGTGCTGATTGACGAGTAGGATATGGGTTGATAGACAACTGGAGTTTTGGAAGAGGACTTTAGAATCAAAGGGTTTTAGGCTTAGCAGAACTAAAACAAGTATATGAAGTGTGAGTTTAGCGATGTTAGGTTAGAGAATGGAGATGTCACTCTGTCGGATAAGTAGTTCCCAAGAAGGAATCCTTTTGATATTTAGGGTTAATGTTGCAGTATGATGATGAGATTGACGAAGATGTTAGTTTTAAAATTCGAGCAGGATGGGTGAAATGGAGACTAGCGTCTGACATTCTCTATGACAGGAAAGTATTACAAAAGCTTAAAGGAAAGTCCTGTAGAACGGCAATCAGGCCTGCGATGTTGTATGGTGCCGAATATTGGCCTACTAAAAGGCAACACGTTCAGAAGACAAGTGCAGCAGAGATGCGTATGCTGCGATGGAGTTGTAGCCATACAAGACGAGACCGAATTAGGAATGATGATATACGTGACAAACTTGGAGTAGCACCAATTAAAGATAATTTAGTCCAACATTGCGTAAAATGGTTTGGACATCTCCAACGGAGGCCTCTCAAGGCACCTGTGCGCGTTGGAATTATAGGTCGCATTGAATACTCAAAGAGAGGTAGAAGTCGACCGAGGTTGACATGGGAGGAAGTGGTGAAAAGGGACTTGAGGGATTGAAATATATCCAAAGAGCTGGTGTCGGATAGGAGCGCATGGAAGTTAACGATCCACGTACCAGAACCATGAGCTAGAAGCTTTTTACTTAGGGTTGATTTAGGGGTACTGTTATAAGTTTTAAATTATAGGACTAGTAAATAAGAGCCTAAGGTGTAGTGTTTGGTCTTCGGTCTCTATTACTATTACTACTACTATTATTATTATCGCTGTGGTTTTTTAATATCTTTATCTTTTTTTTTATTAATAATAATAATTATTATTATCATTATTTGTTTAATTATTTTACTTTACTTTATTTTTATCTTTATTTCTATTTTCACCTTATTTAGTTTATATTTTTATTATTATTTTTAAATCTACTATTGTTATTATTACTTTTAAGTTAACTTTGTCATTTAGTTTTGGGCTCCATCTCTAGTCGACCGCAACTTGTTTAGGAACAATGGCTTAGTTGTTATTGTTGTTATATGTATGAGTTATGTACATACATAACTTTATAGGTAATATTTTAATACATACATATATATAAAGAAAAAATTGATTTCGAAATGTATATAAACATTATATAGATATTTATTCAAATTTAATATATTAAATTTGAATTTTGTACTTACTATATTTTATTAAGTCTATTTGGATCTGAATATAAAATTGAATTTTAAATTTGAATTTTAATCATGTAATTGTTTATATTATCATTTAAATTATTTTATACTGCAATAAAGTATATCTATATACTTATATATAAATAAATAAATAGTATATCACGTATATTACACACACACATCTTATTTTACAATGTATATATATTACCATATATATACGCACACATATATATTCTGGATAACACATATGTATATAGATGGGCTAACATGTCTATTGAGGTGTAAATCCCAACACTCGTACACATGCATGCTAAACCATGTATACTTTATTATGTTGCACGTATACACGTATGTGTTTATGATACACATATATATACTTTATAATGCAAATTATATAATAAATAAAACATTGTTTATAAATTAAATTTTGATTTTATATAAAACAAAATTTAGAAAAGTTCAATACAAAATTTTGACTACATAAGCCCAATAAGATCTAAATGGAAGAATTGTTTTTTCTGAAATTTACCCATTTACTCTACTATGGACTGGTACAGTTTCATCCGTATCTAAAACTGATGGACCTATAAACTTTGAAAATTCTTTTTCACAAGTTTGATAATGTGGAAATTAGGTTGAAGGGCTTCTCATTTCAGAGTAATAAGTTTTAAGGACAACAATTCTGATAGTTTCAAGGACAATTTACAGAAAAATGATAAATTCATTTATCTTTTTAAGTTATACAGGAAAATGGTAAATTCATTTATCATTATTTCTGTATAATTGAAAATGATAAATTCATTTATTTTTTTTCTGAAATTTGTCCTCAAAACTAATTTTTCAGAATTGTTGTTCTTAAAACTTATTACTCTGCACAAAGAAGCCGTTTAAGTGAAAATCCCCTTTGATAATAATGTTTTGGACATTTAATTTGTAATGTTGAATAAGGGCCAACCACTGACTTGAATAATAAGTTTAATTTTAGTAACAGTAAGAACATTATGGAATAACCTTTAGTTTGTTTTTTACACGGTTATACATAATCGACTATCATATTTTATTTTTATGTCAATTTAGGCATTGTCATATAGTTAGCTATGAACTGCCAGGGGCATATTGACAAACTATCTGAATCATAAATACACATTAGTTTCCATAACAATTCATAGGTGTAACATAGTCATGTGACTATTAAAGAAGACGGTTTTACAAAGTCATCCAATGTAACCACTCTCTGCTTCTATGTGCAATGATCAGACGGTTTCATATAACCGTGATGTTACATGAATAACATAGAATACAAAACTGACTGAATGAATGTACTCTCTATTTCCCTTAACATTTTGTACATGGTAATACAAAACCGAATATTATCATTGTCGGCGAATATCAACTGACTGAATCCTCTGTTCTTCCATCGGTAATAAAGAATCCTCTGTTCTTCCATCGGTAATCTTTATTAATAGTTGGCTTGTAAGCGCAATCTTTTGGTCTGACCACTAAGTTCCAAAATTGTCCTTTATATGTATTCCTTTAGTAATAGTTGTATATATTTGCTGTCATACTCTTTTGACGTCAGTATGAAATACCAAAAACGCCTCTGTACATATATTATTAAAATTTAACATCACTTAAAAATAGAATCTAACAATTAAGCTTTCATTATAAATTCAAAATTTCTTCTGCAAATATTTATCGAGTCTTAATATCACATAAAAATAGGATTTAACAAATAAACTACTTTATAAATTCATTTTTTATTAATTAATAATATAAATGAAAATTTAAACTGATAAAAAATTAGATATTGCAACTTAGAAATAAAAATTCAAATTAATTACATTTGATTCAACACAAAAATATGACTAAATATTTGTAGAAATCATTTTCTTTTGAATGTATTAAACAAATACAATCTGTAGAAAAACAATTCAAATGACTTCATCAAACGCGAAGAGCGTGCCGTAACGCTCGTCACAATAACACAGCTCAAACGGGTTTCAGGAACCGATAATTATAAATAGTGAACAAATTTTGCGTAACCAAATGAATAACCATAATTTTTTTATAAAAAAACATTAGCTATGAAAAAACATATAATGAAATACAAGACATTTGACATCAAAACATCAGTATCAGTGTATACTTCAATCATTTAGTAGTCGACAAGTTAATCAATCATCCATACGCAAACATAACGTACACCAAAAGTCAGCCTCCCATAATGAAAATCATAGTCAAAATTTCAATGACAGTAAGAATGGTATGGAATAACCAATAGTTTGTTATTTACATGGTTATGCATAATAGACTATCATATTTTGTTTTTATGTCAATTTAGGTAATGTCATACGGTTAGCCAAAACCGATTTTATGAACCGCCAAAGCATATTGAAAAACTGTCTGAATCATAAACACACAACAATGTAAATGATAGTACATGCAGTGTAACATAACCATTAGATTATAAGAAATATACAATGAAATACAAGACAACAACATCAAAACAACACTGTATACTTCAGTCATTCAGTAATCGTTAGGTTATTTTTTTACAAATAATATAATATATTTTTTTACAACCTCAAGGATTTACGTCTGTAATTGACCTAAGAATTTGTAGCCAAAATGTGATCTTTCAACCATTGACCCAAACCAATATCAAATGCCATAGAAAACTTTGTACTGACTGTATTTTGCTCCTCTCTAATAAGCTAAAGGAGCCACTGGAGGTTTTGGGATAGATTGTTTAATATCAAACTGTCTCAACACACGGTTGGGGTAGTAAGGCTCTGCAACATCAAAATACAATAAAATCCTAGTTTAAAAGGAATATTCATCTGAAGGGTGCCTATAACGAATACCCAAGTACATGTTCGATACAACATCCATAGCATAATATAAATATATAATTGATATACCTACATGTGCAATGACTGTTATACAAAAAAACTACACTCACATCATGCTCTGTCAACATATCTAGTTGCTCTCTCATCCTTAGCAACGTATATGCCTGATCACTACCAAGCTAGGTATTTTTCCACTTGCATAATCTTAGTTGAGACTCATCGTATAAAGGATTCGAAGTAGCATTTGGAATCATTGGAGAGTGGTCATATATTTTAACAACCCTCCCATCCTAACACCAAAAATTCATCGCCTCACCACAATGCCCGACTTTCGAATACCACAAAAGATGGTTTGTCGGGAAAAGGAAGAAAGAAGAAGAAACAAAACAGTATACCAGAGTATAACGATGCAACCTCACATCAAAATGATAATATATAATATACTGAATATATATTAGCAGAATAGGATGAACAATTATAAGAGACTACATTGGTAGAAATAACTGATAAATAAATATCAATACAGAGAGTCAGGAAAAAATATAGTACATCAAGTCTCATATATAAATACGTATATGTCACGTACCATTACAACATCAAGTACATATACAAAGTATCGACATTGCCTCCATAGAATGCTCCAGCTGTCTTGAAAGCATATCCCTAAAAGCACTTGACTCTCAAACTACTCAATCGAATATCCGAGAGTTTTCATGACATAAACAGACAAAGACAAAATGCAGGTCAGACATAAAGCTTGGTGTAAGGAGAACTACCTCAAAATGCTGTATTTCAATACTATATATATGAATAGAATAGGAACTACTAAACCGACAATGCGAGCAACAACTAGCAATAAAAATCAATTTCAATTAACAAACAAACAACAGTAAGTAACAATAAGCCATGATAAGCAACAAACTAGCAATCAACAATGAACAGTGGCAGCCAATCAACAAACAACAATAATTAACATACAAACTACTAATCATACAAAACAAATAATTGCAATAAATCAACAAAAATCAAAATCAATCGACAACAAACAATGGCAAAAGATAGCAAGCAATCAACAAACAATAATCAAATGATGGTATGCAATAATTAACAACAACAAGCATATAAAACAATGAAACATTTAAAAAGAGTCAATACCGACATGCACGATAACCAGCAATAGCCAAAATGTGCATGGCGAACTATAAACTTCAATGAGTCTATTCGACATCCAAGATGGACAAAATGCTTAAGTGGTGTAACTACTTTCGTGAATATAATACACGAAAGACCATTACACCTCCTATTACAAAACAGAAAACTTCTACGATATGCTAGATCATCGAGTCTCAAAACTCTTAAATAAACCCAACAACCAATGCCTTATCTTTTCCTTTCCTTCTGAACAGAACTCATTCTCCAAAGGAGAAAACTATGCTAATTAAATCATCATTAAATGACGATCTATAAATTAGTTTTGCTCAGGTTCAAAGTCACCTCAACCACACAATGCTAATAAGGATAATATACTAAGTGCACTACGACACCTGTCTAAGCTAGTATCATCTCGCCATTTAGAAGATTATCCAAATCACCATAAAACTAGTCAAGAAATCCTTACTCGAACTATCTCAAGCGACCTTAACTATACTATACTTATAATTTGCAATGACTAAAGATCACCCGAAATGACATGATGTCCGTTCAACCCTTCATTTGCTTATAAGATTTCTTTGTTAAATTAGGGTCAGCCACATGACTCTTCTTATGAAAACTCTGACCTGGTACTTTTATCCGATTACTGAAATTCTCTCACACGACTAGAGTCACGCTTCAGAAATCTCTTAGTCATCTCAAGGGTCTGACTCAAGTGCTTACCTTTAAGAATTGGGTGAAAAACCCTTTCCTAACTGATGCAAATCACTTAGAAACCCTATGCTCGATCTAGTGATTAGGAACTGGTATGTGAATAGACCAATCTTTAGAAAATATCCCTTTTGGTATTGGGATTACTCCTACCACCTAAGGTTTAATAACACAAAGAAAAACGATTCTAACACGAATAACTCAAGGCAAGCGCCTATAACTCATCCGCTCGGTCTTTTCTTATTACTAGGCACCCACCGAACCCTAATTGTATACAAATGCAAGTCGTACTTCATTAACTAACCTCACTCAACTTGAGGGATCTTATATCAAGTTCGAATGGTAGTACTCTCGGTCGCTTCACTGGAGCATTGCAGCTAGGGTTACTCTACAAGGTTTATCTTTGTCGAAGAATTTACCCACTATGAAAGGTGTTAAGTTTAGTCTAACTACCAAGTAGTCGGCAATAGATTAAAATACCCTCAGTATCAAAAGGAATAGAAGTAAGTACCCTAAATATAGAGCTTACCCCACCACATAAGCTCCTTTCATTTATCCTGAGCAATAAGCCTGTTAGGACCCAGTAATGTCCATAAGGCATAAGTCGCCATCACTTGCTTACCCCTCCAAAATGTAGGAAAATCCTTCTTCAAGTGATCAAGCCAATCACAATTAAAGTAGCTATGCTTCGCTTTAGCTGGATGACATCTCCTAGAGAAATGCCCCTACATGTCACAGAAGTGACATATTAGGCTAGCTTTATTCTTTGCATAAGCTCGATCTTCCTTGTATCTTGGTCTTTGTGCTTCAGTTGGAGCTTCGGTTTGCTTTCCACATTTGCTACCTCCAAAGGTACCTTGCAGGGGATCTCATAAGGGGACCCATCCCAATGAGACTTTCTAAAGTGGCCCCTAATAGAGATAGGACTAAGCAATGAATCTCTAAATAATGCTTTAAGACCCAAGGCAAACTCCTTTCCCCACACCAACGAATTACCGACCATCTAAATCTCCAAATAAAAAGGATTGAATTGGTCAACATACCTCCTCGCTAACTGGCTGCCATGCACAAGATGGATGGAATGCTCGAGTTACATGTCTTTCTCTATCTTAAAAATGAACCGAGAACCAAAGCGATGTTTGAATTCATTCCAAATCACGGGCCTACTCATCCGCCACTCTATTATTATGTCCTACCCAGCCAAAGTCTCCCCTCTCCAAATGCCGAGAAGCAATCTTCCTTGTGAGAACATTCTTTAGACCTATATCGATGGAAGCCCTCTCATGCATGTGTCCAAGACCATGTCTAAGCAATAGTATTAGGACTTAAATATGGCTTCCTTCCAAGTCTATGGAAATCCCAGCGCAACCTCAAAGAGTATAAAGCTAGTAGAGTAAGAAATATTGGTGCCCCAAGGGCCATACCACCTTTGACGCCAATCACATCTAGAGGAAATTTTCGCGAGTGATAGAACATCCTTTGAGGCAACCAAATAGTTTCTGAACTTATCAGGCATCTCAGACTACCCATCGATAATCGCCGATGTACCTATGCAATTAAAGCACTTAGCAGTTCCATAGCGGTGGAGGTGCAAAAAGTTATAGCATGGATAAAGCGGGGATATAGCGGGAAATAGCGGAGGTGCAAAAAGCTTCATTAGATATAAAACCAAATATTTAAAGTTAATTTATTCTTATTCACACATCATTTGTATAGGAAAAGAAAATATTGTTTAATCTTATATAACAAAAACAAAGAATATCATGATTTATCCAGACTAGATTTGGTGACTATAATAGTACCCTAACTTTGTTGATTTAATTTAAAAGAGAACTAGTCAAATCAACCTTTGTATATTAATGTCTCTAAAGTGGATGCTAAAAAGCCTTAATTTAGTGGTGTAGTGGAATATAGCGGGGCTAAAAGCGAATATATTGTTTAATAGTGTTTAATTGAAATAGCGTAGCGGTCGAAGAGCAATATGCACTATAGAGAGGATTTTGCAGGGCTTTAGCATGGCTTTAACTGCACAGCCATGTACTCCATCTACTCATACTAATAACCTAACAAAGATACCTTAGCAACTAGTGATCGAAATTAATCAAAGTCCAGAAAATCAAGTGGTGTATACAGTATAATATAGTATAAAATTACAAGTACACTCTCTCAACCTATCTCTATTTCCAAATTGATTTACTCAAACTGGTCTACTTGGTTCGAGTGTTGCGCCTAAGCTCCGATACCAAATCCAAAGCTTACTAACTTTTCATAACATGGTCTTAGAGGTCTCTAATAAATAATTTGATGGTATAAACATGCTTAAGGCATAAACATAAGCCTAATTACATTACTATCATTCTCTAAATTATATCATATGACTTCATAATCATTACTAAACAATTATATGAAGTATAACATGTAAATAAGTTAGGAGAATCATCCCACTCACCTTTTATTCTCCAAACCAATCCCAAAATCACAAAAATCCGCTTTTAGGCTCTGTTAAAGGTTGAGATCTAGCTCCATACGCAACTTCATGCTAATTCCTTGATGGGTTTTGTGGAGAATGAGAAGAGAGGAATTGTAGTGATTTTAGTTTGAATTTAGGAATTTATTTGAATGGGTTTAGGGCTTGGAGATTAAGAGAGGATATGGAAAGATTAAGAAAAGATTAGGAGAGGAAGAAAGGAAGTAACATGAAATAAGAGAACGATATGAAAATATGAAAAGTTTAGCCACTTATAAGCTAACTTATGGGCTAAGTCCACTTTCATTTCTTTCTCAAGAAATCATTATTCATCCCCGAAATTCATTGACTCCAAGCATAGTCAAGTTTATACTCATTTTTCTCATGTCGAAAAAGTTGTCTCAACTAGGGGTATCTTGGGACCCAATTCATATGTCTCTAAAAAATCAAGTATAATGGGCTTTTTGTCAATTAACAATTAAATATTTAAATTAATCATTTAAATATTCAGTCATTAAAATTGTGAAGTCCTATATATCCAAGCCTAAATTCGCAACGTTACAAGTCAAAATTTTGAATTTTTGTTTTATCTAATTTTGGTAATATACTATATACTATAAAGTGAAAGTTAAGTGGATCATGTAAATATGGCTAATCTACTGATGTAAATGTATAAATAAAATTCTAATCTAACTATAAATAAAGCAAAGTGAAGTGAAGAATGTGCACACCAAGATTTCTATACTACTTTATACCATTGTCCTATGTCCTGTCCAAAACTCTCTATTTTAGCTTTTTACTCACTAACCACCCTTGATTCACCTAGAGGAATGGGTCTATACAAATTCCTGAGCCGCTGAACAGGTCTTTTTCTACTAACTTGATACAAACAAACATTGGCAGTATCTGTGTCTGGATACACTGATATGCCCGATATAGTACAAACTCCTATAACTCACAAGAATTGGTTTATAGATTAATGTGCAAGAGTTTTGGAGTTTAGAAATCAGAATGTTGATGATAATAATTGAATGGTCGCTGATTTGAAAGCAGTACCTAAATTAGGGTTTTAGAAAATATATTAGAGAATTTGAAAACATATGAGGTGTTGAACCTCTTGAAAACAATGTTATTTATAGAATTGAAAAGGTTTGAAGAGAGGATATGATTGCTTACCATTGGAGAAAATTGTGTCTGAAGGAAGAAGAAGAAGAAGAAGAAACATGACCATTTAGGCGGAAAAGAAAATTAAACCGCATTACGGAAGTTCTGAAACGAATTCGTGCACCAGTTACCACCGATCCACCGGTGTACAACATTCCTTCAGAATTCTAAAGGATTAAAAAGCTTTAAAAAATTATTAATAAATATGTAAAAATCCTTTAAAATTATATTTAAGGTCTTTAAGGCTTTGATATGTTAGTGTGCGATTCTTGTGAGTTGTAACAATATATATCTAAGATAAAATGACTCACATATACAATATATATCTAAAGCTGTAATGCACATTCTTCTATCTTTTTAGAGATCTATGATGAGTTTGTTTTTTATTTACCTACTTAGACTATATATGGAGTTTTCATTATCAAAATCTAGGAAATCTTGCTTTAACATAAAGTAATGTGTAAAACTACATTTAATATGACAAATGTAACCTGATTTTGAAATTAAAGTAGTTTGTGAAATTCATACCATTAAGAAAGAAAAACATCTACTTAGTTTTTCCACATCTCTAGGAGAAGCAAGTCCAAGTTGTCTATATAAATACGCTAATATCACCACTTTCCAAGCCTTCTCCTTCACATCATCCATACACCCCTTTAATGCATTCAGGTTGTATGCTAACATCTTCGTTCCTAATTTATTTGGAAATAAATAATGACCAATAGTGTATATCAAAAATCTATAAGCAACCTTATTGAATAACTCTACATTACTATTTTCTACAGCTTTACCTAATTTAACAGCATATGTACCCATCATCTCTGCCATTGCGACGTCCTCATCAATGCCAAGTTGTTCATCCAATAGCTCTAGAAGATCATCTATGTATATACGCAGACCACCTTCTTTGTATAACAACACAGTGCCCATAACAGGAGTTCGTAGTATTTGCATCACATCATCAAGTATAATGGTCATCTCCCCAAATGGCATGTGAAATGTATTCATCTCCGGTTTCCATCTCTTCACAAAGGCTAATATTTAAGTATATCCATCAGTTTATATGAATGATCAATAATATTCATTAATCTGGAATCTTTTATTCATTCCAGAATTTATAGTGGCTCATCCTCTAATTTTAAGCCTCATAGTTTCTGTGAATGAGAGATGCACTTAAGTGGCCCACGCTCCTGTATGATGGACCAAATAAAATTTATCGACCATCACATGTTATACATCCATATCCATGTCATAATATAGTGTATTTTATTTTAACAAAGTCAATTCAAATTTCATAAATATTTTGTATTCATATCCTATATACTTATCCAAAATGGCAATTAAAGCTAACAAGAAATGTTTTATCTTTCAGGCTACCTCCACCTATATTTTGAGATCCTTCAACATTTTCCATATGCTTTGCAATGGTGCCAGGCTTCGACGATCGGTAAGAAAGGTGATTCTACTCCCTTTTTGAAGTTTAGGAAATAGATAAGCTCATCGAAGTTTGGGGATAATTCGATCTCATTTTCAAAAGGATGTATAAAGAATTGAGTAGAGTATATCCATTGGGATGCACTTGAGTTGGAGCCAGTCCAAGCTCTTGCATGAAGAATTTAAGAATTTCATTGAAGGATGAAAAGGCTCCACCCAAGAATATATATTTTTTACAAGCGGTATATCCTTGAGGTAGATTGCATGCTTATTGGTCAATCGTTGGCAATAGAGCATTGATCTTCGGGATTCCATGAAGAAAGCAGATGACTTGGTGTGATTCCACAGCTTGCAAAGACGGTGTTTGGTCCAGAGGGTTGTCCAAGACTAGTGGGGCACATTGCTTATTCAGTGATGGAGGATGATTTTGAAAAGGACCCACTTGAATATTTATCTATGAAGCTTAGTTGTAATTGAACGTCTTACTTTGGATAGAGTAGATGTGGAGGCATGGGCAGTAGAAGAACAAGCTTCTAGAGGAGTTGAAGGGTCGGATTTGACCCTGAGGAGAGGAGATCGTCGAGTCATTGTGAACTGAAAAGCTTGATAGCAAATGCGGTTAGGTATATTTTATTTTGAAATTTACTTTATTTAAACCCATGTATCCAAGGTGCATAATCTAATGGATGTCGATGCGAGTTGACTAATCAAATTGTGAACATCGACCGGGGCAGTGTGAAGTGTTCGTCTATATAGTGCACATCTTGTGTTTAAAGCAAAGCGAACACTTTGTGTAGACAGCCCGCTCGTGTATGCAAATGAGCTTCGTTGCATGATAGAACCGTTTGTCGTATCTTACCCATTACCACAGAGTGAATAATAATGAACCGTTGTTCGGGGCGACATGAAGCTTTCCTTACAGGAACATAAGACTGTCGGGTGACTTGGAATACCGCCTTGTATGACCCATTCGGATGCCGAAGTGCATTCGATGTGCCCGTTCATCAAAACTATCTCATCGAAGCTTAAGCAATAATCTATGTTCAATCAAAGCTCGATAAGTCCAATTGTAACACTTTGCATATGTGAAAACCTGGTGTTATCATAGAACTAAAGTCGACCATTAGAAAACCCAAAACACGAATGATAGCAATGCAGAGCTAACACCTAGTTGTGAAAATTAGTGAAAATCCTAAACTTTCTTGGTGTTAGCTTCGAGTAAAGTACGTCAATGTCGAATGGTCACCCATGAATCAATCATCCTCGGTCACATCATGATAGTGGAACCAGGGAATAACAATAGCGACATTGGCATCACCCCAAGATAGCCTTGGTGGCACCGGGATTTTAGAGTCCACCTTAGTTTGAATAGATCTGGAAAGACGAGAAGTCAAGGCCAGAGAATTTAGGACGGTTTGATAGAGATGGTAGAGAGATCGTCTGAGATGATGACGGTAGCAACCATTGAGGCGATGGAAGTAGCGATGGCTTGGTAATTAGCAAGAGAAGCTTGAAAGGCAGTTGAGAACTCAAAGTAGTAAGAGAAGATTAAGTCGATGTTGGAAAAAATGAAAGTGGCGTGAAAAACTCTAAGCCCTAAAGTAATATAGGGGTTGGCTGGCACTCAGAAATCATGTCGGTACCGATGTGATCTAGCTAGTACCGACATGATTTGGTTGTTGATTTTTTTTAAAAGAATAAGAGAAAAGGAAGGTGATATCATACCTGACTTAGGCATGATATAATTTCTAAGATGATCAAAGCTTCCATGTGATTGCTAGAAAAGAGATGGTATGCTAACACGCTAACTATTTGAAGTGGTGAACAAATATCTTCAGAACATATATGACACTTCAAAGATGACTATCAATAACGTGAAGACCTTTGGGCAACTAAAGCTATATTGTTTTCCTTAATCCAAAGCATGCTTTGTTTCATGAAAGAATACTTTGAAGGGCAAGTATTATCCAACGTTTGAACTAAGCAGCTTCTAAGTGGATCTGGACATTGAGATGAATATGGAATGAATCAAAAGCTCGGGGGCATGCTTAGAATGGCCAAAAAAACAAATCATAAAGTTTGGTGCCAAAAGTAGAAAATAAAAAATGGTAGGCACTGATCATAATTGTGGTCGGTACCGAGCTAATACTCTAAAAGAGGGATCACCAGGAAACTTAAGAAGGGAAGGCATATGGAAACATATAGGAGCACATAACACTAAGGCAACCATTATGGTCGGTACTGACCACAATTATGGTTGGTATCGACATGAATTTTGTCCTTAGACTTATAGAGTTAGAGGTATACCCTATGGGCAATTATGAATTGTAACATATATCTAAAACAATAACCAATCTTGTTCGAAATAAAAGGTGTTTCCTTTTTATTATATATGATATAATATGTTATATTAATTAATTAATTTAATTAAAATTATATTCAATAGAAAATCCGTAAATGATATGTGTTATCCCGCCTTTTGGCAAGGCCGTGACACCAAGAACTTGACTAGAGACCAAAGACAGTTCGTCTGGAAAATCGGTTATACGCAGGTTCACTATGGATATCGACGAATTTTGTCCGAGTCTGGATCAAGCCAAAATTGATATGACATGACAAGCGAAGCTATGAGAGTCAACATTCCAAATTTCAGGTCAATCCGAGTTCGTATGCTCAAGTTACAGCCGATGCAAAATTGGTTAAAAAACAGCCCTCTTCGACTCGCTCCGCATAAGCCAACTTCGACTCGCTCAGATCGACTCGCTCCACATAAGCCAACTTCGACTCGCTCAGATTGACTCGCTTCGCATCCATCAGAAGTGCTCCACTTCGACTTGCTCCGCATCTCTCAGAAAACAACTGAACGACTCGCTCCATTTCGACTCGCTCTGCATCGACTCCATCTCAAAACCTCTCTTCGACTCGCTCCACATCCTTCAGAAGACAACTGTTCAACTCCATCTGGTTCGACTCCATCAAAGAGCTACATTTCGACTCGCTCCACTTCGTATCCATCCGAAGTCTTCCACCTCCTATCGATTCGAACAAGACAACACAAATGCCTTGACACGAAGGGGACTGCTGCTGAACCGATTCGAAGTGATCGATTCGAAGAGCGAGTCGAACAGAGCGAGTCGAACGAAACAGCCAACCGAGAATCCCAATTCATATCGATCATATCTCCTAATATACAAGTCCAAATGCTATGAAATTTTCACAGAAGACTACGTCCATGCTGAAGAATGTCCACCCCAAATTTCGACTACATTGGATGAAATCTTGATCGATACGAAATCTGTTCGTATCGATCACGGATCGACCGAAACTTCACGGGCTTGGGCGCGCGGGCCTGGTCACGTGCCAGAGAGGGTCTCCCGAAATCTGAGCAAGATACCAGCCTCCTACACCTATAAATAGACCCCCAAAGCCAACAGAAAAAGGGTTCTTCTTCTTCTTTGAGAGCTCCAACGCCTAGACTCTGCCAAACACGGATCTAAACTCCATGGCTGCTTCTACCAACGAATTTCACTGCTGCAAATCATTGTTATTCATTGTAATTGGCTGAAATCAATTGTAAACATCAAAGAAAGATCAATAAAGAAAACTACTTCAGAGTGGACGTAGGCAAGATCGCCGAACCACTATAAATCTTGTGTCTCTGTCTATTTCTTTCTGTTTTAAGTTTATTATTCTTCATTTTTATCCTCTACAATACTTAGATCTGAGATCTGTGATTATATATGGCTTATCTGTGTTCATACACTGGTGCTTTCACGATATTTGGGGTTTGTGACCAATTTTGGCGCAAACACTTTGGTGCTCTCACTGAGAAGAACTAGCACCCGCTATACCAGATTTGGAGTTCAGACTTGGAAGCTTGAAGAATTCAGATCTGGAAGAACTATGACAAGGCAATCAAACAGAAGACCAAGGCCAGAGAGAAGTCAGCATGAAGGGAGTCAAGAGGCTTCTTCAGGTGCAAATTAGACATCGATCTTCATCATCAGGGATAAGATGGAGACAATGATGAAAAGGCAAGAGGAAATGATCCAAAATTTGCTTCTCCAAATTGGGCAGCTTGGAGCGCAAAATCAAGGAGTAACTAGAGTTCAGAACGGAGCAGGACCATCTGGTGCAGCACCAGAACTAGGGGGCAATAACCCAGAGCATGTTGGCCCAATCTCGGGCGGAGTACCAGGTGGAACTGCGCGACACGACATCGACGAAGAAATGAATGCTTAGCCAGGGGAGCAGATTCCAGGAATCCCTCGTGAACTCGGGGGGCAAATCGAAAACAACGGACAAGGACTACAACTTGGAGATAGTGACAGATTGGCGGAGATGGTCAGACGAGCCATGAGGGACAGACTAGTGAATAGAGATCTGGAGGATGTGAATAGGAGTCCCTTTGCTCCTACGATCAAGCAAGCCAGGAATCCACCAGAATTCAAGTTACCAACACTGGACATGTATAACGGAAGGACGGATCCTGCGGTTCATCTAACGAAGTATATGAGGCACATGGAAGTGCTGGGGGCATCGGAGGAGGTCATGGCCTGGTGCTTCCCACTGTACCTGGCAGATATAGCTGCATTATGGTTCAGACAGCTGGAGAGCGGTTCCATTCGAACATGGACCGATTTGACTGAAAGGTTAATGAGGCAGTTCAGGGTTCACATTTCAAGACCCAAAAATGTGATGAGTTTGGCAACACTGAAGCAAAGAATCGGGGAGTCTTTGAGGAACTTTCTGACGCGATTCAATGCAGCGGCAGCATCGGTGGATCGTCCCGATTCATCCATGGTTTTGATGGCAGCCGTGTCTGGCGTAGCAGATGGCACAGAGTTCAAGAATTCGTTAACGAGGGATCCCCCTATGGATCTAGGAGAATTTTATCATGAGGCTGACGGATTTTTGTGATTAGAGGATGCAAGTGCTGAAAGAGAGGAAGGAGAAGGAGTTGATGTTTATGCAGTCAAGGGTGAAAATCCTCCTAGATCAGATTCAGGGACTGGTAAAGGGAAACGAAAGGCTGAAGATAATAGTGACGAACCGACGCGACCCCAAAAGGAACCAAGATTCACCTCTTACATGGAGTTAAATGAGACTTTGGAGCGAATCTACCAGGATGCTAGGGGGAAGATCCCCTATCGAAGGCCAATGAGAAGGGATCCAACCAATAATGAAAGAAGATCCGACAAGTATTGCTTATTCCACGAGCTGAGCGGTCATAACATGAATGACTGCAGACACCTAAAGGATAAGGTTGAGGGACATATCTGGAATGGTATGCTATCACAGTATGTAAGAAGGGGAACGACAATGGTGGAACGGGAGCGACCACCACCTACACCTACTAGGGACGGCTCAGGATCGAGGCGTCAGCTTGTCATCAATTGATTGAGATAATGACGAATAAGTAGCAAACTCCACACCAACACGATTGAGTCTTTTTACACATGTACAGGACCATGAACGATCCTCAAGCATGCTCTGATATGACTACTGATCGCAACGGTGTAGGTGTTTTCACTTTGATGTCCCTATTTTACTTTTATTTTCCATTTCTGATGTTTAAGCTTGATTTCGTTGAACATTTCTGTTGAAAAACTCATTTTGAATAAAAGTATGCCATTTGTGATGCCATGACGGCTAAGCCACTTACACATGTAAGGGATCGCGAACGGTCCTCGGGCATGCTCTGAGATGGCGATAAACCATCATAACAAACAGTTCAGAAACTCACTCGAACGTGAAATGTGACACCAATGATACCAAGTCCCTCCCCGGGCACACATAATTCGCCTCGAACGGCACCTGACCGCGAACGGTCACAATTTGCCTCGAACGGCACCCGACCACGAACGGTCACAAATCGCCTCGAACGGCACCCGACCACGAACGGTCACAAATCGCCTCGAACGGCACCCGACCGCAAACGGTCACAATTCGCCTCGAACGGCACCCGACCGCGAACGGTCACAACTCGCATCGAACGGCACCCGATCGCGAACGATCACAAATCGCCTCGAACGACACCCCGACCGCGAACGGTCACCATTCGCCGCGAATGGCATCCGACCGTGAACGGTCACATATCACCTCGAATGACATACGATCCCGAACGATCGTCATTCGTGGTCAAATAAAATTATCAATTCCTTTGCAGGTCATCAACAGGATATGAACATCCAGCTTATGGCATTACAAAACACACCTTCTTATCATAAGGCATGTTTTGGGGGGCAAATGTTATCCCGCCTTTTGGCAAGGCCGTGACACCAAGAACTTGACTAAAGACCAAAGACAGTTCGTCTAGAAAATCGGTTATACGCAGGTTCACTATGGATATCGACGAATTTTGTCCAAGTCCGGATCAAACCGAAATTGATATGACACGACAAGCAAAGCTATGAGAGTCAACATTCCAAATTTCAGGTCAATCCGAGTTCGTATGCTCAAGTTACAACCGATGCAAAATTGGTTAAAAAAACAGCCCTCTTCGACTCGCTCCGCATAAGCCAACTTCGACTCGCTCAGATCGACTCGCTCCGCATAAGCCAACTTCGACTCACTCAGAACGACTCGCTTCGCATCCATCAGAAGTGCTCCACTTCGACTTACTCCGCATCTCTCAGAAAACAACTGAACGACTCGCTCCATTTCGACTCGCTCTGCATTGACTCCATCTCAAAACCTCTCTTCGACTCGCTCCACATCCTTCAGAAGACAACTGTTCAACTCCATCTGGTTTGACTCCATCAAAGAGCTGCATTTCGACTCGCTCCACTTCGTATCCATCCGAAGTCTTCCACCTCCTATTGATTCGAACAAGACAACACAAATGCCTTGACACGAAGGGGACTGCTGCTGAACCGATTCGAAGTGATCGAGTCGAAGAGCGAGTCGAACAGAGCGAGTCGAACGAAACAGCCAACCGAGAATCCCAATTCATATCGATCATATCTCCTAATCTACCAGTCCAAATGCTATGAAATTTTCACAGAAGACTACGTCCATGCTGAAGAATGTCCACGCCAAATTTTGACTCTATTGGATGAAATCTTGATCGATACGAAATTTGTTCGTATCGATCACGGATCGGACCGAAACTTCACGGGCTTGGGCGCGCGGGCCTGGTCACGTGCCAGAGAGGGTCTCCCGAAATCTGAGCAAGATACCAGCCTCCTACACCTATAAATAGACCCCCAAAGCCAACAGAAAAAGGATTCTTCTTCTTCTTTGAGAGCTCCAACGCCTAGACTCTGCAAAACACGAATCTGAACTCCATGGTTGCTTCTACCAACGAATTTCACTGCTGCAAATCATTGTTATTCATTGTAATTTGCTGAAATCAATTGTAAACATCAAAGAAAGATCAATAAAGCAAACTACTTCAGAGTGGACGTAGGCAAGATCGCCGAACCACTATAAATCTTGTGTCTTTGTCTATTTCTTTCTGTTTTAAGTTTATTATTCTTCATTTTTATCCTCTACAATACTTAGATCTGAGATCTGTGATTATATACTGCTGATCTGTGTTCATACACTGGTGCTTTCACGATATTTGGGGTTTGTGACCAATTTTGGCGCAAACAATATGTTTTGTGATAGTTGTTATAATCTATTATAACCTTGAGTGATTATCACAATAAACTAAACATACTGTTTTAAATATTCATAGTGGAGATGTATCAAGGGTGGATATCGATACATTCGTTAAGACTAGAGTACATACCACTCTCTAAATGTTGGACGGTGTATTACTCATGACTACTAGGGGCACCAAGGGGTCACATACTTATAGTTACAGGATAACGATAGAATGACACACTCGATAGTCTATTGGTTAATATAACTAAGATCAATTAGGAAATATGAATGTGACAATATTATACAATTCCCTCGATCGAGAATACTTTCGAGCTTTAATATGGAAACTCCACTTTGACTATAGTTAAATCATAGCGCATTGTCTATCGAACGACTATAGTTGGGTCCAATTGAAGAATTTGAAGTGAAACACTATTTAAGAGAGAATTCTTCTCCTCGGTCATATGAGGTTAGTATCATGGTTAACCGAAGTCAACTCAAAGTCTCTAACAAGAGTAGTTTGGTTAAAAATAATTGTTATTATTAAACTAAGGACTTTGTGTTTAAACTATAAAGTTGAATATGGACAATATTGGAATTTTGATTGTTTGTACCAAAATTGGGCACAACACTCTTCGGAAGGGTTTGAATAGATAAAATGAAGAAATAAATGTAAAAAGAGGATTATCTAATAAACACTTCAAACAATCATCAGAAAAACAACAAAGGAACATAGAGATTTATAGTGGTTCGATGTGTTGCCTACGTCCAATATGAAATGATTGATCTTTATTAACTTTTGCTTGCTGGTTACAGCGAATTACAACAGTAAATATCGAGTACAACAGTGAAATTCGAGTACAATGGTGAATTCGGCAGAGTCTGGATGTCAAAGAGCCAAAAGATCCCTTTTATGTAGGTTCTGGGCTGCTATTTATAGGCGTAGGTTGCAAATATCTCACTCAGATCTCGGGAGACCTCTTTTGGCATGTGAGTGGGCCCACGCGATCGATCCCACACGATTTGCGCTCGGTCCGTGATCGATACGAACGAATTTCGTATCGATCAAGATTTGACCCAATCGAGTCGAAATTGGGCATGAGCATTCCTTAGGTTGTACGCAAAGCTTCTGTGAAAATTTCGTAGCATTTGGACTTGTAGATTTTGAGTTATGATCGATGTAAGCTCAGGTTTTATGTAGGCTGCCTTGTTCGAATCAATACCTTCGTATCGATTAGTTCAAATCGCTTTTGAGCACATGCCTGCAAGTTGACGTGGCGCTAACTCCTCGGATCGATCCACTTTTCGTGCCATGTTGACTGCTTCCTTATTCGTATCCATAATTTAAGCCTTGTTCGTATCAATCTGAATGGTTTCGTTCTGTTCGTATCGGTCGCCTTGCTCTATTCGTATCGATCGGTTGCTCTGTCATATTCGTACCGATCGATTGTTCTATTATATTCATACCAATCGAGTGCTTGGGTTTGTTCGTATCGATGGGAAGTGTCTACTTCGTATCGATCTGTGGTTGATCGATACAAAGTATGTATGATTTTTGATCGACATGAACTAGACACTTGTATTGTAGTCGATGGATATGAAATGGGCAACAACCAATCGATTCGAAGTGGGCCTGCCTTCTGATGGATACGAAGAAGGCCATCCTCGATGGATACGAACAAGACAACTGCTGATCGATACGAAGTGGAGTTGTTTACTGATGGAGTCGAATAGATCTATACGAATAAAGTATATTCCCCTGATGGATATGAAGTAATGCATTTTGATGGATACGAATAAATGGACACGAATTGATGGAGACGGCCTAACCGATACGAAATGATGGATGTGATTGAGATGATTTCTTTGGCTTGCATCGATCATATCTTGAGTATACATACTCTGATTAACTTGAAATTTGGAATGTTGGCTTTTATAGCTTTGCTTGTCATGTCTTGTCAATTGTAGCTTGATCCGGTCTCGGACAAAATTCATCGATATCCATAGTGAGCCTGCATATAACCGATCTTCGGGATGGACTATCCTTGGTTTCCAGTTAAGTTCCTGGTATCACGACCTTGCCAAAAAGCGGGATAACATTTGTCCCCCAAAGTACGTCTTGTGAGAACACGATGTGCTTTGAAAAGCTGCAATCTTCATTCTGAATAGTTCTATCTGACTTGTCAAACAGTTATCGTCTTTTCATTGAAAGCTGTGACCTTTGATTGATCCACAGAAACATAAATTGTGAATCGTAGACTGCCAATTGTTGTACTGTGTACTGTTGTAATTGTCACCAGACAAGTATTCAATTCCCGTGAATTTTAAAGATTAGATGTTAGTTCATTATACATGAATGTATGTTACCCTGACTCCCGTTAACGTTCGTACGTTCACGAATCGTTGTTAGGTTTTCAGTTTTTGTATCGAATTCCGTATCGATCCTCTCCTAAATCAAGGTGGAATTCGAGTTGTAACAACGCTTGGTAGTTATTTTGGAGTATCCCTGTGTATCGATCCTCTCTTGGATCGATTCGGGATGAATGAACATGAATCTTGTATCGATGGAGTTGAATTATCCAAATATTAATCTGTGATGATCTTTGCATCCATGGCTGTGAATCCCTGCAACTCTCAAAATGATGGATACGAAGTTGCGACTTCGTATCGATAGGCTAATGAGGGATACGAACAGTGCAACTGGTCCCCCATGTACTATTCGTATCGATGGATACGAGCCTTTATGGGTTGTGTGTTGATGGATACGAACGGTACAGTTCGCATCAATGCGCCTGGAATGGAGTTGAAAATAGCGAATACGAATAAGTGTTTCGTATCGATGGAATCTGGTGCTTCAGAAAAATCTTTGTTGCAAATTTCGTATCGATAAAGCTCGAGTCGATGGACATGAATAACTAATTCGTATCGATCCGGGGAGAAACCGATTGGAACCGGTCGCAATGACTAGAAGGCGAATCGTTTTTCTTCACTTCTTGGGTCCATATATAAACGTTTTGTACTTAACCAAATTTCTCACTTGTCACTATTTTCTTTTGGCCTTCGTATCGATAGAGAACACGAAAAAGAAGATAACTGTTTTTGCCTTTGAATCGAACCAAACCTTAACCCTTCCAATCAATTACTAAAATCAGGTAAATTAACTACGAAATCGTATCGAAGGCGATGAGACTTTGAATTCCATGCCATCCCGCTTGCCTCCGCGATCGGTTCTGGCGATGTGGTGGTCGGAGGTGATCGACATGAGGTCGAGGAGGGAAAAAATGACACTCGAGTTTTGGAGAAGATGAAGTGTGGAGGACAGCATGACTTCAATTTCGTATCGGTGAAAAGAAGGAGAAGGCTTTGCTTTGTATCGATTTGGGGATAAGTTTCATATCGATGGAAAGTGAACTGATAAAATGATGAATTTCGTATCGATCTGGGGTAATGATAGTTCATGTCGATCGATTCGAAGTCGGATGGCCTCCAATTGAAACAAAGCCTGCTACAAGCGATCGATACGAACTTCACGGCTTTGATCGATACGAACGCCGTGGTTTTAGATCGGTACGAAACTAGGAAGTGTTTGATCGATACGAAATGAAAGCTTTGTACCGATACAAACTTCGCCGCAACCCAACCGATGTAAAGACAATGTGACTTGATTGATTCGAAATCTAAAGCATACCGATTGATACGAAATCTAAAGCATACCGATCGATACGAAATGAGGGCTTCGGGTCGATACGAAACGAATTAGCGACTGATCGATATGAAATCGAAGTCTCTGACCGATACGAAACTGAGGCCTTTGAAATGATCGATCTGAACATCGACTCTGATGGATACGAACTTCGTGAAGGTTCGAACGTGACTCCGACGAGCTTCAGCCTTACATAACTGAACTTAACTGCTAAACTGCATACTTGACTGCCTTTCGAAGCTCGTCGATGGAACTGTAATTTAACAAACTCTATTTCAGATCGGTTTCTAAAATCTGGATGGCATGGTTGTGACGGTCAGCGATGACGGTCGCTTCTAATTTAATTTTGAAGTCTCGTTGTTTAGACATTATCTCTAACTCTGTATACTTTCTCAAGTAATATGTAGCACTGCACTGCACAATACATTCATACACTTCACACTGGGGTATACATGGGCTTATTATCGTCTAATGACAGTTTTTGATAAGTCTATTAGTTATGGAATCCACAAGTTCACCGCAACAGGAGACACCGAGTTCGCCTCCTTTGGTGATAGATTACCAGATATTGCAGCTGAAATTGTAAGCCCAGCTCCGGATGAGCTTCTTGGAACCACTATAATTTTAAACCCGTAGGATTTAGTTCCATCAAACATCTCCGAATAAATGCTAGGTAGAATTTGTCTACGTCATGGGTTGTTGTTTAATGACGTACTGCTTCTAGGGCCAAATGACAGGCCACATGCTCCCCCAGAGGGGTATACAGCCTTCAACCGACACTCTTGCACAGCCGGGTTACTTCCCCCCTTTAATCAGTATATACTGGAAGTGTTGGCTTTTTTAGGGATCGCTCCATCGCAATTGCATCCGAACGGGTATGCGTTGCTAAACAACACCTTCATCATCTTCATGGAGCATCTTACGCGGCCTCCAACTCCGGAGGAAATCATATACATATTCAATGTCAAAAGTCGGGGAGACAGTCCCTCTTTTACATTCTTGGAGTCGGTTAGGAACTAACAAGTGGTTGCCGGCTCTTGGACCAGATTAAGTTACTTCAAAACTGAATGGTTCTACGTCCGATGTCCACCGGGCTTCGCCAGGCAATGGATAACTAGTCGTAAGTGCTTCAACTTTACATGACTTGCCTGAGTGATGTAGCTTGGCATCCACTCTAACATTTTATGCCTTTTGCAGGCTCGATTCCGCGGCCAAAGGGTGCCCACTTCAAGGAAATGGTTCGAATTCTTTAAGAAGTGCCGATTGAAATGAGAGAGATCGAGTCGGCACTCACAGATGAGAACTTGAGAATTGTGGGGCTGATCGATCAAGATCAAAGCATTAGGCCTGAAGGATCGATCAGAACAGTTTCGACAAAACGGGCTAAACGTAGAGCGCCCAAACTTGTGATAGCCGAGGAGGGCGATAAAGAGAGAACACCCACAGATGATGAACTTATTGTTGGGCCTTCTGCCGGATTTCAAGCGACGGAAGGAAGGAGAAAAGGCAAGGCCGCTGCTCACAAACGCCCTAAGTCTTCGAGGTGGAAATCAGTTGTGGTTTCTTTGTCGGCCTCCGGCATTAGAATCTTAGAGGCTCCTCCCTCGCCAATAAAGAGTCCTTTTGAAGGGCTTGCCGATATTTCGATTCCGGACTTTGTGTCACTTCCACATGATACCGGATTGGAGGAACTTCAAAATGCTCTAGATTTAAGCGAGTCTCTACCCATCAGTGCGGCCGACATTACCGGTTGGTCGGGGGGTTGCACACACATACACACTTCACGGCACTACACGATTTCCAGCCTTAAGTTGCCTGCTCTAAGAATTCACTAACTCCATTGCTCTTTTACCTTACAGATACGATGAACATGCAAGATTCTATGCTCAGTGGTCTTCGTTCAGCACGCCAATCGTCAGGCTCGTATTATGAGTCCCGTCGGAGGGAGGATGACAGAAACCGCGATCGTGGTTATTCTAGTCAGGAACGCTACAAGAGGGATAGAGACAGGGATTACAGAGAACAGAGATATCGATCCCGATCGCGTTCTCCACCCCCTCGACTCCCCACACAACCTTCAGGCCAGGGAAAACAGCCAGTAGAGCCCCCTCGTCATAAACCATCTTCGCAAACTTCTCGGCCTGAGTCGCAATGCCATAGAATTGAGGTTGAGCCTCCAGTCTTCGCTGAACAAGCTATCACTGAGCCTATTGGGGAAGGGGCTATTAGAATTGCTCAGATAAAGAAAGATTTTCCAAATATATGCTTCGACGGCTACACCTTCCCTCCCCATTTAAAGAGAATTCCATCGGAGGTAGAGAACACAATGCATGATTATATTCATGACATCTATACCCGATACAAAGAGTGGGCGAAGGCGGTAGAAAAGGCATCAAAGGTGGCCTTTGAGCGGGCAAAGGCAATTGAGAAACTAGAAACTGAACTTGCTCAGAAAGACCGGATCATTCAAGTGCTTAACGATGAAGCCGAGTCCTCTCGGAAATCAGAGATAGAGGCCACCAAAAAGACCGACGAGGCGAACTTGGATATGGAGAGGATGAGGCAGACTGACTTTCCTTTAGTGGAGCAGATGGGCCACCGAAACACTACTGTCATAGCTGAACGGGATGCTTCTCTGAAAGAACTCGCTGAGCTTAAAGCTAAATTTTCCGAAATCATCAAAGAAAAGGATGATGCCAATAAAGCAGCTCAAGAGGCTTATGAACAGGCCGTGGTGTCGGGGCGAGCAGGATGCGGTAACGGCTAAGGTTCGAGAGGTGGAGACTAAGGTCGAGAAGGAATTCCAAAGGGCGGAGTCTAGGCTAGAAGCTGATATTGAATATCTTCTCATTGTTTATAATGCTAATGTCTTGAAGCATTGAAATCTAGCCTGGCTCGATAGTTATCCGACACATCTATACAACGCTTGGGGCCGATTAGTGGAAAATGAAAAGGCTGCGCATCAGGGTGAGTCGATTGATGAGTTTGAGCTCGAAAACCGAGTGTTTAGCGAAGACGAGCAGAAAGTTCTCCACGATGCCATGATTTCATATGAGAAGGAGAAGCTTGGCGCTCAGCATTCAGAAGTTGGAGAAGGTACCGGCGTCGAGCATCATGTTATAAGTTCTGAAACTCTTATGCTGACTCAGTCCGAATCCACACCTACGGTTGATCCTCAGCCCGTTCCTGCTTATAATCCGGATCAACCACATATATCTCCAGCTCACGAGCAAGTCTCTGAGGCAGTTCTGCCACCCGCGAGCCAAACTGAGGAAGGTACTCTGAACATTCTCTATGCTTATCTGAAATCGAAAGCGTCATTTGAAGTAATTATTAACAGTTCTTCTTTTGTTTTTATCTAGTGATTGAAGCTACACCAGTGTTGCCTCCTGCAACTCAAGAACCATATCATATGCAGGAGGCCATTATAACTAAAGCGACCACCACAATGGCCATGGCACCGACCGATGGAGCGTAGGGGAGCACACCTATATTTGATGAGCAGATGATGGAGGAACACCTTGGTCATCACAGCGATCCTTTTGCAGATTTGTCGTTCGTTACAGGCGGAAGTGCACCGATGACAAGTTCTTCGGCTCCAACTACGGGAGTTCCTGACGATGCACAAACGCTTCATGAGGAGGAAATCATAGCCGAAATTAATGCTGAAATGGAGGCAGCCATGCGGGGCAGTGGTTTTGGCGATGGAATGGCTGGACCTTATCCGGCTCCTTTGCGGATGATATCTCTGGGAAGAATGGTTATTGAGACGAGCGCGCCTGCCCCACCTCCTTCTGCTGATCCTATCCCTCCGACTCCGCCTGCAGGAAGCGTTCTAATACATTTGAGTTTGAAGGAGGATGTTGACATAATGCCCCCTACTGGAGACCGACCGCCGAAAGGTAAGGGCTCAAAGAGAAAACTAAGTGGAAGCTCCAGCGGGTCTACATCGAAGGGGAAACCAAAGAAGAAGAAAGAATAGACATGCTTCTTTGGTGAAATTTTGAGTAGATAGGAATTTCTTTTGTTCTTTTTTACTGGCCGTGTATAGATGCGGGTTCGGCCTCTGCTAGTAGAATTTTTTGGATAAACTTGTACTTAGTTTCCTTCTACAAACAGTTGAAATGAAATACCATTTTGTCTTTAACTCAATTTTCGTTTATTTGCTTAAGTTTTTCAGCAGTTGAACTCCAGTCTAGTATATTTATCGAGTTTCGGCCTTTGGATTGGATCCAAGTTTAGTCATTAAGTCCTGAAATCACGACTATGAGTGATGACTGAACGTTAAACTGGACTCCAATGTTGCACTGTCTCAATCAGTGATCGACGCTTAAGTTCTGCCCCCAATTTCAGGGATGAATTTATAGAGATCAAGTGGCGATCGCACTTCGCTTTCAACTCATCGAGCGTAACGTCGTCGAACTGATGCTGGAATAAAGAGATTCGAGTGGTTGAATTTCACTCGCTCATTTATCATCGATTGCATCCACACTCCGAGGATTTGCATTTGTACGTCGGCGGTCGGGCATGCCTGCTTGAGTTTCAAGGATGCGTCCATGCTCTGGGGACCTAAGTTTTCTTCACGGGTGGTTGGTCGCACCCATTTTGCATTTACACTCTAACCGCGCTCTAGGGACTTAGAGTTGTTTTATAGACGGTCGATCCCAATCCGGTATGTGTTCAAACTTCAATCCACTCTCCGGGGATTCTGAGTTAATGTTTATACTCCAATTCGCACTCTGGGAATTTGGAGTTGGTGTTTATGTTGACACTCCGGTTCACACTTTGGGAATCCGGAGCTAGTTGACATTTATACTCCAGTTCGCGCTCCGGGAAATTGGAGTTGTCCGACAGATGGTCAGTCACATCCGTTCGGACTTTAGGATTTCGTTCGCACTCCGGGTACGACAAATCTATCAGGATCATGGATGGTCGGTTCACATCCACCCCGAGTTAACAAGCGAGGTCGTTAGATGGACGGATCCATTTTCCTCAAACTTGGTCAAGGTACGGGCGAAGCCATTAGGTGGACGGATCCACCTTCTTCGAAACTGTATTCGTAGATTTATACTTCTGTTCACACTCTGGGAACCTGGAGTTGGTTAAAGGATTGTCGTGTATCAATCCTTTTTTGACTTTAGTGTGATGACTTGCCCTTGAGCTCGGGTATCATCTAGCGAGTAACCGGTTGTATCACAGTCACTCCCTATTTGAATAAATTCCACTGTCGGGTGGAATTTAGCTCTCCATGCATAGTGATAGTTGTATGACGCATTCAATAAACCACAACTCTGGCTTGAAGAGATTACATTTTATTGCTGAAATAAGAAAATACGTCAAATCAGTTGCCTTATTACAAATTCAAATTTCGAAATGTAGAAACAAATTGCAAATGGAAAATAGAATGAACAAATAAAAAAAGCCTGTCATGTGTAGTAGCGACGAAGACTTTTGTTGTTCCAGGCTCTCGGAAGAGTGAGACCGTCAACGGTCGATAATTTGAATGTGCCATCTCCGAGCTTTCATTTAATAACATACGGCCCTTCCCAAGTTGGCTTCATATGCGAAGGGACCGGATAAATTCTTTTAAGGACGAGATTGCTGAGTTCAAAGGTTCGGGGTCGGACCGGGGCATTATATAGTCGGGCGACTCAACTTCGTTATGCGGCTGCCCTCAAATCAGCCTCTTCACGCTTCTCATCCAATAAATCCAGAGATTCGACAAGTAATATAGCATTTGTCTTTGGATCATAGTATGTCACACGATGAGAAGGCACTTCTAATTCGATTGGAATAACATCTTATGAACCATAAGAGAGAGAGAACGGAGTGTGACCGGTCACAGACTTGTGGGTTGTTTGGTAGGCCCATAAGGCCATAGGAAGTTCATCGACCCATTTGCCCCTGGCTTTTTCCAGTCGTTTCTTCAGAATAGACTTTATAACTTTATTAACAGCTTCGACCTGTCCATTTGCTTGAGGGTGTGCAACTGCGGAGAATTTCTTCTGAATGTGGAATCGTTGACAGAAATCCTTAAATTCGGTACTGTCGAATTGGGTCCCGTTGTCAGTGATGATAGTACATGGGAGACCAAATCGGCAGATGATATTGCGCACTACAAAGTTGATCACCTTCTTCTTTGTGATTGTAGCAAGGGGTTCAGCTTCCGCCCACTTGGTAAAGTAATCAACTGCTACGATGGCGTATTTCGTACCACCTTTGGCCAGAGGTAAAGAGCCAATAATATCGATGCCCCATACTACGAAGGGCCATGGACTGACCATCTGTGTTATCTCAGTAGGTGGGGCTCTAGGAATCCTAGCATGCTTCTGACACTTATCACATCTCTTGGCATAATCCGATGCATCACGATTTACAGTTGGCCAATAATATCCATATCGAAGTACTTTCTTGGCAAGAGCTTGCCCTTCAGTGTGATCGCCACATTCTCCCTCGTGTACATCATGCAACACTCATTTGATTTCATCGTGAGCGATACACCAGAGTAAAGGAATAGGGTATCCTCGTCTATACATGACTCCATCTTGAATAGTGAACCGTGAAGCTTTTCGAAGAATCTTTCTCTTTTCACTCCTGCGCTCTGGCAGGGTTCCGTGCTCAGATAATTTCTGTACGAAGTCATCCATGACTCTTTCTCGGGAATGACTTATAGTACCCAATCGGTTTCCATCTGATCGATGCTTGGCGAAGACAATGTCTCCACAGGAACGAGTCTCATTTGTTGTGCTTCGCCTGTACTGGCTAACTTTGCTAACGAGTCGGCTTTCCAATTGTGTTCTTGTGGTATGTAATAAATGGCATAATAATCGAACTGATTCAATATCTCCTGGACTTGAACAAGGTAAGCAGCCAGTCTTCGATCTTTGGCTTGATACTCCCCCCGAACTTGACATACGACCAATTGTGAATCACAATATATTTCCACAACAACGATTCTTAAATCTCTGCCAAGTTTCAATCCAGCCAGTAGGGCTTCATACTCGGCTTCTTTATTAGTTGCATGGAAGTTGAACGTTAGAGCATAGCATATATATCGACCTTTAGGAGTTTCAAGTACAACCCCTGCACTTGAGCAACGGTCATTGGATGCACCATCTGTATGCAGCTTCCAAATATACTTGGGAGACTCACTTGTTTCGGGCAAGTCCTCTGGGATGGTAAATTCAGTTATGAAATCTGCTAGGACTTGCCTTTGAATGGCTCGCCTTAGAGTGTAAGTAAGGTCAAACTGACTTAACTCAATATTCCATTTGAGTTGCCTACCCGACATCTCAGGACGCGTAAGGACCTGTCGTAAAGGCTGGTTAGTGTAAACGGTGATTGGGTGAGCCTGGAAATACAGACGGAGCTTCCTTGAGGCAATAACAAGACAGTAAGCCAATTTCTCTAGCTTTGGATAATTTCTCTCAGCTCCGGTTAGTCGCTTGCTTATGTAGTAGACCGGCTTTTGTATTCGGTCTTCCTCCCGAATTAGGGCAGCACTGATTACGTTTTCTGATACCGCCAAGTAAATGTACAATTTCTCATGATCGATAGGCTTTGACAAAATTGGCGGTGTGGAGAGATGTTGAATTAGTGCTCGGAATGCGCCCTCAAATTCCGTAGTCCATTCAAAGTTTCATTTTCCTTTTCGGATCAAATCGAAGTAGGGAATGCATTTGTCAGTGGACTTTGAAATGAACCTGCTCAGTGCTGCTACATTCCCGTTGAGACTCTATACTTGCTTTATAGTTTTGGAGTTTCAAGATTTCTGATCGCCCAGATCTTTTTGGGATTGGCTTCGATTCCTCGAGCGCTGACGATAAACGTAAGGAATTTTCCGGATGCGACCCCGAAGTGACATTTCAATAGGTTGAGCTTCATTCTGAATCCTTGGAGAATATTAAACATTGACCCCAGGTCTTTGATGTGGTCAGTGGAAAATCGTGACTTGACTAACATGTCGTCCACGTATTCCTCCATGGTTTTCCTAATCTGATTGGCGAACATTCGATTAACTAATCGTTGATAAGTTGCACTAGCATTCTTGAGTCCAAAGGGCATAACCTTGTAGCAATAAAGTCCCATATTGGTTACGAAGCTGGTATGCTCTTGGTCGGGTAAGTGCATTGGTATTTGATTGTAGCCGTAATACGCATCAATGATGGATAAAAGTTCATGCACGGCCGTTGAATCTACGAGTTAATCAATTCGAGGAAGTGGAAAACTGTCTTTAGGGCAGGCTTTATTCAGATCATAGTAATCGATGAACGTTCTCCATTTCCCATTTGGCTTTCGGACAAGTACAGGATTTGACACCCATTCCGGGTATAATGCATCTCGAATAAATCCATTCGATTTAAGCTTGTCTACCTCTTCCTTAAGGGCGGCAGATCTCTCTGGATCCATACCATGCCTTTTTTGTTTGACCGACACATGCCGTGGGTCAATGTTCAATGTGTGGCTCGTGATGTCCAGCAAGATTCCACACATGTTAGAATGTGTCCAGGAAAACACGTCAAGGTTTGACCGGAGAAATTCAACCAATTCCTCTTGCATTTGTTGGCTTAACTGAGATCCAATCTTTATCATTCTAGAATCATCGCTATCATCGATCGGAACATCGATCGTCAGTTCGGCCGAAGAAGCTTGACTGTCTTTAATTTCGTCTTCACTTTCGGTGTCTCTCGAGTCAAGATCTCTTTGGAATTGGTTGGGGTGCCCAGGCCTAGGCCCAGGCGTCAATTGTCAATTATCAACACATCGGACGTAGAGAGATTCCTCTACGCCCTTTCCTTTTTCCTTTCGATGCGCCTCGCTCAGTTCAGCAACATAACAAGCTCGTCCAGCAGCCTGATCTCCTTGAACGACTCCAACTCCACAATCGGTGGGGAACTTTAGAGTCAAACACATGGGGCAATGGCAGCCCTGAACTCAGCTAGGGCCGATCGGCCCAAGAAAGCATTATATGGGGATTTTATATCCAAAACAACAAACTGCAGTATCCGGACTCTCCGGCGTTCACCAATTCCTAACTCCATTGGCAATTCCACCACTCTAGTGGGTATAGTTGCACTCCTGTTGAAGCCATGAATACGGGACTGACATGGCTTCAAGTCTTTAGTCTCCATTCTCATCTGGTCATAGGCTCGTTTAAACAAGATATTCACAGAACTTCCGCTGTCTACCAAGATCCTCTACATCCAAGCAGGACCTACTTGAGCTGATATGACAAGTGGATCAATAGTGAGGGCTTCGATCCTATCGGCATCCCGACCTCAAAATATGATGTCATCTGCCATCGTTCTTTATTGCTTGGCCGGAGCCCCATCTTCGGAATTACTACAACATTCAAAGTCTTCATGCCTGATAGAGCTGGCATACCACTCCATTTCCTTCCAGCTTCGGTCTGTTGGATGAGGACCACCACTAACAGTGTTTACCACCAACCTCCTACCGGTACGAGCGGGTTCTTCCTGTCTAGCCGAATTCGGTACATGATTTTGATTCGATGGGCCCGCACCTCCAGACTACGGCGCCCGCACAAACTGTTCTAACTTTCTCTCCCTTATCAACTTTTCGATGAGATCCTACAAGTGACGACATTCATTTGTGTTATGGTCGTAGCTTTCATGGAATCTACAGAACTTTCCCGTCTGAATTTGCTTCTCCAATGACTGTTTTGGAGCAGGCTTCTTGTACTGAATAGTATTGCAGGTTTGTAGATACACATTCTCCAGTGACGTATTCAGAGGAGTATAATTATCAAACATAGGAGCCCAACGTCGTGGACCACGGTTCTGATTCCGTTTTCTATTTTGGTTACCATTGCCTTTCTGCTGATCTTGTTTATTCTGAATGTTCAATTGCGCTTTCCCAGAGCTCTCCCCAGATTGTTTAACCGCAATATTACTCTGAATTCCTTCTATACTAGGCCCCGCATCATCCCTTTTTCTAGACTATTTCGCATCTTCCCTTCTCAAGAATTAGGCTGTCTTGTAACAGAAACGGTCTAATGACGCAGAGGCTTTTCCGGCCAACCAGTTGCCGAACTCAGAATCGGGATCAATCCCCTTAGTCAGTGCCATAAGAATAAAGTTATCATTTGGGTTGCTGACCTCAGCACATGCAGCATGAAATCTCTCTAAATAACGCCTGAGTGTTTCTCCAAGAGCTTGAGTGACACTAGATAAAGTATTAACATCCTTCGGTCTTACGACATGCATACGGAATTTCTCAGTAAACTTTGTTGCCAACTGATCGAAACATAAGATAGATCGAGGTGGAAATCGGGTAAACCACATAGTCGCTATGCCCCTAGATAGATCGGGAAGCTTCGGCACTTAACTGCGTCATCAACTCGTGCAGCATTCATCAACCATTCATATTTCAAGATATGCTGATTAGGATCTGAGCTTCCTTCATAAACGGGTAAAGTCGACATCCTGAATCGCTGAGGTGGTTCAGCATAGAGTATCTCATCAGTAAAAGGGGTATGACTCCGGGAGATTCCCCAGTCGTCATTACTAAGACCCTGACTATCACGGATCATTTGATAGATCATTGTCTGTAGGTCGACCATCTGGGCATTTTGAGTAGGTTGGGCCAAGGTGTGGTCGGGTTCCACAATGCGAGGAGGGGCCGGTCGTTGTTGACGGCCCATGTCTCGCCTCCTTGGTTCTACGTCTTCGGGAACGTAAGGTTCGGGAGAGTGGTTACGTTGGCGGTGGGTCGGATCCGTTCAATTTCGAGCGTCAACTCCTAAATCCGTAGTTGTGGTAGTACGGTTATCAGTAATGTGGTATGGGGTAGCACCTCCTCGGGAGGAGGGTCCAGTCTGGTGGCTGGTTGATGGGCCAACTTTCGGTTGCCCAAGACTCAATGTATTCTGATGCCCAGTGGCCTGTGTGTAACTTCCATCCAGTCGCGGGCGCATCGATCTATGATGGTAATCAGAAGAGGCTGAACTTTCGGTGGATGAATAGGAAGCCTGATCCCTCTTGGATCTCCTTCGTCTTTGACGGTTTAGCTGGTTGGTCAATTCCGCATTAGCACGGAGTTGTTGAGTGAGCTGCTGGCGGCTCTGAGTCAATTCTTGCATTAGTATCTAAAATTCTTCCCTGGTAACAGGGCCTTGCAGATCTGATGGTCCGGATGCATTCTGGTCAGTCGGAGGCAGCTGTACGGGATTCTGTTTGTCCCGTCCTTCTAGATCTGCAGTTGTAGAAGTAGTCCTTGTGTTAACCATGACGAGTAGTGAAGCTCTTTCCTAGACTTGATGCAAACCTGAATAGGATGGAAGAACTTTGGACTTGAGATCTGGATCTTCTTCTTAGATTTGTGCAATCCGATATTGATAGTAGATCCAACGAGCAGGAGAAAAACCGTGTTTTCTCAGTGAAAGCACCAAATTTTTTGTACCAAAATTGGGCACAACACTCTTCGGAAGGGTTTGAAGAGATAAAATGAAGAAATAAATGTAAAAAGAGGATTATCTAACAAACACTTCAAACAATCATCAAAAAAACAACAAAGGAACACAGAGATTTAGAGTGGTTCGGCGTGTTGCCTACGTCCACTATGAAATGATTGATCTTTATTAACTTTTGCTTGCTGGTTATAGTGAATTACAATAGTAAATCTCGAGTACAACAGTGAAATTCGAGTACAATGGTGAATTCGGCAGAGTCTGGACGTCAAAGATCCAAAAGATCCCTTTTCTATAGGTTCTGGGCTACTATTTATAGGCGTAGGTTGCAAATATCTCGCTCAGATCTCGGGACACTTCTTCTGGCACATGGGTGGGCCCACGCGATCAATCCCACGCGATTTGCACTCGGTTCATGATCGATACGAATGAAATTCGTATCGATCAAGATTTGACCCAATCGAGTCGAAATTGGGCATGAGCATTCCTTAAGTTGTACGCGAGCTTCTATGAAAATTTAGTAGCATTTGGACTTGTAGATTGTGAGTTATGATCGATGCAAGCTCGGGTTTTATGTAGGCTGCCTTGTTCAAATCGATACCTTTGTATCGATCAGTTCGAATCGCTTTTGAGCACGTGCCTACAAGTTGATGTGGCGCTAACTCCTCGAATCGGTCCACTTTTCATGCTGTGTTGACTACTTCCTTATTCATATACATAATCTAAGCCTTGTTCATATCGATCTGAATGGTTTTGTTCTATTCGTATCGGTCGCCTTGCTCTATTCGTATCGATCGGTTGCTCTGTCATATTCGTACCGATCGATTGTTCTGTTATATTCGTACCAATCGAGTGCTTAGGTTTGTTCGTATCGATGGGAAGTGTCTACTTCGTATCGATCTGTAGTTGATCGATACGAAGTATGTACGATGTTTGATTGACACAAACTAGACACTTGTATTGCAGTCGATGGATACGAAATGGGCAATAGCCGATCGATTCGAAGTGGGCCTGCCTTCTGATGGATACAAAGAAGGCCATCCTCGATGAATACGAACAAGACAACTACTGATCGATACGAAGTGGAGTTGTTTGCTGATGGAGTCGAATAGATCGATACAAATAAAGCATATTCCCCTGATGGATACAAAGTAATGCGTTTTGATGGATACGAATAAATGGACACGAATTGATGGAGATGGTCTAACTGATACGAAATGATGGATGCGATTGAGATGATTTCTTTGGCTTGCATCGATCATATCTTGAGCATACGAACTCGGATTGACTTGAAATTTGGAATGTTGGCTTTCATAGCTTTACTTGTCATGTCTTGTCAATTGTAGCTTGATCTGGTCTCGGATAAAATTCATCGATATCTATAGTGAGCCTGGGTATGACCGATCTTCGGGATGGACTGTCCTTGGTTTCCAGTTAAGTTCCTGGTATCACGGCCTTGCCAAAAGGTGGGATAACATTGACCATTACAAAATTCCATAAGTCATAAGGTATTATAGTTTTGACAAAGAGAATTGGTATAAATAATTTTCATTATCGGTAACGCTTAATTAAAGTAAAATTAGATTTTATCGAAGTCATGCAAGCGATATATTTGACCATAATTGTAACAACTGTCTCCGTAACGGGCCTAATTTTCGATTCAATAAAAAACCATTGAACTTTGGATCCATTTCTTAGCTGGCTGTTGGTTGGTATAATTAATTAAACAATAGATAGAGCTACCTATCTAGGTTTTCAAAGTCTCACATCAGAAATAATAAAATAAAATAAAGTACCCATCTTATAAAACTAAATCACAGAAGTACACTGTCTCAATAGTACATAAAACATGTCTAATACAAAGTTTGGGTACATCATAACAACATAAATAGATAACTATAATAGATAAATGCCTGTCGGGTCTCCGCCATCTTCTCCACACTTATTGCAATATCTAACTTGTAGATTGTAATAAGGAGGGAGTTAGAACAACAATGTCTAGTGAATAAAATCAAGTTTTACAATAATAGTATATGAACAATAAGCATTCAGATAAGTATTATGTCTTATATATTTAATACTTCTTGAAGTGTATCTCTACTGTAGGTTAATGGCCCTACAAGCCTAACTCCATGACTATAAAAGCGGGTGCAACACGACTATGGAGTATATCGGGTTCAACAAGCCACCTCCTGCTCAATCATATCCTAATGATGCAAGAGAAAGTACCTAGGCCACTTAAGACCTTTTAAATAGGGATAGGTAGACTCTAGTGATTTAATACCTAGACCCTAGACAGGGTCTCGAGCCATTTAATACCTAAACCCAAGGTGAACCCCTCCTAGCACTCCCTAGTTAACATCGTACAGAATCTCTTATAGGCCACAGGCCACTTAATACCTCTTAGATAAGGAAAAAGAGGACACTCTGGCCACTTCATACCTCAACCCAAACTGGATCCCCTAAGAGATTCTCACTAACGCACCTAAAAGACAATCCCGAAAATTTAATACTTCTTAACTGTGAAAGAGGCATACCCCAACGGCCATTTAATACCATAATTTTGAAGCAGGCCCATCCTGGAATTACCCATCATTATTTATCAGAATTCCAAAAGTCATTTAATACTTCTTAATGTGGAAGAGGCAGACTCTAAACCGACCATTTAATACCTCAACCTCGAAGTAGACTTCTCCTAGAATTTCCCCGTCCTTATAGCACAAAACCCAACTGTGACGTCCTACATTAGTCCGACTATATATCGGTGCTGGAACCAGATAATGTGGGCAGACTTACCAAAGAATATTGGGACTAACCTCGCATCCACTGTGGGTACTTATTATAGGCGATTCCTAAATAGTTACAAAAGTCATACTATTGGTAGCCAAACTAGCTAAGTGGACTTCTGTGTGCTTTCAACTGATATTGAATTCCTATAACTTAGCCATATTCCCACTCCCTGAAATTATATGTTGAACCGTGCCAACATATACATAATATATATATATATATATATCTGTGTGTGTATGTGTACCTCACCCGTATTACGCATTTAAAGGCCTTATAAGGGAACCTCCTTCTCGCACTGTTTGTTTATGGATTAAATTCCATAAATGTCCTTAACTCATTTTATTAGATTTACTATTGATTATTAATTGTCATTTATTTGTCGATTTCTTTATTAAATGCCTTATTTATTATATGTGTTACAAAATTTAAAAGAATACGTTATTATTACATTTATGGTTAACATCAAATTATGGCAAATTTGTTTCTAAATTTATTCAACTAATTTTTCATTTCTTATTCAGGGTGATATGTTATTTCAATATGTTAACGTCTGCAATTTATATACAAGTCCCGATCCAATACATCAAACTATATAATAACTAACATTATGAACAAGTTAGCTGCACTAAATAGGCTTGTATATATTCAAATTGGAATCTAAAACATGCAATTTCATTTTATTTTAATGTAGTAGAACCACGGCCTCTTTTTCTAAAGAAGCAAATTTACAATTCCAATCTTTTATATTCCATTCAACTTTTTAGATGTATATCGCTGAAATGACAAAGAAAATATATTTATTTTAACTGTTGAAATTCGCGATGTAAACTATGGATGAGAGGAAAAATCTTTTTTCTCTACTTTGCACATCCATTTCTATTTTCCACATAGAATTTTTTGTCATTACAATCAAATTTTGAGAAGTAGAATTAAATGGAATATGAAATATTCATATTGTAATAATAATAAATCCAATTCCACTATACTAAATAAAACAAATTCCAACAAATTTCACAACTTACATTTTTATGGGGAAATTCTGGGGTTTTAAATTGATAAGTTTTTGTATTCAAAATTTCCTAAGGCATATTACAAATCCAAAAACAAACTACGCAAGATACTATTAAAGAAAAATTAAGATTTCCACTCATAAACACTCCCAATAAATCTCCTTGGATCTTTTTCGTGCGTTGGCTTTATCTCTTCCTCCAATTCATCCTCTATTTATTTATGATATATAATTGATTTATTTATATATATTAGATTCATAATTTGTATTTAAGGAATATATATATATATATAATTTATTACCTTTATCTTTTTCTTGCTTCTTTCAAATCTTCCTCTAATACTTGAAGATATTTATTTATTTTTCATTTTGAGTTAAAGAGATTTTATGGAGGAAGAGAAATGGCAGAGTGTCGTTCCTGACTCTAGATTTGTATAAAAAGAATGAGGAGGCTAGCCTCTTATTTATAGTTATTTGGAGGAGTCATAAATGTTGGATTTAGAATATTTTGATAGTTTAGGATCTGGGTTGTTCGGTACCATGAAAACACTGATCATCCCAACAATAAGCAGTTGACCACTCCCCATAGGCGGTCAACCGGTGGTCCCCCATGCTTTACTTTTAATGCTTACTTAAACATTAAGTATATATTTAATATTTTAACAATAAGTTTATTAATATTTAATTTCTTTATACATTTTGATTATTTTTTATCCGCAATTTTCAGAAGTCGATAACTTCTTCGTTTGAACTACGGTCATTAAGCTTTATATATAAAAGTTGCTCAGAAGATCGCCATAAACACAATGATGCAAGTTTCATAGCCAAATTCTTCTATTTGATAAATTACCATTTTCAGGGTTATTACTAATCGATTTCTTTTTCTTAATTAATTTACTATTAGTTTTACGAGTTGTTACAATAATGTCACACCACCTGCTAAGTAACATGTGAACGTTAATATTCTAATTGTTCGATATTAATCGCTGACCAAATTTACACCTAAGAGTCATCAACCGAAATGCTGAATACTCCTTTTACCACCCAATTTAATTAATTTGTAATTGTTATAAATTAACTAAATTAAAAATATTTATGAAATATTAATCATAAAATTTTATTTGATGTATGTTGATCAATATTAATAATGTGTATATATTAGTTATAAATACACTAAAGATATACAATATCGATGCGCGTTTAGATTGGATTTAAATATGTTATTTATTGATTGGGCTTGAAGTGATTTTAAGGCATATGATGAGACCTATTGAGTGCGGCTATGATACCATAGAGAAGCCGACCATATGATGGTTAAGGAGGGATTGAATTTTGAATTCAAAGAGATGAACAGATAAGAGATAAAAGTGGATCTAGATACTCCTTTTTCTCCTTAGATCTCCACTATATATATTTATTACTTCCTTGCTCCACTTGCTAAAGCCAAGGGCGGTCACTCCCCTTCCCTTCCCCTCAACCTCAAAATTTCAATCCTAAAACATTAAATCAAATAAGATTCAAACACTGATGGTAACTACACTCAGTCTAGTAGCATTTTTAGATTTGGGATTCAATTCAAAAAGTGTTCAGATTCAACGCTTCTAGGTGTATCAATTAGGCTTTAGTAGAAGGTAATAATCTACCTAATACCATTTATATATGTATAGTATTCATTATGTAATTATGTCATTATTTTTTATATGTTCAATATCATAAATCTACATATATAAGTGTTGTCACCATTGGATGGACTATATATATTTGTATATATTAAAAAAATTGTATAAATAACCTACTTCATGCTCATAGATAGAAATTAAAAAACAATTTTTTACATCTTTTTAAATTTAATAATATTATAAATTGATTTTAACGTAAGAAATTAATTAATACAATATTTGTATAGCATATAATGTTTGTATTTTATTTTATAATTGTTATATGTATTTATAATGTTTTCGAAAATAAAAAATATTATATATATGTATATATTAAAAACCGAATATACATATATATATAATGTACATGTTACTTATTTTGAATACTTGAATTTAATATATATGTGTTGCTTGCAAGTAAATGCCATAAAATTTCTACAATTATTGTAATGTAAAATATATACATTTATATTATTCCGAGAATTTAATTTTTTTAATTTTATTTGCAAAATTTCATATGAAAATAATTTCAAACAATTAAAACCGAAAAATAACTTTTCATGGCTGAAAATATATTTATGTACATATACATATTTATATATTATTTTATTAAACATATTTATATGCATTTACATATATTGTAAGTATACACAGACACGCACAATTTTACTATTACTTCAACATATATATGTGTGTGTATACATATATTTAATTATTAGAAAAAATTATGATACCTTTTTATTTATAGATTTCTTTTAGTAGATATATATATATATATAATTTTTAAAGTTAATTTATTATATTAAATTTAAAATTGTTTTACAATAAAATATTATATATATATAATTATATAAATTTTATATGTTACAAATAATGTTTTATAAGTTGTAAGATATATATAAGTATTTGTATACACACACACCTCTATATATATATATGTATGTATGTATGTATATGTATATGTATATGTATATGTATATATAGCATGTATGTATAGAGAGAGGCTAATATGTCCATTGCGATGTAAATCTCAACATCCATATACGGGCATGTTAAACCATGCACACCTTTTATGTTGCATGTGCACGTACACACATATGTGTATATGATACACATATTGTATAAATTATAATATAAAATCAATAATAAATAAGACTTTATTTATCAACTAAATAAAATGTTGATTTTATTTGAAACAAAATTTAGAAAGATTTAAATTAATTTAGACATCATAGGCTTAATATGATCAATGGAAGAAATTTTTTTTTGAAATTTACCCACTTATCCCACTGCGTGCTGGCCCAATTCCAACAAAGGTATCGAAACCAAATAGCCTATGTAGTCTAAATTAACAATATCAAGGCTAACTTTTTAAAGCCTACCCGCATAGGAGGGTGTCTAGAAATGTAGTACCTAAGGTTGGGTTTGGGTAATTGTAACAACCTGGAACTTCAAACACTTCGTATTTAAATATTTAAATCTTAGATTTAATGTGATTAATATGATTTTATAACCCTAACAAACCCCTCTTAATTAATAACTAATTATAAGAAACCTTTTTTGAAAAATGTTTACAACAATAAATAGTTTGAAAAAATATCGATAATGTGACCGAAAATCATTGTATAGGTAAACAGCTTTTTACTCGGTAAAAGTTGTTCGAACTTGTTATGCTTTCCTAATATATTAATGTGTAATTAATTAGCAATTAAAAATATTTTTCTAGTTTAGGTTAACTGAAATGATGTAGGGGAACAAGGTAAGAAAGATATTTATGGAGAGAGGTGTTTTAGGAAAGCTTAAGGTTAAGTAAAGGAGGGGTAAGGTGGAAGTTGTGCCCATAGAGGGGAGGACTTCTTTTGATAAGAAATTAGAAGGTAGGATGTCATTTTTTACCTCTTTCCGAAGTCTATTTAATCATCTCTTTTGTTTCACGAATTTGTTTTGCAAATTCATGAACAAAAAGCCTTAGTCTTTATGCTCTTTCTCTTCTCTAACTTTCTCAAATCAATAGCAAGTGAACTACAATCTCTTCCTAACTTTGGAAAAGGTTTTAGAACATCCTAAGGGAATGGAAAAGAAAGTCAAATATGGAAGAAGTTGAAAATAGTGGACACCCTAACATGGTCGTCAGCAATAAAGAGGAGGTGGAGGTGGCCAAATGCAAAAATGAGCTAAAAGTGGAAGCTTTGGATGTTTGGTGATGAAGCATCATTGTGTTCTTGTGTGCTTATGCTTGGTTTTAGCAAGGATTTTAGTGAGTCTACTCACCATTTAATATGCATATATGTGTGCATATATGTATGTTGCTTGAACATAATGTTTGAGTAAAGTTAACTAATGAAAGTTATAACTTTAAGACCATACTTGCTTTTGAAAGCAAATGACACCTCTATATTGTATATCATCACTTCTATCATCCTTTATAACATTTAACATGGCCTTGGCTTTGTGTTTACATGTTTGGTTTATTTGTGTGTGCGCCATTGAAGTGTGTTTGAAGAAAGAATAGTCGCTACAAGTGCACTTTGAATCTCTTGTGTTTTAACTTGTGTTAAATGGTCATATGTGAATATATTGTGAAAGAATATATCTTGGTTATTATTTACACATATAATAGTGTATGCAATAGTGAGGAAATGGTTTGGAAAGTTGTAGAAATGATAGGAAAAAAATTGAAAAAGTTAGAAGCAAAAAGGTTGCTATGGATGCACTTTGAAAATGCCTTGTGTCCGACGGCTTTTAAAGTTAATTTGAAAGATGTTCTTAGGGGTTTCTTTGTTGTTTTAGTAAGTAATTTATGTTTAACACTTACTATAAAAAATCAAAGTTTAAATCACTTCATGACTGGTTAAACGAAGCTGAAAAAGTTAGAAGTGAGAATAGTCGCTATTTATGTACTTTGAAAATGCCTTGTTTTCGATAATTTATTAATATGATTTTGAGTTCCTTAGAGGTTCTTTGCAGTACTATTATCTTTTATAAGTATAGTTCTTACTATAAAAAAAATTAGACCTTGAATCGATCGTTTGGATACAAAAAACTTGTCAAACTTTCCAGGTTTTTCTAAGTGTTCTCCGTCTATAACTTCTACAACACTTACAAATGCTATCTATAATCCACTATAGTACTTCTGGGCTTGTTGCACTATTTTGTTAATACTGCATTTAACTAGTTTTTCATGATTTATACAGTTTAAAATTTATTATATTTGTGGAATCTTTTTAGGGAAGTTCTAATAACATGGATTAGAGTATGAAAAAATGATTAGAAGTTTCAATATATTTTTAGTAATTAAATATGAATTTTTGAAGAAAACGATTTCCTTCGTAGCATTTAAAATAAAATGTTTTTGGTAAATTATAAATTAGTTATTTTTAAGTAATATTTGATATAGATATTTAAAACCTATTTATAAGTACTTTTAAAGTATCTATATATATACAAGTTTGGAAAATTAAATTGAGTATTTTATAAAAGGATAAGTGGTTTTGGTCTATAATGAGTGGTTTTGGAAAGTCATTAGAAAATACATTACCGTTTTTAATTAGTGTAGATGTTATTAGATCTTTGAAAAGAATTTTATAAAGATAATGTTAAGTATAAAATGGTTTTGGATTTATAATAACAATGTTTTAATAACATTTGTTTCTGGCCCATTTAATTATACTTTTGAAAATGTGAAATCTTGTTAAGAGATTTGTAATATTCTTATACCATTTGGATAAGAATATGAATACATTTCTAAGTATAGCTGAAGAGCAGAAATGAATAGTGAAATAGTAGTATACATGTATATATCATTTCTAAAGGTAATTTAGATGTACATACAAGTATTTACAAACAAGTTTTAATTAATAAACGTAATAATCAAATAAAAAGGGGATCGGTAGTCTCTTATGTGACTTAATCATGCTTTGTGTGTTTACTTGTTTATAGAAAGTATACAATCCTATACCTGGCACTAAAAGCTGATAAAGTAGATTAATTGTATCTATAAGAGTTAATATGATGTTCGAGTAGGGTTTAGAAGCAAAAAGTGCTCTAATCTACCGGCTTCTTCTTTGATCGAGGGATAGCGTAAGTTGAGAAGGTCGAAAACGTGATAAGTATACGAGACTTGGTTTCCATATGCGATTATTTTTTATTTTGTACTAGGTAGTCTATCAGTCGACTATCGGGTTTAACCAATCTAACTTTGGAAGTATATGTAAGCATCTTGTATTGATACGGTTTGAGATCCCTTAGAGAGGACTCATTCACATGAATTGTCTCTTGCTTTAAGAACGTATATATATGAAATCCCCCAGGAAGACTCCTTTATATCATTCGTTTATTTCTTAAAGAACTGGAATTGAGTTAACCAAAAATTCACCGTTTTAGTTTTGAACAGTCCATGATCAGGTAAGTGTATTACTTATCGAAAACCACTTCAAAATTGATATATGAGTTCTTTGTTTTGGAAGCGATTATGGAATGGGATGCTATAAAGTTGAACTATCTATCCTAAGGTTAAGTCCAATGGAGAGATATGTATTAGCATTCATCGAACGACTTATGCTAGAATCCATGGAGAGATTTGTGAATTGTTCGAGATGCTGGAATCCATGGAGAGGTTTGAGATCAATTCAAGTGAAGAAACTCATGTGTTGAAATGATTAACCTGACTTCACCATTGGAAAATGACAAAAGATAGAGTAAGATGCACAACTATAGGGTTTAGCTGACCCAAGAGGGTATATCAACTCTATATCTAGATATGCTTATCGATGTTGCTAGTGGAAGCTGATGATATTCGACATCAAGTGTTTTGGCATGGACCAGTTGTGTTTACCTTAGGGTATATTTTATATAGAGATATACGACACTCGAAAGGTAGTTTCTGATCCTTGTTATGGGGGTTGGCTTTGGTTTACCGAGTAGACCTCCACGAAAATCCATATGTGAATGTACCTTAGCGGTTTTAGTTGTACTTCTAATATTGTTGTATTGTGAGATACAAGCAGGGAGGCTATTATCTGATTTATATTCTATACCCTAGATATTATCTATTATATCACCTTATGCACTTATTAGATGGGTTTGGTTCTTTTGACGGGATAAACATTATTGTGATTCGAATGGTCTTCAAAGTACAATGTATGATAGTCATGGTTTTCTTGAGTTTCTCATACCAGATTTATATCTAACTTATGGTTTTATTTTTCCCTTAATCCCTTGGGTACTCTTTCGAGCAATTTGAGAAAGGCAGGTTTTCGTTAATATTCTTTGAAGCTTAAGGAGTCGAGTTGGATGCTTTCACTTACTGTAATATTTTATTTTCCATGTACTACTATTATGTATTTATCAGCAATTGTGAGGACAAGCTATTATAACTACCCAGAACGATGATAGTACTTAGGATTGTAACTCCAAAATGTTGTGTATCTTAGAGTGACACTTTGTACTTTCTTTTTGACATTATATGTTATTGTTCCATTGTGCAATTCCGATGTTGTGTTCTTTCTTCCTTGTTCTTTTTCATTCTCTATTTATTTAACACTAACAATCTATCTTTTCCCCACTTGGATGCTCGACACGTGACATTTGGGGATCTAGAAGGCGGGTCTTTATAGAAATCAATTACTCTACCCTATCCGGCTACTGGTCTGGCCTGAAAGAATGAGGTAAGTCCAAAGGTTATCCCTCATATAAAGGCCTAAACTGATTTGGGCCTTGGGCTAATTTTCAAAATCTATTTTGAAATAAAAGTAAAATTTTAAATTTAAAACGTATAATTTAAAATAAATAAAAATAGAATTTAAAATTTTAAATAATTAATGATTTTATAAATGTTATAAAATAATTTTCAAATTTGTTATGAAAATAAAATAATTATTTTTGGAAATTATTGTTAATTAATTAGATTAATTAAATTAAATAATTAATTAAATTAAATAACTTATGTATTGATATATGTAACATTATCTTAAGATGTAAAGGTTATATATATATATATAATTTTCAAAATTAATTGCAATTAATTAAAACTATTTTAATTAGATATATTAGTTAAATGTTAATTAATAAATAATACAATACATATACATACACACACACACACACATATATATATATATATATATATCAAAGTTATACGTGTGTTACTATAAATGACATACTGCACATATTCAATTTAAAATGTTTAAAATGAATAAAATAAAACTAATTAAAATGTTGATTAATTAAATAGGTTTTAATTAATATGATGTTATACATAAGACTATAATATAATTAAATTATAAAAGTTATGTAACAATTAGAACTTATGTAATATGAATGTATAAATTAAAAGTGGAACAATAAGAAACCGAACTAGATTTAAGGAATAAATACATACGCATAGTACATTTACCGTGAATTCTGATGTGTCCGACACATGAGTCACGAGGATATTTAATAAAAATACATTATTTCATAAGTCGATATCACTCAATTAATTATATTAAAGATTATGAATCTATAGTATAAATGTTGTCCTCTACTATTTATATATTAATTAATTACTTGCATATTCTCTAGTTGTTAACAAAAGTCAAGTTTGAGATATTTTGTGTAGTATTATTAATATATTGAATAGATAGAATAAGATAACTATATGTATTTGTTGAGCAAACTCAAGGTATATATACTATACTTAGGCCATTGTAAAATGGTGGGTATGAATGGATAATCTCTTTCGATTTGTTGAGAAAACTTAAGGTCAAAATGATATTAAGACAAGGAACCACGTATTAGGAGTTGTATATGATACAACTGATAAGGAGTTATTCATCATTTGTGGGGCTTTGATTTGCTGAACAAACTCAAGATCAGAATCCCAAGTCTTAACACCCACAAGTGAAGTCGAAAGAATTCTATGTTTCGTCTTAGGGTTTTGAGAAACATAAAAAATCTAGTGGGAGCCGTAATAGAAAAATGAAATTACAACATTTAGCCTTTTTAATATCGTAAGAACATCTACTATGTATAAATTAAAATAACCAATAACATTAAATTTGTGAATTAAATATAATCGATAAAATATTTATTAGTTAAAAATATACAAATGAACTGAATTAATATTGACAAATAGAAATATAAAATATACCTACCAATAAATTTTGCACGTTGACCCATGAAAGCACCTAATTATACAACTACTAAATATATTCATAACTTGGTCACTTACGCATTTACTTGCCCGAGACTGTATATTGTCTTAACGGAGTTTCGAACTCTAAAAGGAATACATGGATATGAATATTTGATCCATTTCCAATCACATATAAATGCATGGTGAATGGTCGTAACTCGTAAGGTACAAAATATCAATGAAATTAGTTCATTTGAAATAAGCAAGTAAACCATAGTGTGAGATCGTGTGTTCAATATGATTGATTGCAATCATGAACCTATTGTGTTAAATGTAACACTGGACCAGAGGCTACAAGATAGGTTTAAGAACTCGATCACTGAAACATCAGTTTGACCAGTTTATGTAAAATGTAATTTATTTGCTATCCTTAAAAGTTAAGGATGACCAAATGCACTTTTGTAAAGATTTCGCTATGATATTGCAGTAAGGATTTCCATTGAATGGTTTGATCGTTTAGAAAGGAAATCAAATGTATAAGAGTGGATGTAGCCTAAGTAACAGTTGAGATGTAGAGAGTGAATGCTCACTTCTGCTTCATAAAGAAATTTAGATACAAGAGCTATAAAATAAACTACAATAGTGGTATTTTTGATGCATTGGAAAATACATAAGCATTTAAATTTATTTGCAATTATTTTGGATTATGGACTAAGCCATAGTTTTGAGAAATAATTTAGATTATATGATTGTGAATCATATGGTACTAGTAAATTATATCTCAAAAGGGCAAAACACCTACTCGGTGGGAGCATTATAAGGGTCGATGAACTCTACTGATTGATACATATGGACGTATGCAATCAAAAGTCTATTAATTTCAAAACGGTTCCATGTATTTCATTGTGCTCACCAGTGAGTTATCACAAACATGAACTTGTGTATTTGATACATATATAGCAAGTCTATGAAAAGCTTATAGAATATAAGAAGGATGTAAATAGAATAACATGCAAAAGAAAATAAAAGGATTCAATTTAATTGAATATGTAAGTATATTGGTGTAACATCCACCAATTTGAGGCCCGAAACTAAGTGCTACGGATGCTGTAGTCATCCATAGTTATTAATTTCCGGTGACAAAATGCGGTTATATTTATCATTTTGAAAATACTAGAAACACATGAATATGGAAATTCAATACAATTTTTAAAATAATATTTTTCATCTCATTTCACAATAAGATTTCAATTTTATTACGTAATCCCAATTCGCAAACCACACTCAGAGATTACAACATATTCTAAGAGCGACATATGAAGATGCTCCCTTGGGTGACCAGAGTCAAATATCTGGCATTTAATACAACTTGCCATTACAACACAAAAGCAGAATCAAAACACGGTGGAAAACAGATATATAGCTCGTACTAGCTAGATTACCTCCTGCACGTCTCCAGAAGCTTATTCATCTAAAGGGAACCCTGAAAAGCCCTTACGCTTAACCTACTCAAATGAGTACCCGAGAGTTTAAGGGGAAAACAAAAACTTCGGATTAGACAAAAAATCTGGTGTGAGTAATAATTCACCATCTCAAACCAATAGATATCTAATGAGACCACGCCGCTATGCGAAACGGATTCCCCTCACTAGTACCCAATTACATCTCAACCATATACTATGCTCCTGCATCCATAGTGGTTATAACAGAATAATATGATAGTGCATAAACATGTCATATGTACTGGATTACCCATGAACCATTTATTAGACTACCCATCTAAGTTCTTATTGACTACCCGTCTTATATTCATGTGGACTACCCATCCGGCATTTTATTTTACTTAAATAAATGTTGACTATCCATCTCACATTTTATCATTTAAACTGATGCGGACTATCCATCTCACATCTCATAGTTTTCCTAGGATGCTATGAGCCCTTAAATTAACCAATTAAGGACTATCCATCTCCGGCATGATGCAGACTATCCATTATGCATCATATAGTTTTCCTAGGATGACTGTGAACCCATCACTTGGTCATTTAACTTGGTCATTTAATTCATGTTATCCACATGTTTCTATTTATCTCATGTTACCCACATGTTTAACTTTACCCATGCAACCCACATGTTCAACATTAATTTATGCTATCCAAATTTATACTTATTTTTCTATTGGTGTCCCCAATTAATTTATTTCCCCTAAGTTATTTAAGTTTCATGGTGACATATAACCCCCAAAAGATTTCATGTCAAACTCATTAAGTTATACCTTAGTATCCCTAAGGTGCGAAGTTAAAATCATGCAACAAATGGCTCTCCGCCATTTATAAGCTCGATATGCATTAACGTCTATACCATGTCGATGTAAAGCATAAGGCTCTCCGCCTATTTTTAGATTCAACGACTAAAACATGCGGCATCATGAGCCTCGATGACAATGAAGTCATTGATCCTCGTGATACATAGATTATTCGCCTATTTAAAACTCGAAGACTAGTTGAAATCGGCATGAGGTAAACTCGATGACAAGTTTAAAAGCGACCAGTCTAGGCTCGATGACAATTTAAAAGCGGTAAAGGCTAGGCTCGACAACCCTTGGGTCGGCGAGGCAAAAACGTAGAATAGTATATGCGGCAGCATGCTTTCTAGTGTAAAAGGCGGCAACAATCCTCTTGGTATAAAACTCGGCATGTATAAACATCGACATTGCCATGTCGAGGCCTATCCCTTTTTCTCTTTATTACTTTGGCCTCGACGAGGCTCAAAACCAATCCGTTGCATGCCAAACTCATTGACATTATGCGACATTATTTTGTTCCATGTCGATGACACTGGGATGGGGAGATATAGCTCGACATAGCCAATATCAACATGGTAAAACTGTAATTAACTTAAAAACTGCCAAATTACTATAAAAAGATATTACTTTTCACTAAACCTCTATAATTTGTCAAAAGCTTATTGGCTAGCAAAACTTTATCAATTTTCTTTACTGAAAAATTGTTGCACCATATTTCCAAGATCCAAAATATTATTTCAAATAATTAACTAATAACCATAACTAATTAAACTTTTATATGCTTATTCTAGCATAAATAATTCTTCATAACTCAAAATTACATGGGAAAAATCCCAAAAGTTCACAGAAATTAGAGAATACATTTCTCTATATCATATAAATTTCGGAGCCCAGAACATCATTTAATTATTTAAAATGATTAAAACCCGTAATTAAGTTATTTCCTCTATAGGAAATTCATAAAATAATCTCTATAATTCAAAAAATTATGAAATTAAAAACCCATCTCCAAAATAATGTTTTCCTTAACATATCAAAATTTTAAATCATTTGAAGGATAAAAGCTTTGGATTTAACCCCAAAACCAAATTAAACCATTTCTAATAAATTCCATAAATTGCCACTAATAATTATTCTATCCAAAAAATGATATTATATCATAACTTGACCAATTAAACACATAAGATTCAGGTATTGCCCATAACTAAACCAAAAACAAAGATTTAAGGGATCATAAGTGTTATTATTCACCTTAGATTAATGGTTGGAGTTGAGATTTGGTATAGCTCTTAATCCTAAGCTTGCTTTCCCTTGAATCCTAGATTTCGATCTCCCTATTACTTTCTAATTGTCGGCCTTGATTCTGCTTTCTTTTGGTTGTTTTTTGTGAATATGAGAATGATGTAGGAGGTGAGGGTTTAATGAATGAAGGGCTTGTCTATGCCTATTTTTCCCCTCCGCTATATTATTCTATGTGTATTAATTTTGAAACAATCTTACCTAGTTCATTAAGTTTGGCATGACCACACTAATTAACCAAATCTCATTCTCCCTAATTATATATATATATATATATATATTATTCTATTTAATTTATCAAGTTAAATGTCCTGAATAATGTTAACTAAAAATTAGGGGTGTTACAGGCTCCCCTTTGAAGAATTTCGTTCTCGAAATTCAGTAAGGACTATAAAATAAGCATAACAAACATGTAACCAAAGCTATTATATCCTACGAGCCATAAATTTTATGCATAAAAATATAGAACATACTCTCACAACAGCTCAGGATAAGTATCCATAATCCTGTCCTTTGTTTCTCAAGTACTGTCTTTCTCGTTGTCGCTCCACTGAACTTTCACAACCTTGACTGTCATTTCCCTAACTTCTTCTCATCTCTTGCTATAACCCTAACTGGTTGCCTAACAAAAGTCAGATCGGGTTCTACTACTAAATATTCCAATGTAGTCGGAATGATAGTAGTCTCTGGATCATGCACATATTTCCGAAGATGAAAAACATGAAAAATGTTATGGACACCTGCCAAACTATTTGGTAACTCTACTCGATATGCGAGCTTTCTGATCCTCTCTATAATAGGGAACAGTCCAACATATCTCGGTGCCAATTTCCCAGACTTTTCCAAAATGTACCACACCATTCATCGGTGATACTTCAATGAAATCCTTATCTCCAACTAAGAACTCTAGATCCTTACGCCTTCTGCCCATGAAACTTTTCTGTCTAGACTGAGCTTCTCTCATCCTACCTCGAATCAACTCAATTTTCTCATTTGCTTCTCTCACCAAATCTGGACCTAAGACTATATCTCTGGTTTCCAACCAACATGTCGGTGACTTGCATAGCCTTCCATACAAAGCTTCGAAAGGTGCCATTCTTATACTAGTCTGATAACCATTATTATAGGAAAACTCAACCAAGTATAGGTGGTCTTCCAATGATCCACCATAATCTAGTATGCAAGTTTTCACCAAATCCTCGAGTACCTTACTGACTCATTCTGTCTGCCCATATGTTTGAGGGTGATAAGTGGTACTCATCTTAAGCTTAGTACCTAACACTTCCTGTAGACTCTAACTCACTAGTAAATAATGTATCTCTATCACTGACTATACTATTAGGAATCCCATACAGTCTAACTATGTTCTTCCTAAATAACTTAGCCAAAATAAGTGCCATCCTTGTTGACTTAACGGGAATGAAATGGCCGCTCTTGGTCAATCTATCCACTATGACCCATATACTCTCATTTCCTCGGTTCAACCTTGGCAACCCGTCAACAAAGTCCATGGATATCGAATTCCATTTCCAAATTGGTATATCTAAAGGCTGAAGTAACCCACTCAGCCTTTGATGTTCGACTTTTATTTGCTAGCAATGCAAACATCGCTTTACCCATAAGCCAACATCCCTCTTCATACCTTCCTAGAAGAAACTTCTCTGCATATTCTGATACATATTAGTTCCTCCAGGATGAATTGTAAACTTCAATCGATGACATTCCCTAAGAACTTCTTTCCTTAGGGTCCCAACATTCAGAACACATAATCGTCCCTTCTTTCTCAACCATCCCTTTTGGTCAAGGCTAAAGTCTCTCAAATCATCAGTCTTAGTTCCAATCTCAAGTCTTCTAACCTTCTCGGCCAATAATGGATCATCTTTCTACTTAGAAGCAATCCTTTCGATCAAAACTGGTCGAACTTCCAAACACTATATCATGGCAGTACTCTAACTAGAACTAGCAGTCGATCTTAACTGCACACTACACGTAGTCAGTGCCTCAAGATCCTTCCATTCTGCCAACATAGCTGACACCACATTCTGATGTTTTCTCTAAGAGCATCCGCTACTTTATTACCTTTCCCTGATGTATATTTTATACCAAAATCATAAGCTGCTAAAAACTCCAACCACCTCAGTTGTCTCATATTCAACTCCTTCTGAGAGAATAAATACCTTAAAGACTTATGATCCGCGTACAACTCAAATCTTTCTCCTAGAAGATAATGTCTCCACACTTTCAATGCGAAGATCACTAGTACCAACTCTAAATCATGGGTCGGATATCTTACCTAATGTGGTCTGAGCTGTCGAGAAGCGTATGCAATTACCTTACCCTTCTGCATCAACATAGCTCCTAATCCAGTTCCATATGCATCTGTATACACTACTAACCCTTGATTACCGTTTGGCACAACTACCACGGGTGCATTGGTCAATAAATGCTTTAACTTAAGGAATGCTTCCTTGCATCTGTTGGACCAAACAAACTTAACGTCCTTTCGGGTTAGCTTAGTAAGGGGTGCTGCTACCCATGAAAAATCCCTGATAAATCTCTGGTAATATCTAGCCAATCCAAGAAAACTTCTTATCCCAGTCACTGTCTTGGGTCTCTTCCAACTATTAACCGCTTCAATGTTAGCTGGATCAACTGATAACCCTTCTTCTGAGACTACATGGTCAAAAAACTCTACTTCTTTCTTCTAGAAATGATACTTGGAAAAACTTCACTTTTAGCTGATGGTGTCCAAGTGTCTCTAACACTATTCTAAGATGAACCTCATGCTCTCTTTCATCCTTAGAATATATGAAAATGTCATCTGTGAACACCAATACAAACCTATCCAAGTGCTCCGGAAAATCCGGTTCATCAAATCTACGAAGAAAGTTGGCGCATTCGTTAGCACGAATGACATTACAACCACTCGTATGAACCATATCTTGTTTGGAACGCCGTCAACAGAATACTGTCCTCTACCACTTATAGCTGATGGAACCCTGTAGCCAAATCCAATTGGGAAAACATTCTGGCTCCACTCAATTGATCGAACAAGTTGTTGATTCTCGGAAAAGGATACCTATTCTAAATCGTCTTCTCATTCAACTTATGATAGTCAATACACAACCTTAACAATCCGTCCAGTTTCTTCACAACACTACGGTCGCTCCCCAAGGCAAACTGCTTGGTTTGATAAAGTTCTTTCCTTCTAAGTTCACTAACTGCACCTTTAACTCCTTTATTTTGGTAGGTGTCATCCTGCTAGGTGGTCTACTTACGGGTTTTGCTCCTGGCACAAGATCTATTCGAAACTCGATAGCTCGTTTCATTGGTAGTCTTGTAATTGGATCAAAAACATTTTCAAATTCTCTTGCTACCAAAACACAATTCAATTCTTCTTCTGCTTCTATAGCATTCAGAAAAGCATAAATTATCGGACTCGACTTCTCGATTGAGTATACTATTTGGTCACTACTATTAGGATGTCTTAATGATATTTCCTTATCCTGGTAAAATATCCTAGCATCATATCTATCTAACCAATCCATACCCAATATGATCTCGAAGCCTACTAAATCAAAGACATACAAATTGCATGCAAACTTATGACCTAACAAATCGAGTTCTGACTGGTCACATCCCATCCCTAAAGTTGCATACCCTCATATTGGATTCGCAACCCTTAAGGAAGTAACTAGGTATGAAGGTTCTAAACATAACTTATCTACCAAACACTGAGATATAAATGAATGTGATGCACCTATATCAAATAGTACCCTAACTTGGATACTATGGATCAAAAGCGTACCTTCCATCATAGATTTTCCCTTCTCAGCTGTTGTTGGTCTAGAGGATGATGGTTCCAAAGCATAGACTTTACCCTTCTCATCCTTGGCTGCTTTTGGACACTTGTTCTTGTAATGCCCCACTTGGTCGCAATTAAAGCATTTCACATTCTACATCCCACAACCACCTTTCCATCACCCGAGCAACACTCATTTGCATGGTGCCCATTCTTATCGCACTTATAATAGACAATATCTCCCTTCCCCTTCTTAGCTGCTCCTCCTTTCTGAGCATCTTTCTTCTTAAAGAACTTTCTTTTCTTATTCCAGGATTCCTGAGTCTCCGTTGACCTCTCCTTCCCGAAGGTAGAAAGCATTTCTTCGTTTCTAATAGCCATCTCCACTACTACATTTGATGGACCTTGAAGATGTGGCATGGTGGCCCTAGCGATTTCGGGCCTTAACCCCAGGATAAACTTCTCGTTCCTCTAAGTGGCACTGTCCTTAGATGCATATCTATACATGGACAGCTCATCAAACTTAGCAGGATACTCCAATACTGACATCTCCTCCTACTCCAAATCCATAAATTTCCTAAGCAAAGCAGACTTAGCTACCTCGGACAAAAATCTCTCCTCGAATCTCCTTCGAAAATCTACCCGAGTTAGCTCTTCCTCTGGCACAGCTATGGAAACTCAATTCCACCAGAACAATGCTTTACCTTATAATTTCCTCGAAGCCAACCTTCTCTTCTGCTCATCATCCAAACCAAGATCAGCAAAAATTCTCTCACAATTCAAAGGCCAATTTTCCACTTCTACAGCATCTTTAGTCCCTAGAAAAGGTTTCCCACCCAACTCGTATAGTCTCTACTCATCTTGGCATAGTTATTGCCAACTAGCACCACAAGATTTGCTCCTCCCACATTCACAACATTTCCTCCAACTACTCCTACAGCCGCTCCATCTTGCATTAAGTTAACGAAGGACCGATACATCATCCCCATATCCATTGGTGGGGTTCCAGCAACTACGTTAGCATTTGCGTTTTGATTAGAATTTGCCTATCGACCCTGATTTCTCCTGGTATTGGGTCGAGCATTTCCATTAGTTGTGGTACTTCCTCCACTAAGATTCACTCTTCCATTTTCAACTTCCATACCTTTTTCTCTTAAATCTACATATGATCCTTAGTAAGATATATAAGAACGGTCTAAGAGAAGGGAATGCAAACCTATATATAGCAAAATACAAGTATGTTATTATTGCTTTATCCTAACCCCAATCTTATTCTTTGATTCATTGTTTTATGTTTTCAAAATCTTTTAGGTTTAAATTCCTTCTAAGTTTACATAAACCTATGCTCTGATACCAAACTATAACATCCCTCAATTTGAGGCCCGAAACTAAGTGCTACGAATGCTGCAGTTATTCATAGTTATTAATTTCTAGTGACAAAATGCGGCTATGTTATTCATTTTGATAATACCAGAAATATATGAATATGGAAATTCAACACAATTTTTAAAATAAAATTTTTTCATCTCATTTCATAATAAGATTTCAATTTCATTACGTAATCCAATTCGCAAACCACATTCAGAGAAAATATAATTATTACAACATATTCTAAGAGCGACATATGAAGATGCCCCTTGGATGATTAGAGTCAAATATCTAGCATTTAATACAACTTGCCATTACAACACAAAAGCATAATCAAAGCACAGCGAAAAATAGATATATAGCTCATGCTAGCTAGATTGCCTCCTACACTTCTTTGAAAGCTTATTCGTCTAAAGGGAACCTAAAATGCCCTTACTCTCAACCTACTCAAATGAGTGCCCCAGAGTTTAAGGGCAAAACAAAAATTTCGGGTCAGATAAAAAGTCACCATCTCAAAGAAATAGATATATAGTGAGACCATGTCACTGTGCGAAACGGGTTTCCCCTCACTTTACCCAATTAAACATCTCAACCATATACTATGCTCCTGCATCTGTTTTTAACAGAATAATATGATAGTGCATAAATATGTCATATGTATTGGATTACCCATCCTCCATTTATTATGCTACCCATCTAAGTTCTTATTGACTGCTCGTCTTACATTCATGTGGACTACCCATCCTACATTTTATTTTACTTAAACTAATATGGACAATCCATCTCACATTTTATCATTTAAACTTGTGCATACTATCTATCTCGCATCTCATAGTTTTCCTATGATGATTATGAACTCTTAAATTAATCAATTAGAGACTGTCCATCTCCAACATGATGCAGACAATCCATCATACATCACATAGTTTTCCTAGGATGACTATGTACCCATCACTTGGCCATTTAATTCATGTTATCTGCATGTTTCTGTTTATCCCATGTTACCCACATGTTTAACTTTACTCCATGATACCCACATGTTCAACATTAATCCATGTTATCCACATGTATAACTTATTTCTATTGGTGTCCACAATTAAGTTATTTCCCCTTAGTTATTTGAATTTCATGGTGACATACACTGGTAAGCCCCAAAAGATTTCATGTCAAACTCATTAAGATATGCCTTAGTATCCCTAAGGTTCAAAGATAAAATCATACCACAAATAACTCTCTACTGTTTATAAGCTTGATATGCATTAACATCAACTTTTATACCATGTCGATGTAAAGCATAAGGCTCTCTGCCTATTTTAAGACTCGACAACTAAAACATGCGGCATCATAAGCCTCGATGACAATAAAGTCATCGATCCTCCTGATACATAGGTTATCCGCCTATTTAAAAACTTGAATAATAGTTAAAATCAACATAAGGCAAACTCGATGACAAGTTTAAAAGCGTCATATCTAGGCTCGACGATAATTTAAAAACGATAAGGGCTAGGCTCGACAACCTTTAGGTTGGCGAGGAAAAAACATAGAATGGTATATGCGACATCATGCTTTATAGTATAAAACTCGGCAACAAGCCTCTTGGTATAAAACTCAGCATGTACAAATATCGACATCACCATGTTGAGGCTTATCTCTTTTTCTATTTGTTACTTTGGCCTCGACGAGAAACAAAACCAATCCGCTGCAAGCCAAACCATTGACATCATGCGACATTATTTTGCTCCACGTCGATGACACTGAGATGAGGAGATATGGCTTGACATAGCCAATATCAACATGGTAAAACTGTAATTAACTTTAAAATAGCCAAATTACCATAAAAAGATATTACTTTTCACTAGACCTCTATAATTTATCAATAGCTTATTGGCTAGCTAAACTTTTTCAATTTTCTTTACCGAAAAACTACCGCACCCTATTTCTAAGATCCAAAACATTATTTCAAATAATTAACTAATAACCATAACTAATTAAACTTTTATCTGCTTATTCTAGCATAAATAATTATTTATGATTCAAAATTACATGGGAAAAATCCCACAAATTCATAGAAATTAGAGAATACCTTTCTCTACATCATATAAAATTTCGAAGCCCGAAACCTAATTTAATTATTTAAAATGATTAAAACCCGTGATTAAGCCATTTCCTCTATAGGAAATTCGTAAAATAATCTCTATAATTCACAAAATTATGAAACTAAAAACTCATCTAAAAAATAATGTTTTCCTTAACATATCAAAATTGCAAATCATTTGGAGGATAAAAACTTCGGATTTAACCCCAAAACCAAATTAAACTATTTCTAATAAATTAGAAAAATTCTCATCAACAATTATTCTATTCAAATAATGATAATTAGATCATAACTTGACCAATCAAACACATAAGATTCAGATATTGCCCATAACCAAATTAAAAAAAGGATTTAAGAGGTGATAAATGTTATTATTCACCTTAGATTAATAGTTGGAGTTAAGATTTGGTGTAGCTCTTAATCCTAAGCTTGCTTTTCCTTGAATCCTAGATTTCGATCTCCTTATTGCTTCCTAATGGCCATCCTTGATTGGGCTTTCCTTTTCGTTATTTTTTGTTGTTGTGAATATGAGAATGATGTAGGAGATAAGGGTTTAATGAATAAAGGATTTATCCATGCCTATTTTGCCCCTTCTTGTATTCTTCTGTGTATTAATTTTAAAACAATCTTACTTAGTTCATTAAGTTTGGCACGACCACACTAATTAACCAAATCTCATTCTCCCTAATTATATACATTATTCTACTTAATATATCCAATTAAATGTCCTGAATAATGTTAACTAAAAATTAGAGGTGTTACAATTGAAAAGAGATCCAAACATACCTAAGAATGAATAAAGATTCAATCTCAAAAGTCGCTCCTTTCTGTGATACATAATAATGTATTGATAAAGAGTAATCGAACTTTGTTGAACAAAGTATGATTAATTGTGGATGAAGTTGAGTTAACTTCTTTCTATAAGGTCATGTGCTTAAGTACCCAAGGTTAAAATTAATTTCATCTAAAGAATAGTTTGAAAAATCATACAAGATAAGGATTTATAAGAAACTCCAATTTATCCTAAACTAAGGAGTTGGTAGGTTGTGTGAATCGAAAGACTAAACGTATTAATTGTTTGTAACATCCCATCTCTATACCCATATTATCCAAGAGTATTACTGAGTAATACTATCGAGTAACACAGAGAATGTAGCGATATGGATGATACACACGTGAATATTTCCTTAAACCAACACTGAATACAACACATAATATGGATATAACTCACCTCGATGTAAACATTCTCGGTACAAAGCTATAAGCACATGTGGTTTCCGAGGAAAGAACGATACAATCATAATCAGAAATAATATTAACTACATCGTAGAGTCGATTGGAATAAAATATAATATACAACATACATTACAGAGTTTACATCACCACCATACTACAAATCCCACTAGTACATATACATATCTTACAACTAAACTTACTATAGTACATAGGGCTGCACACAACCCATATCCAACCCGACCCAACCCACCAACCCGACCCAACCCACATAAACCCAACCCAACCCATCCTAGTTCGGGTCAGATATGGGTTACAATTTGTAACCCATACTATATATGGGTCGGGTGTGTTATTTTGTTCAACCCAACCCTACTTTAACCCAACCCAACCCTATATTAAAAACCTAATTTAATATCAATACACTTAAAATTAGAATAGTCTAATCCTAGAATAATGTTTATGTATTCTACAGTAAATATACGAAAAAGCATATTTTATGTCAACCCAAACAAAATAGAATTTGGCAAAGATATTCCAAAGGGCATTTTAATGTATTTTAAAATGAAACACTTGTTCTACTATGTAGTGAACTAATTTCATATGATGTGTTTTACAATGAAATTTTAATAAAATATATGTTATAATGAATTAGTTAGTTTAAGTGCGTTATGCTAGCTAAAATCTAATATATTATGTTGAACATTTTAATGTTATTTTTTGAAAATATTCCCTTATATTCTCATTTTTTATTAGATTCATGCAACCCAACCCTACTAAACCCGACCCAACCCATACTTCGACCCAACCCATATCCAACCTCATATAGGGTCGGATACGGGTTGAGCTACCTTAAACCCATACCTATGCGGGTCGGATGAAATATTTGGTCTGATCCGACCCAACCCATACTTTGTGCAGCCCTAATAGTACACACATATTACGACATCGACTACAAAGTAGAACTAATAGTATATAGGTAGATAAGGTCCAGCTGAAATGCTAAGATTTAGAGGTAGAAGTGGCTCCATAAATGCTAACCTATAAAATTCGATGTAATTGACTCGAGTATTATAAAAATATAATAAATGGGTCATATTAGAAGTCTAGCATGAGTGAAACATGAAAAATAAATTAATAATAACATGTGGGGAAATGAAATCATAAAACACAAAACAAAACATCCACCACACACATAAAACATCATATATGCATTCATTTATATTTATTCACTTATATTCATTTAATTCACTTTATCTTTTATTTTCACCTTAGTTAATGCTACTGCCAGAAGCCTAGTCTACACCTAAGCCCCGTTATTTCTCATATTCAAAGGGAGACCCTACTCATAAATTTTTGTGAGCGCCCTCACTAGTCATTAGCTGCACAATAAATGCACGTCGTCTCCTTACTTCCTCCCCTCCTCCTCTCGTGTTTCACTTCCCATCGACAATCACCTCATTTTGTTCTGTTCTCCATGTACCATTGGCCCATAGAGTAGACCGTGACCATGTGACGGTAGGGCCAAGTCGTCACAACCATCAGGGAGCCACCCCGTGGTCGGTCAAGCTAGGATAGGGATAGCAAACTTTTGGCCATCACATTCATGTAAGGAATTTCGCATGTTTCGCTTTATTCAAAGCCCAGATAATCCTATTTCTGCTTTAAAATAAAATAAAAACAAAATAATACATCTCACCCGTAAATAAATTTCCTTTTATTTATTAATTCATTCTTCACTTAATTTTTATTTCAATTATGTACCCTTCATTTTCATTACTTCTTAGTTTGGCACAACGAGTGGATTTAACTTCATCTCATTTGTAACAAACAATCAACAACCATCTAATCACACATCAACGAGTAATATTTTAATTAATAATTAACGAGGTGAAGAATTTTTATTTAAATATAAATTCAACCTTATCTTCCATCTTTTATAAGACTCTTCAATTTTAACTTAACGAAAAAACAAATCTTTTGTTATTATTATTATTTTATTTATATATTATTGTTGTTGTTATTATTATAAACATTAATTTTATCAAATAATTATATCCAATATTTTATAAAAATAATGAATTTTTTTTTGAAAGTTCACCGTATTTCAAAACGTTGATATTTACACTAATTTTCAAGTTATAGGCTCAAAAGCCCACTCTCCCGCACATACTTCACACATGCATACTTCCACACACAAGCATGCACACCCCATAAACATATACTCTCCTCGACTCGACTAAAGCTTCTCCCTCTCTTCTTTTCCTTTTCCTTCTTTTCTTCTTTTTGTTTTTTTAATAAGACATGGGTTGTGTACATGCATAGCACATTCGGCCAGCGGTTGGGCCGAGGTAGGCCCAACCCACCTGCACCTGAACGGACTAGGTCTCAAGTCGGACCTACCAAAGGTTGGGCTGGCCTCTAGGTTGCAGCAGCAACTGTTGCATGCACAAAAGTACAGCAGCAGGGGCTACTGCCCCACGACAACGGTTGGAGCTCATTGCCAATGTAGCCCGGCACCTCCTCTCCCCTTTAGCGCAACTTCTCTCCCCTCCGGCACATCCAACTCTCTCTCGTTCTCTCACAAAATTCAATAAAATCTTTGTTTTAGCACTTAGTTTTCAGAAATTTTTCTCATGGTTTAGCTACAAATTTCTCGGCTTTATGAACATCAAATATCACCATACCAAATTAAGATTTCAAGAACAACATACCAACTTTCCAAATAAAAAGATCAAAATGAAATTATAAAGTTTCACTCACCTTTGAAAGTTTAAAGTAGAAACCAAATCACTTTTTCACTACAATTTTAGTGTAAGAAATTTTTTGTTTTTCCCTTCTTCCATTATCTTTTCTTACTTCAACAACTTGATTTTCTTGCTTCTCCTTACTACTAAACCTTGCTTTGGGGTTTATGAGCACTCTCAAGCAATTGGCTTATTTTTAGCTACTTTATTTGATTTTATATGAATTTTTGAAGATCATAGTTTTATGTGAAAATACTTCATGTTTGTGAATGATAAGGAAGAAAATGAGATGAAGTTGATGTATACGGTGAAGCTCTTTTTGTATAAATGAAAGTAGGTTATAAGAATGAGTAAACAAGAGAAAATATAGTGTTTTCTAGAGTGAGTACACATGACATGTGTATATGCATAAATACAAAGATATTTTCCTTGTATACACATCTAAACACATGCTCATTTTCTTTCTCACTATTCTTTTGTTTAACTTTTCCTATGCCTAAACCTTCATTATATGGACACACACATATATACTCTCCTATATAAACATTCATGCTTTAATTTCCTTTACAAAACTAAGTACAAATCATCCATTCACAAAGAAACTTAACTCAAAATTTAACAAAACTAGTCTAACAAAATTCTGACAAAACATGCACAAAAATATGATTTTGTGAAATATAAGCAAATTATATATTTCCATTACATTTATAAACTTTATTTATTATAAAATCTATTTATATTGTTACTTTACTTAATTTTTACTTTTATTTGCAGTATCATGCACAAAATCATCTCATGTTGCACAAAAGTGCATTTTTGTCTTTTTAAAGTAAATTTCTAATATCTGTGATGTTTTTATACTTTGAAACTTTACTTAATCATGAAAAAAACAATTAAAATCAATTTAATCTATTAAGTAACAATGATTTACTTTTTAATTCACTTAAACTTCTTTTTATATTTCGCTTTTTGTCAAAATTGACATAACATGTCAAAAATATTTTTTGGCCAAAACTCATTTTTATTTATGTTTTACACATTAATTAAGATTTTTAATTTTATTTAAAATAATAAAATCAAATTAAATCAATTTAACACCCTAAAACTATTTTAACGAAACTATTACTCAAAAGTGCTTCGCAATATATTATTTTCTTTAATACAATTTCCATGAGATGTAATCATGTGCGCTTCTCCCCGATAGTCTGACGACATATCAGCAACTTACATCGCTTTAATTTGCTTGATTATTTATTTAATTATTGATTAATTACTTATTTTCTTAATTTATTCAAAATTAAAAGTTCGGGCTGTTACATTGTTCATGAGAGGTCTTGTATGAATCGCCCCAAATGAGTTTGAAAACGATTGTTATCGGGTGACCAATTCGTGTTTTGAACATAACTGTTGCAAACTAAAATCAAATCAGTTTTATATATAAGGCAATTCATAAAGTATTTATGAATACCCATGTCATTGCATCGAGGAACAAGTTGTTTACATAAATACCAACTTAGTAGCGAAGTTATTTCTTTAGATTTTATTAGTAGTAAAATGGATGTGGATACGATCCAAAGATGAAACTGATTACGCAGGATGAAATGAAATTAACCAAACCTAAAAGAACACAGCACATTAGAGTATTTAATAGGTATTATCATACATTGATGAGAAGATGTGAGTTTTTTATCAATATTGAGCATAGATAAATCCTCGGTTGTCAATTAAACCATTAAGAGTATTGGCTTTACGTATGGCATGATGCAAAAATCTGGAAGGATTCCAAGTACATTATCAAAATATGATTTTGATAGTTGTAACTAAAAGGATATGACCCATCAGTTGCAAGTGTGTCTTCAATAGAAAGACTAATGCAGTTGGAATATAGTGAGCAATATTGATAAGAATGACATCGTAAATTTCAATTGTTAAAATTAACGTAATAGATTCTACATTCGATATGCTCAAATTAATTTGGATTTTACTTACAAAATTATCGTATGGTATGACGTTTTGTTTTGGTACATATGTGTTGAAATAGATAAATCTAAATAATGATTTAGAATAAATTGCTTGCATATAACAACCAAAGTGTTTCGAAGTCGGTGAGAGCAATATTGAGTTTGTGGGTTTTAAGGTATGTTCTAAGAAATGATATGAAAGTATCATTATAAAAGAATCAGAATTGAACGAGTCTTTTGGTAGAAATATTGATTAGTTTGATTTTCAATCAAAATGCAGTAGAAGCATGTGTCCATAAGAAAGAACATTAAAAGGTACATAAATAATTCTAAAACTATAAGTAGATGACATACCACTAATTGATAATAATGTACTTATGTTAACATCGGCTCTAGTTTGGTTGTTTAATACTCGATATTGGATTTGTAAATTATATCTTTTATAATAAGTATAAAGGATGTCGGTAATGTCCCAAACGATATACAAAGATACATTATTGAAATATTTGATATGGAACATGTAAGATGGATTCCTTATGTTATTAGCAATATGAATTATCATACATGTTGTATTGTCTACAATATCATATCATGCTTATGTATTTGATGCATGTAACAAATATCAAATTCAAATTAAGATCACTAAATGGTAATTTAGAGCATTCTTGAGTATTTACGAAATACTAGAGAATTGTTTGTAGAAACAACAAACTCCTTATGAATAAGAGTCCAGATTCAAACTTCATAGGTGATACTGAGTATAATATGTCAATATTAAATTCATGTTCAAACCTTAATTATGGAGATTCAAGTTGGAAATGTTCCAAACAAAAGGTTATGGCTGATTCAACGAAAAGGCTAAGCACATTGCCTTGAATAACACCATAATAAAAGCAATATATAAACATAAATGTATGAATTTATAACCAAGCTAAAAGTGATTTCAATATTGAGAATATTATATTATTATTATATTATAACAATGTAATGATAAGAGCTCATTGGAAGTCGAGAAACATACTCCGACTAGTTGCACATGATAAAGGTAGTTTATCAGCATTGGAGAGATTTGATTGACAAAGTAGATAATTAAAACAATATAGAAGATTCATTCATGAAGGATCTAACTTAATCAGTTCTCATCAAACTGATCGAAGGGAATCGATCAAAGGGATGGGACAGAGATTCCATAATTGATCTCAAGTGCAAGTGGGAGATTGATAGAGTTAAAAGTATGCCCTATGGGCAATTATGTAATTGTTACATATATCTAACTCGATAACCAATCTTGTTCAAAATAAAAGATGTTTCCTTTCTATTATATAGTTGATATAATATGTTATATTAGCAAATTGATTTAATTAAAAGTATACTTAATAGAATATCCATAAATAGATGTTTTGTGATAGTAGTTACAATGTGTTGTAATTATGAGTGATTTATAATAATAAACTAAACATGCCATTTTAAATATTCACAGTCAAGATGCATTGAGATTGGATATCGATACATCTGTTGAGACTGGAGTGCGTAACGCTCTTCAAATGTTGGACTGTGTATTATTCATGGCTACTAGGGCACCATGAGGTTATGTACTGATAGTTATTGGATAATTATAGAATGACTCACTCGATAGTTTTCTGTTGATTAATATAACTAAGGTTAAACAAAAAATATCGATGTGATAATATTACACAATCCCCTCAACTTAAGAATACCATCGAGCTTCAATGTGGAAACTCCGCTTTGATTATAGCTAAATCATGGCACAATATCCATCGAACGACTATAGTTGGGTCGCATTGGAAGTGAACAATATTCAAGAGAGAATTCGTCTACTCAGTTACATGATGTTAGTATCACAGTCAACTAAAGTTAACTTAAAGTCAAAGTGTCTAGCCACAGCGGTTTGGTTAATAATCATTGTTATTATTGAACCAAGGATTTTATATTTAGACTATAAAATTGAATATGGACGATATTGGAATTTTGACTGTTACTAAATTTTGTAAGTCATAATGTGATACACTTTTTACAAAGAGAATTTGTATAAATAATTGTCACTACTGGGTAACGCTTAATAAGTAAAACTAGATTTTACTAAAGTTACATAAGTGGTAAATTTAGCCATGATATCACACCACCTGCTAAGTGATATATGAATGTTAATATTCAAATTGTTCGATATTAATCGCTGACCAAATTTACACCTAAGAGTGACACAACCAAAATGTTGAATACTCCTATTACCACCCGATTTAGTTAAATTATAATTGTTATACATTAATTAATATTTATGAAATAGTAATTATAAAATTTTATTTGATATTTGTTGATCAATATTAATAATATGTATATATTACTTATAAATACACTAATCGATATACGATATCGATATGCGTTTAAATTGAATTTAAATATGTTATTTATTGATCAAGCTTGAAGTGATTTTAAGGCCCATCATGGGGCCTACTGAGTGCGACTATGATAGCATAGAGAGGCCAGCCATATGACTGCTAGAGAGGATGAATTTTGAATTCAAAGAAATAAATAGATAAGAGAGAAAAGTAGATCTAGATCCTTCTTTTTCTCCTCAGATCTTCACTATATATTCCTCTCTAACCCCTCATTTTATTTCTTACTCTCTTGCTCCATTTTTTATAGCCAAGGTTAGCCGGTCCCCTTCCCTTTTCCTCAAATTTTCAAGTTTAAAACATTAAATAATTAAGATTTAAATATCGATGGTAGCTGCATTCAATCTAGTAGCGTTTTTGGATTTAGGATTCGATTCATGGTGTGTTCAGATTCAATGTTTCCAGATGTATCAATTAGGCTTTGGTTAAAGGTAATAATCTACTTAATACTATTTATATATGTATGTTATTCATTATGTAATTATGCTGTTATTGTTTATATGATCAATATCATGAATCTTTATATATATGGGCTGTCACCATTAGATGGATTATATATTTTGAAAAGAAATTTTTTAATGTATATATAACCTACTATATGCTCAATCGAAATTAAAAAAACATTTTTTTACATTATTCGAAATTTAAATAATATTATGAATTGATTTTAATGTAAGAAATTAATTAATACAATATGTATAACATATAATGATTGCATTTTATTTTATAGATGTTTTTATATATATATATAATGTTTTCAAAAAAAGTATTATATATATGTTTATATGTTTATATTTAAATTCCAAATATCTTATATATAAAGCAAATACTTCCCCCACTAAAGCCTTTTCTGAATTGCCAAAATTACCCACTTTTTCTTTTTACAGAACTTATTTCCCAACATAATATATATGGGTATAATTGTCTTTACCAAAAAAATGTCGTTTATCACTCCATGTTCCACCACTTACCCACTTCCTCCTGACGTCACCATCCCCAATTTATTTCCTTTACACTGCATCCTCAATCAACAACGACGGTAAAATAACTGATCAAATCCAATCCTTAAACAAATCAACTTCCCTTTCGCTCAACCCTAGATCTATTTCTTCCACCTCCTCAAATTTCCCCTCGCGTACGCATCAACAATCCACCAAAAAAAGGGCACTTCGCAAATCTAGGTTGAGTTGATGGTGCAGGGACCCGACCTAGAATCTGTTCAATCTTCGTCATCTTGCATCTCCTCTGTGGTCAATTTGCGTAGCGACGATCTATTTGCATGGCGGTTTCAGAAATCGGCGTCTTCGTTTGCGATTTGATGTATTTCTCTAAGGTCGCGACTTCTAGGACGAATGGCGCTATCTGGATATTGATTTCCAAGTACGGTTTCATTTTTTACTTCACCATTTCTTTTTCTTTGCTTTTTTATCTTGCTAGATCAAAACCCTTTTTCTATTCATGTTCGGTTTCCATCGGTTAAAACCCAAGCTCCCTGCTATTACAAAATAACAACATTTCTATTTAATTCCATTGCCTTCTCAGTTTCATATAACTATTTGATTTTGTGCCATAAACTTTAATCTTGATTATGGGTTTTGTAAATACGTTGATATGTAGATCTGGGTTTAGTTCCTATTGGATCAAATTAATGTGTTGTATTTTTAGCCTTTTATATTTAGTCATATGTAATCGTTAATGTTTTACATAACCTATTTCATTGCTTATGTTTCATTAACTATTACATTATTGGATTCTCTATCTTCCGCTTTGGCTTTGTTGTATGGATTGAGTATTGTATTCCACCCAACGGGTTTTATTTCAATGTTTCCTAACATTATTGGTATATTAGTTGATTACATTACATAAATGGTCTGTTACGTTTGTATTCCTACAATAATAATAATGTCAGCTTTAACAGGTTTATGTTGCCAGTATTCTTGAGACTAATGTTTATTTGTTCTTATGTTGCTTTGTTATTTATTTTTTAAAACTATTTTTATTTGTTCTCTAATTTTGATTTTTTGGTGGTTCATGTAAATGACCCAGGTCTGGTCTCCTGTGTTTTTGGACATATTGATAACTCTTAGCAATGGATATTGTTCGTTTTGATCTAATTATCATTATATGCATCAAATATCCAAAGTTCATATTTGAATTGTGTGATGGATTTAATCAGTACAATTTTCCTACTATATTTTAGAAATTTATATGGTAAGTTGCTCAGTTTACCTTTATTTAAAGATTCATACTTTAACTGTCAATTTAGGTTTTATATATAGACAGTTCAGCTTTTTAAGAACATTTTCTTGACTGATATAAAAGAAAAGTTTATATCGGTTGGCTGGTTGCCTTCCAACCAACCGACTGTTTTCAATCTGTAAACTGATGGGAAAAACTATAGTGTCCGCTATAGGTAATTGGTTTACTGATTTAATTCGGTTGGTCAACTGATTTGTTGTTTTGAAATTTCCTCCTCCGTATATCGATAACTCTTCCATATGAGCTCCAAATTACGACCCTTGGAGAGCTTCTACGTCCCTCTACATTTTCAATAATATAGTATCGCAAAATTCAACAATGATATTATTCAATACAATCTTCATTGGAGTTTTTAAGAATTATGTGTTAACATCATCATTTGTCTTTTATTTACCATTATTCTCCTTTAAATATTGATTTTTTTTGTAGGTGTAGTTTTGTTCAGTTTATTTTTTTCTTTCTTTCAGCTTCACTTTAAAAATAGTTTAATTATAGGTCTTCCTGGTCGATTTATGCTCCGGATGTTTTTTTATCATTATCTTAAGGATAGTTCTTCTGTCTTTTCATGATTTTTTGATGGGTTTCACATTAGTTTATTTTTTGAAATTTTTTTTGTCTTCTTCGGTTGATTGCATTTTAATTCATATTTCATTATGTAGTGGATTTTACCTGTACAATTTTTTTAATATAGTTTAAGAAATTTATATGTATAGTTGATCAGCTGTACTTTATTTAACAATCTTATCTTTTAATTGTTACTTTGGGTTTTACATATAACAGGTAATTCAACTTCAATAATATTTGTTTGCTTAATATAAAGCAAAATTATATACATACATACATACATACATATATATATATAATGGAAATTATCACTGAAGCAATTTAGAGGTGCATCAAGTCATTGATGCAGCAATTTATAAACAATATAGTTCAAGATGTAAATATCATGCATCATTAGTAAATTACAACCATATTTTTGAATAATTGTTATATTTCCAGGTTAATTTTGGTTACCAAAAAATAATTGAAAAAAAAACTCTGTCCTATAAAATACCTAAGGAAGCATACATTACTACCTATTTCATTTCATGATTTGGTGTTAAATTGTGTCATGTTTTTCTTGCTCAATTATCTTTCAATAACTTTGCAAGAATAACCACTAAATCTGGAGCCACTTGACTGATAGCTTAATTAATTAATTATATATATATATATATAGACACGCACACGCACCAATTTCCTTACTTTCCCAACATATCCTCTTACAATTATTTATGCTGCTAACCACTGCACATGATGTTCCAGATCTGCTTCCACCTTTCTGTTCAAGCCATACTCACTGCTTTCGGCTGCAAGGTAATTTTTAATTTTGCATGTATATTGGCTATATAATAGTTTGGATTTTCTACACTTTTGTATTGATTGTTAAATTTTATGTGCATCTATGTAATCTTATATACTATTCAACTTTTTTTTCCTGTTGGTATAAAGTTTTCTATTCGGCAAACAGATTACAATATAAGCAACGAACGAAATAAGATCTTAATCAAATAAAATTCAACATTGAAATTTACAAAGTTTTTGAGTATTCAACCAAATATAAGCACTATTCAATACATACACTACCAAAGCATAAAAACATAGGTTATAGACTGAACCATCAAAATCAACTTACTAAAATCAAGGAAATCATAATTGAACTACAAACTATTGCATAAATTCCATAAAAAGAGTGTTGGCAGCAATAAATTCCACTGAATTTCATGTTTCAATGGACAGGTATATTTTAAACATAATGTTCATTGCTGAGGTGTGCTTAAAATGCACTTAAATTAGGTCCGCACTGAAGAAGCAGTTGCTTCCTTTCCCTCTAAAGATCCACGTCTTCAAAAAAACCCGCTTAAACTTACTCTTTCTTCCTTTCCTTATAATTCTTCCCCTCCATCTCTCACTCTAAAAATCAATAATGTTCATGATATCTGGATATTAATTACTAGGTACGGTTTCATTTTCTTTACTTCACCGCTTCTTTTTCTTTGCTTTTTTATCTTGCGAGATCAAAACCTCTCTTCTATTCATGTTCGGTTTCCATTGGTTAAAACCCAAGCTCACTACTATTACAAAATAACAACATTTCTATTTAATTGCAGCCATTGCCTTCTCAGTTTCATATAACTATTTGATTTTGTGCCATAAACTTTAATCTTGATTATGGGTTTTGTAAATTCGATTATTTGTAGATCTGGGTTTAGTTCCTGTTGGATCAAATTAATGTGTTGTGTTGTATTTTTAGCCTTTTATATTTAGTCATATGTAGCCGTTGATTTGTAGATCTGGGTTTAGTTCCTGTTGGATCAATTTCTTTTACGTATTGGAAATGGAGATGAACCCTATGTTCAAGACGATATTATACAGCTCCCAGACGATATCGTTGAACCTTGGACCAATACTTCTTCAATTTATGCTCTGATTAATGAAGTCTTCGCTGAACTCAATGATAGATTAGGTGATAATAATTATATAATGGACAGAGCAATATTAGCCCCTAAAAACGAAATAGTAGATGAGATTAATAACAAAGTTATACAAATGTTTTCAGGTAGCGACTGCATTTTCTACTCATATGACAAAGTCGAAGAAGATACACATAATCTATATCGGTTTGAATTCTTGAACTCACTTGCTCTAAGTGGTCTTCCACCTCATAAATTAACACTGAAAGTAAGAGCACCAATCATGTTGCTTAGGAATATTGATCTAAGAATTGGATTATGTAATGGAACCAGATGAATATGTCGTATCTTTCACAGAAATCTCATAGATGAAGAAATCACTATTGGACATTTTCATGGCATAAGAGTATTTATCCCACGTATACCACTTAAGCCTACTGAGAATACTAAGATGCCTTTCAACCCAATACGTAATCAATTTCCTGTTAAATTAGCTATTTCCTTAACGATTAATAAATCACAAGGACAAACCATCCCGCAAGTTGGTATTTATCTTTCCGAACATGTTTTCAGCCATGGTCAACTATATGTTGCTTTTTTAAGAGGAGTTTCACAAAAAACAACAAAAGATTTGGTGAAAAATGGAAATATTCGAAATAGAAAGGGTATACATACTAGAAATGTTGTATATAAGGATATGTTATTAACATGTAATCATGAACTTAGTTAACTATACTTCGTTTTTCACACTTCACATGCAGTACTTTTACACTAAATATTATTCTTCGCCATGAATACACATATGCTCTTCACAAATGTTTTATTACTCTTTTTAAATAAGGGATTTTCTATATCACCACATATACAAAAAAAATTGAAGTTAAAATCTTATTCTCCATTTTATTGTTTTTTGCTCATATACTCAACTATAACTTCTATAAATTACAGCACTAGGTTAATTTTCTGTATACGCAAAAAAATTTCCAACTTTATTACCACAACTCAGCTTTAGTTAACATTAAAAAATATCTTATAAAATGTTTTTAACTCTACCATCAACTTATTGTTGATGCCGGTCTCCAGCCCGGAACAAGGAGGAGAGAAAACGATTACGACAACTATACTTATTACTTACAGTTTGCTTTCACAACCAGGGTTTTGGAATACCAGTTCCTCCTGCGCATGTGCATCGCACATGCCAAACTACTCATGTATATACACACACACACACATGTGTTACAATAAAAATACTCTTTTATAACTGCCAAAAACAGTTGTAATAGGTCTATTACAATTGGAGTCCGCTAGTCATTATATGCAAAGTTGTAATAGAGTCGGATTTTTTTACTATGATCTACAGCAATTGTAGGAGCAGCTGTAAAAATATTTTTTGCAACTGCATTTGATTGTAGTAAAAGAATTTTTTTACAGCTGCTTTTGGCTGTTGTTAAAGAATTTTAACAACTGTTTACCCATTGTGGTAAACTATACTACAGCTGTTTTTGCCCGTTGTTAAAATAAATACAAATTTGGAAGAAAAATAATAATTCTAAACACTTTTTTTTGAAATCAAATACAATAGTTTGTCATGCACAATAACTCAAGTTACACATGCATCTAAAACCTTTACAATGGCAATCACACCATTCACTACAACATTAATAAGTGAAGTAGCAGCTAGGGTCAAAATCAAAGTAGGCATGTAGAGAATGATTCAAGTAATAAAAAACCGCCATACAAAGATTTATGCTGTTCTACTGAATGTAAAGATACATAGCAAAGGTGAACTGCAGAGCAGCATCTTGCCTAATTGCCATCGCTTGCACTATAGCATTTACTAATGCCCATACTTCTGGAACTCCCATTCGCTATTATCTAATAGGAAGACTTGGCTAGTCTTGAGCCACCTGCTGCAACAATACACTCCTCACTTATTGGACTAGCCTGATTCGCCTGACACTCAATACAGAGATCCATGATATGACTCCTGCAGATTGCACAATTATCAACAACAATATCCCAAGCCCAAACCAAATAAGAAGCGGTCATAGTTCATAAATAAAGCACGCGAGTATGAAGTTTCTTCACTACACCCATTGGCACTATAATGCCCAAACCAAACAAGCAGCAGTTAACTTCAGAAATTTGATAGTAGTTGACTGCATTACACAAATTTATGTGAAAAAAGGGCAGATTCAAGTGAAATTGAAATCGACTTGTGGACTCAATTTGAGGTAAACAAGACGATGTATTTGACATGGGAAATCGACATATAGATACTGATACAGAATGAGACATTTGTGAAATTGTTGGTGTGTGTATATTGACAGCACATATATATACAAATGGTCTAATATGTCCATTGCGATATAAATCCCAACACATATATACTGGTACGGTAAACCATATACATCTTTTATGTTGCACGTGTATGTACACACATATGCGTATATGATACATATATATTATATGTATTATAATATAAACTCAATAATAAATAAGACTTTATTTATCAATTAAATAAAGGGGTTTTTTTGTATAAAGGACAAAAATTTGTATTTTTATAGCCTCATGGGCACAACCTTAATATTTTAGCCACAAGCACAAACATTCTTCCAAAATTAGTGATAAGAACAAATATTCTAACAAAACTAGTCATAAGGACAAAAGGTCAAAATTATCAACCACCACTCGTCGCACCACCACCCACCGCCATCACCTACACCACCAGCCTCGCCACCGCCCCCAACACCATCTGTCGCCATCACATGCTACCGATAACTCTTAACTTAAAAACTGATATTTAAAAATTGCTACCGGTAACTAAAAATCGATACTTAAAAACTACTACCGACAACTAAAACTGATACCTAATAGCTAATGCTCAAATAAACCATCCATAATCTTTTAGTTTCTCAAATTTATCAAATTCGATCACCATTATCTAAGTTTACAGTTCATTCTTGAATAAGAATTTCAATCATAACAATCATCCTTGTAGAAAATCAATTCATCATCATATTTAAAGCCCAAATAGAACATCCATAATCAACATCTATCAAGCTCATGAAATTGCATCGTTATCTCATATAACGATGCTTTGACTCAAGCATCTCCATTCTCCGATGCAAACCAAATCGAGTGGCTCCACTCCAGCATAAGTATAGATTCCATTCAACAAAGGTAGTGTGCACAATGGCGAGCACAACAATGGTTCATCTCTAAGTAAAAAATAAAATAGTTTTTACAAAAAATGATACCTACTGTCACTAAAACCGATACCTAAAAACCGATCCTCAAATTAATAGTAAAACTGATACTCAAACAAAATTCATTAAATATTTGATACTAACGAAACACTAATTCAACTCAATGATCATCATATTTACTATGTAACAACTTCAATTTTTTATATAATCAAACAAAAAAAATAGTAAAAAACTTCCACACTGCATTATTTTAAAAAATGATACTAAAAAACAAAAATGATACCTAAAAACTGATCCTCTCTAAACTCAACACAGCAATACATTATCAATCAAACCAATATGAATGCAAAAGAACAAAATAACAATTAAAAAATGTTCGCTTCAAAATGTGAATTCATTACAATGTAATAATTTTGTTATACAGCAAAAATCACAAACTCAAAAATAACAAATATTTTCGAAACTGATACCTACAAACTGGAAAACCGATACCTAATAGCTGATACCACTTCTTCTCCCCTAATTCTTCCATGGCTTGCTCATCTTCTTCCTCAACTTGCTCTTCTTCTTCCTTGAATTGTTGTTTCTTCTAAAACGCCACTTCACCACGGCGTCCCTACCACCAGAGTCATCAATTTTTCATCATCAGATGACTTCAAAACCCTAGCCATTGTCATCCACTATCGAATCAACCACCCTCACAGCCAACAGCCCTCACCGACAACGCTGCCTAAGCTTGACGCCTCTCCAGGCTCATTTACATGCTTGTCCTGGTTGTTAATTTATTGTCCTGCCTCCGAATTGAAATTCAAAAGTTGTCCTTCAAGCTAAAATACCGAAGGCCGGTCCTTGAGGCTAAAATGCTGAGAAATTTTGTCCTTGACACTATTTTCCTATTAAATAAAATACTAATTCTATTTAAATTAAACTTTAGATAAGGTCCAAATTAATTTAGATTTTATAGGCCAAATAAGATTCAAATAGAAGATTTTTTTTGAAATTTACTCATTTATCTTGTTCGTGCTGGTCTAGTTCCAACAAGATCGACTTTATCTTCCCTCCATTCTCTCAGATCTAGATTTTTACCCAGCCTTCTGTGAGCTGGCGACTATGATGGACAATTTCAGCTGTAAATGGAAGCACTAGAGCAACTTAGAGAGAACATTATTGGGCTTTTCCTCTTCTTCATCTCCTACTCTCTACCTCATCTTTCGGTAAGGCCTAAACCTTTGCTTTAGATATGTAATCACATAAAAGCTCTTGTACTTGTAACAAATTCGACTCTAGTAACATTAAAATGGACGTAGACCATAGAATTTATCGAACCACTATAAAATTCTCTATGTTCTACTGTTTTTGCTCATATTATTTAGGTCTATCTCATTTTTTATTGATTAGAGGTATTGTGCTATCTTTTGTTCAACAATATTAAATTTGTCAAAAGCATTTGAAAATATTTTATTTTCAACCAATAAAGTTTATAATTTTAAACAATGAAATCAAAATTTGAGAATTGATCATGCTTACTTATTCAAAAGCACCACATAATACAATGCATTACCTTATATTAGTATATTCAACTTTATATTTATGAGACTTTGTAAAGTTCATGGTAAAAATTGAGTGGATATACTTTATATCTTATATGTAAAGAAAATTGAGATTGGTTATGAAAATATAAATCTTTCTAGAAATTAGAGCAAATTACGAAAATAGCTTAAAATGAAATATGGCTATCAGTTTAAGAAGATATACAAATTTCTTGCTTATTATATTTTGCATTATTATTTATTATTGTAGGATCGATTTCACCCTAGAGGGAGGTGAATAGGGTGATACTATTAATTATAAAAATTTAATGCGGAAGTATATAAATAATCGTAGTACTAATAATAGCAGAATAATAGTAGCATATGTAATAGCAGAATATTAAAACGCAGAAATAGAACAACACAGAATTTACCCAGCTTCGGCAAAACCCTACCTACGTGCTGCCCCGAGGTTTCTACTAGATATTAAGTAGTCAGACACTTACACACGTAAACTTGCGACACCCGCTATCGACTAACCTAACTCTACGCTTAAAACCCTACCACAACTCAGCCACTGAGTTGCGAATTCTTGAACTACACTACCGTAGTTCGTCCCCTAGTCACATGAATAGAATTTACAAAAGTTTAAAAACAAAATACAAATTAAAAACAATTTAAAACAATAAACCCTAATTTAAAAATATTAAAGCCCAAAGTAATTTAGAGAGGCCGGCCCAAAAATAAATTAGGTGATAAAAAAATGTCCCTCTTCTCCTTTTATTTCTTCAGCCTGGTATCTCTTTCCTTGTGAAAAATGGTGGCTTCCTTTAGCTCATTCGTTCCTCTTTATTTCTGATAATTAGGGCTTTGTGGGAATTGAAAAGCACCGACTTCAAAATGATCGATTGAAAAGATATTCTCGTGTAGCTTTGTTGATTGATCGTTTTCCCTTTTTACTACACTCGGCTGCTTCAATTCTTCGAGTTCGTTTCGAAAAATCTGGTATGTATTTTGCTTTGTTATTCTCGTTGATATGCTTGAACTCGATTGCGCTTTGAATGCCGATGATGATAGGGTTTACATAGGATTCGAATTCCTATAATTTCGTTCGTCTAATAATTTATTTTGCCGTTCGATTTTGCTTGAATGTTTGAGATTTGTACTGACTTGTTCTAATTCATATAATTCTTGTTGCTTGATTATCACGGCTTGTTTGATTCTAACTTGTTTGTTTTCTTGGCCACCACGGCTCTGACTTTGCTGATAATTTGGAAGTTTTGATTTTTATTATTCTCTGTTTTTGACTCTAACTTGATCGAACTCTACCTTGATTGACTTGCAGCTTGATTTGCTGTTGTATCGTGACTCAAGTAAATACTTGTTCGATTGAAACTATCCTTGGTTCAAAACTACTACTTTGATTTTGAACTTGTACACTGTGTTATTCTCTGGTCTACCTGATTCTGTTAGCCGATGTATGTGAACTGGTCTTTGCTATTTGATTCATATGTACACATATGCTAACATATACATATATGTATACATATGTATATGTATGTTTGTTGCACCATGTAGTTTGCTTGCATATAGTCTTGTTGAAATGTTGCATTCACTTCACTGCATCCACATTGTCACTGTCTTCATTCATGCCTCTGTTTATCCTAGTTTGCATTGTTGATGTTGAAACTGGTCTGTTGTCAGTGCATATGTCCTTGGTTATCTGGTCTTTGTAGCATTGTGTACTTGTTTGCACTAATATGCTGAGTTCACTGCAACCATATTGATCATTGTCACTCGATTACTGGTTTCATGACTTTGCTTCATCTGGTGGTAGCTGCATGTATATATGTATGTGGCCCAATTCAAGTCTTGACACATCTGTGTTCATGCTTGAAGTCTGGTTTAGCTGATCTAGTGCAGTGTTGATGTGCATTTGTACTTGTATATCCACTTGAATCTGGTTGTTTTGTTTGTTGTGGCCATACTTGTTAGCTTGTAATCTGGTTCACTCCAAAACAGTTTTGTTCATTGCATGTGTATATACATATGCCATTTTATTTTTTGTTTTGGTCTTGTTCATTTAAGGCACTTGACTTTGATTGAGCCTGGGCATGTGTATGTGTTGTTTCAGTTTGACTGTGCACTACATCTTGAAGTCTGCTTGCATCTACTATGTCCTTGTTGACAAGTACATCATGTTTTGGTTGAGACTGTGTTGTGTTCCTTTGTGCCATGCTACTGAACTTTGTATTTATAGTCTGAGTTTGTATTCATATGCTTGCATTTGACTGTGCAGTCTGACCTTGGTTGATGTTAAGACCTTCACTTGTATTCAGTTGCATTCGTTAGTTCTTTGTGTCCACTGCTTTATTTAGTTCACCTGAACTTTGAACTGATCCATTGTGTTGTTGAACTTCATATGTACATATGGATTGCACATGTGTTGAATCCAGCTTATAGTTCGGGTTTGACCTTGTGCTAATATTGTGACTTTATTTGTATTTCACTTGAGTTGAACCCGGCTTTTGATTGGGTTTGACCTTGTGCTCACCTGTCCCTGTAATTTTATTAAGTGTATATCAGTGTGCACGGCCTTGTGACATGTACAGTGATACACTGTGCATGTCACAAGTTGTTCGTGTATAATGAATTCAAAATTAAATGATGACGAACAACCCAAATAACTGAGACAAATAATATTATCAAAAATACATTTTATTTTACACTGCAAAATTATTTCATTTTCAATTTTACTGCGTCAGTGTATATTTTGCAGATAACTCAGATGCTGGATTCAATCTGGAATAGAGTTGAAGATAGAATATGAGTGAATGAGTGATATGTAGTGAGGTGCAAATGTAAATGGAAAATTGTGATGTAATCAAAATTGTATTATAATTGAAATTGTGTATATATATATATATATATATAGTGAGAGCTCAAATTTGTATTGCACTATTCAAAATTATAATAAATATTTGTTTGAATAGAATATATGTTTGAATTTAAATTCTGTGTTATTTATTTTATTCAGCAAATATTTATTTAATTATGTGAAAATAAAATAGTACAATAACAAATACATTTAAATGAATATATATATATATATATGTGTTTATTATCATCAAACGAAAATCATATAACTACATATTCAATAATTATATTTTATGTTATAAGTTACTTATTAGTTTTAATTTTCCTCCTTGCTTGTAGCTTTTTTATAAGTGTTTAAAAATAAGTCAATTTTTATCACTAAAATATATTTCCAAAATTCAAATCAATGAAATTGAACATGCTTACTTTTTAACCGAACATGCTTACTTATTCAAAATACCTACATAATAATCAGTTATTGAATCTAGATAAACTTATTGAGTCCACTTTAAATTTTATAAATTACAAAAAATGAAATTAGTTGTTGATCATGGATCTTTCCTACAAATTAATTCAAAATACCATTCATGTTAAGATTATAGTAAATATTTGAAAATATGTTATTTTTTACCAATGAAATTCATTATATAATTTTTTTTTGAAATTAGGTCATGCTTACTAATTTCAAAGCATTACAAAGATACATGATCATAGTATCGATATTCGAATTTTGATTATGATTGTAGATTAAGAAATGACATAAAAGTATAAACTAAAAATATTCAAACAGGGAACGTATTCAAAAAATATTAAATATTAAAGAACGTTCAAAAAATATTAACAGGGAAATAGTAAGGACAAAATTTTAATAATTTTTTAGTGCTAGGACATGCATTTCATTTTTGTACCTGAAAGACAAAGTTTGTTTCGTAATAGAGATGAAGAACAAAGTTTTTAGTAGCAAGGACACGTCAATTTAGGGTTGCATTTTTTTTACACGGTGGAGCCTGAACGAGGACTATGGGGTGTGACGGATCTCGACGATGGTGCAACAGCTCTTGATGGTGGTGGACTCAAGCTTGGAGACGACAATGATGGATAGAGGTGTGACAAGTTTGACGATGATGGAAGGAGTGAAAATGTGCGGGAATTAATATGTTACAGTGATGATGGAGGAGCGATGTTTCATGTAATTAGAGCTGGAGGTGAAGGAGAAACAACATGGAATTGGAGAAGAAGAATATGATAATGATATTGAGTAGTATCATTTTTTTTGAAAATAAAATAGTTATTTTTATTTATGTTCCTAATGTTATTTTGTTGTAGCATTTGTAGATAAGAAATATATATTTTATAGTCTCATTTCATCATTTTGTAATATCATTTTGTAGCATCTTTTTAAATATGTGTAGTAATGTTACCGTGTAATATCATTGTTTGTATTTATAAATGAATTGAGTTATGTATATTTTTGTTCGTAATGTTATTTAACAGTAGCATTTTATGAATTGTAGTAATAATTTCTGAATTATGGTAGCTTTTTTAATATTGTAGTAATAGTTTATATTGTAGCTTATTTTTAGATGTGTAGTAACGACACTATGTAGTATCATTTTTTGTTTGTTTAAATAAATATAGGCTAGGTATATTTTTGTTCATAATGCTATTTTATAGTAGTATTTTATAAATTGTAGTAGTATTTTTTGAATTGTAGTAGATTTTTTAAAGTTGTGGTAGTAATTTATAAATAATTGTTGCTTCTTTCTAGATGAGTGTAGTAATGGTATTTTGTACTATAATTTTTTTAAAATAAATATAGTTATGCATTCTATTCATAATGCTACTTTATAATAACATTTTATAAAATGTAGCAACAGTTTCTGAATTATAGTATTTTTTTTAAAATTGCAGTAGCGGTTTATAAACAATTATGGTTTCTCTTTAGATAATGCATATATTGTATCTCACAACATGGTTTTATTATAGCATTATGAATTGTAGTATCAGTATATGAAGTATACTAACATTTTCTTGAATTATAATATGATTTATGAATTCTAGTATCATTTTTGAATTAATATTTTTAAATTCCACTTTCTAGTACCATTTTATGATTTTTTTGTAAAGATGATATGATTTTTATTTTATTTTTTGAAAGTTTATAATAATATTTTCATAAATTAATTTATAATGCTACCGCATAGCCTTATAAATAAGGTATCATTTTTATTCAATTTTTTGAATATTTATCGTGTTGTTTTTTGTAAATTATTTTATAATGCTACTGTGTAGTATCAGTCTTGTATTTACCGAACCAAACACAAAGAATAATCTGTTCTGTTATTCCTCCATTAATTGTCTTTTCCACCCCAGCTAAAATTATAAACCAAGATTTCCTCATTTGTCCCTCTACATTTCATGCAGTAACATACTTTTTTTCTTCCTAATTCCAAATCTCAATGAAGAAGTAATCAAACATTCCATGTTTATGTATTTCCTTTCAATAAAAACCAATTGAAGAAAATTTCAATTTAATTTAACAAATTCCAAACTTGATTAATTAATTTTAAGAAAACCATAATTATTTAAAACTTAAAACCTAGTTGAAGTGTTTTATTATTGATGTAACTTTTGATTTCTTCACAATGTTCGTTTAAGCAAAGATTCGATGGTGGAAATTGAAGATGAGTATTAACTTCAACTATCATGAATGTAAGAAAAGAAAAATGAAGGAGTAAATGAATAAAAAATAAATTAAAAGAAGTAAAGCGATAAAATGAGTATAAATTAGGGGGAGAAAAAAATAATATCATGTTTGGCTATTTTTCACAAAATAGTGGGGTAGAAAAATGAAAATTGGGGAATATTAATAGAATTAGCCCCAAGTTAATTACCCATTATAGTCATACATTATCCCTTGACGATCTTACCTTCCAATACGTAGATAATAGAAGATAAATACAACTGTTCAACAATATATCAAAAGATTCAAAACCCATCCCTTTAAAGTAGAAACACGAATACACCAACCACCATCACCATTACTGTCACAATACCCGTGACCAGATTTTGTCCGGCGCTAATAATCTCAACCGGGAACGGACACTTGCTTGTTGAAACATTCTTCGTTGAAATCATAGCCAGACCACCAAAATCACAAGCCCTAACATCCTGATCTTGCATTTGGAAGTAGATGTTGAATGCGTACGAGATCTTCCTAGTACTATCCAACCCGCTACATGAAGAATAGTTTCCCAATGGCGTGCAGTCCGCAAGTGAACATGCGTAGTTGACGTCGTCGGCGAGTTTGCCTTTGTCTGCTTTCGAGTCGGGATCGTACAAGCACCATTGCGTTGGTAGGTATTGGATTCCCTGCGCCGGAATTAGGTATTTGTTAGCCCCTTTGCCGGATAAATCCATTGGAAATTTTGGAGTACCGTCGAATTGGAATATCCCCCAATGTCGCTCAAAATCTCCTGGAAGGATGCTTTTCATGTTTTCATCCACAAGTCCAAAGAGGTAAACTTCTAAGTCTACATTCGGTCTTAATGGTGTGCCTGAAATGGAAGTAGTCGTTCAATGTTTCATTGTTATACTGAAAAAGCATCATTTACTCTGGTAGTTTGAACTAAATTAAAAACTGCTTAGTAGAACATACCTCATTTAACCTGTAGGAAAAAAACAAACAAACAGAAATTTGGTGGTGAAGCTCTTTGATATAGAGTCAATACGTTTTTCTCTTAAGAGGATTAATTTATGGTGACATTATAACTCAAATACATAATGCCATTCCTTTTCCCATATAGGCAGAAATATTAAATTTCCATTCGTAGTTCTGGATACTAGTTTAAGATCATGTTTGACAACTGCTTAAAGCAGTCAAAACTACTTACAGGTGATTTATTTCAATTTTGATGTTTGGGAACTCTTATAAATAGCTGGTAAAAGTAGTTAATATGTAGAAGTTTAAGAAGTAGTTTTTTGTTGCTAATGACTCATAAAACAATTTTATATGTAATTTTGGCAAACATTTCTACTTAAAAGTCAAATTACATCCAAACACATCTACTTATAAATCACTGTTTAAAACTATTTAGAAATTACTATTAAAAACTTCTTTTAAGGAGTTCAAAATAAGTTGTTGTCAAACGAGCTCTAAATGTGCAATTTATTTTTAGAAGTGGTTTAAATGAGTAATTTTTCATAAAAAATGTCATATACCTTTCCTATTGGCTAGTTTCTTCAAGAATCCATCATAAAACTTCTGAGCCATATCAAGGTTTGCATATTTATCACCATCGGTGGGCCACCCAGCTTCCCCCACGATGATCTTCATATCTCCAGCACCAGCCTTCTTTAAACTCCAAATAAGCGTATCATAATTAGCATCGAACACGTTATCGTACTGTAAATTTTTATCACTTATGGACTGTCCTCCACCGTTGAAAAAAGCAAACTCAACCGGAAAATTTTCGTTTAGTTGTAAACTGAGAAATGGATAGATATTGACAACGAAAGGCGCATCATTTTCTTTAAGGAAACTCACAAGGTCTACCATTACATCATGAATATCAGAACGAAAAGCACCAGAAGATGGAACGGGGTTGCTGCCTGGAGAGTTGTACACATCGGCATTGTGAGGACAAACTACTTTCACTTTGCCTCCCACTCCCGCTTCATTCAGTGCTTTTTGAACGTTTTTCATGGCAGGAAGCGTTGTTTTAATAAACGTTCCATTGTAACTTGTTAAGAATGGTTCATTTCCAACTGCCACGTACCTAGTTTGTAAATCAAAACAAAGAATTAGAATTTTTTTTCTTCTTCTAAAAAAGGGAAAAATTCAGCTAACATTTATTCGACATACTTGATATTTACTTTGCCATAAGAAGTTACGTTTTCGTTCACCCAAGACTTTGCATTGCCATAATCTTCGCTCATTCTCTTTAAGTCATAGTTAGGAATCGCAACCATAACCTCAATCCCGCTTTCGGAGAGTGCATTCATCGTCCAAGAATCTGCATCAAACAGTTTGACCTTATTAATGCCGTTATCTTTCAACATTTTGACGATAATCGGAGGATCGATTGGATGCGACATTTGCGTTCCCCAATTTACACCGATGTTATCCAAACCAGCATTTACAGTCGATGCTAATACGACTGTGAAACATACAATCCATAGATGGATTTTGCCCGCCATGATGGCGGATAAGAATTGAGATTAGAGAGAATTTCAAAGTTCCTTTTCTTTTATCTAAACTAACTTTATTTATTTTTATGTAATCTTTTAGTTGTAGGAATGGTTTAACAAATTAAATAATTGAAGGCCTTCCTTCAACCAGTAATTATTACTGGCTAAAATAAGCACAGGAGAGAGAGGTAAATGGAAACCCATTGAAATTTTAATGATGATTTTCAAAGTAATAACACAAATGCAAAGGATATTAATAGCTAATTTAGGTCAATAGAAAGGGTCAATAGAAATTTTAACCCATTGAAATTTTATTACGACCTGGTAGATTGGACAGGAAAGTGGAGTTTGGACTCCCTGATTTGGAGAGCAGAACCCAAATTTTCAAGATTCACACAAGAACTATGAACTGTGAAAGGGATATCCGATTTGAACTCCTTGCTCGTCTCTGCCCCAACTCCACTGGTGCGGATATAAGGAGCGTGTGCACGGAAGCTGGGATGTACGCTATCAGAGCAAGAAGGAAGACGGTCACAGAGAAAGATTTTCTTGACGCAGTGAACAAAGTCATCAAGGGTTACCAGAAATTTAGTGCCACGCCCAAGTATATGGTGTTTCCAATTTGATTTTATACTGTGACATGATTTCAGTTCAAAACAAAAAAAAAAAAAGAAAAAAAGAAAAGAAAGGGTAATAAGATAATAATGTATAGGGTTGAAAATTAATAGCTCAATCGAGTATTAAGAAGCTTTTCCTGGTTTTAATGAAATGTGATATTTTTCTTTTTAAGGTTCTGTAGAAATGGTTAATTATTCTATGGTTTGTAAGCTGTAAAATTATGAACCAAGGACATGATTAGAAGTACCTGCGAAGCTGGCATATTACAAGTTTAAATTATACTGGTTTTACTGTTCTAGATAACAAATTTTGTTAACTATGTTATGCAATTTCAAAACAGAATGGGTAAATGTGGATAGAGATTTTTGGAATCACATGCACATACGATCTTAGGTTTCAAATCCTGTCAAAGATGGCTGAGACCTTTCTCGCCACTTTAGTGAAAGGAAAGTAACATCTATGACTGTATTTTAATGTGTAAGGCAATGTATTTTTGAGGGAATAATTTTTATTCTATTTTTATCCCCTTCTAGAATTTTTTACCTGGTCCAATATTTGATCTTCACAAGGTTAAAGTATTCAAACAACTAAAATACTCTTGCTTTTCACAAAATCAGTCTCTCTTTTCTGAAACTCAAAATTTTATTTGACCCTCTGTTACACCATAATTTATGCCCAGCACAAATTACGGATATTCAAAAGGAAAGCTCTTTGATTTGTAATTCCGAGGCCCATTATTTGGTTTCTACCGAGAGCTTAGGCACCGGGCTCAATATCCAAGAGTACATGATTCGAAAGCAAGAGCAAAATCGTCGGTAATGATCAAGACCATTGTCCAATTGAGACAAGAAGCATGATCGAGAGCATCAGCTGCCTAAACCCCAAAGCGATTCAACTAATAACAACGATCAAATGGCTTAGATAGCGCATGCCGAGACCAACGGCTAAGATAAATAGAAGATATCCACAAAGCGATATATGAAAGCGTCACGTCAGCAATCCACATCAAATTACATTCAACCAGATAATCAAGATCGCTCATAGCAAGCCAGATCATCAATCCAAAGAGAAGGCGCTCAACCAATGACATCACGGCTTATGGGCTATAAATAGGCAGCAATCCCAAAGCACAGGGGATCTTCTGGCGGAAAAAAAATAAAAACAACAATAGTACTTTTCTATGTTAGAGCTCTAATTAAACACTCAGTAATGGCGGAAACGCTTAGATTCAATGTAATAGGCCTCTCGGCTATATAACAGTGACTAAATAAGAAAATGATAGTGGACGTAGGGACTTTCGGTCCGAACCACTATAAAAGTCTCGGTGTTATTTACTTTCCGCATTTACCCTTTCGGTATTTGTTTTTGTTACCTTACTGTTTAACATTTCACATTTCAGGTTCGATTATATATCTCGACGATCACCTCATTGTACTCAATATTCACATTAGTTTCCAAAGCTTTACCTTCGGATTTCGGGGCGTTGGTGTGGACAAAATTCTATACTAACATTTTTGACGCTAAAAGGAGGGTCCAAACCTCCACATTTCTTTTCCCTTCGGAGATCCAACAAGAGTCTTTCAATTAGCCATGTCTAGTCCCGGAAACAAAAGAGTCATCTCGGAACTACCTCTCAACCTTCGCATTCAGCTTATTGGAGAAGACAATAACGAAAGATTGGTCATCCTCATTTTGGAGAAAGAGAACGGTAGAGAGTATGATCATGTCTATGAACTTCAGGCTTCCCAGATCAGGAAGCTTTTGGAATACTCCAAGAATCACTTTATGAATCAGCCCGGCTTCGAAAAATTGTCAAAGCCCTAAATGATGAAGTCAGGGACCTATCCATTGAATTATTAAAATATAATTGTCTAGTTTCTTTCAATAAGAGAGCCCTCCCGGATGCTCAAGACGACGAGTTTCAAAAGAGGTTGAAGCGTGATCAAGATCTTACCCCACTCAATCAAAGCTTGTCTCGGATATTCATGGAAACCCGTGATGACCTCTCTTAACCCGATTTTCCCCGTTAAAGAAAGAAAATCCAAAGAGAGAAGTATTGCGCCTACCACTTGATGAATGGACATGAAACGAACAAATGTCGAAAGCTCTCTTACGCAATCGAAAATTTCATACAAAAAGGGAAGTTAACTAAATTCATTAAGCATTAGATTAAATATCTTGTTTTAGAATTATTTATTTCGTTTTGCTTTTATGATTCCAGGAGAGCTCCATTCAACCCTTGTCGAATGAATGCACAAGGTGTTCTTTCCAAAAAATGAAGTTGCAAGAAGAATTCTTTTCATAAGTCAAATTCCTACAGACAAATGAGGGACCCAAGTTCCATTAAAGTGCTTATCTTGGTTATAACTTCAAAAGTTTCAACTCCAAAGGGGAAGGGCACCTCATAGATTCAGATCTTCGGAAATTTAATTAGTGGGTCTCGTTACATCCATCTCTGACATAACCCTATCCCGAGTTCCAACTTTGGAGGAATATTCGAGTCTCGGTATTCACAGTCTCCCTTTCGGTATGTTTTCTATCCTTAAGAACTTTTGCATGTCATACTTGCATTTTGGATTTAAGAATTGAAATTCTACATTCAAACTTGCATTTAGGATTTAAGAATCGAAATTCCACGTTCTTATTTGCATTTAGGATTTAAGGATCGTAACTCCCCAGAGAACAATGAAGAGTTTCATTTTTCTAATATATATATATATAATATTTCCATCAATAATCTTTTTTCTCAAACTCGAATCAACTTCTTATTGAACAATGTGATTTAAAAACTATGTGATTTCAAAAATCTTTACAAAATGGTCCGAAAACATTCTTTTTAAAGAACCCATATTTCCTATCTTTCAAGCTATAATTAACTTTTCGTAAAACCATTAAATCAAAATAGATTTTGACGGTCGATACCAGCAAAAAGTGTTTGTAAGTGGCAGCCACCAACCAAAAGTGGTTATAGGTGGTCGACACCAACCACAAGTGGTTGTAGATCGGGACCCAATGATAAAAATGGTAGACCTCGCCATAAGAGCATCTCCATAGTGGTGCGCGACAAAGTATAAGGCCAATATCACTTGGGTTTATAAAGACGTCGAAAAGTAGAATGCATGCTGATAGTGAGTCATGGTCAGTGAAATCATGCACTGGGTAGATCCTCAGTTAAATTAGAATATTAGGTAGATTCCCAACAATAGTGAGCCATTGTAACAATCTTGGTTTTTGAGATTACCTATTAATATTAAATTATAACGGTAGTTATAATTTAATATTATAAATTAAAATAAAATTGGAAATTTTATTTGTTTATTCGGAATAAATAATGAATTTTGAAAATAAAATGGAAAAAATAAAGTTTGGAACTTTATTTTATTTATTTGGATTAATAATGATTGGAAATGGGTTTTATTTAAAGAAAATGCAATAATTATATTAATTATTGCCAATTACTTCTTTTAATAATTTTTAAAAGAAGTATGAAATTTTTACAGGTTGTTTATTTAAATAAAAAGATGGAAATTGATTTTAAAATGTGTTTTAACTGTAATTCGAGTTAAAAATGGTTTGTAATAATTTTCTAAGTGAGAAAATGATTTTTGTTGAATTTTAGAAGTTAAAATGTAGACTTTTACATTTATTTGGTGAAAATTTTGTGTTATTGTGAAATAAATCATTTTGATAATAAAAATGTTTTTAAAATATAAATTAATCTTTTTATATGATAGAAAATGTTTTATTTTGTAAGTATACAAGTTTACAAATTTTTATTTTGTAAAACTTGAGAGAAAATGCAGTTTTGTTTTTGTGTATAAGTGATATATGCACATATTTTGAGTAAGTGTTGTTTAATTAACCTATAGGCTATTTATTTTCTTTTTACTAATGGGTCCAGAGCCCATTAGCACTTAGGCAAATATTGAGAAAGTGAGAAAAGTAAATCACCTGTACGTTCTATTCTTCACTTCCTTCCTTCTTAAAACCAGATAATGAGAAATAGAAACCCACTCCTCCATATAACAAATTCAGGCCAATTCCTTCAATTTGTTTTTCAAGTTAAAATCTTTTGCAATCTAGAGAGTAAATAAAAAGATAATCTAATTCCAAACCCTACTATTTCATCAATTCCTAACTTGAGAGATGAGTTTTTCTAATTTACTGTAAAACTTGTTTTGCATGTACTATTTTAAGTTTGTACGGGTTATTTGAAACTAGAATCTCCTTAAAGCTTGCCTCTTTCTAAATAAATTCGAGTTTTTACCTTTTCTACAGCAAGGTGAGTTTGTTAACTCACAACTCTAGCTGAATCTTGCCTGCTAATAAAAAGATCTGGAAGGAAATAACTTACTGCAACAAATTCTGTCAAGTTTTATTTACAGTATATAATCTTGTTTCTGTTGCATCTTTGGGTAGTGATAACTCCTTGATATCTTGATGAATTGTTGCCAAATGTTTTCTAGATCATAGTTTGGATGTTGTATTACATGCATGCCAAATTTCATAGCATTTCATCTTCATTTGCTATGTCAAAATTGAGCTCAAAGTTTGAATCGCACAAGAGAAAACGACCTAGAGGAAGAAATCGAATTCGTGTATGCATGGTCGACCGGGAGGTCGACCATACACATCCTCAGGTCGACCATACGGTCGATCTGGGTGTCCTTAAGGTCGACCTGAGGAAGTGCAAGGTCGATCTCCTGGTCGACCTGCATATGGTCCTTATATATTTGTTTTTTCGAGTTTTCTTCTACGTTTTCCTTCGAGTCCAAGGCCTTTTGACATCATTCCTTTTGCTATTTTGAAATGATTTTGAATGTGTTAGAAGGCTAAGATGTCTATTGATGTACAAGCAAGGATTTGGAGGAATTTGAAAATATAAAATTTGATTTAAATTCGAATTTAATTCGAATATCGGTTTGTGTGATTTTCCTTGTTTTTATTCGTTTTCGAGCCCGGTTTTCTCCAAATCTTTTTGAAATGATTTTTAAAATTAATAGGCATTTCAAAATAATTATTATATAATATTTTAAAGTATTTCCAAATATAAAGTCTAATTATTCTCTATAATAAGGGAATTTTCAAATATGGCTTTCAAAATCGATTTCGGAAATTGGTTTTTAAAAGCTTGTTTTCTCAAGTAAATTATTTTATGTATATAAAACACGTTTTTGCACTATTCGAGCGAATGAGAAGAAGAATTAAACAGTTTGATAAAACACGTGGTATGTGACATGCGTTTATCTTATCGGTTAATTCCCAACTTGTCCGCTTGATCGTTTTGACCTTCGGGTCGAGTTTACCGATGAGATGAGGTAAACTTTTTACTGCTTTGAGTGTGGAATTTACTAGCGGTTAGTAAACCGTTTAGTGCAAACGTGTGGTATGAGACACACGTTAACATTGTTCGGGTTCCTATCCGAGAGTTTGTGACACATTTGTCATTGCAGCGTGCCATTACTGGACCTCCGGGTCATTGCCATTGCGGCGTTTTCCATTGCAGCGTATTTGTCTTCGAGACATTTGCCAATGCGGCGTATTTGCCATTGCGGCGTTTGCCATTGCGGCGTATTTTTCATTGTGACGTTTTGCCTTCAGGCGAGGTACCTATTTGAGATAACAGTACTTGGCAAGGCTTCGGCCACATGCACGTGCAAACACTTTTGAGATGATTTCTTTGACTATTTTCCCTAGCGTATCGCCCCTTTCCGGAATTGGTCCTTTGAACCATTCGATATATATATATATATATATATATATATATATTGTCGCGATTACCTTTCGGGAATTTAAACTCTTGGAAGTTCTATCTTTGAGATTTGAGTTGCCTACACTAACGTTATTTGAGATTTGCCTTTTGGCGTTATTACATGAGATTTGTCTTTTGTCGTTTATTTGGGATTATATTCTCCTATGTTGGAGAATTATATTTGATTGTCTTATGGCGTATTTTAATATGGTGATTTCTTTGAGTTTGCCTATATGGCGGGTTTGGGATTTCTCATTTTTAGGAGTTATATTTTCCCTAAACCACTATTGATGGTTTGTGATATGCCGATGATATGAGGCTTGCTATATTTAGCGTTTTATGGATTGTCTTATCTTTTTTGAAATTATATGTTTGTGTAAGTGATATCATCCTATCACTTGAAGTAACCATACCATACTTATACACATGCTTATACTCAGTATTGTTCCTTCTTGTTTAAAAAGAACATTACCCTTATCCTTATGCATCTATTACTGCTTATCCTTATAAACTGATATGTTTAGCTAGACTGATCCGTGTATTTTATACTCGGATTAGACCGAGGTGTTTCAGATTAGGTACCCTTATGGACTTAGCTTATTCTACTTCCGCTTGGACTTATCTGCCAGCCCTTTTTGTTATGGTCTTTTTATCGCTACTCTGATATGTATAATGTTTTGACTCGTGTGTATATTGTGGTCGTCATACCACTTATGATGTATTATTTGTATTGTATTGGGATGTATCAGTATGTATGTATATATATCTGTTTGTTGTTCTGTGATGTGTTATGCATTTGAGTTGTTGTATTTTGTTTTGATAGATCCTATAGCCACCTGTAGTTTTGTATTATGCATTTATTGGATATGTCGATCCACTTGAATCAAAATAAAAAAAAATAGAGCACTAATCGACGTATTCAATAGATATTTAAAACAAGACTATAGATGGTCGCTCCTAACCAGCCATATTCTCAGCATTAGTAGACAGTATTACTTATTAATACTCTTTGTTAATGTGGGTCTCGGGGTGGGGCGTCACAGCTTGGTATCATTTGGTTATTTTGTAAACTTGTATACTTACAAAATAAAACATTTTCTATCATATTAAAAGATTAATTTATATTTTAAAAACATTTTTATTATTAAAATCCTTTATTTTACAATAACACAAAATTTTCACCAAATAAATGTAAGTCTACATTTTATCTTCTAAAATTCAACAAAAATCATTTTCTCACTTAGAAAAATATTACAAACCATTTTTAACTCGAATTTACCGTTAAAACACATTTTAAAACCAATTTCCATCTTTTTAATTAAATAAACAACCTTTTAAAATCTCATACTTCTTTTAAAAATTATTAAAAGAAGTAATTGGCAATATTTAATATAATTATTGCATTTTCTCCTAATAAAACCCATTTTCCAATCATTATTAACCCAAATAAATAAAATAAAGTTCCAAACTTTATTTTTTCCATTTTATTTTAAAAATTCATTGTTTATTCCAAATAAACAAATAAAATTTTCAATTTTATTTTAATTTACAATATTAAATTATAAATACCGTTATAATTTACTTGAATATTGTTTATTTGGGTTGAATTTGAACTGGATTCGAATTGAATTCAAGTCATCGGTTTTGAGCTATCTTCCTTGTTTTTCCTTGTTTTCGAGCATGGTTTTCTCCAAATCTTTTTGAAATGATTTTTAAAATTATTGGGCTGTTGGGTCCATCCTTTTCATTGGGCTGTTGGGTCCATTCTTTCATTGGGCTGTTGGGTCCATGCTTGAGAATTCCCAAAATATACAAATCTCAAGATGGTGAATAATATGTAAATTCACACGAAAAGGAAAATACTCAAAATAAGCTCAACAGCCCATACTCAAAATACTAAGGTTGCGGGTCCCTCGATAGGATTCGCAATCCTTAAGAAGTGACAAAACATGAAACAATCAAAAGCAAAACATCATCAAGCTTCTTCGATATGAGTGACCGTGAAGCACTCGAATCGAAGAGAACACAAATAAAATGATCATAAAATAACATAGATCCCTAAAGAAAAGATGAAGGAGTACCTCTAGGTTGAGAGGAACCACTAGAAGCATCCATCACGATAAGCTTTCCCAACTGAGGACCTTTAGATGAAATGGGGCACTGGGAAGACCAATGTCCCTCTTGCTTGCAAGTGCGGCAAATGATAGGCTTAGAACACTCTCGAATAAAGTGATCATGAGAACCACAGTTGAAACAAGTCTTGTGAGAACGATGACTTGCACTAGAATGAGAACTAGAGGCAAGATGCTTCTTCTTCTGAGAAAAAGAAAACACAGTACGTTGTTTTCTTCTTCCTTCTCATAAGAAAATATACATAAAAGAAAAATAGAGAAATCAATGGCTTCTTCAAATTAAATTCAAATTTCAAAAAAATTTGCTGCTAATTCAAAGGGAAATCATCTAATTCTAGAATTCTAAGATTAAGCTGAAAATAAATCTAGCATAACTTTCAAACCGTAAATCCAATTTTGTTGATCTTTATATTCCTGGAAAGCTTAGACCGAGTAGGAAAACTTTCATTTTATAAAAAAATTCAGATTTGGTAGTTTGTTGGGTCAAAATATGTCTTCTTTACAGTAAGTTTGAAATGAAATTGATCTATTTCCCCTTAATAATTAAATGTAGCACTTCTTATTTATGAACATGAACTAATATCATCTATTTGAGTTAAGTACAGGTGAAAAGAAGATAGTTGGACTATATTTTGAGCAAAAAGATTATATATAAGATTGTGCAAACTCGCTTTAAAATGCTAAAAAGAAAGATATGTTTTAAGATTAATTTTAAGAGTTAAATGATGGTATATTTTGTGTTTCCGACCTAATGGTCGATGTATATTATATAAATCATTTTTGTAATATTGTATACGGCCCTCCGTACAAAGGAGACTCTGCCGATTTTTGCGGAAATTTCTAACACTTAGAAAACTTGAGATATCAAAGAGAAAAAAAATATAGAGCACTAATCGATGTATTCAATAGATATTTAAGACAAGACTATAGATGGTCGCTCCTAACCAGCCCTGTTATCCGCATTAGCAGACAGTATTACCTAGTAATACTTTTTGTTAATGTGGGTCTCGGGGTGGGGCGTCACAGCTTGGTATAATTATAATTCAATATTGAAAATTAAATTAAAATTGGAGAAATTAAATTGTTTATTGGAATAAACAATGAATTTTGGAATTTAAAATGAGAAAATGAAATTCCAAGCTTTATTCTATTTTGTTTGGAGTGATAATAATTGGAATATGGGACACGTGTGTTTATCTTATCGGTTAATTCCCAACTTGTCTGTTTGATCGTTTTGACCTTCGAGTTGAGTTTACCGATGAGATGAGGTGAGTTTTTTACTGCTTTGAGTGTGAAATTTACTAGGGTTAGTAAACTGTTTAGTGCGAACGTGTGGTATGGGATACACGTTAACACTGTTCGGGTTCCTGTCCGAGAGTTTGTGACTCATTTGCCAGTACTGGACCTTCGGGTCATTGCCATTGCGGCGTATTTGTCTTCGAGACGTTTGCCATTGCGGCGTTTGTCATTGCGACTTATTTGTCTTCGAGACGTTTGCCATTGCGGCGTATTTTCCATTGATGCATATTTGTCATTGTGACATTTTGCCTTCGGGCGAGGTACCCATGTGAGATAACAGTACTTGGCAAGGCTTCAGCCACATGCACGTGCTAAACTTTTGAGATGATTTCTTTGACTACTTTCCCTAGAGTATCGCCCCTTTTCGGAATTGGTCCTTTGAACCATTCGATATATATTTGTAGCGATTACCTTTCGGGAATTTGAACCCTTAGGAGTTCTAATTTTGAGATTTGAATTGCCTACACTAACGTTATTTGAGATTTGCCTTTTGGCATTTACTTTAGATTTTATTCTCCTCTTTGAGATATATTTTCCTTATGGCGTGTTTGAGATGGGATCTCTTTGTGCATGTTTTGGGTTTGCCAATTTGGCGGGTTTAGGTTTTTCCCTATACCATATTTGATGTTTTATGAAATGCCGATGATATGAGGCTCGCTACTTTTAGCATTTTATGGGTTATTTTATCTCTTTTGAGATTATATGTTGTGTGGTGATACCATTCATCACATGAAGTAACCATACACTTTAAATTGTCCCTTCTCACTTGGAAATATTATCACTTTATCCTTATGCTCATATTATCGCTTATCCTTGTAAACTGATTTGTTTAGCTAGACTGACCCATGTATTTATACTCGTATCAGACCGAGGTGTTTCAGGTTAGGTACATTTGGACTTAGCCTATTCTGCTTCCACATGGACTATTCTGCTAGCTCTTTTTGATATTGCTTTTTGTGTAGTCCTTTTTGTTTGCTACTCTGGTATGTATATTCTTTTAACTCGCTTGTATATTGTGGTTGCTATACCACTTGACATGTATCATTTTGTATATTTTGTGAAGTATCTGTATATGTATGTAGATATGTGATGATCTACTGTTCTGTGATGTGTTTTGCATTGAGTTGTTGTATTTTATTCCGATAGATCCTATAGCCACCTATGGCTTTGTATTAAGTATTTATTGGATATGTCGATCCATTTGAGATAGAAAAAATATATAGCATTTGTCGACGTATTCAATAGATATTTAAGACAAGGCTATAGATGGTCGTTCCTAGCCAGCCCTATTCTCTGCATTAACAGACGGTATCACCTAGTAATGCTCTTTGTTAATGTGGGTCTCAGGGTGGGGCGTCGCAGCTTGAAAAATTTTCAAGTATTGTGTTGATCTCATTTCTGGCTCTTAGTCTTCCAGTTATCCTTCCATAAGGATATCCATTAAGGAATGAGGCAATTGATTGAGTTCAATTGATATTATCATCCTTGTTTCTTGCGAGATATCCTTTTGGATACTCATTTGGTGTTATATTTTATGGCATTACTTCATTCGAAGTAATGATATGTTGACAATGTGCATCTTCTCGCTTGAGAAGAATATCTTACCCTTATCTATATCTCGTTGATATTTTTTTGATCTATTGTGCGATGCTCGAGTCTTTCCTTAGCTTGACCTTGCACCAATTTCCTTCAGCTACGAGTCGCGGGAGATAACATTCCTTTCACTGCATTCCACACTCGTATGATTCTTGTGAGTGGCTCGTTATATCATTTGGATTGACGAGCACTCCATTTTATTCTGTCAATCTTGTGAATCGAGTATTCTGGGAATATCTTGATGAGATCTCTTTGTGTTCTTTGATTTCAAGTTTATGCAGCTATATGATATGTATTTTAAGAGAAATTGGAATTTTAGTTATTATGAAATCAAAGGATAATTTTCTGTATTATATATGAGAGACATTTCTTTTTATAGAAATGATTTCTGTGTTGGGTTGTCCATCGAGTGCTTTAGGAAATTCCTATCGATAACGTTGATCAGGCGCATCGATTAGAATTCTTAAAGAGTAATGAATATAAATTTAAAAATCTAAGTAAGAAGCTTTAGAAATTTTCAAGCGTTGAAAATTGAGAATTTTAAATCTTGAAGATAATGGGTTGGAAAACTTTAAGAATATTTGATTAGTAAGAGAGAATTTAAAAAATCTATTCCTTGTGTTTATCTTGCCTTTGTGCAATTATTTTACGACTGCATTTATGTAGTTGTATGAGTTTGGTGGTATTGAGGGAAAATCGCCTACCTCTTATTGGGTTTTCTTTCCGTTATAGTGGTCAATCTAATATTGATATGGCTCCCTTCTTAGTGTTATATGGAAAGTCGTATCGATTATCATCTTGTGGGTTGGAGTTCGGGATAAAGTTGTGACTAAATCCCGACTCTGTTCGTGAAGCTTCTTAGGAATCAATCTCACCCGATTTATCTATTGCATAACATCCTATCCGTGTTTTGTTTTGAAGGTGAAACGCCTTCGAAATGGGGATGTATTGCTCATAAAAATTCAATGGTCCACAAATCCCAGTAATTCCACTTGGGAAACCATAGAATTAATCGAGCAATCTTGTCTTGGTTTTCTATCATCTGTGTTGAGGGTGAGAAATTTTAAACTCGAGCTTATCTATCTCCCTTTGATTGATGAAATAATTATGTTGAATACAAACTCTTCTCTAGAAATTGCGAGGACGCAATTTTGTTAAGGGGGGTCTGTAACAACCCTGGTTTTTGAGATTACCTATTAATATTAAATTATAACGGTAGTTATAATTTAATATTGTAAATTAAAATAAAATTGGAAATTATATTTATTTATTTGGAATAAACAATGAATTTTGAAAATAAAATGGAAAAAAAATAAAGTTTGGAACTTTATTTTATTTATTTGGGTTAATAATGATTGGAAAATGGGTTTTATTTGGAGAAAATGCAATAATTATATTAATTGTTGCCAATTACTTCTTTTAATAATTTTTAAAAGAAGTATGAGATTTCTAAAGGTTGTTTATTTAAATAAAAAGATGGAAATTGGTTTAAAAATGTGTTTTAACTGTAAATTCGAGTTAAAAATGGTTTTTAATTTTTTTCTAAGTGAGAAAATGATTTTTGTTGAATTTTAGAAGTTAAAATGTAGACTTTTACATTTATTTGGTGAAAATTTTGTGTTATTGTGAAATAAATCATTTTCATATTAACATGTAATCTCAAAAACCAGGGTTGTTACAGCCATGGTCAAGTAGTACCATGCATTGGGTAGATTCCCAATTAGATTAGAATGTTTGGTACATTCCAAATTAGATCAAAATGTTGGGTAGATTCCCAATTAGATTAGAATGTTCGGTAGATTTCCAATTATATTTGAATGTTGGGTAGATTCCCAAATAGATTATAATGTTTGGTAGATTCCCAATTAGATTGGAATGTTGGGTAGATTCCCAACTAGATTAGGGCGTGAGGTAGATTCCCAATGTTAGTGAGCCATGGACGAGAAGTGTCATGCATTGAATAGATTCCTAGTTAGATAGGAAGTGAGTAGATTCTCGATACAGATAAAATGTTGTGAGAAGTTCTTAAGTTAAGACATCAAGTAGATTCTCGGTAAACTGAAAAGAAGTAAAGGTGAACATAGAATTAGAATAAGACGAAATTCTTGATGGTGTTACTAGGTTGGCTTTGGACAAGAATCCAATCATAAAAGTCGGTTGGGTTCGAAATTTTTTTTAACGAAAATACGCCCAGGGGCAAAAGATACCCCACAGAAGGAAAGTCGTAAAAAGCACACTCAAGCAAAGTGAGAGTATAAGAAGTAAAGTCGAAAGGGATAGAGATTCTTCACATATGGTTTATTCAAGAAAATGTTACAAGGGGTAGCCGAAGAGAACGCCTAAAAAATAGTACTATAAAGACTGGATAACAAAATCAAAAGTATCGGAGGATCAAGTTTAAAAACGAAAGGAGAAGATCCATCCAAAGGGGCAAGCCAAGGTGGCAAGTTGGAGCTCTCCCAAACAACTTCAATTTTATAATCTCGGAAGGGATTCTTTAGCTTCGTCATCCTTAACCTCCTCTCCTTCCCCATTTAAAAAGAATGACTACCTACTGCGGTCAGATATTGGTTCAGGGCTCTCCCCTCTCCAAAGAGAAGCATCTATTAGATTTTAGACTCAACTTTAACTCAAGGAAATTAATATTAATGTCAAAGGCCTTAAGGCTGACCTTTAGCTTTTGGAGTTCGACAACTTTGTCCTCGTAAGATTGGTAAATAGAAGCATAGTCTCGTTGGATATTTAAACAGTTCAAGCAAGCTATTCGCTAAGAAACATCGACTTGAGATTAGTAAAGATAAAAGACGGCAACCAAAAGAGGACTTCATATCAACTACTCTAATTTGAAACATTATGAGACAATCACATCAAGTCGAATGAAAATTAAAATATAAGTAAGTTATCAAGGAAGTTTCGTTCAAGAATTCATATAAGTCAAAAGTTACAAAAAAGTCATTTTATTAGAAAGACAAGTCACGGTATGTTTCCTTCATCAAGAGTATTATCGGGAGTATCTTCTTATACCTTCTCGTCAGTAGAAGTGGCCCCTTCCTCTTCCTCTACCAGGACTTCGGCTTCAGTGGCCTCGGTATCTTTCTCCTTCTGACACTCCTCATACCTTTTAGCGCAGTTGGCCTCTACGGTGGCTGCATGGTTTCCAAGATAAGCTAGACAGAAAGGCATGTTCTGATCCTGGTGGTAGGCATAAGCATCAAATAAAAATTGAAAGGCTCGCCTACTGGCTTCCCTCTCATGCTCATCTCTAGCGATGTAACGTTCTTTGTCAATCATCCTAGCCGGCTTTCTTCAGTCTCTCGTCCCTTTCCTTCAGGGCTTTCTCAAGGGTCTCGATTCTACAATCTTTCTCTCTCGCAGTCCTACCGGATTCTTCAACTTGAGCAATCGCCTCTTGAACCTTAGCCCTGAATTCCTCGAACTCCCTTTTTGTCATTTCGACAGTAGTCACTGTCTCCTTTATTTTCAACCATTCATGTTAATTCCTTTATCTCAGCGACCTAAAACTCTACGACCTAAGAGAAGTTCGCGACCTAACAAACTCTGCGACCTAAGAGAAGTTTGCGACCTAAGGAATTCTGCGACTTAAGAAGCCTTGCGACCTAAGGACTTAAGAGAAGCTTGAGACCTAAGGACTTAAGAGAAGCTTGCGACCTAAGGACTTAAGAGAAGCTTGCGACCTAAGGACTTAAGAGAAGCTTGCGACCTAAGGACTTAAGAGAAGCTTGCGACCTAAGGACTCAAGAGAAGCTTGCGACCTAAGGACTTAAAGAACCTTGCGACCTAACTACAGGAAGAGCTTGCGACCTAAGGAACTCAACGACCTAAGGTAGCTTGCGACCTAAGGGACTTAACGACCTAAGGTAGCTTGCGACCTAAGGGACTTAACGACCTAAGATAGTTAGCGACCTAAGGAACTTGATGACCTAAGGTAGTCAGCGACCTAACTATTAAAGCAGCTCAGCGACCTACGACCTAAGAGTCAAGCGAGCTAAGACTTCAACGACCTAAAGCTTCTACCGCTATTCTTTAACTCGCCTGCGACCTACCACTTGTTCAAATGAAGCCAAGTGCAACTTCACCAGCTAATTTCTTAAGTCGCAAGGAGACTGCGACCTAGCTTAGGTTGCTCGCGACCTACGACCTAACTAAGGTCGTACGCGACCTAAGACTTAGGCGAATTTTCTGCTCAGAAATCAGCTCCTATAAATAGGGTTCGAACTCCAACGAGGAGAGGACTTTTGGCCATTCATTTCTTCAAGCGCCGTTACTCTGTCGAAGTCTCCATTCATCCAGCAATCAAAGATCTTCAAACATTCAAGACGCTACAACAAGCTTCAAGAGAAATTCCTTACATCCAACACGGATTCATCGAATTTCATCGACGAAGATTGAGCTAGTAGTCGAGATTGTTTCTTGTGATCAAATTGTATTGTTTTGATAAGAGATTTGTATCGATTTGTAACCGGATTCAGTAATAAAGAGATTCAAAGTGGACGTAGGCTTAATCTCAAGCCAAACCACTATAAATTGCTGTCTTTTACTGCTTTTCTGCCATTTTACTGCTTAAATTCTGTTCCCGTCACACGGGTGGTGCTTTCACGATTCTATTTCACACACCGGGTGTTAGCGTTCACTTTTTAACGTTAACATTTTGGTGCTTTCACTGAGAACCCAACTCAGGCTACTACTCACCATTGCTTCACAGAAGTTTTCTGAAAGAATTTCCTACAAAACCAGAAGTTTATCAGACATAATGGCTCCTGGAAGGAAACGAAAGTCTGTCAGAACTGACGATGACCGTGACAATACTGCCACTTCTCTCTCTCCAAATCAGGCAGCTCCAAGCATCGGTGTGATGCGACAAGAGTTAGATGCTGCTGTATCCGGACTGTACCAGCAGATTGAAACTCAGAATAATCTGATGATGGAAAAGCTGAATGCTCTATTTGGTACGAATCAAAGGCCAGTAAGTAATGAGGGAAACTTTGCTAATGCTGCTCCCAATTCCGAGGGGAGAAATATTCCTCACGGGGGACCAGGTGCTGCCGAAGGGGCACCCCTCCAGGCCGAAGGATCCAGGCCGTCACCAGTTCTTCGTGAGCATTTACCTGGACAAACCCCCGAAAAGATGGCCGAGGTCTATTCTGCGAAATCTCTAAACAATGAGGAATATCTTTCTGGTATGATCAAGCAAATAATGAAAGAGAGCATGCAAAGAGATGAAGATGAGAGTGAATGGGGATTCGCACCAAGTAGAACTCCGTTTACCGAGAAGATTCTAAAGGCTGAATTTCCTAGAAAATTTGTTCCCCCCACCATTCCTGCTTATCGGGGAACAAGTGATCCAAATCAGTTCTTGTATAAATACGACTGGCACATGACCGGCACAAGAGCAACTGACGAAATAAAGTGCCGATATTTCCCAGTTTATTTGGAAGGAGTAGCACTTCTCTGGTTTACTAAGCTTCATGTCCGATCTGTAGATCAGTTTTCCGATCTGACCCGAAAATTCAAAGAGCAATTCAGGCTATACGCTTCAAAGGCAAAAGACATAATGTCATTGTCCAGTCTTGAACAGAATCCGGGAGAGCCTATTAAGTCATTCTTGAACCGCTTCAATTTAGCTCTGGCAGAAGTCGATAACGCAGAGCCACGAATGATCTTGACCTATTTAATGCGTGCTATCGACAAATCGAGCGAATTTGGAAAATGGCTGAAGATGAAGGAGCCAAATTCGCTTGAGAAATTCTACAAAAAGGCTGACGAATTTATACGCCTAGAGAATCTTTCCGCATCAGCTAAAGTTGTGACAACAGTGGTGGAAAATAATACTACAGTTCAATGCAAGAAAGAACCTGCAAATCAGAAAAGGGAAAGTAATGGTGGGAAGAGGCAAAAAGATCTTAAAAAGCCCCGCTTCCTTAAACCTTCAGACTTTACTCCTCTGACCGATACCCCGGAGAATATTTTCATCGCCACTAAGGATGCTGTTGAATTTCCAAAACCACCGGTCGTGAAAGTTGGGAAGAATGCTGTTCAAAGCGGAAGATTTTGCAAGTTTCACAACCAACCAGGGCATGATACCAATGAGTGCCGCCATTTGAAAAGCCTGATTAAGGAATTGTTAAGGGAGAATAAGTTGCAGCAATACGTCAAGAGGAATAGAAAAGACCCGTCTTCATCTAACCAGGGGCAACTACCCCCAGCTCATTCATCTGGTTCAGGAGAGAGGCCTGCTGAAAAGGAAAGACCTGTTATCAATGTGATCACAGGAGGACCTCATCTAGCTGGCAGGAGTTGGGGTGAGATGGAAACGTATGCTAGAGCTTTGAAGTATGCTCCGACTGAAGAAAGTGTCTTGATTTTGGAAGATGCTGCACCTCTAAAGCAGCAGAAGACTTTTCACGATGATATTATGTTCAGAACCAGGGATTCTATTAATGTGGAAGCTCCTACTGAGGACCCTTTAGTTGTTTCTGTCGGTATTGGGCCGGCTATTGTCAGAAGAGTTCTGGTTGATAGTGGTGCTTCGTGCAACATACTCTTTAAAAGGACATTTGACCAAATGAAAATTCCTATGACAGATGTACAAGCCTCTTCACACAAAATTGTCGGATTTACAGGAGAACTGAAATAGCCAATTGGAACGGTAGACTTGTTTGTTGAAATGGGCGAAGGGCAGAAGAAGTTGGTTCGGAAGCAAACTTTTGTAATTGTTGATGGATTCTCCGCCTATAACGCTTTCTTGGGTCGGCCTACTCTTGCTGCTTTCAGGGCCGTCCTCGCTCCATGGTGCTTAACAATGAAATTTCCTACTGATAATGGGATTGCTGTTATTAAAGGAGATCAGAACGCAGGACGAGAATGTTATCTTGTGGAACTCCGAGAGGCCAGGAAAAGAGAAATGGGGAAAGATGCGGTAGCTCCGCTCCGCATCAAGGAACCAACCCTATAGCAACTACGGAGTGGCCCCTGTACTGGCGAACACAACAATGCGAGGAAAGAAATGGATCCCAGGAAAGCCAGTACAGGGGAGAATAGAGTGGTACCCGTGGAAGTAACGGTACCAATATCTGTTGACTCGAAAGACCCGAACAAAGTACTCAATGTGGGTTCACAGCTAAGCATAACAGTTCAAAACACGCTGATATCATTCTTGAAAGCCAATCTAGATGTGTTCGCTTGGTGTCACGCTGATATGTGTGGGATCTCCCCGGAAATTGCTGTACATACTCTGAACATAGATCCAAAATTCACGCCAGTGAAACAGAAAAGAAGAACTCAAGGCCCAGAAAGATCGACAGCACTAAAGGAAGAAGTCGATCGGCTCATGGAGAACGGCTTTATCAGAAACTCCACTTATCCAGATTGGGTTTCAAATCCAGTATTGGTCAAGAAGGCAAATGGAAAGTGGAGAGTATGCATAGATTTCTCGGATCTAAACAAAGCATGCCCCAAAGATTGTTTCCCGCTGCCCAGAATTGATCAATTGGTGGATGGAACAACTGGGCATGAGTTGTTATCGTTTATGGATGCTTACTCCGGATACAATCAGATTATGATGCATGAGCCGGATCAGGAAGACACAAGCTTTATTACAGATGTGGGTCTCTACTACTACAAAGTTATGGCTTTCGAATTGAAAAATGCTAGGGCGACCTACCAAAGACTCGTCAATGCAATGTTCAAGCCTCAGATTGGTAGAACCATGGAAGTTTATGTCGACGATATGTTGGTAAAATCAAAGAAAGCTGTAGATCACATGGGACACTTGGAGGAAATGTTCGCAATTCTTCGAAAGTACGGAATGAAGCTCAATCCATTGAAATGTTCGTTCGGAGTAGAATCCGGGAAATTTTTGGGTTTCATTGTGAGCGCCAGGGGCATTGAAGCCAATCCTACTCAAATCACAGCTCTAAGGGAGGTCAAAGCCCCTAAAACAAAGAAAGAAATGCAAAGTCTCAATGGAAAAGTCGCTGCTCTGAGTCGCTTCATTTCCAAAGCCACATACAAATGCATTCCCTTCTTTGACGCTCTAAAGAAAGGAAAGAAAAATTTTGAATGGACTCCCGAATGCCAGAATGCTTTCGATGAACTAATTCGTCATATGGAAACACCTCCGGTTCTTTCCAAGCCCACTGACGGTGAAGACCTTTTCATCTATTTAGCAATTTCATCTCACGCCCTCAGCGCAGCACTTGTACGGGAAGATATGAAAATACAGCGTCCAGTCTATTACATCAGTAAATGGTTCACTGGGGCAGAGATGAATTATTCAAAGATAGAAAAGCTCGCCTATTGTTTGCTAATTGCTTCCAGGAAATTGAGACCATATTTTCAAGCTCATCCTATCAAAGTTCTTACTGATCAACCTCTAAAGCAAGTCCTGTTTCGTCCTGAAACTTCGGGTCGTCTTTTGAAATGGAACATTGAACTTAGCCAGTATGACATCACTTATCACCCCCGAAGAGCAATCAACGGACAAGCTTTAGCAGATTTCATCGCAGAATCTACTGACAAAGGCGATAGTGAAAATGAAACAACTAACGGCATTCCAATCCAGTGGAAGTTGTATGTTGACGGATCAAGAAATGATTACTGTTCTGGGGCAGGGGTTGTGCTTGAAACCCCCGAAGGACGATCATTGTGTTATGCATTGAGACTGGAATTTCCTTCAACAAACAATGAAGCAGAATATGAAGCACTTATTGCCGGTTTAAAAATCGCCAAGGAACTAAACATCAAAGTGTTATAGATTTTCAGCGATTCTCAGCTTATTGTTTGCCAAGTGAAGAAATAATTTCAAGCCAAAGGAGGAAATTTGCCTGCATATTTGACAAAAACTTCCGAACTCCTCAATGATTTCGATCACTATTCAATAAGCCACATACCCCGAGAGGAAAATATGAAGGCAGATTCTTTAGCAAAGTACTCAAGTTCCGGAGAAGCTCAGTTACTAGGATTAGTTCCTGTAGAAGTTCTGTCAGCTCCAAGCATTGATGAAAAGGATGTTGATTGGATTATGACTACGTCTCAAGAGCATGAATCATGGATGACTCCAATCAAAGACTACCTACTCAGTGGTTCCCTGCCAGAAAGTTCTAAGGAACGTCGAAAATTATTGAGAAAAGCGTCAAGGTATATAATTCAAGATGGCCGATTATACAGACGGGGATTTTCAATGCCTCTGCTCCGATGTGTAACTAAGGAAGAAGCCAAGACAATTCTAGCCAAGATACACGGAGGAGAATGTGGAGATCATTCAGCTGGTCAAACTTGAGCCAAGAAAGTTCTCCGATATGGGTATTTCTGGCCTGACATTAACCGAGATGCTGCTATTTACTCTAGAAAATGCGACAAATGTCAAAGATTTGCAAAAATCCCAAAAGAACCTTCCACCGAACTCACACAGATGGTCAGCCCATGGCCATTCGCCATTTGGGGGATAGATCTAATCGGACCATTACCAGTTGCCAAATCAGGAATCAAATATGCTATTGTAGCCGTTGATTATTTCACCAAATGGGCTGAAGCTGAACCTTTGGCCACCATTACTTCTAAAAAGATGATTAATTTTGTAACGAAAAATATCATTTGCAGATATGGTGTGCCACAGAAAATAATCACAGACAACGGTACTCAGTTTGAAAGTGAAGAGTTCCAGGATTTTTGCAAACGGTTCAGAATTCGGAAAAGCTTCTCAGCAGTGGCTCATCCGCAGGCAAACGGGCAAGTGGAAGCAGTAAATAAAATCATCAAGTCAACCATCAAAAAGCAACTCGAAAGAGCAAAAGGTGGTTGGGTTGATAAGCTTCCATTTGCACTATGGGCATACAGGACTACTCACAAAACTGCAACTGGGCACACTCCATTTTCACTGGCATACGGATCAGAAGCAATGATTCCAGTGGAAGTAGAAGTTCCTTCACATAGAAGAGTTCATTTCAACGAAGCTGAAAATGAAAAGCTACAACTTGAAGCGCTTGATTTTCTTGATGAGAAAAGAGAAGAAGCTAGGCTCAGAGTTTCAGCTTATCAGCAAAGGATAGCCAGGCACTTCAACTCTAAAGTCCGCCAATGCAGCTTTGAGGTCGGGGACTTAGTTTTGAAAAGGATCATGACGGCAACTGGTGTGTTTGGACCAAATTGGGAAGGACCATATGCCATTGGCAGTAAACTTCTTGATGGCACTTTCAAGCTCATAACTGTTGAAGGAGATCCAATTCCAAGAGCCTGGAACAGCAACCACTTACGTCCTTATTTTACTTGAAAGAAAAAGCTTTGTTCAAAATTGTAAAATAATGATGACTGTATCAGTTGTATTGTAAAACATTGTAAATCAGTGTGAATGAATGAAAGCTATAAAGTGGATGTAGGCCCGATTCTTGGCCGAACCACTATAAATCTTGTGTTCTTTACTATTTCATAATGCCTGTTTTATTTTGATATGTAAATACTTTAAATGTATTGCTAAAATGTCGATTCAAAATTGCAGGACATCAAAACAAGGCTTGCTCGTCACAAAACCAAGCGACCTCTATAAATCACCTGTTATGCAAATACCAAGCGACAAGAAATTCCAAATACAAATCCTATACAAGGAGAACTTCACATAAAAAGTTGGCGACTCCATTGTGACAAACCTTTGTTAATTGGTTGAGATTGTCGATATAAACAGACATCCAACTAGATAACTTGCGTTTTTCCCGTGAAGTCGTTCAACAGTGAAGTCCACTTCTTCGAACATAGCAGTGTAAGGAAAGAAAATGCGCTTGAAAACGATAATAAAAGATCGCTAATGAGCAGATGATGAAAGAACATTGCCAAGCAAACAAAGGAGCAGCCAAAAGGAGGTATGCTTCTCGCTGAAAGGGCCAGTAAGAACCACCGAAGGGACACCTTCCCAAGCAGAAGGAACAGGGCCCTTGCTGACTGATCGTGATGCATCTGATCAGGCAGCTTGCGTCCGTCCCGTGGATCTACTTGCCCCTGAGACGCAACCTTCCTGGCACCCCAACCAACCAGCACTCCTTCTCAAAGGTCAACAAAGCCCTCTGACGAGGCACGCCAAAAAATGAAAGTACTTCTCTCAGTCAAAAAAGATTGATGGAACCACCGGAGGGGCACCTTCTTAAACTGAAGGAACAGGGCCCTTGTTAATTGATTGCGATCGTTTGTGCAAACGAGCATCCAATCAAGCAACTTGCGTCCGCCCCGTGGATCTACTCAACCATGAGAAAGTAACTCCCAGGCAATCAAAAAGCCCTTTTCGGAGGCACAAGCCCTCTTCGGAGGCACATGACCTCTTCGGAGGCAAAAGCCCTTTCCCAAGGCACCACAAGCCCTCTTCGGAGGCACATGACCTCTTCGGAGGCAAAAGCCCTTTCCCAAGGCACCGCAAGCCCTCTTCGGAGGCACAAGCCCTCTTCGAAGGCACAAGCCCTTTTCGGAGGCACAAGACCTCTTCGGAGGCGCAACTCTTTAAGAGGAGCCCTCTCCGGAGGCATGTCCCAAAATAGAATACTCGAACGAAAAGCATTCTCCGGAAGCACAATTCAACTCTCAAAGGAAGGATTAACTTGTTCATCTCAAAAGATTCCTCCTAAAAAAGTTGAAATACTACAAAATTCTTTCAGAAAAGTTCATTTCACTTCATAGGAAAATTCACTTTTTAATAAATAAAAGTGATTATCCCCAAAAGTTGAAGCGTTCTTCAAAAAGAGAAAATAAAAATCTCTCTAAAGACTAGATATACTCTATTAAAAGCAGAATGATTCTTCCCTTAAAAACGGAGTAATTATTCTCTGAAATAAGAGTATTAGTCTTAAAAAAAAGCTAGGAATATTGCAATGCACTTACGGTATGGGGGCAATACTATACAATTCAATTATATTAATAAAAGCAACATGCCACAAGTTCATTGCAATATCACAAAAAATAGATGTGGAATAAATATATTCCCAAACACAGACAAAATGTTTGTACAAGTAAAAGGAATCGTTTATTCTACACTAAAAAAGAGAAACAGATGCGTTCTCACATACACAAGAAGTTGTACAAGTAAAATTACTATTTTATTTAGTACTATGAAAATTCTTTACATGTGAAGATATCTCAAAAAAGCAAAAGCAGGGACCGGTACCCGCACAATCTCCGGTCTATACATGTAAAAAGCAAATAAGAAGTAGAAAGTCCAGCTTGTCACTCTTTCTTTCCGCCACCCTTGGAGCCTTTGCTTGGCCTAATAGTTAATTTCGGAATCCGATGTGGACGGGACGAAGAAGGAGGAGTGGTTGGGTCTTCTTCTGTTTTGTCTTCCCCAGTCGAAGCGCTTCTCTTCTTCTTCCTTACGGCACGCTTCCCCTTCCTCTTCGAAGAAGATTCACTCCCCGGAGTAACAAGCAATGTTGAAAGCTTCGGGTCATCATCTAGAGACCGCTCCGGGGTCTTCTTGATGTCTTCAAGATCCTCCGCCTTTTGCTCCTGCGAAACAGCCGGATCGTCCAGGCCTTGAAGAGCTTCGATTTTTTCTGCCTGCAATCCCGGTTGGGAAGCAGAAGGAGGAGTAATCTGTAAAGATGGAGGGACAGCAACTGAAGGAGTTGAAACTTGTGCCATGTTTGGTGCCTCCGTTGTAGAAGAAAAGAAGTTAAAATCAATATCTCCCGAAAATAGAGAAGGTATCGGTTCACCAAAGTTTAAGTAACAAGTAAGAAGGTCATCAAACTCGGTTAAATCAAATAACTGGTCCGTTGGGCCCGGGACGACGCCAAAATTACCTGGAGGAGTTGGCTTCGCAAGGTCAATCTCGAATTTCTCGGCCTCAGTATCGTCCGGTGCCTCATCCTCAGTGGGAGTCACTAGTACAAAACAGATCAGTTGCTTCGCCTCATTTGTGTCGGTTGTCCATAAAACTGACACAAATAGTGTAATTTGTGTCGGTTGTTTATTAACAACCGAAACTATTGACTTATGGGGTAAGAAGAAAATGTTAAAAATATAATTTGCATCTGTTGTTCTTAAGAAACCGACACAATTGAAGGGAAGCAATAAATTTACTCGTGTCGGTTGTTTGAACAACCGACACAATTAAATACAATAGCATCGGTTGTCCAAAAACCGACAACATAGGCTTCCCCAAATCCATTTCATCCGCCCCATCTTTTCCCGCGAACACTAAATTTTCGAGGGAAAATTTAGCCATCGCGTCTCTTCTTTTCTTCTTCGTGAAAAAGAAAAAGAAAAGAAGAAGAACGAATTCCTTTCAAATTACCAATTCCTTGCAAATTACCAATTCCTTGCAGTTTCGTTCTCTGTTGCATAAAAAAGAAGAAGAGTGAATTCTATTGATTAATTGATCTCACATGTCATATCTATAATCTACTCGTTCTTACATTTTTAAATCTAATTAGCTAGCAATTTAGATCGTTTCTCTTGTTGAGATTGACAATACAATATTTCTGATCGAACAAGTCATGTAGAAGTGCAGAGAAACGAAGCGAAGAACGAACGAAGTAGAAAGAGAGACAGAAGCCTGCAGGTTCAGATATAACAAAAGTATGTTGATTTCTCATTTTATATTTACAGTTAGATTATATTAAAATAACAGCCATGTGAGTTTGATGTGCGAACTGTGTAATAAATTGTAGATGGCAATTTTAATCTTTTGGAACACTTGAATCGAATCAGTCTGATTCAAACCAAAGATGGCTTTGTGCAAAAGTAGATGTCTGCACTTTAGTGCAAATTCATATAGCTATGTAATTGCATGAGATATGCGGTCATCTGCATTCTTTCCAGAATTTTGTATGACTTAAGTAAGAGCTATTTTCACAATCAAGGTTTAGTGACTTTTTACGGAAACCAATTTAAGGGCTACAAGCTGAAAGAGAGTGGGTGTTTGTGAACCTAGTTATGAAGATTATATGGTTTATTTGAATTTGAGTAAGCAAATGAAAATGTATTGTTTTGTTGTGTCAACCTTCACTTGCACTTATTAATACAAATAAGCAGAAGTTTTCCCATTTCACTTAGATTTTTTTTTGGGTTATGGTTGCGTTGACTTGTCTGTTTGCTTATAGTATCATGGTCAAAAGATCTAATAGCTAGAATAATTTCCTTGTTCGCAACCATGTATGCCTTGTTGCTGATTACATTACCGTGTATGCCTTAATCACAAAATTTATATTACCATGTATGCCTTTTTGTAGCAATCATATAGATTTAACATATCGATGATTACATTGCCATGCGTACTTTATTCACAGAATTTATATCACTATGGACAAAATTATAAGCAAATTTCTTAGTTCAGTTGCGTTTTAGCATTTGGAAAAATATTTTCTGATATGTCATATTGATACTGCCATGTCTGTTAATGTCTAATTTTAGTAGGCAATAAATATTATGTATAGTGCAGAACTTCCAATTTTTTGTTTAAATTTTCATTTCCTAAAATTTGAACTTTTGTTATAACTTGGTTACTCAAATGAGTTAATTTTAGTAAGGAACTTTTGGTTATGGTTGTTGTATATATACATGTGTTGGTTGGTTGGTTTTGATAGGTTTGTAATAATTCATGAGAGAAATTTATGCTACCCCTTTTATTTTTCATACCCAAATATAAACTTACAGAGGCTAATGTCATAGTCGCCTAATGAACCCAATGTTTCATGATTATTTTAAACACTCTCTTTCTCTCTCTCTTGGTCTCTAAAATGGCTTCTATAAAAAATCTAGCTATTGATCATTGCTTACTCATTCATACACTTTAATTTATAATCAATTATCCATCTAGCAATGAACTTGCAAGAACATAAATTCTAGTGCATAATCAGCTGATAAACTTAAAGGTGCTCTTGCAGAGATTGAGAACTTAAAGAAGGTAGTTTATGACGAGGCACAGAAGCATAAGAAACTGGCAAAAATTACTAATGATGTAATTAAAAGTGTGAGAATTTACCGTACTATTTGTTCGGTTGCACTGATATACTTTCTTGGAGAATTCGTTATTTGTGTTATGTGGTTACAGTGTGTACTATGACTGCTAAATGACCTCAACTTAGCTATTTTCTTTGTAGGCTAAGACATTTGAAAAACAACTGGCTATAGAAATAAAACGGAGAGAAGATGCTGAGAAGGCTGCAGCTGATGTTAATAACAAGCACAGCTTGATTCTGGAAGAGTTGCAAACAGCAAAGAAAGGAAAAATATTTTTTGAAGAGCGTTTGGAGAATGCCAGCATAATCATAAAGACGCTCAAAGGTAAACTTACATCATCTCGATTTTTAATACATATGTTAGAGAGGAAACTAATGAGTCAGAAGCTCCAAAATGATGCCACACTAAAGGAAATCGAAAAATTACGTCAAAAGAAAGATCCAGCTGATTCTGGCAAACCTGAAGGACCTGAGTCATTTTTGGAGTTATCATATCCCGAGATTGAACAAGCTACAGATGGTTTCAGTAGTTTGCATAGAATTGGAAAAGGTGGATATGGATATGTTTATAAAGGTGTTCTACAAAAGACTATGTACTCATAGCAGTAGTGGATGGAATATTAGAAAGCCTAAGGGGACCATGTGAAACATCCATCCCAAGTATGATGCTTGGAGTCCCTGAAACATGTGGTATACTAGTCATTCGCTCAATATGAAACAATGAATTGATTCCACCCAGCTACAAAATTAAAAGAAAAGCAAAATAAAATTATATCAAAAGTATACATGACTTATCAACACTACCATGGTTTTTAGACCTACACAATCCGAAAACAGACAAATTTTATAGATACGATTTTACATGATCCAAGATGTTTTTCTCAAAATTTTGCATGATTTGGATAATTCGAATATGTTCAAAGTAATATCCAAAAATGGATGGTTAAAACAAATGCTCTACAAGTAATATTCTACTCAACATTTTGAGCATATCAAAAGTTTTGAAATGATCTGATTTTTTATGTACATACATTCATAGTATAGATTGAACATCTCCGAAGTTTAACTTCATTTTAAGCTGTATAGCTTTAGAAACATTAGGAGTGTAATATGGATATACCAAAAAAGATATGCAGCGGATCCAAATATGTGCATGTATGTGTGTTAAACCTTAGCATTGATTTTAAGAAGGATATTAGTCACATATTGATCATTGATTCTTTGTGGAGACATACACTGTGTGATAATGCCAAATTCAGTAAGACATTTCCGTCTCTAATTTCCTAGGAAAAGAATTTTCGTTATACCGCATGAACATGAGGTAGACTTGTATCTTTATGAGAATAAATATACCATATAATTTTGAATTCTTGCGCTCATGTAAGAGGCAGAGCAAAAATCCTGGTGGCGCTTTAGTGAACCTGGACTTCATATTTCCAAACATTTTATTCACTCTATCAAGAGGAGGAGCTCTTCTCATCGAACTATTCTCCTCAAAGGCATCAAGTGGATTATCCACCTTCTAAAAAAGAGTTAATGAAAAAACAAATTTTAAATTAGAGTTACTATAGTCATTTTTTTCCAGAAAAATCAAAGCTAAATATTATATTAGGAAAGTGTGCTTACTATTCCCTTCATATTTCCACATTTGATAAAATCTCGCACTAGAGCTCTTTGGTCACAGCAAGTAGAAAAATTTACAGCAACCCAGTTTGAAATAGGAACATGATCAAAAAGTTTCTGACAATCATAAGAGTCCAAAAAGTTAGTGAAATGAAAAAGAATAAAGAAAAATGTTCACTAAATCAAACATTATTATTAAAATTCCATCGACTGTTCCTTGGCATAAAATCCTCACCGCTTCCCACTTTCAACTGCAGAAAAATAAAAAAACATTGTGTAGGTAATGAAAGACTAATATATGAAGATCTTAATCTGAAACATATGGCTTGGAGAAATCATTAATAATAAACCTTGGGTGCTTGTAGAACATGGCCATCCACCTGTGTAAACTGTGTGCTAAATAATAGAGACGCCAATTGCATGAAACATTAGATCAGAATCATAGTCATTACTTCTCAAAGCCTACAATACAGAAAGGAAATGTTAGAACAGGTTCCCATAGTATCGGTCAAACAGGTAAAAGTACAATCATAAACCGTGCTCAAGACAGCCATAACGTTGAGATCGAACGAATAGACGAACATACATGTCACGCCCCCAAGGCATCACCCTTGATCCCATGTAGTTTGGCCAAAACTGGCATGTAAAATATACATGGTTGCAGAATATATACCTATAGAAAGCTTTTTCTTGTTAATTTCGACTGCTCGCTAAAAAAATGCTTCTAAAATTTTGAGCGTGATTAACAAACATGACATAATTGTTAGCAGTAGCACCATTATCCTTTTATTTCGTTTATAGATGTTGTAAATATAGCATTCATTCATGAAATGTATTGTTTATAGATGTTGTAAATATAGCATTCATTCATGAAATGTATTGTTCATTCATGAAATGTATTCACTCTTTAAGCTTCAAAATGAACTGCCAAAGCTCATGTTGATGTTACTGCATATGCTTGCAAGCTCCTAAGAGGAATAATGTATTGTTCATTCATGAAATGTATTGATACAGGAATAATGGAAATGCAACTATATGAACACACTGAAGAGCAAAACACTTCCGCTTCAGAACTGTCATCTAAGAGGAGGCATAGAGGTCCAACAACCGGAAAGAAATACAGAACATCCGAGCCAAAATTCATTGAGTGGTGTGATAATGGCAAACCTACTGGAAAATGGATGAAGTCTTTTAAGGCGTACGTACGCGATACAGCTAGATCTAGAATTGATATCAATATCAAGAATTGGGCTAGCGTTAGTCAAGGGCTTAAGGATACCATCTGGAAAGACATTAAGGTATTATAAATTCATTTGTTCGCTTATTAAATTGTCAGTTGGATCCTTTGTGTTTGGAGTCATGAACCGCTTTCATTGTTTATCAAATTCATTTTTACTGCTTTGATGTTGTTTATTTTTTATTTTTTATTACCTCAGACCGAGTATCACATCGACGAAAAAATGAAAAATAATGTGTTAAAAAATGTTTGTGGAGCATGGAAGGGTTTCAAAACAAAATTGGTTAGTGGTTGGATTACGAAGACTAGAGAGCTTCCAGAAAACCATAAAGAGCCATACGAATTTTATGATGGGGTTACAAAAACACAATGGGAAACATTTAAGAAGTATTGTGAAACCGAGGAGTTTAAGGTATGTTTTTTTTATGCCATATCCACAAGTCACACGCTATTTCTTTCATTTTACAACTCACCAGCTTCGTCAGAGCAATTGCATATTTCACAAAATGAAACGTGCAGTTTCTTATAACAAAAATGAAAACTGCTCTTTAGCTGTATGATCTTTATTTAGAAAATAAATGATCTTTTTTAGTTTGTTTCATATACATATAGGAAATAAATGAGATGTTTGATTCATTTGTCTGATAGCACAATTTGCATGTAATATCTATGTTATTTTTCCACTTTGAAACTCTTTCTTTCATATTTAGTTTGTTCATTTTTGCCAATAGTGAACATATCAACATTTTAGGGGAGCATGCATTGCCCCAAATGTGTTTACACTTGTTTGTCTTTGATTTGGTTCCATGTCGAGCCAAACTAAAATATTAGAAGGTACAAACATGACAAGTAGTTGCATGATATTCAGTATCCAAACATCAAATGAATTCAGCACCGGCTCAAAATCTAAGCATTTTACATTGGAATCTGTCAAATCACGAGATGTTGGGAAGATCGTTATTCCAAGGTACAAAATGGATTTAGTATATTGTTTTATTTAAGGTGCAGTAATTAATCATGTAGCTGCAATAATCAAGGTGAATGTCTGTTAAAATGACCTTATGCTGAAGCACAAGTGCAACAAGTATGGTGTCTTAATTATAATTGAAAGTTCAATTTTGAAGTAATAAGCCATGATATCTAGTTTTAACAGATTTAACTTCAGCGATAATGATCATCATTGTCCTGCTTTTTGTGAGTAGAATTTGTAAATAAAATAGTTGGTGATTAATGAAAGTAGCAAACTTTAATAAGGAGAAGGGTTTAGTTACCGTGGACAGTATGGTCTACATCAGTTTATATTGGGTTGCAAAAAAGAATGTGGCGGGAAAGGTTTGATTACTCAATCAAAGCTATAAGACCAACACGCCCACCCCCTCTTAGATGTTGCTTTTGGATCTATTAAAACAGTCTGCAAATGTAAACAATTAACTTGTTCTCACAACTGATAACAACATAATGCAGAGCAAGTCGGATTAAGAGCAATATATCTAATTAAGTCCTCATGTGGGCTTCGATGGGGAGAATATTCATTTGATGTTTGGATACTGAATATCATACTTAAGCAGACAAAATTATATGTATTATCCTATTTTGAATAAAAAAAGAAGAAGAAATGCAAGGAGAATTAGAAGGATCAACCTAAATGCATCTTGATTGTAAGAAAAAATCCGTTTACCACTATAATTTACACTTAAACCATATTACATAATTAGCAGTATTTTTTTAGTAGTAATGGGTCTCTCTATTTACGTGCCTTTGTCCCAAATAGGCAAGAAATAATTGAGAACCGATCTGTATGTACCTTTACTCAATCATACCTTATTCTACATCATATAGAAAATTAGAAAACTGAAACTGAAACCCACCAGTGAGTAAAAAGTGTGAAATAAAAGTCAAGACTTGAATGGAGTTAGTAACGTAAATGAAGAATGTCTGTTGACAATCTTGCATGCCACTGATTTTATCCAAGTTTTTGGAATTAATGGTAAATTTCCTTCTGTTACCTTTTCATATAGAGAGAACCACTTGGCTTTCATGTACCCAAGCTTTCTCTAAGGTGTGAAGCGGAGCTCCTTCTTTAGATGTGTTTTTTTAGCTTTAGAAATAGTGGCCAATATTTGTTCAATATTTGCTGATACACATGATTTTTTTTATAAATGAGTGATAGTAGTATAAAAATAGATCCAAAAAATAACAAAAACAAACTTATAGTAACTGCTTTTATTTAGAAATAGAAAAAGGTATACAGGTTTGTAACTTGCGCAACTATTTATTTCAGAAGGTTTTCCACATTTTCATGAGAACCAATTATTTCATGTGCATACATTACAGAAATTATAGAAAAAAAGACTAGCTCACTTCCCTTGTTATTTTATTTACATGTCCTCATTTTTTTGTCTTTTGGTAATGGTTCTTTCTTCTTCTATCATTGCATACTAAATGCATACTGCTCATGCATAGAGAAATAGTGCAAACATTTGTGCAAATTGCAACTGTTCTGTGGCTTGTGCTATTCTGTTTTGCTGAATTTTGCAATGTCATAAAACAACAAATAAGTGAGAAGGCTAGGAAGAGTCAGGCATGCAACGAGCATCCTCACTATTTAGGACAAGCTAGATATGCAGGGAAGAAGGAAAAATGGATAATTGAAGGCCATAGTTCCTCGACCATATTGCCAGGTGGACCTGTTTTGGATCGGAGTATTAATTGGATTTTGGCACGATCAAAAAAAGGAGCCGATGGAAATTATGCCATCCCTAATGAGAAAACTAAGATGGTTGTAGATAAAATGGTACGACTAGTTTCCATGTGTTTTATCGCTTTACATGTTTTAAACCGAAAACACACACGACCCAGCATTCTTTATTAGATAAAATATGACAAGTAATATGATATCATTTTAGCAAACGTGTGGTGCTAACATTTCAGTAAAAAGCATGATACTATAGCACTATTTTAATTTTTTAATCTTCATATGATAGTGAAAAGCATGCCATCTTATGTTTTAGCTTTTTTTTGTTGACAGAATGATTGGAGAGGAAAAGCCGTTGAAGGGTCATGGGTTCCAGATAGCTATGATGATGTCTTGAGTCGTGGTCTTGAAAAAAAAGAGCATCCAGGTCGAGTTAGAGGGATTGGTGGGACGGTTGGTATAATAAACGTATTTGGAGATGTAGAGAAAAGGAAAGGTCGAAATGGTGTAATATCAGCTGATGAGCTGCATGTTATCACTCAGGAAATAGAGGCTAAAGTGAGCCAAAAATTGAGACAAGAGATGAGTACAATGGTTCAAGAGCAGATTGCAAACATTTTGAACACGATGAATTTTCCCAATGAGGTGGAGATCAACACACCATTAACTGATCATCGTAGTAGTTGTCAATCAACGCACCCGAGCAAATTACAATATGCAAACAAAACTCAAGAGACGGATCCCTTTGCAGACTTGCAGGTAAAAAATTCATAGTTGAATTTATAAACGTATACGATTTTATGTATTTGACAAGTGCTAAGTGAAAAATGTTGGTTTTGTACTTGCCATTCTAGAAACCGATTAAATGTCGTTTGGCCATGAATGTGGACTCCAAAATTGTTGTAGTGGGTCATGGCATGGTACATCCCGCTTCAAGGTCCGAAGATCAATGTCATAATCAACAAATCTTGGTCGATCATGTAAAAGTTGGAATTGATGCAGTGGAGTCTAGTCATGAAGGAACCTCACTTCCTGTTCCAACTAAACATCACAACACGATAGGAGAAGCGGTCGGGAGTTTTGTTCAATGGCCTAAAAGCCTTGTGCTTTTAAGAGATAATGATACGGTAATGAATGCATTTTTCTTCCTTAATTTAGCTTGCTAAACTCCTCTATTTCATATTATAACATATTAAAGAAGTAAAATTTCTTCATACTAGAACTTATTATAGATAATTTAGCTATTTATAAACTTAACGGAAAGTAGTTAACATATGAAGTTGAATTCTTAGCATTCGTCTATTCTTTTAACAACATCATTTCAAACATCTACTTAAAATTTTGAATTAGGTGCCTACATCTCAACCAAACAAGGATTTGTTTGAAAATAGTAATGACAAGGTCGTGAATACAATGTCAAATGAGTCTGCAAAACGCAAATCAATCGTGGATGAAGAGATTCTCAAAACTTTAACGAGCGAGTGCAGATATTTCCATGACCTAATACTTCAAATGTTATCCAATGATAGTGCCATCAATGCAATTCAAGTGAATAAGGATTTATTCACATACGATGAGGACTTTGAAATTCATATCATGATGGACGACATTATCCAATTCCTTAGTATGACATTGTTGAATGCATCATGGTTGCAACTTTACATCAAGTGAGTAAATTTTTTCCTTAGCAATTTTTATATATATAACCATCTTAGTTTTTTGATGAATAGTCAATTTTTAAAAAACTAATAATATATGTTTAAATTTGTTTAGGTGGTTAAATCATATGTGCAATGATCTCAAAGTGGAGACCATTGGGTTTATGTGTCCCAAAAAGCTTTCCCAAGTGCGAAAACATCCAGATGCGACAAATACATATTTGTCGAACACATGGAAAGCATTGCAATCTAAAAGCTTACTTTTATCCCCACAGTACGAAGGGTATGAACATTAAACTTTTAGTAAGTAGTTTACAAATTTGATGCCAATTTTAACTTACTATAAATCTTGTAACGCAGGAAACATTGTATACTGCTTGTTTTCCGTGTAGAAATGAATGAGATTTATGTTTTTGATCCTCAGGCCGAACGCAAACATAAACTTGAAATTAAACCGCAAGTGAGCACGTAAGTTGTATATATTTGCTCTCTTATATGAAGTTAGTATATGTGGTAAAATTAAAAATTTATACATGAAATTAGTGTATGTAAATGCGGATGCCGGAGTAGTTATTATTTAACATTTTCTTGCATGTGTAGGGCCTTCAAAATTTACAAGGCATTCGGTGGCAAGTCTCGAGGAAGTACCTTGAAATGGAAGCATGTTAAGGTGATTTGATTTTCAAACAAAAAATAAAATAAAATAAATACTATATATTGTTTGGCATATGAATTCATTTTAAAATAACTATTAAGTTATCTTGTAATATTGCTGTAGTGTCCTCAACAATTAGGAGCAACTGACTGTGTATATTATGTGATGAGGTATATGCATGACATAGTGAAAAACCACAATCAAAGCATCGATTTACAAAAGGTAATACTTTAGTTTTTTTCCTTCATATTATACATTAGCTACATTATAGGTATATTTCGATCAAATCATTGCTTCAATGCTAGTTAGAAGAAATCAAATGCCAAGTCTTTATTTACTGTTCAGTTCATGTATTTGAAGAAAAACTTGTTTGTTTTTTCATTTTTTTAAAAAAAACTTAAAAACAAAGAAATATGGGGAGTCTATGTTTGAACAGGAGGTTAAACAATTATGTGTCAACCAAATTACATCGTAGTTAGTCCCATTAAAGTTTTATAACACACGTGTTTTTTATATATATTCTGAACCATGGTTATTCTTGCAACTTGCCTGTACCAACACTAGCAGACAACGACAGATTTCATATATTCTGGCTATTTATTACTGTTATTTTCATGTGTTATGCCTGTAATTATATTATAATGTGATATAATTAATGTAAAGATTCGATTATGTAGTGTCAAGGGTTGTTGCCCAACCTGTAAAAATAATGCCTTTTAAGTTAAGAACAGAGGCACAAAATCATAAAGGCCAGTCAATAAGATCAAGTTGCATAAAAATATAAATGCACCAACCATAACAGCTACTGTTGGGCTATGGCAAAATTTAAGTCAGAAAACAGATAAGCTGCTGCCATATCATAACATTACAACAAGTTAGAACAAAAAAACTCATGTCAAAATTACTATTTTACTTGCGATATTCACAACCCGGAAAGTAACTGCTGTAGTTTACTCGTTTGAGTATGTCGATCAATCAATCTCCAAACTAGTGTATGGTTCATATCCAACCTGTAGTGGGAAAAGAAGAAAACATGATACTGATGTTCGTGTTGAAATAAACCACAAATTTAGACCACACTTGTATTTCATTGATCAAATGCTTCTGATCTGATATCTTTTGTTTCATTCATTTTATAGCCTTTTATTTTGACTTGCACAACTTTTAAGTTACCGGTGCTTGTTTTATAACTTTTGTAACCTTTATCAAATTTAAGCAAGTTGATAAAGCTATTATTTTGAAGGTCAAATTATCAGTAAAGTAATAATCCTAAATTCAACAGTCCCATTAAAAGTCTACCTTTCCCATCTCTGTAGACATCTTGGAAAAATAATAAAGTTGGCATTAAATGTAGTTCTAGACAAACAACAAATATGTTTCATGCAGTGCAATTTGCATCATTCACGGCTTCAACCTAGAATATATACTACTGTGTTTGAAAAATCATACTAACCTGAGCACTGATCTCAACACGTCCATTGTGAAGATCAGAAACATATTTCTTTATTGCATTCATTACTAATGGACCCTATGGCATGCCTTTTTACTGTGGTTGTTTTGGAATTCAATTATTTGCTTTGTAACTTGTTTTGAATGGTATACTGAGAAATAACAACTTGTACATCTTCGTTTGTGGATTGTGTACAAGTTCTGGACAAAGAAAATAATTATGGCTGTAATTTGTTTTGTGAAATGCAAAGTAGATGAATCTGAAATCATAACTGATATATTTTTGAAAAATTAGGAATTGGATTATATTTTCTAATTGGAAGTAAATAGTAAAGATATTTGTTTATAATCGAGTAAAATATTGAACTTGACAAATTGGAAACGAAAATCAATTATTAAATGGATTGTATGATATGGATTGGGGATAATACATAATATATTCAGCTTATGGTTCAACCTGTGTTTGAATTACACTCTCAGATTCTTTTATGCAGAGCATTCCGACTTAATTATTGTCTTTTGTATAACAATTCTCTTAATTGCAGGACTTTGTACGAGACGGTTCTTATAACCAACAAGAGATAGACGAGGTTCGAGAGAATTTAGCTAGTTATATCATGTATAATTGGATGTAGTTGTTTTTTGTTGTGTACGCTGATCTTTTGTAAGGTACGTTGGTATTTTTTGTTATGTACGTTATGTTTATGATAGATTATATTCTATTTTGTTCTGTAAACAAGAATTATGTTGATGGATAATATAATTATATTTTTTGTTCAATCAGTTCATAGTAACGTTCGTTTATAAAAAATTAAAATTCAATTTCATACTGTTTTTATAATCTTAAACGGTAATAATATATTTTTTTTGCTTCAAATATAACTTGTGTCGGTTGTTACTTCAAAGGGAACCGATACAACTGCATATCAATTGTGTCGGTTGAAAAAACAAACATAACCGACACAAATATCAATCATTTGTGTCGGTCGTCAATAAGGAACCGACACAAAACAAGCAACAGTTGTGTCGGTTTTTCTTAAAGGACCGACACAATAAACGACGGTTTGCTTCACTATACAAGCTGATTTGTGTCGGTCCTATTAGAAAGACCGACACAACTGTTCATAGTTTTGTGTCGGTTCTCTATTACCAACCGACACAAATAATTGATATTTGTGTCGGTTGTACAACCGACACAACAGAAAAATGTCTTTTGTGTCGTCTTCATTTGAGTCGGTTGTAAAACCGACACAACAGGGGTTACACAACCGACACAAATGACCTATTTTGTACTAGTGAGTGGTCGCAGTTTCTTGGGCAATTTTAGCTGGGAGTGAAGAATGGGAGCCGGAATCCATAATGTTTACATCGGCTGAAGTGGAAGTGTGAACAGGGGCAGTTAAAGGAGCTTTCTCCTTTGAAAACTCTTCTCCCATTGATTCAGCCCGTACTTTAGCAAGCTGCTCCTTCCCCTTAACAAGAGCGGCACGAGCCTCATCATCAAGATAGTGCTCCTCAAGTTCCGACTCATCATAGCCGGCCCCACCAAGCATGTCAATTGCGACTTCCCACACTTCAGCCAATGTAATTTCATAATCAGGACCCAGAAAAGCGAGACTCCCACGACCCAGAACACTGTGTAAATAAAAGTCAAATAAGGTAGAGCTGATGTTTGCTTTCGTCGCCTCATGTGATTGCTCGGCCACTTCCTTTTCGCAACGGCAGCAACCCGACCAGCAATAGCCGCATCACGCTCTGTCTCAGCTTTAGCGAGTCGAGACTTTAGTAATTCAATCTCTACGTTCTGGGAGGTGACCTTTTCCCGCAGTTTGGTGTTTTCTATGCGATATTTCTCAGTAATGTGCTATTCGGAGGCAAGCTTCATTTCGACATCTCTTTGTGCAGCATGTGCATCCCGCACTTGCTTCTGAAAGACTTCTTCTTTTTGAGTGTGCGATGCAGAAGATGAGGAGAGATCTTCCTTAAGTCGCTTGACTTCAGATACAAGCTTTGCGTTGTCGTCTGCAATGCTCGTCATCTCCGCATCATGCTGCTTACGCCATTTGTCCCATTCTGATTTATCGTTCTCCATGGTCATCATCGCCTTAAGATTCATGTGGTTGACTCTTTGGAGTTCATCAACAAGTTTCTGCCATTGCGACATCCTCTCAACATTAAGCCTGACCGCGTCAAGACTTTTAAGCATGTCTTGTTTATCAATCGGAACCAAATCCAAATCAAAGCGCACTCCTTTTAGGCACCAATTCGGAAATCGGCTCTGAAGCGTTGGAGGGCCGTCTTTAACTTGATATTGTGGCCTGTTAATGATTGTTTGAATATCAGATTCCTTTAGAGGAGGAGAGCCGGCCGGAATATCTGAAGAAATGGGAGCGTTAGTCTTCTCAGAAATAGCAGACGCGCCACTTGGCTTAGACCGTTTGCTCGATTCGTCAGTAATCTGAGTTTTTCCCTTATCATCATAAGACTTTCGCTTATAAGAATGGTCACTTCGGTGAGAAGAATCATATCGTTCAGCATCTTTTCTTCTCTGCCACTGATCATAATCCCGCTTCTCATGAGCTTTCCTTCGAGCTCTTTCCTCATCTGTCTCGCTCGGGGCATCGAGATATTTCCTAAAGTTATAAGATCCACGGCCTCTATGGCGATGAAATGAGTCATAATATGAGCCAGTACGCCCCATCGGAGAATCTGAAAACAGAAAAGAAGTAAAGTTTAGAAATTTCCAAAAAAGAAGGATAAGTGCTTATAAGTACTGAAAAAATCCTAAGTGTGTGCGGCGTGCAAACTATATGCGTCAAACTACAGACCAAGCTTTAGTGTGGAAACAGGGACGACTGGCGTAGAAGGCATCAGGGCTTGTTTAAAGGTGGAAGTCGCTTCAACGACAGGAGAAGTCGCTTTTGGAATATTATCCCTGAAAAGCTCTTGAGAAGTTATCATTATATCACTCAAGTCATCAAAGGTGTCATCACCCTGGTATTCAGCAGACTTCTCTTTTTCAACTTCCACATCAATTGATTTTTCAGAAACTCGAGGATTTTCTTCCTCTTCGATAATTGGGGCAAGTGCCGACTTGCTGACTGACCCTACAACATTAGTGGATGCAGAACACTTTATCAAAGCAGCCTCTACGACGGGTGCTTCTGATTCAATTTCTTCTACAGGAGCTGGGGCATTTGAGGCCTCTGCTCGAGAGCCCGAAGCAGCTAACGTTTCCGCATCAGAACTAGAAATTTCATGAATCTGGGTCGATCTAGAAGGATGTAAAAGACCAAATTGGTGTAGAAATTCATCTTTCAGCAAGAATTTGGCACTCCTCTCTTCAACATCAACGGCACTCAAAGTATCTAAAATTAACTTGTGACTAGTATCTCGAAGTGGAGGAGGAAGTGCTGCAAAAAGAAAGAATGGAGTTAAGCATTTGACAGTTCGAGTTCTGAAAAGTCTTAAAAACAAATCGGAAAGAGGCAATCTTACTTCCGACTCTCCAGATGGCATAAAATCCCGGAGGACAGCGGACGTAAAAGAATTGAGTCAAGAACCCATGGGCACTTTCGGGCAAGTCCAGAATTAGTTTACGGTTCCTGGCACTCCTCACAAGTGTAATAGAGGGATGATCTTTGTTCTTTGCAAATGTGCACAAGAAGCGAATTTTGGCAAAACTGGGAAAACGGTCCAACGTTCTCCTGAATAGCACACACAGTCCCAGCAGGATGGAGTATCCGTTAGGGTGCAGTTGAAAAGGGGAGATAGATAGCCGAAGGAGAAGTTCTCGAAGACAGTCGTTAAATGGGGGAATAGCTCCACTCGAACACATTTGACGGTTAACTGCGACAAAGCCATGGGGCGGCCTATCAGCAGTATCATTTATTCCAGGGAACAAAGCGTCAGCTTCGGCAATGCCAAATTGGATGCATAATTAACGGAAAACTTTATGACTCAGAGTAGTAGGAGTCCGTTCCGGAGGATCGTTCAGTGGAGTAGCAATTGGAAAAGCTTCTCCAGCTATTTCCAAGTCTTCCTGTTGAGATGCCATTCTACACAAGGAACTGGACGATCAAATATTAAGGTGCACGTTTCCTAAAAAAGAGTGAAGTGTTGTGCAAAACTAATGCAATAACAAGCAAACATAAATGAAACTAAATTAATTGATACTTGTCGATTATGAAGTTTCAGGGCTTGATATCTTAAGTCCGAGAACAGTGTTGTATTGATACAAATAAATCAGCTATTATTTGATCATTTAATACTTCACTTAGATTTGTTAGTTCACAGCATTTCATTCACAAAGTTCATTTAAGTTTGATATTCTTTGTCGACTAATCTGTCAATTGAAGTGGGCAATCAATGGCAGTATATTCGTCCCATTTTTCTATGAATGTTGCTTCTAAACAGGTTATCAGTGTTAAAGTTAAGGCAATCTGAAAAGAAGTACAACAAAGTTCAAAACAATTCAAATTCAAAATCTGTCAAATTCTGCTCAGAATTCTTAAGTATTAGGGCGCTCACGACCTAACATAGGTTGCAGCGTTCTTAAGTCATGTTGTTCAGATTAAAAGTTCAAGACTGTGAAAATTGTTTAAGTGCTAGGTCGTTCAGCGACCTATTATAGGTCAAGATGTCTGTAGGTCGCGCATTGCAACTGGGTGGATTAAGATGATGCAATTTTCTCTAAGTCCTAGGTCGTGCACAACTGTTCTTAGGTCGAAGACTCTTTAGGTCGCAAATGTTGTCAGATCGCAAAGGCTTAAGTCGCTGAGCATTCCCACGCAACCTAACTCTTAGGTCGCCCAAATCTGGTAGGTCGTTGACTTCCTCTCCAAGCAACATCATATTGGATCCGATAACCCAACACCGCCAATTCAGAGGAATTCATCTTCCCCTTTATTCTACCTCAACATACCATCAAATGACTAGCAACTCGATTGCAAACTCCGCAGATCTATAGTGAAAGCTCCCAGATGATCACGAATCACCACAACGCGTCAAACGATGAACAAAAGACAATTGAAACCACCATTCAGAAAGCATGATGCACAAAATTAAGCTTAGAACAGGTGAAAGCGATTCGCGATCGAGTAGTGATTATGGATGAATAAAGATTGATCCACTTACGAATTATGTTAGAGAGGAAAAATCGACGACAGACTGGGTCGAATTTGTCTTTGGAAGCTCGAAGAATCGTCAATGGCGATGGAGGCTCAAAACAGTAAGGTGAGGAAGAAGGAGCGACCTAACCAATTTATATGAAACTGAGAATGGAAGGCGAACAGGCATGCGAGTTCTAGGTCGTTCGCGACTTAGCAAGGTTGAGTCGAAGTATACGACCTATGGCATAGTCATATACCTCGAGGGGCAAATGTTAATTCCTTTATCTCAGCGACCTAAAAATCTGCGACCTAAGAGAAGTTCGCGACCTAACAAACTCTGCGACCTAAGGAATTCTGCGACTTAAGAAGCCTTGCGACCTAAGGACTTAAGAGAAGCTTGCGACCTAAGGACTTAAGAGAAGCTTGCGACCTAAGGACTTAAGAGAAGCTTGCGACCTAAGGACTTAAGAGAAGCTTGCGACCTAAGGACATAAGAGAAGCTTGCGACCTAAGGACTCAAGAGAAGCTTGCGACCTAAGGACTTAAAGAACCTTGCGACCTAACTACAGGAAGAGCTTGCGACCTAAGGAACTCAACGACCTAAGGTAGCTTGCGACCTAAGGGACTTAACGACCTAAGGTAGCTTGCGACCTAAGGGACTTAACGACCTAAGATAGTTAGCGACCTAAGGAACTTGATGACCTAAGGTAGTCAGCGACCTAACTATTAAAGCAGCTCAGCGACCTGCGACCTAAGAGTCAAGCGAGCTAAGACTTCAACGACCTAAAGCTTCTACCGCTATTCTTTAACTCGCATGCGACCTACCACTTGTTCAAATGAAGCCAAGTGCAACTTCACCAGCTAATTTCTTAAGTCGCAAGGAGACTGCGACCTAGCTTAGGTCGCTCGCGACCTACGACCTAACTAAGGTCGTACGCGACCTAAGACTTAGGCGAATTTTCTGCTCAGAAATCAGCTCCTATAAATAGGGCTCGAACTCCAACGAGGAGAGGACTTTTGGCCATTCATTTCTTCAAGCGCCGTTACTCTGTCGAAGTCTCCATTCATCTAGCAATCAAAGATCTTCAAACATTCAAGACGCTACAACAAGCTTCAAGAGAAATTCCTTACATCCAACACGGATTCATCGAATTTCATCGACGAAGATTGAGCTAGTAGTCGAGATTGTTTCTTGTGATCAAATTGTATTGTTTTGATAAGAGATTTATATCGATTTGTAACCGGATTCAGTAATAAAGAGATTCAAAGTGGACGTAGGCTTAATCTCAAGCCGAACCACTATAAATTGCTGTCTTTTACTGCTTTTCTGCCATTTTACTGCTTAAATTATGTTCCCGTCACACGGGTGGTGCTTTCACGATTCTATTTCACACACCGGATGTTAGCGTTCACTTTTTAACGTTAACAATTCATTTTGAAGGGCAGAGATTTCCACCACGGTCAAGAAAACGCAACAAGTTGAGGACAAATATTGAAATCATAAACCTTCAGAAGAACTTCTTTTTACCTTGATACTCTCCCGGAGGTCGTATTTGATTGTCTTTCGGACGCCTAAAACAGAGGTTGTAGGCCTAGCATTTACTTCAATGATGGCAAAATAAAGGCCACCTTCAAAAGCGGCCCTTGTGATCTCTATGGTCTGCTTGTTCTTCTCGGAAAATAGATCCGAAGCTTTTTCTATAGAACTTTCGGCTTTGGAAGATTTAGAAACCTTTTGTTACTTCAAGTTAATAGCCTCTTTGTCAGAAGGGGGCAACCTGGACCTTTTCTTGATTACTTTCCCTTTATCCTAGGAGCCGGTTTTCTTTAAAGGCACTGTAACAGGGAAAAGAAAATGGGGTCAAAATCAAGATTAAGACTAAAGTTATACTAAGAGCAATAAGTAACCCAGTCAAATGGATAAAGAGTGAAACCCTCAATCTCGCTTTTCCCAGGGCTAGACTTGGCTTCGTCTCCACTATTGATGATTATGGTAGAAGCTTTATCATTTTTTCCAGAAGGTTTATGTCCAGCAAAATTAGCAAAAGGAGGTATCAACTCTAGATCTTTCAGTCTACTTTCAGTAAGAACCAAATGCCCGAACCTTCGCAAGGGTGGAATCTTCATGACTTCTTTGTATCTATCCTTAAATGGATTGGTTATGGCTGGATCAACACTCTTCTCGAGTCTCACTATTTAGACTTTGATAAAATAAGGAAACATGATCAAGAATAAAAAGGGGAAGAAGAAAAAGAAAGACATCCAAAGACATACCGACACTATTGAAAGAAGTAACAATTCGATTAGAAAGGGCCTTTACCAGAAACCATTTATGGAGCGTTATTTTCCTATGGATCCTTCAAAGGAGACCACCTTAAGAATTTGAGAAGGTATGTAGGAAATTCACCAAAAGACTTGGACTCCAGCAGATTGAACATATAGTTGATCTCAATAGGAGATATGTTCTGATAGCCTTTTTCGGAATAAAGAATCTCCATAGCAGATAGAGTTGAATAAGAAGTAGCCAGAAGTTGGAAAGGATTGATGTTGTAAAACTCCAAAACACTTACAAACGAAGGGGCAGAAAGACCTCATGCTCCAAATGTTTTATGGACTACATGTAATACCCCTTGGGAGGATCACTAAAGTGCAACCCAAACCAAGGAGCAAGCGTTTCAGCCCCAGTAATCCCATAAGAAAACAAAATTGTGTTAAGAGTTTGCTGATCACCGATGGAAGCAACCATTTCCTCTATGGGATTAGAGATGTAGCTTAATTAAGGTATAGCCAATCCTATATATATATATATACACGAGCACTCCATGGCATCTGTTTGGGAGCACCCCAATTGCACCATAATTTCAGCCACAAGTTTCTATTTAAATAATTGGGTTAGTGGGGAGAGAGAGAGTTAGTGGGAAGAGAGAGAAACATAAACTTGAAGTGCGTATCGGGGGCTGTAAGGATGCAGTTGAAAGCTCTACATACACATGGTATTTTTTTATATGACTCTAATTCGCAATATACTTTGTTTTACTTATCAATCAAAATATACACATGTTTTGTTTGATGCTAGACACCTTGATTGAAAATTTCAAGAATGAAGGAGATGGAGATTTGAGTTTTAAAACCTTGATAAACTTACGAATTTAATAAGATACATCAGTGATATTTATGCTTCTGGTTATGTTATTGGTGCAAAACTATATAATATATTTCATCTTCCTTGATCTGGTATTAAGCCATGTTTCTTATGTGACTCATGGAATTGTTTTTGTATTAACTTGTTTTGGATGGTTTTCTCTTGAAAAAATATTCCATAGCTCACTAAAATAACTACCTAACATATTATAGGCCTTTTTTAATTATAAAAATGTGATTTTGCTAGAGAGTAGAGCAAACACACTGGCCTTAGTGATATATTACTAGAGGAAAATAAAACATATATTTATTTTATCTTTATTTCAGTGAGAGATGATGAGTTTTACCTTTCAAAATATTTATTAAATCACTTTCTTACATGTAATTTTTCTCAAACTGTTCATCTTCATTTATTGTGAAAACGAATGTCATCTGCATTTCTTTTCAAACCCATTAGCATTGAAGAACACTTTATATCATGTATCTATGTCAGTGGTTAAATAAGTAGTTCCAAAATACTAAAAAGTTTGTTATGTGAGCTATGGTTAATTTTTGTATTATAAATTATATATTTTATAAAAGTTCAGTAGAGTTCAAACTATCATATGTGATTTTCACTATGTTGCAGTTAGCTGAACTGAAGGAGGCTGAACAACAATCTCTCAATGAGTCGAAAAGGCTGGAAAACAGGATTGAAGATGTTAGACAAATGAAAGTTGAAATAATGGCTCGGATTTTGACATATTGGGAGCACTACTTGGCTCTGATTTTGATAGTTTTGTTTGACACCATCCTAGGTGTGATCTCTACTTGGATCGGAACCCATGTCACTATTATAGATAATGACTTGGGTAGCTTGTCCAATGTATTTGGTTAGCTATTTTAAGTAGAGCCAAAGACTTACCTGGCCTCCCTCTAGGAGGTGCTTCAGTAAGGCCTTTGATGACAGCACTAAAGGCTTAGTTCATGGCTTTATTGAGGTCTTTGATGACGGCACTAAAGGCTTACTCCATCCCCCCGTCCAGGGACCTCTTGCAATCATATGCCTTTGATGGCTAGGGCCTTTGATGACCAGGGACCTCTTGTGGTCATGAGCCTTTGATGGTTACGTAGATACACTTATTTTGTTTAGAAGACCTTTATTGATGATTGGCTTAATATCTTTGTACAAACTGGTTGAGTTTTCGTTGCCTTAGAAAATTGACGATCATTCCTTCTAAGTTCCGACATTGATTGGTACCATGACCATTTGCAAGATGATAATGACAATATCACTTTCCATGATTCCTTTCGAACTTGGGTCTCCTCTTCTACGAAGGCCAATAGTTAAGCTCATCCTTAGTCAAGAAATAGATGTTTTCAAAAGAAGTGGTGAGAATGCAATCTTTTGGATGTCATGATTTGGAGGCTAACCCTCTTGGCTGATGCTTAACCCTTTTCTTGCTTACTATAGGTATCTCATCTTCTATGATTAGTTTCCTCTTTGATGTCCTTTGAACTTCACTCGGGATTAATGAATGACTCATGATCTTATGCCATTTTTGAGCGAACATGTCAAAATCACTTGTTATCTCTTTCTCAAATATAGTTCCCTTGGCTTAGAATTGGGTGGCCCTCCTTATCTTTAAGAACAAATTATCTTTCTTCGGGCTCTCTCTTCCCAAGGCAAAAATTGGAGTAGGACCTATATTAAATGGATTTATGCTCCAATTGTCCGGATCATAAAGGGATGCCTGCTTCTTCTTATTTATAATTTGCAAGGTTGTTAGTCGCAACACTTGTTCTTCATGAAGTCGAAGGACACTAGTAACTTGACAGGTAGGCCTAATAATTTGAGGTTCAGAAGACCCTTGTTCAGACATCTTAACACGATTAAACGACATGATGTTAAGGATTGAGGTTGATTATCTTGGAATGATATATGTTTGATTAGGAAAGTTCTTTATGCCCTAAATATGCAGGCTAGGGAAGTTCTACTCATGGTTTTTATGAAGTTGGAGGTTCGAACCCTCCTTCTAGCACCAAAATGTAAGCAAATAAATTTGCTAACCCCAAAAGTATGTGGTAAGTAGAACAACTTCAAAGAGAGGCCTTGTCGAGGCAAGCTGAAGTCATCGTGTATGCATTCATATTAGCTCTTGGTTTAGTCATCGACGTCATTGAGGGTTCGAGGCAGTATACAAGTCAATATGAAGGTCGATGTTCAAGTCAATATGCATGGCAATAGTCAAATCACAAGTTCAAGGAAATTCAATATGCTATGCAAATCACAAGTCCAAGTAAATCAACGTGCAAAGTCAAGCGAATATGCAAGTCATAGTCCAAATCGAGTCAAAAGGCTATGTCCTTGTTTAATTTTCAAATCCTTATGTGTGCAATTGTTCAAGTGTTACAATAGGCAAAATCCTGAATTCAGTTTAGGGTTTACAAAGTTTAAAAGGTAAGAAATGAGAAGAGAGAATTTGGCCTCTTCCACAAAGCTCCTAGGTCCATATTTATAGGGTTCGACAAGTAGCAGACTTCGGCATCCATTGGTTTCGGCATTAGCAGCGTCGTCAGACATTAAGATTGGTACTTTATCAGCTTCAACATTAGCAGCGTCATCGTACATCAAGGCCAGCAATCTTGTATTCACATAGCTAAACTTTGGCATTGATTCAATTGGATCGATACTCGGCATCTTTAAACTCGACGTTGGTAATCTCTTCTTCGTTGATTGACTTGCATTACCACCTCAGATTAACATTGATGAAAGGCGACATTATTAAAAGCGGCTACAAAAACACTTTTGGATGCATTGATGGTTCTCGGCATAGCTAATGAATATCGATGACGACGACTCCATATTTTGAGACCTCCTTTGATTGATGGTTGGCGGCATTATGGTCATTGAACAATGGCGCTATTGATGAGCCTTGATGTTGACTTTCAGTAGCTAACAAAATGCGACATTAACAACACTTATGGATATTGACGACGAAATCCATCAACATCGCGCATGTAGATGTATGGTGTCTCCCAAGCATGTTCATAAGATTTGACGTTGTAGTAATATCGAACATCGGCAACATTCATAACTCGTGTTTTCCTTTATAAGGCGTTTCGATGAGCAGCGAAGTTGGGATGGAAATCACCATCAGTACTTAATAACTTTGATCACAAGCAGCATTAAGAATGGTTGACGTTGGCAATGCCGACATTGATAAGGTCTGACTTCACTTAACATTGCTTCAGAATTCATGAGTCTCGACGCCAATGTCCAGTGGTTGTTGAAATATGGTAGCATAGTATTACTTAGATGTGATGGCGGTCAACGTAGTAAAAGACCGGTTCTTCCTTATGAAAGACGACATCGATGCCTCAGAGCATCGTGCCTTATTAGTGCTAATTGACTTCATGTGATGTCATTATTCTTCGGCTTCACTTAACGTAGCTCTCACATTAATGATTCATGACGTTATTTCTTTGAACATCTTCGGTGATGATGATAGTAGTAACATTATGTAACAAATTACATAACTGCTCCTAGGGCATACCAGCAACTCTCTCAGAAATTACAAGGATCTCTGACTTCCCCAATATAAGTTTATTCAACTCCAAATTTGAGTATGTGATGGATGAGAATAAGATTTAATAAAGTAAATCAAGCAGTCTTCTTTAGTGATTTAAGAGAAAAATGAATTCAAAAATGAAGGGCTTTAGGCAAAACTAGTTTGGATGAAATGAGAATTTAAGGGAATTAAATATTGAAATAAGTTATTTATATTTTGTATGTTCTTTCCACATATAGCCTCTTCCTTGTAGTAGTTATTCTTATTATTATTATTCTTTTCATCACAGAAACATGTACATAAATTTAAGATAGTTATTTTTATGCAAAATTATGTCATTTCTTTCCGTTCACTTTCAAACGGAACATCTTATAAATAAAAGAAGCCAATTTTATGTTGGTTTGGTAAATTATCTATTATCTTTATCCATAAAATCCTTACGTGATGTTTATCGATCATTCGATCGTTGAAAACACTATTGTTCATTATTGAATACAATAATGATATATTGCCAAAACAATAACAAAATAATACTATGTAACTAAGGGTTTTTACATATCTAAACTTTTAAATGTGGAAAAATTAAAAGTGCAAAATAAGAAGCTAAAGACGTGGAATCTGGATAGAGCCTTATATATACATACACACACACACGCACAAATAAAGGTATATACATGCTTACATACCCATTTTTAAATGTTTCATATGTTTATAGGTTAATGAAACTCATGAAGTTATTGAGGTGTTAGAGATACATGACATAAGTGTGATTTGCACTTTTAGAACCTAAAACGTGAAAACAAACTTCAACCAAAAAGTACATTGAAATTAAATTCTTAGAAATATTGCCTTCTAAACCCCAATAAAAAATAAATATAACATAATTCCCCTGAAGATCTTCAATGATACGTGCACAAGAAGAGCAAAAAGTGAAAGTGAAAACAAAGACAATAATAGCGGGACAAGTAGAACAAATAAGATAACTGAAAGAGACAGAAACGCAATTACTAGGCATGTCGATAGATACCCTAAAATGCAAAAACCCATTTGCATAATACTTGAAAAATAAAAATAAAATATGATATTGAAAAAATGAAAATAGATACGGATACGATGATATCGCATCTAAAAACATCCATTCAAATTTTATCAAGATAATAGGTTATATTACGTGTATTTTAGTACAAAGAATGATTGATATTTACAGTTAATTTAGGTAATAATTTGTCTTTATATATGAATATTCACAACCAAAATTTATATTTTATCTTCATATTTTTTATTTCTTGTATATATATAATCACTGGTACTGAAATAGTTTTAAACCAAAAGTTCCTATTTCTACTTTTATATAGATTAACTATGAGCCTATAGATAAAAATACGATATTAGTTTAATATCCCATGATATGGATATTCACTATTTGGAAATGATTTCAATACATATGCAGAAATGGTGTTGCTCGTATATGCATCCGACTATTGACAGTCATAACAACAATAATAGTGTTATTAGCAACAATAACTGCATTGTGAATAACAATAGGAGTAATTTTATCATGAGCCATGATAAAGACCAATCCTATAATGAGTAAGTGACTCAAAATCCAATTTCTATCCCCAAATCACAAAAAGAGAAATTCTATCATGAGCCATAATAAAGAGCAATCCTACAATGAGCAAGTGACTCAAACCATAACTCATATCCCTAAACTACTCGAACACCAACAACCATACATATCTTCATAATCGCCAATTGAGAGGGTCATATATCGATGAGAAAAATCATGTCGCTTGAGCAACAATGTAATAACCCGCCTTTAAGACCTTTGGGTTCAATGCCCGAACCGACATCAACACCTCGAGAACCGAAAATATCGAGTCATTGGGTTAAGATAAAAACAAATGCAATTCTATTTATAACTTTCGGAGTCTCACAGGGAGGAAAATAAAATATAATACAACAATAACCATAATTATATCACATCACCATAGCATATCTATCTGTCAAATACATATGTATGTACAATAAAAGTCAAACCCAAATCATACATATAGTCCAATCCAGGTTACAACACTTAATACAAAATATACAAAGAAGTCCCTGTCTCCAATACCATCTCGTCTTTAAACTCCATCAACCTGAATATATAAATAAAAGGAAAAAATAGGAATGGTTCAGGCATAAGTCTGGCGAGCGAGTCATGCTTTACTCTACATATACGATAAAAATATTACAATAGCATGGTATGAGTCTAACGCTTAGTCACCTTACGTCCCACCAGTCACGTCGTACCTAATCATCATATACATCTAGTAGTACCGCATCATCTCTATGTGGACTCACCTCCACATACCAACTTAATGCCTTACAGGATCGCCTATTGTCCTCATCATGTATATCCTGGATCGGCCTCATGCCCTAAAGGGTTGCATGTAGTCCTCGAATACAAAATGGACTCATGCCCTGGACCGCCCAAAGCCTTTAGGGTCGCTCAACATCCACCTCTGCATGGGTCCGCTAAATCCATCATGGTTGCAACGCAATACCCAGATCACCTACCCATGCCATAAGTATGAATCTGTATCTGTATCCTGTGCCGCCTACTTGCACCATAGGCTTGCTCACGTCCATCATTGCATCACTTTACATATCACAACGGCATACATATCCACTTTAAACAATGATCAAACATCATACAAAGTCGCTCGGATTTTAACCCCATCACTGTTCTCGTCAGTAGCCTCCAAACGCCTTCAAAAAACAAGAGGAACCAGGTTCGAATCGGTAAATGTTAATTTATATAGGTCCATATGAGTCTAGGTTCAACTTGATCGAAATATAGGCCATCGGTGCACAGTTTGGTATGATATATGGACCAGTGTACTAAAATTTTATGGAAATATTAGGCACAGATTTGGCTTCTCAACCACATTGTTTCGCCTTCGGTCATGTGAGAACGTCCTTCATGCCTAGCCTTATGTTTCTAAGTTCGGTTTAACATTTTATTTCATCAGTTTAAGTGTATATTCATCAAATTACAAGTATTAAGCATAAAACCTAATTTCTATTTACCGATTTAACCAAATACCCTCCCAAACCCTTGCTTAATCTAAATTTAATTACTTAATAATGTTTATCTACACTAATATAGCATACATATCATATATATATAATTAAAAATTGCATTATACCAGGAGGAAACCATGATCACTCACCAAAACTGCTCCATGCCGCCAAGGTCTCTGATGTCCGTTCTGCCGTGTCTTCGTGCTTTAGGGTTTCATATCCAAGTTGATATAGATGTGTAGCCTTCCTTGCTAGCTTCGTAATGCCGCTGGTTTCACATGTTTCATTGAGAAATGAGAAAGATAGAGGGATTTGAATGTTTGTCTATAAAGAGGAAGAAGAAGAAAATATGAGCATCAGTTTTTTGAAAATTAAAAAGTACGTAATTTCTCTTATAAGTGGGCGAAGGGAAATAACCGTTAATTTAAAATTCAAATTCTATTTTTTAACGGCCGATCAACTCGACACTGTTTCGACCATAATTTCATCATACGGACTACAAGTGAGGCAAACCAAATACTGCACGAATAGGAAAAACGAGAATGCAATGACGCTAGTTTCGTCTTGAAATTCCAAAGTTGAAAAGATGACCATTTTGCCCCTTTTATTATTTATTTATTTTATTAACACATTAAATTCTATTATTTTCAGATTATTATATTATTAGTATTTAATTATAATATTTATAAAATTTTAGGGGTATTACATTCTTCTCCTATAAAGGAATCTTATCCTCGAAATTCCTAAGGAATAGAAAAATGTAATATAACGTCACTTATTTGCTAAACAAATATCAATCAAGTATACAATCATAGTTTGGCCTTTTTAACCCTTAAAAGTCGACACAAATACATCTATGGTATTTACGTGCCGAGCATCCGAGCGTAGGAAAGACATATTGTTAGGATAAAAGAAAAGAAAAGACAGAACATAATCTCACATCGTGACAAGTAATATATAATATACGTAGGATTTTTACAAGAGAAAAGATGTAATATATATACATCAATCAGAGTAAACTAACCTATCATCGGCCTTGACAGTTATAACAACATGTCCTCACAAACGCTGATAAATACAATACAAGAAATGTAGCAGAAAATAAAATACATGAATAGGTCTTGAAGGCATCTAGCTCATCTCCTAAAGCTCCAAAGTGTCCAACTAAATCTGGAAATATACTTATGGCTGACATGAGCATTATAAGAAAATAACATCCAGATTAGTATGGTAAAACAGCGTGGGAAACTCAAATCATAAGGATTTTTAATGTTATAAAACATTTTTAAAATAAAGGTATCTCGTAAGACCAAGCCACATATAAATACAGATAGATTTTTACTTTACGATAACCAAATCATTTTATTAGAAAATTAGTGATATTATACTAATTTCTAGGGTTTAAAATAAATATATAACATAGCCGGAATGGTTACATTGATTACATTCAACAACGTATTTAGTATACAACGACATAATTACATTAATAACATATTTAGTATTCAATAGCGTATTGGAAAATGGATCCCATCAATGACAAGGGTATTGGGGTACCGTCTCCCACTATACACCTCTAGAAAAATGTACTAAGAGCCTTAGCTGACTCCTTGTAAATCAGAACCGGCCTATCCCTTCTTGGATAGTATCGAATATGTCATCTCCCCAGTTGCTGCATACAATCATACTGGGCTACTAACATTAATAAATCCATAAATATCAATTGAGATCGAGTGATGACCATACCCTAATGGTAGAAAACCACATAGCCCTAGAGCATATCCCTTATTTTAGTCATTACCGGATGTGAGGCTTGTGACTACGTTTTACCATTTTAGCAAATTCCACTTGGAATGCTAACACTGTCCTCCAAACAACAATGCAATACCAGCATTTATCCATACAAGTTGTTCAGGATATGAACAAATCGAAGGCAATACTTCTACTACATTCTTTTTGGAATCACCCTCAAGGTTAGTAGCAAGTAACCTTGCAATTCAGAGAACTCGATTTTTGATTTCTATCATCTTCAGGATGTCTCCAATTCGAACGCTTATGCCAGTTCGAAGTGGTTTTCAGATAACTCATGCTTATCTAATACCAGTCTCTCCGAACCAACAATATATATTTTAAAAGTGGCTAAGATTTAAAAGTCGGTTATTTAACTATCAAATAAGAAAACAATCAAATCAGAGATTCAATTTCATAAGGAAACCAAGCATGATTAAGCATATAAGCAACCACTAAGCCTCTTTAATTAATTCTTTCATTAATTAAAACCACTTTGTAAATACTTGTATTAAATACCTTTACAAAGATATACATATTTATATTACTCATTCACTATTCATTTATACTCATTTAATGCTCAGAGAAATACCCATATACTTATCTCATCGGATAAGTATATTTACAAACTACTACACTTTCAATACTTAGAAAACGTATCCATAGACTTATCTCAACGGTACAAATATATTAACATAACAGTACACTTTCAATACTTAGAAAATGCAATCATATGCTTATCTCAATGGTATAAGTATATTCACAAACTGCTACACTTTCAATATTTAGAAAATGCAACCATATACTTATCTCAACGGTATAAGTATATTCACAAAATCTTTAAAAAGATTTCACTTCCAAAACCATACTTAATTGGGTTAAACTAAATACCATTTAAAACATAGATAACAATAAATCCAAAACACTTTTGGTGTAAGCAAATGGATCGTATGGAAATTAGACCAAATATACTTACCACCACTTTCCGATTTCAAACTTCTACTATCCCTTGATTAACAATGAAGTCGGACAAGTTAACTATCCTTGCCTCGACATACATTCTTAATTCTTAGGATAGGGATGAGTTTTCCTACCTTGGAATTTGGTGTTAAGTATGGAAAGAATACTTTCCATACCACCATAATTTGAAACGATCACTTATAGAAATCAAATCCTATTTCCTTTTATAAAGCTCCTTTTATAATTTTTTCTTTCTATTTACAAAACTCATTTTATAAATTTCCTTTCTATTTATAAAAATCATTTTATAAATTTCCTTTCTATTTATAAAACTCCTTTTTATAACTCTCCTGATTTTAAATCTCATATACTAATTACAAATCTTCGGTTTCAAGATTGGACCAAACACTTTCTATAAAACGATCAATCCATATATCACTATAAATTTACAAATGTGATTTATTTTTCCAATTTACCAAAATGATATCATTTCCCTTTTATAAAATCTCATTTATAAATCTATAGATCTATCTTTCTAAACATCATTTTATATAAAACATTTCACAAAAATTTATTCCAAAATATTCTATTTCTTTAGAAACAAAATCACTTTATTATAAAAGATAAATCCACTTTTCCCCTTTTCTTTATAATAAACATCTGTTATTATATTAACTTTCTTGTAACATAAATACTTCTCGAAATACTTTTAAAACATTTCCATATAAATTAGAAGTTGACTATAAAAAAGATTGAAGTAAAATAGAGAAGTTAAAAACACCATTTCTAAATAAAATGCCGTAGAAAATTTCAAAAGTCACATTTAAAAACCATTCTCCGAATCAAAACCAATTTCAAATCAAAGCAACAAATAATAGTATTTTCAAAATACTATAATGAGGTATAGAGCTACCATAGCAATTAACAAGTGATTTCAATATAAATGTAACAAGTGCAACAACAATTAGGCCAATATAAAAGTCACATCAAACAAGGCCAAGCTATCAAGCTTTTGGCATCCAACAATTTATACACTAAATATATAAATAAAATTAAAATCAACAGTGGCGAGGAGTCCGGGTCCCTCTACAAAATTTCATGAGTTCCCTGTATTTCATTTCATATGTGAACAATAATTTATATCAACACATATATCATATAGGGTTCATTCAAAAGTGAGTTAAGTCATCAAAATTCCAACCAATGCTTATGGTTCCTACTCGATCTAAACCGAACGGCGTTCGATTTTAGCTCAAAATAATACTTGCTTAAAACTTGATAAAATCAGCTCCAGTACGTAGATAACACTCCTACGACGCAACGCAAAAGACCACGTTCGATCTGGGCCTCGTAAGAAAGAGTTATTGATTTAATAAGATTTCGCATTAGTTAAATAATCAATTAACTTTAAATTTACTAATTACCCTCATTAGCCAAATTCCTCTCCATTAATCCTTCTTCCCTTTATATATCACTATGCACAAAACTTGCACAAAAAAACCCAATTTTGCTCACCACCTCTTCTCTTAATCTCTACCTACACCCAATTATTCGACAAGTTGCCAATCGCATCGTGCTTCACTTCGCCTCCTCTCCGTATCAGACACCACCATCAGAAGCTCAACCCCACCATCACAGTCGTGACTTGTAGCTCTTCTCGACCACTATGAAAAGTCATGTTTTACTAGATGGCATCACACCTCCTCCAACTAGCACCATTCGCTCTAGCTTCACACTAGAAGCACAACCCAACCATCGCCTTCGCCTAATTCGCCTTCGCCTAATTCGCCTTCCATCAGCGACAAAGTTGAACCCTAGTTGCCGCTCAAAATGTCGAACTCAGCCATGTAATGTCACATGCATCCATTTCGCCATAGATTTGAAACCCTCTCTATCACCAATCCAATGGATCCAACTTCGTCGAATTTTGATGCCTCTAGCTCTTAAAACAATTGATTGAAGAAGTGGAAAGGGAGGCAGCTATTTTGTTTGTTTACAGGAGATGAAGAAGTAAAGAAGTGTGAGCTGAGGAGATAGGTTAAGTGTGTATTTATAATAAAAAAAATATACATCATTTTAATTCTCTAATTAAAATGTTACTCATTTCGAGCTCGCATGGTCATACAGCATGTCGATCGCCACGAAACTTGTCAACGTACATCGTCTCATTACTCCGGCTCCGATGGCACTAGTTTCGTCAAATTCCAAGACAATGTCTCAGGATGATAATTTCACATGTTAATTAAAAAGAATTATTATTAAAACATGTTTAATCACACTAATTTTTAGATAATATTTTACCACCATTACTTATTAATTAAAAGAGGGTTATTAAGCTTTTAAAATCGATTATTTAAATATTTAAAATTAATTAAGTTTTCACAATCAAAACGATAAAATTCTAGGTCGTTACATTTCCCCCCTTAAAAGAATTTCGTCCTCGAAATTCCCAAAGGAAGAAAATGTCTTCTTACCCTTATACTTTTAAAGCCCCTTATGTTACAGTAAATTTCGAAAGCACCTCATTTGCGCGGCTAGGACCAAAAAACACAACATCAATATAAGCCCATATCTGGGACCTTCCATATGTGGGGACAACAAAATAACAATATATATGTATGATATACCTTATAGAGTATGTATGACACATAGCAAACACACCCGTTAAGCATAAACAGATACCAATTTGCAAGCAAGCTAACTCTACTCGTGAAACCAAAAGCAACTAGCAAGCCTTTGCTTCAATGTACCTGTATCTCGCTTAAATAACCCAAAAAGAGAGTTAAACCTGACAATTGTAACAATACAACAACTCATCCATTATATATCATGAATCTAAGCATGCTAAATCATATATAGCAATCATTTCACATAAACATGCCATAACAAACCATGTAAACTGCATTTCTAATGTAAGAAGTATACAATTATATTAAAGCACGTATGATGTACATATGTCATCTGTACGCAACATCAAATTTGATCACTTTCTTGATCACATAAACTTCCTTCCGAACTAGTATCTTTTAGTTGACTTTTCTAGTGCGGACTTCAATCAGGTTCCTTGATTAGAAATCTTCGTTCTCTTTAGCCATATATTATGGTATAAAACTTCGGGATCATATCAAGCATCTGTGTCAAGTGTTCGCCATCAAGAATCGAGTGAAAAATCCTTGTTTGGATTAATGTAAATCACCTTGAAATCATATGCTCGAATATGGATCAAAAATAGTTATGCGAATAAAATGATCTACGTATAACTTACGTATTTATTCTATTGGTTTCTTAACTACACTAGTCATTTTTACTTCTCAAAATTATTTATGTTTCAAAAAACATAACTTAAGTTTTAAATTTGTATAATACCCTACTATATCCTGAGAGTGTATACAACTATCTAATTTGATCTTTTATCTTTTGTTTTTCCTTAAATTTAGATGCAGGCCCAAATAAATAATCTGGGTCTTAAACTGAGTCGATCTCTACGACCTCTTTACCCATTCAGTCTGGTAAGTAGCTAAGAAGAGTAGGATTTTGTTATCCAACACAGTATTAGAGTCTACTTCTCTTTAGATGCTTCAAAGGTAAAAACGTTTATTAGTCAGTCCAATAACATCAAATAGTTTACACAACTTAGATGTCAAAACAAAAGACATGGTTTTAATAAAAAAAACTTATTAAAACCTTCTTATCAAATTTAACCTATTTAAAAACTTGTATTAAATTACTTCATCTCTATCCAAGAGTTACGTAAACATATTTATAAAATAACCTTCTATTTTATATCAAATATGCTTAAATTAAATTTAAGAACTAAATACCCGGATTTTATTTCAAAACCATTTTGAAATGATACTATATATAGAAAATATACATATAGATCGAGTAACCCCAAAATGGTACCAAAGAACTGGGCCCTATCAAGTAGTATCATACATGCCCTTACAAAGAAGGGTAATACCTAAGAGAAGTGCTTGCCATCCGAACATATCTCCTGCCCATTTTAGTCACTTTCGAGCCACTCGAGTTAACATAAAAATGCTTCTCCTCTTTCGAATCCATTTTTGAAACAATACTGTATGTTTTCCTATATAAATAGTTTTAATAAAATATCTATTACCAACTTGTTTTGGGTTCGTTCGGATTCGAACACTTTTTGATCGTACAATGACAAAGGGAATAATTTACTAAGTGCACTATAATGTTCGCCTAAACAAACATCCGATTGTCACTTATAAGATTATTCGGATTACTACAAAGATAATTGAGACTACCTCCACGAACTATCCAAAGAAAATGCATCTTACTTAAAATTCTCTTTGAAATATTTATACTTATAAATACCTTTAAGTAATATTACTATTACTCCTTCAAAAATCATTTGAAATATTTTTCAAAAACACCGGGACTTAAGTTCTCAAAAGTTCTCTTTTTTCTTTATGAAACACATTCTTATAAACCCGATTTATAGGATCAACTTTGTATAAAATTATTCCTTCAAAAACAAACCTTGTAACAATATTACTGCCGAATACCATATAATCAAACCGTGAAACTTTATTCACAAGGTGTTCGTATTTAATTCAACCAAAACAATAATTGCTCATACACTATCTGAGCATAAATAATTAATCAACAAAGAATAGTAATGTTCCTAAATTGGACGAGCACGACTAATTAAACAATAATTGAATATTATCATTTCCTAACAAACAAACACATCGTAAAAACTAAATCAATTTTTTTGAAAATTATTCTTTTATATATAAAATATAATCCTAGGTAAAATTATTTCATTACAAATTTCAAAACAATACTATATCGGTTTGCCTTGTCTAAGTGTTTAGAAACCCCTATCGATACATTTGTACCTTCTATATTGACTGAAATTCTTAAACCACTCAAAAGGTCAATCAACAGAATATAAAACGTTTTTATAACACTAACAAATACGCGAACTTATATATATACACACACACTCAAAGTCATTCTACGCTGTTACTAACCCTATCTTTAATGAGTCTACCCCACTAAGGCCTAGGTGTTCGCTCAACCTAAGCTCTGATACCACTTGTAACGACCGAAGTCCACCCTATGAGGTAGTAACCTCGAATCTGATTTTATAGTTAGCCTCTCGGCCTATACCACTTGTAACGCTCTCCCTTTTCAGAGATGCCTACTGGTGGTAACCTCGAACCTGATTTTACAGCCAGTCTCTCGACTACACACCAACTCGTGAAGGGATTTGTAGGGGAAAGAGACAAAGCATTGTCACATCGTTCACAATGCGGAAACCCCTATCATGTGTGAACCCCACCAACCAGATCTAATCCTGGTCTCTCCGAACCAACAATCGATAGTTTGAAACCGGCCAAGATTTGATAGTAGGTTATTTAACTACCAAATCATAGGTTCGATTTCACAAGGAAACCAAGCTTGATTAATGCTTTCGAAAGCAAGCTTTTGCTCTAGTTCTTTAAGACCCTTTGTTCTATTAAAAGATAAACCTAAAGGTTTCGAAAGGAATTGTTTTAAAAGGTTTCAAAGCTATGTTCCACAAGCTTTTACTTTGGCCCAATGCTTTCCAAAGGTTTGTTTTAAGAAAGGAATTTAATACTTTCAAAAGGTATATAATGTAGGTTTCGAAGGGTAGGTACCCCAATGTTTTCGAAAGGGTTTACTTGAGTCTTTAAATGGAAGGTTTCCAATGCTTTCAAAAGACAAGTTTAAAGTATTTTGAAAAGAGAATGCCTAAGGTTTTATAATGCTTTCGAAGGGATACTTTTAATGATTTCGAAAGGTCTATTTTTAATGTTTTCGAAAGGTATGTTTTGGCTTTTCGGCCTAGTGTTTCAAGGTGAAGTAGCTAACCTATTTTGAAAGGGGTACTTTCAATGGATTCAGAAGGGGTTTTTTAAAGTTTTTAAACAAGGGTTTTGAAGGTGATATCTTGGATTTAAAACCTAATGATTTCTAAGTTGAAGAAGGGTTTTAACTTGTTTTAAAGGGATAGATAACTCTATTGATTTAGGTTTTCATCAACTTGTTTTGTGTAAAGCATATATTATGGCAAAGATATTTGAGTAAACCAAAGAGTATATTTTCGTTCTTTAAGTATGATTAAAGGGTTAAATCAATTTGAAAGAAATGTTTTCAAGGAAAAATTTGATGGGGTAGTTAACCCTAAGTAAATGACTTAGATATTAGAATACCAAATGGGACTGGTATAGGGTCGCGCTCTATACTTTAGCTAATAGCCCCTAGCTAATATAAGTCCAAAATTCCAATGTGTAGGGCTTTGTCACATGTAAGACTAAAAGAATGTTACGCACAGAAAGGAATATACAAAGAAAGATAGGTTAATGGTGAGCCCGCAAAACCGTTAGGATCACTTGACATTGGGAGAAGTAAGTTAAGGACGGGCAATCTAGAAGTGTGTCTAACAGAAGTTAGATTATTTATTTTGCATGGTAGGCCCGAGTCAGCCAATGGTTAGTAGTTAGCCAAAAAAAACTACAGTGTTCGGACAGATAGTCCACTGATTACTTGATTTATGTGCATATATGATATTGCTATTATTGTTTTAATCAGTTTGATTGTAGGATTCTGATTTGCAAAAAGATACGTTTTTAAAGGGATATTAGCGAGGGGAAACCCGTTCCGCTAAGCGGCGTGGTCTTACATAATATCAGTAAACCGAGATGTAATAGTATTATTCACACCAGCCTTTATGTCCGACTCGAAGTTTATGTTTTTCCCTTTAAACTCTCGGGTGCTCAAAATTAATTTGAGTAGATTGAGAGTTAAGGTTTTTCAAGTTTAGTAGGTGGACGAATAAGCTTCCAAAGACGTGTAGGAGGTAAAGTTAGCTACATAGGAGTAATTAGTGTTTGTACCAAAAATGGGCACAACACTCTTCGGAAGTTTTTGAAGAGATAAAAGTGAAGAATGAAAATTAAAACTGTGGATTATCTAACAAAAACTCCAAATAACAGAAAGTAAATTGCAAAGACAAGCGATTTAGAGTGGTTCGGCGTTTTGCCTACGTCCACTATGAAGTTTGATGATTTTATTGCTCGATTACTTGAAGGTTACAGTAGTTAATAATGTAATACAACTGAATTTAAATGCTAAGTGTCAATCTAAAGCAGCGGCGGTGTTCTGGAGTAGATCTGGCAGAATCTGGGCGCTCTTCAGTACTTAGAATTCTCCGACCCCTTTTCTGAATGACCAGGGGCTCTATTTATAGGCGTAGGAGGCTGATATTTCACCTAAAATGAGGGGAGACCAGTTCTGGTACGTCAGGGGGCCCACATGGCCGAAATCTGGAGATCCGGGCCCACTTTGGGATCGATTCGACCCTTGGTTCGAATCGATCAAGAAATCATCCAATCGAGCTGAAATTTGGTGTGAGCATTCTTCATTATGTGTTTAAGCTTCTGTGAAAATTTCATGGCATTTGGATTTGTCGAACTCGAGATATGATCGATTCAACGTTGCATTTCTGGAGAACATGGATATTTCGAATCGATCTCAGTTCGAATCGATTCGGTCGACTCGATGCTTGCTGCAACGTGGCGCGTGTCTCTCGCTTCGATCCGTTTTGTACTCCGGTTTGACTGGGTTGAATCCATGGCTTGGATTCGAGGTAATGGATTCGAAGGACTCCCAGTTGAATGGATTCGAGGATGGCGGAGTCGAGGCTTATCCAGTTGCATGGATTTGAAGGAGCCATCCCTCGATGGACTCGAACACAGGTTTGTTCGATGGAGTCGAAGCAAGGGAGGTTTGATGGAGTCGAACAATGGTTGTTCCATGGATTCGAACTGGGGCCTGGCCAATGGATTCGAAGCAAGGCGCGTTCGAATCGGTCATGGTCTATGCTTGATGGTGTCGAAGCTAGGTACTCTTCCTGGATTCGAAGCAAGGCTATGTTCCATGGACTCGAGGCACCTTTCCTCCATGGATTCGAAGTAGAGAAATTTGTTGGATTCGAACCTGAGGCTACTTCAGATCGATTCGACCCATGGCATCTTCTGATGGATTCGAGTTATGGCAATAACGAACGATTCAGAGCGAACATTTGTTGATGGATTCGAATCATAGACTTGGCCTATGGAGTCGAACTAAGGGCCATTTCTTCCAACTTGTATCAATGATATCTTGAGCGTATGAACTCGGATTGACTTGAAATTCGGAAAGTTGGCTTGAATGGCTTTACTTGTCATGACTTATCAATTGTAGCCAGATCCGGACTCGGACAAAATTCATCGATATCCATAGCGATCCTTGCGCGTAGCTGGTCTTCGAGACAATCCGTCACTGGTTTCTAGTTAAGTCCTTGGTGTCACGGCCTTGCCAAAAGGCGGGATAACATTTGCCCCCCAAAGTACGTCTTGTGTAAACTTGACGTGCTTTGAAATGCTGCAGTCTCTCTTTGGACAGCTATGACATGCTTTACCGAAAGTTGTATTCTGTATCGCTGTAATCGACCGCTGAATGACTGTGATTGGCTATTTGTCTGACTTTAGTTGACGTTGCGTGATCGCAGGTCGTTGTTAGTTTGGTCTGTTATCGAATTCTGGATCGGTCCTCTCCTGAATCGATTTGAGATTCGAGTTAAAACATTGCTTTTATCATTGTCTGTGATCAATCTCTCGTATCGATCCTCTCCTGAATCGGTATAAGAGTAGACAAGCAATTTTTGATGTTCGATTCGAAGCGACCCATCTGCTCTTATCGGTGGTCTTTGATGGATTCGAAGCAATATTTGTTCGAAACGAATGCTTTCGAATCGATGGCCCTAGGGACCTCATGTTTCGAGTCGATAAGACTTTCAATCCAGCCCTTGCTCGGTGGTTTCTTCGAATCGACGTTGTCTCGCACCGATGTTGCTGGGATGGATTCGAAATGGTTGTTCGAATCGATAGGTTTTCAATCACTGTATGTTATTGGTCGTGAAGTTTGTACTTCGAATCGATGAGACGTAATTATTCCTCTTTAGCTTTTGTTTTGAAAGCTTCGAATCGATGTAGCTTCGCGTCGATGTAGCTTTGTAATGATGCAGCCTTGATGGATTCGAAGTTTTTTGAGGGATTCGAACGCAACGGGTTCGAATGTGATGGATTCGAAGGGATCAGCGCGTGACCGGTTGGAATTGGTCGTTTTTACCGGGAGACGAATCGTCCCGTTTCTCTTGTGAGGTCCATATAAATATGCGAGGCCGGTGTCACTTTCATTTTTTACTTTTTACTGTTGCTATAGCCTCTTCTTCGAATCGATCTCTCTAAGGCCAAGGCGAACGTGCTTTCTTCAAATCGATCGAACCCCTTCACGTTTTCGTTCGTAATAAAATCAGGTAATCAAGGGATCGATTCGAGATGAGAAAGAAAGATAGAACTTAGAATTTTTTGGCTTAGATCTAGTTCTTTCCTTCTGAAAATATCGAGGAGCGATGAGATCTGAACGAAGTGGGTCGACTCGATGGAGCCAAGGAGTGATGCTTTTCGAGTCGAATCGATCAGAGTGTTGTCTTCCGCTGCTTCGCATCGATCCTAGAACGACCGGTTCGAATCGATCTTGTGGGCAAGGCTCCGAATCGACGACTTGGAGGAAAATGGCATAGAGTTGATCGATTCGAAGTGATATCATCCAGATCGATTCGAAGGAGTTGAATAAAGGTCGATTCGAAGCAACGTGGGGCTCATGGATTCGAAATGTTCCTCCATTACAAGGCTACATCGAGTCTAACCTTATGGATTCGAAACACCTGGAGTCGTACTCCATCGATTCGACCATCAATATTCTGTGCCGATGGATTCGAACGCCTCTGTCCTCTGAGACCGTTGCTCCTTTGATTTGCTCCATTATCTGAACTACGGCCAACTTCAAGTTTGTACTATGACGAACGTAATGAACTTTAGCATACTTGACTCCGACGAGCTTCGGCCTTGCATAATTGATTTTGACTACAAGGTTTAACTTGAATTTCCTTTGAGGCTCGTCGATGGAACCATGACTTAACCAATAATACAACTGAAAGATTTATACTTGAAGCGGGTAGTAGCCTTTGGATGGTGTGGAAGTGACGGTCAGCGATGACGGTCATCTTCGTTCTCAAATTCCCAAGTTTTGTTGTACGGACATCTTACTTTAATCTGTAGAATCTGTTTAAGTAATGTACAGCACTTGCACTGCACGACACGTTCATACACACTACACTGGGGAATGCACGGGCTCTTTATGAACTTAACGTTGCTTTCTGATGAGTTAGTTAATTATGGAATCTTCGAGCTCCCAACAACAAGAGGTACAGAGCTCGACTCCTCCGGTTCTTGAGATTCCCGATATCCCTGCCGATGTAATCGATCCAGCTCCAGATGAATTGCCGGAGGCGATATTTATTGAGGACCCTGTTGATTCGGTTCAGTCTAACATCTCTGAATCCTTATTGGGACGAATATGCCTAAAGCATAACATATCTCTAGGTGACGTATTATTGCCCAGCGCCACTGATAGACCGCACAATCCTCCTGAAGGATATACAGCATTCTACCGTCATGCTTGTGCGGCCGGAACTCTTCCTCCTTTCAACCAATATATCAGAGGGATGCTATCATATTTAGGAATCGCTCCTTCACAACTTCATCCTAATGGGCACGCGTTGCTGAACAGTGCCTTTATCATATTTATGGACTGTCTCTTTCGCCCGCCGAGGCCCTCCGAGATCAGACACATATTTAACTTCAAGAGTAGGGGTGATAGCCCGTCTTTTACATTTTTGGAGGCAGTTAGGAATTGCCAAGTTGTAGTTGGAGCTTGGACCCGACTGAGTTATTTCAAGAACGAGTGGTTCTATGTTTGGTGCCCTCCAGGTTTCGCTAGGCGATGGTTGTCTAGACGTAAGCGCCTTAACTTGTTTTCTTGACCAATAGCTCTCTGGTGTTAAAATTGACATTTCATTCCTTTTACAGCTATTATCTCCAGGCCGGACGGAGGGCGTTTCAAGGGTACCGTCCGAAGTCTTCAAGAAGTCCCAAGCGAGTTGAGGCATATTGACTCGGTGCTGAATGATTACAACTTAAGAGTTCTTGGTTTGATCGACATCAATCAAAGCATAGTCGTTGAGGGATTTGCGAAGTCCGCTTCCAAGAAGGGAGATAAGAAGAAGACCAAGAAGAAAATCAAGAAGAGAAAAGTGAAGAAGTCACTCGGAATCAGAATAATCGAGGCGAGTGACGAAGAAAGAACCCATACGGATTCAGAGCCCATGGCTGACCTCTCGGGAAACTTGGAGGAATCGGGAGAAAAACGGAAAGGCAAGGCCGCCGTCTCCAAAAAACTTAAGTCCAAGGGGGGAAAATTCGTAGATGTGTTTCTTCCCGCTTCCGGGGTCATGATTTCTGAGGCCGCCCCTTCTCATTCGAGAGATTCTTTCAAAGGGCTTGACGATATTCCTATCCCAGATTATATATCGATTTCTCATAATCCTGGGTTGGAGGAATTTCAAGATGTTCTTTACATGAACGAGCCCTTTCCTTTAAGTGCGGTCAACATTTCCGGTCGGTTTGAGGGTTTACACATTTACACACACTTCCACGGCACTTCATGACTTTTGCATAGTAAACATTGCTTTATGGGATCCTAATCCGTAATTCTTTCTTATCGCAGGCGAGATGTCAGGACGTGGCTCTACTCTGGATAGGCTTCGGAATGTGCGCCAATCTTCTCCATTTTACGATTCCCGCAGGAGAGAAACAGATAGGGATCATGGGCGAAGCTATTCAAGTCAAGAACGTTATGATAGAGACAGAGATTACTCGCGTGGCCGTTCTGGCTATGATTATTCTGACAGAGACCGGGGATACCAGTACCGACCCCGATCTCGCTCTCCTCCGCCTCCCAGGGCCCCAGTAGACCTCCCAGGGCCATCTCATCAGCAGCAGCTGCCTTCTCAATCTTCTCGGCCTGATGCTCAGCGGCCAAGAATGGAACCGACAGCAGCCGCTATAATTGAACAAGCTCCGGCTGAGTTGACAAGCGAGGGAGCTGCTAAACTCGCCCAAATGAAAAATGACTACCCGGAAATTTGCATGGATGGCTATATCTTCCCTCCTAACTTTAAAAGAATCCCTCCGGAAGCTGAGACCACTGCTCATAGTTATATCCACGACTTCTACGCTCAGTATAAGGAGTGGTACAAGGCAGCCGTGAAGGCTTCTAGAGTAGCTTTTGACAGGGCGAAGGTCATTGCTGAACGTGATGCTGACATTGCCAAGCAGAAACGCATCATTCAGGTTCTTCAATCCGAAGTGGAGACGTCCCGGAAGTCAGAGCTTGAAACACTTCAGAAACATGAAGGTGTCATGGCCAAACTAGCGAGGATGCAGCAAGAACATTGCGCCACGGTGGAAGAGATGGGCCACCGCAACACCACCATTGCAGCTGAACGAGACTTAGCCGTTAAAGAGCTGAATGAGCTCAAGGACAAATTTGCTGAAATGGTGAAGGAGAAGGATGATGCGAACGCCACTGCTCAAGAGGCTTGCGACCAAGCAGTATCTCTCAGGACCGAACTTGCTGCGGCGGCGGTCAAGGCTAAGTCTACGGAAGCAGAAATTCAGGAAAAGATCTTGGAGGAGAGGTCTAGGCTAGATGCCGAGTTTGACGATCTCTTAGTCACGTATAACGCTAATGTGCTGGAACACAGAAATCTATCGTGGCTGGGAGATGACTCCATGATCTTGTACAATGCCTGGACCTGACTGGTGAAAGAGAAAAGAGCAGCGCATCCAGATGGAACACTTGACGACTTTGAACTGGAGATGCGTTTGCTTACCGAGGATGAGAGGAAGACCCTTCATGAAGTGGTGATCTCTATGGCGAAAGAAAAGCTTGGCGTTCAATCTCTAGAGACAGGCAAAGGCTCGGGGATCGCGCATCACGGGACAAGTGTTGGAGCTGTAATTCCAACATTGCCCAAAACCACTGGTGCGGTAGATCCCCAGTCTGTTCCTGCCTATAATCCTGACCAACCATTATTATCTTCTGCCGAGGACTCTGCCCACGTTTCGGTCCAGACCAAGGAAGGTATTTGAACGCTTCTCGTAGTTTAGTTGTGAAGAACCTTAAGCAACACACTTGGCTAACAATCTTCGTTTTGTCGCATTTCAGTGACTGAAGTTATTGTTTCTGCGCCCCTTGCTCTATCAGTTCCTCATCAAACACAAGGGGTTGTTTTTTCTAAAGCCATCACGACTTCTATTTTGATTGGCGAGGAGGGAGATGCAAATATGTTTTCTTTCAGCGCTCAAATGATTGAGGAGCTTCTCAATAAACCCATCGATCCCTCTGTCAACCCGTCTGATGCTGTGAGTGGGGCTGCTCCGGCCGTTAGTTCATCTATGCCAGCTATTGGCACAACTGATGCGGCCCAAGTATCTCGTGAAGATGACGTTATTGCTGAGATTGTTGCCGAGATGGCAGCAGGGAATGTTGGTACGAATCCGCCCGGGCCTGCCCCGTTAATGGTGATTTCACCGGGCGGTACCGTAGTGATTGAAACTGCTCCTGTCCCTCCTCCTGCTACTACTCCTATGCCTCCAGCTCGTCCTCCTAGAAGAATTTCCGTCGCCTCCAGCTCTGAGGAAGACATCGACATTATATCGCTGCCGGAGGGCAAGCCTGAAAAGAGTAAGCGATTGAGGAAAAAATCAGGCAGTGGATCTGGTGGGGCTACCCCGAAGAAGAAGATAAGGAAGAAGAAAGATTGAACTCTTTCTTTAAATCTTTGTTGCATAGGGTAGCATTTTGTTGATTTCTCTATTGCCGTGTATAGATGTGGATTCGGCTCCCACTAGCAGAATTTTTCTTAAACACTTTGTAATCAGATTCTTTTTGTTGATAGTGGAAATGAAAATTATTCCCTTTCTGTCTTCAACTTGTTATGTGTTATGGTTCTGCCCCCAGTATTGGGGATAAGTGTGGAGTCGGCGTATGTTTATACTCCGCCTCGCACTCTGGGAGTATGGAGTTAAGGAATGTTTATGCTCCGCCTCGCACTCTGGGAGTACGGAGTTAGGTAATGTTTATACTTCGCCTCGCACTCTGGGAGTACGGAGTTAGGGAATGTTTATACTTCGCCTCGCACTCTGGGAGTACGGAGTTAAGGAATGTTTATACTCCGCCTCGCACTCTGGGAGCATGGAGTTAAGGAATGTTTATACTCCGCCTCGCACTCTGGGAGTACGGAGTTAAGTAAAAAGCTGGTACCCAGCTCGCGCTCTCGGAGTACTCTGGGGTTTTAGGAAAATGTTTATACTCTGCCTCGCACTCTGGGAGTACGGAGTTGAACGAAAGTTTATACTCCGCCTCGCGCTCTGGGAGCACGGAGTTTAGTAAAATATTTATACTCCGCCTCGCACTCTGGGAGTACGGAGTTTAGTAAAATGTTTATACTTCGCCTCGCACTCTGGGAGTACAGAGTTGAACGAAAGTTTATACTCCGCCTCACGCTCTGGGAGCACGGAGTTTAGTAAAATATTTATACTCCGCCTCGCACTCTGGGAGTATGGAGTTTAGTAAAATGTTTATACTCCGCCTCGCACTCTGGGAGTACGGAGTTGAACGAAAGTTTTTACTCCGCCTCGCGCTCTGGGAGCACGGAGTTTAGTAAAATATTTATACTCCGCCTTGCACTCTGGGAGTACGGAGTTTAGTAAAATGTTTATACTCCGCCTCGCACTCTGGGAGTACGGAGTTGAACGAAAGTTTTTACTCCGCCTCGCGCTCTGGGAGCACGGAGTTTAGTAAAATATTTATACTTCGCCTTGCATTCTGGGAGCACGGAGTTTAGTTAAGTGAAGGGTTGTCGTGTATCAACCCATTTCTTGGCCTGATGTGATGGCTCGCCCCCGAGCTCGGGTTTCATTTAGCGAGTGGTTGATTGCTTCACAGCCACTCCCTACTTGAATAAATTCCACTGTGTGATGGAACTTAGCTCTTCGTGCATCGTGATGTTGTACATTGTATTTAATGAATCACAGCTCTGGCTCGAAGAGATGACATTTTATTGCTGAAATAAGAAAATATGGCAAATCAGTTGCCTTATTACAAATTCTAATTTCGAAATGCAAAAGTAAATTGCTGAATAAAAAACATAATGGAATAAATAAAGCCTGTCATATGTAGTAGCGACGGAGACTCTCGCTGTTCCAGGCTCTTGGTAGAACTAGACCGTCCACGGTTGATAGTTTGAATGTGCCATCCCCAAGTCTTTGTGTAATCACGTACGGTCCTTCCCAATTTGGTTTCATGTGTGAAGGGATCAGGTAGATTCTCTTGAGGACCAGATCACCGAGTTCAAAGGTTCGGGGGCGAACTTTGGTGTTATATAACCGGGCGACCCGACTTCGGTAGGCGGCCGCTCTTAAATCAGCTTCTTCTCGTTTCTCGTCCAACAGATTCAAAGATTCAGCGAGTAATATAGCATTTGTTTTTGGATCGTAATAAGTTACGCGGTGAGAAAATATTTCTGTCTCAACTGGAATAACGGCCTCCGAGCCATAGGATAAGGAAAATGGGGTGTGTCCAGTTGCGGTCTTGTGAGTTGTTCGATAAGCCCATGATGCCATAGGAAGTTCATCGACCCATTTGCCCCCAGCCTTTTCCAGTCGTTTCTTTAAGATGGATTTGATAACTTTGTTAACAGCTTCGACCTGACCGTTGGCTTGTGGATGTGCGACTGCAGAGAACTTTTTATGAATATGAAATCGTTGGCAGAAATTCTTGAACTCTGAACTCTCGAATTGGGTCCCATTATCGGTGATGATGGTATGTGGGAGTCCAAATCGACAAATGATATTGCGGACTACAAAGTTTATTACTTTCTTCGATGTAATCATTGCGAGAGCTTCGGCCTCGGCCCATTTCGTGAAGTAGTCAACTGCGACGATGGCATACTTCGCACCACCTCTTGCCAGAGGTAAAGCGCCAATGATATCGATACCCCACATAGCGAACGGCCAGGGACTGACCATTTGAGTTATCTCGGTAGGCGGGGCTCTTGGAATTCGAGCGTGTTTCTGGCACTTGTCGCACTTTCTGGCATAATTGGCTGCATCTCGGTTCATTGTCGGCCAGTAATACCCATATCGGAGTATCTTCTTAGCAAGCGCTTGTCCACCGGTGTGATCGCCACATTCTCCCTCGTGCACATTATGTAACACTCGTTTGACTTCGTCGTGAGCGATACACCGGAGGAGTGGAACAGAATAACCTTTTCTATACATGATCCCGTCTTGAATGATGAACCGCGAAGCTTTTCGTAGAACTTGCCTTTTCTCATTTCGGTGTTCAGGCAATATCCCATTCTCAATATAATTTCGATACGGAGTCATCCATGATTCTCTGCTGGGAAAGGTTTCCAACACATCATTCGTTTTGATTTGATCGATGCTTGGGAAGGACAAAGTTTCGACCGGGACAAGTCCCATTTGCTGTGCTTCACCTGTGCTGGCCAACTTTGCCAATGAATCGGCCTTTTGATTGCGATCTCGTGGTATGTAGTAAATAGCATAATAATCAAACTGATCCAGTGCTTCCTGAACTCGGGCTAGATAAGCAGCTAACCTTCGATCTCTTGCTTGATATTCTCCCCGTACCTGACACACAACCAACTGTGAATCACAATAAACTTCTATAGCGATAATTCTTAGATCTCTGGCAAGCTTTAACCCAGTCAACAGGGCTTCATATTCGGCTTCATTGTTGGTTGCGTGAAAATCAAACTTCAAAGCATAGCATATGGATCGACCTTCGGGGGTCTCTAGTACAACTCCAGCGCCCGAACACCGATCGTTTGATGCACCGTCTGTATAAAGTTTCCAGACATATTCAGGAGACTCGCTGGTTTCGGGTAAGTCGTCTGGAACAGTAAATTCAGCTATGAAGTCAGCTAGGACTTGCCCTTGAATGGCCCTCCGCGGAGCATAAGTAATGTCAAATTGACTCAGTTCGATATTCCACTTGAGTAACCTTCCAGACGTCTCAGGCCGTGTGAGGACTTGTCGTAACGGCTGATCGGTATACACAGTGAGAGGATGAGCTTGGAAATAAGGACGAAGCTTTCTTGAGGCAATGACCAAGCAATATGCCAGTTTCTCCAACCTGGGGTAATTTCTTTCAGCTCCGGTCAGTCGTTTACTAACATAATAGACCGGTTTCTGCACTCGATCCTCTTCTCGGACCAGAGCAGCACTGATCGCATGCTCTGATACCGCCAGATAAAGGTATAATTGTTCGTGATCAATTGGTTTCGACAAGATCGGTGGCGTAGAGAGATGCTGAACCAGCGATCGGAATGCGCCTTCACATTCCATGGTCCATTCGAAGTTTCGTTTTCCTTTCCGGATTAGATCAAAGAAAGGAATGCATTTATCAGTGGATTTAGAAATGAACCTGCTTAGCGCGGCTACCTTCCCGTTGAGACTCTGGACTTGCTTTATGGTCCTTGGAGTTTGCAAATTTCTTATTGCCCAGATCTTTTCGGGGTTTGCCTCTATCCCACGAGCATTGACGATGAAACCGAGAAACTTTCCGGATGCGACGCCAAAGTGGCACTTTAACGGGTTAAGCTTCATTCCATATTCACGTAGGATGCGGAACATTGAATCTAAATCCCTGACGTGGTCTGTGGAAAATCGGGACTTAACTAACATGTCATCCACATAAACTTCCATGGTCTTCCCGATCTGGTCAGCGAACATTCGATTAACCAAGCGTTGGTAAGTTGCTCCGGCATTCTTTAAACCAAAAGGCATGACTCTGTAACAGTAGAGTCCCAGATCGGTCACGAAACTGGTATGTTCTTGATCGGGTAGATGCATGGGTATTTGATTATAACCGGAATAAGCATCCATGAAGGATAACAATTCATGGCCGACAGTCGAGTCTACGAGTTGGTCAATTCGAGGAAGCGGAAAACTATCTTTTGGACAAGCTTTGTTTAAGTCGGAGTAGTCGACACAAGTCCTCCATTTCCCATTCGGTTTTCGGACCATTACCGGATTTGACACCCACTCTGGGTATAGAGCATCTCGGATGAAACCATTTGATTGCAACTTGTCAATTTCTTCTTTAAGGGCGGCAGATCTCTCTGGATCCATACCACGCCTCTTTTGCTTGACCGGAACATGTCGTGGATCAATATTCAAGGAGTGACTTGCAACGCTCGGTGATATTCCGCACATGTCAGAGTGCATCCAGGCAAAGACATCGAGATTCGCTTGAAGAAATTCAACCAATTCCTGTTGTACCTGTTTTCCCAGTTGAGATCCAACTTTTAGTACTTTCGAGTCGTCATCCTCACTGACTAGGACGTCCACAGTCAGTTCGGCTGGAGACGCTTGATTCTCTTTGACTTCATCTTTATCTTTGTTATCTCTAGGGTCAAGATCTTTAAGGAATTGGTAGTGGTGCCCGGGCCGAGGCTCGGGCACTAGTTGTCAATTATCGGTAAAACGGACGCAGAGAGATTCCTCTATGCCCTTTCCTTTCTCCTTCTTCTGTGCTTCACGCAACTCAGCAACATAACAGGCTCTTCCTGCTGCCTGATCTCCTTGAACGATTCCTATACCATGGTCAGTTGGGAATTTTAAAGTCAAACACCACGGGGCAATGGCTGCCCTGAATTCAGCAAGGGCTGGTCGACCCAGGAATGCATTGTACGGTGAAGCGATGTCAAGAACAACGAATTGCAACAGTCGGACTCTCCTGCGTTCTCCAATCCCCAGTTCCACTGGTAGTTCCACTATCCCAGTAGGTATTGTTGCACTCCCATTGAAGCCATGAACTCGGGATTGGCAGGGTCTCAAGTCTTTTGCTTCCATCTTCATTAAATCGTAAGCTCGTTTGAATAGAATGTTCACAGAACTCCCACTGTCAACCAGGATCCTCTTCATCCAAGCAGGACCAACTTGGGAAGATATGACCAGTGGGTCAATCGTTGGAGCTTCGATTTTATCAGCATCTCTGCTTCTAAATATGATATCGTCAGACATCGTCTTTTGTTGCTTAGCCGGGGTTCCATCCTCACAATTACTGCAGCATTCGAAGCTCGCATGCCTGATAGAGCTAGCATATGACTCCATTTCCCTCCAGCTCCTGTCCGCTGGTTGAGGACCACCACTTATGGTATTGATAACTAGCCTCCCGCCCGTACGGGCGGGTTCCTCTTGTCTTTCCTGATCTTGCGCACGGTTTGGATTCGATGGGCCCGCACCACCAGACTGCGGCGCCCGCACGAATTGATCTAACTTCCTCTCTCTGATCAACTTTTCTATGAGATCTTGTAAATGGCGACAGTCATTAGTATTGTGGCCATAACTCTCATGAAACCTACAAAACTTTCCTGTCTGAATCTGCCTTTCTGATGACCGCTTCGAAGCGGGTTTCTTATACTGTTCAGTGTTGCAAGTTTGTAGGTACACATTTTCCAGCGATGTGTTTAACGGTGTATAACTTTCGAACATCGGAGCCCTACGCCGGGGGCCTGGATTCGGATCTCTCTTCTTATTTTGACCATTGCTACCTCTTGGCTGAGTTTGTTTGTTCTGTATGTTTAGCCGAACTTTTTCGAAACTGTCACCGGACTGTTTAACTGCTACATTGCTTTGTATTCCCTCATTTCCAGGTTTCGCATCGTCCTGCTTCCTAGACTGTTTCGCGTCCTCTTGCCGTAAGAATTGAGCGGCTTTGGAGTAGAAACGGTCTAACGATGCGGGTGGTTTTCAGGCTAACCAATTTCCAAATTCAGAATCGGGATCAATTCCCTTTGTCAATGCCATTAAAATTGAGTTGTCGTTGGGATTACTAATTTCCACACATGCCGCATGGAATCTCTCCAAGTAACGCCTTAATGTTTCCCCACGAGCTTGGGTAACATTGGACAGGGTGTTAACATCTTTGGGTCTAGCGACATGCATACGGAATTGTTCAACAAATTTCTTAGCCAATTGGTCAAATGAAGAGATAGATCTTGGAGGTAATCTTGTAAACCACATTGTTGCAATTCCTCCCAGTGAGATGGGGAAGCTTCGGCATTTTACTGCATCGTCGGCCCTTGCGGCGCTCATTGACCATTCATATTTCAATATGTGCTGATTGGGATCAGAACTTCCTTCGTACATAGGGAGAGTTGGCATTCTGAATCGCCGAGGAGGTTCAGCGTATAGTATCTCGTCCGTGAAGGGAGTATGGCTTCGAGAAATCCTCCAATCGTCGTTGGTAAGACCTTGGCTTTCGCGGATCATCTGACGTATCATAGTCGAGATGTCTGGCATTGCTACATTTTGAGCATGCTGAGCTAAGGTGTGGTCGGGTTCCACAATGCGAGTTTGGACCGGGCGCTGTCGACGGTCCAAGTTTTGCCTCCTTGGCTCAGCGTCTTCCGGGACGTATGGTTCAGAAGTACGTCCCTATTGTTGATTACTTGAATCCGGAAGATGTCGGGCATCAACCCTTGTTTCTACTGTGGCAGCTGTGACATGATTGTCCGTAGTATACTGTGGAGTACGACCACCTCGTGCTGAGGGTCCAGCCTGGAAGCTGGTTGACGGTCCTACCCTCAATTGTCCGACAGTCAGGGCGGGCTGATATCCAGCGGCTTGAGCATAATCTCCGTCTAATCGAGGACGGGTAGACCTATGATGATAGTCAGATGAGGCAGAACTTTCAGTGGATGAGCGGGAAACATCATCCCTTCTGGACCTTCTACGCCCCTGGCGGTTCAGTTGGTTTGTCAATTCAATATTGGCACGCAACTGCTCGGCTAATTGCTGCCGACTCTGAGTCAACTCTTGAAGCAACACTTGGAATTCTTGTCTAGTGACTGCCCCAGACGGATCTGAGTGGGCAGTATTGTCTTGATTGGATGGCTGCTGTTGAGCAAGATTCTGTCCATCCCTACCTTCTTGTCCAGCAGCTGTAGAAGTGGTTCTTGTGCTAACCATTTTGAATGAAGAATCCTTTTCCTAGACTTTATGCAAATCTGAATAGAATGGAAGGATTATGAATCAAAGATCTGGATCTTCCTCTTGGATTTGTGCAATCCGGTATCGATGGTAGATCCAAGGAGCAGGAGAAAAAAAGCTGGGTTGTTCTCAGTGAAAGCACCAAAGTGTTTGTACCAAAAATGGGCACAACACTCTTCGGATGTTTTTGAAGAGATAAAAGTGAAGAATGAAAATTAAAACTGTGGATTATCTAACAAAAACTCCAAATAACAGAAAGTAAATTGCAAAGACAAGCGATTTAGAGTGGTTCGGCGTTTTGCCTACATCCACTATGAAGTTTGATGATTTTATTGCTCGATTACTTGAAGGTTACAGTAGTTAATAATGTAATACAACTGAATTTAAATGCTAAGTGTCAATCTAAAGCAGCGGCGGTGTTCTGGAGTAGATCTGGCAGAATCTGGGCCCTCTTCAGTACTTAGAATTCTCCGACCCCTTTTCTGAATGACCAGGGGCTCTATTTATAGGCGTAGGAGGCTGATATTTCGCCTAAAATGAGGGGAGACCAGTTCTGGTACGTCAGGGGGCCCACATGGCCGAAATCTGAAGATCCGGGCCCACTTTGGGATCGATTCGACCCTTGGTTCGAATCGATCAAGAAATCATCCAATCGAGCTGAAATTTGGTGTGAGCATTCTTCATTATGTGTTTAAGCTTCTGTGAAAATTTCATTGCATTTGGATTTGTAGAACTCGAGATATGATCGATTCAACGTTGCATTTCTGGAGAACATGGATACTTCGAATCGATCTCAGTTCGAATCGATTCGGTCGACTCGATGCTTGCTGCAACGTGGCGCGTGTCTCTCGCTTCGATCCGTTTTGTACTCCGGTTTGACTGGGTTGAATCCATGGCTTGGATTCGAGGTAATGGATTCGAAGGACTCCCAGTTGAATGGATTCGAGGATGGCGGAGTCGAGGCTTATCCAGTTGCATGGATTCGAAGGAGCCATCCCTCGATGGACTCGAACACAGGTTTGTTCGATGGAGTCGAAGCAAGGGAGGTTCGATGGAGTCGAACAATGGTTGTTCCATGGATTCGAACTGGGGCCTGGCCAATGGATTCGAAGCAAGGCGCGTTCGAATCGGTCATGGTCTATGCTTGATGGTGTCGAAGCTAGGTACTCTTCCTGGATTCGAAGCAAGGCTATGTTCCATGGACTCGAGGCACCTTTCCTCCATGGATTCGAAGTAGAGAAATTTGTTGGATTTGAACCTGAGGCTACTTCAGATCAATTCAACCCATGGCATCTTCTGATGGATTCGAGTTATGGCAATAACGAACGATTCAGAGCGAACATTTGTTGATGGATTCGAATCATAGACTTGGCCTATGGAGTCGAACTAAGGGCCATTTCTTCCAACTTGTATCAATGATATCTTGAGCGTATGAACTCGGATTGACTTGAAATTCGAAAAGTTGGCTTGAATGGCTTTACTTGTCATGACTTATCAATTGTAGCCAGATCCGGACTCGGACAAAATTCATCGATATCCATAGCGATCCTTGCGCGTAGCTGGTCTTCGAGACAATCCGTCACTGGTTTCTAGTTAAGTCCTTGGTGTCACGGCCTTGCCAAAAGGCGGGATAACAATTAGTTTTATTTTCGTTGTGATGTATTTAAGACTGATATGTCCATTTGGTACTCTGGTCATCCAAGGAGGCATCTTCATATGTCGCTCTTGGCGTAATTTGTAATAATTATATTTGATCAAAATCTGGGAAACGTTTTGGGATTATGTGTCTGAATATGAAATATGGATTTGAAATGTAATCAGAAAAGTTGTTTTAATTCTGTGTTGATTTTATTTCATATTCATGTGCTTCTGATATTATGGGTACCATTTACGTTACCGTATTTTGTCACCAGAAGTTAATTCTATGGATGACTGCAGCATCTGTAGCGCTTAGCTTCGGGTCTCAAGATAGGGGATGTTACAACTCATCAACAACTCCTTTAATTTGACAAACGCCGCCTTACATTCTAAACTCTAAGTATAAGTCAGGTTCTACTTCGTCGAATAGGTCAGATGTATCGATTTCTTCATAAAATCCTTGGTAAACTTTCGATAGAATCTAGCCAAACCAAGAAAGCTAAGAACCTATGATGCATTCTTCAATGTCTTCCAATCTATAACTACAGCTACCTTCCTTGGATCTACTGCCAGTCCATCTACTGGTACTACATGCCCAAGGAAACAAACATTTTTCCTCCAGAAGTGACATTTAGAGAACTTAAACCTTCAATCGATTCCTCCTTAAGGCATTATCACTTCCCTCAAATGAATTTCGTGCTCCTCCTCACTTATGGAATAAATAAGAATGTCATCCACGAAGACCATAACAAACATGTTCAATTGCTCCTAGAATACCCAGCTCATCAAATCCATAAAATAAGCCGGAGCACTAGTCAATCCAAACAGCATGACCAACCACTCAAACAATCGGTCAGACATATGGAAAGCGGTCTTCGGGATACTATCTTTAGATCTCTCAACTGACAAAACCCAGTTGCCAAATCAACCTAAGAAAAAACCTTTGCCCCGACTAATTGATCGAAGAAGTCGTCAATACGAAGCAATTGATAGTGCATTGGCTTATTCAATTCTCAATAATCGACGCTTAGCCTTAGGGAACCATCTGCCTCGGCAGAGAAAATGATATGTGCTCCCTACTCTAAGATACTCCTCCGAATGAATCCTTTATGTAATAATTCTGAAACTCGCTAATCCAACTTTCGTCTTTATTTTAGAGCCATATTCCTAAGAGGCATCACTACTTATCTTGTGTCTTTCTCAAGATCAATATGAAATTCAATTTCTCTTCGGGTAGGGACATCGAGAACTTCTTCAAATACATCTAGATAATCCTTCACCACGGCAATAAACGATGCCTCTCCCTATGATAGACTGAGTGAATATAAATATGTCTCCATAACAGAAATATTGGCCTCACAACATAGAATCAAATCAAGTTCTTTGCCCTTCCTCAATCAAACTATCCTCCCATCACAATCCAACATTACCCCATAGCAAGACGTCCGATCCATTCCCAAAATCAACTTATACCCCGAAAATTTTAATACTTATGCATTACAAGGGTACTCAACACCACGAATGGCCAACATTAGGCTATGACATAGCATCGATAAATGGGTAGATCCCTCAACAGGATCCGACATTGAAATGGATTCATGCACAATGTTGGGTTTAAGGACTAAACTATCGACTAATGCACTTGCTATGAATGAATAAGATGCACTAGCGTCAAATAAAGTACGAACAAGAGAAATGGATAAAGTCAACACATCTTTCATCATAATCTATTTTCCCTTCTCATAAGCCAACAGTGGTGCTTTACCAGAGGTAGGAACAACATCCATAGCACATGCCTTAACAATCTGACCTTTACTTTTCAAAATTAGGCAATCTCTTTTATATGTTTGAACTGATTACAATTGTAACACTTTAATTTCTGCTAAACTGGGGCCGCCTTACAATCCTTTGCTATATATCCCACTTGGTTGCACTTGTAACACCTACCCTTTGAAAGATTCATCGTACAGTTCTTTGCAAGGTGTCCCGCCTTCTAACATCCATGGTAAGTAATCATCTTCCTTTTTCCTTGTCCTCCTTCCAGTCCATTTCCTTTATGCTTATCCTATTGCTGGCCCTCTCCTTCCTTAGCCTGATTTTTAACCAAAGTTCCATTCATAGAATTCAATAATGCTTCCTCCTCTAGTCCTTCAAATGTAGTTTTATACGGAATCTGATTCAATGCAAGCTCCCTAAGAGGTGATTCAAATCCTTTGCAAACTTCAATGCCTTCTTCTCTTGGGTGTTTACTAACTCAAATCCAAATCTGCCCAACTCATTGAACTAACTTACATACTCTCCAAATGTCATTTCTTCCCACTTAGGATGAATAAACTTCTCTAGTAATGGATACTTCTCAACACCAGAAAGGAACTTCGTCTCAAACCTTGTCCTGTACATCCTCCAAGTAATAGTATTCTCGTCTACTTCTACTATCACCACCTTCCACTAAAATGTTGCCTCACCTTGCAAATGCCAAGAGACTAATTATCTCTTAGTGACACCACTAAGTCCTAACAGGTTGAAAGTCTTCTTAGAATTGTTAAGCCATTCCCGAGTCATTAAGTATGGTTCCATCCTAAAAGGTTTCCCACCAAGGTCGGAGAAATCTCAACACAACTCAAGAAAGTCAATAATTGGTGGTGTTTGGACTGGAATTACACCTTGGTTGGTAGTGGTGGTGGTGGTTACAAATTCAGTGGGGTTGGTACTAGCTTAGCTCATTGCTTAGATATAGCGTCTGAACCATACTAGAATGATAACTCTAGGAATATCTAGAACATCTACTCAAGTGCTAGTCCTTGCCCTAGTATCTGCCCCACCAGCATTAGCCGTGTTGGTCTCTACTCCAGTGTCGACTGAATTACTCATTTTCAGCTATCTGTAAAAGTAGGATTCATTAGCAATTCTCTAATAGATCGTAAACAAAACTAAAATAGTAAATGATGTGTGCATATATATACACACAGACATATATAATAAAGAATACAAATATGCTGTCTCAATATGTTACTAGTTCCTATCCTAAAGGTATGTTTTTCTTGATACCAAATGTAACAAGCCGTCTTTCCGACCCCCCGAATCAATGCACGAACCAACATCAACAACTCGAGAACTGAAAAGGACGAGTCGTTGGGGTAAGATAAAATAAACGGATATAGTTCTAACTTTCAGAGTCTCACAACGGAAGGAAATAAAATATAATACAATAATAATCATAATCACATCACCATAACATGTCTATCTGTTAAATACATATATCTGCACATAGTCGAATCCAGGTTACGACACTTATTTACATCAAATACAACATACACACACACAAAGGAGTCCCTTTCTCCAATACCATCTCATCTCCAAACTCCATCAACCTAGATATATAAATAAAAGGCAAAATTAGTAGTGGGTTTGACATAAGTTTGGTGAGTGAGCCATAATTTAACCAATATATATTAAAAAAATAATACTATAGCCTAATAGGAGTCTAAAGCTCGGTCACTGCACGTCTTACCGGTCACGTTATACCTAGTCATCATATACATCTAGTCATGCCGCATTATCTCTATATGAACTCACTTCCCTTGACCCGCCTCATGTTCTACAGGGTCGCATATTGTCTCATCACGTAAATCACATAGAGGACTCACTTTCTTGAACCAGCCTCATGCCCTATACAGTCGCATGTTGTCCTTGTACACAAACTGCACTCACGCCTAGGATTTCCCAAAGCCTACAAGGTCACTTAACATCCACCTACACATTGGTCTGTCAAAGCTTTCAAGGGAGAAACGCAATACCTAGATCACATGCTCGTGTCAGCGGTCTGTATCAGTATCCTGGACTATCTACTTATGCCATAGGCTCATTCATGTTCACGTCCATCATCGCATCACTTTACCTTTCACAATGACATACATATCCATTTCAAACAACGATCAAACATCACACGCATTCACTTGAATTTTTAATGCCATAACTTATTTGTAACGCCATCACTTGTCTCTTTAATATCCTCCAAACGCCTTTAAAAAACAAGAGGAAATAGACTCAAATCAATAAACGTTAATTAATGTAGGCCCATACGGGTCTTGTTCAACCTGACCGACATATAGGCCACCGGTGCATCGAATGGCATGACTGTTGGACCAGTGTGCTAAAAAATTATAGAAATCATCAGGCCATGGATTTGGCTTCTCAACCACGTCGTTTCACCTTTAGTCGCCTCTATTTCGTCTTCGGTTGCCTGAGAACATCCTAGTACCAAGCCTTACATTTCTAAGTCTGGTTTAACATTTTATTTCATCAATTTAAATGTATATTCATCAAATTACAAGTATTAAGTATAAACCTAGTTTCTATTTACCGATTTAACCAAATTCCCTCCTAAACCCTTGTTTAACCCAAATTTAGTTACTTAATAATATTTATCTACACTCATATAGCCTACATATCATTGTATATAGAATTTAAATTTCATTATACAAGGAGGAAATCACTCGCCAAAATTGCTCCTTATTGCCTAGATTTCTGTTGTTTGGCCTGTTGCGCCTTCATGTTTCAGAGTTTTGCCTTCAAGTTGATATAGCTATGTAGCCTTTCTTGCTAGCTTCATGATACAATTGTTTCATGCGACTTCATTGAGAATTTAGAAAGATAGAGTAATTTGAATGTTTGCTTGTAAAGAGGAAGAAGGAGAAGAGAAAAGAAGTGCCATTTTCTAGAAATATAAAAGTACATGATTTCTCTTTTAAGTGTAAGGAGGTAAATAACCGTCAGTTTAAATTCAAATTCTAAGTTTTAACGTCCAATCAATCCGATACCGTTTTGATTATAATTTCTTCATATAGACTCCAAACGAGACAGACCAAAATATTGGGCGAACCTAAAATGAGACAGTTGCAATGACCCCAGTTTCATTATCAAATTCCAAAATTGAAAAACGGTATGTTTTCCCATCCTCATTTTTATTTATTTTATTAACATGCTAAATTCAACTATTTTCGCATTATTATATTATTAATATTTAGTTAAAATATTTACAAATTTTTTAGGGTATGTCAAATAATGTTTTAGAGATTAGTGGTTGGATCCAAGTCAGTGCATGTAACATTGACAGACCTACAAAAACTAAATCAACCTAACATGCTCTACTAATTCAAGTGTGTATATAGGTTTCATTATCATAGTATGCACTCGAACATGACTCATCTATTATTACGCAATCATGATTCATCATTTCCCAACCCGATTTGGACTCAATGCAAACAATTGTTTATAATACAAGATATGTGTGTGTGTTTTGATTTTTGCACCATTTTGATTATTAGTTTATGGACTTAGTAGATTATGAACCTAGTTTTGTCATTATTTCCAGGTTTTTGTGAGTTTTGATCATGTTTATTTTTATAAAAAAATTGGTTTGAAATATGAATATAGCATTAATATTTTAAATCGATTATTCAATCTTCTACTCTAATACTAAACGGATCGAATACATTAATGGGGACGAAAATACCCAATGGGCTCAAATCTAGTAGATTTTTGATAACTTAATGTACGTATTAATATACGATATCAATACATGTTTGAACAAGCTTTAAATATGTTTAATTATTGAAATACGCTTTAGGAATTTTTGGGTCCACATTGGACACTCGCATGGCTGGCGATAGAAAGGGAAAGGAATTGTCAAAATATTTCATCTAGATTTAAACTGAGGATAAAGGGGAAGGTTTTAAAGAAAGGAATGAAAAAGGTTTTCATTCTTCCACAAGAACAAATATTGTGCTAAATAATTCATTTTAATTTCCTCTACATTTTTTCTCCATTCATTACCTCCTTCTTCATCCCCTTTCTGCCATCTTCATCCTCTTTCCTTCTATGGCCAAACTTATTGCAAAAAACATTAAATAAATTCAAACTAAGGATGTTCAGTTGATCCTTGCAAGATTGGGAAGTGATTCAAGGAGTCTAGGGGTTGATTCATAAAATCGAGGTGTTACGAAGGGCTGGCTCTACAAAGGTAAATTCATATTTATTTTATACATTCATACATGTTCGCAGTTTACCCTAATTGATATATGTGACATATACTTAAATTATCATTGTATATTACAAAAATTTAAATTTTTAAATATGTTATTTCCAAATAAACTTCAAATGGAAAAACAATAATAAATTTTGATTTGGTTATCTCCGCCATATGTATATACAAACCGATCTTTTCAAATGAATTCTATGCAATATTCAATAATTTATATATATATATATAATCTTTTTTTTTGCTATAATAAAACACGTATACTCATGTGTATCTGAATTGATGGTTTGATTTTAACTCATGATAATTTCGTGTTTAACTAGTCAAAAATAAATTTGAAATTTAATTTTGTTAATTGTTTTTTATTATACATATAGTTATATAAACTTAATTTATAATTATATAACAATATATATATATATATATTATACACATGTTGTTTTATAAATAAAATCAAATGGAACACATATGCTTACAATTAAAGTTTAATTAATTTATTTCTTCCATATATGTCTTTGTTAATCATATTTTTTGAATTACAATTTATGCAAAATCGAATCTTTAATAATTAAGTGTAACACCCCACACCCCTTAGTATACCTAAAAGGACACACTAAAAGATGTGGTGCGTTGTAGGTATAACTAAAACCAGCAGAGACTAAGATTCACAAGACAAAATAGATAAAAATAGTGGAAACAATTAAAATAATAATTTGCTAAAAGTCAAACTTCATAATATAGAATTTTAAAACCAAATACATCACATGTCTCAAAATACCAATATATGTCTCATGAAATCAAAACCTCAATCTCAGAAATATCAGAGTACAAATTGTCCCTCACAAATTGCCAGTACATGGAATAAGCTAAAAACTAAAAATAAAGAAGAGAAATACATAAGACATCTCTGCCAAAGAAGTCTCCAAGTGTCTGCAATCTATCGTCCTTGCTCTTGCTAGCCTATAGGGGAAAAGGGAAAATGGAGGAGTGGATCAGACTAAAAGTCTGGTGAATGATAGTAATTACTAGAATCTTTAAGCAAAGTAAAAGTAATAGACTTTACAACAGTTCTAGTATATAAGAGGAAAGAAAGGAAATAGAGAGAAAGAATAAGCTGGAAATAAATACGAATTAACTAAATTGACATAATTGATTAACTTTGATTGTTTGCACTTGTCTTTGATAGCTGCTTTGATTAGGCTGAATTCCTAATCCTATAATTAGGCCAAAATCCGAATTCTACCCTTTGATCGGCCTGCTACTCCATAGGCCTACTACGGACTAGACGCTATATAGCTCCCTACACAGAAGACAATGGTGTATACGAATGACACGCAAAGTATCTACTGTGGACTAGACGTTATATAGCTCCCTACACAGAAGGCAATGGTGTCTACGAAAGACACACAAACTAAGCGCTTGGAACTCAATAGCGACTTATCTCCCCTAATCGATGCCGCACGCTCGGTCACTGCCGGTTAGCACTATCTATTGCTCCCTCTTTTGATCTTTTATTTAGCCTAGACAACATAAGCGTGCCCTCGTCTCACTTCAGGCTATTGTGAGACATTGTGTCCATAGAAAATAGGGAATGCTGTTGGTACTGGTCCATGTTAAACAAAATCTAGTTGCGTCCTTTGTCCAAATCCCCATGATTTAGTCTTTTAATTATTGACCTCTTATCTACCCTAAACAGCATAAGCGTGTCCCAAGGGAAATGCTGCCGGTACAGATATTTTCTTTTAACTATTGACCACTTATCTACCCTAAACGGCATAAGGGAAATGTTACCGGTACGGGTCTTTTCTTTTAACTCTTGGCCATTTATCTACCCTAAACAGCATAAGGGAAATGCTGCCGGTACAGATCTTTTCTTTTAACTATTGACCACTTATCTACCCTAAACAGCATAAGGGAAATGCTGTCGGTAGATCCTACTTTCATCTTTGCTTATTAACTTAGATAAATTATTTTAAATAAGCCTTTGTATTATTCTTACTATCTGTGCTTATTAATTTATCATAAGTCTTAAAATAAACCTCATTCTGTTTTGTTTTCTTATTGTAACCTACGTTATAATCATGCTTATTACTTAACCCAAGGTCTAAGTGTGAAAATAAGCTTCTTTCATCTTTTACTCCTTTTAGTTATAATTCTAAGCTATAACTAGGCCAATCTCTTTAATTTAGTCTAATTCTAATATTTACATCACAATTCAGTCCAATTTCATTTTTATTACAGTCTTTACAATTTACATCTTATCTTTCGTTGTTTCAGTATTCTTATAATTTAATCCAAATTAGCGTTTAATCTATTCTAATCCGTACGCAAAGAAGAAGGAGAAATAAAAGAAAACTGAAAATAGAAGAAAATCCAAAGCGTATGAAAAAGATGTAAATAACGCATACATAACGGTAAATAAATTTAAAATACTGTAAATAACTATAATTAAACGGAAAAGTTATAATTAACAGAAATTAGCTACAAATAACTGAAAAGAATAGCTAAAAAGAAATAGACTGAAAATAACTGATAAAAATGTAATTCCAAAATCGTAGAAAAACTACAACTATTGGAAACCCTATTATTTTAGATTGCTTAAAAATCTAAATAATTACAATCACTCACCTGAGACAAAAGCTAGAATCCTTTTTTTTAAAGCAACCAAAATTCTCTAGAAATCTCCTCTAATTTGTACAATCTCCATCTTTTATTTGAATGTATATATATAATATAATTTTATTTTATAAATGAAGAATGCAGGTAAATACTTGAGAGAGAGAAATGGAGGCTAGGTTTTGATTTTCGAGTGAAAACCTAGGTTAGTTTAGGTCCTATTTATAGTGTTTTAGGTGTGCTTTCAACCGTAGATTAGAATCTCTAGAAACTTCTGCTGACTCATTGCTGTGTCAAATCTACAATGCACCTTGTCAGCGCCTTATCTTATATTAAATCTAATTAATTATACACTCAATAATATACAAACTATATATAACGTTTTCTTCTCCTCAATTATTTTCTAATTTGTGACATTTTATTTCATGTTAAATTTCCATGCGTCTCTTTATTCGCATGTTTCATTTCAGTTTTCAACATCCCATTTAATTTACATGTTTATGTCTGAAATAAATAAATAAACAACATATCAATATTTTTCCACATTTACATCTGAAATAAGTAAATTAACATGTCAATATTTCTCCATGTTTATGTCTAAAGTAAATTAATAAATAACTAGAAATTCTTATGCCAGTATTGTACATATTCACATTTGAATTAATTGGATGAATAACATGTGAATTGTTATGTCAACATTCTATATATTCAAATCTGAATTCATTAAATAACATGTGAATTGTTATGTCTACATTTTTTTTCATATTCACATCTGTTGTAATTAGATAAATAACATATGTCCACAAACATGTATATATGTTGTGTATTAATTAGTAACCTAATTCTTTACCTTTAAATTGAGCAATCAGTTACATTAATTGATTGGTATTAATGTTTTTATGTTTAAAATCAAATTGATCCTTATTCTTTACTAACAAAGAAATAACATACCTTATATTTTCTATAAGAAATGTAATCCTTCCATAATACACTCTTGCCTTTTCTTTTCAAAATATAACGTTTATTTTATTAAATGCCTTCTTTTTATAAATATATGGTTACATTTTCTCTCATTTACAATAACCCATCTCATTTGAACATCGTCATCTAAATTTATAAAAGTGGATGCCTTCTTTTTAAATACACTGTTATACCTTTTTTCTCTCTTTTGTAACAAAACAAACTCCCTGTTTATAAAATCATATATATATTCAAAAATGAGAAGTTTATTTTATTTATCTCAAAACATGTATTTATTTTTATTTAAAATGTTCATTCTATTTTGACACCAATGCAAGTTCTTATATAAAACTCAATCATTACAATTTAATTCCTTTTTCCCTTTCTAATTGAAACATTTCAATAAATCTACTGCCAATTAATTTCAATACTAATTTCAAACGAATTCTAATTATAAACACTATTTCTTTTCACTTATAATTATTTATTAATTCCTCTTTAAATTTTAGGTTGTTACATTCTCCCCTCCTTAAGTGATTTCGTCCCCAAAATCTCTAAGGATAGAAGAATGAAATAAAGTTTTCATCCAAGTTCTACAACCAACTACTCAACCATCACCCATTACATCCATTGTCCTTAAGTTTTTCTAATGCGATTGACGATACTTATGCAATTAGTGTAGTGTTAATGTCCCTAACTAATGCAAAAGATTGGGCGGTCCACTGATTCAGTTGACCTCCTTTTATGCAATCATGTTTGTGCCATGTATCCAAATGAATGCAAAAATTCCCTAATGATAACTAATAGTTCTATATGCATGCTACAATCATCATCCAAATGCAACAATCATATGATAATCATCCATTTATAGCAACCATGGAATAAAATAAAATGCAAATGCGCACACATCCATATGCATATGTTCTAGTGTCTTAGTTAGGCCGATCCTTAAAAGATAATAGTGCATAGTGTAAGTATATGCGTCCAATAGCATCCACTAGAAAACACTTGCAACCACTAGCATCAATCATACATAACATGTTCTAATAACATGTTTACATCAAATCCTATCATCCATAGGTTAAATCCTAAGTTCTACCCTCCCAAGGGATGATAAAGGAAATAACCTATTCAAAACTAAATATGGAAATAGGAAATTTCGAAATTTACTATCAAAGAGAGATGTGGATAAGAAGTACGCATTTTCTCCTAATCAATTTAATCTTCTTCGAAGTCTTTTTAACCTCTGTAGACTCTATCCAACACGAAAGCGACTTGCGCGGTCTTTCATAAAGAGCTTCGGAAGGTGCCATTCCAATGTTACCTTGAGAACTACTATCTTATGCGAATTCCACTAAAGAAAGATGCTTTTCCCAAGTTCTTCCAAAATCAGGAATATCCATTCTCAACCATGCGTGTCTTACAATTTTACTAACTCCATTTTACTATTCTTCTTTAGTCTGCTCACATGAATCAACATTCCTAGGTTCTCACTAGGGTCCTATACACTCTACGGAAACTCTATTATTTCTTCCAAAAGTAATTACTGATGTCTCCTTTGTAGCCTTACACCTTTTCTGTTACACCTAGGAAATGATTCCTATCTACTTCACATTTAGGAGTTTGGTTCGGTGTTTATAGTTCCATTTTAAAAATTAAGGTTTCTAAATTTTTAAAACATCAAATCCCAAAACCATTGTCTTTAAAAGTTTTATCTTTAAGTTTCTATTAGATTTAAAAATACTAGTTACTTAAAATCTTATCTTTCTAGACTTGCATCTTCGTAGCCTTTTGAATTTACATTATTTCCCAAAACTAGTGGGAAAAACTTTTAAGTCCAAAACTTATTCCTCGTTTTCTTTTAAAGACCTTTTTAGTTTTCTATAAAAATTTGAATTTTCAAATTTTACTTTTATTAAGTTTTCCAAACACTTATTTACTTTTTCACCAAACTATTTTCTTTTAGAATATCTTTAAAATATCCTTATGTGTTTTCAAAACATCTTCTCATTATACCTAACAATCTCATACTTTAATGTATTGGAACTACTTTCTCCTATGAGAAATTATCAATGCTAAAATCTTCTATGAACCTTTTTAAAAGTGGACTTCATGTTTAGGTGAAACTACAAGGAACTTATTTTATACTTTTCGAAATAGGCTATTCAAAATATGTTACTTCTCATACCTTGTACATCTCTTTCATTTATTCCTTGTAACTTGCAAAAACATTTTGATTGGTTTCATAGAAAATTATACCATGACTTTTTTTTCATTCCAATAGATTAAAGTATGTTTAATTTACATTCTCTTATGATAGACATCTTCTAATATCTAACTTACTATTTTCTTTTCAGAAAAACTCACCTCCAAAACTGGTTTAATATATCCATAACAAAAAACATTTCCTTATAATAAGTGTATTTTACAAATCACTTTTATTTTTACTCTTAGAAATTATCTTTTTAAAATTCATTTTTATTTGGGTTTAAAACAGATGTTGCGTAAAACACCGTTACTACAACCCAAAAATTCTAGTGTATGAATTTAACTAAAAATAAACACTAATAAACCTCATATATTATGTAAAAACATTTCCTTTCGGAGTCACCTGATATAACAATAGTGTTATAGCCTATGCTCCCTTTATTTTCCACGAAAGCATCTATTACAACAGTAAATGTTGTAACTTGTGCTTTCGATAATACACTCTAGGCTTTTATATTTAAAATCTTTGTTTACCTATAAAGAAACCAGCGAGCTATATATGCCCTATAATTCTTCAAAAAGAATTTCATTTTTAACAAAATTTACATCATATAAAAATCAATTTAAATTTCATACCACATTTTTTTTCAAAAACCCAATATTTACTTATTCAAAAATATTGACAATTATATTTTTTCAAATTTTCAATTCTAACTATTTCATTTTATTGGGCTTGGCATAAAGTGGATTTTCTTCTTACAACCCTAGGAGTACCCTTCCTAAATCTTGGAAATCTCATCTCCATACTAAAGTCTTTTACTCCTATTCCTCTTTTATGCTCATATTTATTCCAATGCACTACTGTTAAATCCATTTATCTGAACCTAAATGTACAAAACCGTTTCTCAAACTCTTTCCATGAGTTGACCTTCTCTATGCCCTAAAAAACGCACTTCCTTACTCCAAAGTGACACTTGAAGGATTTTTCCTTCAACCTATAAATGCGAAGTGTACAAAGAACCTCCTCAAAATGTCTAGGAAATCTTTAACGACTGGAACAGAATCTAGCTCTCATAGTGATGAATCAAGGGAATAAAGGAAGCTCAACATGACTGACCCTTATGGGTCGCAAGAAACTTCGAGATTCCGTCCGCTACATGTCCCTAATCTAACGCTCCTTTCTCGCAGTCTAATATTGCACCATAAGTGGATAACCAATCCATCCCAAAACCCATCCCATACCCCGAAAATCCTAATACATAGGCGTCACAATCAAACTCTATGCCTAATATAAAAATTTTCAAACCCTTACAAATCAAAGACAAGTGTGTTGATCCTCTTATAGGGTTTGAAATAACAATGGGGTCTACAACAAAAGAGATGTCTAAATGCAAACAACCTACCAAAGAACTAAAGATGGAAGAGTGTGATATTCCGAAATCGAAAGGAGTTTGAACTGGACTTTGAGGGGATTTTTAAGAAAAACTCTTTATTATTCGAAAACTAATTCTAAATTAAAGAGCTTCTTTTCTGAAAAATACTATTAAAACTAGTTATTTGGAAAAATAATTTACTTTTTTTATAAAAAAAAGATTTAGGAATCCTGTAACCTTAGGCTCTGATACCAAGTGTAACACCCCACACCCCTTAGTATACCCAAAAGGACACACTAAAAGATGTGGTGCGTTGTAGGTATAACTAAAACCAGCAGAGACTAAGATTCACAAGACAAAATAGATAAAAACAACGAAAACAATTAAAATAATAATTCGCTAAAAGTCAAACTTCATAATATAGAATTATAAAACCAAATACATCATATGTCTCAAAATACCAATATATGTCTCATGAATTAAAAACCTCAGTCTCAGAAATATCAGAGTACAAACTATCCCTCACAAAGTGCCAGTACATGGAATAAGCTAAAAACTGAAAATAAAGAAGAGAAATACATAAGAAATCCAAAGAAGTCTCCAAGTGTTTGCAACTATCATCTTTTCTCTTGCTAGCCTTTGGGGGGAAAGGGGAAAATGGAGGAGTGAGTCAGACTAAAAGTCTAGTGAATGATAGTAATTACTAGAATCTTTAAGCAAAGTAAAAGTAATAGACTTTACAACAGTTATAGTATATAAGAGGAAAACAGGAAATAGAGAGAAGTAATAAGCTGGAAATAAATACGAATTAACTAAATTGACATAATTGATTAACTTTGATTGTTTACACTTGTCTTTGATGGCTGCTTTGATTAGGCTGAATTCCTAATCCTATATTAGGCCGAATCCTAATTCTATCCTTTGATCGGCCTGCTACTCCATAGACCTACTACGGACTAGACGCTATATAGCTCCCTACACCAAAGGCAATGGTGTATACGAATGACATGCAAAGTATCTACTGTGGACTAGACGTTATATAGCTCCCTACACAGAAGGCAATGGTGTCTACGAAAGACACACATACTAGGCGCTTGGAACTCAATAGAGACTTATCTCCCCTAATCGATGCCGCACGCTCGGTCACCGCCGGTTAGCACTATCTATTGCTCCCTCCTTTGACCTTTTATTTAGCCTAGACAGCATAAGCGTGCCCTCGTCTCACTTCAGGCTATTGTGAGACACCATGTCCATAGAAAATAGGGAATGCTGTTGGTACTGGTCCCTGTTAAACAAAATCTAGTTGCGTCCCTTGTCCAAATCCCCATGATTTAGTCTTTTAATTATTGACCTCTTATCTACCCTAAACAACATAAGTGTGTCCCAAGGGAAATGCTGCCAGTACAGATCTTTTCTTTTAACTATTGACCACTTATCTACCCTAAACGGCATAAGGGAAATGCTACCGGTACGGGTCTTTTCTTTTAACTCTTAACCATTTATCTACCCTAAATAGCATAAGGGAAATGCTGCCGGTACGGATCTTTTCTTTTAACTATTGACCACTTATCTACCCTAAACAGCATAAGGGAAATGCTGTCGGCACGGGTCCTACTTTCATCTTTGCTTATTAACTTAGATAAATTATTTTAAATAAGCCTTTGTTATTATTCTTACTATATGTGCTTATTAATTTATCATAAGTCTTAAAATAAGCCTCATTCTGTTCTGTTTTCTTATTATAACCTACGTTATAATCATGCTTATAACTTAACCCAAGGTCTAAGTGTGAAAATAAGCTTCTTTCATCTTGTACTCCTTTTAATCATAATTCTAAGTTATAACTAGGCCAATCTCTTTAATTTAGTCTAATTTTAATATTTACATCGCAATTTCAGTCCAATTCCATTTTTATTACTGTCCTTACAATTTACATCTTATCTTCCGTTGTTTCAGTATTCTTATAATTTAATCCAAATTAGCGTTTAATCTATTCTAATCCATACGCAAAGAAGAAGGAGAAATAAAAGAAAACTGAAAATAGAAGAGAATCCAAAGCGTATGAAAAATATGTAAATAATGCATAAATAACGGTAAATAAATTTAAAATACTGTAAATAACTGTAATTAAATGGAAAAGCTATAATTAACAGAAATTAGTTACAAATAATTGAAAAGAATAGCTAAAAAGAAATAGACTGAAAATAAATCTAAAACTAAAAATAACTGATAAAAATATATTTCCAAAATTGTAGAAAAACTACAACTATTGGAAACCTTATTATTTTATATTGCTTAAAAATCTGAATAATTACAATCACTCACCTGAGACAAAAGCTAGAATCCCTTTTTTTATAGCATCCAGTTCTCTAGAAATCTCCTCTAATTTGTACAATCTCCATCTTTTATTTGAATGTCTATATATAATATAATATTATTTTATAAATGAAGAATGTAGGTAAATATTTGAGAGAGAGAAATGGAGGGTAGGTTTTGATTTTAGATTGAAAACCTAGGTTAGTTTAGGTCATATTTATAGTGTTTTAGGTGTGCTTTCAACTGTAGATTAGAATCTCTAGAAACTTCTGCTGACTCATTGTTGTGTCAAATCTTACAATGCAACTTGTCAGTGCCTTATCTTATATTTAATTTAATTAATTACACCCTCAATAATTTACAAACTATAAATAACGTTTTCTTCTCCTCAATTAATTTCTAATTTGTGTCATTTTATTTCATATTAAATTTCCATGCGTCTCTCTTTATTCGCATGTTTCATTTCAGTTTTCAACATCCCATTTAATTTACATGTTTACGTCTGAAATAAATAAACAAACAACATATCAATATCTTTCCACATTTACATATGAAATAAGTAAATTAACATGTCAATATTTCTCCATGTTTATGTCTAAAATAAATTAATAAATAACTAGAAATTCTTATGCCAGTATTGTACATATTCACGTTTGAATTAATTGGATGAATAACATGTGAACTGTTACATCAATATTCTATATATATTCAAATCTGAATTGATTAAATAACATGTGAATTGTTATGTCTACATTTTTTCCATATTCACAGCTGTTGTAATTAGATAAATAATATATGTCCACAAACATGTATATATGTTGTGTATTAATTAGTAACCTAATTATTTACCTTTAAATTGAGCAATCAATTACATTAATTGATTGGTATTAATGTTTTTATGTTTAAAAATCAAACTGACCTTTATTCTTTACTAACAAAGAAATAACATCTTTTATATTTTCTGTAAGAAATGTAATCCTTCCATAATACACTCTTGCATTTTCTTTTCAAAATATAACGTTTATTTTATTAAATGCCTTCTTTTTATAGATATATGGTTACATTTTCTCTCATTTACAATAACCCATCTCATTTGAACATCGTCGTCTAAATTTATAAAAGTGGTTGCCTTCTTTTTAAATACACCATTATACCTTTTTTCTCTTTTGTAACAAAACAAACTCCCTGTTTATAAAATCATACATATATTCGAAAATGAGAAGTTTATTTTATTTATCTCAAAACATGCATTTATTTTTATTTAAAATGTTCATTCCATTTTGACACAAATGCAAGTTCTTATATTAAACTCAATCATTACAATTTAGTTCCTTTTTCCCTTTCTAATTGAAACATTTCAATAAATCTACCATCAATTAATTTCAATACTAATTTCAAATGAATTCTAATTATAAACACTATTTCTTTTCACTTATAATTATTTATTAATTCCTCATTAAATTTTGGGTTATTGCATTAAGTTTTGGCTTTGATTAATTATTGAACATACAAATTATAATATATAATTTAGATTTAAATCTTTTGTTAGGAATTTATAAGATAGGAGGCGGAAGGCCTTTCCAGTCTCTATTTCATTACTGTTTAATGTTTCCTTATTTGTGAAGATACTTTGAAATTTGTTTCATTAATTACTCTTGAATTGTTATTTTATAACATTTATTTATATGGCAATGTATATATATTACAAACACAGATACATAAATACATACATACATACGCACTCACACATACATGCATATATATACATATATATGTGTGTGTATCTAAACTATATGTATGTTTGGTACTATTAATATGTGTATACAAACTATATATTATATTTAAACATGTGTATATACATAGGCATTTATATTTATGATATGCATATGAATTTAACATATGTATATGTAAATATAATATAGTAAAAATTTGGTTTCGCCCCTTATTTTAAGATTTAGTATATGAAAAGTCCTTCCTAAAAATGTGTTTTAAATTGCAATCCTATTTTTAATTTTAGTAAAAGAATATTTTATTTCTTTTTTTTGAAAATTAAATCTTAACATTAATCGTATTTTTCTACGATCAAAATATTTTTTGAAAAAATGTAAATATTTATAGAGAACTCTTCAAATATTTTTGGACTTCTCTACAAATATTTGACGAAAACTCTACAAATATTTGTAATCTATTTCCATGCAAATATTAATATAGTTCTCTACACATATTTGCAAAGTTATCTGAAAGTATCCTAAAACTTAAAAATATGGTTTTTTTTCGAAACCTCTTTTTAAGGAGTGGTGCTCTATATTTTGAAACTTGAGATGGGTGTTTTTATGAAAGTTCCCATAATATATATGTGTATATAACAGATATAAATCTCAATATTTATATGTATACATAGTTATATACATGCTCATTTAATACCATGTTATCATGTTAGTGTATGAACGTATTAAATATACTTAGAATAAATACTAAATAAATTTAATTAACCGATTTTGGTTTCGTTTCAGATCTTGGTTCATGTTTCTTCCTCCATATACTAATCATTTATCTCTCATATTCGAGTTTTCATCCTTCCACCCACCTCTCTTACTACACCATGGTTTTCGTCCTGTAGATCTGAAATGACCAAGAATCATAAGTTGAACCCAGATTCTCCTCCTCCATCGTGAAAGCATCAATGACTCGATCTGGTAGGGTTTTTGCTTCTATTTCAGGCCCTGTTGAACCTCCAGTTGTCGATTTGGGTATTGTTGATGTTTTAGGAAATATGCAGCCTGATTGCTCGCATTTAGTAGATGTTGTGTGTCCATCTTCTACTTTAGGTCCTAATTTGATTGATGTGGAATTTGTTTCCAAATCTTTGTCAACATTACATCTCCTATTACACCTTTTCCCGGAGCTAATAATAACCCACTATCTATTGGTCCTATTAACTCTAACAATGAGGCCATGAATTATTATGGAAATGAACATGTCCCTCTTGATGATTGCGTTGTTGTGCTAGAATCAGATGCGGTTAGGGGTTTGTCCATCTCGATGCTAGTCTCGAATATTGATGTTGCAGCCTCCATTCCTCGTCTAGAAGGACCCATTGTTAGTGAGCATCCTCTTACTCCTCTATTTGGTGCAGCAGGTTGTCAAAATAAATGGGTTGATACAGATGTGGGGTTGAGAAATGAAAATGTTTTGAATAATACTGTCGGGTCTGTCACTGTTTTAACCTCTGCTAGTTCACCTGCTATTTTGCCTGATCCCATAAATCATGTTATATGTCCATCCCCTTGTAAGCTTGTTAATGGTGCATCAATTATTAGGCCTCCATCACCTTCCATCTAGGTTCCTTCTCCTCATGATTAACTAGTCAACAATTGGACTTCCTTATTTAAGTCTTTGCCATGCAATGCGGGAAACTATGTTCCTCACTCTTTTGATGTAGCAGAATCTAAAGGTGTTATGTTCCCTCCTGTTGAGGTCATATAGGAAGGAGAGGAATATTGGAATGACTATCTAGTGGGATTTTTTCTTGATTCGAACCCTACTTATCATGTTGTTCAGGATCATTGTATTAACCATTGGCAACTTAAGGGGGGATTGCAAGTTCAGTTTGATAACCCAATGTATTACTTTAAGTTCTCTAGGAAGGAGGAAAGACAGCGTGTGCTTGAAGAGAAGCCTTCTTTTATAGAAGGTAAACCTTTTATTATTACTACCTGGAGTAAGACCATTGATAGTACGAGAGAACATGTGTTATCTATACCCGCTTAGGCCCATTTTTCTCATACCTATGTTTCGCAATCTTTGGTTAGTTTAAATTGGATTGCTAGTTTAGTTGGTAACCTTAAATGTTTTGATGAGACCACGGTTGCTAGAGGTAGGATTATTTATGCTAAGACCTTGATTGAAATTTCTCTAGATAAGCCTCTTCCTTCCATGCGTAGAGTATGCCCTACTGTTGAGCATGTTGCTATAGTCGAAGTTCGGTATAGCTAGAAGCCTGATATATGTGAGTCCTATCATTCTTTGGTTATTTGGTGTCTGCTTGTAAGCATAGTGCTCCTGATCCTTTACTTGTCCCTCTAGTCCCTATCTCGGCCAGAATCCCCCTCCCTCGACGTCCGCTTCGGAAGTGGGTTCTGAAATCTCACCCTTCTGAGTTGGTTGTTCACGAGGCTTCTCTTGCTTTAGAAACCATCCCTACTTTGGCTTCTATTATAGCTCCTGGTGCGATCTATGTCTCCCCTTCTAGAACTATTCAGGCTCTTACTTCTTTGATTTCAGATCTGAATCCCCCATATGATGACATTTTCTGGAGTTCTAGAGAGAAAGCTTGGGTCCATGACAATTCAAAAATGAGATATGATCTGGAGTATGCCAGTTTCTATAGGTATGTTAGTGATGATGGTGGAAAGGGACGTCTATATTATCAGTCGATGGATGGTGATCTTTCTCTTATCGATATTGTTGAGCTTGGTTAAAGGAACACGGCTCTTCTTACGGATTCCTCTTGGGATAGGAAATTCTTCTACAATGTGGATTCGGTAGATTATATTCCTATGTTAGCTACTCTGTTCCCAGGGTACCTCCATGTTGTTGGGCCAGACTCTTCGGATGAAGTCAGTGGATCCTCTTCTTCGGAAGGGGACTAATTCGTAGCCTTTAGTAGCTTTGGCCTGTTTTGCTAAACTCTTGTTTTTTCCTTTCTCTTTAGCTGTTTTTTGCCTATATAGAGCACTTGTTTTAAATTTGTTAATAATTGTGGCATGACCAACTATAAAGCCGGCTAGCATTGCTAATTTTTTTATTAATTAAATAAAATGTGATTTTATTCAGTAAGTGGATTGGTTCTAATGTTAGTTAATAGTCGTTAACCCAAAAAATGGATCAACACCATGGATTGAGTGTGAAAGTACCAGCCCCGTTCTTATAGAGTAATAATAAAGCAAATAAATGTAAAATGAGCAAAAATAGTAAAAAGACAAGAAGATTTTTATAGTGGTTTGGCTATTAATGAAGCCTACTTCCACGTTATAACTTTTGTTATGAACTGACTGGAAGTACAAGTTGAATCTGATTACAGTTTGATTGGATCTTGTAAGTTAGATCACGTCACCAGTGTTAGAGTTCACTGGAGAATCACAGTGAACACTTTAGATGAATGTTGTGTGGGAGGAGAAGAGTAAAGAATCGTTTCTGTAGGGTTTCAGCAGCCAGTCCAGAAGATCCAATTTATGTTGCAGGTGGGATTGTATTTATAGGTGCTGGAGAGCACTTGGGCAAAAGCTGCTTTGCCAAAGACTTACATTTGAAGGTACTAAGATACTCCACAAGTTTCGCAGCGAACTGACTCAATATGATGGATCGCTAGCGATCCATAGGTTATGGATTGCTAGCGATCCATGAAGTTAGCAAATTTTTAGCTCATCTCAATTGGATCGTGTTCCTTGGCTTGCGTAGATGCTTCCATATAATTTCATGACTATATGCTTTATTTTGATGATGATTCATATACTAGTTACATTGAATTGTTGCTGGAATCAAATGAATGCCCACTTCTCGATCTAGCTTGCTTGGAACATCATGGAACTTTGCAGGCGTGCCTAGGAAAGATAATGCTTCATGATGCCAGAAAAACGGATAACCCATGAGCAATGCTTATGGATCACTAGCGATCCATCACCTTAAGCGATTTTTTCCTTTTTCCTCTTGTGTCTTTCTTGGTTCCTTCTTCAAATCCTTTCGGTTGATTCTTGAGTCGTTTCGACATGATGCAGATGTTCTAACTTCCATTCAATTCTATTGGGTTAAAAACCCGGATAACATTTGCTCCCCAGAGTATGCTTTCATTGGAAACAAGGCGTGCTTTGGAAGTTACTGCTTTTGAGTTCCCATTTGGTGAGGTTCAAATGATCATGTTGAGGCCATCATGCGAATTTGGCTTTGGTTATTCAGCCGTCTGTTGAATTCTGATGGGAATCGTCATAGCTCATAACAATAAATCAATTTTGGTCCCACAACTTCCACGACGCTTGCGAATAACACGTGGATCATGCTTGAAAAATTTGTAGGAGATTGGTTGCAATTTGATGGATCGCTAGCGATCCATAGCCTATGGATCGCTAGCGATCCAAAGACTTAGCAGTTTTTTTGTCCAATCTCCTATTTAGCTTCCCATTCAAGCCGACCCTTCTCTATCTCATTCTTTTGCGACTCGATCCTCCTGCCTTGTGGCCCGAACCAATGTGTTCAAATCCTAACCTCGCTTCTGCCTTCGCTGCCGTTGATCTCCGCCACCCGTACTCCTTGCCATCGACCATACTTGACCTTGTCGTTGCCTTAACCTAGCCCCTACTTCTCATTGCTTCGTCTTTTGGATTGCCGTCGACCCTACCCACTTGGATCGCCATCGATCTTTCCTGCCTTAGGTCGTCAACTCCTTGCCAACAACCTAAGTTCAATAGTTCACCTTTTGATTCTTGATTAGAGGTAGGTAATGCAGATTTTGGTGTTTGTTTAGCAATTTGATGTTGAGGTTGTATTGGTGGTGATCGTTATGGAGAATTCGAGTTGATTGCGATTTTATGGAAGAAGATAGTAAATCGGGTCTTGAATTCTTCACGCAACGAAATCCGGGCTATTCCTCGATGCTTGACATGTTTTGTTGTCTTTATCCATAGAATCAGAATTAACTTGCACCGATTTTCATTATTAATCCGGCACGACGTCTTGCGGATTGGTTTTCCAGGGATGTGATGATAGCTTAGGGCAGCGTCTTGTGTGCAGCTTATGCTGTTGTCACCTTCCGGAGAGTTGAGATCGATTTATGCTGAGATTTGTCCAATTGATTCGCAACCATCAATATATTGTTGCTCACTTTGGATGGTCCCGTTATTGCACGATTGGTGTGCTTGGAATGGGAAGAACTTTTCGCCCATCGCTTCATACATTGGATCCGTTATCGATCGTTAATCGATAATGGGTAAGTGTAGGAGAAGTAACTCTAATGAGTGATACGAGAAGATTTGTTCTTTCCTCACTGTGAGTGAACTATCTACATTGGATAGAGCATTTATAGCGTTCCAGACACCGAGCCCATCCTACATAGATAACACACCGCACTTGCCCCGGTCGATATTTGGAACCCGATGTGTTGGCATAAATCGATATTTCTTCGGAGTTCAAGTATCGTAGGGGGACTTTTAGTTAAAAATAGAATTAACTAACCGCATTAGGTACAAGTTCTGTTTTATAGTATGAAGAATCCGTCATCTCGTCGTAAGTCCAGTGGAGGAAGTCTAGCACTTTCAGAAGCTGAATCGTCATCAGTTGTGCCATCATAAACAATTTCAGTAGCGCCTACTTCTTCAATACCGTGAGCTAAATATGGTCAATTGATTCCGGTTGGTCCAGTTGTAGATCAGACTCCTCTAAATTTTAGAGTTCTACTCAATTCCCCTAAAAGAGCTTCCTCTGTAATCTTTGCTAAAGTTCTGCATAAGATTTGTTTACAACAAGGCATCCTGGATGATGATGTGTGCCTTCCATCGAAGAATGAGTTCGCACATATGCCGCCTTCGGGCTACACCGCTTGCCACCGGTACCTGTGCTTAAATGGAGGAGTGCCTCCTTTCAATCACTTCTTGAGAGAAACTTTTTTGAACTGGGGAATTGCTCCATTTTAGATTCATCCTAATGGGTACGCGATCTTGACTTGCCTTCATGTCTTGTTTATGCGAACATTTAATCATGCCTTGAGTTTCGATGAGTTAAGATACTTTCTCTCATTCAAGAAGAGAGACGAATGTCCGTCCTTCATCATCATCGAGGCCCAAAGAAACCGCAAGATCGTGTTGTAGCTTTAAAGCAACCTGTCCCAATTCAAGACCCAGTATTTCTTTGTTAGGTGTCCTGAGGGATTTATTCGTCTTTGGACGACGGGGGGTAAGTCCTCTCTTTTACTTATTGAGATTTAATACGTCGCTATGAGATTTTTGATAGATTGAATACTTCTTTCATTTATTCTTAGGCCGAACAAAGATCCATCACTCGATCTAATTTTCCATACTCTGAAGGCCGTAGATGCCAAAGAGAGATCGGTCAAGTTTTTGCTAACGGGCAAGAATTTGCTTCAGTATGTGCTATTACATCTTGGGAGATCTACTGTGGCCATTGAGGTTCCGTCTCCTTCTCCTTCCAGAATTCGAACACGTTCCATTTCTTCATTGCACGGCTCCGAAGGGGGCGATCTCCCAGAAGGAGAAGGTCCGACTGGCAGGTCGACCAAAGAAATTCATGAAGGAAGAGGTGTTACGACTGAAGTCAGTTGCCCGGCCAGGACACCCTCGATTATAAAGGAGGGGGAAGAAGAATTCAAGCAGCACGAGGGCAAGGATGTGGTGACAACTGAAAAGGAGGAGGGTGAAATTGAGATCAACAACAGTTATGATTCCTCCTCTAGTGATGATCAATTTGATGCAAGTTCTGGTGATGGAAACTTCGAATCGTGTGATGAAACTCCAGGAATGAGTCCCGTTCTCCCGAATTTGCCTCCCCAAGAGATCTGTGTTAAAGATGCCCTCCTAGCAGCCAAGCAACTTCAGGATTCCTCACTTACACACCCGGTATTAATTTTGCGAATTTGAGCAACTTTTACGTAGATATTAATGAACTCATGGGAGAAGATTTTGAGTTCGAGGGATCGTCTCCTCGTCCCGGTCATATTATGTCTAGGGTCAGCCCAATTTCTACTGCGGTGACTTCCCAATCCGGTTTGTGACATCCTTTTAGGCTGCCTATGACATGTACACATTTCACTAGGGTCACGTTCACTTACACTTGCATTTTTTAGGTTCATTACTTTTTGCTAAATCTCTTTATTTATTTATTTATTTATTTATTTTAATATCACGTACTATGAGAGGCCATAGACTTTACGAGGACCTTGAGAATTCACTGATTCGCAATGCTGGTCAAGACGGTCTTCAAGCTACCATCAGCCCCGTGAAACCAAGGAAGAGTGGAGAAGGAGAAAAAACTTGGAAGCCGAAGTACATCGTCGGGATGACACAGAATGGGGTGGGTTTACAAGAGGGTTATGAGAAGAGAAAAACTCCTAACGATCGAGAAGAGCCACCCAAGAAGCCGAAGGTAGATCGCGGTTCTCATCCCTCCGAGCACCAAGCATTTACCTCGGCCCTAATCTCTATCGGAATTGAAGTTCCGGCTTCCACTATTCAAGTTTCACCTTCATCCCAAGCTTCGTCGACTCATGCGTTGCCTGCTTCTGGTTCTTCACGTCCTCGCAGGAGGCCGGCTTATATTCTTTCGTCTGGTCCTCCTAGACTCGAAGCTGCACTCCCCGGGTGGTTTCTAATGGGAGTTAAATTTGATCGCAACCTGCGCTCAATCCGTAAAGATTTCTATATGCCCCATCTCCAAGTGATTCAAAGCGATTTGGATCAAGCTGAGTGATGGGAAAAGTTATACAAGCAACTGGCAAACACTGTGATATCCCGGAATTTTGAGCAATATCAAATTTAATAATCTATATTAAATATTAAATTGATATGATGATAATTGTTAATAAGATATGAATTGACTTGATAATTTTCTTTTAAATGAATATTTAACTAATAAATTATCTTTTAAAAGCTGATAAATTGTTTTCTATTTATTTATATATATATATATATATAGATATCTGTATATATTGTAAATAGTTAAAGTCTATTTTAAATTTTTAATAAATAAGAATATGTTTTCAAACTCTAATCTTTTTGGTAATTTGGAAATTTGTTTTAATTCAATATTTAATAAATAATCATATAGCTTTAATATACTTAAGATTTAAGTTAAAATTGTTTAAAATGATTTTTAACTTAAATTTAAAGTAAACAAAAGGTTGTTGTTCTTTTTTTAGAGTATAGCTTAATAAAAATTAGTGATAAAGTGATAAATTCTTTTAAAGTAATAATGAGCTTTATTTATAATATGATGTCTATACAAGTAGATTTTTATTATAAATGAAAATTGTTATACATATTTTAAAAGAAACTATGGTTTTAAAGTTATATAAATCTCTCAACAAAATAATGTATATAGATAATAAAATATACTTTATAAATATTTAAAGTAAGTATAAATAAAATAGTAATAGGTAATTAATTATTTGATAGTTGAGTTTTTAAAATAAAATAATACACTTATGTTAGAGATAGAAATAATTATACAAGCTAACAATAACAATAACCATAACCACATTTAAACTAAAACCTAAGTAAAATATCATATACTCTATAACAAAATACATTTGCAGGCAAGGAAACATCTCAATATATACGAATAAATAGGGTAAGTATGCTAAGCTTCTAGTCAACAAACAATAAACATATGTAAGATTGTAAATATATACGAATTTGGATTGTAGGATAAGCAAGTGAATAAAATATCTATGTACACAAAGTACATTAGCATTTAATGCTTTTCATCCTAGCACCAAAACAAGGTCTGTTCGATAATACTTTCAGCCCCAAAGAAGATAAAATCTCTGAATTGTTGTACCTGGTCAATAAACAATTCTTTTCACTTGTTTTATTTATCAACCTTGCCTCGTTTCATTTCGTATACGAAAGCCAAGCAACTCCAGTTCTATAAGTTTAAACAAATACAAACCTAAGGAAAGAAAGAATGGAAAAAATATACAAACCTGAAAACAACTAGAAGGCCAAACATTTCAGTTTCAAGATTTCCAGATCAAATTCATGTTCATGTTTCAAGCTAGTTCAAAGCCATCTCGAAGCTTTCTGGAATCAACAACAAAAATGTATGCAAGTTTCAAGCTTTCCTCTTTTCAAACAAAAAGATCAAGCTTTCTGTTTTTAAGCCTAGTGAGTGAACTTTTAAACTAAACTTAAATAATCTGGAAGTCTTGATGTTTGTTTATATGTATGTGTATGTGTAGTGCTTGTGAATTTATGTAAGTATGCATATATATAGTTTTAAAACATCCCAGATCTTAGTTTCAGGCTTCTGCTTTAAACTGTAACATGAGACACCCTTTTGTATTGCTATATATATGAAATATGGTTGAAGTAACTTGTAATGTAAGTTGAAATGAGTTGGTATGATGGTTTGTAGGACTCTGGAAACTTGCGTGAATGTTTGGTTATTCACAGTGTTCATCTCTGTTTAAACTCCAGAGATTTAAAACTTAGTTATAACCTCAATTTCTTCTCACTCAAATTTCTTTTAGGCTTAAGTAGTTAAAACAAAGTTGTTGTTTTAAAACTTAACTAGGCTTTAAAAACATTTGCAATAATTTTAGATAGAAGACATTGTCTGGAAAAAGTGAATATACAGAGCAACTTGAAAATGTTAAAGATCAAATCTTGTAATTTGTTGATTTAAATATATATCTGGAATTGTATACAAAAGATAGGATTTTTAAGATCGAGTTTACAATTTTTAACGTAATATTGAATGTATTGTTTGGAAATGTCTGGAAATCGAGTTTTTTGGTTTCTCTGGTGATCTAGTCGAACGGGGAAGTTGTGGTTCCTCCTGGAGGTGGAAGAACGATCATGGTTATCGGCAGAAATGTCTGACGATGGATCATGATAGTGGGGTAGCGGTGGTTGACACTTGAAGTTAGGAACCCTAGCTTTATTGAGCTAGATGAAGTCGATCACTGTGGACAGAATAGTTGATCGAGTTCGACAAGTTTTTGGGGAAGAGAAGTTGTCGCGTAGGGGAAGTCGACGCCGGAGTTCCAGAACCCACGGTGGTCGGAGGTTGGAAGGCGTGGCGATTTCAGTTGGGTTAGTGAGGACCTGTTAGTTCCAGGCTTTGGGAAGTAGTGCTCGATTTCGATTTTCGGGTGATGGTCGAGATTTGGTGATCGGAGAAGGATGTGGAGCCGATTTCTGATTTGTCTCGATCAATGTTGATGATCGCTGGCGACTGGAGCCACCGTGCATATGCACGGTGCATGTGTGTTCAGGTGGAATTTTGGGGTGGAGGCCGCATCGAGTTTATCTCGAGTAAAATAAGGAAGAGGCTCGAGTTTTTTTCATGTTTGACTCGAAGAATATAGGGGAGGCTCGGGTTGTTTTGTGGTGTTGCCAGTTTAAAGCCTGTAAGGTTTTAAGTTGTGAAATTTTAAAGACAGGGTTTTAAACTAAGTTTAAAACCAAAATGAAAGAGATAGGATTCAAATTTACTTTGTCTCCTAGTTTTAATAAATATAAGTTTTATAAAAAAAGAAATGTTTTACAACTTTATAATATTTAAAGTGTATTTAAAGTGTTTTAAATTTAGCTAACTTAAATTTGTAATTATCTTGAAAAATGAAATGGAAAAGTAGATTCAAAAGTAAAATGTTTCAAAGGCATTTATAAATGAGAATTTGATTATTAATAAGAAAATACTTTACCTTTTAAATAAATGTAGATTTAAAGATTTGTAATTATTAAGTTAATTAAAATAAATAATTAACTAATTTGATTAATTAATGATGGAATTAATTAATTTAGTAATTTAATGTTAAATTAGTTAATTAAGGTTTAAGATAATTAATTTAGGATGAATAAATGGATAATTAAGAATCATTAATTAAATAAGATTTGAATTTTAATGTATGATTATTAATTAATTAAGTAAGCAAGAATTAATTAAGTTATATTGAATACTTAATTAATTAAATAATTAAGGATTTATTTATGAGTTATTAAAGATGAAATTTAATTGTAATTAATAATAAATCTTAATTTAATTACTTTAGAAAAATAATTAAAGAAGTATAAATAATTAATGAAGATTATTAACTTGGATGATTAAATAATAGATTAACATAATTAATTTAATAATTAATTAGATTTATTAATTTAAGATAATCAGTTGTGAATTATTTAAGTGTAATTTACTTATGAAAGTAATTGAGGAATTCATTTATCATTGTAATTAATTAAGTCTAATATGAATTGTTTAAGTTAATTAATTTAGTTTAATTAATTTAAATAACCATTTGACGATGTAATAAGTAAATTTACTTAAGGAAGTAATTAATTATGAATGATTTTAAAAATGAAAGTAATTTGGGTATAATTACTTTGTATAAATTAATCAAGGGATCAATTAGAGAATAATTAATTATGGAGTAATTAAATTATTTATTTAAGTAATTAAGGTAGTTAATTACTGAATGGAGTTAAATCAAGGTGATTAACAGTTTGGTTTAAATGGAAGATAAATTGCTAAATGAAATAGAGGTAATTAGAGATCATTAATTATTATAATTAATGATGTAATTTAAATGGATTTATTTTGAAATAATTAATAAAGGAAGGAATTCATTAATGTAAATAAATTAAGAAGTAATGTAATTAATTTTAAAGGTTACATTCTATATTTGGTATAAGATAATAAATTTGTAAAATATAAAAAGGTAATTAATCAAGAATTATTAATTAAGATGGAAGTAGAGATTGATTAATTAATTGACTTGTAATTAGTCAATGGTTATGTAAGCAAGATTAATATTGATGAAGTAATTAATTTAATTTACTTTAAATTAATTAGAGATTTGTAATTAGTTTAATTCATTTTAAATTGATTATAAATGGTGTGATTATTAATCCTTGTTTATATATGATGGATGATATTGATTTCCTTGATTGATTGTGATCTCAGGTATGAGATGAGTGATATCTATGGTTATATGGATGTTGTTGTAAAGTATGATAATATAGATTATCTGTTTGAGATGATAATATCGATTATCTATTTATGATGATGATGTGATTATCCATTGTTATATTGTGATTTATCTATCTCTGTGTATATAGATAATTGAATTAAACTGTTTTAACTTTAAAACAACTTGGCCTTAAAAGACACGGTTTGGATTTGATGAGACCGGGATCGGGTTTTCCAGATTTGGATATCCGAAAACCACATCGATCCAAATTAACGATAGGTCGTGAATCTCAAGTGAAGACGAAGATTCAGAGTGCAAGGGTTATTGTCGTTAACTCTGAGGGTGATTCCAAAATGAGTGTAACGAGATAATGCCTTCGGTTTCGTTCGAACCTGGAACGAACTTGTATGGATTGAATGCTTTCAGAACATCGTCAGGTGGACGATGAGCATTCTAAGAGATGTGTTCTCTAAAGGTAATCGTAGCCTCAAGCCTCATCAACCGGGAATGGCTAAAACAGGGGAGGTGCAGCAAGGTTAGTGGGTAGCACCCAAGTAGGATGAGATTTCCCCTATCTAGATGTCCCTTATTTTCGGCTTTGTGTGCGGTTGATCATGACAACCGTGGGGTGTCTTGTCCGGGAATTATCCAGTAAGGGATGTTCCGGCCTTGTGTTGCAGGGGGTCGGGAGTGATCCTCGGTACGGTGATCTAGGCCACGTACTGTGACGGGCGGTACCCCGGTAGCCCTGCCATTGTATGGAATCTAAAATCCAATAAGTACCTTCGGTTTTGATTGTATTACCCACGTTGTGGCTAGTATGCTGGAATTTAATCATGTAACAATTTCAGCTATTTCTTATTTATTTGAAAACCCTAGACACTATTATAATATCACTGGATTTCCTATAGAACTGTTTTGGTTAGCGTAAGGTAAAAACTTTTCCATGTTTATGTGTGGGAAGTCTTACGTGATACCTTTTCTTTCGAAATGATTTTTAAAGTTAAACAACTTTAACCGTTTACTCATACTAGACCCATGTCTGACCCGGAGTTTATTTCTGTTTTTCATAAACTCTCGGGTACCCAAATTTTTACGGGTAGCCAAGGGATTCAGGTTAGCTTTGACGAATACTGGAGGAACAATGGAGCAGGAGGCTTCAGCGTATAGATATATATATTGGTTCCGCTGTGTTAGTGTTTATCTGTATTTTCGCTGTGTTGTATCTCTGTGATGTGTGAGTTGTATTAACTAGACAGGTGTTTATAACTGTCTAGTATGTGTTGTATATTCTATGTAACTCTGATGTATATGATACTATGTATTGATTTATGTGATATATTATATTTTATTCGTTCCGCTGTTGAGATTCTGATGTTGTTTCTTCTTCTTCTCTATCTTTTCTACTTCCTCACCTCTTTCTTTCTTTAAAACGATACGTCTTCCTGGGCGTAGGAAGTCAGGTCGTTACAGTTGGTATCAGAGCATTAGGCTGAGTGAATACCTAGGCTCTGGAGTGGTGTCTATCCTGAGAGAGCGTACTTGTAATTTTTATCTATATATATATATTTATCTATTTCTACCTATTTGTTGGGTTACCCGTTCGGGTTTTCCAATATAAGTTATAAAGGTAGATAGGGTAGTGGTGTGTGTAACACGACTACCAACGGTTGGAGTTTGTTGAGATTGGATGTGTATCTACCGAGACGGTATTGGGTCTACAGTCTTTCTCGAGTGAGCTTTGTTGATGTAAGGATTTCATCGATCTCTGAAGGAAACCTGTAAAGGTTCGGAGTCCATCTTTGAGTAGAGTTTGGATCTGTCTGTTGGACATGAGCAAGTGATGGTATCTTGATACCTCAAGGATTAGTAGTTGTGTGATGAGACACAGTGACTATGGATGTTACCGGAGATGTTTCTTTGGAACGAGTTTTAAAGAAGTGTGTCTGCTTCGGTGATGTGGCTGAGTGCAGCAGGATGTTTCTGTTTGGTTTGTGGTTCGAGTTTCTCGAAGAGCTTCTGGATTTGAAGTCTTTGGGCATTGGTGTTAGCAGTGTAGCTCGGAGTGTTCTGTATGTTGGCAAGGAAGCTTTCTAGCTTAGCAGTGGAGTGCAGAAGCAGCAAAGTGGTTCCATTTCTTCGATGGGTTGGCTAGATAAGCATCAGCTGTTCTGTTGGTAAAGAGAGAACAGTTTTCTTTGGAATCAGGATGAGTTGATCGCAAAAGTGACCTGCGATAGTCTGAGTGTTCTCTTGTGTGTCAGAGATTTTTCTGGATATCTTCAGGGAGTCAGAGTTTTGTTAGCATCTGGAGATTGAGTTTGGTATCGATTGGATTCCAGAAGTGATACCGATGGTTCGGCTTAGTAGTAGGATGGTTTTGGAGAAAGTTTAGTGAAGCAGCTCAGGTTTTGGGAGGAACTTCTAAGTTTTATTTTTGGATCTGTTGAACCATATTTTTGGAAAGTGTTTTTCCAGTCTTTGCTTGTGTTCGTCATCAGCATTTTCATCTGTTCAGTCAGAGTTGCGCAGTGGAAGCATGGTGGCAGCTGTTTTAGAGTGGAAGCAACTGGAAGTTGCAGTGGTTTGGATTAGAGAGTTTCTACAGGGAATTTTTTAGGATCTTAAGGCCAGTTTGGCAAGTGCATCTGTTTTATCTCTCCCGGATGAGAGCAGTGAGATCTGTTTTCTAATTTGGGAGCAGAGTGGAGTTCTGAGTTTGGTTGATCTTGGAAAGATCATTTTGTTTGATTGTTTTGGTTCGGTATTGTTCTAGGGGCATCAGCGAAGGATAAGCTGATCAGTATGGATGTAGGAGGCCCAAGATCGTCCGAAGAATTTTGTGGATAAGAATCGGAGATTTGATTTTTGGATAAGTGGTTGATCTTCAGGAGTGAATTGCCAGTTTGGATAACTGGGATTCGATGTGTTTTCACGTATCTCTAAGGGAGTACGTGCATGAGTTATCTCTGGTCGTAGAGCCAGCAGTTCAGGGAGTTTGGATATTGAGTCAGACTTGTCTGTAGTCTGATATCCTATCTTGTTTTGTAGATCTAGATGTGCGTAGCTTAGTAGTATAGTATTGTTTGGATTCTATAGAGTGAGTAACCCGGTATTTATACTCGGGGAAACTCGAGAAAATTCTATCCAGTATTTTGTCTGGATAGTTAGATTTGTTTGTTTGGATGTTTGTTTGCTATGGTTGTTAACATATATTGATGATATATGTTTGTTTTAAAATTAAATCATTAATGAGATTATTAAATTACCTTTGTTTTAAATTTCGAGGACGAAATCTTATAAGGGGGGAGGAATGTGATATCACGGAATTTTGAGCAATATCAAATTTAATCATCTATATTAAATATTAAATTGATATGATGATAATTGTTAATGAGATATGAATTGACTTGATAATTTTCTTTTAAATGAATATTTAACTGATAAATTATCTTTTAAAAGATGATAAATTGTTTTCTATTTATTTATATATATATATATGTATATATTGTAAATAGTTAAAGTCTATTTTAAATTTTTAATAAATAAGAATATGTTTTCAAACTCTAATCTTTTTGGTAATTTGGAAATTTGTTTTAATTCAATATTTAATAAATAATCATATAGCTTTAATATACTTAAGATTTAAGTTAAAATTGTTTAAAATGATTTTTAACTTAAATTTAAAGTAAACAAAAGGTTGTTGTTCTTTTTTTAGAGTATAGCTTAATAAAAATTAGTGATAAATTCTTTTAAAGTAATAATGAGCTTTATTTATAATATGATGTCTATACAAGTAGATTTTTATTATAAATGAAAATTGTTATGCATATTTTAAAAGAAACTATGGTTTTAAAGTTATATAAATCTCTCAACAAAATAATGTATATAGATAATAAAATATACTTTATAAATATTTAAAGTAAGTATAAATAAAATAGTAATAGGTAATTAATTATTTGATAGTTGATTTTTTAAAATAAAATAATACACTTATGTTAGAGATAGAAATAATTATACAAGCTAACAATAACAATAACCATAACCACATTTAAACTAAAACCTAAGTAAACTATCATATACTCTATAACAAAATACATTTGCAGGCAAGGAAACATCTCAATATATACGAATAAATAGGGTAAGTATGCTAAGCTTCTAGTCAACAAACAATAAACATATGTAAGATTGTAAGTATATACGAATTTGGATTGTAGGATAAGCAAGTGAATAAAATATCTATGTACACAAAGTACATTAGCATTTAATGCTTTTCATCCTAGCACCAAAACAAGGTCTGTTCGACAATACTTTCAGCCCCAAAGAAGATAAAATCTCTGAATTGTTGTACCTGGTCAATAAACAATTCTTTTCACTTGTTTTATTTATCAACCTTGCCTCGTTTCATTTCGTATACGAAAGCCAAGCAACTCCAGTTCTATAAGTTTAAACAAATACAAACCTAAGGAAAGAAAGAATGGAAAAAATATACAAACCTGAAAACAACTAGAAGGCCAAACATTTCAGTTTCAAGATTTCCAGATCAAATTCATGTTCATGTTTCAAGCTAGTTCAAAGCCATCTCGAAGCTTTCTGGAATCAACAACAAAAATGTATGCAAATTTCAAGCTTTCCACTTTTCAAACAAAAAGATCAAGCTTTCTGTTTTTAAGCCTGGTGAGTAAACTTTTAAACTAAATTTAAATAATCTGGAAGTCTTGATGTTTGTTTATATGTATGTGTATGTGCAGTGCTTGTGAATTTATGTAAGTATGCATATATGTAGTTTTAAAACATCCCAGATCTTAGTTTCAGGCCTCTGCTTTAAACTGTAACATGAGACACCCTTTTGTTTTGCTATATATATGACATATGGTTGAAGTAACTTGTAATGTAAGTTGAAATGAGTTGGTATGATGGTTTGTAGGACTCTGGAAACTTGCGTGAATGTTTGGTTATTCACAGTGTTCATCTCTGTTTAAACTCCAGAGATTTAAAACTTAGTTATAACCTCAATTTCTTCTCACTCAAATTTCTTTTAGGCTTAAGTAGTTAAACCAAAGTTGTTGTTTTAAAACTTAACTAGGCTTTAGAAACATTTGCAATAATTTTAGATAGAAGACATTGTCTGGAAAAAGTGAATATACATAGCAACTTGAAAATGTTAAAGATCAAATCTTGTAATTTGTTGATTTAAATATATATCTGGAATTGTATACAAAAGATAGGATTTTTAAGATCGAGTTTACAATTTTTAACGTAATATTGAATGTATTGTTTGGGAATGTCTGGAAATCGAGTTTTTGGGTTTCTCTGGTGATCTAGTCGAACTGGGAAGTTGTGGTTCCTCCTGGAGGTGGAAGAACGATCGGGGTTATCGGCAAAAATGTCTGACGATGGATCATGATAGTGGGGTAGCGGTGGTTGACACTTGAAGTTAGGAACCCTAGTTTTATTGAGCTAGATGAAGTCGATCACTGTGGCCAGAATAGTTGATCGAGTTCGACAAGTTTTTGGGGAAGAGAAGTTGTCGCGTAGGGGAAGTCGACGTCGGAGTTCCAGAACCCACGGTGGTCGGAGGTTGGAAGGCGTGGCGATTTCAGTTGGGTTGTTGAGGACCTGTTAGTTCCAGGCTTTGGGAAGTAGTGCTCGATTTCGATTTTCGGGTGATGGTCAAGATTTGGTGATCGGAGAAGGATGTGGAGCCGATTTCTGATTTGTCTCGATCAACGTTGATGATCGCTGGCGACTGGAGCCACCGTGCATATGCATGGTGCATGTGTGTTCAGGTGGAATTTTGGGGTGGAGGCCGCTTCGAGTTTATCTCGAGTAAAATAAGGAAGGGGCCCGAGTTTTTTTCATGTTTGACTCGAAGAATATTGGGGAGGCTCGGGTTGTTTTGTGGTGTTGCCAGTTTAAAGCCTGTAAGGTTTTAAGTTGTGAAATTTTAAAGACAGGGTTTTAAACTAAGTTTAAAACCAAAATGAAAGAGATAGGATTCAAATTTACTTTGTCTCCTAGTTTTAATAAATATAAGTTTTATAAAAAAAGAAATGTTTTACAACTTTATAATATTTAAAGTGTATTTAAATTGTTTTAAATTTAGCTAAGTTAAATTTGTAATTATCTTGAAAAATGAAATGGAAAAGTAGATTCAAAAGTAAAATGTTTCAAAGGCATTTATAAATGAGAATTTGATTATTAATAAGAAAATGCTTTACCTTTTAAATAAATATAGATTTAAAGATTTGTAATTATTAAGTTAATTAAAATAAATAATTAACTAATTTGATTAATTAATGATGGAATTAATTAATTTAGTAATTTAAAGTTAAATTAGTTAATTAAGGTTTCAGATAATTAATTTAGGATGAATAAATGGATAATTAAGAATCATTAATTAAATAAGATTTGAATTTTAATGTATGATTATTAATTAATTAAGTAAGCAAGAATTAATTAAGTTATATTGAATACTTAATTAATTAAATAATTAAGGATTTATTTATGAGTTATTAAAGATGAAATTTAATTGTAATTAATAATAAATCTTAATTTAATTACTTTAGAAAAATAATTAAAGAAGTATAAATAATTAATGAAGATGATTAACTTGGATGATTAAATAATAGATTAACATAATTAATTTAATAATTAATTAGATTTATTAATTTAAGATAATCAGTTGTGAATTATTTAAGTGTAATTTACTTATGAAAGTAATTGAGGAATTCATTTATCATTGTAATTAATTAAGTCTAATATGAATTGTTTAAGTTAATTAATTTAGTTTAATTAATTTAAATAACCATTTGATGATGTAATAAGTAAATTTACTTAAGGAAGTAATTAATTATGAATGATTTTAAAAATGAAAGTAATTAGGGTATAATTACGTATAAATTAATCAAGGGATCAATTAGAGAATAATTAATTATGGAGTAATTAAATTATTTATTTAAGTAATTAAGGTAGTAATTACTGAATGGAGTTAAATCAAGGTGATTAACAGTTTGGTTTAAATGGAAGATAAATTGCTAAATGAAATAGAGGTAATTAGAGATCATTAATTATTATAATTAATGATGTAATTTAAATGGATTTATTTTGAAATAATTAATAAAGGAAGGAATTCATTAATGTAAATGAATTAAGAAGTAATGTAATTAATTTTAAAGGTTACATTCTATATTTGGTATAAGATAATAAATTTGTAAAATATAAAAAGGTAATTAATCAAGAATAATTAATTAAGATGGAAGTAGAGATTGATTAATTAATTGACTTGTAATTAGTCAATGGTTATGTAAGCAAGATTAATATTGATGAAGTAATTAATTTAATTTACTTTAAATTAATTAGAGATTTGTAATTAGTTTAATTCATTTTAAATTGATTATAAATGGTGTGATTATTAATCCTTGTTTATATATGATGGATGATATTGATTTCCTTGATTGATTGTGATCTCAGGTATGAGATGAGTGATATCTATGGTTATATGGATGTTGTTGTAAAGTATGATAATATAGATTATCTGTTTGAGATGATAATATCGATTATCTGTTTATGATGATGATGTGATTATCCATTGTTATATTGTGATTTATCTATCTCTGTGTATATAGATAATTGAATTAAACTGTTTTAACTTTAAAACAACTTGGCCTTAAAAGACACGGTTTGGATTTGATGAGACCGGGATCGGGTTTTCCAGATTTGGATATCCGAAAACCACATCGATCCAAATTAACGATAGGTCGTGAATCTCAAGTGAAGACGAAGATTCAGAGTGCAAGGGTTATTGTCGTTAACTCTGAGGGTGATTCCAAAATGAGTGTAACGAGATAATGCCTTCGGTTTCGTTCGAACCTGGAACGAACTTGTATGGATTGAATGCTTTCAGAACATCGTCAGGTGGACGATGAGCATTCTAAGAGATGTGTTCTCTAAAGGTAATCGTAGCCTCAACCCTCATCAACCGGGAATGGCTAAAACAGGGGAGGTGCAGCAAGGTTAGTGGGTAGCACCCAAGTAGGACGAGATTTCCCCTGTCTAGATGTCCCTTATTTTTGACTTTGTGTGCGGTTGATCATGACAACCGTGGGGTGTCTTGTCCGGGAATTATCCAGTAAGGGATGTTCCGGCCTTGTGTTGCAGGGGGTCGGGAGTGATCCTCGGTACGGTGATCTAGGCCACGTACTGTGACGGGCGGTACCCCGGTAGCCCTGCCATTGTATGGAATCCAAAATCCAATAAGTGCCTTCGGTTTTGATTGTATTACCCACGTTGTGGCTAGTATGCTGGAATTTAATCATGTAACAATTTCAGCTATTTCTTATTTATTTGAAAACCCTAGACACTATTATAATATCACTGGATTTCCTATTGAACTGTTTTGGTTAGCGTAAGGTAAAAACTTTTCCATGTTTATGTGTGGGAAGTCTTACGTGATACCTTTTCTTTCAAATGATTTTTAAAGTTAAACAACTTTAACCGTTTACTCATACCAGACCCATGTCTGATCCGGAGTTTATTTCTGTTTTTCATAAACTCTCGGGTACCCAAATTTTTACGGGTAGCCAAGGGATTCAGGTTAGCTTTGACGAATACTGGAGGAACAATGGAGCAGGAGGCTTCAGCGTATAGATATATATATTGGTTCCGCTGTGTTAGTGTTTATCTGTATTTCCGCTGTGTTGTATCTCTGTGATGTGTGAGTTGTATTAACTAGACAGGTGTTTATAACTGTCTAGTATGTGTTGTATATTCTGTGTAACTCTGATGTATATGATACTATGTATTGATTTATGTGATATATTATATTTTATTCGTTCCGCTGTTGAGATTCTGATGTTGTTTCTTCTTCTTCTCTATCTTTTCTACTTTCTCACCTCTTTCTTTCTTTAAAACGATACGTCTTCCTGGGCGTAGGAAGTAGGGTTGTTACAGTTGGTATCAGAGCATTAGGTTGAGTGAATACCTAGGCTCTGGAGTGGTGTCTATCCTGAGAGAGCGTACTTGTAATTTTTATCTATATATATATATATTTATCTATTTCTACCTATTTGTTGGGTTACCCATTCGGGTTTTCCAATATAAGTTATAAAGGTAGATAGGGTAGTGGTGTGTGTAACACGACTACCAACGGTTGGAGTTTGTTGAGATTGGATGTGTACTACCGAGACGGTATTGGGTCTACAGTATTTCTCGAGTGAGCTTTGTTGATGTAAGGATTTCATCGATCTCTGAAGGAAACCTGTAAAGGTTCGGAGTCCATCTTTGAGTAGAGTTTGGATCTGTCTGTTGGACAAGAGCAAGTGATGGTATCTTGATACCTCAAGGATTAGTAGCTGTGTGATGAGACACAGTGACTATGGATGTTACTGGAGATGTTTCTTTGGAACGAGTTTTAAAGAAGTGTGTCTGCTTCGGTGATGTGGCTGAGTGCAGCAGGATGTTTCTGTTTGGTTTGTAGTTCGAGTTTCTCGAAGAGCTTCTGGATTTGAAGTCTTTGGGCATTGGTTTTAGCAGTGTAGCTCGGAGTGTTCTGTATGTTGGCAAGGAAGCTTTCTAGCTTAGCAGTGGAGTGCAGAAGCAGCAAAGTGGTTCCGTTTCTTCGATGGGTTGGCTAGATAAGCATCAGTTGTTCTGTTGGTAATGAGAGAACAGTTTTCTTTGGAATCAGGCTGAGTTGATCGCAAAAGTGACTTGCGATAGTCTGAGTGTACTCTTGTGTGTCAGAGATTTTTCTGGATATCTTCAGGGAGTCAGAGTTTTGTTAGCATCTGGAGATTGAGTTTGGTATCGACTGGATTCCAGAAGTGATACCGATGGTTCGACTTAGTAGTAGGATGGTTTTGGAGAAAGTTTAGTGAAGCAGCTCAGGTTTTGGGAGGAACTTCTGAGTTTTATTTTTGGATCTGTTGAACCATATTTTTGGAAAGTGCTTTTCCAGTCTTTGCTTGTGTTCGTCATCAGCATTTTCATCCGTTCAGTCAGAGTTGCGCAGTGGAAGCATGGTGGCAGCTGTTTTAGAGTGGAAGCAACTAGAAGTTGCAGTGGTTTGGATTAGAGAGTTTCTACAGGGAATTTTTCAGGATCTTAAGGCCAGTTTGGCAAGTGCATCTGTTTTATCTCTCCCGGATGAGAGCAGTGAGATATGTTTTCTGATTTTGGAGCAGAGTGGAGTTCTGAGTTTGGTTGATCTTGGAAAGATCATTTTGTTTGATTGTTTTGGTTCGGTATTGTTCTAGGGGCATCAGCGAAGGATAAGCTGATCAGTATGGATGTAGGAGGCCCAGGATCGTCCGAAGAATTTTGTGGATAAGAATCGGAGATTTGATTTTTGGATAAGTGGTTGATCTTTAGGAGTGAATTGCCAGTTTGGATAACTGGGATTCGATGTGTTTTCACGTATCTCTGAGGGAGTACGTGTATGAGTTATCTCTGGTCGTAGAGCCAGAAGTTCAGGGAGTTTGGATATTGAGTCAGACTTGTCTGTAGTCTGATATCCTATCTTGTTTTGTAGATCTAGATGTGCGTAGCTTAGTAGTATAGTATTGTTTGGATTCTATAGAGTGAGTAACCCGGTATTTATACTCGGGGAAACTCGAGGAAATTCTATCCAGTATTTTGTCTGGATAGTTAGATTTGTTTGTTTGGATGTTTGATTGCTATGGTTGTTAACATATATTAATGATATATGTTTGTTTTAAAATTAAATCATTAATGAGATTATTAAATTACCTTTGTTTTAAATTTCGAGGACGAAAATCTTATAAGGGGGGAGGAATGTGATATCCCGGAATTTTGAGCAATATCAAATTTAATCATCTATATTAAATATTAAATTGATATGATGATAATTTTTAATGAGATATGAATTGACTTGATAATTTTCTTTTAAATGAATATTTAACTGATAAATTATCTTTTAAAAGCTGATAAATTGTTTTCTATTTATTTATATATATATATATATATATATATCTGTATATATTGTAAATAGTTAAAGTCTATTTTAAATTTTTAATAAATAAGAATATGTTTTCAAACTCTAATCTTTTTGGTAATTTGGAAATTTGTTTTAATTCAATATTTAATAAATAATCATATAGCTTTAATATACTTAAGATTTAAGTTAAAATTGTTTAAAATGATTTTTAACTTAAATTTAAAGTAAACAAAAGGTTGTTGTTCTTTTTTTAGAGTATAGCTTAATAAAAATTAGTGATAAAGTGATAAATTCTTTTAAAGTAATAATGAGCTTTATTTATAATATGATGTCTATACAAGTAGATTTTTATTATAAATGAAAATTGTTATACATATTTTAAAAGAAACTATGGTTTTAAAGTTATATAAATCTCTCAACAAAATAATGTATATAGATAATAAAATATACTTTATAAATATTTAAAGTAAGTATAAATAAAATAGTAATAGGTAATTAATTATTTGATAGTTGAGTTTTTAAAATAAAATAATACACTTATGTTAGAGATAGAAATAATTATACAAGCTAACAATATCAATAACCATAACCACATTTAAACTAAAACCTAAGTAAAATATCATATACTCTATAACAAAATACATTTGCAGGCAAAGAAACATCTTAATATATACGAATAAATAGGGTAAGTATGCTAAGCTTCTAGTCAACAAACAATAAACATATGTAAGATTGTAAGTATATACGAATTTGGATTGTTGGATAAGCAAGTGAATAAAATATCTATGTACACAAAGTACATTAGCATTTAATGCTTTTCATCCTAGCACCAAAACAAGGTCTGTTCGACAATACTTTCAGCCCCAAAGAAGATAAAATCTCTGAATTGTTGTACCTGGTCAATAAACAATTCTTTTCACTTGTTTTATTTATCAACCTTGCCTCGTTTCATTTCGTATACGAAAGCCAAGCAACTCCAGTTCTATAAGTTTAAACAAATACAAACCTAAGGAAAGAAAGAATGGAAAAAATATACAAACCTGAAAACAACTAGAAGGCCAAACATTTCAGTTTCAAGATTTCCAGATCAAATTCATGTTCATGTTTCAAGCTAGTTCAAAGCCATCTCGAAGCTTTCTGGAATCAACAACAAAAATGTATGCAAGTTTCAAGCTTTCCTCTTTTCAAACAAAAAGATCAAGCTTTCTGTTTTTAAGCCTGGTGAGTAAACTTTTAAACTAAACTTAAATAATCTGGAAGTCTTGATGTTTGTTTATATGTATGTGTATGTGCAGTGCTTGTGAATTTATGTAAGTATGCATATATGTAGTTTTAAAACATCCCAGATCTTAGTTTCAGGCCTCTGCTTTAAACTGTAACATGAGACACCCTTTTGTTTTGCTATATATATGACATATGGTTGAAGTAACTTGTAATGTAAGTTGAAATGAGTTGGTATGATGGTTTGTAGGACTCTGGAAACTTGCGTGAATGTTTGGTTATTCACAGTGTTCATCTCTGTTTAAACACCAGAGATTTAAAACTTAGTTATAACCTCAATTTCTTCTCACTCAAATTTCTTTTAGGCTTAAGTAGTTAAAACAAAGTTGTTGTTTTAAAACTTAACTAGGCTTTAAAAACATTTGCAATAATTTTAGATAGAAGACATTGTCTGGAAAAAGTGAATATACATAGCAACTTGAAAATGTTAAAGATCAAATCTTGTAATTTGTTGATTTAAATATATATCTGGAATTGTATACAAAAGATATGATTTTTAAGATCGAGTTTACAATTTTTAACGTAATATTGAATGTATTGTTTGGGAATGTCTGGAAATCGAGTTTTTGGGTTTCTCTGGTGATCTAGTCGAACTGGGAAGTTGTGGTTCCTCCTGGAGGTGGAAGAACGATCGGGGTTATCGGCAAAAATGTCTGACGATGGATCATGATAGTGGGGTAGCGGTGGTTGACACTTGAAGTTAGGAACCCTAGTTTTATTGAGCTAGATGAAGTCGATCACTGTGGCCAGAATAATTGATCGAGTTCGACAAGTTTTTGGGGAAGAGAAGTTGTCGCGTAGGGGAAGTCGACGCCGGAGTTCCAGAACCCACAGTGGTCGGAGGTTGGAAGGCGTGGCGATTTCAGTTGGGTTGGTGAGGACCTGTTAGTTCCAGGCTTTGGGAAGTAGTGCTCGATTTTGATTTTCGGGTGATGGTCGAGATTTGGTGATCGGAGAAGGATGTGGAGCCGATTTCTGATTTGTCCCGATAGGTGGAATTTTGGGGTGGAGGCCGCTTCGAGTTTATCTCGAGTAAAATAAGGAAGGGGCCCGAGTTTTTTTTCATGTTTGACTCGATGAATATAGGGGAGGCTCGGGTTGTTTTGTGGTGTTGCCAGTTTAAAGCCTGTAAGGTTTTAAGTTGTGAAATTTTAAAGACAGGGTTTTAAACTAAGTTTAAAACCAAAATGAAAGAGATAGGATTCAAATTTACTTTGTCTCCTAATTTTAATAAATATAAGTTTTATAAAAAAAGAAATGTTTTACAACTTTATAATATTTAAAGTGTATTTAAAGTGTTTTAAATTTAGCTAAGTTAAATTTGTAATTATCTTGAAAAATGAAATGGAAAAGTAGATTCAAAAGTAAAATGTTTCAAAGGCATATATAAATGAGAATTTGATTAATAATAAGAAAATTCTTTACCTTTTAAATAAATGTAGATTTAAAGATTTGTAATTATTAAGTTAATTAAAATAAATAATATTGATTAATTAATGATGGAATTAATTAATTTAGTAATTTAAAGTTAAATTAGTTAATTAAGGTTTAAGATAATTAATTTAGGATGAATAAATGGATAATTAAGAATCATTAATTAAATAAGATTTGAATTTTAATGTATGATTATTAATTAATTAAGTAAGCAAGAATTATTGAAGTTATATTGAATACTTAATTAATTAAATAATTAAGGATTTATTTATGAGTTATTAAAGATGAAATTTAATTGTAATTAATAATAAATCTTAATTTAATTACTTTAGAAAAATAATTAAAGAAGTATAAATAATTAATGAAGATGATTAACTTGGATGATTAAATAATAGATTAACATAATTAATTTAATAATTAATTAGATTTATTAATTTAAGATAATCAGTTGTGAATTATTTAAGTGTAATTTACTTATGAAAGTAATTGAGGAATTCATTTATCATTGTAAATAATTAAGTCTAATATGAATTGTTTAAGTTAATTAATTTAGTTTAATTAATTTAAATAACCATTTGATGATGTAATAAGTAAATTTACTTAAGGAAGTAATTAATTATGAATGATTTTAAAAATGAAAGTAATTTGGGTATAATTACTTTGTATAAATTAATCAAGGGATCAATTAGAGAATAATTAATTATGGAGTAATTAAATTATTTATTTAAGTAATTAAGGTAGTTAATTACTGAATGGAGTTAAATCAAGGTGATTAACAGTTTGGTTTAAATGGAAGATAAATTGCTAAATGAAATAGAGGTAATTAGAGATCATTAATTATTATAAATAATGATGTAATTTAAATGGATTTATTTTGAAATAATTAATAAAGGAAGGAATTCATTAATGTAAATAAATTAAGAAGCAATGTAATTAATTTTAAAGGTTACATTCTATATTTGGTATAAGATAATAAATTTGTAAAATATAAAAAGGTAATTAATCAAGAATAATTAATTAAGATGGAAGTAGAGATTGATTAATTAATTGACTTGTAATTAGTCAATGGTTATGTAAGCAAGATTAATATTGATGAAGTAATTAATTTAATTTACTTTAAATTAATTAGAGATTTGTAATTAGTTTAATTCATTTTAAATTGATTATAAATGGTGTGATTATTAATCCTTGTTTATATATGATGGATGATATTGATTTCCTTAATTGATTGTGATCTCAGGTATGAGATGAGTGATATCTATGGTTATATGGATGTTGTTGTAAAGTATGATAATATAGATTATCTGTTTGAGATGATAATATCGATTATCTGTTTATGATGATGATGTGATTATCCATTGTTATATTGTGATTTATCTATCTCTGTGTATATAGATAATTGAATTAAACTGTTTTATCTTTAAAACAACTTGGCCTTAAAAGACACGGTTTGGATTTGATGAGACCGGGATCGGGTTTTCCAGATTTGGATATCCGAAAACCACATCGATCCAAATTAACGATAGGTCGTGAATCTCAAGTGAAGACGAAGATTCAGAGTGCAAGGGTTATTGTCGTTAACTCTGAGGGTGATTCCAAAATGAGTGTAACGAGATAATGCCTTCGGTTTCGTTCAAACCCGGAACGAACTTGTATGGATTGAATGCTTTCAGAACATCTTCAGGTGGACGATGAGCATTCTAAGAGATGTGTTCTCTAAAGGTAATCGTAGCCTCAAGCCTCATCAACCGGGAATGGCTAAAATAGGGGAGGTGCAGCAAGGTTAGTGGGTAGCACCCAAGTAGGACAAGATTTCCCCTGTCTAGATGTCCCTTATTTTCGGCTTTGTGTGCGGTTGATCATGACAACCGTGGGGTGTCTTGTCCGGGAATTATCCAGTAAGGGATGTTCCGGCCTTGTGTTGCAGGGGGTCTGGAGTGATCCTCGGTACGGTGATCTAGGCCACGTACTGTGAAGGGCGGTACCCCGGTAGCCCTGCCATTGTATGGAATCCAAAATCCAATAAGTGCCTTCGGTTTTGATTGTATTACCCACGTTGTGGCTAGTATGCTGGAATTTAATCATGTAACAATTTCAGCTATTTCTTATTTATTTGAAAACCCTAGACACTATTATAATATCACTGGATTTCCTATAGAACTGTTTTGGTTAGCGTAAGGTAAAAACTTTTCCATGTTTATGTGTGGGAAGTCTTACGTGATACCTTTTCTTTCGAAATGATTTTTAAAGTTAAACAACTTTAACCGTTTACTCATACCAGACCCATGTCTGACCCAGAGTTTATTTCTGTTTTTCATAAACTCTCGGGTACCCAAATTTTTACGGGTAGCCAAGGGATTCAGGTTAGCTTTGACGAATACTGGAGGAACAATGGAGCAGGAGGCTTCAGCGTATAGATATATATATTGGTTCCACTGTGTTAGTGTTTATCTGTATTTCTGCTGTGTTGTATCTCTGTGATGTGTGAGTTGTATTAACTAGATAGGTGTTTATAACTGTCTAGTATGTGTTGTATATTCTGTGTAACTCTGATGTATATGATACTATGTATTGATTTATGTGATATATTATATTTTATTCGTTCCGCTGTTGAGATTCTGATGTTGTTTCTTCTTCTTCTATATCTTTTCTACTTTCTCACCTCTTTCTTTCTTTAAAACGATACGTCTTCCTAGGCGTAGGAAGTCGGGTCGTTACAGTTGGTAACAGAGCATTAGGTTGAGTGAATACCTAGGCTCTGGAGTGGTGTCTATCCTGAGAGAGCATACTTGTAATTTTTATCTATATATATATATATTTATCTATTTCTACCTATTTGTTGGGTTACCCGTTCGGGTTTTCCAATATAAGTTATAAAGGTAGATAGGGTAGTGGTGTGTGTAAGACGACTACCAACGGTTGGAGTTTGTTGAGATTGGATGTGTATCTACCGAGACGGTATTGGGTCTACAGTCTTTCTCGAGTGAGCTTTGTTGATATAAGGGTTTCATCGATCTCTGATGGAAACCTGTAAAGGTTCGGAGTCCATCTTTGAGTAGAGTTTGGATCTGTCTGTTGGACAAGAGCAAGTGATGGTATCTTGATACCTCAAGGATTAGTAGCTGTGTGATGAGACACAGTGACTATGGATGTTACTGGAGATGTTTCTTTGGAACGAGTTTTAAAGAAGTGTGTCTGCTTCGGTGATGTGGCTGAGTGCAGCAGGATGTTTCTGTTTGGTTTGTGGTTCGAGTTTCTCGAAGAGCTTCTGGATTTGAAGTCTTTGGGCATTGGTTTTAGCAGTGTAGCTCGGAGTGTTCTGTATGTTGGCAAGGAAGCTTTCTAGCTTAGCAGTGGAGTGCAGAAGCAGCAAAGTGGTTCCGTTTCTTCGATGGGTTGGCTAGATAAGCATCAGTTGTTCTGTTGGTAATGAGAGAACAGTTTTCTTTGGAATCAGGCTGAGTTGATCGCAAAAGTGACTTGCGATAGTCTGAGTGTACTCTTGTGTGTCAGAGATTTTTCTGGATATCTTCAGGGAGTCAGAGTTTTGTTAGCATCTGGAGATTGAGTTTGGTATCGACTGGATTCCAGAAGTGATACCGATGGTTCGGCTTAGTAGTAGGATGGTTTTGGAGAAATTTAGTGAAGCAGCTCAGGTTTTGGGAGGAACTTCTGAGTTTTATTTTTGGATCTGTTGAACCATATTTTTGGAAAGTGCTTTTCCAGTCTTTGCTTGTGTTCGTCATCAGCATTTTCATCTGTTCAGTCAGAGTTGCGCAGTAGAAGCATGGTGGCAGCTGTTTTAGAGTGGAAGCAACTGGAAGTTGCAGTGGTTTGGATTAGAGAGTTTCTACAGGGAATTTTTCAGGATCTTAAGGCCAGTTTTGCAAGTGCATCTGTTTTATCTCTCCCGGATGAGAGTAGTGAGATCTGTTTTCTGATTTTGGAGCAGAGTGGAGTTCTGAGTTTGTTTGATCTTGGAAAGATCATTTTGTTTGATTGTTTTGGTTCGGTATTGTTCTAGGGGCATCAGCGAAGGATAAGCTGATCAGTATGGATGTAGGAGACCCAGGATCGTCCGAAGAATTTTGTGGATAAGAATCGGAGATTTGATTTTTGGATAAGTGGTAGATCTTTAGGAGTGAATTGCCAGTTTGGATAACTGGGATTCGATGTGTTTTCACGTATCTCTGAGGGAGTACGTGTATGAGTTATCTCTGGTCGTAGAGCCAGCAGTTCAGGGAGTTTGGATATTGAGTCAGACTTGTCTGTAGTCTGATATCCTATCTTGTTTTGTAGATCTAGATGTGCGTAGCTTAGTAGTATAGTATTGTTTGGATTCTATAGAGTGAGTAACCCGGTATTTATACTCGGGGAAACTCGAGGAAATTCTATCCAGTATTTTGTCTGGATAGTTAGATTTGTTTGTTTGGATGTTTGATTGCTATGGTTGTTAACATATATTGATGATATATGTTTGTTTAAAAATTAAATCATTAATGAGATTATTAAATTACCTTTGTTTTAAATTTCGAGGACGAAAATCTTATAAGGGGGGAGGAATGTGATATCCCGGAATTTTGAGCAATATCAAATTTAATCATCTATATTAAATATTAAATTGATATGATGATAATTGTTAATGAGATATGAATTGACTTGATAATTTTCTTTTAAATGAATATTTAACTGATAAATTATCTTTTAAAAGCTGATAAATTGTTTTCTATTTATATATATATATATATATCTGTATATATTGTAAATAGTTAAAGTCTATTTTAAATTTTTAATAAATAAGAATATGTTTTCAAACTCTAATCTTTTTGGTAATTTGGAAATTTGTTTTAATTCAATATTTAATAAATAATCATATAGCTTTAATATACTTAAGATTTAAGTTAAAATTGTTTAAAATGATTTTTAACTTAAATTTAAAGTAAACAAAAGGTTGTTGTTCTTTTTTTAGAGTATAGCTTAATAAAAATTAGTGATAAATTCTTTTATAAATTCTTTTAAAGTAATAATGAGCTTTATTTATAATATGATGTCTATACAAGTAGATTTTTATTATAAATGAAAATTGTTATACATATTTTAAAAGAAACTATGGTTTTAAAGTTATATAAATCTCTCAACAAAATAATGTATATAGATAATAAAATATAATTTATAAATATTTAAAGCAAGTATAAATAAAATAGTAATAGGTAATTAATTATTTGATAGTTGAGTTTTTAAAATAAAATAATACACTTATGTTAGAGATAGAAATAATTATACAAGCTAACAATAACAATAACCATAACTACATTTAAACTAAAACCTAAGTAAAATATCATATACTCTATAACAAAATACATTTGCAGGCAAGGAAACATCTCAATATATACGAATAAATAGGGTAAGTATGCTAAGCTTCTAGTCAACAAACAATAAACATATGTAAGATTTTAAGTATATACGAATTTGGATTGTAGGATAAGCAAGTGAATAAAATATCTATGTACACAAAGTACATTAGCATTTAATGCTTTTCATCCTAGCACCAAAACAAGGTCTGTTCGACAATACTTTCAGCCCCAAAGAAGATAAAATCTCTGAATTGTTGTACCTGGTCAATAAACAATTCTTTTCACTTGTTTTATTTATCAACCTTGCCTCGTTTCATTTCGTATACGAAAGCCAAGCAACTCCAGTTCTATAAGTTTAAACAAATACAAACCTAAGGAAAGAAAGAATGGAAAAAATATACAAACCTGAAAACAACTAGAAGGCCAAACATTTCAGTTTCAAGATTTCCAGATCAAATTCATGTTCATGTTTCAAGCTAGTTCAAAGCCATCTCGAAGCTTTCTGGAATCAACAACAAAAATGTATGCAAGTTTCAAGCTTTCCTCTTTTCAAACAAAAAGATCAAGCTTTCTGTTTTTAAGCCTGGTGAGTAAACTTTTAAACTAAACTTAAATAATCTGGAAGTCTTGATGTTTGTTTATATGTATGTGTATGTGCAGTGCTTGTGAATTTATGTAAGTATGCATATATGTAGTTTTAAAACATCCCAGATCTTAGTTTCAGGCCTCTGCTTTAAACTGTAACATGAGACACCCTTTTGTTTTGCTATATATATGACATATGGTTGAAGTAACTTGTAATGTAAGTTGAAATGAGTTGGTATGATGGTTTGTAGGACTCTGGAAACTTGCGTGAATGTTTGGTTATTCACAGTGTTCATCTCTGTTTAAACTCCAGAGATTTAAAACTTAGTTATAACCTCAATTTCTTCTCACTCAAATTTCTTTTAGGCTTAAGTAGTTAAAACAAAGTTGTTGTTTTAAAACTTAACTAGGCTTTAAAAACATTTGCAATAATTTTAGATAGAAGACATTGTTTGGAAAAAGCGAATATACATAGCAACTTGAAAATGTTAAAGATCGAGTTTACAATTTTTAACGTAATATTGAATGTATTGTTTGGGAATGTCTGGAAATCGAGTTTTTGGGTTTCTCTGGTGATCTAGTCGATCTGGGAAGTTGTGGTTCCTCCTGGAGGTGGAAGAACGATCGGGTTTATCGGCAAAAATGTCTGACGATGGATCATGATAGTGGGGTAGCGGTGGTTGACACTTGAAGTTAGGAACCCTAGTTTTATTGAGCTAGATGAAGTCGATCACTGTGGCCAGAATAGTTGATCGAGTTCGACAAGTTTTTGGGGAAGAGAAGTTGTCGCGTAGGGGAAGTCGACGCCGGAGTTCCAGAACCCACGGTGGTCGGAGGTTGGAAGGCGTGGTGATTTCAGTTAGGTTGGTGAGGACCTGTTAGTTCCAGGCTTTGGGAAGTAGTGCTAGATTTCGATTTTCGGGTGATGGTCGAGAATTGGTGATCGGAGATGGATGTGGAGCCGATTTCTGATTTGTCTCGATCAACGTTGATGATCGCTGGCGACTGGAGCCATCGTGCATATGCACGGTGCATGTGTGTTCAGGTGGAATTTTGGGGTGAAGGCCGCTTTGAGTTTACCTCGAGTAAAATAAGGAAGGGGCCCGAGTTTTTTTCATGTTTGACTCGAAGAATATAATGGAGGCTCGGGTTGTTTTGTGGTGTTTCCAGTTTAAAGCCTGTAAGGTTTTAAGTTGTGAAATTTTAAAGACAGGGTTTTAAACTAAGTTTAAAACCAAAATGAAAGAGATAGGATTCAAATTTACTTTGTCTCCTAGTTTTAATAAATATAAGTTTTATAAAAAAAAGAAATGTTTTACAACTTTATAATATTTAAAGTGTATTTAAAGTGTTTTAAATTTAACTAAGTTAAATTTGTAATTATCTTGAAAAATGAAATGGAAAAGTACATTCAAAAGTAAAATGTTTCAAAGGCATTTATAAATGAGAATTTGATTATTAATAAGAAAATGCTTTACCTTTTAAATAAATGTAGATTTAAAGATTTGTAATTATTAAGTTAATTAAAATAAATAATTAACTAATTTGATTAATTAATGATGGAATTAATTAATTTAGTAATTTAAAGTTAAATTAGTTAATTAAGGTTTAAGATAATTAATTTAGGATGAATAAATGGATAATTAAGAATCATTAATTAAATAAGATTTGAATTTTAATGTATGATTATTAATTAATTAAGTAAGCAAGAATTAATTAAGTTATATTGAATACTTAATTAATTAAATAATTAAGGATTTATTTATGAGTTATTAAAGATGAAATTTAATTGTAAGTAATAATAAATCTTAATTTAATTACTTTAGAAAAATAATTTAAGAAGTATAAATAATTAATGAAGATTATTAACTTGGATGATTAAATAATAGATTAACATAATTAATTTAATAATTAATTATATTTATTAATTTAAGATAATCAGTTGTGAATTATTTAAGTGTAATTTACTTATGAAAGTAATTGAGGAATTCATTTATCATTGTAATTAATTAAGTCTAATATGAATTGTTTAAGTTAATTAATTTAGTTTAATTAATTTAAATAACCATTTGATGATGTAATAAGTAAATTTACTTAAGGAAGTAATTAATTATGAATGATTTTAAAAATGAAAGTAATTTGGGTATAATTACTTTGTATAAATTAATCAAGGGATCAATTAGAGAATAATTAATTATGGAGTAATTAAATTATTTATTTAAGTAATTAAGGTAGTTAATTACTGAATGGAGTTAAATCAAGGTGATTAACAGTTTGGTTTAAATGGAAGATAAATTGCTAAATGAAATAGAGGTAATTAGAGATCATTAATTATTATAATTAATGATGTAATTTAAATGGATTTATTTTGAAATAATTAATAAAGGAAGGAATTCATTAATGTGAATAAATTAAGAAGTAATGTAATTAATTTTAAAGGTTACATTCTATATTTGGTATAAGATAATAAATTTGTAAAATATAAAATGTAATTAATCAAGAATAATTAATTAAGATGGAAGTAGAGAATGATTAATTAATTGACTTGTAATTAGTCAATGGTTATGTAAGCAAGATTAATATTGATGAAGTAATTAATTTAATTTACTTTAAATTAATTAGAGATTTGTAATTAGTTTAATTCATTTTAAATTGATTATAAATGGTGTGATTATTAATCCTTGTTTATATATGATGGATGATATTGATTTCCTTGATTGATTGTGATCTCAGGTATGAGATGAGTGATATCTATGGTTATATGGATGTTGTTGTAAAGTATGATAATATAGATTATCTGTTTGAGATGATAATATCGATTATCTGTTTATGATGATGATGTGATTATCCATTGTTATATTGTGATTTATCTATCTCTGTGTATATAGATAATTGAATTAAACTGTTTTAACTTTAAAACAACTTGGCCTTAAAAGACACGGTTTGGATTTGATGAGATCGGGATCGGGTTTTCCAGATTTGGATATCCGAAAACCACATCGATCCAAATTAACGATAGGTCGTGAATCTCAAGTGAAGACGAAGATTCAGAGTGCAAGGGTTATTGTTGTTAACTCTGAGGGTGATTCCAAAATGAGTGTAACGAGATAATGCCTTCGGTTTCGTTCGAACCCGGAATGAACTTGTATGGATTGAATGCTTTCAGAACATCGTCAGGTGGACGATGAGCATTCTAAGAGATGTGTTCTCTAAAGGTAATCGTAGCCTCAAGCCTCATCAACCGGGAATGGCTAAAACAGGGGAGGTGCAGCAAGGTTAGTGGGTAGCACCCAAGTAGGACGAGATTTCCCCTGTCTAGATGTCCCTTATTTTCGGCTTTGTGTGCGGTTGATCATGACAACTGTGGGGTGTCTTGTCCGGGAATTATCCAGTAAGGGATGTTCCGGCCTTGTGTTGCAGGGGGTCGGGAGTGATCCTCGGTACGGTGATCTAGGCCACGTACTGTGACGGGCGGTACCCCGGTAGCCCTGCCATTGTATGGAATCCAAAATCAAAGATTTGTGCCTTCGGTTTTGATTGTATTACCCACGTTGTGGCTAGTATGCTGGAATTTAATCATGTAACAATTTCAGCTATTTCTTATTTATTTGAAAACCCTAGACACTATTATAATATCACTGGATTTCCTATAGAACTGTTTTGGTTAGCGTAAGGTAAAAACTTTTCCATGTTTATGTGTGGGAAGTCTTACGTGATACCTTTTCTTTCGAAATGATTTTTAAAGTTAAACAACTTTAACCGTTTACTCATACCAGACCCATGTTTGACCCGGAGTTTATTTCTGTTTTTCATAAACTCTCGGGTACCCAAATTTTTACGGGTAGCCAAGGGATTCAGGTTAGCTTTGACGAATACTGGAGGTACAATGGAGCAGGAGGCTTCAGCGTATAGATATATATATTGGTTCCGCTGTGTTAGTGTTTATCTGTATTTCCGCTGTGTTGTATCTCTGTGATGTGTGAGTTGTATTAACTAGACAGGTGTTTATAACTGTCTAGTATGTGTTGTATATTCTGTGTAACTCTAATGTATATGATACTATGTATTGATTTATGTGATATATTATATTTTATTCGTTCCGCTGTTGAGATTCTGATGTTGTTTCTTCTTCTTCTCTATCTTTTCTACTTTCTCACCTCTTTCTTTCTTTAAAACGATACGTCTTCCTGGGCATAGGAAGTCGGGTCGTCACAAACACGAACTGCAACAATTATCAAGAGATTCTTTCTTTTGAATCAGAAAAGGATGATTATGAGAGGGCGTTAGCGGAACGTGACGCCAGAATCGAGCAATTAACAAAGGAGATGGACGTTGCACTCTAAGAGAATAAGAGCAATGCCAGCTTGCTGAAGGAACTGAAAGAGGCCCACACAAAAATACAGATCATATTCCAAGACGAAATCAAAAAGGCCCATGTGGATGAGGTTAAGCTGAAAGAGAGGCTTGAAGCCCGTGACGCGATCATTGGAGCTCAGAAGAAAACTATCTTTGATCATAACTAAGTCGTTGAAGATTATAAAATATAATTGCTAATTACGCGGGAATGGCGAAATCCTATGACAAGACCGTTTCTGATCAGACTCAAATGATTGCTTTGCTCCAGAAAAGAGTTGCACAGCTTAATGCTGAGAAGACCCCAGTTGAAGTTGAGAAGGCCACCGTGATAGCGGACTACTTGGAGTTGTAGGATACTTTTGAAAAGAAGATGGAGAAGATGGATGACACCATCTTAAATTTCTATGTTAACTCCTTGCTGTATCTGGGGAGCCTCAGCTATCTGGGTCCCAAATTCTCGCGTACTCTTGTTGTGGTTTAGGAAGAACTTCTGGCCCGTTTTCGGGAGAATGGCGATGTATACACCGAGAAAGAGTTAGAGGATGCCTATTTTTAATGAAGAATCGAAGAAAGCTTTAATAGAGGGTCGGGAGATCATTCGAATTGAGAGGGAACAGAAGGTCGCCGATGCTGATGTGACTACGACTGCTAAAATGCTGCGAGAGCCTTTTATTTCCGGACCTGGCGAATCATCAAAACAACTTCACGTTCAATTAGCTAGCTCAGCCAGTACTGCCTTGTTGTCTTCCCTTCCAGCAGCTGTCTCAAAAGCCTCGGTTGGTCCCGGAAGTTCTCCAAAGATTGTACATCCATCTAAAGAAGGAGAAGGTGGGGAGTATGAGGTTGAAATTCTCAACCATTCTTCTGATGCAGGTAACCTTCTTGTTTCCTCCGTGTTTAATGATTTCTAGCTCATGCCGCAAGAACAAGACAAACTGAATGCTTTCATTTTTTATCTTATAGGTCCATTTTCTTTACCTACCAACCTACCAATTTCTTCAGTCCTTAGGCTTGTTGCTATTTCTACTGCCTCGATGCTTATTTTCATAGTCGCTTCGATTGCTGCACCTATGTGTGGCTCACAACCAGGGTCGGAATTCGAGAAGATTGCTGCATTGCATGGTTTGGATGACTCTTCCGTATCTTTGGAGGGTGAATTCACAGCAGCTGAAGCTCAAGAGCAGGAAGACCAGACTGGCCAGCTAAATAAAACCGAACAGCAGATGGTGGCCGTTAAGAAGGAAAAGATCGAGGAGAGAAAATCTTCAAGGAGCTCCCGCAAGTCCCAAAAACACAGGACTAAAGGGGAGTCTTTTGAGAAGGTCAAATAACAGGGAGGAGATGCTGGCATAAAGGAAATAGTTGATATTTGCGACACAACTCCCGGCAGGGATTCTGAAAGGAAGAAGAAACTTTCGACCAAAGGTGGGAAGGGGAGCAGTGGATAGAAACATTGATAGACTCGAGTAGCAGTGGAGCCAGATTTTAGGGCATTCTGATTTGTTTGATACGTGTTTTGTACAAGTGCAGAGTCTGCACTAATTTCTATTGTCGTTGTAGCATCTATATTTTCCTTTTTCTTGGCGGATATTGTGTGGGTACGGCCCTATATTTTGACTTTGTATAGAAAATGTTGTAAGTAATACAATGTTGACATTTTAATTGTAACCTTATTTGTCTACTTATCTATGTTTCATGCATTTATGCTAATTTTATTTACTGCTATTCTATCCAGTCCCGTAATTATCGCCAAAATTCTTTGTTTGGATTTTTTGGAGTGATAGGACCGAAGTACTTGGTTTTTATTTTTGATTATCGGTGTGTGTTCCCCTAGTTCACAAGGTTGTTTACTTCAAACACTTGACGAATGACTAGTTGATCCGTGTGACACTTCGGATGTCTACAACCAAGTACATTTTGTGGTTCCTATGTTCGAGAACCTGCGATTTAAGCGACTCGATTCCAGAGATTTTTTCGGTCAACAATCGAAATTCTTTGTCGATTCGTAGTCGTTCGACATTGTTGGATTCATGCCCATTACTCTTGATAGTGGGAGTGGATTGATTCTTGTTAGTCCTGTAATAGACGAGTATCTCGGCACTGCCGGGACAATACCGGTACTTAAGAATGCACGTGGCTCATGAAATTCGCCGCCTTCATGAGTGTGCATGACTTATGAGATGCGTGGCTTTTAAGAGTGTGTGTGACTTATGGAATGTGCGCCTTTTGGGAGTGTGTGCGGCTTATGAGATGCACGGCTTTGCGATCGATATGACCTATCGATCCGGAACGTTGTTTGGAATTTCACGACGTTACCAACCTTCGGGCAACGTGAAGAGTTCATGTTTCGAGAGTGTGGTTCCACGACTCAAGAAGCAATGCGTGGCTTATGGAGGTGCGCGGCTTTGATTGGGGCCTTCCTGGTGCTGCCGGAGTAACACCGGTTCTTAGAAGGCAGGGATCGAGTTCTGTTGATCCAACTGTTTGAGTTGATTTCCTTTCGTAGACCCAGCTGGTAGATGGGGCGTAGTTGAGCTTGATTCCACTATCTCAAGCATCGATCGGATGGTTTTGAGTTGATTTGACCCCGTCGACTCAGCAGGTTACTTTTGTGAACATAATTTTATTGGTTTCAGAAGTAAAATCAATTTTATTAATGAAAGTTGGGCAAGTTTTGCATATTTACAATTCCTTCGGTATTCTAGGGTGGCTTATTTGCTGGAAATAGGAAATACATAAGGTAGTCTTAGATAAAGTAAGGACGCATCGATTCGATGTTCCATGCTCGGGGAATTTAGGCTCCATCAACAATTGTTAGCTTGAATGTGTCATCCCCTAGCTTCTGACTGATCACATAGGGTCCTTCCCAGTTTGGTCCAATTGCTCCCGGTATAGGGTAGACCCTCTTGAGGACAAGGTCCCCCACCTTGAAGGTGCGGTTATGCACTTTGGAGTTGAAGTACTGTGTGACCCTTTTCGGTGAGCGGCAACCCTTAATTCAGCTTCTTCCCTCTTCTCATTGACCGTATCAAGCAACTCGAGTAGGAGTTGTTCGTTCTGACTTTGATCGAAGTTTCACCTTTGATGAGAAGGAACTTCTAGCTCAGCTGGGATCATTGCTTCTGAACCATATGCTAGGGCGAACGGGGAGTGCCCAGTTGCAAATTTATGCATTGTCCTGTAAGCCCATAGTGCGAGTGGAAGTTTATCGATCCAATTTCCTTTTGCTTTACTTAGCTGCTTTTTGATAGTGGACTTGATGATCTTATTTACTGCTTCCACTTGCCCATTTTCTTACGGATGTGTGACAGCGGAAAAGCTTTTCTTGATTCGAAAGCGTTTGCAGAAGTCTTTGAACTCGGCGCTTTCGAATTGAGTCTCGTTATTCGTGATGATTTTTTGTGGCACCCTAAACCTGCAAAACATATTTTTAGTAACAAAGTTAGTGACTTTCTTTCTGGTAATAGTGGCCAGTGGTTCCGCTTCGGCCAATTTGGTGAAATTGTCAATGGCAACGATAGCATATTTGACTCCTCCTTTAGCCATTGGTAGTACGCTAATCAAATTGATTCCTCGGATTACGAATGGCTATGAGCTAACCATCTGTGTTAGCTCCGTCAAGGGGGTTCTTTTGATCTTGCTGAATCTTTGGCATTGATCGCACCGTCTGGCATAATCCGCTGCATCATGGTTTACTGTTGGCCAAACGTACCCATATCGAATAACTTTCTTTGCAAGGGTTTGGCCCTCGATATGATCCCTGCAGCCGCCTTCATGAACTTCATTTATGATCCTTCGAGCTTCGTCATTGGTCACACATCTGAGCAATGGGGTAGAGAATCCCCTTCGATTGAGTACCCCATCCTGTATTACAAATTACGGTGCCTTTCAGAGAAGATTTTTCCGCCGGTTCTTGTTAATGGGGAGAGTTCCTGTAAGCAGGTAGTTCTTGATCAGCGTCATCCATGTCTCTGGTTCTTTGGTTGTCTAAAAAATCTAGTCGATATCCATTTCACTTATGCTTGGAGCCATAAGGGTTTCAACTGAGACTAGCCCCAATGACTAAGCTTCTTCGAAACTGGCAAGTTTGGCTCGATAATTCACCTTTGTGTTCTGTTACCTCGGGATATGAGTTATAGTGTAATGCTCGATGTCGTTTAGCACTTCCTGCACTTTAGATAGATACGAGGCAAGGTTCTCCTCTTGAGCCTGGTATTTTCCTTTCACCTAACAGACGACTAGCTGAAAGTCGCTATAGATGCGTATGGATTTATCTCAAGTTCCTTCACAATCACTAGCCCGACTATCAATGCTTCGTATTCTGCCTCATTATTTGTTGAGGGAATTCCAAACGCAAGGCATAGAAAATGGATCATCCTTTGAGAGTCTCGAGCATGACTCCTACCCTCGAGTAGAAATTGTTAGACGCACCATCGACGAACAACTTCAAACGTGTCTCCATTTCTAGAGCCATTCCTTCCTCATTATCACGTATTGTAAATTCTGCAATAAAATCTGCCAGCACCTACCCATTGATCGCCTTCCGAGGATGGTATACGATTTTGCACTGACTTAATTCGATGTTCCATTTGATAAGTCGTCCAGAGGTCTCAGGGCGATATAACACTTACTTCAATGATTGATTTGTCAACGCTCTGATCTGGTGCGCCTGGAAGTACGGTCGTAACTTTCATGATGCAATCAAGAGGCAATATGCCAATTTTTCCAATTTCGAATATTTCTTTTCTGCTCCAGTGAAATGTTTACTGTTGTAATATACGGGTCGTTGGATCTTGGCTTCTTCTCGTACGAGTCTGGCACTCAATGCATGTGGTGAGACTGCTATGTAGATGTACAAATCTTCTTTGTCTGCTGGCTTGGACAGGATTGGCGGGGTTTCCATATGTCTTAGCAGCTCATCAAACGCAGTTTGACAAGCTTGATTCCATTCGAAGTTCTTCTTTCCCTTATTTAGCGTGTTAAAGAATGATATACATCTGTCAGAGTCTTTTGAGATAAACCGGCTCAGTGCTACAACCTTTCCATTCAAGCTTTGTAACTCTTTCCTATTCCTCGGGGCCTCGACTTCCCGTAAAGCAGTTATTTGTTCGGGATTTGCTTGGATGCCTCTGGCGCTTACGATGAATCCCAAGAACTTTCCAGAGGCTACCCCGAAGTGACACTTAAATAGAGTGAGCTTCATTCCATACTTGCGGAGTACCTTAAACATTTCGGCGAGATTGTCCAAGTGATTTGTAGCTATGCATGATTTAACCAACATATCGTCTACATAAACTTCCATAAATCCCAATATGATGCTTAAACATGGCATTCACTAGTCGTTGGTAGGTTGCCCCAGCATTTTTTAAGCCAAATGGCGTCACTTTGTAGCAATATAGTCCCAAATAAGTAATGAAGCTCGTATTTTCTTGATCGGGTTCGTGCATCATGATTTGGTTGTATCCCGAGTATGCATCCATAAATGATAGCAATTCATGTCCAGCCATCCCGTCCACAAGCTAATCGATTCTGGGAAGGGGAAAGCTGTCTTTCAGGAAAGCATTGTTTAGATCCGAGTAATCGATACAAGTTCTCCATTTTCCATTGGACTTCTTGACCAAGACCCGGTTAGACACCCATTCGAGGTAGGTTGCATCGCGGATAAAACCGTTCGCCATCAGTTTGTCCACTTCTTCTCGCTTTGGACCGCTCGAGTCCTAGGCTGCGCCTTCTCTGCTTCACTGGCGTATACTTGGGATCAATATTAAGTGTGTGGTGTGCGATCTCCGATGACACCTCGCACATATCAAAATGTGTCCAAGCGAATACATCCAGATTGGCGTGAAGAAATTTGATGAGTTTCAGTCGCATCCCGTTTCCAAGATGAGATCCGATTTTCAGGACCCGTGTGGGGTCATCCATATCAACTAGGATAGACACCATCAATTCTGCTGGTGCTGCCCATTCCTCCCTTGAACTATTCTTTCTAGGGTCCAAAGCCTTATCAAAGTTCCTAAGACAGGGCGGCTCTGTAGTTTCTATTCGGTAGGTTCACGAATGTGGAGAGTTCTCGCCACACCCTTCCCCTTTTCTTTTCTTTTAGACTCACGTAGTTCCACGATATAACATTCCCTAGTGGCACTTTGGTCTCCCTTGATTACCCTGACTCCATTTTCCTTCGGAAATTTCATAGTTAGACACCATTGAGCTAAAGCAATCCTAAAATCTGCTAAGGCGGGCCGCCCTAGGAAGGCATTATAGGCGGACATTTCATCTATGATCACAAAGGTTTAGATGAGGGTGACTCTTAGGTCACCTTCTCCGAGTTCTATGGGTAAGTCAATCTTTCCAACAGGTTGTTTTGGTTCACTGATGAATCCCTTAATCTTTGTTTGGCGGGTGGATACACCTTTTATACTGATCTTCATTTGATCAAAGGTGCGTTTGAAAAGGATATTCACAGATCTGCCACTGTCTACCAATACTCATCGGACCATGGCGGGTTCGATTCCTACTGTCATGACTATGGGGTCGAGAGTCAGAGCTTATATCCCTTCAGTGTCTCGATTCTGAAATACTATGTCATCGTTCAGGGTTCTCTGCTGCTTAGTAGGGGTTCCTTCTTCGATTGCAAAGCATGCATCTTTTGGAGCGTGCTTTAATGAGCTTACATACCGCTCCATTTTTCCCCAACTCTTCTATGTGCGATAAGTCTCTGGTCGGTCCATTTGGGTCCCTCTTTGTTGGTTCCAGCTTGATTCCCTTGGTGTCTAGGAGCTTGGGGTGCTACAGGTTGGTCAGGATGCAGTGGTTTCCACACATACCGCTGAAGCTTGTTTTCTCGAATCAACTTCTCAATCAAGTTCTTCAGATGACACTTATTTATGTTGTGGCCATGTGTCTCATGGAAGCGGTCGTACTTTCCATAACGCTTTTGTTATTTAGTTGCTTCCTTTTTAGGTGGCTTCTTGTATTCTTCCGTCCACTATGTCGCGAGATAGATGTTTTATGGAGTACCATTGAGCGGGGTGTAGTCTTCGGGCCGCAAACCTTTGAGTCACTTGCTACTTCCGTTTCGCTTGTTGGAATTCCGATTCTTCCTTTTTCGATTCCATTTTTTTCTACGTTCCCTTTTACGGTCCTGGAGGTATTTATGTCTTGGCTTGTCGCCATACCATTCTGCCCAATGTTGATTGGTCGTGAATCAACAGATTTCCTTTCTAATTCCTATGCCTCTTCCAATCTCAATTACTAGCTCGCCTTTCGGTTGAAGTCCTTCCTAGTGGTAGGTTGTTTCATTTTGATCCATTTCCCGAATTCAGTTTCGGGGTGAATTGCACGGACTAAGGCCATGAAAACCATATCATACTTACTTCAGTTACCAAAATGTTGAATTGATTCATGAAAGACTTTAGAGATTCATTCCATCCCTAGAATAGGTCGGATAGGGACATCATATCTTTTGGCTGTGCCGTGTGAAGTCTTAATTGATCAAGGAATCTTATTGCTAGTTGATTAAAGGTGGAGATGGATCTTGACGGAAGCCTGGTGAACCACATGGAAGCAATTCCCTTCAGAAAAATCGGGAAACATCTACATCAAATGGAATTCAGAGCATTCGCTTCATCCATGTACCAACTATACTTATACAAGTGGGGTTTTGGGTCTCGCGTTCCATCGTAAGATGAAATAGTTGGCGTAGTGGAATTTTTGCGGTACCGCTCATTCAGAGTGTCATCAATGAAAGGATTTCGGCTTGGAGTGGATCCCCATTCATCATCCCTTTTATCCTTACTTACATCCATTAGCCGCTTGACCATGTCCGTGCTATATGCCTAAGATGTCTGGTGACTTGGGGATCGGTTGTCAGTGACTACACCAAGTGTTTGATTTTGCAAACGATCTTGGTGAGTGGGCCAAAGTCTAGGCTCTCCTGTCTTCAGGAGAGCTACTCCCTCATGGTTCCGTTGGCTTGTAGTTGGTATGATAGGGGCAGTTTGGATCTCCCTGGCATCATTGAATGCATTAGTATTTCCTTCCAACTTGTCATCGTCAAGTTGCTCACCATCTTTTGAGTCGGAGAGATCCATGGTTATATCTTCCCATGGGGTTTTCGCTCCTAGATTCAAGTTTGTAGCTGGTTGCCTCGCAGTTGGTGGAGTGTTTGTGTTTCCTCCATATTGGTTCCTACGGTTCCACCTATCATTCCTTTCTACGGCTGCTTTCCGTCTCTCCTATTTAGGCCAGAGACGGAAGAATTTTCTTGTTCCATGGAAGCCGCGGGTTCTGTCATGGTTCTTAGAGCAACATGTGACTGTAAGGTCAATAGGGCATTCAATTTGTCCATGAGAGCCCTTTGGCTGTTTTCCATCTTTTGATTAATTTTGTCAACCATTTTATTTAATTCATCTCTAGTGACAACTTCACGTTGAATAGAGGATCTTGGAACCTAATCACTGAAGTTAGCTCCTAGCTGTAGATTGTTGGGGTTGTTGACTTCAATCTATCGAGGGTTTGTTTCTTCTCCAACAATGGTAGCTCCTATGGATCTTCCAGAAGTAGTTCTCCTTCTTCCAGGTGCCATTGATTTTCAGCAGCATCTTAAATATTTTATGATAAACAAAATATAAAAAATTCTAAAATTCTAAATATTATTTAATTAAATTAGTTAATTAAAGAATTAAAATTAATTAAATATGATTTGGTTAATAAAATACATATAAATATTATACCATTTATTTAAATTATAATAGTTATAAACAAATTAAACCTATATAATTGTATATCTATAAATAAAATTTAAGTGGAAGTATAAGAAACCCAAATAGACCTTTGGAATAAATGCATATGTTTGGTACATTTACCATGATTTTAGACGTGTTCAACACTTGATTCACGAGGATATTTCATAAGCAATACATTATTTTTTAAATCAGTATCATTCAAAATATATTAAAGATTATGAAAATTTTAATGTAAGTTGTCATATATCATTTATATATTGATAGATCGCTTGCATATGCAATAGTTATTGTGCAGACTCAAGCTAGGGTTGTTGTTTGTAGTACTATTAATATATTTCCTAAATAATGTATGATATATATGCAAGTATTTGTTAAGAAAACTTAAGGTACATGCATTATACTTAAGTCGTCGAGAAATGAAAGGTAAGAGTGAATAATCTCTTTTGATTTATTAAGCAAACTTAAGGCCGAGATTGAGATTAGGGCAAAGACCATGGTTAGGAGTTATCTATGATACAATCGATAAAGAGTTATCCATAGCTTGTGGGCCTATGGTTTGTTGAGAAACTCAAGGTCAAAATCCCAAGGCAAGCGAGTCCTAACATTCACTAGAGAATCAAAAGGTTTCTATATTTCTCTTAGGGTTTTGAGAAATATAAAAAACTAGTGGGAGTCTTATAAGAAAATGAAATTATTACATTTAACCTTTCCAATATTATAAGAATACAATATTAAATTTAAATTATTTACTTTAATAAATTTGTGTTACTAATCTACTTAATAAAGTTGTTTATCAATTGAAATATATTAATGAACTGAATTAAGATTAATTAATAAATATAGAATATATTTACCGATAAATCCTTTGGCATGTTATCGGTTCAAGGCCCATGCAAGAGCCAAAGTATACAACTACTAAATACATTTGTACATTGGTCACTGATGTGTTTATTTTCCCAAGTGTGTTGTTGTCTTCTATGAGTTTCAAACTTTAAAGAAATAAAAAAAATGGATATTTATATTCGAGCAAATACAAAAGTTGTATTGTGAACAGTCGCATTCGTAATACATAAAATCTCGATGAAATTGATTTATTCGAAATAAATAAGAAAACCATAGTGCAAGGTTGTGAGTTCAAAACGATTGAATACAATGAGAATCTTCTTATGTTGAAAATGACCCTAGACCAAGGACTAAAGACCAACCTAGGAACTCAATCACCGAAATGTCAGTTTCGATATGTTTACTTAAGTGTAACCTCTTTGATATCCTTAAAATGTTAAGGATGTATAAGTGCACTTTTTGTAAAGAATTAGGTGCAGTCTTGTAGTATGGTTCCCTTTTGAATGGTTCGACCATTTGAAAGAAAACTGAATGTTTAAGATTGAATTTAACATAAGCACAATTGGGATAAAGGGAGTAAATAGTCACCTCTACAACATGAAGAGACATCGAAAATGAGAATTTGATAAAATACTAGTAGATCCTTAATATGGAATGAGAAGTATTATTTTATTTCAAATGTATTTTATTATAAAAAAAATTTCTAGAAGTTTATTTATTTGAGCTCAAGATATTTGATCTGAACTCTCGATTGTAAGATAGTTACAGTAAATGAAATAAATAACCCATAATAAGTGGTTGAATGGAGCTTCTTATTTCATGCACTATTTAGTAATCACTTGAATAGAGGAGCATATAACATAACACTTATTAGTGGATGCATCAAGGTACGAAAGATTGCATTTGTATATTTACCAAATATTACTTATGAAATAAAAAATGTTTCAGTATTGACTAAAATTATATATAATTTTATTTTAATATAAATATTATGAATATTCATTATAAATAAATCTATTGTAATAATGGTATTTGTTTTCGCAACTATGGTTATGCATTAGTTATTGAAAATATAAAGTATCTAAAATTATTTTATCAATTAATTTTGAAATTATGTACCAAGCCATATTATTAAGAAATATTCTATAACCATACAGTTATGAATCATATGGTACTCATGAATTCGATCTTAGTGATTAATGGGAAAACAACCATCTGACAAGAGTGACAAAAGAGTTAACAAACTCTTCGGGTTGATATATATAGACATGCAATCCAAGATCTAATGATTCTAAAATGGATCCACTTACTTTGTTAAATTATCAAATGAATTATCAAAAACATGAACAAGTGTATTTGGTACACAGGTAGTACATCTATAATAAGTTTATAGAATATAAAAAGGAAGTAGAAAACATAACCCGTAAAGGGAATAAAACAATTCAATTTGATCGAATAGGTGACTATATATTATAAAGAGTTTCAAAAGTACCTAAAACGAATAAGATTCAATCTCAAAATCAATTTTTCTTATGGCACCATATCGATAAGGTGTAACCATATTTTGTTAGAAAGAATGATTGATAATGAGTGAAGTTGAGTTAACATCTTTCTATATATGTTTTTAAGAGTAAGCACACATGTTAAATTTGATTTCAACTGAAGCATGTTTTACGAGATCATATAAAATATGAATTGACAAGAAACCCTAATCTTAAATGGTTTAAGAGCGGTTATCTAATTTAAGTTATGAATATATGTTTTGTAAATTCAAAAATGAATTGGTTTTATGCAAGCTCAGAGGCATTTCATGAAATGTTTTTGAATGCACATTCCATCACAAACAATTATTGTTTCAAGAAATAAAATGCTTGTAAGTCGAGACTCTGCATGTCAACTCGTTCATAAGGGATCTTTTATGGACCTCCCTAAAGAAGTTTAAGACTGACCAACAATAGAAACTAGTGGTAGTGTAATGAATTTGGATATGATCCAAAGACTCTAACATGGAACTGGTAACATAAGATGAAATAAAATTAACTAAGCATAAAACAGACAACTCATTAGAATGTCTAGTAAGAATTTTTATACATTAAAGAGAAACTATTATTTTTTTGTCAATGCCGAGAAAAATAGTTGTTAGTAATAACAATTACTTCAATTGTCAATAAGTCGTGAAGAGTATGGACTCTACCATGTGGCGTGAGGCTTTAAATCTGAAATTGATTCCAAACACACTATTAAAATACGATTTTAATAGTATTCCTAAAGGAATATGATCAATCGGACGTAGGTGTGTCTTTAAAAGGAAAACTGATGCAATTGGAATATAGTAAACAATATTCATGAGGATAACCTCGTAAATTTCAATTGTTGAAATTAGCAAAACATATTCATTTGTCAACATACTTTAGTTAATTCGGATACTACTCGCAAAATTATCACCCAATATGACTTTGAGTTTTTGGTACATATATACTGAAATAGAAATTATAAATAATGATTTAGAATAGATTGTTGGCATATAACAACCAAAATTTCATGAAGTTGGTGGAAGTGATAACTAAATTTGCCGGCTTCGAATAGGATCCAAGAACTGATACAATGATATCATCCGACAAGCTTAAAGTTGAGCAAATGTTTTGACAAAGAAATCAAATAGTTTGATTTTCAATCAAGATGCAGAGAAAGTGTGTGTCTTTATGAAAGAACATTAAAAGGTACTAAGATATTTCTGAACTATAAGTAAATAACATACTACTGATTATTAATGATGTACCCATGTTGAAATCAATCTGATTTTGGTTGTTTAATCATCGATATTTGGTTTGAAAATAATATCTTTTATAATCATTATAAAAGAATGTTAGGATTGTCCCAAATGATATATGGACACCATATTAAAATGTTTAACATGGAGCGCATGAGATGAATTCCTTATGCATCAGCAATATGGATTATCATATATGTTACAGTATCTACTATATCGAATTCCACTCGTTCCCTTGGTGAATTGAGCAAGTATCGGATTCGAATTAAGATCACTAAATGGTAGTTATTAGCATTCCCAAACATTTATGAAATACCAGAGAATTATTTAGAAGGACTGCTTGGGTTTGGACTTCATAGGTGATATATAATATAATATTTCAATCCAAAATTCATATTCAACCTTAGTTAAGGAGCATGAAGTTGAAAATATCCTCAACGAGAGGCTGTGGTTAATTCAACCCAAAGGCTAAGTACATCACTTTAAAGATGACAACAATAAGAGCAGTATAAATGTATGCATAAATTTATAACTAAGCTAGGCATGATTCCAAATGTTGAGAATCCCATTACATTGTTTTGTGAAAACAATGTCGCGATATAAATCATGAAAGAATATAGGGGTTGCAAGATGTCTAGGCACATACTCCAAAAATTCCACATGATAAAGGCAGTTTATCAACAATGGAGAGATGTTGGCTGACAGAGCTGATAGTAAAACAATATAGCAGCTCTGTTTACTAAGGGACAAGCTCGATCAATTCTAAGAAAACAAACAAGATGAATGGGATTAGGATTCCATAATTTACCCTAAATACAAGTGGGAGACTGAGAGAGTTAGTAATATGCTCTAGGGGCAATGTAATTTATTATATATATCTAACTCTAACTCTGTAATCAATGAAATTCATAATAAAGGTGTTTATTTTCTTTTATATACTATGTTATAATGTGATGTAATTAATTAAGTGATTAATTTAAATTATATCAATAAGAAAATCCTTAAAATAAAATGTTATGTGATTGTAGTTGCAAATAATTGTAATAATGAGCAATTAATCTGTAACGACCCATCTTTTTGGATGGTTTAAATCGATAAAAAAACCACACATGTCAGACTCAAACCATTTAAAAGGGAAGATTGTTAATGGGGTAAATAAGAAAAAAAAGGAAAACAAAAAACAGAATCTCGCACCGGAATGACAAAATATAATAATCAAATAAACAGTTTATGAAGCTATTTTACAAATGACATTTGATTACACTTTTACAATTCAAATCAGAGTTATACATACATCAGAAATAAACAAATAATGCAGCGGAACACAAAATGCAGTGGAATAATAAATGGCAATAATATACTGAATCTTCGTCTTCGTCCTCCATAAAATAGTCTTCAATACACTAAAAAAGCTCAGACTGACACGAGAGTAATGAAAAGACAAAACACTCGAGTCAGAACTAAAAAATCTTATGTTAGTCGGATCAAAATAAGTAAAATAGAAATATTAGTGCAATGGTTTCATAGATGTTACGGGATTTTCATCTCCTATCAAGTGTACAACGTGAATATAATTATTTAAAGGGTTTCAAATAATTTGAAATATCAATCTTAATCATCTAATTAAAACAAATCCGAAGTTTGAATAAACTTAAACCCTTCAAATAATTAAATTCCAAATAAAATCCAAATTCAAGAAATTATATGGATATATGCCAATTGATACCAGTATCAATAATCAACATTTCCAAATCAATGAAAACCGCTCGGGTTTATCATTTCAACCCATAACGATTTTCCCCTAATTTATAAGATCGTTCGGGTATGTATCATTTCAACCCATAGTGATAACAGAGATATAGACATAAATAACATCCAATCATCCAAAATGTCAACTAATAACATCCATCCAATCACGCAAATATCAACAATTGAACATACAGCACAATCGTCATTGAAATCAACCAATAACTACCAACAATTTACTGGTTATCATTAACAGGTATTTAATTGGAAATTTAAATTTCAATATTAAATTAAATGGCAATTAAATTCAATAAAATTCAGATTTAATTGGAATGATAATTTAAAATATACTAAACAGCAACCAATCAATTTCTAATCACATTATAAATTCAATTTAACCAACATAAGAAAATCTTGTAGTTGTGAGTGTTTGCTCACCTTTCGTGGCTACGAAGGTGATGATAAAAATGGAGAAATATGGAGATTCCTAGCAAAGATCCAAATGCAAAGCAAATCCAACAAAGCTTAGACACGAAAACGAATCAATAAACAAGTTTCAACTACTTCCAACTTCCAAACAACCCAAGATCCAAACTACGGACAAACCTGAAACTAAGTCATCTTTAAGAAAATATTCGGACTAGAATATTACTGAATCTGTAAAAGTGACTCACTAGAAAGTTGTTACAATTTCTTTTCTCTCTACTTTAAAAAAATGAATCACTCAAAAAGCTTCTGTTTTGACGAAGTTATGGTCAAAACAAATTGAGGTGTTTTCTGAATTGAAAATCTAAGTTCAAAAATACTTCAAAAAGATTTGAGTTTTTGGCATAGCAAATTAAGGAATTTGAAGAACTGATCTAGAAAAAAGTTGAAGCCACTGGAAAACTAAATGGTTTGAAAAAAGGAATCGTATAATTTGGTTCATTCCTGAAGAAGATATGATTGATACAATATGGGGTATTTTCGGCCAAAACTGGACCTGAGAAAGGACTTGAAAAATGGAGTTTTTGATATAGAAATATTCGGAATGGGAAGAAGGATTCAACAATAAAGTTGTTTCCACTAAATTATACAAGGTTTCAAAAAAAATTATTTGATTTGGAGTAGTTTAGTGGAATATAGAAGTCATGGAAATAAGGGGAAGAAAGAGGGAAAATAAGGAAGGGGAAAAGAAGGGAAAAATGAGAAAGAAGAGGAGAGGGAAGGTGGAAGGAGATGGCCTTGGAGATGTTGGAGAGGGCGGCGGTTATAGGGGAGGAGGAAGGGTTGAATGAGAGGAGGAAAGGAGTTTTGATTTGTCATATTTTTCGAGTTTTAGATCTACGGTTCTCTGTAGATTTTGAGGAGAAAGAAGAAGTGTGCAGAGAAAGTTTCTCAGGAGAAAAATTATGTACGTAGATGTTATCAGATAAGGTCGTAGGCAAAGGAATGGTCACATGACTAACTAGAGTCTCTTGCTTAACCAAGGCCCATTAGACCAAACAAACCCAATATGCCTTAGCCAAATAAAACACAACTAAACACTACCAATTCATGTTAATTTTTCACGGTAATTCAAATTTTTAGAGCAATGAGAATTTGATTTTAACAAAACGAAAAGTGGAGGGAAGATCAAAATTCAGTCTAGTATCATATAAAAAGAATAAAATTTTAAAATTCAAATTTAAAATTTTCAACCAAAAGTCAATCTTCGACTAAGTTTGACCAAAATTTAAAATTTCACAAAAAAAAAATTTCTATTAAATTTGGTCAAATAAAACACTCAACATAACAAATTCAAATTTATTTTATTTAATTTTTATTTAAATTCAAAATACTGCAATTTTAAAGTTGTTAAAAGTTACGGATCGTTACACTTTATCTTAAATAAAAGATGTAATATCAATTAATGCAATATTAATTTGTTTCCCTTATCATATTTAAAAGGTTAAATGCCATTAACTACGCATCCAATCCTCATCCAATTACATTCAAACCTATGTTATCATCCTTATTATTCAATCAACAATACCCTATGAATTATATTAACATAAGTTTACATTTTATTACATTCATTATTTACCGTTAACATCTTTTACCATATTAACTGCAATAATTAATTACATAAAATAAATTAATTCCAAACATATTAAATAATGAGATGATAAATGAACAATTGTTACCTTTAAATAATTTAATCATATTTATAAGTTTATTATCTACAACAAATGTTATGACTACTTACACATCACTGATTATATTCAATTTCAATTAACAACATATAATTCCAACATTCAATTGCTTTAATTCCATTAATTGCCCATTTAATATTCAAATGGACAAATTAATGAGAAGATAATTACAACCATCTTTTATAATAATAGTTCATATACATTATCTTATCATTTACAACTAAGGGTTATAACAAAATGATTTTATTTTCTATATTAACCTATCCAATCAATTACATACAATCTGTAACGACCTGGTATTTCAAACCGTTCGCATCCGCACATGTCGGACTTGAATTGCTCAAAACAATAGATTGTTAATTTATAATTGGTAACACTCAGCATATACAGTAAATAAATAAATCACAGAATCACAGACACAGAGTATTACAACAATAGAAGCGGAATAGATAAATAGCAGTTCATGAAGCTACTATATAAACAACAAAGTTTGAAATAAAATACAACAGAATATCTCAAATACAATATAGTCTCGAATACAAACAGATGACAAGTTTGAAAAAAACAACAGGATAGCTGAAAGCTGAATAGATATAGATGGATCTCCAAGCGAAGCTCCAAACTCCAAAGGTGAGTCTCAAATGCTGTGACACTCAGTCTGACCCGAGCGTAAAGCAAAACACAAAACATTCGAGTCAGGATTAACATTCTTATATTAATAAATTCAACTCAAGTGAAATGTCAACTGAAATACAAGTAACTTAAAGGATGTTTGGGATTTCCATCCTCTAAAGATCCGTGGAACTATCTACTATGTAGTAATATACGCTATTATAATATGTCTATAGTAAAGTAAACTATTAAAATAGCGTTAAGGCATTACCCATATCCCTCTTAACACATTTTTATAATGTCGTAGTCTATATGGATACTGTAAACTCCACTCGCAAGTGGGCTATCAGGGAGCACTCCATAGGTACGACACTAAACTAACTCGTAGAAGGCGCGATAGGGCATGCGACAAGGCACTCGAGGCAATGCCAGGGTAGATATACCGTTTACGGATCTGGACTGGTGGTAACGCATAGCAGCTACTACTGCTCACCTCGTGACACACTCCTAAATCAAAGGGTGCACCCAATCAAATCACAAAAGCAATAAAATGGTATCGAAAAAATGTACCCGATCTGAGGAATGACCTCACTTGGCCCGACATGGCTTCTGTTTTAGCCGCATCAAGCTGACTCACGGGAGTCAGGGCTACGTAAATACCATATAGAATCGTCACCAAACCATCCTACTTCATTCTGGAATCTCCACCACGTGCACAGTTGTTAAAGTGGTTTTCGGTATTGGCAGAGAGTATAACAATATCTGATCCCGGTCACTTTAACAACCAAACGCTTATTTCACACCGTGGTCATTTCAATTCAAATAGTTCATAATTCATATCAAAATATCATATTCAATTCAAAACCATATCAAATTCAATATCATTATTTACTTTAAATAATATTCATTCTCAGAATTGTAACATTTCAAAGATTGTAACACTTTTGAAATCATAGCACTTTGAAATCATAGCACTTCCGTAATCATAACAGTTTCCACCTAAACAGTTTAGATGTTGAAAATAGTACATATATTAAAATAGTTATAAATTAAAATAGTTTATGTATATTAAAATACTTTATATGATAAAATAGTTTCCTCCAATTTCTTAAATCGATTCAAAAAATCTTATATTCCAAAAATTAAATTTAAATCAATTCCAGTTTAACCATCTCAATTTAAAGTTCAAAAATTCATGTTTAAATATCCAAACATTTACAATATAAATTTCATTTACATTTCAACATTTTAACTTTAATTTTTATTCAAATTGGAAAATATTCCCTTAACAAGTTTAATAACAATTTATTTAAATCCCAATTTATATATTTAAATCAATATTAAATATTCAGTCTCCATTTTTTTATTGAGAATATTCGTTTAATCGCTTTTTATCAAATCGCGTTATAAATCATATTTTTTTTCAAAGACCTCAAATCAATAAGTTCAAATAAATTCTTATTTAAATTCAATTTTTAAATTCCAAGTCAATATTAATTTATCTTCCCAACCTTTATTATTAAAGTTATAAAATCTATTTTTAAAATATTAATATGAATTTAAGTAATTACTTAAACATAATATATATTAATTTAAATTAAATTTTTATTTAATAAAATCTTATTATTAAATTTATATTAAATATATTTTATATATTTTAAAATAGTAAAATTATAAGTAAAATCTTAAAATTTTATTTTCAAAACTAACTTATAAATTAAAATTTCCAAAACATATAAAATTAAAATCTAAATTTGTATACATATATAGAAACTACATTTATAAATATTATATAAAATAATATTTATTAACCCCTATATTTCCTTTCAAACTTTGGAAATCATTTTTCAAAATATAGACCAACGGTGTCCGTATTTAATTTTCTATCCTATGGTCAAGTGAAACATATGTTTATCATTTCAATCCGCAATTTAAATATCTACGGGTATATATTATTTCAACCCGCAATCCCAAAATTCAAAATCAATGAAAATCGCTTGGGTTTATCATTTCAACCCATAACGATTTTCCCCTATTCTACAAAATCGTTTGGGTATGTATCATTTCAACCCATAGGAAATTCTAAATTAACAGAGAACTTGTAGAGTAAGAACAAATATGATAACAATATAATATATCAACAACAGGCAATACATCATCAGTGGTAAATTAAATAAAATATACACAACAGGATATGGTGTCATATATCAGAGGTGAACAATTACAGATAATGGCATATCATATATAGCAATTATAATTAACAGTTCAAATTTAACAACATATTTCAATTGTCGTTTCAAGTGAAATCAAATTTAATCAATATAAGAACTTTAATCATGAGTGATTGCTCACCTTTCGAGGCTACAGAAATCAGAAGATGACACGGACACGCACACGGATAAGAGATAAGGCTAGAGAACTGCTGCGACAAATTCGATATTGATAAGGCAAGTCAAGATGGATAAGAGGTCGATGAAACAAATATATATAGCTATATATTTCAAAATATAAAACTTTTAAACACGTATTTAAATAATCTTAATAATGTATATATTTGCAAATCAATATAAATATATCAAAACCAAAATCAATATAAACGTTTCATGATCATTATTAAATTTAACACATACATTGAAAGTATATATTTTATATTTTAAAATCAATACTCATATATATACTTGTTTAAAATCAACCTACCAGTATATTTTCATTCAAAATTTATACTCACACTATATACATATATATGCACTGCCGTACATATAGCAGAAAAAAATTTCTCTTAAATATAGGAACATGTATAAACTAACTTTGTATAACTAACATATTATAAACTGACACATTTATACTGACATATTAGAAAATCTATATAAACAACATATTATGTAATTCATGTATACTAGCATACGTAAACTTTATATACAAAATATCATATATATAACTTGCATAAACAGCGAAATATCATATACCTTCATATCATAAACAGCGAAATATACAAAATATCGTGTATATACAAAATATCATGTATGCTAACATATATAAATACTGTACCATATAATATATATAACTAATATAACTTGCATATATACATACAAATGAAAGTATGAAAATGTTACTTTATTATAAAATGAATACTTTATTAAAAATCAATATGTATAAATAACTCAACAGATCAATATAACTTATAGAAGCCCATATATATACAACATATATAGACCGGCAATATGTTTAGCTTGGCTGCCACAATATATGTAACGACCCAGAATTTTGAACAAATTAAATTGAGAATATTTAATTAATTTTAAATATTTGAATGATGATTTAATTTGAATCCCGATATAATTTTGAAATTAACGATTAAATTATTAAGTTTAATCTATTGATAGTTGAATAAAAATTTAAATCTTCAATTTACAGTTGAAGAAAAATATTTCAGAAGCCTTTAAAATTCGTATTGATATTACTGAAGATAACAGAAGCTTCAGAAATTGATTTGGAAACAATCTGTTCAGTTTTGAAATTTAATCGTTTGAATTGAATTTGAAAAATAACGTTCCGGGGCGCAGTCTCGGAATTCGACGAAACCAGTTCCATTGGGTCCGTAATATTGAATTATTACCGGATTTCAATTTTCGTATTTTTCAGAATTGTTTTGTGATCGTACGGTTAGTGAACGCGTTGAAATTTAATCGGATTCAAATTTAAATTTAAATTTATATTTGTCAACATCACCACACGTTGTCTCCTGTAAAAACGCCTACAATCACGAAGAATATCGTGCAAACCCATACCTCGTTCATTTCAAAATATCTCGTCCCCCTCACCTGTTCAAAACATCAGAACGAAACAAAGAAACAAATAATGGCCAAAGCCTTTCTTAGTTGAAAATAAAAGTGGCAGCTACAAAAAAATCAAAACGAAAAACCCTTTCTCGTTTAAAATCAAAACCACGAGCCCCTCCTCCCTTTGATCGAATTGGAATCACCGGCAGCTCGAGACGAGCAAGCAGGGGCGACGCATGAGCTAGGGTTTCGAAAATCAACGCCTTCAAAATAATCAGCGCTGCATACTTGGCTATTCCATCAGCCATCGCGGCTCATCCTTGCCTCCTATGCGATATTCTCTACTGCCGATTTGAGGTCCTGCTACAGTCAGGTGAGCTCGCGATTTGTTCGCGTAAGGCAACGCGGCGAAGTCAAGGCGACAGTTGAATGGGGCGAACGCGATTTTGAGGAAATAGAGGCTCGCGACGAGGGTTGTGGAGCGTGTGGTGGCCAGCATGGCATCGGGGCGGAGTCGCAGTCGAACTCGCGTCTGCTCGATGTAGCAGGTGGCACGCTAGCTCGTAGGGACGTGGGGCAGTGGGAAGGGTTGTTGCAAGTGGAGGCTGAAGGCGTTCTGGGTGAAGCGGTGATGTTTGGAAAGGGGTTAGTCGACGAGGCGATTGGTGATCGGCGGGCATGTCGCGATTTGGGTATAGGGTTCATTCGACAGTAAGGTATTTTGAAATATTTGATTGGTATTTTACAGTTTAAAATTTAATGATATGTATAGAAAAAAAAAATTGTTTTAAATATTTACAGTAAGGATCTGGAAATAATAATATGTAGAAAGATGAATTTATTTCTTTAGAAAAGTATGTATATATGTATATATTTAGGGAAGACAGAAGGTATATATATATATATGGGGCTTTGAAAACAATATAAAGATTAGATTTATAAAATAAATATAAGTCATTTTGGCGTAAATAATTACAAAGAAGGAACTGAAATAAATATATATATAGAAGCTTTTGACAAGTAAAAGAAATGAAATGGAAATTTAATTGTTCAGTCTTTTGAATATTAAGAGATTGAATAAAATTGTTTATACCAGGTTAAAAATCGAGAAACAAATTGGATTGGAATGGGATTGCAAAAATAAAAGCTAAGGTGAGATCTTCTCACTCAATTGAATGTGGAATTATTTACAGTTATTGATTGATGATTGACTGTTTGAATGTGCTATTAGATATGATAGGATATATCTATATATATAGCAGTATATACATATTGGCATATGTATATATTGGATTGTTGATTTCCCGCCTCGTATAGCGGATGAGACCCTATTGCGCCGTTAGTAAGCGGATTTATAAAAACCCATATACCGCGATAATTCCGTACTGGAGCGGAATTGGTATTGTGCTAACGTCTGTGGATGCAGGGAAACAGGTTGGAGGGATCCAACTGGATTCCTCACCAGTAGTTATTTATTTTCAGATATTGTGATATATTCTGTTATCATATGATGATATATGATATTTGACTGTTGTGATGGACTGATTGGTGTTGTGACATCATCGGATTCAGTTTTGAAGTTTAAAAATAACGACTTTTATTTTAAAAAGATTTTTAAGTGATTTTTGAAAAATAGACGTTATCGAATTTTTGAATTGATTTATTTCAGAAAAATAAACGTCTAGAATTTTAAAGTTATAAGAGTTAAGATTTTTGGTGAAATATAACCAAAGTGTGATTTTTGAAATGAAAGTTGATTTAATTGTAAAATGGGTTAAATTGAGATTTTTAAAGTATTATAAAAGATGTACAGAAAAATTGATGTATTTATCAATTAAAATTTTTGGAATTTTAAAACGAGTTTTTATAAGTGAAGATATGAATCTTATAGAATTTTAAAATTGTGAAGATATGAAATTTATAGATGTATAAATTGTGAAGTTAAAATGAATAAAATTGTAGAATAAAAGATTTATAAGGAATTAACTTATAAATTGGATTTTTGCCTACAAAAGAAATATTGATCGAATTTGTTAATAAAGGAGATGTACAAATCGAAGTTGTTATAAAATATAAAAGGTGAAATTTATAAACATTGTTTTATAAATCCAAAACCAATTGAAATTGATAGGTTAAACATAGAAGTTTAATAAAGGAGATATGTCCGCGATTTTGGATAGTGGATATTTATTGAAATAAAAATGGGTAGAAAATATTGAAATGAGGTTAGTGAAGTATATTCACGATTTTGGACAGTGAATATATTGTTAAGTAAAATGGATACTGTTTTGGGAAAGTGATATTGAAAAATGAAGTTAAACATTTTAAAGATGTTTTAAAATGTATTATAAATCGAAAGCAGAGATTTCCGCAGTTCTTGTTGAAATAGACGTTTTCGAGAAATTTAAGGAAATGGTGGACTATAACACTGTTGTTATAGTAAATGATTTCCGAAAGGAAATGTTTTGAAGTAGTATTGGGATTTATATATCTATCTAAATCCGAATCCCTATACTAGTGATTTTGAGTCGTCGTAACGATGTTTTACGCAACATTCGTTTTGACTCAAATAGATGTAAAATTTATGATTTCCTTAAAGAATGAATGTATACTTAATATTGATTTAAGTATATCGAATATTTTCAAATGTTGAAAATAAATGATTTGTGAAGTACTTATTATTAAATAAGTATGGAATTGCTTTTCCAATATGAAATGAACGTTTTGAGATTTTATCTTCTTAAAGATAAATCGAGATTGAATATTGAAACCGATTTGAAAATCGTATATCTGTAGATATTTTGAAAATATAAATTCACTATGGAATTTATAAAAGAAAGGGAAGTTGTTTAAAAATAAACGTTGATTTATTTTTAAAGTGTGGAAATTATATATCTAGTAAGATATTTTTTGAAGAATAAATAATTTGGGAAAATTTTTTGGAACCTGATGATGTCGCGCATCTTTATTGATAGTTAAATAACCGACTATCAATAATTACCTTGAGTAGGTATTTGTTGTGAATTGGATGAATTTGAATGCCACACTTATTTTTAAAGAATCGCTCACTATTCGGGTTAGCCGGGAAAGGACCATGGGGTCGTATAACCCATTCCGAATAGGTGATACGTCGATATGAATTGCATTCGAAGACCGGTGTTGAAGACCGGATATTTTTTGAAAACGAAAGGATGACCGTCGAGTTACTCTACATCGACTGATCTTCGATTTAGAGGTTTTATCACCCTTAGTGACGGGAAGTCCTGACGTGATTGAAAATTATCCGGAAATGCAAGGGCTTCGTGAGAAGTGCCTTCGGTTCTGTTCGATCCCGGAACAGACTTGTATGGATTGTGTGTCTGACGTTACAATTTGAGATATAAAGCTGATATCTTTCAAATACATTTCTGTTGGTGGCGGAGAATTTATTCTCTTAGCTTAACACCCTTCTCTGAGACGTACGAGCTCAGAGGTTATGTAGTTGAAATTTATCAGCGATATATCCCAATTTGGTAACGTGGCATACTGAGTGTTGCTGTGAAATGATCAGTGTTTGATCATTTGTGATATGATCATTTGTTTGATCTTATATCTTGGTGACCATAGGTTGATCATTTTGTTTGACCCGAAGCAGGGCTTTTTGTAGAAAGCGTAGCTTTGTGGACGAGACTTCGTCGAGCCTCACACCCCGGAAATGGTCGAAACAGGAAGGATGCAGCAAGGTTCTAGGGAGTAGCGCCCCTTAGTGTATGTCATTCCTTCTGGATAAAGGTGGTATCATGGTTTGGAGCCCAGATACTTAACCTCTGTGGTTACTGCATTATTATTATCTATGTGGTTTGTTGCGAATCGGGGATCCTCGGGAAGATCGGTGACGATCGGGGGATGGCATACGCGTGTCAGTAGTTACCTATTTTTGCAGAGGTAACCCGGCCTTGTGTTGGCAGAGATCCGGTTAGGTTCTCGGGTCGTCTATTCCAGGGACGTACCCATCGTGGATAGGAAGTTCCTTAGCCTGACCATTTGTTGGAAATCCAAAGAAACAATACGTGACTTGTACGGTTTTAGTTGTATTACCTGCTATGGAATGTGGCGGTAACCTGCTATTGAACATAGTAGCTATAGTAGACATACGATACTGGTCGTATGTTGGCTAAGATTAATATTATACTTTCGAAATGTTTTCCACTATGCACTAATAATAATATCAAAAAGAATTTGATTTTGCGTAGTAAGCATCTTTGACTATCATAAGAAGAAATCTCCTCCAATTCTGCGTTTGCATTGTGTGTGTGGTGGGAGGTCTTATGGTAGTTTCATTTTCCAAAAGCATTTCGAATTGACTTTAAAATTATCCTGTTGTTTATTATAAAGAATAACTGTTTTACGATCTCACACCAGTCACCATGACTGACTCGGAGTTTATTGTTCCCTTCTAAACTCTGGGTGCCCACCAATTTCCACACGGGCAGCCTAGAGTTATATTATCAGGATATTCTGGATATTCTGGAGCTTTGGAAGCAAGCTGGATGACGAGACGAAGTATTTGTATCTGATATATTTATTCCGCTGTGTATTCTGTATGAGGACAAGTTTATATAACTGTCCATTGTTGTATATTGACTCTGATGATATGATGTGATGTAATGTAATAACAGATATAATTCTTTTGTTTTTAAATGATATTCATTTATCTATTATATATTGTTCCGCTGCGATATGTGAGATTCTGATATTGTTCTGTTTCTGTTGTTGTTCTGTTGTTCTTCTTTCTTTCTTCTCTTTTCCTTCTATCTTCTTCTTCTTCTACCTTTTCTTTTTCTTAAAACCATAACTTTTCGGGTTTCCGGCATTCGATGGCTCAGCAGTCGATAAAGTGAGTATCGATGTTGAATTTTCGAAAGTCGAAAATTTCGGGATGTTACAAGTGGTATCATAGCATATGGTTAAGCGACAACCCTGCTCTGTTGGGTGTTACTCATTAGAGATAGAGTCAGTAGTACTCTAGAATGAGTTGAGTGTAATAATAGATACGAGTGCGTATTTGTTAGTGAATATAAAATTGTTTTATATTGTGATGATTGGTTTGTTGAGTGGTATATGGATTCTGGTCGGTATTGTCCGTACAACTCTATCGATAGGGATCTCTAAACACTTATATGGAACAATTCGGCACAGTATTGTTTTAAATAGGGTAAATGAGATAATTTTGCCCAAAACTATATTTTTGTATAGAAAAGAAATGTTTTTCTATAAAGTACTATAGTATATGGTTGCATGGATGTTAGGAAGTAATAATAGTGAATTACCATCACTAAAATTTAATAAGAAATTGAAATCATAACTCCAAAGTTAAGAAATAAAAATTCACATACAAATGAAATTTAAGAATGCAAATTATAAATGTGATTTGTAAATTAAAACGGAATTCCAGAGAAGTTTTTGGAAAGGTTTTGAAAAGAATTTGAAAATTTTGGAGATTTGGAAGGTTTAAATCATTTTTGATTTGAAAACGAATTTTAAAGGTTTGAAAAATGTTTTGAAGAGATGAAAGGCTCTAAACTCTTTTCGGTCGCTGGAAAATAATTCCGATGATGATCGCGACATCACCGGTGTTCATTTTCGGGTTTCCAAAAGAGGAATTGCTGCCGATTGTTTTAAATGGAAGTTGTTTTGGAAATTCAAAGAATGATTTGGATTGTTTTCAAAAATGATTTTGAAATGTTGGTAAACTCTGGAATACTATATAAAATTACTTGTGAAATAAGAAATAAGTTGATAACTTATACCAATTGAATTTTGGTAGAATAAATTTAACTTAAAAGAATGAAGTTAAATTAAAGCAAGTATAAGTGAATCAATTAAATGAAAATGAAATTGAAAGTTGAAATTCATTTTGAATTCGTAAGCCAATGAATTGAATTGAATAATTGTGAATGAAAGATGAATTAAAATTCGAATTGGAAATCCAGTTTAATATGAGTGGTTATAAACCAAAATAGTGAATTGTAAATAAATGTTGGAAATGAACGAAAGAATAAAACTGGAATTAAAACTGAATATTGAAAACAAATTTGAATAAGTAGATTAGAATTTGTAATGAATTAGTAATTGAAACTAATTTTAAAAAAGTGCAGTTGTGAACTAAAGATAATTGATAAATTCAATATTCAGAAGTTAAATTGAATTGAAATGGTAAATTGAATTCAAGTGAGAAATTGAAATGTAAAATTGAATGAAAATGAATATATGTAACTAGATATCATGGCTAGTAGGATATACAGGTGTTATAAATTGGATTTGATCTTCAAAGATGAATTTGAATTTGCTCGAAAAAGGTAAGTATTTAAATTTGAATATGAGTTTTTGATGATTTCTCTCTAGCCGCTTGGCTTTTTCTTTTTCTTTTTGAAATCTGAGAGTCCGTAGGGACGTTTTGTAGTCGTGCCGTATTAGCCGCGCAAAGGAGACGCTGGCGGAATTTTTCGAAAATTTAGGGCGTTAGAAAAATTTTGAGAAAATTTGAAAGTTTAAATTTGAATTTAAACTTAAAATTGAATTGTTAGGAAAACAATGTTGTTTGAAATGGGTAATTGAAGTTGAAAATTTAGTTGAATTAATAACGAATCTTTAGTAGAAAGATTTGTTGTGATAAATTGATAAAACTATTAGATTGTGAAAAATAGTAGACGAGTTAAGGACTTTTTCTTTCTAACTTGTAATTTCGAGGACGAAATTCTTTTAAGGAGGGAAGTCTGTAACGACCCAGAATTTTGAACAAATTAAATTGAGAATATTTAATTAATTTTAAATATTTGAATGATGATTTAATTTGAATCCCGATATAATTTTGAAATTAACGATTAAATTATTAAGTTTAATCTGTTGATAGTTGAATAAAAATTTAAATCTTCAATTTACAGTTGAAGAAAAATATTTCAGAAGCCTTTAAAATTCGTATTGATATTACTGAAGATAACAGAAGCTTCAGAAATTGATTTGGAAACAATCTGTTCAGTTTTGAAATTTAATCGTTTGAATTGAATTTGAAAAATAACGTTCCGGGGCGCAGTCTCGGAATTCGACGAAACCAGTTCCATTGGGTCCGTAATATTGAATTATTACCGGATTTCAATTTTCGTATTTTTCGGAATTGTTTTGTGATCGTACGGTTAGTGAACGCGTTGAAATTTAATCGGATTCAAATTTAAATTTAAATTTATATTTGTCAACATCACCACACGTTGTCTCCTGTAAAAATGCCTACAATCACGAAGAATATCGTGCAAACCCATACCTCGTTCATTTCAAAATATCTCGTCCCCCTCACCTGTTCAAAACATCAGAACGAAACAAAGAAACAAATAATGGCCAAAGCCTTTCTTAGTTGAAAATAAAAGTGGCAGCTACAAAAAAATCAAAACGAAAAACCCTTTCTCGTTTAAAATCAAAACCACGAGCCCCTCCTCCCTTCGATCGAATTGGAATCACCGGCAGCTCGAGACGAGCAAGCAGGGGCGACGCGTGAGCTAGGGTTTCGAAAATCAACGCCTTCAAAATAATCAGCGCTGCATACTTGGCTATTCCATCAGCCATCGCGGCTCATCCTTGCCTCCTATGCGATATTCTCTACTGCCGATTTGTGGTCCTGCTACAGTCAGGTGAGCTCGCGATTTGTTCGCGTAAGGCAACGCGGCGAAGTCAAGGCGACAGTTGAATGGGGCGAACGCGATTTTGAGGAAATAGAGGCTCGCGACGAGGGTTGTGGAGCGTGTGGTGGCCAGCATGGCATCGGGGCGGAGTCGCAGTCGAACTCGCGTCTGCTCGATGTAGCAGGTGGCACGCTAGCTCGTAGGGACGTGGGGCAGTGGGAAGGGTTGTTGCAAGTGGAGGCTGAAGGCGTTCTGGGTGAAGCGGTGATGTTTGGAAAGGGGTTAGTCGACGAGGCGATTGGTGATCGGCGGGCATGTCGCGATTTGGGTATAGGGTTCATTCGACAGTAAGGTATTTTGAAATATTTGATTGGTATTTTACAGTTTAAAATTTAATGATATGTATAGAAAAAAAAATTGTTTTAAATATTTACAGTAAGGATCTGGAAATAATAATATGTAGAAAGATGAATTTATTTCTTTAGAAAAGTATGTATATATGTATATATTTAGGGAAGACAGAAGGTATATATATATATATGGGGCTTTGAAAACAATATAAAGATTAGATTTATAAAATAAATATAAGTCATTTTGGCGTAAATAATTACAAAGAAGGAACTGAAATAAATATATATATAGAAGCTTTTGACAAGTAAAAGAAATGAAATTGAAATTTAATTGTTCAGTCTTTTGAATATTAAGAGATTGAATAAAATTGTTTATACCAGGTTAAAAATCGAGAAACAAATTGGATTGGAATGGGATTGCAAAAATAAAAGCTAAGGTGAGATCTTCTCACTCAATTGAATGTGGAATTATTTACAGTTATTGATTGATGATTGACTGTTTGAATGTGCTATTAGATATGATAGGATATATCTATATATATAGCAGTATATACATATTGGCATATGTATATATTGGATTGTTGATTTCCCGCCTCGTATAGCGGATGAGACCCTATTGCGCCGTTAGTAAGCGGATTTATAAAAACCCATATACCACGATAATTCCGTACTGGAGCGGAATTGGTATTGTGCTAACGTCTGTGGATGCAGGGAAACAGGTTGGAGGGATCCAACTGGATTCCTCACCAGTAGTTATTTATTTTCAGATATTGTGATATATTCTGTTATCATATGATGATATATGATATTTGACTGTTGTGATGGACTGATTGGTGTTGTGACATCATCGGATTCAGTTTTGAAGTTTAAAAATAACGACTTTTATTTTAAAAAGATTTTTAAGTGATTTTTGAAAAATAGACGTTATCGAATTTTTGAATTGATTTATTTCAGAAAAATAAACGTCTAGAATTTTAAAGTTATAAGAGTTAAGATTTTTGGTGAAATATAACCAAAGTGTGATTTTTGAAATGAAAGTTGATTTAATTGTAAAATGGGTTAAATTGAGATTTTTAAAGTATTATAAAAGATGTACAGAAAAATTGATGTATTTATCAATTAAAATTTTTGGAATTTTAAAACGAGTTTTTATAAGTGAAGATATGAATCTTATAGAATTTTAAAATTGTGAAGATATGAAATTTATAGATGTATAAATTGTGAAGTTAAAATGAATAAAATTGTAGAATAAAAGATTTATAAGGAATTAACTTATAAATTGGATTTTTGCCTACAAAAGAAATATTGATCGAATTTGTTAATAAAGGAGATGTACAAATCGAAGTTGTTATAAAATATAAAAGGTGAAATTTATAAACATTGTTTTATAAATCCAAAACCAATTGAAATTGATAGGTTAAACATAGAAGTTTAATAAAGGAGATATGTCCGCGATTTTGGATAGTGGATATTTATTGAAATAAAAATGGGTAGAAAATATTGAAATGAGGTTAGTGAAGTATATTCACGATTTTGGACAGTGAATATATTGTTAAGTAAAATGGATACTGTTTTGGGAAAGTGATATTGAAAAATGAAGTTAAACATTTTAAAGATGTTTTAAAATGTATTATAAATCGAAAGCAGAGATTTCCGCAGTTCTTGTTGAAATAGACGTTTTCGAGAAATTTAAGGAAATGGTGGACTATAACACTGTTGTTATAGTAAATGATTTCCGAAAGGAAATGTTTTGAAGTAGTATTGGGATTTATATATCTATCTAAATCCGAATCCCTATACTAGTGATTTTGAGTCGTCGTAACGATGTTTTACGCAACATTCGTTTTGACTCAAATAGATGTAAAATTTATGATTTCCTTAAAGAATGAATGTATACTTAATATTGATTTAAGTATATCGAATATTTTCAAATGTTGAAAATAAATGATTTGTGAAGTACTTATTATTAAATAAGTATGGAATTGCTTTTCCAATATGAAATGAACGTTTTGAGATTTTATCTTCTTAAAGATAAATCGAGATTGAATATTGAAACCGATTTGAAAATCGTATATCTGTAGATATTTTGAAAATATAAATTCACTATGGAATTTATAAAAGAAAGGGAAGTTGTTTAAAAATAAACGTTGATTTATTTTTAAAGTGTGGAAATTATATATCTAGTAAGATATTTTTTGAAGAATAAATAATTTGGGAAAATTTTTTGGAACCTGATGATGTCGCGCATCTTTATTGATAGTTAAATAACCGACTATCAATAATTACCTTGAGTAGGTATTTGTTGTGAATTGGATGAATTTGAATGCCACACTTATTTTTAAAGAATCGCTCACTATTCGGGTTAGCCGGGAAAGGACCATGGGGTCGTATAACCCATTCCGAATAGGTGATACGTCGATATGAATTGCATTCGAAGACCGGTGTTGAAGACCGGATATTTTTTGAAAACGAAAGGATGACCGTCGAGTTACTCTACATCGACTGATCTTCGATTTAGAGGTTTTATCACCCTTAGTGACGGGAAGTCCTGACGTGATTGAAAATTATCCGGAAATGCAAGGGCTTCGTGAGAAGTGCCTTCGGTTCTGTTCGATCCCGGAACAGACTTGTATGGATTGTGTGTCTGACGTTACAATTTGAGATATAAAGCTGATATCTTTCAAATACATTTCTGTTGGTGGCGGAGAATTTATTCTCTTAGCTTAACACCCTTCTCTGAGACGTACGAGCTCAGAGGTTATGTAGTTGAAATTTATCAGCGATATATCCCAATTTGGTAACGTGGCATACTGAGTGTTGCTGTGAAATGATCAGTGTTTGATCATTTGTGATATGATCATTTGTTTGATCTTATATCTTGGTGACCATAGGTTGATCATTTTGTTTGACCCGAAGCAGGGCTTTTTGTAGAAAGCGTAGCTTTGTGGACGAGACTTCGTCGAGCCTCACACCCCGGAAATGGTCGAAACAGGAAGGATGCAGCAAGGTTCTAGGGAGTAGCGCCCCTTAGTGTATGTCATTCCTTCTGGATAAAGGTGGTATCATGGTTTGGAGCCCAGATACTTAACCTCTGTGGTTACTGCATTATTATTATCTATGTGGTTTGTTGCGAATCGGGGATCCTCGGGAAGATCGGTGACGATCGGGGGATGGCATACGCGTGTCAGTAGTTACCTATTTTTGCAGAGGTAACCCGGCCTTGTGTTGGCAGAGATCCGGTTAGGTTCTCGGGTCGTCTATTCCAGGGACGTACCCATCGTGGATAGGAAGTTCCTTAGCCTGACCATTTGTTGGAAATCCAAAGAAACAATACGTGACTTGTACGGTTTTAGTTGTATTACCTGCTATGGAATGTGGCGGTAACCTGCTATTGAACATAGTAGCTATAGTAGACATACGATACTGGTCGTATGTTGGCTAAGATTAATATTATACTTTCGAAATGTTTTCCACTATGCACTAATAATAATATCAAAAAGAATTTGATTTTGCGTAGTAAGCATCTTTGACTATCATAAGAAGAAATCTCCTCCAATTCTGCGTTTGCATTGTGTGTGTGGTGGGAGGTCTTATGGTAGTTTCATTTTCCAAAAGCATTTCGAATTGACTTTAAAATTATCCTGTTGTTTATTATAAAGAATAACTGTTTTACGATCTCACACCAGTCACCATGACTGACTCGGAGTTTATTGTTCCCTTCTAAACTCTGGGTGCCCACCAATTTCCACACGGGCAGCCTAGAGTTATATTATCAGGATATTCTGGATATTCTGGAGCTTTGGAAGCAAGCTGGATGACGAGACGTAGTATTTGTATCTGATATATTTATTCCGCTGTGTATTCTGTATGAGGACAAGTTTATATAACTGTCCATTGTTGTATATTGACTCTGATGATATGATGTGATGTAATGTAATAACAGATATAATTCTTTTGTTTTTAAATGATATTCATTTATCTATTATATATTGTTCCGCTGCGATATGTGAGATTCTGATATTGTTCTGTTTCTGTTGTTGTTCTGTTGTTCTTCTTTCTTTCTTCTCTTTTCCTTCTATCTTCTTCTTCTTCTACCTTTTCTTTTTCTTAAAACCATAACTTTTTGGGTTTCCGGCATTCGATGGCTCAGCAGTCGATAAAGTGAGTATCGATGTTGAATTTTCGAAAGTCGAAAATTTCGGGATGTTACAATATATACACAACATATATATATATATATACTTTTTAAACATATAATAGACATTGATCTATAGTTTGTATACTTTATATATATATAATAGATTTTTACAATTTCTATATCATATAAAACAAAACATATCACTATTTATATAAAATCAGCATATATATAAATATAATATCAAATAAACCCTTGCTTTATCTTCAAAATCAAACTTATATGAATATAAAAACTATATATATATATATAACACCGAACACATATATACTGCAAATATATCTTCATATAGGAGAGAGTGGAAGTCCGGTTGCTGGCGGTTATTGGTAGAGGAGGAGCACCGGCCGAGAGAAGGGGAGATGCATGAGCGATGGGAGAGGGGAGGAAGGCCGCCGGAGCTAGGTGGGCAGTTGGCAGAGCATGGTGTAGGCGGTGAAAATGAGCTGCACGTGGAGGATATGGTGGGTTAGGAGGCGGATTAATGGTCGGTGGCATGGGGTTGCATCATAGGCAGGGATGGCTTCGAGCGAAAGAGGCTTGGAGAGGGGGTTTGTTGCATCGAAGGGAGAGTGAGAAGGAGGGCGGAGCATGAGGTGGCAGGGTTTTAGTCCGGTCGTGGGATGGGTTAAAGGGTTGTGGTGCGTGGGCGGATGGTTTCAGGGCAGACGTGGTTGGCATTGGATAAGGTCGGAGGTGATGGTGGTTGAGTAGAGGACAAGGTGGAGCTGCCGAGGCAAATGGGGGAAGTGCAGACGTGTGATTTGCCAAAAGGAGGAGGAAGTGTTCAAGTCTCAAAAGCTACAGGTAAATTAAAAAAAATATAAAAGATGAATATGGATTCACGTGACAGAGAATGCTTGGTTTCAATATTATACAATATATATTTTTAAGCAAAAGAATGGCAGAAACAAATCAGAGGAGAGAAACAAACGAACCGGAGAAAGTGAAACAACACAAATTATAATGGGAACCGGGATAGTGAAAGTCAGGGCACGAGAATTAAGGCAGTATTAAAGGCAATGACTATTTGACTTTCAACCGTTGGAAAATTTGAATGGCCACAGCAAAACCAAAAGGCTTCAAATGGGTACCGTTTACGGCTAACCATTCCTCAGATTCCGACGGGTTCCGGATGTTGAGTTACACAAATGAATATACTGCGGAGATCAGCATGACAAGATGAACAGAATGATACACAGATATCAGCAATACGACTATCCTATCAAAAGCCGATATTTGCTGCCAAACTGCTGCAATTTCGCTGAAAATAAGGTAAACGAAGCTAGAGAAGTCCGAATTTGAAGAAACGAATTATGACGTCTCACTCAGAAAATATTAAACATTTTTATTATATAAAAATATTCAGATTTTGAAAAGATTTTATTTTCATCAATTTAACTGAATTTAAATTGAAATTGAAAATTACACAACGGAATTAACTTTTATATTTTCTGATGAAAATTTACCATTTGCTATGTTTAATTAGACGTATTCCAAATATCAAATTTTTATTTCAAAAATTTACTATTCAATCTCAAGCAAAATTTCAGTTAATTACGTTATAAAACCATTAAAATTTACGGGTCGTTACACTCTCCCCCACTCAAAACTTTGCGTCCCCGAAAAGGAACGAGATAGGAGAATAGAAACAACCAGAAGAAAATATAGATTTGAAATATGAAATACCAGATACCACAACTAATTCCCAAACCATATAAATCTACACTTATTTTAAAATTTGTTTATATTCAATTAGTTGATTTCAATTCATTTTATTTAATCAATCAAATTTTTTGTGTTCACATTTGATTGATTTCAATTCAATATATTTTCATTCAATTGATTTTTTTCAAAATTTTACATTTATTATAAAATTTCTTTCAAAACAACATTTATTTGATTTAACTTATTTATTACATCCATTTGACCCTAGTTAAGTTGATTTCACTTAAAAGTTCAATCACTATTCTTAAGTTCATATTTATTTTCTTAAATAGCATTCCCTTTTCTCATTTAATTTATTCTACTAGACATATTTTACAACATATATTAAGTGTATAAACATTTATTGTAACCATTTATTATTCAATCAATTAATTCTCTCTATATTGTTAAATTCGTTATTCAATTTATTATTTATAAATTCCCTTAACAAAATATCATTTTCGGACATCTTATTGCATACATTTATTTTTTATATTATTTAATTACCTATTCTCATTAACATTTAACTATTTCTAGGTAAGTTATATTAAGGATCTGAGTGTAATTAAATACTATACAAAATTTCCCTTTTATTTGCAACATTTATATTAGCCAAATTTTAGTATGGACAATTTTTATTACTACAATTTCTCTTGTATAACCTTCAATTACATATTCATCCTAACATTTTAACCTTTTGAATAATTTAGGTAAGTTATATATATTAGAATGCAATTAATTATTATACAAATAAGTTTTATCCTAGTTCAACTATTTTAAGTTATTTTAATTTCATTTCATTTTAAATATTCCAATTATCCAAAAATTTCACTTTATTTCCATAATTAAAACCATTTCTTAATATAAAACTTAAGATTCAACTTCCTGGTTTCACTTCAAACTAGTTTGAAATAATTATATACATATATATTGTATAAATCAAATCAAATTCATTTTTCCAAAACAAACGTGTAGCAAAGCTACTAAGGGGCCTCTCCACCTTGAAGCCCAAAAATGAATGTCGATGATGCTGCAGTCATCACCGAAATTATTTTCCAGCGACAAAAGAGGAGAGTACTGATTTACTTCTTTTCAAATTCTTTGAAACAATTTATGCTCGAAATATTTCAATTAATACATTTTCCAAAACTTTTAAAGCCAGAATTTAGAAAAGCACCGGAAATTAAATTCTCAAAGTCTTAATTCACATTTATTTCATTTACAAACCAGATTTATAAACCATATTTATAAAATTCATCTCCTTATAAAACAATAGTTAATGGTTTATTAATGTTAACAAAATAGTAAATGATAATCTAGTATTATCATTTCTACCAACCAATTCATTTACTATCTAATTTCAGAAAAATTACGCTTATATATTAAATATAACCATACAAAGTTTATTTCATTTACCAATTTCGAAAACAATATTGTGTCAGTTTGCTCTGTTCAAGTGTTTTGGAATTCCTATCGATAGCGTTAGCTAGACGAATCGATCGAAACCTAAAATTCAAACTTAACAACTCAAACGACACAATATAAAACATTTTTATTTTAAATACAATTACACTCCCTTACTCGATGATTCAAGAATGGTTAGAGATTCACATATAGAGGGATCCAAATCAAAGAGAATTCTAACTAACGAGGTAGACTCGAAAGGAAGATAAGATAACTAAACTACAAAAGAGGAAGTTGAATAGACTTATATTGATCGCGAGTGACCTTAATCGAGTCAACCGAGATTCCAGAAATAAGTTTGATGTGGAAATTCAATTTCCCACTTGAAGGGAAGAGAAGTGACTTCACCGACTATCAAGATAATCTCTGATTATCGGAGTGGAGTCAAGATTACAAGGGAATTACCCTGATCGTCTACTAGAGACGGTTCGGGCTTTGCAAGAGATAATAGCATCTAAACCGAGGACGTAGAAATCTCCAGTGAATCGATTTCGGTTGTAAAGGAGTCCACCCCTTAACAAATCATACTAAGGTTGTCGGAACAGAAATAATGGAACAGAAATGAAGTTATGGGATGCTCCAGTATCAAGAAGAACACGAATAGGGAGAGACAAGAATGGATTTCAAAACAAAGGGGAAAGTTCCGAAATTCACAAGAAGTCCTAAGAAAAGAGAATCCTAACGAAGTAATTCAAGCTCGAACGAATATGATTCTATGATTAAATTTTACTCCATATGCTAAGTTTTGCCTAAACCTGGATCTGATATCACTTGTAACGACTTGGTATTTCGAACCGTTCGCATCCGCACATGTCGGACTTCAATTGCTCAAAATAACAGATTGTTAATTTATAATTGGCTAAACTCAGCATATACAGTAAATAAATAAATCTCAGAATCACAGACATAGAGTATTACAACAATAAGCAGCGGAATAGATAAATAGTAGTTCATGAACCTACTATATAAACAAATAGAGTTTGAAATAAAATACAGCAGAATATCTCACATACAATATAGTCTCGAATACAAACAGATGACAAGCCTGAACAAAACAACAGGATAGTTGAAAGCTGAATAGATATAGATGGATCTCCAAGCGAAGCTCCAAACTCCAAAGGTGAGTCTCAAATGCTATGACACTCAGTCTGACCCGAGCGTAAAGCAAAACACAAAACACTCGAGTCAGGATTAACATTCTTATATTAATAAATTCAACTCAAGTGAAATGTCAACTGAAATAAAAGTAACTTAAAGGATGTTTGGGATTTCCATCCTCTAAGGATCCGTGGAACTATCTACTATGTAGTAATATATGCTATTGTAATATGTCTATAGTAAAGTAAATTATTAAAATAGCGTTAAGGCGTTACCCATATCCCCCTTAACACATTTTTATAATGTCGTGGTCTATACAGATACTGTAAAATCCACTCGCAAGTGGGCTATCAGGGAGCACTCCGTAGGTATGACACAAAACAAACTCGTAGAAGGCGCGATAGGGCATGCAACAAGGCACTCGATGCAATGCCAGGGTAGATATACCGTTTGTGGATCCGGACTGGTGGTAACGCATAACAGCTACTACCGCCCACCTCGTGACACACTCCCAAATCAAAGGGTGCACCCAATCAAATCACAAAAGCAATAGAATGGTATCGAAGAAATGTGCCGATCGGAGGAATGACCTCACTTGGCCCGGCGTGGCTCCTGTTTAAGCCGCATCAAGCTGACTCATGGGAGTCAGGGCTACGTAAATAGCATATAGAATCGTTACCAAACCATCCTACTTCATTCTGGAATCTCCACCACGTGCACAGTTGTTAAAGTGGTTTTCGATATTGGTAGAGAGTATAACAATATCCGATCCCGGTCTCTTTAACGACCAAACGCTTAGTTTACACCGTGGTCATTTCAATTCAAATAGTTCATAATTCAGATCAAAATATCATATTCAATTCAAAATCATATCAAATTCGATATCATTATTTACTTTAAATAATATTCATTTTCAGAATCGTAACATTTTCAAAGGTTGTAACACTTTTGAAATCATAACAATTTTGAAATCATAACACATTGAAATCATAACACTTTGAAATCATAGCACTTTCATAATCATAACAGTTTCCACCTAAACAGTTTAGATGTTGAAAATAGTATATATATTAAAATAGTTTATATATATTAAAATACTTTATATGATAAAATAGTTCCTCCAATTTCAAAAATCGATTCAAAAAATCTTAAATTCCAAAAATTCAATTTAAATCAATTCCAGTTTAACCATCTCAATTTAAAGTTCAAAAATTCAAGTTTAAATATCCAAACATTTATAATATAAATTTCATTTATATTTCAACATTTTTTACTTTAATTTTTATTCAAATTGGAAAATATTCCCTTAACTGTTTCACTAACGATTTATTTAAATCCCAATTTATATATTTAAATCAATATTAAGCATACAATCTCCATTTTTTTATTGAGAATATTCGTTTAATCACTTTTTATCAAATCACGTTATAAATCATATTTTTTCCAAGACCTCAAAATCAATAAGTTCAAATAAATTCTTATTTAAATTTAATTTTTAAATTTCAAGTCAATATTAATTTATCTTCCCAACCTTTATTATTAAAGTTATAAAATCTATTTTTAAAATATTAATATGAATTTAAGTAAATACTTAAACATAATATATACTAATTTAAATTAAATTTTTATTTAATAAAATCTTATTATTATATATTATTTTTATATATTTTAAAATAGTAAAATTATAAGTAAAATCTTAAAATTTTATTTTCAAAACTAACTTACAAATTTAAAATTTCCAAAACATATAAAATTAAAATCTAAATTTTTATACATATATAGAAACTACATTTATAAATATTATATATAATAATATTTATTAATCCATATATTTCCTTTCAAACTTTGGAAATCATTTTTCAAAATGTAGACCAACGGTGTCCGTATTTAATTTTCTATCCTATGGTCAAGTGATACAGATATTTATCATTTCAATCCGCAATTTAAATATCTACGGGTATATATTATTTCAACCCGCTATCCCAAAATTCAAAATCAATGAAAATCGCTTGGGTTTATCATTTCAACCCATAACGATTTTCCCTTGTTCTACAAAATCGTTCGGGTATGTATCATTTCAACCCATAGGAAATTCAAAATTAACAGGGAACTTGCAGAGTGAGAACAAATATGATAACAATATAATATATCAACAACAGGCAATACATCATCAGTGGTAAATAAAATAAAATATACACAACAGGATATGGTGTCATATATCAGAGGTGAACAATTACAGATAATGGCATATCATATATAGCAATTATAATTAACAATTCAAATTTAACAGCATATTTCAATTGTCGTTTCAGGTGAAATCAAATTTAATCAATATAAGAACTTTAATCGTGAGTGATTGCTCACCTTTCGAGGCTAGAGAAATCATAAGATGACATGGACATGCACACGGATAAGAGATAAGGCTAGAGAATTACTGCAACAAATTCGATATTGAGAAGGTAAGTCAAGATGGATAAGAGGTCGATGAAACAAATATATATAGCTATATATTTTAAAGTTTAAAATTTTAAAACATGTATTTAAATAATCTTAATAACGTATATATTTGCAAATCAATATAAATATATCAAAACCAAAATCAATATAAACGTTTCATGATCATTATTAAATTTAACACATACATTGAAAGTATATATTTTATATTTTAAAATCAATACTCATATATATACTTGTTTAAAATCAACCTACTAGTATATTTTCATTCAAAATTTATACTGACACTATATACATATATGCACTGCCGTACATATAGCAGAAATTTTTGTTTAAATATAGGAACATATATAAACTAACTTTGTATAACTAACATATTATAAACTGACACATTTATACTGACATATTAGAAAACCTATATAAACAGCATATCATGTAATTCATGTATACTAGCATACGTAAACTTTATATACAAAATATCATATATATAACTTGCATAAACAGCGAAATATCATATACCTTCATATACCTTCATATCATAAACAATGAAATATACAAAATATCATATATATACAAAAAATATCATGTATACTAACATATATATTGTACCACATAATATATATAACTAATATAACTTGCATATTTACATATAAATGAAAGTATGAAAAATTACTTTATTATAAAATCAGAACTTTGTTAAAAATTAGTATGTATAAATAACTCAACAGATCAATATAACTTATAGAAGCCCATATCTACACAAAATATATAGACTGGCAATATGTTTAGCTTGGCTGCCATAATATATATACAATATATATATATACACACACTTTTTAAACATGTAATAGACACTGATCTATAGTTTGTATACTTTTTATATATATAAGAGATTTTTACAATTTCTATATCATATAAAATAAAACATATCACTATTTATATAAAATCAGCATATATATAAATATAATATCACATAAACCCTTGCTTTATCTTTAAAATCAAACTTATATGAATATAAAAACTATATATATATAATATATATAAATAACACCGTACACATATATACTGCAAATATACCTTCATATAGGAGAGAGAGGAAGTCGGGTTGCTGGCGGTTATTGGCAGAGGAGGAGCACCGGCCGAGAGAAGGGGAGATGCATGAGCGATGGGAGAGGGGAGGAAGGCCGTCGAAGTTAGGTGGGCAGTTGGCGGAGCATGGTGTAGGCGGTGAAAATGAGCTGCACGTGGAAGATATGGTGGGTTAGGAGGCGGATCGTTGGCCGGTGGCATGGGATTGTGTCACAGGCGGGGATGGCTTCGAGTGGAAGAGGCTTGGAAAGGGGGTTTGTTGCATCGGAGGAAGAGTGAGAAGGAGGGCAAAGCACGAGGTGGCGGGGTTTTGGTCTGGTCGTGAGATGGGTCAGAGGGTTGTGGTGCATGGGCGGATGGTTTCTGGGCAGATGTGGTTGGCATTGGATGAGGTCGGAGGTGATGGTGGTTGAGTATGGGACAAGATGGAGCTGCCGAGGCCAATGGGGGAAATGCAGACGTGTGATTTGCCAAAAGGAGGAGAAGTGTTCAAGTCTCAAAAGCTACAGGTAAATAAAAAAAATATAGAATATGAATATGGATTCACGTGATAGAGAATGCTTGGTTTCAATATTATATAATATATATTTTTAAGCAAAAGAATGACAGAAACAAATCAGAGGAGAGAAACAAACGAACCGGAGAAATTAAAACAACAAAAATTAAAATGGGAACCAGGAATAGTGAAAGTCAAGGCATGAGAATTAAGGCAGTATTAAAGGCAATGACTGTTTGACTTTCAATCGTTGGAAAATTTGAATGGCCATAGCAAAACCAAAGGCTTCAAATGGTACCGTTTACGGCTAACCATTTCTCAGATTCAGCCGGGTTTCGGATGCCGAATTACACAAATGAATATACTACAGAGATCAACATGATGAGATGAATAGAATGGTACACAGATATCAATGATACGACTATCCAATCAAAAGCCGATATTTGCTGCCAAACTGTTGTAATTTCGCTGAAAATAAGGTAAACGAAGCTAGAGAAGTCTGAATTTGAAGAAACGAATTATGACGTCTCACTCAGAAAATATTAAACATTTTTATTGTATAAAAATATTCAGATTTCGAAAAGATTTTATTTTCATCAATTTAACTGAATTTAAATTGAAATTGAAAATTACACAACAGAATTAAATTTTATATTTTCTGATGAAAATTTACCATTTGCTATATTTAATTATTCGTATTCCAAATATCAAATTTTTATTTCAAAATTTTACTATTCAATTTCAAGCAAAATTTTAGTTAATTACGTTATAAAACCATTAAAATTTACGGGTCGTTACACAATCTCATCATTTAATTTATTTCATTATTTACAATTATAACCAAATAACCTTACAGTTATATCCATTGATTGAAATTGGATTAAAATGGTTATCAATTACATTAAATCAACATTACTATATTATATTCTAATTGTTTTATCATTACAAATCATAAATTTTAATTTCTTACAATTGTAACGACCCAGAATTTTGAACAAATTAAATTAAGAATATTTAATTAATTTTAAATATTTGAACGATGATTTAATTTGAATTCCCAATTATACCTTTGAATTTGGCGATTAAATTATAAAAATTTAATCTATTGTAAGTTGAATAAAAATTTGAATCTTCAATTTTTAAGTTGAAGAAAAATATTTCGAAAGCTTTTAAAATTCATATTGACAATACTGAAGATAATATAAGCTTCAGAATTGAAATTGAAACTGTTTTGTTCAGTTTTGAAATTTATATCGTTGAACCGATATTTAAAAATAGCCGTCCGAGGCACAGTCTCGGAATTCAACGAAACCAGTTCCATTGGGTCCGTAATAGTTTGTTATTGTCGGATTTCAATTTTCGTATTTTTCGGAGTTAATACGTGACCGTACGGCGAGCAAACGCATTGGAAACAAATCAAATTCAATTTAAATTTAATATTTAAATTTGTCACATATCAGCCACGTTCATTCCTTTGGATACGCCGAGAATCACGAAACAAATCGTGCCAGCCATTCCCTTTCGTTTCAAATACTCCTCTCCCCTCGTTCATACTTTAAACATCCCTCTCCAGTTTTTAAACCAAAGAAAACGAAAGAAAACAATAATGGCCGAATGCTCTTCTCGCTCAAATAAATCCCTCTTTCTTATAACAGTTTAAAACCCAAAATCAAAAATAAAAATAAAAATCGAATACTTATTTTCCCTTCCTCAGTTAAATCCATGGCCGCCCTTTCTAGTCCCAATCCAACAATCGATTCGAGGTGACAACTCGAAGAGAAGACAAGGAGCATATCGCGAGCTCGTTTCGAGCTGCGTGGGGACTCAGTCGCGATGCTAGGGTTGTCGCGTGGTCGCAAGTCAGGGGAGGTAGCCACGATCGCGAGTAGGATTTTCTTGTGGCGATATCGTGGAGGCGGCTCCATCACGTCGCGAGGCCAACTGGAGGAGGCGCACGCTCGCAGGTTGGGGATTTCGCGAGGTCGTGGCAGCAACGTGAGGTTCGAACGCACGTAAAGGGGGGTGGGTCGCGGGCACAAGGTCGAGGCCGTGGGAGCTCCACTTGATCGAAGTCGTGGGACGCGAGCACGCGCGCGAGCCTGGGGTTTGGAGAAATGGTGATGAAGGTGCTCGCGAGGACCGGTGGGGGCTGGCATTGACGAAAGCAGTGAAGGTATAACTTGCTCTGTTTGTTTAAGTGAAACTGTTATAAAAGGTAATTGGAATTTTTTTTTAGGAATGAATTACTGATTTGATAATCACTCTAATTTAAATTACCGAATTTGGTTTTGAAAACTTCATCAAAGAAAAGATATATACAGTAAAATATAGATGTAGATTTATATATATATGAACAGAAAATTTATTTATATTTGTGTAAAGCTGGAAAAAAAGAAAAAAACAATGATAATAATATAGGAATTTTTAAAATAAAGGAAACCCTATATTGTTTATACAAAGGAATTTTAAAATATCAAAGAAATTTATATAAGCAAAATGTTTGAAAATATTTATGTAAATGAGATTTTGGCTTAAAGTAAAAGGGAAGTTAGTTTGAAATTATGAATTGGTTAATAAAAGAAAAAAAAATTACATATGCAGTTTTCAATTTTAATAAGCATGCAGAAGAAAAGGGAAACAAATATTTCTTTAAAAAGGAGAAATTTGTTAATCTAAAACAATTGAAACGAAAATTAATTGTTCAGTCTTTTGAATATTGATAGATTGAATAAAATTGTTTATACCAGGTTAAAAATCGAGAAAACAAAACTGAAATGGAAATGGATGGCAAATTAAAAGCTAAGGTGAGATTTTTCTCACTCAAAATGAAAGTGGAATTTTCAGTTATTTATTGATTGATATGTTTGCTATTGGATGTGATATTAGATATAGTAGGATATATCTATTATATATATAGCAATATATACATATTGGCATATGTATATATTGGATTGATTGATTTCCCGCCTCGTATAGCGGATGAGACCCTATTGCGCCGTTAGTAAGCGGATTATTTTTATAAAACCCATATACCGCGATATTCCACCTCGAAGTGGAATTGGTATTGTGCTAACGTCTTTGGATGCAGGGAAACAGGTTGGAGGGATCCAACTGGATTCCTCACCAATATTATTATTTGCAGATATTTGTTGTATATGCTGTTATCATATTGATATATGATATTGAATGTTGTGATGGACTAATTGGTGCGTTGCATCATCGGGTTCAATTTTAAAGTTTAAAAATAAACGATTTTTACTTTAAAAGGGATTTTGAAGTGATTTTTTGAAAGTATACGATTTATTAAATTTTTGAATTTATTTATCTTAAATAAATAAATGTTATAAATTTAAAGTTATGAAAATTTTAAATTGTGAAATATAACCGAAAGGTGATTTTGAAATAAATAGTCAAGTAATTTATAAAATAATTTAAGTTTGGATTTCTTTTGAATTATTAAAAATGATGTATATAAAAGATGTACAGAATTGATATTTATCAATTAAAAGTATTGGAATTTTAAAACGAGTTTTTATAAGTGTTAGAAATTTATAGAATTATAAATTGTGAAGACATGAGATTTATAGAATTATAAATTGTGAAAATATGAAGTTTATAGATTTATAAAGTATGAAGTTATAAAATGAATGAAATTGTATAATAAAAGATTTTTAAGAGATTCACTTATAAATTGGATTTTTGCCTTTAAGTGGAATATTGATCGAATTGTTAATAAAGAAGATCTATAAGTCAAAGTTGTTATAAAAGAGAAATAGAATTTATGAACGTGTTTGTAAATTCGAAATAGATTGAATTGGATAAATTAAATATAGAAGATTTCTAAAGAAGATATATTCGCGATTTTGGATAGCGAATCTCTATTGAAATAAAATGTGTAGAAAATATTGAAATGGGGTTAGTGAAGTATATTCACGATTTTGGACAGTGAATATATTGTTAAGTAAAATGGATTTATTTTTGAAGAAGTGATATTAAAAATGAAGTTAAACATTTTAAAGATGTTTTAAAATGTGTTAAATATCGAAATCATAGATTTCAACATTTATTGTTGAAATAGACGTTTTCAAGGAATAAGGAAATGGTGGACTATAACACTGTTGCTATAGTAAATGATTTCCAAAAGGAAATGTTTTTATGTAGTATTGGGATTTATATATCTATCTAAAATTCTGAATCCCTATACTAGAGATTTTGAGTCGTCGTAACGATGTTTTACGTAACATTCGTTTTGACTCAAATAAATGTTGTTATAGTAATGTTTTCCTTAAAGAATGAATTTATACTTAAATTTTGATTTAAGTATATCGAATATTTTCAAATGTTGAAAATAAAAGATTTGTGAAACACTTATTATTAAATAAGTTTGGAATGTTTTCCAAAATGAAATGAAACGTTTTGAGATTTTATCTTCTTAAAGATAAATCGAAAATGAATATTTGAAAACGATTGAAAATCGAATATTAGTAGATATTCGAAAAATGTAAATTCAATATGGAATTTATAAAGGAAATGGAAACTGTATAGAAAAATAAATATTGATTTATTTTTGAAGTGTGGAAATTTTATATCTAGTAAAGATATTTTGGAAGATAAAATTATTTGGAAAATTATTTGGAATCTGATGATGTTGCGCATCTTTATTGATAGTTAAATAACCGACTATCAATAATTACCTTTAGATAGGTATTTGTTGTGAATTGGATGAATTTGAATGCCACACTTATTTTTGAATAATCGCTCACTATTCGGGTTAGCCGGGAAAGGACCATGGGGTCGTATAACCCATTCTGAATATGTGATACGTCGTTATGAATTGCATTTGAAGACCGGTGTTGAAGACCGGATATTTTTGAAAACGGAAGGATTACCGTCGAGTTACTCTACATCGGCTAATCTCTGATTTAGAGGTTTTATCACCCTTAGTGACGGGAAGTCCGGACGTGATTAGAAATTTATCCGGATGTGCAAGGGCTTCGTGAGAAGTGCCTTCGGTTCTGTTCGATCCCGGAACAGACTTGTATGGATTGTGTGTCTGACGTTACAATTTGAGATATAAAGCTGATTCCTTTCAAATACATTTCTGTTGGTGGCGGAGAATTTATTCTCTTAGCTTAACACCCTTCTCTGAGACGTACGAGCTCAGAGGTTATGTAGTTGAAATTTATCGGCAATATATTCCCAAATTGGTAACGTGGCATACTGAGTGTTGCTGTGAAATGATCAGTGTTTGATCGTTTGCGATATGATCATTTGTTTGATCTTATATCTTTGTGATCATAGGTTGATCATTTGTTTGACCCGAAGCATGGCTTTGTAGAAAGCGTAGCTTTGTGGACGAGACTTCGTCGAGCCTCACACCCCAGAAATGGTCGAAACAGGAAGGATGCAACAAGGTTCTAGGGAGTAGCGCCCCTTAGTGTATGTCATTCCTTCTGGATAGAGGTGGTATCATGGTATGGAGCCCAGATACTTAACCTATGTGGTTGCTGCATTATTATTTTGATGTGGTTTGTTGGAAATCGGGGATCCTCGGGAAGATCGGTTACGATCGGGGGATGGCATACGCGTGTCAGTAGTTACCTACTTTTGTAGAGGTAACCCGGCCTTGTGTTGGCAGAGATCTAACCGTAATGTTAGGTTATTTCTCGGGTCGTCTATTCCAGGGACGTACCCATCGTGGATAGAAAGTTCCTTGGCCTGACCATTTGTTGGAAATCCAAACTCCAATACGCACCTTGTACGGTATTAGTTGTAGAACCTGCCATTTACGTACGGTGGTCACCACTGTTTAGATGGTAGCTATAGTAGGCATACGATACTGGTCGTATGTTGGCTAAGATTAATATTATACTTTCGAAATGTTTTCTACACTATGCACTAATAATAATATCAAAAAGAATTTGATTTTGCGTAGTAAGCATCTTTGACTATCATAAGAAGAAATCTCCTCCAATTCTGCGTTTGCATTGTGTGTGTGGCGGGAGGTCTTATGGTAGTTTCATTTTCCAAAAGCATTGCGAATTTGTTTTATTTTCCTTATGAAGAATAACTGTTTTACGATCTCACACCAGTCACCATGACTGACTCGGAGTTTATTGTTCCCTTCTAAACTCTGGGTGCCCACCAATTTCCACACGGGCAGCCTAGAGTTATGTTATCAGGATATTCTGGATATTCTGGAGCTTTGGAAGCAAGCTGGATGGCGAGACGTAGTATTTGTATCTGATAGTATTTATTCCGCTGTGTATTCTGTATGAGGACAAGTTTATATAACTGTCCATTGTTGTATATGACTCTGATGATTGATGTATGTATAAACTGATATAGCTTTGTTTTAAAAGACTAGTGTTTATTTATTATATATTGTTCCGCTGCGATATGTGAGATTCTGATATTCTTTTTCTGTTTCTGTTTCTGCTCTTGTTCTGTTGTTGTTCTTCTTTCTTCTTCTGTTCTCTTTTTCTTCTATCTTTTCTTCTATTTCTTTTTAAAAACCCTCACTATTGGAGTTTCCGGCACTCGATTTCTCGGCAGTCGATAAAGTGAGTATCGATGTCGAATTTTCGAAAGTCGAAAATTTCCGTACGTGACAAGTGGTATCAGAGCATATGGTTAAGCGACAACCCTGCTCTGTTGGGTGTTACTCATTAGAGATAGAGTCAGTAGTACTCTAGAATGAGTTTGAGTGTAATAATATATATGAGCGCGTATTTGTTAGTGAATATAAAATTGTTTTATATTGTGATGATTGGTTTATTGAGTGGCATATGAACCTTCGTCGGCACAGTCTGCAAAACTGGATCGAAGGGGTTTCTAAACACTTGAATAGAACAATTCGGCACAGTATTGTTTTTGAATAGGGTGAATGAGATAATTTTGCCCAAAACTATTTTTGTATAGAAAAGAAATGTTTTTCTATGAAGTACTATAGTATATGGTTGCATGGTTGTTAGAAGTAATAATATTAAATTATCATCATTGAAATTGAAAAAGAAATTGAAATCATAACTCCAAAGTTAAGAAATAAATCCACATACAAATGAAATTTAAAGAATATAAATTATAAATGTGATTTGTAATTTAAAATGGAATTCCAGAGAAGTTTTTGGAAATGTTTGAAAAAAAATTTGAAAATTTTGGAGATTTGAAAAGTTTAAAATCTTTTTGATTTGAAAATGAATTTCAAAGGTTTTGAAAAAGTATTTTGAAGCTCTAAACTCTTTTCGGTCGTTGGAAAATAACTTCGATAATGACTGCAGCATTATCGATGTTCATTTTCGGGTTTCCGAAAGAGGAATTGCTGCCAAATTGTTTTAAATGGAGGTTGTTTGAAAAAAAAAAATTGGAGTTTTGTTTTGGAAATTCAAAGGATGATTTGAATTGTTTTCAAAAATGGTTTTGAAAAGATTTAAAAGACTTCTGAATGCTATATTAAAATATTTATGAAATATTATGAAGTTGATAACTTATACAGTTGAATTTTGGTAGAATAAATTTAACTTAAAGAATGAAGTTAAATTAAAGTAAGTATAAGTGAATCAATTAAATAAAGTGAAATGATTACTTAAAGGAAATTTATTAAGTTGAAAATAAATTGGGAATAGTAACAAATGAATGAATAAATTTACAATTATGATTAAACGAAAATGAAATTGAAAGTTGAGTTTCATTTTGAAGTTGTAAGCATTGAATTGAATTGAATAATTACAAATGTGAATTGAAAGAAAAGTTAAAATTTGTATGGAATTTGAATCCAGTTAAATGTGAGTGGTTATAAACCAAAATAGCAAACTGAAAATAAATTTTGGAAATGAGCAAAACAATAAAACTGGAATTAAAACTGAATATTGAAAATGAAGTTGAATTGTGTGAAATTAAATGAAGTTTTGAGATTAGTTTGAAGTGAACTAAAGTTAATTGATAAAAATTCAATATTCAGAAGTTGAACCAAATCCAAATTAGATTGGAATTGTGAATTGAATTTAAATGAAATTTGAAATGTAAAATTGAATGAATCTAACTCCAATAGTGAATTAGAGATAGTATATAAGCAGTTTATATTGAAAATTTTGTAATAGAATTTGCAAAATGGTTTGAATGTGTAACTAGATATTATGGCTAGTAGGACATACAGGTGTTATAAAAGGAATTGGGATTTTACTTTCAAAGATAAATTTGAATTGCTCGACAAAAGGTAAGTATTTGAATTTCAATATGAGATTTGCTGATTTCTTGTCTAGCCGCTTGGCTTTTTCTTTTTCTTTTTGAAATCTGAGAGTCCGTAGGGACGTTTTGTAGTCGTGCCGTATTAGCCGCGCAAAGGAGACGCTGGCGAAATTTTTCGAAAATTTAGGGCGTTAGAAAATTTTTGAGAAAATTTTGAAAGTTTAAATTTTGAATTTAAACTCGAATTTAAAATTTGAATTGTTAAGGTAAACAATGTTGTCTGGAACTTATAATTTGAGTTGGAAAAGTTAGTTGAATTTATAACGAATCTTTAGTAGGAAGATTTGTTTTGAAAAATTGATAAAACTATTAGATATTGGAAAAATAGTAGACGAGTTAAGGACCATTTTTTCCTAACTTGTAATTTCGAGGACGAAATTCTTTTAAGGGGGGAAGTCTGTAACGACCCAGAATTTTGAACAAATTAAATTGAGAATATTTAATTAATTTTAAATATTTGAACGATGATTTAATTTGAATTCCCAATTATACCTTTGAATTTGGCGATTAAATTATAAAAATTTAATCTATTGTAAGTTGAATAAAAATTTGAATCTTCAATTTTTAAGTTGAAGAAAAATATTTCGAAAGCTTTTAAAATTCATATTGACAATACTGAAGATAATATAAGCTTCAGAATTGAAATTGAAACTGTTTTGTTCAGTTTTGAAATTTATATCGTTGAACCGATATTTAAAAATAGCCGTCCGAGGCACAGTCTCGGAATTCAACGAAACCAGTTCCATTGGGTCCGTAATAGTTTGTTATTGTCGGATTTCAATTTTCGTATTTTTCGGAGTTAATACGTGACCGTACGGCGAGCAAACGCATTGGAAACAAATCAAATTCAATTTAAATTTAATATTTAAATTTGTCACATATCAGCCACGTTCATTCCTTTGGATACGCCGAGAATCACGAAACAAATCGTGCCAGCCATTCCCTTTCGTTTCAAATACTCCTCTCCCCTCGTTCATACTTTAAACATCCCTCTCCAGTTATTAAACCAAAGAAAACGAAAGAAAACAATAATGGCCGAATGCTCTTCTCGCTCAAATAAATCCCTCTTTCTTATAACAGTTTAAAACCCAAAATCAAAAATAAAAATAAAAATCGAATACTTATTTTCCCTTCCTCAGTTAAATCCATGGCCGCCCTTTCTAGTCCCAATCCAACAATCGATTCGAGGTGACAACTCGAAGAGAAGACAAGGAGCATATCGCGAGCTCGTTTCGAGCTGCGTGGGGACTCAGTCGCGATGCTAGGGTTGTCGTGTGGTCGCAAGTCAGGGGAGGCAGCCACGATCGCGAGTAGGATTTTCTTGTGGCGATATCATGGAGGCGGCTCCATCACGTCGCGAGGCCAACTGGAGGAGGCGCACGCTCGCAGGTTGGGGATTTCGCGAGGTCGTGGCAACAACGTGAGGTTCGAACGCACGTAAAGGGGGGTGGGTCGCGGGCACAAGGTCGAGGCCGGGGGAGCTCCACTTGATCGAAGTCGTGGGATGCGAGCACGCGTGCGAGCCTGGGGTTTGGAGAAATGGTGATGAAGGTGCTCGCGAGGACCGGTGGGGGCTGGCATTGACGAAAGCAGTGAAGGTATAACTTGCTCTGTTTGTTTAAGTGAAACTGTTATAAAAGGTAATTAGAATTTTTTTTAGGAATGAATTACTGATTTGATAATCACTCTAATTTAAATTACCGAATTTGGTTTTGAAAACTTCATCAAAGAAAAGATATATACAGTAAAATATAGATGTAGATTTATATATATATATGAACAGAAAATTTATTTATATTTGTGTAAAGCTGGAAAAAAAGAAAAAAACAATGATAATAATATAGTAATTTTTAAAATAAAGGAAACCCTATATTGTTTATACAAAGGAATTTTAAAATATCAAAGAAATTTATATAAGCAAAATGTTTGAAAATATTTATGTAAATGAGATTTTGGCTTAAAGTAAAAGGGAAGTTAGTTTGAAATTATGAATTGGTTAATAAAAGAAAAAAAAATTTACATATGCAGTTTTCAATTTTAATAAGCATGCAGAAGAAAAGGGAAACAAATATTTCTTTAAAAAGGAGAAATTTTTTAATCTAAAACAATTGAAACGAAAATTAATTGTTCAGTCTTTTGAATATTGATAGATTGAATAAAATTGTTTATACCAGGTTAAAAATCGAGAAAACAAAACTGAAATGGAAATGGATGGCAAATTAAAAGCTAAGGTGAGATTTTTCTCACTCAAAATGAAAGTGGAATTTTCAGTTATTTATTGATTGATATGTTTGCTATTGGATGTGATATTAGATATAGTAGGATATATCTATTATATATATAGCAATATATACATATTGGCATATGTATATATTGGATTGATTGATTTCCCGCCTCGTATAGCGGATGAGACCCTATTGCGCCGTTAGTAAGCGGATTATTTTTATAAAACCCATATACCGCGATATTCCACCTCGAAGTGGAATTGGTATTGTGCTAACGTCTTTGGATGCAGGGAAACAGGTTGGAGGGATCCAACTGGATTCCTCACCAATATTATTATTTGCAGATATTTGTTGTATATGCTGTTATCATATTGATATATGATATTGAATGTTGTGATGGACTAATTGGTGCGTTGCATCATCGGGTTCAATTTTAAAGTTTAAAAATAAACGATTTTTACCTTAAAAGGGATTTTGAAGTGATTTTTTGAAAGTATACGATTTATTAAATTTTTGAATTTATTTATCTTAAATAAATAAATGTTATAAATTTAAAGTTATGAAAATTTTAAATTGTGAAATATAACCGAAAGGTGATTTTGAAATAAATAGTCAAGTAATTTATAAAATAATTTAAGTTTGGATTTCTTTTGAATTATTAAAAATGATGTATATAAAAGATGTACAGAATTGATATTTATAAATTAAAAGTATTGGAATTTTAAAACGAGTTTTTATAAGTGTTAGAAATTTATAGAATTATAAATTGTGAAGACATGAGATTTATAGAATTATAAATTGTGAAAATATGAAGTTTATAGATTTATAAAGTATGAAGTTATAAAATGAATGAAATTGTATAATAAAAGATTTATAAGAGATTCACTTATAAATTGGATTTTTGCCTTTAAGTGGAATATTGATTGAATTGTTAATAAAGAAGATCTATAAGTCAAAGTTGTTATAAAAGAGAAATAGAATTTATGAACGTGTTTGTAAATTCGAAATAGATTGAATTGGATAAATTAAATATAGAAGATTTCTAAAGAAGATATATTCGCGATTTTGGATAGCGAATCTCTATTGAAATAAAATGTGTAGAAAATATTGAAATGGGGTTAGTGAAGTATATTCACGATTTTGGACAGTGAATATATTGTTAAGTAAAATGGATTTATTTTTGAAGAAGTGATATTAAAAATGAAGTTAAACATTTTAAAGATGTTTTAAAATGTGTTAAATATCGAAATCATAGATTTCAACATTTATTGTTGAAATAGACGTTTTCAAGGAATAAGGAAATGGTGGACTATAACACTGTTGCTATAGTAAATGATTTCCAAAAGGAAATGTTTTTATGTAGTATTGGGATTTATATATCTATCTAAAATTCTGAATCCCTATACTAGAGATTTTGAGTCGTCGTAACGATGTTTTACGTAACATTCGTTTTGACTCAAATAAATGTTGTTATAGTAATGTTTTCCTTAAAGAATGAATTTATACTTAAATTTTGATTTAAGTATATCGAATATTTTCAAATGTTGAAAATAAAAGATTTGTGAAACACTTATTATTAAATAAGTTTGGAATGTTTTCCAAAATGAAATGAAACGTTTTGAGATTTTATCTTCTTAAAGATAAATCGAAAATGAATATTTGAAAACGATTGAAAATCGAATATTAGTAGATATTCGAAAAATGTAAATTCAATATGGAATTTATAAAGGAAATGGAAACTGTATAGAAAAATAAATATTGATTTATTTTTGAAGTGTGGAAATTTTATATCTAGTAAAGATATTTTGGAAGATAAAATTATTTGGAAAATTATTTGGAATCTGATGATGTTGCGCATCTTTATTGATAGTTAAATAACCGACTATCAATAATTACCTTTAGATAGGTATTTGTTGTCAATTGGATGAATTTGAATGCCACACTTATTTTTGAATAATCGCTCACTATTCGGGTTAGCCGGGAAAGGACCATGGGGTCGTATAACCCATTCCGAATATGTGATACGTCGTTATGAATTGCATTTGAAGACCGGTGTTGAAGACCGGATATTTTTGAAAACGGAAGGATTACCGTCGAGTTACTCTACATCGGCTGATCTCCGATTTAGAGGTTTTATCACCCTTAGTGACGGGAAGTCCGGACGTGATTAGAAATTTATCCGAATGTGCAAGGGCTTCGTGAGAAGTGCCTTCGGTTCTGTTCGATCCCGAAACAGACTTGTATGGATTGTGTGTCTGACGTTACAATTTGAGATATAAAGCTGATTCCTTTCAAATACATTTCTGTTGGTGGCGGAGAATTTATTCTCTTAGCTTAACACCCTTCTCTGAGACGTACGAGCTCAGAGGTTATGTAGTTGAAATTTATCGGCAATATATTCCCAAATTGGTAACGTGGCATACTGAGTGTTGCTGTGAAATGATCAGTGTTTGATCGTTTGCGATATGATCATTTGTTTGATCTTATATCTTTGTGATCATAGGTTGATCATTTGTTTGACCCGAAGCATGGCTTTGTAGAAAGCGTAGCTTTGTGGACGAGACTTCGTCGAGCCTCACACCCCGGAAATGGTCGAAACAGGAAGGATGCAGCAAGGTTCTAGGGAGTAGCGCCCCTTAGTGTATGTCATTCCTTCTGGATAGAGGTGGTATCATGGTATGGAGCCCAAATACTTAACCTATGTGGTTGCTGCATTATTATTTTGATGTGGTTTGTTGGAAATCGGGGATCCTCGGGAAGATCGGTTACGATCGGGGGATGGCATACGCGTGTCAGTAGTTACCTACTTTTGCAGAGGTAACCCGGCCTTGTGTTGGCAGAGATCTAACCGTAATGTTAGGTTATTTCTCGGGTCGTCTATTCCAGGGACGTACCCATCGTGGATAGAAAGTTCCTTGGCCTGACCATTTGTTGGAAATCCAAACTCCAATACGCACCTTGTACGGTATTAGTTGTAGAACCTGCCATTTACGTACGGTGGTCACCACTGTTTAGATGGTAGCTATAGTAGGCATACGATACTGGTCGTATGTTGGCTAAGATTAATATTATACTTTCGAAATGTTTTCTACACTATGCACTAATAATAATATCAAAAAGAATTTGATTTTGCGTAGTAAGCATCTTTGACTATCATAAGAAGAAATCTCCTCCAATTCTGCGTTTGCATTGTGTGTGTGGCGGGAGGTCTTATGGTAGTTTCATTTTTCAAAAGCATTGCGAATTTGTTTTATTTTCCTTATGAAGAATAACTGTTTTACGATCTCACACCAGTCACCATGACTGACTCGGAGTTTATTGTTCCCTTCTAAACTCTGGGTGCCCACCAATTTCCACACGGGCAGCCTAGAGTTATGTTACCAGGATATTCTGGATATTCTGGAGCTTTGGAAGCAAGCTGGATGGCGAGACGTAGTATTTGTATCTGATAGTATTTATTCCGCTGTGTATTCTGTATGAGGACAAGTTTATATAACTGTCCATTGTTGTATATGAATATGATGATTGATGTATGTATAAACTGATATAGCTTTGTTTTAAAAGACTAGTGTTTATTTATTATATATTGTTCCGCTGCGATATGTGAGATTCTGATATTCTTTTTCTGTTTCTGTTTCTGCTCTTGTTCTGTTGTTGTTCTTCTTTCTTCTTCTGTTCTCTTTTTCTTCTATCTTTTCTTCTATTTCTTTTTAAAAACCCTCACTATTGGAGTTTCCGGCACTCGATTTCTCGGCAGTCGATAAAGTGAGTATCGATGTCGAATTTTCGAAAGTCAAAAATTTCCGTACGTGACAACAATATTAATATTTCAAAATCCTATTAAATTTAATATTTTAATTACCGAAAAATACGGGTCATTACACTCTCCCCTACTCAAAACTTTTCGTCCTCGCAAAGGGAAAAGGAGGAATTAAGGGATTAATATATTTTATTCAAAGTATTCAATTTATGAACAATTAATTTACATGATTAAGTATTTTAAATAAAATATACTTATTAATACAATCAAATCTTCATATTCAAGTTTTGTGACGCCCCACCTCTATGCTCATAATAACAAAGAGTATTAAAAGAAATACTGTCTATTATTACGAAGAATAAGGCTGGATAGGAGCGACCATCCATAATTGGCCTTACACTAATATTGGTTATCTCGATAGGAGTGGTATATACTTTTTATTTTTCATCTATTATTTATTTACTCCCATCGACACACCCAATTATCAGTATAAAACAAACTACGATGGTTCATAATAGTTTAGGACATTAGATATAACGATAACACAGATAATATAAATGCGGAACACAGATAAAAACAAAAGTCTCATATATATAACTGATGTCAGTTACAACATAGTTGACACAATACATATGATACAACTACAACTGTCGACTCTAGAAGTTATATATACAAGTACATTATCGACTAATATACATGAATACATATCGTTCTATACAACGACACGACTACTACAAAATGACACTGACAACTTCAGAAGATGTGAAAAGTCTTCAATTCCTGAACAGCAACTCAAGAAGAAAATCTACAACCTGAAAGACTCGGGTCTGACCCGAGTATTACATTCAGAAGAAAATAATACCCAGGTCAGTCTAATTCAAACTAGTTTATTAGTGCATATAGGCAGTAATAATTTAAATAGACGACAGTCACAATAATTCCCGTCTATCCGATCCTTTAAACAAAGAAACCGGATAACGGTCAATATAACACTTAACAGTGTTTAACAAAAATCAGCAGGTTTAAATCATCAACAGAGATAAATAAACAATTTATCAAATCGACTAAATCAATTTAAAGCCATTGAAATTGTCACTTTAAAACCATCAAAACTCGATTGGCTGCCGTACACGTACGCGTGTACGGCCTCGCCAATACAGCATAAAAGATCAATGCATCACGACACAAAAGAAATATTAATTCAAAACTGTCGGGTTTGGGAGGCTGCAGTGCACGCACGCGTGCACTGCCTCGCCACATTTATATGATGCCATCGCAACACCAAATGCAAATATCAGACTCGAGCATAAAGGCGCAGACTCGGGTGGAAGTGAATCATTTGACACAAATAAATGCGAACGACATGAACTGGACAGTGCACCAAGGATAGGGCAATAGAGCAAGGCCCAACGAATAACAGGTATACAAGACAGTGACGACCAATCAATGCCAAGCAAACGTATGACATCAAAACAATTGAACTGTAAACCAAAGTGGGCAATGCAAGCACAGCCTTAAACCATCAAGAATACAGACCAGAAGATGAAGTTTAGGACAGATCAAACTTGAATGAAAGCCAAACTGAGTACACTACCAAACAAGATCAATGTATGCAAATGGGCTGCAGACTATAATAGTGGCAAGATTAAGGATGCAGACCCAGGTAGTACACGAGGGAAATGCAAAGCCAATATCAAAACATTCATCTACATTAGATTACATGAAACTGAATTGTGCAATCTCAGTAGAAAATGTATATGACATGAATGTGTTGGCGACAGTTCAAGGCAACAGTAATAAATGAGTGAAACTGGAATTTCCAAAGTGAAGCAAGAAAATTCAAATTGCAGAGGAACTGCAATTTCCAGAAAATGAAGCAAGAACTAATGTTCGTGAACATGAAGGCAACAGATACAAGTCACCAGTAACAACTATATGAACAGAGTAGTATGAAGGTGAGGGCACCATAGATATGGCACCACAGCACATAACATTTAAAGGTCAATGCCATGCATTTTTTTTTTCAAAACGTGCTAGAACAAAATGGCATCAACTCAATCGAAAGTAAAAAAGGCTCCAACTAAGATTAAAAATGGACTATCACTGAACAAGGTGTACATGAACAACATCCCACATGACTCAACCAGTATGCAATACAATTGCAATGTACAACTCAACCTTCAAATCAAAACATATAAGTGCAATGCAGACAATGTCTACAACATCAATGCAATACCAACATAACAGTTCGAGACTGCACAAGTGGCTCAATGCAAACAAGCCACATATACAAGGTACAAGCCATGTAGCAGCAATGACAACACAAGATTAGAATATACATGTAGACCAGATGAAGACTGCCTATATCAGACCATCAAGAACACTACAGTGAAGACTACATACTCAGACTGCACCGTATTAACATGAAGTGCTCACATACTCAAAGTCAACCACTAGAACAACAAACCCAAAACTGGATGCTACAAAATGGAGACCAGAACCAATCAAAGACATCAACTAAATGAAGACTGCATATGTCAGACTGACAGAGACTAGATCAACCTCAACCAAGGCATTATCAAGTATAAGAGTACGAACAAGTCTGCAACTTACATCATGTAACTATAATGCACAGTAAACATCACATTGAAGCAACTCGAGCAAATCACAGTGAGCATGGTCAGAAAACAACAAGCGAAAGTCGAACATGATCAACATTACAAAAATTCAAGTTCAAGTTAGAAGTATCAAAATCACCACATCAAGCATAAGCAAGTAAGTTAAACTAGGTCGAACTCAGTCAAAAATCAGGGTACAACTGCTCCGAACAAAGACAGAGATGTCTTGAATATCATCGCGTAAACCAAGGCAAGTAACAGTGATCAATTCGAAGTCGAAGCCAACCAAAACAATTGAAAACGAATAGAGCCGTGGCCATCACGAAAACAAGTCGTGAGTCAAACAAATCAAAACAAGAAATTCACGAAGCAGTAAATTCCAAGCAACATCGATTACCAATATCAGGTGAAAACAAAAGGACCGAGATAAAACAAGGTCAAATCTAACTCAAATTACAGAAGCATCATACGAAGAGTGAACTAGATGTGAGTAATACGATTACTCACCTTTTTTTTCTCGAAGCAAGGAAGGACTCGCTCACTTGGAGGCGTTCGACAGTTTGAAGCAGCCGCGAATAGGGCGATCGAATTACTAAAGTCGAAACCCTTGATTTAACTACCCCTAGCTTCGGAGCGAAGAGGAAGATGATTGAAAGGAAGATCGAGCCGCCACCATTTTTTTCTTTTTTTTTCTCTCGTTCGATTTATTTTGATAAGGGTTTCGAAATGAGAAATTGAACGAAAATGGGGAAACGATGTATTATTATCATCTCGGCCTTAGAACAACCAATGAAAGCGTGGGCTACTACTTCAACTCTAAAGCCCGCATAACCGTTAGAACAACATTTAAAAGGATTTTCAACTGATAAATTTCCAATAGCACTTAACCCCCAAATTATTCGTTATTGGATGATAATTTATTGTTATAAAAATCCCAGGGTTGTTACAGACTCCCCTCCTTATAGAAATTGCGTCCACGCAATCATAGGGAATAAATGGATAAAAGGTAACAACCAAAAGAGCAAGGCAATGATGAGTGCATAAGCAAAGCAAATGTCAGCAGGGGAAGTACTAGATATGAAATCAAAAGGTTCGACGGCTTCAAATCAAAAGAATCAACCTCGTGGGAATCGGGGATCAAAATCAGACAACTAACAAAAGCAAGAACAATCGAGTTCCAGCAACTAAAAGAGAAGGAAAAACAGAGCAGAAATCCCATACAGAGCACGAATTGAATGTGAGTAAATCAAATTACTCACCTAAATCGCCAGAGAAAAAGACGAAGCTCTAATCTCAGAAATCGCAAATATTCAATCATCAAAAACGATAATCAAATTTCTCAAATCAACAAATATTCGATTATCACAAGCGATAATCAAATTTCAAATTCAACAAATATTCGATTATCAAAAACGATAATCAAATTTCAAATTCAACGAATATTCGATTATCAAAACGATAATCAAATTTCAAATTCAACAAATAATTGATTATCTCAAGCGATAATCAAATTCCAAATTCAATAATTATTTGATTATCTCAAGCGATAATCTAATTTCAAATTCAACAAATATTTAATTACTTCAGGCGATAATTAAATCTCAAATCAACAAATATTTAATTATCTCAAGCGATGATTAAATTTAAAATCAACAAATATTTAATTATCTCAAGCGATAATTAAATCTAAAATCAACAAATATTTAATTATCAAAGACGATAATTAAATCTCAAATCAACAAATATTTAATTATCTCAGGCGATAATTAAATCTCAATTTAACCAATATTTAATTATCTCAAGCGATAATTAAATCTAAAATCAACAAATATTTAATTATCAAAGACGATAATTAAATCTCAAATCAACAAATATTTAATTATCTCAAGCGATAATTAGAAACAACAAATATCTAATTATCAAAAACGATAATCAGAACTCATATCAACAAATATCTAATTATCACAAGCGATAATTAGAAACAACAAATATCTAATTATCAAAAACGATAATCAGAACTCATATCAACAAATATCTAATTATCACAAGCGATAATTAGAAACAACAAATATCTGATTATCAAAAACGATAACCAGAACTCATATCAACAAATATCTAATTATCACAAGCGATAATTAGAAACAACAAATATCTGATTATCAAAAACGATAATCAGAACTCATATCAACAAATATCTAATTATCACAAGCGATAATTAGAAACAACAAATATCTGATTATCAAAAACGATAATCAGAACTCATATCAACAAATATCCAATTACCTGCAGATACTTGGATGCAACAAATATCTAGAAATCAATTAAGAAGACTAGAAAATCAACATAAAAGCTTGGATCGATCCCATCAGATGGCGAGTTTTTAATTCGCCGCACGTGCAACAACATATGGCCGAAGCCTACCAAGTACTCAACATAATTTTGGCGCCCAACAAATGACCCGAAGGTCCAACAAATGACCCGAAGGTCTAGTACTGGTATTTGACCCGAAGGTCCAACAAAGTGGCTCGAAAGCACACGAAAGCATCAAAATGTTTCAATTAACGAGTCCGGAATTAACCGAAATAGCAAACTCACATGTCCCATACCACGTGTTTTACTAAATCGTTTGATTCTCTTCATCGTTTCCTTGAAAGTGTGAAATCATCAAATTCATCAAAACAACATATATTCAATTAACGAGTCCGGAATTAACCGAAATAGTAAAAGTGTGGTTCCATACTCCGCACTTTTGCTAAATCGTTTAAATCTCTTCATCGTTTCCTTGAAAGTGCAAAATTGTGTATTTTATAAAAATACACTTTACATTCTCAAACGGACAAGTCCGGAATTAAGCGAATCAGTAAAAGAAAGGGGTCATAGTCCTCGATTTTGCTGAAACGTTTAAATCGCTTCCTCATTCTTTTGAAAGCGTAAACTGTTAAATTTTTGAAAACAATTTTGTTTATTTTGTAAAAATAACAATTCGCATCCTCAACTGAACAAGTCCGGAGTTAAGCGAAACAGTAAAAGAAAGGGGTCATAATCCTCGATTTTACTGAATCGTTTAAGTCGCTTTCTCATCCTTTTGAAAACGCAAACTGCTAAAATTTTATAAAACAATTTTCATTTTAAAACGATTTTTCCAATCACGTGATTAAAGCAGCAAAACAGTAACAATTTCGATAAGGAAATTGTACTTCTCAAAATACCGTAAAAACGGTTTCAAATCAGCATTGCGGTATAACCGCTTGAAAATCCACTTTTAAAAATTTGACTGTTACTAAAGTCAAAGCAACAGAAATTTTAAAACATCAAATATCTCATCAAAATAATTCACATCAAAATGTGACATCAGTGAATTTTCATTCATTAAAATGGTCAATAAAACACCGTGCTTCAAAAATCTAGCATTGGTGTAAAAATCCCGTTATAAAAATAACGGCAACAAAATACGTTTCATAACCAAGCATCGGTTCAACGTAAAATAAATGTAGTAACGTACAACTTAAATTTGCACGTACATCACAATATAAACAAAGGAATCATTCGATTGTATCTTCAATGAAGATAATTCAAAACAGCAAAATCTAATCAATAGATGATTAGTACAAAAGAAAGCCAGCGGAAATTTCAACAACAATTACATATCTGCAATTTCTTCGAATCCTCAATTCGGATTCGAAGTTCTCAAAGAAACAAAATAATTACAGCTATGTAAACAACAAATGAAATTCATATCAATTTCGTATTTTGATTTTTAAATCAAAAGGATTATCAGTTGTACTCAGCGAAGACAGTTTCACTGTTTCCGCTGCGCACTCTGATAAATAGAACACAAATCAATCAAATCATCAGAATACAATTTCATCCGAACAACAAAGCACAATTCCACTTTTTTTTATTTAAAAATAACGATATTTAAAAATTTCATCAAAATTTCAAAACTTTAGTTTTTGACTCAAATCACAGATAAAACATCGACCTATAGTTGTAACATATGTTCCATCCAAGTTATGTTTTATATTATGTCCATAAACCTCGCTCTGATACCAACTGTGACGCCCCACCTCTATGCTCATAATAACAAAGAGTATTAAAAGAAATACTGTCTATTATTACGAAGAATAAGGCTGGATAGGAGCGACCATCCATAATTGGCCTTACACTAATATTGGTTATCTCGATAGGAGTGGTATATACTTTTTATTTTTCATCTATTATTTATTTACTCCCATCGACACACCCAATTATCAGTATAAAACAAACTACGATGGTTCATAATAGTTTAGGACATTAGATATAACGATAACACAGATAATATAAATGCGGAACACAGATAAAAACAAAAGTCTCATATATATAACTGATGTCAGTTACAACACAGTTGACACAATACATATGATACAACTACAACTGTCGACTCTAGAAGTTATATATACAAGTACATTATCGACTAATATACATGAATACATATCGTTCTATACAACGACACGACTACTACAAAATGACACTGACAACTTCAGAAGATGTGAAAAGTCTTCAATTCCTGAACAGCAACTCAAGAAGAAAATCTACAACCTGAAAGACTCGGGTCTGACCCGAGTATTACATTCAGAAGAAAATAATACCCAGGTCAGTCTAATTCAAACTAGTTTATTAGTGCATATAGGCAGTAATAATTTAAATAGACGACAGTCACAATAATTCCCGTCTATCCGATCCTTTAAACAAAGAAACCGGATAACGGTCAATATAACACTTAACAGTGTTTAACAAAAATCAGCAGGTTTAAATCATCAACAGAGATAAATAAACAATTTATCAAATCGACTAAATCAATTTAAAGCCATTGAAATTGTCACTTTAAAACCATCAAAACTCGATTGGCTGCCGTACACGCACGCGTGTACGGCCTCGCCAATACAGCATAAAAGATCAATGCATCACGACACAAAAGAAATATTAATTCAAAACTGTCGGGTTTGGGAGGCTGCAGTGCACGCACGCGTGCACTGCCTCGCCACATTTATATGATGCCATCGCAACACCAAATGCAAATATCAGACTCGAGCATAAAGGCGCAGACTCGGGTGGAAGTGAATCATTTGACACAAATAAATGCGAACGACATGAACTGGACAGTGCACCAAGGATAGGGCAACAGAGCAAGGCCCAACGAATAACAGGTATACAAGACAGTGACGACCAATCAATGCCAAGCAAACGTATGACATCAAAACAATTGAACTGTAAACCAAAGTGGGCAATGCAAGCACAGCCTTAAACCATCAAGAATACAGACCAGAAGATGAAGTTTAGGACAGATCAAACTTGAATGAAAGCCAAACTGAGTACACTACCAAACAAGATCAATGTATGCAAATGGGCTGCAGACTATAATAGTGGCAAGATTAAGGATGCAGACCCAGGTAGTACACGAGGGAAATGCAAAGCCAATATCAAAACATTCATCTACATTAGATTACATGAAACTGAATTGTGCAATCTCAGTAGAAAATGTATATGACATGAATGTGTTGGCGACAGTTCAAGGCAACAGTAATAAATGAGTGAAACTGGAATTTCCAAAGTGAAGCAAGAAAATTCAAATTGCAGAGGAACTGCAATTTCCAGAAAATGAAGCAAGAACTAATGTTCGTGAACATGAAGGCAACAAATACAAGTCACCAGTAACAACTATATGAACAGAGTAGTATGAAGGTGAGGGCACCATAGATATGGCACCACAGCACATAACATTTAAAGGTCAATGCCATGCATTTTTTTTTTCAAAACGTGCTAGAACAAAATGGCATCAACTCAATCGAAAGTAAAAAAGGCTCCAACTAAGATTAAAAATGGACTATCACTGAACAAGGTGTACATGAACAACATCCCACATGACTCAACCAGTATGCAATACAATTGCAATGTACAACTCAACCTTCAAATCAAAACATATAAGTGCAATGCAGACAATGTCTACAACATCAATGCAATACCAACATAACAGTTCGAGACTGCACAAGTGGCTCAATGCAAACAAGCCACATATACAAGGTACAAGCCATGTAGCAGCAATGACAACACAAGATTAGAATATACATGTAGACCAGATGAAGACTGCCTATATCAGACCATCAAGAACACTACAGTGAAGACTACATACTCAGACTGCACCGTATTAACATGAAGTGCTCACATACTCAAAGTCAACCACTAGAACAACAAACCCAAAACTGGATGCTACAAAATGGAGACCAGAACCAATCAAAGACATCAACTAAATGAAGACTGCATATGTCAGACTGACAGAGACTAGATCAACCTCAACCAAGGCATTATCAAGTATAAGAGTACGAACAAGTCTGCAACTTACATCATGTAACTATAATGCACAGTAAACATCACATTGAAGCAACTCGAGCAAATCACAGTGAGCATGGTCAGAAAACAACAAGCGAAAGTCGAACATGATCAACATTACAAAAATTCAAGTTCAAGTTAGAAGTATCAAAATCACCACATCAAGCATAAGCAAGTAAGTTAAACTAGGTCGAACTCAGTCAAAAATCAGGGTACAACTGCTCCGAACAAAGACAGAGATGTCTTGAATATCATCGCGTAAACCAAGGCAAGTAACAGTGATCAATTCGAAGTCGAAGCCAACCAAAACAATTGAAAACGAATAGAGCCGTGGCCATCACGAAAACAAGTCGTGAGTCAAACAAATCAAAACAAGAAATTCACGAAGCAGTAAATTCCAAGCAACATCGATTACCAATATCAGGTGAAAACAAAAGGACCGAGATAAAACAAGGTCGAATCTAACTCAAATTACAGAAGCATCATACGAAGAGTGAACTAGATGTGAGTAATACGATTACTCACCTTTTTTTTCTCGAAGCAAGGAAGGACTCGCTCACTTGGAGGCGTTCGACAGTTTGAAGCAGCCGCGAATAGGGCGATCGAATTACTGAAGTCGAAACCCTTGATTTAACTACCCCTAGCTTCGGAGCGAAGAGGAAGATGATTGAAAGGAAGATCGAGCCGCCACCATTTTTTTCTCTCGTTCGATTTATTTTGATAAGGGTTTTGAAATGAGAAATTGAACGAAAATGGGGAAACGATGTATTATTATCATCTCGGCCTTAGAACAACCAATGAAAGCGTGGGCTACTACTTCAACTCTAAAGCCCGCATAACCGTTAGAACAACATTTAAAAGGATTTTCAACTGATAAATTTCCAATAGCACTTAACCCCCAAATTATTCGTTATTGGATGATAATTTATTGTTATAAAAATCCCAGGGTTGTTACAAGTTTACTAAAGTTTGAAAAAATATTTTCACTTCCATAAAAATTTTCTAAGTCTAAAATTCATGGAAAATTTCAACAGAGTCTCCTTTGTATGGAGAGGTCCAAAAAAATGATAATATCAATAATAACCATATATATCATATTTTAAAATAAAATATCCCAAACCACGGGAAAACAATATAATATCAATAGAAAACCGTAATCCGAAAACGTACCTATTTATCGGCCAAACAACACTTATTTATGAAACCAAAAGTTGTAGCTATTGCTTCCATAAACCTGTATTTCACTTATATAATCCAAAATAGGTTAATAATTATGCAAAAAGAGAAATATTTAAGTTGTTCAATTTGCAACAAAAGAAAATCACTATAAAACATATACAAACAAACAATACAACCATTATATGCAACTACAGAATCCATCATACATTCATAGCAACCAAAATCAATGGTTTGTTTAGTTCAGAAACTTTTAATCGTACAAGGGTGACGAATAAACTATCAAGTGTATCCTACGCTTAACAGCCTTTGGCAATTACTCAATAGACTATCCATACAACCTTAAACAATTAGAAGTACCCTTTTCAAACATCTCATAAGCCAAAACAGCCAAGAATTTCCACACATTATTTAAGTTTATTTAATTGGTTTCTTTTCACATCATTATTTACCCTTTTTTTCTTTTCTTTTTTCATTCATACAATGTCTTTTTCTTTCTTTCATGTACTTACATAAATTATTTCACAATATTAACTTACATTCATAACATTTCTTGCACATCGAAATTCTTATTTAGAAATAATTTCATTGAACACTTCCATTACTTAAGTTTTACTTGTATAATATTCCATTACATATTCTATTAACATTTCAACTTATTAAACAATTCTGGTAAGTTATATATATATTTTAGGAATGTAATTGAATGTTACAAAAGTTTTTGGTATTCGCCCTTGAAGAGAAAAGAAATAGTTCAATATATCTAAAAACTCAATTAAAACATTTAACCTCATTCACTTAGTAAGAATATAAGATATATTTAAAACATCTTCATAGCATTATGCAAGAATTTTCCAAAAAGTTTAAATAATATTAGAAGTTTATATCAAAAATTTAGGATAAGCCCTTTTTTTTATAAAGTTCCTTAAATCCGATAATTTATTGGACTCATTATTTTAAAATAAGTATAACCCTAGATTATTAAATTGAAACTAATAGTATACTCAAATCATACATTAAATATCCAAATCAAACTATAAAATTTCATATTTTCATAATTAATTTTACACACTTGTTTAAAATGAATATTAGAATCATGGAAAAACATTTATTATGGTTTAATACAAAAATTCAAATAGTGAATAAACCTATAAATTTACTATTAATGCTTCGAAATCAAGTAAATATTTTAAACCATAGTTCCAAAATAGATATTCAAATTTATTGGTCGAGTATATTACTATAAATAGAACTTCGTAAATCATTTTTTTTATAATATCTTTAAATTATACATTCAAAGAAACTTATATAAATTTTACTTGAAATATTCATTTGAAAACTTCATTAGCAAATTAATCATCTTTATTACTTTAATACTTTACGGAAAAATTTCATCTGTAAAATTTCTTGGCTCATTTGTAAATACCACATAAATTTTTTTAAATAACATCTTTATAAATATATGTAAACTATTTGAAAACAATTATTTACATCATTACTTATATTTAAAAAGAAGTTATTGAAAACTTTAAATCCATTATTTATAAATTTTATTAGTTTTAAATCTCAAAATACTTTTAAACATCATTAATAAATCAATAATCATTAACTTTAAATATGTTTTATTTAATTAATAACTTCTCACAATATTTACAACACTAATAATTTACTACTAAACCGTGTTGTACATAAATAAACAATATTTAAACATTTTAAAGTATTTAGAAATGGAAAAAATGACCAAAATATCTTTTATATAATACTTTATCAGAATATTTCTATAACTCGATGTTTTAACAAGTTTAGCCTCGTTCTTGTAGACTCTAGTCATATTTTGATCAGGCGTAAGACTAGAAATCTCCAAGTACTTAGTAAACATGTTTCAACACCCACTGAAAAACACTTAAAAACAGATATGCGAAGTACCACTTAAAAATCTGATGTCAAATGATTATGTTACGATAGCAGTGGCCCGCTGCTGATCTAGTGTTTACGCAATGGACACAAAACTTTCCAGAAGATCCTTCCACCTTCCGGATTCCAGAAAAATATCATAGCCATTTCGTAAACAATGGACCATCGACCCCTGCTGCAGTGGTAACTACTACTTCAATGATTTACGCAATGGATGCACTTCCTTCTCGGAAGATCCATAAACAACAGATCCCAGGATCGAAAGCGCCTCCATTGGGTAAACTAAAGAACCATCTACCCTGGAAAAAAAAATTAAGGAACTCATGAGTTTAAGTCCGAACAACCATATCGGTTTGAATCCATTTCTGAATTTACCCAAGTATATCAGGGTTTATCGATCGAATCCATTCCTGGTTCCTCAAGTCCATCTGGGTCGAAGCATATCATACTATACTTCTTCGCGGAAGGTACTTCCCCGTTCCTTTTACTTCAAAATAATAACATACCATATATAGTACTCTTTCAAAATCATAACTTCAACTATCACACTTATATAAATTCCATTATATATAAGATTTCATTTTCAGATAAAGTACTTTCAAAAGTCAATAGTCTCGAATATATCAAATCATTCTTATATAAATTCCATTGTATATAAGATTTATCTCTTCAGATCGAATACCCTCCAAAAACAATAGTCTTCCAAATCACCATATACTTATATATAGTCCATCTTATATAAGAATCAAATTTTCCCAAAATCAATTTCGTTGTATGATCTTTGCTTTATAAAAGGTTTTGAATTTAGAATCGTTTTGTATATGTAAAATAGTTTGTAAAATAGTTTGTATATAAAATAGTTTGTAAATAAAATAGTTTGTAAATAAAATAGTTTGTAAATAGTTTTGTATATAAAATAAAATAAACTAGTTTGTATAAGAAAAATTAAAGAAAATAGTTTTGTAAAATGGTTTTAAATTAATAGTAGTTTTGCATAAAAGAAAATTTCCAATTTAAATTACAAAAAATATCCAACCCAACAACTTTTAATTTCAGCGTCAAAGCATATCAATAATATTAGAACATAAGATGTACATATGTCATCACTTCGCAAAATCACATTCGATCGCTCGCTCGATCACACAAGTTTGCTTTCGAACTAGTATTGTTCATTCGACTTACCTAATGCGGACTTCGATAAGGTTTCTTGACTAGAAACCATCATTCTCTTTGCATAGCAATACACTATGATAGAGAATTTTAGAATCAAATTAAAATCCATATCAAATATTCGCCATCAAGAATCGAATGAAAAATCTTAATACGAAATGGTGTAATTCACCTCGAACTTGTGTACTAAAATCCGAATTAAATTGATTATGCGAATAAAACAATATACGTACAACTTACGTACTTATTCCAATTTGTTTCATCACCATTAAATTTTTATTTAAATTCATTATTAATCTCATTGATCAACAAAAATATCACTTCATACTTGAATATTTGTTTCATGGAATTTCTCCATTTAATATAAAACATTAATATATTCATTCTCATAACATTGCTTGTATTTCTCTTCATTTTTAAATTAAATTCAATTACACATGTAATATTTCTCATTTATTCTACATTTATTGCAACATCCATTTATTTCATAAACAATTCACAAGTTGTGACTTTATTTGAAATCATTTCACTCTTAGTTCATATTCGTTTATCCAATTAGTTTTCACTTACTTTTCAAATTTATTTATGCCACATTTCATAAATTTAACTAAGTTCATAACACTTTTTTTTAAATCTCATTTACAGTTTTTCCTTAATCACAATTTCGATTTAAACATGCCAAGGCTTAAAGTTCATACTTGTATATTATTACATTACATGCCAATAATGTATACAACAATTATATTCATTTACTAACATTTATATAACAAATTTAACCTTGTTTCACTTGCTTTCAATTGAAGGTTACCATATTCAACTGCATAATTCAACAAAATTTCTACATTTCAACTCATATATTAATTCAGAAGTTTCGACTATCCAAAATATCTAGATATTCCATTTTATTTCAATAGTTGAAACTACCAATCAACAAACAACAATATTCATAACCAAACATTTCAATTTCATAACCAAATATCATAATTATTCATTTTATTATCTTTAATACACCATTACTATACTAGTGTTTAGTCCATAAATTAAATCAACAATAATTAGACAATGCTTACAAACTGACTAAATACAACAAATCAACAATAAATGATAATAATTAAATATTATCATTTCACAAATCAAACACATTACAAATAACTATAATAGTTATAAAAAAATTATTCCTTTATATATAACATATAATATTAGGAAAAATTATTTCATTTCAAAACTTATAAACATTTTATAACACTAACAAATATGCGCTCTTGTATATACACTCAGACAACTCATTCTAGGATATTACTACCCTATCTCTAATGAGTTAACCCCAACGGGCTAAGGTATGTCTAAACCTGGCTCTGATACCAACTGTAACGACCCACCTTTTTAGATGGTTCAAATCGACAATAAACCACACATGTCAGACTCAAACCATTCAAAAGAGAAGATTGTTAATGGGGTAAATAAGAAAGTAAAAAAAGGAAAACAAAACACAGAATCTCGCAACAGAATGACAAAATATAATAATCAAATAAATAGTTCATGAAGCTGTTTTACAAATGACATTTGATTACACTTTTACAATTCAAATCAGAGTTATACATACATCAGAAATAAACAATGCAGCGGAACCCATAATGCAGTGGAATAATAAATAGCAATAATATACTGAATCTTTGTCTTCATCCTTCAGAAAATAGTCTTCAATACACTGAAAAAGCTCAGACTGACCCTAGCGTAATGAAAAGATAAAACACTCGAGTTAGAACTAAAAGATCTTATGTAAGTCAGATCAAAATAAGTAAAATAGAAATATTAGTGCAATGGTTTCATAAATGTTACGGGATTTTCATCTCCTATCAAGTGTATAACATGAATATAATTATTTAAAGGGTTTCAAATAATTTGAAATATCAATCTTAATCATCTAATTAAAACAAATCCGAAGTTTGAATTAACTTAATCCCTTCAAATAATTAAATTCCAAATAAAATCCAAATTCAAGAAATTATATGGGTATATGCCATTTCAACCAGTATCAAAAATCTGTTGATACACGAAGATTTTGATCAATGACAATGTGCTTCAACAAAAAGGAAGAGATATATGCAAAATCAGAGGAAGATCGATGAAGACCAAAGTATAAACATGAGTATGATTTTTATAGGTCTAAAGTCTAGATTATTTGTTAAAATCTATCCTCAAGAGATTTGCACGAACACTAAAACACATTCATAAAACTTCATTTTTATTCACACATTCACTGTGCATACTTTTATAGTTCAGTCGACTGAACAGGCATGGACAGTCGACTGAAACTGGCACACATTTACAAATATGCACAGTTTCAGTCGACTGAATTTCCTGCACAGTCGATTGAAAGTATTCCTGAAAATTTTTCTTTATATTTTCAGTTGACTGAATATCCTGCTCAGTCGACTGAATTTGTAACTACGAATTTTTTCTGAAAGGACACCTTCTTCCTCCCAAGAGTTGCAACCATTCTCAAATGGAAATGGAAGCATCTCTTGCCTGCACCTCTAGCAAACAAATGCATCTCTTCTCCACATATAAATACATGGTTTTAACATTTGCAAATTACCAATTCTAATTGCTTTAATCTTTCTATTTTCTTGAACATACTTTCATATTTCTTAAGTTTTCAAAAGCAATCACAAACCACTTCAATTGCTTGAATCTCTGTTTTAACTATAACACCTTTTGATTCATAGCAATTCACATTTCCTAAATCTTCACAAACACTTTGTATACTCTCGAGGATAAGATTATAGGAAAGTTGTACTCAATTTGACTCATTAGTGTTATCAAGAACACAACAAGTCAGAAATACTCTTAGTATCTAGTTGAAGTCCTCTTTGGTAGTTGAGGCAAGAAATCCCGTTCGGTTGTTCGGGTAAGTTGTAAACCTATTCCTCCGGGTTAAGTGAGGGCTGTTGGTTAGTTGAATTCCGTAGAGGAGCTTAGGGACTGGACGTAGGACAAGAGGTCCGAACCAGTATAAAGTCTTGGTGTCTACTTTACTTATTGATTATTACTATCTACCTAGACCATTTCACTATTCCATATTATACGATCCTACCGCATAGACTCTTTCAATTGGTATCAGAGCAAGGCCGTCCTATAACCATAACATCGTTATTTGACATATTGATAATATGGAAAACAACACAAGCACAACATCTACCTATAACTCTACATTTGTGGAAGGACAATCTACTCAAAGACCTCCTCTATTCAATGGACTAAACTATAATTATTGGGCTACAAGGATGAGGATTTATATGCAAGCAATAAGTTTTGAAGCCTGGAATGCAACACAAGCAGAACTCGTTGTACCCACAACGGAATATTCTACATGGACGCAAGCTCAGAAGAATGAAGTTAGTGCAAATGCCAAAGCTATGAATATGCTATTTTGTGCTTTGGACAGAAATGAATTCAATCATGTTAGCATTTGTACTACTGCACATCAGATATGGAGTACACTTAAAACCATACATGAAGGCACAAACAAGGTTAAACAAACAAAGATCTCCATGCTAAAGAACCAGTTCCAAAACTTTAGAATGCGACAGAATGAATCCATCAATGACATGTACTCGAGGTTTCAAGACATTCATCATGCCTTAATAGGGCTAGGAGAAAAATACACGGATTTTGATATTGTATCTAAAGTTCTAAATTCACTCACTGATGAATGGGAGAGAAAAGTCTTAGCAATCGAAGAAGCAAATGATCTATCTACAATGAAACCAAAAGAATTAATTGGAAATCTTATGTCGTATGAAGTAAATATGCAAGCTAAGAAAGATCAAGCACAAGAAAGAAAAAATGTAGCTTTTCATGCGGAAAAGGAAGAATCAGAGTCTGAAGATGAGGATTTAGCATTTATAGCCAAAAATTTCAAGAAATTCTTAAGATGTAATATCCCGAAATTTATGGGCAATATCAATTTAATAATCTGGTTAAATAATTAAATTTGATTTGATAATCTTTGATAACAAATTTGAATTGGTTTAATAATCTAATTAAATGGATATTTAATTAATGAATTTATCTTTTAGAAATTAATAAAATGATTTCTATTTATAATATATTTATATGTGTGCATATATATATTGTAAATAGATTGGCTTTGGTTTGAAATTTAATAAATGAATAAAGTCTTGTTTTTAAATAAATAGATTTTAATGTAAATAAGATTGTTATTTTCAAATTGAATGTGTAGTTATATATGTATGTATATAAATTGACTTTAAATTGGATTTTAAATATAATTTGAATTTGAATTTAGAATTAATTTTGAAATTCAAAAGAGGTAATATTTAAATATTTGGATTTTTTTTAAATATATAATTGGTTTTTATTTCTTTTAAAAATTATCTATATATATATAAATAAGTAATATGTGTTTAATAAATTAAGAAAAGGTTTTTACATTTAAAATAAATACTAATAAATTAAAGAGACATGTGTAAATTTCTAAGGCTTTAATATTACATGTGTTAAGAAATTAAGATATAAGAAAGACAAGTGTCATTTTGTTCTAATTTTTCTTTTTAATAAATCATTTATACTTATAAAAAAAAAACATGTTTTCACCTTCTTCTTTCTTTCTAGTCTTCATTTCAAAAGTATGACATTCGTTTTCCACTTCTAAGAGCAAACCAGAAAATCAAATTTAACATTTTTCTCAAAAAACAAATCTGTAACTTAAAATCCTCCTCAAACAAAACATGAAATCAATATACTCCTCAAACCAGAAAATCAAATGGAAGCCTGTAACTCATTCTTCAAATCTGCATCTCTTTAAGCCTGGATACTTTCTTCCTCAAATCAGAGATTATCTAAATCAAATCTCTGTAACCCATTTTCCAAAATCTAAATCAAAGTCTGCCTGCATTCATCTTTCAAACCTGGGTTTTATCAAAGTCTTAAGCCTGCAATTTCTTCAAATCTGGGATCTGTTGAAAGCAAGCAACTGATCTAAGCAACATTTCAATAAAATCAAGTCTGCATGCAAGTTTCCAGCAAGCAATGCAAGTTTCCAAATCAAACATTCAAGTTAAAAGTTTAAGAAGCAAAAAGACATCTCAGTTAAAAGTTCAAAAGCTTTTCAAAACATATCTGGAAGCTCTGTCTTCTTCAAATTAGGTGAGTAACAATATTTTTTAAATTTAATGATGAAATCTGGTTGCATGCTTATCTCTGGAAATAAGTTTTGTCTGTGAGTATATTTTCTTTAGAAAATCTCTGTGCATGTATGAAGATAAATAGGTTGGTGTGCATGTCTGTTATTTGCCCTGTTCTTCACTTTAAAATTAGTGAGTAACATTCATTTTGAAATTTAAGTACATAGGTATTTGTTTGCATGTGGAATTCTGGAATAAAATGAGTGTTGAATGGATGTGTGTGATTGAATTTTTCTGTATATATATTTGGATGTATAGATGTATGTTGTTGTTGAACCTGTTCTTACCTGTTTACTGTTAGAAGCCAGAATCATGTTCAACAATTTAAATTCCTATTGATATAATCTCTGTTAAAATTTTGGATTTAAACAACATTCGATTGTTTAATCATGGGTTAGTGTTTATAATTTTATTTAGTTAAAATAAAAGGGAAATTTACTCTGTAAATAAAAAGGAACAGGGAAGTTTGGTTTTATATAAAAATTCAAATATGTTAAATTAGAAATCCAGGAGTATAAACTGAATCTCTAAACTTAGTTATGATTTTTAGAAGAAAAATCAAGATTTTTAGATTTCTAAATGATGAGATATTTTTGTTTGAACGGAAATGGGAAAAAGATGAAATTCTGGCGATCGATGAAATCTGGAAGGTCGTGATTTTCTCTGGGGGTAGTGGGGTGATCGAAGACCTTGGGAAAAATGTCAGATTGGTGTTTAGTTTTCTCTGGCGGCGATGGATGATCTGAGAAATCTGTAGCCCTAGTTTTAGGCGTAGACAGAAATTTGTTTTCCCCGGCACCTCTGATGGATCGAGTTCCATAGAACTCTGGGAAATGGAAGCTTGGGGGATGGCGAAGGTGAGGCTGGAAGCGTAGGTGCTCTGGTGATCGGCGTTGCGAGTTCGAGGAGTTTTTCTGGTGGCACTTCTGGTTCCAGGTGAGGATAGTGATGCTCGAATTCGACTGCGATGTTTGTTCGTGGTTCTGGAGGTCGCGATCGTGGATGGGGGTCGTAGACGATGTGCCGGCGTTGGCATGAGTGGTCGAAGGCGATCGAGTTGCCTGTGCACGTGCACAAGGTAGCAGCAATGTCTGTTGAGTTTGGGGAAGAAACAGACGTTCTCGAGTAGGTTGAAGAGTTAGCTCGAAGTCGTGCTCGTGGAAATGGGGACTTGGCTCGGGGAAATAGGGTTTTGACTCGTGGGTTATAACTGTGTTTAAAACTAAATAGAACAAAGTTTAAATAAAAAGGGGAAGGGAAAAACTCGAAGCTGGTCTGGGGTTTTCTGTTGTTTTGCTCGGGTATTTTTATGTCTGGCTCGGGTAGATTTTGGTTTTAGTTTTAAAAACCTGGGCAGTGTTTTAAAAAAAAAATTTAAAATGAGTTTTAAAAATTTGAAAAAAACAGGATTTGAACTAAGTTTTAAATCAAGTTTAAAATATGGGTTCAAGTTTAAATTTGTATCCTAGATTTGAGATAAATAAAGCTTTATAAAAATCTTGAATTTCTTTTATAAATGTTAAGTGTTCTTTAACATTTGGATTTAAAAAGGGGAATTGTAAATTTAATTTAAATTGGTTAAAGTTAAATTGTAATTTATTTTAAATCTTTAATTTAAATTGAATTAAAAGAAAGATTTTTAAAGTAAAATGTTTTAAATCTTTATTAATAGTAATTAAAGTAGTTAAAGGATAAATACTTTAATTTAGTAATTAATTAAGATTTAATGATTAGGTTCATTAAATTAATAGGGTAATTAAAGAATAATTTGATAATTTAATTAATTAATGATTTAGTGTTAATTAATTAAATAATAAAGATTATAAGTTAATTAATTAAGGTTAATTAATTTAGGATTAATCATTTATTTAGATAAGTATAAATTTTTAATAAATGATTAGATAATTTAATTAATCAAGAGATTAAGGTTTATTTATAAATTAAGTAATAGAGATTAATTAATTGGTAATTAAGAATCTATTTATTTGTAATTAATAATAGTTGGTTAAGCTTAATTACTTAAAGAAAGTAATTAAAGGATTATTAATAATTAATAAGAAATCATTAATTAGGAATTATTTAATAATTAATTAATATGATTAATTTTGATAATCAATTAGATTAATTAATTAATGATAATCATTTATAAAATGGGTTAAGTATAATTACTTAATGGAAGTAATTAAGGTAATTAATTACTTAAGGTAATTAATTAAATAAATTTGATTAAGTTAAATTAATTAATTAAATTAATTTAAGATAATCATTTAGAGATGTGATAAATATAATTACTTAAATGTAACTAGTGAAGAGTAATTACTTAGGAAAGTAATTAAAGTTAATTAGAGGATGTAATTAACTAAAGAAGATTTTTAATAATAAAAGTAATTTTAGTTTAATTACTTTTGTATAATTAATCAAGGGATTAATTAAAGGATAATTAATTTTGGAGAAATTAATTTCTGGGAGAGTAATTAAGGGTAGTTAATTACTAAATGTTATTAATCAAAGGTGATTAATAAATGTGACTAATTTATTATTAATTTAAATAAGATAATTAATTAAGAAGAATTAAGGATCATTAATTAATTAATGATGTAATTAAGGATTGATTAATTAAGATCTTATCTGTTGATACGAAGTATTCCGGCGATCCCCACGATCCGAGTCCGAGCTGTTGGAATTATTAATTAATAAATAATTAGTGATTAAAGTAATTAATTAATTGTAATTAATTAAGGATTAATGTAATTAAATATAGTTAATTAATTAATGAAGTAATTAAAGATTAATTACTGAATGGTTTAAGATAATTAATTTGTGAAATTAATTAAGTATTAATTACTTAAAGTAATTAAAGGGTAATTAATCAGGAATGATTAATTTAGATGGATACTTAGAGTAATGATTAATTAAATGGTTTAATTAATAATTAAGTAAGCAGGATTTATAGAATGAAGTAATTAGTTTAATTCACTTTAAATTAATTAGATGATATAAATCATTGCTTAAGGATGGATGAATGAGTTTGAATGTATTTCATTGTTTGATATCTCGGATGAGATATGATTGATATATGATATGGATGTTTGGTTGAATTATAATGATAATGTGAATTATCTGTTTGGGATGATAATGTAGATTATTTGTGTGAATTATCTATCTTTGTGTATATAGATAAGAATTGAATTGTTTTAACCTTAAAACAACTTGGCCTTAAAAGATACGTTTTGGATTTCGATGAGACCGGGATCGGGTTTCCGTATACCGGAATTCCAGGTCTGGAGACCCGAATACCACATCGATCCAAATTAACGATAGGTCGTGAATCTCAAGTGAAGATGAAGATTTAGAGTGCAAGGATTATTGTCGTTAACTCTGAGGGTGATTCCAAAACGAGTGTAACGAGATAATGCCTTCGGTTTCGTTCGAACCCGGAACGAACTTGTATGGATTGAATGCTTTCAGCACATCGTCAGGCGGACGATGAGCATTCTAAGTGATATGTTCTGATTAAAGGTAATCGTAACCTCAAGCCTCATCAACCCGGAAATGGCTAAAACAGGGGAGGTGCAGCAAGGCTTCGTAGGTAGCACCCACTGAGAGCAAGATAGATCCCTGTCTAGAGGTCCCTTTTCTTTTTATTCGGCTTAGTGTGTGGTTGGTCGCGCCAACTACGGGATTGTCTTGTTCGGAATTATCCAGTAAGGGATGGTTCCGGCTTTGTGTTGCAGGGGATTGGGAGTGATCCTCGGTACGGTGATCTAGGCCACGTACTGTGACGGGCGGTACCCCAGTAGCCCTGCCATTGTATGGAATCCAAACTCCAATAAGTGCCGTACGTATTAGTTGTGCCCAACTATGTTGGAATGTGAGATGTAAGCATTTCAGCTATTTCTATATTTTACTTGAAAACCCTAGACCCTATTATAATAAAATCAGATTTCCTATCAAATGTTTTGGTTAGCGTAAGGTAAAAACTTACCCATGTTTATTTGTGGGGAGTCTTACGTGATACCTTTTCTTTCTAAAGGTTTTGAAGTTAAGCAAGTTTAACCTGTTACTCACACCAGACCCATGTCTGACCCAAGTGTTTATTTCTGTTTTATAAACTCTTGGGTACTCAAATTTTTACGAGTAGCCAAGGGATTCAGGTTTAGCTTTGACGAATATGCTGGAGGAGCAATGGAGCAGGAGGCTTCGGCGTTCGTAGATATAGTATTCCGCTGTGTTGATATCTGTGATAGTGTCTTGTCTTGTATTTGAGTTGTAATGTCTAGACAGATGTTTATAACTGTCTAGTAAGTGATGTATATGCTGTGTAACTCTGTAAATTGTTGTATACTATGTAATAGTTTATGTTATTAATATAATTTATTCGTTCCGCTGTGAGATCGTTGTTGTTGTTTCTTTCTTTCTTCTTTTCTTTTCTTTTTCTACCCCTTTCTTTCTTCATAATGATGCGACTTTCTTGGCATAGAAAGTCGGGTCGTCACATTTGGTATCAGAGCATAGGTTGAGCGAATGCCTAAGCTTTTGGTTAAGTGAATATCAGAACACTAGGTTGAGTGAATACCTAGGTTCGGAAGGATTGTTCATTAGAGATAGGATCTGTAGCAACCTGTTGAGTCTGAGTATATATATACGAGAGCGCGTATTTGTTAGTTATATAAAATGGTTTTATATTGTGTTAATTGATCGGTTGAGTGGTATATGGATTCTGGTCAATACGAGTAGCTAACGTTATTGATAGGGATCTCTAAACACTTGATCAGGCCAACGGACACAATATTGTTTTAAAAAGGTAGATGAAATAATTTTACCCAGATATATTTTCTATATATAAAAAGTATCATTTTAAATGTATATAGTATTTGTAATGATTGGTTGAGATGATAATAATTTATCATCTAGGATTAGGAGTCTGAGTGTTGAGGTTGGAAGTGTATTTGTCGAGACTGTAAACCTAATACCGTCTCGAGTGAACTTTGCAATTGTAAGGATTTCACAATCTCTGAAGAAAACCTGTTAAGGTTCGGAGTTTATCTTTGAAGTTGGATGAGTAGAGTTGGATCTGTCGGATAGGCAGAAGTTAATGTTAGTAACTTCAAGAAGAAATAACAGTGTGATGAGATGTAGTGACTATGGATGTTCCCGAAGATGTTTTCTTTGGAACAAGTTAATGAAGTATGTCTGCTTCGGTGTTGTGGCTGAGTTCAGCATGGTGATTCTGTTTAGTTTGGGTCCGAGTTTCTCGAAGAGCTTTGGTTAAGAAGTCTTTGGCATCTGTGGCAGCAGTGCAGCTCGGAGTATTCTTTGCGTTGGCAGGAAGTTTTCTGGCTGAGCAGTTTTCTGAAGGTGGAGTTCAGAAGCAGCAGAGTGGATTCATTTCTTCGATAGATAGGATAGATAAGTGTAAGCTGTTCTGATTGGTAAAGAGAGAACAGTTTTCTTTGCAGTTAGGCTGGATTGATCGCAAAAGTGACTTGCGATAGTCTGAGTATTCTCTTGAGTTATCTGAGATTTTCTGGGATGTGTTGTCCAGTTTGTGCTTGTGTTCTTCATCAGCATTTTCATTCTACTCCAGATCAGAATGGTGCAGCGGAAGTAGTTTGGCGAGTGCATCTGTTTGTCTTTTCCAGATAGGAGAAGTTAGTTCGGTCTTTTGATGTTTGGTAGTAGAGTTGTGTTTTGGATTATTGGTAGATCTTGAGAGGATCATTCTGTTGAGTTGTTTTTGGTTCTATTTATTTCTAGAAGCATCAGCGAAGGTTGAGTTGATCAGGAAAGATCTGTAGATAGCTCAGGATCGTCTGAAGGATTTTGTGGATAATAGACGGAGGAATTTTGAATTCGAAGTTGGAGACTTCGTTGTTGTGAAGTTTTTCTCTGGTAAAAGGGAGCTATAAGATTTGGTAAGTCTGGGAAGTCAGCTCCGAGTTGTTTTGGATATTTTCTGTGATCTAATTTGGATAAGTGCTTTGACCTACTGGATTGAATTGTCAGTTTGGATAACTGGGATTCAATGTGTTTCATGTATCTCTGAGGAAGTACGTGTATGATCTATCTCTAGATTTGGAACCAGCAGTTCTGGAGTATTTGGTTGTTGAGTCAGACTCGTTTGTAGTCTGATATCCTGTTTAGTTCTGTAGATCTAGATGAGTAGGAGCTCTATAGCTTAGTATTGTTTGTTTGGATTGTTTGTAGAGCGAGTATCCCGGTATATATACTTGGGGGAAACTCGGGGAAATTGTATCCAGAATTTTGTTTGGATAATTAGAATTGTTTGATTGGGTGAATTGTTTGCTATGGTTGTTAGCATATGGATGATAATATTTGATTGTGATTTAAATAGATTATTAAATTACCTTTGTTTAAATTTCGGGGACGAAATTATTTTAAGGGGGAAGGAATGTAATATCCCGAAATTTATGGGCAATATCAATTTAATAATCTGGTTAAATAATTAAATTTGATTTGATAATCTTTGATAACAAATTTGAATTGGTTTAATAATCTAATTAAATGGATATTTAATTAATGAATTTATCTTTTAGAAATTAATAAAATGATTTCTATTTATAATATATTTATATGTGTGCATATATATATTGTAAATAGATTGGCTTTGGTTTGAAATTTAATAAATGAATAAAGTCTTGTTTTTAAATAAATAGATTTTAATGTAAATAAGATTGTTATTTTCAAATTGAATGTGTAGTTATATATGTATGTATATAAATTGACTTTAAATTGGATTTTAAATATAATTTGAATTTGAATTTAGAATTAATTTTGAAATTCAAAAGAGGTAATATTTAAATATTTGGATTTTTTTTAAATATATAATTGGTTTTTATTTCTTTTAAAAATTATCTATATATATATAAATAAGTAATATGTGTTTAATAAATTAAGAAAAGGTTTTTACATTTAAAATAAATACTAATAAATTAAAGAGACATGTGTAAATTTCTAAGGCTTTAATATTACATGTGTTAAGAAATTAAGATATAAGAAAGACAAGTGTCATTTTGTTCTAATTTTTCTTTTTAATAAATCATTTATACTTATAAAAAAAAAACATGTTTTCACCTTCTTCTTTCTTTCTAGTCTTCATTTCAAAAGTATGACATTCGTTTTCCACTTCTAAGAGCAAACCAGAAAATCAAATTTAACATTTTTCTCAAAAAACAAATCTGTAACTTAAAATCCTCCTCAAACAAAACATGAAATCAATATACTCCTCAAACCAGAAAATCAAATGGAAGCCTGTAACTCATTCTTCAAATCTGCATCTCTTTAAGCCTGGATACTTTCTTCCTCAAATCAGAGATTATCTAAATCAAATCTCTGTAACCCATTTTCCAAAATCTAAATCAAAGTCTGCCTGCATTCATCTTTCAAACCTGGGTTTTATCAAAGTCTTAAGCCTGCAATTTCTTCAAATCTGGGATCTGTTGAAAGCAAGCAACTGATCTAAGCAACATTTCAATAAAATCAAGTCTGCATGCAAGTTTCCAGCAAGCAATGCAAGTTTCCAAATCAAACATTCAAGTTAAAAGTTTAAGAAGCAAAAAGACATCTCAGTTAAAAGTTCAAAAGCTTTTCAAAACATATCTGGAAGCTCTGTCTTCTTCAAATTAGGTGAGTAACAATATTTTTTAAATTTAATGATGAAATCTGGTTGCATGCTTATCTCTGGAAATAAGTTTTGTCTGTGAGTATATTTTCTTTAGAAAATCTCTGTGCATGTATGAAGATAAATAGGTTGGTGTGCATGTCTGTTATTTGCCCTGTTCTTCACTTTAAAATTAGTGAGTAACATTCATTTTGAAATTTAAGTACATAGGTATTTGTTTGCATGTGGAATTCTGGAATAAAATGAGTGTTGAATGGATGTGTGTGATTGAATTTTTCTGTATATATATTTGGATGTATAGATGTATGTTGTTGTTGAACCTGTTCTTACCTGTTTACTGTTAGAAGCCAGAATCATGTTCAACAATTTAAATTCCTATTGATATAATCTCTGTTAAAATTTTGGATTTAAACAACATTCGATTGTTTAATCATGGGTTAGTGTTTATAATTTTATTTAGTTAAAATAAAAGGGAAATTTACTCTGTAAATAAAAAGGAACAGGGAAGTTTGGTTTTATATAAAAATTCAAATATGTTAAATTAGAAATCCAGGAGTATAAACTGAATCTCTAAACTTAGTTATGATTTTTAGAAGAAAAATCAAGATTTTTAGATTTCTAAATGATGAGATATTTTTGTTTGAACGGAAATGGGAAAAAGATGAAATTCTGGCGATCGATGAAATCTGGAAGGTCGTGATTTTCTCTGGGGGTAGTGGGGTGATCGAAGACCTTGGGAAAAATGTCAGATTGGTGTTTAGTTTTCTCTGGCGGCGATGGATGATCTGAGAAATCTGTAGCCCTAGTTTTAGGCGTAGACAGAAATTTGTTTTCCCCGGCACCTCTGATGGATCGAGTTCCATAGAACTCTGGGAAATGGAAGCTTGGGGGATGGCGAAGGTGAGGCTGGAAGCGTAGGTGCTCTGGTGATCGGCGTTGCGAGTTCGAGGAGTTTTTCTGGTGGCACTTCTGGTTCCAGGTGAGGATAGTGATGCTCGAATTCGACTGCGATGTTTGTTCGTGGTTCTGGAGGTCGCGATCGTGGATGGGGGTCGTAGACGATGTGCCGGCGTTGGCATGAGTGGTCGAAGGCGATCGAGTTGCCTGTGCACGTGCACAAGGTAGCAGCAATGTCTGTTGAGTTTGGGGAAGAAACAGACGTTCTCGAGTAGGTTGAAGAGTTAGCTCGAAGTCGTGCTCGTGGAAATGGGGACTTGGCTCGGGGAAATAGGGTTTTGACTCGTGGGTTATAACTGTGTTTAAAACTAAATAGAACAAAGTTTAAATAAAAAGGGGAAGGGAAAAACTCGAAGCTGGTCTGGGGTTTTCTGTTGTTTTGCTCGGGTATTTTTATGTCTGGCTCGGGTAGATTTTGGTTTTAGTTTTAAAAACCTGGGCAGTGTTTTAAAAAAAAAATTTAAAATGAGTTTTAAAAATTTGAAAAAAACAGGATTTGAACTAAGTTTTAAATCAAGTTTAAAATATGGGTTCAAGTTTAAATTTGTATCCTAGATTTGAGATAAATAAAGCTTTATAAAAATCTTGAATTTCTTTTATAAATGTTAAGTGTTCTTTAACATTTGGATTTAAAAAGGGGAATTGTAAATTTAATTTAAATTGGTTAAAGTTAAATTGTAATTTATTTTAAATCTTTAATTTAAATTGAATTAAAAGAAAGATTTTTAAAGTAAAATGTTTTAAATCTTTATTAATAGTAATTAAAGTAGTTAAAGGATAAATACTTTAATTTAGTAATTAATTAAGATTTAATGATTAGGTTCATTAAATTAATAGGGTAATTAAAGAATAATTTGATAATTTAATTAATTAATGATTTAGTGTTAATTAATTAAATAATAAAGATTATAAGTTAATTAATTAAGGTTAATTAATTTAGGATTAATCATTTATTTAGATAAGTATAAATTTTTAATAAATGATTAGATAATTTAATTAATCAAGAGATTAAGGTTTATTTATAAATTAAGTAATAGAGATTAATTAATTGGTAATTAAGAATCTATTTATTTGTAATTAATAATAGTTGGTTAAGCTTAATTACTTAAAGAAAGTAATTAAAGGATTATTAATAATTAATAAGAAATCATTAATTAGGAATTATTTAATAATTAATTAATATGATTAATTTTGATAATCAATTAGATTAATTAATTAATGATAATCATTTATAAAATGGGTTAAGTATAATTACTTAATGGAAGTAATTAAGGTAATTAATTACTTAAGGTAATTAATTAAATAAATTTGATTAAGTTAAATTAATTAATTAAATTAATTTAAGATAATCATTTAGAGATGTGATAAATATAATTACTTAAATGTAACTAGTGAAGAGTAATTACTTAGGAAAGTAATTAAAGTTAATTAGAGGATGTAATTAACTAAAGAAGATTTTTAATAATAAAAGTAATTTTAGTTTAATTACTTTTGTATAATTAATCAAGGGATTAATTAAAGGATAATTAATTTTGGAGAAATTAATTTCTGGGAGAGTAATTAAGGGTAGTTAATTACTAAATGTTATTAATCAAAGGTGATTAATAAATGTGACTAATTTATTATTAATTTAAATAAGATAATTAATTAAGAAGAATTAAGGATCATTAATTAATTAATGATGTAATTAAGGATTGATTAATTAAGATTAATTAATAAATAATTAGTGATTAAAGTAATTAATTAATTGTAATTAATTAAGGATTAATGTAATTAAATATAGTTAATTAATTAATGAAGTAATTAAAGATTAATTACTGAATGGTTTAAGATAATTAATTTGTGAAATTAATTAAGTATTAATTACTTAAAGTAATTAAAGGGTAATTAATCAGGAATGATTAATTTAGATGGATACTTAGAGTAATGATTAATTAAATGGTTTAATTAATAATTAAGTAAGCAGGATTTATAGAATGAAGTAATTAGTTTAATTCACTTTAAATTAATTAGATGATATAAATCATTGCTTAAGGATGGATGAATGAGTTTGAATGTATTTCATTGTTTGATATCTCGGATGAGATATGATTGATATATGATATGGATGTTTGGTTGAATTATAATGATAATGTGAATTATCTGTTTGGGATGATAATGTAGATTATTTGTGTGAATTATCTATCTTTGTGTATATAGATAAGAATTGAATTGTTTTAACCTTAAAACAACTTGGCCTTAAAAGATACGTTTTGGATTTCGATGAGACCGGGATCGGGTTTCCGTATACCGGAATTCCAGGTCTGGAGACCCGAATACCACATCGATCCAAATTAACGATAGGTCGTGAATCTCAAGTGAAGATGAAGATTTAGAGTGCAAGGATTATTGTCGTTAACTCTGAGGGTGATTCCAAAACGAGTGTAACGAGATAATGCCTTCGGTTTCGTTCGAACCCGGAACGAACTTGTATGGATTGAATGCTTTCAGCACATCGTCAGGCGGACGATGAGCATTCTAAGTGATATGTTCTGATTAAAGGTAATCGTAACCTCAAGCCTCATCAACCCGGAAATGGCTAAAACAGGGGAGGTGCAGCAAGGCTTCGTAGGTAGCACCCACTGAGAGCAAGATAGATCCCTGTCTAGAGGTCCCTTTTCTTTTTATTCGGCTTAGTGTGTGGTTGGTCGCGCCAACTACGGGATTGTCTTGTTCGGAATTATCCAGTAAGGGATGGTTCCGGCTTTGTGTTGCAGGGGATTGGGAGTGATCCTCGGTACGGTGATCTAGGCCACGTACTGTGACGGGCGGTACCCCAGTAGCCCTGCCATTGTATGGAATCCAAACTCCAATAAGTGCCGTACGTATTAGTTGTGCCCAACTATGTTGGAATGTGAGATGTAAGCATTTCAGCTATTTCTATATTTTACTTGAAAACCCTAGACCCTATTATAATAAAATCAGATTTCCTATCAAATGTTTTGGTTAGCGTAAGGTAAAAACTTACCCATGTTTATTTGTGGGGAGTCTTACGTGATACCTTTTCTTTCTAAAGGTTTTGAAGTTAAGCAAGTTTAACCTGTTACTCACACCAGACCCATGTCTGACCCAAGTGTTTATTTCTGTTTTATAAACTCTTGGGTACTCAAATTTTTACGAGTAGCCAAGGGATTCAGGTTTAGCTTTGACGAATATGCTGGAGGAGCAATGGAGCAGGAGGCTTCGGCGTTCGTAGATATAGTATTCCGCTGTGTTGATATCTGTGATAGTGTCTTGTCTTGTATTTGAGTTGTAATGTCTAGACAGATGTTTATAACTGTCTAGTAAGTGATGTATATGCTGTGTAACTCTGTAAATTGTTGTATACTATGTAATAGTTTATGTTATTAATATAATTTATTCGTTCCGCTGTGAGATCGTTGTTGTTGTTTCTTTCTTTCTTCTTTTCTTTTCTTTTTCTACCCCTTTCTTTCTTCATAATGATGCGACTTTCTTGGCATAGAAAGTCGGGTCGTCACATAAGATATAGAAAAGAAAATAAAAACGGATTCAAAAAGAATTTCTTGAACAAACCTTCATCCTCGAATATAGAATGCTTCAACTGTCACAAGAAAGGTCACATGCAAAAAGATTGTCCAGAGCAAAAGAAGGAGAATCAGAACAAAAACAAGAAAGAAAAATTCAAAAAGAAGGCATTCTCTGTAACATGGGATGATTCAGATTCATCTTCATCTGAAAGTGAAAATGATAGCGACAATGAACAAGAGAATGTATGCTTTATGGCTCAAGAATATGAGGTTAGTAATTTAACTTTCGACGATTTAATTGATGTAAATACTGAACTATTAAGTACAATAAAAAATCTTAAAAAGAAACTTAAGGAAACTCGTGAAAATCAGAACAAAGCTGAGTTTGAAAGGGATATGTTAAAAGATGAAAAGAAAATTCTAGAAGAAGAACTTGAAAAAGTTCAAGAGTCTCTTTCAAATTCGGAAACTCAATAATCTCTTTTAAGTCAAGAAATTGAAAATCAAAAGACAAAAAATGATATAATTGTTTCTGAAAATCATGAGTTAAAAACTCAGAATAAACTAGTTGAGCTAGAAAATAATAGTCTTCAAGTTAGACTAGATAACATCACTAAAAATGTTTCTAACTTTAACATAGGAAGAGAAAATTTATCTAAGATTTTAGAAAATTCTCAATCTTCCTCGAATAAACATGGATTAGGATATAAAAAGGAACCAAAAATTCCCAAAAAGATAAATACAAATATTAAGAGGAATATTGATTCAAAACAACAATTGTTATTAAGAAAACCTATTAGAACAAAAGAAGAAACTAATATAGTTAAAATTTAGGTTCCAAAGATTAACAATATTTTGATTAGGAATAAATATATCAAAGCATTTATGGATAGTGTTCATAATAATAAAAATTATATCTATAAAAAGGATACTGAACCAAATTGGGTTTGGTTTCCTAAGTTCTAACTTTTAGGACCCTATTGAAAAGTGGGTACCAATAATTTTGTATTTATTTTCAGGTCCCACTCAAAAAGAAGAAATGGATACTAGACAGTGGTTGCTCAAAACACATGACCGGCGACAAAGATATGCTTACAAACATCACATACTTTGATGGTGGCTCGGTTACCTTCAGAGATAATTCAAAAGGCTATATCATTGGCAAAGGAGATGTGAGCAATTACGGTACATCAAATTTACCTTTTATTACAAATGTTTCATTAGTTAAAAATCTAAAACATAATCTTCTAAGCATAAGTCAACTTTGTGACAAAGGTTTTAAAATAACTTTTTCGGAAAATAAATGTAGTATTTTTGATCAAAACCAAAATCTTGTTTTTGAGGGAAATAGAGATAGAAATATTTATGTTTTAAATATGAAAATTAATCATAATACAAATATGTGTTTACTAGCCAAAGATAATGATCCTTGATTGTGGCACAAAAGATTTTGTCATATTAATTTCAAAACTATTAGAAAACTTTCTAAAAATGAATTAGTAAGAGGTTTACCTAAGATAAACTTTAAGATAAAAAATCTTTGTGATGATTGTCAAATAGAAAATTAACAAAATCATCTTTCAAATCTAAAAAAAATATTTCAACTTTACAATCACTAGAATTACTTCATATGGATCTTTTCGGACCAACACAAGTTCAATCCATTAATCATAATCGATATGTATTTGTAATAGTTGATGATTTTTCAAGATATACATGGACCATTTTTATGAAAAATAAAAATGATACATTTGAGCACTTTAAAACATTTGTCAAAAGAATTCAAAACACTAAAGATTTTAAAATTAAGAATATACGAAGTGATCATGGTGGCGAATTCGAAAATGAAGCTTTTGAATCCTTCTGTAAAAAGAAAGGAATAAATCATAACTTTTCATTTCCTAGAACTCCTCAACAAAATAGAGTAGTGGAAAGAAATAATAGAACATTACAAGAATGTGCAAGAACATTATTAAATGGAAGCCTTCTACCAAAACATTTTTGGGCCGAAGCCGTAGCTACCGCATGTTATGTATTAAATCGTATTTCTATTCGACCATTAACTAAAATATGAAATTTTTAACAATAGAAAACCAAATATCTCTTATTTTAAAATATTTGGATCAAAATGTTTTATTTTAAATACAAAAGACCAACTAGGAAAATAAGATCCAAAAGCTGATGAAGGAATTTTTGTAGGATACTCAGAACGAAGTAAGGCATATCGAGTTTTTAATAAACGAACAAATATAATCGAAGAAACTTTACATGTATCTTTTGATGAAAACTTTAATAAAAACTTGAGTATAAAAGATGATGATGAATTTATAATAAATACAGACAATACAAATCTTGAAAATATAAATAATACCGAACTTAGATCTCCACCTAGAATCTTACGAGATCACCCTGTACAAAACATAATCGGTGAAATTGATTCTCAAGTTAAAACTAGAAGTCAGCTAAACCAAATGGGACATGTTACTTTTATTTCTACATTAGAACCTAAAAATCCTAAAGAAGCATCAACAGATGACTACTGGATTGTTGCTATGCAAGAAGAATTAAATCAATTCGAACGTAACGATGTTTGGGATTTAGTTCCTCGTCCTAATAATCAATCTGTTATAGGAACAAAATGGGTTTACAAAAATAAAGTAGACGAACAAGGAAATATAACTAGGAATAAAGCTAGACTAGTAGCACAAGGATATAATCAAGAAGAAGGTATCGACTTTGAAGAAACATTTGCTCCCGTTGCAAGACTTGAAGCAATACGTATTCTATTAGCCTTCGCTTGTTTTCACAATTTTAAACTTTATCAAATGGATGTTAAAAGTGCTTTTCTAAATGGTTTTATAAAAGAAAATGTGTACGTAGAACAACCCCCTTTATTCATACACGAAAAATATCCGGATCATGTATATAAATTAAAGAAAGCCCTATATGGTCTTAAACAAGCACCTCGTGCTTGGTATGAGAGACTTAAAAGCTATTTACTAGATTCGGGATTTCAAATCGGTTGATAACTCTCCAACGTCTCCAAAACTTCCTACTCCAACACCAACGCATGAGCCAGTTTACAAATGGAACAACTATCGTACTAGCTACACACCGGAATCTAAGAAAGCAAAGCGTGGACTTTTTATATCTCCAGATACAAAAAGAAAGATTGATGATATTCATCGCTTTCAACAACAACAAATTGATATTCAACGAGAATTATATTTCGAACAAAAAGTCACGGCTAAACGACTAAGTTTCTTAGAGCAAATTGGTTTACGCTTCTGTGGATCAAAGAAGAACGAAGTTGCTGAGCCCCTACCTCGACCCGTTAGCTCATTTGATCCATCTTCATCATACTGTACACCAAATGATCCCGTGAATCCTTGGATGTCTCCTAAGACTCCTCAGTACAGTCCAAATTCATGGGATATAAATTATGTGAAGAATGAAGAAAAAAAGACTCCAAGTCCATCCCCGAAGAAATAGTCAATTTTAATATATTTTCATGATGTTACATCTATATAATTGTAACTATTTCTTTTAAATAAATTGTTTACTTTCAAAAATTAGAAGAAACAACAAAAATGCATGTGTCAGTCGACTGAAACCCACTGCTTAGTAGACTGAACTTAAGACAGAAAACAATATTTACATAGCTCAGTCGACTGGAACCATCTGCACAGTTGACTAAAATTTCAATAGAAAATTACAACTAAAAATTCAGTCGACTAAATATACTGTTCAATCGACTGAATCTAACACAGAAAAATTTCATCCTTTGATTCAGTCGACTGAACAGACTATTCAGTCGACTGAACACCAATTCCCAGACAGTTTTCCTTTTTTAACCACCAGATTTTTACCTACCATTCACTTTTTACCTACAACAACATCTTCTTCCCCAATTAGTTTCAAAACCCTAGCTCTCGAATTGCTCCAATCTCACTCAAATTATATACAAATGGCCCCAAAGAGATCTAGAGCTTCTTCTTCTTCATCCTCCGAGCCAATTGATGCTCAAATAGCACAATGGCTTTACGATGGAGTAGCTGTCACTAGGTGGAATAAGATGAAGAATTCTCGTATCTTCGAACATTCTTTTGTTGATTTTCAAAGCCTTCAGACATACAACATCCAAGCATTAACGGATCAAGCAGGTCTAACTTCTCTCTTGGATTTAAAAAGAAACGACCATGCAATAAATCATATCATGGTAAAACTATTTTATGCTAACCTTAATCTTGGACACCAAACTCCAAGAAATCCAAATGATAGTGTTTGGAGTATGGTATGTGGAAAGAAAGTTTGGTTCTCCCTCGACCGCATTTCACACATTTTAGGTTCTCCAAACTTTGGTAGCAAGCTTGAAGAAATAGACTTTAACCCTCGTATTCGTGACAACATCAATCATCAATTTTTGGATGATTACATCAACATCGGGAATCTTAAATCCACTTCCTTACGTCCTAGAGCAAGAATTCTCCACAAAGCTCTTATGAGAACAATCACCCCAAGAACGGGTTCATATGAACTTGTATACCCTAACAACTATCGCGCACTCTATGCACTTTGGGGTAATTATCAAGTTAATTGGGTTCAATTGATTCTTGATGAATTCCTTACATTCAATAATGGCAAAATGAGGACAATCTATTTTGGTGAGTATATCATGCAATTACTTCTCAATGTTGATACGCCATTACCTGAGTCCGAGAATACAATGGTCCACCAAATAAACCATCGGACCATAAGCCTAATGCAACTTCTGGCTAGACCGCCTCGCATCATATCTCTTGCCGAATGGGAAGCTAGGCATCAAGGACCACAACAACCTCCACAAGCTCCACATGAAGAACCTTCCGACCAAGAAGATGAAATTCGTATCATTGAGCCAAGTTATACTACCAATCAATCATTGGGGATTTTATCAAGGAATCAACAAATTCTTGATAATTGTCTCAAGAAGGTAGATCACAAGCTTGATAAAATTAAAGGTTTCTTCAACAAGTTATGGAATGCCATCTCATGTTCAAGCACTACTACCACTTCAACATCACGCGGCAAACGTCCGGCACATACTTTTACATGGACGTCATCCGAAGAACATACAAGTAGCAGCACAAGCGGAGCTAGTGGTGGTCAAGGAGGAAGAGCCTATAGACCACCAATAGGAGGACCAGTCATTCGAGAACATGGAGAGAGAGAAGGCTCTTATGATTGGGATAAAGATCAGTAATTTTTTATGGTTTGTTGTTATATGTTTTAACTTGTTTAAGTCTTACATCTATGCTACTTATGCAACTTTTTTTTTCTATTGACTATGCTATTCTCTGATAATCTTAGAATTATATTGTTCAGTGATTGTTTTAATACTATACATCTATGATTATTACTTCTTGTTTGTCGATGACAAAGGGGGAGAAATCTATGTAGCTAACTATGTTTTGTAGGAAAGATAAGTGCATACATTCAGATGGAGAAAATTAGTAAATACATCTCTATAACACATTAGTGTTGTCATCAATCAAAAAGGGGGAGAATGTTGATACACGAAGATTTTGATCAGTGACAATGTGCTTCAACAAAAAGGAAGAGATATATGCAAAATCAGAGGAAGATCGATGAAGACCAAAGTATAAACATGAGTATGATTTTTATAGGTCTAAAGTCTAGATTATTTGTTAAAATCTATCCTCAAGAGATTTGCACGAACACTAAAACACATTCATAAAACTTCATTTTTATTCACACATTCACTGTGCATACTTTTATAGTTCAGTCGACTGAACAGGCATGGACAGTCGACTGAAACTGGCACACATTTACAAATATGCACAGTTTCAGTCGACTGAATTTCCTGCGCAGTCGACTGAAAGTATTCCTGAAAATTTTTCTTTATATTTTTAGTTGACTGAATATCCTGCTCAGTCGACTGAATTTGTAACTGCGAATTTTTTTTGAAAGGACACCTTCTTCCTCCCAAGAGTTGCAACCATTCTCCAATGGAAATGGAAGCATCTCTTGCCTGCACCTCTAGCAAAAAAATGCATCTCTTCTCCACATATAAATACATGGTTTTAACATTTGCAAATTACCAATTCTAATTGCTTTAATCTTTCTATTTTCTTGAACATACTTTCAGATTTCTTAAGTTTTCAAAAGCAATCACAAACCACTTCAATTTCTTGAATCTCTGTTTTAACTATAACACCTTTTGATTCATAGCAATTCACATTTCCTAAATCTTCACAAACACTTTGTATACTCTCGAGGATAAGATTATAGGAAAGTTGTACTCAATTTGACTCATTAGTGTTATCAAGAACACAACAAGTCAGAAATACTCTTAGTATCTAGTTGAAGTCCTCTTCGGTAGCTGAGGCAAGAAATCCCGTTCGGTTGTTCGGGTAAGTTGTAAACCTATTCCTCCGGGTTAAGTGAGGGCCGTTGGTTAGTTGAATTCCTAAGAGGAGCTTAGGGACTGGACGTAGGACAAGAGGTCTGAACCAGTATAAAGTCTTGGTGTCTACTTTACTTACTGCTTATTACTATCTACCTAGACCATTTCACTATTCCATATTATACGATCCTACCACATAGACTCTTTCAAAATCAACATTTCCAAATTAATGAAAACCGCTCGGGTTTATCATTTCAACCCATAACGATTTTCCCCAATCTATAAGATCATTCAGGTATGTATCATTTCAACCCTAGGGATAACAGAGATATAGACATAAATAACATCCAATCATTCAAAATGTCAACCAATAACATCCATCCAATCACTCAAATATCGACAATTGAACATACAACACAATCATCATTGAAATCAACCAATAACTACCAACAATTTACTGGTTATCATTAACAAGTATTTAATTGGCAATTTAAATTTCAATATTAAATTAAATGGCAATTAAATTCAATAAAAGTTAGATTTAACTGGAATGACAATTTAAAATATACTAAACAGCAACCAATCAATTTCTAATCACATTATAAATTCAATTTAACCAACATAAGAAAATCTAGTAGTTGTGAGTGTTTGCTCACCTCTCGTGGCTACGAAGATGATGATAAAAATGGAGCAATATGGAGATTCCTAGCAAAGATCCAAATGCAAAGCAAATCCAACAAAGCTTAGACATGAAAACGAATCAATAAACAAGTTTCAACTACTTCCAACTTCCAAACAACCCAAGATCCAAACTACGGACAAACCTAAAACTATGTCATCTTTAAGAAAATATTCGGACCAGAATATTACTGAATCTGTAAAAGTGACTCAATAGAAAGTTGTTACAAATTCTTGTCTCTCCACTTTCAAAAAAATAATCACCTAAAAAGCTTCTGTCTTGAGCAATTTATGGTCAAAACAAACAGAGGTATTTTCTGAATTGAAAATCTAAGTTCAAAAATACTTCGAAAAGATTTGAGTTTTTGGCATAGCAAATTAAAGAATTTAAGAACTGGTCTAGAATAAATTTGAAGCCACTAGAATATTAAATGGTTTGGAAAAAAGAATCATATAATTTGGTTCATTCCTGAAGAAGATATGATCGATACAATATGGGGTATTTTCGGCCAAAACTGGACCCGAGAACGGACTTGAAAAATGGAGTTTTTGATATAGAAATATTTGGAATGGGAAGAAGAATTCAACAACAATGTTGTTGCCATTGAAATTATACAAGGTTTCAAAAAAATATTATTTGATTTGGAGTAGTTTAGTGGAATATAGAAGCCATGTAAATAAGGGGAAGAAAGAGGGAAAATAAGGAAGGGGAAAAGAAGGGAAAATGAGAAAGAAGAGAGAGGGAAGGTGGAAGGAGATGACCTTGGAGATGTTGGAGAGGGCGGTGGTTATAGGGGAGGAGGAAGGGTTGAATGAGAGGAGGAAAGGATTTTTGATTTGTGAGGTTTTTAGAGTTTTAGATCTATAGTTCTCTGTAGATTTTGAGGAGAAAGAAGAAGAGTGTAGAGAAAGTTTCTCAGGAGAAAAATTATGTACGTAGATGTTATCAGATAAGAAACATAAGGTCGTAGGCAAAGGAATGGTCACATGACTGACTAGAGTCTCTTGCTTAACCAAGGCCTATTAAACCAAACAAAACCCAATATGCCTTAGCCAAATAAAACACAACTAAACACTAACAATTCATGTTAATTTTCCACGGTAATTCAATTTTTTAGAGCAATAGGAATTTGATTTTGACGAAATGAAGAGTGGAGAGAAGATTAAAATTCGGTCTAGTATCATATAAAAATAATAAAATTTAAAAATTTAAATTTAATTTTTTCAATAAAAGTCAATCTTTGACTAAGTTTGATCGAAATTTAAATTTCATAAAAAAATTATTCTATTAAATTTGGTCAAATAAAACACTCAACATCACAAATTCAAATTTATTTTATTTTATTTTATTTAAATTCAAAATACTGCAATTTTAAAGTTGTTAAAAGTTACGGATCGTTACACTTTATTTTAATTAAAAGATGTAATATCAATCAATGCAATATTAATTTGTTTCCCCTTATCATATTTAAAAGGTTAAATGCCATTAACTACGCATCCAATTCTCATCCAATTACATTCAAACCTATGTTATCATCCTTATTATTCAATCAACAATAACCTATGAATTATATTAACATAAGTTTACATTTTATTACATTCATTATTTTGTCGTTAACATCTTTTACCATATTAACTGCAATAATTAATTACATAAATTTTCATGGATTTCCAAATTAATTCCAAACATATTAAATAATGAAATGATAAATGAACAATTGTTACCTTTAAGTTATTTAATCATATTTATAAGTTTATTATCTACAACAAATGTTATGACTACCTACACATCACTGATTATATTCAATTTCAATTAACAACATATAATTCATGTTTGCGCCAAAAATGGTCACAAACCCCAAGTGTTGTGAAAGCACCAGTGTATGAATACAAATCAGCAATATTCAAACACAAATCTCATATCTAAGCAAGCAACAAACAACAATCCAGAAATAATGAACAGTGACACACAATTTATAGTGGTTCGGCTATCTCCGGCCTACGTCCACTTCAAGGTTTTTATCTTTTATTGGTTATCCTTGCTGGTTATAGATGATTACAACAGTTACAATGAAGAATTTTGAGTATAATGATTGTGTTGAAGTGTAGAATTGAATCCGGCAGAGTCTGGACGTTCGATGGCCAAAAAGATCCCCTTTCTGTAGGCTTCGGGAGGCTATTAATAGGCGTAGGAAGCTGATATCGCGCTCAAACTTCGGGAGACTCCTTCTAGCACGTGAGGGGGCCCACACGACCGACCCCACCAAGTTTCGACTTGATCTGCGATCGATACGAAGCAATTTCGTATCCATCAAGAAATGATCCGATCGAGCTGAAACTTGGCAGGATTGTTCTTAACCTTGTATGCAAGCTGCTGTGAAAATTTCATTGCATTTGGATCAGCATTTTAAGAGATACAATCGATACGAGTTGATGTTCTTCGGAAGGCTTTCCATTTCGAATCGATTGGTTCGCATCGATTCCTTCGAATCGATCAAGGCACGTGAGCATCAATGACGCGTCGCGAAATCCCTGGGTTGATCCTCTTTGTGTGCCGAATTGAATGCTTCTTCCCTGGATTCGTGGATATTCTTCGCATGTATCCACGCTTCACGCTTGTTTGCGTCCACTGCCTCTTCATAACGTTCATACTCAACTATTTTGCATCGATACTTCATGTTCTTTCGCACCGATTGCAAGTGTGTATTTCGTATCGATCTATGAACCGATCGATACGAAATGGTGGATTTGATCGATATGAAAGCCGCATGAAGGGCCAACAGATGGGTACGAAACTAAACACAACGATGGATACGAGGGAGACTTTACCTGATGGATTCGATGAAGATCTGTAGAGCTGATGGAGTCGAACTGAAACCTGATCGATACGAACTTCACCAAGCCGAACCTCTGCCGATCGATACGAATCCAATCGATATTGAAGTCCACAACTACGCTCTGCTTTTGATCGATACGAACAGTATCGATTCGAAACATCACATGTCGATCGATGCAAAATGCATCGATACGAACCATTCCCTACGCACCTTAATCCATTCACATCTCGAGTACACGACCTCCGATCGATTTGAAACTTGAAACATAGCCTCTCCTAGTCCACATCATCATCTCCAATCGATTCTGTCCTGATCGGAGCTCGGCCAAATTTTGACAACATTGATTGCATCCTTGTTTCCAATTGATCTCCAATCCGTATATCCATTGTTCCTTGCCAATTTGTTGATATTCCAACTTTGACCAAAAGGTGGAATAACATTTTCCCCCCCAAAACATGCCTTGTGATAATAAGGCGTGTTTTGAATAGTTCTGAATCCGATATCCAAAGTCCATAGCCAATTCCATGCCCATCCAAACTCGATAACCGAGTTTCAATCCATCCTTATCCAATAGCCAATAACCAGTCCAAGACCTCTCTGGGCCGATATCTGAATCCATAACCCTCTGGGCTCTTGCCAAGCACAATCCACACCCGACGACCTTGGTCCAGTGTCCCTGGACGTTGAGCTAACCTTTCCGGGTTCTTGCCAAGCGCAATCCACACCTGACGACCGTGGTCCAGTGTCCCTGGACGTAAGTAATGCCATGGCTTAAGTCCTAAGCCGAATCCTGGTCACTTCGGACCTTTGCTGAGCATAGTCCATACTCAGCAACCTGAAAATAACAATTGATAATGCAAGGCCCAAGTCCTAGGCCGAATCCTGGTCTCTCCGAACCCTTATCGAGCATAGTCCATACTCGATGACCTGAATGAGTCACTTTACCACGTTCGGGCAAAACGACTCACCCCTTGCCAGGTATTATCCATACCCGACGATCATTTATCAAAAACCAAAAGTCCAATCAAAAATCCGATCCAAAATCCAAATCAGATCGAAAAACCGGAAATCATATTAAAAATCCAAATCGTCGTCAAAAACGGGGAACAATCATCCGAACAAAAGCCAAAACCAGAAAACAAACAAAATCAGGAGTTCAAACCAAACTCCAAAACCAAGCCAGAAAAACGAGTGTCCAATCCAAAAACAAAAGGCAGATTTCGCAAACCATGGCTTCGCGGTTTATCATCATTCAGAGCATGCCTAGGGGCTATCTCCGTCCCCATACATGTGTAAATGACTTGGTTGCTCGCCAATGGTTTGTTACTTATTTCATATTACCCCGGTCAATTGATGACCAATCGACCATCATTCCTAGGCCTCACACCCTCATGGCTTGAGGTAGGCGGTGGTTGCTCCTGCTCCGCCGCTGCATTCCGAGCCCCAACATACTGCCTCAATTGTCCATTCCTCACATGCTCCTCAACTATATCCTTTAAGTGCCTGCAGCTGTTGGTATCATGCCCGTCCAAATCGTGGAAGAGACAATGCCTTCCAGATGCCCTCTCCCGCTCGGATGGTTCTCTCCTAGCCGGCCTCCGGTAAGGAAGGGGATTCCGGGTTTCCATGTATATCCGCTCCAGTGTCTCGTTTAATCCTGTCTATGTGGAAAACTTTGGATCCTTCCATCGCTTTCTGGCTTTCCCTGAATCATCGTTCAGCTTCCTTTTTCCTTCGTCTTTATCCGAGATTCCGTTGGATGGTCCTCCACCCTCAGTCGCATTCACTTCCTTTAACTTTAAATCTGAACATGCATCCTCTTGCCGGAGGAACCTCTCAGCCTCATGAAAGAATTCTCCGAGATCCAGTGGTGGGTCTCGTATTAAAGATACCTTGAAATCTGAATCCTCTCTGACTCCTGATACCGTCGCCATCAAAACCATCGATGGATCCGGCCGATCTACCGAAGCAACTGCTGCATTGAATCGAGTTAGAAAAGCTCTAAGCGATTCATCTGTCCTTTGCTTTACCGACGTTAACGTCATCACGTTCTTAGGTCTTTTAATATGAACCCGAAACTGTCCTAAAAACCTATCCACCAATTCCCTCCAAGTCCCGATAGACCCTTCTTCCAGCTGCCTAAACCACATTGCAGCTAGATCCGTCAAGTACAAAGGGAAACATCGGGCCATTATTTTCTCCGATGCCCCCAGCACTTCCATGTGTCTAGTGTATCTCATCAAGTAATCGGTTGGGTCAGCCTTGCCATCATATACTCCTATGCTAGGTAGATTGAACTTGGGTGGATTCTAAGCTGTCCTGATTTCCCGAGTAAACGGACTCATGTTCACTTCTTCCAAATCTCTACTGGTCAAACCTCCACGCATCGTTCTCCTAATAATCTCAACTAATCCAGCATTGTCCGTCATAGGTTGCCCCCTATGTCCTTGAGGGAATTCTGGCACATATTCTTCATGCGGTTCATTAACATTAGCGTTCACCCTAGCCTGTTAGGCTCCTTCCGAAGGTCTTCCAGTGTCAAATCCTGCGGGCCTGCCCCAAGCCTTTGCCGATTGCCCTCTGGTTCTGTATTCTGTCCTCTGTTGGGTTCCGCAACCCTAGCTCCTTGCTCCACATTTGCAGTCGCCATAGTTGGTACAAGGTTCTGTGTCCCTGCAGCTCTCATCCACTCGAAGAAGGTCTGCATCATATCCTGTTGACTCTTCAACAACCTCTCATGCAATGAATTTGCCATAGCTTCCATTTCGTCTCTGGTAATGTAAATCGAAGCTTGTCCTTCTCCAGCTCCGGAGGATGCCTCTTGACTTCCTCCCTGTTGACTTCTTTCAGCTCTTTGTCTTCTACTTGTTTGTCGAGTCATTGTCTTTCAAATCTTCAAGCTTTCAAATCTGAACTTCAAATCTTGCGTAGCGGGTGCTAGTCCTTCTCAGTGAAAGCACCAAAGTGTTTGCTCCAAAAATGGTCACAAACCCTATGTGTTGTGAAAGCACCTGTGTATGAATACAAATAAGCAATATTCAAACACAAATCTCAGATCTAAGCAAGCAACAAACAGCAATCCAGAAATAATGAACAGTGACACACAATTTATAGTGGTTCGGCTATCTCCGGCCTATGTCCACTTCAAGGTTTTTATCTTTTATTGATTATCCTTGTTGGTTACAGATGATTACAGTAGTTACAATGAAGAATTTCGAGTATAATGATTGTGTTGAAGTGTAGAATTGAATCCGGCAGAGTCTGGACGTTCGATGGCCAAAAAGATCCCCTTTCTGTAGGCTTCAGGAGGCTATTTATAGGCATAGGAGGCTGATATCGCGCTCAAACTTCAGGAGACTCCTTCTAGCACGTGTGGGGGCCCACGCGATCGACCCCACCAAGTTTCGATTTGATCTGCGATCGATACGAAGCAATTTCGTATCCATCAAGAAATGATCTGATCGAGCTGAAACTTGGCAGGATTGTTCTTAACCTTGTATGAAAGCTGCTATGAAAATTTCATTGCATTTGGATCAGCAGTTTAGGAGATACAATCGATACGAGTTGATGTTCTTCGGAAGGCTTTCCGTTTCGAATCGATTGGTTCGCATCGATTCCTTCGAATCGATCAAGGCACGTGAGCATTAATGACGCATCGCGAAATCCCTGGGTTGATCCTCTTTGTGTGCCGAGTTGAATGCTTCTTCCCTGGATTCGTGGATATTCTTCGCATGTATCCACGCTTCACGCTTGTTTGCGTCCACTGTCTCTTCATAACGTTCGTACTCAACTGTTTGTATCGATACTTCATGTTCTTTCGCACCGATTGCAAGTGTGTATTTCATATCGATCTATGAACCGATCGATACGAAATGGTGGATTTGATCGATATGAAAGCCGCATGAAGGGCCAACAGATGGGTACGAAACTAAACACAACGATGGATACGAGCGAGACTTTACCTGATGGATTCGATGAAGATCTGTAGAGCTGATGGAGTCAAACTGAAACCTGATCGATACGAACTTCACCAAGCCGAACCTCTGCCGATCGATATGAATCCAATCGATATTGAAGTCCACAACTACGCTCTGCTTTTGATCGATACGAATAGTATCGATTCGAAACATCACCTACCGATCGATGCGAAATGCATCGATACGAACCATTCCCTACGCACCTTAATCCATCCACATCTCGAACACATGACCTCCGATCGATTTGAAACTTGAAACATAACCTCTCCTAGTCCTCATCATCATCTCTACTCGATTCCATCCTGATCGGAGCTCGGCCAAATTTTGACGACATCGATTGCATCCTTGTTTCCAATTGATCTCCAATCCTGATATCCATTGTTCCTTGCCAATTTGTTGATATTCCAACTTTGACCAAAAGGTGGGATAACAATTCCAACATTCAATTGCCTTAATTCCATTAATTGCCCATTTAATATTCAAACAGACAAATTAACGAGAAGATAATTACCACCATCGTTTATAATAATAGTTCATATCCATTACCTTATCATTTACAACCAAGGGTTATAAAAAAATGATTTTATATTCTATATTAACCTATTCCAATCAATTATATACAATCTCATCATTAAATGCATCATTTAATTTATTTCATTATTTACAATTATAACCAAATAACCTTACAATTATATCCATTGAATGAAATTGGATTAAAGTGGTTATCAATTACATTAAATCAACATTACTATATTACATTCTAATTGTTTTATCATTACAAATCATAAATTTTAATTTCTTACAATATTATTATTTCAAAATCCAATTAAATTTGATATTTTAATTACCGAAAAATACGGGCCGTTACATAATCACAAATCGAAATAACATTTTGTTTTAAATATTCCTACTCAAGATGTTTCCAAAAAGGATATATTGATACATCCGTTAAAACAAGAGTATGTAATGCTCTTCAAAAGTTAGGCAGTGTATTACTCATGACTGTTAGGGGAACCAAAAGATTATGTACTCATAATTATTGGATAACTATGGAATGACTCATCCGAGAGTTTCATGTTAGTTGATAACAACTAGGTCAAATAGGAAATTTTAGTGTGACAGTTCCCTTGACTTGAGAATGCTATGGAACTTCATTATAGATACTCCACTTTAATTATAGTTAAATCTTGACATGTTGACTAGTGAGCGATTATAGTTGGGTATGAATTGAAGCATTTAAAGTGAAACACTTTTCCATAGAGAATTCATCTCCTCATTTGTTTGATGTTAGTATCACAAACAACTGTAGTTAACTCAAAGTCATAATCTCTTGCCAAAGTATAATAGTTAATAATTAATCTTATGATCGAATCAATGACTTTGTTTATGGACCTATAGAGTTGAATATGGATAGTATGAATTTTTTACCAACACCAAATTTCATACATCCTAAAATATATAGTATTGGCGAAAATAACAGGTATAAATTATTGTCGCTATTGGTGCTGCTTAAAATAATGTAAAGTATGATTTTACCAAAAAGATATGTAAGCAATGAATTCGAACAAACTGTCACACCATCAGCAAAGGTTATGTGTGAATGTTAGTACTTGAAATTTTCAATATTAATCGTTGACTGCACACCTCAAAGTCTCATTATCGTATTTGTGAATTCTCTAAAAACCATATGATTTAGTTGGTTTATAAAGTGTTATAAATTAATTAATATTTAATAAATAATAATTATTGATTCATTTAATGTTTATTAGTAAGTAGGGTAACTCCTAGAAATGTTCTAGATGCTATTAGTAACTATTTGGATATATATAAAAGTTATATATGCATGCACCGATATAAATTTAAACAAGCTTTAAATATATTATAATTATTGAGACGCTTTGGGATTTTTTTGGGTCAACATTTGACACAAGCATTGTTGGTCATAGAAAGAGAAAGGAACTGTCTAAATATTTGACGTAGATTTAAATTGAGAATTAACGAGGAAGATTTTAAAGAGAGGAATGTGAAAGGTTTTCATTCTCTCCATAAAAACAAATCTTCCTCGTTAATTCATTTGAATTCCCTCCTTTTCATGACCTCCATTTTCACCCCTTTTTCCTCTTATGCCTGAACTTAATTTACCCTAAAAACACATTAAATAAATTTAAACTAAGGTGGTTCATTCAATCCTTGCAAAATCAGCTGGTGATTAAAGGAGCCGATTTACGAAGGGCTGGATTAGCGAAGGTAAATTCATATTTATTTTTATACATTCATGCATATTCACACTTGATCTTGATTGATGTATGTAACGTATATTTAAATGGTCATTGCATATTGTTTAAATTTAATTTGTAACAAATGTTGTTTATAAAAAATAAAGTAAAAACAACAATAAAATTTGATCTATTAATTTCAGCCATATGTATATACAAAGATCTTTTCAAATAAATTTTGTGCATTATTGAATAATATAATCATTTATTTTAGCTATAATTAAATATGTACACTCATGTGTGTATGAATTGATGATTTGACTTTAAGTCAATATATTTTAGTGTTTAATTAGTCAAAATAAAATTTTGAAATGTAAGTTTGTTAATTATTTTGGATTATTATTTATGTATATGTTGTTATATAAACTTCATTTATAATTTTATAACAATACATACATACATACATACATACATACATACATATAAATCTGTGTGTGTGTATTACACACAGATATAAAAGTTACTCTATAATAAAATCAAATGAAATACATATGTATATAATGAAATTTTGATATATTTATTTCTACCACATATGTGTTTGTTAATTATATTATACTGATGGTAATTCATGCAAAATTAAATATTTTATCATATAGTTTTGGCTATGACTAAATATGGAATATACAAATTACAATATACGATTTAGATCCATATTTAGTTAGGAATTTGTATGAGGGGAAGGTGGAAGGTTTATCCATTTTCTCCTTAATTGCTATTAAATATTTACTTGGTTAAGGGGATAACTTGAAATTTATTTAATTAACTATGCTTAGATTACTATTTATGTAAAATTAATTTATATAGAAATGAATATATATTACATACATGCACATACATTCACATAAATGGATATATATATATATATATATATTTGTGTGTGTGTTTCATCTAAGCTATATATGTGGTACTATTAATATGTGTATACAAGCCATGTACATATGTTATAGTATATTCAAACATGAGTGTGTGTATACACACGTAGGCATTTATATTTTTGATACACATATGAATTTGTCATAGGTATATGTAATTATAATTTATATGTAACAACCCGCACCTCCAGACACACCGATCCAAAACCCAAAGGTGGATTATGAACTTGAGTCATGCCAAGAAGTATGAATCATTAGGTTTTTATGTTTTACATGATACAGAGACAAATGCAATTATAATTCTACACTTTAGATGTTATAGCAAAAGGAAATAAAATATAAGTACTGAAAATAACCCAAAATAGTATAGTCTTAAGATAACTATGGTTCATGCAATAACTGAGAAATAGTGTCCCGTAATGACTATATAATAAAAGTCCGATTGATAAATATAACATAATATAAAGTACATAGGAGAGTAACTATAAATATATCTCTGGAGTGCCAAGTCACCTCCTCCATGTACCATATTCTGACCACTTCACATGTTGGTCCGTCCTCCTACAATAGAGATAAAGAGGGAGAAATGGAGGGGATCAGACAAGACTTGGTGAATGAAACGTATCACTAGTGGTATGGTGTTGGCAAGTAATTAAAGTGCAGTTATAACCTACACAACCTAGGGGTGTTCATTTGTGTTTGTGTACTAGATATAAGAAGTTATTAATTCACGCGCTATGGGGTAATCATTCCTAATACACCTAAACCCAAATACAATCTATGAAAATTTCCACCCGAAGGATGGACATCTAGAAACTAAGTTAACCTTGGAATATCCCTAGTATAAGGTCCTGATAATAAACCGTCGAACGTTCTCGAAGATAAATCGCTTAAATCGAACATAAACACTGAGTGAACATCGTAATGCCTGAGCACGCTCCGAGTACACAGCCTTGATGATTTATGGCCTACCAAAGCATTCATGTAACATTCTTAATGGTAAACGTGTTCTACACTCTATATCATTCAATCTGAAGCTAAAGAAGTCGTTTAGCAATACGACTCCTCCGTAGGTTCAACCGTTTTGCCTGGTCATATAACCCTACTATTGCAGATGTCTTCGTCACCTTCCCTGTCGTCCAGCACATTAAAACATAGAACCAAGTGTGCTAAAGTAATGATTAGAGCATCTAGTTGCGATATGATCGCACACCTCATTGAGTGTCACGTTATGCACACTATTAAGTGTGAACCTGGGTATGATACTAAGTGTGAAATTAAATCTGCTTGTTGCATGGCTCCATGCAGCTATGTGAACTGCCATAAGTCAAGAAAGCGAAACAAGTTTCCTTTGATCCATCCTACTTTGAACGCACAAGGTGCAGGTTCAACCTGAGCTTGATTCAACCATTCAAACGTCTGAATAGTATATCAAGACCTTAGTGCAGGCATCTGAATTTTTGGTCCAAACATCTAATTACCTGTACAAAACTTGCTACAAGCATTCAGACATCTGACTTTGATTCCAGATGTCTGAATAGAGGTTCAGACATCTGAATCATGTTAAAGATGCACGGTTTCTTTTATGTTTCATACTGTAAAAGAATTCAAACATTAGTCCCTTTTCCAGATGTTTGACTTGGGTATAATTCGTCGTTTTTGATCTTTTACTTCAACGTTTTCTTCTTTACTTTGTTCATCTTTATTATATACCTATGTATATCTGAAAGGTTCAATTTTAACAGGTATTTTAATTATAATCTCTGTATTATTTGTATTCGATTCATGTAGTTTATATATTAGATTGCTAGTATAAATCGCATGTATGTGCATCTAATAGGTAGAGATATCTATATTTTATTTAATATAAAAAAATGAGTGGACATATGTGTTTTGTAAGTGTAAATGTTTTGGTAGTCATAACACTTTTATTTTAAGTTGTTTTGTTAGTAATGTCAGTGGCAAATTGGTAGTAAAATTTCATTGATAGGTAGTTGGAAAAAAGAGGTGGTAGGGTTGCAAATCGGCGGTGAGATTTCGCTGATGGATGGGGGTACATTTGGAATTTCAAAAGGACACCGTGGAAATCATATTCATTGAATTCTCTTTATTAATAGTAGAGATATACATGTATTCATCCATTTATATTTGTAAATTCAAGCCTAATTGAAAATGATATAATCAAATCTAGATGATTTAGGAAACATATAGATAGATCTGCTTTTACTAATTCAATTCTATTACACAAACTAGGTCTACATGTTTAGAGGTGAATTCCACTAGTTTACCCTCCCCTCACATCTCAACGGTTATATTTTTAAATTATCACCTAGGGTTTTTCCACCATTTCTATCCATGTAGATTTTCAATCAAAAATATAAATTCAAATTCAAGTACCATACTATTAAGTTAGATATATGTATAAAAGAAATTTAACTGTCTGTTTTATATTATAAATATGTCGTAATAGATCCACTCATCTTTTAAAGCTTTCCCCTTTCTCTTTAATTATTGCAAATCCTCTTTCCTAGATCTCCAAACCTCAATTTGTTCACCTTTCTCTCTCTCATTCTCTTTTAATTTAATTCTCGCTCTCTCTTTCTCTTTTAATTTGATGTGTTTTTCAATATAGAACCTAGAGAAGAGATTAAGAAGAAAATAGTTTTTAGATTAAGAAGTTTGGAGGAGGAAGAAGAAGCTTAGAGTTTCTTAGTGATGGCTAGGGTTTTGAGTGAAAAGAAGTGTTGTTATGTCTTTACTCATAGTTGAAAATTAGGATTATTAGGCTTAACCCCGAAATCACTAATTATGGAAATGTCATTATGCCTAGTTTCCCCCAATTCCAAACCGTATTATCAAATTCAACAAGTTATATATATTTTCTGACTACAAATGGCATTCTGAACGCAATGAAATAGGTCTCTAAGCCTAAATCCAATATTTGTGAAAATTTACTATTTTCCCATTTTATGAAAAATTACATTTTTACCTTTATACTATTTTAATTCATTATTAAAATTCCCAGGGTGTTACATTCTCCCCCCTTAAAGGGATTTCGTCGTCAAAATATCCAAGGATAAAAGAATGCAATTCGCACATAAAATTCAATATCTCCAATCATCTACTCAACCATCAACAACTTGCAAGCATTATCCTTAAATTCAAAGTTTCTGATGCAGCATGTACATTTAGGTATGGAATACATACGAACATATGTGTATTGTAAAACTAGGCGGTCTCTTGAACTTGTCAACCTCCAGAAATGCAGGTGCTTATGCCATGTATCGAAAATGTATGCAACATCCTATGTACTTGCAATTCTACATGGGTGAGAATCCATTCGATACATATGCAAAAACGGAAAAAAAACCATTATGCATCTAAATTGATACAATAAAATAGACAAGGTGATGTACGACATAGGCCAACATGAACATATCAGCCTTTATGTGCAATATTAACTAATAAAATACATCCATTAGAACCCATCTTACAAAACATGTCCTAGTGACACGTTCGCATCCATGCCTAGCATCCATACACACGTACCTGTGGAATATACTAAGCTAAATACTACGCATTCAAGAATTCATACTATTTTATATAGAAACTTACCAGAAAGGAGCTCTAGATTGGTAGGTCAGATTTTCTCCTCGGGCTTCCAAGTACTCTCAACTGAACCATCTCTCCATTAACTCTGACCAGTCTAATTACTTATCATAAAGTCGTTTTGTCCCATGCCCAACAATGCAGGTTGGTGCACGGTGAACAATTTACTCTCTCTCCATTTTAACTTCTTCCAACTAGCTTGACGACCACAGTAGCTGAACCGTATAAATACTTCCGCAAGTGTGACATAGGGAAAACATTGTGAACCTCCGTCATCTTTCCAGGAAGCTCCACTCTAAAATCTAACTTCCTTATTCTTCCCAATATTGAAAAAGGCCCTATAAACCTCGGTGCTAACTTTTCCGAACTACCGAACCTCATAACATGTCTAAGTGGTGAGACATTCACAAAGACTATGTCACCCACTGCAAACTCTAAGTCTGTGCTTCTCCTAGCAAAATATGATTTTTGCAAATCTTGTAAAGTCTTCATCCATCTATGAAATAAATCTACTCTCTCCTGCTTCTCCTAAATAATGTCTGGCTTAAGAATGATTTTATCTATAGCATCCCACCAACAAGATAGAGATCTACATGGCCATCCCTACAACACCTTGAACGATGCCATCCAAATACTTTCCTGATGGATATTATTATATGCAAACTCTACTAATGGCAGGTGATCCTCCTAAGAACCTCCAAAGTCCAAAATACACATCCGCAGCAAATCCTCTAATAACTGATTCACCCTCTCGATATGTCCATTCGTCTATGGGTGATAGGTGGTACTCAAATTTAGTTCACTGCCCAAGACCTCTTGAAGACTCCTCCAATATCCATTAGTGCACAGAAGATCTCGGTCACTAAGAATACTAGAAGGAACTCCATACAATCGAACTATCTCCCTTACGTGTAAAGACACCAAAGATGTAGTTATCCTTGTACTCTTAATTGAAATAAAATGATCGCATTTGATCAGCCGGTCGATTATGATCCAGATACTAATAGAATCCAAGAGATACTCTCCCATTTTCACTATGGAATATCCAAAGTCTGTAATAATCCATCACGCGTTTCCTACTCCGCCTTTACTTTCTAACAAGTCGCACACATGGAAAAAAACTCCATTGTATGCCTTTTTATACTTGGCAAGTAAAACACCCTCTTTATACCACGATACATTTTGTCACCATCAAGATGAATAGTCATCCTAGAACGATGGGACTCTCCAAGTACCTGGATCATAGTCGCTCCTGGTGACCATAAATCGATCTTAATAATTTACATACCTTTCACTTGCTCTCAATAAACTCAAAACTCGGGGTTTGACATGTAAATGGTTTCTTCAAAATCACTATCTAGAAATGTTTTTTTTCAAACCATCTACCATATTTCATAGTCATAGAACATGGTGATAACAAGCATGATTTGAATGGATTTAAGCATGGAAACCGATAAAAAAATTTTGCCATAATTAATTACTTCAATTTGGCGAAATCCTTCGTAAGTGGTCTTGTCTTATAGATCTCTAACTTTTAAACTACATTTAGTTTTTTCTTAAAAATCCATTTGCAACCGATGGGTTAATCTCTTTAGGGTACGTCAGCCAAATTCCATACTTTATTGTCGTACATGGAATCCATCGTTGATTTCATAGCTCGAGCCAAAATGCAGAGTCTTTATTCTGCAATGCTTATTGGAATAAAAGAGGAGTGTCGTCTTCTAAGATGCATTCCTCTTTCTCAACATCTATGAGAAAACCAGAGTATCTCTTTAAATTTATTTTAGATCTTATCTAAAATTTTATTTAAATATTATTCAATTCATTGATTTAATAAATTATGGATTTATTTTGAATCCAAATCTGAATTTAATTTTAAGTATATCCAAATGTACTCATGGGTATTATGCATGTGCAATATAATGTATTGTATACATAATTAATGTGTATTTGTATAATTGTTGGGATTTATATCACAAAGGACACACTGACCATTTATATGCATATTGGTTGTCTAAAACATTATTTAATATATATATATATATATAATAATTCCTAAAAAATTAATACAAATTTAAAATATTTTGACCAATTCAATAATTTTGAAATTTAAAAAACATTGCAAAAATACCTAAATTATTTACGTAGTAAAAAAATTTAAAATAAATATGAATCTATAGGTTTAAAATAAATATTTATATATATGAAATATGTTAGAATTAAAATAAATATTAATAACAATTTAAACAAGATATACTTAATTTTTTTAAGTATATATATATAGTAAATTGTACACTAAATCAATTATTAAATTAAATAAGATGTATAAAATAAAAATGCCATTTGGTCGAATTTTTTCTCATATGTAATAAACCAAAAAATAATTCTATAAAATTAAAAATATTAATTTATAAATGTATATACATATCAATAAGTAAATATACATATAATGTTTTGAAATAATATTTAAATTTATATTCATAGGTAAAAAAATATGATTCAAATTTTTAATTTTTAATTTATCATCGAAAATGATATGATTTAAAATTTAATTTTAAATGATTTAAAATATATGCATGCTTAATTATAAATTAATATATGTATTTAAAATAAGTTAGAACCAGTTAAAGTTATTTTTAATGTTTAATAAAATTTAAAAAATATTTAATAATTTCTATATATATATATTTAATTTTTTAAAACTTAGTATGGAATATAAATAATGAAACTATTTATGTTTGTATGTATATACTTGTAGTATTATGGATGTGTGTGTGTATGGGAGAACATATTTGTGCATAAATTCATTCAATGGTGATATAGATCTACATTATCATGATAATATGAAATTGTAAACAAATAAAAAATTATGTTATGGACGTGGCCTTAGATTTGCACCTTGATTGGTTGATAATCCTAAATTTGATTTTGATCATGCCTCACCTTTAAATTTATTTTAATGTTGTTTGGACTGAAGTATTACTGGCCTAACGTGATGGTGATAAGATTTGCACCTTGATAAGAGATGTGTGATCGACAAAATTGTATAAAACAATGAGGAGTAGTGTGGTTTTTATAGAGAGTGGAGGAGATCTTTTCACTTTTGTTTACTCGGTCTTTCCTTACTAATTTAAAATCAAACTTTTGAATTTTGAAGCCCTCCCTTTCCTCTCTCATCGCCGACCATAGATGAGGCCAAATAGGCTTTAAAATTTGTTCAAACCCATTAAATAATTAAAAACATTTAAATCAAATTTAAATGTATATCGATATCGAATATTGATTTGTACATATATAACTTTTATACATGCACCATTTAATTACTAATGACACCCAGAAAATACAAATAGAACTCAATATATTAAATAAATAAATAAATAATATTTCATAAATATTAATTAATTTTTCTTAATTTGTAACAATTATAAGTAAATTAAATTGTGTGATATTTCGGAGAATCTACCGATACGACTGTGTGACTCACAAGTGTGAATTCAGTCGGTGATTACTAATAAAAAAAGTCAAATAATAATGTTCCATGTCACTTAGTTAATTGTGTGATAGTTTGGTTGAATTTATTGCTTATACATCTTTATCAATATAATCGTATTTTACACTTTTAATTGGTGCTCTATAGTAACGATTATTTACACCAATTCTCTTCATCAACGCTATATCACTTTGGGACTTAAGGAATTTAGTTTCCGTTCAAAATTCCAATATTGTCCATATTCAACTTGATTTGTCAAAAACAAAGTCTTTGGTTTAATAATAACAATTATTATTAACCATACTGCTCTGACCAAAGAATTCAATTGACCGAAGTAGACCAATACTAACCTCATATAACTAAGGAAATGTATTCTCTATTGAATAGAGTTTGAATCCCAATGCTTCAAATCAGATTGACTTATAGTTGTTTGATGGTTTCATTCCATACTTTAACTTTATCAAAGTGGAGTGTTCCTCTATAAGTTCAATAGTATTCTCAAGTCAAGAGAACCATATAATATCATTGTTTTAAAATCTCTCATTTGACCTTAGTTATATTTACCAACAAGAGATTATCGATTAAGTTATTCCATAGTTATCCAATAACTATCGGTATGTAATCTCTTCATACCCCCCAGTAGCCATGAGTAATACACTGCCCAATATTTGGAGAGTGTTATGTACTCCACTCTAAGTGAATGAATCAATATCCAATCTCGAAACATCTTGATAAGGATATTTGAAAATATATATCATTTTACAATGCGATAAATTCCTCATGATTATAGCATTTCGCAAGTACTATCACATAACATATTATTTAAGGATTTTCTAAATATATTTTAATTTAATCATTTATTTAAAATTTCAAAATATAATAAATACATAACATAAAATAAACACCTTTTATTTCGAAATTACAGTTACCATCAGTATGTAATTTACAATAACTAATAGAATTGCCACTAAGGCGTACCACTAACTCTATCACAAACTAGTATCAAAATCGATTATGCACTCTTTTCTTACCGCTTTGTTGGGTTTGCATTTCTTTTCTCTCTTTTTATTAATATATATTTGGCTTTTGTGGACAATTATTAATACATACAGTAACTAGTTGATGCTTTGTTCATACTCAATCACCAATTTAGCCAAGGTTACATAATATTATACCCCTCGACGACCCCTCCCCACTCGTCACATTGGTATAAGAGCAAGTTATTTTAGACCGTAACAATGTTTTCAAAACATGAAGAATATGGCTAATATTTCAACTTTTAACGTGGGTCAATCTTTTGTTAGTTTTTTCATGTAGTAATCATGCATATTAGGCTACTAGAATTATGATTTATATGCATGTGAATGGAACTGAAATTTGCATCAATACTCAAGTTGAATATGTCAAACTAACTACAAACTTCATTACATGAACCAATGATTAGAAGACATGACTAGTAATAATTTCAAAGTCATGAATATTTTATTTTTTCCTTTAATTAAAATGAATTTATTAGAGTAAGGTTATGCACTTTATATTTTGAAGTTTGGTAAACTTTACAAGTTACTTATGAAGGAACTTTGAAAATAAAATAAACCAAAATGTCAATATTGAATAATCGATTTCAAAATTTTAACATGAAATCAAATAAGTCTATTTATAATGTTGCTCAAGGCTATAAGATATAAAACATTCGCTTACATTTTTAGGATTAAAAAAATTCTAACTTTGATATTTATTCAAAAATAAATCTTTGACTCATGAGTAGAAAAGAAATTCCATCAAAGAGGCAAACAATCTTTCTAAACATAAAGTCGAAGAATTGATCAGTAATTTATCATCATATATAGTACAATCGTAGGCAAAAAAAGGAATTGCATTGGAAATGAAGATCATAGGCTTTAAAGCCCAACCACAATAGGATTCAGACATAGATGATGATGAAATTTTTATTATTTTGAAAGTCTCCAATAAATATATGAAGTGAAAATCCTTATTAATAGATTCTATATGAATAAAGAAAGCAACTCTCTCAACTGTTATTAATGAAATAAGGATGTACATACGAAAAAGGTTTATCATGAACATAAGAAGAAGAGCTTTAAGAAACAAGACAAATTTGACAAAAAGAATAAGAATGGTTTCAATGTAGGTTAGGACAATTTCGAGACTTCAAGTGATGAGCACGATAATTATGCACAAGCAGATATTTGTTATATGGCGACACATAATAAGGTATAGAATTTTACTTATAATGAACAAATGAATATCAAGTTTCTTCCTAAATACAAGTCAACAAAAAAGCATACAAAGATAATATTTGAAAATTAAGTCGTGTTGAATTAGAGGCAGACAAGCTTAGAGATGAAAAATCTGTTTTTGAAGATGAACTTCTAAACTATCAAGATTCTTGTAATAGTTTATATTCTCAATTCTACATTCTTAAAAAAGATTTAATCCTCTGTAGATAAGAGAATGTTGATGCCAAAAATGTCACCAACTCCCAAATATTAGATGAAAGCACCAATTCTAATAAAATAAAGGTAAAAGCATAAAAGGGACAATTTGTATAGTGGTTCGGCAAATTCTCCAACCTATGTCCACTTTAATCTTTATCATTAGTTGTTTTATCTCCTGATTACAACTATGTTTATCAGATCTGGCCATATCTAGTGGATCTCAGACTTACAATGGAGTTTCTAGAGTAAATTTGGAGAAGGAGATAAGAGTGAAGAAGATGCAAAGTGTGAATCCCCTCTTCAGTTGCTGTATGGCTTATATTTATAGAGAAACTTGCCAGTAGACTTAGGAGCCCACGTTGGATAAAGTCCAAATGCAAGTCCAGGTGTACAGAAGGGAACACGCTGGCCCAATCTCCAACAAAGACCTCTCGGTACCGAGAGGTTCCTCTCGATACCAGGTTGTTTTTTATAAGTGAAAATCCTTTATCTTATTTGTCTTTCCTCTCTATCTCCAATTCGATGCGTTTCAAACTCTTTTTCATGAAGATCAAGTTCCTTTTGAGGTTTTACTTTATATCGCTTGCCTTTTCCTACTCTCTTTTATTTCTTCTCCGAAACCATTAGTGTTGCTTATCTATCTTCTAGAAAATGCACTTTATCACGATTACTTGAAGAAGTACTTGGAGTATAAGGAAATTGGGAGGTGCCAAGTAGAAGAAAAACCTCTCGGTACTGAGTGGTCTACTTAGCCCCAATTTCCATCAAACTTCTTCAGTCTAATCTTTCAGCCTTTCTAAGCATGTTTCAAAGTTCATGACTCTTCTCGTCTTCATTTTGGTCTTCTAAGTTTAGTTAAAATCGGCTTGGCTAAAAAGCGGGTTAACATTTGCCTCCCCAAAGTACGCCTTATGAATGTAAGGTGTGCTTTGCTCAAGAACAAGTTTCGACAGCAGTCAATCTTCGATAGTTGAGATTTCTAGCTATTCGATCCTGATCTTGGTGAATCATCCCATTTCTTTGGATTTTCCTACAAAACAAATGTTGTTTCAGACCCATTACAGCTAAGGATTCTAGTTTTTGCTTAAGTGTTAGTAACGAATAATTAGTCTATTTTCATCCAGAGTTATCATATCATATATCAAATCATCCCGTGTTCATCTAGGATTTATCTGTTTTACTCTAATTACAAGGCATTCAAATCCTAAGGTCAAGTCAATGTCCATTCTAAGGTCCGATCTCTTCGGATCGTCTAACATCTAGTCTAAGGTTCCATCCAATCTATAGTCTCATCCAATCTAAGGTGTCACTCAATCTAGGGTGTGATCTCTCCGAATCATTCTACATCTAATCTTGTGTTTATTTTCTCCTGATCATTTGTCATCCAATCTAGGAATTGATCTCTCTGGATCATTTGTCATTCAATCTAGGGTTCGATCTCTCTGGACCATTATTGAGCCTAATCCGCTCGCTATCTGGCGAGGGGACTCAAAGACAAGCAAGTCCATCCGCTTACTTTCCAGTGAGGGGATTTAATTTTGATCTCTTCGGATCCTTATTGAGCCTAATTCGCTTGCTCTCCGACAAGGGGACTCAACGACAAGCAAGTCCATCCACTTACTCTTCGATAAGGGAACTTACTTCTTACGATCACCGCCCCGTCTCTCCGGACAAGACTACCACGATCAATGTCAGTCATCAAGTTCAAGTGGTTTATAAAATCCTAATCAATTTTAGGGGGTCATCAATCTCCGTTGGTGTTTCCTAATTGGTGTCGGCCATCACTCATGGAGCCTAAGTTAGGGCATCTAGCAAATATCTAATCTTATCAAGGATAACCTTCAGACTTCCAACTCAGAGCGTGCCCAGGGATCGATCAGGATCTTGTACACATGTAAGCAGTCTGATAGTGATACTGCATCATTTATTCAAAACAAAAGGCAAGGTAAGGGAATCGAACCTGACTCCAATCCATCCGGGTTATGGGATTATAATCCAGTAGTAGTCTTCGATCTATCACCTCATTCTACCCTCGTTCCTACAGTGAGCTTCTATTCCCAACTCATGTTATTGTGCATTCGCATTCCGATTTACCTCTCTGGCTCCAACATCACCCGTTCCAAGCATTAGAGCTCATCCTAGATCCAAATCGACATTGTCCCCAAGTATAATCATCTTGGTACCGATACAATTCCTATCGATGCCAACTGGTTTGGCTTGTGGGGGCATCACTTCTGTTTTCTTCATTCCAGCTCAAGTGCTCCTGTGTTAGTTCCTGGTCTTTGGTTCTGAATTCTAGCTACCCCGGTTGTCCTAAGTTGATCCATCCTTCTGAAAAATCCATCTAGAAGTTCCTGTTGTTGAGCCATTATCCATCTTCCATTTCTTTCATCATTCACTCCATCTCCTCTCTAGTCACGTAGATGGAATGGTTAGAATTTGAGGATACCTCTTAGCTGCTCCCATACTTTGGTTGACTTCCTACAATCTTAGATCTAGTTTTAGGCCTCTTTATCTTCTCCAAACTTCAGATCCAAGCTTTATGTTGTGAAATCTAGCTCTTTCTCAGTGAAAGCACCAAAATATTGATGCTAAAAGGCATCAACACCCAAATATCATATGAAAGCACTAGTTTTAATAAAATAAAGGTAAAAAGAAAAAAGGAGACCCAATTTTTATAGTGGTTCGGCAAATCCTTCGGCCTACGTCCACTTTAATCTTTGTTATTAGTCGTTACCTCTCTGGATTATAACTAATTTTATCAGATCTAACCACAATATAGTGAATCTTAGATTTACAATGGAGTTTCTATAGTATATTTAGAGAAGAAGATAAGAGTAAAGAAGATGCTGAGTATGAATCCCCTCTTCAGTTCCTATATGGTTGGTATTTATAGAGAAACTCGCTAGTAGACTCAGGAGCCCACGTTGAATAAAGTCCGAATGCAAGTCCAAGCGTACAGAAAGGAACATGCCAACACAATCTCCAATAAAAACCTCTGGGTACTGAGAGGTTCCTCTCAGTACTTGGTCGTTTTTTCTAGGTGAAAATCATTTATCTTATTTGTCTTACCTTTCTATCTCCAACTCAATGCATTTTAAACTTAAGATCAAGTTCCTTATGATGATTTGCTTGATATCGCTTGCCTTTTCCTGCTTTCTTTACTTTCTTCTCCGAAATACCTAATGTTGCTTATCTATCTTCCGAAAAAACAACTTTATCATGGTTGCTTGAAGAAGTACTAAGAGTATAAGGAGATTGGGAGGTGCCAAGTAGTAGAAAAACGTCTTAGTACCGAGTGGTCTACTTAGCCCCAATTTCCATCAAACTTCTTGGATCCAATCTTTTAGCCTTTCTAATCATGTTTTCAAGTTCGTGACTCTTCTTATCTTCATTTTGGTCTTCTAAGTTCACTTGAAATCGGCTTAGCTAAAAAGCGGGTTAACAGAGAACAATAAATCATCCAAAGGAAACTGTAACTTAAAGTCATCTATAAATCTTTATATAGCAAAGCTTAATAGTAAACTTAACACCCAAAACACAATTGTGACAAAAATTAATAAAGTTAAGGATAATTTTTCTAATTTAAATATCTCTAAATCCCCTAGTAATAGAAGTGATTTAAGATCTAGAAGGCAAAATAGTTCTAAATGAGTAAAGTGTTGTACTCTTTAATTAATTTTAGAAAGTCACATAATGAGCCATTCAAGAATATTGCTCATTGAAATACTAAACCTACAAAGATGGGCTCCAAACATATTAGACATGAATGATTGATAATATTATATTAAATTTTCTATTCACATCATACATTTGAGTCAAAATTATATTTATTTGGGATCAACCATACCCAAATGAGTTTTGTTCCCGAAGACATATCCCTCAGGATGCGTAAACCATGGGAACCAGTCATGCTTTGCTTGTTTTCATGATTAGAGGTACCTATAGAAGAAGAAACGAGATTTTTTAAATGAAAAAATTAAATAGTTCAGAAATAGGTCGATCGATCGATTGAAGTAGAAGAACCATTCACCTTATCACAGTAGCAGTCAGTGTGTTTCCTTAAAACGGTAGAGTAAGTGGTCATTTTCGAATCTATTCTTTTACAATTTTCGAAAAGGCATTTTGTTAAACAATTAGGCAATTGAATTCTAGTTTCCAATCAGTTGATCAAGAATCTTTTAAAGAGTTAAAGTCGACTTCAAAATTCAAAGTGGTCAATCACGGTTTCAAAACCTCTTTCCCTTCAAAAGGCATCGTTTCATTACTTTTATTCAGGTTTTACTCCTTCTCTTTCCCATTTCAACTGATGCCCCACTATTCCTCCTGTCTAAAATTACTAACAAACACCATTAAAATATGCTTGTGCACTAATCTTAGATATAAAAAACATTGGGTCATTGGTTATACAATTCGAAATCTAAGAATATAAATAAATAAGGAAACTATGAGGAATGCGGAATATGGATCTTAAGGCTAGGAATAACACTAGAGGGGGATGAATAGTGTTTATTAGAAATTACTAAATCTTTTTGAGTTATTGTTGATTTGTACACAAATGTATGCAATATTCAGACACAGATATAATCATAGAAATAAACACAGATGCAGAAATAAAGTAAATGCAGTAAAGGAAAGAACACACCGGATTTTATACTGGTTCGAAGTTACCCTACATCCAGTCCCGCATAACTAAGTACGGATTTCCTTTCAAAAGCAATTCAACAATTACAACCCTCGGTTTCAAGGCTACGAGGTACACCCTCCAGAATCACAATCCTCTGGGTAGCGATACTTGATTTCCCGGGCAACAAGTTCACCCAATTGATTTCCAAGGCTACAGTCACACCTTTTCTCGCTTGATTGATTTCCAAGGCTACAATCACACCTTTTCTCGCTAGATAGATTACAAAGAAGCCTATAACTCTGAATAGCACTTGGATCTTGATGAGATAGTGATAGAGAATCAAACTAGAGATGATCTAGTTAGATTCAATGTTGATTTCGGCAGAGTGATGATAGGATTTTGAATAAGAAAATGTGGAAGAAGAAGAGAAGTGAAAAACCAGAAAATCTGATATAAAATTCGTTGAAACTAACCCCTATTTATAGAAGAACAATAGTCATGTCCATTCGTGAAAGGTTATGGCGAATAGACACTTCTTTTGAAAATCAAATTTTTGGTCCTAACAGACACTATATCGACATGGGGTACTAGGGCATGTCGACATCCCAAAGGAAATTTTGATGTTTTGATTTTCTTTGAAAATAACCTTTATCTTATATTAAAACTATTTTAAACTTTATAAATATACTTGACTACAGATAAAATACATAGATAAATATAGAATAATATATATATAATTTTACTATAATTTTATATTTAAATCTAAGTATAAAGATAGTTTAAAACAAACGAAGTTTAAAAACACGAGTTTATTAAAAACAAAAACAAAGAATATTTTAAGGCTAAAACATCTTTTTGAAAATCATTTGAAAAGATAATTTTTAAAGCTAAAAAATTTTGAAAAGCAATTTTGAAAATCATTCTGAAGTTGTTTTGAAAATTATTTTGAAGTAGTTTTGCAAGCTTCTTCCTGCAGAATATCTCATCATATCAGGACTCGAGAACTTGTACAAAACCAGGATGTTCGTGGGTTTGTAAGCCACTTGTTGTAGGTTTGTAAGCTACTTGTCGTGGGTTTGTAAGCCACTAAAAAGGTAGAAGTGGGTTCCATCCCAAAAGAAAAATGGAGTGAAGATTTCAGTGCTATTATGAAGTTTTAACAAATTCTAGACTCAATACTTATCTTGAAATCTTGATAATCTTGATATTCTTGATACTCATGAGTCTTCAATCTTGATATCTTGAATCTCTATACTGTACAGTCTTCATTCTTGATACCTACATAGTTAAATTCTGCATATACATATATATCTAAACTATAATGTTAGTATTTATATTTTATAATCATATTCTAAGGTTGTTGTCATCAAAACCATCAACTCATGGACTAACAATCTCCCCCTTTTTGATGATGACAACCTTTGTTTCTAAAATATTACTTCTATCCTAATAACTCCCCCTAAATCTAATAACTCCCCCTTAATCTATGCCTAACTACCCTATTTTATATTTCTCCCCCTTTGTCATCAACAAAACAAACTAACTCCAAACTATATAACTCCCCCTCATTCTTGTATTCAAGTACCTGCATTAATAAACTATATAACAGAGTATATTAAGAAATAACATACTTATAGACATGATATTCAATCAACGATTATAAATATATCAATGTATATTTATACAATCATCACACCACACCAAGTGTTTAATCAAAACAACCAATTTCAATCAAAGCAATCAATTCAAACAAAGTAATTAAATAAAGCAATCAAATTAAACGTTACGAGGAACTTCCACCCATCCTTCTTCTCCGAAAATAGGGTCTGCTTTGATGGCATCCCAATTTTCATTATCATTTGTGAGAGAGACAAGGGGATGTGCTTCGTTATCATCCTTGTGCAGGGAAGAAATCATCCATCATATTGTCTTGAAATGCCTTTCTTGCTCCTTGATCATCTGCATTTGACTCAATTCTAAGTGTCGCTGGTTACAAAGAATGAACGAGAGAATATTCTTGAATGAATTAAGAGTTTCTTCAAGATTCTCGGATAAGTTATGAATTGGATTAGCCATTTTTGAAATTGTGAGAAGAATGAGAGATAGAATAGATAAGAAATAATATTCAGTAATGAATTCTGGAAGAAATGGGTATATATAGGTGTAGAAATTCGTTTGAAATGAATAGACATATGGTAGTTATTCAAATTTCAAATTAAAAATGAAGTGTCATTTCTGACCAGTACATGTCGACATGCTCAAGGGGGGTATGTCGACATGAGGTAGTGAAATTTGATGGTAATTTTGATTTTGTGAATAATTGTGTATATATATATTTATATATTATACTAACATTTATTCAAGAGATAAGATAAGCTAGATAACAGAAAAGAAATTTAATTTCATTGCATAAAAGAGTGATACAATGATTAATCATAAACAACTACATAAACATTCAAATTTAAACTAATTTGACATTATATGAAAATATAGAACTAGTTAGAGGATGATGACGATGAAGATAATCCAAGTTTCTTGCTGACTTTGGAGAAAAACTTGTTCATCTTGGATGATATTTTGTCTAACTTCTTACTAACGGATCTTTTAAAAACCCGTTGATTCTCAACAATAATCTTTTGGTTTTTGAGAAGGGTTTTGTTGGTAGGATTGGAGGGATATTCAATACTTTCTAGGGATGTTTCACCTTCTTCTTCTTCTTCTATTTCCATTTCATCCCTTTCTTCTTCTTCTTCCTCTTTCTCCTCTTCCATTTCTTCATAAGCCAAATGCACTTCCTTTTTGGCAAGAGTCTCATAAGGTTGAAAAACATATGGGATTTTCATGAGAGAAATGTTTGAGATATTAAAAACTTTTCTTGAAATAAATTCTTCTCCTTTGAAATTTACTCCAAAATAGTTGAAAATCCGAGTAAGGTAAATTCCATGATATAAAGTGTTTTCTCCCATTTCAAAATTTATAGGACGAAGTTCATCCAAAATAACTTGCGCCCAATTGATATCATAATTTCTGAAAATAGCAAAAAGTGCTTTGCACACTTTTGAAGTAGGATTGTTAAAATTTCTCGATCTTGGGGTCAAAGTATGTTGTAAAAGAAGATTGACAATTCTTGCTTTAGGACGAAAGTTTTGGTTTTTAAATTCAAAGTTTTCATCTCCTTCAAAAATATGATGAAATGTCTCACGATCATGTTCATCGATTTGAAAACTAGAAAGATCAATTCCCGTGCTTTTGCAATTGAGAATGGTACCCAAAAGATCACAATTCAAAACAATTTTAGTGCCTTTGACACTACTCCAAATTTCATTATCATTTCCTTCATAAAATTCTCGATTGAGATTTGCATAGAAAATTTTAACAAGATTTGGGTAACAAACAAAATCATTTTGAGAAGAATCAACAAGACTAAGAATTTGATTGTTTGCAAAAAGAGTATCAATTTCATAAGAAGCAAAATCTTGAAAAATAGCAAATTTTCCAAGATGGACTTTTCCATAGTTAGCATAATTGATGTATGCTTTTATTGCCTCTGGATTATTGAGGAGTTGCTCTTTCAAGTTTCTAGAAAGTCTCATGGTGGAGGGGTTGCTTGAAGAAGCCATTAAAGTAGAGAGTAGAGAGCTTGAAGTTTTGAAGAGAGAGTTTGAATTTGAAAATGAAAGTGAAAAGTTGTGATAAAAGATAGTGAATAAATAGATTTTTGAAAGACATGTTCTCTGGTCAAAAGATGCCTTTTCAGAGTATTGAATGAAGTGAAAAGGTGAAGGGAAATTCAACCATTTGAATTCAAATTTTGAATTTCAAATTCTGGTACCTATGTCGACATCAGGGTAGGGACCATGTCGACATATGCCTATGAATTTCTATGATTTATTTTTCCTAAGTATTCTAATATATATACTTATTATTTTAATGTATATATATATATGTGTGTGTGGAATATTAGTATAGTATATTCCAGAAAATATTATTATATTATTAAAAAAAAGTAAAATAATAATAATAATAAAATAAAAAATATATTTAAAATTCAATCAACACACCAATTCAAAATCAATCAATCAAGTAATCAATCATCTAATTCTAAGCATGCAATTTCAATTAATTGTATTATAAATGTGTACCTTTTTCTGAGTCCGTTTCCTTGAATTTGTTGAAGTCGTGAACTGCCGTGAAACACAAATTTGAGTTATATGTCTTATGATCATCATCGCTTGAGGACGAGTCTGAGTCATCTAGAGTAGCAGTAAATGCATGCTTCCGTTTCTTTACTGTATCATTGTTTATAGGAGGATTCTGCCTTTCTGGATACAGACAGTCTCTTTTGATATGGCCTGGTTCATCATAGTTGAAACATTTGACATTTTTTGGCACTGCATTCTGATTTCAAAAATTCTTATAGTTGTTTCTCTTGAGATTATTCATCTTCCTGTATTTCAGGAATTTCCGAAAATTCCTGGTCATAAATGCTATCTCTTCATCATTATCATTGTTTGAGTCTGATTCGTCGGTTAATGCATTGAATGCTATTGATTTCTTTTCAGATGCTTTTCTTTCTCTTCTCTCGATCATTTGAACTTCAAATGACAATAGATTTCCAATCAATTCTTCTATCTTTAAGGTACTGATTTCATTTGCCTCTTCAATTGCAAGTGTCTTTTGATCCCATTCTGGAGTGAGAGAATTTAAAAAAAATCTGACTTGATCTTCTTCCGAAAATTCATTTCCCAAGGATATTAAAGAATGCACAATATCTTGAAATCGACTATACATATCTGAAATAGACTCATTAGTATTCATTTTAAATAATTGAAACTGATTTGTGAGCATGGAAATTTTTGTCTGTTTAACTTTGCTTGTTCCTTCGTGAGTCACTTGCAAAGTTTTCCAGATTTCATATGCAGACATACAAACTGACACTCTATTAAATTCATTCATATCAAGTGAACAAAACAAAATATTCATTGATTTAGAATTATTTTGTGCCACAGTCTTTTGCTCAGTGGTCCACTGTGCAAAATTAGTTGTGGGTTCAGAATATTCAGTTTATGTGATATTCCAAGTATCTAATCCTACAGATTGTAAATATATTTTCATCCTACATGCCCAATATGCATAGTTACTGCCATTAAAAAGTGGTGATCTGGCAGTAGACTGACCTTCTACAAATGAACTAGTGACAGGGATACTAGTGTTAATAACATTACCAGTGTTGGTAGCCATTTTGAAAACTTTTCAAAAATCAGATTATGAAACTTTTGAAAAACTTGCTCTGATACCAAATGTGAGGAATGCGGAATATGGATCTTAAGGCTAGGAATAACACTAGAGGGGGGTGAATAGTGTTTATTAGAAATTACTAAATCTTTTTGAGTTATTGTTGATTTGTACACAAATGTATGCAATATTCAGACATAGATATAATCATAGGAATAAACACAGATGCAGAAATAAAGTAAATGCAGTAAAGGAAAGAACACACCGGAGTTTATACTGGTTCAGAGTTACCCTACATCCAGTCCCGCATAACTAAGTACGGATTTCCTTTCAAAAGCAATTCAACAATTACAACCCTCGGTTTCAAGGCTACGAGGTACACCCTCCAGAATCACAATCCTCTGGGTAGAGATACTTGATTTCCGGGGCAACAAGTTCACCCAATTGATTTCCAAGGCTACAGTCACACCTTTTCTCGCTTGATTGATTTCCAAGGCTACAATCACACCTTTTCTCGCTAGATAGATTACAAAGAAGCCTATAACTCTAAATAGCACTTGGATCTTGATGAGATAGTGATAGAGAATCAAACTAGAGATGATCTAGTTAGATTCAATGTTGATTTCGGCAGAGTGATGATAGGATTTTGAATAAGAAAATGTGGAAGAAGAAGAGAAGTGAAAAACCAGAAAATCTGATATAAAATTCGTTGAAACTAACCCCTATTTATAGAAGAACAACAGTCATGTCCATTCGTGAAAGGTTATGGCGAATAGACACTTCTTTTGAAAATCAAATTTTTGGTCCTAACTGACACTATGTCGACATGGGGTACTAGGGCATGTCGACATCCCAAAGGAAATTTTGATGTTTTGATTTTCTTTGAAAATAACCTTTATCTTATATTAAAACTATTTTAAACTTTATAAATATACTTGACTACAGATAAAATACATAGATAAATATAGAATAATATATATATATAATTTTACTATAATTTTATATTTAAATCTAAGTATAAAGATAGTTTAAAACAAACGAAGTTTAAAAACACGAGTTTATTAAAAACAAAAACAAAGAATATTTTAAGGCTAAAACATCTTTTTGAAAATCATTTGAAAAGATAATTTTTAAAGCTAAAACATTTTGAAAAGCAATTTTGAAAATCATTCTGAAGTTGTTTTGAAAATTATTTTGAAGTAGTTTTGCAAGCTTCTTCCTGCAGAATATCTCATCATATCAGGACTCGAGAACTTGTACAAAACCAGGATGTTCGTGGGTTTGTAAGCCACTTGTCGTAGGTTTGTAAGCTACTTGTCGTAGGTTTGTAAGCCACTAAAAAGGTAGAAATGGGTACCATCCCAAAAGAAAAATGGAGTGAAAATTTCAGTGCTATTATGAAATTTTAACAAAATTCTAGACTCAATACTTATCTTGAAATCTTGAACTCTTGATAATCTTGATATTCTTGATACTCATGAGTCTTCAATCTTGATATCTTGAATCTCTATACTTTACAGTCTTCATTCTTGATACCTACATAGTTAAATTCTGCATATACGTATATATCTAAACTATAATGTTAGTATTTATATTTTATAATCTTATTCTAAGGTTGTTGTCATCAAAACCATCAACTCATGGACTAACAGAAACCTCACCATGGAATTAAGAAATTATATATATATATACACGTAGTGGAAACTCGTATTATGCACATGGGATTCACATAATTTTTTAATCTTAAAATGTTAGAATATTTAAGTTATATGAAGCTGAAACATATGCTTTCGAACTGTAATTTTTTTGATTGGCTTTTTCTTGAAAACTACTGATAAATGTTAAATGATAAATATGTTCATATAATTTGAAAATGGATAAAGTATAGTTAATATTTCTAGTGACAATTGTCTTATACAACAAAATCTAACATTTCTATTTTAAAGGCATTACATTACTAAGAATGCCTAATAATTCTCAAATCAAATTATTAGTGATTTATTCCTTTTATTAGTTGCATAATAATAACATTTGATATGAGCCTAATTCATATTGGAACTAAAATAAAGAGCTGAAAATAGTAACTAACATAATTATTTGTATTTAACTCTATCTCAAGATTAAAACAATGAATAGTTTTATTATGGTTATATATGTGAAATAAATGGCATTAAATTTGTTTTGGTTTGTAGATAATTAACGATACTAATGATGGTTAAGTTGTATTTAAAAATTTCCAATTCTAGTCAACGTTAAATTGAAGACCATTAGAGAATGTGTGTGTGTATATCTGTGTGTGTGTTCACTATTACATGCAGTGGAGTAACTTTGATAAATTTATTTGTTATTTTAAATTTAAGTTCAAACTAATTCGAATTGAATATAATTTTATTTTATTTTGGCAAAGCCAGCCCGTTTTTAAAGTGGACCGTCCACTTTTTATTACAACAAGTAATAAGTACATTGAGAACAGGAGATAGGCCCATCGCCTACCTAGTAAAAAATAACCACTATACTAGCTTATAGAACCGGAGTTAGACTATTTTGCCTAAACTACAGAAAACACCATGCAGGGTGCATAAGACTTCAAGCTGCACAAGGCAGTCACATAATGAGAGCATCATCGCTTAACAAGTTGCACTAAGAAATCACGCTAGAGGACTCACAATACACATACCATCATAATACAGAACAGACGCTCGCTGACAAAAACACATAACAAAGAAGAACAATAACATCATCAACCAAAATACCAAGCAATTTGGCCAACCAAGCAACCAACAGCAGTGCAGAGTTATTGCCAAAATGAACCAAAAATAACACAAAGCCTACGATGGCACAAATAGGAGGACATTAAATACCCAATGCCACAACCACCACCAAGAATGAGACGAAATAGTCTCTATATATACATACATATACATACATACATACATACATACATACATATACATACATATATATATATATATTAACTCTAACATATACATACATACATATACATACATACATACATACATATATAGGTTGATTCTAAAGTTATTAGATAAGTAATTGCATATTAATTCTATAATTTATCCTTATTTATGCTAAATAAATGAATTAATAACCATTAATGGGTATATTCATATAATAACAATTAATTTTCTTAACGTCAAATATTGGAAAAGTATGATTATATTCTTTTATAATATCCACAACCAAACTAATATATACTCTCCTCTATTGATAGAGAATTGCTTATTTGTGTAATGATCCAAAATTTCAGTCATTGGAATTGGAATAATTAATTGATTTTAATTATTTAAAAGAAAATTTTATAAGTTAAATAACTTATATTTAAAATATAGTGATTTATTTGATAATTAAATTGCTTGATTTGAATATATGGAATTGTTTAAATAATTGAATCTTGAATTTAAAATGAATGAAAACAATTTCTAAAGTCCATTTAAGTTCTATTCGAATAAGAATGAAGATAGTAAACTTTTAATTTGGATTAAAAGTGAATAAATAGAAATTGGAAAGTTCTTGATTTAAATTAACGTGTAAAAATAGTCATTTTTGACACAGTCTCGGATTTCGACGAAACCAGTTTCATTGGATCTATAATAGTGAGTTATTATAGGATTTCAAGTTTCGTAGTGATCGGTCTTATCGTTTGACCGTGCGAGCTTGAAACGCGTAGAATTTAATTAAAGGAATTTAAATTAAAATTACTCGATTTGAAAACCTATCTTCTGTATATGATGAAATTGGTTTTCGATACATATTTCATTGTGTTCGGAATAGGAGTATAACATATAGAACGACAGGCGGCATGCTTCGTTTGGAGTTCGAAATTTCCAATGTGAATAGTGTTTGTATATTTTCTATATAAAGACTTGAAACGCTCACAAAACTAAACCCTAGTTGTTCTCAGCCGCCTCTTTCCAGTCAAAGGCCAAAAATTGCCCTTCTCTCCTTGATATCTCCCAATCCACTCAGCGAAATCAAATGACTCCAAAAGCAAAGATGAAGAGCACGATAAGATCTACTTTATGTACGGTTGGATCTAGGAGAACGACTCGAGTTCGCCAGAATCTAGTCATGAAGGTCGACGTGTTTTTCTTGAACTGCACAAAGATGGTGGCGGAGGAGGTGGCGTCGTCGCAGGCGATGGAGGCTCTGGGGCAGGCACATGTCGTGGCGAAGTCTAATGGGCCTTCGACCCCATGGGGTGGCACGCGCGTCGATGGATGTGGTCGCGTGAGTAGGTTCTTCATGCGCGCGTAAGTAAGAAACGTGAGGGAGGGAAGAGAAACAGGGTAAAGATTTAAGTTTCTATTTTAATTTAAGTTATTTTAATTTAATGATATCCAATATTAAATAATTCATAACTTTCTCATACGAGGTCCGTTTCGAGCATGACAAGTTGCGTTGCGTTCCTATCTGCGAGCGCTATGCTATGGAGCTGGATTGGATGAATTCCGAGCTAGTTGGAATTTGGGGTTAAATTGAACGCTCGTTCAATTTTAATCCAAAACGGAGCGCTTAGGCGATCTCTGGAATTTTTTGTGAGTTAACTCACCTCTTTGGCCTACTTATATTTTTATATAAGTAGGAATAATTTTATTTATGATAATTGTTGCGTGTTTGGATGAAATATATATATTAGTTTGGATATATTCCCGCCCTTGGAGTGGATGAGACCCTATTACATTCCCGTGTATGAGCGGATGACCCTTTGTATACGAATCCCGCCTCGAAGCGGTTGATTTTTATATTATTTGATTATATGTTGTATTTGATGCAGGGGACAGGTTGGAGGGATCCAACAGGATTCCTCACACTATTGATTTTATATTCATATATATGCTGATATATGATGTTGTGATGGATGCCATATTGGATGACATGAATTTGTTTTGCTATTTAGTGCTATGTCAGAACTAGGGTCATATTTTAGTATTTTAAAATACTATAAAATAGTGATTTTTAATTGATAAGATTTTAAAAGTGATTTTGGAGAAGTATATGTTTTAATAAATTTTAAATTATTAAAAGGAGGATTTTGTTTTTAGACAAATAAAAAGTATGATTTTTGATGTTATAAAAATATGGTTTTGGCGAAATATTTTTATATAGAGATTTTAAAATAAGTTTATAAAGGATTTTTAAAGGCGGTATCTTATAAATAAAGAAATAAATTTAAAATCAAAGTTTGTAAATATTTTGTAAATGGATTTGAAGTTTGTTTGTTAAATGGATCTGTGAATATATTTTATAAATAAACATACTTTATAGAGAAATATTTTATAAGTGGATTTTATAGATAAATTAGATTTATAAAGAAATCGATATAAAAATGGATTTTTGATAGTAAATGAGTTTTTATAAAAGAATGATTTATAAATAGAATTTTATAAAAGAAGTGATTTTATAAAATAGAAGTTTTATAAAATTGAAAGGAGATTTATAAACCTAGTTTTATAAAATATGAAAATGATTTATGTTGAGATTTAAATATGGATTTTTATATAAAGTAAGTATATTCGAGTTTTTAGGAGTTTAACAATCTTTCAAAGGATTGTTTTGAATGAATTGTTTTCAACAAAGTTAATGGCTTTATAATAGTAATTTATTGTTTGAAAAGTTAAAACAATCTTTCAAAGGATTGTTTGAAAATAATGTTTGTTCTGAAAAGTGAATGGCTTCGAAAAGTAAATTATCGTTTTAAAGCGTAGTTCTGGAAAGTAATAATTCCAAATGGAATTTAATGGTTTAGAAAAAAATGTTTTGAAATGTGATATGTATCGAAAACATAGATTTCAACATTTATTGTTGTAATAGATGTTTTCGGAGAAGTTATGGAAGGCATGGACTATAACACTGTTGTTATAGTAAATGATTTCTGAAAGGAAATGTTTATATAGTATACGGGATTTATGTATATAATTAATCAAATCCTTATACTAATGTTTTGGGTTGTCGTAATGATGTTTTATACAACATTCGTTCTGACCCAATAAAGCATATGGTGTAAAATATGAAGCTTTCCATTAATGATTTGTAAATATACTTATTACGAACTTAAGTATATGAACATATATTCTAAGTGTTGAAAACAATGGTTTGTAAATATATTATTACAAATTTAAGTATATGAAAATATTTTCTAAGTGTTGAAAACTAATGATTTGTAAATATACTTATTACGAATTTAAGTAAATGGAAATATTTTCTAAGTGTTGAATATGAAATGGTTGGTGAATATACTTATACTGTTGAGATAAGTATATGGAAATGTTTTCCAATATCGAAGATTGAAATGGTTTTGAAGATATATCGTTTTAAAGATAATTTGAAGTAAATATTGGGAAATTGATTTAATTAATAAAAGATTAATTAAATGGCCTAGTAACTGCTTATGTGCAGATATTGTTTGTTGCTTTGATAGTTAAATAACCGACTATCAAATTTGGCCTTTTTATCGTTATTGGTTCCGAGAGACTGTGGTCGGATTTATCCAAGAACCACTTCGGACCAATGTATGCGTTCAAAAGTGAAAGTATATGATTATGATTTTAAAAACAGAGATCTTCATGATGCAGGGCTATTTTCCACTAGTCCCTCAGGGTGAAATTTTCCATATCAATTATTTATGGTGGCGGTAGTGCTTTGTTATGAAATCTATGATATGCAAGGACTTCTCGCTACTAATCCTAGGGTAATTCCCGATAGGATGTGGTAGGAGAATACCTTCGGTTTGTCATGTTCCTGGACAACTTGTATGGAAGAATGTTTGAAATTGCATTTCGGAGATTACATCCTTGACTTTTACAAACGTACCTCTGTTTGGTGGCGAAGAAGGCAACTTCTCTTAGCTCCCTTCTTTGAGACGTATGAGCTCGGTTGTATGTTCGTGAAAGTCAATAGTGATCGAAGGAATGACAATGTGGCATTCAAAGTGGAATGTGCTATGTGAAAGTTAATCGTGACCTTGTGCCTCATCACCTGAAAATGACGGAAACAGGGTAGAAGCGGTAGGGCTATGTGGGTCGCTCCCATAAGGATATGGTCATTACCTTTCTAGATATATTTATTCCCGCTATGACGTTGGGTATTAAATTAATGTGGTGTTTGTGATGAGAGCTCTCGGATAGGTTGGTAACAACCGGGGTGATGTCATATTGGTACTATCCAGGAAGGGGTAGGCCGGTTCTGTGTTAGTTTAGGCGTTCAGTATCTAGACCCTAGGTGGATTTTCTAGAGACGTACTGTCGAAAGGTAGTCCCTTACCTTCTCATTTGTATAGAATCCATTCTCCAATACGTGCATGTAAGTTTGTTTGTAAACTTATTACGCCGTCAAATTTAACCAATGTAACAATTTCGGCTATTTGAATATTATTTGTATACTAGACACTAATATAATATCAGATGATTTGATATGAAATGTTTTAGTTATCGTAAGGTAAAAACCCGTCCGTGTTTATGTGAGGCGTGGTCTTACGAGATACTTTTGTTTTGATAAGAAAAGTTTTGGTAACTTTAAAATAAAGTTGAGATGTGTTTTCTCACATTGGTTTACCAGACTGATCTGGGCGTTCTTCCCTTTCAATGCTCGGGTCAGACCGAGTATATTTACAGATTTAGATTTGGATGCTTTGGGGCTTTAGCAGGCGAGTTGGAAGTCTTCAGGTCATATTCCACGTATATGTTTTATTTTCCGATGCATTGTTGTTTAAATTATCAGCAATTGTGAGGACAAGTTATTATAAATGTCTAGGTTGATGATTTTGATTTGATTGGTGTACTCAGATTGATGTATGTATATTAAAGATTACAGTTTCTCTTTCTATAAATCTCATTGATATTATATTATATGTTGTTCCGCTGCGATTATGAGATTCTGTGTTTGTTTTTAGTTTCTCTTTCTTCTTCTTCTCTTCTCTTCTTCTTTCTTCTTTCTTTCCCATAACGATGCGGTTTTCCATTCAGTTTGAGCTGGACATGTGCGGTTTATTGTCAGTTTAAACTGTGCAGATTTTCGGGTTGTTACACGTGGTATCAAAGCTTAAGTTTAGTGAATTCTTAGGCTTTGATGGGTACTCGTTATAGATAGGGTCAGTAGCACCCTAGAATGAGTTCGAGGGTATTATATATATGAGCATGTATTTGTTTGTGATTATAAAAATGTTTTATATTGTGTTAGTTGATCTGTTGAGTGGCTTATAGGTTTTGATCGATGTGCCTAGCTAATGTTATCAATTGGGATCTCTAAACAATCGAACATAGCAATTTGACATAGAATTGTTTTTGAAATTGGGTAAATGGAATAATTCTACCTGAGTTATATTTTATATATAAAAGAATAAATTTTTTCAGGAATTATTATAGTTATATATGGTGTGTTTAGTGTTAGTGAATAATAATATTTGATTATTATCATTTGTGTTTGTTATTTGTATTCTAATAAAAATAATTGTTATTATTATAAATGTAAGAAAAGATAAACAATTATGAAATGGTCTTATATAAGAAAAGTTAAATAAGTGAAACTATGTAAGTATAAATTTATAAATGTGATTTATAAATAGAAATGTAATTTAAAAGAAAATAAAACGCACTGAATTCACTACAGTCGTTGAGAAATAATTTGGGTGATGACTGCAGCATCATCAGTGTTCATTTCGCATTTCCAAGTGATGGATTACTACCTTAGTAATTTACAATTGAAATTTTGTTTTAATAAAACAAGTTTTGATTTTAAAATTCAAAGTGTGAATGGATAAATGTGAGAAAATGAGTTTGGTACTTATAATTTGAAAATGGCATTGATAAGAAAAGAAAGTTTGAATTTGAGATATGGAAAAAAAAGTTAACTTGAGTAAAGTTAAATAAATTGAGCTAGTGAAAGGAGTTAAACAAAATGAATTAATGGAATGAACTAATAAAATAAATTAATGGAACGAATCTGAATTTGAGTTATAAAATGAAATTCAACTTAAATTGCAAAATGAATTGAATTGAACTAATGAAATAAATTAGTGAATGGAATATGATGGGAATGTGGTTTGTTAAAATTGAATATGAACTTAGTTGTGAAGTGAAGATAAACATAAGTATTGTATATAAAATGTTTATAGTAACTTAAGTAAGAATTTTATGGAATGGTTATTAAATGTTATTAGTATTAAAGAAATATACTAAGTGAAGAATGAACGTAAATGTAAATGAACATGAATTAAATAAAAGTGAATGGTGAATGTAAATGAGATTGAAAGTTAATGAATTGAAGGATAATAATTGAATGAAAGTCAATTGATTTAATTGGAATGTAAATAATGGAATGTAAATCAATTAAATGTGAGAAATTGAATGTAAATGAATTGGAATGTAGATGAAAGCATAAATTAAAGGTTGATATTGAAAATGCAATTTGATATGGTTATGAATAAATTGAATGGATATCATTTGTTTGATGATTTCTTTTGTTGTATATGTTTCATTTGCATGTAGTTATTGTATAGTTATGTTATATATTGATATTACGTTCTATATATTTGTTCTCATGGATTGTTGAGTGATTAGTAGGTGCGGATGGCGTATGCTTTGCATTGGAGCTCGCTTTTGCGCTATATTGCTAATATATGCTTGCTAATAAATATAAAAGGTACGTATCTTAGATTACATATCGTACTTTTACACTTTTTTCCTATGGGATGCCTCATCCTTGAAGATGAGATGTATATGATTATATATATTGTGACCTTTTTCGATCGAACCGCGCAAAGGAGACGCTGACAAAATTTTCCGTAAATTTAAGGCGTTGGAAATTTTCTAAGAATTTTGGGAAATCTTTTGATAGCTAAAATATTAATTTTGAGTTATAAGTTGGGATGAATGAATGAATCAAATTAGTTGGTCTTGGAAGATAACTATGAATGAATTTGAAGACTTAGAAAAGTTTTTATAAGAACTTTTAACTAATTGTTTTGAAAATCTAATGGGGTTTTTGACATCTTTCTTACCTGGAAATTTCGGGGACGAAATTCTTTTAGGGGGGAGAATGTAATGACCCAAAATTTCAGTCATATGAAATTGGAATTAATTGATTTTAATTATTTAAAAGTAAATTTTATAGGTTAAATAACTTATATTTCAAATATAGTGATTTATTTGATAATTAAATTGTTTGATTTGAATATATGGAATTGTTTAAATAATTGAATCTTGAATTTAAAATGAATGAAAACAATTTCAAAAGTTGATTTATGTTCTATATGAATAAGAATAAAGATAGTAAACTTTTAATTTGAATTAAAAGTGAATAAATAGAAATTGGAAAGTTCTTGATTTAAATTAATGTGTAAAAATAGTCATTTTTGGCACAGTCTCGGATTTTGACGAAACTAGTTTCATTGGATCCGTAATAGTGAGTTATTTTAGAATTTTAAGTTTCGTAGCGATCAGACTTATCGTTTAACTCTGCGAGCTTGAAATGCGTAGAATTTAATTAAAGTAATTTACATTAAAATAACTCGATTTGAAAACCTATCATCCGTATATGATGGAATTGGCTTTCGATACATATTTCATTGTGTTTGGAATAGAGGTATAACATATAGAATGCCAGGCGGCACGCTTCGTTTGGAGTTCGAAAATTTCCAACGTGAATAGTATTTGGATATTTTTTATATAAATACTTGGAACGCTCACAAAAATTGTAACGACCCGAAATTTTGGGTATTTGAAATGGGAATATTTAATTGATTTTAAATATTCAAAAGGGTAATTTTGACTTGAATTTCAAATATAACTAATTATTGGACAATTTAATTATCGAATTAAATAATTGGAAATTGGGTAAAATACGAAAACCTTGGTTTTTAAGCCTGATAAAAATAGGTTGAAGGCTTGTAAAATTTATATTGATAATACTGAAGATAATGGAAGTTTTAAATTTGAATTTGGAAGTGATTTGTTTAGTTTTAAAAATATATCGTTTAAATTGATATTTAAAAATAGCCTTCCAAGGGCACGGTCTCGAAATTCGACGAAACCAGTTCCATTGGATCTATAATATTGTATTATTATCGGATTTCAAATTTTGTAGTGTTTGGAGTTATCGTGTGATCGTACGATAGGTAAACGTGCTGAAATTCATATCATAAATTCAATAAAATAACTGGGTTCAAAAAGCTATCTTCTCCATATGATCGAATTAGAACTCGAAACCTTTTCCATCGTGTTCGTAATAGGGGTATAACATTATAAACGCCTAGTGGCACGCCTCGATTGGATGACAAGTTTTTGAGCTGCGAATTCTAGACAATTTGAATTTAAATTTAAATTTGAATATAATATATGTGGTTAAACCAGTCAAATTCCCTTCACTTCAACTTTTTTCCATAGCAAAGATTCCCTTCCACCTGTCTACCTTCTTTCACCCTCACACCTTTTTGTCTTCTCTGTAGCAAGCAATGACAGGCACACAAAAATCAAGTCACGTCTCTTTTCCTTTTCTGATGGAGGTCACGAAAAAAAAACTAAGTAGATCGAACTCGTTCAATTTAAAACTAGGTTCTCCATTCCCTTTACTCAAGAACTCAATCGAAGGAAAAAAATGCCGGAGCTCGAGATTCGTTCGACATTCATAAATTCAAAAAAAAACAAAATCACAAGCCCCCCTTCTCCTCATATTCTCGAAATCGATTCGAATCAGGGAAAAAATATATATAATAGGAGAAAGGCACGAAATCACAACCTCCCTTGAATGCCATGACCTAGCTTCAAACGAAGTCAGTTCGTTCATATACGAGAGAGTGGAAGCGCATGTTCGAAAGGTTCGAGAAGCAAGCGCCTGGATCCTCAAGGCGCTGACGTTTTCAAGGAGTGCCGGTCATCGATGAACTTGGTGATGGGTGGTCACATCTGTGGAGATGTCGTAGTGTTGAAGGGGTATCGGGGCGAGTCGTATGAGGAAGAGACGAGGGCGAACAGGGCAGTCGACGTTCAACTCGAATTGGTCGCGTTGATAGTGGCGGTAGGTCGCGAAGGGGTGGCCGAGGTTGAGGCTGGGTCCAAGCAGAGTAATCATTCGATTTACTTCCGTTCAATTTAAAATTAATAATGTATATATATACAGAAGCAGGAAGAAGAATTTTTAAGATCAGACTTTTGTTAAAGGAGAAATTTGTACAGTAAAGAAAATTACTATGTCATTACAGAAAAGAAAATAAAAATAAAAGTATACCTAGGAAAAAAATATACATGCATGCTTAATGTATAGGTAAAACAGAGAAAAATAAAATATCGATAAGATTTTAAAAATAGAAATTTTGAATGTTGAGGAATTTATATAGAATTAGATTTGGAATCTATTATAAGGTAGTTTCAAAAGGAAAATTATTAGTTTAGATTTAAGAATCAGTTAAGTAAATAAATAAATAATAATTGATAGTTCGATCAATTCAAATATTAATAAACCGTACGAATGTTTGTACAAGGTTTAAAATCGTGGAGAAACAAGTCGAGATGGATAAGACTGCTAATTTAAAAAGCAAAGGTGAGTTAATCTCACTCATTTGGAATGCCTTTTAAATTTAAATAGTTAAATTTAAATTATTGGTTGAATGATTGAATTGACCGAATTTGATATATAATAGTATATATATATATATATTGGAGTGATTGATTTCCCGCATTATATAGCGGATGAGACCCTATGCGCCGCATAATAGCGGATGATATTATATAAACCCATATACCGCGATATTCCACCTCGAAGTGGAATTGGTATTGTGCTAACATCTGTAGATGCAGGGAAACAGGTTGGAGGGATCCAACTGGATTCCTCAAAACGTTGAATTTATTTTATATTCAGCGATGTGATGTATGTGATAATCTGTGATGATTATATTGATTATGTTGGTAATGGAAATTTATTGAATGCTATGGTTTGACTGAATATAATTGGATATTTTGAAGATATGAAAAATATAAAAGATTTAATTTTGAAAAGTGACATAAGAGAGAAATATTAAGTAAAATAATTTTAGATAGAATAAAGGTTTGATTTTAAATTCTATTAAATTAATGCTGGGTATGGAAAAGAAAAATATAGAGATTTTATATAAATAAAACTAAAGGAGACTTAAGTGATAGTGCTTAAGAATTAAAGGATTTTATCTTAAATTTTAATATTTTAAATGATTGGGAAGAATTAAAAGGGAGAATTTTGAATAAAAAATGAAATGGATATTTTTAGTTAAAATAAGATTTTAAATCTTAAATATAGAAGTAAAAATGATTTTAAAATAAATTTGAGTAAGTAAAGGAATTTATTTTAAATTGGAGTTAATTTTGAAAATCGATTAAGTGTTTTGAAAATAGTGATTAAAAGGAGAATGAGAACGGGGTTTATAAATAGAGTGAAATAAATATCAGTGGATATTTGAGGTTTTAAATTCACGGTGGGAATTTATAAGGAAAGGGTAATTTGTTTTAAAAATAAAAAGGCGGTTTTATTTTTAAAAAGTGTGGAAAGAATTTACGGGATTGGGACGTAAATTAAAGTGGGATAAATCGAGAAAGACTTTAAAATGGTTAGACTGGATTTATTGGAATGGGAGGTGTAGTTTCCTGAAATGCTAAGTATATTTTAAAAGAAGGATTTTTAAGTATAAATTAGAAGTTTTAAAATTGTTTTAAAAAGAATGATTTTAGAGAAATTTATTATCTAAATTGTTTTAAAAATTTAAAGGTAAATATTAATTAAGTTAAGTATAGTAGTTAATTGTTTTTGAAGATTTAAAGTGGCATTATGATTAAACAAAAATTATTAAATATTTATATTTTATAAAATAGCTTTATTTCAAAAGTAGTTTTGGCTTAAGTTTTACTTGGAAAATTATTATAGAATTTCATAACTAGTATTTTAAATATAGTGTTTAAGTAGTTTATTTTAAATGTTTAAAGGTGTATATTTTGGACAAAGTGATTTAAATTGTTTAAAATCTAGACTTAAAAAGACTTGGTGCTTTTCAGGGGAAATAAAACAATTGGTTGGATGATTGTTTGAATTTGATAGTTAAATAACCGAGTATCAATATTTTCCAATACGCTGATCGTTTCGAAGAGACCGGGATCAGATTTAATTATCCGAAAACCACTTCGATCCGGTTTGAACTTTTGCGAATGAACCGTGAAGATGATGAAGACGGTGATTTGGTTTGTCCAGACCCAGGGCAACTTGTATGGATGAATGCTATCAGACCATCGTCATTGGAGGATGATGAGCATTCTAAGTGAATGTGTGCTAAAAAGGTAACACATAGCCTCAATCCTCATCAACTGGGAATGGCTAAAACAGGGGAGGTGCAGCAAGGCTAAGTGGGTAGCACCCAAGTAGGGTAAGGTCATCCCTATCTAGATGTCCCTATTTGATTTCGGCTTAGTGGCGGTTGTTGATCCCAACCGCGGGGTGATCTTATTCGGACTATCCAGTAAGGGGTAGCTCTGGTCTTGTGTTGCAGGGGATCGGGCGTGATCCTCGGTACTCTGATCTAGGCCTGAAACTGTGACGGGCGGTACCCCAGTAGCCCTGCCATTGTATGGAATCCAATCTCCAATAAGCGCCTGTACGGTTTTGATTGTGCCCCACTATTGCTGGAACGTGAGATGCAAGCATTTCAGCTAGATTCTATTTTACTTTCTGTAGACACTATTATAATATCAGACGGATTTGATAGAAATGTTTTGGTTATCGTAAGGTAAAAACCCGACATGTTTATTTGTGGCGTGGTCTTACGAGATACCTTTGATTTCAAAGGATTTTGAAAACTTTAATAATCCAATTGAGTGTGTTTTCTCACGCTGGTTTTCCAGACTGGCTCGGGTATTGTTTTATTATAATGCTCAGGTCAGACCGAGTATTATAGAGTACAGATTTTGGATGGACTACTGTGGAGCTCAGGAGACGAGCTGAATGGCGAGACGTATCACTCGTATTTGAAGTATATTCCGCTGTGTAGTATGAGCTGTATAGTCAGCTTTTGTGAGGACAAGTTAATATAACTGTCCAGTATTTATTTTGATTGTGTTGTACTCTGATGATGTAATGTATAAAACAGATATAGTTTCTTTTTGTGTAAAGACCAGTCATTTATATATTATATATTGTTCCGCTGCGTTGGTGAGATTCTGATGTTTTTGATTTCTCTTCTTCTACCCCTTCTTCTTTAACCCTAATGATTGGTTTTTCGGCATCCGATTGTTCGGCATTAGATACAGTGAACGTATTGATGTCGATTTTTTGGCGTCGAAAAATCGGGTCGTTTCACTTGGTATCAGAGCAGGTTGGCGATAACCTTGGCTCTGGTGGGAATTACTCATTAGAGATAGAGTCAGTAGTACTCTAGAATGAGTTTGAGTGTATTAATAGATATGAGCGTGTATTTGTTAGTGAATATAAAAATTGTTTTTATATTGTGTTGACTTATCGGTTGAGTGTTTATAGATTCTGGTCGATATGTGGGACGCCATGTCATCGATAGGGGTTTCTAAACTCTTAAACAAGATAAACCGACAAAGTATTCTCTTAAAATAGGGTAAATAGAATAATTTTACCCAAATTATTTTTGTATATAAAGAATATAATTTTCCATAAATTATTATAGTTATATATATGATTGCTTGATTGTTCGGAATGATAATATTAAATTATTATCATTGTTGTGTAAAATCCGAATAAGAAATTGAAATCATAACTAAAAGATAAGAAATAAATTCATATACAAATGAGATTTGTAAATGTAAACTGTAAATGTGATTTATAATTTGAAATAGAATTCCAGAGAAATATTTGAAAATAAATTGAGATGAAAATTCCAGAGTAATGTTTGAATATGAATTGGATGGATTTGGAATTTTGGGAAAAGTTTAAATCCCTTTGGGTTTGAAAATGGTTTTCAAAAGCTTTGGAGAAATAATGGTGATAGTATTGAGAAATATTTTGAATTGGATTTGAAATCTGGTGAGATTTAGAACCTAAAAATATTTGAAGGGCTTTTAAAGTGATAAAAGCATTGAACTCTCTTCCGACGCTGGAAAATAATTTCGGTGATGACTGCAGCATCATCGAGATTCATTTTCGAGTTTTAAGAAGATGAATTGCTGCCAAATTGTTTTAAAAATTGAGTTTTTGGATTTGAAATTCAAAGAGATAAGTGAAGTTACCGAAGGATTTTGGATATAATCGATTTCAAAAATGTTTTTGAAATATGAGGAATTGTTTAAAATACTCTGGAGTTGGTTTGAAATTGTTTATAGAATATAAATGGGTTGATAATTTATAAAATTTTGAATATGTTAGAATAAAATTTAACTTATGAAGAATTGAATAAAAGTAAGTGTGAGACCTAAATAAGTTGGAAGGTAAGATAATTAATTGAAGTAAATTGAAAGAAGTTAGCAAATGGAAATTTAAATAGGTGGAAAATTTATAGAAGTTAAAATTTTGAATTAAAATTGAATTTTAATTGAATATGGTAAAAGAGAATTTAAAGAAAAGTCTAAGGAGACTAAGTGAGATGGTTACTTAAATAAATAATTATAAGTTGAAAATAAAATTTTGGATAGACAAATGAAATTGCATTTGTAAGTAAATCGAATTGAAACTGGACATTGGAGTTAAATTCGAATTGTGTAAAATGGGAAATTAGTCAAGTTGGACTAAACAAAACAATGGATTGAAATAAAATTAGTAAGTAAACTAATTAATTTGAATAGGTAAGCAAATGAATTGGAAATGAATATTGGAAGGATAAATAAATTTATATTGTGTTAAGTAAAGTGAAGTTGATGAATTGTTCGAGGGAACTAAAAAAAAGAAAAAAAGTAAAAGTTTGGAAATAAACTTTTATTTGAGATTTAAAATAAATTAGTAGTGGAACTAATTTAAAATAATGATATGAGCCAGTTGTGAATGGAAGATTGTTGATAAAATTCAATATTCAGAGTTTGAAGATGGATTGAATTCAAGTAGAATTGAAAATGAAAATCTGAATGAAAATTGGGAAAAAAGTATTTAGATTTGAAATTAATTAGTAAATTAAAGAAAATTGAATCTATATGGAATTAGAATCCAAATTGATTAAATGTAGATAAAAACCAAGTGGTAAAGTGCAAGTAATAATATAAGAGTATATAAAATGCTTATATTAAACTTAAGAAAGGTTAAGGGTGAAGGTTCTTAAGTAAATTTGGTATTGAAATATACTAAGTTAATAATTGGATGAAATTTAAACTAGAAATTGGGAAATGAGATGGTTGTAAATAAGTGAATGGAAATCAAAATAGATGTCAATAAAAAGAAGAATTGATTTAGCTAACAATCAATTGGGACAAAATACGTAGGATGTACGTATGTATTTTTATTCGCATGACGATTTGATCCAGATTCGATCACAGAATTTTGAGATATTTATATCGATCTGAGTTGGGATTTTTCACTCGATTTTCGACGGCAAACCCTGGATATGGATTTTTGATTGATTCTGGATATTCTCTATCATAGTGTATGGCTATGCAAGGAGAATGACGGTTTCTGATCAAGGAACCAGATCTGAGTCCGCACTAGGAAGTCGGGTGGACGATATTAGTTCGAAAGTGTAATTGTGTGATCGAGTGAGCGATCAAATTGGGTATTGTGTACGGATGATATATGTGCATCATACGGATGTGAGTGAAATGGATATTGAAATTTTTGCAAAGAAATGTATAAAATTGTTTTTGAATACTGTGATTAGATATTATTGCAGAGTAATATACAGGTAATTTAAAAGTAAAAGAAATTGGGATTTTTGATTTCAGAAGATAAATAAAATTGCTCAACAAAAGGTATGTATTTAAATTTCTGTATGAAATTTGATGATTTTCTGGTCTAGCCACTTGGCTTTTTGTTTTCTTTTGAAATTTGGGGGCCGTAGAGGCATTTTGTAGTTGTTCCGAGCTAGCTGCGCAAAGGAGACGCTGGCGAAATTTTTCAAAAATTTAGAGAGTTAGAAAATTTTGAGAAATTTTGATAATTTAAATTTTGAATTTGAATTATAATTTGAATGGTTGAATAAGTAATGTTGTTTGGAAACTATGGAAGAGTTCGGGAAGTTAGTAGAATTGATAGTGTATCTTTAATAAAAAGATTATGTTTTGGGAAGTTGTTAAAACTGTTTGGTTTTGGGAAAATAGTGACGGGTTGTGGATCATTCTTCTTAACTAGTAATTTCGGAGACGAAATTCTTTTAAGGAGGGAGGAATGTAACGACCCCGAATTTTGGGTATTTGAAATGGGAATATTTAATTGATTTTAAATATTCAAAAGGGTAATTTTGACTTGAATTTCAAATATAACTAATTATTGGACAATTTAATTATCGAATTAAATAATTGGAAATTGGGTAAAATACGAAAACGTTGGTTTTTAAGCTTGATAAAAATAGGTTTAAGGCTTGTAAAATTTATATTGATAATACTGAAGATAATGGAAGTTTTAAATTTGAATTTGGAAGTGATTTGTTCAGTTTTAAAAATATATCGTTTAAATTGATATTTAAAAATAGCCTTCCAGGGGCACGGTCTCGTAATTCGATGAAACCAGTTCCATTGGATCTGTAATATTGTATTATTATCGAATTTCAAATTTCGTAGTGTTTGGAGTTATCGTGTGATCGTACGATAGGTAAACGCACTGAAATTCATATCGTAAATCCAATAAAATAACTGGGTTCAAAAAGCTATCTTCTCCATACGATCGAATTATAACTCGAAACCTTTTCCATCGTGTTCGTAATAGGGGTATAACATTTTAAACGCCTAGCGGCATGCCTCGATAGGATGTCAAGTTTTTGAGTTGCGAATTCTAGACAATTTGAATTTGAATTTAAATTTGAATATAATATATGTGGTTAAACCATTCAAATTCCCTTCACGTCAACTTTTTTCCATAGCAAAGATTCCCTTCCACCTGTCTACCTTCTTTCACCCTCACACCTTTTTGTCTTCTCTGTAGCAAGCAATGACAAGCACACAAAAATCAAGTCACGTCTCTTTTCCTTTTCTGATGGAGGTCACGAAAAAAAAAACTAAGCAGATCGAACTCATTCAATTTAAAACCAGGTTCTCCATTCCCTTTACTCAAGAACTCAATCGAAGAAAAAAAATGCCAGAGCTCGAGATTTGTTCGATATTCATAAATTCAAAAAAAAACTAAATCACAAGCCCCTTCTCTCCTCATATTCTCGAAATCAATTCAAGTCAGGGAAAATATATATATATATATATATATATATAATAGGAGAAAGGCATGAAATCAAAACCACCCTTGAATGCCCTGACCTAGCTTCAAACGAAGTCAGTTCATTCATATACGAGAGAGTGGAAGCGCGTGTTTGAAAGGTTCGAGAAACGAGCGCCTGGATCCTCAAGGCGCTGTCGTTTTCAAGGAGTGTCGGTCATCGATGAACTTGGTGATGGGTGGTGACATCTGTGGAGATGTCGCAGTGTTAAAGGGGTATCGGGGTGAGTCGTATGAGGAAGAGACGAGGGCGAACAGGGCAGTCGACGTTCAACTCGAATTGGTCGCGTTGATAGTGGCGGTAGGTCGCGAAGGGGTGGCCGAGGTTGAGGCTGGGTCCAAGCAGAGGTAATCATTCGATTTACTTCCGTTCAATTTAAAATTAATAATGTATATATATACAGAAGCAGGAAGAAGAATTTTTAAGATCAGACTTTTGTTAAAGGAGAAATTTGTACAGTAAAGAAAATTACTATGTCATTACAGAAAAGAAAATAAAAATACAAGTATACCTAGGAAAAAAATATACATGCATGCTTAATGTATAGGTAAAATAGAGAAAAATAAAATATGGATAAGATTTTAAAAATAGAAATTTTGAAAGTTGAGGAATTTATATAGAATTAGATTGGAATCTATTATAAGGTAGTTTCAAAAGGAAAATTATTAGTTTAGATTTAAGAGTCGGTTAAGTAAATAAATAAATAATAATTGATTTTTCGACCAATTCAAATATTAATAAATCGTACGAATGTTTGTACAAGGTTTAAAATCATGGAGAAACAAGTCGAGATGGATCGGATTGCTAATTTAAAAAGCAAAGGTGAGTTAATCTTACTCATTTGGAATGCCTTTTAAATTTAAATAGTTAAATTTAAATTATTTGTTGAATGATTGAATTGACTGGATGTGATATATAATAGTATATATATATATATTGGAGTGATTGATTTCCGGCATTATATAGCGGATGAGACCCTATGCGCCGTATAATAGTGGATGATATTATATAAACCCATATACCACGATATTCCACCTCAAAGTGGAATTGGTATTGTGCTAACATCTGTGGATGCAGGGAAACAGGTTGGAGGGATCCAACTGGATTCCTCAAAACGTTGAATTTATTTTATATTCAGCGATGTGATGTATGTGATAATATGTGATGATTATATTGATTATATTGGTAATGGAAATTTATTGAATGCTATGGTTTGACTGAATATAATTGGATATTTTGAAGAAATGAAAAATATAAAAGATTTAATTTTGAAAAGTGATATAAGAGAGAAATATTAAGTAAAATAATTTTAGATAGAATAAAGAATGAATTCGGGAAGAATAAAGGTTTGATTTTAAATTCTATTAAATTAATGTTGGGTATGGAAAAGAAAAATATAGAGATTTTAAATAAATAAAATTAAAGAAGACTTAAGTGATAGTGCTTAAGAATTAAAGGATTTTATCTTAAATTTTAATATTTTAAATGATTGGGAAGAATTAAAAGGGAGAATTTTGAATAAAAAATGAAATGGATATTTTCAGTTAAAATAAGAAATATAGAAGTAAAAATGATTTTAAAATAAATTTGAGTAAGTAAAGGAATTTATTTTAAATTGGAGTTAATTTTGAAAATCGATTAAGTGTTTTGAAAATAGTGATTAAAAGGAGAATGAGACTATGGATTTATAAACAGGGTTTATAAATAGAGTGAAATAAATATCAGTGGATATTTGAGGTTTTAAATTCACGGTGGGAATTTATAAGGAAAGGGTAATTTGTTTTAAAAATAAAAAGGCGGTTTTATTTTTAAAAAGTGTGGAAAGAATTTACGGGATTGGGACGTAAATTAAAGTGGGATAAATCGAGAAGGATTTTAAAATGGTTAGACTGGATTTATTGGAATGGGAGGTGTAGTTTCCTGAAAAGCTAAGTATATTTTAAAAGAAGGATTTTTAAGTATAAATTAGAAGTTTTAAAATTGTTTTAAAAAGAATGTTTTTGGAGAAATTTATTATCTAAATTGTTTTAAAAATTTAAAGGTAAATATTTATTAAGTTAAGTATAATAGTTAATTGTTTTTTAAGATTTAAAGTGGCATTATGATTAAAGGAAAATTATTAAATATTTATATTTTATAAAATAGCTTTATTTCGAAAGTAGTTTTGGCTTGTTTTACTTGGAAAATTATTATAGAATTTCATAACTGGTATTTTAAATAAAGTGTTTAAGTAGGTTATTTTAAATGTTTAAAGGTGTATATTTTGGACAAAGTGATTTAAATTGTTTAAAATCTAGACTTAAAATGACTTGGTGCTTTTCAGGGGAAATAAAACAATTGGTTGGACGATTGTTTGAATTTGATAGTTAAATAACCGACTATCAATATTTGCCAATACGCTGATCGTTTCGAAGAGACCGGGATCAGATTTAATTATCCGAAAACCACTTCGATCCAGTTTGAACGTTTGCGAATAAACCATGAAGATGATGAAGACGGTGATTCGGTTTGTCCAGACCCAGGGCAACTTGTATGGATGAATGTTATTAGACCATTGTCATTGGAGGACGATGTGCATTCTAAGTGAATGTGTGCTAAAAAGGTAACGCATAGCCTCAAGCCTCATCAACCGGGAATGGCTAAAACAGGGGAGGTGCAGCAAGGCTAAGTGGGTAACACCCAAGTAGGGTAAGGTCATCCTTGTCTATATGTCCCTCTTTAATTTTGGCTTAGTGGCGGTAGCTGATCCCAACCGCGGGGTGATCTTATACGGACTATCCAGTAAGGGGTAGCTCCGGCTTGTGTTGCAGGGGATTGGGCGTGAACCTCGGTACTTTGATCTAGGCCAGGTACTGTGACGGGCGGTACCCCAGTAGCCCTGCCATTGTATGGAATCCAATCTCCAATAAGCGCCTGTGCGGTTTTGATTGTACCCAACTATTGCTGGAACGTGAGATGCAAGCATTTCAGCTAGATTCTATTTTACTTTCTATAGACACTATTATAATATCAGACGGATTTGATAGAAATGTTTTAGTTATCGTAAGGTAAAAACCCGACATATTTATTTGTGGCGTGGTCTTACGAGATACCTTTGATTTCAAAGGATTTTGAAAACTTTAATAATCCAATTGAGTGTGTTTTCTCACGCTGGTTTTCTAGACTGACTCGGGTATTGTTTTATTATAATGCTCGGGTCAGACCGAGTATTATAGAGTACAGATTTTGGATGGACTGCTGTGGAGCTCAGGAGACGAGCTGAATGGCGAGACGTATCACTCGTATTTGAAGTATATTCCGCTGTGTAGTATGAGCTGTATAGTCAGTTTTGTGAGGACAAGTTAATATAACTGTCCAGTATTTATTTTGATTGTGTTGTACTCTGATGATGTAATGTATAAAATAGATATAGTTTCTTTTTGTGTAAAGATCGATCATTTATATATTATATATTGTTCCGCTGCGTTGGTGAGATTCTGATGTTGTTTTTTATTTCTCTTCTTCTACCTTCTTCTTCTTTAACCCTAATGATTGATTTTTCGGCATCCGATTGTTCGGCATTAGATACAGTGAACGTATTGATGTCGATTTTTCGACGTCGAAAAATCGGGTCGTTTAAAAATAAACCCTAGTTGTTCTCAGCTGCCTCTTTCCAGTCAATGGCTGAAAATTTCCTGTAACGACCCCGGATTTTATATATATTTAAATTGATGATTAAAATTAATTTTTGAATAAAAATTTTTGAAATTAATTGATAAAATTGAAGCGAGTTTCCCCAATTCAAATAGAATATATATTAAATCATATGAATTTAAATATTGTATATATGTGATTTGGATTTAAATTTCAAGTAAATGGTTTAATAATAATTTGAATATATATGTATATATATATATATATTGATAATTGAATTTAAATCTTAATATAAATGGTTTAAAGATAAATATAAAAATATAGATAATTGATACAAGTTTAAAAATAAATAACTTTAAATTTGAAATTGATGGGTGATGTTAAAAATAAAAATAAATTAATAATAAATTTTTAAGCTAGAAATAAAATATAAATATGTAAGATAAACTATAAAAATACAAAGTAAACACTAGCTAAAAAATAAAATAAAATTTAATAACAAATTAAATTATAGGAATTCACTTATATTACAAAATAATAAGATAAAATAAAAAATAGAAATAAATAAATAAAATAAAACTACAAATATATATGATAAAAATATATACATGAATTACCTTACCAAAGAAAACTAATATACATAAGTATGAAAACATATATATATATATATATATATATATGGAGTAGCTTGCATAAGAAGGAATGTAAATATCTATGTACAAGAAAGAAAAGAAAGACATCAACTACCTTCATACCATGTACAGCCGAAATGAAGAAAGAAAAATATAAATATGGTACAACACAATTAATGCAAGCCACCACATTTTATCATCTCAGCCACCAAAGAAATCTGCATAGCCAACATACAAGGAAATATCTCTGATTTTTGATTGTACAAACAAATAAAAAATATCACCGTGTACTCATTTTCTATTTCAACTTCTTCATCAGTTCGTTCATCTTCAAAGCTAAGAGAAATCGGAAGGAAATAATATTTCAAACTTAAACAATACTTCAACTTAAAACAACAAAACAACTCTACAAACCAGAGAATCAAGAATGGGTTTCAGCTTGCAAATTCAAGTCTGTTTCAAGTAGCAGCTCTGTTCATTTTCAAATCAAAGTGAGTAACATTTCATTTAAAATCTTAAACTTAATCTGGGTGCATGCTATTCCCTGAAACAAATTTGTTTATATGAAATTCTCTGGCATTTTTTATGAATGTGTATAAAGTGTATATACTGTTGAGTATTAGTGTTTGCTATTTGTTCCCAGGCTCAAGTTTTTAATTCAAAATTTATATTCTCTTGATCTAATGACTGATGGAACTTAGGACTTAAACAAAATTTGTTTGTTCAGTAACAAAGTAAGTTTAAAACTTTAAATTATGCAATATAAACTTGAATTGGCCCTGGAAAATTAAAACAACTGAGCAAGTTCAAACATACATGAAATTTCTATCATCCTGTTTCCTGGATTCAGGAATATAAATTTAATCTAAAAACCAAAACATGATTTTTAAAGTTGGAATCACAATTTTTAGAGATGTATAGGACTAGCAATTCGAGTTGAACTGAAATTGACGTTTTGGGTTCACTCTGGCGATCAAGTTGATCGGAAGGCATGGGGTCTTGCCTGGAGATGGAGGAATGATTGGAGACTGAAGGAAAAATATCAGGTCGGTGTTCAGAGCACTGTGGCAACGGCGGCGAGCGATTGTAATTCGTAAACCTAGTTTTGTGGGGTCGAGAACTTTGGTCTCGTTTGTCGTCTAGAGTTGATCGAGTGTTGCGAGGCTCTGGGGGGTGATAGGGAAGACATTGGTGATCGTGTGGTCGGAGTTCGGAGTTGTCTTGCGAGAACGGTGGCATTTCCAGGTTGATGGTGAGGCCGGCTGTTGTTTCCAGGTTTCCACTTTTTAGCTCGTTTTCATTTTCGAGGTGGCGACGCGGTTCAGATGGTCGGAGGATGGCCTGGAGGTGATCATCGAGTTGCTCGACGTTGCGGCGTTGGCTGGTGGTGATCATCGGCGTCGTGCACGTGCACGAGCACGAGTTTGGTGATCTGGGAATTTTGATAGCCTGGGTGGTTTCAGGTTGTTCTCGTGTGTTTCACTCGAGCGTCACTCAAGGTATTTCTGCATTTGACTCGAAGAAAACATGGGGAGGCTCGTGTAGGAACTTGTTCGAGTTTTCTAACCTGTTCTGGTTTTCTGTTTTGAAATTTAAAACTGAAATTTAAATTTTAAAGCAAGGTTTAAATTGAGTTTTTAAATTCAAGTTTAAATATAAATTCCAGTTTAGTTTGAAAACTTAGTTTGGGAAAAAAAATTTAAAACTTAAATTGTTTTAAATAAAAGTGTTTAAGCAATTAAAGTATGTTTTAAAGAATTTGAATTTAAAATGGAATTTGAAAATTACAAAGAAATGAATTCAAACAAAGATTTAATCAAAGTTTAAATCTAGATATAAATCTAACTCTGAATTCAAGATTTTGAAATAAAATAAAGTTTATAAATTTAAATTTTTAAATAAGTTTGAATGAAAAAAAAAATTTAAATATGTAAAATTAAATTTGTGTTCATTTTAAATCTTAAATTTAAAATGGAATTTAAAAGTAAGTTTAAAAGGGTAATTTGTTTTTTTTGAAATGCTTTTGATAAAGATAATTTAATCATTAATAAGAACCAAGTTTTCTTAAAGTGAATTAGAAATTTAATGAGTTATGATTCATAAAAATCATTTAGAAAATTTAAGTGGTAATTAATTTATTTAATTAATTAATAATTTGGATTAATTTATTAATAATTGAGAGTTTTAATGAATTAATTAGGGTGTAAGATTTATTGGTAATTAAAAATTATTAATTAGATAATTTAGACAATTAATTAATGATTAGGAATTTATTTATCAAGTAACTAAAGATTGATTAAGTCGAGATTTAAAAAGTAATTATGTAATTAGAGTTAATTAATTTGTAATTAAGAGTTGATTAATTGGTAATTATAAATGATTAATTAAAGTTAATTACTTAAAGAAGTAATTAAAGTATTGGTTAAAGAATTGTTATTAGTTAATGAAAAGTCATTTAAATAATTAATAATGTGATTAATTTCTAACAATTAATTTAGATTAATTAATTTAATAATAATCATTTGTGAAGTGTAATTGCTTTATGGAAGTAATTAAGAAATTAATTGCTCATTGTAATAAATTGATTAGTAATTTACCATGACTAGCAAATTATTCATAGAAATTAATTTGATTTAAATCAATCAGATAATTAAATTTATCCTACTCATGGATGTTTGGATTATATTAGTTGTTGAATTGTTTGATATCCCTGATATGTGATGCTTTATGATATATTCTGATTTGTGTGTGATCTGTACTGTAGTTATTTATCTAGGATGAATGTAAATTATTATCTGTGACTTATATATCTGTGAATGAAAGATAAGCGTTATAGTTTATACCGCTTATCAACTATATTTCTGTATTCTGATCTGTGATGATTGAATGATGTTGCACTACTGTGTGAAACCCCTGGACTACACCATACACACACAAATATGGATTTCACATGGAAATCAGTTAACTCACAGATTGTTGACAATTTTCAAAGGTTGAATTTGTGAATTCAAATAGTTTTGGAATTTGAATTGAGAGCTTTGCAAATGAGTTTCAAATGTAAAAGTTATTTTAAATAACTTAATAAAACTTGATATTTAATAATTTGATTTAAATTTGAATTCAATATTTGAAATTGAATTCAATGATTTGGGAAACTAATTGTTTTCAACTGATAAAAGCTCTCATATAAGAAATGGATTTCCAATTTGAATTAAAGGAATTTCAAGTTTGAATTGAAAATGGTTTTCCAAGTTACGAATAAATCTTTGTGAAACTAGGTGAACTTTGTGAATTAAATCGAAATAGTTTCAGAACTATGAAGAATCTTTGTGAAACTGGGTGAACTTTGTGAAATAAATCTTTTTGTGTAAAAGATTAAAATGGTAATGTGTTTAAACCATTTGAAGAAAAGTTTTGGGTAATAAGTTGTGACTTAACTGAAATCCCAACATCCATATGTTTTTACATATTGCGCTCATTATTCGGTTTAGCCGGGAGAGGACTTTGTGTCATATAACCCATTCCGAATAATGATACGACGTATATGGATAACATTTGAAGACCGGTGATGAAGACCGGATACTTTCGAAAACGAAAGGATTACCATTGATTGTCTCCGCATCGGCTGATCCCCGGTATAGAGATTTTAGCACCCTTTGTGATGGGAAGTCCGGACGTGATTAGAAATTATCCGGATTTGCAAGGGCTTCTTTGGAAGTGCCTTCGGTTCTATTCGAACCCGGAACAGACTTGTATGGTTGTATGTCTGACATTACACTTTGAGATATAAAGCTGATTTCTTTCAAATGCATTTCTATTTGGTGGCGGAGATTTATTCTCTTAGCTTAACACCCTTCTCTGAGACGTACGAGCTCGGAGGTTATGTAGTTGAAGGTTATCAGTGATATACTCCCAATTTGGTAGTGTGGCATGCTGAGTGCTGCTGTGAGTTGGTGATCATTTGTTGATCAAAGCATGGATTTCGTGTAAAGCGTAGCTTTGTGGACGAGACCTCATCGGACCTTACAAACCAGAAATGGTCGAAACAGGAAAGATGCGGCAAGGTTTTAGGGGTAGCTCCCCTAGGATATGTCCATTTCTTCTAGAAAAAGGTGGTATCATGGTATGAAGCCTAGATATTTACCTGTGTGGTTGCTCCAATATCATTTACTGTGTGATTGTTGCTTTGTGATCGAGGCGCCTCGGATAAAGGTCGCAAACGACCGGGGGTGGCATATCTCAGGTTTACTACCCGGGAAGGGGGTAACCGGCCTTGTGTTGGCAGAGATCCGGGTAGGTTCTCGGGACATCCCTCCAGAGGCGTACCCATGTGCCAGTAGGAAGTTCCTTAGCCTGACCATTTGTTGGAAATCCAATCAAACAATACGAACCCAGTACAGTTTTAGTTGTATAACCTGCCATTTACTTATGGTGGTCACCACTGTTTAGATGGTAGCTATAGTAGGCATAGTTCGGAATGTCTATGCTGGCTAAGATTAATATTATACTTTCGAAATGGCTTTCTACACTATGCACTAATAGTAATAATATCAAAAGGATTTTTGCGTAGTAAGCATATTTGACTATCATAAGGAGAAATCTCCTCCAATTCTACGTTTGCATTGTGTGTGTGGCGGGAGGCCTTATGGTAGTTTCATTTTCCAAAAAGCATTGCGGATTTCAATGTTTAAAATTCTTTTGTTGTTTGTTTTAAAGATAAACTGTTTTTTTTACTCACACCAGTCCCATGACTGACCCGGAGTTTATTGTTCCCTTCCTAAACTCTGGGTGCCCACAATTTTCCACATGGGCAGTCTAGAGTTGGGTTTTTCAGATAGTCAGGTTTAGTAGACTAGTTGAAGCTAGTTCGGTTTTTGGAGATCACGACTGACGTTGCCTCTCTTTGTGAATCGTGATGGTGGTTCGAGCTTGATGTTGGAGTTATTGGTCGCATTCTCTTTTTCAGATCATTTGGAGTGATCAGTTCTGTTGTTTTCGCTGTATCATTATTATTTGCCTCTGATATTCTTGTACCATATAGATACCATTGTTGTATATCATTCTGTATATTGTATTCATTGGAGTTGTATATGATATCATCAATTTTTTTCTTCCTCTGTGTTGTTATACTTACTGTGTTATAAGCTCCGGCTAGCCAGATTCGGCATTTGAATCTGCGACATTCGAGTACAAGTGAAGTATGGGTGCCGATTTTCGAAGGCCGAGTCAGGATCGTTACATTTCCCTTCTTCTCTGCTTGATATCTCCCAATCCACTCAACGAAATCAAATGACTCCAAAAGCAAAGATGAAGAGCACGATGAGATCTACATTATGTAAGGTTGGATCGAGGCGAAACGACTCGAGTTCGCCAGAATATAGCCATGAAGGCCGACGCGTTTTTTTCAAACTGCGCAAAGATGGTGGCGGAGGAGGTGGCGCCGTCGCAGGCGATGGTGGCTCTGGAGGAGGTGCATGTCATGGCGGAGTCTGATGGGCCTCCGGCCCCTTGGGGTGGCGCGCACGTCGATGGATGTGGTCGTGTGAGTGGGTTCTTCGTGCGCACGTAAGTCAGAAACGTGAGGGAGGGAAGAAAATCAGTGTAAAGATTTAAATTTCTATTTTCATTTAAGTTAATTTAATTTAATGATATCCAATATTAATTAGTTCATAACTTTCTCGTACGAGGCCCGTTTCGAGCGCGACAAGTTGCGTTGCGTTCGATCAGTGAGTACTACACTATGGAGTTGGATTGGACGAATTCCGAGCTAGTTGGAATTTTGGGTTAAATTGAGCGACCATTCAATTTTAATCCAAAACGGAGCGCTTAGAAGATCTTTGGAATTTTTTGTGAGTTAACTCACCTCTCTAGACTGCTTTTATTTTTATATAAGTGGGAATAATTTTATTTATGATAATTGTTGCTTGTTTGGGTTATATATATATATAAGTTGGTTTGGATATATTCCCGCCCCTGGAGCGAATGAGACCCTATTACGTTCCCTTGTATGAGCGGATGACCCTTTGTATACGAATCCCGCCTCGAAGTGGTTGATTTTTATATTATTTGATTATATGCTGTATTTGATGCAGGGGGATAGGTTGGAGGGATCCAATAGGATTCCTCACACTGTTGATTTTATATTCATATATATGCTGATATATAAAGTTGTGATGGATGCCATATTGGATGACATGAATTTGTTTTGCTATTTAGTGCTATGTCAGAACTGGGGCCATATTTTAGTATTTTAAAATACTATAAAATAATGATTTTTAATTGATAAGATTTTTAAAGTGATTTTGGAGAAGTATATGTTTTAATAATTTTTAAATTATTAAAAGAAGGAATTTGTTTTTAAACAAATAAAAAGTATGATTTTTGATGTTATAAAAATATGGTTTTTGTATAATATTTTTAAATAGAGATTTTAAAATAAGTTCATAAAGGATTTTTAAAGGCGGTATTTTATAAATAAAGAAATAAATTTAAAATCAGAGTTTGTAAATATTTTATAAATGGATTTGAAGTTTATTTATTAAATGGATCTATGAATAGATTTTATAAATAAACATATTTTAAAGAGATATATTTTATAAGTGGATTTTATAGATAAATTAGATTTATAAAGAAATGGATATAAAAATGGATTTTTGATAATAAAGGAGTTTTTATAAAAGAATGATTTATAAATAGAATTTTATAAAAGAAGTGATTTTATAAAATAGAAATTTTATAAAATAGAAAGGAGATTTATAAACGTAGTTTTATAAAATATGGAAATGATTTATGTTGAGATTTAAATATGGATTTTTATATAAAGTAAATATATTTGAGTTTTTAGGAGTTTAACAATCATTCAAAGGATTGTTTTGAATGAAGTGTTTTTGATAAAGTTATGGCTTTAAAAAAGTAATTTATCATTTGGAAAGTTAAAACGATCTTTTAAAGGATTGTTTGAAAATAATGTTTGTTTTGAAAAGTGAATGGCTTTGAAAAGTAAATTATTGTTTTAAAGTGAAGTTTTGGAAAGTAATAAATCCAAATGGAACTTAATGGTTTTGAAAAAAATGTTTTGAAATGTGATATGTATCGAAAACATATATTTCAACATTTACTGTTGTAATAGACATTTTCATAGAAGTTATGGAAGGCACGGACTATAACACTGTTGTTATAGTAAATGATTTCTAAAAGGAAATGTTTATATAGTATATGGGATTTATATATATAATTAATCAAATCTGTATACTAATGTTTTGGGTTGTCGTAAGAATGTTTTACGCAACATTCGTTTTGACCCAATAAAGCGTATGGTGGAAAATATTAAGTTTTCCTTTAATGATTTGTAAATATACTTATTACGAACTTAAGTATATGAAGATATTTCCTAAGTGTTGAAAACTAATGGTTTGTAAATATATTTATTACAAATTTAAGTATATAAAGATATTTTCTAAGTGTTGAAAACTAATGATTTGTAAATATACTCATTACGAATTTAAGTAAATGGAAATATTTTCTAAGTGTTGAAAATGGAATGGTTGGTGAATATACTTATACCGTTGAGATAAGTATATGGAAATGTTTTCCGATATCGAAGATTGAAATGGTTTGGAAGATATATCTTTTTAAAGATAATTTGAATTAAATATTGGGAAATTGATTTAATTAATGAAATATTAATTAAATGGCCTAGTGATTGCTTATGTGCTAGATATTGTTTGTTTCTTTGATAGTTAAATAACCGACTATCAAATTTGGCCTTTTTATCGTTATTGGTTCGGAGAGACCGGGGTCGGATTTATCCAAGAACCACTTCGGACTAATGTATGCGTTTGAAAGTGAAAGTATATGATTATGATTTTAAAGATGGAGATCTTCATGATGCAGGGCTACTTGCCACTAGTCCCTCGGAGTGAAATTTACCATATCATTTATGCTTGGTGGCAGTAGTGCTTTATTATGAAAATCTACGATATGCAAGGACTTCTCGCTACTAATCCTTGGGGTAATTCCCGAGAGGATGTCGTAGGAGAGTACCTTCAGTTTGTCCTGTTCCTGGACAACTTGTATGGAAGAATGTCTGAAATTGCATTTCGGAGATTACATCCTTGACTTTTACAAACGTACCTCTGTTTGGTGGCGGAGAAGGCAACTTCTCTTAGCTTAACCACTTCTTTGAGACGTATGAGCTCGGTTGTATGTTCGTGAAAGTCAATAGCGATCGAAGGAATGGAAATGTGGCATTCAAATTGGAATGTGCTATGTGAAGTTAATCGTGACCTTATGCCTTATCACTCGGAAATGACAAAAACTGGGTAGACGCGGTAGGGCTATGTTGGTCCCTCCCATAAGGATATGGTCATCACCTTTCTAGATATATTTATTCCCGCTATGACGTCGGGTATTAAATTAACATGGTATTTGTGATGAGAGCTCTCGGATAGGTCGGTAACGACCGGGGTGATGTCATATTCGATACTACGTAGGAAGGGTAGGCGGTTTTGTGTTGGTTTAGGCCTTCAGTATCTGGACCCTAGGTGCATTTTTCTAGAGACATACTGTCAAAAGGTAGTCCCTTACCTTATCATTTGTATGGAATCCATTCTCTAATACATGCCTGGCAGTTTTTTTGTAAATTTATTACGCCGTCAAATTTAACAAATGTAACAATTTCGACTATTTGAATATTATTTGTATACTAGACAGTAATATAATATCAGATGATTTGATATGAAAACCTGTCCATGTTTATGTGCGACGTGGTCTTATGAGATACTTTTGTTTTGATAAAGAAATTTTTTGATAACTTTAAAATAAAGTTGAGATGTGTTTTCTCACGCTGGTTTACCAGACTGATCGGGGCGTTGTTTCCCTTTCAATGCTCGGGTCAGACCAAGTATATTTACAGATTTAGATTTGGATGCTTTGGAGCTTCAGCAGCTGGAAGTCTTCAGGTCGTATTCCATGTATATGTTTTATTTTTCGCTGCATTGTTGTTTAAATTATCAGCAATTGTAAGGACAAGTTATGATAACTGTCCAGGCTAGTGATTTTGATTTGATTGGTGTACTCTAATTGATGTATGTATATTAAAGATTACAGTTTCTCTTTCTATAAAGCTCATTGATATTATATTATATGTTGTTCCGCTGCGATTGTGAGATTCTATGTTTGTTTTTTGTTTCTCTTTCTTCTTCTTCTTCTTCTCTTCTTCTTTCTTCTTTCTTTCCCATAATGATGCAGTTTTCCATTTAGTTTGGGTTGGACATGTGCAGTTTATTGTTAGTTTGAACTGTGCAGATTTCCGAGTTGTTACAATTTGTCTCAAAAAAATATCCACAACCAAACTAAAAAATTAAACATGTTAATAAAATTTAAATTAATTTAATTATGCACATTCTCTAATAAATTTATAAAAAAAAGGTTCTTATATATAACCATTTAGATTGGAAAACTAAAAGCAAAAAAAGAATCAAACCTAACATTTTTTCTCAAAATTGAAAGTATAGATGCGAATTAACAGTTTCATCACTTCACCTTCAAACTTTTGCAGCTAATGCATCATTTAAGTTTATAGATCATGTATAAATTGCATATGGTGCTAACATCACGTTTTTTTGTTTTGGCTAATATTATTATAATTCAATTAAGATCTATTTCAAATAATTTGTCTATAACACCATGATTACATTTCATCGTTTAATAACCAATTATGGATTATAAAACATGATTTTGTAATTAAAATTCACTGGCAAATTTTCCATTGAACATTAGAACTATACCGGAGAAAAACAACATGAGACATTACCACCACTCATTGATTTCTAGTAGTTTCCAAAATGATCCAATAAAAATATTATTTTATAATATTCATCAATAGCAACTACTTTGAAAGAAAAAATTCAACTTTAAAGTTTTTAAATGCAATTATTAAAAAATTTGAATTCTAGAAAACTTATAATAATGTACTATTTTCTTTACATTTACAAAACTACATATGCCTATAAGAAGATTATCTGAGGCATCGTCTCATGATTCAAACCTATTGGCAGTTGAGTTAAACGGTTGAATTTTTAATGCACTCGATGCTATTCTTAAAACTAGAGTGGAAGACGAATTTTTTTTATTCAATTATTTATTTGTGGAAAATATTTTAGACAAAAAATATACATGATTGTAGCTCAAAGCAACTTTAATGGTATTATAAATTATAAAAAATAATTCTATTGGTATTTTTTTGACATGGCATTAGTAAAAAAATCAAGGTGCATATAGTAGCACATTAAATTATGAACTAATAATTTTGTATTCATAAGTACTCCTCACATCGCTTCCACTATATTAGGTTTTGACTCCTGACCTTTGCAACTTCCATCTATAATGATCTAGACTACTTGAACATGATCCTAATTTGATAGAAAATGTACAAATAATATGAATACAAACTATGCAACATGATTTAATAAAATAAAACTAAAAGGAAATCTTAATCGATCGCAGATAAAATGTTATATTGAAATAAAAATGGACTCTAATTAATTAGCCTTAAAGAAACAATATGTAATTGATTCTCTCATTAAATTAAATTTCAATATAAAAAAATTAATTACAATTAATTATCAAATTAGTTTCAATTCAAGTTAATAAACTTAATATGAAGTCCTTTTACCATTAGCGCGATAATATAATTTGATATAATGTTCCAATTATAAGTCAGTTTACTTTTAAACATTATAAATAAGCGTGTCACTAATCAATAATTAGCCATAAAAACCTCTAAACTATAAAAATTCAAAACAACCTAACGTTGCTTGATTTGCTCGCAAGTTTAACATGGCCCGCCCACATGGCTCCAACAGCCAACATCTTGGCCCATATGATTCCAAAAGCTGGACATTGGCTCGCCTATTTCTAGAAACCTACATTTGGCTTGAACTGCTAGCTATAACTTCAAAGCGGCCTACTCGACACCAGCGCACACATAAACCATACATAGCCTACGTGGTCAACAACGGGCGATAGTGACAGTCATGGCCTGACAAGCAAAATGGTCCTCAACAGTCGAGCGGCCTAGACAATGACCTCGTCTGTACTTTGAGCGACCCCGATAATGTTCATGCCCACACCTTATAAAGCCTCCTTGTCTTGACCTATCATGCTTTAGCTACAAGAACCTAACTGACCCTGCAAAACGAAGCTACAACTACATAGTTTAAGACAGGCACATACGACTATGTTCATGTGACAAGAGCGGCAGTATGCGATAACCATTCCATGTCCTTTATTGCCACCCTGACAAAATGTCCTTGCAAAACCACTCCCTGATCTCATGTCACCTATCATCGAACAAGGCATGCTCCAGTACAAACCATTAGCCAATGATTATCTAAGCCATACAAACCAACCGACGTCCTAGCCGGTATGCATATCAGCCGAACAACCAAACTACTAAGAGCAAATTTTGGACTATGGCAACCCAATCTCAACCATCGAACTCGATTTTCAACGGCTGTAAATACAACTAAGCATGCATTTTTACAAGGATCGAATATTGCAAACTCTCAAGCATTTATTTTCCCTACCATTATCTCTTGTAATCATAGCTATTGTGGAAGAAGCAAAGTAATAGGAAAATACTCATAATGGATGTAGATTGAACCACTCTATATCTTGTATCTTTACTTGTTACATACTTATTTCCTCATTTTCCATTTTAGATCAATATGAGAGTGAGTTCCCTTTGCTAATGTCAACCCTTAACAATAATTTTGAGATTGGCTAAATATTTAGTCAACATTTTGGAGTTAAAAGGAGGGCCTCTCTAAATCTTTCATTTTTCTTCACTTTTCTTCTCTAAAAACTCCTCGCATGTTCACACCACGCAAAACCATGTAAGAACGAAGCTAACAACTCCAATCGTCATGACACCAAAAGAGCTACTGGGGCTAATACTGCCTATCCCATCGTAGGGTTGAGTAATGACATGTGGCTCAGCATGATAAATGACATGAGCAGTACAGGCCAGCTTGCTTGTGACGAGAACAATCTTAGGGCTAAAACAGATGCCTAGAAAATTGTAAACTTTGGCCCGGTAGTCCCACTAGCTATTGATCAGACCCATGTCTAGCCTGCCATTCCTTGCACATAAAATATAACGCATGACATCCATGAAAGGTTTGTCCTGGAGACTCCAACTACAGTTCTCCTATCCATAATAGGGATTCCCATGTTGCACATAAACAAGTGTATGTCCACAATGACCTAGAACCCAAACTAGTATCAAAAAGCCTAAACAGATCGTCGCTCCTTTTCTATAGAAAGACTGTCCATGTTTGATCACCTTCGGGAAGCAAATAATGCACATGACCTGCGTTTTAACTACCTAAGCAGTGGTAAGCGAGCAAGAAACCATAAGCATAAAGAATCATTGATCCACTCCCGGTCTCAGAGGGGGGTACTCCGACTTAAATCACACGAGAGATAGGTGCATTAATCTAGATTACCCACCATTAAAAGAATCGGTATTACCCAGGTCGTTCCCCTTGCATTTTCTTCACCATGGATCCCTTTCACCAGCTAGACACCATGGGAGTCCATCCCTATCTAAGGGCCAACACCACTTGCAGCATGCGGAGGCCAGCCTCCATGAAGAAATGGAAGCGTTGTGCCAGCATATTCTAAGAATTCGATTCCAAAACACTAACGGTAAGGGTCAATCGAATGATGAAAATGGTGAGCCCATCTCTGAAGAAATTATGAATACCTACATCCACTGAAGGTATGCTTTGCCTCCATTTAAAAATTATGATAGGATTACAGATCTGTCTAACCATGTCACATCTTTTAACTCAATAACCCGTCCCAACCAACTTTTTAGCAATGCCAAGCATCTCATGTTTCCTCCCACCCAGACCAGACCATCTTCCCATTGGTTCCTCCACCTCCAGGATGGTAGTATACATTCATAGGCCTAACTATGTGTTGACTTCAAAACTCGCTTCTTTGCACCAAAAACCAGGATCATGATGGCGAGTGAGGTAGGCAACATCAGACTAGGCCCAAATGAGACCTCCGCTTGTATGTCAACCGCTTCAATGAAGAGTCTACTCGCGCAAGTGGAGCAGACAAACATAGCCTAGTAGTCGCTCTATGTTCTGGGATGAGGTACCATTCCATAATATGGAAAGAAATGCTTAAACAATCGGCCTTCCCTTAATCGATTTCCTCCATAGAGCAAACGTTATTATTAGGGTTAAAGAGATTGACCTCTCTGACAGTGATAAGGAGAGTAAGCAAAGCAACAAAAATGGATTGCGTTAAGGGAATAGTTGTCGAAGAACGGTCGGTAGGAGATCAATAAGAAGAAAATGGTTTGCACTTCAAGCCCATATATACAAACTTTGAAGCTTTGAATCATGGTTTAGAGCCCATATATCTCGCTATACAAAATTGTGCACCATATCAATGGCCTCCCTCCTCTCAATCTTAGCTAAGGGAATAACCTAAGGGTAACTAGAAGTACTATGAGTTCCATTAGTTCAACAGCCACTCTACCAATTAACGCCAGCATCTCAAGGATGAATCAAGAGGTTGATCCAAAAGGTTATACTAGTGTAGTGTGTGGGACAACATATTGAGAAAAGAGCATCTCAAGAAAATCCACCTGCCTAGCTATAGCGGACGGACGACGACAACGTAGCTGCTATCAACATAGAGATATATCCATTTGTGGAGGCCTGCATGTGGCCAAATATAGTAAATGGGCCTAAGTCCGTTATAGGAGAAAACTCAGGTTGCATCACCAGATATACTCATTCGAGCTCCGAGCTTCGGGAACTCCTAGGGTTAAAGCAAAAGAAACAGATATCAGTTTAACCAGCGAGGACAAGAAGGTCGTTGTAGTGTTGGGAAAATGTTGTTTACCTAATTGGGGGTCTGACGCGACATGATACGGTTCAGATGGTGGATCCCAACACATGCAACAAGACGCATATACTATGTTCAAGAGGTGGACACCAGTGTAGACGATGAGACACACCGGCTAGTTGGCATTTTGGGTTCTTCCTCTCCAAGCGTAGTTGGGTTATAAATATTCATATTTAGAGGAAAATCGGTTACCCACTAGCCTAGTGGCGGTGATATGAGTGAGAAGTAGATCCCACAGTAGCATTATGCGATGATGGTAGTGCAGAGTAGTTCCCAAAGTAACCTAGTGGCGGTGATAGTAGTGGGGAGTAGTTCCCACAGTAGCCTAGTGGTAGTGATATTAGAGGAAATTTATTTCCACGGTATCTTAATGACAGTGTTTCCCTATTATGTAGCTCTCGGAGCGATGATCGATCTTTAGTTGTGAGGTTCGATGTGTAGTTCGATCTTTATAGTAGCCTACATTGTAGTGTGGGTATGTATTAGACAAGAACCCTTAGGTAACAGACCTTAGGAATTCATATACACTTATATTATACCCTATGTCATCTAGAATAGAGTTAAAGTTAACTGTCCATGATCATCACATATTAAACTTGTGCTCATTCACTAGACTTTTGTCTAACCCATTCTTTTTCCTCCTTTCTCCCCACCATAGGTAGACAGGGCAGAAAGTGATTGGCCCATTCTTAATACTTAGAGAGGCAAACTCGCCCTTGGAGTTGCTTCTTATCATATTTACTCTCCATGTATCTCTCTATCTTTTCAGCACATTTTATTTCCTACATCAGATTGGATTGATATTTTCTGTGTACATTGTATTGGACCACATATTGATTTTCTAAGACCGTGATTTGGATATTTTCTGAAATGGATAGTTTTTTGTGTTATATGTTTTGTTCCTTCCGTTGTGAGTTCTGAAAGTGTAGTATATCTTATAGACTATGTCTGCTTGTATTAGTCTCTGTAATGTTATAAAACTTGGTCAGCCCGTGTTTCTCGGCACGACACAGGTTCGAAAGTCACAACTTTGGATCTGGGTGTCGGGAGGTGCGGGTTGTCACAATACCCCTGGGGAAAACCTCACATATAGTCACCTATGTCCAAGAACCTCTCGTAGCCAAAGTTCAGGTAAACTTTGTGGTAGTGGATTGCCCATTTGCTTATAATCTCTTAATAGGTAAACCAGCATAGCGGATCTGGATGTTATCATTGCATATCAATGGCTCATGATGAAGTTCCCAGCCAAAGGGGGATAGGATGTGTTTGCAGCAACCAACAGGCAGCCAGAGACTGCTATAACATACCACTACAACAAGCAAAGAAAGGAGTGCTCATGCTACAACAAGGAATAGCCACGCTCAACTGTGGTAAACCCGAGAGAATGTAAGAGCCATCCAATGCTACTGTTCATGTCGGGTCCTTCGTGCCAGGGCCACCTACATCATTAAAGCCATCGAAGAGGTACATACATCCACTACTGCCCCTAAGAGAACGTGCAAGCTAGTCGACACTCCACTCATGCTTGGGGCCAAGACAATGAGGTTAGTGGAGACCATCTTTCCCTGGACATTCCACACAAGTCGAAGGAGCACATAGTAACATGGAATGAACAGGTTCACCCCTATTGGCAAACGGGTGCAGCAGACACCACAACTCTCCTCTCAACGCTGACATATTCACTAGGAGAGCCAAGGCGACTAGAACTCCCATGTTTGAACAAGGATGTCCATCTCAGAAAGCCATTATGTGCCTGATACATGCATTGGACTAATGTGATGTGGAGACAAGCACAAAAGAAAACCTGCTTAATCCCCATATAGGAGATTCAAATCCTGATGCTGGCCGGTAACTCCACTTGAGGTAGTTTCAATTGACAATGGCGACCCCAGCAAGGTCATCCAAGTCAAAACAAAACTAAGCCCAAAGATAAAGGATGAGCTGGGATGGTTCCTGTAGTAGAAAAAGATGTGTTCGCCTAGGGGCACTAAGGCATAGACCCTCTATCATCTGCCACACTTTTAACATCAACCCAAAAGCTCACCCCATTTGACAAAAGAGGATACCTCTCAATATAAAAAGATATAGAGCACTCAAGCAAAAGGGAAAAAAGCTCCTCGTCGATGGTCTCATTCGTGAAGAAGAGTACGCGATTTGGGTAGCCAATATAGTATTGGATTGTAAGCCAAGTGGGGCCCGATGAACGTGTATTGATTCCTTTAACCTCGACAAGGCCTTTCCTTAGTCGCCCATCCACAAACGAGCAGGAAGGTTGAGGCTGTGAACAAAACCACTAATCCAACGATGAAGATGCACCTCATCAAGGCAGAAGGGAATTGGGTTGAAGACCTCCCGCTTGTACTCTGGTCATACAGAACCTCTATGGCACATTCCTTATTCTCCCTGGCCTACAAATAAGAAGTCATGATTCCCATCAAATTTTGATGTCCCATCCCCTCAACGCTCCAATCAGGACCCTGAGCAAAACAAAGCATTACTAAGTCTTAGGCTTGATGCTTTAAGTGAAAGAAGAGCGAAAGCAGAGCTCCATGCCGAGCATATAAGAGAAAGATAACAAAATACTACAACGCCAGAGTATAGCTCCGCCAATTCATCGTCGACGACTTAATTCTATGTTCGCACTTTGTAAATAAAAAAACCCGACCAAGGGAGTATTGGGGTCGAACCAGTAAGACCCACATGTTATCAATGCTGGTTAGTGGATCCTACCATCTCTCACATCCAAACGACACCCGCATACTACGTACTTGGAATCCAGAACACCTTCGAGCTTACTACATCTAAAATCCAAAAATCTTGTAAGCCATAATTATAAGGTAAGGGACATTTTGTAATACTTTATTCATATGAAATATAAACGGAATATTCCCAAACAATCACCGTGAAATGTTAACAATAGCAACAAAGCTATCCAACAAAGGGAAAGCCACACAATACTCTCTTCTTGGTTAGGGAGCACCATCACTCAAGGATATTTAGCAAAGATAAACCTCAAAAGGCACCCTTCTACACCAAAGACTACTAAAATATCTCCATGAGGATGCATGAGCCAACCAATGCTCCCTTCTATGTTATGGACATCGTCGCATGGATGGCATGATGACCTATGTCGTGGTCTAATTCTTGCATCCATGATCAACTGCTTTATTAGGATGCACAAGCCTGCCAATGCTCCTTTTTATTTCGAAGACATTGATGAACATGTGGCATGACCAACCATGTCATGGTCCCGACTCTTTCCCCTATGCTACCACCCGTCCCTCCAGTAGGGAGAGGCGTTGGTACCACGATAACTACGATTACCCATAAAGTAATCCTAAATCTAGCATCCATAGTGCTGCTCTATAAGGACGTGTGTGCCTATCAATGCTCCCTTTTATTCCAAAGGCATCAATTAACAGATGGTGCAACTACCCACGCCATGGTCCCAATTCATTCACCCATAATCCTGGCTATCCCTCCAATGGGGTAGGGGACTGGTGCTAAGATAGGCACGATTACCCTGAAGTAATCCCAAATTTAGCATCCGTAGTGCTACTCCATGAGGATGCATGAGCCTATTAATGCTCTCTTCAGGGCTAAAGGCATTGATGAACAGATGGTGTGACTACCCACATCGTGGTCTCGATTCGTTTGCCCATGATGTTTCCTATCCCTCTAACAGGACGAGGCATCATTGCCAAGATGGGCATCGTTACACATAAAGTAACCCAAATTCAAGCATCCATAGTGCTATCAGCCTCAATCATTCAAGGAGGCCCCTTCATAGGAAAAAATGGCCGCTAGCAGCCTGCCTATGATAACTCAAAGAACAAGCCAAAGATATGATAGCTTACCATCCCAAGAAAGGACACCTCATCGGGACTCATCACATATACGTGTTAGCGGGGAGCAGATCATCTCAACAAAGATATAAGCCAATTTTTATTAACTTGTTCTTTATTTTCTTGCTCTTTACTTATTTTCTTTATGGTACATGGATGCATAGGTCTACATGTTTACTTAACAAAGTTGGAAGTCACTTAAGTCACCCGACACAAAACAAAATGAGTTATTAATGAAAAGTAAGAACGAAAGCCAGACATGCATGTTGAATATTAGTAGTAAAGTGAAAAATCAACACAGAACATAGTATTTAAAAATAGCAAGTCAGATCACAAATCTTTTATTAAATCATAAAGTTTTCATTACAAAATGTAGGCCTTACTTGGCTTATATACTACTACAAGAAGAATACAAAAAGCCATCCATTCACTACGCTGCTAAAAGAAGCAGATGGTCTCCGATGACTTAACAGGCGTTATCATGCGTCATCACCTTTTCCACCTTTGGGACAACTTCTACGAGTGGTCCATTAGGGGTGCCTGTCATAGATGTGACTTATTCTACAGTCCATACTGGCATGGATGTCCATTAGCAATGACTATCTAAGTGTGATATCCCGGGTTTTTGGGTAATATAAATTTAATAATCTGTATTGATAATTTAATTGGATTGATAATTATCCTATGAAATTAAATTTAAATTGGTTAATTTAATCTTTTAAAGGTAAATAATAAATACTTAATTTGGCAATATTAATAAGATTTGTTTGTTAAAGCTAATAAAATCTTATTCTATTTATAATATATATATTTGATATATATTGTGAATGGAAATATCTTTTGTTTTGTTTTAAAGATGAATTTTCAAATTTGTAATATATATGTATGAATTGTGATTTAAAGCTTTGTTTTAAAATTAATATTTTTCAAAAGATAATTTAAGTTTAATTCAATTGTTTTCAAAATATAAGATAATTGTTTATTTGAAATATGATAGTTTAAAAAAGGGTTTAATCAAAGTTTTATTCTAGTTTTCTTTAAAGTGTTAAATTTTAAATGGTTATATAAATGTTCTAGATTTTAAAATACATGTATAAGGAATTTATTTATATTTATAATTAGTTTTAGCATATTTTCTTTAAAAGATAAACTAATATTTAGTAATTTAGTAATTCAAAAAGTAAGTTTAAATTAAATAAAATTAATTTAAAAACACTTAAGTAATATGTGTAATCATATTAACATGATTAAGACACTTGTAAGCTAAATAAAATTGCATGGACATTTGTCTAATTAGTAATATAACAAGTGGCAATTCATTTTCTTTATTTAAAATTTAGTTTATAAATAAATGTTTATAGAGAAACCTGGTTTCATTTTCTTCAGTTCGAATCTTCTTCTTCCTCCATCTTCTATTTCTCTCCATCTATTCTAAAATGAAAATCAAAATCTGCAACTAAATCAAGTACAAATTCAACACTGATTCCACCTCAAACTTGATAAAGCAAATTTCCAAAGCCTGTAATAAAGAATCATCTCAAAAATGCAACCTGCAGCAAAGTAAATCAAACATACAAGGAATTCAACAGCAATATAAAAATCAGAGATCAAGCTTGCAAAGAATTCAAAATAAAATCAAACCTGGAAATTGCTCTGTCTTGTTCTCTGCTTATAAAACAGGTGAGTAAATGAAATTTTAAAAACAGTTTTAATCCTGGATTTGTATGTTATTCTTGTGATGAAATCATGATGATGTGTCTGAATTCTTGGATTTAATTGTTGTATGATGGATTGCATGACTGATCTGGATACCTTTATGCTTGAAATTGCTCTGTTGAAATGTGTATATCTGTATATATATGTATATAAACACTATCTGTCCTCTGTTTTAAGAAGAGTAAACACCATTTTAAAAACAGTAAAAATCTATTTCTATGTTTGTTATGTGAGATTAATGTTGTAGTAATATGATATGCATTGTTACATGAATGATTGGGATGAATGCATATGGATAGAATGATACTGGTGAAATGATTATCTGTTCATATCTTCTTCTGTTCTTATTCCAGGTTCCAATTTCCTAAGAAAATTCATATCTACTCAAATAATCATATTTAGGTTATGATTTATGAAGAAGAAATAATTGTAACATTGTAATATAGATTTTAAAAATAGTTACCAGTATTTAAATTTAGCAATTATATTTAAAAATAGGAAATGCCAGTGAAACCCAAATTTAGGTTAAAAATCAACTATCTTAATTCTTGATTTGAATTACATAAATGAATTTGTGATTGTAAATCACAAATTTTAATATACTTCTCATGATTTATAGATTGTTAAACAATGAGAATTCTTAGGTTGTTCGAATTAGGCGTTTTGAGTGATTGCCGATGATCGGCGTGGTCGAATTGGTTGATACTTGGACTGGAGGTGGCCTGTGGGTGGTTGATCACAGGAAAAATGCTCGGCGAATTTTTAGATGGCTGTGGTGGTCGGGGAACGATGAACTAGGGTTCCAGAGACATTTTGGAACGATGCTGTAAGGGGGCTCTCGCGATGGTTATGGAAGACCGGAGTGGTTCGCATTAGTGGGAATGCAAGCTGGAAGGTGTGACGAAGCATGGGTGAAGTGGATAGGTGATTTCGAGATCGGAGGCAACGGGAAGGCAGCAGTTTCTGGCCATGGCGATTTTCAAGTTTGGTCGAATATCTCGATTTCGATTTGTATGGATTATGGGTGATCTGGAGTCGCGTATGGGTTCGCGAGGTTGAAGGTGATGGTCGAGGATCGTCGCGGTGATCTACGGTGGTCGGAGTTGGTGGTGTACGTGCACCACGTGCACGTTTGTGCTATCGGTTCGTTTGCTTTGGAGAAGAAGGAAGAAACTCGGGATCGTCTCGGGTTGTTTTGCGTATTTACTCGAAGTAGATGAGTAGGGGAATTGACTCGAAGCAGGCTCGGGTTTGTTAGGGGAATGACTCGAGTAGTAGTGTTTCGCAAGGGCTCGGGTTGGTTCCTATTTAATAGCAGGTTTCAAATTTTTATAAGTAAATCAAGTTCAAGTTTTTAAAAAGAAACAAAAGCAAGCCTAATTAAACAAGTTTTCAAAATGAATGTTAATCAAGTTTTAAGGGTAATTAATTTGAAATTAAGAATCATTAATTGATAAGTTAAGATTGTTAATTAATAGTTAGGAATAAATTATTTAAGTAATTAAGGATTAATTAAGTTATTGTTAGGTACTTAATTAATTAAGAAATGAAAGATTAACTTATTGGTAATTGGAATTAATTAAATTGAAATCAATAATGGTTAATTAAAGTTTAATTATTTAAGAAAAATAATTAAAGAATAGTTAATATAGATCATTAATTAAGGTTTATTAAATAATTAATTAATATGATTAATTTTATTTATTAAATATATTAATTAAGGTTAATCATTTGTGAATTGTTTTACTTAATAGAAGTAATTAAGATATTAATTACTCATTGTAATTAATTAAGTTTCTTTGAATTAGTTAAGTTAATTAATTAAGTTTAATTAAATTAAGATAATCATTTAATGATTTGTGAAGTAATTACTAAATATAATTTAATGAAGATTAATTACTTAGGAAAGTAATTAATGGATAATTACTGATGTAATTAATAAAGTAATTAAGGGTAGTTAATTACTTAATGGAAATTAATCAAGGGATTAATTAAGAAATTAATTAAGGAATAATTAATTTATTTTAAGAAGTAATTAAGGTTAGTTAATTACTGAATGTGATTAATCAATAGTGATTAATAATTATGGTTTAATTAAAGATTAATTACTCAATGTAATTAATTTAAATAAAGTAATTAATGATAAAATGTAATTAAGGATCATTAATTTATATAGTTATGATGTAATTAAGAATTGATTAATTAAGTAATAATTATAAATGAAGTGAATAATTAATGTAATTAATTAAGGAGTAATATAATTAATTATAGTTAATTAATAAATGAAGTAATTAAAGGTTAATTACTGTATTGGTTAAGAATAATTAATTTGTGAAATTAATTAAAGATAATTACTTAAATGTAATTAAAGTATAATTAATCAGGGTGATTAATTAAAGTGGAAATTTAGAGGAAGATTAATTAATTTATTTGTAATTAATTAATGATTATATAAGTAAGATTTATAATAAAATAATTAATTTAATTTACTTTAAATTAATTAAGAGATGAAGTAATTAATTTAATTCACTTTAAATTAATTAAAGATAGAGATAGTTAATTTAATTCATTTTAAATTAATTATGTTGTGATTAAGTAAATCATTGCTTATATAAGAATGGATGACATTGATTGTCTTGAATGGATGTAATCTCAGAAATGAGATAAGATGTTGTGTGATATGAATGCTTGGTTGCATTATGATGATAATATAGATTAACTATTATGATGTTGATATGGATTACCTATTTGGTTATGAATCATCTGTTTAATTGATAATGTGATTATCAATTGTGAATTGTGAATTATCTATCTGTATGAATATAGATAAGTTAAATTGTTTAACCTTTAAAACAACTTGGCCTTAAAAGATACGTTTTGGATTTCGATGAGACCGGGATCGGGTTTCCGTATACCGGATTTCCAGGTCTGGAGACCCGAATACCACATCGATCCAAATTAACGATAGGTCGTGAATCTCAAGTGAAGATGAAGATTCAGAGTGCAAGGGTTATTGTCGTTAACTCTGAGGGTGATTCCAAAACGAGTGTAACGAGATAATGCCTTCGGTTTCGTTCGAACCCGGAACGAACTTGTATGGATTGAATGCTTTCAGCACATCGTCAGGCGGACGATGAGCATTCTAAGTGATATGTTCTGATTAAAGGTAATCGTAACCTCAAGCCTCATCAACCGGGAATGGCTAAAACAGGGGAGGTGCAGCAAGGCTTCGTGGGTAGCACCCACTGAGAGCAAGATAGATCCCTGTCTAGAGGTCCCTTTTCTTTTATTCGGCTTAGTGTGTGGTTGGTCGCGCCAACTACGGGATTGTCTTGTTCGGGATTATCCAGTAAGGGATGGTTCCGGCTTTGTGTTGCAGAGGAGCGGGCGTACTCCTCGGTACGGTGATCTAGGCCACGTACTGTGACGGGCGGTACCCCAGTAGCCCTGCCATTGTATGGAATCCAAACTCCAATAAGTGCCGTACGTATTAGTTGTGCCCAACTATGTTGGAATGTGAGATGTAAGCATTTCAGCTATTTCTGTATTTTACTTGAAAACCCTAGACCCTATTATAATATAACTGGATTTCCTATCAAATGTTTTGGTTAGCGTAAGGTAAAAACTTTTCCATGTTTATGTGTGGGAAGTCTTACGTGATACCTTTGTTTTCAAAAGGTTTCGAAGTTAAACAATTTTAACCCGTTTACTCACACCAGACCCATGTCTGACCCAAGTGTTTATTTTCTGTTTTATTAAACTCTTGGGTACTCAAATTTTTACGAGTAGCCAAGGGATTCAGGTTAGCTTTGACGAATCTATGGAGGAGATATGGAGCAGGAGGCTTCAGCATTCGTAGATAGATAGTATTCCGCTGTGTTGGTTGATCTGAGTCTTTTGTTTGAATTGTATCTTGAGTTGTATAATAGACAGAAATTATAACTGTCTATTTTGTTGTATAAGTTGTGTAACTCTGATTATGTAAAGACTATGTAATAGTTATGTGATATATTATATTTTGTTTCGTTCCGCTGTGAGATTCTGATATTGTTTAGTTCTTTCTTTCTCTTCTTTTCTCTTTTCTATCCCTTTCTTTCTTCATAACGATGCGTCTTTCTGGGCAAAGAAAGCCGGGTCGTTACAGTTGGTATCAGAGCATAGGTTGAGCGAATGCCTAAGCTTTTGGTTAAGTGAATATCAGAACACTAGGTTGAGTGAATACCTTGGTTCGGAAGGATTGTTCATTAGAGATAGGATCTATAGCAACCTGTTGAGTCTGAGTGTATATATATTCGAGAGCGCGTATTTGTTAGTTATATAAAATGGTTTTATATTGTGTTAATTGATCGGTTGAGTGGTATATGGATTCTGGTCAATACGAGTAGCTAACGTTATTGATAGGGATCTCTAAACACTTGAACCAGGCCAACGGACACAATATTGTTTTAAAGAGGTAAATGAAATAATTTTACCCGGAAATAATTTCTATATAAAAAGTATCAGTTTAAATATATATATATATTTCTACCTATTTGTTGGGTTACCTGTTCGGGTTTTCCAATATAAGTTATAAAGGTAGATAAGGTGGTAGTGTGAGTAACACGACTACCAATAGTTAGAATTTGAGTGTTGAGATTGGAAGTGTATCTGTCGAGACTGTAGACCTAATACTGTCTCGAGTAAGCTTTGCTGTGGTGAAGGATTTCATCGATCTCCGAAGGAAACTGTAATGGTTCGGAGTTTATCTTTGAAGTTTGGATGAGTAGAGTTGGATCTGTCGATGAGGCAGAAGTGTGTGATGATATCTTGATACCTCAGGTAATAGTAGCTGTATGATGAGATACAGTGACGATGGATGTTCCCGAAGGAGATTTTCTTTTTGGAACAAGAGTAAGAAAGTATTGGAGGAACAGTTGATGTCTACCGCAGGAAAGACTCGGCTGTATAGGAATTCTCTGATATCAAGTAAGAGAGTTTTGTCTATTTCGAAGTATGGGACTAAGGTCGATTAGTTGTTCTTCGGACATGGTCTCATTATCCCTTAAGAAGAGTAAGTTATTGGTGTTTGGTTTGGAGCTCGAGTTTCTTGAGAGATTGTCTGCCCATCTCAAGGGGTCTTTTGTGAAGCTAGTTGATAGTTTAGGAATTCGAGGAGCCGCCTATGGATTTAGAAGTCTTTGGTTAGCTGTGGTAGCAGTTTCAGCTCGAAGGTGTTTGTGTGCCGACAAGAAGATTTTCTGGCTTAGCAGTGTCCTAGAGATAGAATTTGGATGCAGCAGTGTGGCCTTTTTCTCCGATGGTTCAGAAATCTTTGTGGTTCTTCTATCAGCAGTCCGGGCAGATGGTGAAGTTTTTCTTGAACGGTTTACCTTGTTTGGAAAAGCTTAAGGCTGTTTTAATTGGTAAAGAGAGAACAGTTTCTTTGGAATCCGAACTAGGTAAGATCGCAAAAGTGCCTTGCGATTAGTTGGGAATTTATCTTGGGCAATCTTTTGTTTGAGATTGAGGTTTATCATATGGAAGTAGGAGCTACTGAAGTAGTCAGAGATTCTTCTGGATGTCTTCGAGGAAGTAGAAGTTGTCTGCATCTGAAGTTGAGTTCCGTATCGACTTGGTTCCAGAAGCGATACCGGTGGTTAGTCTGGTAGTAGGATGGTTCTTAGAGAAAGAAGAGTTGGTGTAGCAGCTCAGAAATTTTTAAAATGGATAGGTCATATCTATTTTTCAAGTTTGGATTTCAGCAGATTTTGGAAAGATCATCTTGTTGATAGATCTAGAGATCATCTTGTGCTTGGTTCAGATTTGTTTCAAGAAGCATCAGCGAAGGTTAAGCTGACCAGCAAGAGATGAGGTAGCCCAGGATTGTCTGTGAGTTATGCAGATTTGAGACAAGGAATTTGGGAATTCGGAGTTGGAGATTGGAAATTGTTTAAGTTTTTCTCCAATTAAAGAGCTATAAGATTTGGTAAGTCTGGAAGTTAGCACTGAAGTATTTTGGATTTTCCTGTGTTCTCGAGAGAAGTAGTTCTTTGTCTACAGGATTGAATGGCCAGTTTGGATAGCTGGAATTCATTCTATTTCACGTATATCTGAGGGAATACGTGTATGATTCATCATTGGTTGTTGAATCTGCAGTTCAGATGGATTTGGAAGATGATCTATACTTGGGTATGATCTGATATTTTGTTCAGATTAGTGGATCTAGAGAAGAGAGGAGCTCTGGATCATGGTGGTGTAGTTTGTTTAGCTTCTGTAGAGCGAGTCTCCCAGTGATTTATACTCGGGGAAACTTTAGATAGTGTTAGTAGATCTATCCTGATTTATAGTTAGTTAGGTTTGTTTGATTGTTTGATTGGTTGCTTTGGTTGTTAGTAACTGGATGATAGGTATGCTTTGCTATTTGAAATTAAAATCTTTTGCTGGATTATTAAATTATCTTTGCTTTTAATTTCGGGGACGAAATTATTTTAAGGGGGAAGGAATGTGATATCTCGGGTTTTTGGGTAATATAAATTTAATAATCTGTATTGATAATTTAATTGGATTGATAATTATCCTATGAAATTAAATTTAAATTGGTTAATTTAATCTTTTAAAGGTAAATAATAAATACTTAATTTGGCAATATTAATAAGATTTGTTTGTTAAAGCTAATAAAATCTTATTCTATTTATAATATATATATTTGATATATATTGTGAATGGAAATATCTTTTGTTTTGTTTTAAAGATGAATTTTCAAATTTGTAATATATATGTATGAATTGTGATTTAAAGCTTTGTTTTAAAATTAATATTTTTCAAAAGATAATTTAAGTTTAATTCAATTGTTTTCAAAATATAAGATAATTGTTTATTTGAAATATGATAGTTTAAAAAAGGGTTTAATCAAAGTTTTATTCTAGTTTTCTTTAAAGTGTTAAATTTTAAATGGTTATATAAATGTTCTAGATTTTAAAATACATGTATAAGGAATTTATTTATATTTATAATTAGTTTTAGCATATTTTCTTTAAAAGATAAACTAATATTTATTAATTTAGTAATTCAAAAAGTAAGTTTAAATTAAATAAAATTAATTTAAAAACACTTAAGTAATATGTGTAATCATATTAACATGATTAAGACACTTGTAAGCTAAATAAAATTGCATGGACATTTGTCTAATTAGTAATATAACAAGTGGCAATTCATTTTCTTTATTTAAAATTTAGTTTATAAATAAATGTTTATAGAGAAACCTGGTTTCATTTTCTTCAGTTCGAATCTTCTTCTTCCTCCATCTTCTATTTCTCTCCATCTATTCTAAAATGAAAATCAAAATCTGCAACTAAATCAAGTACAAATTCAACACTGATTCCACCTCAAACTTGATAAAGCAAATTTCCAAAGCCTGTAATAAAGAATCATCTCAAAAATGCAACCTGCAGCAAAGTAAATCAAACATACAAGGAATTCAACAGCAATATAAAAATCAGAGATCAAGCTTGCAAAGAATTCAAAATAAAATCAAACCTGGAAATTGCTCTGTCTTGTTCTCTGCTTATAAAACAGGTGAGTAAATGAAATTTTAAAAACAGTTTTAATCCTGGATTTGTATGTTATTCTTGTGATGAAATCATGATGATGTGTCTGAATTCTTGGATTTAATTGTTGTATGATGGATTGCATGACTGATCTGGATACCTTTATGCTTGAAATTGCTCTGTTGAAATGTGTATATCTGTATATATATGTATATAAACACTATCTGTCCTCTGTTTTAAGAAGAGTAAACACCATTTTAAAAACAGTAAAAATCTATTTCTATGTTTGTTATGTGAGATTAATGTTGTAGTAATATGATATGCATTGTTACATGAATGATTGGGATGAATGCATATGGATAGAATGATACTGGTGAAATGATTATCTGTTCATATCTTCTTCTGTTCTTATTCCAGGTTCCAATTTCCTAAGAAAATTCATATCTACTCAAATAATCATATTTAGGTTATGATTTATGAAGAAGAAATAATTGTAACATTGTAATATAGATTTTAAAAATAGTTACCAGTATTTAAATTTAGCAATTATATTTAAAAATAGGAAATGCCAGTGAAACCCAAATTTAGGTTAAAAATCAACTATCTTAATTCTTGATTTGAATTACATAAATGAATTTGTGATTGTAAATCACAAATTTTAATATACTTCTCATGATTTATAGATTGTTAAACAATGAGAATTCTTAGGTTGTTCGAATTAGGCGTTTTGAGTGATTGCCGATGATCGGCGTGGTCGAATTGGTTGATACTTGGACTGGAGGTGGCCTGTGGGTGGTTGATCACAGGAAAAATGCTCGGCGAATTTTTAGATGGCTGTGGTGGTCGGGGAACGATGAACTAGGGTTCCAGAGACATTTTGGAACGATGCTGTAAGGGGGCTCTCGCGATGGTTATGGAAGACCGGAGTGGTTCGCATTAGTGGGAATGCAAGCTGGAAGGTGTGACGAAGCATGGGTGAAGTGGATAGGTGATTTCGAGATCGGAGGCAACGGGAAGGCAGCAGTTTCTGGCCATGGCGATTTTCAAGTTTGGTCGAATATCTCGATTTCGATTTGTATGGATTATGGGTGATCTGGAGTCGCGTATGGGTTCGCGAGGTTGAAGGTGATGGTCGAGGATCGTCGCGGTGATCTACGGTGGTCGGAGTTGGTGGTGTACGTGCACCACGTGCATGTTTGTGCTATCGGTTCGTTTGCTTTGGAGAAGAAGGAAGAAACTCGGGATCGTCTCGGGTTGTTTTGCGTATTTACTCGAAGTAGATGAGTAGGGGAATTGACTCGAAGCAGGCTCGGGTTTGTTAGGGGAATGACTCGAGTAGTAGTGTTTCGCAAGGGCTCGGGTTGGTTCCTATTTAATAGCAGGTTTCAAATTTTTATAAGTAAATCAAGTTCAAGTTTTTAAAAAGAAACAAAAGCAAGCCTAATTAAACAAGTTTTCAAAATGAATGTTAATCAAGTTTTAAGGGTAATTAATTTGAAATTAAGAATCATTAATTGATAAGTTAAGATTGTTAATTAATAGTTAGGAATAAATTATTTAAGTAATTAAGGATTAATTAAGTTATTGTTAGGTACTTAATTAATTAAGAAATGAAAGATTAACTTATTGGTAATTGGAATTAATTAAATTGAAATCAATAATGGTTAATTAAAGTTTAATTATTTAAGAAAAATAATTAAAGAATAGTTAATATAGATCATTAATTAAGGTTTATTAAATAATTAATTAATATGATTAATTTTATTTATTAAATAGATTAATTAAGGTTAATCATTTGTGAATTGTTTTACTTAATAGAAGTAATTAAGATATTAATTACTCATTGTAATTAATTAAGTTTCTTTGAATTAGTTAAGTTAATTAATTAAGTTTAATTAAATTAAGATAATCATTTAATGATTTGTGAAGTAATTACTAAATATAATTTAATGAAGATTAATTACTTAGGAAAGTAATTAATGGATAATTACTGATGTAATTAATAAAGTAATTAAGGGTAGTTAATTACTTAATGGAAATTAATCAAGGGATTAATTAAGAAATTAATTAAGGAATAATTAATTTATTTTAAGAAGTAATTAAGGTTAGTTAATTACTGAATGTGATTAATCAAAGTGATTAATAATTATGGTTTAATTAAAGATTAATTACTCAATGTAATTAATTTAAATAAAGTAATTAATGATAAAATGTAATTAAGGATCATTAATTTATATAGTTATGATGTAATTAAGAATTGATTAATTAAGTAATAATTATAAATGAAGTGAATAATTAATGTAATTAATTAAGGAGTAATATAATTAATTATAGTTAATTAATAAATGAAGTAATTAAAGGTTAATTACTGTATTGGTTAAGAATAATTAATTTGTGAAATTAATTAAAGATAATTACTTAAATGTAATTAAAGTATAATTAATCAGGGTGATTAATTAAAGTGGAAATTTAGAGGAAGATTAATTAATTTATTTGTAATTAATTAATGATTATATAAGTAAGATTTATAATAAAATAATTAATTTAATTTACTTTAAATTAATTAAGAGATGAAGTAATTAATTTAATTCACTTTAAATTAATTAAAGATAGAGATAGTTAATTTAATTCATTTTAAATTAATTATGTTGTGATTAAGTAAATCATTGCTTATATAAGAATGGATGACATTGATTGTCTTGAATGGATGTAATCTCAGAAATGAGATAAGATGTTGTGTGATATGAATGCTTGGTTGCATTATGATGATAATATAGATTAACTATTATGATGTTGATATGGATTACCTATTTGGTTATGAATCATCTGTTTAATTGATAATGTGATTATCAATTGTGAATTGTGAATTATCTATCTGTATGAATATAGATAAGTTAAATTGTTTAACCTTTAAAACAACTTGGCCTTAAAAGATACGTTTTGGATTTCGATGAGACCGGGATCGGGTTTCCGTATACCGGATTTCCAGGTCTGGAGACCCGAATACCACATCGATCCAAATTAACGATAGGTCGTGAATCTCAAGTGAAGATGAAGATTCAGAGTGCAAGGGTTATTGTCGTTAACTCTGAGGGTGATTCCAAAACGAGTGTAACGAGATAATGCCTTCGGTTTCGTTCGAACCCGGAACGAACTTGTATGGATTGAATGCTTTCAGCACATCGTCAGGCGGACGATGAGCATTCTAAGTGATATGTTCTGATTAAAGGTAATCGTAACCTCAAGCCTCATCAACCGGGAATGGCTAAAACAGGGGAGGTGCAGCAAGGCTTCGTGGGTAGCACCCACTGAGAGCAAGATAGATCCCTGTCTAGAGGTCCCTTTTCTTTTATTCGGCTTAGTGTGTGGTTGGTCGCGCCAACTACGGGATTGTCTTGTTCGGGATTATCCAGTAAGGGATGGTTCCGGCTTTGTGTTGCAGAGGAGCGGGCGTACTCCTCGGTACGGTGATCTAGGCCACGTACTGTGACGGGCGGTACCCCAGTAGCCCTGCCATTGTATGGAATCCAAACTCCAATAAGTGCCGTACGTATTAGTTGTGCCCAACTATGTTGGAATGTGAGATGTAAGCATTTCAGCTATTTCTGTATTTTACTTGAAAACCCTAGACCCTATTATAATATAACTGGATTTCCTATCAAATGTTTTGGTTAGCGTAAGGTAAAAACTTTTCCATGTTTATGTGTGGGAAGTCTTACGTGATACCTTTGTTTTCAAAAGGTTTCGAAGTTAAACAATTTTAACCCGTTTACTCACACCAGACCCATGTCTGACCCAAGTGTTTATTTTCTGTTTTATTAAACTCTTGGGTACTCAAATTTTTACGAGTAGCCAAGGGATTCAGGTTAGCTTTGACGAATCTATGGAGGAGATATGGAGCAGGAGGCTTCAGCATTCGTAGATAGATAGTATTCCGCTGTGTTGGTTGATCTGAGTCTTTTGTTTGAATTGTATCTTGAGTTGTATAATAGACAGAAATTATAACTGTCTATTTTGTTGTATAAGTTGTGTAACTCTGATTATGTAAAGACTATGTAATAGTTATGTGATATATTATATTTTGTTTCGTTCCGCTGTGAGATTCTGATATTGTTTAGTTCTTTCTTTCTCTTCTTTTCTCTTTTCTATCCCTTTCTTTCTTCATAACGATGCGTCTTTCTGGGCAAAGAAAGCCGGGTCGTTACACTAAGTCTCCAAGGCAGCTTTTTTCATCACTTATTGCTCCCATGTTACACAAGTCTAGTAGTGCTTAAGGGACCCCCTCATCTTATCAGCCTCTATATGGCTGGCCTCCAAATCCATCCAAAATAGATTAAGCTTCCACTCGAGCTTCTTTGTCTCTTTCACCCACTCATTGACAGTAATGTCTGTTGTTATCTCCATCACGTGCCTTACCCTATCGGCCTCAAGAACCCATCTCTCAAACTTCGCAAACATTCCCTCTACCTCTCGACGAGACACCGACTAATCCTCAACCCGCTCCTCACAGCTTGTAGGGCCGTTTGAATGCAAAGGGCATGAGGTCCAACCTACACAATGATTCAAGTGTGAGTACCAAGAGGAAAAGAAAATGAAAAGCTACCTTCTAAGAACCCTTATCGGATAGGCATCTTTATCTTGGGCATACACCATAGCTTCCAAAGAGTGAGGTCCTAATCAGAACTAGGCCAATTAGCCTTAACCAGGCCACCTCGGCCAATGAATCCAAGAGAAACTTCAAAATAGCCTTATCTTTGTCTTTGACCATCTTTAGGATAGTGGAACCTACTACCCCTAATTGATCGCTCCATAGAAGGGTCCAATAACGTTCACATTCCCTAAAAATTTAAAATACAAACTGCCCCCGAAGCTCCTTGCCTCCTCTGCTGCAGCTTATCGAATGGCGCCCTAGAACTATCTATAGCTCAAAGTGCACGGTTAACATCTCCGAGGTGTTTTTACGGCATCATAAGATCATTCTTGAGAAGAAAATGACCATTTGAACAATGCAGCTGAGAGAATGGGGTTGTTTGTTTTGTATGTTGTGAGGTCTCCCTAAAGCCACCTATGCCCACCAACTGCATGAAATTCAAGCGAACTACTACAAAACACTAAAAAGGGAGAATAAGCAAGACTTCAAGGAGAACCAAGAACGCGACTTAAAATAAAGCTACCATCATTGAACTAGTCCCCTCGCCATCTCCTAATCTGAAGCATGCAAGCGACCCCGTACTGTTACCACTAGATTGTTCCCCATTGTATATACCATAGGGCACGATGTGTGTTACTTGATTTGAAGACCCACGAGTTGAAGGGGTCTTAGAGGAGGAGCCCATGCTGTCGGCATATCTAGCTTTTGTTCACCTGACCGTATTTTCCACCTCAGGAGTCTTAAGGGTGCTTGAGTGTTTGCACCAAAAATGGTTACAAACACCCAGTTGTATATGAAAGCACCAATTTTCAAAAACAATATCCAAATAGAAAGATAACCACCTAGATCATAGGATAAATAGCAGAAAAAGTAAAGGAACACACGAATTTTATAGTGGTTCGGCAAACTCCGACCTACGTCCACTCCAATAATCGTTTATTGATACTGTAAGGTTATAAGTATAGTTGTTTTTTCCTAAGAAAATTAGTGGAGGAAGAGATAACAAGTGATGAAGGAGAGCAAGCCAAAAAGTCCCTTGCAATGAGCCAAGTTAGTTGTATTTATAGGTGAAGACGTGCATGGATCGGGCTGAAATTTCGGCAGAAGAACCTCAAGGCCCATACGACCCGACCCAAAAAATTTCGGATCGATCGGACACCAAAAAATAATTTAGTCGATCATTCCATACTAACTCCAATGGAGCTACGATCATTTTTATGGGGTCCTCCATGCCTCTAGTCTATGCTTCCAAAGTTTCATGCTATTCCGACTTACCGTTTGTGAGATATCAATCGATCTTTGCTGTTTTGACTGAAAATTGAATCATAAGGAATCATTCCATGCTTCATACTTTTGAGCTGCAATTTATCATGTGGGATCCACATGATGTTAGTTACTTGTTCTCCAAATTTCATGCAATTCTGACGTACCATTTGTGAGATATCGTTTTTTTTTGTAAAACTATGGATCGTTATGCTGATTTGTACGATCGTTCCAATAACGATTAGCTTATTTTCCAAGATTTCAACCTTTTGAGCTACGATCGATCATGGGGGTGCTCCATGATGTAAGATACTTGCTTTCCAAATTTCATGCAATTCCGACGTATCGTTTGTGAGATATTGTGCTTTCCGTAAAACTATGGATCGTTATGCTGATTTGTACAATCGTTCCAATAAAGATCAGCCTATTTTCCAAGATATCATCCTTTTGAGCCATGATCGATCATGAGGGTGCTCCATGATGTTAGATACTTGCTCTCTAAATTTCGTGCAATTCCAACATACCGTTTGTGAGATATCGCGTTTTCCATAAAACTATAGATCGTTATGCTGATTTGTACGATCGTTCCAATAACGATCGGCCTATTTTCCAAGATTTCATCTTTTTGAGCTGCGATTGATCATGCGGTGCCCCATGATGTAAGATACTTTCTCTCTAAATTTCGTGCAATTTTGACATACCGTTTGTGAGATATCGCATTTTCCGTAAAACTATGGATCGTTATGCTGATTTGTACAATCGTTCCAATAACGATCAGCTTATTTTCCAAGATTTCATCCTTTTAAGCAGCGAATGATCATAAGGGTGCTACATGATGTAAGATACTTTCTCTCCAAATTTAGTGCGATTCCAACATACCGTTTGCGAGATATCGCATTTTCCGTAAAACTATGGACCGTCATGGCTGATTTGTACGATCGTTTCAATAACGATCGGTCTTTTTTCCAAGATTTGGGAGTTTTGTCATGTGATCATTTTTATGGGCTCCACTCTTCAATATGGTGATACTCTGAAAGTTTCAAGTGCATTACTTTGTAGATTTTTAGATATTGACCGAGCTTCGTTGATTTACGCTGTTTTATGGATCGTTCTCGATCGATCCATATAAATACTTCCTTTGTCCATAACTCGAGCATACGCTCTCCGATTGACTTGAAATTTTTGAATGTGGCCTCACGGGGCCTTCCTTATTGCTTCATACTGATTGCACCTTGATTGGGACCCGGTCCAAATCTGCCCAACTATTGTCCATGGTTCTAAATATAATCAATTTTTGAGCCTGGTAACCATCTCTCCAGGCTTCCTGCCTTGATGATTACAGAAGTCATTTAGCCAATTTTTATGATATATTGCCTCGTCAAAAGGTGATATAACATTGAGTAACTTGATGATCATACAACACTGCAGTCGGGGACCATCATGTCCTCCAAAATCAATAGATCATAAGCTTCCCATTCACCCACATTGCATCCTGGGTCAGACTCTGTACCCTCCTTATGTAACACCCCGTAAAATAAGCAGGAAAATTAATTAAGAAAAATTAATTAATGAATAATGACCCAAAGAATGAGAATTTTGCAAACATCGGAATTTGGTCACGGAAGTTACACCATTGTGTTCATGGCGATTTTCTGAGCAACTTTCATATATAAAGTTTCACGATCGAGGTTCAAACGAAGAAGTTAAAGATGTTTAAATATTTCAAATTGAAAATAATTCAAAATAAATTTAAAATAAAAAATGTTAATAATAGCTTAACATTAAAGGAACCGTTAACTTTTTAAACGATTTTACAAAATTTTAGAATTTTGTAACACTCTAAAATTGTTGATGTTTTCCCCAACATACAAGGATATGTCGACATATCCTACCTAAGTATGTCGAAATATCCTACCTAGTTATGTTGACATATGTACCACTGAAAAGCTTTCTTAAATTTTGAGGAGTTGTGATTTTTGACTCCATCTCTTTGCAAATAGACATGTCCCTTCAAACGATATATAAAGGGGACTGAAAATCAAATTTTTTCCACAATATTCTCTTCATTCTTCTTACTTCAAATTCTTGTTATATATTTCACAAAATCCACTTTCTATATTCTTCAAATCCATTCAAATTCAATCTCTACTTTATTACATTCATTCTCTATAATCTACATACTGTTTTGCAAAAATTCTTTCACTAATTCAAAGATCAAAGTGCTATAAAATGTCTATAGAATATTTTGTATCCAAGTTATAACTATATGTATTTAGAATCAATAACTCCCTACTGCTATTTCGTGTGGGTGTGCTTGTTTCCCCTTCAAATCAGGTGGGTATGCTTGTTGCCCGTTCAAATCAAGTGGGTGTGCTTATTGCCCGTTCAAATCAAGTGGGTGATCCCGTTGCTCGATTAAATCAAAAGAGTCTACCTTGAGCTTGGAAAGTCAGAAGGGTGTATCTTGTTGCCTTAAAATTAAGATTGTATTCTGGTTTGCTTGATACCTTATTAAAGTAGGAACTTGAAAGGAAATCTGTATAGATACTGCACAGGACTGGATGTAGGATTGGTTAATTCGAACTAGTATAAAACTCTTGGTGTCATCTCTCTTACTTTTATTTTATTTTTACTGTATTTATATATATCTGTGACTGCTTGTTTATATATATATATATCTGTATTGATTATATGTGTTTTGATTTAAATCTTGAAACTATTTAGAAAAGTTCTATATAAGTTGTAAAACACTATTCATCCCCCCTCTAGTGTTAAAGTAGCCTTAAGATCAGCTCACACTGGTATGATTTATATTACGCCATTTCCCACATTTGGTATCAGAGCACTAAGTTTTCAAAAACTCATTATTTGATTTTTGAAAATTATAAATGGCTAGTAACACTAGTAGTACATTATTTGACATTTTTGAAGAAAAAGAAAATTATAAAATTCTTATGTTACCCTTAAATATATTAGGTACTAATAGTATTGAAAGTCACTTGAAAACTTGAAAGTATATAAAGTAAAATTGTAGGAATAGGTATGTTATGTGGAAAATAACAAACAGAAACCTAATGGCCATACATTACAAATCAAGAAGGACAAATGGATATTGGGTGGTGAATGCTCAAGACACATGACTAAAATTTGAAAATCTTAAATGAAATCATTTACAAAGACGGAGGAATAATTAACTTTGGAGATGACTCAAAAGGATACATCATCGGCATCAGCAACATCGGTAACTCTAAAACTCCTATTATTTCTAATGTTTTGAGTATGAAAGTGACCCTTGGAATTGGCACAAACGGTTTGGTCATTTAAATTTCAGAAAATTTATTTAAAGTACTTAGATATGAACTTGTTAGAGAACTTCGAAAAATAAGTTTTAGTGTCAATAACCTATGTAATGCTTGTTAACTTGAAATTTTTCAAAAAAGTTCATTTAAATCAAATAACATGATTTCGATTACACATCCCCTCGAACTTCTTCACTTAGACCATTTTGGACCATCACAAGTACAATCAATAAATCATAATAGGTATGTTTTCGTAATAGTAAATGACTTTTCAAGACACATTTGGACACTATTTCTTAAACATAGGAGTGAAGCATTTGAAATGTTTAAAATTTTCACTAAGAAAATTCAAAAGTCAATTAAAATTAAGACGGTAAGGAGTGGTCATGGAGAAGAATTCAAGAACGAAAATTTTAAAAAAAATTGTAATAAGAAAAGAATTATGCATCACTTTTTTTTCTAGAACTCTTCGACAAAATAGAGTTGTAGAACATAAAAATATAACTATATACAATAATGCGATGGGACTATGTTAAATGATAGTGATTTACCAAAAAAATTAGGCTGAAGTAGTTCCTATACCATGTTATATTTTGAATAGAATTTTAATAAGACTGTTAACTAAGAAAATACCTTTATGAATTATTTTTTAATAAAAAGCCAAAAGTATCTTATTTTAAAGTTTTTGATAGTAGATGTTTTATACTAAATACAAAAGATAATTTAGACAAATTTGATGCAAAATCAAATAAAGGTATATTTATTGGTAATTCAAATAGAAGTAAGGCCTATAGAGTTTTTAATACTAGAACTAATACTATTGAGGAAACTTTACATGTTGTATTTGATGAAAATTTTAAAGTAACTAATAACAGTAATGATGAGGAATAAAATCTTAATCCTATTAAGAATAACGAGATTGCAAATAACGAAACTACTAACAATGAAAATAATGATACCAATGATTTAAATACAAATAAATTAAGTGGAACAAAATTTTTGAAAGGCCAACCTAAGGAAAATTTTCTAATAAGCATAAAGTCGGTTGTAAAAACTAGAATCAACTAAATAAGACGAGTAATGTAGTGTTTGTTTCAACTAAAGAACCTAAAAATCCATAAGAAGCATCATTAGATGATTCACGGATTCTTGCCATGCAAGAAGAACTGAATCAGTTCACTCGAAATAATGTTTGAGAATTAGTTCCACAATAGGAAAATCAATCTCTAATTGGAACAAAGTGGGTTTATATAAATAAATTGAATGAACAAGGAAAAGTCATAAGAAATAAAGCATAATTAGTTGCACAAGGATATAGTCAAGAAGAAGGAACATATTTGGATGAGACCTTTGCCCCTGTAGCCAAATTAGAAACCATAAGAGTCCTACTCGCTTTTGCAAACCATAATAATTTTAAATTATTTCAACTGGTTGTCAAAAGTGCATTTTTAAATGGATTTATTAAAGAAGATGTATATGTTGAACTACCCTAACTTTCTAAAGATGAAAAACTCCATAATCATGTTTACAAATTAAAAAAAAGGTGTTATATTGTTTTAAACAAGCATCTAGAGCTTGGTATGAAAGGCTCAAATCATACTTAATACAATCTAGTTCTGAAATAGGTGAAGTAGATAATATATTATTTATAAAAAGAGTTAACAATGATATTCAACTTATACAAATATATCTAGACGACATTATTTTGGGTCAACAAATGAATAAGTAAATAAAGAATTTGCTGACATGATGACTAGAGAATTTTACATGAGTTACATGAGAGAATTAACATTCTTTCTAGGTTTACAAATTAGACAATTAAACAATGGTACATTTATAAGTCAAGAAAAGTATGCTAAAGAATTAGTAAAGAAATTTGGAATGTCTAACACAAGCGGTAAACCAACACCCATGGAAACTAGTGAGAAACTTAATAAAGAAGACAATTCAAAAGATGTTGACAAAAAATATATAACGATATGATAGGATATTTACTCTATATTACAGCTAATAAACCCAATATCATGCATAGTATATGTATATATGTAAGATATTAGTCACACCTAAGGAGACACATCTTAAAGTTGTAAAATGCATCTTAAGGTATGTTAACAACGCATTAGACTATGGGCTCTTCTATCCAAAAGAAGATGCATTTGACTTAATATCATATAGTGATGCTGATTATGCTGGATGTAAATCTGACCTAAAAAATATGAGTGGAACCTGTCAGATTTTAGGACACTCACTTATCACTTAGTTTAGTAAAAAGAAAAATTCTTTATCTCTATTCACAACAAAGGCATAATATATATCAGCAGCTTTAGCCAATTCACATGTTATCTATATGCAATAAACTCAAAGAAATCTTAGTTTAAATTTAAAGCAATCACCAATATATTGTGATAACACCAGTGTAGTAAATCTATCTAAAAATCCAATACATCATGATATGATAAAACATATAGATATAAGACATCATTTATTAAGAGACAACATAAACAAAGAAATTATTACACTAAAATTTATAAATACAGAAAATCAAATAGCTGATATTCTAACTAAGCCATTAGCACAAACTACTTTCATCAAATTAAGAAGGGAACTAGGGATATGTTCATTTACAAAAATCTAGGAATAATAACTTTTGTTATTTACAAATTAGAAAGAAAATGAAAAACAAAATTACGCTGTATATGTCGACATACCTAGCCGTTTCACAAAAATTGTTTTTCCTTCCTACTTTCAAAATTAAAAAACTAATTGTTTAACCAACTAAATTCAACTCCAGACCCATTTTCTCATTTCTTCCTTCTAAAAACTCAAAGTTAATTAATCAATAATGGAACCATCTAACTCCAATCATCCAAGAGAAGAACCAAGCCCGTTTTGTGACTTCAAATTCTCAAAACTAGGCAATATTGAAAAGGAATTGAAGCATATTCTCACAATGCTTACTGAAATTAAAGTAATGCAAATTTGATTCAAAAATGAACAAGAGAAGCAAGGAAGAATGTTGAGGAATCTGTAGAAACATCTATTGGATAATCATGCAAATCCAATAATTATTAAAGAGGGAGATACCCAAATCGGTCTGGCAATTTGTAACCCTATGAATCAAGATGATGAAGATAAAGATGATGATGGCGATGTTGATAATGAGGATGAGGACGAAGATGATGAATATGGAGTATGCTGTGTAGGAGATATTAAATATGTCAATCATGGAAATTTAGTAGAACAAAACGAAAACTTTTGTTTTCACTACCCAAATTGCTCCATCTACAAATCACCAATAGTCAAAACAAAATGTTAATTTATGGAATAGGTGTTACGGGTATGTATCTGTTCTAATTTGGTTTGTCTTATTATTTTGGTTTGTATTATGTAACTTGCATGAGTGGTTTGTTTAAACTTGTATATTTACTTTGGTTTGGTAACATAGTTTGGTTTGTTATAAATAAATTAGTTTGATATGGATGATATGTCTTGAATATATAGTTTAAATAACTTTATATATATAAAGTTATTTCTTGATAATACTTTGCAATTAATATTGATTTTGATTCCATACACAACATTATCATATTTCATAATATTTAATACGTCACATTTAGGGAAGGCTTATTTTTCTTTACCCATTATTTTTTATGACAAAAGGGGAGAAAAATATATAATATAATATAATATATGCATATACTAAGGAGAAGTTATTCAAAATAGTGGGAGTTAATCAATTTAGGGGGAGTTACATTGTATTTTATAATAAAAATATTTACATGGTTGTCATCATAAAAAAAGAGGAGATTGTTAATACCGCATATACTGATTTTAATGACAACAACCATATAAATATAGATACTAATGGTTTCCCAAGTTATATAGAATATTTTGCAGGATATTACACATGTTTATACAATTACATGATAATCAAGTTTGAAGACTGATCAGTAAAGAGACTAGAGATCAAGATGTAGAGATGATCAAGACAATTAAAGACTAATGAATTTGAGGACATGGACATGAAGAGTTTAAGACTATAAATAATAGTTAATGGACATTAGATAAATTTGTTGAAGTCCTTGAATAGCAACTTTCTTTTCTTTGAATACTCTCTCACCAAAAGTTTATTTTATTTTCAAAATATATTTCTACAAATTTTTATAATTTTTTTATATATTAAAGTATTTAAAAACTATTTTTAAATGATTTTACAAAATTTCAGAATTTTGTAACACTTTAAAAGTGTTATTGTTTTTAACAACATACAAGGATATGTCGACATATCCTACCTAATTATGTCGACACATACCTAAGTATGTCGACATATCCGTTTAATTTTTTTTATATTTTGAAGAGTTGTGATTTTTGGCTCCTTCTCTTTACGAATAGACATGTCCCTTCAAACACTATATGAGGGGATTGGAAAACAGATTTTTTTCAAAATATTATCTCCGTCATTCAATTCTCATTATATATTTCATAAAATCCACTTTCAATACTCTTCGGATCCATTCAAATTCAATCTCTACTTCACTACATTCATTTTCTATAATCTACTAACTATTTTGCAAGAATTCTTTCACCAAATTAAAGATCCCCTATAAAAGGGCTATAGGATATTCTGTATCTAAGTTACAACTATTTGTGTTTGGAATCAACAATACTACTATTTTGTGTAGGTGTGCTTGTTGCCCATTCAAATCAAGTGGGTGTGATTTCATGTTCAAATCAAGTGGGTATGCTTCTTACCCATTCAAATCAAGTGTGTGATCTTGTTGCCCAGTTAATTCAAAAGAGTCTACCCTGAGCTTGAAAAGTCGGGAGGGTGTATCTTATTGCCATAAAATCAAGATTGTATTCTGGTTTGCTTGCTACCTGATTAAAGTAGCCATTTGAAAGGAAATTTGTATAGATATTGCACAGGACTAGATGTAGGATTGGTCAATCCGAACCGATATAAAACTCCTATTGTCATCTCTCTTACTTTAATTTTACAACATTTATACTTATATTTATAATATATATATATATATCTAGACTACTTGTAAATATACATCTGTGTTGATTGTCGGTGTTTTGATTTAAATCTTGAAACTATTTAGAAAAGTTCTGTATATGTTATAAAACGCTATTCACCCCCTTCTAGTGTTAAAGTAGCCTAAGATCCGTTCACACTAGTATAATTTATACTACACCATTTCCCACGTATTATACATATATGTTATTATAATTTTGTAAGGTTGAAGAGCAGAAATATGACTAAGTTATAGTGATGCGAGGTCAGGTAAAAGTACATAGAAGTCAACCTAGCTAATTTGGCTACCAACAGTGTGACTTTGGAACTGATGTGAAACATCGCCTATGATAAGTACCCTTGGTGGACACGAGGTTAGTCCTAAAGGTAAGTCCTCCTACCTAATTTGGCTACCAGCACCTATGAATGGTCGGACTAATTTAAGACATCATGGTTTGAGTTATAGGTCATAGAATGGATATCCCAATACAGGTCCACTTCGGGGTTGGAGGTATTAAATGGCTATTGTTGAGTCTGCCTCCTTCCCATTCAAGAAGTATTAAATGGTTTGGATTATCTTATAGGTGTGGTAGTGGGAAATCTATGAAGGGGGTCCGCTTTGGGGTTAAGGTTTAAAATAGCTATTGGATGGTCCGCCTATTCGTCATTAAAGAAATATTAAGTGGCCTTATTAGATTTCTTACGATGTCAGCTATGAAATACCAGAGAGTGGTCTGCCTTGGATCTAGGTATTAAATGGTAGGGATATACCTAAGGTCTAGTATTAAATGGTTAGAGTCTGTCTATTTCCCATTTAAAAAGGTCATAAGTGACTTAGGTACTTTCTCTCGCATCGTCGGGATATGATTGATGGAGATGGGTCGTTGGACCCTATGTATATTCTATAGTTGTGTTGCACCCTCATTATAATTATGAAGTTAGACCGTAAAGGGACATTGCCTATAGTTGGAGATACGTTATGGAGTTAGATTGGAAGAGGCGTTGGCTTACTGTTAGAGGTGTAATCGAAAAGATATAGTTAGAAATTGTGTAAGACATAATTAATCATCTAAACGATATTGTCCCAATACTATTATGGTAAGACTTGAGATTTTCATTTATCATACATTGTTGTTATGACTCCCTCCTTATTACAACCCACAGGTTAGGGCAAATGATGTTAATGATGCAGCATGAAGGAGTTGGTGAAGACTGGTGGTAGTATAGCTATTTATTTATGCTTATGGTTTATTTTGATATACCCAGATTTTAGACTTGCTAATGTTCTGTTTTGAGACATTGTGTTATGGGTATTTGGAATGTTGTATTTCTGAGATTTGGAAATTGGTACTTATTTTATTGTTATATTTTATTCCTTTCCCAATGAGATTCTGAAATCATATATAGGTAGCTCTGTATATTGTTTATCTAATAAATTTTACCAACCAACAACCAGCTCTAGAATGGACCCCAGATTAGATTGGCTTTTATTGGTCAAAAATTAGGCATGTTGCAAAGAGTGTTGTTACATTTGGTATCAGAGCTTAGGTTACCCGGTAAATGGGAATAAGTATACGCGAGAGTATGTATTTGTTATTTTTGAAAATATTTTTCAAAACCTTACAATATATAAATATATATACATATATGGACATACATGAACACCCTAGCCAAACTTTTGATTCTGCAAGTAATATTATCATAGGAAATCAAGGTTAATCAAAAGTTCTGAACCTATAGATAGTTGAAATGGTTGAGAATAACACCACTGAAGTCGAAAACCACCTCGTCCAAGAGATACCCACCATTCCGGGTATGCCATTGTAACAACCTTGTTGTTAATAACATAATTAATTAAATTTAATTATGGTCGAGATATTCTAATTGATATTTTATAATATCAAATTTTTGTGATTTTAAAATGTACTATGCAAATAAACTTAGTTTTTGAATAATTAATTTCAAATTAGTTTATAGGAATTGTTGAACTAACTATTAAAATGTTTTGATAATGTAAAGAATTACTAATTGGAAAGTTAAATTGAGTTTGGTCTAAAATGATTTATTTTCATTATCAAAATCTAATGAAATGGTTTAGCATTTTAACGATACAAGGAAACATGAATTTTTAGTTATAAAACCAAATAAGAAATAAGGTAGATAACAAAGTATAAAACTTGTAAAAAAATAAAACTCTAAGTAATAAGAAGGTTTGTATCTTGGAATTTTAGATTGTAGTGATATATTCCTAGGATATAATTAAAAAGGTTTAATTTATTAAAAATAATATGGAAAGCTTTTAGGAGGAAATAAATAGTAAAAGAAGAAATAATTAAATTTAGATGGGCTAAGCCCATTTAAAAAGGAAAAGATATGCTTCTCTTCTTCTCTCTCTACATTCATTTCTATAACTCAGTAAATCAGAGGAGGAAAACTTCACGTTATCATTTCAAAGCTACATAAAATCCTCTTAGATCAATTTGAATTAATTACTAAAAATTCAATAAAATTCAAGGTAATCTATTTTTCCTTAATTCCATCTTTAGGAACCTTCAATTTCAAATTTTGGGAAGAGATTGTAATCTACTGTATGTTATTCTAAATTATATTTTTGGACTTACTAATTTGGAAAGAAGCAATAATATTTTAGTAGTCTAGCTAAGAGAAAAGGGGAAATAAGGTGAGTTAAACTCACAAGACCTATCTTTAGATAATTGATTGTTGGAAATTTATGTGTTGTGATTTATTTGCTTGATTTTGGTTGGATTCACTATTTGATTTGTTTTACTGTAAATTGTGTTTCAAAACCCTATAGAAATTTAATAGTAAACACAAATCACTTCTTAGATAAACAATATAGTGATGATTGAGTGCATGCAAGTTGAAATGAGTAGGGAAAACGTTAAATATAGGACCGGAAGCGATTGGGATAGTCGCCGGAGGAGCGAAGGTCGACAGTGGGGGAGTTTATCCCCTAAAACTTATATTTCAGGTTATCCATCAGTCAACTAGTAGTCGTATACCGGTCGACCAGTTGTCGCCTAGATAACAAGTTCTAGGTGATAGCCGACCTCGCTTGCCACCTTGTCCGTTCCTGTTTGCATTTTTGGTTGTTTTATTCTTCTACGAGATTGATTTGAGCTTGGTTTTATGATGGTTTTTGGTTGCTTTTCGGAAATGGTTATATGACTTTGATGGTTTTTTTATATGGAATTCTGTTCTATTTTTTAAGTATTAAATGTACAAATCATTTTTATCTAATTGCAAAGCTAACTAAAAAGGGAATTCCATTTTTGAAATAAATTGTTTCTATTACGCGTGTGTGTGTGTGTAAGTATAACTATTTCTTTCAAACTATTTAATAATTTTAAAGGAGAAATAAAATTCTAAGTGCTTGGTAAATAAATGTTTTAAATACGAATATGAGTTGGATTTTTAGCGTGTATTATTTTATAAAATAAAAATTTATTAATATTAATCTTATATCTTAATTAGTTAGAATAAATACTTTTATATATAAAAATGATTGGATATTAAAATTGGAATTTTGGTTTATATATATATATATATAAATCATAAATGAAATAAGGATTTTTAAGTAAAGGATTTGAAGGCAATGTTTTATGTAAAGTATATTTTTCTTTAGAAAAACATTATATCTACACACACATGCACATATATATAAGTTTTATTTAATCGCTTTCAAACTTTATATTATCATAAGATTTTCCTCTATTTAGGCATTTCTGTGTGACTTTTGTATTTTTTAAAATAAAATATTTTGGGAGCCTTAATTCCATAAAATGAGAAGTACTAATAATCGATTTAGTGTTATTGATTGGTTTAAATGCTTCCAAATAATGCTTCATCGAATATGGTATAACTCATCAAATAGAATGTTTAAGTAGAATTTACAAACTCATTAGCGAATACTTGAAGTTCACCAGGTAGTATGGGCTACTTTAATTAAATTATTCTAATCGCCTTTGGAAAAGTATCTAACACTTTAGAGCTATATTCCCTTTTGGTGTTCGGTAAGTGGCTGATAGATCCTTAAGTGAATATAATTCAGGTTATCTGGTTATGTCCGTAACAAGTGAAATTTATTGGCCTCTACTAAATAATTGAATTTCACTTGGCGGTACGGGATGTTTTGGTTAAGTTTCTGTGATTACTAAAGTGATAATATTTGGCACGTTAGAGTATAATTCCTTTTGGTATTCGGTTGGGGCCGATGGATCCTTAAGAAGTATGCTGCTAGATTTTTATATGATCCTTGCAATCGATGTGGATTTATTTTTCTTGGGTTTTGAGATTTTGTTTTCATGGTATGGACGACCATTGGTATTGGATCAGTATGAGTGATACCACTTTTGTTTTCTTTGGTATGAGGATGGTCATTGAGATCGATTTGACTTTGGTTTCTTGGATTTTGTGTAATATTCTCTCTTCGAAAATTTCAGGATTTCTTCGTGATTAATTTTGTGTTTTTCGATTTAAATAATAATGTGTCTAGAAATGGATTCTATGTCAAACTACTCTAGTACTTTGTTTATATTTATTGCAGTTGCATTTAAACTAATGTCTTATACCCTTATGTTATATCGTTTTCTTACCCTTTTGAATATTTAGAGATAGTCTGACCCGTTTATTTTATAATGCTCGGGTCAGGCCGAGACTTTTCGGGTTTTAGGACTCGTAGGCTTTTGGGTATGTGTGCTAGCGGATGATAGACTATTTTGACTTGCAGTTTATCTCCTGTAGGATATTTATATATATGACTTTGCAATGTGGTGTTTGAGTGACTTATTTTAGGATGTATATTATGTAAGTCTAGTATCATATTTTGTAGACTCACAGTATGTGTTGTATATGACGTATATTATCTCTCCGCCGTGATTTATGTTTATTGTTCATATGATATATTGTTCTGATTTTTATAAATCAATGTTTTACTACTTTAGACTGAGACTAAACATGTCAAAATTTTATTCTAGATATTTATTTAAACATTAAGTATAACTTATCGATGTTATTTTAATGATATATTCATGTTTGGTCGCCCTTAACAAGCGGTATTCTCCATATTATTAGACTACATTATTTATAATGTTTTTAATAATATGAGTATAACTGCAGAGCCATTATAGCCTTCATGGTTCCAATAATATCTAAGGCTCATAGGGCAAGTTCTCATTACTCAACAAAATACACCAGCGGCGCTAGTTGCTCCGCTCGCTGAACCAGCACCCCTCTCACCAGACTTCCCTAAACCGTGCAAAGACTTTAAAAATATAGGAGGATGAGTATTTTTAAGAGTAGAAAATTTTGTAGAAATCAAGGGTGGTTAAGAGGAGGATAGCTACATGGAATCTAAAGGGGGAGGTGCTGGATTGGTGGACCATAGTCATTGCGGAGAATGTAGAGGAAAGAATTACTTGGGCTAAATTTAGGGCTCGCTTTGAGTCACGAATCATGTCCAAAGAAGAAGTAATTTTGCAATTGGAGAAGTTTATCGAATTGAGGTAAGGAGACTCTATGGTGAAGTAGTACATCAATAAGTTAATAGAATTAGCTAAGTTTGGAATGAGCTTGATTGACACCCCTATAAAGAAGGCGATGTAGTTTGTAAAAGGCTTAAATTCTCCACTTAGGTAGCTACTTTTAACTTAAGTTCCCGTAGACGCAACCTATGGGACGTTAGTTGAAATGGCCCTGCTTTGGTAGTTGGTATTAAAGAAAAGGAGAAAGTAGGACAGGTGCATAATCAAGGTAGAGCGAAGAAAGTGGGATTCTTGGTAGACAAGAAAGACGAGGGGAAGATCAAGAAAGGAGATGTGATATGCCATAGATGTCATAAGAAGAGGCACATCACTTGTACCACTCTGTAAAATTAAAGGTAATTAATAAATAATAACTAAGGCTCAAAAATGGAATTTGAGCAAATGTTGTAACTTGATCATGAAACTTGCACCATTATGTTCATGGCGATTTCATAAGCAACTTTCGTATATGGAGTTTTACGATCAGGGTTAAAACGAAGAAGTTATTAGTGTTTGAAGTTTTCAGAAAGAATATAATTAAATTGGAATTTTAATGCTACATAAATAATATAACTACGTGGACCCCACCGATCGACCCCCTTCTTAGGCTGATCAACCTTTAGCGGTCGACCGGTAGAGATTGTGGCGGCTAGGGTTGAAACTTGGACGAATGGCCTGGATTTTATTATTTTAAATCTAATGGATATGATTGATTCGAGCGTCTATAAATATAGGCCTAGCCCCTCATTTTTCTTGTCGTATTTTCTTATCAAAGCAGCGTAGCTCTGCCATTTTCCCTTTTCCGCTCTTTCTACAAATTATAAAATATCATATTATACATACATATGTATGTATGTATGTGTGTGTGTGTGTTTGTATAATCAGGGAAGGATCGAAAATAAAAGAGAAGAAAAGAAAGAGAATCGATACTACAAAAAAGGTAAATTTTATAATTATAAATCTATGTTCCATTTAATTCAAATCTTCTCTCAGATCTATAATTCCAATGGGAATGCATATATCTTGTTATACATATTTTTGGATTAAAAAGAAAAGGGAGTCAATTAAAGGGATGAATAAAGATTTAGGAGATTTGAAAAGCTAGAAAGGTGAGTGTGAAATTATATGATTTATATATCACATTGAAATTTATCTCGTTGAACTTTCTTTAATTATTATGCCTATGAAAAATCTGTTGAGTTGTAGGGTTAGAAAGAACTTATTCACTTGAAATCTTACCTACGTATTTTGTAAATTAGGTAACTAGAATAGGAATGGTATTTACATCATAATCTAGAAATTTGGAAATAAGTCTCTAAATTTGTTAAAGTAGAATGTTGATAAGATTGCAAGATTTAATCCAAATTTATGATAATTAGGTTGTAAATTGTTAGTATGGATTTGGATTGCCCAAATTTGACTTGGAATGTGAATTTCTATGTTTTAATTTGTTGGGATCATTGTGGGTACAATTTAGTTGTATCTATTTTCGTGTAATTTCCATAAAATATATAATTTCACAACTATGTATAAAAGTACATCATTTGAAATAATAAGGAATATATCAAAAAAAGGTAAGAGATGTGTAAAGTATGGATGTTCTCCTCCATAGTTTGAACTATCTATTTCAATATAAGAAAAGGGATAATTCCTTGTAAATTCGAATGAAGCAATTGTCTCACATTTGGGTAATTTGTGGGAAGTTATAACAGTGATCCTTTTTCGGAAGGATAGTATGTTATGGAATTCCTAAGCTTTGGAATTAATGATTTAGAGATAGAAGTAGATACGCACACACATTCGTATAACCACACCTACCGATTAAAAATATAAAGCGTAATATACTTCAATATTTGTATCTGTTATAATTAGGACGACTAGTTATTAATAGCGTAGTAAATTATAGGACTAGGAGGTGGAGATAGAAAAGAGATAGTAATCCCAAAATTTATGAATTATGGCTACAAATTTAGTGGGCAATAAATGTGTAGTTAATAGAGAGTTATATGAATTAAATGGGGACATAAAGGCGCTTATTATGAATGATTAAAAAATTTAATATGGCATTTATGGGGAAATAAAATAAGGATAATAAGTTGAATTTGAGATGGATAAGTAAATGTCATTAGGATTTGTCCAATTTGAATAATATTGACCATTTATCATAGACAATTGACATTTATGGCATATAGAAGGAAGTGAGGAATATATTAATAAGCGTATTAGACAGAAATAGGTTCGCAACGAATAAATAGAGGAATATTAGTAAATAAGCTTTGAAGGCAATATAATTTTTATAGTAAGAAATCATATAGCCATAATAATACATTTAGGACGAGTGTGAATTAATGGTCTTAGCCCAATATTTAGGCTTAGGATAATTGGTTTGGTTTAGGATGTGTTGGATGTGAGATTAGCAAAGTTGCACAATAGAAGTTTGTCCTTCACCTAGAGACTACCAACAGTTATGTATACATACCTATGATGTGGGACATCTCCAACCATAGGACCTATGGGAAAGGGATATACATTTGCGTATAAGTGTAGGAAAATATACTAAGGGTTCATCTTGGATTTGAAGTATTAAATGGCTCGGTACCTTTAGGGATGTCAATGGGTTTACTTTGGGGTGGAAGGTATTAAATGGTCATTGGATCTGCCTCCTCCCTATATAAGAAATCTTAAATAACCTACGACGGGCCCTAGTAGGGAAATTGGATCTGCTTCATCTCTAACACGAGATATTACGTAATAAGGATGTGCAATTTTCCTTGACTTACATTAGGTTAGTCTAAACGGGATTTCAACTATAGGAGGTCGGCAAGTTATGTCAGCGTTTTTATTGGACCGGTATTTAAGTAGTAGGGCTGACATATAGGCTATGACCACCAACGGTCCCAAGTGGTCGTTAGTAAAGACTTGGGTTATGCCCCGATGGATTTTGCTCTCTACTAGTGTAGAATCCATATAGGATATGCAAAGACCTCAAAGTTTAGTTAGTTAGTTGTTTGTTTGTCGGAGGTAGACTCGTTAACTCTTAGATGAGTCTTTGGGATGCATTACTAATATAGCAAATTAAATTATAAATCTGTATTTAGGAGTCACCGGTCTATGTAGCTAGCACCGGATTGACTATCGATTATGTTATGGAGGACCCACTTTGGGTTAAGGTATTAAATGGTTGTTGTGTGTACCTCTTCCCTATTTAAGAAGTATTAAGAAGTATGAAGTTCCAGTCAGCATTGTTAGTGACAGAGAACTCTTATTCATTAGTGAATTTTAGAGGAGTCACGCAATCTGCTTTAGGAACGACATTGAATCTTAACATCGCTTACCACTTGCAAACCGACGTACATACAGAAAGGGTGAATAAGATTTTGAAGGATTTATTAAGAGCTTGCATCATGGATTTTGGAGGACATTGGGAGCAGCACATACAATAATAGTTATTAGCCGACGATTGGTATGGCACCCTTTAAATCCCTATATGTGAGGTCGTGCAAGTCATGTAATTATTGGGGGAAACTACTGACAAAATTCTACTCGGCCTATATTTGATACATGAGACTATGGAAAATTTTGAGGTAATTAGGCGGCGAATGAAGGCCATCCAGGACCGACAGAAACCCTATGCTGACCGACGAAGGAAAGTGTTGGAGTTTTTCAGTTTAGACATGGTATTCGATAAGGTTTCCCCTCTTAGGAAGGTTATAAGGGTTGGAACATCAGGGAAGTTGGTGCAAAGATTTTTTGGGCCTTTCCCAACTTTGGGGAAGGTGGGGGAACTTACGTATAGCGTAGAGCTTACGGATAAGTTAGCCGGAGTCTATAATGTTTTCCATGTATCACATTTGAGGAAATGTCTACACAACACTACCACTATAATAGAGCCTAATCAGTTAACAAATGTAGAGACGAAGCCAATAGTGTCTCGTGCCACTACACGTATAATGGAGAATGGAGTTAGGAAGTTTCACAACAAAGAAATCATTGGTCCGAGTGAAATAGGGAGATAATTCGGTAGAAAGCACATGGTAGACAGAAGAGAAGATTAAGGCTTCTCATCCTGAGGTTTTCTCTGGTAAATTTTCTCTCCTCAAAATTTAGTATTATATAGGTTTCCGTTGCATCATGGTTGCTAAATAGGATGGTAGGAGATGGTTGCCACATTTTTTATTGTTATTTTTGCACTCATATAGAATCTAATGCATATTTAGGATGCTTTCATATATGCTTATATGTCACGATATTGCATTCATGCTAGGGTTGAGCTCACCTATAATATATTGCATACATAATCATAAAGAAGGAGATATAGTATGGAATGTTCTTGGAATATCGAAGGCTCGTGTCGTAAGATTTGGGTTAACTGTTATAGACACATAGAAGAAGTGGTCTTGGTATCTCGTGCCTTTGATCAGGAGATCATAAAAGAGCAGAATCTCGTCGATCCCTTGGAGATGATAATAGTGGCTAGGTAAGGCATTTTCCTGCTTATATGTATTTTAAGACCAACCTAACAAAATTCTAGTCTAGCTCCGGGATGCCCAGTTGCAATAAACTATGAAAAACTGAACCAAAAGGCTTTAGCTATTTGGAGAGAGTTGCTCGGGTGCCATCTGGCGGGCATTGAGGAACCGGACAAAGAAAGGGTGGAGTGAAATGTGTAACACCTTATATTTTGAAGTATCATAATATGAGGAATTAATTAAATAATTAATAATCATAATTTATGAAGATTAAAGTAAAGATAAGTTATTTAAAAGGGAATATATTAAAGATGAAGAATTAGGGGAATTAATAAAGATAAGCTATAATAGGATTTTAGCCGAAAACCCAAATTATTAACCCCTAACCCTCCCACCTTTCATTTATTCCTTTATTAAGTCAAAAGAAACAAAAATTAACCAAAAAGAGGCCGATCATATTTTTCAAAGAAAGAGAAGAAGAAATTTAAAGGAAAATAAGTAGTTTCATTCATAAGAAGAAGCAGATCTCTAAATCAAGTTTAATCAAACAAAAGGTAAGTAATTTTTTCTATAAACCTTCCAAAATTATATGGGCATAATTGTATGTACTTATTACTTGAATGTTAATGTAAAAGTTTAGAAAGATTAAAAATTATTTATTCATGTTTGGGAATTTAAAGATGATGATTTATGAAGTGTTCAAGGAAAAATATGAACCAAACCTTCTCTAAATTATTTGAAATTTTTGTATGATGTGTAGAATAATAATGTATATATGGGTTTTTAGTTTCATAATTTTCTAAAATTATTTGGAATTTATATGAATTTTCTAAATTAAGAAACTACCTAATTTCGGGAATAAATCATCTAAAATATTATAAATAATTATTTTGTCTTAAAAAAATTATGAGGTAAAGTAGGATGATTATGATTTTTGGTGAATTTTTTGGATTTTTCCATGCATTTTCAAATTTATATGAATTATTTAGCAAAGTGAAGAGCTAATTACAAAAGGGTAATCAATCAATTAAATAAGAAGGAAATTAATTGATTCTGGAGAAAAATATCGCATAAAGCCTTGGTAAACCAATGATAATTTAACATATAACTAGGTAGGTAAAAAGTAATTATCATGTCAACTAGAGATAGCTGATATCAACTTGCGATAGCTGATATCAACGGGACATATCAACTTGCGATAGCTGATATCAACTAAAGATATCAACTTAACTGCAATAGCTGATATAAACTAAAGATATCAACTTGCGATAGCTTAATATCAACTGGAGATAGCTGATATCAAATGGAGATATCAACTTGCGATAACTGATATCAACTGGAAATATCAACTTGAAATAGTTGGTATCAACTGGAGATATCAACTTGCAATAGCTTAATATCAACTTGCGATATCTGATATCAACTGGAAGTATTAACTGGATATTTCAACTTGCGATAGCCGAAATCAAATAGGGATATCAACTTGTGATAACTTAATATCAACTGGAGATAGCCGATATCAATTGGAGATATCAACTTGCGATAGTTGATACCAACTAGAGATATCAGCTTGTGATAGCTGATATCAACTTCCAATGGCTAATATCTACTTGATATGGCTTAATATCAACTAGGGTATCAAATGGAGATGGCTTAATGTTAACTAGAGATATCAACTATGGATATTAACTAGAGATAGCTTAATATCAACTAGAGATATCCATCGGAGGTAGCTTAATATCAACTAAACATATCAATCGGAGATAGCTTAATATCAACTAGGGATATCAACTTGAGATAGCTTAAAATCAACTAGAGATAACTTAATATCCACTATTGATATCAATTGGAGATAGCTTAATGTAAACTTGAGATAGCTATAAAACTTATCAACTTATAGTAGTTTAATGTCAACTTGACATAGTTATAAAACTTATTAACTTGCGTTAGCCTTCAACCTGCGATGGTTATGTACTGACAACCTATAATGGCTAATGATGCTAATGAATTCTAAGTAAATAAATGAACTTTTTGTGGAATTTAGGAAGCCATCTTCCTAAGTGATGGTTGAGAATTTAATGAAGATGAAATGGACATGTCAGAATCCTCATATATACTTCAACCTTTTATAGCTTTTGGAAAAGATGAATAAAGACTCATAAGACGAAGAAAGAGGTTTATTTTGCAAATGATAGATATTTTGAAATTCCGTTATGTAAAACCAGAATTCATAACTGATTAAGTATCTGTGTCGGCATCCTCGGGCATAGCTCTTTGTTTATATTTTATTATATATTTATCCTTACGTGGGAATGAGAAGGGTTAGTGATGATGTAACGACTTTTGTAAAATGTTTTGATGTAATAAAATTATATAGCTGCTTTGTTAAAATTTTGAATAATTCGAATTGTTAAAATTTAAATATTGTAATTATTTAGATAATTGAATTCTGAGGGTAATATGATTGAAAATGTTATTGGAAGTTGTTGTATATTTTATTTAAACAACAATGAAGATTGTTAACTTTTAAAATTGAAATTTTTAGCAATTCTGCAAATTTTGAAAAGTCGTCGATTTAATCGACGAGTTAAAATAGCCTTCCGGGGCACAGTCTCGGAATTTGACGAAACTAGTTCCATTGGATCCGTAATAGTATGTTATTATCGGATTTCAAATTTCGTAGCAATGGGAGTTGCCATTTGACCGTGGCAGCTGAAAACGCTTGGAAATTCATTTAATCGGTTTAATTTAAAATCGATCGTTTATTTCCATAATTCACACAGGCGATCAAATTAGCCACCGAAACACGTTCCATTGTGTTTGGAATGCGGGTAAAACCTTACGAATGCCTGTCGGCACGTCTTGATAGGAGTTTGAAATAAATATCTAGATATTTGAATTTAAAATAATAATAATAATAAGTAGATTGACTTGACTGTACCCATCACATCTGTCTCTTTTCTTTCTTTTCTCAGCCATCCTAACCTATCACTGTACCACTTCCTTTTTAAATACGCTTCCTTCTATTCTTAACTGCCGAGCACAGAGGGAAAATGATAATGGAGCTTTGAAAAATTTTATATCTCATAAACTATTAATCTAAAAATCCTCAAACCAATTCCTAAATTCATGTTTCATCTTGAGCTTCGAAGTGGCATGCATTTTGAAGGGTGCGGCTATGTTTTGGAAACGACAGTGAGGACGAACGTGTGCAAGGATAGCTAGGGTTTGGAAATTTTATCCATTCGATCATCGATTCGTCGATTTGAGTTTATACTTGAACTCGGCATGGAAGAGAGCATCATCGGCGTGATTTTTGTGAAGCTCGGCGGTAGTTTGAGGGGCGCGACCTGGTGGCGTGCGTACGGTAGGGGGTGGGTTCGCATTTTGATTGGAGGGTTCGAGCTTGAGGATTTTGGTATGGAGAGGTCGATTTCGTTGAGGGGAAGCTGATGGCGAAGGCGGAATTGGATTTCGTCGTGCGTAGCTCTGTGTCCCTATCGAATCGTGCACGCATTGTTTGGGTTCTTCTGTGTTTCGTGTGCAGGCATTGGCAAAGGATGGGAGAAGAAGCTTTGTAGTTGGGCTGGGCCAAATGATTTGGGGTATGCGTTGTTTAAAATGTAATTTGAATTGTTTTATAATTAAATTTTCGACCAACTTATAACTGGTATATATCCTTCGTACGAGATCGGAATCGGATGAAACAAGTGGCGATGGGATCGTGGCGACGAGCACTATGCTCTGGGATCGATTTGAAGACGTTTAGAGCCTGTTAAAATTTTAGGTCAAATTGAACGTCGTTCGATTTGATTTAAAATTTAAAAATCAAGGTGAGTGTTTTATAACGCTCACAACGTACTAAATATCTTTATGCTAGTTAATTTTGACATTATGAAGTGTTATGATTTTATTTGTCCTTGTTTGATAAAATTTAATTGTCATATAGATTGTCATTTGAATTAACCGTTGAAAATTTAATTGACAGTTACATTGAAATTAAAATTGAATTGCGATTGAATTACCTGACATTGATAACTATGAAATTGCCATGAATTGTATTGTCTATTGGATGATGTATTTCGATAGATGTTATTGGTTGATATTTAAATGTTTGGATGTTTACTTGCTTATATATATACTGTTATGCATACATATGACACTGTGATTTTTTTTAAGTGATATATATTCATCCCTGACATTTAATTGAAATAACTAATCACTTGGCCATAGGATAGAAAATTATATATGGACACTGGATTGGCTAAATTAATAATTTTTAAAATCGTCGATTTGGAATTTATTTAAGCGTTTTGATTTAAAAGTTATAAATAAAATCAATTTATAGAAATCGAATTTATCGCAAAAATTTGAGTTTGGAATGTTGAAATAAATTTTGGTTAAAAGAAATGGTTAAATAATTTAAGTTGAGACTTTGAAACGTAAAAATTGGGATATGATTGAATTTCGGAAATTTATTTGTTTTAAAGAATGAACATTATTTCGAGCTTTGAGTATTACTAAGTAAAAGTGATATAAAAATGATATTTTGAAATTGAGCTTGAAATTGAATCATATTTGAAATTTGGACTTAAACTTGAATATTGATCGATAATTTTGTTAAGTGTTATAAATGGATATTATTGAAAAATCAAGCTCTAAATCGATATAAATTGAAAGTGAATATAAATTGAATAAATTTGAAGTCAAAGTTGACGTTGATTGAATCGAAATCGAAATTGAATCGGTAGAAGGGAAATTGAAATTGTTTTGAATTGGGAAGTTATAATTGAAATGGTTTGGTTTTGAAGCTGTTTTATTTTGTTTTCCAAATTACTCGGTTATATAAACCATTTTTGAATACTTAAACTATTTTAATCTATTTTAAATCTACTTGACCCAATTTAAATTATTTTAAACTAATTTATCTATTTTAAATCCGTTTTAAAACTTTAAGTATTTTAACTACTTTAATTATTTAAACTATTTAAAACTATTTTTCTAAAATTTCAAGCTGGTCAATAAGGTGAAATGTTTATGTTTAAATCTTGAATTTAAATACGAATTGGGTTAAATGGAGTTGCAACCTAAAATGAAATCCGAAATGATTTGGAAATCGAAATTAGATATTGAGGCGAAAAATGATTTTTTTTTGAAATGGAACCTTACATTTTAAATAGATATGATGTTATTTGAAACGGATTTGATTTTGAAGCAAATGTGCTATTTTGATATCAATTATGAATCGATTTGAAATGTAAAAGAGCCAACGGTGTAATAATACGTAGTTATTAAAGAGACCGGGATCGGATATGGACATACTCTCTGTTGATACCGAACACCACTTTAATAACTATTATACGCGGAGTGTTGATCCAGAATGAAGTGGATGGTTTGGTGAACGCGTTGACTGAAGAAAGAGAACGATAATGGATGACCCCTGACATGACTAAAACAGGAGCCGTGCCGGGCCATTGAGGTTCGCCATCTCTAGCGGACACACTTCTTCGATACCATATCTATTACATTTGTGATTCGATTTGGGTGCACCCCTTGATTTGGGAGTGTTGTTTCGCGGTGTTGGGGTAGTAGCTGCTATGCCCAACATCAGTCCGGATCACGCAACTACTAGTATCCTAGTTGGTATTGCCTCATGTACCTTGTCATACTGATTATCCTATTCGCGACCACTACGATTTCGGTTTGTACCTTTAGTATATGGATTGCCCTCTCGTGACTTCCGGTTTTGGGGAAACTACGGTCTTGTATATGCTCTTGGGAATATAAACTGTGTTAAGGGTGGAATGGGCCATGGCTTAACGCTATTTTAATACTTTTACTTTAATGTAGACATATTATAATAGCGTATTGTACTACATAGTAGATAGTTTAACGGATCCTTGAGAGATGGAAAAATCCCGTAACATCTCTTAAGTTATTGCACGCACGTTGACACTGGATATGAGATGTCAAACCCCGTAAACATCTCTGACGCCGTTACACTCATATTTATTTATGATTGATTTAACTTACATGAGGATATTTTAGTCCTGACTCGAGTGTTTTGTCTTTTCATTACGCTCGGGTCAAACCTGAGTTTTTCAGCTTATTGAAGATCTATTTTGGAGGATGAAGACGAAGATTTGGTATACTATTACTATTATTATCTTTGCATCATGCTGTCTGCTGCATTATTTCATTTGTTCTGTTGTATATGTATAACTTTGATAAATGATGTATAAATGATAATCAAAAGTATATTAAACAGCTTCATGAACTGTTTATTTGATTATTATATTTTATCTTTCCGCTGCGAGATTCTGTGATTGTTTCTTGTTCCCTTTCTCTTCTTTTCTTATTTACCCCATTAACCATCCGCCCTTTTGAATGGTTTAGAATCGACAGGTGTATTTGATCGTCGGTTTAAACCGTCCAAAAAGGCGGGTCGTTACAGTTGGTATCAGAGCTTTGGTTTATCGATAACCTTAGCTTTGTGGGGTCTGACTCTTTATAATTAGGGTAGTAATACCCTATGATGAGTCGCTGAGTGTATGTATGAGAGAGCGTATTTGTTAGTGAATTTTTTTTTTATATTGTGTTGGTTGATTTGTTGAGTGGATTATGGATTCTGGTCAATACGAGTAATTAACGTCATTGATAGGGGTCTCTAAACACTTGAACAGAACAATTCGACATAGTATTGTTTTGAAATGGGGTAAATGAAATAATTTTTCCCTAATTATATTTTATACATAAAGAAATAATTTTTAGGAACTATTATGATTCATCCAGTTTGTTTGGTTGTTAGAAAGGATAATATAGATGGTTATCACAAATTGGATATTGTGTTTTAATAAATAAGGTATATTACAAAATAAATAATGATAAAAAAATTTAGGGAATGTTTTAAGAAAGCAAAATTTTGTGAGAATAATTTATAAAATGCGACTTATAAATCAAGATAGATTTAAATTTAGAAATATTGAATTTAAGACCCGGGGATTTTGAAAATGGTTTTTGAAAACTTTGAAGAAAATTATGTAGTGATATTAGTTGAAAAATATTTATGGGAAATATTTTTGAAAGGATTTTTAAGAAGGAATGAATTTAGTACTCCTCTCTTATGTCGCTGGAAAATAATTTCGGTGATGACTGCGCAGCATCATCGACGTTCATTTTCGAGCCTCAAAGTGAAGGAGACTTATGCGAAGCTTTGCTTTGCTTCAAAACTGTTTTGAAAAAAATGCATTTTGGTTTAAACTTAGAAAGTATGATTTGATATATATACATTTCAAATGATTTTATTTTATTTCAAATGATTTAAAATGAACCGGGCATTTAAATTTCTAAGTCCTGTTAATTAATATTTTTCAAATTTTCTGAATGAAATGTGAATTATCAGAACTTATATAATAAGAGGATATAAAACTCTAAGCTAAAGGTTTTGAGAAACTTTAGAGTTGAAGTGTAACTCTTAAAATTGAAAAGTATTGAAAGGTAAAGAAAATTTAAAACAAGTAAAATTTGTGAACATTCTAATTTAGTGAAATGAATCCTATAAATTGTATTGTATCAAATTGCATTCTAAAAACATATAATATGACTTACCAAATACTAAAAGTTAAAATGATGTTTTAGATATGAAATGAGATATTATACAAGTAAGCAAAACCTAAAAGTAATTGAAATATACAAGTAAGCAAAACTTAAAAGTAATTAAAATGTATATAAATGGAAATTTGGTTGTGATAAAAATGTTATATACTTAAGTATAATATGAAATGATGAATGGCTAAATGGAATAAGTGAGTAGAATTTAAGGAAGCAGACAAAGGAACTAAATAATATCTTTGTAAATTTGTTATAGAATTTAATATAAATTTGCAAAGAAATTGTGAAATTGAAATTTGTAGCTTTTGAGGTAATTATAAACTTAGATAAAGTCCAACTTCTTATATATGACTTTTATAGGATGGCTAATAAACTAAAGTGTGGGTTAATAAAATGTTCCACAAATAAATTGGTTATTAACTGAAACTATGAATATGAAGTAAATGTAAACCAAAGAATTTGGTATGGCTAAGAATCAATTGGAAAGGAATTTAAAATTTTATAATGTTTAAAAATGGACTTGAGTAAGTAAATTCTATCGAATAATGTTTAAGAAATGGTAGTATTAAAGAATATACTTGGTAAAGAAATAGATACCAAGTAAATTAGGGATATGAATATTATACTATAAATCATTAACTGTAAATGAAATGAAGGTAAGCAAAAGAAATACAATATAGATACATTGTATTGAAATCTATTGAAAGGTAATACGTAAGTTGTACGAGTATTATTTTATTCGCATAACAATTTGATCTGAATTTGAGCATAGAATTTCGAGATAATTTATATCGATCCAAGTTAGGATTTTTCACTCGATTCTTGACGGCGAACCCTGGATATGGATTTTTGATTTGATTCTGGAATTCTCTATCATAGTATATGGCTATGCAAGGAGAATAACAGTTTCCGATCAAGGAACCAAATCCGAGTCCGCACTAGAGAGTCGCGTGAACGATACTAGTTTGGAAGCGAAATTGTGTGATCAAATGAGTGATCAGATTTGATATTGCGTACGGATGGTATATGTACTTCGTACAGGTTTAAGTAAAACTAATATTGAAAATTTAAATGCAAATTATAAATTGATTTTAAATTATATGATTTGATATCATTGATAAATAAGATACAGGTATTTAAATCAAGGAAATTGGATTGCCCGACAAAAAGGTACATGTTTATTTTGTCATTGGATTTGGTGATTTTTGATTGGAGCCACTTGGCTTTTGATTTTCTTTTGTTGGTTTGGGGCCTGTAGTGGCATTTTGTAGTTGTACCGATCAAGCCGCGCAAAGGAGACTCTGTCGAAATTTTTCGTAAATCCGGGTGTTAGAATCTTTTTTTTCAAGTTTTAAATTTATAACTTGTTTTGATAACTAATTTTAAATTTAGAAAGCCGTTAGGAGTAACTTAGTGGAAGCGTAGCTATGACTTTTAAATGGAATTTCATTGTTTTATAAGTTGATAATTTTGAATAAAATATATCAAATGTTGAATTCTTTACTTAGTTTCTTTTCCCTTCTTTTTCCTTTTCGGGGACGAAAAGTTTTGAGTGGGGGAGAGTGTAACGACCCGTAAAATTTCGATAATTAAAAATGTTAATTTAATAAGATTTCATGGTTTAATGTTGGAAGAATTAAAAATTTGAAATTTATGTATGGTAATAATAACTAGAATGAATTGCAGAAAATTTCATCTAAGTTAATTACTTATGAGTTGAATGAAATCCCAAATCAATTGAAATAATATGTAGTCATCGGGAATGGAATAAATTAGTATTATATAGGTAATTTTGACACTTGTTTGTAAATAATAAACTTATAAGTGTGATATAAAGTTAATGGTGATGATTATTATAAGTTACTTGTTTATTTGTCAGTCGAATTGAATTTAGAAACCAATTGCAATTGAAATGAAATTTTATATATTAACTGGGTTTATAATCAATAGCTGAAGTTGAATAACAAATGTTAGATGCACTGGATTTGAATAAAGTAATTGAGTGATAATTAAAATTTAATTAAAAAAAATTCTATTATTGAAATTGTTGACTATTGAACAATTAAAGTGTTTAAATTAAATATTTGAAATTAATTGGATAATTGAATGACTGTATAATGGAATTTGTTGTTTTATAATTTGAATGTGTTTTAAAGATTAAAATCTTATAAGTTCATTTTCAAATATTTCAAAGATAGTGAATTTTGAATAATTCGAATTGTTAAAATTTAAATATTGTAATTATTTAGATAATTGAATTCTGAGGGTAATATGATTGAAAATGTTATTGGAAGTTGTTGTATATTTTATTTAAACAACAATGAAGATTGTTAACTTTTAAAATTGAAATTTTTAGCAATTCTGCAAATTTTGAAAAGTCGTCGATTTAATCGACGAGTTAAAATAGCCTTCCGGGGCACAGTCTCGGAATTTGACGAAACTAGTTCCATTGGATCCGTAATAGTATGTTATTATCGAATTTCAAATTTCGTAGCAATGGGAGTTGCCATTTGACCGTGGCAGCTGAAAACGCTTGGAAATTCATTTAATCGGTTTAATTTAAAATCGATCGTTTATTTCCATAATTCACATAGGCGATCAAATTAGCCACCGAAACACGTTCCATTATGTTCGGAATGCGGGTAAAACCTTACGAATGCCTGTCGGCACGTCTGGATAGGAGTTTGAAATAAATATCTAGATATTTGAATTTAAAATAATAATAATAAGTAGATTGACTTGACTGTACCCATCACATCTGTCTCTTTTCTTTCTTTTCTCAGCTATCCTAACCTATCACTGTACCACTTCCTTTTTAAATACGCTTCCTTCTATTCTTAACAGCCGAGCACAGAGGGAAAATGATAATGGAGCTTTGAAAAATTTTATATCTCACAAACTATTAATCTAAAAATCCTTAAACCAATTCCTAAATTCATGTTTCATCCTGAGCTTCGAAGTGGCATGCGTTTTGAAGGGTGTGGCTATGTTTTGGAAACGACAATGAGGACAAACGTGTGCAAGGATAGCTAGGGTTTGGAAATTTTATCCATTCGATCATCGATTCGTCGATTTGAGTTTATACTTGAACTCGGCATGGAAGAGAGCATCATCGGCGTGATTTTTGTGAAGCTCGGTGGTAGTTTGAGGGGCGCGACCTGGTGGCGTGCGTACGGTAGGGGGTGGGTTCGCATTTTGATTGGAGGGTTCGAGATTGAGGATTTTGGTATGGAGAGGTCGAGTTCGTTGAGGGGAAGCTGATGGCGAAGGCGGAATTGGATTTCGTCGTGCGTAGCTCTGTGTCCCTATCGAATCGTGCACGCATTGTTTGGGTTCTTCTGTGTTTCGTGTGCAGGCATTGGCAAAGGATGGGAGAAGAAGCTTTGTAGTTGGGCTGGGCCAAATGATTTGGGGTATGCGTTGTTTAAAATGTAATTTGAATTGTTTTATAATTAAATTTTCGACCAACTTATAACTGGTATATATCCTTCGTACGAGATCGGAATCGGATGAAACAAGTGGCGATGGGATCGTGGCGACGAGCACTATGCTCTGGGATCGATTTGAAGACGTTCAGAGCCTGTTAAAATTTTAGGTCAAATTGAACGTCGTTCGATTTGATTTAAAATTTAAAAATCAAGGTGAGTGTTTTATAACGCTCACAACGTACTAAATATCTTTATGCTAGTTAATTTTGACATTATGAAGTGTTATGATTTTATTTGTCCTTGTTTGATAAAATTTAATTGTCATATAGATTGTCATTTGAATTAACCGTTGAAAATTTAATTGACAGTTACATTGAAATTAAAATTGAATTGCGATTGAATTACCTGACATTGATAACTATGAAATTGCCATGATTTGTATTGTCTATTGGATGATGTATTTCGATAGATGTTATTGGTTGATATTTAAATGTTTGGATGTTTACTTGCTTATATATATACTGTTATGCATACATATGACACTGTGATTTTGTTTAAGTGATATATATTCATCCCTGACATTTAATTGAAATAACTAATCACTTGGCCATAGGATAGAAAATTATATATGGACACTGGATTGGCTAAATTAATAATTTTTAAAATCGTCGATTTGGAATTTATTTAAGCGTTTTGATTTAAAAGTTATAAATAAAATCAATTTATAGAAATCGAATTTATCGCAAAAATTTGAGTTTGGAATGTTGAAATAAATTTTGGTTAAAAGAAATGGTTAAATAATTTAAGTTGAGACTTTGAAACGTAAAAATTGGGATATGATTGAATTTCGGAAATTTATTTGTTTTAAAGATTGACCATTATTTCGAGCTTTGAGTATTACTAAGTAAAAGTGATATAAAAATGATATTTTGAAATTGAGCTTGAAATTGAATCATATTTGAAATTTGGACTTAAACTTGAATATTGATCGATAATTTTGTTAAGTGTTATAAATGGATATTATTGAAAAATCAAGCTCCAAATCGATATAAATTGAAATTGAATTAATTGAAAGTGAATATAAATTGAATAAATTTGAAGTCAAAGTTGACGTTGATTGAATCGAAATCGAAATTGAATCGGTAGAAGGGAAATTGAAATTGTTTTGAATTGGGAAGTTATAATTGAAATGGTTTGGTTTTGAAGCTGTTTTATTTTGTTTTCCAAATTACTCGGTTATATAAACCATTTTTGAATACTTAAACTATTTTAATCTATTTTAAATCTACTTAACCCAATTTAAATTATTTTAAACTAATTTATCTATTTTAAATCCGTTTTAAAACTTTAAGTATTTTAACTACTTTAATTATTTAAACTATTTAAAACTATTTTTCTAAAATTTCAAGCTGGTCAATAAGGTGAAATGTTTATGTTTAAATCTTGAATTTAAATACGAATTGGGTTAAATGGAGTTGCAACCTGAAATGAAATCCGAAATGATTTGGAAATCGAAATTAGATATTGAGGCGAAAAATGATTTTTTTTTTGAAACGGAACCTTACATTTTAAATAGATATGATGATATTTGAAACGGATTTGATTTTGAAGCAAATGTGATATTTTGATATCAATTATGAATCGATTTGAAATGTAAAAGAGCCAACGGTGTAATAATACGTAGTTATTAAAGAGACCGGGATCGGATATGGACATACTCTCTGTTGATACCGAACACCACTTTAATAACTATTATACGCGGAGTGTTGATCCAGAATGAAGTGGATGGTTTGGTGAACGCGTTGACTGAAGAAAGAGAACGATAATGGATGACCCCTGACATGACTAAAACAGGAGCCGCGCCGGGCCATTGAGGTTCACCATCTCTAGCGGACACACTTCTTCGATACCATATCTATTACATTTGTGATTCGATTTGGGTGCACCCCTTGATTTGGGAGTGTGGTTTCGCGGTGTTGGGGTAGTAGCTGCTATGCCCAACATCAGTCCGGATCACGCAACTACTAGTATCCTAGTTGGTATTTCCTCATGTACCTTGTCATACTGATTATTCTATTCGCGACCACTACGATTTCGGTTTGTACCTTTAGTATATGGATTGCCCTCTCGTGACTTCCGGTTTTGGGGAAACTACGGTCTTGTATATGCTCTTGGGAATATAAACTGTGTTAAGGGTGGAATGGGCCATGGCTTAACGCTATTTTAATACTTTTACTTTAAAGTAGACATATTATAATAGCGTATTGTACTACATAGTAGATAGTTTAACGGATCCTTGAGAGATGGAAAAATCCCGTAACATCTCTTAAGTTATTGCACGCTCGTTGACACTGGATATGAGATGTCAAACCCCGTAAACATCTCTGACGCCGTTACACTCATATTTATTTACGATTGATTTAACTTACATGAGGATATTTTAGTCCTGACTCGAGTGTTTTGTCTTTTCATTACGCTCGGGTCAGACCTGAGTTTTTCAGCTTATTGAAGATCTATTTTGGAGGACGAAGACGAAGATTTGGTATACTATTACTATTATTATCTTTGCATCATGTTGTCTGCTGCATTATTTCATTTGTTCTGTTGTATATGTATAACTTTGATAAATGATGTATAAATGATAATCAAAAGTATATTAAACAGCTTCATGAACTGTTTATTTGATTATTATATTTTATCTTTCCGCTGCGAGATTCTGTGATTGTTTCTTGTTCCCTTTCTCTTCTTTTCTTATTTACCCCATTAACCATCCGCCCTTTTGAATGGTTTAGAATCGACAGGTGTATTTGATAGTCGGTTTAAACCGTCCAAAAAGGCGGGTCGTTACAAAGTCATTATTCAAACTATGGATCCACTTGACATTCAACTAAAAATCAAGGCTCGACACAACATCAAAATAAAAGCAAAGCATAACCAAAGTCGAAACAAGAATTACTTACTGATAAAATTTGAATGTGAAGATGCAGGTTGAAAAATGAAGAGGATGAAAGCTTGTTACTCTCTTTAATGGTTGAAGATTATAAAGGTTTAATAAAGATTGTAGAAAAGAAGGAGACGGGTTCTTATAGAGTATGATATTCAATTCGGGTCGTTGCATCAAGTAGGTAGGAGGAAATCTAGGTCGTCTAGGTTCCATGAATTGCTCTTTCAAATCACATTGAACTATCTCTGGAACGTCTTGAGAAACCAATGTCCATCGCTAATAGCATAGAGAAACATGTCAACATTATTAAATGTATAAGTGACAAGTCCAACTTTACACATAGGCGCGGATCTGGGTAGTATGATGCTCAATTTTCTTTCAAATATAATATAGGGTAGACCGCATGGCTCCAACAACCAACATCTTGGCCGGCGGCGGCATCTTGGTCCATACCTTGGCCTGCATGATTCCAAAAACTAGTACCTTAGCGTGCTTATTTCCAGAATCCCACATCCATCTTGAACTGCTAGTTCTCACATTAAAGCGGCCCGCCCGACACCTAGCGCGCACACAAACCATACAAAGCCCATGTGGTCAACAATGGGCGATGATGATAGTAGCGAACTAACATGTAAAATAGTCCTCAACAGTTAAGGGACATGGACAATGGCCTTGTCCGTACCTTGAACGACCCTAATAATGTCCTCGCCCGAGCCTTCTAAAGCCCTTAGTCTTGACATGACAAACTTTTGCTACATGCGCCTAACCGCCCCTGCAAAAAGAAGCTATGATAACATAGTTTCATTTAGAAGACTGGCGCTTACAAAACTGCTCATCTAACAAAAGTAGCATTGTGTGATAACCACTTCTTGTTCTTTGATGCCATCCTGACAAAGTGACCCTGCACAACCATACCCTAGTCCTGTGCCGCCTGTACGTGACCAAGACATGCTCCATTATAGACTGCCAATTTGCGATCATTTAAGCCATACAAAACAGCTTGTATCCTAGCAGGTATACATATCATTCAAACAACCAAATCAACTGCCAAGAGCAAATTCTAGACTATGGCAACGTAATCTCAACCGTCTAAGTCGATTTCCAGCGGCTATAGATACCACCAACCATGCATTTTTACAAGGATCGAACGTTACAAAGTCTCAAGCATTTATTTTTCCTACCGTTATCGCTTGTAATCATGACTATTATAAGAGAAGCAAAGTAATGGAAAAATACTCATTGTGGACATACACCAACGTAAATCGTACCACTCTATAATCAATTCTCATTCGATTCGAAATAAAGGTGTTTTTCTTTTTATTATAATGTGTTATAAATAATTAAATGGTTAACTAAAATATATTTAACCAAAAATCCATAAATTGTGTGTTATTGATAGTAATTACAAATAGTTGTAATCATGAGTATTGTATCACAATATAATAAACACTTCATTTTAAATATTCCTAGTCAAGATGCATTAAGACTAGATATTGATGCATCTATTAAGATTATATTATGTAACGTTCTCCAAATGTCAAGTAATATGTTAATCATGACTGCTGGAGGCACCAAGAGGTTACATACTGATAGTTGTTGGATAACTATGGAATGACTCACTCGATAGTTTTCTGTTGGTTAATATAACTAAGGTCAAACAGAAAATATCGATGTGACTAATGTATACGGTTCTCTCGACTTGAGAATACTATCGGTCTTTAATATGAATGCTTCTCTTTGATTATATTCAAATCATGGCATGACATCCATCGAATGACTATAGTTGGGTTGAATTGAAGTATTGGAAGTGAAACACCATTCAAAAGAGGGTTCGTTCCTCAGTTATACGGGTTGGTATCATAGTCAACTGAACTCAACTCAAAGTGAAAATCTCTGGCCAAAGTAATTTGGTTAATAATAATTGTTATTATTGAACCAATGACTTTGTGTTTGGACTATAGAGTTGAATATGGACAATATTGGAATTTTGACATTACCAAATTTCATAAGTCCAAAGTGATATAATTTTGATGAAGAGAATTAGTGTAAATAATCGTCACTACTGAGTAATGCATAACAAAGTAAAATTGGATTTTACCGAAACCAATTAAGTGATAAATTTCATTAAAATGTCACACCACCTGCTAAGTGACGTGTGAACTTTGATATTCGAATTGTTCTATATTAATCATTGACCAAATTTACACCTAAGAGTCCCGCACCAAAACGTTTAATACTCCTTTGACCACATGATTTAATTAATTTGTAATTATTATAAATTAAGTAAATTAATTAATATTTATGAAATATTAACTATAAAAATTCTTATTTGATATGCTAAACAATATTAATAAATAGGTTTATAATGGTTATAGATATATTAATCGATATATGATATCGATATGAGTTAAAATTGGATCTACATGAAATAAATATTGTTCGGGCTTAAAGTGGGTTTGAAGCCCATATCCGACAATGGATTTCTGATCAGGATATAATCATGGAATGGGCAGCCATATGATGATAATGGACGTTGGGTTTTTATGTGTTAAAAGGTAGAGAATGAGTAAGAGAAAAAGATAGATCTTAATCCTACTTTATATCTTTAGTCTATCCTTTATATAAGGATCATAACCCTCATTCTAAAGCAAATTTTTTAGCCTCCACAAATTCTCTTGCTAGCCGAAAATCATCTCTCTTCTCCTTAAAATTTTCAACTTCAAATAAAATAAAATCGAAAATATATTATAATCGATGGTCAGCAATTCAAAGCTAGCATCTTTTGGATTGTGATAAGATTCAGGGAGTTTATTTCCACGTCTAACGTGTGAACCCTAGAGTTTGGTGACAGGTAAACAACTTATTTGTTGTTTTATTTAATATTATTATCAATTATTGCATTATTTTGTAGGTTGTTAGATTATATTATGAATCTAGTGTATCGATGCTTTGTCACATATTAGATAGTTGAATATATAGTTCGTCTACATATATATTAAGTAAAAAATTGTATATGTACTGCGTTAAACTCATGGCCTAAAATTAAAAAAACTCATTTTTTATTTAAATAATATTATATATATATATGATTTTATTAATTAATATATTCTTAAAGATATAAATCATATAAATGACATTTTAAAATTTATAAAAATTTGTTTTTATACAATATTAATTCGGCAGCAATGAATTTTCAATTTTAATATATATTTATAGTTAATTAATGATATAACTATTTATTTAACTAGAAATTGATTATGTGTGTATAGAGTATAGTTTGAAATTAAGTATAAAATTTTATATAAAAATATTGCCTAATTTTCAGATCTCAGAAGTGATTTTTTATAATCTTAATTAATTTAACTTAATCTGTTTTAAAATTATTTTATAACTGTTTAATTAAAAATCATTTTAAAATCCCAAAAAAAATTTGCCGTGTGCTTAAAGTCAGGAATTATTAATATATATTGAAAATGGGTTCATTTATTAATAGCTAAACAAATATAGTACACGCATTTATATAATGTAGCAATACACAAATACACTGTCCTTACAAACACAATCACCTTATCCACCAAAGCTAACCAGTCCAGCCTAGTGAAAAATTTACATGTACATACATAACACGTTTACAACATATAATGCTAGACAACTATTCTAGCCAAAATCTGCAATATAATTTTCCTGAGAGCATCAATATGTACACGTTACAAGTCCAATATCGTGCTCAATGCTCAAAGCGAGTCCATTATGAATGTAGTACATGTTACAAGTCCACTATAAAACTACAAATGTTGATTCATGTATTTTGTTATACCGTTCTTCACGTGATCCACAAACATGATCTCGTAACCTTTGATGCATAAAACTTGATCTGGTAACCGCTCTTCCTCTTGTAACCGCTCTTCCTCTTGTAACCGCTATCGTCCTGGTAACTGCATCTCTCCAGAAAAATTTGGTCATTCATCTCCGCTTCGAAAGTTGTGTCCTACCTCCATCTTACTCGATTTAACTACTAATGCTTTGTAGTTAAAATAACCGTTCAACCCCGTTTTTCAACCAAACCATAATTGCTTGCCATGAATATTCCAACCATCGATAGATTCATCCCTGTGTACGCTCGATTCCAAGTCTAGCACCCTATCAACATATGTGTGTGTGTGTGTATGTGCGCATATGTATATATATTTACAATTAAATATTAAAAAAACCTGTAAATAACTTTGCAGCAGCAATTCGAATGTAAAAAGAATTAACTATTTTATATTAATTATTTAATGATTTATTATTTAATATAAATAAACATTTGTTCAATTATATTTTAAAATATTATATATAAATTATTATAATTATTATTTTTACATATTTGTATATATATGATTATATTTTATATAAATATATACAATTTTCGATGCATGTTGTAACACCCCACCTCTATGCTCATAATAACAAAGAGTATTAAAAGAAATACTGTCTATTATTACGAAGAATAAGGCTGGATAGGAGCGACCATCCGTAGTTGGCCTTACACTAATATTGGTTATCTCGATAGGAGTGGTATATACTTTTTATTTTTCATCTATTATTTATTTACTCCCATCGACACATCCAATTCTAGTATAAAACGAACTACGACGGTTCATAATAGTTTAGGACAATGAATATAATAACAACACAGATAATATAAATGCGGAACACAGATTAACAAAAATCTCATATATATATATAACCGATGTCAGTTACAATATAGTTGACACGATACATATGATACAACTACAACTGTCGACTCTAGAAGTTATATATACAAGTACATTATCGACTAATATACATGAATACATATCGTTCTATACATTGACACGACTACTACAAAATGACACTGACAACTTCAGAAGATGTGAAAAGTCTTCATATCCTGAACAGCAACTCAAAGAAGAAAATCTACAACCTGAAATAACTCGGGTCTGACCCGAGTATTAAATTCAAAAGAAAATAATACACGGGTCAGTCTAATTCAAACTCAGTTATTAGTGCATAGAAGCAATAATAATCAAATATCAACTAGACGACAGTCACAGAATCTCGTATATCCGATTTCTCGATAAAAGAATCGGATAACGACAGATATAACACTAAACGGTGTTAAACAACAAATCAGCAATCCAAATCAGGATACAACTCCACAACATTGAAATTAACCAACGAAGCAATTCAACAAATCGAAACATTAATTTAAAACGGTCAAATCAGATAGGGCTGCAGTACACGCACGCGTGTACTGCCTCGCCACTATCGCAGGAGATACACAAAATCTCAGTGAAAGTCACAATGATCGCAAGGTCAAACCACGAAATCGGGTTCAACTCAAGTGAATTTGAAAACAGACCCAAATACATTAATGCAATGCAAAACAACAAGGACCAAAACTGCATGTAAGACGAAACTGCAGTCACACATGATTACAAGGGCAATCTGCAACAAGACTGCAGTCACCACAAGATTACTAAAATGCAAACTGCCTTACCGAGTGAAATCAAGGCCAGATAGGTTCAAGACCGGAAACACATATAAGAATTAGCTCGAGTACTCAAAATGCAGGCTACACTAATGTACAGAGGCCATAACCAGAATGGTCAGAGTCAAGTATACCCAGGTTATAAAACGACCAATTTACAACATAAGTTGCCAAACTAAAATACGACTTTGTTTTCTAATCTTTATGTGGAAATACGCCCAAACATAAATACTCGAGTGTATATGCATAATGAACATGCAAACTGAAGTTGCAGTGAGCTTACAAAATGCTTAAGTCCAAAACACAGTACACGATAGTGCACGAAGTACAGACCGCAACTACACACAATTTACACCAACTTAAAACAATAGTGCAACACTGACCATACCAAAACAAGCTCACTGGACAGTACGTATGTAATTGTGCACAAATAAAATCTGCAATTGCAAAAAGGGGAAGGAACACTATATAATGAATCAGAGACAGCAGTGGCACTACACAGCACCTAAAACTATTGCAACATCAAAATATGAACTGTATTGCATATGCTCAACTCATGAAACAAGTTTACTACAAAAACTAAGAATTTGGTAACAACAATTATCATATCAACTTTGATATCTGTGCACAACAGAGGATGCGCACACATACAAACGGATCCAACAGCAAATGCAATATGGATTAAAGCATATGTGTGACATAGTCATGGACATATGCAATCATCACATAGATGTCAGAATTGCAACAACCTCAAAAAGAACATAGGAATAAAGAGCAAGTTCCAAAATGACTGAAGTCAAATGCTTAAAGCAATTGTAAAGTCAAAATACATTCACAAAATTAAGCTTGCAGTCGAAGACAACTGCTGGTGAATCAAGACCGGAGTCAGCAGCGTCAAGTCAAGATCGAAGTCAAGGTTAAATAGCAGCTTCAAAATAATCCAGCAGTAAATTTCAGAAATGGCCGAAGGCCAAATAGGATCAAATCGAATATCAGGGAATTCAAAGCCATAGTTTCAACCCAAAATCAAAACCATAGAAATTTAAGTGACAAAGAATTATATGAACTCGAACTAGATGTGAGTGGAAGTCAAAATCACTCCAAACTATAGTTCAAAATCATCTCGAGAAACAAGGAACAACAAGCTGGCATATCAAGCTTCAGAGGGTATGCAAGTGGTGCAGAATAATAAACAGCGATGTAAATGCATATACTTGTATATGCATATATATGCAAGAACAATACATGAGAAGTCTGGTGGAAACATTATATAGGAAAGTCAATTGTTAAACTGGACAGTGCAATCAGGTTGAAAGCACGTTACAGGACAAAGCATAATCGAAGCCTCCAACATATAAACAATGAATCCCACAGATGCAACTTTAAAAGGCAACTGACTCGAAACTGTTGCAACATGTTACCATCAAAAATTTTTGTATACAACATAAACAGCTAAGGTTACACGAATATAGACCCAAATGGACAAGGCCGACAGTGCTACCGGAGGCAGTGAAAGGTATGGTAAAAGTCGAACAAGATCAACATCACAAGCTCAAGCAGGGGTTTCCAAAAGAAAAACTGAAGCCATGCAACAGTGGGTATAAGTAAATATCCTAGGGATGAACAGAAGTGCCAAATTCAAAGATGACCAAGTCGAAAATGTCCAGTGACCGAAGTCAAATACAAGTATCAGGGATCCAAATGTAAAGCAGTTTCAAGTCATAGAATCTATAAGAACAAATCAAGTCCGAAGTCATCATAAATTCACACAAGCCAAACGGTGAAACCCAATGTCACGAGAACATATGCCTCCGAACAAAATCCAAGTAAACAAAATTGGACAAATCATAGAATCGAACAGCAAAAACCGAAACCAAGATAACTACGAAACAGAAGCGAACAAAAACCACAGAGTTTGAGTGAAATAGATGTGAGTAGAACTCACCTTTTCTCGAAGCCAAACGAATTACCAACAGACAATCGATTGACGACGCCAGGATTTAACTCGATCGAAACTACTGGACTCGGCTACTTCGATCATTCCCGATGCCCTAATTTTGAAAAGAGGGACGAAGACGAGCCACCATTTTCGTTTATTTTCTTTTGTTAGGGTTTGATCCAGAGAAATGACGGGGAACGGGTATACATGCTTATCACTTGCAACCAAATGGGAACAAAAGAAGTGGGCTAAATGAATTTAAAGCCCGTATCACCACTAACCAATTTTCCAAAGAATTTCAACACGATTAAAAGTTCAATCAAGCAATTAACTAGCATTCCAATCGTTTAATGACGATATTAAATTTTCACTAAAACTCGGGTTGTTACAGACTCCCCTCCTTATAAAAATTGCGTCCCCGCAATTTTCATAATTAAGGTTGTCAATAACAATTGTTTTTCTAACATAAACTGGTTATGCTAGAAAATAAAGATCGAAAATCCAACCACCAAGAAATCTTTTATTTTCATAAAAGAAATTTACAAATTCTCAACAAAATCTAATTATCAATAGATAATCAGAAGACTACAAAGCAGAATAAATGCAATCATCAGCAATATTCAATTACCAATAAATAGTTAAAATACAGAAATCACGAAACAGCAATATCTAATTATCACAAACGGTGATCAAATTTCAAATCAATAAATATTCGATTATCAAAAACGATAATCAAATTTCTCAAATGAACAAATATTCGATTATCAAAAACGATAATCAAATTTTCTCAAATCAACAAATATTCGATTATCAAAAACGATAATCAAATTTCAAATCAACAATTATTTGATTATCACAAGCGATAATCAAATTCCAAATTCAATAATTATTTGATTATCTCATGCGATAATCAAATTTCAAATTCAACAAATATTTGATTATCTCAAGCGATAATCAAATTCAAATCAACCAATATTTAATTATCTAAAGCGATAATTAAATTTCAAATCAGCAAATATTTAATCATCTCAAGCGATAATTAAATTTAAAATCAACAAATATTTAATTATCTCAAGCGATAATTAAATTTAAAATCAACAAATATTTAATTATCTCAAGCGATAATTAAATTTAAAATCAACAAATATTTAATTATCTCAAGCGATAATTAAATTTAAAATCAACAAATATTTAATTATCTCAAGCGATAATTAAATCTCAAATCAACAATTATTTAATTATCTCAAGCGATAATTAAATTTAAAATTAACAAATATTTAATTATCTAAAGCGATAATTAAATCTCAAATCAACAAATATATAATTATCTAAAGCGATAATTAAATTTCAAATCAGCAAATATTTAATCATCTCAAGCGATAATTAAATTTAAAATCAACAAATATTTAATTATCTCAAGCGATAATTAAATCTCAAATCAACAAATATTTAATTATCTAAAGCGATAATTAAATCTCAAATCAACAAATATTTAATTATCTCAAGCGATAATTAAATCTCAAATCAACAAATATTTAATTATCTAAAGCGATAATTAAATCTCAAATCAACAAATATTTAATTATCTCAAGCGATAATTAAAAACAACCAATATCCGATTATCAAAAACGATAATCAGAACTCGTATCAACAAATATCTAATTATCACAAGCGATAATTAGAAACAACAAATATCTGATTATCAAAAACGATAATCAGAACTCATATCAACAAATATCTAATTATCACAAGCGATAATTAGAAACAACAAATATCTGATTATCAAAAACGATAATCAGAACTCATATCAACAAATTTCCAATTACCTGCAGATAATTGGAAGCAACAAATATCTAAAAATCAATTAAGAAGACTAGAAAATCAACATAAAAGCTTGGATCGATCCCATCAGATGGCGAGTTTTTAATTCGCCGCACTTGCATCAACAAATGGCTGAAGCCTACCAAGTACTCAACATAATTTTGGCGCCCAACAAATGACCCGAAGGTCCAACATATGACCCGAAGGTCTAGTACTGGTATTTGACCCGAAGGTACAACATATGACCCGAAGGTCCAACATAGTGGCTCGAAAGCACACGAAAACATCAAATATTTCAATTAATGAGTCCGGAATTAACCGAAATAGCAAACGCACATGTCCCATACCATGTGTTTTACTAAATCGTTTGATTCTCTTCATCGTTTTCTTGAAAGTGTAAAATTCATCAAAATCATCAAAACAACAGATATTCAATTAACGAGTCCGGAATTAACAGAAATAGTAAAAGTGTGGTTCCATACTCCGCACTTTTGCTAAATCGTTTAAATCTCTTCATCGTTTCCTTGAAAGTGCAAAATTGTGTATTTTGTAAAAATACACTTTACATTCTCAAACGGACAAGTCTGGAATTAAGCGAATCAGTAAAAGAAAGGGGTCATAGTCCTCGATTTTGCTGAAACGTTTAAATCGCTTCCTCATTCTTTTGAAAGCGCAAACTGTAAAATTTCTGAAAACAATTTTATTTATTTCGTAAAAATAACAATTCACATTCTCAACTGAACAAGTCCGAAGTTAAGCGAAATAGTAAAAGAAAGGGGTCATAATCCTCGATTTTGCTAAATCGTTTAAGTCGCTTCCTCATTCTTTTGAAAACGTAAACTGTTAAAAATTTATAAAACAATTTTCATTTTAAAACGATTTTCCAATCACGTGATTAAAGTAGCAAATTAGTAACAATTTCGATAAAGAAATTGTACTTCTCAAAACATCATAAAATCGTATCTCAAAATCAGCATTGCGGAATAACCGCTTGAAAATCCACTTTTAAAATTTGACGGTTACTGAAGCCAAAGCGACAGTAATTTTAAAACATCAAAAATCTCATCAAAATAATTCACATCAAAATGTGACATCAGTGAATTTTCATTCATTAAAATTGTCAACAAAACACTGTGCTTCAAAAATATAGCACTGGTGTAAAATCCCGTTATAAAAATAACGGCAACAAAATATGTTTCATAACCAAGCATCGGTTCAACGTAAAATAAATGCAATAACGTGCAATTCAAATTTTTGCACGTACTACAAAATGAACAAAGAAATCATTCAAATGTATCTTCAATGAAGATAATTCAAAACAGCAAAAATCTAATCAATAGATGATTAGTACAAAAGAAAGCCAGCGGAAATTTCAACAAAAATCACATATCTGCAATTTCTTTGAATCCTCAATTTGGATTCGAAATTCTCAAAGAAACAAAATAATTACAGCTATGTAAACAACAATTGGAATTCATATCAATTTCGTATTTTGATTTTTAAATCAAAAAGATTGTCAGTTGTACTCAGCGAAGACAGTTTCACTGTTTCCGCTGCGCACTCTGATAAACAGAACACAATTCAATCTAATCAACAAAACACAGTTTCACTTTTTATTTTTAAATAATGATATTTAAAAACTTGCATCCTAATTTCAAAACTTTAGTTTTGACTCAAAGCACAAATAAAACATCGACCAATAGTTGTAACATATGTTCCATCCAAGTTATGTTTTATATTATGTCCATAAACCCCAAGCTCTGATACCAACTGTAACACCCCACCTCTATGCTCATAATAACAAAGAGTATTAAAAGAAATACTGTCTATTATTACGAAGAATAAGGCTGGATAGGAGCGACCATCCGTAGTTGGCCTTACACTAATATTGGTTATCTCGATAGGAGTGGTATATACTTTTTATTTTTCATCTATTATTTATTTACTCCCATCGACACATCCAATTCTAGTATAAAACGAACTACGACGGTTCATAATAGTTTAGGACAATGAATATAATAACAACACAGATAATATAAATGCGGAACACAGATTAACAAAAATCTCATATATATATATAACCGATGTCAGTTACAATATAGTTGACACGATACATATGATACAACTACAACTGTCGACTCTAGAAGTTATATATACAAGTACATTATCGACTAATATACATGAATACATATCGTTCTATACATTGACACGACTACTACAAAATGACACTGACAACTTCAGAAGATGTGAAAAGTCTTCATATCCTGAACAGCAACTCAAAGAAGAAAATCTACAACCTGAAATAACTCGGGTCTGACCCGAGTATTAAATTCAAAAGAAAATAATACATGGGTCAGTCTAATTCAAACTCAGTTATTAGTGCATAGAAGCAATAATAATCAAATATCAACTAGACGACAGTCACAGAATCTCGTATATCCGATTTCTCGATAAAAGAATCGGATAACGACAGATATAACACTAAACGGTGTTAAACAACAAATCAGCAATCCAAATCAGGATACAACTCCACAACATTGAAATTAACCAACGAAGCAATTCAACAAATCGAAACATCAATTTAAAACAGTCAAATCAGATAGGGCTGTAGTACACGCACGCGTGTACTGCCTCGCCACTATCGCAGGAGATACACAAAAGCTCAATGAAAGTCACAATGATCGCAAGGTCAAACCACGAAATCGGGTTCAACTCAAGTGAATTTGAAAACAGACCCAAATACATTAATGCAATGCAAAACAACAAGGACCAAAACTGCATGTAAGACGAAACTGCAGTCACACATGATTACAAGGGCAATCTGCAACAAGACTGCAGTCACCACAAGATTACTAAAATGCAGACTGCCTTACCGAGTGAAATCAAGGCCAGATAGGTTCAAGACCGGAAGCACATATAAGAACTAGCTCGAGTACTCAAAATGCAGGCTACACTAATGTACAGAGGCCATAACCAGAATGGTCAGAGTCAAGTATACCCAGGTTATAAAACGACCAATTTACAACATAAGTTGCCAAACTAAAATACGACTTTGTTTTCTAATCTTTATGTGGAAATACGCCCAAACATAAATACTCGAGTGTATATGCATAATGAACATGCAAACTGAAGTTGCAGTGAGCTTACAAAATGCTTAAGTCCAAAACACAGTACACGATAGTGCACGAAGTACAGACCGCAACTACACACAATTTACACCAACTTAAAACAATAGTGCAACACTGACCATACCAAAACAAGCTCACTGGACAGTACGTATGTAATTGTGCACAAATAAAATCTGCAATTGCAAAAAGGGGAAGGAACACTATATAATGAATCAGAGACAGCAGTGGCACTACACAGCACCTAAAACTATTGCAACATCAAAATATGAACTGTATTGCATATGCTCAACTCATGAAACAAGTTTACTACAAAAACTAAGAATTTGGTAACAACAATTATCATATCAACTTTGATATCTGTGCACAACAGAGGATGCGCACACATACAAACGGATCCAACAGCAAATGCAATATGGATTAAAGCATATGTGTGACATAGTCATGGACATATGCAATCATCTGATAGATGTCAGAATTGCAACAACCTCAAAAAGAACATAGGAATAAAGAGCAAGTTCCAAAATGACTGAAGTCAAATGCTTAAAGCAATTGTAAAGTCAAAATACATTCACAAAATTAAGCTTGCAGTCGAAGACAACTGCTGGTGAATCAAGACCGGAGTCAGCAGCGTCAAGTCAAGATCGAAGTCAAGGTTAAATAGCAGCTTCAAAATAATCCAGCAGTAAATTTCAGAAATGGCCGAAGGCCAAATAGGATCAAATCGAATATCAGGGAATTCAAAGCCATAGTTTCAACCCAAAATCAGAACCATAGAAATTTAAGTGACAAAGAATTATATGAACTCGAACTAGATGTGAGTGGAAGTCAAAATCACTCAAAACTATAGTTCAAAATCATCTCGAGAAACAAGGAACAACAAGCTGGCATATCAAGCTTCAGAGGGTATGCAAGTGGTGCAGAATAATAAACAGCGATGTAAATGCATATACTTGTATATGCATATATATGCAAGAACAATACATGAGAAGTCTGGTGGAAACATTATATAGGAAAGTCAATTGTTAAACTGGACAGTGCAATCAGGTTGAAAGCACGTTACAGGACAAAGCATAATCGAAGCCTCCAACATATAAACAATGAATCCCACAGATGCAACTTTAAAAGGCAACTGACTCGAAACTGTTGCAACATGTTACCATCAAAAATTTTTGTATACAACATAAACAGCTAAGGTTACACGAATATAGACCCAAATGGACAAGGCCGACAGTGCTACCGGAGGCAGTGAAAGGTATGGTAAAAGTCGAACAAGATCGACATCACAAGCTCAAGCAGGGGTTTCCAAAAGAAAAACCGAAGCCATGCAACAGTGGGTATAAGTAAATATCCTAGGGATGAACAGAAGTGCCAAATTCAAAGATGACCAAGTCGAAAATGTCCAGTGACCGAAGTCAAATACAAGTATCAGGGATCCAAATGTAAAGCAGTTTCAAGTCATAGAATCTATAAGAATAAATCAAGTCCGAAGTCATCATAAATTCACACAAGCCAAACGGTGAAACCCAATGTCACGAGAACATATGCCTCCGAACAAAATCCAAGTAAACAAAATTGGACAAATCATAGAATCGAACAGCAAAAACCGAAACCACGATAACTACGAAACATAAGCGAATGAAAACCACAGAGTTTGAGTGAAATAGATGTGAGTAGAACTCACCTTTTCTCGAAGCCAAACGAATTACCAACAGACAATCGATTGACGACGCCAGGATTTAACTCGATCGAAACTACTGGACTCGGCTACTTCGATCATTCCCGATGCCCTAATTTTGAAAAGAGGGACGAAGACGAGCCACCATTTTCGTTTATTTTCTTTTGTTAGGGTTCGATCTAGAGAAATGAAGGGGAACGGTTATACATGCTTATCACTTGCAACCAAATGGGAACAAAAGAAGTGGGCTAAATGAATTTAAAGCCCGTATCACCACTAACCAATTTTCCAAAGAATTTCAACATGATTAAAAGTTCAATCAAGCAATTAACTAGCATTCCAATCGTTTAATGACGATATTAAATTTTCACTAAAACTCGGGTTGTTACACATGTAAATATATATACATATATATATATATATATATATATTCATTTAATCATAACATAGAATACTATAGGGGCTAACATGTCCGTTGTAATAAATCCCAGCACCTATACACGGGAATGCCAAACTATATGGCCTTTATTATGTTGCATATGCTTGTACACAATATGTGTGTATGATACACATATTCAACTATAATACAAAATAATATAAGGAAAAACTTTATTTATAGAATTAAATAACATAATGATTTTATTTAAAAGAAAAGTTCTAAATGAATTAGACTTCACAGGGCTAATAAAGATTTAAAATGGTAAAAAAAATTGAAATTCACTCATTTCTTCTGCTACGGGCTGGGCCAGTTCCAACAGTAATCATGAATTCAATGGAAAACCATGGTTTGTTTATGGACATTCCATGCTATGTTAAACACCATCACAAAAAAACGTATTGAACCCTGGACTAGCTAAGGCTGATAATATAAGAATTTATGAAAAATAAGTTTAGATCGAGTAATATCACATAAAATATTTGAATAAGAATTATAAGTTTATAGAGAACATACTGATTTTCTTATAGAAAAATTTAATGTTTTCTATTATAGCCAGATCAAAAGCTCTACTTGTATATTTGCACCTTTTCCCTAATCATGTTATTTAAATTTATTCTTTTAATATTCTTTTACCTAATATGTAACTTTTCATCCATTTTAGTTTTTGTACATGCTTATGTTTGAGAATGAGAAAATGATCTGCTTTATATATTAATAAACAAACTTTACCCTCCAAAATAAAAGTTGAAAATAAAATTCATAATACAAAAGTTAGGAATGAAAAAATTGTTCATTTTATCTATAATAGATTTTACAAAACAATTAATATTATATAGCATTAATGTATTAATCTATTAAATGACCCCATACAAAATAAATAAAGGAAAATTAATTCATTACCACACTAATTGAAACAAAAACCATAAAAAACTAACTTTTGAATATAACATGATACGGTAGGTTTTCCTTTATTATATTACTAATTATGTTAAAAATTTATTGCCCTAACCATAGAATTATAACGTAGTCAACTTCAAAGAAATAATCGATAAGAGCATATCCTTTGTCTTATGGGTATAATATCAAATAATGGATGATTAAATGTAACTTGACATAAATACTTATATATTATGACATTGCACTTTTCAAAATAAAAACTTGGGAAAAGGATTTGTGTATGTAGTTTAATTAACACCATCCTATTAGGGAAATTAATTTTTGAAATTCATAAATATTTGTACATATTATAAAGTCAAGAATAACCATCAAGTAATATTTATACTAATAGCATTACTTAGTAAATCACATAAACTATAATGTTCTCCATGTTTATTTCTAAATGATGCATAACGACATGTATTTAAAATAACAGTAAATTGACCATGAAGATTTAATAGCACCTCGGTAAACTTAAATAAACTATTTTTGTTGTTAAAAATTGCTAAATAAATAAAGTTAATTTATTATAATAGAATATCTTAAAGTGAATAAGTAGAGATAATTTAACACAAAATTGAAAAATCATTTTAAAATAATTTCAATTTTTTGACTTGCCAATTCCACTAATTCTGTCCAAAACATGGAACGATTTAGGAACAAATAAAAAAGTCAATCTCGTATAATAAAACAAAAGAATATAAGAAATAATCCACATTTTAGTTTATATTTATTAATTTTTGAATGGAAAACCCAATATAATTTCATTATTCAGAATGTATAACAAAATCATACTTAGAACTAAATAAGTGGAAGAAAGTTTGCAAAACATATTTCTAAATGAATAAAATTATCTTGAAGTGATAAATAGATAAGTTACTACAAAATTAAAAAGTCATTTAAAATTTAGTCCATCAATATTCCAACTTATCGATTTCATTAATTCAATCTTAATTGCACAACAAACTACGTGCCGCTAAATAGTTCAATCTTAAATGGAAAAATAAACCTAAAGAAATGAGCAAAAAAATTCTATAGTTATTAATTTTAGAATGGAAAACTCAACACATATACTTTATCCAGAATGCGAAGCTTATACTAGATTTACAACTAAATAAATGGAAAGACGTATACAGAAAAAATTCTAAATAAATTAAATTAGTTTTTATTTTTGAAACAAAGTAACTTGAAGTGAATAAATAGAGATTAATTACCAAAAAATTGAAAAATCATTTGAAAATTAATGTTTTAGTTTCTCTTTCACGTTGATCCATTAATTCAATCCAAAACCTACAGCAATTTAAGCACAAAAAAAGTTGATTTCAAATTTGTAAGGAAAAAAACAAAGATATGAACGAAATCTTTCTATAATTATTAAAATTTGAATGGAAAACCCAATAGATTTACACTATTCAGAATGAAAAAACTCAAATAAGAAGTAGAAGTAAATAAGTGAAAGGAGGTTGAGTTATTTTAGTAAGAAATACTTAATGCATTTTGCGAAATGGATAGGTTTAAAGAATTGCAAAATGGATTAAGAGAAGAGACATGTTGAACTACCGATATATACGGATAAACTTCAAAATGGTATTGGAGAAAGAAAACTAATATTAATTTAAGAAAATGTAGAAGAAAATGGAAATGATTAAACTCTAAATTTTAACGAACAGATGATACTGAAATAGACAGTGGTTGAGATTCTATATTAAAATATGTGTAAATGTGAAAATATATAAATATCTAAGAGTGGTTTCTCAATTTTTTACTCTTACATGTAAGAGATGCTTATATCATTAATTGTTAAATTAATGTTAGCATTCAATTTGGAATAGTAAGATTTCATAATGGGTTAAAAGTAAAGTTAATCATTTAGAATTAAGAAGAATGAAATATTCAGACAAAGATATAATATGGAAATAGATAAACATTTGAGAGGGATTAAACTTATAACAGAACAAAATATATAGGAACAAAAATTTGAAATGGTGAGATTAATAGATTTAATCTATAATTATGAGATAGTCAATTGGAAATTTTACATTGATTATATAATGAGATATACCTATTCTCATCTTATCAAAATTATCTAATTAAAAAAATACCCTTTTTTGCTCCCCTTATCCAAATAACTTATTCCTTTAAAAAAATTCAAAACGAATAAAAATGACCCTAGACTTCTTAAAATAAGATAACATATGGAAAAGATTCCTGTTATAAAATGATTTCAAGCATATAAGATCAAATAAACTTAAACATATAAGTTCCCTATTATTGAAACATATCCTCATAGATATTAACCTCATACCTATCACACTTCAAGGTAAGCATGGTTGTCTCGTAGTGTATCACGAACTAGAACGGAAGGTTATTAATACAAAATGATACCTTAAGCAATCAAGAAACATAGAAATATCTAATTATATTATGTTACAGAAACTATGATATATATACTTGAGAGCTGGAAGTGAAATGAAATGAAACATAAATAAATAATATAAATGCTGCAGCACAATTTAATATGTACAAAAATGGAAAAAATATCATCATTGAACAATTATTACAAAAATCTAATAAATGTTTTTATCCGGCTTTTTAATCAAGCTTCTTTTAGATGAATCAGGATGTCAAGATGAAGACGAAACTATTCACGGACTTGGGAACATATTTGGAAGGACAATAGGAATGGACCTAAGAACTTAGAGCAAAATTGGAGCTAAGGGAAGAGCTCGGTACTGATCATTTTTTCTGCCTCCTGTAGCCTTCTGAATCTATGACACATGGATAGTTGATGTTAGTGATCATCTCTAGGTGCATTTCTCAAGGAGTAGGTAAACAACTCTAAGGAAGTTCTAAGAAAAGCAGACGAGTACAAGTGATATTAGAACCTCTCGGAATCAACATGATTTTAAGGAAAAGTCCTCAAAGTATGATGGATCGTAGATACAAGGCCAAAGGAGGGAAGAAGGAGTGACTCCCCCTCTAAAAATCAGGTCGATACTGACCACTTCAGGCCAGTACCGACCACTTCAGTCTGGTACTGACCACTTTTAGTCGGTACCGACCACTTCTGGTTGGTACCAAACTATTGTTATGCTCTAAGGACTCTATCTTTCCCTTCTTCTTTTTCGGATCTGAAGTAAGACTTGGTATATTGAGATATGGCGATTTTACTAGATGATTTTCCTATATAACAACACCTATGGCATTAAGAAAAGGACTTTGGACACTTTGCTTTCTTCATCTTCTATCTCTCCTCATCTATAGTCACTAAGGAAGCTACTCTTAAATGTTCCACGATGTCAGATCTGCCAAACTCTTGTACTAGTGCCAAAAATCTATAATTAATAACAAAACAGTTGACATAAGCCAAAGATTTTCCAAACCACTATAAAAATTCTAGTGTTCTTTCTGATTTACTTATTACTTTATGCTAGATCTCTCTTTATATCAGTTTTCTTTACGTGTTGTGCCATTTTTAGGCTCAACGTTTTGGTGCTTTCACTGAGAAAGGAGATTCTCAAGCCCAGATCTAGTTATCTCTTATGGATTGGAGTGTTCAGAGGTTAGATCGAGAAGATTTTCATCAAGGAACTTGAAGGATTTGCTTAAAGAATCAATGGCACCTAGGAGATTTAGAAGATAATTTGGAGCAGTAGCTAGTGCAGATGAAGGAGCTTCTCATCATATAGAGGCTAGCAAACAACAAGCGGCATCGTTTTAAAGACCATCTGCCCCTCAAGAGATGGTTTCCATAGTGGAGTTTGATAAGGTGATGCAGGAGCTAAATCAAAAGTTAGCCGATAGTCTGAAGGCTTTATTGGATAAGATGGATGCTAGCATAGCTCTATTGACCCAGTAGTCACAGAGAGCCAGAAGGAGTAGGAGGGAGATTTCACATGCCTGATCCGAAGAGGAGAATTCCTCTGCTTTTGGTCAGAATAGGCGAGATGGAAAACAAAAGCAGAAAGAAGAGGCTACTAGGACAGTAGGAGGAGTTGTTGGATGAAGTAGGAAGCCTCCCTCTAAAGGGATTCAACTCGGCGTCGACCACAATTAGGTCGGTACCGAAAAGAATCTTGGACCATTAGAGGAGCAGGGAGTTAAGGCCGTTGATTTGTCTGATTTTGAGGATGATCCACAACATGACGGTTATGGTTATGAGTTGGATGTTGATGTTCGAGATGTTGGTGTGCAGACAATAGCAGTAGAACCAATCAGGCATCAGAAAAGACCCAAGGAGTAGTTCTCCCAAAGACTAGAGAACCTAGACGTCAACTAGCAAACTGAGACCATTTGCAGAGTCAATCACTCGGCATAGCTCCTAATAGTCGACCTTTAGAGTTCCAAGCTAGTGAGGAATACATAGCGGATATGGTTAAGCGGTTAGTAGAAGAAAATAAATAGAGAATGAATGTGCAATGGGGTTCTGCACCAAGTAGAACTCCATTCATAGAGAACATTCTAAAGGAGTATCCAAGAAGGTTTACAATGCCAATTATGCCATCATATAACGGGATTATCAATCCTAAGCAGCACTTGTTTAAATATAAATGGCACATGGATGGTGCCAGGGCGACGGACGTAGTTCGGCGTAGATGTTTTCCTATTTTCCTAGAAGGTATTGCATCGATGTGGTTTACTCGGCTCACGCTGAAATCCATATCTACTTTTGATGAGTTTGTAAAGAAATTTCTAGAGCTGTTTAGGCTCCACGCTACTCGACCTAAGGACGTTATGTCCTTGTCGAGCCTTTCCTAAGGCCATAAGGAGTTGGTGAAGGGGTTCTTGAATAGGTTTAATATTGCAGTAACGGAGGCTAATAATCCGAAGGAAGATTTGGTGTTTATGGCATTAATCTGGGGCATACATCCTAATGTGGACTTTAGAAAGTGGTTAAAATGAAATAGTCGACAAGTATGGAGGAATTCCATTGAAAGGCCAATTAGTTCTTGCAGTTGGAAGAAACAAGTCAAGCTGCTGGAAAGACTGATGGTGAATAACTGAAGGAAGTGGTTTGGAGTAATGTGGCAATTCATCGAAATGCTCTTTTGGAGTTGCATCGGGAAATTTTTGGGATTATCATGAATTCAAGGGGTATTGAAGCTAATCCGAAGGAGACAATGCCTTAAGGAATGTGAGTGCTCCGACCATAAAGAGGGAGTTGTAGAGTTTGAACGGGAAGGTTGCCACATTAAGTCGGTTTATTTCAAAGGCAATAGGTAAGTGCATACCATTTTCATTGTTCTCAAAAGGGGCATGAAGAACTTTGAATGGACGACGAATGCCAGAATGCCTTCGAGGAATTACTAAGGCATATGGAGATGCCACCGGTTCTATCCTAACCATTGGAGGGAGAAGACTTGTTTGTTTGTTTGGTAGTGTCTACTCGTGCAATAAGCGTGGCATTAGTACGTGAGGAGGCAAGGATGCAGAGGTCGGTTTATTATATTAGCAAACAGTTCGCTAAAGCTAAAAAGAATTACTCAAAGTTGGAAAAACTCGCATATTGCTTGTTGGTCACAACGAGGAAGCTGCAATTATATTTTCAGGCTCATCTGATTAAGGTGCTAACAGATCGGCCCTTGAAGCAGGTGTTGTATCGACCCGAGCCTTGGTGAGACTGCTAAAATAAAATATTGAATTAAGTCGGTATGATATTACTTACCATCCGAGGAGAGCGATAAACGGGCATGCATTGGTGGCCTTCATCGTTGAATTTACCACATGAGATGGTGAAGAGGAAAACGGTATGGTTACACTTTCTCATTAGAAGCTATTTGTGGATGGAGCTTCAAACGAACATATTCCTAATGAAGGAGTAGTGCTTGTAACTCCAAAACGATGATCAATTGCATGGAAATTGGAATTTCCCACAGTTAACAAGGCTAAGTACGAGGCATTGATAATGGGGCTAAGGATAGCAAAGGAACTGGGGATAAGAACGCTGCATATATTCAGTGATTCCCAATTGGTGGTTTGTTAAGTAAGGAAGGAATATCAGGCTAAGGATGTGAGATTTTCTCCTTACCTGACAAAGGCACTTGAAATATTTGATGATATAGAGCATTATATGATTACACACATCCCTAGAGAGGAGAAAGCAAAAGCTTATTCATTGGCTAAGTTAGCTAGTTTTGAAGAGGCGTAGGTGATGGGTTTGGTTCCAGTGGAGGTCTTAGGGGCTCCAATTATCGACTAAATAGATGTTGAGTGGATTTTAGAGACCATAGAGGAAAATGAGTCATGGATGACTCCAATCGATGATTATTACTCAAGGAAATTCTCCCGTGAGAAAGGAACAAATGGAAGAAAAATCTTTGAAAAGCACCATGGCTCATGATGTAAAAAGGAGTATTGTATAGAAGAGGATTATGTACCCTCTTGCTTAGGTGTGTAACCAAGGATGAAGCTAGGAAAATCCTCATGGAAATTTATGAGGGTAGCTGTAGTGACCACACCGGGGGCAGACATGCAAAAAAGGTACTCCACTACGGATATTTATAGCTAAAAATAAATTGAGATACAACTGATTACACTAAGCGATGCGACCGCTACTAGAGGTTTGCGAAGGTCCCAAGAGCCCTATCAACAGAGCTGATGCAAATGGTTAGCCCATGACCATTTGTGGTTTGGGGAATCAACATAATTGGTGTGCTATTAATGGCGAAAGAAAGAGCTAAATATGCAATAGTTGCAGTTGATTGTTTCACAAAGTGGACCAAAGCGGAACCACTTGCCATAATCATAATGAAAAAGGTGATTAACTTTGTGATGAAAAACATCATCTATAGGTTTGGAGTACCCTAAAAGATCTTAACGGATAATGAAACTCGGTTTGAAAGTATTGAGTTCAAGGATTTATACAACCGGTACAAGATTGAGAAAAGCTTTTTGGTAATAGTACATCCATGAGCGAATGGACAAGTGGAGGCGGTGAATAAAATCATCAAGTGCACCTTGAAGAAACGGTTAACGAAAGCCAAAGGCAACTTGGTCAATGAGCTTCCACTGGCATTATGGGCTTATAGAACGACCCATAAGTCTGCAACTGGACATACGCCATTCGCTTTGGCCTACGAATCAGAGGCTATGATCCTAGTAAAATTGGAAGTCTCTTCTCATCATAAAAGGTGTTACAATCCAAAGGTAAACAAGGAACTCTTGCTTAAGTCCCTCGATTTGGTTGATGGGAAGTGGAAGGAAGTGGAACTAAGGGTTGCTGCTCACCAAAGAAGAGTAGCGCGACACTTTAACACCAAGATCTGGAGCCGTACCTTTGAGGTAAGGGATCTCGGTTTGAAACAAGTTCTCCCACATATGGGGGCACTGGATCCAAATTGGGAAGGTCCTTATGTAATTGAATAAAAGCTTGGAGATGGAACTTTCAAGCTAGCTGTTGTTGATGGAATCTCGATTCCATGGGCATGAAATAATGACTTCCTATGACACTATTTTATTTAGTTTTACTTGATTTACTTTCTGCAAATAAGCCACCTAATGATTTTGGGGACACTACAATATTCCAGGACTTGCCATGTTTTTTGCTTATAAATAAAAGTTGGAAATTTGAACCAATGGAACCGTGTTCCTATAAGTTAAGTCTTGTACTATGCAATTAGCAGTGCAATCTGGTACTAATTCCTTTAGTCTAGGATTCGAATAAAGGAGTCTAACTGTAAGGGTCGATCGAATAATTTGAACATATTCCTCCAATATTGACTATTGCTTGGAAGTAGGAAAGATTAACAAGGGATGTCTGGGGGCAGATAGCAAAAGTGCCAGTTTCCGTAGAAAGAAACTGGCATGCGGACAGAAATTTCTTAACCATGCTAGCGGCTTAGCAGGATATGCTAGGCCGAGGATAAACGAGGACGGTCAATGGATACTCTTAGTCAACACTCGGAGATAAGTGGACCGAGAGCGGATGCCTAGAGATAGGCATCCAAAGGCGCAGGTTCTCGGATATATGAACAAATCTACGATTGGGATATTCACGATGCATATGTGTTATGGCAGGACATGCTCGGCCGAGGATAAGTGAGGAAAGACGTTGAAAATGAAGACAGGAACAACTGGACTCCTCCGGTCTAAGATCCGGACTAAGAGAGTCCATCAGACTTGGGGCAGTTGGATAAGTTGCCTCATGTGCTTAGTATCTGACCAAGTCCTAGATATTGGCAAGGTCGGAGAATGGTGCCCAGATTCTAGCATTTAGACAAGTCCTGGAGACAGGACTCGTTGTACGATAGAACTGCAAAAAGGTTATGGCTTCACTCACGACTTAGTAGGATATGCTTTGTCGAGGTTTAATAGTGTAAAATTATGGATAACACCAATCACGCCCGATTATCGGCAAGATTAGGGACGTCGGGAGATAGACGTTAAAATCATTGTTCCTTCAGGATAGGGAATCACATGGAACTTGGATTATCTATAACTCATTAAAGGGTCAGAGGAAACTCGATCTAAAATAAACAGGAATAACCGTGAAATTTGTTAAGTTACAGTTTTGTTTAGCCAAACGGAACACTTTGGCGGTTATAAACGAAAATATAACTAAAGTAATTGTAGGAATTTTATTTATATGCATAGAGTTGTAGTAAATAAAAGCATTACATAGAGACAGACATATATAATACGGGTAATTTGTAGCATAAGCGATTGTATTATATATGTAGGCAATTATATATAGGCAAGCATATATTGTAAGAGTATAGAAAGGTAAATGGAACAGCAATTACTAAAGAAAAGTAGCTTTTCATTACTTTAACTTTTATACAAGGATACTATGGGGGCTTCTCCTGCACAAACGTAGCTTACATACAACAAAAGGAAAAACAAAAGATATATCCCAAACGGACAAACAGAAACAGTCTTGCCTTAACCGAAGGATAGCTAAGAAGTCTATTTCTTCTAGCTCTTCTATTTGACCTTGTTGCTTGAGTCATCATGAGGCCTCTTTTGGCTCTTATCATCTTTTGGTGTGCTTTCTCCAGATAAGGTGGTGTCGCCTTCGGAAATAATGATGGCATGATTTTCAAGACGGCTGGTAGGGAGCTCGAAAGTCTCTGTAGTAGCACTAATGTTGCCGCTCTTCAGAGGATGGATGATGGTAGTAGGGATGTGAGAAGAAGATTTTGGCTCTTCGGTGCTAGTAGGCTTATCAAGAACATGCTTAGTCTTAACCCGGGACATGTCAATTTTCCACTTCTCTACCATAAAAATGGATTCGGTCGGGCCCGAGGCACTGGTTATAGTGATGTCTTCTCCCAAGGACTGGAAAGCGTCATCTAGGTATAGAGCTAGAAGCGAGGCTTGGATCAACCAGTCTCGTGGTCATGGAGGTCGATTAGGTAGTGATTGTAGCACGGCATGAGCTTTGAGTAATCGATGTCGGAGGAGGTGGGAGAGAAGGATGACCTATAACTTCCCAAACGGATAAGTAGAGGTTAGTTACAGTCTCAAGTGAGAATTGAAGGACTTCGAATACTGGAGAAACAAGGGATATACCTTCGCCTGGACTTGGTAGTGGAACATGAGATTTAGTGATTTCCCCCTCTTCGAGTGAATGCTGAATTAGTGGATCAACAAAGAGGGGAGCATAAGGTTCAATATGAGCGATTGTTGTAGTGGCTATGATAACTTACGTGGCCTCAGAGTTGGCTCCCTCAATTGTAGGAATTTTCGTTGTAAGCTCTTGAGATTTGGGAGTTGATGGTTCTACCTGACTCGATGCACTTAGGTCGACAAGAGCTTCAGTGGCAACCTTAGCAGTAGTGTCTTCAGCAGCAAGGATAGATTTTTCCTCTTCAAGTTTTGCTATATCATCATCATCGATGTACTTTTTCATCAACTCACATCTTCGATGAGGCCTCCACTAGTCTCCTCTGCACGGTGCAACACTTCCTCCCAAGGATCAATGAGGGTAACAACATATGTACTTCCCAACCACTTCAGATTCTTGTATTGTATCACATTGGCAAAAAATTACTTAAGAGTAGTGTTGAGTTCTTCTCTTTCTTTGGTTTTCTGCCCCTTCAACTCATTTAGATCGTGTGTGGCGATAGCATAGTCAACTTCAATATCTAGTTTCGTGGCCTTTTCTAATAGCATATCGCTTTCATGCTTGTCTTTTTTAGCCAGGAGCTTTTGGATTTCAACTGCCTGGTCATCGATGGTTTTATACTTGGCCTAGATATTTTCATCCTTCACGGCAGGGCCAAGTCCTTCTTAGCAAGCTGTGTCTTTAGAGTAGCGTTGTCCTCGTGAGCAATCTTTTATCATAATTTTTGCTTGGGTATGGGCTCTCTTCATTTCCTCCATCAGGCTCTTGGTACTTGCCTCAGATTTTAGGGCCGCGTCTCTCTCTGCCCACTCCTTTGTACCCATCTATTAAACTATCATAAGTCATTTTTCCATATTCAAATAGCTGAATATTCATTTGATTATTTTGATTAACATTGGAGAGGGCAGATCAAAGCTTTTCCATTCATACCCTTCGTCTACCAACTCTTGAATCCATTCGACCTTGCAGTCTACTTCTTTCATCGGTATATTTTTGATGTCATGGTCAAACATGACACCGGTCAAGAAAAGTTCAGGGAAGGCAGCCTGCATGTGGGTCGATGGAGCTAGGATAGGAGTTGAACAGAATAAAACATCTTTAGGGTGATGAGGGGGAGGAACAGTTGTAGTCAAGGAATGTGATGTTGGAGTTAATTGGTGTATAGGAAATTGGGGTTGAGAACGAAGCAGAGGAATGCCAAAAGATAAGCCGCGACGATCATGTGAGTCCTTGTGCTGGTTTCCTTGCTCAAAAGGCTGCCTTTGTTCGGCCTGCCTTTTCTTTTGATCCCTCTTAGTCTGGCAGTCTTCTTCCGCCTTTCACACTTTATCTTTTATTCGAGCCCTCTCTTCCTTAGTTTCTCGTCCCCTATAAGAACTGGAACGAGGTAGTTTAGGAATGTGTTTTCTCTCTTCAACGACGCTGTATTGAAGATTGCTAAATCTGTCTCTGCCTAGGTATAAGAAACAAGAGAAAGGATCGTATTAGTTTTGGAATATTGGAATTTAGATGAATAAAGGCATGTGTGTTTGTGATCGTAGATGTGTATAGAGTGTTGGTGTCCCACTAAAGTACTTTACAGACAACTTTCAGAAGCAAATAAGGATGGAGTCTCGCCTCCTTGGCTAGGAAATCCTCAGAAGGGGAAGTAAAGCCCAGAGAGCCCTCCTTAAGGAGATCGGCAATGGGAATATCGAAATCTCTCAATGAGCCAAAGATGTCTTTTGAATAACCAGTTGTAGGATTTGCCTCGGCTAATGGCACCGTGCTCAGTTCTGCGACTTCTTTGGAAGTCTTGATGATTATATGCTTTGGATGAGGTGAGGCAGGAAATTCGATGCCTTCAAGAGATTTCTCACCATACGATTCATCGCACTCTTGACCGATATCATAGTCATTATCACCTATTTCGTCACTTTCTTCTCCTTCTTCTACATTCTTCTCTTCTTTTCCTTCTCTTCTTTCTTCCTCATCGCTCTCTTCTTGAATCGTTTGCATTCCAATTCCTCCATCCCTTTCTTCCCAAACCTCACCGGCAACGAGCTCTTCTACTGCTCTATTAGTAGGTTCATTAATGTTTTTCATACCAAATGGACTTTCAGCTTCCCCTTGGAGATTGTTGCCAGAGCTACGAGTGGGGCAGAAGAATGGGTAGGCATTCTGGAACAGCTTGGAGGAGTGGTTTGTAGCAACTGGGAAGCATTCAGGATGTAATAATTTGCACTGGCAAAGATTCTCATTTGTGAGAAGATAAGCGGTGGTGCGATGGAGAAGCTAACTCTCTTAAGAGTTTTTAGGGTTTCAGCATGCTCTCCACTTATGTCTTGAGCAGGAATATCTACGAAGGAATTGGATAATAAGTTAAATGTTTGGATGGCGGAAATTTAAGTGCGGAAAGAGTGAAGAGGAAAAAGATCTTACTGCCAAAAATTCAAGGCCAATTAAAGCCATATATGAGAAGCACTCATTCTTGAAATATAAACGTTTATTATAGAGCTTTTCAATGACCTTGCATCAGCACTAGGCCTCGATGATCATGTAAGACAGTGAATCACGCTATTGTTTGTAGTTCAAGATATGAGTTAACTCTCCAAAGTTGGGAGCCACCAGAACTAGTTTATAAATAGCATATATAAAGGACTCAGTAGCGCATATCCATTGGGATGGACTTGGGATGGAGCTACCCAAGCTCTTAAAGGAACGTGCATAGGATTGGATTAAATGGAGATACAGCACCACCTAAGCACATATATCTAATGCACACCGTATAACCCATGGGAGGATTGCATGCTCGTTGAATTTGCCTCGGAAGCAGGACATCACTTTTTGGAATCCCATGTTACTGGCAGATGGTTCGGAGCATCTTAGTAGTAAGAATTGTTGGCATTTGTTTCAAAGGATCATCCAAAACTGTTAAGCCCACATGGGCATTAATGGAAGGAGGTTGTTCTTGAATTGATTCTACTAGAACGATCATTCTTTGTAACTCATCGAAAATTGAGCATTTGGGTCTGGAAGGTGTGGAAGTTGAAGCCTGGGAATTTGTAGACCCAACTTCAGGAGGAGTTGATGGCCCGGTGCCAACGTTGAATCTAGGAGAATGGCGAGTCGTTCTGGATAGGAAAACTTAGCTTTTAACATGGTAAGGATGTTTTATTTTAGAATTTTGCTTTAAATGTGAACCCATGTGTCCAATGCCCAAAACCCAATGGATGTTGATGTATGTTGACCTATCAGATTCTAGACGTTGACCGAGGCAAGCAATAGTGTTAATCTATGCGGTATCAGTCCTATGTCTCGTACGCAATGAGTGGACCATCCTATGTAGATAGCCCATGCTAGAAAAATAAGCCACGTCGCATGGAGGAAACATCGCATCGGATTTTATCCGTTATCGTCGGATAATCGATAATGGAACCGCTGTCTAGAGTAATGCAGAAGTCTTCTTTTGCAGGAACACTAAAAGTGCAATGATTGGATATGCTATATAATAGAGCTGTTCAAGTATTAAAACATGTTCACTGTGACCGTTCTTTAGAAAAGAACTTCCATGTTGAAGTTTAGAAGGATAACTAGTGATTGACCAATGTTAATAAGGAACAATTCATTCATTTTAGAAGAAAAAACGATTTGATTGAGGCAAGTTCTTGGGTTCCTTTTGTTTGGCCCAAAGCGAGATGGGACGTCGATACCAACCCAACTCAAAGTAGGTAGATTTTCAAAAATTGTGTGAGCTGACTTCGAGTAAAGCATGTGTTTGATCCGAAGGCAACCTAAAGTACGTAACAATCAACAGGAGATCAATTGTCTAGTCGAAGTTTCTGCCATGCTTAAACCATAGCAACCTCCCACTATCATTGGTAGAATGCATCACCGCCACAAATAGCAACAACCCACCTTGGGTTAAAGAATTCGGATCTAGGATTCTTGGAGGTCGATGTCGTGGTGATTGGAAAGAATGGCGATGTTTAGGAGCGACGATCTGGTGGCAGCGACGATCGAAGGAAGCAGTGGCAGTCTTGAGAAAGCAGTGGCAAGCGGTTTAGGTTAGTGGATTTGAGTCACACGAAATCGGCACCAGGTTGAAAGCTTGGTGAGCTCGGGGTATGAAAAGGGATAAGGCAAAAAAGTGAAAAGATGAGAAAAATATTCTAAGTCCATCACTATTTATAGTACCAAATCAAGAAGAATCATCTCGGTACCGAGATGTTCAATTTGGTGTCGAGATGAATTGTTGACCCAAACTCAAAAGAAAATAAGAGGAAAGGTAACATAATGATAGCACGTACCAGACTAAGGCGTGGAACAATCTCTAGAGTTAAGATCTTGTCCTTATTACGGAGAATGGAGTTTTTACCGCTTAAAGCAGTTGAACAGATATCCATGGAATGGAGACAATGCTTTGAAGAAACTCTTGGGTAACCGATGAACATATATGGATAGTAATGAATGCTTGTCTTGTTCTAGATCATGCTTTGTTTTCAACAGAAGCATACTCTGGGAGGCAAGTGTTATTTGGCTTTTTTAACCAAGCGGGTTTTAGACGAATCATGACATCGGGATAAAGACGAAACTATTCACGGACATGGGAACATGCTTGGAAGGACAATAGGAATGGACCCAAGAACTTGGAGCAAAATTGGAGCTTAAGGAAAAGCTTAGTATCAACCACTTTATGGTCGGTACCGGTCACTTTTTCCACCCCCATGGACTTCTGAAGCTCTGATACGTGAATAGTCAATAGAAGTGATCATCTCAGGATGCATTTCTCAAGGAGTAGGTAACAACTCCAAGAAAGTTCTAAAGGAAAGCAGACAAGTACAAGTGATATCAGAACCTCATGGAATCAACATGATTCTAAGGAAAAGTCCTCAGATTATAATGAATCGGAGATAGAAGACCAGAGGAGGGAAGAAGGAGTGACTCCCCTCTTAAAAATCAGGTCGGTACCGACCACTTCTGGTTGGTATCGAGCTGCTTTTATGGTTCTGGGGACTCCATCTTTCCCTTATGCATTTTCGAATCTAAAGTAAGACTTGGTACATTGAGATCTAGCGATTCTACTGGACGATTTCCCTATAAATGCAGCACCTATGGCATTGGAAAACGGACTTTTGGCACTTTGCTTTCTTCATTTTCTATCCCTTCTTAACCATAGTCGCTAAGAAAGCTACTCTTGGCTGTTCTAGGCTATTAGATCTGCCAAACCACTATACTAGTGACAAAAATCTATAATCAATAACAAACAGTGGACATAGGCCAAAAATTTGCCGAACCACTATAAAAATTATTATGTTCCTTTTGATTTACTTATTGCTTTCTACTAGATCTCTCTTTATATCAGCTTGCTTTGGGTGTTATGCTATTTTTAGGATCAACAAATGTTGAAATAGATCAAAAGCATGTGATTGGAGTTACCATGGAAGTTGAAACAAAATCCCTTCTATTTTCTTTACTTCAATTTCAACAATCAATTTCCTACAATCAAAAAATACAATTAAAATTAATTTAATAACATTGTTCTATTGTACAAGTTAATTATTTTAAGAAGCCAATCTTAATTTTTTACAGATGTTTTTGGTATATAACAAATTAAAACATTACGTGCGCAAAGTAACGATGCATATCAAAAATGAGGAAAGAAGGAATAATATGATATAACACCCTAGAAATTTTAAAAATAACCTAAAATACGATGCAAAATGTAATTTTACATAAAAGGTAAAATAATAAATTTTTACAGAAGTTGGAATTAGGCATCGGGACCTATTTATTGCATCTGGAATGTCGTTTATAGTCAGAAAACCTATATAACTTACTAAATTTGATAGTACGGAGTGAATATAGTGAAAAATTTAGCTAGTGGCATTTTCATAAATATGCATTTCGAAAATTAGCCTAAAAACCCTAATTCTCAACTATAAGTAAAGGTATAGGCTTCCACTCTTCTAACTCAGAAACCCAAGCCTCTGCTTCCTATATATTTCTTCTTCTTCCTCGAAAAATATTCTAATTTCCAACAAAATAAAAACAAATAAAATGAAATAAAAAAGCGAATTAGAGAAAGAAGAACATAATAACCAAAACTAGGAGAGAATACACGAAAAAGGGAAGACGGGAAGCTAAAAAGGTGAGTGGATTATATCTACGAAATGAGTATGATGGAAATAAGTAATTGATTTTCAATTATATACCTTTTTAGTAATATAAACATGATTTCTCTTCTTGAATCTATCTGTTAGTCTAAAATTTTGAATATAAATAATTTGGGAACAACCCTAGGAAATGATAGATCTAATTATTGAATTGATAAATGAACATAAACTATCTCTAATCTTACAATCTAAATTGTATAACATGTTTGGTTTTATTTTGATAAACAAGTGATATTTTTTATTGAAAGCACACATAATCTTATAGATCTGATTCATTTATTGTTTGATAAATAAGAGATAATATTTATAGATCTAGTTTATATGGTAAAATTGAAATACTTTTTGGATAGGCAGGAATGAACAAACATATATGTTGTAATCTATTTAGATCTGATTCAATCTACATTTAAATATACGTGATAATCGATTTGAGTACGTATATAATCCATAGAATATATATATATATATATGTGTGTGTGTGTGTGTGTGTGTGTGTGTGGGTGTGTGTATATAATTGACTTGAAATCCATTGACAAATGTTTAAAAAAAATCATTTGAAGTTATGTTCGAAATACATATAGAAATCTAGTTGAAAATAAGTGCATAAACTTATATGCGAAATCATGAAAAGATGAATAAAAATAACCAAAACAAACAAGTTATAAAAATTTGGAAAAGGGACTAGATGTCTAAAAATTGTTTTCAAACGTCTAGATTTCAAGAAATCATAACGAGAGAGTTTTAAGTTGAAATTCGACATATTTCCGTTGTCTAGATACATTTATTCCAACAACTACCTTATAAGTCAAAATAGATGTTGTGATTATAACAATTTGGGGTGAAGGACAAATCCATAGTATTTATTGTAATTAAATCCACAAAGAAAAGCTAATGGAGGTTTCCTATACCTACTAAGAGTGGTGAGTAAATTTCGGGTCTATGGATGAAGAGAAAGAAGAGTAGTACCCTTGGAAATATAGAAAATAAGTGTGATGTTGATAAGGTGTAATAGAGACATAGAAGGACTCCTTAAGGCTAGAATACATCTCCTCGGTAAAAAGGGAAGTCCTATTCTTATATTGGAAATAGCTATAGAAAACCCATTGAGTAGTAAGAGTATTCCAACATGAGAGTTGGACACTATATTGGAAGATTGGTTTGAGTCAACCATTTTTAAAAAAAGAGGAGCTAAAACCCTATGCACTTGAAACACTATTATATGAAGTAGTGGGGCTTGTGTAAATTAGATTGTCTTCATCTACTCCAATTCAAGTGATAAATCATTGGAAATGTTTTCTAAAAATTAGAAACATTTGATGTCTGGTATCTTATGAAAATAAAGCAAATAGATTGGTTTATGATTTTTTGATAAATGGTCATATAAATATTAGAAAATTTATATTTTGAAAGAATATAGAAAAAAATGATAAATAAGTTAGAAACATCAGTGTTTGAAATTTTTGGAAAAGTATAAAATTTGATGTTTGAACCGGTAACCCTTTATTTTTAAGCTTTAAACGTGGAAAAACGTAATAAAAATAAATTTTCATGATTATTCTAAAGCTTTCTTTTTTTAGAAAAGTTAGTGTAAGACATATTGTTGCACTTAACTTTTAATACGTAGTTTGCTTTTAGATAATGGAACTTTCAAAAGGTAAACCAAAAGAAAAGAAAATGTAGTAAGTAAAACCCATCTTTTTGAAAATAGTTCCAAAATCGCACTTTGAAAAGAAAAAATATCATTTTCTTTTAAAACACACTTTTGTGAAGATTTATTGTTTATAAAAGGAGATTAAAAAATACATTTTACATGTCTCTTTTCAAAGCTAAGTTGAAGCGTTTGTCTAAGAATATAAATTGAAAGGAAGTATCATGATTTTTGTCAAAATTAAACGTCTGTTAAAATTAGCAGAGATCTTATAATTTTTGAAGCTTATTAGTTTTTGTGAAAAATAAGATTTATGAATCAAAATTAAAAAAAAAATCATTTGTAGTTTGGTACGAAGTACACATAGAAATCTGGTTGAAAATAAATCTTTAACCTATATGCAAAATCATGAAAAGATGAATAAAAATAACCAAAACAAACAAGTTATAAAAATCTAGAAAACAGAGTAGATGTCTAAAAATTCATTCAGACGTCTAAAACTTGTTTTCAAACGTTTAGATTTTAGGAAATCATAAACAGAGGATTTTAAGTTGAAATCTGACATATTTCAGACATCTAAATACATTTTAGACATTTAAAATTGAGTTAGATGTCTAAATATATATATTTGGACATCTGAAACAGGTTCAATTTCAACTTAAAACCCTCGGGTTATGATTTTCTAAAATCTAGACGTTTGAAACCAACTTTTAGACGTCTGAATCAATTTTTAGACATTTAGTCAGACGTCTAGTCTATTTTCTAGATTTCTATAACTTGTTTGTTTGGTTATTTTAAACTTTTCATAATTTCACATGCGAGTTTAAAGATTTATTTTCTATCATATTTCTATGTGTATTTTGTACCTAGTTTCAAATGATTTTTTTCCAACATTTGTCAATAGATTTCTTGTGAATAATATATATAAATATATATATATATAAATATATATATATATATATTCAAGTGATTATATATGTACACTCAAATCGATTATCATGTATATTTAAATGTCGATTGAGTCGGACTAAGTAAATCACAACAATATGTGTGTTCATTTCTGTCTATCAAAAAATCATTTCAAATTTATCATATAAATCAGATCTTTAAAATTATCACTTATTTATCAAAACCTTAAATGAATCAGATCTATAAGATTAAGGGTGTTTTCATAAAAATTATCACTTGTTTATCAAAAAAGTCAAAACATGTTATACAATTTAGATATGTAAGATTAGAGATGGTTTTATGTTCATTTATCAATTCAATAATTAGATCTATCATTTCTTAGGGATTTCCCTAAATTATTTCAGTTCAAAAGTTTAGAATGACATAGAATCAAGAAGAGAAATCATGTTTATATTACTAAAATGGTATATAATTGAAAATCAATTACTTATTTCCATCACACTCATTTCGCAGATAGAATCCACTCACTTTTTTAGCTCTCCCTCTTTCGATGGAGGCTAGGGTTTATGAGTAAGAAGAGTGGAGGCTTATACCTTTATTTATAGTTGAGAACTAGAGTTTCTAGGCTAATTTCCGAAATGCTTATTTACGAAAATGACACTAGCTACGTTTTTTACTATTTTTGCTCGGTATTATCAAATTTAGCAAGTTATATAAGTTTTCTGACTGTAAACGACATTTTGGATGGAATGGAATAAGTCACGAGGCCTAATCCAACTTCTATAAAAAAAGTTATTATTTTGTCCTTTTATGTAAAATTATCTTTTGTCTTTATTCGTATTTTAATTTATAATTAAAATTCTGAGTGTTACATATAATTTCAGCTAAAGTTATAAGATAACATGAACAACAAAAGGAGAGAACTTTCCATGTCAAAGGCAAAATCCTTAAGTGATATAGTATATAAGGATATAATATTTTGTTTCAGATGGAATAGATAAGAAAATGAAATTATAAAAGGAAAAGTGAAAGGGGGAAGATTTATACATCTGAATAAATGAAATAGAAGGTGAAATATGATGTGGTTACAACATTATAATGAAATAAATTTGAGGGTTGAAACGGTAAATAATTGTTAGAGGGATAGGTGAATTTTTTTCCCCTCAAATTAAGAAGAGAACATGACTCTAAATGAGAATGAATAAGAAGGAAGATGTAAAGAGTTCAATATTCTCTTTTGGCTATTTCTATTTAAACCCATAGAGTTACTGAGTAGCCCTTTAAAATTTTAAAAATAAATTAGGACAAAATTGTCCTTATGTCATTCATCTATCTTTTTACCTCTCATCCTATTTTCCTTCTTATATTCCTCTTATTCAAAAACCCATAATAATATAATTTTACGTAATTCTCAAATGTTGTGCTTAAACTGATTGACCGTGATGATGATGATACAAATCTAATGGAATCGGAAGAGGTAAAACTTGAATTTTACGTTTTTATTTTTTTAATCTTAAAATTCACAATTTGTAGAAGAACAATTGAGTGATTTAGTGGAAAATCAAGTGGTAGAAATGTGTGATATATAGAATAACCATGCAGGTGGGATGCGTGGATTAAAATAAATTCTAGTAAGTGGGACGGTTGTTTGTACGATGATTATTTTTTACGAATTAATTTTACTAGACAAGGGTACAAAAGGAAAATTTTATCAATACAATGGGTATACTCGGCAAAAACATGGGTATATGGTTTTTTGTTTTGTTTTGCGGAGGGCTGTTCAGTAACATTATGTATTTAAATAGAATTAGCCTTCTCTTTTTTATACCTAACATAATTTATTTAACAATGTATTATTTACTTTGTTGTTACATGAAGGTGAACGTGTATGTTCATGAACTGTAGTTTTTTATCATACTAGCTTTTTTTTAAATGCTACTAACAAACATTTGATGATAAATATACTTAAGTAATCCAGAACACAAAAGGTATACTAAATTTTTTAGACCATAATAACTTTATACGGTATATGTTAGCATCATCTTTCTATTATTCTTAACTTTGCAAGCATTGCATACTATGCATGTTTTTTAATTTCTAAGTCTATGCTACATAAGTTCAATATGGGTTCATTATATGTTTAACATATAAATTTTAGTATGCACATAGTTAGCTATGGTGATAGCATTGAGAAATTATGCTCTAAGTGAAATAATGTTCTAAATTTGTTTCAAAGAAATAAAATTCTAACATTTGCATTATTATACATTTTGACATACACAATAATAACTAAATTAGAGAAATACTGCAATAGCTTAGAAAACACTTACAATAATATATGTAAATTTCATTAAAGATAACAATTAGATAAAACGGTGTAAGCAAAACACATAATGAAATGAACTATTAAAAAAGATTATTATTATTATTGGAATAAGTTATTGCAGTTGCCTATATTACAATACAAAATAAAGTATTTTATAAAATAAGCACTTACATATGAATAGAAGTAGCAAATATTAAAATGAAAGTAAGTGTTTTGTGTAGTAAAATAATGATAAATGCAAGAAATAGACAAAGTGAACATGTTTTATTATGAACTAAAATCTGTAAAATTATGGTTTACTTAAAGATGTATTATATATATTTTCACAAAAATCATAGACAAAACCTGCATTTGAATTATGTGCATTAAATACCTTCATTATTTTCCATAAAAATCTTTGTAATAATTTACTTAATGAAAACACCTATCATATCTCTCATCCTTCGTCAAACCAATATCATTTAATACCTAACTCAACATTCAAACATATTTTTCATTTAATTTTGATTTTTTAATTTGATAATTTTTTATTTTTGCCTTATCTTATTTTTCGTAGCTGCAAACATTGACCATAAATTTTCATTGGAAATCCAACCAGAAATTGAAATTAATATTTTTTGAAGTATCAATCCAATATCAATACTAATGTTTTCAATACTATTCATTTGTACATAAAAATATCGAGATAATTTGGTATTTATAACCAAATCAATTTGTTATTCATGTAAGGTGAAAATATAATTATATCCCATAACGTATAGAATATATAATGTTTCCTTTCAAGCATAAACAAATATGCAGAATATAATATTGCTTATAAAATCGTAAAAATATCTCACCATAACAATACTTATATTAGTTTGTCGCTAAAGGAATGAAAAATAGTAAAGAAATATTTGTTTAAGTTATGGAATGATAAACATTACATTTTTCCTTATGGAGTTAAAACTTAAAATGCTTCTAAAATATTTCAACAAAAAGAGTTATATAAAAGCAAATGATTGATTAGAAATTAACTCTCTAATCAATTAGCATTAAAGAGGATTACTATGTATCTAATTTTTTCACTAAATTTAATTTCAATTAATGATAATCAGTTTCAACTAATTCTCTTATTTTTTTAAGTTCAAATCAAATGAAGCCTATAACAATCAATTCTTTTTTATTAGTTACATGGTAGTATTATTTGATATGATCTTTCCGAATTGACGTTGGTTAACTTATGAACATTACCAATACTATGTAAGCACATTCATTTACATATGCGAATGAGCATATGTAAAAATTTATTTTACTGTATATCATAAGACATATATGTGCACATACAATACATTAACCAAAATATTAAAAGAAAAATGAAAGAACATTTCACACATACATTATATATAACCAACCATGTTTAGTGTTCAACTATTAAGAAAATAGTTCTACCGAGATTTATATTCATTCTCAATTTTGTAACATAAAATTTGAAGTAGTCACCCTTCTATAATAGCAATTGTCAACTAAAATAAAAAAATTAATATGTTAAGTAAATTATGTATATTCTCTAATAAATATATAAAAAATAAAATTTTTAACTAAGCGCATTTTCTGATAGTTTAAAAGTAATTAAAAGAGGAAGTATCATCAAATCGACATTGGTGATTTTGAGAAAGTAATATCTATGACACGTAAAAAAAATTAATTTGCGAACAACTAATGAAAACAACGATGACTAAAGTGCTAAAAAATATCACACCACCTACATAATCCCAATAAATTAATACATGAACAAATACCGTGTGATAATGGATTTGTAGTTAGTTTCATATGAAATTGAGAGTAAAAGTGAATTATATTAAAGATATTTTCTAATTCAAACTAATGTAAAATAATTTACAATGAGAATTTTGATACATCTGATTCCAAATTAAGTTAGAGTATTGGTTACACATTGATTATAGAATAACTTCTTCTTAATGCTAGTTAAATGAATTAACTGCCCCTAATTTGGAAATTCAATTACATATAATTAACTGAATATTAAAAATGGATAAAAAATATGAAAATATACATCACGTTGAAACTTAGCCTAAAATCACATTAATAATCACATTCATCCCAAATAACAAACATGTAAAAATTTAAACAAACTAAATTACATAAATTCTCTAATATTTATATGTTTTTTATAAAAAAAAACCTAAGTGTACTTTTCCATAATTTTAAAATTGACTAAAGATGGAAGTAAGAGTTTTAAAAACTTAAAGCATTAAAAAAAATCAAAACTAACATTATTCTTAAAACCGAAAGCATAGATAATTAATGCTTTCAATAATTTAAGTTTATAAATGTTGTATTAAATTCATTCTACAAGAAGATAATAAAATGAAATAAATAATTATATAAAACTCATCCCAATTTGTAGATTATAAAATCGTTTATAATGATTTCACGTACATAAAATTATAAATTTTAATGTATTTATTGTTACAAATAAATATAAATTGTACATAGAAATATATATATATTTATTTATTTATTTATTGATATATACAATAGAAAGTTGAAGTAATTATGATAAATGCATTTTATGTTTTAATCAAAAGAGAATTATTATTTGTATTATAATATATTTTCTTTTGTTTTGATTTCAATTTTTAATTAGAGGATTAATTACACAATAATTGTCAAATTAATTCTCTATGATGTTAATTAAATGAATTAATTATCACTGATGGGCATATTCATGCAATTACAATTAAATTACTGAACACCAAAAAATATAAGCATATTCATTTTAATTATTGAAAACTAAATAATAAACATGTTATTAGATTTTCAAATCAATTAAATCACACGTACAATTTAGTGAATTTATAGAAATAAACTATTTTTCTAATCTAGCATTTAAAATTTAAAACTAAAAGCGTAAAAAAACCAAACTTAACATTATTTTTTTAAATTGAAAGACCTACTAATTTTTACGGCTAACGTATCATTCATTAATAAATCATTTTAGTATATTAGCTTCCGAAAGAAAATTGACTTGTGAACTATGTATCTTCCAACTACGATGATTCCAACAGCTTGAGCATAATTCTATTTTGATAGAAAATGCGTAAATAATATGAATAGGAACAACACAACATGATTTAATAAAAATACATTTTTAGAATGTGTAATTAAGTAGAAATAAAAAACTAATATGGTAGAAAAATTATGACTATACATGGTACTTGTAGATGGAAATAAGAATGTTGCAAGGAGAAACATGTGAAATAAAAAGCTAATCATAATTTTGTCACTATTTAATGCAACCGAATTAGAAAATATTATTATAGCTTGAAATGTAAAATTTTCTAATGCACACAACATAATATAACATGATAAATGCACATAGAAAAAAAACCTTATGTTGGCATATTTTTGGAACAACCGAATAACCTTTTCCTTTACTACAAACATACATGTAGACATAATAATTGAAACAATCTAAAAATTAATATAACTCAAAGCGAAATAATGTATCACCATAAAAATTTACTTGTAAATACACAGGAAAATACCAATTTTAAGGAAATACTTGTGGAAATAATTATAAGAAATTAGATGATTATAGTTTAATTCTATAATATATTTGTATTAAGAGAAGTAATATGTAACTATTTTCTCACTAAATTGAATTACAAATAAAATAGAATTATTGTAATTAGTTCTTTACTTACTTTAAATGCAATCTTGTCGAAACCAAAAGAAATTAATTTGTTGTAACAATTGAATGGTAATAATATTTGATATTATCCGACCTATTTTAAAATAGTTTGATTACAAACATAGTAAATAATTACATTTTCAATGTATAGTTATGAATGAACATTTCCATTTTCATAAATTTAAAACATCATAGGATAAAAAAATCTTTATAAAAAACCATAGATAATTTCCTCATCATTTTGTAATATCACTAAGAATTTGGTGGAAATCATGAATTGAGTTCTTATGAACATTTCATAGTATATTAAACAGCATTGCAGAAAAATATATAAAATGCAAATTGGTTAAGAAGGATAATAACAAAAAATTACAAAAAGTAAGTTCAAGTGACTAAGACTACAAAAAGAATTAAAAAAAAAGTAAATTTGCATTATACGTAGTTAAAACTAAACTCGTACAAAATTTTAAAGGTGCATATTGAAGATATCTAAAATTGCTGCTTGTGCATTTATATTTTTTCCCTAGACTATTCTATGACAAATTATTTTTTATATTTTCTTTTACTTTAGATATAAATTTTTTCCAACAAATTGATTTTTCTTATATACTTATGTTCGAGAATGAAAAAAAAGGACCAACTTTACCTCTATAAATAGAACAACTTAAGGTCAAATGGTATATATATGTTAATAAACACAATAATTCTTCATAAAATAAATGAAAGGCCAAAGTCATAATCTTCAACAAAAACAAAAATCAAATGAAAATGGATTTTGACATAAAATGTAAGAAACAAAAAATAGTTCTACTTTAATAATAATAATTTTTCAAAACAACTGAATATTCTAACAAATATATATACTATACTACTTATAAAATTGAGTTCCTCTACGAGCTCTCTCATTACTTCATATCTTTTCCATGTCTCATTCCTTTGTTTTAATATGAAAAATAAATTATTATCTATATATATTTTATCTATTCTATTGTTATCATTATATATAAAAGAGAATATTTGGCTCTGTGTATTCTTATCTCTCGTTCAGTCTCGCCAATATACCCTTGGAAAAATCTATTCATTCACCAGAAATCACTTAATATACACCACTATTTTATAAAAAAAATCTATTACTAAATTACCCTTCTTATTAATTTTAGACCTTTTCTTATCACACAACAAATCAAAACATTAAAATCAATTATACAATGAAATCTATACTTTTTTGTGAAGAATTTAATGATCTTTTTACCATTAAACCTAAAATATTAGTTAAGACAGCTTTTACAACTAACTGCTCTAATTTTGAAGTATTTAATTTCTTTCTTAAAATTAGAGTTGATTTTATTGAATAAAGATTTTTTTAAATACTTTACAATACTAATGCAAAAAATCAAAGTTCATTTCATTGAATTTTAACTTTATTTAGTGTTAGCAATTTCTTATTTAGTGTAAATAAGTTTAAGTTTTAAAGAGGGAAGATGATGAATATGAAAACATGAATAATTTTGTCAAAATGATGGTATATGCAAAGTAAATTTTGATGTATACTAGTTCATTATATTTTTCGGTATATGCTATGAGATTATTGGTGTATGAATAGAATTAGCCAATACCCTTCTCTAATCAATTTAAGGGGAAATATTTCTTAGCCCCATAAAATTGAATATGCTCATTTAGAAGCGAATTTATTTCGACTATAAGATATAATTGTTTCTTATTCTATTCTTTTCATCTCCTCACTTCCTGAATTTATAGTTCTTGTATAATCCAAACGACCTTCTCATTCTCTTCTCAGCACCTTCAATACATGAAAAAAATCTTCTTTCCTCATACTTTTTCGTCTTCACTCTATTCTCCCTCCATTCACAATTTTTTTCCCTTCCATCTCCATTTATTATACAAAATTCACTTTTCAATGCTATGTGTATTCTTATTTCTCGTTCACTCTCACTCAAAATACTCTTCTTTAATCAATTGGATGGGAAAATATTTCTCTGTCCCATAAAATTAAATATGCTTAGAACCAAATCTATTTCCACTGTTACATAATTGTTTCTCATTCTATTCTTTTTATCTCCTCACTTCCTGAATTTATTATCCTTGTATGATCCAACTACATTTCATAATTTATTGAATTTATATATTGATCTCATTATATTTTTTAACATGATTATACTTTATTCCCCCTCATTTCACAATTTTTTTCCTCTTCCATCTCCATTTTTATATATAAATTACACTTTCCTCTTCCCTTTGATTTTTGTTTCAATTACAATTTATTTTATTTTTATTTCCATCTTCACTTTCTTCTCTAACCTCTCAACTAGGGATATTTTCTAAATAATTTATAAGATTTTTTTCTAATTAATTTCTTTATTATTCTCATAACTTTTTATCAACATGATTATGGTTTAACTAAATTCACCAGTAGTCCTTCAACTTTGTATTAACCTTAATTTTTTGTTCATGTTATGAAACATTTGTTTTTCTATCTATTGTTGTTTTTTCCCTAAATTTTTGTGTTCATATTTCCATTTTCCTCTGATTTTGTTTTGATTCCTTAATTTATTTTGTAAGGGTTTATTGAATTTATTAACACACATGCATTGTAGAATCTTTTGTTATTCTATAAAAATAAACCATAAATACTCAATTAACTTTTTCATAATAATTTTCCCTCTCTTTCCTTTCACCTAATTTTCTATCTCATCAAAACCTTTGTTTCTATCACATCTTTGAAACTCAATAATTTAAAAAAAATAGTTACATACTAATCTTGATCTTGATCTATGTTTCCATTAGCTCAATAGTCATCTCAATTAAGATTGAAAATACAAATCGATTAACCGAAAATCTCATGATGAATAAATTTTTAGTGGCATAGAATGAGAGGAATGTTTTATTTTCAAAATTAGAAGCAAAAGAAAGCAAGAAGGCAATTTTGTAAGTAGAGGCAATAATTTTCTACAATAAAATAGGAATAGAACCAATATTTCTCTCATTATATTATTTTTTCATATAATTTTCTTCATATCATTCGCTCCCATTATACAAAATACTTCTTCCTTTAGCAAATTTCTAATCAAATAGAGCTAAAGTTATCTTTATTTCATTCTTAAATGTATATATACAAGAAAATAAAGTTAGAAGAAAAACATTATTTGAAGTACTATGAAATGTTAATAAGCAACACACATTCATGGTAAAGTTGATATTTATTTTATTCTCAGACATAAGTATATAATATAATCAAGTTGGAAGAAAAACATTATATATGAAGTAAAGGAACATTCAAATAATAACTTCTCATAATGTATTCTGAGGAAAAGGATAAATGGATAAACATACTTTTGTTATACCTTTGGTGGACATCTTTGAAAAAAATTAAAAGTTAGTTTAATAAGTATTTCTTAAACTTATTATTTATTTTTAAATGCATCATGTAGTGTTTGCCAACCTAAACTTATTTTTTGCATAGTCTGACACTATCCTTTTTAACTAATCTTGGATTTTAGTATTATTTGGCCATGTGGTTTAATAGACTATGAAATGTTCATAAGAAGCATTCATGGTTATCACCAAAGTCTTGATCTCACAAAACAATAAGGTAACTATTCATGCTAATGTTGTTTAGATTTTTTTTCCGTTAAGAAATGTTTATAAATAGATAACTATAAACTAAAGATATAGTATTTGTATTGTGTATAAGTGAACTATTTTTATATATGAAGGATCATTTCAAATATTATTATCATGCACGAAATAAATGGAATTAATTGTTTTAAATTTAAATCGATTTGAATTCAAAGTAATTGGAGAATTAAACCATAATTCAATTTAACGAGATAATTACTTACATACCAACTCTCTTTTATGTTAATAAATTAAAAAATTAACTAGTGCGAACCCGTGGTGCTACGCACACGGTGTTTACAACATAATATATTTAGCATAATCTTATAGTAATATGGAAATGAGAATGCATGTTTATGAACTGAAAAAACACTAACGCCAACTACTAATTATTCCTTATTTGTTGAGCATTACATTATTGAGAATGTCTGTTAATTTAAATGATGCATAAGCTCAACATAGATTCATCTTATATAAAATATAAATTTAAATATGTGCACATTCAATGTGATAATTGTATTCCATATATGATAAAGAAATCATGTGACAAGCACCATTGTCCCAATGGTTAAGTGATTCGACTTTGGTGCGAGAGGTCACAAGTTCGAAACTTGCATAGCGTGATTCGAACATTTATTGATACATGATTTGTGGTTTGTTGTCCCAGTGACATGTTGTATCAAATTACTATTTTCAAAAAAAAATGATGCTAAAAGGAAATTAATGTTTCAAAGTCAATTTGAATAAACAATATTCTAACATTTGCAATAGTACGCTATTTTACACTATCCAAAACTAACCAAATTATTTAAGTATCTTGAAAAATTATATTTTTATTACATATAACTTGATAAATATACATAAACCATAAACATCCTATAGGGTATTTTTTTGAATACGTAGTTAAGTCGAACAATTTCATTCACTCTTAAGTGAGTACACCATTGAATAATACAAAATTTAGCATAATCCAAATAAAAATATTACATCACCATAAGAAAAATTACATGTAGGTACACATAAAATATATGGATGACACAATCTTGAATGTGACTATAAGATCAATGGTGGAAAAAAAATACAGTCGATGTGGCGAACTATTAGAATATCATGCAATTATACGCCATTATGAATGCTTATAAAAAAAATTGTTTTACATCTAACACCACTATTATATAATATTTATAACCCAATACCATTGTTATGCATGTAAAGACAAAAATTAAATAGTGTTTTGAAATATACTAAATATATAATGTTTTGTTTCATGCATAAAAAAATATGTCAAAAATATCATGTTGCTATAAAAGCATGTATTACCCGGGTAAGTTTGTTAAGAAAATTATCAATAAATATATTTGTTCACAATCCTTTTAGTTTTTTTTACCAACTTTGTTAAAGAAAAAGGAAACTATTCATTATAAATAGGTAATTAGATCCTAAGTTACTATTTCTCTTTGATACACATATTTATTACATCGACAAACCATTTGTTAAATCTACACAACACTTCATGTTGCATGTTCCCTAATACAGTAGAGTTATGCATCATATTAATTCCATAATTGATTAGCATTAAAGAGAATGAATATGTAATTAATTCTCTCATTAATTTGAATTAATGTTTATAGTTCGAATTCAAATTGATCAAAATTAAAAGCAATTAATTTAATTCATTTATTACTAAGTAATTATGTATGATATGACCATCCTACTTAAAATAGTTTATTGGAACCATTATGAATAATAGTGCTCTAATTTATAGTTATGCATATCCATAAAAAATTTAAAACTTCAAACAATTCAAAGTAATGTAACATAAAAATAAATTTCATTAAAAATCATTGATAATTACCTAATTATTGTGTAAGATTACCAAGACTTTGATGATAACCATGAATGTATGTTGCCTATGGACATTTTATAATCCATTAAAAGACATAGTGATCAATATTGGAAGCCTAAATTGATTAAGAAGGACAATGTTAGAATTTGGTAAAAAAGATGAAGCTTACAATAATTATGTGTGCAAAGAGCATTTTGGAAATAAATAAGTTGTCAAGACACGTATTTAACATTAAATTCTTAACAAATATTAAAGTTATATATCGAAGGAAGAACAAATGTGTTGTTTATACATTTGTACTTTTCCCAACAATAGAGTATGAAATTTATTATTTGAATATTATTTTACTTCAAATATAATATTTTCCTTCCAACTTGATTTTCTTATGTACTTATGTGTGAGAACGAAATAAAGATCAACTTAACCTATATTTGATTACATAGGAAAATTAAGGTTTTTTGTATATATGTATTAATGAACCAATAAGTCCATACAAAATAAAGGGAAGAACCCAAATTCCTAGTCTTCCTAATAAAAAGTAGAATATTGAAAGGGAATTTGATATAAAACAGAAGAAAGGATAATTAGTTCAAATTTACAGGTAGTAGATTTTTAAGAATTATAGAAGCTTTTAGTGTTGTAATACATTTGAAATGTTGCTAATAAAAGGGATAAAAACAATAATTGACTACTATTAATCTTGTATTTGATTAGCATTAAAAAGACTAAATGTGTAATTGATTTTCTCCTTAGATTGGATTATAGTCCAATTCTGAAATTACTTTTGATTCAAGTTGATCCAAATTAAAATTAATTAATTACTTTTATTTATTGTATGGTAGAAATATTTGATATGATCCTTCATAGTTGAAATTGTTCGTATATAACCATTATGAATAACTATATCTCTAATTTATAGCTATTTACAAAAATTACCAAACTGCATAAAGTTCAAAACATCTCATTATTGCATAAGGTCGCCAATTTTTGGATGTAACTATGAATGTGTTTTACATACAAACAATTCATAATCTATTAAATAACACAATAGATAAATATTAAAAGTCTATATTGGCCAAGAAGAACAATGTCAGAATTTATAAAAAAAAGGTTTAGATTGTCTAAAAATTCATAAAATATTTAAAGTAGGTAAATTTTCAAAAAATGTATTTAACAACAAACTTTTAACAAAATTTAGATTGTGTATTGGAAGCATAACAGAATTGATGCTTATACATTCATTCTTATCCCTATAATATAGTGTGAAATTTATTATATTAAATTTCTTACAGTAATATTATGCTTTTCTTCCAAATTAATTTTCTTATATGCATATGTTTGAGAATGAAACTCAACTTTACATTTATCTGGTTATAGGAAAAATTAAAGATTCTTTTAATTGCCAATGAATTCACTTCAAAATAAATGAGGTAAAGAGAACAAATTACCTCCCAATAGTAACTCCCATTATAAGGTATTACCTTATAAAGGAGGCTATTATTTGGTTCTTAACAAAAATATGATTGATATAAAATATGTGAAATAAGAAATAACTCAACATTACCTATAGTAGATTTTATAAAATAATAGAAACTTCTACTGTGGTTGTGAATTAATATGTCCAATAAAATCCAATAAAATAAATGAAAAAACCTAAATTCATAACTATATAAATCGAAACAAAAATAAGAGGAAAATAAAAATTTGGGACAAAAAATTAGAATCAATGATGTAAAATCATAAATTTATAATAAAATAAATAGTTCAGACTTGAAGTAAAAGAAAATACATAATAAAATATCTAACATTTAGATCGAGCTTTTTGATTTAATAAGCTAAAGTCTTCTGGCAACATTTATATAATTTATCCATAAGAATATATCCCTAAATCAAATGGTAGAAATACAACCACTGCATAATGTGAATAAAATAAAAAAACAATTAAGGTGAATACAAAACATGAAGGATATTGATATATTCAATCAAATTATAATTATGTTAAAAAATAATGAGATAAGTAAATAAACTATTTGGAAAAAATCTCAAAAAAAATTCTAATTCAAAATTTAATTTTTTATGTAAAACCGAAGACGGGGACTAAACACAATTGTGAAAGGTGAGAGAACAAAATGAAGATGGAGAAATTAAGTAAATAAGAAATTTTCTAGTATTAAGTGTGCTAAGAAGAGGAGACCTTAGTTGGATTAAATTAGAATGAATGGGTATGTGCATTTATTATGAAAAAATGTATTTATTACCATAAAAGTAATCAAATGTATATATTATGAAATAAATAATTTAAATTATAATAAGTTACACTGAATTGATCTCTCCCTTTGAACCAACCAACGTGGAACTGACGAAAAATAAACCTTATTATAAAAAAGAAGTTAAGACAAAGGTTTGATGAAAAGTCGAGTATAAAATTAAAAACTAGCAAATATAACCTAAACTGGCAAATAAAGAAGAAAAAATCTTGAGAAAATATTCAGTCACATACAATATCGGATCTACAACAAGGATAAGTAACATATGTATCTCATAATAGACCAAAATAATTCGAAAATACGCGTAAGCATGATTACCAAAATCTATATGAATCTTATCCCTAAAGAAAACGGTAGAAATACAACCACTACATAATATGAATAAAATAAAAAATAATTAAGATGAATACAAAAGATGAAGAACTATTGATGTATTCAATCAAATTGTAATCACATTAAAAAAATTATGAGATAAGGAAATAAACTATTTGGAAAGAACCTTAAATTTGTTTCTAATTTGAAACTGAACTTTTTTATGTGAAGATGGAGACGGAGAATAAACACAATTGTGAAAGAAGGGATAGCAAATTGAAGATGGAGAAATTAAGGAAATCAGAATTTTTCTGGTAATAAATATGCTAAGAAGCGGAAAAGATCTTAGTTGGATCAAATTAGAATGAATAGATAGAAGCATTTATTTGAAATAAATGTAAAAACCCGAGATTCCGCAATCATTTTGTTATCATCTTATGACGAGTGAATTGTTGGTTAATTGCTATTGGAAAAATTTATTATCATCATTAAACAACTATTGTCGCTAGCTATTGTTGATGGAGTTTTTAAATCAGTTGTAATCCGTTCAAAATTCACTAGCCCGATCCCTAATTACTTCGGCCCGATTCTTTGAGGAAAATGTAACCATGCCTCTTGTACAAATAAACCCATACCAGCCCATGCCCTAGACACGATGTTTCTCTGTCAAAACACGAAACCCCCTCTATCCCATTCATTCGAAAAACCCAAATCAAATCGAACGAGAGAAAATAAATGGCGGCATCTTCTTCGTCTTCGTTCCATCCGCTTCGCAAAAAAATTAGGGCTTCAAGCTTAGAGTCGCCACTTTCAGAGTTTGACGATCGTTCGTTTCGAGCTCTGCTCGGTTGCTCCTCCTTCGTCGAAAAATGGTGAGTGATTTTATTTCACTCACATCTGTTGTTCAAGCTTAGTATAGTGCTTTGGCAGTTGATTGGGTTCGTTGTTGATGATTCTCTGATTTTGTCGATCTCGTATGAGTTTGTTTTACTTGAATTGACGTGGTTGTTTCGCTCTTGTTCGACTTTGGCTATCCTTCGGCCACCTAACTTGGTTTATGCTTGAATTTGTCACTGATATAGCTCGGCCATTCGATTTTCTTTTGGATGTTTATGATGAATTCCGACCTTTTCCAATTTCGTATAATTCGTTGCTTGTTTACGGCTTTGTGATGATGGACTTGGTTTGAATTTCTTGGCTTTGAATTTCAGTGATGTTTGACTATGCTGTGACGCGATTTTCTCTTGACCATTTCACATGCGAATATATGTTGGAATTTCTTGACTTTGGTTTGTAATTCTCGCTGTACTCTGCCTTGTCTCACTGTCCAGATGCTCTTCACTGAGCATACTGTAGCGGGTCGTTGCATTTTGTTTACTAAAGCTTGTACTTGAGTCATGGTAGCATTAGCTTATTCACTGTGTTTTGCAGTCTTCATAGTACTAGAGATTGGTTCCTGTACATACTAGCTTGTTGATGCTGAAGTTAGTTTGTTGCTTCATACTAGCTTCAGTTCACTGTCCTGTACATGTCTGTAGTTTGATATTTTGATTTTGCTTATCCTTAAAAAAAAATAGTACGAGGTTGCAATAATTCTATGCACACTTTGATCCTCTTCATTCCAGTAGCATTGTGTTTGATTGGCGTTGCCTCGGTTTATAACCATGTATATGCTTCACTGCATCTTCATTTACCTATGGTACAGGTAGTGTATCGATTGTTTGCATACCATTTTCACTGTGTAGTCTTTCTCATCGATCACTTGAGCCTTTGTTTGCTATTCGAACTTAAATTGGGTTTTGTTGGTGTTGTTTTGATCGATTCTCTGACCTGTTGCATTCCATGGTCGCCAGTAGCATTACCTTGTATTCGAGTCTTATGTTTTTGCTGGGCTTGCACTGTCACCTGTTTCTGCCTATGTGTGCATATACACAAATATGTTTGTGTGTATGCATATATGGGTGGATTGACTCGATAAATCTAGTCCAAGTAATTGCAGTGCCTGATAGTCACTGTCTTGAATTAATTAGGTTAGTTTTGCAATTGCTTTCGGTATTAATTTCGAAGTTGCTTCGTACTTGTGACATACAGGTTGGCCACAATCCCCTTTTGAATTTATCTTGACTTTGTTCATGATTCTGTTTATTCCTGAGTACTTTCTTGACCTTCAGATTGATCTGATGCTTCATGTTGTATATTTACTTGCTGCCTGGTTATATGATTTCGCCATTGAATTCACTGTGACTTCGAACTTATCTTTTGTTTGCCGAGTTTATTGTTTCACCACTGAGCCTTATGATCTTCATACCATTCCTGTTGTTCATCACCTGTGATGTTGCTTGAACTTCTGTTGTTCATGATGTTGCATGTATCGTTGAGTCTCCATTTGAAATTACAGTCCTTATACATCACTGTTTCAGTTGCAGTTTCATTTTGCTGTTTCATTCGATTTGGACATGTATGTGCACTCGAGTATGTGCATACATGTACTTTCGTAGACTTTGATTATCCTATGGGATTTTAGACTCGAGCTTGCCTTAGTTTGAGTTTTGCTTCTGGAGTGCAAACACTTAACTGGGCTGCTTCAACATGTATATTGAGAACTGACACTCGACTGTTGTACTGGGTAGTTTTGTAGCACTTCCTACTGTCATGTTGGGGCATTTGCCACTGTTCGATTTTGTGGTCTGGTTTCACTTCATATGTTTGACATTTAGCAACTCTGCATTTTAAATAAGTATTTCCTGATCTTGAGTTTATTTTACAGTAGTGCTTCATTCCTTTGAGTTAGGTGTTCAGGCACTAGAACTACTCCCCAACTTTCTATTTGCCGTCTTATACGTTGGCACTTGACTTACAGTCTATCTTGTTCTAATGATGTATTCATTGTACATCCCTTGCTGCCTCTTTTACTGGATGCACTGTTTCATTCACTGTCGCAATCTTGCTCTAAAACATTTGTGGTGGCTTTAGTGTTGTATTGTTGAGATTTTGTCCTTGTTGGGTTTCATTGCATTGATTCTCTGACTTTTATTTGCAGTTTTCCCCCCGTTGGGAATTGTTCTCGAATTCACTTGAGTTGAATCCGGTACTTCGGGGTTTGACCTGGTGATCATTTGTGACTTTCACTGAGCTTTTGTGTATCTCCTGCGATAGTGGCGAGGCAGTACACGCGTGCGTGTACTGCAGCCCTATCAGATTGGACAGTTTTAAATTGATTTAGTCGATTTGATAAATTGTTTATTTATCTCTGTTGATGATTTAAATCTGCTGATTTTTGTTAAACACTGTTAAGTGTTATATTGATCGTTATTCGGTTTCTTTGTTTAAAGAATCGGATGGACGGGAATTATTATGACTGTCGTCTATTTAAATTATTACTGCCTATATGCACTAATAAACTGGTTTGAATTAGACTGACCTGGGTATTATTTTCTTTTGAATGTAATACTCGGGTCAGACCCGAGTTATTTCAGGTTGTAGATTTTCTTCTTTGAGTTGCTGTTCGGGATTTGAAGACTTTTCGCATCTTCTGAAGTTGTCATTGTCCTTTTGTAGTAGTCGTGTCATTGTATAGAACGATATGTATTCATGTATATTAGTCGATAATGTACGTGTGTATATAACTTCTAGAGTCGACAGTTGTAGTTGTATCGTATGTATTGTGTCAACTATGTATTAACTGTCATCAGTTATATATATATGAGACTTTTGTTTTTATCTGTGTTCCGCAATTATATTATCTGTGTTATTGTTATATCTAATGTCCTAAACTATTATGAACTATCGTGGTTTGTTTTATACTGATAATTGGGTGTGTCGATGGGAGTAAATAAATAATAGATGAAAAATAAAAAGTATATACCACTCCTATCGAGATAACCAATATTAGTGTAAGGCCAACTACGGATGGTCGCTCCTATCCAGCCTTATTCTTCGTAATAATAGACAGTATTTCTTTTAATACTCTTTGTTATTATGAGCATAGAGGTGGGGCGTCACAATAAATGTATTTATTACAATAAAAGTAAGCAAATATATGCATTATGAAATAAGTTATTTAAATTATAATAAGTTACAATGAATAACAATGGTCTTGCTATTTATGAGAATTCTCTACTGTTACATTTTATCTCTCCCTTCGAGCCAATTGGCATGGAATTAATGAAAAACCAACCCTGCTACAGAAAATAAGAAGTCAAGACAAAGGTTTGAATATGAAGTCGATAATAAAATAAAAAATTAGCAAATACAACCTAAACTAGAAATAAAGAAGAAAAAATCTTGGGAAAATATTCATCCATATACAATATTGGATAGTGTCTACGTTAAGAATAAGCATCATATATATCTCCTAATAGACCAAAACAATTAGTAATTATCGTGTAAACTTGATATTCAAAATTTATATGATTAACACAAAAATACAAAGTACTAATATAAAAATTGAAATAACACACAACTTATGAGTAATTAGTATTTATAGGCATCTGTTACCACCAAGATATATTTTTAGTATAACAATAGTTCAAATATAAATACATAATAGTTAAAGGTTATTAATATGAAAGAAATCGCAAAGTAATGATTTATATGAGTAGATGGTACGAAAGGAAACACAATCATGAACAAATCTAATAATAAATTTCAATACAAAATCATAAGATCACAAAAATCATGTCATAAATTAATAAAAAATTATTCGCTTGGTTTCATAAAAATTAAAAAGAGATTATAACAAAATTTGCAAATTTGAAAAAGTAACCTTAGATTTATAAATTAACTTTTCACAATTTAATAAAAGAACTAATTTCAAAATTGTATGAACTATTTTAAACATCTATTACGATTAAATCAGATAAAATAAATGGATAATAGATAAAAGTAGGTATAATGAAAAAAAAAGGTCAACAATCTGATTGTGCATATAATAGAGGATGATAAAAATTGTTAAACCGTAATATATTTCAATATAAAATTATCAATTTATAAAATTCATGCCATAATCCAAGAATAAATGGTTGGGCTATAAACGTATCATTTAAGTTATTTGTTTTTATGAAGATATTCACCTAATTACTCTTAAAGAGAGTGACCAAAATAAAATACACAAATTTGAAATAACAGAGAATCTTGGATTGATAAATATACCATCATCATTATTAAATAAGAATTTAAGAACAACAATCAAAAAGTTAAACAAAATCCAAAATAAATAAATTTGATAATTAGATCTTATCTTTAGGTGTTCTCTTTCACTTTATTATTCAATGTTGAAACATGAATATTAAGAGAATAAGGAATTTGATTATTGAAATGGCTTAGATTTGATAAGAGATATGAAATAAATGATTTTTAAGTTTGAGTAGAAGAAAAATAGGAGAAATAAACATGAGAAAATATAAAGACATAAATTGAGGAGTATAGAGGAAAAAGGAAATGGATGCATCATAATTACTTAAATGATAGAGAAGAATATATATATGAACTAAGAATACAAATAGGCACCAAATAAAATGGTTAGACTGAAAGTGGATCAGAATAATTTGAGGGGATTATTGCAAATTATTTACTTAAATCAAGGAGGGATAAGTATATGGCTTCATGGAATGAGAAATAAGAATACAAATAGTCACTTATTCTCTTTTATATATAATAGAATAGATATGTAATCAATTGATTCCATTTCAATATTTTCTTTTATCAATAATATTTCAAACCTACAAGGGAACATGTAACGTGAAGTATTAAATATATTTATCACAAAGAAGTATTAACATAGGAACTCACTATATATTCTTAACGAATAATTATCTTATTTTACAAGATTAGGAAAAAATTAAAAAAAATCAAGGAAATATATCTATAGATAATTTTCTTCAACAAACTTGCCAACTAGTACAAGGACAATGTTTTTTATTCTTTAAAAGCAACATCATATTTCTGACCTATTTCTTATGCTTGAAAGGAAATATTATATATTTAAAAAAACAATTATAATTTTTATTCTATAGGCGTAACAATTATATTAGGTTATAAATATTATATTGTGTCGATATTGGGTGTACAAGCACAAATATTACAAGCATTCATACTGAGTTATAATTACGTGATATTTTAATACTTTGTTTCATTGGCTATGTTTTCTTATGTCAGTTGGTCATATAGTTATCTTTAATGTGGTGACATCTAAAGTATTTTGATATATAGCCACAAGTAATTTTTCTCATGATGATATATTATATCGCTTTGAATTATTCTAAAATTTGTATTGCTTCGATTATTCTATTGATATGAATATTTGAAACGAAAGAAAACGTAATTTGGTTGTTCACAATGTCCTCGAGTAATAGTCCATCCGGTCTTTGCATTAAAGGTAAATGTGCAAAGATTAATTCCTAACGGCAGCATTATACGCATTAGGCATTGTAGTGGTTTCTATGACACTCACTCGGAAGTTTATATATTTTCTGGTTTGCCTAAGCAGCAAGAAGAAGAAAAATTATACAATGTTTATAATTTTCATATACTTCTTGCATCATGTTATGCTATATTTATTAGAAAATATAATGCTCCAAGCTATTGAAATATTTTTCTAGGATAGTTTCGAAAGGCGTACTGATGTAGATGTTGGAATATTTCTTTAAACCAAATTTAAATCGGTATTTTTCTGTGACCATGATTTATTTATGCTAGTTATGGAACTATTATCATATCGAACTTGTATATGTGAATTTTGAATTTATATTCTATAAAACATGAACTCATGTTGAATTTATTCTTCTCTTAAATTAATATGTATGCTCGGTAATGTAATTGTTACGAAGTAAGGAATAATTAGTACTTGTCATTATTGTTTTTTGTATAAATCCATGATTCTCTATAGAGATTTGCTCAGCTCAAGTCCTCTGTTCCCTTCTTGGTTGTCCCCATATGCCACATAGATCTCAACCACTCATTTTGTATCATCATCCATTCATCAAATATTGTAGGTCCCACTAATTCATTAATTCATTGTGATGGATGTCTAAGATTCCTTATGGCATATGAGGCATAAAGAATAAGGGGGTGGAGGAATTGAACTCATACTTTGTATGTACCATAAATAAATTATTTGGTGAACCCCGTGCGCGTAGCACGGGTACGTACTAGTAGAAGAATAGAAGGTATGTCAACAAATGAATAACATTACAATCAATACAATAGGTAAAGCATCTACATTTTGTTCATATGTCAATCACTATTGAATTTACAACCAAAAGAGCCATGATACAAGAGAAATAAATCAAATAAACAATATATAGTTGTAACCTTGAAGTAGACTTCTTTTCCTTCATTCTCTTTACCTGTAACTTTAGAAATACGTAGATACATATAATAAAATGGAAAATGTGATTAACTATATTTGGATTACGCCTTGTTCTGTACACCTTGACCTTAAGGGATCTGTGTACTATTGCATATGGAAAGATTGCCTATGTACTCATTTGGGATCGAATCCACTTAGCTATGTCCCTACTCTTCTCTTGCATCAGATACTTGTTAGCATATGGCATTGCACAATAATAGTGACCAAATAACCAATATAAGCACAAAGCGTCATATTTACTATGCCGCTACAATCAATCATCATAAATATGAGGTAACGACAATATTAGCAACACAAAACCATTAAACATCACAGAAATTTGACAATAATGAATGTTAACCCCAAACATAAAACAAATCAACAACAGCAAATATCATCATATGTGTACTAATAATCCATCATTTGTAACGCAATATCAATATCATAAATGCAAGTATAAATTCAACAAATGTATACTAACCATGCCATACTAGTAACACAAAATCAAACTCATTAAATGTGAACTAACCACCAGCATGATCAATAGAACAAAATCATAATAAACTACACAACGTCGGCGTAGTAATAATGGTAAAACATTGCATAACTCGTTCTATTGCGGTTCCATATCAACACAATAAACATATTTGATTGTTCCAACCAACAATTATCATGTATGTCATAACACTCCAAGATAGTATACCCACGCCTATTATTTCCATTTAAGTATAAAATCATCCTTTTATCATTTCTTATAAAAACACGTTTATTTATATTATCTCATTTTTTTTCTCGAAGTGATAATATACTTCAAAAATCCATCATTTCCAAAATATCACCTTAAATGTTATATAACATCGTCATTCAACAAAAAATAGTAATTTTCCTCCAATTACTTTCAAAAATAATAATATAATTACTTTATTTCAAAATGATAATATTTATTTACTTTAAATAATAATATTAATTCACTTTAAATATCTTTAAAACATCGTAATACTATTTACTAAAATAATAATAGTTATTGCAAAACTCTCACTCAAAACATACTGTTCGTGTTTTTCCCAAAAATAGCGACTTTTCCATGAAAAACCTTTTTTACTTCACTTTATCCTTTCAAACCAACATCTATAGTCAGGGCTGGTCCTATAAATTTTGATACCCAACGCCAGTTGTAAACTTGGTCCATTATCCAAGCACTAACGAAATTAATATTCGAAATTATTAGATTTGTTCATAAGTCAAAAACAAATATTTGAAAGCAACAAAATGAAATAATTATTTATAATTTTTTAATCTATAAACGATAGTTAATCATAATTATGTATATACATAATATGAAGAAGAAATTAAGTAAACAAACTTATTTGTCACCAAACACAGATTAATGCTAATGGTAATAATGTTGAATTCTAAACATGAAACCAATTATCAACTTCATTAAAATAAAAAATAAATATCCAACTTTAATTAATTTTAGAAAACCACAAGTTCATTATTGTTAATTCACTTCTTTCCAGTTCTACAATTCCAAATTGAAAAGTTGAAATCAAAATATCCACGGACTGAAATTCCTAAATTTAAAAAAATAAAACCCTAACCTAAAGTAGCCTTTAACATTTCTGGTTTTCTACTGCATGCAATGCGTTGTTGTATGCTGATCGCCTTTGAGATTGGCTTTTGTACAATACTATAATGTTGAAGCTGCCATGCTTCGAGCTTTCGAAGTTTGACCTATAGCTGTTTTTTTGGAAGCAGTCGAATTTGTTTTACGGCTAAAAGTTTACACGTAAATGATTGATGGCTCAGGAATTTTGCGGTCCAAAAGCCGCTGCTTTGAACGAAGGCCGGCCCTACCTATAGTCGATGCTAATATATATATATGAAACCTACCATCCATTTCCTGATTTTCAAAATAGTAACACAAATGTATTTCATGTGGTAGGCCGACCCAGAGTGATATTATCTATCATCTATTAATTGAGTAAGAAAATAGGAACAAATAAATGGTGAGGTGGACAAGTCGAGGAACTCCATTTCAAAATAACTCACCCTTCTAGACACAAGTTCTCTTTATTAACTTTGGACGTCTTAAGGCCCGAAAGTGAAGACAGACCCGTCTTCAAATAGTTGGAGTGTGAATTATCAAGTCCGGCCCATCCTTTTGACCTAATTATCCCAAATAAATTCATTCTAGCTAGCCTAGCTTTAATCAAAAATCCCTAATTCAAGCTAACAAAAAAATGAGCGGAACAAAGAAAGTGGTAGAAGCAGCAGCCAAGGCCACTCGATCCGCAATCAATTGGGATGGAATGGCCAAGGCTTTGATCTCAGATGAAGCTCGAAAAGAGTTTGCAATTCTTCGTCGAACTTACGATGAAATCAGTCATGAGCTTCAGAATAAGTTCAGTTTGGTACGTCATCTGCTTCGTCTTCTTTTTTCTCTTTATAGGTTGATTGGATCTGATTATATGGAATCTAAAAACTAGGGTTTCTATAGTACTAGCTGGAATTTTAGATTTGTGATATGTAATTTAGGTCGGTACATAGGGTATTAAGATAATAATGTATAGGGTTGTAAGTTAATAGCTAAATCGAGTACTAAGAAGCTTTTACTGGTTTTAATGAAATGTGATTTTTTTAAGTTTTGTTGAAATGGTAAATTATTAACCAAGTTGGCTTGAGATCTTTCTCGCCACTTTAGTTCAAACCATTAAAATTCTCTTGCTTTTCACAAAATCAATCTCTCTCTCTGCTGAAACTCAAATTTTAGTTTGACCCTCTTACGGATTTCTTGTTTCTATATAAAATCCATTTTTAGTCGTATTTTTTTGTGTTCATGTATACTCCTTTACTACACGGTTTTAGTATGTAAACTAAAAAAAATTGAAATCTTGTTGGTTATAAAATTTGGTGGCAGCGCTTAATGTTATGTATTTTATATAATATGACTTTAATTTGCAATTTACTTTGTTGTACTTTACAATCAAATATACACATATTTCGTTTGATACTAGACACCTTAATTAAAAATTTCAAGAATGAAGGAGACGGAGATTTGAGTATTGAAACCTTGATAAACTTACTAATTTAATAAATATTTATGTTTTCATTATGTTATCGGTGGAAAACTATATACTATGTTTCATCTGCCTTGATTCGCTGTTAAGCCATGTTTCTTATTTGACCCATGGAATTGTGTGCATGCTGACCTAGGAAGTTTCCGCACTTGAGGTCGATTCCTGAAAAGTAAAATGCATCAATTGATCTGAACCACTGAACTTCTTAATCTATATATGCAAAGCTGTAATATATTGGAATGAGATCATTTGCTCACAACGGGGATACTGAACAATGTGATCCAGAACATTTTATCATCTGTATTTCAGATAGAAATGCACTGAATTGTTGGAGAAGAGAATTGTAAATTTTATTGTCGACTACAATTACATTGTTCAGTGTACTTAAACTCAGCTGATGATATCAATCCTAAAATTTTATGCATGGGATAGTAGTAGTACTTGCCTGCCTTGATTGATATAGCAGCAGCCTCCTCTGGTGTTTTGGTGTAGTGTTGGTTATTGTATAGAACTTTAATTAAATCACAATCAGTAACTATGTACCTGTAATTGTGAGTATTCAATAAAGAAAATTAAGATGAAAACTCAATATGAGTAACTCATTGCTATCTTTTATGTTTGACCCAGTTGCTCACTTCGCATAGAACAAATCATTTGAACGACGAGCCATGCATCTCTTAAGTTTATTCCCTATTCCATTCATTCTTTTATATATATGGACACTCAGTTTTTAAGTATATCTATTGTGCAGTCTAATTGTTGATAAATGATGAGAAAAATATGGAATACTGAAGAAGTAAATTACCCATTAAGTTTTCCGTCTCCTCTGATAGTCCCAGCTACTAAATCAGGATCAGCACATGTTGGTTTTCCATTGACTTTATTATAAGAACACATCACACTTGCAATGTTTCCTTCGATCATGCAATTATTAAATGGCAGTTGAAATGTGTCATCCATGTCCTGCTTTGTTACCTATTCAATAAAACAATAAGGACTTCAAAAATGCATTTAGTACATATATAACATTACATATTAAGTTCAAAAATTTCCTCTACTCTCAATATCATTTCATCCTTGAGCATTTTTTTAGATGGAAATATGCTTACTTAGATGGTAATAATACTAATCACCAAACAAGACATTCAACTGGTAATCTCTTAAGCACGGAGCTTCCTTTATCTGCATACGACTGTAATGTCAATTTGTCAAGTATAACCTAGAGAAACAAGAATTTACTAACTGCTATGTTTGTCAGATTATAAGACTTTACATATCATATGATTTCCTCATAAAACATTGACTCCAGAATTAGAACATAAGTTAGCTAACACTTTATTTCTTCATATGTGCACTGACAATAATATAGTATGTCAGTATTATATATGTACACCCTTACAATAGGATCAAATGTGTCCCTCTGAACACCCTTCCAGTTATCAACATCATAACCAGTGTAATGTTTGTAGCACGACAGAAATATTTCCCTTTTCTTAGTGCTTTAAGTTGTTAGTTTTGCTCTTGTCTAATTTTCCATAATGATTCAGGAGCCCGAACCCATTGACTGGGAGTATTATAGGAAAGGACTTGGCTCTCGTGTGGTCGACATGTACAAAGAAGCGCATGAAAGTATGTTTTCTTCTTCCTAATTATGTGTTTGTGCATGTTCTTTGCCACAATGTTTTCATATATAAACTATGAAAAACAGTTCATCATTTTTTATAGTAATTGGTAGAAGTGTTTATTCGTATTTGATTTGCATCACATAAACTTATGCTCAAAGACGGCAGGTTTTTTTTTCCTGTATGAATAAATGGTTTGTTAAAAGTCGCATGATAGATTCACCTTTGAATCTGGGGGTAATGCTGTCCCTTTTCTTATTGAATGGAATGCTAATGTATGCTTAGTCCACTATGCATACATTTACACTTGTTGGGTAATTATATTGAATATCGATCGACAAGCTGAAACCTTTTATTTAACCAGATGCATAGAAAGTAGAAATATCGGAAATCAATGAACAGGAAAGGAAAATTGCAGTAATCAATGTATTGGTTAGGTGAAAACCTCTATTATCAATGTGTTAACATGTTCCCAAATGGAAGCACATTAACACATGCCTTAAATATGCAACAAAGTGCTGAAAATACCTTGTTCTCAAAAGGAAAATAATTCATATATATATATTTCATCTTATTTCAGTGAGGTATGAGTTTTATTTTTTCTTAAATGTTTATTAAATCACTTTGTTACATGTAAATTTTCTCATATCGTTCATCTAAATTTACTGTGAGAAATGGAATTCATCTACATTTCTTGTCAAACCCATTAACATTGAAGAACGCTTTCTATCATTTATCCATGTCAGTAGTTGAATAAGTAGTTCCAAAATACTAAAAAGTTTGTTTTTTCTGGCTATTGTTAATTTTTGTTTTATAAATCTTATATTTCACGGAGTTTTTGTTTTGAATTTACTAATTTTACAGAAAGCCATTTGAGTTCAAACTGTCATCTGAGCAAAAGGCCTTTTTCCTATTGAATCATACTGTTAGAAGGGTTAGGGAATACATTTAACTTGACTAGGGACGAGAAAGAAAAAAGCGAATAACAAGGTCATCTCAGTTAACTGCCTACATCGTAGTAACCTCTCTCTTATATCTGCAACACTTCGAATGCCTTGCAGTTATGTTCCAATAGATTGACAATAGCCTTAACCTCTCTTGCTTTCTCTTCAAACATTCTTGTCAATGATGTTATGCAAGATTTTTGCATTTGGGGGTATTCGTTTTTTGAAATAATAGTTGTCAGAGGTGGCACTTAAAACTGAAATTTGGGAACTCAAACTGATCCAACAAGATCAGAACCCAACCTATCCAATGGGTCTTTGATCGAGTGTGGATGATGAAATTTATCTTATGGATTTGGTTGAAATCGACTCAACTCGAAAGATACGACGGAATAACATAAATTTATGTTTTTATCAGTGTTGTTACCTTGCCGGACCAAACCAAACCTCGGATTGAGTTGGGTTTGGATTTTTTTTTAATGCATAGTTTACTCAACTAATTCCGATTAGACTCAAAATCCGTTGGGTTAGATCCAGATCTGACTTTATGGGTCTAACTAAATAATTAACTAACTAACTTATTATTGCCGATTAATTAATTAATTATAGTGGAAACTAAACACTCATATATTCAAACTTATCCCACTTCCGTCCTCTCTCAAAGCAAATTTCACAAAACACTCATATACTTTTTTCAGTGAAAATTTGCAATTTTTAGTGCAACTATTTGCAGTTTCTTCTGCAGATATTTTTCAAGTGGGTTTCATTAAATCTGTTTTTGGGATTTAAATCTTATAACAGGGCGTCTGACAAAACTTCCCTTAATATTTATTCTTCTTTTCCATTGTAGACTTCTGATGTTACTCTAAATGCTTCTTTTCGCAGGCATCAAGATTCCAAAATATGTTGACAAAGTGACACCTGCATTTAAACCCAAGTTTGATGCTTTGGTGAGAGACTTTCATCAAATTTCACAGTTCCGCAAGTCATATAGTATTGATTATTTTAATTCTGCAGTTTTGAACCAAATTTGTTAATGTAATTTTCATTTTTCACTATGTGCAGTTAGCTGAACTGAAAGAGGCAGAACAACAATCTCTCAAAGAGTCAGAAAGGCTGGAAAAAGAGATTGAAGAAGTTAGAGAAATGAAGGTTGAAGTCGCGATTAAATAAAAACACCCCAGTTTTATTTTCTATTTATGATCTCATTTTATACTATTTTATGCAGAACAAGATCAGCACAATGACTGCTGATGAGTACTTTGAGAAGCACCCTGAGCTGAGAAAGCGGTTTGACGATGAAATTAGAAACGATAACTGGGGTTACTAAACTTGCAGTTTAGAAATCTCCAATTTCCATTTGTTCAAATAAACTATTTGACTCCTTGCTACCTTTTCTTTATGTTATTTCTCTGTCTGGTTTATTGTTGTCAACTGCATTTGTCTGTATGAATAAATGTCTTTATACTGCATTCAAAACTGAGCGAATTGTAGAATTTCATGATTTTGAATTTTCCTTCGTGGAGGGGAGAGATATATATGAATATTTTTGGTGAATCAGGCGTGAGTTTATTTCTACGTTTTTTCTACGGTCAGAGTAGTGTTTCAGATTCCTGTAACAAGTGAAATGTTTATTTTATTTTTAGTGAGTTTTAGAGCCCTTCTTAACTTTTTTAATTTTCCTTGATACGGTTTCAAATATTTCTGTAGAAAATGCACTTCTGAACAAATTCAATTTTCTCAAACCTTTCCCCAAAAGAAGGAAAAGGGGGAAAAAAACGTGGAATGCCTTTTTTCCTCGGTATTGTGTACATTTGCTGGGAAATAAAAACATCTGTATAGAATATACAAATGTACTGGTTTTATTAATATTGAGCTAAGAAAATTGATTTGAGATATTCATGTAGAATAAAATAAATAATATCAGGAAGATTTAAGGAGAGTTATTGAAGAAGAATTTCTTTTTTGTGTTGTCCCTTGTTTTTTTAGCTTCGGAACTATGATATGCAAAACCTACATATTGACAAGTTTGACCAAAAGCATTAGATTTATTGGGAACGAATTCTTTAGTCTCTCTCCTAAGCTAACTGCATTGTAGCAATTAGCCCAAGCAACTCCGAAGCTTTGAGAAAATGCACCTTCAACGGTTTGATCAAATCAAACCTCACTTCTATAGTGAGCAAAAATAAACTTACCCTTCTTGGTCTCAAAAGAAATGGTACCTCACATCTATTTGCTAACTACTATCGTGCATTACCGAATTCCTTGAAAGCTCATTGGTTGAGTTGTTATCATGTTTGACATAATTGCAGCCTTCGTCAAAATGCCCTCCTCCAACACCCTTTTTATCTAGATGGGTTGACATGAATACTAGGTCTATCAACGGATTGGGTTTAGTCCGAGTTGCTAAAATCTAGACCCTAACCCAATTACTATAATCGTAATCTCGTCCGATTCAAGCCCAATGGGTATTTCCAACCCATTACACGTACTCGCTCCGTCGGGTATTAGAGTATAAGATCGAATAATCGATCAGAAATAGTGACGCTATATCCATATTTCAAATCATATCTTTACAAAAAACAATCATGAACAAAGTCTACAGAATTATTGGACATAACGATGAAATCGGTAAAAATACCGAGTCCATACAAATAATCAAAATAGTATTAAAAAACAAAATATACACACTTATCTTATATTATGTACAATTATTCAAGTCTAGTCTAATAGCACTGGAAAATGATGAACTGTAGCTGATCCTGACAATAACCGGGTTGTGTCTCATTACGGACAAATAGTGAAAGCTAAACACGCACCTGAATTTACAGTGTAGGTTAGGTCGATTGAATATGTGTAGGTCTGTCAATGATACAGACACTAGCTCAAATCCAACCACTAACTCTTAAACACTGTTGCTTAAGTGACGTGTTTGTCTTTGTATTTTTTTCTACGATAAACGATCCTCTCGATTAGTGATTAAGAAGTTATGTATGGTTGGTGTTAGAGTGGTTGAGGGATAGGAGTTAGGGTTTCACTTTGGTTGAGAAATTTTTGAATATATGTTCCTCTTACTACTCATTACAGGATTGTTATCTGTTGTGGCTCATAATAAAATTATTCCTTTACGATTCATGATATAGTTATTGTTACAACTCATGATAACAATGTTGTTGCTAGGCCTATAATGGTCGGATACACATACAAACAACACCATATCCACGTCTATATCCAATGATATTTCCAGATATCAGATATTCATGGATACCAAATGGATATTGAATTTTTATCCATCTGCACACAATTAGTAGATCTAAAAACAAAAATAGAAAATTTTGGCTCAACATAAAAATGTTTCAATACCAATGCTTATATAATTTCAAGAAATAAACTAATATGAAGAAATTAATTAATTTGAGAAGGGAATAAACACACACATAATATATATTATTGCTTTAATAAAATGTAAATATCAGTCATTATATGTAGTAAAATACACATAACATAACCTATTATCTTGATAAAAGCCGAGAGGATCTTTTTCAGATGCGAATGTCGTCGTATTCACATATGTATCCATTTTTCCAGATTTTATTTATTTTTGAGTATTGTTTGATTTTAACATTTTGGGGTATCCATTGGCAGGCCTAGTAGTTGTGGTTCTCCCTCCTCCACTTGTTTCATTGGTTCTACATGTCCGACCATTGCTGTCTTTGTTTTCACTTTCTATTTTTGCTATTTTTGAGCACGTGTCATTGAGGGTCGTCAAGAAGTTTAGCTTATATTTGTTTTGATTGGGGTTGGTAAAGTCCATATATTCTAAGAATTTTATGTAAAGTTTATTAGGTTGATGCTTCGTTTTCATGTCTTTTGGTTCTAAAAGTTCAAATCGCACTCACTTCTTATACCTTTTAGACCTTAATAACATCATGAATTCCATTGACATATAAACAAAGGAAACATTCAAAAATACATACATATGCATGTATATATATCTAAAGACGAACGTATAAATTTAATACAGTGTATGTGGAAGATCAAACTCTGCTTTTCAAGTGCATATTTAATATTAAAAAATCTATTAAAGAGATAAATGTTAGGATTATATATTTATGTATGTATGTGTGTATGTATGTATGCTATTATATATATATATATATATATATATATATATATATATATCATCATCATCATATAGCAATTTTTTCAAAATATTGATGACAAAAATTACTTTTGGTTAATATTAGCAATAAACGTGATTCTCTATGAGCAAAATGTTTGGAAACCATAAAACAAGCATTCTTCATTTTGCCTTATAATAAGTCATGTAATGAAATTTGAATCATGTTAATCTGAAAACACATATATCAATTTTTTAGTTTTGTAAAATTACTCAATTATTATTATGCTCTATAATAATATAATTAAACTTTTTTTACAAATAAATGGAATTCAAACAATCAACTTAAAATTTTAAACCAATAAAGCAACTTTTGAGGAAAATACATATGATTTTATTTCTTAAAATAATGTAATAAAGTTAATCATCACTTTCTATGATGGTTATGTTTTGAGAAAGCACAACTAGTATGAAAAACAATACAGTAAAAAAAAGATGAACTCATCATCTCAATTTAACATTATCATGTATAAAATGTTTAACACTATATATATTTAGCTGTTAAAACACAAAAACCAAATTAGATAAAAATACCTAACCATAATTTTGTAAACCAATAAACAATCAAAATGATATAGTCACTTCAAATATGACATACGAATACATGGTCCAAACAATTACATTAGTGTGCTGTAGATAAAGAACTCAAACAAGCAAACTCAGCAAAGAAAAATTAATTATATCATCTTCTTTTAATGAATATTTAATTTAGTAGAGAAAAAGAAGTGATAAAGTTTTTTTAATTGGTTGTATAAGTTAATAAAAAATTGAGTGAGGACGCCGTCATATACATACATACACACATATACATACATACATACATGTATGTGTGTGTGTGTGGTGGTGGGGGGGGGGCTCTCTCCATATGGCAATGTATACATCCAAGAAGTGGAGTATGAATCTATACCTCTTATACCTCATAGATGTGGGGAGTGTAAGTGTTTTGGGCATATAAACTTACAATGTAATAATAATCATATTAAGCCTAAGCAAGTATGGGTTGAAAGACCAAAGCAACCACAAATGTTTCAACTAGTACTACCACTGTGGTAACCCTAGAGAATGAGAGTATTAGTAGTACTAGACCAACCTCCTCCAAAAATGATGCAGCTACAAAAAAATTATACACAAAATGCTGCCATGACTACCCCAGTCCCACCCTATGTACAAGATACTACTAAAATTAGTGCAGAGGAATCTACAGCAAAGATAGAAGCAGTTCATCTATCTCGGAATTTACAAGAGAATAATCTAAGCCGGGAAAATCATAAACATACACATTTTGAACAGGCAATTCAGGATAATCTGGATACAGATGAAGAGGTGCTCCCTGCAATAATGAAGGAAGTTCATAAGTTGGATATTCAGATAGAATCTTCTGATGAAGAGGATGGTGATATTGATATTATTAAGTACACAGAAGTTAATATAGAATATGAAAAATTATTTGCTAATTAGTGAAGCTGGTAAAACAACTACGGTAGTTTTAGCTCCGATTACTAGGAGTAGAGCTACTAAATCTTAATGTCCATCCTTTGTTGGAACGTTAGAGGCCTAAATGGTGATACTAGAAAATTAGACCTCTACAATCTTAGGACTAAATTTAAGCCTACATTATTAGCAATCCTGAAAAATAAATTCTCAGAAGACAATATAGAGTTTTTTAAGTGTCAACTAGGTAAGCAATGGGATATTATTCATAACAGTTCTAGAGTGGTGAAAGATAGATTATGGTCTTATGGGATAGTAATGTGTGATCAGTAACAATCATCAATGTGGATGAACAGCAAATAACTGTTCATATGGTAAATGTAGGGGGATTATAAATTATTGTTTCTTTTTTTTATGCTAACAATTTGACCTTTGAAAGGAGTAAACTTTGGCAGAAACTAACTGATAACTCAAAAATTATACACAAATCTTGGTTGGTAGCTGGTGATTTTAATTGGAACGACCCTAATTTTGACTAATATTATTTAGGACATTTAATTAGATAAATTAAATGAAATAATGTAAATGGTTACGGGATTGAGATTTGAATAATATAAGGTAGTCGTGCCTAATTAATCTATAAGCCAAAGAGTAATAAAATGAAATAGGTAAGAGGATTAGGATAAGGGCAAAATAGGAAAAATAGGAATAAGTTATATTCTTATACACTAAACCCTCATTCCAGTTTCATTTAATCATTCACAAACAAAAATTAAACTTAAGATTGGCCGGCCACCATTAGAAGAAGATAAGGGGAAGATAAGCAAGAATCAAAGGAAGAAGCTTAATCAAATTAATTCAAGAGCAAATCTCAAACTCCTTAACAAAAAGCTAAGGTGAATAATAGTTCTTACATCTCATTTTTATTGTTTCGATTTCTAGATAAGTTCCGAATATATTTTGCAAATAAAATTCCATGTTTTGATTGTTTAAATGAATATATACGCTTGTTGATGGTCTATGTTGTTTCACGTATACTTTATGATAATTTTTGATTTGAAAAACTTATTAAATAACATTCAAATGGCTTGCGTTTTTGATACAAGGTCAGAAATATTATTTTAGAGATGAGTTTCAAGTTTCAAAATTTTCTGAGATTTTGTGGATTTATTATGAATTTTCTAGTAAAGAAAATGGTTAAATTGGGTTTAAATTAATTTCGGTTATTATATGTTAGCTTTGGGTCCGAAATTTAAATATGTTATGGGAGTTTTTGAAGAATTTTTCTAAGTATTTTATTAAGGATATAAAATTATTTAAGGTATGAGACTTAAATGTTTTATATACTTTTAAAAGGAGAAGGGGCTAATTTGCTAAATGTTTTTAATTTGTTAATTACTGAATTCGGCAGCACTTTTAGAAAAAGATTTTGTAAAACTATTGGCAACCAATCATATGTTGACAAACAAGGCAAGTTAGTTGAAAAGAAATTACTTTAAAAGGTTTATAACCAGTTTTGCAAGAAACTACTGCTTTGCCACTTATAGCAGCTACCTTTCGACCTTATATTGCCGCTTCCAACTAGGTCTAAACCAATACACATGGTATCAATGCCTTGGTATGTAGTGGATTGGAGATAGGCGGAAGGTATAGAGTCGAAACATGCTTTCGAAAGGGTAGAAGTAGCTCTTTTAAAATTAGAATTATTTTGGTTACAAATAATGCTTTCGAAGGAATTAGCTTTCGACTTGGTTGAATATGCCTTTGTTTTAGAAAAAAAGGCTTTCAAAAGAGGTTGCTGCCTTTTTTTCAAATAAAACTTTCGAAGAGGTCGAAACCCCTACCGCCACATTCAACGTTTCAAATCAATGCTTTCGAAAGGATGCTTTCGCCTTTAAACTTGTAAGGCGTTTCTCCATGCTTTCAAAAACATCCACTCTCTTTTATTAGGGATATTGCTTTCGAAAGCTATGCTTTTGCCCCAGTTGTTTTAAGACCCTTAGATATATTGAAAGTTAAACTCGAAGGTTTTGAAAGGAATGGTTTTAAATGTTTTGAAGCAAAGTTCCACAAACTTTTACTTAAACCCAGTATTTTCGAAAGGTTTGATTTATGTAAAGGATTTTAGTGCTTTCGAAAGGTATATAATAAAGGTTTCGAAGGGGTGATTCCCCAATGTTTTCATAAGGTTTACTTTTAGTATTTAAATGGAAGATTTCTAATGCTTTCGAAAGGCAAGATTGAAGTGTTTTGAAAAGAGGATGTCTAAGGTTTTATAAAACTTTCGAAGGGATTCCTTTAATGATTTCGAAAGGATACTTTCAATGGTTCCGAAAGGTCTATTTTAAAAAGGTTTCGAATGATATGTTTTGGCCTTTCGGCCTAGTGTTTCTAGGTAAAGTAGTTAACTTATCTCGAAAGTGGTACTTTCAATGGATTCGAAAGGGATTATTTAAAGTTTTTAAACAAGGGTTTCGAAGGTTATCATCAACATTGTTTTGTGTAAAGCATATATCATGGCAAAGATATTTGAGTTAAGCAAAAAGCATATTTTCCTTGTTTAAGTATGATTTAAAGGGTTAAATCAATTTGAAAGAAATGTTTTCAAGAAAAATTTGATGGGGTAGTTAACCCTATGTAAATGACTCAGATATTAGAATACCAGATGGGACTGATAGAGTTCGGGGTATGCCCTAGGGGCAATTATGTAATTTGTTACATATATCTAACTCGTTGACAATTCTTGTTTGAAATAAAATGTATTTTCTTCCTATTATATACTTGATATAATGTGATTATATTAATTAATTAACTTAATTAAAAGTATATTTAATATAAAAATCCATAAATGGTATATTTTGTGATAGTAGTTACAAAGTGCTATAATCATGAGTAATTTATCACAACGAAACAAATATATCATTTTAAATGTTCTTAGTCAAGATGCATCGAGACTGGATATCGATGTATCCGTTGAGACTGAAGTACGTAACGCTCTCCAAATGTTGGGCGGTGTATTACTCATGACTGCTGGAGGGCACCTAGGGGTTGCGTACTAATAGTTATTGGATAATTATGGAACGACTCACTCGATAGTTTTCTGTTGGTTAATATAACTAAGGTCAAACAGAAAATATCGATGTGCCTAATTTACACAGTTCTCTCGACTTGAGAATATTGTGGATCTTTAATATGAAAACTCCGCTTTGATTATAGCCAAATCATGGCATGGCGTCCATCGAGTGACTATAGTTGGGTCGAGTGAAACTATTGGAAGTGAAGCACTATTCAAGAGAGGATTCGTCTCCATAGTTATATGCGGTTAGTATCATAGTCAACTCAAAGTCAAAGTCTCTGGTCAGAGCATTTCGGTTAATAATAATTGTTATTATTGAACCAAGGACTTTGTATTTGGACTATAAAGTTGAATGTGGATGAGGTTGGAATTTTGTCCATTACCAAATTCCATAAGTACAAAGTGATATAGTTTTGACGAAGAGAATTGATGTAAACAAATGTCACAACCGGGTAACGCGTATTAAACTAAAATTGGATTTTACCGAAAATGAGTAAGCGATAAATTTGGCCATAATGTCACACCACTTGCTAAGTGACGTGTGAACGTTAACATTCGAATAGTTCGGTGTTAATTGCTGACCAAATTTACATCGAAGAGTTACACAACTGAAAATATTTATTCCCTTAAGACCGAATGATTTAATTAGTTTATAATTGTTATAAATAAATTAAATTAACTAATATTTATGAAATATTAATTATAAAATTTGAATATGGTTTGAGAAATAAAAATTGTTATATATTTATAATAGTTATAAATGTACCAATCGATATACGATATCGATAAGCGATTAAATTAGATTTAATTGCATAGCATTTTGGCTTGGGCTTAAATGGGTTTAAAGCCCATCATTAGGGCTGAAAATTCTGATTTTGACAAGTTATTGGAGGCGGCTAAAACTTAGGATTAGACCTAGAGATGGATGACTAAGATTAAGAGAGAATAGGTAATGAGATTGTCCTAATATCTCTTATACAAGGCTATATATATGGATTTCTAAACTCTGAATAAAAAATAACTTTTAGCTGCCATAAATATCAAGTTTGCTAGCCGAAATTAATCCCCATATCAGTTCTAAGAATTTCAAATTAATTCAAGTTAAGTAAAAGACTATTTCATAGAAAAGGTCGATGATTCCAAACTTGCAATCTGACGGATCGAGCATAACTAGAGAAGAGAATTCATTGATTCAAGTGAACTTAAAGGCATCATCAATTGGTATTTTATTTATATATTACAGTAATCATATCATATTTTATGATTTAATATTGATTAATCCAAAATCTGTATATATATTAGTGTTGTATATCTAGTTAGGTGAGATTTTCGTAGGTATATGTAGTTGTCACAAATTAGTTTGGTTATGTGCATGGTTATATTATTATGTGTTATAAATTATGTATAAAAAAAATCTAATTTGCTGTAAAAATTAAAAATTTTCATTATTAATTATTTTATGTATATTTATATATTAATTTAAATATAGACTAATGTATATTTTAAATATATAATTACATATATGTATATTTATAATGTATAAACAGCTTAGAATTTTTCCTTACACCTATTTATACATAATATGAATTATCAAATTCGAAAATAAATTTTTTTTATATATAAATAATTTTAAATTATCTTTTATTGATTATTTGAATAGTTTATTATATCTAAAATAATTTTTGCACTGAAAATTCGAGTTTATATTTGTTAAAATTACTACATCTATGCAGTAACTCATGGAAAGATTTTTAGAAGTTTTTGTTAATATTTAATATTTTTAATAATTAAATCACTTCGGTTGAATATTTCTTTTATTTATTAAAAATAATATTTTATTTCAAAAAATCATGAAAAAAAATTTGAACCTGTATTTCATGATCCTAAATTTTCGTAAATTTTAAAATTTGATTTTTAATATTTATTACTTATATTTTTAATTATTATGATGAAAACTATTTATTATATATGTATATAATAATGATAAAATTATCATTTTATGTTTGTTATGCTAATTTCAATCTAGAAATAATTTTAAAAAATATATATATATATTATATTTTAAGTATTTGAATTTAATTAATTATTCATATATGTACATTTTATTTAATCTTATATATATAATTTTAATTATATATATATATATATTTATGTATGTATTTATAATTTTATATGTTTAATTATGTATATAGATTTATACAAATGTTTTAAATTGTATATATATATATATATTTAATTTTGAGACTTTTAGTTATAAAATATGTTTTAAATATATGTATACGTATTTATATAAATATACTTTGTATTATAGATTTATGCACATATTTAAACAATATATAATACATATGAAATGAGCTAATGTGTCCATTGCGATGTAAATCCCAACATCTACATACGGGCATGTTATACCTTTCACGGATTATTATGTTACACATGCACACACATATGTATATGTATATGATACATGTATATATATAAATTAAATCATTCAAATTAACTTTACATTACAAAATACTTAAATTTAAATAAAATACATAATTTTATTTAAAATAAATTTAGAATTGTTCTAAATGAATTAGACTTCATAGACCCAATAGAGACCCAATAAGATAAAAAAAAATTGAAATACATCCACCGCTATCGCTGCAGGCTAGCCCAGTTCCAACAATGGTATCGGAGCCCAATAGCCTATGTGGTCCAAATTAGTCATATTAGGGCTAACTAATTAAGCTTGCCCATTTAGTACGGTGTCTAGAAAGGTAATGTCTAGGATTGGAATTGGGTAATCAAGTACCCTGTCCTACCTGGTTACAGGCCTGGCTCGAAAGGTGAAGTGAGCCCAAAGGTTACTCCTAATTGAAAAGGCCCAACTTAATTTGGGCCTTGGGCTAATTTTCAAAATCGTTTTGAAAATTAATGTTGATTTTAAATATAATAGCTAAATTTAAAATAAAACATGTTTATTATAAAAATTATAATACTACATAAGTTTTCAAAATGTTTGAAAGGATAATGATATTTTCAAAATGTTTGAAAATATTTATATAATAATTTTAAATTTTAAATTTATTAATAAGATTAATAAAACAAATTAATTAATACATATATGCATGTATTATATACGTTGACATATGTTATGTTATTTTAAAATGTTTAAGATAACATAAGTATACATGTATGTATACAAGATTAATTTTGAAACTAATAGATTTTAATAAAAAAATTTAATTGAATAAATTGATTAAAGGTTGATTTTTTAAATAAAATACACATATATATGATATATATGTGTTACAATATAAAGGTTATAGTATACACTATAAATGTTATAGTAGATATGTCCAATATAAAAGTTATATTGGAATACTAATTTAAAATTAATTAAAGAGTTAATTGATTAAAATTAATTAGATAAGATTTAATTAATGATATATTATACGTAAGACTATTATATGAGTAATATGAAATATACAAGTTATATAACAATAAAACTTATATAATATGTGTATAAACTAAATGTGGAGCATTAAGTAAACCCAAATAAACTTGATAAATAAATACATATGTTAATGTACATAAACCATGATTTCTGATGTGTTTGACACTTGAATCACTATGGTATTTTATAAGAAATATATTATTCTATAAGTCGTATCACTCAATATATATATATATATTGAAGATTATGAATCTTCAATATAATGTTGTTCTCTAATATATATATATATATTCATAAATTACTTACATACTCTTTAGTTGTTGAGCAAACTCAAGCTAGGGATGTTATGCGTAGTATTATTAATATATTGAACATATGAGGTAAGATAACTATATGTATTTGTTGAGCAAACTCAAGGTACATATACTATACTTAGGCCATCATGATATGGTAGGTATGAGTGAATAATCTCTTACGATTTGTTGAACAAACTCAAGGTCGAAATGAGATTAGAACAAGGAAAAATGGGTTAGGAGTTCTATGTGATACAACCGATAAGGAGTTATCCATCGTTTGTGGGGCTATGATTTGTTGAGCAAACTCAAGGTCAGAATACCAAAACAAACGAGTCCTAACACCCACTAGTGAAGTTGTAAGACTTCTATGTTTCATCTTAGAGTTTGGAGAAACATAAAAGATTAGTGGGAGCATTATTAGAAAAATGAAATGGTAACATTTAAGCTTTCTAATATTGTAAGAACATATGCTATATGATGTTATAATTATCTACAATGGTAAATTTGTGCATTTAATATGATTGATAAAACGTTTGTCAATTAACATATATAAGCAAACTGAATTGAAAGTTGACAAATAGAAATATAATATATACTTACTAATAATTCTAATTGCATGTTATATAATGTTTCAATACCCATGCAAGTGCCTAATTTCAACTACTTAATACATTCGTAAGTTGGTCACTTATATGTTTATTTGGTTTAGACTGTGTATTGCATTTTATGAGTTTTTGAATTCTAAATGCAATTCAAGACTGTGGATATTTGATTCATGTACTTTCACATATAAATGTTATATGGTGAACAGTCATAGTTTATGGGGTACAATATTTCGATGAAGTTAGTTCATTCGAAGTAAGCCAATAAATAGTATTTTAAGATCATGTATTCAACTTGAATGATTTCAAAAGGATCATATTGTGTTAATGTAACACAAGACCATAAACTACGAGATACATTTAAGAACTCGATCATTGAAATGTCATCTTGATCGGTTTACATAAAGTGCAACATATTTGATGTCTTAAATGTAAAGAATAATCGAATGCGCTTTTGTAAAAGGTATGTTATGATATTGTAGTAAGGTTTTCTTTTAAATAGTTTGACCATTTGGAAGAAAAACGAATGTATAAGAATAGATGTAATTTAAGGTAAAGTTGGAATGAAGAGAATGAATAGTCACTTCTGCTTTATAGAGAAACATTGGAAACAAGAATTGTAATACTAATTGATACTTAATATTGGAATATGAAATATGATTTTTATTCCGAAATGTATTTTCATATAGAAAATTGTTTTCTATAATATTTATTTCTTTGAGTTCAAGATATTTGATCAAAGAACTCTCCAATGTAAACTAGTTGCAGCATATGAAATAAGTAAACAATATTAACAATATTAAGTGAATGGTGGACTTCTAAATTTAGTACGCTATTATAGTAATGGCGGAAATAGTGGGAGCATGCCATATAGTACCTAATGATTGCATCAAATTACGAAAATTGTTTTCGTAAAATGTACCGAACATTATTTGTGAAATAATGTTTATTTTTGGTATTGATTGAAAAATAGATATAACTATATTTCAATATGAGTATTATGAATATTCATTATGAAATAGAACTATATTATGGAATTTATTTTCATAGTAAAAGTGATGCAACAAAATTACATATGTACCTAATATTATTTACAGTTGTTTTGGAATTATAGACTAAGCCGTAGTTTTGAGAAATAATTTTACTATATGATTATGAATCATATGATATAGGTTAATAATATCTCAAACAATTAATGGCTATGCACCCATTCAGTGGGAGCATCATAAGAGTTGATGAACTTTTTGAATTAACACATATTGATGTATGCAATCACAAGTCTATTAATACCAAAAGGGTTCCACATACTTTGTTGTATTCATCGATGATTTATTACCAACATGAACATGTGTATTAGATACACATGTAGTAAGTTTATGATAAAATCATAGAATATAAAAGAAAAGTAAATGAAATAACATGCAATAGAATAAAATGATTTGATTTGGTCGAATAAGTGAGTATATTGGAAAAAGTTCCAAATGTACCTAAAAATGAATATAGTTTCAATCTCAAAAGTCACTCCTCCATGTGATGCATAATGATGCATCGATAAGGAGTAATCAGACATTGTTGGACAATTTACGATTAATTGTGAGTGAAATTGAGTTTATTTCTTTCTATAAGGTCACGTACTTAAGATTAGTACACAAGGTTGATATTATTTTATCTAAATATCAGTTTACAAAATCATACAAGATAAGGGTTTGTAAGAAATCCCAACATATCCTAGGCTAAGGAGTTGGCATGTTGTGCGAGTCGAAAGATTGCACGTAATAATTGTTCATGAGGGATCTTGTATGGATTTCCAGAAGTTTTTGGAAAGGTCTGTCATCAAATGACATATTTATGTTTTGAACATAATTTTTGTAAACTAAAATCAGTTTTATAAATAAAAAGGTTCATAAAGCGTTTATGAATCCCTATTCTATTTACACTTAGAAACAATTGTTGTTTCAAGATATATCAACTTCATTGTGAAGGAATTTATTTGAGAAATTTTTGGTAGTTAAATGGATTTGAATCCGATCCATAGATAGAACTGATTATATGAGATGAAGTGAAATTAACTAACCTAAATGAACACATAGCATTATAATGTCTAATAAGTTTTCTCGTACATCGAAGAGAAATTATGATTTTCTTATTAATGTCGAAAATATACATTACCCTCGATTGTTCAATTAAACCATTAAGATTGTTGACTCTATATGGTATGATGCGCAAATCTGAAAGAATTCCATGTACGCTATCAAAATATGATTTTGGTGGTCGTAACCAAAGAGGTGTGATCCATCGGCCGAGATTGTGTCTTTATTGGAAAGACTAATGTGGTTGGAATTAAATGAGCAATGTTGATAAGAATAATATCGAAAATTTCAATTATTGAAATTAGCATAACAGATTCGGTATTCAACATGCTCAATTTAATTCAGATTTACTCACAAAATTATTGCTCGATAAAACTTAGTGTTTGGTACTTATGTATTGAAATAGAAAATTCTAAATAATGATTTAGAGTAAGCCGTTGACACATATTAACCAAAAATGCCTCAAAGTTAGTGGGAGAGATATTGGGTTTGTGAGTCTTTGGATATGATCCAAGAAATGAAACGAATGTATCATTTTATAAGCATCAAGATTGAATAAGTATTTTGATAGAAATATCAATTAGTTTGATTTTCAATCAAAGTGCAGAGGAAGCGTGTGTTCATAAGGAAGAACGTTAAAAGGTACATTGATATTTCTAAACTATAAGTTAACAAGACGTTGTTGATTTTAACAATATGCTTGTATTAAAATCAACTTTAGTTGTTTTAATACTCAATTTTGGATTGTAAATGATGTCTTTTATGGTGAGTATAAAAGATATAGGGATTGTCCCAAACCGATATACAAGACCACCCTATTAAACGAGAAACATGTAAGTTGGATTCCTTATGCATTAGCAATAGGAATTATCATACAGGTTATGTTGTGTATGATATTGTATTTTGTTTATGTATTTGATACATGGAGAAAATATAAATTCAAACTGATATCACTAAATGGTTGTTTGAGGTGTTCTTGCGTATTTATGACATACTAGAGAATTGTTTATAGAAACAACAAACTCATTATGATGGAACGTTTGGACACAAACTTTTATAAGTGATATTGAGTATAACATGTCAATGATAAAATTCAAGTTAAAATCTTTAATTTGAAAATGTTTCAAAATAAGAGTGATTGTGGTCGATTCAATGAAATGTTGAGAACATTAACTTGAATAGCGCTACAATAAACCAATGTATATAGATATAAATGCACAAATTTATAATTGAGCCAAAGGTGATTCCAGTGTTGAGAATCTCATAATATTGTTATAAGATAACAATGTCATGAAATTTGTCATGATAGAACTTAAAGCTCACTAGAAGTCGAAAGACATACTTCGAATCGTTCCACGTGATAAAGGCAGTTTATCAGTGTCAGAGAGAGTTAATCGACAAAGTAGATAATTAAAACATAATAGCATAACCATTCACTAAGGGACCGACCAAATTAGTTTTGAAAAAACTTATTGGAGAAGTTGGAATTAGATTCCATAATTGACCCCAAGTGCAAGTGGGAGATTGATAGAGTTAGGGGTATGCCCTAGGGGCAATTATGTAATTTGTTACATATATCTAACTCATTGACCAATCTTGTTCGAAATAAAAGGTATTTTCTTCCTATTATATTGTTGATATGATGTGATTATATTAATTAATTAACTTAATTAAAAGTATATTTAATAGAAAAATCCATAAACGGTATATTTTGTAATAGTAGTTACAAAGTGTTGTAACCATGAGTAATTTATCACAACGAAACAAATATACCATTTTAAATGTTCTTAGTCAAGATGCATCGAGACTTGATATCGATGTATCCATTGAGACTGGAGTACGTAACGCTCTCCAAATGTTGGGTAGTGTATTACCCACGACTGTTGGGGGCACCTAGGGGTTACGTACTAATAGTTATTGGATAACTATGGAACGACTCACTCGATAGTTTTATGTTGGTTAATATAACTAAGGTCAAACAGAAAATATCGATGTGTCTGATTTACACAGTTCTCTCGACTTGAGAATACTGTGGATCTTCAATATGAAAAATTCGCTTTGATTATAGCCAAATCATGGCATGGCGTCCATCGAGTGACTATAGTTGGGTCGAGTGGAAGTATTGGAAGTGAAGCACTATTCAAGAGAGGATTCGTCTCCTTAGTTATATGCGGTTAGTATCACAGTCAACTCAAAGTCAAAGTCTCTGGCAAGAGTATTTCGGTAAATAATAATTGTTATTATTGAACCAAGGACTTTGTATTTGGATTATAAAGTTGAATGTGGATGAGGTTGGAATTTTGACTATTACCAAATTCCATAAGTCCAAAGTGATATAGTTTTGACGAAGAGAATTGGTGTAAACAAATGTCACAACCGGGTAACACTTATCAAACTATAATTGGATTTTTCCAAAAATGAGTAAGCGATAAATTTGTCCATAATGTCACACCACTTGCTAAGTGACGTGTGAACGTTAACATTCGAATAGTTCGATGTGAATTGCTGACCAAATTTACACCGAAGAGTTACCAACTGAAATGATGAATTCCCTTAAGACCGAATGATTTAATTAGTTTATAATTGTTATAAATAAATTAAATTAATTAATATTTATGAAATATTAATTATAAAATTTGAATATGGTTTGAGAAATAAAAATTGTTATATATTTAATCACTAGTACAAAAAGTGCATATTACTTCGCCTCATTTGCATCGGTTGAAGTAAAAACTGATGCAAATATAACTATTTGCATCAGTTCTATCTTAATAACCGATGCAATTTGTACGTGGAAAGCAATAGGTAGTAAAAAAATCAAATTTGCATCAGTTCTCACCAATAACCGATGCAAATAGTTTTAGTCGCATCGGTTTTAAAGTCAACCGATGCAACTACATGTTGATGGCAATATGAAATTTAGGTTGGAAATAATGAAAAATTAGCTCCAAAGTTTACTTTGGACAATTGTACTCCTTCGTCCTCAATAGCCCACTCCGAAAAAACAATAATAATAATAATACCATGCCCTCCCCTTCTTTTCATTTTCAAAATCGAAGGAAAGAAGAAAAAATTAAAACGAAGCTTTTTCATCATCATTGCTTCTGCTGTAAACTCGAAATCGAAGTTAACCCCTGTAATTTTTCATCATCATTGCTTCCGCAGCTATCGATTCCTAAAAAGAAGAAGATAACAAGGTGATTCCAGAAACATTTTCTGGTTTCTCTTCTTCTGTCGCAGAGGCGGATTCTCCAGAGGCGGTACAAGTACAAATTACGGTTGCTGAAGCAGAAATTTTGAAGGCGGAAGACGTATTTGCTGTCGTCATGGTATTATTCTTATACTGCTTACAACTTTCTTCATTTCCTTTTCCGATTTTAGTTTCCCTTTCCACTGGTTTTCTGTAAAACAATAATTATAATTAATTGATGACTAAGAGAAGAGGATGTGGATTGTGGTGGTTATTGGCAGAAGTGGATGATTTTAGAGGTGAAGCAACAGTGAGGAGGAGAGTTGCAGTGAGGTCATTGTATTGATTTCTGGTGATTGTTGAAGAGGAGGGGATGAAGGACGTCCTCGGCAACAGCGAAGAGGAAGATGATGGACTGATGGACTATGAAGATATCTTGAGGATGATGGAGACGGGAAGGAGCGAAGGCAACGAGGAGGATGACTTGAGAAAGGCATTTGAAATGTTCGAGCTCGAGAAAGGGAGTGGCTGCATTACTCCAAGTGGATTGCAGCAGGTTTTGAACAGGTTGGGAGAGGTAAGGAGTTATGAAGAGTGCGTTTTGATGATCAGTGCTTATGATCAGTGCTTATAGGCTGAGTCCAGGGTGAATGGCAAGTCAGAGCAGGTAAATTCTAAACAAGAGATGATGGAGATTAAAAGATAGTTTTTCGTTTTTACTTTCGATTTTACTAGCACAGCCAGAAATCAAGATATCAACACTATACAACTGTACGTTTCTTTAGAATTTTTACTTTGAAATTGCTGAATACAACTCACAGGCTCTTTATTTATTTTATATTATTTTGTTGATATAATTTTTTTAATGTTGTACGTTGTTTGTACATTTTAGCTCACTCAAGCTAACACCATCTCATATTGTAAACTATATTTGTGAAAATATAGTTGCTAGTTATTTTTGTGTTTCATTTTCTTCTAGTTATAAACAGTTAAATTTTATTTAATTTTCTTAAGATTGCTTTGAAGAAAGTTCTCAGAATATTTTTAGTTATCAATCTACACATTAGTTGACAAACTGTTACACCGCCACTGATTCAATCGATGGTATTTAACTGGTTTTGTGTATTTATGTTATTCAATCCATTATTAAATTTCTATAGTTAAACTCTCTGTTTTACCCTTTGTAGTTTACTTATGTGACGGTATAATGTGAACTCCTTCCTTCAATGGTGAACTTCCAGTCCTGACTTCTTGTTACAACACTCAAAGTAAGTACATACATCTAATATTCAGAAGTATTTACTTTTTATTTAATAATTATGAATTAGGTATTGTTGTCAAAAAGATTTGTTAATTAATGCAGTTCAATTTTATAGTTGACGGGGATATGCTTTTACTGGTTGACATTGTTGTTTTTCTTTTCGGTTTCTGTACTTAATTTTGTTTGAAAATGTTCAAGATTTTCAGTTGTTTGTGAAGGGTAATTATACAAAACAGAACGGGTGAAGCATATTATTATGTTAATATATGAATCAAGCATGGTTTGCATCTTAGCTCAGAGTTTATATTGTCCCGCCTTGGTTGAAAGTTCAACATGTTTGTATTTTTATTTGTTGTACCTTTTATAGTGTTAATTTAGTTTTGGAGGAAAAGAAGGTCTACAATTGAGTGCTGTCAGAGGTCAATTGGACAATAGTAGTGTAAGCTAAGCTGAAACCTTGCACATTATTGTAAAGTTGCTTAGCATAACTTAATGTGCTGCTGGTTTGATGTGCAGATCGCAGATTGTTAAGCTGGCCATGTTCTGTACTGGTGGTTCTTGATCGGCTGTAACAACATAAGCAGAACTGAATTTATAATGTTATCTCATCAAGCAGCTCAATACTTGTAACATCAAGCACCGAGCAGTGAGAAGCCATACAAGTATGTGCATATATTCTACTTTTCATTTTCTTCACTGCAATTAATAAATATATGTATTGTTTGTAAACTGTTAATTTCTGTCTATTTTATTTTATCCAATACTATACTAGATAAACTTTCAAAAGATGATAAATCTATAAGATCATTTAGGGACGCACTAACTAAACTAAAAAACAGCATCCAAAGATTCATTCTCGATTCCGATGCAGCTTACAACCAGTTGTTTGCTAGTGTTTAACAAGTCAGGCTATGTTTGACTAAATAGAAAATGCTAATTCAGTTTTTTGTCGAGTAAAAGAAAAATGGAGTATCAAGGACAAACATTCATTAAGTATATTACACTGTAACATCTGAACAAGTTTACCTAAAAATTGATAAGTATAGAAATAGAATGCAATTTTATGATACATACATTGCTATAACTCTAAGATGAAAACTAATTTGTTGTAGTAAATATATAATTGTTTGGCGCAATTGAGTCAAAATACCAATTAACCCATTTCCGGTATTCCAATAATTTTGTCGATGAACCCTCTATTACATTTGATCATTTCATCCGATGGCATTGTAATAATATGTAAAATTAAATTAGTAAACAGATAAGCGATAAGTGTATAAGGTAACGTAAAATTCATATTACAGTCAGATGATATTAGTGATTACAGCTTCACATTAATAGTTTTGCTTATAGAAAGTTGGGAACCAATTTGAAATTTCCGAGCCATCTAAATATGATTACTACTTTATTGCCAACCTAAACCTTTTGGAGTAAATCAACTTTCTTTTCAAGTAATCTACATCAGTTATTAAGCTCGATTGTCAATTTATCCTTTTTGCATTGAAGCTAACTTATAAATTTGACAGTGAAGAGACTCGAGTAGTATTGACAAGTGCCGCATTTGTTCACTTGAAAGAATCAGATTTCTCTAAGCACATGCGTAATGTTGTTCCTGCAAGTCGAACAATCCTGCTTTCTGGCCCAATAGGTAAATAAATTAAAGAAAGAAGCAAAATATGATTAGGATAGACTTTGTCCTAAGTTGCTGGAAACTTTTCTTGCTTTTTGATCTTAAGCAAGTAGCACCATGTGCTTCAACTTATGACACTTTCTCTTCCTGGTTACTTTTCCTTGGTTGTTTCAAGTTCTCGTCATTACGAATTAGTATTTCTCTCCCTACCAAAGTAAGATGTAAATACAATTTGCTCACATTAAGTGAAACATTTATTACTCTTTATTTCACTCCTTTATCATATCACACTTTCTTTTTGTGTCAAAATTTTAAGGAGTCAACAGATTATACTTTATGAGATTCGTCTTTGTTCTAAATTTTGGATTCCAGATTTAAAAATACTTGACTTCCTGCAATTTTGAAGTGTTCCCAAATCATACATTAAATTATATTCATATCGTCTTCTGGACCATTTTGTTACTGAAGAAATCTGAATGGAAATCTGACATAATCAAAGTTGCATGTGCTCTGTTTGATTTTGGATGAAAAGCAGGACAATTTTGTCCAGGTAAGAGACATTCTTTTGAATTAGATCTTAGTTATGAGCACATGTATAATTTAATGCAGTCTTATATATGGTAATTTTTTTTTGTATGTTCATTTGTATTTTAGGGTGATTATCAAGGCTGCTGTTTTCTCATGTGTTTCAGGATGAGTTCCTGAAGTGATTGATAAGGTAAAAATCAACAATAACAAGCTTCTTTCTTTCTTTGCAGTAAGTTGCAGAGCAAATAAAATAACTTAAGAGTCTGACATCATAAATATACCCACAATGGAAAGTCATACTTGTGTTTCAAAAATTAATTTTCCTTGTAAAAAGATGATTCTACAGATAATGTTGTAACTGAACCGACGAAACAATTAAACTTTACTGGTTGCTAACTGTTCCGTAATTTTAATTTTATCTCAGGTTATATTCTCAGACTATGAGGCTGCAAGTTACAAGCAGTTAATGCCTTCCATAAGGCCAAGCAAAGCTGTCCAGGAGGAGGCAAGTCTTTTTTGCAGAAGGTTTACTAGAGACGGAAGTGAATTAATTTTGAAAACGAGTTTTGACATTTAAGGGTCATTTTGCTCTTCAGTCAATGGCTTCTGCCATATGTTTCTATGACTTTATTTTATTTTGAAAATATACTTGGTATTGGTGTATTTTGAATTCAATTGACCACTGTATCAGGTGCGGTTATGTGAACTAGAATACAGCTAGCCAGTACCTGTGAATTCAGTTAACCATGTACCAGCCGTTGCTAAGTTAAATAAAATGAACTTTTTACTTGTTAATCGGTACACAGAGCAACAATCATTGCTGTTGTCATTGAATAAAATGTGCAATTAACCAAGAATAATCTTTTTTTTATTTTTTGTGTTTTTTTTCTTTTATATATATATATATATATAAAGATTATCAATAATATATATATAGTCTATTTGAGTACTGTAATAATGGTTTCTGAGGGATTAGTTTGCATCGGTTGTTATAAAAAACCGATGCAATAGAGAGATTAGTTTGCATCGGTTTTCAACAACAACCGATGCAACAAGGACCTTTTTGCATCGGTTTCAGAACTGATGCAAAAGTGTTAAGCCTATTGCATCGGTTGCATATGCATCGGTTGTTGAACTGATGCAATAGGGGGGTAAACAACCGATGCAAATGGCCTGTTTTGTAGTAGTGAATAATAGTTATAAATGTACCAATACGATATCGATAAGCAATTAAATTAGATTTAATTGCATAGCATTTTGGCTTGGGCTTAAATGAGTTTAAAGCCCATCATTAGGGCTGTAAATTTCGGTTTTGACAAGTTATTGGAGGCGGCTAAAACTTAGGATTAGACCTAGAGATGAATGGCTAAGATAAAGAGAGAATATGTAATGAGATTGTCCTAACATCTCTCTTGTACAAGGCTATATATATGGATCTCTAAACCATTAATCAAAAATAACTTTTGGCTGCCATAATTATCAAGTTTGCTGGCCAAAATTAATCAGTTCAAGTTAAGTAAAAGTACTATTTGATAGAAAAGGTCGATGATTCCAGACTTGCAATCTGACGGATCGAGCATAACTATAGAAGGGAATTCATTGATTCAAGTGGACTCAAAGACATCATCAATTAGTATTTTATTTATATATTACAGTAATCATATCATATTTTATGATTTAATATTGATTAATCCCAAATCTGTATATATATTAATGCTGTATATCTAGTTAGATGAGATTTTCATAGTTATATGTAGTTGTCACAAATTAGTTTGGTTATGTACATGGTTATATTATTATATGTTATAATTTATGTATAAACAAATCTAATTTGCTGTAAAAATTAAATTTTGTCATTATTAATTATTTTATGTATATTTATATATTAATTTAAATATAGACTAATGTATATTTTAAACATATAATTACATATATGTATATTTATAATGTATACACAGCTTAGAATTTTCCTTACACCTATTTATATATAATATGAATTATCAAATTCGAAAATAATTTTTTTATATATATAAATAATTTTAAATTATCTTTTATTGATTATTTGAATAGTTTATTATATCTAAAATAATTATTGCACTGAAAATTCGAGTTTATATTTGTTAAAATTACTACGTCTATGCAGTAACTCATGGAAAGATTTTTAGAAGTTTTTGTTAATATTTAATATTTTTAATAATTAAATCACTTCGGTTGAATATTTCTTTTATTTATTAAAAATAATATTTTATTTCAAAAAATCATGGAAAAAATTTTGAACCTATATTTTATGATCCTAAATTTTCGTAAATCTTAAAATTTGATTTTTTAATATTTATTACTAATATTTTTAATTATTATGATCAAAACTATTTATTATATATATATATAATAATGATAAAATTATAAAATTATTATTTTATGTTTGTTATGCTAATTTCGATCTAGAAATAATTTAAAAATATATATATATATATATTATATTATAAGTATTTGAATGTATTTAATTATTTATATATATATACATTTTATTTAACCTTATATATATATAATTTTAATTATATATATATATATGTATTTATAATTTTATATGTTTAATTATGTATATATATTTATACAAATGTTTTAAATTATATATATATATATATATTTTTGTACCAAAATTGGGCACAACACTCTTCGGAAGTTTTTGAAGAGATAAAATGAAGAATTAAAATGGAAAAAGAGGATTATCTAACAAAAACTCCAAATTTCAGATATGACAATAATTAAAATGCAAGGAGACACAAGAATTTAGAATGGTTCGGCGTATTGCCTACGTCCACTATGAAGTAGTTTGCTTTATTGATCTTTCTTTGATGTTTACAATTGATTTCAGCAAGTTACAATGAATAACAATGATTTGCAGCAGTGAAATTCGTTGGTAGCAGCGGCAATGGAGTTTAGATCTAGATCCAGCAAAGTCTGGGCGTTGGAGATCTCAAAGAAGAAGAAGAACCCCTTTTCTGTTGACTTTGGGGGTCTATTTATAGGTGTAGGAGGCTGATATTTCGCTTAGATCTTGGGAGACCCTCTCTGGCACGTGACCAGGCCCGCGCGCCCAAGCTTGTGAAGTTTCGATCCGATCCGTGCTCGATACGAACGGATTTCGTATCGATCAAGATTTCATCCAATGGAGTCGAAATTTGGCGTGGACATTCTCTAGCATGCACATAGTCTTCTGTGAAAATTTCATAGCACTTGGACTTGTAGATTAGGAGATATGATCGATACAAAATGGGATTCCCAGTTGGCTGTTTCGTTCGACTCGCTCTTATTCGACTCGCTTTCGTTCGACTCGGTGACGTGGTGCTTGAATCTCTGCATCACTCCGCCTTTGATGCTGTTTTGATCGAGTCGTTCCAGGACTTTCGCGTATCGATGGTAGTAACCTTTGTTCGCATCGATAAAAGATGTGCAGCTTGCATCGATGGAGGTAGAAGTCTTCGGATAGATGCGAAGCGGAGCGGGTCGAAATGCGGCTCTCCGATGGAGTCGAACTAGATGGAGTCGAACAATGGTTCTGCGAAGGAGTCGAACGATGGTTCTGCGAAGGAGTCGAACTAGATGGAGTCGAACAACGGTTTTCTGAAGGGTGCAGAGCGAGTCGAACAGTGGTTCGGAGATGGAGTCGAAGTGGAGCGAGTCGAAGTAGGCACTTCTGATGGAGGCAAAGCGGGTTGAACTGAGCGAGTCGAAGTTGGCTTCCCTGATGGATTCGAACTGAGCGATTCGAACGGTGGTTGGTTTTCATCCAATTTTTGTATCATTCATAACTTGAGCATACGAGCTCGGATTGACTCGAGATTTGGAACGTTGACTCTCATAGCCTTGCTTGTCGTGCCATATCAATTTTAGCTCGATCCGGAGTCGGACAAAATTTGCCGATAACCATAGTGACCCTACGTATAACCGATCTCTGGGATGGACCGTCATTGGTTTACTAGTCAATTTCTTGGTGTCACGGCCTTGCCAAAAGGCGGGATAACATTTGCCCTCAAAAGTACGTCTTGTGGAAACATGATGTGCTTTGAAATGCTGCAATCTTCATTCTGAATAGTTATCGTCTTTCCGATGAAAGCTGTAACCTTCGACTGTTTTTCTTGATAATGTAAACTGTTGACTGTCAACTGCTGTACCCTGTATTGTTGCAACTGATTGTTGTATGCTAGTGACTAGCCGTTTGTTGTTGTTATTGTTATCAGACGAGTTTTTAATTCCTGTAAATCTGGAATATCGAGTATTAGTCCGACATGCATGCATATATGTTAATTCTGACTCTCGTTGACGTTTGTACGTTCACGAGTCATTGTCAGTTTATTTTATATTGAATTCCATATCGATTTTCTCTTGAACCGACGTGAAATTTGTTGTAACAACGTTCAATGGCTGTTTTTTGAATGTTCCTTCGTAACGATCCTCTCCTGGATCAATGTGAAGGGTTGAAACATCGAAGACGATTTTCATTGAATTTAGGGATGCGAAATGAGCATTTCGAATCGATATAGACGGAGTCGCTGGATATGAACAAGCAATTCTTATCGATGGAGTTGGCCTCTGGAAGCAGTGATTCGATGGATTCGACCTGCATAGGAGATGGAGTCGAAATGCACAGGAGACGAAGTCGAAATGCACAGGAGACGGAGTCGAAGGTGACAGATTCGAACTGTGGTTTCGCATCGATGTAGACTCGAGTTCGTGGAGTCGAACAGCTGGTTCGAATTGATGCGGAGGCGACACGTTGTAACCGGTTGTGTTTACTGGAATGCGTATCGTTTTTTCATTTTACCTTTGAATCCATATAAATATCATGGACTTAGCCGTTTTTTCACTTTTTACCTTTTATTTTCCTGCCTCACTTTCGTATCGCTCCCGAGCCTCTCAAGAGAAAAAAGAAGAAACCATTCTTGCCTTCGAACTGATCCAGATCCTCAATCACTCGAACTAACTGCCAAATCTAGGTAATCCACTAAGCGAATCCAACGTGTAAATGATGAGACTCAACCTTTAACACCAAATCAACCAGAGTCATGATCGATCGAAGATTCCTTGGTCTCTTCTTCGTGTCAATCTGGAGTAGGGGCTTCGATTATGATGAGACGGAGGCCTTCGTATCAATCGATGGCTGAGCTTTGCGTCGAATCAAGTGCTTTGAATACGTGGATTGATACGAAGGGTTGCGTCTCATCGATTCGAAATGATAGCCTTGGATCGAGTCGAAGTGGATGGCTTTTGATTGATTCGAAGCGGCCTCCCTGGATCGAGTCGAAATGGAGGCTTTGAATCGATTCACAGTGGCTACCTTAGACCGATTCGAAGTAGGGGCCTTGGACCGAGTTGAACTGTGCAACCCTGGGACCGATACGAACGTGTCGCTAAGCGATCGATTCGAACTAGAACCTGAACGAGCGATTCGAACTTGAACCTTTGATGATTGACAATGAACCTAACTTCGATGATACTGAAAAAACCTTGTGCATCTGAACATCTAACTCCGATAAGCTTCATTTTTGGCATAATTAGACTTAACCTTTGGACTGCATATTTGATTTCCCTTCGAAGCTCGTCGATGGAACCGCAACTCTGACAAAATTTTAACAAACTTTAACTTGAACTGATCGCTAATAACTGGATGGCACGGTTGTGACGGTCAGCGATGACGGTCCTTCCGATCGAATTCCGAAGACTAGTCGTTTACATGCTTTTTTCGATTCTATAGAACTTCTTAACCGATATACAGTACTGCACAACACACTCACACACTTTTCACTGGGGGATGCACGAGCGTTATTGTCTATTTAACAATGATTTTTCATAAGCTAGCTAGCCATGGAACCTTCAACTTCTCAACAGCAGGAACTCCCGAGTTCAATTCCTTCAACCATCGAAATACCGGTTATTGAAGCCGAAGTTATAGACCCAGCTCCGGATGAGCGTCTAGTGGCTTGGTTTATTTGTAGTCCACAAGATTCTGTGCCGTCGGGTATCTCTGAAGATATGCTAGGACGGATTTGTTTAAGGCACGGTTTGTCGCTTGACGACGTGTTACTGCCTGGGCCAAATGACAGGCCACATGATCCCCCGGAGGGGTTTACTACTTTCAACCGTCACGCTTGCACAGCGGGGACACTTCCTCCCTTCAATCAATATATAAGGGAGATGTTATCATTCCTTGGAATAGCTCCATCCCAGCTACATCCCAACGGGTATGCTTTGTTGAACATCACCTTCATTCTGTTTATGGAGATCCTCTTTCAACCACCAAAGCCGATCGAGATCAGATATTTATTTAACGTCAAGAGCCGTGGAGACAGCCCTTCTTTCACCTTCTTGGAAGCGGTCAGAAACTGTCACATTGTAATGGGCTCCTGGGAATGCTAAGTTACTTTAAACCGAGTGGTTCTACGTTCGGTGCCCCCCTGGATTTGCTAGACGGTGGTTGGATAGACGTAAGCGTTGCCATTTTTCTCTTGAATCATTGAGATATTAGTAACTGACTTCAAACCTGACATACTTTTCCTCTTTTATAGCTGCAATCTCTCGACCTGACGGTGCATACTTCCGAGAGCTAGTTCAGATCCTCCAAGCGTTTTCGGGCAAAGAGAGGCATATCGACTTGGTTCTGACCGATAGAAATTTGAGGACCGTCGGGCTGATAGAACAGAGGCAGAGCATACGGCTGGAAGGGGCACTTAGAGTGGTCCTAAAGAAACGGGTGAAGCGCAAAGCGCCTGCAGTCATGATAACCGAAGAAGTTGATATGGAGAGAACGCCTACCGATACCGAGCTCCTAGCTGGGCCTTCTTCTGATGTCCATGATTCAGGAGGAAAGAGAAAAGGCAAGGCTGTTGCTCATAAGCGTTCTAAGTCCGAGAGATTTAAATCCGTGGTTGTGTCCTTGCCCGTCCCAAGGATTAGAATTTCGGAGGCTCCTCCCCCGCAAGTAGAGAATCCTTTTGAAGGGCTAGCTGATATCCCGATTCCGGATTTTATGTCATCTCAACACGACGCCGTGATGGAGGAGCTTGATAGTGCTCTTGAAATGAGCGGGTCGCTTGCTATGAGTGTGGCCGACATTTCCGGTTGGTCGGGGGGTTGCACATGCATACACTTCACTACACTACATGATTCACAACTGTAAATCGTCCAACTTAAGAAATAATTAACTCTTTCTTCGTTTCTCATTTTCAGGTACTATGTCTGGAAAAGGATCGATGCTCGGGAATCTTCGCTCGGCTAGAAAGGCTTCTTCCTATTATGAGTCCCGTAGGAGAGACTCAGATAGAGATCGCGATCGCGATTACTCTAACCAAGATAGGTATGGGCGTGATAGGGACAGGGAATATAGACATCGGTCTAGATCACGCTCTCCTCCTCCTAGACTTCCATCTCCACCTCCCGTTCTTGTTCCACACCCGCCAGAGCCTCCTCGCCATAGGCCATCTTCTCACACTTCTAGATCTGAGACTCATCTTCAGAGAGTCGAGACCACGGCCTCCATGATTACAGAGCAGGTCTCAACTTAGCCCATAGGAGAAGGGGCCCTTAAATTGGCTCAGACGAGGAAGGATTTTTCGAACATTTGCTTCGATGGCTATGTCTTCCCACCACACTTAAAAAGAATTCCATCAGGGGTAGAGGGCACGATGCATGATTACGTCCATGATATCTACACCTAGTACAGAGAGTGGGTAAAGGCTACAGAGAAAGCTTCTAAGGTGGCCTTTGAGCGAGCCAAAGCACTTGAGAAAATGGAGACCGAACTCGCTCAAAGGGACCGAATCATTCAACTGCTTACCGCTGAGTCCGAGTCTTCTTGGAAGTCTGAAATTGAGGCCACCAAAAAAGCTGATGAAGCGAATGTGGCAATGGAGAGGTTGAGGCAGACTCATGTTTCCTTGATGGAGGAGACGGGCCATCGGAATACTACAGTCACTGCCGAGCGGGATGCGGCGGTCAAGGAACTCAATGAGCTCAAGGCTAAATTTTCTGACCTGGCCAAGGAAAGGGATGATGCAAACAACGCAGCCCAGGAGGCGTGCGAACAAACTGTTTTGCTTAGGGGTGAGCAGGATGCAGCTGTGGCTAAAGTCCACAAGGTGGAGACTAAGGTCGAGGAGAAAGTAAAGTCGGCCGAGTCTAGGCTAGAGGCTGACATCGAAGACCTTCTCGTTGTTTACAACGCTAACGTGCTGAGGCATAGGGGTCTAGCCTGGCTCGATGATTACCCGACGCACCTTTACAACGCTTGGGGCCAGCTGGTTGAGGAAGAGAAGGAGGCACATCTGGGCGAGTCTGTGGATGAATTTGAACTCGAGAATCGCATTCTCAATGAAGATGAAAGGAAAATTCTTCACGATTCAATGATTTTTCATGAGAAGGAAAGACTTGGCGCCCAGCAATTTGAGGTAGGAGAGGGTTCAGGGGTTGACCACCATAAAGCAAGTCTTGAAGTTCCCGCGTAAACCCAGCCTGAATCCTCGTCTGCGGTCGATCCCCAGGGTGTTCCTGCTTACAATCCAGATCAGCCGCAGATGTCTCCGGCTGCAGCACAAGTCACTGATGCCGCTCTGCCGCCTACGAGTCAAACTGAGGAAGGTATTCTGAACATTCCACATATCTTTCTTAAGTCGAAATCTTCGATCGAGTTAAGTTCTAACAGTTCTCTTATTCTTTGTCCAGTGATCGATGCTGCACATGTCGGGCCTCCTGTTACCCAAAAATCACATCAGACACAGGAGGCTATCGTTACCGAAGCGATCGCCATGACTACAACTGCCCCGCTCGACGATATGTAGGGGAGTATGATTGTGTTTGACGAGCAGCTGATGGATGAACTCTTTCGCCGTCACGGCGATCCTCTTGTCGACTTGTCATCTGTCATGAGTGGAACTGATCCTGCTATAAGTTCTTCAATGCCGACTACTGACACCCCCAGCGGGGCTCGAGCAGTAACTGAAGAGGAGATGTTTGCTCAAATCGACGCTGAAATGGAAGCAGTGGCTCACGGTGGCAGTTTTGGAGGTGGGATGGCAACATCGGGACCTGCTCCGCTTAGAATGACATCTCCTGGTGGTACTGTTTTCATCACCAGCGTGCCCATTCCACCTTCTGTACTTGATCCGGTTCCTCCGACTCCGCCCGCAGGGAGCATTCCTATCCACTCGAGTTCGGAGGAGGATGTTGATATAATGCCCTCGCTTGGAGACCAACCGCCGAAAAGCAAAGGCTCGAAGAGGAAGGATAGTGGTGGCTCCAGTGGGCCTGCACTGAAAAGGAATCCAAGGAAGAAGAAAGATTAGACATGCTTCCCCGGTTCATTTTGACTTGCATTTTGTTGGCCGTGTATAGATGCGGGTTCGGCCCCTACTAGTAGGATTTTTTTTTTGGAACAAACTTGTATACGAATTTCTTTCAGGAATAGTAGAAATGAAACCTTTTCTTTTTGAGCTTCTTGCGTATTTGTTTAAGTGTTTCAATGTTTGAAATGCACTTGTAAAGTTTCATCTTTCGAGTCAAGTTTGTCCTTTTGCACCAAGTCTGAAAACTGTGGACATGGTTCGCGATTGGGAGGTGAGCTGAATTTTGACGTCGCACCATTTCAGTCAATGGTCGATGCTTAAGTCCTGCCCCCAGTCTCGGGGATGAGTAGTTGAACATCAATTAGCGGTTGCTTCTCGCTTGCATCATGCTGAGTCTAGAGCCACAGAACGGATGTCTGAGTCAAGTGGAGATCGAGTGGTTTTTTCCACGTTTGTCTGATTGTCGATGATCACATCCGCACTCCGGGGATTCTCATTTGTTTACTGGCGGTTGGTCATGCCGACTTAAGTTTTAATTATATGTCCGCAATCTGGGGACTTGGAATTGGCACTTGTACTTCGGTTCGTGCTTCAGGAACTTGGAGTTGGTGTTTACGCTCCGTTTCACACTTTGGGAATCCGGAGTCGATGTTTATACTCCGACTTGCACTCTGGGAGTTCGGAGTTGTCGTTTATACTCCAATTCGTGCTCTGGGAATTTGGAGTTGATGTTTATACTCCGCTTCGTGCTCTGGGAACTCGGAGTTGATGTTTATACTCCGACTCGCACTCTAGGAGTTTGGAGTTGTTTTTTATACCTCGATTCGCATTCTGGGTGTTCAGAGTTGATGTTTATACTCCAATTCACAGTCTGGGAATTTGGAGTTGATGTTTATACTCCGCTTCGCACTTTGGGAACTCGGAGTTGATATTTATACCCCGACTCGCACTCTGGGAGTTCGGAGTTGATGTTTATACTCCGACTCGCACTCTGGGAGTTCGGAGTTGATGTTTATACTTCGTTTTGCGCTCTGGGAATCCGGAGTTGACGTTTATACTCTGACTCGCGCTCTGGGAGTTCGGAGTTGTTGTTTATACTCTATTTCGCACTCTGGGAATCCGGAGTTGTTGTTTATACTCTGTTTCGCACTATGGGAATCCGGAGTTGATGTTTATACTCCGACTCACACTCTGGGAGTTCGAAGTTGTTGTTTATACTCTGTTTCGCGCTTTGGGAATCTGGAGTTGACGTTTATACTCCGACTCGCACTCTGGGAGTTCGGAGTTGTATCAGGATCATGGATGGTCGGGTCATATCCACCCTGAGTTGACAAATGAGGTCATTAGATGGACGGGTCCAGCCTCCTCGAACTTGGTTAAGATACGGACGAGGTCGTTAAGCGGACGGATCCACCCTCTTCATAGACGTATTTTTGTTACACTCCAGTTCGCACTCTGGGAACCGGGAGTTAAATGAGGGATTGTCGTGCATCAATCCGTTTTTGACTTTGATGTGGTGGCTTGTCCCCGAGCTCGGGTTTCGCTTAGCGAGTGACCAGTTGCATCACAGTCACTCTCTATTTGAATAAATTCCATCGTATGGTGAAACTTAGCTCTCCGTGCATAGTGATGATCATATGAAGCATTTCAAGTAAATCACAGCTCTGGCTCGAAGAGATTGCATTTTATTGCTGAAATAAGAAAATATGGCAAAGTCAGTTGCCTTATTACAAATTCTAATTTCGAAATGCAGAAAAAAATTGCGAAATGGAAAATAAACTAATGGATAAACATAGCCTGTCATGCGTAGTCGCGGCGAAGACTCTCGCTATTCTAGGCTCTTGGCAAAGTAAGACCGTCAATGGTCGATAATTTGAATGTGCCATCTCCGAGCCTTCGTTCAATAACATACGGTCCTTCCCATGTCGGTTTCATATGCGAAGGAATCAGATAAATTATTTTGAGGACGAGATTGCCTAGTTCAAAGGTTCGCGGGCGGACCTTGGCGTTGTACAATCGGGCGACTCGACTTCGATGCGCAGCTGCCCTCAAATCAGCTTCTTCACGCTTCTCATCTAGTAGATCGAGAGATTCAACAAGTAATACAGTATTTGTCTTCGGATCATAGTATGTCACACGATGAGAGGTTACTTCTAGTTCCACTGGAATAACGGCTTCTGAACCATAAGAGAGAGAGAATGGAGTGTGGCCGGTCGCGGTCTTGTGGGTTGTTCGGTAAGCCCATAAAGCCATAGGAAGTTCATCGACCCACTTGCCCCGACCTTTTCCAGTCGTTTTTTTAGAATGGATTTTATAACTTTATTAACTGCTTCGACCTGTCCATTTGCCTAAGAGTGTGCAACTGTAGAGAATTTATTTTGGATGTGAAATCATTTGCAGAAATCTTTAAATTCAACGCTGTCGAATTGGGTTCCGTTGTCCGTAATAATGGTGTGTGGGAGACCGAATCGACAGATGATGTTGCAAACTACAAAGTTGATTACTTTTTTCGTTGTTATGGTAGCAAGAGCTTCGGCTTCAGCCCACTTTGTAAAGTAATCAACTGCGACGATGGCGTATTTCGCACCACCTTTTGCCAAAGGTAGAGCACCAATGATATCGATGCCCCACATTGCAAACGGCCATGGGCTGACCATTTGCGATATCTCGATAGGAGGAGCTCTAGGAATTCGGGCATATTTCTGGCACCTATCACATTTCTTTGCATAATCCGACGCATCGTGATTCACGGTCGGCCAATAATATCCGTATCGAAGTATTTTCTTGGCAAGTGCTTGCCCCCCAGTGTGACGCCACATTCTCCCTCATGCACATCGTGCAATACTCGTTTAATTTCATCGTGAGCGACACACTGGAGTAGAGGGACTGAGTACCCCCTTCTGTACATGATTCCATTCTGGATGGTAAATCGTGAGGCTTTCCGAAGGACTTGTCTCTTTTCACTCCTGCGCTTCGGCAGGGTTCCATGCTCAATGTAATTTCTGAGTGGAGTCATCCATGAATCCTTTTTGAGGATGGTTTCGCATACCCGGTTTATTTCTGCCCGGTCAATGCTTGGGGAGGATAACGCTTCTACGGGAATGAGTCCCATTTGCTGAGCTTCACCGGTGCTGGCTAGCTTCGCCAATGAATCGGCTTTTTGGTTGTGAACTCGAGGTATACAATAAATGGCATAATAATCAAATTGATGTATTACTTCCTGAACTCGAGCTAAGTAAGCAGCCAACCTTCGATCTCTTGCTTGATACTCTCCCCGTACTTGACACACAACTAATTGTGAGTCACAATAAATTTCCACTACGATAATTCTCAAATCTCTAGCAAGTTTCAAGCCGGCTAGGAGGGCTTCATATTCAGCTTCGTTATTAGTCGCATGAAAATCGAACTTCAAAGCATAACATATGGATCGACCTTCGGAAGTTTCAAGTACAACACCGGTGCCCGAACACCGGTCGTTTGACGCACCGTCGGTGTAAAGCTTCCAGACGTATTTGGGGGATTCACTGGTTTTGGGCAAGTCCTCTGGAATGGTAAATTCAGCTATGAAATCAGCTAGGACTTGTCCTTGTATGGCCCGTCTTGGAGTGTAAGTGATATCGAACTGGCTCAGTTCGATGTTCCACTTGAGTAACCTACTAGACGTCCCAGGCCGCGAAAGGACCCGTCGTAACGGCTGGTCGGTGTAAAAAAATATGGGATGTGCCTGGAAATACGGTCGGAGTTTTCTTGATGCAATGACAAGGCAATAGGCCAACTTTTCTAATTTCGGATAATTCCGCTCAGCTCTAGTCAACCGTTTGCTGACGTAGTATACTGGCTTTTGTATCTTGTCTTCTTCTCGAATTAATGCGGCGTTGATAGCATTTTCTGATATCGTCGAATATACGTACAACTTCTCATGATCAATTGGCTTCGACAGGATAGGTGGTGTGGATAGATGTTGGACTAGTACTTGGAAAGCGCCCTCACACTCCGTGGTCCATTCAAAGTTTCGTTTCCCTTTTCGGATCAGATCGAAGAAGGGAATGCATTTGTCAGTGGACTTTGTAATGAACCTGCTCAATGCTGCTACCTTTCCATTGAGACTCTGGACTTGTTTTATGGTTTTCAAAGTTTCGAGATTTCTGATTGCCCAAATCTTTTCAGGGTTAGCCTCGATTCCCCGAGCGTTAACGATGAATCTAGGAATTTTCCAGATGCAACTCCAAAATGACATTTCAGTGGATTTAGCTTCATTTTATATTCCCAAAGTATGTTGAACATAGTTTCCAGGTCATTAACATGGTCGGTGGAGAGTCGTGATTTCACAAGCATGTCGTCTACATATACTTCCATTGATTTCCCGATTTTGTTGGCAAATATCCGATTGACCAATCGTTGATAAGTAGCCCCGGCATTCTTGAGTCCGAATGGCGCAACTTTGTAAAAGTAAAGTCCCAGATTGGTTACGAAGCTGGTATGTTCTTGATTGGGTAAATGCATCAGTATCTGATTGTAGCCAGAATACGCATCCATGAAGGATAAGAGTTCATGCCCAGTTGTCGAATCTACTATCTGGTCAATTCTGGGAAGCGGGAAACTGTCTTTGGGACATGCTTTATTCAGATCGGAATAATCGACACATGTTCTCCACTTTCCGTTCGGCTTTAGGACGAGCACCGGATTTGACACCCATTTAGGATATAGCGAATCCCAAATGAACCCGTTCGCTTTAAGCTTTTCTACTTCTTCTTTAAGGGCCGAAGATCTCTCTGGATCCATACCACGCCTTTTCTGTTTGACCGGGACATGCCGTGGGTCAATGTTCAGAGTGTGGCTCGCGATGTCCGGCGAGATCCCACACATATCGGAATGTGTCCAGGCAAATACGTTAAGATTTGCCCGTAGAAATTCAACCAATTCCTCTTGAGTTTGCTGGCTTAGCTGAGATCCAATCTTTATCATTTTCGAGTCATCGTCATTGTCAATTGGGACATCAATCGTCAGTTCGGCCGGGGATGGTTGAATTTCTTTAGATTCTCCTTCGTCTTTAGTTTCTCTTGGGTCAAGCTCTTTAAGGAATTGGCTGGGGTGCCCGGGCCTAGGCCAGGGCGTTAATTGTTGGCAAAGCGAACGCAGAGAGATTCCTCCACGCCCTTTCATTTCTCCTTTCGCTGCGCTTCTCGCAGCTCAGCGACATAACAGGCTTTGGCAGCAGCCTGATCTCCCTGAATGATCCCCACTCTACGGTCAGTGGGAAATTTTAAAATCAAACACCATGGGGCAATGGCTACCCTGAATTCAGTGAGGGCCGGTCGGCCCAAGAAAGCATTATATGGGGAGTCTATGTCTAAAACAATGAACTGCAACATCCGTACTCTCCGACGTTCTCCAACTCCCAACTCTACTGGCCGTTCCACCATTCTAGTGGGTATAGTAGCAGGTTGTTGCCCTATGGCCTGGGTGTAGCTTACATCCAACCGTGGGCGCGTGGATCGGTGATGACCGTCAGATGAGGTTGAACTCTCTGTGGAAGAATAAGAACCTTGGTCTCTTCTGGATCTTCTGCGCCTTTGTCGATTTAGCTGGTTGGACAACTCTGTGTTGGCGCGCAGTTGTTCAGTTAGCTGTTGGCGACTCTGGGTCAACTCTTGAAGCAACATCTGGAATTCTTGTCTAGTAACCGGGCCTGTTGGCTCTGAAGGTCCGGTGGCATCTTGATTGGATGGAGGCAATTGCGCAGGATTCTGCCTGTCCCGTCCTCCTTGATCAACAGCTGTAGAGGTAGTCCATGTACTTACCATGGTGAGGTGATGAAAGTCCTTTCCTAGATCTGATGCAGATCTGAATAGAATGGAAGGGCTTCAAAGTGTTAGATCTAGATCTTCTTCTTGGATTTATGCAATCCGATATAGATAGGAGATCCAAAGAGCAGGAGAAAAATTGGGTTTTCTCAGTGAAAGCACCAAAGTGTTTGTACCAAAATTGGGCACAACGCTCTTCGGAAGTTTTTGAAGAGATAAAATGAAGAAATTAAAATGGAAAAAGAGGATTATCTAACAAAAACTCCAAATTTCAGATATGACAATAATTAAAATGCAAGGAGACATAAGAATTTAGAGTGGTTCGGCGTATTGCCTACGTCCACTATGAAGTAGTTTGCTTTATTGATCTTTCTTTGATGTTTACAATTGATTTCAGCAAGTTACAGCTAATAACAATGATTTGCAGCAGTGAAATTTGTTGGTAGCAGTAGCAATGGAGTTTAGATCTGGATCCAGCAAAGTCTGGGCATTGGAGATCTCAAATAAGAAGAAGAACCCCTTTTCTGTTGGCTTTGGGGGTCTATTTATAGGTGTAGGAGGCTGATATTTCGCTCAGATCTTGGGAGACCCTCTCTGGCACGTGACCAGGCCCGCGCGCCCAAGCTTGTGAAGTTTCGATCCGATCCGTGGTCGATACGAATGGATTTCGTATCGATCAAGATTTCATCTAATGGAGTCGAAATTTGGCGTGGACATTCTCTAGCATGCACGTAGTCTTCTGTGAAAATTTCATAGCACTTGGACTTGTAGATTAGGAGATATGATCGATACGAAATGGGATTCCCGGTTGGCTGTTTCGTTCGACTCGCTTTCGTTCGACTCGGTGACGTGGCGCTTGAATCTCTGCATCACTCCGCCTTTGATGCTGTTTTGATCGAGTCGTTCCAGGACTTTCGCGTATCGATGGTAGTAACCTTTGTTCGCATCGATAAAAGATGTGCAGCTCGCATCGATGGAGGTAGAAGTCTTCGGATAGATGCAAAGCAGAGCGAGTCGAAATGCGGCTCTCCGATGGAGTTGAACTAGATGGAGTCGAACAATGGTTCTGCGAAGGAGTCGAATGATGGTTCTACGAAGGAGTCGAACTAGATGGAGTCGAACAACGGTTTTTTGAAGGGTGCGAAGCGAGTCGAACAGTGGTTCGGAGATGGAGTCGAAGTGGAGTGAGTCGAAGTAGGCACTTCTGATGGAGGCAAAGCGAGTTGAACTGAGCGAGTCGAAGTTGGCTTCCCTGATGGATTCGAACTGAGCGATTCGAACGGTGGTTGGTTTTCATCCAATTTTTGTATCGTTCATAACTTGAGCATACGAGCTCGGATTAACTCGAGATTTGGAATGTTGACTCTCATAGCCTTGCTTATCGTGCCATATCAATTTTAGCTCGATCCGGACTCGGACAAAATTCCCCGATAACCATAGTGACCCTGCGTATAACCGATCTCTGGGATGGACCGTCATTGGTTTACAAGTCAATTTCTTGGTGTCACGACCTTGCCAAAAGTAGGGATAACAATATATATATATATATATAATTTTTAGACTTTTAGTTATTAAATATATTTTAAATATATGTATACGTATTTATATAAATATACTTTGCATTATAGATTTATGCACATATTTAGACAACATACAATACATACGAAATGAGCTAATGTGTCCGTTTCGATGTAAATTCGAACATCTATATACAGACATGTTATACTCTTCACGAATTATTATGTTACACATGCACACACATATGTATATGTATATGATACATGTATATATATATATATATAAATTAAATCATTCAAATTAACTTTACATTACAAAATACTTAAATTTAAATAAAATACATGATTTTATTTAAAACAAATTTTGAATTGTTCTAAATGAATTAGACTTTATAGGCCCAATAAAGATCCAATATAATAAAAAAATTGAAATACACCCAACACTACCACTACGGGCTGGCCCAGTTCCAACAGGGACTGGTATAGGGTCGCGCCCTATACTTTAGCTAATATGCCCCTAGCTAATATAAGTCCAAAATTCCAGTGTGTAGGGCTTTGTCATAGGTAAGACTAAAATGATGTTATATAGCGAAAGGAATATATAGAGAGAAGATAGGTTATTGGTGAGCCCGCAAAACCATTAGGTTCAGTTTACCCTAGAAGAAGATAGTTAAGTGCAGATAATCCAGTAGTGTGTTTAACAGATGTTAGACAATTGTTTCTTTCTAGTGGGCCCGAGTTAGCCAATGGTTAATAGTTAGCCAAACAAAACTATATTTTGGGGACAGTCCATTAATTACTTGATTTATATGCATATATGATATTGCTACTATTGCTTTAATATGTTTGATTTTAGGTTTTTGATTTGCAAAAGATATGTTTTAAAAAGGGATGTTAGTAAGGGGAAACCATTCCGTTAAGCGGCGTGGTCTCACTTAATATCAAATAACCGAGATGTATAGTATTATTCACACCAGGTTTTATGTCTAACTCGAAGTTTATGTTTTTTCCCTTAAACTCTCGGGTGCTCAAAATTTAATTTAAGTAGATTGAGAGTTAAGGTTTTTCAGGTTTAGTAGGTTGGGCGAATAAGCTTTCGAAGACGTGCAGGAGGCAATGATAGCTATTTAAGAGTTATTTAGTTTCATTTCTGCTGTGATGTATTAAGACTGATAGGTTTATTTAGTACTCTGATCATCCATAGGGGCATCTTCATATGTCGCTCTTGGCGTAATTTGTAATAGTTATATTTGATCAAAACCTGGGAATCGTTTTGGGATTATGTATCTGAATATGAAATATTGATTTGAAATGTAACCGAAAAGTTGTTTTTATTCCCTGTTGATTTTATTTCATATTCATGTGCTTCTGATATTATGGATACCATTAACATTACCGTATTTTATCATCGGAAGTTAGCAATATAGATGACTGCAACATCTGTAGTGCTTAGCTTCGGGCTTCAAGATAAGGGATGTTACAATTTAGTATCAGAGGATAGGTTTATGAAAACTTAAAAGAAAATTTCAAACTTAAAATGATTTTGAAAACATAATCCTAAGGAATTAGAGAAAATATTTGGGTATGGGATAACGCTATAGTAACGTACTTGTATTTTTTTATATATAAGTATATGTTTTATCTCTATTATCCCATATCTCTTAGGTCATTCTTCTGTATCTTACAAAGACTCGAAAGCATAATTTACGAACGTAAGATATGGATGCTAGAGGGGGAAGAGTTAACATTGGTGGAGGAAGCACCACAACTATTGGAAATGCCAGACCAAACACTAGGAGAAATCCAGGTCAGGCACAAGCTGCCAATGTGGGTGCTGGAATACCACAAATTGACATGGGAGAAATGTATTAGTTCTTCGTTAACATGATGCAAGCAGGAGTTGCTGTGGGGTTGCTGGAGGAAATGCTAAAGGAGGAAATCAGGGAGCTCCAGTGGCCAATAACTATTCTATATTGAGTAGGGATTATGAAAGGTTGGGAGGAAAACCATTTATCGGAAATGAGGACACAATTGAAGTGGAGAATTGGTTACTTCATTGCGAGAGGATTTTTGCTGATTTGGGGCTCAATGATGAGCAAAAGAGGAGACTCGCTTCTAGGCAATTATAGGGAGCATCACTGTATTGGTGGAACAATGTTACAGTTGGATTCAATGAGGAGACTATGACTTAGGCTGAGTTCAGGAGAAGGTTTGAAAATAGATTTATGTCGGAGATTGCTAAGTCTACTTTGCTCAGGAAGTTTGCTGTGTTGGAGCAAGGAGGTATGACAGTGCTTGAGTATGCAACCAGGTTTGAGGAGCTATCGAGATATGAATACGCTACGGGTGATACTGTTATTAAAAGGAATGAGAAGTTTATCCATGGGTTGAAGCCTGAGCTTTCTAAGGCCACATTATCGCATCTTAGAGATCTGCGCGATGTAGTTGTTGAGATGGCTTTGAGGAAGGAAGAAACGCTTGCTTTTCTTGAAGGAAACAAGGCAAAGGAGGCTCAAGGAGGGCAGAAGCAGAAGTGGAAATTTTTCCGTAAGAAAGGAGCTCAAAAAAGTGGAGCTGCCAAGAAGGGAAAGACAGAAGTTATTTGTTATAAGTGTGATAAGAAGGGACACTATTCTCATGAGTGCCGGATAGGCAAAGGAAAGAAAGCTGCTGATAAGACAAGAGTGAGATGCTTCAACTGCGATCAAATTGGCATTATAAGAATCAGTGCAAGGAGCCAACCAAGGATGGAAATGGCTAAGTGTTTGCATTGGAGCCAGCTACCTCGAGACCAACAACAGAGGAGAAAGGAAAAGTTGTATTGGGAGGTACGCTTTTGGTTCATGGTGTATCAGTTAAAGTTCTATTTGATACTGGTGCATCACATTATTTTATATCTCATTGTTTGGCCGATAAGCTTAACCTAGAACCCTCATACCTAGTTACTTCCTTAAGGGTTGCGAATCTGATAGGAGGATATGCGGCTCTTGGAATGAGATGTGACCACCTAGAATTTAAATTGTTAGGTCATGTATTTGTTTGCAATCTGCATGTGTTTGATTTCGTAGGGTTCAGAATATTTTGGGTATGGATTGGTTAAGTAAATACGATGCTAGGATATTTTTCCATGATAGGAAAAATTCATTTAGACACCCTGACTGTAGTGATCGGATTGTATACTCCGTAAAAAACCCTAGTTTTGAAGTTAATGCTTTGTTGGGTGTTGTAGAGGCAGAAGATGAATTGAATCAAGTTTTTGCTATTAGAGAATTCGTAGATGTCTTTGAACCCATAGTAGGATTGCCACCGAAACGAGCTATTGAGTTTCAGATAGATTTAGTACCAGGAGCAGAATCGATGAGTAGACCGCCAAGTATAATGACACCCACCGAGATGAGGGAGCTAAAGGTGCAGTTGGTGGATTTGGAAGGCAAGAATTTATCAGACCAAGCAGTTCGTCTTGGGGAGCCGCCGCAGTGTTTGCAAAGAAACCAGACGAATCATTAAGGTTATGTATCAATTATCGTAAGTTGAATGAGAAGACGATAAAGAATCGATATCTGTTACCTAGAGTTGATGATTTGTTCGATCAGTTGAGTGGAGCCAAAGTATTTTCCCAGTTGGATTAGGCAACATGATTCCATCAGCTTAGGGTGGCAGAGGATAGTATTCCTTTGATGGCTTTAAGAACCAGATATGGATCGTACGAATGGCTAGTAATGCCATTCGTACGATCCAATGCGCCAACATTCTTTGTAGATTTGATGAACCGAGTTTTCCGAGAGCACTTGGATAGGTTCGTATTGGTATTCATAGATGATATTTTGATATACTCTAAAGATGAAAAGGAGCATGAAGTTCATCTTAGAATGGTGCTCGAGATGTTGAGGCAGCATCAACTGAAAGCGAAATTTTTTAAGTGCCATTTTTGAAAGAAGGAAGTGAAGTTTCTTTGTCATGTAGTCTCAGGGAAAGGGTTGTCTTTAGATCTGACTAAGATAAAGGCGGTGGATAATTGGAAGAGACCCAGGATAATGACTAATATAAAGAGTTTTCTTGGATTAGCTGGATATTATCAGAGATTCAGTAAGGATTTTTCATAGATAGCGGCACCGATGACCAAGCTAACATGGAAAAATGTGAAGTTCGTTTGGACCGATAAGTGTAAGGAAGCATTCCAGAGATTGAAACACTTCTTGACTAATGCACCTATGTTAGTTGTTCCAGAAGGGAATCAGGATTTGGCATGCAGAACATGGTTAGGAGCTGTGTTAATGCAAATAGGTAAGGTGATTGCCTATTCTTCTCGATAGCTTAGGCCGCATGAGGTTAGATATCCAACACATGATTTGGTATTAGCTACGGTAATTTTTGCATTAAAGGTGTGGAGGCATTACCTTTTGGGAGAGAGATTCGAGTTGTATACGGATCATAAGTCCCTGAGGTATTTATTCTCTCAGAAGGAGTTGAATATGAGATAGCAGAGGTGGTTAGAGTTTTTAGTTGCTTATGACTTTGGTATCGAGTACACAAAAGGAAAAGGCAACAAGGTTTCAGATGCACTTAGCAGAAAACACCAGAATGCAGTATTAGCAATGATAGATGAGTGGAAAGATTTAGAAGCATCGACTACATGTAGAATACAGTGGAGATCTGAAGCTAGATCTAGTAAAGAAATCGGTATATCGTCATGTTAGAAGTTCGACCTGTGATGATCGAAAGGATTGCTTCTAAGCAGAAGGAGGATACATTATTAGCTGAACGGATCAGAAGGTTAAGGGATGGAACAAAGAGCGATGACTTGAAGGATTTCAGTCTTGACCAAAATGGATGGTTAAGGAAGAAAGGGAAACCGTGTGTTCCGAATGTGGGAGACATTAGGAAGGAAGTTTTTGGAGAATTCCATCGTTAGAAATTCACTATTCATTCGGGAGGAACTAAGATGTATCGGGACATGAAATAGAGTTACTTTTGGGAAGATATAAAGAGGATGTAGGCTTATGGGTGAAATAGTGTTTGAACTGTCAACAGGTAAAAGTTGAACATCAGAAGCCGAGTGAGTTTCTTCAGCCTTTAGATGTTCCAGTATGGAAATGGGATTCTATCTCAATGGATTTTATAAATGGGTCGCCTAGGTAAAATCGAGGAAATGAAAGTTTATGGGTCATAGTGGACAGGTTGACCAAGAGTGTCCATTTCATTCTAGTTAAGTCAACTAGAACGGCACCTGTTTTAGCCAAGTTATTTATGAAGAATATATTTAGACTACATGAAATTCCTAGTAGTATTGTAAGCGATAGAGATTCCTTATTCACTAGCGAGTTCTGGAAGAGCCTACAGGAGACTTTGGGTACCAAGCTCAAGATGAGTACCGCTTACCATCCAAAGATAGATGGGAAAATGAAAAGAGTTAACAAAGTCTTAGAGGATTTGTTAAGAGCTTGCGTGCTAGATTTTGGAGGATCATGGGAAGACCATCTACACTTAGTCGAGTTTTCATATAACAACGGTTATAAGGGTAGCATAGGGATGACACCATTTGAAGCTTAGTATGGAAGGCCATGCAAATCTCTCATTTGTTGGTTAGAGACCGGGGATAGATTAGTTCTTCGTCCGAATTTGGTTAGAGAAGCTGCAGAAAAGATTGAGTTCATTCGAGCCAGAATGAAGGAGGCTTGATTTAGGCAGAAGAGCTATGCAGATAGAAGATGGAAAGACTTAGAGTTCTCAGTTGGAGATCATGTTTTCGTAAGGGTATTACCGATGAAAGGTGTAATCAGGTTTGGAAAATCAGGAAAATTGGCATCGAGATTCGTTGGACCATTTCCTATTATGGAAAGGATTGGGAAACACGCATATAGAGTGGAGTTACCAAGTAATTTGGCAGGAGTCCATAATGTATTTCTTGTTTCTCATCCAAGGAAGTATATTCGAGACCTAGAAACTACTATTGCACCGACTGTGTTAGACAATATAGTAGTGGAACCAGATATGACTATAGTTAGAAAACTAGTTAGTATAGTCGCGAGAGATGAGACTAAGGAACAAGACAACCAGATTAGTCAAAGTCCAGTGGAGTGACGATGAGAGAGACTGTACTTGGGAAACTGAAAGTAGGGTTAGAGATACTTATCCTGACTTGTTTCATGATATGTTTTACCTTTATGATTTTTATGAGTACCTTATCGTAATTTCGAGGACAAAATTGTTTAAGGAGGGGAGTCTGTAACGACCCTAATTTCGACTAACATTATTTAGGACATTTAATTAGATAAATTAAATGAAATAATGTAAATGGTTAAGGGATTGAGATTTGAATAAAATAAGGTAGCCATGCCTAATTAATCTATAAGCCAAAGAGTAATAGAGAAATAGGTAAGAGGATTATGATAAGGGAAAAATAGGGAAAATAGGAATAAGTTATATTCTTATACCCTAAACCCTCATTCCATTTTTATTTACATTATTTACAAACAAAAATTAAACTTAAGCTTGACCGACCACTATTAGAAGAAGATAAGGGGAAGATAAGCAAAAATCAAAGGAAGAAGCTTAATCAAATCAATTCAAGAGCAAATCTCAAACTCCTTAACAACAAACTAAGGTGAATAATAGTTCTTACATCTCATTTTTATTGTTTCGATTTATAGATAAGATCCGAATATATTTTTCAAATAAAATGCCATGTTCTGATTGTTTAAATGAATATATGCTTGTTGATGATCTATGTTGTTTCATATAGACTTTATGATAATTTTTGGTCTGAAAAACCTATTAAATGACATCTAAATGGCTTGCGTTTTTGATATAAGGTTAGAAATATTATTTTAGCGATGGGTTTCAAGTTTCATAATTTTCTGAGATTTTGTGGATTTATCATGAATTTTCTAGTAAAGAAAATAGTTAAATTGGGTTTAAATTAATTTTGGCTATTATATGTTAGCTTTAGGTCCGAATTTAAATATGTTAGAAAACATATTAAAAGTGATTTATGAGAATGTTTGGAGAATTTTCCTAAGTGTTTTATTAAGGATATAAAATTATTTAAGGTATAGGACTTAAATGTTTTATATACTTTTAAAAAGAGAAGGGGCTAATTTGCTAAATGTTTTTAATTTGTTAATTACTGAATTCGGCAGCACTTTTCGAAAAAGATTTTGTAAAAGTATTGGCAATCAATCATATGTTGACAAACAAGGTAAGTTAGTTGGAAAGAAATTGCTTTAAAAGGTTTATGATCAGTTTTGCAAGAAACTACTGCTTCGCCACTTATAGCAGCTACCTTTCGACCCTATACTACCGCTTCCAACTAGGTCAAAACTAATACACATGGTATTAATGCCTTGGTACATAGTGGATTAGAGATTGGCGGAACATATAGAGTCGAAACATGCTTTCGAAGGGGTAGAAGTAGCTCTTTTAAACTTAGAATTATTTTGGATACAAATAATGCTTTCGAAGGAATTAGCTTTCAACTTGGTTGAATATGCCTTTGTTTTATAAAAAGGGCTTTCAAAAGAGGTTGCCGCCTTTTGTTATCATATAAAGCTTTCGAGGGGGTCGAAACCCCTACTGCTGCATTCAACCTTTCGAACCAATGCTTTTGAAAGGATGCTTTCACCTTTAAACTTGTAAGCCGCTTCTCCATGATTTCAAAAGGGTTGGTTTCGAAACCATCCACTCTCTTTTACTTAGGAATATTGCTTTCGAAAGCTATGCTTTCACCCTAGTTCTTTTAAGAGCCTTAGATATATTGAAAGTTAAACCCAAAGATTTCGAAAGCAATGGTTTTAAATGGTTTCGAAGCTACGTTCCACAAACTTTTACTTGAACTTAGTGCTTTCGAAAGGTTTGTTTTATGTAAAGGATTTTAATGCTTTCAAAAGGTATATATTGAAGGTTTCGAAGGGGTGATTCCCCAATGTTTTCAAAAGGTTTACTTTTAGTATTCGAATGGAAGATTTCCAACGCTTTTGAAAGGCAAGATTGAAGTGTTTTGAAAAGAGGATGTCTATGGTTTTATAAGCTTTCGAAAGGATTCCTTTAATGATTTTTGAAAGGACACTTTCAATGGTTCCGAAAGGTCTATTTTAAAAAGGTTTCGAAAGGTATGTTTTGGCCTTTCGGCCTAGTGTTTCTGGGTAAAGTAGTTAACTTATTTCAAAAGGTGTACTTTCAATGGATTCGAAAGGGATTGTTTAAAGTTATTAAATAAGGGTTTCGAAGGTTATCATCAACATTGTTTTTTGTAAAGCATATATCATGGCAAAGATATTTGAGTAAAGCAAAAAGCATATTTTTCTTGTTTAAGTATGGTTTAAAGGGTTAAATCAATTTGAAAGAAATGTTTTGAAGGAAAATTTGATGGGGTAGTTAACTCTAAGTAAATGACTCAGATATTAGAATACCAAATGAGACTAGTATAGGGTCACGCCCTATACTTTAGCTAATAAGCCCCTAACTAATATAAGTCCAAAATTCAAGTGTGTAGGGCTTTGTCACTGGTAAGACTAAAATGATGTTACACACCGAAATGAATATACAGAGAGAAGATAGGTTATTGGTGAGCCCGCAAAACCGTTAGGTTTAGTTGACCCTAGAAGAAGATAGTTTAGGGTAGATAGCCCAGTAGTGTGTCTAATAGATGTTAGGTAATTTTTTGTGTCTGGTAGGCCCGAGTCAGCCAATGGTTAATAGTTAGACAAACAAAACTACATTTTAGGGACAAATAGTCTATTGATTACCCGATTTATATGCATATATGCTATTGCTACTATTGCTTTAATATGTTTGATTGCAGGTTTTTGATTTTCAAAAGATATGTTTTAAAAAGGGATGTTAGTGAGGGGAAACCCGTTCTACTAAGCGGCATAGTCTCACTTATTATCAAATAACCGAGATGTATTGTATTATTCACACCAGGCTTTATGTCTGACTCGAAGTTTATGTTTTCCCCCTTAAACTCTCGGGTGATCAAAATTTAATTTGAGTAGATTGAGAGTTAGGGTTTTTCAGGTTTAGTAGGTTGGGTGAATAAGCTTCCAAAGACATGCAGGAGGCAATGCTGTCTATATAGGAGTTATTTAGTTTCATTTCTGTTGTGATGTATTAAGACTGATAGGTATTTAATACTTTGATCATCCAATGGGGCATCTACATATGTCTCTTTTGGCGTAATTTGTAATAATTATATTTGATCAAAACCTAGGAATCATTTTGGGATTATATATCTAAATATGAAATATTGATTTGAAATGTAACCGGAAAAGTTGTTTTAATTCCGTGTTGATTTTATTTCATATTCATGTGCTTCTGATATTATGGATACCATTAACATTACCGTATTTTGTCACCGGAAGTTAATACTATAGATGACTGCAGCATTTGTAGCGCTTAGCTTCGGGCCTCAAGATAAGGGATGTTACATCAATGCTGTTCTAAAGACTAATGAAATATACGGGAGACTTACATTGAAAGTTCGCCAGGTTACAGAGTTTAACAACTGTGTGTTAGCCACTAGACCGATTGAAGCATTCCGTACAGGATTGAAATTCACATGGAGAAGTGGTAAAGTTAAAAAAAATACTCGAGACTGGACAGAGCACTAATTTGTTTAACAAAATCCCTAATAATAAAGTTATAGTCCTTTCAAGTTCGACAAATGATCATTGTCCTTTACTTATTCAATTTAACGATGACAACCCTATTCAAAAAGAGAAACCTTTTAGATATGCCAATCACTGGCATCTTATCGACGGATACAATGATGTTGTGGACTTTAATGTTATTCAATTACCAGAGGGAAAATTCATGTATTAGTATATCACGACTGTGAAGGGAATGAAGAACAGACTCAAAGATTAGAACAGAAAGAGGCCAAAAACAGGAGATGAAATATAAGACATACAAAATCAACTAGAGAATGTACAATACCAACTGGATGCAAACTCTCAAAATGAAAGACTTAATTCTGAATTTTGTGCTTTACAAAGGTTACTCAAGGACCAGCTGAACAAACAAGCTATCAATTTAAGACAAAAGGCTTAGGAGAAGTGGAGGGAGATGAATTCACTAAAAAAATTACACTAAAATGTCACAAAGGAAAAATTATAACAATTTATGTAATTATTTAAATGAACAGGGATTTGTTATTGATAATGTTCAAGAATTGGAGGATAAAACTATCAAATACTTTACAGAGTTATATAATGGAGACTACAACCAGCAATTACCTCATGTTCAGTGCAAAAGATGCACTTCTTTGGAGGGTGCTGAAATGTTGATAGCTGCTATTAATGTAGGAAAACTGAAAAAGGCCACTTTCTCTATTCATAATAATTCCAGCCCTAGTTATGATGGCATGGGGGCAGGTTTCTTCAAAATGCACTGGGTACACCTGAAAGATATTATTCTTAAAGCTTATCGAGAAGCACTTGATTCTGGTGAGTTCATTCAGAAAATTAATCGCACTTTTATAGCACTTATCCCTAAAGTGATAAAACCAGAAAGAATAGATGAATACAGACCTACCACATGCTGTAATGTCACATATAAAATTCTTAGCAAAATAATATGTATGAGATTAAACAAGGTGCTACCCAATCTCGTATCTCAATGTCAGAGTGCTTTTATTAAAGGCAGATTTATATTAGAGAATTCTCTAATGGCACATGAATTGATGAGAGATTTCAACAAACAAGGAGCCGATAAGGTTTGTATGAAAGTAGATTTGCATAAAGCTTATGATAGAGTAAACAAATAGTTTATTTAACACATGCTTGATTCCATGGGGGTTCCTACTAAACTGTTAAATTTAATTGCTCACTGTCTATGCACTCCAACCTTTTCTGTGATAATTAAAGGGGTTCCTAGGGGATACATACACACGAACAGAGGAATCAGGAAGGGTGATCCTCTTTCCCCATACTTATTTGCTATGGCCATGGAGTGGTTTTCCTTACAAATGGAAATTGCATGTCATCAACAATTGATCAATCCAATATACAACATTCAACCTACAGTTACCCACCTCATTTATGCTGATGATTTGTTAGTCGTTTTCAAGCTAATTCCGTGGCTATTGGAAAAATCAATGAGATTTTTAAACTTATGGAAATCTATGCTGGTTTAAAGGTTAACGAGGTTAAGAAAAAATTTTATTTGAATAAATTTTGTAAACATAGAGCTGAAATCATTGAAAAACTTTGTGTTATGGAGGGGAAGCTACCAATTAAATATCTTGGTGTACCACCATCAAATAATATTATCACTGATGTTGAATGTGGAAAGTTAATTGATAGTATTAGAGATAAATTACAAGGCCGGAGATCTAAATTGTTGTCATTTGCTAGAAGAGTTGAGCTTGTACAGTCAGTTATTACCTCTAAAGTCAGATTTTGGATGCAAACTTTTCAAATCCTAGACTGCTTATAGCTAAGATTAATGTAGTATGTGCCAATTTTATTTAGAAGGGAGGTCTACACAAGGTGAGCTATAAAGAATTATGCAAGCCAAGAAGATAAGGTGTTGTGGGCTTGAAAAACCTATTTGAACTTAAAAAAGCTTATGGTCTCAAGCTAGCTTGGAAAATTCTTGAATCAAATAATTTGTAGGCAAGCTAGATGAGAGCAAGATACCTCAAAGACAATTTTTGGACAATTAAGACCGATAATAACGCCTCAACAACTTGGAAGAATAGATTGAGATATAGAGAGCATCCGAAAGCTCTTATTGAAAATCAGATAGCAAATGGAGAAAATAATGATCTTTGGAAAGATCCTTGGATTAACAGTAGAAGTTTAATTAACAGACTCAGATGAGATAGCTACTCTGCTAATGTTACCCATTTATGTAAAGTGGAAAACATTTATACATAACAATGAGTGGGCAACTGATAGATAAATTGTGACTAGGAACTTTAAACAGGAAATTGATGGCATCCCTTTATTCGCTGGGAGAAATAGTGATATTTAGGCCTGGAGGAGTAACAATAAAGGGAAGTTTAACTTGCAAGATGCTTGGGAGGATTGTAGACATCAGCATCCTAAAGTTCAATGGCATAACATTATATGGAGTCGTTCGAACAACCCTAAAATGGCACACACAACCTACAAAGCTATGAATTTTCAACTGCCAACCAAGGACAGACTTAAAAGTTGGGGAATCTTAGAAGATGCAACATGCAAACTCTATAATAAGGACATGGAGACTCACAAACATCTATTTTTTGACTGCAAATATAGCAAAAAGGTTTGGGCCATTCAAAAATCAGAATGCATACAAACAGATGCGGTTAAGAATCTTAAAGAAGAAGCAGTGTACCTGAATGACCAGTTTGATCTCTCTTACTTAATGAAGGAGGTTGGAAAAGTTAGCTTGACAACTACAATTTGGCACCTCTGCCGTGAACGAAATGAACGAACTTTCAACAATAAGCAGAAAGAAGAGTTAGTCTTATCTGAACAAATTACAAGAGACATCACTATCATAATCGGGAGGATAAAGAGACATAGAATTACCAGCTTAGAGGGACAAGAAAAAATAACTACTGTGTTTGTACCAAAAATGGGCACAACACTCTTCGGGAGTTGTTTGAAGAGATAAAATGAAGATTATAAATGTAAAACAGAGGTTATCTGACAAAAACTCCAACAAACAGAAATGTAAAATGCACAGACAAGCAATTTAGAGTGGTTCGGCGTATAGCCTACGTCCACTATGAAGTTTTGATGATTTTATTGATTCTCTTTCAATGATTACAAGCGGTTACAGCAATGAACAATGGATTACAGATTAGAATTCGAAATTGACAGCAAAAGTATGATGCAAATCTCAATCCGGTAGAGTCTGGACGCTTCAGAGAAAAAAGATCATTTTCCTGTTGATTCTGGGGCTCTATTTATAGGCGTAGGAGGCTTAGATTTCGCTCAAACTCCGGGAGACTTGGTCTGACACGTGAGGGGACCCATTCGACCATTTCCAGAGAGTTTCAAGTCGATCTGTGATCGATACGAAGTCATTTCGTATCGATCAAGATTACCTCCAATTGAGCTCAAATTTGGTGGAGATGTTCCTCGGTATGTGTGCAACCTTCAGTTAAAATTTCATGGTATTTGGATCAGTGGATTGAGAGATATCATCGATATGAGGCGACGTTCTTCGCTAGGCTGTCTAGTTCGAATCCATCCCTCCGAACTGAGAGCTTCGAATCGATGGTGTCACGCGCCTCTGTGAAGACGTGGAACGCGCGCTTCGCCTCGATCCGGTCTTTACTCCGAGTCGACCGCGTCGACTCCATATATCTCGGCGCATTCGCATCGAGGGATGACGTGGTGTGCGCGCTTCGCCTCGATCCGGACTCTACGCCGTATTGACTGCTTCGACTCCACATATCTCGCCTCGTTTACTTCGATGGGCAACACGTCATTCTAGTTGGTTGACTCGCTAGATACGAACAAGTTGTTGGGTACGTATTCGAAGCGAGGTTCTCAGATGGATACGAAGTAGGCACTGAATGATGGATACGAAGTAGGCACTGGCTGATGGATACGAAGTAGACATTAAATGATCGTTACGAACCAGGTGACCTATTGATGGATACGAAATGAGCGATGGACACAGACTGGTTCGATACGAAACAAGATCCACTGATGGACACGAAATCACCGCTGACCTGATGGATGCGAAATCACCCATAGTGATGGATACAAAATCTGGGCCGGGCTGAATGATACGAAGTCCATCGAGACGAATTCGATGGATTCGAAGCATGGTTAACTTCGATCGATACGAACTGCTGCTTCCCGATGGATACGAAAAAGTGCTCTCCCTTTTGACTTGTAACCATCATAACCTGTGCGTATGAGCTCGGACTGACTTGAAACTTGGAACGTTGGCTTGCTATATTTTCCCAATCATGTCTCATCGATTGGGGCTTGATCCGGACTTGGTCAAAATTCAACGATATCCATGACAAACGACATTTGGAATCCAACTCCTTGGTGTCCTGGCCTTGCCAAAAGGCGGGATAACATTTGCCCCCCAAAGTACGTCTTGTGAAAACATGACGTGCTTTGAAAAGCTGCAGTCCTTCTTTGAATAACTTTGAAAGTCGTACCCTTTAGCCATTCTCTTGTATCGGTCCTCTCATGAATCGATGCTAAAAGTTGGAAGGCCTTTCTTCGTATCGATGCGGGTTGACTTGATGGATACGAAAATGGTCATTCGTATCGATGGTCACAAATCGCGGTGGATTTTGATTTGAATTGGCGATATCTGATGGATACGTAGTGACTGTTCGTATCGATAGGTTTGCTCTGTTGTGAGTCGATGGATCACAAAGTGGACATTTCGAACCGATGGAGTCTGTTATCTTCAGGTGGCTTCCCTGTGTGCTTCGAAACGATGGAGTCCAGTGCCTTCAGGTGGCTTTCTTGTGCGCTCCGAATCGATGAAGGCTAGTGGGCTCGATATGAATGCCCGCATCGATGCGCTGCTTGACTGGCTGCGACCGGTCATGTTGACTGGGAGATGAATCGACCCAGTTCGCCTCCAGGCTTCATATAAATACCGGGGACTTGGCTCGATTTCACTTTTTTACCTTTTACTTTTACTGTTGCCTTCTGCATTTTCGTATCGATTCACGAACTTAGAAAGAGATAATAGTTCTGTACTTTCGACTCTATCAGCTTCAATCCACCAGATCTTGAAATCTCAATCTTAAACTAGGTAATCCACCACGAATCTAAATGACGAAACTATCTCCGATCTACTCTTTCTTCGTCAATCAACCACTCTGGCAATTGGTAAAACCAGATCTGGTTCGAAATCCAGATGGCCATGGCGACGCTCTTGTAGATTGGAGAAGAAAGAGTGGGGAAGACAAAAGCGAATCGATCTAGGGGCCGTGTTCGAATCGACGAAGACAGCGACATCTTTTCTTAGATCCTGTATCGATTCTTGGGATAAGTCAATGGGGGAGACCCAGTTCGCATCGATGGATATGATGATGGATCGTATCGACGCGAAATGATCAATACGAAGAACTAAAAAATGTATCTTAGTTTCAGATCGATACGAATCTTGCCTTCACGATCGATGTTAAGCTAAGGCCTTTTCTGATCGATACGAACCAGGCAACCAAGGATCGATGCGAAGTACTCTGATCTTTGATGGATTCGAACTTGACTCCTGACGATCGATTCGAAGCATGCTCACGGGTATCGATTCGAACCGGTATCATGATGGATTCGAACGAGCCTCTTTTGATCGATTCGAACTTCCCATTACGGATGCGAAATCTTGACATTCTTCAGCATAACTCCGATGAGCTTCATTCTTGCATATCTGGACTTGATAATTAAATTGCATATTTGACTACCTCTCGAAGCTCGTCGATGGAACTGCCATTTAACAGAAAAGTACAACGAACTCTTTAATCTTGAATCGATCGTTATCACCTGGATGGCGTGGTCGTGACGGTCAGCGATGACGGTCATGCCTGTCTGACTTCCAGAATTTAGTCGCTTGCATGTTTTCTTTAACTCTGCAGAATTTGCTCAAGTCACGCACAACATTTGCACTACACAACACATTCATGCACTTTACATCGGGGAATGCACAGGCTTTTTATCATCTAATGATGGTTTCTCGTGAGTTAGCTAGTGATGGAACCGTCAAGTTCGCAGCAGCAAGAAACTCAGAACCCTATCCCTCCCAGACTTGAGATTCCGGACATCGAGGCCGAAGCTATTGGTCCAGCTCCGGATGAGTTGCCCGATGCGTCCTTCATTAATAGTCCACCTGATTCTGTCCCGTCCAATATCTCTGAAGACATGCTAGGGAGAATATGCTTAAGGCATGGCTTATCTTTGGATGAAGTACTGTTGCCTGGGCCGGATGATAGGCCACATAATCCCCCGGAGGGGTATACTGCTTTTAATCGACATGCGTGCGCAGCCGGCACGCTTCCTCCGTTCAATGATTACATAAGAGAAGTGTTGGCTTATCTGGACATCGCTCCGTCTCAATTGCATCCAAATGGATATGCCTCACTCAATAGCTTGTTCATTGTATTCATGGAGTACCTCCATCGTCCTCCCCGTATGACCGACATAAGATACTTGTTTAATTTCAAGAGTCGGACTGACAGCCCATCTTATACGTTCTTGGAGTCTGTAAGGAACTGCCAAGTTGTTGCGGGGTCGTGGACTAGGCTAAGCTACTTTAAGTCGGAGTGGTTCTATGTCCGATGTCCTCCGGGGTTTGCCAGAAGATGGCTGTTCAGACGTGAGTATCGTCTTTTTTTTTCCAAGTAATTGACAGGGCAATTTTCGGAGTGAAATTAAACTTACGTCTTCTTCTCTTTTTCTTTCAGCAATCATCCAGCGTCCTGAGGGTGGCTACTATAAAGAGATAGTTCGGGTCCTCCAAGAGATTCCTAGCGAAGAAAGGAATATTGAACTGTTACTGACAGATCGAAATCTCAGAGTTCTTGGGTTGATCGGCCGGAGGCAGAGCATAAGGCTCGATGGTGCATTAAAGACCGTCTCCAGAAAAAAGGTCAAGCGGATGAAACCCAGGGTTGTGATAATTGAGGAACCCGATTCCGAGAAAACTCATACCGACGAAGAACCGTTAGTCGGACCTGCTAATGCAACCCCGGAGTCCGACGCAAAGAGGAAGGGCAAAGCAGTGGCCTCAAAACAGCCTAAGTCCGGGAGGCGGAAGTCTGTGGTTTTGCACCGTCCTTTTCCAGGAGTTAAGATTACGGAAGCATCCTCCCTGCAAGCTGAAGATCAATTCGAAGGGCCTGCTGACCCTCCAATCTCGGACATCGAGCCGGAGCAACACGACGTTGAATCGGGCGGACCGCGACATATCGTCGATGTTAGCGAGTCTAATCCTACCAGTGCGATTGACACTTCTGGTTGGTCTGGGGGGTTACACATTCACACACTCTTCACGGCACAACACATTTTCCTAACCGTAAACAACACATCGCAAACGGTTACTGATTCTTCATGGTTTTCTTTTCAGGTACGATGTCTGGGCAAGGTTCTGTGCTTGGTAGTTTGCGCAATAAGCGCCGTTATCATGAGCCACGCAGGAGAGAGGGCGAGAGGGATTACGACTCAGGACATTCTGGTCAGGAGAAGTCTGACAGAGATAGGGGATACGTTCGCCGATCCCGATCTCGCTCTCCTCCCCCCGGACCTCTGCACCTCCTACGGTCGCAGTTACTCGTCCTCCTGAAACTTCACGGCCTAGGCCGCCTTCTCAAGCTTCGAGGTCCGATCCTCCGCGCAGGACTGAAATAGCCACCTCCTCGGCTACTGTACCGGTCCCGACTGAAGCGTCTAGTGAAGGAGCGCTTAAACTGGCACAGATGAGGAAGGAATTCCCCGATATCTGTTTTGACGGTTATGTCTTCCCTCCGCACTTGAAGAGAATTCCACCAACCGCTGAAACCACTATCCATGATTATGTTGCGGACATCTTTTTTCAGTACAGGGAATGGGGACGGGCCGCGAGGAAGGCGTCTAAAGTGGCATTTGATCGGGGCGTCACCATTGAGAAGCTCGAGAAGGAATTGGGTCACAATGACCAAATCATAAAAGCGCTCAACTCGGAGGCTGAGTCTTCCCGTAAATCTGAAATGGAGGCTCTAAAGAAGGTTGATGAAGTGAACGTTGTCATGACCAGGATGAAGCAAGAGCATTATACCGCCATCGAGGACATGGGTCATAGGAACACTTCTATTACCGCCGAGAGGGATGCCGCTCTTAAGGAGCTTAATGAGCTGAAATCAAAGTTTTCAGAGATGGCAAAGGAAAAAGACGCAGCTAATGTCTTTGCGCAGGAGGCCTGTGATCAGGCAGTGACGCTCCGAAAGGAGAAGGAAGCGGCTATACAACAAGCTCACGAAGCTGAGGCTGGGGTTGACGAGAAGGTACGTCAGGCGGAGGCCAGGATTGAGGCCGAGGTGGAAGAGCTACTCGTCACTTATAACGCCAATGTGCTAAGGCACCGAGATTTGACATGGCTTGACGATTACCCCACGCATCTCTATAACGCCTGGAACCTACTGGTTGATGAGGAGAAATCCGAGCACCCTGATGAAGCCCTTGATGAATTCGAGCTGGAGAACCGCATCCTTAATGATGATGAAAAGAAGGTTCTCCATGACTCCATGATTTCCCACGACAAGGTGAGGCTTGGTGCCCAGATCCAGGAGGTCGGAGAGAGCTCTGGTGCAGAACACCATGTTATGAGTTCTGAGATAATCGTGTCATCTCAGTCTGAGCCAACTCCGATGATCTACCCCCAGCCTATTCCGGCATATGATCCAGATCAACCGCATTTATCTCCTATTAAGGAACATCCTTCTGAAGTTGTTCAGACGACCTCGAGCCAAACCGAGGAAGGTACTTTGAACTAACTTCTTGTATATTTGGATTGAAGAATCTGTGTTGAAATGTTGCTAATGACATGTCCTTTTCCTTTGATCAGTGACAGGAGTTGCACCAGCCGCGCCTCCTACCATCCAAGAATCAGGCCAAGCACCAGGAGCCATCATCTCTGAGGCGACCTCCGTCGCGACAATGGCACCAGTTGGAGTAACGCAGGGGAGCTCACTTTCTTTCGACGAACAGATGATAAACGAGCTCCTTGGCCGTCAGAGTGATCCTTTTGCGGACTTGCCATTCGGCTTGGATGGATTCACGGCTACTTTTGACACCCTATCTCAGACTACTACGGCTCCTAGCGAAGCCAGAGCACAGCGGGAAGCGGCGATGTTGGCCGAGATTAATTCCGAGATGGCGGCCACGGCGCACGGCGGCGATGTAGATGGCGGAGCTGCAGCACAGTGCCCTACTCCTCTTATGATTGTGTCTCCTGGGGGCACACTTACTGATACTAATGTGCCAGTCCCTCCTCCGGCTGCGGAGTCTGTTCCTCCAACTCCTCCCGCGGGAAGCATCCCTATAGAGTCCAGCTCGGACGAGGACGTTGACATTATGCCTTCACCCGAAGGGAGCCTGCCTAAGGAGAAAGGCTCCAAGCGAAAGGGCACTGGTGGTTCCAGTAGCTCCTCGAGGAAGAAGAAGCTGAGGAAGTAGAAGGATTAGACATTCTTTTCATAGGCAGTTAGGGACTTTTGTTATTTTCTCTGTTTTCCCCTTTTGTAGGCCGTGTTTAGATGCGGGTTCGGCCCCTGCTAGTAGGAATGTTTTGGAAAAAACTCATGTATGAACCCTTGTTTTTGAGTTAGTTGAAATAAAATTTTGTTTTCCAGTTTCAGCTTATGTTCCTTTCTATGCTTGAATGTTGCAGTGTTCGGACTTTGGTCCAGTCTACTTGCATTATCTGATTGTTTCAAGAATAGCTCATTTTACTTGTTAAGTATGGAAATCTCGGACTTGAGTTGTGATAGAGGATCGCATCGGAGCTGAGCATCGCATAGTCTCGGGTAATGACTAACATTTACCCCTGCCCCCAGTTCCAGGGTTGAGTTGTGATGATCAGCTTGTGATTGCATCAAGCGAGGACCGAGTGGCCGAACTACACTTGTTCTCTTATGAATTGTTTCATCCACACTCCGGGGATATATGTCATCTCGTAAGCGGTTGTTCGCACTCTGGGAACACGGAGTTGACTGATGTTCGTACTCCGTCTCGCACTCTGGGAATACGGAGTCGAATGTTTATACTCCACTTCGCACTCTGGGAATATGGAGTTAAATGTTTATACTCCGTCTCGCACTCTGGGAGGACGGAGTCGAATGTTTATACTCCACTTCGCACTCTGGGAATATGGAGTTAAATGTTTATACTCCGTCTCGCACTCTGGGAGGACGGAGTCGAATGTTTATACTCCACTTTGCACTCTGGAAATATGGAGTTGATTGTTTATACTCCACTTCGCACTCTGGGAATATGGAGTTGAATGTTTATACTCCGTCTCGCACTCTGGGAATACGGAGTTAGATTGTTTATACTCCACTTCGCACTCTGGGAATATGGAGTTGAATGTTTATACTCCGTCTCGCACTCTGGGAATACGGAGTTAGATTGTTTATACTCCACTTCGCACTCTGGGAATATGGAGTTGAATGTTTATACTCCGTCTCGCACTCTGGGAATACGGAGTTAGATTGTTTATACTCCACTTCGCACTATGGGAATATGGAGTTGAATGTTTATACTCCGTCTCGCACTCTGGGAATACGGAGTCGATTGCAGGATTGTCGTGTGTCAACCCTATCAATATTGGTGTCATGGCTTGTCCCCGAGCTCGGGTTTCACCTAGTGAGTGGCCGGTCGTATCACAGCCACTCTCCATTTGAATAAGTCCCATTGCATGATGGGATTTAGCTCTTCGTGCATCGTGATGTTGTATATCGTACTTAATGAATCACAGCTCTGGCTCGAAGAAGTGGCATTTTATTGCTGAAATAAGAAAATGCGGCAAAGTCAGTTGCCTTATTACAAAATTCAAATTTCGAAATGCAGAAACAAATTGCTAAATAGAATGAAATAAATAAAGCCTGTCATATGTAATAGCGGCGGAGACTTTCGCTGTTCCAAGCCCTTGGTAAATCGAGACTGTCAACAGTCGATAGCTTGAATGTACCATCTCCGAGCTTTCGTGTAATTACATACGGTCCTCCCCAGTTTGGCTTCATGTGTGAAGGAACTGGGTAGATTCTCTTGAGTACTAGGTTGCCGAGTCCAAAGGTTCGAGGTCGAACTTTGGTGTTGTACAGTCGGGCGACCCGGCTTCGATGTGCGGCTGCTCTCAAATCGGCCTCTTCCGGTTTTTCATCCAATAGATCCAAAGACTCGGCCAGGAGTATAGCGTTTGTTTTTGGATCATAATAAGTCACGCGATGAGAGAGCACTTCTGTCTCGACCGGAATAACGGCCTCTGAGCCGTAAGATAGGGAAAACGGAGTGTGTCCGGTCGCGGTTTTGTGGGTCGTTCGATAGGCCCATAACGCCATAGGAAGTTCATCGACCCACTTGCCCCCAGCCTTCTCCAATCGTTTCTTCAGGATTGATTTTATAACTTTGTTAACAGCCTCAACCTGTCCATTCGCTTGTGGGTGTGCGACAGCCGAGAACTTTTTGTGGATATGAAACCGTTGACAGAAATTCTTGAATTCCGCACTCTCGAATTGGGCTCCGTTATCAGTGATGATAGTATGCGGGAGTCCAAATCGACAGATGATGTTGCGAACCACGAAATTTATCACTTTCTTTGTCGTAATGGTTGCAAGGGCTTCGGCCTCAGCCCACTTTGTGAAGTAATCAACGGCGACGATGGCGTATTTCGCACCGCCTTTTGCTAAAGGTAAAGCGCCGATGATGTCAATGCCCCACATTGCGAATGGCCAGGGACTGACCATTTGGGTTATTTCAGTAGGCGGAGCTCTCGGAATTCGGGCATGTATCTGGCATTTATCGCACTTCCGGGCATAGTTTGCCGCATCTCGGTTCACTGTCGGCCAGTAGTACCCATATCGGAGTATCTTCTTAGCAAGAGCTTGCCCTCCGGTATGATCGCCACACTCTCCTTCGTGCACGTCATGTAACACTCGTTTGATTTCCTCGTGGGCGATACACCTGAGGAGAGGAACGGAATAACCTCTCCTATACATGACTCCGTTTTGGATGACGAACCGCGAAGCTTTTCACTGAATTTGTCTCTTCTCATTTCTAGGTTCAGGCAGCACCCCATTCTCAATGTAATTCCGATACGGAGTCATCCAAGATTCTCTACTGGGAGCGGTTTCAAATACAGAGTTCATTTCTATCCGATCGATGCTCGGAGTGGCCAAAGTTTCAACGGGGACAAGTCCCATTTGTTGCGCTTCACCTGTGCTAGCTAACTTTGCCAGTGAATCGGCTTTCTGATTGCGCTCCCGAGGCACATAATAGATGGCATAATAATCAAACTGGTTTAGTATTTCCTGAACTTGAGCCAAGTAAGCAGCCAGTCTTCGGTCTCTTGCCTGATATTCCCCCCTTACTTGACATACTACTAATTGTGAGTCGCAATAAATTTCCACAACGATAATCCTCAAGTCTCTGGCAAGTCTTAAGCCAGTTAGATGGGCTTCATATTCGGCTTCATTATTAGTTGCACGAAAGTCGAATTTAAGAGCATAACATATGGATCGGCCCTCGGGAGTCTCAAGTACAACCCCAGTGCCCGAACACCGGTCATTCGATGCACCATTAGTATATAGCTTCCAGATGTATTCGGGAGATTTACTAGTCTCGGGCAAGTCTTCTGGAACGGTGAATTCAGCTATGAAATCTGCTAGGACTTGTCCTTGAATGGCTCTCCGCGGAGCGTATGCGATATCAAATTGGCTTAGCTCAATGTTCCACTTGAGTAACCTACCGGACGTCTCAGGCCGCGTGAGGACCTGTCGTAACGGCTGGTCGGTGTACACAGTAAGCGGATGAGCTTGGAAGTAAGGACGGAGCTTTCTTGAGGCAATGACCAAGCAATAGGCCAGTTTCTCCAATCTCGGATAATTTCTTTCAGCTCCTGTTAGTCGCTTACTAACATAGTAGACCGGGTTTTGCACTTTGTCTTCTTCCCGGACTAGAGCAGCACTGATCGCATGTTCTGATACTGCCAGGTAAAGATATAGCTGCTCGTGGTCAACCGGTTTTGATAAGATCGGAGGTGTGGAGAGATGTTGAACTAAAGATCGGAACGCACCTTCACACTCCGTGGTCCATTCAAAGTTCCGTTTGCCCTTCCGGATCAGGTCGAAGAAAGGAATGCATTTGTCGGTGGACTTTGAAATGAACCTGCTCAATGCTGCGACCTTCCCGTTAAGACTCTGGACTTGTTTTATAGTTCTAGGGGTTTGCAAATTTCTAATAGCCCAGATCTTCTCAGGATTTGCCTCTATTCCTCGAGCGTTGACGATGAACCCAAGGAATTTTCCGGATGCAACGCCGAAGTGACATTTGAGTGGGTTGAGCTTCATTCCGTACTCCCGGAGGATGCTGAACATTGAATTCAAATCTCCGACGTGATCTGTGGAGAATCGGGACTTCACCAGCATGTCATCCACGTAAACCTCCATGGTCTTCCCGATCTGATCAGCGAACATTCGGTTGACTAAGCGTTGGTATGTTGCTCCAGCGTTCTTTAGACCAAACGGCATGACTTTGTAACAATAGAGTCCCAGATCGGTCACGAAGCTGGTATGTTCCTGATCAGGTAAATGCATGGGTATCTGGTTGTAGCCGGAATAAGCGTCCATAAAGGACAATAGTTCATGTCCGGCCGTTGAATCAACGAGCTGATCGATTCGCGGAAGTGGGAAGCTATCTTTTGGACAGGCCTTGTTTAGGTCAGAGTAATCAACGCAGGTTCTCCACTTCCCGTTTGGTTTCCGAACTAGTACAGGGTTGGACACCCATTCTGGATACAAAGCATCTCGAATGAACCCGTTCGATTGTAGTTTATCAACTTCCTCCTTAAGGGCGGCAGATCTCTCTGGATCCATACCGCGCCTTTTCTTCTTTACTGGGACATGTCGTGGATCTATATTCAGGGAGTGACTTGCAATGCTCGGCGAGATCCCGCACATGTCAGAGTGTGTCCAGGCGAAGACGTCGAGATTCGCCCGAAGAAATTCGACCAACTCCTGCTGTGTCTGCTCGTTCAGTTGGGACCCAACTTTCAGCATCTTTGAATCATCATCCTCACTGATTGGGACGTCCACAGTCAGTTCGGCTGGAGAAGCTTGACTCTCCGTTGATTCGTCTTTATCCTCGTTGTCCCTGGGGTCCAGGTCTTTCAGGAATTGGTCGTGGTGCCCGGGCCGAGGCCCGGGCATCAATTGTCAATTATTGATAGAACGGACGCAGAGAGATTCCTCTACGCCCTTTCCCTTCTCTTTACGCTGTGCCCCGCGCAGCTCAGCAACATAACAGGCCCTTCCTGTGGCCTGATCTCCTTGAACAACTCCAATCCCATGATCAGTGGGAAATTTCAAAGTCAGACACCATGGGGCGATCGCTACCCTGAACTCAGCTAGGGCTGGTCGACCTAGAAACGCATTATATGGCGAATCGATTTCTAGCACAACAAATTGTAACATTCGGACCCTCCGGCGTTCTCCAACGCCTAACTCGACTGGGAGTTCAGTTATTCCGATGGGTATCGTGGCACTTCCGTTGAAACCATGGATTCTGGATAAACAGGGTTTCAAATCCTTTGTCTCCATCTTCATTAGATCGTAAGCCCGTTTAAGCAAGATGTTCACAGAGCTCCCACTGTCAACCAGGATCCTCTTCATCCAAGCAGGACCTACCTGGGCAGATATGACTAGTGGGTCGATTGTAGGGGCTTCGACTTTATCGGCGTCTCGGCTCCTGAATACGATATCATCGGACATTATCTTTTGTTGCTTTGCCGGAGTTCCGTCCTCGCAATTACTATAACACTCGAAGTCCGCATGCCTGATAGAACTAGCATACGACTCCATTTCCCCCCAGCTTCTGTCTGCCGGATGGGGACCACCACTTATTGTGTTGATAACTAATCTCCTGCCCGCACGGGCGGGTTCCTCCTCTCTTTCCTGATTTTGCGAACGATTTTGATTCGAGGGGCCCGCTCCGCCAGACTGCGGCGCCCGTACAAACTGATCTAGCTTCCTCTCTCTAATCAGCTTCTCGATGAGGTCCTGTAAGTGCCGACACTCATTGGTATTGTGTCCATAGCTTTCATGGAACCTACAGAATTTCCCTGTCTGAACCTGTCTCTCCGACGAGGGCTTCGGAGCAGGCTTCTTATACTGTACAGTGTTACAAGTCTGTAAGTATACGTTTTCCAATGACGTGTTTAGCGGCGTATAACTGTCAAACATCTGAGCTCTATGTCGTGGACCTCGGTTCTTGTCTCTCTTCTTATTCTGGCCATTGTTTCCTCTCTGCTGGGTTTGCTTGTTTTGTATATTCAGTTGAACTTTCCCGGAACTCTCGCCGGACTGTTTAACTGCCACATTGCTCTGTATTCCCTCAATGCTGGGCCTCGCATCGTCCTGCTTCCTAGACTGTTTTGCGTCCTCCTGCCGCAGGAATTGAGCGGCCTTGGAGTAAAAACGGTCCAACGATGCGGGCGGTTTTCCAACTAGCCAGTTTCCAAATTCAGAATCAGGATCAATCCCCTTGGTCAGAGCCATCAAGATTGAGTTATCGTTGGGATTGGTGATCTCGACGCATGCTGCGTGGAACCTCTCCAGGTAACGCCTGAGCGTTTCTCCAGGAGCTTGAGTGACGTTGGACAAGGTGTTGACGTCTTTTGGCCTAGCAACATGCATCCGGAATTGCTCCACAAACCTCTTAGCCAATTGATCGAACGAAGAAATTGATCTAGGTGGTAGGCGGGTAAACCACATTGTCGCGATTCCCCCCAGAGAGATGGGGAAACTCCGACACTTCACTGCATCGTCGGCCCTTGCAGCGCTCATCGACCATTCATATTTCAGAATATGCTGGTTGGGGTCACTATTCCCTTCATACATCGGGAGAGTCGGCATTCTGAATCGCCTAGGGGGTTCGGCATGTAACACTTCGTCTGTGAAAGGGGTATGACTACGGGAAATCCCCCAGTCATCATTGGTTAGCCCCTGACTCTCGCGGATCATCTGACGTATCATGGTTGATATATCCGACACGGGCGGATTCTGAGCGTGATGAGCTAAGGCGTGGTCGGGTTCCACGGTGCGAGTTGGGATCGGGCGCTGTCGACGATCCGTATCTCGCCTCCTTGGCTCAACGTCTTCTGGGACATAAGGTTCAGGAGTATGTCCACGCTGTTGATTGATCGACTCTGATTGATTTCGGGTATCAACCCTTGTCTCTGCTGCGGCGGTTGTGGCGCGGTTATCCGTGGTGTACTGTGGGGCAGTACCTCCTCATGTTGAGGGACCCGTTTGGAAGCTGGTCGATGGTCCTACCCTTAGTTGCCCAACAGTTAAGGCGGGCTGATATTCAGCAGCTTGAGCGCGACTCCCCTCTAGCCGAGGACGAGTAGTTCGGTGGTGATAATCAGATGAAGCTGAGCTTTCGGTAGACGCTCTGGAGACATCATCCCTCCTGGACCTTCTGTGCCCCCGGCGGTTTAGCTGGTTGGTCAGCTCGATATTGGCGCGCAGCTGTTCCGCCAACTGCTGACGGCTTTGGGTCAGCATCCTAAAGTTCAATGGCATAACATTATATGGAGTCGTTCGAACAACCCTAAAATGGCACACACAACCTACAAAGCTATGAATTTTCAACTGCCAACCAAGGACAGACTTAAAAGTTGGGGAATCTTAGAAGATGCAACATGCAAACTCTATAATAAGGACATGGAGACTCACAAACATCTATTTTTTGACTGCAAATATAGCAAAAAGGTTTGGGCCATTCAAAAATCAGAATGCATACAAACAGATGCGGTTAAGAATCTTAAAGAAGAAGCAGTGTACCTGAATGACCAGTTTGATCTCTCTTACTTAATGAAGGAGGTTGGAAAAGTTAGCTTGACAACTACAATTTGGCACCTCTGCCGTGAACGAAATGAACGAACTTTCAACAATAAGCAGAAAGAAGAGTTAGTCTTATCTGAACAAATTACAAGAGACATCACTATCATAATCGGGAGGATAAAGAGACATAGAATTACCAGCTTAGAGGGACAAGAAAAAATAACTACTGTGTTTGTACCAAAAATGGGCACAACACTCTTCGGGAGTTGTTTGAAGAGATAAAATGAAGATTATAAATGTAAAACAGAGGTTATCTGACAAAAACTCCAACAAATAGAAATGTAAAATGCACAGACAAGCAATTTAGAGTGGTTCGGCGTATAGCCTACGTCCACTATGAAGTTTTGATGATTTTATTGATTCTCTTTCAATGATTACAAGCGGTTACAGCAATGAACAGCGGATTACAGATTAGAATTCAAAATTGACAGCAAAAGTATGATGCAAATCTCAATCCGGCAGAGTCTGGACGCTTCAGAGAAAAAAGATCCTTTTCCTGTTGATTCTGGGGCTCTATTTATAGGCGTAGGAGGCTTAGATTTCGCTCAAACTCCGGGAGACTTGGTCTGACACGTGAGGGGACCCATTCGACCATTTCCAGAGAGTTTCAAGTCGATCTGTGATCGATACGAAGTCATTTCATATCGATCAAGATTACCTCCAATTGAGCTCAAATTTGGTGGAGATGTTCCTCGGTATGTGTGCAACCTTCAGTTAAAATTTCATGGTATTTGGATCAGTGGATTGAGAGATATCATCGATACGAGGCGACATTCTTCGCTAGGCTGTCTAGTTCGAATCCATCCCTCCGAACTGAGAGCTTCGAATCGATGGTGTCACGCGCCTCTGTGAAGACGTGGAACGCGCGCTTCGCCTCGATCCGGTCTTTACTCCGAGTCGACCGCGTCGACTCCATATATCTCGGCGCATTCGCATCGAGGGATGACGTGGTGTGCGCGCTTCGCCTCGATCCGGACTCTGCGCCGTATTGACTGCTTCGACTCCACATATCTCGCCTCGTTTACTTCGATGGGCAACACGTCATTCTAGTTGGTTGACTCGCTAGATACGAACAAGTTGTTGGGTACGTATTCGAAGCGAGGTTCTCAGATGGATACGAAGTAGGCACTGAATGATGGATACGAAGTAGGCACTGGCTGATGGATACGAAGTAGACATTAAATGATCGTTACGAACCAGGTGACCTATTGATGGATACGAAATGAGCGATGGACACAGACTGGTTGGATACGAAACAAGATCCACTGATGGACACGAAATCACCGCTGACCTGATGGATGCGAAATCACCCATAGTGATGGATACAAAATCTGGGCCGGGCTGAATGATACGAAGTCCATCGAGACGAATTCGATGGATTCGAAGCATGGTTAACTTCGATCGATACGAACTACTGCTTCCCGATGGATACGAAAAAGTGCTCTCCCTTTTGACTTGTATCCATCATAACCTGTGCGTATGAGCTCGGACTGACTTGAAACTTGGAACGTTGGCTTGCTATATTTTCCCGATCATGTCTCATCGATTGGGGCTTGATCCGGACTTGGTCAAAATTCAACGATATCCATGACAAACGACATTTGGAATCCAACTCCTTGGTGTCCTGGCCTTGCCAAAAGGCGGGATAACATACTGGAGAACTGAAACTGGAGGATTGTTTAGCAAGGAAATCAAGTAATGACCTGGAATCTTCCATAGTTTGTGAAGCTTTGACCTAATTTTTATTTTAGGAATGTTCGGTGTAAAGTTGGAATGTTTTACTTTAATAGTAAAGTGTGTTTTTGTTTGCCTACAGATGTATATTTGTCTTTGAACTTGGGCCGCAAAGCCCATGAATAAAATCTTAACCCACTTTCAAATATATACATGTGTGTGTGTATCTATGTGTGTGTGTATCTCTATGCATGTATGTATGTGTGTGTGTATATGTGTGTATAGTACACATATATGTATATATATGTGTATGTATATGTATGTATGTATGTGTAGCTCTCTCCACATTTTATGGCTTCACTTTCTCATTTTCCACCTTTAATTTTTCCATATTCAAAATTTTGGATTTATAATAATCCTTAGTTACATACTGCTATTTTACTATTGTTTTAGTAATATATTATTGTTTTGTTCCACAATTATCAATAGTGTTGTCAACGATTGGATAATTGATAAACATTTCATAAGAAGTTTATAAATAAATGTGACATACAAATCACTGAACCGGAATAAAATGAGCTTGTTTTATTTATAATACGCTGCATTGGAAAGTAAATTGAATGAAATAACATAATTTTTAGAAAGGTACCTTTTATAGAAAAGTTTATTTACGTGTTTTTGTAAAGAATGAGATATTTTGGAAAATAATAATAAGGAAGAGGGTATTTGTAAAAAGTACATAAAAATATAAATAAGTTATTTCAATATATGATCCCCTTAAATTCTCATTTCATCGTTTTCTTCCAAACTACAAAAGAATGAAAACTATTTTCCCCTAAAGCTATTCATCTTTATGTTCTGTTTTCTCGTAACTCACTGTACGACCGCTTCATTTACAATAAGGCTTATTCTCCTCCATCACATACTCAAATTTGGAATTGAATAAAGTTGGGTTGGAATAATTAGAGGCCTTTGTATTTCAACAACTGGTAGGGTATGGAAGAGGAAGTAAAAAGAAAGAAGAGTAATAGGAAAAGAATTTGATTTTAAAGGATTTGAGAAAAAAATTTGTACAAATTAACTACTTCTGACACATGCATGATTTATCTTGGTTAACGTTCTTGGAAGAGTCAAAATTGGATTTTGCGTTAGTTACATGTGCAATTTGTTTGTTAATGAAGTTAGTTAAGTGTGTTAATGTTAAAGTAGAATTGAAATTGAATAAATTTGAGAAATATCCAGATGTTGATGTGTAGACTTTTTCCAAAAGTTGAGTTGGTCAGAGTGGAGGCTTCCCAAAAAGGGCTGAGGTATTATTGGAGGGTTGGTGGTTGGCTTGGTGCTACCGCATAAGTAACAATACATATAAGTGGCTATGTGCAAAATCTTCCTAATGTGTTAGAGGCACTTGAGCTCTTGTTCGAGTGAAATCCCAGCCTATGATTTAGTGAAAATAAAGGTGACTATGCCTGCAAAGCCTGGGATGGTGAAGACTCAATCAGAATTAGTCAAAGTCTGCAGTATTGATTTTATCGAGCTTAGCTTAAGTGACTGGATGTGCCTCGCATTGGCTAGCTAAAGTAAGAGGTTAATTCACTCAAACTAATGCTTGAATGAGGTTATGGGCTCACCCGAGCAAATTAGTGAGAAATTGGCATCACCCGAGTCTTGACCCAAGTGCACATTTGTGGGCACTGGGTCCAATGCCGGGTGGTGGAGATGAGGTCGTTTGGGCCCTAAGGGTTAGTAAGGGGGAAGTTCGGGTAAATGACACTTAGATATTTTTGTCTGATCATGGACATGTTGAGTCCATACAAATTCTAAAATGTGTAGGGGATTATCCATGCAATGATCAAAGTTGTAGGACAATGTGATGAGATGATATATTGAGTAAAATCATTGAGTCTAATTAGGATAAATTGACATAAATTTACTTTGATAATCAATATTTGAGGGTCGATTACAATATGGACGTAAATACAACTTACTCGACTATATATTCGAGAAGCGACATAGGTTATTAAGACTTGAGATATGTTTATTCTAACATATTAGAGAAAAGATGTAAACAATCCCGTTTGTTTGGTCATGATTGAGATATTTTCTCTTTTAGACTTTAGGTGTGAAGTATGAGCTACTTGATGCAAATGTTTCTACCTAATTGAAAATGTCTTCGAGAGATTGTGATGAATTTTGTCAAAAATTTGTAATTGGTGCTTTAATTAGTGGATTCTGGGTGTATCATATTTATCAGTGTCTATTATTGAAAATTACTTGTAATTTATCCAATGAAGTTTATTCAGTGATATAGCTTCAACATAAGGTGTTCACAATTGAAAATTAGGTTTTGTAAGATTATTGAAAATTGTAAGCATGGATACATTTATCGATTGATGGGACTTCAGAATGAAATGGTATAGAACATTCTTGTATTGGATTTGACTTACATGATATATAACTTATTAATACGAAGTTTTATAGGATTTTCTCATATTGATTAGTTAAATGTTATGTAATGTGCATTTATGAAACAATCATAAATGATCAAGAGTCTGCATTAAGATAAAATAAGTGGGATAAAACTTACAAACTACATGAATGAGTGGCATAAAATCCATCGACCACTCAAGTAAGGAGAAGCATTCCGTTGTAATATAAACTCACAGTCTGAATTAACAAAAATCGAATGTGTTTAGTTTGATATTACGGGAGTTATGGATGTAATGGTTGATATAAATAGATGCTATATTTTTGGTGTAAGCAATCTTAATCAATCAAAGTTGAATAGATAGTAAGTAAGATGCATTATTTAAAGTTATTCACAATAGAAGAAAACTACTTCAATGCAAGCAAGAAGTAATAGAAGACTAAATTCCAAAAAATAGGAAAAATAAAGAAAAAATAAAGTGATCGAAAATTTAAAATGACCCATACTATTCAATTTTCAATTGTTATGTAGTTGAGCGTCTTCGACCAAAGGATTATTTTCGACCTCTATCTCTCAAATGTAGACTAAATCAAGGTCATTACTTCTATGTTCTCCACAAACCCACTTTAATAGACGAAACCGAATTCCTCGGTCTTCCACCAAATGCAGAGTAGACAATTGAATTTGGACCCTTAAATGATTAGACACATTGATAAGAGATCTAATTTTCCATCATTATAATTTCTAATAAACTCTATGGTCGCAGGTTGATTATACTAGACCCTAATTTGAACCATAAACTTGTGTACACATTCCAATCTAATCCTCATTCCAATTTTTTTCGTTGGTTGAAACACTTCTTCTAATACTTGTAATCTACTCAAATCAACAATAAAATGAGAAGCAAAGTGGATGTAGGTATAGTTAACAACCATCCATTATAAAAGTGTCTTTATAATGATTTTTTGTTGAAATATAAATATTCTTCTTCATGACAGCATTGCTCAATTGATATTTTGATTTATTTATTTAATATCATATAAGATTTCTTATATATATGTATTATTTTCCGAAACTAGAGTTCTTAACTTGAACTTCGTTGTTCGTGTGTTAAAAACAACGTAAGCATTTAGTGCTTTCATCGAGAATCAAACTCGGGATTCTCAATTATCTCCTTGCAAAATAATTTAACAATCTGATTCCATGGTGGTGTTTGAAATGCTTTCCAGTATAGAGACTTCTCACATGGAAGATTTTAACCTCCTAACATTGGGAAGGGCCATGGAATGTGGAATAAGTTAGGATTTGGGGAAAAGGATTAGTAATAAAACTTGGAGGAAATGTTTTCTATACCATAAGAGAAATGAATGAACAAAGGGGATATAGGATGCTCTTAGAAAGGAACATGGTAGGATTAAATGTGAAAATAACAATGCAAACACAAGCAAAAATGTTTGCGAAGAAAATGCACATGACATATCACACTTTTAGAGGAGAGATTCATGCAAAATGGACATAACACCAAGAAAAAAATAGGAATAGAAATAGTTCAGCTCCATACCACCACCATAATATTCAATAAGAAAGTAGGGGAGGCAAGGCATGGGTGTAGATAAAAAATGAGCATAATAACCCTAACGATCGAAAACTTCATCGACAGTTGATTTTTTTTAGTAATGGTTGAAATTTCCAATGTAATATTTTCGACAGAACCTTATAGTTAACTCATGAATTCAGTTCATTTCAAATTTCTCCATGGATAATTCAAAATATTATGTGAACATATCTGATGAAGATTATGCATGAAATAATGGGCATAGAAAGCGAAGTCTTGAAAACCGAGGAGCTTTACATAGAAATCCTCCCCGGCACAATGAAAACGGGCATAATGTAGCTAGCCAAAGAACCTTGGGCGACAACAATTATGGTTCGTCACATGATTGAGGGTTTGGTTATATTGTAGGTTTTGAAGGATTTGGTCATAGAAATATCAAATAGGAAGACAAAAGGATATGAAAAAAATGATTCACAACATGAAGCGAATAGATATATAGAAATCAGATTTGAACAATGAGAATATGGACCCATTTATAGCAAACATACTTAGCATCCATTCCTCCTTGAATTTCAAAATGCTAATGATGGAGACATATAATGGAAGAACTGATCTGAAAGTATATTTGATGAGATATATTGTAACACTCTACAATTAGTAATTAATTAATCAATTAAAGAATTATGATGAGCTTGAAAATGTTATAAGGGATAAATTAAACAAAGAAAGTAGGTAATAAACTAATGAAAAAGGGTATAAGGGCAAGGTCTAAATTATTGTGGGACAATAAGCATGACTTTTTCCATCCCTTCCTTCCATTCCACTAAAAATAAAATAAAAGCTTGAGAGAAAGATTAATGGTGGTGGCCTAAAAAGCGCAGATAAGAAGAAGAAGAAGAAGTTGAAGAAGAAGAAAATGCAAGCTAAAGAAGGACTAAGAAGCTAAAACAAGATTACTTAAAGATCTATGTGAGTAATATTAAACCATTTTTACCTTTTTCTATATGTTTGATTTTGGATTTGATTTAATATGACGAAGTTCACATGGTTTAGTGTTTAATTGATGCAAATAATGTTCTAATGAACATTTTGGGGGAAAATAGATGAACCTGGGGTATTTAGATGTATTTTCCTATTCTAATGATTTCAAAATGCTACGAAAATTTAGTATGATGTTTAAATCATGGTTTTAGAAATAGGTTTTTAATTTGAAGAATTTTCAACATCAAAGTAATTTGCTATGAATTTTTAAAGGAAAATACCTAGAAAATATCAACGGAAAATATTCGAAAAACAGAAATACAAAGTAAAGTATGTTAAAGGAATCATCACTAATTTTCTTGAAATTTTATAAGGTTTTCTAAGAAACATTAATTACCGCTGAAGGCCGCTGGCCGAAGGAAAATGCATTGGGAATTTATTTATAAAACCAATTTAATTTAATGTTAAATGATTTGGGTACAAGGTCCCATAAAAATGCTAAAAAGATAAATAAAGGACACTGTCACTAACAAAAAGTGGAGGGTAAATGTATTAGAGGGCGACACATGGAAAGGAGAAAACAGACATGTCAGACTTTGTCTGAGATGGAGCTGAAGTGGCAGTCTAACATTTATAAGCAAACTGCATATCTAGGGTAGTGAACTGGCAAGGAAACACATAGACCTTTTGGCGAAGGTCAGTACTACGTTGAAGTTGGGAACCGATATGTTAAAGGACCCAATGTAGGAAAATGTCTAAAACCGAAAGATGTAAGTGAGTACTCCATCGCAGTATAAGTAAGGCATACCACGCTTCAATGTAGATGAGAGAATAAGTCCTACTGTGCCAAAATCAATATGAAGTAGAAACCTAATATATAACAGTTAGGTTTAACTTGGGGAGCAAGCAGGATTAAGGAAGCATACTACGCCGCATTATAAAAGAAACATATTACACCTTCGTATAAGTGGGGGTAGGGTTGTACAACGTCGAGAAGAAATAACACCAAACCTAATATATGGTAATTAGGTAGAGCTCAGGGAGCTTAAATCAACTAAGTAGGAAAAAATCCTGTGTCAAGGCTTGATCCAAGAAGAGCTATTGACACTGAGTGGGGATGCTCATTCGAATGCATACCGAAGCAAGGTAAGAGAGGAATTCAACTTCCAAAGGACACGAGATGTCCAAACATGGAACTGCATATGGCCATTTCTTTGTAGTATAAATTAAAATAAATAGAACTGCATGTGGCTGATTCTTTATAGTATGAATTAAAATAATGAGAACTTAATGTAGCTGTTTCTTTGCAATATAATTTAAAATAATAAGAACCGCATGTGACCGATTTTTTACGATATAAGTGAAGTAAATAAGAACTACATTGGGTTGATTCTACGCGGTACAAACTAAATAAAATGTGGCTGTATATAGCTAAGTTTTTATAGCATAAACTAAGGAAGGAACTTTGCACTTTGCAAATGAGTAATGCCAAAGAAGCATTTGGAAATCGAACCGTAGGGGTGGTACTTTTGGTAGATAGGGTTTCATGCGTAGTTTTAACTTATGCTTTGCTGATGATTGTATTTATGATTAATGTTTATACTAGTGAGGGGGAGAACCCATTCTGCACATAGCGGCGAGGCCTCAATACATATTTATTTTTAGGTAAGGTATCATTTACACTAGACTTTATGTTTGATCCATATTTTTTTTATTGTTTTCCTATATAAACTCATGGGTACTGATTGAGTAAATTGAGTTTATGTGTGATGACCAGGCTTTTCGACCCTCGAAAATCGACACTAATACATCCTTGGTATTCACGTGCCGCAAATTCAAGTGCTGGAAATCCCGACTGTTAAGGGTAGAAAGAAAATAAAGACATAACATAATCTTACATGAATGGAATAACATATATTATTTCAACATAATCTTTATAGTACAAAATTTTAAAATACATTTATCAGAGTTTAACTTAACAATAACATGGACAGTTATAAATATATGTCTTTACAAATGTGGAATATAATAGTACATGAGTGTGGTAGAAATGGATAATAATTTTTAGAAGAATCTTCTAGCTCCATGCTCTAAGCTCAAAATACTCCAAACTAAATCTAGCTACTAGGCTTTTCGAAAAAATAGGGAATCCAGAGTTTAAGGGAAAGAAAATAGACTCTGGGTCAATCGTGAGACTGGTGTGAGAAACTCAAAATACAAGTATTTGGAAAATAAAGGGTCTCTCATAAAACCACGCCGCACATAAACACGGAATGGGTTTTTACCTTATGATAACCAAATCATCTGCTACGCAAAATCTAGTAATATTATTTTTAATGACATTCTTTGAAAACACTTTTCTAGTAAATTTACATAATCTTAGTCGAAATTGTTACATTATTAAATTCCAGCATAATAGGTTTACAACTGAAATCGAAGGCACTTATTAGATATTGGATTTCCAAGTGAATAGCAAGGTAAGGGGCTACCTCCCATACAGTGCATGTCTAAAGGGATGCACCGAGGATCGACATCTTCGAAATTTCTACGAATTAAACTCGACCTACCCGTAGACCCATATGGTGGCGGATAGAACTGAATATGATATAATTCCGGCTGTTCCCGACCTATTCGAGAGCTCTCATACCATACACCACATATTTTTTTACTCGACGTCATAGCAGGCACAAAATAAATCTAGAGAGGTGATATCATACCCTAATGGCAGTGAACCACTTAGCCCTAAAGAAACCCTTGTTTCACAATTCCCGGGTGTGAGGCTTGAGGTAAAGTTTACCTTCCTTGGAACATTTTCACTTAAAATGCCACATTGCCATTTCCAACAATACATTATTGATTTCCTCAGAAGTATAACCTCTACGCTCGTTCATCTTAGAGAAGGATGTTAAGTATAAGAGGGGCTACCTCCTACACCACCAAACAGATGTACGTTTGTAGTGATCAATGCACCGTGATCGTAGAAATGCAATGTAAGTCATTCATCCATACAAGTTGTCCGGGAACATGACAAACCGAAGGCACTCTCCTACTACATCCTGTCGGGAATTACTACTAGGATTAGTAGTGAGTAGTCCTTGCATACGGAGATCTCAGAACGAAGGGACCACTGCTATTTATTTACCTCAAAAGTTGCTCAAAAATTACCAACAATCAGTCCTTCCGTTATTAAGATCTCCGCCTTCAACTTCATCGTCTTTAACATGAACTCGTAAATTGGTTCAAAGTGGTTTTCGCATAAGAGTTACCCATATCCGACCCGGTTCCTTCGAACCAATCATCGATAAAAAGATTTTAAGTAAATAGGTGCTTATCATTTGTTTAATTACTCTCTTTATCAAAAAATATCTTTTAGAGATATATTTCTTTAAAACATTTCTTTTCAGTATATACGAAATCATTAAACCTCTCTTATCAAATCCTTTGCTTACTTAAAACCTTTTTAAATCTTGGAATAATCCCAAATCATTTCATTCTTTACTTAGGAAAATATTTTCAAATCATTTATTTAAATCTTAAGAAAGATTTCCAAATAACTTTTAAAATAGGTAAAAAAACAATGTTATTTAAGACAACGTTTATTATAAGCCCAAAACAATTAATTTTAGGTATAAGAATTAAATTAATTCCAAAAAATTTATTTAAATCTTGACTAAAGATTTCTTATTTCCAAACATATCTTTTTAATAGGTTAAAACCATGCTATCTAATATGGTAGATCCAAATTAGTTAGTATTTAAGTAAAGCAGATCCATAGAAATTATACCAATTTTACTCAACATCAATTTCTGTATTCAACCTTTACCATCCGTCGAATAGCGATGAAATCACCTTTCAAATTCGCACGAATAGTATAGGTTTCCTCCTTGGAATTTGATACCAAGTAAGAAGATTATCTCTATTCAATCCAAGTTGTATTAAATTTAGAAAGAATTAAAAAATTTATACTTACCCCGTTTCCGACATTTCGACCTTATCTATTCCTCGTCTAGGAAAAAGGCTAGGTGAGCCAGGGCACCGATTGCTCTTGAACATCTACTTAGTTTAAGCACCTCACATCCGGATCTCACGAATAGAAAAATCCTGTCTACTCATCTGCTTTTAGAGCCAAGATTAAATCACTTAATTATAACGGCTTTTCTTTAAATAATTTATTTAAACTCTTTTAAAATAAATTATGAAACCTTTTAATCATCTTTAAAATACTTAATTATTTATTTTATTATATTTATAAAATATTTGGAAAAGAATACATAAGTTTAAAATCATATCTCAAAGATTATTAAAAGTGCTGCAAAAATTGCTGCAAATAGTGCTGCGAATAGTGCTTTTAAGCTTATTTGATCAAAATAACTTTTCTATCATTTAAAAATCCATTTTTATAACTCAAAACTATTTTAAATTTTTTATAATATTTATAGAATTTATTCAATATTTTTAAAGAACTAAAAATATCATTTTTAACGATTCTATCGCTTTGGTTTCCGAACTGCCAAAACGCGACTATTTTGAAAACTTAATTTTCTCTTATTTCCAAATCTACTGAATAAAATCTCAATCCTTTTTAACTTGTTTGAAAACTATGATTATAAAAGTTTGGAAAATTCTTATTCCAAAGAACTCCGACTCCGAATCCATTGTGTAAATGGATTTAAACTTTTATGGTGCGAAATTGCGAACTAACATCACGCGACACGCCTATATTAACTTGATTTTTATATTCTTGCCTAACTTTGTTGAAACACTTTTAAATGTTTATAAAAGATTTATAAATCATTTTAAAGTGGTTTAACAGTCTCATATACATCATTTCACTTATTAAAGGAAAGGATTTCCTTTATGATATTCGACGTGTATTAAACGTGAATCGTTTACACATCAAAATAAAAATATAATCAAAGTCCAAACTTGACGATCAAACATAGTAAAAAACTATAGCAATTATATCACATCATCATATTTATAAAATAAATTTGGAAGAGTTTCTCACATTCATTAGTTTCTAACTTCTCGGAAATTCGCTATAGCTTCACTATGATGGAATTAAAGCCTACGGAATCGAGCCTTGGACCTTAAGAAGGGCACAACCTATGCATGTAGAGGTGGAGTGCTCGATCTTGGTTGTAGGAGGTGGTGGCCGTGGGGTTTAAGTTAGGAAAAGAGGTAATTTACCTCAGTTTTGAAGTGGATTACTTAGGTATATATACTTATATAAATTTAATTTCATTTTGTAATATTTTTCTTCATAATTTCCTTAAGGTAGGAAGCCATGGAAAATCTTGAGAATAAGGAAGAAGATGAAGTATAATAGTGTGTAAAATTATGAAGAGAATGGTGGGTATTTATAGGAAAGATTTGGAAATAAATATCTAAATGCATAATTACATTTTTGCCCCTTACCCACACCCCTTCCATCCCTTCCAAACGTACAGCAAGGCCACCCCCCTCCCCTTATGCGTCCATGTGTGTGATGATGATGGTGTGTAAGTGAGTTGATGTTTGCTTTTCAGGGTAGAAAATATCTTAGATATTTATACGTTTTACTATATGTAAATTCAAATGTAAATGGTAAGTATATTTGTATGTATGTATGTGTTCATGTATATGTTAGGTTGTTTAGGTGTATGTTAGATATGTCTTAAAGTGATATAAACAAGGTTGCAACAACTTTGAACAACTTTTGTTCGTTACAGTTGAAAATCAGGAAGTCGTTTCCCAATCATACTTTCACTTATAAATTAATTTACATATAAATGTAACCAAAATATGAAAACTAATTACTTATCATTTTTAACTTATTAAAACGATCATATTGGATTTATTAAACTAATAAATTAATATTAAACAATTGTTTATAAAAGTGTTGTTATATCGATAAAGCGATACAAATTTTCTTATATTTTCAAATCAAGTATATCTCTTTACAAAACCTCAATCAATTATTAAATATGATGTCATTATTGATGATGTCATAAATACATTTTATTCCCAAAAATAAAATAAATATTTTTGTTTCATATTCTTGTTTAAACTGATAAATAAGTGTATGTATCCAGCTTCATGCGCGACTTCTAATAATTATAGAGCCGTTTATCGATAAAACGGTTTTCGGTCATTTTATCGATATTTTTCCAAAGTATATATTCATTGTAAATACTTACTCAAAATAAGATTACCATCATTATTTATTGTTCAAGGCAACATAATCTATGTTGAAAAGCTTATATTTAAATATTTAAAAATAAATATAATTTATCAAAGTGATAAATTTGCGGGTCGTTACAGACTCCCCTCCTTAAAAGAATTTCATCCCCGAAATTACAACGCAAAACCCAAAGGTATTTGCCTAAAATATTTATTTTTTTAACTTATTCCCATATGATGTTTATAGATCATCCGTACGAAATATTTGATTCAATCTTACTATTCAAATCCACAACTTTACTTCTGACTAGTATTGATCCTTCGCTTCTCAAGTGCGGACTCCGATCAGGCTTAGAAACTTCTATTTCCCTTGCATAGCTCTCAACTATGATAGAAATGTAAGGATTCGACTACAGATCCTCATCAATGTTTGCCCTAAAGCATCAAGTGATAAATCCTTTGCGAATATCAAAATCCTATATTCGAATCTTTAGGCCAAATTCATGTTACGAAATAATTCATGTAAAATGCATATTTTTTTTATCTTTTCCAAAATATTTAGAAAATTTTGGTTTAAGTTTTTAAACATTTCATAAAGATATTGTTTCATTCTTAAGAAATTTTATCAAGCGGTTTGTGTATTTACATTTGAACAAAGTCATAAACAAAGGACATAATTATATTATACTTGCTTAATATTTTACATTCATCCTTATCTTACACACATCATACTTAAACCATTCTTTAGTCCTTCTAAATCTACTTGGGTTTTCATAATACTGATACAAACATAACTACCTTACAAGTCATATATGTGCTACTACATAATACTAGATAGGTATTTCCAAATGTTCCATTCTCATATCATAATCACTCCTTTGAGTCCAATGCTGACAATCCACTTCCGTATCCAAAATCAAACAAGACTTCTCCATCGTCATCACCATCATCTTGTTCGTTATCGGCTTCGTTTCCATCCTCAATCCGTGGTATCACATTTACTTCATATGGCAACCAGGGCTGGATCCATGGCACATGCCTCAGTCCGGTTGACATTTCTTGCATAACTTCTCCTTCCTCTAGTTCTTCTAAACCTTGCACTTCTTCTTCCTCGGGATCCACAAAATCTTCCACTTTATCTTCCATGTCATCCCAATGAATGGGGGAATCTGGCGACTCCTTGTGCTAAATAATATGGTCACCATCCATCTCCTATATGACGTTACTGTCTCTACTGGTGTTGGTCGATTCATGGGATATCATAGTGTTCGGGTCTTCTTCAGGTTCAAATTCTTCTTCCATCGGCTTCTCCTCAGGAATTACTTCTTTTGGTTCAAATTATGAACTTACTAGATCACGGATCCACATTCTTTCTGAGGCTTAAGTGGTGTCTTCATCACTAGATACTATAATAAGTTCCGGGGTCAGGGAAGATATAGGCATTTCGGTCATAGGGTAACCATCTTTATCTGGTTAGGTGTATGAACCTAATTCTCCTTCAATAATGAGCTTAATATTTCTAAATAGCCATTCTTCGGGTTCCTCCTCGTCACTCGAAAGAATGATTAGATCATTCTTCTCACCCCAGTTGGCTCTCGAGGTCTCTCCTTTCGAATACTTTCTCTCGTAGCTTGAGGGTTTCTACAATTATCAACAACAAACACTTAGATACTAAGTTTTTTAACTGTCTTAACTAAATCTAGTTTTAAGTTATAAATCTAAGTTTATCCCAGCATAAATTTATTTTAACTATACAATTTTAAGGGTGATAGTTTGTTAAGCACATGATATTGTTTTTCCCAAAACAGTACTTGGATTATTTCAAATAAAATCCTTTGAAAATTCTCTTCCAAAATCCCCTTTTAGATAAAAGTACTCATTTATCCAAATCCTTTTCCAAAGTATTACTCTTAATCTTCTCAGTGTTATTATTAAACATCTTATAGTCAAACTGTGAAATTCTAATCACAAGATGTTTGTTCTTAGATTTTACTAATCTTGATTTCAAACTATCATTCAAGTTATAACATATCTAACTATATATTTTTTTCAAAACATATTCTTTATATTTAAAATATAATCCTAGGTAAAATTATTTCATTTACCATTTTTTTTAAAAACTTTTTGTATATCATGAACAAATAGGCGCTCTAATATAACTTACTCTCAACTCATTCTAAGGTGTTACTAACCCTATCATTATTGAGTTACTCATCCTAGGGTATTACTTACCATATCTCTGATGAGACTTTACCCCTATCAGGCTCAGGTGTTCGCTCCACCTAAGCTCTGATACCAAATGTAATGAACAGGCCGTCGGCCTTCTACCAGTGGGTACAATCATCGTGGCATAAATTGCTACCTCGCGATATGCTTTCACGGTCAGTTTCTCGACTGCACCAACCCATTCTAATTGGAACATGTAGGAGTAAGAGTCATCTGCTCGCCACTAAACACAAGCAAGAACCCCATATCATGCTGCACAGAGCAAGCAAATCCGATCCTGGTTCCTTGGAACCAATCATCGATAAAAAGGTGTTAAGTAAATAGGTGCTTATCATTTGTTTAATTACTTTCCCTTTATCAAAAAATATCTTCTAAAGATATATATCTTTAGAACATTTCCTTTCAGTATATATAAAATCATTAAACCTCTCTTATCAAATCCTTTGATTACTTAACCTTTTTAAATCTTGGAATAATTCCAAATCATTTCATTCTTTACTTAGGAAAATATTTCCAAATCATTTATTTAAATCTTAACAAAGATTTCCAAATCATAACTTTTAAAATGGATCAAAAACAATGTTATTTAAGACACCGTCTACTGTAAACCCAACACAATTAATTTTAAGTATAGGAATTAAATTAATTCCAAAACATTTATTTAAAATCTTGATAAAAGATTTCTTATTTCCAACACATATCTTTTGAATAGGTTGAAACCATGTTATCTAAGATGGTAGATCCAAATTAGTTAGTATTCAAGTAAAGCGGTCTACAGAAATCATACTAATTTTTATCGATATCAATTTCCGTATTCAACCATTACCATCCGTCGAATAACGGTGAAATCACCTTTTAACTTCAAATGGATATTATGGGTTCTCCCCTTAGAATTTAATACCAAGTATGAGAAGATTATTTCTATTCAATCCAAGTTGTATTAAATTTAGAAAGAATTAAATCTTTTATGTTTGCCTCGTTTTCGACATTTCGACCTTATCTATTCCTCGCCCAAGAAAAGGGCCAGGTGAGTCAGGGCACTGGTTGCTCTTGAACATCTCATTAGTTTAAGTACCTCACATCCAGATCTCATGAATAGAAAAATCCAGTCTACTCATCGGCTTTTAGAGTCAAGATTAAATCACTTAATTATAATGGCTTTTCTTTAAATCATTTATTTAAACTCTTTTAAATTAAACTATAAAACCTTTAAATCATCTTTAAAATACTTAATTATTTATTTGAAATAATTTATAAAAGATTTGGGAAAGAATACTTAAGTTTAAAATCATATTTCAAAAGTTATTAAAAGTGCCGCAAAAAGTGCTGCGAATAGTGTTTTTAAGCTTATTTGATCAAAACAACTTTTCTATCATTTAGAAATCCACTTTTATAACCCAATTTTTTTTTAAATATTTATAGAATTTATTCGATAATTTTAAAGAATTAAAAATATCATTTTTAAAGAATTTATCGCTTTGGTTTTCGAATTGCCAAAACGCGACATTTTGAAAACTTGATTTGCTCATATTTCAAAATCTACTAAACAAAATCTGATCCTTTTCTCTTGTATGAAAACTATGATTTTAAGAGTTCGAAAAATTCTTATTCCAAAGAATTCTGACTCCGAATCCATCGTATAAATGGATTTAAACTTTTACGGCGTGAAATCGCGAACTACTATTACACGATGCGTCTATTTTAACTCAATTTTCATATTCTTTCCAAACTTTGTCGAAACACTTTTAAATGTTTATAAAACATTTCTAAATTATTTTAAACCATTTTAAAGAGGTTTAACAATCTCATATACACTATTTCATTTATTAAAGAAAGTGATTTCCTTTGTGATATTCGACGTGTATTAAACGTGAATTGTTTACACATTAAAATAAACATATAATCAACATCTAAACTTAATGATCTAACATAGTAAACAACCATAGCAATTATATCCAGTCATCATATTTATAAAATAAATTTGGAAGAGTTTCTCACCTTCATCGGTTTATAACTTCTCGAAAATTTGATATAGCTTCACTATATTGGAATTAAAGCCTACAAAATCGAGCCTTAGACCTTAAGAAGGGCATGACCTATGCTTTAAGAGGTGGAGTGCTAGGCCTTGGTTGTAGGAGGTGGTGGCCATGGGGTTTGAACGAGGAAAGGAGGTGATATGCCTTGGTTTTGAAGTGGATTGCTTATATATATACTTATATAAATTTAAGCTCTTTTTTCAATATTTTTCTTCATAATTTCCTTAAGGTAGGAAGCGATGGAAAATCATGAGAATGAGGAAGAAGATGAAGTAGAATAGTGTGTAAATTGAGAATGGTGGGGGTTTATATGAAAATTTTAGAAATAAATATCTAAATGCATAATTACACTTTTGCCCCTTGCCTACACCCCCTCCATCTCCTCCAAATGCACGGTAAGGCCATCCCCTTGTGCCTTTATGTGCGATGATGATGGTGTGTAAGTGAGTTGATGTTTGCTTTTTTGGGTAGAAAATATCTTAGATATTTATACTTTTTACTATATGTAAATTCAAATGTAAATGGTAAGTATATTTGCATGCATATATGTGTTTAAGTATATGTTAGGGTGTGTATGTGTATGTTGGATATGCGTTCAAGTGTTATAAACAAAGTTGCAACAACTTTGAACAACTTCCGTTCGTTAGACCATTGAAAATCGGGAAGCCAAATCCCGATCATATTTTCACTTATAAATTAATTTACATATAAATGTAAACAAAATTTGAAAACTAATTTCTTATCATTTTTAACTAATTAAAATGATCACATTTGATTTATTAACCATATAAATTTATATCAAACAATTGTTTACAAAAAGTGCCGTTATATCGATAAAGCGATACGAATTTATTTTAATTTTCAAATCAAGTATATCTTTTTAAAAGACTATTATAAATAATTTTTATCACTTCATAACTAATTAAAATGAATTATTATTATTTTAAACAATTATTTGGATAATTATAAGAATTATTAAATCATTAAATCTCAACTTAAATTCATAAATCAATTATTAAATATGATGCCATTATTGATGATGTCATAAATACATTATATTCCCAAAAATAAAATAAATAATTTTGTTTCATATTCTTGTTTATACTGATAAATAAGTGTATGTATCCAACTCCATGCGTGACTTCTAATAATTATAGAGCCGTTTATCGATAAAATGGTTTTCGGTCATTTATCGATATTTTTCTAAAGTATACATATTTTTTGTAAATACTTATTCAAAATAAGATTACCATAATTATTTATTGTTCAAGACAACATAATCTATGTTAAAAAGCTTATATTTGAATATTTAAAAAAAATATAATTTATCCAAGTGATAAATTTGCGGGTCGTTACATTATGGATCTTGGTAGGTTCATTTAAGGAGCCAAAGGATGCATGTCGATGAGATAAAGCAGGAGGCTTTATTAGCTAATAAAGAATGTTATTTTCGATGTTTTATGGGCTTAGGTGTCCTCATCATATGTTGGCCTGATCTTTACTATGTTGTTTTTATATTGTAATTTGACCCCTACGTGGGCACGACTTTGTGGTTAATTTGTAAAAGAAATGTATGTAATGAATATCGAGACCACTTCTTATGTAATGTAAATGTTTAACTGCTCTATTTATGTAGACTATATTAAATATACTAAACTCACTGCTATTGCTTAAGAATAATTCTGATGATGATTGTAGCATCATCGATGTTAATTTTTGGGTTTTGAAGTGTAGTGGTATCAGAGCAAGGTTTGGGGACACGTAAACAAAACAGAGATGGAGAATAAGAATAGTACTAGGAATAAAATAAACACTAAGGGTATGGTATGCAATATATATACCCTTCTATTATTATTTCACTCTCTTTATTTCTATTTCCAATAAAGACTTTCTTAACAGAAAAAAAAGATGGAAATGAGGAGTGGATGAGTTATGATAGAAGAAGAAAATGCAAGGAGGGAGACTAAGAGTACGTAGACAAATACGTGGAATGAAGGCGAAATGCCAAGAGTAGTTAAGGCTGAAGCTGCCTAGCCAACTAATAAGGCGACTATAGATGTAAATTCCTTATTCAGATAGTTTATCTTGCAAATGATGAAGGAAGCTGCACTGGAGGCTATTGAGCCAAGACCTATGGCAGTGAGAGAGAATTTCTCAAAGATGAACCAGAACTACAGAAACTTGAGAGGGAAGGCATTTATGGGGACTGCGACTGAAGTACTAAATTGGAAAAGGGTCTACGAGCGTATATTTGGAGAATTAAGGTTAAATGATGTGTAGAAGAGGAGGCTGACATTAAGGTAACTGCATGAAGATGCACTGGACTGGTGGGAGATAATAATTATAGACTCTAGAGGAGGAAATTACCTAGGTGAAGTTTAAAGAATGGTTTAAGATGTAATTCATATGAGAGTCTCAGTAGAGTGTACTACTGTGGGAATTCATTGATTTGAGGTAGGATGACCTGATGTTAGAGGGAACATCCATAAGTTTAACCCTTAGCCAAGTATGATAGGGAGATCATTAATAGCTCAATAACGAAAAATGAGAAGTTCATCAGCGGTTTGAAGCAGGGTCTTAATCATAAGGTGATGGCGCACCTGGCATATTCTTTTGAATTCGTGGTTGACATGGCTTGAAGATATGATGGGAAGTACCTTGAGCAGAAAAGAGTAGAGACAAGGCCCAAAGAAAAGTAGAAGAAGAAATTCACTCTACATACCAAAGGTAAGAAGGGAGTGCCAAAGGGAAGAGGTGGGGAGGTAGTTGCTGCAGAAGTTGTCTGTTTTAATCGTGGACAAATGAGACACTATGCGAAAAAGTGTCCAATACCGAAGAATCTTGGAAGAATCAAATGCTTCAAGTGTGATAAGATGAGGCATCTAAAGAAGGACCGACCAAAGCTTAAAGGCCATGTTTATTTTTTGGAGGTACCAAGGGAAGGAGCATCTATAGAAGAGAAAGACAAAGGAAAAGTCTTAGAAGGTACGACTTTGATTATCGGTATTTCAGTGAGAGTACTATTTGGTACCAGTGATACACACTCATTTATAGCTAAAGACTTGGTTGATAGACCGGGTTAAAGATTACGTATTTAGTCAATTCCATATGTGTAGTAAATCCGATAGGGGGATATGCCACTCTTGGATTGAGATGCACTAACTTAGAGGTAGAGTTAGGAGGGTGTAAACTTCTGTGTGATCCCTACATGTTTGTCTTCATAGGCTTTAGAGTTATTTTAGGGATGGACTGGTTGGAAAGTACTGCGCTAGAGTATACTATGCAGAAAGAATAATAACCTTGAGTTACCCAAACTGAAACAAGAGAGTATTTCTAGTTTTAGAAGATTTTAAAACTGGATGCAGGAGTGTTTTATTTGCTTTTGCTTTTGAGAAGGAAGATCTTGGAATAGTGCGAATGGTGAAGGAGTTTCCTATAGTGTTTAAACCAGTTTTGGGGTTACCACCTCCTAGAGCAGTAGAGTTTCGTATAGAGTTGTTTTCGAGAATCGAACCGTTTAGTCTACCTCCTAGCAGAATGCCTCCAAAGGAGATGAAGGAGTTGAAGAAGCAATTGGTAGAGTTAGAGGCAAAAGTTTTGTATGTCCAAGTAGCTCACCTTAGGGAGTTCCGATGGCATTTGTAAAGAAGTCCATTGGGTCTTTAAGACTGCGCATTGACTATCGGAAGCTGAACAAGAGAACAGTGAAGTATAGATACTCCTTGTCGAGAATTGATGACTTATTTGATCATTTGAATGGAGCTAAGGTTTTTCCACAGTTAGACTTGGCTTTAGGGTTCCATTGGTTGAGAGTTATGGAGGAAAGCGTTCCTTAGACTAGGTTCAGACGTGGTATGGTTTATATGAGTGGCTATAATGCCATTTGGACTAATCAATGCACCTGCATTCTTTACAGACTTGATGAATAGAATTTTTCAAAACTAGTTGGATAGATATGTGATGGTGTTCATAGATAACATCTTAGTATACTTGAAGGATGAGGGAGAGCACGTAATTCACTTGAGGCTTGTGTTGGAGACATTGAAACGACATAAGATGAAAGCGAAATTTTCTAAGTGTCATTTTTGAAGAAGGAGAGTGAAGTTCCTTGGCCGTGTGTTTTCCGAAAGAGGTTTGGAAGTAGACCTTTTGAAGGTTGACATAGTAAAGGAATGGAAGAGACCTGAGATTATGGTCGAAGTGCGCAGTTTCTTAGGTTTGGTTGGTCATTATAGGAGGTTCATTAAGGACTTCTTTCGTGTAGTTGTGTCAGTGACAAAACCAACTCATAAGAATAAGAAGTTTTGTTTGGACGAATGAGTGTGAGGCATTATTCTATGAATTAAAGCCCCGATTAACAAACACTCTTGTGCCAGTGATACCAGTAGGGAATGATGATATGACTATATTTATCGATGCATTGTGTTTGGGGTTAGGAATAGTGTTGATGCAGAAGGGAAAAGTAATATGTTATGCATCAAGGCTGCATCAAGGCTACATCAAGGCAGTTGTGACCTCATGATGTTCGATACCCTACTCACGACTTAGTGGATGCTATCTTTGCATTAAAGATTTTGAGACATTATTTTTTAGGAGAGAGATTCGAATTATCTATCAACCACAAGTCCTTGAGATATGGGAGTTGAACATTAAGCAGCAAAGGTAGTTCGTGTTTTTAACATCCTAGAATTTTAGGGTAGAGTATACCCTAGGGAAGGGTAATAAAGTAGCCGATGCCTTAAGCCAAAAATAGTCGAGTCATTTTTGGCTATGACTGAAGAATGGAACGTCTTAGAGACGTTGTCTACATGTAATGTACATTTTTGGTCTAGTGCAGGTTCAATTAGTACTTCTTGGATGCTATCATACTTAGAAGTCGGTCCTAAACTAGAAGAAAGGTTTGTCTAATAGCAGAAGGAAGATAAGACTTGTGCCGACCTAATAAGGAGCTTAGAATCAGGAATCAATGTAGTAGAGCTGAATGGGTTTGGTGTTGATAGAGAAGGCAAACCATGGAAGAATGGAAGGTTGTATGTTCCATGTATAGGAGGTCCATGAAAGGAATTATTGGACGAATGTCATCATTCAAAATTCACCATTTAGTCAAGAAGTAATAAGATATATCGGGATATGAAGAGAAATTTCTTCTGGTAAGGGATGAAGGGAGATGTTAGAGATTATGTGAGTAGATGTCTTACATGCGAACAAGTGAAGGTAGAACATTAAAAGCCAAATAGGCTCCTACAGCCTTTAGAGGTTCCAATGTGGAAATAAGATTTGATGTCTATTGATTTCATTGATGGTTTACCAAGGTTTAGGGAAGGGAATGAAAGTATATGATTCAAGTTGATAGATCGACTAAGTGTTCTTATTTCATTCTAGTGAAGGCCATAATAACTACATCGAAGCTAGCCAAGATATATATGAAGGTAGTAGTGAGACTGCATGCAGTGCCTAGTACTATTGTTAGTGATCGAGACCCACTATTCACCAGTGAGTTTTGGTACAGTTTGCAGAATGATTTGGTATTGGAGTTCCACATGAGTATTGCGTACCATCTGTATACTGATGGGAAGACTAAGAGAGTCGACAATAGCTACTAAAGTAATATTGGGATGATACCTTGCAAGGCATTATGTGGAACGTCATGTAAGTCGCCCACGTGTTGGTTAGAGATGGGGGATAGACTCGTGTTAGGACATGATGTGGTTAAGGATGCTAACAAGAAAGTGGAGTTGATCTGAACTAGGGTAAAAGCGGCACAGTCGAGGCAAAAGAGTTATGCCAACACAAGAAGGAAGGAACTGGAGTTCACGATAGGCATCCATGTGTTTGTGAAAGCTTCTCCGATGCAAGGTGTGATGTGCTTTGGGAAGGTTGGGAGGTTAGCACCTAGATATGTAGCACCATTTCTGATCATAAAGAAGGTTGGAAAGGTGGCATATAGGGTAGAACTGCCTAGTGCTTTTGCAGGGATGCATAATGTGTTTCACATATCACATTTGCGAAAGTGTATTAGTGATCCTGGTATAGTAGTGAATCCAAGGCCTATAGAAGACTTGGTCATAGAGCCAAATATGACTTATTTGAGGAGGCCGGTTTGAATATTGGATCGAGAAGAGAAGTGGCTTCGGGATAGAGTAAAGAAGCTAGTATGTGTCCAATGTGATGTAGATTGGAAGGACCACACATGAAAATGGAGGATAAGGTTAAGAGAACCTATCCAGAGTTCCCTGTTTTAGCTTAGCATATGTTTGCAATATATTATATTGTTATAGACCATATATATACGAGTATTATAGTTGATTATTTGTATTAGTAGATGGCACTAGTACATTTTGATTGATATATATGAATTGGGAATTCATAAGTTATGCTATGAGCAAGCATGTAATGAATTGGCAATCTCTACCGCGCCTTAATAGAAAGAGCCAAATTTATTTAAGGAGGAAGCAAATAACACCTCACAATTAATAATTAATTAATTAAATAATTATGATGAGCTTGAAAATGTTTTAAGGGATAAATTAAACAAAGAAAGTGGGTAATGAGCTAATGAAAAAGGGTATGAGGGTCAAGGCCTAAATTATTATGGGACAATAAACATGACTCTTTTCCATTTCTTTATTCCATTCTACTAGAAATAAAATAAAAGCTTCATAACCAGATTCATGGCAAAATTCTCAGAGACTTGAAAGCTAATCATATATGAAGCTCAGGCAGAGGGCTATTTTCTGGAGTTTTAGTTTTCCTTTTGTTTTGTTTGTTGTATTATTCTGTTATGTGTTTAATATAGAGTTTTCTGGTATTCAGAGGGCTATTGTCTGGTGAGGTTGTATTGAGTGATTTTTGTGATTTGAATCGAATCTTGTAATTCTATATAAGTCAATAAAATGAGTTTTACTCTTGCTTTTCAAAAAAATAAAAAATAAATAAAAGCTTCAGAAGAACTTTAATAGTGGTGGCGTAAAAAACAAAAATAAGAAGAAGAAGAAAACAAAGCTAAAGAAGGATTAAAAAGCTTAAAATAAGATTATTTAAAGATCTAGATAAGCAATACTAAACCATTTTTTTACCGTTTTCTATATGTTTGATTTTGATTTTGATTTAATATGATGGAGCTCATATGGGTTAGTGTCTAAATAAGGCAAATAATGTTTTAATGAACGTTTTTGGGAAAATAGATGAACTGGGATGTTTAGATGTATTTCTCCACTCTAATGATTTTGAAATGCTATGAAAATTTAGTATGATGTTTAAATCATGATTTTAGAAATGGGTTTTTAATTTGAAGAATTTTCAATGTCAAAGTAATTGCTATGAATTTTTGAAGGAAAATACCAAGAAAATATCTAAGTCAAATATCCAGAAACTAGAAATAAAAAGTTAAGCATGTTAAATGAATTATCCATGGATTTTCTAGAAATTATATAAGGTTTTCTGAGCTAAAGATTAATTAACGCTGAAGGGAAACTGTGTTGGCCGAAGGAAAATGTATAGGGAATTAATTTATAAACAAATTTAAATTATTGTTAAATGATTTGGGGATACAATAAAGTGCTAAAAAAAATAAAATAAAGGACAATATCATTAACAGAAAGTGGAGTCTAAATGTATCAGAGGGCGACACGTGGAAAGAGGAAACAGATATGTTAGACTTTGTCTGATACGATGCTAAAGTGGTAGTCTAGCATTTATAAGTGAACTGCAAATCTAGGGCCAAGAGCAGTGAACTGCTTAGGGAACACATAGACCTTCGAGGAAAGGTCAGTATTGCGCTGAAATTGAGAAGCGCTATGTTAATGCAGGAAACGTAGTCAAATGCCTTAAAACGAAAGATGTGAGTACTGTGCCAAAATATGAGTAAGGCATATTGCATCGTAGTACAGATGAGAGAGTAAGTTCTATTACGTTGAAATTTAGTAGGAAAAGGAAACCTTATATGTAACAGTTAGGTTTATCTTAGGAAGCTAGGAGGATGAAGTAAGGAAGCATACTGCGCCACATTATAAAAAAATGCACTATGCCACCATATTAGTGGGGGTAGGGTTGTACTACGCCGAGATGAAATGAAACCAAACCTAATATATGATAATTATGTAGAGCTCGAGGAGCTTAAACAAACTAAGTAAGAAAAGATCATGTGCCAAGGCTTGAGTCAGGAAGAGCTATTGACGTTGAGTGGGGACATTCACTCTTACGCACACTTAGAGAAGGTGAGTAGAGACATTCAACTTCCAAAGGACATGTGATGTCCAAACATGGAACTACACGTGGTTATCTCTTTGCAGTATAAATTAAAATAAATAGAACTGCATGTTGCCGATTCTTTTTAGTATGAACTAAAAAAATGAGAACTACACGTGGCAGTTTCTTTGTAGTATAATTGTAACGACCTGAAATTTTCGATAATTAAAAATTGTTAATATAATCAGATTTCGGGATTTAATATTGAAAGAAATAAAATTTGTAAATTAATAATGAATGAATAACTAAGGTGAAATGTAACAACGAATGTTAATTAAAGTAAACTTTTGATAAATTGAATGAAATTCCAATTAATTGAAATAATAAAAATGCTATATTTGGTTATAAATTGAATATAAGTGAATAAATGAAATATTGGATTAACCAAGGAAATAATAGATAGTTAATGGAAATTGAATGAAATTAGTATTATGAAAAAAATGGTAACATTGATTTGTAAGTAATAAAAGCTTATTAATGTGACTAAAGGTTAACTGTGGCAAAATATTGTATGTTACCTATCTATTTAGCCTGTTAATTTAAATTGGAAATAAATTTCAATAAATGTAATTGAATATTATGTTAATGTAAATTAAGTTAATATTTGGAAATAATGTTAATTTTATGCATAATATGATAATTGGGAATAAAAAATAATGGAAGTCAAGATTTATTAATTTATTGGAATTTAAATTATAATAATTGGATTAATTGCAATTAAATGAAATTAAATATTTAAATATTATGTAAATGGAAATTTAGATGATATTGGGAAATATTAATGTACTCAGATATAAACCAATGTTAGTTATATCCTTACCATAATAAAGACTTGAATAACAAGGTTTAAAATTTAATAAATGGATTTTTGGAAATTTGTTTAAATTCAAAAATTCAGAGGTGAGTGATTTGTCTCCTGACATGTAAATTTGTTTAAATTATTGTAAGTGATTAAGAAATCAAAAATGATAGAAGTTGTAAATTATTAAAATTTAAACGGAAAATGTGATTTAATTAATTTAATTATTAATTAATTTAATTAATGTGAAAATAGCCATTTTGGCCACTGACTCGGATTTCGACGAAACCAGTTTCATCGGATCAGTAACAGTGAATTATTGTAGTATTTCAAGTTTCGTAACGATCAGACTTGTCGTTTGATCATACGGGCTCGAACGCCTAGAAAATCAATTTAATTGAAATCAATTGAAATCAATTTGAAATAAGCTGATTTTATCATAACTTCTTCATACGATTGAATTAGGATTTGAAACCTGTTCCATTGAATTTAAAATTATTGAAAACATCTATTTTGATATATGGGTTGACCCATTTACGTTCCGGAGTCGAAACGGGCTTTTCGGGTCGTGTATCGTTCGACCAATCTGGTCCATTCTTTCTATTTCAGCTTTGCCTATAAATAACTCGTTATAAACCCTAGCCACTCTTCATTCTCATTTGTCTGTATGTACATCTCCTTCTCAACTCCTCATTCTAATGGCAGACAAATCAAAAACCCTAATTCTCCAATTGCAAATTTCAATTCAATTTCAACTTCAAAAATTAAAACTCCTCAAACTATATCAAATTATATATCGATTTGAAGCTCTCGACGAGCGCAAGTCAAATATGTGATTCGTTTTTCGATCTGGGTTGCTGTGTGGCCGGAACTGGACGATTTAGTCTCGGCTGTTCATTGGCGTGTGATGATCTTCGACGGATCGTCGATTGGAGGGTAGCGTTTTGTAGAGGGGACCGAGGGGAGTGCATCTAGGTGGTTGGTTTCGTGAGTTGACGGTCGAATTGTCGCCATTAATTGGATTAGGTTTTTTTAGAGCGGCGGCTACTTGGTTTTGTGTCGTCGTTCGACGACGTGGCAGAGTCGCTGGGCCAGGAGAGTGTCGTGGAGGGGGGGACGCGTCGCTTGGGGGCGCGCGCTTGGCCGCGGTGGGCTGTGGCAGTGGCGATCGAGGCGGTTGCCATTGTCGAGCAGGAGCGACTGTGCGTGCTAGGGCTTCTCAGTTTTGAGGTGACGTGTGGTATTTAGTTTTATTTTATTTATTTATTTTTCTAATTTTAATCATCTAACTTCAAAACTTAATATCTTCTACATAGGAGGTCCGTTTCACACACGGTTTCTTCCACTAGGATCGTATCAAAATTCCAGACATTTTGACGCTGGTTTGGATGGATTCTGAGACTGTTCAAATTTTGGGCTTAATTTGAATTTAAATTCAAAGGTGAGTGTTTTAACCCACTCACAACTTCTAAAATTTCTTATGTTAGTTAGATTCATTTATGATGTGCTTAGAAATTTATTTATGAATGTTTGGTATATTTTAAATCATCATCTTAGTTAATTTGAATTTATTTGAATTAAATCGTTATTTAATGTATTATTGAATATAAATTGCCAGTTAAATACTGTTATTGATTAACAGTTCTATATTGATATTTATTGATTGATTTGGATGATGATTGTGATGGATGTTGATTGTTGATATTGGATGAATGGATGTTTTACTTTATATCGTTATAAACTGCAAGTTCACTATGGGTTGAAATGATACATACCCGAATGATCCATAGATTAAGGAAAAATCGTTATGGGTTGAAATGATAGACTCGAGTGATTTTATGGATTTTTTTTATTAATTCGGGATTGCGGTTTGAAATAATATATAACCGTAACATTGTAAATTGCGGATTGAAATGATAAATATCCGTATCACTTGACCCTAGGGTAGAGAATTATATACGGACACTGGATTGGTTAAATTTAAATGATTTTGAATCCTTAAATTTCGCATTGAGTTAAACGATATTTTTGAAATAAAATTTGGGTTATATAAATCAAATTTTTATCGAATTTCGAGTTTTATATTAAAATCGAATTGTTTTGAAAGATTTGTTAAAGGATTAAAATTGAAATTTTATAGTGAATTTGAAATATAAGTGAAGTTTACCGAAATTGAGTTATTAAATTTGTTGAAGTATAACTTTGAAATATATTGAAATTGGAGTAATCCGAATTGATATTTGAACATAGATTGAAGCGATATGAAATTCAATAGTTTATTGAAATGTTACATTGAAAGATTTGGAATTTGGTTTGTTGACTCGGAAATTCAAATGGTCCAAATGCATTGAAATGAAATGAATAGTTTAATTTGATATAAATTCCAATTTCATGTTTTAATAGAAACTGTTTTAATAATATATTATTTCAAAATTTCTAATTATTAAGATTTCAAAGTATTAAACTATTTTAACCTGTATTAATTATATTTAATCATTTTAACCTATTTTAAACCATTTAATTTATTTAAACTAATTAATCTGTTTTAACTTATTTTAAATCTAATTAATCTATTTTAAAGCTATTTAATCTATTTCAATTATATTTAATCTATTTTAAATCTATATTAACTATTTATAACTATTTAAAACTAGTTTCTTTCTAAATTCCAAACTAAGTAAAATGGATGGGTTTATGTTCAAATCCTTGATTTTTAAAGTGAATGTGGTTAAGCGACATTATAACCTAAGTTAGGATTTAAATAGCATATTTGGTTTAATATGATAATTTTGAAATGAGAGTTTAACCTATTTTGGAAACACGAGTTTTGAAAGGAAATATAATTTCGAACTATGATCTCAAATGTGATATGATTTCAAACGTAAACATAATTTCGGAAGTAAGTACTGATTTCGAAAAGGATATGATTTGAATTGAATATGATATTTTGATATCAATTATGAAATGTTTTTGGAAATGTAAAAGAACCATCCGATGTGTAATAAGCGATTGGTTGTTAAAGAGACCGGGATCGAATATGGGCATACTCTCTGTCGATACCTAAAACCACTTTGACAACTGTGTACGCGGTGGAGATTCCAGAACGAAGTAGAATGGTGGCGACGATCCTAAAGGTATATACGTGGACCTGACTCCCATGAGTTAGCTTAGGATGGCTAAAACAGGAGCAATCGACGGGCTAAGCGAGGTCATTCCTCCGATCGAGCACATTCCATCGATATCATATTTTGACTTTGCGATTTATTTGGTGGCCACCCTCGATTTTTTTATATTCGCGAGTGTGTTCCGAGGTGGGCGGTAGTAGCTGCTATGCATTACCACCGGTACGGAAGTGTAATTGGTATATCTACCCTGGCATTGCCTAGTTGTGCCGTGTCACCTACCCTAGCGCGCCTTCTACGAGTTTGGTTTGTACCATACCTATGGAGTGCCCTCTGACAAAACCTAGTTTACGGATGGGATTACAGTACTGTATAGACTATGGGAAATAAAAATGTTCTAAGGGGGAAAATGTAAAGCCTTAACGCTATTTTAATAGTTTATATTACTGTAGACATATTATAATAGCGTATTGTATTACATAGTAGATAGTTTAACGGATCCTTATGAGATGTGAATCCCGAACATCTCTTAAGTTACTGCACTTAGGTTAGACACTGGATAGGAGATGTCAAACCCAGTAAACATCTCTGACGCCGTTTACACTCATATTTATTTACCGTTGATTTAACTCACATAAGATCTTTTAGTTCTGACTCGAGTGTTTTGTCTTTTCAATTCGCTCGGGTCAGCCTGAGCATTTCAGGATTTGAAGACCTTATTTCTGGAGGATGAAGACGAAGATGTGTACTACCATTATTTACTATATTATTCTACTGCATTCATACTATTCCGCTGCATCATTATTTGTTTATCTTTGATAGGTGTAACTCTGATTTTGTATTGTATAAGTATAATCAAATATTTTGTATACAGCTTCATGAACTGTTATTTGATTATTATATTTTGTCATTCCGCTGCGAGATTCTGTTTTGTTTTTATTTCTTTCTCTTTCTCTTATTCACCCCAAATAACAATCCGTCCTTCTGTATGGTTTGAGTTGGCACATGTGTCTACTTAAAGCGTACAAAAAGGCGGGATGTAATAGTAATTTAAAATAATATGAATTGCATGTGGCCGATTCTTTGCGGTATAAGTTAAGTAAACAAAAACTGCATGGGGTTGGTTATATGCAGTACGAACTAAATAAAACGTGGCTACTTGTGGCTGAGTCTTTATAGCATAAACAAAGGAAGGAATCGTGTACTTTAGAAACGAGTAATACAAAAGAAGCATGTGGAAATTAGACCGTAGTGGTGGTACTTTCGGTAGATAGGATTTCATGCATAGTTTTAACTTATGTTTTGCTAATGATTGGATTTATGATTGATGTTTATACTCACTAGGGGAAAACCCATTTCGCACATGGCAGTGCGGTCTCACTACATATTTATTTTTTGGTAAGGTATTATTCACACCAGACTTTATGTCTAACCCATGTTTCGATTATTTTTTTCTCCCATAAATTCACAAGTACTCATTTAAGTAGGTTTAGTTTATAGGTCTAGGAAGGTTCATTATTGGAGCCGAAGGATGAAGATCCAAGAGGAAGCATGAGGCTTTATTAGCTAATAAAGAATGTTATTTTCGCTGTTTTATGAGCTCAAGCGGCATCATCATATGTTGACCTGAATCTTTACTATGTTGTTTTTATATTGTAATTTGACCCTTACTTGGCCACAACTTTGGGGTTAATTTGTAAAAAAATGTATGTAATGAATATTGAGACCATTTTTTATGTAATGTAAATGTTTTGCTGCTTTATTTACTTAGACTGTATTTAATATACTAAACCCACTTCCACTGTTGAAAATAATTCTGGTGATGACTCAAAATCAATAGCGTCCACTTTCGGGCCTCGTAGTAGAGGATGTTACATATATCCAACTAATAGGGGTGTCTCACATGACTAACCAGGTGATATGCAAATGTTTTCCAATTTTTTGACAGAACTGGCGGCCCAATGGTTTTATAGGCTGGACAAGGTCTAATCAATTCCTAGGTGGAGTTGGTCATGAATTTCAAAACATAGTTCAGGGTGCACGTTTAACAAACTAAGCTTGCAAAAACTCTTACCGGTGTGAAAATAAAAAATTCTCCATATTTAATCCATTTTCTAAAGATTGTAAAAACTAAATAATTGAGTACCAAAGTTTGTAATAAACAAAATCAAAAGCTTATATAACATTTTCTCAATCTTTATTCAAAATTCCAACAATGATTATTTGTAAATGGGAAATACCATCTAATGGTAAATGTTAACAACTAGTAAACTCCCTCATTTAGTCAAGCCAATAAGAGTTAAATATCAACTCCCAACAAATACTCACAAATGGCCGATGTGGCTCATGGAAAATATCAATAACAGCTAGTTCTCATACAAATGAAAATGTTCCATAGATACCAAAATGGCAAAGTTATGAGTATGCCCTAGGAGAAATTATATAATTTTGATCATATAATTGTATATTTAAATCTTGTACAAATCTTATTCATAATGAAAATATGTGTTCTTTGTTTTTGTTTCTATTGTATGTATTTATGTGTTTATATATATAAATTGAATGTTGATGATTACATTCATACATATATTATGAAATTCCTAGAAATATGTACTTAAACGATTGTAGTTACAAATATGTTTGTAATCATGAGTATTGAATCATGTATATATAAATAATACTTTTCTTTAATTGTTCCAAGTCAAGGTTATTCGAGAAAGGGATATCGATTTACCCATAAGACTAGTGTACATGACGCTCTATATGATGGATGGCAATTTACTTAAGAACATTGGGGACACTAAGAGGTTTCGTACTTACAGTTGTTGTGGATCAACTATAAAACGACTCGCTAGGAGTGTTCTTTAGGCTAGTTATATCTAAGTCAAAATAGAGGATCTCTCATGATGATATGTAGTGGTCTTTTGACTTAAGAGCATTGTGGATCTTATATTGAGGCCCTACTTTGATGGCATTTACAAGATATTAGCTCATATTAAGACCATAATTAGGTATTATAGTAAATGCTCGAACTGAAATACCACTCAAGAGAGAATTTATCTCCTTTGATATAAGGTTATTGTCACAGTAATTAGTTTTTGACCTGAAGTAAGAAATCTCTAGCTAGAGTAAATTTTGTTAATCGATAGTTGTTGTTGATATAACCAAGTAACTTCAAAGCTTGACTTCGCAATTAAATGATGACTTTGTTAGGGTTCTGACCTATCACCTAACCTGGATGTCTAAGTGATATAGTTTTGATGAAGAGATAAATATGCACAAATACTATTGCATTATGGTGCAAACTTAAAATGATTATGAAATAGGATTTCATTTAGATGATCGATAAGCGTATGACTTTGCGACATTTACTTTTCTTTAGCAAACCCCGTATAAACTTTGATATACCCCGTATAAACTTTGATATTTATATAGTTAAATATGAACCAAGGACTGAAGTCCCACATACGAGTCACATAATAGAGAACTGTAGCGTTGGACCCAAATACTGTAATATAATAATTTAAAATTATTATAATTTGTTATGGAGATAACTTACACGTGCGCGCGTACACACATAACATATGTATATTTTATGTAAACATATGTGAACAATTTAATTTTTTTAAATTACAAAAATTAATCGAGCTAAAAATGTATAATTGTTGTATATATTTAACTTAAATAATGGTTAACCTAATTAATTAAAACGTGTAATATAAAATATACAATGTATATGTTTTATGCCATGTATTAATCAATTACCATATGTACTAACCAATATACATAGCCGACCCTCTAATGGTAAGAGGATGGGAAAAATGTGTTTGGTCCAAAGGACCAAATAAATGGAGATATAATATGTATGATATATAATAATAGCTGAATCAGATACAAATAAATTTTGCATATATTTTATATATGATGGCCAGCCTTACAATGGGGAAAAGGAAGCATCAATTATGGAGAAGAAAACGACATTTATTTCCCACTATAAACAAACCCATCATCTCTCATTCACTTAAATGGAATTCATATCAAATCAAATCTAAAAAGAGAAGACTTTTCTTCCTCATCTCATCCATTAGAGAAAACTTCTCTTCTTCTCCTCCTCCATTAGAGCACTTTAAGCTAGGCCTTGCAAACCACAACCAATATTGAAAAGGTTTTTCAAAGGTTGATCTACAATTCAGACTTGTACAACACTTGGCTCTTCCATAAAGCTAAATTCTATTTCTTCATTTTAAATATGCCATCATAATTTACATGATTATATCCGACCATTATTCACAACAGAACATATTTATATAAATCTAACGACATATTTTGTAATCTTAATTCAACATACACACATATAAAATAATCATTTGCGAATTATATCTTATGTTTTAATCATAATATATATAAAATATGTGTGTGTATATGTATACATGTATATATATATATATGCATTTTTCACTTTTTTAAGCTTTACAACAGAAAAAATTGTTGTAACCGAACATTACATATTAACAATGATATATATATGTATATGTATATGTATATATAAGATATCTTATAGTAACAATTTTACTTTAAATTGAAATCAACATATAGATCCTAAATATTAGGAATTAAAACTTGACCAAAAAGAGTAATTATTTAATAGGAAAGATATCTTATAAACATTACCCAAAATATATCTTATATAAAATGTAAACACAAATATACATTTTTGAATTTTTTTAGCTAAATATACATAAATATGTATATGTATATTTTATAATTCATTAAATATGATTGCAATAACTTAAAATAAATAAGTAAATCAATATTTATAAATACATTTTAATTATGACTAAATATGTTTAGTATATTTATATGAGTAAATATATAGTTTATATATATGTATATGTATATGTATGTACATATATATTTGCTTTATAATATGCATTTATATTAAAAACCAAATATATATACGAATAGTTCTTAGTATTAACATATATATATATATAGTTATAATTCCCAATAATAGTATATGTATGTGTATATATATTATGTCATCATATAGGTATCTCTGCTATCATATTGTTATGTTGACTTGAAAGTAAACTAATACATTTGCTGAGTACATTGATACTCAGATAATATATTTTAATTTGTTTAACAAAATAATTTTTAGTTCAAATCAAACTGAATTTATATTAAATATGACTTAATATATTTCACATACTTGTTTATCACTACAAAAAATTGATTTTTAGGTAAATTTAATATAACGCTATTTTTTGAAATCAACCCTTTTCCATGGTGCGAAATCCTTTAGATCCAACAATGGTATATGAATAAATTAACCAAAATATATGATAGACTTTATGAGAATTCCACTAAGATGGGTGTCTAGGAAAGGGTGTTTAACTAAGGAGAATGTATTTTAATTAATGAACATTCTTATGAATAAAAAACATCCCAATTTTGGGTGCTCACCTAGCTCATCAAGGTGGTCTATCTATAGGGTATGGCCTAAGCTTAAGGCCTAATTATTTGTGCCCTACGGTAATTCAAACAAAAATTTGATTTAAATATGGATCAAATTTGAAAAAAAAATTAATTTTTATTTTTAAATGTTATAAATTCAAATTTTATAATGATTTCAAATTTGAATTGACATTTTTAAAAGTTACACGTATAAATATAAAATTGTTTTAAATTTGAATTGAATATAAACTCTAAATTGTTTAAATTTAAATTAAATTATTTGTATAGTAATTAGTTTCAAATTGTTGAATTTAAAATTGAGAATTAAATGAGTTTAAATTTTAAAAAGTTAACCATAATTTGTTATAATTAAATTAAAATAAATTCAAAATTATTTGAATATAAAAGAAACAAACTATAAATGCTAAAAGTGTACTTTAAAAATTATTTGAAATACAACATATGTTTTAAAAATTATAACTTGATTAGTTAAATTATTTTAGTGAGTTAAAATTATATTAAATATCATGAAATAATAAACCCACTAAGATATAAGGGATGTGTATGTTATGTCGAGATATGACATATTATAGGATGTTACATGCTCATCATCCCTTATCATCAGTAAATTTTGAATTCATTTTTGTAAACTATGAATTTATAGATAAAGATTGCTCTTTATCATTTAAAAACAAACCAATGTACTATGGTAGACGGATAGTTGTTAAACACACTCAAGCTGTCTATATTCTCTAGAGAACTCTAGTGTCCCCAAATAGGCAAGACAAACTAGATATTTTTAAGAACACTCAAGGATCGTATACTTATGCTTACAGATTGTGAAATGATAGGTCATGTGTTTCTAATGTAACTTAGCGATCTGTTGATCACACACATGGTCACAATAATGATTAGAGGCAATGATTATAACATTAGGAGTTATATAATATAACCAATAACGCGTTATTCACCATTTATGGACACCACGATTTTTTTAGCATACTCCAGGTAGTGAATACATGATAAATGTATCCTAACACCACTAGAGGAATTCTAAGAATTCTCCCATGATTCCTTAGGGTTTTGGATATGTGTAAATTCCAGTGGAAACCTTATTATAAAAATATGTTAAAGCATTCTAATAAGTATAAGAATGCATGCAATTGAAATATAATGTACTTAATAAATTGTCGAGAAATTATTCCTTAAAAAATGATATACCAATTAATTTGAACCACAAAGGTCGACTAAGATGTAACGTTCCAATTTTCGACCCTTATTTGAAGTGCTGAAACCTATAGCGTTAGTCAAAACAGACTCAACTATCCATCAAGCATAATATAACTGTGAGATACAACTTCACTTAAAAGTAATCGGGCAAAATGTGATAGGCTGGATATAGTGAATAACATAAATAGTTATCCTATTAGTGTAAAGTTATTAACTAAACAGACATACTTTAATTATCTCACATTATAAAATCATAAGTAAAACTCACATTGGTTTACCAACTGTAATGTCTTTCACGGCTAAATACCGTTGCAATCATCAATAGTGGTTCTCGTTCCTCTTTCCCAAAGATGAAGTGAATATAAACTTATCTTGCAATCTCGTTACACAAATACATACATACATATATGTATGTATGTATATGCATGCACAAAAACAATAATGGAAAGTGGACTATGTTTCAGTACCAATGTGACTGCCTATGTACCTGTTACATGATTTAGGCCGACGTAGCTCTTTATTTATAATTAACAGAACCCAATTAAAGGTTTTTAGGTTATCCGCAATCACAAAGTTAGTATCACAATACATAATAATAATCGAGCATAACGTACAAGCAGATAAAATCTAATTGAGCTAGAAAACTTGATATTATATGATTTTCTTCTCTTCTCCTGCATTATAGAGTTAACACATTACACACATAATAACAATATCACATCTCTTTAGCATAATGTAGATAATAGTAATGCTAATTATAAAGTTTCTATTTACATACTTCCTATTGTGATATGCAAAGGAAACAGAGGCTCATCGAGTCCGTCACAGACTGAGTGAACCTATTATACTTTGCACATCCATATGAAATCTACTAAATATGATGTATGATGATACAATATAGAAGTCATAATTATAGCATGGACAGAACATGAGTAACTATATCTTAACATTCCACTCTAGTTCTATTCGTCAATATAATGATGTATATAATCAATGCACAATCAAATCAAAAGGGTACATAGGAAAATGTCTCACAATACACTAATCTACCCTACTCATACAATAATACCTATTTATTGTCTCTAATGTCCACACCTATTTATTTGGGTTTTCATATTTCAATTGCTCTGTTATTTCCAAAATTTCTCCAAAAGAGTTCCAAAACATATTCCTTAAATTTATCGAAATCCCATTTTCCCAAAATTAGTGATCATATTATTAGAATTCCACAAACTTATAACGGAAGATGAGTACGTAAATGAGACAAAGTACTTAGTAATTCAAATTGTGGGTGTCCCTACACCTTTATAGTCTCTATGCTGTCGTAAATAACATTCAAAATCACAATAACGTCTCCATCAAATTTATTGCATCAAAAAGATACAATCTAGAACCCTAAGAAAAGCCCAAGAATGTTTGCCAGTGATAATAAGGCTAACTTGTCACAAGCCTAAGGCGATACATCGTAGATGGCCAGCTAAGATGGATATTAGCCTTTCCTGTATTACACTGTAATTTACTACCAAAAATCCCTCACATTGAATGGATCTCACAAGATCTACTGGGTGCAACTCTAACCACATAGAGTTCGCTCATTGTACTCTATGACATCCTGTATCTAGAGGCCAAAAGCTAAGCGCTATAGATGCTGTAGTTATCCATAGTATTAACTTCTGGTGACAAAATACGGAAATGCTAATGGTATCCATAATATCAGAAGCACATGAATATGAACAAAATCATAGATTTCAAAAGAAACAACATTTCACTGATTATATTTCAAAACAATCTCATATCCAAGTTACAAAATCCCATAACGTTTCCCAGGCAATGATCATATATAATTTACAGTAATACGCCAAGAGTGACATATAACGATGCCCCTTTGGTTGATCAAAGCAATATAATCATATCTGACATAATACACAGCGAAAATAAACAAAAATAATCTATGCTCCTAATTAACTATCCGTCAGCCACTTGCTCGTATCCGGAAGCTTTATTTGCCCAAATTTCAAAAACCTAAAAACCTTAACCCTCAGCCTACTCAAATCAATAATTGAGCACCCGAGAGTTTAAGGGGAAACAAAAACTTCGAGTCAGACATAAAGCCCGGTGTGAATAATACTGTTCATTTATGTTATTTTATGTTAAGTGAGACCACGCCGCTTAGGGGAACGGGTTTCCCCTCACTAACATCCTTTTAAAACATATCTTTTGCAAATCTTTTCCTGCAACCAAAACTGGTTAAAATCTGTAAAGCATCATTATGTAAACATACATATATATCAGGTAATAAATGAACTATCTTTTCATGCACTTTAGTTTTGTTTGGCTAACTATTTACCATTGGTTGACTCGGGCCTACCAGACAATCATATCAAAATTTACATAACATATGTTAGACACTCGTCTTCTTCTGGACGTTCTACCCTTAACTATCTATTGAATACTTCTCTTCTGGACGGTCTGTCCTTAACTTACCATCTTCCAGGGTTACCTGATCCTAATGGTTTTGCGGGCTCACCAATAACCTATATGTATACAAACATATATTCCTTTCTCCGTGTATTCATAATTTTAGTCTTACTTGTGACAAAACCCTACACACTAGAATTTTGGACAAAATTAGCTAGGTCTAGTAGCTAATGTATAGGGCGCGACCCTATACCAGTGTGACGACCCGGATTTTCGGACCAGTTAAAATTGTCAAAAATCCGTCCGTTCTAAAACTACTAATGGAAACTACCAACTTAATACACAATATTTGATGAATATTCAACACTATTAAATATATAGGATACAATTTCAATTATACAACTTATCAGAGTAATTAATTTATTTATTAATCCTACAAAGTGTACTTTAATACATACCAAATACAATGACTATAAATTTACCACTGCACAACTCTGATGAGAGAGACAACACTATCCTTACTTGAGAACTCAATAAACAATGTAAATGCGGAATAAAATAGTAAGTAGGAAAGATATAATAACACAAGATAAACAACAACCAATAACAGATAAACATGAAAGGGTTATATTATTTTAGGGGCTGCATCACTACCACTTGTGACTGCCTACGTACCCCTATCTAATTGGGTACCCAATTAGATACAAGATCAAGCCAATGTAGTTCTCCTATCGCAAATAGGACTCATGGAGCCTACGATGCAACAAACAATATGCAATTCTCAAAACTACCCACTTAGGCTTAATCTTAAATTTTAGATTTTCAAATCTAATTACCTTTACGGAAATTATCTCTTTGGACTTTATTCTCGAATTCTTATTTCAAAACTTTTGAAATATATATATCTTTAATATTCAAATTATACTATACTTCGGGATCTAAAAACAAATCACTGTTTGAAATGATATCAATATAAAAGCATACAAAACTATATGCTACCTGATCGGGAGGTTTCTAGCCATAACAAGGCAACTGGGTCCTAGCCTTCCGAAAAGCATATATAGATATGTATATCCAGCGAGAGCGGACTATACCGAGGCTACAGAACATCTGCACCTGCCTTGCCTACATTTTTAGTTATGGGTTACCCGAATCTTTGGTAACATAACAAATCACTTTATATCTCGAAGTGGAAAAATCATTTACACTAATAATTACAAACACTTCAAATCTATAATAATTTCCATTTCCAAATCCTTTCAAAAATCATCTTAAAACCATCGGGTTTAGTCCTTGAAATTCTTTCCGTTTTATAAACCATTTTTATAAAACCATTTTTTATACAAACCACTTTTATATAAAATTACTTCAAAATATTTAATCTCAAATATCTCTTTTTTTTCTTTTAAAGAAAAACATTTCATAACATTTCAACTTGAAAACTAATTTTCAAAACAATTCATTAAATTAAAGTGAACCAAATATTACCGCTGAACACCTTATAGTCAAATCGTGAAATAAATCACAAGGTGTTAGCCTACAATTATTTTCTACCCAGCCCATGCATATGGATAATTAATTGCTCATAAATTGGTTGAGCAAAGTCAATAATCAATAAATAATAATCAATGCTCATAAACTGTCCGAGCCTAATTCAAACAACCAAACAATCAATTAACAAAATAAACACAACAATAAATGATAAATCAAAGCTTCATTCTATCAAATATTTATAACACTTTATTTTAACTTAGGTTAAAACGGTTTGATATTTATTTTGGAGCATCCGGGCTTTCCTTTCGATCTGTTCCACCCCTTGCCTAAGAAAAGAAAACATGGGCCAGGTAAGTTCAGGGCACTGGTTGCTCCATCCCTAACCTTAGTTTAACACCTTGTTTTATCTTCCCAGATCTCACAGGCGGGACAAATGTACTAGTCGTTTCCGCATACTCAGTTATTAGCTTTATTTTGAAATTAATTATAAGATTCCAAATTACCTTTCAAAATGATTAATTTTCCTTTTAAAAACATACACAATTGATTCTGGGAAAAATTGTTACATTTAAACTCACATTCAAAAAGTTATACAATTCGCAGCATAAAAGTGTTGCGGAAAGTGCTATATAAGCTTATTTGATTAAATCAACTTTTAAACATTCGGTAATTCATATTTTCCAATCCAAATATATTTTAAACCATTTTAATAGATTTATCAAATTTATTTCATATTTTTAAAACATTTAAAAATATCGTTTATAAAGTAATCCCTTTTTGGATTCCGAACTGCAAAACCGCGATGTTTTTAGAAAATTGTTTTGGACATATTTCAAAATCTACTTGATGAAATCTTGATTTTCTTTCTTCGTTGGAAAACTATTATCATTGTGGACCAAAGAATTTTTATTTCAAAGAAATTCGACTTATAAATCATTCTCTACGTTAATTTGAAGTTACGGGTCGAAAATTACGAACTGCCGCTTTGCGACGAGCTCGGTTTTGACCAATTTTGTGAATTGCTTCGGAACTTGTCCGAAACACTTCAAATTTGTTTTAAACCATATTTAAACTATTTTAACTCATTTAAAACCATTAAGAGGCTAAATAACTTCCATACACATATTTGTATGGATTTAATTCTCATTTAATGAACTATGCTTAATTACTAATCATTTCTCTTATCATTTATCAAACCAAGTTATCATCCATATCACAAACATATTATCAACCATAATATCAACCAAGTTATCATCCAATAAATCATCCAACATATACTAAAATTTTCATGTAATTAACTTGAAATAGTTTTAGAAATTAGTAACTTTAAAATATGAGTACTCACCTTTAGCCAAACCGATTAACTTTCTACCAACATTCTTACTAACAACACTTCACTAACTACTTCAACTAATCAACTTCTACTCCATTTCTTTTGCTTTATGCTATCGACCTCTTCTTCCAAACTCTCGAAAATTCGGCAGAGCTTCCGCAACACCTTGAATTTGCTCCAAGCTCCTTGGAATGAAATCAGCGGCACTTCCTTCTCTTTTTCTTGCCCCGGAGCTTCACAAACTTGCTCCTCCTTCTTGATAGTTCGGCCTCACCCTATTCCATCCCTTCCTCCATCATTTCTTCACTTCTTAGATGCTAAACCATGTTTTAATTGTATTCTAAGGTCTTTGGCAAAGTTTGGTGGTGTTTTGACTTTGTTTGATATGGTTCTGAAAAAGTTAGTAAGGAAATGGAAGAGAAGAAGCCATTAGAGAAGCTTTTAGAAAGCTTGAGAAAGGAAGAAGAAGATTATGTAGAAATGTGTAAAACAAAGCGGAAGAATGGTGGTCTTATTTATAGAAAAGTTTTGGATTAAAATAATATTTTGTAAAAAGATCAAAATACCCTTACCTACTTATAAAGTAATCTTATTTTTTTTCAACACTTAACATCACATTTCAAATCATTACTTTATGTCATTTTCACTTAGATATTAATTAAAAAAATTAATAATTATGTTTCTTTGATTTGATGTCTTACCTTTTGACTTTTGTACTTTTTTTGTCTTTTTATGCTTACTTTTTGTTAATTATATTCTAGAATTTTCTAAGTATGTTTAGTAAAAGTAAACTTGATTAGTGAATTAATTAATATTTACACTATTTGAATATATGTTCCTATATAACAAAATAAAGGTGCGACGACGTTGCGACAACTTTTAATCGATAAAACGTCGATTTTCGACAAAATGTTTTACGGTCACATTTTGATGTTTTGGTTAAACCATTTATTTATGTAAACCAAATTAAAAAATAAATTTGTATAATTTTATTTAAAAATATAAACACTCATAAATTAATTAAAATAATTTATTTAACCATTGAAACTTACCTTTCTAAAATCAGCATTTTGTCACTTTTGTCGATATAGGCAAATGTTTCTATTTTTGTGTATAGTTCTCTTTCCAAACCCTATCTAATTTTGTTTGAATCATATAACCTTACTTAATTCATATTTAAAATCACTTTAAATAGTATATTTTAAAGTAGTCAAATTCTGGGTCGTTACAACCAGTCCCATCTAGTATTCTAATATCTGAGTCATTTTTCTTAGGGATATCTTCCCAAAATTTTCCGTGAAAACCTTTTCAAAATGATTTAAAACCTTTAAATCAAACTCAACAAGGAAAATTTATATTTTCTATGCTTTGCTTAAAATCACCTTTCTATGTTATATATACTTTACCCAAATCTTAGTTGATGAAAATATTTAAATCTTTGAAAGTCTCTCTTTCGAATCTATTGCAAGTATCCCTTTTGAATCTATTGAAAGTAGCACTTTCGAAATCAATGAAAGTACCTCTCAAAACCTTTCTTTTATCTAGGCCGAAAGGCAAAACCTTCCTTTCGAAACCATTCTCAAAACCCTTTTGAAACCACTGAAAAACCTTCCTTTCGAAAGCTTTAAAAACTTTAAACATCTTTCTTTAAAACCTTTTAAACCTTGCCTTTCGAAACCCTTGGAAAACCTTTCCTTTCAAACCTTTTGAAACCATCAGAATACTATACCTTTTGACTCCTTCGAAACCATTGGGGAACCACCTTTTCGAAACCTTCCTCTAAAACCTTTCGAAAGCATCAAACTTTGATAAACATAAACCTTTCGAAAGAACTTGGGTTCAATTTAAAACATGTGGAAAAACACCTTTCGAAATCATTTAACTCATCTCTTTCGAAACCTTTTAGGGTTATACTTCAACAGGGAAAAAGGGTCATTAAAACCATTTAAGTCGAAAACCTACCTTTCGAAAGCATTCCTAAGTAAAGAAGTGATGGTGTCGGAACCATCCCTTCGAAAGCATTGGAGATGTAGGCAAATTTTTGAAAACGAGTAACCCCCTCGAAACCCTCTGGGTCGGAAGGTAAAAAGGCGACAGCTAGGTGTTTCTACTTAGTCAAAAGCATTCATTTAAAAAAAGGCGCAACCCAATCGAAACCATTTCCTTTTAAACCATTTGACCTAGTCGAAAGCTATCTAAGTCAAAAGTATCTTTGTCGAAAGCAAGCAGGCGCATTTTTCTTTTAAAACAAATCAAAGCCTCAACCCCTTCAAAACCTATGGTTTCGACCCTATACCTTCCGCCCACATCCATTTCATTATGTAGTAGTTGCCTGATACCATATGCATTGGTTTCGACTATGTCGGAGGTGAAGGACTGAAGGCGGAACCTGGTGCCGACAGTATCAGAACAGTGAAAAACGTGTTGATTGGTCCTTTTAAACTATTTCTTTTGTACTTAACCTGCCTTGTTTGTCTAAATCTGATTGGTTGCCATTGTACTTTTTCAAAAGTGCTGCTAATTTCCATAATTAACAAATTCAAATTATTTGCAAATGGCCCATTTCTCCTTTTAAAATATATAAAACATTTAAGTCCCATACCTTAAATAATTTTATATACCTATCAAAACACTTAGGAAAAATCTAGAAAAATTACAGAAAATCTCTTTTAATATGTTTTCTAACATATAAAAATTTCAGACCAAAATCTATTTTTATTTACCTGTAAATAATTTATAACCCAAAATAACATTTTCTTTACTAGAAAATTCATATTAAATCCACATAAATTCCAAAAAATTCTGAAAATTGAAACCCATCTTTAAAATATTATTTCTTGTTTTCATAAAATTTGCAAGGTATTTATATGTCATTTAATAGGGTTTTTACCTTAAAACATATCATAAAATAAATATGAACATGTATAAATCATCAACAAGTATATATAGACATTCCATCATTCAAAAACATGGCAAACCATTGCAAGTCATTTCGGAATTATCTTAAAATCGAGAATAAATCAAAACAAGAGATGTAAACATTATCCACCTTAGCTTTTGTGATTAAAGAGATTGAGATATGAATAGATTTGATTTGCCTAAGCTTCCCCTTTATCTTTCTTCCTCTTGCTCTTATTAATGGTGGCCGGCTTTAACTTTTAAAATTTGAGAATGAAATGAACGTGTATAATTTACACGGCCATGGGATAAAGATATAGGAATGATCTCTTTCCTATTTTATTCCTCATCCTATTTCATTTAACTCTTCTTTAATTCATTGGTTACATGGCATGGCTACCCCTTAATTAAAATTAAATCTTAATCCCCTAATCAACATATTATTTTGTTTAATTTAACCAGGTAAATATCCTAAATAATGCTACCAAAAATGTGGGGTGTTACAAACTCCCCACCTTAAAGAATTTTGTCATCGAAATTACAATAAGGTACACAAAAGTCTAACAAAGAGGTAAAACGTACCATCAAACAAATTAGGATAAGCTTCTCTAATCGTGCGCTCAACCTCCCAAGTACAGTCCCTGTCATCGTCACTCCACTGGACTTTGACTAATCTGACCTTTTCTTGGTTCTAAGCCTTTTCTCATCTCTTGTAACTATACCAACTGGTTTTCTAACTATGGTCAAGTCTAGTTCTACCACTAAGTCATCTAGCACAATCGGTGCAAAAGCAGTTTTCGGGTCTCTAACACACTTTCTGAGATGAGAAACATGAAAAACATCGTGGACACCTGCCAAAATGCTCGGTAACTGAACTCTATATGCGAGTTTCCCGATCCTCTCAACAATAGAAAAAGGTCCAACGAATCTCGGTGCCAACTTTCCTGATCTCCCAAATCTGATCACACCCTTCATTGGTGACACCTTAATAAAAACCTGATCTCCAACTGAGAACTCAAAGTCTTTCCTTCTCTTATCTGCATAACTCTTCTGCCTAGACTGAGCCTCCTTCATTCTTGCTCGAATGACCTCAATCTTTTCTACAACTTCTCTAACCAAATCTGGACCAAGAACCAACCTATCCCCAGTCTCCAACCAACATACGGGAGATTTGCATGGCCTTCCATACAGAGCTTCAAACGGAGACATCCCAATACTAGTCTGATAACTGTTGTTATACGAAAACTCGACTAGATGCAGATGGTTTTCCCATGATCCCCGAAATCTAGAACACAAGCTCTTAACAAATCCTCCAAGATCTTGTTAACTCTTTCCGTTGGCCCATCTGTCTGCGGATGGTAAGCGGTACTCATCTTAAGCTTGGTTCCCAAAACTTCCTATAGGCTCTTCGAGAATTTGCTAGTGAATAAGGGATCTCTATCACTAACTATGCTACTAGGAGTTCCATGCAGCCTAACCACATTCTTCATAAACAACTTTGCCAGAACAGGTGCCGTTCTGGTTGACTTAACTGGAATGAAATGAGCACTCTTGGTCAATCTGTCTACTATGACCCATATACTATTATTTCCTCGTTTCGACCTTGGCAACCCATCAATAAAATCCATAGAAATAGTATCCCACTTCCATACCAGAATATCCAATGGCTGAAGCAATCCACTTGACTTCTAGTGTTCGACCTTTGCCTGTTGGCAAGTCAAGCACTGCTTTACACACAAACGAATATCCTGCTTCATTCCTTCCAAGAAGAAACTTCTCTTCATATCCTGATACATCTTAGTACCTCCTGGATGAATAGAAAACTTCGAACAATGACATTCCTCTAAGACTTCTTTTCTTATGTTTCCTACACTCGGAACACATAATCTTCCTTTCTTTCTCGACCACCCATTCTGGTCAAGACTGAAATCTTTCAAGTCATCACTCTCGGATCCTTCCCTTAACTTTCTGATCCGTTCAACTAACACTGGGTCCTCCTCCTGTTTAGAAGCAATCCTTTCGATCATCACTAGTCGAACTTCCAAACAAGATAATACAACTGTATCTCCACTAGACCTAGCCTCGGATCTTCACTGCACTCTGCAATCTGCTAATGCTTCCAAATCTTTCCACTCAGCGATCATTGCTAATACTGCATTCTGATGCTTCCTGCTAAGTGCATCTGCAACCTTGTTGCCTTTACCCTGTGTGTACTCAATCCCAAAATCATAAGCAGAGATAAACTCTAACCACCTCTGCTGTCTCATGTTCAACCCCTTCTAAAAGAACAAATACTTCAGCGACTTATGATCGGTATGTAACTCAAACCTTTCTACAAAAGGGTAATGTCTCCACACCTTCAATGCAAAAATAACTGCAGCCAATTCCAAATCATGCGTCGGATATCTGACCTCATGCGGTCTAAGCTGTATAGAAGCATAGGCAATCACATTACCTCTCTGCATCAGCATAACTCCTAATCCTGTTCCACACGCATCGGTATAAACCACCAAACCTTGATTCCCTTCCGGAACAACTAACACAGGTGCATGTGTTAATTAGTGTTTCAAACTCTGGAATGCTTCCTCACACTTATCGGTCCACACAAACTTCACATCCTTTCTCGTCAGCTTGGTCATCGGTGCTGCTATCTGCGAAAGATCCTTAATGAATCTTCGATAATAACCAGCTAACCCAAGGAAACTTTTTATCTCTATCACTGTCTCGGGCCTCTTCCAACTATTCATTGCTTCAATCTTAGTCGGATCTACTGACAACCCTTCCTCTGAGACTACATGACCTATAAACTTCACTTCCTTCTTACATAAATGACACTTTAAAAACTTCGCCTTCAGCTGTTGCTGCCTCAGCATCTCAAGCACTACTCTAAGATGAGCTTCATGCTCTCTTTCATCCTTGGAGTATATCAAGATATCATCTATGAAAACCGATACGAACCTATCCAAGTGCTCTCGGCAAACCGAGTTCATCAAATCCACAAAGAATGCCGACGCATTAGTCAAGCCGAACGACATAACTAACCATTCGTAAGACCCATACCTGGTCCTAAACACCGTCAAAGGTATACTATCCTCTACTACTCTGAGCTGATGGAACCTTATTTCAAAATCCAATTGTGATAAAACCCTAGCTCCACTCAACTGGTCGAAAAATCGTCAATTCTCGGCAATGGATATCGATGTTTTATCATCCTCTCATTCAACTTACGATAATTGATACAAAGACTCAACGATCCGCCCAGCTTCTTAGCAAACACTGTGGCTGCTCCCCAAGGCAAGTTACTCGGCTTGATAAAATTCCTGCCTTCTAAATCCACCAACCGCACTTTCAACTCCCTCATCTCTGAAGGGGTCATCTTGCTTAGCAGCCTACTCACTGGTTCTACACCCAGAACTAAATCTATCTAAAACTCAATAACTTTTCTTGGCGGTAATTGAACTACAGGCTCAAAAACATCTACGAATTCTCTAACCATGAAAACTCGACTTAAATCATCATATAATTCCACAGCACCCAACAAAGCATTCACCTCACCGCTAGAGTCTTCTACGGTATAAACAATCCGATCACTACAATCAAGGTGTCTAAGCGATACTTTCCTATCCTAGCAAAATATCCTAGCATCGTACCCACTTAACCAATCCATACCAAGAATAAGCACGAACCCCATAAAATCAAACACATGCAAACTGCAAACAAAGGCATGACCTAACAAGTCAAAATCTAACTGGTCACATCTCAACCCTAGAGTTGCATAACCTCTTATTGGATTCGCAACCCGTAAGGAAGTAACTAAATATGTGGGTTCTAGGATAAGCTTATCTATCAAACATCTAGATATAAAAGAATGTGATGCACCAGTATCAAATAGAACACTAACAGACGTACCATGAATCTGAAGCATACCTCCCAGAACTGCCTTCCCTTTCTCCTGAGCTATCGGCTTAGGTTCAGTAGGTTCCAATGCATACGCCTTGCTCTTTCCATCCTTAGCGGGATCCTTGCACTGGTTCTTATAATGGCCTATTTGATCGTAGTTGAAGCACCTGATGTTCTTATTCCCGATCACTTCCTTAAGCTTCCCAGAACGACACTCATTGGTGAAATGCCCCTTTTGGTCGCACTTAAAGCAGACCACCTCAGACTTTCCTCTCTTGGCTGCTCCACCCTTCCTGTGAAAGAACTTCCTCTTCTGACCCTACCCAACCTAGAATTATTTCACCTTTTTCTTCTCCTGACACGCATGCATCTCCTCGTGCCTCAAAGCCATCTCCACAACCACATCACAAGGATCTCTAATATGCAGTAAAGTAGCCCTGGCCAACTCAGGCTTCAATCCCCTGATGAACTTCTCGTTCCTCTTCATCACTGAATCAACAACAACATAACCATACCTGGCTAACTCTTCGAACCTACTGGCATACTCCAGAATAGTCATCTCTCCCTGTTCTAGCTCAGCAAACTTCCTAATCATAACTGACATGAACCTCTCCTTGAACCTCCTCTTGAATTATGCCCATGTCATAGTCTCCTCATCTATTGCCATAGTCACACTATTCCACCAAAACAAAGTAGCTCCCTGAAGCTATCTAGATGCCAACCTCCTCTTCTGCTCATCATTGAGCCTCAAGTCTGCAAAATTCCTTCGCAGTGCAACAACCAGTTTTTCACCTCAATGGCATCCTCTATTCCAATAAACGGCTTCCCTCCAAGCTTAGTGTAATCACCACTCATCTTAGCATAGTCGTTGACAATTGGAGCTCCTGGAACTCCTTCTCCCACTACTCCAGCAGCAACACCTACTTGCACCATGTTCATGAAGAACTGACACATAACTTCCATTCCAACTTGCAGGACTTCTACACCCACTTTCTCAGCTTGTGCCTCACCTTGATCTCTCCTCACAATAGGCCTGTCATTCCCATCAGTACCTTCCCCTCCTAGGTTAACTCTTCTCTTCTACCTTCCATATCTGTATTCAAACCTCATGAGATACAGAAAAATATGCTAACAAAGATAGGAGACTATAGATAAAGTGTATACTTATATATAACAAATATAAGTACGTTACTATAGTGTTATCCCATACTCCAATCTTACTCCAATTCCTTAGGGTTATGTTTTTCAAAAACCATTTTTAGTTAAAAAATTTGATAAACCTATGCTCTGATGCCAAGTTGTAACATCCCATATCTAAAGTCCAAAAGCTAAGCGCTACAGATGTTGTAGTCATCCATAGTATTAACTTCTGATGACAAAATATGGAAATGCTAATGGTATCCATAATATCAGAAGCACTTGAATATGAACAAAATCACAAAATTCAAAAGAAACAACATTTCACTGATTATATTTCAAAACAATCTCATATCCAAGTTATAAAATCCCATAACGTTTCCCAAGCAATGATCATATATAATTTACAATAATACACCAAGAGTGACATAAGACGATCCCCCTTGGTTGATCAAAGCAATATAGTTATATCTGACATAATACATAATGGAAATAAAAAATAATAATCCATGCTCCTAATTAACTATCCGTCAGCCACCTGCTCGTCTCCGAAAGCTTTATTCGCCAAAATTTCAAAAACCTGAAAACCTCAACCCTCGGCCTACTATCAATTTTTGAGCACCCGAGAGTTTAAGAGGAAACAAAAACTTCGAGTCAGACATAAAGCCTGATGTGAAAAATAATGTTCATCTCTGTTATTTTATGTTAGTGAGACCACGCCGCTTAGCAGAACGGGTTTCGCCGCACTAACATCCTTTTAAAACATAACTTTTGCAAATCTTTTCCTATAACCAAAACTGGTTAAAATCTATAAAGCATCGTTATGTAAACATACATATATATCAGGTAATAAATGAATTATCTGTTCATGCAATTTAGTTTTGTTTGCCTAACTATCAACCATTGGTTGACTCGGGCCTACCAGAAAATCATATCAAAATTTATCCAACATCTGTTAGACACTCCTCTTCTTTTGGACGTTCTATCCTTAACTATCTATTAAATACTTCTCTTATGGATGGTCTGTCCTTAACTTATCATCTTCCATGGCCACTTGATCCTAATGTTTTTGCAAGCTCACCAATAACCCATCTATATACAAAAATATATTCCTTTCTGCGTGTATTCAAAATTTTTGTCCTATTTGTGACAAAGCCCAACACACTAGAATTTTAGACTAAATTAGCTAGGGCTAATAGCTAATGTATAGGGCACGACCCTATACTAGTCCCATCTGGTATTCTAATATCTGAGTCATTTTTCTTAGGGATATCTTCCCAAAATTTTCCTTGAAAACCTTTTCAAAATGATTTAAAACCTTTAAATCAAACTAAACAAGGAAAAATTATATTTTCTATGCTTTACTCAAACTTACCTTGGCATGTTATATATACTTTACCCAAATCTTAGTTGATGAAAATATTTAAATCTTTGAAAGTCCCTCTTTCGAATCTATTGAAAGTATCCCTTTCGAATCTGTTGAAAGTACCCCTTTCAAAACCAATGAAAGTACCTCTTTCTAAATCAAGTAAAACCCATCCTTTTATCTGGGCCGAAAGGCCAAAACCTTCCTTTCAAAACCATTCTTAAAACCTTTTCGAAACCACTGAAAATCCTTCCTTTCGAAAGCTTTAAAAACTTTAGACATCTTTCTTTTAAAACCTTTTAAACCTTGCCTTTCGAAACCCTTGGAAAACCTTTCCTTTTGAACCTTTCGAAACCATCAGAAAACTATACCTTTTGACTCCTTCGAAACCATTCGGGAACCACCCCTTCGAAACCTTCCTCTAAAACCTTTCGAAAGCATCAAACTTTGATAAACATAAACCTTTCGAAAGCACTTGGGTTCGATTTAAAACATGTGGAAAAACACCTTTCGAAATCATTTAACTCATCTCTTTCGAAACCTTTTTGGGTTATACTTCAACATGGAAAAAGGGTCATTAAAACCATTTAAGTCGAAAGCCTACCTTTCGAAAGCATTCCTAAGTAAAGAAGTGATGGTGTCAAAACCATCCCTTCGAAAGCATTGGAGATGTGGGCAAATTTTTGAAAATGAGTAACCCCCTCGAACCCCTTGGGTCGGAAGGTAAAAAGGTGCATTTTTCTAGTCGAAAGCATCTTAGTCAAAAGCAAGCAGGTGCATTTTTCTTTTAAAACAAATCAAAGCCTCAACCCCTTCAGAACCCATGGTTTCGACCATATACCTTCCGCCCACATCTAGTTCATTATGTACCAGTTTCTTGATACCATAAGCATTGGTTTCGACTGTGTCGGAGGCGAAGGAATGAAGGCGAAACTTGGTGCCGACAGTATTGAAACAGTGAATAACATGTTGATTAATCCTTTTAAACCTTTTGTACTTAACCTACCTTGTTTGTCTAAATCTGATTGGTTGCCATTGTAATTTTTCAAAAGTGTTGCCAATTTCCAGAATTAACAAATTCAAATTATTTGCAAAAAGCCCCTTTCTCTTTTAAAATATATAAAATATTTAAGTCCCATACCTTAAATAATTTTATATACCCATCAAAACACTTAGGAAAAATCTAGAAAAATTCCAAAAAATCTCTTTTAATATGTTTTCTAACATATAAAAATTTCAAACCTAAATCTTTTATTATTTACTTGTAAATAATTTATAACCCAAAATAAAATTTTCTTTACTAGAAAATTCATATTAAATCCACATAAATTCCAAAAATTCTGAAAATTGAAACCCATCTCTAAAATATTATTTCTTGTTTTCATAAAAATTCGCAAGACATTTAGATGTCATTTAATAGGGTTTTTACCTTAACATATCATAAAATCAATATGAACATGTATAAATCATTAACAAGTATATATAGACATTCCATCATTCAGAAATATGGCAAAACATTGCAAATCATTTCGGAATTATCTTAAAATCGAGAATAAATCAAAACAAGAGATGTAAACATTATTTACCTTAGCTTTTGTGATTAAAGAGATTGAGATATGAATAGATTTGATTTGCCTAAGTTTCCCCTTTATCTTTCTTCCTCTTGCTCTTATTAATGGTGGCCAGCCTTAACTTTTAAAATTTGGGAATGAAATGAACGTGTATAATTTACATGGCTATGGGATAAAGATATAGGAATGGTCTCTTTCCTATTTTACCCCTCCTCCTATTTCATTTTAACTCTTCTTTAGTTCATTGGTTACATGGCACAGCTACCTCTAAATTAAAATTAAATCTAAATCCCCTAATCAACACATTATTTCATTTAATTTAACTAATTAAATATCCTAAATAATGTTAACAAAAATGTGTGGTGTTACATACTCATTACCCTAATCCATGTCATATCAAAAGAGGTAATAATTATTTAAACATGTGAGCACTTATAAATAGTCAATAGGTGAAATGAACAAAGCATAAAAATATAAAGGAAATAACATCGCATTAAGGTGATAAATAAACATACCTTGGTGCCTCAGTAATAGGATGTGCGTAATTTCTTGCAATATCCCGACAATTGTTATTAGTAACAGTAATATATTTTTAATATAAGCAAGGCACATATATTAAAACCTAGTATGGTAAGTACTCGACGTTATCAAGTGTGAACTTGTTCAATTATCATAGTCGTAATGTTACTTGATAGTGCACATAGGTATCCATACTTATATTTTGGCAAAGCCAGCCGATTTTATAGCAGCCGCACGACTTATATTATTAATTGAAAAACTAATGTTCTGTACATGCATAGAGCAGCTAAATAAAATGGAAAATACAAATAAAGAATACAAAGATGCCTAAGCTACAAAAAAGACTAAAAACTAATCTACTTCCTCCCAGGAGGATTCACTTCCATCATCCGAAGATTTCAGACCAATCACATGTAGATAATTTCCAAAAAGAGATACTATCTTTGGGCAATATCCATAGTATTCCTTGCAGAAGATAAATTTCCTATCCCAACTAGAATCAGCAAGGACATCCCTATTCTTAGCAAAACGGGCTCCGACAATAGTGAGCATAAGGTTTTCATCGATAACAGTATAGTAAAGACACCTTGTTTCACCCTCGGTTTCACTAATAAACAAATGGAAGTCATGTCTTGCAGGGTCATATCTCATCTCAGACATCTCATGTGTCCATGCTTTCTCCGAAGAGTCCCACACTATAGCCTTAGGATCAACTGTAGTAGATGACAACAAATCAAGAGTAACAACAAATGGAGGAGTTACAGGAGTAACAGTGCCTACATCAAGAATGGAATCCATGCAAGGAATTGGTATAAGAGCAATAATAGAAGGGGAATGAAAAAGGTCAGCATTCCTAACGATAAGAACCCACTTGCGCACCAGAGGACAAGGAAGCGAAATCTTGACCGGAGGAGGTTCATCATAGGTAGAGACCAGAACAATGTAGGAGGAAGCAAGGTGTCCAAAGGATCGACAAGCAGTACAAATATCAGGCGCCCATCCATATCTAACACGAACTTCCACTACATGACCTAGGGTAGTCCGAACATGAATCGAATGAGGAAGTGGCATGACAGGAGTTACTTCAATTAATGCCTTAGCATAAACCAATCTCTCATGGGCAACCATGTTTGAATCAAAGCATTTCAATTTTTCAATAGTGCATGCTAGCCAATTCAGGCCTTCTAATGGCTATAAAACTGATGGAATATGCGTATAATTAGCCCAAACTAGAATATACATCACTTGATCTCTGGCATCTTGCTCAGAAGAAGACAAAGATGTAATAATAAACGATTTCCCATCAACGAAGGATAGGTCAGCTTCAAGAACACATTGACGCTCTTCTTTGTTGGAAAATTTGAAATAATACATTTAGTCAAAATAGATGACACGAAGATCACCACTAATTTTCCAAATATGGCAACAAAGATTCCTAGCATCATGAATCGTCTAATTCAAGTCAAGGAAGAAACCCACCAAGAACCTATATAGAAATCAAATTCAGCTTGAAGAACAAAGAGAGGAGGCAACATAATACCATTTTTCTCCTCAATTACGAAATCAACAGGCTGGTAAATTCCTATATTGCATGGCAAGGATCGGAATAGGGAAGACCATGGCTTAGGGCATAATTGGATAGGCACAGTTGCCGATGATAGGCCAACGTTTGGCAAATAAGGTGTAGTAGCATGAATCACTATAGGATTTTCGGTTGTGACATTCTGTCCCAAGAGTGCAGCAGCAGCAGTTTCGATTGTAGCATTCTGTCGAGCATGATCATTGCACAATCCAGTAGCAGACGGGATCATTCCATGGGGCACATTAATTTTATCCACTACACGTCTCTTATCCAAGCTCTTATCGTTCAAGCAAACAGCCTTGCTACCAAGCGAAGGTGACAGAGCTTCTTCAAACAAAATCTGACCTGGGGAAGAGGCAACATCTCTACTGATGGGAGGAAGCTGGCTGATGGCGGCAGAGGAAGATAGCATCGGGAAGTTAAGGTGTGAGCCTGACTATGAGGCAATAAGGACCATACGCGATGGATTTGGGAACGGAAATTTTTACTCATACCTATAGCTTATCCCTTAAATATTAATCACCATATTAAACTCATATTACAACTACAAGTGAAACAACTTGAGTAGCTTATGGGGTTTCACTACTCATAATAATGTCATCATATTTAATTCAAAATTGATTGACCATCAGAATACAAAGCAGAGTGTAGATAGAGTACTAACACACAAACATCTCGTACCATCAAATGTTAGAAGCCTATCTATCACTTTATATAGTATCTTAAATATCAATCACTAAATTAAGTATTCAAATATCCAATTGTCTACTAAATTATTTTATTCAGATAACATGTTGATATTCTAAATTTCAACCTTAAACTCTATAATATACACCATAAATAGAAAAATATACATATATATATATATGTTATATTTATTATAATAGTAGCTTATGGGCTTTCTTTACTCAGAATAATATTTTTCTTAAATACTGAAGTGGTAAATTAAATATTTCTAACTAATGTATATTTAATATTTAACTAAGGGATAATCTATTGATATATATAACTACTGTAGCCATACTAGCGGACATACTTCTATCCTAATATCTGTGACTACCGATAGCTATAGAAATGGATAGACTTCTATCATAGATGTACTTGTGAATGCTAGTAGCCATATGGATGGGCACTCTTCCGTTACAGTTAATAGAATAAACCCACTAATCCATTTAGACCCAATCTACACAACTCTCATTGAAATGCCATACTCCTTAATTTATATGTCAAAGTGTTTAAGGATACCTATTTATCATTCAACTTTAATGGATTATTAATTATAAAATTAATGGATCGTTAATTAATTAATTACAGGGTTATATACACTAATCATCATTTCTATCCCATAATTCATTACTTCTTCAAATGGGTGAATAAGTTATACTAAAATGATCTATATTCCATTATGATCATAATTACACAAACCTAGTCTCAAATGGATCTTTCACTTGAAGAAGTTATTGCATGTTTAATATCATGGGTTTATTGATGTTAACCCACCTTTTGCCAAGGCGGTTAACAGGTGGATTTAACCTAATAGACTTCACGATTATCACAGCCATGAGTCAAGAGCGATGATTGTGAGGTCCAGAAATAAATTGTAAGAAATGATATGAAGCGACGATCAACCGATACCAAAAGATAGAATCTCCAGAATATTCTAAGTACGGATTAGTGCTTCGCCTAGAGTTTACACAAAAAATGGGCAAACACCTCCAAGTCATAGTAGTAGAACTACGAATACTATTTTAAGTATAGAGCTATTGTTTGATGAATTTTAGTTGTAGATGATTGAGATAGAAAATCAAGAATGTGCAATAAAGAATAAGTAAAGGACTTAAATGTAAAAAGATACAGATTTTATAATGGTTCGGCCTGAATGTGCCTACGTCCACTGTTCCTCTTTTATTATGTCTTTCATTTCTGATTACAAGTACATGCTTTGAATATGAGTAAACGTGCTATTGGAACTAAGAGTTTTTCCTTTCAAAGTTATCTGCCATTATTGATGAGAGCTTCACTCTTTTCCAACATCCTTTTTTATAATGCCATATGCCTGGTATTTATAGAGTGAGGTTATGATAGGAGTGGCAGCTGAGCACATAGTCTCTGAGATTTGGTTCAACCTTCTTTCCTCTGGGATTTGGTTCAACCTTCTTTTATGTGAGATTTGGTTCAACCTTCCTTCCCCTGGGATTTGGTTCAACCTTCCTTCCCCTGCGATTTGGTTTAACCTTCCTTTCTCTGGGATTTAGTTCAACCTTCCTTTATATGGGAGTTAGTTCAACCTTCCATTCTCCGGGATTTGGTTCAACCTTCCTTCCGTTGAAAATGGTTGGATGTTTAGTAGTTTGATTCCCTGTTGGACCATTACTCATGCTTCATGAAAATAAGTGCTTGCCAGGACTTGAACCTTGGTTGGTTGGCTAAAAGGCGCAAGTCTTTACCATTATGCTACACATGTTATTATGCCATAACCCCTTCAATCCAGGTCAGAATTGAATGAGACTTGAACTGGTAGTTGTGTATCGCTAAGTAGAGTATTCCAATGCCCCTGAATGTTCCATGTGAGAGAGAAAATTAGTAGTTCTCCAAAGTGGGACCCATATAACTTAGACAACGGGCTAATGTTAAGATGTTCATATCTTTTAAACTGTTACTCGGATTGAGACGTGGTTTCGACCTAGGATCATATCTTGATCTTGAGAATACTTCTAGAATAGTTTAGGTCCATTCCAAGACAATGAAAATTTTACCCCTGACTCTTCATATTCACCATGTAGTGGGAAGAAATGCCCACAACATTTTCCCCCCAAAGCATACTTTCGTGAATGTAAAGTGTGCTTTGTCTGATCAGGGGTTGCCTTGCTTGTCTTGCAGCCGTCATCTTGATGTCTGACTATCCGTATATTATTTTTGTTTCCCTAAAGAGTTTTCCTTTGCTAGTTCAATGCGAGGCTCGGCTCTGCTTAAGGATGGTGTGGTGACTGTCTCTAGCCGTCTTTGATCAGTCTTTACCTGGTGGGATTCTGTTTTCCCAGGCTTGGTCTTCTTACTTCCTACTTTGAGGTTCTACAGTATGTAAACCAGCCGATGTATACTGTATGGTATTGTTCATGGATTTATTGACGTGGCATTCTGTTTATGTTCATTGTATGGGTAAGTTTAGTGATCACGACCTATCCATCCCATGCGATTGCCGAATTTTCATATTTATCAGTGAACTTTTCTCCACTTTCACACATGCATGTATGGGATTAATTATTGATGGATTTGGTAGAGTAAGAATCTCTATTGAAGGGTACTCGTATGTAGGATATTTAATGTGGTGCCTTTGAGTGAAGGCTAAAAATTTCTTCCCTACCCTATGCTTTGTATCTTCCATATGGACGTTTGTACAAAGACATGTACATTTTGTAGGAGCTTTAATTGGGGTCATTATATCTGATTAAGCTTAACTAATTGTAATAGGTTTATGTTGCATCTAGTCTGGTAAGGTGATGACGTTTGGATAAATTCCTTGTTCTTCTGTTAGCTTTTCTAGAACTTGCCCCCAAGCACATTTGTACAAGATTAGCTTAGCCAATTTCCTTCGTAGTTTGCCTGCTAATATCTCATGCATCTGTTTGGAGTTGACTACTGGCAAGCGATAATAGGGTAGATGTCGGGTCTGAGCGAGTGGTCCTGGCTCTTTTGAGCGGAGCTCAAGGAAATTTGTCGGCATTGTGAATTAGGAGTCCTATTATCGGTCCAGTTTATGCCAATTATCATAGTCAGATGCCTCCAGCGTGGGGTGTTTATTGGTGACATCGGCTTGCTATCTCTACATTGGGTAGGTAGAATCAACCTTTCAACTCAAATGTCTCGTCGACTTTGGCAGTAGAGGATCGTCCTATTATGTTGACTTTACCTACAAGTTTAGGGTCTTTTCGGGCCTAGTGTGGTCAAGGACTTTCATCCTTGCCTTAGAATTAGTTACATATTATTAATACATTTTTAGTGGGAATTTTACCAAAGATATATGTTAGAGTCATCCCGCGTGTTCTCGGGATTGATTTATTAGGTAAAGGTATTAAGCTATTTGTGTTAAAATAGACTTTGACATGAATTAATTACATTCAGAAGGTTAGAGATCGAATCACTTCTGTTTAGAGAGGTCCTTATCATTCGAAGTGATTCCTTATTACTTAGGTTTAGAGAGTAATTTAGGGGACGTGGCAGTCCACAAATACTCATCATATCCTTCAGGGCACCCTCTAGCTACGTTGTCAAAACTCGGCCGGGAGCGCTCATGATTTGTCTGGGTTTGCCCCAGTATAGTGCACTTGGTTTCTTCTCACAACATGCTGCCTTGTATCATGAATAGGTTTTAAACTTGCGAACTTGAGGTCATGATTCCAATGTGCTATTACCAAGTTGAGTGGTAGTGTATGTGTATAATCAAGGGGTGAGGTGGTGCTATGCCCTCAAGTATTTTTTTATCGAATTTAGCTTATCTTACAAAAGTTATTCATACCTTTGCACCGAGTTTTCCTTAGGTTCCATAAGTGTGCTCAACTTTGGGAGAATCCTTACAGTTTCTTGAGCGAAGTTGGTTGGAAGGGATATTCCAATTCTTGTGGCAATGTTGGATTGATGTTCCGCTATCTCTGATGGAGTTGAGTCGATGCTCCGTTTCCTCTGGTGGAGTGGAAGCGAAGGAATATCCTGTTGTGGTTGGTAGAGTGGAATTCATATTTCTACTATCTGTATGTAATGCCACAAAACTAAAAGAAGTTGTTAGAAGCTTCTAGTTTAAGTACAATGAACTATATTCTCCGTCAAGAGAGTCCTTCTAAACTTAAGATTCGTGGCACGTAAGTTACTTACTCTGATTGTGGATTTTGGTGTCATATGGTTTGTCAGCCCAACCTATGTTCCCAGGGAGTGTAACTTTTGCGACCGCCGTACTTAAGATTTATAGCCGGGATTCGCACACAGTAACTACCCGGGCCATTATGGCTCGTATCGTGAGTATTATTTGATTTACTGTGGCTCGGCTAGCGTGGGTGACGATCATCAACTACGAACTATCCCTGGCTGTAGCCATGCCTTAATCGTGGGATTTATCATCGGTTCGCAATTGTCGACGAGTCGAACGCTAATGATAAACTTCCTAGGCTATAATTGTGCCTAATCCGTGCCTTATAGTCGGTTTATCATTGCTGGCTGGGGGGCTGATCGTCAGCAATGAACTACCCAGGCTATTTTCGTGCCCTTAGTCATAGTTATCTTGCTTTCACTGCTGCCGGTGAGAGCTTTTAATTGCTCGCAATAGGAAAAATATCAGACAAACAATCAAGCAAAACATCAATTTTTACAGTGGTTTGGCCAGAACATGCCTACGTCCACTGTCTTTCTTTTATGGTTTCAGGTGATACATGATTTTTACAAGCTGAGAGAAGTAATAGCGGAGATGCTGGAGATTCCTTCCTTTCCCAAACACCTTTTTCGTCAACTGTCGACGAAATGTAAGCTCCGTTGTGGAGATCCTTATGAACAACAAATGGTCCTTCGCAAACTAGATCTAGTGCGACTAGACGGGGAAAGACTTGCTCGAGAACAATATCTCCCTCTTGTAACTCTTGGGGCTTCACCTTAGATTTGTATTGTTTTGCCACTTTCCATCTGTGTGCGGCGGTTTTGAGAGCGGTGTGATTCCTTCTCTCCTCAAAATGTCTGGCCCCATATGCTTAGAGAAAATAGAGTATGTCCTGTTGCTATTTTGTAGGAGGCTTGGTAAGCCCGCAGTGCCATGGGTAGGTCGTCAACCCACGCTTCTTTGGACTCATCTATTTTTTTTAATTAGTGTTTTCAAGACTTTGTTGACAACTTCAACTTGCTCGTTGGTTTGGGGCATCTCCTTTTATGAGTCAATCCACGCTTGGCTTCGAATGCATTTATTCTTTGAGTTACTCAAGCTAGATTTGTACCTAGATGCCCGACTGGTATGCCATTGCCAGGGAAAGGGGCGGTCATCAGCAGTGAACTGCCTAGGCTAGTGCTCTTAGTCATTGCTATCTTATTTTCACTACTGCCAACACATGCTTGTGATCTGAGTTGCTAATTACAAAATAAGTAGTGGTTATAACAACATAGGTGTTAAGTGAATATTACTGCATATGTGTTAAGTGAATATAACTACATATGTGTTAAGTGAATGCATTAGTCTCTTGTCTCAGTCAAAAGGGAAAGAGCAGTTTATACCAAACCTGCCGCTTCGAAAGAAGCGCAAAGTACCGGTTGTGTAGTATGCCTGGTTTAAGATGTTCTCTTAGACAGGAATTCTCGCTTGGTATTTTTGTAAGACTCTGTGGAACCTAGGAGCCGATGACATTTTCCTAAAATGACAACAACCGAGTTAGATAACTAACAAAAGAAAAGGTTTGTTATGGTACCTCCTTTGCAGGACCATCTGTTGTCATGCGTATAACATGTTTATGTGAGCATATTGTGTGATCGGAGAGTTCCTCATAAGGATTTTCTACAAGTACTCTATTTGATAATGGTGGTTTTTCTGGGCCAAGATTGCCAAGATTCTTGTTTGGCATTTTAGTGCTGCCTCCCAGCAGTCACTGGTCTAGTCATTTTGTCAGGTTGACTCCAGCTAGATTGGTGGACTTATAGTGGATGTCCCCAGTGTGCATCCTACTATCCTTAGTTCTTAATCAATTTGAATTGTGTTTTTTGATTATTGGATTTATGATGGAGTGATGAAGCTAGTATCTTAATTGGTGACTGCAATGTCCTAGCGGTTTACTATATGAATTGCTGATTCGAATTGAATTATGATATGAGGAGTAGTGGTGGTGGTTCTGGATATCTCTCACCTTTCTGCTGTAGGCCAAATATGTTGAAATATCTGGAGCTTGGTCTTTCAAAGCCTTTCTGTATAAACTATTATGTTATCCAAGTTCTCGGCAGATGTCATTTCCATCGCGTCCTCTTCCTTACCCTTTGAGGTAACACCATACTCTAATGGATGGCTTCTCTCTGATCATTGATCATTCGAGCTCCGGCGGTAGAGAGTTGTATCTCTTCCATTTTGCTATAGCATTTGTACTGCAAGATGTGTTAGCTTCCCTGGGTGACCATCTATCTGAACTCCTGACAGTGATGTTTTCTCATCTTTATGTGCCTTGCTGACCCAATGGAGAGGCCTTGTATAGTTGTAGGGGCTAGTTTGAATTTCTATTTTTACTTCATGTAGCGTGTAAGCACCCTCGGGTCGATCATCACATGCAACGGATTTACGAATCCTTCCTTCACCTTTTTCCGAGGATGGAGATCCAAGAGTAGATGGTAGAGCCCTACAATAGCTTAAGATTGATTAGAATGAAAGAAAAGTAATTATATAGTTCCTCCTTTGTTCCCCCCGCTTATCAGCAAGTGTGGAGATCTTGGTAAGTGTCTAGGGGGTTGGGTTAGCCCCTTATAAAGGTTTGTAGTGAGCACTCAAAAGTTTTTGTTTTTCTGGAAAGTGGACTAGTAACTCTTGGTCTTATCCCCTTCTCTGTTCATATTTGTTGAACATATCCCTAGGTAAGGAGATCTATATTATTTGGGTCATGTCTAGTACACGTTGGATTGGTGATGCCTTCAGACATGATAAGAGTGACGAAGTGTCGAGCTTGTCATATCTTGATTTTGAGTATCAATCAACATGACTTCAGTCTTCAAGTTGTGATATTTCGATCCATGAGTGGGATCTCGATTGTAGTATTTTGATTAGATGCTGGATGGATGAGGGCTGTGCTTGGGGTTCATATGGTTAGGCGGAATGCCACCTGTGTTCCCCAGACTAGGGCTTCCCTTGTATTACAATGTCAAGGTTGAATACTTTCATCTGTCTTAAGCGTGTCAAGAGTTTATCCACCAAAGCTTTATATTAAGCAGCGAAGTGTTTACTGATTTAAACCATAACTATTTCAAAGTTATGTCCGGTAATTTTTAGCATGGGGAGTTTGTTAGAATAATCTTCCATCTTTCCACATCTGGATTGGGTGTACTAATAGTAATTGTATTCTTTGTAGCAGAGTTCCTTCGCTTAGGAGGCATGTTGGAAAGTTGTTCTCCTACGCTTTCCTGAAGAGCTTGTAATTTTCAAGGGACAATAATTCAAGTTTCGGAAAGGAAGCGGAGGTTTTGTAGTTTCAAAGGATCGATGGTCCAACTCTTAAAAGAAAGAGAGAATCTCTAAAAAGAGAAATAGAGTTTCTTAAAACAATGATCTCGGATCTGGAAAGAGGGTAAGGTTTCTTTGGGTGATGGAAACAATGATTTGATCAGTAATGGGAAAGTGAGTTTGAATAACTTCAAACTTGAAAAGTGAACACAGGTTTCTTTTGGCCAAGAAAGAATGTTTTTAGATTTGAGGGGGGGAAGAGATATGATTTCTTATTTCCAAGACATAGTGCTTGCGGATCCGGACAACAAAAAAGAATTTTATCATAGTGACGTTTCTTAGATAAGAGAAGGGAAATGGAGCTCCTTATTTCAAGGAATATTGGTTGTAGGTCGAAAAAGAAAAGAGGATTTTCTTATGTTAGAGAAATAAGGATCTGGATCTAAAGAGGAACCAGTGTTTCTTATGTCAAGAGAATAATACTTTTGGATGAAAAGAGAATAAGATATACAATGATTTTGAAAAATGAACAAAAGTTTCTTTTGGTAAAAAAAACTTTTTGAAATGAAAAAATGGAGATGTGATGAATTCAGATCTAAGAAATGTATATGTTTACTCTTTTGGTTAAGAAACTGTGTTTGCACCTCTAAAATAAGAGAAACAAAAAATAGAATGATTTCAGTTCTATAAAATAAATTAATGTTTATTTTTTTATTAAGAAACCGTGTTTGTAGATCTAAAATAAGAGAAACATGATAGAATTATTTTAGATCATAAGAAAAAAATAAAAATTTCTTTTTTCTTAAGAAATAGTGTTTGTAGATATGAAATAAGAGGAAAAAATAGAATGATTTTAGATCTATGAAATAAATAAATATTTCTTTTTTGAATGAAATTGCTGGTGTAGATCTGAACTACTAGAAAAAATGATACAACATTGGGTTGTTTAGTCCCACATTGTGAAATAATTTCAATCCCTTGCTCCAAGGCATGTATATAAAGTAGGCTATGTAATATGAATTATGTGCTTCCTTTCATTGTGATTAATTGGTGTAGTTGGATTTATCAGCTTGGAAGGATAAATTCCAATAATCTAATTATTCTTTTGGTTGGTTGTACCATTTCTATTACCGATCTTGATGTTTCTTTCCATCGGTGTTGTTGAATTTATCAGCTTGGAAGGATAAATTTCAACAATCTGATGTCAGAGTTTTTCTATGCATTAGTGTCGCTAGATTTATCAACTTGGAAGGATAGATCCTAGCAATATGATGTCAGAGCATCAGGGTTGGCGTATGGAAAGGTGTTGGAAAGTATGAAATATTTCTCCATTTCTATTTCTGATCTTGATGTTTCTATCCATCAGTGTCGTTGGATTTATCAGCTTAGAAGGGTAAATTTCAACAATCTGATGTTAGAGTTTTTCTACGCATCAGTGTCGCTAGATTTATCAACTTGGAAGGATAGATTCTAGCAATCTGATGTCAGAGCATTAGGGTTGGTGTATGGAATGGTGTTGGAAAGTATGAATGGAGAAGGACATTTTCTTTCTTTATAGAAACGCCAATTTAGATCTGAAAAGAGAGATTGTTTCCTTTTCTCATAGAAACAATCATTTCAGATCTTGAACAATAAAAAGATAGTTTTTTAAAACAATGAATTTGATCTGGAAAAGAAAAGGAGATTGTTTCTTTTTCTCATAGAAACAATTATTTCAGATCTAAAGATAGATTTTTCCTTTTTAGAACAATGATTGTAGATTTGAAAATTTAAAAGATTGATACTATATTCTTTTTAAAAAAAAAAAGATGATTCAAAGCTGAAGAAGGAAAAGAACATTTTTTTATGAAAAGAGTGATTATAAATCTGAAAAGAGAAACCAATTTCAGATCTACAAAGATTGGGAAGAGAGTTTCGCATGAAAAGAAATGATAATCTCTGGTATGAAGATTAGAAACAATAGCGTTTCTAATTTAAATGAAACAGTATTTAAGGCTAAAAAAATGAACTTCAAACTCCAAAAGAGAGTGTTTTAAAGTTTCAAAGTAAAATAGAGAAATAAGAAAGAGAAAATTTTCCTTTTAAAAAAGGAAGTTCGTTTCTCAGTAAAAACACCAAAAATATTTACATAAAAAATGTGTAAACACCTCCAAGTTATAGTAGTAGAACTGCAAATACTATTTTTAGTATAGAGTTATTGTTTGATGAATTTTAGTTGCGGATGATTGAGATAGAAAATCAAGAATGTGCAATAAAGAATAAGTAAAGGACTTAAATGTAAAAAGACATAGATTTATAGTGGTTCGACCTGAATGTACCTACGTCCACTGTTCCCCTTTTATTATCTCTTTCATTTATGTTTACAAGTACAAGATTTGAATATGAGTAAACATGCTATTGGAACTAAGAGTTTTCCCTCTCAAAGTTGACTGCCATTGTTGATGAGAGCTTCACTCTTTTCCAACCTCCTTTTTTATAATGCTATGTGCCTGGTATTTATTGAGTGAGGTTATAATAGGAGTGGCAGCTGAGTACATAGCCTATGAGATTTGGTTTAACCTTCTTTCATATGGGATTTGGTTCAACCTTCCTTCATGTGAGATTTGGTTCAACCTTCCTTCCCCTGCGATTTGGTTCAACCTTCCTTTCTCTGGGATTTGGTTTAACCTTCCTTTATATGGGATTTAGTTCAACCTTCCATTCTCTGGGATTTAGTTCAACCTTCCTTCCATTGGAAATGGTTAGATGTTTAGTAGTTTGATTCCCTATTGGACCATTACTCATGCTTCATGAAAATAAGTGCTTGCCAGGACCTGAACCCGAGTGGGTTGGCTAAAAGGCGCAAGTCTTTACCATTGTGCTACACATGTTATTATGCCATAACCCCTTCAATCCAGGTCAGAATTGAATGAGACATGAATTGGTAGCTGTGTATCACTAAGTAGAGTATTCCAATGTCCCTGAATGTTCCATGTGAGAGAGGAAATTAGTAGTTCTTCAAAGTGGGACCCAAATAACTTAGACAACGGGCTAATGTTAAGCTGTTCATATCTTTCAAACCATTACTCAGATTGAGACGTGGTTTCGACCTAGGTTCATATCTTGATCTCGAGAATACTTCTAAACTAGTTTAGGTCCATTCCAAGACAATGAAAAATTTACCCCTGACTCTTCTTATTCACCATGCAGTGGGCGGAAATGCCCACAACAACCAAGCAAGGGATCGGTGCTTATCCCTTCCCCCAGGGGATCGGTACATGTCCTTAATTTTTATCCCAAACTGGGTGAGACTAATATAAAGTGACAAGGAAGGCCCCATGAGGCTACATTTCAAATATTAAGTCGTTTGGAGTTTGTATACGCAAGTTATGGGCAAATTACTTCATCTAAGAAAGGGATCGTATAAAAAGGGATCAGTGTAAAAGGGATGTACAACTCAATGGAAAAAAATCAATATCTAAAAATCTATAAGTCCAAAGCAAATGAAATTCTGTAAGAAAGATGAGGGGACCTTAAGGAGCCTACCCTAGGGATCGCACTTCAAAAGGATGAAGAAAGAGGGATCAACCCTCTTCCTCTTAAGGATTAGCTAAACCCAACTTTATAGCAAAGATCGATCAATATCTCAACATCTACACATCCAATTGACATGAAACTTGGAGGAAAGCTAATTACAACAGGTGGAACACCCCATAGGGATCATATATCACTTAGAGCAAGTTGAAGGGATCGATACCTATCACTCCATAGGGGTCAACTATAATCAGCCTTCACAACATATTGCAACAAAGATTGATCAATAACTCGAGTTCTACTAATCCAATTGGCGTGAAACTTAGAGGCTAAGCATAATACAACATGGAGAAGCTCTCCTAGAAATCACATGGCATTTGAAAGAAATTGGAGGGATCTTTACCTATCCCTCTAGAGGGATCAGCAGAAATCAGAATTCAAGCAACACTAATTCACGGAAAATGCGATATTCCACAAACCATATGTCGGAATTGCATAAAATTTGGGGAGAAGGTAGTTAGCATCATGGAGAACCCCTTATACGGATCACGACCCATTTGGATACACTAATAGGGATCAGTACTGATCCCTATTGTGGGCTCTAATAGGCCTGGAAATTTTTGGGTGGCCTCGTCTTGGTCTCCCGAACCTTCTGTCAAAATTTCAGCTCGATCTAGGCACGTCTTCCCTTATATATACAACAGGCATGGTGTCCGAAAAATGATCTTCTTTCTACTTCTTTTTATTTTTCAAACTAGGATGCAATCTGCCAATTTTATTCTTGGATTTCAGATTGTAACTATAAACAAACTTCAGTATAATAAAAAAAGATTATTTGAGAGTGGACGTAGGCCGGAGTTAGCTGAAACACTATAAATCTTGTCTCTTTTTACTTGCTTTCTAATTGTTTTAATTTTGTTCTTCATTTATTTCTCTTTATATTTCTATGATTGGATTGGATAATTGGTACTTTTACATAATTGGGTGTTGATGGCCAATTTTGACGCTAACATTTTCGTGCTTTCACTAAGAAAGCTAGCCTCCGCTAATTTGGAGTTTAGATTTGTAATCAATTAGAGAGCTTGGATTTGGAGCAATAGTGAGACAATCAACAAGGAGATAAGTAGCGGATATGAGCCATAATGAAGGGAGTCATGAGGCTTCCTCAAGAGTTGGAGCTAATCAAACATCTATCTACATCACCAGAGAAGAAATGGGAATAATGATGGATGCTATGTAGGAACAGATGCTGAAAAGATATGAGGAGATGATGCAGAATCTACTTCGGCAAATCGGATGGACTGGAGCTATTGGAATGCAAAACCAAGGAGTTGGAATGATAGGTACTACTGGTGCTATGGATCAAGGAGTTGAGGTGACAAGATTCACTGGAAATCAGAACCGGGAGCATGGAGATAGAGCTATTGGACAAAGGAATGGAACAGAGCAACCGGAGGCAGTCCCTGGCCATCTTAAAGGGATCAACACCAATCCCTCCAGAGGGATCGACACCATTCCCTAAGGATATAGGGGCATGCCCCCAAGTCTCGTCGATCGTAATGCTGGAGCATCTGCAGTCAATCCCATAGAGCTTGGTGCGAATTAGAATTTGGATGCTCGTCCAGAGGAATACGTTCCAGAATTTCCTCGTAGACTCGGGGGATAGCTTGGACATGATGATAGGATACTACCATTGGAAGACAATGACAGTTTGCAGAGATCATCGGGCGAGCTATGTGTGGAGGATTAGTGAACAGGGATCTGGAGGATGTAAATAGAAGTCCATTTGCTCCTAATATCAGGAATGTTAAGAATCCACCAGAATTCAAACTACCAACACTCGAAGCTTATGATGGAAAGTCGGATCCAACTATGTATATGATGAGGTATATACAACACATGGAAGTACTGGTTGCTTCAAAAGTAGTCCTGGCATGATGCTTCCCCTTATGCTTAACGGATGTAGCTGCACAATGGTTCAGACAGTTGGAGAGCGGTTCTATTAGCACATGGACGGAATTGGTCGAAAGATTTATGAAGCAGTTTCGGGTTCACATTACAAGAACCAAGAATGTGATGACATCGACATCAGTGAAGTATTGGGTAGGAGAATCACTTAAGAATTTCTTAAATAGGTTTAATGCGGCAGTTGTTTCAGTGGATCGACTAGATAAATAGATGGTTTTGATGGTGGAAGTGTTAGGAGTTGCAGATAATTCAGACTTTTAAGGGTGAGATATATTGACTCTTCTAAAACAAGAGGGCCTAAACCTGAATCAGAATCTCGAAGACATTTCCAAAGCTGGGATTCGTATCCAGGCAAAGCATGAAGGCAAACAGCTCTGATACCAAGCTGTGACAACATCAATTCATAAATTGTAGAAACTATAAAAGAAAATCTGGAAAACCATCATAAAAAGGGGCCCAAACTCGAATGGCTAGTTTATGCTACGTCGCACCTGCAAATAGACCAAAGGCTATAATTTAGCCAAATGGTATTCTGGCGATGGCATGGTAACCATCCTTTATAATGACTAAATAGCACGAAGGTTATATCTTAACTCGAGCTAGTCTATCTCATATATTTGATTCCATCTTAAAGACGAAATAATTGAGATTGTTAGCAACACTTCTCTAGAAATTGCAAGGATGAAATTTTTATACGGGGGGAGCCTGTAACAACCTTGGTTTTGTGATTACCTATTTGAATTACACAATACTCTTCAAATTGTAGAATCAAACCCTAAATTTTAATAAAAATCAAAGTGTTGTGTAATTCAAACAATATCACTGATACGGGATCCATCGATGGATCTTGGGGAATTCTACCATGAAGCAAAAAGGTTTCTATGACAAGAAGATGCGAAAGCTGATAAAGAGGCAATAGAAGTTAATACGGTACGTGGTGGAGAACCGCCCAGTGAAAGCTCAAGAAAGGACAAGGGTAAACGGAATATGGATAATAGCTTTGATGGATTGAAGCGGCAGATGGGGGAACCCAAATTCTCTTCTTACTCGAAATTGAATGAAACCCTAAAACAAATATATCTGGATACTTAAGGACGCCTTCCATATCGAAAGCCGGCAAGGAGGGAACCCTCCGAACCTGAACATACATCAAGAATGCACTACCTATTCCATGAGCTGGATGAGCACAATACTAATGACTGCAGACATTTGAAGGATATCATTGAGGAACACGTGAGGAATGGTCAGTTACAACAATATGTAAGGACTCGAGCTACGGCGATGGAACATGAGCATCCTTCATCCATCTTGAATGAAAATGGCACTAGATCAAGGCATCATAATCAACTTGTCATCAATTGATCATAATGGCATGGAATAAGTAACAAACTCCGCAGTAGGATGACTAAGTCACTTACACATGTATGGGATAGAGGACGATCTCTAGGATTACTCTGAAATGATGATAAACCGTTGTGCTCGGGTTTGTGAAATTTGTTTTTATCTTCTTGTTTTCTTCGAACTCTTGTTTTTCTAGTTTTTATTTGGTTTATTAGTTGTATGGACTCTTATTTTATATTTTGGCAAATAGACTTCGAAATGCTTAAATTTGGATCAATGTAATAGATAACATAGGTCGCAATTTCGGTCTAGTCCGGAGAGATGGGATAACAATCGCAAGGAACGGGTCTTTTCGTCGGGCGAACATGATGAAACGACCTCGTGCGTTATGGATTAAATCATCAACTGGGTGTTGAGGCCAAAGAATAAATTCCAACAAAGAAGTACGGACTATGCCTGGCAAGGGGTAGGTCGCTTCGCTCGAACGTGATGGATCGACCTACTTAGGTCGTCAAGTATGGATTGTGCTTGGCCAGGATCCATAGAGATCAAGATCGTCAAGTATGGACTATGCCTAGCAAGAAGTAGGCCGAATGCAATGGATCGACCTACTCAAGTCATTGAGTATGGATTGTGCTCGACAAAGTTCCGAAGAGATCAAGGTCTTCAGGTATGGAATATGCCTGGCAAAGGGTAGGTTGCTTCACTCGAACATGATGGATCGGCCTACTCAAGTCATCGAGTATGGATTGTTCTTGGCAAGGATCTGGTGAGATCGAGGATCTAGATTAGGATAACAACCCGGAGAGGTCATGGATTTGGATATCTATTTCGAACAACAATGGATTTGGCTTTGGATGGATGCAGATTCAGATAAAATGATCTGAAGAGACCGTGGATTTTGATTGGATTCTGGGTTGGAAAATATGGCTATCAATGGGTTATGGATTTCAGATTTTAGATTTATGGCAATTTAAAATACACCATCCTATCGCAAGGCATGTTTTAGGAGGCAAAGTGTTAACCCATCTTTTGCCAAGCCAGTAAACAAGCGGATTTAACCTAACGCATTCACAATTATCAAGGCCATTAGTCAAGAGTGGTGATTGTGAGGTCCAAAAATCAAGTACAAGCAATGATATGAAGCGACAATCAATCTATACCAAAAAGATAAAATCTTCAGAATATTATAAGTACGGATTAGTGCCTCACCCAGGCAGGGGATCGATGCCTATGCCTTCCTCTAGGGGATCGGTATATGTACTAAATTTTTATCCCAAACTGAGTGATACCGATATAAAGTGACAAGGAAGACCCCACGAGGTAACTTTTCAAATCTCAAGCCGTTTGGAGTTTGTATGCAGGCAAATTACTTCACCTAAGAAAGATATCGTATAAAAATGGATCGATATAAAAGGAATCAGTATATTTCAGCCAAACAAGTCCAACTCAATGGAAAACGATCAATATCTCAAAATTCATATGTCCAATGCATATGAAATTTTGTGAGCAAGATGTGGGGACCCTAGGAAACCTACCTTAGGGACCGCACATCAAAAGGATGAAGAAAGAGGGAACGAACCTTTTCCCTCTTAAGGATTGACTAAACCCAACTTTATAGCGAAGATCGATCAATATCTGAACATCTACACATCCAATTGACATGAAACTTGGAAGAAAGCTAATTACAACATGTGGAACACCCCAAAGGGATCGCATATCATTTGGAGCAAGTTGGTGGGTTCGGTACTTATCCCTCCATAGGGACCGGCTATAATCAGTCTTCAGAACATATTGCAACAAAGATTGATCAATAATTCGAGTTCTACTAATCCAATTGGCGTGAAACTTGGAGGCTAACCATAATATAGTACGGAGAAGCTCCCCTAGGGATCACATGGCATTTGAAAGAGATGGAAGGGAGTGGTACCTATCCCTCTAGAGGGATTTGTAGAAATTATAATTCAAGCAACACTACTTCACGGAAAATGCGATATCTCACAAATCGTACGTCATAATTGCATGAAATTAGGGAGCATGTAGCTATTACCATGGGGCACCGCTCATAGGGATCGCAGCCCATTTGCACACAATAATAGAGATTGGTACCGATCCCTATTGTGGGTCCCAATGGGCCTAGAAATTTTTGGATGGCCTCGTCTTGGTCTCCCGAACCTTCTATCAAAATTTTAGCCCGATCCGTGCACATCTTCCTTTATAAATACAGCAGGCATGACATCAGAAAAAGGATCTTCTTTTTGCTTCCCTTTATCTTCAACCTAGGCTGCACTCTGCCAATTTCATTCTTGGATTTCAAATTGTAACTGTAAACAAACTTCAGTATAATAAAAATGATTATATGGTAGTGGACGTAGGCTGGAGTTAGCCGAACCACTATAAATCTTATCTCTTTTTACTTGCTTTCTGATTGTTTTAATTTGGTTTTTCATTTATTTCTCTTCATATTTCTATGATTAGATTGGATATTGGTACTTTTACATAATTGGGTGTTGGTGGCCAATTTTGACGACAACAATTGATAATTTGTTTAACTCAAATATAATTAAATTATACCTGCCATACGTAAATAATAAAATATTAGGAGCTTCATCACAATTTTTTCTTCATCTCCTACTTCTGATTCTCACTCAACACTACAAGAAAAATACCTTTTTATAGCGTTTAAAAAACGCTGTAAATGGATACGATGGCGTTTTTATAAACGCTGTATATCAACAAGTTGTAATATGTCAGGGATCTATAATAGCAACCTCAGAATCGCTATAAAAAACATGCTATAAATGACGTTACTTATAGCATTTCTGAATTGCTATTAAATGGACGATTCATGACATACAAGTACCTTTCTATAGCGTTTTGGTGCTTGCTGTAGAAATTTTACGCAGAGTTATGGTTTATGATGCTAATATTTATGACGTCATTTATTTGCTATTTATAGCAATTGTAAACGCTGTAGATATATCATTACCTGATTATTATAGCAATTATAAATGCTATAGAAATATCATTGCCTGATTATTATATCAACTATAAATGCTGTAAAAACGCTATAGAATGTTTACTTTAGTCTTTCATAGCATTATTTACTTGCCATGAAAACTGTTTAATCGTTGCAGAATATTTTTATTGCACTAGCATAATGCTATAATATGTATAGCCATGACAATTTTTTTTCCTAGCATTAATATAAAAAGGATGTAATATACGGTATTTCACACAGTAGTAACAATTAAGCATAAAAAAATATATATGAATAAAAGCATTTCATACACAATATTAAGCATATAAATATTAGTAACAATTCATACAATCGTAGCTAACCAAAACAATACATAATAAAAGTAACAATCCATACAACCATAGCTAACCAAAACAAAACATAGTAAAAGTAAAGATGTAAGAACATCGACACAAAATACATTTGAAGGAGAATGAGTGCGGCAACATATTTTTTCATGCCTTCCACCATAGCGTAAACCCAGAGCATCATACACCACCTGTCAAAAAGCACATACATCTTTTAGTCATAAAAAGTAAACATAAATTATCATGAATACCGAAATATGGAAGAAAATATGTGCGGCAAACAAAGAAAATACTCAAAATTAACAGCTAAATCATTTTATGCACTGATTTTACATAAACAGCAACTGTATACCCTTGCTGTTTACGGTCCTAGATTTCAAACAACTTCTTTTGGTTTAGGACTTACTATAAGCATAGTGACACTACTATGCTTTCATATCTTGGAATAATGTATATTTCATATCATGTATACTGTAAGCAAGTATAAACAGCAACTGCAAACGTGATCCATGATTTGGGACTTAAAAATGGGCAAACAAAATCTAAAAAGTCAGAGAAAAAGGACCAAGATAAGTGAGAAATATAATGGAGGCTGAGATCAACAATGAGTGATGCATGCTATTTTCTAGAGATTCATTTAGAATGTGATTAATAAAAAACATAGTTCTAGCAGCAAAAATAACTTCGATCCATAACCTGTTGCAACCTTTTTTTGCATCACAGTCATCTATCTACCTATAAAGAAAAAGTAATGCTTGAGAATCAATTCATCAAAAAGGTGTACACAAAGTTAAATCGGATTCATAATGCAAACACTAAATATTCATCACACTATTTCAGTAGGCGATTGACTAATACAAGTATATAACCTTAGCATCGGGGAACATGCTCGAGTCTCTTATTCCGATGCCGTAGTTTCCGTGCCCATCGAAACTGTTTTGGTTTACCCCTTGGAAATCTCGGGTCTAGGGAGCCCAAGGTTTATTAGTCTGTCTAGGAATGAATACATCACCTGTAACAAAAACAACATTGTAAGCACCGTAAGCTATACTCTTTGTTTTTGATAAATAACATACAATATGGGTCATAGTTTTAAGTCAGTTGTTATTGTAACTATACAAAATCCATACACTTATGCAACAATATTTTTTATTGAACAAGGTTGATTGATGCTAATAAGAATCAATACTATGACCTCCAAATTGACAATCTGGTATGATCAATGTTTCATAAATAATCACTCACCGTATTCGATACAACCTCATCAAAAACAAAGTCAACAAAATTCTCCAACATATGATCAGCACTACCCGAGTTTGGGACAACATTCACCACCATATCATCATCTATCATAGATAGTGCCTCAAAACTATTAGACATAGGAATCATAAAAATTGAATTCAACTGCTCTTTCAACTTTGAACTATTTTTAACATTTATAAAATCAAAATACTCAGCCGAAAGAAAACCATCTTCAAAGACAACCATATTGTCTCCCGATTCCATCGAAATAGGTAAACAAGGTGACTGCCTATTCTTATCCAAATTCAAAACTGAGGGGTCAAAGAGCATACAATCAGAAAACAAGTCCTTTGAAGCCTCATCAAACATTAAATCACCTCTTGAAAGATCAAAGAAAATTTCTGGAATCAAACTAATATCAGCACATTCAACCGACATAAGACTTACTAAGATCTGAACATCTCAAACCACCATCATTTATATCATTAACCTTATCTAAGACACCGAATTTATTCATATAGTTCATAATTGCCTCGTTTGTTTAGCCCAGTTTCTAATCAATTCATCACAATAATTTCATCAAAGAAATTACAAAGCAAAAGGCATTTTAATTGAAAACTTGCATTCAAATGTAGAAGAGATAATATATCAATACCCTTATTTTAAACACTTTATTGAAGTTGCTTGAGTAAAAAAAGCTTTGGAAACTTACTTGCACATGTTTCAAATGATGTTGTTGCCATGCCACATATGGCTGCTCCCGTTGCCCAGTCCCAGTATTTTCTAATTGTAGCTGAAACACATGCTCCCTCTTTAAACCACCTACCGAGCTGGACCTGCATCGTACAATATCACTCCAAAGAAAAAAGAACTCTATATAGTAGACAGATAGGCCACCAAATGGCTACTATAGACACAATCATACCCATGCAATTTTATTTTACTATATTTGCTTCGTGTCGAATAGCAAATTAACTTTCTGGCAGTGGAAATAAATTTTAGAAGACTAAATGTTACAAAACTTCTAGCTTCTGATTTTTGTTGTACTTCATCAAGTGTTATTTTATATAGGTTTAAATGATACATGCATGAAAAAGTTAACCTATGCATTACCTAAAAGATTGACACTAAAATAAAATTGATGGTTTTATGATCTTGTATTTACAAAAACACACTCAGTTACTTACCAATCTTAATAGGTACCGATTAAACCTCTATCATAAACTGCGCCAAGCGAGTTTGGACCATAAGAAGAGACAACATTCATCACCCACAAAGGAGAACTACAAGGGCAGCAGCAAATCCTCTAAATAAAGTATTCATATCCATAACGTTACGAATCTTATCAGTTCCAAGAGCAGGAAGCACTGACTTGTAATGTTTAGTTCTCACTTTCCATTTACCATTATCGTGTTTAAACACATTAGAGTTCCCACCAGGAACCATTGAAACACGCTCATGCGCAACGTTCAAACGGTTTGGCCATTTTGGAGTGGATTTTAGTGCTAATTTTTTGTAGTTTGGGCTAGGGATTGTTATGCATGGTCTTAGAGGAATGTACCATGTAGAGTCTGGATCGGTGCTATCATCACATTTAGGCAGAAATGAAGATAGATCAAGCTGATCATAACAGCTATTATCTGAAGATTTTTTCCAGAATGCAAAGTCGTCTTTTTTTGTATAATGTGAAGCACATGCTGGCTAGCAATTTCTTCAGTTTGTCAAAATCTGACTTTTGTTCTTCGATCGTTGTGTTCCATCCTCTCCATCTGTTTTCATAATTTACTGGCGGGCCAGAAAGTACTCAGAAACCTCTGGGTCGAATTATACGATGTATTTCTTGAAGGTATATTTCATCTGAAACATGACAGGTTGATTTTATCAAATTTAGTGACACTAATGTGCAGCATTAACAGTTAACTACATGTAACATGGCTGTACAAGGAAGGGAGCCCCGAACACAAGCCTTGGTTACGTATGTTTATTCAAGTAGAGAAATATTAAATTCACTAATATTTACAAGTTTACAGCACACAGGGTATTCTATAATGTTTGATTTCATGCAACACTGAATTCGAATAACATATGAAAAGTACATAATTTTAATTATAAGTTTACAAAACACAATGTACTCATCCATAGGTATTTATTTTAAAAAATACATTATAGAATTTTTGTCACACATAATTTTGTATATGAATAATTTCCATGTTAATAAAAATTTAAATTTTGAAACCTTAAGTGGAACCATAGCTTGTGAGGAAAGAAATTAAAGTCCTTAATTAAATTGGAGAAGGATAAGGAAAGAAAGACAACACATTAAATTTAATTCCACTTACATACTCTCCCTCTTCCTTATTATTTCACTATTTCCCAAAACGAATTAAAGGAAAAAATCTGAAAGACTAAGGGAACACCATTAAAACTATTTCAACAAAGAAAAAGAAGAGTAAAGAAGTTTAAGGAAGGAAACAAATGCAATCATCTCCACACAAATCAAGGCTAATGTGACTAATATTTCCATCTCATCATTGATTGATGTTTCTAATTCAAGTTATGATGAAATTTGATGTTTCTAATTCCAGTTATGATGAAATCCGAATTTAAGCACAATAGTCCGTTATCCAGCCACCGTAGGCTGACCTTTCGGCCTAGCCACAACAGCCACTCAGCAACTTGGATCGGGTGGACCGGCAAGTTGTACAATGTATCATCAGTTTATCGTCAATAAGTCCTAATTTTAAAACTGTTTATGACTGCTTTAATTCCAAGAATTCACAATGCTATTTTTAAAATAACAAGAACATCGATAAAGCACTTGTTGTGATCTTCAGATTTTATTTTTAGTTGCCGCATCACATTTCTTTTTTGTCTCCATGTTAGAGGTGTCAATGTAGCTCCAACTTCTTTCTGCAAAATCTGACGTAATGAATGCTCTATGTGAATATTGTTTTCTAGAAATCTGACGTACATATGAGAATACATGACATAATAATACCTTCAAGTCCAGAACGTTTGCCCTTTTGAACATGCTAACATGGAACAGTAGTAGTCCATAACCTTGAAGTGTTAGTCCTCGTAAAGTAATAATGGTACCTATTATCAGAGCATGGCAGAAAATTAAACTTAGTTTGAGCAGCAATATATTAATTAGAGCAATACTTATATAAGATTATAGTGAACAACAATACCCAATAACTAAACAAACCTCATATCTATACTTCTTATCTTCTCATGTTCTAGCTTGCATTTTACTTAACATGGGGTAGTTAATAGCTACTTTAATCTAAACATGTATTTTTATCTGCATGCTTTAGCTAATTATACACTATAGGTAGTGAAAATGTGAAACAGAACACAAGTACAACATATACAAGTACAGTTTCAATTCTGGCTATGAAAGAGTTCGGAAATTGTATGATATTGATATTCTTACGGATGTTCATTTCCTGAGATACTTATTTGCACCAATTTTCTGTTTACAATAAGTAATAACTACTTCATAAGAAGTTAAACTACCAATACACAGATGTGGATAAACAATAGCAATAAAATATAGAAATTACTTACTGCAAGATACGTACTGATATAGAAAGCAAAAGAACTACTGCCATCTCATGCTCTATTCAAACCACACATACAATGAAATTCAACTACTAACCTACACTAGCCTAAATAAAGCTAGCTTATAAATCACATATGTTATAAATACCAATGCATGCAATATCTTCCTCCGTCATCTTTCAACTTATTTCTAATCCAATTTGCATCATGGAAAGTCGACACAATCTCCACGAGCTTTCTCATTGTGCTTATCCCATTAAGCAACTTTTATTCTTATGCTGCACGTTATTTACTCGACATTTCACTTCCTGAAATTCCAAATCTTCCCAAACCAGAACTTCCACCTCTACCAGAATTTCCAAAAAATGAATTTCCTCCACTGCCTGAATTACCAGTACTTCCTAAACCTAAATTGCCGACACTTCCAGAGATACCGACCTTCAAGAAAGATGTTAAAATACCACTACCTAAGGTGCCAACTTTACCAAAACCAGAACTGCCTCCTTTACCTGAGATCCCAACACTACTGAAACCCAAACTACCAACTATACCTGAACTACCAAAACCTAAAGTACCTGCTTTGCCCAAACTAGTAAAACCCAAACTACCAACTCTACCTGAACTACCAAAACCCAAACTACCAACTCTACCAGAACTACCAAAACCCAAACTACCAACTCTACCAGAACTACCAAAACCTGAATTACCAAGTCCACCTGAACTACCAAAACCTGAGCTACCAACTATACCCAGAAGTACCAAAACCTGAACTTCCTTGAGCACCTGAAAATATAACTTTACCACAAGTAGAATTGCCACCCGTACTAGAGTTGCCAAAAATACCAAGCGTTAGCAAAGATGAGAAATCACCTGTTGCTGTAGTGCCAACCTTGCCTAAGCTAGAATTGCCACCCTTGCCTGTGGTGCCAACATTGCCAAAGCCAGAATTGCCACCCTTGCCTGTGGTGCCAACCCTTCCAAAGCTTGAGCTACCACCATTGCCTACACTGCCAAAGTTTGAGTTGCCTCCTTTGCCACAATTTCCAAGCATACCTGGAATCCATATCCCTAAGTTGCCAGAATTTCCAACTATTCCCTCTATTCCAAACACATCAGCCGTCAACAGCCCATGAGAAACAATTTTAGACTATGGCAATGCCTTATTATGCTGTCCTGCTATATGTATAATATAATTATTTTACTTGATCATATTGCTTGTATGAATGTTCCTATTTTATATGCCTTGGAGTTGCAACATTTTCAGTGCACGTGTGATTAATTAATTTTATATGATTGATATTATTCTCTCAAGGTCTAACAGATTGAAAATAATAATTAACGTGATCACCATTTGTGTTCCTGTTTTCAATTCCAAATATGATCACTTTAAGCATTTAAAACTGACATTTTGCTACATCTTTTTGTAAGAGTTGTAAATACTAATTCTCAAAAGTGAATGTAGTAAAATACGAACTTGCAGTCTACAATAATCCTATATTGTTTACTTTCGTTACTGTAAGTTTTAGCCTAGAATACCAGTTAGAGGTTATTAATGTTTTGCAATTGTCTCGAAGATCGTCTACACAAATAAATTAAGGAAAGAAAAGTAAATATACAAAAATATGGCATCAAATATTTTCATTGATTCCTCTTATTCAATCCACAAAACCCTTATTCAGTTCTGTCAAAAAGATTCTCAATTCAATTCTTTGTTAAAACTCTCTGAGTTTATATACCAACCTATACAAATATATTATTTCTAAGAGTTTATTAGTCAAATATGTTCCTAATACATTTACTAGTATATCTCTCGAAGAGAACCAATCAATAAGATACTTTTAGTTTTCACTAATGTATTTTTAACAAACTTTTCTTATATTACAAGTCCATGTCCAAAATCTTATATTAAGCTCGATAAATACTAGAGTTTGTCGACATATAAACATATTCTATACCTTGCTATGAACTCAAATGCTAGAGTACGTCCACATACATGACCTTTCGAAGGCTTCATCTCTTCTTTTATCGTCATTCCGTTCATTGAGCGATCCCTCCAAATTCTCTTATCTGTACAAGCCCTATAATGAATTTTTGGTGGTCGCGGTGCAGAGGAGTGCTGGCGACGTCGATGCCACGAAGGAAAGGGAAACGCGATTGATGTTATAGGTGGCTTGGCAAGAGATTATGACTCAGAGCAGCAGCAAGCAGCGAAGTTGAGGAATGGCGAGGAAGGGGATTTTAGACTGACGATTAATTTAGGGCTTGGACTTGAAATGGGTTATTCACGATAGAGGTTGAAATATGAGAGGGAGATTAAAAAACGTACGCGAGAATGTATTCTTTTTAATCAATAGCGTGACAGCAAGCTATAATATTAATCCAAACTACTGCTGAATAGCCAATGATTGCAGTATAGCATGCCATGCAATCCTCTCATGCTATCAATAAACCATTTTCTTATAGTGCGATTTGCTAGAGTCCATCACTGAAATTATCCAAGGCCTTGTTCTCTTACCTTTGAACATGGAACACATCACCGTCTTTACTGTTGAACTCAGCATTCCCAAACGTCTTCTACCATACCATTTGTTGCCAGTTTGGTACGACATCCCTTCATCGTCGCTCCTCCTAAAGCCACCAGAACAAAAACCAACATCGCTAGATCCTTCAGCTCACCAAGGCAACCAAGATTACACCATCACCTCGGGCTCTAACTGACATTACCAACAGTCAACGTCGAAAATCCCCATCTTTGATTGCTTGCTACACCTACCTCCAACCGCTTCCTCTATCAATACCTCCATCGTTATTCCTAGTTCATTGAGTTGAATGCAATGATGCTACCCTCTTAAACTCCATTTGTGGTTTCCTAAACTCGAAAACATGGCACACATCTCTTTTTTCTTCCACCAACGGCAGCCACATCATTGTTTACTCGAGAAAATGATACAATAAAGAGATTAAGTCCCCTTCTGCATTTTTTCTTTTGTCTCCATGATCAAATTCATTGTGTATGTGAAGATATTAATAAATGAAGATAAGTAGAAAGAGTGAGGAGATGTTGAAGAAGAGAATTACATTTTTAAGTATTAAGAGCTAACAACTGGGAGAGATGCTCTTATGATGAAAAGTGGTGTCCAACATAAAGAAAGGTAAGTATATTTATAGTAGTGTATATTTTGCATATTTATCCTTTTCATTTTCTTTTCTGCACAAAATACCCATATTACCGAATATCAAATACTCTACCAAGTGTCTTATGCATCACAAACTGTTGTGTTACCATAAGGGAAAGAAGGCACATATATGTATATGTGTTTGATAAAGATAATTAAGTGTATGCCATTTTTTTGTTTATATATAGCTTTATTTACGGATCCGTTCATGGCATGTAACGTCAATTTTTGTGCTTTCGTTTATTAAAATTCTACACAATTTATTTCACTTTATCAACCTTTAAATTTTTTTTCAAACGTGTCACAAACGTTAAGCGGAAAATTACAATATTTTAATAAATAAAAATATTGATAAAATCTGATAAAATACTGTAAAAAGAATGGTTGTTACATAAGAAATGTAATATAATACTCTCCTATAAAACTTTAGCATGGTGTCGCCTTAATTCTCACTTAAGATCCAAATAGTACAGCCAGTATTTAAGATCATAACTTTCAAATCTTGGTCACTCGACTACGAAATGACTTGGTGCTATTTGTTGATCACTATTAGACAATAAAAGTGTATGAATATTTGGTCCATATTCAATCACATACAACAATTGTATAGTAAAATTCTTCATTTCGTAAGGTCGGAGAGTTTGAAGAAATTGTTTCATTTAAACATGGGTAAGGAAACACAATGCAAAATTATGAGATTGTGTGCTTAATAAGATTAAGTACATTGAGAAACTTGCTGAGTTCAAATACAACTCTTAACCAAGACCTATAGATAGATAATTTTCTTAGATCACTAAGGGCTTAGTTTGAATAATTCATATGAATGAACTTACTCAAGTTCATTTTAGTCGATCCTCTATTAAGGACAATCGAAAGGCACTTCTATGAAAGAAGTATGATCCATTGATTATTTTCTTCTAAATATTTAGCAATATAAGAGGAATAAATGAAAGTTAGTAGGTGGTAGTAGTAAAAACATGATTGGGAAGGAAGAGAATTATGATTATTACCTTTTCTCAAAGAAGGGACAAAGGAAACAGAATTTTTTGAGTCATTTAAAGATGCTGAATGAGAAAGAAATTTGGTTCCCACTAAAAAGTATTTTCTTATAGAAGATTTATTTCTTTGGACTCTATTTCATGAGTTATAGATTGTTGTATATGATTTCGACCGAACCAGCCACATCCGAATCCAGGCCGAGCCAACTCCATACTTCACCGGACCAAACCAAGACCGATCCAAAACCATCTCCATCCGTCACCGACCGATTCAACACCGGACCAGGCTACGCTCCCACTACCGGACGAAGCTCTACCGAATCAACTCCTCTCCACCGATCCAAGCTACCACCGAACCAAATACAACCGGACCAAAACCTCTCCACCTATCACCGAACCACCTCATGACCGAACCAAGAGGATGCCGAACCAGACTGCCAGGACAGATCACTTCAGCCCAGGCCCACCAGCAGCTGTATACATCCAAGACCCCTGCCCCCAACCTCACTCTATAAATAGAGGGGCAGGGGTACAACAATGGGGGACAAGTTGGAGAGCTCAAGCACGGAAGGAACTCTTCAAACGACTTTCTTTTACTCGTATCAAAGCTTTGTACTTGTAATCATAAGAAAGGAAGAGAAATAACATATAAAGTGGACGTAGGCACATTCTGGCTGAACCACTATAAATCTGCGTGTCTTTTTACAGTTTAGTCCCTGTTTTTTACGTATTTGCATAAATCACTCAAATCGCTAAGAACAACATAAGATCTACTAAATCATACAACTTTGAGGTGTTTGTCCATTTTTTGTGCAAACATTTTTGGTGCTTTCACTGAGAGCTAGAAGCTCGAAGCTTCAGCTTCACCCGCTTAATAAGTTTTCCTAACAGCATCGTTCGCCACTTGGAAAACATGCCTCCCAAACAGAGAAAAGATGTTAACAAAGGAAAAAACATCGCATCTAGCAGTCTCCCAGATCCAGATGTCACGAATCAAGCAAATCGTCCTCCTCCAGCAACAGTAACGAATGAAGAACAGGCTAACCCAACTGCTCCCGCCGCAGAACAGCCTGCAGCAATTACTAGAGCAGATCTGGACAGAGTTGTGGTTGAAGTAACTAACCGCTTCACGTCCCAGCAGGAAGCCTTGGTGGACCATCTCATGTCACGCTTGAGGGACGTTGAAGAATCCAACCGCAACACTGAATCATGGGGCGAGTCCCAGTCTGGAGGATCTCAGAGACAGCAAAGATCTTCCTTCTTCGAAGGAGCTAACGGCAGAAGTAGCCGTGGTAGGAGCCGAGACCGAGCACAGCCCGAAGTTAGGCCTGAGGAAACGTTTGGTACCGAACCCAACGGGGAAGGTACCGGGCGAAGGTCAATTGTAGCTGAGCCTGTCATGCTGCCTAACAACAGAAACACCGGTGAACGGGGCCGAGCTAGAGTTCAGCCCAAAGTTGGACCCGAGGAAGTGCTTAGATCAGAACCCAACAGGGGGAGATCAAGGCAAGGGCCAACTGTAGCTGACCCAAGCGTGCTCCCAGAAGACCAAAGGCAGCCATGGGAAAATATGAGGAATGATAGACGATACCATCCCTACAGGTTGTCTGGACGGAATCAATCCCACAGAACAGAACCAAACTCATTTCTATCCGCTCCAAGTTCTGATGAAAGGATGGCACGCTTATTTAGAGAGTGTGTCCAGCGGGAGCAAAGAGATCGAGGGATAGGCGCTAGGGTAACCAGCCCTTTCGCCCGCAATATCGAAATTGCTATCACCCCCCGAGAATGGAAGATGCCAACAATGGAACCCTACAAAGGAACCTCCGATCCCGTTGTACACTTACAGAGGTACACGCAGCATATGCTCATGAGTGGAGCAACAGAGGGAGTACTGTGCAAATGCTTTCCGCTCTTCTTAGCAGATCTTGCTACCTCCTGGTTCTGTCATCTACCCCAAGGATCCATCAGCTCATGGGAAATGTTGAAAGAAAAATTTATCAGTCAGTTCCGCATTCATGTGGAGCAACCTAAGGACGCTTATTCCTTATCCAGCGTCAAACAGAAACCTGGAGAAAAGCTGCAGCAATACCTAACCAGATTCAACGCCGCAGCAGCCGCAGTTCAAGATGCCGATGAGAAGCTTATCCTAATGGCCCTCTGCAGTGGGGTGCATCCGGACACTAAATTTGCTAGAAGATTGACAAAAGAAAAACCAGCTACTTTACCCGATTTCTTCCATGAAGCCGGGAAATACATGAGGCTTGAGGATGCCGCCATTGAGGGGCAGTTAGGACAGCAAAGTAAGACGACCCATGGCAACGCCCCTGCTGTGGCGAGGGACGTTCGAAGAAATGATTCCAGAGACAATGCTGGGGGCAAGAAGGTAGAAAAGCGCATATATCGGCCAGGACCAAGATTCGACACTTACACCCCTTTGAACGAGACCGTCGAAAATATCTTCCTTGCCACCCAAGGCGAAGTTAGATACAAACGCCCACCATACAAGAAGGAATCAGATAACGCACAGAAGTCTGGAAAATTCTGCCGCTTCCACGAATCTCACGGACATGATACCAACGAATGCCATCATCTCCGAGATCTGATTGAGGAACACATCAGAAGGAAGAAACTGGAGCGTTATGTAAAAAGTCAAGACAGGACTCCAGCTCCTGCCAATGAAAACCCAAGGCTACCCTCACCAGGGACCGACAGAGGAAACCGCAACGCTAGCAGCTCTAGTCAAGAGAAGATAGTGGTCCATACCATCTCAGGAGGTCCGCACATCGTAGACAGAAGTTGGAGAGAGATGGAAAGATATGGGAAGTCGCTTAGAGACAATAGAGACTGTGTCAATACGGATATAGAAGAGCGCCACCCAAAGCGGAAAGAAAGTGATGACATCACATTCAGTAAACGCGATCTAGAAGGAAGACAGTACCCTCACATGGATCCCATGGTTATCTCTGCCCGACTCGGTCCCGCCGAAGTTTACTGAATCCTGGTAGACACTGGAAGCTCTGTAAATATCCTGTTCAAACACGCATTCGACAAAATGAAGCTATCAATGAAGGATGTATCTCCCTGCGATAAACCACTACACGGTTTCACTGGAGATGCGAAGATGCCCCTCGGGCAGCTGGACCTCTTTGTTGAAATTGTAAGCCATCCCCGCTCCGTTGTAAGGAAACAAACGTTTGTGCTGATAGAAAACCATTCGGCCTACAACGCCTTCTTAGGAAGACCAGCCTTTTCTGACTTCCAGATTGTCCTAGCCCCATGGTGCCTGAAAATGAAATTTCCAACAGACAATGGGGTAGGGGAAGTGGAAGGAGACCAGGATATTGCACGAGACTGCTATGTAACCGAACTTCGCAACAACCACAAGAAAGATAAAGGGAAAGGTGTAGAGATTGCCCTCTGCACAAAAAACCTTGAAGCATAGCAACTAAAGAAAGCCCCTCCTCTTCGATACACCAGCGACCCTTTCAACGAATTAGACCCGAGGGACAAAGAGGAGGAGGCCACCGCCGAGCCTGCAGAGGCTATGGAGTTTACATCTGTAGACAAGCACGACTCAAGTAGGCTACTGAAAATTAGGTCCCAGCTGAAAGCTGAATTGAAGGAACAACTCATTGATTTTCTCCGCCACAACTTGGATGTATTCGCTTGGTCACACGCTGACATGACCGGAATCTCCCCCGACATAGCATGCCACGTATTAAACATTGATCCTACCAAGACGCCTGTAAAACAAAAAAAGAGAAGTATGGGGGCAGAGCGATCAGCAGCCCTCGATGAAGAAGTAAAGAATCTACTCGCCAATGACTTCATACGAGAAGCTATTTACCCAGAATGGATCGCCAACCCGGTACTAGTAAAGAAAGCAAATGGGAAGTGGCGGACCTGCATTGACTTCTCCAACCTAAACGACGCCTGCCCAAAGGATTGCTTCCCGCTTCCCAAAATTGACCAACTTGTAGACAGCACAGCCGGGCACGAACTCCTATCTTTTATGGATGCATACTCAGGATATAACCAAATTCCTATGCATGCTCCCGACCAAGACCACACTAGTTTCATCACCGACCGGGGTTTATACTGCTACAAAGTGATGCCCTTCGGACTTAAAAATGCAGGAGCCACCTACCAGCGCCTCGTCAACAAGATGTTTGCAGGGCTAATAGGACGAACAATGGAAGTATATGTAGACGACATGCTGGTGAAATCACGGAAAGCCAAAGATCACGTAAGCCACCTAGGCGAAATGTTCCAGGTACTTCGACAGTATGGAATGAAGTTGAATCCACTAAAGTGCTCCTTCGGAGTGTCATCGGGAAAATTCTTAGGGTTCATCGTCCATGCCCGAGGGATTGAAGCAAACCCTGAACAAGTCCGAGCATTAAGGGACATCAAGATACCTTCCACCCGAAAGGAAATGCAAAGCCTAAATGGAAAAGTGACCGCCCTAAGCCGATTCATCTCCATAGCAATGGACAAGTGCGTCCCCTTTTTCGAAGCTCTAAAGAAAGATAAAGGAAAGTTCGAATGGACGGACGAATGCTTAACCGCTTTCCTTAACCTAATCGAACACCTCCAGAAACCACCGGTACTCTCGACCCCAAGCGAAGGCGAAGAATTATACCTATACCTTGCTGTGTCATCTCACGCCCTAAGCGCTGCCTTGGTAAGGGAAGACAACCGCACGCAACGACCAGTTTACTTCGTCAGTAAAAGGTTTACTGGGGCAGAAGTCAGATATCCTAAACTTGAAAAGTTAGCATACTGTTTACTAATCACTTCACGAAAACTACGTCACTACTTCCAATCCCATTCCATCAAAGTTCTGACCGATCAACCACTGAGGCAAGTACTCCATCGTCCTGACACTTTCGGGCGACTACTTAAATGGTGTATTGAGCTGAGTCAATATGATATCACCTATCACCCTCGCACCGCCATAAAGGGACAAGCCATGGCTGATTTCATTGCAGAGTTCACTACCAACGAGGATAAGGAGCAACTGGAAATAACAGAAGATATCAAGTGGAATCTCTTTGTGGATGGTGCATCTAACGAACAAGGCTCGGGGGCAGGTGTGGTAATAATCACTCCCAGGGGAAATAAACTGCACTATGCTATAAGGTTGGAGTTCGCTGCCACCAACAACGATGCAGAATATGAAGCAGTGATAGCTGGACTAGAAATTGCCATAGAAATCGGAGCCAATTCTTTGTGTCTTCACAGCGATTCTCAACTTATCGTCAATCAAATACTAGGAGAATTCCAAGCTCGAGAGGAACGACTCATAGCATATCTAAAGAAGACCAAGTTGCTTCTCAGCCGATTGGATCAATACTTAGTCAAACACATCCCTCGGGAAGAGAACCAAGAGGCCGACGAATTGGCAAAGCAAGCGAGTATGAGAGACATCGCCATCTTTGGGGCAGTAACCATCTCAAAGCAAACGGTCCCGAGTTTTGAGCAAGTGAATCTGATAGCCGCAGCCGAAGAAGCAACTTGGATGACTCCCATCCGAGACTACCTACAAGGTGGCACACTACCCAACGGGCGTAATGAAGTCAAGAAAATCTTGAGGAAAGCGTCCCGCTATACAATACAAGAAGACATCCTCTATCGGCGCGGTTTCTCTAACCCATTATTAAGGTGTGTCGCCGGAAGGGAAGCCAAGGAAATCTTATCCAACATCCATCAGGGGAGCTGTGGAGATCACACCGGGGGGCAAACATTAGCAAAGAAGATACTCCGATACGGATATTTCTGGCCCACCTTAAGCAAGGACGCCTTAGATTTCGTCAAGAAGTGTGACAGATGCCAAAAATTTGCTAAGATCCCTCGGCTACCAACAACCGAGATTACTCAGATGACCAGCCCTTGGCCCTTCGCGATATGGGGAATTGACTTAATCGGCGAGCTACCAATGGGCCGAGGCGGGGCCAAATATGCTATAGTGGCAGTTGATTATTTCACCAAATGGGTGGAAGCGGAACCTCTAAATAAAGTATCTTCAGCAAAAGTTATTAACTTCTTGATCAAAAATGTTCTATGCAGGTACGGAGTCCCACTCAAAATCATATCAGACAATGGACTTCAATTTGACAGCGAGGAATTCGCCAACTGGTGCCAAGAACACAGAATTCATAAAAGCTTCTCATCCGTAGCATATCCCCAGGCAAACGGACAAGTCGAAGCGGTCAACAAAATTCTGAAAACTCTAATCAAAAAGAAGCTCGAAAAGTCAAAGGGCGCTTGGGTGGATGAACTTCCTACGGCACTATGGGCCTATCGCACATCTTTCAGAACATCGACATGGCACACTCCTTTCTCTTTGGCATACGGATCAGAGGCTATGCTCCCAGTTGAAACTATTGTGCCTTCCCATCGTCGGATCCACTATAACCCAGAAGAGAACGAAGAACTCCTTCACATGTCTTTGGATCTAATCGAGGAGAGAAGAAACGATGCAATCCTCAAAACAGCAGCCCACAAGCAAAAAGTGGCAGCACAATACAACTCCAAAGTCAAGCATCGTACCTTGCAAGAAGGGGATCTTGTCCTCAAGCGAATCTTCCCTCGCCCCGGAGCACTAGACCCAATCTGGGATGGACCATATGTAATTCATAAAGATCTCCACAACAGAGCCTATATTTTGTCAACAGTGGACGGAGAGGTGTTCCAGAGGGCATGGAACATCCAACACCTCTGTCGATACTTTTCTTAACTTGTATTGCCCATATGAAGTGAATTAACAAAGAGAATCAGTGGACGTAGGCCTTTTCGTGCCGAACCACTTTAAAAAACCTTGTCTCTTTTTTTTGTTCCTTTGTATCTTGGCTGCTTGTTAACTTTATCCCTTTCTGTTGAACAAAATCCTGAGTATACAGCATTTCTATTCAAAGCACTCCACAACACAACTTCACCTGGACAAGACCTAACAGGTACTATGCGAATCTATGCCCTCGCCAATGAGACACTTTTGCTCCAGCATCCCTCTGCTGCGGGTTAACTCATTGCTCGCGACGGCCCTTAAAGCCAACTGTAATGAGCCGATTATAAGCCACCGAGAAGGCCGACTATAGCCGAGGCAGCTCATTACGGCGTTAGGCTCGCCGGCAACTGTGAACCGACTATAAGCCCCAACATAAGGTGTGGCCAGCCAGGGGCAGTTCACAGTTGACGATCGGCACCCACGCTAGCCGACCACAGTAAATCGAATAATACCCACGATTACGGGCCATAATGGCCCGGGTAGTTACTGTGCGCGATCTCGGCTCCGATGTGTCTTAAGTGCGGCTGTGGTAAAAAAGAATTAACTCCCCGCGGAGGCGTAAGATGGGTGACAAATGTCTCCAAGACCCACAGCTAGGGAAAGTGACTACAAAACCCGTTTGCCACGAACTTAAGCACATCGAAGGCCTTCCGTGATTGGAAGTTTTACTATTTCACGTATTTCAATTTTACTTAAAAAGCTTTTTTTTCCTATCCCCTATAACAATCCCTAAAGTACATGATACAGAGTAGGAGATACTCGCCAATGGGTGTAGGGACTCACAGTGGCAGGACATTCGACTACATTCCATGCTCGGTCCTACAAGATATTCAAGACTGCCATCTACGATTAAAACATGAAAGGCGGTATTTTCTTCTTTTATGTACAAATACATGACTATAATTTGTTCACACCACACGCTAATATTGCAAGTCATAAAATTATGGTGTAGAACCAGAGTCTAACATCAAACACAATTTAATTACAAGAATATACATAGCTACATTTCTCATACGATATGTCGAAATAGCAACAAATATTCAAGAAACGACAAAATCAGCCTAAGTTAAAAAATTACACGTCAAGAATAATGTTGATTATTACAAGTAGCAAGAATTACAACTTAGAAGTTACTCTACTGTCTTAAGACTAACAGATACAACAATGCCAAGCCTACAAAAAGAATTTTCCAGGTCTAATCAGGGAGCCGGTTGCGTCGAAGTCTTGTCCTTGCTCTGTTGCCCGCCTGTCCGGTCATAAAAAGGATTCATTAGTGATAAGTAACCAAGTTAACGGAAAGACTAGAAAGGAAGACTTACCAGCACCTGCTTCTTGACCATCCTGGTCGTCATCCTCTACCTGCACACCTGCCTCCTCAGCAGCAAGCAGCCGCATACCCTCCTTTACCGCCACTTTCTCCTCCTTGGTGAACTGGGCAGTGACCACATCCATACTGAAGACCGTTCCACCCTCTTTATCTGCATCAGCCTTAGCCTCCTCCAAAGCCCGAAGATAGATCTTAGCCATGACCCTGGGATAATCATCCATCCAAGAGAGATTGCCCTGCTTCCAAGTTCGGAAATACATGTCCTGGAGCATGTCATCCATCATTCCCTCATTCTCCTCAAACTCCCTCGTCCGGGCATCGGAAGCCGACAACCTTTCGACGGCAGCATCTCTCTCCAATCTGTATCTCGAGCAATCAGCCTGAAGGGACCTCCGCATCACCTCCATCTCTTCCCTCAACTTAGCTTGAGCAAGCTCTGCAGCCTCAAGTTTCCCGGACAGTTCCTCCACCTGCTCGAGATCCGCTCTCCGAACCTCATCCACCGTGGCAATAGCCATGTCAATCCGCTCTTTGCAAGTAGCTTCCATTTTCCGCAATTCGGCCCGACTGGCCTCTTCCATGGTTTTCCTTAGTCGCCCAGTAGCAGCCTCATGCTGAGAAATCTGAATAGCCTGATCCGCAAGCTGTTTGGCCTGATCCGAAACCACCAATCGAAGTCGGATGTTGGCGCTCCCAATCTCCTCTCCGGCCTTAACCAGCCGAGCATGATGCCCCATCAGCTTCTTGGTCTCCTCTGCCACCCGATCAATATTAGCCTTGGCCTCGTCTCCCATAGTGACTATACGAGTAGTGAGTAGATCGAGATCTAAGGACTTGGCTTCATCAAGTACTCGTACCATGGGGTTACGGGGGAGAAGGTGTTCACCAGTGACTTCGTCAAAAGTAATATCATGAGAACTTGGATCCAGATCAGGATGACCCGCAAATGGATTACGGGCCAAGTCGGGACGGTCGATATGAATAACAGAAGGGTTTCCGAACGGGTGCGGAGAAGGTGCAAACTCGCTACCCTCCTCAGTAATATCATGAATAGGCTGAGCCAGAGGCTGAGGACCGGGCGAAGTTTCGGATAAAGGATGACTCCTCTTCCTCTGCTGAATACCCTCTTCGATGACCCCAAGAAGAGGACGGTAGCCGACTACATCCCCGGAGCGTTGGGTTGAGGGCTTCGGCTTAGCAGAAATTTTGGAAAGTTTATATTGCTCAAGCTTGTGTCGGAGGTCTGAAGCTTTGGACGTCTTGCCTGCTCCTGATATAAAGAACAAGTGTCACAATCTTACATTACTATACGATTCGAGAAACGCGGTAAATTACAAGTTAAAAAAGGAAAAGAAACACAGCTGTGGTTGTACAAACCCTGGGGAGGAGTGGGATACTGCAATAAGTCCTGGATTTCATTCCAGGACGGGAGCGGGTCATAAAATATTCCTAAGTCCCTATCATTAGTGAAGCATGCAGGAGTCAAGAGTTCACCTTGAGTCGTCGGAGCCACCTTGGCTGGAATGGTCGGAGAAGACTCACTTGCACCAGTCCCGGCTTTGTCCGCCTTCCCGGTCTTCTCTGCCAAAGCCGGATCCTCATCCAACCCCTCAAAAGCCTGGTGGAACGCATCATCCGTCCACTCCTGAATCTCGCCCGCTTGCCCAGGAAGTAGGGCCCCGATGCCATCGCCACCTTTGTCACCATCCCGACCATCTCCACCCTCGCCTCTTTCCTCCTCTATGTCTTCCTCCTCCCGGGTAAGTGGACAATTGCTGGGGGAGGGACCGTCCGATTTCTTGAGTTTCTTACCTCCGACAGCTGGAGGTTTTGTGAAAGGTTTCCTCTTGCTACTCTCTGCCGTAACACCTTCCTTGGTCTGAGCAGCCGCCCTCTCCTCCGCCGTTTCCCTCAGCTTAACTACAGACTGCTGCGGAAGGATTAAGTTATATTCCAGAAGAATCACATTTCTAATCAAGAAGGCAGATGATCTATATTTCCCAAGAATGGCTTCTATCTCAGCCGCCGTCTGAACCAGGCGGTCAGTCTCCACAACCGGAAAGCCACCTGTCGCTAGCAAAAATGAGAAAGTATGAGAAGAAGCATCGCAATCGGAATAGAAATTATAAGTAAAAGCATCAACTTACATCCAGAGGTAAAGCGCCGGATTGAGACGGAGTCGTCCCTAACAAAGAACCACTCTTTCTTGAACATGCTGAATTTAGAGTACAGGTCCAAGACCGGCTTGAAGGTCACAGCTGACTCCAAGCTAATATATGGGGACCCCTTCTTATAGCCCCTTAAATTATACAAGTACCGGATCTCCCGGTTGGAGGGAGCACGACCATACTTCCTCCGAAAGATAACGAAAAGGCTCACCAGTATGGCATAAGAGTTGGGCTGAAGCTGGAATGGGGCCACCTTTAGATACGTGAGGAAGCTGACTACCCAAGCATTGAGAGGCGGGATAGCACCACACATACAATGGTACCTACTATAAGCAAAGTATCCTTCGGGAGGATTGTATGGCATGACTCCTGGGCCCGGCAGCAGCATGAGGGCTCTATCGATCCCAAAGGAATGAGATATAACATCGAGCTGCTCCTCTTTGAGAGAGCTAGGAAAGCAGTCAGGCGGGGAATCCAGTAGCTCCTGGGGACCATATCCATCCACTAATGACCTTGGGGCGGGCCCATGACGCTCCGATCCTGATTGAGCTGGGGGCACGGCCGAGGAACCTCCTTCGCCCCCGGATTTCTTTTTGTCTGATCGAGTTTCTGCCTTTCGAGACATTTATCTGCAAACATGGGAAAGGTATATCGTTAGAACACACAAACATTGCAGTATGGGATTTTACATGTAAATTCAAAATGTAAAAGTCATATTCAATCAGCATACGAATGCACGTTCATTCGGCATTCAATCATCATCAACAAGTAACAGGTTCATTCGGCATATAAACACATCAGTCCATTCGGAAGTACGATACGAAAACACATTCGGCAAAAGGAATAGTACCTGATTCGGCTAAAAACTCGGTCCGGCTAAAAACCTTGGGTGATTCGGCTAAGGACTTGGTTCGGCTAAAACTCTCACTTGATTCGGCTAGAGGCTTGATTCGGCTAATACTTTCGAAACGATTCGGCAGATAGAAAAAACAGAGGTCCTAGTCCCCTACTTATAAGCGAAAGCAGAATATCGGATCAGATGATTCGGTAGTGGGAACCGGATGAAGATGGGATTGTCGAAAAACAAAGCAGGACATGCGCACGCACACGCCCTACTTTGGGGGGCAAGTGTTGTATATGATTTCGACCGAACCAGCCACATCCGAATCCAGGCCGAGCCAACTCCATACTTCACCGGACCAAACCAAGACCGATCCAAAACCATCTCCATCCGTCACCGACCGATTCAACACCGGACCAGGCTACGCTCCCACTACCGGACGAAGCTCTACCGAATCAACTCCTCTCCACCGATCCAAGCTACCACCGAACCAAATACAACCGGACCAAAACCTCTCCACCTATCACCGAACCACCTCATGACCGAACCAAGAGGATGCCGAACCAGACTGCCAGGACAGATCACTTCAGCCCAGGCCCACCAGCAGCTGTATACATCCAAGACCCCTGCCCCCAACCTCACTCTATAAATAGAGGGGCAGGGGTACAACAATGGGGGACAAGTTGGAGAGCTCAAGCACGGAAGGAACTCTTCAAACGACTTTCTTTTACTCGTATCAAAGCTTTGTACTTGTAATCATAAGAAAGGAAGAGAAATAACATATAAAGTGGACGTAGGCACATTCTGGCTGAACCACTATAAATCTGCGTGTCTTTTTACAGTTTAGTCCCTGTTTTTTACGTATTTGCATAAATCACTCAAATCGCTAAGAACAACATAAGATCTACTAAATCATACAACTTTGAGGTGTTTGTCCATTTTTTGTGCAAACATAGATAGTTATAGACATTGATCTAGAACTCACTTTTGTAATTTCTATAGAAATATAGAAGTAGAAGAAGCATAACAAAAGGTATAGTAGAACTTTACATTACAAATGGTGCTATCATAACTTCTGAAGTAGTGGGAGAGTACCATGAAACCCATTTTATATAAACATATCTAAAATTTTGAACTATTGTCATTATATTCTAAAATAATTTGTGAAATAATATATATTTCGTGTTGGATCAAAAGTGAATATAGTTTTATTTTAATGAGAATACTATGAATATTCATTTTGAAATAAAACTTTTTTGGTACATTTGAATTATGGAATTTGAGTTATAAGTAATGATGTGTTAGCTGTTGAAAATACAAAAGCATCTAAATAAATGGCAATTACTTTAGGCGTCGTATACCATACTATTGAGAAGCGATTGTTCAAATAGAGAAACAAAACTATTCTCACTTTGTTGGATATTTAACCATTTGATTTCTCTGACTCATGTCTCAAAGGGAATATAGAAAAACATTCATTCAGTTGGAGCAATAAAAAAGCTGTACTCTTTGGACTAATGCATATAGATATATGCAGTCGAATTTCTATAAGCACCAGAAGCATATTAAATTATTGTTTTCATATTTATCGTCGATTCTATAGATATGACGTGTATCTAATGAAAAACAAATCAGAGTTCTATGAGAAATATGGAAAATATAAGACAAAAGTAGAAAACATAAGATGCAATAGAGTAAAGTAGTTCGATCGGATCAAAGAGGTGAGTATCTTGGATATGAATCCAAGAGTACCTAAAAGAGACTACAATTTTTGGGTTATGGAATACCTATATGGAATGGGTCTTAAGGTTACTAATACATTAGAGGACGGTGAATAATGTATATCAATTATTTAAAAATTAACTTGCAAACCTATACGTTATCTACTTGAATGAGTAATAAATCAAAAGGACATGCATATAATCAAATAGTAAATGCAGAGTAAAGTAAAAAGTAAAAGTCACAAGGAGTTTTATATTGGTTCCGATATCCAATCCTACATCCGGTCTTGTACACTCATACAAAATTTCACTAACACTTCCTTGCTTTCCACAGGTGGCAAGAGCAACTTTACAATCTTAGTATTCCATGGGGGTAAGATACATCTTTCTTCTTGACTTTCGATGAGTGGTAAGAACGCCTTTATAATCTTATAATTCTATAGGTGGTAAAATATCCTTTCTTCTTGCTTTCCATTGATGACAAGAATACCTTTTCTTTATAATATTAAAGTAGAGACAAGTAGTTGTATCTACAACATAGAATCTGGCAATTTTGGGACAATGATCCTATAGACCTCCAAAAGATATTTATCTATGAATTTGGTGAGGAATAGGACTAACCAGAGAGAGAATTATTTATAATTCAAGTATAAACTCTTTGATTTTTATTGGCTTGCAAATCCTTGAAAATATGAGTGAAGGGTATGGATTGGCAAAAAAAGTGGAAGTGCATTAAAGAGTTTTTCTCAAAAAGGTGTAAGAGTAAGAGAAAATTATATAATTAGATCTAAAATTTTGTTTTCTAGGCCTTCTTAAATAGAGGATGAAAGGATGTGTCCATCGGTAAAGTGTTGGCGCTAAAATTTTCATTTGAATTTTAAAAATCCAAATCACTGCCGCTATGTCGATAGAGTGTAAGAGGGTATGTGGACATAACTACCTCTATGTTGACATGGAGCAAGAGGGTATATTGGCTGAATTACCTCTATGTTCACATAAAAAAAGATGGTATGCTGACATAACTACCTCTATGTTGACATTGAGAAAGAGGGTATGTTGACATACCTGGTGAAATTTTGGTTTTCTTTTCCTAAATTTCAAATAGAAAATTCCACACATTAGAACTCAGAATGTATGATTATGTAAAGATGATTGGAGATTAAACAAGGGTACTTGAAATAAGAATTTCAAAAGGTATTGCTATGGGGCCTTTAACAAAAAATATAAGACCCAATATGCTTACTAAGCACTTCTTGTATCTTTATCTTTGAAGCTCTTGTGTTTCATTGGTCTTGAGTCAATCATATCTTTCATTTCCTTGGTATCATTCTTCTTATATATAACCTATTTGCAACTTTTATTCACAGAGTATCTTGTTTACCTTTGTATCTCCATAATATATCTGAAAGTTCTGCTCAACTAAGAGAAAAGGTAGTAGTAATATTTACATGGTTATTGTTATGAAAATCAATACTTAGGGTATTAACAATCTCCTACATTTTAATGAAGACAATCAAATAAATATTAGACAGATAATATATAACATTTATCCTTTTAACTCCCTCTAGCCCTGTACACTACCCCTAAAAATTTGTACTTTTTCTCCAATTTTGTGATCAACAAAAATGGGAGGAAATTAAATGTTAAACACAATCATATAGAAATGTATAAAGTTTGTATGTAGAGTTATATAAATATATTATATATAAAGAACAAAAAGGGAATCAAAATAATAAAATTCAAATAAAACACACAATATTCTATTGATAACATAACACACGACCTTCAACCTTTGCATAAGACTCAAAAAGAAAGACTTTGAGAGGACGATTAGGGAAAGAAGACACTCATCTTGGAATCTTAGAATTATTAGGATCCACTAAAATTTGAGTTTATTTTGTCTTATAGAAGAATAAGACTAAAAATCTGGTTTTAATCACGAAATAGCTTAGTTAATTTATTTCATTTTGAATTTTATAAGTAGGAGGGAAAAAGAATTTTAAGGATAATTGCTGGTATGCAGGCTTTTAAATCTCCCCGAGATGGCCGAGATGAAAAATCCGAGATATCAGCCAAAATCCGAGATTTGGCAGCCTATTTAGTTATAAGTGTTTTAAATATCGCCCGAGATAGCCGAGATATTTTCCCGAGATATTGGCCAAAATCCGAGATTTAAAACACTGCTGGTATGTCGACATGCCCTTGATGTATATGTCAACACATGCTTCTTAATATATATTTAAATAAAAATTATGTGCATTTATGTACTTTAATTTATTTATATTTCTCTAAGATAACAAATTCCCAATTCTCTTTGTAGTTTAATAAGTGTACTTTGTATCAAGGGTGTTTGGATGTGAAATGGGAAACACCTCCAATCGATCAAAAATGAAACTAAAACGGTAAGAAATTGAAAGTAGAGAGAGAACACACAATTTTATAGTGGTAAGAAATTGAAAGTGGAGAGAGAATACATAATTTTGTACTAAGATATAGCACCATCATGACCATCACAAATGCATCACATCATCGTAGCTCTAGCTTTCATCATGGACGTGAATCAAAACCAGTAATATACTCAAATCATATATACACTAGGAACACTATTCCTCTAGCTGGCATGTCTTCTCAATATTTCTGGTACAATCCTCAAGTGCATCTTTCACTTCCCTTCACTTTCAAGAAGACAAGAATATCACATACAAACACCTATGTAAGATCATTTAGCTCCCAACATTCAACACATTATTTCAAAGAGCCATCTGCCTACTATGTAAATACTATAGGTGCTCTCGACTCGGATATACTCTCATGAATGAGCCCCTCCACTCAAAGATTCGTCTACTTGCTCCAGCCTTCATTGCTCTTTGAGTGCCATCCTCCTCAAAGGTATAACACTATCCTAGCATCCTTCACTAGGTCGATAAGAAACTCGATCCCTCTTCATGGTGGTAGTCTGATCACCTTCGGATACTTCCTCACTTTTTTAATGATAACAACTCCTCATGCAAGATCTCGAGCGAATACACCAAGTTAATCATAACTGCATCCATAAGCATGCAGCCCAACTCTAGCCTACGGCACCCTCATGTCCCTATTGTCATCAACCACGTCTCACCGTCCACCATACTTCTGCACATCATTAGTCGCTGCAAAATAGAAATGATACCGAACCCATAAGAACCCAAAAACCACAAGCAAACAAGCATCCATGACTCACAACACAAAGTCTCGACAAACAACCTTTAAGTTGCCCGAACCATCACTAAGTTTGAAATAACTAAAGGTCTTCCTACTAGCTCAGGATTCCACCTAACCTACTCACTAAGTCACTGGATATAAATGGTATAATATATTGATATCAAATAAAACATGTATAGGTATAGCATAAGTAGAAAGCATACCTCAGATAGTGATGCCCTTCCTTTTCTCTACAGCCGTTGGAGCAGTCGATGAAGTAGGAATGATATTCAATGTATAAGCAGACACATTTTGCTTACCCCTCTACAGCTCTAGACAGTCCTTCTTCATATAACTAGCCTTATCATAGATGATGCACTTCCTCTCCTCACTCTTTGGGGACTAGTAGTTCTTACTAAGATGACCTTTCCCATGGAAATTAGAACAGACCGACTTCTACTTTTCTTTCTTTTTGCCATTCTCTTTCTTAGATTTCTTATTTTCCTTATTGTTCCATTTTATCTTGCCACCACCACCCACTTGTGGCTTTGGATCTTCCTTAGAAACAACCACTTTAATATTTGGCTTTAGGTACAAACTACCTTGTCTTGAAGCCATCTCTACCATCTTCTTAAAAGTCTCGTCAATATGGCCTATCATTCTCTCTCTTAGATACTCATTCAGGCCAACTATGAATTTCTCGTTCTTTTTCAATGGAGTTTCGTTGAAAGACAAACCATACTTTGACAACATGTCGAATTCAGCTACCTACTTGAAACAGTTTTCTCTCCCTGCTTAACTTAGCAAACCTTTCAAAAACTACAACTTTTGGGCGATTGGGATAAACTTCTCTTCAAACCAAGCCCTGAACTGCTTCCACATAAACTGATCCTCTAGAGTGGCTATCTTCACAGCATTCCAGCAGTTCATTGCTCTCCCATGAAAATTCCTAGAGGCTAACTTCCTCTTCATAGCATATTCCAATTCCAAATCTCCAAAGAAGAGCTCATAGGTGTCAATCTAATTCTATGCCTCAGTAGTTGATTCCATTCCAAGGAACGGTTTCCCCATAGACTAGCATGTCTTATACAGCTTGGAAAAATTATCTCCATGTGCTTACACTTGGGCACAACTGTCACCACCAGCATTAAGAGCACCTTGGCGTTCTAAGCCATGTTTCACACCATCTCAACAAACATGTTCTGCAAGTCCAGGTTAGCAGCTGCCCCGTAGCCCGCTCTTTCATCTCTTAGTTATATTCCTTATGCGTCTACTCATTCTTTCTATTTACAATAAGAATGACTAGTCTCTTAAAATAAGAAATAATATGGCACTTTTACATGCAATCCAACTTCACTATGCATGCATACACACATATACTATAATATTTAGTTTTGAAAACCAGAATATATAATAAGTATGCTCTCTCTTATATCACTCGATCCATTCTAGAGTGATAACTCATACTCTATCTCTAATGGATCCCAGTATCAGTTTAGGGTATCTCAATGTAAGCTCTAATACCACATGTAACGACCACCCTACACCTCCGGTACCTAATATACCTGAAAAATGCGATGCGATGGTAGTCGACCAATGTAGAGTGGCAATCAAGGGTAGAGTAACTAAAACTTTGATCATAACCTGTTGTATATCTCATAGTGCATCGAATAAATATAGTACTCACATTGATATAAAATAGGCAAGACAGATAAGTATAACTAAATGAACCAAATTATACAACAAAGTGCATATGGCTCACAACAATTATACAAAGCAAATAGAGTAGAGTTTATACATCATCAAAATAAACTTAAAAGAAATCCGTTCCTAATAATAGCCATAAGCACTGATAAAATCACCACAGTGCCACTTGGCGGAGTAGTCATAAACTTCAAATATAATATAGATAAGCGCCAACTTTCTGCTCATCCATTGAACAACTCCATGCGCTAATCTTAGATCTATTATCTAGTCTACCCATTTAAGAGTACTCAAGATAATAGGAAGCAAAGCATAAAACCTTGAGTCAGACAATAATTTGGCGTGAGTGATAAATAATCTCAAAGTATTACAAAAGTCGATACAGTAAAATATGAACACTGAGTATGAGAAATATTACCTGACCTGTCCCAGCATCCAAAAAGTTAGCACATAACACTATATAGTTTCTATATGGTTTCTACACTATAATCACATGGATTACTACCCTAATTATAACTTTAGGTGTAAGGGTACCTATCTCAACAGTACCTATATCTCAAGATATCCATCCAAAACTCACAACAATATTACCAACCATAGCAACAAAGCAAACACATGGTAAATACACAACAACCATCACTATTGTTCCATGTTGCCACAACCAACACTAAAATGTCGCATCATTATATCCATTATTAATGTACCGCATCATCACATCCATCACTAAGGTATAGCACCATCACAACCATCGCAAAGGTGCCACATCATCATAGCCATCATCAAGGCATCACATCATTACAACCATCACTAAAATACAACTCCATCACTACCATCATAAAGGTACAACACCATCACAACCATTCCCCAAGTCTCACATCACCTTAGCCATTAATAAGGCTTTGCATCACCACTAAGATACACTTGGATATTTGGTAACTCGTACGACCAGCATATAGGTCGGTGACACACTATGTTGCAATTGGATTCGGTGGTCGATCACATATCATCACAGAGATACTTCCCTCATTAAGGCAGGACTAACTATCACAAAGGTCTAGGGTACACAGATCAGCGTCCCCACATACCCTTGCCCCATGAAACACACATCACATCCATATTTATCAACGATCCCTTCAGCACATGACTCGATAGTAGAAAAAACTACATCCCACTCCATTGCATCACCTCATCGAAAGCCTCCTTAAACCATCACTAAATCCTACTACTGCTTCTTACTTGAAGTACTTGACCCAAATGATTCACATTTTAGTTTTTTCACGGTTCACCATCAAAATCTCATAAAATCTCTAGGCTAGTCTTGAAGCAGATCTCCAGACTCCCTAGGTTAAGTACAAAGAAACTCCTAAGTCTCCTTTACCATATATCGATCGTCATCGATTGATATCTCAATATCCTACCATTGGATCATTTCCAAAAAATTTAGTAAGCCTCACCATAATATTCTCTTCCATCCAAAAAATTTGGTGTTAATATGAAGAAGTCAAACTGAACGATTGTGATTAGGTTTGAAGATCGATTGGTGCCGATCGATTCAACCCATTCCTTAGCCGCTTTTCTCAGGTTGAACCCAAAATTTCCCACTAAGTCGTCTTGAGTCATCTCGTAGTCGTCCCACACTTGCCCTAAGTCAGCCTCCAAAATTCCCCAAGTAGACCTAGGTCAGTCCTAAAGCAAGCTTGAAGAAACTCCAAGACAGTCCTGAATTTTCCCTGAAGTTACCTAACCCATTTCACCTTGCCCGATTTTTCTCATGATCAGTACAAAGCTTCGAGGCCATTAGATTGATGCAAACCACCAAACCAAAATTCTTATTTGGCCACAAACCCTCGAACCCTATTTTCTATCCGACCACACAATCAAACCGAAGTCGGGTCTAGGTTTTTGAGCCCCCAGCCTAAACTCATCCTCGAATAGATATACAACTGAACCAACTATAATAACTCGCACAATAATTGGCCCAAATTTTGACTAATAAAACCCAAGTCCATCAGGGTACAAATAATTGGTTTTGGTAACTTGTAATAAACATAAACATATTAGAGAGCAATCAATATAAACAAACAGCAGAATTGAAATAGAACATGCGTACCGACTAAGGCTACTACCTTAGAATCAATATTATTCCATAAATGTCTAATTGCCTTGCCAGTGCTGAGCATGGATAAAAAGACTTCTCCATCTACCATTCCCATCTTACTCCTGATGCCTGTCCTTTTAAATCTATCCTGTGGGTTTTAATAAGGATGGCGTCAGAACAACGTTCTAGTGATTTCATAATTACATACTTCAGTTATGCCAATAATTTATGTCGATTGATTTCCATTTAAGTGTTATTTCTATTACTTATGGCTAATCCGTTAAGTCCTCTATGTGCGCGTATGATATGTCTAACCTCCTCCGAGGTATAACTATATATGTATATGCCTATTCACATATATGTATAACCATTTCACTACCTAAAAACCCTAGCCACTTAATACTTATTATGTAGGGGGAGGCAGACCCAACAACCAATTAATACCTTAGTCCCCAAAGCGGGCCCTTTGCAACATAATGCTAGTCGATTGGTTCTAGTTATAGAGACTGTGACCCATATATATGGCTTTATAATTTATAGTTTAATTATTATTCTATTAACTCATCTCAAAGACTCATCTAAGGGTTAACTAACCCATTTCCAATAATTTATTTTGTCTAACCATCTACTTTGAAGTTTGTGCAGCTTCCATACATATACTACACTAGTAGGAAGTGAAATCCATCAGGGCATAACCCAAGTCTTTGCTACCTCTTGCTCGGCACCGCTGGTGGTCATACCCTATATGCTATACCTACTACTAAATACCGATACAAAATAATGACATAGCCCACTGACCTTCCACACTTGACATCCGTTTAGCCTAACCTAAGTAAGTCAAGGAAAAATGCCCCTTTCTGTTACTTAATAACTCTTATTGAACATGAAGCAGACCCCGTTTCTTTAAAAGCACTAGGTCATTTAATACTTCAAATCCAAGGTGAACCCTCGGTATATTTTTCCCTCGCTTATCTAAAACGCACATCCCTTCCCCATGGGTCTTATAGTTGGAGATGTCTCACATCAGTAGTAAGTATACACAATGGCTGGTAGCCTCTAGGTGAAGGGTAGACTTTTGTTGTGTAACTCTGCTGACCTTGCATCCCAATCTTCTAAAACAAATCTACCACCCAAAGCCTAAGTGTTGGGCTAGGCCCACAAATTCATGCTCATTCTAAATATATAATTGAAGCTATATAATTTTCTGTAATGAAAATTATATTGCCTTCTACATGTATTTAATAGTACTAATACTTACTTGTTCGTTACGTAACTATCTCTACTTTATACGCTTAGGCTTTGGTTTTCCCATTTCCTTCTTATGTCTAATAAATGTCCATTGTCCATAATAAATAGCCATTAATGTCCAAATTGGATAATCTCTAATGATATTTATTTACCCATTTCAAAATCCACTTAACATGTCTATTAAATTTTCCCATAAATGCCATATTAAATTCCCTAATCAGTCCTCATGTAATTCCTTTAACTCTCTATTAACTGCAAATTTATTGCTTGTTAAATTTGTAGTTACTATCCATAATATTTAGAATTACTATTTCTTCCTTTTTCAAACTCCTAGTCATATAATTATAATGATATTAATAACTAATAGAATATCGTCGTAAATTACGCTACATATTTTTTTAATCGTTGAGTGCAATTATGCGTGTGTGTGTATATATATCTAACTATCAATTCCTAAATTAGAACATTAATTTTCATATTTTAATTTATCAGAGCTACCCTTTCAAAAAGGATTACCATTGAGCTTTCCATAAATTAACCAAAAGTGAGGCCTTACTTCATTATAAATTGCAAGGAATTATTTCTCTTCTTTTATTGAAATAGACGGAGTGAACTATGGAGAAGAATATCCATACTTTGCACATCTCCTTCCTTTTTGGTATATTTCTTATTAATTTAAACGACACACTTGTATACATATTTTACAAATTGGATAATTTCATGAAATTATATGGAAATAGATATAATTAAATTATATCCCACTCCAAATAAATTAGAAAATATAAATTCACATTCCAAGTTAAATAGAGCAACCTAATTACAACTAATTATAAATTTGGAATAAACCATAACCTTTGAAAATTTAATAGAAGTTTAAATGGAAATTTAGTAAGAAAAGTAAATTTATTAAAACAAGGACTAAAAAGAAAATTTTCATGGATGTCTAAATTTTGCTATGAAACCTGCACCGTTGCATTCATAGTGATATTCTGGACAATTTTCATATATAATACTTCAAAATCAAAGCTAGTGTGGAAAAGTTATAGACATCAGATGATTTGGGAACGAAAAAAATATATACATATGTAGGTTGACCCTTGGCATGGCATGGACGATCGGTAACGGTTGACCATGGACCTTAAGTGGTCGACCATGCAAGAGTAAAGGCAAAGAACTGGAGCATATTGTGTGGATGTTTGTGATTGTTATTTCGTGGTTATGTTTTTGTTGACCGTATGAGATTTAGAAAAATATTCTCCAGCCCAAATCAACACCCTAAATTCATTACTAATCTCTATAAATTCTTGCCTAACCTAACCCTAATTCTCGCATAACAGTTTATAGTAGCCAAATTCTGTCAAAATTTTCCCTCTCCTCTAAACCTAAAAATTTCTTAAAATCAAATAAAATTAAACTAGAAGAACTCAATCAATTGGAAATAAATGGATCAAGTGGAGTTGGCATTCGGAGTGGTGAATCTTAGACAAGCGAATAGAAAGAGCTTAGGCTTGAGGTGGTTGGGAACAAATTTAGTTAGATGGTTATTTATAGTTAAATTTAATCTATCCTATATGATCTAGAATGCTAGAAATCTAATTTTTAACTATAAGCCCTAAAGTTTGAAACCTGTAATCCGGGGTAAAATTGAAATTACTATGAATTGTTAAATCTGAGATTGATCTAGCATACCACATTTAAATTAGTTAACTGTAAACCCTAAAGTCAGAAATCCCTAAATCTGTAAACCCTAGATTACAGATTCGGAATTGAAATTATAGAAATATTGATGGGTCACTATAGTTACTGTTTACTGTAAATACTAAAATTAATAAACACAGGAAAAATTGATTAATATAAACCTAAATTAAAAATCGAACTTAGAAAATCAGCAAAACCTTAATTTTTGAGCACCACCGGTTACCCCTCACCCCGAGCGGTCGATCGATAAGACTATAAATTGCATAATCCAAATCTCAGCCTAAGGCCCGAATTTAATAAAATAATTAACATAAACAGTGATTGTTTGTTGGCATTTTTGTGGGCACCTAGATACATGTTAGGACTTGTAGGGAAGGTAGTTCCATAGAAGTGGATGCTAGGTCATGGCGGTGTTGGGTAAATATTGTTTACCTAATTTAGGATCGAGTAATCGACTGGAGGCGATGTAATTTCACAAATGGCACTCACAGGAGATTCCAACGGTGGGCGTGCAGCACTGACGAGGATGCCTGATAGAGTGGGTCCAACACAATGGGAGGTCCATGTATGCATGATTTCTAATGCACGTGATATGGTTAAAATGGAGGACTCGAAGCATGCAATAAGAGGCCAACACTACGATCAGGAGGTGGAAGCAAATGTAGACGATGAGACATATCGACGAATCGGCATCTTGAATTCTTCCTCTCTAGGCGTTGTGAGGGGAAATCTGTTCTGAGCCAGGTGGTAGTGATAGCAGTGGGAATTTAATCCCATAGTAGCCTAGTGGCGGCGATAGTACAGTAGCCTAGTGGTAGTGTTTTCATAATTAATAGCCAAAGGGGTTGTGTTTCCACATTTAGTAGCATTATGGCGGTGTTTTCATGTTTTAGTAGCCTAGCGGCATTGTTTACATTGAGTAGCTCTAAGTGCAGTGGTCGATCATTAGATGTGAGGCTCGATCTTTAGTCCTATCCATTGCAATAGCTACTCAAATTGGAGTGTAGAAATGTATTAGACGAGAACTCCTAGGTAACAGACCTTTGGAATTCACAGACACTTATTGCACACCTTATGTCATCTAGAGTAGAGTTAAATTTAATTGCATATGATCATCACATATTAAACTCATACTCATTCACCAAACTTTTGTCTGACCCACCCCCCTCTCTTCATTTTTCTCCACCACAAAATGAATGGTTAGCAGATGGTTGGGCATAGTACATAGAGAAAGGACCTTTACGTGGGAGTTCTCATATTCTATGTTTTCCATTATGCAGTTACTTACTATAGTAAAAGTCTATAAAACATATATTGTATTTTGAAACTATGTATGTGGCGAATAAAGTATTTTGGAGACTATTTTCTAAATTGTCTATTTTTCAGTACTTATACTTTAATTCCTTCTACTGTGAGATCTGAAAGTGTAGAATGTCTTAGAACTTACCCTTGTAATTATGCTCTGAAATGTTTAAAAATTCAATAACTTGTGTTTCTTGGCATGATGCAAGTCCAAAAGTCACCTTAGGCTTTGGACCAGTGTGCTGGGAAATGCGGTTTGTAAAATTTGGTATTGGAGCCGAGGTTTAAGTTCTCCTAGAATTTAGGCATGTATTCAGAGAATGTACTTAAAAGTTTTGAAAAAACAAGTTTTCCAAAAAGGTTTTCGAGTGGTTTTTCAAAATGGACTTTTGAAAAGTGTATTTATATATATATATATGTGTGTGTGTGTGTGTGTGTGTGTGAGTGTATAGATAAAAGGTTTCAAAGGTTTTACATATATATAAAAGTATAACAAGAAAGAATGGTATCAACTAATCTTGCCAAGTACTATCTTTGTGAAAGTTGAAAATAAATCCTAATCATAGATAGTGAGATTGAGTCTAAGTCTTTGGGGAATGGCTCTGGAAAAGCAGCTAAGACTCCGAGCATGAACTCCCTATATGGTTCCGTCTATATCTAAAGTAAGAAGACAAGAGCCTAACTCGACTAATGAAGTGTACTATAATTTTTTGATATGTGTATTAATACACATCATCTTATATATTTTAGCTTATAAAGTAATTGTTGGCTTATCCCTTAAAGAAGCTGATAGTTATGGGTCAGAATAAGTGTTATGGTTATAACAATTGAGGTGGAAAATAATATTTTCACATTTATTGGCGTTTACCCCCATAAAGAAAAGCTAGTATAGGGTTTACGTATCAATTAACAGTAGCAAGTAATTTATGAACTTAAGGGTGAGTAAAGAAGATTATTACCATGAGAACCATATAACAGGAATATGACGTTGATAACATAAGGAGGACTTTAGAAATTTAAGGTAGATTTCCCAATTAAAATAGAAACCCTATTCTCATATTAGTAGTAGTCGCAAGGACTCCAATTTATTTAAAGATATGGGAAGAGTATTTCCATAGTGAAGTTGGATACTGTATTGGAAAATAAACTTAAGTTAACCATCTTTGAAAAGAAGGACGAAAAACTTATGCACTTAAGTATTGTCAGGTATAAGTGGGCTTAGGTAATTAGGTTGCTATATTTTACTCTGATTTAAGTGATAAACCAATGAAAATGTTTTTAAAAAGTTAGAAACTATAGATGTCTAATATTTTAAATAAAAGAGAAAGTTGGTTTTTAGACAAACTCTAAGGAATTCATTTAAAAAGTAAAAGTAGAGGATTTTATAAAAAAAAACATTTTAATAAATGTTTTAAAGTTTTGTTTTGTCTTTTGAACACATTGTTACGCTTACTCTCAATGTGCACTTTGCTTTTAATAGTAGAACTTTTGAAAAATAAAAGTTGAAAAGCACGTAAGAACCGACTTTGAATTTTGTTTATAAATAAGAAATTTTCAGTATTTGAAAATCTCTTTTATCAGTGTTTTTGTCAAAATCTAAAATAATAATAGTAATAAGTTAAAAATACCATATTTTCTTTAAAAATATGTTTTTGGAAAATTTCTTATTTATGAAAGAAAATTTAAAATTGTATTTTATGTACATTTTTCTAAGTTAAGCTTAATTGTTTTTAGTAATTTATTTAAAGAAAAATATCATGATCTTAGTCAGAAGGAAACGCTTGTTAAAAATGAAAAGAGAGTTTTATAGTTTTAAAACTTACTAGTTTTATGGAAATAAAGTTAAAACAAAAGATTTTGATTTAAAAAGGGAAAAGTGAAAATATTTTGACTATCATATAGATTTGAAAAGGAAAGAAATAGATCGAAGTTTGATAAATAGGATTAAGCAACCCACTAGGAAAGAATTTGACTATGGAATTTGAAACCCTTGAAATGGTTAGGACATAGATAAAGGAAATATGGGAATTTAATGACCTTTTCAATCAACGATTGAATTGAAAGGACATGGTACTTGGTCAAACTTCCTGTAGTAGCAAAGGGTGAACACCACCTTGTATTTTTTTACCCAAATAGATGTGAACCATAAAATCTCTATGGGAGGATGTTTAGAAAGAATAGTTTAGGTAAAGCATATTCCAGAATAAGGAAAGGGTAAGCCATGTTGGTTATTATCAATGGATACTATATATGTAAAGAATTTTATTGGGTTTCAAGTGTAAGAAGGGCCAAGTAGGGTCTATTTCAATTCTTATATAGTAAGTTAAGTGACAAAAGGATGGTCTGAGTATTGGTCGGTACCACATAGTTAAGGACAGTCGACCTGTAGGCTACGGGCGATCTAGTTATTGTGTTATTCCACTGAGGGCTATAGGCGGACCAGATTGACATGAGTGCAAAGTCACATTAGTGGGAGGGCAGTTCCCACAGTAGAGTTATGTGGTGGTATTAGTGGAAATTGGTTTCCACAGTAGCCTACATCGGTGTTTCCATTCTATCATTGTAGATGTGTTTCGAGTATGCCTATGTAAACCTTGGAATTGTATGGTTAGAAATTTACATATATTTGAATCTGGAAAATGTTAGGTAGTAGTCCCTGAACTTATACATCATGGGATAGTTCCAGATTTGTAGATTTGAAGGACGAGTGAAAGTAAAATGTAAATTAAGTTATCAAGGTAAATTGTTGGGATTTTGTTAATTCCATGTTTTGTTGGATAATGGATATAGGTAGTAGACATAACTAAAAGTAGTGATAAATTGGAAATGGAATTTAAGTAGTATTTTAATTTATTGGAATGTGAAGATTTGCAATGTAAATTCCTATGGATTTTTAAGTTCGGATTTATAACTAAAAGTGTATCATTTGAAATGACAAGGAATCTACCCAAATGGAAGTGATGTAAAAAGTAGGGATGCTTACCGTATTTTGTACTATCTATTTCAATAATTATGGAAAAGATAATTCCTTATAATTCCAAACCCGATACTAATTCTCCTTTTGGGATAAGACATAGAAATTTACACCGTCAACATTTCCTTTGGGAGAGATGTAGTTCTAATGCATTAAAGTACATAAATCCCTAAGTATAAACCAAAGTATTGGTTATCATGTTTATTGGATTAAAATGGTAGGGCATCATTTCATATTGAGTTATCTCAACCATAGAATAATTGTGATAAAGTGATAAGAGGTTAGGTTTGGTTAAATAGTCTCATTTATGGAAGGACATTAAGTGATAGTAAAATTTTGAAAGTTCAAACCACAAAAAGGTATCCTAGAAAAGGTTATAGTCAAGATTTTGCAAGGAGTGGTTTATTCAAAAATTTGGGTCTCCATCAAGAAAAAGATATTGTTATTTGCACGCATTGGGAATGCGAAGGTGATTTTCATAGAAAACTAAATCAAGAAATTTTTGATAAGATTTGAAAAAAAGGATAAAAATGATTCTTCTCAATCATCCCTCGGATTGGAAGAAGACTATTTACTTAAGGAAATTCATGGAAGACTAACTTAGAATACATGGTTGTGTGCATAGAAATCGCATGTGAACAAATTACCACTAAAGGCGATTATTACTAATGCTTGAGTGATTCTAAGTTATGGCTTTAACTAATTTTAGGACATTTATTGTTAAGGTTTAATGGGAGGATATACCACACTTTCACTTGTAGAATTTAGGATGGATCCCTGTAGACTCTAAATGTGATACCTAGGTACCATGATTTATAGAGGACCGAAAAAGCTATTTCGAAGTAAAATGAGATGACTTAAGTTGAATCAAATTGGAAAAGGAGTTTTGGTATTTTCAACATTTTAAGAAATCATCTAGTTTGGATACCTTCCAGTAAAGTGGAAACTTAGCAAAGAGCCATGTAGGAAGTACCACGGAATAAAACACTATCCACATTCGAGTTATCTCATTTGGTACCTAGAAGTTAAAGTGATTAGGTATACCGCTGGATAAGTTAAGGTAGTATGTTTTGCATTGAGGATTTCATAGGGCTATAGTTTCTTAGGAACATACTTATGCTTAAGTTATGTAACGACCCGTATTTTTGATAATTAAAAATATTAAATTTAATAAGATTTTGGAATTTAATATTGTCAGAAATTAAAATTTTGATTTATTAATGGAAAAAAATTATTAGAATATGATTTAATAATATTGATTGAAAGTAATTGACAACTGTTTAATATTATTTCAATTAATGGTAATAATGAAAGTTAATGAGGAATAAAATAAATGTTGGATTAAAAAGAGAAATTATATGTAATTAATTGAAATTGGTTTTAATATTGAATATGAAATCAATTCTTTAGTACATAAATTCATTAGCTTTTGTTGTAAACAATAAATTTATAAATGTGTTTAAATTACTAAAATTTAAATATTGTTTAATTATCATCTTATTATTAAATCCATTTTGAAATTAATTTGGGAATCAATGAAATTTAATGTAACTGAAATAGTGCAATTAATATAAGAAAAGACGTTAACTATAGAGTATGCGTATAATAAAATGGAAACTTATGTTAATAAATAAATTCATAGGGTATTGGTTGATTTAATAATAAGAGTGTAAATCAAAATAATAGAATTTGTTTGGAATTTAAATTATAATGAATGGATTTATTACAGTTGTAGTTGAACGCTGAAATTAATGTAATATTTAAATATTGGATTTAACATGGAAAATTTAATTTTAAAAGATTATTAATTTCTACTTGATCAAGAATGATAAAAATTGTTAACTTTTAAATTTGAATACAAAAGTGATTAAATTGATTTTAAAATAATAATTCATTTCATTAACATGTAAAATTAGTCTTTTTGGGCACTGTCTCGGATTTCGACGAAACCAGTTTCATCGGATCCGTAGCAGTGAATTATTGTAGAATTTCAAGTTTCGCAGCGATCGGATTTATCGTTTGATCGTGCGGGCTCAAAATGCGTAGAAATCAATTAAAAGATTTTAAATGAATATAACTTGATTTTGAAAGCTAACTTCTGTATACAATGGAATTTGGGTTTGAAACTAGTTCCATTGAGTTTAAAAATATCAAAAACCTATATTTCAATATATTGGATGACCTATTTTCATTTCGGGAACGAAGTGGGCTTTTCGGGTCCTTGTTATCGCTTCGACCCATTCGATCTGTTCCATTCATTCTTATCTTTCAGCTTTGTCTATATATAGGCTATTATAAACCCTAGTAGCTTCTTATTTTTATTTTCTGTACGTACAATTTCTATCTATTTGTTCCTTCTCAATGGCAGACATCTCAAACCCTAATTACAATTCCAAAATCAAATCGAAAAATTCGAACCGTTCAAATCATGTCGTATAATATATTGTTGTGAAGCTCTCGACGATGCGAATCAACGACAATTGTTCATTTTTGAAAATGATGCTCAGGTCAACGGCAAATCGCGGTCAAAATCGACGATAGTGAAACCCTAATGCAAATTGGGAGGTTTTGATTTGGACAACTATTTCTGAAATTGGTTGAGGGGTTTTGTAGAGCTTGTGCCATGGAGTTGATCGATGGTCGTCTCACCGTCTATTGTGGGCAGAGGTGGTCGGAATTTGGGTTTTAGGGTTCGAAACCCTAACGTGGCGAGCGATGGCGGCAGCACTGGGGGAGGTCGGACCTGGGTGAGCGTGTAGGCGGCGGCAAGGTGAAGGCAAGGGCAGTGGTGTCATGGCCTACAGCAGCGTTTACGAGGAGATAAGGGCGGTCAACGCAGCGATGATAGGTTTGTTTTGTTCTGGAATGATAATTTGGTGAGGATGGAATATTACTTTTGTGCCCTTATTTTAACTTAATTTAAATTTTTAAATTTAAATGTTCTAACACTATAACTTTTTCATACGAACTCGGATTGACGCGTGGTTTCGTCCATTGGGATCGTATCAAAAATCCGGACAACATGAAATACTTTGGTTAAATTTGGAGACTGTTCAAATTTTGAGCTTTTATTGGATTTTAATCGACTATAAATCAAAGGTGAGTGATTTAACCCACTCACGCAATACTAAACCTTCTTATGTTAGTTGAATTAAATTTATGATGTGATAAGAATTTTATCGGTTGTTGTTTGGTAGTTTAATTTGACATTTTAATTGAAACTGAATTTTAATGAATTAAATTGACATTTAGATTAATATGGAATTGAATTGCTAATTAAACACCCGATATTGATCACTAGTTAAATTGTTGTGATTTATTGGCTGATTTGGATGTTGACTGTGATGGATGTCTATTTGTTGACATTTTGAAAGATTGGATGTTTATTTATTTTTATATATCCCTGTTATCACCCTGTATATTAATTTCAAGCATATAAACTGTTATTTGAATTATTTTAATTAAATTAAGAAATAGGTTGCAATGATATATTCCTATGACACTTTGATTTGGATTGAAATGATATATCCATCCCTATAATTAAAATTGATATAAATGATCACTTGGCCATAGGGTAGAAAATTATATACGGACACCAGATTGGTTAAATTAAATGATTTCAAATTATTGATTTTGGATGTTGATTAAATAACACTGTTTTAAAGGAAATAAATTGTGGATTTATATGAATTAAATTATTTCCTAATTCAAGCTTTGAAATGTTGAAATTGAAATTGGGTAAAAGAATTGTTTTAAGAATTGAATTGGAAATGTAAAGTTATAATTAATATATGACTTTAATTTTGGAAATTTAATTATTTTAAGATTTGGAGCTTAAAATTGAACAATGAAGTTTAATTTGATTTAAGTGATTTAAATCAGTAATTTGAAATTGGAAATGAAATTGATATAAAGTGAAATGGTTTAAAATAAGAATCGAACTGAAATTTAAATCATTAAATTGAATTGTTGAATTGAATTTGAAGTTAAAAATGAATGTTTTGGAAATTGAAGTTAATTCGAGCTGAAACTAAAATCAAGTTGATTTGAAACTAAATTGAAATTGAGTCAAATTAATTGAAAGATTGGAAATTGAGTTTTGTTGATTTGAAATCTGACATGGGTCCAGATTTGTTGAAACGAAAGGAAACAGTTTGATTTGATACTATTTTCAAAATTATTTTAATATAAACTATTTAAAATCTATTTTTTAATATTATAATTATTTAGATTTTCCAAACTATTTTACTATATAAACCATTTTCAATACTCAAACCATTTTATATTTAACTGTTTTAAATCCTTAAACTATTTATAACTATTCAAAGCAATTTCCAGAATTTCTAGCAAGTTGGAATGTTTATATTTAAATCATTGATTTAAATGCAAATGTGGTTAAATGAAGTTATAACCTAAGTTTGAATTTGAAATGATATTTACAAGTGAAAATGACATATATTTGAGTAAATATTATGATTTTGAAATGAAGGATATTTTGATTGAATATGATATTTTGATATCAAATATGAACTGGTTTTAAAATGTAAAAGAACTAACCGGTGTGAAAAATGACGTTTGGTTGTTAAAGAGACCGGGGTCTCTTATTGGCATACTCTCTGTCAATATTGGAAGTACCACTTTAACAACTAAGTACACGGTGGATGATATCCAGAATGTAAAGGTTGAATTGGAGGCGTTGCTGGATTTGAAGAAAGAGAACGATGATGGATGACCCCGACACTTGTGTCAATTTGAAATGACTAAAACAGGAGCCATACCTGACCAATGAGGCTAGCTACCTCTAGCGGACACACCTCTTCGTATTACTATATTGATGTTGGCTTGATCGGTGCACCTTGATTTGATTTTTTAGGGGTGTTGGACGCGATGGGCCGTTAGGGGTTACCACCAGTCAGGAAATGCAAAACAGTAGTATCCTACCTTAGGCATCGTCTCACATGCCTTGTCATACTCTTTATCCTTATTCGCGACCACTACTACTTTGTTTTAGTGTTGACTTATCACGGTGCCTCCCTAGCTACCGACGTTACTGGTGATGCTACAAAGGCAAACTGTAGGACAATGCTTAAAAATGTGTTAAAGGGGATTAATGTAAAGCCTTAACGCTATTTTAATACTTTACATTACTGATAGACACTATATATATAGTGTATTTTACTACATATAGATAGTTTAACGGATCCTTAGGAGATGGAAAATCTCATAACATCTCTTAAGTTATTGCACGCATGTTATACACTGAATAGGAAATGTAAAATCCCGTAAACATCTCTGAAGCTACTACACACATATTTACTTATTGTTGATTTAACTTACATAAGAACTTTTAGTTCTGACTCGAGTGTTTTGTCTTTTCATTACGCTCGGGTCAGCTTGAGCATTTCAGTGTTTAAGACATTATTCCTTGAAGATGGAGATGGAGTTGCTAGATCGTATTTGCTATTATTATTCCGCTACATTATTTTAGTATGTTTGTTGATTGTACACTGATATTGTGTAAAATTTGTGTAATCAAATGTATATTGTAAAACAGCTTCATGAACTGTTTATTTGATTATTATATTTTGTCAATTCCGCTGTAAGATTCTGTATTTTGTTTTTCTTCTTTTCTCTTATTTTCTTATTTACCACATTGACAATCCTTCCTTTTGAATGGTTTGAGTTAGACATGTATGGTTTATTGTCGATTTATACCGTCCAAAAGGGTGGGTCATCACAGTTGGTATCAAAGCTTTGGTTTAGACATACCTTAGCCTGGTTGGGGTCAACTCATTAGAAATAGGATTATTAATACCCTAGAATGAGTCTGAGAATATATATGAGAGAGCGTATTTGTTCGTGTTGTAAAAATGTTTTGTATTGTGTTAATCTGTTCTGTCTAGTATTTACGAATTCCAGTCGGTACATAGGACGCTATAGCATCGATAGGGGTTTCTAAACGCTTGAACAGGGTATACGGACACAATATTGTTTTTGAAATAGGTAAATGAAATAATTTTACATAGTAATTATATTTTGTGTATATATATATAAATATATATATGTATATATAATTCTTCATAAATTGATATAGTTATTTTTTGTGTGTTGTTGTTAGGAAATGATTATATTTAATTATTGTCATTTATTGTTTGGTTAGTCAAGGTTCTTAAAACTATTGACTATTGTATGTTATAAGAAGTGTAATTTTATAAATATGGTTTGTAAAATATGATTTTACAAGTAAATGAATTTAAATTGAAAATTTGTAATGACCCGTATTTTTTATAGTTAAAAATATTAAATTAAATAATATTTTGAAATTTAATATTGTGAGAAATTAAAATTTATGATTTATTAATAAGAAAAATAATTAGAATATGATTTAATAATGTTGTTTGAATGTTATTGACAACTTTTTTAATGTAATTTCAACCAATTGAAATAATTTTAAAGTTGATTTGGTTATAATTGTAAATAAGGAATAAAATAAATGTTGATTTAATGTTGAAATTATCTGTTATTAGGTTTATTATAGAATATGAAATAAATTAATTTGTACGTAAATCTATTAGATTGTGTTTGTAAACAATAGACTTAGAAATGTGTTTGAATTACTAATGTATAACAGTTGTTTTACTCTTACCTTATTATTTAGGTCTTATGGATTTTGCTTAGCCGATCTCTTTGGATTCTACTATCTGCCCTTTTGGATTAGTTGCATAGTTTTTGTGTAGTTACCTTGTCGTATGACATACTTGTGTGTATTCTTTTGTGGGGACTGATGTATGTATATATTGTGGTTGTAATACCACTACTGACACTATGTATTAAATCTGATGTATGTATCCGATTCTGTTTGCTGTTCAGTGACCTTTATTATCATTTATATTGTGTTTTGTTCTGAATAGATCCTTTAGCCACCATCGTTTTGTATTAAGCATTTATTGGATATGTCGAACCACTTAAGAAAGGAAAAAATGGAGCACTAAATCGATGGATTTAATAGGTGTTTAAGACAAAGCTATGGATGGTCGCTCCTAACCAGCCCTATTCTCCGCATTAGCATACAATATTACTCAGTAATATTCTTTGTTAATGTGGGTCTTGGGGTGGGGCGTCACAACTCCATTGAAATTAGATTGGTAATTAATGGAATTAATGCAATTGAAATATTGATATTAATATGAGTTAAAGTGATAAATTTAGAATATGAATGTAATAAAATGTAAACTAATGTTAATTATATTCATAAGGTAACACTTGATTTCAATAATAAGAGTGTAACTCTGATTGTATTTTAAAAGTGTAATCAAATATTATTTGTAAAACGAAATCATGAACTGTTTATTTGACTATTATATTTTGTCGTTCCGTTGTGAGATCCTGTGTTTTGTTTTTCTTCCTTTTTCTCTTATTTTCTTATTTACCCCATTGACAATCCTCCCTTTTGAATGGTTTGAGTTAACATGTATGGTTTATTGTTGATTTAAACCGTCTAAAAAGGTGGGTTGTTACAGACATACTGGCGAGTCGGCATCTCGAGTTCTTTCTCTACAGGCATAGTAAGGGGAAATTGGTTCCCAGTAGCCTAATGGCGGTGATAGTAGTGGGAATTTAGTCCTACGGTAGCCTAGTGGCGATGATAGTACAATGGCTTAGTGGCGGTTTTTTCATAGTTAGTGGCCAAGGAGGTGGTGTTTCAATGTTTAGTAGCATTGTGGTGTTGTTTCCATGTTTTAGTAGCGTAGGGGCATTGTTTACATCGAGTAGCTCTAAGAGCAGTGGCCAATTGTTAGATGTGAGGTTCAACTTTAGTTCGATCCATTGCAATAGCCTACAAAAATTGTAGAGTAGGAATGTATTAAATGAGAACTCTTAGGCAACATACCTTTGGAATTCACGAACACTTGTAGCACACCTTATGTAATCGAGAGTAGAATTAAAGTTAATTGCATATGGTCATCACATGTTAAACTTGTACTTATTTACTGGACTTTTGTCTGACCCACCTCTTCTCTTCATTTTCCCCACTATAGGATGATAGGTTAGAAGATGATTGGGCATAGTACATGAAGAAAGGAGCTTCATGTGGTAGTTCTCATATTCTTTGTTGTCCATTAGTAGTTACTTACTATATTAAAGGTCTGTAAAACATATATTGTACTTTGAAACAGTGTGTGTGGTAAATAAAGTATTTTAGAGACTGTTTTTTGAAATGTCTATTTTCAATACTTATATTTTAATTTTTTCCGCTGCGATATTTAAAAGTAGAATGTTTTAGTACTTACCCTTATAATTATGTTCTAAAATGTTTAAAAACCTAACAGCTCATGTTTCTTTGTATGCCGCGAGTCTGAAAGTCACCCTAGGCTTTGGATTAGTGTATCGGGAAGTTCGAATTATTACATTAACTTACCACTTTATAAACATTCTACAATAATAAATATTTGGGACTGAATTCAAATTTCCAGATTAGGTTGTACATGCTATTCATATTCCACTTACCTATTTTATTGAATATGTAGGCGATAATCCAATACGTTTTTAAGCCTACAACTCATCGGATCATATTTAGGTATAATAATTAAATAAAATCTAATGATATTTCAATGTTATAAATAAATTATATAATTTTTCACTCATCTTTTAAGCTTTCTAAATCTCCTAAATCTGAATCCATTCCTTTACTTGGCTCCTTTTCTATTCTAATCCAAAAGAATATTTATAACATGGTATATACATACTATTATGATTACAGATATAAGAAGAAATTTGAGGTTAAAGGGAATATAGATTTATAATAATTGAAATTACTTTTCTTTTGCAACGTTGACTCGCTTCTTCTCTTCTTCCCTTTTATTTTCTACCCTTATCCAATATATATATATATATATATATGTGTATATATTGTTTCCATTTTGAATTTTTTTTTATAATTAATAGAAATAGTGGAGAATGGAAAATTGAAGAGCCACATTGCTTGGATCAGAAAATATGAGAAGAGAAGTTAGGAATTAGGCATGTATGCGCTCGAATCAACCATAACCATTAGATTAAAATAATTAAATTCAGACCGTTTGGCCAAGGTTCAAACCCTAGCCACCAACCCAACTAGTCGATCGCCCGCTATAAGCGGTCAACCACTAGCGGTCGACCAACCCAAGTTAAGGGGTCGAACATTGAGTCCCGATTTATTATTATTTATTTACTTTTTTGTTTTTTTAATTATTTTCATTTTGGAAATTTCAAATGCTGATAACTTCTTCATTTGAACTCCGATCACGAATCTCCAAATATGAAAGTTGCTCAGAAAATCGCCGTAAATACAATGGTGAAAGTTTCATGGCCAAATTCCATTATTTGCTAAATTGCATTTTTGGAGCCTTAATAATTATTTATTAATTGTCGTTAATTTTACTGGGTGTTACATTCTCCCTCCTTAAAAAAATTCGTCCTCGAAAATCCTAATGATTGATTCATGCGACGTAGCGTGCAACCAATCCAAGCTATCCAACCAATTAGTGTACAACCAATTTTGCAACCAAACGTGTACAAGTGCATATGTATCATAACATATAAGACATGCATGCAAAATGATTCTAAATTGGCATGTCCTATATGAATGCATTCTTTTAAAAATATGTTGAAAATATGATGTAAACAACCTAGATATACTGGCAGGTTCTATATGTATGCAAGTTTTCAAAAATCAAAAACATTTTTCACACAATAATTTCCATACTCCTACTAGTAGAAGTATGGCTCAACCAATTTTGCATCCATCCCTACCATCCAAAATCTAGCACATAATCTTTAGCAGTCAAAAATTTTAAAAATCCAGTTCTTATGAATCTGTACTACTATGTCGAAAAAGGAATTTAGATGGAAAATTTTACAATTCCACCCTTCTTTTGGATACCTATTCTATTGTACCTTGAAACCTTCTCTTTTTCCCCAAAACTTTTCCAACTTTTCCAAATACAATTTTCATAAAGAGGTTTATTTTTGGATGTTAAAACGTAGTTATTCTTAGCACAAGTTTCGTTTCATTATCAGCATGGTACGGAAATAGAAATTTCCAAAGCTAAAATAAACTTTCCCTTATTATTATCTATATTTATATTGTCACCCTTGTTGGACAGTGAAATTCATATTCACTGACACGTCGACCCGTCTTGCATTAAGCATGTGGCCCTAGAAAATCATTTTTTTTCATTTTCTATCAAAAATCCTTTCCCTTTTCAAATCAAACTTGCAAAATAGTTTTGAAAATAAAATTCCCAAAAGCATTTAAGCACTACATTTTTATTTCAAATGCACTTGGCCAAAATTTTCCAAAAACATTTGAACCCAACTTCTCAAAGGCATTTAAACAAAAAATTTCAAAAGCATTCGAACATAATTTTTTAAAACATTACCGCTTCATACTCCAAACCAATCAGACCATGTCTTAATGTAGTCGAGACTCAGTTTATGAGTTAATGCATATGATTTACCTAGTATTGTACAGTTAATCTTAGATTTGGGGAACTTTTTCTTTTATTCTGAAACAACAAACTACCTAAAAACGTATTTTAAATTTCAGCTTTTAGGGCATAGGGATAGTGGCCCGTGATTTCACAACAACTGTTCCCTATCATCTGTTTGCTAAAATTTAATTTTCCCAAAATTCCAACTTTTTGGGATTAAAGCTTTTCTCTTTTTATTTCAAATTGCTAACTTAATTTCCTAATTTATTTATAAACTTCCAATCTTACCTACATTTTATTGCTATTAAGTGTTCTTATGAGATTTCTTCATTTACAGTGTTTCTCAAAAATGGTGATATATTCCTATTTGAAATCATCACAGTGATAAAATAGGAATATATCTCATATCGTTCTCTTTTCCAATAACCTTAGGGAGACAACTAGCGATTACAACCCCAAAAACTTAAAAGAAAATTTTGTTGCAAACTGTCATTCATCATTAACTAGTGTTAGTAATGTTGTGGCGGTAACACTCCTTACTAAATTAAGATGGATATTCCTAGTATGCCATTCAACTATGGCTTCCTTGAATTCTAATAAATAAGGTCTATCCATTACTACAGTCATTCCACTCGATTATGGGATAAATTGTGCATTCCTACACCGTAGTAGGTAAGAAATATAAACTGTGCACATTTAGAATAACCCTTCGAAAAATTAGCTGGGCGGAATAAATTTCCTACCACCGATCTTGCCTTCCTTCAACCTTAAGTCAACCAACATCCTTTATATGCATTTGCCTTTTTATTACTCACTTCTCTAATCATACTGCTATCTTCTCGCAATCGAAATCTCTTGACAGTATCCCAAACATGGTATTTACTTCCTCTATATCCTTGATCCTTCATGCGAGTATACGCTAAAATTCACAAAATTATTCTTTGATACCATTCCCCATTTCTTTGAGGGTTCTTCTCATGGCTTCTACACATCTCTGATAAAATATTCCTAGGTTCATACCAACTTTCCTTATATTCAACGGGGATTCCTTATTGCTACCGTATGAGCATTCGTAGCTATATTATTCATAGCCTAAACTTTTACTCCTTCTTACCTAGAATGTGATCCCTATCCACTCCATAGTAAAATTTTGGCTGGGTTCTCACCATTCTTTATAAAACTAAAACTTCACAATCATGAAGTACTTGATCCAAAACTTTTACGTTTAAAATTATAAACTTAGAAACTTTTTTATCAAATTCAAAAATTTCTTGGTTTCCAAAAGGAACCATGAAAATATTCCCTTTTTTGACCAAATTTACCTTTTTAAAGACTTTATACAATGAAAATTTACTTCCTTTAAAGGTAGAATGTTTAAGCCCAAAACATCTATCACGTTTAAAGCCAATTGTCATACCAAACTATTTTTTTCAAAAACATCTTCTATAACTTTAAACAATGAAAAGTGGAGTAGACAAGGATAACTTCCATACTACTATTTTCCTATTACTCATGTTATTTCCATTTCCACTCTTAGTGGAGATGTTAATAGTATATGAGGGGGCTTCTAAAAGATACGTGTAATTGCTGCATCTATCTAAGCGTCCATCTGAAATATATGTGCAATTGCTACATATCTATGGAATTTATCCATTCTTCATATACTATTTCTATTGCTTCTCTTAAATATTATTTCTAACTAGACTACTAATCCTACATTATGTTAATTCCAAAATCTATTTCTATCTAATTCGTAATACTACTACTATTAAAATTTCTCCTACCTAAATTTCCTTCTACTTTCGCAATTGTTCTCTATATTTTCTTTTTGTGGGAATATTCCACTTGTCTTAATTATCGGGTATTCATACCATTTTTTCTCCATACCCTATATGAATTATGTACCATTTCCATTTATCCACCCCTTAAAAAGAATTTTAAAATGAAACTTCCAAATTTACAAAAATAGAAAAAATCATTGAGCCAAACCTACGCGCTTTTTTCCATTTATTTCAAAAATGAAAAACACTTTTTACAAAAACCTTTAAGTCAAATTTTTTTGATCCAACCAATTTTAAACTAAGAATTTCAATTTACTTATTTTTCCAAAACTATAATTTCTCAATAAATCCTTTGTGAAACCCATTCAAAACATTTCAAGGAATTTCCAAAAATCCTTTTGTCAAATTCTTTCACATGGGGTCACAGATTTGGACTTTAGTTGTCCTTTCTTTTGGACTATCCATCTCCTAACTCCTTCTTAACACTTCTTCGTTAAAAATCTGGTATCTTCTAGTGGTGATTAATATACACCTTCTTGTGGGAACTTTCTCCACTCCTATTATACCTTAATTCCAGGTGCTTGCAACATATAATTTCTTACTTCCCATTTGTCTGGATGGAATATGCATCTTCAATTGGTAATCCATCAAAATCCACAGTCATAAAGCAGCCTATGCTTAACAGAGGAGTCAAGTCCATCTAGCATTCGGGATTCTTCTATATGTCAAGCTCATGCTTTTCTCGGTCAATGCCTAGTACAGCTTACACTCCGTGGGACAATCGGGGTAGGTGTATAATTTAACTCTATTTATTGGTCCAACTCATAGTTGGCTTGTCCATCCTTTCGGAATACGGTCGCTACTACTTTATAGCCGGAGGTTACAGAGCATGGTATATAATATATATAATTATTGGTAAAAATACAAATACATTCTCTCAACATATCATAATTCTTATGATCGAGTATCCTAAGCTCTGATACCAAATGTAACAACCCACACCTTAATGGGCCCAAATCTCGACTAATCGAAACCCAAGTCCATTAGTGTATGGATTGTTGGTTTTGGGAACTTGTAATAAACACAAGCATATCAGAGGCCGATAAATATAAGCTCACAGCCGAATTGAAAAATATAGCAGAATATACGTACTGACTAAGGCGACTACCTTAGAATCAAAATTATTCCTCTGATGTCTAATTGCCTTGTTAGCACCGAGCATGAATAAAAGACTTCCAATCTACCATTCTCGTCTTCCTCAAGATGCATGTCCTTCTAAATCTATCATTTGGGTTTTAATAAGGAGGGGGTGGAATAACATTCTGGTGATTGGAAAATTACATACTTTACGCATACCATTAATTTGTGCCAATTGATTTCCATATAAGTGTGATGTCTATTACTTACAGGTAATTCATCAGGTCCTACGTATATGCGTACGATATGCCTAACCTCCTCTAAGGTATAACTATATATATGTATATGCCTATCCGCATATATGTCTAACCTTTTCACTACCCAAAAACTCGGCCACTTAGTACTTCTTGAATAAGAAGGAGGCAAATCCAATGACCCTTTAATACTTCAGTCCCAAAAGCAGGTCCTCTGCAACTTAATGCTAGTCGATCGGTTCTAACAATAGAGCAAATGACCCACATATACGGCTTTATAATTTATAGTTTAATTGCTATTCTACGAATGCATCTCAAAGACTCATCTAAAGGTTAACTATCCCCCCTCTGATAAATAACTTTTCATCTAGCCATCTACTTTGAGGTCTATGCATTTTCCATATGGATTCCACATTAGTAGAAAGCGAAATTTGCCAGGGCATAACCCAAGTCTTTGCTACCGCTCGCTCGAGACCACTAGTGGTTATAACCTATGTGCTAGACCTGCTACTACATACTAGTACAAAATACTAACATAGCTCGTTGACCTTCCATAGTTGACATCCCGTTTAGTCCAACCTAAGTAAGTCAAGGAAAAATGCCCCTTTCAGTTACTTAATACCTCTTATTGGAAATTAAGCAGATCCCATTTCCTTAAAAGTACTAGGTCATTTAATACTTCAAATCCAAGACAAATCCTTAGTATATTATTCCCTCACTTATCTGCAACGCATATCCCTTCTTTATGGATACTACAGTTGGAGATGTCTCACAACAATAGTAAGTATATATAACTGCTGGTAGCCTCTAGGTGAAGGGCAGACTTTTATTTTGTAACTTTACTGACCTCACATCCCAACCCACTAAACCAGAGCTACCACCCAAAGCATAAGTGTTGAGCTAGACCTACTAATTCACGCTCCTTCTAAACATATAATTGAAGCTATATAATTTCCTATTATGAAAATTTTATTGTCTTCTACGTGTATTTAATAGTATTAATACTTACTTATTCGCTATGTAACTAACCCTATTTTATACGCTTAGGCTTTGATTTCCTCATTCCCATCTTATGTCTAATAAATGTTCATTGTCTGTAATAATTGGTCATTAATGTCCAAATTGGATAATCTCTAATGATATTTATTTACCCGATTTATTATGCCTATTCAATTTCCCTATAGATGTCATATTAAATTCTCTAATCAGTCTTCATTTGATTCCTTTAACTCTCTATTAACTGCAAATTTATTGCCTATTAAATTTGTAGTTATCATCCTTAAATTTAGGAATTATATTCCTTCCTTTTTCAACCTCCTAGTCCTATAATTATTACATTATTAATAACTAATACGAATATCATCGTAAATTACACTATATATGCATATTTTTATTTTTAATCGTTAAGTGTGGTTATACATACATACATATATTTCCAACTATTAATTCCTAAACTAGGAGCTACCCTTTAAGAAAGGATTACCGTTGCAGCTTTCCTTAAATTAACCAAAATTGAGGCCTTGCTTTGTTTGAAATTACAACGAACTATTTCCCTTCTTTTATTGAAATAGACAGTGCAAAATAAGGAGAATAATATCCATACTTTACACATCTCTTTCTTTTCTAGTACATTCCTAATTAATTCAAACGACTCACTTTTCTACATATATTAGAAATCGGATAATTTATGGAAATTACACAGAAATAGATATAATTAAATTATACCCCACTCCAAATAAATTAAAATATAGAAATTAACATTCCAAGTCTACCGGGGCTACTTAATTTACAACCCAATTATAAATCTGGAATAAACTTACCACTTTACAAACATTCTATAATAATAAATATTTAGTACTGCTCATGAACTATGACCTATAAAGTTTCTTCTTATGAGCTCTATTGGGGTGGAATCGAAGGGGAGTAGCAACCTGCCTTGATTGCTCATATATCTGATCTTTGAATGTGGCACTTTTGGATGTACATATGTCTATATTATCTATGCAAGTATTATGATGGTCCTCTATTGGACAATATGTTGTGATGTGTATGTTTTATGATGTTTGTACTTTCATGTAGTCTGAGTTTAATTATACTTAGGAACTTCTATTTTGGCCGCCAGTTACGCTTGTTAGCTGGGATACACACACACACACCTAGACACGCACGCACACACAATATGGTTGTGCAGCCTAGTGCTGCATAATATTTTAATCAAAAAAATATTTGGGACTACATTCATATTTCCAGATTAGATTACAGTTGTACATACTATTCCTATTCCAATTACCTATTTATTGAATATGTAGGCAATAATCCTATACGTTTGTTTTAAGCCTATAACTCATTTGATCTTATTTAGGTATAATAATTAAATAAAATCCAATGATAAAAATTTCAATGTTATAAATAAATTATATAATTTCTCACTCATCTTTTAAGCTTTTCAAATCTCCTAAATCTAAATCCATTCCTTTGCTCGACTCCTTTTTTGTTCTAATCCAAAATAATATGTATAATAGGGTATATACATACTATTAGAATTATAATTCTGTAAAGAAGTTTGGGGTTAAGGGGAATATAGATTTATATTAATTGAAATTACCTTTTCTTTCGCAATAGTAATTCAATTCTTCTCTTCTTTTCTTTTTATTTTCAACCCTTCTCCAATTTATTTGTGTGTGTATATAATATTTTATAACTAATAGAAATAATGAAGAGGGAAAATTGCAGAGCTTCGTTGCTTGCATCAGCAAATATGGAAGAGAAGTGAGCGGTTATGCTTGTATTTATAGGCGCTCGAATCAACCATAACCGTTAGATTAAAATAATTAAATCCAAGCCATTTGGTCAAGGTGCAAACCCTAGCGCCACCCCCAACAGGTTGACTACCGTCTATAAGTAGTCAACTGCTAACGATCAGCAGAGCCAAGTAAGGGGTTCAACCTTGGTGTCCCGTATTTATTGTTACTTATTTCCTTTTTCATTTTTTAATTATTTTAGATTCAGAAACTTCAAACACTAATAATTTCTTTGTTTTGAGCTCCAATCACAAAACTTCAAATAAGAAAGGAATCGGAAAATCGTCATGGACACAACAATGCAAGTTTAGCGGCCAAGTTTCGTCGTTTTCTCAAATTCTATTTTTTGGAGCCTTATTAATTATTTATTAATTATCGTTAATTTTACGGGGTGTTACACCAACCTCCTACCATCCCATAGTCTCTAGAGCATTTTTTCTTCCCCAGCCTAGAGTTTTCCTGGGATTGCCACCATGTCATCCCGAACACCCCATATGCTGAACTGATTTACTGAACCGAACAATCAGTCAATTTTCACACTATATACTTCATCATTATCAACACATTAAAATTCCACCTTAATCCAACCATTGTGGTCACCATCTCGACTTGAACCACACTAATACAACGACTCAACTCCAGGAAACCTAGAACTGATTCGCTGAAGTTCAATTCTACATTCATGGATCTCCCGTCCTTTATGTATTGACTTGGAGAGTATATCACTACTCCTTCTACATGGACATATCCAACCACAAAATCGATTGTTAACTCCACTTCGGTTCGATGAGCATTTTCAAGCATTCAAAAATACAAACACAACATAAAAAAAAGTAAACAAACATCGTATTATGGCAATTCCCATCAAAAAACATTCATAGCCTAGCCTAACATTCATATGAAAAACCATACGTACAAATTACATGTTTTTATCACTTTAAATAATTTTAAATTTGTATTTATTTCAGTTTCAAAATCCAACAACAATAAAAAATCATATTTTTGACTTTAAAATTGGATTTTCAACATGTCATAACCTATATAAACATATATAATAGATCTAGAGATGATAAATCACTTAAAATCACCCAAAAATCAATGAAAAAGACATAAATCGAGGTAGATCAGAAATGGACAACAAATACCCAATGCACTAAAATCACCACAAAAGCGTAAATTTACTAAAAGCAGACAAGATCTAAATTTGGGTAGTAGCCACATGCTTCCCAATGCACAAGTTTTGAAAGTTAAAAAGCCCCATTTTAATCTCTTGTCTAATCCCTTCTTTAATTAATTGATTTAGGTTAATTGTATTAAAGAATGATGGAATTTTAGTGCAAGAGGGTCAATGGAGGCTAAGAAAGGTTAGGATATGTTTAGATATGTATTTATTGTGATTAGTGGCTTCTATAGAGGCTGCTCCTGACCCTAATCCTAAAATGGGTTAACCGGATGCACTAATCACTCCTTAATTACCTGCTAATCAGCTTAAAAATTGTCCAAACTTTAAATGATCATTGTAACGACCCAGATTTTTGGACCAGTCAAAATCACCAAAAAATCCGTCCGTTCTAAAACTACGAATGGAAACAACCAATGTAATACACAATATTTGATAAATATTCAACATTACTAAATGTATAGGATCTAACTTTAAATTATACAAGTTATCAGAGTAATCATTTATTCTACAATGTGCTTTAATACCAACCCAAAATCAAATATTACAAATAGACTGTAAATATACCGCTGTGCAACTCCGATGAGAAACAGTAATATCCTTATCTGCAAACTCAATAAACAATGTAAATGCGAAAGAAAATAGTAAGCAGGAAAGTTACAATAACACAAGACAAATAACAACCAATAAACAGAAAAATGTTATGTTACTATTGGGGCTACATCACTACCACTTGTGACTGCCTACGTACCCCTATCTAATTGGGTACCCAATTAGATACAAGATCAAGCCAACGTAGTTCTCCAACCATAAATAGGACTCATGGAGCCTACAATGCAACAAACAATATGCAATTCCCAAAACTACCCACTTAGGCTTAATCTTTAAATTTAGATTTTTAAATCTAATCAACTTTATGGAAATTATATCTTTGGACTTTATTCCCGAATTCTTATTTCAAAGCTTTTGAAATATATATATATATATATCCTTTATATTCAAACTAGTCCTTTACTTCAGGATTTGCAAATAAATCACTTTTTGAAATGATATCAATATATAAGCATACAAAACTATATGCTACCTGATCGGGAGGTTTCTAGCCATAACAAGGCAACTGGGTCGCAGCCTTCCGAAAATAAATATAGATATGTATATCCCTCTACAACGAGAGCGGATTATAATGAGGCTACAGAACATCTGCATCTCCCTTGCCCACTTTTTAGTTATGGGTTATCCGAATCATCGGTAACATAACAGATCACTTTATATCCCGAAGTGGCAAAATCATTTACACTAATAATTACAATACTTTGAATCTATAATAATTTGCATTTAAAAATCCTTTCAAAAATAATCATAAAACCATCAGGTTTAGTCCTCGAAATTCTTTCTGTTTTATAGAACACTTTTATAAAACCATTCTTTATATAAATCACTTTTATATAATATAACTTAAAAATATTCAATTCCAAATATTTTTATTTCTTTAAACATTTACAAACTTTCATTTATGAAAACCAACTTTGAAAACATTTCCACCGGCGTCAAATTATTATAACCAATTATAACAATTAAATGAACCAATATTATCGCTAAACACCTTTTAGTCAAATCGTGAAATAAATCACAAGGTGTTAGCCTACAATTGTTTTCTACCCAACTCATGCATATGAATAATTAATTGCTCATAAACTGGTCGAGCAAAGTCAACAATTAATAAATAATAATCAGTGCTCATAAACTGGCTGAGCGTAATCCAAACAACAAAACAATCCATCGACAACAATAATAAATAGCAACACATCTATTTATTAAATAATTAACAGTTAATATCAAACAGATCAATTATCGAATAATAATAAATCTACACAGTTTATAATAGCAGAATAGGGATTTATGCTACAAATAAAATGCCACTAATATTTTATAAATATTTTTATACTTTGTTAAAAGTTTTAATAAATTACACTAGTGTGTTCTATTTGTTAATACGAGCCTAATGTCGAAGACCGCGGGTTAAACGGACTCCGTATGGGTGAATTATCAATTTCCAAAGTTTAAAACAATTTAAACTTAACTATTTATTTAAACCAAAATATAACTTAACTTAAAAAAATATTCTTACCCAAACCTCTAGCAAAGCCCCCATTATCTTTCCAAAACCCACAAGCAATAATTGCCCATCATCTCAAGTTAATTTTAAACTAAACTAACTAATTAATTTATTTGAACAAAAATAATACTTAAATAAATTATAAACTAAATAAAACAATATAAAAAAGATGCTTCTCACCCAAGGCCCAAGCTTTCACAGGCCATGCAAGAATTCACCTACAAGCAAACGCCTATCCAAACGTCCCCATAATTATTCTCTTCATTTTCAAGCATCTATACATGCTCAAACTTTTCCTTCCTCTTCTATAATTGGAAATGCCTACACACCTTCCTCTATTCATACAAAACTCAAACAATGGGCCAATATGCCAAGAATAGCCCAAAGCCCACTCACTAAGTCACCTAACCCTCATGTGCCTGCATATGTTCATGAAGTATGAACTCACTCATCCAAATCTTGCCTGCCTCTCTCATGCATGTGTATGGATATATATACAAGTTTTGTGATTTTAAATGTGTACATGCTTCCAACTTGAGAACCTCCATTTTCTTTTCTTTTTCTTTTTTTTTTCTCCTTTTTTTCATCATGCACGCGTCCTGCTTCACACACCTTCTCATGCCCTCTCTAATTCTCGCCTGCACTCAAACACACACACACGAATATATACTCATACTTACACAGCCATGCACAGACGCACATATTCATGCATGTACACACCAAGGCCATGCACACTCACTCACGCACACTACACGGTACACACGAATGCACACATATACACACTCAAACACACAGGCAGAAAGTTCAATAGAGAATATCTCCCTCTCAGCTTAACTATCTTGAATGCAACGTGAACGAAATGTGTTGCTTATTTTATCCTCTACAACTTTGATGTTAACACCTTAGACTAATTCTTTGTATATGGAGAGTTGTTTGCATTATTAGATGAAAAAGGAAGTTCAAAAAAGAAGTTTCTGTTGCCCAAAATAAAAGAACATATTTCATGCTTTTTTTCTTTAGTTACGTGTCCTCCCCTTCTGTGAATGAATGTGAACATATATAATAACCAATACTTAATGTCTAAGTAACCAAAAGTTAATAGCAAGGAATTGCAATAAATGCTAAGACAAAAGAATGTACAAAGAGGACGTGCGCATTTGCAAGAAGCAAAAGAGAAATATGGCAAAGATTTGTGTTGTTTAATGTAGATATTTTAAAAGTTTTAGGGTTCCAAGCTACACCATATTCTGTTTGCGTATGTACCGCGAACGATCGAAATAAAAATATGTTCGCACACAACAACGTTACACGATTACAAAATAGCAATAAAATAGACAAGTTAACTTATGTTGTAAAATTTCAAAAGAACCGTCGTTTGGCGCAAAACACGTCAAAAGAAAATACTTTTTTTTTAAATTAAAAATTATGGAAAAATTCTATAAAATAAACTAAAAATACGTCATAAAAATCAGGTCTAAATTTGAAACGTATATTTTATTATAATTTAAATTCAAATCTGAATATTTAAATAAATTAAATATCCAAATTCGATGACCCAAAAATACGGGTATTTACAATCGTACACCTAAATTATAAGTCTAAAAATCTATTACAATCGCTCCACAAAGAGAAATCATCGTATCTTTCATTTGGAAGTGGTTTGAGACCCTAATTCCACTCCTATCAAATATTATAGGCCTCCCTAGCAAACCCCTTTATATGGGATTTACAAGGCAGCAGATTCTTTTTATTGAATCGCATCATAATGAAAGTCTGCTTGAAAAGGATATTCACCAAGCTTCCGCTATTTGTCAACACTTGGTGAATAGTTGTCGGCCCAACCGTGACCGTTATCACCGTTAGATCGAGTGGAGGTGTTTTGAACCCATCCGCGTCCCTATTTTGAAAGACAATATCATCATCAATCTTTCGTTGTTGCTTCACAGAAGCACCATCCTTCATGGCATAGCAAATTTCCCATGTCTCAGGCTTCAAGGAACTCCCTTAGCATTCCATCTTATTCTAGCTCTTCTCCGCAGGATATGGACCTCTAGGTACTGTACCTTAAGGTTGCTACCTCGGAGGTTGATCATTTCCATGCCCCTCTTCATTCATGTTTCTAACATATTGCTGGAGTCGTTTCTTCCTAATAAACTCCTCAATCATGTTCCTCTAATGTCATCACTCGTTAGTATTGTCTTTGTAGGTCTCATGGAACCTAAAATACTTCCCTAAGTGCTTATCATCACCTACCGTCTCTTTCAAAGCAGGCTTCCTATATTTAACCGTACCTTGAGTTGCCAGGTAAATATTTTCCATGGAGTCATTTAGCTCCGTATAATCTCCTTCTTGGAAGAACTAAAATCATTTCTTGGGGTTCTTCCTCCTACCCCAAGCATTATTGTCCTTTTTCTATTTTTCACTTATAGAACTATTGTTTCCAACGTTGTCACCATCCTGCTTGACAACCACATTACACTAAACGACACTGCTTGGTCCAACCTAACCGCTGATGCCCAATCCTTCTTCCAATTCTACCTCTTTCAAGCATAGAAATTCATTCTCTTTCCGATAGAAACCCTTTAATGTAGAAAGCTTCTTCATCCTCATCGATTTACTAAAATCAGTTTGTCTATGACAAGGGGCATTAATACTAAATCATCTCTCGGGTTCTTTACTACCCCCATGACAACATTGACCTCCTCAGAAAACTCCTCAAGATCTCTACGGACCTTTGATGCATATTGGCCAAGACTTCGTATCCTTTGGTTGTGAAAAATGTACTATAAACTGGTCCATAAACTTCTTTACTTGCTCATCAAACGACGATATGGATCCAGGCTCAAGCCGATAGAACCTCATCGTGGCAAGTCCTTAAAAAAAGATGGGAAAACACCTACATCTCACAGCATCATCAGCACGATCACTATCCACATGTCATCCATATTTCATTAGATGCTGCATTGGGTCAATCAACCTGTTGTAGCTTTGCATCATCGACATGAAAAGTTTCTTTGGATATGCAGTAGTTATAATGTCTTCAGCGAATGGGCTCTGACTAGTCGTGGACCCCATCCATCATCATGTTGTTGCTAGTTCTGCTGCAACAGCCTCTTTATACTATAAGGTATCAACTCATCGTTGCTTAAGTTTCTCCCTGAGCGACGATCAACGTGTGCATAATTGTTTGTTCAACTTAGTAAACGTTTATGATTAGCATTATGAGACTTATGTCTTCCAGTCTCTAAGGAGTCCATTCGCGTGGTTCTCCGACGATGTTAGGGAGGACTGTGCCCACTTCTAGAATTCCAACCGTGTTTACTACAACACCATCCCAACGACCAGCTTCTTGAGTAACATCACCTACATCATCTTCATGCAAATAACAGTCGAAGTCACTCAGGTTTAGTTAATCCTTTGATCAATCAGTATCGACCCTTTTAGGTTGATCTATACTGATCGATTATTGAGTTGGAATAGTTGTTCCAACTTTTCCACTTTGTCTCTTTGACACTCCAACACCTCCTTTATGCATTTTCAGGTTTCCATCTCTGTGGCATTGATTCGATGAACTTCCTTCATCTAAATTAGAAGTTGATGAATCCCTATAACACCCTGGAAATTTTAATGATAAATTAAAACATTAATAAGGGTAAAAATGTAATTTTACATAAAGAGAAAAATTGTAATTTTTCATAGAAGTTGGAATTTGGCTTCGCTGCCTATTCCATTATGTCTGGAATGTTGTTTATAGTCAAAAAAAACATATATATCTTGTTAAATTTGATGAAACGGGTCAGAATTGATGGAAACTGGACCCAGTGGCATTTTTATAATTAGTGATTTCAGGATTAAGCCTTGATAACCCTAGTTTCAGCTATAAAAATATACCAAACTCTTGCCCCTCTTCTCTCAAAATCCTGGCCTGTGTTAAGAAACTCTAATCTTCTTCTTTCTCCTTCAAACTTCTTAATCCAAACACCATTTTTTATATCCCTTCTCTATTTTCCAACTAAAAAAACAAGTCCAATTAAAGATAGAGGGAGAGGAGGAAACAAATCAAGGGATTGAGACCTAGAAAATGGGGCTCACAAAGGGGAATTTCAAGGTTAAAGAGAAGGGAAAGCTAAAAAGGTGAGTAATTTATTACGATGTGCTTATGTTGTGACAAGAAACTGAATTTCTTTTATATATCCTTTAAAATTGAAAACATGATTTCATTGAATTGGCAACTTTAAATTATTGATTTACAAGGATGTTGGAAAAACCTTAACTAATGACTTGGTAATATAAATTGATCAAACTTGGGGAAAAGGGGAAATCGAACATAATTAATCTTTTAAAACTATACAGATCTGGTTTATTAGAAGGGTTTAAATCAATTTAAGAAAATAAAAGTAATCTACACTTATACCTTAGAAATTTATCTAGATTAGACTTTGTTAATTTTGAAATATATGTAGATAAAAGAGAGAATATCTATATACAATCAAATGGATAAAACTACATGAAGTTGGAAAAGAAATAAACAAGAATTATATATAGTTATTTACCCAAAACTTGAATAAAATTGAAATCAAAGTTTATAGTAAATTCTAGAAAGAAGAAATGAAAGTAAAACATGAAAAATACGAAATATATCTAGCTCTGACATCTTAATTGCAAAATCATATGACTAAAATTTTATTTGGGCAAAACAGGAAAAGACATTTAATTCTGACCTGATTCAAATGTATGAACTTATATTCAAATGTCTAAAATCGAAATCAGATGTCTGAATAGAAGGTTGGATGTCTTAATACTTGTAGTTGGTTTTGTACACAAACCAGACGTTTGGACCAAAATTCAAGCATCTGAACTAGGGTCAAACGCCTGACTATGCCATTCAGATGTCTAAATGACTAAAGGAAGCCTAAGTCGAACCTGGACCTGGTATAGGCAAAGTAGGACGGATCGAGGAAATTTGTTCCCACTTCTTCAACAGTGAGAGCTCACGTAACTGAATAGAGTCATGCAACGAGATTGAATTGTGTCACACTCGGCGATGTCCTAAGTTCTCACTTCATGAATTTGTTAAATGTGACAACCAATGTGACGTGCGATTCTATCGCAATTAAATGCTTTTAAGCATATAGGAACTAATGGGGAGGTTACTCGATGCTTTAAGGACAAGTGGGCTCAAGCATTGTGATGTATACCCGGTGTTGTTCATAGTTACAAGCACTAATGTGGAGATTACTCAATGCTCTATGGGTAAGTGGGCTCAGGAATTGTGATGTTTACCTAGTGTTGTGGATAGAAAATAGGATAACGGGTACAAACGGAGAGGTTACTCAATGCTTTAAGTGTAATTATGATGTATACATGGTGTTGTGCAAACAATAAAATACATTAACGAGGAGATTACTTAATTCATTTGGGGCAATGTTGGCTCAGGTAATGTGAAGTATACTCGAAATTGTGCAAAAAAGGTAGGAAACATTGACCAACGAGATTATATACTAGAGGTTTACATTAGAGATTGTCCACTCAGTATATTCATTACAGGTTCATCATTGACGATGTTTATTCGATGCTCGATTATGTATATTAGGGGTTGCTGCACCTTAGCATGTAGACTAACTAATTCCTTATACATAGTACACATACAGAAGAACACCCCTAGGTTGTGTAGATTGTAATTGAAATTCAATTACTTTATCAACAACATACCACTAATGATATAATTCACTCACCATACCTTGTCTTATCCCCACCATTTCTCCCTCTTTATGTCTATTACAGGAGGAAAGGGTAGTTGGTGAAGTGATTTAGAAAATGTGCGTGGAGAAGATGAGTTGGCGCTTCAGACATATTTATAATTATTCACCTATGTACCATATTTTATTTGTTGTGCAGACCTTTATTGTATTGTCACTTTGAGACACAATTTCTCATATATTTTATGGACCATAGTTTGAGACTATATTATTTTGGGTTATTTTCAATACATTATTTTATTTTCTTCCGCTATGAGATCTGAAAATGTATAATGTTTTAAAATTTATATTTGTCTCTATCTTATTCAAACCATAAAAACCTAATGATTCATACTTCTTGGCATGACGCTAGTTCGAATGTCATTTTTGGGCTTTGGATCGGTTTTCGGAGTTGCGGGCTATTATAATCCCTTCTATCCTTATGATATTTGTAGGATCCTTTTTGCTATGAGGGTTGCGCCAATAGAGCAAATTGCTTTTCCACTCTTCCATGATGGACATTTAAGTTTGCATCATCTTCTTGTTCATATCAGCCATTATGCGATCTAACTCATCCTTTATAACTGCTTATCGTATGTTTGAAGTTCCCTTTTGATTTTGCTAATTCACTTCATTAGCTTTATGATTAGAACCTTCATGCTCTTCATGGATCACTTTGAATCTAGTGGGCATCTACTTAAGAGCCATTCCTTTAAGATTTGGTTGGATATGTTCTTTAAATCCTAGTAGCAATCACAGATCTTGTCTCGATCTTCATTCTCAGTGAAAGCACCAATAAATGTTTGCACATGAAATGGGCAAATACCTCCAATCAATCAAAAATGAAATTAAAATGGTAAGAAATTTAACATAGAGAGAGAACACACAATTCTTACAGTGGTTTGGCCAAACCAAGTGCCTACATCCACTTTATCATTTATTACTGATTTGATTTGCTAGTATAATCAAATTACAACACAATTTCATATCTGTAAATGGTTTGTATCGAATTCAATAGAGTCCCCTTGCAATATTAGTCCAAAAGGTCCCTTTTCATGTGTTGTAACATGCTTATTTATAAGTGAATTTCTGCATTAGAATCGCTGAATTGCATGGAATCATGTAGATCCGAGTTTCCAGTACAAAGAACAATTCAAATTGATGTTTCCTGAATTTTGATCGAACAGCACTGATCGATGTCGATCAATGGTATTGATCAATTCTTTGTCTCTTTCTTAAAAAATGCTCAGGTCTTAAAGCTTTGTTTCTTCAAGGGAATTTTTTCAATGTTGATCGATCGGTGTCGGTCTATATGACTTCTCCAATACTTGTATTTTTCTTCAAACATGCACATAGAACGGTAGTAGAAGCAAAATAGGACCCACTTCATGCTTCTGATCGATCGATACCGATCCATGGATCTATCGGTTCAATTGATAGTGGTTGCATCATTTTTAGCCAATCTCTTAAAACTTCATTCTTGCTGTCTTTCAAGCTCATTGATCCATTCTTCCATCATTTTATAACCCGGATCCACCAAAATGTCGCTTGGATCAACAACTGGGTAACAAAGGGTTATTAAACATGCCTTATTTCTTAAAACTTCCTCTAATTCATTTAACTTGTTTTTATAAATCCATTTAGTTCTAGTATAGGTAAATTTTTAGGTCCTGGAACTAATACCCAAACATTACCTCATGTGAATTAATTCTGTTCTTCTTGCATAACAAGAATCCAATAGTCATCTAATGATGCTTCTTTTAGATTTTTGGGTCGATTAGCCGAGATGAATGCTACATTATTTAGTTGTCTTGTTTTTAGAAACGATTCTATATTCCCCAAAATATTTTCTTTAGGGTGAATTTCAAAATTCTAACTTAGGTAATTTTATTAGTATTTAAGCCTACGTTGTTCAAAATCTCATTATTAGATTTTTCGTTATTCTCATTTATGTTAATTATTTTGCCTTTACCATTATTAGCTTTGGTTTAAATTAATTTTCATCAAAGGATACGTGTAAAATTTCTTTAATAGTGTTATTTCTTTTATTAAAAACTTCGTATGCTTTATTTCTGTTGGAATATCCAATAAATATTCTTTAGTTAGATTTAGCATCAAATTTATCTAAATTATCCTTTGTTTTAAGTATAAAGCATTTTCTTGCAAAAATCTTAAAGTATAAATCCTTAGGATTTTTATCAAAGAATTATTCATGTGGAGTTTTTTTAGTTAACTGTCATCTTAAAGTTCTATTCAAAATATAACAGATTATAGCAAATACTTCAGCCAAAAATTCTTTGATGAGTTACAGATAACTGACATCATCCTTGCACTTTCTTGAACCATTCTATTTTTATGTTCTACAACTACATTTTGTTGTCGAGTTCTTGAAAAAGAAAAATTATGAGCTATACCTTTCTTGTTACAAAAAATTTCAAAATTTTAATTTTTAAACTCTCCTCCGTGATCACTCCTTATGATCTTAATTTTTTTGAAACTGGGTACTCATGTGGTAGTATGCAATCGTATTACAAATTTTAGGTAGTGTTAGCTTATTACAAGTCAACATATGTTTAGTGGTTTGAACCACACTATGCAAGACTCAAACCTCTAACTTCATGAATCAAAGCTAAAGTGAGTAACCACTGGGATGGTGGTGCTAGACGACCTTAATTTTAACTGATTTTAGATTTTGTGTTCTTTTAAAAAAATTCAAACATTTCAAAAGCTTCATTATCACATTCAAGGAAAATTGTGTAAGTATATCTTGATAAATCATCTACAATTACAAAATTATATTTATTGTGGTTTATTGATGGGATCTGTGAAGTCCAAAGGGCCAAATGAAGAAGTTTTAGAGGATTTGTGGTTGAGATTATGTCCTTAGATTTAAATGATTTCTTATGAAAATTTCCAAACTAACAACCATCATAAAGATTATTGACATTAAAATTCATTTTTTGGAAGTCCTCTCACAAGTTCATATTTTGCAACTCTTGATAAATGTCAAGATTTAACTGGCCAAACATTTGGGCTAAATCCAAGGATCATTTAAAACAACTATAAGACATAAGTCGTTATCATTAGAAACTTTCATATTTAAAAATTTTATTTTTTGTTTTTCTTTTACCTTCAAAAATAGTTTTAGAATCATGATCTAAAATATAATAATTATCTTTTCAAACCTAATTTTAAAGGTTTTACATAACCGACTTATACTTAATAAATTATATTTTAAAATTTTAACAAGTAAAACATTAGAAATACAAGGAGTTTTAGAATTACCAATGTTGTCGATGCCAATAACATATCCTTTTGAATTATCTCCAAAGTTCATGCATCCGCCATCTTTGTATATTATATCACTTAATATCTTTGGTTTCCCGTCATATATTTTGAACGCCCGTTGTCCAGTTTGCATTTCTCCTTCCTTCTATTTTTATATTTTTTGGTACCTAAAATATAAAAAATATGCATACTGGTCACCTATTTTATTTTGGGTTCCATAGGGTTAAGTTTTGGAAAGCCAAACTCATGAAGAGTTTGTACCCTTTGAAAATATAATCTTTAGTTAAATGTACTTTATTAACAAAATATCAGTATATTCTAGCATACATACTGGATATTGACTCATTTGTTTCATTTTAAAAGTTGAAACTAATTAGTCGACATCAATATTTTGGTTTGTTTAAGTTTACTTGTGCCTTCATGTGTAGCTTGTATAGTCCTCAAAATTACATATGCACTTTTATAGATAAATACTCTATTAAATTTATTTTTATCCAAGATGCATAATAGAACATTCGTAATCTTTGAAATGTTGTTCGCTTTTGTCTCTTTCTCGATGTTCTATTGTGCATAATTCATTTGGGGCTCAGTGTATTAAGTTTGTATGACATTCCAAATATCTAATCAATTTGGCAATAATATATTTTCATTCCACAAGGCTAATAAGCATAATTATTACCGTTAACTAATGGTGGTGTCTAGCAGTAGGTTGACCCTCTACAAAAGTGTTAAAAAGCGTTTTACTATTATTGCTAACCATTTATCATTATCAAAAGATTCAGAATCTTTTGAAAATCATGTGATCTGATATCAAATGTGGTTTATGGAATACCAAACACGATTATGTGGAATAGATCTTAAGGCAACTAATACATTAGAGTAGGGGAAGGGGGTGGTGGGGGATGTGAATAGTGTATATAAACTAATAAAAAACAACTTGCAAACTAATTAGTTATTTTCTTGGATGAGTAATAAAATCAGAAGCACAGATAGATAATCGAATAGTGAATGCAAGGTACAGTAAAAGGAAAGAGTAAACAACACTAAAATCTTTATACTAATTTGAATGTCCAATCCTACGTCCGATCCAGTACTCCCCGTGTAGAATTTCACTATTACTTCCTAGCTTCCTGCAGGTGGCAAGGACACCTTTATAATCTTACAATTCCACTGTTGGTAAGATACACCTTTCTTCTTGACTTCCCATAGGTGGCATTAACACCTTTCTTCTTGACTTTTCACGGGTGATAAGAACACCTTTACAATCTTACAATTCCATGAGTGGTAAAATACATCTTTTCTCTTGACTTTCCAAGACTGGAAAGAAAACCTTTTCTTTGCAACAGTAAAGTAGAGATAAGTATTGTATCTTCAATACAAAATCTTTCCATCTTGGTACAATGATCCTATAGACCTCCAGCAATAATGTATCTTTGAATTCAGTGAGAAATAGGATTATACTTGAGAGAGAATGATTGAGAATTCAAGTACAAAATCTTCGATCTTTTATGATTTACAAATCCTTGAAAAATACGAGTGAAAGAGTATGTATTTGGAAAGAGGGTTGAAGTGCATTAAGGACTTTTTCCCACAAAAGTGCAAGAGTATAAGAGTAAGAGAAAATTAGAAAACTAGATCTGAAAGTTCATTTTCCAAGTTGTGATGATCATGGGATTCGAACCCCTACAATCCCAAAAAGAAAACTATGCACAAACCACTATGCTAAAGAACTTTATGTTAACTTTTCGAAAGGTATGTTGTAGACTACCCCTTTAAAGAGCCCAACGTCCATGTTTGCTCATCATCACACACCACCCAGGCGTTGTGTTTGTAACCGCATTAGTACTACATCACGTGACATCCACATCATTACAACACACAATTCCGGTTGGGTATTAGCTCTGATACCAAATGTGACAACTGTGGGATTCGAACCTCATTCATCCTTGAAAGCAACAGCATGCACTAACCACTATGCTAAGAGATATTTATGTTAGATTTTCGAATAGAATATTACAGAGGCCTCCTTAAATAGTGGATGTATGGTTGTGTCTATTAGTGAAGATTTAGTGCCATAATCTTCTATTTGAATTTTAGAAAACCAAATAACTGTCTATATGTCATCATAGTGTAAGGGGGTATGTCAATGTAACAACCTCTGTGATGACATATAGTAAGAGGGTATGTTGACATAACTACCTCTATGTTAACATAGATCAAGAGGGTATTTTGACATACCAGGTGCAATTTTGGTTTTCTTTTTCTAAAATTCAAATAGAGACTTCCTCGCTTTAGAACTAAGAATGTAAAATTGTGTGAATATGTTTGGAGATGAAATTGAATTAAATAAAAGAAGAATTTCAAAAGTTATTATTATTAAGTCTTTAACAGAAATTCTAAGACTCGATAGACTTACCAAACACGTATTGTATCTTTGTCTTTAAAGAGCTTGTGTTTCATTGGTCTTGAATCAATCATATCTTTCATTTTCTCAATATCATTCTATATATATAACACATTTACTTGCATTTGTTAACCGAGTATCTTTTTTGTCTCTGTATAATATCTTTATGATGTATTTGGAAATTCTGCACGACTCAGGGAAAGCTGGCAGTAATATTTATATGGTTGTTGTTATCAAAATCAATACTTATGGTATTAACACAATTCTCTCTCAAGTCACTCTTTCTTATACTTCAAAACACAACTATGTTTTGGAAAGGAGAAACTGAACTTTGTTGGACATGTTTTGATTATGATGAATGAAGCTGAGTTACCTCTTTCCTTATGGGATATGAAAAATATTTGCAACATATATGTAGAGTATAGTAGCACTAGATATATAATGGGAAGAACCAAGACCTTAGATCATTTAAGATACAGAGTTATGCAGCCCATTTAAAGAATATAAGCCCTAGAGAACTCTAAGCCGAAATAGTGTTGCATAAGTATATAGGTTATATTTAAATACCTATATTATCATACTTAACAACAAAAGTCAATTTTAGGCGTGCCACCTTCTAAAATAAGGAATATCCATCTAGAGAAACTAGTGCAATATTTTGAACTTGGATGAGATCCAAGATTCTAACATGCAAACTAATCAAGTAAATGATACCGATTCCACTATACCCCAAAAGACATACCTAATTAGAACAGTATAATATAAAATTTCGTGCAACGATGAGGAACTATGATCTTCTTATTAATGACAAGAAAGAGGATTACATCATTTATGATGATAATCCCCTTAGTTATCAATGAGCAATAAAGAGTATAAGCTCTACCTTGTGGCTTAATTCCGTAAAATCTAAAATGGAATCCACATACACCAGCAAAGTTTAGACTTGGTATTTACTCAAAAGGGATGATACCCATTGACTACGGTGGAATCTTCATATAAGATGATTGATGCATATGAAAGAGTGTAAAATCATAAAGCAAGGTCGATGGGAATTATCATTTTGTCTAATTCAAAACATTGATTATGACGAAACCTTTTCATCGATTGCATGCTTAAGTCCATTTGAATTATACTTGTAATTGTTGTACACTATGACTATGAGATATGACATATGGATGTTAAAAAAGTCTATCTAAATTATGATTTGGAAGAGACTATATGGATGTCGCTACCAAAGATTTTCAAATTTAGTGGAAGCAGTAATAAATCTTGTAGGCTCGTAAGATTTTCTTATGATATTAAATAATCATCTAGGAGTTGGAGTAATTTTTTGGTAAGGCATTGAATACTTCAATTAAAGTCAACATAGAGGAAACATGCTCCTATAAGAGAGAAAGAGATAAGGTATTGAAAAGTTTATAAGCAAAATTGTATGCAAATAATTTTATACTGATTAGTAATGATGTAAATATGTTACAGTCGATCAAATTAAATTCTTATTAAAATTTATCGATGTAGGGTTTAAGCGGCACTGTCCTATATAAACATCCATAAAGATTGATCAAGTAGGATGCTGGGATTTTCCCAATCTAAGTACAAACCACCCTACTAAAATGTTTAGTATGAAACTACAAGAAAGGAAGTGTTCCTATGTGATGTGGAATTATCCTTTATAGAAAGGACTCCATATTTTGAATGAGGAGGTTGGGAATGTATAAAAAGATACCTCATGCATTGGCAATTTGAGCCATCATGTATGCTATGTTATAGTAGAAACCATATCTCTCTTGCTTGGTGAATGATTAATTCCAAATGAAAATCACAAGAGAGTGTGTAATCTCAAGCATTTAGGAAATACTAGAGATTTGTTTCTATGGAAATAATGAGTCCCTTTATAAAAGGATATTCAGACTCATGTTATCATATCAGCATTGATAAAAGTAAATTAGTCTCAAAGATCAAATTCAACCTCAATAGTGGAACCATTGTTTAGAAAGATTCCAAACAAGAAATTGTATCATATTCAACTGTGATGGTTGAGTACATTGTCTTGAATAATGATGCAAAGTATATTTTATGAAAATTCATTAGAGAGCTAAGAAATTTCCAATTATTAAACATTCAGAATTGACTATTGTTATTTCAATCATGCAACTGTATTGTAAAAAGAACTAACATGCTCACAAAAATCAAGATGCATTCACCTCAAGTAATGCATGATAAAAGTGTTTATTGGTTATAGAGAAGTGGTCATCAAACAATAGACACTAAGGATGATATTGCATATCCACTCACTAAGACATTTTCCACTACGCCATAAATGGCCTACTGCAACACAAAAAAAATGTTGGCTCAGGCCCGAAAAATGTTGCCATAGGTCTATGGCAACACTTTTAGGGTGATGCAATTTTTGCCGTTGCCTTAGACCTCAAAGGCAACATTTTGACTATCTAAGGCAACATAAGTAATATTGTTGCAATAGAACCCTATTTGGGTCTATGGCAACACCCATAGGTATCTGTAGCAACATTCCAAAATGTTGCTATAGATATGAACTTTTTGAATTTGTGGGGCCCACAATGTAGAGCATATTTGATTTTTTAATAAAAATAAATATTTATTTAATAAAATGCTATTACACAGAATTTGATATTTAAACAGTAATTTATTTAAATAAATATTTTATTTCAACATTTGAAATAGTACAAATTCCTGACTCTACTATTTTACAATTCAATGATATATAACACTGATATTCACATATACAGATATTCCTCACTACATCACTCAGTTCACTCATTACATATGCAGTTTCAATTTATACATACACCGACACTGACAAATATATGCCGAGCCGAAGGCGAGCCGAGTGCCGAGCCGAAGGCGAGCCGAGTGCCGAGCCGAAGGCGAGCCGAGAAGCGGGTCCGGGCGCAGCGCCGGCGGGGGTCCGGGGCACCGCAGTCCCGGCGGGGGTCCGGGGCACCGCCCGATTCATCCGATTTCGGAAGATCGAGCCTTCTTTGAAACGACGTAAAATGATGCACAAATGGTAATTGCAAGCACTACAACAATAAATGAGGCAACTGTAATAACTGGACCAACAGCCACCTTCAAACCGTCAACAACCCCTGCCGAACACTCACATCACCACAATAAAACTTCCAACAATCACCTCTGCCACTCACAACCTGAACATTGTAATCATCAATTCACCATCAAACAGCAGTAATACATGAAAACGTGCACTAGATTATAAAACTGAACTTGGAGCTCCTAAATTCAACACTATCTCCCTTAACAACAATTTAAAAATAAAACACTAAAAATTATCTATAAGGAGGATGTATATATACAAGTCTGTGAGTATTAACTAGTAACCGACATGAAGAAAATGATATAATGTGAATTATAAACACATGATACCTGCAAAAATATAACTAGAAAATGATATAAGTTCCAAAGGAGCATTTGCACAAACATATGGGGGGCGTACTACCTTATTGAAATTACCAGTACCATTCCCATGCTTATCCTTAATAATGTCATCATCTTGCAATCTATTACCATTAGCAGATTAATTGTTGCGAGAATGACAGCTACATCTCGAGAGCAGTTCGGGTTTTGGGAGAAATTAAGGCGCTAGAAGGGTTTTCAGGTGAAGTGGTCTAAAGGAGAAAGGTAGAGGGGTTGGTGGCGAGCAGGTCTTCTGTTGGAGGCGAGAGCTAATGGCGACGACAGCGGTGGCAAAAGGGGTTTGAACGGAAAACTTTGTTTGGCTTCGGGTTTTGGTGTCGTGACAGGGCTCTGGTTGGAGCTAGATGGTTGCGATGGGTCAAGGGGTAGCTGGGGGTGAGGGTGACAATTTGGTGGCGGAGGCGAACGAGGAAGCAGAAGAAAAGGAGGGAGACAATTTGGTGGCGGAGGCAAATGGGAGGAGGCGACTGGGAGGAGGCGAATGGGAGGAGACGAATTGAAATGAAAACCAAAAGGGGATCTGAACTAGTTTAGGCGGGAAAACGAAATTTTGGGCCAAATTGCAGTGGTGATCCATTTTAACAACCAGATTAAATGTAGATCGTTGGATCGTATTCACGCAGATTGCTAATTTTTTTAATTTTTTAATTTGAATACATCTATTGCAACACTATATAAAAATGTTGCATCGTGTTACACTTGTTTAGCTAGAGCAACACATTTTTATGGCTAAGGTAACACCAAAAATGCAACGTTGCAGTAAGACCAAAATTTTATAGCTGTCACAACATTTTAGCTGGCAACACCTTGCAAAAGTGTTGCAGAAGGTCATTTATGTCGTAGTGTTCCTAGTCTACTTTAGGAAGAACGATTGAAAAGTACAGTTTGAGAAACCATAATTGGCCCTAAGTGCAAGTGGAAGATTAATAGATTTGAGGGTTTTCCTTCGGGGTAATTATGTAATTTCAATTATATAATTGCACGGTTAACTCTTATGTACAAACCTTATTCAAAATGAAAGTATGTTATTCTAGTTTACATTTCGATTGTATGCACCTATGTTTGTGTGTGTATAAACTGAATGTTGATGGTTACATTCATATATACAATATGAAATTCCTAGGAACGAGTAGTTAACCGATTATTGCTATGAATGTGTTTGAAATCAGTAGTATTGAATCATGTGTATATAAATTAATGCTTTTACATAAATGTTCCTAATCAATGTGATTTGAGGAAGGGATGTCGATTTACCAATGGACCAATGTACGTAATGCTATCCATACGATGGATGGTGATTTACCCATCACTATTGGGGACGCTAAGAAGTTATGTACTTTTATTTGTTGTGATCAACTACAGAATGAGTCATTGAGTCTTCTACAGGTTGGTTATATCTAAGTCAAAATAGAGGATCTCACATGACGATATGCCGTAGTCTTTTAACTTGAGAGTATTATGGATCTATTTTATTGAGGCCATATTTAGATGTTGGTTAATCACATGATATGAGCTCATGTTAAAACCATAGTTGGGTATAAAAAAATTTGGTTAGTAAATAATTATTGTCATTGAACTAAGTAACTTCATACTCGACTTCGCAATTAAATAAGGACATTATTAGGCTTTTAACCGATAACCTAACCCTAGATGTTAAAGTTATATAGTTTTGATGTAAAGACAAATGTGCACAAATATCATTACATAAAGGTGTAATTTTAAAAGGATTACGAAATAGAATTTCACCTAGATGATCGATAAGCTTATGCTTATGACTTCATGACCTTTAATCTGCATCGAAAAAGTCCGTATAGGCTTTGACATTTAAATAGTTTAAAGATTAAATTAGGACTAAAGTCGCATATATGAGTCACACAATAGAGAATTGTTGCGTTAGACCTAAATGATGTAATATAATTTATAATTGTTATAGGTTATTACAGAGATGATTTACATGCATGCATGCATGCATACATACATACATACATATACATACATATATATAATTGTTATGTATATATCTAAATAATTTTATACATGCATACATATATAATTGTTATGTATATATAGGTTATTACAGAGATGATTTACATGCATGCATGCATACATATTTAATTGTTATGTATATAAAGGTTATTACAGAGATGATTTACATGCATGCATGCATACATACATACATACATACATATACATACATACATATGCATACATACATACATACATACATACATACACACACACACACATATACAGACACACACACACATACACACATATATATAATTGTTATGTATATATCTAAATAATTTTATCTATATAAGTTACCAAAATTAGTTGAGCTAAATATATATAATTGTTGTACATATTCAAATTTATTTAATAGGGTAATCTAATAATATAACGGGTAGTATAAAATGTATAAATAATATGTTTTATGCCATGTATTATTTAATTAAAATATGTGTTTAAGTAATATATATTTCTGTCTCTATGATGTAAGTGGAAGGGTTAAATGTGTGTGGTATAAAGGGAGAAATAAATGGAGATGTAATATATAGTTATATATAAATAGCCAAATAAAATACAAATAACATTTTCATATATTTTGTATATGATGCTTGACCATACAAAGGGGAAAAGAAAGGGTTAAATATGGAGAAATAAACTGTTTCCCACTGTAAATAGACCCACAATTCAAATCAGAACTAAAAAAAGAAGAGTGCACTTCCTCATTTAGAAAAGTTCTCTTCCTTATCTCCACTTCGTCGCTGCCATTTAAGATCTTCAAGCTAGGTCTTGCTAACCATAGCCAAAATCGAAATGGATTTTTCAAAGGTCGATCTAATATTTCAACATGTACAACACTAGGCTCTCTATAAAAGTAAATTATATTTCTTTGTTTTACATGTCACCGCAACTCATATCATTATGTTTGACCCTTATTCACAAAAAATAACAATTTTATTTGAAATTATACACACACACATGTGAATTTCTAATCTTAATTCAACACACACACACACATGTATATATGATAATTATTTGTGGACTATATCTTCTATTTTAGTCATAATGTATATGCATATGTCTATTTATGTGTGTGTGCGTGTATATGTGTATGTCTGTGTACTTTTCCCCTTTTCTCAGTACAAAACAGAAATATATTGTTATAACTGAAGAATATTTAAAAACAACGATATATTATATATTACTATATTATATTTGATATCTTCTAGTATCAATTCTACTAGTAGATCCAAAATATAAGGAATTAGATCTTGACCAAACTTATCATGTTAAATTACACATATATGGAGGCCCTATTTATAAAAAGATATATTAAAAAACATTACCTAAAATATATCCTATGAAAAATATAAATCAAATATTTTTTTGAAAATAATTAACTGAACTATTATCCGACATTTTGACTAAGCAGGTTCTCATTAAAATTAGAACGTCATGACTAAGATGAAACAATTTAAGGACTTTGGAAACATCATAAAAAGGCAAGAAAAAAAAATCAAAAAATGGGAGAAAAAAGTTGACTTGAGTTTTTCAACTCGATAATCGAGGTCGGACCCGAGTCGTACCTGAGCTGAACCTAGGAAAAATAAAGGAAAACCTGAGTTGAGAAATAGCAAGGCGAAACGATATGACTTGGAGTCAGGCCCGGGTCAAACCCGAGACTGGCCTGGGTGGGACACAAACCTCTCAATGCTGAGTGGTTTCAATTGACCTCTTTGTACCGAGTGGTATTTTTCTCGGGTCGGAGACACTAAACTCTCAGGTCAGACTCTAAGCGATTGTTACCAAGTAGAACTCAGGTCGAACTGTAATGACTCGCCTTTTCGACCATCGAAAGTCGACACCGAATACATCCACGGTATTCAAATGTTGAACATCCAATCATCGGAAAGGCATATTTTAGGGTAAAATAAAAAGAAAAGAATAGAGAATAGGGAAAAAAATCTCACAGCGTAAATGACAACATATAATATAACAAAGACAGTATAAACTGTTACTCCAAGATACAAGGTACATCAGAGTTAAAAACAAACCTTATCAGCTGGACAGTTATAAATTTTTGATCTTATAATTGCTGATAGGTATATATAATACAGCAAAAATAAAATACTACGATAGGTGAACATCCAACTCTACTCTATGAACTCCATGTTCCACCAACAACAACCTAGAAAAGTACTCGGTCTGACCTGAGCATTATAATAAAATAACATCCGGATCAGTCTGGAAAACCATCGTGAGAAAATTCAAGTAATATAAGAAACATATAATAATTCTGTGAGGCCACGCCACTAAACGCAGAACAAGTTTTTACCTTACAAGAACATCATCCATATATTAAGGAATGGAAAACAATCAGAACAACAATCCAACCAAGAAAGGATGTACACAGACAAGATCAAAATTCAAACTTAAAGAGTGGATAAAATAATTAAACATCGAGAAGAGCTTCAGACACTTCTCGATGCAAATTAGGAAAATGATTTAAAAATTTGAATCAAATAAGGAAAGGGAAATTTTCCAATAATGACTAGGAGGGTACGCCCCCCCCCCTTACTGAATGTATAGCTCTAGTTCATATACTTAAGAGGGTCATTCTCTCCTATGACTCCTCTCAGGAACTCCAAGCCGAACCCCACCAACCTTACCGAGAATTCGAGTATTTCACATCTCTGAAGCATACAACTGAATTCAAATTAGAGTAGATGTGAAGATACCCTTATGGGAATAGTCCCAGATTGGCCCTTACTTGCTCTTTTGTTTTAGTCATATTTATTACAAAGGATATCAATGCTCAAACGTGCAACTAGTCGTCTTCGATTGACGAAACACAAAAGATGAAAAAATTCAATTCCAAGGTTCAAGATGAAAATAAGATAAATGAATTTTTCCAACATTACTAGGAGGGTGCTCCCCCTACACTGAAAGTATACCTCTTGATAAAATATACTTGAGAGCCTACGCCAAACATGCAATACTCTCAGGAACTTCCAAGTTGGACCCCATTAAATCCACAGGCATCCGAATACGCTCACATCAATGCATGCATCCTATCAACAACTTTCTAGATAAATGTGAATATATCCTACTGGATGCAACCCACATGTCTTGGCCCCCACTTGCTCTTTGGTTTTAGTTTCCACAGTGTTGGATGCCAATGCTCAAAATGAACGACAAATCGTCTTAATGATGAAGCACAATAATGACTAGGAGGGTGCACCCACTTACCCACTCTTTGGTTTTAGTCATTTTTGACAACGGATATTAAAACTCAAAAGAGCAACACATCGTCTTAGAGTGACGAAATACAAAGAAGATAGAAGAATCGAATAGATACTTAATAAATCAACTATCGGGAATAACAAAGTGATTTGTGTATGAGAATTAAATCGCATACACTTACCATCAATAAATGAATCAAACTTTTAAAACATTTGATTCACACTTGTGCTTGATTTTCACATTTCAAATATTTGTAAAACACTTTAAAAATATTCCTTGGATTACTCTTTTAAAAGGGCAAATTATAATACTAAGTGAATTAAAACAAGGGTCAAAAAAATGTCATTAAAACATTGCTTACTATAAACCCAAAACAATTTACACTTAGCTTTATTTTTAAACAATTCCTTTTAAAAAGATTTTTCTCATTTATGAAACAACATTTATAAATTTAAAACAACACTTATTATCCCAAAGGATAACAAATCAATTTAAATAGCTTTATAAATTTAAAACAATGTTAATTTTTCCCAAAGGGTAATTTATATGCAACTTTATAATCTTTTTAATAAATTAATCAATTATCTTAAACACTTTTTCTAGATTAATTAATTAACTTTAAAACATTTTTATTAAATCAATTAAATAATTTTAAAAACTTTCATTAAGTTGGTTAATTTAGTTTAAACTCTTTTATTAAATCAGTTAATTAACTTTTAAAACAACATTAATTAAAATTATTAATTAAATCCAAATATCATTAGCTAAATGGATTAATTAAATTCAAACATCGTTAATTAAAATTAGTAATATAATCCAAATATCATTATTTAAAACGATTAGCTAAATTCAAACATCATTAATTAAAATGATTAATTAGATTCAAACATCATTAATTTAAAATGATTAACTAAATTTAAAACATCATTAAATAAAATGAATAATTAAACTCAAATATTATTAATTAAAATTGTTAATTTAACTCAAATCCCATTAATTAAAATTATTAATTAATTTTAAATGTCATTAATTAAAATGATTAATTAATTTTAAATATCATTAGTTAAAATGATTCATTAAATCCAAACATCATTAGTTGAAATGATTGATTAAACTCAAATACCATTAATCAAAATGATTAATGAATTTTAAACGTCCATTTTTGTGAAAATACAAGCTTAGGTTCAACACACAAAGATTTAGGGAGATAATATTCAATAAGTGACGATGTAGCGAAAAATCGCTATAACAACACTTAATCAACTAAAATAGACTGTTAAATTATTTCAACTAAACATCAACATAAGCAATAAGAGAATATAAATAAAATGTAGATAATAGTAAATAAAAAAAGGGCGAGAAACCCCTTTGGGTCTCTCTACAACGTTCCCTGCAAAATAATGGTTACAGACAATATATATAGTCATAGGGGTTCACTGCAAATTAGATAATATGTCATCCATTTTCCAAAACATAAATCCAACCAAACAATCAATCAAACAACAATATAAACTATCATCTAAGCTTTCAAGAATAATCTATGGCATCACAGATATAATATAGGTTATTTAGAGGTGAGTTAACTCACCAAAATTCCACTTATCGTTGAAGCGTTCCGGTTTGAACTAAAATTGAATGGACGTTCAATTTTAGCACAAAATTCAATAAGCTCCAAATCCAATCTATCAAATTCCATTGCAAATCTAATATTTCTACGAGTACAATGCAACTCACCACGCTCGAATCCGACCTCGTATGAAATGGATACGAGTTTAATAAGATTTGAATTGATTAAATAATTAATTATCAAATCACATCATTAACCTTAACCACGTTAAAAACCATTTTCTCCAAAAGATAATCATCCCTCCTATAGACGCTAGTGCATGACACCATGCACGCACCACATTTCGACTCCTAATCTTCCATGAAAATGTCCGAAACCACCATCAACAATCTCCTCTCCCAAGAGCTTCGCGACGCACCCCTCAATTTCAAGCCCAGTCGAGCCAAACCCAAAGCGACCAAAAGCTATCTTTGGTCGTACATCAATGTTGTGATTACCATTTTGCAACCGCGCTACATCATAACAAGTCCACAGCTACTCCTGGCCACGTGAATCCCATCTCCACCCATGCCGACGCATATCTCCTCCTGGAACTCGTGAAAACGCCAACCCTAATCGAGTGCCTAAAATTTGAGCCACACAAATCAACGTCGCACCCTCCTATAAGCATACGAATTCGAAGGTTTACTCCATAGGGTCACGAAGAACTTGGTTTTGAGATATTTCATTTAGCAATGAATTTGATTTTAATTTTCAAAATATGCGGCCATTTTTCCTTTAACTAGAAAATGGAGAACGAAGAACAAAGTAGAGGGAAATGGAAAAATAGAGGAAAGGAAAGTGAATTTATCTAAGTTTTTATAAACAACTTCTAAATCCTTTGCTTCAATGAACACCATAGTTATGTTTTCCAATTCCTGATAAGAGACAAGGCAAGAAACATGGAAACATGTTTATGTGCTTATGTGTTTGTTTTTAAATAAAACGTTTTGGAGTACGACACTACATAATATCACGTTCGCGTATGGACCGTGAACGCTTGAACAAAAATACAGTCACATTTAGAAATGCAACAAGTTCTCAAAACAATTATAAAATACACTAGTTTTCATATTTTTTAAAATCACAAAATTACCGTCGTTTGCCGAAAAATCGTCAAATGAAAATTTAAATATTTTTCAAATTAAAAATGATGGAAAAATCCTATAAATTAAATTAAAAATACATCATAAAAAATCAAGTCATTTTATTACAATTTGATTTTCTTATTATTTATTATATTCGAACTATTTATTATTGTGAATAAATTTACAGAAGAATTCACCATTATCATTTATTAATTAAAAGGAGTTAAATAAGGTTATTAAATCCATTTAATTAACATTTAATTTCCAATTCAAATATTAAATAATCACTATATTTGAATTTAAGTTATTTATATTTTAATACACCAACTATTTAAATATTTAAAATTGTTTAAATATCCATAATTAAAACGATAAAATTCTAGGATGTTACATGGACCCACAAAACTCTCATGTTAGACCCCAAGAAATTAGTACCAAGTAGAACTTAAGTCAGACACACAAAACTTCCAGGTAGTACTCGAAGCAGTCCAACCTTTAAACGACTCCAAGCAAGGCCTGAAGGAAACACACAAACCACTCAGGTCGGGCACTAGATCAACTCAACTCCGACTCGAAGCTTATGATTTTCACCAACATGGTTTTCACCGACATGGTTCACTCTAACCTAATTAAAACTATCTAGAATGATGATATGAAGTAACTAAATATGTTGTGAAGACAATTGAGTAAAGTGGACTACTCGATACTGAGAGGAACCACACGGTACCGAGAGCTTTTCTCTTTACTTTGGACCTCGAAAATATCTTGTACTCAAAGTACTACCTCAAGTGATTGCCATGGAGTACATTTCCCAAAGAATAGACGAGCAACTCCAACGATTCTTGAGAAGAAAGCAAAGAAAGTAGGAAAAGACAAGCAGTATCAAGGAAGTTGTCAAATTACAACTCAACCTACATGGAAAAGTGTTTAGAAAGCAACGAATCAGAGATATGAAGGCAATACAGAAGAGAAAGGGGAAGTTTCCATCGATACAAACCTCTCAGTACCAAATGGTTTCAATTGACCTCTGGATCCTGAGGTGTTTTAATTGGTGGTTGGGTCGACTTTTCTCCACTACTTTAGACTTGGATTTGGACCTTCTACTTTACGGGCCTCCATGTCTACTAGTGAATTACCCTTTAAATACAAACCCTATAGCAACTAAGGGAGGACTTTTTGGGGGACTTCTCCTTCTTTATCTCCTATCTCCTCATTATGGTAGTCACTAAGGAAGCTTCGATTTGCTATTCGAGGCTTTAGTTTAGTAAATCCCGTGTGCTAGTGACTCTAAATCTCCTCAAATCTCTCTAAAACCCTCTCAAATCTACAAATCAATAAAAGCTACAGTGGACGTAGGCCAGAGATTGCCAAACCACTATAAAAGTTCTTATGTCTTTTTACTTTCTTGTTGTATTTGCTGGATCTGATCCTACAATAGGTTATCTTTTGGTGTTGTGCCACTTTTGGCACAACATTTCAGTGTTTTCACTAAGAAACGGTTCTCTAGGTTAGATCTAGCTTGCTATTTTGGATTTCGAAAGATCCAGTGGTTAGATACAAAGGATTTGTGTTGAAGAATTTTGGAATTTATTGATAGAAATCAATGGCACCTTGGAGATCTGGAAGATCGTCGAGAGCTGTAGCTGGTGGTGATGAAGGGAATGCTCACCAAATTGAAGTTAGTAATCAACAGGTAGTGCCAGGATCATTTGCTCAACAGGAAGTGGTTACTAAGGATGAGCTTGATAAGATGTCGTAGTAATTGAACCAGAAGATGGTGGATAGTTAGTAAGGTTTGATGGATAAGATTAATGCTTTGCCAACCCAGTAGCCAAAGAGGACCAGGATGAATAGAAGGGAAGCTTCACCTATATCAGAAGTGTAAAACTCCTCTATTTTTGGTCAAAATGGAAAAGAAGGAAAGCAGAAGCTGAAGAAACGAGTTGTTGGAGGAAGTCAACATGCTCCCCCAAAAGAATACACCTAGTATCAAGAGGATTCAGCTCAGTGCCAAGAGGAATTATGTAGGTTTTGGGGACAAGAAGCTAAAGCATTGGACTTATCTTATTATGAGGAGGACCTACAGCTAGATGGTGATGATTATAAGTTGAACGTTGAAGCTAATGGAGCTAGAGTTCAAATAGCTGTAGCAAAACCAACAAAGAGTCAACGTAAAACCGCATGACTGGTTCTCCTAGAGACTGGATAGCCTAGACGTCAATGGGAAAACCGAGATCGTTTGCAGAGCCTAACACTCGACGTAGCCCTGATAGTTATCCTACAAAATACCATGCCAACAAAGAATACATAGCAGAAATGGTTAGGCGGTTAGTTGAAGAAAGCAGTGGTGGATAAAATGAGGATTATGGCTTTACACCGAGCAGAACTCCCTTCATGGAAAACATCCTGAGAGAAGAGTATCCTAGGAAGTTTACAATGCCAATTATGCCATCATATCATGGAACAACCGATCCTAGACAGCATTTACTCAAGTATAAATGACACATGGATGGTGCCTGGGTGACAAACACTATTCGATGTAGGTGTTTCCCTATTTTCTTGGAAGGAGTTGCATCGATGTGGTTCACTAGGCTTGCATCGAGATCCATATCGACCTTTGAAAAATTGGCTAGAAAGTTCTTGGGGCACTTCCAACTTTATGTTGCTCGGCCGAAGAATTTGATGTCCTTGTCGAGCTTACCTTAAGGACCGGAGGAGTCGTCGAAAGGGTTCTTAAACCGGTTTAATATTGATATTATGGAAGTAAGTAATCCAAAGGAGGATTTGGTATTCATGACATTGGTTTGGGGAATTTACCCTGACATGGATTTTAGAAGATGGTTAAAGATGAAGCAACCTACAACTATAAAGGAGTTCCATTGGAAGGCTAATTAGTTTCTGCGTTTGGAAGAAGCAAGTCCAGCTTTCGGCAACACCAATGACGGACAGTCAAAGAAGGTTATCCAGAGCAACATAGTAGTAAAACAGTTTGGAGATAGTGCTGGTAACGTGGCAACTAATGTTGGAAAATCTAGTAACCGAAAAAAGTAGAATAAAGGCCCTAACAGTAGATGTAAGGACAATAAGAAACGACCGAGGAACATGAAACTGGAAGACTACTCCTTTGAATGATACACTAGAGGATATATATCTTGCTACGCAAGGAACAGAGCGAAACAAAAATCCATCCAAGAAGGGCGACTAAGTAGGAAAAGCGCTCGAAAAAGTACTGTTGTTTCCATGAGACCCATGGACACAACTCAAATGAGTGTCGGCATTCGATGGATCACAGTAAGGAACTGATAAGGAAGAACAGACTTCGGCAGTATATTAAAGAACCATAGGATGGTGGTCAAACTGCAAGACCTCAAGGGCTATTTACCAAGGGGAATCATCCCGAACTAAGCAGAGAAGGGCCCAAGCAAAATGATGGAGAGTTGGTTATCAACACCGTAACTGAAGGACCTCATCCAACGGAGAAAATATGGTGGGAAGTAGAATGGTATGCAAGCTCACTAAAGCATGTATCATAAGAGGGCCACTTTGCTATCGAAGACGGAGCTCTGTCCAAGCAGCAGAGGATGATAACTGATGACATCATATTAAGGAATACAAATGCTGATGAGGTCAATCCATCAACTTTCAACCCTATGGTGGTAACAGTTGGAGTTCGACCGACAATTGTACATTGAGTCTTGGTAGATACTGGGAGTTCTATGAATATACTATTCAAGAGAACATTCGATCAAATGAAGACCAACATAAAGAAGGTAACAACTTATGAAACTAAAATTCAAGAGTTTATGAACAAAGCAAAACAACTTATTAAGACGATTGATTGGCCTGTGGAATTAGACAAAATAGATCACATGACAGTCCAAATATAGAAATTCATATCATGGATTAGTATTCGACATACAACGCTTTCTTGGATTCACCGGCTCTAGTTGATTTTAGGATGGCACTAGCGCCTTAGTGTTTAGTGATGAAGTTCCCCATGGAGAACGGGGTTGGATTAGTAAAACAAGACCAGTGCGCTGGAAGAGAATGTTACGTTGCGGAACTGAGAGAAACAAAGAGAGATGAGAAAGGCAAGGATTTGGAGAGAACTCTCCGCATTCGGGATTCGCAACCATAGCAACTAAAGCACGACCTTTGGCTCGGGAACTATAGTAGGTTCGACGGGTTTATAGGTCCCAGGAAAAGTCAAAGGAAGTGTGGGCAGCACTGGCTAAGCTAACGGTGGATGTCTCAATCTATATGGACAATCCAAATCAAGTTCTAAAATTTGGATCTCAGCTCAGCATTAGATTACAGAAGGAATTGATTAATTTTTCTTGAGGGAATTTGGATGTATTCGCTTGGGCACACAAGAAAATGTGTTGGATATCTCTACAGATAGTGTGTCATGCACTGAATATTGATCCAAATATCATGCTAGCAAATCAAAGAGGGTGCAGTCTGGGTTTGAGGCGAACCAATGCGTTAAGGCAAGAAGCGCAACTAAGGGTTGCTGCCCACCAGAAAAGGGCAACATGACACTTTAACGCCAAGGTTCACAACTACATCTTTGAGGTAGGGTATATCGTTCTGAAACGAGTTCTCTCGAATACGGGGGCACTTGGCCCAAACTAGGAAGGGCCCTATGCAATTGATCAAAAGCTTAGGGACAAAACATTCAAGCTGGCAACTATTGATGGAACCTCGATCCTACGTACATGGAACAACAATCTTATGCGACACTACTATGCTTAGTCTTTCTCAATTTTTTTTTGCAAAAAAGCCACCCAAGGACACTATGGCAATGTAATAAGGCATGACTTGCCACTTCTCTCGTTCATGAATAAAGTCAACTTCTTAAACCAATGGAACCGTGTTCTTGCAATCAAAATCCTCGTATGACATGATTAGCCGTACGGCCGAGAGCGTACTCCTCTGCCCTTGGATAATGGACAGGGAGTATGTTTCTAGGGGTCAATCGGAAAATTCGGCCTCATCCTTTGGAAAATTACCATTGCTCGGAGATTGGCAACAACGAGAAGGTTTGAAAACCCTAACCTTCAGGAATCTGGCAATGCCCGGAGATTGGAAAGGTCAAGAAAGTAAAACACTATTCAAAAATTGGGCATTGCCCGGAGATTGGCAGCGCCATGAAGGTAAAACTCTAACCTTTAGAATCTAACGTTTTTCGGAGATTGGCAACATTAGGAAGGTAAAACCACATCTTTTAGGAATATGGTATTGCCTGGAGATTGGCGACGCTAGGAAGGTATAACTCTAACCTTCAGGAATCGGCCGTTACCTGGAGATCGACAATGTCGAGAAGGTAAAAATCTAACCTTCGGGAATCCGACGTTGCTTGGAGATTGGCAACGTTAGGAAGGTAAAACTCTAACCTTTAGGAATCTGGCATTGCCTGCAGATTGGCAATGTCAAGAAGTAAAATCCATAGTCTTCAAGAATATAGCGTCATCCGGAGATTGGCGACGTTAGGAAGGTGAATCCGCAATCTTCAAGAATATGGCGTCACTCGAAGATTGGCGACATCGGGAAAGTCAATCCACAACCTTCGGGAATCTGGCGTTGCTCGGAGATTGGCGACATCTTGAAGGTGAATCCGCAACCTTAAGGAACTAGGCATTGCCCGGAGATTGGCAACGTCAAAAAGGTAAACTCCAATCTTCAAGAATCTGGTGTTTCCTAGAGATTGGTGACATCAAAAAAGGAATAAAAACTTAGGGATCGATCAAATAATTCTATCCCAACCTTCAGGAATTCGATCGTTGCCCAAAGATAGGCAATGTCAAATAGGAATGCTCGGAATTGAACAATTCTTGTACTAGTTTTCGGAGATAGAGACCAATGCATGACTGAGTTTTCGCAATGATGCTAGCGGATTAGCTAGATATGCTGAGCCGAGGAGTAGCAAGGATAGTCATGAAAAGTCAAAAACAAATTTTTTTAGACTTTCCTGACCCAAGGTCAGGATCGAAGAGGCATGGACGAACTAAGGGCAACCAAATAATTTACCCAATGACATGTCTATCCTATCATTGCCCGGATTATGGCGATAGAAATGATAAGTCCTACGAATAGGGACAAGCACACAATGAAACTATACAGAGAGGAAAGTAAATGTTCTAACTAGTACCCCGCGACAATAAAGAGTAGCATGGAACTTGGATTATTTATGGTTAGTGGTTGGTCGAAAGAAGATCGATCAAATACGAATAGGAATTTGTCATTTCCCGAAGATAGACGATGATATGAAGGTGCGACCAATCAAGGGTCATTGGATAATTAGGCATCGAACTTACAGGAATGTGCCATTGCCCAGAGATGGGCAATATCAAGAAGGTACATTATTGAGGAGTTGATTAGATAATTAGACCCTGACTTTTGAGAATTTGTTGTTGTCTGGAGATAGGCAATGTCAATAAGGACTGATCATGTGATGGTCGGCCAAAGAATTCAACCCCAGCTTATAGGTGTCGGTTGTTGCCTAAAGTATGGCAGCACTGAGAAGGAATGTTCAAGATCAAGCAATTAAACCGCCAATTCCCGAAGACAGGAACTAGCATACGAACTGGGTTTCACGACAGCGCTAGCGCCTATTAGGACACACTAGGCTGAGGATAAGTGAGGAGAGCTGTGAAAAGCACTATATAGGTGTTATCGGAATCCTTCAGTCTAGGATCAGGATTGGGAAAACTCGATTAGACAGAGGCAATTGCCCTACAATGCTCAACTCCTACCAATGCATGGAAACTGGCATTTGAAAAACAAGTTCTGAAAATAGGGTTTGGTTTACGGCAAAAATATATAAATAGGAAATAAATATTATAATTAATGCTCCTCGACGATAGGGAGCAACATGAAACTTGCATTATTTGGAGCAAAATTGATCAAAGAAAACTTGACCTAACCCGAACAGGAATAACCACAGAGTTGGTTAAATGATGGTCCCATTACGCCAAGCGAAACACCTTGGTGACTGAACTATAGTAAATAACTAGTGTAATTGTAGAAATTTTATTTATGTGCATAGAGTTGCATTAAATAAATGCATTGCATGGAACCAACTAAATAGATAATAGTGTAGTACAAGCAATTATATTATATATACAGGTAGTTGCATACAGGCTGGTACATAATATAAAAGTATGGAAAAGTAAAATGGAACAAAGATTGTAGGACAAAACAATCTTTCATTACTTAAACTTTTATATACAAGAATCACGGGGGTCGCTCCCACACAAACACAACCCATTTGCAACAAAAAGAGAATACAAAAAGAATAACAAAGGAGCTATCGTGCCCATAAGCTTCAGGAATCCCATATTGGCAACACATGTTCTGAAGCATCCTCAAAGAAAGGATTGTCAACTCCTATTCTGGTGGGCCATCCAGATACCATATGCCGATATACTTCTTTAGAGATGGAGGCGGATTTTGCAAGGCTCGGTTGGAAAGACCATGCCTTGTAACTCGGCAATGATTGAACGTCTAGGCCTGAGAGGTACGTAAAGTGAAGCCTGAGTTATGGAGGGCTCGGCTTTAGGAGAGATGGATGTCCCAGTGCCGGTCTGGAAGCATAGGACTGAGGAGTCATTTTGTAACATCCCCTATCTAAGGGCTCAAAACTAAGCGCTACAGATGCTGCAGTCATTTATAGTATTAGCTTTCGACGACTAAATACGCCTATGTTAATGGTATCTTTAATATCAGAAGCACTTGAATATGAAACAAATCAAAGATTTCAAAACAGCTTCTTTCTTTATTAAATTTCAAAACAGATGTTCCATATTCTTAATACATAATCCCAAATACATTTCCAGGCACAAATAAAATATACTTATTAAGAAATACGCCAAGAGCGGTATATGAAGATATCCGCTTGAATGATCACAGTCATATAGTCATAATAGACTTAATTAATACAAACACAACGGAAATTCAACAAACATAAAACTGCAGCTTCTAAATAGCTATCTGTTTGCCTCCTACATGCCTCTGGTAGCCTTATTCGTCATCTTACTAAAACCTGAAAAAGACCTTAACCCCTCAACGTACTCAAATCAATTTTTAGCACCCGAGAGTTTAAGGGGAAAACATAAACTTCAGGTCAGACATAAAGCCGGGTGTGAATAATGATATACATCGCGATTAAATATGATAAGTGAGACCACACCGCTTAGCGGAACGAGTTTTCTCTCACTAACATCCTTTTTAAACATATCTTTGCAAAACCTTTTCCTGCAACCAAAACTAGTTAAACACTGTAAAACTTCATTATGTAAACATACATAAATTTGAGGTAATAAATGAACTATCTGTTCAACACATAAGTTTTGTTTGGAAAACTTTTAACCTTTGGCTGCCTCGGGCCTACGAGACAATATAATAAAATTAATCTAATGTCTGTTAGATACTCCACATCTGGACGGTCTGTCCTTAACTATCTGTTAAATACTTCTCTTCTAGACGGTCTGTCCCTAACTTAATAATCTCCTAGGTCCCCCTGATCCTAATGGTTTTTCGGGCTCACCAATAACCTATATGTATACAAACATATATTCCTTTCGGTGTGTAATCATAATTTTAGTCTACCTGTGACCAAGCCCTACACACTGAAATTTTGGACTGCAATTAGCTGGAGCCAATAGCTAATGTATAGGGCGCGAATACCAGTCCTATGTGGTATTAATATCTGAGTTATTTTCTTTTAGGGATCCCCTCCCATAATTTTCCTTGAAAATCTTTTACGAATGATTTAAAACCTTTAAATCAAACTAACACAAGGAAAATATATAATCCTTATGCTTTACTCAAAATCACACTACTATGTTAAATATATATATATATATATACACACACACACACACACACTTTACTCAAACCTTTGTTGATGAAAACATTTAAACATTTGAAAGTACCCCTCCTAAAGTTTTTTGAAAGCATCTCTTTTGAAACGAAGTAAAACCCTTTATTTATCTAGGCCAAAAGGCCAAAACCTCTCCATTCGAACCCATACTTTAACCCTTTCGAAACCATTGAAAATCTTCCTTTCGAAAGCATTAAAAACCTTAGACATCCCATCTTAAAACACTTTAAAACATTTCCTTAGAAACCTTGGAAAAATCTTTCGTTTCAACCTTTTCAAAACATTCAGAAAATAGGACCATTCGACCTTGTCAAAAACTACCTTTCGGCACCTTCGAAAGCTTGGCTTTCGACCCCTTCGAAACTATTCAAAAAATAGCACCTTTTGAAAGCATTAAACCTTTAAAACACAAACCTTTTGAAAGCTCTTTGGGCTCAATTTAAAAACATGCAAAAAATCCTCTTTTAAAACCTTTCGACATCTTCGGAAGTTTAGCCTTCGACCCCTTCGAAAGCTTTGCTTTCGATCCCTCCGAAAGCTTTAAAACCTTTCTTTTAAAATAATAGGCTCTAGCCTTTTTAATACTTTAAACACCTCTTTCGAAACCTTGGGTTATACTTCAATTATAATTAAAAAGGTAAAACGTCTAAGTCGAAAGCTTCCTTTCAAAAGCATGGGAGAAGCGACTGGGTTTTTAAATGACAAGTATACCTTTCGACCTTGTCGAAAGCATGACTTCGAAAGGTTGAAAGGCGGCAGCTAGGGGATTTCGACCCCTTCAAAAGCTTGTTAACCTTTTGACCTTGTCGAAAGCTTTAACCTTTGTTTTAAATATTTGACCTGGTCGAAAGCAACCAAGTCGAAAACTCATTTTCGAAAGCAAAGCAGGCGTTACTTCTGGCTTATAAAACAAACATACTCCAACCTCTTCGGCAACTAAGGTTTCAACCAAGTACCCTTCGACCTTGTCCAAAACATTACATACCAAGTAACTTGATACCATATGCATTGGTTTCAACCTTGTTGAAAGCATGCTTTCGACCTTGTCGAAAGGTCTGGGTCGAAAGCTTTAATGTCGCAAATGGCTGAAACATGCTAAAAGTATGATTTTCTTGTTTTTAACTTAAAAGAGATAAATTTTCAACTAGCCTGCCTTTGTTTGTCAAATTATTATTGGTTAATAAATATTTTTTTGAAAAGTGCTGCCAATAATTTCAGAAATAAACAATGATTTTATTATATAGAACGCCCATTCTCCTTAATTAAATATATAAAACATTTAAGTCCCATACCTTAAATTGTTTTATATATTCATCAAAACACTTAGGAAAAATCTGGAAAAATTCCAAAAAAATCTATTTTAATATGCTTTCCAACATATAAAAATCTCAAGCCCAAATAATTATTATTTTAACCGTAATTAATTTATAACCCAATAAATCATTTTCTTCACAAGAAAATTAATATAAAATCCGCATTAGTTCAGAAAATTTTGAAAATTGAAACCATCTCTAAAATATCATTTCTGACCTATATTTAAATTTTCATGGCATTTGAATGTCATTTAATAGGGTTTTCATATCAAACATATCATAAAAACTAATATGAACATGTATAATTCACCAACAAGCATATATATAAATTTAATCATCCAAAACATGGCATAAACTTGCAAAATCATTTCGGATATAACTTAAAATCGAAAACCATAAGGAAATGGGATGTAGTAATCATTCACATTAACTTTGAGATTAAAAGATGTGAGATTTGATGTTGAATAAGTTGATTAACTTCTTTCTCTTGAATCCTAGCTTTATCTTCTCTTGAGAATGGAAATGGTGACCGACCTTGATATATTTTAGTTTGATAAAATTAAATGAACGTGAGTTTCATTTCCTAAGGGTTTAGGGTATAAGTCTCTCCTATTTCCCATTTTTCCCTTCTTTATTTCCTAACACATTAGTTTATGTTGTTTCATTTTGATTTCCATTTAACATGGCACGGCTACCCTTAGTTAAATCAAATCTCAACCTATTAATCTTCACATTATTTTATTTAATTTAACTAATTAAATATCCTAAATAATGTTATAAAATATCGGGTATTACAGACTCCCCTCCTTAAAGAATTTCATCCTCGAAATTACGGTAAGGTACACAACAAAACAATCAAAGGTAAAACATACCATCAAAACAAATCTGGATAAGAGTCTCTAATCCTGCTCTCAGTCTACCAAGTACAGTCTCTAGCATCGTCACTCCACTGGTGAAATGACCCTATTTATTTTACCTAATTTTTACTAGGATTTTTTTTAGAGTCATTAATAAATTTCCTAGAGTCATTTAGCCTTTCTATTAAATTATCCAGGATCCTAATTTTTCCACTAATATATTTATATCAGTTCATTAATAAATATTCACACACATATGAAGATGTATGTGACCCTCTTGCTTGGATCAGAGTGTTGGTAAGCAAGAGTGCATCCTGATTGAATTTGAGTTTCTAATCAACCAGTACATAGCTCATTTTCCTTGGTTTTGATATTTGGGTCATGGGAGTGAATCCCATAATCATATATAATTTATACCTAGTAATTTTGATCATTCTTATGGTGATTATCTGTTAGTTTGACTTAGCAAAGTGATCTCAGATTATATAGCAAGTCATCATAGTTTTAATCTAATTGTTTGATATTTGATCAAAAGCCATAAAGAAAATGATATACACATGATTCATTTTCAACATGAGTGATTTTATCACAAATTCCTTTACTTATAACCAAGCCAGTTGAGTGATTCATTCACAATTTATATAGTTGTGTTTCTCTGAATCAAATCCATTCCCTAATCCCTGAGTTACCTCAGCTTGCATCCTAATTTAAAGGTTGCTTTACTGGATTTAGAAAATCCAGATTTTATGGTCATTTAACAAAAGTAGTATTTAAGTAATATGTGTGCATATCAGATGTATTGTGCTCTCTGGACTAAGAAAGCTACTCAAAATAAAAGTGAATTGCTCAAGTATTTGAAAATGTCTTTGTACATGCATTTGCAAAGAAAGCTTCAGATTTTACAAAGTGCATTTTCTTCCATTAAACCCAAAAACTCTGGTCATCTTGATCAACCCAAACCTCACTCCTTTTAAGGTGGGTTAACCTTATGACTAGGTCATCAAAACATTAGTGCCTGGCTATTGCAATGTAAATTCAGATACAAGATACTTGAAAAATCCCTTAAAACATGTACACATCTTTATACAATGCACAAAAATATATATATTGTTTCTTTTATCAAAACACTTCTGTATATAGTCACAAAATTCTTGAAATATTACTTATAGCTAAACTCAGATTTTTAACCTCAAAACTTAAAGCTTTTAAGTGACTCAAGATTGACTAATACACAATATATATATATGTATCCATTTCTCAAATATAGGCATATATCATCTACAGATTTCTACCATAATACTCAAAGATATTTTCTTGCATAAGATTCAACTAAGTCTTTGGTTTTTCCCAACCTTAATTCATTACCTGATTCAATTGAAACAACTAAATAAAATCCAAATATTCAAGATCATTACATAACAACAAAAGAAGAATTATAAAACTTCCAAGATTACATGCAAATAGTTCATTCTAAGCTCTTATTTAATTCTAATTTAGCATGCTTATCCAATCATTCTCATTAGCCATAGCAGCTTCCTATTTAGAACCAGCATTCCCTGAAAGAGCATTAGAGGCTGTCCCATTTCAAATGAGACACCCCAGATACCATAAGCAAACAAGGGTCAGATACAAGATCTGGTATGAGCAATATAAAAAATTCCATGATATTAAGTAGATAAGTGAGACATAAGCATTTTGTATAGGTTGGCATAACTTCTTTAATCAATTAGCCTGACTTGTTTCTGATATATTGTGCATATATGATCAGTATTAAAACTAATTATGTACACACTTTCAACTATGCAAACATACATGTCAAGTAGAGATACTCAGGAACTATCATAGCTCCAATCCAACCAACCTAGGAATAACTCAAGTTCCTACTTCATCAATTTAGGGTTGCATTTACTAAATTAATTCCTAGCCTCATCTGCCATAAAGGAATCACGGGGACACATTGCAATAAAATAATTCACAATATTGCACAAAGATCTCAGGGCTTAAACAAACCATGTGCCAACTTGCATACTTTAAATATAACAAGCATTCCAGCAGTCTTCTTGGCTCACAATCCTTAGTTTATTTACTAAGTGTTCATGTTTGATCCTATCATGAGATAGCTAGGTGATTAAATCACAGTGTACATGAAACATTACATAAAACTTGCAAGCATACTTCAAAGGCAAGTTAATATTCATATCCAGGGGAAATCATATTTTCAAATATTCTGGCTTAAAGAAAATACAAGAATATTTACAACTGTGAATAGAGACTAGGCATGTGGGTTATTATTGTTTCATAAGCAACCATGTTTGAACTAAATTCAAGATCTAGCTTAAACAAGATTTCTAGCTCATGGGTTTTCTATTTGATCAAGGGTTCAACACTTTTGGATATTTCCATTGCACCCATGAATCTTTCATTTGAGCCTCAGCACTTACACAAGTGTAATGCAACTCATATACATATTTTGATTTCTATATTTTCCATGCCATGTCTAAACCAGTTACAAGTATTCTCTATTTACTTTCATGATTTCATAATTTAACATTTCTGGGTGTAACCAAACAGAGCAAAATACTCAACCATCAAAGCAATCAAAAGCATTCATAAACACCCATTAAAGCATCCATTAAAACCATAGTAATAAAATCAGAAATATGTAGAAAAATAACATAAACTTGGCTGCCTCATAACATGACTTAATGCCATGGGTTTAGTGAGATTACTCACTGAAAAATGCTCCTCTTGCTTAATCCAGAAAAGAAACCCTTTGAAACTTTGCCTTTCTTCTTGCAAATATTTTTCTTCTTTGTTTTCTTAAATGTCTTGGGTAGATGATTTTTCTGGTTTAAACTTGGATTTATAAGAGAGGTTTTTCTAGGGTTTTACAAATGTAAAATCTCATTCTTACCCTGGCCAGTGCTCATGCATTTTGCATTTCTCATTTGCTTATTCTCACCCTTAGTACCCCAGCCATGTAATGCTTATTCCCCTTTTTCTTTTCCAGAATATCTATTTTGTTCTCTTTCTAAATCATGACAATTGTGTGACATTGTCACTTGTTTATTTTCTAAAAATCCTCCTTTCTATTTTCTGCCTAAAGCAATTGTTTTGCTTGCAATATGTCTTTTGATATTTTAATGTTATGCTTTCCCTTGCTTATTTCTTTTTAATACTTTCAGTACTTATAGAAATGTACATATGCATACATATCTTATCTAGGCTTACTTAACTCCTCCTTAGTTTCAGAAAGACATACACATATATGTGCATACATGTTTCAAATCCTTATCTAATTTATCCTGGGTTTAAATTAAGTAAAATCTGTTTACTGGTTCAAACAAAACTTGCTTTATCTTATTTTCTAAAATAATCCATATAAATCCAGAAATCAAATATCCATGTCTGGTTTGATAATTTTCATTACAAAATCATGTTTGTAAGGCTTTTCCAGTTCTTGTTTTAATTTCAGGAAATTTGGAGTTCTTCCTTGTGCCATATCAATGTGCACGTGCACACATGCACACACACTTGCACACAATTAATTCCATACATTCCTATACAAATAAATTCATATATTTTCAAAATTCAACCAAAATAAGGTTTCATGAATTTCTGGGGCATTACAACTGGACCTTTACTAATTTAACAGTCTTGTTTCTCAGCTTCTTCTCATCTCTCTCGACTATCCGAATCGGCTTTCTAACAATGGTCAAATCCGGCTCTACTACTAATTCTTCTAACAATGTAGGTGCTATAGTATTCTCCGGGTCTCTAACACATTTTCTAAGATGAGAAATATGGAAAACATCATGGACTCCTGCCAAAATTATTCGGTAACTCCACTCTATAAGCGAGCTTCCCGATCCTCTTAGCAATACGGAAAGGTCCAACGAATCTAGTTCCTAACTTTCCTGATTTCCCGAATCTAATCATACCTTTCATTGGTGAAACCTTAATAAACACATAGTCTCCAACAGAGAATTCCAAGTCTTTCCTTCTTCTATCTGCATAAATTTTCTACCTAGACAGAGCTTCCTTCATTCTAGCTCAGATCAACTCAATCTTCTCTGCGGCTTCTTTCACCAAATCCAGACCAAGAACCAATCTATCCTCGGTCTCTAACCAACATACTGGAGATTTGCATGGTCTTCCATACAAAGCTTCGAACGGTGTCATCCCAATACTAGTCTGGTAACTATTGTATGAGAACTCGACTAAATGGAGATGGTCTTCCCATGATCCCCCAAAGTTCAATACACAAGCTCTTAACAAATCCTCCAAGACTTTGTTAACTCTTTCCGTTTGCCCATCAGTCTGTGGATGGTAAATGGTACTCATGTTGAACTTGGTTCCTAAAGCTTCCCGTAGACTCCTCCAGAACTCACTAGTAAACAAAGAATCTCTATCACTGATAATACAACTAGGAATCCCGTGTAGTCTAACCACATTCTTCATAAATAACTTTGCCAAAACAGGTGCCGTCCTAGTTGACTTTATAGAAATGAAATGGGCACTCTTGGTTAATATATCCACTATAACCCATATACTTTCATTTTTTTTACTAGATCTTGGCAACCCATCAATAAAATCTATAGAGATAGAATCCCACTTCCACATCGGAACATCCAACGGTTGAAGCAAACCACTTGGCTTCTTATGTTCAGCCTTTGCCTGCTGGCAATTCAAGCACTGCTTAATACATAAACCAATGTCGTGTTTCATACCTTCTCATAAGAAACTTCTCTTCATATCTTGATACATCTTCGTTCCTCCTGGATGGATAGTGAACTTCGAAGGATGGCACTCGTCCAAAACCTATTTCCTCATGTTTCCTACATTCGGAACACACAACCTTTCCTTCTTTCTCAACCACCCATTCTGGTCAAGACTAAAATCTTTTAAGTCATCGCTCTCTGTTCTTTCCCTTAGCCTTCTAATCTGTTTAGCCAAGACTGGATCCTCTTTATGTTTAGAAGCTATCTTCTAAATCATTTCCGGTCGAACTTCTAAACAAGACAATACAACACTTCCTGCATTAGAACCTGTCTCGGATCTATACTGCACTCTACATATTGCAACACTTCCAAATCTTTCCACTCAGCAATAATAGCCAATACTGCATTCTGATGTTTCCTGCTAAGTGCATCCGCTACCTTGTTTCCTTTTCCTGGTGTGTACTCAATTCCAAAATCATAAGCAGCAATAAACTCCAACCATCTCTGCTGTCTCATGTTCAGCTCCTTCTGAGAGAATAAATACTTCAGTGACTTATGATCCGTATAAAGCTCGAATCGTTCTCCCAAAAGATAATGCCTCTACACCTTCAAAGCAAATATAACGGCAGCTAACTCCAAGTCATGCGTTGGATACCTAACTTCATGCGGTCTGAGCTGTTTGGAAGCATAAGCAATCACTTTACCTCTTTGCATCAATACCGCTCCCAATCCTGTTCCACACGCATCAGTATAGACAACTAAATCCTGATTCCCCTCCGGAACCACCAACACCGGCGCATGGGTAAATAAGTGTTTCAAGCTCTAGAATGCTTCCTCACACTTATCAGTCCATACAAACTTCACATCTTTTCGCGTAAGCTTAGTCATTGGTGCAGCTATCCGTGAAAAATCCTTTATAAATCTTCGGTAATACCCAGGCAATCCAAGAAATATCTTTATCTCAGTCACCATCTCGGGTCTCTTCCAATTATTCACCACCTCGATCTTAGTTGGATCTACAGACAACCCTTTTTCTGAGACTACATGACCAAGGAACTTCACTTCCTTCTTCCAAAAAAGACACTTTGAAAACTTAGCCTTCAACTGATGCTCCCTCAACATCTCAAGCACAACTCTAATATGAACTTCATGCTCCCTCTCATCCTTAGAGTATATCAGAATATCATCTATGCAGACTAATACAAATCTATCCAAGTGCTCTCGGAAGATTCGGTTCATCAAATCCACAAAGAATGCCAGCGAATTAGTTAGTCCGAACGGCATAACTAACCATTCATACGATCCATACCTCGTCCTAAATGCCGTCAAAGGAATACTATCCTCTGCCACTCTAACCTGATGAAACCTCGTTGCTAAATCCAGCTGAGAGAATACCTTGGCTCCACTTAACTGATCGAACAAATCGTCAATTCTTGGCAATGGATATCGATTCTTTATCGTCTACTCCCTCAACTTATGATAATCGATACATAGCCTCAACGATCCGTCCGGCTTCTTGGCAAACACTGCAGCAGCATCCCAAGGTGAACTACTCGATCGAATAAAACTCTTGCCTTCCAAATCCACCACCTACACCTTCAACTCTTTCATCTCCGTAGGTGTCATCATGCTTGGCGGCCTACTCACCGGTTCTGCTCCAAGCACCAAATCAATCTGAAACTCAATGGCTCGTTTCGGTAGCAGTCCAACTATCGGCTCAAATACATCAGCAAGTTCTCTAACCACAAAGACTTGATGCAACTCATCCTCCATCTCCATGATACCCAATAAAGCATTCACCTCACAACTAGGGTTTTCTATGGTATAAACTATTTGATCACTACAATTCGGATGTCTCAGTGATATCTTTCTATCATGACAAAATATCCTAGCATCATATTTACTTAACCAATCCATCCCAAGGATAATCCCAAACCCCACAAAATCAAATACATGCAAACAATAATCAAAAGTATGACTTAGCAAATCAAACTGGTCATACCTCATCCCAAGTGTCGCATACCCTCCTATCGGATTTTCAACCCTTAAGGAAGTAACTATGAGGGTTCTAGGTTAAGCTTATCTATCAAACATCGAGAAAAAAGAATGCAATGCACCAGTATCAAATAGAGCGCTAACAGACATACAGTGAATCTGTAGCGAGCCCCCCAGAACAGCTTTCCCTTTCTCCTGCACAACTGGTCTTGAAGTTGCTAGCTCCAATGCATACATCTATCCCTTTCCTTCTCTAGTAGGCTCTTTGCATTGGTTCTTATAATGGCCGATCTGATCATAATTAAAGCATCAGATATTCTTCTTTCCAACTTCTTCTTTCCCTTTTCCTTTTTTGGTCCGACACTCATGAGCATAGTGTCCTTTCTTATCACGTTTATTACAAACCACCTCTGATTTTCCCTTCTTCTGTGCTCCTCCCTTCTGAGCATTCTTCTTATGGAAAAACTTTCTTTTCTGGCCTTGGCCCACCAGGACTTCCTTCTCTTTCTTCTTCTCCAAACAAGCTAACGCCTCTTCTTGCCTTAGCGCCATTTTTACCACTACATCACACGGATCCCTTATGTGCGGTAAGGTAGCTCTTGCCAAACTCCGGCTTCAAACCTCTTATAAACTTCTCGTTCCTCTTTATCACCGTATCAACACCAGCTACAATAGTATTCCACCAGAATAGAGCAGCTCCCTGAAGCTGTCTTGAAGCTATTCTCCTTTTCTACTCGTCATTCAATCCTAAGTCAGTGAAAATCTCACACAGTGCAACGGCCAGTTTTCTACCTCAATCGCATCTTCAGTTCGAATGAACGGCTTCCCTCCAAGCCTAATATAGTCTCTACTCAGATTAGCATAGTGGTTGACTATCGGAGCTTCCTAATATCATTTCCGACAACTCTAGCTGCAATTCCAACTTGCATCATGTTTACGAAAAACTGATACATGGCTCCCATATCCACTTGGGGAACCCCAGCACCAGCATTTCAGCTTGAGCCTGACCTGGACCTCTCCTAGCATTTGGTCGGGCATTTCCATTAGTGGTGGTGCTCTCTCCTCCTAGATTAACTCTGCCTCTTCTTCCTTCTATATCTGTATTCAAGCTTCGTGAGATACATATGAATATCCTAACTAAGATAGGAGTCTAGAGATATAGCCTATACTTATATATAACAAATTCAAGTACATTACATAGCGTTATCCCATACCCCGATCTTAACTCTAATTACTAAGGATATGCTTTCAAAAATCATTTTTAGTTAAAGTATTTCATAAACCATGCTCTGATACCAAGCTGTAACATCCCATATCTAGAGGCCCAAAACTAAGGGCTACAAATGATGTAGTCATCTATAGTATTAGCTTCCGACGACTAAATATGGCTATGTTAATGGTATCTTTAATATCAGAAGCACTAGAATATGAAACAAATCACAGATTTCAAAATAGCTTCTTTCTTCATTAAATTTCAAAACAGATGTTCCATATTCTTAATATATAATCCCAAATACATTCCTAGGCACAGATAAAATATACTTATTGCAAAATACGCCAAGAGTGGTATATGAAGATACCCCCTTGGATGATAAGAGTCATATAGTCATAATAGACTTAATACAAACACGGCAGAAATACAACAAACATAAAACTGCAACTCCTAAATAGCTATTTTTTGCCTTCTACATGCCTCCGGTAGGCTTATTCGTCATCTAACTAAAACCTGAAATAGACCTTAACCCCTCAGCCTACTCAAATCAATTTTGAGCACCCGAGAGTTTAAAGGGAAAACATAAACTTCGAGTCAAACATAAAGCCTGATGTGAATAATACTATACATCCTGGTTAAATATGTTAAGTGAGACCACTCCGCTTAGCGGAACGAGTTTCCTCTCACTAAAATCCTTTTAAAACATATCTTTGCAAAACCTTTTCCTGCAACCAAAACTGGTTAAACACTGTAAAACATCATTATGTAAACATACATAAATATCAAGTAATAAATGAACTATCTGTTCAACACATAAGTTTTGTTTGGCTAACTTTTAACCTTTGGCTGACTCGAGCCTACCAGACAATATAACAAAACTAATCTAACGTCTGTTAGATACTCCTCATCTGGACGGTATGTCCTTAACTATCTGTTAAATACTTCTCTTCTAGACGGTCTGTCCCTAACTTAATCATCTTCTAGGTCTCCCTGATCCTAATGGTTTTTAAGGCTCACCAATAACCTATCTGTATACAAACATATATTCCTTTCGGTGTGCAATCATAATTTTAGTCTACCTATGACCAAGCCCTACACACTGGAATTTTGGACAACAATTAGCTAGGGCCAATAGATAATGTATAGGGCACGACCCTATACCAGTCCCATCTGGTATTCTAATATCTAAGTCATTTTCACTTAGGGATCCCCTCCCATAATTTTCCTTGAAAATTTTTTCAATATGATTTTAAACCTTTAAATCAAACTAACACAAGGAAAATATATAATCCTTATGCTAAATATATATATATATATATACACACACACACACTCTTTACTCAAACCTTTGTGGATGAAAACATTTAAACATTTGAAAGTACCCCTTTCAGTTCCATTGAAAGTACCCCTTCTAAATCCTTTTGAAAGCATTTCTTCCGAAACCAAGTAAAACCCTTTATTTATCTAGGCCAAAACCTTTCCTTTTGAACCCATACTTCAACCCTTTTGAAACCATTGAAAATCTTCCTTTCGAAAGCATTAAAAACCGTAGACATCCCATCATAAAACATTTTAAAACATTGCCTTAGAAAACCTTGGAAAAACCTTCCATTTCAACCTTTTCAAAACCATTCAGAAAATAGGGCCTTTCGACCCTGTCGAAAACTACCTTTCGACCCCTTTGAAAGCTACCTTTCGAATCCATCGAAAACTTTGCTTTCGACCCCTTCGAAACCATTCAGAAAATAGTACCTTTCGATGGCATCAAACCTTTAAACATAAACTTTTCGAAAGCTCTTTGGGCTCAATTTAAAAACATATGGAAAATTCTCTTTTAAACCTTTCGACCTCTTCGGAAGCTTAGCCTTCGATCCCTTCGAAAGCTTAAAAACCTTTCTTTTAAAATAATAGGCACCGGCCTTTTTAATACTTTAAAAAACCACTTTCCAAACCTTGGTTTGTACTTCAATTACAATTAAAAGGGTAAAACATCTAACTCGAAAGCTTCCTTTCGAAATCATAGGAGAAGCGGCAGTGTTTTAAAAGACAAGTATACCTTTCGACCTTGTCGAAAGCATGACTTCGAAAGGTTGAAAGGCGGCAGCTAAGGGATTTCGACCCCTTCGAAAGCTTGTTTACCTTTCGACCTTGTCGAAAGCTTTAAACCTTTGTTTTAAATATTTGACCTGGTCAAAAGCAACCAAGTCGATAACTACTTTCCGAAAGCAAAGCAGGCGTTACTTCTGGCTTATAAAACAAACATACTCCAACCTCTTAGGCAACTAAGTTTCAACCAAGTACCCTTCGACCTTGTCCAATACATTATGTACCAAGTAGCTTGATACCATATGCATTGGTTTTAACCTTGTCAAAAGGTCTGGGTCGAAAGCTTTAATGCCGCAAATGGCTGAAACATACTAAAAGTATGATTTTCTTGTTTTTAACTTAAAAGAGATAACTTTTCAAATAACCTGCCTTTGTTTGTCAAATTCTTATTGGTTAATAAATATTTATTAGAAAAGTGCTGTTGATAATTTCAGAAATAAACAATGATTTTATTTTATAAAACGCCCCTTCTCCTTAATTAAATATATATAACATTTAAGTCCCATACCTTAAATTATTTTATATATTCATCAAAACACTTAGGAAAAATCTGGAAAAATTCCAGAAAATCTATTTTAATATGCTTTCCAACATAAACAAATTTCAAGCCCAAATAATTATTATCTTAATCGTAATTAATTTATAACCCAATAAATCATTTTCTTCACTAGAAAATTAATATAAAATCCACATTAATTTAGAAAATTATGAAAATTGAAACCCATCTCTAAAATATCATTTCTGACCTATATTTTAATTTTCAAGGTATTTGGATTTCATTTAGTAGGGTTTTCATATCAAACATATCATAAAAACTAATATGAACATGTATAATTCACCAACAAGCATATATATAAATTTAATCATCCAAAACATGACATAAACTAGCAAAATCATTTCGGATATAACTTAAAACCATAAGAAAATGGGATGTAGTAATCATTCACCATAGCTTTGAGATTAAAAGATGTGAGATAACTTAAAACCAAAAACCATAAGAAAATGGGATGTAGTAATCATTCACCATAGCTTTGTCCAATACATTATGTACCAAGTAGCTTGATACCATATGCATTGATTTTGACCTTGTCAAAAGGTCTGGGTCGAAAGCTTTAATGCCGCAAATGGCTGAAACATACTAAAAGTATGATTTTCTTGTTTTTAACTTAAAAGAGATAACTTTTCAACTAACCTGCCTTTGTTTGTCAAATTCTTATTGGTTAATAAATATTTTTTAGAAAAGTGCTGTTGATAATTTCAGAAATAAACAATGATTTTATTTTATAAAACGCCCCTTCTCCTTAATTAAATATATATAACATTTAAGTCCCATACCTTAAATTGTTTTATATATTCATCAAAACACTTAGGAAAAATCTGGAAAAATTCCAGAAAATCTATTTTAATATGCTTTCCTACATAAACAAATTTCAAGCCCAAATAATTATTATCTTAATCGTAATTAATTTATAACCCAATAAATCATTTTCTTCACTAGAAAATTAATATAAAATCCACATTAATTTAGAAAATTATGAAAATTGAAACCCATCTCTATAATATCATTTCTGACCTATATTTTAATTTTCAAGGTATTTGGATGTCATTTAGTAGGGTTTTCATATCAAACATATCATAAAAACTAATATGAACATGTATAATTCACCAACAAGCATATATATAAATTTAATCATCCAAAACATGACATAAACTTGCAAAATCATTTCGGATATAACTTAAAACATGTCAGCATCTTCATATGTTGGACGTGACATATTATCTATGTTCTATTATATTTTACCCCTGCTCGGGCATAATTTAGGATATTGAAAGGTTGAGAATGTAAAAATGATTATACAAGACATATGTTTTTTGCTCTATTTACTGAAAACTATTCATAAAAAATACTAATCTCATTCTATCCCCAAAAGATAATTCCAATGCGACTATAACACATTGGTGTTCTATCTTGGGTTTTGTAGTGAGGCATGTTACATATCAAATGTACATGGTAAAATTAGCAAACATGTACAAATGGTTGATATTTCTAATAAGAGTAGCTTATGGGGTTTGCAATACCCAGAAGGGTATTTTCATCTCTAAACTAAAAATGATCAAATAAATGTTCACATCTAATTATATATAATGGAACATTCTACTAAGGGATAAAATATATCATATTCAATTTCCTTAACCATATATTAATTTATACCCAAATTTCTTATCATTTTATATGATAATTTCTAACTTCTTTAAATGGATAAACAACTCATACCAAAATGTTCTAAATTTCATAAAGTTCCTTGTGACGCGAACCCCGTCTCAAACGGTTAAAGTGTGCATGATATATTGTACTCATAATTTTAATGGTTAATCTTAATTTATAAATTCAGATCTAAATAAATGTACCTAACATGTGCAAACAATAAAGTTTTAAGTGCTTAACAAAAATTTTCCATCATCATTTTCTTGCTTAAACTTCCTACCGAACTCAATATTAACTTCTCTCCATATAGCTTCAACCTCTAACATGGATAACTACTTTGATTATTACCATTGCACTTACGTCGTCGAGATGGCCAACCTGATGCCCACTACTTGGCCTCCGAAGGTCTTTCATCTCAGTCAACATGCAACTAACACTATTGACCACTAAATGCCACCACCATGAAATTAAACCATGAGAATGTGATTATTAACTTCCTCTTGCTTGGCCAAACACTTCCCACACCACCATGGCGAACTCGATGCTCCTCCATGGTGACCCAAAATCCAACTCTATGTCGAATTTACCTCACTATAGTTGCCAAATCATACCATGTGACTTTGTGCAACCATCGCTAAAATACTAAGCACACCAAGATGCAGGGTCGATATAGAGGGAAGCCCACCAAACCCATGGGCCGGGGCAACCCTCTGAGCCTATGGCATTATTAAGAAAAACTGTTTTTGGTATTTATATATAATAGTCTTTTAGTAATATTTTGGAAAACAAGAGCTTTAGTGTAGTTGGTGGATGATGGAATGTGCACCAATGTTAATCCAGGTTCAAATCCTGGAAGGAGCAATATTTTTCGTTTTGCAAATTCTCATTTCAAAATGAGGATTTTTTTTATCTTAGGCTAAGGCATCAGAATATATGGGTCGGCCCTACCACGATGCATGGACCAAACATCTCCACTTTGCTTATGATGCACTTCCACCTCAATCTACTCTTCATCCTACCTACTTTGACTATGAAATTACACCTTTAAGCTTCGCTTTTCATCAAGCGGCCATCACCATAATGACATGCACCTCTAACTAAACTTGATGGTGCTGTCCTCTTCGACTTTAGTGGTACATTCCTTAACCCTTAAAAATGGCTTAGCATTACTACTCTACCATTCTCATCCATCTCCCAAGGCATAATCCCCTTCCACCAAGGCTACTGCGCTCTACATTTGAAGGTGCATACATTGGTGTGTTCCACCTTTGCTCCTTTGTCCTTCTCTTAACCTAAAAGGTCACCACCATCTGCAACTATATCTCCCACAATGGCCATGTTTCTAGCTAATTCTACCAATTATGATAGATAACCCTAGCCCGAGTGTGTTTGTTATCATTTTGTGGTTTACCATCATAGTCACCTCCATTATGTAGAAGATTTCTTTCCCAAGGTGGCGATAACGTACCGTATTCCCTTGATCAGTCGGCATACCACCAGGAGCCTCCGCCCATCGATGCAAGGTTGTTCTCGCAATGGGTGGAAGCCTGCCTCAGGGATGAAATGATCCGGTTTCACAAACAGATCAATCGAATATAGGCCCACGGTGTTGGTGGCGGTGGCCTGACCAACGACGAGGATGGAGAACCATTCTCTGCAGAAATCCTTGGAACCCACCTTTTAAGACACTACATGCTACCACAAATAGACAAACGTGAAGGGTGTACGGACCCATCGGATCACCTTGCCCCTTTTAACTCAATCAGATGAGCCGAGAAGCTAACCGGTAATGCAAATTTTTTGCTATTCCCGTCTACACTCGTCAGGCCGGCATCTCGTTGGTTCTTACACTTAGCTACCGGAAGCATCCGCACTTGGGCACAACTATGCTCGGAATTCAAAATTAGATTTTTTGCATCAAGAACTCATGTCATGATGGCCAGCGAGCTTGGGGGTATTAGGTAGGGTTTGTCGAAAAAATTTCAGGTCTATTTCAACCAATTCAATTGGGAATCAACCCGAGCCCACAGAGCCGACAAGAACGGTCTAACAGTCGCCCTGTGATCAGGCATGCGATACAAATCCCGGATGTGGAAAGAACTCCAGAAGAAATCGACCTTGTCTCTTGCTGATTTCTATCAGTGTGCAACTGGATTCATGAGGATGGAAGATGCAGATTTGTCAAATAGCGATAACAAGGGACGAAACCCCTTCAAATTTCGCCTGAAAGGAAACCATGACTGAAGAGAATGGAATTGGAAAAATCATGCAAAGAGAAACCATGACGACGGCTCGAGGTATCGGGCTTGATATGCTAACTATACTCCCCTAAAGAGAGATACAGAAACCGTCATTCTTGCAACCAGAAATCAAGCGCCCTTCCGTAGGACACAGAATGTCTGGATGAGGGAACCACCCCATAGCGGCATTCGATATTGTCTCTTTCTTTAAATCAACAGACATTCTACTAACAGTTGCCATGTTCTAAAGGACGAAATCGAGAGACGGATTAGGGAAGGATCGCTTGTGGAATGTGTTATACAATAAGTAGATCAGAGGATGGCCTATGAAAACTATCCGATTCAGCCTTCCCCACAATCAGCTGGCGGCGTAGAGGGCTGTGGAAATGACCGACATTCTTACCATATGCGGGGGCCACACATAGCAGATAGTAGCCAGAGGGCGCTCACCTGATATCAAAGAGAAGTCGACACCTCCAACCGAGTATATTCATTGGAACGATGGGCCATTAAGGCTCCAAGAACGGAAGAGGAAGATCCTCCAATCACCTTCACAGCTCAGGATCGAGGGCGATGGTGTACACCCACCATGACCTAATGCTTATAACCGTGTCGATTGCTGGCACCAACATCCACCGGGCTTTCATTGATGGGGGAAGCTTCGTTAACGTCATGTTCAAAGAAGCCTATGACGCGCTTAAGCTACCGACCACCCATCTCGCCCCTTGTATATTGCCCATTTATGGGCTTGGCGGAGTTGGGATAATTCACATAGGGGTAGCAATGCTCATGACTACCTTCTGTATGAAACCCACCACAACAAAGGTTCAAGCCAGTTATATGATCCTAGACTGCCCATCTGCTTACAACTTACTCATCGGACGACCGACCCTGATCGAATTGGATGTTATCGTGTCGTACAGCTGCCTGATGATGAAATTCCCAACACCAAATAGGATTGGCGAGGTTAAGGGAGACCAACAGAAAGCGAGGCAATGCTATAGGACTTCCCTCCATCGAGCAGAGATGGGTGTCCTAATGATTCAAAAGGAACCCACCACTGATGTCAATATCCCACTGGAACCAGAGAAAGTAACTCCTTTAATACAACCCCAGGGATGTGTGACCAAGTCATCAACATGGTAGGCGGTCCCCGGTCCACTGAAGAAACTGAGGCTTTGGGGCCGGTATCCCTTGCGTCCCCTTAAAGGAAATGGGAACTCATCTCTAGTTGGAACGAGCAGGTGGCTCTTCGGTTGCTACCTGTGCCGACCGACAACACTCTAAAGGGAAAATCCATCAAGGGCCGGCATGCTGAAGCCAGCACAGCACAAAAATGTCTCTCTATCCCGGTCGAAGAAATAATGGAATGCCTGATCTATGCTTTGGATCAGTGTGAGGTAGAGACAAACACAAGTATTGTAGACGACCTGCTAGCTCCACGAATGAGGGACCAGGCGCCCAATATGGGCCCCACGACCCCCTAGAATACAAATACGTCGATGAAAGAGATCCCACCAAAGTCGTCCAGATTGGGACTGAACTTAGTCCGAGGGTCGGGGATGATTTGATAGAATTTCTCAGACAAAACAAAGATGTCTCCGCTTAGGGGCACGTCGATATGACCAGCATCGATCCTCGCATAATTTGCTATGCTCTAAAAATTGACTCGAAAGCACACCCCATCCAATAGAAGCGAAGACCCTTAAACCCTGAAAGATATAAGGCATTAAAGGAAGAAGTTGAGAAGCTGCTCACTAATGGCTTCATAAGGGAGGCGCACTACCTAGTTTGGGTCGCGAATCCAGTCTTAGTCTGTAAACCAAACGGTTCACGGAGGACATGCATTTACTTTTCAGATCTCAATAAAGAGTGTCTAAAGGACAGCTTTCCTCTGCCCCGCATCGACCAACTCATGGACGAACTAGCGGGCACAAACTCCTCACTTTCATGGATGCCTATTCAGGCTATAACCGGATCGCTATGCATGGACCTGATCAAGAACACACCTTTTTCATCACCAACACAGGCTGTATTGTTACCGGGTCATGCCTTTTGGTTTGAGTAATGCGGAGGCAACCTACCAGCATTTAGTCAACCGGATGTTTTCAAAACAACTGGGTCGTTCGATGGAAGTGTACATCGATGACATGCCGGTAAAATAGGCGAGAGCCGATAGCCATGTACCTAACCTCGCTATAACTTTCTACATCCTAAGAAAGTACAATATGAACTAAATCCCAAGAAGTGCTTATTTGCGGTCCGATCTGATCGACTCTGGAGGTATGTTGTGAGCATTAAAGGAATCGAGGCTAACCCGGACAAGGTTTGGGCTATTTAAGATATGCATGTTCCCAAAATGGTGACGCAGGTACAGAGCCTCAATGGGATGGTGGTCGCTCTAGGCCATTTTGTTTCAAAGTCCGTGGATCGGTGCCTGCCCTTCTTCGACCTCATCAAGAAGGGGAAGACCTTCGCTTGAGACGACGAATGCACCAAAGCCTTCAAAGACTTGAAGCATCACTTGGCCACCCTTCCAGTTCTGTCAAAAACTGTTGATGGGAAAGATCTTTTCCTATACTAGCAGTCACCAACCATGCAATCGGTACCGCACTCGTCAGCAAAGAGGAAAAGATGCAACGGCCAGTTTACTATGTAAGCAAGCAATTGACCAGACCTGAGGTAATGTACACAATGACCAAAAAATTATTCTTCTACCACATGACGGTAGCCCAGAAATTGCGATCGTACCTCCAAGCTCACCGTATCAAAGTTCTAACCAACCAACCACTTTGACAGATCCTAAGTCTCCCCAATACAGCAGGGAGGCTCCTCAAATTGTCTGTCGAGCTGAGCCAACACCACATCCATTTTCTCCCATGGCCGTCGATCAAAGGACAAGAAGTGGCTGATTTCATAGCTGAATGTTCTGACTCGGGTGACGAAGGAGAAAGAAGAACCCACAAAAATGAACTTGGCACCTGTATGTGGATGGTGCATCCAATGAGAAAGGGCAGGAGCATGAATGGTTCTAGTTAACCCCAAGGGGAAAGAGCTCTTCTTCGCTGTCCGACTTACCTTCAAGACCACGAACAATGAGGCCGAATATAAAGCCCTCTTGGCTGGCCTAAAGATGGCAAAAGAACTTCACATGGAATCACTACATGCCTATAGTGACTCCACCATTGTCGTCAACGAAATGATTGACCGATCAGACAAAGGGAAAGGTTCTGGCATTTTACGTCACCGAAGTCAGGAGACTTACCAAAACTTTTGGAGAATTTCGACTAGAACAAATCCCCAGGGAGCAAAACGTTAAGGCAAACCAATTAGCCAAAGCAACAAGCGACCAAGGAGAAACTCTCCTATGGGTACCACTAGACACCCGGAGCACTCCTGGCTTTGAGCCAGGAGCAGCCTTCATGGAGATTAATCAACCATCCAAAGGAAATTGGATGATAGCCATTTATAGGTATATCATGAATAACAAGCTACCAACTGACCGTAAGGAGGCCAGAAAAACTTTGCATCGTTCGCCGCATTACACAATCACTAAAGGGAAGCTTTACAAGTGAGGATACTCAACCTCGCTGCAACGTTGTGTCCGAAGATGAAGCCATCCATATTTTAGAGGAGTTGCACGAGGGCTTCTGCGGAGATCATGCCGGGGGCAAAGTCTGGTAGAAAGGGCCACTCTGCAGGGGTACTACTGACCAACCATGCTAAAGGAAGGTCCACAGGGCTTCCTTGGCCCCTTTGGTTTCATGACGTCCCCCTGGCCATTTGATACCGATCTGATGGGAAGCTCTGTAATGCCAAATGTAGATACGCAATCGTAGCCATAGATTATTTCACCAAATGGGTTGAAGCAAAACCTCTGACTGGTGTCACACTCCAAAAGTTCTCAACTTCTTTATCAAGAACAAAGTCTGCCGCTTCGGCCTTCTATAGAAAATTGTTACGGACAACGAGACCCAATTTAAAAGCACGATGTTCCAAGAGTTCTACGACCGAAATGGAATAGAAAAGAGCTTCTCCTCGGTCGCTCACCCACATGCCAATGGACAGGTTGAGGCAGCTAATAAAACCATCAAATTTACTCTCAAGAAAAGGCTTTCCAAAGCGAAAGGAAATTGGGCGGAGGAGCTGCCTCTTGTACTGTGGTTGTATCGCACCTCTGCTCGAACTTCAACTGGCCACACACCATTGTCCTTCTCATACAGGCACGTGGCCATGCTGCCTATCGAGTTGGACGTCTCGTCCCCTCGTAGGGTAACCTACGACCGCATGCAAAATGACAAGCTCCTCAGGATCGGCCTGGAAACACTCGATGAGTGGAGAATGGAAGCCGAAATCTGCACCAAGGCTTATAAGAGAAAAGTCGTAAAACATTACAATGCACGGGTAAAGCTCCGATAGTTCACCATTGGCGACTTGGTTTTACATCATTTGTTTGCAAACACCAAGGACTCGGCTAAAGATTTTGCAAGGATTTCTGCAGAGAATTGGGAAGGACCATATGTTATCAATTCCGTGCTAGCTAATAGGATTAATGGAAGGTCATCTCTCTCTGCCAAGACAATGTCGGCGACGCAAAGTTCGGGATACCTGGAAAAGGATGAGTTCTTACATGCTCATTCACCCTGTCTGGCGATAGCCCACATCCTGTTAAAGGACCGCACGAGCTACCACTCCCCTCCCTGATAGAAGGATGTGCTCGACGAGAGTGGCTTACTGTGCATCCACTCCACCTAGGCACATCAGGGATGGCCAACGACCTACAGGTCGTCTCGATGCTACCCGACCCGCTCCGGCAGGCATACACAAAATATAACTCTTACCTCTTGGGGTATAGCGATGAGCTGGATGGCGATCGCAACAGTCTGATTTCTCTCGATTGTGATGCTCCTCATCCCGACAAGACGAGACACTATTGTCGAGACTGGTGCATGATAACTTAGCGCAACGCATGATGGCATCTCTGAGGTTCGACATCCATAGTGTGTCCGCAAGCAAATAAGCTAGGCTTCATTTTAAACCCCAAGGTGTCGGAAAGGGCGCTTGCAAGAAAATAAGCTAAGTCCTTCCATGCAAACCCCACAGGCCTCAACTCCAACCCCTAGGTGTCGAAAAGAGCGCTCGCAAGCAAATAAGCTAAGTCCTTCCGTGCAAACTCCAAGGGCCTCAACTCCAACCCCTGGGTTTCGAAAATGGCGCCTGCAATTAAATAAGCCGGGTCCTTCCATGCGAACCCCACGGGCCTAAACTCCAACCCCTAGGTGTCGGAAAGGGCGCCCGCAAGCAAATAAGTTGGGTCCTTCCGTGTTAACCCCATGGGCCTCAACTCCAATCATTGGCTGTCAGAAAGGCGCCCGCAAGCAAATAAGCCAGGTCCATCTGCGCAAACACCATAGGTCTTGCAAAGGCCTCAATCCACCCTAGGCGAAACATACACGCCACAACATACCTTGTGCTTTTCTTTTATTTGTAGGTACAACAATAGAAATGAGAATCTCAAATACCCCATGATGTAAGAAAAAGAGTTCATAACTAATAGGAGGCACCGAAACAGCCCTCCGTGCTAGACGCAATCAACCTATGACAACCAAAAAAGGAGAACGGAAAAGAAACAACAAAGAAACCAGGCTACAACCAACAACATGTGACAAGCTCCTTACTTATTTGATCGGGTTAGAGAGTCAATCTGCTTAGCCTTCAAGATGGCCGGCACAAGCTTACCCTTTCTAGTCAATTTGGTGGCTGCCTCTTCCCAGTAACTATCGGCCAAAGCAGGGGTCACCCTCGGGATTACAATAGGAAGGTGGAAGTTTTTCATGAAAGTGCCCACTACCATGTTAGTCAAATGAAGCAACCAATGAGCATCCCTTTCCTGATGGACTCTCTCTTTCAACCCCTCAGCGTCGTCCGGAGGCAGGAAAGTCTGACGGGCATATACCATACCTTCTACTCAAATCTCTCGTCCACCCCCCTTTAGCTGTGTAATCTCTTCCTTAAGCGATCCCTGGTCAACAACAGACACCTTGTCGACCCTGTGGCAGTTGGCTTTTGCCACTTCTTTCTCAGCCAACTCCCTGGGTCGAACATCATCTGTTCGAATCGTGATCTTTGACTCACAGTCCTTCTCGGTCACACTTTTGGCCGTAATAGCTGCCTCACGCTCATCAGCAGCCAGCTTAGCTGCTACCCGGGCCACTTCAACCTCCTCCCTCACAACTCTCAACTCTTCCATCAATTGAGCGACTACGCCATCTCCACCTAACAAACTGGCTCTAACTGCTTCCAACTCCAGCATCTCATCCGCTACGCTGGCCCTATTCTCCTCCAACTCCTCCCTCAGAGGAATCAACCTATCATGGCCTCCTCTTAGTTCGTCTGCAGTCCTCACCATCTGCTGAGGACCGCTGCAAGAAGACTCCTCACTTCTTCTATGGCCTACCTTCCGGTAGGTCTTGCTTGCAAATTAATAAGCTCATCGTGGACCCGCATCGTGCACGTGCCCGCTTGAAAATAAGGTAGTCAGAGTTATTGGCGAAAGGAGATGAAAGAAAAATGAGAAGGTAAACAGGTCTTACCACAGCCAGTTCCTTGCATAAGCTATCAACAACAGCCTATAATCCATGACCTGGCCATCCAGAGCATGGCCGGTGGGAAATCCCTAAAGAATGAGCAGCAACCACTTGGAAGGTTCGTACAAGTCTGTCCAAGACCTCCTTGTTATATCCTGGACTAATCCGCATGGAAACTGTCCTAACTTTCTCTTCATCCTCTGCATTAGGCCCATGATACATGGAAACATCAACATAGTATTCATAAGCTGTTCCATGAGCCACCCTCGTTTCATCCACCGTGGGCTCCTCTCCTAATATGCCCCCTCATCGGTCCCTCCTCCTTTGCCTTTCCGGTCCTCACCTGTTTGCTACTTGGGGACTACTCAGCACTGGAATCTTCATCAACATGAATCACGGAGCAAGAAGCGTCGGTCGCCACTTCAGAGGGCGACAAAGGAAAAACCATCACAACTTTCCTCTTTGTATATTGCCTTGGAAGATCCGCAGAGGGATCGTTTGCATCATCCAACTCCTTAAAATTGATTTGGCCTACTGAAACAAGGAAAGATAACAAGTAAGAAAACAAGGAACCAGCCATGTTAAAGGTGAACATAATTTACAACTAGGCGGAGCACTCCGATTCCAGTTCCTAATAAGAGGTGCAAAAGATTCAAAATCATCCCCTTCAGAGTCTATAGGTCCTACTCTTCCTACGCCCAATGGTTCAGAATCACGACCCCTATTTTAGTAGGATCATTACCTGAGGAAGACCAAGTCACACTTTCTCCAAGGGCCGAGGGTAGAGGCTGGCCAGAAATTCCATCATATTTCGCCGGAACATGCTCCTACCATTCTGATGGTACATCAGAAAGGGCATCCACATCAACTATAGGCCAGCCCTCAGCATCCCTTGGGCCAGCGTAATCATCCATACCAATGCACCCTTGGTAAGCTCTAGGCAAAAGTGTGGATTCGTGTAAAGGAGATAAAATGAGGAGACTACCAACGGGCTTCTTCAAAACTGTCTCCTTCTTCTTTCTCTTCCGGCTGGTTTTTGTGCCTTTCTCCATTTTTCTGGGGGCACAAATGGACTGGTCCTTCAATAGTAGCATGACTTTTTAGAGCATCTTATTAGTCACTAGGTTGTCTAAATCTCGGAGGGTATCATCGCTCCCCCCTAAAGGCTCAGCACTTGCCTCTCCACTAACGTCGCCTTGGCCGGGCTCAATGTTGGGGACCCTATAATGGCCAAATTGTAAGAACGTCAAAAAGGAAAAAATAAAGAGAAAGGGTGGATAAAAATCACAAAGACAGTCTCACCAAAAGGTCAAAACGACCGAAAATGCAACCCCTCATTCATAGCCCGTGGGACAAAGAAATACTAAGATTTCCAACCAGAGACACCTTTCTCTAAAACCCCAGTAAAGGCCACTTCTCTCTTCTTCTTCATCTGGATGTGGTAATAGGTCCCGAAGAGATGACAAGGATCTTTAGTAATATTAAAAAGGTGGGTGACAAGGCCTGCAGAAGGAGTCCCTCTCTGAGTGATGGCATGCTACGCAAAGGCCCATGAGATAACGATAACTGTTTGGAGTAAGTTGACCCGGAGCGAGGCTGGGCCCGTTCAAAAGGGGCATGATGGTTGGATGCAGGAGCAAGGCCACTCCGACTTTCAAGTAACTCAAGGAGAATGTGTGGTAGTTTGGTGGGGCAGTGTCAGCTCGTTCGTGGGCTTTCGAAAATTGGATCAAGCTAGGTGTACAACCAAATAGGTTCAACTCTCTGACCCCGCTGTCTGTGTTGAATATGCTAGTATATGATTTTTGTTTTATGATAATAAACATATATATATATATATTCATTTAAATGTATTTGTTATTGTACTATTTTGTTTTCACATAATTAAATAAATATTTGCTGAATAAAATAAATAACACAGAATTTAAATTCAAACAGATATTTTATTCAAACAAATATTTTATTACAATTTTTGAATAGTACAAATTTGAGCTCTCACTATATATACAACATTTCAAATTACAACACAATTTCTCACTATACAATTATCATTTACATTAGCACCTCACTACATATCACTCATTCACTTGTATTCATCTTCAACTCTATTTCAGATTGAATCCAGCATCTGAATTATCTGCAAAGAAAACACTAACGCAGTAAAATTGAAAAAGAAATATTTTTGCAGTGTAAAATAAAATGTGTTTTTGAAAATGCTATTTGCCTCGGTTATTTGGGTTGTTCGTTATCATATTCATTTTGAATCATCATACACGAACAACTTGTGACATGCACAGTGTATCACTGTACAAGCCACAAGGCCGTGCACACCAATGTACACTTGATAAAATTACAAGGACAGGTGAGCACAAGGTCAAACCCAAGCCGAGGCTGGATTCAACTCAAGTGCAATACAAATAAAGTCACGACATGAGCACAAGGTCAAACCTAAGCCAAAGCTAGGTTGAACTCAGGTGCAATACAAATACATCACAAAATTGTCGAGTACAACAAGAAGCCAAAAACCAGACCATGCTAACAAGTGCACCACAATCAAACAGTAAATGCTCATGAAGAAACAATGCTACATATGCAAGCTTCAAAAGTGAACAAATTAAACTCGAGCTAGCATATCAGACTACAACAAGTCCCAGTCTCCAAAAAGAAACCAAAGCAATTGCAGAATCACACAAATGGATACAAGTACTCAAAGAGAACAAAGGATATACATACATGTATACCAGACCAGACACAAAGCTTAAACTCAGAAGAAAAGGTTTTCAAATCAATACAGCAGCTTAAATAAGCAATCTCAGACAAGAACAAAAATGAAACAGTGATGCAACATTGATACCAGAGACTACAAGAACAGCAAACAACGATGTCTGGACTAAATGCATATGAACTCATGTGGACAGTGCAACCAAGGAACATATATATGAAATGCAGCAGTGACAAATAGAACATGTGCATATATACACAAGCACATATCAGTCATATGGAAATGCAAATAGTTCAAGTGAGACAGATTCACAACAACTATGCAATAGTGCAGACAATTAGAGCAACTCAATGCAAGCTTACATACAATTTCACTAACACTGACCACTTATAAAACATGGACAATGGTGAACTTGATTGATTCAGACTGTATACATATGTATATGCACAAGAGTCAAGTGTATATCTATATGAACAACTAGTAACATATATATATTACAGGGACTAGAGAACCAAGCTACAGAGTAGAAGCACTAATGCATATAGACCAGAGACCACTAGTGAATTAATGAACACAAACAACCGAATACAACTCTGAGATGCAAGTAAGAGGATCCAGACTTTACATGACACAAATGTACAAAACCAAATACAAACTGCAACAGAGGCATACAACAACCAAGTGAAGGCATGGAGGCAACACGACAGTGGACAAAGCAGTGCAGAGCAACCCAGACTAATATCACACAACAACTATATATATATGCATAAGCACATGAACTCCACAAAGCCTCAAATTCACTCGAACCAGAATATATGGACTCAACCACAACACAATTGTGGTTCATGAAAGTTCAATATGAAGTGTAGACACAAATCAAAGCTGTGGTCACATATTTACATTCAGAGCAGTTTTTATTTCTCAAATTGATCTAACCGAAGAAGTCAGAAAATAACACAGTGTACAAGTTCAAATAAGAATCAAAGTAGTCGTTTCAAACCAAGTCGAGTTGAAATGCCAGCAAATTCAAAGCCGTGATGACCAAGAAAAAATTGAACAAGCCAAAGTTGAAGCCATGAGAATCAAGCAACAAAATATATGAATTGAATAAATCAAGATTAATCACCAACATCCAAGCAACATCGAATGGCCGAACTTAAATTAGCAGATGAATTCAAAAAAAAATATTCGAACAAAAATAAAGGGAATCAAACCCTATTTAACCCGTGAACATCATCGGCATCAAATTCATTCGAGTTAAAACAATATCGCAGAGCATAGTTTAAAATCAATAACTCAAATCGAAACAAGTTCAAGCATATCAACGAAAGTCACAAAGGAAATCACATACCAGATTTATATCAAACTCGCCACAATTTGAAGCAGCCAAAGCTAAGCAAAGAACAAGATCAAAGAAGCATTAAACTGAACTGAAGATCGACAGTAGATCGATCAATGACCAAGCGGCGACTTCAAATTTCTAGAACCCTAATTTATTTTGAAAGAGGAACGAAAGTTTTCAAAGCAAAAAAGTCAGGCCGAAGAAATAAACGAAGAAAAAGGGGAAAATAGTTTTATCACTTTATTTACTTTGGGCCGGCTATAATTTGTTAATTGAGCTTTATTTAAAACTAGGGTTTTGTTTTTTAATTGTTTTTAAATTTGTATTTTCTCCTTTAAACTTTTGTAAATTCTAGTCGTGTGATTAGAGGACGGACTACGGTGGTGTAATTTGAGAATTTCGCAACTCAGTGGCTGAGTTGTGGTAGGGTTTTGAGCGTAGAGTTAGGTTAGTCGATAGTGGGTGTCGTGAGTTTACGTGTGTAAGCGTCTGACTACTTAATTTCTAGTAGAAACCTTAGGGGCAGCACGTAGGCAGGGTTTTGCCAAAGCTGGGTAAATCTGTGTTGTTTTATTTCTACTTTTTATTATCTGATATTATCTATGCTGCTATTATTCTGCTGTTATTAGTGCTGCGATTATTTTATATATTTCCGCATTAAATTTTTATAATTAATAGTATCACCCTATTCAACCCCCCTCAAGGGTGAAATCGATCCTACAGTCTGGTCCACCCACAAAGTTAGAAGGGACCATGGAAGTGAAACTCGAAGCACTATCAGAAGTAGCTATCCTGTGACAAGATCATAGCAGACATTAATAAAAAAGCACGATGGATGCCTCCCCTTCAGGGACTAACCAACCTTAGAGCATGGTCAAATGAGGAGGGGCACCGTCAAAAAGAGAAGAAAACCACCGGACAGGACACCACCAAGGGGCAACCCACGATGGAGAAATGAGCCATCGACAATGATAAGCGACCATGGAGAGAGGGAAGTACCTGTTAATGGACAATTTTGAGAAGTGTCAAGAGATTTACAACAATGGTAGAGGAAATGGGGAAATAGTAAAAGGAGAAGAAGAGGTAGTTGTGTCTATTTATAGACCCTCATCAGCCAAATCGTGACCCTTTATCTCGAAAAGAAAATCAAATCCAGACTGTGCGAAGAGATGTGACGTTAGGGTCGATTTAGATCCCTTGGCTTAGAAGTTATAGGGAAAAACGAACCGCCAAAGATACCCATAGAAATACACGTGACAACAACATTAATTACACTACAGGCATCCATCAAATCACGTCATTTCAAATTTGCAAGCCCGCCCCCGCCCACGAGGGCAGGCCTTAGGAGGCAAAATGTTGCTCTAAATTTTTGCAAAAGTTTAATAGGGCATGGCGACTGCCCGCAGCGAGATAAACGCATCAGCCAGTTCCGATTGGACGAAATGTAGACATAAATGCATTTTTTGACTAGTTTACCGCAAACCCAATGCAACAGCTGGTTTGGCGGTAAGTGCCATGCAAGCCTTGCATGTTCAAAGAAGGGCCAGATGCTAGTTGCTAGAGAGAACTTTGCTAAGATGAATTTGGATTTTTTGAGCTTGGGTGGAGAGATGTTTGATGGGGAAAACTGGCCTTAGACACAAATGATTGGTTGTGGATACGTGAATGCAACTATGAGGATTTGGAGTTTATAGATGGCCAAAAGGTGAAGTTAGTATCCAAGCAGCTAAAAGGTTTGGCTAGTATTTAGCTATGTAGTTAATATCGCTGATATATTATCGATATATCTAATATCACTACTTAGCCAATATTTTTTAAAAAAATTCACTTAAAATATCATTATCAATATATCGTCCGGTATGCCAATATACCCCTCCGATATTTAGTATAGAATACCTGATATTTTTTAAGAATATCAATCATTATTGTAAGTGTTGGAAAAAATAATATTATAAAAGAATAAATATCTTCGTATCCTTAACATTTGTTATTACTATATGATAAATGAAAATACGTAGACCATTTAAGAAATTCCAGTGAACTAATTTTCCAGTTTTGACCATATTTTTCCTGTCTTATTCATTAGTCTTTCAATAAAGATAGCTCTTCTAATTCCATTAGTTTATATGTTTTGATTTGCGTGAATACTTTACCACTAAATACAAGATCATGTAAGAGCAACTTCTCTAATTCCATTTTTTTTAGTTATTAGCATGAACTAAGAGCTAAAAGATAGAGGCCAGTAAAGATATATGTTTTACATATTGATAAAGAACGGGCTAGGAGTAGTAAGCATTATCGAATCAACATTACTTGCAATTTAAGTGAAAACGAAAATGAAGAAACTATAAATACGATTTTTTTGGAAAATAGCAAAGATCTTTCGATGACTGAAGAAACAAAGAATATAGTATAAAATAAAGAAAATATTAAAGGTGCACATTATACGAATTTCTTTGTTTTTTATGAGCCTATATTAAGACTTATATTCAATAGAATATCCCAACAAACATACTGTTATCTGTAAACTATATGTAATCAATCTTTAATAGTAATTAGGAAAACATATCTAATTATCTAAAACCTTAACAATATTATAAAATTATAATATAGTACAATATTATTTATAACAGTTCGGGACATGTTCGGTATTTTATCGATATTATCGTACTATTTTAAAATATCTCATGTTAGTACTTGATCGATAAGTATCTGATATCGATATTAACTACTTAGTTATTTGATGGGAAACAACGAGGGAAGAAATTCTAAATCAGGAAATTACTTAGGAAAGATTTAAGGAGATTTTTGAAGAACAAATCATCCTAGGATAAAAGTTGTCATCCATGTTTCGGGAGCTTGTTGAGTTGCAACAAGGAAGCATGTTAATGTTTGAGTATGTATAGAAGTTTAATAGTCCATCTAAGTATTGGGATGACTGATTAGGACACCGAGGAAGAAGGTGGAGAAGTTTATTCTGGAAATGAAGCCATGGTTGAGTGATAAGACAATGGCCCATCTAGCAGTTCCATTCAATGAAGTGGTAGATATGGCAAGGCATTATGAGCTTATGTATATCGAAAGGAAGGTAGTACGACCCAAAAGCTCTTACTAACAAGAAGAAGTGGTTTATCCCTTATCAGTAGCATAAGAAGAGCCAACAATAGAAAGTAAAGGCTCCAGGAGGAGAAGTGTGGAATGACGTTTTGGAGGTTACTTATTTCAATTAATAGAAGTTACTAAATAGGTACCGCTAAACCAAGTCTAATCAACCAAGTCCTTTGCTATAAATGAATGCATAGCATCAGTATCAAACGTAACTGAAAAGCCAGAAATCATAGTCATACCTTCCAAGACAGTACTATTGCCTTTCTCCCCGATAGATGGTCCACCCTTCGACCCTTCTAAAGCAAACACCTTTGCTCTCAACTCTAGATAACCCTTCTTCTTAGGGCCGAGTTTGCTATAGTTGAAGCACTTGACCTTACCCACTCCAACCGGTTTCGGACACTTCGATGCAGTAGTAAATTCAATAGTGCAATATGCCACTCTTCGATTTAAGTGCACTAACTTGTAAATTGGGTTAGGTAGGTGTAAGTTTTTGTGTGATCCCTATGTGTTTGACATCATAGGCTTTAGAGTTATTTTTGGAATATACTGGTTGGAATATTTTGATTCAAGGATATACCATGCCGAAAGGATAATGGCATTGAGTCACCCTGGCTGAAGACAAGAGTACTTGTAACCTCAAAAAAGTCGAAACTTGGGTGTGAGGGTATAATGTTTGATTTAACTATAGAAGAAGGAGGTACCAGAGAAGTAATAATAGCTAGATATTTTCATAATGTGTTTGAACTAGTTTCAATATTGCCACCCCCAAGAGCTATCAAATTTCATATTGAAGGTATACCAGGAACTGAGCCTTTTAGCCGACCCGTAGTAGAATGCCACTGAAAGAGATGGAGGAGTTGAAGAAGCAACTAGTAGAGTTGGAAAGAAATTTTTTTGTATGGCCAATTTACTCATTATAGGGAGCTTTGGTTGTGTTTATGAAGAAGTCTAATGGTTCATTGAGACTATGTATTGACTATTGGAAGTTGAATAAGAGAACTATGAAGAATAGAGATCCATTACTGATGATCGAATAATTGAATTGAGTTAAGATATTCTCATAGCTAGATTTGGATTTGGGGTTCAATCAACTGAAATTTGAAGAGGAGAGTATGCTATTGACTTCTTTTAGAACAAGGTATGGTTTATGAGCGGTTAGTAATGCCATTTGGACTAACTAATGCACCTGTGTTCTATTTCGTCCTGATGAATATGATCTTTAGGAATAGTTAGACATATATGTGTTGGTGTTTATAGATGACATCTTGGTATACTCGAAGGATAAGAGAGGCCATGAGATACACCTAAGGCTTATATTGGAGACGTTGAGACAACACAAGTCAAAGGCAAAATTTTCTTAATGTCATTTTTGGAGAAGGGAAATTTAGTGTCAAGGCCATGTAGTTTCTATTGTAGGATCATTTTCACCCTAGAGGGGGGGGGGTGAATAGGGTGATAATAATAATAATAAAAATTAATGCGGAAATAAAAGGAATCACAGATAATAAAACAGAAAGATAATGAAGAAGAGATCACACACAAATTTACCCAGCTTTGGCAAAACCCTACCTATGTGCTGCCCCCAAGGTTTCTACTAGAAATTAAGTAGTCAGACGCTTACATACGTAAACTTGCTGGATACAAACTGGAATAGAGTTGAAGATAATTTGACTGCAAAATATTTCTTTTTCAATTTGACTGCGTCAATGTTTATTTTGCAGATAATTCAGATGCTGAATACAAACTGGAATAGAGTTGAAGATCAAATACGAGTGATGAGTGAATGTACTGAGGTGAAAATGTATGTAAAAATTGTATAGTGAAAATTGTGCATTGAATATTGTTTTGTAAATCGAAGTTGTATTGTAATTGAAAAATGTGTAAATGTATAGTGAGAGCTCAAATTTTTACTATTTGAATTTGTAATAAAATATTTGTGAACCAATTGATCAAGCTTTTTCACTCTCACTACTAGTGCTTTTATTATCATCATCACTATTATTCCAAGTGGCTGCAAAACTTCTCCTTTTCGATTTCTTTCCTTTGCTGAGTCAATTTTGAGGATAGTTGGGCTTTATATGACCAGGTTTATTACACTTGTGACAAATGATCTCCTGCGATTCTGAGATATCTAGAACTCGGACGATTCAGTTGTTGATTTTGGGCAGGATGTCCATATTTTCGGTTCCAACTTTTGAATCTTTTTATTATCAGTGCCAATTCAGCTGCTCCTTCATCATCACCATCATCTTCACTTTCTGTTGTACCTTTCAGAGCTATTGATTTCTTTCGCATATCTCCTCCTTCACGTTCTTCCTTGATTTGATTTCAAGCTCATAAGTGGTGAGATTTCCGATGAGTTCTTCTTCTTTAACTTGTTTCAAATCCTTCAATTTTTGAATGGCAGTCACTTTTGCTTCAAATTTTCGTGGAAGAATTCTGAGGATTTTTCGGACTACTTCTAGCTCCGTATATAGTTTTCCAAGGGATTTTGATTTGTATACTAGATTTTAAAGTCGTCCATACATTTCTTTAACACTTTCATCCTTTGCCATTGTGAAGTTCTCGTATTCGATACTAAGCATGGCAAGGCGAGATTCTTTGACTTGGGAGGTTTCTTCGTGAGTCACTTCGAGTGTGTGCTAGATTTCCTGCGCAGTTAGACAATGTGAGACACGATTAAATTCAATTTGATCTAATGAGCAGATACTTAGCATTAGCAAATTGCAGTTTATTTTCAAGATCTGTCCATTGATCCATTGTTTTTAAACTTCTTAATTATCTACCATTATTGTTGGTATCCTATATCCTGTCTTAACAATATTCCACGCATCTATGGTTTTCAAAAAAAATTTCATCCTAGTTTTCCAATAAGTGTATTACCATTGAACATGGGTGGTCTAACTATGGACTAACCCTTAGCAAAAGCATTATTAAATGAAGCCATTTAAAAAATCAAAATTTTAATTGAAAGAAAAAAAATCAAATTTTTAATAAAAAATGGTTTTTGTTCCTAGCTCTGATACCACTTGTAGGATCGTTTTCACCCTGGGGTTGGGGTGAATAGGGTGATACTAATAATAATACAAATTAATGCAGAAATAAAAGCAATCATAGATAATAAAGAAGAAAGATAATGCAAAAGATATCACACACAAATTTACCCAGCTTCTGCAAAACCCTGCCTACGTGCTGCCCCCAAGGTTTCTACTAGAAATTAAGTAGTCAGATGCTTACACACGTAAACTTGCGACACCCGCTAATGACTAACCTAACTCTACGCTCAAAACTCTGCCACAACTCAGCCACTGAGTTGCGAATTCTCGAACTACACCACCGTAGTTCGTAACCTAGTTACACAACTAGAGTTTCACAAATTTTAAAAGAAAATTACAAAGTAAAACAAAACAATATAAACAAAACCCTATTAAAATTCTAAGTCCAAAGTAAAATATGATAGAGCCGGCCCAATAAAATTAAACCAAAGAGACGTCTCACTTTTATTATTTTCATGGCTGATGCTTTCTTCGTTCCTCTTCCAAAAACCAGGGCTTTAATTAATTGAAGCTCCGATTCGAAATTGATCGATTTTAGTGATGATTTGAGTTGCCTTCCCAATCAATTCCTTGGCTTTGATAATTCGCGGCGGCTTCAAGTTGTGTCGAGCTTGAATGCTATGATTTGGTATGTGATTTTCTTGTTCGATTTTGGTTTTGCTCGACTTCGCTTTGAGTTACAAATTTGTTTGTGATTTAGCTAGCTCTGGTATTTGCTTGAACTCGAATGCATTGTTGTCGATGATGAAGTTTGGTTAAATAGGGATCGAAGCCCTAAATATGCGTTCGTATTTTTAATTTGAATTCTTCAAATAATTTTGTTCGGCCATTCGTTTTTGCTTGAATGCTTGAGATATATTCTGACTCGTTCATCTCATACGTATACTTCATGAATTTGAATTTAGCTCCGTTCTTTTATCTTTTGACTTCGGTATTTAAAATTTTGAGATAATTTTTGCGAATTCGTTTATTTCTCTGGTATTTGAATTTGCTGACTTGAGATAAAAATTGACTTCGACTTGTTCATTATGTTTCACCTGTGAGTTACCTTCCTTGCTGGCTTTGATTTGATGACTTCATTCAAACAGCTAAATGCTCTGTCCACTTCAGTGCTTGTTCATGTTGTAACTAGACTTGTTCATTTTGAAATTCAATATATGTACGTATATGGTTTCATGTCTTCATTGATCTAGGTTTTCTATGTGGAACTGGTCTCACTTTGTTATTCTGGTTGCATCTCTTTTGTTCACAACTCCTTGTGCACTGCTCCCATTGTTGTCTGTGTTTCATATGTTTGGGTATGTCGCATCATGTAGTCTGTTGTCTTGTACATGCCTCTGATGTGTGTACTCTGGCTTACTCGAGTCTGGTTGTTGCAATCTAAAGGTAGCTGAATGCATTTGAAACTCGATCACTTGTTTGGTTTTGGTCTTTGTGTACATGAGCATTGTATCCATCTCTGGTGGTTCAGTTATGAAGTCTTGTTCTATTCTTGTATCATTGTGTGCCTGGTTTGATACATTCTTGTTTGGTTTCTCTTGCCTTAAGTTTGAATGGCTGAGGCTGCTGTGTGTTACTGCATATATATGTATACATGTGTGTATACATATGTGTGTGTGTGTGTGTATATATATATATATGTATGGTGGTTTGATATTGAATCTGGTTGTGTTGCAATTTGGTCTGGACTTCATTTGCTTCGAGCCAGTTCATTGAGGTCACTGGCTTGTACATTTTGTTGAGCCTTGTTGTGTTCTCGAGTCTGCATTGTCATGTGGTCTGTGCCTTTGTGTACATTCTATCTGGAGCTTTTGTTTCACTGGAAGGCCTGATTTGTATGTGATCATTACTGCTTATATTTGGTTTGGTTTGAAGTGAACTCTGTTTGGTTGGACCTATATCGGTTTGAGTTCTACCGTGTAGTTTGGTTGCCTGGTTAGTCTTGCATTTGTCTTGTGTTCATGACTTCATAACATTGCAGTTGCATGTGTGGTTGTGTCCTCTTGGAGTCTGGTATACTTGTGATTCTGGCCTCTGTTTCATGTGCACTTGGTTCTTACATATGGTATTATGTGCATGTCTGATTGTTGAGTTATAGTGCCTTGGCTCTATTTACTTGTTAGACTTGCATTGATATGTCTAGACTGGTCATTTGTTTTGTACTTGAAGTCTTGATTGAGGCTTCACTTCCATGCTCTGTTGTCACCTCTTGAAATCTGGTTTGACCATGTGTATATTTGAAGTGTTGTATGTTGCTTTGCATTCACCTGAGTTGAATCCAGCCTAGGCTCGGGTTTGACCTTGTGCTCACCTATCCCTGTAGTTTTAACACGCAAGTGTATATCGGTGTGCATGGCCTTGTGGCATGTATAGTGATACACTGTGCATGTCACAAGTTGTTCGTGTATGATGATTTAAAAGAATATAAATAACGAACAACCCAAATAACCGAGGCAAATAATATTTTCAAAACTCACATTTTATTGTACACTGCAAAATATTTCTTTTTCAATTTGACTGCGTTAGTGTTTATTTTGTAGATAATTCAGATGCTGGATACAAACTGGAATAGAGTTGAAGATCAAATACGAGTGATGTGTGAATGTAGTGAGGTGAAAATGTATGTAAAAATTGTATAGTGAAAATTTTGCATTGAATATTGTGTTGTAAATCGAAGTTGTATTGTAATTGAAAAATGTGTAAATGTACAGTGAGAGCTCAAATTTGTACTATTTGAATTTGTAATAAAATATTTGCTTGAATATAAATCCTGTGTTATTTATTTTATTCAACAAATATTTATTTAATTATGTGAAAAATAAAATAGTAAAATAACAAACACATTTAAACGAATATATATATATATGTTTATTATCATCAAACAAAAATCATAGGCTATTGTATTTTACATCAATAACAAACCTCTTCAAACAAGCCTAATTTTCAACCCAATAAAAGCCCATCGAACTTTAGGTTCATTCCGAAGCTAGTTGTTAGTTAGTATAATTGATAAAACAATGTGCAAAGCTATTTATCTATGCTTTTAGAGTCTCAAAGCGGAAGGAATAAAATATAGTAGTAAAATAAAGTACTTATCTCATAAAAAAATCACAGGAGTATAATGCCACAATAGTTCATAAAACATGTATGATACATAGTATAGGTACATCACAATAACATAAATGGATAATTATAATAGATAACTGCCCGCCAAGTCTCCACCATCTTCTCATAATCATTACTATCCCTAACCTATATGTTGTAACGAGGAGAGAGTCAGAACAACAATGTCTAGTAAATGAAAACCTTAAGTTTTATTATAATAGAGTATATGGGCAGTAATCATTCACATAAGTAGTATGTCTGACATATTTATTATACTTCTCCACATAAACCTCCAACTACCGACTAGTGGTCATATGAGTCCTATTTCGTGACTATAAGAATGGGTGCAATGTAACTATGGAGTATATTAGGTTCAACAACTGATCTTCCATCCAATCATATACTAACGACGCAAGAGGAAGTACCTAGGCTACTTAATACCCATAAAATGGGAAATAGGCAGACTCTCCAGTCATTTAATATCTAACCCCAAGTGAACCCTTCCTAGTACTCCCTAACTATCATCGTACCAAACCTCTTATTGGCCACTCAATACTTTTTGGATAGGGAAACGGCAGACCCCAACAATCGTTTAATACCTCAACCTCAAAGCATTCCTCCTCTAAGAGATTATTACTGATGCATGTCGAAGATAATCCCAACCTTATGGCCTGTAAACCAACTATGATGTTGCACATTAGTTTAACTATTTGTGGGTGCTAGTAGCCAGATCAGCTGGGCAGACATACCCTACAAAATTGGTACTAACCTCGAGTACACCGTAGGTACTTATTATAGGCGATGTCCCGCATTAGTTATAAAAGTCACGCTGTTGGTAGCCAGATTAGATGGGTAGACTTATATGTGCTCTTAAGTGATATAGCATCCCTCTAACTTAGCCATATTCCACTTCCCAACATTTAATATGAAACTATGCCTACATATATGTATAATATATATACACACCTCAGTCGTATTTACGCATTAAAGGCCTTACGAGGGAACTCCTTATTTCACCTTTATTTATGGATTAAATTCCATAATTGTCCTAAACTCATTTTAGTAGATTGATTATTAATTGTTAATTATTATATATGTAACAAGTTTATAATTATAAGTGTCAAATTTCAAAGTTGGAAGGAATAAGTTATTATTATATTTATATCTTAAATTATACCTATCTAGTTTTTATGTGTATTCCAATAATTTGTTCATTTCTTATTCAGGATGTTAAACTATTTTAATGTTCACAACTACAATTACTAAACAAGTCCTAATTTAATACAACAATCACATAAGGGCAGCACCATAAATAAATTAACTCACAGAAATGGACTTGTATACATATTCAAAATGGAATGGAAAACATAAAAATTGTTCTATGATAATATAGTAGAATTATAGTTCGTCCTTCCAAAGAAGTAGATTTACAATGCAAATCTTTTATGTTCCATTCAACCTTTAAATGTATAGGATTGGAAAGACAAAGAAATCCTACTATTTAGTTGTAGAAATGGACAGTGCAAACTATGGATAAGAAGAAAAACCTCCTTTTTCCTACATTGCGCACTTCTTTCTATTCCCTTGTTTTGGAACTCTTTTTCATTTCAACCACAAATTGAAAAGTATAATAAAATAGAATACAAAATATTTTTATCGTAAATATTGGTGAATCAAATCTTACTATATTAAAATAAAACAAATAGGATTCCAATTATTCAAGAATTACATATTATGGAGAGATTTTGAGGTCTTAAATTGATAGATTTTCGCATACAAAATCTCCCAAGGCACAGTACAAATTTAGACATCAAACTACAAAATATATTATTAGGGAAAAATCAAGATTTCCACTCACAGATAATTCTAACCAGCTTGGATTTACTTTGTGCTATAGCTTTTTCCTTTCTCCAAGTTATTTTCTTTTATTACATAATAAATGTGTTTATGCATATTAGATTCAGAAATTATAGATTAGCAAAGAAGATATATATATATATATATATATATATATATATATAATTACCTTTCTCTTTTGCTAGATTTCTTTAAATCTTCCTCTAGTCCTTGGACGTATATATTTATTTTTGAAACTAGAGTTTAATAATTTCTATTATAGGGAAATAGAATGGCAGAGTGTCATTGACGGCTTAAGATCTATATAAAAAGATTGAGGGAGTCTCTTATATATAGTTGCTTGGATACATCAGACCGTTAGATCGATAATATTTTAAATTTTTTAAATCCGGATCTTTCAAGCTTAGGAAGAACCTAACCGCTTGAACATTGATCGATCGTCCAGCCTAAAAAAGCGGTAAATTATTTAATGGTCCTGGTCGCTTATTTTTGGTCGTTAAATATTTACTGCCAAATTTTAATTAAATATTAATGGTTACTAAGTTTTTAAGTCTCATATTTATTGTTTGTTTTGAAGTTAACTTTAATAACATTTATTAGTTTAATTCGTTTTGAATTATTTTCGATTCTAAATTTTCAAACGTCGATAAGTTCTTTGTTCAAAATTCGATTGCAAAGCTTTGTGTATGAAAATTGCTCATAAAAACACCATGAACATAATGGTGCAAGCTTCAAGGCCAAATTTTGAAGTTCGCAAAATTTCCATTTTTAGTATTATAATTAATCAATTGATTTTTCTTAATCAATCTCCTATTAATTTTACGGGTGTTACATTCTCCCTCATAAAAGAATGTTATCTCAAAATTAACGTGCACTCTACAACCATGTTATTCAACCAAGTTATCCACACAACCACCGACTCAATCAAAATTGCAATGTGATTATATATGAAACGTATCTATAGGTGAGCTCAACCCTAGCGGTAATGCAAGATCGTGACGTTTAGGCATGTATGCAAACAACCTGAATATTCATAAAATTCAATATGATTGCAAAAATAACTAGAAAAAGTGTGGTAACCATCTCCTACCATCTAATATGGCAACCACGATGCAACCAGAACCTTTATAATACTAAATCTAAAGGGAGAAAATTTACCAGAGAAAAGCTTTGGACGAGAAGCCTTCATCGCCTCTTCTATTTTCCAAGTACTCTCTTTCGGATTATCTCCCCATTATACTCGGACCAGCCTCGTTTCTTTGTTATGAAGCTTCCTATCTCCTACTCCACTATGCATGTGGTGGCATGTGACGCTATTGTCTCTATATCTGCTAAATAACCAAGCTCCACCACAATAACTGTGTTATATAGTCAACTTCCTCATATGCGATATAAGAAAAACATTATGGATTTCAACTAACTTAGCTGGAAGCACTACTTGATATGCAAGTCTCCCCTCTCTCTCCAATACCTAGAAAGGCCCAACAAATCTCGATGCCAACTTCCCGAAGTTCCAAATCTCATAACTTTCCTAGGAGGGGAACTTTAACAAACATCATGTCCCCAGTGAGAATTTCAACTCCTTCCTTTGCATGTTATCATCGGATTTCTGTCGATCCTGAGCAGTCATCATTCACAGTCTAATTACCTCAACCTTCTCCATGGTCTCACATATTAAATCTGACATAAGTAAAGTTTGTTAGTATTCTTCCACCAACAACTAGGTGACTTGCTTGGTATCATGTATAAGGTTTCAAAGGGTGCCATACCTATCGTTGCTTGATATCAATTATTATAGGTGAATTCTACTAAAGTAAATGCTGCTCCCAATGTCCTCCAAAATCCATGATGCAAGCACTCGATAAATCCTCCAAGATTCTATTCACCCTCTATGCTATCCATCAATCTGAGAGTGGTAAGTGATTCTAAGATTCAACGTCGTCTCTAAAACAGATTGCAAACTCCTCTAAAGCTCACAAGTGAATAAGGGGTCCCTATTGTTAACAATACTGACTGGAACTCCATGTAATCGGACCACCTCCTTGATGTAAATCAACACTAGGGAAGTTGCGGTCCTATTACTCCTTAACGGAATAAAGTGGGAACTTTTGAGCCTATCAACTATAACCTAAATAGCTTCATTGCCTCTGCGATTTGTAGGCAACCCCTCTATGAAATCCATTGATATGTGTTCCCCTTCCAAGTTGGAACCTCCAATGGTAATACAGGCCTTCGGCTTTCCTTGCTCAACTTTGATTCATTGACATGTTAAACACCATGCTGCATATTCTGCTGCTTGCCTCTTCATTCAGTATAACATCTCATATTTTGAAGGGTCCATAATAAGGGAAATTAATTAAATTAATAATATTAAAATATTATTAAAGAAATGAATATGATAATTTAATTGTAAGAATTGTCCAAGGGAAGTTTGATTAATTAAGGGTGGGACACTTTATAAAGTTAATTGAATGAACCAAGGGTAATTAAAGCAATTAAGTTGGCCTTGTTAATGAAGGTAAATTAATTAAGTTTTAAATAAGAAGAATTGGAGCTAAGGTAGGTGCATTAGTAAGATGAGCACACATGGGATGTTAGCCTAAGCCAAAATTACTAATCCACTTACCTTATTTCATTCATTCATTCTCATTTCATTTCATTTTCACAAAACATATCCCAAAACACAAGAAACAATGACGACCACCCCTACTACAAAGAAGAAGAAGAAAATTTCAAAGTAGAAGACTAATGCTTTCAAATTTAAGAAAAAGGAAGATTAAAACAAGTTTTCTTAAACCAATGTGAGTAAAATCTTTCTCCAAAACCTATCCTGATCTATTGGATTTGTATTTGACTTTCAAATGAATGTTTTTGATGATGTTAAGCATGTTTGGATGATTAAATATTATTTAGTAGTGCTTAGAGATTTAAATGAAATAAATTAGTTTTCGTATTAAGGTAAAACATGAATAAATCTGAGCTAAACGATTCAAATTTAAATATGATGTTTATAATGATTGAATTGCAGACGGATTTTAAATTTTAGAATTTTTGGAATCAATTTGGAATTATTATGAATTTTATGAGTTGAGAAAATAGCAAATTTTGGGTAAAATAATTATTATACATAATAAAATTTATTATATTGACCTGAAATTTTGGGCAAAGTTGAAATATGATAAAATTGGTTTTTGGTGAATTTTTAGGATTTTTCTGATCAATTATCGATTTTATATGAATTAATTGGCAAAGAAAAAGGGTGATTAATTAAGGATAATTAAACAATAAATAGAACAAGTAATTAGCCCATATTTTAAAAGTGTACTATAAAGATAAATACTAGCCAATGGGAATTTGACACCGAATGATATTTGGTGCAAAGTTAATACTAAACAAATCAATGAATCAGTTTTCAACACAACTACAAGATCGCCATTTTAAATCACGAGATCATATATAACGTTGTATGTGATAACACTAGTAGAAATAATCAAGGATGGTTATTAACAAGCAAATGCACGATAACACTGGAGCTATCTACTAATGAAGGCGTGCGTGCACACACACACACACATATATATAACAAGTCACAAAGGCTTTAATATGTATAACCCACGATGGCTTTGGGAGAGCTATCAAATGAAAGCTCTACCGAGCTTAACATATGAAAGCTATGAAGGGAACTTAGCCTACGAAGGCTATTGCAACACCATGTAATTTTAACGATCGAATATTTAATGATTAATTTAAATGTTTAATCGTTAAACAATGAAACACCTCTTATACTCGATTTTTACAAATGGTCGAATTAGGACACGAGACCACTTCCGTTGAGTCTGGATCGATGTTGCAAATCTAAATGAGTATAAGCATCGAATTATTGTGACTTACAGATTTTTAGCTGGTAGCCTACATTCATTTGTAAATTGATCCAAAAGATAAGTTTTGTATACGATGGAATTAGGTCCCTAAACCTTTTCCATCGAGTCCGAAATGACATCCAAAATTTGAATGAGTATAAGGTTTGATATGTTTGGAGTAGATGATTTCGAGGATGAATAGCGCCGAATGGAGAGATTTTGGGCTTAGCCTATTACTTGCCTATAAGTGGCTAACTCCCTTCATTATCTCTCATTCACGTTAGTTTCCTCCCCACTTTCTCTAATGGCCACTTAATCCCTCCTTAATTACCTCTTAATCACCAAACCCTAAAACCATTAAAATAATTTCCTAAAATCAAGTAAAAGTCACCATAATTCCTATCTTCCAATTCTCTACAAGACCGTGAAGGAATTGGCTTGGATCGAAGTATTAGTGTGCATTTAGAAATTTAAAGTAAGTAAGAATTGGGTTGTGATGATTAGGTCTTGGCTTGGGTTTAATTAAGGTGAGTGGGATGATTCTCCTTCTTAATTTACATGTTACACTTCATAAAATTGTTTATTTATGATTATGAACTGATATACATTGATTTGGAGATTGTTACCTTATGAATTTGATTTGTATTCATGTTATAAACATGTTTCCCTTATCTAATTAATTGTTTGAACCCTTAGCTATCATGTTTAGAAAAGTTAGTAAGTTCCAAATTAGATTATTGGTTAGATAATTGATTTTGTGTGATGTTGTAATGGATTGGAGACTAATAATATGATATAACTTAGATATGTCATTAGTTAGCTAAAACTAAACTAATTTTGAGGATTTGGAAATTAATTAATAAGCTAATTTAGTAAGTTTTAACTCTACACTTATTATTAAAGTAATTAGAGCTAAGCTAAGTTAGTACTTATAAATATTGTTTGAATAGAAGATGATTTTTATAAGTAATGAAGGTATTTTATAAAATGATATGATATTTTATAAAATAGCAAATGAAGCTTAACACTTATTTATAAAATGGTTTTAAGATTTTATAAATGAAGCATAGATTTATAAAATGATATAAAACCATATTATACTTTTATTGAAGAAGATTTGGTAAATAAAAGTAAGTTTTGATTTAAGTAATAATTGAATTACTTATTCAAATATATGTATACGTATATGTGCACGAGCGGGTATACGTATACGTGTATTTAGAGCGAAGCGACAATTAAGACGAATATAGAATTATAGTGAGAATTATTGTGTGATTGTTTGTTTATATAGATATGTAATTGTTTGATTATATAGAAATATAATCGATTACAAGTCCATTGCGGGCATTTCACAATGCCATAATGACTGTCGCGTGCACTAAGTTACGTGATAGTATACCTAGCCGAGCAATCGTCCCGGTGAAGTCCGTAATGTGATTTGTGTTATGGTTGTGTTTGCATGAATGTGTGTGCATAGGCATGTATGAATGAGTGTATCGATACATGTATAGGCTACACACAAGGCGAGGAGGCCGGGTATGCCATTTTGGCATGTTTAGGAAGCCGGGTCGCTGTAATTGCCCGTTGAACTCTACTCGTGCAAAGATTGGATTTTGATATCAAAATTGGTTTTCATATACTCAAGAAGAACTTCCAAAATGTCAACAAGTAAACCCCAGTAGATGTCTGATGGAATGAAGGCAGGCTCTATTAGCAAGGCGACTCATTGGGTGAAGCATCGAAGGAAACGGCGCACAATCGGCTATCGTTTGGCGAATCTACTCCATGTCCAGTCTAGGCTTATTACCTAGAAACTGTCAGTTCAATCGACTGACTTGGTCAATTTAGTTGACTGGTTGAGAGGAAATAAGTCCACCTCGGCGCTGGTTCAGTCGACTAAATGACCTTTCAGTCGGTAAACCTGTTGTGTGTTATGCAAACTTCAAAACGCGATAACTTACGCATACGAAGTCGGATTATGGTAAGATTTGGACCATTGTTCATAATTTTTTAAGGACTACAACCTGTGAAATTTTGGTAGGTTTTGGAGTATTATGATTTTATGGCCTACGTGGTACATGCCCTAGCACGTTTTCCAAAACCGTAGATTTTGAGGTAGACCGAGAGGATATACCGTAGCAGTATTATAATGAATGATTCCTTTGGAATCAATAACAATCACGCATGGGGTCGGTGTGGAGATTTGATCACAGCACGTCCGGCGAACATGTATGATCGAAGAAGTGAATCCGGACCTTCAAGCTTTGACTCGGGTACATATACTTATATAAATTGTATCGGTCTTATATTAATGACTAATGCATTGACCTTATTTATTATAAGATCCTAATAGACGTCTGGGTATGTTAGCATGCTGGCTCTATTTATTATGGGATCATTATAATAGACTACAAAAAGCCTTTCACTAGCCACTCGATCTGTTCGACAACTGGCGACCAACGGGACAACCGGGAGGTAGTATAGCTGTATAGCATACTTCGAGCGAAGCTCATTATCTAAAATTCTCCTTGCATTTGTTATGAAAATTTGAAAAGAATCTATAGTATATTAATAAGTTTGCACCGCGAACACACTTCAAGCTCGTACCTTGTTGGAGCCCAGATTAATATACTTGGACCCTTATCCTTGGCTACTGCTTGCTTGCTCACTGCCCTGCTGCTAGCTTTCTAGCTACTGGACTACTTTCTTGCGGCTGGCTATGCTACTCTTTTTATACGATTAGGATAGTTGTCTAGGTACGTTAGTGTGTTAACTCAACCTATTATAAGATTGTGGTAGAAGTCTGGATATGTTAGTATGCTAGCTCCGAGTGGATGTCCTTAAGATTCTTGACGTGAACATGCCCATTTGGTTCCGTTGGTATCTCCAAAAAACTGCTCAAACTAGTTCCACTACCTCCTCTACCGAAACAGCTGCTGCAATTGAAGCTTAACTTCTAATCCACTATCGAATGTCAACTTTCTGAAACTCTGCAAAGATTTTACCAACTTAGGTGGAAATTCATATAACAGGACAAAATCATATGCAATAACTAAGACATGGCTGACAAACTGGGAGAAGATATTCAGTTTATTGGGATTAAGTGACGTGACTAAGAGGCAGTTGGTAGTTTGGCATCTATAGGAAGAGACAGCAAATTGGTAGGAGATTGTTATAACAAAAACAGAGAAGAACACCATTACTTAGGAAATTTTCAAAAGGAATTTTAAGGTGAAAGTCCTTTCTGGTGCTGAGAGGAGAATGTTGTCGGAAGAATTTATTCAGCTTAAGCAAGGAGACATGACTATAAAGGAGTATGTGAACAAATTTAATGACTTAGCAAAGTTTGAATTTGAATGAATTAATACCCAGGAGAAGGCTGAGAAATTTGCTAAGGGGTTGAATTCCCCAAAAAAAGGAGTTGGTTTGAATCTAATACCATTGGGGATGACTTTTGAAAATTTGGTTGACGGTGCTTTGTGGAATGCTATAGGGGAAATGTTAACAAGGAGCAAGTATTGAATGGAGAACATAACATGTGTAAAAACGAAGGGCCACAAGGTGGGCAAAATAAGAAGCAGGATATTATATATAGGAGGTGTAATAGGGTAGGACACATAGCTAAAAACTGTATGGTGAACCTTTAAATGGAATGAAGTGTCAGAAGTGTGGTAAAATGGGATATTTGGAAAAGGATCGTAGGTCGAAACTATCAGGACAACAAGGAAGGTCGGAACAACAGGAATGGTTAAAGGGTATTAAATGCTATAATTATAACCAAATGGCGCATTATAAGAGGGATTGCCCAGTTTTACAGAAGGAGAGTCAAATTGCTAAGGCTTATGCATTAGAGGCTGTAACCACTGCTAGCATTGCACCAACGGCCCAGGAGAAGGGGAAGTCGGTTATGGAAGGTTTGTTATTACTATTTGATTTTCCTACCAAAGTTTTATTTGGTACTGGTGCATCACATTCATTCATAGCCAATTCATTAGTGGAAAGACTAGGAATAACCCTTGACATTGTGCATGAGATCGTGACTGTATCGAATCATGTTAGGGGATCGACGCATTTACCTATTATTTGTCAAGACCTTAAGGTGGTTATAAATGGTGTAGAATTAAATTGTGCGTGCTTAGCTTTGTGGGATAGGGATTGATCTTGGGAATGGATTAGATGACAAGCCATGGAGTAGTTTTAGATTGTGACAGGAGGATTATGCATTTGAGTAGTTGTGGGAAACATGATTTGATAGTTTTGTGCGAGCTAGAAGTCTCCATGATTAAGTCGTATTTATATTCATAAGTGTGTCACATGATTAGTTAGCATCTATTTTTGTAGTTAAAGATTTTTAGACGTATTCACTATGGTTTCTGGAATTCCATCTCGTAGAGAATTTGAGTTTATGATTAACCTCGAGAAAGATGCTAGACCAGTGGTGATGCTTATAACACATATGGCTTGGAAAGAGAGAAGAGAGTTGGACAAACATGTTTCAGTCAATTGAAGAAAGGTTTCATTAGGCAAAGTCAGAATGGGGAGCGCCTATCATTTTCGCTTATAAGGCAGAGTTTCCCTAAGGCTTTGCATCGATTATCGGGAGTTGAATAAGTTGACATAGAAAAACCATTATCCATTACCTCGCATTGACGACCTCTTTGGTCAACTTTTCAGGGCAAAGGTATTCTTGCAGCTTCATCTTACTACAGGGTTTCATTAGTTGAGAATTGTAGAGGACAGCATTCCAAGGACCTCTTTTCACACTTCGGATGGATTATTTGAGTGGGTTATGATGCCATTTGGGTTGACTAATGTCCTTGATAATTTTTTTGATTTGATGAGTAGAGTCTTTTGGTAAATTTTAGTCATATTTGTTGATGATATCCTAGTATTTTCTGCAGACGAGAAGGAGCATGAGTTACATTTGAGAGTAGCACTGGATTTACTAAAAAGGAATCAGTTTAAGGCTAGATTTTTGAAATGCCATTTTCAAAGGAGTGAGGTCTAATTTCTAGGACATGTTGTATCTAGGAATGGGTTGGCGGTAGACCAAAGAAAACCGGTAGCTGTAAAGATTGGAAGGTTCCAAAGAATGCTTCAGAAGTGCGTAGTTTATTGGGATTAGCCAATTTGTATTGAAAGTTTATAAAGGATTTTGCAAAGGTATCTGCACAATTGATGAAGCTTACAATAAAGAGTCTGGTTTATGCTTGGAATGCGGAGTGTAATGAAACATTTGTCAAGTTGAAAGAGTTGTTGATGAGCGCACCAATGTTGGTTATTGCAGATGGTACCAAACCATTTACCATATATATAGATGGTTATGGCACTGGCCTTTATATTTTCTTGATGTAGGAAGGTAGGGATGTAACATATGTGAGTTGGCGGTTGAAGATGCATGAGAAGAACCACCTAACACATAACTTGGAATTAGCTACTATTGTATTTGCTTTGAAGTCATGGAGGCACTATTTACTTGGATAGAGATTTGAACTGCATATGGACCATAAGTCGTTGAAGTATTTATTTTCGCAGGACTTGAATTTAAGACAATAGAGATGGATGGAATTATTAGCATCTTATGATTTTGGTATTGCTTATACCCCCGGGAAGGATAATGTTGTAGCGGATGCACTGAGTAGGAAGCATGCGACGCTGAGTGCTATGATGTTAGAGATGAAGCAGCTTGAGTATATTTCTGGTTTTGATTTTTGAACATCGACAGATATTACAGCCGGATTATTGGCAACCATAGAGGTTAGATCTATGAGAGTGGATATAATTGGTATGAATCAAAATAAGGCTGCAGAGTTAGTTCATATTTTGGATCAGCTTGAGAAAGGTGAGAAGTTGAGTCATTTGGAGCGATATGCAAAAGATGAGAAAGGATACTTAAGACGAGATAGAAGGTGGTGTGTGCTGAAGTTCAAGGAGCTATTGATGAGGTATTAGAGGAATGTCATCATTCGAGGATGACTATTCATCCTGGTAGTGATAAAATGTATAGAGATATGAAAAGAGTTTATTATTGGCCAAGGATGAAGAGAGATGTGGTGAGGTATGTGGTAAGGTGTCTCACTTTCTAAAGGGTTAAAGCAGAGCAAAGAAAGCTAAGTGGATTACTAATTCCTTTAGAAGTGCAACAGTGAAAGTGGGAAAGTGTTTCTATGGATTTTATAGATAGGTTCGAAGAAGTAAGAGAGGTAACAAGAGTATTTGGTTATGGTGGAACGATTGACGAAGAGTGCACATTTCATTTCTGTAAAGAGTACAAGGACTACAGCATCCTTACCTATATTAATTATATATTATGGAATTGATGAGATTGCAAGGTAAACTGGTGAATATTGTAAGTGATTGAGACCCACTCTTCATAAGTGAGTTTTGGAGGATCCTAAAGGGTAGCTTGGGTATGGAATTGAGATTAAGCATGGCATATCACCCGTTGATGGATGGATAGACCGAAAGGGTGAACAGGGAATTAGAAGATTTATTAAGGGCGAGTATTATGGATAGCACTTGGGAAGATCATTTTCCATTAGTGGAATTTACATATAATAATGGTTATCAAGCTAGTATTGGGATGGCACCGTTTGAAGCAGCATGCAGAAGGTCATGTAAATCACCTTCATGTTGGTGGGAGTTGACAGATAAGGTAATACTTGGACACATATGATAAAGGATATGTCGAAGAAGGTAGAGCTAATAAGGAAAAGAATGAAGGCGGTACGGGATAGGTAGAAATCATACGTTGATAAAAGGCGAAAGGAGTTTGAATTCAAAGTTGGTGATCTTGTATTTGTGAAAGTATCACCTCTTAAGCATGTAATGTGGTTTGGAAGCTTAGGCACGTTGGCACAAGATTTGTTGGACCATTTAAGGTGTTGGAACATATTGGACGATTAGCTTATAGAGTGGAGTTAAAATATAGAATGGGTGGAGTTCATAACATATTCCATATGTCACATTTGTGAAAATGTGTACGTGACTCAGCTATAGTAATATAACCTAGTCAGTTGGAGGATATAGATGTAGAAGTTGAAGCGAGTTCATCTAAAGGACCTGCACAGATAGCGGAGCGAGGAAGGGGTAGGCTGAGGAATAAAGTAATCAAGCTGGTAAAGGAGCAGTGGAGAGGCGATCCGGCAGAGAGTATGTGGGAGCCCGAGGTGAAGATGCGGGCTTCTCATCCCGAACTCTTTACTGGTACGTTCTTTGGGTTGGTACAATTTACTAGGAGTTAGATTTGGTTGCGCAGACTAGATGTTAGGGATTGGATGCTATAATTTTTAGATGTTATACTATAATCTATTTCTTATGTCACAAAAATTGCATTCATATAGAACTGCAGTTTTTATACTAGGATTGTAATGCATCATGCCTACTATGCTGTATCTCTACGTTCATATAGGATGCATTTAACGCATTTATTGCATTATGCTAGATTCATATCAGTGATCATATTAATGTTCATCGTATACTTGTTTGGAAGTCATTGTATGTCTGTATTTATAACTTTGTTTAAATGCAATGGTTGCTTTATATAGATGATTGCTTTGTACAATTATTGTATGCATGCAAAATGGTACGGGTATGTGAGCAAAGAGTGACCATATATCGTTTCTTCTGAGTTTCCAGGACAAAATTCTTTTAAGGTGGAGAATGTAATACCCTAAAATTTTGGATATAACTTAGGTAGTAAAAATAAATAAATTTTGAATTTAATTCGAGGGTAATTTCGTTAACTTTTATAGAAGAGCAAAATAATAATTTTTTAAAATGATTAAATTAGCTAACGAGAGTCGCACCATGGCGTAGTTATCGTTTTACTAATCAAAATAGGGCATTCACTTATTCGATTCAGACATCTTGTGAATGAGATATCGAAGTTTTATTTAAGCGGGTCGGGTTTAGTGCTGAGTTGGGCTAGGCCCATAATTTGAATTTAAATTAAAGTGTCGATTCATATTTTCCCTCCTAAAGCCAATTTAAAAGTACGTACATTTTAATTCTCATTTCTGTCTTCTCATTTCTGAAAACACCTGATAACTTCGTCTTCCTCCTTCCTTCATCCAAACACCAAATAATCAATTATCAATGAAATTTAACGAAAGAAGTTGCATTGGGTTCGTAAGATTCTCTATCATCTGGAGTAAGAGTTGTAAGCGATTATGGAGGTTTACATTTCTAGAAATTTGGGACAACATATGAATTCGGGTTTCTTTGGCTTGGAGTTTTTGAGCATGGCTTCTCCAATCCTTATTTAATACTATGATAATAATATAGAATGTTTTAAGGCTATCCTTGGATTAAATTATGAAATAAAATGGCACAAACGATAAAATATGAAACTATGAAATGAACATACGTATCTACTTACAAGAAATATATTAAAACCCGATTTCAACACTAATTCAAATCAATTCCTCATAGAAACTATAATTTGATGATATAGATAGGTTAGGACCCCAGAAATATGATAGGTAGTGTACATATATGATTTAGAATCATCAAAACGATGTATAAAGCAAATAAATCAAAATCTGGAACAAAGTAAAACAAAATAACTTCGAAAACCTGTTTCTGGGTTGTACACCGATGCACCATTGGTTGCACACCGCGGACCTCCCAGATTTGGGTATTTAGCCTTTTTAAATGCCATTTCGAGTGTAGTGATCCGACTTTTTACATGATTTTTCGTTAGCGATTCTATGATGATTTCTTGATTTGTGAAGTGGCAGTTTAGGTGCATAGATTGATGATAACGTTCGAGATAAGGATGTAGTAAATAGGGCCTCAAAATGACCGATGTCGTGCAAACCATACATGAGTGCATAATTTGGAAATTCTTGATGTAAAAATGCAGTCGACTCTGACCTAGATGATGAACGAATATGTGTAGCCTTAGTGATAATGAAAGATGTGGATATAGCTCGGATTTGGATCAATTAGTTGGTGATATGAATAAATTATGGCCTTGAATAAAACTTGTGTGATAATTATATATATGTATATAGTTTAGGCGATAAACCAATACCATAACCTTGTAGCGCACGCGACGAGTTCTTGATTTATGATATTGGCGTGGCATTCTCCTATAGAGCATCGAGGCTGGTCCACGAGTGTTGATGTGGACAACAGTCGACCTGTAGCGCACATGGCTGGACCAGACATGAACCTGATTATCCTTTGCAGCATGTGGCAAGATCAGATAGTCGTAGACCTGTAATCCTTTACAGCAAGGAGCGAGACTGGATTATGTTTAGCGTTATTTGGACAGTATAATATCTTTTTATAGCACAGCGTAGGTGTGTCCCGAAGATATTATAATTAGGCTCAAACCATGTTTGTGTTATATATGGTGATTCTCCTTTGGTATCCTAATTTTATCTCTAACTTCCTATTTGTGAAATAGAGAGGAAAGGTGAATTATATAACTCTTCCTCCATTAGTTGATACTTCAAAAAGGTTTCCTGGAATAGAAAAAAATGATTCATGAAGGTTTAATTACTGAATCATTTCCCAATGGTATGCTCCTCGAATCCGTTTATATTTTATACAATGAAAATCTAATTCTAGGTTATATTTCAGGGAAGATACGATGCAGTTTGATACAAACACTGCTGGGGGATAGAATAAAAATAAAAATAAAGCAATATTATTCATTCAACCAGGGGACGTATAATTTATAGACTTCGGAACAAAGATTCGAACGATTAGATAGATTCTTTTTGAAAATATCCCTTCCATCAAAGATACAATTTGAATATATAAGTTTTAGATTGGTTTCACTTACTCAAATGTACATCTGACCCACTCTTATGTTTTTCTATCTACATTCTTTAGATTGATGGAGTTTGGAGATGTGATGGACCAGGAAACGTGGATTTCTACATATTTTAAATATTAAATATATAAATGTTGTATATAACCTGTATTTTAAAGAATTGATGTGATAATGTGTATGGATTTGGTTCTATTTGGATTGTATAGACTTACGTTGTGGTATTAGATATGTAATTAAACATATGTATTTAAGTAATATGGTACTTTGTGTGACTATCCGATGTGAACTCTGAATGTCAATAGTTAATTTTTATCTTACGCTCTATTTGTGCATATCATATATATTATCTTCCAATGACTTGTATTTAGGGACTTCGTTGTGTAGTTATGGGGTTCTGAAATGGCGGGTTATTACAAATTTTGTAGGGAGCTCGTGGAGAGACAAGCGACAGTAGATATAGAAAGGTGAAGGGAAAATATAAAAGGGAAGAAGACTAGACGAAAAGGGTTTTTTGTGCGGAGCAATTGTAGCAAGAAATCAACAACAGGAAAAGATAGAGCTAAGGAGACAAGAGAATAGAAAAGTGAAGGGAAAAAAATAAATGAAATGGAGGAAAAAGAAAAGAGAAAATGGCGGCTAGGGAGAAAACCTTAGTCCCCATAGAGGAAAGCTTGGCTATAAATTTTTCTAGGACGAGACTTTGGGAGTTTAGTATTAGACTGCTTATGGATTAGTACATAGTTGAATATATGTATGTATGTATGTATGTATGTATGTTTATGTATGCATGCATGAACGCATGTATGTATATGCATATGTATATGTATATGTATATGTATATGTATGTATGTATATTTACACACACACACACACACTCTTATTGATATCGTTTTGAATTAAATATTGAATGATGATTGAATAAATTTTTTGAGAAACGGTGAAATTGGATTATAAGGACCTTATTGAACTAGCTCACAAAGGTATGTATATATGTATTGGAATATTTTAAGATAACTAAATGGATTATTTAAATTCTAAATATATTTTAGTTTAATTTAAGTTTTAAATGAATGGAATATGGAGATTATTGGTTCAATTATAACATTTTTGCTGAACAAATAGTGGTTGAAATCGAGATTTTAAATATTTGGAGAATATTAAACAAGTAATTGGAGTAAATGGTGTTTTAATACATACATGTATTAGACATTCAGTTATTATTACACTGTTTATTTATTTTATTTATATTTTTTAAATAATAATGTATTAATATATAAATAGTTATGGGACATTTGTGTGTTAATACATTATTTATATTGAGATAAATTACAATATTTCGAGTTAACATATTTGAAATGATATTTTGAAAAATGGCATAGAAATATTTTATTTCACTATTTTGAGATATTTAAAATGATGTTTCAATATTTCATTTATTTTGGGATGTTTAAAAATGATATTTCTATACATCATTTAATTTGAGATATTAAAAATGATACTTTAAGGTACCATTGATTTTTGAGATACAGAATATGGAAGTTTTATACATCATTTAAGTTAGAAATTTAAAATGAAATTTCCATATAACATTTAATTTAAGATATAATATGATATTTTCTTATATCATATATCGTTCATATTTGTTTGCACAAAAAATGGACAAACACCTCAAAGTCGTACGATTTAATAGATTTTATGTTGTTCTTAGTGATTTGGGTGATTTATGCAAATATATGAAAAGCAGGGGCTAAACTGTAAAAGACACGCAGATTTATAGTGGTTCAACCAGAATGTGCCTACGTCCACTTTATATGTTATTTCTCTTTTCTTGTTTAGATTACAAGTACAAAGTTTTGATACCAGTAAAAGAAAGTTGTTTGAAAGTTCTCTCCGTGCTTGAGCTCTCAAACTTGTCCCCCATTGTTGTACCCCTGCCCCTCTATTTATAGAGTGAGGCTGGGGGTAGGGGTCTTGGATGTATATAGCTGCTGGTGGGCCTGGGCTGACGCGATCTGGCCTGGTATTGTTGGTCCGGAAGGAGCTTGGTTCGGAACGTCTCGGTCCGGTGGTAGGTGGTCCGGTAGGAGCTTGGTTCGGAATGTCTCGGTCCGGTGGTAGGTGGTCCGGTAGGAGCATGGTTCGGTAGTTGGTGTTGTTGGTCCGGTTCGAGATGATTCGGTGGGAGCTTGGAGCTTGTTGGCTCGGTACCGAATGGTTCGGTAGGAGCATGGTTCAGTGGGAGCTTGGAGCTTGTTGGCTCGGTACCGAATGGTCCGGTAGGAGCATGGTTCGGTGGGAGCTTGGAGCTTGTTGACTCGGTACCGAATGGTCCGGTAGGAGCATGGTTCGGTGGTGGTATAAACGTACCCAACATTTGCCCCCCAAAGTAGGGCATACGCTTAGCGTATGTCGTGCTTTGTTCCAGTTGGACGACCACATTCGGCCCGAGAACCGAACAGGCTGGTCCGGCTATCAACCCTCCTCTATAAGTAGGAGCCATATGCCTTCGTCATACCTTAACGAACGAAAATAGCCGAGTCAAATTCTGAACTGCCGAATCAATCTTAGCTGCCGGACCAGGTAATATTTTTTTTTCTGCCGAACCAGTTTTTAAGATTGAGTCTCTTTGTTCTACCGAATGAACCTAAGGACTTTTAATGCCGAACGAACTCGATACCGAACGAACTTGAAAATTTTCTGTATCGAATGGACCTTATACTGAGGAAGCCAAATGAATCTTATACTGAGAATGCCGAACGAATCTTATACTGAGAATGCCGAATGAATCTATGCCGAATGAATCTATACTGAGAATGCCGAACGAATCTTATACTAAGAATGCCGAATGAATCTATGCCGAATGAATCTATACTGAGAATGCCGAACGAATCTTATACTGAGAATGCCGAATGAATCTATGTCGAATGAATCTATGACGAATGAATCTATGCCGAATGAATCTTTAGTTGGGCTTTACTGAATGAATTTGGGGATTCCGAGTGTTGAATGAACCCTTTACCGGATGGACCTTTGTACCTGAATCACCAGTGAAACTCTAGATTACATAGTTTATGTGTCTTAACGATATACTTTCTTGTGTCTGCAGATAAATGTCTCAAAGAGTGGAAACCCGATCAGAGAAGAAAAGATCTCAGGATAGAGAAGAGCCTTCCTCAGTTTCCCGGCTCAGCCAGGATCTGCCCGTCATGGGCCCACCCCGAGATCATTGATGGATGGATACGGTCCTCAGGAACTTCTTAACTTGCTTCCTGATTGCTTCCCTAGCTCACTCAAGGGCGATCAACTTGATGTTATATCTCGCTCTTTCGGGATCGACAGAGCACGCATGTTATTGCTGGATGCGGGAGTGATGCCGTATAATCCTCCCGAAGGATATTTTGCCTACAGTAGATACCATTGCATGTGTGGTGCCATCCCGCCTCTCAACGCCTGGGTAGTCAGCTTTCTCACATATCTAAAGGTAGCTCCATTCCAGCTTCATCCCAACTCCTATGCCATTCTGGTGAGTCTCTTCGTCATCTCCCAGAGGAGATATGGGCGTCCTCCTTCCAACCGGGAGATCCGGTATTTGTACAACTTGAGAGGCCATAAGAAGGGGTCTCCCTACATCAGCTTGGAATCGGCCGTATCCTTTAAGCCGGTCCTGGATTTATACTCCAAGTACAGCATGTTCAAGAAGGAATGGTTTTTTGTCAGGGATGATTCCGTTTCTATTCGGCGCTTCACCTCCGGATGTAAGTCAAAGCTTTATTTTTAATTCCCGTTCTGGTTGCAATGCTCCTTCTTATGTGTTTTTAATTTTTGCTAGCGACAGGTGGTTTTGCGGTCGTGGAGAATGATCGCCTGGTTCAAACGGCAGCAGAAATAGAAGCTATTACTGAAGAGATAGGTCGGCTGCTTACCTGATCAGGAATGCTACACTTTTGGAGTACAACTTGATCCTTCCACAGCAGTCCGTGGTCAAGCAGAGGGACACGGCTGAAGAGAAGGCTGCCCAAGCTAAAGAAGGGGCCGAGTCGAAGAGCAGTAAAAGGAGGCCCTTTCCGAAACACCCGGTTGCCGGGGGGAAGAAGCTCAAAAAGTCTGACGGTCCCTCTCCCAGCACATGTCCAGATATCCCGGAGGAGGGACATGTGAAGGAGGAGCAAGGCGAAGATGGAGGAGAAGGCGCTGGAGGTGGCGACGGTGTCGGAGCTTTGTCTTTTGGGCAAGTAGGCGAGATGCAAGAGTGGACGGATGACGCTTTCCGCCAAGCCTTCGAAGGTTTGGAGGGGACGGAGAAGTCCAAGAAAGCCGATAAAGTTGGAACTGGCGTCGATTTATCTTCCGGGAGCGCCTCTACTGAAGCAACTTCGGCGGTTCAAGGTGAATTTCTCTTTACTCTTTTAATTCTCGAATGATGGCTCAATACATGTTGGTGACACTTGGTTTTCATATCAGGAGCGGGTAAAACGGCCAAGACCTCAGATCTTCGGCACAGGCTTGAACAATACAAGCTCTCCAAAGCTTCCGCCAAGCCGAAGCCTTCTACTAACCGCCCGGAAGACATAGTCGGCTATCGTCCTCTTCTCGGAGTTATCGAAGAAGATATACAGAAGAGGAAGAGGAGTCGATCTTCGTCTGAACCTCTTCTTGAACCCCCGGCCCCACTCCAGCATATTCACGACATTACAGAGGAGGATACCGAGCTTATGCCCTCCCCCCATCCGTCTGAGAATCCAACCGTCATCCTAATATATCATCCTGGCTTAGTACGCAATCCGTTTGCGGGTCATCCGGACCTGGACCCGGCATCTCATGACATCTCTTTTGATGAGGTTACTGGTGAGCACCTTCTTCCTCGCAATCCTATGGTAAGGGTGCTTGATGAGGCCAAGTCCCTGGACCTTGATTTGCTTACTACTCGGATTGTCGCTATGGGGGACGAAGCTAAGGCAAATATCGACCGGGTTGCTGAGGAGACCAGGAAGTTGATGGGGCATCATGCCCGACTGGTCAAAGCCGGGGAGGAAATTGGGAGTGCCAACATAAGACTGCGATTAGTGGTTTCCGACCAGGCCAAGCAACTCGCCGATCAGGCCATCCAGATCTCTCAGCACGAGGCCGCCTCCGGACGACTAAAGAAAACTATGGAAGACGCCAGCCGGGCCGAACTGCGGAAAATGGAGGCTACTTGCAAGGAACGGATCGATATGGCCATCGCCACGGTGGATGAGGTTCGGAAAGCGGATCTTGAGCAGATAGAGGAGTCATCTGGGAGGCTTGAGGCTGCAGAGCTTGCTCAAGCCAAGTTGAAGGAGGAGATGGAGGCGATGCGGAAATCCCTTCAGGCTGACTACTCGAGATACCAATTGGAGAGAGATGCTGCCGTTGTAAGGTTGTCGGCTTCCGAGGCCCGGATGAGGGAGCTTGAGGAGAACGAGGGGATGATGGACGAAATGCTCCAGGATATGTACTTCCGTACTTGGAAGCAGGGCAACCTCTCCTGGATGGATGATTATCCCTGGGTCATGGCTAGGGTTTATCTCCGGGCTCTGGAGGAGGCTAGGGCTGATGCGGATAAGGAGGGTGGTGTGGCCTTCAGGATGGATGTGGTTACCGCCCAGTTTACCAAGGAGGAGAAGGTGGCGGTGAAGGAGGGCATGCGGTTGCTTGCAGCTGAGGAGGCAGGTGTGCAAGTAGAGGATGATGATCAAGATGATCAAGGAGTAGATGTTGGTAAGTCTTCCTTTCTAGTCTTTCCGTTAACTTGGTCGCTTATCACTAATGAATTCTTTCTCTGACCGGACAGGTGGGCAACAAGACAAGGATAAGACTCCGACGCAGCCGGCTCCTTGATTAGACCTGGATATCTTTTTGTAGACTTGACATTGTTGTATATGTTAGTTTCAAAACAGTAACGTAACTCTTAAGTTGTAATTATGCTACTTGTAATAAACAACGCTATTCTTGACGTGTAATTCTTTAACTTAAGCTGATTCTGTCGTTTTTTTTGAATGTTTTCGCTATTTTGACATGTTGTATGAGAAATATAGCTATGCATATTCTTGTAATTAAATTGTGTTTGATGTCAGGTTCTTGTTTAAAACATAATTTCATGACTTGCAATGTTAGCGTGAGGTCTGAATAAATTATAGTCACATGTTTACACATGAAAGAAGGAAATACCGCCCTTTATATTTTGCTTGTAGATGGCAGCTTTGAGTGTCTTATGTGACCGAGTATGGAATGCGGTCCAGTATCTTGCTGTGAGTATCCGCTTCCATTAGCGAATGTCTCTTGTTATGTGTCCTGTACTTCAGGGATTGTTACAGAGGATAGGGGAAAAGTTTCTTAAATAAAGTTGAAATATGTGAAATAGTAAAACTTCCAATCACGGAAGGCCTTCGATGTGCTTAAGTTCGTGGCAAACGGGCTTTGTAGTCACTTTCCCTAGTTGTGGGTCTTGGAGACATTTGTCACCCATCTTACGCCTCCGCGGGGAGTTAATTCTTTTTTACCACAGCCGCACTTAAGACACATCGGAGCCGAGATCGCGCACAGTAACTACCCGGGCCATTATGGCACATAATAGTGGGTATTATTCGATTTACTGTGGCCGGCTAGCATGGGTGCCGATCGTCAACCGTGAACTGCCCCTGGCTGGCCACACCTTATGTTGGGGCTTATAGTCGGTTCACAGTTGTCGGCGAGCCGAACGCCGTAATGAGCTGCCTCGGCTATAGTCGGCCTTCTCGGTGGCTTATAATCGGCTCATTACAGTTGGCTTTAAGGGCCGTCGCGAGCAATGAGTTAACCCGCAGCAGAGGGATGCCGGAGCAAAAGTGTCTCATTGGCGAGGGCATAGATTCACATAGTACCTGTTAGGTCTTGTCCAGGTGAAGATGCGTTGTGGAGTGCTTTGAATGGAAATGCTATACGCATAAGATTTTGTTCAACGGAAAAGGATAAAGTTAACAAGCAGCCAAGATATAAAGGAACAAGTTAAAAAAGAGACAAGGTTTTTTAAAGTAGTTCGGCACGAAAATTCCTACGTCCACTGATTCTCTTTGTAAATTCACTTCATATGGGCAGTACAAGTTAAGAAAAGTATCGACGGAGGTGTTGGATGTTCCATGCCCTCTGGAACACCTCTCCGTCCACTGTTGACAAAATATAAGCTCCATTGTGGAGATCTTTATGAATTACATATGGTCCATCCCAGATTGGATCTAGTGCTCCGGGGCGAGGGAATATTCGCTTGAGGACAAGATCCCCTTCTTGTAAGGTACGATGCTTGACTTTGGAGTTGTATTGTGCTGCCACTTTTTGCTTGTGGGCTGCTGCTTTAAGGACTGCATCATTTCTTCTCTCCTCAACTAGATCCAAAGACATGTGAAGGAGTTCTTCGTTCTCTTCTGGGTTATAGTGGATCCTACGGTGGGAAGGCACGATGGTTTCAACTGGGAGCATAGCCTCCGAACCGTACGCCAAAGAGAAAGGAGTATGCCCTGTCGAGGTTCTGAAAGATGTGCGATAGGCCCACAGTGCCGTAGGGAGTTCATCCACTCAAGCGCCCTTTGACTTTTCGAGTTTCTTTTTTATTAGAGTTTTCAGAATTTTGTTGATGGCTTCGACTTGTCCGTTTTCCTGGGGATACGCTACGGATGAGAAGCTTTTGTGAATTCCGTGCTCTCGGCACCAGTTGGCGAATTCTTCGCTGTCAAACTGAAGTCCATTGTCTGATATGATTTTGAATGGGACTCCGTACCTGCACAGAACATTTTTGATCAAGAAGTTAATAACTTTTGCTGAAGATACTTTATTTAGAGGTTCTGTATCCACCCATTTGGTGAAATAGTCGACTGCCACTATAGCATATTTGGCCCCGCCTCGGCCCATTGGTAGTTCGCCGATTAAGTCAATTCCCCATACTGCAAAGGGCCAAGGGCTGGTCATTTGAGTAATCTCAGTTGTTGGTAGCCATGGAATCTTAGCAAACTTCTGGCATCTGTCACATTTTTTGACGAAATCTAAGGCGTCCTTGCTCAAGGTGGGCCAGAAATATCCATATCGGAGTATCTTTTTTGCTAAAGTTTGCCCTCCGGTGTGATCACCGCAGCTTCCTTGATGAATGTTGGATAAGATTTCCTTGGCTTCCCTTCCAGCGACACACCTTAATAAGGGGTTAGAGAATCCGCGACGATAGAGGATGTCCTCTTGTATGGTGTAGCGGGAAGCTTTCCTCAAGATTTTCTTGACTTCGTTACGCCCGTTGGGTAGTGTGCCGCTTTGTAAGTAGTCTCGGATGGGAGTCATCCAAGTCGCTTCTTCGGTTGCAGCTATCAGATTCACTTGCTCAAAACTTGGGGTCAGTTGCTTTGAGATGGCTACTGCTCCAGAAATGGCGCCGTCTCTCACGCTTTCTTGCTTCGCCAATTCGTCGGCCTCTTGGTTCTCTTCCCGAGGGATGTGTTTGACTAAGTAGTGGTCCAATCGATTGAGAAGTAACTTGGTCTTCTTTAAATATGCTATGAGTCGTTCTTCTCGAGCTTAGAATTCTCCTAGTATTTGATTAACAATAAGTTGAGAATCGCTATGAAGACACAAAGAATTGGCTCCGATTTCTAAGGCAAGTTCTAATCCAGCTATCACTGCTTCATACTCTGCATCGTTGTTGGTGGCAGCGAACTCCAACCTTATAGCATAGTGCAGCTTATTTCCCCTAGGGGTGACTATTACCACACATGCCCCCGAACCTTGGTCGTTTGACGCCCCATCCACGAAGATATTCCACTTAATGTCTTCTGCTATTTCCGATTGCTCCTTACCTTCGTTGGTGGTGAATTCTGCAATGAAATCGGCCATGGCTTGTCCCTTGATGGCGGTGCGAGGGTGATAGGTGATATCATACTGACTCAGTTCAATGCACCATTTAAGTAGTCGCCCGGAAGTGTCGGGACGATGGAGTACCTGCCTCAGTGGTTGATCGGTCAGAACTTTGATGGAATGGGACTGGAAGTAGTGACGCAGTTTCCGTGACATGATCAGTAAACAGTATGCTAGCTTATCAAGTTTAGGATATCTGACTTCTGCCCCTGTAAACCTCTTACTTACAAAGTAAACTGGCCGCTGCGTGCGGTTGTCTTCCCTCACCAACGCAGCGCTTAGGGCGTGAGATGACACAGCAAGGTATAGGTATAACTCTTCGCCTTCGCTTGGAGTCGAGAGTACCGGCAGTTTCTGGAGGTGTTCGATTAAGTTAAGGAAAGCGGTTAAGCATTCGTCAGTCCATTTGAACTTTCCTTTGTCTTTCTTCAGAGCTTCGAAGAAGGGGACACACTTGTCCGTTGCTTTGGAGATGAATCGGCTTAGGGCGGCCACTTTCCCATTTAGGCTTTGCATTTCCTTTTGAGTGGAGGGTATCTTGATATCCTTTAGCGCTCGAACTTGTTCAGGGTTTGCTTCAATCCCTCTGGCATGGACGATGAATCCCAAAAACTTTCCTGATGATACTCCGAAGGAGCATTTTATAGGATTGAGTTTCATTCCATATTGGCGAAGTACTTGAAACATCTCGCCCAGATGGCTTATGTGACCGTCGGCTTTCCTTGACTTTACCAGCATGTCATCCACATACACTTCCATAGTTTGCCCTATTAGCCCTGCAAACATCTTGTTGACGAGGCGCTGGTAGGTGGCTCCTGCGTTTTTAAGTCCGAAAGGCATTACCTTATAGCAGTATAAACCCCGGTCAGTGATGAAACTAGTGTGGTCTTGATCGGGAGCATGCATAGAAATTTGGTTATATCCTGAGTATGCGTCCATAAAAGATAAGAGTTCGTGCCCGGCTGTGCTGTCTACAAGTTGGTCGATTCGGGGAAGTGGTAAGCAATCCTTTGGGCAGGCGTCGTTTAAGTTGGAGAAGTCAATGCATGTTCGCCACTTCCCATTAGCCTTCTTTACTAGTACCGGGTTGGCGATCCATTCTGGGTAGATGGCTTCTCGTATGAAGTCATTGGCAAGTAGATTCTTTACTTCTTCATCGAGGGCTGCTGATCGTTCTGCCCCCATACTTCCCTTTCTTTGTTTTACGAGCGCCTTGGTAGGATCAATGTTTAGTACATGGCATGCTACGTCGGGGGAGATTCCGGTCATGTCAGCGTGTGACCATGCGAATACATCCAAGTTGTGGCGGAGAAAGTCGATGAGTTGCTCCTTCAACTCTGCTTTTAGTTGGGACCCGATTTTCAATAGTCTACCCGAGTCGTGCTTGTCTACAGATACAAATTCCATAGCCTCCGCAGGCTCGGCGGTGGCCTCCTCCTCTTTGTACTTGGGGTCTAATTCATTGAAAGGGTCGCTGGTATATCGAAGAGGAGGGGCTTTCTTTAGTTGCTATGCTTCCAAACTTTTTGTGCAGAGGGCAACCTCTACACTTTTCCCTTTACCCTTCCTGTGGTTGTTGCGAAGTTCAGTCACATAGCAGTCTCGAGCAATGTCCTGGTCTCCTTCTACTTCCCCTACTCCATTGTCCGTTGGAAATTTCATCTTTAGGCACCATGGGGCTAGGACAATTTGTAAGTCAGACAAGGCTGGCCTTCCTAAGAAGGCGTTGTAGGCCGAGTGGTTTTCTATTAGCACAAACGTCTATTTCCGTACAACGGAGCGGGGATGGCTTCCAATTTCAACAAAGAGGTCCAGTTTCCCGAGGGGCATCTTCGCATCTCAAGTGAAACCGTGTAGTGGTTTATTGTAGGGAGATACATCCTTCATTGATAGTTTCATTTTGTCGAATGCATGTTTGAATAGGATATTTAATGAGCTTCCAGTGTCTACTAGAATTCGGAAAACTTCGGCTGGACCGGGCCGGGCAGAGATAACCATGGGATCCATGTGAGGGTATTGCCGTCCTTCTAGGTCACGCCTACCGAATGTGATGTCATGATTCTCTTTCCGCTTCGGGTGGCGCTCTTCTATAACAGAATTAACACAGTCTTCATTGTTTCTAAGCGACTTTCCATATCTTTCCATCTCTGCCCAGCTTCTGTCGGCGATGTGCGGTCCTCCTGAGATGGTATGGACCACTATCTTCTCTTGACTAGAGCCGCTAGTGTTGCGGTTTCCTCTGCCGATCTCCGGTGAGGGTAGCCTTGGGTTCTCATTGGCAGGAGCTGGAGTCCTGTCCTGACCTTTTACATAGCGTTCCAGTTTCTTCCTTCTGATGTGTTCTTCAATCAAGTCCCGGAGATGATGGCACTCATTGGTATCATGCCCATGAGATTCGTGGAAGCGGCAGAACTTTCCAGACTTCTGCACGTTATCTGATTCCTTCTTGTATGGTGGGCGTTTATATCTAACTTCGCCTTGGGTGGCAAGGAAGATGTTTTCGACGGTTTCGTTCAAAGGAGTATAAGTGTCGAATCTCGGTCCTGGCCGATATAGGCGCTTTTCTCCCTTCTTGCCCCCAGCATTTTCTCTGGAATCATTTCTTCGAACGTCCCTTGCCACAGCAGGCGCGTTGCTGTGAGTTGCCTTATTTTGTTGTCCTGACTGCCCCTCAATGGCAACATCCTCAAGCCTCATATATTTCCCGGCTTCATGGAAGAAATCGGGTAAAGTAGCTGGTTTTTCTTTTGTCAACCTTCTAGCAAATTTAGTGTCCGGATGCACACCACTACACAGGGCCATTAGGATAAGCTTCTCATCGGCATCTTGGACTGCGGCCGCTGCGGCATTGAATCGGGTTAGGTATTGCTGCAGTTTCTCCCCAGGTTTCTGTTTGATGCTGGATAAGGAATAAGCGTCCTTAGGTTGTTTCACATGAATGTGGAACTGACTAATAAACTTTTCTTTCAACATTTCCCACGAGCTGATGGATCCCTGGGGTAAATGACAGAACCAGGAGGTAGCGAGATCTGCTAAGAATAGTGGAAAGCATTTGCACAGTACTCCCTCTGTTGCTCCACTCATTAGCATATGTTGTGTGTATCTCTGTAAGTGTACAACGGGGTCGGAGGTTCCTTTGTAAGGTTCCATTGTTGGCATCTTCCATTCTCGGGGGGTGATAGCAATTTCGATATTGCGAGCGAAAGGGCTGGTTACCCTAGCGCCTATCCCTCGATCCCTTTGCTCCCGTTGGACGCATTCTCTGAACAAGCGTGCCATTCTTTCATCAGAATTTGGAGCAGATAGAAACGAGTTCGGTTCTGTTCTGTGGGATTGATTCCGTCCAGATGACCTGTAGGGATGGTATCGTCTATCATTCCTCATTTTCTCCAGTGGCTGCCTTTGGTCTCCTGGGAGCATGCTAGGGTCTGCTACAGTTGGCCCTTGCCTTGATCTTCCCCTGCTGGGTTCTGATCTAAGCACTTCCTCGGGTCCAACTTCAGGCTGGACTCTAGCTCGGCCCCTTTCGCTAGCGTTTCCGTGGTTAGGCAGTATAACCGGCTCATCTACAGTTGACCTCCGCCCGGTACCTCCCCCGTTGGGTTCGGTTCCAAGCGTTTCTTCAGGCCTAACTTCGGGCTGTGCTCGATTTCGGCTCCTACCATGGCTGCTTATGCCGTTAGCTCCTTCGAAGAAGGAAGATCTTTGTTGTCTCTGAGATCCTCCAGACTGGGACTCACCCCATGATTCAGTGTTGCGGTTGGACTCTTCAGCATCCCTTAAGCGTGACATGAGATGGTCCACCAAGGCTTCCTGCTGGGACGTGAAGCGGTTAGTCACTTCAGCCACAACATTGTCTAGATCTGTCCTAGTAATTGTTGCCGGCTGTTCTGCGGCAGGAGTGGTCGGATTAGCCTGTCCTTCATTTGGTACTGCTACTGGAGGGGGACGATTTACTTGATCTGTGACCACTGGATCTGGAAGACTGCTGGTTGCGATGTTTTTTCCTTTGTTAACATCTTTCTTCTGTTTGGGAGGCATGTTTTCCAAGCAATGAACGATGCTGTTAGGAAAAAGGTTAAGTGGAAGAAGCTGAAGCTCCTGAGTTCAATTCTCAGTGAAAGCACCAAAAATGTTTGCACAAAAAATGGACAAACACCTCAAAGTCGTATGATTTAATAGATTTTATGTTGTTCTTAGTGATTTGGGTGATTTATGCAAATATATGAAAAGCAGGGGCTAAACTGTAAAAGACACGCAGATTTATAGTGGTTCAGCCAGAATGTGCCTACGTCCACTTTATATGATATTTCTCTTTTCTTGTTTAGATTACAAGTACAAAGTTTTGATACCAGTAAAAGAAAGTTGTTTGAAAGTTCTCTCTGTGCTTGAGCTCTCAAACTTGTCCCCCATTGTTGTACCCCTGCCCCTCTATTTATAGAGTGAGGCTGGGGGTAGGGGTCTTGGATGTATATAGCTGCTGGTGGGCCTGGGCTGACGCGATCTGGCCTGGTATTGTTGGTCCGGAAGGAGCTTGGTTCGGAACGTCTCGGTCCGGTGGTAGGTGGTCCGGTAGGAGCTTGGTTCGGAATGTCTCGATCCGGTGGTAGGTGGTCCGGTAGGAGCATGGTTCGGTAGTTGGTGTTGTTGGTCCGGTTCGAGATGATTCGGTGGGAGCTTGGAGCTTGTTGGCTCGGTACCGAATGGTCTGGTAGGAGCATGGTTCGGTGGGAGCTTGGAGCTTGTTGGCTCGGTACCGAATGGTCCGGTAGGAGCATGGTTCGGCGGGAGCTTGGAGCTTGTTGGCTCGGTACCGAATGGTCCGGTAGGAGCATGGTTCGGCGGGAGCTTGGAGCTTGTTGGCTCGGTACCGAATAGTCCGGTAGGAGCATGGTTCGGTGGGAGCTTGGAGCTTGTTGGCTCGGTACCGAATGGTCCGGTAGGAGCATGGTTCGGTGGTGGTATAAACGTACCCAACAATATTTAAATATTTAGGCTGATATTTCCAGAGATTTTCATTAAATACCGGATGAACAAGTATTACATTCTAGCTGACCAACATAGAGGTAGCTCCCCGAGTCGTGACAACTTGGCCCTATTGTCACCACACAAGCAGTTTACTGCACATGCATGACAACGACGTTTATTCTTCATTGGCAAGTGGTGTATTGATGGAAAGCAAGGTCAGTTAATATGGAAGTGAGTATTTTGTGCAGCATATAGACTGTGTGAGGACACTCGCAAATTGGAGCTAATGGCAGAGAACCCGCCTTAAGTAAGGTGAACACAACATCTCATTATAGGTTCTTTGATTTAGGGGCACGAAACCTCCTTAAGCAAGGCGAACACAATATCTGCTTATAGGTTATTTAAGTTGTAACGACCTGCTATTTCGAACTATTCAAATCGACAATAATCCACACATGTCAGACTTGAATTGCTCAAAACTAACAGACTGTTAATTTATATTTGGCAAAACTTAGCATATACAGTAAATAAATCAATCACAAAATCACAGACACAGAGTAATATAACAATAAGCAGCGAAATAGATAAATAGTAGTTCATGAAGCTACTATATAAGATCTGAGTCTAAAACAAATACAACAGAAATCCCGAATACATAGAAGTCACAATATATAAGCAAATGACAAGTCTGAACATAAAACTGGAAATAACTGAAATAAATGAAAGCTGAATAGATATAAGACAGATCTTCAAGCAAAGCTCCAAGCTCTACATGTGAGTCTCAAATGCTGTGACACTCAGTCTGACCCGAGCATAAAGCAAAACACAAAACACTCGAGTCAGGATTAACATTCTTATGCAAGTAAATCAACTCAAGTGAAATGTCCAAGTGAAATGCAAATAACTTAAAGGTTGTTTGGGATTCCATCCTTTAAGGATCCGTTAAACTATCTACATACAAAGTACAATACGCTACATAGATAATGTCTACAGTAAAGTAAAATATTAAAATAGCGTTAAGGCGTTACCTATATCCCCCATAACACATTTTTATATAACTACCATAGTCTATACAGCACTATAAACTCCACCAAACTGGTGGGCTATCAGGGAGCACTCCATAGGTACGACACAAACCAAACTCGTAGAGGGCGCGATAAGGCACGCGAGGCAATGCCTAGGGTAGGATACTACCGTTTTGCACTCCCGGACTGGTGGTAACGCATAGCAGCTACTACCGCCCACCTCGAGACACACTCCCAAATCAAAGTTGCACCCAATCAAATCACAAAGTAATAGATATGGTATCGAGAAAATACGCCCAATAGGGGTAGCGACCCCACTTGGCCCGGTATAGCTCCTAGGGGTGGGCATTTAACCGACTTAACCGATCTAACCGACTAAACCGACCTTAATCGAACTGGTTTAACCGACAAAATCAGTTAACCGAACTTTCGGTTAACCGATCGATGTTAACCGACCATTTTCGGTTCGGTTAACGGTTAACGATATCTGGTCGGTCGGTTAACCGTTAACCGACCAATTTTTTTTTAACCACAGCCCATTTAGCCCATCTGTAAAGAACCCATCCCCGAATGAATCCATTAGCCAGCGTGCTCTTGAGTAGGCTTCTCTCCGGTTTTCAGATCTAGATAAAAAATAAAAAAGACGAGAGAAGTTGAAACCTAGGTCTGCTCGCCCATCTCGTCTGCTAATCGCCGGCATCAACTATTCTGTTCTCCACGCTATTCTCGACGCTTTACGCTAGTGACAACCACCACCAGAGCTATTGTAGAAATAAACGGTGTCAAGAAGGAAGAGAAATCTTGTGAGTAAATTACTAATTACTCTATCGATCTACCGTACATGTTTAAACTAAGTTCTAGTCTAGTTAGTTAACCTAATTTAGCTATATGTTTTTGTAATTAATAGATAAATTAGTGATTTAACAAATGAAGCTGCTTTCGTTTGCTAAATATCCTAGATTCGCTGCTTTTTATTTAAAACTGTGTTTATTTTCTTTTTCTTTTCTTAGAAAATCAAGACACATATATGTATATATGTGGTAAAGTCACTTTGACATCAATCAGCTTTAATTTACTGAATTTGCTTTGATTTTGATTACTGTATTTGTAAATGAGTAGTAAAATATTATATTTGTAATAAGGGTTTATTAAATTAGTTGTAAATTTCATATACTAATTATTGATTTTGATTCAACATTGAATTCACAAGCATCACGATCAATGAAGCCTGCATCTTCACAGTAGGGATATTTAGCTCCATCATCGACCTGATATGTGAACTGCATGTTACTTTCATATATATATATATATATCAATGCTTGGCTATTTTAGATAATATGTAGGTACATTTATAACAGTTCATATATTGTTTATATACCATATATAAAACAGTTCATATATTGCAAACTGATTAATATTTATGTATTGCAAACTGAGAATATACCTTAATATACAAAGAATATTTACATAAGGTATGTAACAAATAGAGATTTTAGAGAGTGCCATTATTGTGTAGTAAAGCCGTGTGTCTTGATATATATTACAATGATTATTATTTTTCCCTATTCATGCAGCATCAAGACCCAAGTATATCTGATGGAAAGGCCTTTGCTTCTTATAAGTCTACCCTAGGTCATCATAGGAATGTTTCATTTTCCGATGATAATAGTTTGTAAGCTACGATTCCTTAAACTGCTTATGTAATTCTACAGATTGTTAACCTTTTTGATTCAAACAATCTTCTTTCTGACCATATGCTCCTCTCTTCTAACCCATATTTATGTTTTCCTTTCATAAGTCTCATAAAAATAATAATACTTTCCTTACCTATTATTGTTTTCATCCACTGTTTGCTTTGCTATCAGGTCTTCAAACTATTAGTTGTATCAGATAAAAACAACAAAATAACCGATTATATTAATTCAGAGTGCAGAATTGTCATATTACACAACAAAAGGATAACTATATTTGGGGACTATTTATTAAAGTAGGTCTCATATTATTTTATAAGCGATCTATTATAGACCAAAAATTATTTCATATGATAGATGATACTCCCTTTCTATGTTTATATGAACTAAATAGATCCTTTTTCAATTACATGAGTTTCTCAGTTGGAAGCATACTACTACTTTCAAGTATCTGAAGTAGAATTTCTATCCATTATTGTGGGGTATTAGATATTCTCCTAAGTATCTATACTTTGTTGTCTCCATTACTAATTAGTGCACATGAATATATGAAGTTGTCTTATTTAGATCAAGGGAGCATGCAAATTGTCGCCCGCAAAAAGGATATGTCAGAGCTCATATAGAGAGTATGCATTTTATCTATATGCATCAGACACAATATACAAGATATATAATGTCCACCATAGGTGCTTTAGCTCATGTAGTCATTTATTTTTGTCATCAAGGTGGTGGATTCAAAATATCGCCTCTTAAATCTCGAAGTGGAAGACCTCGTACTCTAGTACAACATCTAATGCAGATCGATATGAAGGGGTGGATAGCTGGTCTTTTCCCATCCTTTCAGCAATGTTATTTACTTCAGATGTTGAATTGTGTAGCTGGTATCTATATATCAACCTCCCATCGTTTTATTTTCTCAGACTACATGTTTTGCCAGCTTGAATAGTTTAACTAAATTTATATCTATAACAAATTCTCTAAAGTTTATAACTTTGTATTGTGAGATTGTTTCCTATACAAATATATAATACCATATGTTTTTTCTAATATATTTTTATGTGTTCTTCGCTACAATACATTGTTGCTGCATTATGTGAGTTGTTATTAACATGTGTGCAATTTTTAGTTACCGTCTGTAAAATTTCTGCCAGGATTACGTGATTGGGTTTCTCAAACAGACGAGCCTCATAAAAGTGCAAGAATGCCAGTCATGTTTAATATGAAATCAGATTTTATTTATCCTAGTGAAGATCAAAAGACTCAAGAATTGAGTATGAACCCTACTCCTCCTTTGCATCATCATCGTCGTTCTGCTAGCAAGCATTCTCTTATTGATGATGACTCTGATGAGGATAATGGTCAAATTCTTGAGAACGAGTTCGAGGTTCATTAATTTACTATTATATTGCCATAATCAATTTACCAGCTACACTATTCTAATTTATAAACTTTCGACAGGCAGATACTGTCAAACCTGAAATTGATACCAAAGAGACAGGTAGTTGTTTACTTTCATCTCTCTCAAACCTTTTGCACATTACTTGATCATTGTAGTGTGTGTGTGTGTGTGTGTGTGTGTAAACTAATGTTGACTTTGTGTAGCAGTATATATATAAATTAAAACATGTATGCTTTAAGTTCATCCTTCAGTTCTCTATAATTATACATGTTTACACTTTACACTTATATGCTTTAGTTAATTTCTAAATTAATGTGTTTACCTTTGTTTGACAGAGTTGGAGAGTGGAGACTTTGTAGTTGTATTAATGTACTCCAATTATCTATTTGGACTTTGGACTGAATTACTAATGTAATGTAATCACTGTAATGATGCTTGATTGCTTGTAATATATGAACTAAGAGAGTGAGAGGTGAACTGTACTGAAGTATGAACTGAAGTGAAGTATGAACAATTGAACTGAATGTATGAATTGAACTGTAGTTGCAATTATCTCACTGTAATGATGCTTGTAATGTATGAACTGGACTGTAATAGCAATTAGCTCACTACAATGATGCTTGTAATGTATGAACTAAAGTCTAAAACTTTGATTATTTGCATGTATGTGTGTTTTTAATGCTGGTAAGTGTATATATGTTGCTGTTTGACTAGTTAACCGATTAATTTAACCAGTTAACCGATTAATATAGACGGTTAACCGATTAACAGTTAACCGTTTATATTAATTGGTTAACCGGTTAAATTAACCGATTAACCGCGGTTAATTTTAACCGGTTCGGTCGGTAGACCAGAATCAAATTAACCGAAAACCGGTTAACCGAACCGTTGACCTTTTTTCAGTTAACCGAAAAATTTAACCGATTGAATCGGTTAACCGACCGCGCCCACCCCTAATAGCTCCTGTTTTAGTCACATCAAGCTGACTTGAGGGAGTCAGGGCTGCGTTCATACCTCATACAGACGTTCGCCAAACCATCCTACTTCATTATGGAATCTCCACCACGTGCACAATTGTTAAAGTGGTTTTCAGTATTGGCAGAGAGTATGACAATATTCGATCCCGGTCTCTTTAACAACCAAACGCTTATTTCACACCGTGGTCATTTTCATTTCAAATAGTTCATACTTCATATCAGAATATCATATCCATTTCAAAACCATATCACTTTCGAAATCATATTCACTTTCGAAACTATATCACTTTAAATATATTATTTTTCGAAATCATATTCATTTTCGAAATTATTATATCAAAGTATTCGCATTTAAATCCATTAAATCTAAATCATAACAGTTCCAACTTAAACAGTTTGAAAGTAGTTTATATATTGGAAAAATTATACAATAAAAATAGTTTATATTTAAAAATAGGTTATAGATTAAAATAGTTTATATATTAAAATATATATTTAAAATTGTTTATAAATTTAAAATAATATATATTAAAATAGTTTATATATTTAAAAGAGTTTATATCAAAAATAGTTTCAAATTAGAATTGTTTCTTCCAATTTCACAAATCAATTCAAATCAACTTTTGTTCCACAACTCAATTTAAATCAATCTCAGTTCAACAATTTCAATTAAAAGGTTGAAGGTTCAATTCAAATTCTCATTAAAACCATCTTAATTTATATCGATTTCAAATTCAGGTTTGAACTACAAATTTAAACCACTTCCAATGCAATAGGTTTCAAAGTTTAAATATTCAAACAATTTACAATAACTCAATTTGATAAATTTCATTTATATTTCAAAATTCAACTTTAATTTTATTTAAATTTGAAAATATTCACTTAATCATTTTTAATAACATTCAAATAAAAATCTCAAATTACAAATTTAAATCAATATTAAATATTCAATTTCAATTTTATTTAAATTTGAAACAATATTCATTTAATCACCTTTAATCAAAATCCAATTATCAATTTATAAAATCATATCTTTCAAAATCTCAAAATTAATAGGTTTCAAATCAATTTTTATTTAAATTCAATTCTTACAAATTAAATTACAAATCAACTTAATTTATCTTTCCTACCTTTATTTTATTAAAGTTATTACAGAATATATTTTCAAAATATTAATATAAATTTTTAAATAAATATTTAAGACACGCTTTATATATATATATATATATATATATATATATTAGTTAAATTAAATTTTATTAAATTAAATTTTATTAAATCAAATCTACCTTATTTTATATTAAATCTTATTTTTATATATTTAAAATAATAAAATTATAAGTAAAATCTTAAAATTTATATTTTTCAAACTTAACTTATAAATTTAAAATTTCTAAACATATAATTTAAAATCTAAATTTTTTACATACATATCAAAATTAAAATATCTATATATTATATTTTAAAAATCAATATTTTAAAAATCAATATTTATTAAAACACATATATTTTGTTCGCAAAATTCTGGAAATCACTTAAAAATAGACCAACGGTGTCCGTATATAGTTTTCTATCATATGGTCAAGTGATACAGATATTTATCATTTCAACCCATAATAATTTAATTTTACGGGTATATATCATTTCAACCCGCAATCCCAAAATTTCAAAAATCTATAAAATCGCTTGGGTTTATCGTTTCAACCCATAACGATTTTCCCTAATCTATAAGATCGTTCAGGTATGTATCATTTCAACCCAAACTGATTTCCCATCTAACATGGAACTTGCAGAGTGATTGAAAATAGATAATTAACAGCATAGCATATAAGGAACTCGCAATTATGAATCACAAATTAACATGTCATACATGTCAATATAAATGTTATACAAAGCAACATATCATCATATACATAAAAAATGAACATCACATCATATCATCATATATATGCCAAGTGAGCATAGTAACATATAAGATAATATGTATATTAACTAAACAAAAATCCCAGTTATAACAAACATTTCAAGGGTCAATTTAAGTGATGTTTATTTACATAAACATAAAATTGTTAATCATGAGTGATTGCTCATCTTTCGAGGTTGGAGAAATTAGACAACACGACAAGCTACGAATTGAATCACGAACTCGACAATCGACCAATCTAAACGACAATCTCAAAGAAAAGCAAGGTGGACTCGAGACCGATGAAAACAATATATAAACTTTTTTTAGTATCTAAAATTTACTCGCATATTTAAAATAAAATCTTTATATTATATTTTTAAAAATCAATATTCAATCTAAAACACATATTTAAAATAAAAACCTTCATACTATATTTAAAAATTTATATTGATTTAAACACATATATTAAATTCAAAATATCAATATTTTATATTTTAAAAATCAATATTAAAAAAATCAATATTTTTTTTATATATGTATAACGGTACTACACTTAAGACTTAACTTACACTTAAGATAGTATAATTTTTTTTCAAATACACTTGAATCTTATAAAACTGTTAATAAAAAAAACAAAGAATTATAAACTCACTTTTTAAGCAATTGGAAAGGTAAAAATATAAAAATAAAACAGGCAGTAGGTAAGCTTGGTCTGCTCGGCCTTGGGCAGTGGGGATCTAAGGTGGAGGTCAGGGGTTGTGGTCGGCTTTCGGGTGGCTGATATGGTGCAAGGCATGGAAGGCTTTCTCGGGTTTGGAGGGTATGGTGGCGAACTGGCACTGGGAGGAGGGGCTTGCGGTGTTGGAGTTTCGGTTAGGGGAGGGTACTACGGATCTGGGTCGTGTAGTGATGGCGGGTCTGGGTCGAGTGGCGTTCGGTGATGAGTGGCTGACGTGTAGGCTGTGGCCTCATGGAGTGGCGGTATGGACAAGGTAGCAGAGGGAGGAGGTTGCGATGATGGAGAACGAAGCAAGGAGACTGAGGGTTGGGTTCTCCGATACAAGAAGAAGACGGCAGGGTTTGCTTCGGGAAAAAAATTTAAGATAAGCAGGTAACTCTAAAGGAATAAAGAAGAACGCAGGAAAAATATATAAAATATATATTACGGGGATTTTCTCAAAAAAAGAGGGGAAGCAACCCGGAGAGAGAGACGAGCAGGCTTCCAGATTATCAAATATGCAAGCTTTATATCATTATCACTATTTTTAGAATAGCAGAAACGAAAATGATGAAGAAGAGAGGGACCGAAAGGACCATCAAATATATATTGAACCATTGGAATGTTGAAAGTCAATACGTGAATTCAGGGAAAATTTAGAAGCAAGTGGCTGTTTGGTTTATACGGTGGATAATGGAAATACACAAGGAAACCAAAGAGGCTCAAAATGGGTACCGATATGACTAATCGTTTCGCCGATTTCACCGTGTACAAAACGCCGAATTACAGGAATGAGTATACTACGAAGATTAGCAAGACGAGACGAATAGAATGGTACATAGATATTAGAGATACGACCATCCTATCAAAACTCGATTTTTGCTACCAAACTGATGCTAAACCATCGAAAATAAGATAAACGAAGCTAGAGCTGTCCAAATTTGGCGAAACGAAACACGACATCTCGCTCAGAAAATGATTTACAATCTTATTATATAAAAATATTCAGATTTCAAAAATATTTTATTACTATCAAATTTTCAACTGATTTTAAATTTATAATAGAAATTACACAACAGAACAAACTTTTATACGTACCAATGAAAATCTGCCAATTTTGTGTTTAAATAAACCCGTGCCAAATATCAAATTTTCATTACTAAAATTAAATTGTTTATTTTCAAGAAAAATTTAGTTAATTGCATTATTTAAATCATTAAAATTTACGGGTCCTTACACGTTCCCCCACTCAAAAAATTTCGTCCCCGAAAAGGAACGAGATAGGAGAATAGAAGCAACAGAAAGAAAAGATATATTCAAAATACATATTACAAGATACAACAATTAATTCAAAACCATATAAATTTCATTTTTGGACATCTTATTACTTACATTTTGTATTATATACTATTCAATTACATGTTCTCATTACATTCAAACTTTTTCCAGGTAAGTTTTATTAATGTTTCTGAATGTAATTGAGCACTATACAAATTTACCTTTTATTTACAACATTTATATTAAGCAAAATTTAGTTTGAACATTTTATTACTTAAATTTTCTCTTGTATACCCTTCAATTGCATATTCACATTAACATTTCAACTTTTTGAATATTTCAGGTAAGTTATATATGTTATAGAATGAAATTGAGTATTATACAAATAAATTTTATCCTAGTTCAACCGTTTCAAGTTGTTTAAATTTCATTTCTCATTTTAGATACTCCGATTATTCAAAAAAATTGCTTCATTTCAAAAACCATTACTTAACATAGAACTTAAGAATTAAATTTCCAATTTCACTTCAAACCATTTAGAAATAAATATATACATATATATATTTTATACATCAAGTCATACTCAAGAAATTTAAATCAAATCCATTTTCCAAAACAAAAGTGTAACAAAGCTACTAAGTGGTCTCTCCACTTCGAGACTCGAAAATGAATGTTGATGATGTTGCGATCATCATCGAAATTATTTTCCAGCGATAAAAGAGAAGAGTGCTGACTTACTTCTTTTAAAAAATTTTAGATACTTTCAAATAATATAATTTTTTCAAAACTTTGAAAACTAAATTTTGAAAAGCACCGAAAATTTAAATTCTCAAATCCTTAATTTAAATTCATTTCATTTGTAAATAAGATTTATAAACCATATTTTTTTAAAATTTCAACTCCTTATAACTTATAACAATAGCTAATAGTTTAGGAATGTTGATAAAACAATAAACGATAATCTAGTACTATCATTTCTAACAATCAATTCATTTAACTATCTAATTTCAGAAAATTTTACCTTTATATATATAATATAATCATACATAAAATTATTTCATTTACCAATTTCGAAAACAATATTGTTTCAGTTTGCTCTGTTCAAGTGTTTCGGAATTCCTATCGATAGCGTTAGCCATACGAATCGATCGAAACCCAAAATTCAAACTTAACAACTCAAACAACACCATATAAAACATTTTTATATCAATTACAAATACGCTCTCTCATAAGATGATTCAAGAATCGATTTTAGAATAAGGATAGAGATTCAAATTTAGAGGAACCCTAATCAAAAAGAATTCTGACAAAGATGATAGGCTCGAAAGGAAGATAAGATAATTAAATTACAAAAGAGGAAAGATGGATAGACTTATATTAATTGCGGTGACCTTAACCAGGTCAACCGAGACTCCATTTTTAGAAACAATATGCCCAAGGAATCGAACTTCATTTCTCCAGAAATGGCATTTAGAAAATTTTGGCCTTCAACTGATGACTCTTTAGAGTTTGGAGTACATAGCTCAAATGAGACTCATGCTCCTTCTCTGACTTAGAAAAGACGAGAATATCATCAACGAAAACAAGGACAAACTTGTTGAGAACATCGCAGAAAACACGATTCATGAGATCGACGAAGAAGGCTGGAGCATTGGTTAATCCAAAGGGCATGACTAACCATTCATAGAAACCATTCTCTGCTTGGAAAGATGTCTTGGGAATGCTCTCCTCGGCTACATGAAGCTGGTGAAAATCGATAGCAAGATCGAGCTCCAGGAATGAGATCGATGCGGAATTCAATTACCCGCTTGGGAGGAAGAGAAGTGACTTCACCAAAGACAGCAGGATATACCCTGACTATCGGGGAGGAGTCAATATCACTAGGTTGAGCATAAAGCGAAAGGATAAAACTGTCTGCATAATCCCGAGGCAATCTACATTCGATCACAAGAGAATTACCTTAGTCGTCTACTAGAGAAACGGTTTGGGCTTTGTAAGAGATAACTGCATTATATCGCTTTAACCAATCATATCCAAGAAGATATCCAATGCATCAAACCTGAGGACATAGAAATCTCCGATGAATTGACGCCCGTTGTAAAGGAGTTTCACCCCATTACAAATCATACTAAGGTTGGTGGGACCGCCGATGGAATTTGTCACACATAAGGATGAAGTTGCCAATTGAGGTTGCAAGATGTGCTCAAATTTATTATAGAGATCAACATAAATAAAGCTATGGGATGTTCCAGTATCAGGAAGAACACCAACAGGAAAGACAAGAATGGATTTTGGAGCAAAAGGGAAAGTTCCAAAATTCAAAAGAAATCCAAATCAAAGAGGATCCTAACAAAGAATTTCAAGCTCAAACGAAGATGATTCTGTAATTAATTTTACTCATTCTAGGGTATTACTACCCTATATCTAATGAATTTTTACTCCTTATGCTAAGTTTTGCCAAAACCTCGCTTTGATACCACATGTAACGACCTGCTAATTCGAACCATTCAAATCGACAATAATCCACACATGTCAGACTTGAATTTCTCAAAACAACAAATTGTTAATTTATATTTGGAAAAACTTAGCATATATAGTAAATAAATCAATCACAGACACAGAGTAATATAACAATAAGCAGCAGAATAGATAAATAGTAGTTCATGAAGCTACTACAGAACATTTGAGTTTAAAACAAAATACAATAAAAATCCCGAATACATAGAAGTCACAATACATAAGCAAATGACAAGTTTTAACATAAAACTGGAAATAACTGAAAGCTAAATAGATATAAGACAGATCTTCAAGCAGAGCTCCAAGCTCCAAAGGTGAGACTCAAATGCTGTGACACTCAGTTTGACCCGAGCATAAAGCAAAACACAAAACACTCGAGTCAAGATTAACATTCTTATGCAAGTAAATCAACTCAAGTGAAATGTCCAAGTGAAATGCAAATAACTTAAAGGATGTTTGGGATTCCATCCTTTAAGGATCCATTAAACTATCTACATACATAGTACAATACACTACATAGATAATGTCCACAGTAAAGTATAATATTAAAATAGCGTTAAGGAGTTACCTATAGGATCGTTTTCACCTAGAGGGGGGGGTGAATAGGGTCTACTAATAAAAATTAATGCGGAAATAAAAACAAAAACAGAAAGCAATGCAGAAAAGATCACACACAGTTTTACCCAGCTTCGCAAAAACTGCCTATGTGCTGCCCCCAAGATTTCTACTAGAAATTAAGTAATCAGTTGCTTACAAAACACGTAAACTCACAATACCCGCTAACTCGATTAACCTAACTCTAAGCTCAAAACCCTGCCACAACTCAGCCACTGAGTTGCGAATTCTCAAACTACAAAAACCATAGTTCGTCAAATAGTTAAACTAGAGTTTGATTAAAAATAAAAATAAAAGACAAACTAAAAATAAATTAAACCCTAATTCTAATATGGTTGGCCCAATTAACAAGTGCGGTCCAAAAAAGAGATAAACAAATTTCCCCCCTTTTTGTTTTGCTTCCTTCTAATCCACGTCGCCTTGTTTCTTCGTGATCTGGAATTAGGGTTTGTTGAAGCCGCCGATTCAATTGCTCTGTCGATGAAGAAGAATTCTCGCCTTGAAGCTTTGTCAATCGCTGCTCGCTTGATTCCTTTCGATTGCTTCATCGTCGAGTTGGATGATTTGCGAATTGGTACGTGATTTTTACTTTATTTTCCTTGTTGATTTGCTTGAACTCGAACGATGGTTTTTGCCGATGATGATTTTAGTATTTATAGGGATCGAAACCCTATAATTTTGTTTCATATATTTTGGTTTGAATTCTTCAATTTCTTTACTCGGCCATTCGATTTTCGATTGAATGATTGTGATGAATTCTGAATTCGAATTTGCTTGAATTGATTTGAATCATTCAGTTCTTATCTCCTACGACTTGTTCATTGGTTGATATATGTACGAATATATCAATTTCTCTGAAATATCTTCAAATATGTTTGACCCCTGTTGATTTTTATCTCAGCGTTGACTTGTTGACTTCGTCTTTGGTATTGCTGATGCTTGTTTCCTTTACTTGGAGCATTTGCGACCTGGATGCTTGTGTGTATGTTAACTTGTTGAACTATTTTGTTGGTGTATTTTGTGTGTCACTCTATGTTGCCTTGCTATCTCCTCTGTTGCATATGCATATATATGTCACTGTGCTAGTTGCTTCGAGTTCCATGTCCAGTTCCAATGCATTCATGTCTGGTGCACCACTTTTTATATTTGCACTACTTGTTGATATATGACCTTGCATATGAACTTGTTCTTCAAGTGTTTTCTTGCCTGAATGCTTGCATACTGACTTTGCTTGTATTCTCTGGCCTCAATTTTGGTTGTCTTGTTTTCATGTGTTCATGTTTGAATGCATGCATATCCATGTACATATGAGCATGTTGACTTGTTTGGTTGGAGTTTGGTTGCATTGTGTGGTTCCTGAGCATGTTTGCAACTTTGTTGCTTGGTTTTAGTCTAGTTGAGTTGCTTTTGTTATTGTTGCTTTGCGTTTGTATCTTCATGAGTCTGCACTTGGTTGAGCTGCTGTCATGTTGTATGTTGTTTCTTTGCATTCGTGTACATATGAGCATGTTTGAAGCTTTGCATTCATGTTAACTCATGTGGACTTGTGAGCATGTCCGATTCCATATTTATCTTGTTTTCATGTATGCATTTGGTTCAGCTGCATGCTCCAATGTGTGCATATGCATTGTTCTGGTCTGGTTGCAGCCCTTGTGTTCACCACTACTTGTGCTTATGTGCACTTTGGTACTGTGGTCTTGTTAGCCTGAGTTATGATAGTGTGGTTTGGTTTTGGTTGAGACTTCATGTGTAGATTGATTTAGAGAACTGCCTTGTACTGACCATTGCTTTATTCTTTGTACATGGCTGGTGCCTTTGTGTTCTCTATGAATCTGGTCTGGTTTTATTCCTCTTGAAGTCCGATTGCATGTGAAATTTGTACATTTGGTGGTCTTGTTCCACTGGCTTGTTGGGTTGCCATGTTCACTTGTATTTGTTTTGATCTTCATGTGGTTGAGGCTGTAGTCATGTTGGTTGGACCTGAACTGTGATAGTCTGAAACTATGTTGCTTTGATTTTGTTGCTCCTCACCATGTCTTGTGCACTTTCTGAACTATTTTGTTCGAGTCATCACATTGATCTGGTCTTGTTACATTGTGATTTGCTTCGAGTTAAACTGCCCATGTGCATGTGCAGACTTGCTGTTTGCCTCTGAACTCCTGTGCACTGTTGTGTTTGTCTGCATTTGCTCATTCATGTTATTGTAGTCATGCCTGAATGTAGCTTGATGCATTGCTCCATTGCTCCATTGCTGTGTTGTTTGTTTTTGCATTTGCACCTGAGTTGAATCTAGTCTTGGCTTGGGTTTGACCTTGTGCTCACCTGCCCCTGCAATTTTAAAAGCAAGTGTATATCGGTGCACGACCTTATGGTACGTACAGTGATACACTGTGCATGTCACAAGTTGTTCGCGTATTTGAAATAGAAAGATGAATTAAAAGAATGATGACAAACAACCCAAATAACTGAGGCAAACAATATTTTCAAACACACATTTCATTGTGCACTGCAAAATATTTCTTTTTCAATTTTACTACGTCAATGTTTATTTTGCAGATAGTTCAGATGCTGGATACAGGCTGGAACAGAGTTAAAGATCAAATACGAGTGATGAGTGAATATGTAGTGAGGTGAAATATGTATGTAAAATTGTATAGTGAAAATTGTGTTGTAATTGAAAATTGTATTTGGAATTGTGTAAATATAGTGAGAGCTTAAATTTGTACTATTTGAATTTATAATAAAATATTTGTTTGAGTAAAATATTTGTTTGAATATGAATTCCGAATTATTTATTTTATTCAATAAATATTTATTTAATTATTTGGAAAAATAAAATAGTACAATAAAAAATTGTAACGACCCGAGAATTTTAACGATTTTTAATAACGTAACTAATTAAATTTTTGTTGAAAATAAATAATTAAAATTTAGCAATGAAAATTTGATATTTGGTATGCCTCTATTCAAACATAGCAAATGGCAGATTTTCGTTGATAAATACGTAAGTTAGTTTTGTTGTATAATTTTCAATTTCAATTTAAAATCAGTTAAATTGATGGAAATTAAATATTTTTGAAATCTAAATATTTTATATAATAAAAATGTAAATCATTTTCTGAGTGAGACGTTGTAATTCGTTTCGTCAAATTTGCACTTCTATAGCCCCGTTTATCTTATTTTCGACGTTTTAGCAGCATTTTCAGCAGCGAAAAATCGAGTTTTATAACTTGGTCGTATCACTGATATCTATGTACCATTCTGTTTGTCTTGTCATGCTGATCTCCACAGTATATTCATTCCTGTAATTCGGTGTCCGGTACGCGGTGAAAACAACAAAAAGGTTTGTCGTATCGGTGCAGTATTTTTGCCCTTTTGTTTTCTTTTGTCTTTCCAAATTTCAGCCGTATAAACCCATAAGCCATTTCCCTTTAATAATTTCTAAAGCAATGGTTGTCCTTTTCCATTCCTTTGAATTGATATATATTGAGTGTCCTTTCATTTGAATTCTTCTTCTTCAATCTGAAAAAAAAATTAAGCAATACATAAGTGAGTTTGCTTCGAGGCTGCCCCAGGTCATTCCTCTCTTTTCTTCGACAATATTTTTAATGTAAATTTTCTTTAAATCTATGTGCTTCTTTTTCTCGAACTTTTCTTCCATTTTGGCCGAGCCTTCCTCCATATTTCTCCAAGAACAACCCAGGAAACTCACGTAACCCACATCCGAGACCGCTAGATCCATTTCCCTCTCCATCACCTGCCTGCGTTTCCCATCCAATCACGAAGCACCCCTTCTTCAAATCCCGAAGCGGCACTCGACCCGATCCAAGCACGCATCAAAGCAACCCTCCCATATTTTCCGAGCAGCTCGCCACTCGACCCAGGCACGGTCGAAATCACCACAGATCCGATCTAAACTCACATATAGACCCACGACCTTCCAACCGCTGAGCGATCTGCTGCCCTGAACCCATTGCCACCACCCAAGCACCCACCACCTCCTTCGACTACTTGAACACCACACCCGAGCCTGCCTCTCCTTGCCTCGCTCGTTTCTTTGCCTCCGTGTTGGGTATTTATGCTGTGTATATAATATCATGACAGGGATTTATGTATATATCTATTGATATATATTGTTGCACTCAGATTTTACTACCGCATACAAATATTATTATTATATTTGGCTCGGCAGAACTTATATCCTTGCTCGTCTCAAATCTAAGGTTATTGTGTCATATATGATATATATTTCATATATTCCTTGTTTCGTATGCATATATTGCCAATATATGTTGTTGATATAAGTGCAACAATATACATGTGACAGTTACGCATTTTGATCAAAACATATATATTGCATGCATACGTGTTGTTCGGCAGAATGTATGTATATATGTTGTACACCTATATATTGGCAGAAGTTATACTTGCTTTTCAATCCAAGCCTATATATGTTGTGTATATTGCACATGTATGCTTTGTTGACTGAAAGCTATATGTTGCATATATATTTGTTCCTTCTATTATCTGTAAAACAAATGTGTGTATATATATATCACATATGTATATATATATATTTGTTTTTCATCAAATTCTCATGCTAAATCTGTTTTGTGCTTGTCGCAGCTATTTGACGTGTCGTGCCCGTGTCCGTGTTCATATCCGTGTCACTTGCTTCTCATTTACATCGTTCTCTAGCCACGAAAGGTAGGCGATCACTCACGGTTAACATTCTTATATTTAGTAAATTTAATTCACCTAAAATGACGATTGAAATATGCTGTTATATTGAATTGTTAAGTTATTTAATTGTAAATATGATATGCCATTATCTGTAATTGTTTGCCTGTGACATATGACACCATATCCTGTTGTATATATTATATTTAAATTTGTTACTGATGATATATTCCTATTGTTGATATGTTATATTACTATCATATTTGTTCTCACTCTGCAAGTTCCCTGTTAGTGTAGAATTTTCTATGGGTTGAAATGATACATACCCGAATGATATTATAGATTAGGAGAAAATCGTTATGGGTTGAAATGATAAACCCAAGCGATTTTCATTGATTTTTAAAATTTTGGGATTACGGGTTGAAATGATATATACCCGTAAATTTAAATAATTACGGATTGAAATGATAAATATCTGTATCACTTAACCATACGATAGAAAATTATATACGGACACCGTTGGTCTATATTTTGAAAATGATTTCCAAAGTTTTGAAAGGAAATATATGGGTCTTAATAAATATTGATTTTTAAAATATAATATATAAATGTTATTTTATATATGTTTAAAATTTAGATATTTAAAATTTATGTTTTGGAAATTTTAATTTATAAGTTAGTTCTGAAAATATAATTTTTAATATTTACTTATAATTTTATTATTCTAAAAATATATAAAATAAGATTTAATATAAAATAAATTTAATAATAAGATTTAATTTAATAAAATTTAATTTAATTAGTATATAATATGTTTAAGCATTTATTTAAATTTATATTAATATTTTTAAAATAGATTTGGTAATAACTTTAATAATAGAGGTTGGAAAGATAAATTAAAGATGACTTGAAATTTAAATTGGTTACTAATTGATTTTAAATAAGGATTGATTTGGAACTTATTGATTTTGAGATTTTAAAGATATGTTTATAACTTGATAATTTAATTTTGATTTAAGAGGATTAAATGAATATTTTTAAATTTAAATAAAATTGAATTTGAATATTTAACTTTGATTTATATATGTAATTTGAGATTTTATTTAAAGGTTTAACCAAAGGTGATTAAATGAATATTTATAAATTTAAATAAAATTGAAATTGAATATGTAATATTGATTTAAATTTAAAATTTTGGGAGTTTATTTAAATTTTATTATAAATGATTAAGTGAATATTTCAAATTTAAATAAAATTAAAGTTGAAATTTGAAATATAAATGAAATTTATCAAATTGTGTTATTGTAAGTTGTTTGAATATTTAATCTTTGAACCTATTGAATTGGAAGTGGTTTAAATTTGTAGTTCAAACATGGATTTGAAATCGATATAAATTAAAAATGGTTTTAATGAAAATTTGAATTGAACCTTTAACCTTTTTAATTGGAATCGTTAAACTGAGATTGATTTAAATTGAGTTTTGGAACTAAGGTTGATTTGAATTGATTGAAGAAACAATTCTAATTTGAAACTATTTTTAATATATAAACTACTTTTAATATATAAAATATTTTTAATATATAGACTATTTTAATCTATAACCTATTTTTAAATATATAAACTATTTTTAGTTTATAACTATTTCAAAATATATAAACTAATTTCAATATTTAAACTGTTTAAGTTGGAACTGTTATGATTTAGATTTAATGGATTTAAATGCGAATACTTTGATGTAATGGTTTAAACTATTTTGTGGTTATGATTTTGGAAGTGAATATGGTTTCGAAAGTGATATGATTTCGAAAGTGAATATGATTTCGAAAGTGATATGATTTTTGAAATGAATACGATATTCTGATATGAATTATGAACTGTTTGAAATGAAAATGACCACGTTGTGAAATAAGCGTTTGGTTGTTAAAGAGACCGGGATCGTATATTGTCATACTCTGCCAATACCGAAAACCACTTTAACAACTATGTACGTCCTGGAGATTCCAGAACGAAGTATGATGGTTTGGCGACGATTCTATATGAGGTATTAACGCAGCCCTGACTCCTACAAGTAAGCTTGATGTGACTAAAACAGGAGTCACGTCGGGCCAAGTGAGGTCACACCTCTAATCAAGCATGCTTCTTCGATACCATTTTATTACTTTTTGATTTGATTGGGTGCACCTTTGATTTGGGAATGTGTCTCAAGGTAGGTGGTAGTAGCTGCTATGCGTTACCACCAGTCCGGATCCACAAAACGGTAGTATCCAACCTTGAGCATTGCCTCGCGTGCCTTGTCACATGCCTTATCACGCCTTTTACGAGTTTGGTTTGTGTCGTACCTATGGAGTGCTCCCAGATAGCCCACCGGTTTGGTGGAGTTTACAGTACTGTATAAACTACGACATTATATAAAAATGTGTTAAGGGGGATATAGGTAATGCCTTAACGCTATTTTAATAGTTTAATTTACTTTAGACATATATATGTAGCGTATTGTACTATGTATGTAGATAGTTTAACGGATCCTTAAAGGATGGAATCCCAACATCCTTTAAGTTATTTGCATTTCACTTGACATTTCACTTGAGTTGATTTACTGGTATAAGAATGTTAATCCTAACTCGAGTGTTTTGTGTTTTGCTTTATGCTCCGGTCAGACTGAGTGTCACAACATTTGAGACTCACCTTTGGAGTTTGGAGCCTTGCTTGAAGATCTGTTTTTGTCTATTCAACTTTCCAGTTACTTCAGTTTATTCCAGTTGTTTTGTTCAGACTTGTCATTGGCATTTGTATTAGTAACTTCTGTGTATTCGAGATATCTGTTGTATTTTGCTTTAAACTCTAATGTTTATATAGTAGTTTCATGAACTACTATTTAGCTATTTCGCTGCTTATTGTTATATTACTCTTTGTCTGTGATTCTCTGATTGATTTATTTACTGTATATGCTAAGTTTTGCCAATTATTAAAATTAACAATCTGTTGTTTTGAGCAATTCAAGTCTGACATGTGTGGATTATTGTTGATTTGAATGGTTCGAAATAGCGATTCGTTACAGTTGGTATCAAAGCTCTAGTTTAGGCAAAACATAGCATATAGAGTAAAACTCATTAGAGATAGGGTAGGAATATCCTAGAATGAGTAGAATTAATCACAGAATCATATTCATTTGAGCTTGAAATCCTTCGTTAGAATTCTCCTTGATCTGGATTTCCTTTTGAATTTTGGAACGCTACCTTCATTCTGAAATCCATTCTTGTCTCTTCCTACTCGTGTTCTTCTTGATACTGGAGCATCCCATGGCTCCATTTCTGTCCCGCCAACCTTAGTATGATTTGTAAAGGGGTGAAACTCCTTTACAACCAGCATCGATTCACTGGAGATTTCTACGTCCTCCGTTTTGGATGCTGTTATTTCTTGCTAATCCCGAATTGTTTCTTTAGTAGACGACCAGGGTAATTCTCTTATGATCGAATGTCGATTGCCTCAGAATGATGCAGGCAGTTTTATCTTTCGCTTGATTCTCAGCCTTGCGATCTTGACTCCACACCGGTAGTCAGGAATTATCCTGATGTTTTGGTGAAGTCACTTCGCTTCCTCCTAAGCAGGAAATTGAATTCCACATCGATCTTATTCCTGGAGCTAGACCTATTGTCCTTCCTCCCGGATGAGTGGTCTCGATAACGGGTTAATCATGCCCTTTGGATTAACCAATGCTTCTGCCTTCTTCGTCGATCTCATTGAATCACGTTTCCACGATGTTCTCAACAAGTTTGTTCTGGGTTTTTTTTTGGTATTCTCATCTTTTCTTAGTCTCGGTTGACTTGGTTAAATTCATCACGATTAATATAAGTCTATCCATCTTTCCCTTTTTGTAATTTAATTACCTATCTTTCTTTCGAGCCTATCTTCTTGATTTGAATTTTCTTTGATTAGAGTCCCTCTAAATTTGAATCTCTATTCTTACTCTAAAACCTATTCTTGTATCATCCAGTAAGGGAGTGTATTTGTAATTAATATAAAATGTTTTATAGTGTGTTGTTTGAGTTGTTAAGTTTGATTTTGGGTTTCGATCGATTCGTCTGGCCAACGCTATCGATAGGAATTCCAAAACACCTAAACAGAGCAAACTGACACAATATTGTTTTCGAAATTGGTAAATGAAATAATTTTATGTGTATATTATATATATATAAAGTATAATTCTCTGAAATTTTATTGGTTGTTGGAAATGATAATACTAGATTATCATTTATTGTTTTGTCAACATTTCAAAACCATCAACTATTGTTATATGTTATAAGAAGTTGAAATTTAAACATTGTTTATAAATCTGATTTACAAATGAAATGAATTTAAATTTGAGAATTTAATTTTTCGGTGCTTTTCAAAAATTTTGTTTTCAAAGTTTTGGAAAATATTATTATTTGAAAGCATTTTCGAATGGAAATTGTTTTCAAAGAATTTTAAAATAAGTAAGTCAGTACTCTCCTCATTTGTCGTTGAGCAATAATTTTGGTGATGACTGCAGCATCATCGACATTCATTTTCGAGTCTCAAAGTGGAGAGACCCCTTAGTAGCTTTGCTACATTTTTGCTTTGGAAATAGATTTGATTTGAATTTCTTGAGTATGATTTGATGTATAATATATATATATATATGTATATATTTATTCAAAATGGTTTGAAGGGAAACCAAAAATTTAACTCTTAAGTCTATGTTAAGTAATGGTTTTAAACTATTGAAATAAAGCAAAATTTTTGAATAATTGGAGTGTCTAAAATGAGAAATGGAATTGAAACAACTTAAAACAGTTGAACTAGAATAAAATTGATTTGTATAATACTCAATTGCATTCTAAAACATATATATAACTTACTTGAAATATTCAAAAGTTAAAATGTAATGTGAATTGTAATTGAAGGTTATACAAGAGAAATTTAAGTAATAAATGTTCAGACTAAATTTTGCTTAATAGAAATGTTGTAAATAAAAGGTAAATTTATATGGTTTTAAATTAATTGTTATATCTAATTCTATGTATTTTGAATCTATCTTTCCTTTCTATTGCTTCTATTCTTCTATCTCGTTCCTTTTCGGGGACGAAAAGTTTTGAGTGGGGGAGAGTGTAACGACCCAAGTATTTTAACGATTTTTAATAACGTAATTAACTAAATTTTTAATGAAAATAAATATTTAAAATTTAGCAATGAAAATTTGAAATTTGGTATGCGTCTATTCAAACATAGCAAATGTCAGATTTTCATTGATAAATATGCAAGTTAGTTTTGTTGTATAATTTTCAATTTCAATTTAAAATCAGTTAAATTGATGGAAATTAAATATTTTTGAAATCTAAATATTTTTATATAATAAAAATGTAAATCATTTTCTGAGTGAGGCGTCGTAATTAGTTTCGTCAAATTTGGACTGCTATAACCCTGTTTATCTTATTTTCGGCGTTTTAGCGGCATTTTTAGCAGCGAAAAACCGAGTTTTATAACTTGGTTGTATCGCTGATATCTGTGTACCATTCTGTTCATCTCGTCATGCTGATCTATGCAGTATATTCATTCTTGTAATTCGGTGTCCGGTACGCGGTGAAAATGACAAAACAGTTTGTCGTATCGGTGTCGTATTTGTGCCTTTTTGTTTTCTTTTGTCTTTTCAAATTTCAGCCATATAATCCCATAAGCCATTTCCCGTTAATAATTTCTGAAGCAACGGTTGTCCTTTTCCATTCCTTTGAATTGATATATATTGAGTGTCCTTTCATTTGCGTTTTCTTGTTCAATCTAAAAAAAATATTAAGCAATACATCAGTTCGTTTGCTTCGAGGTTGCGCCAGGTCATTCCCCTCTTTTCTTCGATAATATTTTTAATGTAAATTTTCTTTTAAATCTCTATACTTCTTTTGCTCGAACTTTTCTTCCATTTTGGCCGAGCCTTCCTCCATATTTCCCTAAGAACAACCCACACAACTCACGTAACCCACAGTCGAGACCGCCAGATGCATTTCCCTCTCCATCACCCGCTCGCGTTTCCCAGCCAAACACGAAGCACCCCTTCTTCAAAACCCGTAGTGGCACTCGACCCGACCCAAGCACGCCTTTAAGCAACCCTCCCATTTTATTCCGAGCAGCTCACCACTCGACCCAGGCACGACCGAAATCACCACAGATCCGAGCTAAACTCACCTATAGACCCACGACCTTCCAACCATTGAGCGATCTACTGCCCTGAACGCATTGCCACCACCTGCTTCGACTCCTTGACCATCACACCCAAGCCTGCCTCTCCTTGCCTCGCTCATTTCTTTGCTTTCCTGTTGGAGTTATATATATATATCTACTGATATATATTGTTGCACTCAGATTTTACTGCCGCACACACATATTATTATTATATTTGGCTCGACAGAACTTATATCCTTGCTCATCTCAAATCAAAGCTTATTGTGTCATATATGATATATATTTCATATATTGCTTGTTTCGTATGCATATATTGCCAATATATGTTACTGATATAGGTGCAATAATATACATGTGACAGTTATGCATTTTGATCAAAACATATATATTGCATGCATACGTGTTGTTCGACAGAATGTATGTATATGTGCTGTACACCTATATATTGGCAGAAGTTATACTTGCTTTTCAATCCAAGCCTATATATGTTGTGTATATTGCACATGTATGCTTTGTTGACTGAAAGCTATATGTTGCATATATATTTGTTCCTTCTATTATCTGTAAAACAAATGTGTGTGTGTGTATCACATACGTATATATATTTATTTTTCATTGAATTCTCGTGCTAAATCTGTTTTGTGCTTGTCGTAGCTATTTGATGTGTCGTGCCCATGTCCGTGTTCCTATCTGTGTCAGTTGCTTCTCATTTACATCGTTCTCTAGCCACGAAAGGTAGGTGACCACTCACGGTTAAAATTCTTATATTTAGTAAATTTAATTCACCTGAAATGATGATTGAAATATGTTATTAGATTTGAATTGTTAAGTTATTTAATTGTAAATATGATATGCCATTATCTGTAATTGTTTACCTGTGACATATGACACCATATCATGTTGTATATATTATATTTAAATTTGTTACTGATGATATATGCCAGTTGTTGATATGTTATATTACTATCATATTTGTTCTCACTCTACAAGTTCCCTATTAGTTTAGAATTCTCTATGGGTTGAAATGATACATACCCGAACGATATTATAGATTAGGAGAAAATCGTTATTGGTTGAAATGATAAACCCAAGCGATTTTCATTGATTTTGAAATTTTGGAATTGCGAGTTGAAATGATATATACCCGTAAATTTAAATAATTGCGGATTGAAATGATAAATATCCGTATCACTTGACCACATGATAGAAAATTATATACGGACACCGTTGGTCTATATTTTGAAAATGATTTCCAAAGTTTTGAAAGGAAATATATGGGTTTTAATAATTATTGATTTTTAAAATATAATATATAAATGTTATTTTATATATGTGTAAAATTTAGATTTTTAAAATTTTATGTTTTGGAAATTTTAAATTTAAAAGTTAGTTCTGAAAATATAATTTTTAAGATTTAATTATAATTTTATTATTTTAAAAATATATAAAATAAGATTTAATATAAAATAAATTTAATAATAAATTTAATTTAATAAAATTTAATTAGTATATAATATGTTTAAGCATTTATTTAAATTTATATTAATATTTTTAAAATAGATCTGGTAATAACTTTAATAATAGAGGTTGGAAAGATAAATTAAACCTGACTTGAAATTTAAATTGGTTACTAATTGAATTTAAATAAGGATTGATTTGGAACTTAATTATTTTGATATTTTAAAGATATGTTTATAACTTGATAATTTAATTTTGATTTAAGAGGATTAAATGAATATTTTAAATTTAAATAAAATTGAATTTGAATATTTAACTTTGATTTAAATATGTAATTTGAGATTTTATTTAAATGTATAACCAAAGGTGATTAAATGAATATTTATAAATTTAAATAAAATTGAAATTGAATATTTAATATTGATTTAAATTTAAAATTTTGGGATTTTATTTAAATGTTATTAAAAATGATTAAGTGAATATTTTAAATTTAAATAAAATTAAAGTTGAATTTTGAAATAAAAATGAAATTTATGAAATTGTGTTATTGTAAGTTATTTGAATATTTAATATTTGAAACCTATTGGATTGGAAGTGGTTTAAATTTGTAGTTCAAACATGGATTTGAAATCGATATAAATTAAAAATGGTTTAAATGAAAATTTGAATTGAACCTTTAACCTTTTCAATTGGAATCGTTAAACTGAGATTGATTTAAATTAAGATTTGGAACTACGGCTGATTTGAATTGATTTGTGAAATTGGAAGAAAAAATTCTAATTTAAAACTGTTTTTAATATATAAACTATTTTTAATATATAAACTATTTTAATCTATAACCTATTTTTAAATTTATAAACTATTTTTAATCTATAACTATTTCAAAATATATAAACTAATTTCAATATTTAAACTGTTTAAGTTGGAACTGTTATGATTTAGATTTAATGGATTTAAATGTGAATACTTTGATATGATGGTTTAAACTATTTTGTGGTTATGATTTTGGAAGTGAATATGGTTTCGAAAGTGATATGATTTCGAAAGTGAATATGATTTCAAAGGTGATATGATTTTTGAAATGAATACGATATTTTGATATGAATTATGAACTGTTTGAAATGAAAATGCCCACGGTGTGAAATAAGCATTTGGTTGTTAAAGAGACCGGGATTGGATATTGTCATACTCTCTGCTGATACCAAAAACCACTTTAACAACTATGTACATGGTGGAGATTCCAGAATGAAGTAGGATGGTTTGGCGGCGATTCTATATGAGTTATTAACCTAGCCCTGACTCTCGCGAGTCAGCTTGATGTGACTAAAACAAGAGCCAGCCGGGCCAAGTGAGGTCGCACCTCCGATCGAGCATGCTTCTTCGATACCATTCTATTACTTTGTGATTTGATTAGGTGCACCTTTGATTTGGGAGTGTGTCTCGAGGTGAGCGGTAGTAGCTACTATGCGTTACCACCAGTCCAGATCTGCAAAATGGTAGTATCCTACCCTGGGCATTGCCTCGCGTGCCTTGTCACATGCCTTATCACGCCTTCTACGAGTTTGGTTTGTGTCGTACCTATGGAGTGCTCCTAGATAGCCCACCGGTTTGGTGGAGTTTACAGTACTGTATAGACTATGACATTATATAGAAATGTGTTATGGGGGATATGGTAACGCCTTATCGCTATTTTAATAGTTTACTTTACTTTAGACATTATATATGTAGTGTATTGTACTATGTATGTAGATAGTTTAACGGGTCCTTAAAGGATGGAATCCCAACATCCTTTAAGTTATTTGCATTTTACTTGACATTTCACTTGAGTTGATTTACTGGTATAAGAATGTTAATCCCGACTCGAGTGTTTTGTGTTTTGCTTTATGCTCGGGTCAGACCGAGTGTCACGGCATTTGAGACTCACCTTTGGAGTTTGGAGCCTTGCTTGAAGATCTGTCTTTGTCTATTCAGCTTTCTAGTTACTACATTTTATTCCAGTTGTTTTGTTCAGACTTGTCATTGGCATTTGTATTAGTAACTTCTATGTATTCGAGATATCTGTTGTATTTTACTTTAAACTCTGTTGTTTATATAGTAGCTTGATGAACTACTATTTATCTATTCCGCTGCTTATTGTTATATTACTCTGTGTCTGTGATTCTTTGATTGATTTATTTACTGTATATGCTAAGTTTTGCCAATTATAAAAATTAACAATTTGTTGTTTTGAGCAATTCAAGTCTGACATATGTGGATTATTGTCGATTTGAATGGTTCGAAATAGCGGGTCGTTACAGTTGGTATCAGAGCTCTGGTTTAGGCAAAACTTAGCATACAGAGTAAAACTCATTAGAGATAGGTAAGAATATCCTAGAATGAGTAGAATTAATCACAGAATCATATTTGTTTGAGCTTGAAATCCTTCGTTAGAATTCTCCTTGATCTGGATTTCCTTTTGAATTTTGGAACGCTACCTTCGTTCTGAAATCCATTCTTGTCTCTTCCTACTCGTGTTCTTCTTGACATTAGAGCGTCCTATAGTTCCATTTCTGTCCCGCCAACCTTAGTACGATTTGTAAAGGGGTGAAACTCCTTTACAACCGGTGTCGATTCACTGGAGATTTCTACGTCCTCTATTTTGGATGTTGTTACTTTTTGCTAAGCCCGAATCGTTTCTTTAGTAGACGACCAGGGTAATTCTCTTGTGATCAAATGTTGATTGCTTCAGAATGATGCAGGCAGTTTTATCTTTCGCTTGATTCTCAGCCTTGCGATCTTGACTACACACCGATAGTCGGGAATTATCCTGATGTTTTGATGAAGTCACTTCGCTTCCTCCTAAGCAGGAAATTGAATTCCGCATAGATCTTATTCCTGGAGCTAGACCTGTTGTCCTTCCTCCCGGACGAGTGGTCTCGATGAACGGTTAGTCATGCCCTTTGGATTAACCAATGCTCCTGCCTTCTTCGTCGATCTCATTGATTCATGTTTCCGCGATGTTATCCACAAGTTTGTTCTGGTTTCCTTTGATTGTATTATCGTCTTTTCTTAGTCTCGGTTGACCCGGTTAAAGTCGCTGCGATTAATATAAGTCTATCCATCTTTTCCTTTTTGTAATTTACTTACGTATCTTTCTTTCGAAACCCAAAATTCAAACTTAACAACTCAAACAACACCATATAAAACATTTTTATATCAATTACAAATACGCTCTCTCATAAGATGATTCAATAATGGATTTTAGAACAAGGATAGAGATTCAAATTTTGAGGAACCCAAATCAAAAAGAATTCTGAAAAAGAAGATAAGCTCGAAAGGAAGATAAGATAATTAAATTACAAAAGAGGAAAGATGGATAGACTTATATTAATCGTGGCGACCTTAACTGGGTCAACTGAGACTCTATTTTCAGAAACAATGTGCCCAAGAAATCAGACTTCATCTCTCCAGAAATTTCATTTCAAAAATTTTGGCTTTCAACCGATGACTCTTAAGATTTTGGAGAACATAGCTCAAATGAGACTCATGCTCCTTCTCTGACTTAGAAAAGACGAGAATACCATCAACGAAAACCAGGACAAACTTGTTGAGAACATCGCGGAAAACGCGATTCATGAGATCGACGAAGAAGGCTGGAACATTGGTTAATCCAAAGGGCATGACTAACCATTCATAGAAACCAATCTCTGCTTGGAAAGATGTCTTGGGAATGCTCTCTTCAGCTACACGAAGCTGGTGAAAATCGATAGCAAGATCGAGCTCCAGGAATGAGATCGATGCGGAATTCTTCCCGCTTGGGAGTAAGAGAAGTGACTTCACCAAAGACAACAGGATATTCCCTGACTATCGGAGAGGAGTCAAGATCACTAGGTTGAGAATCAAGCGAAAGGATAAAACTGCCTGCATAATCCCGAGGCAATCTACATTCGACCACAAGAGAATTACCCTAGTCGTCTACTAGAGAAACGGTTCGGGCTTTGCAAGAGATAACTGCATTATATCGTTTTAACCAATCATATCCAAGAAGATATCCAATGCATCAAACCTGAGGACATAGAAATCTCCAATGAATTGACGCCTGTTGTAAAGGAGTTTCACCCCGTTACAAATCATACTAAGGTTGGCGGGACCGCCGACGGAATTTGTCACACATAAGGATGAAGTTGCCAATTGAGGTTGCAAGATGTGCTCATATTTATTACAGAGATCAACAGAAATAAAGCTATGGGATGCTCTAGTATCAAGAAGAACAAAAACAGGAAAGACAAGAATGGATTTTAGAATAAAAGGGAAAGTTCCAAAATTCAAAAGAAATCCAAATCAAAGAGGATCCTAACAAAGAATTTCAAGCTCGAACGAAGATGATTCTGTAATTAATTTAACTCATTCTAGGGGATTACTACCCTATCTCTAATGAGTTTTTACTCCATATGCTAAGTTTTGCCTAAACCTCGCTCTGATACCACATGTAACGACCTGCTATTTCGAACCATTCAAATCGACAATAATCCACACATGTCAGACTTGAATTGCTCAAAACAACATATTGTTAATTTAATTATATTTAGCAAAACTTAGCATATACAGTAAATAAATCAATCACAGAATCACAAACATAGAGTAATATAACAATAAGTAGCGGAATAGATAAATCGTAGTTCATGAAGCTACTACAGAACATCTGAGTTTAAAACAAAATACAATAGAAATCTCAAATACATAGAAGTCACAATACATAAGCAAATGACAAGTCTGAACATAAAACTGGAAATAAATGAAATAACTGAAAGCTGAATAGATATAAGAAAGATCTTCAAGCAAAGCTCCAAGCTCCAAAGGTGAGTCTCAAATGCTGTGACACTCAGTCTGACCCGAGCATAAAGCAAAACACAAAACACATAACACTCGATTCAGGATTAACATTCTTATGCAAGTAAATCAACTCAAGTGAAATGTAAAAGTGAAATGCAAATAACTTAAAGGATGTTTGGGATTCCATGCTTTAAGGATCCGTTAAACTATCTACATACATAGTACAATATGCTACAAAGATAATGCCTCTAAAGTAAAATATTAAAATAGTGTTAAGGCATTACCTATATCCCCCTTAACACATTTTTATATAAATGTCGTAGTCTATACAGTAGTGTAAACTCCACCAAACTGGTGGGCTATCAGGGAGCACTCCATAGGTACGACACAAACCAAACTCATAAAGGGCGCGATAAGGCATGTGACAAGGCACGCGAGGCAATGCCCAAGGTAGGATACTACCGTTTTGCACTCCCGGACTGGTGGTAACGCATAGCAGCTACTACCACCCACCTCAAGACACACTCCCAAATCAAAGGTGCACCCAATCAAATCACAAAGTAATAGATATGGTATCGAAGAAATGTGCCTGATAGGGGGAGCAACCCCACTTTGCCCGGTATAGCTCCTGTTTTAGCCACATCAAGCTGACTCAAAGGAGTCAGGGCTGCGTTCATACCTCATACAGACGTTCGCCAAACCATCCTACTTCGTTATTGGTAGAGAGTATGACAATATCCGATCCCGGTCTCTTTAACAACCAATCGCTTATTCACACCGTGGTCATTTTCATTTCAAACAGTTCGCACTTCATATTAGAATATCATATCCATTTCAAAATCATATCACTTTCGAAATCATATTCACTTTCGAAATCATATCACTTTAAATCATATTCATTTTTGAAATCATATCACTTTAAATCATATTCTTTTCCGAAATTATTATATCAAAGTATTCGCATTTAAATCCATTAAATCTAAATCATAACAGTTCCAACTTAAACAGTTTGAAAGTAGTTTATATATTGGAAAAATTATACAATAAAAGTAGTTTATATTTAAAAATAGGTTATAGATTAAAATAATATATATATTAAAATAGTTTATATATTAAAAAATATATATCTAAAATTGTTTATAAATTTAAAATAATATATATTAAAACAGTTTATATATTTAAATGAGTTTATATCGAAAATAGTTTCAAATTAGAATTTTTTCTTCAAATTTCACAAATCAATTCAAATCAACTTTAGGTCCACAACTCAATTTAAATCAATCTCAGTTTAACAGTTTCAATTAAAAGGTTAAAGGTTCAATTCAAATTCTCATTAAAACCATCTTAATTTATATCGATTTCAAATTCAGGTTTGAACTACAAATTTAAAACACTCCAATTCAATAGGTTTCAAAGTTTAAATATTCAAACAATTTACAATAACTCAATTTGATAAATTTAATTTGTATTTCAAAATTCAAATTTAATTTTATTTAAATTTGAAAATATTCACTTAATCATTTTTAATAACATTTAAATAAAAATCTCAAATTACAAATTTAAATCGATATTAAATATTCAATTTCAATTTTATTTAAATTTGAAAAAATATTCATTTAATCACCTTTAATCAAAATCCAGTTATCAATTTATAAAATCATATCTTTTAAAATCTCAAAATTAATAAGTTTAAAATCAATTTTTATTTAAATTCAATTCTTACAAATTAAATTACAAATCAACTTAATTTATCTTTCCAGCCTTTATTTTATTAAAGTAATTAAGAATATATTTTCAAAATATTAATATGAATTTTTAAATAAATATTTAAGACACGCTTTATATATATTAGTTAAATTAATTTTTTATTAAATTAAATTTTATTAAATCAAATCTATCTTATTTTATATTAAATCTTATTTTTATATGTTTAAAATAATAAAATTATAAGTAAAATCTTAAAATTTATATTTTTCAAACTTAACTTATAAATTTAAAATTTCTAAACATATAATTTAAAATCTAAATTTTTTACATACATATCAAAATTAAAATATCTATATATTATATTTTAAAAATCAATATTTATTAAAACACATATATTTTCAAATTTTCATTGCTGAAATTAAATTTCATTGCTATGTTTAAATAGACGCATACCAAATATCAAATATTTATTAAAACGCATATATTAAAACACTATGTTTAAATAGACGCATACCAAATATCAAATTTTCATTGCTAAAATTAAATTGTTTATTTTCAAGAAAAATTTAGTTAATTACGTTATTTAGATCGTTAAAATTTATGGGTCGTTACATAAGTTAGGTGCAACGAACCTGCTTACTAAAGGTGAACTCAACATCCAGTTATTGTTTATTTTAGCTAGGTGGAGCGAACTTGCCTTAAGCGAGGTTAACTCTACGTCCCATTGATGGTTATTTGAGTCATTGGCAGCGAACCTACCTTATGCGAACTGAACTCTATATTTAGTTATAGGTTAATTAATACCTAGTATATGATTTGATAATGTAATGATCGATTTTATTTACAAAATGAACCATTGAAGGTCATAATATGATGTCAAGTTGTGAATAAAATTGGGTAGGTGTGACTAGCATGGGACATTCAATTATTATAACATCGTTTATAGATGAATAAGTAAATGTTTCGAAATTGAGTATATTGAAAAAATATAGCAAATATTATTTTCATGCATTATTGACTTGTATCTATAATTAGTGTTTTGGAAAATATATAGGAGGAAAAAAACATAATAGGTGATACTTTCTTTTATCATTGACTCAAGTACGCCTATAGAAAATATGTATATTGATACATATAAACATAATATATTATGTTTTCTTATAGTATTTGTTTAAGTGAAAGGTATACTAAAATATGTATAATTTTTTTTACTAATTATAATACAATAAATAATTACATAAGGGGTGTAAGATGTGTAGTTTCATATCGATACTAATATCATCAATTTGGATATGATTTCACTCGCTTTAGACATAGTCTGACCCGCATTTTATATTTATTTATAATTTTCAGCTTAGTCCAAGGATTTTACCTTTGCCTTAGTTGATTTTGGATGCGTATTAGAAATATCATATGTTACACTTTTTTGTTTCCATTTGTTTAGTTTATGTCATAATGTACTTTATACATGGGCATGCACATATTTGTACAAACTAATTTGTTTTATTATATTTTATACAATACATACATACATACATACACACACATATATATATATATATATATATTATTTCATATGTTGCACATATGCGCATATTTTATACTATCCCATTGGGATTATTTCTTGTATTTTATTTCTATGTATTTTTCTATTCTGGGAAAACCCATGTACCATTGATTTGTGTCGACATTGAACATGAATTTGGTAAGTTATATTATTGTTATATCATGTTCAGTGTTAGCCCAAAGGAATATGTACTTTGGATCACTCATTAAACGTTCCAATCTTGGTGCTTTCAAATTGTAAATTCCAAATGATTGCATAGGTATAGGGGATACACATTACAACTGGCATATTTTTGGCATCAATTACATCAGCGGACAAAATATCATGTACCTTTGTGTGCTGTCGGCCAATAATGACCTTTCCTTAGTACTTTTTTTCCAATTTTAGCACTTAGAAATGATTTTTGTAATATCCCTCATGAACTTCATTCAATATTATTGTTCCTACTTCTTTGGTAACACATCTTAGGTATGTAGTCAAGAACCAATTTTTATACTATGTTCCATCGAAGAAAGCAAAGAATGAAGCTGGTATTTGATTTTGCACATGGCATTCTTATCTACTGCTGAGTTCCATTGACCAAGAATTTCTTAAATTGAGTCATCTAGGTTCCCATTGTATCGTCCAACATCAATAATGCATGGAGTCTTCCTCTACAAGAGTTGTCATTGCATCTTAGTCCTTATGTTCTTGAGCCCTAGTTTGTTAGGCATGGTTTAGAACGAGAACTTGCTTAGTTTGTTCTATGCAAGGTTTACCGACATGTTGCATTGTTACTGCCTTCATATCATGTGCAGCTTCTGCACTTGCATTTTTAAGCAAGGAATATACGTTTGCATTTTCTTGATGGGGAGTTTCTCAATAATAAATTGCTCAAAGTATCTAAGTAGCCACTTAGATAACTCCCCATATTTAGCCAGTGTCGGCTCCTTAAGCTGATGGCTTCCTCGAACTTAATGTACGGATACTTGAGAATCACTATATATTTTAATGTACATTACCTTTGTTACCTATGCTATGTTTAACCCGATTATCAATGCTTCATATTCACCTACATTATTTGTGGCTTTGAAACCGAATTGTACTTCAGCATAAAGCTTTCGATTATTCGGTGCACTCAATACATATTTGATTCATGCACCTTGCTCATTTGATGCGCCATATACATACAATTTCCTTTAATGAGATTTCTCCTTTGTTTCTTTATCTTGATGGTACGTTTGTTTGATATATTCCATTATGAAGTCTTCTAAATCTCATCCTTTGGTTGCATTCCTAAGGTAGTAGGAGATATTGCATTGGCTGAGTTCAATTAACACTTGGGTAATCGTCCAGCTGTCTCTAGTTTATGCAGTATCTGCTTCAAAGGATGTTAGTTAAAACTTTGCAGATGTAGTATGTCGACTACTGCGCTGCTTCATCTTCGTTGACAATTACTACACTAATTTCCTGATCAAATGCCACTAAATATATGAATAAATTCGTTCCCTCTACAAGTTTGGAGAGAATAGAGGCATAGCAGACCTTTCAGGGTTGGAATGCTGCTTTGCTTTCTTCAGCCCATTCAAATTTCTTTCCCTTTATCAAAAAATGGGATGCACTTATTTGTGGCCTTAGAAATAAACCTACTCAGCGTGGCCACCTTCCCAATCAAGCTCATCATATCCTTAGGTTTTGATAGAGTGGCAACCTTGGTATTCACTTTTACTTTCTAAGGGATTTCCTTTATTCCTATTGCCCTGACTATGTATCTTAAAAACTAGGACCACTATGGTAATGCTAAATTTACTATTACCATATCAATACCAAGCAATTGGTTATCAATATCAAGCATCATCGGTATAACAATGTTATTAGTATGCTAACGTTAAATTTACTATAGTTAACGACAAATGTAGCGGTAAGGAAATGTAAATACCAATGGTAAAAGTAAATTTACTGGTCATATTTTTTATTTCACTATTTTAATCAATCCGAACCATACAAATTCTTGAAGGTTTATTAGATTTTAAGCAGATGCCTATATTATTATTTATGATTATTATTTTTTGAATTTATTAACTTCAAAATTTAAGAAGAAAATTTATTATTTCACATTGTTGTAAATAATTTGGGATGAATCAAGAAAATTTTGTCACTCAACTAGATAAGTCAGGATGTTTATATAAGAATTATGGAGTTAGAATTGGTAACAATATATATTTACTTTTTTATCATTATCAAAATTTTAATGTAATAAATATTTAATGGCTTTATGCATTGGTAAATTTACCATTACCCAAAAACTGTTTACCGGTTTATCGATATACCAATGAACATTTTACCATCATTAGTAGTAAAGTATCGGTGGTTACTTTTTACTTAACTATGGTATTGTTGACGCCAAAAATGGGCATCAACACCCAATAGAATCTAGTAGAGATTAAATGAAGAATGAAATTAAAAAAGAGCAAATATCATAAATGTACACATAGATTTTTATAGTGGTTTGGCAATCTTGGCCAACGTCCACTTCATATTTCTATTGATCTTTTACTTGATTATGATTACAAGAATGTTTGGATATCCTAGGATCCATTAGTACAAAAGTGAAGAATAAAAATGGCAGAGCCTTGGCAAAGAAAGTAGGATCCCTTTTCTAATGCCATGCCTACTGTATATATAGGGGAAGACGTGCATGGATCGGACTGAAATTTTGGTAGAAGGTTCGGGAGACATGGACGAGGCCACCCAAAAATTTCCAGGCCCATCGGAGCCACAGTAGGGATTGGCACCGATCCCTATTAGTGTGTCCCAATGAGCTGCGATACCTATGAGGGGTGCCCAATTATGTTACCTACTTGCTCTCTAAATTTCGTGCAATTCCAGTTACGGTTTGTGAGATATCACATTTTCCATGAAGTAGTGTTGCTTGAATTCTGATTTTTGCCGATCCCTTCAAAGGGAGTTATGTTGATCCCTCCAACATCCTCCAATTGGAATGAGATCCCTGGGGGGTGTTCCGCATGTTGTATTAAGCTTGTGCTCTAAGTTTCATATTGATAGCATGTGTAGATTTTGAGTTATTGATCGATCATCGCTATAAAATTGAGTTGTGGAATTGATACGATACGATCCATAGTATTGAATATGGATCATGTAATACCCCACGTTAAATTACAATTATATATGCAAATAAGTTAATTAAGTTATATACGTTTGAAATTTAAAATAAAGAAATGTTTGTAAATGAGGCAACTAATTAATATTATTTGGAATACATATATGTTTGTGTAACGAATAAATTAGAGAGAGAAATTATATAAAATCAATTAATAGGGAAGATTAATTGATGGTGTTTGTTTAAAAGGGAAATTGATATTCAATTAATTAGTAGAGGTGATTAATTGACAGGAACTGACAAGAAAGGGAACATATATTGTAACAACTAATTGATATGATTAGAAACATATATGTTAGTGCAAGAGAATAAAATGGAGGAAGAGTAATTTATGCAAGTAATCAATTGTCAATTAACAAACATGGAGATTTATGGTAACATATATAATTAAGATTGTGATTCAAAATTCAATTGTAGAATATATGCGTGCAATAATTATGGGAATAAAATAAATTAATATGCTTATATGTGACGAATTAATATGGTGTTGATTGGCATATTAATTTGGTAAGAAATCACAGTGCATGCACGGAAATTGGATAGTAAATTAATTCTAGGTATATATGAAATCTATTAATTGGGTGCTTAATAGAGGAATCTTATTTAAAAGAAACGTCACATTTAAAAATATATATTTCCATAGATTGTGAGAGAGAAGGGGAAAGTGATTAATGAAACGATTGTTGGAGAATCAATTTGAAATAAAAAGAAACGCAGAAGAAAACATATTAATTTAATGTCCATAGAATGAGTGTATGCTTTAGATTTTAGGATCTAATGGTTAGCACTGATTTGACCCACTATAAATATAGGTGCAGAACCTCATTGTTATTCTCATTGATTTTCTCTTGCCTAAAGAAGCTCTGCCAGTTTTCTTTCTCTTCTACACTTTCTTAATAACAAAATTTTAGATCTAATTCACACGAATTTAGATCTAAATAGAAAGAGAATAGAATTAAATAAGGAATTAGGAATTGGTTCAAATCGAAAGGCTATGTCAAAGGTAAAACCCTAGATCTGAGTTTTATTTGCTATTTCTAATCCAAATCTCTCCCGTTTCTCTTTCAAATATTATAAATTTGTAAATATATCATTTGTAATTCCAAATAGGGATTACAAGGGAGGTGAATATAGATGTTAGGGACAGATCTGAAATAAAAACATGGAGATTTAGAAAGTTAGCAATGTGAGTGGATTTAATTATATCTTTTACGTTTATGATATATTATCGTTAAATTCCCATTAAATAATTTTATTCAGTATTTCAGTAATTAATTATGTTAATTAGTTATGCTGAACTATAAGAAATTTAAAGTTATTTACATCTAATTTGAAGTTATAATTTAGCCTAAATGCTAGTTTCTTTTTATTCTCTTTGTACGCGAATAATATAGTTAAAAAGAAAATTCGTGATTATGGATTAAAATGGGAAAATACTAGATTAGGTGTAAAATAAGAAAAGTTAGAATAAAGCTAGAAAAATGAAATTCTGCAATAAATTCTGCTAAAACGGGAATAATAAATTAATCTAATAACTTGATTTGGAAGTAAGTAATAGATTAATTGGTTGGTTTAGAAAATATGATACATTTCTATAATTTAATATTTAAAAGATAACGATAAACGTAACTGCAAGAATAAAAGAAAGAAAAAGAGAACTAGTGTAAAATAGAGAAACCACTGTTTTTTACACCATTACAAAATACTAAAAAGAAATACCTTGCAGTTACGAATTATTGTTTATAGTATTATTTAGTATTAAAATATGGAAATGGATTTTTAGTATAGTTTTAATACCCAACCAAATAAAATAGAATTACTTCCTAGAATAGAAGAAAATAAAGTAAAGTATGAAAGGAATCAAGTAAATTATTAGAAAATAATTTGAATCTGTAAACAATAATGAACCTAGATCTGCATTTACTGCACAGACTATACAATAAGATAGTTATTACGATAAGTGAATTATATATATAAGAGAATTAAAGAGAATTCTATATCATAATAAAAAAAGACAGCCGATAACAGAAGAGAGACACTTGTAATCATATACAGATTATAAAAGAAGATAAAAGTGACAATTACACATAAAATTATAACATAGGTTATAATTAAAGTAGAAAGAACGGAAAGGCTTATTTAAGATTTAAATTAAGTTAATAAGCAAATAGAATAGAGATAATAGAAGTGTAATACCAAGATTTTGAGGAAAATCCTTTTAAATAAATGATTAAAATTCTGGGGGAAAAATCAGAATTATTATATAGGTGGGATTTTCAGTGGTGCAAGGTTGTGTGCATGTGTGCACGTGCACACTAGTTATGGCACTAAGAGAAAATCCAGAATTCCTGAATAATAAAACAAAGAAGGAAAACATTTAGATAAAATGTTTTAAATAAAGGAAATATAGGCCTAGACATGAATATTAAAATTCCTGAGGATATGTATATATATATATATATATATCTATATATATATATATGCATATGTATGACTTGTCTGGAAATTAAGACAGAAGAGAACATTGATTTATAATGAATAAGTGAAATTTTATTTGAATAATAGGAGTATAGAAATGCATATAAGAATGCACATGTTTTCTGCAAATAAAAGAAGGTTAAAGTTAAACTAACACCCATAGTTGTATAAATGTATATATACAGATATTATTTGAGCAGAAAATTAATAAAGGAAAAATAAGAAGCACTAAAATAGTAAGAACCAAAGTGCAAGAAAGCAAATGTATAAAGGCAGAAAATAGAAAGTCACACCATTATCATGTTTGAGGTAAGTATAATAAAAAAATACTTAAAGTAATCACTTTCTGAAAAGAAAAGAAAATGGGCACAACTTAGCCTTGTTTTAAAATATTGGCCGGGACATTAAGGGTTAGGAGGGAGAGAATATGCAATGCCAAATGCATGATTCTGGTTTGGGCTAAAATAGGGATTTTGCATCACCCAAAACCCTAGGTAGAACCCTTATATAAATCAAGAGCCTAACCAGAAAACTACTCTCTCACTGAATTAATTAACCTAAGGAAGAAGAGGAAGAAAAGGCTAAAGATTTGAGGGGTTTTCTGGATTAAGCTTGTGTAAGCATTTAGGTGAGTATCCTCACTCATATACATGGCATTAAGACCTGAGATTAGGCAGCCAAGCTTTTATATGCTATATTTTGCATGTTTTGATTTACAAACCATGTTGACTACTGATGGTTTCATGAATGCTTGATGAGATATGATCTGCTATGATGAATGTATAACTTTGTTGTTCTATTTTCATCCCTGTATGTTATACCAAAACCTTAAAGAACATGTAAGAGAGTATTTGTAACTAGTCTGAATCATGGCTTAAGACAAAGAATGAAGGAAAAAAAAACTATGAGCTGCATATACAATGGTATAGTGCTGAGGCTTGAAATAATTGGTTAAGGGTGCAATGGAGTCTTTCTCTATAAGTGCTGAGCCCTAAACCAAACAGAAAATTTACAAGCCTAAAAATTATGTTTAAACAAGATTAAAAATCTGGCTAAACATAGTTGCTTGCAAAATCAAAATAAACCCAATAGAGCCATGCATTTATTCTCAGTTGCAAACATTCTGGTATATGTTTGAATAGGGTGTTTATATGCTAAATAATGTGAGATGGAATGACTAGGTGTTATACCTCTAGAAAGTAACCTTTAACTTGCTTGCAATATTATGTCTGCAAGGTAACTAGTATGTTTCATGTATATAAGTGGTCTGTACACCTAGCTATCATTGATAAAATGAACATGAATACACTTAGTAATATAACTAAGGATTTTGTGCCAAGAAGGCTGCTGGAATGCTTGTCCTATTTGAAGTAGACAAGTTGACACATGGCTTGTTTAAGTCCTGAGATCTTTGTGCCATGATGTTAATTAGTTCATGGCAATGTGTCCCTTTGATTCCTTATAGCAGATGAGGCCAGGAATTTATAAGAAGAAAAGGCAACCTTAAATGATGATATAGGAAACTTGGGCCTTTCCGGGATTAGGGTTGGTATGAGGAACCTTAGTAGTTCCAGATAAAAATTGTTTTAATGCATATGTTTGCTCTTGTGTATGTATATGGGAATACCTGATCAATTTATACATTAATCATTCATGATAATACCTGTCAAGTTATGCAAGGTACATTTATGCTGTATCCTTAGCTTAATATCATGGATATGTTAGAAATGCTCACACCAGATCATAGATCTGACCCTTATTGCTCATGGCACATGGGGGTGTCTCATTCATAATGGGGCAGCCACTAATGCTTTTGCAGGTTGTGATGGAGCTAAGTAAGCAAGATTAAAAAGATATGGAATAGAGAATGCTAAGATAATTAGAAATAAGAGCTAGAATGTGTTAATTCATGCATGTATTTCCTGATTGATATGGCTATCTAAATGTATTAAGAAGGAAGAACTTGTAAGAAATACGTGTTATGTTGTTTCTGGTTATTTCTGGTTTGGTATGTATTAAGGATATTGATGTTAAACTGATTTGAAAATCTATTTGCTAAAGTTGTTTTTGATTTAGAGGAAAAACCTGGATTTTATAAGCATAATCATTTTATGATGATTATAGTTCATCCTAAGTCCTTTCAAAAGATAGATATATAGGAAATTATATTGGGAAAATCCAGAAAGAATTATAACTGTTATATTTTCAAGTCATGATATTGATATATGTCCAAATGCAAGTAAAAGTGTATATACCCTGAATATGCATTTTTAAAAGAGAATTATGGTTAGGAAGGATGATATAAATCTGATCACAAGGTGTCTGATTCATACATATATAAACATGCTTTTGAAAAGAAGGAGTATCAATGTTTTGGGTAGATTCTGGTTTGTAAAATGCAAATAAAAGAATGGTCAGATTAACCACATGGTTAGACCATAGGTCAGGCCAAATGTTCACTTCAAATCAATGAAGCAAGGAACCATTTGAACCCAGTTTTCTGGAAAATGAGCAAAGACATTGACATGTACATGTATATCTGTGTACATGTTGATATTTGGGCAAAAATATAAACATAAATTCCTAGAACAGTTGTAGGAATGGGTTTCAAAAATAATAAAGCAAGAGATATTGTTTTGTATGTTAGATTATAGGCAAAAATTAAGTATATATGTGTAGATATAGGTAGATATCAGATTTTAAACCATACAGGAGAAAAATAAAAAGAAAAACAAAAATTGGGTTTGAACCGACCAGCATAGCACTCGAACTCGTGACCTCTCATGTGTAAGTTAGGCGCGTTTCCATTACGCCTAGATGTTGCTTGTGTTCACTTATGATCCACTTTCTTTTAGCCTGAGTTTGATACTATACAGACTTTAACACAATCATCCATATTAAAAGCTTTCTTCCACCTGATTATTACTTGATCATTTCTTAATTAGAATAACAGACTAAAGTACATGTTTCCAGTGGATTCTATGGTCAAAAATCAGGATACAATAATTAATCTTTTATCAGGGAATTATCACATTTTAATAGATTTAAAAGGATTTCTACTTACATATTATCATGCTCTGATTCTAGTAGAATATAACATAGATATCTTCATATATGTATGTTAGGAATGATTTAGATTTAAAACAATATTTTTATATTGTGAAAGATCCTGGATAATATGAGAATAGGGAAGGATGACCCTAGGTAGTCTTAGCTAAGTATGATAAAAAAAAATACCTTTTAATTTGATTAAGAATTAGGGTCATTGCATTTGGTATCAGAGCTATGTTTTAATTAACATAGCAAAATATTTGTGTGCTTATGTTTATACTAGGTTTGTTTGTGATATATTTGACTGTTTATAAGTATTCCCTGAATGTATGTGTGTGCATGTGACATACACAATGATTAAATAGGAAAGATACAACCAATTTAAAATTAAAGCGAAGTATTATAAACTAATATAATGAAATACATATACTTTTAGAAATATGGTAGGAAGAGGGTCTCATCATCAAGGAGGATCTAGCACACCACAAATGCTTGACATGCAGGAATTTGTGAGAGTTTTGAGAGATGGAATTGGGCACAGACCTGAGAACCCATATGAGGAGCTCTCCAAGTTAGTGAAGACTTATACCAATTTGGGAGGCAAGAGCTTTGAAGGAACTGAAAGTGTAATGGAGATTCAAGCATGGCTGAGGACATTAGAGAGGATCTTCACTGATATGCAACTAGATGACCAAAGGAAGAGGCAAGTGGCCTCAAGGCAATTAAAAGGTGCAGCTTTGAGTTGGTGGGAGGTGATCATAGCTGGCCGGAATGAAAATGATATTAATTGGAATCAATTTAAGGAGATGTTAGAGGCAAGGTTTGTTCCAGCCTCAGCAAAAACCACTTTACTTGAGGAGTTCATCAAACTTAGACAGGGGACTATGAATGTCACAGAATACACCCAGAAGTTTGAGGGATTGTCAACCTATGGGGCAATGTTAGTGGCTGATGAAGCATCCAAAAATGATAGATACATCAAGGGATTGAACCCAGGGCTTAGCAGGGCTATATTACCTTATGCTGACAGAACTTTTGATCAAGTGATAGATTTGGCTCTGAAGATTGAGCAGCATGACAAGGAAAGAGATAAGTTTAGGAGCTTCAAAAACAATAGCAACAAGAAGAACAAAGGGAAGTACCATCCTTATGATAAGAAGAAAGGAGAGGCAGATGGTAAGAAGGCAGTAGATGCAAAACCCAATGAAGCCAAAAGAAAAATAGTTTGCAACCATTGTGGGAAAGAAGGCCATATTAAGCCAAGATGCCCAGAGCTTAAAGGGGGAGCTTTCAAATGCTTTCTATGTGGGAAGGAAGGGCATATGAAAAGAAATTGCCCAGAATACAAGCAACAAGGGAAAGTGGCAAACCTGGAAGGTAGGGGCAAGGCCATAATTGAGGCTAATGCTGAAAACCATGGTCAAGTGGAAGGTACACTATTTATTTGTACCATACCTTTAGCTGTAATATATGATACCGGGGCAACCCACTCACTCATTTCCCATGAAATAGTTAAAAGGTTGAAAATGAACTGCAATTTGGCTAAAATACCTCTATTAATACAAAGCCCTTTAGGAAGTTCTAGTGTATTAGATATGATTTGTGTGGATGTGAATTTGAACATAGGGGGAAACACATTTGTTTCCAATTTATATGTTCTAAATTTCCCAAATATAGGAGTTATATTAGGGGCAGATTGGCTAAGACAATTCAAAGCCATAATTGACCTAGATGCATCCACCATTTCACTACAAAATTCTAAAGGCCAAAGGGTTACAATTCTGTGTGAACCTATCAAAGAAAACAGGCTAAATCATTTAATTGAATTAGAAAATAATCCCAAGGAAATAGCTATTAATGAAATCCCCATAGTTAAAGAATACTTGGATGTATTTGGGGAAGTAAAAGGTGTCTCACACCATAGACCTGTTGAATTCCAGATTAACCTTATGCCTGGGGCTAGCCCAATTATCAAAAAGCCTACAAGGATGGGGCCAAGTGAATTAAAGGAGCTAAAGAACCAGCTGGAAGAATTAGAAGCCAAGGGGTTTATAAGGCCAAGTAATTCATGCTGGGGTGCTCCTGTAGTATTTGTTAAAAAGCATGATGGTACCTTAAGAATGTGTATAGATTATAGAGAATTAAACAAAGTAACCATCAAAAACAAATACCCATTACCCAGGATAGATGATCTCTTTGATCAACTCAGTGGAGCTAAAGTGTTTTCTAGGCTAGACTTGGCATCTGGGTTTCATCAGATGAAGGTTGATGTAACAACCCTAGATTTCTGCATATATTTAAATTTGACTTTATTTTATTTTAAGTAATTGTAAATTTTTTTTTTCAAACATTTCATTTTTAAATATAAATGTTGATTATTATGTGAATTATAATTTCAAACTGGTATAAATTGAATATTTTCCTGAATATTGATTTTTGGTCAATTTGGGTCAAACTTTGACTTTTAAATTTTAAATTTAAATATTTGAAATTTTGAATTTTATCTTTTATTATGAAAATAGATTAAATTTTTAGAATACTGCTTTTCGTTTCGTTGAAATCGGAGTTATATTGTGAAAGTTATGCTTTTTACAATATTGAGTGTAAACTGTTTTATTTAACAATATTATTTATTTTAATTTATATAAATGATATTTTTATTTGATATATCTTATTCTAATTTGTATATTTATGCTATATTATATATATTTTGTCTTTTAAATATTTTTAAAGTGTTGATAGAAATTTTCTAAAGTTTATTGAATTTATTTTCAATTTTAAAACCTAGTTCCCATTTTCTTTGCTATTTTCTTAATTTAATTATATATGATTTAAAATTTATTTATTTATTTTATGCATTCACTTGAATTTGCTGTGTTTCTACTTTATTTATATTCATTTTACATGTAGTTAAATTTAAATAAAATTTTTCCAAAGCTTATAGAATTTGTTTCCATTTTTTTGCCTAGTTTACATTTTTAAGCTATTTTCCTTATTTAATTATATTTAATTAAAATTTATTTATTTATTTTATGAATTCATTTTTTTTTCTGAGTTTTATCTTTATTTATCAGCATTTTCATTTGTTTTAATATGCAAAAAGAAATTAGGGAAATTTGAAGAGTTTGAGTCCTTTTGTATACCTAGTCTCTTTGTATTCTTGCCTCTTCATTTCAACCAACACCACTTCAATTTTGGCCGTTCTTTTCTCATTCTTTCAGCTGACTATTCTCATATTTTTCACGTACAATCAAAAACTCCTCAACCACAAAAAAATTTCGGCCATCATCTCCTTGGAAAGCTTGGTAAACTTTCATTCTTTTTTTCCATTTTTTTTTTTCTTGTTTTTCTTATGTAACTTGCACTTGCCTTCATCTATTTGCTCGGCCACTCCCTCCTCCACCACCATGGCCACCTCCAACACCACCACATCAGGTTTCCACCACCTCCAGCCCTCTACCCAAGCCTATCCGTGCACCCTTGTGGATCAGATCCACCAAGAAATTGAGAAAACCCCACATATATGTACATAGCCTAGCTTCTTTGCCTTCATCACCTCAAACCACCACCTTGGCCGCCTCTTGCACCACCATCTCCAGCCCTTACCAGACCTGAAACCCTCTGCCACATCACTTCCAGTCCACTACAGACCTGGCCGTGCCATGCTTGCTTGTGGTCGTGACCTTTGTTGCTTTGGAAACCACTTTTGTTGCCTTGAAAACGTTGTTTTGTGCCTTATAGTTGTGCAGTTTCATGCACACAAACCTTTGCTTCATCAACAAACCATGTTAGGCCGACCATACCCAACCAAAACCTGATCCAAATCTTACCTTAGACCTGTAGTATACCTTATGGCTGAACCTAGAGTGTGTTGGAAGCAAGTGCAAAGCATTTCAGCTTTGATTTATGCAGTTATTTCTAGCCTAGTTTAGTAGTTTTGAATTAAAAACTTATGTATCTTAGATTGTTTTTTGTGACTTGTATTCAAGGGAATTGATACTTTGGCTCTTCCACTCATCTCTGTGTCGTGTTATCGTTCTTGTGTGGATCTCATTTGTGTATTCGTCGTTGTATCTCTAGCTCAAACCAGTGAGTTATTCTCACCAGACAATATGTACATATATAACTAGTGAATTGACCCCTTTTGAATCTGTAAAATGCATTATCATGTTACACCTGCTATGTTATGATTTTATGATGTTCACCCTTGCTTAAACACCTATTATATTATATGTTACTGTTATATTATGCTGTTCTATTATTTTTATCAGTTTATCACACTGCAAGTTCCCTTTAGATTAGAATCACCATGGGTTGAAATGATACATACCCGAACGGACTTTAGAATAGGAGAAAATCGTTATGGGCTGAAATGATAGGCCTGAATGATTTTCAATTATTTTCATTTACTTGGGATTGCGGGTTTGAAATGATCAAACCCGGGTTTTCTTTGTAAATTACGGGTTGAAATGATATATTACCCGTATCACTTTACCTAGGCTAAAAATGAAATACAGACCTGTAGTTAAAATATGTTTTTCTAAAAATTTTAAAATATTTTAGAAATGTAAATGTTATAATATTTTGATTTAAATTTTATTTAAATGATTTTTGTAAAGCATTATTGATTTTTTTTGAAAATTTATAAGTGAAATAAATTAATGGTAAAGTTAGAAAATCTGAAATGTAAGTTATTTTGGGAAATTTTAATTTGGTGATAATTGGAATTTAAATTAAATATGAAATATGATAAATTCATGATAATTTGGATTAAAGTTAATTTAAATGATTTTATAATATATTAATGATTTTTGAATAAAGTAAAAATGTGAAATGAATGAATATTTAAGTTGAAATTTTGAAATATAACTAAAATTGGAAATTTGTGAATTTGGCTTAAAAGTGAAATTTAAGTTAAGTAAATAAAAATGGAATTAAGTTATATTTGAAAATTTAAACTTAAGTGTTAAGTTAATTTAATGAATTTATAATTTAATATTGGAATTTAATAAGTGAATTATTATTAAATTTTGATTTTTGAATGGAGGTTTAACTTTATAAAATCATGAATATAAGGGTATTTGAATGATTGTTTTAAAAGTGAAATTATATGATTTTATAAGTTAAAAATGATTTATATAAAAATATAATTGTTTGTGAAATTATACTGAATATTTGAAGTTAATTAACTGCATTTCTGAAATGTTATTAATTCTAATGTAAATGATAATACAACATTTGTAAATGCTGTAGTTGATAATAATGAACCAAATGGCTAAATTTAATTAAAGGCTATTATAGCATTTTTGTAAATGTTATAATGGTTGAATTTAACTAAGTTTATTTGAAACTAATGTAACCCTATTACAGCATTTTAAATGCTGTCTTTTGTTAAATTGAACTGTTTTAAATGTGACTTTTCGTAGCATTTTCTAAATGCTGCGAAAGTTGAATTTTCATTGTTTTAATTAATTTAAGTGAACGAATGAACTTTGAAAAGTTAAAATTTTGGAAATTTAATTATTAAATATAATAACTTCATTTTATGATTTAAAATGAAGTAATTTGTTTTGAAATATAAACTATTTTGAAATATGATATTTTGATATTTTGAAATGGATTTTTGAATGATATTGAATTTTGAAATGATATTTTATTTCGAAGTATAAAATACCATTTTGAAATTTTAACCACGGGATGTATTTAATTTATAGTTTAACTGATCCTTAAAGAATGGGCGGTCCCAAGCATCCTTTGAGTTATTGTGCATTTCTACTACAGTTCACTAGAGTTGGTTTACATTATATAAGTATATATTGTCCTGACTCGAGTGTTTTGTGTTTTACTTTACGCTTGGGTCAGCCTGAGTATTTACAGCTTAGCTTTGGATTTTGTTCTGGAGCTAGGAATCGCTGGAGATTCTGCTTGTCTAGTTATCTATTTCCTTCCAGTTCAGTTGTTCTATTTTAGATCTGGTATTTATAAACTTCTATGTATTTGGGATTTCTATTGTATATGTTTTCAGAATGATATTATGTAATATGTTTTTGAGAGTTTGTATATAGTAGCTTCATGAACTACTATGGTATTTTATTTCCGCTGCGAGTTATTCTGATATGTTCTGTGTCTGTGATTCTGTGTATTTGATTTCATTTGCTCTAAATTTATTTACAATCTGTTATTTTGAATTATTCAAGTCAGACATGTGTGGATTATTGTCGATTTGAATGGTCTAAAATAGTGGGTCGTTACAGTTGGTATCATAGCTTTGGTTTTAGGCAAACCTTAGCCTACGGAGCAAAAACTCATTAGAGATAGGGTAGAAATACCCTAGAATGAGTGAAATCAATCTCAGAATCATTTCTTTGTGAGAGGACGTATTTTGAAGTATAAAATGATTTTCAAATGATTTTAAAGAATTTTCAAAGATTATTTTGATATAAAATTTTCTTGCTTTGAAAGTAAAATTTTCTAAACTTCATTCCTTTTGTATCCACCTTGTTAGTAATTTCTTTGATTAGGATCCTCTAAAATTTTGAACTTCTCTCTTGATTGATCTAGATCCATTGTTGATAGGAATCTATTTTGAGTATGGCAAAATCTGTAGTTTGTCAGGTTGATTTGAGTAAACTCTGTTGTATCTTTTGCTTAGCTAAAGTTGTCCAATTAAATATATTTATGCTTCTGTTTTCGTATGTTATGAATTCGAGTCATTCCAAATTTTGAATGGGAATTTTTCTGTATCGATATAGGTTATATATCTCTAATCTTCGTTTGGATTCTTATCGAATAGGATTCCTTTGAATTTTGGAACGCTCCCACTTGTTCTGAAATCCATTCCTGTCTCCCATAATTGTATTCTTTTGATTTTGGAGCATTGCATCACTCCACTTTGTATGACCTTTATAGGGTGGCAATTCCGCCAATCTTTGAATGATTATAATTGGCATTGATTCATCGGATATTTATGTATCCTCGGTTTACGATGTTTTCTATCTTCTGCTATATTTAGATTCTATCTCTGGCAATCGAAGGTCGATTTGCCTTAGATTTTCGCATCGATTATATTCCTGAAGTCACGGTTGACCGGTTAAGGTCGCCCGCGATTCATATAGGCTTATCCATCTTCTATTTGGTAATTTAATTATCTTATCTTCGTTTGAGCCTATCTTTGAATTAGAATTCTATTTGATTAGAGTCCTTCTAAATTTGAATCTCTGTTTTTCTTTGAAATCCATCCTTGAATCGTCCCTTGGAAAGTTTGTGGTTGATTGTCTTTTGAAAATTGTGTATTCATCGTAGTTTTTATTTTGATAAGGATGACCATATTTTTATATAAAGATGAAATGTTTTTGATAAGGATTATATACCTTTTAAAAAAATGAGAATTTGAAGTTTTGAAAGGATTTGAAATTGTGAAAATTTTATAAGAAATGGTTTCATATAAAATGATTTATAACTGAAGGTTTTGAATCTGAATTTAAGTGATTGAACTCCGGCATTTTGGAACTGGTTTTAGGATTTTGAAATAATAAATAATATGATTTGAAATTATTTTTCCGAATAAGTAATGTTTCAATGATTTTAATGGGTTTTAATGATTTCGAAGGAATTTCAAAGAAGTTTTCAAAGTAAATGGAAGTCCAGAACTCACTTGTGTCGCTGGAAAATAATTTCGGTGATGAGTGCACGCATCATCGACATTGATTTTCGAGTTTCTGAGTGAGGGAGAGGCCACTTTAATAGCTTTGCTATGCGAGTGATTTTGTGAAACCATTTTTGATTTCAAATTCCGAAGTATGAATTGATATTCGAAAGATATATGTAAATATATTTGAAACGATTTGAAATGAACCGGTGTTCAGTCCTCGAGTTTTGGATTTGATATAACCCTATCTATTAAAATTGATTTACTGATTTGTTGCTAATTTCCAACTCTTGAATTTGAAAATGATTTCTTCAACTATTTCGAAGTTTGAGTACTTCCAAATCAAGGTTAACTTTTCAAAGCTAAGAAATTTGAAAAGTATTTTGATAAAGTATATAAGTTTGTTTTGAATGTTTAAGTATGAAGTAATCTGATTTAAATAAGTTGAAACTGTTTTGTTAAGTAAATGAATAAGGCAATTTAAATTTTTTTTCTAATATGAAATTTAGATTTGAAATGTTTTGAAAAGAAATTGTTCTTCAAAATATTTTGAATAAATTTTAAGTGTTTTAACTTAGTAACATCTTTATGAAACTATATAGGTAACAAGTTGGAATAAATATATAAGTTGTACGTATGCTGTTTTATTCGCATAATTAATTTGATCCAAGTTTGAGTACACAAGTTCGAGGTTAATTACACCATTTCGTGTTAGGATTTTTCATTCGATTCTTGATGACGAATATTTGATATGGATTTTGGGCTCGATTCTAGAATTCTCTATCATAGTATATGGCTATGCAAGGAGACTGATGGCTTCTAGTCGAGAAACCATATCGAAATCCGCATTAGGGAAGTGAATGGACAATACTAGTTCGAAAGCGAACTTGTGTGATCGAGCGAGCGATCGAATGTGACTTTGCGAAATGATGACATATGTACATCTTATATTCTAATATCTTTGATATATTTTGACACTGAAATTGAAAGCCGTCGAGTTAGAATATCTTTGCTTACTAAAAGAAAATTTCCAATTTAAATTACAAAGATATATAACCCATAAAAGCAAAGATATTCAATCCCATATGGCTCTTCATACAGAGAAATTATTTTGAAAATTTGATCCTTATGTAAGATAGACCTTACGTAAGTATAAGATGATTTTGAAAACATTTGATTTTGGAAATGAATTGGTTGACTTAAATTATATTGATTTGGAAATTTGGATTTATTTTCTAAATCTATTATTTTGGAAACTGTGAAACTAAAGATAATTAATTTGAGAAGAAATAATTTGGTGAAATTGTATATGATTTTGAAATTGAACTGATACTGAAACAAATTGAAATTTGAGAACCTTATGTTACTAAACACTTGATTTGGGAGTTGTCGAACTTATATAAAATTGATTTGTATGAGTATGAAATTGATTCGAAAACTATAGATTTGAAAAGGTACTCAATTTGAAAGTGAAATCTTATATAATTGAAGTCTATATAAGTATGATTTGATATACTATTGATTTTGGAAAGTATTCGATTTGAAAATTAAATCTTATATATAATGGATTTTATATAAGTACGATATTTGAAAGTGATTTGAAAAGGTACTATATGATACATATTTTCGAAGTAAAGATATGGAAAGTGCCTTCTGCTTGATATCCGATTTGTGGCCACATCTTGGATTCATTCTATCGATATTATTCTCTCTGATTTTTGGTTTTCCGGATATGATACTCGAGTGTCCTTCGAATTCCATGGCGTTACCCATGGTCTTATTGTTCTCTCGTGACTGCATAGCGCAACTGCCTGGCTGAGTCTTGCCTAGGGGTACGGATTGTTTCCTGGGGGATCCAGGCGTAATCATTGTGTATCCTGCAATCTGTGTAGGTCGCGAATAGTAGCGCAAATGCTTGGCTGAGTCTTGCCTGGGGGTACGGATTGTTTCCTGGGGGATCCAGGCGTAACCATTGTGTATCCTGCATTCTACTAGTCATCATGGCGTAACTCGCAGGGCTGAGAAAGCTTACGGATATGGATTGTTTCCTGGGGGATCCAGGCGTAACCATTGTGTATCTGCGAACCATGGTTAGACAAAGGTTTTGTTTGTTTTTGTTTGGATTGTACTTTCCATATCTGTTTTAAAGGTTTTTCAAGTATTTTCACTGGGTGTTGAAACAAGTCTACTAAGTACCTGGAGAATTCAAGCTTTGCGCCTGATCAACGCACTGCCAGAGTCTGCAGGAACGAGGATAAACTTGTTAAGACATCGAGTTATAAAAGTATTTTGATAAAATATTATATAAATGATACTTTGATCAGTTATTCCTTTTTTTAAAGGATTTTAAAGTGTTTTAAATATTTTACCTCTTTAACCAACAATTTTAAATAATGGTTCATTCTTGTCTTTCAACTTGTTTTCCCTCCTAGCTATTTTTCCCCTACCTTCTTTCGGGATGTCTTCCAACTTATTATTCTTTCTAGTTGTTCCTCCACTTCCTTCCTTTTCGAGGACGAAAAGATTTGAGTAGGGGAGAGTGTAACAACCCTAGATTTCTGCATATATTTAAATTTGACTTTATTTTATTTTAAGTAATTGTAAAATTTTTTTTTCAAACATTTCATTTTTAAATATAAATGTTGATTATTATGTGAATTATAATTTCAAACTGGTATAAATTGAATATTTTCCTGAATATTGATTTTTGGTCAATTTGGGTCAAACTTTGACTTTTAAATTTTAAATTTAAATATTTGAAATTTTGAATTTTATCTTTTATTATGAAAATAGATTAAATTTTTAGAATACTGCTTTTCGTTTCGTTGAAATCGGAGTTATATTGTGAAAGTTATGCTTTTTACAATATTGAGTGTAAACTGTTTTATTTAACAATATTATTTATTTTAATTTATATAAATGATATTTTTATTTGATATATCTTATTCTAATTTGTATATTTATGCTATATTATATATATTTTGTCTTTTAAATATTTTTAAAGTGTTGATAGAAATTTTCTAAAGTTTATTGAATTTATTTTCAATTTTAAAACCTAGTTCCCATTTTCTTTGCTATTTTCTTAATTTAATTATATATGATTTAAAATTTATTTATTTATTTTATGCATTCACTTGAATTTGCTGTGTTTCTACTTTATTTATATTCATTTTACATGTAGTTAAATTTAAATAAAATTTTTCCAAAGCTTATAGAATTTGTTTCCATTTTTTTGCCTAGTTTACATTTTTAAGCTATTTTCCTTATTTAATTATATTTAATTAAAATTTATTTATTTATTTTATGAATTCATTTTTTTTTCTGAGTTTTATCTTTATTTATCAGCATTTTCATTTGTTTTAATATGCAAAAAGAAATTAGGGAAATTTGAAGAGTTTGAGTCCTTTTGTATACCTAGTCTCTTTGTATTCTTGCCTCTTCATTTCAACCAACACCACTTCAATTTTGGCCGTTCTTTTCTCATTCTTTCAGCTGACTATTCTCATATTTTTCACGTACAATCAAAAACTCCTCAACCACAAAAAAATTTCGGCCATCATCTCCTTGGAAAGCTTGGTAAACTTTCATTCTTTTTTTCCATTTTTTTTTCTTGTTTTTCTTATGTAACTTGCACTTGCCTTCATCTATTTGCTCGGCCACTCCCTCCTCCACCACCATGGCCACCTCCAACACCACCACATCAGGTTTCCACCACCTCCAGCCCTCTACCCAAGCCTATCCGTGCACCCTTGTGGATCAGATCCACCAAGAAATTGAGAAAACCCCACATATATGTACATAGCCTAGCTTCTTTGCCTTCATCACCTCAAACCACCACCTTGGCCGCCTCTTGCACCACCATCTCCAGCCCTTACCAGACCTGAAACCCTCTGCCACATCACTTCCAGTCCACTACAGACCTGGCCGTGCCATGCTTGCTTGTGGTCGTGACCTTTGTTGCTTTGGAAACCACTTTTGTTGCCTTGAAAACGTTGTTTTGTGCCTTATAGTTGTGCAGTTTCATGCACACAAACCTTTGCTTCATCAACAAACCATGTTAGGCCGACCATACCCAACCAAAACCTGATCCAAATCTTACCTTAGACCTGTAGTATACCTTATGGCTGAACCTAGAGTGTGTTGGAAGCAAGTGCAAAGCATTTCAGCTTTGATTTATGCAGTTATTTCTAGCCTAGTTTAGTAGTTTTGAATTAAAAACTTATGTATCTTAGATTGTTTTTTGTGACTTGTATTCAAGGGAATTGATACTTTGGCTCTTCCACTCATCTCTGTGTCGTGTTATCGTTCTTGTGTGGATCTCATTTGTGTATTCGTCGTTGTATCTCTAGCTCAAACCAGTGAGTTATTCTCACCAGACAATATGTACATATATAACTAGTGAATTGACCCCTTTTGAATCTGTAAAATGCATTATCATGTTACACCTGCTATGTTATGATTTTATGATGTTCACCCTTGCTTAAACACCTATTATATTATATGTTACTGTTATATTATGCTGTTCTATTATTTTTATCAGTTTATCACACTGCAAGTTCCCTTTAGATTAGAATCACCATGGGTTGAAATGATACATACCCGAACGGACTTTAGAATAGGAGAAAATCGTTATGGGCTGAAATGATAGGCCTGAATGATTTTCAATTATTTTCATTTACTTGGGATTGCGGGTTTGAAATGATCAAACCCGGGTTTTCTTTGTAAATTACGGGTTGAAATGATATATTACCCGTATCACTTTACCTAGGCTAAAAATGAAATACAGACCTGTAGTTAAAATATGTTTTTCTAAAAATTTTAAAATATTTTAGAAATGTAAATGTTATAATATTTTGATTTAAATTTTATTTAAATGATTTTTGTAAAGCATTATTGATTTTTTTTGAAAATTTATAAGTGAAATAAATTAATGGTAAAGTTAGAAAATCTGAAATGTAAGTTATTTTGGGAAATTTTAATTTGGTGATAATTGGAATTTAAATTAAATATGAAATATGATAAATTCATGATAATTTGGATTAAAGTTAATTTAAATGATTTTATAATATATTAATGATTTTTGAATAAAGTAAAAATGTGAAATGAATGAATATTTAAGTTGAAATTTTGAAATATAACTAAAATTGGAAATTTGTGAATTTGGCTTAAAAGTGAAATTTAAGTTAAGTAAATAAAAATGGAATTAAGTTATATTTGAAAATTTAAACTTAAGTGTTAAGTTAATTTAATGAATTTATAATTTAATATTGGAATTTAATAAGTGAATTATTATTAAATTTTGATTTTTGAATGGAGGTTTAACTTTATAAAATCATGAATATAAGGGTATTTGAATGATTGTTTTAAAAGTGAAATTATATGATTTTATAAGTTAAAAATGATTTATATAAAAATATAATTGTTTGTGAAATTATACTGAATATTTGAAGTTAATTAACTGCATTTCTGAAATGTTATTAATTCTAATGTAAATGATAATACAACATTTGTAAATGCTGTAGTTGATAATAATGAACCAAATGGCTAAATTTAATTAAAGGCTATTATAGCATTTTTGTAAATGTTATAATGGTTGAATTTAACTAAGTTTATTTGAAACTAATGTAACCCTATTACAGCATTTTAAATGCTGTCTTTTGTTAAATTGAACTGTTTTAAATGTGACTTTTCGTAGCATTTTCTAAATGCTGCGAAAGTTGAATTTTCATTGTTTTAATTAATTTAAGTGAACGAATGAACTTTGAAAAGTTAAAATTTTGGAAATTTAATTATTAAATATAATAACTTCATTTTATGATTTAAAATGAAGTAATTTGTTTTGAAATATAAACTATTTTGAAATATGATATTTTGATATTTTGAAATGGATTTTTGAATGATATTGAATTTTGAAATGATATTTTATTTCGAAGTATAAAATACCATTTTGAAATTTTAACCACGGGATGTATTTAATTTATAGTTTAACTGATCCTTAAAGAATGGGCGGTCCCAAGCATCCTTTGAGTTATTGTGCATTTCTACTACAGTTCACTTGAGTTGGTTTACATTATATAAGTATATATTGTCCTGACTCGAGTGTTTTGTGTTTTACTTTACGCTCGGGTCAGCCTGAGTATTTACAGCTTAGCTTTGGATTTTGTTCTGGAGCTAGGAATCGCTGGAGATTCTGCTTGTCTAGTTATCTATTTCCTTCCAGTTCAGTTGTTCTATTTTAGATCTGGTATTTATAAACTTCTATGTATTTGGGATTTCTATTGTATATGTTTTCAGAATGATATTATGTAATATGTTTTTGAGAGTTTGTATATAGTAGCTTCATGAACTACTATGGTATTTTATTTCCGCTGCGAGTTATTCTGATATGTTCTGTGTCTGTGATTCTGTGTATTTGATTTCATTTGCTCTAAATTTATTTACAATCTGTTATTTTGAATTATTCAAGTCAGACATGTGTGGATTATTGTCGATTTGAATGGTCTAAAATAGTGGGTCGTTACAGTTGAGGATTCAAGTGTTAAATATACAGCATTTAACACAAGATATGGTTTGTATGAGTTTCTGGTTATGCCATTTGGGCTAACAAATGCCCCTTCTTACTTTGTAGACCTAATGAATAGGATATTCAGAGATTACTTAGACAAGTTTGTTCTGATTTTTATAGATGACATTCTAATCTATTCTAAAACAATAGAGGAACATGAGAACCACTTACATTTGGTCTTATCTAGATTAAGAGAAAAAGATTTGAAAGCAAAGTTCTCTAAGTGTGTGTTCTGGCAAGAGGAAGTACATTTTCTTGGACATGTTGTCTCTGCTAGAGGGATTTCTGTAAACCCCAATAAGATAGTAGCAATCCAAGCATGGAAGAAGCCTAACAATGTTAGTGAAGTTAGGTCATTCATGGGGATGGCAGGATACTATAGGAGGTTTATACAAGGATTTTCTAAAATAGCAATGCCACTCACTAACCTGACTAGGAAGAACCAAAAGTTTATATGGACTGATAAGTGTGAACAAGCTTTCACCCAGATCAAGGAGGCTTTGGTAAAATCACCAGTGTTGAGAGTACCAGAAGGCAATGAGGGATTAGTTGTATATACAGATGCATGTGGGTCAGGGCTAGGGGCTGTGTTGATGCAGCAAGATCAGGTCATAGCCTATGCATCTAGACAACTAAAACCCTATGAAACTAGATATGCAACTCATGATCTTGAGTTGGCAGTAGTAGTATATGCCTTGAAGCTCTGGAGGCATTACTTATTAGGTGCAAAGTTCATTTTATACACTGATCACAAGGCCTTAAAGTATCTCTTTTCACAGAAAGATTTGAATATGAGACAACACAGATGGGTTGAATTTCTTGCTGCTTATGACTTAGATATACTTTATACACCAGGCAAGGCTAATAAAGTGGCAGATGCATTGAGTAGGCAGCATGCAAAAGTGGCCATGTTGATGATGGAGGAGTTTAGAGACTTGACCATGCTCATTGATTTGGAAATAGATGAGAGCAGTGGGATAAGTATGGAGATAGTTGAGGAAGAAAGGAGTAAAGGAAGGTTAAGTTTAATTACTTTACAATCAAATTTGGTCTTGAAGGTGGCAAAGATGCAAGAAGAAGATCAAGACTTAGCAGAAAAGAGGTCTCTCCTATTAAAGAAGGAGGAAGTGAAGGATTATCACATTGATGGAAAAGGATACCTAAGGTACAAGGGTAGGATATGTGTCCCAAACATCATAGAATTGAAAGAAGAAATCCTTAATGAGTACCATAGGAGCAAATATTCCATACATCCAGGCAGCACCAAGATGTACCAAAACTTAAAAAGGGACTATTGGTGGAAGGGAATGAAGTCTAATGTAGCTAGACATGTTGCTAAGTGCATGGTTTGTCAACAAATAAAAGCTGAGACCCAAAGACCTTCAGGGTTGTTGCAGCCACTTAGCATACCACAGTGGAAGTGGGAAGACATATCTATGGATTTTATAGATGGTCTTCCTAGATCCAAGAGGGTAAATACAAGTATTTGGGTAATTGTAGATAGGCTGACTAAAGTAGCCCACTTCATACCAGTAAAAGCAGACAGAAATGCACCTAGGCTAGCCCAAACTTTTATGAGAGAAGTGGTAAAGTTGCATGGTGTTCCTAAAACTATAGTGAGTGATAGGGATACAATCTTCACTTCAAGATTCTGGAAGAGCTTCCAAGAAGCTATGGGGAGTGAATTGTGCCTAAGCACTGCTTATCACCCCCAATCAGATGGGCAAACAGAAGTGGTAAACAAGATTTTAGAGGATTTGCTTAGATCATGTGTGTTAGACTTTGGAGCAAATTGGGAGGACCATCTCCATTTGGCTGAGTTCACATACAATAATAGCCACCAAAGCACAATTGGAATGGCACCCTTTGAAGCCCTATATGGAAAGCCATGTCTATCACCTATGTGTTGGGCTGAGGCAGGAGAGAAAGCTATCCTAGGGCCAGAATATGTCAAGGACATCACAGAGAAAATAGGACTGGTGAGAAAGAGGATGGCAGCAGCTCAAGATAGGCAAAAGAAATATGCTGATGCAAAGAGGAAGTCAGTGGAATTCAAAGTAGGTGATTATGTCTTCATTAAGGTTTCACCAATGAAGAAAGTCTTGAGATTTGGCAAGCAAGGGAAACTCAGACCCAGATATGTTGGACCATACAAGATTTTGGAGAGGATAGGCTCACTAGCCTATAAGCTGGAGCTTCCAGAGGAGATGAGTGCAATGCACAATGTGTTTCATGTGTCACAACTAAGGAGATGGGTACATGACAAGGAGGAAATCTTAGAAAAGCCTACTGAAGTTCAGATTAATCCAGATCTAATCTATGAGAAAGAGCCAGTGGGAATTGTGGCAAGGGAAGAAAAGAAATTAAGAAACAAGACATTGAAGCTTGTAAAGATTCAATGGAGTATAGATCCTAGTGATTGTACTTGGGAGCTAGAGGATAAAATCAGGATGGATTACCCTAGGCTCTTTGCAAATTTAAAAGGTAAATTCTTAGATTACTAAGAAAGTTTAATATGTATGATAGACAGTGACTAATTGATTTGCTCATGCATATGCTGAATAATTTTTCCCTAAGAAATTAGAAGTACTCAAAGATTATGTTGCAAATTGTGAGGACACAATTCCTAAAAGAAGGGGTGATTGTAATACCCCAAGATTTTGAGGAAAATCCTTTTAAATAAATGATTAAAATTCTGGGGGAAAAATCAGAATTATTATATAGGTGGGATTTTCAGTGGTGCAAGGTTGTGTGCATGTGTGCACGTGCACACTAGTTATGGCACTAAGAGAAAATCCAGAATTCCTGAATAATAAAACAAAGAAGGAAAACATTTAGATAAAATGTTTTAAATAAAGGAAATATAGGCCTAGACATGAATATTAAAATTCCTGAGGATATGTGTATATATATATATATATATGCATATGTATGACTTGTCTGGAAATTAAGACAGAAGAGAACATTGATTTATAATGAATAAGTGAAATTTTATTTGAATAATAGGAGTATAGAAATGCATATAAGAATGCACATGTTTTCTGCAAATAAAAGAAGGTTAAAGTTAAACTAACACCCATAGTTGTATAAATGTATATATACAGATATTATTTGAGCAGAAAATTAATAAAGGAAAAATAAGAAGCACTAAAATAGTAAGAACCAAAGTGCAAGAAAGCAAATTTTTAAAGGCAGAAAATAGAAAGTCACACCATTATCATGTTTGAGGTAAGTATAATAAAAAAATACTTAAAGTAATCACTTTCTGAAAAGAAAAGAAAATGGGCACAACTTAGCCTTGTTTTAAAATATTGGCCGGGACATTAAGGGTTAGGAGGGAGAGAATATGCAATGCCAAATGCATGATTCTGGTTTGGGCTAAAATAGGGATTTTGCATCACCCAAAACCCTAGGTAGAACTCTTATATAAATCAAGAGCCTAACCAGAAAACTACTCTCTCACTGAATTAATTAACCTAAGGAAGAAGAGGAAGAAAAGGCTAAAGATTTGAGGGGTTTTCTGGATTAAGCTTGTGTAAGCATTTAGGTGAGTATCCTCACTCATATACATGGCATTAAGACCTGAGATTAGGCAGCCAAGCTTTTATATGCTATATTTTGCATGTTTTGATTTACAAACCATGTTGACTACTGATGGTTTCATGAATGCTTGATGAGATATGATCTGCTATGATGAATGTATAACTTTGTTGTTCTATTTTCATCCCTGTATGTTATACCAAAACCTTAAAGAACATGTAAGAGAGTATTTGTAACTAGTCTGAATCATGGCTTAAGACAAAGAATGAAGGAAAAAAAAACTATGAGCTGCATATACAATGGTATAGTGCTGAGGCTTGAAATAATTGGTTAAGGGTGCAATGGAGTCTTTCTCTATAAGTGCTGAGCCCTAAACCAAACAGAAAATTTACAAGCCTAAAAATTATGTTTAAACAAGATTAAAAATCTGGCTAAACATAGTTGCTTGCAAAATCAAAATAAACCCAATAGAGCCATGCATTTATTCTCAGTTGCAAACATTCTGGTATATGTTTGAATAGGGTGTTTATATGCTAAATAATGTGAGATGGAATGACTGGGTGTTATACCTCTAGAAAGTAACCTTTAACTTGCTTGCAATATTATGTCTGCAAGGTAACTAGTATGTTTCATGTATATAAGTGGTCTGTACACCTAGCTATCATTGATAAAATGAACATGAATACACTTAGTAATATAACTAAGGATTTTGTGCCAAGAAGGCTGCTGGAATGCTTGTCCTATTTGAAGTAGACAAGTTGACACATGGCTTGTTTAAGTCCTGAGATCTTTGTGCCATGATGTTAATTAGTTCATGGCAATGTGTCCCTTTGATTCCTTATAGCAGATGAGGCCAGGAATTTATAAGAAGAAAAGGCAACCTTAAATGATGATATAGGAAACTTGGGCCTTTCCGGGATTAGGGTTGGTATGAGGAACCTTAGTAGTTCCAGATAAAAATTGTTTTAATGCATATGTTTGCTCTTGTGTATGTATATGGGAATACCTGATCAATTTATACATTAATCATTCATGATAATACCTGTCAAGTTATGCAAGGTACATTTATGCTGTATCCTTAGCTTAATATCATGGATATGTTAGAAATGCTCACACCAGATCATAGATCTGACCCTTATTGCTCATGGCACATGGGGGTGTCTCATTCATAATGGGGCAGCCACTAATGCTTTTGCAGGTTGTGATGGAGCTAAGTAAGCAAGATTAAAAAGATATGGAATAGAGAATGCTAAGATAATTAGAAATAAGAGCTAGAATGTGTTAATTCATGCATGTATTTCCTGATTGATATGGCTATCTAAATGTATTAAGAAGGAAGAACTTGTAAGAAATACGTGTTATGTTGTTTCTGGTTATTTCTGGTTTGGTATGTATTAAGGATATTGATGTTAAACTGATTTGAAAATCTATTTGCTAAAGTTGTTTTTGATTTAGAGGAAAAACCTGGATTTTATAAGCATAATCATTTTATGATGATTATAGTTCATCCTAAGTCCTTTCAAAAGATAGATATATAGGAAATTATATTGGGAAAATCCAGAAAGAATTATAACTGTTATATTTTCAAGTCATGATATTGATATATGTCCAAATGCAAGTAAAAGTGTATATACCCTGAATATGCATTTTTAAAAGAGAATTATGGTTAGGAAGGATGATATAAATCTGATCACAAGGTGTCTGATTCATACATATATAAACATGCTTTTGAAAAGAAGGAGTATCAATGTTTTGGGTAGATTCTGGTTTGTAAAATGCAAATAAAAGAATGGTCAGATTAACCACATGGTTAGACCATAGGTTAGGCCAAATGTTCACTTCAAATCAATGAAGCAAGGAACCATTTGAACCCAGTTTTCTGGAAAATGAGCAAAGACATTGACATGTACATGTATATCTGTGTACATGTTGATATTTGGGCAAAAATATAAACATAAATTCCTAGAACAGTTGTAGGAATGGGTTTCAAAAATAATAAAGCAAGAGATATTGTTTTGTATGTTAGCTTATAGGCAAAAATTAAGTATATATGTGTAGATATAGGTAGATATCAGATTTTAAACCATACAGGAGAAAAAAAAAGAAAAACAAAAATTGGGTTTGAACCGACCAGCATAGCACTCGAACTCGTGACCTCTCATGTGTAAGTTAGGCGCGTTTCCATTACGCCTAGATGTTGCTTGTGTTCACTTATGATCCACTTTCTTTTAGCCTGAGTTTGATACTATACAGACTTTAACACAATCATCCATATTAAAAGCTTTCTTCCACCTGATTATTACTTGATCATTTCTTAATTAGAATAACAGACTAAAGTACATGTTTCCAGTGGATTCTATGGTCAAAAATCAGGATACAATAATTAATCTTTTATCAGGGAATTATCACATTTTAATAGATTTAAAAGGATTTCTACTTACATATTATCATGCTCTGATTCTAGTAGAATATAACATAGATATCTTCATATATGTATGTTAGGAATGATTTAGATTTAAAACAATATTTTTATATTGTGAAAGATCCTGGATAATATGAGAATAGGGAAGGATGACCCTAGGTAGTCTTAGCTAAGTATGATAAAAAAAATACCTTTTAATTTGGTTAAGAATTAGGGTCATTGCAAGAAGATGCTTATTTAATAAACTTAAGACTTAAATTGAGATAAATAAGCAAGGTAATAGAACTGGCAGTACCAACAGCATTCCCTATTAGAACAATGGTGGTCTCACAGTAGCCAGAAGTGAGACGAGGGCAAGAATATGCTAATTAGGGTAAATAAGTAGCCAACAGAATAAGAAAAGTAAACTAAACATAAATTGAAAGATTATACTTAGGGTCTAATAAAAGAGTGAGTTGCGTTTGGAGTAGCCCAAAGGATGAAGAGCCTAATGAAGCAGTTCATCATAGATTTCAACAAAGGAGAAGCATGTCCAACTTAGTTATTTTGGGCTAGAAGGAAGTACGAGACTTCAACGGGACGTGAGGATACTCTAGGATTGCCCTCTGGGTAGGCCTAACGAAGCTGCATCCTCGGAGACAGGTCTGTAGGTGTTCCATCAAGAGAGTATGCCTTAACTGCTTTTTTCATGGCAGGACCATTGTAGGCAGTCAAAAGGGGTTGGTGTTCGAAGTAGGATATTCGTATGTCCCAGTACTTGCAAGTAAGTTTAGTGGGCAGGACCCAAAAGGATAGTCGCATGCGGATATCGGCAAGCATCAAAACCAAGAGCGAGTTCGAGAAAGACTAGAGTTAAAACCAAAAGTCCAATGATTCTTTCACTATCGAGACATTGGATGAGGGGCACCGCCAATTGGATGTTAGATTGTTTGCAGTAGGGCATGACCACTTAACTCTTTAGAGGTCTTTCGATTAGTTGATGGGTGGCTGCGTGGGGCCATAGCCATGATGAGAAAAGAGACAGACCAACTAGAATATCTGTATTATAGGCCTAACGAAGCTGTAAAGGACAGATATAGAAATCCCCGACTGAGTTCCGTACAAGGTAGACCTTGTTGGCAGGATTCAGAGAGTAGACAGAACGATTACGTATAGTCCTCAAAGTATGCACTGGGTGGTACGTTGCGGATGTCCGAGCATTAGTATAGACTAGTGCAGACACAGTTTTACGTTTTCGGAGTAGACGACGGAACATCTGTATTGTAGGCCTAACGAAGCTGTCCTTTACAGATGTAGTCACAGAATGCTATAGGAGCAAGACGATGGAGTCCTTTGCGAGGAGGATACGAAAGGTGCTATGGGTAGTACCTAGGACCAATATGGTCATTGGGCATATAACTACATATATATATATCAGTTATTAGGTTTTAATCTACTAAGGAGTAGATAGGTACGATTCACGCACAAAGGCGAGAGTATGCTAAACCTAGTGAACCTAATATAACAGTAAATGGAAATAAAATGGTATACGTAGAATTAAGCTTAAAAGCGTATAATTTATCCATCCACCAGAACTTTAGTTCTGACCCCCTCCTCATAACATCCTACAGGTTAGGTAGATGGCAGAGACTTCCCAGCTTTAAGACACTTGTTTAAAAAGTGTTATTATATTGCTGAGTATTTACTTACTATCATATTTTAGTCAATTCCGCTGTGAGATATTTAATTGAGCTATGTTATATTTGTCTTTTCCTATTCGCAGGGTACTAGATTCCCAACTCAGGTTTCAGTGGGCTTGGGTTTTAGCATTTTTGTGAAAAATTCGTACCTACTGGAATTCGGGTTGTTACAGATCATACCTGATCCATCTTCGGGGAGTAGTGAGCTTTCATGCTTCTGCTTCATATTATCCTCTATGCTTGATTTTTGGACCCCACAGTCATCGCTCTGGGCTACTAGCCTTGATGACAGTCGAGCCTATCTTGTCCAGTCAGTTAGGATATAGCCGGGTCAAAATGCCGGATAACATGTATCAATATAGTAATGGTTTTCTCCTATCAGTAATGGTAGCCATTGCCATAATAGGCTTACTAAACACTCCCTAGATTTTATAACAAAGGTCCACCTAAATGTATTAAGGTTCATTTTGAACTTTCTCAGAGTTGTAAGGGTTTCCTCCAAGTTCGACACATGACTAAGCACCTTCTTGGACTCCCTAACATTTCATCAACATATACCTCCACATTGCTTCCAATTTGTTTAGAAAACATTTTGTTTAGTGACCTTGGGTAGATGGCTTCTGCATTCTTCAAACAAATTGATATTAGTTTGTAACAATATATTCCTTTGTTTATGATGAAAATTTTATGCTCCTTATTAGTTCAAATAAGGAAATATGATTATACCCTGAGTGGGCATCCCTGAATGTGAGCAATCCATGTCCACTGGTTTCATCTATATGTTGATCTACTTTTGGTTGAGGAAAAATATCCTTTGGACATGTATTGTTAAGTTTAGTGAAGTCTATATAGATTTTCCGCTTTCTGTTTTGCTTCTTTACTAATAGTGGGTTTTTGTCTACTTGGGGTAGCAGACTTCTCTGATGAACCTATTCCCTTAATGTTTCATCACTTCGTCTTGTAAAGCATTGTATTACTCTTGATCAAATGACTATATTTTTTAACATGTTGGATGCACATCTCTCTTTCCATGTCATACCAGCACTGTAGTCATGGGTTGGCTTGTTTTATCGTCAAGTGGACATTGAATTTGTTAGTGCAAGTTCCTTACCTAGCTTACTAGTTTTCGTTGGTTTGTTACCATTTTTGCACATGGCAGGAGACATAATAGTATAAGTAGAAGAAATTGTATTACTATAATTGATGGTTACAGAATACATTTCCTTAGCTAATGACTGCTCACCTCTGATGCAACCTATTCCATGCAGGGTGCAAAATTTGACATGCAAGTCTTTTTGTGAAATAACTACGCACATCTCTACTATGCCAAGCCTCCCTAAGAATATATTATAGGGTAATGGTAGATCTATGATTAGGAAGGTTAAAGAGAACAAAGTGTGTAACGGTGTAGTTCAAGCAGCAACTACGAGTCTTGCTGAGCCAATTAGGATGGTTGTTGTTTTGTTAAATCTAAAGATAGATTCTAGGCAAGATATGAGTACCTCAACCGGTAACTTTATCCAATCGAGGAAGCTCTTAAAATGACATTCACAAAGTTTCCTGAGTCAATAAAAACATTAACTTATCACTGGTGGGTTTTGATATAGAGAAATCACTCCAGTAGAATCTACTATAGTGAAGGTTATGACTTGCATAAAGGATGTGGTACATTGTGCGGTGTTACTCCTGAGCTTCTTCGACATACATTTTCATGGACTTCTTACTTCTCCCTGCAAGATGACATCCACCATGAATAAACCTGATCAAAATCATAGGATATCCCATTTGATTAGTATAAGGATTTGGAGACTTGTTTGGTACAAAAGCTTAGGTAATTGTTTGTTGGAAATTTTCCAGGTGACCTTTTTCAATTAGCCGTTATATTTCATTCTTTAAGTGGCGATTGTTGTTAGTACAGTGCCCATTTACCATATGAAAATGCCAATATTCGCCACCTATGTTTTTTTCTAGTTTATTTCCATTGTTTGGGAATTTATAGGCTAACACAAATTAGGCTACCTTGAATATCTAGCCTACACCATTGGTAAGCATATTTGAGCGGTAAAGTTGACCTCCCTTTGACTCTTTATTGGTTAATGATAAGCATCCAGCCCTCTTTTTCTCTCATTTAGGTTAGGTGCAGTTTTATCACCCTGGATGTCTTTAGATTCTTTAGTTTCTTCAACTCATATATAGCTACCAATGATGCTTCATTAAGTTACATAAATAAGGAACTACACAAGTTCAGTTCGAAATAACTAACTTCTACAATATGTAAGGAATCAAACAACAGTGGTGCAGTTAGAGCAACCACCATCGATGGCACATGTACCTGATCGCGACAGAAGATCTAGGTCAACTATCGTAATCCCTTGATTGGGATGGATCAGAATAAGGTTTACTTTTTGCATTTTGATTTTATTTTGAATAAACTTTAAAGGATTACCACCGGGCTACTTATGCATTTATGGGATCTCAATTGGTCCTAAGGCATGCTCTAGGTTAAGATCCAAGGGTAATCCTTAACTAGATTAGATTTTCTATTTTTGCTTGATGCGTTTGATTTAAACTTTATAAATAAGTGATTAATGGATATTTGGATTAAGAAATCATTTGAATGGTATAATCGACATTCATATTGCTAATGGATGTTATCAAAACATATGTATCCCTTAAACCTAATATATAAGCTGATAGGATTTTATTCCCCCAACTCAAGAGAAATGGCGATGAACCATGAAGTTCATGTTCCCTTGACAGAGAGCTGGTGGATGGGCTTATACAAGATAGCAAGTCCCCTCGCTAGAGAATGAGCAGTTGGAGGCATTCCAATAGAAAGTCCCCTTTCCAGAGAGTGAGAGGATGGACGTGCTCGGATATTAGGTCCCTTCACTAGAGAGAGGATGGATTAGGCTTGATCTAGATTAATGATAATCGATCCAAAGAGATCTAAACTTAACTTTAGGATTTGAATGCCTTATGATTTGTTAATGATTACTAAATGATTCATGGATGTCATTGCCTCAATTCAAGTGGACTTACTTATAATGGAATGCTAGGAGATACAAGATGATTTATAAGTAACGCTCCAATCAGGGGCAATGCACCATTATGATTAATGATGCATAATATCATGATATTTGATTAATTTGTGGTAGTTAAATCCTAGGAGAACACATGATGATATGGATACATGGCATGTTAAATTTTGAGTGGATGTGGAATAATTATGATTTATGACTAACACTTAAGCAAAAATTTGAGTCCTTGGCTATAATGGTCTAGAATGATTTGAGGTTTGTAAATGAATCCAAAGGAACCAAATGATTCGCCACAATTGGTCCAATGGTTTGTCAAAGAGTGCAAACAATGAAAATTTACTAGTCTCAAAGTTTGTTCTTGAGCAAAGCACACCTTATATTCATAAGGCATACTTTAGAGGAAAATGTTACCGACAAATTCTCCACAGTTTCGAAACAAACTCAAACATATAGAATGGACTATAGAGTAATAAAGGAATAGATCTAAAGACTAGAAGAGCATCAAAAATAGTGAAATGAAGGAACATTAAGTGTTATCCATCATTTGAACCATACAACTTCTAAGTGAATTTAGAAGCCGAGACGAAGATGGAAAGGATCAAGATTTGGGGGCACATTTGGAATAACTAAGAAGGTTAGGGGTATGCCCTAGGGACAATTATGCAATTGTTACATATATCTAACTAAATAATCAATGTTGTTCAAAATAAAAGTTGTTTTTTCTATTATATACTTGATATAATGTATTGTATTAATTATCAATTTAACTAAAAGTATATTTAATAAAATTCATAAGTGGTATTGTTTATGATAGTAGTTATAATGTGTTGTAATCATGTGTGATTTATTATAATAATATAAACATATCATTTTAAATATTCCTAGTCAACATGTATTGAGGTTGGGTATCGATACATTCACTAAGACTAGAGTACATAATGCTCTCTAAATGTTGGGTAGAGTATTACTCGTGGCTTCTGTGGGCACCGAGGGGTTACGTACTGGTAATTATTGGAAAACTATGGAATGACCCACTTGATATTTTTCTAGTGGTTAATATAATTAAGGTCAAACGGAAAATATCGATGTGAGATTATTACACAATTCCCTCGACTTGAGAATACTGTCGAGCTTCAATATGGAAACTCCACTTTGATTATAGTTAAATCATGGCATGACGTCCATTGAACGAATATATTTGAGATGGGTGGAAGCATAGGAAGTGAAACACTATTCAAAAGAGGATTCATCTTCTTAGTTATATGAGACTGGTATCATGGTAAACTAAAGTCAACTCAAAGTTAATGTCCTTGGCCAGAGCAGTTTGGTTAATAATAATTGTTATTATTGAACCAAAGACTTTATGTTTAGATTATAGAGTTGAATATGGACGATACTGGAATTTTGACAATTAACAAATTCCATTGACGAAAGGAATTGGTGTAAATAATTGGCACTACTAGGTAACACTTAATAAAGTAAAATTGGATCTTACCAAAACCAAGCAAGCAATAAATTTGGTCATAATATCACACCACCTGCTAAGTGAAGTGTGAACATTAATATTCAAAGTGTTTGATGTTAATCGCTAACCAAATTTACACCTAAGAGTCATACAACCGAAACGATAAATACTCATATTACCACTAGATTTAATTAATTTGTAATTTTTATAAACTAATTAATATTTATGAAATATTAATTATAAAATTTATTTGACGTGTGTTGAACAATATTAAACAGTGTGCTTATAATAGTTATAAATATACTAATTGATATACAATATCGGTATATATTTAATTTGGATATAAATGCAACATTTTTTTCGAGCTTGGAATCATTTTGAGGCCCAGAAGAGGGCTTCATACTTGGTGATAGGAGGGAAATAAGGGAGGCGACCATATATTATTATGGTGAATGGTTTTTGAATGATTAATAAAGTAGAGAATGAGTAAGACAATAAAGAGGATCTAGAGCACTTTTTGCTCTCTTATCTTTCTTTTGTATAAGCCGCCTCTCCCTCACTTCAACTAAGATTTTTTAGCACTTCTCTAATAGCCATATCAAGTCGGCTATAGCTTCTAAAATCTGACATAATTCTAAGTACAAAATCACATCAAAACACTTCAATTCAATCATTGGTGTTAAGGCAATTCAGAAGCTAGCTACTTCGGGATTGGAATTTGATTCAAGGAGTTCATTTCTTCGCTTCAACATGTGAACTTTGGGATTTGGTGGAAGCTACTTCACTGGTCTATTATTAAGCACTAATGCTTATATATTCATTGTTCAGTGTTGCTTAATTAGAAATATCACGAATCAGTATATCGATGGATGTCACATGTTGATGGTTATTTATATAAGTGAAAATATATATTAAAAAATACATGTAGACTTGTATGTTGCTCACAGCCTAACTACAACAAAAAATTGATGAAAATAATATTTCTAAATGATTTTGAAGAACTAAATCTAAACACAAAATATTAAACCATATAATAAAAACATTTTAAATTTTATAAAATTTTGTTCATACCAGAAAAACTTTCAGCAACAATAATTTTTTTATGTGTGTGTGTATATATATAGTTAACTATTTACTTAATTAAAATTGGTTAAATGAATAAAAATGTATACACATTTATAAATAATATAAAATTAAAAAAAATTGTAACATAAAATATACATTATGCTTCTGTTATCCCGCCTTTTGGCAAGGCCGTAACACCAAGGAATTGACTATTAACCAATGACGGCCCATCCTAGAGATCAGTTATACACGGGCTCACTACGGATATCGATGAATTTTTTCCGAGTTCGAATCAAGCCATAATTGGTAGGACATGACAAGCTAAGCCATGAGAGCCAACGTCTCAAATCTCAAGTCAATCCGAGTTCGTATACTCAAGTTATGAGCGATACAAGATTGGATGAAAATCAATTACCGGTCGACTCGCTCCTTCGACTCGCTTCGCAACACTCAGAAGAAGCCAACTTCGACTCACTTCACAACGCACAGGAGTGACAACTTCGACTCCCTTCGCTCAGAGGCCAACTTCGAGTCAACCAGGTTCGACTCGCTCCACATCCCTCAGAACTGTTCTCTTCGACTCGCTCCAGTTTGAAACCATCGAAAGTGCACTCTTCGACTCGCTCTGCTCAAACAACTGTCCGACTCCATCAACTTCGAATCCACTACTCAAACCTCCCAGGACACCCCATTTCGACTCGCTCGACCAAGGCTCATTTCGACTCGCTCGACCAATGCTTACTTCGACTCGCTCGACCAGTGCTTACTTCGACTCGTTCGATCTAGACACACTTCGACTCGCTCAATCAGTGAACAGTTCGACTCGCTAGAAGCAACATCCAACACAGAGTGAGAATCAAGTGCCACGTCACCGAGTCAAACGGAAGCGAGTCGAAACAGGAGCGAGTCGAAGGAAACAGCCTACCGAAAACCCCATTTCGTATCGATCATATCTCCCAATCTACAAGTCCAAATGCTATGAAATTTTCACAAAAGACTACGTACATGCTAAAGAATGTCCACGCCAAATTTCGACTCCATTGGATGAAACCTTGATCGAGTCGAAATCTGTTCGTGTCGATCATGGATCGGACCGAAACTTCACGGGCTTGGGCATGCGGGCCTGGTCACGTGCCAGAGAGGGTCTCCCGAGATCTGAGCAAAATATCAGCCTCCTACACCTATAAATAGACCCCCAAAGCCAACAAAAAAGGGGTTCTTCTTCCTCTTTGAGATCTCCAATGCCCGAACTCTGCCAAATCCAGATCTCAACTCAATTGCTGCTGCTACCAACAAAATTCACTGCTGCAAATCACAATTGCCTGCTGTATATCATTGAATTCACTTGTAAACACAAAAGAAAGATCAATAAAGCAAACTACTTTATAGTGGACGTAGGCTACACGCCGAACCACTCTAAATTCTTGTGTCTCCTTGCACTTTAATTATTCTCGTTACTGAAATTTGGAGTTTTTGTTAGATAATTCCTCCTTTTCTAGTTAATTTCTTCACTTTATCTCTTCAAAGACTTCCGAAGAGTGTTATGCCCAATTTTGGTACAAACACTTTGGTGCTTTCACTGAGAAAAACCAATTTTTCTCCTGCTCTTTGGATCTCCTATCTATATTGGATTGCATAAATCTAAGAAGAAGATCCAGATCTAGAACTTTGAAGCCCTTCCATTCTATTCAGATTTGCATCAGATCTAGGAAAGGACTTTTATCTCCTCACCATGGTAAGCACATGTACCACTTCTAAAACTGCTGATCAAGGAACACGGGACCAACAAAATCCCGTGCAATCACCTCCATCCAACCAAAATGCTACAGGACCTTTAGATCCATCAAGTCCAATCACTAGACAAGAATTCCAGACATTGCTTCAAGAATTGACCCAAAGTCGACAGCAGCTAGCAGAACAACTACGCGCCAACACGGAGTTGACTAACCAGCTAAATCGCCAAAGGCGAAGAAGATCCAAAAGAGACCAAGGTTCTCACTCTTCCACATAAAGTTCAGCCTCTTCCGATGGCCAAACTAGATCCACACGTCCACGGTTAGGTGGAAGCTACACCCAAGCCATGGGACACCAACCTGCTTCGAACCTTGGGCAACCTAGAGCTGGACCATCCGCTAGCCTCCACACAGAACCTTCAACTCGGGGAGGAGCTGCCCCTTATCATGTTACCGACAACATTGCTACTACCACCACTGCCGCACGGGGAGGTGATGCTAGAAACCAAGCTGATCCTCAACGTAGCCAACGAGAGCAGACTCCCGAGCCTTATGTCCCTGAGGATGTTGAACCAAGGAGGCGAGGCACGGACCATCGACCGCGTCCGGTCTAGACTCGCACTATGGAACCCGACCACACCTTGGCACAGCATGCTCCAAGTATCCGAACGCCGGATATACCAGCAATGATCCGCCAAATGATCTGTGAAAGTCAGGGTCTCTCCAATGACGACTGGGGAATCTCCCGGAGTCATACCCCTTTCACCGATGACGTTTTATATGCTGAACCACCTCGGCACTTCAGGATGCCAGCTTTGCCAGTTTATGAAGGAAGTTCTGATCCCAATCAACATGTCCTGAAGTATGAATGGCTGATGAATGCTGCTAGAGCTGATGACGTAGTAAAGTGCCGTAGTTTCCCCATTTCCCTAGGGGGCATCGCTACCATGTGGTTCACTCGTTTGCCATCACGATCCATCTCTAACTTTGACCAGATGGCTACCAAGTTTGTCAAACAATTCCGTATGCACGTGGCAAGGCCTAAGGACGTTAACACTCTGTCTAGTGTTACACAAGCTCCTGGAGAAATGCTTAGACATTACTTGGAGCGATTCCATGCCACGTGTGCGGAAATAAGCAATCCCAACGATAACTCTATCCTGATGGCACTGGCTAAGGGGATTGATGTTGATTCCGAGTTCGGAAATTGGTTAGCTGGGAAACCACCTGCGTCATTGGACCGTTTCTATTCCAAGGCAGCCCAATTCCTGAGAAGGGAGGATGCGAAACAGTCTAGGAAGCAGGATGACGCAGGGCCCAACATCGAAGGTATCCAAAGTAACGTCGCTGTTAAACAGTCTGGAAATAGTTCTGGAAGAGTCCAGTTGAACGTACAAAATAAACAGGATCAGCATAGGGACAATGGAAATCAAAATAAAAAGCGAGATCGAAATCGTGGCCCACCGCGCAAAGATCCCATGTTCGACAATTACACTCCATTGAATACGTCGTTGGAAAATGTGTATTTACAGACTTGTAATACCATACAGTACAAGAAACCTGCCCCGAAGCCGTCAACGGAAAGACAAGTTCAAACAGGGAAGTTCTGCAGATTCCATGAAAGTTATGGTTATAATACAAACGAGTGTCGTCATTTGCAAGACCTCATTGAAAAGTTGATCCACGAGAGGAAGTTAGACCAGTATGTGCAGGCGCCGCAATTAGGGGTTGGGGCCCATCAAATCAAAATCGTGCTCCAGATCAGGCAAGACAGGAGGAACCCACTCGTACTGGCGGGAGGTTAGTAATAAACGCAGTTAGTGGTGGTCCTCATCCAGCAGACCGAAGCTGGAAGGAAATGGAGTCGTATGACAGCTCTATCAGGCGTGTGGACTTCAAGTGTTACAATAGTTTTGATAAAGAAGCTTCGACCAAGCGACAAAAGATAATGACTGACGATATTGTGTTTTGAAATAAAGATGCTGACAAAGTCGGAGCCCCAATCACTGATCCACTCATCATATCAGCCCAAGTAGGTTATGCTTGGATGAAAAAGATTCTAGTCGACAGTGGAAGTTCTGTGAATATAATATTTAAACGAGCTTATGATCAAATGAACATGGAAGCCAAAGATTTGAAACCTTATCAATCTCGAATCCATGGTTTTAATGGAAGCGCTACTATACCTACCGGAGTAGTGGAACTACCAGTGGAGCTGGGAACGGGAGGACACTGGAGAGTCCGAACGTAGCAGTTCGTTATATTGAGCATAGATTTGCCATACAACGCCTTCTTGGGCCTACCGGCCCTTACTGAATTTAGGGCTGTCATTGCCCCGTGGTGTTCAACTTTAAAATTCCCTACTGCCAATGGAGTTGGGGTCGTTCAAGGGGATCTGACTGATTCGAGAGCGGCCGTTTACCGAAACCAAGTCCCCCGGAGGAACAGTGTCAAAGTCCGACCCCAAACTTTCAGACTCGGCGATTTTGTCCACAAGAGAATCTTCCCGACACCACCGCGCGTGAGACCAACGTGGGAAGGGCCATATGTGATCAAACAAAAGCTCGAAAATGGCGCTTTTAAGTTAGCAATCGTTGGCGGACCTCCACTGCCAAAAGCCTGAAACAACAAGAATCTTCGCCATTGCTACATATAACAGGCTATCTTTATCCATTTAGATTACTTTCCATTCTGCAATTTGTTTCTGCATTTCGAAATTAGGATTTATAATAAGGCAACTGACTTTGCCATATTTTCTTATTTCGGCAATAAAATGCAATCTCTTCGAGCCAGAGCTGTGATTTACTTGAAATGCTTCATATGACCATCACTATTCACGAAGAGCTAAATCTCATCATACGGTGGGATTTGTTCAAATAGAGAGTGACTGCGGTGCAACCAATCACTCACTAAGTGAAACCCGAGCTCGGGGGCAAGCCGTCACATCAAAGTCAAAAGAGGATTGATACACGACAATCCTCCATCAACTCCGTATTCCCAGAGTGCGAAGCGGAGTATAAACATCAACTCTGTATTCCCAGAGTGTGAAGCGGAGTATAAACATCCAACTCCGAGTTCCCAGAGCGCGAACCAGAGTATAAACATCAACTCCGAGTTCTCGGAGCGCGAACCGGAGTATAAACATCAACTCCGAACTCCCAGAGCGCGAGTCGGAGTATAAACATCAACTCTGTATTCCCAGAGTGCAAAGCGGAGTATAAACATCAACTCTGTATTCCCAGAGTGTGAAGCGGAGTATAAACATTCAACTCCGAACTCCCAGAGCGTGAGTCGGAGTATAAACATTCAACTTCGAACTCCCAAAGCGCGAGTCGGAGTATAAACATTCAACTCCGTATTCCCAGAGTGCGAAGCGGAGTATAAACATTCAACTCCAAACTCCCAGAGCGCGAGTCGGAGTATAAACATTTAACTCTGTATTCCCAAAGTGCGAAGCGGAGTATAAACATTCAACTCCGAACTCCCAGAGCGCGAGTCGGAGTATAAACATTCAAATCCGTATTCTCGGAGTGTGAAGCATAGTATAAACATTCAACTCCGTATTCCCATAGTGCGAAGCAGAGTATAAACATTCAATTCCGAACTCCCAGAGCACGAGTCAGAGTATAAACATTCAACTCCGTATTCCCAGAGTGCGAAGCGGAGTATAAACATTCAACTCCGAACTCCCAGAGCGCGAGTCGGAGTATAAACATTCAACTTCGAACTCCCAGAGCGCGAGTCGGAGTATAAACATTCAACTCCGTATTCCCAGAGTGCGAAGCGGAGTATAAACATTCAACTTCGAACTCCCAGAGCGCGAGTCGGAGTATAAACATCAACTCCGTATTCCTAGAGTGTGAAGCGGAGTATAAACATCCAACTTCGAGTTCCCAGAGCGCGAACCGGAGTATAAAACATCAACTCCATATTCAAAAAGTGCGAAGTAGATAAACTTCAACTCTGTATTCCCATAGTGCGAAGCGGAGTATAAACATCAACTCCGTATTCCCAAAATGCGGAGCGGAGTATAAACATCAACTCCGTATCCCCAGAATGCGAAGCAGAGTATAAACATCGATGCCGGATTCCCAGAATGCGAAACGGAGCGTAAACACCAACTTCAAATTCCCGAAGCATGGATCGAAGTATAATTATCAACTCCAAACTCCCGGAGTAAGAGACGGAGTACAAATGCCAATTCCAAGTCCCGAGACAGCGGACATATGATTAAAACTCAAGCCGGCGTGACCAATCGCCAGTAAACAAATGAGGATCCCCGGAGTGCGGATATGATCGTCAACGATCAAACAAGCGTGAATAAACCGCTCAATCCCCGTTTGTCTCAGACACCCATCCAGCGACACTAGACTCGGCATGCTATGAGATAAGGGCAATCGTTGACTAATGTTTTACAACATACCACCAAGACTGGGGGGCAAGACCTAAGCGTCAACCATCAACTAAGTAATGCGACGTCAAAATTCGACTCATTTCCCGGTCGCAAACCATGTCCACAATACCCGAACTTGGCGAACGGAAACCAACTTCGTTCGGAAACTGAAACTTCACAAGTGCATTTCAGACACTGAAACACTTAGACAAATATGCAATGGAAAAAAAGAAGTCAAAAAAGAAAAGTTTCATTTCTATTGATTATAGAAGAAGTTTGTGTACAAGTTTCCAAAAAATTCCTACTAGCAGGGGCCGAACCCGCATCTATACACGGCTAACAAAATGCAAATCAAAATATACCGGGAGAGCATGCCTAATCTTTCTTTTTCCTTAGCTTCCTCCTCAGTGCGGACCCACTGGAGCCATCGCCAATCTTCCTCTTCGAACCTTTGCTTTTCGGCGGTTGGTCTTTAGGCGAGGGCATTATGTCGACGTCCTCCTCCGAACTCGTATGAATAAGAATGCTCCCTACGGGCGGACTCGGAGGGATGGGATCAATTACAGAAGGTGGAATGGGCAGGCTGGTGAGAAAGACAGTACCACCAGGAGACATCATTCCGAGCGGGGCAGGTCCCGATGCTGCCATCCCACCTCCAAAGCTACCGCCATAAGCCGCTGCTGCTAGTTCAGCATCAATCTGAGCAAACATCTCCTCTTCGGTTACTGCTCGAGCCCTGCTGGGGGCATCAGCAGTCGGCATTGAAGAGCTTGTAGTATGATCATTTCCACTCATTACAGATGACAAGTCAGCACGAGGATCGCCGTGGCGGCGAAAGAGTTCATCCATCAGCTGCTCGTCAAACATAATCGTACCTCCCTGCAGATCGTCAAGCGGAGCAGCTGTACTCATGGTGGTTTCTTCGGTCACGATAGCCTCCTGCATTTGATATGGTTCTTGAGTGGCAGGAGGCATGGCCGGTGCAGCATCGATCACTGGACAAAGAATAAAAGAACTGTTAGAACTTAACTCGAACGAAGGCTTTGACTAAAGAAAGAAAAGTGGAATGTTCAGAATACCTTCCTCAATTCGACTTGTAGGCGGCAGGGCGGCATCAGTAACTTGCGCAGCAGTTGGAGACATCTGCGGCTGATCCGGATTATAAGCAGGAACAGCCTAGGGATCAACCGCAGACGAGGATTCGGGCTGGGTTGACGTTGTTGTTTGTACCAAAAATGGGCACAACACTCTTCGGGAGTTATTTGAAGAGATAAAATGAAGATTGTAAATGTAAACCAGAGGTTATCTAACAAAAACTCCAACAAACAGAAATGTAAAATGCACAGACAAGCAATTTAGAGTGGTTCGGCGTAACGCCTACGTCCACTATGAAGTTTTGATGATTTTATAGATTCTCTTTCAACGATTACAAGCTATTACAGTGAATAACAGTGGACTACAGATCGGAATTCGAAATTGACAACAAAGGAACGACGCAAATCTTGATCCGGCAGAGTCTGGGCGCTTGAGAATCAAAAGATCCTTTTTTAGTTGGCCCTGGGGCTCTATTTATAGGCGTAGGAGGCTCAGATCTCGCCCAAACTTCGGGAGACTTGGTCTGGCACGTGAGGGGGCCCACGCGACCGTTTCTAGAAAGTTTTGCCTCGATCTGCGATCGATACGAATCCATTTCGTATCGATCAAGATGATGTCCAATTGAGCTGAAATTTGGCATGGGCATCCTTCAGTGTGCATGCAAGCTTCGCTGAAAATTTCATTGGATTTGGATCAGTAGATCACGAGTTATGGTCGATACGAAGTGAGATATCTCGAAGGCTGTGTGGCTCGTCTCCATGATTTCGACTCCATCCCTTCGTGTCGATGACTGCACGTGTTCTCGAGATGATGTGGCGCGCGCGCTTCGCTTCGATCCGGCCTTCACTCCGCATTGACCGTTTCGACTCCATATATTTCGCCTCGTTTACTTCGATGGACAACACGTCATCCTAGTTGGTTGACTCGTTGGATACGAACAAGTCACTGGGCACCTATCCGAAGTAAGGTTCTCCGATGGATACGAAGTAAACACTAACTGATGGGTACGAAGTAAACACTGACTGATGGATACGAAGTAAACATTGACTGATGGATACGAAGTAAACATTGACTGATGGTTGAAAGGCACGCCATCTGTTGGGGGATACGAATCTGGTTGATACGAATTCGATGGGTACGAAATATTGCCAACTCGATCGATACGATACCATGGGAACTCGCTGATGTGAAGCGGATGATGGACAAGGGCTGGAAGGGTACGGAGCAGGGTAACCTCTATCGATATGAAATGATGTTCCCTGATGGATACGAAACGAACATCCTTGATGGATACGAAAACATGTTTTCCCCTCCGAATTGTATCCATCATAACTTGAGCATATGAACTCGGATTGGCTTGAAACTTGGAACGTTGGCTTCCTTCGCTTTCCTAGTCACATCCTATCAATTGTAGCTTGATCCGGACTCGGACAAAATTCAGCGACATCCATGACAAGCGATATTTGGAATCCAATCAACTCCTTGGTGTCCTGGCCTTGCCAAAAGGCGGGATAACATTTGCCCCACAAAGCATGTCTTGTGAAAACATGATGTGCTTTGTAAAACCACAAGTTCATGGATCGTTGTTAGTTTAGCCGGATATTGAATGTTGCATCGGCTCCTTCTTGAATCGATCTGAGATTCGAGATGAAACAGCATTTCGTGGTTTCCCCTGATTATCCTCTTGTATCAATTCCCTCATGAATCGATGCAGGAAGTCGGAAAGTACTTTTACACATCGATGCATGCTGAACTGATGGATACGAATAATTATTCGTATCGATGGATTCTGATAGATACGAAAATCACGTTCGTATCGACAGGCCTGCTCTGTCGTGAATCGATGGCTCATAATGTGGATGTTTCGAAACGATGGAGTCTGGTGAACGTTTCGCCTCGATGAATGCACAGCTTGATGGATTCGAAGAGAACGTTTGCACCAATCCATCGTCTTCAAGTGGCTTTCCTATGCGCTACGAACCGATGAAGTCTGGTGGACTCGAAATGAGCGTGAGTATCGATATGTCGCCTAATGGATACAAAATCGGCGTTCGCATCGATAGGTCTGCATTGTTCAATGGTTGATTGTTGAAAAATTGTTATTTTCGAATCGATTAGAATCACAACGCCTCGTATCGATAGATCTTGTTGTCGATTTGGCTTCGAAGGAGGCAGAGTCCCTAGGATTCGAAACTGGTATTCGCATCATCCCTTGGATTCGAAATCGGCATTCGCTGGACTGGTTGTGACCGGTCAAAGTGACTGGGAGACGAAACGGCCCAATCTTCCTCTCCGCCTCATATAAATACCTGGGACTTATTCCAATTTCACTTTTTTACCTTTCTACTTTTTACTGTCACTCCCCGTTCTCTTTTTCTATCTTCGTATCGATAGACTGAGAAATACAACTACGAGCTTTCGAATCGAACCAAACCTTCGATCCTCTGTGTGTAATCGCAAAAATCAGGTAATTAATGGATAGAATCGTGTAAATAATGACGAAACTCGAGATCTCAATCGTTCTTCTTGTTTCCACGGCCAGTTGTGATGAATCTGAGATCTGGACGAGAAAAAACGAGATTGGGGGATAGAGCGTGGCCATGGAGTTGAGATCCTTTTGGGGAAGAAGGAGGCACGAAGGAAATCAATCTTACCTCATTTCGTATCGGCCTAGATCGGGAGTGTTCAAATCGATATGGACTGCCTACGTTCGCATCGATGTGGAGACGAAAGCGGCGATAGACGCGAAGCCATTGTTTTCAGATCGATGCGAATTTGGCGAACCTGATCGACGCGAATTGGCTCGCCTTCGATCGACACGACATGTATCGATTCGAATTCGATCGCTACGAAGCATCCTCACCTCAGCCTGATCGATACGAATGCATTCCTATCCCAAGATGATCGATACGAATGCATCGATTCGAACGTGGCCAGGCTGAACAGCGTGATCCCCCTGACCCGATACGAAAACAAAGTGCAGCGATCGATTCTCGACCTAAATTTTGACGAACTTAGAGAATTTCTGAATATTTGAACACTTGATTCCGACGAGCTTCTGCCTTGCATAATTGAACTTGATCACATAACTGCATATTTGACACTTTCGAAGCTCGTTGATGGAACTGCTATTTAACAAAAAAGTATAACGAACTCCTTAATTTTGAATCAATCGTTAGTATCTGGTCGGCGCGGTTGTGACGGTCAGCGATGGCGGTCATGCCCAGTCTGACTCTCAGAGTTTTGTTGTTCAAACACTTAAGCTTATCTCGTTGAAATTTATCTGTTCAAGTTATGCACAACACCTGCACTGCACAACATATTCATCCACTCTACACTGGGGAATGCACAGGCTTTTTATCATCTAATGATGGTTTCTCGTGAGTTAGCTAGTTATGGAACCGTCAAGTTCTCAGCAACAAGAAACTCAGAATCCAACCCCTTCCAGACTTGAGATTCCGGATATCGAGGCCAAAATTATTGGTCCAGCTCCGGACGAGTTGCCTGACGCGTCTTTCATCAATAGTCCACCTGATTCTGTTTCGTCCAATATCTCCGAAGATATGCTAGGGAGGATTTGCTTAAGGCATGGCCTGTCGTTGGACAATGTAATGTTGCTGGGGCCGGACGACAGACCGCATAATCCCCCGGAGGGGTATACTGCTTTTAATCGACATGCATGCGCAGCCGGAACACTTCCTCCGTTCAACGATTATATAAGAGAAGTGTTGGCTTACCTGGATATTGCTCCGTCTCAGTTACATCCGAATGGATATGCTTCACTCAATGGCTTGTTCATCGCATTTATGGAATACCTCTACCGACCTCCCCGCCCGATCGAGATAAGATACCTATTCAACTTCAAGAGTCGAACTAACAGCCCATCTTTTACATTCTTGGAGTCTGTAAGAAACTGCCAAGTTGTCACGGGGTCGTGGACTAGGCTGAGCTACTTCAAGTCGGAGTGGTTCTATGTCCGATGTCCTCCGGGGTTTGCCAGAAGATGGCTGTTCAGACGCGAGTATTGTCTTTTTCCCAAGTAATTGACAGGGCTATTTTTCGAATGAAATTAAACTCACACTTTCTATTTCTCTTCTTTCAGCAATAATCCAGCGGCCTGAAGGCGGTTACTATAAAGAGATTGTCCGGGTTCTTCAGGAAATTCCGAGTGAAGAAAGGAATATCGAACTGTTGTTGACGGACCGGAACCTCAGAATCCTTGGGTTGACTGGGCGGAAACAAAGCATAAGGCTTGATGGCGCGCTAAAGACCGTCTCCAGAGAGAAAGTCAAGCGGAAGAAACCCAGGGTCGTAATAATTGAGGAACCCGATTTCGAAAGAACTCATACCGACGAAGAACCGTTGGTCGGACCTGTTAATGCAACCCCGGATTCCGATGAAAAGAGAAAAGGCAAGGCAGTGGCCTCCAAACAGCCTAAATCCGGGAGGCGGAAGTCTGTGGTTTTACACCGCCCCCTTTCGGGAGTTAGAATTTTGGAGGCACCCTCCCTGCAAACTGAAAATCAATCCGAAGGGCTCGTTAACCTCCCAATTCCGGACATCGAGTCCGAGCAACATGACGTTGAATCGGGTGAACTGCGACATACCTTTGACGTTAGCGAGCCTCTTCCCGCTAGTGCGATCGACACTTCTGGTTGGTCCGGGGGATTACACATCCACACACTCTTCACGGTACACCACAGTTTACTAACCGTAAACAACATATTGCAAACGGCTACTGATTTTCTGTGTTTCGCTTTTCAGGTACGATGTCTGGACAAGGTTCTGTGCTCGGCAGTTTGCGCAACAAGCACCGTTATTATGAGCCACGCAGGAGAGAGGGCGAGAGGGATCATGATTCAGGATACTCTGGTCAAGAGAGGTCCGACAGAGACAGGGGATACGTTCACCGATCCTGATCTCGCTCTCCTCCTCCCAGGACTTCCGTACCTCCCACGGTAGCAGTTGCTCGTCCTCCTGAAATTTCATGGCCTAGGCCGCCTTCTCAAGCTCCGAGGCCCGATCTTCCTCGCGGGACCGAAATGACCACCTCCTCAACTTCCACACCGGTCGCGACTGATTTGACCAGTGAAGGAGCGCTTAAACTGGCATAGATGAGGAAGGAATTTCTTGATATCTGCTTTGACGGCTACGTCTTTCCTCCGCACTTGAGATGAATTCCGCCAATAGCTGAAACTACCATTCATGATTATGTCGCGGACATATTCTTTCAGTACAAGGAGTGGTCAAGGGTCGCGAGGAAAGCATCCAAAGTAGCATTCGATCGGGGTGTTGTCATTGAAAAGTTGGAGAAGTAGCTAGGTCATAAAGACCGAATCATGAAAGTGCTCAACACCGAGGCCGAGTCTTCCCGTAAGACTGAAATGGAAGCTCTTAAAAAGGTCGATGAGGTAAACTCGGCCATGACCAGGATGAAACAAGAACATTATACCGCAATCGAGGACATGGGTCATAGGAACACCACCATCACCGCCGAAAGAGACGCCGCTCTCAAGGAGCTTAATGAGCTAAAATCAAAGTTCTCTGAAATGGCGAAGGAGAAAGATGCAGCTAATGTCTCTGCGCAGGAGGCCTGCGATCAGGCGGTGGTGCTTCGGAAGGAGAAAGAAGAGGCCATGGAAAAAGTCCATGAAGCTGAAGCTGGGGTTGTGGAGAAAGTACGGCAAGCAGAGGCCGGGATCAAGGCTGAGATAGAAGAGCTACTTGTCACTTATAATGCCAACGTGCTAAGGCATCGAGATCTGACATGGCTTGATGACTACCCAACGCATCTCTAAAACGCCTGGAATCAACTGGTTGAGGAGGAAAAAGCTGGGCACCCTGATGAAGCCATCGACGAGTTCGAGTTGGAGAACCGCATACTTAATGACGACGAAAAGAAAGTTCTCCATGGCTCCGTGATTTCGCACGAGAAGGAAAAGCTCGGCGCCCAGTCCCAGGAAGTTGGAGGGAGCTCCGGTGCCGAGCACCATATTGCGAGTTCCGAGATTGTCGTGTCATCTCAATCGGAGCTAACTCCAACGATCGTCTTCCATCCTATACCGGCTTATGATCCAGACCGACCACATTTGCCTCCTATCAAGGAGCATTCTTCTGAAGCCGTTCAAATGACCCTAACCCAAACCGAGGAAGGTACTCTGAACTAATCCCTTGTTCATTTGGGTTGAAGAATGCGTATAGAAGTGTATATTAACGAACGTTTCCTTTCTTTGTTCAGTGATCGAAGTAGTATCAGCTGTGCCTCCTGTAGCCCAGGAGTCATGCCAAGCGTCGGAGGCCATTATTTCTGAAGCGACCTCCGTTGTGACAACAGTGCCGGTGGAAGTAACAAAAGGGAGCTCACTTTCTTTCGATGAACAGATGATAAACGAGCTCCTTGGCCGATAGAGCGATCCCTTCGCAGATCTATCATTCAGCCTGGGCAGATTCTCGTCTACTTCTGATATTTCAACTCAGGCCACTACGGCACATAGTGAGGCTAGAGTGCAGCGAGAAGCAAGGATGTTGGCCGAGATTAACGTTGAGATGGCGGCAGCTGCGCATGGTGGCAGTGCGGATGGCGGAGTAGTAGCGCAGTGCCCTACTCCCCTTATGATTGCATCTCCCGGGGGCATGCTCATTGATACTAGTGCATCAGTCCCGCCTCTGGCTGTTGGTTCTGTTCCCCCGATTCCTCCTGCGGGTAGCATCCCCATAGATTCCAGCTCAGAGGATAATGTCGACATCATGCCTTCGTCCGAGGGGAGCCTGCCTGAGGGGAAAAGCTCTAAACGAAAAATCACTAGTGGCTCCAGCAGCTCCTCGAAGAAGAAGAAGAAGCTGAGGAGAAAGAAGGATTAGATAGACTTTTCTTCTTTATTTTAGACCTGTGTTTCCCCTTTTGTTGCAGTTAGGAATTTTGTTATCTTATTCCCTTTTGTAGGCCGTGTTTAGATGCGGGTTCGGCCCCTGCTAGTAGGAATATTTTGGAAAGGCTCGTGTATGAACCATTGCTTTTGATTTAGTTGAAATAAAATTTTGTCTTCTAGTTTCAGCTTATGTTCCTTTTATGCTTGAATACTGCAGTGCTCGAACTTCGGTCCGGTGTACTTGCATTATTTTAACGTTCAAGCATAGCTCGTCTTGCTTTCCAAGTCTGGAAATTTCGGACTTGAGTTGTGATAGGAGATTGCATTGGAGCTGAACATCATGCAGTTTCGGGTAGTGATTAACACTTGCATCTGCCCCTAGTTCTGGGGTTAAGTTATGATGATCAGCTTGTGATCGCACCGAGCGAGGATCGAGTGGTCGAACTACACTTATCTCCTTATGAATCATTTCATCCACACTCCGGGGACATAAGTCATCTTGCAAGCAGTTGTTCACACTCTGGGAACTTGAGATTACTGTTGGTACTCCAACCCATATCCTGGGAGTTTGGAGTTGTCATGACATATCCCGTCCCGCACTCCGGGGGTACGGGGTTGGATGTTTATACCCCGCTTCACACCCTGGGAACACGAAGTTAATTGTTTATACCCCGCTTCGCACCCTGGGAACACGGAGTTGATTGATTATACCCCGCTTCGCACCCTGGGAACACGGAGTTGATTGATTATACTCCGCTTCGTACTCTGGGAACACGGAGTTAATCGTTTATGCTCCGCTTCGCACTCTGGGAACACGGAGTTAATTGTTTATACTCCGTTTCGCACTCTGGAAATACGGAGTTGATTGATTATACTTCGCTTCGCACTCTGGGAACACAGAGTTAATTGTTTATACTCCTTTTCGCACTCTTAGAATACGGAGTTGATTGATTATACTTCGCTTCACACTCTGGGAACACGGGGTTAATTGTTTATACTCCGCTTCGCACTCTGGGAATACGGAGTTAATTGATTATACTTCGCTTCGCACTTTGGGAACACGGAGTTAATTGTTTATACTCCGTTTCGCACTCTGGGAATACGGAGTTGATTGATTATACTTCGCTTCGCACTCTAGGAACACGAAGTTAATTGTTTATACTCCGTTTTGCACTCTGGGAATACGGAGTTGATTGATTATACTTCGCTTCGCACTCTGGGAACACGGAGTTAATTGTTTATACTCCGCTTCGCACTCTGGGAATACGGAGTTGATTGATTATACTTCGCTTTGCACTCTGGGAACACGGAGTTAATTGTTTATACTCCGTTTTGCACTCTGGGAATACGGAGTTGATTGCAGGATTGTCGTGTGTCAATCTTATCAATATTGGTGTAATGGATTGCCCCCGAGCTCGGGTTTCACTTAGCGAGTGGCTGGTCATATCACAACCACTTTCCACTTGAATAAGTCCCATCGCGTGATGGGATTTAGCTCTTCGTGCATCGTGATGTTGTACATCATACTTAATGAATCACAGCTCTGGCTCGAAGAGATGGCATTTTATTGCTGAAATAAGAAGATGCGGCAAAGTCAGTTGCCTTTTTACAAAATTCAAATTTCAAAATGCAGAAACAAATTGCTAAATAGAATGAAATAAATAAAGCATGTCACGCGTAATAGCGACAGAGACTCTCGCTGTTCTAGGCCCTTGGCAAATCAAGACCGTCGACGGTCGATAGTTTAAATGTGCCATCTCTGAGTCTTTGTGTAATCACATATGGTCCTTCCCAGTTTGGTTTCATATGCGAAGGAACTGGGTAGATTCTCTTGAGCACGAGGTCGCCGAGTTCAAAGGTTCGAGGTCGAACTTTGGTGTTGTACAGTCGGGCGACCCGACTCTGATGTGCGGCCGCTCTCAAATCAGCCTCTTCCCGTTTTTCATCCAATAGATCCAAAGATTCGGCTAGTAGTATAGCGTTCGTTTTCGGATCATAGTAAGTCACGCGATGAGAAAACACTTCCGTCTCGACCGGAATAACAGCCTCCGAGCCATAAGATAGGGAAAACGGAGCGTGTCCGGTCGCGGTTTTGTGAGTTGTTCGATAGGCCCATAATGCCATAGGAAGTTCATCGACCCACTTGCCCCCGGCCTTTTCCAGTCGTTTCTTCAGGATGGATTATATAACTTTATTGACAGCTTCAACCTGTCCATTTTCCTGGGGATGTACGACAGCCGAGAACTTTTTATGGATGTGAAACCGTCGACAGAAATTCTTGAATTCCGCACTCTCGAATTGGGGTCCGTTATCATTGATGATGGCATGCGGGAGTCCAAATCGACAGATGATGTTGCGAACCACGAAATTTATCACTTTCTTTGTCGTAATGGTTGCAAGGGCTTCGGCCTCAACCCACTTTGTAAAGTAGTCAACGGCAACAATGGCATATTTCGCACCGACTTTAGCCAAAGGTAGAGCGCCGATGATAACGATGCCCTACATTGCGAATGGCCAGGGACTGACCATTTGGGTTATCTCGGTAGGCGGAGCTCTTGGAATTCGGGCATGTTTCTGACACCTATCACACTTTTTGGCATAGTTTGCTGCATCTCGGTTCACTGTCGGCCAGTAGTACCCATATCGGAGTATCTTCTTAGCAAGGGCTTGCCCACCAGTGTGATCGCCACACGCTCCTTCATGCACGTCATGTAATACTCGTTTGATTTCATCGTGTGCGATACACCGGAGGAGAGGAACATAATAACCTCTTCTGTACATGACTCCGTCCTGAATGATGAATCATGAAGCTTTTCGCAGAATTTGTCTTTTCTCATTCCTATGCTCGGGTAACGTTCCATTCTCAATGTAATTTCGATATGGAGTCATCCAAGACTCTCTACTGGGAGCGGTTTCATACACGAAGTTCATTTCTATTCGATCGATGCTCGGGGAGGCCAAAGTTTCAACGGGGACAAGTCCCATCGGCTGTGCTTCACCTGTGCTGGCTAACTTTGCCAATGAATCGGCTTTCTGATTGCGTTCCCAAGGCACATAATAAATGGCATAATAATCAAACTGATTCAGTATTTTCTGAACTTGAGCCAAGTAAGCAGCCAGCCTTCGGTCTCTTGCTTGATATTCTCCTCGTACTTGACATACAACTAACTGTGAATCGCAATAAATTTCCATAGCGATAATTCTCACATCTCTGGCAAGTTTTAGGCCGGTTAAGAGAGCTTCATACTCGGCTTCATTATTAGTTGCATGAAAATCGAACTTCAAAGCATAACATATGGATCGGCCCTCGGGAGTCTCAAGTACAATCCCAGTGCCCGAACATCGGTCGTTTGATGCACTGTCAGTATACAGCTTCCAGATGTATTCGGGGGATTCACTGGTCTCGGGCAAGTCTTCTGGAATGGTAAATTCAGCAATGAAATCTGCCAGGACTTGTCCTTGAATTGCTCTTCGCGGAGCGTATGTGATATCAAATTGGCTTAGCTCAATGTTCCACTTGAGTAACCTACGGGACGTCTCAGGTCGCGTGAGGACCTGTCGTAATGGGTGATCGGTGTACACAGTAAGAGGATGAGCTTGGAAGTAAGGGCGGAGTTTTCTCGAGGCAATGACCAAGCAATAGGCCAGTTTCTCTAGTCTCGGATAATTTCTTTCAGCTCCTGTTAGCCGTTTACTAACATAGTAGACCGGTTTCTGCACTTTGTCTTCCTCCCGAACTAGTGCAGCACTAATCGCATGTTCTGATACTGCCAGGTAGAGGTACAATGGCTCGTGGTCAACTAGTTTCGACAAGATCGGAGGTGTGGAAAGATGTTGAACTAGTGATCGGAACGCGCCTTCACACTCCGTGGTCCATTCAAAGTTTCGTTTTCCCTTTCGGATCAGATCGAAGAAAGGAACGCATTTATCGGTGGACTTCGAAATGAACCTGCTTAATGCTGCAACCTTTCCGTTAAGACTCTGGACCTGCTTTATGGTTCTAGGGGTTTGCAAATTTCTTATTGCCCAGATCTTCTCAGGATTTGCTTCTATCCCTCGAGCATTGACAATAAACCCAAGGAACTTTCCGGACGCGACGCCGAAGTGGCACTTTAATGGGTTGAGCTTCATTCCATACTCTCGAAGGATGCTGAACATCGAATTTAGATCTCTGACGTGATCTGTGGAGAATCGGGACTTCACCAACATGTCATCCACGTAAACCTCCATGGTCTTCCCGATATGACCAGCGAACATCCGGTTGACTAAGCGTTGATATGTTGCTCCGGCATTTTTTAGACCAAATGGCATGACCTTGTAACAGTAGAGTCCCAGATCGGTTACGAAGCTGGTATGTTCTTGGTCAGGCAAATGCATGGGTATTTGATTGTAACCAGAGTAAGCATCCATAAAAGATAATAATTCGTGTCCGGCCGTCGAGTCTACAAGTTGGTCAATTCGAGGAAGCGGGAAGCTGTCTTTTGGACAGGCCTTGTTTAAGTCAGAGTAATCGACGCAAGTTCTCCACTTCCCGTTCGGTTTTCGAACTAGCACAGGATTGGATACCCATTCTGGATACAAGGCATCTCGAATAAACCCATTCGACTGTAATTTATCAACCTCCTCCTTAAGGGCGGCAGATCTCTCTGGATCCATATCGTGCCTTTTCTACTTGACCGGGACATACTGTGGATCTATGTTCAGGGAGTGACTTGCAATATTTGGTGAGATCCCGCACATGTCAGAGTGTGTCCAAGCGAAGACATCGAGATTCGCCCGAAGAAATTCAACCAATTCCTGCTGTGTCTGCTTGCTCAGTTGAGACCCAACTTTCAGCATCTTTGAATCATCATCCTCACTGATTGGGACGTCCACAGTCAGTTCGGCCGGAGAAGCTTGACTCTCCGTAGATTCGTCTTTATCCTCATTGTCCCTAGGGTCAAGGTCTTTCAGGAATTGGTTGTGGTGCCCGGGCCGAGGCCCAGGCATCAATTGTCAATTATCAATAGAACGGACGCAGAGAGATTCCTCTACGCCCTTTCCCTTCTCTTTACGTTATGCCCCGCGCAGCTCAGCAACATAACAGGCCCTTCCCATTGCCTGATCTCCTTGAACAATTCCAATCCCACGATCGGTGGGGAACTTCAGAGTTAAACACCACGGGGCGATGGCCGCCCTGAACTCAGCTAGGGCCGGTCGGCCCAAAAACGCATTATAAGGTGAATCAATGTCTAAGACAACAAATTGCAACATCCGGACTCTCCGGCGTTCTCCAACCCCCAACTCAACCGGTAGTTCAGTCACTCCAATGGGTATCGTGGCACTCCCGTTAAAACCGTGGATTCGGGACAGGCAAGGTTTCAAATCCTTTGTCTCCATTTTCATTAAGTCGTAAGCCCGTTTAAGCAAGATATTCACAGAGCTTCCACTGTCAACCAGGATCCTCTTCATCCAAGCAGGACCTACCTGGGCAGATATGACTAGTGGGTCGATTGTAGGGGCTTCGACCTTATCGGCGTCTCGGCTCCTGAACATAATATCATCAGATATTATCTTTTGTTGTTTAACCGGGGTTCCGTCTTTGCAATTACTACAACACTCGAAGTCCGCATGCCTGATAGAACTAGCATACGACTCCATTTCCCCCCAGCTTTTGTCTGCCGGGTGGGGACCACCACTTATTGTGTTAATAACCAACCTCCCGCCCGCACGGGCGGGTTCCTCCTGTCTTTCCTGATTTTGTGGACGATTTTGATTCGAAGGGCCCGCTCCACCAGACTGCGGCGCCCGTATAAACTGATCTAATTTCCTCTCTCTGATTAACTTCTCGATGAGGTCCTGCAAATGTCGACACTCATTGGTATTGTGGCCGTAGCTTTCATGGAATCTACAGAACTTCCCTGTCTGAACCTGCCTCTCCGATGAGGGCTACGGAGCAGGTTTCTTATACTGTACAGTGTTGCAAGTCTGTAAGTATACGTTTTCCAATGACGTGTTTAACGGTGTATAATTATCAAACATTTGAGCCCTACGTCATGGACCTCGGTTCTGGTCCCTTTTCTTATCCTGGCCATTGTTTCCTCTCGGGTGGGTTTGCTTATTCTGTATATTCAGATGAACTTTTCCGGAACTCTCACCGGACTGTTTAACCGCTACATTACTCTATATTCCCTAAATACTGGGCCTCACATCGTCCTGCTTCCTAGACTGTTTCGCGTCCTCTTGCCGCAAGAACTGAGCGGCTTTGGAGTAGAAACGGTCCAACGATGCGGGTGGTTTTCCAGCCAGCCAGTTCCCAAACTCAGAATCAGGATCAATCCCCTTGGTTAAAGCCATCAAGATCGAGTTATCGTTGGGATTACTGATTTCAACACATGCCGCGTGGAACCTTTCTAAGTAACGCCTGAGCGTCTCTCCATGAGCTTGAGTGACACTGGATAGGGTATTAATGTCTTTGGGCCTAGCAACATGCATACGAAACTGTTCTACAAATCTCTTGGCCAGTTGATCGAACGAAGAAATAGACCTAGGTGGTAAGCGTGTAAACCACATCGTCGCGATTCCCCCCAGAGAGATGGGGAAACTTCGACACTTTACTGCATCATCAGCTCTTGCTGCACTCATTGACCATTCGTATTTCAAAATATGTTGATTTGGGTCACTATTTCCTTCATACATTGGGAGAGTTGGCATTCTGAATCGCCGAGGAGGTTCAGCGTACAATATCTCGTCTGTGAAAGAGGTATGACTACGAGAGATTCCCTAATCATCGTTAGTGAGCCCCTGACTCTCGCGTATCATCTGACGTATCATGGTTGATATATCTGACACTAGCAAATTCTGAGCATGCTGAGCTAAGGTGTGGTCAGGTTCCACAGTGCGAGTCTGGACCGGGCGTTGTCGACGGTCCGTATCTCGCCTCCTTGGCTCAGCGTCTTCTGGGACATATAGTTCAGGAGTATGTCCACGCTGTTGATTATTCGGCTCTGACTGATTCCGGGTATCAACCCTTGTTTCTACCGCGGCGGTTGTAGCACGGTTGTCCGTGGTGTACTATGGGGCAGTGCCTCCTCGTGTCGAGGGTCCTGTTTGGAAGTTGGTTGACGGTCCTGCCCTCAATTTCCCAACAGTCAAGGCGGGTTAATATCCAGTAGTTTGAGCGTGACTTCCCTCTAACCGGGGACGGGTAGACCGGTGGTGATAGTCAGATGAAGCTGAGCTTTCGGTAGATGCCCTGGAGGCATCATCCCTCCTGGACCTTCTGTGGCCCCGGCGGTTTAGCTGGTTGGTCAGCTCGACATTGGCGCGCAACTGTTCAGCCAACTGCTGACGGCTTTGGGTCAGCTCCTGGAGCAACACTTGAAACTCTTGTCGGGTGATTGGCCCTGACGGATCCGAGTGAGCGGTATTGTCCTGATTAGAAGAAGGCTGCTGCGTGGGATTCTGCCTATCCCGGCCTTCTTTCTCTGCAGTGGTAGCGCTAGTTCTTGTGCTAACCATTTTCAGTGACGGAGTCCTTTCCTAGATTTTACGCAAATCTAAATAGAATGGTAGGATTCCGGATTAGATATCTGGATCTTCCTCTTGGATTTATGCAATCCGGTATCGACGGTAGATCCAAGGAGCAGGAGAAAAAACTGGTTTTCTCAGTGAAAGCACCAAAGTGTTTGTACCAAAAATGGGCACAACACTCTTCGGGAGTTATTTGAAGAGATAAAATGAAGATTGTAAATGTAAAGCAGAGGTTATCTAACAAAAACTCCAACAAACAGAAATGTAAAATGCACAGACAAGCAATTTAGAGTGGTTCGGCGTAACGCCTACGTCCACTATGAAGTTTTGATGATTTTATTGATTCTCTTTCAACGATTACAAGCTATTACAGCGAATAACAGTGGACTACAGATCGGAATTCGAAATTGACAACAAAGGAACGATGCAAATCTTGATCCGGCAGAGTCTGGGCGCTTTAGAATCAAAAGATCCTTTTTCCGTTGGCCCTGGGGCTCTATTTATAGGCGTAGGAGGCTCAGATCTCGCCCAAAATTCGGGAGACTTGGTCTGGCACGTGAGGGGGCCCACGCGACCGTTTCCAGAAAGTTTCGCCTCGATCTGCGATCGATACGAATCCATTTCGTATCGATCAAGATGATGTCCAATTGAGATGAAATTTGGCATGGACATCCTTCAGTGTGCATGCAAGCTTCCCTGAAAATTTCATTGGATTTGGATCAGTAGATCACGAGTTATGGTCGATACGAAGTGAGATTTCTCGAAGGTTGTCTGGCTCGTCTCCATGATTTCGACTCCATCCCTTCGTGTCGATGACTGCACGTGTTCTCGAGATGATGTGGCGCGCGCGCTCGCTTCGATCCGGCCTTCACTCCGCATTGACCATTTCGACTCCATATATTTCGCCTCGTTTACTTCGATGGACAACACGTCATCCTAGTTGGTTGACTCGTTGGATACGAACAAGTCACTGGGCACGTATCCGAAGTAAGGTTCTCCGATGGATACGAAGTAAACACTGACTGATGGGTATGAAGTAAACACTGACTGATGGATACGAAGTAAACATTGACTGATGGATACGAAGTAAACATTGACTGATGGTTGCGACGCACGCCATCTGTTGGGGGATACGAATCTGGTTGATACGAATTCGATGGGTATGAAATATTGCCAACTCGATCGATACGATACCATGGGAACTCGCCGATGTGAAGCAGATGATGGACAAGGGCTGGAAGGGTACGGAGCAGGGTAACCTCTATCGATACGAAATGATGTTCCCTGATGGATACGTAATGAACATCCTTGATGGATACGAAAACGTGTTTTCCCCTCCGACTTGTATCCATCATAACTTGAGCATATGAACTCGGATTGGCTTGAAACTTGGAACGTTGGCTTCCTTCGCTTCCCTAGTCACGTCCTATCAATTGTAGCTTGATCCGGACTCGGACAAAATTCAGTGACATCCATGACAAGCGATATTTGGAATCCAATCAACTCCTTGGTGTCCTGGCCTTGCGAAAAGGCGGGATAACAGTTGTAACTTCAAGGCTTGCTTCATGATGGTCAACTCCAGAACCCTCTCTAACTTCAAAGTGTTGGGCGCCAAGTCTTCTTCTCACGTAGAATCATCGACTCGTGGAGAACCTTCTTTTCGTCCTCAGTCAGAATGCGGTTCTCGAGTTCGAATTCATCCACAGGCTCGCCCTGATGCGCCTCCTTCTCTTCCTCCACCAGTCGGCTCCAAGCATTATAGAGATGCGTCGAAAAGTCGTCAAGCCAGGCTAGACCCCTATGCCTCAGCACATTAGCATTGTAGACAACAAGGAGGTCTTCGATATCGGCCTCTAGCCTGGACTCGGCCAACTTCACCCTCTCTTCGACCTCAGTCTCCACCTTCTGGATTTTAACCACCACCGCATCCCGTTCATCCCTGAGCAGAACAGCTTGTTCGCACGCCTCCTGGGCTGCGTTGTTTGCGTCATCTTTCTCATTGGCCATATCAGTAAATTTGGCCTTAAGTTCATTAAGCTCTTTGACCGCTGCGTCCCGCTCGGCAATGACTTTGGTGTTGCGATGGCCCATCTCCTCCACCAGGGCAACATGTGTCTGCCCCAACCTCTCCATTTCCGCCTTCGCTTCGTCGGCCCTTTTTACGGCCTCCATCTCAGATTTCCGAGAAGACTTGGACTCAGCAGAGAGTACCTGAATAATCCGATCCCTTTTTGCGAGCTCGGTCTCCATCTTCTCGAGCACTTTGGCTCGCTCAAAGGCCACCTTAGAAGCCTTCTCTGCGGCCTTAACCCACTCTCGGTATTGGGTGTAGATGTCGTGGACATAGTCATGCATCGTGCCTTCTACCCCTGAAGGAATTCTCTTTAGGTGAGAGGGGAAGACATAGCCGTCAAAGCAGATATTTGGAAAATCCTTCTTCATCTGAGATAATTTAAGGGCCCCTTCTCCTGTGGGCTCAGTAGGGACTTGCTCTGTAATCATGGAAGCCGTAGTCTCGATTCTCTGAAGATGAGTTTCGGACCAAGAAACGTGAGAGGACGGCCTGTGACGAGGAGGCTCTGGTGGATATGAAGTTTGAACAGGAGGAGGAGACGGAAGTCTGGGAGGAGGAGAGCGTGATCTGGATCGATGTCTATACTCCCTGTCACGCCCGTACCTGTCCTGATTAGCGTATTCACGATCGCGATCTTTTTCTGAGTCCCTCCTGCGGGAATCATAGTAACCAGAAGCCTTTCGGGCTGAGCAAAGGTTACCGAGCATAGATCCTCCGCCAGACATAGTACCTAAAAATGAAGAACAAGGAAAGAGTTAGTGACTTCTTAAGTTGGTCGAGTTACAGTCGTAAACTGTGCAGTGTAGTGAAGTGTATGCATGTGCAACCCCCCGACCAACCGGAAATGTCGGCCGCACTCGTAGCAAGCGACCCGCTCAGTTCAAAAGCACTATCAAGTCCCTCTGTCCCGGCGTCGTGTGGAGATGACACGAAATCCGGGATCGGAATATCAGCAAGCCCTGCAAAAGGACTCTCCACTTGCGGGGAAGGAGCCTCTGAAATTCTAATCCCCTGGAATGGTAAAGACACGACCACAGATTTAAATCTCTTAGATTTAGGGCGTTTGTGAGCAACAGCCTTGCCTTTTATCTTTCCTCCGGAATCCTGAACATCGAAAGGAGGCCCGGCCGGGAGCTCAATATCGGTGGGCATTCTTTCTGGGTCAACTTCTTTGGTGATTACAACTGCGGGCGCTTTGCCCTTCACGCGTCTCTTCGGAGTCGCTCTATGTATCACTTCCAGATGTATGCTCTGTCTTCGTTCTATCAGCCCGACAGTCCTCAAATTCCTATCGGTCAGGACTAAGTCTATGTGCCTCTCTTTGCTCGGAAACGCTTGAAGAATCTGAACAAGCTCTCTGAAGTACGCGCCATCGGGACGAGAGATTGCGGCTACAAGACAGGAAAAATATGTCAGTTTTGAAGTCAGTTACTAGTATCTCCCAGATTCAAGAGAGAAATGGCAACACTTACGTCTATCCAACCATCGACCAGCAAATCCTGGGGGGCACCGAACGTAGAACCATTCAGTTTTATAATAACATAGCCTTCCCCAGGAGCCCAGTACAATGTGGCAGCTTCTGACCGCTTCCAGGAAGGTAAAAGAAGGGCTCTCCACGGCTTTTGACGTTGAATAAATATCTGATTTCGATCGGTTTCGGCGGTCGAAAGAGGATCTCCATAAACAGGACAAACGTGCTGTTCAACATGGCATACCCGTTGGGATGTAGTTGAGATGGAGCTATGCTGAGAAACGATAACATCTCCCTTATATATTCATTGAAGGGAGGAAGTGTCCTCGCTGTGCAAGCGTGACGGTTGAAAGCAGTAAACCCCTCCGGGGGAGTGTGTGGCCTGTCAGTTGGCCCAGGAAGTAGCACGTCGTCAAGCGACAAACCATGCCTTAAGAAAATCCGTCCTAACATATCTTCGAAGATACCCGATGGCACGAAATCTATTGGATTGAGAATAAACCGAGCACCCGGACGCTCATCCGGAGCTGGCTCTATGACTTCGGCTTCGATAACTGGTATCTCTATGGTTGGAGGAATAGAACTTGGGAGTTCCAGCTGCTGAGAACTTGAAGGGTCCATGACTAGCTAGCTTATAAAAAATCATTGTTAAACTGACAAATAACACTCATGCATCCCCTAGTGTAAAGTGTGTGGGTGTGTTGTGCAGTGCAGTACTGTATATTATTTGAGAAGATCAACAGGATTGAAGAAAGCGTGTAAACGACGAGACTTCGGAGTTCAGTCAGAAGGACCGTCATCGCTGACCATCACAGCCGTGTCATCCAGTTATTAACTATCAGTCCGAGTTAAAATGTGTTATTATTTTAGTAAGTTCCAGTTTCATCGACGAACTTCAATAGGCAATCAGGTGTGCGGTGAAACAATTAAGTCCAGTTAAACAAATCTGAAGCTCGTCGGAGTTAAGTGGTCAAAGGCACTAGAATTTTCGATATCGTCGAAATTAAATCAGTGGTCAATCATCAAAGGTTCAAGTTCAAGACAATCGCTCCGATTCAAGTTTGAAACATACACTAAGGCGCAAGTTCGAATTTATTATTCAGGGTGCGCAATTCGACTCGGTTCAAAGCCCCGCATTTCGACTCGCTTCGAAACCTCTGCTTCGACTCGGTTCAAAGCCCCGCGTTTCGACTTGCTTCGAAGCCTCTACTTCGACTCGGTCCAAAGCCACGCGCTTCGACTCGCTTTGAAGCCTCTGCTTCGACTCGATCCAAAACCCCTATTTCGACTCAATAGAAAACTACGCAGTTCGACTCGATCCCAAGGCACTCCACATCGAACCGTTCCAAGGCCACTATTTTGACTCAATCAAAAGATGTACTTTTCGACTCGATCCAGGGACATTGTTTTGTGTCCATCAGACACAGCCCCTTCGTATCGATCCACAAATGCCAAGCGTTCGACTCAATGCGAAGCTCCACCATCGATCGATACGAAGGCCTCCGCCTCATCATCTCGAAACCCCTACTCCAGATCGACACGAAGCTAAGGCCAAGGACTTTTCGATCGATCACGACACTGATGGATTTGGTATTCAGAATCGAGTCTCCTCGTTTACGTATAGATTCGCTTATTAGATTACCTAAATTTGTTAATTGGTTCGAGTAATTGAAGATGTAAATCAGTTCGAAGGCAAGAATGTTTTTCTTCTTTGCTTTCTCTAAGTCTCAGAGCGATACGAAAGCAAGGCAGATAAAGATGAAAGGTAAAATGTGAAAAATGGCTAAGTACAAGGTATTTATATGGACTCGAAAGCAAGGGAAATAAATGATTCAAATCCCAGTGGAGTCGAACACGCACCTTTGACTCCCTCTTCAATGCGTTGATGCGGAGCTCCCCTTCGTATCGTTTGTCCTCGACTCCCTCCCCGGTGCAGCAAAACGAGCAGTTTGAATCCATCAAATAAGCGCATTTCGACTCGCTCCATTTCGACTCGCTCAGTTTACAGCCATTAGGGAAGCCCATTTCGACTCGCTCGACCAGTGCTTGTTTTGACTCGCTCGACCAAGTGCTTACTTCGACTCGCTCGATATGGGCACACTTCGACTCGCTCAGTTCACAGCCATCAGGGAAATTCATTTCGACTCGCCCCGTTTTGACTCGCTCAGTTCGCGTCCACCATCGAGTCGAACAAGCGCGTCGTATCCATAAATTTCCAACTCCATCAACTCGACATACTTACTTCGCATCCATAAATCCAATGAAAATTATCTTCGATGTTTCAATCCTCCCCATCGATTCAGGAGAGGATCGTTACGAAGAAACATTCAAAAGCAATCGTCAAGCGTTGTTGCAATGAATTTCACATCGGTTCAAGAGAGGATCGATACGGAATTCAAAAACAATAAACTGACAACGACTCGAGAACGTACAGACGTCAACGGGAGTCAGATTAACATATATGCATAAATGTCAAACTAGTATTCAATATTCCGGATTTTCAGGAATCAGAAACACATCCAATAACGATTACAACAACGAAAAGAAAACCACCAGCATACAACAATCAGTTGCAACGATACATGGTACAGCATTCGGCAGTTAACAGTTTACATTATCAAGAAGAACGGTCGAAGGTCACAGCTTCCATCGAAAAGACAATAACTATCTAGAGTAAGGATAGCAGTATTTCAAAGCACGTCATGTTCCCACAAGACATACTTTGGGGGGCAAATGTTATCCCGCCTTTTGGCAAGGCCGTAACACCAAGGAATTGACTAGTAACCAATGACGGCCCATCCTAGAGATCAGTTATACACAGGCTCACTACGGATATCGATGAATTTTGTCCGAGTTCGGATCGAGCCAAAATTGGTAGGACATGACAAGCTAAGCCATGAGAGCCAACGTCTCAAATCTCAAGTCAATCCGAGTTCGTATACTCAAGTTATGAGCGATACAAGATTGGATGAAAATCAATTACCGGTCGACTCGCTCCTTCGACTCGCTTCGCAACACTCAGAAGAAGCAACTTCGACTCGCTTCGCAATGCACAGGAGTGACAATTTCGACTCGCTTCGCTCAGAGGCCAACTTCGAGTCAACCAGGTTCGACTCGCTCCACATCCCTCAGAGCTGTTCTCTTCGACTCGCTCCAGTTTGAAACCATCGAAAGTGCACTCTTCGACTCGCTCCGCTCAAACAACTGTTCGACTCCATCAACTTCGACTCCACTGCTCAAACCTCCCAGGATGCCCCATTTCGACTCGCTTGACCAAGGATCATTTCGACTCGCTCGACCAATGCTTACTTCGACTCGCTCGACCAGTGCTTACTTCGACTCGCTCGATCTGGGCACACTTCGACTCGCTCAATCAGTGAACAGTTCGACTCGCTCGAAGCAACATCCAGGACAGAGTGAGAATCAAGTGCCACATCACCGAGTCGAACGGAAGCGAGTCGAAACAGGAGCGAGTCGAAGAAAACAGCCTACCGAAAACCCCATTTTGTATCGATCATATCTCCCAATCTACAAGTCCAAATGCTATGAAATTTTCACAGAAGACGACGTACATGCTAAAGAATGTCCACGCCAAATTTCGACTCCATTGGATGAAATCTTGATCTAGTCGAAATCTGTTCGTGTCGATCACGGATCGGACCAAAACTTCACGGGCTTGGGCATGTGGGCCTGGTCACGTGCCAGAGAGGGTCTCCCAAGATCTAAGCGAAATATCAGCCTCCTACACTTATAAATAGACCCCCAAAGCCAATAAAAAAGGGGTTTTTCTTCCTCTTTGAGATCTCCAACGCCCGTACTCCGCCAAATCCAGATCTGAACTCAATTGCTGCTGCTACCAACAAAATTCACTGCTGCAAATCACAATTGCCTGCTGTAAATCATTGAATTCACTTGTAAACACAAAAGAAAGATTAATAAAGCAAACTACTTCATAGTGGACGTAGGCTACACGCCGAACCACTCTAAATTCTTATGTCTCCTTGCACTTTAATTATTCTCGTTTCTGAAATTTGGAGTTTTTTTAGATAATTCCTCTTTTTCCATTTAATTTCTTCACTTTATCTCTTCAAAGACTTCCGAAGAGTGTTGTGCCCAATTTTGGTACAAACAGCTTCAAAAATAAAAAATTTCATTTTTTTATAATTTTGTATGGATTTTAATTAATTATAAGCATATATACTAAATTATTTAAAACCTAAAAGAAAATTAAAAAAATCATTTTTTGGCCAAGGGCAGTAGCAAAATATATATATTTATTCATAAATAAAGATAAATATATATACACACACATTTACAACTATTTATATGTTTGTATATAAAATTTAGGTAAATTAATTTAGAGAATAAAATATAAATACATCATTTCAGTTCGCATCTCATGTATTAAAAACGAAACTAACATTTGAAATAATTTTATAATTTAATTATATATGTGTGTGTGTGTGCACGCACGCGTGTATATGTATGTTTTATAAATGTTTTGTGTAAAAAAATTATAATTAATATTTTAAAATAATTATATAATTATACTTTTACATGCATACATTTGTTTATACAATATTTAGACGCATAGACACACGTGCGCACACACACATTTAGATTATGCATATGTATACAAGATGGGTTTACATGTCCGTTGTAGTGTAAATCACACCATCTACATACAGACATGTCAAACCATGTACGCATTATCTTATTACACGTGGACATATGCAGATATGTGTATTTAATACACATATATAAAATATAATACATAGTATATAAAATAAAACTTTATTTATAAAATTAAATAAAATGTTGATTTTATCTAAAAGAAATTTAGAAAAGTTCTACATAAATTTAAACTACATAGGCCCATTAAAGTCCCAATAATGGAACTTTTTTAGAAATTTACGCAATTAATCCACTACAGGCTGGCCTTATTCCAATAACGGTATCATAGCCAAAAGCTTATGCAGTCTAAATTTGCAGTAGTAGGCCTAACTTATTAGAGCCTACTCATTAGTAGATTGTCTAGAAAATTAGTGTCTAAGGTTGGGTTTGGCTAATCAAGTACTCTACCTTACTTGGCAACTGACCTGGTCGAAAAGGATGAGATAAGACCGAAGGTTATCCCCTAATAGAAAAGGCCTAATTTGAATTGGGCCTTGGGCTAATTTAAAAAAAATTCTAAAATTAAAATAGAATTTTTTAATTTAAAATTTAAATTTAGAATAAGAAAATATTATAATATAGATTTTCAAATTATTTTGAAAATTAAAATAAAATTTTAAATTTAAAAGGTCAAATTTAAATTCATATTATAAAAGTTATAATATAATTTTTTGAAATGCTTGAAAATGTTGTAAAAATAATTTCGAAAATATTATTTATTAATAAGATTAACAAAATAATAAATTATTTAAATAAATAAATTAAATATATATACATGTATAATATATAATGATATATGTAATGTTGTCTAGAATATTTTAAGGTAATATGAGTATACATGTGCATATAAAAGAATTTTCAAAATTAATATAATATAATTAAAATTATCTAATTAATTAAATTAATTAAAATTTAATTAATAAATTAAAATACATACATATATATATAATATATGTGTATTATTATAAATGTTATAGTATATACATTCAATACAATATGTTATAATTGAGTAATATGATAATTAATTAAAGTGTTGGTTAATTAAATTAATTAAAGTGCTAATTAAATAAGCTTTAATTAATATTATGTTATGAATAAAATATTATATAAGTTGAATAAGGTATAAAAGTTATATAATAATAAAACTTATATAATATAAATGTATAAACTAAAGGTTGAACATTAAAGAAACCCTAAATAGACTTAAAGAATAAATACATACTTAAAAGTACGTATACCATGATTTCTTATGTGCCTAACAGTTGAATCATGAGGGTATTTCATAAAATATGCGTTATTCCACAAGTCAACATCACTCAACATAATATATTAAAGATTGTGAATCTTTCATATAAAGTGATGTCCTCTACCATTTATATATTAATAAATTACTTACATACTCTCAGGTTGTTAAGCAAACTCAAGCTAGAGATGTTATACACAATATTATTAATATATTGAATAGATGAGGTAGGATAACTATATGTATTTGTTGAACAAACTCAAAATATATAGATTATAGTTAGGATGTCGCAAAATGGTAGGCACAAGTGAATTATCTCTTTTGATTCGTTGAGCAAACTCAAGGTTGAAATGAGATTAGGACAAGGAACTACGAGTTAGGAGTTGTATATGATACAACTGATAAGGAGTTATCCATCATTTGTGAGACTATTGCTTGTTGGGCAAACTCAAGGTTATAACCCCAAGACAAACGAGTCCTGACACCCACTAATGAAGTCGAAATACATCTATGTTTCGTCTTAGGTTTTCAGAGAAACATAAAAGACTAGAGGGAACCTTATTAGGAAATTGAAATGGTAATTTTTACCATTCTAATGTTGTAAAAACATCTGCTATATAAAGTTTTAATAATCTATATAGTTACATTTATGCAATTAATATAATTGACAAAATGTTTAAATTAACATATGCAAATAACTGAATTAATATTGACAAAAAAATATAAAATATACTTACCAATAAATTTTTGAAAGCTGACCCATGCAAGCGCGTAATTATACAACCACTAAATATATTCGTAACTTAGTCATTTATGAGTTTACTTGCCTGAGACTGTGTATTCTTTAATAACATTCAAACTCTAAAAGTAATAAAAGAATATGGATATTTGATCCATACATGATAATAAATAAATGTTACAAGGTGAACAATCACAATTAGTAATGTAGGAAACCTCGATGAAAATAGTTCATTGAAATAAGCAAGTAAACTGTAATGTGAGAGCATGTATTAAATATGATCGATTACAATAATGATCTTATTGTGTTAATTATGACATTGGACCAGAGGCTACGAGATCTAAGAATTCGATCACTGAAATGTTAGTTTGATTAGTTTACATAAAGTGCGATTAATTTCATAACCTCAATAGTTAAGGATGACCAAATGCACTTTTGTAAAGAGTTTGTTATGATATTGTAATAAGGATTTCCTTTGAATAGTTTGACCGTTTAGAAAGGAAATCATATGTATAAGAATGGATGCAAACTAAGGCATGATAGGGATGAAGAGAGTGGTAGTTGTTATCCCGCCTTTTGGCAAGGCCGTGACACCAAGAAGTTGAATGGAAATTAAAGACAGATCATCCCGAAGAACGGATGTACGCAGGTTTGCTATGGATGCTGGTAAAAATTTTCCGAGTCCGGATCAAGCTACAATTGATATGAGATGACAAGCAAAGCCATGAAAGCCAACGTTCCAAATTTCAAGTCCATCGGAGTTTGTATGCTCAAGTTACGATCGATGCAAACCAAGGAAATCCACTCATTCGTATCCATCTTTCCGCCTATTTCGCATCGGTCCATTTCATATCCATTAGGAGACAAGCCTCACTTCGTATCCATCCAGGCAAACCCACTTCGTATCCATCGGTAGTGATACGAGAGTGCATTTCGTATCGATCCACTGTCAAACATGCTTCGTATCAATCGGCCACAGATCGATACGAAATCAACACCATCCATCGATACGAACCCAATCAATAAGCGATGCGAATTGGCCTCTGAACTATCGATACAAAGAACGTAAGTCCGCATCGATACGAAGCAAATTGTAAAGGATCGATACGAAGGTGGGTGCGAGGGATCGATGCGAAGTTGAGTGTTATAAAATGATACGCAGGGAATGTCCTGGATCGATACGAACGAGGCACATCCAAGTGGAAGACTCGGTCACTCAACATGAAAAGTGGATTGATCCTAATAGTTAGCGCCACATCGCCTAGCAAGCATGTTCCTGGGAATGATGTGAATTGATCGATGCGAACAGAACGATGCTAACAGAAGCGATGCGATTTCAGCAGCCTTCAACAAATCCAAACATGCATCGATCATAACTCAAAATCCACAAGTCCAAATGCCACCAAATTTTCACAGGAGCTTGCGTGCAACCTCAGGAATGTTCATGATCGATCTCGAGTCGATTAGACTAAATCTTGATCGATACGAATTTCATTCGTATCGATCACGAATCGAGTCCAAACGACCGGGGATCGATCGCGTGGGCCCACCCACGTGGGAGAAGGGGTCTTTCGAGATCTGAGCGAGATATTTCCTGCCTATGCCTATTAATAACAGCCCAGGACCTACTGAAAAAGGACTTTTGGATCTTCTACGTCCAGACTCTGCCGAAATCACCATTGTACTCGAATTTTACTGTTGTAACTCGTTGTAAACAGCAAGCAAAATCAATAAAAGTCAGCCATTTCATAATGGACGTAGGCCATACGCCGAACCACTCTAAATCTGTGTGTTTCTGTGTGTTTTTCTTGTTTATCATTGGTGTGTTTGTTAGATATCCTCTTTTTCCATTTATATTCTTCATTTTATCTATTCAAACGCATCCGAAGAGTGTTGTGCCCAATTATACGCCGAACCACTCTAAATCTGTGTGTTTCTGTGCGTTTTTCTTGTTTATCATTGGTGTGTTCGTTAGATCTTCCTCTTTTTCCATTTATATTCTTCATTTTATCTTTTCAAACACATTCGAAGAGTGTTGTGCCCTATTTTGGTACAAACACTTTGGTGCTTTCACTGAAAAACCCCATCTTTTCTCCTGCTCATTGGATCTACTGCCGATATTGGATTGTGAAAATCTAAGGAGAAGATCCAAATTTCAAGTTCAGAAGTTCTTCCATCCTACTCAGATTTGTACCAAGTCTAGGAGAGAGCTTCGCTATCCACCATGGTTAACACCAGGACTACTTCAACAGCTGTAGATCCAGAAGGATAGGACAGACAGAACCCCGCGCAACTTCCTCCTATAGTTCAGAATGCTGCCGGACCTTCAGATCCGCAAGGCCCTGTCACTAGGGAATAATTCCAACTGTTAATGCAAGAGCTGACATAGAGTTGTCAACATCTTACTCAACAACTCCATGCCAACGTGGAATTAACCAATCAACTAAACCGTCCAAGACGAAGGAGATCTAAAAGGGATCAGGCTTCTTATTCCTCCACTGAAAGTTCAGCCTCTTTTGAATTTAATCATAGATCCATGCGCCCATGGCTGGACGGAATTACACATAGGCTATTGGGCATCAGCGCACCTTGAGTCTTGGGCAACCGAGAGTTGGCTCATCAAATAGCCATCAGACCAGACCCTACTCCCAAGGAGGTACTGCCCCATATCACATTACCGACAACCGCACTACCACTGCTACCGAATTGGGAGTTGATGCTCGGAACCGAATGGATCCGACCCACCGCCAATGCAATCATACTCCTGAGCCTTATGTCCCTGAAGACATAGAACCAAGGAGGCGAGACATGGACCGTCGACCGCGATCGGCCCCTCCTTGCATTATGGAACCTGACCACACCTTGGTTCAGCATGCCCAGAACATCCAGATGTCGGATATCCCGACAATGATCCGTCAGGTGATCTGTGAAAGTCAGGGCCTCACCAATGATGACCAGGAAATCTCCCGGAGTCATACCCCTTTCACTGATGGTATACTCTATGCTGAACCACCTCGGCGATTCAGGATTCCAACTCTCCCCGTTTATGAAGGGAGCTCTAATCCTAATCAGCATATCTTAAAGTACGAATGGTTAATGAACACCTCACGAGCTGATGATGCGGTCAAGTGTCGAAGTTTCCCGATCTTCCTAGGGGGCAGAGAAACTATGTGGTTTACCCGTTTACCACCTTGGTCTATCTCGTATTTTGATCAGTTGGCCCCAAAGTTTGTTCAACAGTTCTGCATGCATGTCACAAGGCCGAAAGATGTTAATACCTTGTCTAGTGTCACTCAAGCTCCTGGAGAGACAGTTAGACGCTATCTGGAGAGGTTTCATGCAGCATGCGCTGAGATTAGTAATCCCAATGATAACTCAATTCTGATGGTACTAACTAAGGGGATCGATCCCGAATCCGAATTCGGTAACTTGTTGGCCGGAAAACCCCCCACGTCATTGGATCGTTTCTATTCCAAGGCAGCCCAATTCTTGAGAAGGGAGGATGCGAAACAGTCTAGGGAAAAGGATGACGCAAGGCCCAGTGTGGACGGAATCCAAAGCAATGTAGCTGTTAAAAAAACCGAAGACAGTTCCGGAAAGGTGCAATTGAATATACAGAATAAACAGAATCAATAGAAAGGTGATGGGAATCAAAACAGGAAATGAGATCAGAATCGTGGGCCACGACATAAGGCTCCTATATTTGACAATTATACCAATTTGAATACGTCGTTGGAGAATGTGTACTTGCAGACCTGCAATACTATCCAGTATAAGAAACCTGCTCTGAAGCAATCATCGAAAAAACAGATTCAGAAAGGAAAGTTTTGTAGATTTCACGATAGCTATGGCCATAATACGAATGAGTATCGTCATTTACAGGACATTATTGAAAAGCTGATACGAGAGAGAAAGTTGGAGCAGTTTGTGTGGGAGCCGCAGTCTGGAGGTGCGGGCCCATCAAATAAGAACAAGATACCAAATTAGGCGAAACAGGAGGAACCCGCTCGTACCGGTGGGAGGTTAGTGATTAATACTGTTAGTGGTGGTCCACATCCAGCAGATCAGAGCTGGAGGGAAATGGAGTCGTATGCCATCTCTATCAGGCATGCGGGCTTCGAATGTTGTAGTAATTTGGAAGATGAGGCCCCGTCCAAACAACAGAAAACGATGACTGATGACATCATGTTTCGAGACAGGGATGCCGACAGAGTCGAAGCCCCAACCATTGATCCACTTGTCATTTCAGCTCAAATAGGTCATGCTTGGATGAAGAGGATCCTAGTGGACAGTGGAAGCTCGATGAATATATTGTTTAAGCGAGCTTATGATCAGATGAAAATGAAGGCGAAAGATCTGAAGCCTTGTCGGTCCCGCATCCATGTCTTCAATGGAAGTGCGACTATACCCACTGGGATGGTGGAGCTACCAGTGGAGTTGGGAATTGGAGAATGCCGGAGAGTCTGGATATTACAGTTTGTTGTATTGGACATAGACTCCCCATACAACGCCTTTTTTGGCCGACCGGCCCTAGTTGAGTTCAGGTCTGCTATTGCCCCTTGGTGCTTGACTTTAAAATTCCCTACCGAAAACGGAGTCGGAGTTGTTCAGGGAGACCAGGCTGCTGGACGAGCCGTTATGTTGCTGAGTTGCGGGAGGCGCAGCGAAGGGCGTAGAGGAATCTCTGTGCGTCCGCTTTGCGTAAAATTGACAACTAGCGCCTGGGCCTAGGCCCGGGGGCCCTAACCAATTCCCAAGGGATCTTGACCCAAGAGAACTGAGAGTGAAGACAAAAGTAAAGGCAGTCAAGCTTCCCCGGCCGTCGATGTTCCAATCGATGATAGTGACTTTTCTAAAATGATAAAGATTGGATCTCAGCTAAGCCAACAGATGCAGGAGGAATTGGTTGAATTTCTCCGAGAAACCCTCGACATGTTTACCTGGACACATTCTGACATGTGTGGAATCTCCCTGGACATTGCGAGCCACATTGAATATTGACCCGTGGCATGTCCCGGTCAAGCAAAAAAGGTGTGGTATGGATCCAGAGAGATCTGCCGCCCTTAAGGAAGAGGTAGAAAAACTCAAATTGAATGGGTTTATCCCAGATGCATTATTTTCGAAATGGGTGTCAAATAATGTACTTGTCCAAAAGTCAAACGGGAAATGGAGAACATGCGTTGATTACTTAGACTTGAATAAAGCTTGTCCTAAGGACCGTTTTCCACTTCCCCGAATCGATCAGCTTGTAGACTCAAAAGCTGGACATGAACTCTTATCCTTCATGGATGCATATTATGGCTACAATCAAAAACCCATGAACTTGCCCGATCAGGAGCATACCAGTTTCGTCACCGATCTTGGACTTTACTTCAACTAAGTCATGCCGTTCGGACTCAAGAACGCCGGGGCAACTTACCAATGGTTAGTTAATCGAATGTTTGCTAACCAGATCAGAAAAACCATAGAGGTATATGTGGACGACATGCTTGTGAAGTCGCGATTCTCCACTGATCATATCAAAGACCTGGAATTGATGTTCAACATCCTCCGAGAATATAGAATGAAACTCAACCCATTGAAGTGTCACTTCGGGGTTGCTTCTGGAAAGTTCCTTGGATTTATCATCAATGCTCGAGGAATTGAAGCCAACCCCGAGAAGATCTAGGCGATCAGAAATCTTGAGACTCCAAGAACTATAAAGAAAGTCCAAAGCCTCAAGTGGAAAGTAACAGCACTAAGCAGGTTCATTTCAAAATCCACTGACAAATGCATTCCCTTCTTCCACCTGATCAGAAAAGGGAAACGAAACTTTGACTGGACTATGGAATGTGAGGGTGCATTCCGAGCACTAATTCAACACCTCTCCACAACGCCTATTCTGTCGAAGCCCATTGATCTTGAGAGGTTATACATCTACTTGGCAGTGTCAAAAAACGCAATCAGTGCTGTCCTAATTCGGGAGGAAGTCCGGATACAGCGGACGATCTATTACATTAGTAAACGACTAACGGGAGCAGAGAGAAATTATCTGAAGCTGGAAAAGTTGGCTTATTGTCTTATTGTTGCCTCAAGGAAGCTCCGTCCATATTTCCAGGCTCATCCTATCACCGTATACACCGACCAGCCGTTACGACAGGTCCTTACATAGCCTAGGACGTCTGGTAGGCTACTCAAGTAGAATATCGAGCTAAGTCAATTTGATATTACTTACACTCCAAGGCAAGCTATCCAAGGACAAGTCCAAGCAGACTTCCTCGCTGAATTCACTATCCCGGAGGACTTGCCCAAAACCAGTGAATCTCCTAAGTATATCTAGAAGCTGCATATTGATAGTGCATCAAACGACCATTGCTCAAGCACCGGAGTTGTACTGGAAACTCCTGAAGGCCGATCTATATGCTATGCTTTAAAATTCGACTTTCATGCGATTAACAATGAAGCCGAATACGAAACCCTATTTGCTGGATTGAGACTTGCCGGGGATTTAAGAATCATTGTTGTGGAGATTTATTGTGATCAACAATTGGTCATCTGTCAAGTTTGGGGGGATTACCAAGCCAAAGATCGAAGACTGGTTGCTTATCTTGCTCAGGTTCAAGGAGTATTGGATCAGTTTGATTATTATGCCATTTATTGCATACCCCGAGAACGCAATCAGAAGGCCGATTCGTTAGCGAAGTTAGCCAGTACAAGTGAAGCATAGAAAATGGGAATCATTCCCATAGAGACGTTATCTTCCCCGAGCATCGATCGAATGGAGATAGAGTGGGTGTGTGAAGTTGTTCCCGATAAGGAGTCATGGATGACTCCGTTCAGAAACTATCTTGAGCATGGGACCCTACCGGAGAGCAGGAGTGAGAAAAGACAAATTCTTTGAAAGGCTTCACGATTCACTATTCAGAATGGAGTCATATATAGAAGGGGGTACTCTGTTCCTTTACTCTGGTGTATCGCCCATGATGATATCAAACGAGTATTGCATGATGTGCACGAAGGAGAATGTGGCGATCACACCGGGAGGGGCAAGCTATTGCCAAGAAAGTGCTCTGATATGGATACTATTGGCCGACTGTAAATCGTGATGCATCGGACTACGCTAGAAAATGTGACAAATGTCAAAAACATGCTTGAATTCCTAGAGCCCCACCTACCGAAATAACTCAGATGGTCAGTCCATGACCGTTTGCAGTATGGGGCATTGATATTATTGGTTCTCTACCTCTAGCAAAAGGTGGTGCAAAGTACGCCATCATCGCAGTTGATTACTTTATCAAGTGGGCGGAAGCTGAACCCCTTGCTACAATCACAACGAAGAAAGTGATCAACTTTGTAGTACGCAACATTATCTGTCGATTTGGTCTCCCACATACCATCGTCACTGACAACGGAGCCCAATTCGACAGTGTTGAATTTAAGAACTTCTGTCAATGATTCCACATCCAGAAGAAGTTCTCCGCAGTTGCACACCCTCAAGCGAATGGACTGTTTGAAGCTGTTAATAAAGTTATAAAGTCTATTCTGAAGAAACGACTAGATAATGCCGGAGGTAAATGGGTCGATGAACTCCCTACGGCTTTATGGGCTTATCAGATAACCCATAAATCCGCAACCGGCCATACTCCATTCTCTCTCTCCTACGGCTCAGAAGCCGTTATTCCAGCTGAGATGGAAGTACCTTCTCATCGTGTGACTTATTATGATCCGGAAACGAATGCTATTTTACTTGCCGAATCTCTGGATTTATTAGATGAGAGGCGAGATGAGGCTGATTTGAGGGCAGCCACATACCGAAGTCGAGTCGCTCGATTATACAATGCCATGGTCCGACCCCGAACCTTCGAACTCGGCGATCTCGTCCTTAAGAGAATTTACCCAGTTCCTTCAAATATGAAGCCAATGTGGGAAGGGCCGTATGTTATCGAACAAAAGATCGGAGATGGCACATTTAAATTATCGACCGTTGATGGTCTTACACTGCCAAGAGCCTGGAACAACGAGAGTCTTCATCGCTACTACACATAATAGGCTCTGTTTATTTATTCAGTCTAATTTTCATTTGAAATTTGTTTATGCATTTCGAAATTTGAACTTGTAATAAGGCAACTACTTTGCCATATTTTCTTATTTCAGCAATAAAATGCAATCTCTTCGAGCTAGAGCTGTGATTTATTTGAAATGCGTCATATGACCATCACTATGCACGGAGAGCTAAGTTCCACCATACGGTGGGATTTATTCAAATAGGGAGTGACTGTGATACGACCGGTCACTCACTATGTGAAACCCGAGCTCGGGGCAAGCCATCACACTGAAGCCAAAAAAGGATTGATACACGACAATCCTCTAACTAACTCCAGATTCCCAGAGTGCGAACTAGAGTATAAACTTATAAATGCAGTTTCGAAGAGAGTGGATCCGTCCACCTAACGACTTTGCCCGTATTCAAACCAAGTTCGAGGAGGATGGACTCGTCCATCTAATTACCTCACTTGTTAACTCAGGGTGGATGTGAGTCGACCATCCACGATCCTGATAGATCCGTCGTTCCCGGAGCATGAACGAAATCCTAAAGCCTAAATAGATGTGACTGACCATCTGTCGGCCAACTCAAGATTCTCGGAGTGGGAACTGGAGTATAAACATAAATACAAAATGGGTGTGATTGACCACCCATCAACTAACTCCGGGTTCCCAGAGTGCGAAACAGAGTATAAACATCGACTAACTCTAAATCCCCAGAGTGCAGATTGGAGTATAAACACAAGCCGGGTGTGAAACGACCACCCGAAGGATAACTCCGAGCCCCCAGAGTGCAGACCGGAGTATAAATGCAAAGCGGGTGTGACTGACCGCCCATGAATCAATCTAAATCCCCAGAGTGCAGCCAAAGTTCTGAATATCAAACGGGTGTGACTGATCGCCCATAAAATAACTTAAGTCCCCGGAGCGTGGATGTATCTGAAAACCTTAAGCGGGTGTGACCGACTGCCGATCTACAAGTGCAATCCCCAGAGTGTGGATGCGATCACCAATAGATAAGCAAGTGTGATTTAACCACCTGGACTCATCTTATTTCAGTCTTGCTTCAGCGAAGATAAGCTCGATGTATTAAAGACAAACAACGATTGTTAACCAATCTTTTCAACTTATCCTTGAAACTGGGGGCAGAACTTAAGTGTCAGCCACTGATTAAGGCAATGCGATATCGGAATTCGACCAAACGCTTGATCGTGGCCCGAAGCCGTAGCCGCGAAACTTAGCGACTAATGCCGGGTCCGAATTCAAAGACTAAAACTTCATAAATACCATGACTTGAAGTTCAAACGCTGAAACACTTAAGCGAATGAACACAAACTGAGCTGAAGACAAAATGGAATTTTATTTCAACTATACTTCGGAAAAGAAGGATAAGTACAAAATTATTCCAAAAATCCTACTAGCGGGAGCCGAACCCGCATCTATACATGGCCTACAAAAAGCAAAAGTAGATTCCTATCTATCTACCAAAAATGAACTGAGAAGACATGTCTATTCTATCTTTTTCCTCGGCTTCTTCTTCGGAGTCGACCCGCTGGAACTACCACTTGGCTGCCTCTTTGAGCCCTGGCCTTTTGGCGGTTGATCTCCAGCCGGGAGCATTATGGTAACCTCCTCCTCCGAACTCACATGAATTGGAATGCTTCCTGAAGGCGGAGTCGGGGGAGTAAGATCGATGTTGGCAGGAGCAAGAGGCACATCGGTGTCGACAATGGTACCACCGGGAGAAATCATCCACAAAGGGGTTGGGCCAGGTCCTGCCATTCCACCTCCAAAGCTACTAGCCCGCATAGCTGCTTCCATCTCGACGTTAATTTCGGCTATTATCTCCTCTTCGTGAATTGTTTGAGCATCGCCATGGACGTTAGCAGTTGGGCCCGAAGAGCTGGTCTTTGGTGCGCCTCCACCCATAACAAATGGAAGATCAACAAAAGGGTCACTATGATGACCGAGCAGTTCCTCCAACATCTGTTCATCAAAACTGAGTGTGCTCCCCTATGCTCCATTGGTTGGCACAGTAGACGTTGTAGTGGTCACTTCTGTTATGATGGCCTCCTGCTCGTGATACGGCTCTTGGGCTGCATAAGGCGCGGCAGATGTATCTCCTATCACTGAATAGAGACAAAGAAAAAGTTATTAGTGATTGATTCAGGTAATGCTTCCCACTTTGAATGAGCATAGGAGATGTTCAGAATACCTTCCTTAGAATGACTTGTAGGCAGAATTGGAGCAGCTTCAGTGATGTGCTCGTGAACTGGAGATAACCGCGGTTGATCAGGATTACATGCAGGAACAGACTGAGGATCAACCGTAGATGTAGATTCAAGCTGAGTTGGCACAAGAATTTCAGAACCCGCATCATGGTGCTCAACACCAGAACCCTCTCCAGTGTTCGAATGCTGAGTGCCAAGTTTCTCCTTTTCGTATGTGATCGTGATATCATGGATAACTTTTCTTTCATCTTCACTCAGACCTGGTTCTCCAGTTCGAATTCATCAATTGCTTCAACTTGGTGTTCTGCCTTCTTGTCATCCACCAAGCGGCCCCAGGCGCTATATAAGTGTGATGGATAGTTTCGAGCCAAGTTAAGTTACGGTGCTTCAAAACATTGGCGTTGTATGTGACGAGAAAATCTTTGATATCGGCCTCCAACCTGGTCTCTACCATCCTCACTTCGCTCTCAATCTTGGCCTAGGCTTCCTGAATTTTAAGTGTTGTCGCATCCCTCTCATCCCGGAGCACCACAGCCTGTTCACACATTTCCTGGGCTGCTTTATTTGCATTGTCTTTCTCCTTGACAATTTCGGCAAACTTGGCCTTAAGCTCCTCAAGCTCCTTCAGTGTAGTGCCCTTTCATCCATAACAGTGGTGTTTCGATGACCCATCTCCTCAACCAAGGCAAAATGCATCTGTCGCATCCTTTCCATAGACTGATTTGCCTCGTCGGCTTTCTTGTTGGCCTCTATTTTCGACTTCCTGGAAGATTCAGCTTCATTGTTAAGCACTTGTATTATGCTGTCCTTTTGAGCGAGATCAACTTCTAATTTTTCGATTACTTTTGCCTACTCAAAGGCCACCACTGATGCTTTATCCACAGTCTTCATCCACTCCCTATATTAGCTGTAAACATCGTGGATGTAACTATGCATAGTTTGTTCTGCCTCAACTGGAATTCTCTTCAAATGTGGAGGGAAGATGAAGCCGTCGAAACAAATGTTTGGAAAGTCTTTTTTCAACTAGGCGATCATGATCGCTCCTTCCCCAGTAGGCTCGGTGACAGCTTGCTCAGTGATAATGGGAGTTTCAGCCTCGGTCCTACGGCACTGTGAATCGGACCTTGGAACTTGAGAATACGGTTTTTGGCGTGGAGGCTCCAAGGGTTGTTTCCCATGACCGAAGGATTGTGTTGGAGCTCGAGGAGGTGGAGAGCATGATCGGGATCGATGTCTATATTCTCTATCTCTATCCTTCTCCCTTTCATAACGCTCCTAGCTAGAATAACCGTGATCGCGGTCTTTATCGGCTTCCCTTCTGTGGGACTCATAATATGAATTGGATGACTGGTGTGCCGAGCGAAGGCTTCCTAGCATAGATTCTCGCCTAGTCATCGTATCTGTAAAATAAAAAGAGAAGTAGAGTTAATAATCTCTAGAAATGAACAACTTATGATTGGAAATTGTGTAGTGACGTGAAGTGTATGTATGCATGTGCTAAACCCCCGACCAACCGGTTATGTCGGCCACACTCGTAGGAAGTGACTCGCTTAAATCTAAAGCACTTTGAAGCCCTTCCAATCCGGTGTCCTGTTGGAGCGACACATAGTCCGAAATTGGAATGTCGGCGAGCCCTTCAAAAGGATTCTCCATTTGCGAGGGAGGAGCCTCCCAGATTCTAACACCGGAGGCTGGCATGGACACAACCACGGATTTCCATCTTGAAGACTTATGACACTTATGGGCAACTGCCTTGCCTTTCCTCCTTTCCTCTAAATCTCGAGAATTGTCTAAGGGCCCAGCTATAGGCTCGTCTTCAGTGGCCACATCTTCTTCATCACCCTCCTCAGTTATTACAACCCCGAGCGCTTTACGCTTCAGCCGCCTCGTCCAGGCTACCCTAAGTGATCCCTCAAGTCTTATGCTCTAGTTTTGATCAATTAGCCCAACAATCCTCAAATTTTTATCTATCATCACCAAGTCGATTTCTCTCATCTCACCCGGCACCTCTTGAAGAATCCGTACTATTTCTTTAAAGTGGGCACCTTCGGGTCACGAAATTGTGGCTGTAAAGGAAAGAATATGTTAGACTCAGCACCGGTTACAAATATCTTGTTAGCTACTGGAAAAATTGCGACACTTACGTTTGACTAACCACCGTCTGGCAAACCCTAGGGGGCACCGAACGTAGAACTACTCTGTCTTGAAGTATCTAAGCTTGATCCAAGATCCGGTCACCACTTGGCAATTCCCGATTGCCTCTAGGAACATGAATGAAGGATTGCTCCCCGATTCTTAACATTGAACAAGAATCTGACATCTTCCGGAGTCGGGGGTCGAAAGAGATGCTCCATGAAAATAATGAACTGTTCGGCAATGCATATCCATTTGCGTGTAACTGTGACGGAGCGATTCCAAAGAAAGCTAGCACTTCTCGAATATATTGGTTAAATGGAAGAAGTGTTCCAGCTGTGCACGAATGTCTGTTAAAAGCAGTGAATCCCTCTGGGGGAGAGTGTGGCCTGTCATCTGGCCCCGGTAGCAGGACATCATCCAATGATAGCCCATGCCTCAGGCAGATTCTTCCCAACATATCCTCAGAGACATTGGATGGTACAAAATCTTGGGGATTTGCAGTAAAGACTGCTCCTGGCAGCTCATCTAGAGATGGAATTATTACTTCGGCCGCGATGGCCGACATCTCTATTACCAAAGGAAGTGAACTTTGAGCCTCCTACTGTTGTGAACTCCTGGGTTCCATAGCTAATCGACTCAGTAAAAACCATCATTAGATGATAATAAGCCCGTGTGTTCACCAAAATGAAATGCATGAATGTGTTGTGCGGTGCGATACTACATAATACTTAAGAAATCCTACAGAATTTGGGAAAATGTCTAAACGACAAGACTTCGAGATTCAACCGGATGTGACCGTCATCGCTGACCGTCACACCCGTGCCATCAAGACTTCAGCGAATGATCCAAGTTAAAGTTCGTTGGGTTTGTCAAGTTACAGTTCCATCGACGAGCTTCGAAGGGCGGTCAAATATGCAGTGAAACGGTTGAGTCCAATTATGCAAGGTAGAAGCTCGCCGGAGTCAAATATTCGATTAAACTAAGGTTTCACATCCATCCCGATTTGTACCTGGATCGGTCACCAAGGATCAATTCGTATCGATCATGGAACAACATTTCGTATCGGTCATCCAGAGATCAATTCGTATCAATCGAAGGCCTCTGATTCGTATCGATCGCCAGGTCCAAGATTCGTATTGATCTCTACGTATTGATACGAATGACCAACGTTAGTTGATCAACACGAATACTCACCGACTATCGATATGAAGCGATTCATTCATCCGATGCGAAGTTTCGTCGTATCCCGATCGATACGAACTCACCCATCATCCATCATCAATATAGGTCCTTCCTTCGTATCTCTCTGCAATCCTTTATCTCCAAACAACACAAATGCCATTCCAACCCTCCACGACCTTACTCCAATCCATTTCTGGCCTCCTCATTGCCAGAATCGGCCGTGGATATGAATGGATTAGCAGTTAAATTCGAGTCTCGTCATTTCTAGTGTGAAGTTATTAATCAATTACCTAATTTAAAGGTTTGAACGAGGGATTAAAGAGCTGTGTTAATTTGGGGATGAAGGCAGTTTTCTTTTCTTGGTTCTTCTATCGATACGAAAGCCAGAGCAAAAGAGAAAGCAGATGAAAATTTGGCTAAGTAAGAGAAGTATTTATATGGACACGAGATAAAGGCGAAAAACGATTCGTCTCCCAGTTAAAATGACCGGTTAAGATGGTCCTCAATGTCATCGATACGAAAGCTCTGTTCGTGTCCATCCACACATATCGGTCCCAAGCGCAACTACTCGTATATATCTACCATCGATCTAGAATGCCTTCGTTTGTATCCATCAGTGACCTATTGATACCAACAATACACGGGAACCCATTCGAATCCACACAACAAGCAACAAAGACAAAGGCTTATGTGAACTGTTCGAACCCATGAAGACGCATCGATACGAAAGGAGCAGCAAGTTCACACTAGGACCGCGTGACTCCATCGATACGAAACGTTTATTTTATATCCATCGGTGCGAATTTCATCGATACGAAACATATAAAGGAGTCTCATTTACACTACTCAACTACCTCGATAAGAAGTGTCATTTTCATATCCACCTATTCGATTAACATAAAAGCTTCATATCCATTGACACAAAGCATCCCAAAGAAACCACCAAGTTCGTATCGATGGCCGTCGATACGAAGAGCGCAATCAACCATTTAAACTCATTCCAGGAGAGGATCGATACGAAGAGAAACTCTAAAACAACCGTCAAGCTTTGTTACAACTCAAATTTTGTATTGATTTAGGGGAGGATCGATACGAAATTCGATAAAAAAATCTAACAACAACTCGTGAACGTGCGAACGTTAACGGGAGTCTAGCTAACATACGTACATGTATGACAGTCTAACATCCAATTTTTAAAATTCATAGGAATTAAATGCTCATCTGGTGATAATTACAACAACAAACAACAGTTTGCTATCATTCAATACTCAGTTACAACAATGCATAGTACAACAATTGGCAGTCAACAATTCGTTATTTATATTACTAAAGATCAATCAAATGTTACATCTTTCGATGGGAAGACAACGACTACCCAACGAATCAGATAAGACTTTTTCAGAATGAAGATTGCAGCATTTCAAAGCACATCATGTCCTCACAAGACGTACTTTGGGGGGCTAATATTATCCCGCCTTTTGGCAAGGCCGTGACACCAAGAAGTTGAATGGAAATTAAAGACAGATCATCCCAAAGAACGGATGTACGCAGGTTCGCTATGGATGCTGGTAAATTTTGTCTGAGTCCGGATCAAGCTATAATTGATATGACATGACAAGCAAAGCCCTGAAACCCAACGTTCCAAATTTCAAGTCAATCGGAGTTTGTATGCTCAAGTTACGATCGATGCAAACCAAGGAAATCCACTCATTCGTATCCATCGTTCCGCCTATTTTGCATCGGTCCATTTCATATCCATCGGGAGACAAGCCTCTCTTTGTATCTATCCAGGAAAACCCACTTCGTATCCATTCACGTCCACTCGCTTTGTATCCATCGGTAGTGACACGAGAGTCCATTTCATATCGATCCACGGTCAAACATGCTTCGTATCGATCAGCCATAGATCGATACAAAATCAACACCAACCATCGACACGAACCCAATCAATAAGCAATGCGAATTGACCTCTGAACTATCGATACGAAGAACGTAAGTTCTTATCGATATGAAGCAAAATGTAAAGGATCGATACGAAGGTGGGTGCGAGGGATCGATGCGAAGTTGAGTGTTATAAAGCGATACGCAGGGAATGTCCTAGGTCGATACGAACGAGGCACATCCAAGTGGGAGACTCGGTCACTCGGCATGAAAAGTGGATCGATCCTAATAGTTAGCGCCACATCACCTAGCAAGCACATGCCTGGGAGCGATGCGAACTAATCGATGCGAATAGAACATTGCTAACAGAAGCAATGCGATTTCAGCAGCCTTCAACAAATCCAAACTTGCATTGATCATAACTAAAAATCCACAAGTCTAAATGCAACCAAATTTTCACAGGAGCTTGCGTGCAACCTCAGAAATGTTCATGATCGATCTCGACTCGATTGGACTAAATCTTGATCGATACGAATTTCATTCGTATCAATCACGAATCGAGTCCAAACGACCGGGGATCGATCGCGTGGGCCCACCCACGTAGGAGAAGGGGTCTTCCAAGATCTGAGCGAGATATTTCCTGCCTACGCCTATAAATAGCAGCCCAGGACCTGCTGAAAAAGGACTTTTGGATCTTCTACGTCCAAACTCTGCCGAAATCACCATTGTACTAGAATTTTACTGTTGTAACTCGTTGTAAACAGCAAGCAAAATCAATAAAAGTCAGCCATTTCATAGTGGACATAGGCCATACGCCGAACCACTCTAAATCTGTGTGTTTCTCTGCGTTTTTCTTGTTTATCATTGGTGTGTTTGTTAGATCCTCCTCTTTTTCCATTTATATTCTTCATTTTATCTCTTTAAACACATCCAAAGAGTGTTGTGCCTAATTTTGGTACAAACAGTAGTCACCTCATCTTCAAAAAGAAACATTGGAAATGAGAATTGAAAACTAATAATTGATACCTAAAATTGGAATGAGAAATATGAGTGTAACGATCTAGAATTTTAGCCATTCGAATTTGAAATATTAAATTGATATTAAATATTGAAAAGTTAATTTTATAGGTTAAACAAATTTAAATTTCAAATATAAAGATTATATGAATAGTGAATTTTGAATTTTTGAATCTTGGATTTAATATGGATAAAAAAGTGATTAATTTAGTTTTAAATAATAATCGTTAATTAACGTGTAAAAAGAGTCTTTCAGGGCACTGCCCCGGAATTGGACGAAACCAGTTCCATTTGATCAGTAATAGTGAATTTCATGGTAATTGGGTGTATCGTGTGGTCGTTTGAGTTTGAAACGTATATTGATTAATTTGAAGTATTTATATAATATAATTGGGTTTGGAAAGCAATCTTCTGTAGATGACCGAATTAAGTCTCGAGACTAGTTACAGTGTGTTCGTATTAGGTGTATGACATATAGAACGCCAAGCAGCATGCTTCGCTTGGAGTTGGAGATTTTCGAACATTTAAAGTTGGATAATTTCTAGTTTAAAATATTATATATATATATATATATATATATTCTCATATATATATTCTACATGCTTAGGCCATACCTTCAGCCATACCCCTTACACGTTCGCACCATACCCTTTCCTCCTATAAGTCGCGTTCAAAAACCAAAAAAGAAAATGTTCTTTTTTTATACCTTCAACAACCAAATCCAACGGCCCATCTTGATTTGGACCACTCAAGGCATTTTCAGGCCACGCCTTCAACTAACTAAATGTGGGCGACGAGGTGATGAGCCAACTGGATGGCGCAATTGGGCAATGGTGGCCAGAGGTGGCCAAAATCCAACATGAACGGCGGCAGTGTTGGGTGGCTTTCTGGCAATCGAGGGAAAATTGGGGGTACATGGCGCTGGCAAGAGGCACGGTGAGGTGGGATGCGTGCGGTGGCGCGGGTTGCAGTGAAGTGACGACGCATGATGATCGAGGCAAAGTCGAGTTTCGGTTCCTGGAAGCAAATGAGTGGGAAGAGGGAGGGAGAGAGTAATTAAGGTTTAAAAGATAATTAATTTAAAAATTAATTATAATTTAATTATTTTAATCATTCATTAATTCATAACTTTCCACGCTATGGAGTTGGATTGGATAACCAAATAAAATCACAACAACATCCCATACCAACGTGTGATATTCAAACGTTTATTCATTGCTCATAAACTACACTCGAATTCTATAATATTATACATAATAAGTCTAATGAATAATCAGAGAAATATTACCGAAATTCCCATACCATACGATATTATAACTCCGTTTATTCAGATTTCTCATTATATAGAATTAAAATCATCATACACAAATATCCTAAAAATAGCAATATCACAAATACATATAGAAGGATGTTATCGTCGTATCAGATGAAATCAGTAATCAACTCAATACCAATGATAAATCTTTCACATATCTAAATTCAATTAGAAAATAAGGAATAATAAATATGAAGTAAAACAATTAATTTAAATATTTATATTAAGTATAACTAAATAATACTAATTTAATACACATTATTTATTTATATAAAATCAAAGCTTCTAAAATTATTAACAAACTCCGTAAACCTATTTAATAATTTAATATAAGTATTAACTAAATTTTTATAATTTTTTATTAATATAATTTTATTAAACAGTTTTTATTCAATTATCAAATAACTAAAATTATATATACACACACACACACATTACTAAGTATAAAATATATATTATATTTATATTTAACTATTCATTTTTATGAATTATATATATATTATTTTTATTTTATTAATTTTAAAAAAAATTGAGTAGGCCGCCAATCGACCCACTGGTTGACCGCTAGTGATCTACCAGTCGGGGGCCGATTGGTAAACCTCTCGGTCATGGAATTTCCTAAAGTAATTTCTGGCTTCTCCGATCTACTTTTGATCATCCCCTACTCTATTCTCTTCTAAATTCAATACATATGAACATATTCATTCATAACATCAATCCAAGCACAATATACACATGAAATGTCATGAATTAGGCACTAGTACAAAACAGATCAGTTGCTTCGCCTCATTTGTGTCGGTTGTTCATAAAACCGACACAAATAGTGTAATTTGTGTCGGTTGTTTATTAACAACCGAAACTATTGACTTATGGGGTAAGAAGAAAATGTTAAAAATGTAATTTGCATCTGTTGTTCTTAAGAAACCGACACAATTGAAGGGAAGCAATAGATTTACTCGTGTCGGTTGTTTGAACAAACGACACAATTAAATACAATAGCATCGATTGTCCAAAAACCAACACCATATGCACACAACTTTTCCCCCCAAATCCATTTCAGCCACCATCTTTTCCCGCGAAAATTTAGGCCATCACGTACCCGGCCGCGTGTGTTTTTTTCAAAGCCCAAAAACCCTTTTCCGTTTATTTTCTCACGCATTCAAAATCACGGCAGCAGGCGATTGAAAATTTAGGGTTCATCTTCGTCTTCGTGCCGTTCGTCGTCCTCCTTCGTTCGTGCGTGCTTCTCTTCTCAAATTTGCCAAGGTACATCCCTATTTCTACTTTGTCCAATTTATTGTTTGTTCGTATGCCCTAAATTGTTTTGCTGTCCTATATTTTGTGCGTGTGAATAATTTGAGCTTTATTCGTGTTTTAGGAGTTTTATTGCTTGAAGATTAGCTGCATCTAGCTGGGACCTATGGCAACCATTATTGATTATATAATGGCAATGTAGAATGGCATTAAAATTCCCGGCAATGACCTATGGTAAACTGATATAGCTTGCCTGCTCTTTAGTATATTTCCAAAGATGTGTGCATCTTTTGGTTTGATTATGTCCGTATACGAATATACATATAAAAGCCATACCTAATTTGTTGCCCAAAAAAACAGGTAATGCATTGCTCGTTTTTGTGAATCATGTCTGCATCCCATATTTTTTAAATCCTATAACACCAATATTGTACTCTTATCTTTTTGTTTACTTCCATGTTAGCTTCCATTCCCTATTTATAAAGTTAGCTTCTTCTTTGATTTTCCCCTTTGAAAGTTTGTTTTCCAACAAGCCAGCAATTTATGTTTATTTTTGTTTTAAATTTGGGTGGGCTACATCTAATTGTTTAGAAAGGAATCAAGGCCCCTTACAATCCACACAATCATATTCATTGGGAAAAGCAGATTAAATTGCTCCCTAGGTAAATATGAGAGGATGCACTCATGCTTACCTTTGTTTGTTTCATCCTTTTACCTTTGGATTTTAAATGTGAAACCATATTTTGCCTCAAGAGAGCCAAATGCTCCCTCAGTTCAAGAGTTTTAATAAGATAAGAATCATGTGCAAAAATAGAAAGCAATAATTTCACGATCAAGATACACAATTCCATGAAATGATTATGATGCATGGAGAAGCTGTAGGTAAATACTATCTAACCCATCAATTCTATATTAGTGGCATTTCTTTTTATCACATTTGAAGCAATAGTTGGTTCTCATTTTTTCCTACTAATTTTCTATGTAGTAAATTAAATATTTTAGATCATCATCAAATGTAAAAAGTGCAGAACCCTTTCGAATGTGGAAAAGATGAGTTCTTCCTTCAGGATACCAACCGACTACCATTTCTTTTCGAATTTCATTGAAAAGTGGGAGGAAATTGATTAAGAGCTGGCATGTGACATTGAAGATGCAAGATGGGACTATCCCCAAGCAAAGTGAAAAATCACTTTAAGGGAACGTGTTTCTTTTGGTATTTACAGTAATTAAGTTTATGGGAATCACCTACAATAAGCATTCTCTCTACATACCAAGAGATATTTTTGTTTGTTATTTTTTTTAAACATTACCTTAGCAATAACTTCAAGCAACTAATTAATTTGCAACTAAATAAAGAATGCTCAAAAAATGTCAGGCCAACCTCTAACATTGTTGTCTTAATGTTTGTTAGATTGAACTAAAAACAACACCAGCTGATTTCCGCTTCCCCACAACTAATCAAACAAGACATTGCTTCACTCACTATGTTGTATACCACAAGTAAGTAGCTACTGATTTGTGTGTCATATGGCTGCAATTATTCATTTCTTCTTAAGAATTTGCTTCATCAATGATTTATTTCATAATGTGCTATGCACATGCAGATGTATTGTTGCTAAAGGTGATGACTCGGTTGATTGTGAAAAGTTCGCCAAATTCTATCGATCCCTCTACCCTACCGAATGGGTGAGCACAAAAAAAATTCATTGTTTTATCTAATTTTTTCCGAGTAATCATTAGGTATTCTTGTTAACTCGACTTCTAAGTGAATAACCAAATGACTTGGAAAGAGGAACAACACAGAGAGGTTGCCTTGTCTAATTAATTGCAATTCAATGAATTTAAGTCTTCATAAACTATAGGAACCTAGAAATATCTGAACAAGCTATGCTCCTTATTTTCACATGTATAAACTTAGATTCAGTTTGAGAAATTGGTTCTCTTATATCTGATTTTTTTTAGTGAGAAGCAATATTTGAATCAGTTAAGAATATGTGTATATTATTTTAAACCGTAAGGGAGTTTCATTTTCTTTTCTAACTCACGTATTTAAGTTGGTAGCTTTACAGGTATTTTAAACAATAAGATATCAAAAAGGCAGCTTTACAGGTATTCATGTATACATGGATAGCATTTTGCTATCATTTTCCAGGTAATAATACTTATCTAAGGTATAAATCCTTGATAATTGTTTTCAATTTGTTTTCTACATACTATTTGTACGTTGCATTTATACAAAATTATAAATACAAATGTCTAAACTTGTTAAATCATTTCGTGTAATATTACGAATACTTTCCTAGCTAATTTTATTAATTAATAATAATTCATATTTATGCATATACTAATCCATAATAATTTCAACTTACAAGTTAACTGTTATTTCTACGGCACTTGCGGTTCATATCTATCAACATTCAATTGATATTTCATTTTTTTAACTGTAAAATGTTATTGGGTAATTAACAGTGTACAAGCCCATCTATTATTTCTCTTAAGATAGTAATAGGGTATACCTCCTCCAACTAAAAATGAAACACATTCCCAACTTCTCAAATAAAAATTCAGTGTGATTAAGAAGCATTTAAGTTTATTGGTCAACTCTCGTGCAGTCATAATTTTCTTATGATCATTTAATAGATGTTACAATGTTTGGTTCGGTTTTAGTATTTTTGTTGTAAGTAGTACACTAAAATATATACTTAAAATGTAATTATAAATGGCATATCAGAAAGAGGAGTAATAAGACTCATTTTCTGATAACCGGTACGTTAAACATTACACACACAATCAACGTGTAACATTATAAATGTATAAGAACTAAAAGTATAAATTAGCTAAATGAATAACTAAAGCAAAGGAATTCAAAATGCTGACTGGTTTTCAATGCGACAATTTGTTGGAACTGGAAAAAACTTGAGATTCTATTAAGGAAGTTTAATGGCGGAGTTTTATGTAATGCGAAGCAAGGATAAGAAGCAAAAGAATATAAACAAAGATTTGATTTAATCTCAATCATAGATTTGAAGTTCAAAGATAAAATATCACAGTAAAAATGTAGAAATGAAAATGCAATTCACTTGAAAACCCAACAATTTTCTAACAGGGGATAGAGAGGTCAATCATAAGCAAACACTTGGAGCTGCATTAAATGCTTTGATGCGACAGATAAAATCACGACATAAATTTCCTTTGATAAAACTGAAATCATCCCTTCATCAAAATCTTTTTTGCACCTCGACGAAGCGATCCTTTTGATGGGGGGCATGTGCTGATATTCTCAAATCTATGTTATATTTCAACTTAATTTCATCCATGCGATTATTAATTTAACTGAATTGAATAAACAAGTATGAACATAAGTGGATGTGATTAAGGTGCATTATTGACAAAGCGATGATTGATGGTTATGCAATAAATATTTTAAATGAATTGGGAATGACAACGTTTGAAATAAAAATATATTGTTTTCGTGTTTTGAAAAAAAATTATACTATAAAAATTATTTGTTATTAGCACCCCATAGGATGACCCAGTTGGTAAGATGTGTGATCCTCTAACAAGTGATCATGAGTTAGCACCCTGATAATAATGGTGAACATTACATCCTGTTAATCATACGAATATATATATTTTTGGATTAGATGCATGCTCACGTAAATTTTACAAGCGCAAACTTGGTTCTTTTCATCTTCATTTTTTTGTAATTGGTGTTGTTTTTAATTAATTAGTATAAGAGAAGGTCAATTAATTACGATATAAATATAATATAAATCACCTAATACCTAAGATTAAAATCTCAAAAAAATGTCAAATTCAACCCAATGTTCCTAGAAGCATCCCATCTCCATGTGGTGTTGTTCGTGCTCCTTTCACTTGACCACTACCAAGATTTTTTAATCCCACCATAGCCTCTCATTGGGTGCCTAAGCTCCTTAGGATGCCTCGCTGTGCTCCTCCACCATCGAAAGCCCCAACCTTTGAAAATCGCTGGCCTTACATGTACATAAACGAGCTTCGATCAATATGGTCCCTCCTCCACCTGCTAATGTTTCTAGATGAACCTTTTTTCAGACTCCTTCAATATAGTCTCAATGATCTTGGTGCATTTACAGCTTTCAGATCAAATTCTCTGACCACTAATTGTTAGCTTTAGAGGAAAAATCTTCGTTCCTTTTTTATTTGAACGCTCAACTGTTTGATATACTTGGTTTTAAATTGTGGCATATGACATTGTAGATATTCACTATTTTTTTTTATGCAGGTAAAGGAAATCAATTTGCTGCATGAGAGTAATATGCAACTTTGAGCTAAAAACAAACATAATTTTGCAGAATGCCAGGCTTGGACTTTTCTTTGAGTGTGCACCAGATGCTAGCAACTTGAGTCTGCTCTTTCACATGCTTGAGTCTGCTCTCTCATATATGGAAGGAGCGTATTTAAGTCTGCTCTCTCACGTGCTCCACTATTCCTCTATCGCTTTATGTTGAACTTTGATAGCTTGCTTCAGACCTGAAGTACGCGTGGCTTCCCTGAAGATAGCGACGATCCTTTCTAGTTTATGATGCTTTGTTGAGTTGGTGCCTACACCGTCGTTTAAGTATAGTAAGCTTTTGTCACTGTTGCATTTTACTATGTGTTGCATTACTGCTGCTATGCGTTGATTGAGATCTCTATGACTACTAGATTGTTGCTATGTTGGAGATTGTTGTTTTGGTTGTGTGCAAACTGAGTACCGTATTGGTCGCGTGTGTAAATCTAAATGCTTGTGAGAATGTCTTAGATAGTTTTGTATCTCATGCTGTTGCCATGCTATGTCTCGATGCTCTGAAACTCCATGCTAGTGTCCCTACTCCTTTGTGCTTTGATGTGCTTGTTAATGTAGTTGCCAAAGGTATAAGAACAAGTACTAATAATGTCCCATACATGGATATGTTGCCATAATTAGTTATTTTAATTGAAGTTTTCACCTTTTTAACTATTGCATTTTGTATTTGTTTCAAAGACTAATATTTTTAAAATATTGAATAATTTTATTGCAAAAAGAATTTATGAGACAACCATTATATTCAGCGCAGGTAAAACTAAATATCTTAAAACATAACTTGTTTAGCAATACCACACTTATATTCTCCGCTCGAAGCACACAAATGCATTTCCTGTTCACTCAACTTTACCGCTCAAATGGCTCGCTTAAATTCTCTATTACCGTTCACCGAAAACGCACTCTAAGTCATCTTCAATGACTGAGACTTTTCTACTTTTTCTAGTATTTCTTATGCGATTCTATTTTCCTAATTTGATTTAGTTTGCAGGTCCACCTTTACTCAACTATCGGGTAGCAAAATGTCAACAAAACATATACAGGTATGTATTTAATTTACAACTCATTCTATTTATTTCTGCCAGTATCTTTGTCTGTATAAATTGGTGGAGACATTTGTTCACGTTATATAATCGGCATGACATATATGTCCAAGTTTCTACTATAGTAAATATTGGAAATTCCCCTAACCCAAGTTTCCTAATCTACACTAAATCTAGACAGGGTTATTATAGACATTTCATATTGGAGAACATAGTGAATTCACGGTGTTATTACCATTAGTTATAACTAATATCAATGTGGGGGTGCAGATTAGCTGTCTTCTCTTGTATTCACAATTTTCATTTCATATGATTTGATATGGCATGGAAAATGTACAGATAATTTAACCTGTACTTGTTTATGTATTTGAAGAAAAACTTGTTTGTTTTTTCATTTTTTTTTTAAAAACTTAAAAACAAAGAAATATGGGGAGTCTATGTTTAAAAGCAAATGCCAAGTCTATGTTTTTTCATTATTGTCTTTTGTATAACAATTCTCTTAATTGCAGGACTTTGTACGAGACGGTTCTTATAACCAACAAGAGATAGACGAGGTTCGAGAGAATTTAGCTAGTTATATCATGTATAATTGGATGTAGTTGTTTTTTGTTGTGTACGCTGATCTTTTGTAACGTACGTTGGTATTTTGTTATGTACGTTATGTTTGTGATAGATTATATTCTATTTAATTCTGTAAACAAGAATTATGTTGATGGATAATATAATTATATTTTTTGTTCAATCAGTTCATAGTAACGTTCGTTTATAAAATATTAAAATTCAGTTTCATACTGTTTTTATAATCTTAAACGGTAATAATATATTTTTTTGCTTCAGATATAACTTGTGTCGGTTGTTACTTCAAAGGGAACCGATACTACTGCATATCAATTGTGTCGGTGGAAAAAACAAACATAACCGACACAAATATCAATCATTTGTGTCGGTCGTCAACAAGGAACCGACACAAAACAAGCAACAGTTGTGTCGGTTTTTCTTAAAGGACCGACACAATAAATGGCGGTTTGCTTCACTATACAAGCTGATTTGTGTCGGTCCTATTAGAAAGACCGACACAACTGTTCATAGTTTTGTGTCGGTTCTCTATTGCCAACCGACACAAATAATTGATATTTGTGTCGGTTGTACAACCGACACAACAGAAAAATGTCTTTTGTGTCGTCTTCATTTGAGTCGGTTATAAAACCGACACAACAGGGGTTACACAACCGACACAAATGACCAGTTTTGTACTAGTAGGTTCATGAGTAAATATACTCACCTATAACCCTGCTCTTCACTGCTTCTCCTTCTTTCATTATTCCACTTCCAGGATCCCAAAAGATAATCAAAACTCAAATTTCTTCATAGATTATGGTGTAACAAGGTGTTGAGATGAATATATTTCAATTTGAGAATTTATAGAAATTGATTTTATTTTATATTGGTTTCTAAAATGAAGTGGGTTTTCATTGTTTTTGCTCCTGGATATGGAAAAATGATAAGGAAGAAAGATGCAGGAATAAATTAAGACAAGGGAGATTTCTAGAGTTAGATAAATCTGGATTCTGGGTTTGGCTTGAGATGTTGGGCTTTATGATTAGGTTAGACACACACATGTATATATTTCTTTCTTTCCATTTTTTCATTTCATTTCTTTTATAAAATATTTTTATGTAAAACAATGTAAAATAAAATTCCATATAATTTTTATTATATATTTAAAATAATTAATCATTTACCTAACATTATAATATTTTATAGAATTTATTTCTCATATTTTAATTTATTTAAATTTAAATATTCAGAATTCACATTTTAAGCCCGTTTATTAATCAGTTCCCAAATTAATTTATTCATAGCTTTTAAAATAAATAATTATTCTCAAAACTATTTAATTCCACCACTAACTTTCTTATTATAAATTTTCAATATTCCAAAATAAATCTAAATTATTTACATTTAATCAATAAAATCCATTTTAACCAATTAAAGAATTATTATTTATTTTTATTATTTACCCCTAAATACAGGGTTGTTGCACACATTTTTTATTTAGACTAAATGTTTCTCAAAATAAGTGGTTAAGTTGTACCAAAGCAATGTAGGGTAAATAAGTATTCAATCATAATATTGACTTAAAAGTCAACTGACATGTTGGTTTAAAATGGACATAGAAAATGGTGGAAAAAGTGTTATAGTAAATAAAAGTTTCAAACATTTAAAAAGTTTCTGTAGAACACAAAATAAATGAAACATGCATATGCACATGCATTTGAATAATAAGAAAAATCATTAAAAAAAAGTGGTTAATACACTCTTTTTTCTTTTCCACTTACTAATTCTTCCTATCAATCCTTTTTATATGAACAGATATTAAAATGTAGAATGATCCATCCTCAAACATATTGTGACATCTTTATCAACACGACATAGAAATTATAACTTACTAAAATTTTCTACCAGGTACTTTATAGTACACTAAGAAAACATAGAATGATTGTCGTCTTGATTACTTTTTGGTATGATTATACCATTTCAAGAGACTGGCTAGGAAATATGATCTCTATATGGCATGCACAGCTAAATGCCATGTTAGACACTCATGTCCTTGTGTTTCTCAAAGGAATAGCTGCACCATTTGGAACCTAATAAAACAAGAAAATTTCTTATCAAAATATTTGATCCGTGTAAACCATGATAATGTATATCATTCTTAATTGTCGTAAATTCATTGATTTCAATCTATTTAGGACCATCCATATAAAACTTGTACAATAGCATTGAAGGATAAAGTCCAATTGTTGCCCGTTTGATCAAAATCCATTATTACCATTATCATCTTACTCTAACTCTCACATACCTGATTCGCTCCTATAGTTTATCGATAAATGCAATTTACTTCCTTTTCAATTATCAGCTTTCTTATACTGTGTAGCATACCTAATACAGTCATGATGGTGTTGGAATTATGTGAAATGAATTGATATTGAGAAGGTTACATGTACATACTTCTCTCCTTATGACAACCAAGAAGATTTCGGTATTGAAAAATTATTGATTGGTTTCATATATAATTAATTAGTTTCATCTGTATTTTATAAGATCCATGACATTATTTTTATGTGTGGTATGCATTTGTATTAGGACACATGTTTGAAGTTCTTGGGAACCGATTTACTTATAGAATGTGATATATAAGTTTTAATTTTTGCTAGGTTTTAGAATATGGGTCTTATTCTTCTTAGTTGACTTATTGATGCATATGTCTAATCCATGAAGTTGGTCAGTTATCATCATTCGTGTGCTTAAGTTTTCTAAGTGGTTCCACATCTTCATATTCATCCCATAAATTCTTGTATTTTTACAATGTTATAGCAGACGTTGTTATTCATTTTACTGTCATTGTATGAATCAATGGATTTGGCACCAAAGGTATAATTGATAAGATCGGGTAAGAAGCATCTAGACCATGTCTTCTCAGTACGATATTAATTTCTTTCACTGAAAATATCAACTATTGTAAATACCTATCTAAGTCGGTGTTTAAACGGTTACTACACTGCAATATTTCAATTTTATGTTCATGGTGTGTTCATTCACATGATCATCTTGCTCCATCTTACTGTCCAATGAATATGATTACTTAAGATTACATTAAAGTAATTGAACAAAGCTTTAATTAACATGTTCTTCATAGCTTCATGGGATAAAAATTCCACAAGAGGCAATAAAAATCCTAGTCCCATCAAATTTGACTCAAAATAGCATTTAACTAACTCGAAAAGTTTTCCTTTTATCTATGAGCTAGTTAGAATGATACATTATTGTCAAATAAGGATACATCATTTCTATATATTTTAATCATTCGAATGGTCATCACTATCATGTACTATATTCACTACCTTTCCTAGAGTTTGTATGCCAATGTGAAAAAATATGTGGGTGTTGATATGAAAATTAAAATATTCCTTTTACTTACTAAACACACTCCATCCAAAATATAACTTATTAGTGAAAATATATAACGAGTACTGATATTTTAATAAAAGAGAGTGTATTGTCAGCATCCTTCATAAATGATATTTCTCCTTTGTACAACCATCACATGATAATTTCATTTATGTAAATTAGTTAGTCTGAACAAAAAACAATTGCTAGTCCTATTATTTCATAAGATAGGGTGTTGTTATTTTGTATATTTCTTTCTTAATAAGAAATGCACTTATTAGCAATTTGAATAAAATACAAATTTAAAATCAATTTATAAAATTCATGAGTTTATTCAAATAATTGAATTAAAAAGATCACAACGTTTTAATCATGAAACTTCATCCATAGTCAAATTGGCAAATTACCAGCTTGCTTATAAAAGATAAATGATCCCTCGTTTACACTGGTTAAGTATCAATTGTTTAATATCTTACAACCATAAAATGAATGCAACTAGAAACTTGTTAATTTTTAGTGGAGATGTTTGCTCGAAGAATATCAAGACTCTAAGCTTCATGGACTCTTTGATGTTCTGTATTAGCTTAGTAATCAACAACTTCCATGTTTTCTCAATTAATTATACCGTATATTAAGTTCAATATCTATCCCTTCATCTCCTTTTCTCTTATAATATTTTCAAATAAAATTAATTTTCTCCTATTTTTAAGGTATTATTTTAAGAACCCGCTTTAATAATTTAATAAATATTATGTATAAAAGATTAATTTTTATACTTTCCCTTATTTACATCTCAATTACAACTTAAAGGAGTTATCAATTATGCGATTCCCCTCCAACCTTAGTACCTAAGATTAATACAAAACGTTGCAAACTAAAGATCGTTTGTCAACCTTAAATAATAAAGAAAGTGATTCATCAAGTGAATAATAAATAATCCAAAGCTAAACCTTACTATGTTTACAATCTTGTAGAAAAATGGATAAATAATAATAACTAATCATAGTATAGAATATAAGTTACACAACATGATCCAAATAAAATACATCGTAATAATGTCAAGTGCATACAACAACAATATGTAAATCCGAATCCAAACTAAGTAGCAACATCTATTTCAAATACCCAATTGTTATGATGATAATTTAATAAAAAGTAAATAAGAAATTGGTCCAATGACTAAAATATCAAGTACCTACATGATAGAAGTGTGTCAAATAAGCTATCTATTTGCATAATTAGCCTTAACTTTCCCAACAATGTTCCCCAGCAATGTGGATATACATACACACATATAAATAACAATTATGTGAAGAAGGGTAAGATAAATAGATGGATTATGGCATGGTACCAAGGTGACTACCTATGTACCCTTACCAAATCAAAACCGCGTAGTTCATTTTAAGCTAAATTCGAAACCAGCCCTGTTATACTCCTATAGCCGCAATTGTTATTTCATAATCATATATGATACTAATAGTGAATATATTAGCATAATAATTATACCACATAATATTATGCTAACTAGCACAGGGAGATGTCACATTAGTTGGTTATATATTGGCTTATACACATATACTGGAAAATGACACATATTTCCTACTCTACCTATGTCATCTAAAGTATCGATCCAACTTTAATGCCCAGTATATCAATATAAGTACACTAACCCTGGTGCTAGCTACAAAACCTCAAGTCATATGTATAATAATATAAGTATTAGCCACACTACAGACAAACAACATGTGTACTAATAATTATACTACGTACACATCTAGCACTATGGTATGTGTACTAGTAACTATATTAGGTACACATCTAACAACACAGTGTACGTGTAATAATAGCGATACTAGCTAGAGATCTAGCAATAACATGTGTATACTAGTAATCATATTTGCTACATGGGCGGTGTTATATCATGTAGAAAAATAAAGTAAGAACATAAAGCATACATTTATAAGTCAATCAACTATGTAATAATGTACGCAATAATAGTCTAACAAAAATAAATAAGTATCCATGATACCAAATGTATAATATTTACCAAAAATAGTCAACACCACTTGATAGTTAGTACCAACAAACAATCAATATCAACATATAATATACTCCAACAATAGTAATACCAACAATATTGTAAATACTAGTAAATATTTTAGATTGGCATGATAAAAAAAGGGTCTAATCATAGTAACCATAGAATATTCTAACCAAATATCCAAACTAGTCGTCCAACTATCAATATCAACTAATGTCCCACTAAAAATGTCAACTATCGATTACAACTATGATAAGCACCTCCACCATTGGTGTTAAGGGATATTAGACTCACTTGCAACTCATGTTTTCAAAACGTAGAAATATAGTTAATCACACACGCAAGTGTTTCCCACTCTTGATCATGCTTAGCATACATAAATTATAATATAATAACAGTATAATCTACCAAAGTCAACTAACAATGTGTGATGACCCACCCTTCGTAGTACCCTAAATCAACATCAAATGATAACGTCCAACTCCCAAATACAACAAAAGATAGCTTGTCAGGGTAGGAAAAAAACACCAAACCAAGGCGCGGCGATAAAATCTCACAGTGGAATAATAATATATAATACCGAATATACATAAACAATAATAGGATAAAAAATATAAGAGACTGTACTGATGGAAGTAACTGATAAATAAATATCAGCACAAAATGTCAGAATATAATATCTAATACAACAACTCTCATATATAAATTGCATATCTATCATATACCATCAAAATATCAAGTATATACCCTAGTATCGACTTCTCCACCAACTTGCACCAATTTTCCTAAAAGCGTAAGCCCAAAAGCACCTGGCTCTCAAACTACTCAATCGGGTACTTGAGAGTTGTTATGACATAAACAGACAAAGAAAAAATGCAAGTAAGACATAAAGCCTAGTATGAAGGGAACTATCTCAAAATATCGTATATCAAAACCATATACAAATAAACAAGAAATTACTGAAGTACAGTCAGCCCTCTCTACAAATGTGACTCAGGGATAATCGGAACTGCCCATAAATAAGTAAAGTTAACCCAAACTCAAAGGTAGGAAATCATAACTTAACTGTTCTTCTCATGCAATCAACGAGTCAGCACAACAAATATAATGCGATTGAAATGTAACAACATACTATGATAAGGGTCAGCCAATGTACCAATGCAGGAGTAACATAAAAATCACAAGATAAGTCTAACACACAATGTTCAATATGTAATTAATCAACTAATATAAAATGTACATTCATATTGATAAGAGGCGCACAAAGAATAAGTTGATACCCATCATTGCTGATGGGTGGATCCGGTATGGACACCAATCGGTTAAATGATCCTTATCAAGTATCTGAAATGCAAAACAAATACAACGATATAACATGCTATTAACATAGCATCTCCATTCCTAAAACCGAAATATAGATATCTATAACCGATACCCATCCTGAATTGCCATTTACTACCAAAGAGACCAATCGAGAGCCACAGTTATATTGTGGACTCTTCTGAAAACCAACACCTAAAAGAGGTTGGAATGTTGGTCATATAGTAGCATCCGTCCATACAACGCAATAATATATGACCTACTCAAGATTAGTGTCCCAATCCCTCCCTCTCCCCCCTCGCTCCAGAACTACGTCCGTAGATTGTGCATCTCAATGGTACAATGAATTCCATTTTCAAAACCGATATCAACCGATTGTCAATAGATGGACAATCCAGATTCAAGCTAACCTACGTACACCCTTCCACACGTATACACAATACCAAATTATTATCGTCCCCATATAGATCGTGATTCGTTCTATTTAAATTAAGCATATATTTATACATATAGACATATATAAATCGTGCCCATATATTTATACAACACTGAAGTATATATTTATACATAAACTTATATAAATCACATAAATTTATGCAAGGTATACATATATAACTAGTCCAACTGTATGGAACTAATAAATGCATATCGTGCCTATTTACATACACAAAGACAATACACAACCAAAGTAACAAATCTATCATATCAATATCAATAACAATTTAAATATACAATCATATAAACAATTCAAAAAAATGCATCTTACTCAAATAACCAATCTAGCAATTATATCTTCTTTTATTATTTTATAGAAGTCTTAAACTTATATAAAAAATGCACTTGCAAATCTATCCTGCTATGGCTTATTTTCACTTAATTCTTTTATTTAAATTAAGTTTAGCCATCAATAAGGCATCCAAATATGATATAGTTCATATAATATATGTATGTATGTATCTATATGTATGCATGCATGTAAACATATCTCAAACCATTTCTTAGGGTCTAAAGTTAATAAATTAAATTATTATAATAACCGGGATGTCATAACCTTAGTCAAACCCTATTAAATAATACAATGATTGTTTGTAATTTCTAACTTCTCAAATTACCTTTATAGAAATCCCCTTGTTAGTTAATTATTGATTTACATAGTAATAAACCAATGCGAAGGCTAGATAAAAACCATTTTAGTAAAAGTTTAACCTGCCTAAATCATTATTTTAACCCTACAGCTTATTTAAAGGTCGTACTTCAAATTTTCAATTAATGATAAAATATATATTAATGTTTCTATCACTAATGTACTAAAATTAGATTTTAATTAATTTATAACTATATTATAAATTAATATCTACTCCATCTAAGTCTATTCAATACATACAAATAGAACACAATATTTATATGTATGGGATTTTAATCAATTATCTTGAATATCTGCAATAAAATATATAATGATATTTTATTGTTACTCTAGCTACAAATTATAGTTTAATTAATTTATAATCACATTTTAAATTAATATCAACTCCACCTAGCTCTATCCAATATGAATAAAATACAATATTTGTATATATACAGGTTTTTAATCAGTTATCTCAAATATCTACTCAAAATAATCCAATTAAACAAGGAAATAAGTATATATATATATTCTACCTTTTCTTGATTTTCTAGATAATATTTTTCAATATATGTCATTATGGGGATTCATACAACAAAATAAATTCAAAGTGATAATCCTGCTCACCTGAACCGTAAATTCCCAACTGTCTAGTTTCTGTCCAAACCTATCCCAAGCATAGATAATCATACTACGAGTGCAATAGCGCAGACAACGTCTCGATTGGACCTTCCATATAGGAGATATAAATTAAATACGAAATGAGATTAATTAGTATAATTAATTAACTTAATTATAACACCAATTAACTTTCCAACCCCAAATCCTTCTTCCTCAAATTAGAACCACTATGCACACCATGCACAATAACTCCCTCCGACCAAGCTATGGCCTATGGGAGCTCATCCGATCACCGTCGACGATCTTCTCTTCGTGAGCCAGACTCAACCATAACATTGACGTCACCTCAACTCCCTTCAACCAAATCATGACAACCCCTCTCCTCCTTTTCCAAGCAAACATCATGGCCCCTAAACGACGATCGCATGGCCTTCGATCACCACCAATCTTAGTGTCTCCATCCCCTAAGCATATTCCCACTCTCCTCTTTGCCAAACACCGCCTCAAACATCACCTACGACGAACCCTATCTAACAGCTAAGGAAATCAATCACGGTGAGTCACCACCACATCAACCATCATCTACATGGATGCAACACCCTCCTTCCCATGAGTCCAACGAACCCAAATCCGGCTTCTGTCGTCGCTTGTAGCTCCCGAATTAATTAAGAGAAGAGGTGGCTACTTTTCTTTAGAGGAGAAGGAAAATAGGAAAGCAAGAGAAAAACAAAATATCCTGGAGGAATAGTTTATATACTTTATTATATATTATATTTAATTCCTTAAATAAATCATCATAAGTTTTGAGCTCGTACGATCACACAATACATCAGATTGTCGCTAATCTCGTTTATGCACATCACTTCATTTTTCTGGTCCTGATGGTACAAATTTCATTGCCATCCTAAACCGTGTCCCAAGATGATAATTCATGCATTTCGAGGTCATTTTGGCCATCGAATGACCCAATTCAAAAAATTCACCAACTGTACATCTCATAATGAAGTACTTATCCTAGAAACAAAAGCCATCAGTCGAGATCCCACTGGACTCGACTGCGCATGTATTTTTATAAAAATACATATAATAATATGTAAACCGTAAAAATACCATCACTCCAAGTGTGGCGATATTTATACTCATTTGATTCGCAGCATCGATCCAGACTTAATGAAAGTGGTATGAGTCCTCCTTCGACTATATGCAAAAAGTCAGATTTTCGACCTTCAAGTAATTAATGATCCAATATTTAAATTAATTATTTGAATATCTAGTCGTTAAAAAAGCAGGTTGTTACATTCTCCCCCTTAAAAGAATTTTGTCCCTGAAATTCCAATGAGTTCAATAATGCAACCCGGTCGACCAAAGCATAGAATACAACTCCTAACCCTTATAATTCTTAAGCTCCTCTTGTTTTAGAAAAATTCAACAGCACCTTCTTCGCGTGGCTAGCTTTGAAAAAAAATCCCAAAACAACATTTATATACATCTCATATATGAGGCCTCCTATATCTAAGGCGTTTTGTTTTTGAGGACATATAAGCATATATATCCACATCATCTTCACTACAGATCCTATGAAACCTTTTATAGCAAGAGCATGCCATTTAGATTCAAATCTAAGCGAATAATCATCCTAATAGTGCATACTACTTCCATGTACCTAATCATGTACACAACAAAGAGGATTAAACATAATTGCAATATTAAACCATGGATTTAAACATGCTAAATCATATATAACAATCACCTCAAATAAATATGCTATATCAAACTATGCAATAAGCATCTGAAATAAATATGTTATAACTAACTATGCAACAACCACATCTAATGCAACAAGCATCACAAATAAGCATGTTTTATCAAAAAACAGCAAGCACACATGTAAAATACTAGTAACAATAAACCAAGCTCTACACTATGCTTTCTTATATTTTAAAAACAAAAGGGAAAAAAATTCCTTCAGTAATTAGAGGCATACCAATACAAAGCTCCATCGAACATGGACAAGCTTAATCACATCAGTCCAAAGCCATAAAGCCCTATTTTCAGAATGAATAGGCTTCTGAGGTCTAAAGCTACATTTGGTTCACTTCTACTTTCTCTAGTCGATTCATCATGACATCACAAGAATTACACACTTATACAAATAGATAATCAATAAACAACAACAAAAAATCAATCAACAAATTTGAACGATCAATCAATAATCAAGGAACAGCAAGCAATAAATAAAAAAATTCAATCAATAATTAAGCAACGACTAACATTTAACGAACAATAATAATCAATTAATTAATAAAATAAACAAACAATTAATAATCAAGCAATAGCAAACAACAATAAGCAATAACAAATGGTAACAAATAACATGATGCAATAACAATTAGAAATGATTACCATACAAGCCACCAATCATTCTTAAGACTCTATAACAACACACACGGTAATAAATAATAGTCATTGCATGCATACTAAGTTGTAAATTTCTATGAGTCTGTTCGACATCCAAGATGATCCAAATGCTTAAGTTGTGTAGCTCCCCTTCTGAATGCAATACATGAAAGACTATCACACCTCCCACTCTAAAAAGGAAAACTTATACGATAAGCTGGACCATCGATCCTTAAAACTCTCGAATAAACCCAGCAATCTACGTCTCAACTTTCCTTTTCTTCTGAACAAAGCTTATTCTCCAATGGAGAAAACTTCACTAATTAAATCATTATTAAATGACAATCTGCTAATGCTTGGGGCCGCTTAGGTTCAAATTTACCTCAACCACACAATGATAATAAGTATAATGTACTAAGTGTACTTCGACTCTCGTCCAGGCAAGTACCATATCGTCCTCAGTAGATTATTCGAATCATCATAAAACTAGTCGAGAAGTCCTTCCCCGAGCTATCTTAAGCTATCATGGTTATACTATACAGTAAATAATTTTACAACAAACAAAGACCATCTAGAATAATATACAATGATCGATCAGATCCTTTGCTAACTTATAAGATTTCCCTGTTAAACTAGGGTCGGCCATCTAATTACTCTTATGTAAATTCCAATCCAATTCCATGGTCCAACCTCCAAAATTTTCTCGCATGACTATAGTCACACTCCAAAAATGTCAAAGTCACCCTAAGAATCCGGCTGAAATGCTTGCCTCTAAGAATCCAGTGAAAATACCTTGCCTAACCGGTGTTAATCACCAAGAAACCCTACGCTCAAATTAGGGATTAAAAATCGGTATGTGAATGGACTATTCTCTATAAAACACCAATGCAGCTCATGGTTAATCTCACCACTTAAGGTGTGATAACACAAAGTTAAACACTTATAACATGAATAACTCAACAAAAAAATAGAACCCCTCCGCTTGGTCCTTGCTCACTTCTGAGCAACCACCAGATCCTACTTGGATATAGAATCCAAGTCACACTTCATCGATAGCCTCACTCTACTAGAAATCTCATGCATCAAGTTTGAATTGTAGTACTCTTGACTACTATACCTAAGTTAACAGCCAAGGTTCCCCTCCACTGACTAGCTACTGCAAATGGATGAAACACTCGAGCTGCAAGTCCCTTTCAATCTCGAAAATAAACCGAGACTCAAAGCGACATCTAGAATTAGTCTAAGTCATGGTCTACTCATCAATCTCTTCTACTACTATGCCCCAAGGTCTACACCACACAAACACCTACCTTAGCTTGTCGGAATGTTCGCGGATGGCAAAACAAACCCTTGTGTTAATCTAATAGTCTCTAAACCAATCAGGTGTAACAACCATAATTTTGATTAACATTATCTAAGTCATTTAATTAGATAAATAAAATAAAATAATGTAAAATGGTAAGAAGATTGAGATTTGACAATTAGAATGGGTCGGGCATCAACTTATGAACTAATGGAATTAATTAAAACATTGATAAGAAAAGGAATGCATGCGGCAAAATAGGAAAATAAGTTTATTTCCTTAATACTCACCCTTCCATCCTCATACCTCATTATCACTTCATTCAAAGAAAATGAAAATAGACCAAGGTTGGCTATTAACAAGGGTTTAAAAGGGAATATAACTATGAAAACAAGATCAAAGCTAAGGGAATCATATCAAAATACAAATCTCAACCTTCTTAATCCATTCAAGGTGAATAATAGTTATGCATCTCATTCTTATGTAGTATTTTCAGTTTCAAGGATAAATCCATTTCTTTTACTTAAGATATGCCAGGTTATGATAGCTTGAGTGATTATATGTTTTTTGGTGAATATTTGGATTTACTTATGAAATTAGACAATAGGCTTAAGAGTGAAAACCTATCATATAATAACCAAATGACTTAAGCTTTTGATATGATGTTAGAAACATTATTTTAGAAGTGGGTTTTTAATTTCATACTTTTTCAAGCAATTATCAATTTTGTATGAATTTTCTAAGGATAGAAAATGGGTTATTTCGACTTTTAATTATTAAAAATAATTAAACAAAGTTTTTGGCCCTTACCAGAACTGGTTTCCCCTCACTAATACCCTTTTCAAAACATATATTCGCAAATCCTTTCATGTAACCAAATGGGTTATACTAATAATAATAATAGCATTATCCATTATGCTATAAACAGGTAACTAATGGGCTATATGTCCGAAACCTAGGCTGACTGCCCGCAAACTGGACTAACTGTCCGTAAACTGGACTGAATGTAAGCAAACTGGACTAACTGTCCGAATCATTTTCTTAGGGTTAACTACCATTCATATTTTTACTTAAAAACCTTTTCTCAATGATTTAACCTTTCAAATCATATTTATACAAGGAAAATATATTTTTTACTTTACTCTAAGCTATTTTGCCATGTTATATATACTTTAGTCAAAATAATGTTAATGAATTTTAATAAGGATTACCTATCCCCTCAAAATAAGTTAAAATCTTTTTTAACTTAAAAACACTTAGGCTATGTTACCTAGTTAGTATATTCGAAACCTTTATTTAAAAGCTTTAAACAACCCTTTCGAAACCCTTGAAAGTAACTCTTTTGAAACCATTAAAAATAACCCTTTCGAAACAATTGAAACCATTTCCTTCGAAAGCTTTAAAACATTAGACATCCTTCTTTACAACCTTTAAACCATGCCATTCAAAAACATTGGAAAAACCTTTCCTCTTAGACCTTTTGAAACCATTAGAAAACCTTCCTTCAAGACCATTTGAAATCATTAGGGAACCACCCCTTCGAAACCTGCATTTAAAACCCTTTCGAAAGCATTAAAACACTAAACCTTTTGAAAGCCTTTGGATTCAATTTAAAACATGTGGAAACCTTTTGAAACCATTCAAAAATTTAGCCCTTCGAAACCTTTTAAAACCGCTTCGGTCAAAACCATTTGGATTATGCCTTCAAGTAGAGCAAAAGGATCAAAAACCCATTAAAGTTGAAAGCATTCCTTTCAAAATCATTCCTAAGTAAAGAAGTGATGGTGTCAAAACCATCCATTCAAAAGCATTGAAGAAGTGGTCACGTTTAAAAAGAAAAGTAAAGCAACCCTTTCGAAACCAATCTGGGTCGAAAGGAAGAAAGCTGCAGCCAAAAGGTTTCGACTTAGTCAAAAGCAGTCATTTAAAAAAAAGCACAACCCAATCAAAACCATTTCTATAAATCCATTTGACCTAGTCGAAAGCTAACCAAGTCGAAAGCTACCTAATCGAAAGCAAGCAGGTGCATTTTCATTTAAAAGCAAAGTAGTGCTTCATCCCCTTCATAACCCCTGGTTTTGACCCAATACCGTCCGGCTACATCTGATTCAGTACGTACCAGTTAATTGATACCGTGCGTATTGGATTTGATAGAGTCGGAGGCGAAGGTAAGGAGGCGAAAGCCTAGTGCCGAAAGCATCGAAACAGAAAAAACCATGTAGATTAGTCTTTTTTAAACTATTTCTTTGTACCTAACCTGCCTTGTTTGTCAAGTTGTGACTGGTCGTAAGTTTCTCTTTTCTAAAAGTACTGGGGACTTTCCAGAATTAACAATTTGAATTTATTTACAAAAAGCCCCTTCTCTTTTCATAAACATATAAAACATTTAAGTCTCATACCTTAATTAATTTTATATACCAATTAAACACTTAGGAAAATTCTACAAAAATTCCAGAACATCACTATTAATATGTTTTATAACATATATTAATTTCAGACCCAAACCATTAATTATTTAACCGTAAATAATTTTTAATCCAAAATAACATTTCCTTCACTAGAAAATTCGTATAATATCCACATAAAATTTGAAAATTCTGAAAATCAAAATACATCTCTAAAATATCATTTCTGGTGTATATAAAAATTTGCAAGGCATTTGGATGTCATTTGATAGGGTTTTCACCTTAAAACATGTCATAAAATCTATATGAACAACCATAAATCATCAACAAGTATATATAATCATTCCATCATTCAAAAATATGGCAAACCATTGCAAATAAGTTCGGATTCAACTTAAAAACAAAATAAATAAGAAATTTGAGATGTAGTCATTATTCACCTTAGCTTTAGAAACTAAGGAGCTTGAGATTTGAATGGATTTGATTTATCTTCTCCCTTAGCTTTTCTTAATCTTCTTCCACTTTTCTTGTTAATGGTGGCCGGCCTCAAGTTTTGAAAATTTTGATAAATGAAAAATGAACGTGCATGGAAGTACATGGCCAAGGTTTAAGGGTATAAGAATGACCTCTTTCCTATTTTACCCCTCCTCTATTTCATTTTAACTCTTATTTTAATTCATTGGTTAAATGGCACGACTACCCCCTAATAAAAATCAAATCTCAATCCACTAATCAACACATTATTTTATTTTATTTAACTAATTAAATATCCTATATAATGTTACCAAAATATGGGGTGTTACAGAAGCCAAACAACGACGTCGACATCATGGTCTTCGAAGAGGTTGAGGCCGCATTACTTTATCTTTTGTTTTACAATGTCACTGATCCCATATCTTCAAAATGACTACCTCGGAACTAATGAGGTCAATTTTCTTATCGGTTATATGATGCGGAATTTTAATGACTTCGCCCCTATTGGCAATATGCCACTGTTATTGACTTTGGTAGTATATTATGTCGCACTCTTATTTCTTCGACCTTAATCTTTTAACCATTTCAGAGAGGGCAATGATGCCGCTTCGTATGACTTCAGCTCTAATGAAGCTGCAATTTTCTTTAGGGAAGTGATGTCAAAACTAATGACTTTGACCTTATTCAATTAAAGGTTTTTAATTATATAAACCAAGTTCACTCTCTTCGACTTTGATGCTATAAGAATTGTGAAGTGTATATCTTTGGCCTTATGGCCTTGTGTTTTTAAAGTTAAAAGCTTTAATTTAGTTTTATGTTAAAAAGGCGAAGAGGTCGCCGCGCTTTATTATTATTCAAGGTTTTTGGTTTTGGCCTTTTGGCCTATGTTTTAAGGAGTGATGATCCCATGGACTTCGAATTTCATTAATATGGATTTGTTAAAGCATATATATCATGGCATAATTATTTTATGATAAAATGAAGGGCTATAATTTTCCTTGTTTTAAATATGAATTCAAGGGTTAAATCATTTATGAAGAAAAGTGTTTTTAAGGAAATAATAAGGGTACTTAGCCTAGTATTTTATTAAAGAGATTATTGTTCTTATCACCTTTGGGTAAATTATGATAGGTTGAGTTGACTCAGAGATCAGAAAACAAGATGGTACTTGTGTAGGGTCACACGCTATACTTTAGCTATTAGCGTTTAGCTGAATAAGTCCAAAATTCCAGTGAGTGGGGCTTTTTTCATGGGTAAGACTAAAAGTATATGTACATATAGAAAGAAATACACACAGATGAGGTAGCTTATTAGTGAGCTCGCAAAACCATTAGGATCCCTTGACCATAGGAATAGTAAGTTTCAGACAGACCATCTAGATGTCTTATAATATCTGATTAGATAATTTGATATATCTGGTAGGCCCGAGTCAGCCATAGGATTATAATCAGCCTGAGAAAACTATGATGTTGGGATGGATAGTCCATTAGTTTAAAGATATTATTTATGATTACCCATGTTGCATGCATGCATATTATTATTTATACTATTTATTTTAACCAGTTTGGTTGCAGGACTTTGATTTGCAAAAGATATATTTTGAAGGATTTTAGTGAGAGGAAAACGCATTCCGCTCAGCGGTGTGGTCTCACTAGATATCAATTAACCGACATGGAATATTATTGTTCACACTATGCTTTTTTCTGACTCGAAGTTTAGGTTTTTCCCTTAAACTCTCGCATGCTCAAAATCAGATTTGAGCAGGTCGAGAGTAAGGAATTTTTAGGTTAAGTAGGTTTTGGTGAATAAAGTTTTCGGAGATGTGCAGTAGGCAAAGCTAGCAATGTAGGAGTCTATCTATTACTATTATCCGCTGTATTATGTCAATTGATGTATGAATATATTGACAGTAGATGTATCTATCTGTTTAGCAACTTTGATCAACCAATGGGGTATCTTCATATGTCGCTCTTAGATTATTTTGTAACAATTATAATTTATCTGAAATTGGGCAACGTTTGGGATTATGTACTGAATATGAAGTTATGACTATTAAATGAAATATGAAAGTTTCTTTTATTTCACATTCTTGTGCTTCTGATATTATGGATACCATTAACATGACCACATTTTTTCATCGGAAATTAATACTATAGATGACTGTACCATTTGTAGCATTTAGTTTTGGACCTCAAAGTGGGGGATGTTACAACTTGGTATCAAATTATAGGTTTATGTAAAACTAAAGAATTTTGAACTTTAAAAAGTGCTTTTAAAAACATAACTCAAATGAATCAGAGAATAAGATTAGGATATGGGATAACGCTATAGTAATGTACTTGTATTTGTTATGTATAAGTATACGCTTTATCTTTATTCTCCATCTCTCTTAGACCGTTCTTTCGTATCTTACTAAGGTTCGAATGAAGATTTAAGGAAGTAAGATATTGAGACAGGAAATGGAATAGTGAATCTTAGTTGAGGAAGCACCAGTACCAATGGGAATGTTAAGCCCAACACTAGAAGAAATTCGAATCGATGGATAGCTGCTTCTAATAGGTGCCTGAACACCACTGGTTGAAATGGGAGCAATGTATCAGTTCTTTGTCAATATGATACAAGCATGAGCTACTGCTGGATTAGTAAGTGTAATAGAGGAGGAAGATGAGTTGAATTGGGTTTTTGTAGTAAGGGAATTTGCAAATGTCTTTGAGCCTGTTGTAGTACTACTATCGAAACGAGCTATTGAGTTTCAAATAAATCTTGTACCTGAAGTTGAACCCGTATGTAGACCAGCTAGTAGAATGGCACCTATAGCGATGAAGGAGTTAAAGGTGCAGCTGGTAGACTTAGAAGGAAAAGTTTTATTAAACAAAGAAGTTTGCCTTGGGGAGCTGCCGTGGTATTTGTGAAGAAACCGGATGGGTCTTTGAGCTTATGCATCGACTATCGTAAGTTGAATAAGAAGACGATAAAGAATCAATATCCATTGTCGAGGATATATGACTTGTTTGATCAATTGAGTGGAGCCAAAGTATTTTCCCAATTGGATATGGCGACAGGGTTCAATCAATTAAGAGTAGCAGAGGACAATATTCCTTTGACGACATTTTGAACAAGATATGGTTCGTATGAGTTGTTAGTAATGTCATTCTTATTGACTAATGCACCTACTTTATTTGTGAATTTGATGAACCCGATCTTCCAAGAGCATTTGGATAGATTCATGTTGGTGTTGTAGATGACATTATGATATATTCTAGGAATGAGCCAGATCATGAAACTCATCATGGAATAGTATTGGAGATGTTGAGATAGCATCAACCAAACGTGAAGTTTTCGAAGTGTCATTTTTAGAAGAATGAAGTAAACTTCATTGGTCATGTAGTCTCAGAGAAAGGATTTTTAGTAGATCCAGCTAAAATAAAAGCTATAACAAATTGGAAGAGACCCGTAATGGTGACCGAGATAAAGTGTTTTCTTAGATTAGCTGGCTACTGCAGGAGATTCATTAAGGATTTCTCTCGTATAAAAGCAGTGATGACTAGATTAACAAGGAAGGATGTAAAATATGTTTGGACTGATAAATGTGAGGAGGCATTCTAGAAGTTGAAATATTTATTGACCAATGCGCCTGTATTAGTTGTTCTAGATGGGAATCAAGATTTGGTGTTGTATACAGATGCATATGGGATTGGATTAGGAGCTTTGTTAATGCAGAATGGTAAAGTGATTGCCTACTCTTCTTGAAAGCTCAAACAGCATGAAGTTAGATATCCAACTCATGACTTAGAGTTAGCTGCTGTAATATTTACTTTGAAGGTGCAGAGACATTACCTTTTGGGAGAACGATTCGAGTTGTATACGAATCACAAGTTGCTAAGATATTTATTCTCTCAGAAGGAGTTGAATATGAGACAGCAGAGATGGTTAGAGTTTTTAGTTGTTTATGATTTTGGAATTTAGTACACATAGGGGAACGGAAAAAAAGTTGCAGATGCACTTAGCAGGAACTTCAGAATGTAGTGTTAACTATGTTGGCCAAATGAAAAGACTTGGATGCATTGACTACTTGTAGTGTGCAATTAAGATCGATTGTCAGTTCTAGTCAGAGTACCACAATATTATATTGTTTAGAAGTTCGACCAGTATTGATCGACATAATTTCTTCTAAGCTAAAAGATGATCCATTGCTAGCTGAAAGAATTAGAAGATTGTAAGGTGGAACTGAGATTGATAATTTGAAGGTATCTTGACAAGAATGGATAGTTGAGAAATAAAGGATGACTGTGTGTTTCAGATGTTGGTGACCTAAGGAAAGAAGTTCTTAAGGAGTGTCATCGATCGAAGTTTACTATTTACCCTAGAGGAACTAAGATGTTTCAAGACATGAAGAGAAGTTCCATCTGGGAAGGTATGAAAAGAGATGTTGGCTTATGTGTAAAGCAGTGTGCAAACTGCCAGCAAGTGAAAACCAAGCATTAGAAGCCAAGAGGATTGCTTTAGCCTTTAGAGATACCAGTTTGGAAATAGGATTTGATATTCATGGATTTTATTGATGGGTTGCCAAGGTCGAATAAAGGAAATGAAAGTATTTGGGTTGTAGTGGATATACTAACCAAAAGTGCTCATTTCATTCCTGTTAAATCGACAAGGACAGCACGTGTTTTGGCAAAATTATTTATGAAAAATATCATTAGACTACATGGAAGTTCCTAGTAGCATAGTCGGTGATAGAGATGCCTTATTCACTAACAAATTCTGAAAGAGTCTATAAGAGGTTTTAGGTACCAAGCTCAAGATGAGTACCGCTTACCATCCATGGACTGATGGGCAAATGGAAAGAGTTAACAAAGTCTTGGGCCATCTACACTTACTCAGGGAAATTGTGTGTTGGATTTCGGAGGATCATGGGAAGACCATCTTCACTTAGTCCAGTTCTCGTATAACAATAGTTATCAGACTAGTATAGGCATGGCACCTTTTGAAACTTTATACGAAAGGCTGTGTAAATCACCTGTATGTTGGTTAGAGAGCGGAGAAAGATTAATTCTTGGTTCGGATATGGTAAGAGAAGCCATAGAAAAGATTGAGTTTATTCAAACTAGAATGAAGGAAGCTCGGTCTAGACAGAAGTATTATGCAGATAAAAGACGGAAAGACTTAGAGTTCTCAATTGGAGACCATCTTTTCGTCAAAGTGTCACCGATGAAAGGTGTAGTTAGATTTGGGAATTCTGGGAAATTGGCACCTAAGTTTGTTGGACCATTTCCTGTTATAGAAAAGGTCTGAAGACTCGCCTATAGGATAGAGTTACCAAGCAGTTTAGTAGGGTCCATAATGTTTTCCATATTTCTCATATAAGGAAGTGTGTTCGAGATCCAAAAACTACTACTACTCCAACTTCTTAGAAGATTTGGTAGTGGAGCCGGACTTGACCATTGTTAGGCAACCAGTTCGTATTATGACAAGGGATGAGAAGAAGCTAAGGAACAAGACAGTCAGACTAGTAAAAGTCTAGTAGAGTGATGACGAGGGAGACTGCACTTGAGAAACGGAGAGCAGGATTAAGGACACTTATCCCGAACTGTTTGATGATATGTTTTACATCTATGCTTTTATGTTTGATGTGTGTACCTTATCGTAATTTCGAGGATGAAATTCTTTAAGGAGGGGAGTCCATGACAACCTTGATTTTGATTAACTTTATTTAGGAAATTGAATTAGATAAATAAAATAAAATAAATTATAATGGTAAGAAGATTGAGATTTGGCAATTAAAATGGGTCGAGCCTCAACTAAGGAACTAATGGAATTAGTTAAAACATTAATAAGCAAGAGGAATGCATGCAAGGGGCAAAACAGGAAAAGGATTTAATTTCCTAATACTCACCCTTCCATCCTCTTATCTCATTATCACTTCATTCAAAGAAAATGAAAATAGACCAAGGTCGGCCATTAACAAGGGTTTCAAAGGGAAGATAAGCTTGGAAAACAAGATCAAAGCTAGAGGAATCAAATCTAAATACAAATCTCAACCTTCTTAATCCATTCAAGGTGAATAATAGTTATGCATCCCATTCTTATGTGGTATATTCGATTTCAAGGATAAATCCATTTCTTTTACTTATGATATTCCATGTTATGATAGCTCGAGTGATATATGTTTTTTGGTGAATACTTGTATTTATTTATGAAATTATATAATAGGTTTAAGAATGAAAACTTATCATATGATACCCAAATGACTTATAATATTGATATGATGTCAGAAATGTTATTTTAGAAGTGTGTCTTTAATTTCATAATTTTCCAAGCAAATATGAAATTTCTATGAATTTTCTAAGAGTAGAAAATGGGCTATTTCGATTATTAATTATTAAAGATAATTAAACAAAGTTTTCAACCTTGAAATTTTTACATGAGGAAGAATATGATTAAATTGATTTCTTGTGATTTTGGGGATTTTTTCCAAGTGTTTATGATTTACTATGAATTATTTAAGCTAGAAAGGCTTAATTGGTTATTAAAATATTAATATAAATTATATGAGTTGCTAAGTATTTTGGAAATGACAACCCGCACTTTGGAAATTTTCTGAAAATGATTTTGGTAAATAATATGTTATCCAATAGTACTTGACAAATAATTGGCTATTTACGACTCTACCACTCCGAAAGTCATGATGCCACATTTATCACTCCGCCTGCATGGCCTTCGACATTGCCCAGGAATAGTGCATATGGTATCACTTTGGTCGATATGGAATGTATTGGCTTGGTCGTAGATGGAAGCCAAACAACGATGTCGACATCATGGTCTTCGAAGAGGTTGAGGCTGCATTACTTAATCTTTTATTATACAACGTCACCGGCCCTATATTTCAAAATGACTACTTCAGCAGTAATGAGATCACTTTTTTGTTGGCTATATAATAATGCATTTTAATGACTTCGACCCCATAGGCATAATACCACTATTATTGACTTCGGCGGTATATGATGCCACGCTCTTATTTCTTCGACCTTAATCTTTTTAACTGTTTCAAAGAGGACAGTGATGCCGCTACTTATGACTTTGGTTCTAATGAAGCTGCAATTTTCTTTAAGGCGATGATGCCGAAACTAATGACTTCGACCATATTATTTTAATGATTTTAAATTATATAAACCAAGTATACTCTCTTCGACATGCTATAAGAAGTCCGAACTGTGTATCTTCGGCCTTATGCTTCTGGCCTTGTGTTTTAAAAGTTAAAAGTTTTAACTTAGTTTTATGTTAAATAGGGCAAAGATGCTAATGGTAAAGAGGTCTCCAAGCTTTATTATTATTCAAGGCTTTTGGTTTTGGCCTTATGGCCTATGTTTTAAGGGGTGAAGACCCCATGGACTTTGCAACTTCACTAATATGGATTTGTTAAAGCATATATACCATGGCATAATTATTTTAAGACAAAATGAAGGGCTATAATTTTTCTTGTTTTAAATATGATTTTATGGGTAAATCATTTATGAAGAAAAGTGTTTTCAAGGAAATAATAAGGGTACTTAGCCTAGTATTTTATTAAAGAGATTATTGTTCTTATCACCTTTGGGTAAATTGTGATAGAATGAATTGTTTCAAAGATTACAAAAACAGATGGGACTGATGTGGGGTCGCGTCCTATACTTTAGCTTGTATCCTCTAAGCTAATAGAAGCCAAAATTCCAGTGCTTAAGGCTTTGTCATAGGTAAGACTAAAAGTAGATGTACACATGGAAAGGAATACACACAAATGAGATAGGTTATTGGTGAGCCCACAAAACCATTAGAATCAGTTGACCCTAGGAATCATAAATTTCGGACAGACCATCCAGTTGTCTTCTAACAGTAGATGGCATTGATGACTGTCATCGACGCTGATGACATTGATGATGATTGTCATCGACGTTGATGACTGTCATTGACGTTGATGACATTAACGACTATCATCGACGTTTATGATATTGATGATGACTGTCATCAATGTTGATGACATTGATGATGACTGTCATCGACGTTGATGACATTAAACACTGTCGTCGACATTGATGACATTGATTCACCATTGATGACATTGATGACTATCATTAACGTTGATGACATTGATGACTGCCATTAACGTAAATGACATTGATGACTGTCATTGACGTTGATGACATTGATTCACCATTGATGACATTGATGAGTGTCATCAATGTTAATGACATTGATAACTGCCATCAATGTAAATGACATTGATGACGGTCATCGACGTTGATGACATTGACTCGAAATTGATAACATTGATGACTGTCATCGGTGTGGATGACATTGATGATGACTATCATCGACACTGATGCCATTTCTGTAATTAACTGGAAAACTGAATTATTTCCTTTAAAGATAATACTTTCCACCCACTTCTATTCTTTGTCAAATTTCTATTGGTTAATAACTTTCTTTACCATTTTGTTTTGATAAAAATGTAATAGTTCATATTTTATCATTCTCGAGTTATTTGGAAACCCTTCGTTATTTATTATTATTTTAATATAATTATTAAGATTTTCTAGCCTAATAAATTCAAATAAATCAGGAAAAATCCCCAAAATTCATCAAAAATGAGAAATACCATATTCTTTATCTTATAAAAAATTTTAGGACCAAAATCATTATTTAATTATTTCTAATAAGTAGAACCACAAATAAATGCCCTTTCTTTGTTAGTAAATTCATAAAATATTCCTATTAATTCAAAAAATTATGAAATTAAAAACCCATCTCCAAAATAATCTTTTACACATTATAGAAAGTCAAAGCATTTAGAAATTAAAAACTAAGGTTTTGCCTTTAAAACCTAATGTAATAATTCGATAAAAATTTCAATATATCATCATTAAATCAAACAATGGTAAAGTCAACCATATCATGACATATTATCATCAACCAATTTGAAATCAATCAAAAATTTGAAAATCAAACACATAAAGATGAGATGATACTATTATTCACCTTGATTTGATAAAAGGAGTTGAGATTTGAGTTGTTGATTTGATTCCCCTTAGCTTTAACTTGATTTCCTAAATTTTATCCTCTTAAATCCCTTAGAAATGGTCGACCTCTACTTTGTTTATATTTGTGTGAATGAAATATGAATGAGAATATGAGGGTGGAAGGGTTTAAGTTTAGGAAATGAGGCATATTCCTATTTTGCCCCTCTCATAATTCCTCCTTATTTATAAGTTAAAACAATCTTATTTGTTACTTAGTTAAGGCCTAACCAAATTAATTATCAAATCCCATCTCCTTATCACACCACATAATTATTCTATTATATTTAATTAAATCTACCAAATAATGTTAAACAAAAATCAGGAGTGTTACAGACACCCCTCCTTAATGAATTTTGTTCTCAAAATTTAGTAAGGATCACAATAAGAATATCAACCATGCAAACATCTGTAGCAATACACAATAATGATACTAGCCTATCTGACTAGCAAAAAGTCTATATGAAAAATATAGAACATACCATCAAAACAACTCAGGATAAGTATCTCTAATCTTGTCCTCTGTCTCCCAAGTGCATTCTTTCTCATTATCACTGCACTGGACTTTCACCAATTTGACTGTCTTGTTTCTTAATCTCTTCTCATCTCCAGTCACAACATGAACTGGTTGTCTAACAATAGTCATATCCGGTTCCACCACTAAATCTTCCAATGTAGTCAGAGTAATAGTAGTTTCTTGATCATGTACACACTTCCTAAGATGAGAAACATGAAAAACGTTATGGACTCCTGCCAAACTGCTTGGTAGCTCTATCCGATAAGCGAGTTTCTCAATCCTCTCTATGATAGAAAATGGGCCTATAGATCTTGGTGCCAATTTTCCCATCTTTCCAAACCGTACCACACCCTTCATCATGATACTTTAACAAAAACATGGTCTCCAACTGAGAACTCTAAATCCTTACGCTCTTATTTGCGTAACATTTATGCCTAGATTGTGCTTCCTTCATTCTTGTTCGGATCAACTCAATCTTTTCTGTGGCTTCTCTTACCATATTTGGACCAAGAACCAATTTGTCTCCAGTTTCCATCTAACATGCTAGTGATTTGCACAGTTTTCCATATAGAATTTTGAAAGGTACCGTTCCTATATTAGGTTGATAACTATTATTATAGGAAAACTCGACTAAGTGCCAATGGTCTTCCCATGACCCTCCAAAGTCTAGTACACAAGCCTTAACAAATTTTCAATAATTTTTTAAGTCTTTCTATTTGCCCATCCGTTTGTGGATGGAAAGCGACTTTCAGTTTGTTACCTAACACTTCTTGTAGACTCTTTCAGAATTCACTAGTGAATAAAGTGTCTCTGTCACTAACTATACTACTAGGAATCTCATGCAGTCCAAGAATATCCTTCATAAATAACTTAGCCAATACTGGTGTTGTCCTTGTCGACTTAACGGGAATGAAATGTGCACTCTTGGTCGGTCTATCTACAATAACCCAAACACTCTCATTTCTCCTATTCAACCTTAGGAACCTGTTAATAAAATCCATGGATATAGAATCCCATTTCCAAAGTGGCACTTCTAAAGGTTGAAGCGGTCCACTTAGCTTCTGATGCTCGGCTTTTACTTTGCTGGCAAATCAAACACTGCTCTACCCATAAGCCTACATCCCTTTTCATCCCTTCCAGAAGAAACTTCTTTTTATGTCTTGATACATCTTAGTTCCTCCTAGATAAATAGTAAACTTCGATCAATGGCACTCACCGAGAACTTCCCTCCTTAGGTTACAAACATCTGGAATACACAATCGTCCCTTCTTCCTCAACCATCCATTCTGATCAAGACTAAAACCTTTTAAATCATCAATCTGAGTTCCTTCTTTAAGCCTTCTAATTTGTTCATCTAGTAATGGATTCTCTTTTTGCTTAGAAGCAATCGTTTCGATCATTACAGGTCGAATTTCCAAACATGATAACATTGATGTGTTTTGACTAGAACTAGCCATCGACCTTAACCTTACACCACAAGTGGTCAATGCATTTAAATCTCTTCATTTTGCTAACATAGCTAACACCACACTCTAACGTTTTCTACTAAGTGCATTTGCACTTTGTTTCCTTTCCCTATCGTATACTCACTCTCAAAACCATAAGCTACCAAAAACTCTAACCATCTTTGATGTCTCATATTCAACTTCTTCTGAGAGAATAAATATTTCAAAGACTTATGATCCATAAATAACTCGAATCGTTCTCCTAAAAGATAGTATCTCCATACTTTCGAAGCAAAGAACACCGCTGCCAACTCTAAATCATGAGTTGGATATCAAACTTCATGTGGTCGAAGCTGCTAAGAAGCATAGGCAATCACTTTACATTTTTGCATTAACATAGCTCCTAACCCTGCCCTACATGCATCCGTATACACCAATAAATCTTGATTCCCATCTAAAACAACTAATACGGGTGCATTGGTCAACAAATGTTTTAGCTTTAAGAATGCTTCTTCACATTTATCAATCCAAATATACTTTACGCCCTTCCTTGTCAGTTTAGTCATAGGTGTCGCTATACGAGAGAAGTCGTTAATGAATATCCGATAATCGCCAGTAACCCTAGAAAACTTCTTATCTCGGTCACTGTCTTAGATCTTTTCCAGTTATTAACAGTATCAATCTTAGATGGATCTGCGGATAACCCATTCTCTGAAACTACATGACCAAGGAACTTCTCTTCTTTCTTTCAAAAATAAAATTTTGAAAATTCACCTTTAGTTGATGTTTTCTTAACGTCTCTAGAACTATTCTAAGATGAATCCAATGGTATCTTTCATTCTTAGAATATATCAGAATGTCATCTATATACACTAACATGAATCTGTCCAAATGCTCTCGAAAGATTCGGTTCATGAAATCTGCAAAGTAAGCAGGCGCACTGCTTAGTCCAAAGTGCATGACCAACCTTCACAAAAACCATATCTTGTTTGAAACGTCGTTAATGGAATACTGTCCTCCGCCACTCTCAATTGATGGAACCCCTGTTGCCAAATCCAATTGGAAACTACCTTGGCTCCACTCAACTAATCAAACAATTCATCTATTCTCAGCAAAGGATACTTATTCTTTATCGTCTTCTCATTCAACTTACTATAATCAATACACGTCCTCAACAACCCGTCCGGTTTCTTCACGAATACCACGGCCATTCCACAAGGCGAACTGCTTGGTCTAATAAAATTCTTTCCTTCTAACTTCACCAATTGCATCTTTAACTCTTTTATCTCAGTGGGTGTCATTTTGCTTGGCGGTCTACTCACGGGTTCAGCTCTAGGTACAAGATCTATGCGAAACTCAATAGCTTGTTTTGGCGGTAGTCCTGTAACAAGCTCAAAAACATTTGCATACTCTCTTATAATAAAACCCGATTCACTAAAACCTCCGCTTCTATTGCACCCAATAAAGCACAAACATCTAGACTCAAATTTTCTACCGAGTATATAATTCAATCACGGCTATTAGAGTGTCTTGGTGATGTCTTCCTATCATGGAAAAATATCCTAGCGTCGTATTTTGCCTAACCAATCCATACCGAGAATAATTCCAAAACCCATAAAGTCAAACACATACAAATCGCATGTAAATGCATAACCTAAAAGCTTAAATTTTAATTGGTCGCATCTCATTCCAAGAATTAAATAACCTCATATTGGATTTTCAACCCTTAAGGAAGTAATAAGGTATGATGGATCTAGCTTTGACTTGTCCACCAAACATTGTGAGACAAAAGAATGGAATGCGCCAGTATCAAATAATAATTCAACGGGAATACCATGAATGGAAAGCGTACCTTCCATCATAGACTTTCTTTTCTCTTCTGCAGTTGGTCTAGAAAATGACGGTTCTAGAGCAAAAACTTTTCCTTTTTCAGCCTTGGTGGATGTTGGACATTCATTCTTATAATGCCCTATCCGATTGCAGTTATAGCACTTTATGTTCTTCTTTCATGTAGCCTTCTTACCATTACCAGAGCGACATTCGTTTGTAGAGTGCCCTTTCTTATTGTAATTATAGCAAACAACATCTGCCTCCTTTTTCTTGGCATACCCACTGTTCTAAGCTCCCTTCTTTTTGAAGAACTTCTTCTTCTTACCTTGAGAACTTTGGGTACCAACTTATTTCTCCTTCCCAAAAGTCAAAAGAATCTCCTCATTCCTTATCTCCATTTCCACCTCTACATAACTCGGATCTTAGAGGTGTGGCATTGTTCTCTAGCAATCTTCGGCTTCAAAACTCGAATAAACTTCGCATTCCTCTTAATCACAGTTTCTATGGTAGGTTACCCATACCTAGACAACTCATCAAACTACTGGCATATTCCAACATCGACGTTTCTTCTTGTTCCAACTGCATAAGCTTCCTAAGGTTGACTTAGCTACTTCAGATAAGAACCTCTCAGCAAACCTTCTCCTAACCACAGTCCAAGTCAGTTCCGCTTCGAGCACACTAATTGTTACCTTATTCCACCAATACAATATGGCTCCTTGCAACTGTCTCGAAGCCAATCTTCTTTTTTTTCATCATTCTAGTCTAGATCGGCAAAACTTCTCACACAATGCGATAACCAATTCTCCACTTTAACAACATCTTATGTTCCTAAAAATGGCTTTCCTCCAATACAAGCACAATCAAGGTTCAACTTGCCCTAGTTATTGCTAACTGGCAATACGGGACTAGCTCTTCCCGCATTAGTAACATTCCCTCTAGCTAAACTAGCTGCTGATCCCGCTTGCATCATGTTAACAAAGAACTGGTACATAGTCACTATATCCATTGTCGGGGTTCCAGCACTAACGTCGGCATTTGCATTTGGATTAGCATTTGCTTGTCGATCCAGGTTCCTTCTAGTATTGGGCCGAGCATTTTCATTAGTTGTGGTGCTCCTTCTACCTATGTTAACTCTTCCATTTCTTTCTTCCATATCTTACTTTCTTTAAATCTGCATACAGATCTTTGTAAGGTATAGAAGAATGGTCTAAGAAAGAGGGAAGAATAAAGATAGGATACATACTTATATATATAACAAATACAAGTATCTTACTATAGTGTTATCTGATACCCCAATCTTATTCTCTGATATATTAGGATAATGTTTTCAAACATTTTAATCTTTTAAAATTTTCATATAACCTTGCTCTGATACCAAGTTGTAACATCCCCCATTTTGAAGCCTGAAAATAAGCACTTCTAATGCTGCAGCCATCAGTAATATTATTCTCCGATGACAAAATACAGTTATGTTAATCATATCAATAGCATCAGAAGCACATGAATACAAAAAAATATAAAACATTTTTCATTGATCAAACTTTCATTACATTTCAGAAATAAGATTTTCGCATTCATTACATAATCCTATTCGTTGCCCGCGTTCAGAGAAAATATAATAATTACAAAATACTCCAAGAGTGACATATGAAGATGCCCCCTTGGTCGTTCAAAGTCTAATACTTGACTGTTATAAATTATGTCATTACAACCATTCAAACATAGCATAAGCTTTAAACCAACACAGTGGAAATAAAGATTCTTAATATTAGATAGCTTGCCTCCTGCACGTCTCCAGAAGCTTATTCGTCTAACCTAGAAATCTCTACTCTCAACCTACTCAAATGAGTACCCAAGAGTTTAGAGGGGAAAACAAAAATTTTAGGTCAGACAAAAAGTCTGGTGTGAATAATAATATACCATCTCGAACCTAAACTGGTACCCAGTGAGACCATACCGTAGAGCAAAATGGGTTTTCCCTCACTAGTACCTTACCAAAATATGTCAGTCATAATCATGCACCTGCAACCACAATGGTTAGAACATAACATAATATGATCATGTGCTTACATGCAACCTGGATAAGTCTGACTAGTCTATCATCCTAGGCTTATTTACGCCCAAAGTTTAACCTTCCTAATGATAGACTATTTGTCACCAATCATAGTTTTCCAAGGGTCATCATGAACCTAATGTTTTTGCAGCCCAACCAATAACCTATTGGGCTGACTCGGGCCAAAACACAACTAGATGTCCACAAATCTCCGAATACGGTTAGGAATAAAACAACTTAAATAATCTGGTGAGCATATAGAGCTACGAGTTCCTATCTGTGTGTAAACATCATTTCGTCTTACTACTACCAAGCCCTATGCATTGGAATCGTGGACCTTTCCCAATCGAGGGCTCACGACTGAGGCATAGGGCGCGACCCTACACCAATCATACCTACAATATTGGTTGGTTTTAAATTCATGAGTCGGGTCCTTTGATCAGTTACGGGCATCCTAAGACAATTGGTCTGTCTAATTCCTAGATGCAATTCTACTCACTCTGGAGTTTAGTCTGACCATACTCACTACTGAGACAACCTAACTGGTAATTCTAACCCCAAAATCCCAAGATGCAGTATCGGGTCATGAAATGTGAGTATGATAATGATAAAATATGTAACTTTAACCGATCAATTGATAATAACAAAGTATAGCATCATTCAGTAAACTATGTTCAATAAATAGTCACATGCATAATAAAATTACTTAAAGTTTCATTAATAAAGAGTTTCATCGATAAAGGATTTCATCCATAAAGAGTTCGATCGATAAAGGGTTTCGTCAATAAAGATTTTCATTGATAAAGAGTTTCATCGATAAAGAGTTTCTTCGTTAACTGTCATCGACATTGATGACATTGATGACTGTAATCGACATTGATGAAATTAATGACTGTCATCGACGTTGATGATGTCGATTGACATCGACATTGATGATTGTCATAGACATTGATGACATTGCTGACTATCATCGACGTTGATGACATTGACTATCATCGATGTTGATGACATTGATTGTCATTGACGTTGATGACATTGATTGTCATTGACGTTGATGACATTGATGACTATCATCGACGTTGATGACATTGACGGCTGTCATCGGCATTGATGACATTGAAGATTGTCATCGAGTTTCATCGATAAAGAGTTTCATCTTTAATTGTCGTCGATGTTGATAACATTGATGAATGTCATCGACATTGATGACTGTCAACGACGTTGATGGCAATGATGATTGTCATCGACATTTATGATTATTATCGACGTTGATGACATTAATGACATTAACGACTGTCATCGACGTTGTTGACATTGATCACATTGATGATGACTGTCATCAATGTTGATGACATTGATGACTGTCATCAATGTTGATGACATTGATGACTGTCATCGACATTGATGAAATTGATGATAACTATCATCGACATTGATGACATTGATGATTGTCATCGACGTTGATGACATTGACTGTCATCGATTTGGTGACATTGAGGACTGTCATCGATGTTGACGACATTGATTATGACTGTAATCGACATTGATGGCATTTATATAATTAACTAGAAAAATGAATTATTTCCTTTTAAAGATATACTTTCCACCCACTCTATTCTTTGTCAAATTTCTATTGGTTAAAAACTATCTTTACCATTCTCTTTTCAAAAAAACTACAACGGCTCAAAATTTATCATTATCAAGTTATTTGCAAACCCTTCGTTATTTATTATTATTTTAAAATAATTATTAAGCTTTTCTAGCCTAATAAATTCAAAATAAATCTAACACACTTAGGAAAATCCCAAAAATTCACCAAAAATCAGAAATACCATATTCTTTAACATATAAAAATTTTGGGATCAAAATCAGTATTTACTTATTTTTAATATTAAAATCCCAAACAAATATCCTTTCTTCCTTAGGAAATTCATAAAATATTCCTATTAACTGAAAAAATTATGAAATTAAAACTCATCTACAAAATAATGTTTTACACAACACCTTAGAAAATCAAAGCATTTGTGGATCGAAAACTAGGGTTTTGCCTTTAAAATCTAACATAAAAATTTCATAAAAATTCCAATAAATCATCATTCAATCAAATAATGGTAAAATCAACCAAATCATGACATATTATCATCAACCAATTCAGAATCAATCAAAAATCAAACATATAAAGATGAGGAAGATACTATTGTTTACCTTGATTTGATAAAGAGAGTTGAGATTTAAGTTGTTGATTTGATTTCCCTTAGCTTTAACTTGATTTCCTAGCTTTAATCCTTTTAAATCCCCTGGCAATGATTGGCCACTACTTTGTTTGCATTTGTGTGAATGAAAAATGAATGTGAATATGAGGGTGGAAGGGATTAAGTTTAGGAAATGTGGCTTATTCCTATTTTGCCCCTCTCATAATTCCTCCTTCTGATTAATAAGTTAAAACAATCTTATTTGTTGATTAGTTAAGCCTAACCCAATTAATTACCAAATTTTATCTCTTTATCATACCTCATAATTATTCTACTATATTTAATTAAATCTTCCGAATAATGTTAACAAAAACCAAAGGTGTTACAGACTTATTTGTCATAGCACATTAGAGTGCGGAGCACAAGTTGTCTTCGCCACTAAGGCCAATGGCTCTTCAAGTCTATGTGTTAACTATCGGGAGCTTGACAAGTTGATTAAGAAGAATAAGTATCCCTTACGTAGGGTATATGACTAGTTTGATCAACATATCGGGGCTAGAGTCTTTTTCTAACTTGAAACTGCCATGAGATTCCATCAATTAAGAGTAGCTAAGGATAGCAAGGAGAAGATTGCTTTTCACACTCTATATGGACTATATGAATGGAAGGTAATGTCTTTTAGACTGACTAAAATCACTGCATATTTCACGGATTTGATGGTTAGGCTCTTTAGGAGCCATTTGAATAAGTTCGTCATAGTGTTTGTTGATGATATTCTAGAATTCTCAAAAAGTGAAGGTGAGCATGAAAATCACTTAAGGTACTAGAGACCTTAAGAGAACATCAGCTAAATGCCAAATTCTCAAAGTGTCATTTTTGGAGAATGGAAGTAAGGTTTCTTGGTCACATTTTCTTCAAGAAAGGGTTAGCTGTTGATCCTACAAAGGTAGAAGTTATTTAAGACTAGAAAATTCCATGGAATGCTAAGGAAGTTAGTAGTTTTCTTGGGTTAGCAGATTACTATAGGAAGTTTATCAAGGCCTTTGAAAAGATAGCAGTCCCATCGGCTCTTCTAACTAAGAAAAATTTAGTCCTTACATGGGAAAAGAAATGCACGGAAGCCTTCGAAAAGTTGAAGGAGCTATTGACTAGTGCACCAATACTAACTATTCCGGATGGTTCAAAGCCTTTCACCATTTACACCGACGCATGCGGTATGGGGTTAAGAGCTATTCTTATGCAAGAAGGCAAGGTGATGGCCTATAAAGAAAGGAAGTTGAAGAATCATGAGAAGAGGTATCTCACTCATGACTTTGAGTTAGCGGCTTTCGTATTCACATTGAAGATGTGGAGGCACTATTTTTTGGGGAAAATGTTTGAATTATTCACCAACCAAAAATCCCTTAAATACCTATTCTCCCAAAAATATTTGAACTTTAAAAGGTAGAGGTGGATGCAGTATATAGGATCATATGACTTTGAGATTTAATATACCTTCGGAAATGGGAATGTTGTTGACGATGCCCTTAGCCGGAGGCATGCTACTCTTAGTGCTATAAATGAGTGGAGGCAGTTAGAGTTCCTCTAGAATTTCAATTTCCACCCACGATCAGAATACACTCCAAGTTATTTAGCATCCATGGAAGTAAGACTAACATTGATGGACTACATCAGTCAAGAACAGAAAAGAGATGCGACAATAGTCGATGTTTTGGACAATTTGGGTAAGGGAGAGCATTTTCCTCACATCCATAGGTATTCAATCGATGAAAGAGGATGGTTAAGGAGAGATGGACGAGTATGTGTTTCGGTAGTAGAGGATATTCTAGAGGAAGTACTGGCAGAGTGCCATCGCTCTAAAATAGCTATCTATCGTGGAGGGGATAAGATGTATAGCGTTATGTAGTGGATTTTCTATTGGTCGGGAAAAAAGAGGTGAGTAGGAGAATATGTCACTAAGTTTTTGATGCGTCAAATAATAAAGGCAGAATAAGGAAAGCCCAGAGGTTTGTTGTTACAATTAGAGGTACAAACTTGGAAATGGAAGCATATATCGATGGACTTTATAGATGGTTTGCCTAGAAGTCAACGAGGCAACGAAGCTATATGGATTATAATGGATAAACTCAGTAAAAGTGCCCAATTTAATCTAGTAAGAAGTAATATAGTAGCAGCATCACTAGTGCAAATTTATATAAAAGAAATGGTATGATTGTATTGAGTTATGGTTAGCATTGTCAATGATAGAGATCCCTTATTCGCTAGTGAACTTGGGAGGAGTTTGTAATCATCTTTAGGAATAATATTGAATCTTAGCACCGCTGACCACCCACAGACCAAAGGTCGGACAGAAAGGGTAAATAGGATTTTGGAGGTTTTGTTGAGAGCTAGCATCATGGATTTGGAGGACAATGGAAGCAGCATTTACCTTAGTAGATTACACATGCAATAGTAGTTACCAAGCTATGATTGGCATGACACCCTTTGAAGCCTTAAACGGGAGGCCATGCAAGTCACGTAATTATTGGTGGGAAACTACCAACAAAATTCAACTTGGACTAGATTTAATAAGTGAGACCTCGAAAAAGATAAAGGTGATTAGGCGATGAATAAAGGCCGCATGGGACCGTCTGAAGTCTATGCTGACATGCGAAGAAATAAACTGGATTTTTCAATTGAAGACATGATATTTGTTAAGGTTTCCCCTCTTAAGAAGGTTATGAGGTTTGGGACATCAAGGAAGTTGGCACCGAGATTTTTTAAGCCTTTCTCGATTTTGGAAAGGATGCGGAAACATGCATATCAAGTAGAGCTTTCAGATAAGTTAGCGGGAGTCCATGATGTTTTCCAAGTATCGCATTTGAGGAAATACCTATATGACACCGCCACTTTAGTAGAGCATGATTAGTTAGCATATTTAGATAAGGATCCGATAGCACACCTTGCTACCACACGCATAGTAGAGCATAGAGTTAGAAATCTTCGTAACACAGAAATTAGGTTGGTTCGAGTGCAATGAGGAAATAATCCAGTGGAAAGCAAATGGAAGACGGAAGAGAAGATGAAGGCTTCTCGTCTTGAGTTTTTCTCTGTTAAATTTTATCTTCCAAAATTTTAGTATTGTATAGGTTTTGATTGCATTGTGGTTGCTAGATTGGATGGTAGAAGATGGTTGCCACACCTTTTACTATTATTTTTGCACTCATATAGAATCTTTTGCATATTTAGGATGTTTGCATACACGCCTATTTATCACGAGCTTGCATTCACATTAGGGTTGAGCTCACCTATAGTATGTTGCATACATAATCACATTGCATTTTTGGATGAGTAGATGATTATGTAGATAACTTAGTTGTATAACACGGTTGTAGAATGCACATTCCATTATCTGTCCCTTAGGAATTTCAGGGACAAAATTCTTTTAAAGGGGAAGAATGTAACACTACATAAAACTTAATTAATTAATAATAATTGTAAAAAATGAGAATTTTGCAAATGTGAGAGTTTGATCAAGAAAGTTACACCATTGTTTGCGTGGTGATTTCTGATTAACTTTCATACACTGAGTTTTGCAATCAGAGTTCAAATGGAGAAGTTAGCGATGTTTGAAGGTTTTGAATTTAAAATAATACAAACGAATTTAAACTAATAAATTCAACATATACATATTAAAAGTAAATAAATTGTGTAATGTTAATAGTAAATTTAACGTAAAGAATTAACGTTAACAAACCGTTAAAGTTAACAATCAAAATGAGTAATAAATAAAACAGTTTAAGGAATCAAATCAATCAGGCCTAGATTCGAAGGCCTGTCGACCCCATCACCGGTATGTTTGACTGCTTGTGGTCAAACGCATAAGGAAGAGTGGTCGACCAGTTCTCTCATGGCGGTTAGAGTTTTGCTAGGCCTGAATGTCTCATATTTTATTATTTTAAATGAACTTTGATCGTACGGTCTAGATGCATTCTAACTACTATAAATAAGAGGCTAGCCCCCTCATTTTTATTTACAAAAATAACAACGCTATCGAAACCCTATCCATTCTCTTCCTCGTCCATAAGCTTTTTAGATTCAAGATTCAATTTTTAGGAAAGGAATCAATCAGATTAATAGTAATAAGTTTTAGATATATATATATACATATATATATATATATATATATATATATGTTTCGCTATTTCTATTCTTCCTTGATTTTTTGAATTTTGAATCGAATCTTTACACAATTGAATTGTTGTATATTGTTAAACCAAAAAGAAGATAAATGAAGGAGGAAATAGGCAAAGGTGTTGAATCAAAGCCAAAGGAATTCATAGAAAGCTATCTATGAATGAAAGTCTTTGTTTTTCTTTTATAGTGATTTGTGTAGTAAAAGTTTGGATTTGTTTTTTACCATGGGAAATTTTATTTACGAAAACCTTAAATTTAAAACCCCAAAATTCCCCCATAAAATGTCAATTCTTTGGTTAGTTGTAATCTCGATTGTTTTATATAGATATAGTAGAATTTAATTTATTAATTGCAATGTGAATACTTTATGTTTCATTCAACTTCCACTTTCAAATTTCTATTGTTTTGACGAAGGGTTCTAAAAGAAAATTCTAGAAAATAGTGTGCTGTGTGGATTTTCCTATTTGTAGTTTGCATCTCTTATTTCAATAATTTACGTAAATATAAATCCCTTTTCCACTTCAATCTTGTATATGTAAAAGTTGAATAGGAATAAAGGATTCAAATTGTAACGTTTCGTTTCCTTGAAATAGAGGCGTTGATTCTATTATGTTAATGTAAAATAAGATAGGTATTTTGATTCCTATATATATGCAAGTCTGTTTTGTTTAGCTAAGGATATTTTCTATTTTGTAAACTATTATATGAGACCGAGACTTATAGGAATATGGAAGTATTGACATTTTAACAACTTGTATAGGAAGCGAAAATCTTAGTATAGAAACAATTTTACGCACTCTTAGGAATATTTAATAAAAACTAGCTCGTCTAATATTTTTACATTAGGTATAAATATATTAAAAACATATATGTCACAAACATATGAATTATATTGGAAATATATAACGCTAATCCCTGTAGGGAGGAAGTTAAGGATAATTATGGTAATTAACACATAATTAAAGGAAAAATAAGGAGTTTCCCCTTATAGACTTAACGCATAAATGCAGGTGAGGTATATTATACATATGGTATATATGTATCCCAGTATATTTGGCAATACCAGGGAGCGAAAATATGACTAAGTTATAGGGATGCAAGGTCAGGTAAAAGCACACAGAAGCCTGCCCAGCTAATCAGGCCACCAGTAGTGTGGCTTTGGAACTAATGCGAGACATCACCTATAATAAGTACCTATGGTGGACATGAGGTCAGCCCCGATTCTGTAGAGTAAACCAGCCTAGCTAATTTAGATACCAGCACCTATGAATAGTCAGACTAATGTGAAACGTCATGGTTTGGGTAACAGGTCATAAGTCGGATTGTAATGCCCATAATAATAAATAACATTATTTAGGATATTTAATCAGGTAAATTAAATGAAATAATGTAAATGGTTAAAGGATTGAGATTTGAATAATAGAGGGTAGCGGTGCCTAATGAACTAAGGGGGAGATAAAATGAAATAGATAAGGGTAATAGGACAAGGGCAAAATAGGAATAAGTTATATTTTTATATCCTAAACCCTCATGCACTTTCATTTTACACGTTTATAAGCAAAACTAAATAAAAGAAGAGGTCGGCCACCATTAGAAGAATTAAGGAGAAGAGAAGCTAAAATCAAGAGGAAGGAAGCTTAATCAATCTAACTCAAGAGCAAATTTCAAACTCCTTAATCACAAGCTAAGGTGAATAATAAATTACATCTCATTTTTGATGTTTTCGGTTTTTAGATCAGATCCGAATATTTTTGCAAAGTATATTGCCATGTTCTGAATGTTAAATATATAATATATGCTTGTTGATGAATTATGTTTATTCATATAGATTTTGTGACAAGTTATGATTTGAAAAACCTATCAAATGATATTCAACTGACTTACAATTTTGATATATAGTTGGAAATATTATTTTAGAGATGGGTTTCAAGTCTCATAATTTTCTGAATTAATGTGGATTTATTATGAATTTTCTAGTAAAGAAAATGGTTAAATTGGGTTTAAATTAATTACGGCTATTGTATGTTAGTTTTGGGTTAGAAATTTATATATGTTAGAAAACATATTAAAAGTAATTTATGGGAATTTTTGGAGAATTTTCCTAAGTATTTTTATAAGTATATAAAATTATTTAAGGTATGGGACTTAAATGTTTTATATGTTTATAAAAGGAGAAGGGGCAACTTATAAATGTTTTAAAATGTTAATCTCTGAAATTCGGCAGTATATTTAGAAAAGATTTTGGCAAAGTATTGGAAACCAATCATGTCTTGACAAACAAAGCAAGTTAGTTAGAAAGAAATTAATTTATAAAGTTAAAAATCAGTTTTACAAGGTTTTGTTGTTTCGCCACTTTCGGCAGCTATCTTTCGACACTATACTTTCACCTCCATCCTAGTCAAAACCAATACACATGGTATCAAAGACTTGGTATGTGGTGGATTGGAGAGTTGAGAAAGGTGTAGAGTCGAAACGTGCCTTCGAAGGGATCCAGACCTTGTTTTGCTTTTAAAGGAAATGTGCTTGCTTTGCTTTCGAACGAGACAACTTTTGACTTGGTCAAGTGTTTTAAAGAAAAGAGATTTCGAAAGGGGTTGCTGCCTTTGTTTTAAGAATATGCTTTCAAAGGGGTCGAGACCCCGCTGCCGCATGTTTCCGTTCGAAGCAATGCCTTCGAAAGGGTTCTTTGGTTTTAAACCCTGAGCCGCTTCTCCAATGCTTTCGAAGGAGTTTGTTTTGACATCATCCACTTCTTTTACTTAGGAAATTGCTTTCGAAAGAGTTGCTTTTGACTTAGTTCTTTTAAGGAACTTTTGATATTTTAAAGGCTAAACCTAAAGGTTTTGAAAGGAATGATTTTAAAGGTTTCGAAACTATGTTCCACATATTTTTACTTTAACCCAATGCTTTCAAAAGGTATGTTTTAAGTAGATGACTTTAATGCTTTCGAAAGGTGATTAATGATGGTTTCGAAGGGGAGGTTTCCCAATATTTTCGAAAGGTATATGATAAAGGTTTCGAAGGGGTGACTCCCCAATGTTTTCGCAGGGTTTACCTTTAGTGTTTGAATGGAAGGTTTCCAATGTTTTCGAAATGCAAGTTTGAAGTGTTTTGAAAAGAGGATGTCTAAGGTTTTATAAAGCTTTCGAAAGGGACACTTTTAATGTTTTCGAAAGGTCTGTCGCAAATGGTTTCAAAAGGTATGTTTTGGCCTTACGGCCTAAGGTTTCAAAGTAAAGTAGCTAACCTGTTTTGAAAGGGGTACTATCAAAGGTTGCAAAAGGGGTACTTTCAAAGGTTTCGAAAGAGGTTGTTTAAAGCTTTTAAACAAAGTTTCGAATGTTTTCGTCAACAATGTTTTGAGTAAAGCATATATCATGGCAAAAAGATTTGAGTAAAGCAAATAGTATGTTTTCCTTGTTTAAGTATGATTTAAAGGGTTAAATCAATTTGAAAAGGTCTTCAAGGAAAATTTGAAGGGTAGTTAACCCTAAGTAAATGACTTAGATATTTGAATACCAGATGGGACCGGTGTAGGGTTGCGCATATAAATTAGCTATAGCCCCTAGCTAATTTAGTCCAAAATTCCAATGTGTAGGGCTTAGTCACAATCACAGGTAAGACTTAAATGATGTTACACACAGAAAGCAATATAAACAGAGGAGGAGGATAGGTTGTTAATGAGCCCGCAAAACCATTACGATCAGGTGACCTTGGGAGAAGTAAGTGTAACAACCCAATATTTTTGCAAATAATTTTAAATTATTTTAAATTAAATTTTATTTCAATATTTTATTTTTAAAACATTTTAGAAGTATAGTTATAATTTTCCAAAGTTAAGTGTATTTTGTTTACAATTTTTAATTCTAGTTTTAATATAATAAACTATTTTCTTTATTTACTTTTTATTTTTCCTAAGAATAATTGTTTATTTTCATTTTCACTTTATTTTTGTTTGTCTTTTATTTTTATTTACTGATTTTTATTTGTTTATATTGAATAAAAGAAAGTGGAAATTCAAAGAGACAAAAGCTTTAAAACTTGTGACTTTTCATTGTCTAGACTCTTCATTTCTTTGGCCTTTCATTTTCTCTATTGTAGTCGTGCATTCATTTTGTAGCACCTTTGATCGGACACACTTCTTCGATACCATTCTATTACTTTTGTGATTGATTGGGTGCACCCCTTGATTTGGGAGTGTGGCTCGAGGTGGGCGGTAGTGGCTGCTATGCGTTTCCACCAGCCCGGATGCGTAATTTGTATATCTACCTTGGTATTGCCTAGTTGTGCCGTGTCACCTGCCCTAGCGCGCCTTGTATGAGTTTCTATTTGTGTCGTAACTATGGAGTATCTTCTCATAGCCTCTCGAGGTATGCAGATACTGTATAGACCATTGGCACTATTACGTGTTAAGGGGAATATTGGGTCACTCCTTAATGCTATTTTAAAGTATGTTTATTTTATTATTTAGACATTATTATAATAGCGAATATTACTAAATAGTAAATAGTTTAACGGATCCTTAAAGAATGGGCGATCCCAAACATTCATTAAGTTACTTGTACCTTTTACTACAGTTCACTTGAGTTGGTTTACATTGTATAAGTATGTATGTCCTGACTCGAGTGTTTGTGTTTTATTTACGCTCGGGTCAGCCTGAGTATTCACAGCTTTGGACTTCACGTTCTGGAGCTTGGAATCACTAGAGATTCTGCTTATCTAGTTATATATCTATTTCAGTTTCAGTTGTTCTATTTCAGCTTTTGTATTAGTGGACTTCTATGTACTTGAGATTTCTACTGTACTTGTTTCAGAACTGTATTTGTTTTAGACTATGTATCTGTTTTTGAGACTTTGTATTGTAGTGGCTTCATGAACCACTATTTATTTTATTTTTCGCTGCGAGTTATTCTGATATTCTGTGTGTGTGATTCTGTGACTGGTTTTATTTGCTCCAAATTTTATTACAATCTGTTATTTTGCATTATTCAAGTCTGACATATGTGGATTATTGTCGATTTGAATGGTCCAAAATAGTGGGTCGTTAAATTTGGCATCAGAGCCAGGTTTTTAGGCAAACCTTAGCCTATGGAGCAAAAACTCATTAGAGATAGGGTAGAAATACCCTAGAATGAGTGAAATCAACCTTAGAATCATTTCTTTGCGAGAGAACGTATTTTCAAAGTATAAAATGATTTTTAAATGATTTTTCAAATTGTTTTTCAAAGATTATTTTGATATGAAATTTTCTTGTTTTAAAAGCAAATTTTCTAAACTTCCTTCTTTTCGTATCTACCTTGTTAGAAATTTCTTTAATTAGGATATTCATCCAACTGAATTTATCTTGTTTTATCTTATCTTATCTTATCTTTGTCTTCTCTGTACCTTTGTCCTAAAATTCATTCTTGATTTTTCAGGATGAATCATGGAAATGCCAGAGGTAGGGGTCATGATACTGCCCCAGCTCCTCAACCCGCTGCACCTGTTAGGTTTAATGTTCTCTGTAAGGAATTCTCTCAACTTGGTGGTACCAAGTTTACCGGTTCAGAGAGCATTATCGAAGCCCAACAATGGTTACGGAGTTTAGAGAGGATCTTTACCAATCTCGAGATTACTGATGCCCAAAAGCGTCAGTTAGCAGCTTGGCAACTGCAAGAGTCAGCCTTGGATTGGTGGGAGTCTATTACAGCTCACACTAACGAGGGTGATATTTCCTGGGAGCAGTTTAGCTATCCTCTGTGTTATCTTGAGTTTTGTCCCATTTCCTTTCTTTTGAATCTATCTTAAGTTTTGTTTTTGTATCTTCTTTCCAGGGAGGCTTTTGTGGCAAAATGGATGCCTGAAGCTGGGAAAACTCAGCTTTATCGTGAATTCATGGATCTCAAGTAGGGTACCATGTCCTTTTCTGAGTATGAGCGGAAGTTCGATGAACTTTCCAAGTTTGGTCCTGGCCTTATTGACACCCAGCTTAAGAAGAATGAGAAGTTTATAGCTGGAGCTCGCCCAGAGTTCTATGATCGTCTCATTTCTCATGTTCATGGCACTTTCACCGAGCTTATGGATATGGCTATTTGTTATGAGAACCCTACTTCCAAGGGTCCTGCTGTTGCTAGTGCTCCTGCATCTCAGTCTTCCTCTGCTAACTCTAAGAAGAGAAAGCCCAATTTCCACCAGTAGAAGAAGAATTGGCTCAAGAATCCGGGTTTGGGATCTTCATCTTCTCCTTCTCAAAGGAACCCTATCGACCTATCTACCATTACTGTTTCAAGTGTGATCAGAAGGGACACTATGCTAATAGTTGCCCTACTTCAGTTAGTGTTGTTGTTCCTCCACCTTAGGGTACCAGGAACAATCTCTGTCATGTCTGTCTGGAGCCTGGTCATTTCAAGAATGATTGTCCGTTGTATCAGAAGGGCAAGCCATTTGGTATTTTTGCTGTTACCTCTGCTTCTTCGCCTGCTGCACCTGTACCTGCTCCTGCTCCTAGTGATGATCAAGTTACTCTTCAGGGCACCTTTTCTTTATTTCATCATCATGTTTGTGTTTTATTTGATACTGGAGCTTCACATAATTTTATTTCTGTTGATTTGTGTGATAAGTTTGAGCATCTCCTTTCTCCTGAGTATGCTTCTGTTCCTTTATGTGTTTCAAATCCTATTGGGGGTCCCGCAAATCTTAATTGGATTTGTAAGTATGTGAAACTCTTTCATTCTGGTTATCGGTTTTCTGGAGATTTCTATGTTCTGGGTTTTGATGCTTTTGATTTATTGCTTGGAGATGATTGGTTAAGGAATCATGATGCCTGTATCTCTTGCAAATCCCGAATAGTGTCTCTTGTGGGAGATAAGGGTGATCCTTTGATTATTCAATGTCGCATGCCTAAGGATTTTGCTGGTAATTTTATCTATTCTCTGGATTCTTCTCCTGATGATCTTCAGTCGACTCATGTGGTCAAACTTTATCCCGATGTATTTGGTGAAGTCACTACTTTACCTCCTAAGCGGGATATCGATTTCCGTATTGATCTTATTCCTGGTGCTCGACCTGTAGTTCTTCCTCCTAGAAGAATGGCACCCCGCGAGAAGGTTGAGTTAAGGAAGCAAATTGAGGACTTGTTCTGCAAGGGTTTGATCAGACCTAGCTATTCAGAATGGGGAGCAGTGGTGGTTTTCGTCACTAAGTCCGATGGTTCTCTCCGGATGTGTGTGGATTATAAGGAGCTGAACAAGCTCACTATGAAAAACAGATATCCAATGCCTCGCATCAATGATATGTTTGATCAGCTTTGTGGTACCACTGTTTTCTCTCAGCTTGATCTTGCCACAGGTTTCCACCAGCTCGGAGTTGCTGAGGAAAGTATTCTCAAAACTGTTTTCCGTACCGAGAATGGATTTTTTGAATGGTTAGCCATGCCTTTTGGTTTGACTAATGCTCCTGCTTTCTTTGTTGATTTGATGAATCATGTTTTTCGTGATGTGCTTAATAATTTTTTTCTAGTCTTTGTTGATGATATCCTTGTTTTCTCTAAGTCCAAGAAAGAGCATGAGTCACATTTGAAATCTGTTCTTGAAACTCTTAGAAATCATCAGTTGAAGGCTAAATTTTCTAAATGCCATTTCTAAAAGGATGAAGTCCGATTCCTCGGGCATATTGTTTCTGGTAATGGAGTTTCAGTTGATCTAGTCAAGATCGCTACGATCAATGTAAGTCCTTCTCTCCTTCTCTCCTTCTCTTTCCTTGTTTCATTCAATTTATTCTATCTTTCCAGTTGTCCTTATTTATCCCTATTCTGTGCAGGATTGGGAAACTCCTAGGACTCCAACTGAAATCCGTAGTTTCCTGGGCTTTGTCGGTTATTATCGGAGATTCATTGAGAATTTTTCTCGGATTGCTGCACCTCTCACCGCTTTGACTCGAAAGAATGCTAAGTTTATTTGGAGTGATGAGTGTAAAGCTGCATTCAGTGAGTTAAAGCACGAGCTTACTTCCGCACCAGTTCTTACCGTTCCAAATGGAAATGAGGGATTAATGGTATACACTGATGCTTGTCGTGAAGGTTTGGGAGCTGTTCTGATGCAGGATGGGAAAGTCATTGCTTATGCTAGTCGTCAGTTGAAGACCCATGAAGCCAATTATGCTGCTCATGATTTGGAATTGCTTGCTGTGGTTTTTGCTTTGAAGCTTTGGAGGCATCATCTTTTGGGTATTAAGTTTGAGCTCTTTACAGATCATCAGTCTTTGAAGTATATTTTCACTCAGAAGGATTTGAATCAGAGGCAAGTTAGGTGGTTAGAGTTTCTTGCTTCTTATGACCTCGGCATCAACTATAACCCTGGGAAAGCTAATGTTGTAGCAGATGCTTTGAGTCGGAAGAAGGCTATGTTGTGTCAGCTGGTTGTTTCTTCTCCTCTTTTGGATCGTATCATGGCTAAGCAGGATGAGGATGAGATGCTTAGATTGATGAAGGAGAATGTTCGTGGCAGGTTTGGTGGTAGTAGTCTTGATGGTAGTGGAACTCAGATCGATGATAGAGGTATTTTGAGGATTAATAATAGGATTTGTGTTCCGAATGTTGATGGATTGAGACAGGAGTTACTTCGGGAGAATCATCAGTCCAACTTTCTATTCATCCGGGTGTGACCAAGATTTATCAGGATATGAAGAAGTTGTATTAGTGGAGAGGTATGAGGCGGGATATCTCCATTTTTGTTAGTAGGTGTGTGACTTGTCAGCAAGTCAAGGCAGATCATCAGAAGACCCCTGGTTTGTTGCAACCCCTTGAGATTCCCAATTGGAAATGGGAACGGGTTTCTATGGATTTCATTGATGGATTACCGAGGACTAGGAGGGGTAATGAGAGTATCTGGGTTATTGTGGATAGATTGACCAAGTCATCTCATTTCATTCCGGTCAAGTCTACTCGTTCTACTTCTAGTTTGTCTGAGATCTACATGAGGGAGATTGTTCGTCTCCATGGTGTTCCTCTCAGTATTGTTTGTGATCGTGATCCTATCTTTACTAATCAGTTTTGGAAATCTTTTCAGAAATCTTTGGATACTCATCTGAATCTGAGCACTGCTTACCATCCACAGACCGACGGTCAAACGGAAAGGGTGAATCAGATTCTAGAGGATCTCCTTCGTGCTTGTGTGCTTGATTATGGAGGATCTTGGGAAGATCATCTCCATTTGTCAAATTTGCCTATAACAATAGTTATCAGTTATAATTTATATCTTTTGTTTTTATCTTGTCTTAATCTTTTATCTATCTCATTTCTATCTTTGAATTCAGGCCAGTATTAAGACGTCTCTGTTTGCTGCTCTTTACGGACGATCTTGTAGATCCCCATCTTGCTGGATTGAATCCGGTAATCGTTTGGTTCTTGGTCCTGAGATGATTTTAGAAGCTTCTGAGAGAGTTGAGGAGATTAGGAGGAAGATGAGGATTGCTCAAGATAGGCAGAAGAAGTATGCTGATAGGCGTAGGCGGAGTTTAGAGTTTGTTGTTGGAGATTTGGTATTTCTTAAGGTCTCTCCCTTAAGGAATGTTATTCGATTTGGTCGTAGAGGGAAGCTTTCTCCTAGGTTCATTGGTCCTTTCCGCATTTTGGAAAGAATTGGTTCTTTGGCTTATCGTCTGGATTTGCCCGAGAAGTTCTCTGGAGTGCATAATGTATTCCACGTTTCTCATCTTCGTCGCTATCTGCATGATCCATCTCTTATTGTTCAGCCTTCTGCTCTTGATAGTTTGGATATTGAGCCTAATCTGACTGTTGAGAAGAAGCCACTTCGTATTGTCGATAGAGGTACGAAGCAGCTAAGAAGGAAATCTGTTAGTCTGGTCAAAGTACAGTGGAGTACTGATGATCGAGATTGTGCCTGGGAGACGGAGGAGAGCATTCGTGCTTCGAATCCGGAATTGTTTATTTTAGGTACAATTTGCTTTTCTATCTTGCTTTTTCTTTGTTTTCCTTGTTCGTTCTTTTCGAGGACGAAAATATTTGAGTGGGGGAGAGTGTAACAACCCAATATTTTTGCAAATATTTTTAAATTATTTTAAATTAAATTTTATTTCAATATTTTATTTTTAAAACATTTTAGAAGTATAGTTATAATTTTCCAAAGTTAAGTGTATTTTGTTTACAATTTTTAATTCTAGTTTTAATATAATAAACTATTTTCTTTATTTACTTTTTATTTTTCCTAAGAATAATTGTTTATTTTCATTTTCACTTTATTTTTGTTTGTCTTTTGTTTTTATTTACTAATTTTTATTTGTTTATATTGAATAAAAGAAAGTGGAAATTCAAAGAGACAAAAGCTTTAAAACTTGTGACTTTTCATTGTCTAGACTCTTCATTTCTTTGGCCTTTCATTTTATCTATTGTAGCCGTGCATTCCTTATTGTTTTTACGTGAAAAACTTCCCATTCAATCCATTTCTCACGGCCAATTCATTTCTGAAATTTTTTTGTAATGGCTTCTTCTTCTTTTTTCTACTTTTCCTCTTCATTTTTGCTTGTTTTTGCTTGATCATCTTCATTGTGTTGCTCGGCCAATACCCCTCCACCATCTCCACCGACCATCACCACCATCATCTCCCCTCACCATCTACGGCACACCCTCCATCCGCTCTGACCAGATCAGGCCGTGACCATCCCTTGAAGCCAACACCACAAAAACATTGAAAAACTCCCAAAAAATTGCATAGCCGAGCTCTAGTTCACCACCACCTTCAATTGTAGCCACGACCACCACCCTAGAACCACCACCACCTGATGACATCACCTTTGGCCATCACCCTACCCTCTGACCTGACCTGTAGCAGCCTCTGGCCGAGCCACTTGACCATAGGCCGAGCCTAAATGGTGACCAAACCTCCTCTTTTGCCTTGTCTCTTGACATTCCTCCACTTGTAACTCAAAAACTTTTCCCATTCCTATGCTAGCCATGCACTTATGTCCAAACCAGATCCATTTCCACCAATTAAACCATCATGGCCGAGCCTATATAGCATTAGGGCCGAGCATATGTGAGTTATGGTCAAGAAAAATTGATTTAAAAGCTTGGTGATGTCTTTTGTTTATTTTGATACCACTTTGTTTCAATATAATCTTTGTATTTTAAATGTATATTTATTTTGCTTTGTTTTGTTGTTGAATACAAGATTAACATCTTGGCTATCTCTCCACTCAAATCAAGTCGTGCTATCGTGCTTTCTGGATTTTTGTTTGTGTGTTTGATTCGCTAACTCCAGCGTAAAAAGGTGAGCATTCACACATGACATTTATACTTATATAATTTGTGAAGTGCCAACAAGTGAATGTGTAGAAACTATTGTATCATGTTATACTTGCCTATGATGTAAATTATATGATGTTAAACTCTGTTATAAACTTTTCACATCATCTGCTATGTTATATTTTATTATACTGTTTATTTATTTATGTTAATCACACTGCAAGTTCCCTATAGAATAGAATCACTATGGGTTGAAATGATACATACCCGAACGGACTTTAGAATAGGGAAAGATCGTTATGGGCTAAAATGATAAGCCTGAGCGATTTTTATTTATTTTATTTACTTGGGATTGCGGGTTTGAAATGATAAAACCCGGATTTTTCTTTGTAAATTATGGATTGAAATGTTATAGTATCTGTATCACTTGACTTAGGTTAGGAAATATTATACAGACCCGTGGTTATTTTACATAGTTTCTGGAAATTTTTAAGTATTTTAAAATGTAAAAATATGATAATTTGATTTAAATTGAATTTAAAATGATTTAGATAAAGTGATAATGATTTTTCTACGTATTAAAATGTTAAATAAATGAATGGAAAATTTTGATTTAAAACTTAACTTAATTTGGAAATTTGTGATTTGATTTTTGAATGGAAGTTTAAGTTAATTAAATAAAAGTGGAAATTAAGTTTTATTTTGAAATGGAAATATAAAATTAAGTGTAAAGGTAAATTGTTAAAAATGAAAGAATAGGAAAATGGTACACTTGGATTAAATAAGAGAAATTTTGAAAAATTTGATTTTTATTGTAAAATTTTCCTTTATAAATTTTTTTGTTAAAGGGTATTTAAATGAACATTTTTTATGTGGAAAAATATGATTTTTATAAATTAAAATGCTTTAATTGAAGTTTATTTGTGGTTGGAATTCTATTTAAAATCTGAAATTCTTTTAGTAACACTTCAGAAATGCTATCGTTTCTGAAAATGAACTAAAAACTGAACTAATAGAATTTGCAGCACTTTGTAAGTGTTGTAGTTGCAGAAGTGAACTAAAAGGCTAAAATTAACTAGGGGCTATGACAACACTTTGTAAGTGCTGTAGTTGCAGAAACTAAACTTGAACCTGAAACTAATGAACGAGCTATTCTAGCACTTGTTAAGTGCTGCAGTTGGCTAAAATGAGATTTTTGAATATAATTGAACTACTGCGGTAGTTTTGAAATGCTGTCTTTTCTGAACTGAACTATTTTTCCAAATTGAACCCTGAACTACTACAGCAGTTTATAAATGCTGTCTTTGCTGAATTGAATTGTTTTCAAATGTAACTTACCGCAGCATTTTCTAAGTGCTGCGAAAGCTAAAATTTTAATGTTTTAAAGTATTTAAGTGAATAAATGAACTCAGAAAAGGTTAAATTTTTGGGAATTGAATATTTGATTTAAAGATATAATGACTTTACTTTTAAATGGTTTAAATGAAGTATTTGATTTGAAATATAAACTATTTTGAAATTTATAACCACGGGTTATAATAACGATTGGTTGTTAAAGAGACCGGGATCGGATATGGACATACTCTCTGTCGATACCGAAAACCACTTTAACAACTATGTACGCGGTGGAGTTTCCAGAATGAAGTAGGATGGTGGTGACGATCCTAAAGGTATATTTACGTGGACCCAACTCCCGTGAGTTGGCATAAGGTGGCTAAAACAGGAGCGATCGATGGGCCAATGAGGTAGCACCTTTGATCAGACACACTTCTTCGATACCATTCTATTACTTTTGTGATTGATTGGGTGCACCCCTTGATTTGGGAGTGTGGCTCGAGGTGGGCGGTAGTGGCTGCTATGCGTTTCCACCAGCCCGGATGCGTAATTTGTATATCTACCTTGGTAGCCTAGTTGTGCCGTGTCACCTGCCCTAGTGCACCTTGTATGAGTTTCTATTTGTGTCATACCTATGGAGTATCTTCTCGTAGCCTCTCGAGGTATGCAGATACTGTATAGACTATTGGCACTATTACGTGTTAAGGGGGAATATTGGGTCACTCCTTAATGCTATTTTAAAGTATGTTTATTTTATTATTTAGACATTATTATAATAGCGAATATTACTAAATAGTAAATAGTTTAATGGATCCTTAAAGAATGGGCGATCCCAAGCATTCTTTAAGTTACTTGTGCCTTTTACTACAGTTCACTTGAGTTGGTTTACATTGTATAAGTATGTATGTCCTGACTCGAGTGTTTGTGTTTTATTTACGCACGGGTCAGCCTGAGTATTCACAGCTTTGGACTTCACTTTCTGGAGCTAGGAATCGCTGGAGATTCTACTTATCTAGTTATTTATCTATTTCAGTTTCAGTTGTTCTATTTCAGCTTTTGTATTAGTGGACTTCTATGTATTTGGGATTTCTACTGTATTTGTTTCAGAACTGTATTTGTTTCAGACTATGTATCTGTTTTTGAGACTTTGTATTGTAGTGGCTTCATGAACCACTATTTATTTTATTTTCCGCTGCGAGTTATTCTGATATTCTGTGTCTGTGATTCTGTGATTGGTTTTATTTGCTCCAAATTTTATTACAATCTGTTATTTTGCATTATTCAAGTCTGACATGTATGGATTATTGTCGATTTGAATGGTCCAAAATATTGGGTCGTTACAGTAAGTTATGGTCAAACCATCCAGAAGTTTGTCTAACAGATGTTAGATTATTTATTTTTTCTGGTAGGCCTGAGTCAGCCAATGGTTAGTAGTTAGCCAAACAAAACTATATTGATCGAACAGATAGTCCATTTATTAACTGATTTATGAGCATATATGATATTACTATTATTATTTTAATTAGTTTGATAGCAGGATTTTGAATTGCAAAAAGATATGTTTTAAAGGGATATTAATGTGGGGAAACCCATTCTGCTAAGCGGCGAGGTCTCACTTAATATCAGTAAACCAAGATGTAATAGTATTATTCACACCGGTCTTTATGTATGACTTGAAGTTTATGCTTTCCCCTTAAACTCTCGGGTGCTCAAAAATTAATTTGAGTAGATTGAGAGTTAAGCTTTTTCAGGTTTAGTAGGTTGGACGAATAAAGCTTCCGAAGACGTGCAGGAGGCAAAGCTAGCTATATATGAGCTATTTAGTTTTATTTCCACCGTGTTGTATTAAGACTGATATGTCTATTTAGTACTCTGGTCATCAAAGAGGGCATCTTTATATGTCACTCTTGGTGTATTTTGTAATACTTATATTTGATCAAAACCTCGGAATCGTTTTGAGATTATGTGTCTGAATATGAAATATTGATTTGAAATGTAATCGGAAAAGTGTTCTAATCTGTGTTGATTTTATTTCATATTCACGTGCTTTTGATATTATGGATACCATTAACATTACTGTAATTTGTCACTGGAAGTTAATACTATGGATGACTGCAACATCTATAGCGCTTAGCTTCGGGCCTTAAGATATGGGATGTTACAACTTAGTATCAAAGCATAGGTTTATGAAAAACTTAAAAGAAATTTCAAACTTAAAATGATTTTGAAAACATAATCCTAAGGAATTAGAGAAAAGATTGGGGTATGGGATAACGCTATAGTAACGTACTTGTATTTGTTATATACACTACGCCATAAATGGCCTACTGCAACACAAAAAAAATGTTGGCTCAGGCCCGAAAAATGTTGCCATAGGTCTATGGCAACACTTTTAGGGTGATGCAATTTTTGCCGTTGCCTTAGACCTCAAAGGCAACATTTTGACTATCTAAGGCAACATAAGTAATATTGTTGCAATAGAACCCTATTTGGGTCTATGGCAACACCCATAGGTATCTATAGCAACATTCCAAAATGTTGCTATAGATATGAACTTTTTGAATTTGTGGGGCCCACAATGTAGAGCATATTTGATTTTTTAATAAAAATAAATATTTTATTTAATAAAATGCTATTGCACAGAATTTGATATTTAAACAGTAATTTATTTAAATAAATATTTTATTTCAACATTTGAAATAGTACAAATTCCAGACTCCACTATTTTACAATTCAATGATATATAACACTGATATTCACATATACAGATATTCCTCACTACATCACTCAGTTCACTCATTACATATGCAGTTTCAATTTATACAGACACTGACACTGACAAATATATGCCGAGCCGAGTGCCGAGCCGAAGGCGAGCCGAGAAGCGGGTCCGGGCGCAGCGCCGGCGGGGGTCCGGGGCACCGCAGTCCCGGCGGGGATCGACCTTCTTTGAAACCTGTCTTCAAGCTCATGCACATTTGATTTGACTCTGTCTTCAAGCTTATATCCAGCTGTCCAGTCTTCAATACCTGTCACATATAATTCAAAAGCAGTAATCTGGAAAATAATATTTAACTCGAACAGAAAATGAAAATGTTTTTGTTATATTAATTGCCTCAGGTATTTGGGTTGTTTCTTTTCATAAGTGCATAAGCCAAACATGAATGCAACACATGGATACAAGGCAGTATGGAAGACAGCAAGCAACAGTTCAGGCAAAAATGCACAAAGGAGAAGCCAAGTGCACAAAGTAGTACTCAACACAGCAAGCAACATAACATGACCAAGAAATGCATGTACATGGATGAACATACATGCATCATAAGGCTTGGTACAAGAAACTACTCAAGTGCAACTACTCAAGTGCAAGTTCATACTCAAGTGCAGCCAGATATGTAGACAAGCCAAAAAAACGGACACGGCACAAGGTCAAACCCGAGTCATCGACTGGATTCAACTCAGGGCCAAGCAACCAACAAAACAAACAAGAACCAGGTTCAACAAAATATAGACAAGCCATTGCAAGAAACACAGCAGTACACATAGGCAGCCCATCAAGCAAAAACAGTGAATGCATCAGGCATGTACAAGAGAAACCTAGGTAGTAACATGATATACAGAGGACTTGGAGCATCAGTTCATGTTAAAGAACAAGGTTAGCATGGTACCAGTTCAGTCCAGACCAAGCAAAACCAACAAAGCTCAACACACATATGTTTGTATTCATCATTGCAATCCAACATACCAGATTTCTCAAAGTCCAACAGAAAGATTAAACTCGAGATTATAGGAAATAAAGCCTATAAATAAATCCCAATTCATCATCGGCAAAAGCGTGCGAGTGTAACCAAAATCAAGAATATTCAAGTAAACCAGAAGGCAGAAAACATACCAAATAATATCACATCGCACCCGACGACGAAGTCAAAGCAATTCGAGCAATCAATCAAGGAGAACGAAGGAGCAAGCTACCAGGAACGTTTCTCACACTAGATTCGATCAATCAGAGCATCAAAGCAATTAGAATCGCGTGCCCTAGTTTTCACCGAAACCAATTCGACTACCCCCTGCCACTCTGACATCAGGCCCCAACCACGAAATTGCGACCAAATCAGCAACTCCCTGAACCATCGCAATCCCACAACCTTACCTCGAATCACCAGAATCGCCATAAACCTGAACAAAATCGCAAATCCGGAAGTAGTGAGGAAAACTGACGCGAGGCGAAAGAAAATAACGGAAATTGATATAGCCGACAAGGGATAAAAGCAAAGCCAGTTATTCTCCAGATCGAAGAAACAAGGAGGAGCGGAATAAAAATTAGGGATTGGAAAATTGGGGGTGAGAAACGAAAGCGGATGAGTGAAAAGTAAAGCGGGAAATGGAAATTGGTAAGGTGTGGATCGATGGTGTGAATCGACGGTTGAGATTTTGTTTTAAATGGTGGTGTGGATCGCTGAGGTGTAATTTTTTTTTTAATTTTTTAATCTGAAAACATCTATGGCAACACTATATAAAAATGTTGCATCGTGTTACACTTGTTTAGCTAGAGCAACACATTTCTATGGCTAAGGTAACACCAAAAATACAACGTTGCAGTAGGACCAAAATTCTATAGCTATCGCAACATTTTAGCTGGCAACACCTTGCAAAAATGTTGCAGAAGGTCATTTATGGCGTAGTGATATAAGTATACGCTTTATCTCAATTCTCCCATCTCGCTTAGGTTATTCTTCTGTATCTTACAAAGGCTCGAATGCAGATTTACGGATGTAAGATATGGATGCTAGAGGAGGAAGAGTTAACATTGGTGGGGGAAGCACACAACCAATGGAAATGCCAGACCAAATACCAGGAGGAACCCAGGTCAGGCACAAGCTGCAAATGTGGGTGCTGGAATCCTACAAGTCTATATGGGAGAAATGTATCAATTTTTTGTTAACATGATGCAAGCAGGAGTTGTTGTGGGGTAAGCTAGAGGAAATGCTAAAGGAGGAAATCAAGAAGCTCTAGTGGTTAATGACTATGCTGTTTTGAGTAGAGATTATGCTCGACTGGGAGGAAAACCGTTTATTGGGACTGAAGATGAAATTGAAGTGGAAAATTGGTTACTTTGTTGCGAGAGAATATTTGTTGATTTGGGGCTCAATGATGAGCAGAAAAGAAGACTCGCATCTAAACAGCTACAAAGGGCAGCACTGTATTGGTGGAACAGTGTTATTGTTGGAGTTAATGAGAAGACCATGACTTGGGCTGAGTTCATGAGGAGGTTTGAAGAAAGGTTTATGTCGGAGATTGCTAAGTCTACTCTGCTTAGGAAGTTTGCTGAGTCGGAGCAGGAAGATATGACAGTGCTTGAGTATGCAACCAAGTTTGAGGAGTTTGCAAGATATGGATACGCTATGGTTGATACTTTCATTAAGAGGAATGAGAAGTTTATTCGTGGGTTGAAGCCTGAGCTTGCTAAGGTCACATTACTGCATATTAGATATCCATGTGATGTTGTTGAGATGGCCTTGAGGCATGAAGAGATGCTTGCTTTTCTTGAAGGAAATAAGGCAAAAGAAGCCCAAGGAGCGCAGTGTCAGAAGAGAAAGTTTTTCCATAAAAAAGGAGCTCAGAAGGGTGGAGCTGCTAAGAAAGGGAAGGTAGAAGTTGTCTGTTAAAAGTGTGATAAGAAAGGACACTATGCTCATGAGTGCCGGATAGGCAAAGGAAAGAAAGCTGCTGAAAAGAAGGGAGTAAGGTGTTTTAATTGTGATCAGATTGGACACTATAAGAACCAATGTAAGAGCCAGCCAAGGATGGGAAAGGCAAGATGATTATATTGGTGGCAGCTGCCTCGAGACCAATAGCAAAGGATAAGGGAAAAACTATGTTGGGAGGTACGCTTTTGATTCATGGTGTATCAGTTAGAGTTCTGTTTGATACTGGTGCATCGCATTCTTTTATATCTCATTGTTTGGTAAATAAGCTTAACATAGAACCCATATACCTAGTTACTTCCTTAAGGGTTACAAATCCGATAAGAGGTTATGCGACTCTTGGGATCTAATGTGATCACTTAGAGTTTGAATTGTTAAGTCATACCTTTGTTTGCAGTTTGCAGTTTGCATGTGTTTGATTTCGTAGGGTTCGGAATTATCTTGGGGAATGGATTGGTAGTAAATACGATGCTAGGATATTTTGCCATGATATGAAAATATCACTTAGACACCCTATCTGTAGTGATCGGATTGTATACACCGGTGAAAACCCTAGTTTTGAGGTTAATGCTTTGTTAGGAATTGTGGAGGTAGAAGACGAGTTGAATCGAGATTTCGTTGTTAGAGAATTTGCAGATGTCTTTGAACCTATGGTAGATTACTACCGAAACGAGCTATCGAGTTTCAGATAGATTTGGTACCTGGAGCAGAACCGGTAAGTAGACCGCCAAGTAGAATGACACCTACCGAGATGAGGGAGTTAAAGGTGCAGTCGGTGGTAAAGTAAGAATTTTATTAGACCAAGTAGTCGCCTTAGGGAGTAGCTGCAGTGTTTGCAAAGTAGCCGGACGGATCTTTAATGTTATGTATCAATTACTGTAAATTGAATGAGAAGACGATAAAGAATCGATATATGTTGCCTAGAGTTGACGATTTGTTTGATCAGTTGAGTGGAGCTAAAGTATTTTCCCAGTTGGATTTAGCAACAAGGTTTCATCAGCTTAGAGTGGTAGAGGATAGTATCCCTTTGACGGTCTTTAGAACCAGATATGGATCGTACGAATGGTTAGTAATGCTGTTTGGACTAACTAATGCGCCAGCATTCTTTGTAGATTTGATGAACCAAATTTTCTGAGAGCACTTGGATAGGTTTGTTTTGGTATACATAGATGACATTTTGATATACTCTAAGGATGAAAGAGAGCACGAAGTTCAACTTAGAGTGGTGCTTGAGACGTTGAGACAGCATCAACTGAAGGTGAAATTTTCAAAGTGTCATTTCTAGAAGAGAGAAGTGAAGTTTTATGGTCATGTAGTTTCAGAGGAAGGCTTGTTTGTAGATCCGACTAAAATCGAAGTGATGAATAATTAAAAGAGACCCGAGATAGTGACTGAGATAAAGAGTTTTCTTGAACTAGCTGGGTATTATCGGAGGTTCATTAAAGATTTTAAATGGATAGCGGCTCCGATGACCAAGCTAACGTGAAAAGATGTGAAGTTTGTCTGGACTGATAAGTGTGAGGATGCATTCCAGAAGCTGAAATGCTTATTAACGAATGCACCTGTGTTAGTTTTTCCAGAAGGGAACCAGGATTTGGTGGTGTACACGGATGCATGTGGAACAGGATTAGGAGCTGCGTTAATGCAGAGGGGTAAAGTGATTGTCTATGCATATCAACAACTTAGACCGCATGAGGTTAGATATCCAACTCATGATTTGGAATTAGCTGTAGTAATTTTTGCATTGAAGGTGTGGAGACATTACCTGTTGGGAGAAAGATTCGAGTTGTATACGGAACATAAGTCATTGAGATATTTATTCTCTCAAAAGGAGTTGAATATGAGACGGTAGAGGTGGTTAGACTTTTTAGCCGCTTATGACTTTGGTATTGAGTACACACCAGGAAAAGGCAACAAGGTTACATATGCACTTAGCAGAAAACATCAGAATACAGTGTAAGCAATGATAGCTGAGTGGAAAGATTTAGAAGGATTGACTATATGCAGAGTGCAGTGGAGATCCAAGAGTAGTTCTAGTATAGAAACTGCTATGTTTTCATGTTTAGAAGTTCGACCAGCGATGGTCGAAAGGATTGCTTCTAAGCAAGGAGAAGATCCATTGTTAGTTGAGAGGATCAGAAAGTTAAGGGATGGAACAAAGTGCGATGACTTAAAAGATTTCAGCCTTGACTAAAATGGGTGGTTGAGGAAGAAATGAATACTATGCATTCCGAATGTGGGAAACATTAGGAAGGAAGTTCTTAAATAATGTCATCATTCGAAGTTAACTATTCATCCGGGAGGAACTAAGATGTATCAGGATATGAAAAGAAGTTTCTTCTGGGAAGGTATGAAGAGGGATGTAGGCTTATGGGTGAAACAATGTTTGAACTGTCAACGGGTAAAAACCGAACATCAAAAACCAATTGGGTTCCTTCAACCTTTAGATGTTCCAGTATGGAAGTGATATTCTATCTCAATGGATTTTATAGATGGGTTGACAAGGTCAAATAGAGGAAATGAAAGTATATGGGTTACAGTGGACAGGTTGACCAAGAGTGCCCATTTCATTCTAGTTAAATCAACCAGAACGGCACATGTTTTAGCTAAGTTATTTAAGAAGAATATAGTTAGACTACATGGAATTCCTAATAATATAGTAAGTGATGGAGATTCCTTATTTACTAGCGAGTTTTGGAAAAGTCTACAGGAGACTTTGGGTACTAAGCTCAAGATGAGTACCGCTTACCATCTGCAGACAGATGGGCAAACTGAACGAGTTAACAAAATCTTAGAAGATTTGTTACGAGCTTGCGTGCTAGATTTTGGAGGATCATGGGAATACCATCTACACTTAGTCGAGTTTTCATATAACAACAGTTATCAGGCTAGTATAGGGATGGCACCGTTTGAAGCTTTGTATGGAAGGCCATGCGAATCTCCAGTTTGTTGGTTAGAGACTGGGGATAGGTCGGTTCTTGGTCCGGATTTAGTCAGATAAGCTGCAGAAAAGATTGAGTTAATTTGAGCTAGAATGAAGGAAGCTCGGCCTAGGCAGAAGAGTTATGCCGATAGAAGACGGAAAGACTTAGAGTTCTCAGTTGGAGATCATGTTTTCGTCAAGATATCGTCGATGAAAGGTATAATTAGATTCGAAAAAATCAAGAAAATTGGCACCGAGATTCGTTGGACCATTTTCTATTGTAGAAAGGATCAGGAAACTCACATATAGAGTAGAGTTACCAAACAGTTTGGCAAGAGTCCATAATGTTTTTCATATTTCTCATCTAAGGAAGTGTATTCAAGATCCAGAGACTACTATAGCACCGACTGTGTTGGATGACTTAGTAGTGGAACCAAATTTGACTATAGTTAGAAAACCAGTTCATATAGTCGCGAGAGATGAGAAGAGGCTAAGAAACAAGACAGTCAAATTAGTTAAAGTCCAGTGGAGCGACGACGAGAGAGACTATACTTGGAAAACCGAGAGCATATCCAATAGGGTGCGACTCGAATAGGGTGCGACTGGAAGTAATGCCTCTATTTCCTATATGCAATCAACAAGCAGTATGCCAACTTTTCTAGCTTAGGATGTTTGGACTCTGGCCTGGTGAAGCACTTGCTTATGTAATACACCAGATGTTATACCCCACCTTTTTCCATGACCAAAGCTGCGCTTAAAGCATGATGTGACACTGCTATGTAGATGTAAAGATCTTCCTCCTCAACTAGTGTAGACATAGACAAGACTGGTGGCTTCTGCAAGTGCTCCAATAGATTTAAGAACGCAGCCAGACATTCATCTGTCCACACGAACTTTCCTTTCTCCTTTTTGAGCGCTTCAAAGAATGCGACGGGACGCACTTGACCGTGGCTTTGGATATGAACCTACTCAAAGTTGCTACCTTCCCATTTAAGCTCTACATTTCCTTCCGAGTTTCAGGAATTTTGATGTCTCATAGTGCCCAGACCTATTCCAGATTAGCCTCTATCCCCCTTGCATGCATGATGAAGCCCAAGAACTTTCCAAACGCCACTCAAATGAACATTTCGGTGGATTTAGCTTAGCACTTTCACAAGATTTGAAACATTTCGTCTAAGTGTAAGATGTGGTCTCCAACCCTCTTTGTCTTTACTAACATGTCGTCAATGTATACCTCCATGCTTTTTGCCAATCTGTTCGACGAACATCTTGTTCACCAGACGTTGGTACGTTGTTCTCGTGTTTTTAAGTCCAAATGGCATCACCTTGTAGTAGTAAAGTCCTGGATCAGTGATAAAGCCGGTGCGCTCCTAGACAGGAACATGCATCGCGATCTGGTTATACCCGAAGTAAGCATCCATGAAGGACAAAAGCTAATGCCCAGCAGTTCCATTTACTAGCTGATCAATCCTCGAGAGCGGAAAGCGGTCTTTAGGACATGCGTCGTTTAGGTTAGAGAATACAAGTCCACCATATTCCATTCGACTTTTTAACGAGAACCGGGTTTTCTATCCATTTTGGATAGAATGATTCTCGAATGAAGCTGTTTTCCAATAAGGTTTTTACTTCTTCATTTAACGTGGTTGATCGTCCCGGGCCCATACTCATTTTTTGTTGCTTCACAGGAGGTTTCCTTGGGTCGATGTTCAGAGCATGACAAGCAGCTAAGGGAGAAATCCCACACGTCTGCATGGGACCAGGTGAACACATCCTGGTTGTTCCATAGAAAACAATCAGTTGTATCTTTAGATCCTGCTCCAGATCATATCCAATTTTCATAAGTTTCATAGGATCGCTATTATCAACTTCCACAAACTCCAAAGCCTCTCCAGGCTTGGTTGTGGCTCCCTCTCCTCCATCTCTTGGGTTAAGCTCGTTATGTAGATCACTTGTAAACTCCAGAGGGGGCCGTCCTTTAATTGCTATGCGAGGGAGTTCTTGACACAGAAGATAACTTCTATGCCCTTCCACTTCTTTCTTCATTTGTTTCCCGAAGCTCTGCAACATAACATACTCTGGCGGTGTCTTGGTTTCCTTCCTCCACTCCTATGTTGTTGGTCGTTGGGAACTTCACCGTCAAACACCATAGTACATTACTACACAAAAGTTAGATAAGATTGGACGTCCTAGGAAGGCGTTGTAAGTTGAGAATCCATCTACCAACACGAAAGTTTGCTTTCGCATGGATGATAGGGGATGGGTTCCTATCTCAACAAACAAATCCAACCTTCCTAAGGACATGATGCCCTCTCCCATAAAACCATGTAGTCGTTGGTTGCATGGCGTGACATCTTCCATGGACAATTCCATCTTGTCGAACGCATCTTTGAACAGAATATTCACTGAACTTCCATTATCTGTCAAAATTCTATGTACTTCTCTTGGGCCAAGCATGGTCGTAATCAACATTGGATCTATAGGCGGATACTTTTTATCCTTGTAAGTCATTGTCATCAAAAGCTATCACCTCTTGCTCCCGTCAGGAAGTCTTTGCTCTTTCTTCCTCGCTTATTGTGCATATGTAGGCATCTCCATTTTTCAAAGACTTTGCATACCTTTCCATCTCTACCCACCTCCTATCTACCACATGAGGTCCCCGGTTATGATATTAATTACCATCATCCCATCTTTTCCATGGTTGGCACTAAATCCTTTACCTCCATTTTTCGATGGGGGTTGTCTCGAGGCTTGCTTCTCAGAAGCGGGAAGTGCCTCTAGGCTCTTGATATACCATTCCAGTTTCTTCTTCCTGATGTATTCCTCAATTACGTCCCATAAATGGCGACATTCGTTGGTGTTATATCCATGGGACTCATGGAACATGTAGTACTTCCAAGAATTTCTTCCAACCTCTGTTTTTTCCTCGAAGCATGCCTGTTGTACTTAAGCTCTGCTTGAGTGGCCAAGTAAATCTCTATAGTATCATTCAATTCCATATAGGTGTCAAATCATATGACAGACTTGAATCTCCTTCGATCCGTTTTCTTCCCACTGGAATTGTCGGACTTATTGTTTTTTTTCCTCCATGCCACTAACTTCATTGTTCTTGACCATGGCGTTCACACTATTAGAAGCTTCAGACGGTTTGGCGGTAGTTTCAGTCTGCCGCCCCGTTGCAGGTTCCTCCAATTGCATGTACTTTACAGCTTCATCGAAGAAGTCCTAAAAAGTAGCCAGCTTCTCCTTAGTCAATCTCGAAGCCATCTTCGTGTCTGGGCGAACACCGCCGCATAAGGCCATAAGGTTTAATCGTTTATCAGCATTTTGTACGCTGACGGTGCAACGTTGAAAAGGGTCAAGTACTGCCGCAGAGTCTCATCCTCCATTTGTTTCACATCCAACAAAGAATGCGAGTCATTGGGTTGCTGTATATGGACTCGAAATTGGCTGATGAACTTTCCTTTCAATATTTCCCATGAGCATATCGTGCCGTGGGAAGACGAAAGAACCACATAATTTCAAAATCCGACAAGAAAATGGGAAAACACTTGCACATAACTTCTTCCGTTGCACGCTCATTAGCATATGTTGTGTATATCGTTGCAGGTGCATTATAGGATCATTCAGACCTTAGTAAGGATCCATAGTAGGCATCTTAAAGCTCTTGGAATTCCGAGTAGTCTCTATCTCTATAGAAAATGGGCTGCCAACTCTTGCACTGTTTCCACGTTCGATTTGCTCACGACGGACACATTCCTTGATAAGTCGTGTCACACGGTCTTCCATTTCGGGGGATGAGTAGAGCTGGGTTGGCCTCCCCTGCCGGGGTGAGAAGCTTCTTTTATACCTCTTGTGATGGCTCATTTTGTGACCTCGGCTTCGCTCCTTGCTTCGGGATCGCTCACAGCGATGAACTCGCCTTCTATTAGTGGTTTCCTCCGCCAAGTCTGGAGAGTGCTGCCTAGGTCGAAGAGGTTCGGCAGTGGCCGCCCCTGGTTCGTTACCTTCCTTGCTCAGTTCAGCACCGAACCGATCCTCGAGTGCGGTGCGTGACTAAACCCTTGCTCGAACTGTTTCCTCAACATTTTGCTAGTCCAGCTCCTTGATTCTCCTGATATGAATCACTACGAGACTGTGATCTCCTTAGTCTCCTGGACCCCCGGGACTGGGCTCTCCCTTTGGTTTCAATGTTGTGTGCAGTTAACAGCGCCTACCCTAAACGTGTCATGATTTGATCTATAATAGCTTGTTGTTGGACGATGAGATAAGTATCAAGGTTCACCACAACTTTGTCTAAGTCACCCTAGTGATGCCATCCGGGAATGGAGTACTGAAAGAATGGCAATCCTATTCTACCGTGTCGCGGTTGGCACCCATGTTGGTAGCGCCTACCTTCCTCTTAGATTTGGAAGGTATGTTGAGGATAGACTCCGCTCTCAATAAAAACACAAAAATGTTTGCACAAAAAACGGGACAAACACCTCCAATCAATTTGTTGTACTGGATTAAATAAGGAATAAAAAATAGAAAAATGTAAATGACACCAGGTTTTATAGTGGTTCAACTATAATGGACCTACATCCACTATTTGTTTTTATCCCTTTGTTCCTATATTTTTGATGTTACAAATATTTGATAAAGATTACAAAGATTTATAATAGAAGATGGCGATCTGAATGCTCCGCACAGTTGATTCTGTAGCTTGGAGTCATGTAGATTCCAAAAAGTAGTTATTTGAATGCTAAATGCTTGAGTATTATAGGGGTGAAGAAGTGATGTTATTAATTAAGATATTTTCTTGTACATCTTGCCCAGAGGAAATATTCACGAAAACCTATAATATGTCGATATTTCCAAATATATGAAGATTTTCTTCCATATATACACTGCACGGTTCGCCTAAGAACTCGATTCAACTTGGATGGATGTGGACAAGTTGTTGGCTAGATTTGTATGCTTCTCCTTGCTTGCTCAACCCCCCTTGGGTTGGGTCGGTGGACTCCCCTAGGCTTGGTTCGGCATGCCATCAAGGCACGCATCTTGGTTGGTCTAGTACCAGCTTGGTCCAGTGTGTGTACCTTGCTTTAGCTCGATGGGATCCAGAACCCCTTGATTCGATGGGGTCCTGACCACGGAACAGAAGTTCATGTTTGATGGCTAGAGTACCGAACAGGATTCTCTTTTTGGTGCCCTAAGTATCGAACAGAAACTTCTATTCGGTGGTAAGGCCACCAAATAGAGGAGGTGGGCTTATCATCTCCTTTCTCTGCGGAGCTTCCTTCCTTGGCTTGCCTCCTCTATCCTGAGACTTGCACTTCTGATCGTCTTTACTTGGTCCATTCCTAGGCTCTATGATGTCTAGACATATGTGGACAAATTTACCCATAACATTTATATTGTCCTTCACACACAGCCCGAATGTGTTGCAAACAATGAACAGTAAGAACTGGCATTTCCTTTCCTTTGCTCTGTAATGACATTTGCTTTTGTGTTGAGCAAAAGCATTGCAATCTTCATGGGTCAAAATGAGGGGAGGCCATATCATTTCTTGCAACTTTGTTTTCTTGAAGCCACTGAAATTTGGTCACTTAACAAACAAAAAACACAGTTCCTTTCATGCACTGATATAGAAGAATTGCAAAGAATGCAGCCTGTAAAGATTACCATTCTTTTCTGGGTTGCACCATTCATTAATTTGAGATCAGCTGGTTTCAGCTCGATATATTTTCCAAGCCCGTATATCATTATTTTTGTGTTAACAACAACCACCAACAAGAAGACAACCTTCATATTTAACTTTTTTATTCAGTAGGTGTGCATTGAAAGATAGATCGCAAAACTGAACGAATTCAAAAAATAAATAAAGATGCCATTAAGTCCCAAATGTAAAGTACATAAATTAGTTCTTGCTTGCATACATCATGCAAGATATATATACACACGTAACCCGTATATATGCATAATGTTTATATGCCCATGAATATGCAAGACATTATACGTGGTTAGGAAAGATAAAATGGAGAGTAGCAGCCATGTCAGTAGCCGTAGAAGTAAATACGAAAGAGCGAGCAGTCAAGTTTCATTCAGATAACTCAAAAAACGTATAGTTAACTATAAAGTATAGACTGCACAGCATTTATAACAAAAATTAAAAAGCTAAGACATATATCCTAAAACATATTCAAGGCGTGAAGGAATAAAGATCACCATGTTTTCATGGCAGTACACGTAAGAATTCATTTGCAGTAAGAATTAAGTTCTACCAGGTAAAAACATGTTAATATGCAGACACAATGAAGAAACATTTTTCAATATCTTATAATAAACTAATTAAAGCAGGAATATGCCATTCACGATGCATTGATGCCCCTCAAAAATAGTATGGAAAAAGCTTCAAATAACGCTCATTCGTTAATACGATAACATACCACTATGAAAACTTAATAAAACTACCACAGAATAATTCGGGCTGTTATGGTAATGGTTACAGTTACCATTTTGTAAATACCGTTACCGTATCGTTTTTACTGGTAAACTAAAATTGTTTACTGTTACCGTTACCGATTGACTGGTATACCGATGACGGGTAACCATTACACTGCTAATGGTAAATTACCATTTGTTTAAAAAAATACTAAGTTGATATATTTTTACACTGAACGATGATTCATTATATATCTCATTAGATCACTTAATAAAGGACATAGAAAAGAAGTGTATTTATCATCATTTGAATTGAATTACTGAAATAAATTAAACTGTTTTCTTGCTTCTGAATGCGCATAATACAACATCTTACATGAATATCAATGTATTATGAATGGATGGATAAATTGCCGTTAGTTTTATAAAAAATATTATAAAACGACTTTTTTATATACTGCTGGTTTTGAAAAATTATTATCGATGTTTTACCGTAAAAAAAATGATAAATTTACCGTTACCGTACCGATTATGCTGGTATACCGACTTTACTTTAATATTGTAATCGATTGAATGGTAATGATATGGTAATGGTAAATTTACCGTTACCATAACAGTCCTAAGAATAATACTAGACTAGTAATTATATTTATAATAAATTATTTGAATTATCCAAGATTAGCTGGTAGCCTGTATCCACCTATATGCACACGCTTCAAGGAATAAAGCTGAAAGATGAACAGAGGCTGATTCAATCATCATGTATATTAATGGAGAACTTACAAGCAGGAGCAGATGGAAGGTATTGCCGGATATGGTAGGTGCACTGGCTGATATACTGTAATATAGGGTAAGTTACATTAAATTTAAAGCATTGCCATATCTGAAAATCAAACTTTGTCATATCTTGATTCAAATATATTCTAATTTAAGCAGATTTAGCAACTAAATCAAAAGCCGTAGTCTTTAGCAACCAACAAAAGGAACTAAGGTATACAAGCTAAAATATAGATCTGTAGTTCAGTTGGTGCTAAAAGGAACCAATATATTTGCTGGCGAAAATCATCGAATTCATTTACATGGGTACAACTTTTGCATTCTTGTTGAGGGATTCGGTAAGTTCAATGCGAAAAAGGACATAAGTAAATTAGCTACATACTCAAAACAGAATTTGGGCTAGAACTTCTGATTACAGTTAACTTATCACTTCATATTTTACAAAATATTTGAAGCCACTTGTGTACAGAAACATAATCTTTCAAAGCTCTTTTCGCCAGAGTACATGTATCGTATACTTATGATGCAGCGCAGCAACTTAAAGAAGGAACGAGACATAGAAAGAGCAAGGCATATCAATCGCAAAAGCCAACACCACTGCTATCTCCTAACTCGCGAACGACTCATCAATCGCAAAAGCCAACACCACTGCTATCTCCTAACTCGCGAACGACTCATCAATCGCAAAAGCCAACACCACTGCTATCTCCTAACTCGCGAACGACTCATCAATTAACCTCTAACTCGCGCGCGAGTTATCAGTTTCCCGACCTATCCCCACCGAGTCAATTCCAGCCGACTCACGACTTAACCCTACCGAGTCAATTCCGCGACTCACGACTCATCAATTCCCGACCCACGACTCATCAATTCGCAACCTACGACTCATCAATTGCCGACTCACGAGTCATCAATGTCTCGGCTACGACTCATACCATCAAACCCCTCTCCACGATTCGCGACCTAAGCAACCTACGACACATCCCCTTCCTCATCACGGCCTCACTCTACAGCGGTTCCATCAATTGAGTCGCAAGCGACCTAAACCCTAATCCTGTGTCGCGAATGAGCTATGCTCATCTCCAATAAGTCGCGTAGTGCCATGCCTTATTTCGTGAAAGAAGGAGCCGAGAAATGTATAAGTCGCTGCAAATTAAGTCGCGAACAACTTATGTCTTGAGTCGTTGCTGACCTAATTTTGAGTCGCTGCCGAGTTAATTTTAGGGCGCGTGATTATCACATGCGTTGTCTTTTAGGTCGTTTGTTTTGTGTTTCTTATGGTAAGTCGAGTTATGTGGTAACTGTTTGTAACGTGTTGTACTCTGTAAAGTGCTGTGGTGTTGTAAGCCTATAAATAGGCGAGTTGTGACATTTGTAAAGTTGTTGAAATTTGAATAAAATTCTCTTTGTTAGCTTTGTGCTTTCAATTTCAATTGGTAGTCGAGTGTATCTCCTATCTCCACTTTCGACATTCGAGTGCGCTCGAATCATCGTTTGTTGAAGCCGATTCACGGTATCTTGTGCGCAAGATCAACGTCGAAGAATCGTAGATCTCTTTCCCGGTATCTTCGGATCAACGAGACAGAGATAGCTAGAATTCGGTATCTTCGGATCAACGAGACAGAGATAGCTAGAATTCGGTATCTTCGGATCAACGAGTTCGGGTATTTCAGTATCCATTAATCCATCGACTGCTACTTTCAACGATCTACATCGTTTTGATTAATCCGCTGCGTCAGTTTTGGTATCAGAGCTTGTTTTAGCCAATCATAGCTAAATCGAGTCTTGGAGCCGAGAATTTGAAGTGTTGAAGTTGTGTTCATCGTGTTCATCATATTTTGCAACAAAGTTGGAGTTTTCGATCCATTTCATTTTGGATCCAAGTTCGAAAGGTGTTTGAAACTTGAAGTGTGAATTTGTTGAAGTGTTTGGAAAGTATTCAATCATGCCGCCAAGACGAGTTCAACGTCATCGCAATATTAATGCTTTGTACGGAAGAGAAGAGGCCGATGAAATGGAGCAACGAATCAACGAGAATTTCAATGAGAAGCTTACTGAAGGGATTGGTCGATTAGAGAGGATGATGTTGGAGATGAGTCAAAATCAGAGAAGAGTATCACCCGAATCGAGCCATGGGAGAAGTAGAGCTTCACCACATTCAAATCGAGAGAGAAGTGTCGATAGTGATCATAGAAGCGTGGATCGAGATTGTGATAGAAATGTTGATGATCGAAGTCGGGATAGAAATGTGACTGATCGAGATCAGAGGAATGTAGATCGTGATCGAAGGAATGTAGATCGTAGGAATGTTGGAGGAAGAAATGGTGGTGGAAGAGATGTTGGTGGTCAGGATCGACATCGATATACATCGGATGGTGAAGAAGAGTATGATGGTGGTAGTGTTCATGGACGAGGATGTGGACGAGGAAGGAATCAATCGGAGTACGATCACAAGTGGGAATCGGGAATGAAAACTGAAATTCCTGAATTCAAAGGTGGTATGCAAGCTGAAGAGTTTTTGGATTGGGTGGCTAATGTTGAAGAAATTTTTGATTTCAAAGAAGTTCCAGAACGTCGTAGAGTGAAGTTGGTTGTACAAGGTTGAGGGGTAGAGCTTTGGCATGGTGACAGCAAACTAAACTTACACGTGAACGAATGGGGAAGTCAAAAGTTGAATCTTGGGAGAAGATGAAGAAATTGATGAAAGCAACGTTCTTACCTTACAATTATCAATCTCTGATGTATCAACGTTTGCAGAACTTGAGGCAGGGCACAAAGACTGTTAATGATTACGCAGATGAGTTTTATCAGCTTATTGCAAGGAATGATATTATGAAAATGGAAGAACAACTGACATCTAGATTCATTGGGGGATTGAGAATGCAGATCCAGGATATGGTAAATATGTTCGATCCTAGATCTGTGGCAGAGGCACATCAAAAAGCGTTGGCTTGGGAGAAACAGGGAAGACGAGGTGGTGGTGTGTTTACCAATTCTAACAATCAAGCGAAGGGTGTTAATGGAAGTTCTAATGTTTCAAAAGTTGTTGCAAAACCAGTTGTAAAGGAGGTTGAGAAGACGAAGGTTAACAACAGTTTCAAATGTTACAATTGTCAGGAGATGGGTCATAAAAGCAACGAATGTCCGAAGCCGAAGAAGAGAACCATGGTGATAGAAGTTGAGGAGGAAGATGAGGAAGAAGCTGAATGCTCTAATTCTTTACCAGTTGAGGAGGAAGACTTACTGTCGGGAGATGACGGGTATGCATTGATGATGAGGAGAAGTTGTTTAACACCGAAGCAAGAGGAGGAAAGTAGTTGGTTGAGGAACAATATCTTTCAATCTACATGCACTATTCTGGGAAGAGTTTGTAAATTTGTTATTGATGCTGGGAGTTGTGATAATATTATCTCTACAGAAGCGGTGAAGAAGTTGGAGTTGAAAACCGAGAAACATCCTAAACCGTACAAGTTAGCTTGGTTGAGAAAGGGTGGTGAAGTGAAAGTTGGACGTAGAGCTTGTGTGAAGTTTTCAATTGGGAAGAAATACAAAGATGAAATCTGGTGTGATGTCATAGATATGGACGTTTGTCATTTGTTGCTGGGGAGACCGTGGCAGTATGATCGAGCTGTGCAGCATGACGGACGGACCAACAGTTACAGTTTCATGTTCGAAGGTACAAAGATTACTCTGGTTCCGAAGAAACGCCAACAGGAAGAAAACAAACTGGAGGAGATTGAAGAACTGAAAACGTTGTTATCTTTGAAGGAGTTTGTTAAGGAGGTCGAGGAGGAACCGGAAGTGTTCTTGTTGATTGGGCGTGAGAGCAGTGAAGAGGTTGAAATTCCAGAAGAAGCGAAGTCAGTATTGAAAGAATTTGAGGATGTATTTCCAGACGAGTTGCCTAAAGAGTTACCGCCGCTGAGAGACATTCAACATCAAATTGATCTTGTTCCGGGAGCAGTATTGCCACATAGACCGCATTACCGAATGAGTCCGAAGGAGCATGAAGAATTAAGGAGGCAGGTGGAGGAATTGCTTGAGCAGGGACGTGTACAGGAAAGTTTGAGTCCATGTGTTGTGCCAGCTTTGTTGGTACCGAAGAAAGATGGGACGTGGAGGATGTGCACGGACAGTCGAGCATTGAATAAAATCACTGTACGATACAGATTTCCAATGCCAAGGTTGGATGACTTGCTGGATCAGTTGAGTGGGGCTACTATCTTTTCGAAAATTGATTTGAAAAGCGGGTATCATCAAATTCGGATTAGACCTGGAGACGAATGGAAGACAGCCTTCAAGACGAGAGAGGGGTTGTATGAATGGCTGGTGATGCCGTTCGGTCTTTCAAATGCACCGAGTACGTTCATGCGAGTGATGAATCAAATTTTTAGACCTTTCATTGGGAAATTTGTGGTGGTGTACTTTGACGATATTTTGATTTATAGTAGGAGTCTGGAAGAGCATGTTCAACATCTGAAGGAAGTGTTAATTATTTTACGAGAGGAACAATTTTATGCTGCAACAAAGAAATGCGTGTTCATGACGCATAGTGTTTTGTTCTTGGGGTATATTGTTTCGGAGAAGGGCATCCAGGTAGATCAGAATAAAGTTGAAGCAGTCAGGAATTGGCCACAGCCGAAGACAATTACAGAAGTAAGAAGTTTTCATGGGCTAGCGTCATTCTACCAAAGATTCATTCCACACTTCAGTAGCGTGATGGCACCGGTGACTGATTGCATGAAGGGGAAACAATTTTCTTGGACGGAGGAAGCTGGGATTGCTTTTGGGAAGATCAAGAAGTTGCTGACATCTGCACCAATTCTTGTATTACCAGATTTTCAGTTATTGTTTGAACTGCATACTGATGCGTCAAAGGTTGGAATTGGAGGGGTGTTGAGTCAGAATGGGCGTCCTATTGCATATTTCAGCGGGAAGTTGTCAGGAGCAAAGATGAGATACAGTACCTATGATGTGGAATTTTATGATGTTGTTCAAGCGGTGAAGCACTGGCGACATTACTTATTCCAGAAAGAATTTGTTTTATACACTGATCACGAGGCGTTGAAACATTTACAAGGACAAGACAAGATTTCAGCAAGACATGCATCGTGGATTGCTTATTTGCAGCAGTTTATTTTTGTCGTTAAGCACAAGTCAGGGGTAACCAATCGTGTGGCTGATGCTTTGAGCAGGAGGAGTCATTTGTTGACGACAATGAAAGTTGAAGTGACAGGTTTTGAATTATTGCCAGAATTGATTGAAGAAGATCCTTACTTTGTGAAATTTGTTGAAAAAGTAAAGGAAGGAAGCACTGATGAATTTGTGTTGGTGGATGGTTTTCTGTTTAAAGGAAATCGTTTGTGCATCCCAGACCGTAGCTTGAGAATGAAGATTGTTAAAGAATTACATGAAGAAGGCCATGTGGGTAGAGATCGTACGTTACAGTTAATTTCTCAATCTTATTTTTGGCCGTCAATGAGGAAAGAGATAGAGAGATTTGTGGAAAGGTGTCATATCTGTCAAGTTTCGAAAGGAACAGCGACGAATGCGGGGTTATATATGCCGTTACCTGTGCCTACCAAACCATGGGTTGATATCAGCATGGATTTCGTGTTGGGATTGCCGAGAACTCAGAGGGGAAATGATTCTATATTTGTTGTGGTGGACAGGTTTTCGAAGATGGCACATTTTATAGCCTGTAAGAAGACAGCGGATGCAGTTCGAGTGGCACAGTTATTCTTTAAAGAAATATATCGTTTACATGGTTTACCCAAATCTATTGTTTCTGACCGAGATACTCGATTTCTGAGTCACTTTTGGTTGAGTCTATGGAAGATGGTGGGAACGAAGCTGAAATTTAGTAGTGCATATCATCCTCAGACAGATGGACAAACTGAAGTTGTGAATAGATCGTTGGGAAATTTGTTGCGATGTCTTGTGCAGGACAATTTGAAGAGTTGGGACTTAAAGTTGTGTCAGGCAGAGTTTGCTCATAATCATGCTGTTAACCGAAGCACTGGTTACAGTCCATTTCAGATTGTATATTCAAGCTTGCCAAAGGGGCCGTTGGATTTGATGGTAGTGCCACAACCAAAAGGAGTGATTAAACGGGCGTCAGATTTCGTTGACGAGTTGAAAGATTGTCATAAAGACGTTAAGGAACGTTTGGAAAAGACAAATGAGAAATATAAACAAGCTGCAGATAAAAAGAGAAGAAGTGTGAAGTTCAACGAGGGTGATTGGGTATATGCTGTGTTAACAAAGGATCGTTTTCAGTGGGAGCTTATAACAAGTTGAAAGCCCGAAAAATTGGTCCAGTTAAAATCTTGAAAAGGATCAATGAAAATGCTTATAAGTTGAAGCTACCAGAGGATGTTCACACTTCTGACGTGTTTAATGTTAGGCATCTTATACCTTATTATGGAGATGAACAATCTAATGGGGAAGAACCTTTAAATTCGAGGACGAATTTTTTTCAACAAGGGGAGGATGATGCAGCGCAGCAACTTAAAGAAGGAACGAGACATAGAAAGAGCAAGGCATATCAATCACAAAAGCCAACACCACTGCTATCTCCTAACTCGCGAACGACTCATCAATCGCAAAACCCAACACCACTACTATCTCCTAACTCGCGAACGATTCATCAATCGCAAAAGCCAACACCACTGCTATCTCCTAACTCGCGAACGACTCATCAATTAACCTCTAACTCGCGCGCGAGTTATCAGTTTCCCGACCTATCCCCACCGAGTCAATTCCAGCCGACTCATGACTTAACCCTACCGAGTCAATTCCAGGACTCACGACTCATCAATTCCCGACCCACGACTCATCAATTCGCAACCTACGACTCATCAATTGCCGACTCACGAGTCATCAATGTCTCGGCTACGACTCATACCATCAAACCCCTCTCCACGATTCGCGACCTAAGCAACCTACGACACATCCCCTTCCTCATCACGGCCTCACTCTACAGCGGTTCCATCAATTGAGTCGCAAGCGACCTAAACCCTAATCCTGTGTCGCGAATGAGCTATGCTCATCTCCAATAAGTCGCGTAGTGCCATGCCTTATTTCGTGAAAGAAGGAGCCGAGAAATGTATAAGTCGCTGCAAATTAAGTCGCGAACAACTTATGTCTTGAGTCGTTGCCGACCTAATTTTGAGTCGCTGCCGAGTTAATTTTAGGGCGCGTGATTATCACATGCGTTGTCTTTTAGGTCGTTTGTTTTGTGTTTCTTATGGTAAGTCGAGTTATGTGGTAACTGTTTGTAACGTGTTGTACTCTGTAAAGTGTTGTGGTGTTGTAAGCCTATAAATAGGCGAGTTGTGACATTTGTAAAGTTGTTGAAATTTGAATAAAATTCTCTTTGTTAGCTTTGTGCTTTCAATTTCAATTGGTAGTCGAGTGTATCTCCTATCTCCACTTTCGACATTCGAGTGCGCTCGAATCATCGTTTGTTGAAGCCGATTCACGGTATCTTGTGCGCAAGATCAACGTCGAAGAATCGTAGATCTCTTTCCCGGTATCTTCGGTTCAACGAGACAGAGATAGCTAGAATTCGGTATCTTCGGATCAACGAGTCCGGGTATTTCAGTATCCTAATCCATCGACTGCTACTTTCAACGATCTACATCGTTTTGATTAATCCGCTGCGTCAACTTAGTTTAATGATTGCAGGACAGTGGCAATTTTAAGATGGACGGTGAAAAGCAAAGAAACCCATGAAATGCATATGAAATTGTCCAAGGGCCAAATTGGAAATATATTTAGCAAATTGATTAACTGATTAAATTCGTCTGTCTACGTATTTCATCTGCAAAATATATATTTGGCAATTAACTGATTAAAATCATAGTCGAAAAAAAGCATTAGAGATATAAAAAAATGACTCAAAAAATAATATATTTTTGCATAGTTGATGTTATCGATATCCCACTCCCATCTCAATTCTCTCTCAATAAGTGATGCAGATTATATTTCAAAGTAGTAAGTTAGTGATATCACTCCGCTTCACCGCTTCGATGACCTTATTATCTTTCTATTACCTAAACATAATGAATTATGAAGTCTGTAACCATTTAAAGCAAGTGATTTACAATTCTTTTTTTGCTTCATATCGAATGAACCTATTTTAAAACTTGAGAATTTATATGTCATTTTATTAGATACATTTAGTAGAACAAAACTAGAAGATCGATTCCTGAAATGGAATACGCACAGATAGAAGGTGCTACTGATAACTTTAGTGAGATAAACTCTCTTGAAAAAGGAGTACATGATGTTGTTTTGTTTTGGTAGTTATACTGTTGTGAAGAAACTGGATGTGAAGAATTTACTATGTGAAAGAGAATTTGAGGTGTGAAAACTTCTCTATTCAGTGCTCTTATTTTTTGGCAATGTACTGATGTACCTTTCATTATGATGCAAATGAGATTGTGTTGCTTAGCAATATCAAGCATCAAAACATAATGTCTCTAATTGGTTATTGTGTTCATGCAAATGTTATACTTTTTGTTTATGAATTCATGCAATATAAACATAAAGAAAGTCAAACAATTTGTACTTAACTGAGTGCAAATGCAAGCCACTTTTGACAGAACTCTACAAGATTGCGTAATCACCATTCAGATACATGCTTTTTGCCACAATAATTTAAGAAAATGAATGTATATTTAAATGTAAAGATGATGGTGTTATGTTAACGTTTGTAAAACGTTTGTAAAATCAAATAAGAAGAAGAAGAAGAAGAAGAAGATAATTCATATTATTCAGCAAGACGGCTGAGCAAGAAGATTGATAACATTAGGATTACAGAGATAGGTTTATATAAATAGAAAACATAAGAAAAGGCTAAAAGGCCCAAATGGCTAAAAGGCCAAACAGTAATTGGATCAATATGCTAACATCCCCCCTCAAACACGCGATGGTACAGCAAGAAGCATCGAGAGTTTGCCAATGAAAAATCTATGACGTTCGATAGTGTGAGCCTTCGTGAAGAAATCTGCCAGTTGCGTCGATGACGAAGTAAAAGGCAGAGAAATAGTTCCATGCAGCAAGTGATACCGAGTGAAATGACAGTCAATCTCAATATGTTTGGTGCGCTCATGAAACATAGTATTGTGAGCAATTTGAATAGCACTCTTATTGTCACAATACATAGGAGTGGGAGAAGAAATCGAAACATCCATATCCTCCAACAGCCAGCGTAACCAAATGATCTCAGATGTAGTGGAGGCCATAGCACGATACTCTGCCTCAGTGGAAGACCGAGAAATAACATCATGTTTCTTGCTCTTCCATGAAATAAGGGAATCACCTAAAAATATGCAAAAGCCAGTTGTGGATTTTCTATCCGTTGAATCACCAACCCAATCTGCACCAGAGAAAGCACGAAGCTCCAAAGATGAGGTCGATGGGAACAAAAGACTCTGATAAAGTGTTCCTTGCAAGTAACGAAGAATGCGCATAACAGCAGCCCAATGAACAGAGGTAGGGGAAGATACGAACTGGCTAACAATGTGAACAGCATAGGCAATATCTGGACGAGTGATGGTCAGATATACAAGGCAACCAACAATAGAACGATATAAAGTGGGATCAGAAAGAGGACTCCCATCGGTCGGAGTATATCGGGCATTTACCTCAAGTGGTGAATCAACATGACGTGTATCAGTAAGACCAGCACGATGAATAATGTCAGTGGCGTATTTGGATTGGGAAAGAAGATAGCCTTTTTCTGAGGAAGCTACTTCAATGCCTAAAAAGTAACGTAGATGACCCAAATCCTTCATATCAAAACAACGAGATAATGTGGCTTTAATGCTCATAATACCATTACTGTCATCACCTGTAATGATCATATCATCTACATATAGTAGAAGAAGAATACGGCCTGCAGAAGTCAATCTGACAAAAAGTGCTGAATCATGAGGACTAGAGGTAAAACCAAGTCATGTAACAACATTCGAAAATCTCTCATACTAAGCACGTGGTGCTTGCTTAAGACCATATAGATCTTTCTTAAGCCTGCAAACCTGACCTGGAGCATGAGAAACGCCAGGTGGAGCAACCATGTAAACTTCTTCCTTAAGATCTCCATTAAGAAAAGCATTTTTAACATCCATTTGAGAGATGTCCCACTTACGACTGGACGCAACAGCAATAAGAACCCGAACAGATGTCATCTTAGCCACAGGAGCAAATGTCTCCTCATAATCCATGCCATACTCTTGGGCAAATCCTTTAGCAACTAAACGAGCTTTGTATCGCTCAATAGAACCATCTGACTTGGTTTTAATCTTATATACCCATCGACAACCAATAGTTTTCTTCCCAGTAGGAAGATATACAAGATCCCAGGTACCAGTTTTGTCTAAAGCAGACATTTCCTCAGACATAGCACGTTGCCACACAGGAGAACGAACAGCCTCCGAGTAAGAAGAAGGCTCATAGAAAGTGTCAATGGAAACAAGAAATGAAGCAAAAGCCTGAGAGTAACAAGAGTAAGCAAAATCTGATAATTGAGTATATTTACGTGTGCGAGTGGGATAGCGAGGTTGAACAGGATCTGTCATCACAGGAGGTGTTTGAACAGTCGTAGTAGCAGGAGATAAATTGTCACCTGCAGAAGGAGGAGGAACAGAGTGTATGGATGACGGTGTTTCAATGGTAATGGGTGGTGAATCAGAGGGGTTATCAGCAGGAAATGGATCAATGTGAATAAGATCAGACTTAGTCATACTATGAGGACTAGCTGGAATAGAGTAGAAGGGAATATGCTCAATAAAGGAAACATGACGAGAAACATATAGTTTATTTGAGGAAGGATCATAACAGCGATAGCCTTTTTGTCCAATACCATACCCAAGAAAAACACATATAGCAACACGCGAAGATAATTTTGTACGCTCTACGTGTGGACGAAGAAAAAAACAAGTGGAACCAAAAACTTTTAGGTATGAGTAATCGGGAGTTTGACCAAACAACTTGGCATGAGGAGAAATACCAGAATTATGAGAAATCGGGATTTTATTAATAAGATAAACGGAAGTAAGAACAGCTTCTCCCCAAAATTCTTTTGGAACACTAGCTGAAAGAATCATAGAACGAGCAGTTTCAACAATGTGTCTATGTTTTCTTTCAATAACACCATTTTGTTGCGGGGCATCAGTGCAGGAAGACTGATGCAAAGTACCATCAGCCGTGAATATGTTAGAAAGGTCTCCCTTAGTATATTCCACCCCTAAATCAGAACGAAAGCATTTAACAATAGCAGAGTGTTGTGTTTTAACATATGCTTGAAAGGCAGTATATATATCAATAAACTCAGAACGACGTTTCATCAGAAAAACCCAACAATAACGAGTATAGTCATCGATAAAAGAGACATAATATCTGCACCCACCTTTTGTGGGGATGGGTGCTGGACCCCAAACATCAGAGTGAACTAAATCAAAAGGTGCAGTGGAAGTAGAAACACTTTGATTAAAGGGTAAAGCAGAAAATTTTCCAAGTTTACAACCACTACAATCTGAAATATCATGAGAACGTAAATCTCCCAAAACACCAGAATTACATAAAAATTTAAGACGAGAGCTTGAAATATGACCAAGTCTAGAATGCCACAAATAAAACTTAGAAGACAATGGAGTTAAATGAAAAGAAGAAAGGTCAATACTGGCAGCAGCGGCATGACTTGGAATGTGTAAGTCATCCAAAACATAGAGACCGCCCTGCCTACGGCCTATCCCAATCACCTTCTTGGATTTGGGATCCTGCACAGAGCAAGTGGTAGAAGAAAAATGAACAAAATATCCAAGATCACAAAGTTGTCCGACCAACACAAGGTTCATAGTTAATTTAGGAATGCAATAAACATTTGGGAGGGAAACGTGTGTGGTTTGAATTGTACTGATTCCTGTTAATGGCAAAGGTGTGCCATCAGCAGTCAAAATAGAAGGTGAGCGAGAATCAAAAGACAAAGATGTAAATGATGAACAATCATGGGACATATGATATGAAGCACCAGAATCCAAAATCCACAAAGGAGAATTCAAACCTGATATGGAGGGAGCTGACATGGCAAAATGCTGAGACTGAGGAGCAGTCATGTTTTGAGACAAAGACTGGCTAGCAAGGAACTTCTGAAATTGTTCTGCAAGAGAGTCCATAGAGGAATCCACACCTGATTCACCAGAAGGATGTACCAATGCAGCAGTCTTAGGCTGGGAACTACCACGTGACTGTCCATATCCTTGTGCAGTAGAGAAGGACTGTTGTTGGCTACCACGTTGTTGCTGTTGTGATCTTTCACCTTGCTTAAAACTTTGATTTTTTTGACGAGCTAATAATTCAGGACATTGATTTTTCCAATGGCCTGGTTGTTTACAGTAATTACAATCACGACCATTCTTGATATTTATCTTGTTGCGTTGAGACGGGATTGGTAAAATTCCCGTAGCAAAAACAGATGCAGAAGAGGTCTGTGCGACTTTCTCAGTTTGAGACTTCAAGCGAGTTTCTTCAGCTAATAATTCATGTAGAACAGAATCAACAGAAGGTAAAGGAGTGCGATGTAGGATGGACGCACGACAATGCTCATACTCTGGTCGAAGAGCCATCAACAATTAAACAAGACGTTGTACCTCCCTACGAGCGATATATGGAGCAAATGACCTAAGCTCAGCATCCTCAGTCATAGCCAATTGATCCAGAAGAGCAGTAATTTTAGAATAAAAATCTTGAATATTTCGATCATTCTGAGACAATGACCGAATATCAGCCTCTAATTGATATTGAACGGCAAAGTTAGAGCGCACAAAAAGTCGCTCCAAATAGTCCCAAACTTGCTTAGCAGTATCATACTTAGCCAATTGCATACCAATTTTATTCTCAATGGAATTATTAATCCAAGTGATGATCTTTGAATTGTTGGTATCCCATTTCTCCATTGATTCAACATTAGCAGTTTCAGGAGCCACAATAACACCAGAAATATATTCCCACATCTGTTTTCCTTTCAGAAAATTTTTGATCATGACATAACTCCAATAAGAATAGTTTTTTCCATCTAAACGAACACTAATAGCCTGTAATGAATCATCACCTCCTGCCATATTTTGAAGTCAACAACTGCTTCAGGTCGAGTCTGGAATCAATTGGGCTAGGGTTTTGGGGAACTAGGGTTTCGAGACAAGGATAGGGTTTCGGTGTGCTAGGGTTTCGGTGGGGACAAGGGTGGCAAGCTCTGGGGGAGATCAGCTGGCTGGGGACGAGGGCAGCAGGGTCTGGACGAGGGCGGCAGGCTGGGGACGAGGGCGACGGGCTCTGGGGGACGAGGGCGGCAGGCTGGGGACAAGGCAGCGGTCAGCGGTGAGGCTAGGGTTTCGGGAGCAGGGTCTGGACGAGGGCAGCAGGCTGGGGACGAGGGCAGCGGGCTCTGGGTGGCGAGGGCAGCAGGCTGGGGACAAGGCAACGGTCAGCGGCGAGGCTAGGGTTTCGGGCTGAGTGCTCGACGACGAGGCTAGGGTTTCGGGCTGAGGCAGGCAAGGTTTCAGGTTGAGGCAGCGACGAGGCAAAAACAGGAACCTTGCTCTGATACCATGTTAACGTTTGTAAAACGTTTGTAAAATCAAAGAAGAAGAAGAAGAAGAAGATAATTCATATTATTCAGCAAGACGGCTGAGCAAGAAGATTGATAACATTAGGGTTACAGAGATAGGTTTATATAGATAGAAAACATAAGAAAAGGCTAAAAGGCCCAAACAGCTAAAAGGCCAAACAGTAATTGGATCAATATGCTAACATATGGAACTTCATAAGGTTGGTCATTGTATAATATATGCAGTTCAGGTATCTACTGCTTACCATAATGACTTGGCTTCTTGTAAAATATCGCCTTAAATGCTAACTTGGAATCATATTTTATATAAAAAAATAATAATAAAGAAAAACTAAACGAAGGGAGGATTCAGAACAGTACGTAAATGCGCACGCATGTGCGCGTGCCACACATCTTAACCCAAGATATCAGTATGGCTTGGGATCAATTCCCTTGATGATCAATGACCAATTTAAAAAATATATAAATCTGAAATTATACAAGGATGATTATATATAGTTCATCAGGTAAACTTTTCATGACATGGTAATGTTGTTTGAGCAAATAACTTTTTTGGTAAACATGGTGACTATTTGAGTATTTCAGATTTATTTAGATAAGTTAAATTGAAATACTAGCAAGAAATAAGTGGTGTGAAATGACAGACTCTGGATTGATTTAATTTGACGAGTTATAACCAATTCTCCTCAGCAATTATTTACAATTCAGATGCCTATTCAATTGGAGAAATACAAAAAAAAAGTGCTTACATATGAACTTCAGTAGCAACCAGTTTAGGGATCTTTTACAGCTCCTATCACTGCTTCACGACCATCAATGATGAAAATTTAAACTCTGTTCATTGATTAACAAAACTGCCATTGTAATAACAATACTATATACAAGATAATGTAGATAGTCTATATCAGTAATAGAGTGAAAATAATAAATATAATTTATATATTTGTTGTTATATTCGATTGAATGCAAAAGCAAGGGCACAGGAGTTATCATAAACAAAGAAAACCTTTAAACCAAAGCAAACCATCCTTCTTCCATTTTTGGTGCACTGTATATCGTTATAGATCATTATCTTACCATCTGCAACAAACAAGCTGATTATTTCATATCTATAATTGCAAACTAACATTATAAATTGAGCAACCATAATGTATTATCATTGCTAATATTCACCTCTTGATGCCTTAACAAAAATATCTCAATATATATATATATATAACCAACTAAGCTCCAAACAGCATTTCTATCCCATTTGGTTAATAGTGCTATTATTCACTAAAAACTATATAGATTTCATTTTCTCGTTATTTTCTTTACAGTGTTCGATTCTGAACAGTAAATTGTCGATTAATGTGACTGAACTATAGTAATGAAGAAAATTAGTTAAAGCTAGTTTTTCATTTCTCCTGACTCGAGGATGAAAGAGTACAATACCCCATCGAAATCATTAGCTACACTAACACAACAAACTTACAACCTTGTTATCCCGCCTTCTGGCAAGGCCGTGACACCAATAACTTGACTAGAAACCAATGATGGTTCGTCGTAGAGATCGGTTATATGCAGACTCACCATGGATATCGACGAATTTTGTTCGAGTCCGTATCGAGCTGCAATCGACCTGACACGACGAGGGAAGCCATAAAAGTCAACGTTCCAAATTTCAAGTCAATCCGAGTTCGTATGCTCAAGTTACGATCGATGCAAGATTGGATAAAAACCAACCACTTATCGAATCGATCAGCTCCACATCGATCACCAGGGCCTACTTCGGCTCGATCAGCTTCGCATCCATCACTAAGCCCCTGTTCGACTCGATCGAGTTCGTATTCATCACCAAAGTCTGCTTCGCATCCATCGCCTGGAGAGCTTTGTTCGAATCCATCAAGCTTCTATAGTTCATATCCATCAGTTGACCTTACTTCGTATCCATCGAGGAACCACTGCTTATATCCTTCGAACCCAGTTACTTCGTATCCATCGAGAAGTACTTGTTCGCATCGATCCACATCATGGTTATTCGTATCGATCGACAGCTAACAGTATTCGAATCCACCTGGCCACGTCAACTTCGTATCGATCAAATGGAGCCATCTCCAATCGATACGAACAAGGCCACGCAATCGAATTATTCCATGTGTTCTCCATCGATACGAGACAAGGGCCACCTTCCATCGATTCAAACAACACAAATGCCTCGATACGAACAAGGCGAAAGTCCTGGAAAAGACTCGATCGACTCAGTGAAAAGTATCGATCGATGCGAAGAACGCGCACCACGTCAATCTGCTAGCGCATGCCGCCATCGATTCGAAATCATCGAGTCGAAACGATCGATACGAACGAAACAGCTAGCCGAAAAGCACCATTTCGTATCAATCATATCTCCTAATCTACAATTCCAAATGCCACCAAATTTTCACAGGAGCTTAGCACGTCCTTGAGAATGTCCACGCCAAGTTTTGACTCCATCGGACACAATCTTGATCGATACGAAATCGGTTCGTATCGATCACGGATCGGGCCGAAACTTCACGGGCTTCGGCGCGCGGGCCTAGTCACGTGCCAGAGGGAGTCTCCCGAGATCTGAGTGAAATATCAGCCTCCTACACCTATAAATAGAGCCCCAGGGCATATAGAAAAAGGATCTTCTTCTTCTTTGAATTCTCCAACGCCCAGACTCTACCGGATTCAGTTCTGAACTCAATTGCTGCTGCTGCAAACGAATTTCACTGTTGTAATTCATTGTTATCAGCTGTAACCCACTCAAATCTATTGTAATCATCAAAGAAACATCAATAAAGCAATCAACTTCATAGTGGACGTAGGCAATACGCCGAACCACTCTAAATTCTTGTGTTTCTGTGCGTTCTTATTACTTTCATTATCTGTTTTTGGAGTTTTTGTTAGATAATCCTCTTTTTCCATTTAATTTCTTCATTTTATCTCTTCAAAAACTTCCGAAGAGTGTTGTGCCCAATTTTGGTACAAACACTTTGGTGCTTTCATCGAGAGAAAACCCAATTTTTCTCCGGCTCTTTGGATCTCCTATCGATACCGGATTGCATAAATCCAAGAAGAAGATCCAGATCTAGAACTTTGAAACCCTTATATTCTATTCAGATTTGCATCAGATCTAGGAAAGGACTTCATCAATTCACCATGGTAAGTACACGGACTACCTCTATAGCTGCTGATCAGGAAGGACGGGATAGACAGAATCCCATGCAATTACCTCCATCCAACCAAGATGCCGCCGGACCTTCAGATCCATCAGGCCCGGTTACCAGACAAGAGTTTTAGATGCTGCTCCAAGAATTGACCCAGAGTCGGCAACAGCTAACTGAACAACTGCGCGCCAACACAGAGTTGACCAACCAGCTGAATCGCCAAAGGAGCAGAAGGTCCAGAAGAGACCAAGGTTCTTATTCTTCCACAGAGAGTTCAGCCTCATCTGATGGTCATCACCGATCTACACGCCCACGGCTGGATGTAAGCTACACCCAGGCCACAGGACACCAACCTGCCTTAAATCTTGGACAACCCAGAACTGGACCATCTACCAGTCATCATACCGGACCCTCATCCCGAGGAGGTGATGCTCCTTACCATGTCACAGGCAACCTTGCTACTACCACCACTACCAAACAAGGAGTTAATGCTAGAAATCCAGTTGATCCGCATCATAACCAACGAGAACCCACTTCAGAACCTTATGTCCCTGAAGACGTTGAACCAAGGAGGCGAGGCACGGACCGTCGACCGCGTCCGGTCTAGAATCGCGCTATGGAACCCGACCACACCTTGGCACAACATGCTCCAAGTATCCGAATGCCGGATATACCGACGATGGTTCGTCAGATGATCCATGAAAGTCAGGGTCTCACTAACGACGACTGGGGAATCTCCCGGAGTCATACCCCTTTCACCGATGACATACTTTATGCTGAACCACCTCGGCGCTTCAGGATGCCGACTTTGCCGGTCTATGAAGGAAGTTTTGATCCCAATCAACACATCCTGAAGTATGAATGGCTAATGAATGCTGCGAGAGCAGATGATGTAGTAAAATGCCGTATTTTCCCCATTTCCCTGGAGGGCATTGCAACTATGTGGTTTACACGTTTATCACCACGATCCATCACAAATTTTGACCAAATGGCCACCAAGTTTGTTGAACAATTCCGTATGCACGTGGCAAGGCCTAAAGACGTTAACACTCTGTCTAGTGTTACACAAGCTCCCAGAGAAACACTTAGACGGTACTTGGAGAGATTCCATACTGCGTGTGCAGAAATAAGCAATCCCAATAACAACTCTATCCTGATGGCATTGACTAAGGGGATTGAACCTGATTCCGAGTTCGGAAGTTGGTTAGCTGGGAAGCCACCTACGTCATTGGACCGTTTCTATTCCAAGGCAGCCCGATTCTTGAGAAGGGAGGATGCGAAACAGTCTAGGAAGCAAGATGACGCAGGGCCCAACATTGAAGGAATTTAGAGTAACATCGCCATTAAAAAAACCGGAGAAAGTTTTGGAAAAGTTCAGTTGAACATACAAAATAAACAGAATCAGCAGAGGGATAGTGGAAATCAAGGCAAAAAACGAGATCAGAATCATGGCCCACGACGTAGAGCTCCCATGTACGATAATTATACTCCATTGAACACGACGTTGGAAAATGTGTATTTGCAGACTTGTAACACCATGCAATACAAGAAGCCTGCCTCGAAACCATCAACGGAAAGACAAGTCCAAACAAGAAATTTTTGCAGATTCCACGAAAGCTATGGCCATAATACAAATGAGTGTCTTCATTTACAAGATCTCATTGAGAAACTGATACGCGAGCGAAAGTTGGATCAGTATGTGCGGGCGCCGCAGTCAGGAGGTGCGGACCCATCAAATCAGAATCGTGCGCCAAATTAGGAAATGCAGGAGGAACCCGCCCGTTCTGGCGGGAGGTTGGTTATTAATACGATAAGTGGTGGTACTCATCCAGCAGACCGAAGCTAGAAGGAAATGGAGTCGTATGCCAGCTCTAGCAGGCATGTGGACTTCGAGTGTTATAGTAATTTTGATGAAGGGGCTCCGGCCAAACAACAGAAGACGATGATTGATGACATCGTATTCAGAGATAGAGATGCTGATAAAGTCGAAGCTCCCACTGTCGATCCACTGGTCATCTCAGCTCAAGTAAGTCATGCTTGGATGAAGAGGATCTTAATTGACAGTGGAAGCTCTGTGAATATTTTGTTTAAACGAGCTTACGACCAAATGAAAATGGAAGCCAAAGACTTGAAACCTTGTCAGTCTCGAATCTACGGTTTCAATGGGAGCGCTACTATACCCACTGGAGTAGTGGAACTACCAGTGGAGTTGGGAGTTGGAGAACGCCGGAGAGTGCGGATATTACAGTTTGTTGTGTTAGACATAGACTCCCCTTATAATGCTTTTTTTGGTCGACCGGCCCTCGCTGAGTTCAGGGCAGCTATTGCCCCGTGGTGTTTAACCCTGAAATTTCCCACTGGTCGTGGAGTGGGAGTCATCCAAGGAGATCAGGCTGCAGCGAGAGCCTGTTATGTTATCGAGCTGCGAGAGGCGCTGCAAAAGGAGAAAGGAAAGGGCGTAGAGGAATCTCTCTGCGTCCGTTTTGCTGATAATTGACAATTAGCACATGGGCCTAGGCCCGGGCGCCCCAACCAATTCCAAAGGGATCTTGACCCAAGAGAGACTGAAGATGAAGGAGAATCTAAAGAAAGTCAAGCATCCCCGGCCGAGCTGACGATCGATGTCCCGATTGATAATGATGATGATTCAAAGATGATAAAAATCGGTTCTCAGCTAAGCCAACAAACTCAAGAGGAATTGGTTGAATTTTTATGGGCGAATCTTGACGTGTTCGCTTGGACGCATTCTGATATTTGTGGGATCTCGCCGGACTTCGTGAACCACAGCCTGAATATCGACCCGCGGCATGTCCTGGTCAAATAGAAAATGCGTGGTATGGATCTAGAGAGATCTGCCTCCCTTAAAGAAGAGGTAGAAAAGCTTAAAGCGAATGGTTTCATTCGGGATGCGCTATACCCCGAATGGGTATCAAATCCCATGCTCGTACGAAAGTCAAACGGAAAATGGAGAACATGTGTCTATTACTCCGATCTGAATAAGGCTTGTCCCAAAGACAGTTTCCCGCTTCCCAGAATTGATCAGCTAGTAGATTCAACAGCTGGGCATGAGCTCTTATCCTTCATGGACGCGTATTCTGGCTACAATCAGATACCGATGCATTTACCTGATCAAAAACATACCAGCTTCGTAACCAATATGGGGCTTTATTGCTACAAAGTTATGCCATTCGGACTCAAGAATGCCGGGGCTACTTATCAACGATTGGTCAATCGAATGTTTGCCAATCAAATCGGGAAAACCGTGGAAGTATATGTAGATGACATGCTTGTGAAGTCACGATTTTCCACTGATCATGTTAAGGACTTGGAAACTATGTTCAACATACTTCGAGAATACAGAATGAAGCTTAACCCACTGAAATGTCATTTTGGAGTTGCATCCGGAAAATTCCTTGGGTTCATCGTCAATGCTAGAGGGATCGAGGCTAATCCTGAAAATATCTGGGCTATCAGAAATCTTGAAACTCCAAAAACTATAAAGCAAGTCCAGAGTCTTAATGGGAAAGTAGCAGCATTGAGCAAGTTCGTTTCAAAGTCCACCGACAAATGCATTCCCTTCTTCGATTTGATCCGAAAAGGAAAACGAAACTTTGAATGGACCACAGAGTGTGAGGGTGCATTCCAAGCGCTAGTTTAGCATCTATCCACACCGCCTATCCTATTAAAGCCTATTGATCATGAAAAGTTGTATGTTTATTTGGCGATATCAGAAAACGCTATCAGCGCTGCATTAATTCGAGAAGAAGACAGGATACAGAAGCCAGTATACTACATCAGCAAGCGATTGACTGGGGCTGAAAGGAATTATCCGAAATTAGAAAAGTTGGCTTATTGCCTTGTTATTGCATCAAGAAAACTCCGACCGTATTTCCAAGCACATCCCATTATTGTTTACACCGACCAGCCGTTACGACAGGTCCTTACGCGGCCTGAGACGTTTGGTAGGTTACTCAAGTGGAACATCGAACTGAGTCAGTTTGATATCACTTATACTCCAAGGCAAGCCATTCAAGGACAAGTCCTAGCCGATTTCATAGCTGAATTTACCATTCCAGAGGACTTGCCCGAAACCAGTGAATCTCCCGAATATGTTTGGAAGCTGTATACTGATGGTGCATCATACAACCGGTGTTCGGGCGCTGGTGTTGTACTTGAAACTCCCGAAGGCCAATCTATATGTTATGCTTTGAAGTTCTATTTTCATGCAACCAATAATGAAGCTGAATATGAAGCCCTCCTAGCTGGACTAAAACTTGCCAGAGATTTGAAAATTATCGCTGTGGAAATTTATTGAGATTCACAATTAGTTGTATGTCAAGTTCGGGGAGAATATAAGGCGAGAGATCGAAGGCTGGCTGCCTACCTAGTTCGAGTTCAGGAAATTCTGAATCATTTTGATTATTATGCCATTTATTGTATACCTCAAGAACGCAATCAAAAAGCCGATTCGTTGGCAAAGTTAGCTAGCATAGGTGAAGCGCAGCAAATGGGACTCATTCCCGTAGAGACGTTAACTTCCCCAAGCATTGACCGGGCAGAAATAGACTGGGTATGCAAAACCGTCCCCGAAAAGGATTCATGGATGACTCCACTCAGAAATTACATTGAGCACGGAACCCTGCCGGAGCGCAGAAGTGAAAAGAGACGAGTCCTTCGGAAGGCCTCACGATTCACCATCCTAGATGGAATTATGTACAGAAGAGGGTACTCTGTTCCTTTACTCCCGTGTATCCTCACGATGAAATCAAACGAGTATTACACGATGTACACAGGGGAGAATGTGGCGATCACACTGGGGGGCAAGCACTTGCCAAGAAAATATTTTGATATGGGTATTACTGGCCTACTGTGAATTGCGATGTGTCGGATTATGCAAAGAAATGTGATAGGTGTCAAAAGCATGCTCGAATTCCTAGAGGCCCGCCTACCGAGATAATGCAAATGGTCAGCCCATGGCCGTTTGCAATGTGGGGCATCGACATCATTGGTGCTTTACCTTTGGCAAAAGGTGGTGCGAAATACGCCATCGTCGTAGTAGATTACTTTACAAAGTGGGCTGAAGCCAAAGCACTTGCTACCATAACGACGAAAAAAGTAATCAACTTTATAGTCCGCAACGTTATTTGTCGATTCAGTCTCCCACACTCCATTATTACTGACAACGAAGCCCAATTCGACAGTGCTGAATTTAAAGATTTTTGCAAACGATTTCACATCCAAAAGAAATTCTCTACGGTTGCACACCCTCAAGCGAACGGACGGGTCGAAGCGGTTAATAAAGTTATAAAGTCCATTTTGAAAAAACGACTGGAAAAGGTCGGGGGCAAGTGGGTCGATGAACTTCCTATGGCTTTATGGGCTTACCGAACAACCCACAAGTCCGCGACCGGTCACACTCCATTCTCTCTCTCTTATGGTTTAGAAGCTGTTATTCCAGTCGAGCTAGAAGTACCTTATCATCATGTGACATACTATGATCCGAAGACTAATGCTATACTACTTGCTGAATCTCTCGATCTACTAGATGAGAAGCGTGAAGAGGTTTATTTGAGGGCAGCCGCGCATCGAAGTCGAGTCGCCTGATTGTACAATGCCAAGGTCCGCCCGCGAACCTTTGAACTAGGCGATCTCGTTCTGAAAAGAATCTATCTGGTTCCTTCGCATATGAAGCCAACATAGGAAGGACCGTATGTTATAGAACGAAGGCTCGGAGATGGCACATTCAAATTATCGACTGTTGACGGTCTTACTCTGCCAAGAGCCTGGAATAGCGAGAGTCTTCGTTTCTACTACACATAACAGGCTATGTTTATTCATTTAGTTTATTTTCCATTTCGCAATTTTTTTCTGCATTTCGAAATTAGAATTTGTAATAAGGCAACTGACTTTGCCATATTTTCTTATTTCAGCAATAAAATGCAATCTCTTCGAGCCAGAGCTATGATTTACTTGAAATGCTTCATATGATCATCACTATGCACGGAGAGCTAAATCTCACCATACTGTGGGATTTATTCAAATAGGGAGTGACTGCGATGCAACCGGTCACTCGCTAAGTGAAACCCATGCTCGGGGATAAGCCGTCACACTAAAAGTCAAAAAAGGATTGATACACAACAATCCTTCACTTAACTCCGGATTCCCAGAGTGCGAAACAGAGTATAAACATCAACTCTGAATTCCTAGAGCGCGAAACAGAGTATAAACATCAACTCCAGATTCCCAGAGTGCGAAACGGAGTATAAACATCAACTCCGGATTCCCAGAGTGCGAACTGGAGTACCAAAATACGTCTACGAAGAGGGTAGATCCGTCCACCTAACGACTTCGTCCGTATCCAAACCAAGTTTGAGGAGGGTGGACCCATCCATCTAACGACCTTGCTTGTCGACTCAGGGTGGATGTGATCCGACCATCCACGATCTTGATACACCTTTCGTTCCCGGAGTGTGAGCGAAACCCAAAAAATATATAGCAGATGTGACTGACCGTCTGTCTATCAACTCCAAATTCCCAAAGCACGAATTGGAGTATAAATATCAACTCCGGATTCCTAGAGTGCAAAACGGAGTACAAATGCCAACTCCGAACTCCCAGAGTGCGAGTCGGAGTGTAAATGTCGATTCCGAGTCCCCGGAGCGCGGACGTACAATTTAAACTCAAGCTGGCGTGATCAACCGCCAGTAAGCAAACGAGGATCCCCAGAGTGCAGATATGATCATCAATAATCAAACAAGTATGGATGAATCACTCGATCTTCGCATGTCTCAAACATCCGTTCAATGGCACTAGACTCAACTTGTTATAAGTGAGGAGCGATCGCTGACTGGTATTTCACAACTCACCCCCAAGACTGGGGGGCATGACTTAAACATCGACCATTGGCTGAAGCAGTGCGTCGTCAAAATTCAAGTCACTTCCCGATCGTGAACCATGTCTACAGTTTCCAGACCTGGCGCGAAGAGACAAACTTGACTCGGAAGCTGGAACTTTACAAGTGCATTTCAAACATTGAAACACTTAAGCAAATACACAAGAAGCTAAAAAAGAAAAGTTTCATTTCTACTATTTATGAGAGAAATTCGTGTACAAGTTGGTTCCAAAAAATTCCTACTACCAGGGGCCAAACCCGCATCTCTACATGGCCAACAAAGTGAAAGTCAAAAATAAACCAAGGAAGCATGTCTAATCTTTCTTCTTCCTTGGCTTCCTTTTCGGTGTAGACCCACTGGAGCCACCACTACCCTTCCTCTTTGAGCCCTGGCTTTTCGGTGGTCGGTCTCCAGGTGGGGGCATGATCTCAACATCCTCCTCCGAGCTCGAATGGATAGGAATGCTTCCTGCAAGCGGAGCTGGAGGAACAAGATCAAGCGTAGAAGATGGAATGGGCACACTGGTGTCGAAAACTGTACCGCCAGGCAATATCATTCTAAGCGGAGCTGGACCAAGTGCCGTCGTTCCACCTCCAAAACTACCACCATGAGCCGCTGCTGCCATTTCAGCGTTGATTTCGGCCAGAATCTCCTCTTCAGTAATCACTCGGGCCTCGCCGGGAGCGTCAGCAGTTGGCATCGAAAAACTTGTAGCAAGAACGCCTCCGCCCATGACAAATGGTAAGTCAGCTAAAGGATCGCCATGATGGCAAAAGATTTCCTACATCAGCTGCTCATCAAAAACAAGCGTGCCTCCCTGCGTATCGTCAAGTGGGGATGTTGTAGCTATAGTGATCGCTTTGGTAACGATAGCCTCCTGCGTCTGATATGATTCTTGAGTAGCAGGAGGCCCGGCAGGTGCAGCATCGATCACCGGACAAAGAATAAGAGAACTGTCAGAATTTAATTCAAATAAAGATTCCGACTTAAGGCAGATGTGTGGAATGTTCAAAATACCTTCCTCAGTTTGATTTGTAGGCGGTAGAACGGCTTCAGTAACTTGCATTGCAGCCGGAGACATCTGCGGCTGATCCGGATTGTAAGCAGGAACAGCTTGGGGATCGACCGCAGACGAGGATTCAGGCTGGGTTGACGTTGGAACTTCAAGACTCGCCTCATGATGGTCAACCCCTGAACCCTCTCCTACTTTGAAGTGTTGGGCGCCGAGTCTTTCCTTTTCATGCAAAATCATTAACTCGTGAAGAATCTTCCTTTCATCTTCATTCAGAATGCGATTCTCGAGTTCAAACTAATCCACAGACTCACCCAGATGTGCCTCCTTCTCTTCTTCAACTAATCGACCCTAGGCGTTGTATAGATGCACCGGGTAATCATCGAGCCAGGCTAAACCTCTATGCCTCAACACGTTGGCGTTGTAGACAACAAGAAGATCTTCAATATCAGCTTCTAGCCTGGACTCAGCCGATCTCACCTTCTCCTCAACCTCAGTCTCCACCTTGCATACTTTTGCCACAGCCGCATCCCATTCACCCCTAACCAGAATAGCTTGTTCGCATGCCTCCTGGGCTGCGTTGTTTGCATCATCCCTTTCCTTGGCCATGTCGGAAAATTTGGCCTTGAACTCGTTAAGTTCCTTGACCGCCGCATCCCGCTCGGCGGTAACAGTAGTATTCCGATGGCCCATCTCCTCCACCAAGGCAACATGTGTCTGCCTCAACCTCTCCATGGCCACATTTGCTCCGTCAGCTTTTTTGGTGGCCTCAATTTTAGATTTCCGAGAAGACTCGGCCTCAGCAGTGAGCACTTGAATGATCCGGTCCCTTTGAGCGAGGTCGGTCTCCATTTTCTCAAGCGCTTTGGCTCGCTCAAAGGCCACCTTGGAAGCTTTCTCTACAGCCTTTACCCACTCTCTATACTGGGTGTAGATGTCATGAACATAATCATGCATCGTGTTTTCCACTCCGGATGGGATTCTCTTTAAGTGTGGTGGGAAGACATAGCCATCAAAGCATATGTTCGGGAACTCCTTCCTCATCTGAGCCAATTTAATGGCCCCTTCTCCTGTGGGCCCAACTGGGACCTGATCTGCAATTATGGGGGCCGTGGTTTCGACTCTCTGGAGATGACTCTCGGGTCTAGAAGTGTGAGAAGATGGCCTGTGACGTGGAGGCTCTGGTGGATGTGGAACAAGAACAGGAGGTGGAGATGGAAGTCTAAGAGGTAGAGAGCGAGACCTAGATCGATGTTTGTATTCTCTGTCCCTATCCCGCTCATACCTCTCTTGATTAGAGTACCCACGATCGCGGTCTCTATCAGGGTCTTACCTGCGGGAATCATAATAGGTAGAAGATTTTTGAGCTAAGCATAGACTCCCAAGCATTGATCCTCTTCCGGACATCGTACCTAAAAATGAGAGACGAAGGAAAAGTTAGCAATTTCTTAGGTTGGACGATTTACAGTTATGAATCATGTAGTGCAGTGAAGTGTATGCATGTGCAACCCCCCGACCAACCGGAAATGTCGGCCGCACTCATAGCAAGCGACTCGCTCAGTTCAAGAGCATTATCAAGCTCCCCCATCCCGGCGTCGTGTTGAAACGACACATAATCCGAAATCGGAATATCAGCAAGCCCTTCAAAAGGATTCTCTATTTGCGGGGGAGGAGCCTCCGAAATTCTAATCCCCTGAATAGGCAAAGACATAACCACGGATTTCAATCTCATGGATTTAGAGCGTTTACGAGCAACTGCCTTGCCTTTTCTCCTTCCTCCTGAATCCTGGACATCGGAAGAAGGCCCAGCTTGGAGCTCATTATCGGTAGGCATTCTCTCCGGATCAACTTCTTCAGCTATTATGACTCTGGGCACCTTGCGCTTCACCCACTTTTTCGAGACTGCTCTAAGTGTCCCGGAACCATTTGGAGGATCCAAACTAGCTCTCTGAAGTATCCACCATCAGGTCGGGAGAGTGCGGCTATGAAAGAAGAGAAGTATGTCAGTTTTGGAGTCAGTTATAATTATCTTGATAATTCAAGAGAAAGATTGCAATGCTTACGTCTATCCAACCATCGCCTAGCAAATCCAGGGGGCACCGAACGTAGAACCATTCAGTTTTAAAGTAACTCAGCCTTCCCCAGGACCCAGTTACTATTTGGCAGTTCCTAACCGCTTCCAAGAAGGTGAAAGAAGGGTTGTCTCCATGACTCTTAATGTTAAATAGATATCTAATCTCGATCGGCTTTGGTTGTCGAAAGAGGATCTCCATAAACATAATGAAGGTGCTATTCAACAAAGCGTACCCGTTGGGGTGTAGCTGGGATGGAGCTATTCCGAGGAATGATAACATCTCCCTTATATATTGATTGAAAGGAGGAAGTGTCCCTACCATGCAAGCATGACGGTTGAAAGAAGTAAACCCCTCTAGGGGAGCATGTCGCCTATCATTTGGCCCTAGCAATAACACGTCGTCTAGCGACAAGCCATGCCTTAAACAATTCTGTCCCAGCATATCTTCGGAGATGCCGGACGGCATAGAATCTTGTGGGTAGCAAATGAACCCAGCACCTGGTGTTTGCATAAAAAATGGGCAAACACCTCCAAGTCGTATGATTTAGTTGATTTTATGTTGTTTTTATTGATCTGGGTGATTTATGCAAATATGTAAAAAGCAGGGACTAAACTGTAAAAGACACACAGATTTATAGTGGTTCAGCCAGAATGTGCCTACGTCTACTTTATATATTATTTCTCCTTTCTTTTTCAGATTACAAGTACAAAGCTTTGATACAAGTATATGAAAGTTGTTTGAAAGTTCTATCCGTGCTTGAGCTCTCAAACTTGTCCCCCATTGTTGTACCCCTACCCCTCTATTTATAGAGTGAGGCTGGGAGTAGGGGCCTTGGATGTATATAGCTGTTGGTGGGCCTGGGCTGATGTAATCTGGCCTGGCATTGTTGGTTCGGCAGTGGTTGGTCCGGTGGTGAGTGGAGTTGGGATTGGTTTGGTAGTCTCGGTCCGGTGGTGAGTTGTGAGGATTGGTTCTGTGGTCTCGGTCCGGTGATGAGTGGAGTTGTGATTGGTTCGGTAGTCTCGGTCTGGTGATGAGTGGAGTTGTGATTGGTTCGGTAGTCTCGGTCCGGTGATGAGTGGACTCGGTGTGGGCTTGGATCGGTGGTGAGAATTCGCCCAACATTTGCCCCCCAAAGTGGGGTATATGCCTGCATATGTCGCGCTTTGTTTATTTGGACACCCTCATTCGACCCGAGTGCCGAACCAGTTGGTCTGGCTACCCTACTTTTGTCTATAAGTATGGGCTCCACGTCTTCGTCATTTCTTACTATTTGAAAGAGCCGATCCAGATTCTTAACCGCCGAATCAGGAGAGGTTCCCCTCTACCGAACGAACCTTATGCTAGAGTTACCGAATGAGTTCGGGGAGCATAAGCGCCGAATGAACCTTCGCCTTGTACTACCGAATGACACTTTGGGGAGTACGAGTGCCGAATGGGCTTTCCGCCCTGAACCACCGAATGTACCTTGTGAAGTATGAGTGCCGAATGGCCTTTTGCCTTGCTTTACCGAATGAACTCGGGAGTTTGAGTGCCGAATGACCTTTCGGCCTTGAACTACCGGATGCACTTATGTTTTGAATTACAAGTGAAATTCCAGACTACATACTCTCATACTTTCTTATGTTGCAGATAAATGTCTCATAAAGTTGAAACCCGATCAGAAAAGAAGAAATCCTAGGACAGAGAAGATCCTTCCGCAGTGCCCCTAGCTCAGTCAGGACCGGGACGTCATGGGCCCACCCCAAGGTCACTAGTAGATGGGTACGGCCCTCAGGAGCTTCTGAACTACCTCCTGACTGTTTCCCTAGCTCTCTCAAAGGCGGGCAGCTTGATGTTATTTCTCGCTCCTTTGGGATTGACAGAGCGCGCATGCTATTGCCGGGGGAGGGAGTGATGCCATATAATCCCCCCGAAGGATATTTCGCCTATAGTAGGTACCATTGTATGTGTGGGGCTATTCCCCCCATCAATGCTTGGATAATCAGCTTCATAACCTACTTGAAGGTGGCTCCATTTTAGCTTCAGCCTAACTCGTACGCCATCCTGGTGAGCCTGTTTGTAATTTTCCAGAGGAAATACGGGCGTCCTCCCTCCAACCGGGAGATTTGGTATTTGTACAATTTGAGAGGCTATAAGAAGGGGTCTTCATACATTAGCTTGGAATCAGCCGTATCTTTCAAGCCGGTCCTGGACTTATATTCGAAGTTCAGCATGTTCAAGAAAGAATGGTTTTTCATCAAGGATGACTCTGTTTCCATCCGTCGCTTCACCTCTGGCTGTAAGTTGAAGCTTATTTATGATTTTCGTTCTGACTGCAATGCTTCTTCTTATGTGCTTTTATTTCTTGCTAGCGACAGGTGGCTTTGCGGTCGTGGAAAACGATCGCCTGGTTCAGATGGCTGTGGAAATAGAAGCCATTACGGAAAGGGATAGGTCGGCTTCCTACTTGATCAGGAACGCTACACTTCTGGGACACAACCTTATTCTACCACATCAGTCCGTGGTCAAGCAGAGAGACACGGCGGAGGAGAGGGCTGCCAACGCTAAAGGAGGGGCTATGGCGAAGAGCAGCAAAAGGAGACCCTTCTCGATACACCCAGTTGCCGGGGGGAAGAAACTGAAGAAGTCAGATGGACCCTCCCCCATCACATGTCCAGATGTTCCAGAGGATGAAAGAGACGAGGATGAAGGAGGTGAGGCGGAGAGCGGAAGTGGTAGAGAAGGTGATGGTGATCATCACGGTGATGATGGTGGCGAAGGACAAAGTGGTGATGGCACCGGGGCTTTACCTCCTGAGCAGGCAGGCGTGATTCAAGAGTGGACAAATGACGCTCTCCGCCAAGCCTTCGAAGAGTTGGAGGAAGGACCGGCCTTGGTGGAGAAGCCCAAGAAAGCTGGTAAGGCCGGGACTGGCGCCGGTTTATCTTCCGGGAGTGCTTCTACTGAGGCAACTTCTGCGATTCAAGGTGAATTTCTCTTTATTATTTTTAATTATTGAATGATGGCTCAATGCATGCTGGTGACACTTTGTTTTCATTCCAGGAGCGGGCCAAACGGCCAAGACCTCAGATCTTCGGCACAGGCTTGAACAATACAGACTTCTCAAAGCTTCTGCCAAACCGAAGCCTCCTACTAACCGCCCTGGAGACGTAGTCAGCTATCGTCCTCTTCTTGGAGTTATTGAAGAAGATATACAAAAGAGGAAGAGGAGTCGATCTTCGTTTGAATCTCCTCCTGGACCTTCGGCCCCACTCCAGCCTATTCACGATATTACGGAGGAGGATACTGAGTTTATGCCTTCGCCACATCCGTCTGAGAATCCAACCGTCACCCCGATAGATCACCCTGGCTTGGTTCGTAATCTGTTTGTGGGTCATCCAGACCTGGACCCGGCCTCTCATGACATCTCCTTCGATGAGGCTACTGGTTAGCACCTTCTCCCTCGCAATCCTATGGTACGGGTGCTTGACGAAGCTAAGTCCCTGGACCTTAATTTGCTTACCACCCGGGTTGTAACTCTGGGGGATGAAGCTAAGGCGAACATCGACCGGGTTGCCGAAGAGACCAGGAAATTGATGGGGCATCATGCCCGACTAGTCAAGGCCGGGGAGGAAATTGGGAGTGCCAACATTCGGTTACGGTTAATGGTTTCTGACCATGCTAAGCAACTTGCCGATCAAGCCATTCAAATTTCTCAGCACGAGGCCGCATCTAGGCAACTGAAGAAGACTATGGAAGAGGCCAGCAGGGCAGAGTTGCGAAAAATGGAGGCCGCCTGTAAGGAGCGGATTGACATGGCCATTGCGACGGTGGATGAGGTTCGACAAGCAGACCTCGAGCGGGTACAGGAATTATCGGGGAGACTTGAGGCTGCAGAGCTTGCTCAGTCTAGGTTGAAGGAGGAGATGAAGGCGATGAGGATATCCCTTCAGGCTGACCGCTCACGATATCGATCGGAGAGGGATGTTGCCGTTGCAAAGCTGCGGTCTTTTGAGGCCCGAATGAGGGAGTTTGAGGAAAACCAGGGGATGATGGATGAGATGCTCCATGATATGTATTTCCGTACTTGGAAACAGGGTAACTTATCCTGGATGGATGATTACCCCCGAGTTATGGCCAGGATTTATCTCAGGGTTCTGGAGGAGGCTAGGGCTGATGCGGATAAAGAGGGTGGCGCGGTCTTCAGAATGGATGTGGTCACTGCCCAGTTTACCAAGGAGGAGAAGGTGGCGGTGAAGGAGGGTATGCGGCTGCTTGCCGCTGAGGAGGTAGGTGTGCAAGTAGAGGATGATGATCAGGATGGTCAGGAAGCAGGGGCTGGTAAGTCTTCCCTTCTAGTCTTTTCGTTAACTTGGTTGCTTATCACTAATGAATTCTTTCTTTGACCGGACAGGTGGGCAACAGGACAAGGGTAAAGCTCCGATGCAGCCGGCTCCTTGACTTGACCTGGATATCTTTTTGTTGACTTGACATTGTTGTATATGTTAGTCTCAAAACAGTAACGTAACTTTTAGGTTGTAATTATGTTACTTGTAATAAACAACATTATTCTTGACGTGTGATTTTTTTTTACATAAGCTGATTCTGTCATTTTTGAATGTTTTTGCTATTTTGACACGTTGTGTGAGAAATACAGCTGTGCGTGTGCTTGTAATTCAATTGTGTTTGATGTCAAGTTCTTGCTTAAAACATAATTTCATGCCTTGCAATGCTAGTGTGATGTATGCATAAATTATGGCCATGTATTTGTACATAAAAGAAGAAAATACCGCCTTTCATGTTCTAATTGTAGATGGCAGTTTTGAATATCTTGTATGACCGAGTATGGAATGCAGTTGAATGCCCTGCCATCCAATTGTGAGTTCCTACTCCCATTGGCGAGTATCTCCTACGCTGTATCCTGTACTTTAGGGATTGTTATAGAGGACAGGAGAAAAGTTCTTTAAATAGAATTGAAATATGAGAAACAGTAAAACTTCCAATCACGGAAGGCCTTCGATGTGCTTAAGTTCGTGGCAAACGGGTTTTGTAGTCACTTTCCCTAGTTGTGGGTCTTGGAGACATTTGTCACCCATCTTACGCCTTTGCGGGGAGTTTATCTTTTTTACCACAGCCGCACTTAAGACACTCGGAGCCGAGATCGCGCACAGTAACTACCCAGGCCATTATGGCCCGTAATCGTGGGTATTATTCGATTTACTGTGGCCGGCTAGCGTGGGTGCCGATCGTCAACCGTGAACTATCCCTGGCTGGCCACACCTTATGTTGGGGCTTAAAGTAGGTTCACGGTTGCCGACGAGCCGAACGTCATAATGAGCTGCCTCGGCTATAGTCGGCCTTCTCGGTGGCTTATAATCGGCTCATTACAGTTGGCTTTAAGGGCCGATCGCGAGCAATGAGTTAACCCGCAACAGAGGGATGCTGGAGCAAAAGTGTCTCATTAGCGAGGGCATAGATTCGCGTAGTACCTGTTAGGTCTTGTCCAGGTGAGGTTGCGTCGTGATGTGTCTTGAATGGGAATGTCATTACACAGGATTTTGTTCAATAGAAAAGGATAAAGTTAACGAGCAGCCAAGATATAAAGGAACAAGTTAAAAGGAGACAAGTTTTTTAAAGTGGTTCGGCACGAAAATGCCTACGTCCACTGATTCTCTTTGTTAATTCACTTCATATGGGCAGTACAAGTTAAGAAAAGTATCGACGAAGGTGTTGGATGTTCCATGCCCTCTGGAACACCTCCCCGTCCACTGATGACAAAATATAAGCTCCATTATGGAGATCTTTATGAATTACATATGGTCCGTCTTAGATTGGATCTAGTGCTCCGGGGCGCGGGAAGATTCGCTTGAGGACAGGATCTCCTTTTTGTAAGCTGCGATGCTTGACTTTGGAGTTGTATTGTGCTGCCACATTTTGCTTGTGAGCTGTTGTCTTGAGGGCTGCATCATTTCTTCTTTCCTCAATTAGATCCAAAGACATGTAGAGGAGCTCTTCGTTCTCTTCCGGGCTATAGTGGATCCTACGGTGGGAAGGCACTATAGTTTCAACTAGGAGCATAGCCTCCGATCCGTATGCCAAAGAGAAAGGAGTATGCCCCGTTGATGTTCTGAAAGATGTGCGATAGGCCCACAGTGCCGTAGGAAGTTCATCCACCCAAGCGCCTTTTGAGTTTTCGAGTTTCTTTATTATTAGAGTTTTGAGAATTTTGTTGACGGCTTCGACTTGTCCGTTTGCCTGGGGATAAGCGACGGATGAGAAGCTTTTGTGAATTCCGTGCTCTTGGCACCAGTTGGCAAACTCCTCGCTGTCAAACTGAAGTCCATTGTCCGATATGATTTTAAGTGGGACTCCGTACCTGCATAGAACATTTTTGATCAAGAAGTTAATAACTTTTGCTGAAGATACTTTATTTAGGGGTTCTTCTTCCACCCATTTGGTGAAATAGTCGACTGCCACTATAGCATATTTGGCCCCGCCCCGGCCCATTGGCAGTTCGCCAATCAAGTCAATTCCCCATACTGCAAAGGGGCAAGGGCTGGTCATTTGAGTAATCTCAGTTGTTGGTAGCCACGGAATCTTAGCAAACTTCTGACATCTGTCACATTTCCTGGCAAAATCTAAGGCGTCCTTGCTTAAGGTGGGCCAGAAATATCCATATTGGAGTATCTTTTTTGCCAAAGTCTGCCCTCCCGTGTGATCTCCACAGCTTCCTTGATGGATGTTGGATAAGATTTCCTTGGCTTCCCTTCCGGCGACACACCTTAATAAGGGGTTAGAGAAGCCGTGCCGATAGAGGGTGCCCTCTTGTATTGTGTAGCGGGAAGCTTTCCTCAAGATTTTCTTGACTTCGTTACGCCCATTGGGCAGTGTGCCACTTTGTAAGTAGTCTCGGATGGGGGTCATCCAAGTTGCTTCTTCGGTTGCAGCTATCAGATTCACTTGCTCAAAACTTGGGGTCGGTTGCTTTGAGATGGCTACTGCTCCGGAAATAGTGCCGTCTCTCATGCTAGCTTGCTTCGCCAATTCGTCGGCCTCTTGGTTCTCTTCCCGAGGGATGTGTTTGATTAAATAGTGATCCAATCGATTGAGAAGCAACTTGGTCTTCTTTAAATATGCTATAAGTCGTTCTCCTCGAGCCTGGAATCCTCCTAGTATTTGATTTACAATAAGTTGAGAATCACTATGAAGACACAAAGAATTGGCTCCGATTTCTAAGGCAAGTTCTAATCCAGCTATCACTGCTTCATACTCTGCATCGTTGTTGGTGGCAGCGAATTCCAACCTTATAGCATAGTGTAGCTTATTTCCCCTAGGAGTGATTATTACCACACCTACCCCCGAGCCTTGTTCATTTGACGCACCATCCACAAAGAGATTCCACTTGATGTCTTCTGCTATTTCCGATTGCTCCTTACCTTCATTGGTAGTGAATTCGGCAATGAAATCGGCCATGGCTTGTCCCTTGATGGCGGTGCGAGGATGGTAGGTGAAATCATATTGACTTAGTTCAATGCACCATTTAAGTAGTCGCCCAGAAGTGTCGGGCGATGGAGTACCTGCCTTAGTGGTTGATCGGTCAGAACTCTGATGGAATGAGATTGGAAATAGTGACGCAGCTTCCGTGATGTGATTAGTAAACAGTATGCTAGTTTCTCAAGTTTAGGATATCTGGCTTCTGCCCCTGTAAACCTCTTACTTACAAAGTATACTGGCCGCTGCGTGCGTTTGTCTTCTCTCACCAGGGCGGCGCTTAGAGCATGAGATGACACAACAAGGTATAGGTATAGCTCTTCGCCTTTGTTCGGAGTTGAGAGTACTGGTGGTCTCTGGAGGTGTTCGATTAAGTTAAGGAAAGTTGTTAAGCATTCGCCAGTCCATTCGAACTTTCCTTTGTCTTTCTTTAGCGCCTCGAAGAAGGGGATGCATTTATCAGTCGCTTTAGAGATGAATCTGCTCAAGGCGGCCACCTTCCCATTTAGGCTTTGTATTTCTCTTCGGGTAGAAGGTATCCGGATATCTTTCAGAGCCCGGACTTGTTCAGGGTTTGCTTCAATTCCTCTGGCATGGACGATGAATCCTAGAAACTTTCCTGATGATACTCCGAAGGAGCACTTTAGAGGATTCAGCTTCATTCCATATTGGCGAAGTACTTGAAACATTTCATCCAGGTGGCTTACGTGATCGTCGGCTTTCCTTGACTTTACCAACATGTCATCCACATAAACTTCCATAGTTTGTCCTATTAGCCCCGCAAACATCTTGTTGACGAGGCGCTGATAGGTGGCCCCTGCGTTTTTAAGTCCGAAAGGCATTACCTTGTAGCAGTACAATCCCCGGTCAGTGATGAAACTAGTGTGGTCTTGATCGGGAGCATGCATAGGAATTTGGTTATATCCTGAGTATGCGTCCATAAAAGATAAGAGTTCGTGCCCGGCTGTGCTGTCTACAAGCTGATCGATTCGGGGAAGTGGGAAGCAATCCTTTGGGCGGGCATCATTTAAGTTGGAGAAGTCAATGCATGTTCGCCACTTCCCATTAGCCTTCTTTACTAGCACCGGGTTGGCGATCCACTCTGGGTAGATGGCTTCTCGTATGAAGTCATTGGCCAGTAGGTTCTTTACTTCTTCATCGAGGGCGACTGACCGTTCTGCCCCCATACTTCTCTTTTTCTATTTTACTGGCGCCCTGGTAGGATCAATGTTTAGTACGTGGCATGCTATGTCAGGGGAGATTCCGGTCATGTCAGCATGTGACCATGCAAATACATCCAAGTTGTGGCAGAGAAAATCAATGAGTTGTTCCTTCAGCTCTGGTTTTAGTTGGGACTCGACTTTCAATAGTCTACTCGAGTCATGTCTGTCTACAGATACAAATTCCATAGCCTCTGCAGGCTCGGCGGTGGCCTCCTCCTCTTTGTCCCTGGGATCTAATTCATTGAAAGGGTCGCTGGTATATCGAAGAGGAGGGGCTTTCTTTAGTTGCTATGCTTCCAAACTTTTTGTGCAGAGGGCAATCTCTACACTCTTCCCTTTATCCTTCCTGTGGTTGTTGCGAAGTTCGGTTACATAGCAATCTCGAGCAATGTCCTGGTCTCCCTCTACTTCCCCTACTCCATTGTCCATTGGAAATTTCATCTTTAGGCACCATAGGGCCAGGATAATTTGGAAGTCAGACAAGGCTGGCCTTCCTAAGAAGGCGTTGTAGGCTGAGTGGTTTTCTATTAGCACAAATGTCTGTTTCTGCACAACGGAGCGGGGGTGACTTCCAATTTCAACAAAGAGGTCCAGTCGTCCTAGGGGCATCTTCGCATTTCCTGTGAAACCGTGTAGTGGTTTATTGCAGGGAAGAACATCCTTTAATGACAGCTTCATTTTGTCAAAAGCTTGCTTGAATAGGATATTCACTGAGCTTCCAGTGTCTACTAGAATTCGGAAGACCCCGGCTGGGCCGAGCCGGGCAGAGATAACCATGGGATCCGTGTGAGGGTACTGCCTTCCCTCCAGGTCACGCCTACTGAATGTGATGTCATCATTCTCTATCCGCTTCGGGTGGCGTTCTTCTATAATGGAATTGACGCATTCTTCATTGTTTCTAAGTGACTTTCCGTACCTTTCCATTTCTGCCCAGCTTCCGTCGGCGATGTGTGGCCCTCCCGAGATGGTATGGACCACTATCTTCTCTTGACTGGAGCCGCCGGTGTTGCGATTTCCTCGGCCTATTTCTGGGGAGGGTAACCTTGGGTTCTCATTGGCAGGAACTGGAGTCCTGTCCTGACCTTTTACATAGCGTTCTAGTCTTCTTCTTCTGATGGGTTCTTCAATCAAGTCCCAGAGATGATGGCATTCGTTGGTATCATGCCCAAGGGATTCGTGGAAGCGACAGAATTTTCCAGACTTAATTGCGTTATCTGATTCCTTCTTGTGCGGCGGGCGTTTGTATCTAACTTCGTCTTGAGTGGCCAGGAAGATGTTTTCGATCGTTTCATTCAACGGGGTGTAAGCGTCAAATCTCGGTCTTGGCCGATATAGGCGCTTCTCTCCCTTCTTGCCCCCAGCGTTGTCTCTAGAATCATTTCTTCGAACGTCCTTTGCTACAGCAGGCGTGTTGCCGTGAGCTGCCTTATTTTGTTGCCCTGTCTGCCTCTCAGTGGCAGCATCTTCAAGTCTCATATATTTCCCAGCTTTATGGAAGAAATCGGGTAAAGTAGCTGGTTTTTCTTTGGTCAATCTTCTAGCAAATTTAGTATCCGGATGCACACCGCTACAGAGGGCCATTAAGATAAGCTTCTCATCGGCATCTTGGACTGCGGCCGCTGCGGCATTGAATCGGGTTAGATATTGCTGCACTTTCTCCCCAGGTTTCTATTTGATACTGGATAAGGAAAAAGCGTCCTTGGGCTGCTCCACATGAATGCGGAATTGGCTGATGAACTTTTCTTTCAACATCTCCCATGAGCTGATGGATCCTTGGGGCAAATGGCAGAACCAGGAGGTAGCTAGATCTGCTAAGAATAGCGGAAAACATTTGCACAGCACTCCTTCTGTTGCTCCACTCATGAGCATATGCTGTGTGTATCTCTGTAAGTGTACAACGGGGTCAGCGGTTCCTTTGTAAGGTTCCATTGTTGGCATTTTCCATTCTCGGGGGGTGATGGCAATTTCGATATTGCGGGCGAAAGGGCTGGTTACCCTAGCACCTATTCCTCGGTCTCTTTGATCCCGTTGGACGCACTCTCTGAACAAGCGTGCCATCCTTTCATCAGAATTTGGAGCAGATAGAAATGAGTTCAGTTCTGCTTTGTGGGATTGATTCCGTCCAGATGACCTGTAGGGATGGTATCGTCTATCATTCCTAATAATTTCCAGTGGCTGTCTTTGATCTTCTGGGAGCATGCTAAGGTCAGCTACAGTTGGCCCTTGCCTTGATCTTCCCCTGCTGGGTTCTGATCTAAGCACTTCCTCGGGTCCAACTTCGGGCTGGATTCTAGCTCGGCCCCGTTCACTGGTATTTCCGTGGTTTGGCAGTACAACAGGCTTGGCTACAGTTTACCTCCGCCCTGTACCTCCCCCGTTGGGTTCGGTTCCAAGCGTTTCCTCAGGTCTAACTTCGGGCTGAGCTCGGTCTCGGCTCCTACCATGGTCGTTTCTGTCGTTGGCTCCTTCGAAGAAGGAAGATCTTTGTTGTCTCTGAGATCCTCCAGACTGGGACTCACCCCAAGATTCAGTGTTGCGGTTGGACTCTTCAGCATCCCTTAAGCGTGACATGAGTTGGTCCACCAAGGCTTCCTGTTGGGATGTGAAGCGGTTAGTCACTTCAGCCACAACCCTGTCTAGATCTGCCCTAGTAATTGCTGCCGGCTGTTCTGTGGCAGTGGTTGTCGGATTTGTCTGGCCTTCATTTGGTACTGCTGCTGGAACGGGACGATTTACTTGATCTGTGACCACTGGATCTGGAACACTGCTAGTTGCGATGTTCTTTCCTTTGTTAACGTCTTTTTTCTACCTCGGAGGCATGTTTTCCAAGCAATGAACGACGTTGTTAGGAAAAAGGTTAAGTGGGAGAAGCTGAAGCTTCGAGCTCCCGATTCTCAGTGAAAGCACCAAAAATTTTTGCACAAAAAATGGGCAAACACCTCCAAGTCGTATGATTTAGTTGATTTTATGTTGTTTTTAGTGATCTGGGTGATTTATGCAAATATGTAAAAAGCAGGGACTAAACTGTAAAAGACACACAGATTTATAGTGGTTCAGCCAGAATGTACCTACGTCCACTTTATATATTATTTCTCCTTTCTTGTTCAGATTACAAATACAAAGCTTTGATAGAAGTATATGAAAGTTGTTTGAAAGTTCTATCCGTGCTTGAGCTCTCAAACTTGTCCCCCATTGTTGTACCCCTACCCCTCTATTTATAGAGTGAGGCTGGGAGTAGGGGCCTTGGATGTATATAGCTATTGGTGGGCCTGGGCTGATGTAATCTGGCCTGGCATTGTTGGTTCAGCAGTGGTTGGTCCGGTGGTGAGTGGAGTTGGGATTGGTTCGGTAGTCTCGGTCCGGTGGTGAGTTGTGAGGATTGGTTCGGTGGTCTCGGTCCGGTGATGAGTGGAGTTGTGATTGGTTCGGTAGTCTTGGTCCGGTGATGAGTGGACTCGGTGTGGGGTTGGATCGATGGTGAGAATTCGTCCAACACCTGGAAGCTCGTCCGGTGCTGGGTCTATGATTTCGGCCTCGATGGCCGGTATCTCGATTATTGGAGGAATTGAACCTTGAACTTCCTGCTGCAGTGAACTTGAAGGTTCCATGACTAACTAGCTTATGAAAAATCATTGTTAAACAGACAATAACGCTCGTGCATCCCCCAGCGTAAAGTGTGCAAGTGTGTTGTGCAGTGCAGTACTGTATATCACTTAAAAAATTCTATAGAATTGGAGAAAGCATGAAAACGATAAGACTTCGAAATTCAGTCGGAATGACCGTCATCGCTGACCATCACTACCGTGCCATCAAGATGTTAGGGATCAATCCAAGTTAAAGTTTGTTATCATTTTGTTAAGTTCCAGTTCCATCAACGAGCTTCGATAGGCAATCAGATATGCGGTGAAACGATTAAGTCCAATTATGCAAGTTTGAAGCTCGTCAGAGTCAGTTGTTCAAGTGTGCAAGGAATTACAAATTCTTTAACGTTCAATTTGTATCGATCACAAGAGCCTTGTTCGCATCGATAATTCATGTTCATCTACGTGCGAGTTCGACTCGGTTGAAAGGCTGGAGACTTCGAATCGATCCAGAGTGATTATTTCGCATCCATCAACTGGGTCGCCTTCGTATCGATCCCTGGTGCATAATTCGAATCGATCGAAAACCCTGGGTTTCGAATCCATCAGACGCAACCCCTTCGTATCGATCAACATGCTAGAGACACTCGCATCGATCATCCCAACTCGATGCAACAGCTTAGCCATCGATCGATACGAAGGCCTCCATCTCATCATCTCGAAGCCCTGACTCCAGATCGATGCGAAAACGAGGACCAAAAAACCATTTTATCTCCACACTCCTTCTTCCCCAGATCGATTCGAACAACATTTTATCCTTTCTCGACCTCGCACGTTATCTACTTCCTCGAGCAACGTTTAGGCACGAGTTCGAATGGAATGGCATGAGAATCTGGATCTCATCATTTTAGGACTGATTTTGTTCAATTGATTACCTGATTTCGACAACTGGTTAAAGGGTTTAAAGATTTTGGTTCGATTCGAAGTCGAGCAGTTTTCCTTTTCTAAGTCTTTGGAGCGATACGAAGACAAGTCAGAGGAGTAAAAAGTAAAAAGTGAAAAGTGGCTAAGTCCATAGTATTTATATGGACTCAAGCATGAAGGCAAAAAACGGTTCGCATCCCAGTGGATTCGACCGGTTGTAGAACATCACCACGGGATCGATTCGAACAAGCCATTCGAATCCATCGACACAAACCTTTATCAAAGCGAAGTTGCCAACGAAGGCTTTTCTGAGTCACCTAAATCCATCGATACAAAACCACTGTTCGTATCGATCATTTTTGACTCCATCCTCAATGCAGCGACATGAAGTGTGCAGTTCGAATCCATCGAACCACGGCATCCAGGGGTCAATACTCATCGATACGAAGGCGCATATCGTATCCATTTTAAGTGGCTTGCGTCGACTCAAAAATGGATTCCATCGAAGTTCGTAACCATCGATACGAAAGTTAATTTCGTATCGATTGAATCTTATATCCATCGATGCAAACCATCGTTTAGTATCCATCTAAGCTCATATCCGTCAATGCGAAAAGTTCATTTCGTATCCAACAATACGACGTATACTGATGCAAAGACAATGGCTTAACCTTTAAACATCGATTCAGGAGAGGATCGATGCGAAAGAACATTCAAAACAACCATCGAGCGTTGTTGCAATTCGAATTTCTCATCGGTTCAGGAGAGGATCGATACGGAATTCAATACGAGATAAACTGACGACGACTCGTGAACGTCAGCGAGAGTCAGATTAACGTATATGCATATACGTCGGACTAATATTCAATTTTTGACATTCACAAGAATTGGATACCTATCTAATAACGATTACAACAACAAACGGCTAATCTCAGTCAAGCAGCAATCAGTTACAACAATACAGGGTACAGTAGTTGATAGTCAACGGTTTACATTACTGAGGAAATCAGTCAAAGATTACAACTTTCATTGAAAAGACGATAACTGTTCAGGATGAAGATTGCAGCAATTCAAAGCACATCATGTTTCCACATGACGTACTTTTTGGGGAAAATGTTATCTCGCCTCTTGGCAAGGCTATGACACCAAGAACTTGACTAGAAACCAATGACGGTTCGTCTTAGAGATCGGTTATATGCAGACTCACCATGGATATTGATGAATTTTGTCCGAGTTCGGATCGAGCTGCAATCGACAAGACACAACGAGGGAAGCCATAAAAGTGAACGTTCCAAATTTCAAGTCAATCCGAGTTTGTATGTTCAAGTTACGATCGATGCAAGATTGGATGAAAACCAATCACTGTTCGAATCGATCGAGTTCGAATCCATCAAGGAAGCTTACTTCGACTCGATCAGCTCCGCATCGATCACTAGGGCCTACTTCGGCTCGATCAGCTTCGCATCCATCACCAAGCCCCTGTTCGACTCGATCGAGTTCGTATCCATCACCAAAGTCTGCTTCGCATCCATCGCCTGGAGAGCTTTGTTCGAATCCATCAGGCTTCTATAGTTCATATCCATCAGTTGACCTTACTTCGTATCCATCGAGGAACCACTGCTCATATCCTTCGAACCCAGTTACTTCGTATCCATCGAGAAGTACTTGTTCGCATCGATCCACGTCATGGTTATTCGTATCGATCGATAGCTAACAATGTTCGAATCCACCTGGCCACATCAACTTCGTATCGATCAAATGGAGCCATCTCCAATCGATACGAACAAGGCCATGCAGTCGAATTATTCCATGTGTTCTCCATCGATACGAGACAAGGGCCACCTTCCATCGATTCGAACAACACAAATGCCTCGATACGAACAAGGCGAAAGTCCTGGAAAAGACTCGATCGACTCGGCGAAAAGTATGGATCGATGCGAAGAACGCGCACCACGTCAATCTGCTAGCGCATGCCGCCATCGATTCGAAATCATCGAGTCGAAACGATCGAAACGAACGAAACAGCCAGCCAAAAAGCACCATTTCGTATCGAATATATCTCCTAATCTACAATTCCAAATGCCACCAAATTTTCACAAGAGCTTATGCACGTGCTGGAGAATGTCCACGCCAAGTTTCGACTCCATCGGACACAATCTTGATCGATACGAAATCGGTTCGTATCGATCACGGATCGGGCCGAAACTTCGCGGGCTTGGGCGCACGGGTCTAGTCACGTGCCAGAGGGAGTCTCCCGAGATCTGAGTGAAATATCAGCCTCCTACACCTATAAATAGAGCCCCAGGACATACAGAAAAGGGGCATCTTCTTCTTTTAATTCTCCAACGCCCAGACTCTGCCGGATCCAGTTCTGAACTCCATTGCTGCTGCTGCAAACGAATTTCACTGCTGTAATTCATTGTTATCCGTTGTAACCCGCTCAAATATATTGTAATCATCAAAGAAACATCAATAAAACAATCAACTTCATAGTGGACGTAGGCAATACGCCGAACCACTCTAAATTCTTGTGTTTCTGTGCGTTCTTATTACTTTCATTATCTGTTTTTGGAGTTTTTGTTAGATAATCCTCTTTTTCCATTTAATTTCTTCATTTGATCTCTTCAAAAACTTTCGAAGAGTGTTGTGCCCAATTTTGGTACAAACAAACCTCACATCATGAAAAGAAAATCCCAACAAAGAGAGTTCGATTATCAACCTTAATAACTTTAAGCTCAGGTTTCAACACTTCCTCTTTGGGCACGGTCACAGTATGAACAATTTTAGAGTTCTCGGATCCTATAGATGCATTAAAACTAAAAAATACTTTGAAAAAGCAACTTGATAGCTTAATCTCATAAATCTTACACTATTTCTACTCTGTAGATTTACACAGATGCGGTACCTTAGGGTTTCCTGAGAGTACTTATGGAGCACGATCTGTAGAGAGAACAGTAGAGAGGAGAAGGAAGAGGGATTGGATCCAAACTCCACAGATGGGAGGGCGATTTAAAGGAGAGCTCAACAACAGATAAAAGTCGGAGGATTTGTCTAATTGAGAAAGAGGGGGCCTCTTTTTTGAGTTGGGAACGCTAAATTATTTAGTTTATGTTTATTCCATGTTTGTCCCATTAATATGTGTTGTCCTAAAAATGGATATTAAGATAATGGGTAAAAAATCATTTAGGTAGGTACTCAAGCACTAAATAACATCAGAAAACTGTTTCAAAGTGAATATTTCGTGTATTTTTAATTCACTTATTTGGTGTAGAGTACCCTTTTCACATATGCCAAATCTCAAAAGTACAACGTCCAAAAATATCCATAATACAACTTTCAAAATAAATGAACATGTCTAAAAATCTGGGTACATCCGAATATATTAAAAACATAGATAAATAACTAAACTACAACAAACCTTCACCACCGCCTTCATCTTCTACATCAGCACCATTCCCCATAACATGTAGGTTGTAATGAGGAGGGAGTCTGAACAACAATATCTGGTAAATGAAAATCTCAAGTCTTATCATAATAGTATTTGGACAGTATCATTTAAATAAGTATTATGTCTTACACATCTTATATCTTAACCAACTAAGTATACCTCTAACTATAAGCCAATGGCTCTTATAGTCCAACTCCATAACGTACCTCCAACTATAAGGCCATTGGCTCTTTCCAGTCCAACTTTATAACTCTAACGCGAGTGCAATGCTACTATAGGGCCTTCGGATCCATCTCTCGCAATCATGCCCCAACGATGCAAAAGAAAACACTTGAGCCACTCAATACTTTTTAATGGGAAATAGGTAGACTCTGGTCATTTAATTCATATACCTTAGGCTAATCTCTGTCATTTAATACCTAGACACAAGGCAAACCCACCTTTGGTACTTCCTAGTTGACATCGTAAGAAATCTCATAAGGCCACTTAATATTTCTTTGATGGGGAAAAGGCGGACCTTACAATAGTCACTTAATACCCCAATCCTTTTCCCATGCCCTTTTAGTGCGCCACTTTCGTGTTGCAAACAAACACACTCTTATATTACTTAGAACTTGAATACTTGAATTGGGTTCCTTTTTATGTGAAACCCACGATATTATACACATCTTTCATAAAGGTGTTATGTGCATATCTCTTTCCTCGTCTATCAAAAAAGAATAGATGATAGCTTGATAACCTAAACAATAAGATGAGGTGGTAGTAATAGTCTACATCCTCGTTACAAAATTCATTCTCAAACTTCAAAATTGGAGAGATATCTTTGAAATTCCAATCTTGAGACGACAATGCTTGATACAACCCATTTGAATATTTGCTATATATTATCAGCCTTAATGAATTTTGATATTTCATGGTTCTTTTGGAAAACCCCTAGTACAACGACAAAATAGTACAAGAACTAGCATAGTTATATAGAATTTTTACATAAATACCTTAACTTGCTCATTTTAGTAATGATCATGGTCACGATAATTAGGGTCGTTATAATAATGCTAAATTTCTCGCTGCCTATCATTATTCGTCAATTGATTACCTTTTTTTAGTAAAGTGGGTGTACTGGTATAATTAGTATGGTAATGGTAAATTTACCAGTTTATATGGTAAGAAATCAGTAACATTTTCTCAAACCAAGATTAACAGTAATTTAACAGTCCACTTGTACATGAATACTCATGTAATATGTTGTATTATAAACATATAGAAGTATAAATTGCTTAGATTTAGTTTAGGAATTCAGTTTAAATGATGCTAAATATATTTCTTTTATTTCTCATTGATGTAGTTGCTCAATTTTCTCGCAAGAAGTTAGCAGGCAAATTAATGAGAGTGGCTAATCTAAGCCAGTCCAATCGATCAGCCACCGGCCTGCAAAGGCTGACTCAAGCCCATGTTGGTCTCAAACCAATCTTTATACTCAGCAAGGTGCTAAGGTGAGGCCCTGTCGCCTCACCCTAAAGCAACATTCACACTTATGCAAGATCAGGACTCGGTCCAACTAGGTTCGGCTCGGTCCTGACCAGCTTTCCTATATCAAACTTCTTCCAACAGCACTTAAAAATCAACCCAATTCGTCCGACATCATATCAGCTGACGGCTAACTCTTATCCAAGCCCACCCCAACAGATTGCACATAAGGAAAGGGTGGCCCAAACATGGCCCATCTTTAGCATGGCTTCAGTACAGCCAACTCCAACCGGCATCAGGCCTCCTTCTTGACCGCCTCGCACCTAGTCATTAACTGTCTTACTCGCATGTCCTCGGCCAAATTCCAAATCTATTTCAAGCTGGCGACAACCAATTGGTCAACACAGCCATGTGGGGACTCAAGTAAACGATAATATTGTCCATCCATCCATCCGAAGCATCATAGTTGGACATCTGAACTGATATGACATACCATTATTGCGCATTTAATGCAAGTTCATTCCTAATACAGAGAGGCAATGAGTACATTCTCTTCCATCACACAACATCTAACACATTTTATAGTTGTCAACCATCCACCTTTACAGTTAGATCAACGGTCAAAAATTATTCCTGCCAGTTCTATAGCACGATCTCAATCATCCACTTCAACTACTATAAATACCCCTGCATTACAAATGTTAAATGGGTTTTGTTGATGCCAAAAGTGGCACAACGCCCAAATATGACCTATTGTATAATTTGATCTAGCAGAAATAACAGAAAAGTTGACAAGAGCGTAGAAAAGTAGAGAGACATAAGATTTTTATACTGGTTCAGCAATCTCACCTACGTCCACTTTATAGTTTTATTGATTATGGAATTGAGAGAGAATTAGAGTCATTAGTACAAGGGATTGACAAGTTCCTAAGCTTGGAACTGCCAATAGTATCTTCCTAGTTGACTACTATAAGGGAGAGATAGGAGATGAAGAAGGAGTAGAGTCCAAAGCCCTCTTTTGGTTGCTATAGGGCTGGTATTTATAGAGAAACTACTCTACAGGTCTACAGGGTCGAGTTGAACCAGGTCCAGATGCTAGCCCAGAAGCCCACAAGAGAGCGCATCGGCTATATGTGCGAAAAAGACCTGTCGGTGCCAAGCGATTCCTCTCAGTACTGAGAGCTTTACTGAGGTAAAAATTCATGTTTTTCACTTGTCCTGCTCTCATATCTTCGATTCGATATATTCTAAACTCTTTTCCATGAATGTCAAGTCCTTTTGATGATTTTCTTAGTTTGGCTTATCTTTCTTTGTTCTATTTGCTTCCTTTTCATCAATCCTGGAAGTTGCTTGTCTAATCTCAGAGGAAAGCACTTGAGATGACTAGTTGAAGGAATATATATGAAGCGTATGGAGTTGATGAGGGCTCAAACATGAGAAGGTGCCTCTTGATACTAAGAGGCTCCTCTCGGTACCGAGAGCTAGTTCAATTTCCAATGAAAATTCTTGAACTCCATTCTCATTCCCTTCTGCTCGTGTTCCCAAGTTCTCAAGTCATTTCGTCTATGCTTCACCTTTTACTCCTAGTTGAAATCTGCTTGGTTAAAACCCGGTTAACACTTGCCCCCTAGAGTATGATTTCGTTGAGAACAAAGCATGTTCTGGATCAAGACAAGTTCTGGGTTTCTATCTCTTAGCTCTAGTTAGTCATTCAGGGACTGCTTTGAAGCATTGCTTTTGTCTAGAAGAACCTCATAAACCCATGCACTTAGGTTCTAGCCTGGGCTCATCTATCACTCTATGCTCGACCGCTTTTCGCCCAAGATAACCCACAAGCAAATTTTTGTTTTAGCTCATGCCGATACCAACCACCACTCTATATATAACTATCACTTGGCTGCGTTAACGATTGTATCTAGCCCACCTTATTATCACACTGATAGCATAATCCTAAAAAGAAAGAAACTTCTGTAGAATATATACAAGGATTATTGGATATCAGAGGTATTACACTCAACAAGTCGCACAGATTATCAAGATACACAAACAACTTTCTCAAATCTGAGTTTGTGACATAAGATCTATTTCATTTAGTTTAAAAGAGCATGGGGAAAAATGCCTACCCCGCTAGGCTTATAATAATATTCTTATCACTAGCTACTTGAAAATAAAAAAGAAAGCATAGAGAAGACGAAGCACGCTAACAGCTCTTCCGTGGCAAGCCAGCTTGCACTCTTATCATGGCCTAAAAAGCCTGTGGCTTCACTAAAGAAGCACTTCACAAACTTCAACCGATCAAGAACTTGCTGAAGAAATCTGAGCGTGCTTCCATCTTTGAAGCCTTCCATATCAAGTCTTGCGAGAGACCCTGAAAAGCTTCCAGACAACCTCACCAAGGAGTAAAACAAAGCTTCGGCCATGGTAGAAGAAGCAGAGGCAACAACCTCTAATGGTCCATATTTTATCGAATGAATTTTACCCTTGGAAACTTGTAATGACTATAACTTTTGATAGAAGTTGAATTGGTGTTCGAGACTACTTCCGTTGGAAAGATATAATTGTTTCTCTTTCCGTAAAGAGGGCATAATAGTGATTTGGACTTTCTAACTTGAAGATATGGCTGTTTGAAGATTGGAGTTATAGATTTTATATTCGGTAGTGGTTGGTTCAGTATATTTGGTTCGACGTTGTTTAGTTCGGGATAGGCTTGGTTCGGCAAAATAATGGGGTCAACGACCGATCATGGAATCCTATATGGTGGGTGGACGCTCAACAGCCAATCATGGAATATTATTCGGGGGGTGCTCTGTTCGAGGGAGGAAGGTTGGTCCTGTGTTCTGGGGGGTGCTTTAGGGTTTTGTCTGTAAATAGGTGAGCCATCTTTCCCCAAATCACTTTTCTATCATTTCTCAAATAGCTCTCAGCCTCCATTATTTCACACTTCACCCAAACCCTTCTCTTTTCACATCCAAATCTCGTCAAAACCTTAGATAAGCAAGATTATTCATTAGAGAGCATTAGACCTATATATTAGGGGAAGAAAAATCATAACTTTACCGTTTATTCTTGGATTTGCATCGTTTTACATGCAAAACTTGCATTTTATAGACTTTGGTAAAATCATCTCTCGCCTTATTGTATATATATCCAAAGGTTTTAGCATGTTTTAATCTCATTTTTAAAGTCAAAATCATGTTTTGGAACTGTTTTCAAGTGAAACCTGAAATAAAAACAAATTTAAAATGTTTTAAAGTGTTCTAATCATGTTAATTCGATGTATGATTGCCTTGATATGTGTTAGGTTATGTTAGAGACATATTATATAATGATTTTCCATGAATTGTTGCATGTTTGAATGTTGTTTGGTTCATGTGTGGTGTTTTCTTATATGCTTGTATGGTTGAAAACGCTTATCAGAGCGACTTAGAGGTTGGAACTATGAAACCAGCCTTCGATGGATATGTTCGAAGAGGTTAGGAGTTGTATCGATGCTTACGGAAGGTATGCAAGTCGAAGAATGGAGTAGCGGTGGAATCGAAGCAAAATTTGGATTCAGAGACTCAACGGTATTTTGGTTCGGGGGATTCTAGTCTACCCTAAGCGAGCTCAGGGTTAGTTAAGGTTTGGTGTAGAGCCAAACAAAAATTTCAATTTGGTGGTGTCGTCTCGGGTTTGACTTTTGGTCAGTAGGGGTGTTGGCCTGGGTCATGCTTCAAGGAAATTTAATGCCGAATGGGAATTCCTAACCAGGGTGCTTCAGGTCACGACTCGGGAAAATTGGTTCACCGCTTCAAGACTTGCTTCAGGTCGGCACTAAATAAGAATTTCGGTATGGGATTTGGCTGCTTCAAGTCGCACTTCAGGATTTTCCATGGGTTGCTTTGGGCTTGGCCTAGAGCATACCTGGACCGAAACTTGAAATTTAGGAAATTTGTTCGTGCTGAGGGGAAACTTCACGATTTCTTCGGGACTTGTTCTGAGGTCTAGTGGATGATGTGGATTGAAGTAAACAACTCCAAATGACTCGGAATGACCTTGGATTTCATGCAATGACTAGTGAAGTAATGGCATAGAACTTTGACTCGACGCCGACGACGATGGTGACAACATCGAAACTTTGAGATGATGGCTCTATGACTTATGATGGGTATATATAGAGGCATTCCGAAGATGATGACTTAACGATGGGAGTCGTGGTAGTGATCCACAAGGGCAAGCTAACGATAGAGGCTTGCGAGTAGGATTTGCGACTGTGTCATACTATAGAGATAGTCGGAATGGAATAACGATTGGGTTACATCATGGAGATGCTTACAAAGGGATCATTGATAACTCAGAGGTTTCTAGTATGCTCGTAAAGAAGAGGTATGTGAGTAGCTCCCACCTAGATTTGCTATTGTATCAAGATCTTGTAATAGTATATTACCCTACGCTTTGCGATTGTGGGCCAGATTCCTAGCCTATTGGAGTGGCATGGATTCGAGCATCAATAAAGCCAAGATTTCGATTGAGTTCCTGGTCCATGATTGCACCATTGGAGTTATCATATATCCAATGCAGATAACTACTAGTAAGGATTGTTTGATGGAAGCTATGTTTACTATGCTTGTTTATCACTTGAGGATGTCACTTGATATAGGTATTTTCGATCGTATACCTAAACATTGGACATTGTACTGCAACTGTAGTATACTAATATGGTTGTGATAGTAGATCAGCATATATCAACTTTTATGTGCTAACTCTTTTGATGCAAGTACAGGTCAGGTATGGTTATTCATACCCTTTGTCCATATTTACTATATATGATTTTTTATAATATTTTCGAGATAATTATCGCTCACATCAGAATGTTGTCTGACCCAAGGTTTTATACTTTTCTTCTTATTATCTCGGGTACTCTTAAATGAGTATATAAAAGATATCAGGTCTGGTTAGTGCATGAAGCTGTATGGAGTATGAGCACGAGGCTGCTCTTTCATTTTGGAGCTAACTATCGCTTATATTCCATTGTGTAGTACTATGGAGCTATATTAGTACTTGTATTTTGAGAGACGGTTGTAGAGTATATTTTGGAGTTTGGGGATGTATAAATTCTTTATTTCTATTTTTATATAGTCTATGAACCTAATGCACCCTAATGTTCTTATTCATGGTTCATTTGATTATATTATTGTCTCCTTTGTTTTACATCTATGTAACTATATTATATTTTGTCCATGGGCTGTGGGAAGATTATATAAGTTCTATGCTTGTAATTTTATTCCATTACACCCTTGGCCACCATCCTACATCGACCAGGTATCTCAATAGTGTTCAATTCGAGTATATTGGTTATCGAAGTTGTAGGGAAATCGTCACATTTGGTATAAAAGCTTAGGTTGCATAAATGACCTAAGTTGATACTTGGACCCATTAGAGATAAGGAAGGAGCTATCACCCTAGAATGGATCAAGCAATATATGAGAGAGCGTACTTATTATATTTTGGTTTTCAAAACTATATAGTATTTAAGTCGCATGCACACAAGTACCATAAATGCAGTTGTCTTTATCAGAGACTGATCATTCTTGTTGCAGATCAAGAATGAGCCAGCATATAATAAATACTGTGAGGAACTCTGCCTTTGAGTTGAAGGAGGAGTGGGTTCGGGAGCTGCTAAACCCGACTTGTAGAACATGTTCACTAAGATCATGCATGACATGGTTCAAAATGCCCAAATTTCTCCTGTTACGGCTGCTGCCGGTGGTGCTCTAGTGCAAGCGCCGAGGGCTGACTTTGTCAAACAGAGCAAGGATTACTTCACTAAAAGAGGCAAACCGTTTCTTGGAACTGAATCAGCCATTGAAGTGCGGGATTGGTTAGACACCTACGAAGTCATCTTTGAGGATATGGAGTTAGAGGATGCGAGGAAGAAGAAGTTAGCCTTTAGACAGCTTCAGGGACGAGCTATGGGGTAGTGAAATGCCAATAAGATAACTACTTCCGAGGACCAGATTAGTTGGGATCAGTTTAAGGTGAGGTTTGAAGAGAAGTATATACCTGCCACTCAGAAGTCGGTACTCTTTCGAAAGTATGGTCTATCTTTTATCGATACTCCACTAAAGAAGAATGAGAGGTTTATCATAGGCTTGGATGACTATCTCGAAGATAAGTTAGTAGGATATATCGATGAGACCTTCGAAAGGCCAGTGGAGAAGGCTCATCGACACCAGAGTCTATATCCTAAGCCTAAGTCGGTTGTTTCTCCCAAGAATGCCAAAGCCGCAAGCTAGAGGGGGGGCAAGAGGAAGTAGGACAACAACAAGAAGACGCAGTTTCAAAAGGATGGTTAGAAGAAGGTCAAATGGGAGACTACTTGTTATAGTTGTGAGGAGAAGGGCCAACTTTTCAAAGACTACAAGGTGGAAGGTAAGAAGTGCTACAACTGCAACAAGTAGGGGCACATCAAAAAGGATTATCCAGAACCACCAAGGAGTAACCAAATTGTGTCTGCTTATGCTTTGAACGATGTTCTAGCTACGTCGAGTGCTCCATCGATGAAGGAGAAGGGGAAGAGCATCGTTAAACAAGGTATGCTTTCTATTTTTTGTACTCCTGTACATGTTTCGTTCGATACGGGGGCTTCACAATTATTCATATCTAGAGATTTAGTAAATACATTGGGATTAAAACCCGAGATAGTTGATCGACTTTTGATTGTCAAAAACCTCATTGGAGGATCAACTAGCCTTTGCATGGTTTGTCAAGACTTAACCTTATCGAGTCATGGATGTTTGTTTGAATTGCTTTGTTTTGGGTTTTGTGGAGTTTGGTGTAATGCCCTACCTTTAAACCCACGTTAATAAAGAATATTACTAAGTAATATTGTCTGCTAATGCGGAGAATAAGCCTGGTTAGGAGCGACCATCCGTATTTATTACTTTGGGCTAACACTGTCACATTTTACCTTTTTGCCTAAACAATATAATATATGTAAGCAGTCTTGGCACAAAGTAATAGATACATTGGCTCTAAACAAAATTCAGAACAACATACTTTATATTCCATATCGTAGAATCAACAGAAATTATAATGCATCGAATATATACTATGAGTCTACAAAAGAGAGATCAGACCTACATAATATACATACAAACTACACCACGTCTCAAAAGTATACATGATAATTAGAGTCACTATCTCATACAAAATATATATCAGATAAAGGTCGACTACAAAGTGTATATATGACATAGATAACTATAGATACATAATAGACTACTCCTAAAAGCTAGCATAAGTCCAAAGTCCACAAGTCATGGTACCTGATAAGTCTCGGTATGACCCGAGCATAAAATAAAATCCGGATCAGATTATCTCTAGATATCAAATGTGAGATCTAGCTAACATGTTTATTGAATAGATATCAATAATAACAATTCATGACTATTAATGTATAACATACATATCTCAACTAATTATATAACACATAATATTCACCGTGTCAAAAAAATCATCTCATGCCTAACAATGGCAATCATCTCAAAATACGGTGAATAAAAATCTCATAAACTCATAAACCCAATACGAAAGCTAAGAAATGAAATAATATCATGAAAACCATGAAAATCAAATGACTACGTGAAAACAAGTCAACAAAGCAACTGCACAAAGGCAAGTCAAACACAATAACAAATTTTATATTTATCCTTTTACCAAACAAATATTCTTAGTGAGAATTGCTTTCTTCCAGGGGAGACTGATACAAAAAAATTCTGGAGTTTAGCCTGCTAAACTCCTGTACCCCAAAATGTACCAAATGTCCATAATGGGTGTTCAACTTATTTATCGCACTACTAAGGTGCCATGCCTACTAACGGATGGCACAATTGTTATGACATCAAATATAGCTCATGGCAAAGACTGCTGGCTTGATGGTTTAGGGCTAGAACTAAACGAATATCATGACTCAGTGGTGACCATCGCAGTGAAGCTGCTAGGTGACTAACTAGCCTCAAGATCAAGCTACAAAATGCACTAATGAATATAGAAAATTATAAATAATACGCTTTCACTAAAGATATTATTTTAATCCCATAGCGTCGCTTACTCTTTTAATAGTAATCATTAAAGTAAGGCACGTGTCCCATAACCACAGGGTGTTGCTAAAGCATTTGCTATTAATTAGTAAATTTCATTACACATAAACACTACATAAACAAGTCATATAATTAAACAACGAAGTGAAAATTAATGTCTCATAATCACTTATTATTACTAAATTGTTTAAATATAATTCTTATTTTATAGCAAAAGAATTGTTTAGCTTCAAAGCCAAATTCCACTAAATCCATCACTTAAATCACTTAAGAAATAATTTATTTTCTTGCTTTTTCATAAAATAGTCTTTTTCATTTAAAAACTAAGAATTTCTGAATGAACATATTAATATGGTTTTATATAATCTAGAAATGATTTTTTGAGCTAAGTTAATATATATATATATATATATATAACTATAGTATATAAATTCCTTCTTTGAAATCAATTCATAAAACACTTCTATAAAACCGTATATGCAATAATAATTCCTGTTATCCTGCCTTTTGGCAAGGCCGAGATATCAAGGAATTGGCAGCAAACCAAGGATCGCTCGTCCCGAATATCGAGTACGAACAGGTTCGCTATGGATGTCGGTGAATTTTGTCCGAATCCGGATCAGGCTACAATTGACAAGATACGACAAGCGAAGCCGTGGAATCCAACGTTCAAAATTTCAAGTCAATCCGAGTTCGTATGCTTAAGATATGATCAATGCAAGTTGAAGGAAATAACCCCATTTCGAATCCATCGATAAGCCTCTGTTCGAATCGATCTGGTTCGTATCCATCGTCAAGCCTCAGTTCGTATCGATCGCCTTCGAATCCATCTTAGTGCCTTGGTTCGTATCGATCGACTATGGCCCACTTCGCATTGATCAGGTGCCGATAAAGCAAAGTCCACTTTGTATCCATCCATGGATACGAATCCACATTTCGTATCGATTGGGCTCTAGACATGTTTCGCATCGATCGACCATGAATCGATGCAAAATCAACGTTTCCTATCGATACGAAGTGCGCTTCGATCTATCGATGCGAATAAATAACCAATACATGTCGTACATTTGGATCAATACGAACGAGGAGAGATCCATCGATACGAAAGAACCACTAGCATCGATACGAACAAGACGAATTGATCGATACGAACAAGGTTCAGATAGTGGGTACGAGTTAGACTCGGTCAACTCGGCGCGAGGAGTGGATCGACCCAAGAATGTCGCGCCACGTCACCTTGCATACACGTGCTCGAGATCGAGTCAAACAGATCGATACGAAATGTATCGATAAGAATGGCGCAGCCTACCAAAAGCATGAATTTTCATCGATCATAACTCACAATCCATAAGTCCAAATGCTATGAAATTTTCACAGGAGCTTACGTATAAGCAAAAGAATGTTCATGCCAAATTTCGACTCCATTGGACAAAATCTTGATCAATACGAATTATGTTCGTATCGATCATGGATCGAGTCGAAATTGCATGGGATCATTCGTGTGGGCCCGCTCACGTGCCAGAAGTGGTCTCCCGAAGTTTGAACCAGATATTTGCATGGAGAGCCTATAAATATCACCCTTAGAGCCTACCAAAAAGGGACTTTTTGATCCTGCAACGTCCAGACTCTACCAAAATCACAATTGCACTCAAACTCCATTGTTGTACTCAAAAATTACTGCTGTAATTCATTGTAACCAGCAAGCACATCAATAAAAGATTATCATTCTAAGTGGAAGTAGGCCGAAGATAGCCGAACCACTATAAATCTTGTGTTCTGTTCGTTATTTTTTTAATTGTTGTTCCATGCTTTGTCTGGATTTGAGATTTGTGTTAGAATACCGCTGATCTGTGTTCACACACTGGTGCTTTCACGATATTCGGGGTTTGTGACCAATTTTGGCGCAAACACTTTGGTGCTTTCACTGAGAACAACTAGCACCCGCTATACTAGATTCGGAGTTTAGATTTGAAAGCTTGAAGAATTCGGATTTGAGAGACAATGACGCGACAATCAACAAGAAGGCAGATAGGAGAAAGGAGCCAACAAAGGGGAAGTCAAGAGGCATCCTCTGGAGCTGGAGAAGGACAAGGTTCGATCTACATTAACAGGGATGAGATGGAGGCTATGATGGATCCAATACATGAAAGATTATTGAAGAGCCAACAAGAAATGATGCAAAGCTTCTTTGAGTAGACGAGAGCGGCCGGAGCACAGAACCTTGGACCGACTACAACGGTTGCAAATACAGGACAAGGAGCCAGAGTCACAGACACCATTGGAGGTCAGATTCAAGATCAGAACGAAGAACGTGAAGGCAATCAACAAGGACCTGGGGCCAGACCCTCAGGATCTAACAGTGGAAGACCCATAGATGGAGCTCAGCAAGATAGAGCCAACGCCAACGTTAATGAGCCACATGAAGAATATTTCCCAGAATACCTTACGAGACCTGGGGGGCAGGTTAGAAGCATGCTGAGGGGACAGCCCCAGGATGGAGACGAAAGAATGGATGGATTAGTGCGTCAAATTATGAGAGGAGGATTGTCAAGCGGAGGCTTAGAGGAAGTTAGTCGGAGTCCGTTCACTCCGAATATCAGAAATGCAAGGAATCCTCCAAAGTTCAAGTTACCCACGCTAGATCCTTATGATGGAAAATCAGACCCAACCATGCATATTACCAGGTATATCAGGCATATGGAAGTTCTGGGGCATCCGAGGAAGTGATGGCACAATGCTTCCCTCTATATTTGACAGATTTGGCGGCGCTTTGGTTCAGGCAGCTAGAGAATGAATCAATTAGAACGTGGAGCGAGCTAGTGGAACGCTTCATGAGACAGTTTAGGGTCCACGTGACGCGGCCTAAGAGTGTGATGACCTTAGCTTCGATAAAGAAGAGGATCGGAGAGTCCATAAGAGATTTTCTACTACGATTCAATGCAATGGTGGCTTCGGTAGATCGCCCGGATCCATCGATGATTTTGATGGCGGCGGTAGCAGGAGTTGCGGAAGGCACAGAGTTTAAGGATTATTTGGCAAGAGATCCACCACAAGACCTCGGAGAATTCTATCATGAGGCTGAGAGATTTATTCGGCTGGAAGTTTCATGCGCCGAGAGGCAAGAAACAAACGCTGTGCAAGGCGAAGGAACCTCCAAAGAACAATCTGGAGCAGACAAAGGAAAGCGAAAGCAGGACAATAGATATGATGGTCCTGACAAACGGAAGAAATTCCGAGAACCCAGGTTCAGACAATACACGGACTTGATGGCAAACCTGGAACGGATTTACATAAAGACTCGAGGGAAGCTCCCTTATCGAAAACCACCCAGGAGAGATCCAACAGAACGAGAACGTAGAAGTGTAATTTTAGTGCAATACACATATACAACATCAAGGAACTAGCATGCAATTATAAGCAAGCAAATAAAATACTAAAACTAGCATTTTCTACAGGGTTTCTGTTTTCAGTTTACTGTAAAATCAATTAGGCACCAAACAATAAAGATTGAACAACTTGCAAACCCTATTTACTTCAATTCAATTACTAATACATGAAATTCGGATTTTAGAGATAATTGTGAGAATAAAATCTCACCTTTTTCCTAAGCTAGCATGATTCAACAACTATAGCAGTTCACTTCTCCAGTCCTTGTCAAAACCCTAGAACAACAAATTTGCAAACAACACAACAAAGGTCGCAATACTAACCAAAATCAGAAATTGAGAGTTCTAAAGGCTAGAGATAGATATGATAGACTTACCTTGAATTTACACAAATTTATGGAGATTTATTTCAATTTATTTTAGAGGATTTTGTGAATTTCTCAAAGTGGATTTTAGAGTTTCTTACTTATGTTTCCTGAGCATTTCTAAAATGAACATACACACTTAGTGAAATGAGAAGAAAGTTATTCTTTCTTTCTTTTGTAAATGAGCTTAACACATTTAGACTTTAATTATCATTCTTTTTAAATCTAATGAACCATAATTCTAATTTACAACGAATGCAAATTTTCTCTTTATTTACTTAATCAACCCTTCATTGATTTTCACAAACTTTATGCTCTATTTACTTATACTTAAGAAATAATACCATCTCTACACATTTCCAAAAATGAATTCTTTTTAGTTTTATAAACTAATTTAACTCTAATTAAATTCTTATTTATCCAACATGAGATAAAATTCCAACAATGATCAAAAATAAGAAATTTACACTTTAAAACACTTATGGTAATTTTACAATGATTTCATTTTACATCTTATATTTTAATAAAATTAAAATACTCATTTAAAATGAGAAATATTATTATTTCTCTAATTTTTCATTTATTTCAATAAATCATTTCAAAATAATTTTATCTCCTTTAATTACGCAAAAACCATTATTTCCTTTATTTACATTAATTAAAGTTATAAATTCACTTAATTATCCCCAGAATAATTATTATGAAATTCGAATATAGGTAATTATTAAATCGGGTTGTTACAGAACTCCCCTCTTAGGAATCCTTGCAATTTTATATCGGAGAAAATTATATAAAAAATCTAACTAGAATCAAATGAAGGCAAAATATTTTGAAAAGATAACACATCCGATTAATGAGCATTATAAAATAATTCACGATATGTCCGCTCCTTAGACTATCTAGGCTCCCAAGAGCAGTCTTTAGGATTTGTCGACCAATGAACCTTAATGAGCGGGACATCTTTACTTCTAAGTCGCTTTATCTTTGAAGAAATAATGTGAATAGGCTCACGAACATAAGTCAAACTAAGAGAAATATCAAGTTCTTCGATTTGTTGAGGTAAAAGAATGGAATCTGGATCTCGAAGACACTTGGGTGGCTGGGAAACATGAAGAACATCATGGATACCAGAAAAATGGGAGGGTAAAGAAAAAGGTAAGCCAATTTCCCAATACGTTCAGTGATTAGGTATGGTCCAATAAAACAAGGAGTCAACTTCCCAAATCGACTTAAACGCATTATTCCCTTCGTCGGAGAAACACGAATAAACACAGGATCACCAATACTAAACTCCAAATCTTTTCTCCTACAATTCGCATAAGATTCTGCCTATCCTGGGACTCCTTTAATCTCTTCCTAATAAGATCAATCTTCTCATAAGCTTCTCTAACAGAATCCGATCCTAAAACAAACTCCCCCTCCCCCGTCTCTAGCCAACAAGACAGTGAATGCATGGCCCTCCGTATAAGGCTTCGAAAGGAGCCATACCTATATTGGATTTGAAATTGTTATTATAGGCAAATTCAATAAGATAAATGAGATCTTCCCATATACCACCAAAATCAAGAACATAAGAATGAAGCAAATCTTCCAAAGTCTTATCTACTCTCTCTGTCTGCCCATTGTACTGGGGATGATAGGCAGTGTTGGGATTAAGCTTAGTACCAAGACTGACTGAAGGCTCTTCCATAACCCATTGGTGAAAGTGGATCCCGATCATAAACGATGGCATTGGGAACTCCATGCAATCTAACAATTTCCTTGACATAGAGTTTAGCTAAAAGATGCACAGTTCGATTAGGCTTTATCGAAATAAAATTAGCTGATTTAGTCAACCGTTCCACGATCACCCACAGACTATCGTGCCCAAGCTTAGAATGAGGTAAACCATCGATAAAATCCATGGAAACTTGCACAAAATAATTAATTTGATCAACATTTAGATCAATTCAAAAGAAATGTAAAATATGAACTCAATTCTATCTAAGTCCACATTTACCCGATCCCATTTCCACAATGGGATTTCTAAAGGCTGAAGAAGACCACCAAGTCTTTGGTGTTCTGCCTTAACTAACCGGCACATTACACGGTGACTTACAAATCCGAGAAATGACTCGTTTCATACCCTCCTAGTAATACAATATCTTTATATTTGCGTACATCTTATTGCTACCGAGATGGTTGGTATAACGAGAACAATGACACTCTTTCATAACGTCTCTTCAGAGATTATCTATATCGGGCACAATAAGTCTACTACGTCACCGAATATAACCTCGAGTGTCAACAACAAACTCCTTCAACTTATCAACACTTCTACCAATAAAAAGATTATGAACAAGCTCTACTAATTCGAGATATTACTTCTGCGCTTCTGCAATACATCAAGAATAGAAGGACAACCCTCTAGACTAGATAGTACTGTATCCGATCTCAACTTCGAATCCCGATCTCTAATATCACACAAATAAAGTGCCTCCAAAACTTTCCATTCAACTAACATCATAAAGGCCACTACATGATGTTTACAACTAAGGGCATCAGCTATAGAATTACCCTTTCCAGAAGTATACTGAATCTCAAAATTATATGCTGCCAAAAACTTCAACCACCACTGTTGATGCGTATTTAACTCTTTCTAGGAGAAGAGATATTTCAAGGATTTATGGTCGGTATAAAGAATAAATCTCTCGTCCAAAAGGTAATAATGCCAAAGCTTAAGTGCAAAAACAATAGCAGCAAGTTCGAGAATGTGAGTGGCTTAACTGATCTTGTTCGGACGTAATTATATTAAAGCATAAGCAACTACTCTATCTCTCTGCATAAGAACTGCACCAAGGCCTGAATCATGCGCATTAGTATAGACAATCAGATCTTGGTTCCCTTCTACAACTATAAAAATAGGCGCACGAGTCAAAAGATCTTTCAAAGTCTAAAATGCAAACTCACATTTCTCCGACCAAACATGCTTCACTCCTTTTATGGTTAAGCTGGCAAGAGGAAGAATGACTTTAGAAAGTCTTTGATAAAGCATCTATAATAACCAGCTCATCCTTGAAAGCTACGGACCTCTATCATGCTCTTCGATCTTTTCCAATTCCGAATAGATTCAATCTTTGCAGTATCGATAGAAATTCCTGCTTTGGAAATAACATGACCCAAAAACTTCACTTGCCTCTGCCAAAAATGACACTTGGAAAATTTAGCCTTAAGCTAATGGCTACAAAGGGTTTCTAACACAATACGAAGATGCTTCTCATGCTCCTCTTCAGAATGAGAATAGACTAAGATATCATCAATAAAAAAGCACGAACTTATCAAGAAATTCCTGGAATATACGACTCATTAAGTCAATAAAATACACAGGCGTATTTGTTAACCCAAATGGCATAACAAGCTATTCGTAGGAACCATTTCGAGTTTCGAAAGCTATCAACATAATACTATCTTCTGCTACTCAAAGCTGATGAAAACCGGTCGCTAAGTCAAACTGGGAAAAAACTTTCGCACTATTAAGTTGATTGAACATATCATCGATACGAGATAAAGGATAACGATTCTTAATATTGAGCTCATTAAATTTCCTATAATCGATACACAACCTAAGTGTGCCATCATCCTTTTTCACAAAAACCAAAGCTGCATCCCATGGTGAACTACTAGACTGAATAAGATGCTTCACCTCGAGCTCAACTAACTATTTCTTCAACTCTTTATTTTCTTTATAGACATCCTTATGAGAGGACGACTATAAGGCTGAGCACTAGGCATCAAATCAATATGAAATTTGATTGCCCTATGAGGAGGAAATCCAGAAATGGATTCAAAGATATCCAGAAAATCATACACAACGGGAATTCTAGCTATTTAATCCCCTTCTCGAGATTCGATAGCATAAAGAGAAACATTCGGATTTAGATCCACTTCTTCAAGAGAAAGAGGAAGTAAATTGCTATAAGATGGATACTTGAGATAAATAATACATTCCAAACATAGAATAGTAGCTCTATATCTATCGAGCCAATCCAAACCCAAAATCATGCCAAAATTCAAATAAGGAATAACATGCAAATTAGCAAAGAAAGAGAATCCACAAAGAATGATTTTGACATCCTTACAAAACAACCTGAGAGTTGCAAATCCACAATAGGATTCATAATCCTCAAAGATGATAACAGACATATCACATCTAAAGAATAACTATCCACTAGCTCCTTCGACATGAACGAGTGTGATGCTCCCGTATCGAAGAGAACTCTAATGAAACGGTCATGGAAGAATGGATGACGATATACCTTTCTGATGGCCTGAACCTCCTGCTTAGAAGCTAAAAATGGACAATTACCATTTGATGACCTTCCCTCTTATAGTAAAAACATGCATGAGGAGAAACTGGTGTTGATGAACGAGACTTGTTGCACTTCCTCGCATAATGTCCTTTGACTCCATACTTGTAGCATTCCACTTGTCCACACTTTTGGCCCTTAGCATCTAAATCTTGCTTTTTATATTTCTTATTTGGATATTGAGGCTTAGACTTCCCAAATTGCTTCTTCTTCTTAGGAAAAAAAATTCCTCTTCTGAGGAGTAGCTTCATAATCGCTATCCTCCTCCGCTTCTTCATGTCTAATAGCCATGTCTACCAATCTCTTAAAAGTAACATCCACCTAAGGCAAGAGGGCCTTCCTCAAAGACTTCCTTATTCCATACACAAGCTTCTAATTCTACTTATGAGGTGTAATAATGAGATCCACCTCATATTTAGACAAAGACTCAAACATCGCTACATACTCTGCTATAGAAAATCCCTTGCTTAAGATCTATGAACCTCTAGCTAAGGCTGCCTTTTCTGCTTTTGGCATAAACTTCATCTCGAACCTAGACTTGAACTCTTCCTAAGATAAGTCGGCCTCATCAACCTCCCCAATAAGCAAGTAATACTAATCTAATGCTCACTCCTGAAGCTGACTAGATGACACTTGCACCTTATGTATATCTGAAAACTCCACACGACTGAAAATCCTATCACATGTCTTCAACCATGCCTGAATCTCTATGACACCCTCAGTTCCCTTGAACAGCTGCCCTCCTAAGTGGGCATAATCACTACATATCTTAGCAAAGCCTGAACGATAAACTGGAGGATCCACAGGGTCGGTACTAGAAGTTTGAACATTTTTGACCAACTTCATGATCTACCGAGTAGTCATAAATACTCCCTTTAGTTTTGGTCCACTAGATGGTCTAAAGTCAAAATGAGTAGCTCTACCACCAGCCATACACAATCTGATATAAATGAGATTTCAATTAAGAAACCCAAAAGTAGTAATCAGAAGATAAGAAAAGAAAACATACAAATTCGTCCCACCCTTATATTTTAAAAGAAAACGAACTAATTCTATCCACAAACTCAAGAGTTGGGACTCTAAGTCTATCTAGACCAGGATTTGTGTCCCTTATATTTCATATTGTTCTGAAACACGACTCTGATACCAAACAAAAATGCCCCACCTTTAAACCCATGTTAACCAAGAATATTACTAAGTAATATTGTCTACTAATGTGAAGAATAAGACTGGTTAGGAGCGACAATATGTTTTTATTGATTTGGATTAATACTGTGTCATTTTGCCTTTTCGTTTGAACAATATAATATATGTAAACAGTCTTAGCACAAAGTAATAGATACGTTGGCTCTAAACAAAATTCAAAACAACATACTATATATCGTAGAATGTAGAATCAGATAACACAGCGAAAAATATAATACATTGAATATATACTGTGAGTCTACAGAAGAGAGATCAGACCCATATAATATACATGTAGACTACACCATATCTTAAAAATATACATGATAACTAGAGTCACTGTCTCATACAAAATACATCTCAGATAAAGGACGACTACATAATGTACATTGGATATAGCTAACTATAAATACATAATAGTCTACTCCCAAAAGCAAGAATAAGTCCAAAGTCCTCAAGTCCTGGTACTTGATAAGTCTCGATCTGACCCGAGCATAAAATAACACCCGAATCAAATCATCTATAAACATCAAATGTGAGATCGATCTAACATGTTTATTGAATAGATATCAATAATAACAATTCATGACTATTAATGTATAACATACATTTGATCTTATTGAATTATGTAACTCATAATATTCACCGTGTCACAAAAATCATCTCATGCTTAACAATGGCACTCATCTCAAAATGTTGTGCTCGTAAACTCATAAAACTAATACGAAAGCTAACCAATGAAACAATATCATGAAAACCAGAAAAATCAAACGACTACGTGAAAGCAAGTCAACGAAGCAACTCCATGAAGCAAGTTAAAGAGAATAATGGATTTTATAGTTATCTTTATACCAAACGAATATTCTTAGTGCGAATTGCTTTCTTCCAATGGGAGACTGATATGAAAAGCTCCAAGAGTTTAGCCTGCTAAACTCCTATAGTCCAAAACATATCGAATGTTCATAACAGTGTTCAACGTATTCATCGCACTGCTAAGATGTCATGCCAACTAACGGATGGCGCAATTGTTATGACATCAAATATAGCCCATGGTATAGGCTACTGGCTCGGTGGTATAGGGCCAAAACTAAATGAATACCACGACTCGAAGGGCGACCACCGCAGTCAAGCGCCTAGGTGAACAACTAGCCTTAACGTCAATCTACTAAATGTACTAATGAATATGGCGAATTGTAAACAATATGCTTTCACTAATATACTATTTTAATCCCATAATGTCGTTTAATCTTTTAATAGTAATCATTAAAGTAAAACCCTTGTCCCATAACTATTGAGTGTTGCTAAGCATTTACTATTAATTAGTAAATTTCACTACACACAAACAAGTCATATAATTAAACAACAAAGTGATAATTAATGTGTCATAACCATTTATTATTACTAAATTGTTTAGATATAATTCTCATTTTATAGCAAAAGAATTGTTTAGCTTAAAAGCCAAATTCCACTAAATCAATCACTTAAATCATAATAATTTGTTTTCTTGCTTTTTGATAAAATAATCTTTTTGTTTAAAACTAACATTTCTGAAATGAAAATATTAGTATTGTTTTATAAAAGCTAGAGATGATTTTTAGAGCTAAGTTAATATATATATATAACTATAGTTTATAAATTCCTTCTTTGAAATCGATTTATAAAACACTTCTATAAAACAAATATGTAATAATAATTCCACTTTTATCATATCAATGTATTATCCATATTGAAAGCAATTTATATACTATCATTTAAGCCAAGAAAACAAGCAAAAACATCAACAATGGAATATACTCAAAACTGGATCGAAACCTAGAGCAATGCTGCAGTTTCGTTCATGATCGGTCCACTGGTCGAACCCACCGGTCCACCGGCCGGTAACCGCGAAGAACCCCAGAGCTTTGCTCCAAGATTCGCATCCGGTCTTTGATGATCTTTTTGGTGATTTTAGGCAGTAATTTATCATCTCTAAGAGTGTAAATTCAGTGCAATACACATATACAACATCAAGGAACTAGCATGCAGTCATAAGCAAGCAAATTAAATACTAAAACCTGCATTTTCTACAAGGTTTCTATTTTCAGTTTACTGTAAAATCAATTCAACACAAACAACAAAGATTAAACAACATGAAAACCTTATTTACTTCAATTCAATTACTAACACAAATTTGGATTTTAGAGATAATTGTGAGAGTAAAATCTCACCTTTTTCCTTAGCTAGCACAAATCAACAACTACAGCAGTTCACTTCTCCAATCTTTGTCAAAACCTTAGAGCAACAGATTTTCAAACAAGACAACAGAGATCATGATACTAACCAAAATCAGAAATTGAGAATTCTAAAGGATAGAAATAAATATGATAGACTTACCTTATTTACAAGAATTTATGAAGATTTATTTTAATTTATTTGAGAGGATTTTGTTGAAGTTTCTCAAAGTGGATTTTAGAGTTTCTTACTTCTATTTTGTGAGTGTTGCTGAAATAAACGTGTTGACTTAGTGAAATGAGAAGAAAGTTATTCTTTTTTTCCTTTTGTAAATGGGCTTAACCCATTTAGACATTAATTAACATTCTTTTTAAATCTAATGAATCATAATTCTAATTTACAACAAAAGCAAATTTTCTCTTTATTTACTTAATCAACCCTTCATTGATTTTTACAAACTTTATACTTTAGTTAGTTATACTTAAGAAATAAAACCATCTCTACACTTTTTCAAAAAATGAATTATTTTAGTTTTATAAACTAATTTAACTCTAATTAAATCCTTACTTATCCAACATGAGATGAAATACCAATAATGATCAAAAATGAGGAATTTACACTTTAAAACACTTATGATAATTTTAACATGATTTCATTCTACGCCTTATATTTTAATAAAATTAAAATATTCATTTAAAATGAGAAATATTATTATTTCTCTGATTTTCCATTTATTTCAATAAACCATTTCAAAATAATTGTATCTTCTTTAATTACACAAAATCCATAATTTCTTTTATTTACATTAATTAAAGTTATAAATTCACTTAATTATCCCCAGGATAATTATTATCAAATTCGAATCAAGGTACCTATTAAATCAAATTGTCACATTTGGTATTATTCTGGGGAGATGTTGGAGTGGTGGTGGATTGTGAAAGGTCATTGGTGATGATAGGGATGGATGATGGGCATAGGTTGAAGATAGGATGACTGCCTAATGATGGGGAGATGGTTAGCTTTATGTACTTGCTCGAGATCCCACATGAAAAGTTATCATCAGTGCCTATAAAGAGGGAGTATCTGGACATATTTGAGCAGTTGACCGGATTACCACCACATAGGTAGATAGAGTTCCGTTTAGATTTGGTGAAGGATGTCAAACCGGTAGTTATGCCATTGAGGCGTATGGCACCCAAAGAGCAGAGGGAATTGGAGGTGCAAGTGAGCGATCTATTGCGACGAGGGTTCATTTGAAGGAGTATATCTAAGTGGAGAGCACTTGTAGTATTCTCCACTAAGGTGGATGGCTCTTTGAGGTTGTGAGCTGAATAGGGTGACAAAGTAGAACAATTACCCACTTTTGCATATTGATGACTTGTTCGATCAACTCTGTGGTGCTAGGTTGTTCTCTCAGTAGGACCTTGCTACGAGATTTCATTAACTGAGAGTGACGAAGGAGAGTGTGTCGATTACAACATTTCGTGTGCCATCTGGATTCTATGAGTGGTTGGTTATGCCATTCAGGCTAACTAGCGCACTAACATACTTTGTTGATCTTATAAACCGTTTCTTCAGGGATCAATTAAATAAATTTGTACTTACATTCGTGGATAATATCCTTGTTTACTCAAGGATGGAGGAAGAGCACAAGGAGTATTTGAGGATTATGCTCAAGGTATTGAGGAAGCATTGACTGAAGGCGAAGTTTTCAAAGTGTCACTTCTGAAAGAAGAAAGTGTGATTTTTGGGTCACGTTGTTTCTGAGTAAGGTGTCGCTGTAGATCCTGCAAAAGTGGCAGCAGTATTACAACGGTATTGACCTAAGACTGCTACAGACATGGGAAGTTTCCTCGGCTTAGTCAGATACTATAGACATTTTATCAAAGACTTCACTAGGGTAGCAGCGTCGTTGACCAACTTGACGAAGAAGAATCAGACTTTTATTTGGGATACGAGGTGCGAGCACATGATTGTGAGTCTTAACTAAAGGTTGAAGAGTAGGCCGGTGTTAGTCATTTCGAGCGAGAATGAAAAGCTTATAGCATTGTAACGACCTGGAATTTGTAACGTTTCAAATAGGAATACTTAATTTATTTAAATATTCAAATACGATTCAAATTTAATAAATAATAAGTAAATCAATTATTAAAAAAAATGACTCAATTTTTATTAACATGTTTTTTAATGAATTTATAGAATTTTTTATAATTTTTAATTTGAAAAATATTTACATATTTTTTAGCACATGATGGTATTTTTGAAATTTCATAGAATAAGATAACCAATGTATTTTATGATTGTTTGGTGATCGTATCGCAATTTGTATATGCGATCGTATTTTTGTTTATATCGTTCGTGGGTATGGGAACGAAACTATGTGTAGCGAAGTGCCGGAAATTATTAAATAAACTAAACCCTAACATAAGTCTATTCCACTCATTTTCATTTTCCTTCTTCTCTCTCTTTCTCTTTTTTTCACTTTATAGTGAATGAAAAATCAAACCTCGCCTTTAGAAATTAAAATCAAATCATCCATCTAATGAAAAGTTACAGCACTGGATCCGTTGAGTTCATAGTGTCATAGGCTTCAAATCTATGTGAAGTTTAATGGTTGCGATTAAGATTGGTGATGTTCGATGTGCTGAGTCGACCTAGGGTATGGCATTGATAAGAATTTGGGCAGAGTTAGAGGAATCAGGGAGTAGCATCGACTTTCTAGTGGAAAGGCGAACTCGGTGGAGAAGATTGGAGTGGTGCAGTTCATGTTTAAGGGGTGCGATATTTTTTAAGTGGGAAATTTAACCATTAGGTCACGCTGTTGGTGGTGTTGTCAAGCAAGATGTCAGGGGATGGGTTGTGGAGAGAACGCCAAGGGAAGTTCCCCAATGGTGGTTGTTGTCGATTTCGTCGACTATGGTGGGCACAGTGTAGGAGAGAAGGTTGCGTGCCATGGGTTATTTGTGCATATCCGTGCATGGGTTTGGGAAGAAGGATTTGTGAGGGATTAGTTTAAAATTGGTAATTAGTAATTTAAATGAGTAATTAATTATATTTTTAATTCAAAATCTTATAAATTGAATAACTTTCTCATACAAGGTCCAACTGAGATGCGGCCTTTTGTGTTGCACTCATAGAAGCAATATCTATTCACTAGAATTGATTTCATTGAGTTTAAACAAGTGGAATTTTGAGATAAAATCGAACATCGTTTGATTTTAAATCAAACTGGAATGCTTAAGCGTTCATTGGAATTTTGGTGAGTTATCTCACCTTTGGATGAATACTATAATGATATATAGTAGAAATAAATGATCATTTTTGTGTTTGACTGATTTATTGGTTTGGTTTGGTTGAATATCCGCTTTGAAAAGCGAATGACATTTAAAATGACATATAGGGAATTTTATAGAGGTATCCGGATTTCTCATTACTATTAATTTTAATTTCAGTTTTATACCTATTGTATAAATTGTTGAATGTTAAAACTTGGTAGTTTGACAATATTGGATGTGACATTGATATATGTTCAAAGTTGAACATTTTTAGTATTAAAGGTAGTAATAGCATTAGTTAAGTGCTATGATAGCTATTGGCACCATTATAATATTTTGAAATACTATTAATTGATGTTTTGATTTGGAAATGGTTTTGGAAAATGATGTTTGATTAAACTTATAAAAGGAGTTTTATAATTATATTTGGAGATTTATAAAATAAGTTTTATAATTGTATTTGGAGATTTATAAAAGGAGTTTTATAATTTTATAAACGATATTTTATAAAAGGAGTTTGTAAATATAAAAGAGTTTTAGAAATTGAAAGGAATTTTATAAAGGAATTTTATAAAAGGGATTTATAAAAAGAATGAGACCCGATTTCCATAAATAATCTTTTAAATTATGGTGATATGAGAAGTATTATTTTCATACTTAACACCAAATTCCAATGTATGGAAACTCACCTCTATCTTAAGAATTAAGAATGTATGTCGAGGCATGGATATTTTTCTAACTTGTTCGATTTCATTATTAATCAAGAGATAGTACTATTTGAAATTGGAAAGTGGTAGTAAGTATATTAGATTTAATTTCCATACAACCTGTTTACTTATACCAAATAGAAAGTGTTTTGGGTTTCGATGTTTTAAATGACATTTATTTTAACCCAATTAAGTATGGTTTTGGAAATGGAATCTTTCTTAAGATTATGAATATACTTATATCGTCGAGATAAGTATATGGGTATATTTTCTAAGTATTGGAAATGTTGTGTTTTGTCAATATACTTATGCTGCTAATATAAGTATATGGGGAAGTTTTCTAAGTATTGAAAGTGAAATGTTTTTTAAATATACTTATACAGTTGAGATAATTATACCAATATTTTTCAAGTATTGAAAAGAGTAGTAAGGTTTTGTGAATATATCTTTTATATAGTATTTTAATACAAAAATTTATAAAGTGGTTTTAATTAATGAAAGGATTAATTAAAGAGGCTTGGTGGTTGCTAATCAGCTTAAGCAGAGTTAGTTCTATGAGAAATTAAATCTTTGATTTGATTTTTTGTTTATTTGATAGTTAAATAACCGATTAATAAATCTTGGCTAGTTTTGAAATAGTCGTTGTTGGTTCAGAAAGACCGGGATCAAATATATTATCCAAAAACCACTTCGAACCGGCGTAAGCATTCGAATTGGAGATATCTTGAAGATGATCGAAGAGGGAGTTCTTTAAGGTGCAAGGGCTACTTGATATTAATCCTGAGGGCAATTCCAAAAAGGATGTAGTAGAAGTAGTGCCTTTGGTTTACTCATATCCTAAACAACTTGTATGGATGAGTGCTGGTACTGTATTATTGCTAGGAGGGCAGTGTTAGCATTCTAAGTGATATTTGCTAAAGAAAAAAGTTATCGTTGCCTCTAGGCTCACAATTGGGAATGAAAATAGGGGACATGCCACAAGGCTATGTGGGTCGCACCCATTAGGATATGGTCATTACTTTTCTAGATCACTATTTATGGATTTAGTACGTGCATGAGAGCTCTCGGGGAAAAAGTTAGAAAGCAACTGGGGTGATGGTCATATTCATTACTATCCAGGAAGGGGTAGGCCGGTCTTGTCATGTAGGGATTGAAAGGATTTCAACCTCAGTTCATTTTATCTATTGGTGCGCTATGGTAGGTGGTACCCAAGTGCCTTGTCATTGTATGGAATTCATTCTCTAATAAGTGCCTTATGGACTTAATTGTATACTTAATATGCTGGAATGTAATTAATGTAACCATTTTGGCTATGATTCAATATTTATTTTAAATCCTAGACATTATTATAATATCATAAGATTTCTTATATGATGTTTGGTTATCATAAGATAAAAACTCATATGTGTTTATGTGTGGCATGGTCTTACTAAATACCTTCATTTTGAAAGGTTTTATAACATTAAAAATCCATTTGGTTTGTGTTTCTCGCACTGGTTTACCAGACTGGTCCAGTCGTTATTTTCTTATAATGCCCGAGTCAGCCCCAACATATTTTCAGATTTAGTTATGGATGCTTTAGGGCTTCAGGAGACAAGTTGGATGCCTCTAAGACGTATTCACGTATTTTATTTTCTGTTGCATTTTTTTATATTTATCAGCATTTGTAAGGACACGTTGTTATAACTGACCAAGCTGATGAATGGTTAGTTTACTCTGATTGATATATGTATAATAATCATTCATTTTGTAAAGATTTGTTGTATATTATATATTACTCGTCACGATGTTAGATTATGTTCTGCCTTTCTTTCTTTTACCCCAACAATTTGTCTTTTCAACACTTGAATGCTCAGCACATGAATATCGTGGATGTACTAGTGTCGACTTTTGAGGGTCAAAAAGGTCAGTCGTTTCAAGTATACATAGACCTCTATGGTACTAGACTAAGTGCGGTATTGATGCAGGGGGAAGTTATCACCTACACTAGTCGATAATTGAAATCGCACGAGAAGAAGTATCAAACTCACGATTTGGAGTGGGCAGAGTATTCACTTTGAAGATATGGAGGCATAATTTACTTGGAGAGAGATTTGAGTTGTATACGGATCATAAGTCACTGAAGAATCTATTCTCCTAGAAGGATCTCAACCTTCGTCAGCAGTGATGGTTGAAGTTCTTGGCCTTCTATGACTTTGATATTTCCTATATGCCCTATAAAGGAAATGTTGTCATTGATGCTTTGAGTAGGAGATATGCTAGCTTGGGAGCGATGTTCTTAGAGTGGATGTAGTTGGAGTTTATTGATGGCTATGATTTTAAAACTCGATGGTGGGAAGGGAAAGCCCCAATTGGTAGAAAAAAACCCACAACTCCTTGGGGTTATCCTGCGCTTGGAAGAAGAATTCGGAAAAGGAAAAAATATAGTGATAGTTTTTTTCTTCATCGCGGTAAATAGGAATATTGAAAATAGAATTTTTTTGAATTTTAAATAATGTGATGGGCAAACGATGGGAATTGAACCCACGCGTGAGCTAGAGCCGGAAGTATTGGCTAGCCTAACGATCAGAACTACCTTGATTGAACGGATTGCTACTAGTCAGAGGCGAGATGCTTAGACTAGCTGAGATCATGGCAAAGATAAAGGAAAGGGTAGAGTATGAGGAGATGAAGTGGTATGGGCTCGACCCTGATGGTGGGCTCCGTAAGGTTGGGAGGTTGTTTGTTCATGATGTCGAAGGTAAAGAGATGAGGTACTACGTGAGTGCCATCACTAGAGATTGACTATGCATCCCAGTGGCAATAAATTTAACGTGATATGAGATAAACGTTTTTTGGGAAAGGATGTAGAAATATGTTGGGGCATTCATCTCAAGTGCATGAACTGTCAGTTGGTGAAGGCAGGGCAGAAGAAGCAGAAAGGTTTGTTGCAGCTGCTCGAGGTTTCTGAGTGGAAATGGGAACAAGTTTTGATAGACTTCATGATGGATTGTTGAAGACCAGAGGAGGGTATGATAGCATTTAGGTTATAGTCGGCAGACTGATGAAGAGTGCCTGATTCATACCCGTCAAGTCAAGTAGAACGACAACCAAATTGGCCGAGTTGTATGTGAAGTAGGTTGTACGATTCCATGGTGTGTCGAAGAGCATTGCAAGTGACTGAGACCCTATGTTCACTAGCGGGTTTTGAAAGAGCTTACAAGAGGCACTGGGGATAGAGATGCATCTTAGTACAGCTTATCACCCACAAACTAATGGGTAGACTGAGAGGGTGAATCGTATCTTGGAGGATCTCTTACGAGCTTGCATTCTCGATTTCGGTGGCTCGTGGGATGATTATTTGCAATTAGTAGTGTTTACATACAACAACAGTTATCAGTCCAGCATCGATTTGGCACCATTTGAGGTGTTATATGGTCGACCATGCAACGCTCCCTCACGTTGGTAGGAAGCGGATGAGAAACTGATACTTGTGCTTGATATGATTAGAGAGACTTCAAAGAAGATCGAGATCATTCGGCAACGAATGAAAGTTCCTTAAGATAGATAGAAGAGCTACACTAATAAGAGGAGATGTGATTTACAATTCTCCGACGGCAATATGGTATTCGTTAGTTTCTCTCCACTGAAGAGTGTTGTTCAGTTTGGTACTAAGGGGAAGTCAGCATCGAGATTCATTGGTCTTTTTTGATACTTGAGAGGATCGAGAATCTGGCATATAGAGTTGACTTACCTCAGAAGATGGTAGGCATGCACAACGTGTTCAATGTTTCTCACATGTAGAAGTTCGTGCATGGCTCAGGCATGATAGTTGAACCAAATCAGCTTAATAATATCGAGATTGAACCAGAAGCTTCGAGACCTCGTAGGCCTAACCATATCGTCAAACGTGATATGAAGCAGCTTAGGAGAAAGGCGGTAGAGCCGGTGAAGGTTCAATGGAGTGAGAGCAAAAACGATTGTACTTGGGAGACCAAGGAGAGCATGAGGATCACTTATTTGGAGCTCTTCACTTGGTAAGACTTCTCTTTATTGTATTTACATTCGCTTTCGATATCATATAAGGCAGTTTAATATCCTGCATGCTAGGGTAGGCATAGATATCATTTCTTGCTTTTCTGTGCCTGTTTGTGATGTTTGCTCGTGGATGTTAGGCATGCGAGGTAGTTATGTTTGATTTTATCTTGTTTATGTTGGATTTTCGAGGAATAAATTCCTAAAAGGAGAAGAGTGTAACGACCCATAATTTACCAGACGATTTTACCCCTTGAAACTTGTAACGAATATAACTTTTAATAGAAGCTGAATTGGTGTCCAAGACCACATTCATTGGAAAAATATGATTGTTTATCTTTCCATAGAGTGGTAATAATAGGGATTTGGACTTTTTTCCTAGGAGATATGGCTGTTTGAAGATTGGAGTTATAGATTTTTTATTCGGTAGTAGTTGGTTTGGCATGTTTGGTTCGGCGTTGTTTGGTTCGAGCTAGGCTTGGTTTGGCAAAAGAATGGGGTCAACGATCGATCATGGAATCCTATTCGGTGGGTGGATGGTTCAGTAACCCATCATGGAATCTTGTTCAAGGGGTGCTCTATTAGGGGGAGGTTTGTCTTGTGTATTGGGTGGTTCTTTGGGGTTTTGCCTATAAATAGGTGAGTCATCTTTCCCCAAATCACTTTTATACCATTTCTCAAATAGCTCTCAACCTCGATTATTCCACTCTTCACTTTTATAAATAAGGGATTCATCATTCAGATCTACATCTTAATGGAAAAAATCACAACTTTGTTGATCATTCTTGGATTTGCATTGTTTTGTGTGCAAGACTTGAATTTTGAGGCTTTGGTGAGTGATTTATCATCTCTCACCTTATTATATATGTATATATATGTTCTGGCATATTTTAAACTCATTTTTAAAGTAAAAATCATATTTTGGAACTAGTTTCAAGTGAAACCTAATGTAAAAACGAATTTAAAATTTTTTAAAGTGTTATAATCATGTTAATTTGATGTATAATTGCCTTGATGTGTGTTATGCTATGTTAGAGACATTATATGATGATTTTCCATGAATTGTTGTATATTTGCATGTTTGATTTGCATGTCTGAATGTTGTTTGGAGCATGTGTGGTTTTTGTTCGCATGCTTGTATGGTTGTAAACGCTCATCGAAGCGACTTAGTCGTAGGAACCGTGAAACCGAACTTCGATGTATAGGCAAGAAGAGGTAAGGAGTTGTATCGATACATACAGAAGGCATACAGGTCGAAGAACGAAGCGTAGCGGTGGAGTCGATGTGAAATTTTGATTCGGAGACTCGACAGTGTTTTGGTTCAAGGGGATTTTGGTCGGCTCCAAGTGCGGGTCGGGTTTGGTTAACGTTTGGCTCAGAGACGGATAAGAATTTTTGTTCGGTGGTGTTGGCTCAGGTTTGACTTCGGATCGGCTGGGGTATTGGCTCGTTTCGTGCTTTAGGAAAATTTGGTGCCGAACAGAATTTCCTATTTAGGGGGTGCTTCAGGTCGCAACTCGGGCAAATTAATTCGGCGCTTCAGGATGTGCTTCGGGTCGGCACCCGAACAAAAATTTTTGTTAAGGTTTTGGCTGCTACAAGTCGCGCTTCAGGATTTTCTATGGGTTGCTTCGGGCTTGACCAAGGGCATACCCAGACCGAAACTTAAAATTTAGGAATTTTGGTCGTGGGCGAGGCAAAACTTCGAAATTTCTTCGGGGCTTTTTTCAAGGGTCTAGTGGAAGATATGGAGTAAAGTAAACGACTCGGAATGACCTTGGATTTCTTGTGATGACTAGTGAAGTGATGGCGTTGTGCTTTACCTTGACGACAATGACAATGATGGCGACGACTTCGAAACATCGACATGATGGATCTACAACTTATAATGGGTGTCGAGAGAGTTCTGAAGAAGATGACTTAATGATGGGAGTCGTGGCGGTGATCCACAAAGGCAAGTGACGATAGGGGCTTGCGAGTGGGATTTGTGACTGTGCCCTACTGTGGATAAAGATGGGGTGGAATAACCATTGGGTTCCATTATGGAGACACGTGTAAAGGGATCGTTGATAACTCAAAGGTTTTTGGTTTGCTCGTAAAGAATGGGTATGCGGGTAGCTCCCACCTAGATTTGCAATTGTGTCCAGATCTTGCATTGATAGATTACCCTGGGCTTTGTGATTGTGGGCCAGGTTCCTAGCCTCTCGGAGTGGCATGATTCGAGCACCAATAAAGCTGGGATTTCGATTGAGTCCCTAGTCTACGATTGTGTCATACAACTTAACATATATCCAAAGCACATGAGTAATGGTGAGGATTATTTGATGGATGCTATGTTTTCCATGGTGTGTATTACTTAAGGATGTCACACGATGTAGGTATTTTCGATCGTATACCTAGACACCGGACATAGTACTTCAACTATTGTATACTTATATGGTTGTGATAGTAGATTAGCATATATTGACTGTTATGTGCTAACTCTTTGGATGTAGGGACAAGTCGTGTATGGTTCTTCATACACTATGAAGATGTCACACAATGTAGGTATTTTCGATCGTATACCTAGACATTGAACATAGTACTTCAACTGTAGTATACTTATGTGGTGTGATAGTAGATTAGCATATATCGACAGTTATGTGCTGACTCTTTGGATGCAGGGACAAGTCAGATATGGTTCTTCATACTCTATGTCCATATTTACCATATGATTTTTTTGATAGTATTTTTGAGATGATTAGATTAGGGATAACGGGTCTGGATAGTGCATGGAGCTGTACGGAGTATGAGCAGGAGGCTGTACTTTCATATATATCTATATTTGGAGCTTACCATCACTTATATTCCGATGTGCAGCACTGTGGCGCTATGTCAGTACTTGTATTTTGAGAGATAGTTGTAGATTTTGTTTTGGAGTTTTGGGATGTATAAACTTTTTATTCTAATTTTTGTATAGTCCGTGAACCTAATGCACTGTGATGTTCTTATTTATGGTTCATTTAATTATATTACTATCTCGCATGTTTTACATCTATGGTATTATATTATATTTTTCCTGTGCACTATAAGGTGTTCTACAGGTTTTGTGTTTATAGTTTTATTCCTTTACGCTCATGCTACCATCCTGCATCGACTGGGTACCACCATAGCGCTCGATTAAGGTATATTGGTTACCGAAGTTGTATGGCGGTCGTTATATAGCCCCTACTTCGTCCAAAGAAGCACAGATGTAACACGCCGTATAAATTAAATAAATTTAATTAAAATAAAATTGTTTTAATTCGAAATTTAATAATTAATAGTTTAAAAGCAAATTTTTAATTAATAAAATTTTATTAAATACAGATTTTGGTTTACAAATTGAATGAAATAAAGGAATTCTTTTAAGATAATTTATTGAAATCAAATAAATTATTGTAATTAAATATAAACTATTTTCAAAAAATATAAGTTAATTTGAAATGGATTGAAGTATATTTACAAATAAATATCAAGAATTTAAATTTAAATTTGAAAGGAAAATAGAGTAAAATTTTATTGAATTGGAATTCAAAATTTAATTGAAATCAGGCTCAAACCAATTAAAGCCCAAACCCGTTTAAATTCAGACCTTTCACTCTTTCTTTGGAATCCTCTCCTATTTTATAAATAAGTCGAAACCTCCCCTAGTTAATCTCAGGCCCTAATTTCCCAATTAATAAAATGCACGCATCAATATATATATATATATATATATATATATATATATAATCATGAACACCAAGAGGAGGAGCCTAGCTACGTTGGCTAACTAAAAATAGAGGAGGCTCAACAGCATCATCGAGAGCAGAAGGAGGCAAGTGAACTTAGATGGAAGTCGCGATTGTTGTTGTGCATGCAAGAGAGTGATACGACCTTGGCCATGTCGATGAAGTGGTGCTGGGTGAGGGCAGATTCTGGCTAGTCGTTTGTGCAATCTAAATTCGTGTTTGGCTAATGCAAAGTGGGAGAGGATGTAGCTCGAATGGATGGTGGAGGTACAAGTGTTGTAGTTGCTGGCAATAGAGAAGACATTAGTCGACAAAAGGTTCAAAAACATTTCTGGTTCGAATGGATAGTGGAGGTACAGCTATGTCTACATCATTTCATTTATGCATAATCACCATATATATCCACTTGTTTAGTTTGGTTGGATGAATTATTTATTGATATTGATTGCTTGTTATGATGTTGTATAAAATTGAATTGTTTGGATGTCATTGTGGTAATTAATAGGGGAGTATTGTGTTTGTTGGATGTCTAAAATGCAAAGGAGATGATGTACGTTTGCATTTTAGTTTTTGTACTTTATTTATATTGTGTGTACAGTGATTGATGGTCGAAATTCAATGTAATTTGACTCAACCACACGATAGAAATTTATATTAATGATTGTTGAGGATTTTAGAGGACTTTGTTCTTAATTCATATTTTTAGACGCTCGATTGATTTTCTAGTTTTAAAATATATTTAAAAGCTTTAATGAATTTTTTTAGTATTTTAAAATTAAATTGAAGTATATTTATAAACAAATAAAACTAGTTGGAAGGTAAAATAATTTCTTGGAAATTATTTTGGATACAAAAGTTGTTTTGAAAATATTTTATTTCTAACTATTGGAGTATAAAGTGACGATTTTGAATTATACTCTATGGTTTAAAGAAAATATGATTTATTCTATAACTTCTAAATTTATTTTGAATATCAATAGATTATTAAATAAATTTAAAGCAATATTAGTTGATTTTTAGTATGAGCTATTTGAGATTTTGAATATATAGTGAAGGTTTTGATTTTTACATTATGGTTTAAAATGGAAAGAAGTATTTTTACATATTTGTTGATTTTCATTCATAACTGATTTTCCTGTTTTTCATGGTTTCTTCTCCCCCCATACCTGTTTCCGTACCCATCACATCTACCACTCTTCTCAACCATACCCACATCACTTCCTCTGCTCTTGGCCACAGTACCGTACCCGTTCCAGACCTACCTCCTCCCACCATCGATAGCCTGACCGACATCAACCCACCTACGGTGTCCATACCCTCTACTGACCCAGCACCACTCTCCATTTCATCAACTACTCCATTACCAGAACCACCAGACACTTCACCAACCATTCCATGTTCTATATCCTTGCCTGTATCCACAAATACCCTTCCTTCCTCCACAACTCCATGGGTCTCTCTTTTCAACACCAAACCTAGGAATGCGGGCCGATACATTCTAACCTTTTTCGACTTGTCATATAAAGGTGAGGCATTGTCGATGCCTAAGGAAGTCCATGACGTTGGTACGAAGTCCTGGAACAAGCATTTGGTTGGTTTCTTCCTTGATGAGTGTTTGCCGTACAATGTGGTGATTTACCACTTGAAGAAAATATGGCGCCTTAAAGGTTCATATCAGGTTAAGTCTGATTGCTCTAATTTTTACTTTAATTTCACTGATGAATCTGATAGACAGCGTATACTAGAGAGTAATCATTTTCAGATGTGGAAAAATGTTTATTATCACCTCTTGGAAACCCACTTTCAAAAATGCACAGTCGCTTATTAAAACGGTTCCTATTTGGGTCCACTTTCACAAAATCCCGACTCTTGCGTGGACTTTGCTTGGAATAAATTGACTTGCTTGTCATTTGGGTAATTTGGTATGTTATAACGAAGCCACTGAGAAAATGCAACATTTTGAATATGCTAAATGCCTTATCGAAATTGCTCCGGATAAGGAACTTCCTGATTTAATCAAATGTGGAGACGGGGATGATGTTGTGTATGTCGAAGTATACTACGACTGGAGACCAAATATATGTGTGCACTGTCAATCTTTTGGACACGACATATCAACATGCATCGATAAGAAACAATTGCTATCCAAAGCTACTGAGAGTCAGGAACAAATAAGGCACGATAATAACGTCATTGATACTCAACATATATCGAATGTGGTAGGAAAAGATGATACACATGGTACAAATCACAAGAAAGATGATACACATGGTACAAACCAAAAGAAAGAGGATATTGGTAAGTGGATTAACAGAACTCGTAAACAATGGACAAGGAAAAAATCAGAAACCAGTTCTTCACATCCGATAAAGAAATCACAATCAAATATGACGAAGGATAACTCTGATACACATGCACAGTTGCATGCACAAGACAGTCTTGGTACTGCTATTCCATCCTCAACACCTGCTTCTACCTCCCAAACTAATCATGACACACTTTCCACAGATGTCCCCCATATTCTCACCGACCAATCAAACGTACCCTTGCAACCATTCACAAATATTACCACTTCAAATTGCTTTGACATTCTCAATGATTTTAACACCATACCTGACACAACTTTATCTACCCTCCCTCTTTCACCACATTCCATCCTTCATCCTACTCTAACCAAACAAGCACACACTACAAATTTACCTCTCATGTCTGTCACTATTGATAAACCACCAGCTGAAGACACACATGCTCTACCATATGATCACATCCATTTATCCCCTGATATTACTAAGAAGCTCGTCGAACACAACATTATTCAGAATGATACTTTTCAAGATCAAAATACTGGACTGAAACTTATATTTCAGCATGAATTTTCTGACATGGCCAACAAGGACCTACATCTCAACAACCAGCCAACCACATCCAAATCACCATGTGCTTACTCAACACCAAATAAATCCCAGACCAAGAAAAAGAAAAACAAGAAATATAATAAAAACAAAAAAACAAGGACATCGAGGAGTTTGAGGATAATGATGAGAGGCATACATACCAAATTGAAGATATACAGACTAACAGCATGAGTTTGGATGATAATGAAATACAAACTAAACAGTCAACTGTTATTGGGCAAAGGAAATCCAATTGGAAGAAGAAACACACCAACTCAAATGCTTGACAACATAGGAGCATGGAATTTAAGGGGAGCACACCTTCCTTTAAAGCAACTAGAAGCTAAAAATCTGCTCAAAAATTACAATCTGCATATGATTGGTATCTTGGAAACTAAACTCAACGAGGCTCATACTCAGAAAATGTGTACTTACATAAACCCACTATGGAAATATGCTCACAATTTAGAACATGTTGAATATGGCCGGGTGGTGGTTTTATGGAATCCACTTACTTACAGCAGCGTCACCGTTTCATCTTCTGATCAATATATTCACCTTCTTGTTACTCACATACCATCATCCTCCATTTTCAATATCACCTTTGTATATGCTTCTTGTAGCAAGGACACCAGATCTTTATTACACAACTTCATTCAATCCCAAAATAATATCTCGATCCCATGGATTCTCATTGGTGACTTCAATTGCATGTATGCTTCGTCTCAAAAATATGGAGGTAATCCTCTTTCCTTTCAAGAAATTAACCCCATATCCCAAACAATACAGAGAACTGCGCTGCACAAGATTCCTTCTATCGGCCCCATGTACACATGGAATAATCGTCGTAGAGACAGACGTACTTTTTGCACTTTAGACCATTCTCTCTTCAACATCCACGCCCTTACTTCCTGGCCTAACCTCATATCCACTATCCTACACCCTGGCATCTCTGATCATAGCCCGCTAATTCTTTCATGGAGATTGAAACCACCGAAATACCACGCCTCTTTTAAATTTTTTAATTTCTGGACTAAACATGCACAATTCTATGATATTTTTTTGCAGGGATGGGACATTCGTACATATGGCAACCCAATGTATATTTTGCAGTCAAAACTAAAGAATGTGAAACAATGTCTGAAATTATGGGCTAAATCCACCTTTGGCTATGGTTCTTCCAAATCAAATCTACTTCGACTCGACCTTGATAAGGCTCAACAGGAAATGTTAGACGATCTCGGAAACTTAGAATTTTCTGAAAAAGAGGATTACATTAACAAACAACTTCATGAAGCTCTTAATTATGAACTCGAAATGAATAAAGAGAAGCTTGGTAAAGACTATTTTTTCCATGGTGACAGAAATTCCTCCTTTTTCCATCAAGCTCTAAGCATCAAAAGATCATCCCAAAAAATCACATCTATTGAAGACCTGGATGGAAATCTATAAACTGACGATATACAAATCGACACGGCATTCATTAATTACTTCTTTACATGTTTTACTGAAACTAACAACAGTCTAAACCTTGCAGACATTACACATATCAATTTTCCAAAGATAACCGAGGAAGATGCTATCTGCCTTATCAGATCGGTTACATACGATGACATCAAGATGGCCTTATTCGATCTCAATCCTAACAGTGTGGGCAGCCCTGACGGTTTTAATACAAATTTTTTTATTAGTACGTGGTCCACCATTGATACCATATTCGTCAAGGCAATTCAATACTTTTTCGCCACAAATATTTTGCTCGGGGGTGTTAATGCCACAAATATTGCTTTAATTCCAAAAATCGATACACCTGTTTCTGTTACCCACTTCAGGCCGATATCGTGCTGTAATGTGATATACAGATGCATCACAAAAATCCTTGCAAACAGATTGAAGCCGATTTTGAATAAAATTATATCACCAAACCAAACCGATTTTCTTCACAATAGAAATATCACCGACAATATACTGTTGACGCATGAGCTTCTTAGAGGATACAACCAGAAGAATATATCCCCAAGATGCATGATGAAACTTGATATACAAAAGGCTTTCGACTCCGTTGAATGGATCTCTATTGTTGCCATAATGTCTAGAATGGGCTTCTCGGAATCTTATATCGCTTGGATTTACACATGCATTTCCACCGTCTCGTACACAGTTAAGATCAATGGTCACTCTGCTGGATATTTCAAATCGTCTAGGGGGATTAGACAGGGAGACCCGATCTCCCCCTATCTGTTTATCATGGTAATGGAGCTTCTTAATTCTATCCTCATTAATCATGCTTTGTCTAAGGCTCTTAAGACTCATCCAAAGTGTAAGAATCCTCTTATTACCTCTCTCATGTTTGCAGACGACATCGTCATTTTTGCTAAGCCGGATTCTGGTACCATTTCTACTATCAATGCCACGCTTATTCCATTTCACGACGCCACAGGACTACACATAAATAAAAATAAATCGCATATTCTCATTGCTGGGCTTAATGAGAGTGATAAAGGTGTTATCACTAGTCTATCTGGTCTTAATGCCATGCCAAATAATGCAGTATATTTGGGTATCCCTCTCACCAAATCTAGAATTAATACAACACAATGCATCCCTATGTACGAGAAGATTATTGCTAAACTTAGGAATTGGCCTTCACATCTCCTATCACAGGCAGGTAGAATTACTATCGTTAAATCAATAATATTTGGTATGACATCATACTAGTCTCGCATTTTCATTTTACCAAAGAAATTAATATCCATGATTAATGCGGCCATGAACCATTTCTTATGGCACGGGGATTGCCAGTCCCGCAAACCTATTTCGATCGCTTTCCCTAAGATATGCAGACCAAAAAAAAGGGGGGGATTGGGTATAATAAATTAAAGATACTGGAATATCGCAGCGGCTTCTAAACATATCAACGATATCCTTTCCAACAAACAAACTCTATGGAATTGCTGGATTAGAACCAATTACCTCTTCGGTAAACAATTTTGGAATACGATTCCTAGTGCCACTTCTAGTTGGTTCTGGAGAAACATACTTAGCATCAGATATATCATTCTACCTCATGTTAAATGCAATATTTTCTCAGATAATCCAATATCTTTCTGGCACTCCCCTTGGTCTTCCTCTGGTATCATACTTAATGATGTGCTTAATAATATGCAAAAGCTATCCACCGGCATTCCAAACAATGCAAATATTACACACTACATCAACCATGGTGAGATTATTCTGCCTACGGCTGCCTCTGCTGTGGTTCAGCGTCTCTGGATGAAGATCATGCACGTTAAACACTTCAACACTTCGCATACTATCCAATGGACTAATAAATACACTACACACAAGATTGCTACTATATACAAGGCTCTCCTTCCTGGAAATAATTCATGTACAAATCCTTGGTATCGGTGTATATGGAATAAAATCGGTTTTGAAAAAGACAACTTCATTCTCTGGAAAACTATTCACAACTCGCTACTCACTAGAGATAAATTATTGGAGAGGGGATTCATAGATACTAATTACTGTGTTTTCTGCAACAACCGACCCGAGAGCAAAGACCATATTTTTTTCAATTGCAATGTGACTTATCAATTATGGAAGGCTATTATTCTTGCTGCTGGTCTATATTACAGCAACACACATCGGGGGCAATAGTGGTTTGAGATTTTCAAATGATCGAGATGGCGCGACGAAAGTGGTATTCGTATGCTTGTGGTTCTCAGGTGTTTCATTTCTACTATATGGCATGAGAGAAACAAGCGTATATTTGAGCAGAAGAGTAAAACCAGGCGGGACTTGTTGGCAGAGATGAAGTGGGCAATTAACAAATGTATGCGATGGTTGCACTCTACCGGCCTTATTTCATACTGGATGCATTAATTAAAATGGTATTTGGGCCCTGATGGGCCTAAATCCTATTTTAATTACCGACATTTGTTTTTTATTTACTTTTGCTTTTACATGTATACTTAATTTTATTTACTGAACTTCATTATGTATTTTCTTACATATAATTAAATCTGGTAGAGTCCAGTATAAAACCTCGTTTACCTTAAAAAAAGTATTTAGGGAATTTATAAATTTATTTTAAAGTAATATTTTGTTATAGACAATTATGAAATAGTTTCTATAATTATTTTGATATTTAAGTGATTTTGGAAGTTTGGAAATTTTATATCTATATTTGTATTTGGAATGAAAAGAAATTGATTTAAATATTAAATAAATTATTTAAAAATCAAATTTATGTATAGAAAATTACGAAAATGATTATTATGAATATTATTTAGTTTCATAAACTTTTTTGAGTTTTTCAAAGGAAAGAAATGTGTTTTTAATGTTATTGGTAAATATTAAATTATTCTTTAAAGTTGAGAAATCGGTAATTTATTGAGTAGAGGGTTTATATTTGGTTTTAATTGGTTATTCAGTTTAATCTTAGAATATATTTATAATCCATTTGTAAAGTTTTGAATTTTGTTGTATTAAAGTTATATGTTGTGATTGATTTGTTATTAAATATTGATTTGTTATATATATATATATATATGGATGGATAGATGTATGTATGTATATGTGTGTGTATGTATCTGTGTGTGTATTTAATTTTCTATTTTATCTTAATTTTCTGATTTCTACTTCCTTATATATTGAATTGGATCATATGAAGGAGTCACCTTTGATGTTGACTCGTTTACTAATTTGGAATGATACAGTGACAATGTTCTTTTATGATTTTATGATGATTTATATTTTGTGTGATGAGGAATCAAAATAAATGGAGTTATATTACCATTTGGGATGGGGCATTCAGTGATATTTCTCCGGTTATTCTTTGGAATTCTTATATAGGATATTTAGGGATTAAGTGTAGTTTATAAGTAGTGAATAAACGTTTGAGTATCACGTGTTGGTATGCGATGTCGTTGTGATATTTATTTGGTTATTTATTGTAAGTAGATGATACTCACGTGATGGGGATTTGTGGAGACTCATTACGGTGAGTCGCATGTATTGCCATGTGTCAACAATATTATTAAGCTGTGTAGCAGCAATATTTATAGTCGTGTGTAGGCAAAATTATCAAGATGTGTGGCAGCAATATTCATAGTCATGTGTAGGCTATATTATCAAGCTGTGTGGCAGCAACATTTATAGTCGTGTGTTGGCAATATTATCAAGTTGTGTGGCAGCAATTCTACCTTATCCAACTTCCTTTCTGTTTCCAAAGTGAACCAAATTGGTCAGCATCCACCCTGGTGATCTGAATGCGGTGGTCGCGCTCTAGATCCATGACATCCTCATTGTTGTGCGCCTTAGCTATGTGCATCTTTGTTGTGTGCATTTTGCACCATGTCACTTAGACCAGCAGTAACTTACCAATAGAGGCAATTTGTCTGGTCGTGAATGATGCAAAGCATAGTCCTACAGCATGTTAGTGACATGCGGTGGATATTATCACGATGCCGAGGGAATGGTAATTAATGACTATAGGAGCAATGTCGGATGAACACATGTGAAGCTCCTAGAGCAAGCATGCATGTTGTAAGTCCCCCGTCTGGTTTCGGTGTGTAAGGTAGATAGTCTATTTATATTTCTACCTGAGACTATGTTCAGGATATTATTAATCCCCATATCTTAGCTTTATGTGATTGATAGGCTGAAGTCCTATGTTATTCAGGCAGATGACCTATACTATTCAGACAGACGGCCTACATTATTCAGGCAGATGACTTATACTATTCAGGCAAACAACCTACTTATTATTGATTTTATCGGTGCATTGTCATGTGCTGAACAAACTTTTTTATTGATTTCTGGACTTTGATAGTGATTTTGGGATATGGACGATTCACCTATTTGATGTTACTTTACAGTTTCTAATTTAATGAGTTTAACACTCGTGATGATATTTTATATTAGGTTTTGTCGTAATCTACATTATATGATATTTGGAATTGTTTAAGATAATATTATTATATTTATTCCCATATATACAGAGTTTTTATGTTTATTGACCTTGGATTTAGATATAGTCTGACCCGTTTATTATTTATATAATACACGGGTCAGTCCGAAACAGTTAAGGTACAAGGACAATGAGACCAGGTTGTATTATTTAGGCATTGAGGAGACTAGTCATTCAGTGTTCCACTATTCTACCCGGATTAGTAGGTTTTGACTAGATTAAAGGCGAAAGCTTCTGGGTCGAAAGGTACTGCCCAAAGTAGGCAGAACCCTCTTTCTGAATAAACCTGGTTTTATACTACTTAAAGCAAATCTTTTTCTAACTAACCTACTTTGTGTCAACACCAGATTGGTTGCCTTGACCTTTTCCAATTCTTTACCAAATAACTACCGCTAATTTCAGATCTAAACCATGGTTAAGTTAATCAAATAAGCTCTTCCATTAAGTAAAACAACCTTTGCAAAGAAGTCCCTCTTTAAAAATAATTTAATTTGCATAGCAAATCACTTTGGAAAAATCCCCAAAAATTTCAGAAATTAATTTTAATCATGTTAATTAACATATCAAAATTCCAGACCCAAAATCTTAATATATTTTTCAAAATAAATTTATAAAGCTGTAACGACCTCACCACTATGCCCAATTTAGCAAAGAACATTACAAGTAATGCCGTCTGCTAATCCGGACTATACGGCTAGTTAAGAGTGATCGAATGTGAATATATCTTTATACTAATACTAACGCGTCTTATTTACCTTTTTAAGGATCTGAACTGAAATTTAGACGTGTACAGTATTAATACAAAGTAATAAACACACCAATTAAAATTATTCAGAATAGTATATAATATAGATAAATCAGAATCAGAGTCACAGATCACAGCAGAATAATATGCATCATTTCTTTATGTCGTTGAGTAATTTCTTTTGGATTATATTTTATCATGATGAAAAGTGGCCGTATATTTAATATTAACATGCTCCATAGTATAATGTTTAATTTGAGAAAAGAAAAACCACCTTTCATTTTTACTCTGTCAACGTATATTAATCCAAAACAAATTATGAACCATTTTTTCATTGTTTAAGTTGCACTTTAAAGATGTCATATGAATAAATCAAGGGTTATGATTATATTCATTAAATCTCACTCTTTACAGAAGTGAGTCCCAACCCAAATAACCATATTTTCCTTTGAAAATTCATAATAATCTTTCCATAGCTTGGAAAATTAACAAAATTGAAACCCAACTCTAAAATCATGTTTCTCAAAACATAAAATTTTCCCATGGCATTTAAACAACATTAAACCTTGATTTTTCCCTAAAACCATGCATAACCTCTTTTAAACCATCTTGTTTAAACCATCTTGTTTAAACCATATAAATTATAAATCAAGCATATCATCATCCAATATATCATAAGAACAAATTTACCCTTAAATCCGAAAACATATGATTAAAAAAATAGAGATGGAATTATTATTCACCTTAGATCAGATAAGGAAATTGGAGATTGATTGAGATTGATTCCTTCTTACTTGATCCTAAGTTTTTACTTCGATTTCTCTTCTTATCTTCCTCCTAATGGCCAGCCTTGATATTTGCTTTCTTACGTTTGTTTTACTTATGAAAAATGAATCTGAATGTTCTTAGGGAAAATAGTATAAGGATGGGAACATGGGCGTCAATTTACTCTAATACCCTTACGTTTATGTAGTTAACACTTAACCATTTATAAGTTCATTCATTTTAAATAAGCCCGGCCACTAAATTTATTAATCAACCTCAATCTCCTTATCAGTCTACATTATTCATTTAACTTATTCTAATTAAATCTCTTGAATAATGTTATCAAAATTAATGGGTGTTACAAGCTCCCCTCCTTAAAGAATTTCATCCTCGAAATTTAGTAAGGACTAAATAGCAAACATAGCAATCATCTGTAACCACTCCTAACACCCATACTAGTCTACTTGACTAGCAACTAGTCTATATAAATCTAATATAGACATACCATCAAAGCAGATCAGGATAAGCATCTCGAATCATATCCTCTGTCTCCCAAGTACAGTCTTTCTCAATGTCGCTCCACTGAACCTTCACCAACTTGACTTTCTTGTTTCTCAATCTTTTATCATCTCTCACAACAACCCAAACTGGTTGTCTAACAAAAGTCAAATCAGGCTCTACTGCCAAATCCTCTAATTTTGTATGAGGAATAGTAGCCTCTGGATTATGCACATATTTGCGAAGATGAGACACATGGAATACATTATGGACACCTGCCAAACTACTCGTCAACTCTACTTTGTATGCGAACTTTCCAATCCTTTCTATAATCTGAAATGGACCTACATATCTTGGTGCCAACTTTCCTAATTTTCCAAACCGTTCCACACCCTTTATCGGTGTTACTTTAATGAAAACTCTATCTCCTACTGAGAACTCTAGACCGTTACGCCTCTTATTTGCGTAACTCTTCTGTCTGGATTGAGCTTCCTTCATCTGTTCTCGGATCAACTCAATCTTTTATGATGCCTCCCTGACCAAATCTGGACCTAAGACCAATTTGTCTCCAGTCTCCAACCAACATACATGGGATTTGCATGGCCTTCCATAAAAGCTTCAAAAGGCGCCATTCCTATACTAGTCTGGTGACTATTATTAAAGGAAAACTCAACCAAAGGCAGGTGATCCTTCCAAGATCCACCAAAATCTAACACACAGGCTCTCAACAAATCCTCGAGTACCTTGTTGACTCTCTCTGTCTACCCATCCGTCTGTGGGTGATATGCGGTACTCATCTTGAGCTTAGTGCCTAACACATCCTGTAGACTCTTCCAGAATTCACTAGTGAATAAATCATCTCTGTTGCTGACTATGCTACTAGGAACTCCATGAAGTCTAACTATGTTCTTCATGAACAACTTCGCCAAAACAGATGCCATCCTGGTCGACTTTACTGGAATGAAATGGGAACACTTGGTCAACATGTCCACAATAACCCATATACTCTCATTTCCTCTCCTTGACCTTGGCAACCCATCTATAAAATCCATGGATATCGAATCCCATTTCCAAACTGGAATCTCTAGAGGCTGAAATAATATACTTGGCTTCTGATGTTCGACCTTCACTTGTTGATAGTTTACACATTGCCTAACCCACAAGCCAACATCCGTCTTCATTCCTTCCCAATAAAAGCTCCTCTTCATATCTTGATACATCTTGGTCCCTCCAGGATGAATCGTAAACTTGGATTGGTGACATCCCTCAAGAAATTTTTTCTTCAAGTTCTCAACACCTGGAACACATAATCGCTCCTTCTCTCAACCATCCTCTCTGGTCAAGACAAAAATCTTTCAAATCATCGACCTCGGTTCCAACCTCAAGCCTTCTAATCTTCTCGGCTAATAATGGATCCTCCTTCTGCTTAGAAGCAATTCTCTCGATCAACACTGGTCGAACTTCTAAACAGGACAACATGACAGTGTTCTGACTAGAACTAGCAGTCGATCTTAACTATACACCGCAATTGGCCAAAGCTTTTTGGTCCTTCCACTCTGCCAACATAGCCAACACCACATTCTAATGCTTTCTACTAAGATCACTAGCCACCTTATTACCTTTCCCTGGTGTATACTCTATACCAAAATCATAAGCAGCCAAAAAATACAGCTATCTCTGCTGTCTCATATTCAACTCTTTCTGAGAGAACAAATATCTTAAAGACTTATGATCGGGTTACAACTCAAATCTCTCCCCCAAGAGATAATGCCTCCAAATCTTCAAGGCAAAAATCACCGCATCCAACTCCAAGTCATGAGTAGGATATCTTACTTCGTGCGGTCTAAGCTACCTAGATGCATATGCAATAACTTTTCCCTTCTGCATCAACACTGCTCCCAATCCAGTCCCCCATGCATCAGTGTATACTATCAACCCTTGGTTTCCATTTGGAACTACTAACACTGGAGCATTGGTCAACAAATGTTTTAACTTAAGGAATTCTTCCTCACATTTGTCGGGCCAAACAAACTTCACCTCCTTCCTGGTAAGCTTAGTCAATGGTGATGCTATCCACGATAAATCCTTAATGAATCTCAGGTAATAGCTAGCGAGTCCAAGAAAACTTCTGATCTCGGTCACCATCTCTGGTCTCTTCCAATTGTTCACAACTTTGATCTTATCTAGATCGACTGATAATCCTTTCTCCAAAACCACATGACTAAGAAACTTAACCTCTTTCTTCCAAAAATGACACTTAGAAAACTTCGCCTTTAGTTAATTATGCCTTAGTGTCTCAAGCACAACTCTAAGATGATCTGCATGCTCTCTTTCATCCTTAGAGTATGTTAACGTTAAAATATGAACGCTAACACCCGGTGTGTGTAATAGGATTGTGAAAGCACCACCCGTGTGACGGGAACAGAAATCAAGCAGGAAAATAGCAGAAATGCAGTAAATGAACAACAGATTTATAGTGGTTCGGCCCGTAATTGAGCCTACGTCCACTTTATAGTCTCTTATTGCTGATTCGGTTACAATTTGATACAAATCTCTTCAAGAAACAGTACAATTTGATCACAAGAAACAATCTTGACTACTAGCTCAATCTTCGACGGTGAAACTCGATGAATCCATGTCGGATGTAAGGAATTTCTCTCGAAGCTTGTTGTAGTGTCACGAATGCTTGAAGGATCCTTGATTGCTGAATGAACGAAGAGTTTGACGGAGTAACAGCGCTGTAGAAATGATTTGCCAAAAGTCCTTCTCATGTTGGAAGTGGTGGCCTATTTATAAGAGCATATTTCTGAGCTTTCGATTTGGCCAAGTCATGAGTCGTGACCGACTCATGGTAAGTCGTGACTCGTATTCGACTTATGATGTCTCGTGGGCGCCATATTTGGTTCATCTTGTGGCTCAGTTGGAAGACAAGTGCTAACTCGTAGCCGACTCATCAGATCAAAGTGGCTCAGGCACGGGCTTTGGATTTTAGCTTGATAGCCTTTAAGTCGTAAGCCTGATGAGTCGTAATACCTCATGAGTCGTAAGTCCTCATGAGTCGTAAGTCTTCATGAGTCATAAACCTGATGAGTCATAGATCCAATGAGTCGTAAGACCTTGTGATTCGTAAACCCCATGAGTCGTAAGACCTCATGGGCCGTAAGTCTCCATGAGTCGTAATACTCCATGAGTCGTAAGTCCTCATGAGTCGTAAGTCTTCATGAGTCATAAACCTGATGAGTCATAGATCCAATGAGTCGTAAGACCTTATGATTCGTAAACCCCATGAGTCGTAAGACCTCATGGGTCGTAAGTCCCCATGAGTCGTAATACTCCATGAGTCGTATAGACCTTGACTCGCTGAACCGTCCGGACCATGAGTCGTAGCAAGCTTATCTCGTAAGACCATGAGTCGTATACTCCTTATCTCGTAAGACCATGAGTCGTAGAAACTTAAGGGTTAACATTTGCCCCTCGAAGTACACGCCTAAGTCGTAGGTCGTGTGCTTCGACTCATCTTATCCCGTGTATGCCTTTTCGTGTTCCACTGCCCAAAGGTATAAAATGATTGAGTCATAGACGACTTAGGACTTGGGTTATATGCCGCTTTGGACTGGAGTCTCTTATTTTCACATGACTTAAGACCTGAAGTACGACCGACTTGCCTTGTAACCCTTAAGTCGTGGACGAGTCAGAACATCAGTCGTGGACGAGTCAATACATAAGTCGTTGGCGACTCATGACTTGGGCTTTGAACGAACTTTGAACTGCTGCATTTTGAACTGCTGAGCTATGAACTGCTGCATTTTGAACTGCTGAACTATGAACTGCTGTATTTCCCCACAGATCACTCTAACTTGCAGACTAATAACCTGTCTAATAAAATATCCACAAAGAAATTGGGACGAATATACTGTCACTGACTGCCCATATCAAATGACAGATTAGTTAATAACAGATAATCAACATAAACAGGTTGTGTGTATGAAGTGCTTTAAACCAACAAGTTCAAACAAAGTATTAAAACAACATTGAAATAGTCAACTGAAAATGTCCGGTTTGCATTTAATACTGTACCTGAACTTTTAAATTAACAAGTCCTGAAATTTGATAATCGATCAGTTACCGACTAGCTTAATTCCAGTTTGTATTTATTTGTTATCTTTGTTAATTTTGCACAACACTTCACACTATTTAGGAAACGTGCACCTTCATATTTGAATATCCAGTTGCTTGTGTAGAATGGCTTCTCAACAAGGAGATGTAACAGTTCGGACCGGAGAGTCCATTTTCATTCCAGCTCCTTTAGTCAACCCCCCAGAGAGAGCCCCTTCCACTTTATTGTACAAAACTTTTCGGCAATTGTGTACTCAATTTGGCATTGCTGAGGATGACACTATCCTTCCTGAAAAGAACAACACTGCCGATGTAGCACCTCCTGGCTTTGTGGCGGTCAACCGACAAATGTGCTCGAGCGGAGCCATTCCTCCTTTCAACAATTTTCTTCAACATCTTCTCCGCCAACTGGCAATCGCTCCATTCCAATTACATCCCAATGGTTATGCTGTTCTAATGGGGTTATGCGTATTATTCAGCAGAACGCTTAACCGTCTCCCCAGTGTTGACGAAATCTGTTACCTGTGCTCTTTTGTCAGAATCAAAGATCATCCTTCGATCATTGTTATAAGAAGTGCCAGGAATCGCAAACTGGTTGTCGGCCTCCCTGATACTGCTCATGGGTTTTTGACTCAGTATTTTTATGTTCGCTGTCCCCCTGGTTTTTATGCCGTGTGGATAGAAGGAAGTAAGAATGCCTATCCTTTCTTCTCCTTGTTCTCTGAGTATCTTACAGTCCGAATCACTAAGTGTTTAACTTTGCTTTCTCATTTCAGCGCTCCTCTCTCCCTCTAGGGATCCCAGTCATAAGCAAACTCTGGAGAAGCTCATGGCTGTTCCGATTGAAGAACGGGATGTGAAATTTCTGTTGAAAGATGAGTTTCTCCACCAGTTTGGACTTTTACATCCTTCTAGATCGACTCAAATTCATGAAATCTCGAGTTCTGATGCGGAAATGTTAGCTGCTTCAGATTCTCGAGCAGAGACCTCGAATGCCCCAGCTTCTGTAGAAGAAGTTGCATCGGAAGCACCCGTTGCTGAAGTTGCCTTGATAAAATGTTCCGCATTTACTGATGTTGTAGGGTCAGCCAGTAAGTCGGCACTTGCCCCAATTATTGAGGAGGAAGAGAATCCCCGAGTTTCTGAGAAATCAATCGATACGGAAGTTGGAAAAGAGAAGTCTGCTGAGTTCCAGGGTGATGACACTTTTGATGGCTTGAGCGATATCATGATAACTTCTCAAGAGCTTTTCGGGGATAATAATCCGAAAGTGACTTCTCCTGCTGTTGAAGCGACTTCCACCCTAAAACAAACCCTGACGCCTACTACGCCAGTCGTCTCTGTTTCCACACTAAAGCGTGGTCTGTAGTTTGACGCATGTAGCTTGCACGCCACACACACTTAGGATTTTTCAGCACTTATAAGCATTTATCCTCTTTTTCTGGAAATCTCTAAACTTTACTTCTTTTCCGTTTTTCAGATTCTCCGATGGGACGCTCCGGCTCATACTTCGACAACTTCCGGCGCTACGGAGGGCGCGATTCTTACGATTATGGACGTTATCTTCCCTCCCGCAAAGAATCTGATGAAGAGCGTGCAGCTAGAAAAGCTCAAGAAAGGCGTGCTTATGAAGAGCAGCAAAGAAGGAGAGACGATGACTCTCATAAAAGAAAATATCACGATGACAAAGGGAAGAAGCATGCTACTGATGACCCAAGTAAACGGGTTAAACTTGATGAGAAGAACGCGTCTGAAATTTCTGAAAAGGCTGACGCTCCTATCTCTTCTAATACTCCGGCTAGCTCTCCTCCTCTAAAGAAGTCTGATATTCAAACAATCATTAACAGGCCACAATATCAAGTTAAAGATGGCCCTCCAATGCTTCAGAGCCGATTTCCAAATTAGTGCCTAAAAGGAGTGCGCTTTGATTTGGATCTGCTTCCGATTGATAAGCAAGACATGCTTAAAGGTCTTGACGCAGTCAGGCTTAATATCGAGAGGATGTCGCAATGGCAGAAACTTGTCGACGAACTCCAAAGGGTTAATCACATGAATCTTGAGGCGATGATGACCATGGAGAACGATAAATCAGAATGGGACAAATGGCGCAGGCAGCATGATGCGGAGATGACGAGTATCGCAGATGACAACGCAAAGCTTGCATCTGAAGTCAAGCAACTTAAGGAAGATCTCGCCTCGTCTTCTGCATCGCATTCCCAAAAGGAAGAAGTCTTTCAGAAGCAGGTGCGGGATGCACATGCTGCACAAAGAGACGCCGAAATGAAACTTGCAGCTGAGCAGCACATTACTGAGAAATATCGCACAGAAAATGCTGAGCTACGGGGAACAATTATGTCCCAAAATGTAGAGATTGAGATGCTGAAAGCTAAGCTTCTTAAAGTTGAGAAGGAGCGTGATGACGCGGTCGCCGGTCAAGTTGCGGCCGAAGAGTCTCACGATGCCACTAGAGCTAGCATCGATTCTACTCTATTTGACTTCTATATGCACAGCGTTTTGGGCCGTGGCAGCCTTTCCTTCTTGGGTCCCAAATATGAGATTACACTTGCTGAAGTCTGGGAGACTATACTTGACACATTTTCCAGCTATGCGGAAGCAGACCTTGCAGCGCTTTATCTAGACGATGAAGCACGTGATGCGCTTATTAGAGGCAAAGAGCAACTTGCCGGAGCTAGAGCCGGGGCAGCGGTAGAAGAATACCCAGAAAAGACAACATCACTACCTGCCCCTGTCCATACTTCAACTTTGACTGATGTTGATATCATCGGTTCTAGCTCTCAATATCCACTTGCTGCAAAAGATGCTGAAGCTAAACTCGATACTTCCTAGACTCCTCTTTCCCAAATTGAAGAGAAGAGCCAGGAAGAAACTGAAGCTGATAAATATGAAATCGAGCTTGCGAAACCAACTCCTCCAGGTAACTTTGGCGAAGTTCCGGGTCTAATGGACCAGCTACTTGATTTAACCGAGTTTGATGACCTTCTTACTTGTTACTTAAACTTTGGTGAACCGATGCCTTCTTTATTTTCGGGGGATGTTGATTTTAACTTCTTTTCTTCTACAACGGAGGTACCAAGCACTACACAAGCTTTCACTCCTTCGGTTGCCGTTCCTCCATCTTCCCAAATTACTCCTCCTTCTGCTTCCCAACCGGGATCCACAGGCAGAGAAAATCGAAGCTCTTCAAGGCTTAGATGATCCGGCTGCTTCTCAGGAACAGAAGGCGGAGGATTTTGAAGACATTGAGAAGACCCCGTAGCGGTCTCTTGATGACGACACGAAGCTTTCAACATTGCTTGCTACTCTGGGGAGTGAGTCTTCTTCAAAGAGGAAGGGGAAGCGTGCTGTAAGGAAGAAGAAGAAGACTTCCACTGAAGAGGAAGCAGTAGTTGATCTGGCCGTACCGCTTTCTCCTTCCGCCCCTACCCATTCACAACGACTTCAAAAGCTAATCATTAGGCCGGGAAAGAGCTCCAAAGGTGGTGAGAAGAAGGAATAATCAAGCTGGATTTTCTACTCATTATTTTTGCTCTTTGCATGTATTGACCGGGGATTGTGCGGGTACCGGTCCCCGCTTTTGCTTGTTCAAGATATCTGCACATGTAAAGAATTTTCATAGTACTAAATAAAACAATTATTTTACTTGTACAAACTCTTGTGTATGTGAGAATGCATTTGTTTTTTATTTTTAGTATAGAACAAACGATTCTTTTCACTTGTACAAACTTTTTGTTTGTGTTTAAGAATGCATTTATCCCACAGCTTTTTCGCGTGATATTGCTATGTGCTTGTGGTATGTTGCTTGAATACTACTTTTTATTGTTGTAGCCGTATCATATGATATTGCCCCTATACCACAAGTGCATTACAATATCTTTTGCTTTTAGTGAGAACTGTACTCTTATTTTTCATAGAATAACTATTCCGTCTTTGAGGGAATGATTATTCTACTTAAACGGAGCGTGTCTCCTACGCGGTGAAGCGAATCTCAGAAGAGGATATTACTTAGCACTTCGATTTCTGGGGAAGAGTTTTTTTTTTTTTAAATGAACAAGTCTTCCTTAAGAACCGAAGTGTGCCTCTAAGGAGGGCTTTATTTTGGTATTTTTGAGGAGTAGCATGTGGACTCCGAAGAGTAGCATTATGCTTTGTGGAGTATTGTTGTGCCCCCGGAAAGGTCTTGTGCTTCCAAAGAAGTCTTGATTTTGGTCTCCGAAGAAAAGCAATGTTGGTCTCCGAAGAGAAGCAATTTTTGTATTTCTACTCGGGTGAAGTGGGTCTCCGAAGAGAAGCATTTTGCACTTTTACCCTGGTGAAATGTGCCTCCGAAAAGGGCTTTTACCTCCGAAGATGGCTTGTGCCTCCGAAGAGGGCTTGTGCCTCCGAAGAGGGCTTGTGCCTCCGAAGAGGGCTTGTGCCTCCGAAAAGGGCTTTTACCTCCGAAGATGGCTTGTGCCTCCGAAGAGGGCTTGTGCCTCCGAAGAGGGCTTGTGATTGCCTGGAAGTTACTTTCTCATGGTCAGAGGTCTACGGGGCGAACGCAAGTTGCTTGATTGGATGTTTGCTTGTACAAACGATCGCAATTAACTAACAAGGTGCCCCTTTGGTAGTCCCACCGATCTTTTTGATTGAGTAAAGCACTCCCATTTATTGGCGTGCCTCGTTAGAGGGCTTTGGTTGGTTGGTGTGCCAGGTAGGTTGCGTCTCAGGGGCGAGTGGATCCACGGGACGGACATACGCTATCTGGTCGGATGCATCACGATCAGTTAGCGAGGGTCTTGTTCCTTCCGATTGGGAAGGCGTCCCTTTAGTGGATCTCCCGGCCTTCCTGTTGAGAGGCATACCTCCCTGTGTCTGCTTCTTTGTTTGCTTGGCAATTTTCTCTCATCATCTGCCCATTAGCGATCTCTTATCATCATTTCCAAGCACATTTTTTTTTGCGAGCAAATTGCTTCATCCGAAGGAGTGTACTTCACTGTTGAATGACTTCACGAGACAAACGCGAGTTATCTAGTTGGATGCCCGTTCATAACGACAATCTCAACTAGTGAACAAAGATTTGTCCCAGTGAAGTCGCCAACTTTTTATGTGAAGTTTTCCTTGCGTAGGATTTGAGTTTGGAATTTTTGTTGTTTGGTTTTTGTGCAATAGCTGATTTATAGAGGTCGCTTAGCTTTGTGATGAGCAAGCCTTGTTATAATGTCCTGCAATTTTGAATCGATATTTTAGCGATACATTTAAAGTATTTACATATCGAAATAAAACAGGCATTATGAAATAGTAAAGAACACAAGATTTATAGTGGTTCGGCCAAGAATCGGGCCTACGTCCACTTTATAGCTTTCATTCATTTACACTGATTCACAATATTTCACAATACAACTGATACATTCATCATCATTTTACAATTTTGAGCAGAGCTCTTTTCAAGTAAAATAAGGGCGCAAATGGTTGCTGTTCCAAGCCCTTGGAATTGGATCTCCTTCAACAGTTATGAGTTTGAAAGTGCCATCAAGAAGTTTAGTGCCTATGACATATGGCCCTTCCCAGTTTGGCCCAAACACACCAGTTGCTGTCATGATCCTTTTCAAAACCAAGTCTCCGATTTCAAAGCTGCGTTGGCGAACTTTGGAGTTGAAATGCCTGGCTATTCTCTGCTGATGAGCTGAAACTCTGAGCCTAGCTTCCTCTCTTTTCTCATCAAGAAAATCAAGCGCTTCAAGTTGCAGTTTTTCATTTTCGGTTTCATTGAAATGAACTCTTCTATGTGAAGGAACCTCTACTTCTACTGGAATCATTGCCTCAGATCCGTATGCCAGTGAAAATGGAGTGTGCCCAGTCGCAGTTTTGTGAGTAGTTCTGTACGCCCATAGTGCTAATGGAAGCTTATCAACCCAACCACCTTTTGCTTTTTCAAGTTGCTTTTTGATAGTTGACTTGATAATCTTGTTAACTGCTTCCACTTGCCCATTTGCCTGCGGATGAGCCACTGCTGAGAAGCTTTTTCGAATTCTGAATCGTTTGCAAAAATCCTGGAATTCTTCACTTTCAAATTGAGTGCCATTGTCGGTGATTATCTTCTGTGGCACACCATATCTGCAAATGATATTCTTTGTTACAAAATTTATCATCTTTTTAGAAGTGATGGTGGCCAAAGGTTCAGCTTCGGCCCATTTGGTGAAATAGTCAACGGCGACAATAGCATATTTAATTCCTGATTTAGCGATCGGTAATGGTCCAATTAGGTCTATTCCCCAAATGGCAAATGGCCATGGGCTGACCATTTGTGTGAGTTCGGTGGAAGGTGCTCTTGGGATTTTTGCAAATCTTTGGCATTTGTCACACTTCCTGGAGTAAGCTGCAGCATCTCGATTAATATCCGGCCAGAAATACCCATATCGGAGAATTTTCTTTGCAAGTGTTTGACCACCTGAATGGTCTCCACATTCTCCTCCGTGCACCTCTGCTAAGATTGTCTTGGCTTCTTCTTTAGTTACACATCGGAGTAGTGGGATTGAAAATCCCCGCCTGTATAATCGGCCATCTTGAATTATATACCTTGACGCTTTTCTCAATAATTTTCGACGTTCCTTAGAACCTTCTGGCAGGGAACCACTGAGTAAGTATTCTTTGATTAGAGTCATCCATGATTCATGCTCTTGAGACGTAGTCATAATCCAATCAACATCCATTTCATCAATGCTTGGAGCTAACAGAACTTCTACAGGAACTAATCCCAGCAATTGAGCTTCTCCGGAACTTGAGTACTTTGCTAAAGAATCCGCCTTCATATTTTCCTCCCGGGGTATGTGGCTTATTGAGTAGTGATCTAAATCATTGAGGAGTTCGGAAGTTTTTGTCAAATATGCAGGCAAATTCCCTCCTTTGGCTTGAAATTCCTTCTTCACCTGGCAGACAATAAGCTGAGAATCACTGAAAATCTGTATCACTTTGATATTTAATTCCTTGGCGATTTTCAATCCGGCAATAAGGGCTTCATATTCTGCTTCATTGTTCGTCGAAGGAAATTCCAGTCTCAATGCATAACATAGTGATCGTCCTTCGGGAGTTTCGAGCACAACTCCTGCCCCAGAACAATAATCATTTCTCGAGCCATCAACATACAACTTCCACTGTATCGGAATGCAGTCAGTGGTTTCTTCCTTACTGTCACCTTTGTTAGTGGATTCTGCAATGAAATCTGCTAAAGCTTGTCCGTTAATTGCTCTTCGGGGATGGTAAGTGATGTCATATTGGCTGAGTTCTATGTTCCACTTCAAGAGACGACCCGAAGTTTCAGGACGATACAGGACTTGCTTCAAAGGCTGATCAGTCAGGACCTTGATAGGATGAGATTGAAAATAGGGCCTCAACTTTCTGGAAGCGATTAGCAGACAATAAGCAAGTTTTTCTATCTTTGAATAATTCATCTCAGCCCCAGCGAACCGTTTGCTGATGTAGTAAACCGGACGTTGTATTTTCATATCTTCTCGTACGAGTGCTGCACTTAAAGCATGGGATGAAATTGCCAAATAGATGAAGAGGTCTTCACCATCACTAGGCTTGGAGAGGACCGGAGGAGTTCTCATATGATGAATCAGTTGATCGAAAGCATTCTGACATTCAGGAGTCCATTCGAAATTTTTCTTTCCTTTCTTTAGAGCATCAAAGAAGGGAATGCATTTGTCTGTGGCCTTGGAAATGAAGCGACTAAGAGCGGCAACCTTTCCATTGAGACTTTGCAGTTCTTTCTTTGTTCTAGGGGCTTTAACTTCTCTTAGAGCTGTGATTTGAGCAGGATTGGCCTCGATGCCCCTAGCGCTTATGATGAAACCCAGGAATTTCCCAGACTCTACTCCGAATGAACATTTCAATGGATTGAGCTTCATTCCGTACTTCCAAAGAATTGAGAACATTTCTGCCAGGTGATCCATGTGGTCTACTGCTTTCTTTGACTTTACTAACATATCATCAACATAGACTTCCATCGTTTTGCCAATCTGAGGCTTGAACATAGCGTTGACAAGTCTTTGGTATGTTGCCCCAGCATTCTTTAACCCGAATGGCATGACTTTGTAACAGTAGAGTCCCACATCTGTAATAAAGCTTGTGTCCTCCTGATCTGGTTCATTCATCATAATCTGATTGTATCCGGAATAGGCATCCATAAAAGATAACAACTCATGTCCAGCCGTCCCATCTACTAGTTGATCGATTCTAGGCAACGGGAAGCAGTCTTTGGGGTAAGCTTTGTTCAGATCTGAGAAATCAATGCATACTCTCCACTTTCCATTTGCCTTCTTAACCAGTACTGGATTTGAAACCCAATTTGGATAAGTGGATTCTTTGATGAAATTATTCTCTAAGAGGCGATCTACCTCTTCCTTTAAAGCTGCTGACCTTTCTGGACCTTGAGTTCTTCTTTTCTGTTTTACTGGTGTGAATTTCGGATCGACATTCAGAGTGTGAACAGCAATTGTTGGAGAGATTCCGCACATATCAGCATGACACCAAGCGAACACGTCCAGATTTGCTTTTAGAAATGATATCAGTGTATTTTGAACTGTTGTACTTAGTTGCGAACCCACATTAAGTACTTTATTTGGGTCTTTGGAGTCGACAGGTATTGGTACCGTAACTTCCACAGGCACCACTCTATTTTCCTCTGCACTGGATTTTCTGGGGTCCATTTCTCGCCTTGCACCACTATGCTCACCAGTGCAGGGGCCACCCTGTATTTGCTATAAGGTTGGGTTTTTGATGCGGAGGGGAGCTGCCGCATCTTTACCCATCTCTCTCTTTCTGGCTTCTCGAAGCTCTATAAGATAACATTCACGTCCAGCATTTTGATCTCCCTTGATGACACCAACACCATTTTCTGTAGGAAACTTCATAGTTAGGCACCACGGGGCCAAAATGGCCTTGAATGCAGCTAGAGCTGGCCTGCCTAGGAAAGCATTGTAGGCAGAAAATCCATCAACAATCACAAAGGTTTGTTTTCGAGCTACCCTTTTCTGCCCTTCACCAAGTTCCACGAACAGATCGACAGTTCCGATTGGTTGCTGTGGTTCCCCAGTGAAACCAACGATCTTTTGTGATGAAGCCTGGACGTCGGTCATTGGGATCTTCATCTGGTCAAATGTTTTCTTGAAGAGTATATTGCAGGAAGCACCGCAATCAATGAGTACTCGTCTTACTATTGCTGGCCCAATTCCTGCAGAGATGACTAAGGGATCCATGGTGGGGGCTTCAATACCAATAGAATCCCTAGCCTTGAACAAAATATCATTATCTGAAATCTTTTGCTGTTTCAGGGGTGCAGCATTTTCTACAGCAAAAACATCTTCCTCTGCCGGGATATACTTCAAAGCATGAGCATATCGTTCCATCTCACCCCAGCTTCTGCCTGATGGGTGTGGGCCCCCTGAAATGACGTTGATAACGGGCCTCTCAGATTCTTGTGCCATAGTACCTTTACTGGAGTCTGACGGCTGATTAGAGGGTTGTTGCCTCTGAGTAGACGAAGATGGATCACTTCTGTTTTTCTTGACATATTGTTGTAGCTTGTTTTCTCTCAATAATTCTTCAATTAAGCTCTTTAAGTGACGATAGTCATTGGTATCATGACCAGGTTGGTTGTGAAAACGACAGAACTTTCCATTTCTCATAGCGCCCTTTCCCGGTTTTATCTCAACCGGTTTGGGATAATCCACAGCATCTTTGGTGGCGAAGAAGATATTTTCCAGAGTGTCGGTCAATGGAGTGAAATCTGAGGGTTTGAAGAAACGAGGTTTCTTTGTATCCTTTTGTTTCTTCCCCTCGTGATTTTCCCTTTTCTGACCTCTGGAATCTTTCTTTTCCGAAGCGGCAGTATTATTTTCCACCTTTGCTGCCACCACCTTCATTGACGCTGGAAGATTTTCCAAGCGTATGAATTCATCAGCTTTCTTGTAGAATTTCTCGAGAGAATTTGGCTCTTTCATCTTCAGCCATTTTCCAAATTCGCTCGATTTGTCGATAGCACGCATCAAATAGGTCAAGATCATTCGTGGCTCTGCGTTATCAACTTCTGCCAGAGCTATATTGAAACGGTTCAGGAATGATTTAATAGGTTCTCCCGGATTCTGTTCAAGACTGGATAATGACATTATGTCCTTTGCCTTTGAAGCGTATAGCCTGAATTGCTCTTTGAACTTTCTAGTCAAATCGGAAAACTGATCTACTAATCGGACAGGAAGTTTAGTGAACCAGAGAAGTGCCACTCCTTCCAAATATACTGGGAAATACCGGCATTTGATTTCATCAGTTGCTCTCGCACCGGTCATGTGCCAGTCATACTTATACAAGAATTGGTTTGGATCACTTGTTCCCCGATAAGCAGGAATGGTGGGGGGAACAAATTTTCTAGGAAATTCAGCCTTTAGAATCTTCTCGGTAAACGGAGTCTTGCTTGGCGTGAACCCCCATTCACTCTCATCTTCACCTCTCTGCATGCTCTCTTTCATTATTTGCTTGATCATGCCAGAAAGATATTCCTCATTGTTCAAAGATTTTGCGGAGTAGACTTCTGCCATTTTCTCAGATGTTTGCCCGGGCAGATTTTCGTGGAAAATTGGCGATGGTCTAGATCCTTCAGCTCGGAGGGGTGCCCCCTCAGCAGCACCTGATCCCCCCTGAGGAATATCCCTCCCTTCGGAGTTGCGAAGAGCATCAGCGGTGTTTTCTTCATTACCCATTGGTCTTTGGTTGGCACCAAGCAGAGCATTCAGTTTTTCCATCATCAGATTGTTTTGAGTCTCAATCTGTTGGTATAGTCCGGATACAGCAGAGTCTAGCTCCTCTCGCGTCACCCCGACGCTTGGAGCTGCTTGACTTGGTGAAGCAGAGGTGGCGGTATCATCATGAACATTTTCAGATCTGACAACCTTTCGTTTCCTTCCAGGAGCCATTATGTCTGATAGACTTCTGGTTCTGTAGGAAAATTTTTCAACAAACTTGTGTGAAGCAATGATGGATGGTAGCCTGAGTTGGGTTCTCAGAGAAAGCACCAAAATCCTTAGAGATAACAAAATGTCATCTATAAATACCAACATGAATCTATCCAAATATTCTCGGAAGACTCGGTTCATCCAATCTACAAAGAAAGCAGGTGTATTAGTCAACCCGAATGGCATTACTAACCATTCTTACGAACCATTTCTAGTCCGAAATGTTGTCAAAGGAATACCGTCCTCTGCCACCCTTAACTGATGGAACCCTGTCGCCAAATCCAACTGGGAAAACACTTTAGCTCCACTCAACTGATCAAACAGATCATCAATTCTCAACAAAGGATAATTATTCTTTATCGTCCTTTTGTTTAGCTTACGATAGTCGATACACGTCCTCAATGACTCATCTGGTTTCTTTATGAATACTGCGGTCGCACCTCAAGGCGAACTGCTTGGTCTAACAAAATTCCTTCCTTCTAGATCCACTAGTTGCACCTTCAAATCCTTTATCTCTGTCAGTGTCATCCTGCTAGGTGGTCTACTCATAGGTTCAGCTTCTGGCACAAGATCTATCTGAAACTCAACAGCTCGTTTCGGTGGTAATCTTGTGACTAGCTCAAAGACGTCTGCAAACTCTCTTGCTATTCGAACCTGGCGTAGATCTTCTCCCACTTCTATTGCACTTAGCAAAGCACAACTATCCCGTCCAGCGCCGAAAAAGAAAGCAGAGAATAGGATTCCACTGATGCGACATCTAGAACTGGACGAGCCACGTCGTGTCGAATCAAGGCAGGCACCCCAGCAACATGAGAACAAGCAACCGGCTCATTTGCGGTATAATTCAGTTATGACTATCAGGATGTCTCAAAGATATCTCCCTATCCTGGCAAAATATCCTAGCCTTATACCTTGTCAACCAATACATACCCAAAATGATTTCGAAATCTATGAAATCGTAAACACACAAACTACATGCAAACTTATGAGCTAACAAGCCAAGTTCTAACTGGTCATATCTCATCCCCAGAGTTGCATACCCTCCTATTGGATTCGCAACCCTTAAGGAAGTAACAAGATATGTAGGTTCTAAGCATAACATATCAACCAAACACTGAGATATAAATGAATGTGATGCACCGGTATCAAATAGTTCCCTAATTAGTATACTCTGAATCAAAAGCGTACCTTCCATCATAGTTCCCTTTCTCTATTGCAGTAGGCCTAGTAGAAGATGGTGGTCCAATAGCAAAAACCTTCCCTCTATCCACCCTGACTGGCTCTGGACACTGGTTCTTGTAATGCCCAACTTGGTAGCAATTGAAGTATTTCACATTCTTCTTCTCTGCAGGCTTCTTTCCTTTGGCTGTTCTGCACTCATAAGCATAATGACCCTTCTTATCACATTTGAAGTACACCAAATCAGCCTTTGCCTTCTTGGAAGCCTCCCCTTTCTGGGCTCCCTTCTTCTTAAAGAATTTGCTCTTCTTTCCCTAAGGACCCTGGGATTTGACTGACTTCTCACGAGCACAACCAACCAGCATCTCTTTATGGTGATGACCATCTCCACCACTACATTACAAGGATCACAAGTATGGGTCATGGTCATTATCGCAAGCTCCAGTCCCAGTCCTCAAATGAACCTCTCATTTCTTCTGATGTGAGTGTCTATAGTGGCATATCCATATCGAGACAGCTCATCAAACTTGGCAGCGTACTCGATTATTGACATATTACCCTGGACTGGATCCATAAAATTCCTCATCAACGCCGACTTAGCAGCCTCAGATAAAAACATTTGCTCAAACCTCATTCTGAAATCAGCCCATGTCAGCTCTTCCTCCGATACTCTGGCGGTCACACTATTCCACCAATGAAGCGCTGCCCCTTGCAACTCCCTAAAGGTCAACCTCCTCTTTTGTCCATCATCCAAGCCTAGATCGGTAAAAATCCTTTCACAGTATAATAGCTAATTCTTAACTTCAACAGCATCATCTGTTCCAGAAAATAGCTTTCCACCCAAACTGGTGTAATTCCTGTTCAACTTAGCATAGTTATTCCCAACTAGTGCCATGGGATTAGCTCCTCCAACATTACCAACAACTCCAGCTTGCAAAAGATTGGCTAACAACTGATACACCATCCCCGCATCTACTGGTGGATTTCCAGCACCAACATTTGCTTCAGCATTTGGATTAGCATTAGCTTGTCGACCTTGATTCCTCCTAGTATTAGGTCGAGCGTTTTCGTTGGTTGTGGTGCTTTTTTCACCAGATTTCCTCTTCTGTTTCCTGCTTCCATATCTTCTTTCTCGTAAATCTACATACGAGCCTTAGTAAGATACTTAAGAATGGTCTAAGAGAGAGAGAGGAACACGTACTTATATATATATTTATTTATTTATATATCAAATACAAGTACGTTACTATAGCGTTAACCCAAACCTCGATCATATTTCTGATTCATTAGATTATGTTTGAGAAAGCTTTTAGGTTTAACTTTCTTTTAAAGTTTCATAAACCTATGCTCTGATACCAACTTGTAACATCACCCTACTTGGAGACCCAAAACTAATGGCTATGGATGTTGTAGTCATCCATAGTTATTAATCTTCGGCGAGCAAATACGGCGGTGTTAGATTCATTGATACACAGATCACAAGAATATGGAAAAAAATTAACAAATCAAAAAAATATTTCCATATTCCATTCAAATATTACTTGTTCATTACATCATCTCACAAACGATAACCTCGTTCATAAAAATATAATTATTATACATATGCCAAAAGCGACATATGAAGATGCCCCTTGGTAGATCAGAGTATATAATAAGGCTAAGTTTGCCTTTATAACCAAAATACACAACGGAAAAGATAACTCTAAATAATTAACTGCCTCATGCATGTGTCTGGAAGCTTTATTCATTTAAGAAGAGAACCTGAAAACCTTAAATCTCAATCTACTCAAAATCAATTGAGTACCCGAGAGTTTAAGGGGAAAACATAAACTTCGAGTCAGACAATAAGCCTAGTATGAATAATAATCTACCATCTCAATTCATTTAGATATCAAGTGAGACCACGCCGCTGAGCGGAATGGGTTTCCCCTCACTAGTATCCTAAAACCTTTTATAAAACCATATACTACGCTCCTGCATCCATAATGGTTAAAACATAATCATTTCTAAATATTACGATGATGTGCAAACATATTAAAACATACTGGATTCCCCATCCTCTGTTTAATTGACTACCTGTCATATTTTATGGTTTCTAGGGTAACTATTAACCTATTAATTTTCATGCGCTTACTAATAGCCTTTATATAATGTATGGACTCCCTATCCTATTCCATAGTCTTCATGGGTGCACCATGAACCTATTGGCCACCTGCAAATTAACTTAATTAATTCATGGGTTCCCCTGAACCTATTGGTAACTCCAATAACTTCTCGTTTATCCTAGTTTTCATGGGTTGACTAAGAACCTAGTGAGAACTGTCAATAACTTCATCCGGATATAGTTTTCATGGGCGCACTATAAACCAATTGGCCTCTGCCTACCACTCTTTATAACATAGTTTTCATGGGATCACTATGAACCTATTGGTAACCCCAATAACTTCCTAGCCATAGTTTTCATAGGATCACTATGAACCTGTCTCCCTGACAACTTCCAAATTTAGGAATCCTATATTCGGGTCTCCCTGACCTCTTGGATGCAATTCTACTCATCCAGGAGTTTAATCAATTTATATTCACTACTGGATCAACTTAGCTGGTTCTTTTGCATTTTCCCTCCAAATACAGTTTTGGAATTCAAAACAATGTGAATATATTTATATTTAAAGAAGTAATCATAATAACATAACAATACCACTCTTGTGGGTTTAATATAAAATGTAACGACCCACCCTTTTTGGACGGTTCAAATCGATAATAAACCATACATGTCAGACTCAAACCATTCATAATGGAGGATTGTTAATGGGGTAAATAAGAGAATAAAAGAAAAGAAAAAAACAAAACACAGAATCTCGCAGCAGAACGACAAAATATAATAATCAAATAATTAGTTCATGAAGCTGTTTACAAATATCATTTGATTACACTTTTACAATTCAAATCAGAGTTATACATACATCATAAATAAACAAATAATGCAGCGGAATACATGATGTAGTGGAATAATTATAATAAATAGTAGAACCATCTTTGTCTTCATCCTCCAAAATAAAATGGTCTTCAATACACTGAAAATACTCAGGCTGACCCGAGCGTAATGGAAAACACAAAACACTCGAGTCAGAACTAAAATTCTTATGCAAATTAAATCAAAATTAGATGTAATAAGGAATGCAAATAACTACATTTTTGAAGGTTCAAATTTCTGGAAATGTTATTGTTTCCATATTCAAAATACAATAAATTTCGCAATAGATCCATTCTAGTAACTTACAAATTTACATAATAATTCCCAATTAAATTTCATAGTTCAAGAGATTTGATTTATAAAAATGTTTCAAAGTTTCAACATTCAATTTTATAGAAACTTCCCAATGTTTCAAAATTTAATTTTGAAAACTTTCAAATAAGGTAACGACGGTTTATTTCTCAAAATCACTTTTTTTTGTTCAAATAGTAAATCTAAACATACTAGTTTTTTTTCCTCTCATGTAAATACATGAAATTCATAGGTTTTATATCTTTATTCAGTGTTCAAATAATCAATATGAAAATTTATAAGATTACAGTAAACTATAAGGTGATAACAAGGATAAATCAAAATAAATAAACAAATACACATTCAATGACAATAGCATCCATCACAACATATAATCAACATTCAAATCAATCAATTCAACAAATCAACAAATTCAATAACATGTCACAGTAATTATTAGTCATCACATATTGGAATTTAGCTATTCAAATTAAACATCAATAAAAATTCCCAACCAACAATCAAAAATTTATCACTATATGACCTGGTTTAACTTGCAATAAAATTTTAGTATTTCGTGAGTGGGTTTAAACACTCACCTTATGGATTTCCCTTTCTTAGTCGGGTTTGGATCCGCTACTACTTCCTCCTATTGATTTATTTCCTTGCTATTTTAATCTTCTTCTTTTTTTTACAGAAATTTTTGGAAGAGACAGAGAAGTTTGTATAGGTCTGAATTTGAAGAAAAGGATTTGGAAAAAGAAGAATGTTTGGGAAAGAAGAAAAAAAATTCAAGGAAGATGAAGAATTGAAAAAGAAAATGAAGCTTAAAAAAAGAAGCTTTTTAAAAAAAAGAAGAAGAAGATTTGAAGAATAAGAACAAGAAAAATCTTTGAAAGAAAAAAAAAGAGAAGAAGGAGATTTGAAGAAGAAAAAAAAATAAAGAAGGAAGAAAATGGAGAGAGAGAGAGAGAGAGAAAACATGAGATGGAAGTTTGTTTGGAGAAATGAAGCTACAGAAGATGAGATTTGAAAAATGAAATGAGGCTACAGAAATGATGATGGAAACAAATGAAAAGCTAATAGAGTATATATAAACAAACTAGGAATTGAAATAAAGTAAAAATATGAACAGCCTTAAAATGGTAGTATTGAAAGAGGTGAAGTAAAGGAATAAATATATCAATAAAGATAAAAATAAATCTTTCATTTTAAATATGAAGTTTCAGGAGAGAGAATTGACAATGAAAGGAAGCTACAAGAACTAATGATGCATAAGCAAAATAAACTTCAGAAACGGAGAATAGTAAATGCTAATTAGATGGCATGAATATTAATTTGAATGTTCACATTAAAAACGGAAAAATAGAAAAGAAAAGAAAAACTTCAGGTAAAGCATTTGAAAAGAGCAAACGAATAAAGGAGAAACAAATGAAAAGAATGAGGCAATTATTAATTAGAAATAAATCAAATGAGGTTATTACTAATTAATAAGAAACGAATGAGTAGGCTAATAATTAAATGGATGCACAAGTGGAGACTACGTTGAGAACTTGAAAATGGAAGAGAGAGAATGCAAGGTGATAATAATGTAAAGCAAATGAAGGGACCACCTATAACCCTATAAACAAACCTTTGGGGTCCAAATTCCAAAACTTACTCCAATTAATTCATATCAATAACCCAAATATACACATATTTACATTATTTAATTCCATATTAAAACATTCGTTTTATGTCAATATATTTGCATACTACATTAACACAATCAATTAATCAACCAATCAATCTATATATTTATTTACATTACTCAAACCAATTTCATTAATTAATGAATATATATCTATCTGTGCACTATAAAAATGATTTACTTTACTTTTCTAATTACTATAACGGTCACATTAATGCAACCAATTTACAAGTTCTAACCATATAAAAAAATGGAAAAATAAATATATATGAACTTATGTAATTAATGTACAACTGTTAATAAAAGGTAATTTCTAATTGATTCCACAATATTTACAAAACCATGAATCCTCTGATATATTTAAAAGTTTGAATATTAATATGTGTGTGTATTATTCTAAAATTCAATTTTTTTTTATCCAAATCATTCTTGCTTAGAATGAAAGTTTTATTTTTATACGTCTCAAAACATGCAACAATTAATCACAAAAGAAATGAAGGGACCATGTACATTGCACAACCTTTTTGAAATTCAATTTGTGAAACGTAACCAAATTAACTTCATTAACTCAAATAATATTCAAATTTGTATGCATTTAGTTTTTTTATCTATGCATAATAAATAAAATTACTTACTATAAAAATGAAAACGTTCAATTTGGTTTTCCCAAAATGATCTTTTTTTCCATTAAAACATCAATTCTGTTTAACACAAAATGTGCGTTTCTTTTATTAAATCTATTAATTGCAATCAACGTTTTCTTCCCTTCTAATTGAAATATTTCAATTACACTAATTACAATTACTTATAAAGTTAAATTTCAAAACAGACAACTAAAATGGATGAAAAATAGAATAATTGTTTCCTTTAGTCATTTAAACACGTTTATAAATTTGTTGTTTATACAGCAAAGCTATAAATAACTTACTTAAATAAATTATTTTTCTACTCTTGTAATCCATCTATATGCTAAAAATATACATATTTACTTCCTTTAAATCAATCATCCTATTCTTTATTTTAATGAAATTAAACCTACATTGACAAATGAAACATCCATTTTATTTGATATAAATGTTCTTTTCATTAAACCAACTTTCCTTATATTTTCACAAAACATAAGCTACGTTTAATTACACCTATTAATTTACAATTTGGTGTCCTCTCTATCATTAATTGAAATTATTCAATTACATTATTTTCAATTGTTTAGAAGGGTGAATTTCAAAATGGACAAAATAAATGTAATGAGAAATAAAACAATTATTTCCTATCAAACAGTGATTTAAACATATTTGTGCACTCTTGGATTCAAACAGGAATTATATATTTCTTACCAAATAATAGTTTCTCATCTCTGCAATCAATCTTTTAGCTACCAAACATTTCAAATAAATAAACATATAATTCTTTTTTTTTATAAAGTAACATTTATTATTCCTTATTAACATTTATTATTCCAATCAATTGGAAATTTACATTTAGACAATTTTAAATATCATTCAAACCAATATTATTAAAATACACACTAACATTTGTTATCTTCCTTATATTATTGCAAACATATGTCATTAATAGAAATTTTAATTAAGCTCATAATTTGTATTATAATCTAATTTGTATAAATAAAATCTTAATTTTTTTCTCTAACAATTTTATTCAAAAATCTTATTTAATTTAATACTTTTAAATGTTTAAAAATACGGGTCTTTACATAAAACATGATTAATCCCTTTAAACCATAGTTTTATCAAGAAAGGCTTCTTCTTAAAACCAATTCAAAACTCCTTTAATTTAGCCATGAATTTTTCCTTTAAAAATTTGTGTTTGAGTTACAAAACCTTTCGACACATTCGAAACCTTACTTTTGACTTCATAGGATGACCTCCTTCGAAAGCATTAAAATCTATCTTCAAAACATTAGGCTCCTGCCTTTTAAGTATTTTAAAACCTTCCTTTCGAAACCTTTCGATTGTATTAAAGTATTAACATTTAACTTTTGAAGCATAGCTTCAAAACCAGTTGAAAGTACCCCTTTTGACACTATTGGAAGTAACCCTTCTGAAACCATTGAAAGTCCCCATTTCGAAAGCATTGGGTTTATACTTAAAACATTATTTGGGTCAAAGTGAATACAGGCGAAAGCAACTCTTTTGAAACTGTCCTTTTTCATACATAAAAATATTAGGGAAACATGATGGTATCGGCACCATCCTTTCAAAAGCATAAAACATCTGGGTAGAATAGTGGAAGGTTGGCGTCAAAACCCCTTTCGAAACCATTACCTTCGAAACCACTAAACCTTTCGAAAGCTATAGGAAATGGCTTAAACTTATAAAACAAAGTACCTTTCGACAGCATTGATATCTTCAATAACATCGAAAGGCTAGAGAACGGCAGCATGGTTTCGACTAGGTTGGCACCCATCCTTTCAAAACATTCTTTAATAAGTAAAGGAACCCAGTCGAAAGCAAACTTAAGTTAATAGCAACCCTTTCCAAACCTTTTTAAGAATCTTTTTGAAATCATATTTTCGACTCCTTCGAAGGCTAAAACAAAACAAAGGCAGGGGCTTATCTTTTAAAAAGAAATCAAGGTTTCGAATCCTTTAGAAGCCATGCTTTCGACACTTAACCTTTCGCCTATCTCCAATCCACTGCGTACCATCATGGTGATACCTTGTGTATTGGTTTTGGATTAGTAGGTTTTGACTAGATTGAAGGCGAAAGCTTCTGGGTCGAAGGTACTGCCAAAAGTAGGCGGAACCCTCTTTTCTGAATAAACCAGGTTTTATACTACTTAAAGCAAATCTTTTTCTAACTAACCTACTGCGTGTCAACACCAGATTGGTTGCCTTAACTTTTTCAAATTCTTTACCAAATAACTGCCGCTAATTCTAGATCTAAACCATGGTTAAGTTAATCAAATAAGCCCTTCCATTAAGTAAAACAAACTTTGCAAAGAAGTCCCTCTTCTAAAATAATTTAATTTGCATAGCAAATCATTTTGGAAAAACCCTCAAAAATTCCAGAAATTCATTTTAATCATGCTAACTAACATATCAAAATTCCAGACCCAAAATCTTAATATATTTTCCAAAATAAATTTATAAACCCAAGTAACCATATTTTCCTTTGAAAATTCATAATAATCTTTCCATAGTTTGGAAAATTATCAAAATTGAAACCCAACTCCAAAATCATGTTTCTCAAAACATAAAACTTTCCCATGGCATTTAAATATCATTAAATTTCGGTTTTGCCCTAAAACCGTGCATAACCTCTTTTAAACCATTTGTTTAAACCATATAAATTATAAATCAAGCATATCATCATCCAATATATCATAAAAACAAATTTACCCTTATATCTGAAAACATGTGATTCAAAACAAAATAGAGATGGAATTATTTTTCACCTTAGATTGGATAAGGAAATTGGAGATTGATTGAGATTGTTTCCTTCTAGCTTGATCCTAAGCTTTTACTTCAATTTCTCTTCTTATCTTCCTTCTAATGGCTGGCCTTGATATTTGCTTTCTTACATTTGTTTTACTTATGAAAAATGAATGTGAATGGTCTTAGGGAAAATAGTATAAGGGTGGGAACATGGGCGGCAATTTACTCTAATACCCTTATGTTTATTTAGTTAACACTTAACCATTTATAAGCTCATTCATTTTAAATAAGCACGGCCACAAAATTTATTAATTAACCTCAATCTCCTTATCACTCTACATTATTCTTTTTAATTTATTCTAATTAAATCTCCTAAATAATGTTATCAAAAATTAGGGGTGTTACAATTAACGTGTGTACCCTATATCACCTCATTCTTCGTATTGTCTGATAGTATTACTTTATAATACTTTGGGATAGTGTGAGTATAGAGGTGGAGGTGTTATAAATTGGCATCAAAGCGGGTTAAGAACAATATAGGGTATAAGAGACATAAGTCTTAGCCTTGGATGAGGCTTTGAGTTCCTGTTCCTATGAGTGTGTGGTAGATTATTGTTATACTTAAGTGATAGTAGGAGTATACGATGATTACTGCGGTAATCATCTGAGGACGTATTTGTTATTTTTCCCTACTATATAAATATATTCCTTATCTCTACCTCTTTTGTATGTATTTGTTTTCATGTAAATTTAAAGTGTTAAGGGAGGTAGTGAAGTAAGGAGTAGTTAGCCCAATGAGTAGGTCGGTATTGATGATGAATAAACCTCTATATGGATTGAATATGAATGTAGAGATCCCGTAGTGATCAGAGTTGCACTGAGGAAATGATATATAGCTTTCTTTTGAAGGCGTTTGTTTGTTGGTTTGAAAAAGGATGTATTGTTGAATTGATGTTTATGTGATTTCATAGATGGTGTGATGATATTTATTATGGTTAATGGTTGATGAATTGGAAGTATATTATAATCTCAAATATAAATATTTTTATTCAAATAAGCATATGATGTAGTAAAATATAAATTTGAATTTATAAAGTGATTGGAAATGTTTTAATATTTTATTTTAGTGTTAATTTGTCTATCGAGTGCTTTAAGAATTCTGTTCGATGCGCCTGGTCAACATTATCGATAGGGATTCCTAAACGCTAGGACGAGACTTATAGACACAAGATTTTGAAGAATGATAAATTATTTTGAAGAATGGAATGTGGTTTGAGTTATATTAAAAACCAATCTTTGAAATAATATTTCAAAGAAAGTTATATTAATTATTTTGAAGAGAATAGAGTGAGATGAAGAATTATTGTTTTGGAAAAAAATGTAATTTTAGGAAAGGTATAAGAAATATTTTGAAAAAAAAATGTCTCAAACACTACGCCATAAATGGCCTTCTGCAACACAAAAAAAATATTGGGTCAGGCCCAAAAAATGTTGCCATAGGTCTATGGCAACACTTTTTGGGTGATGCAATTTTTGCCGTTGCCTTAGACCTCAAAGGCAACATTTTGACTATATAAGGCAACATAAGTAATATTGTTGCAATAGAACCCTATTTGTGTCTATAGCAACACCCATAGGTATCTGTAGCAACATTACAAAATGTTGCTATAGATATTAACTTTCTGAATTTATGGGGCCCACAATGTAGAGCATATTTGATTTTTTAATAAAAATAAATATTTATTTAATAAAATGCTAATGCACAGAATTTGATATTTAAACAGTAATTTATTTAAATAAATGTTTTATTTCAACATTTGAAATAGTACAAATTCCTGACTCCAGTATTTTACAATTCAATGATATATAACACTGATATTCACATATATAAATATTCCTCACTACATCACTCAGTTCACTCATTACATATGCAGTTTCAATTTATACAGACACCGACACTGACAAATATATGACGAGCCGAGTGTCAAGCCGAAGGAGATCCGAGTAGCGGGTCCGGGCGCAGCGCCGGAGGGGGTTTGATGGGCCATTACTTTGTTGAAGTTTCTGGTATATCCTACGTAAAACTTTCACCATCAACAATAGTCGTGTCTTGAATGATTACATATTGTCTGTATGATATCAACACTTCCAAAATAACTTTCAATCTGTTACACAATACCATACTAATATATTACATTTAAACAGGCAATGGGTCTAACACAAAATTGCAGTATAGATTCAGCCTGTGTATTTGTGGTTCTTATAAGGAATAAAGAATAATAATCTATGAGATATCAATAACTTAATACAAACTGAGGAGGCCGGTATAAGCTACTTAAGATACAAGCCACATGAAAAGGGTAGACCACAAAGTCAGCGAAACAGAAGCCAAGGCATACGTCCATAGTAATATAACTGAGCACTCACTTTCTCCAGCTCCAAATAACCGTGTAATGGTACCTGCCATTATCAAAAAAATTGATTATAAATCACTGTTATATCTCAGGAAATATGACTAATATATGTATAAATCTTAAGCATTACTTATATTCATTGCAGGTGGTAAACAGTACTGCAGCAGTAGGATAAACTGATACAATGGATCAGCATGCACAAGTCATATATGCACTGCTCCCTTGACTATAACTATGCCGAATAAAGGCAGCAAAATATAACGAACAGCTAGAACTCCAAATATGAGCGATAAGCAAAGGATTGATCCCCTTAAACCTGAAAATCATATTACTAAAAACATAATTTTTATCACATCATTTTCTATAAAAAAGAAACATTGCTTGACTAATAAAAACTTCACCTTTGATAGGGTTTCCTCCCATTATCAGAGTGGTAGAAGGAATTGCTCCATCACTGCATTGAATAATTTGGAAAATAATCAACACCAGCTAAGTTTTAGAATAATAATCAACATTTACTTTGGGTTAAATCAGTAGAAAATGCCTTAATAATGAAGCAGAGTCTTGAATTACACGAACAGGAGCACCTTCACCAATCAATGTGTTTCTGATTTGAGGTATTAGTCCAATGACAAAACCAACAATCTATAAGAAGATAGTGTGATCATACATGTTGAATATCATACAATAAACCAGCACTGCCTTTATACATCACCATTCAACACTTCCTTCATCCCACCTGAAACTACCCAAACCCTCAAACCACCTCACAGCATTCACGACACCTACATTCATAGTCTACCACCACAACAGCCTTCACTCTGTCTATATCGACCATCTTCTCAGCAATCCCGACCACTAATTCAAAAAAAAAACAAAAAAAACACAAAAAATCCAAACGACCTGAACCGGATTCCATTAGCGACTTCATTCAAACCACAAATCATCAAGCCACAAATCGCCGATTACATTCGCGACCAGACCCAATTCACGATCTCCAAATCTAAAACCACCTCCGTGCCCCCTCTAATTCCAAAAACTCTTAAACTGCAACCTCAAATTCTTCGAACCCTAAACCTTAAATCACCTAAGTCGCCTGAATCAAACAATTTTATTTTGATTGAGAATTTTGTCTAGGTTCGAACAAGTTTGGATTGAGTGTTTTTTATTTCGATTTGAGAAATGCATGTTCTTTTCGCACTTTGTCATTTTAACAAGTTTGGAAGGACGGCGAATCTGGCGGCGGAAGAAGAGGGTGTTGAAAGAAGAGAGGGCTATAGATTCCATGATTTGAACGGTGATGTTTGCGATTCAAATCGATGAACACAGTGCGAGTAATCATTTTAGGATTTTTGAAATTCCATTGAAGTATTCTATTTGCTTTTTTATTTGAGAAATGAAAACCGAAAGGGATCTACTGGAGTTCAGGCAGGAAAACGAAAATTTGGGGCAAATTGTAGCAGTGATCCATTTTAACAATCAGATTAAATATAGATCGTTGGATCGTATTCACGCGGATTGCTAATTTTATTAATTTTTTAATTTGAATACATCTATAGCAACACTATATAAAAATGTTGCATCGTGTTACACTTGTTTAGCTAGAGCAACACATTTTTATGGCTAAGGTAACACCAAAAATACAACGTTGCAGTAGGACCAAAATTTTATATCTATCGCAACATTTTAGCTGGAAACACCTTGCAAAAATGTTGTAGAAGATCATCTATGGCGTAGTGAAAGAGGAGTTAAAATTTTAAAGAATACATATTGAGCTATATTTTGAAAAGGATATGGATTTAAGAAACAATATATAATATGTTTGAAATTAAAAGCGTGAAATAAGATGTTTTATTTGACTTTTTATAGTTTGAATAGAGTCATTAATGGTAAAGTTTTGAAACTTACAATTATTATATATATTAGTAGAATTAGAATTTAATCCTTTTTTTTGTACAAACATCTGCTAGAGTCAAATTGGAACGACCAAATAAAGCTATTCTCATTTATTTATTCTTCATATGCAACTTACAGAACAGAATATTGGGTGAAAAAAAATCCAATAATTTTTGTTACTTCCATTTAGCACATTAGTAACTTTACAAATTTGTACATAACATGCATTTATATTCCTGATGTAGTATTACCATTGTCCTTCTTATTTTTCAATATATATTTAATCTAATTTCTAGGCTGCTTAGTGCATTGTAACTACCATATGATGTACTATCCTTTTCCTTCTTTCCTTTGTATTAGAAGTCAATTTCAGCATGTCCGCAGTTATGGATCTATGATTTTTAGTTTAATTATTGAATGCCCATACATCAACTAAAAATGCATGTGTGTGAGCGCACGTTTGTATGTGTACACAACCTGTGCATGAGTGTGTATGAGCTTGTGCGTTTGTGAGTATGCATGTGCGTGTGTGTAAGCTTGTATGGGGTTCATGAGCTGTTGTTTGTATGTGTTGGTCCATGTATGCATGTGCATATGCATGTGTGTGTGTTGCCATCATGTGTAGGTGCGTGTATGTGTATGAGATGTACCGTGTTGTGTGGGTGTTGTGTGTGAGCGAGTAGTTGTGTTGTATGAGTGTTGCTATGTGTGTATGTGAACTGTTGTGTTTGTGTGTATGTGTGTACTATAGTGTGCATGTGCGTAGTTATATGGGCGCGTGTGTGTGTATGCATGTCATTGTGTGTGTTTTTTCTGTGCATTTGCTATGTACTTTGTTCTGTGTGCATTTATTTATCGAATTGATTTTCTCCTGTGTATTTGATCGGTGTTCATTTAGCCTTAATCTTAAAATGGTTTATCCGATTTCAACGATTTTGTCCATTCTGAAAATCTAGGAACCCTAGCTGCAACTTTTTTTTTAAGTGTTTTGTAAAATTTTGATGTTTTCATGGCTAAAAATTTGAATTACAGGAGTGGCCTACGCACAGTTCTACAATCTGCAATGCATACTTGTAGAAAAATTCCTATAACTTGAGTTATAACCGCATTTTTGCAATCCGAAAGATGTTTTGGAAATCTAATACACTACATAACAATTTACTTTTAGAAGTCATAACTTAATTTAGTGGTTTGTCATTTAAAATATGTGGTTAAAATTATGAAATATGCATTTTCTTTCATTGGGCGTGAGCGCATAGTTACTATACTTCCTTATATGAAGCTAACATTTAAAGTTAAGTTGAGATAGGTATTGAAGGTGCTTCTTTGGATTATGAGTTGGCGATGTTGCCCGCTTTTTCTCATGTAAATGTGAAATAACCTACTAAAATGCTAATTAAAAGGTATGTTTTTATGGCGTATTGATATATATTGTGATATTATCTTGTTTCCCTGTGTTTCAGAATGACCTATGTTGGAATGCCTCTTCGAAGATGTATATCATGTAGTTATATTGTGTTTTGATTTTTCAAAATGCTCTCCGTACAAAGGAGATTCTGTTGAAATTTTCCGAAAAATCCGACACTTAGAAAAATTTCATAATATTTTATGATATGCGAAAATAGAAAGTCGTAAATTGAATCTATTCAAATTGTAACAAACGATAAGATAATTGGATGACGTGCCACATATAGGATTAAGTAGTTTTTTCTAATAGAAGATCGTAGAATACTAGGAAAGTCAAGGTAGGAGTTGTGTTTGATGTCTCCTTATTAGAAATTGTAAGGATGCAATTTTGTTAAGGGGGAGTATGTAACAACTCTGCTTTCTACGACGTATAAATTAAATAAATTTAATTAAAATAAAATTATTTTAAATCAAAATTTGGTAATTAATATTTTAAAAGCAAATTTGCAGTTAATAAAAATTTGTTCAATACAGATTTTGGTTTAATAAATTGAATCAAATAAATGAAATTTTTTAAAATAATTTATTGAAATCAAATAAATTGTTTTAATTGAATATTAACTATTTCTTTAAAAGTTTAAGTTAATTTTAACTGGATTGAGGTATATTTACAAATAACTATCAAGAATTTAAATTTGAATTTGAATGGAAAATAGAGAAAATTTTATTGAATTGGAATTTAAAATTTAATCGAAATCAAGCTCAAACCAATTAACATCCAAACCCGTTTAAATTCAGACCTTTCTCTCTTTCTCTCGAATCCTCTCCTATTTTCTAAATAAGCTAGAAACCTCCCCGGATTAGTCTCGGGCCTTAGTTTCCCAGTTAATAAAATGCACGCATCAATATATATATATATATATATAAATCATGAGCACATGGAGGAGGAGCCTAGTAACGTTGGTCAATTGAAGACGGAGGAGTCTCAGCAGCATCATCGAGAGTAGAAGGAGGCATGCAAACTTGGATGGAAGTCGCGAACGTTGCTGCGTGTGCAAAAGGGTGACGCGACCTTGGCTGGGTCAATGACGTGGTGTTGGGTGAGGGTGGATTTTGGCTAGTCATTTGTGCGACCTGAATTCGTGTTTGGCTGATGCAAAGTGGGAGAAGATGCATCTCGAATGGATGGTGGAGGTACAAGTTTTGCAGTTGCTGGTAATAGAGAAGACATTAGTTGACAAAGGGTTCAAAGACATTTCTGGTTTGAATGGATGGTGGAGATACAACTATGTCTACATCATTTCATTTATGCATAATCACCCAATATATCTACCTGTTTAGTTTGGTTGGATGAATTGTTTATTGAAATTGATTGCTTGTTTTGATATTGGACAAAATTGAATTGTTTGGATGTCATTATGGTAATTAATAGTGGGGTTTTGTGTTTGTTGGATGTTTAAAATGCAAAGGAGATGTTGCCCGTTTGCATTTTAGTTTTTGTAATTTATTTATATTGTGCGTACAGTGTATTGATGGTCGAAATTCAATGTAATTTGACTCGGCCATACGATAGAAATTTATATTGATGATTGTTGAGGATTTTAGAGGATTTTGTTCCCTAATTCATATTTTTAGACATTCAATTGATTTTTCAGTTTTAAAATATTTTTAATTACTTTAATAAGTCTTTTTTAGTATTTTAAAATTAAACTAAAGTATATTTATAAATAAATAAAATTTGTTAGAAGGTAAAATAATTTCTTGGAAATTATTTTGGATATAAAAGTTGTTTTGAAAATATTTTATTTCCAACTGTTGGAGTATAAAGTGAAGATTTTGAATTATATTCTATGCTTTGAAGTAAATATGATTTATTCTGCAACTTATAAATTTATTTGGAATAGTAATTAATTATTGTAGATTATTAAATAAATTTAAAGCAATATTGTTGATTTTTTCAGTATGAGTGATTTGAGATTTTGAATATATAGTGAAGGTTTTGATTTTACATTATCTTTTAAAATGGAAAGAAGTATGTAGGGAATTTATAAATTTATTTTAAAGTAATATTTATTTATAGAAAATATGAAATAGTTTCTATAATTATTTTGATATATAAAGTGATTTTGGAAGTTTGGAACTTTTGTATCTATTTATGGATTTGGAATGAAAAGAAATTGATTTAGACATTAAATAAATTATTAAAAAATCATATTAATGTACAGAAAATTATGAAAATGATTATTATGAATAATATTTAATTTCATAAACTTTGTTGAGTTTTTCAAGGAAAGAAATGAGTTTCTAATGTATAAATTATTCTTTAAAGTTGAGAAATCAGTAATTTATTGAGTAGAGGGTTTATACTTGGTTTTAATTAGCTATTCAGTTTAATCATTGAATATATTTATAATTCATTTGTAAAGTTTTGAATTTTGTTATATTAAAGTTATATGTCGCGATTGATTTTTTATTAAATATTGATTTGTTTGTTATGTATATGTATGCATGTATGTACGTATGTATGTATGTATGTATGTATCTATGTGTATTTAATTATTCTGTTTTATTTTACTTTTCTGGTTTCTACGTCCTTATATAATGAATTGGATCATACGAAGGATTCACTGTTCATGTTGACTTGTTTACTGATTTGGAATGATACAGTGATGATGTCCTTTTATGATTTATGATGATTTATATTTTATGTGATGAGGAATCAAAAATAAACGGAGTTATAACACCGTTTGGGATCGGGCATTCAGTAATATTTATCTGGTTATTCTTTGGACTTGTTATATACAATATTTAGAGATTGAGTGTACTTTATAAGCAGTGAATAAACATTTGAGTATCACGTGTTGGTATGGGATGACATTGTGATATTTATCCGGTTATTCATTATAAGTAGATGATACTCATGTAACAAGGATTTGTGGAGACTCGCTGCAGTGAGTCGCATGTATTGCCATGTGTCGGCAATATTATCAAGCTGTGCAGCAGTAATATTTACAGTCGTATGTACGTAAAATTAGCAAGACGTGCAGTAGCAATATTTATAGTCGTGCATAGGCTATATTATCAAGCTATGTGGCAGCAACATTTATAGTCATGTGTTGGCAATATTATCAAGTTGTGTGGCAGCAAATCTATCTTATCTGACTTCCTTTCTGTTTCGAAAGTGAACCAGATTGGCCAACATCCACCTTGGCAGTCTGAAGGTGGTGGTCGTGCTCCAGATCCATGACACCCTCATTGTTGTGTGCCTTAGCTATGTACATCTTTGTTGTGTGCATTTTGCTCTGTGTCACTTAGACCAACAGTCAGTTACCAATTGGGGCAATCTGTGGAGTCGTGATTGATGCAAAGCACAGTCCTATAGCGTGTTAATGACATGCGGTGGATATTATCACGATGCCGAGGGAAAGGTAATTGATGACTATAGGAGCAATGTCGGACAGACACATGTCAAGCTCCTAGAGTAGGCAGACAATCTGTCGATCTCCCGTTTGGTTCCGGTGTGTATGGTAGATAGACTATTTGTATTCCTACCTAGGACTATGTCCAGGATATTGTCAATCCCCATATCTTATCTTTATGTGATTGATAGGCAGAAGTATTATATTATTCAGGTAGAGGATTTACACTATTTAGCCAGATAGCATATATTATTCTAACAGATGGCTTATACTATTCAAGCAAACAGCCTATTTATTATTGATTTTATTTGTGCATTGTCATGTGCTGCACAAACCTTTTTATTGATTTTTGGACTTTGATAATGATTTTGGGATATGGACGATTCACTCATTTGATATTATTTTATAGTTTCTAATTGATGAGTTTAACACTAGTGATGATATTTTATACTGGGTTTTGTGGTATTTTACATTATATGATATTTGGGATTGTTTGAGATAATATTATTATATTTATTTATAACGAAAAGTATATAGTTTTGTATATTTATTGACCTTGGATTTAGATATAGCCTAACCCGTTTACTATTTATATAATACTCGGGTCAGTCCGAGACATTTAAGGTACAGGGACATTGGGACCGGGTTTTTATTTTTTAGGCATTAAGGAGACTAGTCATTCAGTGTTGCAGCATATTAATTTGTATTGTATTGACAAATGTATGTATATGACCTGGTGATGTATATCCCTACTTTATATATTGTTGTATTATGTGTTATTGATGCTATTGATTCTATGATTCTAATATTTACTGTATATTATGTATGGTTCTATCCTAGAGGCACATGTGTTATTGCTTTGTGTTGATACTATGTATGTATAGGCGAGTCATTTATTCGATATTTTAATATATACAGTGTTAGCCCAAGGGAACATTCACGTGTGTACCCTATATCACCTCATTCTTTGTATTGTTTGGCAGTATTATTTAGTAATACCTTGGGATAGTATGAGTATAGAGGTGGGGTTTTATAAATTGGTATTGGAGTAGGTTAAAAACAATACAGATTATAAGAGACACATATGCATTTGCTATGTACTTTGTTCTGCGTGCATTTCTTTGTCGAATTGATTTTGCCTATGTATTTGATCGGTATTCATTTAGCCATAATCTTCAAACAGTTTATCCGATTTCAACGATTTTATCCACTCCGGAAATCTAGGAACCTAAGCTACAACCTTTTTCTAAGTGTTTTGTAAAATTTTGATGTTTTCATGGCTAAAAATGTGAATTGCAGGAGTGGCCTGCGAAAAGTTCTAAAATCTACGATGCATACTTGTGGAAAAATCCTAATAACTTGAGCTATAACCTGCATTTTTGCAATCTGAAAGATGTCGTTGAAAGCTAATACACTATATAAAAATTTAATTTTAGAAGTCATAACTTAATTTAGTGATTTTGTTATTTAAAAACTTGTCGGAAAGTGGTTAAAATATGAAATTTGTATTTTCTTTCATTGGGCACTAGCACATACTTACTGTACTTCCTTATATGAAGCTAACATTTAAAGTTAAGTTGGGATAGGTACTGAAGATGCTTCTTTGGATTATGATTGGCGATGTTGCTTGTTTTTTCTAGTGTAAATGCGAAAGAACTTACTAAAATGTTAATTAAAAGGTATGTTTTTATGGTATATTAATGTACATTATGATATTATCTTGTTTCCCTATGTTTTAGGATGCCCCATGTTGGAATGCCTATTCGAAGATGTATATCATGTAGTTATATAGTGTTTTAATTTTTCAAAACGTTCTCCGTACAAAGGAGATTCTACTAAAATTTTCCAAAAAATCCGACACTTAGAAAATTTTCATAATATTTTATGGTATGTGAAAATAGAAAGTCGTTGAATCTATTTAAATTATAGCATACGATAAGAGAATTGGAAGAAATGCCACATAGAGGATTGAGTAGTTTGGTTGGATAGAAGACCGTAGAATACTAGGAAAGTCAAGGTAGAAGTTGTGTTGGATGTCTCCTTATTAGAAATTGCGAGGACGCAATTTTGTTAAGAGGGAGTATTTAACAACCTTGTTTTCTATGCCGTATAAATTAAATAAAATTATTTTAAGTCAAAATTAGATAATTAATATTTTAAAAGCAAAGTTTTGATTAATAAAATTTTATTCAATAAAGATTTTGGTTTAATAAATTGAATTAAATTAATGAATTCTTTTTAGATAATTTATTGAAATCGAGTAAATTATGTTAATTGAATATAAACTATTTTCTTAAAAGTGTAAGTTAATTTGAACTGGATTGAAGTATATTTACAAATTAATATCAAGATTTAAATTTAAATTTGAATTGATGATGGAGTAAAATTTTATTCAATTGGAATTTAAAATTTAATTAAAATCGGGCTCAAAGCAATTAAAGGCCAAACTCTCTTTCTCTGGAATCCTCTCCTATTTTCTTAATAAGCATGAACCTCCCCGAATTAATATCAGACCCTAATTTCCCAAATAATAAAAAGCATGCATAATAAAAAGAATTGCGAGCACCGGGAGGAGAAGCCTGGTAGCCTTGGTTGATTGAAGATGGAGGAGCCTCAGCAGCATCATCGAGAGCAGAAGGATCTGTGTGAACTTGGATGGAACTTGCAACTGTCGCTACGCATGCAAAGTGGTGACAGAATCTTGGTCGCATCGATGACGTAGTGCTGGGTGAAGGCAGATTTTGGCTAGTGGTTTGTGCAACCTGAATTGGTGTTTGGCTGATGCAAAGTGGGAAAGGATGCAGATCGAATAGATGGTGGAGGTACAAGTTTTGCAGTTGCTGGCAATAGAGAAGACATTAGTTGACAAAGGGTTAGAAGGCAATGATTAGCAATTGTGCAGAGCTGACGGTAGTTGCTGTTTTGGTAGTTCGAGCAGTATTTTGGTGAGTTTTCTCACTCACAACTTTGTCTATATATTTTCATTTATGCGTAATCACCCATATATCTGCTCGTTTAGTTTGGTTGGATGAATTATTGGTTGATAATTATTACTTGTTGTGATATTGGATAAAGTTGAATTGTTTGGAGTTATTGTGTTAATTGATAGTGGAGTTTTGTCTTTGTTAGATGTCTGAAATGCAAAGGAGATGCTATCCGTTTGCATTTTAATTTGTGTAATTTATTTATATTATGTGTATAGTGTATAGATGGCTGGAATTCAATGTTATTTGGCTCAGCCACACGATAGAAATTTATATTGATGATTTTGGAGGATTTGTTCCTTAATCGATTGATTTTCTAGTTTTAAAATATATTTGAAGGCTTAGGTAAATTATTTTTAGTATTTTAAAATTAAACTGAAGTACATTTATAAACCAATAAAATTGATTGGAAGGTAAAATAATTTCTTGGAAATTATTTTGGATATAAAAGTTGTTTTGGAAATATTTTATTCTTAACTGTTAGAGTATAAAGTGAAGATTTTGAATTATATTCTATGGTTTAAAATAAATATGATTTATTCTGTAACCTACAAATGTATTTTGAATGGTATTTACTTATAGTTGATTATTAAATAAATTTGAAGCAATATATAGTGAAGGTTTTGAATTATACATTATGGTTTAAAATGGAAAGAAGTATTTAGGGAATTCATAAATTTATTTTAAAATATTATTTAGTTATAGAAAATTATGAAATAGTTCCTATAATTATTTTGATATGTAAAGTGATTTTGGAAGTTTGGAAAATTTATATTGATTTATTGATTTGGAATGAAATATTTGATTTAGATATTAAATAAATTATTTAAAAATTGTATTTATGTATATAAAATTGCGAAAATGATTATTATGAATAATATTTAGTTTCATAAACTATTTTGAGTTTTTCAAAGGATAGGAATGAGTTTTTAATGTTATTGTTAAATATTAAATTATTCTTTAAAGTTGAGAAATTGGCAATTTATTAAACAGAGGTTTTGTATTTGTTTTTAATTGGTTATTTAGTTTAATCATAGAATAATTTATAATCCATTTCTAAAGTTTTGAATTTTATTATATTAAAGTTATATGTTACAATTGATTTATTATTAAATATTGATTTATTTGTTCTATATATATGTGTGTGTTTTTGTGTGTGTGTGTGTATTTTTAATTATTATAATTTATCTTACTTTTTTTTTTCTATTTCCTTATATATTGAATTGTATCGTATGAGGAATTCACCATTGATGTTGACTTGTTTATTGATTTGGAATGATATGGTGATGATATTCTTTTATGATTTTATAATGATTTCTATTCTATGTGGTGAAGAATCTCAGTAAACGAAGTCATAATATCGTTTAGGATGTCACATTCGAAAATATTTCTCTGATTATTCTTTGGACTTCTTATATAGAATATTTAAAGATTGAGTGTAGTTTATAAGTAGTGAATAAATTTTTGAGTATCACGTGTTGGTATGAGATGTCATTGTGATATTTATTCGGCTATTCATTGTAAGTAGATGACACTCACATGACAGGGATTTGTGGAGACCCATTGCGGTGAGTCACATGTATTACCATGTGTCGGCAATATTATCAAGCAATAGCAGCAATATTTATAGTCGTGTGTAGGCAAAATTATCAAGTTATGTGGCGGCAATATTTATAGTCGTGTGTAGGCATATTATCAAGTTGTGTGGCAGCAACATTTGTACATGTGTTGGTAATATAATCAAGTTCTGTGGTACCAAATATACCTTGTCCAACTTCCTTTTTTTGGAAGTGAACAAGATTAGCTAACATCCACTCTAGCAGCCTGATCGCGGTGGTCGCGCTCCAGATCCGTGACACCCTTATGTTGTGTGCTTAGGTGTGTACATCTTTGCTGTGTGTGTTTTTTCTCGTGTCACCTAAGCCAGTAGTCACTTACCTATAGGTGCAATGTGTTGGGTTGTGATTTATGCAGTGTAGTCCTACAGCATGTTAGTGACATGCGGTGGATATTATCACGATACCAAGGGAAGGTAACCGATGACTGTAGGAGCAGTGTTATATGGACACATATGAAGCTCCTGGAGAAGGCAGACATGTTGTCAGTCTCTCGCCTAGTTCCGGTGTGTATAGTAATAGACTATTTATATTCCTACCTGAGACTATGTCTAGGATATTATAAATCCCTATATATAATCTTTATGTGATTGATAGGTAGATGACTTATATTATTCAGGCGGATGGCCTAAGCTATTCAGGCAGATGGCCTATTTATTATTGATTTAATTTGTGCATTGTCATGTGCTAGCACAGACCATTTTATTGATTTATGGACTTTGATGATGATTTTAGGATATGGATGATTCACCCATTTGATGTTATTTCATGGTTTGTAATTTGATGAGTTTTACATGGGTGATGATATTTTATACTGGGTTTTGTGGTATACTACGTTATATGATATTTGGGATTGTTTAAGATAATATTATTATATTTATAATCAGTATACAAAGTTTTGTATGTTTATTGGCGTTGGATTTAGATATAGTATGACCCGTTTATTATTTAAATAATACTCGAGTTAGTCTAAGATATTTCAAGTACAGGGACGTTGAGACTGGGTTGTATTATTTAGGCATAAAGGAGACTAGTCATTCAGTGTTGTGGTATATTAATTTGTATTGTATAGATTTATTTATGTATATAACCTAGTGATGTATATCATACTTTGTATGTTGTTGTATTATATATTATCGCTGCAATTGACTCTGTGATCTAGGATATTTACAGTATATTGTGTATTGTTCTATTCTGGAGACACACGTGTTATTGCTTTGTGCCGATACTGTATACTTATAGTGAGTTATGTATTCGATGTTTTAATACATACCGGTGTTAGCCAAAGGAAACATTCTCGTGTGTACCCTATATCGCTTCATTCTCCGTACTGTTTGATAGTATTACTTAGTAATACTCTTGGATAATATGGTTAAGGTGGTGGGGGCATTACAGCAGAAGCGTCCAAACCAACCAAGTGTCAGGAATGTTAGAGCCTCAAAGCAAGGAAGTGCCCTAGCTTCACCTAGATCATTAGTATGAGAATGATGTTCGACTACTATCATAACCTTGGTCGATATGCAAGGGTCCAAGCCAAGCGGCAAGGCGTTGTCCACCCTAAGCAAAAGTTTCCAGCCAATGATTTAAACTGCTATCAATAAGTAGCCATTCAAACACCCAAGAGCTTTCTTCTTTATTAACATCCCAGCTAAATTTAATAAAAAAAAAGCATGCATGCAAAGGCATTTGGAAAGGAAACAAAGCTTTCTAGTGGTGAATAATTAGGAAAGATTCATAAGCTTTGAACTTTTTTATTGAAGAACGATTTTATGGATTCAGGGAAGAAGAAGAAGGGGTATATATATACCTATGCCTTCAATAGCATGCAATGAAATCAAAAGGCAAAAAGAATCATAACCATTCAAAAGAGATCAGCATTAAGTCAAGTCGTGCATGTGGGGAGACATGACACCTATCTGTCACGTCTGGAAAAGTGAACCGTTACAACCATTTGCACAAAGCCATGTGGAAAGGGCATTAAATGCATTATTGAGCCGTCAATTAACAAGATTTGTATTAGTTTTCAAGCCCGCGGCAGCAAACAGATATGGACTTAGGGGAAAAATGTTGCTTAATTTTCTCGCAAGAAGTTAGCAGGCCAATTAAGAGATTATGACCCAATCAAAGCCAGCACAATTAATCTGTCGTCGGCCCGCAAAGGCTGGCCCAAGCCCATGTTAGTTTCAAACGAACCTTTCAACTCAACAAGGAACTAAGACGAGGCCTGGCCGTCTTGTCCTAAAGCAACATTCACACTTATGCAAGACCTGGGCCCAGTCCCTCCCAATCCATCCAGATCCAGTTGGGTCCTGACTAGCTCACCTATATCGAATTCCTTTCAACAGCAGCTAAAAGCTAACACAATTTGCTCGACATTAGATTAGCTGATGGTCGACTCCTATCCAAGAACGCCCCAGTAGCACACAAGCAAGAGTGGCCCAAGAATGGCCTGTCTTTAGCATGGCTTTAGTACAGCCAACTCCAACTGGCATTAGGCCTACCTCCAGACCGCCTTGCCCCCGGTCATTAACCATCTTACTTGCATGGTCCTCAACCAGATTCCAAGTTTCTTTCGTGTTCATGACAGCCAGTCGACCAACTCAGCTATGTGAGCACTCAAGTGAACGACAAAAGTTGTCCATCCATGCAACGACCCATATTTTACGTATCGAAGAATATTAAAATATTTTTATTTTATTCATATGAGGTCGTATAACTCTATAACTTTGGAAAATGACTTTTAGGGACATTTTACATACTTATGATTTTTCCCAAAAATCTATATGACGATTTTTACCCTGAAAACCTTGTTTGGGTATAACTTTTGATAGGATTCAAATTAGAGTCTCAAACTAGTTCTATTGTTTCAGAATGATGGTTTCCATTTCTGTAGAGTGATCATAATAAAAAATGGAATTAAGGATAGAAAGTTATGGTTGTTTTAAATTTTAAGAACTACTAGTCAAGGTTAGTATGTAATTAGTGAAACCCATTAGTTGGCCCATTAATCTAATTAGAGAATCCCTATAAATAGGGGCTGTAGGAGTCAAATGAAAACTTTCCCTCTCATTCTAAATTAGGTATAACCCTAATTAGCCCTAATTGTATTCTAATTTCATTCAAAATCATCCAAATTGCTCTTTAAATCAAATCAGATTAAAGATTAAAGAATAGATCATCAATTAAAAGATAAATATCATCCATTTGGTCGATTTGCATTGTTTTGATTTGCTATCCGGATTAGATATACACCCATATTGGTTGGATTTGGTAATTGGTGAGTGGTTTATGCCTTCACACTATACTTATGCATGTTTATATGGTAGAATTGTAGGATTAAGATGTTTTTAAATCGACTTTGGGCAATATAATCTTTTCTAACTTTAATTACATGTTAGACTATGAATATGATGTAGATTGGTTAGAAATCACCATTGCTTATGCTCATATATTCATGAAAAATGTAGATCTATGTTAGCAACTAACTTGTTTATCTTATTGCGATGGATTGCATGTTCGATTGGATGAAATAACATATTATTCTATGTTTAGATGATATGATTTGATGTTTTTTGTTAGTGTTGTAATTGCATAGGAAGTAAGGAAGGAGAATTGAGCATATCGAAAGCAAAGATGGTCGGAATTGGACAAAACTTGAAGGGAAAGCACTAGGATATATGAAGAGCTTGGGGTCCAAGTCACGAGCTCTAATTCTTTAAGTACACATGTAGATACCGACATGAGAGGCTGGTACCGACATGTGAGGGTGAGTCCATGATGGTGGCAACTTTGGGGAGGGCAATAATATTACTAGTGGAGGTTGCCTATGGTGTTAGATTTATGATTGGTCAAGTGTTTGAGGCTCTGATGACTTATTTCCAGGATATGAAGTAGAGTGCTTTGGAAAAGGGATGACGACTTGATTATGAAGAGAAGTCAGGGTCAAAGCATCTGGGAAAGGAGTAATGGAAGCAAGGAAGTAGTGGAAGGAAACTCAGCCTCTAGAAGGCTAAATATAAAGCTCGGCATCGACATGGAGAGGTCGGTATCGACTTCCCATATTGAGTCATGGGGAGATGAAACTTCTTAGGATAGTTTTTGAGGTTCTATGTGTCGTGCTGGAAGTGGTATGTAACGACCCGGATTTTTGAACGGATTATAATTAAATATTAGATTTAATGTGAATAAAAATGATCCCAAAAGCTTATTCAAATTCTTTTAAATAATAAGAGGTTATTGTAAATTTTAATTTACAATTTAAGTGATTAAAATTGTTTTAAAAATTATTCATTTTAATTAATGTGTGAAATTATCATTCCAGGCACTGTCTTAGATTTTGATGAAACCAGTGCCATTGGATTCGGAATATTGGTGTTGTACGTCGACGAGTTTCGTGATGATCGGACATGTTGTGTGGCCATGCGTGCTCGAAACGCGTAGTGTTTAAATATAGAGAATAGCAAGTATAAAAGTGATTTGGATTTATAGTATCGATGTTTATGCAACATCTATTTAAATCCATATAACTATATTTCTGAAAAGTAATTTGATCTTTAAAATGGAGTTTTAAAGATAACGGAATATTGAAGTATTTTGGGTTTGTCGTAAATAATATTTTAGTGACATTTGTCTTTAAACCCTTGGATAATATTTTAAAGTGTTAAATATTATAAATGAATTTTGGAAAATACTTAGATCTTTAATAATGGAATTTTAAAGATAATAAACAAGTATGAATTGGTTTTGGGTTTTTGGTGGCAATGTGTTATTCGCCTTTAGCCCATTTTGGTTATACTTATGAACGTAAATGGATCTAAAATGAATTTTTAAAAGATAATCATAAGTGAAATGGTTTTGGGTATGTAGTGACAGTGTTTAAGTGACATTTGTCTTAAGCCCTTTGAAATTGATTTGTGAATATACTTTTATGGTTGAGATAAGTATATGAATACTTTTGGGAAGTGTTGAAATATGTTGAAATTTAATAGTAATGTTTTAATTAAATAGTGAAGTTTAATTAACAAATGGAGTTTCATTTATAAAGGAGTTTATTGGGTAAAATGAGTTTCAATAATAAAAGAGGCTTTTAATTAATAAATGAAGATTGATTAAAAAAGAATTTGAAGTCATTTATATGACTTGATCGTGCTTATTATTTCGATCGTGCTTTGTGTGTTACTTGCTTATGGACTGTATACAAGGACTTGGTTTCCTATATAATTATTCTCATTATATTGGATTATTTTTTTATTTGGTAGTTAAATAACCAACTATCAAATCTTGACCAAATATACTTTGGAAATATCTAGAAGAAACACGAGTATTATATGGTACAGTTATCTTCGGTGATAACTATATTGTACATATAAACTTGTTTTGCTCTTCTAAGACAATGGTAAGGAAATCCATCCACTTAAACGGTTAGGAGGTGATCTCCGCTTTTATGTTTGTTTGTTTATTTCCTACAGTACCGGGGTTAAGATTCCTGGGAAATCGGTCAATTGGTTTTGGAGCACCCGGTAAGTAGGGGAGTGTACTTATATGAGATGACTTGAAACTGTAACCACTCCAAAACCATATATGTGTTCTATGCTTTGGAAAAGGTTGGTGATTGCTTCATGATTGCTTTATGATTGCTTTGTAATGCTAGAATCTATGTGGAGATTCGAGATCTATTTGAGTTGTTCGAACACGTGTAGTTGTTCATGATCTATTCAGGATATGGGAACCATGTGTGATTCCAAGACCTTTTGAGGTATGGGAATCCATGTGTGGTCCCAGAATTTATTGAGGAATCCATGTGTGGTTCCGAGATCTATTGAGATATGGGAATCCATGTGTGGTTCCGTGATCTATTCAAGTTAAAGCTCGTTTGGAAGATATGTTCGAGTGGTGACTCATGGGATGGAATGCCGAACATTGCCTCATCAGCGAGTATGACTAAAAATAGAGATAGGAGACATAGCCAGTGGGGTTTGCAAACCCATAGGGTGCATGCGAATCCATTTCTAGAGATACTTATTTGGATATGCATGCAAGAGCGATGCATCAGGTCTTAGCTAGACAGCTATGGTTTTTCTATGGTACATTCACTAGAGATATACGACGCTTCGAAAGGATATCTCGGATCCTTGTGTAGTAGATCGGAGTCGGCTTTGATTCGAGGAGATCTACGTGGAATCCTATACAATTAGCAAACGCGCCTTAGCAGTTGTGATTGTATACCTATTATTGTTGTGATGTGCAGTCACTTGCTTCACAGTTATGTGAATATTTATATTTCACACCTTAGACATCATTATATTATCACAAAATTTTATAATAGAAATGGTTTGGTTATCGTAAGGTAAAATCATCCGTGTTTATTTATGGCGTGGTCTTACGATATAACCTTATTTTGGAAGGTTTTAAGATATAGTAAAGGGGCATTTCACCAGAAGGACAAACTTTGCAGTCCAATTAGTTTCTAGGACACACATTCAAAGAAATTACTTCCAAGGCCAAAGTCAGCAGAATAATTACTTTCAAGGACAAAGTCAGCAATCCAATTACTTTCAAGGACATAATTTCATAGGTTTTTAGGCCCTAGAAACTAATTATTTTACGTTTTGTCCTTGAAAATAATTATTTCGGTTGGGTGTCCTAGAAACTAATTCCACTTGCTAAAGAGGCCCTTATGGCTAATTTCCACTATAGTAAATCTATATGATTTGAGTTTCTCACGCTAGTTTAGCAACTTATCCGTTGTTATTTTCTTAATGCTCGGGTCGGCTTGAGTATGTTTTCAGATTTAGCTGTGGTTCATTGGAGCTCTTCGAGAGGAGTTGGATGATTTCCTACTGTACTTTATTCCGCTGCATTACTTGATTTGTATTTATCAGCATTTGTGAGGATGGGTTGTTATAACTATCCAGGCTAATGATATGTTAGTTTTCTCTGATTGATATATGTATATAAAGGTTTTCATTTTAGTAAAGACCTTTTGAGATATTATATATTATTGTTCCGCAAGTGAGATTCTGATATTATGTTTTCTTCTTTCTTGTTCTATTTTGTTTTTTTTATTCTACCTTAACAATTCGACTTTCCGACACTTGGGTGCTCAGCACATGAATACCATGGGTGTACTAGTGTCTATGTTTGAAAAGGAAGATCATTACGTGGTAGCTCGTTCGCATCATGGTTGGATGATGATATAACAGCATAATAAAAGATATGGTCTTTGATGTTGGCTCATGTTGGGAGTAGGTTCCAAAGATGGCGGCTTGTAAGGGAGGGAGCCGTAGGATCGGGGAATGTGGATGTTCTTCCTCATGAATAATGGAAATTGGATTAAGCAAGAAAGCCTCAGTGTCCAAATGGAGCAAAGGAGAGCTCAGTTATATGTGCTAAGGAATTATTGACACTTGGGGATTTTTCAGTTGTACTCGAAGGAGGGTATTGTAAATGGTGACGCTCATGGATTGGTAGCAAGAATCTGCATACCCTAAACCCGTAGGTGCTGGGTCTAGTGCCCCATGGGTGTTGGAGTGTTGGAAGAATACAACAGAGAACCGGGATTTCCATTAGTCCCTGGCTTGGTAGTCATACGAGTTGTCATATATTCAAAGCATGGGGAAGGGGTGATGGCTAGGATTGCTTGTTGGATGCTTTGGTTGCTTTCTAGGGCAGACTATCACTTGGAGATATCTTGGAAAGTAGGTATTGGGGATAGGAATACCTTGAAGAATGATATCCTTTATTTGGTTGGTAGTATATCTTTACGATATTATACAGTAGCATATTATAGTGTTATGTGCTAACTCTTTGGTTGCAAGGACAGGTCAGGTATGGTTTGTGTACTCTTGTTCCTTACCATATTTACATGTATAGTATTTTGAGATTCATTTAGCGCTCACACCAGACAGTTGTCTGGCTCGAGGTTTTATGCTTTGCTTTTTATTATCTTAGGTACTTTAAATGAGTAGACTCAAAAGCAAGTCTAGTTGATGCAGTTGTTGTTCGAAGGACGAGCTGGATGGAGCTATCTCATACTTTATACATATATGGAGTCTATGATTCTGCTAAGCAACATTGTAGAGCCCGTATTAGTAATTGCTTATGTTGTATTGAGATAGTTGTTGAGTTATTTTCTTTGTACAAATTCTACTGCATTTGTATATAACTCTGTGTTCTGGGATGATGATGATATGTCACATTGTTACTACTGTCTCTTCTGTTGTATATGCGATATTATATTTTGTCCTGCACTATGAGATATATGATAGTTTATGTGTTGCGTTTATTCATTTTGAATCCAGATGATCGTTCTATATCAACCGAGCATGACAGCAGTGCATTATTATTATTATTCTATTTGTGCCAGTGGTATAGGGCGGTCACCTCATTTGGTATCAAAGCTTTGGTTACACGATTAACCTAAGTTGGTACTGCGATCCATTAGAGATGAGGAAGGTGTTATTGCCTTAGACTCGATCTAGAGCATATATATACAAGAGAGTGCACACTTGTTATAAGATTTGGTTTTCAAAACTATATAATAATATAGTATAAGTCACATACACATGATCCATATATACATAGTTATTTTTTATGAGAGACTGATCATTCTTGTTACAGGTAAGAATGAGCCGTACAGGTAAGAATGAGCTGGCATATAAGAAACACTGTGAGATCTGCTTCAGGAGTAGAGGAGGGGCGGGAACAGGAGCTGCTACGCCTGATCTCCAAGCCATGTTTACTGCTATGATGCCTAACATGATGAGGACAAATCCTGGAGTGGCAATGGGAAGAGGTGAAGGTGCTCTAGTGAAAGCGCCTAGGGCTGATTTTGCCAAGCTGAGCAAAGATTATTCTACTCTTGAAGGGAAGCCCTTTCATGGGACAAAGTCTACCATAGAAGTGCAGGATTGGTTGGATACTAGGAGCGCATCTTCAGGGATATAGAGGTAGAAGATTCTATGAAGAGGAGGTTAGCTTCGACACAGCTTCAAGGCAGGGCTATGAATTGGTGGAATGCTGTCACTATTGCTACTCCTAAAGACCAGTTCTCTTGGAATCAGTTTAAGATGAGGTTTGAGGAGAAGTTCATCCTAGCTGCCTAGAAGCTGATGTTTTTTAGAAAATTTGCTGATCTCAAGCAGGGAGAGATGTCAATCTTGGAGTATGTTGCGAAGTTTAATGCTTTTTCCAAGTATGGGGTGTCATTCATCGACTCTCCCCTAAGGAAAAATGAGAAGTTCGTAATTGTCTTGGATGACTATCTTGGAGAGAAGTTGGTGGACCATATAAAAGAGCCTTTGGAGAAGCTAATGGAGAAGTTGCTATGCCATAAGAGCTTGTATCCTAAGACTAAGACTGCTATTGTTGTTTCTACTGTGAAAAAGGAGCTGAAGCCGTAGCAAGGCGGAAAAGGCAAGATGAAGTGGAATAGAAAGAGCAAGCAGCCCTACAGAAAGGATGGTAAGAAGAAGGGTAAATGGGAACCTACTTGCTATGGATGCAACGAAAAGGATCATTTGCTTAGAGACTGCAAGGTATGTAAGAAGGGGAAGTGCAACAACTGTGACAAGCCCGAGCATTTGAATAAGAACTGTCCGGAATGGGTAAAGGATAAGAGGATAGCAAAGGCATACGCTTTGGGCGTAGTCCTTACTTCATTGGGTGCTCCCTTGGTAAAGGAAAAGGGGAAAGGAGTCATCATTCAGAGTATGCCTTCTATTGGTAATGTTCATGTTCAAGTTTTGTTTGATATCGGTGCTTCACATTCAATTATATGTAATGACCTAGTAGATAGATTGGGATTGATGCTTGAGATAGTAGACTGGCACTTGATCGTAACAAACCCTATTGGAGGCTCGACTAGCCTGTGTATGGTTTGTAGCGGTTTAGTTTTATTAAGTCATGGATGTTTTTTGTGCGTGATTGCTTTATTTTGAATTTTGTTGGATTCCGGATTATCTTGGAATGGATTGGCTACGGCTATGGTAGATTGCAAGAAGCTGTTGGTGACAATCAGGGATGTGGATAGGCGAACTTTGGTGATTAGCTACCTTACCAAAGGAAGGGGTGATGATTAGCTTTCTATATTCGCTAGAGGTTCCATAGGAGGGATTGTCATCAGTGCCTATCATTAGAGAGTATCCAGATATCTTTGCGGAAGTGACTGAATTGCTGTCACATAGAGAGATTGAGTTTCGGATAGACTTGGTGAATGAATCCAGACTGATAGTTATGCCTTTGAGATGTATGGCACTAGAAAGCAGAAGGAGTTGGAGGTGCAAGTGAATGAACTATTTAGGAAGGGGTTCATTCGAAGAAGCATATCTAAGTGAGGTGCACCAGTTGTATTCATAACTAAGGTGGATGGCTCTTTGAGGTCGTGTGTGGATTAACGAGAGCTGAATATAGTGACGAAGAAGAACAAGTACGAACTCTCGCATATTGATGACTTGTTTGATCAATTGTACATGAGAAAGCGTCTTCTCAAATGGATTTAGCAGTGGGATTTCACCAGCTTAGAGTAGCGAAGGAGAGTATGCTTATTACTGTGTTTCATACGTCATCGGGTTTCTATGAGTGGTTTGTAAAGCCATTCGGATTGACCAATGCTCCAGCATACTATGTGGATCTCATAAATCGAGTTTTCAGAGACCAATTGAATAAGTTTGTGCTTATGTTCATGGATGATATTTTGATCTATTCTAGAACTAAAGAGGAGCACAGACGCACTTCGTTATCGTGCTAGAGATACTGAGGAAGCACAAGTTGATAGTAATGTTCTAAAAGTGTCACTTCTAGATTGAAGAAGTGAGATTCTTGCATCCTTTTGTTTCAGGAGAAGGTATAGTAATGAATCATGCAACAATGGCAGCAATGAAAGATTAGAATCAGCCCAAGAATGCTACAGATATGAGGAGTTTCCTAGGATTGGTGGGATACTGTAGACGCTTCATAAAGGACTTCTCAAAGGTAGCGGCACTGTTGACCAATTAGATGAAAAAGAATCGAGCTTTTGCATGGGATACAAAGTATGAGCATCCATTTGTAATTCTGAAGGACAGGTTAACGAGTGCACTAGTGTTGACTATTGCAAGTGGGAATGAGGAGTTAACAGTATACACGGATTCTTGTGGTACTGGGTTGGGTGCGGTGTTGATGTAGAAAGGAAAAGTTGTTTCCTAAGCTAGTCGACAGCTAAAGTCACACAAGAGAAATTATCCAAATTATGATTTGGAGTTGACGGTGATTGTTTTTGCTTTAAAGATGTGGAGGCACTATCTCTGGGAGAGAGGTTCGAGTTATTCACAGACCATAAATCCTTAAAGTATATTTTCTCTCAAAAGAATCTTAACCTTCATCGGCAAAGGTGGTTGGGGTTCTTGGCCTCTTATAATTTTGATATTTCCTATATGTTGGGAAAAGGAAATGCAGTCGTCGACGCATTGAGTAGAAGACATGCAAATTTGGAAGCAATGTTCTTAGAGTGGAAACAAATCAAGTACGTTACTAGATATGATTTTAGACCTCATTGCGAGATGGAACCAGAGATGTTGGCAAACTTGTCGATCGGACATACTCTTAGAGAAAGGATCGGTACTAGCTAGAAGCATGATGCCAAGCTAGCGGAGATCATAGCAAGGATAGAAGAAAGAGTAGAATCTGAACACATAAAGCAATACAAACTCGACCGAGAAGGCTGGCTTCGTAAGGATGGAAGATTGTTTGTTCCCAATGTTGATGGATTGCGAGAAGAAGTGCTAAGAGAGTATCATCATTCTAGGTTGACCATCCATCCTGGTGGTAACAAGATGTATTGAGATATGAAGCGGACTTACTATTGGGAAGACATAAAGAGGGATGTCGGAGCATTCATCTCAAAATTTATGAACTACGAATTGGTGAAGGCAAAGCAAAAGAAACCTAGTGGACTTTTGCAACCATTAGAAATTCCTAAGTGGAAATGGAAACAAGTATCGATGGACTTTATAGATGGAGTGCTAAGGACTCGAGCAGGGTATGATGGTATTTGGGTTATAGTAGATCGTTTGACCAAGAATGCAAGGTTTATACCTGTCAAGTCATGTAGAACGATATTGAAGTTGGCAGAGTTGTATGTGAAACGGATAGTACGATTTCATGGTGTGTCGAAGAGCATTGTGAGCAATCAAGACCCACTATTCACTAGTGGGTTTCGGAAGAACTTACAAGAGGCGTTAAGGACAGAGCTGCACCTTAGTACAGCTTATCACATGCAAATGGATGAGCAAACCGAGAGGGTAAATCGTACATTGGAAGATCTCTTGCGAGCATGCATTATAGACTTTGGAGGATCATGAGATGATTACTTACATTTAGTGGAGTTTGTATACAACAACAGCTATCATTCGAGTATTGGTATAGCACCATACGAAGCATTGTATGGCCGACCTTGTAGTGCTCCTTCATGTTGGTGGAAAGCGAGCGAGAAGATGATGCTTGGGCTAGATATGATTAGAGAGACATCGAAAAAGATTGAGATCATTTGGCAACGAACGAAAACTGCCTAGGATCGACAAAAAAACTACGCTGATAAGAGATGAAGAGATGTAGAGTTTTTTATGGTGATATGGTATTTGTGAAGATTCCTCCTCTGAAGAATTTAGTTCAATTCGATATAAAGGGGAAGTTGGCACCAAGATTTGTAGGATCTTTTCCGATAAATGAGAGAATTGAAAAGCTAGCATATAGAGCCGACTTACCTTAGAAGATGATGGGAGTGCACAATGTTTTTCATGTCTTTTATCTACAGAAGTTTGTGCACGATCAAGTGTGATAATTATACCGGATCAGCTAGAAGATGTTGAAGTAGAACCAGAAGCTACTAGACCTCGTAGGTCACTTCGTATTGTTAGGCACAATACAAACAGCTTAGAAGGAAGATGGTAAAGCTACTGAAAGTACAATGGAGTGGAAGTGATGATGATTATTGTACGTGGAAGATGGAGGAAAGCATGAGGACTAAGTGTTCAAAGCTCTTCGAATGGTAAGATCCATCGTTTATCGTTTCTACTTTCACTGTTGTACTTTATAGCATATAGATTAGTGTTCCACATGCTAGGATAATTCATTTACACTATTGGCTGCATGGTTACATGTTTGATATGTTTGGTGGTTGCTTATGATTGGTAGGCATGTGGGATAATTATGGTTGCTTATGCTTTGGCTTGTTTGAGGATTTCGGGGGCGAATTTCCTAAAGAGAGGAAGAATGTAATGACCCATATTTTACGTATCGGAGGATAGTAAAATATTTTTATTTTATTCATATGAGGTTGTATAGTTCTATAATTTTGAGATATGACTTTTAAAGACATTTTAAACACTTGTGATTTTTCCTGAATTTCCATGTGACCATTTTGACCCTAAAATGTTGTTTGGACTATAACTTTTGATAGGTGACAAATTAGGGTCTCAAACCAGTTCCGTTGCTTCGGAATAATGGTTTCCCTTTCCGTAGAGTAGTTATAATAGAAAAACAGACTTACAGTTAGAAAGTTATGGCTGTTTTAAGGTTTAAGAATTGCTGGTCAAGATTAGTGTGTAATTAGCAAAGCCCATTAGTTGGCTCATTAGTCTAGTTAGAGAATCCCTATAAACAGGGGCAGTAAGAATCAAATGAAAATTTCCCTCTCATTTTAAATCAGGTATAACCCTAATTAGCCCTAATTCCATCCTAATTTCATCCAAAATCATCTAAATTACTCTTTAAATCAAACCGAATTAGAGATTAGCGAATGGATCATCAATTAGAAGGTAGAGATCATCCATTTGGCCGATTTGCATTGTTTTGATTTGCTGTTCGGATTAGATCTACATCCATATTGGTTGGATTTGGTAACTGGTCAGTGGTTTATGCCTTCTTACTATCCCATGCTTGTTTAAATGGTATAATTGTAGGATTTAACAAGTTTTTAAATCGAATTTTGGCCATAATACCTTTTCTAACTTTAACTACATGTTAAACTATGAATATGATCTAGATTAGTTAGAAATCACCATTGTTTATGCTCATATATTCATGAAAAATGTATATCTATCTTAGCAATTGACTTGTTTATCTTATTGTGATGGATTGCATATTCAATTGGATGAAATTACTTGTTATTCTATGTTTGGATGATGTAATTTGATGTTTTTTTTAGTTTTGTGATTGCATAGGAAATTAGGATGGAGAATTGAGCATATTGGAGGCAAAGATAGTTGGAATTGGAAGAAACTTGGAAGTCAAGATCTGGGATATAGGAAGAGCTTGAGGTCCAAGTCGTGAGCTCTAATTCTTTAAGTACACATGTTGGCACTGACATGAGAGGTCGGTACCGACATGTGAGGGTGAGTCCATGATGGTGGCGATTTTAAGGAGGGCAATAGTATTGCTAGTGGAGGTTGCCTATGGTGTCTGATTGGTGATTAGTCAAGTGCTTGAGGCTATCACAACTTATTTCTAGGAGATGAAGTAGAGTGCTTTAGAAAAGGGATGACGACTTAATTACGAAGAGAAGTCGGGGTCAAAGCATCTGGGCAAGGAGTAATGGAAGCAAGGAAGTAGTGGAAGGAAACTCAGCCTCTAGAAGGCTAAGTATAGAGCTTGGCACCGACATGAAGAGGTCGGTACCAACTTTCCATATTGAGTTATAGGGAGATGGAACTTCTTAGGATGGTTGTTGAGGTTTTATGGGTTGTGCTGGAGGTGGTGGCTCGTTCGCATCATGGGTGGATGATGATATAAAAACATGATAAAAGCTATGATCTTCGAATGTTGGCTCGTGTTAGGAGTAGGTTCCAAAGATGGTGGCTCGTAAGGGAGGGAGTCGTAGGATTGGGGAATGTGGGTGTTGTTCCTCATGAATAATGGAAACTAAATTGAGCAAGAAGGGCTTGGTGTCCAAATGGAGCAAGGAGAGCTCGGTCCTATGTGCTAAGGAATTGCTGCCACTAGGAGAGTTTTCAGTTGTACTCGAAGCAGGGATATTGTAAATAGGAACTCCCATGGATTGGTAGCGAGAATCCATATACCCTGGACCCATGGGTGTTGGGTCTAGTGCCCCGTGAGTGTTAGGGTGTTGGGAAAGTATAACAGAGAACCAGGATTTCCATTAGTCCATGGCTTGGTGGTCATACGAGTTGTCATATATTCAAGGCACGGGGAAGGGGTGATAGCTAGGATTGCTTGTTAGATGCTTTGGTTGTTTTCTAGGGTAGACAATCACTCAAAGATATCATGGGAAGTCGGTATTGGGGATAGGAATACCTTGAAGAATGATATCCTTTATTTGATTAGTACTATATCTTTATTTATTATAGAGTTGTTACAAATTAAAAGAGGGAAAACAAACTTTTATTTATTCGATCTCATCTAAATACAAATGATACAAAATGTATATATAGATGAGCAGTGGACAGCCCAACAGTCTAAAGCCCAAACGAAAAATAACCAGAGTAAGAAAGTATGAAACAAATACAACATGCTAGCAAAAATAAATACACGGTAATGAACACTTGCAATAAGCTACTCGCAACACTCCCCCTCAAATTGGTGCATGTAAATTCACCATGCACAACTTGCTTCTCAAGTACTCCATTTTCTTTCCATCAATTGCCTTAGTAAACACATCAGCAGCTTGCTCCTTTGTTCCAATATGCTTAGTAGACACCAAACCTTGCTGCATCTTCTCTCGAACAAAGTGGCAATCCACTTCAATATGTTTAGTTCTCTCGTGAAAAACTAGATTCGAGGCAATATAAACAGCAGCTTGATTGTCACAACCCAAAGCAATTGGCTTCTGAACTTCAAAACCAATTTCAGACATTAAGTGATCTACCCACATAATTTCACATACCGCTTTCGCCATAGCCCTGTATTCAGACTCTGCACTTGATCGAGCCACAACATTTTGTTTCTTACTCTTCCATGATATTAGATTCCCTCCTACAAACACACAATAGTCTATTGTAGATTTCCTGTCCACTTTGGAGCCAGCCCAGTCTGCATCAGAGAAACACTCTATCTCTGTATAACCATGATTCAAATACATAAGACCATATCCAACAGTTCCTTTTAAATACCCTAATATTTGTTCAACAGCTTTCCATTGACGCACAGTTGGTGCATTCATATACTGACTCACTATGCTAACAGCATAAGCCAAATCAGGTCTGGTTACAGAGAGATAGTTTAACTTTCCAACTAACCTTCTATATCTTTCAGGCTCATTGAACACTTCTCCTTCCACTGACAGGTCAATATTTGGTATCATTGGAACTTTGCATGGCTTCACTCCAAGTTTTCCAGTCTCATTTAATAGATCCAAAATATACATTCTTTGAGATAAAAATATTCCTTCCTTATTTCTGATAACCTCAACACCCAGAAAATATCTCAATTCTCCTAATTCTTTAGTATGAAAATGTTTATGAATAAACTGTTTTAGGGAAATGATTCCTGCTTCATCACTTCCTGTAATAACAATATCATCAACATAAACAACCAAAAGAATAATACCTGCACCAGATTTCTTATAGAATACTGAATGGTCAAACTTGCTCTTGATAATGCCAAATGACTCCACAACATTGATAAATTTTGCAAACCATGCCCTTGGACTCTGTTTTAGTCCATACAAGGTCTTATTCAGCTTGCACACCAACTCATCTTCAGCTTTAACCTTGAATCCAGGAGGTTGAAACATGTACATTTCTTCTTATAAGTCACCATGTAAGAAAGCATTTTTAATATCTAATTGATGCAGTCTCCAGTTGTATATAGTTGCCAGAGAAAAGAGTAATCTAATTGAAGTTAGCTTAGCCACTGGAGAAAATGTTTCGAAGTAATCTACTCCATATATTTGTGCATAACCCTTTGCCAAGAGTCTGGCTTTATACCTTGCAATAGTTCCATCTGGATTGACCTTAACTGAATAAACCCATTTACACCCAATAGCTTTCTTATCTTGAGGTAATTTAACCAAATCCCATGTTTTGTTTGCTTTCAAAGCATTCATCTCTTCTACCATAGCATCATACCATTTAATATCAGATAAAGCTTCAGTGATATTCTTTGGTGTAGTCACACTATCAAGAGATTTGAGAAGTAAACATGTTTGAGATGGTAAATGATCATATGCCACATATGATGATATAGGATATGTACATTGTCTCCTACCTTTCCTCAAAGCAATAGCGAGATTTAGTTCTGGATCAATAGTAGGAATTGGTTCATGGACTGGAATTTCTGATTGAGCAACAGTTGCTTCTTCTTGTGTATTATCATTCAAAGTGTATATAAGAAAATCATCGACTTCATCATCCTCCTGCTGAGTATTTTCTGATGAATTCTACGAAGCTTGAAAGTAAGGTATGTCTTCATGAAATGTTACATCAATAGACACAAGATACTTTCCAAGACTTGGACAATAACATCTATAGCCCTTTTGAACACGTGAATATCCCACAAATATACACTTAACAGACTTAGGGTCAAGTTTGGACAAATTTGGCCTGACATCTCTAGCAAAACAAGTACATCCAAATAATCTAGGTTTAACTGGATACAACGATTTATCTGGAAACAAGAGTTTATATGGTATCTCACTATTTAGCACTGATGATGGCATTCTATTTATGAGGAAACAAGCAGTTGACACAGCATTAGCCCAAAAATATTTTGGCATATTTGTTTGGAACATTAAAGCTCTTGTTGTTTCCAGTAAGTGCCTGTTTTTACGTTCTGCAACACCATTTTGAGAAGCACTATCTACACATGAAGTCTCATGGATTATACCTTTATCACTCATAAACTTCTGAAATAATTCATATGTATACTCATTAGCATTATCACTCCTCAGAATTTTAATCACGGTATTAAACTGATTTTCAATTTCAGCATAAAATTTACAGAACATAGAATATAATTCAGATCTACTCTTCATAAGAAATAGCCATGTTGTGCATGTATAATCATCCACAAACGTGACAAAGTATCTAAAACCAGGCTTGGAAATGATAGCAGATGGTCCTCATATATCAGAATGAACAAGCTCAAATATAGAATTACTTCTTCTATTTATTCTTGGATTTGAAGACAACCTATGATGTTTAGCATATTGACATGACTCACAATCTAGAACTTGTAGAGAATTATATTTAGGACATAATTTTTTGAAATTAAGTAAAGATGGATGACCCAATTGACAATGAGCCTTGAGTGCTTCATCTTTACTTATACAGGCTACAACAATGGATTGATCCTCCTCCAGCACATATAATCCATTTTGCTCATGACCTATACCAATAATCCTCATGTTCTTTAATTCCTGGAATACACAATGATTGGGGTAAAAGGATATGCAGCAATTCATCTTTCTGGTTAGCTGACTAACTGATAACAGATTAAAAGCTAACTTTGGAGTATGTAAAACTGAGGTTAATGACAATTGTGAAGTGAGATTAACAAACCCAGATCCACTTGTGTTTACTACTGAGCCATCAGCTAAAGTAATATATTGAACAGATTTATTCTCTTGAAATTCAGTGAATAAATGTGAGTTACCTGTCATGTGATCTGTTGCCCCTGAATCAATTATCCACCTGTTGGATCTAGCCACTGTTGATACAGAATTTGATGCATTCTTCAGCCCTTCTTTGTATTCAGTGAACTTCATATATTCCTCTACATTGACTGACACAGAACCATCTTCAGTCTTCTTTACAACATTTGCAGTCTGATTTGGTGAACTTTGCCATTTATTATTATATGATCCACTATTTCCATTATTTTGTCTTTGTTTAGCAAGTTTCCAGCAATTTTGATATTTATGTCCAATCTTTTTGCAATAAGAGCATGAGTTTGAAGAGTTCATAACTCTATTTTCAGATCTAAACATTTCTCCAGAATTTCTTTGACTAATTAGAGCACTATTGTTAGATGCAGTAGGAGTTTGATTACTTGAACTGTCAGATCTCAAAATTCGACTAAATACTTCTTATAAAGATTTAACATCAGATCCAGACAATACTTGTGCTTTAGCTGATTCAAATTCAGATGGAAGACCTCCAAGAAAACTCATAATAGCCATTTGCTCCCTTTGTTGTTGTTGAATTTTCACATCCGAACTTATAGACAATAGCAGATTAAATTCTTCATAAATCTTTTTGAAATTCATGAAATAATTCATTAATGTCTGATCCTGCTTCTCTACTCGATAAATTGACTTACATATATCATACATTCTGCTTAGATTTCCTTTTCCAGAATACAGAAATTCCAAATAATCCATCAGCTCTTTCACAAACTCACAATGATTAATCAAACTAATAATACTACTTTCAATAGTATTTCTAATTTGAAGAAATAGCCTAGCATCATCCCTAACCCATACCTGATCCTCTTTAACATTTGAATCTTCTGCAGGTGGATCTTTACGAAGATGATCATCCTTATCAATACTTCGAAGGTAGAGTCGAATAGTCTTATTCCAATTAAAATAATTTGATTCCCCTAATTTATGCTCAGTAATTTTCGACATTACAGGCATTACATCCATGATCGACTTGCCTTCCGTCATGTTGAGAATCGATCAGGAAACAGGAGGGAAAAAAACAAGGAATTATTTTGGATCGAGAGGCTCTGATACCATGTTACAAATTAAAAGAGGGAAAACAAACTTTTATTTATTCGATCTCATCTAAATACAAACGATACAAAATGTATATATAGATGAGCTGTGGACAGCCCAACAGTCTAAAGCCCAAACGAAAAATAACCAGAGTAAGAAAGTATGAAACAAATACAACATGCTAGCAAAAAGAAATACATGGTAATGAACACTTGCAATAAGCTACTCGCAACAAGAGTAGTCTATTATAGTGTTATGTCCTAACTCTTTGGTTGGAAGGACAGGTCAGGTATGGTTTGTGTACTCTTGTTCCTTACTATATTTACCTGTATAGCATTTTGAGATTCATTTAACTCTCGCACCAAACTTTGTCTGACTCAAGGTTTTATGATTTGCTTCTTATTATCTCGGGTACTCTTAAATGAGTAGACTAGGGAGCAGGTGTAGGTGACCCAGTTGTTGTTCAGAGGATGAAATGGATGGAGCTATCTCGTACTTTATACATATATGGAGTCTACTCTTATTCCGCTGAGCAACACTGTAGAACCCATGACAATGATTGCTTATTTCTGCTTCAACTGTATTGAGACAATTGTTGAGTTGTTTTCTTTGTACAAACTCTACTGCATTTGTATATAACTCTATGATCTAGGATGATGATGATATGTTCACATTGTTACTACTATCTCTTCTGTTGTATATGTGATATTATATTTTGTCCATGAGCTGTGAGATATACGACAGGTTATGTGTTACATTTATTCATTTTATATCCATATGATTGTTCTATATCGATCGAGCACGACAGTAGCGCATTATTATTCTATTTGTACCATTGTTATAGGGCGGTCGTCCCAATCCATCCATCCAAAGTACTGTAGTTGGGGAGCTAAACTGATGTGGCTTACCATTAACATTAAATTTACATTTAATGCAAGCTCATGCCTAGTATAGAGAGGAAATTATTACATTCTCATCCGCCGCACATCTTCTGACACATTTTACAGAAGTCGACCATCCACCACTACCGTCAGATCTATGGTCAAGCCCTTTTTCCGGTAGCTCTACAACGCGATTTCAACCGTCCACCATCCACTTCAGCTATTATAAATACCCCCTACCTTGCAATATTAAATGGGTTGGAACTTTCAAGAATTTTGAATACTACGCACAATTCAGCGCTTTTGATACCGCATAGTCTAAGGTTACATAGCTTTATTAGTCTTAAATGCCCTCTTTTTCTTATTATTCTCTTGTAATTCCCTGTAGTTTTAAGAGAAATATATAGTAAGAAAACTTAACAATGGACATAGACAACATTGCTTAACCACTCTATATCTTTTGTTATTTATGTTTCAGTTGTGTATTTAACTCCTCATTTTCTCTATTTTTAAGCCTAGTGATTAGCAAGTAACATTTTATTTTCACAATGCACTCTTAGCATGTCAGAGGTTGGCTAGAAACCTAATCAACATATGTCTTTTATTAAGTGACACGATGAAATGTATGATTAAGCATCATTACAGCATGAAAATAAATTAAGTTTTTGATTTTTTATTATTATTGGAAAATGATCATTATCAGTGTAATGGTTATAGTTATTGGTATACCAACCATCAGTACTCCAACAAATCGGTAACGGTTACGTTATGCAATTTTATGTTATCGATAAAAATGGTAGGTAGCGGTATTTGCAAAATGTCAATGGTAATTATTAGCATAAAATACCTAATGATAATATTCCTTCTTCATCCCAATCATCTCCATTTTTAATTGTTTTTTCATTTCATGAAACTGTGTTCCTAGGAATCGTGTCCATTTCTTTTCCATCTCCATGGTCTGGGCCGATCCAGAGGGAAGCCACCAAACCCATGGGTTAGATCTGGTCAACACTTGGTCGGGGCAACATTTGATAATAATTGAAACTTTAATTACATACAACATCATAAATTGTTTTTTTGGCATAATAGCATGATTAGTATTCCTACTAATGACATAAAAGTTCCTGACTATAGGCAATAATTTTGCTGTATAAAATTATTCTTCATATTAATTACATCAAATGTAATAATAAGACTTAGGCAATGATTTCATTGGGTCGACCCTATCCATGAACAACATATGTCCAATACAAGCTTTGCACCACTCATTCATTCATACCTTATATGCTCACAAGCAACTTTGTTCTCATCTATTTTCATAAATATCATCATCAACACGAAATACTATAAGTAACTAAATCTTTGCGTATCGAAAAATGTTAAATTTTAAGCATTAGACATTTGCTCCGAGCAGAGTAGTGAGTGAAGAAATAAAATTTTAATTTATGTATAAAGAGAAAAATATATAAATTATGTCCTATGTGTCTTTACTTACACCTAAGACAAGCTTCAAAACTAGAATCAACCTACAATTATCAATGTCAGTTGGAATAAAAGGATGACCCATCGATGGCTCTTTTAGATAAATTATTTTATCAGTGATGGAGTGGAAGACAAATATCATGTTTGTAAGGTGGTTGAACTTCCGTGTATTTCCTTGGATCATTGTCCAATTATTTTATATTGTAATAACCAAAATAAAATAAATAAAATATTTAGATTTTAAAAAATGTGGTTGTTAGAAAATAAATTTATAGAATTAATTGTAAATAAATAGTTTTTTCTGAGTATGTATAACTATAAATTTTTAGGAAATGGAGCTAAAATATTAGTAAGTAAAATTATAGAATTAAAAAATTTCTTAAGAAATGGAATAAAGATGATTTTGATAATATTAGAATTAAAAAGGATAAATTACTAAACGATATTCTAAAGTTGAATAAAATAGAAGAAATCAGGAATTTAAATATTCAAGAAAAAAATGTGTTTTCAAATTTAAAGACAAATTAAATAAAATTTTAACACAGGAAGAAGTAAAGTGGAAACAAAGATCTAGAATTCAATGGATAGATGATGCTGATATGAATACTGAATTTTTTCGTAAAGTAGCTGTTATCCCGCCTTTTGGCAAGGCCGTGACACCAAGGAATTGACTAGTAACCAATGATGGTTCATCTTAAAGATCGGTTATACACAGGCTCACTATGGATATCAATGAATTTTGTCCGAGTCCGAATCGAGCTAAAATTGATATGACACGACAAGCAAAGCTATGAGAGCCAACGTTCCAAATTTTAAGTCAATCCGAGTTAATGTGCTCAAGTTATGATCGATGCAAGTTGGAAAACCCATCCATTCGTATCCATCATTTCGAATCGATTGGAGTCGCAACCCATCATTTCGCATCGGTTGTCTTCGTATCCATAAGCAGATAAGTGCACTTTGTATCCATTAAAAAGCTTACTTCGACTCGATTAGCTCCGCATCCATCACCAAGCCTCTATTCGACTCGATCGAGTTCATGTCCATCAGGAAGCCTTTGTTCGAATCCATCAAGCTTCTTTACTTCGCATCCATCGACAAGCTCTGTTCGACTCGATCAGCCAATGACCACTTCATATCGATCTGCATCCATCAGGAAGCAATAGTTCGACTCGATCGTCCCATGCCTACTTCGTATCCATCGGCAAGCATCTATTCGAATCCATCGAGCCCTCGTTTATTCGTATCCATCCTGTCATTTCAACTTCGTATCGATCGACTGGAGTCTATTCTGATCGATACGAACGAAACCAAACAGTCAACGTACCCACCTACTTTCGTGTCGATCGGCCAAGGATCGATACGAAGTGCACATGAAGGATCGATGCAAAGGACACGTAAAGCATCTATACGAGCGTCATCATTTTGATCGATACGAAACTAACCCAGAGAATCGATACGAAGGCATTGCCTAACCATTTGCGAAGAATGGTCTAACATCGATACGAACCTTGCCTAAATTCAAGGAATAACTCGTTCGACTCGGCATCAAAAGAAGAGCAATCCAAAGATTCAAGCGCTACGTCAACCCACAGTCACGCGCAGCTATCGAGTCGAATAGGATCGAGTCGAAATCATCGAGTCGAACGAAACAGCCAACCGGAAATCTCATTTCCTATCGATTATATCTCCTAATCTACAAGTCCAAATGCTATAAAATTTTCACAGAAGCTTACGTGCATGCTGAAGAATGTCCACGCCAAATTTCGACTCCATTGGATGAAATCTTGATCGATACGAAATCCGTTCGTATCGATCACGGATCGGGCCGAAACTTCATGGGCTTGGGCGCGCGGGCCTAGTCACGAGTTAGGGAGGGTCTCCCGAGATCTGAGCGAAATATCAGCCTCCTACACCTATAAATAGAGCCCCAGGGCATACAGAAAAGGGGCTTCTTCTTCTTTGAATTCGCCAACGCCCAGACTCTGCCGGATCCAGATCTAAACTCCATAGCTGCTGCCAATAACGAATTTCACTACTGTACATCATCATTATCTGTTGTAACCCGCTGAAATCAATTGTAATCATCAAAGAAACATCAATAAAGCAATCAACTTCATAGTGGATGTAGGCAGCACGCCGAACCACTCTAAATCCTTGTGTTTATGTGCGTTCTTATTATTTTCCTATCTGTTTTTTTGAGTTTTTGTTAGATAATCCTCTTTTTCCATTTAATTTCTTCATTTTATCTCTTCAAAAACTTTCGAAGAGTGTTGTGTCCAATTTTGGTACAAACACTTTGGTGCTTTCACTGAGATAAACCCAAATTTTCTCCTTCTCTTTGGATCTCCTATCGATACCGGATTGCATAAATCCAAGAATAAGATCCAGATCTAGAACTTTGAAGCCCTTCCATTCTATTCAGATTTGCATCAGATCTAGGAAAGGACTTTCATTAATTCACCATGATAAGTACGCGAACTACCTCTACAGCTGCTGATCAAGGAGGACGGGACCGACAGAATCCCATGCAATTGCCTCCATCCAACCAAGATGTTGCCGGACCTTCATCCCGAGGAGGTGCTACTCCTTACCATGTCACAGGCAATATTGCTATTATTACCGCTACCGAACAAGGGGTTGATGCTAGAAACCAAGTTGATCCTCAACGTAATCAGCGAGAGCAGACTCCAGAGCCTTATGTCCCAGAAAATGTTGAACCAAGGAGGCGAGACACGGACCGTCGACCGCGTCCGGTCCAGACTCGCGTTGTGGAACCCGACCATGCCTTGGCTCAGCATGCTCCTAGTATCTGGATGCCGGATATACCTACGTTGATTCGTCAAATGATACGTGAAAGTCAGGGTCTTAGTAATGATGACTGGGGAATCTCCCGGAGTCATACCCCTTTCACCGATGACATGTTATATGCTGAACCACCTCGGCGCTTTAGGTTGCCAACTTTGCCGGTCTATGAAGGGAGTTCTGATCCCAATCAACACATCCTAAAGTACGAATGGCTGATGAATGCTGCGAGAGTTGATGATGCAATAAATGTCGTAGTTTCCCCATTTACCTAGGGGGCATTGCAACTATGTGGTTTACTCGTTTGCCACCACGATCCATTTCTAATTATGACCAGATGGCCACCAAGTTTGTTGAACAATTCTGTATGCACGTAGCAAGGCCTAAGGATGTTAACACTCTGTCTAGTGTTACACAAGCTCCCGGAGAAACACTTAGACGTTACTTGGAGCGATTCCATGCTGCGTGTGCAGAAATAAGCAATCCCAATAACAACTCTATCCTGATGGCATTGACTAAAGGGATCGATGCTGATTCCGAGTTCGGAAATTGGTTAGCTGGGAAGCCACCTGCATCATTGGACCGTTTCTATTCCAAGGCAGCCTAATTCTTGAGAAGGGAGGATGCGAAACAATCTAGGAAGCAGGATGATGCAGGGCCCAACATCGAAGGAATTCAGAGTAACATCGCTGTTAAACAATCCGAAGTGAGTTCTGGAAAAGTTCAGTTGAACGTGCAAAATAAACAGAACCAGCAGAAGGACAGTTGAAACCAAGCTAAAAAACGAGATCAGAATCGTGGTCCACGACGTAGAGCTCCAATGTTCGACAATTATACTCCATTGAACACGTCGCTGGAAAATGTCTATTTACAAACCTGTAATACCATGCAATACAAGAAACCTGCCCCGAAGCCACCGATAGAAAGACAAATCCAGACAAGGAAGTTTTGTAGATTCCACGAAAGTTATGGACATAACACAAATGAGTGTCGTCATCTACAAGATCTCATTGAGAAACTGATACGCGAACGAAAACTGGATCAGTATGTGCGGGCGCCGCAGTCAGGTGGTTCGGACCCATCGAATCAGAATCGTGCGCCAAATCCGGAAAGGCAGGAAGAACCCGCTCGTACTGGCGGGAGGTTGGTTATTAATACGATAAGTGGTGGTCCTCATCCAGCAGACCGAAGCTGGAAGGAAATGGAGTCGTATGCCAGCTCTATCAGGCATGCGGACTTCGAATGTTATAGTAGTTTTGATGAAGGGGCTCCGGCCAAGCAATAGAAGACGATGACAGATGACATCGTGTTCAGAAACAGAGACGCTGATAAAGTCGAAGCCCCCACCATTAATCCACTGGTCATCTCAGCTCAAGTAGGTCCAGCTTGGATAAAAAGGATCTTAGTTGATAGTGGAAGCTCTGTGAATATTTTGTTTAAGCGAGCTTATGATCAAATGAGAATGGAAGCCATGGACTTGAAACCTTGTCAATCCCGAATCTATGGTTTCAACGGAAGTGATATTATACCCACTGGAATGGTGGAACTGCCAGTGGAATTGGGAGTTGGAGAATGTCGGAGAGTACGGATGTTATAGTTCGTTGTTTTGGACATAGACTCCCCTTATAATGCTTTCCTAGGCCGACCGACCCTCGTTGAATTCAGGGCAGCCATTGCCCCATGGTGTTTGACTTTAAAGTTTCCTACTGATCATGGAGTGGGAATCATTCAGGGAGATTAGGCTGTCGAAAGAGCTTGTTATGTTGCAGAGCTGCGGGAGGCGCAGCGAAAGGAGAAAGGAAAGGGGGTAGAGGAATCTCTCTACGTCCGCTTTGCTGATAATTGACAATTAATGCCCGGGCCAAGGCCCGGGCACCCCAACCAATTCCAAAGGGACCTTGACCCAAGATAAACTGAAGACAAAGGAGAATCTAAAGAGAGTCAAGCATCCCCGGCCGAGCTGACAATTGATGTCCCAATTGACGATGATAATGATTCAAAAATGATAAAGATTGGGTCTCAGCTAAGCCAGCAAACTCAAGAGGAATTGGTTGAATTTCTACGGGCGAATCTTGACGTGTTCACTTGGACACATTCTGACATGTGTGGGATCTCACCGGACATCGCGAGCCACACTCTGAATATTGACCCGCGGCATGTCCCGGTCAAACAGAAAAGGCGTGGTATGGATCCAGAGAGATCTGCCGCCCTTAAAGAAGAAGTAGAAAAGCTTAAAGCGAACGGGTTCATTCGAGATGCACTATATCCTGAATGGGTGTCGAATCTTGTGCTCGTTCGAAAGCCGAACGGAAAGTGGAGAACATGTGTCAACTATTCTGATCTGAATAAAGCTTATCCCAAAGACAGTTTCCCGCTTCCCAGAATTGATCAGCTAGTAGATTCGACAGCTGGACATGAACTCTTATCCTTCATGGATGCGTATTCTGGCTACATTCAGATACCAATGTACTTACCTGATCAAGAACATACCAACTTCGTAACCAATCTAAGACTTTATTGCTACAAAGTCATGCCATTCGGACTAAAGAATGCCGGGGCTACTTATCAACGATTGGTCAATCGAATGTTTGCCAATCAGATCGGGAAAACCATGGAAGTATATGTAGACGACATGCTTGTGAAGTCACGACTCTCCACTGACCATGTTAAAGACCTGGAAACTATGTTCGACATACTTCGAGAATACAAAATGAAGTTGAATCCACTGAAATGTCATTTTGGAGTTGCATCTGGAAAATTCCTTGGGTTCATCGTCAATGCTAGAGGGATCGAGGCTAATCCTGAAAAAATCTGGGCTATCAGAAATCTTGAAACTCCAAAAACTATAAAGCAATTCCAGAGTCTCAATGGGAAAGTAGCGGCACTGAGAAGGTTCATTTCAAAGTCCACAGACAAATGCATTCCCTTCTTCGATCTGATCCAAAAGGGAAAACGGAACTTTGAATGGACCACGGAGTGTGAGGGCGCTTTCCAAGCACTATTTCAGCATCTATCGACACCACCTATCCTGTCAAAGCCCATTGATCATGAGAAGTTGTACATATGCTTGGCGATATCAGAAAACGCTATCAGCGCTGCCTTAGTTCGAGAAGAAGACAAGATACAGAAGCCAGTATACTACATCAGCAAGCGATTGACCGGGGCTGAAAGGAATTATCCGAAATTGGAGAAGTTGTCTTATTGCCTTGTTATTGCATCAAGAAAACTCCGACCATATTTCCAGGCACATCCCATATTTGTTTACACCGACCAGCCGTTACGACGGGTCCTTTCGCGGCCTGAGACGTCTGGTAGGTTACTCAAATGGAACATCGAACTGAGCCAGTTTGACATTACTTACACTCCAAGACGAGCCATTCAAGGACAAGTCCTAGCCGATTTCATAGCTGAATTTACCGTTCCAGAGGACTTGCCCGAAACTAGTGAATCCCCCGAACACGTCTGGAAGCTTTATACTGATGGTGCATCAAACGACCGGTGTTCGGGTGATGGTGTTGTACTTGAAACTCCCGAAGGACGATCTATATGTTATGCTTTGAAGTTCGATTTTCATGCGACCAATAATGAAGCTGAATATGAAGCCCTCTTATCTGGTTTGAAACTTGCTAGGGATTTGAGAATTATCGCTGTGGAAATTTATTGCGATTCACAGTTAGTTGTGTGTCAAGTACGGGGAGAATATCAAGCGAGAGATCGAAGGCTGGCTGCTTACTTAGCTGGAGTTCGGGAAGTGCTGAATCAGTTTTATTATTATGCCATTTATTGTATACCTCGAGAATGCAACCAAAAAGCCGATTCATTGGCAAAGTTAGCCAGCACAGGTGAAGCACGGCAGATGGGACTCGTTCCCGTAGAGATGTTAACTTCCCCAAGCATTGACCGGGCAGAAATAGACTGGGCATGTGAAACCATTCCAGATAAGGAATCATGGATGACTCCATTCAGAAATTACCTTAAGCACGGAATCCTGCCAGAGCGCAGGAATGAAAAGAGACAAGTCCTTCGGAAGGTCTCACGATTCACCATCCAGGATGGAATCATGTACAGAAGAGGGTACTCTATTCCATTACTCCAGTGTATCGCCCACGATGAAGTCAAACGAGTATTACATGATGTACACGAGGGAGAATGTGGCGATCATACCGGGGTCCAAGCACTTGCCAAGAAAATACTTCGATATGGGTATTACTGGCCTACTGTGAATCGTGATGCGTCGGATTATGCAAAGAAATGTTATAGGTGTCAAAAGTATGCTCGAATTCCTAGAGCCCCACCTACTGAGATAACGCAAATGGTCAGCCCATGGCCGTTTGCAATGTGGGGCATCGACATCATTGGTACTCTACCCCTGGCAAAAGGTGGTGCGAAATACGCCATCGTCGCGGTTGACTACTTTACAAAGTGGGCTGAAGCTGAAGCCCTTGCAACCATAACGATGAAGAAAGTAATCAACTTTGTAGTTCGCAACATCATATGTCAATTCGGTCTCCCACACACCATTATTACGGACAACGAAACCCAATTCGACGGTGCTGAATTTAAAGATTTCTGCAAATGATTTCACATCCAAAAGAAATTCTCTGCAGTTGCACACCCACAGGCGAACGGACAGGTCGAAGCGGTTAATAAAGTTATAAAGTCCATTTTGAAAAAATGACTGGAAAAGGTCGGGGGCAAGTGGGTCGATGAACTTCCCATGGCTTTATGGGCTTACTGAACAACCCACAAGACCGTGACCGGTCACACTCCATTCTCTCTCTCTCTTATGGTTCAGAAGTCGTTATTCCAGTGGAGCTAGAAGTACCTTCTCATCGTGTGACGTACTATGATCCAAAGGCAAATTCTATATTACTTGCTGAATCTCTCGATCTAGTAGATGAGAAGCGTGAAGAGGCTGATTTGAGGGCAGCCGCGCATCGAAGTCGAGTCGCCCGATTGTACAACGCCAAGGTCCGCCCGCGAACCTTTGAGCTAGGCGATCTCGTCCTGAAAAGAATCTATCCGGTTCCTTCGCATATGAAGCCAACATGGGAAGGACCGTATGTTATTGAACGAAGGCTCGGAGATGGCTCATTCAAATTATCGACCGTTGACGGTCTTACTTTGCCACGAGCCTGGAATAGCGAGAGTCTTCGTCGCTACTACACATAACAGGCTATGTTATTTCATTTAGTTTATTTTCCATTTTGCAATTTGTTTTTGCATTTCGAAATTAGAATTTGTAATAAGGCAACTGACTTTGCCATATTTTCTTATTTCAGCAATAAAATGCAATCTCTTCGAGCCAGAGCTGTGATTTACTTGAAATGCTTCATATGATCATCACTATGCACGGAGAGCTAAGTCTCACCATACGGTGTAATTTATTCAAATAGGGAGTGACTGTGATGCAACCGGTCACTCGCTAAGTGATACCCGAGCTCGGGGACAAGCCATCACATCAAAGTCAAAAACGGATTGATACACGACAGTCCCTCACTTAACTCCCGGTTCCCAGAGTGCGAACTGGAGTATTAAAATACGTCTACGAAAAGGGTGGACCCGTCCGCCTAACGACTTCATCCGTATCTGAACCAAGTTTGAGGAGGGTGGACCCGTCCATCCAACGACCTCACTTGTTAACTCAGGGTGGATGTGATCCGACCATCCATGATCCTAATACGCCTTTCATTCCTAGAGTGCGAGCGAAATCCAAAAACATACAGCAGATGTGACTGACCGTCTGCTTACCAACTTCGGATTCCCAGAGTGCGAAACGAAGTATAAACATCAACTCCAAACTCCTAGAGTGCAAGTCGGAGTATAAACATCAACTCCGAATTCCCAGAGTGCGAAACGGAGTATAAACAACAACTCCAAACTCCCAGAGTGCGAGTCGGAGTATAAACATCAACTCCGAATTCCCAGAGTGCGAAACGGAGTATAATCAACAACTCCGAACTCCCAGAGTGCGAGTTGGAGTATAAACATCAACTCTGAATTCCCAGAGTGCGAAACGGAGTATAATCAACAACTTCGAACTCCCAGAGTGCGAGTCGGAGTATAAACATCAACTCTGAATTCCCAGAGTGCGAAACGGAGTATAATCAACAACTCCGAACTCCCAGAATGCGAGCCGGAGTATAAGCATCAACTTCGAATTCCCGAAGTGCGAAACGGAGTATAAACAACAACTCCGAACTCCCAGAGTGCGAGTCGGAGTATAAGCATCAACTCTGAATTCCCAGAGTGCAAAACAGAGTATAAACAACAACTTCGAACTCCCATAGTGCGAGTCAGAGTATAAGCATCAACTCCGAATTCCCAGAGTGCGAAATGGAGTATAAACAACAACTCCGAACTCCCGGAGTGCGAGTCGAAGTATAAACATCAACTCCGGATTCCCAGAGTGCGAAACAGTGTATAAACAGCAACTTCAAGTTCCCAGAGCATGAATTGAAGTATAAATATCAAACTCCAAACTCCCAGAGTGCGAGTTGGAGTATAAATGTCAATTCCAAGTCTCCAGAGCATGGACGCATGACTTAAACTTAAGCCGGCGTGACCAAACCACCAATAAACAAATAAGGATCCCCGGAGTGTGGATATGATCATCGACAATCAGACAAGCGTGAGTAAACCGCTCAATCTCCGCTTATCTCAAAGATTCATTTAGTGGCACTGGACTCAACATGTTATAAGTGAGAAGCAATCACTGACTGATATTCCGCAACTCAATCTCCAAGACTGGGGGCATGACTTAAGCATCGACCGTTGATTGAAACGGTGCGACGTCAAAATTCAACTCACTCCCTGGTCGTAAACCATGTCCACAGTTTCCAGACCTAGCAAACGAAAAACAAACTTGACTCGGAACATGAAACTTCGCAAGTGCACTTCAGATATTGAAACACTTAAGCAAATACACAAGAAGCTAAAGAAAAGGAAAGTTTCATATCTACTATTTATAAAAGAAGTTCATATACAAGTTTGTTCCCAAAAAATTCCTACTAGCAGGGGCCGAACCCGCATCTATACACAGCCGACAAAATGCAAATCAAAAATAAACCGAGTAGGCACGTCTAGTCTTTCTTCTTCCTCGGCTTCCTCCTCGGTGTAGACCCGCTGGAGCCACCACTACCCTTCCTCTTTGAGCCTTTGCTTTTCGATGGTCGGTCTCCAGGAGGGGGCATGATTTCAACGTCCTCCTCCGAGCTCAAGTGGATCGGGATACTTCCTACAGGTGGAGTCGGAGGGACAGGATCCAGTGTAGAAGGTGGAATGGGCGCGCTGGTGATGAAAACTGTACCACTAGGAGATATCATTCTGAGCGGAGCTGGACCGAGCACCGCCATCCCACCTCCAAAACTGCCGCCATGAGCCGCTGCTGCCATTTCAGCGTCGATTTGTGCGAACATCTCCTCTTCAGTAACCGCTCGAGCCTCGCTGGGGGCATCAGTAGTTGGCATTGAAGAACTTGTAGCAGGAGCGCCTCCACCCATAACAAATGGCAAATCGGCAAGAGGATCGCCATGACGGCGAAAGAGTTCTTCCATCAGCTGCTCATCAAACACAAGCGTGCTTCCCTGCACATCGTCGAGCGGGGCAGTTGTAGTTACAGTGATCGCTTTGGTCACGATAGCCTCCTGCGTCTGATATGATTCTTGAGTAGTAGGAGGCATGGTTGGTGCAGCGTCGATCACTGGACAAAAAATAAGAGAACTGTCAGAATTTAATTCAGATAAAGATTCCAACTCAAGGTAGATATGTGGAATGTTCAGAATACCTTCCTCAGTTTGACTTGTATGCGGCTGAACGACTTCAGCAACTTGCTCTGTAGCCGGAGACATCTGCAGCTGATCCGGATTATAGGCGGGAAGAGCTTGGGGATCAACCGCAGATGGGGACTCGGGCTGGGTTGATGCTGGAACTTCAAGACTCGCCTCACGATGGTCAACCCAAGAACCCTCTCCTACTTCGAAGTGCTGGGCGCCGAGCTTTTCTTTCTCATGCAAAATCATTGACTCGTGGAGAACCTTCCTCTCATCTTCATTCAGAATGCGATTCTCGAGTTCGAATTCATCTATAGACTCATCCGGATGTGCCTCCTTCTCTTCTTCAACTAATCGGCCCCAGGCATTGTAAAGATGCGCCGGATAATCATCGAGCCAGGCTAGACCCCTGTGCCTCAGCACGTTAGTGTTGTAAACAATGAGAAGGTCTTCGATATCAGCCTCTAGCCTAGACTCGGCCGATTTCACCTTATCCTCAACCTCAGTCTCCACCTTGCGAGCCTTAGCCACGGCCGCGTCCCGTTCATCCCGGAGCAAGATAGCCTACTCGCACGCCTCCTGGGCCGCATTGTTCGCATCATCCTTTTCCTTAGCCATGTCGGAGAATTTGGCCTTGAGCTCATTCGGTTCCTTGACCGCCGCATCTCGTTCGGCGGTGACTGTGGTGTTCCGATGGCCCATCTCCTCCACCAAGGCAACATGTGTCTGCTTTAACCTCTCCATTGCCACATTCGCTTCGTCAGCTTTTTTGGTGGCCACAATTTCAGATTTATGAGAAGACTCAGCCTCAGCAGTGAGCACTTGAATGATCCGGTCCCTTTGAGCGAGTTCGGTCTCCATTTTCTCAATCGCTTTGGCTCGCTCAAAGGCCACCTTAGAAGCTTTCTCCGCAGCCTTTACCCACTCTCTATACTGGGTGTAGATGTCATGAACGTAGTCATGCATCGTGTTTTCCACTCCAGATGGGATTCTCTTTAGGTGAGGTGGGAAGACGTAGCCATCAAAGCATATGTTTGGAAAATCCTTCCTCATCTGAGCCAATTTAAGGGCCCCTTCTCCTGTGGGCTCAACTGGGACCTGCTCTGCAATTATTGGGGCCGTGGTTTCGACCCTCTGGAGATGAGTCTCAGATCTAGAAGTGTGAGAAGATGACCTGTGACGTGGAGGCTCTGGTGGATGTGGAACAAGAACAGGAGACGGAGATGGAAGTCTAAGAGGAGGAGAGCGTGATCTAGATCTATGTCTGTATTCTCTATCCCTGTCACGCCCATACCTATCTTGGTTAGAGTACTCGCGCTCGCGGTCTCTATCAGAGTCTCTCCTGCGGGAATCATAATAGGTAGAAGACTTTCGGGCCGAGCGAAGACTCCCGAGCATTGATCCTCTTCCGGACATAGTACCTATGAATGAAGAACGAAATAAGAGTTAGCAATCTTTTAAGTTGGACAATTTACGATTAGAAAAGCGTGTGGTGCCGTGAAGTGTATGTAAGTGCAACCCCCCGACCAACCGGAAATGTCGGCCGCACTCATAGCAAGCGACCCGCTCAGCTCAAGAGCATTGTCAAGCTCCTCATCCCGGTGTCGTATTGAGATGACACATAATCCGGAATCGAAATATCAGCAAGCCCTTCAAAAGGATTCTCTACTTGCGGGGGAGGAGCCTCCGAAATTATAATCCCCGGGACGGGGAAGGACATAACCACGGATTTTAGTCTCACGGATTTAGAACGCTTGTGAGCAACTGCCTTGCCTTTTCTCCTTCCTCCTGAATCCTGGACATCGGAAGAAGGCCCATCCTGGAGCTCGTTATCAGTAGGCGTTTTCTCCGGATCAACTCCTTCATCTATTACGACTCCGGGTGCCTTGCGCTTCACCCATTTCTTCGAGACCGCTTTAAGTGTCCCTTCCAGCCTTATGCTCTGCCTCCGCTCAATCAGCCCGACAGTCCTCAAGTTTCTGTCGGTCAGAACCAAGTCGATATGCCTCTCTTTGCCCGGAACCGCTTGGAGGATCCGAACTAGCTCTCTAAAATATCCACCATCGGGTCGAGAAATTGCGGCTGTAAAAGAAGAGAAGTATGTCAGTTTTGAAGTCGGTTATTATTATTTCGATAATTCAAGAGAAAGATTGCAACGCTTACGTCTATCCAGCCATCGCCTAGCAAATCCAGGGGGCACCGAACGTAGAACCATTCAGTTTTAAAGTAACTTAGCCTTCCCCAAGACCCAGTTACTATCTGATAGTTCCTAACCGCTTCCAAGAAGGTGAAAGAAGGGATGTCTCCACGACTCTTAATGTTAAATAGATATCTGATCTCGATCGGCTTTGGTGGTCGAAAGAGGATCTCCATAAACAGAATGAATGTGTTGTTCAACAAAGCGTACCCGTTGGGTGTAGCTGGGACGGAGCTATTCCAAGGAATGATAACATCTCCCTTATATATTGATTGAAAGGAGGAAGTGTCCCCGTTGTGCAAGCGTGACGGTTGAAAGCAGTAAACCCCTCCGGGGGATCATGTGGCCTGTCATTTGGCCCAAGCAGTAACACGTCGTCAAGCGACAAGCCGTGCCTTAAACAAATCCATCCCAGCATATCTTCAGAGATGCCAGATGGCACAGAATCTTGTGGATGACAAATGAACCGAGCACCTGGAAGCTCATCCGGAGCTGGGTCTATAACTTCGGCTTCAATGACCGGTATCTCGATGGTTGAAGGAATTGAACTCGGGAGTTCCTACTGCTGTGAACTTGAGGGTTCCGTGACTAACTAGCTTATGAAAAATCATTGTTAAACAGACAAAAATGCCCGTGCATCCCCTAGTGTAAAGTGTGTGAGTGTGTTGTGCAGTGCAGTACTGTATATCGCTTGAGAAGTTCTACAGGATTGGAGAAAGTGTGTGAATAATAAGACTTCAAAATTCAGTTGGAATGACCGGCATCGCTGACCGTCACAACCGTGCCACCCAGTTTTTAGCGTTCAATCTAAGTTAAAGTGGTGAAAGTTTTTGTTAAGTTACACTGTCATCGACGAGCTTCGAAAGACAATCAAATGTGCAGTTCTACAATTAAGTCCAATCATGCAAGTTTGAAGCTCGCTGGAGTCAGTTTTTCAAGTATGCAAGAAGTTGCAAGTCATTTAAGTTTTGATTCGTATCGGTCACAAAAAGTCCAGTTCGTAACGATAATTCGTGTCCATCTGCAGGCAAGTTTGAATCGATTAAAGTTGAAAACTTCAGATCGACCCAGGAAATTTTCATTTCGTATCGATCTAGGAAATAGTCATTTCGAATCGATCCAGGAAATGGTCATTTCGAATCGCTCGAAATGATCGATACGAACGAAACAGCCATTTCGTATCGATCATAACTCGGCCTGCGTTTCGTAACGCTCACACTATCCTCCATTTCGTATCGATCAGAGATGTGCCATCTTCGCATCGATCGATGGCGATCCAAGTCAACTGATATTGAATGGCCACTCTACGACTGGCACGAGAGTGGGATCGATACGAAACGCAGTACCTTCCTCTTCACCAATCGATCGATACGAAGATCGAACTGCCATCCTCTTCTCCAAACGGCGTGAACACCATTATTTTTTGTATCCTCCATCCCTCGACCATGCCCCGAACCAACTCTGACATCAACATCGCCAGGATTCGGCCATGTTCGAGAATGGATGAGGGATTGAACTCGAGTCTCATCGTTCTTCAAGCGAATTTGTTCAATTGATTACCTGATTTCGATAAATGGTTGAAGGGGTCTAGGATTTTGGTTTGATTCGAAGTCGAGTAGTTTTTCTTTTCTTGGTCTCAGAAGCGATACGAAAACAAGGCACAAAAGTAAGAAGTGAAAAGTGAAAAATGGCTAAGTCCATGGTATTTATATGGACTCGAAGTTGAAAGCAAAAAACGATTCGCCTCCCAATGGATTCAACCGGTTACAAGGCGTCACCACGGGATCGATTCAAACAAGCTGTTCGAACCCATAAACTCGACTCTACATCGATACGAAGTCTTCACCAAATCCATCGATGCGAAGCCCTTCTTCGTATCGACCACTTTCGACTCCATCCCCAGTTTAGCGACATGAAGTGTGCATTTCGAATCCATCGAACCGCAACATCCAGGGGTCAATATTCATCGATACGAAGGCACGTTTCGTATCCATTTTAATGGCTCGCGCCAATTCGAAAATGAATTCCACCAAAGTTCGTAACTATCGATACGAAAGTTAATTTTGTATCCATCGAATCTTAACTCCATCGATACAAACGACCGCTTCGTATCCATCGAACCCCACATCCATCGATTCGAAATGCTCATTTCGTATCCATCAATGCAATGAAAATCGATGCAAAGACAATATTTCGACCCTTCACATCGATTCAGGAGAGGATCGATACGAAGGAACATTCAAAAACAACCATCGAGCGTTGTTACAATGAATTTCACGTCGGTTCAGGAGAGGATCGATACGGAATTCAATATAAGATAAACTGACAGCGACTCGTGAACGTCAGCGAGAGTCAGATTGACATATATGCATATATGTCGGACTAATATTCAATATTCCAGATTTACAGGAATTGGAAACTCATTTGATAATGATTACAACAACAAACGGCTAATCACTAGCATACAGCAATCAGTTGCAACAATACAGGGTACAGCAGTTAACAGTCAACAGTTTACGTTATCGAGAAAATCAGTCGGAGATTACAGCTTTCATCAAAAAGACGATAAGATTGCAGCATTTCAAAGCGCATCATGTTTCCACAAGACGTACTTTAGGGGGCAAATGTTATCTCGCCTTTTGGCAAGGCCGTGACACCAAGGAATTGACTAGTAACCAATGACGGTTAGTCTTAAAGATCGGTTATACACAGGCTCACTATGGATATCGACGAATTTTGTCCGAGTCCGGATCGAGCTAAAATTGATATGACACGACAAGCGAAGCTATGAGAGCCAACGTTCCAAATTTCAAGTTAGTCCGAGTTCATGTGCTCAAGTTATGATCGATGCAAGTTGGAAAACCCATTCATTCGTATCCATCTTTTCAAATCGATTGGAGTCGCAACCCATCACTTCGCATCGGTCGTCTTCGTATCCATCAGTAGATAAGTGCACTTCGTATCCATCAGAAAGTTTACTTCGACTCGATCAGCTCCGCATCCATCACCAAGCCTCTCGACTCGATCGAGTTCGTGTCCATTAGGAAGCCTCTGTTGGAATCCATCAAGCTTCTTTACTTCGCATCCATCGACAAGCTCTGTTCGACTCGATCAGCCAATGACCACTTCGTATCGATCTGCATCCATCAGGAAGCAACAGTTCGACTCGATCGTCCCATGCCTACTTCGTATCCATCGGCAAGCGTCTATTTGAATCCATGGAGCCCTCGTTTATTCGTATACATCCTGTCATTTCAACTTCATATCGATCGACTGGAGTCTATTCTGATCGATACGAACGAAAACAAACAGTCAACGTACCCACCTACTTTCGTGTCAATCGGCCAAGGATCGATACAAAGTGCACATGAAGGATCGATGCGAAGGACACATAAAGCATCAATACGAGCGTCATCATTTTGATCGATACGAAACTAACCCAAAGAATCGATACGAAGGCATTGCCTGACCATTTGCGAAGAATGGTCTAACATCGATACGAACCTTGCCTAAATTCAAGGAACAACTCGTTCGACTCGGCATCGAAAGAAGAGCAATCCAAAGATTCAAGAGCCACGTCAACCCACAGTCATGCGCAGCTATCGAGTCGAATAGGATCGAGTCGAAATCATCGAGTCGAACGAAACAGCCAACCAGAAATCTCATTTCGTATCGATCATATCTCCTCATCTACAAGTCCAAATGCTATAAATTTTCACAGAAGCTTACGTGCATGCTGGAATGTCCACGCCAAATTTCGACTCCATTGGATGAAATCTTGATCGATACAAAATCCGTTCGTATCGATCACGGATCGGGCCGAAACTTCACGGGCTTGGGCGCGCGGGCCTAGTCACGTGCCAGGGAGGGTCTCCCAAGATCTGAATGAAATATCAGCCTCCTACACCTATAAATAGAGCCCCAGGGCATACAGAAAAGGGGCATCTTCTTCTTTGAATTCTCCAACGCCCAGACTCTGCCGGATCCAGATCTAAACTCCATAGCCGCTGCCAATAATGAATTTCACTGCTGTACATCATCATTATCTATTGTAACCCGCTGAAATCAATTGTAATCATCAAAGAAACATCAATAAAGCAATCAACTTCATAGTGGACGTAGGCAACACGCCGAACCACTCTAAATCCTTGTGTTTCTATGCGTTCTTATTATTTTCCTATCTGTTTTTTGGAGTTTTTGTTAGATAATCCTTTTTTTCCATTTAATTTCTTCATTTAATCTCTTTAAAAACTTCCGAAGAGTGTTGTGCCCAATTTTGGTACAAACAGTAGCAAACGGTAGAAAACATAGTAATACCATTAACTATTTTAATTAATAATGTTGAGATTTTTGATCAAAAATAAATAAATGAGGCATTTACTTACTATTATAAAGAATTTTTGAAACTAAAAATGAGCATAGATTAGAGCTAATTTGGATGAATTATATCCTAATGACATTAGGATTAGTTTAGATGGATTGGATTTTCCATTTACGGAAGAGGAATTTTGAGGGATATAAAAGATATGCCAAATAACAAATCACCTGGCCCTGATGGGTTTTCTATATTATTTTATGAAATTTTTTGGTATGTTTTAAAATACGATTTAATTAGTATGCTTAATGAGTTTTATGATGGTTCATTACAACTGGATAGGTTTAATTTTGCTAATGTAATCTTATTACATAAGAAAGTGGGTGCAATGAGTTAAAAAATTTCAGGCCTATTTCATTATTGAATGGTTCTTTCAAAATCATTTCTAAGGTTTTAGCTAATAGGTTAAACACTAAAATGAATGAATTGATATTGCTCAAATTGTGTTTATCAAAGGTAGAAATATTATAGATGGGGTAACAGTAATTCAACAATTTATTAATTATTGCTGTAAAAATAATATCACTTGTACACTTTCAAAACTTGACTTTGCAAAAGCTTTTGAGTCAATTGATTGGGATTTTCTTAAGGATTTATTATTGGCCGGGGGTTTCAATGTTAGATGGGTGGGCTAGATTACGTCTTTACTTAAAACTGGAAATTCAAGTGTTATGGTTAATGGTATATTAGGAAATAAAATTCAATCGAAATGTGGACGTAGGCAAGGTGATGTATTGTCACCTTTTTTGTTTAATTTAGCTGCAGCCGTTTTTGCTAGGATTATCAAACTAGCCACTGGTTATGGGATTTTAAATAATGTTGGAAATAAACTTACGAGTCATGGCATCTCCATTCTCCAGTTTGTGGATGATACCATGCTCTTTACATCTCACTTACCAAGACACGTTATATCACTTAAATTTATATTATATAGTTTTGAGCTGCTCTTTTGACTAAAGATTAATTTTGATAAGAGTTCAGTGTTAGTGTTGAATGATACAGATAAGATAGAAAATCAAGTCGCTTGTACATTAAATTTTAAAATTATGAAATTTCCCATAGAATATTTAGGATTTTTAATAAGACCAACTAAACTCAAGCATGACGACTATTTACTAATAATAGATAAAATTAACAAAAGATTAACTAAATGGAATGGTAGATTTGTATCAAGGGCAGGTAGGATAGTCCTTTTTAACTATGCTTTATCGGTATTACCCATATATTGAATGTCGTTTTATTGCATTTCAGAACAGGTAATCGACAAAATAGAGAAAATGTGGAGAAATTTTTTATGGAGTGGTGATAATCCTAATGATAGTTTAAAATGTTTAGTTAATTAGGAAATGGTATGTAAATTTAAAGATGAGGGACAGTTGGGTATTATAAAGTTACATAATTTAAACACATCTTTATTTGGAAAATGGGTATGAAAATTTACCGATAATAATGAGAATTTAATTTGAAAAGAAATCATATCAAATCAAAGGTATCATGGTACATATAATCTACATCATATTTCTACTAATAATACAAATGATATTTCTCATTTTTGAAAATCAATAATAAAATAGTTATGATATACATAAATTATGAATTAATAATGTGGTACATTTGGGGAATAATACTTCCTTTTGGAATGATAGTTGGATATCACTAATTTCACTTAAAGTAGAATTTAATGAACTTTATGAAATCTATAATTTGAAAAATATGTCGATTTCAGAAATATACAGACCAAATTTAAATTTTTTATGGGGAATTTAGTTTTAATTATACTTTAGTTGGAAATACATTATATAAGTTTTCCTTACTTTGTGCTAAATTACAATTATATAACATTGATAATAAAAATGACATTAAAATATGGTGTTAGGATAATAATAAAATTTGTAATACGTACTTTTTTTATAAATTTCCTAATATTTTGGGTATAAAGTCGAACATATTTAGATATATTTGGAAAGGTAATATTCCACCCAAAGCTAAAGTACGTATGTGGTTAATTATACATGGAAAATTAAATACTATAAAACTATTAAAATGAAAAAATATAGTTATTGTTAGCGCCAAAATTGGTCACTAACACCCAAACGTAAATGAAAGCACCAACTAATAGTCACAGATAACAGATAGAGTGTATGTGGAGAGTATAAATATGAAGAGCAGTAAAAATTAAAAAGAAAGCAGAAAAAACAGTGGATTTATAGTGGTTCAGCTGACTCTGGCCTACGTCCACTCCAAAAATTTCCTTTTTATTGATATGAGAATCAATTACAGTTACAATCCGAAGTTTTCAAAACAATAATGATAGAGTAGCCATAATGAGGAAGAAGAAGGGAAACAGAATGAAGATCCCTTTCCTGAATCCCCGCTTGCTGTATTTACAGGCAAAATTCGAGTTACCGGGCTTCCTGAGTGATTCGGGCTTATTAAGACCATAGTCGAGTCCATACAATCGACCCAGCTTCCTGCCGACCCAGCTTCCAGCCGACCCAGCTTCCAACCGACCCAGCTTCCTACCGATCTAGATTCCTACCAACCCAGCTTCTAGCCGACCTAACTTCCAGCCGACCCAGCTTCCTACCGACCCAGATTCCTACCGACCCAGCTTCCAACGGACCCAGATTCCTACCGACCCGGATTCCTACCGACTCAACTTCCAACCGACGCAGCTTCCAAACGACCCAGATTCCTACCGACCCAGCTTCCAACCGACCTAGATCCCTACCGACCCAGCTTCCAACCGACCCAGCCTCCAACCGACCCAGCTTCCAACCGACCCAGATTCCTGCCGACCCAGATTCATACCGACCCAACTTCCTGCCGACCCAGCTTCCAACCGACCCAGATTCCTACCGACCCAGCTTCGAGCCGACCCATCTTCCAACCGACCCAGATTCCTACCGACCCAGCTTCCTACCGACCCAGATTCCAGCCGACTCGGATTCTTACCGACCCAGCTTCCATCCGACCCGGATTCCTACCGACCCAGCTTCCATCCGACCCGGATTCCTACCGACCCAAATTCGTATCGACCCAGCTTCCAGCCGACCCAGCTTCCTACCGACCCATATTCCTACCGACCCAGATTCCAGCCGACCCGAAGAATTACCCTGGATGACTCAGAGAAACCATCAAGAAAACCCGAAGCAAGTCCAAATACGACTCGAAGAAAACTCCAAGCAACCCGCGACAACTCAACTTTTGTCAAAACTCGTATTTCGAGTATCCCGCGACTTTTGTCCATCGAATATGTCGAATCCCGGCTTCATAATCATGATTACCATCTGTGATTGATCGTCTATCCATCCAATTGACTAAAACCCATTGTATTTCAGTCTCGACAAGTGAGCAACCAATTTAGTTAAATCCGTCTGTCTACGGCCTTGCCAAAAGGCGGGTTAACAGTTATTAATAATAAATGTTTTTTCTATAATATGAGAACGTAAAATATTTTGCATTTATATTTTGAATGTCATATTACTAATTATATTCTTATAAATTATCTTAATATTTTTTACTTTAATTTAACTAATAATGATAATAATTGTGAATTATTTTAGAATAGGCTTAGATTTTATTATAACGGATTTCATAGATTAGTAATTGACACTTTTTTTACTATAATATGTTGGTATATATGGTTTGAAAGAAATCAAAAGGTTTTTAATAATATAAATGCTCCAACAAATAATTTAATATATATAATTGCTTTGTTTTGTTTTAGTTGGATTTCAAACCCTAGTTATAATAAAAATAATAATATTAGTTTCAATGAATACCTTTAAAAGGTGAATTCTTGTATTAATTTAGTTAAGAAGAATGTAGTATTTAAAAGTAGAAATAATAATAACACCTTAAATACCCTTTTAATTGATATATATATGCCAATGAATCTGACGCTATATTATATTCAGGAAATTAGTCAGATTTTAAAATGTTGTAATTTTGAATATAACATTCATCTCAAATAAAATCCGTCTTTCTTAGACACCCTTACTAAGGACACATTTAATACTTCGATATTATTAGGATATTAGCCTTGAATTAGAATTCCCGTTATTATAAAATGAACTGTCACAGCCAATTGCACAAAGCCATGTGGAAAGCACATTAAATGTGTTGCAGAGCCGTCAATCGGCAAGACTTGTATGATTTTTCGCGCCCGCAAGAGGATACAGACTTAGGGGCAAAATATTGCTTAATTTTCTCGTAAGAAGTTAGTAAGCCAGCTAAAGAGAGTCTGGCCCTATCAAAGCCAACCCAATTGATCTGCCACCGACATGCAAAGGCTGGCCCAATCCCATATTAGTCTTAAACCAACATTTCTACTCAGCAAGGCACTAAAATGAGGCCCGGTCGTCTCATTTCAAAGCAATCTTCACACTTAGACATGATCTAGACCAGGTCCCTCCTAGTCCAGCAAGGTCCGACTTAGTCCTGACGAGCTCTCCTATATCAAACTTCTTTCAGCAGCAGCTAAAAACCAACACAATTCGTCCAACATCACATCAGCTGATGGTCGGCTCCTATCCAAGCATGTCCTAACAGATAACACATTAGGCAAGAGTGGCCCAAGCATGGTCCATCTGTAGCATGGTTTCAATACAACCAACTCCAACCAGCATCGAGCCTTCCACTCGGCTACCTCGCGCCCAATCATTGACCTCCTTTCCCGCATGGTCCTTAGTCAGATTCCAAGTCTTTATTGTGTTGCCGACAGCCGATTATCCAGTTCAGCTATGTGAGCACTCAAGTGAATGATAAAACTGTCCATCTGAAACACCATAGTTTGGCGACTGAACTTTTATGGCTTACTATTAGGATTAAATGCGCATTTAATGTAAGCTCACACCTGGTATTGAGAAGCAATGAGTACATTCTCATCCGTCGTCCATCTTCAGACACACTTTACAACTGTCGAGCATTCGCCACTACAGTCAGATCAACGGTCAAGCACTTTTCCTGCCAGTTCTATAGCATGATCTCAATTGTCTACCATTCACTTCAGCTACTATAAATACCTCTTGAATTGCAACGTTAAATGGATTGGAACATTAAAGAATTCTGAATACTGCGTACAATTCAGCGCTTTTGATACCTCATAAGTTTGTAAGATTACATAGCTTTATTAGTCTTAAGTGCCATTTTTTTATTATTCTCTATAGTTGCAAGAGAAATATATAGCAAGAGAACTTCACAATAGACGTAGGCAGCTTTATTGAACCACTCTATATCTTGTGTTATTTATCCGTTAGTTGCGTATTTAACTCCTCATTTTTTTTCTTTATAAGCCTAGTGATTAACAAGTAACCTTTACTTTTTACAACACATGCATATCATTCCGAGGCTGGTTAGAAAACTAGTCAACGAATGCATTTTATTAAGTGACACAATGAAATGTATGATTAAGCATCATTACAGCGTGGAAATAAATTAATTTTGAATTTTTAAGAGAAAAATGATAATTATATCAATGTAACGGTTCATGTTATCGATATACCAGTCATCGGTACCCCCAACAAATCGGTAACTGCAATGTTATGCAGTTTTAGATTATCAGTGAAAACGGCACGATAGCGGTAATTGTAAAATGTTAATGGTAACCATTAGCATAAAGGCTCTGACGATAATATTCCTTCATCATCCCGATCACTCCATTTTCTATTGCTTTTTCATTTCATGAAACCGTGTTCCTAGGACTCGTGTTTGCTTCTTTTCATGCACCACAGTCAGGACCGGTCCAGAGAGAAGCTCACAATCGTGGTGGCAACATTTGAAAATAATTGAAACATTAATCACATACAAGATCAGAGATTGTTTGTTGGCACAGTTGCACGATTAGCATGCGTACCAATAACATAAAAGCCCAAATCTGACTTTGGTCCATAAGTTTGTTGTATGAAATTTTTCTTCACAATACTTACGTCAAATGTAATAATTGGACTTGGGCCGCGATTTAACAGGACCGGCACCGTCCATGATCAACAAATATCCAATTCAAGCATTGCACCACTCATTCATTCATGCCTTGTATGCGCACAAGCAAATTTGTTCTTACGGAATACTAGAAATAACTAAGGTAATGTTTGGTCTAAAAGCAAATTTTGAGTTTTCTATTTTCAAATATGTATGTCAAATATACAAAGTGTGAAGTGATAATAGAGACGACGGATGAGATGGATTGTTTTCTGTGCTTCTATCATTTTTCAAAACACGGAAAATAAAGTAAAGTTGTTTTCTGTTTTGTATGTTAATTTCGTTTTTTAAATTGATCGTTTTCGATAATATACATGCGTCTTACGTATTTTTGTATGGACAAAAATCCAAAACTAAAAAGTGCAATCAAACACAGCTTAAATCTTTTGTTAGCGGAAGATGTTAAATTTTAACCATTAGACATTTTCTACAAGCAACGGAGTAATGAGTGAAGAAATAAAAAATTAATTTATATATAGAGAAAAAAATATAATATAACTTACGATCTCCGTGTCTTTACTTATATCTGAGATAAGCTTCAAAACTAGAATCAACATCCAATTATCAACGTCAGCCTATGTTCAATGTAAATTATGGTGTTATCTTAAGTCTACGTCCATCCAACATAGGTGAATATTTTCAGTTATCCTTTTCAAATGAATTATATCATGTTTTTTAAGCAGAAATTAGAAACATATCTCTATTTTCTCAACCTATTTTCTACAGTTTTTTTTTTTTTGAATTTTTTTCTTTCCACTTTTTTCGTTTCAAAATTTAAAAATGACCACTACGACGTGTATTACGGCGGTTATAATTCATGAACATATACCGAGCATATGTTAAGATTGGTAAAATTACGCAGATGTAATTTATAAAATATATTGAAAACGATCTAAGGCCGATTTTTTATAAATGCCGAAATTTCCTTTTTTTTAACTTGCCACACAAATTTAACATATCAAAAATCTAGGTAGTGGTTGGTTTGTTGTTTTTAGTTTTGAATTTTCGTCCACACAAAAATGCACGTGACGCATGTATATTGTCGAAAACGACTAATTTAGAAAACGAAGTTAACATACAAAATAGAAAACATTTTTTTTTTATTTTCCGTGTTTTGATAAATAACACAAGCACGTAAAACAATTCATTCAACTGTCGTCCCTCTATTCCTTTCGTTCTCCCCTCCGTCTTTTTTTCATCCCTCTCGTCATCTCTCCATTCGTCTCATATTTGACATAAAACCGAAAATAAAAAATTCATTTTCAGACTAAACAGTACCTAATTTTTTTAAAACAACATTGTTGTTGTTTACTCAAACAATTAATTGTACGACCAAAGATAAGTAACAACAGATTACTAAGCATACGATTGGTAAAATATCAAGTGTAACTTAACTGACATTAACCAAAACAATGAATCCAAATTGGCGATTGAGATATCTTCACCGTCCCCACCGACTTATGAATGCTTTAGCTGTTTAATTAGTGGATCTACCATCTAATGCTTTTGCTTTTGACTCCTGTTATATATATATATATATATATATATATATATATATATATATATATATATAGCGCTCAATCATAACGCACAATAAAATCTGTATATTTTATTATTACCTTTTTTATGTTAATGCATGACGCAAAAGTTATACTGTTATTGAGAAAATTGCTCTTGGAAAGTTCTCTCCTTCAAACAAGAAACTTCTAGAATTTTTGATACCGTCCAGGAGAAATTTCCATCGTATTGTTTGATTTTTATTTTAACACCAATCAAAACATGAAAACAATATACAATATGTTGTTATTTGAAATTGTTTGAAGTTTGATTTTTGTTCCTCTGCTATACGGCTTCTTTTGCTATTTTTTTCACGTTAATAACTCAATACTCTAATTCTTTCCTTATTTCATGTTTACTTTTTAAACCAACTATCTTATGTATAATAAAACCTCAATTTTAATTTCTACATCAAAGTCTCTCTATTCCATTTAAGAGATATATTCTAGAATAATTGAAAATAATTGATATTAAATTATAAACCAATGTGACATTAAATTAGAAAAAAAAAGATACATTGCAATTTAAAACATAATCTAGCATACTATATAAAAAACAAGTACATGAACGGTGTAAATAAAAATTAAGGTCCCGTTTGATTTGTTATTTTTAGTTTTATGTTTTCGTTCGAAAAACGTGCACAAGACACATGCATTTTTGAAAAACAACCGATTTGGAAAATAACACTAACATATAAAATAGAAAACAAATATATTTTATTTTTCATGTTTTGAGAAATAACAAAAGAATGAAAAACAATCCATCCACTCCGCTTTACCTTCATCCATTTCATCGTCCCTCCATCCATTCATTCATCCCTCCATCATCGTTGTAATAGATTAAATTTTGAAATTTCTCTTCCGTTGTACTCGTATTTTGTTATGGATGTTTAAAATTGAAAATACAAAATATATAATGAAACCAAACAGACCCTAAAAGTCTTTGCATCAAGGGCGTTCTTGTTGATAAAGGATTGTCTGTTTTTAACGTCGTGTTTAATATGTGCTATCTCAATAGCCAATCAGCTGTAGTATCATCATTCGTAGCATTAAACATTTCTCTTTTATCTTTGCTTACAAGGATTATTAATACTTTCTGTGATTATCTTTGCTTGTAAGCATTAAGCATTAAATCTTATGGTATATATTATTCAGAAAGAAAAAGAAAATGTGGTTATTCGTTTTATACGTCAAAACTTTTCTTTATTTTTTTTATTTGGTCGTTTCCAACCTTATCAAACTAAACGGACTCTAAATCATTGGTTAAATGTATCCATAGATGAGAAAATAAAGTAAAAAAGATTAGCTTCATAGTGAAAAATATAACATAACTTGCGTCCATAGTGAGAAAAATATAACATAACTTGCTTCCTTCGTGCCTTACTTCAAAATTAACATAACCCTCTGATCATCTATCAATGGATGCTTTCGGATGCGGATAGTGACATATCCGCATCTGAAATCATTTTTGAATATCGGATATCTACATCCGTGGATACAGACGGATATCAGATAATTATCATATCCGCCAACGACCAATAATTCAAGAATTGTAAAAGAAACTTTTTAGTTTAATATGATATTTTTCAATCCCAATGGTTATAAAAGTGTTAAAAATTAACAAATACGATGATAATAAATAGTTTCGAACAGTTAATAAGCATTAACCGCATATAATACAAACTAATAACTTAATAAAATAATAAATGAATATTTTTCACTGTACTAAAATGCACATAATTTGAACTATAATTTTGACAAAAATCAGACGGATAATTTTCGAATGTGCATGTTTTCGTATCCGCATCTGCATCCGTTTTTCTAGATATCGAATATTTATCCGCTTTTCGGATGTGGATGCAAACGGATTTCAGATTTTTCGTTATCAATATTTTTAAATACCCTTTTCTTTCAAATGAGTTATAACAATTGATTGTAATTTGCCACGCGTATCTGTCTTAGCGGAAAAAAAAATTGTTTCTTTAAACAACAACATAAACAATTAATTGTACGCCAAAGATAACAGACAGCAAATATTAACCGTAACTTAAACCCAAATTAACCAAAATAATAAATCGAAATTGGTGATTGAGATATCTTCACCGTCCCTACCGACTTATGAGTGCTTTTAATTATTTAATTAGTGCATCTACCACCTAATGCTTATGCTTTTGACTCTTGTTTTCTTTAATGTATATACACATCAATATTGCTCAATCATAACGCACAACAAAATCTGTATATTTTATTATTATCTTTTTATTTTAATGCATGACGCGAAAGTTATATTGTTATTGAGAAAATTGCTTTTGGAAAGTTCTCTCCTCCAAACAAGAAACTTCTAGAATTTTTGACACCGTCCAAGAGAAATTTCCATCCTATGATTCTTATTTGAACACCAATTAAAACAAGAAAACAATATATAATTTGATTTTTTTTTCTATCGTGTGTCTCGTACTAACAATGTACGAACTTAAATCTCATCTGATTTGCGTCCATTTGAAACGATTATGGATAAAATAAGAGTACAGCCTTCAATCTAAAAAATATATTTTATATGTAAAAACCAAGATAAATGATATATAAGAGGAATCTTGATCCTTCTTTCCCCACACATATACACACAATAACACGAGTTGTTAAAATTTTCTTATACGAATTCTTTTGATGCTTTTTCCACATTATTAACTTAATATTCTATTCCTCTCCTTATTTTGTGTTTATTTTCTAAACCAACTATCTTATGTATAATAAAACCTATGAAAAGTTTGTTTAAATTTCTAAACCAAAGTCCATTCCATGTTAATTTTAGTTGTTATGTGTACTTATTTATACTAATTATACATAGAAGTTAACCTGCATCTTTCTAACAACTAGCACAAAGCATTTATATATACAAGATTTGTAGGTATGTGTAACGCTCGTGCATATATAAATTTTTTATAAAATTATTTAATGTAGAATTTCTACGTAGCTTTGATAAAAAATAAACCGAAAAATATAAAAAAAAATTATAATATTTTTGTTGAAAATAAGATTTTGAAGTTGTAATTTTATTTACGTTTCAAAATTTCAATTTAGAAATAAATGCTAATTTTTCTTCTCGGTAGGATTCGAATTTCCAAATTCCTATTTGCATGTAAGAATGCTTATGGAATTTCGTGGTCGGATCAAGAATTATGCTTATATCCCAACTATTCACAGAGGTACATGCGAACTTTGACTTTGAACGAATTTTGTTTACGGCCTTCCATATAGAGCAGATTGAGATACTTTTTCACAGGGACTAAAAAACATAAACAAGAAATAAAATTTAGGGAAAACAAATGGAGGGACCTACAGACAAAAAGTCAGGCATCGTATATCTAATATCTATGGCTCTAGATCATGAAAATGGGTCCCACGCAGATGAAATAAATTCCATGCATCAGAACGTGCCACGTTGTTCCGCACAAGATTTGATTTGAACTCACACTAATCCATTGCTTGCTTCTGATTGGTCCACGATCCTCTTGTATGCGTTCCACATATATTTCTTTTTCCCCTTTTTCGAACCTTTGTTTTCACCCACAAGCAATCCGTGTCTCGAGATTGGGTACAATTCTGAGTGCCGAATATACTTATTGTTACAGTCCACGATAAGCTTGTACAGGGGCAATGAGCAAAAGTTAAAGCATAGTCGCTTTCAAAATGTTAAAACAAAAAAAGAAATGAGTAGGCCGGTCAACGGTACGAGTTTTGATCCGAACTCGATTTGAATCCGTCCTATTAATGCGTGTAAGGGTTTTGCCTTAACTACTTAGTCGCGATCCGGTTACTATTAGGATCGGGTACGATTTTATCAAAACCCGATCCAGTTAAGACCTGATTCAATTATTAGTTTTGTTATTTGTTTACTATTTTGTTTATTTGCATGTAAATGTTTTTTATATGCTTTTGTTGAGAACATAGCCGCATCACCACTCAATTTGTATGTTAGCATTGTTTCTGTATAAATTTTATAAAAATTGCAAGTTTAAAGTATGATTTTAATATAAATATTATGAGTTAGATACATGAGTATTATCCAAGGGGCTTAAAAAGCCCAACGGGCCGACTCGTGTATTAGTTTTGAAATGCCCTGCAGGTTCGGATTGGGCTCGAGTTTTAATTATTGTAATCGGATTCAGATCCGGTTTTTAAGATTCCCGAACAGAACACGGGCTGTTAACAAGCCTAGTAATGAGTGTCTATGACAATAACTAACTTGTTTTAATGTTATAGGCTAAGGTGCAAAATGCAGATTAGAAGGTGGTTCTAATGACCTTATGTGATGGGTGCACCTGAATATGAAATTCTCATGGAAATTGATTAAAGAGAAACCAACCACCTTCCAAAAGTACTGTTACGAGGCGGCTAAATATATGAAACTTGAGGAGACCGCTTCAGAGGACAACGTAGTGGATCAACTCAAGTCGTAGAGTCACTTAGTGTTAATGTTACAACAAAGAGTGGTGGTAACAATTTCATGAGAAGGAAAAATGGCAACAATGATCAGGGTGAGACCAGCGGAAAGAAGGTCGAATGTAAAAGATGGAGGCATGGACCTAGGTTTGTTGTTTATACGAATCTAGATTATACCGTCGAAAATATTTACCTAGCCACGTAGGAAAAATTGAAGTATAAGCGGTTGTCATCCAAAAAGGAAACATGGAATGACCTGAATTTTGTGAAATATTGTTGTTTTCATGAATTACATAAACATAAAACTAACGAATGTCACCACTTACGCTACCTCATTGAGGAGTATATTAGGGAGATGAAGCTGTTGAGATATGTTAAGGACTCAAACAGGGCCTCAATCCTTGTGCGTCAACTTGGATGCAATCGCCATATGGTGACAATGGGGAAAGTACTATATGACTGTGGGAAACAGAAGGATCGTGTGGTTAGTACGATAACCGAGGGACGACACTTGACTGAAAAAAATTGGATCGATATGGAAAAATATTTCAAACCTTTAAAGAATGGCGAGGAATTTGTGTATGTTGTGGATGAAGTATGAGAAGACTTCCTACGCGATGATACTACGATTATGTTGTGTGAAAGGGATTTACACGGAAAGCGGTATCCCTCCACTAATCAAATGGTAATCTTAGCTGTGCCTGACTAGCGAAAGTACACCGTATGCTCGTGGATAGCAAAGCTCTTTTAATATCCCATTCAAAAATATTTTTATGGGATGTGACTACAATGAAGAATTTTACCCATGCAATAAACCGTTTCATGGTTTCACTGGAGAAGGGAAAATGCCCCTAGAATGGTTTGATTTGTTTGTTGAGCTAGGAAATCGTCCCAGATTAACCGTTAGAAAACAAACCTTTGTTTTTTTATGGATGGTTTCTCCGTTTATAATGCCTTCTTGGGATGATATGTACTTTTTGATTTCAAGGCAATATTAGCCCTACGATGCTTAAAGATAAAATTCCATCCACAAATAGAATATCAATTGTCGATGGCGATCACGATGCAGCAAGCAAATGTTATGTAGCTGAGCATTGAAAGAACAAACAAAGAAAAAGGAAAAACAGACGAAGATGGCTCTCTACATTAAAAACTCGGACATATAACAATTACTAAAAGGGACCCCGCTCGGATCCATGAGAGATCCACATAATGAATTAGACTCGAAGGATGGAAAGGAGAGGGAACAACTGGGACGGCGAAGGCCATGGAGGCCATGGCAATTGATATGAAAAATATAACCAAGGTAATGCAGCTCGGATCCTATCTTATGAGAAATATAAAGGCGCAAGTAATGGGATTCTCGAAGGACAACTTGATGTGTTTGCATGACCTCATGTCGATATGTAAGGGATTTCCCCGTAGGATGTCATGCATTGAGCATCGACCCAAGAGTGCCCTATGTTAAGCAAAAGAGAGGAGTATGGACCCGATCGATCAGTGACCCTATACAAGAAAGTGAACATTTCTAGCCAACATCTTTCTATAGGAGTCTCCATACCCTTAATGAATAACTAATCTAGTCATGGTCAAGAAGCCAAATGGAAAATAGAGTACTTGCATTAACTTTTCGAATCTAAATGATGCTCGCTCTAGCATTGTTCCTACTTTCAAGAATTGACCAACTTGTGCATGGAACAACGTGGCACGAGATACTCTCATTTATGGACACTTATTCTGGCTACAACCAAATAGCAACGTATATGCAGGCCAGGATCACACTAGTTTCGTTACAGATCTGGTATTGTATTTGTTATAGGGTGATGTCATTCGGCTTGACGAATGCTGTAACAACCCGTATTTTTAAAATTAACATTAACAATAAAAATTTATTTAATTAAATTGGAATTTGATGGTTTATTTGATAACTGGTCTGGTAATTATATTTTATAAAGGATTTAAATTGCAAAATTTTGATATTTAAATTTAGACAAGTTATAAATGTAGAAAATAATATATATATTTTTTAAAAAGTATACATATTTCCTTTCAATCAAATTTAAGCCCAAAGCCCAAAAATCATTTAAACAAAAAACCAGAGTTTTAGATATTTTGTTTTCCACTTTCTTTCATTCGTTCATTTCCTGGAGACATGAGGAACAATCATTTTCTTTTGGATACTCAAATTTTTATGAGTAGCCAAGGGATTCAGGTTGGCTTTAACGAATTTTGGAGGAGACTTGGAGCAGGAGGCTTCAGCGTATATAGATATTGAGGTTCCGCTGTGTTAGTAGCTATGTGTAGGCCTGTCAATGAATACCCGAAATATCCGAAAGTCCGCATCCGTATCCGAAAACATGAAAAATATCTGATATCCGAAAAGCGGATGCGGATATCCGATATCCGAAACATATTTCGGATACGGATACGGATATGGTTGTATCCGTATCCGATAAATATCCGTCCGGTTTGAAATTAAATATTTATATATTAATATGTTATTTTATATCCATAAATTTAATACAAATACACTAATATTAGAAACAAAATCATTTTACCAAAATACAACTCTATTATCACTTGGCTAGTTTACAAAAATATAAGCCCAAATGTCCAATAATTATTCATTTATTCTCACGCACACTAGTGACACCACACAGTACAGACAACATCGACTTCCCCATAATTCCATTCCACAACCGTTCGAACTTCAAGTTCAAACCCTAGATCAAAGTTCAAACTTCAAAATAGGAAGAAAAAAAACCCTAGATCCGTTTGACCGCCGCATCTTCCACCGCACTCCGATAGACCGCCGCATCTCAGTTTCAGTATGCCTTGGTCCACATGCCTAATATTAACGAGCGGGTTGATCGTCGCTCTGATAAACTTTGTTTTCTTCTTTGCTTCGTTCTTTTTATTTTTCATTTCAAATTAACATCGTTTAAAAAATAAAGGATTTAATTTGATGTAATTTATGTATTACAAGGTTTTTTCATCTTTTTTTTAGTCAAAAAAATGAAATATGCATTATATTGATTAATTTTCGGATATTTTCGGATACATTTTGAGGTTCGGATACGGATATTTTCGGATATCCAAAAATATATGTATTCGCTAAGCCGAATACAGATATTTTCAGATATCCGAAAATATTGGCGGATACGGATACAGATAATATTCAACGGGTATTCGCGGATATCAGATACGGATTCAGATACGGATTTTCATTTTCGGATACGGATACAGCACTATCCGTATCTGATTGCATCCGTTTACAGGCCTAGGCCTAGCTATGTGTTGTATTTTGAGTTGTATGATAGTCAAATGTGATGTATAAGCTGTGCAACTCTGATAGATGATGTCTATTATGTAATAACTTATGTGATGTAATATAATTTATTCGTTCCGCTGTGAGATACCTGATATTGTTTAGTTCTTTCTTTCCTATCTTTTCTCTTTTCTATCCCTTTCTTTCTTAATGATGATGCGTCTTTCTGTGGAATGAAAGGCGGGTCGTCACAGCTGGTATCTGCTAATACCATGATCACTAAAAATAATCTCTTCTTTAAAAATCAAGCAAATTTCATATATATATATATATATATATATATAAACAACCCAAAATTTGATTTGGGTCTCTCGATTTCGTCCATCATGGTCGTTCAAAGGCGATCTAGTGTTCGTGATTAGGAGGCATGCGAGGGTTTCAAGTGAGCGTCGAGATGCCGACGACGTGGTTTGGTGTTGTTGATATGGGTGTCGAAGCTTGGAGTGCTGACGTCGTTCCATGGTGCCTATCGTGAACATGTAGTCGAAGTTTGATGGCATTATCTGTTGGCAACAATAGTGAGTTTGTGTTCTTCGTTCAGTGAGTTTTTACAACTCACAACTATATCTAATTCGATTGATTCTTGCTAGAATAATTTGGATAATTTTTGTTAGAATATATAATTGGCTGTTAGTATTCATTTAATCATCCAATTATGCTTGTTATTGTCTGGTAAATTGTTAAGGTTATTAATTGATCTATTTGTATGATATGGAATATTAATTGATTTGGTTGGTTGAAAATTGATTAGAATTATGATTTCAAATTGTTTGAAAGAAAATATAAGGTATTACTATTATGTAAATTGTCTTAGGAAAAATATAAATATTTTTTAAGAAACTCTTTATAAGAGTTATTAAGTGAAAGTTGATATTTTAATATAAGGATTTTCTTATACGGAATATTTAAATGTAATTGTAATATTTTTAATAGATTTAGATTATTGTTAAATTCGCAATGCGAAATTTATTTATGATTATAAATAAGAACAAAATATATTTTAATGTTTATATATATATATATATCACTATGAAATAATAATCGATTACAAAAGCATAGTAATGCTCTTTTATATATGTGTGTGTGTGTATTCTTGGTTTAGAAATTGATTTTTAATAATTTATTATGAATAATTCTATGAATATTTGTTTTAGTTGTTTAAAAGAAATATGTTAATGAACTTTGGTATTATTTCAGTTGAATTAAAAATTGAGATTTTAGTATGATTACCATATCTTTTGATTTCTTATATTATATTCAGATTTTTGATATTAAGAGTGATTCACCATTGAGTTCAATTTGGTTGATGATTTTAATATGATAAGGTGGTGACATCCTTTTTGTTTGATTATTTGATGTTTATTCTATGTAACGAAAAATCATAATAAATGGATTAGTGATACCATCTGGTATGAGACTTTTGGTAAACTTTTCCGGTTAGTCTTTGGACTCGTTATATAGAATATGGAAGGAGCAAGTGTGATATATGAGCACTGAATAAATGGACTAGTAACATGAGATGGTATGGAATGTCGTTGTGTTATTTATTCAGTTATTCTTTGCTTGTGGATGACACTCATACGGGGGTATGTAGTGTGTGGGTGACTCGTTACATGAGTACGTATGGAGGCTACTGGTTAGCCATATAGCTTGTGTACATTATATGTATATCCACCTTTGTCCAACCCCATTTATGTTTCGGGAGTGAAGTAGATTGGCCAGTATCCACCTCAGCAGCCTAATCGTGGGGTCACGTCCCAGATCCGTGACACCGTTATTTTTTTTATAGTGTTTGATGTGCATCACGAGATTAGTAGTTGGTTGCCCCTTATGTCGCATAGGCCAGCAATCAATTACCATATAGGGGCACATGTCGGTAGTTGTGGTCGAAGAGCTTATGCATTGTCGAGCCTATAGTGGATCGTTATAACGATATCGAGAGGGGAGAGGTAATGGTAACTGATGATTGTAGGAGTCGTGTCATATGGACCATTTGTGGCTCCTGGAGCAAGCAGATGTGTTGTCAGTCTCCATCTGGTTCTGATATATGTGGATGTATGAGTATGTATGCAGGTAATAGATAAACATATATTATGTATAGATGAGATTATACCTAAGACTGTGTCCATGGTATGATCAACCTCATATCCATCTCAAGCAGATGACCTATTATTATTGATTTGCTATTTGTATCTCTTAGGGCCGTTCAGTCAAGATTTTCACCCCCTTCCAGGATTGTGTGTTGAGATATATGATTTTGTTCGAGCTGGCTCAAATATTGCATATTGATTTTATTGATTTGATAATAATATTTATAATATGAGATTGAGAGAGAGTGGGCATTGCCTCGTCGTTGCTTGACGTTGCTTGAGGATATCTCATTATTGATGGTTCCAAGATTTGATGATGAATTCTAAATATGTATGATTCACTCATTCGATATTGATTTAGTGATTTTGCTTTGATGTGTTTTATAATATGGATGATGACATCTTTATGTATGATTTTTTGATATTTGATGTATACAATCTATTTGAGAAAGTCTGTCATATTTTAACTGGATATATTTACCTATTTGTTAATATTATTATATGAGAGAGGTATGTCGATTATTGATTTACATATTTGTTGATATTATAAATATTATATATTATTTATCCTTGATTTAGATATTGTCTGACCCGTTTATTATTTTATATAGTACTCGGGTCAGTTTGGGACATTTTAGGTACAGGGACGACTTGACCAGCGTTTATTTTAGTGGGCTTAGAGGAGATATATTAGGATGTTGTATAATATTCAAAAAAACATTTATTCACCGTATGTATATTTTATTGACATTGAGTTGTAGTGTATTCTTATAACATTATTGTGTCTTATGTATTATATAATATCCCAGCGACTGGCTTTGTGTTCTTTGCTATTATTGTATATTATGTCATGTTCTGTCTTGGACGCACACGTGTTTATTGTTTCGTACTGATACTAAATACGTACAAGAGAGATATTTACTTGATGTTTTAATACGTACCATTGTTAGTCAAATGTGTGTACTCCATATAGCCTTATTCTTTGTACTATACGACAGTATTACTTTGTAATACTCTTGGATAATAAGGGTCTTGAGGTGGGGTGTTGCAAAATGGTATCCACTACAAGAATAATAGTATATAGTGACAACACACTTCCGACGCCCGCCGATGGAAATTTCTGACGGCTAGCGACGGCCTGTGATCTTCGTGTCATTTTTGTAATTAAAATACAATAATTGTTACACGCCGTCGAAAACCGACGCAAATACAGCCATAAGCAGCCATCGACAGTCGTTGGAAATAAACGTGTTTACAGGCCAGATTGGCTGAGAGCTGCTTCATTGTCTCCCTTTCACCCAAATCGATAAAAATCCCCAACTCCCCCACCTTTTCCCCACGACAGCCACCCCCCCACGTCTTCCGGAGCATCTCCAACATCATCAATTATCACTCCCAACAACTCTAGCCTCTCCATCCATCTCCAAATCGGGTTTTTCCTAAACCCTAATTGATTTTGATTTGTTAATTTAGGATTAAATTGTAATTCTAGTTGTTTATAATAGCTGATTGATTGTTTATTTACATTAATTAATTAGTAATTTGATTAGTTTATTTACATAAACCCTAAGCCCTAATTAGTAATTTCCTAAATCCTAATTCCTAATTAATAATTTGATTAATCTATTTACATTAACCAATTAGTGTATATATAAGTTGATTATTTAGTGTATATGCGTATTTGAGCTAGCATTTGGTTAGTTAGGATTGATGTGAATGATTGTGTTTTTGGTTTATAAAATTCCCAAAACGATAACTAAAATATATTAATCATAGTTAAACCCTTAATCGTTTATATAAAATCAAGTTTGGTACAATATTGTGTGGCATGATATAAACTAGTGTATACTATAGTTTAATATTATTTTAAATAAAATATAATACTATATATGTAATTCGTTAAATTCGAAGACATGAATAATATATATTTTCGAAATAGTAAAAATCATATAATATAGTATATATTAATAAAACGGTAAAATGCAAATAAACTATTGTACAAATGCTAATATATGTTATATAATTAACTAATCGTGCATAATATTGATATATAATGCTAATACTGATAATCTAGAAGCTAATTAGACGTGCATAATGTGTTTTATTTTTTATAAATCCCTTAGAGAGTTTTTAACCCCGTTTGACAAATATTGTATATGATCATAATATGAATATTCGTTTTTATTACAAAACGAACATTCATATTCATCTGATATAATATTTGTTGGATTTGTCCTTGTATCGGACAAGTTACAAACACTATAAAGTAATTACATTTCGTAAATCGTTTCATTTTAAAGGGTTCACAAAATTTCGACAGCACTTCCTTTTTGTTCCTTGTGTACATGCATTTGTGTGCGATACAGGGAACATGGGAGAAGTGTTGCCGAAATTTTGTGAAATCGTTTAAAATGAATTGATTTATGAAATATAATTACTACTGTGTTTGTAATGGGAAGTAGGATGACCGAAGAGGCTATGCATTGTCGAGCCTATGGTGGATCATTGTCATGATACCGAGAGGGGAGAGGTAATGGTAACCGACGATTGTACTAGTCGTGTCATATGGACCAGATGTGGCTCCTAGAGCAAACAGATGTACTATCAGTCTCCTATACGGTTCCTGTATATGTGAATGCATGTGTATGTATGCAGGTAGTAGATAGAAATATATTATGTATAGATGAGATTATACCTGAGACTGTGTCCAGAGTATGATCAACCCTGTATTCTTCTCAAGCAGATGGTCTGTTATTATTGATTTGCTATTTATATCTCTTAGGGTCGTTCAGTTGAGAGTTTCATCTCTTTAAGGACTGTGGGTCGAGATATATGATTTTGTTCGAGCTGGCTTAAATCTTACTTATTGATTTTCTTCATTTGATAATGATATTTACACTACTAGGAAAGGCTAAAATACCGACAGCACATAGCGACGGTTCATTTTCGACAGCTTCCGACGAGCCGTCGAAAGCCGTCGGAAATTCGCGATATACAGGCTTTAGCCGAGCCTCTTCTTTCCCATTCCGCAACACGAAAATCTTAATAAAAAACCCCCCAAATCCCCAATTCAAGCTTCCAATCACCAATTTCAAGCTTCTGGATCCTCCACAGCTGCCTAATCACACTCTATTGCTTTGAATCTCAGGTATAATCTCTTATTTTCGCGAAAAATCTAATTTTTACCCTAAATCTAGATTTGCATAAGTTGATGAATTAGGGCTAATTAGTGATTGCAATTGTTTCAAATAGCGTAATAATGGTTTATAGCATCCTATGGTATACCTATTTCATATGTTTTCATGAAATTTTAAAGAGTATGTATAATTTGCGATTGTGTGTGTATGTGTAAACCATTGTATAACGTTGTTTCTACCATTGTATTGTGTTAATTGGAATAAAATATGAGTTGTATAACATCTTGACTTGTATAACAATAATGAATGCACGAGTCTAAAAAAATTTGACTGTATTGGAAAATGATAACAATATTAAAGCAGCATTTTTCAATAAAATACGCGGAACAAATGTGGTAAATTAATAATTTTTCGAAATGTATAAAATTAGTAAATATTCTTTTTTATAAATTACTTTTTTTACGTCCCTTAGAGAGTTTTTGGCCCCGTCCGACGGGTGTTGTACATGATCATTATATAAATAGTCGGTTTTGTGACCAAACGGTCATTTATATTCATCTAGTACAATACTTATTAGATTTGTCCTTGTATTGGACAAGTTACAAACATAGTAAACAATTACATTTCACATATCATTTCGTTTCAAACGGTTCACAAAATTTCGCTGTCACTTTTCTTTTTTGTTCATGCGTACACACATTTGTGTACAATGCAGGAAACAAAAGGGAAGTGCTGCTGAAATTTTGTTGAATTGTTTAAAACCAAATAATGTACGAAATGTAAGTGTTTACTATGTTTGTAATGGTAAGTAGGATGACTGACCAGGAAAAAAGATAACCATAAACCAACATTTCTATATTGTATTCTTAAGTGGGGTAAAATCGATGCGTATAAGTTTTTGTATCGATACATTAAAAAATAAAATGTGAATTCGTAATATGACCAATATTTATTTTTGAATTTGTGACATATTTTTTCAAATAGGAAAAATGATCGATTATTTTGTTGACCAGAGGAGATGGATGTATCAAAGAAAGGGATTGAGAGGCTCAATCAAAGAAGATTTTTATAATGGTATAAACGTATTTATTGAATTTGCTTTAAGTAATAACGGAAACAATGTAGAAATTCATTGTCCATGTAGTAGGTGTAAATATTTGAAGTATTTGTTACCCGATATTGTGAAAATCCATTTGTGCAAAAACAGTTTTGTGCCGAAGTATTATGTTTGGGATCGTCATGGAGAAGTTGTAGCAAATACTTCTATAGAGTCTGAATTAGACATTGCTGGTAGTGAAATTGTTATGACGAACCGTATAAAAAAAATGGTTGAAGATGCAGCACGATCAATGTTCCCTACGGTTGAAGTTGACGTCGATGTTGAAAATTTTGAAGAAGCAAAAAAAATTATGATTTACTGAATGCTGCTAAGAAACCTTTTTGAGATAGTTGTAAAAGCGGCACCCAACTATCAGTAACCGCAGAATACATTGCGATGAAGTCAAAATACAACATCACTTAAGCCAGATTTACAGCCGTTGTACAAGCTGCAAAAGGACATATGCCGCTCAATAATTTAATATGCGAAAATCACTATGAAGTTAAAAAACTTATGTTGGTTTTTGGTTTAGCTTATCAGAAAATAGATACATGTTTAAATGGCTGTATATTGTTTTGAAAAGAGGACATCACTCTTAGGAAGTGTAGAATATGCAACGATGAAAGATACAAACCAAGAAAAAAGAAGGAAATGAAGTTCCATACAAACGTATGCATTATCTGCCCATCACTCCTAGGCTTCAAAGATTATACACATCTTTTGTAACTGCATCTCATATGAGATGACATGGTGTAAGAACAGAGGAAGATGGTACGTTGACACATCCAACCAATGGACAAACATGAAAGCGTTTCGACAAAACTTATCCCAATTTTACAACGAAGAGTCGTAATGTTAGACTTGGATTATGTACGGATGGTTTTTCACCATTTTCTCAATTTGGTGCTAAATATTCATCTTGGTCCATTATCGTCATACATAATTTACATCCGTGGATGTGTATGAAAACACAATATATGTTTCTTATTGTTGTCGTTCCTGGCCCCGACGATCCGACATAAGGAATCGATATTTATTTACAACCATTGATTGAGGAGTTAAAAACACTGTGGAACGAAGGAGTAGAAACATGCGACGTTTCAAAGAAAAAAAAATTCATATGTTTGCTTCTTTGTTGTGGACTATAAGTGATTTTCCTGCCTATGTAATGCTTTAAGGATGGAGTACATCTAGTCGTCTAGCATGTCCATATTGTTAGTTGGTGAAGGATTGATGTATATATTGTACAATTAGATGTATGTAAATTATGATAGCAAAGTTTGGTTTGATTTTATATGAATTATGCTTGATTTATTTCTTTATGATATTTGATTATGTTTGTATTCTTTGATTTGATATTGAATATCTGAGTTGGATATATGCTTATTGGGTGGAATATATTGTGTTTATGGATTGTGGATGGAAGGCGAAAATGCAGCAGAAATACATAAAAACAGTAGCAAAATTTCCGACGGCCTGCAGGGCAAAAAATTCCAACGGCTTCCAACGGGAAAATTCCGATGGCTACCCACGGATTTCGGCATACACCGTAATCGTCCACGTGTCTTCCGACGGTAGTCGGAAGCCGTCGGACGGCCGTCTGCAGCCGTCGGACAATCAATGATGGGATGTGTCGGGAGCCATCGAAAATTCTGTCCACGATAGATTTTTTGCAGCAGAATTTTTCGACGGCTGCCGACGATTCTGAGCCGTCGGAAATTGATCCGATTCTTGTAGTGTTATAATACGAGATTGAGAGAGACTGTGGGAATTGCCTCGTCATTGCCTGACGTTGCTTCAGGCTTATTATTGATGGCTCCTAGATTTAATGATGAATTTTAGATATGTATGATTCACCCATTCAATATTGATTTAGTGCTTTTACTTTGATGTGTGTTATTATATGGGTGATGACATCTTTATGTATGATTTTGTGATATTTGATGTATACAATCTATTTGAGACAGTCTGTCATATTTTAACCGGATATATTTACCTATTTATTTATATTATTATACGAGAGAGGTATGTCGATTCTTGATTTACATATTTGTTGATATTATAAATATTATATATTATTTACCCTTGATTTAGATATAATATGAATTGTTTGTTATTTTATATAATATTCGGATCAATCCGAGACATTTCAGGTACAATGGCGACTTGATCAGCATTTGTTTAGTGGCCTTAGATGATATATATATATATATTAAGATGTAGTACAATATTCAAAAGAAATTGATTCATGATATATATATATATATATATTATTGACATTGCGTTGTACTGTATTCTTATAACATTATTGTTTCTTATGTATTATCTATTATCGTTGCAACTGGTTATGTGTTCTCTGCTATTTGTATATATTATGTCTTGTTCTGTCATGTAGGCACACGTGTTTAATGTTTCATACCGATACTGCGTACGTATAGAAGAGATATTTACTTGATGTTTTAATATGTCCCGTGTTAGTCCAAGAAAATATTCACGTGTGTAACTCATATAGCCTTATTCTCCATATTATCTAATACTCTTGAATAATATGGGTTTTGAGGTGGGGTGTTACAAATGCTGGAGTCATGTACCAGTGGTTGATCAATAAGACCATTAAAGAACTTGAGGCAAACTATGGAAATATACATAGACGGTATGCTCATGAATCTAGGAAATTAAAGGACTAGACTGCCCATCTAGATATTTCAACATTGTTTATAGTTGAATTTAAGTGTTAAAAATAATGGATCGCCACAATGCATATATAAAATAATAAAAATTCTTGAATAGACGGATTTATCATGTACGAATCAGTTAATAGGGCAAAGTTGGAAAAATATTTGAACTAGAGACACCGCCTTCAGTCCAAAAGACAAATGTTAACAAAACGATATGTTAATTTAGCATTATTTGTTTAGATGTTAAATTAAATTAGCACTATTTTAGAATCTTAACATAGTGTAAGTTGGCTAAAAATCAAAGGGAAATTATTAACATGGGGACAGCATATATTTATACTTGATATCTTAACATCGGATATATTTAATACTATTTTTGTACAATAGGAATATTTATAAACGTGGGTTTAATGAAGGGTCAGCGGCCACCAGGAGCATTACGAAAAACTAGTGGCGCTACCTTCCAATATTCATTGGGTGCCAGTAGATATTCAAGTGGCACAACATTCCAATATTCATGAACATGGTTGCTTTAGGCACGATTAGTATTTGCTAGCCATGAAGCATCCTACTGACATTGACCATACACCGTAACATGATGGTGCCATTAGGAAAACGATACTGGCTCATGTTTGACGTAAATAGCATATCATCTTACAACGTTTAATAATTCTTGTTATATTTTCATTTTTTTATTATATACAGGACAAGGAGATCAAAGGTGTAGTTGATCTTTGCCGGATGTGTGTGTATAAGTATGAGCAAATTTCGGTTAAAACAAAAAAAACAGCCGAACTAGTTTATTTCGGTCGGTTTGTTTTGATTTTGAAACAATATTAGTTTACAATGGATCTGTAAAATAATTTAGTTTGGTTATCGGTTTAATCAAATTAATCAAAATTTTATTATATAGTTAAAACTACTAAAGTTTTAATGATTTGTAGATCAGTTTAGTTGTTAAAATAAACTTTATTTATCATATGCTTGTCCAAATTATTATTACAAAGCAAAAAAAATGCTAAACAAAAATTCTTTAATCATATATTTATGTTTTATTTTAAAGCATAATGAATATTCCAAATATAAAATATATAATGTTTTTAGATCAGTTAAATCAGATAACCAACCGACCAACCGAACGTAATTTGGTTGGTTTGGTTTGGTTTTCGTTTTTATTGGTTTTAGTTCGGTCTAACAATTTTTATCATCAGACCAACCAAACACCCACCTCTATGTATAAGCTATGATCAATAGCCATCTTTATTTAGTATCATTTTTAAACCCCGGTATCAATAACAATTTTATATTTAAATATTTAGTTCATACTACACGACACGAGGGAGAAAGAATAAATATTTAAATTGAAACTCCTTTGTGATATCGTAGGTTACGGAATGGTGCTAACCAATAACTAATAATTTAACAATTTAACAGATGAATTTTGTTCCAAGTAAACTTTCATTTTTAGGCAACAAGACATCATTCATTCACGTAAGAGAAAATAAAAGGTTGGGTCTATGGTCTTGAGCTTACGTTATTAGACCTACTTACATACATCACTATCAATTGTAGGTTCCGCGTAATTTAAATATAAGATCATTATCATAGAAATGTCACAAGAATTTTTGGTTTCGTCCTAAAATTAATAAGATTATGCTATTTCCAACAAGTTCTACGTGTCTAATATAGAAATGTAACTACCAGATCCAAGAAAATATTACTTAAAACGGGAATAATGATAAATTAAAATAAAATGAAACAAAAATAAGATAAATATACTCATATTACAAATGCAAAAAAGGGAACAAATTTACCATGCCAACCAATTTAATAAATAATTCATAAATTGCATATGTGAAATAATGAACAAATTACCATGGCAATATGATTCAAACAAGAGAACAACCAATTTAATTATCATCCAAGTTTAATCACCTAAGTGATAGAAAAACAAGGATATACAGTTTCAACCAACAACTTGGATTTAGCTTTGAGAGAAATTTGGCATACATGCTCTTTTCTAAAAATACCCTTTAAAGCACCCTTCAATTATAAATTCGTATTTATTCCGTTGTCTTAATATAAACCAACTTTTGATCCTAAATTTAAACCTCCACGATTATCAACAGCTGTTCGACCACCACCAGTCAATTTCACTAAAGTGTTGTTCGAATTAGAGTTTAGATGTAGAAGCTGTAGTTTGTTATTTGTTAAGTACTACTCTTGGTTACCATGAAGAACTGCAACATAAATTCAAAATATGAAATACTCGACCTTTCCATATTATCTGTAACGTTGATATGATTTCATTATTCAAAGCCCCGTCCGATCCGAGATAGTATAAAGAAGTTATTGCGATTTGAACAACAAAATAACAACTTTTACTAAGTCGTTCAAGTACAAATTTTCAAAATCCAAATCGTCATGGGTAAATTTTCACATGACTTCCCAATAAATCTAGAGACAAATGAATCATTGAAACACCACCACTACAACAAAATAACCTTATTTTAACTTTTCGTTCACAACTTTCGCACGATGAAAGTTGTAATTGAAGAAATTGGATCAGTCGAAAGTGGGTGAAATGGATGCACTAAAAAAAAAATTCTATATTGGATCTGTTCGGCTTGTTAAAGGGTTATTAAATTCAATTTAATATTGTTTTAAAAGAAATCTCATTTTATTTAAATTGTTCAGAAAGAAATTTCATAAATTTGATATTTATATAAGTTAGATTATATCAAATATAGTGTTATAGGTATATGTGTAATAGTTAATTGCTTTGAATTATTATTTTGGCAACTGAAGGGTCAAGTTGTTAATAATGTAAATTATTCAATAGGTCATAAATGTAACGAACATGCAACTAATTAGAAGTTTCACTTGACACTTTTATAAACAATTAATCATATTTTACAAAATTTGTTAAATTTTATTTAGTATAAATTAAATTATTTTTAATTTATAAGTGTATCAAATTTATAAACAATTCTAAATCTAATTTTAACTATTGTTTTGACTATTTTAAATATTGTTTTGAGTTCTTGAATTAACAATTTTAAATCTAATATTAACATAAGAAGATTTAAAATTAAATCTATGATTTTACACAAATTGTGAACTTAAAATTAAAATAACAAACACACACACACATATAAATATATACAAACAATGTTTTAAATTTAAAAACAACATACACGTATAAACTTTATGACTTTATGTGTATGTTTAAAATATAAAGTTAACAAATAAAAAGTTAGCCTTAACTTGTGAAAGATTTAAAGTAGATTTATAATTTTGCAGAAAGGTTCACTTATGAAAGTTTGAATCCAGACATCTTTAAAATTATATCAACAATATTCAAATGAATTTATGAACATAGTCAACAAACATATAAAACATGAAATCATTTTTCAAAATGAGTTCAACTATCCAACACATGTAGCTTATTTAGGTTTATATAAAAGAAATGCTACAAATTATGTCGATAAATTAATGTCAGTTTCTAAATAAAAATTGGTCTCTTCGTTTGATCATTAATATCCAAATCAAAAGCAAAATTAAATCGGACAACCAAGACATATATAGGGACATATAAGTTGTACTAACATCAATGAGTTATTTAATAAAATAAAATAAGAATATTACCTTAAGATGAAGCCGAAAACTGCACCTTGAATGAAGAATAAAACTCCTAGATTTGAATGAATCATCTTTAGAATTTGCAACGATTTGAATCACCACCTTTGTGTTTATTTAATTTTATTTGATTTGATTTTGTTTTGAAAAGTTTTATGGCTCGTAAGCTATAAACATTCCGCCTTGGGGCTGGGGGTTAGGGGGTGTAGGAGGGGGGGGGAGGGAGAGACGAGAACAGAAGAAATGAATTGTCAAGAGAATCAATGAATGAATGAATGAAAATTTGTTTTAAAGGAAACATTGAAACTTCTTAAATTCTCTCCTTTGGAATCTTCATATTTAATTTCTCATTAAATCTCATCAAATCATCTTCCCTTCTTCATGCATGGTCGGCCACAAAGAGGCAATATGTATCTTAAGAAATTTCCAAACCCACTTAGCAATTAATCTAATTTGAATTCAATTCAAATATTCTATCGATATCATATATCAATAAATGCATATATAACTTTTATATGTGCACTTAATTAAATACTAATTGTATTCAAACAAATAAAATAAAATTTAATAATTAATATTTCATAAATATTAATAGATTTAATTAATTCACAGTGATTATAAATAAATTAAATCATGCGGTTTTTCGAAGATTAACCATTACGGTTGTGCAACTCAAAGTTGTAAATTCAGTCAGCGATTAATATCGAACAATTTGAATATTTATGTTCATACATCACCTTAACTAGCATTGTGATATGTTGACTGAATTTATCGCTTATACATTTTTCGATGAAATCCAATTTTCTATTATAAGCGGCACCTATTAACAAAGATTAGCTACAACAATCCTTTTCATCAAAATTATATTACATTAGAACTTATGGAATTTGGTTTTGCTCAAAAGTCCAATATGGTCCACATTCAACTTGATTAGTCCAAACACAAAATCCTTGGTTTAATAATAGCAATTATTATTAACAGCACTACTTTGGTCAGTAACTTTGACATTGGGTGGGTCAACTACAGCTGACTATGTATAACTAATGTGACGAATTCTCTATTGAGTAGTGTTTCACCTCCACTACTTCAATTCAAACCTAACTAATATTGTTCGGTGGACGCCATGCTACAATTTGACTACAATCAAAGTGGAGTGTCCACATTAAAGTTCAACAGTATTCTCAAGTTGCGAGAACTATGTAATATCATCACTTTAAGATTCTCTCTTTGACATTAGTTATATTAAGGAATAGAAAACCCTTGAATGGGTCATTCCATAGTTATCCAATAAATATCAGTATGTAATCCCTTGGTACCCTTGGCGGTTATGAGTAATACTCCGTCCAAAATTTGAAGAGCGTAACGTACTCTAGTCTCGATAGATGAGTGATATTCTTTCTTAAAACTTCTTGACTATAAATATTTAAAATAATATGTCATACTGCTCCTGGCATCCGCTGACCCTTCATTAAAACCATGTTTATAAAAATACCTATTGTACAAAAAAGTATTAAATATATTTGATGTTAAGATATCAAGTAGAAAAATGTTGTCCCCAATGTTAATAATTTTCCTTTGATATTTAGCCAACCTACACTACGATAGGATTCTAATATTCGTATATATTGAGTTATTTCAATTTTTGTTAGAAAGATTCTGCTTTTGACATTATAAACATAAAAATATTGTAATTTTATAAGTAAATGCTAAAATTCATCCATTCAAGAAAATTTATTATTTTATATACTCCTTATATATTATAAAAAAATTGATTTTTTTTCATTTTTTCATTATAATTTTCAAATGCTCTAAAAAAATTCGATTATATTCCAATGGTCTTGAGTTATGAAATTTTTTTTTAAAAAAAGATTTTCTTAAATTTGTATGACAATATTAAGGAACTAGTCCAGTTGGAAGCGAGTGAAAATGTTAGATTTCAATTATTTTTTTCCTATTTTGAATCTTAGCGGGCCTATGAAGTTTAATGAGTTTCACTAGATCCAGTCTAGTTAATTTAAGTAAAATCCAAATTTATTTGACTTTTTGATTTAATTTATTAAATCTAGTATTATTAAGTATAAAGTTCAGATCTATGAATATATCAAATGTATTCATGTTCCTAAAAGGTGTAAAAGGGGATGGACATATCAATATTGGATCTAATGTAATCACATTAAGATTTAAAAGAAAAGATGAAAGTGTAGTTGTTGGCAAATAAATTTGCTAACCCTAAAAGTTCTTAAGAAATGAGATTATTCACGAAGAGGCCCAGTAGAGGCGAGTCGAAGTCATTAAGCTGAAGGGAGTTTCCATTATGATCTTTGCTGTAGTCATTAAAGTCGAAGTCATCTAAACATGCATTAGCTCAAGATTGGAGTCAGAAAAGATGCCAGGGTTTACACTCGAAGTCAAATAGTCTATGCAAATATTCTAGGTCAAATAGTCATTAAAGCGGCCACCACACCGCCTTTTAAGTCTCTTGGGCAGGCTTGACTTTGACAACGGGGTCAACAGTGATTTTGTTGACCTCGAAGAGGTTATATTCTGGGTCTTTTGCCTTTCCCTTTTAGTGAGATATGACACTACTTGAACTCCAACCTCGATAAGGCGTGATATAAGGCACATTGCCATTTAACTGTTGCTTACGATGTCAATGGTACACGAGGTGATCCATGTTACTCTTCTAATGATATCCCTTGAAGGCGACGAGGGGATTACTTCGATGTCAATTGAGTGCAGTACCGACGACTTCATGGGCATTGATGATGTATTTCATCAACACCGCTTTCCATGAATACACAATGTCTTCAGGGTGTCTACATGAGGATGTCGTGCGATGTGGTCACTATCGAAGAGTTACATAGCGTTGACCTTCTTTGAAATCTTTGTAGGCTAATAACCTTGAAGTGCCCATGAAGTGTGATGACGACTTGATCAAAGTGAGATTCCTTTAAATATGGGCGGTGTTAGTAACACTTTACATCCTTGTCAAGCGGAGTGATTGCTTTGATTTTTATTGATGGTTTTCGAAGTGATTTGTAGTTGATCTCTTTTCCTGCTTTGTCTTCTACGATTTCGTGCATCATTTATTGTTGTTGAAGTGCACTCCCGCCTCTTTGACTCTGACTCACAAGGTTTCTTCGATTACATGGCATAGATGTTGATCACTGGGGCGAAGTCACAGAACATTGATTCTTCTAGATGAGAATTATTGTAGTAACATTTGACCCTCATCGGTGTAGAGGAAACTTTGACTTTTTAAGAACATTGGAGTCATATTTCCCGCCTATTGGTATTACTTTTGTCGATCTGACCGTCTATTTAAAAAAAATCAACGATGCCCAATCACCTCCTTTTCTTTTATAAATAGATGGACTCTTCCCTTATTTCTCTTTGACTTGCAATTCAAAAGCTTAAGCAAGAATCAGATCTTCCAACTTAGTTGCAAAATTTTAATTCTTTGGTATCGATTCTTAAAGATAAGGTACGATTTTTGTTCAACACAATTTTCGTGTTAAAATCATAATTAGGGTTTCATATTCTCAAAACTGTTATCAAATTCATCCACTTGGTTTGACTATTCCTAGTTTTATTGTTAACTGTGATTACTAATCTTTGAATTTGTAGCTTAATGATGCTGATTTGGGGATTTAGGGATTTCGCCAATTCATCGGACCCGTACCCGCTACCACTGTGACTGTTTTTTATATTGTTATTCCCTTTTACCATTAGCGAACCTAAAGTGGATTGTCTAAGTTAATGATTAACCCAATAATGTAATATCTTCACGTGCATAAATCAATGTAGATTTGATATGTAGCACTCATGTTAGTTGATAAAATGACTTCAATTATGTCCCTTATCTTATTGATTTCGACCCTCATCGACATGATTATGACCCTCGAAGTTGATATGACCTCTTTCCATACTCTTGTTCTTGTTTGCTAAAATTTTCAGCATTTCAAGAACAAATTGAATGTGACAATAACAAGATTGGAAATTAATAAAACTTCTACGTCTTTGACAACATTGAACTTTAGTTTCAATAAGTTGCAACAAGCATTATCCATTGTGATAGCCGACACTAGCAGGGGTCTCGGAGTCTTATTAATATTACCTCATATCTTACCGACTAAATGAAGTGGTCTCCGTAATTATGCATGCCGGTAATGTGTTCGAAGTCAGTTAATGCCGAAGTCATTTGTCTTCGACAATCTCGTACTTACGCTTTAATAATGGCGACCCTATCCCTTTTCTTTATTCTCTCATGATCACTACAACTGGGATTTTATAAGACTTCGGTGCTCTTAGTATCGTTATTTTAACATGCTATAAAATTGCTTAACTAGTTGTTGTATTTTCAACTCATTTAATCGTTGACTATTAAGGTCGGCAACCCTACCATTTTGACATTAGCCCTAGTTATGAGACCCTTTAGTAATGAAACTTTAGTTCCTTGTTTAAAAACTATTGCATGCTTACTTACTCTTAAGGGAAAATGGATTACCTTAGTCAACCACACTCTTAACTTTGTATGTTCCAAATTTATTATCATGATTAATTTTTAAATAAGGAATAATATCACCTAGCAGGACAATAGAGAGTAATCAACCCCCCAAGAAGTATGTCAAGGAAGCTGGTGCAAAACCCAAACCTTCACCTTCTACTAGCAAGAAAGAAGGTTTTGTTACCAAACCATCATATATTACTTCTCAAGCTGAAGTTGACTCCATTCTTGATCAATTTTTGATCACTGGGATTGAGGTCGTCCCTGCTGGTTCTTCGGACAATATCTACAACACCCCAGAAGGGTACTTTGCTTTCACTCCTATCCATATTTGGCCCACTCCCATACTACCTTACAAGATACCTAGAGCACCTGAACATAGCACCGATCCAGCTTTTGCCTAACGCTTACACATATTTGACTTGCCTGTCTTTGCTCGAGAATCTGGACTCCCATCTCTTAGTGCCAACATTCTTCATTACCTAGCCGATCCTGCTAAAGTGGGTGATCAGCCAGGCTAACAACTGTATCGAGTTCATCCTCACCCGAAAATTTTAATCTCTGACAATGTTAATAAAGCAAGAGTATGGGAGACTCGATTTTTCTTCATCAAACACCTTTCTAATATAAGAGGAAAATTTTCTACTGCTAATAAGTCTCTTATCCTTTGCTATCGCTATTTGTTCATCATTATTTACTGATGGGTTTCCTTTTTCAGATCCTGCCCCTAAAAATCTAAGCTCCGAAGATCAAAAGACCTTGGACTCCCAATGCTTTTAGGTGAAAATAAGAGGAACAAGCTTACGCTTTTAACTCCGTTGAAGCTCCTTCAACATTCTATTACCTTAAACCATCACAAGATCTTAGGAGAGCCACCCACATTCGAACGTAATTCTCAAGGAATAGGATCGTTAGTGTTAGCGATTCTGGAGTCTTCACCGTTAGTTCCCCTGTTCAACCTGATGCTGCCAATAAGCTTTAATATAGCTAAAAACGAAATTCTTGATGTTATCAGTTTACTAGTTTTCATTCTTGTTTTAGGTTCAACTGCTCTCGTCATTGCTCCTAAGGAAACAACAGTTAAAGAGAGGTTTCCAAAAAGAGGAAAAATAAGGATGAATTCTCATCTTTGTCTCTGCCAGCCAAATCTGTTTCTTTTAAGGATTTCATTGCTAAGGCTATTAAAGCATTTGAAGAAGAAGGAATAGATGCTAGCGTTCTTAACGATGTCCTTCTCCCTAAGAAAAGGCCTAAACTTATGGTTGAATTTACCCTCACCGTCGTGGAAGAGATAAAGCAGGTGAATATCGATCCAAGCCCTGGAGTAGTTGCTTTAGATAAAGCCCCAGAGAAGCTTAAAAAAGATTCGGGTTAATACATCCCAAAAAGCTTAGACTCCCGACCCCTACTTAATGTGTCTTTTCCTTTTTCTCCAGCGTCTATCAATCGCATATGCATTGAACTCGGTCTGCTTCTTTCTCCGAATGACCCTCTTCCCTCAAGGACTTAACCTCAGACTTCAATAATAAACTTTGAGGAACTGGTTCGACTAGCCATTCGGTCCCCCTCCATTACTTCCCTTGGATTACCATAACTCCATCTTACTCCGATGACCACCTTTTCCTCATTCTTAAATAGCTCATATTAGTATGCTTCTTCACTCACTTGATTAATTTCAACTTTATGAATTTCATTTTAATTTACTCAACCTATATCAATTTTAGGTTGGAAAACATATGTTTCTTCTTAGAAATGCTTCACAATGACCTTCTAATGAGATGGTTGGGGTTAAAGAAAATGTTTCTTCATTTCCAAATGGAATGATTGGTATTGCCGCAGAGAGGGATAGTGCTTTCTTTGAAAAGGATAAATTGGCCTCCTCTCTTGAGGAGGAAAGGTAATCCAAGCAGCTATTGGAGGAGAAAGTGATAAATTCAGAAGCTGACATTGGGTTACTTGATAAGCTTAAGGCAGATTTGGGGAATATGACCCAGGAGAATGCTGAGCTGACAAAGGTGAATTCTAAGCCGGTCGAAAGAAATAAATTGCTTGAAGATAAATTGAAAAGAAAGTCCGAGCCTCTAGATTATTCAAATAACATCATCAAAGATTCCAAGAGAAAGGTCGCCTCCTTTCTCGATGCCGCTCTTCCCAAAATTACCGAAAAGTTTTATGAAGAGGCATTGTATGTAGCATATATCAACAACATCTGCAAATGCCCAAAATTGGACTTTCCATCCCTTCCAGCCTTGAATGAAAGATGTAAAAGGAAGTTGAGTACAAAAAGGAAAAAGGATAAAAAGACTCTTGAGGAAGAATTCCCCATCAAGGAAGAAATTGATGTTGAGAAAAGGTTAACATTTGACGATGCTCCCATTGATGAGGAGCCAAAAATTGATGAAGAAGAGGATGACCATAATGACTATAGTGATGATGACTATGATAGTGATGATGGTGATAGTGACGATGACGACAATGATCATGGCAACGGGAGCAATCATGATGATGATGATGATAATGGTAATGATGATGGTAGTGGAGGAGGTGATGGAATAGATCTTTCTAGGCAGCCAGATAAGAAGGACGGATCTAGTGATCCTAACTTGGATCTAACAGACCAGGGCACAGGGGTTGCTTACACTGACCTTCGAAGGGAAAATCCTCCTCTAAAAGACAACGTTCCGCCAAGCCATAAATCAAAATGAAAAGTACAAACTCCTTCACCCTACATCCCATTTTCTCAAGTATGGACTTCTTTATTTAAATGTCTTAAGTCATCATGCAGCCTTTAGTTAACATCACAATTATTTTAGTTAAGGAGAAAACTGAAAAATTGCTATGGAACTATAATTGGAAAGAGGTGAACTGAAATAGATCACCTAAATAGGGAACTAGACAAACAAATGAAGGATTATAATGAGTTGTTTGAGAAGTATAAGAAGCTTACTAAGAGTGCATCCATGCATAGGCATTTTAAAGAAAAAGAAATCGTTCCTCGTATGAACAAATCACGCCATCACTAAGAGAGAGTCATAAAAGAGAATCACGAACCGACGACCCTCTTTTTGATGCTAATTGATGACAGAGACGCCCTGGTAGAGTTTTTCTATAGAGTTTACTGTAGGGGCTTATTCGTTGTTTTCTCATACTTAGGTAACGACTGTGGCAATTTACTCAGACGCTTCCATCATAGATATTTGGACGAACATAAGTCTGACCCTCATCCTAGGACGTGTTGGAATATTACCATAGCTACTCTAATTCCTCTCAGTTTATTCTCTCTTCCCCCGAAAAACTTAAATATAATAGGAAGAAATTTATCTCCGGAATCTACAAGAAATTTATTTTGTATGAACCTAAACAATTTGTATAATTAGTGCATGCTGCTTTATTTACTTTTTGGATTTTATTGTTTTTAGCTTTGCCATCCTTAATTTTATTTCGACTCGCTGTACATAATATAGTCCTCTCAAACATCCCAATCTCTAAGGATATTTTAAGTAAATTTGTCAGGCTAAAGAAAGATTTTATAGAGAAATCTTCGATTCTTGAAACTTCACAACTAGCGAGACATAATTTTCTTAGAGATTTGCAAGAAGTCTGCATGCGTTTTCCTCATTTCCGTTTCGACCTTTTAAGTGATGAAATGGATAAACTGTTTAGTGAAATCCGATCTTATCACTCTAAATCAATATGTGATCGTGATAGTCCTTTAATTAGGGAATGAGATTATCATCATTTTCCTCCAATTCACACTCCGGATGGAATCTAGGCCTCTTTTGACTCTTTACTTATTTTATCTGCTAGGTCGTTTGAAAAGGCTAAGGCCGTAGTCTCGAAACTTTGAACATTAATTAAATGTTATTGAAATGGAGTTACAATGTAATCTTTACTTTTATTACTGCTTGTAAACTCTGTTTTATTATCAATGGAAAGGTTTGCTTTTCATTTATTAATTTTTTTGTTTTCCTTATTCTTAATAGGATATACAGTTAGCACGTACACCTAATTCCCTAGATGTCTCACGAATCATTCAGGTTAAAGATAGATTGCTAGCTTATGTGGAGGAAAAACGATCATCTTGAGATGACTCGACTTGACGATTCCCAAATAACCTTGAAGCATAAGAGTGGCATAGGAATTATTCCCTATTAAAATCAGTGTTTAGTGCTTACAAAGAAATGACTACTCTCATACAGAAGTAGCTTAAAGAGAAAAAAATGAGCTCCACATGTTGGAGAAGAAAAATGATTTGATTTATGGACCTTCAATTGAGGCTGACATAGAGATAGCTAGATTACATCAAAAAATAAACGATCTTGAGGTAGATTTGATAAAAAGCCAAGTTCGTTGTCAATCTTTAGAGCTTATTGTGAGCGAATGTGAATTTGGCCTTCCTACTCCCACTCCTACTCCTAAGGGGCTAACTAGATCTCGTTCTTTGGTGAGTTAAAAATTTCCTACTTTATTAAATCCTCCTTCAGGCTTGAGTAACGACATGATCTCAAGATGGAGTAAAAGGTTAAATTTGAGGTTATACAACATTTTGGTAGAAAATGGGATGAGAAAGTATCCAATCGCATCAATAAGTACAAAAACAAAGTTCAATAGCTCGAGCGTGAGAAACATGCTCTTAATTAAGAAATCAAAGAATTGAAGAGTATGATTCAAACTTTACAAGGAGCCAATAAGCTTCGACACACACTGAAAGAACAGATTAAATCGATTGACAATGCAGACGCCATCCGCAAAAAAGAAAGGAAACTCAAGGAACTCGTGGATGTGTCTGTTCACCACATTTTTGATCTTTTAATAGCTAAGGATCTGGACAGATCAACACAGAACCTTAGGCTGTGGCAGGAACCTGCTTTAATTAGATTTTTCTTCTTTTATCTGTCTTTTGTGCTTGCAACTGTATAAATACTGTATCAAATTGTAAATAATTTGTAATTAAATGAAAGTTACCTTGGGTGTAGAACATATAGCCATGGTCTGAATGTTAGCCTCTACTTGCGATTCCTTTATTATTATTTCATTCTTCTTTAGGAAACTTGATAATTGAGCTTTTAGACTTTTCTACTAAGAAGTATTCAATAACTTGATTAGTTAACAGAGATTCCCGTTAATCTAAGTTTGAGCTGAAATTAGATCTTTTGACATTTTGTTGTCATCATAATATAAATAGAAACCATAGATTCATTATGGAAATAGCAGGGAATACCAAAATTTCATACCTGGTAATAGAATAAGACCAGAAATCCATATCTGGCAATAATAAAAGAAGTCCAGAATCCTTATTACAAAATAATAGAAGACCAGAAATCCATACCTTGCAATTGAACCTCTGAAGACCTTTTCTTCCTGGAGGTTAGATAGATTTGAAGAGCTACTTGGCTCAAATTTTGATTGATTGGGAGCATTGCTTAGCTCAGGTTTTGATAGTTTGGGAGCACTACTTGCCTCAGATTTTGATTGATTGAGAGCACTACTTTGGCTCTACCTCCTTATCACCATCTTAGGTGATGATTTAGGTCTGTTATCTGGTGCATTTGGTTAGCTATCTTAAGCAGGACTAAAGACTTACCAATCTCCCTCTAGGAGGTGCTTCAGTGAGGCCTTTGATGGTAGGCACGGAAGGCTAGTTCAATGCTTTAGTGAGGCCTTTCATGACAGCACTAAAGGCTTATTCCATCCTCCCTCTAGGAGGTGCTCCAACTAGGCGACGTACGCAGGGGTTGGAGGACTTTGGACAGGTCCTTTCAGATGGGACCAAAGGATTGCCATGGCCTCCTTCTAGGAGGCGCCTTAACCAGGCCTCTGGTGATGGGGTTAAGGGCTTATCCTTCGGCCACATCACATAGGCGAGATCGAAGGCTTAGTCGATGCTTTGGCCAGGCCCTTTTGGACGGGACTAAAGGGTTACTCTGTCCTTCCTCTAGGAGGTGCTTTATCTAGGCACGTGTTAGTTGGAGACAAAGGCTTTAGCCCCATTCTACCATCTTATGTAGTGATATAGGCTTTTCATTATACTAGGAGAATCTTACTCCTCAACCATGTAGAATTGCTTATTTAAAGAACTTCTTTTATTAATGAACTTGTCTAGTATCATTTTACAAAGTCATCAAGCTTTCCTTGCCTTAGAAAATTAATGATCATTCCTTTTAGGCTTCTGCACTGATTGGTATCATGCCCATTTGCAAGATGATAGTGACAATATGATCCTCCTTGATTTCGGTCAAATTTGGGTCTTCTCTTTTGTGACGACCAATAATTAAGCTTATCCCAAGTTAAGAAATAGATATTTTTAAGAGATGTGGTGAGACTGCAATCTTTTGGAAGTCTCAATCTGGTGGCTAGTCTTCTTGGTTGATGTCTAATTCTTTTGCTTCTTGTACAGGCATTTCATCTTCAATGATTAATTTCCTCTTTAGTGTTCTTTGAATTTCACTCGGAGCCAATGAACGACTCATGACTTTGTGCCACTTTTGGGTGAACATGTCAAAATAATTTACTATCCCCTTCTCAAATATATTTCCCTTAGCACAGAACTAGATGGCCCTTCTAATTTTTAAGAACATATTATCTTTCTTAGGGATCCCTCTCCCTAAGGAAAAAATTGGAGTAGGACCCATATGGAGTGGGTTGATGCTCCAATTGTCTGGATCGTAAAGGTTCGCCTGTTTATTTTCATTTATGATCTGTAAGGCCTTGAATCTCAAAACCCATTCTTCATGGAATCGCGGATCACTAGGATTTGATAAGTGGGCTTGATTATTCGAGGTTCAGAAGACCCTTGCTTAGAATTCTTAACATAATTAAGCAGCATGATATTCAGACTCAAGGATGGTTGTCTTAAAATGGGGTATGCATGGAAAGGAAAGTTCTGTATGTCCTAGATGTGTAGGTTAGGGTAGTTCCACTTAAGGTTTAATTGAAGTCAGAGGTTCAGACCCAATTTGTAGTGCTAAAAATGTTAGCAAACAAATTTTCTAACCCCAAAAGTGCTTAAGAAATGAGGTTATTCACGAAGAGGTCCTGTAGAGGCGAGTCGAAGTCATTAAGCTAAAGGGAGTTTCCATTATGATTTTTGATGTAGTCATTAAAGTTGAAGTCATCAAGGCATGCATTAGCTCAAGATTGGAGTCAGAAAAGATGCCTTGGTTTACGCTTGAAGTCAAATAGTCTATGCAAATATCTATTCGAGGTCATATACGCTATGCCAATATAGGTTCAAAGTCGCATATGCAAGGCAAATATATAGTTCAAAGTCACCAGATCGAAGTCAGATGTATTATGCCAGTTACAAACAGTTCAAATATGTACTTTGCAAAGTCACAAGAATGTTCAAATCACAAGTTCGAATTGATTTCACGTATGTTATGCTATGTCCTTGTTCAATGTCCAAATTCCTATGTATACAATGTTCCAATGTTACAATATGCTCTAAAATCACTAAATTGATTTAGGGTATACAAAGTGGAAAAACTAAGAAATGAGAGAAGAGAAAATTCCACCCCCCAAACAAGACCCCTAGGGTCGTATTTATAGTTGTGAGCGGCCACCCCTCTGCCTTTTAAGTATCTTCGGTAGGCTTGACTTTGACAATGGGTCAATAATGATTTTTTAACCTCAATGATGTTATATTCTAGGTCTTCGCCTTTCCTTTTTAGTTAGATATACTGCACTGCTTGAACTCCAACCTCGATGAGACGTGATATAAGGCACATTGCCATTTAGCTATTGCTTACGATGTCAATGGTATACGAGGTGATCCACATTACTCTTCTAATGCTATTGTTATCCAGCAAATTAGTCACCATCCTTGAAGAAGAAATTAAAGATTTACTTCCTTATTTCCTTGCATTTATTACCTCAAATAATTAATAAAAAGCAGCCATATCCCCACCATAAATATCAATTCATTACTTAATAAAAACCAGCCATATCTCCACCATAAATACCAATTCATTACCCATCAAAGCCGGATTTAATGCTTAATAAATGTCATGATAACCTGCTTACTTATTACTAATTAATGCCAACCATTTCCATATTAAATATTCCTTAATTCCCTTCATCCTTACCTTAAATAAGAAGATTATGGTGCAATAATATCAGTCTAGTCAGCTTCACTACAATTCCACACCATCACTGGGTTAAGGCTTACAGCTATAAATACACCTATTATTGCAAAAAGGGAAGAAAATGAAATAGAAAAGATGACTTCTCCTCTCCTCTTCAAAATCTCTTGTAATATGAAACTACAAATGATAAATAAATTATAAAGTGGATGTAGGCCATAGATTTTGCCGCACCACTATAAAAATTCTGTGTCTTCTTTATCTTTTCTTCTTTTTATCTGCTTATTTTTGTGATATGTATTGCTATTTTCTAGATTGTCATTAAGGCTGGTGCTTTCACACTTGATCCAGGGTGTTGATCCATTTTTGGGCTAACAGCTATCATTCGAAGTCGACGAGGGGATTACTTCGAAGTCGATTGAGTGCAATATCGACGACTTCGTGGGTATTGATGATGTATTTCATCAACACCGCTTTCCATGAATACATAATGTCTTCAGGGTGTTTGTATGAGGATGTCATGCGATGTGATCACTATGGAAGATATGCATAGCATTGCCTTCCTTTGACATGGCTAATACCCTTGAAGTGCCCATGAAGTGCGATGATGACTTGATCAAAGTGAGATTCCTTTCAATATGGGCAGTATTAGTGACACTTTGCATCCTTGTAATGCGGAGTGGTTGCTTTGATTTTTATTGATGGTTTTCAAAGTGAGTTGCTGTTGATCTCTTTGCTTACTTTGTCTTCTATGATTTTGTGCATTATTTATCATTGTCGAAGTGCGCGTCCTACCTCTTCGACACTGACTCACAGGGTTTCTTCGATTACATGACATTGATGTTGACCACTGGTGCGAAGTCATGGAACACTGATCCTTCTCGATGAGAATTATTGTAGTAACACCACTCAAAAGAAATATTAAGATCAAAACATACACGTAAGTTTTTGGACACATATTATTGTACTTGCAGTTTGATTCAAATCTATGATTTCATTACAGATCTATATTTCAAATCTTACATTCTATGAATAAATCACAAATAAGTTACCTTCAAAACATTTTGTAAATATATAATCATATTTGTAGATAAAATTATAGTTTTTAAATATATAAACAATTTCAGTTTTGAACAAATAAATTGAATTAAACCTGTCATCCAATTAGTAGTATAAATCCTAATGTTAATTTCAGATCTGGGTGAAGTAATAATATTTACATAAAATCATCATAAACATGAAATAAAATTTACCGTATGGATCTGGCCACTAAATTACACCTCGATCCGTGAATTCTCCGTATATTTCTGAAACCAACACCAAATTTTGCAGAAGATAGATGAACCACAAAGCTCTTTATTTTATTTGATATTTTGATTTGATTTGATGTTTTTTAATTTCAGAAATGGGTTAAAGGAGTTTCGGCCATGAATTGTGAGGAAAAGATAAAGATTAATTTTATGTTAAAAAAAATGAATGAAGAGATTTTTCTTCAATAGGAAAAAGGAACCTTTCTGCAACAACCCGCACCTTAGTGGGCCCGAATTTTCGCTAAATCGAAAACTCAACTCCATAGAAGTACGAATCGTTTGTGTTTGGTATCATACAAATAACAAAAGTATATTAGAGCACTATTGGTATAAACTCACGGCGGAATAGTAAAGTATAACAAAACATTAGATTACCGACCAAGGTTGACACCTTTGATCTTTATTGCCATTGTCAGTGCTGAGCATGCATATGGAAATCTATTCTACGACCATTCCTGCCTTATACCAGTACACGTTCCTTTAAAGCTATCATATGGCTTGTAATGAGAAGAGGGTCAGAACAATGTTCTTGTGACTAGAAAATTAAACACTTTGTACAGAACACTAATTTATGTTGATTACCTTCCATTACATGTTATGTATGTTGTTTTACTTAGTTATATTGACTTCACGTGCACATACGATACACCCTATCTACTCGAGGTAGATAATAACTATATGTGTATGTGTGTGTATAAGTACCACAGTCTCCCTTTGGAGCAAGGTACTTTCCCCGCTAGTATACGTAACTCAGCACCTTGTCAGGTCCATCGTCAATGCAATATCACTTCCTTATTGTTGTGCATGGTAATGAACCCTCGTAATGACGGTTTCACAATAATTTAGCCGTATTCTGTTCATTTTTGAAAGACCTCCACAAAAGGGTTATCTAGCCTTCCCTTCTGACAACAAACAAACTAGCAAACAACTATAAAGCGATGCATGTCTTAAATGGGATCTACATTAGTAGGAGGTTGTAATAACCCACCCTCTCGACCCCCAATGTCGACACTAATACATCCACGGTATTCATGTGCCGAGCATCCAAGTGCCAGAAGGATAAATTGTTAGGATGGAATAAAAAAGAAAAAGAAAGAGAATAAGGAAGAAGATAACAGAACATCAAAATCTCACTAGTAGAACGATAATATATAATATCAAAAGAACAGTACAAAGGGTGACTCTAATACAGAATTTTCGAAGTTACAAAACCTAAGTACTATCATTAGCCTGGACAGTTACAACAACTTATCCTCACAAATGCTAATATGTACAATATAGTAATGCAGTGGAAATAAGAATACTATGGTAGTTGAAACATCTAGCTCATCTTCTCGAGCTCTAAAGAACACCGACGAAAACGTACCTTTCTTAGACTACTCGAAAGAGCACGCGAGGAATTAGGGGAAAATAAAAACAAAGCATCAAACATAAGTCTGGTATGAGAAACTCATGAAATATGTGTACAACATATAATAGTACTTTTGAGACCACTTGGAATGCCATAACGGTTCTCCCTCAAAGAACCACTATCTAACAAGTATATAAGGTGATATAATAGATAATATCTAGGGTGTAGAATATAAATATCACAACATGCTAGAATGGTTACATTGGTTACATTCAACAGCATATTTGGAATGCAATCAAATCCGATAAGGAACATTTGCATATTGGATTTTCCTTGGAGATCTCTCCGGTGGAGCCAGATCCAATCTCCTGCACAAGGGTCAAAAAGTACCTTCATAGCATTGTATGTCTCTAAATAAAATATAACGTTTAGGTAAACACAAGTGGCCCAGCGTCCGAACATAAACATGAATAACGTGAATCAAATATCATCAACTCCCGATAGCCAATAATCGATAAGTATCTCTAGATATGGAGTTGATAAAACTCTAACATGGGTCGCTAAACCCTAGGTTGTGAGGCCTACTTTGTTTTTATTCATTTTCGATGTTGAGTTTACGTTCGGCATCTTTCACATGGGTCTTCATCACTCGAATAGAAAACGAGTCCCAAACTGAATCCCGACATCTCGAACAGATCTCGAAACCACATATGGATTCAGCATCTCGAATAGATCCACTTTCAAGAGATAGAACAAGTATCTCAGTCTTGAAGTGGTTTTCGGTAAGTAAAACACTTACCATTCCTGGTCTCTTCAAGGCTGAATCGACGAAATTGGTCATTCAATGATAATTTGAGCAATCGCATATGGAAACCAAGTCTCGTTTATTTATCACGTTTCCATTAATTTCCTCTCACACTATCCATTGATCAAGAGTGAAGCCGGTAGGTTAGATCTCTATGCTCTACCCTACACGAGCTTTAATCTTAATTCCCACAGATAGGCACGCCTACTTCATCGGCTTTTAGTGCTAAGTATATGACTAATTGCTTTCCATAAACGAGTATACATACAAAGCACGATCAAGTCACATTAACGACTTCTAATTCCCTTTTTGTTTAATTAATCTTATATTAATTAAAACTTCTTTTATTAGTAAACCTTCTTTTTATCTAATAAAACTTCATTTATGAATTTATACTATTCATTTATACTCTTTGAATACTTCAAAAAGTATTCATATACTTATCTCAAATGGAATAAGTATATTCACAAATCATTAACAAGATTTCTTACATTAAACCTTTGCATTTTATATCATTTTCCAAAAGATTTCTTACTTATAATTTCCTTCAAAATATATATATTTTAAGGATCTAAGTGCTTTCACAAATCCATTCAAAAAGGTTTAAGACTAATGCTACTTAAACATTGTCACTATAAACCCAAAACCATTTAACTTATGCTTATCTTTAAAACATTATTTTAAAGATCTATTTACATTCATAAGTATAATCAAAATGGATTCAAGACAAATGTTATTAACATATTGTCACAACAAACCCAAAACTGTTTCATACTTGTATCATCTTTAAAACGTCCTTTTTAAAGATCTATGTTTAATAATAGGTTACGTTCAATAGTTGACTAATCGATTACCTAGTTAAAACAATTGCTTGTACAAATCAATGTTCATATACTTAACTTGTTTTTGACATTTCAAATTAACTATTCCTTGTCCAAGAGTGAAGCCAGGTAAGTTAGAGCACTGATTGCATCAAAGCCTTGTCTAGACACTTCATTCTTGAATCTTGCAAATATACAAGAATACTCGTCGAGTTTTAATGTTAAGTATAGTATTACTGATCTCCATAAACAAGTAACAAACAATATGATTAACCCATTTTCGACATTCCCAACTTAACCATTTCTTGTTCAAGAGGGAAGCATGGTACATTAGAGCTCTATTGCTCCATCCCTACTTGATATCTATCTTAACTCTTAGAAATAGAGAAGTCTACCTCGTCGGCTTTTAGTGTTAAGCCTTATCTTTTTCAAAAATTATATATACTTTAAAAATACTTGTGAATAGGTTTTAAATATCTATAAAAGATATTACTTGAAAATAACAAATTTATAATTTGACAAAAAATCAACAAAACATATTTTACATTTTCCAGCACTTTATTTCCCAAATTCGTAAATAATCATTAAAACTATTATCTAAACTTCTAACCTTTTTTTTCATACTCATATACATTTTATTAGAACTTCCATAAAAAGATTTTATAAATAAAAGAATTTAAAAAACCATTTAAATCATGAAAAACAAGTCAAAACATCCCAGTTTAAATACTTAAAACCATAAGCGACTAACTATTGCATTTGTAAATGCTGTTAAAAGTCCTTGTTAAAGCAACATTGAAAAGCATCATCTTTATGACTAGATTTAACCACTTAAACAAATGATTTAAGACTTGAATTTATATAGCAATTACTACCATCAGGGTACTTAAAAACCGTGGGAAAAAACCCCTAAGAATATCTTTCCATTTATATATAAAAATCCTCGAAAACAAGGGATTTGGAAGTGCAGTTATAACAACTATTCTCACTTCAAACACTTTCAAATTACTTCAATTTAACATACAAGTTAAATAACCATCTAACAAGTAAAGGCCACGCCACATGTTTAACAGGGTAATAGAAGTGATGTTATATGGTATAAAGATATCATTTTCTTTCAAAAGTAAGAGAGGTCTAAAGTTTATAACTTTACGTAGTTAATGCCACTTTAACTTTATAATTCAAACACAACATATATATACACAATATATACAAACAAGATAGTGAGATAACTCATTTAGATCCAAATTAACAACCGATAAAGCACAAGAACTAAGGAAACCCTTCCTACCATCACCTCATCACCAAAGCAACCACCTTTGCCTCTAAAATATCAAATTCATGCCTTCCCATCCCATTATTGCTCACATCCCAGATAGATTCCCCCTCTACTCCATTATTCTTCAACTTATTAGATGCTAAACCATGTCATGATGATATTCTAAGGTTTTTGGGAAAGTTTGGTTGTGGTTGGAGTTGGTTTGAATAAGATTTGACAAAGTTAGAGAGGAAAATAAGGAGAAGGAAGTCATTAAAAAGCTTAGTTTTCATTTATGAATTTGTGATTAATTCCTAAGGGTATGCCCCTCCTTATACAGGATAAAAATGGTGTTGCATAAGCTTGCATTCACCCTCCCCCCACTATGCCATGGAAGCCTTACCTCCCATCACTTCTCCTTTAAATCACTTCTCCTTTATGCAAATTACACTTATACCCTTATCATGATAATATCTCTTATCCTAAAGGAAGGTTCTAGAACGTTCCTTTCTTTATAAAGTGGAACATGTGTTAATTAGTTGCTAATGTGTTCATTTTATTATTAGACAAGTGCACAAGAGTTTGAACAACTTATATTGATCGGAAATTTGTTTATCGATAAACCGATTTTTGATCACATTATCGATATTTTTCCAAAGTATTTATTTTTATAAACATTTTTCCAAAATAAGTTTACCGTAATTGCTTATGATTTAAAAGGGGGTTAAAAAGCTCGTTAAATCATTTTGAATAGAACATTAAATCTAAGATTCAAATACTTAAATAATTCAGATATATAAATACGAAGTATCCGAAATTTCGGGTCATTACATTCTCCCCCACTTAGAATGTTTCATCCTCGAAATTACAACACGAGCAAAAGAAGAAATAATCACATAGCAACATTAATAGTATTTAATCACAAGCGAACAAAACTTATGGTTTTCTTAAGTTCAAAATCCTCTCATTGTACAAAGATGATAAACAATCTACTAAGTGTATCGTACGCTCAACAGCCTCAGGTAATTACTTAGTAGCCAATTGATGCTACCTCATAACAAATCAAAGAGTTATCATCTAACTCTCCATAAGCCAACAAAACACAGTATGCAAATATACTAAAGCCCTACGATGTACGTGGACCATCCGTCCACAACATCAATTCCGATCACTTGCTCGATTATATAAATTTCACTTCCTAACTAGTACTAGTATAGATCACTTGATCTCTCTAGTGCGGACTCTAATTAGGTTTCTTGATTAGAAACCTCTATTCTCCTTACATAGCTATATACTATGATAGAAAACTTTGGAATTTTATCAAGAATCCATATCAAGTGTTCGCCGTTAAGAACCAAGTGAAAAATTCTTGTTTAGACCGGTGCAAATTGCCTCAGAATTATGTATTCAAACACTGGATCAAGAACAGTCATGCGAATAAAACAATCTATGCACGATTTACATATTTATCCTATTGGTTCCTTAACTGCACCAATATCTTTTACCACTTTCTTTTATATAGATAGTATATCTTACCCAATACTAGAACCATTTATTAACCATTTCATAAAACATAACTACAAGTTTATAAACATTTACAACTTAAGTTCATATTCACATAATACTCTACCACATCCCAAGAGTATATACAAAACATCAAATTTAAAACAGGTTTAAATTCTACTATCTTTTAAGTTCAAGTGTTATACAAATTCATCTTTTATATCTCCATAAAAACACTTTGCTTCAAGTTTTATAATGATTTAGAAGTTTCCAACCGTCTATGACCGTCAAAAAATCCATTTCATTTTAACAAATGAATACTACCAAACAACATATCATAACATGATGTGCATACCATACAATCTTAACGTGTAGGTTACATGTGTCCATAAAATAGCTTAACAAATTTCAATAATTTATTAAACACATTTTACCCAAAAAGCTAAAACATGAAAAGTTCCAACATTTATTCTGGGCTATGCCACTGCCACTTGGGCACCCTACATAGTATGCATATAAAACTTTTATAAAAAGTTCATATCAAACTTTTTCCAAAGAAAACTTTAGAACTAAACATCGAGTCTTATTTTAAACCTATTTGAAATAGTAATATATACATATATCTTTTGTATAACAAATCATGCTTTTGACATCAAATCAGAATCTGTTTTACTAAAACAACCCTGTAGCATCCCCCACTTAGAAACTCGAAAATGAACACCAATGATGCTAAAGTCATCACTAGAATTATTTTCAAGCGATAGTAGTGAGTTCAGTACATCCAATTCATGCCCTTCGGACTTAACCAACATCATTTCCAAACAGTGTCAAGTACTTTGTAAATATTACTAAGTACCTTGATCTTAACTTCATTAAACCAATTTCCCAATTTACTTAGTTTTAAATAATACTACTATTATTTTCTCAAAAATCTTGAAAAACATTTTTAAAAACACCGGGATTTAAGTTCTCAAAGTATCAGTTATATCCTCTTGTTTATAAATTATGTTTTATAAACGAAACTTATATAAAATCACTTTCTTATATATAATCTTTTCACGGATGTTATTCCCAAAATAACTTATCTTTCTCATATTAAAATAAACATGGTTTACCATATTAAACCTTTATAAAAGATAACTTCTAGCCCAACATTATCATCAAACGTCTTATAGTCAAACTATAAGAATTAAATTCATAAGGTGATCATTAAAATGCAAATATAATTACTATCTACTCAACCCATGCAGTACGAGATAAAAATGCTCATAAACCGATGAAGCACAAATTAATAATCAATAAATGAAAGTCAATGCCCATAAACTGGCCAAGCATGACTAAACTAATTAACGAGGGATAATAGATAATCATCGTTAACCCCTACATTAATTAGATTATAATATGATAATTCACTTATATAAGTTACCTTATATAAGATCTTTAATTTTCGTAGTTATAATTACCTATAAGGTATATGTATATAACAAATACAAATACACTTTCCTATGCATAATACACTCAACTCATGCTAGGGCATTCCATTACCCTATCTCTTAATGAGTCATACCCACCAAAGCCAAGTTCTCGCTTAACCTTCAGCTCTGATACCAGCTGTAAAGACCAGCCCTCTCGACCCCTGAGTGTCGATACAAATACATCCATGGTATTCGTGTGCTGAAAATCATGCCGAAGGTATGGAAAAACATACCTGACTATTCCTTGCATCTATAGAATTAGCACATAACATAAAATATACGCTACTCTGCATCGTGATCATCATGTTATACTATATATCAAAGTACTAGGGGGGTCTAGATATCTACATTGATAATATCTGCATCGTCCGACATCCTTAGGGTGATAAGAAATCAAGCAAACATGGCTCCATCATCCATCGTCACATTCACCCAGTGCGTTGGACATTTGATAACTCACCTAAGGCATCGCGCACGGGGACTTGGCTACTCATCACGATAGTCAACATCCTAGTTTCACAAAACTCAAATCCATGTCACTCAGTAGGCTAGGAACAAGACTAACCATCATGTTAGCCTGGGTTAGACAAATCTTCTACCTAAAGGAAAAAAGCCATCATGCTCCAAGAGTCATCATGCCCTAAGCACATACCCCACTTTACGAGTACTCTGGAAAATCTAGAGTATCAACAATCCCTTTCAAATTTGCATATGTGATTAAAGAGGGTTTAAAACATATTTTAGAGTATAAAAATCATCTTAAAACATCAGTTTAAGGTGTATGATGATTATTTAGTAAGTGAGAGGTCCTAACCACCCACCTTAATCCAAAGCAATCCAAAGCAAGTCCAAAGGTGCACAAATCCTGTGATAAACAGTAGCCCCAAGTTATCTTCAATCGCAAATCTTCAAATCCAAGTGCTAATTACACTAATCTTCTTCTAATGATATCATTTGGCTAATTAAAGTATGTTTTAGAGTGGTTTAAAGCTAAAGAATGTTAATGGTGGCTATCTAACTATTTTAGGAAGTGTGAAAGTGAGAAGAAGAAGTCCCATCAAACTCATCATGATGTTAATCTCAAAATGGGCTTTGGACCTAGCCTTCAACCCACTAAGTACCCATTAAACCATTCAAAATCAAGTGAAACTTCAAACCGCCATAACTTCCAGCCACACCACGAATAGAGAAACCATTGTCCCATTCTAATAGAAGGGGTTGCAGAACCCAATTCCTCTCTTTTCAAAAGTTAAAGGCTATATAAGATTTCTGGGTCATAATCGTCCGATAAAATCCTAAGGGTGGAAAATGTCTCTAGTAGTCATCTCCTAGAATTACAGAATCATACATCCCTAAATAATAATAACAATACTAATATTTTACAATCCTCTAGTACATTAAATATGAGTTGTTACATTCTCCCCCACTTTAGGAATTTTGCCTTCGGAATCCCAAACAAAATCAATAAGGTTATCCCGCACTCCTAATAACCATATACAAACATATGCAACCTCATATATCAAACACGCACACACAATAGAAATGAATGTAAAAGATAATATCTAACCTATCTGTAACAACCCGCATATTTATCGATTTTATATTTAAATATTTTATTTAAATATTTTATCGTTAATCGGATTTTGGTCCGAAAAGCTACTATTTGCATACGGTCAAATTAGGACTCGAGACCACTTCCATTGAGTTCAAAATGACGTTTGCGATCTTTTTAAGTGTAAGCTTCGATATGTTTGGAGATAGCGGAATTTCGTCACTTTTTGCTTTGGACCTTTAGTTTGGGCTGAACCACTTGTTAACTCAGCCCAACCCCTTCCTTCTCTTCACCACTTCATTCTTCATTTCTAAAACATCAAAGCTTCTTCAAAAATGGTGGAGGGAATGGGAAATTAAAACTCCAAGCTCAAGTCTTCATTGCTAATCCAACATCAACTCCAAATTCAAAGTGAAGAACATAGATTCAAGCTTGTGGTTGATTCTTGCTTTGCTCTTTAGCTCTCCATCATCAATTTCGTGGAAAAGGTGAGATTTTTAATCTCACATCTTGCCTATAACTGTCATTGGACTGTTGGGAATGATTCCCTATCACTTGTGCATATGCATTTGCATTTGGTTTGGATTGAATTGGTGAAAAACCCGATTTTTAGTGTTTTGGCAAAATTCTGGGCTTAGGTCGTTCGGGTTTGGAGAAGACAGGCCTGCAAATTGCACATTCTAGGCTTAGGTCGTTCACCACGAGTTGGGTTGCTCGGCACCTAGGTCGTAGGTCGCTCTGCTTCATTTACATCGTTATATCGTTCTGCTCTTGGTCGTTGGCCCTAGGTCGCTCGACCCAGTCCATATTAGGTCGCATCCACTAAGTCGCTCGGCCTTTATATCCTTAGGTCGCGTACCCTATAGGTCGCGAACCACTTAGGTCGCGTACCCCTTAGGTCGCTACCACTAGGTCGCTCGCCCTATTGCCTTGTTAAGTCGCTCGGCTTCGTCACCCAGATGGGTCGTAACTACTAGGTCGTTCGGCCTGAGCAACCTTCTTAGGTCGCTCATCACTTTAGGTCACAACGTCTTGGCCTGCTTTAACTCCTTAGGTCGCTGGACCTTGCATCCCTTAGGTCGCGTACCACCTTAGGTCGCTGGACCTTATATTCCTTAGGTCGCATGGCCTCATCACTGTTTAGGTCGCTAGGTCGCTTGACCTGCTTACACTCCTTAGCTCGACCTTGTTAGGTCACTCGATCCTTTCCCTTAGCTCGACCTTGTTAGGTCACTCGATCCTTTTCCTTAGCTCGACCTTGTTAAGTCGCTCGATCCTCTTCCTTAGCTCGGCCAAGACTTAGGTCGTAACACGTTAGGTCGCATGGCTTTGTTAAGACATTAGGTCGCTCGACCTGTTCTTATGCTAGGTCGCACGACATTCTACCCTTAGGTCGTTCGACCTATTTGACTTAAAGTCTTTGCACTTTAATTCGACCATGTTAGGTCGCAAGTATATTCCTACTTTGATGGTTTTGGGATTGATTCCTTTGGACTTTACTCACGTCTTCGAATGTGAATTTTTGTGATTTGATTTGCTTCAACAATCGTTTTGTGACTTGTCACTTTAAAAATGTGAAGGCTTCAATACTAGTAGTGAATCTCAAATCTCTTTCATCAAAGCGATTTCAACACTATTTTACTACAAAGCTCTTTTTGTCAAACCGTTTTCCAATCTACTAGTATCTACAAGCCTTTACCTCACTCGGATGAGAAATCTAATTAAACGGCTTAATAAAACGAGTGGTATGAAACACTTGCGTTCACTTCGTCGGTTAATTCTTGGACTTGTTCGATTGAACCTTTTGTGACAATTTTCTAGTGAAGATTCACAGCTTGTTCGTAAATATTTAAGTTAAGCAAGTGGTTATGGGACATGAAGCTAAACTCATATAATTACTAGCTTGGTGTGATTGACACTTCTCGATGATCATGACGATCATTTTTGTGATTTGATTTAGACTAGAAATTGTGCGATGTCTCTTTGTCTGCGAGGGAGACTAAACCTCGTTTGTGTGATGTTTCTACTCACATTCGTGGAGCATTCGGCTCATAGGTCTTCGGACCATTCGTGGAGCATTCGGCTCATAGGTCTTCGGACCATTCGTGGAGCATTCGGCTCATAGGTCTTCGGACCATTCATGGAGCATTCGGCTCATAGGTCTTCAGACCATTCATGGAGCAATCGGCTCATTGGTCTTCGGACCATTCGTGGAGCATTCGGCTCATAGGCCTTTCCCCCCTTTTTATGTGATTTCTGGATTTCGTGTGTTGATTTCTGGAATTTATGCTTCACCAATTTTGATGATTTTTATTGATATGATATCAATTTTTGTGCTTTGGTGAATTTGTGTGTCATTGACTTGTTATGAACACAAGTTTAGGGTATGATACCCTATTTTATCTTTGAGAAGATTCTTGTGATATTGATTTATCTCTTGTTGATTTTCAATTACATACTTATAGTAGTATGTCACTATGGTTATTACGTGTTCATGTCATGTCTTTTACTTTATACCATATCATCTGATATTTATAGCTAGACTGATCCGTTTATTATTTTCTTATAAATAATACTCGGGTCAGACTGATATGTTACAGGTGCTTCTGCTTGACTTCTCTTCTGGATTGTTCTGACTTTTGGCTAACTACTTAGATTAGTAGTTTTTGGATGTACACATTTGAGATATAGACTCTATGTAGTGTACTTATTCTTTTGTATAGCACGTGTTGCTATTCTTTTGTATTATCGTGGATCTTTATGATCACTACTCTGATGAATACTTTCATGTGTTATATATAGATTCATATCTTTTTCTGCCTTTGAGATATGGATGTCTGTGACTGATTTATGTTATGTTTGTTTCTATGTTTGTTTCCGAAGATTATTTATAGCCACTGTGTGATAGCTTTGGGTTTGTATCGGTATGTCGGACTTCCTCCTTAAATGAAGTTCATTCTATATTATCTGACATATCGGTGCTCGCTCAAAGAAGTTACATGGATGGTCGCTCCTCAACAGCCTTATCCTCCGTGCTAGTTGACAGCATTACACCGTAGTGTTCTTGGCTAGCGTGGGTATAGAGGTGGGGCGTCACAACTTGGTATCAGAGCCAAACTTAGGAACAATGTAGAATAACTTAACAAGGATCATCGTCCTAAGTCCAACTTAGGAGTCGTGCCTTAGGATTTAATTCGAGTCTTCGAACCGAATTATCCTATTTCCTTCTACGAATCCTTGTTTTATCTATCAAGATTTGCTTGATATTTATTTGGAGAATAACTTTTCTTCTTCTCTCTTTCTTAAAGGAGAGAATGTCTAGACCAGGTCGTCCTAGAGCCGGACCATCTACTGTCACTCCCCAGGATGGAGTTTTTATGACTACTCAACAGCTTCTTGATTTAGTAAAGAATGCTCAGGCAGCTGGTCCTAATCAGGAGCCTACTCATCCTAAGTCTGGATTTGCACGCTTGTGCAATGATTATACCAACTTGGGTGGGAAACCATTCAAGGGATCCGAAACTATTATCGGGGTCCAGGCCTGGTTAAGAACATGCGATCGAATCTTTTCTCGCATGAATCTTGTCGATCTTCACCGTGTTCAGGTGGCTTCCATATGCTCCATGAGAGGGCATTGGACTGGTACGAACTTCTTATTTCTGAAATTAATGAAGCAGATCTCACCTGGGAGCAATTCCGGGAACGCTTTGAGTTGAAATTTGTACCAGAAGCTGAGAAAGTAACATTGGCTCGTCGTTTCATAGACCTTGTTTAAGGTGAATCCTCTGTGACAGATTATGTCGCATCCTTCGAGTCACTATCTAAATATGGGGTTGAATACATCAACACCCCATTGAAGAAGAATCAAAGATTCGTCTATGGCTTAAACAAAAATCTCAAGAAGCCATTACTTCTGAAATTAGAAGTTTCTTTCGATCAACTCATTGATATCGTTCTTCGTCTTAAAGAGGCCGATAAAGAGTGTGATGTTGAAGTGGTGGGTGCCAAAACGAACTTCAACAATAATATGAAGAGGCCTATTATGTTCAAAGGCCCCAACCCCAATAAGAAAGGGAAGCAAGAGACTTCGGAAGCAAAGACCCCTACCTCTAGCAGTGGGCAATGCTACAATTGTGGTTCCATGGACCACTACGCGAGGGAGTGTCCAAAACCCATTCATTGTCGCTATTGCAAAGATTCGGGTCACCATATATCTTCTTGTCCCAAACTTCAAAGTAGGAGAGAGGGAAAGCTAAATGCGCCTAGTGACACTTCTCGTGGTCGAGGTACTCCTCATTCAATCCTTGATGACATTTATTTTGTGATTATCTTATTCAAGTTCTTTTTGATATGAGTTCATCTCATTATTTTTATCAAAAGAACTTGTGATTTATTTTCTTTAAACATTTTTGGGCTTGTTGACTTCTTTGAGGATTGCGAATCCGGTTGGTAGGTCCGCAACACTCAATTTGCTTTTTATTTATGTCGAAATTATTTTATGTGATTTCTCTTTCCGAGCTTACTTATGCTTCGGAATTGACTTTTGTAAGGATTGGTTTAATTATTACGAAGCCATATCCTTTGTCCCGTGTGGGCTATTCATCTTCAACATTTTTAATCTGCTAAGCAGATTCCCGTTTTTCCTTTGTGATTTTGGTCCAATTTGATGGCATCATTGTTTTCGGTGGGGAAATTTGTTCTCCACCTCGATCATAAATCTTTGGAATATTTATTTCTCATAAGGAACTTAATTTGCGTCAACTTGTTGGCTCAAGTTTCTTGTATCTTATGATCTTTCTACCAAATTCATCGGACGTTTCGATGTACTTTATTCAGTTGAGCTTCGTCTCATTTCTTTTATGGACTCGCGTCCGATGTTCTTTTATGGTGTTTCGAATTATTTGAGTTTCCGCTCATTGGATGTACCAGTATTGTACTATGTCAGTGTTCGGAGTTATTCGAGTTTCTAGTTTCTTAGGCGTATCGCTTTTTGTGCTACGCCGTTGCACCAGCTCAATTTTCTGTTATTCATGACGTTCTCTCACGTCTTTTATTTACGTAAATACCTTTGGGATTCCGATTTTTATTCTTGAGCCCGGTGTTATTGTGGAAATTGAAGTTTCACCTATTTGACTTGTGAGCAACATTCTATTCGCATCATTGCTTCGGAGGTTGAGCGCCTTCGAAATAAAGATGTTTTTCTTGTGAAAGTTCAATGATTCTCAAAAATCCCAAAGATTGCTCTTGGGAAATCTAGAGGATTTATCGAGCGAACACGTTCGGACTTACTCTTTCATGCTCTTTTTGGTGAACTTCTTATTTCAAATTTCTTTTGTGTCAATATGCTTTTATGGTTGTTACTTTTTATTTCCATCTTATATATATTGCAAGGACGCAATTTCTTAAGGAGGGGAGTCTGTAACAACCCGCATATTTATTGATTTTATATTTAAATATTTTATCGTTAATCGGATTTTGGTCTGAAAAGCTACTTTTTGCATACGGTCAAACTAGGACTCGAGACCACTCCCATTGAGTTCAAAATGACGTTTGCGATCTTTTTAAGTGTAAGCTTCGATATGTTTGGAGATAGCGGAATTTTCGTCACTTTTTGCTTTGGACCTTTAGTTTGGGCTGAACCACTTGTTAACTCAGCCCAACCCCTTCCTTCTCTTCACCACTTCATTCTTCATTTCTAAAACATCAAAGCTTCTTCAAAAATGGTGGAGGGAATGGGAAATTAAAATTCCAAGCTCAAGTCTTCATTGCTAATCCAACATCAACTCCAAATTCAAAGTGAAGAACATAGATTCAAGCTTGTGGTTGATTCTTGCTTTGCTCTTTAGCTCTCCATCATCAATTTCGTGGAAAAGGTGAGATTTTTAATCTCACATCTTGCCTATAACTGTCATTGGACTGTTGGGAATGATTCCCTATCACTTGTGCATATGCATTTGCATTTGGTTTGGATTGAATTGGTGAAAAACCCGATTTTTAGTGTTTTGGCAAAATTCTGGGCTTAGGTCGTTCGGGTTTGGAGAAGACAGGCCTGCAAATTGCACGTTCTGGGCTTAGGTCGTTCGCCACGAGTTGGGTCGCTCGGCACTTAGGTCGTAGGTCGCTCTGCTTCATTTACATCGTTATGTCGTTCTGCTCTAGGTCGTTGGCCCTAGGTCACTCGACCCAGTCCATATTAGGTCGCATCCACTAAGTCGCTCGGCCTTTATATCCTTAGGTCGCGTACCCTATAGGTCGCGAACCACTTAGGTCGCGTACCCCTTAGGTCGCTACCACTAGGTCGCTCGCCCTATTGCCTTGTTAAGTCGCTCGACTTCGTCACCCAGATGGGTCGTAACTACTAGGTCGTTCGGCCTGAGCAACCTTCTTAGGTTGCTCATCACTTTAGGTCGCAACGTCTCGGCCTGCTTTAACTCCTTAGGTCGCTGGACCTTGCATCCCTTAGGTCGCGTACCACCTTAGGTTGCTGGACCTTATATTCCTTAGGTCGCATGGCCTCATCACTGTTTAGGTCGCTAGGTCGCTTGACCTGCTTACACTCCTTAGCTCGACCTTGTTAGGTCGCTCGATCCTTTTCCTTAGCTCGACCTTGTTAGGTCGCTCGATCCTTTTCCTTAGCTCGACCTTGTTAGGTCGCTCGATCCTCTTCCTTAGCTCGGCCAAGACTTAGGTCGTAACATGTTAGGTCGCATGGCTTTGTTAAGACATTAGGTCGCTCAACCTGTTCTTCTGCTAGGTCGCACGACATTCTACCCTTAGGTCGTTCGACCTATTTGACTTAAAGTCTTTGCACTTTAATTCGACCATGTTAGGTCGCAAGTATATTCCTACTTTGATGGTTTTGGGATTGATTCCTTTGGACTTTACTCACGTCTTCGAATGTGAATTTTTGTGATTTGATATGCTTCAACAATCGTTTTATGACTTGTCACTTTAAAAATGTGAAGGCTTCAATACTAGTAGTGAATCTCAAAACTCTTTCATCAAAGCGATTTCAACACTATTTTACTACAAAGCTCTTTTTGTCAAACCGTTTTCCAATCTACAAGCCTTTACCTCACTCGGATGAGAAATCTAATTAAACGGCTTAGTAAAACGAGTGGTATGAAACACTTGCGTTCACTTCGTCGGTTAATTCTTGGACTTGTTCGATTGAACCTTTTGTGACAATTTTCTAGTGAAGATTCACAGCTTGTTCGTAAATATTTAAGTTAAGCAAGTGGTTATGGGACATGAAGCTAAACTCATATAATTACTAGCTTGGTGTGATTGACACTTCTTGATGATCATGACGATCATTTTTGTGATTTGATTTAGACTAGCAATTATGCGATGTCTCTTTGTCTGCGAGGGAGACTAGACCTCGTTTGTGTGATGTTTCTACTCACATTCGTGGAGCATTCGGCTCATAGGTCTTCGGACCATTCGTGGAGCATTCGGCTCATAGGTCTTCGGACCATTCGTGGAGCATTCGGCTCATAGGTCTTCGGACCATTCGTGGAGCAATCGGCTCATTGGTCTTCGGACCATTCGTGGAGCATTCGGCTCATAGGCCTTTCCCCCTTTTTATGTGATTTCTGGATTTCGTGTGTTGATTTCTGGAATTTATGCTTCACCAATTTTGATGATTTTTATTGATATGATATCAATTTTTGTGCTTTGGTGAATTTGTGTGTCATTGACTTGTTATGAATACAAGTTTAGGGTATGATACCCTATTTTATCTTTGAGAAGATTCTTGTGATATTGATTTATCTCTTGTTGATTTTCAATTACATACTTATAGTAGTATGTCACTATGGTTATTACATGTTCATGTCATGTCTTTTACGTTATACCATATCATCTGATATTTATAGCTAGACTGATCCGTTTATTATTTTCTTATAAATAATACTCGGGTCAGACCGAGATGTTACAGGTGCTTCTGCTTGACTTCTCTTCTGGATTGTTCTGACTTTTGGCTAACTACTTAGATTAGTAGTTTTTGGATGTACACATTTGAGATATAGACTCTGTGTAGTGTACTTATTCTTTTGTATAGCACGTGTTGCTATTCTTTTGTATTATCGTTGATCTTTATGACCACTACTCTGATGAACACTTTCATGTGTTATATATATATATATATATATTCATATCATTTTCCGTCTTTGAGATATGGATGTCTGTGACTGATTTATGTTATGTTTGTTTCTATGTTTGTTTCCGAAGATTATTTATAGCCACTGTGTGATAGCTTTGGGTTTGTATCGGTATGTCGGACTTCCTCCTTAAATGAAGTTCATTCTATATTATCTGACATATCGGTGCTCGCTCAAAGAAGTTACATGGATGGTCGCTCCTCAACAGCCTTATCCTCCGTGCTAGTTGACAGCATTACACCGTAGTGTTCTTGGCTAGCGTGGGTATAGAGGTGGGGCGTCACACTATCCTAGAATGTAGGATACTATACTAAGGTATACTTCATGATATCATAAGTGAAAGTAAAAGCGTAAATAGAAAGACTCACTCAGTAAAGGATCTGGATAAGCTGTTCTCACGCTCTTTTCTGTCTCCCAAGTGCAATCGCCTTCGCTTTGGCTCCACTGATCCTTCACCAACTTCACCATCTTCCACTTAAGCTGCTTCATATCACATCCAACAATATGAATAGGCTTATGATGTCTCGAAGCCTCTAGTTCAACCTTTATATCATCTAGTTGATACGATGCGATAGTTACGCCTGAGTCATTCACAAATTTCCGCAGGTGAGAAACATGGAATACATTGTGCACTCTAACCATTCTTTGAGGTAAGTCTACTTTGTATGTCATGCTCCCAATCCTATTTAGTATCAGAAATGGACCAATGAGTCTTGGAGCCAACTTTCCTTTACTACCGAACCGAATTGCATTCTTCAATGGAGAGATCATGAAAAATACCATATCGCCAATAGAGCACTCTAGATCTCTACGTCTTTTATCAGTGTAGCTCTTATGTCTGTCTTAAGAAGCTTTCATCCATCATAGAATGATCTTTATCACCTTCGAAGCTGCCTAAGTATCAGTTCTCATCCGCTTCCCACCAACAGGAAGGAGCGTTGCAGGGTCGGCCATATAGTGCCTCGAATGGTGCCATATGATGTTGTTTTATAACACCCCAAATTTTAGTTAATATTATCCAGGATATTTAATTAGATAGATTAACTAAGAATAATATAAATAGTTAAGGAGAACGAGATTTGGTCGTTAATAAGGTCGGGCCAATATTAATAAACTAAGTAAGATTGTTTTAAAATTAACATATAAAAGAATATATGAGAGTGGAAAATTAGGTAGATCCAACTTTCATTCCTTAAACCCTCTCCCCTCATTACAATCTCATTTTTACTCACACAAAAACAATCACAAAAGAAGATTTTGAGGTCGGCCATAACCTAGGAGAAAGAAGCATGAAAATCAAAGGGTATTCAAGCATGTTTAGGGGAAACTAAAGCTCTAATCAAATCTCGACTCTAACATCCAAATCTAAGGTGAATAATGTTAAATCATCTCTTTTATCTCTTGATTGATTCGGTTTTGGGTAGTACCTTGTGACGCCCCACCTCTATACTCACGCTAGCCAAGGACACTACGGAGTAATGCCGTCGACTAGCACGAAGAATAAGGCTGTTGAGGAGCGACCATCCGTGTAATTGCCTTGTGCGAGCACCGGTATGTCAGATAGTATAACATGCATTTCATTTCAAGAGGAAATCCGACATACCGATACAAACTCAAAGCTACCACACAGTGGTTATGAGGCCTTCGGAAACAAATATAGAAATAAACATAACACAAATCAGTCACAGACATTCATATCACGAAGGCGGAAACAGATATGAATATAACACATAAAAGTGTGCATCAGAGTAGTGGTCAAACAAGATCCACAATATCACAAAAGAATAGATACAGTGCTAGACAAAAGAATAATTATACATCAAGGAGTCTCTATCTCTAATGTATAATAACAAAAACTACAAAACTGTGTAGTTAGACAAAAGTCAGAAGATGATTCCAGATAAGGAGTCAAGCAAAAGCACCTGCAACCTCTCGGTCTGACCCGAGTATTATTTAAGAAGAAAATAATAAACGGATCTGTCTAACTATAATTATCATTAAAGAAGTGAGATATAAGCAGAGATATAATAAGAACGTATGATAACAAGAATGTCATACTAGAACAAGTATGGTTTAAACAACAACAAAATCATACAATATCTCAAAAATCTCCAAGCACCAAAAAGAATATCATATTCTTTATTTTATTCACCAAACCACAAATATTGACAAACATATCATTGCCAATCACATAAAGAGGTGAAACACAAATTCTAGAAATCATCAATTAGAAATCCAGAAATCACAAAGGGGGAGGCCTATCACAAACGGGAGCATGAAAACTCACCAACACGTGTGTCACAAACGGAACGCTATTCCATGGTCGCTAACCATAAATTTTGAGCCGAAGCTCCACAAACGGCCTGAAGACCACGGGTCGCTACCTCGCCAAATTGAACCGAAGTTCCACAGAAACGGGGTTTAGTCTCCCTCGTAGACAAATAGACATCGCACATCGCTAGTCTAAATCACAAAATGATCATCATTGATCAATAAAAGTGTTGATTACACTAAGCTAGTAAATATATGAGTTTAGCTTCATGTCCCATAACCACTAGCTTAACTTAAATATTTACGAACAAATTGTAGATTCCCACTCGAAAATTGTCACAAGAATTTCAATCGAACAAGTTCAAAAATTAACCGACGAAGTAAACGCAAGCGTTTCATACCACTTGTTTTGCTAAGCCGTTTAATTATATTTTCTCATACGAATGAGGTAAAGGTTTGTATATACTAATAGATTAGAAAACAGTTTTATAAACGAGCTTTGTATTAAAAATAGAGTTGAAATCATCTTTGTAAAAGAGTTTTAATATTTACTACTAGTATAGAAACCTTTGTATTTAGAAGTGACAAATCACAAAATGATTGTAGAAACAATCAATCACAAAAATCCACATTCGAAGACGGAATTGAATCCAAAGAAATCGATACCAAATCCATCAAAAATGGATATTCTCAAAAATCCCAAAAAAAAGAAGTCATCAAAGTCAATAATAAATGATAACAATAAATCGGATAGTCATGAATCGATAAAAGTTGGATTCTCAAGCTAATAAAGCAAAATAGGCAAAATGAAGCAGGTCAGTCGACTGGCCCTCTGCAGTCAGTCGACTGAACCAGAACCCGAGAGTTTTCTGGGTCTGCAGTCAGTCTATTGACTGCAGGGGGTCAGTCGACTGGCTGTAGCTGAAACTGTTTTTCAGCCTATCAAATGGAGTTGCAAACTCACACCATTTGCAACCGGTCGAGCAATGGACTTTAGGGGCTTTTGCCAATCGACATCCCAGCCCTATAGGCTCTCCGATTCACCACCAAAAACATGTTCACAAATCAAAGCTAGGATTTTCAAAGTTTTGACTTCAAAACACCAAAAATTGAAATGTTCACCAAATCAATCCAAATCAAAGTCAAATGAATATGCACAAGTGTTAGGAATTCATACCTAACAACAAGGATAGTTATAGATATAGATGTGAGTTAAAGAACTCACATTTAAACCCAAAAACAAGGAAGGAGAAGCTTGAAAGCAAAAGGAGATCAACTACTCTTCAATCCCAACTCTAGAAGCTCAAATCTAAGCTCAAAAGAAGAACATTTCCTAAGTTAGGTTTAGGAAATTTCTGAAATTAAAGAGAGAATGAGTTGGAGATGATGAAGAGGAGGCTTACCAAAGCTTTTCCAAGAGTTTGGAGCAAGACTTGAGTTTGCAAATGGAATCTAGGGCTTGGAATTTCTAATTCCTATACTCTTCCCCCATTTTCAGTTTTGCTTAAGTGTTTGTAAAAATGAAATAAGTGAAGAGGAGAGGAGAGGGCTGAACTAGGTTATAGAGTGAGTTGGGGTGAAACCCAAAGCCCAATAGAAAAAGTCAAAATTCAACTTACCCTAAACATATCGATGTTTATACTCAAAAAGGTCGCAAACGCCGTTTTGGACTCAATGGAAGTGGTCTTAAGTCCCAATTCGGCTGTTTACAAAACGTAGCTTTTCGGACTTTAATCCGATTCACAATTCTACATTTAAATAAAATATTTAAATATTCAATCGTAAAATATGCGGGTTGTTACATACCTGGAGTCATCTTTTTTGTTTTGCCAAGTTATGGTTGAAAAATCATTGTTCGGATAGAATAATAGTTTATGGAATTTTTATGAAATTATTTAAGTGGGTTTTAAGGGTAAAACCTAAGTTTTTAATCTCTAAACAACTTTATTTTTGAATATGTGATGTAAAATGATATTTTGGAGATAGGTATTTAATTTTATAATTTTCCAAGTTGAAATAAATATTTTATGGATTTATTAATGAGGAATTGGAGTATTTCAAGTTTTAATTATTTAAAATAATTAAATATGGTTTTTGACTTCGAAATTTTTATATGGTAAAGAGAAGGATATTCTCAAATTTCTAAATTTTTTTTGGATTTTCCAAGTGAATATGATTTATTATGAATTTAATATGCTAAATAAGCATTTAAATTAATAACTAATTAAGGTTATTACTTAATTAAAGTTGATAAATGTTTTCTAACTTGACAATTCTATGCGGCAAAAATCCTGAAAATATTTGTAAAAGATATTTGTTTTATCCAATAGGAATTGGATAAGAAATTGAGTTTGGTGAAAAGCATTTACTTTGTTTAGTAACAAATCAGTTTTAATTATGTTGATGTTATGTCATCTATATTCCCTCCCCGCTTATAGAAGTGCCGAATTTATGAATGTCGACGTCGATGAGGATGGAAGCATAGGGTAACTAGTTAGGTAGTTATGGAATGATTACTACAACATCAAAGCCGACTTCGTCGGCAACCAGTCATAGGCGTTATCGCATTCTCGTGATTTATTTATGAGTTTTAAATGACGCCGCATGATTATCACTTCAACTGTTTTAAAAACTTAGGCAGTGAGGCTGCATGTTTTGACTTCGCCCATATAATATACTAAACGGCATGGTAGACGAAGTGATTAAGTATATTCCTATATTAACGCTGCCAGTCTTGATGCTGCAACTCAACATTGTCGGTGACCTTATGTATACCAAAGTTTTATATTGAATAGGGTCGACAACGATGCAGCATAGCATCGACACCACACTTCTTCCTTTTAACACTGAAGAGACTCATTTTTAAACTAAAAATATTTTAAAAAGGGCGAAGTGGCCTATGTTTGAGAGGGCCGATGACCCCATGTTCTCGACAATAAGCCATTTGTTTTATAATATCCTAAATTCTTGATTTCAAAGGTGGATAACCTATATTATATAAGGGTCGATGACCCTATTTTCGATATAAAGTTTATACTTAAAAGAACCTTAAGTTTGTCTTCGACCTTGGATAGAGGTTAATGTTGTTTTAAAACCATGCGTGTTATATTCTATTTGTTAAGGGTGGCGATCCTATTGTTTTATGACTTCGATTTTAAACAATGAGGATACCAATGGTATTTTGATTCTGGATTTTGACACTATCATTGGGGACACCAAAGTAGATTAGTTTCGACAAACTAAATGTTCTACAAATGCGACTTTATCATTGGGGATACCAATGTATTTTCTTAAATGAGTTTGACACCAATCATCGGGGATACCAATGTACTTTACTTTGAAATGTTATAACTTTCAAGATAAGAAACCTAATTGTAGATACTAATAGACATAGGTTAAACATATGGGTAATGGGAACTAAATTGTTAAATGATGGGTTCATAGTTATCTAGAGAAACTATGGGATGTGAGATGGATAGTCCACATCATGCCGGAGGTGGATGGTCTCTATGAGGTTAATGAAGCATTCATAGTCATCCTAGAAAAACTATGGGATGTGTGAAAGATAGTCCACATCATTATAAATTAAGTGGGATGTGTGATGGATAGCCCAAATCATTATAAATTAAATGGAATATGTATGATGGATGGTCCACATAATTTAAACAATGAAACCATACGTGATGGGTAATCAATATGGTAGGGGATGGATAATCTAGGTAATAATTACATGTGAGATAGATAGTCGACATAACTTTGAATATTCAAATCTATGATGGGTGGTCCACATAATTATAAGAGGGGAAATCAGATCAAAATAAGATGGATATTCAGTTCAAATTATGATGGGTAGTCATTCGAAATTAAGTTGGATAATTTAATAAATCGGGATGGGTAATCCAGTATATGTTACATAAATATAAATGTTATTTTTATATTCTAACCATTGTGGTTGCAGGAGCACAGTATATGGTTAGTTAGTTTTGGTTAAGATACCAGTGAGAGGAAAACTCGTTCCGCTCAATAGCGTGATCTCACAAGATATTAATTTGGTTCGAGATGGTAGGTTATTATTCACACCAGACTTTTTGTCTGACCAAAAGTTTTATTTTTTCCCTTAAACTCTTGGGTACTCAGTAAGTTGGGAGTAAAGGCTTTTTAGTTTCCAGTTAGGCGAATAAGCTCGCGGAGACATGCAGGAGGCGATCTGGCTATTAGGAGCTTTATCTATTTCCACTGTGTAGTTTGGTTTTTTCTAATTGGATGAATGGAAAAGTTGTATAATTACCAAGCATTTGACTCTGATCAACCAAAGGAGCATCTTCATATGTCACTCTTGGAGTATTTTGTAATAAATATATTTTCTCTAAACGTGGAATTATGAATGAGATTATGTAATGAATATGAAATCATATTTTGAAATGGAATGTAAAAGTTATCTGAATTTTGTTTGTAAATTTTTCATATTCATATGCTTTTGATTATTGATATGTTTAACATAGCCACATTTTGTCATCGGGAATTAATAACTATGGACAACGGCAACATCTCTAGCGGTTAGTTTTGGGCTTCATAATTGGGGATGTTACAAATTGGTATCACAGCATAGCTTTATGATAGAACTTAAAAGGTTTAAAGAGTTTTTGAAAACATAATCCAAATAAATCAAAGAATAAGATTGAGGTTTGGGTTAATGCTATAGTAACGTACTTGTATTTTCTATATATAAGTATGTATTCTCCCCTATCTCTTAGACCGTTCTTTTGTATCTTACTAAGGCTCGTATGCAGATTTACGAGAGAGAAAGATATGGAAGCATGAAATGGAAGAGTGAATCTAGGTAACGGAAGCACCCCAACCATGGAAATGCTCAGCCCAACAATAGGAGGAACCAGGGTCGACAGACAAATGCTAATCAAAATGCAAATGCCAATGTAGGTGTTGTGACCCCAACAATGGATATAGGGACCATGCATTGGTTCTTCATCAATGCAATGCAAGCTGGAGCAGTTGTAGGAGCAGTTGGAGGAAATGCTACCAAAGTGGGAGGAGTCAATCCTGTAGCGGCAGTTGGTAATAACTATGCTAAGCTTAGTCGAGATTACAACAGTCTGGATGGGAAACCTTTTCTGGGGACTGAGGATGCAATAGAAGGGGAGAATTGACCATTGCACCGTGAGAGGATTTTTGCTGATCTGGATTTGAATGGTAAGCAGAAAAGGAGGTTGGCTTCGAGATAGTTGCAAGGAGCTGCTTTGTTCTAGTGGAACGGGGTGGCCATAAAGGTACCAGAAGAGGAATTGACTTGGGCAGAATCTTGAAAGAAATTCAAGGAAAGGTTTTTGTCTGAAGTAGCCAAGTCAGCCTTTCTCAGGAAGTTTATGGAGTTGGAGTAGGGGGAAATGTTAGTGTTGGAATACTCTGCTAAGGTTGATGAGCTGTCTAGATATGGTTATGCTGCTGTCGACACTGTTATCAAGAGGAATGAGAAGTTTATCCAAGGGTTGGGACCGGAGATTGCTAGGGCAACTATGTCACATCTCAGGGATCCATCCAATGTAGTGGTGGATATGGCAATCAGGAATGAGGAGATGCTTTTTACTTTGGGACGAGATGCTAGTTGGAACCTCGAGTTCTCAGAATAAGAAGAGGAAATTCTTTAAGGGGAAAGGAGCTTAGAAGGGTGGAGCTGCTAAGAAAGGGAAGGCAGATATCATTTGTTATAAGTGTGATAATAAGGGGCACTAGGCAAATGAGTATCGATAAGGCGATGGCAAGATGGTTGTGGACAAGTAGAATGTGAAGTGCTTTAACTGCGACTAGATGGGGCATTATAAGAAAAAATGTCCAGAAACGACTAAGGCTAATAATGGAAAGGTGTTTGCTTTGGAGCCATCTCCATCAAGACCAACAACAGTTGAGAAGGGAAAGTCTGCGATGGAATGTACGCTTTTAATTCATAGCATGCCTGTTAGGGTGCTGTTTAATACCGGTGCATCAATTTATTTATATCTCAATGTTTGGTAGATAAGTTATGTTTAGAATCATCATACCTAGTTACTTCCTTAAGGGTAGCTAATCCAATAGGAGGGTACACAACTCTTGGGATGAGATGTGACCATCTAGAATTTGAGTTGCTAGGTTATAATTTTGCCTGCAGTTTGTTTGTTTCTAATTTTGTGGGTTTTGAGATTATTTTGGGTATGGATTGGTTGATTAGTAAGATGCTAGGATATTTTTCCAAGGTAGGAAAATATCATTGAAACACCTTGATAGTAGTGACCAAATAATATGCTCGGTTTAGAATTCGAGTCTAGAAATTTATGCTTTATTGGATGCCATAGAAGTGGAAGACGAACTAAATTGGGTTTTAATTGTAAGAGAATTTGCAGATGTTTTTGAGTTGGTTACAGGTCTACCACCGAAGCAAGCTATTGTGTTTCATATAGATCTTGTACCAGGAGCTGAATCCGTAAGTAGACCTCCTAGTAAGATGACACCTGCCAAGATGAAGAAATTGAGGGTGCAGCTAGCGGACCGAGAAGGAAAGAATTTTATTAGACTAAGTAGTTTGCCTTGGGGAGCGACTGCGATATTCGTGAAGAAACCGGATGGGTCATTAAGACTATGTATCGATTATCGTAAGTTAAATGAAAAGATGATAAAGAATAGATATCCTTTGCCAAGAACTGATGATTTGTTTGATCAGTTAAGTGGATCCAAAGTATTTTCCCAGTTGGATTTGGAGACGGGGTTCCATCAATTAAGCGTGGCGGAGGATAGTATTCCTTTGACGGCGTTTCGAATGAGGTATGGTTCGTACGAGTGGTTAGTGATGCTATTCAGATTAACTAATGCGGCAGCTTTACTTGTGGATTTGATGAACCAGATTTTCCAAGAGCACTTGGATAGGTTCGTATTGGTATTCATTGATGACATTCTGATATATTCTAAGGATTAAAGAGATCATAAGATTCATCTTAGAATAGTGCTTGAGATGTTGAGGCAGCATTAACTTAAAGCAAAGTTTCTGAAGTGTGATTTCTGGAAAAGAGAAGTGAAGTTTCTTGGTCATGTAGTTTCAGAGAAATGGTTGTCCGTGGATTCAGCTAAGATTGAAGCTGTAACTAATTGGAAGAGACCTGAGACGGTGATCTAGATAAGGAGTTTTATTGGATTAGTTGGCTATTATCGAAGATTTATCAAGGATTTCTCACGGATAACATCAACCCTGACAAAGCTAACTAAGAAGGATGTGAAGTTTATTTGGTTTGATAAATGCGAGGAAGCATTCTTTGAGTTGAAGCATTTGTTGACCAATGCGTCCATGTTAGTAGTTCCAGATGGGATCAAGATTTAGTGGTGTATACAGATGCGTGTGGAACAAGATTAGAAGCTATATTGATGCAGAGGGGTAAAGTGATTGCCTACGCATCTCGACAGCTCAGACAACATGAAGTAAGATATCAGACTCATGACTTGGAGTTGGCAATAGTGATTTTCACACTGATAGTGTGGAGACACTACCTCTTAGGAGAACGATTCAAGTTGTATATGGATCATAAGTCTTTAAGCTATTTATTTTCTCAATGGGAGTCAAATATAGGACAGAAGAGGTGGCTGGTGTTTTTAGCAGCTTATGATTTTGGTATTGAGTATACACCGGGGAAAGGAAATAAAGTTGCAAATGCACATAGCAGGAAACATAAGAATGTGTTGTTGGCTATGTAGACAGAGTGAAAGGATCTAGAGGCATTGACTATTTGTAGTGTGTAGTTAAGATTTACTGTTAGTTCTAGTCAAATTACAGCCATGTTATCTTGCTTGGAAGTTCGATCAGTGTTGATCGAAAGGATTGCTTCTAAGCAAAGAGATGTTCCATTGCTAGTCGAAAGGATTAGAAGATTGGAAGGTGGAACCGAGATCGATGATCTAATGGATTTTAGTCTTGACCAAAGAAGATGGTTAAGGAAGAAGGGACGGTTTTGTGTTTCAGATGTTGGAAACCTAAGGATGGAAATTCTTAGGGAGTGTGATCGATTAAAGTTTACGATTCATCCTAGGGGAACCAAGAGGTATTAGGATATGAAGAGAAGTTTCTGCTGGGAAGCATGAAAAGGGATGTAGGCTTATGGATGAAGCAATTTGTAAATTGCCCGCAAGTGAAAGCCGATCATCGGAAGCCAAGTGGATTGCTTCAGCCTTTAGATATACCAGTTTAGAAATAGGATTCGATATCTATGGATTTTATTGATAGATTGCCAAGGTCAAATAGGGAAAATGAATGTATGTGGGTCATAGTGGATAGATTGACCAAGATTGCACATTTCATTCCCATTAAGTCAACCATAATGGCACCTGTATTAGCTAAGTTGTTTATAAAGAATATTGTTAGACTGCATGAGATTCCTAGTTGTATAGTCAGTGATAGAGATGCTTTGTTCACTAGTGAATTCTGGAAGAGTCTATAGCAGGTATTGATTACCAAGCTTAAGATGAATACTGCTTATCACCCACAGACGGATGGGCAGACAGAGAGAGTCAATAAGGTACTTGAGGATTTGTTGAGGGCTTGTGTACTAGATTTTGGTAGGTCGTGGGAAGACCATTTGCACTTGGTTGAGTTTTCCTATAATAATAGTTATCAGACTAGTATAGGAATGACGCCTTTCAAAGCTTTGTATGGAAGGCTGTGCAAATCATCGGCATGTTGGTTAGAGACTGGAGATAGATTGGTTCTTGTTCCAAATATGGTAAGAGACGCCATAGAAAAGATTGAACTAATCCGAGGAGGATGAGAGAAGCTCAGCCCATGCAGAAAAGTTACGTAGATAAAAGGCGTAAAGATTTAGAATTCTCAGTTGGAGATCGTATTTTCATTAAGGTATCATCGATGAAGGGTGTGGTACGATTTGGAAAGTTAGGGAAACTGACATCGAGATACGTTGGACCATTCTCTATTATAAAGAAGATCGGAAAACTCGCGTATTGAGTAGATTATCCGAGTAGTTAGGCAAGTGTCGATAATGTATTTCATGTTTCTCATCTTCGAAAGTATGTGCATGATTCAGATACTGCTATCACTCCGACTACACTGGAATATTAGTAGTAGAACCAGATCTAACTTTTGTGAGGCAACCAGTTTGGGTTGTAGCGAGGGATGAAAAGAGGCTAAGGAGCAAGATAGTCATGTTAGTAAAAGTCCAGTGAAGTGACAACGAGAAAGACTGTACTTAGGAAATGGAGAACGAGATTAGAGATACTTATCCTGTACTGTAATGATAGTATGTACTATATTTGTTGAATATAGCTTTTATAGCTGGTAGGATATACTAGCATTGTTTGCATGGTTGATATGCTTATTTTTTAGTCCTTACTGAATTTCAAGGATGAAATTCCTTAAGGAGTGGAGCTTGTAACACCCTAAATTTTAGTTAACATTATTCAGGGTATTTAATTGGATAGACTAAATAAGAATATTGTAAATAGTTAGGGAGAATGATATTTGGTCATTAATAAGGTCGGGCCAATATTAGTAAACTAAGTATGATTGTTTAAATTAACATACAAAAGAATATATGATAAGGGAAAATGATAATTGGATAGACTAAATAAGAATAATGTAAATAGTTAGGGAGAATGATATTTGGTCATTAATAAGGTCGGGAAAATATTAGTAAACTAAGTATGATTGTTTAAATTAACATACAAAAGAATATATGATAAGGGAAAATTAGGTAGATTTACATCCATTCCTTAAACTTTCTCCAATCATTACATTCTCATTTTTACTCACACAAAAATAATCACAAAAGAAGATATTGAGTTGGCCATAACCTAGGAGAAAGAAGCATGAAAATCAAAGGGGATTCAAGCAAGTTTAGGGGATACAAAAGATCTAATCAAATCTCCACTCCAACATTCAAATCTAAGGTGAATAATGCTAAATCACCTCTTTTATCTCTTGATTGATTAAGTTATGGATAGTACCAGAATTCATCTTGTTTGTTTTGTCAAGTTATGGTTGAAAAATCATTATTTGGATGGAATAATGGTTTACCGAATTTTTATGAAATTATTTAAGTTGATTTTAAGGGTAAAACCTAAGTTTTTAATCTCCAAACGAATTGATTTTGAATATTTGATGTAAAATGATATTTTGGAGATGGATTTTAATTTTCATAATTTTCCAAGCCGAAATAAATATTTTAAGAATTTATTAATGAGGAAATTGGAGTATTTTAGGTTTTAATTATTTAAAATAATTAAATATGGTTTTTGACTTTGAAATTTTTATATGGCAAAGAGAAAGATATTCTCGAATTTCCATGAATTTTTGGGATCTTTCCCGAGTGAATATAATTTATTATGAATTTAATATACTAGATAAGCATTTAAATTAATAATTATTTAAGATTATTAATTAATTAAAGTGGATAGGCGTTTGGAACTTGAAAATTCTATGGGGCGAAAATTCTAAAAAGATTTGTAAAAGATATTGTTTTACCCAATAGGAATTGGACAAGAAATTAAGTTTGGTGAAAAGTATTTACTTTGTTTAGTAAGAAATCAGTTTTAAGGTTAACTACGTTAATGCCATGTCGGCCATATTCCCTCCACTCAAATAGAAGCGCCACATTCATGAGTATCGACGTCGATGAGGATGGAAGCCTAAGGTAACTACTTAGGTAGTTATGGAATGATTTCTACAACATTGAAGTCGACATCGTCTGCAACCAATCATAGGCGTTATCACGTTCTAGCGATTTACTTATGAGTTTTAAATGACGCGCATGATTATCACTTTGACTGTTTTAAAAACCAAGACAGTGAGGCTGCTTGTTTTGACTTCACCCATATACATATACTAAACGACGTAGTAGCCAAAGTGATTAAGTATATTCCTATATTAATATCGCTAGTCTGGATACCACAACTCATCATTGTTGACGACCTTATGTATACCAAAGTTTTATATTAAATAGGGTCTACAATGTGCAACATAGCATCGACCCCACACTTCTTCCTTTTAACACCAAAGAGGCTCATTTTTAAACTAAAGCTGTTTTAAAAGAGGTAAAGTGTTCTATGTTTCAGTGGGTCAATTACCCTATGTTCTCGGCAGTAAGCCATTTGTTTTATAATATCCTAAAGTCTTGATTTCAAAGGTGGATAGCCTATATTATATAAGGGTCGATGACCCTATTTTCGATATAAAATTTATACTTAAAAGAACTTTAAGAAAATATACTTAAAAGAACTTTAAGAAAATATACTTAAATGAACCTTAAGTTTTCCTTCGGGTGTGGAAAGAGGTCCACGTTGTTTTAAAACTACGCGTTTTTTTATTCTATTCTGTTAAGGGCGGCGAGCCTATTGTTTTATGACTTCGATTTTAAACGTTGGGGACACCAATGCTATTTTGATTATGGATGTCGACACCAAAGTAGATTAGTTTCGACAAACTAAATGTTTTATAAATGCGACTTTATCATTGGGGATACCAATGTATTTTCTTAAATGAGTTCGAGACCAATCATCAGGGATACCAATGTACTTTACTTTGAAATGTTATAACTTTCAAGGTAAGTAAGCTAATTGAAGACACCAATAGACATAGGTTAAACATGTGGGTAACATGCATTAAATTATTATATTATGGGTTCATATTATCCTAGGAAAACTATCAGATGTGAGATGGATAGTCCACATCATGCCGGAGATGGATAGTCTCTACAAGGTTAATGAAAAGTTCATATCATCATAGGAAAACTATGGGACATGTGATGGATAGTCTGCATCATTATATATTAAATGGAATACGTGTGATGGATAGTCCACATAATTTAAACAATGGAACCATATGTGATGGGTAATCAATATGCTGGGGGTGGGTAATCCACATAATAATTACATATGAGATGGATAGTCCATATAACTTTGAATATGTTCAAATGTGATATGGGTAGTCCACGTAATTATAAGATGGTTGTCAGATCAAAATAAGACGGATAGTTAATTCAAATTGTGACGGGTAGTCATTGGGAATTAAAATGGGTAATCTAATAAATTGGGATGGGTAATGCAATATATGTTGCATAATTATAAATGCTATTTTTATGCTCTAAACATTGTGGTTGCAGGAGCATGGTATAGGTTAATTAGTTTTGGTTAAGATGCTAGTGAGGGGAAACCCCATTATGCTCAGCGGCATGGTCTCACTAGATATCTATTTGATTCAAGATGGTAAGTTATTATTCACACTAGACTTTTTTTCTAACCCAAAGTTTTTTTTTCACTTAAACTTTTTCGGGTACTCATTTGAATAGGTCGGGAGTAAGGGCTTTCTGGTTTCCAATTAGGAGAATAAGCTTCCGGAGACGTGCTGGAGGCAATCTAGCTATTAGAAGCTATATCTATTTTCGCTGTGTAGTTTGGATTTGTCTAATTGGACGAATGGCAAAATTGTATAATTGCCAAGCATTTGACTCTAATCAACCAAGGGGCATCTTCATATGTCACTCATGGAGTATTTTGTAACAATTATATTTTCTCTAAACGTGGAATTACGAATGGGATTATGTAATGAATATGAAATCATATTTTGAAATGGAATGTAAAAGTTATTTCTGAATTGTGTTTATAAATTTTTTATATTCGTTTGCTTCTGACTATTGATATGTTTAACATAGCCGCATTTTGTCATCATGAATTTATAACTATGGATGACTGCAGCATCTGTTGTGGTTAGTTTTGGGCCTCAGAATGGGAATGTTTCATGGACTGATAACTATTGTTGTATGCGAATTCTACGAGATGTAAGTGATCATCCCATGAGCCTCTAAGGTCAAGTATACAAGCCCGCAAACTTCACTCTCTCAATTTAGCCATCAGTTTGAGATGATAAGCCATATTCATATGTAGCTCTATCCCGAGCACCTCTTGTAAGCCCTTTCAAAACCCACTAGTGAACAACGGGTCTCAGTCACTCACAATGCTCTTCGGCACACCATGGAATCGTACTATCCATTTCACATACAATTTAGCCAGTTTGGCTGCCATTCTACTTGACTTGATGGGTATAAATCTAGAGCTCTTGGTCAATCGATCGACAATGACCCAAATGATGTTGTAGCCTTCTTAAGTCCTCGACAGTTCATCAATGAAATCCAGCGAAACTTTTTCCCATTTCCACTCGGGAACTTCTAGTGGTTGCATCAAACCACTAGGCTTCTTCTACTCCGCCTTAACCAACAGGAAATTCATGCTCATCGAGATGAATGTCCCAACATCTTTTTTCATCTCTTCCCAGGAGTAGTTTTGCTTCATATCACGGTACATCTTATTACCGTTAGAATGGATAGTCAATCTCAAATGATGGCACTCTTTTAGCACCTCATTTCTTAACCTGTCGACATCAGAAACAACCAATCTCTCGCCTTACAGAGCCAACCATCTCGGTCAAGCCCATATTGTCTCATCTCTTCAGACTATAATACAGCTTTGATATTAGCAATAATCTCAGCTAAACTGGCATTATGCCTCTGATTACCAATCCGCACAATCAGAGTATGCCTGATATTCAAGCCCATCAATATCTCTGGCTTTAGCTCGCATCTTGGTTGAAAATCATAGCCAACAATATACTTTAACCATGTCCACTCTAGGAACATAGCTCCCAAGCTGGCATGTCTCTTACTTAATGCACCGACAACTCAATCCCTTTCCCTAGTGTGTACGCAATATTAAAGTCGTAAGAGGCTAGGAACTCTAACTATCCCTACTAACAAAGGTTAACATCCTTCTACAAAAAGTGGTACTTTAATGATTTATGGTCATTGAATAGCACAAACCTCTACCATAAAAGATAGCACCTCTAAATCTTCAATGCAAACATTAATCGCTGCTAACTCTAAATCATGGGTCGAGTATTCCTTCTCATATAGATTTTGTTGTTGACTAGCATATGCAACAACTTTGCCTCTCTGCATCAAGTTTGTGCCTAATCCAGTACCACAAGCACCATTGTATTCCATCATCTCTTTATTCCCGCTTGGAATGGTCAATATAGGTAAACTCATCAACTTTTCTTTTAGACTTACAAATGCATGCTCACAACTCGCATCCCAAGTAAAAATCTGGTTCTTTTTCATCAATTGGGTCAACGGTGCCGCTACCTTAGAGAAGTTCTGGATGAATCATCTATAACATTCGGTTAACCCCAAGAAACTTCCCACATTCGTAGCATTTTTGGGTCTAGTCCAATCTAGATAGGATCCACTATAATGCCCTATTTAGAAACAACGTTATCCAAGAATCGCATTTGCCTCCTCCTGAAATAACACTTTGAACTTTTCTTTCAATCAGTGCTCTCTTAACACCTCAAGCACAATCCTCAAATATGTCTTGTGTTACTCCTCTATCCGTGAGTAGATGAGAATATCATCGGCAAACATAAGAGCAAAATTATTTAGCTGACCCCTAAAAACATGGTTCATGAGATCAAAGAAGTATGCTGGTGCATTGGTTACCCTAAACGGCATAACCAACCAGTCATAGAAACCAAACGGTGTATGAAACGTTGTAATCGCTACACTCTCCTTTGCTACTCTCGGTTGATGAAATTTTGTCTCAAGATTCAGCTATGAGAATACTCTAGCACCATGAAGTTGATCGAACGAGTCATCAATACATGGGAGTGGATATTTGTTCTTCCTCGTTACTTTATTCAGCTCATGGTAGTCAACACATAATCTAAGGGAACCATTCGCTTTCGTTGGAAGTACTACGGGCGCTCCCCACTTGGAAATACTTCTACGAATGAACCCTCGTTGTAATAGGTTGTTCACTTGTACCTCGAGCTCTCCCTGCTCTCTAGGTGCCATCCTCCTCAGAGGCATCACTATCGACCATCTTTAACTAAATCAATATGGAACTTGATATCTCTGTGTGGCGGAAGTCTAGTCACCTCCTCAAATATGTTCGGATAATCCCTAGCAAAAGGCTATAATAATAACTCATCATGTGGGATATCAAGTGAATATAGAAAGCTAACCATCACCTCATCATCTGGTAGGCAGCCTAACACCATTGTTTACCTATCGTTACTAATGATTTCTCACAATCCACCATCACTCTATATCTATGAGGCCAATCCATACCTAGAATAATACCAAATAGAATGAAACCCAAAACAAAGCAATTGCAATCAAAAGAATATCTATGACTCGATAGGACCAAATCATGGCAAACCATACACAGATTAGTAGAGCCTCCAATAGGGTTTGTCATAATCAAAGGTTGGTCAATAATATTGGATCTCAATCCTAATCTATCTACCAAATCTCTAGATATGAAGGAATGTGAAGCCCCAGTATCCAACAAAATACATATTGGAACATCATAAACGAAAATCATACCTTAAAAAATGATGCGTTTCCCTTTCTCTTTCGTCGGTGGAGCATTCAACGAAGTCAGGACAGCGTTGAGAGCATAGCTTTCACCATCTGCTTCTACTTTAATGGCGCTAGGTAGTCCTTTTGAATATGCCAGCAGTAGTAGCGTTTCTTCCCCTCAACTTTTGCAATCTTTACTGTAATGACCTTTATCACCGTACTAATAGCAAACCACCGTAGCTTTGCTCTTCCTTTGGATATCCTTACCTTGAAATTGCTTCCTCTTCTTGTTATTCCACTTCTTCTTGCCTCCCCTACCCAATTTGGGCTTTAGCTCTTCTTTAGGAATAACAATCTTCAACTTCGGGTGGACACTCTCATGCCTCGGAGCCTTCTTGACTATCATCTCAAAAGTATCATCAATGTGACCCACTAGTCTCTCTACCAAGTAATTATTTAAGCCAATGATGTACTTCTCCTTCTTCTTTAATGGAGTGTCTATGAAGGACATGCCATACTTCGACAAGGGGTCGAACTCAGCAATGTATGTTTGCACCAAAACTGGTCACAAACACCCAATCGCAGATGAAAGCACCCGTTCACAATCACAGATTACAGATAGCGAGTGTGTAGAGAATATAAATGTGAAGAACACTCAAAATTTAAAAGGAAAGCAATAAAAACACAAGATTTATAGTGGTTTGGCATTGTAGCCTACATCCACTTTGAAGAGTTGCTATTTTATTGATGATTCTCTACTGATTTACCTGAGTACAATTGATAGTATCCGAGTTACAATGGAGTTCAGCAGAGTAACGGCGTAGAAGAGCCAAAAGTCCTTTTTTATGAAGCCCTTGGACTGCTATTTATGGGTGTAGACTGCAAATATCTCGCCCAGATCTCAAAAGACTCCTTCTCTCACATGGGTGGGCCCACGTGATCGATCCCCTGACATTTCGACCCTATCCATGATCGATACGTACCAAATTCGTATCGATCCAAAATTGCTCTTTTTGGGTTGGGATCGATCATGGACATTCTTGAGGTTGTACGCAAGCTCCTGGGAAAATTTGGTGGCATTTGGACTTGTAGATTGTGAGATATGATCGATGCAAGTTTGGATCTTCAATGTGGAAGTGAGTTTCATGATCGATACGAACCAAATTCATATCGATCCAAAATTTCTCATTTTGGGTTGGGATCCGTCACAGACATTCTTGAGGTTGTATGGAAGCTCCTGTGAAAATTTGGTGGCATTTGGACTTGTAGATTGTGAGATATGATCGATGCAAGTTTGGATCTTCAATGTGGAAGCGAGTTTCATGATCGATATGAACCAAATTCGTATCGATCCAAAATTGCTCTTTTTGAGTTGGGATCGGACATTCTTAAGCTTGTACGCAAGCTCCTATGAAAATTTGGTGGCATTTGGACTTGTAGATTGTGAGATATGATCAATGCAAGTTTGGATCTTCAATGTGCAAGCGAGTTTGTGAAGAGAGTTTGCGAAGCGAGTTTGGGAAGCGAGTTTGGGAAGCGAGTTTATGAAGCAAGTTTGGGAAGCGAGTTTGGGAAGCGAGTTTGGGTAGCGATTTTGGGAAGCGATTTTGGGAAGCGAGTTTGGGAAGCGAGTTGTAGAGATTTTTCTTGGTTTTGATCGATCAATATCTCAAGCATACGAACTCCGATTGGCTTGAAATTTGGAACATTGGCTTTCACAGCTTTGCTAGTCATACCATATCGATTGTGGCTTGATCCGAACTCGGGCAAAATTTACCAGTACATAGTGAACTTGTGTGTAGCCGATCTTCGGGACAGACTGTCCTTAGTTTCCAGTTAATTCCTTGGTGTCACGGCCTTGCCAAAAGGCGAGATAACATTTCAAAATGTTTTTTCGTCGACTATGCTATATTTTAGTCTCATGATCATGCTTACTATCTGTGAAAATCTAGCTTTGACCATCGTGCAGCCGATTGGGTTAAATCCGCCTGTGTGTTGTCTTGCCAAAAGGCGGGTTAACACTTTGCCCCCCAAAACATGCCTTGCTATAGGAAGGTGTGTTTTGTAGTACCATAAGTTGGATGTTCGTATCCTGTTGATGACCTGTAAAGAGATTGATAATCTTACCTGATTATGAATGGTGGTCGTTCGAGGTCTTATGTGACCGTTCGAGGTCAGGTGCCGTTCGAGGAAAACTGTGACCGTTCGCGGTCGGGTGCCGTTCGAGGCGAATGGTGACCGTTCGAGGTCGGGTGCCGTTCGAGGCGAATTGTGACCGCTCATGGTCGGGTGATCGGGGGGACTTTAATGCCAGATTTCATGTTCGAGTGAGTTTCTGAATCATTCGTTATGGCGGTTCATCGCCATCTCAGAGCATGCCTAAGGACCATTCGCGATCCCGTACATGTGTAAGTGACTTGGCTGTTACAGAATAATGAGTATCAGAATTACATTCAAATGAGTCTTACAATAGAAATGTCGAAATCAATCAAGTGCAAAAAAGCAAACAACAAAAGCAAAATAGACACATCAAAATGCAAACACCCCCATTGTCGTAGTTCATAGTCGTCTCAGAGCATGCCTGAGGACTGTTCGTGACCCCGTACATGTAAGTAACTTAACTGCGCTAGTGTGGAGTTTGCGACTTATTCGTCATTATTTCAATCAATTGATGACAAGCTGATGCCTTGATCCTAAGCCGTCCCCAGTTGATGCAGATGGCAGTCGCTCCTGTTCCATCGTCGTTGCTTGCCTTTTCACATACTTTAGTAGCAATCCATTCCGGATATGTCCTTCAACTTCATCCCTCAAATGCCTGCAATCATTCGTACTATGTCCGCTTAGCTCATGGAATAAGCAGTACTTGTTTGATTTCTTTTCATTGTTAGCTGGATTCCTTCACATTGGCCTCCGGTAGGGAATCTGCCCCCTGGTGTCTTGATATATTTGCTCCAAAGTCTCGCTCAACTCCGAATAAGAGGTGAATCTTGGCTCCTTTCGCGGCCACCTCGACTCATCAAAACTATTCTCTGCCTTTCGTTTTCCTTTGTCCTTATTCGAATCTTTTCCAGGTGGGTCTATGCCTTTAGCTGCATAAACTTCAACTTCATCTCCTTCCTCTCTCTCAGCGTTTGCATCCTCCTGCCGCAGAAACCTTTCCACTTTGTGGAAGAACTCTCGCAGATCCATGGGTGGATCACTTGTCAGTGAATTCTTAAATTATGCGCCATCAGCTATTCCAGACACAACTGCCATCAAAATAATGGATGGATTTGGGCGATCCATCGATGTTGCTGCTACGTTAAATCATGTCAAAAATGTCCTTAGAGACTCCCCTGCTTTCTGTTTCAGAGTTGTCAAACTCATCACATTCTTGGGCCTTAATATATAACTCTGAACTACCTCATGAACTTTTCAATCAACTGGATCCACATTCCAATCGAACCGCTCTCTAGTTGCCTGAACCATAATGCTGCTATGTCTGTCAAATATAGCAGGAAGCATCGGGCCATGACTTCCTCCGATGCCCCCAGTACTTCCATATGCCGCATATACCACGTCAGATGAACAACAGGATCTGTCCTCCCATCGTACGTCTCTAGTGCTGGTAGCTTGAATTCAGGTGGGTTCCTAGCCTGCCTGATTGCGAGGGCAAAGGGGCTCCTGGTCACGTCTTCCAGATCTCTATTCACTAGTCCTCCCCTCATGGCTCATCTAACCATCTCTGCCAATCTGTCACTGTCATCAAGTGGGGGTCCTTGTCTGTTGCCTCCGATCTGCCCCCCGAGTTCACGAGGGAATTCTGGAATCTATTCTCCTGGACAAGCATCCATTCCTCTATCAATGCCATGTTGCACAGTTCAGCCTAGTATTCTGCCAGGGATTAGATCTATATGCTCCGGGGGCGTGCCCCCTAGCTCGTGGACTACTCCTGATGGTCCCCCTCCATTCTGAATCCTGGTTGCTCCATGCTCCTAATCCCTGTTTCCAGCGCTTCCTATAGTTGTGTTTCCTTGATTTTGCACTCTAGCTTATCCAATCTGCTGGAGTAGGTTCTGCATCATCTCTTCTTGTCTTTTTAGCATTCCTTCCTACATGGCTTCCATCATCATCTCGTCTCGGGTGATGAAGACTGAGGCCTAATTTGCTCTCGAGGAAGCCTCCTGACTCACTTCATGCTGACTCCTTGCTGATTGCTTCACCATAGCTTTCCAAATCCAAGTCCTTAAGCTTTTAAATTCAAAATCCAAGCTGTAGGATTCCTGAGTTCAAATCTCAGTGAAAGCACCAAAATGTTTATGCCAATACTGGTCACAAACATCCAATTGCAGATGAAAGCGCCCGTTTACAATCATAAATTACTGATAGCAAGTGTGTAGAGAATATAAATGTAAAGTACACTCAAAATTTAAAAGGAAAGTAATAAAAACACATGATTTATAGTGGTTGGGCATTGTAGCCTACATCCACTTTGAAGAGTTGCTGTTTTATTGATGATTCTCTACTGATTTACAAGAGTACAATTGATAGTATCCGAGTTACAATGGAGTTCAGCAGAGTAACGGCGTAGAAGAGCCAAAAGTCCCATTTTCTGAAGTCCTTAGACTGCTATTTATAGGTGTAGGCTGCAAATATCTCGCCCGGATCTCGGAAGACTCCTTCTCTCACGTGGGTGGGCCCACGTGATCGATCCCCTAACATTTCGACTCGATCCATGATCGATACGTACCAAATTTGTATCGATCCAAAGTTGCTCATTTTGGGTTGGGATCGATCATGGACATTCTGTAGGTTGTATGCAAACTCCTGTGAAAATTTGGTGGCATTTGGACTTGTAGATTGTGAGATATGATCAATGCAAGTTTGGATCTTCAATGTGGTAGCGAGTTTCATGATCGATACGAACCAAATTCGTATCAATCCAAAATTGCTCTTTTTGGGTTGGGATCCGTCACGGACATTCTTGAGGTTGTACGCAAGCTCCTGTGAAAATTTGGTGGTGTTTGAACTTATAGATTGTGAGATATGATCGATGCAAGTTTGAATCTTCAATGTGGAAGCGAGTTTCATGATCGACACGAGGATCGATACGAACCAAATTCGTATCGATCCAAAATTGCTCTTTTTGGGTTGTGATCGATCATGGACATTCTTGAGCTTGTACGCAAGCTCCTGTGAAAATTTGGTGGCATTTGGACTTGTAGATTGTGAGATATGATCAATGCAAGTTTGGATCTTCAATGTGCAAGCGAGTTTGTGAAGCGAGTTTGAGAAGCGAGTTTGAGAAGCGAGTTTGTGAAGCGAGTTTGTGAAGCGAGTTTGGGAAGCGAGTTTGGGAAGCGAGTTTGGGAAGCGAGTTTGTGAAGCGAGTTGTAGAGGTTTTTTGATTTTGATCGGTCAATATCTCGAGCATATGAACTCCGACTGGTTTGAAATTTGGAACATTAGCTTTTACAGCTTTGCTAGTCATACCATATCGATCGTGGCTTGATTCGGACTCGGGAAAAATTTACCAGTACCCATAGTGAACTTGTGTGTAGCCGATCTTCAGGACAGACTGTCCTTAGTTTCTAGTTAATTCCTTGGTGTCACGGCCTTGCTAAAAGGTAGGATAATATTTCAAAATGTTTTTTCGTCGACTATGCTATATTTTAGTCTCATGATCATGCTTACTATCTGTGAAAATCTAGCTTTGACCATCGTGCAGTCGATTGGGTTAAATCCGCCTGTATGTTGCCTTGCTAAAAGGTGGGTTAATTGGTTCCATGTTAGCTAGTCGATTGGGTTAAATCCGCCTGTATGATTACTATCTATGAAAATCTAACTTATGGAACAAGACCGACTTTTGAGCTTTAGGAATAAACTTTTCTTCGAATCTGGTTTTGAACTGGTTCCATGTTAGCTAGTCTTTGGGGGTAGTGACATCCAGAGCGTTCCACCAGTTCATGGATCGTCCTTGAAGCAGTCAGGAAGTAAATTGCCTTTTCATACCATCATTCAACTCTAAGTCACTAAAGATCCTTTCATGGGTATTAATCCAATCCTGCACTTCCATCATTGACTCTGTTAGTTGGAACAGTTTGCCACTGATACTGGCAAAGTCTCTATTCAGTTTAGAAAAATTAGCTTGAGGTGCCTGCATCGAAGCACAACCATCAATAACAACATTCATAGCGGCTACTTGAGCATTCTACGGCATGTTCCACATCACGATATTGATCATCATTTGCAGATTGGGATTAGTAGCTCCCAAGCCAGCTCCTTCTCCCACTCATGAGATAGAGTTCCTAGTAGAATTCCTTATTTTACGACTCATCCTTTAGTCAGTAATAAGGATGATCTATCTCTCTATAAGTAATTCTGCTTAAGTAGTACTCGTGTGTGCAGTGCGACTTCATACTACATACATATACTACTATATAGTTTTGAAAATCAAAATATATAACAAGTACATGCTCTCATATATATGCACTCCCTCGATCCAGTCTGGGGTGATAACTCCTGTCCTATTCCTACTGGACCACGGTATCCTTTAGGTTAAATTATGCATCCTAAGCTCGGATACCAAATGCGATGATCGCCTACACCACCGGCACCAAATATAACCTACAGAGCGCCTTGTAGTCGGTACTCGATCGATGTAGGATGATCATCAAGATTGTAAAGTAAAGTAAAATAATCACAGAACCTGTTATATATCTCACAACGCATCGAATGAAGTATAATACTAAACATCTCAGATATAAAATAGGTGAGATAATAATAACTGAATGAATCACGAAAATCAGAGTACTTAGATCCATATAGCTATATAACATAAGTGATAGAGTTTATACTACTGATAATAAACTCAAAATAGCTAACTGTCTCTAAATATAACATCACTAGTAAGATCCATAGTCCTGCACAGCGGAATGATAAAACAATAACAGCTAAATATTGTAATACGAGAGTATAGTCTCTTGCTTGTCACCTGTCCAAATACATGTGCTCACAGACTTAATATCTTTAATCTACTAATTTAAGAGTACCCGAAATAATAGGAAGAAAAGCATAAAATCCCAAGTCATAAAATAGTCTGGTGTGAGCTGTAAAAAATCTCAAATACTATAAAGTCAATATATTAGGAGAAATTGTATGGAAAATCATACCTGACATGTCATTGTATCCATAGAGTTAGCACATAACATAAAATATATGCTACTTTACATCGTGATCATCATGGTGTATTATACATTAAAGTACTAAGGGGTGCTTAGATATCTACATCGATAATATCTACTTCGTGTGACATCCCTAGGGTGATAAGAAATCAAGAAAACATAGCTCCATTATCACATTCACTCACTCAGTGCTTTGGACATTTGATACCTCACTCGAGCCACCCGTTTGGGGACTTGACTACCCATCATGATAGTCAACATCCGAGTTTCATGGAACTCGAACACATGCCATTCAGCAGGCTAGGAATAAGATTAACCATCACGTTAGCCCGAGGTAGACAAATCTCCCGTCCATAGATAAGAAGCCATCACGCTCATGGAGCCATCACACCCTAAGTACATACCTTGCTTTACGAGTACTCTGGAAACTTTTAAGGATCAACAATCCATTTGCGCTTGTCATTCATAGCAGAGCTCATCCTGAAACTATCCTTACAACTCTCGTTTAAAGTCGTCGTGATTGGAAACTATTCTTAACAGCCATCGTTGGTCCTAGAATATCATCGTTTGTCCTATAACCTTCCTCATACAATTCCTTCAATTCGACTCCTAGTTTCACATGCTCTGTATCTCGAAGTACAGCTATCCATTATCAAAGCCATCACTTCCCATCTTGGAATCATCATCGTCGAATCATGCGTCGTCGTCTTCGAAAATCTTCACTGAACACCATGGTTCGGTATCGACTCGAGACTTAGCTCGACAAGAGAATATGTAACCTGAAGCAAGTACAAATGTGAAGGCCTGAAGTAATTATCTCCATGACTCGAAGCAAGCGCCTTAGTAACTTAAAGTAACTCTTCAAGTGACCCGAAGCACTCACTCCCCTTACACTGACCCATCACTGCCGAGCTCTGTTACATCGAAGCATCACAACCTATCCATCCTATCACCAATCCAACACTTCAACACAACAAGCCATGCTTGATCCCTAAGCCATCCATTCCCCGAACCAAGTCGCCTTATTGATTGGTATCAATCGATGGGCACTATCGATCCAACCCTTAGCATAATTCCCTTCCACTTTGTGCAACTCCAAGTAAGCTCACACACATAGCTCGAAGCAAGCCCAAAAGCAATCCACCTCCTAGCCCGAAGCACGGCTCTCGACCAATCCCTCACTTTGAATTTCCCCACCGCCATCACACGACCCATACACCCTCACTTACGACTCGAAGTAGATCCTAAGGACTCGAAGCAAGCTCGCCCAAGACTCGAAGCATGTTTCTACCGATCCATCTGCAATTGACCATAACTCGGGCAAACGAACCCCAAATGACTTGAAACTTAAAACATATCTTTAGGGTGTCCTCCTTGACCTACCCTATGGATCGCAAGCCATTTGGATGACTGGACCTTTATGGGTCATCACTGATCAAAGACTTATTCCTAGAACTAAATAGCCATTCGGTCAGCGTTTTCAACCATTCAAACATCATTCATTCAAGCGTACATTACATGTAATATATCCTAACAAGCATTCATTGACATATATCTATTTTATAGCCAAAATTTAAAGAAGAAAATCCATAAGAACAAGGAGATCCATAAGACCATTATTTCATAAACATTTGCCAGACCGTTCCAAATTTCCATATGTGATTAAAGAGGGTTTAAAACATATTTTAGAGTTTAACAATCATTTTAAAACATCATTTTAAGGTGTATAATGACTAATTAGTAAGTGAGAGGTCGTAACCACCCACCTTAATCAAAAGAAATCCAAAGTAAGTCCAAAGGTGCACAAATCCTGAGATGAACAACAGCTCCCAGTGATCTCCAATAGCAAATTTTCAAATCCAAGTGTTAAATACAATAATCTCCTTCTAATGACAAGATTTGGCTAATTAAAGTAAGGTATAGAGTGGGCTAAGGCTAAAGAATGATAACGTTGACTCTCTAATTATTTTGGGAAGTGTGAAAGTGAGAAGGAGAAGTCCCATAGCCCCGTCATAATGCTAATCCTCAAATGGTCTCTGGACCTAGCCATTAACTCACTAATTACCCGTTAAGCTATTCAAAATCAAGTGAAACTTCAAACAATCATAACTTCCAATCTATAAGTTTGCTTTACTATTATGACCACTCTACGGAAAGAGAAACCATCATCCTAATCTAATGGAAGTGGTTTCGGACTCTAATTCGACTTCAACAAAAAGTTGAAGGCCATAAAAAATTTCTGGGTCAAAATTGTTTGATAAAGATCCTAAGGATGGAAAATGTTCGTAGTAAACATCTTCCAAATTTATAGCGACTACCGCATGCACTAAGTTGCGTGAGAGTACATCGGGCTAAGTAATCACTCCGGTTAAGTCTGAAACGTGACTTATGTTAAGAAATGTGTTTGTGTATGCATGTGTAAATGTGCATGAATGAGTGTGCTAGCACATGTGGGCATCATATAAGGTATATGGATGGTTAAGTATGTTTTGGTATTGTTAGAGGAATCTGGGTCACTATAGCCGCTCGTTGAACTCTAAGTGTGCAAAGAGTGGATTTTGTGTCAAAATTGAGTTTCGAACATGTATGAAACCACTTCCAAAACATCAACCAATGAAATCCGAAAGAAGTTTGATGCGGCGAAGGCAGGCTAGAGGAGCTAGGTGACTCATCGGGCGGAGTAATAAAGAAGGCAAGGCTCAAACCAGCGACACGAAGGCTTTACTGCCTAGGAAAGACATCCACCGGTTGACTTATGGTGGACCACAGTCGACCGGTGGTGCATTTTCATGGGCAGTAAAGCCAAAGCTCGGATCTGGATGCAATGCGACATGGGGCTTCGGTAGGACTTTAGGGAAACTTCTAGCTACTCGGGAAAGTGGAATGCAAGCCAAAGCTCAAGACGGATGCAATGTATAGTGATACATGTGCAATCAATGATGATTTGATATGATATCAATGCAATGATTGGTTACACGGTCACGTTTGGTGAGCATGTACGATTGAGTAGAGTTAGTCTGTGCCCCTTGGCTTTGACTTTAGGGTAGATATATTTGATGAACGGTATTGGCCTTATATTAGTGGCCATACCGATTATGGGTCTTATAATAGCGGCCACCCATGTAGATAGACGATGACGAGATATCGGTCTTCACTTGTGATAGGCATATTTTATTACGTAATGTTATATTTGATGTGTGCATACATACATATATACACATACACACACACACATACCTACACACATATATACATATATATATATATATATGAACTCTCTGATACAGAGGACCTCCAGAAGGGACTACGACCGACTAACTCCAAAGATGAATTATGTTGTGCTTGTCTGCTTTAACTCATGACACCTATAACCCATAGAGTTTTATTTTTTGTACGAAGTGTGTATAAGGCAGGGCTCGAGCATGGTTCTGTTACCAGACCTGGGTACCATACACACACACATAAAACAATGGTGTTCCGTTGTGGTCCTGATAGTGCATTATGCGAAACATAATCATCGTTCTCTTTTTGATAGAGAAATATGCAAGTTAATTTTGAAATCCTTGATGTCCTAGGGAGGGATGATGAAAATCATCTACTACGGGATCAAATGTCACCAAAGCTCATTTTAGGGGTATAATGTCATCCCAAAGGTCCTAAGTAAATAGAGTAGGTCATATATCACCAAAGCTCATGATAGGGGTACAGTGAGACCTACATGAGTTCGATCACACTGAAAGGACTTGGGGTCTTTGGTACATTCAAGTACTAACTTTATTTACTACGGAAATAGGTTTCAAGTATATAGGTCAGAACATATATCACCAAAGCTCATTACAGGGGTACAATGAGATCTAATTATCTTGAACTCTCGAAGGGAATCATTAGATCATGATAAGTTGATGTTTGATGTGCACATAGGATTCAAGTAAATAAAGTAGGTCATATATCACCAAAGCTCATTATAGGGGCACGATGAGACTTACACGAGTTTGATCAAATTGGATGCGACTCGGGGTCTATGGTACACTAAGGTACAAACTCGATGAGTTGAAAAATTGAAAGATTAAAATTTAAGATGATTTTTCATTTTTGTGGTAACTTACATCTATTTTTCCATCTTAAGGATTTTAATTACAAAATTGAAAATAATTTTATTATTTAGCACATTTTTGTGCTAATCACCTTCAATTTAGTTAGTTCTAATTCTGATTTTAGTTTTACATTTTGAATAATATAAATATATTGAGTTTTTCATTTTAGTTTGCTAAATATAGAATGATTTTTAGCTTATTTCTTTATGTTCATTTTTATTCAGTACTGGCGTTTTTATTGGTAGCGAATTAGTTGTAGGTTTTAGATTGAATTAGTGCAATTAAATGTTTAATCTTTATCAAATATTAATATATTTCCATGTTTTACTTAGCCCGAATATTCATTATACATAATCAATGATTAACTTTACTTTTAACTGCTTATAAAATCTCATTCTTCCATAAAAATTACCAACGTTAATCTAATAATTAATGCTATATACATCTCTTGTTTGTAACTCAGTTAGCATTTCATCATTTCTTAAATTTTCATTTCACACTAAAATAACTTAAAACCCTTTCATACATTTAATTTTAATTCTGATTTAAGTTTTACATTTAGAGTAGTGTAAATGTCTTGACTTTTTCATTCTAATTTGGATCCGAGTTTTACATTCTGAATATATGTTAGTTATGCATCTCTTATAAATATATTATAATTTATATGATTCACTAAATAGCTTTATTTAGTATAAATTTTACATCATAGGTATTCTTGCATCTGCTATATGAACTAACATTGGTTTACAAACATTTATAATTTTAAAACTAATTTCGTACTTGAATAGCATTACAAAAACATTTTACTAAGTAATTTAAAAAACAATATCATAGTATACATATATGTATGTCACAATATATTGAATCATTTATTATATTATACTATAGCTACAAGCTAAAGGATTTGTTTGCACTATTTGCTTCTTTTAAGTTAATCACATTAAGCTATAAATGTTAGTATGATTAGGACTTTATTTTCCTTCATTTCTGCAGGAGTTATTAGATTTACTAATACATTAATACAATCTTCATTTGTTTGGTAAAATCTATTAAAGGTTAAATATACTATTTTTTTCCAATCTCAACATTTGCACCTAATGTTACATTCATTTGATTTTTATTCTATACGTACATTATGAATTTCATTTACCTATTTTATTTTGTAGGGCATAAATTATTTATTAATGCATAGATATCGAATAATCTTCATGTTTTTTGTATAGTTTATCAATGGTAAAGTTAATCTCTCATTCTAAAACATGAGTATATAAGAAAATCAAATAGTAAAAAATTATGCGACAAAAGAATACTTAAAGTATCTTATTTACTTTGGTTATGGTAGTCAACTTTAGTTTTTAATTTAATTATGGATATTTGCTTTATAAGACTCATTATTTAAAAGTTTTTTTCATTATCGTTCTTGACATAAACTTATTTTTTAAATCTAAAATTATTCATATTAATTAATCTGTGGATTAATATTTTTTTGGTGTTATTTAATAGACCATGAAATATTCATTAGTAATACATGATTTCCATTGAATGCATGATTATCACCAAATTTTGGGAAACCTTACAAGACTATAAGGTAATTTATTTCCTACAATGTCATATTATTTTGAGTTTCTGCAGTTTAAAGATGTTTATAGATAATTATGGATTAGAATGTACTTATTTATAATGTTTATAAGTAAACTAATTTAAAACTACAAGGATCGTATCAAACTATATTATCATTCAATCGATAAAAGAAATTATTTTCTTATACTTTTGTTTAATTTTAATTCAGAATAATATGATAATTAATAATAATAGTTAATTCTTTTTGATTGAATCTAATGGGAGGACCAACTACATCTAATTCTTTTAAATGCATAAATTAGATTGCACTTTTTTTCAATATAACAATTCATTTTGCAATGGACCAAAATTGATTCTTAGTTTTACTTATTTACATATTTTCCAAGGAATAATTTTATTAAATCATGTTGTGTAGTTTTTATTAACAATATTTGCATATTTTCTTACAAAGTAGGATCATGCTCAAGTAATTAGGATCATTAAGCAAGATGATGCATAGTTTATGAGTCTAAGTTTCTTTGGAAACCTAATATAGTAAAAGTGTACGATGAGTACTAATGTATATAAGATTGTTGGTTCACAATTTAAGCACTATTGAAATGCACTTTGATTTTCTCCTATTAATATCACGTCTAAAAGTAGCAGCAAAAATATTTATTATACTTCATAATACCATTAATGGTGCTTTAGACCATAATTACATATATTTATTGTTTAAAATTTACCGATATTCCTTAAATAAATAATTGAATAAACAAATTTTTTTTCCATCCTAATTTTAGAAGTAACATCAAATGCATTAGCAATCGATTCACTTAACTGCCAATGAGCTAAAATCATGAGTAGATGCTTCAGTGATGCATTTTAATTTTTTATAGTCTTCATAAAATGTTGTTTCCAAAAATGTTGTTATTAATGATATTTAGATAATTGTTAGTAAATCATTTTTAGAAACTTTGCCCGAAATTGGTGAGTGATGACAATGTTATATTGGGCGTTTTTGAATTTCAGTAGCAAAGTTCTATTTGTCGGTGAAAAATGCCCATGAATTTCAGTTGATAAAATTATATTTTACTGTCTTTTAATTAACTATTAAATAATGGAATGTAATTGTGGTATTAAAAAAATAATTCAAATGGATATCTTTGAACCGTCTTTAGTAACACACATAGTTTATGCATGATCTAAAAATTAAAATGATGATCTGGCTACCATGTTTGAAGGCAAAGTGGCAAAACTTTCACATCAATGTTTTAACTCAATGCTTTTGTTTAAATCCAAATTCTTAGATTATAAAACATATTTTGTACAAACTTAATAGACAAAAAGTGTAATTTGGTTAATTTAAAAATTAAATAACATGTTTATTTCTTCGTTTGGTTATTGGTGATATTATAAATGAATAATACCATATTTTCCATCTTTGAAATTAAATCAATTAATTTTTATTGAATAAACATACCCATTAATGGTAATTAATTCATTTAATCAAGAAGAGTTTTAATACTAAATTGGTATATAATTAGTTTCTAATTCATATTGGAATAAAAATAGAAAGATATAAATAATAATTAACAGAAGTTAATTATATTTCATTCTCTATTTATTTTAAACTCAAAATTAAATATAAATCTATTTACTATAATTTATTCATGTGGCATACAATAATAAATGGATGTTCATTCTCACGGGACACCCTATTTTACGTGGTTTGGTAATGATTTTTTATACGTTTCAATAATTATCTGCAAACTGATGTTAATAATGTCATTATTTCACATTTTCAATTATGGTAAATATATTCACCATTTTAAATTGGGGCTTTGCACGAAAGGTCCCTATTTCTGATGTTGTTACAAGAAAAGTCCCTGTAGAAATAAGTAAGTAAATTAGGTCCCTGTTTTTTCTAAATTAGAAAGTGCAAATTAGCTTGTGCAATTTAAAATTTTCAAAAATTTTAGAAAAATTTCAAAATCAGAAAGCGCAAGTTATCTTTCGCTTTTCAAAAATTTCAAAAAAAAAATTCAAAATTAGAAAGCGCAAACTATAGAAAGTGCAAGATAACTTGCGCTTTTCAATATTTTGAAAATTTCGAAAAGATTTCAAAAACAGAAAAGTACAAGTTACCTTGCATTTTCTGTCAGATAAGTGCAAGGCATCTTGCGTTTTTTATTTTTCAAAAATAGGGACTAAATTTACGTATTCATTTCTGCATGGACTTTTCCTATAACAACATCAAAAACAGGGACATGTGACACTTTTCTTGTTTTAAATTTTAGTTAGAATAAAATATAATTAATTACAGTTAACTATCATTTTTAACTCTCTAGTTCAATTCTAGTTTAAATTAATGCCATACAAATAACATTGCCATGCAATTGGCAAAAGGAAACAAATTGCTATCAATTCAATTTAGAAGCTTTGCATTATTATTAATGCTATGCATTTAAGTTAGGAATGACTTACGGTTGATGTAAGTGTTTGTTGTATAATACAATTGTATCGAAAAATATTAGTTATACTTTGTACCTTTTGAAATTATTTGAGCATATTTATCATCTGTGGTTTGTTTGTAGTTTTTCAAGAAAAAAATTCGAAGAAAATTACAGTCCAAAAGTTTACTTCCACCTTCATGCAACTAAAAAATTTCAAAAAATGCTCAGTTAAAAAATATGTGAACCCCGTGTGCATAGATTCGCACTTGTATTATATGAAAGCTCAGTTTAAACCCATGTGCCCTTCGTTTTCAGTTTTCTTGAAAATCTCATGTGTTGTCATGTGTCTCTATGATTTAGTTGTCCTAAAATTTTATTTGCTTTTATTATTACCATTATTCTTTAAAAGGGATACGAGTAGACTCATTAATGTTATATAAATTATCTTCCTATTATACTTCCTCCTCCTATCAACTGTTACCCATGGCTGACTAAGAACGGTTCTTCAATTTTTCCAAACTATAGAATCTTAATTTCATCTATTCTCTTCATTCCATGATAGTTCAATCTCCATTTTTTTCTATTCTTTTACCAGTCTAATCAAGTAACAAAAAAACATTTTAACTTCTTCGGTGTCATTGTTACAAAACTCATATGAAGATGAGATAAGTTATGAGATTAGACATCTACCAAAGAAAATTCAAAAGCAGTACTAAAATAGGAATGCAATTAGTATTTTTCTCTACTAATATTTCAATACGTGGCTTCAAAGATGCCTTACAAATTTTTTTATATAGTGAAGTATGGATCTAAAGATTAAACTGCAATGTTATGAGTAAATTATCTTACAAGTTTATTTCTTTATCATTTCCATTGCATTGTAAGTATTAGCAATTTTCAAGTATTAGACATCATTTATCCAGAAAGAATAGGAAATATTTCTTTGGACATTGAATTAGTATGCAAAATGTCCTTGATAAATCAACTCATTTATTAGCATGTGTTGGTACTTTTATGCTTGGTATCAATATGTAGAATAGTGTGGTTAATATTCATGTATTCCATAATAGTTTTCGCTACTACCACAAACAATTTTTTCATTATTTTGATTTTGGTGTGTGGATTTAGCTTTGAAACTAATTAGTAATTCTCAATCAATGTGACATTTATGTTAGTTTTAATTTAGTACTATAAAGAATTTCATTTTATTAATGTTGAGGAAATTGTAAATTGTATCTTTATGTAGCTATATATCTACTGCGTTTTTTATCGGAAGTTAACTTGAAATTTCAAATTAACGAAATTACTAAATTATATGCGATTTCTTTTGTATGTTTTCCATATACTTTTTTCATCATTTTCATTTAATTTTAATAATGATTGTGTTAAGTATCAGTAATCCAAAAGGAGGAAGAATGGAAGTTTTGTGAATTATTATTGTGATAGTGAGGTACATCGTCTAATATAACTGTATAGTGCTTGCAAAATAATTGTGTGATATAGGCTTTGGCATTTAACATCCAATGCATCTTGCTAAATTTACCCATTTATTATTATATTTTAGTATTTTTATGGTTGGTATGATTTTATGCGATAGCGACATTAATATTCATATATTTAGACATTGGTTTTCACTTATGTTATCGAATATTATTTAAATTTTGTATGTAAACTTTGCTCCCAATAAATTAGTGCTTGCATATTATTGTTCTATTTATATAATAGTTTACTACTTGACAAATATATTGTTAATGGTGGGAAGGAAAGTAAAAAATATTTCTTATTATAGTCATATGTGTATTGCTTTTAAATCAAAGATGAACTTGAAATTTAAATGAAAAATGTCCTTCTTTAAAACATTGATTATCATATATAATTTGTCAACGGATAGCATTCTATGCTATCAAACTCTCATCTAAGGTTTTATTTTTCATGATATAGATATAGAAGAATAGTAAAGTAACAAATTTGAGAAAGAAGATGACGATTATAAAATAAGATTTGATGAGAAAGAAACAGTTGTCTTCTTAAGAAGGTTTTTCTTTTATATTACATCTTTACCTTATCTTTGTTCCAATCATAATGCTTTCAAATAATAATTAAATTTCTTAATAATATAGATATTAACTTTTTTTTTCTCTATAATTTAATTAAATTGTTTCATAGTTGTGGTTTTTAGATATTTGTTATATTATTTTGCTATTGTGGAACAAGATTATCCATATTTAAATGTAAAACGGTTAGTAGGAATTAATAAAACAGTGTGATTAACTTTAAATTCACAAGCTATATAAATATATTTTAAAATAAGATATCATGAGAGAATTAAGGAGAGAGGAGAAAAATACTATAATTAGTGAGAGCCTTTAAAATTCTTTCGTTTTCTCTCATAACATTATATATCATCGACTTTATACAATTATTTTTTTATGCAGTATTGTTATTTATCTTTCTGTATATTGTAAAACTTACTTCCTTTCATGTACATATTTCTACTTATTTAACCATTGAAATAAAAGGTAGTCCACTCAAATTGTTTTCTCGATCAGTAAAATAATCTATTCTATTACATAAAATGTTCAGTATCTTTATCATGCAGGTTAATGAACTATGGTTACTTGGATTTATTTCAATGTGAATTTAATTATCTAATTAATTTAAATATTTAGAAGTAAATGAAATAATATGATAGCACCAATGAGAACTTTGTAAATAATCACAGACGTTAGAAAAATGTAGGTTTTGACTTCAAGCCCGTGGAATGAACTAATAAAACATTGTGAATCATTATTAAAACGATTACTTACAACATTTAGACAAAATATATGTTAGAATTAAAAAGGAATAGAAAACTTCTAATTAATGATAGGTGTGGAAAATTTTGCTGCCTTACTATTACTTATTTATTAAATAATTTACTATGATAAATGAATTGTAAATTTATGTATATAACTTTTGTTTTTTTGGAAAATGGTACTTTATTTACTAGAAAAGAACGCATATACTTCCATGATATGCCTCATTAAAACCTTGGAACTCCCCTAACTTATATGGGTGCCTTGCCAAGAAAAAGAGTACATATCATATCCATATATTGACAGTACAACAAGACAGAGCATGAACCAAGTTGTCAAATAGATGGAGGAGTAAACAAATAGAAGACACGCTCAAAACCATCCATACGAGCAACTTAGGTCAGCAAACAAAGTAAAAAAATAATACAACCAAAAGGACACGTGGAATAAAAACAAAAGCAATAGAAGAGAAACCCACTACTCTCTATGACTTCGAAATAGCGCCTACATGAGAGAGAAATTCCATCTACTTTACCAAAATAGATCTGATAAAATGGCATCTCGTCTGGACATTAATGGCGGAGGCTTCTAATCTAGAGAATCACAAAGAAAAGCCACCCAAAATTACAGAAGGAGGCATAGCAACGGTCTAGGAGGACGGTGGCTGGCTCTCGGGTCAATGGCAATGTCAAATTCGGCTAAGATAAGTTTTAAATATGAACTTATCGTCTTAGACACCAAATTGTGCTGGATTAAAACTTTGCAGTCTTGAATTAATAGTCTGAATCTCAAATTAGTAGGCATTTCAATACCTTTGAAAACTGGATTGTTTCTTTCAGACCAGATGTTCCAAACCAGTGAAGTAAAAACTATGTTAGTAATCTGGTTAATTAATGAGTTACTTTTCTGGCTTTGACATATAATTTCCAAAGTTTGGTTTATATCATAAGTGTTACCGAGATTAAACTTTATCTTAAGCATAGTTTCCTCCAGTAATTGTCTCGAGTAGATGCAATTAAAAAAGAGATGGTCCCTGTCTTATACTGATTTAAACAAAGAACACAAGTTTGATCTATACCCGTATTCCATCTGCTGATTCTATCTTTAGTGTTTAATTTTGCCAAGAGAGCACAAGTAGACACCTTTAGAGCACAACTTTTATCCCAGATTATTTTTATCCAATTAAATTCAGCATGTTTGCATCTGATTTGTTCCCATGCCAATTTCATACCGAACTGACCATTGCTGTTAGGAAGCCAGAACCAAAAGTCTTGTTCCATATGATTATGAATAGTAATTTTGTGAACTGAATTATGAATTTGTGTAGGAACATAATCAATATGTTGTTTCCATTCAATACCAGAAATTAGCATAGATACTTTTCTGTTACAACCACCAGTAACAGCCATAGTATTCCATCCAAATTTATCAATCAGTGAGGATTCATTATGCCATGGATCAAACCAAATGTTTGTGTTCTCACCATTTACGATTTTTCTATCAATAAATCCTTTGCACCATTGTCTGGCCCTTAACAGTGATTACCAAGTATACGAAGCATTATTATCCATTGTAGCAGTCCAAAAATTTACATTATTACAGTACGTATTATGCATCCATTTTGCCTAAAGAGATTCACCATGAATATATTTCCATAAAAGTTTTACAGCAACTGCTTTAGCAACTTCATCAATTCTTCTAATGCCAAGACCCCCCTCACTTTTGGTTTTGAAAACATCATCTCAGCACATTTTATGAGCTTTAGATTTCCATAAAAAACTAGCACATATAGAATTAATTTTATGGATAATAGACACAGAGAATTGAGTGAATTGTAGCCAAAATTGAATCATTGGGGAGATGACGGTTTTGATTAGTTCTGTTCTTCCACTAATATTGAGCATCTTATTGTTCCAATGGTTGAATTTTTTATATTTATTTTGTCTATTAACCATCCAAAATCCCTTGCTTTTAATTTGTTGTTAGATAATGGGATGCCCAAATACATAATAGGAAGATTTCCAATGCTGATTTTTAGAATGCCAGCAATTTGTTGCTTGCTTTTTGCTCCTGTACTAAAGAACAAAGAAGATTTGTTTGCATTTAAATCATGGCCAGTTAAATGCTTCAGATCCTGAAAAATGTGTTGTATGCTTTCAGCATTCTTAGTGGTAGCTTTAGCCAAAATTAAAATATCATCTGCATACAACAAGTGGGTAATCATTGGTTCAGTTTGGTGTATGGGTGTAATATTACCTTTTAAGTATTCCACATCAAGGTTGATAGTAAGGAATTCCATAGCAATAGAAAATAAATATAGCGAGTGAGGATCCCCTTGTCGTAATCCTCTCGAGCTATCAGTGAATCCATAGGGGGAACCATCAATTAATACCGAAAACGAAGGAGTAGAAATGCACTCATAGATAAGATCAAATAAAAGTGGAAACCCCATAGAAATCAGCATGTGATGAATAAACTCTCTACTTATTTTATCATAGGCTTTATGCAGATCAATTTTCAGGCATAGATTGTTAGAACTTTTCCTGTTGGATCCTCTAACCATTTCATATGCTAGCAGGGAATTCTCAATAATAAGTCTACCAAGAATGAAAGCATTCTGATTATATGAGATAAGATCATTCATGTAATCTTTCATTCGATTACAAAGTAGGTTGGCTAAAATTTTATATGAGACATTGCATAGGGAAATCGGTCTAAAATCAGTCATGTCAATCGCATAAGGTTTTTTTGGAATTAGATAGATAAATGTATGATTGATTTCCCTGATAATTTTTTAGGATTGGAGAATACCATTCATAGCATTCCAGATATAATATTTAATATGCTCCCAGTGGAATTTGTAAAATTTTGAATTAATACCATCTGGTCCAGGGGAGCTGTTATCATTAATCTAGAATGTAGCTGCTTTAATTTCCTCTAACTGAAATGGTTTACATAAATTGTATCTAGCATTGTCGGATAGAATTTTCTTGCAAGTTATGCTTGGAAATTGGTATGTAGCCTGAGATGATATGAATAATTCAGAAAGTAGTTGATAGCTTCATGCGCAAGTTTTTCTGATGCTGATGACCATGAACCATTATCATTAAGAGTGAAATTACTCCTTTGTCTAGGATTAAGAACATTAATTTTGCTGAAAATGAATTCAGTAGGTTTATCCCCTTTAGTTAGCCAATTTATTTCCATTCTTTGCTCATTTCAACTGCAATTTGCCTCATAATAGAATGAATCTGCTCATAATTCGAAGTGTACTACTCCATTAAGCTGTCATTTAGAGGATTTCTAACTAGCTGTTTATAAATCTGATTAGTCTCATCTTTTAATTTAGCAACCATTGTATATATGTTACTTTTATTTTTAGCACATTCCTTCAATGCGGATTTAGCTGACTTCAGTTTGCACAGGAGCATGTGAAGAGGGTTTCCAGTGAACTCTTGCAGCAGAGCATTATGAAGGGAAGAATGGTAACCCATTTGAAGGTGCCAAGAATTTTTATACCTAAAAGGTACTCTAATCCTCTTTTTATTATATAGCATAAGTTTGATAAAGATAGGAGTATGATCACTCAAAGAGTGACTACCAAAATGAATTCCAAAGTGAAAATTTTTACCCAACCATAAAGAATTAACAAAAACACGGTCAATCTTACTATGAATAGAGAAACTTTAACCTCCTCTCCAAGTATAATAGTTACACGTGAAATCTGGCTCCACCAGTTTAGAAGAGGAAATACATTCTATAAAATATTGTTCACCCACTGAATTAAAAAGACCATTATTCATTCTATCATTAGGTGATAAGATAACATTGAAATCGCTTGCCACAATCCAAGGGAGATTAATACTTTTAGATTGCTCTGTGATATACTTCCATAAATCTACACGCTTCATTTCTTCATTGAACGCATAAACCAAGGTGCACAAAACACTAATACCACTTACATTATGTAATATGCAAGAAATGTATTGTTCATTAGAGTGTAAAATGATATTTGACCATTTTGTAGAGTCCCAAATGATTAAAATTCGACTATTCTGACCAGTTGTTATATTATGAGAATTTCAATTTTTGTTGATTTTGGTCATAAATTTATCACTATTATCTAGAGATGATTTTTTTTCAAGAATGCCAAAAAAGGAAAATCTATTACTATTCAAAATTTGCAACATTTCCAACTGTTTAGCAGGGGCATTCATACCCCTGATGTTCCAAAAAAGAAACTCCATTTAGAGGATAATTTCAGGATTGCTACTGCGTTCAGGGGAAGTAGCTGTCCCCAATGTCTTAGCTTTTTTTATCTTTTAATTTTTACCTTTCAATTGATTAACTAAACTGGTCCATGCAAGGTTCTCAGTAACATCAGAAGTAGCTGTGGATTTAAATTCGAAAGGAACTTTCTATGTCCTAGTTTTCCGAGTTGATCTTGTTCTAGAGATATAAGGGGGTTCAGTATTCTGATCAGCAGTTACAAAGCTCGGAGATGGATCCGGAGGCACATCAGACATCTCAACAGAGACGCTGTTATTTTTCTTTGTACCATTACTTGATGGTTGTATTTCCATTTCAGTTTCATTAGACACAGAATTCTTTTGCAAATTTGTATTAATAGTCGAACTAAGAATATTCGACTGGACATTTTGGGACTTATAAGTAATGTTTTCTTTTGAAATATTGATAGTGTCAGCTATTGTACTGTTGTTATGAATATCTACCTGTTCCGGACTGGCAGAGTTCAGTTGATCCTTTATGCTATTAGAATTGTTTACCAAATTGTTATCAATATTGTCATCTATAATCATCTCAGTATTGTCTGTTGATATTTTCTGAGGAGTTGCTTCAGGAACCCAAACTTTATTAAATCGATAATGATTTTCAGCATTACCAAAGCTTGAACAGTTCGAGCGAATAGATGGTTTCCACTCGTATGTTACTTCTTGCCAAATAATTTCGTCCTTCTCAGATAGAATAGGGATTTTATTCGGAAACTTAAAGGAGTTATTAATTTCAATTAATACTCTGGCATATGCAATTTTTATAATACATTCTATGAATTTATCCAGTTTGATGGGGGATCCAAACACCGAGGCAACACGACTAATCCCCTCTTCCGTCCAGTAATCAAGGGGTAAGTTGGGGAATCGAATCCAAATCGGAATAGAGTGAAGAAGTTCTTTATTGAGCTACATTCCAAGAGACCACATCTTCATCATCATCAACTTTTTTATTATAATAATAGGGACCTCCTTCCAATATTTTATCACAATCTTGCTTTTTGTTAAATTTAATAACATAAAATCCATTTTCCTTAGAGTAAATCAAGAATTCTTCACCTGGTTTCCATACTCTGATAATATAGTCTTTGCAATATGGGTAATATGGCTTAGGACCAACCACATAGACCACAATGGCATTATCCCATTGTTTTCTAGCATCCTGAACAACCTCAACAGACATAAAATCCATTTTCCTTAGAGTAAATCAAGAATTCTTCACCTGGTTTCCATACTCTGATAATATAGTCTTTGCAATATGGGTAATATGGCTTAGGACCAACCACATAGACCACAATGGCATTATCCCATTGTTTTCTAGCATCCTGAACAACCTCAACAGAACTTTAATGGAATAGAGACTGGAATATTATTACCCTTGACAACTTCATTCCATGCCCGGCTAGACGTAGTGGAAAAGTTCCATTTATTGGCAGCAAATCTGTTATCAGATTGATTGGGGCGTTTGATATTACTATTGGTGCTGACATAGTTTTGGTGTATGCTTTGATGAGAGGGCGACTTAGATTCTTATTCTGAATATCATGGGAGGTGGGATTGAATAGTCAAGGTTGATGCATAATCTTAGATTGTCGTTTCCACTTACGAGATTGAACCTGAATGAAACCATCGTTATTATCAATAGCGGAATTAGGGGGAGATGGCGGAGGAAAGCCTGGTGGAGGGTCTGGAAGGCGGGGAGGCGGATCAGGAGGAGGGGAAGTCTGACGATTAATAGGGCTGGAAGAGGACATATCAGTGGCTGGGAAAAGGCAGCACGAGGTGAAAAGGTGTGTGAGGGAGGAAAACTGAGGGCAGAGGCAGCCAGTCAGGCTGGAAATGGCGAGATCGTACCTTATGGAGGTTGGCGGCTGCTCTCCTTACGGTTTTCTCGTAAGAAACTATATTAGTTTAATTTACAACAACAACCATATAACTTTTGTTGTGTTATTAATATATTTTTATTCGGATCGAGAATTAATATTTTTTATTTTTATCAATAAAAATGTAGCATTCATGTCAAAATGGTTATTTTTAGAATTTGTTAAACAAACTATCGAATATTAGTTAATTAATTTTATTTAAATAGTTTAAATTTAAGACATTTAATTAGTTCAAATGTATGGACATAATGATTTAGTTGAAATATATGGACATAATGAAAAATAACGTGAAATAACATAGCAGAATATATTAGCTGTAGAAATTAGAAAATGCAAGTATTTGAATGTAAGGTGGTTAATAAAACTATGTGACTAAATTTAAAAGTCACAAACTATATAAAGATATTTTAAAGTAAAATATCATGAGAGAATTAAGAAGAAAGGAGAAATATGCTAAAATCAATGAAAGCCTTTAAAAAAAATTCACCTTATCATTATTTTATGGATACACTTAATAGATATTATGAAAAACAAGTCATGACTCTTGGCTTCCAATTCTTTCATTTTTCCCTTTTTCTCTCATAATGTTATATGTCGTCCACTTCATACTGTGGGTTACCGTGTAATGGATGTTAAGACTACTTTAACACTAGAGGGGGGATGGATAGTGTTTTATAACTTTTATGAATCTTTTAAACTTTATTTCAAGATTTTAAATCAAATCACAGATCTGTACTAATTAAGAAGTCACAGATGCAATCACAGATAAATATAAAAACAATGACAAAAGTAAAGTAAGAGAGATAACACTAGGAATTTTATGCTAGTTCGAATTAACCAATCTTACATCAGTCCCGTATAATAATGTGTAGATTTCTATTCAATTACCTACTTTAACCAGGTAGCAAGCAAAGAAAAATACAATCTCAATTTCAAGGCTACGAGATACACCCTCCTATCTCACAAGTTTGGGGTAAACTCGCTTGATCTTCTGAGTAACAGCATCACCCACTACATTTAGACGAGCAACTAAGCTCATCCACTTGATTTGAACGGGCAACAAGCAAACCCAAATAAATAAGAGTAGCGTTATTGATTTCCAAATACAAACAGTTGTACTTGGGATATAAAATATCCTATAGCCCTTCTGATAGCGGTTTGATCTTTGAGTTTATAGAGAGAATGCTTCCAATATAGTAAATAATTGTAGAAAATCAATCTAGTTGTGTATGGATTGCTTCTATGTATTTTTGATGAATGTAATAAGTAGATTTCAAGAAATATTTCAAGGGAGTAAGGAGAAAGAAGACAGGAAGAGAAATTTGTTAGAAAATTCGTTTATACTCCGTTTTATATAGTGGATGAATAGGTGTATCCATCCATGAAGAGGTGTGTCCAAAAGATGCCTCTTTTCAAATTTTTAAAAACAAATCAACGGTCACTATGTCGACATAGTTTTTATAAAATAATTTTCAAAATTTTAAAAATAAATCAACAGATCAAATTTGAAAATGATTTTCTTTTAAATCGTTTTCAAACTTCTATATTTTTGTAAAATAATTTAAACATGGTTTTTAAATACTTTTAACACAGTAAAAATATGTTTTGAATTTTAAATAATTTATTTTGATAAAATATCAAAATAAGAATTTTGTGATAAAGATCAGAATCTACTATCAAAGATTTTAACAATTTACTCTAATGACTCGTAACTATATACTAAAGTCTTGAGCTCTTCAAATCTTTATGTTTAAACTCATGAATATTGATCATCTCTGAATTTTGAATTTTAATCTTTATACTAATCAGTCTTTAAGGTTAATTATTTTGTACCTCTGTAATATTCTGCAGTATATACTATACAACTTAATAAAATAGTAGGATCTCTATTGATATGGTTGTTGTTATAAAAATCAATATCTAAGGTATTAACAATCTTCCCCTTTATTGATGATGACAACCATGTAAATATTTTCGTATATAAAATATATATAACTCCCCCTGAGTTAAATAACCCCCCTTAGTATATGCATGTGTCATATTTTATATTTTTCTCCGTTTTGTCATCAATGAAAATGGGTGAAAAACAAAACTCCCCCTTAATGTGATATACTTATGAATAATGGAATCAAAACCAATATTTAAATATGATATACTTATATATTAAGTAATGATTAAATATTGAAGACACTAAATAAATAAGACAAACGTTATTGATTTTTCCAAAATACAAATCAAACTATTTTACAATCCAAACATATAAGCAAAAATTCCTAAACGAACTAAGTCAAACCATATATACAAACCTATAACAAACTAAACCATATAAACCAAACTAACATACAAATCAAAAAAAATATTGTAGACTTATGAATAGAACAATTAAGATAGTGAAAGCAAAAATTTCCTTTTTTCCCACAAAATTTCCATTAGAATCAAAGAAAACTTCTCATACACACTCAACCTCGTCGCCATCTACCTCATTATCTTCCTCGTCATTCATAGGGTTATAAATAACCAGATCAGGGATATCTACTTCAATCACTATTGGATTGGATTAGCCTCGTCGCCCAATAGATGCTTCTAAAAGTTTTGGAGAATTTTGCCTTGCTATTAAGAATGTTAAGGACATGCTTCAGATCATCTTCAATTTTGATGACTTTGGCTAGGGTAGAGTTTTGAAAGGGTCCTGTATTAGAGATATTGAAGTTTATACAGATGGATTCATCTCTCTTGGCCTTTTGGATTCAAAGGATCCATGAATTTTTACTTTAATTTGAGTTTTCAGAAAGAAGAAGACTAGGAAATAAGAGTAAATTTGAAATTTGGTGGTTATATAAATAGATTTTGAATTATAAGGGAAAAGCAATTTTCAAAAAATTGTCAGGTATGTCGACACATAGAGGAAGCATATGTCGACATATGCAGCTAAAAATGTATGTTTCATATTCATTTTATTTTAATCAATAAACATTATTATATTTAGATTTCAACGAAAGAATATATTCCTAACTCTCTTCTTAGTTTAATGAAGGTAGTTTGTGCTGAAGGTTTCGTTAATCGGCTATTTGATTTTAGTATTTATAAATTCGATTGAAATAACTTCTTTATTTACATTATCTCTTAGAAAATGATGCCTTATGTCTATATATTTGGTCCTTGGGTGATGTATTGGGTTCTTAGACAAATTTATTGCACTAGTATTATCACATTATATTGGTGACTATTTTAGATTTAAATCAAAATCTTTTAAAGTTTGTTGCATATAGATAACCTATGAACAGACAAATGCAACTGACATATATTCTACCTCTGTTGTGGGTAGAGATACATAATTTTACTTTTTGCTAAACCAGTAAACAAGAAGTGTCCTAAAAAGTGACAAGTTCCACTTTGTACTATTTCGGTCTGATTTGCATCCATCATAATAAGTGTCACTATATGATATTAAGTTAAAGGAGTCCTCTTTTAAGTAGAAGAGTCCATAGTCTAATAAGTTGTTTACATATCTTAGAGTACATTTTACGGCTTTTAGATGAGTTTCCTTTGTTTGAGAGTGATATCTTGCACAGAGACATACAATATGCATCATATCAGGTCTACTAGCAGTTATATAAAACAAAGATCTGATCATGCCTCTATATGGTTTTTGATCTACATCTTTTGAATTTTCTTCCTTATTTAGTTTTTTATTAGTTTCCATGGGAGTTGGCTTACCACTAGTATTGGACTTACCAAATTTATTTACTAGTTCCTTAGCGTACTTTTCTTGACTTATAAATATCCATTATTTAATTATTTATTTTTAATCCTTAAATAAAAGTTAGTTCACCCATATGACTCATTTCAAATTCCTTGGTATTATATCAAAAAATTCTTTATTTGATTGTTTATTTGTTGATCCAAAAATAATATCATCTACACACATTTGTATAAGTTGAATATCACTATTATTTATTTTAATAAATAGCGTATTATCTACCTCTCCTATTTTAAAATTAGACTATTGTTTGTACCAAAATTGGGCACAACACTCTTCGGAAGTTTTTGAAGAGATAAAAATGAAGAAATCAAATGGAAAAAGAGGATTATCTAAAAAACTCCAAAAACAGATATGAAAATAATAAAAACGCACAGAAACACAAGAATTTTTGTTGGTTCGACGTATTGCCTACGTCCACTATGAAATTGATCACTTTATTGATGTTTCTTTAATGATTACAATTGATTGCAGTGGATTACAGCGAATTAAAGCTATGAAATTCGAGTACAACAGCAGTAATGGAGTATGGAATTGAATCCGGCAGAGTTTGGGCGTTGGAGCATCCAAAAGATCATTTTTCTATAGGCCCTGGGGGTCTATTTATAGGTGTAGGAGGTTGATATTTCGCTCAGATCTCGGGAGATTTCTTCTGGCACGTGAGAGGGCCCACGCGACCAAGCCCATGAAGTTTTGGCTCGATCCGTGATCAATACGAACGAATTTCGTATCGATCAAGATTTCGTCCAATAGAGTCGAGACTTGGTGTGAACATTCTTTAGCATGTATGTAAGCTTCTGTGAAAATTTCGTAGCATTTGGACTTGTGGATCTCGAGTTATGATCGATACAAAATGGAGACTTTCGATAGTTCATTCGGTTTGAATCGATCGTTTCGACTCGATCATGTTCGAATCGATGATTGCACGTGCCCTGGTGATGACGTGGTTCGCATTCTTCGGATCGATCCACTTTTTACGCCGAGTTGATCGAGTCGTTCCAAGATTCTCGCCTTGTTCGTATCGAAGCAATTGTCTTGTTCGAATCGATCAATAGCGCGCTCTTCGTATCGATCTGCAGTGTGCTCTGTTCGCATCGATTGCGTTGGCTTGTTCGTATCGATCGTGGGGCCTAGTTCGTATCGATAAAAGCGCTCCACCTTGATGGATACGAACAGTGATCCTCTGATGGATACAAACAGTGTGAGTTGATGGATACAAAACCAATCGATTCGAACTATGGCTTGTCGATGGATGCGAAGTCGATCGATTTGAACTGTGGCTTGTCGATGGATGCGAAGTCGATCGATTTGAACTGTGGCTTAGCGATGGATACGAAGTTGAGGCTGTTTTCATCCAACTTGCATCGATCATAACTTGAGCATATGAACTTGGATTGACTTGAAATTTGGAGTGCTGACTTTCATGGCTTCACTCGTCGTGTCTTGTCAATTGTAGCTCGATCCGGACTCGGACGAAATCTGTCGATATCCATAGTGAGCCTGTGTACAATCGATCTCCAAGACGAACCGTCATTGGTTTCTGGTCAAGTTCTTGGTGTCACGGCCTTGCCAAAAGGCGGGATAACAACTGTATTAAATAAGATTTAAGTCTTTCATACCAGACTCTAGGAACCTTTTTTAAATTGTAACGATCTGCCTTTCTTACACCAAAACATGACATTTAATACATCCTTGGTATTCGTGTGCCGATCATTTAAATGTCCGAAAGACATGTCATTTGGGGTAAAAGAAAGAAAAAGATAGAACAAGAAGAAACTAAATAGCATAGAATCTCATAACGCAGTGGAACCATATATACTAATCAACATAAAAATTTATAGTCATTTCTAAAATGATACATCAAGGTCAAACTAGTATAAATTCTACCTTCGGACAGTTATAACTAGCTGTCCTAAGTTAACTTATACGGAATACATATAATACAGTAGAAATAAGATAAATAACTAGCTATCGATGAAGCCACCTGCTCCATGCTCCTCCAAAATACATCTGTGGAAAACCTAAACTTAGGTACTCATACAAATTTGAGTACCCAAGGAATTTAGGGAAAGAAATAAAATTCTGGGTCAGACATGGGTTTGGTGCGAGTAAACTGAAAACAATTGAATTATTACTTTTAAACTCCTTTAAAATCAAAGGTATCTCATAAGACCACGCAACACATAAACACTGATGAGTTTTTACCTTATGATAACAAAAGCATTTTCTTATGAAATCCAGTGATATTTAATAATGTCGAGGGTTTAAAATAAATATGGAATCATAGCCGAAATTGTAACATTAATTAAATTCCAATATAATAGGTATACAATCAAGTCTGAAGGCTCATATTGGAGAATGGATTCCAACAATGGTAAGGTAAGGGACTAGCTTCCAAACTATACAGCCGCAGATAAACTATACTGGAGGGCTACAAATGAATTTGCCTCTCTACCAACACAGGACCGACCAAACCCTTACCGGATAGTACCAAATATGATCACCACTTGGTTATGATCAATAACCATAATGGGCCCCGAAACCTACATAAATATCAACTCTAGATAAGGGATGATCAACCCTAATAGGAGCGACCCACATAGCCTACCGCATCTACCATGTTTTAGCCATTAGCGAGGTGTGAGGCTTGAGGCAACGAATTTACCCTTTAGCAATTCCAACTTGGAATGCTAATACTGCCCTCCAAGCAGAAATGCAATGCCAACATTCATTCATTGTAACGACCCGCCTTTTTCACCATCGAAAGTCGACACCAAATACTACCACCATGTTCAAATGTCGTGCATCCAATCGATAAAAGGGTAGACAATTAGGGTAAATAAAAAGAAAAGAATAGAGAACGAAGAAAAACATTATCTCACAACGGAATCGACAACATATAATATAACAAGAACAGTAGAAACCATCACTCCAAACATACAGAGTATATCGGAGTAAAAAAACAAACGTTATCAGCTGGACAGTTATAAAATTCCGACCTTACAGATGTCGGTTGGTATACTATATAATACAGTGGAAAATAAATAATACGTCGCGTGAATCTTCAACTCCCCTCCAAGAATCCCATAATACCAAAGGCAACCTGGGAAAATACTCGGTCTGACCCGATCATTATAAATAAATAACACCCGGATCAGTCTGGAAATACCAGCGTGAGATAACTCGAATAATGGGGAAAATATATAAAAATTCTGTGAGATCACGCCGCTAACATGGAATTGGTTTTTACCTCACAAGAATAACATCTATATAGGCAAGAACATAAATAAATATCAGGAAACAAAACCAAATATGATAGAGCATAAATAATATCAAACCAAACTTGAAAGAATGGAAATAAACCGAGTAAAATCCAAACTGGACAGAATGGATAGAACAAGGAAAACAGTCCAACTTGATAGAATGGACTGAATAAGGTAACAGTCCAAACTCGATAGAATGGGCTAAATAAGTAACAGTCCAAACTCGATAGAGTGGGCTAAATAAGTAATAGTCCAAACTCGATAGAATGGACTAAATAAACACTTAAAATTCCATGACGAGGAGTTGGCTCTACTCGTGGCAATTTAAAGCTAAAACAGATTCAGGGATACGAATCAAATAAGGAAAGGAAATTTTCCAACAAATTACTAGGAGGGTGCTCCCCTCTTATCGAAAGTACACCTCTAGAAATATACTTGAGAATTCCGATGGCTCCCGGACACGTCCAAGCCGGACCCCGCCAACGGTTACCAAGAATTCGAGTATTTCACATCTCAATGCACAACACCGAATCCAATCTAGAGTGGATGTGAAAATACCTTAATGGGAGCAACCCCATATGGCTGGGCTTCCACTCGCTCTTTAGGTTTAGTCATTTCCGACAAAGGATAACAAAGCTCAAATGCACAACACATCGTCTTAGAGTGACGAAAATAAAATGGCTGAGGTAACCGATAGCTGTGATACCAACTACCGAGGACATAAAACGATCATATATGGAAATTAAGTCTTGCATACTTATCACCACTCATTAAATTCAAACTTGTACTATTTCTGGGTTAACAATAGTACCGGACAAGTTAAGGTAGTGTTACCTCAAAGTCATGTCACACGATTATTCTTAACTTTCGAAATAGAGACAAGTCAACTTCGTCGATGTTTAGTGCTAATTATACAAATAAATCGTTTCCATATAAGTGATTCACTTTAGGAAATAATTCATTTCCATAAACGAATCATCCTTTTTCTTTTTAAAAACGAACTGAACTTTTGGCTTGATTTCCGTATTGGTAAAACACTTTTAGAATCAGTTCCAGATTGTTAAAACGATAAGAGAATAATTTTTCCAAGTGCGCGACCCCGAAGGCCTAAACCAACATCAGACCGAACGCCCAGAAGATTATCCAACTTATCATCCCAATAATCGATTTCCAATTCCTTTTTATACTTTAAAAACAATATTAATTATCCCGAAAGATAGTTAATTACATTTAAAATCCCTTTAAATAAACAATTCATTGTCTATAATTAAATAGATAATTATTTCCAAACACTTTTATAACATTGGTAAATTAACTTTAAAACCTTTATTAAATCAGTCTATTAACTTTAAATCAGTTTATTAAAGTAATTTTTATTATATTAGTTAACTTACTTTAATCACCTTTATTAAATTAATTAATTAAAAAGATTTATTAAATTCAAACAGTCATTAATTTAATGAATAATTAATCTCAAATAGAGGGAATTAGGCAAAAGGACAAACTTTGAAAAAAATTTAGGCTGAAGGACACAAAGTTTCATTTTTGGGCTGAAGGACAAACTTTGAAAGAAAATTAGGCTGAAGGAAAATGCTAAATATAGTTAGCATTTTGTACAGTGCAAACATTGTACAAAATGCTAATTATAACTAGCATTATATCCAGTTTTACATTGTACAAAATGCTAGTTGTATTAGCATTGTCCTTCAGCCTAATTATTTTCCAAAGTTTGTCCTTCAGCCTAAAAATAAAACTTATTGTCCTTCAGCCAAAAATTTTATGAAAATTTGTCCTTGTGCCTATTTTCCACTCTCAAATATCATTAATTAAAATGATAAATAGTTCTAAATTCCATTGATTAAAACAATTAATTAAGTTCAAAATAATCATAAACTAATCGGATTAATTACATCCAAACCTCATTAGTCAGACCGATTAATTAAAACATCATTTGTTAAATGATTTATTTAACTATAAAACATCATTAATTAAAATGATTTAACTTAATTTCAAAAATCATTAGTTAAAACAATTAATTAAATTTAAAACAATCATTAGTTAAAATGATTAATAAAATTCAGTTATCATTATTTAAAATGATTAATTACTTTTAAATATCACTAAAATAATTATTAATTTCAATTATCCTTAATTAAAAGAATTAATTAAACTCAAATAATCATTAGTTAAAATGATTAATTAAGTATAAAACATCATTAGCAAAAATGATAAATAAAATCTAAAGATAAACCAATTTTTAATCATCATTTATTAAATTGGTTAATTAATCTCAAATTAATTAATTTAAACGAATTAATTAATTTAAACTATCATTAATCAAAATGATTAATAAATTTTCAATATTCTTTTTAGCGGAAATACAAGCTCAAGTTCATATGATTGGGTTCTGGGTTGAAATTTAATAAATGACGATATAGCGAAAATCGCTATGACGACATTTAAACTATAAAAGGGAATATCGGTAATTAATTTCAATAAACCATTAATAACGACATATGGATGTAAATAAAATAATTTATGGCTGAGAAACCCCATTTAGGTCTCTCTACAGATTTTTCCTGCAAAACAATGGTTATGGATAATAAATAGATGATCATATGGATTTATAACGATCAATTTAATATGTCATCCATTTTTTCCAAACAGAAATTCAACAAAACAAGCAATCAAACAATTTAACTAACATCCAAATGATAAATAAACGTTTATAACATCATTAATATGATATAATAAAATTTTATGCGAGTTAAACTCACCGGAAATCCTTTGAAAACTTGATACACTTTGAAATCCAGGAAGCTTGGAAAACCACAAATTCTTCTCGAAAATGGATCATTTTGCACTTGACTTTGCGACCCTTTCCTCTTGGATTTTGGAAAAGCGGTCAAAAGGAAAGTTTTAGATAATTATTTTCTATACCATATAAAAAAAGAATTACTCAAAAAAGTTAAATTTTGAGGAAGTTATAGCCAAAACAGTGAGGCGTATTTTCGGACATCAAAATCTAGGTTCAAAAACACTCTTGCAAAAAAAAATTATGGAGCATCTACGCTCGACATAAGAAAAAATGGTAAACTACAAAGTTGTAGCCACTGGAAATATACATGGTTTGAACAAAAGAAAATCTTGATTTGGTTTAGTATGGAGAAAGCTATGACCGAATGAAGTAGGAGGAAAAATGGAGAAAGTGGAGATGAAAACAAGTGAATTAAAACCAAGTTTTTAAAGTAAGAATTTGATTTTTTTTAAACTTTAAAACCTAAAAACTAAATAGAGAAGCCATGGAAGTTTTTTTTCCACACTTAGAAAAGGTTTGAAAATGGAAAAGTGAATGAGAAAGTGAAATAACAATTAGGAAAATTAATTTATATATTATGTTAACATGTTAAATTACCAAACTACCGCTCGTACTTTACCCTCCATTCCATGAATGCCACATCACCATGTCCTCCTCCTCCCATCATATCAATGCCACCATAGCATTCCCCCTTTCACATCAAGCTATAATGTCATTTAATGCTTGTACTCAAATTGCCAATATGTCAATTCATGTCCCCCCCCCCGATGAGACATTTTCTTTTATTTTTTTATTATAGTTGTCAAAGGGTCACATCATCATTTTCTTAACTTAATTAATTACACTTAATCCTAATTAAATTTCTAATCTATGTTTATAACATTGCATATATTTGAATATATATATATATACAAATGTGTACACAACATTTCAAATAATTTTTATACGATGAAACATCGAAAATTCGGAAAACGGTTTCCGGTCACATTTTCTATTTTTCATCGAATTATATATTTTTGTAAATGAATTTTCAAACCTATTTCACCATTATTATTTATTATTAGAAAGAGTTTTATTTTCATTATAAAACCATTTATTTGAATATTTAAAATTAATTAAATATTCGCAAATCAAAGTAATGAAATTACGGGTCGTTTTATTACAATTTGATTTTTCTTATTATTTATTATATTCGAACCATTCGTTATTGTAATAAATTTGCAAAATGATTCACCATTATCATTTATTAATTAAAAGAAGTTAAATGACACTATTAAATCTATTTAATTCATATTTGGTTCACTATTCAAATATTTGATTCTTAATTCAAATATTTAATCGATCACTATTATTTAATTCCAAGTATTAAATTCCAAAATCCAAATATTTAAATATCTAAAATTAATGAAATATTTAAAATCAAATGACCAGAATTTTGGGTTGTTACATTCTCCCTCCTTAAATGAATTTCGTCCCCGAAATTCCTAATGAAGAAAATATTTCCAAACCCTTAAGTTTAGAACTATTAATTATAATGGGTCATTAAACTTATTAACTTTTCAAAACAAATTAGTTGGAATAGATTCCAAAATTTTCAAATCTTTTAAATCCGTTCACCTATAACAACTAATTCCTTTCCACTCATTCATTCCGAGTTATAACTCAAAAATCAAATTTTAGTTTTCCAAAAAATTTCAAAAATTTCTTAAAAGTTTTCTAACTCTAAAATTTTTGAAAATTTTACCAGCGTCTCCTTTGCATAGCTCGATCGGTACAACTACGAATCGACTCTACGGGCTCCAAACCAATCAAAGAAAACAAAATCCAAGTGGCCTCCTGTATCTGTGGCATAAAATCATCAACCAATTCGAGTTTTCTAAATTATTACGTACTTTTTTGTGTTTGATTTATATTTTGGCAAGTAATATATTATCTTCTATGCAAATGCAGGTGCACAAGAATTGATAGCAATCTCTTGCATGCCTGTACTTACAAAAATCTAAAAGAAAAATTAGGCTGACAAAAACAATGTGGTGAAAATTTTATATGTAAAAACTAGCATGATATAAATCTACATGAACTAACAACCATATCTCAATCTTATGCAACAAACAAGTGGATATTCTACAATAGATGTTATGCATCCAATTATTTTCAAATGTAAAATTTAGATCTAAATACCCAGGTTTTCGATCAAAAATTTATTTTCAAATTTCTCAAGCAAGAAAAATCAAAGATCAAAATCAAAAGGGCAAGGAGAGGATTCCTCCAAATAAATTATGGTGAAACTCTAGAATCAAAACAACATGGAGCATCCAATGGTATTCCGGTTCCTCCAAAAACAACAACTAAAGTGAATAAATATCATTCCTTTCCAAAAATCTTTAAAAATCTCCTTTTTCAAAATCACCAAGATTTAGATCTTAATATCAACAATTAAAAATCCTTTGTCCATAATTTAAAATTAATAGACAATGGTATATGAAATCACACAGCCAATCAATTCAATTCAATCAAATCCAATCAATCAAATTCCATGAAGGAATAAACTAACACTAACGGTCCGTCAAATTACACAAGGGAAACTTATCGCTTAACTTTGTTTTCGAGATGCCAAATGACTAACAACCAAATTTTTAACTTAGGTTCAAAACTTTCTTGGTTGTCCAAAAATATAGATAATTATCTAAGCATACTGTTTTGCTCATTAGCCATTTGTTATTGCTTAAAAGATCATCCAAACTAACTCAGACAAAATGGAAAATTATATTTTATTACTTTCTTAATTACATTAAAAAAATCTAATTCACTTATATTTCACTTAGTATTTTATTCAATACAAACAAAACTTATTTATGAATTATTTCATAAATTCCCACCCAAGTTTTCAAAAATATTTTATAAAGTTATTTCTTTATAAAACATCAAATAACGACTTATTCCACTTTATTTACTTGTATAATATTCTTTTATATTCTGAGAACGCATTCAAATTTTATTTTACTTCTTCAATGATCTGGGTGGAGATCAAATCAAATTATGGTTTCTCAAAACCGAGCCAACCTATTAACCCCTTTTATTTAGAGTGTTAAAAATGAATAATATTTATGGGTTGACCCAATCAACAAGTAGTTCATACTACTTAGATGTTTCAAACAAAAGTTATGGTCTTAACAAAACAATATTTATCAAAACCTTCTTATTAAATTAACCAGATTTAAACCTGTGTTAAATTATCCCATATCTTCATAGGGGAAAATCTTATTTATCAAAACAATCTCTTATTACTAATACCTTTTGGTTTTTGGAAAACATTTATAGTTTAAGGGAACTCACCATTATTAAACGGTGAATTCTTAATTTAATCATATTCTTCGAACAACATTTTAGTTAAATTGTGAAAATTAATTCACAAAGGGTTCATTTTAAATCGAAGCGATAAATGCTCCTAAATAAATCGAGCACAATTTAGCAATCAACACACAAGAGTCTATGATTTACATTTAAGTTAAGCATAACCAAACAAACAATAGTGATAATAAATAAATATTATAACATTTAAACCAACTCACTTTATAACTATATAAAGTTTTGAAAATTATATCTTTATATATGTGAAATATAATCCTAGGCAAAAATATAATTTGCCAAAATTTTCAAAATTTTCAATACCATGTCCGTTGGCCTTGGTCGAGTGTTTAGAAAGCCCTATCGATACCGTGGCATCCCACGTCTTGACCAGAATTCATAAAAAATCAATAGACCAATTAGCATAATACGTTTTTACAACATTAACAAATACGCTCTCATAGATATAATACTCTCAAACTCATTCTAGGGTGTCGTTTACTCTATCTCTAATGAGCCAAACCCTACCAAAGCCAAGGTTCTCGCTTAACCTTACGCTCTGATACAAAATGTAACGACCCGCCTTTTGACCATCGAAAGTTGACACCAAACACTACCACTGTGTTCAAATGTCGCGCATCCAATCGACAAAAGGGCAGATTATTAGGGTAAATAAAAAGAAAAGAACAGAGAACAGGGGAAAAAAGAACCTCACAACGGAATCGACAACATATAATATAACAAGAACAGTAGAAACTGTCGCTCCAAACATACAGAGTATATCAGAGTAAACAAACAAACCTTATCGGCTGGACAGTTATAAAATCCTGACCTTACAAATGCTGACATGTATACTATATAATATAGCGGAAAATAAAATAATACGTCGGGTGAATCTTTAACTCCCCTCGAGGAATCCCATAACACCAAAGGCAACCTGAGAAAATACTCGGCCTGACCCAAGGATTATAAATAAATAACACCCGGATCAGTATGAAAATACCAACGTGAGATAACTCGAATAATGGGGAACATTATAAAAATTCTATGAGACCACGCCGCTAACGCGGAACGGGTTTTTACCCGACAAGAATAACATCCATACAGGCAAGAACAGAAATAAATACCAGGAAACAAAACCAAATATAATTGAGCATAAATAATATCAAACCAGACTTGAAAGAATAGCAATAAACCGAGTAAAATCCAAACCAGGCAGAATGGATAGAACAAGGAAAACAGTCCAACTTGATAGAATGGACTAAATAAGGTAACGGTCCAAACTCGATAGAATGGTCTAAATAAGTAACAGTCCAAATTCGATAGAATGGGCTAAATAAGTAACAGTCCAACTCGATATAATGGAGTAAATAAACACTTAAATGCCGTAATGAGGAGTTGGCTCTACTCGTGGAAATTTAAAGCTAAAACAAATTCAGGGATACGAATCAAATAAGGAAAGAAAATTTTCCAACAAATGGCTAGGAGGGTGCTCCCCCCTACTGAAAGTATAACTCTAGAAATATACTTGAGAATTCCGATGGCTCTCGGACACGTCCAAGCCAGACCCCGCTAACGGTTACCAAGAATCCGAGTATTTCACATCTCAATGCACAACACGGAATCTAATCTAGAGTGGATGTGAAAATACCCTAATGGGAGCAACCCCACATAGCTTGGCTTCCACTCGCTCTTTGGGTTTAGTCATTTTTCGAAAAAGGATAACAAAGCTCAAATGAGCAACACATCATCTTAGAGTGACGAAAATAAAATGGCTGAAGTAACCGATAGTTGAGATACCAACTATCGAGGACATAAAATGATCGTATATAGAAATTAACTCTTGTATACTTATCACCACTCATTGAATTCAAACTTGTACTATTTTTGGTTTAACAATAATACCGGACAAGTCAAGGTAGTGTTACCTCAAAGTCATGTCACACGATTATTCTTAACTTTCGAAATAGCGACAAGTCTACTTCTTCGATGTTTAGTGCTAATTATACAAATAAATTGTTCCATATAAGTGATTCGCTTTACGGAAATAATCCATTTCCATAAACGAATCATCCTTTTTCTTTTTAAAAACGAACTGAACTTTTTGGCTTGATTTCTGTATTGGTAAAACACTTTTAGAATTAGTTCCAGATTGTTAAAACGTTAAGAGAATAATTTTTTCAAGTGCACGACCCCGAAGGCCTAAACCAACATCGGACCGAACACCCAGAAGATTATCCAACTTATCATCCCAATAATCGAGTTCCAATTACATTTTATACTTTAAAAACAATATTAATTATCCCGAAAGATAGTTAATTACATTTAAAATCCCTTTAAATAAACAATTCATTATTTACAATAAAATAGATAATTATTTCCAAATACTTTTATAACATTGGTAAATTAACTTTAAAATCTTTATTAAATCAGTCTATTAACTTTAAATCAGTTTATTAAAGCAATTTTTATTATATTAGTTAACTTACTTTAATCACCTTTATTAAATTAGTTAATTAAAAAGATTTACTAAATTCAAATAGTCATTAATTAAATGGATAATTAATCTCAAACATCATTAATTAAAATGATAAGTAATTCTAAATTTCATTGATTAAAACAATTAATTAAGTTCAAAATAATCATAAATTAATCGGATTAATTACATCCAAACTTCATTAGTCAACCCGATTAATTAAAACATCATTTGTCAAAATGATTTATTTAATTATAAAACATCATTAATTAAAATGATTTAACTAAATTCCAAAAATCATTAGTTAAAACAATTAATTAAATTTAAAACAATCATTAATTAAAATGATTAATAAAATTCAATTATCATTATTTAAAATGATTAATTACTTTTAAATATCACTAAAATAATTATTAATTTCAATTATCCTTAATTAAAAGAATTAATTAAACTCAAATAATCATTAGTTAAAATGATTAATTAAGTATAAAACATCATTAGCAAAAATGATAAATAAAATATAAAGATAAACCAATTTTTAATCATCATTTATTAAATTGTTTAATTAATCTCAAATTAATTAATTTAAAAGAATTAATTAATTTAAAAGAATTAATTAATTTAAACTATCATTAATCAAAATGATTAATAAATTTTCAATATCCTTTTTAGCGGAAATACAAGCTCAAGTTCGTATGATTGGGTTCTGGGTTGAAATTTAATAAATGACGATATAGCGAAAATCGCTATAACAACATTTAAACTATAAGAGGGAATATCAATAATTAATTTCAATAAACCATCAATAACAGCATATGGATGTAAATAAAATAATTTATGGCCGAAAACCCCCTTTGGGTCTCTTTACATATTTTCCCTGAAAACAATGGTTATGGATAATAAATAGATGATCATATAGGTTTATAATGATCAATTTAATATGTCATCCCTTTTCCACACAGAAATTCAACAAAACAAGCACTCAAACAGTTTAACTAACATCCAAATGATCAATAAACATTTATAACATCATTAATATGATATAATAAAATTTTATGTAAGTTAAACTCACCGGAAATCCTTTGGAAACTGGATACACTTTGAAATTCGGGAAGCTTGGAAAACCACAAATTCTTCTTAAAAATGGGTCATTTTGAACTCGATTTTTGGACCCTTTCCTCTTGAATTTTGGAAAAGTGGTCAAAAGGAAAGTTTTAGATAGTTCTTTCATATCCCATTTAAAAATAATAATTACTCAAAAAAGTTAAATTTTGGGGAAGTTATAGCCAAAACAGTGAGGGGTATTTTCGGACATCAAAATCTAGGTTCGAAAACACTCTTGCAAAAAAATAAATTTTTGGAGCATCTAAGCTCGAAATAAGAGAAGGTGGTAAACTATAAAGTTGTAGCCATTGGAAATATAAATGGTTTGAAAAAAGAAAATCATGATTTGGTTTAGCGTGGAGAAAGTTACGACCGAATGAAGTAGGAGGAAAAATGGAGAAAGTGGAGATGAAAACAAGTGAATTAAAGCCAAGTTTTTAAAGTAAGAATTTGATTTTTTAAAAACTTTAAAACCTAAAAACTAAATAGAGAAGCCATGGAAGTTTTTTTTCGATGCTTAGAAACGTTTTAAAAATAGAAAAGAGAATGAGAAAGTGAAATAACAATTAGGAAAATTAGTTTATATATTATGTTAACATGTTGAATTACCAAACTACCCTTCGTCCTTTACCCTCCATTCCATAAATGCCACATCACCATGTCCTCCTCCTCCAATCATATTAATGCCACCATAGCCTCCCCCCTTCACATCAAGCCAACGTGTCATTTAATACTTGTACTCAAGTTGCCAATATGTCAATTCATGTTCTCCCGATGAGACATTTTCTTTTATTTTTTTATTATAGTTGCCAAAGTGTCAAATCATCATATTCTTAACTTAATTAATTACACTTAACCCTAATTAAATTTCTAATCTATGTTTTTAACATTGCATATATTTTAATATATATATATACACAAATGTGGACACAACATTTCAAAAAACTTTTATATGATGAAATGTCGAAAATTCGGAAAACGGTTTCCGGTCACATTTTCTGTTTTTCTTCGAACTATATATTTGTGTAAACAAATTTTAAAAACTATTTTACCATTATTATTTATTATTAAAAAGAGTTTTATTTTCATTATAAAACCATTTATTTGAATATTTAAAATTAATTAAATATTCGCAAATCAAAGCAGTGAAATTCTGGGTCGTTTTATTACAATTTGATTTTTCTTATTATTTATTATATTTGAACCATTTGTTATTGTAATAAATTTGCAAATGATTCACCATTATCATTTATTAACTAAAAGAAGTTAAATGACGCTATTCAATCTATTTAATTCATATTTGGTTCACCATTCAAATATTTAATTCTTAATTCAAATATTTAATCGATCATTATTATTGAATTCCAAGTATTAAATTCCAAAATCCAAATATTTAAATATCTAAAATTAATTAAATATTTAAAATCAAATGACCAGAATTTTGGGTTGTTACATTCATACAAGGAGGAGTGACATTTGAGACTAAATCTTTATTCATATTAGGTACATACATAACTCTTTCCAATATATTATCTATTCGATCAAATCGAATCATTTTTGTTACATGTTATATTATTTACTTCTGTTTTATATTCTATGAGCTTATCAAGACTTATGCATGCGAATCAAATACACATGTCAATGTCTGTGATAATTCATCAATGAATATGACAAAATACATGGAACCCTTTTGGTATTAATGAACGTACGACTGTATACATCTATATGTATTAATCCAAAGAGTTCATCAACTTTTATGATGCTCCCACTAAATAGATGCATAACACTTAATTGTTTGAAATATGATTACCAATATCATATGGTTCATAATCATATAATAAAAAATATTTCTCGAAACTGCAACTTAGTCTACAATTCGAAAATAATTTTAGATACTTCAGTGTTTTCAATGCACCACTTTTGCTATGAAAACAAATACCACGTTATACTTTTGTTTCATAAATAATATGCGGTATGTTTTACGAAAACAATTTTTGTAACCTGATGCACTCAATAACTATTATATGACATGCTCCCACTATTTCACTATAATAAAGTACCGAATGCGGAGGTCCATCATCCACTTAATATAGACTATTTATTTCATATACTACAACCTAGTTTACCATGGAGAGTTTTGATCAAATATCTTGAACTCAAAGAGAAAAATCTCATGGAAAACAATTTTTTATACGAAATACATTTTTGGAATAGAAATTATATTTCTTATTTCAGTGTTAAGTATCAATCATTATTACTACAATTCCCATTTTCGATGTTTCTTTATGAAACAGAGGTGACCATTCACTCTCATCATCCCAACTGTACCTTAAATCACATCTACTCTTCTGTATTTGTTTTCCTTTTTAAATGGTCGAACCATTCAAAAGAATACCTTTACTACAATATCATAACGAATTCTTTACAAAGATTCATTTGATTATCCTTAACATTTAAGGACATCAAATCTGATGCATCTTATGTAAACTGATCAAATTGATATTTCGATGATTGAGTTTTAGGTTTATATTGTAGTTTTTTTAACCTTGAGGAAAGCTCAACAAATCATAGGCCCACATACGATGGATAACTCTTTATCGATTGTATCATATACAACTCCTAACCCGTGTTTCCTTATCCTGATCTCATCTTCACCTTGAGGAAAGCCCAACAAGTAAAGTGAGATTATTCACTTGGACCTATCATTTCATGATGACCCAAGTATAATACACTTACCTTGAGTAAAGCTCAACAAATATGTGCAGTTATCTTTGCCTCTACACATAACATCCCTAGCTTAAGAAAAGCTCAACAACTAAAGAGTATGCAAATAAATTATTAATATATAAATAATAGAGGACAACTTTATATAAAGATCCTTAATATATTATATCGACTAATATCGACAAATGGAATAATGTATTTCTTACGAAATACCATCGTGATTCAAGTGTCAAACACATCAGAAATCACAGTAAATGTACATATATGTATGCATGTATTCCTTAAGTTTATTTAGGGTTTCTTTAATGTTCCATGTTTTGTTTATACATTCATATCATATACGTTTTATTATTATATAAATTTTATATTTCATATTTCTTGTATAATAGTCTTATATATAATATTACGTTAATTAAATCTTATTTAATTAATTTTATATTAGTATTCCAATACAACATTTATATTGGACATGTTTACTATACCCTTTATAGCATGTACTATAAACTTTATAGTAATACCTATATATAATATAATATATATATAGACACACACACATACTGTAACCTTTATAGTATAACACATATATTTTTTATATATGTGTGTTTTTATTTAATTAATTAACCTTTAATTAGTTTGTTTAATTAATTAACCTTTAATTAATTAATTTAATTTAATAATTCTAATTAAGTTATATTAATTTTGAAAATTTATTTTATATACATACATGTATACTTATTTTCTCTTAAACACTTTAAAATTACATAACATATATCAATATATATAATACATGTATATAAGTATTAATTAATTATCCTATTTAATTAATTCCTTTTATTAATTTTATTAATAAATTTTAAATTTCGAAATTAGTATTTGAATACTTTCAAACATTTTGAAAATATCATTATCTTTTCAAACATTTTGAAAACTTATGTTGTATTATAACTTTTATAATAAACATGTTTTTATTTTAAATTTAACTTTTAAATTGAAAACATTTTATTTTGATTTTCAAAACAATTTTGAAAATTAGCCCAAGGCCAAATTTAAATTGGGCATTTTCTATTAGGGCAACCTTGGGCTCACTTCACCTTTCAGGTCAGGCCGGCAACTAGGTATGATATGGTACTTGATTACCAATTCCAATCTTAGACATTACTTTTATAGACACCACACTAAGTGGGAAAACTTAATTAGTTAGCCCTAACATGACTAATTTAGATCACATAGGCTATTGGGCTCTGATATCATTGTTGCTCATGTCAAAACTTCTTTAGGGTAACATAACCAGATACCTCACGAGTGAGATTTACATGCATCCTTCCGACTAACACAACCATCACATGACTTGTAGGGGTGAGAAGTAATGCTTCATCACATATCACAATATGAGAAACCCCTATCATGCTAGTTACAAGGATCGAACCTAGGACATCCAATGTATCACGTGAATGCCTCAACCAACCTTAATCTGATACCATTATTGGAACGGGACCAGCCCGCAGAGGAGTTAAAGTTAATTTGAAAAAGTTCTTATTTTGGATCTATTAGGCCGATGAAGTCTACAAGATTATTAGATCCAATCTAATGAGGTTTTAAATAAAATATTATTTTATTTAAATTTTTTAAAAGGAGTTTTAAATTTAATTTGAATTTAAATATATAATAATGGATGTATTAAATACATTCATGTGCGTATAGTGCAAGTGCAACGTATAAGCAGTGTGCATAGTTAACATGTACGTATATAGGTGTTGGAATTTACACCGCAATAGACACATTCGTCCTTTATATATGCTTTTGTTATCCATAGTTTATTTTGAAATTATATAAAATAACAATATACGTACATATATTGTTCACTTATATTTATTTATATATAATATGCTATAAAATTATTTTAACTAATCAAAAATTTGCATATGTTCAAATGACAATCAATTATGTTAAAAGTAGGCAATAAATAAGGAGAGGTAAAGGAGTTATCTCCTTTCATTTACTTATCTTTGATGCTATTTCAAAACAATTTGAACACACAAACACATATATGTATGCATATATGAATAACTACAAACTATGTTTTAAATTAAAATAACACACACACACACACACACATCTATACACACAAACACAGATATATATATATATATATGTATGTATATATGTATAAACTTTATAATTTATTATATGTTTTAAAATTAAAGTAACAAACTGAAATCTACTTTAATGTAAGAGGGATTCAAAGGATTTATGATATTGTGCACAAAAGTCCACTTATGTTTTTTTCCCTTTTTTTAATTGACATAACTTTTAAATAAATGTCAACAGCAACAAGACCAAGCCGATTCCCATCAATAATTGTATCCCACTGAACACTGGATTTCTGCTTGTCCCCGACCCCCTTCCTATAGTGTGCAACATTCCAATCTCCCCCGAGTCAAGCACTACAACTTAGCATTAATGGTCAGTATAATTATAGGGCAACACCTGATCAAAAGAAAAGTGGAATAAGACTCGGGATCGCTGGCTCCTCTTTTTATTTGATAAGAATTAGTCCGGTTGGAAAGTCAGTCAGTTCAAGTGGGTGGATGAAGGCCTATTGATGAGCCATCTTAGCCATTTTTTCGAGAGTTGTCCATTTTTCTTTCAAAGATGAAGCTCGAGGCCGGGTACCTAGGGGTCCGGGATGGGATGCCTATGGTACGTTGATGGGTCATCAGTCTTTTCCGCAAGAAGAAGGTTGAAACATCTTGGCAGATAAAAGGTTCTGGTTTTGTTGCAAGTGAAGGATTCATAGGAAGAGGTAGCGGATTGGTAGGCTCATCAAGTAAGTCAGTAGCTTTGGAGCTGATGTTTATATTCAAAAAAACAAACATGTGAAACATGTATTCAATCTCCAAAATAATTTTAAATGATTTGCATATATGGTTAACCTATATTTGTGTATATAATGAGGTACAAAATACATCAACTAATTAGTTTCCAATCCAAAATTGTTTATTTGTTTGTTTACCTTCTCTTTATTAATAATAATTTCTAAAATAATGACAAATTAGAGCGGACAACTTAGGCATATATAAATTCGTTAATAAATGAATTAGATTTAGACTATATGTATCATATGAACATATGATAAAAAGTTGTAGCAAATGTAGGATCTAATTATATTGTCATAATAAGTATATAATAAATTAACATATATTAGATCGAAACTTTCGGTCAACATAATGAATAAAAAATAAGATTAGATGTAGCATGTATATGATTTAAACTTCATTAACATGGCGAATATATAATAAAATAAAATTAGAATTACCTAAAAATGAAGCCTAAGATCTGCATCTTGAATAAAAAATAAAATTCTAACTTGATTGACTTAACCTCTGGATTTTACAAGGATCCAAAGGCAAACACCACCTTGAATGTTTTGATTTTTATTTGAATTTGTTTCGAGGAATTTTTATCATGGAGGCCATTAAAGGAGAGGAGGAGAGCAAGAGAAAGAAAATTAAGAATTTTTCTGGAAAAGAATAATGGATTGAATAAGAGAGAATATGTTTTAAAGGAAATATTGAAACCTTTCAATTTTCTCCTTTAAAACCTTCTTATTTAATTCCTAATTAAATATAATCAAATCCTCTTTGTATTTTCGTAGAAGAAATAGAATTAAAGAGAAAAGCACAAAAATCATTTCATAAATGAGATTTAAGTGAGTCATAAAGAGAAGTAAATGATGAAGATTTAATTTCTTCTTTTAATTGCTCCTTTGGATTTTAAAATAAAGAAAACAGTCACAGGTCCATGTTTTTGATGTTGTTATACAAAAAGTCCCTGCAGAAATGAATATGTAAATTTGGTCTCTATTTTTCAAAAATAAAAAAACGCAAAGTGTCTTGCACTTTTCTGACAGAAAATGCAAGATAACTTGCACTTTTCTAATTTTGAAATATTTTTTGAAATTTTCGAAAATTTTGAAAAGAGCAAGTTAACTTGCACTTTCTATCAAGAAAGCGCAAGCTAGTTTGAGGTTTCTAATTTTGAATTTTTTTTTGAAAATTTTAAAATTGTTAAAATTTTTGAAAAGCGCAAGGTAACTTGCGCTTTCTATCAGAAAAGCGCAAGCTAGTTTGCGCTTTCTGATTTTTAAAATGTTAAAAAGCGCAAGCTAATTTGCGTTTTCTAATTTAGAAAAAACAGGGACTTAATTTACATACTTATTTCTACATGGACTTTTCTTGTAACACCATCAGAAATATGGACCTTTCATGCAAAGCCCCTTTTTAAATCGCATATAAAACCTCTTCCCCTTTTCATCATGCATGTAGGCATCAATTTTTTTTTCCAAAACCACTTAGCAATTAATCTATTTAAACCCAGTTTAAATATTTTATCGATACCGTATATCAATACACGCATTTATATACGCACTTAATTAAATGCTGATGGTATTCAAACAAATGAAAAAAGGTTTAATAATTAATATTTCATATTATTAATTTAATTAATTTACAACAATTTAAATATTAATTAAATCATGTGGTTTATTCATAGTATTCATCGCTACGGTTGTGTGACCCAAAGGTGTAAATTCAGTCGGCGATTAATATCGAACAATTCGAAAATTAATGTTCATAACTCACCTTAGCTGGTGGTGTGACATTTTGGCTGAATTTATTACTTGCACATCTTCTTGGTATAATCCAATTTTTCTTATTATAATCGGTACCTGATAATGACGATCATTTACACCAATTCTCTTCGTCAAAACTGTATCACTTCGGACTTATGAAATTTGGTAATGGTCAAAATACTAATATAGTCTGTATTCAACTTTATAGTCCAAACACAAAGGCCTTGGTTCAATATTAACAATTATTATTAACCGAGCTATTCTGGTCAGAGATTTTGACTTAGTTGACTTTAGTTAACCATGATGCTAACCATATATAACCGAGTGGACGAATTCTCTCTTGAATAGTATTTCACTTCCAATACTTCCACTCAAACCAACTATAGTCCATCGATGGACGTTGTTCCATGATTTAACTATAATCAAAGCGGAGCTTCCATATTGAAGACCAACAGTATTCTCAAGTTAAAAGAACTGTGTAAATTAGTCACTTCAATATTTTCTGTTTGACCTTAGTTATATTAACTAACAGAAAACTATCGAGTGAGTCATTCTATAGTTATCCAATAACCATCTATACATAACCACTTAGTGCTCCCAACAGTCATGAGTAATATACTGGCCAACATTTGGAAAGCATTACATACTCTAGTTTCAATGGATGCATCGATGTCCAATCTCGATCATGAGTAGGAATATTTAAAATGATGTGCTTATCATATTGTGATATAATACTCATGGTTACAACTATTTGTAATTGTTATCACAAATACATCATTTATGGACTTTCTAACATATATACTTAAATTAACTAATTAATTATTTATAACATTTTATAACAAGTATATAACAGAAAGAAAACACCTTTTATTTCAAACAAAATTGGTTATCGAGTTCGATTTATGTAATAAATTACATAATTGCCTCTAGTGCATACCTCTAACTCTATCAAGTTTCACTATAATGCTGGTAAAAAGTCACAAACAACTTGGATAAGGCAATGCAATTAATCGATAAATATTATTAGGTTGAACTAAGTGATTTCGCAAGTAAAATTTTGCAATTAACCATGAACGTTATTAGTGTGTTGACCGTTGACCTAGTTCTAAATGTCTAAGTGACATATTAGTGACAAAATACATAACTTTCACAACATATCATTGGTTAAGGGCGTAGCTTCAAAATATGAAGTTCGACTTCAACTATGTGATTTGTAAGCATTGGCCTCGTGTTAATAATTGTGATTCACCAAAGTTCATACCTATGAAATTAAAACCCCACTAAAGCGCTTAATACAGTCCGACCGCTATACTTTTTCATTAAGCGTAATTGAATAGTAGATCCGCTTAAAGCCCCGCTACGCCTAGTAAATCAAGGGGTTTTAGCATTTGCTTTTAGCTACTTTAATATAATGAGGTTAATTTGACCAATTCTCTTATAAAAAATAAAATAAACTGGGGTATAAATCTAAGTTCAAGTCCTAAGAGCTCTACATAAATTAGAACTATATTATAATATTCACTAAGTTTGAACTGCATCGATCATGATATTCTTCGGTTTTGTTATATAGGAGTAAACGATGTATTTTTTACACAACTGATGTGAGAATGAGAATAAATCAATTTTCAAGATTTGATTTTATCTCTAATAAAGATTTTACACCTCTTCCATTTTCTAATATATCCTTGTTTTATCATTGTTATAATCTTTTGCACCTCCATTGCTATAAAATGCTAAATGCTTTAACTGCATATGTTCGTACAAACAATAATATTCAAGATTCAAGTGTCACACTCATGCATCTCACAACCGTAACTCTCAACTACCCACTGAAATACCTACGGAAATGAGCTTAAATGCATTAGCATGTAAATGTTATACAATAAAAGCGAATGTGGAAAAATAAAAAAAATACACTTAAGATTATATATAATAAGTTAAATTAAAATAGTCAAATATGGAAAATGCTTTTAAGATTTCAAATTTATATCTAACAATTGGTTAATAATCATAAGATATTTTTAGATATTCTTGGAAAATACCTTTACATGTTGACGTGTCGAACATGTGGAAGGAAGATCTGAGCCAAAAGGCTAAGCAACAATGCCCAAAACTGTTATGAGTGCCAATTAGGTTCTACAGGCGGCCCAAAACCTTTGTTAACTGTATATTTGGGACATTTGATAAGTAATATAGGGGTTGCAATAAGACCCATGGAGTGAACTCGAACCCAATCCAATGGATCTCAGTTTCAAGCGGGTCAGGTTCCATTGGGCCTAAACCATAGTTTTTAAAACCTAGACTCAAACTGGCTTGAGACTCAACTTGGTCAGTGTTAGTTCGATTCGGGTATAGTTAGGTAACAACACTAAAATTGCACATATTTTCTTGCTTTTAGCCAAGATCACATCGATTTAGGTTGGATTTGATTAGGTCTTTATGACATTTTTTTCACTCAGACCCAACTTGAGACTCACCGGGTTTGGTTCTTCTCGAGTTAGTTTGGCTTTGTTTTGATTTTCAATACCGTACATGTAGATTATGTATATATCAGCATGCTAATTCAATATTATATTGTATGGATAAATTTGCTTTGGAAATTATGACCGATCTTTCAATGTAACACTAACTCAAACTAACTATTTTATAATACATATAACATTTACAAAAATAAACTCCTTTAGGATAAAACAAATTTACGTAGCATTTACAACAATTAACATTTACATATGGATGGTGTTAAATTGTATGTCCCCGTAAATTAAACAGTTGTTAATTAAAAAGAATTAACAAATAATTATTAAAGCCCAAAATAGAATTTTTACAAATATCAAAATTTGAGCATGAAACTTGCATCATTGTATTCTTGGTGATTTTCTAATTAGCTTTCATATATAAAGTTTTACGATCAGAGTTCAATGAAAAAGTTATTAACGTTTGAAGATTTCGAATGGAAAATAATTGAATATATATTAAAGGAAATTGATTACTAAAGAAAACAAATCAATGTCAATTAAATATATGTTAACCGGTAGACACCTTCATTGGGGTCGGTCGACCGGTGGAAGGGTGGCTGATGAGAATGAACCTAGGCCTAATGGTTCAGATTTAATATAATCTAATCTGACAAATATAATTGATTTGAGCCTATAAATACATGTCTAGCTCCTCACTTTTCTTCTCGTATTTTCTAAATCTACGAGCAAAGCTCTGCCATTTTCTCTTCTCCATTAATTATAAGAATTGTAGAAGTTATAAACTATTATACATATATATATATATAATAGCGGAAAATAAAAAAGAAGAAAAATAAGGACTAATCAATTCTGCAATGAAGAGGTAAATTCTAAATTTAAATTTATAACTATGCTTGATCTATAATGCTAATAAATATCTAAGCGCTTTTGATACATATTTCAGTAGAAAGAAAGGGAGTCAAACTAGGAGAATGAATTTAGATTTAGAGATTTGGATGCTAAGAGGCGAGTAAGAAATTATATGATTTTACATAATATTAGAATTATATCGTTGTGAATCTATTTCTTTTGTGCATGAATATAAATATATAAAATGAACCCGAGATTCTTGCCTACATATTCAGTATATTATTAATTTTGATTCAATGTTGTATACATCTAAATCTGGAATGTAAGGATGAGAGTAGTCCCTAAAATTTATGAAATAATTCACTAATAAGATTTTATGTTAATTCTAGATTTTGTTATATAAATGTTATAAGTTATGAAACATGAATTGAAGATTATTTCAAAATTGATTGGGGTTTAAGTTTATATTTTAATTCATTGGAATAAAGAATGTTGCTATGTAAATTTCTATAAAATATCCAACTTTATAATTATATATGAAGGTGTGTCGTTTGGAATAACAACGGATATGTCCAAAAGAAAGTGATGTGCAAAATATGGATGTTTACCGTACTTCACATTGTCTGCTTCAATAAACATTAAAAAAAGAAATCCCTTGTAATTCCGAACACAACATAATTCCTCTTTTTAGATAGTTTATGGGAAATTACAGTGATAACATTTTCATTTTGGAAAAGATATAGTTCCAACGCATTAAAATGTAGAAAGCCCTAAATATAGAAGTGAGAGTGTAATAAATAGAGATAATAATGACTCTATCGTCGACTAAATATATGTAATTAAATTAAGTTAAGAAATAAATAATAAGTACTAAATATGAATAAGATAATGAATTTAAGAGTTAGGAAGGTTATAATAATCCGATTAAAATGGACATTAAGTAAAAAAAGCAGTAAATGATACTCAATTGTATAATTTGAAAAGAAGCAATAAATGGTACTTAATTATATTAGTAAATGATACTTAATTGTATTAATTGGAAAGAAGTAGTAAATGATACACAAGATAATTGAGAAATTGAAATAAGAGGTAAGTTCATGGTAAGTGAGTAAACACTAATACTTGAACTTAGGAGGGGTAATAATTTCCCAGTTGAAATTATATGGTCGCAAGAATACATTATGGTCGTTGTGAATTATTGGGTCTAGCCTAAATATTTAAATTAATTATGAATGACATGGTCATTAGCATGAGTTGGAATGCGAGGATAATAATGTTACACAACAAAAATCTGCCATCCGCAAGGGGCTACCAGCAGTTATGTATACATTGTGCCGATGTGGGACATCTTCAACTATAGGACCTGTGAGGATATACGTTCGCGTATAGATTTAGGGAATATACCAAAGTGGGTTCGCCTCGGACTTGATGTCTTAAATGACCAATTAGGGTATGCTTCAACTCCAACACGAGGTATTAAGTAACCAGGTGGGTATTTACTTGATTTGCGTTAGACAATCTAAATTGGACGGTGAGCGAAAGCTCGATGCTATGTCAACATTTTTGGTACTATATATTCGAGGAGTAGGGATGTACACATAAGTCGAGAGTGCCATCGATCCTGTAGCGGTCATTAGAAAGACTCGGGCTACGTCTAGAGACGGACTACGTTTTCTACTAGTGTAGGTTCCGTATGGATATGCAATCGCCTTAAATTTTGTTTGTTTGTTTTTCGTAAGGAGGGGGCTAACCCTTAGATCAGTATTTAAGATGAGTTAGTAATACGACTAATTAGTTATAATGCTGTTATTAGGCACCAACGGGAGGTTATTCGGTGTATGCTGGCAATTTCAGCCTAGACATTATTGTTGGATGACTAGCGCGGTGCAATGAGTGGTGTTACCATTGAGCTTTGGACATAATTGCAGCGGACCCTAAGACATTTTTGGCGCGAGTTGGCATTGCGGGCTCCTCTCAATGCATAAGTACGATCCATTGTAGCCGCATTTCAGGATTTTGAATTTGGTATTCGAAACGAAGCGATTAGATAGCAAGGGTGCGATGTCTAGTTACATATGCTTGCGGCAAATGTATCCTTGTTCATGGGAGGACATTGATGCTTATGTGTGTGTGTGTTATACTTCGGAGACGGTTGAGTTTATCGTACGCGTGTATAAATCCAAAACGACTAATTCATGAATAATAAACATAACACGTAATGGAAACCGATCGGTATAAACTAGTGTTTGGGATAAGATATGTAATTCACCAGTCGCTAGAACGTTATTCTGACCCCCTCCTCATTATAACCCACATGATAGATTTAAGACAAGTACTGGTACAAGGCGGGAATGATGAGTTCTCTCATGCATGTTCTGCACTGACACGGACACTAGATACCCGAGTTATTGGCCTTAGTGTGTGTGTGTTTATTATACTTTATTATTCCACCGTGAGTTCTTATTAATAGCTCTCTAATGTACTTTTGTTTAATACAAGATATCAATACTAATGATCCGTACCTTAATGGACTTGAGTTTTCGCTTTAGCGAAATTTCAAGCCCATTAAGATGCGTGTTGTTGCATCGTATGTAAAGCTAAGGCGGTGATTGGTTTGAAAATTGAGTTTTGTGTATTGCATTTCTAATGCGTACTTTAAAATACACGGAAGAGCGAAAAGCGGATGAAAACGGATGATTGGGAAGGTAATTTTAACATATAAAATTAAAAATGAGTTTCTCGTGTTTTTCGTCTTTTGTAAAATATCAAATTATATTTTCACTCACGTTCTCATCTCTTCTTTCGATTGTTGGATTGAGTAAGATGTTCCAACTCCTCTACTTTCGTACACAAACAAATATTGAAAACGCACGACACGAAACTTGTTTTCTAACCAAACTAGTGTGTAACCCGTGCGTTGCACACGGTATGTTGTAGAAAAATAATATTATAACTATTTTTTAAGAATATAATTTATTATGCAATATTTGATGAATTTTGTAAGAATAAATGAGCTATAAATCGAAATTACTATATTTTGACTATATTTTTGTTATGAAATTGGTATATTTTTATAGATGAGTAAAAATTAAATTATCATTTTTGTTGATTATAATGAGTTATATATCGATTTATTATTTTTTAGGATTCATTATTTTCTAATCAAATAAATGAAAATAAGTATTCTTAATAAATATTGAAATTAATATTTTTATAAAATTTCATAAATAAATATTTATGTACATATATTATGAAATTTATGTTTTGATAATTTGAATAAAAGTTAAATGATGCATACATTAAATTTCAAATATTATTTGAGAAAATAACGAAAAATACCTAAAAATAGAAGTGTAATACCAAGGACTCAATGTATTTATATGCATTTATAGTTCTTGCAGCACCTATTTATCAAAATAATTATTTGATATTATCAGAGTGATAAAAAATATTTATTTAACTAATAAAAGAAAAATTAAGTGAAAATAAGACCCAAAACGTTACAAATCCGTTGTCATATTAATTACGTAAGAAAATTGATTTTTAGTCCATTGTTTCATACCTTACTATTTTTATTTTGTAATAAAACATTTCAATTTTTTTTAACATTTATGTAAAAATGATAATAAAATATGAAAGAAAAATATTTTTAATCAAAATATGGTATAATTTTTGTCCCTAATTAACTCGAATTACGAATATAAATAATTGAAATGTAACTTTTTGTACAAAAACGTACTAATTGAAAATATTTATTCTTTTTTCGATATTACAGAATACAAACATTCATCACTTATCATTAATTGTAATGTTATTATTCACAAAATATAATTTAATAATGATAAGAGCCCATTTGACGTACCAATTTTTTAAAGGAAAAACGTCATATATGTTTGTAATGCTGTATCAATTTTGAAAATAATTTTTTTGTACATATTTGTTTGTAATGAAATACCAACTTTAGAAAGAAAAAAAGTTATGTATATATTTCTTTGTATTAAATAACTAATTTTTGAAAGAAAGAAATTTTATGAACTTAAATGTAGAAAATATAAAGTATCAAAGGTAATTTTGTATATAATTGTGAATATGTTAAATTATATGGACTTGAATGAAAATATAGTTTTACCATTTATGTTAGTACAAATACGGTGTATACACATTAAATTATCATTTTTTTATGATTTATTAGATCAATAAATAAGTATCTGTTAATTGGATTTAGTTAAAAAATTAAATTCAAGATCAATTAATAAATTCAAATATATGGACTTGAATGTAAAATAATATAAGAAAACTTAGGAGAAATTCGTAAATAATTGTTAAAATTATTGAATGTTGGCCTATAAATGTAAAATGATAGAAGAGAATATTGGTAGAATATTGTAATAGTTTGTACATAATTATGGAAATTTAAAACTATTTGACTTGAATGAAAAATTAGTTTTACCATTTTTGTCAATATGAATGCAGTACACATATTGAATTGTCATTTTTTAAAATTTATTTGATCAATTAATGAATATTCGTTAATTTTATTTGTTTTAAAAGCTTAAATTTAATATAAACTAACTTAATTTAATATATATGGATTTAATTGTAAAATAACCGAAAAAACTTGGAAGCAATCTATAAATAATTATTAAAATTAGTATTAAATTTTAATGATAAAAGAGAGAACCAATAGAAACATTGTAATAATTATAACAACAATAAATTGTCAAGATGTAAAAATAAAATATCTAGAGAGGATTAAAGAGAGGAGAGAGAATTCTTAGAATTAATAAGAGAGTTTTAAATTCTTCTGCTTTACTATTATTTAATAGATACTATCTAAGATAGCATATCGTTTCATAAATAAACTACTTATAATTCCTTTAGCATTCGTTTAAAGAAATACTATTTGTAACTATCTTTTTCATAAAGCTATTTTCACTCTCTATTTATAACAATATGCCAATTTTAAGTAATAAACCCCGTACTACCTGTAATTAATAAAACTAATCATCTATACGTTTCTCCAAAACAGTGCACGTGAAACGCACACTTAGAAAATATCTTCTCCACGTCAGCACCGAAGAGATCAAACTACCGCTTCCTAACCAAAATTATTTCCCACAGTATCTTTATCTCTCTCCACCCAAAGCCTGAAAAATCATATGCTTCATATTTTCATTTAACTCCTTCGTTTTCTAGGTATTCGTTTCCACTCCCTTCCTTTACAGATTCAAGCCTTCTTCACAAAATATCGCAGGTAAACTTTAATCTACGAACTTAGCAAGTTAGCTTACCCAAATTTTCAAAAATTCGAAGGTTTTCGAATGTATTTTCTGGGCTTTTTATAGTAGATTTTTTTAAATGGAATCGCTGCTCGGGAACTGAGTTGGGAATTCAGAAAGCAGTTAAGCTTTAGCTGAGGATTGATTGGTTTGAATGGGGAAGTGAAAGAGATGCCAAAGTTTGATGTATTTTTGTCAATTTTTTGATGCAGTGTTCGTACTGCTGTACTATTTGTGCGTAATTGAAGACGGTTTTGAAGATGTCTGTTGTTTGTGAGAAATGGATCGATGGGTTGCAGTATTCTTCATTGTTGTGGCCCCCACCTCAGGATGAGCATCAGAGACAGGTAATAGAATTTTTAAACTTTTTATATATATACTTAGATTGATGAATCTAAGATAGCTGATTGTATCTGTTATTGAAACTGTAACGTTAAAGTATGAAGAAACTAGGTTTTTGATATGAGATGTTGTATGATTGTTAAGGGAAATTATGCAATTGTTAGGATTAGGGATATAAGTTAATGGCTGATTAAGTCTAAGTCTAGTTACTATTTTAGTAAAATTAAGTTGGTATATCTCATTTACAAAGGAGAATAAAAGATAAAAGGTCTAAGATTTGAGCTTGTTGCTTTGCTAGATTAGATTATCGATTCCAAGTCATTCATGCATCTGTAGGGAATCAAAATAATATATAGGCTTGTTAGGCAAGCCTTCCACAAGTTAAATCCGTAGTTTGTTCGATATATTGCTAATAGTATTGAGTTTATAACCTATTTTCATTGTTTCAGCTTGAATCTATTGTCTACCGTTCTACATGCACTTGAATCATTACTTTATTCTCCCTTCTGCTTGCCCTTCCCTAAATATTTCCATTTCCAATCAAAACAATGCATGATTGATTATATTTTCCTGATAGGAACACTTGACTATAGAACCTATCGACTGTTGGATACCGCAGTGCATGGAAATAAATGCTGACTGCAAGGTGTTTGTAAATTGAGTTAAAGCAAATTGTTATGACAATCAATGGAATTTGTTTTAAATTATAATACTCTTGTTGGATTCCAGCATACTCTTGATTCTCCTTTAGCTACGTTGACTATATAGTTTAGCAAGAGGTGTTACATGATGAAAGATATTTCTTTTTTTTATTAGTTTTGATATTGGGTGTCTCAGTCCTATTAAAATAAAGGGTTCAATTAATTGATATGAGAAGCCCACAAGTATTAATTAAGCTAAAGTAGCATGCGTGATGTTATAATAATGGAAACCGCCATAGCCGTCTTAAATAGGAAATTCCACTATGTTAATAATAATTTCTAAAACATACCATATCTCTGTTCGAAATATGCATGGTAAAAATAGTAGATGCATATTGCTCCATGGAGAATGCCGATCATCATTTCATTTCATCCAGGCCTTATTATTTTGCGTCTTCTTGTTTCTGTCCAACACAAACTTTTCATCCATGATGTCACAACAAAGTCATTGTACAAGTTTGAAGTTACTTCGTCATGAACGTAAGTGATGAATAATGGTATATTTCAGTATGGAAGTAGAGAAAGCTGAAGAATTCAAGAACTTGCTGGTTTGACTACTAATGCAGCCAGAATAATTGGGCTGCAAAAAATTCCATCATGAATGTCAAAGAGGAGATCCAAGAATATTGGGTCTAAAATTTTTCTATCCGCTCAAGCTTGTATTGTTTACATAAGTAGTTAAGTCGTCTTTAGTTGCTGATGCACTTTTCCATAAGTGCTTTTGACAGCAGGGGTTTAGATTCTAGTAAAGTGTGTGTTGAAATAACGAGAACCAAAATCTATTAGCAGTTCCAGAAAGGGCGCCTGTGTGTTGATTGTTGAAGTGTAATTTTTCTGAGTTTAACATGTTCCTCTTTGTTAATTCAGAAATCCGCCCAAATATATAGTTTCAACTCATAAAACATAGAAGCTTGTAAGATGCACTCTTGTAGAGGCTAGAAATCCGCTTCACACCTTAAACATGACATGTCTAGTTATATGCACTTTGTTATGATGCTCACAAACTCTCCTTGTATAATAATTTCATTTGATCATTTTATAAAATATGTTTATCTCGCGACTTCTGTTAATGATTTAGGAAATTGAGTCTGCTTGTAAACAAACTCTTAGGCATATATACCTGCTTCTACCATACATTCTAATAAATCAATGAAGTATGACACTATCATGATTTGCACTGTTGACCTTTTATCTTTCGCCCTAGTGCTTTATCATTCGACACTCCTTGATGGCTGTGTTTGTTTCACAACTAGCATGAGGCCTGTGATTTCGGACATGGGAAGATAGTATTCCGTCGATGATGTAATTTGCAATTATTTTGGTTGTAAATTTTATGGTTATATCTTTCCATGTTACCGTGCATAATAAAGGATGGAGAAGTCCAAGTCATTTGGTTGAGAGAATCAGTAGCAGTATTATAAGGTAAGAAGTACATAGTAATGTTACATCAGAGTGATTTCTTTATGGAGTTTTGTTCACGCAGCTGTTGTGGATATGTGACATTTGAGAAGGAGAATGGAATTTAACTAAAAATTGAATGTAGATTGTTAAAATTTTGTTTAGATGATGACTGACAATGGCGTTTGTATACAGTTTGAAATAGAGTGATTAAAATATTTATAGTTTAAAATTTAGGAGAACAGCAATGGATTGGAATAGTCAATTAATTGACTTGGGATAGGAAAAAGCATGAAGTAGTTCAATGCACACACAGTTAAATTGTTATGAATACGCAGTAGCAAAAAAATTTGTTTGCTAAGCAAACTGCTGTCTGTACGGATATAAAGAGTGAATATTGTAAGAAATCAGTTCTCTTCAGGTTTTTGGCAGCAATATTCGACACAAAACATATGACAAAGATGTTAAGAATAAGACTGAGTAGGAGAAAATGCTCATCTGCAGCATGCTATTAATTAACGATGACTAAGAAACGATAAAGCAATGATTGAACGAATTAGTTAACCTGAAACGGATATGTGCATCTGGTAAATAACCAATTAATATTTCACAATTAATTAGAGGAATTGGTTTATGATCAGGCTATTTGAGAAAATGTATATTTTTATGACATTTATCTTTACATCAAACCATTTTTTATAAAAAAAGCTTTGTAGTAAATTATCAAATATCAATTGTGAGGACCTATTTAAGAAGGCTACTAAGGTACTGATTGGTCTGTATTACAACATAACAATCACCATCACACTTACCATCAGAATACTCTTTTTGGATATTGAGAATCAACATAATATACTTTTTGTTAATTGAAGATGCATACTGACAGCAGAGTAAATTCAGAATAATCACATAAAAAAATATATCTCCTATATGGAAAAGGCAGCATAACTTGTAATCTTCTTTTGCTATTTCTGTGCCATTGTTGCCGGACATTGATTACTCACCCCTTACCATACTAAATTTGAAGTATAAATTACGCAGTAAGTACATTACGGAACAATGAATAGGAAGTTCCAGTATAAAGTAATAACGATGCATTAAATAAGTATATGGATAGTTCATATGCCAAGTAAAAAAAAATCACAAATAGAAAGAAAGACGAAGTTCAAGTACAGTTGTACAAACTCAACAAATAAAGTAATAAGAAATGAGAACACATGCGCATGGTTTTGGAAAAGTTGATATTCATCATCTCAACCTTCTTGCATCTTTGTCTCGATTTTTTGCGATGATGGCTTTGGAGTTGTTCACTTCTTCATCAGCATCCTGTTAGCAGTAAATAACATAAATGTCATTGAAATGGACAATCATATATTAGCAGTATAGTTCACATAAAGATGACTATAGGAGCTAAATAAATAGCAATAGGTTAATATGTAATAATTTTGTACTTGTGTTTCAGCTGTCAATCTATACAATTCAATATAAGGGTCACCTATTCACCATATTCACCAAATTTTCTACATCATTTCCACTGAATTTATATTGTTGGACTGTTTGGACTGGATACAGAATGTATAAATATTGATAACAGTTAGAAACTGTATTTACATCATAAGATGGTTCATATATTTTTAGGTATTACTATCAGGCATCAACTATTTAGTTTTGCTTATTCAACAAAAGTAGTTTAGATGCCAAAAAAAATAACATTTTCTATAAAAGTTGTTCTTTTGTACCAATCTCCACATGATACTGTTGGATGCACAATTTGAAGTGGCCGTATATTCCAGCAATACATATCAAGACAAACAGTAGATGAACTTCTGAATTACAGTGGGTTGAATTGTAGTTTCTTCTGTAAACATACAATGTAAATAATTTGAGTCGAGGAAAGAAATAAACACTTCTAACTTACTGTAGATTTATCATGTAATTGTATTGTTTATTTCACTGTGTGGGTATAACTGATGCATGCTCCAAGTGATTGTTGCAGACAATTATTATAGAAAACTAATATTACTTGGCGTGTATAAAAGTTAGTATATAATTTTTCTGATAGTCGAACGTCAAGATTATAGTATCAATTATAAAGCACTATACAACCATAAGTTTATCTTACTCGGTATATACGATCACTTTTAGTCTAATTCTTGCATTTTCACAGATATTAGCAGTGGATAAATTAAAACAAACTAATCTCCTTCATAACGAAAAGGAAAGAAGAGAATCAACTACAGCTCGATACCATGACCATCATGACATTTGGAACATCTCAATTTAAAGAAAGATTATAAGCTTTTTTTTTTCTTCTATTTTTTAATGAAGATTAGTTCATATTCTACATGAAGATTTGTCCTTATTTTTTTTATTTTTTGGTCTAAGACCTTATACTCTAATGTCCAGAAATACTGGATCCTACTCCAAGCATTTCTATATTTCTCCACACAATGCATTCAATTTATATGGTTGGACATACATATTTATGTATTTGATATACGGTTCAAAATTAGGGGAAAAACAGCGGTATGCAGGTAGCAGTCACAAACTATGTAAAAGACATCTACTATACCTGTTCACCTACAAAGAAGAGTGTCTAAGTCAAAGCAACGAAACATGGTACCAACAAGATTTGATAATCTCTTAGCTTCCCTACTTGAATAGGAAACATAACAATCATGTATTGAAGTAGGTGTAACAAATGTAAGCAGACTTAAATATGGAAAAACATAACAGTCATTTATTTATTTTTTCTTCAAAAATTGATACTTAGATCGTAGACAATGCATAGTAGTACTATAAGTTTTAAGTAATATAACATACTAAATATCAATATATGTCCAACGGTTCGAATCATGTTACACAAGTTTCGAACCTGTGACATCTCGAACCGAAGTCAGAGTGTCTAACCACTGGGATAGTGGTGTTGAATGTCATCTACTTATTTATTTAGCAATTAGTGTCCAACATCATTATCCCAACACCATTATCCCAGTGGTTTCCAGTGGTTAGATGCTTTGGTTTTGATCCGTTAGGTCACATGTTTGAATTTTGCATTTCATGATTCGAACCATTGGACATAGGTTAACCCGTAGTATGTTATATACTACCTAAGATTTGTAGTACAATTATGTACTACCATCAAACTTACCTTTTTAAAGTATTATTTGGAGTTGATGAGTCAACAATTAGCAAAATAGGAAGAATTTGAGAGAAAATGAAGATTAGTTATTTGCTCATGACTCACAACCAAAAAGTATAAACAATATTGATATCTATATTTCAAGAATCAAAAATTACAAAGATTACATTGAACGCATAAATCACATAATAGTAAATTAAAATTTATTTAAACCCATACAAAATTCTTTTGGTTTTGGCACTAAGGAAGCTTAAATATAGGTGGAATTATCATTACTTATAACGGTGTTTTGAAGTGGAAAAAAAAATGAAAGCACAATAAATGTAGCTCTAGCTGTATCCTTTTATTACGACTCTAATAATCCTCAAAACACTTCAAAACGAGGCCTGATCAAAAATTTAGGTAAATGGATTTTGAATGGCTATAGAATATAGAAATGACCATGTAAGTCAGTCAATGTTGAACAAATTCGCTGCTAATTTGACACGTGTGCAAATCACAACGAAGTTACATAATGCACTATTCCTTTTTGCAAAACACTAACACAGATGAAAATAAGGTATATGTTACAAAGTGAACTATCCATCTTTACGTACTATAACAAAAAGCAAAGACAACGAAACAATCCACCTTTACATACAAAATCAAACAAATGAAGATTATTATCACCCAATGAGGCTATTAGAATCTAAGGTAAACAAGTAAAATGACAGGATACATAAAAATGCTTAAACTCCGTAAATTTAAAACATGAAAAAAACAGCACGTCGCTGAATAAAATAGATTTACCAAACTAAGTAGCCAAAATAATATAAGAAAATGGATATAACATCACTTGCAACTTGAACCGAAAAGGTCGAACTGAGGGTCTACTCCATGGACCCTGTGTTTTTTTAAGTTTCTTACCCATCACTGTGGACATCATCAAAAGCAAAAGTTGAAGATATACATAAATTATTACTTGATACTAATTTCATACGCTTACATGTAGTTAGATATTTTAGCAATATAAATAAACATTAGAAAATAATGTTTAAAACCTTTCATATTGAAATGTAAATGCAACACAAATGGTAGTATAGGACCAATTAAATTGTACAAGCCCAACTCTAACAAATTCATGCCATGTTTAGTTACATACCCAACTCCTACAAATGACATAAGAACAGATAACTACAGTCAATTAGTAGACATGCTGCCAGGTAGAATAAGCATGCAAGTGATCAAGAGATAGATAGAAGAATTGATTAAGTTTTCTTGCATCATGGATCGTTATTTTTTGCCAAATCTTTTGATATGAAAGGTTAATCATATCATAGGAAAAGAGAATGAACGACGATAAAAAAATCCATCGAAGAGAACTGTATGAAAAGTGTAATTTTACCTTTTTGAGTACAGTAAAATCAATAACAGTTTTCAAAAAAAAAAAAAAAACTAACTGCATTTTCCATTTTACCGGCAGAACCTTAAACAACAAAAAAAAGTAAAGTTCTAGGTGTCCATTTAAATTTTACACCAGCCATTATAAATTGTTAATAGATTGATCAGTAAATGAACAGTAAATATAAATAGCAGTAAATAAACAACATATAATAGTAGAAGTTTATAAAGGTAAACCTAAAATATGAATTTGAGATTTTCAAGGTTGAAATAATTATTTAAACAGTGCAAAATCACTCTGAACTATACAAATAAAAAGTCGGATTTATGATTTATTTATTTCATAGAAGATGCAACCTCATACCAAAGCTGTATATATGAATTCGTCAATACATTTTCTGCACCATGTAACGAAATTTACAAGTAATCAAATAAAGTCAACAGTTCCTTCGAAATTGACAAAAAAAATGTAAAATAATAAACCATGACCTGTAGAGTACCAAAATAAAAACATCATAAATATCTCGCACAACAAAGATTTACATTAAGTTCAAACGGCCATTTGATCGGGCATCACAAGCTAATTTTATAAAGAGAAATTTTAAACAACTCTCCCCTTACTATCAGACTTAAACTGGACAATAATAATCATACATGAAATTTTTTAGTTCATTTGTTACCTAAACAAACATATATATGTTAAGTTGTAAATGGAATACATGGGATATGCACCTATTAGAATCTACGCGGAGTACTAAATATGTGTCCAGGTATTAGTAGGTACTGTAATGTTTACAAATTACTGACAATACATTAGAACAATGTTATCGGAGATGTGTACGACAACATGGATATAAATTGAATTCAAAGTGTACATAGTTTAAAGTTACTTTTAAAGTGTATTGCTTGCTTTAGAGATATTTTCTGTTATTGATTTGGAAGTGCAAATTCTCCTTCCTTTCTTTTTTCCTTCAACGGACATAAAGATATTTCTTGTGATACCTATCATGCAAAATTATAATGTATAATGGTTGATACAATTTTCACACCGTTGCTTAAATATTACAACCAATGGCATTGTACAATTGCTAATGTCATTCATGTGGGGTTTGATAAGCAATCAAATATCACATTTCGTTCTTCTTGACAGGCACAAATCTTGGCTTATGTTGAGTATTTTGGCCAGTTCACCTCTGAACAATTTCCAGAAGATGTGGCACAGGTAATAAATATCAGCTCTTTATGTATTTCCTTCTGCATGACAATGCATAAATATCCAATATTAATTGTTCTAAGCTTACTTGTTTTTCTTTTACATTTATCATGCAGTTGATTCAGAACCATTATCCATCTAAAGAGCAGCGTCTACTGGACGAAGTATTGGGTAATCTTAATGATATTGTATATATTCCAACTTCCATTTGCCCTGAAACAATATGCTGATAAGTTTATTATATTATTTTCAGCAACTTTTGTTCTTCATCATCCAGAGCATGGGCATGCTATTGTCCATCCTATACTTTCTTGTATAATTGATGGAACATTGGTGTATGATAAACATGATCCTCCTTTCAGCTCTTTCATATCTCTATTTAACCAAAATTCTGAGGTAAACAATTTTCCTACACATTTTAGTTTATTGCACAAACACCCGCATATATCTTATTATCATATAAATTTGCTCGTGTGATTTATCACAACACTCAGCATAACATCAGCCTCTAATATGTGCTCTTATTTGAAAATTTTACTTTATCGAGGTTTATTGGGGTCTGTCAATCATATACCTAAACTAAACATATATTTTTTCCCCCTGTTTTTCTATGAGGCAATAATTGATATGTTTGTTAGTTATATGAATAACTATAAGACAAGGCTCTAAAAATCGCTAGACGGATGCTCGACGGCAAGCATGGACTAGAGACTAATCTTTTAGGTGGGGGGATTAGTTGGAGATTAATCGGAGTTAGGCATTTTTGATGAAATCATGTAGTTTTAAAAAAAATTAGTATTTCATTTGGTATTAATTGATCCAAAGTGGACATTTATGTATTTGGTTGGTCTTGGGAGCATCCAAGGAGGCAAGACTGCCTGAAACTACCATGTAGATGCTTATACGAGACATCAAGACTTAACTAGCGTCTAAAGAGTGCTGGTATACTTATCTAGATGCTTAAATGATGCCGTAAGCCTTGTCTAGGTTAGTCTAGGCGGATTAGGCGGGGGCTCAGAAGGATGTTTACAAGGGAGATATAAGAGTATTAGTGCTATGACTAATATATTACGTCATAATATTTCTCTTTTGTTCATTTATTCTTTTTAAGTTGCAAGAAAACTCATGAAAATTATTTCTATATGGTACACTTGACATATTCTTACGTTTTAATGGCAATTCTTTTTTAACCTGTTAGTTTATCTATTACAAATATATGATTTTCATATTCCAGAAAGAGTACTCTGAACAATGGGCACTGGCATGTGGAGAAATTTTGCGAGTACTCACGCACTACAATCGGCCAATATTCAAAGCTGAGCATCAAAATAAAATTGAAAGGCTCAGCAGCTGTGATCAAGCAACCACAAGTGACCCTAAAGAGGAAAAAGTACATCATTCATCCATGCCTGAAAATGACAGGAAGCCCGTGAGAGCTTTATCTCCTTGGATCGCAGATATATTAATAACCTCACCTTTGGGGATCAGAAGTGATTACTTCCGATGGTATGCTTTACCCAGTGTGTTTTATTTTCTGGATCAAAGTTCTTTAAATAATATTTAACTTATCTTCCTTTAGATCTTGCAACTAAATGTCTGCGTTTTATGTTTGTACATGGATAAGATTGTCACCCTTTATCTTAATTAAAACAACTTAATAGTTTGGAGGGTCAGAAGCATAGTATATAGTCTAAGCAAAATGATAAAGAAGACAATTACATGCATATTATTATTAATTGAAATTGATTTTTTTTATACTGATTTTAATTAAGAAATTTTTTATTCACACCAACGGGAAATAAGGATGAAAAATAGTTTTATTGCCAAACTCTAGTTTTGCATTGTAAAGTTTTCTATTTTGTAAATTTCATTTTGGGCAGTTAGCTTTCTTTATGCTAAGTCACGTCTCTCTATTTAGCATATCTCATGCAAAATAAAATCACCAACTAGTTTAATTATCCCATTGTACATGAATATCAGGTGTGGTGGGGTCATGGGAAAGTATGCAGCTGGCGGCGAACTGAAGCCTCCAATAACTAGTAAGCGACCTTCTGTATAAATTCTAATTTTTTGTAGGTTTTTGTTCATGTTTTTTTTTCCTTCCCCCCTTCTCCATGTATCATTACATCTGTATTTTTACAATTCTTAGCCAATTTATATCTAATTATCTAAGGCACTATGCTACCACATTATTCTTACTTATATCATGTAAGTATAATACTTTATTTTGCACAGCCCATCATGCTGTAGGAAAGTAAGGAAATTATAACCATCGATTCTGTATCCTAATATATTTTGTACATGTATTCTCAATGTGTTAGTGGCCCTGTGCTGTGTAAACTTTTAACAAGGTCACCGAACGTAGTTCACACAATTTAGCATAGCCGTGGGATTGTAATTACTTCTTTATTGATGATCATTTTATTTGTATATTAAATGAACAGGTGACGTAAACATGGAAAGATGCAAGCATATAACTTGATAATGTCATATATTGGCTACATGATTCTTATATATATGTATATGTATATGTATATATATAGTAAAATTAAAAGAAAATGATAAATCTGATGGCGTGAGGAAGTTTTGCCATTATCAAGGAAGCATGAATACACTGTACTGTTTGCTTATTTGTTCAGCGTTGTATTGCGATATTTAAATTACTTTAGGGGTGATGAGTGCATAAGAATAGGCCGTGTATGTTTGATTCATATTGTTATGTGGTATAGAAACATACCTTATAAGCACTTTTAGTTTAAGCTTTGATCTACGATCGTCTCCCATACGATAAAGTACTTTATCTGATAATAGTAGAAGTAATAGTGAGTATCAAAATTTTGATTTGATAACCTACTACAAAAAATGCATGTAATGCATGAGTATTTATCTAATTTTACTGAGTTTCTGCATGCAACTCATAATTGTATTTCGATGAATCTGCTGGATACCTAGTTTCTTGTGTTTCTCCCTACTAATTTAAAGTTTTCTCAAAAAGGATTTTGTTCCTATATATGTTCTAAAATGATATTACTTTTTTATTCAGGTAGCAGCCGAGGATCTGGAAAACATCCTCAGCTAATGCAATCGACACCAAGATGGGCTGTAGCAAATGGAGCAGGTGTGATATTAAGTGTTTGTGATGAAGAAGTAGCTCGCTATGAAACTGCAAACCTAACAGCTGCGGCTGTTCCTGCTCTATTACTTCCTCCTCCTACAAACGAACACCTTGTAGCAGGCTTACCCGCTCTTGAACCATATGCTCGGTTATTTCACAGGTATTTTATCCGTTTTGAATTTTCTCTTATTATTTATTTGACTTTTGCATTCAGTATTATGTGCTCCCAACTTACCGATTGTTTATTATAGCCACTGCCTATCTAGCTTACCCTTAACTCACCTTCACAGAACAGTCCACAAGTGTTACTTTCTGACCTCCCCATCCCTTCATTCTTGGCATGTATGATTCACGTACATTTTCTGACTAAATTACTGCTGACTACGATTATTTAATTCCAGACCATAGTTATCCAGTAGTTCAGTGTTGCTATTTTAAAAGCAACGGTGAGTTCGAAGGATTATCCAAAAAACAAGTGTGTTATCTTTTTGGGTGGGTATTTATTTTGGTGGGAAAGCAGGGTGGAGTAAAATTTCAAATTTATTAGAGGTTACGGAGGGTTTCAAATATTGCTATATAGCATATGTTAATTGAACGGCCAAATTTTAAATATTTAGAAATTATCTGTAATATTTGTTGTGCAATTTTTAGATATTATGCTATTGCAACTCCAAGTGCCACCCAGAGGCTGCTTCTTGGACTTCTTGAAGCACCACCGTCATGGGCACCAGATGCGCTTGATGCTGCTGTGCAACTTGTTGAACTACTTAGAGCAGCTGAAGATTATGCATCAGGCATGAAGGTATGCACTGTAGCAATACATTTTCTGGCATATTTCAACTTGTCACTTTACATGGTTTATAGTGATTGAAATCCTATTATTTCTTTGCACCATAACATGTGGGTATTCTGTTTTTATTTTATTGCATCTAAACTGTAATTTCTTAGTATTCATGTTTTTTGACCAGAACCCAAGATTAACCAACAGAAAATTCTCAGCTATTTTTTCATCCATGAATTAATACTTCCCTTCCAATATATATAGTTTTCATGTTTATGCGAATTGTATATTTGCGCTTTGGCGCTCTTTTATAATATTTGAGGATGATTTCTGAATTTTGTTCTATAGCTTCCAAGAAACTGGTTGCATCTACATTTCTTGCGAGCAATTGGAACTGCAATGTCGATGAGAGCTGGAATAGCAGCAGATGCGGCTGCAGCTTTACTCTTTCGTATTCTTTCTCAACCTACTTTGCTTTTTCCTCCTATAAGGTTTGCTGAGGGAGTCGAAGTGCACCATGAACCTCTGGGTGGTTACATATCTTCCTATAAAAAACAGGTAAATCGACTGGTCCTTTCTTAAGCTTAAACTTGCCATGTGACTAAAAAGAGCCTGTTTGGCAAACAAAAGTACAAGTGTTTCTGCTTTTAGCAAATGAGGTCTGCTCTTAAAAAGTCAATATGACGAAACACTAATTATAAGTTGAAAATATGTAAACAACCGTAGCTAATTCAAATGAAGTAAAAATGGGACTTTTGGTTTATTTTTCTTCTTCTATACATCTGTTTTTTTTGTTTTTTATTTTTAGTTTTATAGTTTTGCTTTTGGAAAACGAAGAAAAATACTTTTGAAATGTTATCTAAAGGGGAACTTCTCAGAGTAGTGAATAACAAATGTTATCTAATGAGGGTTTTGTGCTATTCAACTTTTCTTCTGACTGTAAATCTATATGCTCTGTAACATTAATAACTTCCCAATTGAATTTGAACCAGTTAGAAGTGCCTGCTGCAGAAGCAACTATTGAAGCAACTGCACAAGGCATTGCTTCAATGCTCTGTGCTCATGGTCCTGAAGTAGAGTGGCGAATATGCACTATCTGGGAAGCTGCCTATGGTCTTCTCCCTCTAACTTCATCTGCAGTCGATTTACCCGAAATAGTAATTTCAACTCCTTTACAACCACCTGCTCTTTCATGGAGTTTGTACCTTCCTTTACTTAAAGTTCTTGAATATTTACCTAGAGGAAGCCCATCCGAAGCGTGCCTAATGAGAATATTTGTAGCTACGGTCGAAGCAATTCTTAGTAGAACATTTCCACCTGAAAACACAGTAGAGCAATCGAAAAGGTCAAGAAGTCAAAGTGGCACATGGTCTTCCACGAAAAATTTAGCTGTAGCTGAACTTCGCACGATGATACACACTCTTTTTATTGAATCGTGTGCTTCCATGGATCTTGCATCTAGACTCCTATTCGTCGTGTTAACTGTTTGTGTTAGTCATGAAGCTTCACCTAATGGTAGTAAAAGGCCTACTGGTAATGAAACTGAACCTCATATGGGTAATGGTAAAGTAACTATGAAAAGGAAGAAGAAAAGACAGGGACCAGTAGCTACTTTTGATTCTTATGTGCTGGCTGCTGCTTGTGCTCTTTCTTTTGAGTTACAGTTATTCCCTTTGATTGCTAAAAATGGCAACTCAAACCCTGAATTAAAAGCTAATGGCGTATGTTCTGCAATACGTCACACTCGTAGAATTCTTGGTATTTTGGAAGCTCTATTTTCTTTGAAACCATCTTCCGTTGGCACGTCTTGGAATTATAGTTCGAATGAGATTGTAGCTGCTGCTATGGTTGCTGCACATGTTTCTGATTTATTTAGACGCTCAAAAGCATGCATTAATGCTCTTTCTAGTTTAAAGCGATGTAAATGGGATACTGAAATATCAGCAAGAGCTTCTTCGCTTTACCACCTTATTGACATTCATGGTAAAACAGTGGCATCTATAGTTAACCAAGCCGAACCACTTGAGGCAAACTATGCACTCACATCAGTAAATAGTAAACTTGCTGAACATGAAGATAACTTGCATTTACAGTCGAAAGGTGATTGCTCTAGCACATCCTTAAATAATGCAGTTGCAAACACATCTGAGGAAAGTACATCAAATTTACCAGAAGATGCATCAGATTTAGCAAATTTACTTGCAAATGATCGGAGAATAGGGTATAGTTATAATGTACAAGCACCTTTGAAATCTGTGTTGGCAGAAAAACAAGAATTGTGTTTCTCAGTTGTGTCATTATTGTGGCACAAATTGATTGCAGCACCCGAAACACAAATGAGTGCTGAGAGTACTTCAGCTCAGCAGGGTTGGAGACAGGTATTTTCCACAAAAAAAAAAGAAGAAGAAAAAAAAAGTGTTTTCTTTCATCTCAGAATCACTTGATATTGGAAAATGACAACTACTACTCTATTAATTTTCAGGTAGTGGATGCGCTTTGTGATGTTGTTTCAGCTTCACCAACAAAAGCGTCAACTGCTATTGTTCTTCAGGTACGATATTTGCCTAAATCTATTTTCGTTGTACAATGAAGTCATCTTTAACTATTTACAAATGTTTTTATCTGTGCAACATATTATATTCAGTCACTTATTGATTTCGTTGATCTTTGATAGGCTGAGAAGGATTTACAACCATGGATTGCTAGAGATGATAAAAGAAGTCAGGAAATGTGGCGAATTAATCAAAGAATAGTTACGTTAATTGTGGAATTGATGAGAAATCATGACCGTCTAGAAGCTTTGGTTATTCTCGCTAGTGCCTCAGATCTTCTTCTTCGTGCCACAGATGGATTGCTTGTTGATGGGGAAGCTTGCACGTTACCACAATTACAGGTAATCTTTCAATTGTCAAATACTGAGAACAGGCGAAAATGATTCTTATATTTCTACGACCGCCAGCTTTAAGTTGGTGGAATTCAATAAATCTTGGATGACTGACTTTGATATATGTGCAATATAAATATTTGGAGATAAGTTTCAATTTAAACTAGACTTAATCCATGGCGTATCTGAAAATTTCAACAGTGATGAAAGTACTTTAACATGGGTGATAGATAAATCAATATTGTCTTCAGTTTATCGGTTGAAAGTAGCATGGTTGAGTGCATTTTGGGAATGAAAATTGTGAAATGTTGTCCTATCATCGATGATTGAATGATGTTTGATTATGTGTATTAACAAAAAGAAAGAAAGATATTTGATTGTGTATTGAAAATGAAAATGTAGCAGTGAATATTTGATTTGGTGTGAACCATGCAACGTTGAATAAAATTATGAAAATGATATTTAGAAGGGCAACTGTAAAACATAAATGAAACTGACATCAGTAATAACCTTTTATTACTACTACTACTAGTTAAATCGTACGTACGTGCATCTAATACTTAGAAATATTTATTTTTTATTTAATAATTTTTTTTATGGACGAACGTGTGCTATAAGTACAAAAGCTTTGGTAGCCACATCACTTTTATTTCAAGCAAACTGACAGTGAAATTCCATTGATGGATGGGTTGGTAGGGGAATGATGATGGAGGTCGCAAACCGATGGTGAGATTCCGTTGGTGGATGTAAGACATTTTCGGAATTTCAAAAGGACACGATTAATAGTAGAGATGTTATCAATGTATCTTTTGTGGAAAATTGGTTGTTTTAATATATCAGCCCCCACTGGATGAGAATCCTTGATCCACCACTGCTCAGATTTTGCAAATTTTTCATAGATGTGACAATTTTACATCATAGATCATCTTTACTAAATTGTACATTATTCCAAAACTTAACTTATTCAAAACCATAAACTATGCGAGTCATCAAACATATTTATTTTGATTGATGATTCAAAATATAGTTTCGAGGAAGGTAGGACTTCAAAAATAATCCAATAGTTTGTGTAGATTATCTATGTAATAAAGACATCATATCTAGGACAAATTAACTTAATTTGAAAGCTATAAATATAAAAAGTTGATGGAAAATTTGGAATGAAGTAGTGACAATGGCGAGCCTTATACATGCAATGTAGGATTTTACTATTATACCCCTCGGCTCATATTTGAGTTGCAGCGGCAAGAAGGATTAATAATATAAGTGTGTTGTAACCAAAGTTTCCGAAACATCAAGAATCCGGTTGTTTCAGTTTCAATAGGGACTGAAATGAAACCAAATCAAAACTCCGGTTCGATAAAAAAAACCTACTAAATTTACAGAGGAAATTCAGAAAAGATCTAATTTGAGTTTCAAATATATAAATATTCAAAATCTAAAATTTTAATATGAAACATACAAGATCACAAAATGTATAAATGGTGAAACTAAAGTTGTAAACGAAGTAATGAATGAACATTAATAATTGATTCATACAAGATCACAATATGTCGAACTATATAAAAAATAAATAACGAAATCTGAAACCGGAATCGAAATTCACAAATTAAATGAAGATTCCGAAAATTATAAAAGACGGAGATGGAAACTGAGATCTTGAACTTTGGTTATAACCTAGAAATTCATGTATTATATAACACAATCTTTTTCTTCCTATTTGTATGCATGCACATGCAAAGCTTATAACAATGTTGGTATCGAGACAGTTATTAACTTGTGCATTCCTGGGTTCCTAGCTATCTAAAAAACGAAAGATGGTGAGTGATCAGTATGATATATTTTGTGTAACCAGTAAATGTTTTGGGACCAGAGTATCGTCTAGGCATGTAAAATAACAATTTCAAGAAGGAAAAAGGAACAGGAAAACATACGAAATTTCTCCGCCTTACTACTGACTTAACATGTAATCTTTCTTTAGAAGCAATTTTTAATAAGCTATTTTCAATTAATCTCAATCGTTTTTCATCTGTATTATGATAGCTACTGGAAGTAACAGCTCGAGCAGTTCATCTCGTAGCCAATTTGGAAGGACCAGGCCTAGTCATAGCCGACGGCCTCTCAAATTTACTTAAGGTACGAATTCTAAACTCATTGCACTGCAAGCTTTCTTTTTTCTGCAGGCCAATTCTATTTGTTCATCTAAATTTGTTGTACATACACCAGTCTTTTCTTTAAAAAAATAAAGACCTAAATACCCTTATCTACAATAGCAGTAAATAATTTCTCGCGTAGAAACACCCCTAAGAAAAAATAATAGTCCTGTAGAGACATCTTTTGGCTTTTATTTTAACCATGCAATACGAGATTGAAATTTTACCTGGTGTGGTTTATGCGTGGTAGGACTTTTCATCTCGCTTTTGCTCTACATGAAATCTCGACTTTTCAGTAATACATGATTATACTGGAAGGATAGATTTGGAAATGATAGGATGTATGCAGAGTAATAAAGGGTGTATGCCGTTTTGTGAAAAATTTGGGTGTATGTAGAGCAAAAGAGGGTGCATGAACAAAACCAGTCGTTTCTCTATCTCAAATCTCAAATTCGCATCTTTTTTTATGCAGTGTCGTCTATCAGCCACAGTCCGCTGCCTATCGCATCCAAGTGCACACGTGAGAGCTCTCAGTTTATCCGTTCTCCGCGACATTATGCACATAAGCCCTTTGAAATTCAACACTATCAGAACCGGAGTTTGCAACCATTCATATCGATCTTCCACACTGGGCACTGTAAATTGGCATGCTGATATCGACAAATGCATTAAATGGGAAACACAGAGCATAGAAGCAAACGGCACGACTCTTGCTTTTCTCGATGCTGCTGCAAATGAGCTGGGCTGCCATTTGCACTAACTCCCTTGTATTGCTCACACATACGCTTGGTATATATGTTTTGTTGAGGTGTAACTTGTTATTTATTTTGTAAGATTTGACTGCATTGATGCTAAAAAAAGGAAAAAATTTGTTGGCTATGTAGAGAGCTAGCCCATGTATTTTTCTTTTACTTGTAGATATGGGACAAAAATTAAACTTCCATCATCCTTGTAATCGACTTGGTTTTTGCTCGGTGGCCAGGATAAATTTGACTGCTGCTTCCTTTTTTACTTGAATTTGCTAGAGAATATTGCTTGTGATTTTTGTATGTGAACTATGCTTGGCTGCTTAAATCTTTTGTTGTATATATGGTGTGAATAGCGCAGCAGATGATTCAATAAAGTAATGGAAGGATGTCATATTAGACGGTAGAAAAACAGAAAAGAACCGAACATTTGGGTGACTTTGATTTCCTTTTGTGTTGTGCGTCTTTTTACTTTACATTCATAACAAAGTATGATAAAATTTGAGAGGAGGGGATGAATTGTTTTCCAATTTTTGGTTATTTTTTAAAATATGAAAAACAATATAAATTTGTTTTTTATTTTATATATTTGCTTCAATTTTCAAATTGGTTGTTTTTTAAAAATATATATGTACTGTGTACGTTTTTTGGACGAAAACACATGCCAAACCAAACGAGACTATTGTTTTATCATATCTTAGGAACAAAAATATTCAACCTTTAATTTTAATATTTGTATAGTCCACATTTTCAATATCTGTTGACACTGAGAAAGCCAAATAAACACAGAAATGTGAAATTATTGGGAAATCAAGAGTCAATTTTTGTTTAAAAATTTGTTGGTAGAAACACTAGTTTTAAAAAAAGTTTGTCGGTTATTAAATATCAAAACTATTATCATGACCGTTTATGATGGTTAATCGTCATATTTCTAGTTTCTAATGTTAAAACTTTCTATCCATATATTATCAATTATATACATTAACGTTGTTAAATAACAATGGTTCTTACCTTTTTCATGAACTAATTTGTTTCTTTGTAAAATAATACATGCATGCGCATTTTATTAGTGCACGAAGGCCACTTCTCATTAGTGTACAAATTATTTCACTGGCTTATATTAGTAAATTGCATGTTTTATTGTGAAATGCAATATATAAAAAATTAATACGTGGTTGTTGCCATAACCGTTATCATAATAGATGATTCAACCATAGCAATCCTAGTTATTAGCACATTGATTATAATAAACATTAAAAAAAAAACAAATTCATAAGCAAATAGTTAATTTTTGTTACATACATTGTAAATATTTGCACATCGAAGATAACATTGAACCATAAGATTTTTTTTTTCAAAAAAATATCAAAAAGTAAACAGTACATTTTCAGTCAGGACTCTCTTGAATATATCATCTTAATATACTTGCGACTTCTTCCGTTTCCTAAAAATTACCAAATAGAATATGACAATTTTATTTTATTTTTAAAAGTCTATCAGAAGACAAACGAGAATATATTGTTAAGATTAGTCTCATATCGGACAAGTTATAAAATAAATCATATACAAATACTAAGAGACCACCTTTCACATCACTAATTGGTTTCGTGATAATATGTGGTTCTCTAACACATGTAGTTTATTAATTTATAGGAAAGGGTTGAATTAGTCTTCATGACTGAAATTTCATAAAACGTAAATTTGATCAAAGAAGTTTGGAAATAAGTAGTTCAATTTTGTTTAGAAACTAAATAAATAATTAAATACAAAATAATTTGAGGTCATTTCCAAAAAAAATTCTTGCATAGCACACCTAGGGTGGGGATGGTTGGTTGTAATTTATTGCTCAACATTTTTTGCAACCACATCAATTGGTTTCTTTAAAGGGCAATAACCTTAGTTATTCTCTTAAAGGTTTCAGTTGCTGCAGTCAACTAATGTACGGAAGCAGTGCAACGAACGTTGGAGGAAGAATTGGCAAGGTAGTTTGATAGGATGAGGCAAGCTCATCAAAGAGAAGGATCTCGCACTAGAGATCGAAAATGTCGAGGATATTCTTCAGCTAAATCCGACAAAGAGGCAGAGAACAAATCCGAAAAGGATATTCTCTGGAAACGATATTCTTTTAAAGGCGTTAAATTGTGGATGGATATTGTCTTCGGCGATTAGGACACTAAAGATTCCGATTTACAGTACATCCCACCCGTTTCAATAAGCAACAAAAAATTCGCTATGATCAAGGAAACATTCGTCGAAGAGCAGAAAAAGAGTGGGAAAATACTATAATAACATTTCCGTTGGCCCTAAGCCTTATTATGTTCACTTGAACGTCTTCAATTAGAGAACAAGGAAACCTATTAGTGATTTTAAAATCTTTTCAAGAGAAAATGGTTTCTTCCTGATCAAATTCGAGGACCCGACCCGAATGACTGCATTAGGATCTTAAAGAACGGTCCGTATTTTTTTGATGGCATAATCATCATGAGAAGAAGGTCTCCATTAATCTTGATAGAGACCTACTTGCATCTCTGCCCACAAGGGTTAGATTCCCTAGCATCAGTTTAAGGTTATGGGATCAAGAAGCGTTTAGCACCATGACAACTGTAATCGGAAAACCCCTTAAATTGGATGCAACCACTGCAATGAAAACGAGATTGAATTATGCTCGAGTTTCGATAGAGATAGCTGTTGTAGTGATCCTGAAATTCGAACGCTTCGTCTTCGAATATCGTAACGTTTTGAAATATAAATAAGTGTTATAAATATGATTTTATAACTTTGTTAAACATCATTTAATTAACAAATAATGATAAGAAACTTGTTTTTGAAATTTGTTTACAAAAATATATTCTTCGAAGAAAAATTGATAGTGTGACCGAAAATCGATTTATCGGTAAACAACTTTTTGAATGATATAAGTTGTTTGAACTCTTGTGCACTTGACTAATGATCAAATGAACACATTAGCAACTAATTAACGCACACATTCCTCTTCATAAAACTTGGAATGTTCTAGAAGCTTCTATTAGGATAAAAGATAATAAAATGTGAGGGGTACAATGGTAATTAGCATAAAAGATAAGTGACTTAAAGGAGAAGTGATGAGAGGTGAAGCTTCCATGGCATGGTTGGGGGGAGGGGTGAGTGAGAGCTTAGGCAACACCATTCCGAAGCCTATATAAGGAGGGGCATACCCTTAGTTACCATTCACAAAAATTTACAAAGCTTAGAGTTGAAAATCAATGTCTTCTTCTTCCACTTCTTAATTTCCTAAAGCAAAATATTTGCAAATCAAATCCAAATCACTTCAGACTTGGCGTGAAGCCTTACCACCACATAAAAAATCTTATACCTAGTTAGAAGTAGAAAAATCAAAGTCATCATCCTCTACCACTTGAAGGTCCTGAGCAACATAGGAGGTTTGGAGGGTAGAAAGCAAGGCAAAAGCAAAGGAAGCAAGGAAGGAAAGAAGACTGCTAGCTTAGGTTTGGACTTGGGTTCTTGGATTTTAGTTGTTTATTGGATAAAATGTGAGCTATCTCACCACTTTGGTTGGAAATATAACTCATATTTTCTTGTGTTTAGTTTTGTTAAAGTTGTTTAAATTGATTTAGACATATGTTGAAAACATTGATTTTGATTCTTGCTTTGAAAGCAAGTGGCATATGTATGTATTTGAACGAACTTGAATGGACTTGTATGACATATAGCAAGGTCTTGGAACAAAGCACATAGATCGTAGTTGAGCATAGGGTTGAATATAACTCGGATTTGACAGTGCACTTATAGCGATAGTCGCTATAGATGCAGTTGTGAATTACCTTATTTTTGGCGATTTCTATGGAACTTTGTAGAGAGATCCTAAGGGGCTTCTCGTTATATTTATAATGTTTTAGTATGTTTGTTGCTATTAAAAGGTTGGATAGTAAAAAGTTAAGTAACATCTTGAAAATGACCAAAACTGCACTTGTGCAAAACTGCCCCATTTAGACTTGATTTTTGGACTTAAAAGGTTTGGAAAGATATTTAAGTTTAAGTATTTTGTTTCATTATTTTTACATGTGTTTAATAACTATTATTAGAGCATTTTAAAAGTGTTTGAGGTCTTTATGAATTTTTAAGAATTAATTGTGAATTTTTAAAGAAGTGGTTTTTGTAATAAAACATGTTCTTTTTCAAGTTTTAAAGATTTTACAAACTTGTAGTTTTAAAGTAATATTTTGGGTAAATGTTTTAAAACCTAGTATAAGTATTTTCAAGTATTTTAAAAGTATATACCAATGTTTTCAAAAAGGGGTTAAGAATTTCTTAGTGGCTAAATGGTTAATTATTTGTTTAAAAGTAATTAACGTGCTTAACACTAAAAGTTAAGTAAGTCTTATCTGTTTATGAGAGTTAAGATTAATGACGAGTAAGGATGGAGAAATAAAGCTCTAATCTACAGATTTCCCTCTTGACCAAGGAATAGTAAGTCGGGAATGTTGAAAATGTATTAATCGTGTTGATTTCTTCTTGTTTATGAAAATCATTAATACTATATTTAACACTAAAAGCCGACGAAGTAAACTGATCTATTTGTGAGATTTAAGAATGAAATGTGTAGGAAAAGCTTTGATGCAACCAGTGCTCTAACTTACATGGATTCACTCTTGAACGAGGAATAGTTAAGTTAGAACTTCAAAAACAAGTTAAGCGTACGAATCGCGATTTGTATAAGCAATTGTTTTGACTAGATAATCGATTAGTCGATTATCGAACTTGACCTAATATTAACTTAAGAAGTTATCAAAGGCTTCGTGATTTTATACCAATAAGAACCCTCGGGGAGGAGTATTGGTTTGAAACGCCTCTAACTTTTTCTTACTTTTGAAAGTTCCGGAATTGAGTTAAGCGAAAATTCATCGAATGGTTTTTTAGAGTCTGGAATTGGTAAGTGTTTTACTTACCGAATACCACTTCAAAACTAGTATACAGATTCTATGTTTTCGAAGCGGTTGAAAAAGGAATCTATGTGGAGATTCGAGATCTGTTCTAAATGCTCGAATCCATATAGAGATTCATGATCTGTTCGAGATGTGGAAATCTATTTTGGGATTCGTGTTCACTTCAAGTGATGAAGACTCGTATGAAGGATGCCGAACGTGACTTCAACATCAAAAATGACAGAAAATTAAGTAGGACGCTCAGCCCGGTGTTTTGCTGACCCATGACGGGGTATATTAACTCCATATCTAGAGTATACTAATCGATATGTTGAGCACAAGAGTTGATGGTACTTGGTTCCACGTGGTTCTATAGGTTCGTGCGTGAGCTAGTTGTGTTTACCTCAATGGTATATTTTATCTAGAGATATACATCGCTCGAAAGGTACTTTCTGACCCTTATCAAGAGGCTGGCCTCATTTTATATGGGGATGTCTTCAACGAAAACTCCAATATGTGAACGTACCTTAGCGGTTTTAAATGTAACCTAAACAGTTGTAGTGTGACCAATGTAAGCATCACAGCTATTTCATATGATTATATCCTACACCCTAGACATTATCTATCATATCATATCACTATATTAAACTTAAGAAATAGTTGGTTTCTTTTGAGGTGAAAACTTGTTACGGGAATCCGTATGGTCTCAATAGTTACTGTTACATGTTGCATATATCTCGAGTTTCTCATACCAGACTTATATCTGACGCTTGGATTTTGTTTTCCCTAAATTTCTCACGTACTCTTTCGAGTAGGCTGAGTATGGCAGGTTTTAACTTGGATGCTTCAGAGTTCAGAAGACGATCTGGAGGCTTCCATTATCTATATATTTCTATTTTTGTTGTTTCGTATTAGCTATGTATATATCAACTTTGTGAGGATAGACAGTTATAACTGTCTGGGCTGATGACAATACTTAGGTTTTGTAACTTTGAAATTCCTATATTCAGAGTAGCCCTCTGTATTGTTCTTTTGATATTATATTATCGTTCCTCTATAAGATTCTGATGTTATATTCTTTCTTTCTTGTTCCATTCCTTTTATTTTACCCTAACTTTCTATCTTTTCGGCACTTGGGTGTTCGGCACATGAATACCGTGGATGTATTAGTGTCGACATTCGAGGATGGAAAAGTTAGGTCGTTATAGCTGTAGACTCTAATTTTCCAAAAGAAATTAACATCTCTTTATATAATAGGGAAATTATAAAACAAAACATTGAATATGAATGGCAACCCCCTTAATACGACTCATGTTCTTGTTTCGGTCATTCAAAAGAGTAGTGTATAACTAAAAAGATATTGGTTCTCAGGAGTGCAAATCAATCGATGGATATCAAAAGAAGTGCTCCTATATCCCAAAAACTGCAGCCATTGGAAATAGTTTAAATCCTAAAAAAGATACTCATATGGATTGCCAAACTGAAAATGCTGTAAATCAAGAAAGGCATGTTAGAATGTGGATTAAGGATCTTAAGGCTAGAATTAACACTAGAGGAGGGGTGAATAGTGTTTTAAGAAATTTATTAATCCTTTTGAGTTTATCTTAATTTGTTAACAATGTATACACTAATCAGACACAAATATGAACACAGAATCAAACACAGATGGAAATATAAAGTAACAGCAGTAAAGGAAAGAACACACCGGATTTTATACTGGTTCGGAGTTACCCTACATCCAGTCCCGCACAATTAAGTATAGATTTACTTTCAAAAGCAATTCAACAATTACAACCCTCGGTTTCAAGGCTACGAGGTACACCCTCCAGAATCACAATCCTCTAGGTAGAGATACTTGATTTCCGGGGCAACAAGTTCACCCAATTGATTTCCAAGGCTACAACCACACCTTTTCTCGCTTGATAGATTACAAAAAGTCTATAACTCAGATTAGCACTTGGATCTTGTAGAGATAGTGGAGAGAATCAAAACCAAAAATTATCTAGTTAGATTCGATATTGATTTCGGCAGAGTAATGGTGTAATTTGTAAATAAGAAAGTGGAGAAGAAGAAGAGAAGTTAAATCAGAGAAAAAAGTGATTAAAATTCGTTGAAAACACCCTTTATTTATAGTAGATCAATAGCCATGTCCATTGGTGAAGGGATGTGGCGAATAGACACTTCTTTTAAAAAACAATTTAACTGTCACCATGTCGACAGGGGTACATGTGACCATGTCGACATGCCCTTGTATTTTTTGGTGATTTGTTTTTCTTTGAAAATAATTTCTATATTATATTATATTTATATTTAAACTTTAAAATATACTTATATATAGTTATAATACATAAATAACTATAGAGAACAATATTAAAATATATATAATAATTTTCTATACTTTTATATTTAAATCTTAAGTATAAATATATAAAACAGCTAAATATATTAATATCAGAATTATAGTTTTAAAAACTTAGGATAATAATTTAAAATCAAAGATATTTAAAATTAAGGATATTTAAAACTAAGGATATTTTTGAGGCTAAAATATATTGAAAAACCATGACAGATGATTTTGGTTTTTAAACAGGAATATTTAAAATCATTTTGAAAAACAAGCTATATATTTTGAAAATCATTTTGAAATAAAAGTAAGTGGATACAAAAAGATGTTCCACTAGATTTTTCGTAGGTTCCATCCTACTTAGGGTTCCATCCCTTTAACAAGCACGAAGTGGATTCCATTCCACGAATAAAATAGATTTTAAGATGTCAGTGCCTTTCTATGAGTTTTAACAATATTCCTAACTATATAACTTATCTTGGAAACTTGAACTCTTGAAATTCTTGATACTCATGAGTCTTGAATCTTGATATCTTCAATCTTTGATCTTGAATCTTTATACTGTACAGTTCTTCATTCTTTAGTACCTGCAAACATATCTATATATATCTACACAATAATGTTAGTATTATATATTTTATAATCTAATCCTAAGTAAGGTTGTTGTCATCAAAACCAACTCCTCAGGGACTAACAAGGCAATCCATTGACACCAACGACAAAACCGAAGATATCATAAAAAGCTTCATAAAAGAACCATCAAGAATCCATTAAGAAACTATTAGCATGAGAAATCCCTCTCGGTTAAATGATCAGAATGATCACCTCACTGTCGAGGCTCATAAATAATGCAATTAGTCACACAAGATTCAAATCGAGGAGAAAAAGCACACAAAAAATGAGAGGATAAAAATATATAGTTCTTTGAAGTTGTACCCCCTCATCTTACAACCCTTGTTTAGTTACAAACAAATAAAACAATACACCCATAAGCCTCTCGGAAATTATAGACAAATCGATACAACCAATAGTGCAAAAGAAGGATGAAGTTAATTTAGAGAATGATGCAGCACTTGAAGGCATCATACATGCCATCCTTAACACATGTATGCCTCCCATTTCTGTTTCTCCTGGGTCAAGTCCACATCAATTTGCGATAAACAATGAAGACATGAATAACATACTCAAGGTTACCAAAGAATTAAAAGAACAAGTATGTATCTAGTAACCATAAATGAGATGACTTAATTCAAAACCTAAAGGTAAAGAAAACTTCTACAATGTAGAAGAAGAAATCATCCAAGGGGATAGGTTGGCCACTAGATCTCTTTCATCATCATATTAATATATTAATGTATATTATTTCTTGGAATATCAGAGGGATGAAGTCGCCTACAAATCAACTTAGTGTCATTTATGCATTGAATTATTATAAACCATCTATATATTCTCTGCTACAAAATAAGCTAAATGATGCTAATTTCCAAAAATCATGTCATTTACTATTTTGTGAGTGGAAAGGAAGAAACAACAATAGCGAAGGCAGTGAAGGTAGAGTTATTGTACTTTGGAATACTAGTACATGGAACTTAATTACCACCAAACATAATACACAATTTATTAACTATGAATTTCAAAATTCTAGTGGATTAGTTATTCAAGTAACAACCATATATGCCAGTAATTTTGAAAATGAAAGAGACAATCTTTGGTCTGAGTTGATTAAAATTAATTTGAGTTGCAATGTGCCTTGAGTATTATTAGGCGATTTTAACGCAATTTTACATATAACGAGTGGCAATATTGGAAATTGATAATAATTAATTAATTTTCAAAGTTATATAAATTAATATTTACTACTCTCCAAATCTTTTGAAATTCTACATTAATGTAACTTCCCATTGTGTGGTCTTATTAATTAATAGAGGTGCATGATAAATATTTAATAACGTATTTTGATTCACATGATGGTTAGTAGAATAAAGATTGACTCGTAACGTCTTTGAATCATCAATGCATTGGAATAAGGAAAGACTCATAACATCTTTGAGTTATCGATGCATAAGATTCCGACCCTCTCCCACTATATAAACAGAGATATCTTCAACATCTAGATATATTCATAACACAGTTTATTTTAGAAAGGGAGAGAAATTCTGAAATTACAAAAAAAACACCATTCCTGGCTATTTTCTCAAGAGAAAGAAGAGCACCATTCCAGAGCTTCAAATCGCCTGCTAGCATAGAGAAAGGTTAGTAATTTGTTTAATTATTTGATTGTAATTGCATGAAGATAAAATCCTTCTTCTTAGGTGATGTGCACGTAAATGTGCATATTTTTACCACCGTATTTAATCTATTTAAATTAAATAAATGATCATATCGGGTATTTTAACTTGTTTAAACCAAAATTCAAATTATTTCAAATTGTCACATATTCATCTTCATCCAAGGGCAAAATGGTCATTTTTGTGCATATATTAATTTTCTAAAATTTAATTGAAAATTTATATTTTATTTTGTAGGAATTTGGCTTCATATACAAGTGGTTTCATGAAGATATATGCATGCACAAAGAAGATACAAAGGAATGGAGATGAAAATAATTCAAAGGCATGATAATGAAGGACCCCACCCACTTACCTTGACTTTCAATTAGGAGCTAAGCACATGATAAGAGGACATTAAAGCTTCTGTACATTTAAGTGGGGGATTAGTGGATGTTAATGATTACTTGGCCACCACACTACCTCAAGGGCAATTTGGGCATTCCCCAAAAATATGAATTAGGGTTTAACACATGTATAAATACCCCTTATGTATCATGTAACCCTCCTTCTCCCTTAGCTCCTCTTAGTTTTTAGTTTAGGCTCAAAACAAATAAACAAGCTCTTCTCTTCTTTTTTCATGGCTACTTAGCCATTTTTATTTTCATCTAATTTTCTTTTCTTTTTTTATGCAATTTAATATATGATCCTTTTCCTTTCTTGTTTATTTCCTTTCATGTTGTAGTGTAGATTTACATTCATGCAAAGTAGATTAGTTTTAATTCTTGTTAATTAGCTTCTCTTTTCCAGTAGCTTTCATTTTCCTTTCTTTTTGCTTTCATGTTGCTAGCTACATATGTTAATCAAATGACAAATATGAGAGGCTAAACCCCTTTAATTTAGGGGTAATGAAGCTCTCTAATTATGCAGCTTCAACTATTTGTTAATTCATGATATCCTTTTGTGCATAATGATGATCAAGGAAGTGTTTTATTTGTTGTTTTTGCTTTGAATTTGATAGCCTATATTGTTGACACCAAATATGCTATGCTTAAACAATCACTAACACAAATGCCTCTTCATCAAAATATGATTATGACATAAGAAAGTGATTTGAAATTAAAATTTGATGGCCTATATTTCTAATCAATAGTTAATAGGCCATACTTAAAATAGATTTCATTTTCATTGTCAAATTTCATGAAGTTAGTAAGTGGTTTAAGGGGTGTGTTATAGTTTGATGGCTTATGTTGGCTAATCAATAGCACAAATATGACATACTTATGATAAACACATCAATTAAAGCACCAATGACCAAAAAAGAGAGATTATGATTTCATATGTGTTGAACTACATGATCTAGAGAGTGGATTTATTCTATAAATTGTCATTTAACTCTTATATTTGCATCTCTTTTCTTTTAGTTAGTTAGCTAATTTTCTAATTCTCTAGTTTAACTTTCACTCGACTTTGGTTTAATTTGATTGAATAGAATTTTAAAATCATCAATTCCCAACGGATCGATCCGTATTTGCCACGTACTACGAGTGTACGCCGTGTGCTTGCGGTAAATTTATTTCTAAATTCGTTTGACGGTTTTCTAAACCGATAGAATTTCCGTCGACGAACAAGTTTTTGGCGCCGTTGCCGGGGAGTTGCTTTGATTTTGATTTTCTATTCTTCGAATTATTTTTCATTTGATTTTTGTGTGTTTTTATTTTGTGTGCGTTTGCATAAAAAAAATTTGTTGTGTTGTGTGATTGTTTGATTTTTGCTTGCATTTGTTTGTGTGTTTGTTTGTTTGCACTTCTATAATAAAATACACAATTTCAAAAACAAAAAGAAAAATATTTTATTTCCCTTTCAATTTGAATTTCATTTTTACAATCTACATTGCATTTACAATTTACAATTTTTTTTTTAAAAAAAACAACACTGTTACATTGCATTTTACATTTTTCTTTCTCTGTTCACATTTTCTGTCATATCATTCTCTGTCATATCCCCCTGCAATTGCTCTCCATACAACCATCCCTTATCCACTTCCTCCACAAATCACCTTTACCGACCTCACCAGTCTTCAACATTGCCTGCCGTGCCTACCCTCTGGCATTTAACTCCATACCCTCTGACATCATCCTATACCTTTCACATTGCATCATTCTTCCACCCAAACATCACAATACCATCTCGAATCCACTGCACTACATCACATAACCAATCCATCTTCTCCATATACTTTACTGTCACAATCCACTGTGCATTGTCCCACCAACAAAACCACAGCTCATCAAACCTACATCAACAAACACCTACCATACTTCATCACACACCACAAACAACATAACTACAAACATCCCCTACTCTGTGCATATCACAGTGCACTTTCCATAAACCTTCCTCCTTGTCAAAACTATCAACCTTCCACAACATACAATCACCACCAATTTCATCTCAACAGACCACCATCCAGACTTCATAAATACTCACCATTGTCCATAACGTTTCTGCTGCAAATTAAGATACACTCACGAGTACATACATTTGCACCGTTTCCACTTCCCATTCTTCTCCTCACTGGCCTGCCTCCATCAACCAATACCCACCAGAGCAACCTGCATGCAACTTCATCTTCCTACGCAACTTCAAGAGCAACACTGCAGCAATATCTCTTCCACCACTTTACTCTACCCCTGCCTCCACTGCAATCACACAACTCACACAACTGCAATTCCATTAACAGCAGCTCACCATTACCAACTTCCTCCTCAAACCCGAAGCAACTGCTGTTAATGCACCCCATTTCTGTTCAAACCCCTCACTATCCTCTCCCTATCCAAACATCCCACTGTCTACCAAGCACATCTTCACATTGTCACTTATACTTCATTTTCACTAATACCACATCTTCACATTCTAAACCAACCATCTCCAGACCAACACCCTTACCTGACCTCTGCCATTGTAACGACCCGTATTTTTATGGATCAAAAGATTATAGAGCGGTTGTCTTTAGGACGTTAGTGTTGTTGATTCATTCAGAGTTTAAGACGACTAGAGCTTAGGTCGTGTAGAAGTTAGGTCGTCTGGAGGATAAGTCGTGTGGTAGCTTAGGTCGGGTGGTAGTTAGGTCGGGTGAACGACTTAAGAAAAGACAGCGACCTAAGTTAGTGAGCAACCTAAGGTAGTAGGCGACTTAAGGGTTTAGACGACCTAAGGGGTTAGGTCGTGTTACAGTTTAGGTCGGTGGAACGACTTAACCGGATAAGCGACTTAGGGACTAGACGAGTTAAGGCTTAAGTCGTTATAGTTAAGTCGCGAGGGTGTTGAGTCGTTAAGTCGCAAGGACGTTAAGTCGTCGAGTTAAGTTAAGTCGTTGAGTCGCTATGCGTGTTAGTTAGGTCGTAGACGACCTATGTTAGTATGCTGCGTATAGTTAGGTCGTTAGACGACCTAAAGGTGTTAAGTCGTATTCCAGTTAAGTCGTTAGGTCGCGTAAGGACTTAAGTCGTAGGATCTGCTAAGTCGTAAGAAGTAGGACGCGTAAAGGCTTATGAAGTTAAGTCGTAGGATCTTCTAAGTCGTAAGTCGTAGGTCGTGGTTTTTTTATAAGTCATGGACGACTTAAGGGGGGCGGACGACCTAAGGAATTTCCAGCCTATAAATACACGGTTCTATCTCACTTTTTGGGATCCGAATTTTGAAGCGACGAAGTGCTGCCATTTTGAGAGCTCGAGTTCAACACTTCTTCACTTCTTTTCTCCACTTTAATCTTGTGCTTCCTTCCATCCAAATCGAAGATCCAAGAGCTTAGATTGAAGATCTACAACCATCGAAGAGAGATTTCATCGTTTGAAGCGGAATTTTGGAAAATCGAGCTAGATCCTTGGCTGTCCAGATCTGAAGTGTGTTGCTTTTAAGGTGTTTAGGTGATTTGGTGAGTGGTGGTTATCTCTCACACGGATCCAAAGGAGTATATCAGATTGGTGGCTTGATTTTGTGTTAAGATAGTGATTTTGATGCATTTTCTTAAACTTAAGTATAGATCTATTGTTCATGATGATTTGACATCCATTTTACTACATGTTAACCTATGTAAGTTCATTCATCAAGTTGTAGAGATATTGCTCATGATTCATGCTTGTTAGATTTAGACTCTTTATTTACAAGATTGCCATTATTGTTATAATTGTTTATTAGATCATGTTTGAATGCTTGATTACTTGGATTAATGATTGACTTGATTGATTGTTATAAATTAGTTGATTGATGATTTGATTTGGACAAGTTGGTCGAAGATGATTCAAAAGCTAAGGGAAAGGCTCTTGAATAAGAAAAGCTGCTCGTGGCATATGACGCGGATGATAAAGCTCATATGGATAGATTTGATGATGATGTTGAGATGAGGTTTTGCTATGATGAGATGAAGCGAGGCATGATGTGAGATAGCCTTGGTTTAATCCAGACGGGATCATTCCAAGCATGTTGATGACTCGGTGAAATGGTTCGAGTTTGAGGATAATGGTTGGCTCGAGAGGCGCTTGAGCTAGTATGAGAATAGTCGTCGAGGAGGATGACTAGAAGGCTGAGATTACATCGTTGTTGAAGGTTCTAGCAGGCTCAAAGCAAGAGTACGCTGGGCAGATTCGATAGTCCCAAAAGACTACAGTTGGTAGTCGAGTACTCTGGGCAGATTCGATAGTCCTAGGCACGGGCTGCGACGACGTGCGGAGTTCTGTCTAGAACCGGGGTTACCATTAGCCCTTGACGGACGGCTGAAAGAATGTGCCGGTCATTCAATTAACTGTGGTATCGAAGCAATGATAACAGTGATAGCCAGAGTCATGGATGTTTGGTTGTATCGTCATTCGGTCTCAAGAGCAATATTTTCTGGGTGCTTATCTGATCTTGGTTTAGGCCTTGGGGGTTTGTACTTGGAAAACATTGACCTTGACTCGAGTGATAATTGCTTTACTTTAAATGTTTGCTTTGCTGTGTTTACTTCTGCTTAGTGTGTCTGGGGGCTATCACTGTAGAAAGAGGTGGAGTGGGAGGGTTGGATTCCTATTCCTTTTACCTTTATGCTCTTTTGGTATGTTGTTAGTTAATTTTCTGCTCACTAAGACTGTTGTCTGACTCAAGGTTTTATGTTCAACTCTTATTACCTTGGGCTGTTCATCCATTTTGGGATGGGCAGACTAGGTAGCAGGTGACAGGTGCTGTTCTTAGTTACCGACGATGCTGATGACGAAGACGAGCTGGAGGCTTGCATATTATTTTCTTACTATATTTACTGGATGTTCCGCTGCTTGTATAATTCTCTGAGTGATATGTAGTGAGGCTTGATGTATTGACTATTCAGATGTTTGTATTCAACTATTATGAAGCTTAATTGATAAGATTCTATTTTGTGAAGCTTCACTATATATATATTCTCTATTGTATTTTATCCATGCGCTGTGAGTAATACGATAGATTCTGCTGTTTTAACTTACCCCTGACGATCATCCATGGCTGCTTGGCACACTTTACAGTGCACTATTTCCATGTTTAGTGCAGGAGTCATGGGCGGTCGTCACATTTGGTATCAGAGCATTGGTTAATCGATTTTACCCAACGCTCGCTGACGTAACTACGTATGAGAGACGTAATTGTATTTTGATGAATGATTATTATATATAATATAGTAGCTTAGAAGGATTTGAGTCCTTTATGCAGTTGTTTCTCAAGGTGTGCTGATCATTTGTTTTATAGATATTAAGAATGAGTCGAAGAGGGAGACCAGCTGCTAGGGAAGGCCGTGCTACTGAGGGGGCTGCTGATTATACTGCTATGTTCGAGGCTATGATGACTTCGATCATGAGAAGGATGCCAGCTCCGGGGCCATCAGTAAATGTTGGAGTTCAAGTTCAAACTCCAAGACTGGTGGATTTTGCTAAGCTGTGTAAAGACTATACTGCTCTTGGAGGGAAGGTTTTCATGGGAACAGAGTCAACTATTAAAGTCCAGAGATGGATAGATGCTTGTAGAAGAATATTTGGTGATTTGGGAATCGAGGATGCAACTAGAAGGAAGCTCGCATCAAGACAGCTTCAAGGAAGAGCTTTTGACTGGTGGAACTCTATCACCATTGATACTCCGGAGGAAGAAATTACTTGGGTGCAATTCCAAGACAGATTTGAAGCTAAGTTCATTTCTACAGCTCAGAAATCTGTTCTGTTTAAGAAGTTTGTGGAGCTTAAGCAATGTGGAAGACCAGTTCTTGAGTATGTTTCTGAGTTTGAAGCTTTGTCCAAGTATGCCCGGTCGTATATTGAATCTCCTTATCAGAAGAACGAGAAGTTTGTGATAGGCTTGGACATTTATCTTGGGAGGCAGTTGGTGGATCATCTGGACGATCCATTTGAGAAGCTTGTGGAGAAAGCTCTCAGGCACAAGAATCTGTTTCCTAAAGAGGGATCTGTTGTTGCTGTAACCAAGGAAGAGTCTAAACCACAGCAGGATGGAAACAAAAAGAGGAAGCAGTAGCAGCAGAAGGGTAAGGATGGCCAGAAGAAGCCGAAGTCCGAAGTGACCTGCTATAATTGTCAACAGAAGGGTCATTTCTCCAGAGATTGTAAGAATCCAAAGGTGCCGGTGAAGTGCCACAACTGTGACAAGCCGGGGCATGTTAAGAGGAATTGTCCAGAAACGCGGAAGGACAAGCAGATTGTGCAAGCTTATGCTTTGGGGGCTGTTCCATCATCTTCAAAAGCTCCTACCGTTGAAGAGAAAGGAAAGAGTGTGGTGGTTCAAGGTACTCTTTCCATATGTGGTGTTCCAGTTAGAGTGTTATTCGATACTGGGGCGTCGCATTCTTTTGTTTGTAATGAACTTGTAGGCCGGTTGGGTTTAAAACCGGATATTGTTGATAGACCATTGGTTGTGACTAATCTAGTTGGGGGTTCGTCCTGTCTGTGTATGCTATGCCGTGGTTTGGTTGTATCGAGTCATGATTGCTCTTTTGTTTATGATTGTTTTGTTCTAAACTTTGCGGGGTTCGGAATTATTTTGGGTATGGACTGGCTTAGGAAGTATGCGGCAAAGGTTGATTGTGAAAGGTTGGAGGTGACAGTCGAGAATGTGGAAGGGCGAAAGGTTGTGATACGATGTAAGCATGAGGAAGGCGTCTTCATGAGCTTCATGTATTCGCTGGTTGTTCCACGGGATGGACTGTCAGCGGTGCCAATCGCTAATGGATTTGAGGATGTCTTTGATGAGGTCAAAGGGTTACCGCCGCATAGAGAGATCGAGTTTCGTATCGATTTAGTTGAAGGAGCCAGACCTGTTGTGATGCCTCTTAGGCGGATGGCGCCTAGGGTACAGCAGGAGTTGAAGGTGCAGGTTGATGATCTTTTACAGAAAGGATTCATTCGGCGTAGTGTGTCCGAATGGGGTGCACCAGTTGTGTTTGCAACCAAAGCGGATGGATCGTTGAGATTGTGCGTGGATTATCGTGAGCTGAATAAAGTGACTAAGAAGAACAAGTATCCATTGCCGAGAATAGATGACTTGTTTGATCAGCTTCACGAAGCTAAGGTGTTTTCTCAGATGGATTTAGCTACGGGATTTCACCAATTAAGAGTGGCTAAGGATAGTGTGCTGAAGACTGCTTTCAGGACACCATCCGGTTTCTTTGAGTGGCTGGTAATGCCGTTTGGATTGACCAATGCGCCAGCATATTTTGTGGATCTTATGAATAGAGTGTTCAGAGATCAGTTGAACAAGTTCGTACTAGTGTTCGTGGATGATATTTTGATTTATTCCAGAACTGAAGAAGAACACAAGACGCACTTGCGTATTGTTTTGGAAATCTTATGGAAACATCAGCTGAATGCTAAGTTTTCGAAGTGTCACTTCTGGAAGAGTGAAGTGAGGTTCTTAGGCCATATTATCTCTGGAAATGGAATATCGGTTGATCTCGCCAAGGTGGCAACAATCCAGGATTGGGTTAGACCTAAGAATGCATTTGATGTGAGAAGTTTTCTTGGATTAGCAGGATACTATCGCCGATTTATCAAAGATTTTTCCAAGATAGCTGCACCATTAACAGAATTGACGAAAAAGAACCAAGTATTCAGATGGGATGCTAAGTGTGAGCAAGCTTTCGGAATCCTGAAAGAGCAACTGACAAGTGCTCCTGTTTTGACTATTCCAAGTGGAAATGATGAGATGGTGGTTTACACCGACGCATGTGGTACTGGACTTGGAGCAGTGCTGATGCAGAAGGGTAAAGTTGTTGCGTATGCAAGTCGACAACTGAAGCCGCATGAAAGGAATTACCCGACTCATGATTTGGAGTTAGCGGCGATTGTTTTTGCTCTGAAGATGTGGAGACATTATCTATTGGGAGTTCGATTCGAGTTGTTTACAGATCATAAGTCGTTGAAGTATCTTTTCTCCCAAAAGGATTTGAATCTTAGGCAGCAACGATGGCTAGAGTTTTTGGCATCATATGATTTTGGTATAGCCTATACTCCGGGAAAGGGTAACGCAGTGGCAGATGCGTTAAGTCGAAGACATGCAGGATTGGGAGCCATGTTTTCAGAATGGAAGAGTGTCGAGTATTTAGCTGGATTTGACTTCAGGCCCAGATGTGAATTAGAACCTGAGATGTTGGCAAACTTATCGATAAGACCTACTCTTGTGGAAAGAATTGGCGAGAGCCAAAAGCGAGACGATAAGCTTGTCAAGGTTATCCGTGATTTGGAATCTGGATTGGACCCAGAAAAGGATAAAGGATTCGAGGTCGATCGAGAGGGTTGGCTTCGGAAGCAAGGACGACTAGTTGTTCCCGATATAGGTGAATTGAGAGATGAAGTTCTGAAGGAAAGTCATCACTCGAAGCTGACAATTCATCCAGGTGGAAATAAGATGTATCAGGATATGAAAAGAACCTATTACTGGGAAGGTATGAAGAAGGATGTTGGAAATTTTATTTCCAAGTGCATGAACTGCCAGTTGGTAAAAGCAGAGCAGAAGAATCCCAGTGGATTGCTTCAGCCATTAGAAGTTCCTACATGGAAGTGGGAGCAAATATCGATGGATTTTATTGATGGGTTACCTAGAACAAGAACGGGAAATGAAGGGATTTGGGTCATCGTAGATCGTCTGACTAAGAGTGCAAGATTCATTCCTGTTCGATCAACTAGGACTGCATCAAAGTTGGTTGAGCTATATGTTAAGTGGATAGTTCGATTCCATGGTATTCCGAAAAGTATAGTGAGTGATCGAGACCCATTGTTCACTAGTAGATTTTGGAAGAGCTTCCAAGAAGTTTTGGGAACCGAGTTGTGTTTGAGTACAGCTTCTCACCCCAAAACAGATGGTCAGACTGAGAGAGTCAACCGAGTTTTGGAAGATCTCCTTAGGGCATGTGTTTTAGATTTCGGAGGATCATGGGAAGATCACCTTCATTTGGTGGAATTTTCATACAATAACAGTTACCGGTCAAGCATTGGTATGGCACCGTATGAAGCATTGTATGGAAGACCGTGTAACTCTCCGACATGTTGGTTGGAAACAGGGGAAAAGCTGATAGTTGGGCCAGAAATGATTCGACAGACTTTGGATTGCATAGAGATCATTCGGCAACGAATGAAGGCAGCCCAAGACCGTCAGAAAAGTTATGCTGATAAGCATCGTAAGGATTTGGAATTCGACATAGGTGATATGGTTTTTGTGAAGATTTCTCCACTGAAGAATGTTATTCGATTCGGGAAGAAAGGAAAATTGACTCCGAGATTTGTTGGGCCATTCCCGATCATCGAGCGAATTGGAAAGCTCGCCTACAAATTGGAGTTACCAGAAAAGATGGCGGGTGTGCACAATGTTTTTCATGTATCGTATCTACGGAAGTATGTGCACGACTCGAATACGGTGGTTTCTGCTGATAGCTGTGAAGATTTTGAAGTTGACCTAGTTGATAAAAGACCTCGTAAGCTGCTTTGTGTTGTGGGAACTAACACGAAACAGCTTAGGAGGAAGGAAGTTAAGTTGCTCAAGATACAATGGAGTGATGATGATAACGACTGTACATGGGAGGTGGAAGAGAGGATGAAGGCAGCTCATCCTGAACTCTTCGAGGTATGGCCATAAGGTGTCGTGTCATCTCACGACATTGTAACTTGTTCTAGTTTTATAATTCTGCATGCTAGGCTAGAATTGGACGCATGGTTTGTTGATTGCTATGGATGGTAGGCATGCGGAATAGTTTTTGATTGCTCTTGTTTGTTTGGAATTTTGGGGGCGAAATTCCTAAGGGGGAGAGAATGTAACGACCCGTATTTTTACGGATCAAAAGATTATAGAGCGGTTGTCTTTAGGACGTTAGTGTTGTTGATTCGTTCAGAGTTTAAGACGACTAGAGCTTAGGTCGTGTAGAAGTTAGGTCGTCTAGAGGATAAGTCGTGTGGTAGCTTAGGTCGGGTGGTAGTTAGGTCGGGTGAACGACTTAAGAAAAGACAGCGACCTAAGTTAGTGAGCAACCTAAGGTAGTAGGCGACTTAAGTGTTTAGACGACCTAAGGGGTTAGGTCGTGTTACAGTTTAGGTCGGTGGAACGACTTAACCGGATAAGCGACTTAGGGACTAGACGAGTTAAGGCTTAAGTCGTTATAGTTAAGTCGCGAGGGTGTTGAGTCGTTAAGTCGCAAGGACGTTAAGTCGTCGAGTTAAGTTAAGTCGTTGAGTCGCTATGCGTGTTAGTTAGGTCGTAGACGACCTATGTTAGTATGCTGCGTATAGTTAGGTCGTTAGATGACCTAAAGGTGTTAAGTCGTATTCCAGTTAAGTCGTTAGGTCGCGTAAGGACTTAAGTCGTAGGATCTGCTAAGTCGTAAGAAGTAGGACGCGTAAAGGCTTATGAAGTTAAGTCGTAGGATCTTCTAAGTCGTAAGTCGTAGGTCGTGGGGTTTTTATAAGTCGTGGACGACTTAAGAGGGGCGGACGACCTAAGGAATTTCCAGCCTATAAATACACGGTTCTATCTCACTTTTTGGGATCCGGATTTTGAAGCGACGAAGTGCTGCCATTTTGAGAGCTCGAGTGCAACACTTCTTCACTTATTTTCTCCACTTTAATCTTGTGATTCCTTCCATCCAAATCGAAGATCAAATCGAAGATCCAAGAGCTTAGATTGAAGATCTACAACCATCGAAGAGAGATTTCATCGTTTGAAGCGGAATTTTGGAAAATCGAGCTAGATCCTTGGCTGTCCAGATCTAAAGTGTGTTGCTTTTAAGGTGTTTAGGTGATTTGGTGAGTGGTGGTTATCTTTCACACGGATCCAAAGGAGTATATCGGATTGGTGGCTTAATTTTGTGTTAAGATAGTGATTTTGATGCATTTTCTTAAACTTAAGTATAGATCTATTGTTCATGATGATTTGACATCCATTTTACTACATGTTAACCTATGTAAGTTCATTCATCAAGTTGTAGAGATATTGCTCATGATTCATGCTTGTTAGATTTAGACTCTTTATTTACAAGATTGCCATTATTGTTATAATTGTTTATTAGATCATGTTTGAATGCTTGATTACTTGGATTAATGATTGACTTGATTGATGATTTGATTTGGACAAGTTGGTCGAAGATGATTCAAAAGCTAAGGGAAAGGCTCTTGAATAAGAAAAGTTGCTCGTGCATTTGACGCGGATGATAAAGCTCATATGGATAGATTTGATGATGATGTTGAGATGAGGCTTTTCTATGATGAGATGAAGCGAGGCATGATGTGAGATAGCCTTGGTTTAATCCAGACGGGATCATTCCAAGCATGTTGATGACTCGGTGAAATGGTTCGAGTTTGAGGATAATGGTTGGCTCGAGAGGCGCTTGAGCTAGTATGAGAATAGTCGTCGAGGAGGATGACTAGAAGGCTGAGATTACATCGTTGTTGAAGGTTCTAGCAGGCTCAAAGCAAGAGTACGCTGGGCAGATTCGATAGTCCCAAAAGACTACAGTTGGTAGTCGAGTACTCTGGGCAGATTCGATAGTCCTAGGCACGGGCTGCGACGACGTGCGGAGTTCTGTCTAGAACCGGGGTTACCATTAGCCCTTGACGGACGGCTGAAAGAATGTGCCGGTCATTCAATTAACTGTGGTATCGAAGCAATGATAACAGTGATAGCCAGAGTCATGGATGTTTGGTTGTATCGTCATTCGGTCTCAAGAGCAATATTTTTTGGGTGCTTATCTGATCTTGGTTTAGGCCTTGGGGGTTTGTACTTGGAAAACATTGACCTTGACTCGAGTGATAATTGCTTTACTTTAAATGTTTGCTTTGCTGTGTTTACTTCTGCTTAGTGTGTCTGGGGGCTATCACTGTAGAAAGAGGTGGAGTGGGAGGGTTGGATTCCTATTCCTTTTACCTTTATGCTCTTTTGGTATGTTGTTAGTTAATTTTCCGCTCACTAAGACTGTTGTCTGACTCAAGGTTTTATGTTCAACTCTTATTACCTTGGGCTGTTCATCCATTTTGGGATGGGCAGACTAGGTAGCAGGTGACGGGTGCTGTTCTTAGTTACCGACGATGCTGATGACGAAGACGAGCTGGAGGCTTGCATATTATTTTCTTACTATATGTACTGGATGTTCCGCTGCTTGTATAATTCTCTGAGTGATATGTAGTGAGGCTTGATGTATTGACTATTCAGATGTTTGTATTCAACTATTATGAAGCTTAATTGATGAGATTCTATTTTGTGAAGCTTCACTATATATATTCTCTATTGTATTTTATCCATGCGCTGTGAGTAATATGATAGATTCTGCTGTTTTAACTTACCCCTGACGATCATCCATGGCTGCCTGGCACACTTTACAGCGCACTATTTCCATGTTTAGTGCAGGAGTCATGGGCAGTCGTCACAGCCATATACATATACATACAAGACAACAACACTTTCAGTCATCACCATCCACCTCAATCATCACTGACCACCAAGCAGCCCATCTCCATTGCCAAACTTCCACTACTGCCCAAAATCCAACAAACATCATCAGCCACCATCCCATACATTCCTCACTCCAACCACCCACTCATCAAACCAAAAAACCATCAACCAAAAAAAAATTTATTTCAAACCATCAACCCACCATCACCATCAACAGTCATCTCCATCTCCCCACTCGACCTGAAATTGCGAACTCAATCACCTTCGACACAAACTGCTTCGACATACACAAGCGCTTCTAGCAAACAACTGAATGCCTCAAATCCCAAATCACCGCAACCTGCTTCATCGCCTGGAACAGTCCTCTCGACTAACCTCTACAACCCACAACCCAACTTCCAATCGCGAAACCATTCACCACAATTCGACATCGACCTTCCAATCGAGCCACCTCTAAACGCACCACCAGCGACAACCATTAACCCCAAAACCATCAGCTTACCTCACCGCAAGCAATTACCCCAATTCACTGAAACCAAATCGCGGGGAAACACTTGAAATCGAGAACCAAAACACCTGAATTTGCGACCGTAATCACAAACGCCTTCACTGCCAACAATACAACAGACACTCCTCCACAAAGCCTCGATCTATTTCAGGGATGAGGGGGGAATTTGGATTTGCAAATTGAGAATTTGAATTGTGCTTGGCAATGTCAAATTATTTAATTCACTGTCTTGCTTTTGTTTATAAAACATTTTGAGGATAGGGTCATTTTTTTAATGGGTCGGGTTATAGTTGTCGTGGGTTGGCCCTTGTGATGTTCTTGTGTTGTTTTAATTTTGATTTGTTTTTATTGTTTTCTTCCTTTTTTTTAGTTTTTCCAACTTATTAAAAAATATCTTTTGTTTAAACTTCCATTCCATCCTTCTCTTTAAAACTTGCCTTTGTTTCTGATATTTAAAAAAAAAAATTCTTTTAATTTCTTTTCTTTTGTTTAACTTGATTTGTTTCAGTTTGTTTTAAATTTTAACCATATACAATTTTTTTTATATATCTTGTTTTTATTTCAGGTTGCCAAAACAGAATTTCTAAAGGAGAAGAACTGCAGCCAAAAAAAAATTGCTTGCTTATAAAAAAAATTGCACCCTTATCTCTTGTTTTATTTTAGTTGCATTGTTGATTGCTTGCATTTGCATTTATATATTAAAAAAATTCAAAATCCAAAAAATCAAAAACAAACTTCATTTTAGTTGCATTGTAAATTCACGTTTAATTTCTGCTTTGCATTTCATTCTAGAATTTTTTGATAATAACGGTTAGACATTGATAACTTTTATTTGTATATTGACAATTTGTCTTCTTTGAACAATTTAATTTCTTGGTGTCTAGGCTACGGCAGAGTAATAACCGTTTATAAATATTACGATGATTCATAAATATTATAGTGGTTGTTCCTCTGAAGGTACTTAAACATTCGGTTGCATTGCTACGGTGATTCGTGGTGCACCGATAAATCCTGTCAGTTACCTGGCTGAGAACTATCTTGTTGAACTAAGACAATTTGTGATTATATAATTTTGGGTTAACTTAAGATAAGTCATTTGTAATTAACCCTTGCATTCATTTAGTTGCATTAATTCATGCATATTTAAAAAAGATTCAAAACCCAAAACTAATTTTTTTTTGTATATATTCCTTTTTATTTGAAATGTTTAAATCATTTTTCTTTGAAATTTCAAAAATAAAAAAAAAATTAGAAAAACCAAAAATTAAAAAAAAAAATTATAAAACCTTTTCAAAATCAAAAAAAAATTGAAAAACCAAAAAACAAAACAAAAATCAATTTCCCTTTTGAAAAATAAATTTCATTTGTAAATATTTTTCCTTTAAAAAAAACCCAAGAACATTCTTGAAAATGTCCGAGTTTCCCCCACTTACGTGAATTTTACAATAGTTGTGAAAATCAATATAATCCATATGATTTCACTCCAAATTCGTATGGATATTTTAAAAACAACTATTGCTTAAATGATTCAAATTTTGAACCACAAAATTTTCAAAACGATGACCAACCCTCAAGTCTTGAAAAGAGCATTTCGTCTTTACTTGAAATCTCTACACAACAAAATCAAATGATAAATAATTTGTGTAATTCATATTTGGGCAATGATTCAAATCAAAGTTTTCAAAATAATCAAAATTTGAATTCACTTCAAAATTCAAACGATTTCGAGTATAACCCATCCCAATTCAATTTTGAACTCCAAAATGAATTTCAAAATCAAAACGAAAATGTGATCCACTTTTCAAATAATTTTGGCAATAAGAATAATCTCGACTATGTTACAATTGAAAATTTTTGTTCTCAACAAATCCAAATCGAAAATTCTCAAGCTAATAATTATAAATTGGATTTTGTTGAACAAATGAACGAAATTTACGATGATCACATGGATTCATTGTTAGAAACTTATATGAAACAACGTGAACAACAAAACCAAATTCCAACGTGTGACGAGTTAAGTAATAATCCATCTTTTACCCAAATCGACGATTTTCAAATAACAACTTTTGAAATTGAAAATAATAATCTTAATGAAGTTGTTGAAAACATGGTAATTGAGTTGGATTTCAATTCTTTTGAGGGTGTGGAACCAAATTTAAAATTCGATCTTCCTTTTCTCGATTTGAAAATTTTGAATACAACAACTTTGGATTTTGAACTTGAGATATGCAATGAAGTTGTTGATAATCCAACAAAGGAAGACAAATTTAATGAACACGAATTCTTTGGACTTTTCGATGACGAGTTGTTAAATTCCAACGGGGAAGATTTAAATCATCACTTTGATTTTGAATTCAATAACTCTGAAGAATTTTTCAATGAAGAGCTTGAATTTCAATTTGGTGAAAATAAACTTGAACTTCAACCAATTGTTTTATTGACCCTAAAAATCATCGAAAATAAAACAACTCGTGCGATTTTTAATAAAACGACATTCGTTTTTCCAAATCAACGTTCAACTTTGAAACCTTTTATGGTTTGGTTTTCCGAGCTTAAGTTGTGTCTCGCATATTTGACGAGACAAATGAATTGGTCTTTGGAAGGCCGTTTCATTTACTTTTTGACGATATACTTTCTGATCTCGTGTAAATACCGTTAATTTTCATTTAAATAAAGGTTATGTTTTTTATTTTTATTTTTCTCCTTTCACTTGGGTTGACTGTGGGGACACAGTCAAAATCAAGTGTGGGGGGAGACTCATATTCCTTTTTATTTTTCATGATTAAATTTTTCATTTTTTCTTCCAAATCTCAAAAAAAAAAAAATAGAAAAATTTTCAATTTTTTTTAAGCATTTTGATTTATTTTTAAAGAAACACTATAGGATAAATATATGGTTTTGGTTTATTAATTTGAAATTTTTGAAAATTCATTTGTCTTAACAAAAATAAAAATGAAGTTTGATTACACATAACGATGATTGAACTAGTATATAGGAAGATGCATACGTGTTAATTATGAAATACATCCTAATTGAAAATCTTTGTTTTAAAAAGTGGTTAATTTAAAGTAAAGGATATAACATTTTTTTTGTCTTCTAAGTTAAATGGTGCTATGATGATTTTGCAAAACTATCTTTAAAAAAAACAAAAAAACAATATATTTCTTGTATATATGTATATATTTTCTTAATAAAGACCTAGAGTCATGTATTCACACCCGTGTGTTCACTCGCCATGCTCTGTACCCTTCTCACGTAAGCCCGAAAGGCAGTGCACGATCGGTATATCTGGCCTCAGTTTACCTGAGTTAGGTGTGTATATAAAAATTATTTTACTAATAACGCCTACAGTCAATAAGTGTTCACACTTGTGTGTTCACTCGCCACGCTCTGTATTCCCCTCATATCAGTCCGCAAGGTAGTGCATGGGTAATATATCTGGCCTCAGTTTATCTGAGTTAGGCATATGTATATATTGTTAATATCAATAAAATTTTAAAAAGAAAAAATGGAGAGAGTAAGCAAATGAAATCCAAGCACTATTTTAACTTATTTGATTTAACTTGTTATTGAAAAGAAATGAAAATACCACTTTGATAAACTTTGATAATCAACTAAGGATCCATTTCATAGTTACACTTTGTTATCAACCGAAACAACGAGTTAAAATATAGTATATTTTCTTTGATAACTTCATTTTTGTTGGAAATTTTGACAAGTAAATGACTTAAATTTTCAAAGATAATAACCAAACCTATATTTAACTTATTTGTGTCAATTTAAAAATAAATCCTTCATTGTAAATATTTTCAAAAACTTGTATTCACATCTTTGTAAATAAATCTTGCATTTTGTAAATATTTTCAACATGCATTTGGATTTTGTGGGTAGTATCCGCTGAAAACCCTCACGAGACAACACTCATCCTACTGGGGAAACCCAAAGGTTTAACGGCTTGTTGCATACGCTCAATGCAATCGTGCTCCCTACGAAAATGGATTTATCTTAGTTTTCCTTTATTCGAGGACGAATAAAAAGATAAGTGTGGGGGTATTTGATGTGCACGTAAATGTGCATATTTTTACCACCGTATTTAATCTATTTAAATTAAATAAATGATCATATCGGGTATTTTAACCTGTTTAAACCAAAATTCAAATTATTTCAAATTGTCACATATTCATCTTCATCCAAGGGCAAAATGGTCATTTTTGTGCATATATTAATTTTCTAAAATTTAATTGAAAATTTATATTTTATTTTGTAGGAATTTGGCTTCATATACAAGTGGTTTCATGAAGATATATGCATGCACAAAGAAGATACAAAGGAATGGAGATGGAAATAATTCAAAGGCATGATAATGGAGGACCCCACCCACTTACCTTGATTTTCAATTAGGAGCTAAGCACATGATAAAAGGACATTAAAGCTTCATGTACATTTAAGTGGGGTATTAGTGGATGTTAATGATTACTTGGCCACCACACTACCTCAAGGGCAATTTGGGTATTCCCCAATAATATGAATTAGGGTTTAACACATGTATAAATACCCCTTATGTTTCATATAACCCTTCTTCTCCCTTAGCTCCTCTTAGTTTTTAGTTTAGGCTCAAAACAAATAAACAAGCTCTTCTCTTTCTTTTTTCATAGCTACTTAGCCATTTTTATTTTCATGTAATTTTCTTTTCTTTTTTTATGCAATTTAATATATGATCTTTTTCCTTTCTTGTTTATTTCCTTTCATGTTGTAGTGTAGATTTACATTCATGCAAAGTAGATTAGTTTTAATTCTTGTTAATTAGCTTCTCTTTTCCATTAGCTTTCATTTTCCTTTCCTTTTGCTTTCATGTTGCTAGCTACATATGTTAATCAAATGACAAATATGAGAGGCTAAACCCCTTCAATTTAGGGGTAATGAAGCTCTCTAATTATGTAGCTTCAACTATTTGTTAACTCATGCTCTCTTTTTGTGCTTAATGATGATCAATGAAGTGTTTTATTTGTTGTTCTTGCTTTGAATTTGATAGCCTATATTGTTGACACCAACTAGACTATGCTTAAACAATCACTAACACAAATGCCTCTTCATCAAAATATGATTATGGTATAAGAAAGTGATTTGAAATTAAAATTTGATGGCCTATATTTCTAATCAATAGTTAATAGGTCATACTTAAAATAGATTTCATTTTCATTTTCATTGTCAAATTTCATGAAGTTAGTAAGTGGATTAAGGGGTGTGTTATAGTTTGATGGCTTATGTTGGCTAATCAATAGCACAAATATGCCATACTTATGATAAACACATCAATTAAAGCACTAATGACCAAAAAAGAGAGATTATGATTTCATATGTGTTGAACTACATGATCTAGAGAGTGGATTTATTCTCTAAATTGTCATTTAACTCTTATATTTGCATCTCTTTTCTTTTAGTTAGTTAGCTAATTTTCTAATTCTCTTGTTTAACTTTCACTCGACTTTGGTTTAATTTGATTGAATAGAATTTTAAAATCATCAATTCCCTGCGGATCGACCCGTATTTGCCACGTACTACGAGTGTACGCCATGCGCTTGCGGTAAATTTATTTCTAAATTCGTTCGACGGTTTTCTAAATCGATAGAATTTCCGTCGACGAACATTAGGTAGTTTTATGTAAATAAAACTAACATGTGGTATCAGGACAAGATTCTAACAATCCCATGCTTTCCGTAAACTAAGAATTTTGCCATGAATATGAAAGCAGCAAAAGATTTTCAGCCAATTATTTTTACACATTTTTTTGTTTTGACTGTTAATAAGTATTTAATTTTTTTGGGCCATCCATGTTCGTTTAAGCCCGTAAAATCTTGATTTTGCTGTTCAAGGAAATAATGTTAGAGCTTATAAATTTTAACAGAAACTATTAAGATTCCACAAAAGGTTTTGAAATTATGGCATAATTCTCTTTCATCATCTAGTGAAAACTCAACTTTTGGTAAAATTCATGTATGTTGTGTTCAAAATATATATGTCCATGCAATTCTGATTTAAGACCATTTGTTGATGTTTGGATGTAGTTGAAAATATGTTGATTGGATATAAATTATTCATATTAATGTTTGATTGAATATATTAAATCATATAGTGTAAGAAAATATCATTATGGTTTAAGTCAAAGGCAAAAAAACGGTTGCAACTACATGAGCAAATAATATACTTACATTAATTATAGTCTATGTTTTTTTTGTAATTTGGGTTGAAGTGCAACAAATGCTAATATTCAAATTAAACGAACATTAGAAATATTATAAACTTGAATAGTTGATATTAACTCTATTAATCATGGAATTTAATGTTTAGGCGACAAACAAAGTTTTCAAACTTATTGAGCCATATCAAATAAATTAAAGGGCAATTTCTTTAGAATCCAAATATTATATGATGATTAACAAAGATTGTATAGCATTTATATTCATCAAGAACATTAGCCAATTATGAATTAATCAACAATTCATTATTAATCCTTGCTATTATAGTTGTGTGTAAAAATGTAATTTTGTGAACACTGTTAAAAAATTGCAGTTTTTTCAACCTATTATCACAAGCCCAATCCTATGCCAAATTTGATGGTACTAACTTTTTTGAATGGAACAAGAAAATATTGTTCAGTCTAGGAATGCTTGACTTAGACATGTCTATCATGAGTGACGAACCCATTGTTATTACTAATACAAGTAGCGAGGATGAGATAGATGTTCATGATGCATGGTCATAATCGAATAGACCGACATTTATGTTTATGCGTATGTGCATAGCACCTAACATTTAGGCTTCCCTACCTGAAAAAATGAAAGCGAAGGAGTTTTTGAACAACATCAAAGATCACTTACGTTCTGCTGATAAATCCAATGCTGGGAAACTGATGGAAGATTTGACCACAATGAGGTTTCATGGCACTCGAACCATGAATGAGCACATAATTGATATGACCAATATGGTTGCTAAACTTATAGTTTTGAGCATGACTGTGGACGACTCTTTCCTAATCCAGTTCGTCCTTAACTCCATTCCTTCTGAATATGGGCCTTTTTAAATCAATTACAATACTATAAAAGATGAGTGGAATGTAAACGATTTGCAAAGCATGTTGGTTCAAGAAGAAGGAAGACATAAGTAGTAGGGTGGCCATGTGACTAAAGGACATGTGGCAAACCTGATAACTAAAGGAGTTGGTTTTAAGAAGAAGACTGGAAATGGCCATAACAAAAGTCCTGGACCATCTCATCAAGGAGAACCATCGTTATCCTTAGGGAACAAAGGAAAAGAATGACAAGCGCTTCTTTTGTAAAAAGAAGGATCGCATCCAGAAGGATTGTCATAAGAGGAAAGCTTTGTTTGAGAAAAAGGGTAAGCCTTTTATTAATGTTTATTTGGAATCAAATCTTATAAATGTTCCTTCTAGTACTCGGTGGATTGATTCTAATTCTCTATGTCATGTTTTGAATTCGATGTAGGGATTCATTACGACCCATAAAACAAACCTAGATGATCATTATCTCTACATAGGAAATTAAGCGATAGCAAAAATTGAAGCAATTGGAGTCTTTCACCTACTTTTAAGTTCTGGACTGATTTTAGATTTAAAAGTAACCTTTTATGTTCCTACTGTTCTTGAAATTTAATTTCCGTTTACAAACTTGTTGTTGAAGGTTTTATGATTGAATTTAAAAACAACGGTTTTGGTTTATTTAAGAATTCTACTAATGTTGGCTCTGGAATTTCGTGTGATGGTTTGTATAAGTTAAATCTGGATAAGAATTTTATAAATGAAACCCTTGTTACCCTGCATCCTAATATCGGTATGAAATGTACACTTAATGAAAATAATTCCGCTTACTTGTGGTATAAAAGATTAGGGCACATATCCTAGACAAGAATTAAAAGGTTTGTTAAAGATGGAATACTCCATAACCTAGATTAGGCTAGATATGATGTTTATCTGGACTGTATTAAAGGCAAACAGTCAAAACAAACAAAGAAAGAAGCTATGAGAAGCACCCAACTACTTAAAATTATTTATACAGATATTTGTGGACCTTTTGATATTCCATCCATTGTTGGAGAAAAATATTTTATTCCTTTATCGATGATTATTCCCGTTACTGTGTTTTGTACTTATTGCATGAAAAATCTCAATCTGTAAATGTCCTTGAAATATACATAAATGAAGTTAATAGGCAATTAAACGAAAAGGTGAAAATCATTAGGTCGGATAAAGATGGTGAATATTATGGAAGATAAGATGAGTCGGGGCAACGCCCTGCTCTTTTGCTAAACTCATGGAGAAATTCAGTATATGCATCTAGTACACAATGCCAGGATCACCTTGGCAGACTGGTGTAGCTGAAAGGCGTAATCATACCATTGTAGAAATGGTTAGAAGTATGATTAGTAGGACTGCAATACCTACATTTTTGTGGACACATGCCTTGAAAATCATTGTACATATCTTAAATCGAAATCCTAGTAAGTCAATTCCAAAAACCCCTTTTAAACTATGGACAGGAAGGAAACCCAGTTTAATACATTTATGTGAATGGGAATGCCTATTGGAAGCTAGAATTTACAACCCTCATGAAACAAAATTGGACCCAAGGACATTATCATGTCATTTTGTTGGTTATTTAAAAAGATCGAAGGGATATATTTTCTATTATCCTAATCATACAGCTAGAATAATAGAAACTGAAAGTGCTAAATTTATTGAAGATGGTGAAGTCAGTTGAAGTGTAAAAGTAAGGAAGGTGATCATTCAAGAAGTCCGTATACAAATTCTTGTACCACTAGTTTATACTCACATGTTCCTAATGTAATTGTTGAACCGGTCATTGACCAAATCACCAATGACGAACAACAAGTGAATGATCCACCGACTGAACAACCACATAACAAGACTATAACAAATGAAGTTATTGAAAAAACACAAGAAATGCCAGTAAGAAGGTCTCAAAATAAAGGAGATCTGCAATTCCCAATGATTATTTGGTATATACCTCCATGAGACTGAATTTAACACAGGAAACATTGATGACCCGATTTCTTATAAGAAAGTTGTAGAAAGTAATGATTCTGGTAAATGAATTGATGCCGTGAAAGAAGAAATAAAATATATGCATGGCAATAAAGTTTGGGAATTGGTCGAATTGCCAAGAGGACAAAAAAGAATTAGGTGCAAGTGGATCTTTAAGACTAAACTTGACTCAAAAGGCAATATTGAATGACATAAAGCTAGACTTGTTGCAAAAGGTTTTAATCAAAGAGAAGGCATGGATTATAATGAGGCTTTCTTTCCAGTATCAAAGAAAGACACATTAAAAATCATATTAGCTATGGTGGCTCATTATGATTTAGAGTTGCATTAAATAGAAGTGAAAACATCTTTTCTAAATAGGAGACAAAGTCTATATGGATCAACCATTAGGGTTTATATAAGAAGGAATGGAAAATATGGTTTGTATATTAAAGATATCATTATGTGGACTAAAACAAGCAGCTCGAAAATGGGATAATAAGTTTCATAATACCATTACGTCCTTTAGGTTCAAATAAAAATCGTTGACTAGTGCATATACCTAAGGATCAGTGGGAGTAAGTTTATATTTTTAGCATTATATGTTGATGACATGCTTATCGCCAGTGATGACCTTGGATTACTATCTGAATCTAAGAAATACATTTCTGAAAACTTTGAGATGAAAGATTTAGGTGATGAATCCTTCGTGATCTGGATAGAAATATCTTGAGATAGATCACAAGGAACATTGGGATTGTCTCAGAAAACTTACAGCAGTAAGATTTTAGAAAGGTTCAGGATGCATAATTGTAATCTCGTTAATGTTCGATTTTAGAAAGGGGATAAGTTTAGTTTAAATCAATGCCCTGTAAGTGATTTGAAAAGGGAGCAAATGAAAACTTTGCTTTATGCTCCGCTCATAGGGAGCTTGATGAACTCAAAAGTTTGTACTAGACCAGACATTAGTTTTACAGTTGGGATGTTAGGCAAATATCAAAGTAACATAGGTTATTATCATTGGAATGGTACAAAAAAAGTGCTGAGGTATTTGCAAGGTACCAAAGACTACATGCTCACATATAGGAAAACTAATCACCTTGAGGTAATTGGTTACTCAGACTCGGATTTTGGTGGATGCACTGACCGTAGAAAGAGCAGTTCGGGTTATGTTTTCCTTCTTGCTGAAGGAGCCATCTTATGGAAAAGTGCTAAGCAGAGCGTAATTGTATCATCCATTATGGAGGTTGAATTCATAGCTTGCTTCGAAAAAAATCATGGATTATGGTTGTGTAATTTTATTTTAGAGCTTAGAATTATGGGTGGTATATCTAAGCCACTGAATATATATTGCGATAACATCGTAGCAGTCTTCTTTTCAAAGAACGATAGGTATATTAAAGCAGCAAAACATATTGAGATGAAATACCTATCAGTGAAAGTAGAAGTTCAGAAACATAGAGTGCCAGTTGATCATATCAATACCGATGATGACATTGCAGATCCTCTTAGGTGGGACTATCTCCGTAGGACATGTCAAAGAGATGGGTCTCGAATAATTTTATTGGTTTAGTTGTATAACAGTTCTTATTTCAATATCAATTAAGATGTTTCTGATTACTGTTATTTCTGTCTCTTAAGAAATGCATGCATATAATTATGAATTATTATTTAATAGAGATAGTCACACATTGAAAGGGATACTATGAGGCCATTAAGATACCTAATATTAAAGGCTTGGATGAATTCAACATTGATCTTGTAGTACATTAAAGCGACCAAACTTTAGAATAGCGTGGAACCGCTTGGACTTGCATTCGTGATTCATTTAATTTAAGCAAACCACACTTATCAAATATTGTACAATTAAGGATGCCTAATATAATTATAAAACCAAGTGGGCGACTGTTGGAAATTAATTAATAATTATTTAGTTCCAAAGGTTTATATATTAATATCTATTACTCTCCAAATCTTTTCAAATTCCATATTGATAAGACAACCCATACCTCCTGACACACTGATCCAAAGCTTAGTGCATCTTTTGGCCTCATGTCGTGCCAAGAAATATGGATCGTTGGGGTTTCACTTAACATCACAGAGGCTAATAAAAGTAGATATAATCTAAGATATACTATACTTTCAGAAGTCACATCGGAAGGAATAAAACATATAACATAGAAAAATGTCCATCTTAGAAAATATCCAAATCACAATCTTATAAAATTAGTACGTGGTCCAATACAGAGTACATAGAAAATATGATAAAACGCACCGATAAGATAGAATAATACATGGAGAGCAAATACAATAAAAAAAGCTGTCTCCAAAGATAAGTTTGACTCTCTAAGTATCAAGAACGAGCCAATCACCTGTTGCCCTGTCTGCTTGTGGTGGGGGAAAAAAGGAAAGAGAATAGGTTAGACAAAAGTCTGGTGAATGAGTATAAGTTTAATATGTGATGATCATGTGCAGATAACTTCAAAACTATCCTAAATGACATAGGGTGTGCTAAAGATGTCCATAAATTTCTAAGGTCCATTACCTATAGGTTCTTATCTAACATAAAGGTCAAATTAAGGATCGAATCCCACATTAACGATTGGCCAATACTCTTAGAGCTACCCAATTTGAAAACATTGTCGTAGGCTACTGTAGGAACTGCTCTCCCATAAATACCTATAACATGCCCAAAAAGGGAGAACCTGAAGTGCACACTCGCGTAGTGACTCATCGCATGCATCCGTGTTCATCTCTCTGTCGTAGTGCAAAGTGCCTCTTATTGTACAGCGTCGGTGCCCACCTATACCACATCACATCAGAACCATGCACACAAGAACTTCCATTAGTACTGCGCAACTTCTCTACCTATTAGCCACTTATTGTGCAGCACCTGTCCTGACTGTTTGTAGAATCCCTCATTAGCGCGGGGCCTACCCACTGGCATCTGTTAGTGTTGCGTGTCCACTATAATAGAACTTGCCGTGAGTGCCTATGTTGCGAAATACATCGCCCTAGTCGAACACTCTCTCTTAGTGTCTCTGATAGGGAACTAGCTTCTCTACTATGTGTAGCATACATATCTAGCCCCAAGTAGGCTCAAACATCAATTTACATTCATATAATTTTTATCTCAAGTTATATAATTTATATTAATAACCTGGGCCTTAGTCCGAGGTTCGAATTCTGCATTTTACCTTTTGAACGGTCAACCGCTAGATCTTAATGGTCGACTGTTACTAGTTGACCGCTAGGGTTCCATGATAGACCGGTTACTTACTAAAATTAGGGTTTAGACCGTTAGATTTAGGTTAGTGAATATTTTCAGAAATTGCGTTCTCTCATCATAAACTTGGCTGCAAAGCAATCGATCTGGCCCAGTCGAACACATCACAACTTCACAGGAAAGCGCTCGGTTTTACACAAGCACGGTTAACCACCTATCACCCTAGGCTGATTGCTACCGATCGAACATCGAACCTCCTGGGTTGACCGGTTATAGTGTAAATTTTTATTTTAAGTTTTTAATTTTTTTTCGATTCTTCCAACGCCCATAACATTTACGTATCAACTCCGATTAGAAAGTGTTATATATGAAAATCATTTAGAAAATCGCTACGAATGCAATAGTACAAGTTTCGTAGCCAAATTCGAATGTCTGTGAAAATTTTCTTTTTATTCCTTGTTTTAATTTAATTTAATTTTCTTATTAAATTTCTCATTAAAATTTTCGAGGTGTTACAATTAATGTGATTTCCCATTATGTGGTCTTATTAATTAATAGAGGAACATGATAAATATTTAATAACGTATTTTGGATTAAATTTTTGTTCACATGATGGTTAGTGGAATAAATATTGAATCCTAACGTCTTTGAGTCATCAATGCATTGGAATAAAGAAAGACTTGTAATGTCTTTGAGTTATCAATGCATAAGATTTCGGCCCTCTCCCACTATATAAACAGAGATATCTTCACCATCTAGATATACTCATAACACAAAGTTTATTTTAGCAAGGGAAAGCAATTCCAAATTATAAAAAATACCATTCCTGGCCGTTTCTTAAGAAAAAGAAGAGCACCATTCCAAAGCTTCAAATCGGCTGCTAGCATGGAGAAAGCTTGGTGATTCGTTTGATTATTTAATTGTGACTGTATAAAGGAAAAATCCTTTTTCTTAGGTAGTTTTATGTAAATAAAACTAACAGGCAACCTAATACCAAGCCGAAAATTAGATAAAGTAAATAATTTCATAATTAAAACTAGACTTATCGAGTCAGTAATAGTGGAAACAAAAACATATCAAGATCTAGTGAACACAGAAACATTCAGTGTAAACTAAACAAAGTTCTAACTAATAAATCATCCTTTGATCAATTTCCTATGTGTAGTTGTTACACTACGGGGCAAAATATGAGCAATCATACTCTAATCATAATTAAACTAACCCAAAACAATAACAACTATACACAAAATATACCATTTAGATTTAAGAATGGTGGGTGCTGGAAGAAGGATTATAAGGACGTTTTTGAAAAATGCAAAACATTTTCTACAAAGGAACTAATCAATTTCAATTCTCTATGTTCTTGAAAAATGCTAAATTTCATATAAAAGAATGGAATTAAAATAAAATTAAAGAGTATGATAGTATCAATAAAATCAGAGGGAAATGAGAGGCTTTGCAAAACTGTATAGATAATGATCCTTCAAACAAAGAAAACATCTCTAAATTCTTTGAAAACCAAATCACTTTATCAAAAAATCTCCAAACATAAGCAAAGAATTTAAAATCGAAAGCTAAAGTTGATTGGTTAACTAAAGGAGACGGATCAAAATAAAAAAATTTGTGGAAAAATGCTTTGTGGAAGACACATAAATAACATAGTAAATATCTTTAATAATAATGGAGAAGTAATAAATAGTTTTGACAAAATCTCAAAAAATGCTATTGAATATTTTGAAAACTAGTATAACGTGGAAGAAAAAACTGAAGCTAATACATAAATTATATATAAAAAATACTTCAAACTCATGCAAGTGAAATTTTGCTAGCGCCAACAAGTATCAATAAAATTAAAAATATAATTTTCAACTCTGAAGAGAATAAAAGTCCAGGCCATGATGACTTTAATGCCAAGTTTTACAAGCTACATTAGGGTGACATTAAAGAGAAGATCTACAATGTTGTCAATGAATTTTTAAACTCTGGTATATTGATTATAAACACAAATAATACTTTTATAACATAATCCCCGAAAACAAAAACCCAATTATCATAAGTGACCAGACCAATTTCATGTTGCAGTTTTATATACAAAATTATTTCTACCATTTTAAGCAACAAATTAACGCCGTTTTTGCCTTTTTTAATCTCTGAAAATCAAGTGCTTATATACCAAGTAGACTTATTCAAGGAAATTCACTTTTGGCACATAAAATGGTCAGAAATTTTAATTCTTTGAAAGGCAGTCGTTTATGCATGAAAATTGATATACAAAAGGCTTATGATAAAATAGATAGAAAATTCATTATTTCATTGATGAAAGCTTTGGGATTTCCTGAAATATTCTATAATCTCATTTTTAAATTTATCATTACTCCAACATTTTCATGGCAAATTCTATTCATACACTATAAATCACCTAACATACACCATTACTTTTGCTAAAAATGTCTATTATTAAATTACCATTCCTTTTAACTACATTTTTTTTATCTTTTTCGTAAAGCCCATCAAACTAGAACATTAAAGTTAATGATATTTGATCGTATCTATACATTTTAGAGAAAAGTTAATGAATTTTTTATCCTGAAACCTAGATATCAATGAAGACAACTTTCACAGCTATCTGTTTTAATCTGAAAGCACTTATAATTTTTTATGAAATTAAAGATTTTATTGAAATTGAGAGGTTTCTTAAAAGAATTAAAGAAATCGCAATATTAATGTTAAATTTTGGTGATACAAAATCACAAATAGAAGGAAACAAATATGCAAGAAGGAAAGTAATCACGTTTGTTCATTATGGAAATGCATAATTATTGGATTGCATTTGAATGAGATGGCAATGAAATATATGCATGCGCACGTTATGGAATAAAATATATGCAAAAGGATATGCATATTATTTGTTTCTTCATAATCGCATTGCTTAGGGATTATTTTCTTCCATCTTTGGAACGAGTGAATTACTTGCTATGTTTGCGTGATTTGTTACCGTTGTAATTTGCCTCCATTATCTTCTTACCATATTTTGGTAATTTGATTGATGACTCACATGAATTTATATTGGCTATATATTGAGGGTAGACTTCATTGTAAACCCATCCTGGTATTCAGCTAGTGATTTCTAAATAGAGTGTCTTTTTTTTGTTATCCCTAATTGGGGTTTTGGTATGTAAACTCTTATCTTGTAATTCTCTCAAGTGTAATAAAATCTCTCTTCTTTGGGCTGGACGTACACTATCTAGATGATAGTGGAACCAGTATAAATATTATGCGTCTTCCTTTTTTTATAGTTATTTACTATTTATTTGGAGTATAGAATAATTGCTGCTAGATTAAGTGATGTTCAAATTGGCAAATCTAGATCCTGTTTATTGTTTTTCCGCATTTGTGCAATTTTTGCACAATAGATTGGTATCAGAGCTAGGCGATTTGTTCAAATTTGTGCATCAATGGATTCTAGAAAGAGCGGTAGATCTGGTGGTGATTATGCTATTACTCATTTGGATGGAAAAAGGAGATTTTGTGTAATATGGAGTGGAGGAGATTATGTTGAGAGAGAAGAGTGTTCCAGTCTTGGAAATTTGATGATAATGAGTTTACTGTGTTGAAGAGACATCTGGATTTGGGAACTTGTATCTACTTTATGGCTCGATGTTGATGTGAGAGTCTTATGTTGATTTCCATGGAAAATTTGTTGTTTGGCAGATAAGGTATGTGGAAGGAGAGAGTTTTGTCTTGTATACAGAGATTTGGATCAGCCTTGTTATGTTTGTTGGCTTTTTGTTTTCTAGCTCTGTATTTGATTGGTGATTGAGAGGATTTTTTGGCCTTGGTGGCTGTGAGATTATTTTTGGTATCTACCTTCTTTTGATATGTGATATTTGCAACATTTTGTTGGCGGGCGGGGACATAGTCTGAGCTCGTTAGCAAGGTGTGATGGGGGGTGGCCTTACCGGAACCCATTGGGTAAATATTCATTTTTTTTCTGTATCTCGTTAAGAGATTTTGGTTGAAGGTGGAGTTCATTTTTAAGAGTTTTATGTTGAAAAGAGAATTTGACTCGAGGTGGAGTGTTGGAGATATGTGATTTTGCATCAAGGTGGAGTGTTATATTTTGATGATACAAAATCACAAATAGAAGGAAACAAATATGCAAGAAGGAAAGTAATCACGTTTGTTCATTATGGAAATGCATAATTATTGGATTGCATTTGAATGAGATGGCAATGAAATATATGCATGCGCATGTTATGGAATAAAGTATATGCAAAAGGATATGCATATTATTTGTTTCTTCGTAATCGCATTGCTTAGGGATTATTTTCTTCCATCTTTGGAACGAGTGAATTACTTGCTATGTTTGCGTGATTTGTTACCGTTGTAATTTGCCTCCATTATCTTCTTACCATATTTTGGTAATTTGATTGATGACTCACATGAATTTATATTGACTATATATTGAGGGTAGACTTCATTGTAAACCCATCCTGGTATTCAGCTAGTGATCTCCAGATAGAGTGTCTTTTTTTTGTTATCCCTAATTGGGGCTTTGGTATGTAAACTCTTATCTTGTAATCTCTTGTAATTCTATCAAGTGTAATAAAATCTCTCTTCTTTGGACTGGACGTACACTATCTAGATGATAGTGGAACCAGTATAAATATTGTGCATCTTTTTTATTATAGTTATTTACTATTTATTTGGAGTATAGAATAATTGCTGCTAGATTAAGTGATGTTCAAATTGGCAAATCTAGATCCTGTTTATTGGTTTTCCGCATTTGTGCAATTTCTGCACAACAATTAATACCAAAAAATAAAATTTATTTTATTGAATTTTAACTTAATTTAGTGTTAGAAAGTTTTAGTTTTGCGTAAATAAGTTCTATGTTTTAAAGAGAGAAGACAATGAGTATGATAACAAGGGTAATTTTGTAAAGAGACGGTGTATGTAAAGTAATTTTTGATGTATATTAGTTTATTACACTTTACGATGTATGTTAAAAGATTACTAATGTATGAATAGAATTAGTCCATTTTCAATTCTAATACAGGGTAAGCCAGTCAAGGACCACAAGCTTAACTGGTTAATGGTATGACACTCTGTACAGAAGTTCAAGAGGCCATAGGTTTGAACCCCTGAGACATTAAAATAAGTGCTCTACTTGAATAAAGTACCACTCTTACTATAAAAAGATATAGGGCAAACCAGTAGGCTTTACCCATGACAAATGAGGAATAAGACAAGGAGGACCCTTATCCCTTTACTTATTTGATACTTCCATGAATTTTTTTCTCTATTCAAGTAGAAATAGAATTAATTAAGAACATTATTTCTTTAATAAATAGAGTGAAACCAAGCATAACTCATCTTATTTATATAGATGATTTAAGTGTTTACAAAAGCAAACAAAGAGAATGTAGTAACCTTAAAAAAATATTCCTAAGAAAATAAACAAAGATGCTGGTCTTAAAATAAATGAAAGCACGATTAAAGTGTACTTCAAAAAAAAATGTACCAGTAACAATAAGTTTAAGAAATCTTACAAATAAAAGAAAACCTTTACCAGTCAAATATTTGGGACTACCATTATCTGCAAATCAGATAAAAGATTCCGAGTGTGCAAATTTTATAAACAAAATCCAAGAGAAAATAAATTCATTGCCATTAAAGTGGATATCAATTATTGGTAGAGTAGAGTTAATACAAGTTGTAGTATATGCAATGATTTCTTATTGGATGCAAACTCAACAAATACTAGCAACATCAATAAAAAATAGAATAAAAGTGTAGAAACTTTCTTTGGAAATGGCGCCATCACAAAGTAAGTTAATCTAATCTGTGTAGACCAAAAAAAGAGGATGGTGTATGACTGAGGAATTTAAATGATGTTAATACCACCTGTCATGTTAAATTATTTTGGAGATTCTTGAGTAATGAATTTATGTCGGAAAAATGGACATGAATATATTTTAAAAATGACTTTTTCTGGAACATGAACGCAATTGTGCCCACTCAAGTGATGGGAACACATATTGGATTCCATAGAACTTGGAAGAAAGTATTAAGAAGAAAATTTAAAGATGGTAAAAGCACTAGCCTCTGGTTTGATCCATGGCTAGACAATCAATTACTCATAGAAAAAACTGGATATAATAATCTAATTCGGTTTGGAAATGCAAATGCTAAAATTGCAAAAATTATAAATAGTGGTCCATGGTGTACTGAAGCACACTCAATAACCCACTTTTACAAAGAAAACATTAAGAAATTAACTATTAATCAAAACTATGAAAATGATAATTGGGAATGAACATTAAATAAAATTGGCAATTTTTCTTTTAAATAAGTATGAAAATGTATCAGAGGCTAGCAACCAGTAAATGAAGGGCATAAAATCATATGGAATAAATCAAATTATCCAAAATTGGATTATTGCACATATTTTTCCATAAAGGAAAGGTTTCCAACCAAGAACAAAGTGGCAAAATGGCAATTAAAGGAAAGGCTACTAACTAAGGATAAAGTAGCAAAATGGAAAGAAGTTAAAAATAGTAAGTGCCTATTATGTAACTTATTTAATGAAACTAATGACCATCTATTTTTCAATTATATCTACTCAAGTTATTTATGGCCAAAATATAAAGAAAATATGGGAATATATATAATAGCAACAAAACATTCATTAGAAATGAAGTGGAATTTATCAACAGAAGCCGTAAACCTAGATCAACTGAAGTAGATAATGCAAGCATTCTTCTAATAGCAACAACATATCACATATCACATATCACATATGGAAAGAGCGCAATCTCAGGCAGCATAACAAGAAAGCTACTGATGTAAAGCATGGATGGATAATTATTGAAAAAGATAATAACATTATATTATCTAAATCCAAGCAATAATCCAAACGTAATGCATAATTCAAAATCTTATCAAAATTATGGAGCAATGTTTATGAGAGTAAGGATGTCGAAACATATCTGTAGAGTCATAATACAAAAAGTCAACAAGTAGCAGCTTAAACGACTCTTTTTTTCTTAGCACCAAACTACAATGTAACTAGATTTACAACATCATCAAGCAACGTAAAACAAGCTAGGTTTGCAGTTGGAAATCAATTTACATGGAACAATCGCCCAATGCTAGGAACAGATCTAAGCATTGATGGTGCTATACTCAGATCCTCAAGATCAATTAGGGAAAGGAGATGTAATACTTAGCAAAGACATCATCAAATTGAGAAGAAGCGATTGTATTCATACTAGGAAAGAGGAGAGAACAATTGAAAGGTGGTAAAGAGAATAAAAGTAAAAGAGGAGTAGGATAGCAGTTAATAGAGCTGGGGGCTATACCTTAGGGGAAATTATGTAATTTGTTACATATATCCAACTCAATAACTAATCTTGTACATAATAAATGTGTTTGATTTCTGTATTATACTTTGTTATATTGTGAATAATTAATTTAAAGCATATTAAATAGAAAATCCTTCAATATTATCTTATTTGATAGTAATAACAATGTGTTGTATTCATGAGAAATTTATCATATTAAAATAACATATTATTTTAAATATCCCTAGTCAAGACGTGTTGAGAAAGGATATTGATTAATCTGTTGAGACTAGAGTACATAACGCTCTCCGAATGTTGAGCGGTGTATTTCTTATGGCTATTGGGGCACTAAGGGGTTACGTACTGATATTTATTAGATATTATGGAATGACTCGCTTGAGAGTTTTCTATTGGTTAATCTAACTAAGGTCAAATATAGAATCTCGAAGTGATGATATTACACAGTTCTCTCGACTTGAGAATACTGTTGAACTTCAGTATGCATACTCCACTTTAATTATAGTTAACTTGTGGCATGAAGTCCATCGAATGACTATGGTTGGTCTGAATTGAAACATTGGAAGTGAAACACTATTCAATAGAGAATTCGTCTTTTTAGTTATATGACGTTAGTATCACGGTCAATTATAGCCAACTCAAAGTCAAAGTCTCTAGCCAGAGTAGTATGGTTAATAATAATAATTATTATTATTGAATCAAGAACTTTGTGTTTGGACTAATCAAGTTTAATGTGGACATCATTGGAATTTTGACCAAAACCAAATTCCATAAGTCTTAATGTGATATATTTTTGAGGATGATAATTGGTATAAATAATCATTACTACCGAGTATCGGTTATGATAGTAAAATTGGATTTTACCAAAAAGTTGTGTAAGCGATAATTTCGACCATATGTCATAACACTAGCTAAGGTGATGTGTGAACGTTAATATTCTAACTGTTCAATATTAACCATTGACTTAATTTACACCTTTGAGTCAGACAATCATAATGATGGATATTCTAAAAAACCACATGAGTTAATTAATTTATAGTCGTTGTAACTAGTTAAATAAATTAATATTTATGAAATATTAATTATTCAATTTTATTTATTGTTTGATTACCATTAATATTTAATAAAATGTGTAAATTTTACTTAAATAGACTAATTACTAAATGTGTTTGAGAGTTTTTGAAGGCCCATTTTGCCTCTTACATTGCTAGACAAAGGGGGAAAGAAGAAGGGATTCAAATTGGATTTGAAAAGGAAAAGGAATAATTAAAGGAAGACAAAAGATATCTAGCTTTTAATTCTCTTTTATTACCTTAATAAAAGGTTTCCATTCATTAATTTTTTCTCTCCCTCTCTACCAAGATTCTACCAAAATTCCATGTTCACAATGGAAAAAATTCCCAAAAAAATTCAAATAAAATAAAAACATATTCAAGGTGGTGTTTGCCTCTAGATCCTTGCAAAATCCAAAGCTTGATTCAATCAAATTTAGGTGTTAATTCTTCATTCATGGTGTGTTTTTTGGCTTTATCTTATGTTTGGTTATACGACACATGATGTCAATATAGTTTAGATCCTCATATGCTACATCTCTTTTGGTTATATGTTCATCTTGTATGTATAGTTTAGATCCCAAACATTGTACAACGAATTTATATATGTTTGAGTTGTCCGATCTAATTTTGTTATTTATTTGGATATTAATGATCAAAAACCAATTTGATTTGAAATCGATTTTAGTTAATTGATGTAGTTTTGCAACTACTTATATACACAAACATAAGTAAGCTAGATGTGTTTGTTACTTGAAATCATTTTGAAAAATGAATCAAAGTTTTGTATGTCTTTTATTTTTGCACGTAAATTCATTTGGTTATTGTTCACATATTTTTAAAAGTTGTTTCAATTCAAAATTCATAAGTGGACTTTTATGCAAAATCAAAAACCTATTTTGAATCCTTCACAAGTTAAAGCTAGCTTTTTATTTGCTTACTTTAAGTTTTAAAACATATAAAACTATAAATTTTGTATTAAACTTATGTTGATTTAAATTTAAAACATTGTTTTCAATTATTTACACATGTATATGTATATATGTATACATATATGTATATTATTTCAATTTAAATTTTATAAAAGGATCTTGTGTGTGAAATCATAAATTTAATTTTGAATCCTTCCTAAGTTAAAAGTAGAATTAAAATTGTTAGTTCTAGAATTCAAAACACATAAAATAGACAAAATTAGTTTTAGCATATATACATACATATGTTTGTGCATGTGTATGTATATATGTAATTATTATCATATACGTATATACAACGGTTATTTTATATAATTAAAACATATGAACAATAAAGACATATATAAAATGACAAATGTATATGTTGCAGTGTAAGTCCCGGCACCTATAAACATATTCATTAAATATATATACTGTTTATATGTTGCACTTGCACTATATAAATATATGTGCGTATTTGATACGTTTATTATAATATATTTAAACCAAATTAAAACTACTTTTTAAAAAATAAAATAAAATAAGATTCTGTTTAAAACTATGTTAGATTGGATTTAATAAGACATTTAAAATTCATAAGCATAATAGAACCAAAAATCGGAATTATTTTTAAAATCTTACTATTTCACCCTCTTTCGACTGGCCCAGTTCCTTCCAGGGTATTAGAGTTCAATGGTCTATGCAGTCTTGATTAGCAATGTTGGGGCTAACCGATTAAATCCTACTTATTTCGTTGGATGTTAAGACGGGTTGTGTCTAAGGTTGGATTTGAATAATAAGTACTTTTCCCTACGTGGCTACTAGCTTGGCTTGAAGGATGAAGTAAGCCAAAAGGCCATCTTAATCCAAAGGGCTGAATTGATTTTGGACCTTGCGCTAATTTCCAAAATATGTTTGAAAATTTAAAAGATACTTTGAATTTAAAAGTTAAATTTGAAATATGAAATAAATTTATAAATGTTAAAAATATTTTTCAAAAATTGTTATGAAAATTTATAAATTTATTTTGAATTTTTTATCTTAATTATTTAAATTATTGGATTGATTAAATGACTAAATAATTAAATGTTATTTAATTAAATCAAAACATCTATAATGTTATATGTGTATTTATCTTAAAATGTTTAAGGTAAATAACAATAAATTTTTTGAACTTAATAAATTTTATATTAATTAACAATTGTTTTATTAATTTAAAATTAATTAAATGTTAATTAATAAAGTAATATGTACATACGCAGTGATATATGTATATACATAAAACCATAAGTGTTATAGTTGATATTCATTTTAAACTGTTTAAGATGAATAAAATGAAAATTTTGAATTTTAAAAATAATTTAATTAATTTTTTTAATTTATTTACTAAATTAAATAAATAAGATTCAATTAATATACATATGAATGTTTATATAAGTTTATTAAACTACAAATAGCTATAAATAAATTAAAGTTGTATAATTAATGTATAATGTTAGTGGAACAATAAGAAACCCAACTTAGGTTTAATGAAGGAATACAGGCGTATATGTGTATCGTGATTTCAGATGTGTTTGAATTTTGAACCATGAGGGTACTTCATAATAAATATATTGTTCCATAAATCGATATCACTCAAAATATATATTAGAGATTATGAATCTATAATATAGGTTGTCCTATTCCATTTACATGTTAACAGATTATCTGCATACTCTTTAGTTGAGTTTTTTCAAGCTAGAGGTGTTATGTGCAGTTTAATATATTGGCTAGACGAGGTAAGATACAAGCACGGTCCATGCAAGAGCCAATTGTATAGCCACTAAAACATTCATGCATCAGTTGCTTATGTGTTTATTTGTACGAGACTATGTATTGTTTTTTATGAGTTTTGAACTCTTAAGCAATACAAGAATATGGATATTTAATCCATGTTTGATCGCATGTAAATGTTATATATGGATAGTCACGATTGTAATGTACGAAACTTCAACGAAATTAGTTCATTCGAAATAAACAAGTAAACATAATGTGAGATCCTGTATTCAATATGACCGATTACAACAAGGAACTTTCTGTGTTAGATGTAATACTATACCAAGGGCTACAAGATGTACCTAGGAATTTGATCACCGAAATTTTAGCTCGATCAGTTTACATATTCTGCAACTTATTTGATATCCTTAAAGGTTAAGGATGACCAAATGCAGTTTTTTTAAAGAGTTCGATATAACCTTATAGCAAGAGTTTCCTTTTGAATAGTTCAATCATTTGGAAAGGAAAGCGAATGTTCGAGAGTGGATGTAACTTAAGGCTCAGTTCGGATGAAGAGTATGAATGGTCAATTCTGCTCCATGAGAGATCGAAAACGAGAATTGTGTAAGATACTGAAAGATACCTAATATGGAAAGAAAAATATGATTTCTATTCCAAATGTATTTTTATATAGAAAATTGTTCTGTAAAAGTTATTCTTTATGTTTAAGATGATTGATTTGAAACTCATGACTATAAACTATTTACAATGAATGAAATAAAATTCATAATAAGTGTTGAATGGAAGTTCATATTTCGTATGCTATTACAGAAATAGTGGGAGCATACCATATAACACTTCTTAATGGATGTATCAAGTTACGAAAAAAAAATTCATAAATATACCAAATATTATTTATGAAATAATAACTATTTTTCGTATTGATTGAAAATAAATATGGTTTTATTCTAATATGAATATTATGAAAATTCATTTTTAAATAAACCTATAATAATGGTGTTTATAACATAAGTGATGCATTGGACTTACTAAACCTGTGCTTGTTGAGAATGCAATAAAAAATGAAGAATGTAATAGGGATGGAGTGATGCATATGCATGTTGATGATGCTTCAAATGGGGTGACACCTTGTTTGAATAGGAATGGTGCAAGTGGACTTAAAGTATGTTTGGATAAGGCACTGGTTGAACGTGCTGGCCTGTCAAATAAAGTACAAAGGATACTGATTTTGGGTGCATTTATGAGTTTGGATGGTCATGGCTGGAAAGCTCAAATCAGGGCTATATTCTGAGATTACGATTCTTGATTTAATGAGCTCTGTAACGACCTGGGGTTTTGCACCAGTTAATTATCGTCATTAGACGATTAAATTTGCTAGCTATTTGCTATTGGGAGTTTTTAATCGGGTTGAGATTCTTTTAAAAATTTGAAATAAAATTTGTTAAGGGTTATGTGGGCTTTAAATAAAATCTTGGCCCACGTTTTTTTTCTTGGTGCTGTGTTGTTATCAAAGGCAGATACCCATTTCCTCCTCCTCCATTCATTTCTCTTCGCAAGCCCAAAACAAAACAAACGAAAACAAAATGGCTGCTAGGGTTCGATTTCGAATATTTCCCGAAGCCTTGTCAGGCACCGTGCAAAGGCGAGCTGAGTGGGGGGGGGGGGAAGGGAATTGCGGCTGATGGATTTATGCTATTCGAGATAAGGTGAGTGATTTTCACTCACACCCTCTAATTCAATCTTAAGTATTTCGTGCATGATTTAGATGATTTCGGGTGTGTAGCTTTCTATAGGCTTGGATGAATTTTAGTGATTTTGTGAATTGGGGTTTCGCCTATTTTCATATTACAATCGAACCCCTTGAATCCTTGTGTACAAAAATTCTTGCTGCCATGTTGGTTTTTCAAACTGGGTTTGTTTTCATGAGTTTTGTGTTATGATTTCCTAACATTGATGTTCTGCACTTCGTTTCTCTACTGGACTGTGTTCCACTTTAAAATGGGTTTTTGCTTCATGCAATAAAATGAGTTCAAGCAAGTATTTTATAAAAAGTCTGGTGAAAAGATATTTTGAAGCATGAAAAATATATTTGGTTATCTACATTTATGTGACCTCTTTAAACATTGGTATTTGGTGATGGGTCAAACACCCTGTATCACCATATGTTGCACACTCTTGTTTGGTTCATGTACACAATTATATGTCCATGTTCTTGCTGTCTTGTTGATGTTTGATGCATCATATCTTGGCCTTTGTGCATGCGTGTGATCTGACCTTGTTTGTGGTCTTTTCCACTTGCTCACGTATATAGACTTCGAGTGTGCACTACTCTTTTAATTCGAGCATAAATGTATGTTGGCCATCCCATTTATTCGTGCTGCCCATTCGAAAGTTGTTGGCCATTTAATTCATTCATTTGCGGTGCCATAAATGTATATGTGTGAAACTATGTTGGCTATCCCATTTATTCGTGCTGCCCATTCGAAAGTGTTGGCCATTTTCAATTCACTGTGCCATATATTTATAAATGTGTGCATGCATTCAAGGCCAGTTGCCTTGCAGTTCCATTCAAAAGTTTTTGGCCATCTATATCATTGCTATGCCATATTTATACCTATGGTTAAGTACATTTAAGTTGACCACTCATTCCTTTCGGCTGTGCATATATATTGGTAATTGTGAATATTTTAGTAGGCTAGTTTGTTATGCTACCTGCTACTGCTGCAGTTTTGCATTCTCTGTTACCCATTTCGAAACTAGATTGTCATGCACTTTTATATGTTGCTGCTTTAATTTATAAAGTAATAATTGTACACACATATATATAGTTGGTATATATATACACACACATATTTATATGTATATTTATATAGCTATGTATGCGTGTGTTTTGATTTGAATTATTAATTGATTGTGTACACACACACATATATATATATATAGTTGGTATATATATACATATTTATATGTATATGTATATAGCTATGTATGCGTGTGTTTTGATTCGAATTATTAATTGATTGTGTACACACATATATATAGTTGGTATATATATATACATATTTATATGTATATGTATATAGCTATGTATGCGTGTGTTTTGATTCGAATTATTAATTGATTGTGTACACGCATATATATAGTTGGTATATATATATATATACATATTTATATGTATATGTATATAGCTATGTATGCATGTGGCGTTGATTGCCGCAACGCGCTTGCTGAACTATACGCACTTAGTTGTGTGATTGAGTTTAGTTTAAATATCTGGAGTTGTGATGACGTCATATGCTGCAGTGGCGAGGCAGTGCACGTGAGCGTGTACTGCAGCCAATCAGAATTGATGTTTTATTTGATAATTTAAATTGCTTGAATTGTTTCGTGTGGCCAATTCAATATATTTTGAAATTGTATTTTGATTTGGTTTAATTTGATTATTTTGTTGTTATCTAATTATCTATTAGATAATTAGATTATGTTGTTTCTAATTATTTATTTAATAATTAGATTTTGTTGTTTTCTAATTATCTTCATTGATAATTCTTCTAATTATCTTGTCGATAATTAGATATCGTTGATTCGGCCATTTTATGTTTTCTAATTATCCTAGTGATAATTAGATATTGTTATTTATGCCGTTTGTTGTTTTCTAATTATTTATTTAATAATTAGATTTTGCTGTTAATTGCTGTTTATGTAACTCTGTTGTTTTCTAATTATCTTCATCGATAATTCTTCTATTTATCTTTGTTGATAATCGGATTTTGTTAAATTCACTATTTATGCTATTCCGCTGTTTTCTAATTATCTTCATTGATAATTCTTCTATTTATCTTTCTTGATGATTTAGCTTTGCTGATTCGCTGTTTAATGCTGTTACGTGTTATATTTACTGTTATCCGATTTTCTTATTAGAGGATTGGATATGCGGGATTTATTGTGATTGTCGTCTATTTGTTATTTTAATTATTATTACTTCCGTGCATTAATTACTGAGTTTGAATTAGACTGATCCGCGTATTATTTTCTTTTGAATTAATACTCGGGTCAGACTGAGTTATTACAGGCTGTTGATATCTCGCTTTGAGATGCTGCTTGAGCTATGAAGTCTCTTCATATCTTTTGGAGTAGTCAGTGTTATTTTATAGGATGATATGTATTCATGTATATTATTTATAATAATGTACTTGTATATGTAACTTCCAGTATCGACAGTTGTAGTTGTATCACATGTAATGTAACTGACTTCAGTTATATATGAGATTTTATATTATCTGTGTTCTGTGTTTAGCTTATCTGTGTTATTATTATATATGTTGTCCTGAACTATTATGAACCATCGTAGTTCGTTTTGTACTGGAATTGAATATGTCGATGGAGTAAATAAACAAAGAGATAAAAATATATATACCACCTATCGAGATAACCAATACTAGCGTAAGGCCTAAATATGGATGGCCGCTCCTATCCAACCTTATTCTTCGTAATAGCAGACAGTATTTCCTTTTAATACTCTTTGTTATTGTGAGCATAGAGGTGGGGTGTTACAAGCTCGGTGTCCTCAGAGGATGCAATAGGGGTCGCAAAACATTCATTGAGGAAAAGAGCTGCTCATCGCAGCGGCGTGGTGAGGAGTGCAAGATTACATGGGATTCCACCGTCTGCTACTACTAAAGCATCAGTCTCTAGCACAGGTTCGGTTAACGTTTTAGGTAGCACTTATTGTCCTGTCATTTTAAACGAACCATCTAGTTCATCTATATTTGATCTAGCAAGGAAGACCGACATTGTTTTTGATTTAGATTTGTTTGATATTGAATTTATTAATAAAAAGGAACTAGAGAGGGCTAGAACACTTTGGTCATGAGACTCATTAATTGGATGTTAGGGGTTTGCACGACCCAAACAAACGTAATAAAGTTAAATCTTTACTAAAAGAAAATTACATTAACATAGCTCTACCGCAAGAAACTAAAATAGAGTGTCTTGATCACCATCCTTATAAAAGTTTAGGGGGATTTTAGCTTAGCAACTAGGCTTTCCTTCTAGCTTGAGGTAGCTCGGGTGGTTTAATGATGGGTTGGAAACACAACTCTTTTAAACTTATGCAAATTGTCACAAATGTTCACTCGATACATCTTATTTTCTCGGATTTAAGTGAGGAATTAATTTTAAACATCTCCAATGTTTACGAGCCCCATAATAAGGCCAATAGAAGGGCTTTATGGAGAGAATGCCTAGAATTCAGATCCTAACCGTGGATTCATGGATTATAGGTGGCGACTTTAATATGACTAGGCATATAGGTGAGCGATTACCTAGAGAAGTTGACATCTCTGATATGGATGAGTTTGATTTGTTTATTACCAATGGTAATTTGATTGAATTACCACTCAGTCATAGGCAATTCACTTGGTTATACACAAGAGAAACTTCTTCGATGGTGCTCCTAGATTGTATTTTCATCACCGAGGAAACAGACGACAAATTCCCGATGCTGCGTGTTATAGGACTTCCTTTTCTATATTCAGATCATTCTTCCATTATCCTTCTTTGTGAGAACCTCTCCCTTTTACATAGTACTTGTAGATTTGAAAAAAGCGGCTTTTAAAGAACAATGTTTCTAATTTAATCACAAACAAATGGATTTCTATGAGTTGTGACATCAATAAATATTTTAGAAATATTGCAAAAGTTTTCATAAGAAAACTTAGGGACCTAATAATATTTCTTAAAAAATGGAATAAGGATGTCTTTGGCAACATTAAAAAGGAAAAAGAAAAATTACTTTCCGAAATATTAAAATTAAATAAAGCGGAAGAAACAAAAAGCTTAAACTTATCTGAACATGACGTACCTTCAAACCTTAAAGAAGAACAGGACAAAATCATTGAGCATAAGGCAATAATGTGGAAGCAGAGGTCTAGAATGCAATGGATGGACGAGGGGGACAAAAATACTAAGTTTTTCCATAGGATAGCAAATGGTCGTAAGCGTCGAAACACTATCAGTTCAATAATCATTAATGATACACAAGTCTCAGACCAAATTGAACTTAACAACGATTTTACTAATTACTACAAGGACATATTTGGAACTAACAAAGGTTACAGAATCAAAGCGAATTGGTCTAATTTAAACCCTACAAACACCAAGATATCATTAAATGATTTGGATAGTCCATTCTCGAAAGAGGAGATATTAAGGGCGATTAATGACATGCCAAGTGATAAGTCGCTAGGACCGGATTGATTTCCCATACTGCTTTACAAGAAATTTTGGCACGTTTTAAATTTTGACTTAATTAAAATGTTTGATGAGATTTACAATGACAACTTACAAATAGGTAGATTTAACTCTGCTAACGTTATCCTACTCCACAAGAAAGTGTGAACGATAGAGCTCAAATTTTAAACCTATTTCATTAATTAATTGTTCCCTTAAAATTATTCCAAAGGTATCAGCGAACATGTTAGGTACTAAAATGAATAACCTTATCGACTCAATCCGCTTGTATTAAGGGTAGAAATATCATGGATCGAGTCACCGTTGTTCAAGGATTTATTAATTACTATTGTAAGCACAATGCCATGTGTGCCATATTAAAACTTGACTTCGCCAAAGCCTTTGACTCAATTGGCTGGTTTTTTCTTAAAGACTTGCTATTAGCTAGAGATTTCAGTACTAGATGGGTAGGTTGGATTATGACCTTACTCAAAACAGGATACTCAAGTATAATGGTCAATGGTATTCAGGGAAATAAAATCCAATTAATGTGCGATCTTTGATAAGGAGATCCGTTGTTGCACTTTCTTTACAATTTGGCTGTGGATGTTTTTACTAGGATCATTAAGCTTTCAATTACTAATGGGGTTCTTGAAACCATAGGAAATGAAATTACTAATGATGGACTTTTAGTTCTTTAATTCATGGATGATACCAAGCTCTTTACTTCTCATTTACCACACAAAATCACAGCTCTTAAATTTATTTTATATAGCTGTAAAATGCTTTTAGGCCTTAGAATTAACTTTGACAAGAGTGCAATTCTTATTCTGAACAATACACATAAGGTCGAAAATCTTGTTGCTGACACCCTCAAATGTAAAACCATGAAATTCCCAATGGAATACTTAGGATTTTTGATTAAACCAACCAAATTAAAAAAAAAAGAAGTTAGTGATTATTGATAATATTAATAGAAAATTGTCCAATTGGAATTATAGATTTCTTTCTAGAGTTGGCAGAATCATCCCAATTAACTCAATCCTATCATCTCTTCCGATATGATAAGGTTAGAAGAAGAAATTTACAAAATGGGTAATTGAAAAAATAGATAAGATTAGAAGAAAATTACTTTGGAATGGTGACCATTCCTGCTGAGCATTAACTGTCCCGTTAATTGGGAAACTATATGCAAATCTAAAAAGGAAGGGGGCCCAAGATTCATAAACTTTCATAATCTTAATGTCTCTCTGTTAGGAAAATGGCTTCGAAAATTTAACAATAATAATGAAAACCTTATGTGGAAAGAAATGATCTCAAGTCAATTTTATGATGGCACATACAACCTTCATCGTATATCCCCAAACTCCAACAACATGTCTTCCTTTTGGAAATCCATTCTAAAACTTTCTAATATTTTTTAACCTGGGGATTAATAATATAGTTCATTCCGGTAACAACACGACCTTCTGGCAGATAGTTAGATTTTCCCTATTATGTTGAGAGAGGAATTCAAAGAGCTTTTTGATATTTGTAACTTAAAAAATGCATCAATCTCCAAGATGTATATGCCAAATAATAGCATTCTATGTAACTTTAGTTTCAATTGTCCCCTTGTAGGTAATACCATAACTCAATTTGTAACCCTTTGTTTTAAGCTTGATTTATATTCCATAGACGGTGAGAGTAACATCAAAAATTGGGGTTGGGAAACTAACAAAATTTTGTCTTCAACCTCAGTTTACAAAGTTTTGAATTTCTCAAGAACTAAACCAAAAATGTTTAAAATTAATTTGGGACGCTAGTGCTCCACCTAAAGCAAAATTACACATATGGCTAATTCTTCATAAGAAACTAAATACAATTGAATTTTTAAAGAAAAAACATTTGGTTATAGACAAAAATGTGATTTCTATAACTCAAACTTAGAAAGCATAACACATTTATATTATGATTGTCGACTTAATTCATTGCTTGTAAGTACGCTTCTTATCTTCGACTTTAACATGGTAAACACTTATTTTGACTACTAGAATGTCTTAACAAGTCAAGTCAATCTACTAAATGGCATATAAACACTTCTCGATACCATTTTCATAAACACTTTTTGGTATCTTTGGTTTGAAAGGAACAAAAGAATGTTTAACAACACTAATGTTAATGAGATATTTCAATCTCACAACACCTTAAATGATCACGAAAGTAATTATGATGTTCTTCCGTGAGTTAGTATCAACAAACTTATGTGATATTAAATTTGCCTTTAGGTGGTAATTATATTGTTGGGATCTTACACAATCAAGTAGTTGTACTTTAACTATTTGTTAAAATGTCAAATCAAATTGATATCTAATTCAGGTAACAAAGAATCTAACACTGAAATCTAGGTAAGTAAAAATGCAGAAAAAGGTAATGACACATAGAATTGCACATGGTTCAGATGTTAAAGAATCCTACGTCCACGGAGAAATATCACTTTCTTCCATTATATTCCTTGTACAAGCACTAATGGCAGAGAGTACAATTTTTTTAATTATTTAATCTTTATAGAATCTCGAATTGGGAAAAGATCTCCTTCTCGCTAGCTTGTTTTTTATTTATAGTACAAAGATGCACGTGGATTACCACAATCCCTCTTCCACTGCTCTAGCTTCCGCCTTTGGATTATGCTATGTGTCATCCATCTGTATCGTTCATTTGATGTGTACGAATTGCTGATGCGTCTTTGGCAGGAAACCATGATTTGAGTAGTTGAATTCTGGGCTTTAGCAGGGAATTTTAAATTAAAGTGGGAATTCTTGAAATTGAGGTTGGTGACTCTAAATTTGGACATGCTCTGCCTTTTAGCTCTTGAGGGGTGAATGGTCCATGCACCGTCTCCTTGCGTGAATAAGAGTGTGACTAGTTATTTCCCTTTTTTATTTGAGGTGAACTACGCTACCTTTATCATTTTTGCCATAAGGGTGTTGAAGGTTGTGCCTTTGTTCTACCTTGTGTGTTTTTGATACTCACGAGGATGAATTGTGCTATTTAGTGTGTCACATTTTCATGGTACTAACCTGGGGATGGAGATATTTGGAGTTAAGCTGCATTACTTGGTAAGAGAGGTCAAGTCATCATTTGCGGAGGTAGTCACCTTTTACAATTCTATGCTGGACTGCTCTTGGTGTTGGACTACGTAGGTTATTGATTTGGGAAGCCTATGCGGGGGTAGTCGCCTTTTGCAATTCTATGTGGGGGTAAGAGAGGTCAAGTTGTTATACGGAGAAAGAATCCCCCTCCCCATTGGGAAATGGGATTATCATCGGTTCCCCCCTAGTTAGTACTCCTCAAGGATTTAATGTTTCCTTCAACTCTACTATCCCTATATCTGTGGGTTCACTTAAAAAGGCTCAAACTGCCGTTTTCGAACTTTAAGAATCAAATGTACAAAATTTGTGTTGTTAATGTAATTTGACTTTCTTCATGCTTGTAAATCTTGTTGCTATTAATAAAATAAGCACGCTTCATCGCGTACTGATTTCAATTTCCTTTATTTATTTTTAATTTGAAAGTCAATTGACGCTTGTGTCCAGAAATTTGGATTTCCTTTCCCGACTAGACAATATTAAAATCAAACCGTTGTTGGACATCGAGAAGAAACGTTCTTCTAAAGATTCTTCGGTCATGCCACTTCCGGATAACTTAGAAGAAAATAAATAGTACAATAAGTATTACGAATTGAGGTCAATATTAAGCGATACGAAAGAGATGACCTCAAGCGTAGAGGATAAAATTAGCGGAGGTGAATCCAGCCTTCCCACTCCTATGAGAACGACTAGATCCTAATCTTCAGCGAGCAAGAAGAAATTACCATCCTAGGAAAAATCGCCTCCGAGTGTGGATAATGGTGAAATTTCCAGGTGGTCTCAGGCATATAAATATGAGTGTACCTAGTTTCTGAAAGGAAAATGGGATGAAAAGTTTCGGAACATCTCAATAAATATCAAAGCCAAGCTGAGGAGCTGGGACGTGCGAAGCATGTTCTTGAACAAAAGGGTAAGACTCTCAAAGGAGCCAATAAGACGCTGATCATGCATTAAAAATCCAAATTAGCTCCACTAATGATTCGTGCATCATCTGAAAGAAAGAGAAGAAACTTAAAGAACTACTAGATGTAGCAATTCATCATATTACCGAACCTTCTTTGGATCGTCGATGCTTTGAGGAAAAAGTGGAAGATCTTGAGTCTCAACTAAAATTAACCGAGGTGACGTCGCTTGGGAATTCTCGATTGGATTCCCTCATAGATTATTTGCTTGAAATAATAGGTGCCTTTGGCTTAAAGACCGATGTAGACGTTATCAACACTTCTTTTTATATAGGTGCTCTGACCATCTTAAAAAAATTATAGGCCCCCCTTTTCTGATTAGAGATGCCCCTGCCTCAAGTGAAAATCATCCTTGTCTTCTCGAGGTTAAGGGGAAATTGAAAGAAAAAGTATACCGACATTATCCGCTCCCTCAACTTCCTCCTTAGGAAGATTTGGATGATTTTCCTTGATATTTGTAATTTTATTTTGTAAATTTAGTAAATAACTTTGTACAAGAATAGTTGATATATCGAATAGACCTTGTATTTCTCTTTCTTATTCTTTGTCTTGTACCTGAACTCATTGAGTTGTTTTAGATTTGTTACTCACTTTAGTACTTTGATCTAATTCCATATGATCTGTAGTCATAGATATGCTTGTCCTTTATTTCTTTGCAAAATACTTTAGACAGGCCTTCCCAGTTCCCAACTTTTACGAGACTCCCTCCTTTTCTTTTGGAAAAGCATAGAGTAAATAATAATGACTTCCATAATTTTGGGAAATTATTTCTCTCCCAAATTGTTCATTTTGTTTTTTAAATGCTAAAGAATATTTGTGAAAAAGTTTTCTCATTGATCTTTGGAATTGTTTGAAAGCATAGTTTTTGAAATTCATGTTTTAGAATAATTATCAGCAAAAATTTAGACAAGTCGGATTAATTTGCTTTCTCATATTTCTTTTATAGGCAAATCATTGTTGTTTTAAATATCATTATCCTGGCTATTTTTTGGAGTAAATGTGTATTCGATGACTTTTCTTTGTCACATGAGATAATATAAGCATAAATAGTCACTAGTCAGTTTGATAAAAGACTAGAAATTCATTTGGCAAGAAGACCATAGACTTAATTGATAAGAGGACGAGAAATCCATTTGACAATAGGACAAAAATTCCATATGGTAGGAAAACTAGAAATCCATTTGATATTTAGACTAAAATTCGGTCTGGTAAGAAGATCAAAAATTCATCTGATCATAAGACCATTATTCCATCTGGTAAGAGGATTGGAAATCTAACCGTTAATGGAGATTCTCGTTATTCGATAATTTGAATCTAATCTAGAAATTAAGGATTGAGAGCTAATTTAATATTTCGAAGAATGAAGCCATGGGCCCAAGTAATAAATTAGAATTTCTTAGATTTCCATATCTAACATTACAATCCTCGATTCTTGATAATAGATAGCTTTTGACCTTCCTTTGAAGGTTTTTTCAACTTTGCCTTGGTGTAAGACTAATCGTGTCCGACTACTCTTCCTCTAGAAGATTACTTTGTCCCATCTCTAAGATGGATTTATACAATGCTTGATTGGTTTCTTCTACCCCTTATTACCTTTTAGATGATGATTTAGGCTTTGATTGAGACCCTTATTACCTTATATGTAATGATTTAGGTTGATCGCTGCATTTGGTTAGCCATCCTAGGCAGAACCATAGTCTGACCCATCCTTCATTTCGGAGGCACTCCGGTCAGGGCTTATAGGTGGAACCGAATACCGATTCCGAGCTTTGGCGAGACCATCATACATGAGATCAAAGGCTTACTCCGTCCTCCTTCTAGGAAGAGCTGCGGCTAGGCCACGTAGGCGGGACCGACGGCTTGCGGTATTTGGCCAGGCTTTATAGGCGGGACTAGAGGCTTACTCTGACCTTCCTGTAGGGGCTGCTCCGACGAGGCCATATAGGCAAGACAAAAGGCTTATGCTCTGATCAGGCCACATAGGCAGGACCGAAGGCTTGTAGTGCTCTGGCCAGGCCTTATAGGCGGAAGCTTAGTCTGACCTAACTCTAAGAGGTGCTTTGACCAGGCCTATATGGCACGATCAAATGCTTTTCCTTTATTTTATGAATCCTTTCCATCAAGCATTCCACTATATTATGTTCTTGCTTTAATTTTGCTTATAAATTATTGGAGCTCCCCGTTTTCTAAGAAATTCTCGATCATTCCCTTTAAGGCTCGACACTAATTAGTATCATGTCCATTCGTTCGGTGATATTGGCAATAAGCACCTCCTAGATTTATTTTATTTCCTTGTCGCTTCTTCTTCGACGACCAATAATTCAACCTTTCTTTAGTTAGGAGATAAATGTTTTCATATGAGGTGGTAAAGGAACCAGCTCTAGCATATCAAAAATTCTCAGTGTGTTGTGTCTTTGGGTCCCCATTTGGCTCTTTTGGAACATTGAATAGGCTCAATAGCTCTATTGGCATGTTTTCTCTTTGAGGAATTTTGAGTTCGTATTGGCATGGGAGAGTGATTGATTATTCCTTCCATTTTGGGCAAACTTATCGAAATCCTTTATGATTTTACTTTCAAAGATAGTTCCTTTAGCTAGAGCTATATAGTTTTTCTCATTTTCGAGAACGAGTCATTCCTTTTCTTAGAATATGATAATAAGCAAAGATCGTGGTAGACCCCATATGGAATGGATTTATACTCCAATAATCTAGGTCATAAGGAATTATTCATTTCTTTTCAGCTAAAGTTATCAGTACCAATTCTCTCAACACTTGTTCCTCGTGGAATTGAAGACTATAGGTCGCTTGATAAGCTGATTTGGGAAAGTAAGGCTCAGAGGATTCTTATTCGGAGGTAATCATTATGCAATTTGATAGGTTATCCAGTATATAGAATGTATTCAAAAGGAATATGCTGGATATGGAGAGTCCTTAAAGTCCTCTATAGAGATATGTAGAAAATTAAAAGTCCTTAAAGTGCTCTATGTGGATATGTATGAAATAGAAAGTCCATAAAGTCCTCTATAGGGATATGTGGGGAATCGGAGGTTCGATCCCTCCTTTTAGCGCCAAAATATTAATAAATTTCTTCACTAACCAAATATGCAAGGTCGACTGAGATTGGTTTGGATAAGGGCTTAAGTAGCCTAATGCAAGATTAGGAAAATATGCAAGTCCAGTTCGAGTCCCAATGAAGTCATATGTATGTTCGTAAGTCAATAATAGTCAAATATAGCCATTCAAAAGAAGTATGTTATGTAAAAAGTTTATTTCCCAAGTCCTTAAGTGTATTAGTTCTCAAATTACAATCGGCTCTAAAATCCTCAAATCAGTTTATGGTTTACAATTTTAAACTTGAGAAATGAGAAAGAAAGAATCACCCCTGTTTGAATGGCCAAGGGGGTCTATTTATAGTGATAGCAGTAGGCGGAATGGCTATCTTGTGTCCTCCTAACTTACATATTCATTATCCTCTTCTTATCATTAATACTCGACACCTTCTTTGTACTGTTAATGATCTTCATCCCGCATCAAGATATTCACTCGACATTCTTCATGATGGTAGATAATCAACATCCTTTGCTAATGTTGAGACTCATTGTTCTCGTTAAATCTCGATATCACTTGTTGCTTTACAATAGCTAATGTTGTAAAGGCTCGATAACGATTGATACATCATTAGCTTGTTGTTTATAGAGACTCGATATCCTCCATTTGTGGTTAGATGTTCATCATCCTTTAATGGTGCGATATTCTTCTTTTGCTACATTCTTTACAAAGGTTCGACATCTCTAGAACCGTGTGGCTCATTATTTCATGAATCTTGTACCTCGACGTCTTTTCTGCCATTATAGAAGCTCGATAACTGTTATGGTTGTTTAGGCTAGACATCCCCTCTTTTCTTTATTTAAGCTCAACAACTCTTATATTTGTTCGACACTTAGAGCTCAACATCTTTAGAGGTTCGACGTTTTTTATATCTATTAAATACTTGAACACTCAACACCCTTCACCTTGTAAATACTCGGTATCCTTTACCTTGTAAATATTCAACATCCTTCACCTTGCAAGTATTCGACATCCTTCACCTCATTGATTCTCGATATCCTTCATATTGTCAATACTCGACACCCTACACTGGCTTGGAATCTTTTGTTTTCTTCACGTTCGACATCCTATATTGTCTTCAAACTTGAAATTCTTTTTCTTTAGAAGCTCGATCTGAATATCTGTAGTAACACATACAATATAAACCCTTTGTAAAATTCAAAGATAAATATCTCTTTCTTAAACTTTAATTTTTCAGGAGGAAGAGTGTGCGAGGAAAGTGGAATGGCCTCAATCCTGGAAAGGTTCCAACATTCCCTAGGATGAGGATTGGACCTATGATCATTCAAATATCTGTTATGAAAAAGCCTAAGTAACACCCTACTCTGTTTCCCTGGAAAAGAAAAATAAGTAAAAAGGTTCCTAGAATGAACTTTATAAAGGAACTCTACTAAATTTTCTCTATCTTCATTAAGAATCCAAAAGAGTGTAGTCTGCTCCACATTCTCTTTTATATCTCTTCCCCGATGAAGGCGATATCTTTTCAAGAGCTGAACTGCCCATTTTTCTTTAAAATCTTTTAATCGATTGACATAAATGAGAAGAAACCTATACTTGTCAGGTAAACTATTATTCTCTTCAATTAGCTTCTTAGTTTCTTCATTTAATTGCAGCACCCCCTTCTCAAAATGATATTTGTTTCTTTCCCTTAACTAAATTAAGTGAACTTATTAACTAAAGCTAACAACTAATTACAGGCATTTAAGAAATGATAAATTTCATACTGCACTGTGGGAGCTTGAGAAATTGGAAGTTGAGTTTTTTCTTTTACTTGATGGATGGGAGGAGGGGCATATTTTGATGGGATATCTTCCTGAGTAATGTTCTGAGATCCAGGAGGATTAGGAAAGCTTGTATCATGGGCAAATGGACCTAGGTCATGACCACCCAATCCGCTACCACCATTTCCTGGTCCTTCGGGATCCATATTACCATCAACCCCATCCTCATCCTCATCATCATCATCATTTTCATCTTCCTCGCCATCCTCCCCTTCGTCATTATTTTCATCTTCGTCAAGCAGAGAATCATTAAAAGATAATAGCTCATGAGATTAATAGGCTCCTCTTCTGTGAATTCATCTCGAAGTGACCCAGGAACTCTTCCTAGCTTGAGGTCAAACTTCCTTTTAAATTTCTCGTTTAAATTCGAGAATAAAGGAAAGTATAACTCTGAACACTTCCCTATGTTATCAAAATATGCAATAAAGAGGGCGTCCTCGTAGCATCGTTCCCTAATTTTGGGGAGGAATTGATTGATAAAGTAGGAAACTTTTCATTTGGCATCTTTAATCATGTTGTTCGCATAAACAAGTGTGACATCTTTGCTTTCCAGCTGATCAGCCATTTGAGTCCTTTTCTTTCTGGCTTGCTTAAGCTTTGTCTATAGGGCCTTCACCCTCTCTTCAGCCGCTAGCCTAGTTTTTCTATCCTCCTCTAAGTTGAAGGCTAGTTTATCCTTTTCTAAGATACCATCATTGTTATCCACTACAACATCAAATATTGACCCTCAAGGAACTTAACATTAGTTGTCAACGAAGAAATCTACTCTTTAATATCTGGAACTTGATTGATAGATTCTTGAGAAGCTTGTTGGAGGAAAAACATGTGCTTAGCCACCTGAAACATGTGAAATTTATCTGACAAATAAGGATAAACAAAATCAGAGTTTGAATTACCTAAGCACGTAAAGATATGTACCACTAGGAATTATTGAAAGAGAATACAAAGATAGTCCCTACAAAAAATCGAGGGCTGCAGTGGCATTAGGGAAACCACAGATGGGTACTGGACGACTGAGCGGACAAGTTCATCCTAAGGGGATGGGTTGAACTTGAGCCTTCGAGGGAAGGGATTCAGAGGTAGGAGGAGTCAAACCTAACTTTTGATATAAACGTTGAGAAGTGGAAGCAGATGTGGGAATCATGATATCTTTGAAAGGACTTGGAGTGGACCAACCTTTGTCTTGTTACAGGGATCTTGAACTAGCAAACTAGATCAGTAGAGTTTGATTCTTGGTGGAGTGCGGTCATGTCTACATTTGATTCTTCAACGATGGTAGTAAAAGTTCGGCCTTCTCCGAGATGGGGCCTTTTATTAGGCGAAGAGCTTAATGCTTCAAATAAATCATCAGAATCCCTCTTTCTTTTGTGACTCTCAACATCAATATTCTTGAGGGCATTAGCAATGGTGTCCTCGATGGGGGCCACTTTAGAAGAAACGGTTAATGAAAAAGCATGAGCTTTGGCCTTCTTGGACTTTGAAGTTGCGATAATAAGAGCCGAGCCCAAATCAAAGGAAAAATCATAAGATAGAGATGCACAAAACTTTGTTGAAAATCATAATAAGAGCTTACCAGAAGAGTCGTGGTGAATGGGGGAAGAATTAGAAAAAGCATTTTTGTTACCGATAACTAAGGCTCGTCTCCCATGAGTATCTTTCTTCACCATAGGGAGCTCCTCGAGCACCATGTGGTTCTCTTGGATTAAGGAGCACTTTCTAAGGTTGGCCTCATTTAAGATTCTACGTCTGTCTCCCATAGTTTGGGGTGCTAGGCTCAAAGCATCAGTTGTACCAGCAGTGGAAGGATTCGTCCCCTTAGAAGCAGATTCTGAAAGGAAATGATTATCATAAGGCAACAATAGAATATAGTATAAGGAAAAAACAACAAGTCTTACTAGGGATAGAGAAAGTCCGTCTAATTTTAGGGGTATGCCTCTTAACATAAAAGAACCGATTCTTCTAGTCCTTAGCTCTGTTAATTGAATTAGTATCGGTCTCTTTTGAGGTAGAAGGCGATAGACAGTACACGTTCCCCACTTTGACAGGAGTACTAAAGAGTGAAGGGTATCAAGAGAGGGGAGTATAGCTTCCCTAGGTTGGATTTCAAGAGAGCTTAGATAAGTATATGAGTTGGGCAACAATTGTATCGGGGCAATGCCTAGATGATCCAAGAATCGAACGAAGAAGTTTGAAAGGGGAAGGTAGCTCGAGTGCTAAATGTGGATGGGGTGAAAGAAAAGAAACCTTCTGGAGGATTGTCTATCCTTTTAGATGGGCCTGCCACCCTAGCCTCTACATCCCAAATTGTGAAGAATGGTGTTGAATTCATCCTTAGTAGTTATAAGGGATGGAACAAGCCTATAGTCTCCTTTCTCTAAAGCAAGAGAAGAATTGTAACCCTTATCAGCTTTCTTGCCGGCCATTTATCTGCCAGATGCTATTACACAAGATCTAGGAAGTATCAATAAAAGTTTGAAATATTTAAGAAAAATGTTAAGGAAAAGTTAAGTCCTTAAATATAGATGAATAACTAGGCATCAAACCTATAAATGGTTAATGAGTTCATAGTAATTTGAAAATCATTAACTGGTTATTGATCTCACAATAGGATGCCGAACCCGTAAGTAGTTACCAAGTTTATGACTACTCGAATATTCACTAGATAGTTGTCGAGCCCATAACGAGATGTCAAAGTCTTATAAGGTTAGTCAATTAATAACTAATTAGGAACTTGTTAAATAGTTGATGAGATCACAACAAGATATTAAGTTCATAATAATTAATTGGATTTGTAATAAGATATCGAATTTACCTCTTATTATTGAGCTCAAAATAGGGTGTCGAACATGTGAGTAGTTAACAAGTCCATAACAAGGTATCAAACTCATAAATGGTTAATGAGTTTAAAATTATTTAAAGGCACTTTAACAAGTTATCGAGTTTGTAAGATGTCGAATACATAAATAGTTGTTGAATTCATAACCAGTTGAAAATACTATAATTGATTTCTGAACAAATAGTAACATGTCAAACTTATATAAGATATCGAGTTTGTAACTATATAACAACCCTTTAAACAGTTGCCGAAATTGTAGAAGGTTAATAACTCATTAAAAGGTTGTCGAGTTTATGATACTTATCAAATAATCGAGTTTATGTTAATCAATTGTAATCAACATTTGAATCCGAACACCAAATTTCTCAAAATTATGAGAAGTACATAAATCCAATCGCTAATCGAACCATAGATGGCTCATAAATGCCCAATTGCCAAAACCCTAAATTTGAAATAAAAATCCCCTTATCTTTCCTTTAAATCGATTGGAAATAGGAGTCACACCTTAAATCGAGCTTGGAAGTTGTGTGAATCGAACGCTTTTAATTGAAATAAGAAAGTTAAAATTGCATTTTTGAGTTTAGCTTGCAGGTAAAGTTTATAGAAGGAGGAGAAGTAGGTACTTATAGAAGAAGGGAAAGCAGCATGGAGCATTTATCTAAATTCAAACGAACAAATGAGATTAAAGCAAAATACCAATAGACTGAATGCAGATATCGAAAGGTGTTAATGTTAATATCGACGCGAGAATGCGAAAAGTTAAATTATACTAAAGTATAATACGCTTCTACTACACAAGGGGGGTAAATGTTACTATAAATTTTCATATCGAGCTTCTAAAGTAGAGCGTATCAAGTTTGGTAATAAGGGGTGTCGAACCAAAAGAAATCCAAGTCATTAAGCACCCAGCATTCAACAAAAGATAGCGAACTCCTAGGCATAACAAGAAGATGTCGATTCTCTACAGGGAAGGAAAAAAAGTTGTCTAGTGTTTAGATAAATAACAAAAGGTGTCATGCTTCCAGGGATATCGAACTCCAAGCCATCAGCAAGTATGAGAGTTATCAAACTTGAACACAAAAAGGAAATGGTATCAAGCCTCAATAACCATAAAGGTTGCCGAATGTATAACAAGTAGAAGAAGATGTCGAACCGTAACAATGAGCTAGGGTATCGTGCTTGCGAAGTGATAAAGATACCAAATCAATAAGCATTTATAAATATTGAGCTTCTATAATGCAAAGGCTACCGAACATAGAAATAACTAGATTGATAAAGATGAAGGGGGAGTATCGAACGACTACAACAAGGAGCATTGTAGAACAAGTAAAAAAGATGATGTCGAGTATTTATGTAACACCCCAGATTTTTGGTAACATTATTTAGGACATTTATTTAGTTGAATTAAATAAAATAATGTGTTGATTAGGGGATTGAGATTTGATTTTTAATTAAGGGTAGCCGTGCCATTTAACAATGAACTAAAGAAGAGTTAAAAAGAAATATAGGAGGGGTAAAATAGGAAAGAGGCCATTCCTATAACCTCCAAACCTTGACAGTGTAAAATTTTACTCGTTCGTTTCATTTTCAAATTTTCATATTAAGGGGCTGACCACCATTAACAAGGAAGAGAAGAAGAAAAGCTAGGAAGAAGCTAATTCAAATCAAATCTATTCATATCTCAATCTCCATAATCTTTAAAGCTAAGGTGAATAATGTTTACATATCAGTTTTGATTGTGTTTTCGGTTTTAATATGAATTCCGAATATTTTGAAATGATTTGCTATGTTTTTGAATGATGGAATGAATATATGTACTTGCTGATGAATTATGGTTATTCATATTGAATTTATGATATGTTTTAAGATAAAAACCTGATAAAATGACATCCAATTGCGAATTTTTATGAAGATCATAAATATTATTTTGGAGATGCGTTTCATTTTTCAGTTTTTTCTGAATTTTTGTGGAATTAATATGAATTTTCTAGTAAAGAAAGTGGTATTTTGGGATATAAATTAATTATGGGTAAATAACTAATTATTTGGGTCTGAAATTTTTATATGTTAGAAAACATACACAATGTGATTTTCTGGAATTTTTCTAGATTTTTCCTAAGCATTTTAATGGTTATATAAAATTATTTAAGGTATGGGACTTAAACGATTTATATAATTAAAAGAGGAAAATGGGCTTTTTGTAATATGATTTAAATTTTAAAATCTGAAAAGTCGACAGCACTTTTGACAAAGTGCAGAACTTTTTATTGGTAAAGAAAGAGGCAACCAATCACAATTAGACACGTAAGGCAGGTTAGGTAAAACGAACTATTTGCTTCAAGTTTATCACTGTTTCGTCTCTTTCGACACTAGGTTCTGCCTCCATACTATCGCCTCCGACACAGTCGAAACCAATGCATATGGTGTCAGGCAACTGATACGTAATGAATTGGGTGATGGTGGGAGGTAGGGAGTCGAAACCAAGGGTTTCGAAAGGGTTAAGGCAGTCCTTTCTTTTTAAATTAAAGAAATACGCTTGCTTGCTTTTGACTAAATGGCTTTCGACTAAGTAGCTTTCGACCAAGTCAAATGATTTAAAGGAAATGGTTTTGATTGGGTTGTGCCTCTGTTTTTAAATAATTGCTTTCGACTAAGTCGAGACCTTTTTGCTGCCGCCTTTCTACCTTTCGACCCAGATGGTTTTGAAAGGGTTGTTTTGTTTTTCTAAAACCAGGCCACCTCTCCAATGCTTTCGAAGGGATGGTTTGGACACCATCACTTTATTATTTAGGAAATGGTTTCGAAGCAGTTGCTTTTGACTTAAATGTTTTAAGAACCCTTTTTCTATAAGTAAAGTAAAACCCAAATGGTTTCGAAAAAGATAGTTTTAAAAGGTTTTGAAACTGATGCTTTCGACTTTAATGGATTTCCAATCCTTTTGCTCTACTTGAAGGCAGAACCCAAATGGTTTCGACCGAGACGTTTTTGAAAAGTTTCAAAAGGTTTAACGAATGGTTTCGAAAGGGGTGGTTTCCCAGGGTTTTGAAAGGATGGAAAGGAAGGATTTTCCTATGTTTTCGAAAGGCAATATTTCAAAGGTTTTAAAGGGGAATGTCTGTTATTTTGAAGCTTTCGGAGAAAAGAAAGGAAAGGTTTTTCCAATATTTTCGAAAGGCAATATTTAAAAGTTTCGAAAGGGTTTTCTAATGGTTTCAAAGTGGTTACCTTCAAGAGTTCCGAAAGGGTGGTTTAAACGGTTTTAAACAAATGTTTCGAATGTAATAAATAGGCAATGTAGCCTAAGTATTTTCAAGTTAAAAAGGGTTTTGACTTGTTTTAGAGGGATAGTTAATCCTTATTAAATCTCATCAACATTATTTTGAGTAAAGATATATAACATGAAAAAATGGCTTAGAGTAAAGATAAAGATATATTTTCCTTGTATATATATGTGTGTGTGTGATTTGAAGGACTAAACCATTTTGATAAGGTTTTCAAGGAAATTTAAAGGGTAGTTAACCCTAAGAAAATAATTTCGGACAGTTAGTCCATTTTGCAGGCAGTCAGCCTAGATTTCGAACACTTAGTCCAGTTTGCGGGCAGTCAGCCCAGTTGTAAGGACAAATAGTCCATTTATAGCATAACAGACCTTGCTATTATATTGTGGGTAGATAGCTCACATATTACCTATTTTACGGACATATAGTCCGTTTATTAGCATAAAGGATATTGCTATTTTTATATAGTCAGTTTGATTAACCAGTTTGGTTGTAGAAAATAATTTGCAAAAAATATGTTTTAAAGAGGATATAAGTGAGGGGAAACCCGTTCCGCTAAGCGGCGTAGTCTCACTTAATATCATTGAACCAGGATGTAATAGAATTATTCACACCAGGCTTTATGTTTGACTCGAAGTTTTTATTTCCCCTCAAACTCTCAGGTACTCAAAATTGATTTGAGTAGGCCGAGGGTTGAGGTTTTCATGTTTAGTCTTTTGACGAATAAAGCATCTGAGGACGAGCAGGTGGCTGACGGATAGCAAATTAGGATTTGCAGTTTCATTTTGTTTTAATTCCGCTGCGTATATGAGTCAGATATGACTATATTGCTTTGATCAACCAAGGAGGCCTCATCATATGTCGCTCTTGGCGTAATTTTGTAATGATATATTTAATCATTGCCTAGGAAATGTTAAGGGATTATGTAACATGGATATGAATTATTGTTTTGAAATGTAATCAGCAAAGTATCATTTTTTGAAATCTATGATTTTGTTTATATTCATGTGCTTCTGATATTATGGATACCATTATCATTACCAGATAGGCCACTATAAGAGCAAATGGAAGGAGTCCGCTAAGGATGGAAAGGGCAAGGTGTATGCATTGGAGCCTGCTGCTTGTAAGCCAACAGCTTAGGAAAAAGGAAAAGCGGTCTTGGGAGGTACGCTTCAGATTCATGGTATGACTGTTAGCATTCTATTTGATACTAATGCATCACATTCTTTTATATCTAGGTATTTGATAGATAAGCTTAACCTAGAACCCACTTATTTAGTTACTTCCTTACGGGTTGCAAATCCAATAGGAGGGTATGCAACTCTAGGGATGAGATGTGATCAGTTAATGTTTGACCTGTTAGTTCATACTTTTGTTTGCAGTTTGCATGTATTTGATTTTGTGGGATTCAGGATTATTTTCGGTATGGATTGATTAAGTGAGTACGATGCTAGGATATTTTACCAGGATAGGAAAATATTGCTTAGGCACCTAGATTGTAGTGATCGAATAGTTTATGCCATAAAGGTTCTTGTGGTGAGATGTATGCTTTGTTAGGTGCTATGGAATTGGATTATGAGTTAAGTCTAGTTTTCGTGGTTATAGAAGTCGTAGATGTATTTGAGCCTGTAGTTGGATTGACGCCAAAATGCGCCATTGAGTTTTGGATAGATTTGGTTCCAGGAGCAGAACCAGTGAGTAGACCGCCAAGCAGGTTGACCCCTATAGAGATGAGCGAGTTGAAGGTGAAGTTGATTAATGTGATTTTCTGGAATTTTTCTAGATTTTTCCTAAGCGTTTTAATGGTAACATAAAATTATTTAAGGTATGGGACTTAAACTTTGTATATAATTAAAAGAGGAGAAGGGGCTTTTTGTAAAATGATTTAAAATTTAAAACCTGGAAAGTCGACAGCACTTTTGACAAAGTGCAGTACTTCTTATTGGTAAAGAAAGAGGCAACCAATCACAATTAGACTCGTAAGGTTGGTTAGCTGAAAAGAACTATTTGCTACAAGTTTATCACTGTTTCGTCTCTTTCGACACCAGGTTCCGCCTCCATACTATCACCTCCAACACAGTCGAAACCAATGCATATGGTCTTAGGCAACCAGTACGTAATGAATTGGATGACGGCGGGAGGTAGGGAGTCGAAACCAGGGGTTTCGAAGGGGTTGAGGCAGTCCTTTGTTTTTAAATTAAAGAAATACGCCTGCTTTCTTTCGACTAAATGGCTTTCGACTAAGTAGCTTTCGACCAAGTCAAATGATTTAAAGGAAATGGTTTCGATTGGGTTGTGCCTCTATTTTTAATAATTGCTTTCAACTAAGTCGAAACCTTTTTGTTGCCCCCTTTCTACCTTTCGACCTAGATGGTTTCGAAAGGGTTGTTTTTTCTAAAACCAGGCCACCTCTCCAATGCTTTCGAAGTGATGGTTTCAACACCATCACTTTATTACTTAGGAAGTGGTTTCGAAGCAGTTGCTTTCGACTTAAATGTTTTAAGAACCCTTTTTCTATAGATAAAGTAAAACCCAAATGGTTTCGAAAAAGATAGTCTTAAAAGGTTTCAAAACTGATGCTTTTGACTTTAATGGGTTTCTGATCCTTTTGCACTACTTGAAGGCAAAACCCAAATGGTTTCGACCGAGACGTTTTTGAAAAATTTCGAAAGTTTTAATGAATGGTTTCGAAAGGGGTGGTCCCTAGGGTTTCGAAAGGATTGATAGGAGGTTTTTCCTATATTTTTGACAGGCAATATTAAAAAGGTTTTAAAAGGGGATTCTGTTATTTTGAAGCTTTCGGAGAAAAGAAAGAAAAGGTTTTTCCAATATTTTCGAAAGACAATATTTAAAAGTATCGAAATGGTTTCCCCATGGTTTCGATGGGGTTACCTTCAAAGGTTTCAAAAGTGTGGTTTAAACAGTTTTAAACAAAGGTTTTGAATGTAATAAATAGGCAACGTAACCTAAGTATTTTCAAGTTAAAAAGAGTTTTGAATTGTTTTAGAGGGATAGTTAATCCTTATTAAAGCTCATCAACATTATTTTGAGTAAAGTATATATAACATGGCCAAATGGCTTAGAGTAAAGCAAAAGATATATTTTCCTTGTATATATATATGTGATTTGAAGGACTAAATCATTTTGAAAAGGTTTCAAGGAAAATTTAAAGGGTAGTTAACCCTAAGCAAATAATTTTAGATAGTTAGTCCATTTTGCAGGCAGTTAGCCTAGATTTCGGACAGTTAGTCCAGTTTGCGGGCAGTCAGCCCAGTTGTATGGACAAATAGTCCATTTGTAGCATAACAGACCTTGCTATTATATTATGGTATATAGCTCACATATTACCTATTTTATGGACATATAGTCTGTTTATTAACATAAAGGATATTGCTATTTTTATATAGTTAGTTTGATTAACCAGTTTGGTTGTAGGAAAGGATTTGCAAAAAATATGTTTTAAAGAGGATATAAGTGAGGGGAAACCCATTCCGCTAAGCGGCGTAGTCTCACTTAATATCAATGAACCGTGATGTAATAGAATTATTCACATGAGGCTTTATGTCTGACTCGAAGTTTTTGTTTCCCCTTAAACTCTTGGGTACTCAAAATTGATTTGAGTAGGCTAAGGGTTGAGGTTTTCAAGTTTTAGTCTTTTGATGAATAAAGCATCCGAGGACAACCAGGTGGCTAATGGATAGCTAATTAGGATTTGTAGTTTCATTTTTTTAATTTCGCTGTGTATATGAGTCAGATATGACTATATTGCTTTGATCAACCAAGGGGGCCTAGTCATATGTCGCTCTTAGCGTAATTTTGTAATGATATATTTAATCATTGCCTGGGAAACTTTAAGGGGTTATGTAACATGGATATGAATTATTGTTTTGAAATGTAATCGGCAAAGGTTGGTTTTTGAAATCTGTGATTTTGTTCATATTCATGTGCTTCTGATATTATGGATACCATTATCATTACCGTATTTTGTCACCAGAAATTAATACTATGGAAGACTGCAGCATCTATAGCGCTTAGCTTTTGGCCTCCAGATATGGGATGTTACAACTTGGCATCAGAGCATGGTTTATGAAAAAATTTAAATTAAAAATGGTTTTTAAAACATAATCCTAAGGAATTAGAGTAAGATTGGGGTATGAGATAACGCTATAGTAAGTACTTGTATTTACTATATATAAGTATGCGCTTTATCTCTAGTCTCCTATAATTGTTAGGTTATTTTTCTGTATCTCATAAGGTTTGAATACAAATATGGAAGGAAGAAGAGGAAGAGTTAACCAAGGAGGTGAGGGCATCGAAGGAAATGCCAGGCCTAATGTGTGAAGAGGTCAAGGTCAGGCACAAGTAGAGAATACAGGTGCTGGAGTCCCGCAAGTGGACATGGCGGCTATGTATCAGTTTTTTGTGAATATGATGCAAGATGGAGTTGTAGCTGGAATGGTACAAGGAAATGCTGTTGGGGCAGGAGTTTTGGAAGCTCCGGTAGTTAATCATTATGCTAAGCTGAGTGGAGATTACACCAAGCTTGGAGGAAAGCCGTTCGTTGGGACGGAGGATGCTATTGAGGTAGAGAATTGGCTGTTGCACTGCGAAAGGATTTTTGCAGATTTTAGGCTCATTGATGAGAAGAAGAGGAGGTTGACATCTAGGAAGCTTCAGGGAGCAGCTCTGTTCTGGTGGAATAGTGTGACTGCGGCATTGGATGAGGAAACTATGACTTGGGAAGATTTCAAGGGAAGGTTCCAGGAGAGGTTCATGTCAGCAGTGGCGCAGTTAGCTCTGATCAGGAAGTTTGCTGAATTAGAGTAGGGGGAGATGTTAGTTCTGGAGTATGCAAGAAAGTTCGAGGAGTTAGCCCAATATGGGTTTGCTTCAGTGGATACAGTCATGAAGAGGAACAAAAAGTTTATCATGGGGTTGAAGCCTAAGTTGGCCAGGGCTACTTTACCTCATATTAGAGATCCTTCTGACTTTTTTTGTGGAGATGGCCTTGAGGGATGAGGAGTTGCTTGATTCCCTAGAGAAGAGTAAGGCTAAGATTGTCTGTTTCAAGTGTGATAAGAAGGGGCACTATGCTGATGAGTGTCGTGCCGGGAAGGCTTAGGAAATGGCTGGGAGGAAGAATGTTAGGTGCTAAGGACTGAAAGGGCAAGGTGTATGCGTTGGAGCCTACTGCTTCTAAGTCAACAGCTCAGGAAAAAGGAAAAGCGGTCTTGGGAGGTACGCTTCAGATTCATGGTATGACTGTTAGCGTTCTATTTGATACTGGTGCATCGCATTCTTTTATATCTAGGTGTTTGATAGATAAGCTTAACCTAGAACCCATTTATTTAGTTACTTCCTTACAGGTTGCGAATCCAATATGAGGGCATGCAACTCTAAGGATGAGATGTGATCAGTTAATGTTTGATCTGTTAGGTCATTCTTTTGTTTGCAATTTGCATGTATTTGATTTTGTGGGGTTCGGGATTATTCTCGGTATGGATTGGTTAAGTGAGTACGATGCTAAGTTATTTTGCCAGGGTAGGAAAATATCGCTTAGGCATCCAGATTGTAGTGATTGGATAGTTTATGCCATAGAAGGTTCTTGCGGTGAGATGTATGCTTTGTTAGGTGCTATGGAATTGAATGATGAGTTAAGTCGAGTTTTCGTGGTTAGAGAATTCCTAGATGTGTTTGAGCCTGTAGTTGGATTGCCGCCAAAACGAGCCATTGAGTTTTGGATAGATTTGGTTTTTGGAGCATAACCAGTGAGTAGACCGCCAAGCATGATGACCCCTATAGAGATGAGGGAGTTGAAGGTGAAGTTGGTGGATTTGGAAGGCAAGAATTTTATTAGGCCAAGTAGTTCGCCATGGGGAGCAGCTGCAGTGTTTGCTAAGAAGCCGAATGGATTGTTAAGGCTATGTATCGATTATCGTAAGTTGAATGAGAGGACGATAAAGAATTGATATTCATTGCCATAGATTGATGATTTGTTCGACCAGTTGAGTGGAGCCAAGGTATTTTCGCAGTTGGATTTAGCGACGGGTTTCCATCAGCTTAGGGTAGCAGAGGATACTATACCTTTGACGACGTTTAGGACCAGATATGGGTCATAAGAATGGTTAGTCATGCCATTCAGACTGACTAATGTGCCAGATTTTTTTGTGGATTTGATAAACTGGGTTTACCGAGAGCACTTGGATAGGTTCGTATAGGTTTTCATAGATGATATCTTGATTTACTCTAAGGATGAAAGAGAGCATGAGGTTCATCTTAAAGTGGTTCTTGAAACGTTGAGGCATCATTAGCTGAAGGCGAAGTTCTCGAAGTGTCATTTTTGGAAGAAAAAAATGAAGTTTCTAGGTTATGTAGCCTCAGAGGAAGGGTTGGCGGTAGATCCGACTAAGATTGAAGCTGTGAATAGTTGGAAGAGACCCGAGACAGTGACAGAGATATAGAGTTTTTGGGTTGGTTGGTTATTATTGGAGGTTCATTAAGGATTTTTCGCGGATAGCGGCACCGATGACCAAGCTGACCAGAAAGGATGTGAAGTTTGTGTGGTCTGATAAGTGTGAGGAAGCATTCCAGAGTTTGAAACACTTATTTACCCATGCACCAGTGTTAGTCGTTTCGGAAAGGAATTAAGATTTAGTGGTTTACACCGATGCATGTGGAACAGGATTAGAAGCTGTGTAGATGTAGAGAGGTAACGTGATTGCCTACGCTTCTAGACATCTTAGACCGCATGAGGTTAGGTATCCGACACATGATTTAGAGTTGGTTGCAGTTATTTTTGCTTTGAAGGTGTGGAGACATTACCTTTTGGGAGACAGGTTTGAGCTATATACAGATCATAAGTCGCTGAAGTATTTGCTCTCTTAGAAGTAGTTGAACATGAGACAGCAGAGGTGGTTAGAGTTTATTGCTGCTTATGATTTTGGAATTGAGTACACACTAGGGAAAGGCAACAAGGTTGCAGATGCACTTAGCAAGAAACATCAAAATGCAGTTTTGGCGATGATTGCTGAGTGGAAGGACTTGGAAGCTTTAGACTTGTTTTAGAGGGATAGTTAATCCTTATTAAATCTCATCAAAATTACTTTGAGTAAAGTATGTATAACATGGCAAAATGGCTTAGAGTAAAGCTAAAGATATATTTTCCTTGTATATATATATATGATTTGAAGGACTAAATCATTTTGAAAAGTTTTTCATGGAAAATTTAAAGGGTAGTTAACCCTAAGAAAATAACTTCGGACAATTATTCCAATCTGCAGTCAGTCAGCCTAGATTTTGGACAGTTTGTCCAGTTTGTGGGCAGTCAGCCCGGTTGTATGGACAGATAGTCCATTTGTAGCATAACGGACCTTGCTACTATATTGTGCGTAGATAGCTCACATATTACCTGTTTTACGGACAGATAGTCCATTTATTAGCATAAAGGATATTGCTATTTTGATATAGTCAGTTTGATTAACCAGTTTGGTTGCAGGAAAGGATTTGCAAAATATATGTTTTAAAGAGGGTATAAGTGAGGTGAAACCTGTTTCGCTAAGCGGCGTGGTCTCACTTAATATCAGTGAACCGAGATATAATAGAATTATTCGCACCAGGCTTTACGTCTGACTCAAAGTTTTTGTTTCCCCTTAAATTCTCGGGTACTCAAAATTGATTTGAGTAGGCTGAGGGTTGAGATTTTTAGGTTTTTGTCTTTTGATGAATAAAGCATCCGAGGACAAGCATGTGGCTGTCGGATAGCTAATTAGGATTTTGGTTTCATTTTTTTCAATTCCGCTGTGTATATGAGTCAGATATGACTATATTGCTTTGATCAACCAAAGGGGCCTTGTCATATGTCGCTCTTGGCGTAATTTTGTAATGATATATTTAATCATTGCCTGGGAAACGTTAAGGGATTATGTAACATGGATATGACTTATTGTTCTGAAATGTAATCAGCAAAGTGTTGTTTTTTGAAATCTGTGATTTTGTTCATATTCATGTGCTTTTGGTATTATGGATACCATTATCATTACCGTATTTTGTCAACAGAAGTTAATACTATGGATGACTGCAGCATCTGTAGCGCTTAGCTTTTGGCCTCCAGATACGGGATGTTACAATTTAGCTTCAGAATGAGGATCGAGCTTCTAGAAATGGTGAGCCTATGCTACATCAACTTTCACCAAGCTACTACCACAATAACCGTTGTCGAGCACCTACCATAACAAAGGCTATTGAGAAGTTACCAAAGGAAAGTTGCATTGCCGAATTTATGAAAGCAAATGACGTCGAGTTTCATCAATGATTGAGAGGATTCGAGTCTTTAACCAATGTTGAGCCTTTACAACTATGGCTGTTGTAAAGCATATAAAAGCGGCAAGGGGTTTCAAGCTTGTACAAGTGGCAATAGATATCCAAGTACTGAAGATGTAAAGGATGTTGAGCTTCAACAAGGAGATAGCACCATTGAACACATATTAATGTCGAATCTCAACAATAAGATGCCGAGAATCCATCATAACGCTGCTCTTAGAGCGCTCAGATTCAAAGACATGCCCATCCCACTTATGTGACAACTCTATAAATAGACCCCCATCGACACCAAAGAAGGAGGATGAATTCTTTTCTCTTTCTCAAATTTGTAAACCCTAAATCAAATTGGAGATTTTTAGAGCCGATCATAAATTTTGGACTTCCGCTCATAGGACCTTGGACAATAAACGTTGCATGGCATACTCCTTTCAAATTGACTATATTTGACCATTGTTATGACATGGACATGCATGTGACTTCCTTTTGAAAACAGATTTAAACCATATTATTAAACTTTGGACTTGGACCCATACTCTATCTAGCATACTTCTTTTGGACTTGCATAAGGTTACTTAAGCCCTTTTTCAGACCTGCCTTAGCTTGCCTTGCATAATTGGTTAGCGAATCAATTTGCTAATAGATAATATAAGAAAATAATAATCCATGGATGTAGGATTGCTTAAAATTCAAACCACGTAAATTCTCGTGTCCTTTATTTCTTCTGCACTGTTAATCCTTATTTTTAGTAATAGATTCTCTTTAACTTTACTTGAATTGATTGTATGTTGGGTTTAACATTTTAACAAATGGTTAAAATGCGACTACTTAATTATGTAAGCATAAAAAAACATGATTACTACCCATAAGGCAAATTTAATACTACCTAAATTTGTTAATTCACAATTACGGAAGCATAATGCACTGTAATTATTTCATAATTATTTTGGTGTTTTGAGACGAAAAACTACATTAACAAGATGCATTTGATATCCTCTTCATATACTCATTCTCCTAATCAATATGGGGAGCATTCTTCTTCAAAAGGACAATTACGCTTGGAATTCTCCATACTAATCCTTTTTTGTATGGTATATATAGAAGGATTGGGATAATCCTTACAACCTTTTGGATATCTCTATAGATCCAAATACCAAGTATATGGGTTGCTTCACCCAAATCCTTCATGGAAAAGTTCTTGGACAACCAAGCTTTTACTTATTGCAACAACGGCATGACATTTCCAATTAGGATTAAATCGTTGCTATATGAAAAGATAAATATTGTAGCACCGACCTGCACTTTCCGATGTATGCACACTTCCTATGTATTCAAAAAAGCCAAACTATTTGAACACTTCATCAAAAAAAAGTTGTTCCAACTCTTTGGAGCTTGTTTAAACCATATATTGAACTTAATATCTTACAAGCCTTTTCTATGCTCCCACCGATAACAAAACGTTAAGGCTAAAATATGTATATGGTTTCTGCCAAATGACAATTTAGAAAGGCTGCAATGGCTACAGTAAATTTTTTTTTGTCATGGTCAACACCTTGAGCCCGTTGGAAATATATTGCAACTACCCATGCATTATAGGTCTTTACCTTTCCATCCGCATTTAGTTTCTTCTCAATGTTCCACTTATAGCTAATGTGTTTTACCATATTGGGTACATAATCCAAATCCCATACTTTGACATGGAGTCCATCTCGAATTTCATATATTCAAGCCATAAGGCAGTGTCCTTACTCTCTAAGGTGTATTGGAATATGAGGGGAGCATCATCATCTAGGATACAATCCTCTTTCTTTTCATCCTCGAGAAATCATTGTATCTCTCTAGTGCATGAGATTCCCTGTTAACCCTTCTAATAGGTTGCATGTTATTGTATATGGGTGAATATGATTCTACCACATGTTTAACCTTTATGCTAGTTTCTCGGATCTTATCCAAGTCTACGACATCCCTGTTAATTTCTTTTGATAGAAATTCCCTTTCAAAAAGATAGCTTGTCCATAAACAATAACCTTGTGTTCCTCTATGTTATTGAAAATATATATCATAGAATCTTTGGGATATCCTATAAACTTACATAGTACTGACCTTGCCTCAAGCTTATTGTGCTAACGTTCTTAACTTAGGAAAGACAACCCCACACCTTCAAATGCTTAAGGTGGGGTTTCTACCTGCACCGCATTAATAGTGTGTTGGGAATAGACTGATACGTTGTCAAATTCATGATATGCTTTATGTGTTCTAATGCATATCCCTGGTAAAGGAGATGTAACTCATCCCACTCATCATAGATTGAACCATATCCAATAGGGTTTGATTCCCTCTCTTCGAAATACCATTATGTTACGAAGTATAGGGTAAAGTGACTTGAGAAATAATCCCATTGCGTTTTAGGTACTATTGGAGTTCATGTTCAACGTACTCACCTCCTCGATCGCATCGAAGTATTTAAATCTTATGGTTAGTTTGACTAACTACATTATTATTATACTCTATAAATTTCTCACGGCATCAGATTTATTCTTCATAAAATATACATCTCATAATCTAGAGAAATCATTAGTAAATGTTGTGAAATGTGAGGAACTATCTTTTGTCACTACAGGAATTGTACCAAGTACATCGGTATGTACAAAGCCCAGGAGTTTGTTAACTCTTCTATTGCTCCTATTGAAAGGATGCTTAGTCATTTACCCTTTGAGACAAGACTCCTAAGTGCTAAAAAATTTATAATCAAAAGGTGAGAGAAAACCTTTATTTCTCAACTTGTGCAGTCTCTTGTTACTAAAATGACCTAGCATAAAGAGCCACAAATAATAATCTTTAGCACTTATAATGAAAAAATTATTAACAACAAATATATATATTTAAAATTAAGAATATAAATATCATTACCCAAAACACCAAAAAAAATCATATTTCCATTAAAAAAATGTTCATAACATCATTACTACAATGAAAAATGTATATAGCCTTAACTAATTTGGACAAAGATATTATTTCGTAAATAAAGTTTTTTACATAATAAAAAATATTAAAAATAATAAGATATCCACTAAGCAAATGTAAATTAAAATCTCCAACCAACAATAGATCCATCAACAACTTGAATGCTCATTTCTCACTTTACCACGGGTTGCCTACTACTAAGTCCCCATAACGAATTACAGATATAAGTTCCAGATTCTATATCCAAAACCCAAGAATTTTTACTAAAGAAAAAATTTGAACTCATAAACATACCTTTGGGAGCTAAGGAATCCAATCCCTTCTTCTCTTTCACTAGCTTTAGATATTCTGGGAAATTCCTCTTTCATTGCTCCTTCTTATGATGATAGTGACATTCACTCTTTTCATTAGAGGCACCACCCTTACCTTACTTACTATCGCGCTTTCTTTTCTTCAAACTTTTCGAAGATGATGCTTTCCCTTTCATAACGAACATCGCACTTTGATCCTTAAATGAGCCTTTAGCAATCCTCAACATATTGAGGAGCTCATAAAGGCTCACTGCAACAACCCATCCTTCGTAATACCCTAAAATCAATGTCACATGACCACGTCTGACCTTTGAATACTACAAAAGACATATTATTAGCATAAAATTTAAAACAAAACACCATACCAAGACATCGATGGAATCTCAAATGGAATAATAACATATAATATACTAAGTACACATGAACAAAATAGGATGAACAATAAATAAGAGACCGCACTAGCGGAGATAACTTATAAATAAATATCAATACAGAAAGTCAAAATAAAACAACTCCCAACAATATTGAGTTCTAAATACAATATTTGATATAATGTGTCTCATATACAGAATAACATGTCTGTCACATACTACTAAAATATCAAGTACATATATCAAAAATATTGATGTCACGCCTCCAAAATGTTGCAGCTGCACACTCTGATAGTGTATCCCAGAAAGCTTCTGATTCCTAAACTACTCAATCGAGTATTTGAGAGTTGGCATGACATAAACAAACAAAGACAAAATGCGGGTCATATTGTAAGCATGGTGTGAGGGAAACTATGTTAAAATATCATATATCAAAATTATATAAAAATAAAAAAGAAACCGCTAAGGCACAGTCGGTCCTCACTACAAACATGGCTCAGGGTCAATCTGGTATGTCCATAAACAAGTAAAGTACACCCATCCCAAAGATAGAAAATCATACCATAACATGCTCTTCTCCTATCATCAACGGGTCGGCACGACTAATATAATGTGCCTGCCACATAACAATATGCTATAATAAATGTAACCCAATATAAAAGTGAAGGGGGTAATATATGCATCATAATATAAGTCTACCACACTACACGTGTTTGCACCAAAAATGGTCACAAACCCCAAGTGTAGTGAAAGCACCAGCGTATGAATACGAATCAACAGTATTCACACACAAATCACAGATATAAGCAAGTAACAATCAGCAATCAAGAAATAATGAACAGTGACACACAATTTATAGTGGTTCGGCTATCTCAGGCCTACGTCCACTTCAAGGTTTTTATGATTTTATTACTCGATGCTTGTAGATTACAATTTCGTATGTTGTATTACAACTGATTTGCTGAACTAAGTCTGAATCTAAGGCAGCAATGGTGATCTGGAGTAAATCTGGCAGAATCTGGGCGCTCTTTAGCTCTAAGAATTGTCTGAACCCCTTTCTGAATGACCAGGGGCTCTATTTATAGGTGTAGGAGGATGATATTTCGCCTAAAATGAAGGGAGACCAGTTCTGGTACGCCAGGGGGCCCACATGCCCGCTTTATGGAAATCCGGGCCCACTTTGGGATCGATTTGACCCTTGGTTCGAATCGATCAAGAAAGTGTCCAATCGAGCTGAAATTTGGCGTGAACATTCTTCAACATGTGCTCAAGCTTCTGTGAAAATTTCATAGCATTTGGATATGTAGATCTCAAGTTATGATCGATTCAAGGTTGCACTTCTGGTTGACTAGCCTGGTTCGAATCGATCTAGTTCGAATCGATCTAGTTCGAATCGATTCGTTCGAATCGATCCAGCGCGTGCTTCTGTGATGACGTGGAGTGCTTCCTTCGTGTCGATCCGTCTTGTGCTCCGAGTTGCCCGGGTCGACTCCACGTTTCTAGCTGCCGTTTTGACTGGTGGATTCGAGGTAGTGGGTTCGTAGACACACTCGTTCGAATCGATCAAGGCTTACCTTGGTTTAATTGACTCGAAGTTACCTTAACATGGTGGACTCGAAGTAGCTTAAGGGATGGAGTCGAGGTGCATCTACTATATGGATTCGAAGTAGAGGAATGCCTACCGGGTTCGAATTGTTGGATTTTAGTGTAGTCTGTTTGGATGGATTCGAACTAAGGAGTGCTCGATGGATTCGAAGCCAGGCAAAAGGGATGGATTCGAGGGAAGGCTTCCGCGATGGATACGAAGCATGTAAAACTTGATGGATACGAAGATGATGGAGTCGGCCTTGATGGATTCGAATAGCATTCCTACCTCATCGATTCGAACATAGGGTCTTTTATGGATTCGAATACAAGGCTGTCTCCTCCATTTTCCATTGGTGATATTTTGAGCATACGAACTCGGATTGACTCGAAACTTGGAACGTCGTTTCCTCTGGCCTTGCTTGACATGTCTTATCAATTGCAGCCCGATCCGGACTCGGACAAAATTCATCGATATCCGTGGTGAACCTGCGATGCACAATCAATGTTCATGACTAACAATCATTGATTTTCAGTTAATCTTTTGGGTATCTCGGCTTTGCCAAAAGTTGGGATAACATTTTGCCCCCCAAAACATGCCTTTTGGTAAAAGGCGTGTTTTGATCAGTCTCAAATTAAATGCAGTGAATTCATGTGTATCTCATAGCTTATAGCATTTTCAATCAAGTCCATGGCTGTTCGGAGCCGAATCGTTATCAATTTCTTTCAGTGGAAGTTAAGAATGAGATTCCACTGTCTCTTCGTATTACCGATGGTCACTACGGACCCTTGCCGAGCCCATTCCAGACTTAGCGATTGAATAGAAAGATCCTATTGCACTCCGGCGTTGCTTTCTATCCCTTGCACTCTGGCCCCAGCTAGGGCGTAAAAGCGATGTCTTGGTCGTTCTCGACCGATCATAGCCTCTCCGGGCTCATGCTGGATCCCATCCTGTCACTCTCCGGTGAAGGGGAAACAACGTTAAGTGAGTCAATCCTGTCGCTCTCCGGCGAAGCGACTCACCTTCTGCACTCCGGTTCAGTGTACCTGAACATTAAGCGATGTCATGGCCTAAATCGTGGGCCGATCATGGCCTCTCCGGGCTCTTATCGAATCCCGATCCAATCACTCTCCGGTGAATGGGAAACGATGCTTAAGTGAGTCGATCCTGTCGCTCTCCGGCGAAGCAACTCACTTCTTGCACTCCGGACCCCGCCTCTCCGGGTAAGGTCATAAAGCGATCATGTTTATATTGATATTTTATGATTATCCTTTAACTCTCCGGTCAAAGGTTTATTTTAATAAGTGTTTCTTTATTAAATTCAAATCCTAGATGTTCAATCTCAAACACCAGGAAAAACAAGACAACGCCTCTCCGGGCGGAGCGGTCTATTTACATCTTAGAGCATGCCTAGGGATCTCTCCGGTTCCCGTACATGAGTAAGTGGGATAGCCGTTTTATTTTGGAAATCAAATCTAAGAAAACTAATCGACCAGAGTCCAAATCTTGAACTTGGCCCTTGCCATCACAATCAGTTGATGACGAGTCGTGATCCCGATCCGAGATCATTCCTGTTTGGTTGATGCGGTTGTTGTTCGGGTCTAACCGCCGTCGTACGTTCTCTGACATATTGTGGCAATCTACCACTCCTGGCATGTTCTTCCACCTCATCCTTCAGGTGGCGGCATTCATCGGTAGTGTGCCCATCTAACTCATGGAATAGGCAATATTTTCCGGTTCTACGTTCCCGCTCTGTGGGATCTCTCCTTGGTGGCTTTCGATAGGGGAGTTGCCCCCGAGTTTCGGTGTAAATTCGTTCAAGTCCTGCCACCAAGTCTGTGTACTGCCTGAATCTAGGCTCTCGGAATTTCTTCCGTTTGTCAGGGCCATCAGGTGCGTCATCCTGCTTTCTCTTTCCTTTGTCTGCCCTGGACTGTTCCCTGGCGGTTCCTTCGCCTTGTGCAACATTTATTTCCTGCCTCTCGGCTCGTGATTCCTCTAATCGAATGAATTTTTCAGCTTCATGGAAAAACTCTCCAAGATCTTGCGGTGGATCTTTAGTCAAAGAGTCTTTGAATTCGGTGCCTTCTCCAACTCCTGCCACTGCCGCCATTAAAATCATTGATGGGTCCGGGCGATCTACAGAAGTCACCGTCGCATTAAATCGTAACAAAAATCTTTTATGGACTCTCCGGTCCTTTGTTTTATCGATGCCAAAGTCATCACGCTCTTAGGTCGCGTCACGTGGACCCTAAACTGCTTCATGAAGCAATCCACAAGCTCGCTCCATGTCCTGATTGATCCGGTTTCTAGCTGCCTAAACCAAAGCGCAGCCAAATCTGATAGGAATAAGGGGAAACATCGTGCCATCACTTCCTCGGATGCTCCCAGCACTTCCATGTGTCTGATATATCTGGTGATATGCATGGTCGGGTCTGACTTTCCATCATAAGGATTCAGCGTTGGTAGTTTGAACTTCGGAGGGTTCCTTGCATTCCTGATATTCGGAGCGAACGGACTCCGACTAACTTCTTCCAATCCTCCTCCTGAAAACCCTCCTCTCATGAGTCATCTCACTAGGCCAATCATTCTTTCATCTCCATCTAGGGGTTGCCCCCTTGTCATGTCTCTGTCTTGCCCTCCGAGTCTTGTAGGGAATTCTGGTACGTACTCTTCGGGCGGCTTTTTAGCATTTGTGTTAGCCCTAGCCGGTTGAGCTCCTTCCAAAGGTACTTCTGCGTTGGATCCTGCGGGCCTGCCCCCAAGCCCTTGTTGATTGCCTTCTGGTTCTGCATTCTGTCCTCCGTTGGGTTCCATAGCCCTAGCTCCTTGTTCCACATTCACAGCCGCTGTAGCTGGTCCAGGGTTGTGAGTCCCTGCAGCTCTCATCTGCTCGAAGAAATTCTGCAGCATCTCTTGTTGGCTTTTCATCATTCTCTCCTGCATTAAGTTATTCATCGCTTCCATCTCATCTCTAGTAATGTAGATCGAAGCTTGTCCTTCTCCAGCGCCAGAGGATGCCTCTTGACTTCCTGCCTGTTGGCTCCTCTCAGTTCTTTGTCTAGTTTGTCGAGTCATTGTAGAGTCAGATCTGAATCCTTAAAATCTTAAATCTAAACTTTGAATCTGGTGTAGCGGGTGCTAGTTCCTCTCAATGAAAGCACCAAAGTGTTTGCACCAAAAATGGTCACAAACCCCAAGTGTAGTGAAAGCACCAGCGTATGAATACGAATCAACAGTATTCACACACAAATCACAGATATAAGCAAGTAACAATCAGCAATCAAGAAATAATGAACAGTGACACACAATTTATAGTGGTTCGGCTATCTCAGGCCTACGTCCACTTCAAGGTTTTTATGATTTTATTACTCGATGCTTGTAGACTACAATTTCGTATGTTGTATTACAACTGATTTGCTGAACTAAGTCTGAATCTAAGGCAGCAATGGTGATCTGGAGTAAATCTGGCAGAATCTGGGCGCTCTTTAGCTCTAAGAATTGTCCGACCCCCTTTCTGAATGACCAGGGGCTCTATTTATAGGTGTAGGAGGATGATATTTCGCCTAAAATGAAGGGAGACCAGTTCTGGTATGCCAGGGGGCCCACATGCCCGCTTTATGGAAATCCGGGCCCACTTTGGGATCGATTCGACCCTTGGTTCGAATCGATCAAGAAAGTGTCCAATCGAGCTGAAATTTGGCGTGAACATTCTTCAACATGTGCTCAAGCTTCTGTGAAAATTTCATAGCATTTGGATATGTAGATCTCAAGTTATGATCGATTCAAGGTTGCACTTCTGGTTGACTAGCCTGGTTCGAATCGATCTAGTTCGAATCGATTCGTTCGAATCGATCCAGCGCGTGCTTCTGTGATGACATGGAGTGCTTCCTTCGTGTCGATCCGTCTTGTGCTCCGAGTTGCCCGGGTCGACTCCACGTTTCTAGCTGCCGTTTTGACTGGTGGATTCGAGGTAGTGGGTTCGTAGACACACTCGTTCGAATCGATCAAGGCTTACCTTGGTTTAATTGACTCGAAGTTACCTTAACATGGTGGACTCGAAGTAGCTTAAGGGATGGAGTCGAGGTGCATCTACTATATGGATTCGAAGTAGAGGAATGCCTACCGGGTTCGAACTGTTGGATTTTAGTGTAGTCTGTTTGGATGGATTCGAACTAAGGAGTGCTCGATGGATTAGAAGCCAGGCAAAAGGGATGGATTCGAGGGAAGGCTTCCGCGATGGATACGAAGCATGTAAAACTTGATGGATACGAAGATGATGGAGTCGGCCTTGATGGATTCGAATAGCATTCCTACCTCATCGATTCGAACATAGGGTCTTTTATGGATTCGAATACAAAGCTGTCTCCTCCATTTTCCATTGGTGATATTTTGAGCATATGAACTCGGATTGACTCGAAACTTGGAACGTCGTTTCCTCTGGCCTTGCTTGACATGTCTTATCAATTGCAGCCCGATCCGGACTCGGACAAAATTCATCGATATCCGTGGTGAACCTGCGATGCACAATCAATGTTCATGACTAACAATCATTGATTTTCAGTTAATCTTTTGGGTATCTCGGCTTTGCCAAAAGTTGGGATAACATTTTGCCCCCCAAAACATGCCTTTTGGTAAAAGGCGTGTTTTGATCAGTCTCAAATTAAATGCAGTGAATTCATGTGTATCTCATAGCTTATAGCATTTTCAATCAAGTCCATGGCTGTTCGGAGCCGAATCGTTATCAATTTCTTTCAGTGGAAGTTAAGAATGAGATTCCACTGTCTCTCCGTATTACCGATGGTCACTCCGGACCCTTGCCGAGCCCATTCCAGACTTAGCGATTGAATAGAAAGATCCTATTGCACTCCGGCGTTGCTTTCTATCCCTTGTACTCTGGCCCCAGCTAGGGCGTAAAAGCGATGTCTTGGTCGTTCTCGACCGATCATAGCCTCTCCGGGCTCATGCTGGATCCCATCCTGTCACTCTCCGGTGAAGGGGAAACAACGTTAAGTGAGTCAATCCTGTCGCTCTCCGGCGAAGCGACTCACCTCCTGCACTCCGGTTCAGTGTACCTGAACATTAAGCGATGTCATGGCCTAAATCGTGGGCCGATCATGGCCTCTCCGGGCTCTTATCGAATCCCGATCCAATCACTCTCCGGTGAATGGGAAACGATGCTTAAGTGAGTCGATCCTGTCGCTCTCCGGCGAAGAAACTCACTTCTTGCACTCCGGACCCCGCCTCTCCGGGTAAGGTCATAAAGCGATCATGTTTATATTGATATTTTATGATTATCCTTTAACTCTCCGGTCAAAGGTTTATTTTAATAAGTGTTTCTTTATTAAATTCAAATCCTAGATGTTCAATCTCAAACACCAGGAAAAACAAGACAACGCCTCTCCGGGCGGAGCGGTCTATTTCCATCTTAGAGCATGCCTAGGGATCTCTCCGGTTCCCGTACATGAGTAAGTGGGATAGCCGTTTTATTTTGGAAATCAAATCTAAGAAAACTAATCGACCAGAGTCCAAATCTTGAACTTGGCCCTTGCCATCACAATCAGTTGATGACGAGTCGTGATCCCGATCCGGGATCATTCCTGTTTGGTTGATGCGGTTGTTGTTCGGGTCTAACCGCCGTCGTACGTTCTCTGACATATTGTGGCAATCTACCACTCCTGGCATGTTCTTCCACCTCATCCTTCAGGTGGCGGCATTCATCGGTAGTGTGCCCATCTAACTCATGGAATAGGCAATATTTTCCGGTTCTACGTTCCCGCTCTGTGGGATCTCTCCTTGGTGGCTTTCGATAGGGGAGTTGCCCCCGAGTTTCGGTGTAAATTCGTTCAAGTCCTGCCACCAAGTCTGTGTACTGCCTGAATCTAGGCTCTCGGAATTTCTTCCGTTTGTCAGGGCCATCAGGTGCGTCATCCTGCTTTCTCTTTCCTTTATCTGCCCTGGACTGTTCCCTGGCGGTTCCTTCGCCTTGTGCAACATTTATTTCCTGCCTCTCGGCTCGTGATTCCTCTAATCGAATGAATTTTTCAGCTTCATGGAAAAACTCTCCAAGATCTTGCGGTGGATCTTTAGTCAAAGAGTCTTTGAATTCGGTGCCTTCTCCAACTCCTGCCACTGCCGCCATTAAAATCATTGATGGGTCCGGGCGATCTACAGAAGTCACCGTCGCATTAAATCGTAACAAAAAATCTTTTATGGACTCTTCGGTCCTTTGTTTTATCGATGCCAAAGTCATCACGCTCTTAGGTCGCGTCACGTGGACCCTAAACTGCTTCATGAAGCAATCCACAAGCTCGCCCCATGTCCTGATTGATCCGGTTTCTAGCTGCCTAAACCAAAGCGCAGCCAAATCTGATAGGAATAAGGGGAAACATCGTGCCATCACTTCCTCGGATGCTCCCAGCACTTCCATGTGTCTGATATATCTGGTGATATGCATGGTCGGGTCTGACTTTCCATCATAAGGATTCAGCGTTGGTAGTTTGAACTTCGGAGGGTTCCTTGCATTCCTGATATTCGGAGCGAACGGACTCCGACTAACTTCTTCCAATCCTCCTCCTGAAAACCCTCCTCTCATGAGTCATCTCACTAGGCCAATCATTCTTTCATCTCCATCTAGGGGTTGCCCCCTTGTCATGTCTCTGTCTTGCCCTCCGAGTCTTGTAGGGAATTCTGGTACGTACTCTTCGGGCGGCTTTTTAGCATTTGTGTTAGCCCTAGCCGGTTGAGCTCCTTCCAAAGGTACTTCTGCGTTGGATCCTGCGGGCCTGTCCCCAAGCCCTTGTTGATTGCCTTCTGGTTCTGCATTCTGTCCTCCGTTGGGTTCCATAGCCCTAGCTCCTTGTTCCACATTCACAGCCGCTGTAGCTGGTCCAGGGTTGTGAGTCCCTGCAGCTCTCATCTGCTCGAAGAAATTCTGCAGCATCTCTTGTTGGCTTTTCATCATTCTCTCCTGCATTAAGTTATTCATCGCTTCCATCTCATCTCTAGTAATGTAGATCGAAGCTTGTCCTTCTCCAGCGCCAGAGGATGCCTCTTGACTTCCTGCCTGTTGGCTCCTCTCAGTTCTTTGTCTAGTTTGTCGAGTCATTGTAGAGTCAGATCTGAATCCTTAAAATCTTAAATCTAAACTTTGAATCTGGTGTAGCGGGTGCTAGTTCCTCTCAATGAAAGCACCAAAGTGTTTGCACCAAAAATGGTCACAAACCCCAAGGGTAGTGAAAGCACCAGCGTATGAATACGAATCAACAGTATTCACACACAAATCACAGATATAAGCAAGTAACAATCAGCAATCAAGAAATAATGAACAGTGACACACAATTTATAGTGGTTCGGCTATCTCAGGCCTACGTCCACTTCAAGGTTTTTATGATTTTATTACTCGATGCTTGTAGATTACAATTTCGTATGTTGTATTACAACTGATTTGCTGAACTAAGTCTGAATCTAAGGCAGCAATGGTGATCTGGAGTAAATCTGGCAGAATCTGGGCGCTCTTTAGCTCTAAGAATTGTCCGACCCCCTTTCTGAATGACCAGGGGCTCTATTTATAGGTGTAGGAGGATGATATTTCACCTAAAATGAAGGGAGACCAGTTCTGGTACGCCAGGGGGCCCACATGCCCGCTTTATGGAAATCCGGGCCCACTTTGGGATCGATTCGACCCTTGGTTCGAATCGATCAAGAAAGTGTCCAATCGAGCTGAAATTTGGCGTGAACATTCTTCAACATGTGCTCAAGCTTCTGTGAAAATTTCATAGCATTTGGATATGTAGATCTCAAGTTATGATCGATTCAAGGTTGCACTTCTGGTTGACTAGCCTGGTTCGAATCGATCTAGTTCGAATCGATTCGTTCGAATCGATCCAGCGCGTGCTTCTGTGATGACGTGGAGTGCTTCCTTCGTGTCGATCCGTCTTGTGCTCCGAGTTGCCCGGGTCGACTCCACGTTTCTAGCTGCCGTTTTGACTGGTGGATTCGAGGTAGTGGGTTCGTAGACACACTCGTTCGAATCGATCAAGGCTTACCTTGGTTTAATTGACTCGAAGTTACCTTAACATGGTGGACTCGAAGTAGCTTAAGGGATGGAGTCGAGGTGCATCTACTATATGGATTCGAAGTAGAGGAATGCCTACCGGGTTCGAACTGTTGGATTTTAGTGTAGTCTGTTTGGATGGATTCGAACTAAGGAGTGCTCGATGGATTCGAAGCCAGGCAAAAGGGATGGATTCGAGGGAAGGCTTCCGCGATGGATACGAAGCATGTAAAACTTGATGGATACGAAGATGATGGAGTCGGCCTTGATGGATTCGAATAGCATTCCTACCTCATCGATTCGAACATAGGGTCTTTTATGGATTCGAATACAAGGCTGTCTCCTCCATTTTCCATTGGTGATATTTTGAGCATACGAACTCGGATTGACTCGAAACTTGGAACGTCGTTTCCTCTAGCCTTGCTTGACATGTCTTATCAATTGCAGCCCGATCCGGACTCGGACAAAATTCATCGATATCCGTGGTGAACCTGCGATGCACAATCAATGTTCATGACTAACAATCATTGATTTTCAGTTAATCTTTTGGGTATCTCGGCTTTGCCAAAAGTTGGGATAACAACACGTAATGATAATATCAATCAATTACCATAGCACAAGAACAGAATAATGATATACACTAAATAAAGAATATTAACTATCGTCCCGTACTGAACGAAATAAAAGTGGAGCAACTACACCTTATGTGATCTTTGGATGTATGTATATATTCTTAACCTTGAGAGTCCGCAAATGGAAATAAGTGTTCTCATACGAACTATATGTTGCATAGGTGCCCCCGTTCAGAATAGACCACTCTCCTGGCAATAATGGAAATCCTACCACTGTAGTGCTCCCTAGCTTCTATATCTATGCTACCTTTACAATGTACAAGTACCCCTAGACCCTCCCGAAGGCTTGGTCCAAAACCAAAAAACAATGTATAAACCGATGTGTAGCACTGAAACTGCACTATGACCTGAATCTAGTCACCTACTCCATGACTCCCTCGCTATGCACTTGCTTCAACCCCAATGGATCACTTGAGCATTATAGTGCTTCAAACTATGGAATCGATGCTAATAGTCTATCTCCATGATCTCCTACTATTCCTATGTAGGAATAGTCCATCCCATGCATCCCTTGCCTCAATTGCTTCCTCGACCATATGTTCGAATGCGTTATTGATAATTACCGATCACAAGTGTGTTGCTTTACTTCCACATCCAAATCTCGTGCTTTGCCTTACATTCTACTTTCCCATGTAGCACGAAGCCTTCCTAAAATTATGCCAAAGCCTAATGTCGAATCGCATTCGAAACAAGGGAGAAATTTCCCTAAAGTGCTCCTTGACCAAGCTTCATTGCCAAGGACATGTTCCCAAGAGTGGACTGGACCGATCCCACCGGTGGACCGATGGGAACTTCTCCTAGGCATTAGCCTTATCAACGAGCTATCAAACCCCACCGACCGTGTTTCATGCATCGTTTCCTCTGTTGCTTTGCCCAATGAACCACATAACTTCTCAAGCCTTCCTCCACCACATTAGACTTCCTCCAGAGTTCATTGGTTGATCTTTTATGTAATATCCACCATTTTGATGCTTGAAAATGGAAACTAGTGACGCTACAGTCATCTTTAGCGTTATTTTCCAGTGATAAAATGAGATCGGTTATTATTTTAACAACATCAAGTGCATGGGAATTTACAAATTTTCACAAAACAATCTCATTCGTTAATTTGCAAATTCATGACAATTTATTCACATAACCCCACGATTACATCTTTCAGATAAAATATAATAATTATAAATACAATCTCAAGAGCGACATATGAAGATGTCCCATTGGATGATCAGAGTCTTAACTACTTAGATGGTTATTGTACCCGTCATTAGATATATCCAACAACAATAAAAATTAGTTACTTTACAACAGAAACAAACTTTAAATAGTAACTTGCCTTCCGAATGTCTCCGGAAGCTTATTCGTCAAAACCTGAAATACCCCACTCTCACCCTACCCAATTTCGAATTGAGTACCCGAGAGTTTAGGGGGAATCAAAATCTTATGGTTAGACAAAAAGTCCGGTGTGAATAACATTAGTCCATCTCAAACCAAAATATGAGTGCTCTGTGAGACCATGCCATTGAGCGGAATGAGTTTTCCCACACTAATAATCTATTAAACATTATGTCATCTCCAACATATCATGCATCCAAAGTGATTAGAACATAATCATAACATCAAAAACATATCTTGCATGCATGGGTTAAAATAAATAGTATGTCATTCATAAGGGTCAAAAAGGGTTACACATTCCTACGATTACCCAATCCTAGAAAATGTTTTATTCAACAGCATAATTTTCACAGGGTCGCTATGAATCTGTATTAGTTTTCCCAGGCCAATTAAAAACTATTAGTCTGACTTGGGCCCATATTTATCAAATGGTCCAATGGACTTCCAGTCCATTTAGAAGAAAATAATAACGGTCTCCTAACATCAGCAAGAGAAAATATTTATAATTTCCTAAAATAGTAGGAAGAAATAACAATAGTCTTCTAAAAACAATGGGAGAAAAACATAGGTGAGCAAATAGCTATGAGTTCTTTCGGATGTGTAACTCTAAATTTTAGCATTATTAGGAAAAAGCCCTACGCTTTGGAATAACAGACCCGACCAATCGGGGGATTGATGGTTGGAGGATAGGGCATGACTTTAAACATAGTCTCCACCCAAAATCTGGTTATAAAACATCCTTTGAGTCGTGTCTTTTGATCAATCTTGGGCATCCTAACATAATTTGATCTTCTCGATTACCTAGAGGCAGTCCTACTCTCTCAAGATTTAAGTCTAACCATGGAACAACTTGGCCCGAAACATGCCTAAATTCCAACCGAGAAAAGACCCATCGAAACTTAGACTATTCAAAAGTGGTTGTTGGTAGGTAAAAAACAATATAGTGCTATCTATTTATTCTTTAAGAACTCATGGTGGAAGGAACAAAATATAATAGCAATAATAGTACCCATTTATTTCAAACCATTTCAAATATAACAAAACATAACATAATTTCAATAACAACTATTACATCATTTTTTCCAAAAATACGTTTTATGCGTACAATAGAAAATAACATGAAAAGATAGATAATGACTGCTACAAGCTTCACTCTCATCATCTTCGAGCATCATCAATTCCTTATCTAACCTGTGTTATAATGAGGAGGGAGTCAGAATAACAAGTGTCTGGTGAATAAAAACCTCGACCTTTACTATTTTAGTACTTGGGTGGTATATTTCTAAATAAGAATATGTTTTAGGTATTTTGAAACCATTTAGTACTTCATATAAGGAAAGGAGGCGGGCCCTCAATCAACCACTTTATACCTTTCCATTCCCGAAGATGGTTTCCCAATCCCTTAACCTATAACCAACGTCATAAATGTCTAACAATGCGAGAGATAGAACCCAAGCCACTTAATACCTTTTAATGGAAAATAGGCAGACTCTGACCATTTAAGACCTCAATTGAGCTAGACCTCCATCATTTAATACCTATTCCCAAGGCAGAATTCATATAAGCGTCTATTTAGCAAACATTTCATGGAAATCTCTTCAGACACTTAATACTTCCTATTAAAGTGGACCTTTCCGAGATATCCTTAACTATGCCTAAACCCAATCCCAATCATTTAATACTTCATTTAGGGAAGAAGGCGGGCCCACAAACAACCACTTAATACCTCCAAAATCCCTAAGCAGGTACTTCGTCTTATAACCTGTACCCACGGTGATGTCTCACATTACATAACCATTCATTAGTACTTGTAGCCAGATTAATTGGGCAGATTCACTCTACCGAATTGGGACTAACCTCACGTAATCGTAGTTACTTATCATAGATGATGTCTCACATCAGCCCCAAAGTCAAACTATTGGTAGGTAGATTAGTTGGGCATACTTCCGTATGTCTTTTGACAGACCTCGCACCACTTATGACTTAGTCATATTTTACAACACTCTTAATATATTATCACACACCTCACTATGTCCATTAATTAGGTTATATAAGAATTAATTCTCATTTTGCCTTAACAATTCAATTACTTTCCTAATAGAGATTTATTGACAATTATTACCTAATTAACTACGCAATTATACGTTATAATTATACGCTATTTATGGTAATTAATATAAAAATAAATGTGCACTTATTATTTTCTATGCGTGTGGAGATTACACCCCAACTAACGTTTAAATGTCAATTCCTTTCTAACAACAATACAATCCCTTTTCCATATTATCAATGGTGCCATATCTCCAATATCCATAATAAGGGATTTCAGTATTCTTAATAAAGGATTTAATATTCATATCCAAAGATTGCAATAAATAGACTTGTACATAATAAAATTTTCAACTCAATCTATCACATTAAATCAATGGAATAATCTCAAAAAAGAAATTGCAATTCCAGTTTCAGCTTCTATTCAACCCCTCTTTTACAATGAATTAAATGATGGAATTTCTCTTTTATTTTCATATGGAATAAACGGTATAAACTACAAAGTTCAAACTTTACACCCTATTCCTTAATTGAAACTTCATAATCAAATTGAAATTAAAGAGGAGTGGAATAGAAATTGAAATCACCAAAAACTGCAAAAACTACATATTCCGACAATTTAATGTAAATAGTTGAGAATTTCAACAGGAATTGACATTTCGAATTATAGGAGTATTGGGGGGGTTTTATTTTCATAAATCTAAAACCCCTAAGGCATATTCAAATCCATAATATACTAATGAATTACTGATATAAAAAATGGTAAGATTTCCACTCAAATTTGGTCCTTAGCTTTGCTTCTCTTTGGATTTGAAATGCCCACTATAATCTCCTTCAGGTTCTTCTTACTGATATATACAACAAGGAATTTGTATATATATATATATATATATATATATATAGAAAGGTTGGAGGAGAAGAGGATTAGAAATTAAATAATAAACAAAGTTAAGTATATAGGATTTCATACCTGAAACCCTAAAGGAGTTTTCTGAATCCAAGAAGCGATGAACCAACAAAGCTTCGCAGATGCTCCCAAAATATTTGTGAATAAAAGGGAGGGGTCTAGGGTCTCATTTATAGAGGTTGAAATGCACCAGAACCGTAGGATGAAAGTAAGTTAAAAATAGAAAAAGCAGATACGCTCATCACCTCAAAACCCTAGTGCCACCCTTGGATAGCGGTCGACCGCCCCATGAGCACCGGTCGACCGCTATCGGTCGACCGGTTGGGTCGCATGGTCGACTGCCCCCTATTTTGGAGCATTAATTTTATTTGACCTTCCTTAGTTAATTTCATTCCTTGATTAATTTTAATGTTAATTGTAAATTTTAACGTTACTTAACCCCTAAGTCTAATCTCAGTTAACATTTTGAAATTTAAAATTCAAATTTATTTATTTATTTTAATTTCTACTTTGAATTAAATTATTTTAAACATGAAAACTTCAAATGCCCGTAACTTCTTCGTTTGAACTTCGTTTTCAGCACATTATATATGGATATGGATCAGAATTTCGCCACGGACGCAACGGTACAACTTCATGGCCAAATTCCAACTTTTATAAAATTTCCATTTTTACCCCTAGTAAATTTAATTTAATTTACCTATTTAATTCTTACTAATTTTATGAGGTGTTACATTCTTCCCCCTTAAAAAGAATTTCATCCACGAAATCTATTCAAGGGGCGAACAACATAACGTGTAATAACATCCATGTTATACAACCAAGTTATCTACACAACCATCTACTCAACCAAAGTGCAATGTGATTATGTACTGCAGACATGCTACAAATGAGCTTAACTTTAGCATAGGTCGGTGATCGTGTCATGCAAGTATGTATGCAAATATCCTAAGCATGCATAAAACTTCTACATGAGTGTAAAGTGATTGTTAAAAAGTATAGCAACCATCTTCTTCCATCAAATTTAGCAACAACAATGCAACCATGCCTTCTACTGTAACAATGAGAGAAAAGTTTACCAGCGAAAAGCTTAAGATGAGAAGTCCTCAAGCCTTCTACTTGACTTTCTCCCTATTGTACTCGGACCAATCTAATTTCCTTATTATGGAGCTTCCTAATTTCATGCTATATAATACATGCAGTAGCATAGGACGATGTTGGCTCCATCTCAGTATCCCCCAATTGATTAGGCTCTACCATAATTTCTATGCTATGAAGATATTTTCTCAAATGCAAAATGTGAAAATCATCATGGACTCCTATCAACTTACAAGTACTCTTATTTTCCTTAATATTGAGAAAGGCCTAATAGATCTTGGTGCCATTTTTTCCAACTTTCCAAACCTACGACCTTCACACGTTGCCGAATCAATTCTAACTTTATGAGTAGAATTTTATCGGTGGTTTCCCACCCATAATTTGGCGACTTGTGTGGCCTCCCATAAAGTGCTTTAAGGGTGCCCTACTAATTGTCTATTGGTGACTACTGTTATATGCAAATTCTACTAATGGTAAGTGCCATACCTGATCTCCTCCAAAGTCCATGATGCAAGCTCTCAACAAATCCTTCAAGCTCTCATTCATTCTTTAAGTTTGTCTGTCGGTCTTTGATTGGTAAGTTGTGCTAAGATTTAACGAAGTTCCTAAAGCTGCCAGCAAACTCCTCCAAAATTTGCTAGTAATTAAGGGGTCCTTATTACTAATGATGCTAACCAAAATTCCAAGAAGTCGTACCTCCTCCTTGATATGTATTTATGCTAGAGACGCTATGCCCAAATAAGAATAAAAGGGCCTCTCTCTCCTAACGACAATTTTTTTTCTATCTTCTTTTTCATCCTTGTCCAATAGAAAATTCTATTCATATGTCTATATATTTTATCTCTTTGTTGAATGGTGACATTCTGTTAGCTAAATTTTATTTTTCCTAAAACTCCAAATGTAACGACCCGTAAATTTCGATAATTAAAAATAGTTAATTTAATGAAGATTATGATTTAATGTTGGAAAAAATAAAAATTTGTGATAATAATAAGAATGTAATTGGAATAGAATGTAATATTATTAATTTAAGGTAACCTATAATTGCTTTGAATGTGATTCCAATTAATTAGAACGATTAAGAGTTATAATGATATAGATTGTAAACAAATTATAGTAATGTATGTATTGATTGATAATTGGATTTAAGGAGGAATTGATAATTTAAAGGATGTACTAATTAATTTAATAATGTGTAATAAATAGAAATTGGATAGAATTAGTATTATGTAAGTTGCTATAACATTTGGTTGTAAATAATAAACTTATAAATATGATAAAAAGTTAATGGTGACAATTATTATATGTTACCTATTTATTTAGTTTGTTAAATTTAATTTGGCAATCAATTTCAATTAAATGTAAATTAAATGTTACATTAAAGTGAGTTAAGACAATAACTACAAGTTGTGAACGTAATAAAATGTATAGAAATGTTAATTTTATTCACAAGGCAATCACTGATTTAATAAAAGAGTGAAATCAAGATAAACCAACTTATTGAGATTTTAAATTATAATTAATGTGTAAAATTGACAAAAATTCAATATAATGGAAATATAGTAGTTAATACAAATAAAAGATGGAAATTGTAGCATATTAGTGAAATAAGATATCAACAACTATTACTATGCTATTAGAGCAATAATTGATTGAATATAAAGATTGAAATCAAAGTATAAATCAATTTATTGAAATTAAAGTTATAATTAATTGGATTTAATTACAGTAAAATTGAACACTGTAATAGTGAAATATTAAACACTGAATTTGATATGAAAATTTATTTTAAGTTATTTTAAACGTCTAAGTAATCAAAAATGATGAAATTTGTTAGCTTATAAATATTGAAGTAAAAAGTGATAAATTTAATTTAGTAATAAATTATTTAACTAATGTAAAAATAGCCATTTTGGCCACTGTCTCGGATTTAGACGAAACCAGTTTCATCGGATTCGTAACGGTGAATTATTGTAAGGTTTCAAGTTTCGTAGCGATCAGACTTATCGTTTGATCGTACGGACTCGAAACGCGTAGAAATCAATTTAATTAAAATCAATTGAAATCAATTTGAAATAAGCTGATTTTAAGCTAACTTCTTCATACGATGGAATTTGGACTTGAAACCAGTTCCATTGAGTTTAAAAATCTTAAAAACATCTATTTTGATATATGGGACGACCTATTTCCGTTTCAGGTCCGGAATGGGCTTTTCGGGTCGTTATCGTTCAACTTTCAAATCGATCTTGTCCATTCATTTCTATTCCTGATCTGCCTATAAATAGCCCGTTATAAACCCTAGCTACTTCTTATTTTCATTTGTTTGTAGGTACAATTCAGCTGTCTGCTTCTTCTTCTCAATGCCTGCAAACCCAAAATTCCTCATTTCAATTTCAATTCAAAATTCAACTTCAAAAATCAAACTCCTTCAAACCCTAACAAATTATATATCAATTCAAAGCTCTCGACGAGCGTAATCCACTAGTGTGATTCATTTTCCAATTCGAATCACCGTTTGTCCAGAAATTGAGGATGAACCTCGGCCATTCGTTTTAGGGTTTTGACGAACCAACGGTGGATCGTCATCCGATTGACGATCGGGAGGTGGCGTTGGGAAGGTGGCGCGATGCAGGTCATAGATCTGGTGTTCGTTCAAGCCAATGGTGCTTGACTTTGCCGGAATTCACGCTCAAAGTGGTGGCAGCGACTGGGCTATTTCCAGCGCCTGGAGTGGCAGCGCCACCTTGGTTGGGTCGACGTTGGATGGGTACCACGGTGGCGGTCGTAGATTTGGGCGAAGGCGAGTGTTTGGGTGGTAGTTCGATCAGGTATAGAGGCGGCTAGCGTTGAACGGGGCCGCGATGCTTGGCTAGGGTTTTGAACAGTAACTGTGATGACATGTACTATATTGTTATTTTATTTGTTTTAAATTTAAATCGTTTAATCTTCTAATCATTATATCTTTTGCATACGAGGTCCGATTCACGCGCGGTTTGTTTCGTTGGGATCATATTGAAATTCCGGACATTTTGACACTAGTTTGGACGAATTCTGAGACCGTTTGAATTTAGGCCCTAAATTGGATTTCAATTCGATTTAAAATCGAAGGTGAGTATTTTGACCCACTCACAACTACTAGATTACCTTATGGTAGTTAAATTAAATTTATGATGTGATGGGAAATTTATTTATGGCTGTTTGGTATATTTAAATCGTTATTCTAGTTAATTTGAATTTATTTTGAATTAAATTGTCAGTTAATTTATTATTGAATTTAAATTGCCAGTTAATTACCTGTAAATGATAATGTGTTATTTATTGAAATTCATTGATTGATTTGGATGATGATTGTGATGTATGTTTGATTAGTTAATATTGGATGACTGGATGTTGTATTTTATATTGTTATAATATTGCAAGTTCCATATGGGTTGAAATGATACATACCCGAATGATCTATAGATTAAGGAAAAATCGTTATGGGTTGAAATGATAGACTCGAGCGATTTTGTGGATTTTATCTAATTCGGGATTGCGGTTTTAAATGATATATAACCATAAAAATTTAAATTGTGGATTGAAATGATAAATATCTGTATCACTTGACCCTAGGGTAAAAAATTATATAAGGACACCGGATTGGTTAAATTAAATGATTTTGGACCTTTGAAAATTTTGAATTCAGTCAACTAGTATTTTTGAAGAAGAAATTGATTTATATAAACTGAAGTATTTTCGATAATCCAAGTGTTAATGATGAAAAGGGAATTGATTTAATAAATTGTTCAAAGGATTTAAAATTGGAATTTCAAGGTTGAAGCACATAATATAAATGAGTTTATCAGAATTGAGTTATTGGAATGTTTGGATATAACTTTGAAATCTATTTTAAACTAATTTAAACTATTTTATCAATTTAAACTATTTTAATTTATTTTAAATCTATTATAACCTATTTAATACAATTTAATCTATTTCACCTATTTTAAACTAATTAAATTTATTTAATCTATTTTAAATCTATTTAATCTATTTTAAATTTATTTAATCTATTTAAAAATCTACTTAATATAATTTAAATCTATTTAAAATCTATATTCAATCTATTTAAATCATTTTAAAACTAATTAAATTAAATTTAAATCTATTTAAAATCTATATTCAATCTATTTAAATCATTTTAAAACTAATTAAATTAAATTTAAATCTATTTAAACTATCTTTACTATTCAAACCATTTTAAATCTATTTCAACTATTTTGAACTATATAAACTATTTATAATTACCTAAACTATTTTCTAAAATTTCAGAGTGTGTAAAGTTGAAGTATTTATATTTAAATCCTTAATGACGATATGACCTAAGTTGGAATTTGAAATTGATACTTATTGAAAATGACATATTTGAGTAATATGATGATTTTGGAACAAGGATTTAATTAACCTATCTTATCGATAAATTCAAAAATGAATATGACTTTGAGAGTAAATATGATTTTTGAAAGTGATATGATTTGGAAGTGAATATGATTTTGAAAGTGAATATAGTTTGAAAGTGAATATGATTTCGGAAGAGATATGATTTGAAATCGAATATGATATTTTGATATAAATTGTGAGTTGACTTTTGAAATGTAAAAGAACCATCCGGTGTGAAATAAGCATTTGGTTGCTAAAGAGACCGGGATCGGATATTGTCATACTCTCTGCCAATACCGAAAACCACTTTAACAACTATGTACGTGGTGGAGATTCCAGAAATGAAGTAGGATGGTTTGGCAAATGATTTCTGTATGAGGTACGACGTGACCCTGACTCCCGTGAGTCTGCTTAGATGTGACTAAAACAGGAGCCACGCCAGGCCAAGTGAGGTCATTCCTCCGATCGGACACATTTCTTCGATACCATATTTTTACTTTGTGATGATTTGGTGGCCATCCATTGATTTTGATTTGGGAGTGTGTTCCGAGGTGGGCGGTAGTAGCTGCTATACGTTACCACTAGTCCGAATCCACAATTAGTATATCTACCCTGGCATTGCCTCGAGTGACGTGTTTACATGCCCTACCGCGCCTTCTACGAGTTGGTTTGTACCATACTTATGGAGTGCCCTCTGATAGCCTCCATTTTACTGAGGAGTTACGGTACTATATAGACTATGGTAATATATAAAATGTGTTAAAGGGATATGGGTAACGCCTTAATGCTATTTTAATACTTTTACTTTACTGTAGACATATTATAATAGCGTATTGTACTACATAGTAGATAGTTTAACAGATCCTTAGGAGATGGAAATCCCGAACATCTCTTAAGTTATTGAACTCACGTTAGACACTGGATAGGAGATGTCAAACCCCGTAAACATCTCTGACGCCGTTCCACTCATATTTATTTACCGTTGATTTAACTTACATAAGATCTTTTAGTTCTGACTCGAGTGTTTTGTCCTTTCAATTCGCTCGGGTCAACCTGAGCATTTCAGGGTTGAAGACCTTATTTCTAGAGGACGAAGACGAAGATTTGTACTATTATTATTTATTATATTTATTCCACTGCATCATGTTGTTCCGCTGCATTATTTATTTATTCCAATTTTATGTAACTCTAATTTCTATGTTGTAAAAGAATAATCAAATGTATTTATAAAACAGCTTCATGAACTGTTATTTGATTATTATATTTTTTCATTTCGCTGTGAGATTCTGTATTTATTTTATTTCTTTCTCGTTTTCTTATCCACCCCATAGCAATATGCCCTTTTGAATAGTTTGAGTTTGACATGTGTGTTTGCTTAAAACGTCCAAAAAGGCAGGTCGTTACACCAAATTTTTGGAATTGAAACATTTATTTATTTTAGGTTGCTAACCTAATTCCTCATTAACTTCCAATCTTACTTATGATTTATCGCTAGTTAAGTGTCCCCAAAAAATTTCCTTACTTACCTTGCTTCTTAATATGTATATATTTATCAAGTGGTTTAATCTCATTCATAAAATCAACATAGGAATAAAATAGGGATATATCTCATACCACATCATACACTTTTCCTATAACCAAAGGAGACAACTAGTGATTATAACCCAAAAACTCTATAAATTTTTTTTGCTGGAAGCTGCCAATTATTACTGAGTGGTATAAATGGTGTTAAGGTCCTAACACTCCTTACTAAATTAAGATGGGTATTTCTTAATATGTCATTCCATTATTTACACTCTCTCTTTTCCTTTTTGGTGCATCCTTTGTTAATTCAAACAACTTGCTTTTATACATACTTTGAAATATGGTAATTTATGGAAATTACATTGAAACTGCTCCAAATAAATTAAACATGGAAAGTTACATTCTAAGCTACGTAGGGCAACCTAATTTACAACCCAATTATAGATTTGGAATATCTTTACAACTTTACCAACTTCTACCAATAGAGGTTTGGGACTGATTTCAAATTTCCAGATCAGGTTGTACATTATATTCCTATTTTATTCATATCCCAAAAACTTTAATCGGTCCCATGTAGGTAGTGATCCTTATCTACTACATAAAAAACTGGTTTTCACTATTTTTTTTTATAAAACCAAAATTACAACAACATACAAAATAATAAACTATTTTCATACAAATAAACTTATTACATTAGATTCAAAATCAACATTTATTACCCCATTTCTTGTAAAACTTAAAATTTCACAAACATGAAGTACCAAATTCAAAATCTCCCTCTTTGAAAATATAAACTTCATCAAGAATTCAAAATTGCTTAGTCCCAAGAAGGAGAAAAATAATTTCTCTTTTTAAAACTTTCTTCATCAGAGTCTTAGACCTTTAAAAGTTAGACTTTTATTCCTAGTTTTCAAAAATTGCTTGGTTTTCAAAAAGGAACTATGAAAATCTTCCTATTTCAACGACTTACTATTATAAAGACTTATTCCTTTTGAAAATAAGATCTTTAACACAAAACATTCAAAACTTGAGTATCATTCCAGAATAATAGAGTAGACATTTGTCATTTAAAAGATTTTTGCAGTTATAAGGCAGTTATATTATTTTAAAATATACATCAACATCTATTGCTTTATTACTCAGAATATACTATCATTTAACCAAATACTTCTTATAACTTTGTTCAAAACTCTTAAAATGTTCCGCAACTCTTTTCTTGTCGAGTCCAATAATATTCTTATTGAAAAAGTTCTAAATTCGAATAGGAAAAACGTATATATAAAATTCTCATCTTTACATAGAAGCTTTTCCTATATATCCAACTCATTTATTAATTACCATTCAAATCCATTCAATTGTCAAAGATAACTTTTTAAAACTTTAAACAATGGAAAAATGGAGTAGACAAAGATTACTTTCTATCTTATTCTTATTACTCCTCTCATATATTATTTATCATTGGATTAAAATTTCCAATTCAATTACTGCCTAAATTTCAGCTATTATTCTCTGTATTCCTATACACGGGAATGTCCCTACTATTTATCTTATTAGAAATTCTTATCCTTTTTAATTTCTATTTTCCTATTCCAATCAGGTGTCATTTCCATTTATTCACCCTTTTAAAAAGAATTTTAAGGAAAAGAACATCCAAATTTATAAAGTAGAAAAAATCATATAAAATAGAAGAATACTAAAAATGAAGAATCCAAAAGTCGAAAACTTTTTAATTCAACAAATTTTAAATTGAGAAGTTAACAAATGAAAACCTTCTCTTTTTTTTCAACTTTTCAAGTCATTAAATTTACAATTAAATATCATCCAACATTTTGTTTTTAAAATGTTTCATCGCTTTTAAAATTACATCATCTTTCAAGACATTTCACAAAATAAATGGTAGTATATTTTCGAAGTCGTCTAAAATCTCTTTCTAAAAAAAATTCAACTTATAATACATAAGATCTTCATTTGATAATCATTTGATAAGCTCTTTCAAAACACTTAAGGAGTTTTTAAAAGAATTTTAATCAAATTCTCTCATAGGGTAAGATTTAAAAAATTGGCTTTAATTGCTCTTTCCTTTGAACTTTCCTACTCAATCCTTTTTTTAAAAAAATCTGGTTATCTTCTTGTGATGATTAATGTACACCTGCTTATGAAAGCTTGTTTCATTCCTTCTTTATACCTCACTTCCAAATTTTTACCAATATTTTACCATATACTATTTAATTAATACTTAACATTTTATTCATTACCTCCATAAATATCACTTTGTCCGTATTAAATGGTGTTATCTTAATGGACATTTCCTAAAGACATTTAGTTATTCAACTTTTACCTATTTAACTTCTTCCTTATCTTCCCATAATTACCTTAATGGTCTCATTAATCTATTTAATTTTTTTTACTCCTTACTTATTGCTCGTTTAATGTCTGTTAATTTTTTAGAGTTACATCCTTTCCTTCTACGTTTTCTACCCCTATTATTTAATATGCTTATAGGGTCCATAATTATAAGGAAATTTATGTCTAACAAAGGAGTCAAGTACTATCAGCTGATGGGGTGCTTTCCTATGTTGTAGTCTTGCTCTTCTCAGTTCACCCCGATAGATATGATCTCCGCTCTGTAAGTAATATGAGTAGGAGTATAAATTTAACTCTATTTATCTTTTCCAACCCAGAGTCGCTTCATTCAACCTTTTGGAATACAGTCACAACTACTTCTTTGGTCGGAATTTATAGAGCTAGGCGAATATTCAAGATTTATATATATATATATATATATATTTATAGTAAACCCTTTTGAAACCTTTTAAAAATAACAAGTACGCTGCTCATGCATATATTTTACCCTTTGATCGGGTAACCTAAACTCTGATACCAAATGTAACAACCCACCTTGAAGCGGGCTTAAATTCACCAAGAAAAGGCCCATAGAAACTTAGACATATTCCAAAGCTGGATGTTGGTTGGTAAAAAGAAAAACAATACAGAGCTATCTATCTATTTTTTCATAACTTACAACGAAAGGAACAAAATATAATAGCAATAATAGTACCCATTTGTTTCAAACTATTTCAAATATCACAAAACATAACATAAAAGGCAATAACAATCGTTATTTTGTTCTAAAAATACATTTTATGGGTGCAATAGAAAATAACATGAAAAGATAGATAATGACTGCTATAAGCTTCACTCTTGCAATCCTCAAGCATCATCAATTCCATATCTAATCTGTGTTATAATAATGAGGGAGTCAGAACAACAAGTGTCTGGTGAATAAAAACCTTGGCCTTTACTATTTTAGTACTTGGGCGATATATTTCAAAATAAGAATATGTCTGAGGTATTTAGAAACCATTTAATACTTCATATAAGGAAAGAAGGCAGGCCCTCAATCAACCATTTAATACCTTCCATTCTCGAAGAATGTTTCCCAATCCCATAACCCATAACTAATGTCATAAATATCTAACAATGTGAGAGACAGAATCCAAGCCACTTAATACATTTTAATGGAAAATAGGCAGACTCTAACCATTTAAGACCTTAATTGAGATAGGCCTCCATCATTTAATAACTAATCCCAAAGCGGACTATACATAAACATCTATCTAGCTGACATTGCATGGAAATCTATTCGAACACTTAATACTTCCTATTGAAGTAGACCTTTCCAAGGTATCCTTAATTGTGCCTAAACTCAATCCCAACCATTTGATACCTCATTTGGGGAAGAAGGTGGGCCTTGAAACAGTCACTTAATACCTCCAAAATCCCGAAATAGGTCCTTCATCTTATGACCCGTACCCACGGCGACGTCTCACATTAGCCCGACTATTCGTAGGTACTGGTGGCAAGATTAGCTGGATAGATTTACCCTACAGAACTGGGACTAACCTCAAGTCATCGTTGTTACTTATCATAGGTAATGTCTCACATCATCCCTAAAGTTACACTATTGGTAGCTAGATCAGCTGGGCAGACTTCCGTGTGTCTTTTAACTGACCATGCACCACTCAAGACTTAGTCATATTTTACAACACTTAATATATTATCACACACCTCACCATGTCTATTAATTTGGGCTGTATAAGAATTCCTTATTTTTCCTTAACAATTCAATTACTTTCCTATGGAGGATTTATTGACAATTATTTACTAATTAACTATGCAATTATACATTATAATTGTATGATTTACGGTAATTAATATATAAATAAACACACACTTATTATTTTCTATGCGAGCAGAGGTTACGCCCTAACTAACGTTTAAATGTAATTCCTTTTTAACAACAATAGTACAAGCCCTTTTTCCATATTATCAATGGTGCCATATTTCCAATATACATAACAAGTGATTTCAGTATCCTTAACAAAGAATTAAATATTCATATCCAAAAACTGCAATAAATAAACTAGTAAACAATAATAATTTCAACTCAATCTATCACATCAAATCAATGGAATAATCTCAAAAATAGAAATTGCAATACCAGTTTCAGCTTCTATTAACCCCTCTTTTACAATGAATTAAATGATGGAATTTCTCTTTTATTTTCATATGGAATAAACAGTATAAACACAAATAAGTTCATAATTTAACCTTATTCCTTAATTTGAACTTCATAATCAAATTGAAATTAAAGTGGAGTGGAATAGAAATTGAAATCACCAAAAACTGCAAAAACAACATATTCCCACAATTTAATGTAAATAATTGAGAGTTTCAACGGGAATTAGCATTTCGAATTATAGGAGTATCGGGGGGCTTTATTTCATAAACCTAAAACCTCTAAGGCATATTCAAAACCATAGTATTCAAATGAATTACTAAAATAAAAGATGCTAAGATTTCCACTCATAGTTGGTCCTTAGTTTTGCTTCTATTTGGATTTGAAACGCCCACTATAATCTCTTTCAGATCTTTTATTATTGAAATATACAACAAGGAATTTGTATATATATTAGATTCAGAAAGGTTGGAGTAGAGGAGGATTAAAAATTAAATAATAAACAAAGATAGGTATATAGGTTTTATTACCTAAAATCGTAATGGATTTTTCTGAATCTAATAAGAGATGAACCAATAGAGCTTCGCTGATGCTCTTATACTATTTTTGAATAAATGTGAAGGGTTTACGGCCGTCTTTATAGAGGTTGTAACTAACCAGAGACGTAGGATGAAATTAGGTTAAAAATTGAAAACTCTGGTATGTTCATCACCTTATTTTAGAGCGTTTATTTTATTTACCATTTCTTAAATAATTTTGTTCCTTGATAAATTTTAATGTTATTTGTAAACTTTAACATTACTTAACCTCCAAGTCTAATCTCAGTTAACTTTTTGAAATTTAAAATTCAAATTTATTTATTTATTTGAATCCGAATTAAATTATTTTAAACCAAAAAACTTCAAATTCCTGTAACTTCTTCGTTTGAGCTCCGTTTTCAGCATATTATATATGAAAACAAATTAGAATTTCACCACAGACGCAATGGTACAACTTTCATGGTCAAATTACAAACTTTACAAAATTTCCATTTATACCACTAATTAATTCAGTTTAATTTCCTTATTTAATTATTATTGATTTATAGGCTCTTGTAGAACCCTAACTGGTCAACGGTTCCTTAATCCCCAAGGTAAAAATGTTAGGTGATAGAATTTAACACAAAAGTGAGATTGTTAACAATTTTCGCATTTGCAATCATAACTGATCAAAGTGAAAAGATAAGCATATAACACGATAGTGTTAGCAAATTTCTTCGCTAACCAAGTATTTAGGGCAAGTCAAAGCTGGTTTGAATAAGGGCTTAAGTGGCCTTATGCAAGCTTAAGTGTATATGCAAGTTCTAGTTCGAGTCCAAGTCCAAATATAAGTCATATGAATGTCCATTGTTCAAGTCCAAGTCCAAAAATAAATCGTACGCATGTCTATTGTCATAAATAACTGTTAGGCAAATACAAGAGTAGTATGATATGCAAAGTTGAATGTTCAAGTCCTTACTTGTAAAAAGTCATAAAAGTACAATCGGTTCGAAAAAACCTTAATTTGATTTAGGGTTTACAACTTTAAAAATTGAGAAGTAGAGTAACTATGAATTGCCACTTTCTAAATGATGACGAGGGTTTATTTATAGGGATGCCAATCACGTGGGATGATTGACACTAGTCATGGCTTTAAATATAAGGGCCCCGATAGCTTCATCCCGATGAATCTCGGCATTCTATTAGAGACTCGATATTGCTTGCTTGTGAAAACTTGATAACACAATCTCCCTTGAAGAAACTCGACAACCTTTGCATCTTGAGGGATTTGGCATAATTTGCTATTTGTAAAGACTAGAAATCCTTTTCTAATCTTGAAGCTCATCATTCCTTTATAATTAGTTATCTTTGTAAAAGATCGATATCCTTTGTTGTTCGAAGATGCTTTACAACAGTTACTATTGTAAATGCTCAATAGTAGTTATTATACCAAAGGTTTGCTTTTCGTAGAAAGATGATATCCTCCACTTTAAATTAAATGCTCGACATCTTCTAGTGTTGTGGCACTCTTCCTTTGTTATATACTCTACAACACTCTACGTCATAGTGGTTCGACATCCCTTCCTACACCTTTGACAACCCTGCCATCTTTAGACTTGGCAACCTTTGTGTTGTAGAGGGTCGACATCTCTTGTTCTTCCAAGTTTATTGTAGCTCAATATCTCTAAGCATTTATCAGTTTGATATCTATATCTTAATACAAGCTCGATACCTTTTTTCAGTGCTAATGTTCGACACCACCTTCAACTTGTTAAAGTCTTGACAACACTTGTTGTAGAAGCTTGTTACCCTTTAGAGATTCAGCATCTCTTTACTACTTGTTAACCACTTAATGTTCGACATCACTAGAGACTCGGCACCTATTTGTTATTAAACGCTCGACATCCTTAGAGGCTCGGCATCCCTTTGCTTGATAACTTTACCTTCTGTAGGCTCGACATCTCTTATTATCTTCAAAATCGGCATGTTCTCTTTAGAGGCTAGATACTCATGTTTGTAGTAACATTTACACCTTTGTGTAGAGAAAGCATATTATACTTTAGTATAATTTTACTTTTTCCATTGCCACCTGTTGGTATTTTGAATCTTCTAATCTCGTTCGTCCGTTCAAATTGGAGTCAACTTTCCTAGCTGCTTCCCCCTTCTTCTATATACACCTTCTTTTCTTTCTCCCAAAATCCTTACCTACAACTCGAAACTAAAATTGCAATTAAAATTTTCCTTTTCAGTCTTACAATTTCAAAAGGAAGCTTTCGGTTTTTACCGTGTTAAGGTTTGATTTCTCCTTTGATCAATTTATATGTAAAAATGGGGATTTTTGATTTGAAAACCAGGTATTTTGGATCGGTTCTTACGAATTGCTTTAGTTTGATTGGCAGTTTGAATTCAAATACTATCATGATTTCAAAATTTTAGTGCTTGTATCCAAAAGCTGTTTGCAATTCGTATTTGATAGAAATCTGATGATAAATTGGGTTTTGATAATCATCATAAACCCAAAAACTTTCTAGAAATTCGACAATTAATTGAAGTTTTAATAATTGTTAAAGATCGACATCAATTTAGAGACTCGATAGCCTATTAAAGGTTTGCTAATTAGTTATAGGTTCACCAACTAATTATAAATTCAATAATTAGTTAGAGACTCGATAACTTAATTAAGATTCGATAACTAATTAAAGATTCGATAATAAGTTATGAGCCCATCAATTAGTTATAAGTTTGATAGCTAGCCAATGACTCGATAACTAGCTATGAATCTAATAATTACTTAATGAATCATTAACTAGTTACAAACATGACAACCTGCTAGAGGATTTTTACTAGTTTCAAATTCGACAACCCTTTAAAGAATTATTTAACTAGTTTCAAACTCGATAATGACTTATAGGGTAGTTAGCTAGTTACAAATTCGATATCGTTTATAAGTTCGACATCTAGTTATGAAAAAGATTCTTTAAATGGTTATGAAATCACTAGCTATTTATGGGTTCAACATCCTAATAACTAGTTATAAGTTCGATACCTCGCTATGGGCTCGATAACTAATTACGAATTCGGCATTCTGTTATAAACTTGATAAGTAGTTAAAGTGCTTTAGTTATGAACTTGTTAACCATTTATGAGTTTGACATCCTGTTATAACTCGGTAAATTGTTAAAGGACAATTAATTATTTATGAATTAACTAACTATTCATCATCCGATTATGAGCTCGATGATGAGTTATAGGTTTGGTATCTTTTTATGAACTCGATAATCATTTAGAGAATCATCAAAAAGTTACGAACTCGATAACTACTTATGAGTTCAACATTTAGTCACAAACTTGATAATTAATTAAATTGCCTTTAACTGATTATGAATTCACCAATTATTTAAGAGTTTGTCATCTAGTTTTTTTTTACGTTCTCTTAGTTATTTTAAACTTTCGTAAAATATACGATACTTCCCTGATTCTTGCATGATATTGTATGACTGGTAAATGGCTAACAAGAAGGGATCCAAATCCTCTCTTACTTCGAAAAAGGGGATTATAAACTCATCCAATCTTCTTTAACCACTCAGGATGAAGTTGATGTAATTCTTTAGCAATTCGGGATTACCAACGTAGAGGCTAAGGTGGCAGGCTCATTTGGAATGTTAGATAATCCTCCGGAAGGGTCCTTTGCTTTCACCCCAATTTATATCTAGCATTCGGGATATCTCCACCTTTCAAAATTCTTCACTCGATTCTTGAAGCGTTTAGGGATTGCTCTAATACAACTGTTGCCCAACTCTTATACATATCTAAATTGCCTTGAGTTACTAGTTAGGGAAGCTGACCTCCCCTCTCTTGATGCTGAAACTCTTCATTCATTAGTAAATCCTGTCAAGGCAGGAAAATGTAACGCCCCACTCTGAGACCCACTGTAACAAAGAGTATTACGGAAGTAATACCGTCTGTTAAAGCGGAGAATAGAGTATAGTGGAAGCGACCATTTGTAATCAAGCTATAATTATCTACTGAATACGTCGAAAGGGTGGTATCTATATTTTTTTTTCAAGTGGTTTGACATATTCAATAAATATTTATAATGAAATTACAATGGCTAAAGATCTATCAGAATAAGCATAGTAATCAAATGATAAAACATCATAGAACAGAATCACATAACAGATATAAAATCCCAGGACAATACATCGTCAATACAGATCCAAATACTATAAGTGGGTACAAAGCCACTGCCCACACATGTGAGTCAAATATATGTACATATCAAAGTCTGAATAATAACAGAGTAGCGGAATAGTGGACAAATAAAAGCGCTATCTATCAGCATAGCAAATAATGTCCAAAGCGGAAGCACAGAAGCTAAGTCCAGAGACCTAACCTGAAACAACTCGGTCTGACCCGAGCGAAAACACTCGGGTCAGGCTAGCTAAACAATCAGTAATAACTGAGATATATAATAATGCGGTACATAAATAAAACAGTACTTTTCCTAAGAGAAGAGTATTTTGGACCACATGAATATAATGACGGTCACTAATCATCAATCAACAAAAAAAAACTCCAAAGAGAATCTCAGCACCAAAGTGTTGAATAAATAAAATCGCCTCATATCATCGGCGTAGCCAAATCTATATAAAGTTGCCCATAGGCAATAATCCCAAGAATGACCAGAGTCTGTAATCAATGCACAAGCAAAGATCGATGCTCCAAAGAGTAGTGGGGATATACTAAAAAGTCAATGAAATCAAACACTGAAAAGCAGTGCCCAGAGACACTGTGAATCCACAAGGTAATCGCACTTACATCGTATGGTTCCATAGAACCAACACCAAATGGTGGTACTCAAATGGATATAAAAATCATCAGATAATACAAGTATAGCACGTGCACCGACCGGAGTCGTTATTGCCAAGTACTGTAGAGTTGTGATCGATCACTTGCACAGATGCGAAACGCGCGAGACGACGAGATCCTTCCCAGAAGGATAAAGGCCCAGAGGCACATGCCGAAAAAGAAACTGCTCCATAGAACAGGTGTCCAGAGACGGTTGCCCAGAGGCGTGGTGACCCAGAGGTCCAGTACTGGCTGCCCAGAGGCTAATGTGTCACAAACTTCTTGGAGAGGAACCCGTAAAGTGTTAACAATGAGTCCCATACCCCACGTTCGCACTAAACGGTTTACTAACCAATAGCAAGCTCACACTCCAAACAATAAAAAGTCCACCCCGTACCATCGGTAAACTAGACCAAAAGGTCAAAACGATCAATCGAATAGGTCGGCGATTAACCGGAAAGAAAATACACACGGTTCCATAGGCCGGAGATTTCCTAACCGTTTAATCACCTTTCCACTTCGCTCGACGTGCTAAAAAGTGAGTGTGAGATTTTTATTATAGAAAATAATGGTTCGAAATAGATTTATAATTGATTTTGAGAACACTTTAAAACGGCTTTTGAAAACTCTCCTATTATGGAGTAAATAGTTTACTAATTAAAAATAATATTATATAATAATTTCGAAAGCCATTTCGGAGCGAAAAATCCTTTTAAAACCTTTTTATAAGGCCTGTGTACAAAATCCAGAGACAAATCTCAAAGAAATCGATAAAACCAGAAAATCACTGAAAATATTCTAAGTGTTGGAAAATAGTCCAAAACTGACGCGAACCCAAGTTCGGAAAATTATTCGGACCAGCAGACTGAATCCGAATGGCATGAAAATTGGTAGGATCTTAGCCCGACATTCCTACTTCAGAACGCAAAAAGAATTACTCGATTCCGACTTGAAACGAAGGCGTAGCGACGTTCCAAAGTCGGACACAGAAACATGAAATGCACTGTTTTGCACAGCGATCTGGGTTCAACTCTGACAGGAAATTCGAAGGCTCTAATGAACTCAGATGATGACCAAACTTTCCAGATATGGAGTTCATAACTCCATCTTTCCAACGAGACCAAAATCGTCAAATTCCGACTAGCGGCTCAAAAGTTATGACCAAAATAGTTTCAGTTTCATCCACAGAGCTAATATGTGTATCGCTCTCGGGAAGATAGTAGAAAAATCAATTTTTGACCTAGTTAGACTCAAAATTACAGAAAAATCACTGAACAAAAATTGTAGCATAGGTTTTATGCTTTCAGGGACATCCAAAATTATCTAATTCGGATCAAAAACGAGAGAGATACATGCAAAACAATATCAGATTGAAACTCAAGATAACTTGTTAAAGACAGAATTGGTCTTCTGTCTTTGAACGCATTTCAGGTCATCTAAATGGCAAAATTACAGAAAACTTACTGAACAAAAATTGTAGCATATGTTTTAAGCTTTTCGGAACATCCAAAATTATCTAATTCGGATCAAAAACGAGAGATACATGCAAAACAATATCAGATTGAAACTCAAGATAACTTTTTAAGACAGAATTGGTCTTCTGTCTTTGAACGCATTTCAGGTCATCTAAATGGCAAAATTACAGAAAACTGACTAAGCAAAAATTGTATCATATGTTTTAACCTTTCCAGAACATCTAAAATTATCTAATTCGGATCAAAAACGAGAGAGATACATGCAAAACAATATCAGATTGAAACTCAAGATAACTTGTTAAAGACAGAATTGGTCTTCTGTCTTTGAGCGCATTTTAGGTCATATAAATGGCAAAATTACAGAAAACTCACTGAACAAAAAGTGTTCCTTATTGAATCTAGTTTGCAGCAAAAAAAACTTGACCCAAAACGGATGAGAAATGAAGAAGTTATGACTGATTTCGTTTCAGCTACAATTCCAAAACGAAAATTATAGAAGCATCAAGTAAAAAAAGGATTTAGCTAGCAATTTTACCTCAACCAATATAGCAAGCAACTTGTGTGCACACCCAAAATGAAAGCAAAGAGGATCAAAGAGCTATGATTCACATGTTACATAATAAAACATGTGTTACTAAATGATTACTGAAATCAAAAGATGATTAAACACATATTAGAAGAGGTTTTTAGCAATATACCTCACTAGAAAGCAACAAAGACTACTATAGCATCAACCCAAGTTAGCAAAAGATGATTAGGAGGCTATAAGATCAAAAAACACATAAAACATGTGTTTCCAAATAAATTTCAGAAATGAGAAAGATATAAAAACAGATTTGAGGTGGGTATTTGCATTACCTTTGCATAGAATGACTTGCATAAGCTAAAACTTGAAGGAGATGAAGATAGAGGCCATTTTTGTTATGAAAGCTTTAGGAAATGATTTGGGTTTTGATTAGGGATGAATGAATGAGGTTTGGAGAGTTTGAGATAATTTATAGAGAAGGTTTAGGGTGGGTTATTGGGTTAGGTTTAGTAACCCAATAAGAAGAGAGTTATTTACATGTTTCCAAAATATAGTCTAAGTGTTCATATATGTTTATAAAACTCATTTTTCTTATTCAAACCCGTTTTAAAATCTCTCCTAAATATTTAACTTTCCAAAAATAACATTTTATCTTCATTTTAAAATCCCATATTTCCCATTTAATTAAAATAGCCTTTTTCAAAAAAATTTGTTATTCCAAATCCTTTTATGCTTCATTAAAATAAATAAAAATTCTAACTTTTATTTATTAATTGGTAATGCAAATCCCGGGTTGTTACAGAAAACGACTAGCCGGCACCATATATCGCCTTCTTCCTCATCCGAAGAGCCTGATCACTAATTCGATCAACAGAAATAAGGACTGGGAAAACCAGTTCTTCTATATTAAGAGTCGTGCCCTTAGAATTAAGGGTTCGTTCTCTTCCCCCAGTAAGTCTTGATGCTTTTTCTCTCTCATTTATACTACAATTTTCTATTCTCTTGTAAAAGCCATTCTTTTTCAGAACCAGCTTCTAAGAGAATGAATTCATCTGTCGTTAGTACAATCGGTGCCTTAAGCTTGACTTCTTAGACTATTGGGGATAGGTTTAAACTCCTGACCGAAGCTAACCTCCAAAGGTATTCCTTGGTTTTGGAGAATCATAAAGTGCTTGGATAGCCTCGAATGATTAAGAAAGATGATCATGGGAATCAAACTTTGGTTGTTGGCAGTCAAAGTGCCTTTTCTCCATATTCTCCCATTCAGCGTGATTCCTTGGGTAATTTTTGCTATGATTTGGTAAAATATTCTATACTATCATCTTATGGTTCTTTCTTTAACTTAGGTTCAACTCTTACTGCCCCTTGTTGCTAAGCCCAAGAAAGATAACATTCCTACCTCCTCCTTGGCTGTGACTGCCAAAGTCGCTCTTGTTGCTGAAGCTATCGCTAATGCCTTTAAGGCTATTGAGTCGCAAGAAAAAGAAGGATTCTGGTTGTCTTTCAAGCGTTCCAATTCCTCCTCCGGCTAGAAAGGCCAAACTTAGAGAAGATCATTCACTTGCTACTATTACTGAGGAAACGAATGTAGCTATAACCATTTTTAACCAAGATTCCGGTTTTGATGATTAAAGCTTGCCATACTAGGATCTTCAGGTATAATCAGAGGCTGTTCAAACCCCAAGTCCTATTATAGACATCATGAATCCCTCGTCCATAACCGTTTTCCAACATTTGTACAAGGAGTTGGGCCTGACTCCTCCTCCTCAACTTCTTCCACGTGAAGATCCTGCTCAACCTATCCATTTAGATTTCCATAGTTTTGTTCGTTCGGTCATCCAATCACCGTCTATGACTTCTTTAGTGCCATTGCAGCCTTTTTCCTTTTCTAGGGATCATCTCCACATTCTCTTTCAGTAGCTTCCCGTGGTATGTACCTTTACATGTCTAGCTAATAGTAATTTTGGCATCATTTATTTATTATATATTTTTATATATTTTAGGTGGCCAAGCACATGTTTTTTATGCAACAAGCTTCTCATGAATCTGTTAATCAAGTCCTGTATTTTGAAGAACGGATTTTATCACTGACAGATAAAGTTAAGTCCTTTGAAGGCCAAATTGTTGAAGTCACCACAAAGAGAGATAAAATTAATGCAAAAAAGAACAAACTTTCCTCCGATTTAAATGAAGAGAGAAAAGCTAGACTAACGGCTGAAGAAAGAGTGAAGTTGTAACAACCCGAATATTTTATGATTGTATATTTAAATATTTTATTTAAATATAGCATCGTTAATCGGATTAAAGCCCAAAATGTTACTTTTTGTAAATAGTTGAATTGGGACTTGAGACCACTTCCATTGAGTCCAAAATGGCGTTTACAACTTTTTTGAGTATAAACATCGATATGTTTGGAGTTGAGTGGATTTTGCTATTTTTCTATTGGGCTTTGGGTTTGGGTTTCAGCCCACAAACCCATCTAATACCCTAACACTCCACTCAACTCCTCTTCATTCATTCTCATTTCCTAATAAATTCAAGCTTAAGTAAAAATGGTGGAAAAAGAATGGAAATAGAAATTTCAAACCCTAGTTTGATTTGGAAACACAAGTTCTTGCTCTAAAATCAAAGAGAAGCTTAGGTAAGCATCCTCTTCATCTTCTCCATCTCAATCTCTCTCCAATTTTAGAAATTTCCTATAACCTAACTTAGTAAATATTGCTTTTGATCTTAGATTGGAGCTTCTAGGGTTGAAGTTGAAGAGTAGTTGATCTTTCCTTTGCTTTAGAGATTCTCGTTTGTTGTTTTTGGGTTTAAAGGTGAGTTCTTTAACTCACATCTACGTCTATAGCTATCATTGTTGTTAGGTATGAATTCCTAACACTTGTGCATATTCATTTTCTTTTGATGTGAATTGATTTGGTGAAATTTCCAAATTTTGGTGTTTGGGTCCAATTTTATGAAAATCCTACTATGGATGTTTGGACATTGATGTTTGGAGTGTATCGAAGAGCCTATAAAGCTGGGTTGTCACTTGGCGTAAATCCTTAGTCATCGTTGCTCGTCCGATCGCTCCCGATATGTTTTGGCCACTTTGGCCTAGGAAAATTGTTGCCCAGACCAGGTGACCAGACGTCTGGTGATCAAGTCCTGACGTCTGGTTTGGACCTGGAGTAAAAATATATGCACGGCAGAATTAAAAAAAGAAGTCAGAGACTAATTCCAGACGTCTAAAATTCAGAACCATACGTGTAGATGGGTCTCAGACGTCTGATTCGAAGTTTCAGACGTCTGGGTGTTCTCAGGATTATTTCCAGAGAACAAATCCAGACGTCTAGATTCGAAACCAGACGTCTGGTAAGTTTTCAGATGTCTGGTTTGAGTTTTCAGACGCCTGGTAAGTTCTGGGAAATTTCCAGAACTCAAATCCAGACGTCTGGATTGACCCCCAGACGTTTGGAACTGTTCATTTTGCTTATTTTGGGCTGTTTTGATTTGATTTCCATTGTTTAATCGGTTTTTGTTGATCCGGATAGTTGTTATCACTTATTATCGACTTTGATGACTCCTTTCTTTGGATTTTTAGGAATATCCATTTTGATGGATTTGGTATCGATTTCTTTGGATTTAATTCACGTCTTCGAATGTGAATTTTTGATGATTGATTGTTTCTACAATCATTTTTGTGATTTGTCACTTTAAAATACAAAGGTTTCTATACTAGTAGTAAATATTAAAACTCTTTCATTAAAACGATTTTCAACGATATCTTTAATACAAAGCTTGTTTTCAAAACCGTTTTCCATTCTATTAGTATATGCAAACTTTTACCTCATTCGTATGAGAAATCTAATTAAACGGCTTAGCAAAACAAGTGGTATGAAATGCTTGCGTTTACTTTGTCGGTTAATTCTTAGACTTGATCGATTGAAACTCTTGTGACAATTTTTGAGTGTAGTTCTACAATTTGTTCGTAAATATTTAAGTTAAGCCAGTGGTTATGGGACATGAAGCTAAACTCATTTATTTATTATCTTACTGTAATTGACACTTCTTGATGGTCGATGATGATCATTTTATGATTTAGACTAGCGATGTGCGATGTCTCTTTGTTCGCGTGGGGGACTATACCCCGTTCTGTTGAGCTTCGGCTCATTTGAAGGAGCTTCGGCTCATTTGGAGGAGTTTCGACTCATAGTCCACAATGGGGGACTATACCCTGTTTGGAGGAACTTCAGCTTATTTGGAGGAGCTTTGATTCATAGTCCGCAATGGGGGACTATACCCTGTTTGGAGGAGCTCCGGCTCATTTTATGGAATAGCGTTCCATTTGCATTTCTGGATTTTCGGTTGTGATTTCTAGAATTTGTGTTTCACCAATTTTCATGGTTTGCATTGATAAGCTCTATCAATATTTGTGTTTTGGTGAATAATTTAAAGAATGTGATTCTTTTTGGTGTTTTGAGATTCATGAGATATTGTATGATTTTTGTTGTTATTTGATGTATACTTGACACCGTATGGCATTTTTGTTATCATACGTTTTTGGTCATATCTCTTATCCTATCTCATTTTACCTGATATTTATAGCTAGACTAATCCGTTTATTATTTCTTCTTAAATAATACTCGGGTCAGACCGAGATATTTCAAGTGCTTCTGCTTGACTTCTTACCAGGGTCCTTCACCTGACTTTTGGCTAACTACTTTAGCATAGTTGTTTTTGATAGTATACATTTGAGATAGAGACTCCTTGTTGTATACTTATTCTTTTGTCTAGCACTTGTATCTATTCTTTTGTGATGTAGTGGATCTAGTTTGACCACTATTTGTTGTACACTATTATGTGATATATTCATATCCGATTCCGCCTTTGTGATATGAATGTCTGTGACTGATTTGTGTTATGTTTATTTCTATGTTTGTTTCCAAAGGACACTTAGCCACTATGCAGTAGCTTTGAGTTTGTATTTGATATGTTGGATTTCCTCTTGAAATGAAATGTAAGTTATATTATCTGACATATCGGTACTCGCACAAAGCAATTACACAGATGATCGCTCCTCAACAACCTTATTCTTCATGCTAGTTGACGGCATTACCCAGTAGTGTCCTTGGATAGCGTGAGTATAGAGGTGGGGCGTCACAGTTTGGTATCAGAGCTAAACTTCGGAACAATGTAGAATAGTCTAGCAAGGATCATTGTCCTAAGTCTTTCTTAGGAATCGTGCCATAGGATTTAATTCGAGTCTTCGTACCATTCTATCCTATTTTCTTTTGTGATGCCTTGTTTTATCAATCAAGTTTGTTTGACATTCATTTTGTGAATAACCTTTTTCCTCTTCTTTCTTTCTTAAAGAAGAGAAATGATTAGACCAGGCCGTCCCAGCGCCGGTCAATCTAGTGCTACTCTTGAGGACGGAGTATTTATGTCTGCTCAACAACTTTTAGATCTTGTGAACAATGCCCAAGCTGCCGGACCCATTCTAGCGCCTACTCACCCTAAATCCAGGTTTGCACGCTTGTGCATAGATTATACCGCTTTGGGTGGAAGGCCATTCAAGGGATCCGAAAGTGTTATAGAAATCCAAGCTTGGCTTAGATCATGCGATCGCATCTTTTCCCGCATGGATCTTATTGGTTCACTTCGAGTCCAAGTGGCTTCTAGCATGCTCTAAGAAAGAGCATTAGATTGGTATGAGCTTTTGATTTCTGAAATTATCGAAGCGGATCTTACTTGGGAGCAATTCCGAGAAAGATTCGAGTTAAAATATGTGTCGGAAGCTGAAAAAGTAACTTTAGCCCAACGCTTTATTGACCTTGTTCAAGGTGAATCTTCTATGACGGATTACGTCGCATCTTTTGAATCTCTCTCTAAATATGGGGTCGAATATATTAATACCCCATTGAAGAAAAATCAGAGATTTGTTTATGGGTTGAATAAGAACCTTAAAAAGCCTTTACTTCCGAGAAGTTTCTTTCGATCAGCTTGTAGATATCGCTCTTCGACTTGAAGAGACAGATAGAGAAAGTGATGTTGAAATTGTGCGTGACAAACAGAACTTCAACAGAAATAAGAAGAGGCGTCCCTTTATTAAGTTCGAAAGTCCTAATCCCAACAAGAAGGTGAAACAAGTAACTTTGGTAGCAAAGATTCTAATCCCTAATCGTGGAGAATGCTACAATTGTGGCTCTAAGGATGTAACAACCCGGGATTTGCATTACCAATTAATAAATAAAAGTTAGGATTTTATTTATTTTAATGAAGCATAAAAGGATTTGGAATAACAAAATTTATTTGAAAAAGGCTATTTTAATTAAATGGGAAATATGGGATTTTAAAATGAGGATAAAATGTTATTTTTGAAAAGTTAAATATTTTAGGAGAGGATTTAAAATGGGTTTGAATAAGAAAAGTGAGTTTTATAAACATATATGAACACTTAGAAATTTTTTGAAAACATGGAAATAACTCTCTTCATATTGGGTTATTATACCTTACCCAATAACCCACCCTAAACTTCCTCTATAAATTATCTCAAACTCTCCTAACCTCATTCATCAAAACCCTAATCAAAACCCTAACCATTTCCTAAAGCTTTCATAACAAAAATGGCCTCCATCTTCATCTCCTTCTAGTTTTAGCTTATGCAAGTCATTCTATGCAAAGGTAATGCAAATACCCACCTCAAATCCATATTTTATATCTTCATAATTTCTGAGATTTGATTAGTAACACATGTTTTATGTGTTTTTTTGATCTTATAGCCTCCTAATCACCTTTTGCTAATTTGGGTTGATGCTATAATAGTATTTGTTGCTTTCAAGAGAGGTATATTGCTAAAAACCTCTTCTAGCATGTGTTTAATCATCTTTTGATTTCAATAATCATTTAGTAACACATGTTTTCTTATGTAACATGTGAATCATAGCTCTTTGATCATCTTTACTTTCATTTTGGGGTTGCACATAAGGTGTTTGTGATATTGCTTCCTAAGGTAATGCTAAGCTTTGGCCTTTGTTTTCTTAAATATAGTGTAGTAATCATCATATGGTAATTAGAAATGGTTATTGGTGAAATTTTGATGCTAAAAACTTGAAAAAAAAACACATCAAAATATGCTGGCTGGAAATGTTCAGCCTGAAAACAGGCTAAAACCATGATCTGGGAGCCCAGAGCAGGCCTGGGTTGCACCCAGGCTGCTGCCTGGGTGCAGTAGCCCAGCCCAGGCGGGCTGGGGCCTTCCCCCCTCTCCCCAGCCCAGGCGGGCTGGGGGCCTCCCCCCCTCTTCCCAGCCCAGGCGGGCTGGGGCTGTCTCCCCAGCCCGCGGGCTGGGGGGCTGTCTCCCCAGCCCAGGCGGGCTGGGGCTGTCTCGCGGGCTAGGGGGGCTGTCTCCCCAGCTCAGGCGGGCTGGGCCTGTTTCCCCAGCACGCGTGGGCTGGGGCTATATCCCCAGCCACGTGGGCTGGGCTGTCTCCCCAGCCCAGGCGGGCTGGGGCATGTCTGACCCCAGCCCATGCGGGCTGGGGCTGATTAATTCACCCCAGCCCGCTTGGGCTGGGGGTTTGTATCTCATTCCCAGCCCAAGCGGGCTGGGTTCGCGATGCCGCCACGATCGCATCCGAAGTCAAAATTCGACGTTTTTGGTCTCGTTGGAAAGGTGGAGTTTCGAACTCCATCTATGGAAAGTTTGGGCAACATCGGAGTTCGTTTGGTACTTCTAATTTCGTGTCGAAGTTGAACTTTGGTCGCTGTTGGTAAACAATATGAATCTTTTCCTGGGTCCAACTTTGAGATGTCGCTGCCACTTCGTCTCAACTCGGAATCCAGAAATTCTTTATGCATCTTAAAGTAGGGATGTTGGACTACATGCCTGCAAATTTTCATGACATTTGGACACCGTTTGCTGGTCCAAATAAATTGCCGAACTTGGGTTTGCAGCTGTTTTTGAATGTTTACAAACACTTAGGATATTTTTCAGTGATTTTCTGGTTTTATTGATTTCTTTGAGATTTGTCTCTAGATTTCGTACACGGGATTTATGAATCATTTTCAAAAGATTTTTCACTCCTAAATGGCTTTAGAAATTATTATATAATATTATTTTTAATTATTAAATTAATTACTCCATAATAGGAGAGTTTTCAAAAGCCGTTTTAAAGTGATTTCAAAAATCAATTATAAATCCGTTTCGCACCATTATTTTCTATAATAAAAATATCACACTCACTTTTTAGCACGTCGAGCGAAGTGGAAAGGTGCTTAAACGGTTAGGAAATCTCCGGCCTATGGAACCGTGTGTGTTTTCTTTCCGGTTAATCCCCGACCTATTCGATTGATCGTTTTGACCTTTGGGTCTAGTTTACCGATGATACGAGGTGGACTTTTTATTGTTTGGAGTGTGAGCTTGCTATTGGTTAGTAAACCGTTTAGTGCGAACGTGGGGTATGGGACTCATTGTTAACACTTTACGGATTCCTCTCCAAGAAGTTGGTGACACATTAGCCTTTGGGCGGCCAGTACTGGACACTACAACAAACTGGGGCTTCTATAGCGTTTGAAAAACGCTATTATAGTTTACCATAGCGTTTCAGAGAACGCTCTGGAACGACATGCTATGGTAGACCATAAACCTTAAATAGCATGAATGAAAACGCTATGCAAAATAAATTTTCTATAGCGTTTTCTCAGTGCTATTAAGCAAAAATGCTATAGAAAATATTATCTCATGTTACTTCCTATAGTGTTTAAACTGCTCATTTCTATAGCGTTTTCCTTGCATATTTTATAGCGTTTGGTATGCATTTTTTAGCACTGGTTTACATATTTCTATAGCGTTTTTTTGCATATTACTATAGCGTTTTTTAGTTATATTATAGCGTTTGTTATTCATATTCCTATGGTTATAGTGTTTTTTAAATGCTATTAAATGTAATATTAATTTATAGATTTTATCTATTGTTGTTTCAATTTGTCCCATATATAATATCAATTTACCTATTTTTTCTTTGCATATAAGCATAAAAGATTTTCACTGACAAAAAATATATGAATTAAAGCACAATATTTCATACATATCATTCAAAGAACTTTTGGCATGTTCATACAGTAGTTCATACATATCATTCGAACAATTTTTCCCATATCCATACATAGTATTTCATACATATCGTTCGAGCTACTTTTCTAATGTCCATACATATATTTCATATATATTTGTATCAACAACTTACTTATAGCTATGGCCAGTCAAACAATTGAGTTCATCTTGCTTTGCTTTTGATATTTTCTTCTAACATCTGCAATAATCAAATAAGCAATTAGGACATAAAAAATAATGTAGAAATATCATGGTTTCCTTGATATAAGACAGAATAATAGAATAACCAGTTATTCTTTTTCTTGTTCCAAACCTAAATGAAAAACTAAGAAAAAGACACTCTAAGGGAAAATACCGTTAGATTATAATATATGCACCAAAAGCTAACTGTCTAACGATTTCGAGGATTAACATTCATTAATCTCTAAACTCAAATATAATGTGATTGATGCCTTTCTTAATACAATTCTACTTAAATATTATGCTCCTAGCACATACACACAAACATAAGAAAAATAAGGAAATTTCATCTATGTTTATAACTATGGGTATATATGCAGCAATGGTTATTGATATCCTCACTTGGGTTTTAATACCTTGCTTCTAGGTTCTTATACTTCGGTCTACTCCTAATATATCTTCTCTCAAGATATAAAGAAATAATTAGACATGATCTAAAACATAGGCAAATATAAAGTTTCAGTCATCTCTAATATCATAGTTGTGTTGAGGTATACATCATAACACACATTCTAATCTTATTGGTGAACCTGTGCAATGCATTATAAAAATAAGTAAAACTTGATTCAATGAAACAAAATGAGATATGTCTGCAAACACAATAAATGATTTTTTATTCTTCGGTATCCAAACGATATTTATATATAATATACATTGTGTAGGAAGCTAGAAATAGATTGTAAAAATTGAAAATTCAGTCGTTGATTAAACTATATTCAGTTTTGTTGTCCATAACCCATTTGGTGCCACCAAGTTCCCAATAATCTAACATACCAAAATGAAAGAAATAATGATGATAATAATAATATTAATATCATATATATGATGGTGATGATGATGCATACATCTATGAGTATGAGTATCCACATGTACTGGTAAATGAATAAATTATCTGATAACCAAAATGTACCTTGACTTGTATCCCAGATTTGCAAGGTCCTGAAAATGTAACCTTGCTAGTGAAATATGTTTTTCCTTGTGATGCTAGTATAAGTGTTGGCTTATTTGTATCAGCACAAATTTCTTTCTAAGCATTCAGAAATGCCTGTGCAACAAATCATTATTAATAAAGGTTTGGAAGTTTTTCAGACTATAGATCGTACAAAATTTTGTATAATATAAAGCGATTTGAATGCTCTTACCTTACTATTATCGGCTCGGCCATCTCCGACAGCTCCATAGTTATCCACATTGTATATTTTTCCTTCGACAATAACCACACTGGTCAATGCTAGCCATATCAAAACCAAAAGCGTTGCAAAGCTCTGCTAAAAGAATTAAAAGGAAATTTTTAACTTAAATAAAAAATATCATCTATAAATGTAATTTTGTTGTGTAAGAACTAACCATTTGGCCAATGAGAAGTAATGCAGATAAAAAATAAGTTAAAGATGACTAATGATCTCTTTGAGTTAGGGGTGCATCTATTTATAGGCTGATAAAATATGTGATGTTGTTCTTGCCATAGTTTGATGTCACTTTGTTGCCGCCATGCCAAGTCTATCTTGCTGCCCTGCTGTGATGCCCCAGTTACTGCCTGCTACACACGCCTATCCTATAACTATCTCATATGAGCTTATCAAATGCTTCTATCTCACTCCATGCAGCAGCCCTATCGTTTCTCTGCTCACATGCATGTTATTTCAACTCCAATGCAGCCATTGCAACAAGCCTCACGTCCATTGATTTCATCCCAATCATTTACATGCAGCTCAACTTCGTGTAGTTCTCTGCCTTACACCCCTAAGCATTTTCAGCTCTAGTTGCACTTCTTCAATATAAGCATACTAGCAATCACTTAGAATCTTAATTCCTGTGCATTCATACCAGCAATTATGGTTCCAGATCAGACTCTACCACGATACACTAGCCTCTACCACACGTTTTAGTAATACTACTATATACTACTACCACACAATAACCACTCAAAAACATCTCACCTGGCTTCAGTCAAATAGAATCTCACTGCCTGCATATTCATTCACCGTGATTCACTTCATATTCAGTCACCACTTGGACACAATTCAATTATCTACTCCACCCTACATCACAATTCAATTATCTACTCCACCCATGTAGTAACTCCCACAAAATTCCAGCAAATACCAGGCCCGATCCTTACATCCACTCCCAGTCAACAAAGATGCTCAAAATATAGTTTCTCAAGCAGATGCCTTTATTTCAGGGCCCGACCCAAATCAACAACCTAAGTTCAATTTCCAAAAATTCAGCTGGCCAATTATTTAATTCTCCCCAACCAAAATATTGCCTAGAGCCTTCCACCATAGCCCAACCTCTGACCCAATCTTATTTTCAGCAGGTTCATTAGGCTTTTTCCTCTCCAAACAAGTCATTAAGCACTCCTATCATCACTTTGATTCATTTTCCCACCACCAGCTCCACATCTTCTACAGTTCCTCCCAAGCAAGTTTCATTACGCACTCGACTGCCAACGGCTATACAACCGCATACTCGGTGTCTTCCCCTTTCTTCGACGTCCTGTAATATGAATAAATTTTAAGCGACATAAAAAATAAATAGTTCTACTAATAACGGTAGATGTGTGATTGGCCGAATAGAGTTCATCTTGATGAACAATACATCTCAGAGGTATTAAAATGGGAAAGTATAGGAAAGGTTGATAACAAAATCTGGTAAAATAATAAGAACAATGATTTCATGGGATTTCAATTGCTGATTTAACATTATTGTTTTCATGCAGTATATGAAAACCAAAAGAGAGCAGAAATCTCGATAAGTAGATCATCAGCTGCTTTTCTTCATTTGTAGCCTACAACGACACTGATGTTAAAGGACTTGTGGACAATGACAACACTACTAATAAAAGTAATAACTAACGCTAAAATGTTTTCCCCAATTTACTTCCCAGGTCATGCATAGAGTCATTTATAGGTAGGTACTAATATGCAGTTCTGGTTTTAGTTTGACATAGAATTTCATTCATGGATTTATGTAAATTGACATAAAGAAGTATAGAACTGCCAAGTATATGTCTCATTCCTAAAGGTAAATAGTGTATTCAGTTTATATTTTCATCGCAAGTCAATATTTATGCATCATTACAACATTAGACTGTACAATTTTCTATTTCTTTGAAGGTACATTAGAGAGATAAACTTCAGCAACATTGTATACAGAGTATTTTTTGTTTTTGTATTTTTTGAAATGCATATTATAGGGGTACTTCGAGTAAGTATTTTGCTTTAGATAAGCAATTTTTAAGCAAAATTATTGCATAAATTAACATGATTCACGTATCATTTCCCAATAAAAAAGTATATGCTATGTCTTCAAATATACACATGTAATATAACAAAAACCGCAAAATCACTCACTGTAATGTTAAGCTTAATGAATAAAACTTGCAAAAACATATTGAAGTCAATAACATATCAAATTAAAATAAATACTTACATTGATTGTCCTTTAATTTTCATGGAAGGCAACTATAATGGTATGTATTGATTTTTTTCATTACTTCCTCTTTTATCCTATTTACTGTTTTTCTATTTGAAAGATATAATGTACTAATCCTGCACATGATAAAATAGTATAATAGGTAGCAACATAGACATTATACCTCCTTCACAATTTGGTATGTGTTACCAATTCTGAGAAACGTCTTTGACACTCGGTAGAATCAGACTCTCAATTTGCCTAGCAATGGCTGTAATTGGATTTGCATAGGCTAAAGTAGAAGTGACTTCTTGGTTGCACACTATATTACAATATGTGCAAACTTTTACCGCACTTGCTGCAGCTCCTTGATTCAACCTTCATCTTCTTTACCTCCAGGTCAACCTTTTGTCGGTGCTTTCCCTTCGCTTGTGCTTTGATTAGTTTTCACCAGATTCAGATTGATGGACTCTTACAGTTTTTGCAAATTATTAATTAAGGTGTTTCCTACCCACTTTGTGTGCATCGAAAGCTTCTTGATAGTTGCAATTTATCTTGCATATATCACATAATGTTGATTGAACAAAGTTAATGCCAACAGCAGCCCTTACTTTTTTGGCACCGGCAACTTAGTTTGTGAAATGCAAATCTTTCACATGTGGAGGAATATTTGGTCTTCCAAATACCTACATCATTCATTAACTGCTGTGAGAAATGCATGGTAAAGTTGAAGCATAGTAAGCTACGTACATTCGCCTTTTGTTATTGTTTTTCTCCAGTAAGATGGAAGGCAGACGTCTTGTCGCTGTTGCAGACAATGTTGCATAACTCACATGTTCTAACTGAATTAGCAGGAGCACCACCTCATAAAACTTTCAGATTCTTTTTCTCCAACTCTGCAGTTACGTTCTCACTCCCACCAGTCTAATAATCGGTCGAATGGACTACCTAATTCTTGTTCAGACATAGCCAACTTCAGATTTGAGATTCTCAGCTAGTTTCAGACTTTGCAAACACCAAAATCCATCTCTTCTCTCAATTTAGATTCACGATCAACAATCGACAAATCTCAAAGCATCATCAACTATTCATCATTGTCGGATACAAACATTTTCACAAGCTAATCATTCAAGTTTTCTGAATTACTACATCTAGAGATTCATCACACAATGGCCCATCCATCCGTTAACAGTCCCAAGTCTAGCAGCTGACAGTCTTGCGTAACTCCATCTTAATCCAGGCATCAATGTACCTGTATAACCCAATAACTTAGGTTAGAAATGTTGCTTAGCATGGAACATTATGACATCTGATGTGTTAACATGGTTAGAAATACATCAACATTTCATAATGTTGCTTCATTTCTAATTCAATACCTTAGGTTAAAAATGGTTTGGAACTTTATTTTTTATGTCAAAAAAACCAGATAAAGCTTTCAGGTTGCTCAGCATGTAACATTCAAAGATACGAAGAAGTTCAAATAGGAATACATCATAAATACCCTAAGGGCAGTTAACGCAGATAAATGCTGACAATGACAATTACACAAAATCAAGTAATTTTCAGATTAATTTACATATAACATGTACGAAGATATTCAAAAAATGATAAATGCATCTTAGGTTGAAAGATAAATCAAATCTTACTGAAGTTATTTCACTATTATGTTAACATAGATTAAACTGGCCCCATCGACCTTGACACCATAGATTAATCATAAACAAAGTTTCAACTTAGAAAGAATGTGTGTGTACCAATTTATAAAAAGATAATTTATTAAAAAAAGAAAAAAAAACTCACATGGAGGTAAAACTCTATATGAGGGTTGTGTATTGTACCAGTATGATTTGTATCCTAATTTTGTTTGCTAACATCGATACATTTTCCCTCAAAATTGAAAATGCAACCCAAAGATGTCTAATGCACACCTATAGAATACAAGTAATCAGTCAACAAAGAGCAATTCAAAACACATAGAACAGTAAGAAACATAAGAATTTCTTAAAGATGGACAAAATATTATGATTTAAACTATAGTTCAATTTTGTAGCTTTAGTATTATTAATACCCTTACGCGACTTCCTCGTCCCAAATTAATCAGACCACAATAGGTTGAGTCGACAATCAATTAATCACCATAAGTTGCAATTTGCAAATCTAGTTTCAGAACTAAGTTGCAATTTCCAACACAGTTGCAAACTAAGTTGCATTGCAACTCAGTTTTGCAAATTGAAATGCAGCTCGGTTTTGAAACTAAATTGCAAATTACAAATCAGTTGCAGTTGCATTGCAGCTCATTTTTGCAACTGAGTTGCATTTCATTTTGCAATATATCATCTTCCTGTAATTATAGGCATCAAATATCAATTTTTTAAGAGCATGATAAATATAATTAGTGTATTAATTACCTGTAACCATTGACTCATGTATACAAACATATAGAACACAAGTAAATATGACATTTACATTTAATAAGTAAAACAACAAATTAACCTTATCATTTGATATATATACATATAACTGTTTTAAATATGCCTAATAATAGTTGATGGGTTCGATTTCCAATTTGTAAATTAGCAAAGCAATAGCATCATATAAAAGAATAAACTCCAAGATTATTTTGGAGTATTATCAATTATACCATAAACAACCCCTTGGTACAAAAATTTGATATCATCGGTTTTATCATGACTGGATCAAAAAATATTGATCTAATAAAATAATGCAACAACAAGAATAAGTTATATTGGCTATGTCAAAACATTAAAACTATCTTTAAGATGGTATAATTAAAATCAAATGTTAATTACCGTTAAACAACACTGATTTTGCTCTTACTATTGCAGATGCTGGTGAATCCATCCTGGAAGAAAAAGCTCATTTTCACAGTATTATTTTCACAGTAAGAAGCTGTATCATTTTCACAGTAAGAAGCTGTATCTCCAACCTGTATCATTTTCTACTAGGAATATGCATCTCTGGTAGCTCATTTTCACAGTAAGAAGCTGCAAACTATAAGTTTCATTGTCCTTAACCCCATTATATATTTTATAATATTCCTATGAAAATCATATGATTTGAATTCTATACAACTAATTAATTTCAATCTTTTGAACCATTAAGAAAATACCCAACAGAAGAATCAATAGGTTTAAAGTAAATACCCAATAGAAAAAGCAACAGGTTTAAAGAAAATACCTAAAATCACGGAGAACGAAACTAGGGTTTGGCCCACTGAGATTTAGACAGTTGCGATTAACCGAAGATGAGGAAGCTAGGGCATGAACATAATGTTGCGATGATTTAAATTTAGGGCTATCTACTACAAGTTATGAGTTGTGATTTACTATGATCTGAAATCTTGGGAGTGAAATTTGCGAGCTGGGAGAGGAAGATGAGGAAGATAGGTGGGAAGTGAAAATCTAGGAGGGAAACGGAAAAAAAGGAAATCAAAAGAACCCGCGTTCTGTATGGGTCTAAGTGATATGTACAGCGTTTAAGTGAAATTTAATACTAATTTGGGCCCATACGGGAAGTGTATAGCATTTAGTAAGTATAAGTATTTTATTGCTTATTATTTAATAAGACTAAAGGCAGAAACGCTATGAATGAGTGCTATAAAAAGTCCAGTTTCTTGTAGTGGGACCTCTGGGTCACCACGCCTCTGGGCAACCGTCTCTGGACACCTGCTCTATGGAGCAGTTTATTTTTCGGCATGCGCCTCTGGGCCTTTATCCTTCTGGGAAGGATCTTGCCGTCTCGCGCGTTCCGCATCTGTGCGAGTGATCGATCACAACTCTACAATACTTGGCAACAACGACTCTGGTCGGTGCACGTGCAATATTGGTATTATTTGATGATTTTTATATCCATTTGAGTACCGCCATTCGGTGTTGGTTCTATGGAACCATACGATGTAAGTGCGATTGCCTTGTGGATTCACAGTGTCTCTGGACACTGCTTTTCAGTGTTGGATTTCATTGACTTTTCAGTATATCCCCATTGCTCTTTGGAGCATCGATCTTTGCTCTGGCAATGATTACAGACTCTGGTCACTCTTGGGATTATTGCCTATGGGCATCTTTTTATAGCTTTGGCTATGCCGATGATATGAGGCAATTTTATTTATTCTACACTTTGGTGTTGATTTCTCTTTGGAGATTTTTATTGTTTATTGATGATTAGGGATCGTCATTATATTCACGTGGTTCATAATATACTTCTCTTTGGATAAGTACTGCTTTATTTATGTACCGCATTATTATATATCTCAGTTATTACTGATTGTTTAGCTAGCCTGACCCGAGTGTTTTCGCTCGGGTCAGACCGAGTTGTTTCAGGTTAGGTCTCTGGACTTAGCTTCTGTGCTTCCGCTTGGACATTATCTGCTATGCTGATAGATAGCGCTTTTATTTGTCCACTATTCCGCTACTCTGTTATTATTCAGACTTTGATATGTACATATTTTTGACCCACATGTGTGGGCAGTGGCTTTGTACCCACTTATAGTATTTGGATCTGTATTGACGATGTATTGTTCTGGGATTTTATATCTGTTATGTGATTCTGTTCTGTGATGTTTTATGTTTTATTACTATGCTTATTCTGATAGATCTTTAGCCACTGTAATTTCGTTATAAATATTTATTGAATATGTCGAACCACTTGAAAAAATATATAGATACCACCCTTTCGACGTATTCGGTAGATAATTATAGCTTGATTACAAATGGTCGCTTCCACTATACTCTATTCTCCGCTTTAACAGACAGTACTACTCCCGCAATACTCTTTGTTACAGTGGGTCTCAGAGTGGGGCGTTACAAAGGACCACTATATAAATAGGTGTCCAAGGCCTATTTCTTGCCGTTATTGCAAAAGTTTGGATCATTATATATCTTCATGTCCCAAACTTCAAAGCAAGAGAGAGGGAGAGCTGAATGTTATGCAAGCACCTAGTAACACTTCTCGTGGTCAAGGTAATTCTCCTTTTATCCTTGATGACATTAATTTGTTTTATGGGTTATCCTATTTGAGTTCTTTTTGATACAGGATCATCTCATTATTTTATATCAGAAGAACTTGTTGATTCATTTTCTTTAATTATTATGGGCTTGATGACTTCACTGAGAATTGCGAATCCGGTTGGTGGATCCGCAACACTCAGTTTGCTTTGTGAAAAATGTCGAGATTATTTTATGTGATTATTCTTTTCGAGCCGATTTGCATTATATGCGTTACTTAGGATTCGAAATTGATTTTTTTGGGAAAGGATTGGCTTGATCATTATGAAGCCTACATCCTATGTCCTGAGCGGACTATCTATCTTCGGCATCCTCAATCTGTTAAGCAGATTTCTATTGTTCTTAATGATTTTGATTTCCAAATTCGGTGGCATCATTTTATTCTTAAACCCACTTGATGAGGAGAATGTTATTTCTCTCATTCAAGTAGTTTGTGAATTGTACGGTATATTTGAGCTTGTCATAGGATTATCACCTAAGCAATCTATTGAATGGTGCTAAGGTCTTTTCAGCTCGACCTTGCCACCGGTTTCCATCAGCTACGAGTTGCGGAGGATAGCATTCCACTTATCACATTCCGCACTCGTTATGATTTTTGTGAGTGGTTCGTTATGTCATTTGGTTTGACGAACCTTCTACCTTATTTCATCCATCTTATGAATCGAGTATTCTACGAATATCTCGATGAGTTTATCCTTGTATTTAGTGATTATGGATGAAAACAACAATTTAAAATTTACAAATCTTTTTAATAAGATATTTATAAGTATGATTGGATTTTGTTCTTAAAACGAGCAAAGAATATTTGTAAAATTTTTAAGAGACTTGTTTATCATATAGAAGATGATTTTGTGTTGTTTTGCCCATTGAGTGCTTTAAGAATTCTGGTCGATGCGCTTGATCAACGTTATCGATAGGAATCTCCTAAACGCTATGATGAGACAGTCAGACATAATAAATTGACTTGTAATAAGTAAATTTTTCTAAAAAGATGAATATATAAAGTTAATTATAATTTTGAATGTCTTAGCTTTTCGGGAAAGAGGATCGATTAAAGGAACTATTTTCTGATGCTTTTATTCCTGTGATTCTCGATGGGAACCAAGACCCTATTGTTTGTACCGATACTAGTCGTATTCGTTCAGGTGTCATTCTCTTGCAAAGGGAATGTGTTATCACATATGCTTCTTGACAATTAAAGCCTATCGAGACTAGATATGCCACTCATGATCTAGAGCTCGCGGCTATTGTTTTCGCTCTTAGAATTTGGCGTCATTATCTTTGGGAGAGAAATTTGTTCTCTACACCGATCATAGATCTTTGAAGTATTTATTTTCTCAGAAGGAACTCAATTTGCGTCAACAACGTTGGCTCGAGTTCCTTGCATCTTATGAACTTGATATTCTCTATCTTCCTGGAAAAGGGAAATCGTGTTGTCGATGCCCTTAATCGTAAGCAACATGCAATTGTTTCTATGATGATATCCGAATGGAATGATCTCGAGACTTTGTCAGCTTATGAGATTCGAGGTCGTGAATCCAATTCATGTTCATCTCTTGTTTTGTGTAGCCTTGAGGCTCATCCTTCTCTTTTGGGCCGTACCTCTTTTGGCTAAACTCTATGTCAAAGGAATTGTTAAATTGCATGGAGTTCCTACTTCTATTGTTAGCGATCGTGATCCATTATTTTTCTAGTGGATTTTGGTAAAGTCTTCAAAAGCTTTGGGAACAAAGCTTAATTCTAGCACCGCTTATCGTCCTTAATCCGATGGACAAATAGAGCGTGTGAATCAGACTCCAGAAGATCTCCTTCGTGCATGTGTTCTTAATTTTGGTGGAAGTTGGGAAGATCATATTTCTCTTGTTGAGTTTTCCTATAATAATAGCTTCCAATCTAGTATTGGTATGGCACCTTTCGAGGCACTCTATGGAAGGCCATGCCGATTTTCTTCGTGTTGGCTTGAAGCCGGTGAGAAGCTGGTTTTAGGTCCAAATTTTATTGGTATTCATTTGTGTTTCACCTATGAAGGGTGTTGTGCGTTTCAGTTGATCGGGAAAATTAGCACCTCGATATGTTGGTCCATTTCCCATCACCGAACATATTGGTTCTATGGCTTATCGCTTTTTTGTCACCGACTCAGCTTTCTGCTTTTCGTGACGTATTCCACGTCTTCTAACTACGGAAATGCCTTAGGGATTCCGATTCTATTCTTGAGCCCGGTGTAATTGAAGAAATCGAAGTTTCACCAAATCTGACTTATGAGCCACATTCTATTCGTATCATTACTTCGGAGGTTAAACGCCTTCGAAATAAAGATGTTCTTCTTGTGAAAGTTCAATGGTCCTCAAATCCTAAGAATTGCTCTTGGGAATCTTGAGAATTCATCGAGCAAACACATCCGGACTTACTCTTTCGTGCTCTTTTATGGTGAACTTATTTCAAAATTTTCTTTTGTGTTGATATGCTTTTATGGTTGTTACTCTTTATTTTCCTCTTGATTATTGCGAGGACGCAATTTCTTTAAGGAGGGGAGTCTGCAACAACCCTCATATTTTACGATTGTATATTTTAATGTTTTATTTAAATATAGCATCGTTAATCGGATTAAAGTACGAAATGTAACTTTTTGTAAATAGTCGAATTGGGACTCGAGACCACTTCCATTGAGTCCAAAATGGCGTTTACAATTTTTTTGAGTATAAACATCGATATGTTTGGAGTTGAGTGAATTTTGCTATTTTTCTATTGGGCTTTGGGTTTGGTTTTCATCCCACTAACCCATCTAATACCCTAACACTCCACTCAACTCCTCTTCATTCATTCTCATTTCCTAATACATTCAAGCTTAAGTAAAAATGGGGGAAAAAGATTGGTAATTGAAATTCCAAACCCTAGTTTGATTTGGAAACACAAGTTCTTGCTCCAAAATCAAAGAGAAGCTTAGGTAAGCATCCTCTTCATCTTCTCCATCTCAATCTCTCTCCAATTTCAGAAATTTCCTATAACCTAACTTAGGAAATATTTCTTTTGATCTTAGATTGGAGCTTATAGGGTTGAAGTTGAAGAGTAGTTGATCTTTCCTTTGCTTTAGAGCTTCTCGTTTGTTGTTTTTGGGTTTAAAGGTGAGTTCTTTAACTCACATCTACATCTATAGCTATCATTGTTGTCAGGTATGAATTCCTAACACTTGTGCATATTCATTTTCATTTGATTTGAATTGATTTGGTGAATTTTCCAAATTTTAGTGTTTTGGTCCAATTTTATGAAAATCCTACTATGGATGTTTGGACATTGATGTTTGGGGTGTATCGAAGAGCCTATAAGGCTGGGTTGTCGCTTGGCGTAAATCCTTAGTCGTCGTTGCTCGTCCGATCGCTCCCGATACGTTTTGGCCACTTTGGCCTAGGAAAATTGTTGCCCAGACCAGGTGACCAAACGTCTGGTGATCAAGTCCAGACGTCTGGTTTGGACCTGGAGTAAAAATATATGCACGACAGAATTAAAAAAAAAGTCGGAGACTAATTCCAGACGTCTGAAATTCAGGACCAGACGTGTGGATGGGTCTCAGACGTCTGAGTCGAAGTTTCAGACGTCTGGGTGTTCTCTGGATTATTTCCAAAGAACAAATCCAGACGTCTGGATTCGAAAACAGACGTCTGGTAAGTTTTTAGAAGTCTGGTTTGAGTTTTCAGACGCCTGGTAAGTTCTGGGAAATTTCCAGAACTCAAATCCAGACGTCTAGATTAACCCCCTAACGTTTGGAACTGTTCATTTTTCCTATTTTGGGCTGTTTTCATTTGATTTCCATTGTTTAATCGATTTTTGTTGATCCGGATAGTTGTTATCACTTATTATCGACTTTGATGACTCCTTTCATTGGATTTTTAGGAATATCCATTTTGATGGATTTGGTATCGATTTCTTTGGATTTAATTCACGTCTTCGAATGTGAATTTTTGATGATTGATTGTTTCTACAATCATTTTTGTGATTTGTCACTTTAAAATACAAAGGTTTCTATACTAGTAGTAAATATTAAAACTCTTTCATTAACATGATTTTCAACGATATCTTTAATACAAAGCTTGTTTTCAAAACCGTTTTCCAATCTATTAGTATATACAAACCTTTACCTCATTCATATGAGAAATCTAATTAAACGGCTTATAGCAAAACAAGTGGTATGAAACGCTTGCGTTTACTTTGTCGGTTAATTCTTAGACTTGTTCGATTGAAACTCTTGTGACAATTTTTGAGTGGAGTTCTACAATTTGTTCGTAAATATTTAAGTTAAGCCAGTGGTTATGGGACATGAAGCTAAACTCATTTATTTACTAGCTTACTGTAATTGACACTTCTTGATGATCGATGATGATCATTTTATGATTTAGACTAGCGATGTGCGATGTCTCTTTGTCCGCGTGGGGGACTATACCCCGTTCTGTTGAGCTTCGGCTCATTTGGAGGAGTTTTGACTCATAGTCCGCAATGGGGGACTATACCCTGTTTGGAGGTGCTTCGGCTCATTTGGAGGAGTTTCGACTCATAGTCCGCAATGGGGGACTATACCTTGTTTGGAGGAGCTTCGGCTCATTTGGAGGAGCTTTGACTCATAGTCCGCAATGGGGGACTATACCCTGTTTGGAGGAGCTCCGGCTCATTTTATGGAATAGCGTTCCATTTGCGTTTCGGGATTTCTGGTTGTGATTTCTAGAATTTGTGTTTCACCAATTTTCGTGGTTTGCATTGATAAGCTCTATCAATATTTGTGTTTTGGTGAATAATTTAAAGAATGTGATTCTTTTTGGTGTTTTGAGATTCATGAGATATTGTATGATTTTTGTTGTTATTTGATGTATACTTGACACAGTATGGCATTTTTGTTATCATACGTTTTGGTCATATCTCTTATCCTATCTCATTTTATCTAATATTTATAGCTAGACTGATCCGTTTATTATTTTCTTCTTAAATAATACTCGGGTCAGATCGAGTTATTTCTGGTGATTCTGCTTGACTTCTTATCAGGGTCCTTCACCTGACTTTTGGCTAACTACTTTAGCATAGTAGTTTTTGATAGTATAAATTTGAGATAGAGACTCATTGTTGTATACTTATTCTTTTGTCTAGCACTTGTATCTATTCTTTTATGATGTAGTGGATCTAGTTTGACCACTATTTGTTGTACACTATTATGTGATATATTCATATCTGATTCCGCCTTTGTGATATGAATGTCTGTGACTGATTTGTGTTATGTTTATTTCTATATTTGTTTCTGAAGGCCGCTTAGCCACTGTGTAGTAGCTTTGAGTTTGTATTTGATATGTCGGATTTCCTCTGGAAATGAAATGTAAGTTATATTATCTGACATATCGGTACTCGCACAAAGCGATTACACAGATGGTCGCTCCTCAATAGCCTTATTCTTCGTGCTAGTTGACGGCATTACCCAGTAGTGTCCTTGGCTAGCGTGAGTATAGAGGTAGGGCATTATAGCTTGGTATCAGAGCCAAACTTCGGAACAATGTAGAATAATCTAGCAAGGATCATTGTCCTAAGTCTTTCTTAGGAATCGTGCCATAGGATTTAATTCGAGTCTTCATACCGTTCTATCCTATTTTCTTTTGTGATGTCTTGTTTTATCAATCAAGTTTGTTTGATATTCATTTTGTGAATAACCTTTTTCCTCTTCTTTCTTTCTTAAAGAAGAGAAATGGTTAGACCAGGTCATCCCAGCGCCGGTCAATCTATTGCTACTCCCTAGGACGGAGTATTTATGTCTGCTCAACAACTTTTAGATCTTGTGAACAATGCCCAAGCTGCCGGACCCGTTCTAGCGCCTACTCACCCTAAATTCGGGTTTGCACACTTGTGCAGAGATTATACCGCTTTGGGTGGAAGGCCATTCAAGGGATCCGAAAGTGTTATACAAATCCAAGCTTGGCTTAGATTATGCGATCGCATCTTTTCCCGCATGGATCTTATTGATTCACTTCGTGTCCAAGTGGCTTCTAGCATGCTCCAAGAAAGAGCATTAGATTGGTATGAGCTTTTGATTTCTGAAATTATCGAAGCGGATCTTACATGGGAGCAATTCCGGGAAAGATTCGAGTTAAAATTTGTGCCGGAAGCTGAAAAAGTAACTTTAGCTCGACGCTTTATTTACCTTATTCAAGGTGAATCTTCTGTGACGGATTACGTCGCATCTTTTGAATCTCTCTTTAAATATGGGGTCGAATATATTAATACCCCATTGATGAAAAATCAGAGATTTGTCTATGGGTTGAATAAGAACCTTAAAAAGCCTTTACTTCTGAAACTAGAAGTTTCTTTCGATCAGCTTGTAGATATCGCTCTTCGACTTGAAGAGACCGATAGAGAAAGTGATGTTGAAGTTGTGCGTGCCAAACAAAACTTCAACAGTAATAAGAAGAGGCATCCCTTTATTAAGTTCGAAAGTCCTAATCCCAACAAGAAGGTGAAGCAAGTAACTTCGGTAGCAAAGACTCCAATCCCTAATCGTGGAGAATGCTACAATTGTGGCTCTAAGGACCACTATATAAATAGGTGTCCAAGGCCTATTTCTTGCCACTATTGCAAAAGTTTGGATCATTATATATCTTCATGTCCCAAACTTCAAAGCAAGAGAGAGGGAGAGCTGAATGTTATGCAAGCACCTAATAACACTTCTCGTGGTCAAGGTAATTCTCCTTTTATCCTTGATGACATTAATTTGTTTTGTGGTTATCCTATTCGAGTTCTTTTTGATACGGGATCATCTCATTATTTTATATCAAAAGAACTTGTTGATTCATTTTCTTTAATTATTATGGGCTTGATGACTTCACTGAGAATTGCGAATTCGGTTGGTGGATCCGCAACACTCAGTTTGCTTTGTGAAAAATGTCGAGATTATTTTATGTGATTATTCTTTTCGAGCCGATTTGCATTATATGCGTTACTTAGGATTCGAAATTGATTTTTTTGGGAAAGGATTGGCTTGATCATTATGAAGCCCACATCCTATGTCCTGAGCAGACTATCTATCTTCGACATCCTCAATCTGTTAAGCAGATTTCTATTGTTCTTAATGATTTTCATTTCCAAATTCGGTGGCATTATTTTATTCTTAAACCCACTTGATGAGGAGAATGTTATTTCTCTCATTCAAGTAGTTTGTGAATTGTACGGTATATTTGAGCTTGTCATAGGATTATCACCTAAGCAATCTACTGAATGGTGCTAAGGTCTTTTCAGCTCGACCTTACCACCGGTTTCCATCAGCTACGAGTTGCGGAGGATAGCATTCCACTTATCGCATTCCGCACTCGTTATGATTTTTGTGAGTGGTTCGTTATGTCATTTGGTTTGACGAACCTTCTACCTTATTTCATCCATCTTATGAATCGAGTATTCTACGAATATCTCGATGAGTTTATCCTTGTATTTATTGATTATGGATGAAAACAACAATTTAAAATTTACAAATTTTTTAATAAGATATTTATAAGTATGAATGGATTTTGTTCTTAAACCGAGCAAAGAATATTTGTAAAAATTTTAAGAGACTTGTTTATCATATAGAAGATGATTTTGTGTTGTTTTTCCCATTGAGTGCTTTAAGAATTCTGGTCAATGCGCTTGATCAACGTTATCGATAGGAATCTCCTAAATGCTATGATGAGACAGTCAGACACAATAAATTGAATTGTAATAAGTAATTTTTTCTTAAAAGATGAATATCTAAAGTTAATTATAATTTTGAATGTCTTAGCTTTTCGGGAAAGAGGATCGATTAAAGGAACTCTTTTCCGATGCTTTTATTCTTGTGATTCTCGATGGGAACGAAGGCTATATTGTTTGTACCGATACTAGTCATATTGGTTCGTGTGTCATTCTCTTGCAAAGGGAATGTGTTATCACATATGCTTCTTGACAATTAAAGCCTGTCGAGACTAGATATGCCACTCATGATCTAGAGCTCGCGGCTATTGTTTTCGCTCTTAGAATTTGGCGTCATTATCTTTGGGAGAGAAATTTGTTCTCTACACCGATCATAGATCTTTGAAGTATTTATTTTCTCAGAAGGAACTCAATTTGCGTCAACAACGTTGGCTCGAGTTCCTTGCATCTTATGAACTTGATATTCTCTATCTTCCTGGAAAAGGGAAATCGTGTTGTCGATGCCCTTAATCGTAAGCAACATGCAATTGTTTCTATGATGATATCCGAATGGAATGATCTCGAGACTTTGTCAGCTTATGAGATTCGAGGTCGTGAATCCAATTCATGTTCATCTCTTGTTTTGTGTAGCCTTGAGGCTCATCCTTCTCTTTTGGGCCGTACCTCTTTTGGCTAAACTCTATGTCAAAGGAATTGTTAAATTGCATGGAGTTCCTACTTCTATTGTTAGCGATCGTGATCCATTATTTTTCTAGTGGATTTTGGTAAAGTCTTCAAAAGCTTTGGGAACAAAGCTTAATTCTAGCACCGCTTATCGTCCTTAATCCGATGGACAAATAGAGCGTGTGAATCAGACTCCAGAAGATCTCCTTCGTGCATGTGTTCTTGATTTTGGTGGAAGTTGGGAAGATCATATTTCTCTTGTTGAGTTTTCCTATAATAATAGCTTCCAATCTAGTATTGGTATGGCACCTTTCGAGGCACTCTACGGAAGGCCATGCCGATTTTCTTCGTGTTGGCTTGAAGCCGGTGAGAAGCTGGTTTTAGGTCCAAATTTTATTGGTATTCATTTGTGTTTCACCTATGAAGGGTGTTGTGCGTTTCAGTTGATCGGGAAAATTAGCACCTTGATATGTTGGTCCATTTCCCATCACCGAACGTATTGGTTCTGTGGCTTATCGCTTTTTGTCACCGACTCAGCTTTTTGCTATTCATGACATATTCCACGTCTTCTAACAACAGAAATGCCTTAGGGATTTCGATTCTATTCTTGAGCCCGGTGTAATTGAAGAAATTGAAGTTTCACCAAATCTGACTTATGAGCAACATTCTATTCGTATCATTACTTCGGAGGTTAAACGCCTTCGAAATAAAGATGTTCTTCTTGTGAAAGTTCAATGGTCCTCAAATCCTAAGAATTGCTCTTGGGAATCTTGAGAATTCATCGAGCAAACACATCCGGACTTACTCTTTCGTGCTCTTTTATGGTGAACTTATTTCAAAATTTTCTTTTGTGTTGATATGCTTTTATGGTTGTTACTCTTTATTTTCCTCTTGATTATTGCGAGGACGCAATTTCTTTAAGGAGGAGAGTCTGTAACAACCCGCATATTTTACGATTGTATATTTTTATGTTTTCTTTAAATATAGCATCGTTAATCGGATTAAAGTACGAAATATTACTTTTTGTAAATAGTCGAATTGGGACTCGAGACCACTTCCATTGAGTCCAAAATGGCGTTTACAATTTATAAACATCATACGTTTGGAGTTGAGTGAATTTTGCTATTTTTCTATTAGGCTTTGGGTTTGGGTTTCAGCCCACTAACCCATCTAATACCCTAACACTCCACTCAACTCCTCTTCATTCATTCTCATTTCTTAATACATTCAAGTTTAAGTAAAAATGGGGGAAAAAGATTGGAAATAGAAATTCCAAACCCTAGTTTGATTTGGAAACACAAGTTCTTGCTCCAAAATCAAAGAGAAGCTTAGGTAAGCATCCTCTTCATCTTCTCCATCTCAATCTCTCTCCAATTTCAGAAATTTCCTATAAGCTAACTTAGAAAATATTGCTTTTGATCTTAGATTGGAGCTTCTAGGGTTGAAGTTGAAGAGTAGTTGATCTTTCCTTTGCTTTAGAGCTTCTCGTTTGTTGTTTTTGGGTTTAAAGGTGAGTTCTTTAACTCACATCTACGTCTATAGCTATCGTTGTTGTTAGGTATGAATTCCAAACACTTGTGCATATTCATTTGCTTTTGATTTGAATTGATTTGGTGAATTTTCCAAATTTTGGTGTTTTGGTCCAATTTTATGAAAATTCTACTATGGATGTTTGGACATTGATGTTTGGGGTGTATCGAAGAGCCTACAAGGCTGGGTTGTCGCTTGGCATAAATCCTTAGTCGTCGTTTCTCGTTCGATCGCTCCCAATACGTTTTGGCCACTTTGGCCTAGGAAAATTGTTGCCCATACCAGGTGACGAGACGTCTGGTGATCAAGTCCAGACGTCTGGTTTGGACCTGGAGTAATAATATATGCACGACAGAATTTAAAAAAAAGGAAGAGACTAATTCCAGACGTTTGAAATTCAGGACCAGACGTATGGTTGGGTCTTAGACGTCTGATTCGAAGTTTCAGACGTTTGGGTGTTCTCTGGATTATTTCCAGAGAACAAATCCAGACGTCTAGATTCGAAACCAGACTATTGGTAAGTTTTCAGATGTCTGGTTTGAGTTTTCAAACGCCTGGTAAGTTCTGGGAAATTTCCAGAACTCAAATCCAGACGTCTGGATTGACCCCCAGAAGTCTGGAACTGTTCATTTTGCCTATTTTGGGATGTTTTGATTTGATTTCCATTGTTTAATTGATTTTTGTTGATCCGGATAGTTGTTATCACTTATTATCGACTTTGATGACTCCTTTCTTTGGATTTTGGGAATATCCATTTTGATGGATTTGGTATCGATTTCTTTGGATTTAATTCACGTCTTCGAATGTGAATTTTTGATGATTGATTGTTTCTACAATCATTTTTGTGATTTGTCACTTTAAAATACAAAGGTTTCTATACTAGTAGTAAATATTAAAACTCTTTCATTAAAATGATTTTCAACGATATCTTTAATACAAAGCTTGTTTTCAAAACCGTTTTCCAATCTATTAGTATATACAAACCTTTACCTCATTCGTATGAGAAATCTAATTAAACGGCTTAGCAAAACAAGTGGTATGAAATGCTTGCGTTTACTTTGTCAGTCAATTCTTAGACTTGTTCGATTGAAACTCTTGTGACAATTTTTGAGTGGAGTTCTACAATTTTTTCGTAAATATTTAAGTTAAGCCAGTGGTTATGGGACATGAAGCTAAACTCATTTATTTACTAGCTTACTGTAATTGACACTTCTTGATGATCGATGATGATCATTTTGTGATTTAGACTAGCGATGTGTGATGTCTCTTAGTCCGCGTGGGGGACTATACCCCGTTATGTTGAGCTTCGGCTCATTTGGAGGAGTTTCGACTCATAGTCCGCAATGGGGGACTATACCTTGTTTGGAGGAGCTTCGGCTCATTTGGAGGAGTTTTAACTCATAGTCCACAATGGGGGACTATACCCTGTTTGGAGGAGCTTCAGCTCATTTGGAGGAGCTTTGACTCATAGTCCGCAATGGGGGACTATACCCTGTTTGGAGGAGCTCCGGCTCATTTTATGGAATAGCGTTCCATTTGCGTTTCGGGATTTCTGGTTGTGATTTCTAGAATTTGTGTTTCACCAATTTTCGTGGTTTGCATTGATAAGCTCTATCAATATTTGTGTTTTGGTGAATAATTTAAAGAATGTGATTCTTTTTGGTGTTTTGAGATTCATGAGATATTGTATGATTTTTGTTGTTATTTGATGTATACTTGACACAGTATGGCATTTTTGTTATCATACGTTTTTGGTCATATCTCTTATCCTATCTCATTTTATCTGATATTTATAGCTAGACTGGTCCGTTTATTATTTTCTTCTTAAATAATACTCGGGTCAGACCGAGTTATTTTTGGTGCTTCTGCTTGACTTCTTATCAGGGTCCTTCACCTGACTTTTGGCTAGCTACTTTAGCATAGTAGTTTTTGATAGTACACATTTGAGATAGAGACTCCTTATTGTATACTTATTCTTTTGTCTAGCACTTGTATCTATTCTTTTGTGATGTAGTGGATCTAGTTTGACCACTATTTGTTGTACACTATTATGTGATATATTCATATTTGATTCCGCCTTTGTGATATGAATGTCTGTGACTGATTTGTGTTATATTTATTTCTATATTTGTTTTCGAAGGCCACTTAGCCACTGTGCAGTAGCTTTGAGTTTGTATTTGATATGTCGGATTTCCTCTTGAAATGAAATGTAAGTTATATTATCTGACATATCGGTACTCGCACAAAGCAATTACATAGATCGTCGCTCCTCAACAGCCTTATTCTTCGTGCTAGTTGACGATATTACCCAGTAGTGTTCTTGGCTAGCATGAGTATAGAGGTGGGGCGTCATAGAAGTTGCTGGAAAAAGAACTCGAGCAAGCTAGCAGTAAAAACACCCAAGCGGCCACTCAAATTACAAATTTAAAGGAAAATCTGGAAAGTAAAGAGGTCGCACTGGTTTATACAAATAAACATTATTAAAGATGCCAAAAAGAAAGTCTCTTCATTCAGAGAACAATCCCTCCCTCAAATAAAGGAGCAATGTAATGAGGAGGCCCTCTTTATTGCATACTGTGATAATATAGAAAATTATCTAAAGTTGAACTTCTCTTCACTGCCAACATCGAAAGACAAGTTCAAAAGGAAGTTTGACCTTAAACTGGGGAGAGTTCCCATGGCTTTGCAAGATGAATTTCCAAAAGCGGAAGCCATCAATCCTCGGGAATTACTATCTTTTGATGATCCACTGGCAGATGAAACTAGGGAGGGCGATGTTGGAGGGGATGGCGATAAATATTACAACGATGGCGATGAAGATGATGATAATGATTTTGGGAAGGATGGGGTGATGGTAATAAAGACTCTAAGGGACTAGGAAATGATAGCAATGGGTCAAGTGGTCATAATTTGGGCTCATCTGCCTATGGTGTTGAGTTCTTCGATTTTCTCGAACTTCTGCATGCTTCTTAGGAAGACACTACCTCAAATGGTGTTCATGCCACTGGTCACCATGGCAGAAAATTAGGCAAAGAGAAAATTCAAGCTTCCACCATACAGGCTCCCATTACGCATGTATAAAGATTATCATCTTTAAATTCTTATAAATATCTATTATCCTTTAGTTAATAAGTCTGTTATTTTCGCTAAGGAAAAGAAACAAATATCACTTTAAGATTTTGCATGAAAAAAGTGGGAAGAAGTTGCTAAGCTTGAATATAGAACTAAGAAACCGGTTGAGGATCACAACAGTTTATCTAAAAAGTACCTTAGCCTTCTCATTTCTGCCAAACGATTGAAAGATTTCAAAGAAAACGGGTAGCCCTATTTTAAAAAGAACCCGACTTCAATAAGAAAGAGTTTTAAAGGAGAATGCAGAGTTTGCTACACTTTTTTGGATGCTTATTGAAGATGGGTACACTTTAGTGGAGTTAATCTATACTAGGAATTTTTTTTACTGACATTTCATTTCTAGGTAAGGAGAGTGGAGGTTTGCATAGGCGTCTTTATAGTAGGTATTTGAATGATCATGAGATTGATCCTCATCCTGGGGAATGTTGGAATCTTCCAAGGATCGCAACCGTTCCCCTTTCCCCCAACACCCTTCCTGAGAAGGTCAAGTTCAACAAAGAAAAATTCATTTCTGAGTTTTACAAAGGATCCATAGTGTACGAACCTAAATGATTTTGTTGTTGTGTTATGTAATTCGTATAATATTTAAACAATTTAGCATTTCTATTTTTGCATCTTAGTCTCATCTTCTTAAAGTACACAAGTTAAGGAACCATTGGGAACTTTTATTTCGACTGAACTCTTAAGTAAACTGGTCAAGCTAAAAAGGGATTTTAAGGAAAAATGTTAATTCTCAAAACCTCTCGATTAGCAAAATATCGGTTTCTTAGGTATCTTCAAGAAGTTTACACATAACTCCTCCACTTTTATTTTGACTTCTTAGGTGATGAAAAAGTCAATTTACTTAAAGAAATACGTTCTGAGTATGCTAAATTGTTATGCTGAGTAGCTAACGCCCCCCGGGAGATGGGATTATCATCGATTTCCCCCAGTTAATACTCCTCATGGAATTAATGCTCCCTTGGACTCTACTCTCCCTATATCTGTGGGTTCACTTAAAAAGGTGTAATCTTTGCATATTTAGAAATACTTTATGCACATGTGTATATACATATGCATATATATATATTAGTGTATAATTAATAGTGTATTAATTGCATAGGTAATAGGTTATTAATTAGTACTAAATCCACCTTAGGGAAAGAATTGATATTTAAGGCGAAATAAGGTTTTCTCCTCATAAGGTCTTAATAAGGAATGTGGTGAGGTGTATGATAATATGTTTAGTGAGAGTATATTATGACTAAGTTATAGGGATGCGAGATCAGTCAAAAGCACACATAAGTCTGCCCAGCTAATCTAATTACCAACGGTGTGACTTTGGGGCTGATGTTAGACATCACCTATAATAAGTACCCAGGGAGGACGCGAGGTTAGTCCCAAATTCTATAGGGTAAACCTGCCTAGCTAATTTGGCTACCAGTACCTACGAATAGTCGGACTAAAATGAGATGTCACATTTTGGGTTATAGGTCATAATACATAGGACCTGCTTCGGAGTTGAAGGTAGTGAGTGGTTGATTAAGGGACCGCCTCCTCCCTATTTAAGAAGTATTAAATGGTCAGGGTTAGCGGTTAGGCATGGTAGAGGAATCTCAGAAAGGGACCGCTTTAGGTTTGAGATATTAAGTGGATATTATAGGGTTCGTCTCTTCTATAAAGAAGTATTAAGTGGCTTGAGGATATCCCATGCAATGTCAGCTAGATAGTACCAAAGTGGAGTTTGCCTTGGGATAGGTTTTAAATGATGGGGACCTTCCTAGAATGAGGTATTAAATGGTCAGAGTCTGCCTAGTCCCGTTGAAGGGGTATTAAGTGACTTGGGTACGATCGCTTACATTATTAGGACATTATTGGAGATAGATGCATAGGACTGGGAAAGGTACTTGGCCTATAGTCGAAGTTGGGTTATTAGCTTAAAAGGGAATGGAGATAGAATTGGATTGGAAAAGCTTTAGGGCTTGTAGTTGGAAAACTTATAATATAGTTAAGATGCGTAATACATATTCTCTAATCAAAATCAATACAATTTTATCGGCCATACAATCAAAATAACACAAGATAAGTCTCTCTAATTTTATCCTTGGTCTTTCAAGTACAGTCTTTTTCATAGTCGCTCCACTAGTCTTTTACTAACTTGACTGTCTTATTCCTTAACTCCTTCGTATCCCTATCAACATAAGAATAGGTCGCCTAATGATAGTAATATCAGGCTCCACTGCCAAGTCTTCCAAAACCATTTACTTTATAGTAGTCTCTGGATCATGCACATACTTCCTTAGATGAGATACGAGAAAAAAATTGTGGACTCCTGCCAAAATACTTAGTAACTCGATACGCTAAGACACTTTCTCAATTCTCTCTATGATAGGAAACAAACCAACATATCTAGGTGCCAATTTTCTCGCCTTCCCAAATCGTACAACAACCTTAATCGATGGTACCTTTATGAAAATAAAATGTCCAATTGAGAATTTCAAGTCCTTATGCCTTTTATCTACGTAGCTTTTCTTCCTTGACTGAGCTTTCTTCATCCTTGCCCCGATTAACTCAATCTATTCAGTCGCATCTTTCACCATATCAGGACCAAGTATCGATATATCACATATCTCTAACCAACATGCATGCAATTTCCACGGCTTTTCATAAAGTACTTCGAAAGGTACCACTCCTATACTATTCTGGTAAATATTATTATAGGAAAACTGGACTAAGTCCAAAATCTTTTACACAAGCCCTCAGTAAATCTTTGAGTACCTTGTTAGCCCTTTCAGTTTGCCTAGTAGTTTGCCGATGGTAAGTAGTACTCATCTTCAACACGATACCCAATTCATTCTGTAAGCTTTCCAGAACTCACTAGCGAATAAAGGATCTCTATCACTTGTAATGTTATTCGGTATTCCATGAAGTTTCACAATATTCTTTATAAATAACTTCGCTAAACTAGGTGCCATCCATGTCGACTTAACATGGACAAAGCGTGCACTCTTGGTCAGTTTATCAACCACTACCTAGTTTCTTTCATTTCCCTTATTTTACCTTAGCAACCCATTTATAAAATCCATAGATATAGAATCCCATTTACACAGTGGGAAATCCAAAAGTTGAAGTAATCCACTTGACTTTTGTTACTCGGCTTTCACCCATAAGCTTACATCCTTCTTCATCCTTTCCTAGAAGAAACTCCTCATCATATCCCGGTACATCTTCGTACCTCTGAGATGGATAGTAAACTTCGATGGATGACATTCTTAACGACTTCCTTTCTTATGTTATCCACACCCGAAACACATAATTGTTCCTTCATTCTCAACCATCCTCTTTCGCCAAGTACAAAATCTTTCAAATCATCAGTCTCACTTCCCACTTCTAGTCTCTTAATTCAATCTGCTAGGATTGGATCATCCTTTTGCTTTGCTACAATTCTTTCAATCAATATCGGTCGAACTTCTATACAAGAGATCATTGTAGTATTCTGACTAGAACCGGTCATCGACTTCATCCTAACTCCACACAAAGCAAGTGCCACTAAAATTTTCCATTCAGAAAACATTTCCAATACCGCATTCTGATGTTTTCTATTAAGTGCATTTGCCACATTATTTTCTTTTCCCAGCATATACGCAATCCCAAAGTCATACGCTGCTATAAACTCTTGCCATCTTTTTTGTGTCATATTTTACTCCTTTTGAGGGAATAAATACCACAAGGATTTACGATCTGTAAACAACTCAAATTGTTCTCCAAACAGATTGTGTCTCCACGCCTTCAGTGCAAAGATCAATGTTGCTAACTCCAGTTCATGAGTATGATATCTAACTTCATGCGGTCGAAGCTATCTAGAAACAAAGTCAATAACCCTACCTATTTGCATCAATACAGCTCCTAACCCAGATCCACATGCATCGGTATCCACTACCAAATCCTGATTCCCATCCAGAACAACAAACATGGCGCATTGGCTAGGAAATGCTTCAGCTTCTTAAAAGCTTCTTCACATTTATCGGTCCAAACAGACTTCACGTCCTTCCTTGTTAGTTTAGTCAGCAGAAACCTTCAAAAAATCTTCAGTAGTAGTCAGTCAACCTAAAGAAATTTCCAATCTCTATCACGGTGTCGGGTCTTTTCCAGCTATTAATAGCTTCGATCTTTTATGGGTCTATAGATAATCCATTCTCTAAAACTACATGCCCAAGAAATTTCACATCTCTTTCCCAGAAATGACATTTTGAAAAATTCATATTTAGCTGATGCTACCTCAGCGTATCTAAAACTATTCTAAGATGATTTTAATCCTCTTTATTATTCTTATAATATATCAAAATGTCATCGAAAAACATCAACATGAATCTATCTAAATGCTTTCGAAAGTTCTGGTTCACCAAGTCTATAAAGAATGCAGACGCGTTAGTTGTTTTAAAGGGCATGACTAATCATTCATACGAACCATATATTGTTTCGAAACGTCGTTAATAGCATACTATCCTTTGCCACTCTTAGTTGGTGGAAACCCATTGCTAAGTCCAATTGCAAAATCACCTTGGCTCCTTTCAATTGATCGAATTAATCATCTATTCTAGGGAAAGGATATCAATTCTTCATCGTCTTCTCATTCAGCTTTCTATAGTCAATACACATTCTCAATGATCCATCCCGATTTCTTCATGAACACCGTTGCATCTTCCCAAGGCAAACTACTTGTCTATTGAAATTCTTACATTCTAGATCCACCAGCTGCACTTGTAACTCCTTTATCTTGGTAGATGACATTTTTCTAGGTGGTCTACGTACAGGTTTAGCTCCAAGTACGAGATCTATTCGAGGCTCTATACAACGTAACAATGGTAGTCTCGTAACATGCTAAAAAGTATCAGCATATCCCGTAACAACAGTATGTATAGACGCCGAAGATTTATTCTTTAAATGTGTAATAAATTCGGTTACAACAATCAGGGTGTTTTAATGATATTACTCTATCTCAGCAAAATATCCTAGCATCATATCTACTTAACCAATCCATACCTAGAATTATCCTAAAACCCACAAAATCAAACACATACAAATTACAAGCAAATAAATGACCTAACAAATCAAATTCTACATGGTCACTTCTCATTCCAAGAGTTACATAGCTGCGAATTGGATTCGCAACCCATAGAGAAGTAATAAATATAATGGTTCAAGGTCCGACTTATCTACCAAAAATCTAGAGATAAAAGAATGTGATGCTCCATTATCGGACAACACACCAACAGGAATGCTATGAATAAGAAGTGTACCTCCTAACACAGACTTTTCCTTCCACTCTGCAATTGGCCCAGAAGCTATAGGTTCCAAAGCAAAAACCTTTCCGTTTTAAGCTTTGATCGGTTCAAGACACTTGTTTTGAATTACCCACTTGTTGCAATTATAACACCTCACACCTTTCTTATTAGTAGTCTTCTTTCCCTCACCAGAATGGCACTCATTAGCAAATTACCCCTTCTTATCACATTTGTAGCAAGTCACCTAAGCTTTTCCCTTTTTCGGAGCCTTACACTTTTGAGTTCCCTTCTTCCCAAAGAACTTTCTTTTCTTGTCTTGGAAACCCGTAGTCTCCACAGACTTGTTCTTCCCCAATGATGCAAGTAAATCTTCGTTCCACGAAGCTATGTCCACCACAACATTAAACTATACTCTAAGGTGTGGCATAGTCACCTTAGCAATTTCGGCTTTTGTCCCTGTATTAACTTCTCGTTATTCTAAAGCAAAATGTTAATGATGGCATGCCTATGCCTAGACAGCATATCAAACTTCACAACATGCTTCAACAAGGTCAGCTCACCATGTACTAACACTGAGAAATTTCTAAAGATAATTGACTTAGCTGCTTCAAATAGAAACTTCTTTTCAAACATCTCTCTAAAGTCAACCCAAATAAGCTCCTCCTCCAAAACTCCCATGGTAACACTATTTTACTAGCAGAGAGCATCACCATGCAACTACCTTGCGTCAATCTCCTTTTTTGATCATCGTTCAACCCTAGATCAGAAAAAATTATCTCACACTGAAGAAGCCAATCCTCCACTTCAATAGCGTTCTTCATTCTTAAAATGGATCTCCTCTCAAAATAATACAATCCAGACTAATCGTAGTATGGTTGTTACGATAGCCACTTCCGGTGCGGTAGCTCCTACATTACCAACGTTACCTCAAGTCAGTCCAGCGGTTCCCTGGCTTGCATCATACTAAAAAAGAACTGATACATCATCCCCATATCTACTAGTGTGGCTCAATCAACCGCATTAGCATTAGCATTTGCATTTGCATTAGTGGTTCGATTAGCGTTCCTAGCATTAACCCGGGTGTTTCCATTAGTTGTGGTGCTTCCACCTCCCATGTTTAGTCTTCCAAATCCAGTATCCATTTCTCGTAATCTACGTAAGAATCTTCATAAGATACAGAAGAATTATTTAAGATAGAGGGAAGACTATAGATTGATACACAAACTTATATATATAGCAAATAACTTGTACGCTATTATATCACTATCCCATACCCTAATTTTCATTCTTTCTTATTTCGTTTGGGTTATATTTTCAAAATCTTATTAATTTTTATATAATCTTATGTTCTGACACCAAGTTGTAACATCCCCTATTTTGGGGGTCGAAAATATATTATAGTAATGCTGTAGTCATCCTTAGTATTATTTTCCAATGATAAAATGAGATTAGTTATTATTTCATTAACAACAAAAGCATGATAATTTGCAAATTTGTATAAATAAATTCATTTATTAATTTTCAAATTCATTACAATTTAATCTTATAACCCCAAAGATTACATCGTTCAGATAAAATATAATAATTACAAACATAACCCCAAGAGCGACATATGAAGATGTCCCCTTGGATGTTCAGAGTCTTAACTACTTAAACGGTTATAGTACCCATCATTACATGCATCCAACAATAATAAAAAGCAATTAAAATATTACACAACGGAAATACAATTTAAATAGTACCTTGCCCTTGCACATCTCTGAAAGCATATTCACCAAAACACGATACGCTACTTCCAGCCTTTCGAATTCTGAATTTAGTACCTGAGACTGTAGGGGGAAATCAAAAACTTCGGTTCAGACAAAAAGTCTGGAGTGAACAATATTAATCCGTCTCAAACCAAAATATGGATGCTTAATGAGACCATATTGCTGAACGAAACACGTTTACTACTAATAACTTATTAAGCAATGTGTCATCCCAAACATATCCTGCATCCAAAATGATTAGAACATAATCATAACATCTATAACATATCTTGCATGCATGATTTAAAATAAATAGTCCATCATTCACAATGGTCAAAAAGGGTTACACATTCCCACGATTACACAGTCCCATAAAGTAGTTCATTCAATGACATAGTTTTTCTAGGGTCACTATAAACCTATATTAGTTTTCTCAGCTAACTAAAAACCTATTAGGTTAACTTGTGTTTAGATATATCAAATGGTACAATGGGCTTCTAGTCCATTTAGAAGAAAATAATAATGGTCTCCTAAGATCAGTAGGAGAAAATATTCACGGTCTCCTAAAGAGGTAGGAGAAAATAACAATGGTCTTCTAAAAACGATAGGAGAAAAACATAGGTGAGCAAACTGCTATGAGTCCTTTGGATACGTGACTCTAAATTTTAGCCTTAATAGATAAAACCCTATGCACTGGAATCACGGACCTAACCAACCGAGGGCTTAATGGTTGGAGGATAGGACAAGACCATACCTAGTCCACTAAAAATATGGCTTTAAATATCATTTGAGTCATGTCTTTTAATCAGTCCAGGGCATCTTAACATAATTTGATCTTCCTGATCCCTTGGAGGCAATTCTACTCACCCAAAGGTTAAGTCTAACCATATCCACTATTAGAACTATCCTAACTGGTCATTGGTTCCCAAATCCTAAAGGTCAAAATGTTGAGTGACAGTATTTAACACATCAGCGAGTATGTCAATAATTTTCTCATATGGAATCGTAACTGATCAAAGTCCAAAGATGATCAAGTAACATGATAGCATTCATCCAAATATATGTTCAATATGATAGCTAATTTATACACATAATTACTTATACAAAGTAATAATTTCCTTCATTAATAACTCCTTTAAAAATGGGCTAAAGTATCTTTTCTTTCCTTGGAAACTTCCATAAAAATACTTAACAAAATCATCCTTTCTGATTAAGTAAAACTTAGCCAACATAGTGTTGGAATTCTTCTAAGTATTACAAAACATCTATCTTTCCCTCCAAAATTGCATGCAATCGCACATCGATAAATTTATAGCTATCATATTTTAAAAATATACACCATCGTGGCTTGATAGATTAATTGCTTTTGTGTGTTAAAAATATAGGCTATCACCTATTAACAATAAATAGCCATCTTTATTACAACACAGCTTTATAAAGTTAGCTAAATGTAGCCATAGCAACATGATAAAAATATAATCATGGTGCCTTATGATATAGTCATTATGCATTGAAAAATGTAGTCATTGCACCTTGAAAAATATAGTCATCCACATTAACAGAAAACAAAGCCATCGCATATTAAAGCAAATATCCATCATGTGTTTAAACAAATAAAGATATCTCAGGTTGATAAAAACAAGGTCATCGTGAGTTGACAAAAATATAGTCATCGTGAGATGGTAAAAACATAGCTATCGCGAGTTAATAAAATATGGCCATCGCATGTTGATAAAACGAGGCTATCGCATGACGAAGCAAATAGCCATCGCAGGTTGATAAAAATATAAACTTCATGTGAAATGAAAAGCTACCATGCGATGACAAAACAAGGCAATCGAAGGGGGATAAAACCATAGCTATTGTGTATTGAAATAAATATCTATCATGGGTCAAACTAGCATTTATGTAATTCTTTACAAAATCGTTTCTTTGTCTATAAAAGCTTGAACTTTTTACCACACTTTTTCAAAAGTTGTAATTTAGGTCCTAAACAAATAATGAGTTAATATATTCTTGTTTATAACATGAACATAAGCCTAAATCAACCTAACCATTCTTTGAATCACATCATATATTTCCATAATCATTAATAAACGAATTAATGAAGTTTTACATGTAAATATAGTTAAAGAATCATCCCGGTTACCTTCTCTTTCACCAAAACAAGCTCTAATCACCATAAACCCAAACTTCGTTCTCTTGGAATCTTGGATCGAGATCCAAACTTTGATTCAAGCTAATTCCTTGATGGGTTATGTGAGGAATTGGATGAGAGGAATTACGATGAGTATCAGAACTTATTTTGGCTTGGATTAAGGGATTTAGGTTTAGAGGTTTATGAGATAGTTAGAAAAGTGAATAAGAGAGAATGAAGAAAAGTGTCGTTGAATGAAAATGAATGAAGATGGTTAACCACTTATGGCGCTCACTTATGGCCAAGCTAATAGTCCTCAGCCCAAATTTATTTCATCCACACAAAAACACTATTCATCCTATAAACTTTCTAACTCCAAACATAGCAAAGCCAATACTTATTCTTATCGCAATGGAATTGCAGTCTCAACGGTGGGTGCCTCGAGTCCCAATTCACTAGTTTTTAAAAGTCGAGTATAATGGGTATTCTGTAACTTAATGATTAAGTATTTAAATTGGATAATTAAATACATATTCATTAAAATATGGCCTGTTACCTTCTTCTATCCTTAAAAGAATTTAATTATCGAAATTTTTATGACTAAGATAAAGTAACAAGACTAACCAAAATTCCCGAACCATCAACTTCAGAAAATCTTAGCAGCACCCCACTCATGCGAATAGAATTACGGAAACTCCCAAAATTAAAATGCATCACGCATCTGGAAAACACTTGATAACAGACATCATCTCATATTTCCCTATGTACATATCTCTTTTTAAGAAAGCTTCTCACTATTTAAATGCAGAATTAAAAATGTAAGCATCCAAATAGCTAGCTTCAGCTCTCAAGCACAAAATTGTACTATACAAAGCGGGTTATGTACCAACACAGCAGCAACACAGAATTTAAACATGTATAAATTTTACATAGTAATCGATACTACCACAATCATACATGACAATCAATTAGAGAGTAAGCTCAAATAAGTCAATATCAAATTATGCCACAAACTCCAAATCACATCAGAAGGTAATAAACTCATATAGATCCTATCTCGATCCCAGTGGTCATGGATGATATGTGATCTATTTTAGATAGCTATTGTTGTCTCTCTCCAAACATGCTTTAACAGGAAATTACAACTACCATACAAGTAACCGAATACACAAAACAAGTAATCAACAATCAATAGCAATGAATAACAAGCAACAATCAAACGTTAGCAAATAATGATAAGCAACAATAGCTAGCATAAAAATTATCAAACATATGAAAAACAAGAAACAAAAACAACAACAACTAGAATCATCCAACAACAAACAGCAACATCAAACAATAACAAACAATATAAAACAGCAACGACAAACAACAACAAGAACCGATAACCAATAATAAACAATCAACATACAACAGCAAGCATACGAAACATTGGAACATTCCAAACGAGTCTTTATCGACACGCACGGTAACCAATAATAGTCGAAACATGCATGGAAAACTATATACTCTAATGAGACGATTCGACATTGAAGATGAACAAATGCCTAAGTGGTGAAACTACTTTCATGAACATAATACATAAATGTCTATTAAACCCCCGCTAAAAGCAAATCTTACACGGTACGCAAAATCATGGAGTCTCAAAACTCTTGAATAAATCAAGTAACCTAAGTCTTAACTTATCTTCTCTTTTGAATAGAATTCATTTCCCAAAGGAGAAACTCTATAAATTAAATCATCGTTATATGATGATCTATAAACACCTGGGTTTGTTTGGGTGTAAGCTTACCCCAATCGCACAATGTTCATAAGGATAAGATACTAAGTGTACCATGACGCTCGCCTAGGAAAGTATCATATCGCCACTTAGGAGATTATCCAAATTGCCACAAAACTAGTCAAGAAATACATCCTCGAACTATCCTAAGAAATCCAAACTATACAATTCTACAAGAACTAAAGACCATCCAAAATGATATGATGCCCATTCCAGTCATCCATTTGCTTATAAGATTTCTTTGTTAAACTTGGGTCGACGACCTAACTATTCTCATGAGAACTCTGATCCAGTTCCTTGATCCGACTATTGAAATCTCCTCACATAACTAAGGTAGTGCTTTACAAATCTCTCAGTCATCTCAAGAATCCAACCCAAGTGCTCGCCTATAAGAATCAAGTGAAAAACCCATTCCTAACTGGTGCAAATCACCTAGAAACTCTACGCTCGAACCAAGGATTAAGAACTGGTACGCCAATGGACTGATCCTTAGAAAATACCTTTTTAGCACAGGGGATTAGTCTGATCACCTAAGGTTTACTAACATAAGATAAAACAATTCTAACATGAATGACTTCTAGGCAAATGCCTATAAGTTGTTCGTTCGATCTTTCCTCAATACTAGGCATCCACCGAACCCTACTTGGATGCAAATCCAAGTCACACTTTAACGGCCAACCCAACTCAACTTGAAAGTTCGTGCAACAAGTTTGAATGGCAGTACACTTGGTCGCTTTACCTTAGCATAGCAACTAAGGTTACTCATACAAGTTTTATCTTTACAAAAGAATTTACCTACTATGAAAGGTGTCAAGCTTAGCCTATCAACAAAGTAACTAGATATAGATGAATATAAAACTCAAGTATCAAAAAGAACATAAGTGAGTGCCTAAAAAAACAGACCATACTATATAAGCTTCTTCCATTATTCCTGAGTAGTAGTCCTACAAGGACCAGGTAATGCATGTTAGGCATAAGTCGTCATCACTTGCCCACCCCTTTGAAATGTAGGATAATTCTTCCTCAAGTGATCAAGCTAATTGCAATTGAAGCACATACGTTTCGCTATAAATGGAAGACATTTCATAGCGAAATGCCCATATATGCTACAGTAGTGACATGCTAGGCTAACTCTCTCCTTTGCATAAGCTCAATCTTTCCTTGTATCTTGGACTTTGCGCTTTTGTCGGAGCTTTGGTTTGCTCTTTTACTACGTTCAACGATACCTTGTGTGTTGTAACACCCTGTAAAAATTAAGAAGAACTAATTAACTAATAAGTTTAAAAATGGTAATTTTGCATACCTCGGAATTTGGCTATAAAAGTTATGCCATTGTGTGAGTGGCGATTTTCTGATCAACTTTCGTATATAAAGTTTTGCGGTCAAAGCTTAAATGAAAAAGTTATTGATGTTTGAAGTTTTCGAGTTTAAAATAATTCAAACGAATTCAAATTTAAAATTCAAATAATTTAAACATGGAAATTAAAAATGGGTAATAAATATTTTAATGTTTGTGCAAATTAAGATTAGGAAAACGTTAACGTAGATATTAATAAAAGGAAATAAATAAACGAATTAAGGCAAAATAAATACACGCAATTTATAGGGGACTGGTCGAAAGCCTCCACTAGGGTCGGTCAACCACTAGTGGTCGACTGTCTAAGGAGAGTGGTCAAGCAGTGAGCGTGTGGCAGCTAGGGTTAAGTTAGACACGACTTGCCTAGATTTTATTATTTCAAATTGACTTAAATCCTATGGTCCGGATTCCTTCTAACCACTATTAATAAGAGGGTAACCTTCTCATTTTTACTTAAAAAAATATTTGAAACGCTAGCAAAACTACGCCAGTCTTCTTCCTTGATTAGGTTTAAGAATTCAACTCCAAGGAAAAAAGACAATAGGTTTATATATTTACATTTTTCTATTTTTGTCCTTCCCAAATCTCTAAATTCTTAATCTAATTTACATACAATTGAATGGTTATATATTCCTAAAAGAAGAAACTTGATGGAGCAATTAGGCAAGTGCATGAATCAAATCCAAAGGAAGCAGGAAACCTCCTGTGAGTGGAAATCTTAGTTTTTCATAGTTTCGTATCTATATAGTAGAAGTTTGGATTTGTTTTGTGCCTTGGGGAATTTTGTTCATGAAAACCCTAAAACTAAAATCCCAAAATTCCACGAGCAAAATATCAATTCTTAGGTTTATTAGAATCTTAATTGTTTTGTATTAAAATAGTAGAATTTGATTTGTTGTTACAGATGAATAATTTATGTTCTATTCCACTTCCGTTGTTCTAAAAGGAAAATAAAATTACGAAATGGTGTGTAAAGTATGAATTTTTCTATTCGTAGTTTGCACTGCCTGTTTCCATAATTTAGACAAATATGAATCCCATTTTCGCTTCAAGTTTTTATATGCAAAATTTGAATAGAATATAAAAGGTTTAAATTGTAAGTTATGTTTTCTTGAAATAGAGACGTTGATTCTACTATGTTAATATAAAATAAGTTTGGTATTTGATTCAATTTGATATATGCAAGTCGATTTTATTTAGCTAAGGATGTTAGCTATTTTGTAAAATTATTGTATGGAGCAGAGACTTGTGTGAATATGGATGTTTTGTAATTTTGAACAAATATCTAGGATGCGAGAATTTAGCGTAGGAATATCTTTATGCACGCTTAGGAATACATACATATATTGGTGTAATATAGATATATTAGTAACATATAATTAATAGCATATTAAATCATATCATATAGAATAAATTGGTTGATAATTAGCATTAACCCCATAGAAAGGAAGTAAGGATAATAATGGGAATTAATCCATAATTAAAGGCAAAATAAAGAGTTTTCCTTATATGGCCTTAGGTCATAAATGGAGCGAGTTATTATAGTATGCAGGGAGAGTGGAAATATGACTAAGTTGTAGGGATGCGAGGTCAGTTAATAGTACATGGAAGTCTGCCCTGCTAATCTGGCTACCGGTAGTGTGACTTTGGGACTGAAGTGAGACATCGCCTATAAGAAGTACACAAGGTTGATGCGAGGTTAGTCCCAATGCTGTAGGATAAGTTTGCCAAGCTAATATGGCTACCAGTACCTACCGACAGTCTGACAGATGTGAGACGTCATAGTTTGGGTTACTAGTCATAAGACATAGGGCCTACTTTTGGGTTGGGGGTATTAAGTGGATGTTGTAGAGCCTGCCGCCTTCCTAATTAAGAAGTATTAAATGGTCAGAACTACCTTTTAGGTGCGGTAGTGGGAAGTCTCGGGAAGGGTCCACTTTAGGGTTGAGGTATTAAGTGGCTATTGTAGGGTCTGCACCTTCCCATAAAAGAAGTATTAAGTGGCCTAGTGAGATTTCTTGCGATGTTAGTTAGGAAGTACCAAAGAGTAATCTGTCTTGGGTTTAGGTATTAAATGATGGGGAACTGCCTAGGATATAGATATTAAATGGTCAGAGTCTGCCTAATTTCCATTAAAGAGGTATGAAGTGGCTTGGGTACTTTCTCTCACATTGTTAGGGTATGATTGATGGTAGTCGTGTTGAACTGGAAAGGGCCATTGGCCTATAGTTGAAGGTACGTTGTGGGTTTGGATTGGAAGAGCTTTCAAGCTTACAGTTGATGGTATTCTTGGTAGGATATATTATAGGATATGTAAGACATATTACTTATCAAAATTATACTGTCCAAATACTATCATGGTAAGACTTGAGATTGTCTTTCACCTGACATTGTTGTTTTGAACCCCTCCTCATTACAACAAACAAGTGCTGATGGAGAAGATGGAGGATGCAGTAAAAATTTGTGGCTGTTTTACTATTTATCAATGTTTTTGATATATTAAGATGTACCCAGTTTCAAAATATTGATGTTATTTTGAAACATTGTTTTTTGGATATTTGGGATGATATGTTGTATTTCTGTGGTTTGATTTTTATGAAATAAGTACTTATTTCTACATTATATTTTAGCCATTTCATTGTGAGGCTCTAGAAACATAGATAGATTGCTCTTTATATTGTTCATTGTATCAGTTTAACCAACCTAACCAGATTTGGAATGAGCCTAAGATTTGATTGGCTTTTTTTAGGTCGAAAATTAAACCTTTTTCTCAGAGGGTTGTTACGTGGTGCTCTCATGGAGAAGAACCATCCTAACGAGACCGTCAAAAGTGGCCTCTAACAAGAATATGACAAAGCAATGAATCCCCAACTAATGCCTTCAGACCCTTGGCAAACTCTTTTGCCATCGCTAATGGAGTACTGCCCATCTCAAACCTAAATAAATCCAAAATATTGAATTGGTCGATATAATCCTTCCTCGACAAGCCGGCCTACCCAAAATGGATGAAATGTGTAGGATCGATTTCACCCAAGAGGAGAGGTGAATAGGGTGATACTAATAATAATAAAAATTAATTGCGGAAATATATATAAAATAATTACAGCATAGATAAAAGCACAAATAGAACAACATAGATTTACCCAGCTTCGGCAAAACCCTGCCTACGTGCTGCCCCCAAGGTTTCTACTAGAAATTAAGTAGTCAGACGCTTAAATCGCGACACCCACTATCGACTAACCTAAATCTACGCTTAGGCCATTGAGTTGCGAATTCTCGAACTACACCACTGTAGTTCGTCCCCTAGTCACACGACTAGACAATTACACAAGTTCAAAAGAAATTACAAAATAAAAACAAATTTAAAATACAAAACCCTATATAAAGTTGAAGCCCAAATTTATAAAACAGAAACGGCCAATTTAATAAAAAATATGTCTCCCTTTATTTCTTTCTATTCGGCCCGTATCCTTTGTGAAAATGTCTGCCTCTTTTCCTTCCTTTGCTCGAGAACGTTCGTTCCTCTTTCAAAAAATTAGGGCTTTGTGGAAATTGAATCCGCCGATTCAAGTTGATTGATTGAATAGATATTTTCACGTTGATTGCTTTGTCGATCGATCATCTTGCTTTGACTTCACTCGGCTACTTTAATTTGTCGAGTTCGAATTGAATAATTCTAGTATGTGATTTCCTTTATTACTCTCGTTGATATGCTTGAACTTGATGCTCTAATTGTCGATGATGTTAATAGTATTTATAGGGAATAAAACCCTAAATTATCGTTCGAATATTTTGTTCGAATTCGACTGCTAACTTAGCTCGGCCGTTCGATTTTACTTGAATACATGTGATTTGTTTAGACTGGTTCAATTCGAATATTTCTTTGCTTGATAATCACGGCTTGCGTTTGCTTTGGATTTGGTTCCGTTCTTTTTTGGGAATTGACTTCGGCCATTTGAAATTGTGATAATCTAGACTTGTTCGATTCTTGTTATCACTTGGTTTTGACTCTGACTTGATCGAACTCTACCTTGGTCACCACGGCTTTATTTCAAATTTTTGTTGACTACTGTTCTTTCATTTTCTTTCGCACCTTGACTTTGTTACTGCAACTGGTTATGTGTATACATATATAAGTATATATGTATACATGTGTGTTTGTGAGTAAAAAAATGATTGCTGCATCCTTATGTTGCCATGTTACATTGAGCATTGCCTCCTGTACTCTGGTTGCATGAACATATTGTAGTCTGCATACACCTCTGGTTTGCTTTGAGTAGAATTCTTGGTGACACTGCATGTGTGTGTGTGTATACATGAGTGTAGCTGCTTTTTTTTGTTCACCGTATTAAGGTTTGGTTCTCTGAGTACATGTCCATATGCATATGTCATTTTGTTGTACTGTTGCACATGATATCTTCACGTATGTATACTTGTTTGCCTCCATGCCTTCACTTGTTCCTCTTGGAGTCTTCACTTGGTTGTTTTATACCTGCACTTGTTTGCTTGAGTTACATTGATGTTGTGTTCATTTGTTTGGAGCTTTTGTTTCACTGGTGGTTCACTTCTGTTGTATGTTCGGTTTTGATGTTGCATTCATGTTGCCAGGTCTGGTTATTTTCATTTGTGTTCTGGTCTTCATGTATACGATGAACTGAAATGCTATGCACTGCATACATATGTATACATGTGTGTATACATATGTGTATATATATATATATATATATATTTATGGTGATGTTGATGTATATGCAAGCTCCATTCATTTTGTATTATTCACTACCCTGGTCTTGTTCATCTGATGGTCTGACTTGTATTTAATTGCATTCATTCTGGACTGGTTGTTCATGTCTCTGACCTATTACATATGTATGTACTTATATGCACTGTCATTTGCTTTGTACATGGTTCTTAAACCGTGTCTCTGTTCTCTGGCATCACTCTAAGTCTGGTTGTATTGTTTGTACCTTTGCTTGGTCTGGTTCCATTAAGTTCACCATTCATACTTGAGTTTTTCCAAACTGATGCATGCTTTGTGTTTGTATTGGGTTGTTGCTTAGAGCCTGTTCATTGCATTCATTCTGGACTGGTCTTTGTTGCTCCTTTTGAGTTGCAGTTTGAAGTTTTGTGTACACTTTCATCTGGATTTGTTTTTCGTATTGCACCTGAGTTGAATCCAGCCTCGGCTCGGGTTTGACCTTGTGCTCACCTGTCCCTGCAGTTTTATCAAGTGTATATCGGTGTGCACGGCCTTGTGGCATGTATAGTGATACACTGCGCACGTCACAGGTTGTTCGTGATTGATGAATTCAAAAACGAAAATGATGACGAACAATCCAAATAACTGAGGCAAATAATATTTTCAAAAATACATTTTATTTTACACTGCAAAAATATTTCTTTTTTAATTTTACTGCGTCAGTGTTTATTTTGCAGATAATTCAGATGCTGGATACAGATTGGAATATTGTTGAAGAACAAATATGAGTGAACGAGTGATATGTAGTGAGGTACAAATGTAAGTGACAATTGTGATGTAATCAAAATTGTATTGTAATTGAAATTTTGTATATATAGTGAGAGCTCAAATTTAGTACTATTCAAAATTGTAATATAATATTTATTTGAATAAAATATCTATTTGAATTTAAATTCTGTGTTATTTATTTTATTCAGCAAATATTTATTTAATTATGTGAAAATAAAATAGTATAATAACAAATACATTTAAACGAATATATATATGCTTATTATCATCAAACAAAAATCATATACTAGCATATTCTACAATCTCCCCCTTTTGATGATAACAAACATATATTTAAGTTTTTGAAATTATTAAATGTATTTGATCATTGATAGACTCTATTTGCTCCCCCTATTTGAATGCTCCCTCTCTACAACAAAGCACCCTCTTCATATATGCATGAAAATAAATAAAAATATGCAAATGAACCTAGAATGCAAATAAAAAAAATAAATATTTGACCTTTATTTGCCAAAATCTTAACTTTTTTCTCCCCCTTTTTTTATCAGCAAAAGAGTAATAGTGTTAAAAAAATAGAGATAAAGAGATAGACATTAATTCAACATTAATACCCAATCGAGTACAAATATTATATTTCAATAAAAAACCAAACAAAAATCATAAATACTCTGTTAGACACATATTCCAGTTTAGATTGATAGGGGTGATGTCGACAAACAAAACTATATAGTTGTGTCTATTTGTGGTATATTTATATCAGGAATTTGAATACCTACTAACCATGCATAACCGCTAGGACATTTAAATGAGAATAGTAGTATTCCTAATTTTTATTAAAAAAATGAATTTCAAGTATCTTCTAACCATGCATAACCATGAGGACTTTTAAATGGGATTAGAATCAACTCGTCTATTTAATAACCAATTTTGATATGTGTTCCATACATGCATAACCGTGAGGACTTTTAAATGAGCATGAAAGCACATAAACAAATATTCCAAGTAATTCACTCATGCATAACTGTGAGGACTTTTAAATGATACTGAATACTTTGGATGTTTTTACTGTTAAAAAATAAAATAAAATAAAAACAAATAATTTCCCATTTAAAATACCACATTTTGACATACTATATTGGATTTTGATGAGTCATGGTCGTTAGAAATATAATAGAAATAGAGATGGTCATCGAATTTTTACCAACAAAATTTATTATAACTCTTGTTTAAATTTTTAAAGAGATTTAATGTAACGATCCTGAAATCTAGCGCTCGAAAATAGACATCAAATACCTTACTTGTATTCGACTGTCAGATATTCAAATGTCAAACTTCAGTTCGCCGGAGCTTATAAATAACAAAAATAGCTAATAGGTCACTACTGTAATTTAAAGTGATTGGAAGCAACTTAATTTTTTTTACTTACAAGCAGCATATATGTTCATAGGCATTGTTACCAAAAATCTTACTAAATATACCGTCTCAAGTTATAATATATGATTAATATCAACACTCATCACTTTTTCAATCACTATTTATCTTTTTGATAATCACTAGGGAGTCAGATTAGTTAATGTAGTCATTTAAGATCAAATAATTATTAAATCAGATTTTTTAAAATGCCTAATCTGAAATGAAGTCAACAAAAATTATTTTCCGAAAGGGGTTTTTAAAAAATGTCTGCCAATTGAAAATCAATTAAAATGAAAATTATGCAGATATTTTCTCAGAAAATGTGATGCAACTAATGAATGTCTCTACATAAAACACGTTCCACTAGTAATTTTTCTATCAACTAGATTACTAGTGTAATCTGCATCTGAATTTCCCTTTGACTCAAAGTTATCATTAGATAAATATCATAGACCATACTATGAAGTGTGAAACAAATATATCCACGTGTATCTAGAATAATCATTAACCAATAAAACACCATCATTAGTCCAAACAAATAAAACTAGTTCAAAGACTCTAGAGGTACTTATAGTGTTCTCGGCATAAAAATATAATTGGCCAACAATTTTGCATAAATCAAAATTAAAATGAACATTCATTTCTTTATCACATAACTGGTTGATTTAAATTAGCTTACGGTGCATATTTTCACATTTAATAAATCATTCAAAATAAATGTACCATTACCTATTTTTCCTTTACTGATAATTTTTCGTTGTTGCTCATTGTGATTCTGCTACCTTTGTACTAGGCTAAGGAACTTTGATTTATCGCCCGTTGTGTGCCTGGAACAGCCAGAATCTAGGTATCACTCTTGTTTTTCCTTAGCCTGCCACCATACATACACGAGAGAAGATTTTTGTGACCTATTTGTTTTTATAGGTCCATGATTGTTAATGACAAAATATTTTGAAGAACAAGTTTGTGTAGAACCAAAACACTTTATATTTGTTCCTTTTGGCACCCAAATTTGTTTGACATTAAGGGATTTTATATTTGTGCCTTTAGGAACCCAAATCGGTATGGTTTCCGTGTGTTTGGATCTAAACCATCAATTATTGTGATTGTGTCCAATTTTTTCACAAATCGTGCACTTGGAATTGACTTGATTATTTTGCTTCTAACACGTTCAGATTGAGTATACCCAAGTCCTTGTCTAATCGTATTGACTGTTTGTTTTCCTATTAGCATATTTAATGATTTTTCTCCCCTCGAGAATTTTCCTAAAGTCGTAGACAATTGTAGGACTTGTGTTTTGAGTGATTCATTTTCATTTAATAATAGAGTGCACTTTTTAATAGAATTTTCTCTCCTGGTGTTTTCACTTTCTTTCAAAATCAGAATTTCATTTCCAAGTGATTTAATTTTAATTTCTAATTTTTTAATTTCTTCTTCAAATGATGGACACTTATCACACTTAGGGCTCTTATTTCGCTAGTTTTTAACCAATTGATCAAGCTATTTATTTAATTCTATCAAACTATCCTTTTGTGATTCAAGTTTAGCGTACTTCTCCCTAAGTCGTTCAAAACAACCATTTACTTCATGAAAATATGTAAGTAATTCCGAATGAGTAAGTTTTGATACCTCGCTTGGCTCATCATCATCACTGTCAGTTGTTCTCCTTGAAGGCATAGATTTCCTTTTTCACTCTCACTGCCAGTGCTTTTGTCATCTTCATCAGTTTCATCCCAAGTAGCTGCAAAACTTCTCCTTTTCGGTCTCTTTCCTTGACCGAGTCAATTCTGAGGACAATTGGGCTTGATATGACCGGGTTTGTTGCACTTGTGACATATGATCTCCTGCTCTTCTGGATTATCTAGAACTTTGACTATTCTGCTTTTCAGTGGTTGATTTAGAACTAGATTTCCATATTTGCAGTTCCACTTTTTGAATCTTTTTATTATCAGTGCCAATTCAGCTGCTCCATCATCATCATCATCACTTTCCATTGTACCTTTGAGAGCTATTGATTTCTTTCGCGTATCACCTCCTTCGCGTTCTTTCTTGAATTTGATTTCTAGCTCATAAGTGGTGAGATTTCCAATGAGTTCTTCAACTTTGATTTGTTTCAGATCTTTTGATTCTTGAATAGCAGTCACTTTTGCTTCAAAATTTCATGGAAGAATTCTGAGGATTTTTCGAACTATTTCCAGCTCTGTGTATGGCTTTCCAAGTGATTTTGATTTGTATACTAGATTAGAAAGTCGTCCATACATTTCTTTGACACTTTCATCCTTTGCCATTATGAAGTTTTCGTATTCGCTACAAAGCATGGCAAGACGAGATTCTTTGACTTGGGAAGTTCCTTCGTGAGTCACTTCAAGTGTGTGTCAAATTTCCTGCGTAGTTAGACAATGTGAGACATGATTAAATTCAATTTGATCCAATGAACATATAATAGAATTCATAGCTTTAGCATTAGCATTCTGTAGTTTATTTTCAAGATCTATCCATTGATTCATCGGTCTTTCAATTTCTTGATTATCTACCACTATAGTTGGTGTCCTATATCCTATCTCAACAATATTCCAAGCATCAATGGTTTTCAAAAAAAATTTCATTCTATTTTTCCAGTAAGCATATTCACCATTGAACGTAGGTGGTCTAACTATGGACTGACCCTCAACAAAAGCATTATTAAAAGAAGCCATTTAAAAAATCAAAATTTTAAAACAATTTTTTTTTTGAAAAATCAAATTTTAAAACAAAAATTGATTTTTGTTCCTAGCTTTGATACCACTTGTAGGATTGATTTCACCCTAGAGGAGGGAGTGTGAATAGGGTGATACTAATAATAATAAAAATTAATTGCGAAAATATATATAAAATATTTGCAGCATAGATAAAAGAAGAAATAGAACAACACAGATTTACCCAACTTCGGCAAAACCCTGCCTACGTGCTGCCCCCAAGGTTTCTACTAGAAATTAAGTAGTCAGACGCTTACACACGTAAACTTGCGACACCCACTATCGACTAACCTAACTCTATGCTCAAAACCCAGCCACAACTCAGCCACTGAGTTGTGAATTCTCAAACTACACCACCATAGTTCGTCCTCTAGTCACACGACCAGACAATTACACAAGTTAAAATGAAATTACAAAATAAAAACAAATTTAAAATACAAAACCCTACATAAAGTTGATGCCCAAATTTATAAAACAGAAACAACCCATTTAATAAAAAATATGTCTCCCTTTATTTCTTTCTATTCGGCTCGTATCCTTTGTGAAAATGTCTGCCTCTTTTCCTTCCTTTGCTCGAGAACGTTCGTTCCTCTTTCAAAAAATTAGGGCTTTGTGGAAATTGAATCCGCCGATTCCGGTTGATCGATTGAATAGATATTTTTGCGTTGATTGCTTTGTCGATCGATCGTCTTGCTTTGACTTCACTTGGCTGCTTAAATTTGTCGAGTTCGAATTGGATAATTCTGGTATGTCCTTTATTACTCTCGTTGATATGCTTGAACTCGATGCTCTAATTGCCGATGATGTTAATGGTATTTATTGGGAATAAAACCCTAAATTATCGTTCGAATATTTCGTTTGAATTCGACTGCTAACTTAGCTCGGCCGTTCGATTTTACTTGAATACATGTGATTTGTTTAGACTGGTTCAATTCGAATATTTCTTTGCTTGATTATCACGGCTTGCGTTTGCTTTGGATTTGGTTCCATTTATTTCTGGGATTTGACTTCGGCCATTTGAAATTGTGATAATCTGGACTTGTTCGATTCTTGTTATCACTTGGTTTTGACTCTGACTTGTTCGAACTCTACCTTGGTCACCACGGCTTTATTTCAAATTTTTGTTGACTACTGTTCTTTCATTTTCTTTCGCACCTTGACTTTGTTACTGCAACTGGTTATGTGTATACATATATAAGTATATATGTATACATGTGTGTTTGTGAGTAAAAAAATGATTGTTGCATCCTTATGTTGCCATGTTACATTGAGCATTGCCTCCTGTACTCTGGTTGCATGAACATATTGCAGTCTGCATACACCTCTGGTTTGCTTTGATTAGAATTCTTGATGACACTGCATGTGTGTGTGTGTGTGTATGTATACATGAGTGTAGCTGCTTTTTTTTGTTCACTGTATTAAGGTTTGGTTCTCTGAGTACATGTCCATATGCATATGTCATTTTGTTGTACTGTTGCACATGATATCTTCACGTATGTATACTTGTTTGCCTCCATGCCTTCACTTGTTCCTCTTGGAGTCTTCACTTGGTTGTTGTATACCTGCACTTGTTTGCTTGAGTTACATTGATGTTGTGTTCATTTGTTTGGAGCTTTTGTTTCACTGGTGGTTCACTTCTGTTGTATGTTCGGTTTTGATGTTGCATTCATGTTGCCAGGTCTGGTTATTTTCATTTGTGTTCTGGTCTTCATGTATACGATGAACTGAAATGCTATGCACTGCATACATATGTATACATGTGTGTATACATATATATATATAGTGATGTTGATGTATATGCAAGCTCCATTCATTTTGTATTATTCACTACCCTGGTCTTGTTCATCTGATGGTCTGACTTGTATTCAATTGCATTCATTCTGGACTGGTTGTTCATGTCTCTGACCTATTACATATGTATGTACTTATATGCACTGTCATTTGCTTAGTACATGGTTCTCAAACCATGTCTCTGTTCTCTGGCATCACTCTAAGTCTGGTTGTATTGTTTGTACCTTTGCTTGGTCTGGTTCCATTAAGTTCACCATTCATACTTGAGTTTTTCCGAACTGATGCATGCTTTGTGTTTGTATTGGGTTGTTGCTTAGAGCCAGTTCATTGCATTCATTCTGGACTGGTCTTTGTTGCTCCTTTTGAGTTGCAGTCTGAAGTTTTGTGTACACTTTCATCTGGATTTGTTTTTCGTATTGCACCTGAGTTGAATCCAGCCTCGGCTCGGGTTTGACATTGTGCTCACATGTACCTGCAGTTTTATCAAGTGTATATTGGTGTACACGGCCTTGTGGCATGTACAGTAATACACTGTGCATGTCACAAGTTTTTCGTGTTTGATGAATTCAAAAACGAAAATGATGCTGAACAACCCAAATAACTGAGGCAAATAATATTTTCAAAAACACATTTTATTCTACACTGCAAAAATATTTCTTTTTCTATTTTACCGCGTCAGTGTTTATTTTGCAGATAATTCAGATGCTGGATACAGATTGGAATATAGTTGAAGAACAAATATGAGTGAACGAGTGATGTGTAGTGAGGTATAAATGTAAGTGACAATTGTGATGTAATCAAAATTGTATTGTAATTGAAATTTTGTATATATAGTGAGAGCTCAAATTTTGTACTATTCAAAATTGTAATAAAATATCTGTTTGAATAAAATATCTATTTGAATTTAAATTCTGTATTATTTATTTTATTCAGCAAATATTTATTTAATTATGTGAAAATAAAATAGTACAATAACAAATTCATTTAAATGAATATATATATATATATATGTTTATTATCATCAAACAAAAATCATATACTAGCATATTCTACAAAATGCTCAACCTGCATGCCCATCTCAATCTCAGCGATGAACTGAGATCCAAAGCGAAGCCTAATTTCAACACAAGTCGTGGCCTGCTGATCAACCCCTTCAACATCATGATCTACCTAGCCAAAGGCCCCCCCAAGACGCCGTGAAGTAATTTTCATCGTGAGAACTTTATCCAAACCTATATCGGCAAAAGCCCTCTTATATGCACATGTCTAAGCATGTGCCTCACTAACAGTCTATAGCTAGTAGAGTAAGAAATACTGATGCGCCAAGGGCTATACCACCTCTAATGCCAACCACATATTTTGGAAATGTTCACGGGCGGCGGAACATCCCTTGTGCTAGCTAAATAGTCTTTGAACTAACCAAGCATCTCAGACTGCCCATCCACACTCACTCGTGTACTTCGTCTGCTCATACTGATAACCTGATGAAGATACCATAGAAACTAGAGATAGAAATAAATCAAAATCCAGATAAGTAGGTATGTATTATAATATAGTATAAAAATATAAGTACGCTCTCTCAATGTATCTCCCTCTAACAGATTGTTTAACTCAAACCGATCTACTTGGCCCGAGTGTTGAGCTTAGGCTACGATACCAAATGTAACAACCCGTCCTTCATAACACCCTAAAATCAACGTCACATGACCATGTCTGACTTTCAAATACCATAAAAGAGAGATTGTCGGGGTAAAATTAAAAACAAAACACCATACCAAGACATTGATAGAACGTCACAGCGGAATGATAACACATATTATACTGAATATACACGAACATAGTAGGATGAACAATATATATGATACCGTACTAGTGGAAGCAACTATTAAATAAATATCAAGATAAAAAGTCAGAATACATCAACTTTTAACAATACAAAGTTCTGAATATAATATCTGATACAACAGGTCTCATATACAAAATAACATATCTGTCAAGTACTACTAAAATATCAAGTATATATCTTTACTACTAATAATGAGAATTCAAACAACTAATTTCAACCGTCTCATTTTGGATTTTCAAAAATACCCTTCGGCCTAGGTTACTCTTCATTAATTGTCATGAAACCCTAAATCATTATCAGTTCCCAACTCTTTCGTTATCCTTTTGCCCTCTCTCCACCCTGCATCCTTTCTAATAAGCTAGATCAAATCTGTAGCTCCTCTACCATCCAAATCGATTGGAAGTATAGCAGCCATCATCCTCCAATTGGATCCCATCATCCGATTCACTAGTGCAACCATCGGCCCATTTAAACTATTTCCTGGAAGATGAAGATTCTGCAGTTTCTGTAGTCTCAAAATTTTAGCTGGAATATTTTCTAAAAGGAAATTCGAACTCAGGTCTAACTTGAGTAGATTTTTGCAGTTTCTCAACTCATGTAGTGTAACGACCTGAAATTTTCAACCATTTGCATCCATACATGTCGGAATTGAATTGCTCAAAATATAAGAATGTTAATTTAAAATTCGGCAAAACTCAGTATATACAGTAAATAAATTATCACAGATAAATAATCACAGAATCACAGACACTTTCATGAAGCTACTATATATATAATAATAGAGTTCAACAAGATACAACAGAAATCATGAATACAAAGATGTCTCAATACAATAGTCAAATACAAGATCTGAATACATCACTGGAATCAACTGAATAACTGAAAGCAGAATCAATGGATGGATCCAAGCGAAGCTCCAACTCCAAAGGTGAGTCTCGAATACTGGTACAACTCAGTCTGACCCGAGCGTAAAGAAAAACACAAAACACTCGAGTCAGGACATACATACTTATACAATGTAAACCAACTCAAGTGAACTGTAATAGAAATGCTCAAGTAACTTAAAGAATGCTTGGGATCACCCATTCTTTAAGGATTCGTTAAACTATTTACTATGTAATAATATACGCTATTATAATAGTGTCTAATAGTAAAATAAACTTACTTTAAAATAGCGTTAAGGCTTTACATTTTCCACCTAAACACATAAATAGTCCCAGTAGCTATCCAGTATCAGCATACCTCCAGATCGGGAGGCTACCCTAAATACTCCACAGGCTACGGCACAAAACCAAACTCGTACAAGGCTCGCTAGGGTAGGTGACACGGCACAACTAGGCAATGCCAGGGTAGGTATACCAATTACGCATCCGGGCCAGTGGTAACGCATAGCAGCCACTACTGCCCACCTCGGAACACACTCCCAAATCAAAAATCGAGGATGGCCATTAAATCAATCACAAAGTAATAGAATGGTATACGATGGAATGTGTCCGATCAGAGGAGCTACCTCATTGGCCCGGAATCGCTCCTGTTTTAGCCACCTTATGCTAACTCACGGGAGTTAGGTCCACTTACATACCTCAATAGGATCGTCGCCACCATCCTACTTCATTCTGGAATCTCCACCGCGTACATAGTTGTTAAAGTGGTTTTCGGTATCGACAGAGAGTATGTCCATATCCGATCCCGGTCTCTTTAACAACCAATCGTTATTATAACCCATGGTCATAAATTTCAAAATGGTTTATATTTCAAATCAAAACATATTCATTTTAAGCCATATCAAAACAATACCATTTTCTCTTCAATTATATCCATTTCAAGAATCATATAACTTTCCAAAGTTATAATGCTTTCAAAATCACAAGTCTTAAATGAAATTCATGACACTTTGAAATCATAACATATTCATTTAAACCATTTAAACATGAAGTCAATATACTTTCAAATCAATTATTCAATTTCCAAAAATTGTAGCATTTTTAAGTTCATTTATTCAATTATAAGAATTTCAAAATATTGTAATTTCAGAAACAGCAGCACTTATAAAGTGTTACAGTAGCTATATTATTATTTCAGGAACAGTTCAATTTCAGAAACAGCAGCACTTATAAAGTGTTCAGTAGCTATATTATTATTTCAAAAACAGTTCAATTTCAGAAAAAGTAGCACTTATAAAGTGTTACAATAGCTATATTATTATTTCAAAACAGTTCTATTCCAGAAATAGCAGCACTTCTGAAGTGTTACAGTAGCTATATTATTAGATTGGAAAACAGTACATTAAAATCACACCATTTCTGAAACGCTACAATTTCTGTTACAAGTTAATTATAACACTTTAAAACAATATATCTTCAACTTTTATCATTTTTGACTTATCAAACTTATTTCACTTTTCAAAATTATTTATTTGGATATTACTTAACTTATAATTTTTAATAAAATAACATTTATTTAACCAATATCCAATTTAAATTATAATTCATTTATCAAGTCAAAATACATTAATTTACCTAACTTTTATTTTAACAAATAACTCAATGCTTTATTTAAAATACCCATTTCATAAATAAAATATTCTTTTCACTAAGTTAAGCTTAAAATTCCATTTAACACTAAATTTTCAATTATTAAGTCAATGCAAAATTTACATTTTCAATCATTAATTTTCTTATACACTTTAACTTATATAAAATCACTATAAAATTTGTTTAAATCATTTAAATCCAATTTAAGTTAAAATCTCAGATAATTTAAATTCCAAATACTTAAAAAAATTCAGAAAACTATGATATCAAACTTAAGTTCAAAATCACATATATTTAGTATTCCAAAATACTTAAGGTTTCAGAAAACTATTATATCAAACTTAAGTTCAAAATCACATATATTTAATATTTCAAAATACTTAAAATTTTAGAAAACTATTATATAAAATAAACCACGGGTCTGTATAATATTTTCTAGCCTAGGTCAAGTGATACAGATATGTATACTTTATCTTCCATAGTTTTCGATTTATCTTTTGAATGCAGTATGCTTTGAAATAGAGTGAGGTTGTTTTCACACTAGTGTACCAGACATCGATCATTATGGTTAGAATAAACTACAAGTATAAAGCATTATTTATTTTCCTAATATTATCACACTGGAATTTAATGCTTGTTTCATTATAGTTCCACTACTTAAGTTCAGCTTTGATGCAGTGTAATTTAGAGATGATATTAACTGTGATTGTTAGGTGTTAATATGACACTATTTTTATCTACTTAGAAAAATATATGAAAGTTGAAGACTATCATGAATTTTAGATGTTTTGGAGTAAATTACTAACTTGATACGACTATTATGGCTTTGGTTTCTAGAAATTTAAATCGTATTAGTCAACTTTATGTTAGCATTCACATTTCAATATGCGTTCACACAATTTCAATTTGAGTTCACAAAATTTCAGTTTGAGTTCTGTCACCACTTCACATTGGAAAGGGCCATAATTTAAAAAGGAATATTTTAATGTTTTTTATTATAGCACACGCATCATTTGGAGAATAATCAAATCAATTAAATTTGAATAAATTAAAGATGCTTTCTGGTATCATGCTTTTATAGTTTCAAGATGGTAACCTCTTAATGTCTATGTTATCAAGAAGAAGTAGTGTTTAATTGTGTAATTTTTAGTGATGGTATTAAGAACCATAAGGATAGCCAAACCTATTTCGTAAACACTACTTCAATATGCAGCACATGCATACTATATGAAAAGAAATAAATAAGCAAGGTAATTGTGTCATTTTTAGTGATGGTATCAAGAAGCATAAGGATAGCCAAACCTATTTTATAAACACTACTTCAAGATGTAGCACATGCATACTATATGAAAAGAAATAAATAAGCAGAAGCCTTGTAATTACTACTTTAATCTTTAACTTGAATTTTTATCTTTTACATTTCTAGTTTTATCTTTCAAGTTTTTAATTTTATCTTCTCTATTTTTGTTTCTATCTTTTATACTTTATCTTTCATATATTTTTGATTTATCTTTTTGAATGCAGTATGCTTTGAAATTGAGTGAGGCTGTTTTCATACTGGTGTACTAAACAATGATCATTATGGTTATAAATTAGCTGCAAGTGCAAATTTCAGTTGATTTATCTCTAACTTAAATTTTTATCTTTTATATTTTTGGTTTTATCTTTTATACTTCATCTGTCGTATTTCTGGCTTTATCTTTTATTGTTTATGTTTCATATGATACATGTCTTCTATATTATCTTTTATTTTTTATGTGTAATTATATTTTACCTTTATTTAACTCTCCATTTTAAAAACTGCTTTTTGTGATATTGTTTTAACATATGGATAAACTATGGTATTACTAAAGTTTTGACATGGTTTTAATGTCTGTTGATTTATCTTATAAGCGACGCACATTCATTCCAGCAACTTGTACTTCAACTACACCAGTACTGTGGCGTTATTGATAAAGTTTTGATTCATTCATGCTATACATTTTCAATCTTGCACCAAGCTCTTCTATTGCATTTGAGCTGCACTCATAATGCATCTGCCTTGCTTAGCATATACTACACATGTCTAATCTCATATCAGGCTCGTGTCTAGCATTTCTCTTGCACTTATTTGTCACTGTAATGACCTGGATTTTTAGCCATCTAATATTGGGATCATTAGCCAATTTTAACTTTTGAAATATTAGTTCTTATAAGTCGAATAGATGATTTTTTGATATTTAAGAATATCTGAATCTATATATTGATTAAAACTATATTTAAATTTAAATTATAAATTTCTGGATATGATAAATTTTATAGATATATGTATATAAACTCCACCATTAAAATTTAAGAGAAAATATCTATATATCCATATACAAATATATACAAGCTTCATTTTGATGCTTAAAAATATATATAAGTTTATATATGTGTATAAAAATATTGTATATGTAAATAAATATATATACATGAATGTATAAGTTCCATAGTGGAAAATTTTCAAACTTATGACCATATATATATATGGGTAAATGTATATAAGAAATAGTGCATATGGAAATATAAATATCTATATATATAGGTAAACATGTGTATATCTAAATTTATAGATGAATATATAAGTATATGAAAATATGTATAAATATAAATATATGTGTGTATGATGACAACAATACATATATGAATAGTTATATATGTTTATAAAAGTAGAGTATATATAAAGATGTAAAATATGAAGTAATATATATATATATATATATGTATGTATATATGTATGTATCCATGTGAATGAATGCATATCTATATATCCATATAAATGAATATACATATAAGAGACATCATGATGGCAAGGTATTAAATCAAGATCACAAAACTTCATCTCAAGCACAAAATAAATCAAATCACTCAATCTTCATGTCTACTAGGAAATCAGTCTATTTATTTTCAAATCAAGTCATAAATTTTCAAATCATATTAGAGAAAAAAAGGGGGGGAAAGGTGAAGTCCTGTATATGCCTTTCAGCCTCCACATTTGCCTCATTGTCTCTCTTCTCTTTATATATATATATATATATATATACAGGCCTATACTTGTTCATACTCACACATGAAAGAAAAAAAAATCTATCTGCAATTAGAACAAAGTAAAGAACTGCCATTGTTAAAACCTTAGAAGCTAAACACTTAAAAGCTTTAGGTAGTAAATCAACAAGAAGCAGTATCTTCTTTTTCAAGAGCAGGTGAGTAAAACTTCAAGTTTTGCTTATTGAAAATTATGAATACATTCATGCGTTTGTAAAAATTGGAAGGACTCTTTTATTTGGTCAAGTATTCATGTGCTCACAGTATTTATGCTTTTTATATGTATGTGTGTTTATGTTATGTACCCTGTCAAACTCACAGTATCACATAAATACCTCTATTCCTTAAAAAAAATATGATCTTCCAACTTTAAAAATCAAAATCTCTCAATCTAGTTAGTTTTAGACGATGATTCCAAAAACAAAGTTGTGTGTTTTTTAATATAGTTTATTCTAAACTTTGTTTCATTAGTTATCATTAAGCATAGAAGAAGAAAAACTTATTTTATAGTAAATAACTTAGGAATGACAAAATTTTGAATATCATAAATTAATATCTGGTTTATATGAGTGGACGTGTCTCTTAAAATGATGATTTTTAAGAAGTGTTTGGTGATTTTTAAGCGTGTATTGGATGAGGTAGAGAGAGATGATCGAAAAAGGGTTTTTGGTCGATTTCTGGCGGCCGAGGCGATGGAATGACTTGTGGTTGGTGGAGGAGGTCGTTTGGGTGATGGGAAAGCTAGGAAAAATGTTATGGCATTTTATAGTGGTGTTGGTTATCGTGTGGTGATCAATTTAGGGTTTTAGGGCTCGTTTTCCTGTGGTTCGGTTTTGGGTGAACTACGACGACGACAGGCTAAGGGGAACGTGTGGTATGAGGGGAGAAGGAAGAGGACCTTTAGAAATATGAATTTGCATATATACCCCTTTCTTGATTTTTGAACTAGAACAAAAGGAAGATGACTTATATTCTTTGTATATTGGCCATCGAATAAAGAAGAGTACATATATTTTTGAATTTTATATTTATTGCAATAATATTTATATCAAAAATATTTCAATGTTAGACTAAAACTAGGACTAATAAATAGCATATAAGCTTGGGTTATGTCACAATTAGCTATCAATGTGTTATACGATTTAATTATTTTGGGATCTGCACCCTCGGCGGGTTTGATTCTTATAATTGAGATTACGAATGACCGTAATCTTTCATAAGTTAGTGCTATTTTAATTTATGTAAACCAATAAATATAATTAGCACCAGTGAATTTATTGTTCTTAGATAATAACATTAGGTTGGTTATTTTTTGTAAATTAAATTTTAAGTTGATTAGTATTGTTTTTCTATCATTTCATTTTTCTAATTAGGCTCCCACCATATTTTTATATTTCTCCAAACCCTTGGAAAAAATATAGAAACCTTTCAATTTATCCAGTGAGTGTTATAATCCACTTTCCTTGGGATTCTAATCTTGAATTTGCTCGAGAAATCATATCCCCGCAAGTGGTGGATAACTCTTTATCGATCACATCCTATATAACTCCTAATCGTGGTATTTTACCTAATCTCAATCCTGACCTTGGGTTTGCTTTAAGTGCCAAGAGATATTAGTCACTCTTACCTATAATTTCTCGATGGCTTAATATAGATGCTTGTTTGCTCAACAAATATAGCATTTATCTTACCTATCTAGAAATATACTAAATATTACTGCACATAGCAGCCCTGGCTTGAGTTCACATAGAAATCGGCGCATATGTAAGTAATATATCTAAAATATAAATGAAAGTGGAAAATTCTATTAAAAATTCATATTCTTTTTGTAATTTAGAGAGACACTGATTTAACAAATAATGTAATTCTAATGAAAAACTCTTGTGATACAAGTGTTAAACACATCAAATATCACATTATTTGTACCATACGTATGTACTTTTTCCAAAAAAATCTATTTTAGGTTTTTTATAGGAAAAGAAGTGATTCTCCAAAGAAGGAGAGCACTCATATAAATTTATTCCACACCCAAAAAAGGCACTACCAACAAGCCTGGAAGGTTGCTAAGCCCTCTCCAACCCCTCCCCTCCACAACAAAGGGAAAAGGAAAAACCCACCATACCCTAAGAGAAGACTCGTGAACCATAACAAGAACAAGAAAAGACTTTGAACTTAATTAAATAGGTTCTAGAGGACATAATAAGGTAAATACCAGTCACACCAAGCAAGGCATTATAGATGTCCATTAAATAAACAATATATTGTATACCAACAGAAATGTAAAAGCGAATCAAATAAAGAAAATAAATAGGAGCACAACCTCTCATAACTCTCTTAGCCAAAACTAGGGCCATAGGCAAACCAAGTCGTGATGAGATCAAAAAAGCTAGCCCATCTAAGCAATTAGATTCACTACGATTACTAGCAATGTAAAAACTCAACAAAATTATGAGACTAGCACATATTGTGTCCCTCTGTTATAAACAATTTATACCTTCAAGATCAATGCTACTTTTTTCCTTTTTGAGAAAGCCTCTAATATGGAATATTTTAGCCAACTTATAACTAGGATTTGCAACCTAATTATAACCGACCGTTGTGATGGTGTAAATCTGGTTGTTAGTGGGAGTGTTAACATTACTATACATTCTTTGGTTTCTTTCAAACCCTATATACCAGCAAGTAATAGAGAAGATGGTACCGAGTAAGATTATGGATTCTTTTACTCTTTGGAATCTAAGATTACTCCAACTAGTCTTTGCGGTTAAAGTCAATGTTGGACATACTAAAGTCAAAAATATTAAAAGTGTTTACAAGTATAGAATAAGTTAAGGAACAATAGTAATATAAGTGTGTTATGTTTTCTACGTCTAAGTTGCAAAAAACACATTTTTCACCATGAGAAAAATCAATTTCTTTACGAATTCGATTGTGCTTAATTTCTTATGTAGGATTAACCACATATATAGCTTTTCAAAGGAACTTAAACTTACTAAATGGGTTTGAAAATGTTTGGTTTAGTCCCAAAGAAATTTAAAAATTTGTACACCAATTTCGTGGAGTATATTTGGCTTTTATCCCAAAATCAAAATTTTGAATCTCTCTCATTGTCTAAGTTATAAAACTCTATCTTGGTGCAAAGTGATACAAATTGGGTTAGGGTAACACCTTCAAGGGTAAAGTTGAAAGTAAAGTTCTAAGGGAATTCATTATGAACATAGACCTTTGAAATTAAGGCATTTTTAAAATTGCAAATATCATATAGTTCTTTGTATTAAACCCTAACACATATAGCAGAAATCCAGCTTTCGTGCAAAAATGAGGTGTTATCGCCTGAATAAACTATATTTTTAATTCCTAGATTAAAAATATTATAGTTATTTAAGATGTGTTTCCAAAAGTGACACATGATGTTGGAATTAGAAGTGGTATGGCTAAGGGTATAGGTTCGATCATAAAATTGATTTGAAATCATTTCTTTCTAAATAAAGTTGTCATTCATATTAGAAAATTTCCAAGGCCATTTTCTTATAAATATGCATTTAGGTTATGAAGATTTATAGTTCCTAACCCCTTTCCCCCTCCACTCTTGACTTCCAAACCTTTCCCAATTAACAAGACTGTTAATACTATTACAGTACTATTTTGGGAAATGACAAAAAGGCATCCAGTAAATCGATAGGGTCGATAACAAAAGTTAATAAGAATGATTCTACCTGCTCTAGATTATCAATTATTATTTGCCAATCTTCATTCTTTAGCTTAGTAGGTCTAACCAAAAACCCTAAGTATTCTATAGGATTTTGCAATTAAGATTATTTACAAAAATAATCAACGTTATGGACGTTATTCTTTACTAAAACTAAACTCTTATCAAAACTATATAAAATGAATTTAAGGTCTGAAATATGATAAGGTAAATGAGAGGAAAAATCATGGTGTCGTTAGTAAATTACAAGATTGAGATACCATCAATGGCGATATCATTCCCGACACTATCAAGAGCCCTATTGGTAATAGATAATTTTATGATCCTGGTGGAAACATTTTTTGCTAAGTTGAACAATAAAGTTGACAAAGGGTTTCCTTGTCTAAATCCACATTTTGATTATATTTTATTTCCTAGAATACCATTGACCATTATACTAGAGTTTTTGATTTTTAGTAAGGACATAATCCAACCTACCAATATAGAATAAAACCCCTTGCTAGTAATAAATTTTTAAGAAACAACCGGACAATATAATCAAAACCTATAGCAAAATCAAGTTTAAAAAGTGCACAAGAGATGTTAGTTTTACAACAATAATTTATAATTCATGGATTACGGTGAACTCATCCATGATATTTCTATCCATAATAAAGTTGGACTGTGTTATGTCAATCAAAATTGTTCATTTTAGTACTTAACCTATTAGCTAAGACCATGGTTATAATTTTAAATGAATATTTATTAACAAAATATGTCTAAAATCTTTAATCTCTATCCGTCCAATGTTTTTATAGAGAAGGATTACGATGGCGAAGTTAAATCTCCTAATTGTGGATCACCATTATAAAATTCATTAAACGTGTTAATTAAGTCATATTTTATAAAATGGTGGAATTTCTGGTAAAACAACATAGGAAATCTGTCGGGTACATCGATTAATCACTAAGCATATTGCTGATGGTCTTAAAGGTCTCCTCTTCTAAGAAAGGAATATCCAGATCATCTAATATAATTCTTTTATAAGGATATAAGTCGCCCCACCTAGCTTTAATTCTCTAACCCACGTTAATTCCAAAAATATCCTTATAGTAGTTTGTGAAGGCCTTGTTGAGTTTGTTTTGATCAAAACTTTCCACATTATTAATGAGTAAATAGATAATGGTGTTACTACGCTTGCGACCATTAGTTGTTTTTTGAAAAAAAATAGGTATTCTTATCTTCTTTGTCCATCCAACGGATTCTAGACCTCTATTTTCACATTATTTCCACTTGTTTAATGACTTTGTCTAGTTTTTCTTTAAAATTTGAAAGCTTCACTCTTAAGGGTTAAGGATTCTAAATTATTCTATTTTATTTTTATTTTTTTTTAATCTCAGAAAGTAATTTTTCTTTTTAAATTTTACTATTATCAAAAACATTTTTATTCCAATTTTTGTAGAAAAATCATCAAGTACCTAAGTTTAATAACAAATACTCTGACTATGTTACTTGAATATTTGAAATTATTGTACTCGTAGAAAGCCATTAATTTGTAACCGAATCAATAAAAAATAGTTTTTGAAAGCCATATCTTTTCAAATCTGAAAGTTCTATTAATTAAGAGGTGGTTTTCACAAAATAAATTAACGGGACAGTGATAAAAAAATATGAAAATAATTCTATTAATGTATTTGTTTCTTATTATTAAAAAAATTAATCAATTTTAATTCTTAATTTAATTAACTACCTTAATAAATTGTTTAAAATTTCAAAAACTTTATTTCATTTCTCATAAATGATTTAAGAAAAATATTCAACAATAACCTTTATAGTTATTTTATATATATTAATAAATATATATGAATTAATTAATTAATTAAACCTTTTAACTAAATATTTAATAAATTTCATATTTTTATTTAATTTTGGTTGCTTAAATCAATTTTGGGGAAAATGAAAACATTTTAAAATAATTTTATAACATTTATAAAATCCTTTATATTTTAAAATATTCAAATATCAAATCTGAAATTGGCCCATGGGCCAAAAATAGTTTTGGGCCATACACTTGGGTCAACCTTGAGTATTTCTTCCATCCATTAAGCAAGGCCAGAAGCCAGGGAAGGGAGGGTGTAGATTACTCTAACCCTAAGCCTTATACGCTCCTATTTTAGGTACCCATTAGATAGAAAATCCAAGTAGTTGGCCTAAATGCTGACTAATATATTTACTTAAACCAATTAGGCTCTAATACCATTATTGGATCATGTCCGTTGGGTAGTAGATGAAATGGGGTAAATTTCCAAATATTTTCCTCAAGTGGATATTAATGGGTCTATGTAAATTACTAGTTAGAATTTAGATCCAATCTACATTTTAAAATATTATTATATTTTAATTTTAATGTGTTTATATTTTATACATTTGGTGTATATTATAAGATGTGATATATATACATATATAACATGATCATATAAGATAACAATTATATAACATGTGTATAAAATACATACACATATAGATATCGGGATTTATATCTGTTGTGTGTGTACGTGTATATATATATACATAAATGACACTTCCATACACATATTTTGCTAAATTTCTTGTAAACATAATTAGTCGGCTAGTGCACCAAGATTCGGTCCAGACCCAAGTCAACTAGCACTTGGCCTGACTCGGTCTAGACCGACCAATGTTTAACCGGGCTCCCTTTCGGCAGAACCAACTAGCAAGTTACAAATGGGTTGGGCAGGGTTCCTATGCCAGGTCTGGCTCAGCACAAGCCGATACAACAGACTCACCTGACCAGACCCGGCTTAAGCATGACCCGTCTTTGGCCCGGCTTCATCTCAACCCACCTTCAATGGTCTCAAGTTCCGCATCTCGTCATCCCATGAATGGCTCAACACATCACTTGCGACGTGCTTAGCAATATTCAGCTTCATTCATCAATCTTTAGCAATAAGCGACCGACCGCAAAGCTTCCCTTCTGCCTTACCACTTAGGTAAGCAAAATTAAACGAAAAATTATACAGGCAGTACTCTAGCCAAAAACATGCCTACTCTTATAGCAAGCCACCTTACTTAGCCAAAAAAATGCGACTAGTATGAAATTATTGCTGGAACGCATATCGACCACATATCCATAACGCGTTTACATATGTAATCCATCAGCCCATGCGACTTGATCGACGGACAAGAGCGTTTCCTACCTATTTTACTGAGCAATCTCAATCATCCACGATCCATATCAACTGCTGTAAATATATACCCTATATCATACAACATCAAATGGGTTGGAATTTAGCTAATATATAAGCTCATAATTCATTTACATGTAAGCAAGCTTATCAGGGCTCTTAAGTTTAGAATCATTGTAAACTAAGGGCTAAATTTATTATTATTCTCTGGTAATTCTTTGTAATTGTATGAGATAAACATAGTAAGAGATCTCCATTATAGCGTTAAAAAATCTATGCTGAACCACTCTACATCTTGTATCGTTTACATTATATGCTATTTTTACTCCTCATTTACATTTTAAGCCTAGTGTTACATCCAACCTAAGTTCACTTTTTATCCTCTATAAACACTTATTCCAATTATCATCATGTCAAATCATAATGGTGAGAATGAAGTCATCAACTCTAATAACCATGAGACTGATGGTAACATTATCACTAGTGCTGTCGGTTCCATCCTTAGGCTCACAAATGACATATGGGAAAGTGTGCTCCAAGGCTTGACCACCGTGGGAATACTAGCCTACGAAGTATAGGATCTAAGGATAAGATGGGACGCTAAGATCACTATGAACTTTGTCCCACCAGCCCCTCCTATGGTTGAACTGACTCCTCTGTAACATGTTCTCCGCAATGCTTACGACCTCATGAACACCGCCGAGGCTCGGGGTAGGGTGGTTCCTAAAACTCTGATCGTGGATGTTCATGCTCATCCAAGAAGATATGTTATGCATGGGCCAAGTCACGTTATCGGCATTAGCCCAGAGATGGTTGTGCATATGAAACCAAGGCATCATCATTCTCCTTCAGTTGAGTGGCAGTCTGCTTTTAAATGCCTTCAAGTGGAAAATGGAGCTTAAGACTTGAGGTTCGATCATCTTAGCGATGGTTCTTAGGCCATTGGCAAGAGCTAAGAGCCCAATCGGTGCACTCCTAATCCCATAGGGGTGCAACCAGGCCTAGATCAAAAGAGGGGTGTATCGATCATTCATGGTCGTCGTTTGTGCAGAGGAAGAGGAAGTCTCTCACTCCAGGTCACTGTCACCATCACTTTACTCCCTTCATCGTCGTCGATATCCTACTCCACGGTGATGCCGTTTGAGCCCACATCTGATCATTGGCCAGATAATCCCGCAAAATGTCGACGTTGGCCTCCAGGAGGAAATGAACATCCTTTACATGTAGCTCAACAGAATTCAAACCTGGAATGTCTTTACTAAAGTTGTTTCTAATGACAAGAATAGAGAGCCATTTTCCAAGCAAAACATGAAAGTCTAATTTCATTGACAGTATGCCTTGCCGTCTATTCCAGTTCTATACATTCTTTTATATGCTCGTTTTACAGCTTTGGGCCAAGCATTTAAAGGGTACAAAGCAGCGCTTAAGGGATACTTATATCCAATAGCGAGGGTGTAGGTATCTACGTTAGGGATCACTATAGCGGTAGGGATTTTTGTTAGTTCTAGGAGAGTGGTCTAGGTCTGTGTAGAGTAGCGAGGTCGTATGATGTTGACAGCGAATTCTCCACGATCTCAGAACAGACTCAAATAGATAGATTGGACTAAAGGAATAATTAAGGAATATATCCAAAGGTTTGAAGAATATCAAGAATGATAAAATGATGGAGAGAAAAAAATTTGATGGAGTTTGGAACAACAAAATCCTATCATTACTGACATGTTCTGGTCGGTACCAACATGATGTTTGGACTTATATTGCTAAAGCATGAAGGAAGAAAGCTCAAGCATGGAAGAAAATGGACGTTAGATGCCCAAATTCATGTCGGCACCGACGTGAATTAATGTCAGTACCAACATGATTTGCTTTTTAATATTGTTGTGGGGTGACCTGTTCTTCATGCTATATCTTCAAATTTTGAGATTTGATATGTGGTTAAGTCTGGATAGCAAGATTTAAGTTGGAAATTGTCTATAAATAGCATGGGGACTTCAACTAAAGGTGGACTTTTGGCACTTTGAATTTTTTTTCTATCTTCTTCTTCCCCAAGCTCTTGTAAATCAAAGATTTACTATATTATGGTTGGATTTGAGTTATAATCTTCGTATTACGGAGAGAAAACATAAGATAATAAGATTAAAGTGGACTGGATGGAGTATTTGTCTAACCACTATAAAAAGTGCTTATTTGTTCTTATTTTCATTGATATATCTAGATTTATTTGCTTTGGGGTGTTATGCCTTCTTTTTGGCATAACATTTTTGGTTCCATCACTAATAGAAACTTAGGATATGATTTGGATAAGATTAAGAGGCCTACTTCCAAAGCCACTACAGGACCAAGCCAATCGGATCAAGGGGCGGCCAGGAGGTGGCCTCAATTTTGAATCCATTACTTTACATGACCAGAGAAGAGATAGAGAGAATGATGAAAGAGATGCAAGATGGGATGATGGCTCCACAAGAGTAAATGCTAGAAGGATTCTTCAGAAGAATGGGACAATAAAGAACAGCCGAAGAAGTTGGAATTCAAAACCAGAGTCCAAAAGGCAATGTAGGAGCATCTGGGGTTAGAGCTGAGAAAATTAGAGTTGTGCCCCAACGACCAGAACTATTCAGTATCGACCTAATTTAGACCGATACCAAAATAAATCTCCCAGAGGGAATGGTGATTTGGGTCTAAGACGCGCTTGCATGTCGAGAACAGACAATGTTGGAATCAGAAATGCAGACCAGAATGCGAATGCATAGCAATGGGAGTTGGAATCAAAAGCTCACCATATGGAAGTGTGAATAGGAATCCATTCACCCCAAACATCTGGTATGTAAATAATCCACTTGATTTCAGGCTATCGGCGCTGGAGACATATAACGGAAGGAAAGATCCAACTGTTCATCTAAGGAGATATATCCAACGTATGGAGTGTTGGGTGCTATGGAGGAAGTAATGGGAAGGTGTTTCCCATTACACTTTACTGACTTAGCGGCGATATCATTTCGATAGCTGAAGAGTAGATCCATCAGTAGTGGTCCTAATTAGCAGATAAGTATACGAAATAGTTTAGAGGTCATATTGCATGACCAAAAAAAGTAATGACACTTTCAAGTTTGAAGCAAAGGGCCGGAGAGACCCTGCAAAGTCTTCTAACTAGATTCAATGTAGCAGCTACTGTAGTGCAAAAACCAGATCCATCAATAATTCTAATAGCGGAGGTTTTCGGAATAACAAGTAAAATGGACTTCAAGATTGCTTTGGACAGAGACCCTTAAGTGGATCTAGTGGATTTCTACTACCAAGCCGACAGATTCTTATGCTAGGAGGATGCTAAAGCGAATAAGGCTACAGAAATAAACATTGTGGATAGTGGAGGACCATACAAAACACAGTATGGGAAGGACAAAGGAAAGCGAAAAGCTGATGACAACTTTGAAGGATCGAAGTTACAAAAGAGGGAGTCGAAGTTTTCTTCCTATACTGAATTGATAGAGACCCCGAAGAGGATCTACTTCGATACTGTAGGGCAATCTCCTACCAAAGCTAGCTAAGATAGAACCAACAAATTGGAAGAAGAGGTCTGGAAGGTTTTGCACATTCCATGAGACAGATGGGAATGAGATGAATAAGTGCTGACACCTTTGTGATTTAACAGAAGAGCAGGTTCAGAGTAACCGACTACAACAATGCGTGAGGAACCAATCTGCATTGGTGTAGTAGGAGAAACCACCATCTGTAGCAAATACATAGGGATACAACTGTGGATATAGGTCGAGAATGATTGTCCCATGATCGGGATGGATAGGAGTTAGGTTCAAATCCCGCATTTTACTTCAGCTTTGAATAAATAAGTCAATATTACTCTCAGGCTGCTTACATGTGTATGGTGCCTCAATTGGTCTCTAGGCACGCTCTAAGTTGGATGTCCAGAGGTAATTGTTGTTAGGATGGATGTTTAGGATGTTTGTTTGTTGCATTAACTTGAATTTTTTAAGTGAGTATTGAATTTCAAAATCATTTGAACATGATAACTGAAATTGGTTTATAAACTGATTCGACATGGTTCTTTCGACCGAAGAGACGGGTGATGAACCATAAAGGTAAACCCCTCATCCGATAGTGAGTGGATTGGAGTTGTACAAGAAAGCTAGCCCTCTCATTGGAGAATGGGCGGATGTGTTAGCAAGGAAAGTAAGTTCCCTCATCGGAGAGTGAGCGAATGGACTTAACCCTCATTAGGTCCTCACGTCAGAGAGTGAGTAGATTGAACTCAACATGGATACATAATTCAAAAAGATCAGGTCCTAGACTAGACATTGATTATGCGATTCGTAGAGATCTAGACTTGACTCCAGGATTCGAACGCCTTATGATTTAATAATGATTATTGATTGATTGGTAATATCATTACCTCGATTCTGTTAGACTTACTTATAATGGGATGCTTGGCAATACTAAATAGTTAATAAGAAATGCTCTAATCGGTGGCAATGCACCCCTATGACTATTGATGCATGATAGCATGATATATAATTAACCTAAAATGTATAAATCTTAGGCGAACACATAACAATATTGATACAGGATAACTTAACCATGGGCGAACACGAGATGACTAGGATAATGATATATGATATGATAACCTTGATTTATTATATTGATTCATGATATGATAGTTTCAGGGAACATGGGATAATTATGATTTTTGACTAAAAATTAAGCAAGGGCTCGAGTCCTTAACTATAATGGTCCAGAACGACCATTGATTTCTAGGTAAATCCAAAGAAACTGAATGATTCACCATGACCTGGATTGATGGATAGCCGAAGAGCGCAGCTGATGGAAAATTATCGATCTTGATACTTTTCTTGAGAAAAGCAAGCCTTATATTCACAAGGCATGCTTTGGATCACAAATGATATCGGCGATTTCTCCTTAATCTCAGAACAAACTCAAACAGATAGATTGGACTAAAAGAGTAATGAAGGAATATATCCAGAGACTTGAAGAATATCAAGAATGATGAAGTGAAGGAGTACAAAAGGTTTGATGGAGTTTGGAACAACAAAATCATGTCGGTGCCAACGTGTTTTGGTTGGTACCAACATGATGTTTGGACTTGGATTGGCAAAGCACGAAGAAAGAATGCTCAAATATGGAAGAAAAATGGACATCAAACGCCCAAACGCATATCGGTACCGACCTGATTTACTTCTCAATACTGATGTGAGGCGACATGTTCTTCGTGCTATATCTTCAGATTTAGGGATTTCGGATGTGGTTAAGCCTGGATAACGAGGTTTAAGCTGGAAATCATCTATAAATAACAAGGGAACTTCAACTAGAGGAGGACTTTTGGCACTTTGAATTTTTTCTACTTTCTTCTTTCCCAAAATCTTTTAAATCCAAGGTCTAGTAGATTGTGGTCAGATTTGAGTTGTAGTCTTTATATTTTGAAGAGAAAACATAAGATAATAAGATTAAAGTGGATATAGGCCGGAGTATTTGCCGAACAACTATAAAAATTGCTTTTTTGTTCTTATTTTCATTAATATATCGAGATCTATTTGCTTTTAAGGTATTGTGCATTCTTTTTGGCGCAACAAATGTGGACACTTAGTTTCACTTGCGGACTCTCAATGGGTAAGAATGTAGACAAATCCAATGATCACATAGAGTGTAGTTGCTCCATAGACATTTCATTCAGTATCGGGATGACAATAGATATCGGTTATTTGGACTTATCGTATAAGAGCAATACATGAGTATATATAATTGATTATTTGTACTTACAGTTACGCAGTAAGAATTGTTATATTACTTATGATAGAGGGTGTTTGCACCGATTGACTTTGGGTATCACTATCCTACACTAGCTAAGACGAGTATTATAGCAACGTTCTTAGAGGCGCATGGGCTTTTCTACTATTCGAAAGCCTAGGATGTGCTGACTTTTTGGTTACAAGAGAAGAGGGTATGATTCCCTTTCCTTTGGAATGGGTTTACTTTACTTGTTTATGGGTTGTTCGGATTTCCCTTGAGCTACGTTTGTAGAGAGGACAGGATGTGCCTTAGTAACTCCCTGTTTTATGTATGTATGTAGTTTTGATATACAATTTTTAGGATAGTTCCCCTCACACTAGGCTTTAACTCTAACCTACATTTTGTCTTTATATTTTTATGTCATGATAACTCTCAATACTCGATTGAATAGTCTAGAAGTAGGGTGCTTTTGGGGATATGCTTATAGGACAATTGGAGCATTTTGGGCCAAGTAGATTGGATCGTCACAAGTTGTTGAGGTGTCTTCATTTCAGGCTATCAGTATGAGCGAATGGGATACACAAGTGGCTGTGGCTTGGCAGACAACAATGCTTGATTGGTTTAGAGACTATCTGGCTACTGCAGGGGATGTTCCACTATCCACGAACATTCCAGTAGTTGCAGTATGTATTGGAGGTGGTGATCACCTTGAGCACCCATATTACCTGCACACCAGCCTTAGATTTCCAGAAGTTATACCATGCTTTCCTTAGTCTAGGTGGGAAGCTATATATAGCCTCTGAGACCTTCTTCGAGACGTGGGCTTAGATTCTTACTAGTAATAAAGCTTTTGCGAATTTGGGCTTGGATTAGATTATGAGGAGGCGTATTACCACGAGACATTTTATTGGGGAGTCCCTTAGCTAGTGAACATTGTAGTAGGTTGATGAGGAGGTTGTGTGTAATTCCTATTATTTTTAACATCAAAAATCTATTAAAAATGCCATAAAATATGCTGCAACTAATTTTCAATATTATAAACAGTAGATTGTTCATATGATAATTCAAACTTTTCAAAACTAAGAAAATAAAAGAAAACCTCACAACAGAATCAAACATCAATATAAATATTCATTGATTTAATAATATAATTATCATATAACATCATCACAATATAAATAATTTATTATTAACTCATTAACAATAAAACAATGGTATAAAAGAATATACCAATTAGCCACCCACCATAAAGCCCGCGTCCATTTTCTATTCCATCTTCTGCTCCTGCCTACAGCTTCACAGCTGTATAGATATATGAATAAAAAAGAAAAAGGTTTCAACTATGTTTGGGCTGCGCCAATCCCTATAAACCCCAGCCCAATGTAAGGGATCTTGTGGTTATTGCATACGAAAAGACTGCCTACATACCCCATTTAGGGGGATCAAACCCACGTAGTTCTTTTCCTTCTCTTCGCCTGCATCAAATAGTCGTTAGCACATTACAACCATATCATTCATGCAGCCATCGCAATCAATGCAATCGTTGCAACCAACACAGTCAATATAACTACTACAATCCACGCAATCAATGCAAGCAGGAAACACTACTCCTACTAAACTATTCCAATCAATCATCATAAATATGGGATAATAACAATAATAGCACACTCGGTCATTAAATATTAAATCATTTGACAACAAACAGATTCAAGACTACACATGAAACAAGCCAATCATAGCATATATACACACACACATACACACACACACACCCTCCCATATACTAATTATCAACCATTAGTAATACACCATCAATGTAAGTATAAATCAATCAAATGTGTATTTAACCACTAGTAACACAAACACCAACAATAAAACAATAGTAACTAAACACACATAGTAATAATGGCAACATATTGCAAGCACATCCAAATACGATCTCATCGTCATAAACACATATGTGATAAATAAAATCAACCATTAATCACATATCACATCCATCGAAAATATCATATTCACTACCATTGTTTTCTCTTAAGTATAAAATCATTTTATTATTGTTTTTATAAAAGCGCCTTTTATTTATCTCAAAATGATAATAATTCTTCCAAGTTGATGATATATTTCAAAATATTCCATTGTAATCTCATTACTTTAAATCTCTCCAAGCATCGTATTTGATCTTAAAAATAGGTTTTTTCACAAAAACCATATTATTATTTATAAAATCTCATTTAACTAAATAATAATAATAATAATAATAATAAACTTCCCAATCTTAGTTTAAAAATATATTTTTCATTATTATTTATGAATTTCCCCAAAAATCCATAAATAATAACCTTATTAAATTTTTCCCAATAATTTAATTTTATTTAATTCAAACACCATCATTTCCAAACATTTCACACAAATGGCAAACAATCACATATATCATTTATTTATCTAATTCTCATCTTATTACACAATTTTCACCTAACTAATTTCAAATAATTATTTTCTGATTCAAATCAAAAATTAATTATAACTAGACATGCAAAACACGACAATCGACAATAATTATCCAATTAAGGCACAACACATCCAAAATGTCATCAATCTAAACAAACATCTAATAAACACAGCATATCTCAATAAATATGATTTTTCATCAGTAGATATATATAGTAATCTAAAATTTAATTAATTAAATAATTCACATCAACGTGCTTTTTCCACCAGTCTCTAAACTCAGCAAACCCAATGCTATATCGTCCGAAAATTTTCCACGAGTCCAATGGAAGAAAGTGCGCGTGAATCAAAATTCGTATATGAGAGATATTAAGATTACAAGATATACGACATTATTAAATAAAATAATAATATGTTGTATCTCCTCCTCTCTAAATCGAACTCAGGTTTGAACACTATAGCCGCCTTGTTCATTCTCCACCGCACGCCGTTATGTCCTCTCACAACTTAATTGAACCCCACCACAAAGCTTCTCATGTTTGGCTCCACCACCACCTACCATCGCGACCCACCAGAAGTTGCCGCTACCCTCTCACCGTAGAAGAATTTGGACTATAAAATGGCCAATTTCGGCCACCTATGACACTTTTAGCCAGATCCAGACCACTAGCCCAATAGGCCTTGGTCTCCTCTACAAGCTACAACCGCCTTATCGTGTTATATTCGCCATGTCAATGTCGATCACCAAGCCCTAAAACAGACGATCGAGGTTTAATTGCCAATTTCCAACCGCCTCGAATGTCATACCTAAATATGAACACTTGCCATCTGTTCCATTCGCCGAGAGCTTTCCAATGATGTGTAATTCGATAAGGTTTGGACACTTCGAGTTTTAATCACTTTTTAATAAATTTGCTAACCATTAGAGAGAATTAGGGTTCGGGATTAGCGAAGAAAACTAAAAATAGAGGTGACAGCTAGGGTTCCGTAGCCTCATTTATATAGTCGTTAAGCTGGGTTATGGGTCATTTATCCAGTTTGGCCCGAAATAGTTACGTAGCTATTTAAACACTATAATGTCTTTATTTAGCAAACCATAACTCAAATGCATCAAATCTATATATCAAAATGATCGTCTCGGAAAGACCTTCGCAACCGGTTATAAAAACGATAACCAATTCTCCCTTTTATTAAAATTCTCATTTAATTACTTTAATATTTCGCAGTGTTAAATTTGTGGATCGTTACACCATGACTTGGGATGTTTTCAGACAGTGCTTTGAGGCACAGTTTATTTGAAGGTCAAGAAAGGCAAGTAGCTTGAGTGCTTTATACACTTAAAGCAAGGAGGCTTGACAGTTAGAGACTATGTTAACCGATTTAATATATTGGCTAAAAATGGAGTTGATATGGTAAACACTCTAACTAGGAAGGCCAAAAAGTTCACAAGAGGTTTGAATGCGCCATTTAAAGATCTGGCACTTACTCGCATTCCAGTGGAGACCACTTTTGAGAGCCTTATGGAGATGGCTCTTCTTCAGAAGAGTGCCCACGACGGTGGAGGTAGCAAAGTTGGAAAGTAAACTGAAGTTTAAACCAAACCGCATAGGTCAAGATGTAGGAAAGGATCAAGCATATGTCATGATGTAACAGCTCACTTTTCCGAACAGTTTAAGCAGACAATTAACCACACATGATCCACTCAAATTGAACGGAAATGCGGATAGTTAGGGAAAAGAAGAAAGAAAAAAGGAAGAAGAAAGAAGAGAAAAGGAAACAAACAATAGAATCTCAAAGCGGAACGAATAATTTATAATATACAACAAATCTTTACACAAAAAAAACTGTAATGTATGTATATACAAACACCAATCAAAGTATATGTTATCCCGCCTTTTGGCAAAGCCGAGATACCAAGGAACTGACTAAAAGCCAAGAGTCACTCGTCATGGATATCGATGAATTTTGTCCGAGTCTGGATCGAGCCACGATTAATAAGATATGACAAGCAAAGCCAGGAAAGCCAACGTTCCAAGTTTCAAGTCAATCCGAGTTCGTATGCTCAAATTATGATCAACACAAGTTAGAAGAAAACTGATGCTCGAATCAATCTGTTCGAACCCATCAGGTTCGAATCGATCACAGGCTGAGATATCCATGTGCTTCGAGTTCGTATCGATCGTCTGGAGACTATCAAGATCAATGCGAACGAAGCTATGCACCGACTCCATAAAAGGTGATACGTTCGTATCCACCAAAACACTTCGCTTCGAATCCAGGGACAGTAATGTGTTCGAATCCATCAGTGTAGCCAGCATACGGATCCATAGCGTTCGTATCCATCGGTAGAAGGAATTAGCCTCACACTTGCATGGTTCGTATCCATCTAGTTGAAGTCCTTCGAATCCATCATGAATGGTCATTTCGTATCGATCGACTGGAACACATCATGATCGATACGAACGAAACCCCACTCGAATCCAGATGTAATCGATACCCCCCGAATCCATCGAGTCAAGGCGGCAAAGTCTCCGGGACGACTCGATCAAACTGGCAAAAAAAGAGGATCGATGCGAAGATCGCACTCCACGTCATCATAGAAGCACGCTCCGCCATCGATTCGAAGCAATCGATTCGAACGAGGCAAGCAGTTCAGAAAACACTATTTTGAATCGATGATATCTCACGATCTACAAGTCCAAATAATATGAAATTTTCACAGAAGCTTACAAACATGTTGAAGAATGCCCACACCAAATTTCAGCTTGATTGGATGATTCTTTGATCGATTCGAATGGATTTCGAATCGATCCCGAAGTGGGCCCAACTTTCCTGAGGCCGGGCATGTGGGCCCCCTCACGTGCCAGAAGTGGTCTACCGAAATTTAGGCGAAATATCAGCCTCCTACACCTATAAATAGAGCCCTTGGTCATTCAAAAAAGGGGTCGGACAATTTTAAGAGCTAAAGAGCGCCCAGATTCTGCCAGATTTACTCCAGATCACCATTGTTGCCTTAGATTCAAGCTATAATCATAAAATCTGTTGTACTACTCTATAAGAAATTGTAATCTTCAAGTATCGAGCAATAAAATCATCAAACTTCTTAGTAGACGTAGGCGAAATGCCGAACCACTCTAAATTGTTGTCTCCTGTGCAATTTACTTTCTGTTATTTGGAGTTTTTGTTAGATAATCCTCATTTTCCATTTTCATTCTTCACTTTTATCTCTTAAAAAACTTCCAAAAAGTGTTGTGCCCATTTTTGGTACAAACACTTTGGTGCTTTCACTGAGAGAAACCAGTTTTTTCTCCTGCTCCTTGGATCTCCCATCGACACCGGATTGCATAAATCCAAGAGGAAGATCCAGATCTCGAATTCGGAATCCTTCCATCCTATTCAGATTTGCGTAAAGTCTAGGCAAGGACTCCACCACTCAAGATGGTTAGCACAAGAACTGCCTCTACAGCTGCTGATCAAGAAGGTCGGGATAGACAGAATCCTACACAGCAGCCACTATCCAATCAAGACAACACTGCTCACTTAGATCCGTCAGGACTAGTCACCAGACAAGAGTTCCAAGTGTTGCTTCAAGAACTGACTCAAAGTCGGCAACAGTTAACTGAAAAGCTGCGCGCTAACACTGAATTGACCAACCAATTAAACCGCTGAAGGCGCAGGAGGACCAGGAGAGATGATGCTTCCCACTCGTCCACTGAAAGTTCTGCTTCATCTGACTATCACGGCAGATCTATACGTCCCCGATTAGATGCGAGTCATACACAAGCTACCGGATATCAACCTGCCTTGACCGTAGGACAATTGAGGGTTGGGCCGTCAACCAGCCTTCAGACCAGGCCCTCATCACGAGGAGGTGCTGTTCCACAATATACCACAGACAATCGCACTGCAACCACCGCGGTAGAAACAAGGGTTGATACTCGGAATCTGTCAGATCCGAATAATCAGCAACGTGGGCGTACTCCTGAACCATACGTCCCAGAAGATGCCGAGCCTAGGAGGTGAGACATGGGCCGTCGACAGCGTCCGGTCCAAACTCGCACTGTGGAACCCGACCACACCTTAGCTCAGCATGCACAGAATGTGATGATGCCCGATATTTCGACCATGATACGTCAGATGATTCGCGAAAATCAGGGGCTTACTAATGACGACTGGGGAATCTCCCGTAGTCATACTCCTTTCACAGACGAGATATTATACACTGATCCCCCCCGGCGATTCAGAATGCCAACTCTCCCAATGTACGAAGGAAGTAGTGACCCCAATCAACATATTTTGAAATATGAGTGGTCAATGAGTGCTGCAAGGGCTGATGATGCAGTGAAATGCCGAAGTTTCCCCATCTCTTTGGGAGGAATCACAACAATGTGGTTTACAAGGTTGCCACCTAGATCTATTTCTTCGTTCGATCAACTGGCTAAGAAATTTGTCGAACAGTTCCGTATGCATGTCGCTAGACCTAAAGACGTTAACACCCTATCTAGTGTCACCCAAGCTCAGGGAGAAACACTCAGGCGTTATTTAGAAAGATTCCACGCGGCATGTGTGGAGATTAGTAATCCCAACGATAACTCAATCTTGATGGCATTAACCAAAGGGATCGATCCCGATTCTGAGGTTGGAAATTGGTTAGCAGGAAAACCACCCACATCGTTGGACCGTTTCTACTCCAAAGCCGCTCAATTCTTACGGCAAGAGGATGCGAAACAGTCTAGGAAGCAGGATGATGCGAGGCCCAGAAGTGAAGGAATACAAAGTAACGTAGTAGTTAAGCAGTCCGGTGAGAATTCCGGAAAAGTTCAGTTGAATATACAGAACAAACAAACCCAGCCGAGAGGCAACAATGGTCAAGATAAGAAAAGAGATCAGAACTGAGGCCCACGACGTAGGGCTCCAATGTTTGATAATTACACGCCGTTGAATACGTCACTGGAAAACGTGTACCTACAAACTTGCAACACTGTGCAATATGAGAAGCCTGCTCCGAAGCCCTCGTCGGAAAGGCAGATTCAAACAAGAAAGTTTTGTAGATTTCACGAGAGTTACGGCCATAATACCAATGAGTGTCGACATTTGCAGGACCTCATCGAGAAGTTGATCAGGGAGAGGAAGTTAGATCAGTTTGTGCGGGCGCCGCAGTCTGGTGGTGCGGGCCCTTCAAATCAAAATCGTGTGCAGAACAAAGAAAGACAAGAAGAACCCGCTCGTACGGGCGGAAGGCTAGTTATAAACACAATAAGTGGTGGTCCCCACCCAGCAAACAAAAGCTGGAGGGAAATGGAGTCGTATGCTAGCTCTATCAGGCATGCGGACTTCGAATGCTGCAGTAATTGTGAAGATGGGGCTCTGGCCAAGCAACAAAAGACAATGTCTGATGATATCATATTTAGAAGCCGAGACGCTGATAAGGTCGAAGCCCCCACAATCGACCCACTGGTCATATCTGCCCAGGTAGGTCCTGCTTGGATGAAGAGGATCCTGGTTGACAGTGGGAGCTCCGTAAACATCTTACTTAAACAGGCCTATGATTTAATGAAAATGGAAGCGAAGGACTTAAAATCTTGTCAACCTCGAGTCCACGGCTTCAATGGAAGTGCTACAATACCCACTGGAGTGACGGAACTACCAGTGGAGTTGGGGGTTGGAGAACGCCGGAGAGTCCGGATGTTGCAATTTGTCGTTTTGGACATTGATTCCCCGTATAATGCGTTTTTGGGCCGACCGGCCCTTGCTGAATTCAGGGCAGCCATTGCCCCATGGTGCTTGACTCTGAAGTTCCCCACCGATCACGGGGTCGGAGTCATTCAAGGAGATCAGGCCACGGGGAGGGCCTGCTATGTTGCTGAACTACGAGGAGTGCAACGAAAGTAGTAAGGAAAGGGCGTAGAGGAATCTCTCTGCGTCCGTTTTGCTGATGATTGACAATTAGTGCCTGGGCCCCGACCCGGGCACCACGACCAATTCCATAAAGACCTTGACCCTAGAGACAACGAAGATAAAGACGAATCTAAAGAGAATCAAGCTTCCCCGGCCGAACTGACTGTGGACGTCCCAATCAGTGAGGGTGATGATTCAAGGATGCTAAAAGTTGGGTCTCAGCTGGGCAAACAGACACAACAGGAATTGGTTGAATTTCTCCGGGCGAATCTCGACGTTTTCGCCTGGACACACTCTGATATGTGAGGGATCTCACCGGGCATCGCAAGTCACTCCATGAATATTGATCCGCGGTATGTCCCGGTCAAGCAGAAAAGGCGTGGTATGGATCCAGAGAGATCTACCGCCCTAAAAGAGGAAGTTGATAAGTTACAATCAAATGGGTTCATCCGAGATGCTCTGTATCCAGAATGGGTGTCCAATCCTGTACTGGTTCGAAAACTGAATGGGAAATAGAGAACTTGCATTGACTATTCTGAGTTAAACAAGGCTTGTCCAAAGGATAGTTTTCCACTTCAACAATTTACCAGCTCGTAGATTCAACAACTGGGCATGAATTATTATCTTTCATGGATGCTTATTCTGGCTACAATCAAATACCTATGCACTTGCCTGATCAAGAACATACCAGTTTCATGACCGATGGGACTCTACTGCTATAGAGTCATGCCTTTTGGCCTAAAAAACGGCGGAGCAACATACCAACGCTTGGTCAACAGGATGTTCGCCAACCAGATCGGGAAAACCATGGAGGTTTATGTGGATGACATGCTAGTAAAATCTCGATTCTCCATAGATCACGTCAGGGATTTAGATTCGATGTTCTGCATCCTTTGGGAATATGGGATGAAGCTCAATCCTTTAAAGTGTCACTTTGGTGTCGCCTCTAGAAAGTTCCTCGGGTTCATCGTTAACGCTCGAGGGATAGAAGCCGATCCCGAATAAATCTGGGCAATAAGGAACCTACAAACTCCAAGAACCATAAAACAAGTCCAGAGTCTCAACAGGAAAGTAGCAGCATTGAGCAGGTTCATTTCAAAATCCACCGATAAATGCATTCCTTTTTTCGACCTGATTCGGAAAGGAAAGCGAAATTTTGAATGGACCATGGAGTGTGAAGACGCATTCCGATCGCTGGTTCAACATCTTTCTACACCACCGATCTTGTCAAAGCCAGTTGACCACGAGCAATTGTACCTTTATCTGGCAGTATCAGAGCATGCAATCAGCGCTGCTTTAGTTCGGGAAGAAGACCGAGTGCAGAAACCAGTCTACTACGTCAGCAAACGATTGACTGGAGCTGAGAGAAATTATCCGAAACTAGAGAAGTTAGCTTATTGCCTTGTCATTGCATCAAGAAAACTCCGACCATATTTCCAGGCACATCCTATTATTGTTTACACCGACCAGCCATTACGACAGGTCCTTACACGGCCTGAGACGTCTAGTAGGTTACTCAAGTGGAACATCGAACTAAGCCAGTTTGATATTACTTACACTCCAAGACGAGCCATTCAAGGACAAGTCCTAGCCGATTTCATAGCTGAATTTACCGTTCCAGAGGACTTGCCCGAAACCAGTGAATCCCCCGAATACGTTTGGAAGTTGTATACTGATGGTGCATCAAACGACCGGTGTTCGGGCGCTGGTGTTGTACTTGAAACTCCTGAAGGCCGATCTATATGTTATGCTTTGAAGTTCGGTTTTCATGCAACCAATAATGAAGCTGAATATGAAGCCCTCTTAGCTGGACTAAAATTTGCCAGAGATTTGAGAATTATCGCTGTGGAAATTTATTGTGATTCACAGTTAGTTGTGTGTCAAGTACGGGGAGAGTACCAAGCGAGAGATCGAAGGCTGGCTGCTTACTTAGCTCGAGTTCAGGAAGTACTGAATCAGTTTGATTATTATGCCATTTATTGTATACCTCGAGAATGCAACCATAAAGCCGATTCATTGGCGAAGTTAGCCAGCACAGGTGAATCACAGCAAATGGGACTTGTCCCCATCGAAACTTTGTCCTCCCCAAGCATCGATCAAATAGAGACGAATTTTGTGTTTGAAACCGCTCCCAGTAAAGAATCATGGATGACTCCGTACCGAAATTACATCGAGAATGGGACGTTGCCTGAACATAGAAACGATAAAAGACAAATTCTGCGAAAAGCTTCACGTTTCGTCATTCAGAACGGTGTCATGTATAGAAGTGGATATTCTGTTCCTCTCCTCCGATGTATCGCGCACAATGAAATCAAACAAGTGTTACATGACGTACACGAAGGAGAATGTGGCGATCACATTGGTGGGTAAGCTCTCGCTAAGAAGATGCTCCGATACGGATACTACTGGCCGACTATGAACCGAGATGCAGCGAACTATGCCAGAAAATGCGATAGGTGCTAGAAACACGCCCGAATTCCAAGAGCCCCACCTACTGAGATAACCCAAATGGTCAAACCCTGGCCATTTGCGACATGGGGCATCGATATCATCGGCACGCTACCACTGGCTAAAGGCGGGGCAAGATATGCCATCGTTGCAGTTGATTACTTCACCAAATGGGCTGAAGCTGAACCCCTCGCAACCATTACAACTAAGAAAGTAATCAATTTTGTAGTTCGCAACATTATCTGTCGATTTGGACTCCCGCATACCATCATCACTGATAACGGAACCCAATTTAGTAGTGCGGAATTCAAGAATTTATGTCAACGGTTTCACATCCATAAGAAATTCTCGGCAGTTGCACATCCTTAGGCAAACGGACAGGTTGAAGCTGTCAATAAAGTCATAAAATCCATTCTAAAGAAACGACTGGAAAAGGCCGGGGGAAAATGGGTTGACGAACTGCTTATGGCATTATGGGCTTATAGAACGACTCACAAGACTACGACCGGACACACCCCGTTTTCCCTATCTTATGGCTCTGAAGCCGTTATTCCAGTCGAAATGGAAGTATTTTCCCATCGCGTGACTTATTATGATCCGAAAACAAACGCTATATTACTTGCTGAATCTTTGGATCTACTGGATGAAAAGAGGGAAGAGGCCGACTTGAGAGCGGCTGCACATCGAAGTCGAGTCGCCCGATTGTACAATGCCAAAGTCCGGCCTCGAACCTTTGAACTCATCGATCTCGTCCTCAAGAGAATCTATCCGGTCCCTTCACACATGAAACCAAACTGGGAAGGACCATATGTGATTACACAAAGACTCGGAGATGGCACATTCAAACTATCGACAGTTGACGGTCTTGACTTGCCAAGGGCCTGGAATAGCGAGAGTCTCTGTCGCTATTACACATGACAGACTTTATTTGTTTCATTGCATCTTTCCATTTTTTTGCAATTTTGCTTTTGCATTTAGAAATTAGAACTTGTAATAAGGCAACTAACTTTGCCATATTTTCTTATTTCAGCAATAAAATGCCATTTCTTCGAGCCAGAGCTGTGATTCATTGAATACAATGTACAACATCACGATGCACAGAGAGCTGAATTCCATCATGCAGTGGAATTTATTCAAGTAGGGAGTGGCTGCGATACGACCGACCACTCGCTAAGTGAAACCCGAGCTCAGGGGCAAGCCATCACATCAAGGCTAAAAACAGGGTGAGACACGACAATCCCTCACTCAACTCCGTACTCCCAGAGTGCGAGATGGAGTGTAAACATTAATCAACTCCGTACTCCCAGAGTGCGAGATGGAGTATAAACATCAACCAACTCCATACTCCCAAAGTGCAAGATGGAGTATAAACATTAAAGCACTCCGTCCTCCCAGAGTGCGAGGCGGAGTATAAACCTTCATCAACTCCGTATTCCCAGAGTGCGAGACGGAGTATAAACTTTACTCCACTCCGTCCTCCCAGAGTGCGAGGCGGAGTATAAACATTCGTCAACTCCGTATTCCCAGAGTGCGAGACGGAGTATAAACTTTACTCAACTCTATACTCCCAGAGTGCGAGGCGGAGTATAAACATACGTCAACTCCGTACTCCCGGAGTGCGAGACGGAGTATAAACATAAAACAAACCCCAGAGTACTCCGAGAGCGCGAGCTGGGTGTGAGCGTTAACAAACTCCGAAGTATGAGAGCGTAAACCGGAGAATAAATAACCAAATGCGGTTTCGAGGAAAGAGGATCCGTCCGCCAAGCGACTTCAACCGCACCTCAACAGAGTTGCATCACACGCTCGTGAACCAAGTTATTAACCAAAAAGCAAAATCCCCAGAGTATGGATGTTAACACTAAACCATGGCTAATTTCGCACAACGCCTATTACGGCTTATCCCCGAGGCTGGGGCCAGAACTAAAACAAATATTGAATTGAAGACAAAAGAGAATATATTTTCATTTCAATTATCAACAAAAGGAATCCAATTACAAGCCAATTCAAAAAATTCCTACTAGCGGGGGCCGAGCCCGCATCTATACATGGCTATAGTGAACCAAAAAGACAAAACAAAACACTACCCCCGAATATGACAAAGCAAACTAAAGAAGCGCTCAATCTTTCTTCTTCCTCAGTTTCTTTTTCGGGGTAGTCCCGTTGGATCCACTGCCCGACTTTCTCCGCAGTCTTTTGCTTTTCTCCGGTTTGTCTCCTGGTTGTGGCATGATGTCAATGTCTTCCTCGGAGCTCGAGGCGACAGAAATTCTTCCGGAGGAAGGAATTGAAGGCATGGGAGCTGTAACAGGGGATGGAGCAGGAGCGCTTGCAATTAACACAGTGCCACCTGGCGATATCATCATTAATGGAGCTGGGCCAGATGGTGCCGTGCCACCCCCAAAAATACTACCTGCTATCACATCCGCCATCTCAGCATTGATCTCGGCAAGAATCTCATCATCACGAGGTGCTTGGGCCGCGCTGGAGATACTTGTGGCTGGCATGAAGTAGCTAATAGCTGAAGCAACCCCGCACATGGCGAAAGATGGATCTACGAAGGGGTCGCTGGATTGACCAAGAAGTTCCTCAATCATCTGAGCATCGAAAGACAACATGCTCGTTTCTCCCCCTTCACCGACCACGGTAGATGTCATAATCGCCTCGGTAACAATGGCCTCCTACGTTTGATAAAGGACTTGAGATGCAGGAGACGCAGAGATAACAGCCTCGGTCACTGAATGTAATAAGTGAAGATTGTTAGCTAAATGTATTGCTTCAGAGTCACCACACTAAGTATATACGGGAGGCATTCAAATACCTTCCTTAGTATGACCCAGAGTGTGGGCAGGTGCAGAGACAGATGCTCCGATGGGAGACAACTGCGGCCGATCCGGATTATAAGCAGGGACTGGCTGGAGATCAACCGCGGTAGTGGCTTCGGGCAATGTCGGAATTAAAACTTCAGCACTTGTTTCATGATGCTCGACCCTTGATCCCTCACCGGTCTCCATCTGCCGAACACCAAGCCTCTCTTTCTCCACAGAAATCATCGCCTCGTGAAGAACCTTCCTCTCCTCCTCAGTGAGCAAGCGCGTCTCAAGTTCAAAATCATCCAGTGCTTCGTTTGGACGCGCTGCTTTCTTTTCCTCTACCAGCCTAGTCTAGGCATTGTATAAAAGCATAGAATAGTCTCCGAGCCAAGATAAATTTCTGTGTTCCAGCACGTTGGCGTTATATGTGACCAGGAGATCGTCAAAATCAGCCTCCATCCTGGACTGCTCTGCCTTAATTTTTTCCTCGGCATCTGCTTCCACAGACTTAACCTTTGCCACCGCCGCACCAAGTTCAGCTCGGAGTGATACAGCTTGATCGCATGCCTCCTGAGCAGCGGTGTTTGCATCATCTTTTTCTTTCACCATTTCAGCGAATTTGGCTTTAAGCTCATTCAGCTCTTTAACGGCGGTGTCCCGTTCAGCTAAGACGGTGGTATAGTGATGGCCCATCCCTTCTACTAAGGCACAATGTGCCTGCTGCATCCTTGCCATCTTCGCCATGGCCTCCTCAGCCTTTTTGAGTGCCTGAATTTCCGAACTTCAAGACGACTCGATCTCTGATTGGAGAACCTGGACGATGCTGTCTTTCTGGGCAAGGTCAGCATCACGTTTCTCAATAATTTTTGCCCAGTCAAAAGCTACTTTTGAAGCTTTCACAGCTGCCTTATACCACTCTTTGTATTGAGCATAAAAGTCACGAATACAGTCATGCGCGATATTCTCGGCATCCGGAGGAATCCTCTTGAGATGGGGAGGGAAGACGTATGCATCCAAACAGATTTCTGGAAAATCCTTTTTCATTTGAGCAAGCTTGATGGCTCCTTCACTCGTTAATTCTATCGGAGCCTGTTCAACAATGGCAGCTGTCTGTGGTTCAACTCTTTGCCGCTGAGTTTCGGGCCTTGAAGATTGAGAAGGCTGTTGTTGCTGCGAAGACTCAAGGGGATCTATAGGGGCCCTAGGAGGCGGAGGAGAACGAGAACGTGATCGATATTGATGGCCTCTGTCTCTATCAGTACGCTCTTGACCGAAATGGCCACGCCAGTAATCTCGATCTCTATCATAACGCTCCTGGCCGGTATAGCCTTGCCCGTGATCCCTATCTGATTCCCTCCAACGGGACTCATAATATGAGGAAGATCGGCAAACATTGCGGAGCCTATCCAGTGTGGATCCACGACCTGACATCTCACCTGCGATAAGAAGGAACCGCAGTTAAGCATCCTATAAAAATAATGTCCAATATGCGGAAATCGTGTAGTGCTGTGGAAGTGTATGTAAATGTGTAAACCCCCTGACCAACCGGAAGTGTTGACCGCACTAAAAAGAAAGGGCTCGCTCATATCTAAAATATCTCGGAATTCTTCTAACCCGGGATTGTGATGAATTGATATATAATCCGGGATGGGAATATCACCAAGCCCTTTGAAAATATCTCTCGATTGAGAAGGGGCGGCCTCGGAAATTATGATTCCGGAAGTGGGAGGAGACACATCTATAGACTTCCATCCCTTAGAATTAAGTTTTTTGGAAACGACAGCCTTGCTTTTTCGTCTCTCTCCCAATTCTTCAAAATTGCCCGAAAAATCAGCCATCGGCTCGACGTCTGTGTGAGTCTGTTCTTCGTCGCTCACTTCGGTTATCACGACTCCGAGCGGTTTCTTCGCCATTTTCTTCTTCTTCTTCTTCTTTGAAACAGGCCTTAGCATCCCTTCGGTGACTATGCTTTGATTTACTTCAATCAAGCCAAGAGCTCTTAAGTTATAGTCAGTCAGCACCAAGTCGATGTGCCTCAAATCGCTCGGGACCTCTTGAAGGCTCCGAACCATGCCCTTGTAATACCCGCCGTCGGGTCTGGAGATAATGGCTGTAAGAAAAGTAGGATGTCAATACTAGATTTGAAAAACCATTAGTCAAGGAAATCATCGATGGGTTACGACACTTACGCCTAGACAGCCACCGCCTGGCAAAACCTGGAGGACACCGGATATAAAACCATTCATTCTTGAAGTAGCTGAGTCTGGTCCAGGCTCCGGTTATGACCTGGCAGTTCCTGACTGCCTCCAAAAACGTAAACGATGGACTATCACCTCTGCTCTTGAAATTAAATAGATATCTGATTTCCGTTGGCCTTGGTGGACGGAAGAGATGGTCCATAAATACGATGAACGCACTGTTCAGTAGTGCATGCCCGTTGGGGTGTAATTGAGAGGGAGCAATTCCAAGAAATGATAACATCTCCCTAATATATTGATTAAATGGAGGGAGTGTTCCAGCCGCACAAGCATGGCGATAAAAGGCGGTGTACCCTTCGGGCGGACAGTGAGGTCTGCCCCTAGATCCCGGCAATAGCACATCGTCCGAAGAAATGTTGTGTCTTGTGCATATCCTGCCCAACAAGTTTTCAAAAATATTGGATTGAACAGAGTCTATAGGGTCCTCAATAAATATAGCATCTTGCAGCTCGTCAGGAACCGGATCTACTATCTCCGCTGGGATGTCTGGGATTTCGAGGACCGGAGGGGGAGAACTCTGAATCTCCTGCTGTTGAGAGCTCGAAGATTCCATCACTGACTAACTCATCAGAAAGTAACATTAAGCAAATGGCAAACCCGTTCATTTCCCCGTGTGAGGTGTGTGAAAGTGATGTGAAGTGCAATGCAGCTAATACTTAGTGAATTCAGCAAAATCGAAGACAAGATGAAAACTTTGAAAATTATGAAGTTTTTTTAAAGTGACCGTCATCGCTGACCGTCACAGACCATATTGTCCGAAATTCATGGCGATTAGTTCATGTTTTATTTGTCAAAGTACGGTTCCATCGACGAGCTTCGAAGGGCAGTCAAGTATGCAGTATAAAAGTTCAGGCCACATATGCAGAGATGAAGCTCGTCGGAATCATGCCATTAAATAAGTGAAAATTTCGTATCCGCAGAAGCTTGTTCGAATCGATCAAAGCCAGAGTAGAAGTCTTCGAATCGATCAAAGAGACAACACTTTGAATCGATCTTGTTCGAATCAACCTAGTTCGTATCGATGATGACCGGATCCTTCGTATCGATCAGCGACCTAAGGTTCGCATCCATCGTCAACAGAGTTCTCGAATCGATCTCCGGCAACAAGAGTTTGCAAACAGGTAAGAGGCCCGACATTCGTATCGATCACATGGGCAAAACGATTCGAATCGATCGCAAGGGACAGTTCCACCGTATTGATCACAGGAGATCGATACGACGACCCAACTCCTGCGACCAGTCCAACCCACAAATCTCTACTATAAACGTGATTGATCGATGCGAATGACGAGGACAAACCCTCATTTTCCAGATCGACTCGATCGCCATAACTCCAGATCGACACAAAAGATTCAATCATACTTTTTCTACAACCAGCCATTCTTGGTTTCGACCTCGACTTCAACTCCTTCCAAGATCGACACGAATAAGAATGATGTAAAGGTCTGCATCTTGAAATTTCGAACCCATGAAAGAATCTACTACCTGAATATGTTATTTGGTTAAGGTTCGATATCGATTCGACTCGAAGGAAGAGAAGTCGTTCGTCTTTGTTCTTGCAATCTGGAATCGATTCGAAGCGCACAAGGAAACGAAGGTAAAAAGTGAAAAGTGAATGAGGTCTCGGTATTTATAGGGACTTTATGGCTATTCGTATCCCAATAGACGAAACCGGTAGTAGCCGGTGAAACCATTGGACGATTCGAAGCGTAAAATTCGAATCCATAGACTAAAGCACCGCAATCGATTCGAAAGGAAGCAAACATCTGCATAGAGCCGCGTTTCGAATCCATCTCTTCGACTCCATCAAAACGATATGAAGTACAATATTAAAGAGATCCAGAGATCGTTCGACTGCATAGATTCGAAGTGCCCTATTCGAATCCATCGAACTGAGCATTTGACCAAGACGAAACAGACACGTGTGCCCACCAGGTTGAAACTACCCATCGATTCGAGCCCGTAAGTACTTGACCTACAGCGACAAGAACTCATCGATACAAATCGGAATTTCGTATCCATCAAATATTTTCGTGTCTATCAAAGCAAGGGACACTGGTTGAACATTTGTTTAAAAGAAGATTACAACAAATCGGCTAAAAGGCGACTGTCAAGCAACCAATTTGGACTTATCGTATAAGAGTAATACATGAGTATATATAATTGATTATTTGTACTTATAGTTACGCAGTATGAATTGTTATATTACTTATGATAGAGGGTGTTTGCACCGATTGAATTTGGGTATCACTATCCTACACTAGCTAAGACGAGTATTATAGCAATGTTCTTAGAGGCGCATGGGCTTTTCTACTATTCGTAAGCCTAGGATGTGCTGACTTTTTGGTTACAAGAGAAGAGGGTATGATTCCCTTTCCTTTGGAATGGGTTTACTTTACTTGTTTATGGGTTGTCCGGATTTCCCTTGAGCTATGTTTGTAGAGAGGACAGGATGTGCCTTAGTAACTCCCTGTTTTATGTATGTATGTAGTTTTGATATACAATTTTTAGGATAGTTCCCCTCACGCTAGGCTTTAACTCTAACCTACATTTTGTCTTTATATTTTTATGTCATGATAACTCTCGATACTCGATTGAATAGTCTAGAAGTAGGGTGCTTTTGGGGATATGCTTATAGGACAATTGGAGCATTTTGGGCCAAGTAGACTGGATCGTCACAATTTGTTGAGGTGTCTTCATTTCAGGCTATCAGTATGAGCGAATGGGATACACAAGTGGCTATGGCTTGGCAGACAAAAATGCTTGATTGGTTTAGAGACTATCTGGCTACTGCAGGGGATGTTCCACTATCCACGAACATTCCAGTAGTTGTAGTATGTATTGGAGGTGGTGATCACCTTGAGCACCCATATTACCTGCTCACCAGCCTTAGATTTCCAGAAGTTATACCATGCTTTCCTTAGTTTAGGTGGGAAGCTGTATATAGCCTCTGAGACCTTCTTCGAGACGTGGGCTTAGATTCTTACTAGTAATAAAGCTTTTGCGAATTTGGGCTTGGATGAGATTATGAGGAGGCGTATTCCCACGAGACATTTTATTGGGGAGTCCCTTAGCTAGTGAACATTGTGGTAGGTTGATGAGGAGGTTGTGTGTAATTCCTATTATTTTTAACATCAAAAATCTATTAAAAATGCCATAAAATATGCTGCAACTAATTTTCAATATTATAAACAGTAGATTGTTCATATGATAATTCAAACTTTTCAAAACTAAGAAAATAAAAGAAAACCTCACAACGGAATCAAACATCAATATAAATATTTATTGATTTAATAATATAATTATCATATAACATCATCACAATATAAATAATTTATTATTAACTCATTAACAATAAAACAATGGTATAAAAGAATATACCAATTAGCTACCCACCATAAAGCCCGCGTCCATTTTCTATTCCATCTTCTGCTCCTGCCTACAGCTTCACAGCTGTATAGATATATGAATAAAAAAGAAAAAGGTTTCAACTATGTTTGGGCTGCGCCAATCCCTATAAACCCCAGCCCAATGTAAGGGATCTTGTGGTTATTGCATACGAAAAGACTGCCTACATACCCCCATTTAGGGGGATCAAACCCACGTAGTTCTTTTCCTTCTCTTCGCCTGCATCCAAATAGTCGTTAGCACATTACAACCATATCATTCATGCAGCCATCGCAATAAATGCAATCGCTGCAACCAACACAGTCAATATAACTACTACAATCCACGCAATCAATGCAAGCAGGAAACACTACTCCTACTAAACTATTCCAATCAATCATCATAAATATGGGATAATAACAATAATAGCACACTCGGTCATTAAATATTAAATCATTTGACAACAAACAGATTCAAGACCACACATGAAACAAGCCAATCATAGCATATACACACACACATATACACACACACCCTCACATATACTAATTATCAACCATTAGTAATACACCATCAATGTAAGTATAAATCAATCAAATGTGTATTTAACCACTAGTAACACAAACACCAACAATAAAACCATAGTAACTAAACACACATAGTAATAATGGCAACATATTGCAAGCACATCCAAATACGATCTCATCGTCATAAACACATATGTGATAAATAAAATCAACCATTAATCACATATCACATTCATCGAAAATATCATATTCACTACCATTGTTTTCTCTTAAGTATAAAATCATTTTATTATTGTTTTTATAAAAGCGCCTTTTATTTATCTCAAAATGATAATAATTCTTCCAAGTTGATGATATATTTCAAAATATTCCATTGTAATCTCATTACTTTAAATCTCTCCAAGCATCGTATTTGATCTTAAAAATAGGTTTTTTCACAAAAACCATATTATTATTTATAAAATCTCATTTAACTAAATAATAATAATAATAATAATAATAATAATAAACTTCCCAATCTTAGTTTAAAAATATATTTTCATTATTATTTATGAATTTCCCCAAAAATCAATAAATAATAACCTTATTAAATCCGTCCCAATAATTTAATTTTATTTAATTCAAACACCATCATTTCCAAACATTTCACACAAATGGCAAACAATCACATATATCATTTATTTGTCTAATTCTCATCTTATCACACAATTTTCACCTACCTAATTTCAAATAATTATTTTCTGATTCAAATCAAAAATTAATTATAACTAGACATGCAAAACACGACAATCGACAATAATTATCCAACAACACATCCAAAGTCATCAATCCAAACAAACATCTAATAAACACAGCATATCTCAATAAATATGATTTTTCATCAGTAGATATATATTTAGTAATCTAAAATTTAATTAATTAAATAATTCACATCAACGTGCTTTTTCCACCAGTCTCTAAACTCAGCAAACCCAATGTTATATCGTCCGAAAATTTTCCACGAGTCCAATGGAAGAAAGTGCGCGTGAATCAAAATTCGTATATGAGAGATATTAAGATTACAAGATATACGACATTATTAAATAAAATAATAATATGTTGTATCTCCTCCTCTCCAAATCGAACTCATGTTCGAACCCTATAGCCGCCTTGTTCATCCTCCACCGCACGCCGTTATGTCCTCTAACAACTCAATTGAACCCCACCACCAAGCTTCTCATGTTTGGCTCCACCACCACCTACCATCGTGACCCACCAGAAGTTGCCGCTACCCTCTCACCGTAGAAGAAATTGGACTATAAAATGGCCAATTTCGGCCACCTATGACACTTTTAGCCAGATCCAGACCACTAGGCCGATAGGCCTTGGTCTCCTCTACAAGCTACAACCTCCTTATCGTGTTATATTCGCCATGTCAATGTCGATCACCAAGCCCTAAAACAGACGACCAAGGTTTAATTGCCAATTTCCAACCGCCTTGAATGTCATACCTAAATATGAACACTTGCTATCTGTTCCATTCGCCGAGAGATTTCCAATGATGTGTAATTCGATAAGGTTTGGACACTTCGAGTTTTAATCACTTTTTAATAAATTTGCTAACCATTAGAGAGAATTAGGGTTCGGGATTAGGGAAGAAAACTAATAATAGAGGTGACGGCTAGGGTTCCGTAGCCTCATTTATATAGTCGTTAAGCTGGGTTATGGGTCATTTATCCAGTTTGGCCCGAAACAGTTACATAGCTATTTAAACATTATAATGTCTTTATTTAGCAAACCATAACTCCAAATGCATCAAATCTATATATCAAAATGATCATCTCGGAAAGACCTTCGCAACCGGTTATAAAAACGAGAACCAATTCTCCCTTTTATTAAAAATTCTCATTTAATTACTTTAATATTTCGCAGTGTTAAATTTGTGGGTCGTTACACCATGACTTGGGATGTTTTCAGACAGTACTTTGAGGCACAGTTTATTTGAAGGTCAAGAAAGGCAAGCAGCTTGAGTGCTTTATACACTTAAAGTAAGGAGGCTTGACAGTTAGAGACTATGTTAACCGATTTAATATATTGGCTAAAAATGGAGTTGATATGGTAAACACTCTAACTAGGAAGGCCAAAAAGTTCACAAGAGGTTTGAATGCGCCATTTAAAGATCTGGCACTTACTTGCATTCCAATGGAGACCACTTTTGAGAGCCTTATGGAGATGGCTCTTCTTCAGAAGTGTGCCCACGACGGTGGAGGTAGCAAAGTTGGAAAGTAAACTGAAGTTTAAACCAAACCGCATAGGTCAAGATGTAGGAAAGGATCAAGCATATGTCATGATGTAACAGCTCACTTTTCCGAACAGTTTAAGCAGACAATTAACCACACATGATCCACTCAAATTGAACGGAAATGCGGATAGTTAGGGAAAAGAAGAAAGAAAAAAGGAAGAAGAAAGAAGAGAAAAAGAAACAAACAATAGAATCTCAAAGCGAAACGAATAATTTATAATATACAACAAATCTTTACACAAGAAAAACTGTAATGTATGTATATACAAACACCAATCAAAGTATATGTTATCCCGCCTTTTGGCAAGGCCGAGATACCAAGGAATTGACTAAAAGCCAAGAGTCACTCGTCATGGATATTGATGAATTTTGTCCGAGTCCGGATCGAGCCACGATTAATTAGATATGACAAGCAAAGCCAGGAAAGCCAACGTTCCAAATTTCAAGTCAATCCGAGTTCGTATGCTCAAATTATGATCAACATAAGTTAGAAGAAAACTGATGCTCGAATCAATCTGTTCGAACCCATCAGGTTCGAATCGATCACAGGCTGAGATATCCATGTGCTTCGAGTTCGTATCGATCATCTGGAGACTATCAAGATCAATGCGAACGAAGCTATGCACCGACTCCATATAAGGTGATACGTTCGTATCCACCAGAACACTTCACTTCGAATCCAGGGACAGTAATGTGTTCGAATCCATCAGTGTAGCCAGCATACGGATCCATAGCGTTCGTATCCATCGGCAGAAGGAATTAGCCTCACACTTGCATGGTTCATATCCATCTTGTTGAAGTCCTTCAAATCCATCATGAATGGTCATTTCGTATCGATCGACTGGAACACATCATGATCGATACGAACGAAACCCCACTCGAATCCAGATGTAATCGATACCCCCGAATCCATCGAGTCAAGGCGGCGAAGTCTCCAGGATGACTCGATCAAACTAGCGAAAAAAGAGGATCGATGCGAAGATCGCGCTCCATGTCATCACAGAAGCACGCTCCGCCATCGATTCGAAGCAATCGATTCGAACGAGGCAAGCAGTTCAGAAAACACTATTTCAAATCAATGATATCTCACGATCTACAAGTCCAAATAATATGAAATTTTCACAGAAGCTTACGAACATGTTGAAGAATGCCCACACCAAATTTCAACTTGATTGGATGATTCTTTGATCGATTCGAATGGATTTCGAATCGATCCCGAAGTGGGCCCAACTTTCCTGAGGCCGGGCATGTGGGCCCCCTCACGAGCCAGAAGTGGTCTACTAAAATTTAGGCGAAATATCAGCCTCCTACACCTATAAATAGAGCCCCTGGTCATTCAAAAAAGGGGTCGGACAATTTTAAGAGCTAAAGAGCGCCCAGATTCTGCCAGATTTACTCCATATCACCATTGATGCCTTAGATTCAAGCTATAATCTTAAAATCTGTTGTACTACGCTATAAAAAATTGTAATCTTCAAGTATCGAGCAATAAAATCATCAAACTTCATAGTGGACGTAGGCAAAACGCCGAACCACTCTAAATTGTTGTCTCCTGTGCAATTTACTTTCTGTTATTTGGAGTTTTTGTTAGATAATCCTCATTTTCCATTTTCATTCTTCACTTTTATCTCTTCAAAAACTTCCGAAGAGTGTTGTGCCCATTTTTGGTACAAACAGTATACTAACCTATTTCAACCCGGAAAGTTATAATAACCTGTCCTCACAAATGTTGATAAATACTACAATGAATGTAGCGAAAAAATAACCATGTATGTGAATACGTCTCTAGGTCTCTAACTCGTCTCCTGAAGCTGCAAGCATCCAATCTAAATCTGTAATATGCTTGGTCTGACCTGAGCATTATAATAGAATAACACCCGAGTCAGTCTGGAAAACCAGCGTGAGAAAACATACCCAACTGGATTTTAAAGTTATAAAAACCTTTGAAATCAAAAATATCTCGTAAGACCACGCCGCACAAAAACACGGATGGGTTTTTACCTCACGAGAACCAAACCTTTTCTATAGAAAATCCATTAATATTATAATAATGTCTAAGTGTTAAAATAATAATAATCAAGCAGTTGTGATGCTCGTGAGTGTACATCACAACAATACTAGGTATATAATCAAAAACCGATATGGCATGTTCGCTAATTGTGTAGGATTCCATGGAGGTGCCCTCAGTACTTCAAGAACAGTCCTCTTGCACAAGGATATGAGATATTCTTTTGAAGCAGCATACATCCCTAGTGATGTATCATAGGAAAAACACAGCTGGTCTCGCTAAGACCGAGTGCATCGCCACTTGCATGCATAACAACTGTAAGTAATGTTTAGATGGAGCCGACTACACCCTATGGGTTTACCAACCCTACAGGACATGCCTCATATTACTTGTTTTAGTCATTACCGCTAATGAGGCTACGTCTGGCGTTCCAGCATATGCACTACAACCAAAATAGATCATGGAATCCCACATGGATTCCCATACCTCAATGGATCTTGGAACCACGCATGATTTCCAACCTCTCAATATATCATGAAACTCCTCCATAGAAATGTATATGGTTTTGTAATGGTTACGGTTTTCGAGTCATCTCTTATGAGTACACTCTTCCGCTTCCCTGGCGCTCCAAAAACCAATCGTCGATTTTTCTGGAATGCTCAATACCGGTTCTTCAGGAAATAATCAGACAATACATTAGAGTGGGGATCACCCCCTAACGGTTTAAGTGGACAGATCTCCTCCTCATTTGACCTAGAAGACCCAAATGAGTTTATACTTACAATATTGCACCACCGACGGTAACTGTACCATATAATTCCTGTGTTTCTCCTATATATTTCCAGAGTTAAAATCCTTCGGTGTCAAGTAGAGAATATTTCCGTACCACCAAAATTAAGAAGGATTACATTTCAAACTATTATTTCATCTCCCATGGAAATCACTAAGCCTCTTAGACTAATCTTCTCAGTAATTAAAATCACTTTATAATACTGTATGTATATACACCTTTACAAAGATATACCCACAAATCCCTATATTTCCAATAGTTAGAAAATATCCATATACTTGTCTCAACGGTAAAAGTATATTCACTAAACACTGAGAAAGATTTCCTTTTTACCCAGTTCTAAAATCATTTATAAACTCCATTATAATTCTCCAAAACCCATTTATAAATCTCCTTTATAAATTTTAAATCATTTATAAACTATTTTTAAATTCCTAAACCATTTATAACCTATTCAAAAATTATTTCTCAAGTCATTTATAAAACCTTTATAAATCCGTAAAACTAATTATAAAACTCCTCTTATAATTCTATAAACTCATTTCTAAAATTCAATTATAAATATATATCTATTTATAAACTTCTTATAAAACCATTTATTATCCCAAAACACCCTTTAACAAAATAAGTCCATCAACTAAAACACTTGTCACATAGCAAGTTACCATTTAAAATCACCCTTTATAAAATCCAAGTTTGTTTATAAAAATTTATTTATAAATCTCGAAAACATTTATAAACAAATTCTAATCATTTACTTTAAAACATTATTGTAATAATAATAAGTAATAATAACGTTGTAAATAACTATTAGCTTTGGGATTATCTTAAAAATAATCTAATTCAAAACATTATAAATAAAACAATGATATTTAATCTTTATCACCACTATAAATAATAATAATTTACTTCTAAAATATTACTAATAATCATTATTATTAATTTCATACCATCTAATTATTTGAATAATTAATCTTTTTTCAAAATAGTAAAATATTGATAAATATCTTTAAAACACATTAAATACAAATAAATAATTTTAAAACAATATTGATATAAATAAGTTACTTTAAAACAATATCAATATAAATAAATAATCTTTAAATAATATATTAGAATAACAAATTAACTTTTAAAACAATATGTACCGAAGTTTATTTGAATGTAATCTTTTTGGATTTGAAAATAGGCTTAGCAATCACTATGGTACTTAAATAAGCTACCATTTTATTTTAATTAACTAATTCAGTTAATTACTGTTATTAACATCAATCATGGTTTAACTCATCACTTAACAAAGATTGTTAATGATTTTTTACCACTATGGGGTTTATGTCGAACATATACAATGTCAAATTAAACTAGGCCAACCAATCAGGTCTTTTATATCCAAAAATCATATAACAAGATTGTTGTTGAAATTAAATCAACAATGATGAGGAATCCTATTGGATCCCTCCAACCCATCCCCCTACATCACATATAGTATATAACCAAATATTATAAATCAACCACTTCGAGGTGGAATTCGTATACAAAGGGTCATCCGCTCTTACACGGGATTGTAATAGGGTCTCATCCATTCCAAGGGTGGGAATATACCTTATCCAACTAATAAATAGTAATCATCCAAAAAATCTATAACAATCAACAATAAAATATCCACACATCCAATCACTAAATTTTATAGGCTAAAATATATTTTTAGTTAACCAAAAAGGTGAGATTAACTCACATTGATTCCAGTTCATCAAAACGCTCCGGTTTGAATTAAAACTGAACAAACATCCAATTTTAATCCAAATTTCAACTCCCCAAATTCGTCCAAACCAGTTCCATCATGTTGCTTACGTCATCTTGAGCGCAACACAAAAATTTGTGCCTCGATTGAACCTCATATGCAAAGTTTATTAAAAATTTAAGTTATTGATTTTTAAATTATAAACAATTCCACTAATCATCCTTTAATATAATCACTAACCATCTAATCCTCCCTTATCTCATCTCGTTCCCAAACACGAATCCATCCCACATGACTTCTCTCCAGCCTCGTTGCCACCGCCGACCCTCGGGCACCACCACCGTCTCACCCAAGACTTCAACTCCTTCCTTCTCCCCACGTCCGGTCCCCCAAATCGTAGCCTCCCCTTCGCAAAACTCAAAACACAAGAACCCATTCAACACGAGATTCCAGCCACCCCAGTTCACCAAAGTCCACCAAACTCTGGCCGCACGTAGCTCTGACCAACCCTAACACTTCACCTTTAGGTCCTCGCCTCTAGAGCCACCGTTCGCCATGAATTTCCCTAAAATTGTCGCCCCTTCTTTCACAAATTGCCATTACCATGCATCTCCGTTGATGATCTCCACAGTTAACTTAGTTCACTTTATCGACGCGAACAAAACTCTAGTTGACAACATTGCCTAAAAACGCATGGATTGGTTCTGATCGACGTGGATCATCGGATTTGGCTATGTTTTAAATGTAAGTATATCGAGCCAATTTTATTATCTTGGAGCCGAAGTTTAAATAGGGGAAGGAGGAATGATTACGACGGGGAAAGGATGGGGTATACTGTGAGGAATGCGGATTACGGATCTTAAGGCTAGGAATAACACTAGAGGGGGTGTTTTAAATGTAAGTATATCGAGCCAATTTTATAATCTTATTCGAAGGTTGTTTTCATAAAAACCATCAACTCATGGACTAACATATACAGTGGAGAGTAGGGGCAGGGTATGGGCTAAAGGATGGTACACATATTATTTTATTTAGGATATCAAGCTTTATGAATCTGAAACTATCGACCTCCAAATGAGGCATGCCTCCTGGCATCCTATATGTAATACCTCTATTTCGAACACGATGGAGCTAGTCTTGAGACCTAATCCGATCATATACAGAAGATGGCTTTTCAAACCCAGTTATATTGTATTAATTCCTAAATTTAATTTATAAGCGTTTCAAACTCACACGGCCGAATGATACATCCAATCGCCATGAAAATTGTCGGTATACAATAACTCATTATTACGGATCCAATGAAACCAGTTTCATCGAAATCCGGGACAGTGGCCCGAAAGGCTATTTTTATACGTTAATTAAAACTAATTATTATTAAAAACACAATTTCACTTTTAAATCTAATTAAAAGCTTTACTATCTTCATTCTTATTTAAATAGAATTTAAATCAACTTTCAAAATCATTTTTATTCATATTAAATTCAGGATTTAATTATTTAAGCAATTCCAAAAATTAAATTCAACGATTTAATTATCAAACAAATTGCTATATTTGAAATTCAAGTTATCAACTTATAAATTTAACTTTCCAATACTTGAATTCAATTAAACATTTCAAATTCGAATGACTAAAATTCTAGGTCATTACATCATGCATATAAGGCAAAGCGCGGGTACTTAAATTATACTCAACTTAGTCACATAAAGAAGGATTGTCCTACACTTTAGAAAGGTGGGCAAGTGCAATGACATATGCCTTACAGGAGATAAGGCTGTCGATGGATACCCGAAAAATCCTAAATCCGCCTACATCCATATCTGAAATGCAAATAAATATCTGATACCTCGAATAGCGGATATAGTTGTGGATAAGAAGGCATCGACATCCAAAAATTATCCATCCGGTTTTCTTCAAGGTTAAAGTTTATTTTATGTGTACTTTAGTACAATGAAAGATAAGTATTTATTATTTAATTAAGTTAATGGTTTATATTATATGCATTTAATGCATATCGACTATCAAACTATTTATTATCATCATGTCTGTTGATTTTGCATACTTAAATGATCAATGTGATCGGAAAAATATATATTTCGCTAAAACTTCTATTTATGTTTATTGATTTATCGACCGTTGGCAGATTGGATAATTTTCCAACATTCATCCGCATCTACAGATGCGGATATTCGATATCTGAAAATAATTAAGGATGCATATGCGGATGCAGATATGCCACTATCCGCATCCGAATGTATATGTTGATTGGTCTAATGGGAGGCACCAGGACCTAGAAGGCCTACTTCTCAGTGGAAGGGAAAGAATATCATGTAATGAGGTATGCTTTGTTTGTAAGATACTTCTGTTCTTTTCGATACTAGAGCTGTATATTCATCTATTGCTAGTGACTTGGTAGTTAGGATAAAATTTGACACCTTGCATAGTAGGTAAATTCTTTTGTAATGTTAAACCTTGTATGGGTAGCCTTAGTTGTTAAGCTAAGGTGTAGCAACCGAGGTACTACCATTCAAACTTGAAGCACATGCTTTCGATTATAGTGGAGTTGGTCGATGAAGTGTGACTTGGATTTGGTATCCAAGTAAGATTCAGTGGTTGCCCAGTAATGGGCAAAGACCAAGTGGACGAGTTGTACGTTTTGCATGGAGTCATTCGAGTTAAAGGTGTTTGATCTTATGTTAGCATAACTTAGATGATGGGACTAATCCTATGTGTTGCACTAGTGTTTTCTAAGGATCATTCCATACATGTACCAGCTCTTAAATCCATAGTTCGAGCATGGGGTTTCTAAATGATTTGCACCAGCTAGGAAATGGTTTTTCACTCAATTCTCAAGACGAGCACTTAAGTTCGATTCTTGAGGTGACTTAGATATTTTTTTGCGTGACTCAAGACATGCAAGGAAATTTCAGTGGCGGACTAAGGACCCAATCAAAATTCACGTGAAAGGAGTCACGTGGTCAAACCTAGCCTAACAAAGATATCATGCGAGCAAGCCAATGATGGGATCGAGCATCGTATATTATCTTAAATGAGCTTTACACGTCATGCATATATATATATATATATATATATCTGTGTGTATGTATGTATGTATGTATATATGTAGTAGCTTATGGTAGTTCGGGAAAAGGTTTCTCAACTAGTTTTATGATGATTCAGATACTCTTCTAAGTGGTGAAAGGGTACTTTCCTAGGCAAGCATTATAGTACACTTAGCATATTATCCTTATTATCATTGTGCAATTGAGGTGAGTTTGGATCCGAGAGAGCCTAAGCGTTTGTAGATCATTATTTAACATTGATATAATTTTAAAAGGTTTCTCCTTAAGAGAAAGAGTTCACTTCGAAAAAAGATGGAAGTTGAGACATAGGTTGTAGGATTTATTCGAGAGTCTAGAGGATCGATGATCCAACATATCGTATGAGTTTCCCTTTTTATAGCTGAAGGTGTATTAGTCTTTTACGCATTGGATTCATGGAAGTAGTTGCACCACTTAGGCATTTTCTTAATTATTGATGTCGAACAGACTCATAAGACTTTATAGCTTGACATGCACATTATGACTATTCATGGTTATCGTGTATGTTGGTATAGACTTGTATGTATAGCATGTTAGTGTCTTACTTGTTTTGTGTGCTTGATTGTTTATATGCTAATTGTTTTTATTTTTGTATTCTAATTGTTGTTACTTGTTTTGTCTCTTTGGTTGTTAGTACACTAAATATTGTTACTAATTCTATGTGTTTGGTTATTTCTATGCTAATTGTCATTACTTGTTTTGTGTTTTTGGTTGTTTGTATGCTAGTTGTTGTTACTTATTGTAGCATGTTTACAGAGAGATGGCGATAACTATCTAAAATAGATCACATATCACCTATGCATATTATAGAGGTTGAGGTAAGATCTATATGGGTCTATTGCATTTTTATGTGACTCAATGTATGTGGTATATCTAGATACTGAATTATTTTGGTTATTTCTCCAATGGATAGCTATTATCCCAACTATTAACAAAGCTGAGATACCCAAAACTGACTGAAAATCAATAATAACTAGCCATGAATATCAACTACGCATTGTAGGATAACTATGGATATCGATGAATTTTGTCCGAGTCCGGATCGGGCTACAACTGACTAGATATGACAAGCAAAGCCATAAAAGCCAGTGCTCCAAGTTTCAGGTTAATCGGAGTTTGTATGAGTGAGATATGATCGATACAAGTTAGGTAAAAATGTGCTGCTCGTATCCATCAAAAACAACCTGTTCGAATCGATCAGATTCGTATCCATCATGTTTGCTTAGTTCGAATCCATCAGGTTTTCTTGTGTCCATATGTTCGAATCGATGACGTTCGCATCGATCAATCCATGCCACTTCGCATCCATCGGTGCACCCTACTTCGAGTCGGTCGGTCTCGTACCCATAAGCCTTAGTTCGTATCGAATCCATAAGAGGAAGGGGGCTTGGTCGAATCCATCGGGAAGCCTTGATTTCATATCCATCAGATGTACTCGATTTCGTATCCAACTAACATCGATGGATTCGGGCAACGTCTCTAATACGAGTAAGGCAAAGTTTCAGGGGAGACGCGGTCGACTCGGAGTAAAAGGTGGATCAACGTGAGGGATGCGCGCCACGTCGCTACAAAGCCACGTGCTTTATCGATACGAAGGTCATCGATACGAAATCCTGGGTTCGAACAGAGCTGTACTTCGAGAAACGTCACTTCGTATCGAACATATCTCACAAACCATTGATCCAAATGCAACAAAATTTTCACAGGAGCTTACGCATGAGGTAAAGATTGTTTCTGCCAAGTTTCAGCTCGATTGGAGCATTTTCTAATCGATACGAAATAGCTTCGAATCGATCATAGATCGAGTCGAAACTTGGTGGGGTCGATCGCGTGGGTCTACTCACATGCCAGAAGAAGTCTCCCGAAGTTTGAGCGCGATCTCAGCCTCCTACGCCTATAAATAGCCCCCTAAAGCCTATAGAAAGGGGATCTTTTTGGCCATTGAAAGTCCAGACTCTACCGGATTCAATTCTACTTCTTTCCATTGTTGTTATACTCGAATTCATTCATTGCATCTACTGTAATCATCTATAACCAGCAAGGATAATCAATAAAAGATAAAAACTTTGAAGTGGACGTAGGCCGGAGATAGCTGAACCACTATAAATTGTGCGTTACTGTTCTTTATTTCTAGATTGCTATTTGTTGCTTGCTTAGATCTGAGATTTGTGTTTGAATATTGCTGATTTGTATTCATACACTGGTGCTTTCATAATACTTGGGGTTTGTGACCAAATTTGGCATAAACACTTTGGTGGTTTCACTGAGAGCAACTAGCACCCGCTACACCAGATTCAAAGTTTAGATTTGAAAGTTTGAAGGATTCAGATTGACTCGACAATGACTCGACAAACAAGACAAAGAGCTGAGAGAAGCCAACAGGGAGGAAGTCAAGAGGCATCCTTTGGTGCTGGAGAAGGGCAAGCTTCGATTTACATCACCAGAGATGAAATGGAAGCTATAGCAAATTCATTGCAAGAGAGGATGATGAAGACTCACCAAGAGATGCTGCAGAATTTCTTTGAACAGATTAGAGCAGCAAATGTGCAAAACGTTGGACCAACCACAGCAGCTGCAAGTGCGGGACAAGGAGTCAGGATTGCGGAAACCAATGAAGGTCAGGTTCAAGGTCAGAATGCAGATCTAGAAGGAAATCAACAAGGACTTGGGGGCAGACCCTCAGGATCTGATGCTGGAAAGCCTACAGATGGAGCTCAACAAGCTGGAGCCAAAGCTGATGCTAATGGGCCAAACAAAGAGTACGTACCAGAATACCCTTCAAGACCAAGTGGGCAACCTCGGGATGGAGATGAAAAGATGGCTGGATTAGTCCGACGACTGATGAGAGGAGGATTGTCCAACGGAGGACTAGAGGAAGTTAGTCGGAGTCCGTTCACTCCGAATATCAGGAATGCAAGGAACCCTCCAAAGTTCAAACTGCCTATGCTGGATCCTTATGACGGGAAATCAGACCCAACGATGCATATTACTCGATACATCAGGCACATGGAAGTGTTGGGGGCATCCGAGGAAGTGATGGCTCGATGCTTCCCTCTATACTTGTCAGATTTGGCTGCACTTTGGTTCAGGCAATTAGAAACCGGATCGATCAGAACATGGGGCGAGCTTGTAGATTGCTTCATGAGACAGTTTAGGGTCCACTTGACGCGACCCAAGAGTGTGATGACTTTGGCATCGATAAAACAAAGGACCGGAGAGTCCATAAAAGATTTTCTGCTACGATTTAATGCAACGGTTGCTTCTGCAGATCGCCCGGATCCATCGATGATTTTGATGGCGGTAGTGGCAGGAGTTAGGGAAGGCACCAAATTCAAAGATTCTTTGGCGAGAGACCCACCGCAAGATCTTGGAGAGTTTTACCATGAAGCTGAAAGATTCATTCGATTAGAAGAATCACGAGCCGAGAGGCGGGAAATAAACACTGTACAAGGCGAAGGAACCGCCAGGGAACAGCCCAGGGCGGACAAAGGAAAGAGAAAGCAGGATGACGCACATGATGGTCCTGATAAACGAAAGAAATTCCGAGAGCCCAGATTCAGGCAATACACAGATTTGGCGGCAAGCCTGGAATGAATTTACACTGAAACTCGGGGGCAACTCCCCTATCCAAAACCACCCAGGAGAGATCCCACAGAGCGGGAGCGTAGAACCGGAAAATATTGCCTATTCCATGAGCTGGATGGGCACACGACCGACGAATGCCGCCACCTAAAGGATGAGGTGGAATAACATGCCAGGAGTGGTAGATTGCCACAATATGTCAGAGAACGGGCAGCGGCGGTAAGGCCTGAACAACTACCGCCTCTACCTAATAGAAACGATCCTGGATCGGGATCACGACTCGTCATCAACTGATTAAGATGGCAAGGGCCAAGTTCAGGATTTAAACTTCGGTCAAATAATTTCATTAGATTTGTTTTCAGAATAAACAGCTACTCCACTTACTCATGTACGGGAACCAAAGAATCCCTAGGCATGCTCTGAGGTGGAGACAGACCGATCTGCCTAGAGAGGCAATGTTTAGTTTTTTCCCTGATGTTTGAGATTGAACATCTAGGACCTGAATTTAATAAATACACTTGAATTTCTTAAAATAAACCTTTGACCAGAGAGTTAAAGAATGAGTATTGAATACCGATATAAAAATGATTGCTTTATGACCCTACCCGGAGAGACGGGGTCCGGAGTGCATGAAGTGGGTTGCTTCGCCGTAGAGCGACAGGATCGACTCACTTAACATCGTTTCCCATTCACCGGAGAGTGATTGGATTGGGATTCGATAAGAGCCCGGAGAGGCTATGATCGGCCCACGATTTAGGCCATGATGTCGCTTAATGTTCAGATACACTGAACCGGAGTGCAAGAAGTGAGTCGCTTCGCCGGAGAGCGACAGGATCGACTCACTTAACGATGTTTCCCCTTCACCGGAGAGTGACAGGATGCGGTCTAGCAGGAGCCCGGAGAGGCTACGATCGGTCCAGAACGACCAAGACATCGCTTTACGCCCTAACTGGGGCCAGAGTGCAAGGGGCAGAAAGCAATGCCGGAGTGCAATAGGATCTTTCTATTCAATCGCCAAGTCTGGGATGGGCTTAGCAAGAGTCCGGAGTAACCGTTGATTGTCCGGAGAGACTACGGAGTTTCATTCTTAACTTCCACAGGAAGAAGTGGATAATGATTTGGCTTCGAACAGCCATGAATCCAATTGAAAATACCATAAGATTTGAATAAAACATGAACTCACTCCATTCGAATTGAGACTGATCAAAACACACCTTTTACCAAAAGGCGTGTTTTGGGGGGGCAAAATGTTATCCCAACTTTTAGCAAAGCTGAGATACCCAAAACTGACTGAAAATCAATAATAACTAGCCATGAATATCAACTACGCATTGTAGGATAACCATGGATATCGATGAATTTTGTCTAAGTCCGGATCGGGCTACAACTGACAAGATATGACAAGCAAAGCCATAAAAGCCAGTGCTCCAAGTTTCAGGTTAATCGGAGTTCGTATGAGTGAGATATGATCGATACAAGTTAGGTAAAATGTGTTGCTCGTATCTTTCAGAAACAACCTGTTCGAATCGATCAGATTCGTATCCATCATGTTTGCTTAGTTCGAATCCATCAGGTTTTCTCGTGTCCATATGTTCGAATCGATGACGTTCGCATCGATCAATCCACGCCACTTCGCATCCATCGGTGCACCCTACTTCGAGTCGGTCGGTCTCGTACCCATAAGCCTTAGTTCGTATCGAATCCATAAGAGGAAGGGGGCTTGGTCGAATCCATCGGGAAGCCTTGATTTCATATCCATCAGATGTACTCGATTTTGTATCCAACTGACATCGATGGATTCGGGCAACGTCTCTAATACGAGTAAGGCGAAGTTTCAGGGGAGACGCGGTCGACTCGGAGTAAAAGGTGGATCAACGCGAGGGATGCGCGCCACGTCGCTACAAAGCCAAGTGATTTATCGATACGAAGGTCATCGATACGAAATCCTGGGTTCGAACAGAGTTGTACTTCGAGAAACGTCACTTCGTATCGAACATATCTCACAAACCGTTGATCCAAATGCAACGAAATTTTCACAGGAGCTTACGCATGAGGTAAAGATTGTCTCTGCCAAGTTTCAGCTCGATTGGAGCATTTTCTGATCGATACGAAATAGCTTTGAATCGATCATAGATCGAGTCGAAACTTGGTGGGGTCGGTCGCGTGGGTCTACTCACATGCCAGAAGAAGTCTCCCGAAGTTTGAGCGCGATCTCAGCCTCCTACGCCTATAAATAGCCCCCTAAAGCTTACAGAAAGGGGATCTTTTTGGCCATTGAACGTCCAGACTCTGCCGGATTCAATTCTACTTCTTTCCATTGTTGTTATACTCGAATTCATTCATTGCATCTACTGTAATCATCTGTAACCAGCAAGGATAATCAATAAAAGATAAAAACTTTGAAGTGGACGTAGGCCGGAGATAGCCGAACCACTATAAATTGTGCGTTACTGTTCATTATTTCTGGATTGCTGTTTGTTGCTTGCTTAGATCTGAGATTTGCGTTTGAATATTGCTGATTTGTATTCATACACCGGTGCTTTCATAATACTTGGGGTTTGTGACCAAATTTGGCATAAACAATAGCTATGTATGATTGTGGTAGTATCGGTTACTACGTTAAATTATGCATATTTGAATTTTGAGTTATTGTTGAGTTGGTGCATAATCCTCTTTGTAAGTACAATTTAGGTACATGTTGGTGGAGACTAGGTACTACTACATAATACCTTTGGAGATTTCTTACTTCGCATTACATGGAGGAGTAAATTTATTTGCAAAATGGTACATATGAGTTAGATAGAGAATATATATGTCTTTGTTGTTCACTGTATCCTTAGATATGAGATGCTATGATATGTATATTGTGTTTTGTGAATTTTCAAAATGCTAGCCACAAAAGGAGGTACTGCCTAAATTTTCCAAATTAATTGGACCTAATGAATTAAGGGGTTGATGTCAATATCCCATTCTTTACTATTTCGAGAACGAAATTCTTTTAAGGAAGGGAAAATGTAGCAACCGGCATTTTGACAACTTGATATTTAAATAGTTTATTAAAATATTAAATCGTTAATTAAGGAACGTTCTAATACTTGATCTTTGGAGGTTAATGGATTAGGACTCAAGACCCATACCATTAAGACAGTAATTCCATCATGAGATGAATTATTATTGATTGGACTGTGTTTGTAGTCGATAAGTTTAGGAGTGAATAATGTTTTGTTTATATGAAATGAATTTTAGGTTAAGGCCCATTAACTAGCTTATAAATGGCTAACCTCTTCATTCACTTTTCATTCAACAAAACATTCTTCTCCATCTCCTAATCACTTTCCTAACTATCCCTTAAGCCAAAACCCTAAATCCACTAATCCATACATAAATAAATTCCTATAAATCCCAAAAACATTACTACAATTCTTCTCTTATTCCTTTCAAAACCCATTATTGGATTAGCTTAATGTTAGGCTTGGAGTTGCATCTCAAAATTAAAGGCAACCAAAGTTGGGTTTTTGTTATTTGAAGCTTGATTTGGAGAAGAAGAGGTGAGTGGGATGATTATCTTTCCTTATTTACTTGTTATAATTTGTTGATTTACCAAGTTATGATTATGAAGTAATATGAAGTAGTTTAGAGAAGGATAATGTTAAATTTGTACTTATATTTATGATGAAAACATGATTATATCAATCGGTTAATCAAATAATGGTGTGTGAAATTATGTGTTGATTTAAGGCTAATTAAGTGATATAAATATGAATATATCATTAGTTAGTTGTAATCCAACCATTTGAATTGATTTTAGAAAAGTCAGTAAGTAATTATCGTTTCTAATGACTATTTCATGACTGATAGGTGATGATTAGAACAAATGTTTATGTAGTAAACACGGTTAAATTAGCACAATAATTAAAAAAGACCTTAGCTATGACTTTTGGAGAATTTAGAAGCTAACTAAATGAATTTAGAGTTCTACACTTATTATTAAAGTGATTAGAGGCTTAATGAAGCTTAACCGGTGCTTTTATATTATTTAAGTAAAGAAATAATTTATAAGTGAATGAAATATTTTATAAAATGGTTATGAGGCTTTATAAACAATTAAGAGATGAATGCTTAATTTTATTGAAGAAATTATGTATTAAAATGCATGAAAACGATTAATAAGCAGGAAAAATACTTACACGGTTTTATAAAATGGTAGAATGTGACATTGGACTTTTATAGAGAAGAATTAGTAAATAAAAATAATATTTCATTAAATAAAAATTAAATTGTTTATTTAAATATATGTATATGTATATGAATAGGGTAAGTATATGTACACTTGTATTTGAAGATATATAATTGCGAAAACAATTCTCGAAGTATACTTTGATTCATTGAATGGGATTTAGTGTGTGTGTGTGTGTCTAAATATACAAGTATATTTGTGTGAACAAACATATTCATAAATACAAAGGTGTGTATGTGATGTAAATATGTATGGTAGGGCATGTAAAAGGAGACTGGTTTGAAAGTGTAACTCCATTGAACTCTACACGTGAGAGAGCAGATTTCGTTTCGCAATCGGTTTGTGGAAAATAAGAAACCACTCAAATGCATCTGCCAATAGACTCCGGGCAAGAACCCAATAATCATGTTTGTGAAATATGGAGCAAATGAGGTTAGGGGTATGCTAGACCGTATGGGTCAAAATGGAGTCGAGCGGGGTAGGCATCTACACTGCAGTGCTTGGCACTGTAGTGTGTGTGCAGTGCTTTTAGAATCCAGTAGTGTGCAAGCACTGCTATATTGAAAATAATGCACAAGCAGTGCTGCTTGCAAGCGAGAGGCGGGTGCTTATGGCCGACACAAGTGGAGAAAGGTGCAGCCCTAGACACGATCTGGGGTAAGGCCAAGCCGACGTGTCGGTTTGGCAAATTCTGGAGAATTTAATGGTTCAACGAGTGATGTGCTCGAGAGGTCTGTTAGGGTCGACGCAAGTGCACGGCGAGGTAATCATGGGGAGAGAATCACTTGACGGCAAGGGATCAGTATGAGGTCTAGGTAGATAAGCGAAAACGTGATGGCTAGTAATCTGTACGAGATCGAAGAGACGTGTGAACAAATGGGTGGAACATATGTTATGGTTCAACGCGCTGTTATGCTTGAGAGATCCATTGGGATTGATGCAAGTGCATGGTGAGAGAATCATGGAGGGGACGACTAGATTCAAGTCATAGCATGATTCCAATTCTAAGTATTCTCTTATATGTCCGTTTATGATTTGGGCCAAGCCTTCGGGAGGGTCTGGAGCAATGCTTAAGGGATACTTGCATCCAGTAGTAGTAGTGTAAATCTTGACGCTATGTAGCACTATAGTGATAGGGATTTTCATTAGTTCCAAAAGAACGGTTAGGGACTTTGCGGGGGCACCTGTGCAGCAACTAGGTCATATGAGGACGCTCAGTTCCACTTACGGACTCTCAACAAGTAAGAATGTAGGCAAGTCCAATGATCACATAGGGTGTTGTTGCTCTGTTGAATTTTCGTTCCCTATCGGGATGAAGGTAGATATTGTTTATTTGGACTTATCATATAGGAGCAATACATGAGTATGTATAATTGATTATTTGAACTTATAGTTACGCAGTAAGAATTGTTATATTATTTATGCTAGAAGGTGTTTGCACCAGTTGATCTTATGTATCACTATCCTACACTAGCTAACATGAGTATTATAACAATGTTCTAAGAGGCGTATGGGCTTTTCTACTATTGCTATGTCTAGGATGTGCTGACTTTTTTGCTATAGGAGAAGAGCAAGTTATGGTATGATTCTTTGTCCATTAAGATGAGTTTACTTTACTTGCTAATGGGTAGTCTAGACTTCCCTTAAGCTATGTTTATGGAGAGGACCGGATATGCTTTAGTAGATCCTTGTTTTATATATATGTATGTATGTATGTATGTATGTATGTATGTATGTATGTATGTATATGTATATGTATATGTATATGTATGTATGTATATATGTATGTATGTATGTATATAGTTTTGATATATAGTACTTTTAGATAGTTCTCCTCACACCAGGGTTTAAGTCTGACCCGCGTTTGTTTTTTGTCTGTTTATGTCAAGATAACCCTTGGGTAATCGATTGAGTAGTTTGGAAGTAAGGTGCTTTTAGAGATATGCTTACAGGATAGCTGGAGCATTTTGGAGGCTTGATGTTAATGTTTGGATATAAATACTTGTGTTATAGTAGTACAAGATAGACATGTCTTTGTATATGAGGGTTGTTGTGTCAAATAGTATTTTCAGAACCCCATATGTATTGGGTTAATGAATTTTGTCTTATATATTGATATTTATTTATCAATTGCTTCTGCTGGTGCAGTCTCTTATATATTGTTGCCATGTTATATTTATGTATATTCAGTATATTATATCTTATCATTCCATTGTGATATTTTCTCGATATGCCTTGTTAGGATATTTGGCTTTGATTTTAACTCGATGGACTGTCTTTTTTGGTATAAAGAAGTCATACTTTTTCATTCTATGTTGATTCAGTGTAATACGAGGGCGAGTAGTCAAACTTCTGATTACCAAATACCATAAATAGAGCATTACAATGGTGTCTGGTCGAAGCAGAGCGGTATCAATGGTAAAATAAAAATAACCCAAAACATAATTTGTAGTATATCTCACGGTGCATAGGATATAATATAATAATTAACATAGATATAAAACAGGCGAGACGGTAGTATAACAAAATCAACCAAGATAATGCAGAGTACATCGGTCACTCACAATTATACAAAACAAAGTCAAAATAGAGAATAGAATAAACTATAAATAGAAAGATGTCTCTAGTAAATAAATACTGGTAATTGCTCCATAGTAATGCATAGAAAAATAACCATAATAGCTCCCAAATATAGTATATGTAAGTGATAGCCACCTACTAGTCCTTCGTATAGCTCCACGCGTCATCTCATACCTTTTATCTTTAATCTACTCATTTAAGAGTACTCGAGATAATAAGAAGAAAATTTTAAAACCTCAAGTTAGACAATAGTCAGATAAGTGCGATATATAATTTCAAAATACTATAAAAGTCGATATAGTAAATAGGGACATGAGGTAGGGAGAATCATACCTAACATATCCCTACATCCACCAAGTTAGCACATAAATGTATATATGCTATTCTATTATCATATGGGTGTACTTCTACGTAAAGTACAGTATAGGGTGACTAGGTATACTACATAATAATACCTACATCATGTGGCATCCACATTAAACATGGAAAACATCAAATAATTTCTATGTCTCCACTCGAATATTGTTGGATATAAGCTGACTCATATGATCCACCGTATTGAACAACGACTACTTATCATCGCGGTTCCATCGAGGCTCGAATGCATGTCATTCCTAAGGCCAGGAAACTAGACCACCCCGTATAGGTCCAAGGTTAAACAAATATCCCTGTATCGATCTATAGCGTATATCCCCACCGACCCCTTCTTCTCGAGCATACATCAAACCTCTGAGTTATCTGCCATCCCTTTAGCATATGTTCTACTCCACAAGTTTACTCTATATCGAATTTGTAGTCGATCCTTGTAGAAACCCTTATATTTCTACTACACAAGTTCATTACGTATCAAACTTGCCTCCTTGGAAGATCATATAACAAACCCTCATACATTCTACTCCAAAGTTCACTTTGTATCAAACTTGTCTCCTTAGACGTTCTCCTGGATGTTACGAACACTTTCTCCTTGAAGCATTCGTTCTCATGCATTCTGTTCGTTAAGTCATCAAAATCTTATCATCCGTTTATAGCCATCAAAGATCCTAAGTTGGTACCATGTTAACCCCGAAACCAACCCACACCATGCTCGGAGTCATGCTCACATAAACCTCGGTGACCCAAAGCCACTAAAGCTCTAGCGCTCTGCCCGGTTCCACATGCAACTTGCCCGAACTAATACTACCACCGCACCGGAGCATATGCCAAGCCCAAAACTTAATTAGCACCTCTACCATCAAACATTGTTTCTTCTTCGGCACTTCCACCAGACCGAAGCAGCTATCACACCCCTCCATAGCCGGACGAAAGTTTCCCTCGAACCAAAATATTTGCCCATTCTTCCTGCCATCGACCCGAAGCAATCGCTTTACTACTCCATCCTTGGCCCAAAGTCCCTTGTTAATATTTTGCCTAATCCCCCTTTAATTAATCGATTCAGGTTAATTTTATTGAAAGAACGACGGAACTTAGGTAGAAGAAGGTCATTGGAGGCTAAGAAGGGTTAGGAGATGTTTAGAGACGTATTTATAGTGATCAGTGGCTGCTACGGAGGCTGTCCTAACCCTAATCTTGAAATTAACTAGTAGGCCTAATTACAGGCTGGGTTAATTACCCAATAATCTTTCAAAAAGCTATCCAAACTTAAAACAGTTATATCTCCTAAATTGTAAGATGAAAAATCTATTATGACTACTCCACAGAATGAGAAACCATTATATCTTTAATTTAAAATAGTTTGAAAACCTAATTCGACTCTTATCAAAATTATAGGCTCTACAAGATTTTTTTTATAGTCAAAACCATCCAATAAAAATTCTAAGAGTAGAAAATATCACTATTTAACATTTCCAAAAGTTATAGCCTTCTACGACCCAATTTGATATTTAAAATAATATTTTTATGATCCATTGACACGTAAAAATGTGGGTAATTGCATTCTTCCCCTTTGGTAATTTCGCCCCTAAAATCCTAAATAAACACAATTAATATAAATACTAACCATGCCTAACAAGCAAACAAGGATAATAATCATCGAACATGAACACATAGCAGACGGTGAATCTTATGTAAACCCTAGCATGCAAGGTACTAGCTAAATAAAATAAACTACGAAATCTGAAATCTAATGATAAACATGGAATTTGACTTAGTAAAGAGCTCCGGACTAGCGATCCTCATGCTCTCCTCGGTCTCCCATGAACCTATATAGATAAAGCATTTGGAGGTTCTATAACAGAGGTGGTGCAAAAAGTTATAGCAGTGATAAATGAGGACATAGCGGAAAATAAAGGTGGTGTAAAAAGCTTCATCAGATATAAATCTAAATATTTAAAGTTAATTCATTCTCATCTCACATTATTTGTGTACGAAAAAGAAATATTGTTTTACTTTATATAATAAAACCGAATAATACCATGATTTATGCAGGTTAGATTTAGTAACTGCAGTAGATTCCTAACTTATGTTGACTATATTGAGCACTTACTCCTTAAAATTAGGTTTTTACTCTAACCTTGTTACTTTTGTTTAAAACCGAACCAGTCAATCAACCTCTGTATATTAATGTTGCTAAAGCGGGTGCTAAAAAGCCTTGATTTAACGATGTACTAGAAAATAGCGAGGCCGTGGATCTACTGTTTAATAGCGCTAAACTGAAATAGTGTAGCGGTCAAAGAGCTCTATGCGCTATAGCGAGGATTTTGCAGGGTTTTAACTACATAGCCATGTACTATTGTCTTCGTTTTCATCCCACTGAAACTTTACCAACTTCACCGTCTTCATCTTAAGTTGCTTCATACACTTCTCAACTAAAATAATTAGCTTCGAAGGCCTTAACGGTCTAGATTCATCTACAACATCATCCAGTTAATTCGACAACACAGTCATGCCCAAACTTACCGTAGAATACCTTATTCTGCTATTTTCTAAGGTAAGTCAACTTTATATGTTAGGTTACATATCCCCTCCAATATCTAAAAGGACCTACAAATCTCGATGTCAACTCTCCTTTATTACCGAACAGAATTGTATTTTTCAATGAAGAAATCTTGACAAACCTCATATTGTGAATGGGTAACTTCAAATCATGGTGTCGCTTGTCAGCGTAACTCGTTCGTCCATCTTGTGCAGCTTTCATTCTCTATTGAATGATCTAGATCTCCTCCACGGTCTTCTTAACGCCTCTTGTCGGCTCTCCCAAAATCCACTCGTGAATAATGGGTCTCGATCACATATAATGCCCTTCGCCACACTATGGAATCGCATAGTCCCTACCACGTACACTCATCCAACTTTGATGCCATTCTATTAGACTTTATGGCTATGAGTGAGAAACTCTAACTCAGTTCTATCAACTATGACCCAAATGTTATCGTACCTACCTCTAGTCCTTGCCAATCCCTCAATGAGATCTATCGATATCGGTTCCCACACCTAGTAACACCGGTGCACTCGTCAACCACTCTTTCAGAATAACGAATGCATGCTCTCCTCTTGCATCCTAATCAAAAACCCAATTCTTCTTCGTCAAATTAGTTAACGGTGTTGCAACCTTAGAAAGACTCATTGTGATCCCCTGGTCTGAAACAACATGACCTAAGAACCACATTATCCTCCTCTAGAAGTGACACTTTGAAAACTATACCTTCATTTGGTGCTACCTCGGCACCTTTAGCACAATCCTTAAATGCATCTTGTGTTCCTCCTCCATCCTTGAATAGACAAGAATACCATAAATGAACACAAGTACAAACTTATTTAATTGATCTTTGAAAATATGGTTTATCATATCAAAAAAGTATGTCGCGACATAGGTTAACCCGAATGGTATAACCAAACACTCATAAAATCCGCACTTTCTTACTCACCACTTTCAAATGATGGAACTTTAACGCCAAATCCAACAAAGAAAACACCTTCATACCATAGAGCTAAACGAACAAGTCACCAATACGTTGGAGTGAATACTTGTTCTTCCTCGTCACCTCATGCTAACGGTAATCCACACAAAATCTCAAAAGAGTTGTCTGCCTTGATAGCGAATACTACAGGTGCTCCACACTCAAATATAATCCTACGAACGAACCCTTTCCGTAACATGTCATTACCATGGACCTTTAGTTCCTTTTGCTCTTTAGATGTCACACGCTTTAATGAAATAACTACTAGCCTAACATTTTTCACTAAATTAATATAAAATTCTACCTCCCTGTGTGACTTTATTCGGATCACCTCATCGAATATGTCTGGATACTCTCCCGTTATAGGTATTGATAGTAACTCATCCTATGGGATCTCGAGCGAATATAAAAAGCTAATTATTACCTCATCCTCTAGAACGTAGCCCAACTCCATTCTACGCTCACCATCTGTACCAATTGTCAACAACAACCTCTTGCCATCCACCATGACTCCGTACTTCTTCAGCCAGTCCGTCCTTAATATATATCAAACCCTAAAAAAATCAAAGTACAAAAAATCACAAATAAACAATCATCCATTACTTGATAGGACTACATCTCGACAATCTATAGTTTAAAACATAGATAAACAAGTCTAACCTCCCATAGGGTTTGACACATCAAATGTCTATCTACTAGGTCGGGTTTTAGTTTTAATCTATCAATCTGGTCACTAGATATAATGGAGTGTGAAGCCCAGTATCAAAATAAAATAAGAACATGTACATCGTAAGTAGAAAGCATACCTTGGGCCCATTCCATCTCCTTTGCTGATGAAGCACTCGATGAAGTGGGAACAAATTGTGTGCATATGCCTTCATAATCTGATTCTCCTTTAGTGGCTCTGGACAATTCTTCTTAATGTATCCAAGCTTGTTGCAGTTGTAACACATCTTCTCTGTACTCCTGCAGTTCTTGCTCAGATGACCTTTCACCCCACAGTTAAAGAAAGTATGGTCAAATTTGCCTTTCTCTTAGTCGTCTTTGACCTGAGCCTTATTCTTGTCCTTGTTGTTCCATTTATTTTTTCCACCTATGCTACCTCACGATTTAGACTTCTCTTTCAAAACAGCAACACATTTTAGCTTTAGGTATCGCCTTTCGTTCCTTAAAGCTTTCGTGATTACCTTCTCAAAGCTTTCATCAATGTGGCCTATTAGTCTTTCTTCTAATAGTCATTCAGTACAATTATAAACTTCACATTCTTCCTTAATGAACTGTCAATAAAGGAAATCACATGTTTTGACAACATGTTGAACTCAACAACATATTCTAAAATGGACAAGTCTCTCTATTGTAGATCATCAAATCTTCTAAATAGCACCGACTTCTGAGCTGTCGGTGTGAACTTCTCTTCAAATCTTAGCTTAAACTGATCCCAAGTAAAGTGGTTCTCGGGAATAGCAACTCTAAGGACATTCAACCAATTCCTTGCTCTTCCGTAAAGTTGCCTAAAGGTCGACTTCATATTCATTGCATCATCCAACTCCAAGTCCACAAAGATGTGATTACGTGTATCTAACCAATCAAGCACTTCAATAGTTGATTCCATTCCAAGGAACAGTTTTCCCTCAAGACTAGAGAAGTCCTTATTCAAATTGGAGAAATTAGCTCTGGTGTTTGCATTGGAGCACCAAAAATCTACATCATGTTCATCGTCATAGTATTGCATATTCTCATCAAACCGGGGTTCGCATTTGCCATATTTCCTGCTCCAATCCCAACTCCTTAAGAAGAGTTCCTAGTAGGAATCCTAGTTTTCCAGGTCATTCTTAATAGCAGTAATAAGAGTGATCAATCTCTCAAAAAGGAAAGATGCATAAATGGTACTCATGTGTGCAATGCGACTTACAACTAAACACACACACATAATGATATATATATATATATATATATATATAAACGCACTATATAGTATTAAGTATCAAAATATATAACTAGTACACTCTCCCATGTCACTCAATCCATTCTAGAGTGATATCCCCTACTTTATCTCTAATGGATCCAGGTATCAACTTAGACTCTAGCGATCTACCTAAGTTTGGAATCGCTTAACCTAACTCCAATACCACATGTGATGACCATCCTACACCTTAAATAGTAGCTGCAATGGTATTTGGCCAATGTAAAGCAGCAGTAAGGGGTAAAATAAAATTATCCAAAATAGAACGTGTTGTATATCTCACAGTGCATGCATTAAAATAAAAATCAGCATATATGTAAAATAGGAAGACATCAATATAAAGAAGCAAACCAAGATAAATCAGAGTACATCGGTGCATAAAAGTTATACAAAACTAAATGGAAATAGAGTTTATACATAAAATCAAATAAACTCTAAATAGAAAGCTTCTCTAATATATAAGTACTGATAATAGCTCCACGGTACTGCACGTCGGAATAAACATAATAGCTCCAAAATATAGTATATGTAAGCGCTAGCCGCCTGCTCAGCCACCATATAGCTCCACGGACTATCTCAAACCTATTATCTCCAATCCATTCATTTAAGAGTATCCGAAATAATAAGAAGCAAAGCATAAAACCCCGAGTTAGACAATAGTACGGTATGAGTGATCTATAATCTTAAAATACAATAAAAATGGTATTGTAGAAACACTTCTTCTCGAGCATACATCAAGGCCACTAACTTATCTATAATCCATTTGGCATATGCCCTAATAGTATACCCACTAATCTATTAACCTTTCGAGTATATCCACTAACTTCTTGAGCATACATCAAGACCAATAAAAATGGTGACTGCTATGGAGGTTTCCCTAACCAAATCCCGAAATTAATCAGCGGACCTAGTTACGGGCTGGAATAATTACCCACTAATCTTTTAAATGCTGTCCAAACTTAAAATTGCCATATCTCCTAAACCATATGTCCAAAAATCTATTACGGCCACTCTACAGAATGAGAAACCATCATAATTTTCATTTGAAATTGGTTTAAGACCCTAATTTGGCTTGTATCAAAAGTTATAGGCTTTATAAGATTTTTTTTAAGGTCAGAACTATACAATAAAAATTTTACGAGTATAAATGTCACCAGTTATCATTTCCCAAAGTTATAGCCCTTTACGACCCAATTTGATTTTTAAATAATATTTTACAATCCGTTGATAATTAAAAGTATAGGTCGTTACATTCTTCCCCTTAGGAGTTTAGCCCTCGAAGTCCTAATCAAACAAACGTAGTCAACCAATATAGATACTAAGCATGCCTAACAATCAAACAATGATAACAATAATCCAACATGCACATTGAGGAGACAATTAATCCTATGTACACCCTAGCATGCAAGGTATTGCCTAAACAAAATAAACTACCAAATGTGAAAGCTAACAATAAAAATGTAATCTGACTAAGTAAAGAGCTATGGACAAGCATCCTTATGATCTCCTCGGTCTCTTATGTACTTTGTCTTTGCATTCACCCCGCTGAACCATTACCTACTTCATCGTCTTCATCCAAAATTGATTCATACTCCTCTCAACTATACGAATCGGCTTCCAAGCCTTGGGGGTTCAGGTTCCTCTACAACATCATCCAGTAGATTTGGCATCATAGTCATGCCTATGTCATGCCCAAAATTCCCATGGAATACGTTGTGCACACCCGCTATCTTCTGAGGTAAGTCAACTCTATATACTAGGTTATATTAGAAAAGGACCTACAAATCTCAGTGTCAACTCCCCTTTATTACCAAACAGAATTGTATCATTCAATGAAGAAATCTTGACAAACACTGTATCGCCAACAGAGAACTCCAAATCTCAACATCGCTTGTCAATGTAACATTTTATCTGTCTTGTGCAGCTTTTATCTTTACCTAATGATCTCTATCTCCTCCAAAGTCTCCCTAATGCCTCTTGTATGCTCTTACAAAATCCGCTCGTGAGTAATGGGTCTTGATTACTTATAATGCCCTTCGGCACACCATGGAACCACACAGTCCCTAGCACATACACTCAGCCAACTTCGGTGCCATTCTATTGGACTTTATGGGTATGATTCGGATAGTCTTCATCAATTCTATTTACTCTAAGTCAAATGCTAGCATACCTTCCTTTAGTCCAAGGCAATCCCTTAATGAAATCTATCGATATCAGTTCCTACATGAAATTACTAACATCGATGCACTCGTCAACCTCTCTTTCAGACGAACAAACACATGCTCTTCCATTACGTCCTAAGCAAAAGCCAGATTCTTCTTCGTCAAATTACTCAACGGTGCTTCTACCTTGGAAAGACTCATTGCAATGCCATGCTTCAAAACAACATGACCTAAGAACTGCACTATCCTCCTCTAGAACTGACAGTTTGAAAACCCTCCCTTTAATTGGTGCCTTCTTGACACCTTTATCACAATCCTCAAGTGCATCTTTTGTTCCTCCTTTGTCCATAAATATATAAGAATACCATCAACTAACTCAAGTACAAACATATTTAGTCGATCTTTGAAAACATGGTTCATCAGATCAACAAAGTATTTTGCAGCATTGTCAGCCCGAACGGCATAACCAAACATTCGTAAAATCTGCACATTCTTCCTTACCACTCTTAGTTGTTGGAACTCTCATCAAATCCAACTGAAAAAACAGTTTTGCACCATGGAGCTGATCGAACAAGTTATCACTACGTGGGAGTGAATACTTGTAATTCCATGCCACCTTATTTAGCTCATGGAAATCAATAAAAAATCTCAAAAAGTCGTCTGCCTTAGTGGCAAATAATACAAGTTCTCTCCATTCTCATATACTCCTACAAACGACCCTCTCCATAACAGGTCATTCCCTTGCACCTCAACTTCTTTCTACACTTTAGATGCCATACGCCTTAAAGGCATAACTATTGGCCTAGCATTCTTCACTAAATCAATACGGAATTCTACCTCCCTGTGTGGCGATAATTTGGTCACATCCTTGAATATGTCTGGATACTCTCTTGCTATGGGTACTGATGGTAACTCATCTTGTGGGATCATGAGTGAATTTTAAAAGCTAACCATCACGTCCAAAAGGGAGCCCAACTCTAGTCTACACTCACTGTATGTCCTAATCATCACCAACAACCTCTCACAATCCATCATGACTCTGTACTTCTTCAGCCAGTCCATCCCAAATATAATATCAAACATCATAAAAGAAAATTAAAAAATATCACAAACAAACATGCATCCATGACTCAATGGGACTACATCTCAACAAACCATAGATAAATAACCTTCCATAGGGTTTGACACATTAAATTTCTATGGACTAGTTTAGGTTTAGTTTTAATCTATCTACCAGATTACTAGATATAATGGAGTGTGATGCCCGGTATCAAAATAAAACGGGAACATGTACATCGTAACTAGAAAGCATACCTTGGATAACAATGCCCTCTCCCTTTTCCCTTGCCGATGGAACACTCAACGAAGTCGGAATGGCATTGAGAGCATATGCCTTCACAACTTATTTCTCCTGTTAGTGGCTCAGGGCAATCCTTCTTAATATGTCCAAGCTTGTTACACTTGTAACACATCTACTCTGCACTCCTGTAGTTCTTGTTCAGATGACCTTTTACTCTATAATCAAACCAAGTAGGGTTAACTTTACCTTTGGCCATCTTTTCTTTGAGCCTGCTTCTTACCCTTGTTGTTCCATTTCCTTTTTCCACCTTCGTCACCTTGTGGTTTAGACTCCTCCTTCAAAACAACAACAGCTTTCGGCTATGGGTACAGACTTTTATGTCTCGATGCTTTCTTAACTACCTTCTCAAAGCTTTCATCAATGTGGCCTATTAGTCTTTCTTCTAAATAGTCGTTCAATCTAATTATAAACTTCTCCTTCTTCTTTAATGGAGTGTCAATGAAGGACATCCTGTATTTCAATAACATGAAGAACTTAGCGACATGTTCTGAAATGGACAAGTCGCCCGATTTTAGATCAACAAATCTTCTAAAAAGCACCAACTTATGAGCTACCAATATGAACTTCTCTTTAAATCTTTCCTCAAATTGACCCCAAGTAAAGTGAACCACGATAGTAGCAGCTCTAAAGGCATTCCACTAATGTATTGCTTTTCCTTGAAGTTGCTTATAGACCAATTGCATCCTCTAACCCCAAGTCCTTGAAGATGCGTTCGTAGGTATCTAACCAATCCTACACTTCAACAGCTGATTCCATTTCAAGGAACGGTTTTCCTCCAAGATTACAGAAGACCTTATTCATATTGGAAAAATTAGTTCTTAACGCTTGATGTGCACGTAAATGCGCATATTTTTACCACCATATTTAATCTAATTAAATTAAATAAACGATCATATTGGGTATTTTAACTTGTTTAAACCAAAATTAAAATTATTTTCAAATCGTTATATATTCATCTACATATAAGGGTAAAATGATCATTTTTGTGCATATATTAATTTGAGAAAATTTAATGGGAAATTTCTATATTATTTTGTAGGAATTTGGATTCATATACAAGTGGTTTCATAAAGATATATGCATGCACAAGAGTGGATACAAAGGAATGGCGATGGAAATAATTCATTTCATGGATCATGGAGGACCCCACCTACCTTAATGTACAAATTAGAGCTAATCTACATGTTTAAAGGCCATTAAATCTTCATGCACACTTAATGGATGATTATTGGATGCTAATGGTTACTTGGCCACCACACTTCCTAGAGGGGTAGTTTGGATAGTTCCCAAAAAAATGAATTAGGGTTTCTAAACATGTATAAATACCCCTTATGCTTCATGTATCCTCCCCTCTTCCTTTAGGTTCTCTTCTCTTAGTTAGTTTTTTAGCTTAGATTAAAATAAAAGAAAGCTCTCTTTCTCTTTTCATGGCTACTTAGCCATTTTTTATCTTATGTAATTTTCCTATTTTTATGCAATGTTAATTATTGTTCTCTTTTATTTTCTTGTTTATTTCCTTTCATGCTAGTAGTGTAGTTTATTTTCCATGCAAGTAGATTAGTTTTATTTCTTATTAATTAGCTCTTCTTTCATTTATCTCACTTTTTCCTCTTCATTTCGTTTCATGTTGCAAGCTACATTTGTTTATTTGATAACAAATATAAGAGGCTAAACCCTTTCAATTTAGGGGTAATGAAGCTCTCTAATTATGTAGCTTCAACATTTTGATAATTATTGCTCTCTTTTTGTGCTTAATTGAATTGGTGGATGTGGTTTAATGTTGTCAAGCTTTGAATTTGATAGTTTATGTTGTTCATAACAAATAGGCTATGCTTAAACAAACAAAACATAAATTGCCTCTTCACTAAATATATTATGGCAAAGAAGTGAATGTTGAAAATAAATCCTTTCGTAGTTGCATTGTTAATACACGTTTAATTTCAGTTTTGCATTTCGTCTTAGATTTTGATTAATAATAACGGTTAGAAATCGATAACACTTAATTGTATTTTGATAATTTTTCTTCTTTGAATAATTCATTTCTCAGTGTCTAGGCTACGACAGAGCAATAATCAGTTATAAATATTACGGTGATTCGTAAATATTATACTGAATTGTTTCTCTGAAGGTACTTAAACCTTCAGCTGCATTGCTACGGTAATTCGTGGTACACCGATAAATCATGTCTGTTACCTGGCTGAGAACTATCTTGTTGATTTAAGACAAAGTGTGATTATACAATTTTGGGTTAGGAGCTACTTAGGATAAATAATTCTTAATTAAACCCTTGCATTCATTTAGTTGCATTAGTTCATGCATATTTAAAAAAACAGGAAATTATTGTCAAGGACAAAATTTCTCAGAATTTTAGCCTCAAGGACAGATCTACAGTATTTTAGTCTGAAGGACAACTTTTTTAGGTATCAGTTTTTAGTTATTAATAGCAGTTTTTGGTATCAGTTTGTAGTTATCGGTAGCAGTTTTTAGGTATCAGTTTTTAGTTCGGTAGCAGTTTTGGAAGAATGTTTGTCCTTATGAATAATTTTGGAAGAATGTTTGACCTTATGATTAATTTTTCGGAAAATGTTTGTCCTTGTGGTTAAATATTGAAGTCGTGTCCTTGAGGCTAAAAATATACAAATTTTTGCCCTTTAAATTAATTCCCCCTTTAAAAAAATTTCAAAATCCAAAATAAAAAAAACTACAAAAAAATTGTAAATATTCCTTTTTCCTTTTCCTTTGAATTTTTTTAATCAAAATTAAAAATTCAAAAAAAAATTACTTAGTTTTTAAAAAAAAAATAAAAAATCAAAAAAAAATTGAAAACCCAAAATACAAAACAAAAATCAATTTTCCATTTTGAAAAATAAATTGTATTTGTAAATATTTTTCCTTTATAAAAAAACCAAAAAAAACATTATTGAAAATGTCTGAATTTCCATATTCACATGAATTTTACGATAGTTGTGAAAATCAACATAATCCATATGATTTCACTCCAAATTCGTATGGATATTTTAACGACAACTTTTGTATAAACAATTCAAATTTTGAACAATAAAGTTTTCCAAATAACGAGCAACCCTCAAATCTTGAAAATAGCATTGAAATGATTTCGTCTTTACTTGAACTCTCTACACAACAAAATCAAAGGATAAACGAGTTGTGTAATTCATATTTATTCGATAACTCAAATCAATGTTTTCAAAACCATCAAAATTTAAATTCACTTCCAAATTCAAACGATTTCGAGTATAACCCTTGCCAATTCAATTTCGAACTTCAAAATGAGTTTCAAAGTCAAAATGAAAAGGGAAACAAATTTTTAAATGATTTTGGCAATGGGAATATTCTCGACTATAATGCGATTGAAAATTCTTGTTCTCAACAATTTCAAATCAAAAATTCTCAAGTTAATAATTATAATTTCGATTTTGTTGAACAAATGGACGAAATTTACGATGGTCACACGGATTTGTTATTTGAAACATATAAGAAACAACGTGATAAACAAAATCAAATCCCAACGTGCGACGAGTCAAGTGATAATCCACCTTTTACCCAAATTGACGATTTTCAAACAACTTTTGAAACTGAAAATGATGATCTTAATGAAGTTGTTGAAAACACGGTAATTGAGTTGGATTTCAATTTTTTTGAGGGTGAGAAACTCGATTTAAATTTCGATCCTCCTTTTTCTGATTTCGAAAATTTAAATACAACTTTGGATTTTAAAAATGATATACGCAATGAAGTTGTTGATAATCCAACAAAGAAAGACGAATTTAACGAACACGGTTTTTTGGAATTTTCGAAAACGAGTTGTTAAATTCTGATGTGGAAGATTTAAATCACCATTTTGATTTTGAAATCAATAATTTTGAAGAATTTTTCCTGACAAACTTGAATTTCAATTTGGTGAAAATAAACTTGAACTTCAATCAATCGTTATATATACCCCAAAAATCATCGAAAATAAAGCAACTCGTAGGATTTTTAATAAAACGACATTCGTTTTCCCAAATCAAAATTCAACTTTGAAATCATTTACGGTTCGGTTTTTCGAGCTTAAGCTGTGTCTTGCATACTTGACGAGACAAATGATTCGGTCTTTGGAAGACTGTTTCATTTACTTTTTGACGATATACTTTCTGAACTCTTGTAAATAATAATCTTTTCATTTTCATGTATATAGGTCATACTTTTATTTTTGTTTTATTTTTCTCCTTTTACTTGGGTTGACTATGGGGACACAGTCAAAATCAAGTGTGGGGGGAGTCTCATCATTTTCATTTTCAATTTTTCATGGTTTATTTTTGCATTCTCTTTCCAAAACTAAAGAAAAAACTTTAAAAAGTAAGAAAAAAAAATCTCAAAAATAGAAAAAAAAAGAAAGCATTTTGATATATTTTTAAAGAAACACAGTAGGATAAGTATAAGATTTTGGTTATTAAATTAAAATTTTTGAAAATTTATTTTCTCAAAAATAATAAAAATAAAGTTTGAGTACAAATAACGATGATTTAACCAGTATATATAGGTTCATGGTGATAATTATGAAGCATATCCTAATTGAAAATCTTTGTTTAAAAAAGTGGTGAATTTAAAGTAAAGAATATAACATTTTTTTGTCTTCTAAGTTAAATTGTGCTAAGATGATTTTGCAAAACTCTCTCCTTAAAAAAACAAACAAAAAATATTGTATATATGTATTTTTTTAATAAAACGCCTAGAGTCATGTGTTCACACTCGTGTGTTGACTCGCCATGCTCTGTATCCTTCTCACGTAAGCCCGAAAGGCAGTGCATGATCGGTATATCTGGCCTCAGTTTATCTGAGTTAGGTGTGTATATATATATATATAAATTCTTTTTAATAACGCCTACAGTCAATAGGTGTTCACACTCGTGTGTTCACTCGCCACGCTCTGTATTCCCCTCACATAAGCCCGTAAGGTAGTGCACGGGTAATATATCTGGCCTCAGTTTATCTGAGTTAGGCATATGTAAATATTCTAAATATCAATAAATAAATTTTAAAAATAGAGAGAGTAAGCAATTGAAATCCAAGCACTATTTTAACTTGTTTGATTTGACTTGTTATTGAAATGAAATGAAAACACCACTTTGATGAACTTTGATAATCAACAAAGGATGCATTTCATAGTTGCACTACGTTATCAACCGAAACAACGAGTTAGACTATAGTCTATTTGTTATGATAACTTGATTTTTGTTGGAAATTTTGACAAGTAAAAGGACTTAAATTTCTTGATAAGGACCAAAACTTATATCTAGCTTATTTGTATTGATTTAAAAGTAAATCCTTCATTTGTAAATATTTTCAAAAACTTGCACTCATCTCTTTGTAAATAAATCTTTGCATTTTGTAAATATTTTCACTTTGCATTCGAATTTTGTGGGTAGTATCCACTGAAAACCCTCACGAGACAACCCTCGTCCTACTGGGGACACCCAGAGGTTTAACGGCTTGTTGCATATGCTCAATGCAATCGTACTCCCTACGAAAACGGATTTATCTTAGTTTTTCTTTATTCGAGGACGAATAAAAAGATAAGTGTGGGGGTATTTGATGTGCACGTAAATGTGCATATTTTTACCACCATATTTAATCTAATTAAATTAAATAAACGATCATATTGGGTATTTTAACTTGTTTAAACCAAAATTCAAATTATTTTCAAATCGTCATATATTCATCTCTATATAAGGGTAAAATGGTCATTTTTGTGCATATATTAATTTGAGAAAATTTAATGGGAAATTTCTATATTGTTTTGTGGGAATTTGGATTCATATACAAGTGGTTTCATGAAGATATATGCATGCACAAGAGTGAATACAAAAGAATGGAGATGGAAATAATTCATTTCATGGATCATGAAGGACCCCACCTACCTTAATGTACAAATTAGAGCTAATCTACATGTTAAAAGGCCATTAAATCTTCATGCACACTTAATGGATGATTATTGGATGCTAATGGTTATTTGGCCACCACACTTCCTAGAGGGGTAGTTTGGGTAGTTCCCAAAAAAATGAATTAGGATTTCTAAACATGTATAAATACCCTTTATGCTTCATGTAAGCTCCCCTCTTCCTTTAGGTTCTCTTCTCTTAATTAGTTTTAGTTTAGATTAAAAATAAAAGAAAGCTCTCTTTCTCTTTTCATGGCTAGTTAGCCATTTTTTATCTTATGTAATTTTCCTTTTTTTTGCAATGTTAATTATTGTTCTCTTTTATTTTCTTGTTTATTTCCTTTCATGCTAGTAGTGTAGTTTATTTTCCATGCAAGTAGATTAGTTTTATTTCTTATTAATTAGCTCTTCTTTCATTTAGCTCAATTTTTCCTCTTTTTTTTGTTTCGTGTTACAAGCTACAATGATTGATTTGATAACAAATATGAGAGGCTAAACCCCTTCAATTTAGGGTAATGAAGCTCTCTAATTATGTAGCTTCAACATTTTGATAATTATTGCTCTCCTTTTGTGCTTAATGGAATTGGTGGATGTGGTTTAATGTTGTTTAGCTTTGAATTTGATAGTCGATGTCGTTCATAACAAATAGGCTATGCTTAAACAAACAAAACATAAATTCCCTCTTCATCTAAATATGATTATGGCAAAGAAGTGAATGTTGAAATTAAAATTTGATGGCCTATATTTCTAAACAATAGTAAATGGGCCATGCTTAAAATAGGTTTCATTTTCAACTTGTTGTCATTTTTCATGAGATGTAAAAAGTAGTTTATGGGTGTGTTATAGTTTGATGGCTTATGTTGATTTAATTAATAACACAAATAGGCCATACTTATGATAAACACATCAATTAAACTTACTAATGACCAAAAGAGAGAGATCATAATTTCATAATTTGTTGAACTATGTGATCTAGAGAGAGGATTTATCTCTAAATTGTCATTTTATTCTTATAGTTTTCATTCACTTTTGTAGTTGTTAGCTTGTTAATTTTCTCATTTTCTAGCTTAACAATCTTCTCTCGACTTTGGTTTAATTTGATTGAATAGGAAATTTAAATCTAACAATTCTCTGTGGATCGACCCGTACTCGCCACGTATTAACTTTTGTACGCCGTGCGCTTACGGCTAAATTTTATTATAAATTTTTCGGCGATTTTCTAACTCATAGAAAAACCGTCGTTAAACAACGCTTGCATTGGAGCACCACCACAACAAGGCCAGAGTGCCTGCTTACACGTTCTGTATAATGGTCATCATCATAGTGCTGAATATTGTTTGCATATCGGGGTTTGCGGCTGCCATGTTGCCTTCTCCGATCCAAACTCCTGAAGAAGAGTTCCTAACAGGATTCCTTATTTGTCAGATCATTCTTAATAATAGTAATAAGAATGATCGGTCTCTCGAAAAGGAAAGTCGTATAAATGGTACTCGTGTGTGTAATGCGCCTGACAACTATGCATGTGTATGTATATAGTTTTGAAAACCAAAATATATAACATGTGCTCTCTCATATCGCTCGATCCATTCTAGGGTGATATCTTCTACTCTATCTTCAATGGATCTAAGTATTAACTTAGTCTCAAGCGATTGACCTAAGTTTGGAATCACTTAACTAAGCTCCGATACCATATGCAATAACGACCCTACATCTCTGATATCCAAAAACCTTAAACAGTGCGCTGCAATAGTATCCTACCGATGTACATCGGTAGTCAAGGGTAAAATAAAAATAATCCAAAACAAAACCCATCGTATATCTCATGTTGCATATGATAAAATATACTAACCAAGCATGTATATAAAATAGGCGAGACAATGGTATAATAAAATGAACCAAGATAAATCAAATTGTATCGGTCCCTGACTGTTATTCAAAATGAAGTGAAAATAGAGTTTATACATCGAATCAAATAAACTCTAAATAGAAGGTTATCCCTAATAAATAAGTACCGATAATAGCTCCATAGTACTGCATCGCGGAATAACCATAGTAGCTCCAAAATATAGTATATGTAAGCGCTAGCTAATAGCTCATCCTCCGTACAACTCCACTCGTTATCTCAAACCTGTTTTCTTTAATCTACTCATTTAAGAGTATCCGAGATAATAAGAAGCAAAGCATAAAACCCTAAGTCAGACAACAGTTTGGTATGAGCAATCTAAAATCTCAAAATACTATAAAAAAACGATATAGTATATAGATGCATAAGGTATGGAGAATCATACCTGGCCCGTCCCTACGTCCAAAAAGTTAGCATATAACATCGATATATGTTAATCTACTATTGTCAATGAATTTCTTAGTTAACCCTAAAAAGTGTGAGGAAAGTGAGTTTTGGTTGAGTATGGATTTTAGTAATCCTACGCTAGTTCTCTAGGAAGGATCATGCTCCATGTAAGTCTGAGTATTTTGGAAATTCAAAACAAGTTATGATTGAAATCATAAGTGCTTGAGAATTCAAAAACAAGTCATGGTTCAAGGAATCTTATATCAACTTGTTGAACGTATGCACTTTCAATGGTGTAGTCAAAGTCGTGTCAAAATCATAAGAATCACAAATCATAATTTATGTCTCTTTATTCATAGGCAATGTGACTGTAAAAGTACAAGCCCTTATTTGCAATAAAGGTCGCAAGAATACAATTTGCACTAAAATCATCAAATTGATTTCGGGTTATAAAGTTTAAAAAGTAAGAAATAAGAAAAGAATTGACCACCTTCCTCCATGCCCCTAGGTTCATATTTATAGGGGTAGAAATGTACGGCATGGATGCCACATGTCAATATGGAATGCTTGATCTTCGGCATCAAGGTCCATCTCGATGGCGCTGGGATGTTTCTTTGATTTGATGATTCACGACATCTTTTGGTGTATTTAAAGGATTATGACACCATCATCCTGATTACATGGGGCTTGGTAGCGTTTGACATCATCCTAAAAAATGAAGGCATTCGACATCCATTATCATATCGGTGACATGTAATATGCTCTTGTATATTGTTGGCATGCGGTGACCTTCCTTTGTTTTTATATTGATGGAATGCGACATTGAATTAATGACGCATTGATTAAGTGCGGATGGATGATAAGCGGCATTGAAGAGATGCGGCATTGAATAGAGTAGGTATTGATAAGTAACTGCATTAGCTTGATGTGGCATCATTTACTAGTGATATGCTATATGGATGAGTCACGACATCAAAGATATATGACATCTCCAATCATATTGATGACTTACAGCAAGCTTTGATCTTTTATCATTTGGCAATTGCTATTAACGGTATGCGGCATTGATGTAATGCGGCATCAATAATATGTGATGCCTTCATCACATTGATGGCTTATGGTATGTTGTCTTCCGACATTATGGCTTTGATGAAGTATAGTGCTTTATTGATGATAGGCGGCATCAATGGTATGCGACATCATTGTAGGCCTTCGCCATTGGCTTTGATGACTTGCTTTTCTTTAATTTAACACCACCTTTATCTACGAGATCCTTCGATTTCGACGTTCTTATTGTCGGCATGCCTTCGAAATCAATAATGGTAGTAACGACTATCTTATGAGTGTATTACTACTCAAAGTACAGTACATGGTGCCTAGGTGTACTACATAATAAAATCTATATAGTGTGGCATCCACATCAATCATAGCAACCATGACAAACATGGCTAACATTAAACAATCTAGTATCTCTTAACTTAAATGTCATTGGATATAAGATAACTCATATAACCCCTATATTGATCGGCGACAACTTATTATCATGGTCTCATCGATGCTTGAATCCATGCTACTCCGCAAGGCTAGTAAATTAGACCATCTTACATAGGTCCAAGGTTAAACAAATATCCCCGTATCGATCTGTATTGAGCTTCCCCACCGACCCCTTCTTCTCAAGCATATATCAATACCTCTAAGTTATCTATGATCCTTTTGGAATATGTCCTGATGGTAGAAACCCTTCTGTATTGAACTTGTCTCCTTAGACAATCCTCGTAGAAACCCCCGTATGTTCTACTCTATAAGTTCACTCCGTATTAAACTTGCCTCCTTTGATGATCTTAACAGAAACCTCCGTACTATCTACTCCACAAGTTCACTCTAAATCAAACTTGTCTCCTTAAACGTTCTTCCAGATGTTATGAACACTTTCTACTTGAAGAATTCGTTCTAACACACTCAATTCGTCGAATTATCAAAGTCTTTTCATCCTATTTATAGCCTTCAAATATCTCTGGTTCGTAACATGTCAACCCGAAGCCAACCCACGCTGTGCCTAGAGTCGTGCTTGCATAATTCCTATGTTGTCCCAAAGTCGCTTGAAGCTCTAACACCCTACCTGGTTCTACATGCAACCAGCCCAAAATGATACTACCACCAGACCGAAGCACGTACAGGGCCAAAAATCTTAATCGGGGCCCCTACCATCGAACATAGTTTCTTGCTCGACATGTCCACTGGAACGAAGCAGCTACCACGCCACTCCATAGCTTGACCTAAGTTGCTCCTGAATCGAAATCTTCGCATGTATTCCTATCACCGACCTGAAGCAATCATCACACAGCTCCATTCCCGGCCCGAAGTCCATTATCGAACACACCTAAGTCGGACAGAAGTTGACGCATCCCAACCCAAAGTTTACAACCGAACACCCCATGTCGAACATCACCTCTAAAACATTTTCTTGTAGCTTTCTAGCACTTCACCTTACGCACTATTCGATTGTTGCACTTACCACTTCGTTCTGTGGAAATGCATTGATACAAACCCAAACACTATAAAGCTAATCCAACAAAGTTCAATCCTATGTATACGAATCTCCCATCCTTTGTGTATCGAATCGGAGAGTACATCCTTCTTCCACACGAAGACCACCAACTATAGAATCGATTATAACCCTAATTCGCTTTGATGAGCATTTACATCCATTCGAACATACAAGTAACATTTTAACATGAAAACACAATGTATAACATACGACAACAACATTCAACCATTATTCGAACTTGTAAATATACATTTTATAATCTAACCTAACATTCATATAAACAATCATATATCAAAACTTTCTATTTAAATAATTTAAATTCATTTTTATGCCATCTTTACTTTCAAAACAACAAAAAAATGTATTTTTTTACTTTAAAAATGGATTCAAAACATGTCAAAACCAATAGATACACATAGTATGCCTAAAGATGATAAATCAATCACTAATCACCCAATAATCTATGAAAACACTCAAATCAGGGTAAATTTGAAATGAACAGCAATTATCTATTTTATAATCATATATCCACAATTAATTAAGTGAGAGAATAGAATCACTCATCTAGGATGTAGAATCGGCAAAAACCACCACAAGCATAGATTCACCAAGGGTAGATCTGAATTTGGGCGGTAGCTATATGCTACCCAAGGCACCAATTTTGAAATATAAAAAGTCTCATGTTAATATCTTGTCTAAGCCCTCTTTATTTAATTGATTTAAGCTAATTTTATTGAAATAATGATGAAATTTATATAGAAGAATATCAGTGGAGAGAAAGAAGGGTTACGAGATGTATTTATAGTGATTGGCGAGTGCTATGGAGGCTGCCCTAACACTAATCTCGAAATTAATTAGCAGACCTAATTACATGTTGGTTATTTATCTACTAATATGCTTAAAAGTTTCCCAAACTTAAAACAGACCTATCTCCTAAACCGTAAGTCTAAAAATATGTTATGATTAATCTACGAAATAGAAAACCATCATATATTTTATTTGAAAGTGGTTTGAGAACCTAATTTGGCTCCTATTAAAAGGTAATGGCCTTACAAGATTTTTTTAGACTCCAAACGCTCCAATAAAACCTAACGGGTGGAAAATATCAATAGTTAACATTTTCCAAAGTTATACCCTCGTACGATCCAATTTGATTTTTAAAATAATATTTTTACGATCTGCCGATACGTGAAATTGTGGATCGTTACCATCATATCCTAACAACTCGTCATTTTCAGTCCTCGAAGTTTGAACGTTGATTCGGGGGTTGAGCAAGAGGGTCAAAAAAGAAGGGGCTATTACAGTTATTGTTAGTTCTCTTATAGTTTTCTCCAAAGCTTGATTAAGCATTATTATCGTTATTGCTATTATTTTTGCACATATTTTTTATCAATTCCTTGAATGGTAAGCATCGGTTGTAACAACCCGTCCTTTGAGAAACTCGGAAATCAACATCGAATGACAATGTTAGACTCCCAAATACCACAAAAGGCAGTTTATCGGGAAAAGTTAAAACAAAACACTATACCAAGCATCGATAGAATCTCAAAATGGAATGATAACATATAATATACTGAATAAGTATTAACATAATAGTGTAAACAATATATAAGAGACTGCATTGGTGGAAGTAACTGGTAAATAAATATAAATATAGGAAGTCAGAATACATCAACCCTATACATATGGAGTCCTGAATAGAATATCTGATACAATTAGTCTCATATATAAATAACATATATATCATGTACTACAACAATATCAAGTATATATCCTAGGTGTCAACACCATGCCTTCAAAGCACTCCATCTGCACCACTCTGATAATGTATCCTAAAGCACTTGACTTCCAAACTACTCATTCGAGTTCTCGAGAGTTGTTATGACATAAACAGACAAAGACAAAATGCGGGTCGGACTTAAAGCCTAGTTTGAGGAAAACTATCTCAAAATATTGTACATCAAAACTATATACAAATAGATAGGAAACCACTAAAGCACAACCGGTCCTCTCCACAAACATGGCTTAGGAATCATCTAGACCGCACATAAACAAGTACAGTAAACCTATCTCAAAAATAAGGAACCATATCATAACCTGCTCTTCTTCTGTAATCAACGAGTCAACACAACTAATATAATGTGACTGATACATAATAGATATCACAATATGAGTCTTTTCCAAAATGCACTATAATACCATCAACCAACTAATATACTACATACAGGATAACGTTATGAGACAAATAGAGAATATCCATCATCGCCCCTCCTGAACGAGATATGTAATGACCCTAATTTTAACTTACATTATTCAAGAGATTTAATTAGATAAATTAAATAGAATTATGTAAAGATTAAAGTGGTTAAGAGATTGAGATTTGTATAATTATAAGGTAGTCGTGCCATAAGAATGAATGAACAAATGAAAATTTAAAATGATGTAGGTAAAGGTAATAAGATAAAGGCAAAATAGGAATACATTATATTCTTATACCCTAAACCCTTATTTCAATTTCATTTACAACATTCACAAACAAAACTAAACCTAGAGCTTGGCTAGCCACCATTAGAAGAAAACAAGGGGAAGCAAGAATTCAAGAAGGAAGCTTAATCAAATCAATTCAAGGGCAAATCTCAACCTTCTTAATAATCAAGCTAAGGTGAATAATAGATTACATCTCATTTTTATTGTTTTCGGTTTTTAGATAAGATCCAAAATTATTTTGCAAGTAAAATGTCATGTTTTGATTGTTTAAATGGATATATATATATATATATATGCTTATTGATGAATTATGTTGCTTCATATAGATTTTATGGTATGTTTTGGTTTGACAAAACGATTAAATGACATCCAAATGGCTTGCGTTTTTGACATAAGGTCATAATGTTATTTGAGAGATGGGTTTCAAGTTCCAAAATTTTCTAAGTTGTTGTGGATTTATTATGAATTTTCTAGTAAAGAAAATTGTTAAATTGAGTTTAAATTATTTTCGGCTATTATATGTTAGCTTTGGGTAAGAAATTTAAATATGTTAGAAAACATATTAATTTATGGGAATTTTTAAAGAATTTTCCTAAGTATTTTATTAAAGATATAAAATTATTTGAGGTATGGGACTTAAATGTTTTGTATGTTTATAAAAGGAGAAGGGGCAATTTGTTAAAATGTTTTAAATTGTAAATTACTGAATTTGACAGCACTTTAAGAAAAAGGTTTTGTAAAAGAATTGGCAATCAATTATATGTTGAAAAACAAGGCAAATTAGTTGGAAAGATATTACTTTAAAAGGTTGAAAAATCAGTTTTGTAAAGGATTATTGCTTCGCCACTTACAGCAGCCACCTTTCGATCCCATACATCCGCCTCTTACCAAGTCGAAACCAATACACATGGTATCAATGCCTTGGTACGTAGTGGATTGTAGAAAGGCGGAAGGTATAAAGTCGAAACGTGCCCTCGAAGGGGTAGAAGTAGTTCTTTTAAACTTGGAACTATTTTGGTTATAAATAAGACTTTCAAATGGGTTGCCGCCTTTTGTTTTTAAAACAAGCTTTCGAAGGGGGTCAAAACCCTTGATGTCGCATTCAACCCTTCGAACCAATGCTTTCTAAAGGGTGCTTTTGCCTTTAAACTAGGAAGCCGCTTCTCCATGCTTTCGAAAGGATTGGTTTTGAAACCATCCACTTTCTTTTACTTAGGAATAATGCTTTTGAAAGAGTTGTTTTCACCCTATTTCTTTTAACACCCTTAGATATATTGAAAGTTAAACCCAAAGGTTTCAAAAGAAATGGTTTAAAAGGTTCCGAAGTTATGTTCCACAAACTTCTACTTGGACCCAATGCTTTCGAAAGGTTTGTTTTAAGCAAGGATTTTTATTACTTTCGAAAGGTATATAATGTAGGTTTCGAAGAGGAGGTACCCTAATGTTTTCGAAAGGTTTACTTGAGTCTTTAAATGAATGGTTTTCAATGCTTTCGAAAGGCAAGTTTAAAGTGTTTTGAAAAGAGGATGTCTAAGGTTTTATAAAGGTTTTGAAGGGATACCTTCAATGATTTCGAAAGGTAAGTTTTGGCCTTTCGGCCTAGTGTTCAAGATATAGTGGTTAACTTATTTTGAAAGGAGTACTTTCAATGCATTCGAAAGGTATGGTTTAAAGTTTTTAAGCAAAGGTTTCGAATGGTTTACCTTGGCTTCATGGCCTAAGATCATTTAAGTTAAAGAGGGTTTTCAACTTACTTTAGAGAGATAGATAATCCCATTATATCTCATCAACGTTGTTTTGTATAAAGTACATATATCATGGCATAAGTAATTTGGGTAAAGCTAAGTCTAAGATTTCCTTGTTTTATAAAGATATGATTTCAGGGGTAAATCATTTACAAAGATTGTTTAGAGAGAAATGAGAATTAAATAGGGTAGTTAACTCTAAGTATATGATAGAAAATGAAATTTGAAAAGGGTAGATAACCATAAGTCTATGACTCAGAGATTAGAATACCGAATGGGACTGGTGTAGGGTCACAGATGAGACTAAAATAATGATTACATACAGAAAGGAATATACAGAGTGAAGATAGGTTATTGGTAAGCCCGCAAAACCATTAGGTTCAGTTGACCCTAGAAGAAGATAGTTAAAGGCAGACAACCAAGTAGTGTGTCTAACAGATGTTAGATAATTGATTATGTCTGCTAGGCTCGAGTCAGCCAATGGTTAATAGTTAGCCAAGTAAAACTATAATGTGGACAAATAGTCCATTGATTTCCTGATCTTTATGCATATAAATGTAATTGCTTTAATTGCTATAATCAGTTTGATTGCAGGTTTTAAATTGCGAAAGGTATGCTTTTAAAAGGATATTAGTGAGGGGAAACTCGTTCCGCTATGCTGCGTGGTCTCATTTAATATCAGTAAACCAGGCAGTAATATTATTATTCACGGCAAGTTTTATGTCTGACTCGAAGTTTATGTTCTCCCCTTAAACTCTCGGGTGCTCAAAATTTAATTTGAGTAGATTGGGAGTTAAGGTTTTTCAGGTTTAGTAGGTTGGACGAATAAGCTTCCGAAGATGTGCAAGAGGAAAAGCTACTATACATGAGCTATTTAGTTTTATTTCCGCTGTGATGTATTAAGACTGATATGTCTATTTAGTACTCTGATCATCCAAGAAGGCATCTTCATATGTCACTCTTGGCGTAATTTGTAATAATTATATTTGATCAAAACTGGGAATCATTTGAGATTATGTATCTGAATATGAAATATTGATTTGGAATGTAATCAGAAAAGCCATTTTTAAATCTGTGTTGATTTTATTTCATATTCACGTGCTTCTAATATTATTGATATCATTAACATTACCGTATTTTGTCACCGGAAGTTAATACTATAGATGAATGCAGCATCTGTAGCGCTTAGCTTCCGGCCTCAAGATAGGGTGTGTTACAAAATATCAATGGAGAAACTACATCTTATGTGGCCTTTGGATTTATATATTCTTTCTTACCCTTTAAGAGTCCACTAATGGATTTGAGCATCCTCGTACGATCTCTTTGCTGCACAGATGCCCCCGCATAGACCTAGACCACTCTCCTGGCAATAATGAAAACCCTACCCCTCCAATGCTCCCTAGCATCTTTGTCTACGCTATCGCTATTGGACACAAGTAACCCTTAACCACTGCTCCGAACCCTCTTGAGTTCTTGGCCCGAAGCCATAAAACAAATATATAAATGGATGTGTACTACTGATCGCATTATGACTCGAATCTAGTCACCTACTCCATGACCCCCTCGTTGTGCACTAGGTTCGACCCTAATGGATCACTCAAGCACAATAGAGCTTCAAACCATGGAATCTATGCTAACTGTCTATCTACATGTCTACACGATCTCGTACCAATCATTGTCGTCACGTGTCCGCAAATCTGCCTGAGTTTGGAACCGAATCCTTATCGTCTTGTGCTCCTTCCAACCTAACACGCTCATCATACGTGGTCGTGAAATCGATCACCATCTTGATTTTGTATCTGATTGGCTCTTAATCGCTACCTCGATCCCTACAATCCCTGTGCAAGAATAGTCCATGCCCCTTATCCCTTGCCTCAATCGCTTCCTCGATCGCGTGCACGGATGCCTTATTAATCATTACCGATCACCTATACACTACTTATTTCTGCATCTAAATCTCATGCTCTACCTTACATTCCAATTTCTCGAGTAGCCCAAAGCTTTCCCAAAGTCATGCCAAAGCCTCACACCGAACTACGCCCGAACCTAAAGGAAAACCCTCTCTCTTTTGCTCCCTACCTAGGCTTATTGTTGAGGCATGCACCCTTACTGATGCATGCAGTCTACTAGTATCGGTCATGAGCTATACCAGGCAATAAGCTTGGGTAGCGAGCATTCAAGCTCCACCGTCCGCCGTTTCACGTATCGTTTCCTCCGTTATTTCACCCAATAAGTCGCCTAGCTTTTCAAGCCTACGTTCACCACATTGGTCCTCCTCCGAAGTCCATCGGTTGATATTTGAAAGCGATTATTATGTATTCAAAAATCGATTTTGATACGAATCCCACTATCTTACGCTTAGAGTCACGCGGAGCAATTCTTTCAACTCGGTCTCCTCTAACACGTCAAAATGAACTCAACCGACCTTCTTGCCTCATGTGATGCCTAACATGTGCCAATACATCCACTTATGCGCATTTATACACACACGCACGTACACAAAAACACTCAACTCACAAATCATGTTTCAGGCTTCACCGAAGCAACTACTCGGGCTGGTATACTTTTATGCAACTTATGGCTTATGATAATCGCTAAGGCCACATGAGATTACTCGTAACGTACTTACACACACAGATATATATATATATATATATATATATATATATATACATACATACATACACACACACATACATACATATTTTGAAAATGGATTCTTTATTATTGATGTACAGGAACCAAATAGAAAATTCGTCTTCTTAACAAATCTTATCAGTGTAGTAAGAAAAAAGAGCATGACATCCTTATAATACAATTTATGTACATTAAAAATCAAATACAACAATAATTGAAACAAAAAACAAGGCTGATACAACTTCGACCCAATATATGAACACTCCCTCTTCCAAATGCTACCCGCCCAGCCTATAAACATAAAATCAAAAACCTAAATTATCGGCACCATCATCATCCAAGGTCATTCAATACCCCAATTTCTTAGAAAATCTTACTCTTCGGTCGTTGTTCTGTTATGGTGTCAATTGAGCCGGAAACGAACATCAATCTCCATAAGTTTGAATCTCTGCATCACAGAGCATAATTTCTTCTCAAATATTCGTTGATTCCTTACTAACCAAAGGTGGTGTATCAGTGTCGCAGTTGCGGTGAAGGTCAAGTCCTAAAATATGGATGATGTTGAGCATTGATTTTCAAGACGTGAAACTCGCTGCTGCAACGTACAATCGGAGTCCGAAGGGAGATCGAACTTAACCATCATGGAATCCCACAAATAAGTACTGTAAATGCATGTAGAGAATAGATGGTCATGATTTTCATTCTGGTTATAAGCCGTGTAATGCAAATTTTGGAGCAGTTGATTTATGCTAGATTAGTCTGAAACCTTTATTTATCTCTGTGTGTTGTCTAATTTCATCCCAAACCTTTGAAAAAACAAATTTGTTGCATTGTAATATCTACCAGTGGTCTTGTGGTTGGTCCGTAGATATATTAATTTGATCAATTATTGAAGCCACTTCTCTGGTTTCTACTATAAGTTGTGGCTATAACTTGTTATCCCTTATTAGTTGCTTGACTGTATAATGAGCACTGTTACACATGTGCACTCTACTCCACCCAATTAAATCAACCAGTGATTTGCAGTTGATTAAAGGATCAAACCACAAAGAGGTGTTCTCCCCCATTAACAACCACTATGTTCATGATTTTACATGATATATCTCGCTGTCGTAAAATTGATTTCATAGTATTTGAGTTGTTGTTGTTGATAGGAATTATCCAAAAATTAGCTTTTGTAACATACTTAGCCTCCATCCACCTGGTCCATAAACATTCCTTTGTAAGAAGATTCCAAAGTAGTTTAATCCTTGTTGTAGTGTTTAAGTTGGAAAATTTGTGTAATCCAATACCACCATCCAATTCGGGTCTACACAGAGTATCCCATGATATTTTGTGTATTTTCCCATTCTAAAAAAATTCTGCACACATCTGATCCACCTTTTTAAGCACTGACAACGGTAAATGATAAATGAGCAACCAATACATCACATCTAAGGTAATTGTACTACGAATTAATTTTGCTCTTTCCGCTGTTGTTAATAATTGATTGTCCCATCCTTCTAATTTACAACTTATCTTGCTTATTAGGGGTAAACAGTGAGCAGCATGAATATAATCAGAAGTAAGGGGAACTCCGAGATATTTAACAGGTAATGTATGCTCGGTAATGTGTAGAATATTAGACATTTCCATTTTCTGAACTGCTCCTTTACTAAAGAAAAGTTGTGACTTTGTTTGATTAATCTTTAAACCCACGGTGTCCGCTTGAGTAGTAAAGATTTTATTCATATAGATGGCATTATCTATTGTGGCTGAGAGAAATATCATAACATAATATAATAAATGTGTTATACTAGGCTTTATAGTAGACATAGATTTTAATTGACCATCTAATTCACCTTCTTTCATTAAAATCGAAAAAGAATTCATAGCTACGCACGATAGGCGATTGCAGATCAACTAGTCGTTGTCCCTTATTAGAAGTTATAAATCCTTCAGGTCTTCTATTAACTATGACTTAAAAAGTTGGTGTGGCAATGCATTCTTAAATTAGCTTAATAAGCGAGGAAGGAAACCCAATTAGATATAACATGTGGCACATGAATTCAGGATTCAATGTATCATAAGCCTTTTGTAGATCAATTTTGATGCACATTTTGCCTATACCTTTTTTAGCGATGTCCCTCACTTGCTCATGTGCTAGTAGAACATTTTTACCAATGTTCCTACCCGGAATGAAAGAAGATTGATTTTCTGCAATGAGAAAAGGCAGAAAATCTTTAATTCTATGACATAGTTTCTTTGCAACAATTATATATAATACATTAGCACATGCAATAGGCTTGTAAACAGAAATCGTTTGGGGCTTATCCTTTTTTAGGATTAGAGTGATAAATTTGTGATTTAATCCCTTCGATAATTTCTTTGTAATAATTTATAAAATTTTGTGGAAATACCATCCGGCCCGAACTCATGGCATCTTCGATGGAAAACAGGGCTGTTTAAGTTCATCAATGGAGATGGGTGAATTTAAATATTCCTCACCTGTGTTATTTATTTGCATTCTAGTATGAATATGTGGAAAAAATAAATTCACTTCACCATTGAATAAGGACTGGTAAAAAGAAGTATCTTCCTCCTTAATTGCAGTGTCGTCATAGACATAATTTCCTTTTGCATCAAGCAAAGCTTGAATTTTTTTCCTATATCGTTGCATTGACATTTTTGCATAGAATATTTTTGAACTGTATCACCTTGTTGCAGCCATGATACTTTACTTTGTAGTTTAAGGAAATGTTGTTGCTTTGGTAATTGGTCAATCAGCTCCAAACTTTTATAATACATACTCTCAAATAAAGCATCATTTTCTGGATTTTGATCGCTCTGATAAAAAACTATATATAATTCTTCCTGTAGTTTAAAAATAGAGTCTTCTTTAGCTCTTAACCGATTCCATGCCTTTAGTGTATGCTTTATTGCCTGAAGTTTGTATGTAAATTTATGACTTGATGTCCCCCACGTTTCAGTGGCATATCCCATTGTGATACATTGATTGTATCCTTGTATATAGCACCAATTATTAACATATCTGAAAGGCACTCCTTTTTGCATATGCTTTTGGTTACCGAATCTGATTAGAATAAGGGTGTGATTGCTAATCGCCGATGGAAGTGCGATGGTGATGAATTACGGGAACAAGGGCATGAGATCATAGCTAACAAGCACCTTGTCTATGTTTGTTGCAATTCCTAGTTGTCGCCATGCAAATTTGCACCCTTGCATATAAGATTCGACCAAACCACATTTAAAAAAGAAATTTTTAAAAGTATTTAAATAGGTAAAAGGGATAGGCAATCCTCCATTTTTATCGTTCGGTTTAAGAGCATTATTAAAATCCCCTATGACAATCCAAAACTTTAACCGCTCCGTAAAAGAATTACTTGCGTAGAAAAAAGTACAATTGCATTGTAGGCCTCCTTTGTTAGAGATAATAACAGTAAAATATTGCTGAGATTTTGCCATAACTTTATAAGTCCAAACTGTTGTGTCAAACAAAACCAAAATTCTTCCTTTGCTACCAGTGTCGTTATTACGAAGCATACTCCATTGCGAAAATCTAGGTTTCAAGTTGTCAATAGATTCGATACTTAATTTGTTCTCAACTAAGCTTAGCATAGTAAGCTTGTGAGAATGAAGAAGTGTGAATACTTGACTGATTTTGTCGTCAGTATTCATACATCTTATATTCCAGATCATGGCATTCATTTACCCACTGCAGTGCTCCTTGTAGTTCTTTTAGGAGGAGCAACAGTAGAGTTCTTTAGTTTTAATATTGCCTCACGCTTCTTCTTGTAGTTGGGGTTTGTTGAAAGCATAGGGGAGACAGTGGTTTCACATTTAGTTTTATTACCAACTTCCTGAATTTTATTTGCAATATGACTTATGAATTGCTCTTTTTCATTAATACCCACTGAGTTGTTGTCACTGCAATCAGTACTGGTTTCTACTTCATCAATTATAACTTGTGCCTATGTATTCGCTGTTTGTGTTTCAGAAATGGTTACATTTACACGTGTTGCAGGCCCTTCAGGTCGAGAGGTCTCTGTTATTTCCTACAACGCATCAAAAGCATTCTGATCTGACCCAAGTCTTTGATCAGCGATAACAGTCCGATGATGACTCGAAGCCTTGCCCTTGCTCTTCTGTAGAGGAGCAGTAGTACATTCAGTAGATACTATATTATATTGTACTTCATTTTGCAATTCCTGCCGTATAATAGGATCTGTAGCAAACATGTTAGTTGAAACAGAATGTGTATGTGAACTTTCTTGAGTGCACTGCTGTTTTGGTTGCCAAATATTTCTCACTACAGTAGAACAATTAGCATCATTATGTCCTTAGACATTACAAGTTGAACATGGTTTTAGTCGCTGTTTGTACTCAATTTGAATAGTGTCAACATTACCATTATATAATTCCATGTCAATTTCAGTGGGATAGTTGAAATGTACATCAACTTCTATTAAGACTCGCATACAGTTCAATCTAGTTTCAAGTGCAATGGTGGTATCCATGGACCTGATTTAATAAGTTTAGCACGGTTTGAAGAGTTGTAGAACTTAATCAAGATGAATCCATTCTTTTTGTGATACAGTTCATACGTACCATAAAGCTGCCAAGTTTTGTCAATAAATCCTTTGAAATTGTTATACATAGGCCTTCTCCTTAAAATAAAAACAACAAATGTATTATTCCATTTATCTGCAGAACTGTCGAACATGGACTTAGGCAATTGGCCCCTTAATCTATCTCCTTTTTGTAGTGGCGAATAATACGTGAGGTCTGTAATTTCTTCCTCCTTCTCAACTGCGAAGTCCTTTGCCATTTCATCCCATGACTTTGACCAATAATATTATTAATATTATATATATATATATATATAGACACACACATTATGTAACAACCCACCCAAAAACGGACCTAATCTCAACCCAATAAAATCTCATCGAATCTTAGGCCCATCTCAAGGCGAGCTGTTAAGTTGATAAAATTGAAATAATACACAGTACACAGAGCTATCTATCTATACATTTAGAGTCTCACGGTGGAATGGATAAAATATAATATCACAAGCAAGTACCCTTTCCATAAAAAAAACTCATTTTAGAAACAATATAGGTTATGACCAAATCTCACAATATGTCTACATAAAACCTCCGTGGTACAATATTTCAAATTAACATAATTGTCTGAACTAGGTACATTAAAAATATTTAAAAATCATAAATATATAGATAACTTTTGCAAGTCATCACCTCCACCTTTATCTCCTAAATCAACATTGTCTCCTCTAACCTGTGTGTTGCAATGAGGAGAGGGTCAGAACAACAAATGTTTGGTGAAATGAAAATCTCAAGCTTTACCATAATTGTATTTGAACGGTATCTTTAGATGAGAAATATGTCTTACGTATTTAAAATATACCATACTAATAACTTTAACTGTAATTCCAAAGGTCTTCCCATTCCAATTCCAAAATTTATGCAGTTACCAATTACGGTGCAAGAGAAAGCATCCAAATCACTTTATACCCTTTATTGAGAATTAGGTAGACTCCAACCATTTAATACCAATAAAACAGGCAGGTCCACGTCATTTAATATCTAACCCATTTCCAACCTATTTCCAAATTCTAACGCAACTATCATTAACGATGTAAGAGAGAGCCTCCAAACCACTTGACCATTTAATACATATAAAAATAGGTAGGTCATTGTCATTTAATATCTAACCTAAGGCAGGTTCCTAGGTGGTTCTCACTAACTGACACACCATAAGTAATCTCATTAGGCCACTGAAAAATTCTCCTAAAGAAAAGAGACGAATTTTACAATAGTCACTTAATACCTCTAAATCCAGCGGACTCCTCTAAAGATTCCACCTACCGTATTATTAGAGCGATTATGACCCATACCCAAACCGTGATATCTATGATTAGTTCGACTATTCGTAGAACTGGTAGCCAGATTAAGTTGGCGTATTTACCTTACATAATTAGGACAAACTTCGCATCCACTGAGGCTTTTTATTATAAGCAATGTCCCACATCAGTCTCCAAAATTACACTGCTGGTAGCCAGATTTAACTGGGCAAACTTCTATGTAATTTTAGACTGATCTCACATCCCTATAACTTAGTCATACTTCAAATATAACAATTGCATACACACACTATCCTACACAATTAATAATTAAGGCCATATAAGATAAACCCTTATTACGCCTTTATTTATGGATTAATTCCCATAATTATCATTAACTACCTGTTGACCCAAAAAAATGGACACACACCCTGGTTTGAGTTTGAAAGCATCAGCCCTGTTCTGACAGAGCAATGTCATGGATAAAAAATATCAAGAAAGAGCAGTAAAAGAAACTAGATAGAGAATTTTTGTAGTGGTTCGGCTGTTAATGAAGCCTACATCCACTTTATAGTTTTATTATAGACTGATTTTTGTTACAAGAGATGTATGATTACAAGGCTTTGTTTGTTTCCTAGCTAAATTGAATCTCCAGAGTTTGAATCCACTGGAGAATCACAGTGTATTCCTTTGGAGATTGTTATGGGGGAGACGGAGAGTGAAGAATAATTCCAGCAGAGCTTCAGCAAACAGTCCAGAGAAGATCCCCTTTATGTTGCAGGTAGGATAGTATTTATAAAGATCGGAGAGCTTTTGGGCTAGGTCTGTTTATCAACTAATTGCAGATAGGTAAGGAACGACCCTGGGGGGTTTAGCTCGTGACCTGATCCAAAACCATGGGTCGCTAGCGACCCATAGACTTGGCTCGCAGGCGAGCTAGTTACTTGACTCCTTTTTCCTTTGCTTCCTCAGTTAACTCATTGGAGTTTCAAGGAGAAGCATGGGTCGCTAGCGATCCATAGAGTATGGGTCGCTGGCAATCCAAGCACTTAGGATTTTTTCTAGAGTTTGGAGTTTGGGATGTTTCCATGGTCTTGTGTTGTCGTTGTTTGCGTGGTATCATTGCACGTTGTCCATTTTGATGATAATTTACTAGCATTTTGCACTCAGCTGCTGATTGGGTTGAGAGAATGCTGGTCCCTTAGTTTAGTCGATCCTAATCGTTGCCTTAGTAGTATAGCTCGGCTCTCATAAACTCCTTGCCTTTGCCTTTCTGGTTAAGTTCTAAACCATTCTGATAACACGAGATTGTTCTGCCTCCTATTGGATCCTGCTGGGTTAAAAACCCGGATAACATTTGCCCCCTAGAGTATGCCTTCGTTGAAAACAATGCGTGCTCTGGAAGTAACTTCTTTTGAGTTTTCATTTTATGAATTCTAGCTTATCCTGTCGATGTTACCATGCACATTAAGCTTTGACTGTCGAATTTTCGATGTGAATTATCAGAGTCCACCTCAAGATGTTGTTCTCAAGTGACCGACTTTGATCAGCCACTCGTTTATTGATTTCAATCTGAAATTTAGTTCCTAGTATTGATGATGCAATCTTCGCTCCGTAGTTTACGCAAGGGTTTAGGTCGATAAGTGGGTGCACGATGGAGATTTGGAATTGTAATATATAGTTTTTATCCGATCGGCGGTAAAACTATGTTTTGTCTCGAAAGATTGTACATCGTTCTGGATCGAAGCCATGCTCTTGATCTTTAACTTCTTCCGTTCAAGAATTTGGTTAAGATCTCGTCGATGCTTTTGAATTCCAATGCAACAATTTATTCCAAAATCGGATATAGTGGATGATTCAATCGTATGCTCTTCTTATTTCTGTATTCTAGTGATCCTGAAAAGAAAAGCTTCTGGCGTCGCTTCGGACAGCAGCTCCGTTATCGATCGTTTATCGCTAACGGGTAAGTGTGGAAGAGATAATTTCAAAGGACGATATGGATTGTTTTTCAAATGTAAACAAGCTATCTACACTAGATTATTGTTCGTAGTATTCAAGATACTGGACTCTTCTCATGTAGATAACACACTGCATTTGCCCCGGTCAATGCTCAGAACCCAATTGGTCAACAAACGTCAACTTCCCTTGGATTCCGGGCGTTAATTATACGTAGATATTATTTAAAGTAAAACATACCTGACAGGGTTGAATGCCAAGTTTTGTTGTTGAAAATGACTTTTCGTTCTTCCAATCTTTAGTCTGGCGGAGGGACTTCCACTCCTCTAGAAGCTGGGTCCTTCGAAACTTAGGCTTCGCTTATTATTCCTATCATATTGGGATGATTGATTACTATTAAATTACAAGGAATAGTTGCTCTTGTAGAATTGTAGTTGGAGTTCAATCAGGCATAGTTTCAGCCTTTGGAAACTAGCGCATGAGTGGTCCGAGTGCGATTGTCCTTCCTTTGCGTTTTTCAAAATTCAATGCACACCGTCCTCTGTCTCCGGGGACTATTGGCTTAATTTCTCGATTCCGAGCATTGCTTTTTCTCGCTGTTGCACTTCTTGTGCTCATTGCAGCATACTCGCTTACTGTAATTCCATACATGTGAGTAATACTTCTGTGGTCATTTCAGCATATTCTATTTCATAGCTTTGTTTAGAACCATGAAGTAACTTGGTCTAGCCAGTTCTGTAGCTAATCCCTATATATGCTCAATTGAGTTCATTTCAACAAAGTGTTGGTGTAAATGCATAAGTCCGTAGGGCCGATTACGTTGACTACCGAACCAACATGTTTTGGGAGACTAGGTTTCCTAAGCAATACATTCGATTGCCCCAGTTTAATTGACATGATATCTCCTATCTTCGGGAATCAGTGACTTTGTTGCTTGATACCAAGATCTGAGTTTTGTAATGATGTTGGTATGTATTAGAAAGATGTGTTTCCAGCATCTTTTTCTGAAGTATATTCTTCTGTGCTCGACATTAAGATACTAATCATATGTTGGTTTCTATCTTCAGAAATTCATACATGGATGATTCAACTCTGTGGATTTCTCCTTAATGTTGTGAATCTTCAGACAGCATGAGATGCCAAAAGGTAGGAATGAAGATTCAATCAAACTCTTTCTTCTGTTCCTGGCGTTATCAAACTTCGGGTAATGGCATATTCCTACCAGTTGGGACCAAATGATCTAGTCAGACTGTAAGTAAGTCATCGATCCTTCTCATCATTGCTAGACTATGAGCGATTGTTGATTTCTGAAAATTAAACCTTCATTTCCTTTATTGGCGATTTTGTTACCAGAATGCTCTGTTTTGTGATACAGAACCGTTATCTAACCAACCTCGCGGTATTCGTGTTTGGACTTTTGAAACATTTCTTTCGATTAAGTATATGTGCTTTATCCCTTCTTGAGGGACTAGCTATTTTGAATGCCTATATTTAGGCGATTGTGAGAGATGGAAATCTGTAGGGTGAATTGCTCAATTGCCCCCAGTCTGGCACTCAATCTCATTCTAGAATTGAGGAAGTTGGGGGATTTTATCTCCGACCTTCCATGATTGCTCCCGCTTGTCCTTGGCCATGCATGATCTTCTTGGTTGCTGATGTTGTCAAGGGTTTTCGTTCATATGTCAACTCATGTCTTTGAGAATTGATAACCAAGCTGCTTAGTTCCAAGAAACATTTCCTCGAGGCTGCCTATCTTTCGGTTGTGTCTAAATTTTTTCTAACCTGAATTTAGGAAATTCGGTTGCGCACCAGCTTTCATCTCTAGAAATTAGTACACGGGAAATTCAATCCAGGGATTTACTTTTAACGTTGCTCTATTCCTATGCAGCGGCTGATTCATGTGGTGAAAGGTCGAACCATCCGGCTGATCTATGAAAGGATATGTCTTCTGATCGTTGCCTTTTATTGAGCAATAGTAGTTTTCTGAAGAGAAGGTAGAAACTCAGTTAAGTACCAACTTCTATCTTCGGAAGCTAGTGCATCGATGGTTCACTATGATGAGTGTTTCTCATCAGCCCTATAGATTAAAGTTTTCCTGGCGTTGTTGGGGCAATACCAGTACTTAGTGAGTAGAATGTTTCCCAGAGTTGCCGGGCAACACCAATACTTATGAAATAGAAAGGTTTCCAACGTTGCCGAGGCAACACCGGTACTTAGGAAATGAAAAATTTTCCCGGCATTGCTAGTGCAACACCAATACTTGAAAGATAAAAGAAGGCCTTGGCGTTGCCGAGGCAACACCGACAGTCAGGAGTTTGGGATCGATTTTCCCCGTTGATTCGGTGGTACTTTTAGTCCAGTTAGGCATTAGTTTCGGTCTTCGAAAACTAGCACTTTGATAATTGGATTGTAGTCTTAGTGATGCCTATCTTCGGGTAGTGTTAAAGTCATGTTAGTGAGGATTGTATCATTCATCCAAACCTGTAGAGTTGAGTAGATTACTTTTAACCCAATGCAGCTATTCTCTCAACGTTGCTTAACTTTGAGATACGCCATGCTCTCGAAGGATAAGAGTCCCAGGTGTTTCCGTTGCCTAGCTTTGTTTATAACCGTCAAGTGTTACCCTTGGAGATGCAAGGCTGTAGCTTAACCAATTCCATAGTTATTCTTATTCATGAAAAATCGAACTTCCTACCACTGGTTCTTGTTATGACCTGAGGACTATCTGTGGAATCCTTCATTTCTAGGTGTCAAATTCCAGGTTCTTATAGTAAATTTGAAATTGTGGAGCAAGTCATCACATTGCCCCCGATACAATCGCGTTCATTCCTATACTGATCATGGATTGGTAGAGTTCGATAAGGTTTATCTTGAATCTGCGACACCTGACCTTGCTTGTTTCAGGCCATATGCATTATGTTGGACTAATAGCATTGTTGTAGATATCAACCTTATTCGTCGGTTCTAATCTTCGGGAATCAATGGTTTAGCTGCTCGATTTTGAGCGTTCTCTCTTCGGATAACAGCTGGTTTTTTACAAGTTAGGGTTTGACACCGTATTCGAGCACTTGATTCTATCTTTGGAAGCCGCTGGGTCAATGACTTGATTCTGAAAACATCTTCCATCATTACCTAACTCTGGTCGATGGTAAATCCCTCCTTTCTTTGCTTATTTCTGAGCGTTGGTGAAATTTAAGGAGTTCGATTTTCTTGTCGATATGATAGTATGTAGTTCTTAATGCTGCTAAGGCAATATCGATGTATAGCAGGCAGGAGCTGTTTCCTTTCTAATTCCGCATTCATCCAGCCTACTATACTGCTTAATTTTGTTGCGATTGCCGAAATTCTCTGTTTGGCATATCAAAACCTTAGAGTAATTTTTGGTCCCAACCTAGTGTTAGTGTCTTATGTGTCGCCGGTCCATGGGGTTGATTACCCTGAACACTTGATGCGAGTCCTAATGTTCTTGGCGACTCTCTGGATACCCCCAGTCATAGTTGTGTCGCAGCTCCTATCTTTGGGAGCTCATGATTTGAATGTCTTAACTTTAGACATTTTGGTTAAAGATCGGAATTGTTTGTTGAAATCTTGGTTTGGGGACTTTGTGGCATTGCCGAAGCAATGTCGGTCCTTTCGAGTGGTAGGGAACGGTCCCTGTTAATTCTGAAATAAACCATTTTCCAGGTATTGTCAAGACAACACCGATACTTAGAGAATTCTGATGGTCCGATGATGATGCCGGAGCGACATTAGGCAGTGTTTTCGCAGCTTATGAGATGCTGGTTTATGAGAGTGCACGACTTATGAGGCGAGCTGCTTCTGGTAGTGCGCGACTTATGGGTGGCGCGGCTTATGAGAGTGCGCGAGTCGTGGGATTCAAAGCTTTTTGGGGTGCACGGCTTACGAAATGCGCAGCTTATGGGATCGATACGACCCTTTGATATGAAACGGTTTGGAACTTCTCGACTTTGCTAATCTTTGGGTAAAGTGAGGAGTTCATGCTTAAAAAGCGTGGTTCCATGGCTTAAGAAGTGATGCGCAAGGGATTGGGCCTTACCGATGTTGCCGGAGCAACACCTGTTCTCCGAAGGCTAGGATCGAGATTTTATGTTGATGTGCCAGCTACCTCTATGCCCGGACTTGCTGTTATTTGCTCCGAATTCGCTTCGATGCCTCGGGCACTTACGATGAATTCCACAAATTTCCCAAAGGCCACTCTGAAGTGACATTTGAGTGGGTTGAGATTCATTCCGTATTTTCGGAGTATCTCGAACATTTCAGCAAGGTTGTCTAGATGATTAGCAGCTACTCGAGATTTGACAAACATGTCGTCCATATAAACTTCCATAGCCTTTCCAATCTGGCGTTTGAACATAGTATTCGCTAGCCTTTGGTACGTTGCCCCTGCATTTTTTAAGCTGAGTGGCATTACCCTATAGCAGTGCAATCCCAAATCTGTGATGAAACTGGTGCTCTCTTAGTCAGGCTCATGCATCAGGATCTGGTTGTAGCCCGAGTACATGTTCGTAAACGGCAGCAGTCCATGTCCCGCCGTTCCATCCACAAGCTGGTCAATTCTAGGGAATGGGAAGTTATCCTTTGGACAAGCTTTGTTTAGGTCCGAGAAATCAATACAAGTTCGCCACTTTCCATTAGACTTCTTGACTAGGACTGGATTTGATACCCATTCAGGGTAAGTTGCATCTCAGATGAAGCCATTAGCAATCAATTCATCTACTTCCTCTCTCAGTGCTTTGGACCATTCAGGTCCAAGCTGTGCCTTTTTTGCTTCACTGTGTAAATTTGGGGTCAATATTAAGTGCATGGCAGGAAATTTCGGGTGATACCCCACACATATCGAAGTGCATCCAAGCAAATATGTCCAAATTGGCGTGGAGGAATTTGGTTAGTTCCAACCGCACTTTGTTCCCAAGGTGCGACCCAATCTTCAGGACCCGTGTTGGCTCATCCATACAGACTGGGACAGACACCGTCAATTCTGCCGGTGCTGGCCGATCCTCCCCTGAGCTTTTCTTCCTAGGGTCCAAAACCTTGTCGAATCGGCTATGGTCCCTAAGCTAGGGGTGGCTCTGTAGTTGCTATTTGGAGGGTTCATGGATGTGAAGGGTTTTCCCCACATCCTTTCCTTTCCTCTTGACTCACGCAATTCTACGATGTAGCATTCCCGGGCAATGCTTTAGTCTCCTTTCACAATTCCGACTCCATGCTCGGTAGGGAACTTCATTGTAAGGCACCATTGGGCCAATGCTATTCTAAAGTTGGCTAATGCGTGTCATCCTATTAATGCATTGTATACTGACATTTCATCCACGATCAAAAAAGTCTGAATGAGGGTGACCCTTCGCTCACCCTCTCCAAGCTCCACAGGTAGGTCAATTTTTCAAAAAATTCTGAATGAGGCTGACCCTTCGCTCACCCTCTCCAAGCGCCACAGGTAGGTCAATTGTTCCCACCAGTTGTTTGGGTTCACCGGTAAACCCCTGAATCTTTGTTAGGCACACAGATACGATTTTCATGCCACTCTTCATTTGATCGAAAGTACATTTAAAAAGTATGTTAACTGAACTGCCACTATCAACCAGCACTTGTCGGACTACGGCGGGCCCGATTCCTACTGTCACCACTATTATCCCGCCTTTTGGCAAGGCCGTGACACCAAAATATTAACTGGAAAACAAAGACAGTTCGTCCCGAAGATCGGTTATATACAGGCCTGCTATGGAAACTGGTAAATTTTGCCCTGGTCCGGATGGAGCTACAATTGATATGGCACGACAAGCAAAGCTATGAAAGTCAACATTCCAAATTTCAGGTCAACTGGAGTTCGCATGCCCAAGATATGGATCGATCAAAATCAAGAAATCCAACCACGTTCGTATCCATACAGTTCCGTCTCCATCCCTTCAAAATACCTCCTTCGTATCCATCAAGCGGTCATCAGTTTGTATCCATCACGCCTACATTACTTCGTATCCACCTCGCTTCCTCGTTTCGTATCCATCACATGTACTTCGTTTCGTACCCATCAACTAAAGCCGCTTCGTGTCGACTCCATCTACATAGTTCATACCGATCAACCAACAATCGATAGGAATGAGCCATCAAATGGTCGATACGAGGTAATGTCTCCTATCGATACGGAATGAGGTTGAGGGCAACGATACGAATGGGATAACTTGGAATGATATGACAAAGATTGCCTCAGATCGATATAAAGAACAAGGGAATGCATCGATACGAACTACATGAATTCGTATCGATACGGAGCAGTTACAAACTGTCGATATGAACAAGATACGTTCAAGAGGAAGACTCGGTCACTCGGCATGAAAAGAGTATCGATCCTGGAAGATAGCGCCATGTCATTGACCATCACATGCCAAAGAGCGATACGAACCAGATCGACACGAATGGAAGCGATACGAGTTCGACAGCCCATTGAAAGTTCAAACTTGCATCGATCATAACTCAAAATCTACAAGTCCAAATGCCACCAAACTTTCACAGGAGCTTGCCTACAATGTCAAGAATGTATCAGATCAATTTCAACCAAAATGGATCAATTCTTGATCGATACAAATTCCATTCGTATCGCTCTGATATCGAGTCGAAATCACCTGAACTTGATCCCGTGGGCCTACCCATGTGAGAGAAGAACTTCTCCGAGATATGGGCAAGATATTTGCTTCCTACGCCTATAAATAGTGACCTTGGACCTACAGAAAATGGAATTTTGGCTTCTCTACACTGATACTCTACCGAAATCATTATCAAACTTTAGTTGTACTGTTGTAATCTCTTGTAAACAGCGAGTGAAATTCAATAAACATCAGTTATTTCATAGTGGACGTTGGCAATACGCCGAACCACTCTAAATCCATGTGTTTCTGTGCATTCTCTTATATGTTGATTGGTGTGTTTGTTAGATCTTCCTCATTTTACATTTACTTTCTTAATTTTATCTCTTCAAACACATCCAAAGAATGTTGTGCCTAATTTTGGTACAAACACTTTGGTGCTTTCACTGAGAAAACCCAGCTTTTCTCTGGCTCGTTGGATCTACTGCCGATATTGGATTGCAAGAATCTAAGGAGAAGATGTAGATCTCAAGCCTAGAAGTTCTTCCATCCTATTCAGATTTGCACCAAGTCTAGAAAAGAACTTCACTATTCACCATGGTCACTACCAGAACTACCTCAACCGCTGCAGATCCAGAAGGATGGGATAGGCAGAACCCCACACAACTTCCCTCTGCAGACTAGAATGTTGCCGGACCTTCGAATCCACAAGGCCCTATCACCAGGGACAAATTCCAACTACTGATGCGAGAGCTGACTAAAAGCCGCCAGCAGCTTACTTAGCAGCTCCGTGAAAATGCGGAGTTAACCAATCGGCTGAACCATGAAAGATGAAGGAGATCCATAAGGGATTAGGCTTCCTACTCATCCATTGAGAGTTCGACTTCTTCTGATTACAATCACAGATCCACGCGCCCACGGCTAGATGGAAGCTATACACAGGCTATTGGACATCAGCGCACTTTGACTATTGGACAACTGAGAGTTGGTCCATTAACCAGCCACCGACCGGACCCTCTTCCCAAGGAGGGACGGTCCCTTATCACGCTACCAATAACCGTGCCTCTGCCGCTGCCACCGAGTTAGAAGCTGACACTCGAAACCAAACAAATCTGAACCTTTTACAACGTGATTATACTCCTGAACCTTATGTTGCCGAAGACCTAGAGCCAAGGAGGCGAGGTATGGACCGTCGACCGCACCTGGCCCATCCTCGCATTATGGAACCCGACCACACCTAGGCTCAGCATGCTCAGAATGTCTAGATGCCAGACATCCCGACAATGATCCGTCAGATGATCTGTGAAAGCCAAGGCCTCACTAACGACGACTGGGGAATATCCCCGAGTCATACCCCTTTCACCATTGACATCCTCTATGTTGAACCGCCTCGGTGATTCAGAATGCCAAATCTACCTGTTTATGAAGGGAATTCTGACCCTAACCAACACATTTTAAAGTATGAATGGTTGATGAACGTTGCACGGGCTGATGATGTAGTCAAATGCCGAAGTTCCCCAATATCCCTGGGTGGTATCGCGATTATGTGGTTTACTCGCTTACCACCCCGATTTATTTGATGTTTCGACCAGTTGGCTATGAAGTTTGTTGAACAGTTTCGCATGCATGTCACAAGACCCAAAGATGTTAATACCTTGTCCAGTGTCACTCAAGCTCCCGGAGAGACACTCCGACGTTACCTGGAGAGGTTCCACACTGCATGTGCTGAGATTAGTAACCCTAATGATAATTCCATTCTGATGGCACTGACTAAGGGAATCGATCCTGATTCCGAATTTGGCAACTGGTTGGTTGGAAAACCCCCTACGTCATTGGACCGTTTCTATTTCAAGGCAGCTTAGTTCTTGAGAAGGGAGGATGTGAAACAGTTTAGGAAAAAGGATGATACGGGGCCCAATAGCGAAGGCATCCAAAGCAATGTCGCTGTAAAACAAACTGGGAAGAGTTCCGGAAAGGAGCAGTTAAACATACAGAATAAGCAGACTCAGCAGAAAGGCGATGGAAATCAGGGTAGGAAGCAAGATCAGAATCATGGATCGCGACGCAGAGCCCCCATGTTTGACACATATACTCCTTTAAATACGTCTCTGGAAAATGTACTTGCAAACTTGTAATACTATCCAATATAAAAAACCTGCCCCAAAGCAATCATCAGAGAAACAGATTCAAACCGGGAAGTATTGTAGATTTCACGATAGTTATGGCCATAACACGAACAAATGTCGTCATCTACAGGATATTACCGAGAAGTTTTAGTTAATAATGGTTTATTATTTGTTAAGGGTTAACTTAATTTATTGATAAATGATTGAAGGTGAATTAATTTATAATTAAAGGTTGATATCCAAGAAAGAAAGTTGGAACAGTTCGTTCGGGCGCCACAGGCTGGAGGTGCAGGCCCTTCAAATCAAAATCAAGTACAAAATCAAGTTAGACCGGAGGAACCCGCTCGTACTGGCGGGAGGTTAGTGATTAACACTGTTAGTGGTGGTCCTCATCCATCGGATCGGAGCTGGAGGGAAATGGAGTCGTATGCCAGTTCTATTAGGCATGCGAGCTTCGAATGTTGCAGTAACTTGGAAAACGGGGCACCGACCAAGTAACAGAAAATGATGACGGACGACATCGTATTTCGAGACAGAAATGCCTACAGAGTAGAAGCCCCAACCGTTGATCCACTAGTCATTTATCCTCAGATAGGTCCCGCTTAGATGAAGAGGATCTTAGTAGACAGTGGAAGTTTGGTTAACATACTCTTTAAGAGAGCCTATGATCAAATGAAAATGGAAGCGAAAGATTTGAAGCCTTGTCAGTCTCGTGTTCATGGCCTCAATGGAAGTGCGACTATACCCACTAGAATGGTGGAGCTACTAGTGGAGTTGGGAGTTGGAGAGCGCTGGAGAGTCTGGATATTGCGATTTATTGTATTGGATATTAACTCACCATACAACGCTTTCTTGGGCCGATCGGCCCTTGCTGAGTTCAGGGCCGATCGGCCCTTGCTGAGTTCAGGGCCGCTATCGCCCCTTGATGTCTGACTTTGAAATTACCTACCGACAATGGAGTCGGAGTCGTTCAGGGAGACCAGGCCGCTGGACGAGCTAGTTATGTTGCATAGCAGTGGGAGGCACTGCGAAAAGAGAAGGGCAAGGGCGTAGATGGATCTCTCTACGTCTACTTTGCTGATAATTGATAGTTAACGCCTGGGCCAAGGCCCGGGCACCACAACCAATTCCCAAGAGATCTTGACCTGAGAGATACCGAAAGCGAAGGCAAAGTCAAAGACAGTCAGGCTTCTCCGGTAGAGCTGACATCGACGTCGATCGATAATTATGACAATTCTAAAACGGTAAAGATTGGATCTCAGCTAAGCCAATAGGTAAAAGAGGAATTGGTTGAATTTTCTCCGGGCAAACCTCGACGTGTTTGCCTGGACGAACTCCGACATGTGTGGGATCTCGTCGGACATCGCGAGCCACACATTGAATATTGATCCGCGACATGTCCCGGACAAGCAGAAAAGGCATTAGTATGGATCCAAAGAGATCTGCCGCCCTTAGGGAAGAGGTGGATAAACTCAGGTCGAACGGGTTTATCCGAGATGTGTTATATCCAGAATGGGTATCCAACCCTGTACTTGTCAGAAAACCTAATGGGAAGGGGAGAACTTGTGTTGACTACTCAGACTTGAATAAAGCTTGCCCTAAATACAGTTTTCCACTCCCCCGGATTGATCGGCTCATAGACTAGACGGCCGGACATGAACTCTTATCCTTCATGCATGTGTATTCTAGCTACAATCAGATACCGATGCACCTGCCTGACCAAGAGCATGCCAGCTTTGTCACTGATTTGTGCCTCTATTGTTATAAAGTGATGTCGTTTGGGCTTAAGAACGCCGGGGCAACCTATCAGCGACTCGTCAACCAAATGTTCGCTAAACAGATCGAAAATACCATGGAGGTGTATGTGGACGACATGATTGTGAAGTCGCGATTCTCCACCAATCATATCAAAGACCTGGAAATGATGTTCAACATCCTCCGAGAGTGCAGAATGAAACTCAACCCGTTGAAATGTCACTTTAGGGTCGCGTTCGGAAAATTCCTTGGATTCATCGTTAATGCTCGGGGAATTGAAGCCAATCCCGAAAAAATATGGGCAATTAGGAACCTTGAGACTCCAAGGAATATATGAAAGTTTAGAGCCTCAACGGGAAGGTAGCAACACTGAGCAGGTTCATTTCAAAATCGACCGACAAGTGCATTCCCTTCTTCGACCTAATCAGAAAAGGGAAACGAAACTTTGAATAGACTACAGAGTGTGAGGGCGCATTCCAAGCGCTGGTTCAACACCTGTCCACACCACCCATTCTGTCAAAACTTATTGATCACGAGAGACTGTACATCTACCTGGTAGTGTCGGAAAACGCAATCAGTGCTGCTTTAGTTCGGGAGGAGGACCGGATACAACGACCAGTCTATTACATCAGCAAACGGCTAACTGGAGCAGAAAGGAATTATCCGAAGTTGGAGAAGTTAGCTTACTGTCTTATCATTGCCGCAAGAAAGCTCCGCCCATATTTTCAAGCTCACACTATCACTATCTACACCGACCAGCCGTTATAATAGGTCCTTACGCGACCTGAGACATCTGGTAGGTTACTCAAGTGGAATATCGAGCTGAGTCAGTTCGACATCACTTACACACCAAGGCAAGATTTTCAAGGAGAAGTCCTGGTAGACTTCATCGTTGAATTTACTATCTCGGAGGACTTGCCTGAAACCAGTGAATCCATCAAATATGTCTGGAAGCTACATACTGATGGTGCATCGAATGACCGCTGCTCAGGCGTTGGGGTTGTACTTGAGACTCCTGAAGGTCGATCTATATGTTATGCTTTGAAGTTCAATTTCTGTGCGACTAACAATGAGGCCGAATATGAAGTCCTGCTCGCCGGACTAAGACTTGCTAGAGATTTAAGGATCATTGCTGTGGAGATTTACTGCGATTCACAACTGGTCGTGTGTCAAGTTCGGGGGAAATACCATGCCAAAGCCGGAGACTGGCCGCTTATCTCGCTCAGGTCTAGGAAATATTGAATCAGTTCGATTATTATGACATATATTGCATACCCCGAGAACACAATTAGAAGGCCAATTCTTTGGCAATGTTAGCCAGTACCTACGAGGCACAGCAAATGGGACTCATTCCCGTTGAGACATTATCTTCCCCGAGTATTGATCAAATGGAGACCGACTGGGCACTTGAAGTCATACTCGATAAGGAGTCATGGATGACTCCGTTCAAAAACTATCTCGAGCACGGGACCTTGCCAAAGCGCATGAGTGAAAAAAGACAGGTTCATCGGAAAGCTCCACGGTTCACTATTCAGAATGGAGTCATGTATAGAAGAGGGTACTCTGTCTCTTTACTCCGGTGTATCGTCCACGATGAAACCAGTCGAGTATTACATGATGTACACGAAGGAGAATGTGGCGATCACACCGGGAGGCAAGCTCTTGCTAAGAAAGTGCTTTGATACAGTTATTATTGGCCGACTGTAAATCACGACGCATCAGATTATGCCAGAAAATGTGACAGATGTCAAAAACATGCTCGGATTCCAAGAGCTCCACCTACCGAAATAACTCAGATGGTCAGTCCATGGCCATTCGCAATATGGGGCATCGACATCATTGTGTCTCTACCTCTAGCCAAAGGTGGCGCGAAGTACGCCATCGTTGTAGTTGATTACTTTACAAAATGGGCGAAAGCCGAGCCCGTTGCTACTATCACAACGAAGAAAGTGATCAACTTTGTTGTACGCAACATTATCTGTCGATTTGGTCTCCCACATACCATCATCAATGACAACGGAACCTAATTCGTTATTGTCGAATTCAAGAATTTCTGCAAGCGATTCCATATCCAAAAGAAATTCTCTGTAGTTGCGCACCTTCAAGCGAATGGACAGGTCGCAGCTAATAAGGTTATAAAATCCATTCTGAAGAAACGATCGGAAAATGCCGGGGGCAAATGGGTCGATGAACTTCCTATGGCCCTATGGGCTTATCGAACAACCCACAAGTCCACGACCGGCCACACTCTATTTTCACTTTCCTTCGGTTCAGAAGCTATTATTCCAGTCGAGTAGGAAGTGCCTTCTCATCGCGTGACATATTATGATCGAAGACAAACGCTATATTACTTGCTGAATCTCTGGACTTATTAGACGAGAAGCGTGAAGAGGCTGATTTGAGGGCACCCGCGTACCGAAGTCTAGGGCTGTAAATTTTGTACGAGTGTCCGATGTCCGTTCATGTCCGTAACCGAAATACGTCCGTTCGAGTCCGTTCGATTTTCATTTAGGACACGAGCTAGGACAAGAAAATTTGTACGAGAAAAAATATTGTCTGGTCCGAGTTCGTTCAAATTCGTCCAAATTTCTTATAGTTCAATATATCTGATGGAAATTCTATTAAACAACATAAAATTTGATGTAAATAGCATTGTCCGTCCGTGTCCGTTCGGGTCCGTGTCTGAAAAATGTATGTACGAGTCCGTTCGATTTCATTTAGGACACGAGCTAGGACAACAAAATTTGTACGAACATAAATCTCGTCTGGTCCTTGTCCGGTCCGATTTTATTTAGGACATAAACTGAACACACCTCTGTCCGGTCCGGTCCGACCGATTTACACCCCTACCGAAGTCGAGTCGCCTGATTGTACAATGCCAAGGTCCGACCCCGAACCTTTGAACTCGGCGATCTCGTCCTTAAGAGAATACCCGGTCCCTTCACATATGAAACCAACATGGGAAGGACCGTATGTTATCGAACAATGACTCAGAGACAGCACCTTTAAATTATCAACCATTGATGGCCTCATTTTGCCAAGGTCCTGGAACAGCGAGAGTCTTCGTCGCTACTACACATAACAGGCTTTATTTATTCATTCAGTCTGCTTTTCATTTACAATTCGTTTATGCATTTCAAAATTTGAATTTGTAATAAGGCAACTGACTTTGCCATACTTTCTTATTTCAGCAATAAAATGCAACCTCTTCGAGCCATAGCAGTGATTTTTAAAATGCGTCATGCGACCATCACAATGTACGAAGAGCTAAGTTCCATCCTATCTTGGGACTTATTCAAATAGGGAGTGATTGTGATATGACCAGTCCTCGCTAAGTGAAACCCGAGCCCGGGGGCAAGCCATCACACTGGAACCAAAAAAGGATTGATACATGACAATCCTCCAACTGACTCCGGCTCCCAGAGTGCGAGCTGGAGTATAAACTTACAAATACGGGCTCGAAGAGGGCGGATCCATCCACCTAACTGTGAGAAATGCGGATTACTGATCTTAAGGCTAGAATTAACACCAGAGGGGGTGAATAGTGTTTTAAGGAATTACTAATTCTTTTTCAGTTTATCTTAATTTGAACACAAATGTATGCAATATTCAGACACAGATATGATCACAGAATCAAACACAGATGCAGATATAAAGTAAAAGTAATAAAGGAAAGAACACACCGGATTTAATACTGGTTCGGAGTTACCCTACATCCAGTCCCGCAACACAAGTATGGATTTCCTTTCAAAATCAATTCTTACAATTACACCTTCGATTTCAAGGCCACGAGGTACACCTCTCTAGATTCACAATCCTATGGGTAGAGATACTAGATTTTACGGGCAACAAGTTCACCCGATTGATTTTCTAGGCTACAATCACACCTTTTCTTGCTCAATTGATTTTCCAGGCTACAATCGCACCTTTTCTCGCTCGATTGAATACAAAGAAGTCTATAACTCTGAATAGCACTGGGATCTTGTTGAGATAGTGATAGAGAATCAAACCAGAGATGATCTAGTTAGATTCAATGGTGATTTCGGTAGAGTAATGGTAAAAATGTATATAAAGAAATGTGAAAGAAGAAGAGGAGTGAAATCAGCGAAAATATGATTATAAATTCGTTTAAAACAGCCCCTATTTATAGTAGAACAACAGCCATGTCCATTCGTGAAAGGATATGACGAATAGACACTTCCTTTGAAATTCAAACTTTTGAAATAAACTGTCACCTTGTCGACAAGGGTTCCTTGGGGTTGTCGACAGGCCTAAGTTATTTTTGGTAATTTGTTTTTCTTTGAAAATAACTTCTATCTTGTATTAAACTATTTTAAACTTTATAAATATACTTAACTATTGTTAAAATGCATAAATAAGTATAGAGAATAATATTTTGGTATATATAAAATTTTACTATAATTTTATATTTAAATCTAAGTATAAATATTAAAAGTTAAATATATTATAATTTAAAAGACAGTTTAAAACCAAGGATAATTTGATATTGAAAATAAAGATTATTTTGAGGCTAAAAGTATTTTAAAACTAGGATAGATGTTTTTGATTTAAAAAGGAAGATTTTGAAATCATTTTGAAAACAAGATATAATTTTGTAAAACATTTGAATAAAAGTTAGTGGATACAAAACAATGTTCCACTAGATTTTTTGTAGGTTCCATCCTACTTAGGGTTCCATCCCTTTAACGGGCTCGAAGTGGATTCCATTCCACGAATAAAATGGATTTTAAGATTTTGGTGCTTTTCTAGTAGTTTTAACAAAATTTCTAACTAAATTACTAATCTTGAAATCTTGAACTCTTGATAATCTTGATACTCATGAGTCTTGAATCTTGATATCTTCGATCTTGAGTTCATCGGTTCTTGAATCTCTATACTGTACAGTCTTCATTCTTTGGTACCTGTATATATATCCTACATATACATATATATCTAAACAATAATGTTAGTATTTATATTTTATAATCTTATTCTAAGGTTGTTGTCGTCAAAACCAACTTCTCAGGGACTAACAATCTCCCCTTTTTTGATGATGACAACCTTTGTTTATAAAATATTACTTCTATCCTAATAACTCCCCCTAAAACTAATAACTCCCCCTTAATCTATGCCTAACTATCCTATTTTATACTTCTCCACCTTTGTCATCAACAAAAACAAAGTTTAAATCTATACTACTCCCCCTTAATCTAATACTATATTACATGTGATTATAATGATAGTGTTATCATAAATAATCAATACTTAATTCTGAAACTAAAACTTAGCCCTTAATAACTAACTCACCTAACTAAGAATCCATATATGATTAATGATAATGTGAGAATTCAAATATGAGAACACAAATCATTTATTAGTTATATAATGTTATATTTACATTTGCGTAAAAAACGTAAGTATGATCATATACTAATAACGATAAGAAAGAGAGAAAAAAAACTAATGTGTATCCTAGACAATGGGAGATCTATGTACCGAACAATTTGGGTAGTGGAAACAGAAATTTCCACGTTGTTTGACTAGATTTCCATCCTTGTCAAAGCACACTTCGCCAACGCAAACAACTTTGTTGTCATCTTCAGCGTGCTCTTCTTCCATGGGGGCTTCTTCTTCTTCTTCCTCACTGTCCTCTTGCACTTAAACACTTGAGGATTCTTCATCAATTAAGATGGGATTAGCGTGATTGTCAATTAGAAACTTTTGCAAATTTCTAAGGATTTTGCCTTGCCGTTCTTGTTCTTTGGCCATTCTGATTTGCACCACTTGAATTTCAGTCATAAATTGCAGTGCATCCTTCAAGGAAACCTCCATTTTCATCACTCGTGCAAGCGTAGTTCGTTGAAATGGTCCGGTAGAAGGAGAAGGAAACGAAAATGTTGAATTTTTGTTTGATTTGGAGGAGGAGACCATTGTTTTAATGTTTTCAGAAGTTAGAACAAAGAAAGAATGAACAAAATTTCGTAATAAGAAGAGTATATAACCACCCATTTGAATTCAGGTGGGAAAATTTCAAAAGAAAAAAAAATCGTTATATGTCGACAGGGGTAAAGGAGGGTTGTTGACAAGGTACTTATATTTTTGCTATTTGATTTATTTTAATTTAATTCTAATTAGACTTGTTATATATTTATATTCTATATTTCAGTTATTGAACAAATACCTAATTCTCTTCTTAACTTAGTAAATATAGATTCATTTAAGGGTTTTGTTAAGATATCAACAATTTGATTCTCGGAATTGATATAATCAAGAGTAATTACTTCCTTACTTATATTATCTCTGAGAAAATGATGTCTGATATCAATATGTTTAGTTCGAGCATGATGAGTAGGATTTTTGGATATATTTATTGCACTAGTATTATCACAAAAAATTGGTGATTTTGAGATATTTGAACCAAAATCTTTTAAAGTTTGTTGCATATATAATACTTGAGAACAAGCCAAAGCAGCAGAAATATACTTTGCTTCGGCTGTTGATAAAGAAACTGTGTTTTGCTTTTTACTAAACCAGGAAACCAGAGAATGCCTTAAAAAGTGACAAGTTCCACTTGTACTTTTTCGGTCTGATTTACAACCAGCATAGTCAGCATCACTGTAAGATATTAATTCAAAAGAATCATTTTTAGGATAAAATAAGCCATAATCAAAGGCGTGTTTAACATATCTTATGATACGTTTTACAGCTTTTAGGTGGGTCTCTTTAGGTTGGGATTGATATCTTGCATAGAGACAAACACTATGCATGATATCAGGTCTACTAGCAGTGATATAGAGTAGTGATCCAATCATTCCTCTATATAATTTTTGATCTACATCTTTCGAGAGATCTTCTTTACTTAGGTACTCATTGGTTGCCATGGTAGTGGGTTTTCCACTTGCAGTAGTCAAACCAAATTTACTAACTAGGTCTTTAGCATATTTTTCTTGATTGATAAAGATACCATTATCTAATTGTTTTATTTGCAATCCTAGAAAGAATTTTAATTCACCCATATGACTCATCTCAAACTCTTTTGTCATTATTTCAGAAAATTCTTTATTCATTTCAAAATTAGTTGATCCGAAAATGATATCATTGTACTAGTTGAATATCATTTTTATTTCTTTTAGTAAAAAGAGTATTATCTACTTTACCAATTTCAAAGTTTGATTGTAATAAGTAAGATCTTAGTCTATCATACCAGGCTCTAGGAGCTTTTTTTAGACCATATAGAGCTTTCTTAAGTTTGTAAACATGATTTGGTAATTTTTCATCTTCAAAAAGTGGTGGTTGTTCAACATATACTTCCTCTTTTACAAATCCATTTAAAAAGGCACTTTTAACATCCATTTGAAATAATTTGAAATTATTATGATTTGCGAAAGCAAGTAGAATCTTAATGGTTTCTAATCTTGCTACGGGAACAAAGGTTTCATCACAATCTATTCCTTCTTCTTAACAACAATCTTGAGCGACTAACCGGGCTTTATTTCTAACGACCTCACCTTGTTCATTGATTTTATTTTTATAAACCCATTTAGTTCCAATTATAGTTTTATTTTCAGGTCTAGGAACAAGTTCCCAAACATCATTTCTAGTGAATTGATTTAGTTCTTCTTGCATAGCCAAAATCCATGAATCATCAGTTGATGCTTCTTTTGGATTTTTGGGTTCAATAGTTGATACAAAGGCTACATTGCTCATTTTACTTAGTTGATTTCTAGTTGTAACAACAGATTGCATATCTCCTAGTATATTTTCTATAGGATGATCTTTTAAAAGTTTAATCTTTTTATTAGGATGATTAATTTCATTATTAGTTTCAGTTGACTCCTGATTTTGAGTAATTAAATCATCTTCATCATTTGTATCTTCAAAATTTTTGGGATTTTCATTGAATGAAACATGCATTGTTTCTTCGATGGTGTTAGTTCTTAAATTAAACACTCTGTATGCTTTACTTCTATTAGAATATCCGATAAAGATACCTTTGTCGGATTTAGGATCAAATTTATCTAAGTTATCTTTTGTAAAAATAAAACATTTACTTCCAAAAATTCTAAAATAAGATACCTTAGGTTTCTTTCCGTGAAGAAGTTCATAAGATGTCTTATCAGTTAAAGGTCTAATTAAAATTCTATTTAAAATATAACAGGCGGAAACAACTGCTTCTACCCAAAAATGTTTTGGTAATTTACTATCTGAAAGCATAGTTCTCGCACACTCTTGAATCATCCTATTTTTACGTTCTACTACTCCGTTTTGTTGTGGAGTTCTTAAAAATGAAAATTTGTGAGTTATTCCCTTTTTATTGCAGAATTCCTCAAACTTTTCATTTTCAAATTCACCACCGTGATCACTACGGATGGTTATAATTTTTACAGAAAGTTGATTTTGAATCCTTTTTGTAAAGTTCTTAAAACTTTCAAAAGTATCACTTTTATGTTTCAAAAATTTTGTCCATGTAAATCTAGAATAATCATCTACAATTACAAAAACATATTTACTGTGATTTATTGACTGAATTTGAGATGGACCAAATAAATCAAGATGAAGTAATTCAAGAGGTTTTGAAGTTGAAATCATATCTTTTAATTTAAAGGAACTTCTTCTAAGTTTTCCTAATTGACATGCATCACATAAACTATCTACTTTAAAATTCATTTTAGGGAGACCTCTTACTAGATCATGTTTTGACAGTCTAGATAAGTGTTTGAAATTTAAATGCCCAAATCTCTTATGCCAAATCCAAGGGTCACTTGTATTTGCCAAAAGACACAGGTTATCATTTGAAACTTCATACTAAGAATATAAATATTCTTTTTCCTAATTCCCTCAAATATTATGGTTGAATTATTATCTTCAATGTGACACTTATCTTTTTCAAATTTAATTTTATATCCTTTATCGCAAAGTTGACTAATAATTAGCAGATTATGTTTTAGATTCTTAACTAGCAAAACATTAGTAATAATAGGAGTTTCAGAGTTACCGACATTGCCGATGCCAATAACATATCCTTTTGAGTTGTCTCTAAAGTTAACCAGTCCTCCGTCTTTGTATATTATATCATTCAGCATATCCGGATTACCAGTCATGTGTTTAGAGCATCGACTATCGAGTATCCATTTATTCTTTTTTATCTGCACAATTTGTCCATTGTGGATTGATTCCTCAACACCCATAAAACATGTTTCCTGCACATCATACAATTTTGGTAGACAACTTGAATTTGAATATCGATTATATGCAGACTCATGAGACAGTGATGATCTGAATATTTCTAAACTAGTATTAACATGTTTTTCAAACATAGCCATTTTAAAAGCTTTTTAAAAATTCATATTATAAAACTTTGAAAACCTTGCTCTGATACCAAATGTGAGAAATGCGGATTACGGATCTTAAGGCTAGAATTAACACTAGAGGGGGGTGAATAGTGTTTTAAGGAATTACTAATTCTTTTTGAGTTTATCTTAATTTGAACACAAATGTATGCAATATTCAGACACATATATGATCACAGAATCAAACACAGATGCAGATATAAAGTAAAAGTAATAAAGGAAAGAACACACCGGATTTTATACTGGTTCGGAGTTACCCTACATCCAGTCCCGCAACACAAGTACGGATTTCCTTTCAAAATCAATTCTTACAATTACACCCTCTATTTCAAGGCCACGAGGTACACCGCTCCAGATTCACAATCCTCTGGGTAGAGATACTTGATTTTACGGGCAACAAGTTCACCCGATTGATTTTCCAGGCTACAATCACACCTTTTCTCGCTCGATTGATTTTCCAGGCTACAATCACACCTTTTCTCGCTCGATTGATTTTCCAGGCTACAATCAGACCTTTTCTCGCTCGATTGAATACAAAGAAGTCTATAACTCTGAATAGCACTGGGATCTTGTTGAGGTAGTGATAGAGAATCAAAGCAGAGATGATCTAGTTAGATTCAATGGTGATTTCGGCAGAGTAATGGTAAAAATGTATATAAAGAAATGTGAAAGAAGAAGAGTAGTGAAATCAGAGAAAATATGATTATAAATTCGTTTAAAACAGCCCCTATTTATAGTAGAACAATAGCCATGTCCATTCGTGAAAGGATATGACGAATAGACACTTCCTTTGAAATTCAAACTTTGAAATAAACTGTCACCTTGTCGACAAGGGTTCCTTGGGGTTGTCGACAGGCCTAAGTTATTTTTGGTAATTTGTTTTTCTTTGAAAATAACTTCTATCTTGTATTAAACTATTTTAAACTTTATAAATATACTTAACTATAGTTAAAATACATAAATAAGTATAGAGAATAATATTTTGGTATATATAAAATTTTACTATAATTTTATATTTAAATCTTAGTATAAATATTAAAAGTTAAATATATTATAATTTAAAAGACAGTTTAAAACCAAGGATAATTTGATATTGAAAATAAATATTATTTTGAGGCTAAAAGTATTTTAAAACTAGGATAGATGTTTTTGATTTAAAAGGGAAGATTTTGAAATCATTTTGAAAACAAGATATAATTTTGTAAAACATTTGAATAAAAGATAGTGGATACAAAACAATGTTCCACTAGATTTTTTGTAGGTTCCATCCTACTTAGGGTTCCATCCCTTTAACGGGCTCGAAGTGGATTCCATTCCACTAATAAAATGGATTTTAAGATGTAAGTGCTTTTCTAGGAGTTTTAACAAAATTCCTAACTAAATTACTAATCTTGAAATCTTGAACTCTTGATAATCTTGATACTCATGAGTCTTGAATCTTGATATCTTCGTTCTTAAATTCATCGGTTCTTGAATCTCTATACTGTACAGTCTTCATTCTTTGGTACTTGTATATATATCCTGCATATACATATATATCTAAACAATAATGTTAGTATTTATATTTTATAATCTTATTCTAAGGTTGTTGTCATCAAAACCAACTTCTCAGGGACTAACACTAACGACTTTGCCCATATTTAAACCAAGTCCGAGGAGGACGGATCCATCCATCTAATGACCTCGCTTGTTAACTCAAGGAGGATGTGATCCATCCATTCACGATCCTGATACATCTATCGTTCCCAGAGTGCGAACGAAATCTTAAGACTCAAAACAGATGTTATCAACCGTCTGTTAACCGACTCCAGATTCCCAGAGTGTGAACTGGAGTATAAACATAAAATGGGGTGTAACCAACCACCCATCGACTAACTCTCAAATTCCCAGAGTGTGAATTGGAGTATAAACACAAACCGGGTGAGAAACGACCATCCGTGAGACAACTCCAAGTCCCCGGAGTGCGTGCCAGAGTATAAATGCAAATTGGGTGTGACTGACCACCCACGAATCAATCTAAGTCCTAAGAGTGCGGACGAAATTCTAAATATCAAACGGATGTGACTAACCGCCCGTAAAGTAACTTAAGTCCCCGGAGCGCGGACATATCTCTAAACATTAAACGGGCGTGATTAACCGCCGACATACAAGTGCAATTCCCAGAGTATGGATGCAATTACCAATAGATGAGCGAGTGTGATCCGACCACCCGAGCTCGTCTTGTTTCAGCTTCGTTTCAAAAAAGTCAAGCTCGATGTATTAAAGGCGAAAAGTGACTGCTGACCGACCATTTCAATTAATCCCGGGGACTAAGAGCAAAACTTAAGTACCGGCTACTGATCGAGACAGTGCAGTATTGGAACTCGACTTGACATTCGATTATGACTCGAAGCCATAACTTCGGGACTTAACAACCGAACCCAGGTCCGATTCAAAGGCTAAAGTTTCAGAAGTATAATGAATGGAAGTTCAAGCACTAACACACTTAAGCGAATAAACACAAAGTTATGCTAGAAACAAAATGGAATTTTATTTTAACTATTCTTTGAAAAAGAAGGATAAGTACAAAAATATTTCAAATAATTCTTACTAGCAGGGGCCGAATCCGCATCTATACACGGCCTACAAGAAGCAAAAAGAACTTCCTATCTATCTGCCAGAAAAGGGAGCGAGAAGATACGTCTATTCCCTCAGTTTCTTCTTCTACCTCCCCGGCGTCGACCCACTGGAGCTACCACTCGGATGCCTCTTCAAGCCTTTGCCTTTTGGTGGTTGGTCTCCAGCTAGGGGAATTATGGTAACCTCTTCCTCCAAACTTAACGAAATTGAAACGCTTTCTAAATGCGGAGTCGGAATAGGAACACTCTCGACATTGGAAATGAGAGAGGCACACCGGTGTCGACAATTGTGCCGTCGGGAGAAATCATTCACAGAGGAGCCATACCAGGACCCGCCATACCACCTCCGATACCACTGGCCCATGCGACTACTTCCATCTCGGCATTAATTTCCGCTATTATCTCTTCTTCATGGATAGTTTGAGCATCTGCAGGAAGGCTACCAGTTGGGCCCGAAGAGCTGGCCATGAATGCGCCTTCGCCCATGACGAATGGCAGGTCGGTAAGTGGGTCGCTTTGGTGACCAAGGAGTTCCTCCATCATCTGCTCGTCAAAAGTAAAGGCGCTCCCCTACACTCCATCAGTTGATGCAGCGGACGTTCTAGTGGTCGCCTCTGTCATAAGGGCTTCCTGCTCATGATGCGACTCTTGGGTTGCAGGGGCACGGCCGGTGCGGCTCCTATCGCTGAATAAAGGTAAGAGAAAATGTGTTAGTGACTACTTCAAACAACGCTCCCAACTTTGAATAAATGCGAGAAATGCTAAGAATACCTTCCTCGGATTGGCTCACGGGTGGCGGAGCAGCTTCAGGACATGCTCGCTAGCTGGAGACAACTGCGGTTGATCAGGATTGTAAGCAGGCACATATAGAGTATCAACCGCAGGAGTAGATTCGAGCTGGGTTGCCATAGGAATTTCGGAACCCGCATCATGATGCCCAACGCCAGAACCCTCTCCAGCTTCCGATTGCTGAGTACTGAGCCTCTCCTTCTCGAATGTGATAGTGATGTCATTGAGAACTCTTCTTTCATCCTCATTTAGCACCCGATTCTCCAATTCAAACTCATCGATGGATTCAGTGTGGTGCTCCGCTTTTTCATCTTCAACCAAGCGGCACCAAGCATTGTATAGATGTGATGGATAGCCTTCGAGTCAGCTTAGATTTCGATGCTTCAGAACGTTGGCATTGTATGTAATGAGGTGATCTTCAATGTCACCCTCCAACCTGGCCTCTGCCGTTCTCACTTCGCCCTCAACCCTGGCTTCGGCTTCCTGAACCTTCAGCATTGCCGCATCCCTCTCATCCCTGAGCGCCACAGCCTGCTCGCATGCCTCCTGAGTGGCTTTATTTGCATCATCTTTCTCTTTGACGACTTCAACAAGTTTAGCTTTAAGCTCCTTAAGCTCTTTTAGCGCTCCATCCCTTTCGACCATGACTGTCGTGGTCCGGTGCCCCATTTCCTCAACCAGGGCTAAGTGTGTTCGCCTCATCTCCTCCATCCTCTGGGTTGCATCATCGGCTCTTTTATATATTTTTTTTGAGCGACACGGTTGTGTAGCGTGGCACTACACAGCCGATTAGATATCATATAAATAAGTAAATATTGCGATCAACAAGCCTGATCGCTGGCCAAAAAGTACTGAGAAGCAGTAAGCTAGTCATAGTGGGACAGAGTTATATATACAAAATACATATAGTGGAAAAAAAAAACAGTGATGGAAAGGCCGGAGCTATGTCGCGGTTTAGTGGTGCCCACGATGCCTGTCAGGAGGAACTGCTGATGTGCTGCCCGAGGATTCGGCCTGTGGAGAGCTGGGGTGAGGAAGTCTCAGCCTGAACGGAGCGGAGAAGCTACGACCTGATATAGATGAGAAATGGTGAGTAATACGTCTACAGGTTTCTTCAAGGCTGGATATGGGCTTGCAGAATACACGTGCATTGCGCTCGGCCCAGATCCACCAACTGAAAATAGCAACCGTGAGATCTAGGTGGTAGTTGGGGGGGTTGTTCTGCCAGTGGTCGTAAAATGAGGTGAACGTGGGAATATGTCTGAGGATGTGAGCAGTTGTCGCCGCCCAGACCCTGACAGCAAAATCACACTCGAAGAAGAGATGTTGCAAACTTTCTGTTGAGGTGGAACATAGGACGCAGCTGGGGTCTACTACAATGTTATGGCGGAGGAGTCTGTCTCTTGTGTTAATTCGCCCTTGGATGAGGCACCACTGCAGGAAAGCAAAGCGGGGCTGAATCCTGCACTTCCAGAGTCTGGGGAAGGTGAATAGTCGTCCAGGGTTGTTTAGGTGGGCATAGCAGGAGGCAACGGAGAAGCCGGATGAGGGGTTGGGTGCCCAGGTGAAGGAGTCTGGTCGGGAGTTGAGGTGGGTGTTGCGGAGAATTGAGGAGACGAGGTGGATCTCGGTGAGGGTGGAGAGGTCAAAGTAGGAAGCCGGGAGAAGCTGGGCTGGGCCCGAAGTGGAAATGTCAGAGATGGAGGTGAAGATATTAGTTGTATGAGCGAAGAGGTTGGGGAGGATGGAAGAGAGTGGAAGTTGATTGTGCCATGTGTCTAACCAGAAGAGACAATTAGCCCCATTTCCCAGGTTGACGTGGAATAGCCTTTTAACACGTGGTAGGGTTGAAACTACTCCAGACCAGAAGGGGGATGGTTTGATGCCGTTGGGGGCGTGGAGGACTAGGTGAGGGTTAGAGTGATAGTGTAGGGTGGTGATCCATGATTTCCAGAGGGTGGGACCAGGGGTTAGGAATCGCCAGAGCCATTTGGCGAGGAGCGATAAGTTGAAGTCAATTAGATTAGTGATTCCAAGGCCACCGTTTCTCAAGGGTAGGCAGGCAGTTTGCCAGTTTACGAGCCTCTTTATGTTGCTACCGTTCCAAAGAAAGGAACTTCTGATTGAATCGATTTTTTTGATTACCCAGGAAGGGAGTTTGTACAGTGACATCCAGTAAGTGGGGATCGATGATAGAACGGATTTAACGAGGACTAGGCGCCCTGCTGAGGACAAGGAATGGGCTTTCCATGAATGGAGTCTTTTTTCTATCTTGGCGATGAGGGGGAACCAATCGGATCTATGCAATTTGGTTGGACGGATAGGGACACCGAGGTAGGAGATGGGGAAGTGTGTGATCTTACAGTTGAGCAGGCTGGAACAGGTTGGCCCGAGGTGATCAGCTTTTCCAAGCATGATGACGGAACTTTTGCTAAAGTTGATGGACAAGCCCGATATGAGTTCGAATGAATATAGCGCTACTTTGAGGCAGTGGATGTGGTTGAACGTGGGTGATGCGAATAGGATGGTGTCGTCTGCGAATTGGAGGTTGGATATGGTTAGGTTAGAATTGGGGAGGTTGATGCCCTGAAAGATGTTGTTCGAAATTGCTAATTTGATCATGCGATTGAACACATCGGCCACCAGAACGAAGAGCAGGGGAGAAAGTGGGTCACCTTGTCGCAGTCCGCGGGCCGATTTGATTAGGCCCCCCGAGATCCCATTGATGGCTATCGAGGACATGCTTGAGTTGAGTATAGAGGATATCCAGTTACACCATTTTGTGGGGAAGCCTCTGTGTTCCATTAACTCCACTATGAATTGCCAGTTAACAGAGTCGAACGCTTTTGAGTAATCTAGTTTGAGTAGCATTCCTGGTGTTGAGGTCAAGTGGCAAAAGGAAATGATCTCCTGGGTCATTGCTACACAGTCCATGATGTTACGGCCCGAGATGAATGCAGATTGCTCGATTCCAATAAGGGGGGCTATGACGCTCTGGAGGCGGTTGGCTAGGACCTTGGTTATGATCTTAAAGGTTGTGTTTAGGAGGCTAATGGGGCGAAAGGACGAGAGGGAGGTGGCGCCTGGGGATTTTGGGAGAAGGATGATATTTGCGTAGTTGATGCGGTCCACAGAATTTGGATTGGTATGAAATTCAGAGCACATTTCGATGATGTCAAACTTGACGATTTCCCAGTAGTGTTTGAAGAAGAGAGGCCCGAAACCATCTGGGCCAGGAGCCTTATCATCCGACATGCTTTTAAGCGCTACCCAAATTTCTTCTTCAGTGAAGGGATGGTCAATGGGGATGAGGGGGTTAACCGGGTAAATCAGTTCCCAATCGATTGGGGGGAGAGGAGGGGGGTGAAGGCCAAGAATGGATCGGTAATGGTCGGTGAAGAGTTTGAGGATGGCCGATTGATCAGTGGTAGTGATGTTGTCATGAGTGATTTCGGGGATGTGATTGGATCTACGTCTGCCGTTGGCAAGACGGTGGAAGTAGGCAGTGTTCTTGTCTCCGTCTTCGATCCATTTCGCTTTGGACCGTTGCTTCCAGCCTATTTCTTCTTGCAGTAGCAACCTGTCAAGGTCCGCTTCCAGCTCTCTCAGACGAGAGCGGTCCGGATCAGGGAGCGGGGAGGTTTCTTCCAGGATATTAAGGTCTAGAATCTCATCTTGGATGGCTGAGATGCGCAAACGAATGGAGCCCCAAACTGATTTGGCCCAAGGTTTGATGATTTTTCGGAGAGAGCGGAGCTTGGAGACTACCCTGGCTGTGGCAGATTGGATGGGGGAGGGCTGAGTCCAGATTTCTCTGATGAAGTTGTCGAAAGATGGCTCGAGGAGCCAGAGGCGTTCGAACCTGAAGGGTCTGTTGTGGCAAGCTAGGGAACCCGTGTCTAGGAGAAGTGGGCAATGGTCGGAGATAACAGTGGCTAGGCCCGAGATGATGGAGAGGGGGAATAAGTCTTCCCAGGCTGGGTTGAAAAGGAAGCGGTCTAGTTTTGCGAGGGAGGGGTCGGATCTGCGGTTTGACCAGGTGTAAAGGCGATTATTAATGGGTGGGTCAATTAGGGAGCACTGGTTGATGAACTGATTAAAGGCTTCGGAGTCTTGGGAAAGGTTGCCAGAGTTCCTTTCTGTTGGGGATTTGGTGGTGTTGAAATCTCCTCCAACGACCCAGGGGCCATTGATATGTGAGGAGAAGGAGAGACAGTTTGTCCAGAGGTCGTTTCTATCTCGAGGGTTGTGTGGGCCATAGATATTTGTGAAGAAGAAGATTGTGTTAGTTTGTAAGTGTCGAAGGGCTACATGTAGGGCAGAAGTGTGGTAGAAAGTTTGGCAGTGGGACCACACGGATTCATTCCAGGCTGTCATTATACCGCCGCACGAGCCGACAGCATTAATGTGGGCCCACCCAGTTAGGAATGGCCCACCGATCTGTCTGAGTATGTTGGGGTTTGGGTCTGATAGTTTGGATTCTTGCAGGAAAAGAATGTCTACTTTGTGAGGGGATATGACAAGGCTAACAGCGTGTCTTTTGCTGGGGTCCCCCAACCCCCGTGTATTCCAGGATATTAGCTTCATTGGGAGAATGATAAGCGCTCCGATTCTAGTGCCTGCATGGAGGAGTAATGTTCTCCATGCAGGTTAACTCCCATGCAACGTGCCATTTTTTTATTTAAGCTTTTATTAAGGGACGAAAAGACAACGTGTTTAAAGAAACTACCAGGATGAGATGCTGCTCTGTCCAGTCTGGAGCTACGACGCACCGCTGTTGGTGTGATTGGCTGAGACCACTGTGCAGCTGCTTGAGTGTCGGGCTGAAGCTCTTGATTAGTTCTAGGAGGGGCCTCTTGACTGAGTTCCTCTGGGCTGTGGATAGGGAATTGAAGAATGGGAGAGGGGGGGTCAGCTTGGAGGGGGAAATGAAGGATCTGCACCGGAAGAGATTGGGTGTTTGTATGAGGGGCAGGGATGGGGGGAGGATGGGGAGGGACAGATGAGGTCGGAGGGGTTGGAATTTGCTGGAAGAGCGGGGATGAGAGGTCCAGGTCAGAGAAAGGGTCCCACCTGTGTTCCTGGACTGGCCATGGGTCCCAACCCCTTGGACCCACCACCTCGAAGGATTGATCGTAAATAAGGCCAGGCGCCGGTGGGGAGCCGGAGAAGATGGGGGAGTAGTTCAGGACGTCAAATCTGTCGTCTGACTCTAGGTCGTCGATCTGGATGTGTTGCTCGAAGATAGGGAACTGCCTTTCGTAGTCGAATCCCAGCAGGTGGTTCTCTGGGCGCCTGTTCGGGTGCTCGTGTTCCCATCTTTCTATACGAAGGAGGTATTCAGTGTTGTTAAGGACTGAGACATAGGATGATGGGGAGATGATGCCACTATAGAACTGGATTTGGATGTATAAAAAACGATGGTCAAGCTCAGCCCATTCGCAATCGTCCTGAGCCAGGAACCTACCTACTGGCTTAACAGCTTCCGAAATGGCTTCTGAGTTGAAACGGAGTAGTTCAGGGAACCCAGAGATTCTTGCCCATGAAGGTGGGTCCAATGTCGGCGCGGGGCGGTCCAGCTCAGACCAGGGGTGGAATTGTATAGTTCCCGCGGTTGTAGGGATGGTCGATCTTTGGAGGATTTGGTCTCTGATTAGGAATGAGGGGCAGTAGAAGATGAAGCTGTTATCGGATTGGAGCCAGAGAGGCCAGTCTCTATGTTGGAATGTAGTGGATAGCGTGTGGCGGAGGGAGTCTAGGGACCAGGTGCCAGAGATAATGTTTGCGATGAGAAGCAGTGATGGGTCTGCCATTGTGAAAGTTTTAGGGTTCGAAGATGAATAATGATGCTGTTTAGGGGTATGAGGTGGGCTATGAGGAGTTGCTGGGGAAATGATTTGTCTAGGGGAGCTGAAGGGTTTCGTACGATCTGAGAGGGGATTGGACATTGGGGCCCAACGGGCAGAGGGTTGTTTGTCCTTATTGGAAGAGGAGGGGACTTTACTAGTTATTCGAGCCTGAGGCTGACTAGGGATTTTATTGGGACAGTGAGATTGTGGATGCCCGAAAAATCCGCACTTATAGCAAATCTTTGCATCTCTGCAAGATTGCGCCACGTGTCGGAGGCCTGCACAGCGAAGGCAACGGTTTTCTTTTTTTAGAAATTCAACCGTATGGCGCACGTTTTTGAACTGAGGCAGTGGGTGGCGTCTTCTGGCCGGGGGGTTGGGCAGGAGGGGGGAACGAGGAGCAGAACTCGCAACCTGTGCATACGTTTTGGCAGGTATCTCGATGCACAGCGGCTGTTTGGATCCGGGTGGAGGCGGAGGGACTCGGGGTGGGAACGCTTGCTGGGTGGGGGCGCCAGAGGTGGTGGGGGATGAGGGGGACAGAATGGAATTGTATTTGCTGGGGACGAAGGAGATGGGGGGTGCGACAGGGGGGACTGAGGACGCCATGAATTGAAAACGAGGTTATTTGGTAGACTTACATATGTTCATCGGCTCTTTTATTGGCATCCGTTTCTGAATTTCTCGCGGACTCGTTTTCGTTATTAAGCACCTGGATTAAGCGGTCCTTCTAGGCGAGATCAGTCCCTAATTTCTCAATTGTCTTCACCCGCTCAAAGGCCACCGCTGATACTTTATTCGCGATCTTCATCCATTCCCAATACTAGCCGTAAACATCATGTATATAGTTGTGCATCGTCTGTTCTACCTCGATGGGAATTCGCTTTAAGTGCGGGGGAAAAATGAAGCTGTCAAAGCAGATATTTAGAAAATCTCTTTTCAGCTTAGCGGTTCTAATCGCTCCTTCCCCGTTGGGCTCTGTGATGGCTTGTTCAGTAATGATGAGAGTTTCGGTTTCGGTCCTCCGACGCTGTTAGTCAAGCCTTGGTGCTTGGGAGGATGGTATTTGACGTGAAGATTCATGGGTTTGTTTGCCAAAACTAGAAGGTTGTGTTGGACCTCTAGGTGGCGGAGAGCGTGACTGGGAACGGCACCCGTACTCTTTCTCCCTCTCTCTTTCCCTTTCCCTCTCATAGCGCTTCCTCTCTTAACTAGAGTAGCCGCGATCACGGTATCTATCGGCCTCATGTCTGCGAGACTCATAATATGAACTCGATGAATTATGTGCAGAACAAAGGCTGCCGAGCATAGATCCTCGCTTTGACACTGTGCCTTTAAAATGAAAAGAAAAACGGAGTTGGTATTTCCCAGAAATGAATTACTTGTGATTAGAAACTGTGTGGTGCCATGAAGTGTGTGTATGCATGTGCAAACCCTTGACCAACCGGTTATATCGGCCATACTCGAAGGAATTGACTCGCCTAGATCTAAAGCGCTCTGAAGCCCTTCCAATCCGGTATCTTGTTGGAGCAACACATAGTATGGAATTGGAATGTCTGCAAGTCCTTCGAAAAGATTCTCCATATGTGGGGGAGGAGCCTTCGAAATTATAAAACCGACGGCTGGCAGAGACATGACCACGGATTTCCATCTTGAAGACTTGTGAAGCTTATGAGCAACCGCCTTGCCTTTCCTCTTTCCCTCTGAATGTCGAGGACTATCTGAGGGCCCCGCTATGGGTTCATCTTCAGTGGGTGTATCCTCTTCGCCACCCTTCTCAATGATTACAATTACGGGCATTCTATGCCCAGCTCGTTATGCCGGAGCAGCCCAAAGAGATCCTTCAAGCCCTATACTCTGGTCTCTGTCAATTAGCACAATGGCCCTCAAATTTTCATCCGTGAGCACCGCTTCGATTTCTCTAATCTCGCCCGGCACCTCTTGAAGAATTCATACTATTTCCTTGAAGTGAACACCTTCATGTCATGGAATTGAAGCTGTAAAAGAAAGAAAATGTTAGACTCAACATCGATTACAGCTATCCCATTAGTCACCAGAGAAATTGCAACACTTACGTCTGATTAGCCATCGTCTAGCGAATCTTGGCGGGCACCGAACATAGAACCACTCGGCTTTTAAGTAGCTAAGTTTGGTCCAAGTCCCAATCACAATTGGACAGTTTCTGGCTCCCTTTAAGAATGTGAAAGAGGGATTATCTCCCCGACTCTTTACATTGAACAAGAATCTGACTTCCTCATGAGTCAGTGGCCGAAAAAGGTGCTCCATGAAGATGATGAATAGGCTATTCAGAAGAGCGTACCCGTTCGGATGCAACTATGAAGGCGCAATCCCTAAATAAGATAACACCTCTTGGATATACTGATTGAATGGTGGGAGCGTCCCGACTGTGCAAGAAAATCGATTAAAAGCGGTGTACCCTTCCGGAGGGGTATGTGGCCTGTCGTTCGGCCCTGGTAGCAGGACATCATTCAACGATAGCCCGTGCCTCAAACAAATTCTCCCCAACATATATTCGGAAACATTTGATGAAATGAAATCCTGTGGGTTCCCAACAAAGGTTTCTCCTGGTAACTTGTCCGGATCTGGACTTATGACTTCGGCCACAATGACTAGCATCTCCATTATCAGAGGAGGTGGACTTTGAGTCTCCTGTTGCTATGAACTCCCGGGTACCATAGTTATTCAACTCAGCAAAAATCATCGTTAGACGACAATAAACCCGTGTTTCCCCCAATGTAAAGTGCGTGAATGTGTTGTGCAGTGCTACATATTACTTAAGAGATTCTACAAGATTTGAAAAATGTTCAAACAACACGACTTCGAAATCCAACTGGAGTGACCGTCATCACTGACCGTCACACCCGTGCCATCCAGACTTCAGGCATCGATCAAAGTTAAAGTTCATCAAATTTTATCAAGTTACAGTTCCATCGACGAGCTTCGAAAGGCAGTCAAATATGCAGTGAAATGGTAAAGTCCAATTATGCAAGGCAGAAGCTCGTCAGAGTCAAATATTCGAGTGTGCAAGAGTTTCGTAACCATCAAGGTTCGGGCTTGGATCAATCACCATAAGCCTACTTCGTATCGATCAAGGAAGGATGAGTTTCGTATCGATCAGGAGCTCGCATTCATATCGATCACCCTCTAGGAGTTTGTATCGATCACCTAATTCTTTTTCGTGTCGATCATTTTGCCAGCACTTCATATCGATAGCTTTGGATCGATACGAAGCTCCATAACTCTGGATCGATATGAATTCCCTCCTCCTCACCATCAGTTACAGATCGACACGAACCTCTCTCCCTAGTTCAGTACGAACGTGTTATTTCCTCCCTTCTCCCATCGATACACAGTCGAAGCCGAGCATTTCTTCCATGAGTCCTACGTATCCCCACACTTCATCTTCTCCAAATATTTGCAGAGACCACCTCCTCCTTTCCCGATCTCATTCCGACCATCTCTGGTCTCCACTTCGCCAGAATAAGTCACGGAAACAAATGAAATGGCAAAGAATCTCGAGTCTCATCATTTTCGACACAAATTCATGGTTTAAGTACCTAGTTTTAACAATTGGTTTAGGGGATTGAAGGCTTAGTGTGTTTTGAAAGCAAAGGCAGATTTGTTTCTCTTTATCTCGAGCAATACGCGGGTTGGAAAGGCAAATGAACAAGTGGGGAAAATGGCTAAGTACGAGAAGCATTTATATGGACACGAGAGATAAAGGGAAACGATTTGTCTCCTAGTTGTTTTAACCGATTAAAACAAGCTTCTCCTCTAATCGATACGAAAACCACTTCGTATCCAATGTTCAATTGAGGCAATTTCGGCATCATTAATACGAAGCTTATTTCATGTCCATCCACTGCCTATTTGAGATGAAGCACTTCATATCCATCCAACGATTGAAACGAAGCACAAAGCCAAAGCTTATTTGAACTATTCAAACCCTGTAGAAATGCATCGATACGAAATGATGAGTTCGTATCCACCAACATAAAGCCCACAGAGACTCGTATCCATCGATACGAAATCTTTTAGGAAGCCAACCAATTCGTGTCGATCGTCATCGATACGAATATGAATTTTTAACTTTTCACATCGATCCAGGAGAGGATCGATACAAAGAGATACACTAAAATAATCATCAAATGTTGTTACAACTCGAATTTCAATCGATTCAGGAGAGGATCGATACGGAATTCGATACAAAAAAAACTGAAACTGACAACGACTCGCGAACGTGCAAACGTTAACGGGAGTCAGGTTAACATACATTTATGTGTAACAAATTGACATTCAGTTTTCAAAATTCACAGGGATTGAATGCTCACCTGGTCATAATTACAACGATGAGCAATAATTTGCTAACACTCGACACTCGGTTACAACAACACACTGTACAATCATTGACAGTTAACAATGTAGTATTTATATTACCAGAAATCAATCGAAGGTTACATCTCTTGACGAAAAGACAACTATTCATCGAATTAGACAGAACTCTTTAGACTGAAGGATGCAGCTTTTCAAAGCACGTCTTGCTCACACAAGACGTACTTTGGGGGGAAATGTTATCCCGCCTTTTGGCAAGGTCGTGACACCAAAAGATTAACTAGAAAACAAAGACAGTTTTTTCCGAAGATCGGTTATACACAGGCCTGCTATGGATACTGGTAAATTTTGCCCTAGTCCGGATGGAGCTACAATTGATATGACACGACAAGCAAAGATATGAAAGTCAACTTTACAAATTTCAGGTCAACTGGAGTTCGCATGCCCAAGATATGGATCGATCAAAAACAAGAAATCCAACCACGTTTGTATCTATACAGTTCTGTCTCCATCCCTTCAAAATACCTCATCCGTATCCATCAAGCGGTCATCACTTTGTATCCATCACGCCTGCATTACTTCGTATCCACTTTGCTTCCTCGTTTTGTATCCCTCACATGTACTTCATTTCGTACCCATCAACTAAAGCCACTTTGTGTTGATTCCATCTACATCGTTCGTACCGATCAACCAACAATCGATACGAATGAGCCATCAAATGGTCGGTACGAGGTATTGTCTCCTATCTATACGGAATGAGGTTGAGGGCAACGATACGAATGGGATAATTTGTAATGATACGACAAAGATTGCCTCAGATCGATATGAAGAACATGGGAATGCATCGATACGAACTACATGAATTCGTATCGATATGGAGCAGTTACAAACTGTCGATACGAACAAGACACGTTCAAGAGGAAGACTCGGTCACTCGGCATGAAAAGAGGATCGATCTTGGAAGATATCGCCACGTCATTGACCACCACGTGCCAAAAAGCGACACGAACCAGATCGATACGAATGGAAGTGATACGAGTTCGACAGCCCATTGAAAGTTCAAACTTGCATCCATCATATCTCAAGATCTACAAGTCCAAATGCCACCAAATTTTCACAGGAACTTGCCTACAACGTCAAGAATGTACCAGATCAATTTCAACCAAAACGGATCAATTCTTGATCGGTTACGAATTTCATTCGTACCGCTCTGATATCGAGTTGAAATCACCTGAACTCGATCCCGTGGGCCTAGCCACGTGAGAGAAGAAGTCCTCCGAGATCTGAGCAAGATATTTGGAGCCTACGCCAATAAATAGTGACCTTGGACCTACAAAAAATGGACTTTTGGCTTCTCTACGCTGATACTCTGCCGAAATCATTATCAAACTTTAGTTTTACAGTTGTAATCTCTTGTAAACAACGAGTGAAATTCAATAAACATCAGTCATTTCATAGTGGATGTAAGCAATACGCCGAACCACTCTAAATCCATGTGTTTCTATGCATTTTCTTATATGTTCATTGGTGTGTTTGTTAGATCTGCCTCATTTTACATTTACTTTCTTCATTTTACCTCTTCAAACACATCTGAAGAGTGTTGTGCCCAATTTTGGTACAAACAACTGCCATTGGATTAAGAGTTGGGGCTTCAATCCCCACGGTGTCCCGATTGCAGATCACTATGTCGTCATTCAAAACCTTTTCCATCTTGACCGGAGTCTCATCATCTTTTGCTAAACATGGTTCCTTTGGGGCATGCTTTAATGAACTCGCATATCACTCCATCTCTTCCCAAATTATTTGCACAGAATGTGGTCCCCCAGATATTGTTTCAATAATAAGCCCCTGGTCAGTTCGTTTCGACCCGTTTTTCACTATTTCCAACTTGGTTTCTTTGTTCTCTAGGAGGTTGAGGGGCTTGTACGAAGACTGACTTGTTTCGGTCAACAATTTGCATGAAGATTAACTTGTTTTGGTTTCTTTTTGAATCATTCTGTTCAAGTGCAGAGTCTGCACTTTGAGTTTTTACTATGGAGTTTGTATTTTCTTTTTGTTGGATGTTGTGTAGGTACGGCCCCTACATTTTGACCTATGTACATAAAATAATAAGCAATGTGATGATACTTTGACTCTACTCTTATCTGTCTGTTCATATGTATTCTGTGTACTTGAGCTTGTTTTATTTCACACTTTTCGACTTCTGTGATTATAGTCAAATCCCTTCGTTCTAAGTAACAGAACTTAGAGATTAACAGCACTTTGGAATTTAAGAGAACCATTAGAAATCACCAAAACTTTAGCAAATTTAGCATGCATCCAAGCTTTTTGTGGTATTTCGACAAGTATGCAATACAAGCGTATTTCAGACTCTTCAGATGGTTTGTAGCATTCCAATTTGTTGGAGTTATGCTCATTATTAATGATTATAGGAGCAGTCGGCGCTGGTTATGAGATGCGCCGTTTTTTATGTTCCTCGGAGTTGCCTATCGCCAGGCAATGCTAGGAGTGCACATTTTGGATGCGCCTCGGCGTTGCCTATCTCCAGGCAACGCGAGGAGTTAGTCTTGTAGTGCTCCTCGGTGTTGCCTATCTTTGAGCAATGTGTGGAGTTAATTTTTTAGTGTGCCTCGGCATTGCCTATCTCCGGGAATTGCGAGGAGTTCGTTTTTATTGCGCTCCTCGGCGTTACCAATCTCCGGGAAATGCGAGGAGTTAGTCTTTTAGCTCTCCTCGGCATTGGCTATCTCCGAGCAATGCGAGGAGTTAGTTTTTAATGCGTGGCTTTTGGTGCTCCTCGGCGTTGCCTATCTCCGGGGAATGCGAGGAGTTAGTTTTTTAGTGCGCGGATTATGAGATGTGCGGCTTTCGGTGCTCCTCGGTGTTGCCTATCTCCGAGCAATGCAAGGAATTAGTTTTTTGATGCTCCTTGATGTTGCCTATCTCCGGGAAACGCGAGGAGTTATTTTTTGATGTTCCTTGACGCTGCCTATCTCCGGGCAACGCGAGGGGTTAGTTTTTGATGCTCCTCGACGTTGCCTATCTCCGGGCAATGCGAGGGCTTAGTTTTTGATGCTCCTCGGCGTTTCCTATCTCCGAGCAACGCTAGGGATTAGTTTTTGATGCTCCTCGGCATTGCCTATCTCTGGGCAACGCGAGGAGTTAGTTTTTGATGCTCCTCGGGGTTGCCTATCTCCGAGTAATGCGAGGGGTTAGTTTTGATGCTCCTCGGTGCTACCTATCTCCGGGCAACACGAGGGGTTAATTTTTGATGCTCCTATTCGCCGACAAAATTTCTATCGGTTTAGAAATTTGCCGAAAAATTGCAAATTAAAATAAACCGCAAGCGCACGGCGTACACTTTGTAGTACGTGGCGAATATGGGTCGATCCGCAGGGAATTGTTAGAGTTTAAAAATCTATTCAATCAAAGACCAAATGTAGGAGAAATTGTTAACTAGAAATAAAATGAGGCTAAACTAGAATTAAAATTTGATTTAAAAACTACTGGACTAGAGAACAATTTAGAGGCAAATCCACTCTTATATTTTTGTAAATCAACAAACAAACAATTTGTGATCTCTAGCTTTTGATATTAAGTGAAATATTGTTGTATTTATCATAAGTATGGTTTGGTTATGTTATTAGTTAACAGAACTCAAACCATCAAACTATAATACAACAAATAAACCACTTATAATTCTCATGAAAATGAAGCCATAGCAGAAGCTATTTTAAGTATGATCTATTTACTATTGTAACTAGTAATATAGATCATCAAATTTCATTTTTACTTTAATTTCACAATCAAGAATGGATTAGCAAATGATGTTGCAAATTGTGTTTATGTTGAATAAGAATAGCTCATTTGCATAAGCAATATAAGCTATCAAACCCACTTGTATAAACTTGCACCAAAATTCACTTTCATAAAGCACAAATAAAGAGATCATAAATCATAACAAATGTTAAAATTACATTATATTTGAGAGCTTCATTAACCCTAAATTGAATGGGTTTAGCTACTCATTTGTGTTATCAAATCAACACATATAATTTTCAACATTGAAAATGAAATAGAGTAGATAATAAACAAGAAAGAGAAGATTAACTAAAAAAGGAAATGAACTAAACTAGTGCATAAATGTAAATCTAAACTATGAACATAAAAAGAAAGAGAGCATAAGAAGAAAAATGAGCATAAAAGTAAACAACAACAAGTAGAACAGAGAAGAGAAAGAGGCTAGAAAGCCATTTTTATTTCATTCAACATTGCCATTACAACTAGTGTTTTTCATTTCCTAACTAATATGAAAGGTAGAAGATCATTTACATGTACATAAGAGGGCTATTTATGCATGCATAAAACCCAAATTCTATTTTTAGGGGTTTCCCAAAATATCCCTTAGAAAGTGTGGAGGCCAAGTAATCATTAGCTTCTACTAATTATCATTTAAGTGTACATGAAGCCATTAATTCCATAAGCATGTTCATTAGCCTTTAATTTGTCCATTAATGTAGGTGGGTAGGTGGGGTCCTCCATGATCTTCACTTTGAATTATTTCTCTCTTCTTTCCTTTGTATTCATTTGTGCATGCATGTATCTTCATATAAGCCTCTTCCATATGCATCCAAATTCCTATAAAAAATCATCAAAAATGTCAAAGTAAAAATTCTCAAATTTACACATGCACAAAAATGACCATTTTCCCCTGAATGAAGATGAAAATATGATGGTTTGAAAATATTGAATTTTGGTTTTAACATGTTCAAATGTCTAAATATGATGTTTATTTAAATGAAAATAGATAAAATATGGATGTAAATATATGCACATTTACGTGCACATCAAATACCTCCACACTTATCTTTTTATTTGTCCTTGAATAAAGGAAAACTAAGATAAAACTGTTTTCGTAGGGAGCACGATTGCATTGAGCATATGCAACAAGTCGTTAAACCTCTGGGTATCCCCAATAGGACGAGTGTTGCCTCGTGAGGGTTTTCAGCGGATACTACCCAAAAAATCCAGATGCAAAGTGAAAATATTTACAAAATGCAAGATTTATTTACAATGGGATGAATGCAAGTTCTTGAAAATATTTACAAATGAAGGATTTACTCTTAAATCGACACCAAGAAGTTAAATATAGGTTTTGGTCATTGTCTTGAAAATTTAATTCATTTACTCGTCAAAATTTCCAACAAAAATCAAGTTATCATAGCAAATAGACAATAGTTTAACTCGTTGTTTCGGTTGATAACAAAGTGTGACTATGAAATAAATCCTTAGTTGATTATCAAAGTTTGTCAAAGTGGTATTCTCATTTCTTTTCAATAACAAGTTAAATCAAACAAGTTAAAATGGTTCTTGGATTTCAATTGCTTACTCTCTCTTATTTGAAAATTTTATTGATATTAACAATATTTACATATTCCTAACTCAGGTAAACTGAGGCCATATATATTACCCATGCACTGCCTTATGGACTGATGTGAGGGGAATACAGAGCAAGGCGATTGAACACAAAAGTGTGAACACTTATCGACTGTAGGCGTTATTAAAAAGAATTTTTATATACATACACCTAACTCAGATAAACTGAGGCCAGATATACCGATCATGCACTACCTTTCGGGCTTACGTGAGAAGGGTACAAAGCATGGCGAGTGAACACACGAGTGTGAACACATGACTCTAGGTGTTAAAAATTATATACATATATACAAATGTTTTTTTTGAGAAAGAGAGAGTTTTGCAAAATCATCTTAGCATCATTTAACTTAGAAGATAAAAATGTTATATCCTTTACTTTAAATTTACCACTTTTTTAAACAAAGATTTTCAATTTGAACATACTTCATAATTAACACATATGAACCTTCCTATATACAAGTTAAACCATTGTTATTTGTAATCAAACTTCATTTTTATTTTTGTTAAGACATAAATTTTCAAAAATTTCAATTTATTAACCAAAACTTATATACGTATCCCATAGTGTTTCCTCAAAAATAAATCAAAATGCTAAAAAGAAAATGTTTTTGATATTTTAAATTTTGAGATTTTTTTTGAAGTTAAAAGAAAAATGAAAATTCAAAAATGCCATGAAACTAAAAAATGAAAATGAGACTCCCCCCCACACTTAATTTTAACTGTGTCCCCATAGTCAATGCATGATATAATGAGTGTAACGGGGAAAACTATGTACATATTTACAAAAGAGGGTTAACATTCTTACTAGACGTAGCTTAGCTCATGAAGGATCATGAGCTCCTCCTCTTGGTTATTTGGCAATTCCAAGAAATGTTTCAGATGATGACCGTTGACTTTGAAAACCGATCCATCCCTGGGGTTTTCTATTTCTACGGCACCATGTGGAAAAACAGTTCGTACCACAAATGGTCCAGTCCATCTCGATTTAAGTTTCCTAGGGAATAAATGAAGTCTTGAGTCGTATAAAAGAACTTTTTGATTAGGCGAAAACGTTTTCCTTAAGATTGACTTGTCATGAAAAACTTTGGTTTTTTCTTTGTAAATTTTCTCGTTTTCATACGCATCGTTCCTAAGTTCTTCTAGTTCGTTGAGTTGTAGTTTTCGGTTTTCGCCAGCTTTCTCAAGATCAAAGTTTAAGTTCTTAATTGCCCACAGCGCTTTGTGTTCGGTTTCAACGGGTAAATGGCAAGCTTTACCATAAACTAAACGAAATGGGGACATCCCAAGATTAGTTTTAAAAGCAGTACAGTAAGCCTAAAGCGCGTCGGTCAATTTTTGAGACCAATCTTTTCGATTTTTATTGACAGTTTTCTCTAAGATTTGTTTTGTTTGTCGATTTGAAACTTCAACTTGGCCACAAGTCCGAGGACGATACGGAGTGGATAACTTATAGGTTAGCGAGTATTTTTTTATTAAAGTTTCAAAAGAACGGTTGCAAAAATGGGTCCCGTTATCACTGATTATTGTGCGAGGTGTGTCGAACCTCGAAAAGGTGTTTTCTTTGAGAAATTTCACAACAATTTTATGGTCGTTGGTTTTGCAAGGAACAGCTTCGACCCATTTTGAAACGTAATCGACAACGAGAAGGATATACAAGTTTCCAAAAGAATTGGGAAAAGGTCCCATAAAGTCTATACCCCAAACATCAAAGATTTCGATCGTAAGAATGGGGTTTAGAGGCATTATATCTCGTCGAGAAATTCTTCCAAGCATTTGACATTGATCGCAAGTTTTACAAAATTCAAACGAGTCTTTGAAAAGAGAAGGCCAATAGAAACCACACTGAAGCACTTTTTCCGCAGTTTTTCGAGGACCGAAATGTCCACCACACGCTTGATCGTGGCAAAAAGATAGAACACTTCTGATCTCATTATCCGGAATGCAACATCGGATGATTTGGTCGGGACAATATTTGAACAAGTATGGATTGTCCCAATAGAAATACTTCACTTGGGACATGAATTTGCATTTGTCCTGTTTGGACCACGATGAGGGAGTTTCTTTAGTGACTAAGTAGTTCACTATATCAGCGTATCATGGGTCGATAGAAATTGAAAGGAGTTGTTTATCGGGGAAGTTTTCATTGATTGGCAAAGAAGATGGTTCGTTCGGAAGACGAGACAAGTGATCGGCTATGACGTTATCGGATCCATTTTTGTCTTTGATTGTAAGGTCAAATTCTTGAAGTAAAAGGATCCAACGAATCAAGCGGGATTTGGCATCCTTTTTAGCGAAGAGATATCGAAGCGCAGAGTGGTCTGTGTACACAGTAATGTTTGACCCTATCAAGTAAGGTCGAAACTTTTCGAGCGCAAAAATGACAACTAGAAGCTCTTTTTCGGTTGTTGTGTAGTTTAGTTGAGTGTCGTTCAAAGTCATACTTGCATAGTAAATGATGTGAAGGATTTTGTTGATGCGTTGTCCTAAGACAACACCAACCACAAAGTTCGAAGCATCACACATGATTTCGAAAGGAAGATCCCAATTGGGAGCGCAAATGATTGGGGCAGCAATGAGTTTGCTCTTAAGACGTTCAAAAGAGGGGATACACTTAAAGTTGAAATCGAATGGAACATCTTTTCCGAGAAGAATCGTCAAAGGACGAGCGAATTTACTAAAGTCTTTCACAAAGCGTCGGTAAAAGCCAGCGTGTCCTAGAAATGATTGAATGTCCTTAACACATTTGGGAATGGGTAGATTTGCAATTACGTCAATTATTGCTGTATCTACCTCGAAGCCTTTATTTGAGATGATATGTCCAAGGACTATGCCTTGTTTGACCATAAAGTGGCATTTTTCCCAATTCAAAGTCGGATGTTTTCTTTACATCGATTTAGAACCAATTCGAGATGATGTAAACATTGGGAAAAAGAATCACAAAAGATAGAGAAATTGTCCATAAAAACTTCTAGAAAGCGTTCAATCATGTCGGAAAAGATTCCAACCATGTATCGTTGGAAAGTAGCAGAAACATTACAAAGTCCAAATGGCATACGTCGATAAGCAAAGGTACCGAATAGACACGTGAAAGTCGTTTTCTCTTGATCTTCGAGAGCGATGGGAATTTGGTTATAGCCGGAATAACCATCAAGGAAGCAGTAAAATTCGTGGCCGGCTAAACGTTCGAGCATTTGGTCAATGAAAGGAAGAGGGAAGTGATCTTTTCGTGTTGCTGCATTTAGTTTTCGATAGTCAATGCAAACACGCCAGCCCGTTTGAGTACGAGTTGGAACAAGTTCATTTGAATCGTTCTTGACAACGGTTAGCCCAGAATTTTTCGGTACAACGTGAATTGGGCTAACCCATGAACTATTAGAGATTGGGTAAATGATTCCGTTGTTGAGAAGTTAAAGAATTTCATCATGCACCGCATCTTTCATTTTTGGATTAAGCGTTCATTGCGCGTCACGAACAGGCTTGGCATCGTCGATTAAATGGATGCGATGTTGAACAATAGCAGGGCTAATTCCCTTTATATCGGAGATCGACCATCCAATCGCTTCCTTGTTTTTCAAAAGAACAGAAAGTAAGGAAGTTTCTTGATCAAGAGAGAGAGTCGTAGAAATTATGACAGGCAACGTTTCATTATCACCTAAGTATACATACTTAAGGTGATCGGGAATTGGTTTGAGGTCCAACTTCGAGAGTTTTTCGATCAAAGAGTTGGGTTGAGATTCAGACTCAACTTGAAGTGATTCAATGGGAAGAGTGTACTCAATCTCGTTGGGAATTTCGTGAAACAATTTTTCGTACTCGGCCTCGCGCTCATCGTTAGGATCAAATGTCTCGTTTTCAAAGTTTTCGTGAATGGTACTAACTTCCAACGTTTGGTCACGAGGTTCGTTCGATTGTCTTTCAAGATTGAAAATATTAAGATCTAAATTTATGTTTCCAAAAGAGATTTTCATCGAACCGTTACGATAATTGATTAAGGCATTTGAGGTGGCTAAGAATGGTCGGCCTAAAATCAATGGAATTTGACTTGCGGGATTTGACACGGGTTGTGTTTCGAGAACGATAAAATCAACGGGGAATATGAATTGCCCTACTCGAATGAGCACGTCCTCGATTTCTCCCACGGGCTTCTTAATGGATCGATCGGCGAATTGAAGCGTAACTTTTGTGGGTTTGTGCTCACCTAAGCCTAATTGTTCGTACACGGAATATGGAATCAAATTAACACTCACGCTTAAGTCTATCAAGCATTTGTTAATCGTCTTGTGTCCAATTGTACACGAAATCGTAGGGCAGCCAGGATCTTTGTATTTGATGGGCATGGATTGGGACAAGACTTCACTCAAACTGACGGCTAAGAAGACTTTTTTAGGCAATTGAGTGTGTCGCTTTTGGGTGCACAAGTCCTTAAGAAATTTTGCGTAAGTGGGGACTTGTTGAACGATGTCAAGAAGAGGGATGTTAACTTTCACTTGTTTAAAAATTTCCAACATCTTTTCCTTTTGGTCCGAGTGTTTCTTGGGTCGGAGACGATGTCGAAATGGAACATCTCTGGGCAACGCGAGGAGTTAGTTTTTTTATGTTTCTCGATGTTGCCAGGGCAACATTGGTTTTTAGAAGGCAAGGATCGGGTTTTGCCGATCCATCGGTTTGAGTCGATTTGCTTCCGTCGACTCGACGAGTAGTTATTGTGAACACAGTTTTGTCGGTTCAAATAGATAATTGGTTTTTGGATTGGGTAACCATGGCTTGGGCGGTTCTCCCATATTTCTGGAAGATGTGTACGGCCAAACAGATAAGGAGCCATGGTGGAGAGATCTACACTTGACCGCACGAAGATGGATTGAAGAAAGAGCCTATGGGAGTTCAGGGCATGACTCTTAGCTCTTGGTCCAAACTGTCTTTGGAGATTGGGTCTTTGACTAGCACACGGTCTAAGAGGAAGATGAATTGGTCACCAAGGGCGATGAAATAGTGGTTGAAAATAAGTGGGCATGTATTATGCTAGTATTTCGTTTGTTGCACTAGCTATTAAGTCCGCGGTTGTCAAAATGCTAGAATTTTTGATCGGGCACAACAGAACTGTGGTTTGACTAGTCTCGGCCTTTCTTATGGCTATTCAAGTGTGCACGGTGCCCCCATGCCACATGGCTGTTGGTGCAATTGAACTGGTTCCATGGTCACTCCATAACTCGTTTGGTTGCCACCAGTCCAATGGGTGCGATTTTCCCAGGTGCCGAGTTGGCCTTTGATTCACCACAAGGTCAGTTCAGTTTTCGCTTATTTCCTTTGAGCGACTTTGAAGCTATGGGATTTAACACTGTTTGTCCCATTGGTCGTTGGAAGTGATTCCATTAATTTTGCAGAGTGACTGGTATGATTGTCGATTTGTGGCCCCGGAGCGTGACTTCGTTGACTTTAGGAGGCTTTGGATAAGATGACTGCTGATCTTCCGGTTCTCCTTCGCGGATATCAGTCATACATAAATTTCACTAATCTACCGGTTCGCCTTCATGATGCTTTAGTTCGTGAAAGACCTTCATTAGATCAGATGACCGCCAATCTACCATTTTACCTTCACGACGCTTTAGTCCATGAAAGAGCTTCACGTTCACGAAGGATTTTTTATGGTCGAATGTCCGGCGACTAGACGACCATGGAATGATAATATCCCCTTCGAACAACCCAGATGGCTGATAATATGTGGCGACCTGGAAAAATAGCATGGATCGCTGGCGATCCATGTGCTTAACTGATTTCACTGCTTTCTTCTGGAGTTTATGGTAGTCTAGTGAAAAGGTATGGATCCTAGCGACCATAGTGCATGGATCTCTAGCGACCCGTGTACCTAAGTGATTTCTGAGTTTTGCCTTTAGGATCGCGTCTACTATCTCATGTTGATGTTCTTCATCACCTTAGCATGTGTTTGCTTGCTTTTTCTCTGATCCTTCTTGGTTGGTTCTTCTGTTCTCAACAGCAAACCTTCTAAGCAGAGATTGAGGATCTAACTTCTGAACCTATCTGATCCAAAGTAGATAGCTAGATCTAAGCCTGAGTTGGGTTCTCAGTGGAAGTACCAAAATGTTGACCTAAAAAATGGACCAACACCGTAGTTTGAGTTTAAAAGTACCAGCCCAGTTCTGACAGAGCAATATCACACATAACAGATATCAAGAAAGAGCAGTAAAAGAAAGTACACAGAGAATTTTTGTAGTGGTTCGGCTATTAATGAAGCCTACGTCCACTTTATAGTTTTATTATAGACTGATTGCTATTATAAGAGATGTATGATTACAAGGCTTTGTTTGTTTCCTAGCTAAATTGAATCTCCGGAGTTGGAATCCACTGGAGAATCATAGTGTATTCCTTTGGAGATTGTTATGGTGGAGACGGAGAGCGAAGAATAATTCCAGCAGAGCTTCAGCAACCAGTCAAGAGAAGATCCCCTTTATGTTGTAGGTAGGATGGTATTTATAGAGATCGGAGTGCTTCTGGACTAGGCATGTTTAGCAACTGATCGCAGGTAGGTAGGGAACGACCCTTGGGGGTTTAGCTCGCGACCCGAGCCAAAGTGGCTCATGGTCTATGGGTCGCTAGTGACCCATAGACTTGGCTCGCACACGAGCTAGTGACTTGGCTCCTTTTTCCTTTGCTTCCTTAGTTAACTTAATGTAGTTTCATGGAGAAGCATGGGTCGCTAGCGATCCATAGAGTATGGGTCGCTGGAGATCCAAGAACTTAGGATTTTTTCTAGAGTTTGGAGGTTGGGATGTTTCCTTGGTGTTGTGTTGTCGTTATTTACATGATCTTGTTGCACATTGTTCCGTTTTGATGACAATTTACTAGCTGTTTGCGCTCAACTGCTGATTGGGCTGAGAGAATGTTGGTCTCTTGGTTTAGTCGATTCCAGTCGTTGCCTTAGTAGTGTATCTCGGCTCTCGTTAACTCCTTGCCTTAGCCTTTCTATTTAAGTTCTAAACCATTCTGATAACATGAGATTGTTCTGTCTCCCATTAGATCCTGCTAGGTTAAAAACCCGGATAACACTACGCTCTTAAGAAATTAATGTTATTTGCTACCCTATTAATTCTAATCAGTACGTTCAATACGCTATAATCATTATGTTATTAACTTTGATTATCAATACACGTACAAGATTCGAATAAAATATCTCTAATCACAAGTAAAAAAAACTTTAATTTTTTGATTTAAATGTCAAACTCATACAAGTCCCAAACTCCGAACAAAAATATAGCTAATATCCTTAGCAAACAATTGACTTGTATAATAAAAGGAATAATACCAAACTCATCCCATATTAACATAGTAGAATTTATCACTTCTATTTCAAGTAAAACAAAATTTATAATTTAGATCTTTCATATTCTATTCAAATTTTACACAAAGCACATTGAAAAGAAAACAGGGTTTATACATGTTTAATTTACAGAAATAGGCAGTGTAAACTACCATATAATAAAATTCATACTTTGCACACCATTCTAACTTTATTTGCATTTAGAACCCTTTTACTACTACAAGTGAAATCAAAATAAGTAAAGTGGAATAGATTATAAATTATCTAAATCTCAATTATAGTTGATCCTACTATGTTAATACAAGCAACTGAAATTCCAATATATTCAAAGATTGACATTTATTTAGGGAAATTTTGAGAGTTTTAGATGTCTTATTTTTTCATACCAAAATTTCCCACGGTATAGATCAAATTCAAATAAATGCTATTCAATTACAAAAATATGAAAAACTTGATATTTCCACTCAAAAAGAATTGTTTGCTTCCTAACTGGATTTGATTTCCACCACGCCCAATTCTCTTTTAGATCTCCCTCTTTTGTAATATACAACAAAGTGAATTGTATATAGGAATTAGATTGGATCTGATCTGTACTGCTTCTGATTCTCTATCAGATCTTCCCCTTTTGAATATACAACGAATGGATTATATATATATATATATATTAGTTTTAAAATCAGAAATTAGAGAGTAAAAGAATCAAGACTTTAATTAAATTAGAGATCTAAATTTCTAACTTGAAATCTTACTATTTCTATAAACATAAAGGGAAAGATTTTGACAGAGCTTCCCTGATGATACCAAAATTTTATGAAGACAAGTGGAAGTTTAGGGGTCTATTTATAGAGGTGAGAAGGAACCAAAACCATCATATTTAAATAATAAAATCTAGACCGTTCATGGCCACCAAAACAAAGACCCCACCTTCAGAACCGGTCAACCGTTGCGAGAAGTGGTCGTCGCTAGTGGTTGACCGCTTGCACATAGGCGGTCGAGAGATCTTCAATTTTGGACCATGTATTATTACTTTCTGTTTCAATTTTAATTGATTATATTTAATTACTCAATTAACAATGTTAATCAAAACATTTCTTTAAACATTAATCTCCAGCCAACTTTTAAAATTTTAAATTCAAACTTTTAAATTCAAATTTAAATATTTTAATTTTTAATTCGAAAACTTCAAACGTCCATAACTTCTCTGTTTAAACTCCGATTTCAACATATTATATATGGAAATAGATCAAAAAATCGCTATGGACGCGATGGTGCAACTTTCGTGACCAAATTCTGACATTTACATAATTTCCATTTTTAACCATATTTTAATTATTTATTTATTTTTTTAAATTTTATGGGGCATTACGTCCCCCCTAAAAAGGATTTCGCCTCTGAAATCACCAAGGGGGAATAGTGTAACACACACTCAACAACCATGTTATTTAGAATAATCTACATTACCATCTACTCAACCAAAAATGCAATGTGATTATGTACGCAACATATTATAGGTGAGCTCAATCATAGCGCGAATGCAAGATCGTGACATATAAGCATGTATGCAAACATCCAAAATATACATAAAGTCATATATGATTGCAAAAATAACAGTAAAAAGTGTGGTAACCTTCTCCTACCACCAATCTAGCAAACATGACACAACCAAATACTAAATTTTGAAAAGAAAAGTTTACCGAAGAAAAGCTCGGGATAAGGAACCTTCATCATTTCTTCGATAACGGGGGGCGATAGGATCCGTTTCAACATCAATTAACTGATCAGGCCTACAGAGGCAGTGTCGTGTAGACATTTCCTCAAGTATGGAACATGAAAGATGTCATGGACTGCCGCTAACTAGTCCGGAAGCTCCATCCAATAAGCAAGTTTCCCCACCCTCTTTAAAATCAGGAAAAGGGCCAACGAACCTTTATGCCAAATTCCCAGATGTACCAAACCTCATAGCCTCTCTAAGATGGGAAATCTTGATTAATACCACCTCCCCAACTAAAAACTCAAATTCTTTTCTTCGCCTATCAGCTTAGGTCTCCTAACGGTCATGTGCGACCTTTATTCGCCGCCTAACACTTCTACATTCTCCAAGGTCCTCTAAAATTCATGAGGCAAACTCTTGACAAATCTTCCAAAATTCTTGTTCACCCTTTCGTTTAATCATCGGTATGTGGGTGGTAAGTGGTGCTACAATCCAAAGTTTTTCCCAAAGTAGATTGCATACTCCTCCAAAATTCCTTAGTGAACAAAGGATCGCTATCGCTAACAATGCCAATTGGAACTCCATGTAGTTGCACCACTTCCTTGATATACACCTGTGATAGAGATAATGTAGTCTATTACTTCTAAGAGGAATAAAATGAGCTAATCTACTATAACCTAAATAGCATCATTATCCTTTTCGGCTCCTACGCAACCCATCTATAAAGTCCATCTACATATGCTCTAAATTTCAAGTCGGAACCACTAAGGGTAATGACAACCCTCGGGTTTTCTTGCTCAGTCTTAGTCCTTTGGCACGTCAAACATCCGGAAAAAAATTCAACAACTCTCCCTTCAACCTTGTCCAATTAGAACATTCTCCTCATATCCCTATACATCTTATCACACGCTCCATAAGCTTTAGGTTTGAAGCATTCTAACCTAATTTCCTTACTAACTTCCCATCTTATCTATGGTTTATCACTAGTTAAGCGTCCTTACGAAATTTCCTTATTTACGATGTTCCTCGATATATTTATTTATTTAGTAGTCTAATCCCATCCCTAAAACCAACACAGTGATAAAACATGAACATGTCTTATACCATATCAAATATTTTTCCTCAAGGAGTAGCGATTACAACCCAAAAACTCTAAAATAAAATTGTTGTTGGAAGCTACCACCATCAACTAGTTTTTAATGATGTTTGGACCATAATGCTCCTTACTAATTAAGATGGACATTCCTAGAATGTCATCCCACCATCACCCACCTTCTTTAATTCTCTTTCTTAGTTCTAATAAATATCCATTATCCATAATAACTAGTCATTAATGTCAAAATTGACAATCTATAATTAATCCTTATTTAATCTCTTTTAATCCATTTACTAGTTTCAAAATTCACCTATTATGATTATTCAATTCCTCCGTAAATACCATATTAGCTTCCTTAATCAGTCCCCTATTTAATTCTTTTTTACTCTTTATTAATTACAAATTTACTATCGATTAAATTTGTTGATTAATGTCCATAAATCCTGACCTAATAATTACTATGTCGTTTATAATTAATACAAATACCATTGTAAATTATGCTATTTATATGTTTCTTATTTCTAATTATTAATTTCTAAACTATAACATTCCTTTCTATATTTTATTTTATCAGAGCTCTGCTTCTTAAAGGGATTACCATTATAATTTTCCATAAATTAACCACAAGTGTGATTTTTGCTTTGTTTGAGATTACAAGGGATTGATTCTTTTTATTTATTGAAATAGACAATGTAAACTATGAAAGAATTTCCATATCTTACACATCTTTTTCCCTTTTGGTATACTCTTTGTTAAATCAAATGCCGCACTTTTATATATTTAAGGAATTAGATAATTTACGGAAACTACACGGATCATGCTCCTAATAATTCGAAATATAGAAATTGACTTCCAAGGGCAACCCATCTTACAACTCAATTATAGATCTGGAATACCATTTCAACATTACTAACATTCTACAAAGAAATGTCTCGGACTGATTCAAATTCCCAGATCAAGTTATACATATTATTCTTACTTTATCCATGTCATAAAACCTTTTAACCCTTTCTTACCTAGATATTGGTCCCTATCTACTTCATAAAACAAAAATTTAGAAACCCTCAATATGCTAGTATGTGACGTTTGAAATTCAACCTTGCAAAAGAATTTCCACATCTCGAAAGAAAACCTTTAAGCATACTTTCCAAAAGAATTTTCCAACTTCTAAAAACAATCTAGGGAATTGAATTTCCAAAATCATCTAAACATCATACTTTATCTTATTCCATAAATATTCCATTTTTATTAAACATTTAGACAAAACCTTCCGAAAATATTTGAACCTAACTTTTCACAATTTTCAAAATTTTTACCACTTTATTCTTAACACCAAATTTAAAAAGCTTCTTAATAAAATAATTTCCCTTCTCAAATACATTTATCTCAAAGACTAACTTCTTTAAAGTAAGGTCTTTAACCCAAAACATTCAAAAACTCAATTATTAAATCAAACCATCAAAAATTCAAAAAGTATTGCTTAATCCCAAAAAGGAGAAAAATAATTTCCCAATTTCAAAAACTTTCTACATTAAAGATTAATTCCTTTAAAAGTTGGTCTTTTTAATTCAAAACATTCAAAAAACATCTTCCATAAATTTAAACAATGAAAAGTAGAGTAGATAAGGTAAACTCTTATCCCATCATTTTTCTATCTCATTCCCACCACTTCTCACCTACATTATCTCTAATTAATTTACTAATCCTATTTTATACGTTCCTATTGTTATTCCTATCCAAATCTACCAATATTACCTATGTTTATAATTCTCGTACTTAAATTACTTCTACATCATTTTAATGAAGTTCTGTTTCCATTTAAAAATCAGACTTTTAAAGAACTTCTAAATTTATGAAATAGGAAAAATAATCAAGTCCAACCTATGCTTTATTTTACATTTATTCCAAAAATAAAAATCTCTTTATCGAAAATCTTTAAATCGAAAACTTTTTGACACAACAAATTTTTAGACTAAGAGTTTCAAAAACGAAAAACCCTCTCTACCTAAAAATCTTTTAATTAGAATTTTGGGAATTTTTTATTCCACTTCTTTTTAACTTATGATTTTCCAATTTTCTTACTTTTTCAAAACAACAACTTCTTAATAAATCTTTTGAAAAATCCAACCAAAACATTCCAAGGAAGTTTCCAAAGAAAAATCTTTTTATCAAATTCTTTCACATGGGATTGGATTTTAAAAATTGGCCTTAATTTTCCTCTCTATTGAATTTTTTTCATCTATCATCCTTTACTTCTAGGTGCTTATAACTATACTACCATGTAGTATTTAATTACTACCTAACATGCTTATTCGCTATTTCTATAAATGTTGGTTGTCCGTAATAAATGATTATTATTCTGACCGGATAATTTCTAAAAACAATTATTTATCCATTCTAATCTTTCCTATTACCTTTCCATAGTCTCCCTAATATCTTTTTAATCAATCCGTTGACATCCTTATTAAATTACTATAACTTCCTATATATTTCACACTTATTGCCATATTAATCTTAGAGTTAAAATCTCTTCCAAAAACATTCATAACAATACAACCTCTGCCCCATGGGTGACCGGGGTAGGAGTACAACTTTAACTCTATTTATTTTTCCAGCTCATAGTCGCCTCTCTCATCCTTCCAGAATATGGTCATGACTACTTCTATAGTCAGAATTTATAGAGAAAGTTCAAATTCAGTGTATATATATATATATATATTATATAGTAAGAATTTTGAAAATTCTTTCAAAAACAACAAATATGCCACGCATACGATACCTATCCATGTTAATCGGGTTATTTAAACTCTAATACCAAATATAACAACCTTCCTCGAAACAAACCTAATTTTGATCCAATAAAAGCCCATCAAACCTTAGGCCATCTCAAGGCGAGCTGTTAAGTTGATAACATTGAAACAAAACATAGTACACAGAGCTATCTATCTACCTATACTTTCAGAATATCACAACGGAATGGACAAAATATAATATAAGAAACAAGTACCCATTTCGTAAAAGAAAGCCATTTCAGAAACAATACATTTTATAACCAAGTCTCACAACATGCCTATATTAAACCTCCATAGTACAATATTTCAAATTAACATAACTGTTTGAACTGGGTATATTAAAAATATTTAAAAAGCATAAATAGATAGAAAACTTCCACAAGTCTTCATTTCCACCTTCGTCTCCTAAATCAGCATGGTCTCCTCTAACCTATGTGTTGTATTGAGGAGTGGGTCAGAACAACAAATGTCTGGTAAAATGAAAATCTCAAGCTTTACCATAATTGGATAAGAAATATGTCTTATGTATTTAAAGTATACCATACTGATAACTTTAACCATAAGCCCAAAGGCCTTTCCGGTCCAATTCCAAAATTTATGTAATTACCAATTACGATGCAGGAGAAAGCATCCAAATCACTTTATACCTTTTATTGAGAATTATGTAGACTCCAACCATTTAATACCTATAAAATAGGAAGATTCCCATCATTTAATACCTAACCCATTTCCAGTCTATTTCCAAATTCTAACGCAACCATCATTAACGATGTATGAGAGACCCTCCAAACCACTTGATACCATTTTATAATGAGTTAGGCAGACTCTAACATCGTAAGGAATCCCATCAGGCCACTCAGTACTTCTCCTAAAGGAAAAAGGGAAACCCTACAATAGTCACTTAATACCTCTAAACCCGAAGCGGAACCCTCTAAAGATACCATTTACCGTATCAACAGCATGATTATGACCCAAACCCCAACATATCATTGAATCTGACTATTCATAGGAACGGGTAGACAGATTGACTAGGCATATTTTCCCCGCATAATTGGGACTAACCTCACGTCCATTGGGTTATTTATTATAGACGATGCCTTACATCAGTCCCCAAAGTTGCACTGTTAGTAGCCAGATTTAACTAGGCAGACTTCTATGTAATTTTAGACTGATCTCGCACCCTATAACTTAGTTATACTTCATATGTATACAAATTACATACATCCACTGTCCTACAGCATAAATACGCTATCCCACAATTAATAATTAAGGCCATATAAGGTAACACCTTTATAACGACCCACCTTTTTGACCATCAAAAGTTGGCACTCAATACATCCACGGTATTTAAATGCCGAAAATCCAATCGTCAGTAAGGCAGATTGTTAGGGTAAAAAGAAAAATTAAAGGAAAATGAAAAGGAACGGGAGAAATAGAATCTCATAGCGGAACGATCACGTATAATATAACAAAGACGTTAAAGGTGTCACTCTAAAATACATAGTATATTGGAGTTAAAAACATACCTCATCAACCTGGACAGTTATAACTTTATGGCCTTACAATTGCTGATGTGTATATATAATAATACAGCGGAAATAAAATACTATGGTAGGTGAACAAACAGCTCTACTCCATGAGCTCAATGTCCCACCAATGGAAACCCAGAAAAATACTCAATCTAAATCGAGCATTAGAATAAAACAACATCCGGATCGGCCTGGAAAACCAGCATGAGAAAAATCAAGTAACATAATGGACATTAATAATTCTGTGATACCATGCCACAAATCATGGAACATATTTTACCTCACAAGAACAAGTTCCATCCAAGAATGGATGGAAGCAAATTAAAACAAAATCCAAATTTGAAAGAATGGGCATAAACAAGATCAAATTTCCAAACTTAAAGAATGGACATAAATAATTAAATATCGAGAAGAGCTCTAGTCGCTTCTCGACGCAATTATGAAAACAATACAAATATTTAAATCAACAATAAGGAAAGGAATTTTCCAACAATGACTAGGAGGATGAGCTCCTTACCAAAAGTATACCTCTAGACAATATACCTGAGGGGTCATATACCCTGTACTCCTCTCGAGACCTCCAAGCCAAACCCCACCAACCTTATTGAGTATCCGAATATTTCACATCTCTACACACATACCACCGAAATCAAATATAAAGTAGATATGAAAATACCCTAATGGGAGCTACCGCATATAGCTTGGCCCCCACTAACTCTTTTATTTTAGTCATTTTCGACAAATGATATCAATGCTCAAATGAGTAACAAATCATCTTAAATTGACAATACTCAAATAAGAAAGCTGATTCGTTAGTCAATAAATCAACTATCGGGAATAATCAAAATGATCATATATGATAATTAAATCTTATACCCTTACCACTACCAATCGATTTCAAACTTGTACTATTTCTCGGTGGAAAATGAAGCCATGCAAGTTATGGTAGTGTTACCTTTAGGCATTGCCTTAATGACATATTTAACCTTCGAGAGAGAAACGAGTTTCCATACCTCGACGTTTAGTGCTACGAGGATGATTAAATCCTTTCTATATAAGTGATAACGTTTACGAAAGTTAAATTTCTTATCTTTTCCGTAACCGATCAAACTTTTAAACTTTTAAAACCTGAATTGGTGCTTGATTTTTACATCACAAATATTTGTAAAACACTTTAAAAATACTCTTAAAAAAATTCTTTTTGAAGAGCAAGTTATATTTCTAAGAGTATTAAAAAGAAGAGTATAAAACAAATGTCATTAAAACATTGTTTACTATAAATCCAAAACAATTTACACTTAGCTTTATTTTTGAAAATAATTCATTTCAAAAGATTTTTCTCATTTATAAATTTCAAACAACATTTATTATCCTGAAAGATAATAAATCAATTAAAATTCTTTTATAAATCTAAAACAATGTTAATCATCCTGAAAGATGGTCGATATAATTCTTATATAAATTTAAAACCAAATTAGTTATCCCAAGTGGAAATTAATCAACTTATAACTCCTTTAATAAATCATTTAAAGTAAATAACCTTTATAACTTTAAACAACATTAATTATACTGAAAGATAATCAAATTCAATTTATAATCTTTTATAAATTTAAATCGACATTAATTATCTCGAAAGATAATTAATCTATAATCTCTTTGTAAATTTGAAATAGCGTTAATTATCCCGAAAGATAATTAATTAAATTTATAATTACTTTTATAAATTTTAAATCAGCATTTATCCTTTATTCTCAAAATTCGCAAAATATTTGAAGATATAGTTAAACTTCCAAAGTGTAAAAACACGACCAAACATTTGTGTTGTAAAAATACAAGCTCAAGTTCAACACAAAATAAGTGTTCAAGGGGATTATATTTCATAAGTTATGGTACAACGATAATCGCTGTAATGACACTTACACGATCAATCAGTATGCCATAAATATTTTCAACCAAACAACAATATAAGTGACATGAGAATATAAGTAAACTAATATTAGCAAGAAACCCCTTAGGGTCTCTTTGCAATAGTACCCTATAAATCACACATATTTATGTATATATCGAAGTGTTACGTAGCGACCTATTCGCTACGTACACTCTGACTTTTGTTTTGTTTTTGTCCCGTGCAACACAGTGGTTATTTATACCATTCGCTTTTCATAAGGAACTTAAAATCCAAACAAACAACCAAATAACAATAAACTATCATCCAAGAATTCAACTATAATTAATAGCAACATAGAAATCATATAGTTTGAGTAAACTCACCAAAATTCCAGTTGATGCTTTCGAGTTTCAGTTTGGTCTAAAATTGAATGATGCCAAAAATTCTACTAGCTCTAAATTTGATGTAACTAGTTCCAATGCATAGGCGACATTGATACGACCCCAACGCAACTAATCGCATTCAAATCTGACCTCGTATGTGCAAGATATTAATTTTATAAGATTTGAAATTAAATTAATTAAACCAATCCACTTGATTACTTGATTAATTAGTTAATCACCATCTCTAAACGATCTTCCCTAATACACAACATTTCCTGGTGCACGCACTGATACGTGCACACACATTATCGTGACTTCAACCGCCAAATTCCCCTCATCCACTCGACGAAATCAAGGTCCCTTCGTGCCATCGACTCTCTCTTTGAAATCTCCACATGCCTGACCAAAGTCACCAAACGCATTCGAGCTCGACCACTCGAACCAAAACGCAACCTGGCCCTTCATTCCCATGCCATCAAAATATTACATGCACCTAAACTGAGTCGTACCTCTCCAAATCATAGCCATAGCTGCTCCTCGATGCCACCAATCCAATGCAACCAACGATGAAGTCCATCTCCTCTTAAATCTTGCACAAATCCAACCCAAGTTCATATATACTTAGGCAAATACTATCGATCAACCTAAACCTAGACCGCACATAACCAGATGAGTATGGTCTTATAGATCTACTCAAAACAATTCCGAAGATCCTTAATTTACCAATTTTTGTTGAGTAAATCTTTGTATATGAATTTTTGAAGGTTGCTTCCATTTGTTTTACTGTAAATAGAGATTGAAAAAGAGAGAGGGAGGGAAAAGGTGAAGTCAAAATGTTGAATTGATTAAAGGGTTGAATATGGGTTTAATTTGTAATTTCCGGTGGGTCTCGCATAGAATTTCATCCGCGTGCGAACCGCGAATGACAAAACAAAAATACGATTAGGTAAAAGCAACACAATCTCAAAACAATAATAAAACACACACGTTTTATTCTGTAAAATCTCAAAAATACCATCGTTTGCCAAAAAATGGCCAAAGACAATTTAAATATTTTCCAAATTAAAAATTATGGAAAAATTCTATAAATTAAATTAAAAATATTACAATAAAATCAAGTCATTTTGTTGACGGTTTATTTTTGGATTATTTATTCGAACCATTAGTTATTGCAAAATAAATTTACAAAATGAGTTTACCATTATTATTTATTAATTAAAAGGAGTTAAATAAGGTTATTAAATCCATTTAATTAATATTTAATTCACAAATCTAAATATCTAAATAATCACTATATTTGAATTCAAGTTAGTAAACTTTTAAAAAGCCAATTATTTAAATATTTAAAATTAATTTAAATATTCAAAATCAAACGATAAAATTCCGAGATGTTACATTTTCCCTCCTTAAAATAATTTCGTCTCCGAAATTCCCAAAGGAAGAAAATGTCTCTGAACCCTTACGGTTTAAAAACTATCAATTAAAATGAGTTATTAAACTTTCTAAAGTCCCTTATTTTAAGGAAAATTTTGGCAGCACCTCCTTTGCACGGCAGATCCAAAAAAACTACAACTCATCACAACTGATCCAAATCAACCAAAAGAAAATAAAAATCCAAGTGGCCTTCCATATTTGGGGCATAAAATCATCAATAAATCAAAATGCTAATTTCCATATCTACTACGTACATCTTTTGTGTTTGATTTTTAACTTTTTTGCAAGCAACTTTTATCTCGATGCGAATGCAGGTGCGCAAGGAATCAAACAGCGATCTCTTGCTTTCCTATACTTACTTAATTCAAAAGAGAATTATGTTGATAAAAGAGAAATACACTAGCAACATAAATAATATAACAACTATATGCAATACAAGTAAAGAGAATAATCTGTAACGAAATACTAAGCATCCAATCTTTTTTAAAAGCTAAATTTTAGAAACCAATCATGACAAGGAGGGGGATCCTCCTACCGAAGCATGATATAACTCTAGAATTAAAATAACATGGAGCATCCAGTTGTATTATGGTTCCTCCTAAAATAACAACTAGCGAAAACAAATATGCCTGGCAAATCTTCCAAATCGAAAAACCCTTAATTGCCCAACTTTAGTCACAACAAAATATTTGAAAATCACCTTATAAAATTCTTTTCAAATATGCTAAAATAATATTACTTCACCAAATATTTCAAGAAAAATATTATTATTATTTATTTCATAAATTCTTTTGAAATCACTTTTCCAAAAGCACCGAGATTTAGGTCTTAATAAACAACAACTTTATAAACCATAGTCTATAAAATCACACTGTAAATCAAATCAAAATTCCATAAAGGAATAAACTAATAGTTAACATCATTTAAAAAGTTAATTGACTTAACAAACAATATTTAGAATTTTACTTAGGTTCACAACTTTCTCGATCGTCCAAAGATATATATAATTTTTCTAAGCGTACCATTACGCTCATCGGCCTCTGGTTATTGCTTTGAAAGTTATCTAAGCTCCCTCAAATGAAATTGAAAGTCGCTCTCCAAACTTTCCTTAGCCACACACCAATTTATACAAATATACTTGAGCCCGTATGATATACATAAATAATCTGTATGCAATATTCGATTTGATCACTTGCTTGGGTACATAAACTATGCTTTCGAACTAGTATCGCTCACTCGACCTCCGTGGTGCAGACTCTGATTAGGTTCCATGATTAGAAACCTCTGTTCTCTTTAAACAGCTATATGCTATGATAGAAAACCTCGGTATCATATCAAGAATCTGAATCGGGTACTCACTAACAAGAATCAAGTGAGAAATCCTTTTTAAGACTGGTGTGAATCATCTCGAAGTTATGTATTCGAATCTTAAATCAAAACATGTGTGAATAAAACGATCTACATACTTAATCCGATTGGTTTCTTATTTACGCCAATATCTTTCTAAATCAATTGCATTTTTATTTATAGTATTTCATTCGATACTAAAATTATTTACGAATTACTTCATAGATTTTTACATAAGTGTATAAACATTTTATAAAGCACAACTTTATAAAACATTAAATTAAAAAATCACTCTACTATTATTTACTTGTATAATACTCTTCTACATCCTAAAAGTATACACAAAATGTTAATTTTATTTTATTTATTTATTTTATTTTTAGTTTATTTTCAAATTCAAATGGAGGCCCAAACAAAATATAGGTCTTTAAAACTAAGTGAACCCTTTGACCCCTTTACCTTAGAGTGTTTTAAGGGAAAATGTTTATTGTTTGGCCCTAGTATCACCAAATAGTTTACACAACTTAGAATATTAACAAAAAACTATGGTTCTAATAAAATAATGCTTATTAAAACCCTCTTATCAAATTTAATCCATTTAAAAACTTGAGTTAAATTATCTTTTCTCTATCCAAGAGTTTAAAAAAAATCATTTATCGAATTATCCTTTTCTCTAAATACCTTTTTATTTTAAATCAATTTCCTTTAAGGAAACTTAAGAACTAGATACCCAGTGTTTATTGCAAAATCCTTTTTGAAATCATACTACGTATATATTCCATATTTATAAAGAAAATTTTAATTATTTATTCACTAACACTCGCTTTGGGTTCATTCGGATTTAAAATCTTTTTGATCGCACAATGATAAAGAGAATAATTTAGCAAGTGCACTGTGACGTTCACCTAAGCAAACATCCAATCATCACTTAGAAGATTATATAAATTACCACAAACTTAATCGAGATGTTTTCCTCGAATCATCCATGGAAGATGTAATTTTATTAAAAATTCTCTTTCAAATATTAATTCACATAAATTATTCTTAGTAATATTATCATAAATTATCTCAATAATCTTTTTGAAATCGCTTCAAGCAATACTAGGATTTAAAATTCTCAAAAACTCTTTTTAAATCATATATATCATTTTATATACCATAGTCGTATAAAATATACCTTTAAAATCAAAGAAAATTATAATAACTTCCCTTTATAATAATAAACTCTCTTTTTTTAAATATATTTAATAAACCAAATTTTTATGAAATTGCCTCTATATAAAATTATCTCATATTACAATAATTCACTTTATTATAATAAAAACTTTCAAATTCTTATCCTCTAAATGTCTTATCTTCCCATTTAGACTAAATTAAACAAATTTATTAAAAGATGACTTTTAACTTAACATTTTCACCGAACATCTTACAGTCAAATTGTGAAACTTAATTCACAATGAGTTCATTTTTTTTAAATCAAAGAAATAAGCACTCATAAATAAGCTGAGTACAAATAATCAAAACAAATAATCAACAATCAATGCTCCTAAACCAACCGAGCATGACTAATCAAACAACAATGATAATAAACAAATATTATCATTGTCAAATAAAAAAATACCATAAATAACTATAAAAATTTGAAAATTATTCATTTATATATAATAAATATATAAGCATAGGTAAAATATTTCATTTACCAATTTTCAAAAATCAACGTCGTGTCCGTTCGCCTTGTCAAGTGTTTAGAAATCCCTATATACACCGTGGTATCCCACGTCTCGATCAGAATTCATAAACCACTAAATAGATCAATTAACACAATACGTTTTTATAACAATAACAAATACGCTCTTTTATATATAATACTCTCAAACTCATTCTTGGTTGTCACTTACCCTATCTCTAATGAGCCATACCTAACCAAAGCCAAGATTCTCGCTTAACCTTCAACCGCCTTTTCGATCATCGAAAGTCGGCACTCAATACATCCACAGTATTCATATATCGTACATCCAATTGTCGGTAAGGCAGATTATTAGGGTAAAAAGAAAACGAAAAAGGAAAAGAATAGGAGAAACAGAATCTCATAGTAAGACGATCTCATATAATATAACAAAGATAGTAAAAAAGTCGTCACTCTAAAATACATTGTATATCAGAGTTAAAAACAAACATCATTAGCCTGGATGGTTATAACTTCCTGACCTTACAGTTGTTGATGGGTATATATAATAATACAACGGAAATAAAATACTACGACAGGTGAACATCTAGCTCTACCCCATGAGCTCCATGTCCACCAACGGCAAAATACTCAATTTGACTCGAGCATTATAATAAAATAACAAAGTATCGATCTAGAAAACCAGCATGAGAAAAAGTGTAATATGGTGGATATATAATAATTATGTATGACCATGCCGCTAATCACGGAATATTTTTTATCACAAAAGAACAATTACCACACGTGGTTGAATGGAACCAAATTAAAACAAAATCCAAACCTGAAAGAATGGGCATAAACAAGATCAAAATTCTAAACTTAAGAAATGGACACAGATAATTAAACATCGAGAAGAGCTTCAGTCGCTTCTAGATGCAATTAAGGAAACAATTCAAAGATTTGAATCAACAACAAGGAAAGGAATTTTCCAGCAATGACTAGGAGTGTGCACCTCCTTACCGAAAGTATACCTCTAGACAATATACCTAAGAGGGTCATATACTCCAGGACTCCTCTCGGGAACTCCAAGCCGGACCCCGATAAACTTACCGAGTACCCAAGTATTTCATATCTCTGCGTGCATACCACCAAAACCAAATTTGGAGTAGATGCAAAAATATCCTAATGGGTGCAACCCCACATAGCTTGACCCCGACTTGCTCTTTTCCTTTAGTCATTTTCGACAAAGGATATCAATGCTCAAATGAGCAACAAATCGTCTTAAATTGACGATACTCAAAGAAAAAAGCTAAGTCGATAGTCAATAAATCAACTATCGGTAATAATCAAAATGATCATATACGGAAATTAAATTTCATACCCTTACCACTTCTCATCGATTTCAAACTTGTACTATCTCTCGGTTGAAAATGAAGCCGGGTAAGTTAAGATAGTGTTACCTTTAGGCATTGCCTTCACGACACTTTTAACCTTCGAGATAGAAATGAGTTTCCATATGTCAACCTTTAGTTCTACGAGAATGACTAAATCATTTTCGTATAAGTAACAATGTTTATGGAAGTTAAATTTCTTATCTTTTCCATAACTGAATGAAACTTTGAAAACTTGAACCTGTTTTTGGTTTTCACAACACAAATATTTGTAAAACACTTTAAAAATACTCTTGAAAATATTCTTTTTAAAGAGCAAGTTATATTTCTAAGAGTATTAAAAAGTAGAGTAAAAAACAAATGTCATTAAAACATTGTTTACTATAAATCCAAAACAATTTGCACTTAGCTTTATTTTTGAAAACAATTCATTTCAAAAGATTTTTCTCATTGACAAACTATCATTTATAAATTTCAAACAACATTTATTATCCTCGAAGATAATAAATCAATTAAAATGCTTTTATAAATTTAAAACAATGTTAATCATCCTGAAAGATGGTCGATATAATTCTTATATAAATTTAAAACCAAATTAATTTTCCCAAAAGGCAATTAATCAACTTAAAACTCCTTTAATTAATCCATTAATTAACTTTAAACACCTTTATTAAATCAATTAATTAACTTTAATCACTTTTATTAAATCAGTTATTTAATCATTAAAAACGCCTTTATTGAATTAGTAAATTAATTATAAACACCTTTATTTTAACCAATTAATTAACTTTAAACATCATTTATTAAAATGATTAATTAATTTTAATCATCATTATTAAAAATGATTAATTAATTTTAATCTTCATTATTTAACACGATTCCATTAACCTTATTATAGTTAAATACTAATTCAGAATAAATTTAAACCTCCAATACTTTCCAAATACTTATAAAATCCTTACAAACCCATTTGGAAAGAATTTAAAAATATTTAAGGTAAATAACCTTTATACATTTAAACAAAATTAATTATCCTGGATGATGATTAAATCCAATTTATAATCTTTTATAATTTAAATCATCGTTAATTATCCTGAAAGATAATTAATAAAATTAATAATCACTTTGTATATTAAAAACAGTGTTAATTATCCCGAAAGATAATTAACTAAATTTATAATTCCTTTTATATATTTTAAATCAACATTTATCCATTATTCTCAATTCCCAAAATATTTGAAAATATAGTTTAAACAAGTTCCAATGTGCAAAAACACAACCAAATTTTTGTTTTGTAAAAATAAAAGATCAAGTTCAACACACAACAATGGTTTAAGGGAATGATATTTCATAAGTTAGGTACAACAATAATTGGTGTAACGGCACTTACACAATCAATCGGTATGTCATAAATATATTTGAATAAACAACAATACAAGCGAAACAAGAATATAAGTAAATTAATTTTATGGGAAACCCCTTAGGTTTTTCTACAAAAATCATCTGTAAAAACACACTTATGTATGCGTATTTCGAAGTGTTCCATAACGACCAATTCGCCACATATACTCCGACTTTCCTATTGTTTTTTGTCCCTGCAACACAATGGTTATTTATGTCATCTGCATTTTAAGAAAGAATTTAAATCCAAACAAACAACTAAATAACAATATAAACTATCATCCAAACATTCAACAATAATTTACAGCAACTTGTATATCATATATTTTATTTAGAAGTGAGTAAACTCACTGAAATTCCAGTTGATGCTTTCACGTTTCGGTTTGATTTTCGATTTTAGCCCAAAATTCTACTATCTCCAAATTTGATGTAACCAGTTCAAGCACATAGAGGACATTGATACGAGCTCAATGTAACTTACCGCGTTCAAATCCGACCTCATAGGCGCAAGATATTAATTTTATAAGATTTGGAACTAAATTAGTTAAATCAACTCACTTAATTACTTGGTTAATTAGTTAATCACCTTCTCTAAACCATCTTCCCCAATACAGAAATTTCCCTGTGCAGTTACTGATTCGTTCACACAATTGTCGCGACTTCAACCGCCAAATTCACCTCATCACTCGACGAAACCAAGATCCGTTCGCGCCATCGACTCTCTCTTCGAAATCTCCACTTCCCCGACAAAATGAATTCAAGCTCGTCCACCCGAACCAAAATGTGACCTGGCCCTTCTTTCCTACACCATCAAAATATCGCACGCACCTAAACTGAGCCACACCTCTCCAAATCTTGGCCATAGCTGCTCCTCGACGCCATCAATCCAATGCATCCAACGACGAAGTCAATCTCCTCCTAAATCTTGCCCAAATCCAAACCCTAGTTCATATATTCTTTGATAAACACTGTCGATCAACCTAAACCTTGACCGCACACAAACAGATGAGTATGGTCTTGTAGATCTACTCAAAACAAATCCAAAGACCTTTGTTTTACCAATTTGCATCCAAGTTTTTTTTACTGCAAATTGAGATTGAAAGAGAGAGAGGGAAAAAGATGAAGTAAGAATGTTGAATTGATTAAAGGGTTGAATTTGGGTTTATTTTTTAATTCCGACGCATCGCCGTATAGAATTTCTTCCGCATATGAACCTGTGCAGTTAAAGCGATTGGCAGATTCAATGCGGGGAGGTGCAAAAAGTCATAGCGGGGATACAACGAAGATATAGCGGGATATAGCGGGTGACTCTAAAATAGCATATAAAACTCGTAGTTAATGTTTTTTTAAAAATATATAAATGGTAATTAAATGAAAAACCAACATTAAATTGATTTATAATTAATACATAAATAATTTTAAATAAAAACATGCATGAATATACTGTAAATAAACATAAAACTGTTATATAACATAATTGAATTTAGTAGAATATTAGATTATTTTCATTTCTAAAAATATTAAAAATTCAATTAAATAAATTAATTTCATAATTTTTATAACGTATAAATGTCATTTTTAATTCATTTTTTTTAAAGAAGATATAGCGGAAATAGCGAAATATAGCGGGAATAACGGGATATAGCGGAAATAACGGGGCTCAAAGCGGAAAGGCTATATTTGGGGCAACATGGAAAAATCGTAGTGGTAGAAATCTGCTGAGATGTTATCCCGCCTTTTGGCAAGGCCGTGACACCAAGAACTTGACTAGAAACCAATGACGGTTCGCCTTAGAGATCGGTTATACGCAGGCTCACTATGGATATCGACGAATTTTGTCCGAGTCCGGATCAAGCTACAATCGACAAGACACGACGAGCGAAGCAATGAAAGTCAACGTTCCAAATTTCAAGTCAATCCGAGTTCGTATGCTCAAGTTACGATCGATGCAAGATTGGATGAAAACTAGCCACGAGTTCGAATCCATAGACTGGCCACTGTTCGAATCGATCGAGTTCGAATCCATCGACTGGCCGCTATTCGAATCGATCGAGTTCGAATCCATCAGGTAAAGCTTTGTTCGAATCGATCGGCCAATGTCCACTTCATATCGATCGACTTCGCATCGATCATCAGAGTCTGCTTCGCATCCTTTGGCTAGCCACTGTTCGATTCCATCAGTGGATCACTGTTCGTATCCTTCAAGTCCAGTCGCTTCGTATCCATCGAGAAGTCCTTATTCGTATCGATCCATATCATGGTTATTCGTATCGATCTGGCTACCTGTGTTCGAATCCATCTGGCCACTTCAACTTCGTATCGATCGACTGGAGTCATTTCCAATCGATACGAACAAGGCTACGTAGTTAACTTATTCCACATATTCTCTATCGATGCGAACAGAGCTTGTTGCATCGATACGAACGAGAGTTACCTTCCATCGATTCGAACAAGGCAGCAGCATCGATACGAACAAGGCGAAATTCAAGAATGACTTGATCAACTCGGCGAAGAAGATGGATCAATCCGAAGATTACTCGCCACATCATCACCTGGGCACGCGCAGCCATCGATTCGAACAAGATCGATTCGAAATGATCGAGTCGAACCAAACAGCCTGCCGAAAGTCTCCATTTCATATCGATCATAACTCGAGATCTACAAGTCCAAATGCCACCAAATTTTCACAGGAGTTTACGCAGGTGCTAAAGAACGTACACACCAAATTTCGACTCCATTGGATGAAATCTTGATCGATACGAAATCCGTTCGTATCGATCACAGATCGGGTCGAAACTTCAAGGGCTTGGTCGCGTGGGCCCGCTCACGTGCCATAAGAAGTCTCTCGAGATCTGAATAAAATATCAGCCTCCTACACCTATAAATAGACCCCAGAGCCAACAGAAAAAAGATCTGCTTGATCTTTGAATTCTCTAACGCCCAGACTCTGCCGGATTCAACTCTAAACTCCATTGCTGCTACTGCTAACGAAATTTACTACTGTAATTCATTGTTATCTGCTGTAACCCACTGTAATCAATTGTAATCATCAAAGAAACATCAATAAAGCGATCAATTTCATAGTGGACGTAGGCAATACGCTGAACCACTCTAAATTCTTGGGTCTCTGCGCATTTTTATCATTTATTTTTGGAGTTTTTGTTAGATAATCCTCTTTTTCCATTTGATTTCTTCATTTTATCTCTTCAAAAACTTCCGAAGAGTGTTGTGCCCAATTTTGGTACAAACACTTTGGTGCTTTCACTGAGAAAAACCCAATTTTTCTCCTGCTCCTTGGATCTCCTACCGATACCAGATTGCATAAATCCAAGAAGAAGATCCAGATCTCAGACTTTGAAGCCCTTCCATTCTATTCAGATTTGCATCAGATCTAGGAAAGGACTTTCATCAATTCATCATGGTAAGTACACGAACTGCCTCTACAGTTGCTGACCAAGAAGGACGGGATAGACAGAATCCCATGCAGTTGCGTCCATCCAACCAAGATGCCGCCGGACCTTCAGGTCCATCGGGCCCGGTTACCAGACAAGAGTTCCAGATGCTGCTTCAAGAGTTGACCCAGAGGCGGCAACAACTTACTGAGCAACTACGTGCCAACACAGAGTTGACCAACCAGCTGAATCGCCAAAGGCGCAAAAGATCCAGAAGAGATCAAGGTTCTTATTCTTCCACAGAGAGTTCAGCCTTGTCTGATGATCATCATCGATCCACATGGCCACGACTGGATGTAAGCTACACCCAGGCCACAGGACACCAACCTGCCTTGAATCTAGGACAACCCAGAACCGGACCATCCACTACCATCATACCAGACCTTCATCCCGAGGAGGTGCTGCTCATTACCATGTCGCAGGCAACCCCGCTACCACCACCACTACCGAACAAGGGGTTGATGATAGAAATCAGGCTGATCCTCATCGTAACCAACGAGAGCACACTCCGAAGCCTTATGTCCCAGAAAATTTTGAACCAAGGAGGCAAGGCATGGACCGTCGACCGCGTCCGGTCCAGACTCGCGCTGTGGAACCCGACCATACCTTGGCGCAACATGCTCCAAACATCCGGATGCCGGATATACCGACGATGATTCGTCAGATGATCCGTGAAAGTCAAGGTCTCACTAATGACGACTGGGGAATCTCCCGGAGTCATACTCCTTTCACTGATGACATATTGTATGCTGAACCACCTCGGCGCTTCAGGATGCCAACTTTGCCAGTTTATGAAGGAAGTTCTGATCCTAACCAACACATCCTGAAGTATGAATGGCTGATGAATACTGCGAGAGCTGATGATGCAGTAAAATGTCGTAGTTTCCCCATTTCCCTAGGGGGCATTGCAACTATGTGGTTTACTCGTTTGCCACCACGATCCATCTCTAATTTCGACCAAATGGCCACCAAGTTTGTTGAACAATTCCATATGCACGTAGCAAGACCAAAAGATCTTAACACTCTGTCTAGTGTTACTCAAGCTCCCGGAGAAAAACTTACACATTACTTGGAGCGATTCCATGCTGCGTGTGCAGAAATAAGAAATCCTAATGACAACTCTATCCTGATGGCATTGACTAAAGGGATTGATCCTGATTTCGAGTTTGGAAATTGGTTAGCTGGGAAACCGCCTGCGTCATTGGACCATTTCTATTCCAAGGCAGCCCAATTCTTGAGAAGGGAGGATGCGAAACAGTCAAGGAAGCAGGATGACGCAGGGCCCAGCATAGAAGGAATACAAAGTAACATCGTAGTTAAACAGTCCGAGGAGAGTTTCGATAAAGTTCAGTTGAATATAAAAAATAAACAGAACCAGCAGAGGGACAGTGGAAATCAAGTAAAAAGCGGGATCAAATTCATGGTCCACGACGTAGAGCTCCCATGTTTGACAATTATACTCCATTGAATACGTCGCTGGAAAATGTGTATTTGCAGACCTGTAATACCATGCAATACAAGAAGCCTGCCCCGAAGCCATCGACGGAAAGACAAGTCCAAACAGGGAAGTTTTGCAGATTCCATGAGAGTTATGGCCATAATACAAATGAGTGTCGTCATTTGCAAGACCTCATTGAAAAATTGATACATGAGCGGAAGTTAGATCAGTATGTGCGGGCGCCGTAGTCAGGAGGTGCGGGCACATCGAATCAGAATCGTGCACCAAATCAAGAAAGGCAAGAGGAACCCGCTCTAACTGGTGGGAGGTTGGTTATTAATACAATAAGTGGTGGTCCTCATCCAGCAGACCAAAGCTGGAAGGAAATGGAGTCGTATGTCAGCTCTATCAGGCATGCGGACTTCGAGTGTTATAATAGTTTTGATAAAGAAGCTCCGACCAAGCGATAGAAGACGATGACTGGCAATATCATGTTTCGAAATAGAGATGCTGAAGGGGTCAGAGCCCCAATCACTGATCCACTGGTCATATCAACTCAAGTAGGTCATGCTTGGATGAAAAAGATTCTGGTCGACAGTGGAAGTTCTGTGAATATAATATTTAAACGAGCTTATGATCAAATGAACATGGAAGCCAAAGATTTGAAACCTTGTCAAGCTCGGATCCATGGTTTCAATGGAAGCGCTACTATACCCACTGGAGTAGTGGAACTACCAGTGGAGCTGGGAACTGGAGAACACTGGAGAGTTCGGACGTTGCAATTTATTGTATTGAACATAGATTCGCCATACAACGCCTTCTTGGGCCTACCGGCCCTTGCTGAATTTAGGGCTGTTATTGCCCCATGGTGTTCAACTTTAAAATTCCCTACCGCCAATGGAGTTGGAGTCGTTCAAGGGGATCTGGCTGATTCGAGAGCGGCCATGTACCGAAATCAAGTCCCACGAATGCACAGCGTCAAAGTCCGACCCCAAACTTTCGGACTCGGCGATTTTGTCCACAAGAGAATCTTCTCGATGCCTCAGCACGCGAAACCAACGTGGGAAGGGCCATATGTGATCAAACAAAAGCTCGAAAATGACACTTTTAAGTTAGCGATCGTTGGCGGACACGCTCTGCCAAGAGCCTGGAACAGCGAAAGTCTTCGTTGCTAATACACATAACAGGCTATGTTTATTCATTTAGTTTATTTTCCATTTGCGATTTGTTTCTGCATTTCGGAATTAGAATTTGTAATAAGACAACTGACTTTGCTATATTTTCTTATTTCAGAAATAAAATGCAATCTCTTCGGGCCAGAGCCGTGATTTACTTGAAATGCTTCATATGATCATCACTATGCACGGAGAGCTAAGTTCCATCATATGGTGGGGCTTATTCAGATAGGGAGTGGCTGTGATGCAACCGGTCACTCGCTAAGTGAAACCCATGCTCGGGGACAAGCCATCTCGCCAAAGTCAAAAAAGGATTGATACACGACAATCCTTCGCTTAACTCCAGATTCCCAGAGTGCGAACTGGAGTATAAAAATATGGCTACGAAGACGGTGGATCTGTCCGCCTAACAACTTCATCCGTATCTGAACCAAGTTTGAGGAGGTTGGACCCATTCACTTAACGACCTCGCTTGTTAACTCGGGATGGATGTGATCCGACCATCCACGATCCTGATACACCTTTCATTCCTAGAGTGCGAGCGAAATCCAAAACATACAGCAGATGTGACTGACCATCTATTCATCAACTCCAAATTCCCAGAGCGCGAATTGGAGTATAAACATCAACTACGAACTCCCAGAGTGTGAGTCGGAGTATAAACATCAACTCCGGATTCCCAGAGCGCGAATTGGAGTATAAACATCAACTCCGAACTCCTAGAGTGTGAGTCGGAGTATAAACATTATCAACTCCGGATTCCCAGAGTGCGAAACGGAGTCTAAACATCAACTCCGGATTCCCAGAGTGCGAAACGGAGTGTAAACATTAACTCCGAATTCCTAGAGTGCGAAACGGAGTATAAATACCAGCTCCGAACTCATAGAGTGCGAGTCGGAGAATAAATGTCGATTCCGAGTCCCCAGAGCGTGGAAGTATAATTAAAAATCAAGCCGGCGTGACCAACCGCCAGTAAGCAAATGAGAATCCCCGGAGTGGGGATATGATCATCGATAATCGAACAAATATGGATGAATCACTCAATCTCCGCTTGTCTCAGACATCCGTTCGGTGGCACTAGACTCAACATGTTATAAATGAGAAGCGATCGCTGACTGATGTTCTACAACTCACCCCCAAGACTGGGGGGCAGGACTTAAGCATCGACCATTGACTGGAGCGGTGCGACGTCAAAATTCAACTCACTTCCTGGTCGTAAACCATATCCACAGTTTTCGGACATGGCAAACAAAAAACAAACTTGACTCAGAACATGAAACTTCACAAGTGCACTTCAGATATTGAAACACTTAGGCAAATACACAATAACTGAGAAGAAGCCAAAAAAGAAAAGTTTCATTTCTACTGTTTGTGAAAGAAATTTATGTACAAGTTTGTTCCAAAAAATCCCTACTAGCACGGGCCGAACCTGTGTCTATACACGGCCAACCAAATGAAATCAAAATAAACCATGGAAGCATGTCTAATCTTTTTTCTTCCTCGGCTTCCTTTTTGTTGTAGACCCGCTGGAGCCGCCACTACCTTTCCTCTTTGAGCCTTTGCCTTTCGGTGGTCGGTCTCCAGGCGGGGGCATGATCTCGACATCCTCCTCCGAGCTCGAGTGAACCGGGACGCTACCTGCCGGCGGAGTCGGAGGAACAGGATCAAATGTAGAAGATGGAATGGGCGCACTAGTGTTAAAAACTATACCGCCAGGCGATATCATTATAAGCGGAGCTGGGCCTGGTGCCGCCATTTCACCTCCAAAACTGCCACCATGAGCCACTACTGCCATTTCATCGTCAATTTCAGCCAATATCTCCTCTTCAGTAATCGTTCGGGCCTCGCCGGGAGCATCAGTAGTTGGCATCAAAGAGCTATTAGCAGGAGCACCTCCGCCCATGACAAATGGCAAGTCAGCTAAAGGATCGCCATGACGGCGAAAGAGTTCCTCCATCAACTACTCATCAAAAACAAGTGAGCTTCCCTGCATATCGTCAAGAGGCGCAGTTGTAGTCACGGCGGTCGCTTCGCTGATGATAGTCTCCTGCGTCTGATGTAATTCTTGAGTGACAGGAGGCGCGACCGGTGCAGCATCGATCACTGGACAAAAAATAAGAGAACTGTTAGAACTTAATTCGAGTGAAGAATCCAACTTAAGGCGATATGTGGAATGTTCAGAATACCTTCCTCAGTTTGACTTGTAAGCAGTTGAACGGCTTTAGTAACTTGCTCTGTAGCTGGAGACATCTGCGGCTGATCCGGATTGTAGGCAAGAACAGCTTGGGGATCGACCGCAGGCAAGGATTCAGGATGGGTTGATGCTGGAAGTTCGAGACTTGCATCATGGTGTTCAACCCAGAACCCTCCCCTACTTCAAAGTGCTGGGGGCCGAGCCTTTCCTTTTCATGCAGAATCACTGACTCGTGGAGAATCTTCCTTTCATCTTCATTCAGAATGTGATTTTCGAGTTCAAATTCATCTACAGGCTCACCCAGATGCGCCTCCTTCTCTTCTTCAACTAATCAGCCCCATGCATTGTATAGATGCGCCGGATAATCATCGAGCCAGGCTAGACCCCTGTGCTTCAGCACGTTAGCGTTGTAAACAACGAGAAGGTCCTCAATATCAGGCTCTAGCCTGGACTCGACCGATTTCACCCTCTCCTCAACCTCAGTCTCCACCACGTGGACCTTAGCCACGGCCGCGTCCCTTTCACCCCGGAGCAAGATAGCCTGCTCGCACGCCTCTTGGGCTGCGTTGTTCGCATCATCCCTTTCCTTGGCCATGTCATAGAATTTGGCCTTGAGCTCCTTGAGTTCCTTGATCGCCGCGTCCCATCTGGCTGTGACTGTGGTATTCCGGTGGCCCATCTCCTCCACCAAGACAACGTGTGTCTGCCTCAACCTATCCATCGCCACAGTCGCTTCATCAGCTTTTTTGGTGGCCTCAGTTTCAGATTTCCGAGAAGACTCGGCCTCAGCATTGAGCGCTTGTATGATTCGGTCCTTTTGGGCGAGTTCAGCCTCCATCTTTTCGATCGCTCTAGCCCGCTCAAAGGCCACCTTTGAAGCTTTATCTGCAGCCTTCGCCCACTCTTTGTACTGGGAGTATATATCATGGATGTAACCATGCATCGTGTTTTCGACTTCCGAGGGGATCCTCTTTAAATGAGGAGGAAAGACATAGCCATCGAAGCATATGTTCGGGAACTCTTTCCTCATCTGAGCGATTTTAATAGCCCCTTCCCTAGTGGGCTCAGTTATGGCCTGCTCTGCAACTATGGGGGCCGTAGCATCAACTTACGGACGATGAGTTTCAGACCTAGAAGTATGAGAAGACGGTCGGTGTCGCGGAGGCTCGGGTGGATCCGAGACATGAACAGGAGACGGAGATGGAAGTCTGAGAGGACGAGAGCGGGACCTAGATCGGTGTCTGTATTCTCTGTCCCTGTCCCGCTCGTACCTCTCCTGGTTAGAGTACCCGCGATCGCGGTCTCTGTCTGAATCTCTCCTGCGGGAATCATAATAAGTAGAAGAAGACTTTCGAACTGAGCGCAGGCTCCCAAGCATTGATCCTCTTTCGGACATCGTACCTGAAAGTGAGAAACGAAGGAAAAGTTAGAGATCTCTTGGGTTGGACGATTTACAGTTATGAATCATGTAGTGCAGTGAAGTGTATGTATGTCCAACCCCCCGACCAACCGGAAATGTCAGCCGTGCTCGTAGCAAGCGACCCACTCAGATCAAGAGCATTGTCAAGCTCCTCCATCCCGGTGTCATGTTGAAACGACACATAATCCGGTATCGAAATATCAGCAAGCCCTTCGAAAGGATTCTCTACTTGCGGGGGAGGAGCCTCCGAAATTCTAATCCCCTGAACAGGCAAAGACATAACCACGGATTTCAATCTCATGGATTTAGAACGCTTATGAGCAACTGCCTTGCCTTTTCTCCTTCCTCCTGAATCCTGAACATCGGAAGAAGGCCCGGCTTGGAGTTCGTTATCAGTGGGCGTTCTCTCTGGATCAACTTCTTCAGCTATTACGACACCGGGCGCTTTGCATTTCGTCCGTTTCTTTGAGACCGCCCTAAGTGTCCCTTCCAGCCTGATGCTTTGCCTCCGTTCAATCAGCCCGACAGTTCTCAAGTTTCTGTAGGTTAGAACCAAGTCAATGTTCCTCTCTTCACCCGGAACCGCTTGGAGGATCCGAACTAACTCTCTGAAATACCCACCGTCAGGTCGTGAGATTGCGGCTGTAAAAGAAGTGAAGAATGTTAGTTTTGAGAACAATTATTATTATCTCGAGGATTCATGAAAGAGACTACAAGACTTACGTCTATCCAACCATTTCCTAGCGAATCCAGGAGGGCATCGAACGTAGAACCATTCTGTCTTGAAGTAACTCAGTCTTCCCCAGAACCCTGTTACAATCTGACAGTTCCTAACCGCTTCCAAGAATGTAAAAGAAGGGTTGTCTCCGCGGCTCTTAATGTTGAAAAGATATCTAATCTCGATCGGCTTTGGTGGTCGAAAGAGAATTTCCATAAACAGAATGAAAGTGCTATTCAACAAAGCGTATCCGTTGGGGTGTAGCTGGGATGGAGCGATTCCAAGGAATGACAGCATTTCCCTTATGTACTGATTAAATGGAGGAAGTGATCCCGCTGTGCAAGCATGACGGTTGAAAGCAGTAAACCCCTCCGAGGGAGCATGTGGTCTATCATTTGGCCTTGGGAGTAATACGTCGTCGAGCGACAAGCCATGTCTTAAGCATATCCGTCCCTGCATATCTTCAGAAATGCCGGACAGCATAGAATCTTGTGGATTCATAATGAACCGGGCGCCTGGAAACTCGTTCGGAGCTGGATCTATGACTTCGGCTTTGATGGCTGGTATCTCGATGGTGGAAGGAATTGAACTTGGAAGTTTTTGCTGTTGCGAACTTGAAGGTTCCATGACTAACTAGCTTATGAAAAATCATTGTTAAACAAACAATAACGCTCGTGCATCCCCCAGTGTAAAGTGTGTGAATGTGTTGTGTAGTGCAGTACTGTATATCACTTGAAAAATTCTACAGAATTGGAGAAAAGCATGTAAACGATAAGACTTCGAAATTCAGTCAGAATGACCGTCATCGCTGACCGTCACAATCGTGTCGTCCAGACATTAGCAATCGATCCAAATTAAAGTTTGTTAAAATTTTGTTAAGTTATAGTTCCATCGACGAGCTTCGAAAGGCAGTCAAATGTACAGTTCTACAGTCAAGTCCGGTTATGCAAAGCTAAAGCTCGTCGGAGTCAAGTATTTGATAGTATAAGATTTCGAATCCATCAGGTCTCAGACATAGATCGATCACCAGAGATGCAAGTCGTGACAGTCCGGAATGCAGCTGCTCGTATCGATCAAGGGGACCATTTTCGTATCGACCAAGTTCGCATCGATACATTTCGTATCGATCATGTTCGACTCGATACGCTTCGTATCGATCACATTTGAGTCGATACGTTTTGTATCGATCAAGAGAATGTATTCTGCATCGATCATAGGCCTTAGTTTCGTATCGATCAACGTCGGCACATCGAACCAACTTACAATGCCCATTTCGTGTCGATAGCAAGTGATCAACTTCGAATCGATCGTCGAAGTCAATTACATATCGATCGACACAAACTCCAGCCAACGCCCATCGATACGAAGTCGATCCATCCCTCCACATTGTATTCTCTCAACTATGAATCGATACAAAATGCCATCATCCCCAGATCGATACGAAGAATACCATTTCCTTAATCGACCGATGCGAACATATAATTCATATCTATCAGCCATTCTTCTTCCCCAAATCGCTCGAGCACCATGATAATTCACTCTGAGCCAATTCTGACCTTAGCGTCCCTGGAGATCGATTGCGTGTGTGAAGAGATTGGCAATCGATTTCGAATTTCATCGTTATTACATGGATTGGATGTCCAATTACCTAATTTCAAGATGTCGGTTTGAAGATTTGATGTAACGAAGTGATTCGGAGACGAAGATTTGATGTCCGATTACCTTAACGAAGTTCTTCTCAAATCGATACGAAAGCGAAGTGCAAGAGTAAAAGTAAAAAGTGAAAAATGGCTAATTCCACAGTATTTGTATGGACTCGAGCGTGAAAGCAAAAAATGATTCGCATCCCAGTGAACTCAACCGGTAGCTACAGGTCAACCAGCGGATCGAGTCGAAATGTCTATTCGAATCCATCGACTCGAGCCTTCATCGAAGCGAAATTCAAAATGAAGGCTTTTCTGAGCCACCCAAATCCATCGATACGAAGTCGTTACTCATATCGATCATTTTCAACTATCTCCAGTATCCATCGATGCGAATTGACAATTCGTATCCAACGACACCAGGACCGTCGATTCAAAATACACAGCAAGGGTTGTTCTTAAGGCGTTGAACACCATCGATACGAACGATCGTTTCGTATCCATTAAACCTCACATCCATCAATTCGAAATTTTCATTTCATATCCTTCAATGCAATGTATATCGATGCAAAGATAATGTTCCAACCCTTTACATCGATTCAGGAGAGGATCGATATGAAGGAACATTCAAAAACAACCATCGAGCGTTGTTACAATTCGAATTTCACATCGGTTCAGGAGAGGATCGATACAGAATTCGATACGAGATAAATTGACAACGACTCATGAACATGCAAACGTCAACGAGAGTAACATTAATGTATATGCATATACGTCGAACTAATATTCAATTTTTAACATTCATAGGAGTTGGATACTTATCTTATAACGATTACAACAACAAACAGCTAATTATTAGCATGTAGCAATCAGTTACAATGATACAGGGTGCAACAGTTGACAATCAACAGTTCATGTTACAGAGAAAATCAGTCAAAGATTACAACTTTCAGCGAAAAGACGATAACTGTTCAGAATGAAGATTGCAGCATTTCAAAGCACGTCGTGTTTCCACAAGACTTACATTGGGGGGCAAATGTTATCCCGCCTTTTGGCAAGGCCGTGACACCAAGAACTTGACTAGAAACCAATGACGGTTCGTCTTAGAGATCGGTTATACGTAGGCTCACTATGGATATCGACGAATTTTGTCCAAGTCCGGATCAAGCTACAATTGACAAGACACAACGAGCAAAGCAATGAAAGTCAACGTTCCAAATTTCAAGTCAATCCGAGTTCGTATGCTCAAGTTATGATCGATGCAAGATTGGATGAAAACAGCCTCGAGTTCGAATCCATAGACTGGCCACTGTTTGAATCGATCGAGTTCGAATCCATCGACTGGCCGCTATTCGAATCGATCGAGTTCGAAACCATCAGGGAAAGCTTTGTTCGAATCGATCGGCCAATGTCCACTTCGTATCGATCGACTTTGCATCGATCACCAGAGTCTGCTTCGCATCCATTGGCTAGCCACTGTTCGATTCCATCAGTGGTCACTGTTCGTATCCTTCAAGTCCAGTCGCTTTGTATCCATCGAGAAGTCCTTATTCGTATCGATCCATATCATGGTTATTCGTATCGATCTGGCTACCTGTGTTCGAATCCATCTGGCCACTTCAACTTCGTATCGATCGACTGGAGTCATTTCCAATCGATACGAACAAGGCCACGTAGTTAACTTATTCCACGTATTCTCTATCGATGCGAACAGAGCTTGTTGCATCGATACGAACGAGAGTTACCTTCCATCGATTCGAACAAGGCAGCAGCATCGATACGAACAAGGCGAAATTCAAGAACGACTTGATCAACTCGGCGAAGAAGATGGATCAATACGAAGATTTCTCGCCACGTCATCACCTGGGCACGCGTAGCCATCGATTCGAACAACATCAAGTCGAAATGATCGAGTCGAACCAAACAGCCTACCGAAAGTCTCCATTTTGTATTGATCATAACTCGAGATCTACAAGTCCAAATGCCACCAAATTTTCACAAGAGCTTACGCACGTGCTAAAGAACGTACACACCAAATTTCGACTCCATTGGACGAAATCTTGATCGATACGAAATCCATTTGTATCGATCACGGATCGGGTCGAAACTTCACGGGCTTGGTCGCGTGGGCCTGCTCACATGCCAGAAGAAGTCTCCTGAGATCGGAGCGAAATATCAACCTCCTACACCTATAAATAGACCCCTAGAGCCAACTGAAAAGGGATCTGCTTGATCTTTGAATTCTCTAACGCCTAGACTCTGCCGGATTCAACTCTAAACTCCATTGCTGCTGCTGCTAATGAAATTTACTACTGTAATTCATTGTTATCTGCTGTAACCCGCTGTAATCAATTGTAATCATCAAAGAAACATCAATAAAGCGATCAATTTCATAGTGGACGTAGGCAATACGCCGAACCACTCTAAATTCTTGTGTCTCTGTGCATTTTTATCATTTATTTTTGGATTTTTTGTTAGATAATCCTCTTTTTCCATTTGATTTCTTCATTTTATCTCTTCAAAAACTTCCGGAGAGTGTTGTGCCCAATTTTGGTACAAACATGAGATATATCACGGTTATAGCGGGGCATTAACTGCACAGGTATGAACTGTTTGATGTGATTTTTTGTTTGATGATAACAAACATATATCAATTTATATATGTTTTTGCAGATTGTACTATACACATATAGGAATAAATATTCATATTGAATAATAATACTATTGCACAGAATTTATATAATTCAATCAGTATTTTTTTATTCAACATAATATTTTATTTCAACACTTTTACAGTACAAAGTTTTCAGCTCTCTTTATATACATACACCGGTTTCATACATTTCACATTCACATTTTTTCTCACTACAACGCTCAACACTTAGTTTTTCACTCTGTCTGCACATCTGCATCTATCTGCATTGTCCAGCTCCAGTTCTTGTCCTATCTCCTGTGTACCTGTATAATTAGCAACTACAGCAGTAATCTGAAAATAAACAAATTTGAATTTGCAAAAATATAAATTTGTTTTTATTGGTGCCTCAGATATATGGGTTATTGTCATCATTTTTGATTGTGTAATATCTGTGCATATCAGTATTCTTATCAGGGACAGGTAATCATGAGTGGCTGCAATACACATGTGTACATTTATACACGTGTGCACTGCCTCGCCAACTCGTGTGCACAGTCGAGCCAAAAGACAAGTTGGATTCAACACAAGTGAAACCAAAGTGCAACTGAAGTGAAATCAAGACCAACCAGTTCATGTGCGAACCCAGACTCGAGCATACATGTACAACAGAGATGGCAAACCAGAAAGTACACATGACTACTTCAACTTTCAAGCTCGAACAAGCAATCAACAACATCAGCAAAAATGTATCGAGTTAAAAAACAAACAAGAATCGAGCTAACAGTTAACATGGAGTCTAAACAATGGATACAACAATAATATGAATCAAGTGCATATGAACCCAAATCAACCATGAAGTATACATATGCATAACAACCAGATCAGAACTTCAACCAGAACACAAGTAGAGGCAACCTCAAATGCTACAGAAAGTCAATGCAATAGTGGACAGTACAAGCTCAACTACAACCATACATATATACAGTGTTGTACATGTACTCGAGGCAATATGATTACAAGTACAAAGCATGCACCAGTTCACATGCACTAGCTCGAAGTTACAAAACAATGCAAACCAAAAAGGAGTATCAGTCTACACAAAACACAAGACTCGACCAAGGCTACAATGTGCAAAGTGCAGACTTGAATGGACAGATCAAGTGAAGTATACAAGAGAAGCCATATGCAGTAAACAACATGAAAAACATTAATCCAACAGACTCTCATTGACAACAGCAAGTTTTATGGATATGCAAGTAGTGCAAAATCAAATGCCACTAGACAAACGAACCAGTGAACATCAAGCACATGAATGCACACGAACAGTGATAGGATGAACACACAAGAAATGCATATGTACAACAGTTACAAAAATAAGGTAACAAATTAGAAATATCAAGTCGAAGCCGTGAGCAACAGGTAGCCAGAAAATCACAAAATCAGAAATGGTCGAAGTCAACACCGTGATGACCAAGGAGTCGAAACCAAAGACGTGTCAACCAAGAATCGCAATATATACGTATTTTGAAGAAGTCAGAAACCATCTCGAGCATAAAAACAAAATCAACCGGCCAAGATAATTAATTGACAAATTCAAACACGTATATACGAACGAAAACTCAGGGGATCGAACCCTATAAATTCCAATCATCATCGGCAATAAGAATCATCGAATTCAAGGATTCGATCCAGATAACAAAAGATCAAATAACATACCAGAGGAGTTGAATTCGATCAACTCGAAGAAACCAGGCCAAATCCCTAATTTCACAAGCAACAAAAAGAAGCAGCAACCGAAGCAAGCTACACGGAGTAGGTAAATCAACAGAACAAGGATCGAAATCACTAAAATTGATCAACATAAGTCGGCGGCTTCAAAAATCTCAAAGCCCTAATTTTTGAACGAAGAGGAAAATGAACGAGCCACCATTATCTCAAACAAAGAAGACATCAGGTCGAATAAAGGAAACAAACAGGGCCGCATTTTTTTTAGTAATAATACTTTGGGTTGGGTAGTTTTGTTTAAGGGCAAAAGTTGCACTCAAGTTTTCTATTTATTTTTTGCTCTTGTTTTTATTTTTTGAAGTCTGAACTTTTCGAATCAAATCTTGGAAAACCACCACCTAGGATTTAGGTTGTGTCAGATTGTCTAGTTAGGATTAGTTCAGTAAGCAGGGTTTGCGAGTTTGCAAAACTCTATAGGCGGTAGCAGGGTTTGCGAGTCTTTTAGAGTTTTTTTGTAAGTGGGAGACTGTTTAATTCTAATAGAAATCTGGGAATGCAGCAGTAGGCAGGGGTTGCCGAAGCTGGGTAAATTTTGTGTGTGATTTACTTTACAGCATATTTACTTTTCTGCAGTTTGTTTAAATTCGAGAAAATTTGCTATAACCCTATTCACCCCCCCTAGGGTTAATCTAGATCCTACAAGTGGTATCAGAGCCCGGTATTTTTCTCTAGAGTCATGAATCCACCAAATAATGCTTTTTCTGAAGGGCAATCTATTGCTAGGCACCCATGTTTAGTGGGAATGATTATGCTTATTGGAAAGTTAGGATGAGTATTTATCTTAGTTCTGTTGATTATGATGTTTGGGACATTATTGAAACTGGCTATAAATCTCCCACTATAACTATTGGTGATACTGAGATTCCTAAACCTAAGGATAGGTGGGACGCTAATGATAAGAAATTAAAAACTACAAATGCTAAAGCCATGAATGCTTTAATCTGTGTTCTTGATAAGAATGAATTTAATAGAATTTCTCATTGTAAAACTGCGCAGGAAATTTGGCATACCTTGGAGGTGACACATGAAGGAACTTCTCAAGTCAAGGAGTCTCGTCTAGCCCTATTCAGCAATGAATATGAGAACTTTGTGATGGACAAAGGCGAGAGCATAAAGGACATGTTTGGACGCTTTTCAACTTTGGTGTACAATGCTAGAGCGCTTGGGAAGGTATTCACTGAGGTAGAGCTTGTGAGGAAGGTGCTATGAGTCTTACCGATGAACTTTGAGGCAAAAGTCACGGCAATACAAGAATCGAAAGATCTGAGTAAACTAAGCATGGAGGAGTTGATCGGCAACTTGATGACATATGAGCTTGAGCTAAAAACAAAGGAGGAATGCAACAACTCCGAATCAAAGAAGAAGACGATTGCCTTAAAGAGCAAAGAAGAGAGCGATGAAGAAGAAGAAGATCCAATTGAAGAGCTTGCAATGGCTGTCAATAATCTTAGAAAATGGTCAAGATTCGGGCCACGCAAGAAGAAAACAAGTGGTAATAGGTCAAAAGATTCTAACAATTCCGATAATGAATTGCCTTGTTATAACTACAAGAAGCCTGGCCACTTTAAACAAAAATGCCCACTTCTCAAAAACAACAAAGGAAATAAAAAGAAGAAGAAGGCCTTTGCAGCGACTTGGGATGATGAAGAAGGAGAGGAAGTTTCGAATAATAGCTCAGAGGAGGCTAATTTGTGTCTTATGGCAAAATCAGATTCAGAAGCAAGCTCAGAGGAATCTAGTGAGGTAAGTGACTATTCTTATAAAGAACTTGTTTTGATGTGTTATGATCTTACTAAAACAATTGATACTCTTGAATCTAAAATTGAAAAACTGAAATCTGATAGGAGAGAACTTGTCCATGAAAATACTAGGTTAGAAACTGAACTTGAAAATATTCAAAACCTAGATTGCAAAAAATGTAAAATTTTAGATTCAGAATTATCAAAACTTAAGAATAGCTTTGAGAATCTTGAAAAAGAAAACTTGAGTCTTAAGGAAACTATTGACACTAGGAAAAAGGATTTTATAAATAGATGCACCTCACTTGTGACTGAAAACACAACACTAAAAACCAAAGTCCAAAATCTTGAGAAAACTCTGAATAACTTTTCAAGAGGAGAAAAATCATTCAACATGTTATTGGGAAATCAACTTTTTGCTAACAACAGAAAAGGACTAGGCTTTGGGAAAACACAAGTTGATGATAATGCAAAAGGTAAGAGTGTCATTGCTAAATGTGGAATAATTGGACATCGTGCTGAAAATTATAGTCGTAGGAACAAGAACACAAAATTTATACAAGTTTGGGTTCCTAAGAATTCTACAAACAAATTTCATGTCTATTGGAACAAGAATGAAAGGACAAAACAAGTTTGGGTTCCAAAGGGATTGTTTATTCACAATGCTTCAGTCACTAATATCATTGGACCTAAGAGTTTCTCTAGGTCATCTTCCTCTCTCTCTATGTAGGTTTGTTGGCGGGCTAAGGAGCAACAAGAATGGTTTCTAGATTCAGGTTGTTCTAGACATATGACAGGTGACAAATCAAAGTTCCTTAGCCTAGAGAATTTTAAAGGTGGAAATGTGATCATGGGAGACAATAGAAAGTGTAAGATTATTGGTAAAGGTGAAGTTAGTAACGGTACTTTTTCCTTGACTAATGTTTTATACGTCGATAATTTGCATCACAATCTCATTTCTATTAGCCAACTATGTGACAAAGGTATGAATGTGGTTTTTGATAGTGATACTTGCAAAATCATTGATAAATCTTCTAATAACATTGTTTTTATGGGCAAAAGAAAAGGAAATTTTTACACGCTTTCTTTTGATAATCTAAATCTTTCTAGATGTATGGTAGCCACTGACGAAGAGGCATCCTTATGGCATAGGAGACTTGGACATGCTAGCATGGGCCTCTTGGAAAAACTTGAAACGAAAGAATTAGTCAAAGGGTTACCACATCAGAAATTTAAAAATAATAAAGTGTGTAAAGCATGTTCCTTGGGCAAGCTTAGTCGATCATCATTTCGCCATAAAAACATTGTTAGCACATCAAGGGTCCTTGAATTAATTCACATGGACTTATTTGGACCAAATGAAATTGCAAGCTTGAATGGAAAACGTTATTGTTATGTATTGGTTGATGATTATTCTAGATTTACATGGGTTTATTTCTTAGCCAAAAAGTCTGAATCTTTTGATTATTTTTCAAAATTTGCAAAACTTGTTCAAAATGAAAAAAGAGTTTCAATTAAAACTTTGAGAAGTGATCATGGAGGCGAATTTGAAAATTTGGAATTTGAAAGCTTTTGTGAAGAAAATGGTTTAAAACATGAATTTTCTGCTCCACGAACACCTCAACAAAATGGGGTGGTTGAAAGGAATAATCGTACATTGCAAGAATTGGCTAGATCCATGTTGAGTGAGTATAAACTACCTCTAACCTTTTGGGCAGAGGCAGTAAATACTTCGTGCTATGTAATGAATAGAGTAATGATTAGACCAATACTTGGCAAAACGTCTTATGAATTGTGGCATGAAAGGAAACCTAACATTTCTTATTTTCGTGTATTTGGATGTCCTTGTTTCATTCTTAAAACAGGTGATCAACTTGGAAAATTCGAATCAAAGGCTGATGAGGGAATTTTCATGGGCTATTCAACAAGGAGCAAGGCTTACAGAATATACAACAAACGAACAAAAACAATTTTTGAATCAATCAATGTGAAATTCGATGAATCTGACCTGGAAAGGACGACTGAAAAGGCGGTTGACGATGGGGTAGATCATGAAGGCATTGAAGAAGGGACATCTAGTAAGAAAGCTGAAAGTAGGACTGTTGATGCTGATAGATTGAAGTTCAAATCCAATCATCCTCCTGAATTGGTTATAGGTGATCCTACGGAAGGTATACGCACTCGCTCTTCATTTGATAAAAATTTGTGTGCATTTTGTTATCACAGTGGTTTTATTTCTGAGGCTGAACCTGATTCTGTTGAAATGTCTCTTAATGATGAAAGTTGGGTTTTAGCAATGCAAGATGAACTTAATCAATTTGAGAGAAATAAAGTTTGAAAATTAGTTCCTAGGCCTAATGACTATCCAATTGTTGGAACTAAATGGGTGTTCAACAATAAACTTGATGAATCAGGAAATGTAATTAGAAACATAGCTAGGTTGGTCGCAAAAGGATATAACCAAATAGAAGGCATAGATTTTGATGAAACATTTGCTCCAGTTGCTAGGTTAGAAGCCATTAGGATTTTGCTAAGTTTTGCATGTTATAAGAGTTTCAAACTTAAACAAATGGATGTAAAAAGTGCCTTTCTAAATGGTGATTTGAAAGAAGAAGTTTTTGTTGAACAACCCCCCGGTTTTGAAAATCATGATTTTCCAAATCATGTGTATAAACTAGAAAAAGCATTATATGGTCTTAAGCAAGCTCCTAGAGCTTGGTATGACTGCCTTTGTACATATCTTTTGGAAAATGGCTTTAAAAAGGGGAGTGCTGACACGACACTGTTTCTATTACATAAAGGAAGTGATTTTTTGATTGTTCAGATTTATGTGGATGATATCATTTATGGTGCTACTAATGAACTCTTGTGCGAGAAATTTGAACAAGTCATGTAGGCTAAATTCGAGATGAGCTTGGTTGGAGAATTGAAATATTTTCTTGGATTTCAAATCAAGCAAAGCAATGATGATATTTTCATTTCACAATCCAAGTATGTGTTGGAACTGTTGAAGAAATTTGGAGTTGAGAACTCCAAACCATTGAGAACTCCTATGAGCCCATCAACAAAGTTGGACAAAGACGAGAAAGGAGTTGTTGTTGATCAGAAGAAATATCGAGGGATAATTGGTTCACTTCTCTATCTTACTGCTTCTAGACCTGATATTATGTTTTCTGTGTGTTTGTGTGCACGTTTTCAATCTAATCCTAAAGAATCTCATTTGAAAGCCACTAAACGAATTTTGAGATATCTTTCACACACACACAAATTTGGACTATGGTACCCTTCTTGTGAAAATTTTGATTTAGTTGGTTATTCTGATGCTGATTATGCTGGTTCATTAGTTGACAGGAAAAGCACTAGTGGGACATGTTTCATGCTAGGACATTCATTAGTTTCATGGTCAAGTCGAAAACAAAATTGTGTTGCATTATCCACCACTGAAGCAGAATATATTGCTTTAGGAAGTTGTTGTGCTCAAATTTTATGGATGATGCAAACTCTTTCTGTTTGGCTTAGTTTATAAACAAGTTCCATTAAAATGTGATAGTAAAAGTGAAATAGACTTGTCAAATAATCCTGTTCATCATTCACGCACAAAACACATTGATGTGAGACACCACTTTCTTAGAGATCACATTGCTAAGGAAGACATTTGCATTGAACATATTTCAACTGAGATTCAACTTGCTGATATTTTCACAAAACCCCTCCCCGAAGACAGATTTTCCAAATTACGTTTGGATTTGGGGATTATAGAAATTGACTAATCATTTTCCATTTTTTGGTTGAAATATTCTTGGATATTTATTTTCAACTTCAATTTCTAGGATTCAAACCAGTTTTGGATATTATTCAAAGATTGATTCGAATATGGTATTCAGTAGTGGAAATATGTTTTGTTTTTATTTCTTTTCAAAATTAAAAAAATTTCATAATATAATTAACTTGGTAACTTATTCCACGATCATTTCTATTTCTACCATCTTTCTATCATTCATAATGGTTTTGTAAAATGAGAAGAGTGATTTTTTTAAAATTTAAAAAAAAATCTCATGCATCCATTCTCATTTAAAAGTCCTTATGGTTATGCATGGATGGAGCATGTGAGTGAATTATTTTACCATCATTCCATTCTCATTTAAAAGTCCTTATGGTTATGCATGGATGGAGTATGGTAGCTAAGTATTTTTCTGGTCTCACTTAAAAGTCCGGATGCTTAGACTAATAAGTAATTGCTAATCCCATTTAAAAGTCCTTATGGTTATGCGTGGTTAGTAAGTGCTTATTTTTGTGCTTAAATGTCAAATTATTTTTAACATATCTCTTTTCTCATTATATAAAAACCGAATCATCGATCCATTCTCTACAATGTGGAAATTGTTACCTCGTTATGATATATTATGATTTTTCTTTGTTTTTCATTTGTTTTTATTTAAAAAAAATTCACAGGAGCTTACGCACGTGCTAAAGAACGTACACACCAAATTTCGACTCCACTGGACGAAATCTTGATCGATACGAATTGTATCGATCACGGATCGGGTCGAAACTTCACGGGCTTGGTCGCGTGGGCCCGCTCACGTGCCAGAAGAAGTCTCCCGAGATCTGAGCAAAATATCAGCCTCTTACACCTATAAATAGACCCCCAGAGCCAACAGAAAAGGGATCTGCTTGATCTTTGAATTCTCTAACGCCTAGACTCTGCCGGATTCAACTCTAAACTCCATTGCTGCTGCTGCTAACGAAATTTACTACTGTAATTCATTGTTATCTGCTGTAACCCGCTGCAATCAATTGTAATCATCAAAGAAACATCAATAAAGCGATCAATTTCATAGTAGACGTAGGCAATACGCCGAACCACTCTAAATTCTTGTGTCTCTGTGCATTTTTATCATTTATTTTGGAGTTTTTGTTAGATATCTCTTTTTCCATTTGATTTCTTCATTTTATCTCTTCAAAAACTTCTTGAGAGTGTTGTGCCCAATTTTGGTACAAACATGAGATATAGCACGGTTATAGCGGGGCATTAACTGCACAGGTATGAACTGTTTGATGTGATTTTTTGTTTGATGATAACAAACATATATCAATTTATATATGTGTTTGCAGATTGTACTATACACATATAGGAATAAATATTCATATTGAATAATAATACTATTGCACATAATTTATATAATTCAATCAGTATTTTTTTATTCAACATAATATTTTATTTCAACACTTTTACAGTACAAAGTTTTCAGCTCTCTCTATATACATACACCGGTTTCATACATTTCACATTCACATTTTTTCTCACTACAATGCTCAACACTTAGTTTTTCACTCTGTCTGCACATCTGCATTGTCCAGCTCCAGTTCTTGTCCTATCTCCTGTGTACCTGTATAATTAGCAACTACAGCAGTAATCTGAAAATAAACAAATTTGAATTTGCAAAAATATAAATTTGTTTTTATTGGTTCCTCAGATATATGGGTTATTGTCATCATTTTTGATTGTGTAATATCTATGCATATCAGTATTCTTATCAGGGACAGGTAATCATGAGTGGCTACAATACACACGTGTACATTTATACACGTGTGCACTGCCTCGCAAACTCGTGTGCACAGTCGAGCCAAAAGACAAGCTGGATTCAACACAAGTGAAACCAAAGTGCAACTGAAGTGAAATCAAGACCAACCAGTTCATGTGCAAACACAGACTCAAGCATACATGTACAATAGAGATGGCAAACCAGAAAGTACACATTTCAACTTTCAAGCTCGAACAAGCAATCAACAACATCGGCAAAAATGTATCTAGTTAAAAAGCAAACAAGAATCGAGCTAACAGTTAACATGGAGTCTAAACAATGGATACAGCAATAATATGAATCAAGTGCATATGAACCCAAATCAACCATGAAGTATACATATGCATAACAACCAGATCAGAACTTCTACCAGAACACAAGTAGAGGCAACCTCAAATGCTACAGAAAGTCAATGCAATAGTGGACAGTACAAGCTCAACTACAACCATACATATATACAGTGTTGTACATGTACTCGAGGCAATATGATTACAAGTACAAAGCATGCACCAGTTCACATGCACTAGCTCGAAGTTACAAAACAATGCAAACCAAATCACAAAATCACAAAATCAGAAATGGTCGAAGTCAACACCGTGATGACCAAGGAGTCGAAACCAAAGACGTGTCAACCAAGAATCGCAATATATACGTATTTTGAAGAAGTCAGAAACCATCTCAAGCATCAAAACAAAATCAACCGGCCAAGATAATTAATTGACAAATTCAAACACGTATATACGAACGAAAACTCAGGGGATCTAGCCCTATAAATTCCAATCATCATCGGAAATAAGAATCATCGAATTCAAGGAATCGATCCAGATAACAAAAGATCAAATAACATACCAAAGGAGTCGAATTCGATCAACTCGAAGCAACCAGGCCAAATCCCTAATTTCACAAGCAACAAAAAGAAGCAGCAGCCGAAGCAAGCTACACGGAGTAGGTTGATCAATAGAACAAGGATCGAAATCACTAAAATCGATCAACATAAGTCGGCGGCTTCAAAAATCTCAAAGCCCTAATTTTTGAACGAAGAGGAAAACGAACGAGCCACCATTATCTCAAACAAAGAAGACATCGGGCCGAATAAAGGAAACAAACAGGGCCGCATTTTTTTAGTAATAATACTTTGGGTTGGGTAGTTTTGTTTAAGGGCAAAAGTTGCACTCAAGTTTTCTATTTATTTTTTGCTCTTGTTTTTATTTTTTGAAGTCTGAACTTTTCGAATCAAATCTTGGAAAATCACCACCTAGGATTTAGGTTGTGTCAGATTGTCTAGTTAGGATTAGTTCAGTAAGCAGCTTTTGCGAGTTTGCAAAACTCTATAGGCGGTAGCAGGGTTTGCGAGTCTGTTAGAGTTTTTTTGTAAGCGGGAGACTGTTTAATTCTAATAGAAATCTGGGAATGCAGCAGTAGGCAGGGGTTTTCGAAGCTGGGTAAATTTTGTGTGTGATTTACTTTACATCATATTTACTTTTCTGCAGTTTGTTTAAATTCGAGAAAATTTGCTATAACCCTATTCACCCCCCCCCCCTCTAGGGTTAATCTAGATCCTATAAGAACTACGAATGACAAAATAAAAATACAATCACGCATGAAAAAGCGACATGATCTTAAAACAATAATAAAATACACTGGTTATTTTATTCAATGAAATCTCAAAAATAACATCATTTGCAAAAAATCGCCAAAAGGTAATTTAAATATTTTCCAAATTAAAAATTATGACAAATTCTATAAAGTAAATTAAAAATACCACAATAAAAATCAATCCATTCAATTGATGATTTATTTTTTGATTATTTATTCGAATCATTTATTATTACAAATAAATTTACAAAATTAGTTTACCAATATTATTTATTAATTAAAAAGAGTTAAATAAAGTTATTAAATCCATTTAATTAATATTTAATTCACAAATTCAAATATCTAAATAATCACTATATTTAAATTCAAGTTATTAAACTTTTTAAAAACCAATTATAAAATATAAAAATTAATTAAATATTCGAAATCAAACAATAAAATTCCAAGATGTTACAATCATGTTAGTGCAAATTTTCGTCTACACCAACACCCCGAGGTTCAAAAGCATTGCTCTAGGAGCTAGTTAGAATGTTAAACTTGATGAAGAGATTGAAGAGATATGGTACAATCAAGCTTAGGTTACAAAATGTTGGACCATAGAGCCATAATAGAAAATGCAGAGAAGGTAAGGTACAGAAAGAAAATAACACCGAGACTTTTATAGTGGTTCGGGCCAAAAGTCCCTACATCCACCATCCTTTTCTTATTTAGTAACTCTTATATAGTCGAGAGGCTTATTACATTGGGTCTATACATTTCCTCCATTAATGAGTTTGTGAAGAGATCTCTAATATAGGAAAGTAAATATAATTTTATCTTAATCTTTTTGTGGGCGGGAAGATCCTTGTGCTTTGGGATTGCCACCTATTTATAGCCAACATGCCATAACACCATTGGTTGAGAGCTTTCATCTTGGATTGATGACCTAACTTGCTATGTGCAACTTAAATCTGTACGCTTGTCATTATTTGGTTGAGTGCATTTTGACATGGATTACTGACGTGATGCTTTTATATATAACTTCTTGGATATCTTTCGTTTATCCTAACCATTTGTCTCGACCTGGGTTATCCAAGCCATTAATTGTTGATACTTGCTAAAATGCTTTTGGTTCAGGTAACTGCTACCTCGGCTAAGCCATTGTTTTAGCTAGACAATGATCTTGATCTCGGTCGATGCTCTGACTTGTGCTATCGGAGTGTATATTCTCGGATACTAAGTCCCGCGCTTAAGATTTTGTTGAAAACCTAACAGCTGGTCTTGGAATTACAAGCTAAGGAACTTTCCTCTCGAATATTTGTAATTTTTACTTGGTAAAAATAATGGTGTAACACATGCCCCCCAAAGTTCACCTTATATGGTTGCATGAGGTGGACTTTGGAAAGAATTGTGTCATGTCAGGTTTAATACTTGGCTTGTTTGTTCCGTTCCCATCATAAAGTTAATCCTGAGCTTTCGGGTAAATCAGTGTTTTGAGAGCTTTCGAAAGCATTGCTTTACCTAGACAACTTATAAAGATCTATCCTCATTAAGAGAGTTTTGAAAGTAATTTGAAATCTATTCTCGTCTAGAAGGTTTCAGAAATTGAAATTAGTGCCTAGAGGAAAAAATATATTGATTCCATGTTTCAATCGTCTAGATCTGGTCTTACATGGGAATTGAGTTTGAAAACTATTAATGGCGGTATGATGGTTGTATTTGCGCATTATTATAAGAAAACTGGGCTATCCTATTAAAATTTAATTTTGGGTCGGAAACCATAGTTCTAGCCGGACCGGGAGGTTCAAATTTTTGAACCAAGCTTATTAATTGGAGCCATCTAAGCTAAGTGATAAGTCAAATTGATTGAGCATCGAGAGGTGAAATTTAATTCGAGACGTAAGGCCGATTTTTTTGAAATCATGCTTATAACATGAAGCCATCAAGGCTAAGTGATAAGCGAAATTTTTTCGATGCCGAAGGGCAAAGGTTAAACTAGACCGTAAGGTTTAGGGGATACTTGCCGTGCAAGATCTATGAAAAGGGAAGCCAAGATCTACTTCTAAAAAGACGAAACTTTACCTTGCATTAAATGCTCATGACAATTGTCATAATTCTATTAGTCTCTTTGAAAAAAGTGTCTTTCTTTTCTTTATATCATATTGATTTGTATTCTAATACTACCATACTCATTCTATGGTCAAGATCTAATCGACTAGATAATCTCCATCGTTGGTTCTAGGATTTAAATAAACCCTTTTTCTTCTTCTTTCTTACTCGTATTACCAACAGCCATGCTCGCAGTTAAAACTTGGAAATCTTCACAAATCACTGTAGAATCTCGATTCACACAGTAAGTCCTTGATCTTTTCTATGATTTTATTGATGTTCTTTGCTGCCATCAATATTTACGAGCATTTTTCTTTCCCGAATTTATTAAAAAAATTCGATTGTGATTACTATTATAATACTAGTGTTGGATTTCGATTTGAGATATCATTTGATCGGTTACACTGTGACATCTATTGTTTGTAGATTAAGATTTTGTCCCTAAATCAAATCTTTCATTATCTTAGGTCGATAAGTGGTTATTTGGGGAAATTCTAAATTTTGAATTTGGGCTGAAAATGCTAATTTTAGGCCCAATCCCCCTTTTGAACTATAAGACTTTAAGCTTTTCTGGCAGAGGTTTCAGAATTCTTATTTTGTTGTTAGCTTACCATTGACCTTTTCTAGACCCTTCGATGGATAAACCAATGACTGATCAAAAGGAGTTATAGAACTGGTTTAAGAGTAATGGAATTGAGAGAGTCGATGTCAGGGCTCCTGGTCTAAATGACGATTGGAGTGAACCACTTGAAGGGTTCTTCGGTTGGATACTAGAGCACCTAGCAAATGGAATATCGCTTCCCCTTGCCCCTTTGTTTCTCAACAATTCTTGAATTTTATGGACTTAATCCAATTCATCTTGGAGTTTACTCGTGTAGTACTCTATCTGCTTTAGCAATCTTATATTGGAAGAAAGGGTACCAAAGCATTACCACTTTCGAAATTCATTATTTGCATAATCTGCATAAGTCACCTAGTAAGTCACCGTTTCCTAAGTATTTTCTTTTATTCTGGAAGAAAATACCTTTTACCAAACCGCTTAGCAAAGTGACGGCTACCCATTAGTTTTATGTAAGGACAGATGACTTTGAATCGTTATTGAGTTATCGAAGACTTGTAAGTTTTCAAACCCTTCTTATCTAAAATGCTCTTGTTTCTAAATTTTGATCATACCATTATTTAATATCTTTTCCTTTTTGAATCCCTCAACTAAACTTAGAAAGGATAAGACCCCAACTCTCAAGGATCTTTATGATGCTAGGTATGAGGAAGTGATGAAAATCTCAGAAAGGGAAAGACTTAAGCACATTGTCCTTACCGAGGTCAATTTGAAGGTTTGCGAGCTACTGTCATCTTCTGCTAAGTTTTGTGGATACGATCCTACTTCATCTGAAATTATATCCTCGGATGTAGTTGATCTATGTGATTCTGAAGAGCATACCTACTCTGATCCAAAAAATATAGAGGTTGGAAGGCAAGAAGTTGTTCCCAAGGGTAGACCTTGGTTTTAGTTATACGTATTTTAGGACGTAACTTTTATGAAATATAAACTTGCTTATTTAACCCATTTGCACTTTTTATGTGGTAGTGTATATGATGATGTATTCAAAATAGGCGAGTTGCTACAGAATAAATCATCCTCTTCCATTCTTACTTGGACGAAAACAGCTTTAAAGGGCCCATCTAAAGTTAAGAAGTCGAGGAAACACAAGGATATCCCTTCTGCTAAAATCATGCCTACCCCAGATGTCCTTGCTTTAGCTCATTCTCCGAGGGAACAGGTAAATCAAGGGTTTGAGGTGACTCATTCCACTATTGATATCCATTTATCCAAGGTTATAGGGAACTACCGAGTGGAGTTGGCTGATGATATGGTTAGAGTTAGGAGGATGATGAGTGGGGATGGAGGATCATCTCAAGGTACATATTTTTTATTTTTTTATTTATAAAATGCATATCTCTTTAGGTTTCATACGCATTTCCTATCTTCAGGTTCTAGTTGACTTCTCGATTCCACATCAAGGGTTCCAAAAGCTGAGTGGAGAATTGAAAAGGGTCGGGACTATAGAAAAACAATTTGACGAATTCAAAGAGAAGGCTAAGAAGAATGCTTAGGCCGAGAGGGAAAAGAATCTTCTGGAACTTAAGGCATCTGAGAATAGAATTGCTGATTTGGAGAGAGCTTTGAAAGATCAAGAGACCAAGTATCAAGAGACTAAAGACAAATTAGCAGAAGCCCAGGAGAAGATCATGGGCCTGATTACTAGGGACGAGGTTGAAAAGATAGCTGCCACCAAAGCCTTTAAAATTCTTTATAATGCCTATGAATATAACTGAGACAATGGTGTGATACTTTCTATGGGCTTTAATCCTAATGGCAAGAAGATTTAGGAGAACTTCGTACAGAAGTACATAAAACACGAGGTTCAGTAGGTGTTGGGTCGAGAGGCTTATTACATTAGATCTTTGCATTTCCACCATTAAGGAGTTTGTGAAGAGAGCTCTAATATAGGAAATACAATATGATTTTGTCTTAATTCTTTTTGCGGGCCAGAAGATCCTTGTGCCTTGGGATTGCTACCTATTTATTGCTAACATGCCATAATGCCATTGGTGGAGAGCTTTATCCTTGGATTGATGACCTGGCTTGCTACATGCGACTTAGATTTGGATGCTTGTTATCATTTGGTTAAGTGCATTTTGACGTGGATTGCTGACATGATGTTTTTATATATAACTTCTTGGATATCTTACGTTTATCCTAACCGTTTGTCTCAGCCTGGGTTATATGAGCCATTGATTGTTTATACTTGCTGAAATACTTTTGGTTTAGGTAACTGTTGTCCTTGGCTAAACTCCTTGTTTTAGCTGGACAATGATCTTGATCTCGGTCGACGCTTTGACTCAAGCTGTCGGACTATATATTCTCGGATATTGAGTCCGACACATAAGCTTTCGTTGAAAACCAAACAGTTGGTCCTGGAATTACAAGCCAATGAACTTTCCTTTCGGATATTTGAAATTTGTACTAGGTAAAAATTATGGTGTAACAAACCTTATTACGTCTTTATTTATGGATTAATTCACATAATTATCATTAGCTACCCTTCTAAGAAACTAATGTTATTTACTGCCTTATTAATTTTAATCAATATGTTCAATACACTATAATTGTTACATTATTAACTTTAATAACCAATATGTTAGTAATATATATACATACACACACGCAACACGAGATTCAAATTAAATATCTCTAATCGTACGTAAAGAAAACGCCAATTAGTTTAAATGTTAAACTCGTACAAGTCCCAAACTCCAAACAAAAATATAACTAATATCCTTAGCCAACAACTAACTTGTATACAAAAAGGAATAATACCAGACTCATCTTATATATTAACATAGTAGAATTTATCTCTTTTATTTCAGGGATAACAAGTTTTATAATTTAGATCTTTCATTTTTATTTAACTTTTACACAAAGCATCTTGAAGAGAAAAAGGGTCCATGCATGTTTAATTTACAGAAATAGGAAGTGCAAACTAAAATATAATAAAATTCATACTTTTCACATCATTTGTAATACAAAAAATTGAAATTCCAACATATTCAAAGATTGACATTTATTTAACAAAATTTTGGGGGTTTTAGATGTTTTTTTCGTTTACCAAAATTTCCCAAGGCATACATCAAATCCAAATAAATACTATTCAATTATAAAAATGTGAAAAACTTGATATTTCCACTCACAAAGAATTGTTTGCTTCCTAATTGGATTTGATTTCCACCATGCCCAATTCTTGATCATATCTCATTCTTTTGGAATATACAACAAAGTGAATTTTATATAAGGAAATAGATTGGATCTGATCTATACCGCTTGTAATTCTCTATTAGATCTTCCCCTTTTTGAATATGCAATGAATGGATTGTATCTAGATTAGTTTTAAAATAAAAAACTAGAGAGAAAAAGAATTGAGAATTTAATTAAATTAGAGATCTAAATTTCTAACCTGAAATCTTACTATTTCTGCTAACTGAAGAGGAAAGACTTTGACAGAGCTTCGTTAACGATATCAAAATTTTATAAAGAAAGTGGAGGTCTAGGGGTCTATTTATAGAGGTGAGAAGGAATCAGAACCATGAGATTTAAATAATAAAATCTAGCCTTTCCATGGCCTCCAAAAACCTAACCGCCACCTTCAGAACCGATCGACCGCTTTCACATAGGCGGTCGACCGGTCTTCAATTTTGTACCTATATTATTACTTTCTGTTTCAATTTTAATTAATTATATTTAATTACTCAATTAACTCATGTTAATCCAAACGTTTCTTTAAACATTAATCTCCAACCAGCTTTTAAAGTTTAAAATTCAAACTCAAATATTTAAAATTTTAATTCGAAAACTTCAAACGTCCGTATCTTTTCCGTTTAAACTCCAATTTCAACATATTATATATGAAAATTGATCAGAAAATGGCAACGAACGCAATAGTGTAACTTTCATGACCAAATTTCAAAATTTACAAAATTTCCATTTTCAACCTTATTTTAATTATTTAATTTCATATTAAATTTTAAGGGGTAATACATATTCAAACAAACACACACATATATATATACACACAAACATACACAATAATTCTAACTACAATACATAAGTTGTTTTGATTGTATATATCTTTAAATACACGCATATGTATACTTACCCATATACATGCACATGAATTTGAATAAGCATTTCAATTAGTACCTATCAAATCTTACTTTCATTTACTAAATCGTTTCAATAAAAGTCCAATATATCTTTCTATTATTTTGTATAATCATTCCATTATTATTTTACAAAAAATAACGCTGGCTTATTAATCATTTAAGCCTTCATAATGCTTAATTTTTTTGTCCAAAATTAAGTATTCATCCCATAATTATTTATAAAACATTATAATCATTTTATAAAATATTTTGTTTATACTATTTTATAAAATCTCATGCTTTAATAAAATATCTTCTTTATAATATTATATAAAATCTCATTTTGTTATTTTATAAAATAGCTCAATCACTTATAAAATTGTTTCTTTACTTCAATAATATTTATAAACTCTAATTAAGCTTCATTAAGCCTCTAACCACTTTAATAAGTAGTGTACAGCTCAAAACTTACTTAACTAGCTTGCTAACTTTTTCAAAAGTTATCATCAAGACCTTCTATAAATAATGTGCTAATATAACCTTGTTTACTATATAAACATAAGTCCAAATCATCACACATCATTCATTAAGCAACCATTAGTAATTATAACTACTTTATAACTTTTCTAAAATCACTTCAAATAGTTTAGTTAATACTAACTAATGATATACATATAATCATATCACTTAATTAGCCTCAAATCAATCCTAACATCACATAACATTACTTAATTACCCTTTGATCCATTTCTAAGCTTACTAACTTCATCAAAAATAGTGATTAACGTTTCTAATTAATAATGAATTAGCATAATCATGTTTACAACATAAACATAAGCTTCAATCATCACATAGCATTCTCTAAGTCATTTCATATAACTTCATAATCATTAATAATTAATTCTATGAAGTGTAACAAGCAAATATAGTTAGAGAATCATCTCACTCGGCTTCTTCTTCACTAATTCAAGCTTTAATCACTAAAACTCATTTCTTATCTCTCTTAAAAATTGAGAGTTGAGCTTGAAACTTCACTTCAAGCCAATCCAGTAATGGTTTTGTGAGGAATAAGGGGAGAAGAATTGTAGTGATTTTATCGAGATTTATAGAATTTTATTTAAGCTTGGATCTATGAATTTAGGGCTGAGTTTAAGAAAATGATTATGAAAACGATTAGGAGATGAAAGTGAAATGTAACGTGAAATGAGAAATGAATAAGGAGCTAGTTACTTATAAGCTAACTTATGGGCTTATCCCAAATTGATTTCTTTCTCAAGAAATCACTATTCACTTCAAAAACTTATCGACTCCAAATGAAGCTAATTTATACTCATTTTTCTCGTTATGGAATTATGGTCTCAACGGTGGCTGTCTCAAATCTCAATTCATCCATCTCTAAAAAATCGAGTATAATGGGTGTTCCGTCAATTAACGGTTAAATATCTAAATGCCCCATCGTTAAAATTATAAGGAGTTACACAGGTGGTGCATAGGACCAGCCTAAGCTATTTGGGTGACGACCCAATTTTAAAGGAGGGCTCAAACACAATCCAACTAATTTATAGTATAAAAACTGTAGTAGCACTGGTTCACAAATGTATATTTTATTTATTTGGTAAAAACTATAATTTGAAGCATGTAGTGTAGGTTCGAATTTGGCCTTTGCTAGTTTGTTTTAAATAATCATACAACACAAAGTCCTAAATTTGATTCATCCTTTTTTTTATAACATCATTGTCTTGGGCCTAAATTTATATTGGGCTAGCCTTGGTGTTACATCAAAGGAAGATGAACGTAGCCTGTGGAGACTAGAATTAGGGACTTTTTAATGTTGTTTTTTTACAGTATTTTAGTGTGTGGTCGTTTAATGAAGAGATGATGAGTATGTTTGTTGGAGTGTAGAGTAGAGATGAAGATGCGATTAGGTCTGTTGTGTTAATAGTAACCGCTACCGATTCGAGTAAACCATCACTGTAACAGTACTATCGATAAGTCAAAAATGAATATCGATACTTACAGTTGTATTTGTAAAATATTCGTTGGTATACTGATAAAGTGTTTTAATAGTTATAAATTAAAAGAGAATTATTTAATTATTAAAACCATTAATTGAATATTTAAAATAAATTAAACATTCACAAATCAAAGCGATAAAATTCTAGGTCGTTACATCTCTGATCCTTTGTATATCGAATCAGAGAGTACATTGCTACTTCCTCTACACGGAGACCCCCTACTATAGAATCGATTATCCCCTATATTCGCTTCGATGAGCACTTACAATCATTCAAATATACAAGTAACATTCAAACATGCAAACAAAACATGTAAACATATAACAATAGCATTCAATTATCTTTCAAACATGTAAATATACATCAAATCATAACACTTTATCTCAAAAGCATGATCATAATCTAACCTAAGAATTCATATGAACAATCATACATCAAAACTACATGTCATTTTGAATTAATTTAAATTCGTTTTTGTTCCAGCTTTAATTCCAAAATAGCATAAAATATATTTTTGACTTTAAAAATGGATTCAAAACATGTTAAAACTAATAGATACATATATAGTATGCCTCGAGACGATAAATCAATCACTAATCACCAAATAATCAATAAAAATGCAAAAATCGATGTAAACCCGAAATGAATCACTCATGAGGGTATAGAATCAGAAAAACCCACCAAACAAGTATAGATTCACCAAAAAGGTAGATCTGAATTTGGGTAGCAACCACATGCTTCCCAAGGCGCAAAAATTTTGAAATCTAAAAAGTCCTTAATTAATCTCTTGTCTAATCCGCATTAATTAATGATTTAGGTTGATTTAATTTATTGAAACACTAATGGAATTTAGATAGAAGAAAGTCGATAGAGGCTAAAAATGGTTACGAGATGTTTAGAGATGTATTTATAGTGATTAGCGGCTGTTATGGACTAAATCTAATCCTGAAATTAATTAGCATGCCTAGTTATAGGCTAGTTTAGTTACCCACTAATATGCTAAAAATCCGTCCAAACTTAAAACGACCATACCTTCTAAAACGTAAGTCGAAAAATCTATTTGAGCACTACAGGGATTAAAAACCATCATATTTTTAATTTGAAATTACTTTGAGGTCTAAATTATGCTCCTATCAAAAGTTATAAAATCTTAGAAGATTTTTTCATGGTCGAAATTTTCCAATTAAAATTATAAGAGTGGAAATGTTACTATTTAACATTTCCTAAAGTTATAGACGCGTAAGACTCAATTTGATTTTTAAAATAATATTTTTACGATCCACTGATAAGTAAAAACGTGGATCGTTACATTTTCTTCCCTTAGAAATTTCGCTATTTTAAGTTACATTGGTAAAATGTTTGTTGGTATATCAATAAAGTGGTAAACTATTGAGCGATAACGATAAATTTAGCAATACATAAAACCGTTAAAATTTTGATAACTATAAAAAAGTAAATATTTTTTTACTAGTTCTTACTCCATCAACGCTTATATAAATATTTTAACTTATTTTAGTTGACACGGAAAATTTTCTTGATTTATCACAACTTATTTATAACAACGTGAAATAATAATTTTACTAATTTTAAACTTTGAAGTTTATGCAGTTAAAAAGAAATATCTTAACAAATAATACTACAAATATCTGTTTAAAATTTGATCAATCATAAAAAGAATTTGTTGTTGCGATTAATTAAAATAATGAAACTACAAAATTAAATGATTGTTAAATTTACCGGTACCATACTCATAACGTTGTTATACCACTATCATAATAGCTCTAGATGCTACTAATTTAAAACTTTGAAGTATATGAAATTAAAAGAAATATCTTAACAAATAATACTACAAATACCTACTGAAAATATGATCAACCTAAAGAATTTTTGTGGTTATGATTAATTAAAATAATTAAAGTATAAAATTAATACAACTGTATAAAATTGTATAAAATTAGTCTTAGGTTCCTCCTACTTTTCTTTTATAAATTACATCTCCATTTTTTAAAATAAAGGTGAAATTCATGGGGGGGTCCTCTGTCTTACCGTGGCTGTTGGCATAGAGTTAACCGATGCTTATTCCTCATATACCATCATTGCTTCTTCTCTGAGAAAAGAAGTTCATGACCCGTGGACCTTCTATCTCCATACGGAATTGCTCCCTTAGGCTTTCACCCATAATTGTTATTATTATTGCATTATTGCAATTGTTTCTTCACAGATACCATAATTGGAATAATCTCTTCATCGCTCAAAAGAAATCTATTTATGTTTTTTCGAAAGAAGTTGAGAGGAAAACAGCCCAGATCACCAGCTAAGGCTCCTAAACTACCGCTCAGCGATAAAGAAGGTAGGGGTGCAGAGACAGCCAGGAGGTTTCCCTAGAAACAGCCACCGTTGAAAGAGTGTGTATTATTTCACTGATCAAGCGCTCTTGCTGTTAGAAAAATGAATGAGGAAGTGGTTAGGGAAGAGAGAGATTTTGGGTATTGTGTGTATTGTGTGGAAACAATGTCCAACATAGTGGAATATTTGTGCCAAATCCACCATATATACTATAACCTAGTATACTAAACCAAAACAAAAGAAGAAGGAGACATGAAGACTTGAGATGTGGCAATGTAGGCTTTGGGCCTTCATATTAATATTAAAATGTCAAAGATTGGGCCTTAGGCCTTGGGGCTCTTGGGGTCTCGTGATTAGATGGGCCTCCGTCTGCCACTTGGGCCTGCTGCGCTGAAACGGCTAATTTTGAACTTCAAAATTAGAAAGTTGCGCCTGTGCGCGCGCGTCTGTGGTTAAAAAGGGTCACAACCTTTCCAGCAGTCACGACCGCTTCGAATAGGCACCTCCTCCAGCCTATATATAAGGGCCTGCAAAACGAGATTAAAAAACTTAGAATTAATTCATTTCTTCCTTCTGTTCCTCTTCCCAGAGCTCTATTCACGGTTCAATAATTCCTTCAGTCCGTCGTCGCTCCGTCTGCACGCACAGCATATTGGGGCTGGTCCGTTTCATCCTGGGAGACAAATTGCTCAAATCCTTCGGTGCATATAAGGGGGCAATATTGTTTCAAGGAAACAGATATTCTCTGGACTCGGACGACTAGGTACTTCTCTGAATTTCATACAAATTCAATTGCAATAGTTTTGTACGGTTCTGTATCGTACCAGTATTTATTAAAATTTGTCACACTTTATTCTGTTGTTGTTTTTGCAATTTAATTATGAAAATTATAAACATTTCTCTGCTGTGACTATTTCTGAACTGTTTAGTAACATTATTGAAGTTACTATCAGATTCGTAACACTTTTGTGTAGTTGCGGACAACATTCTTGAAACAATATTGATTGTTGTAGACGAAGATGTCTCAAAATAGCAACAACAATAACGCTGCACCAACGCAGACGTTGAAAAACGCTCAGTCGGCGCCTCTGGTTCCGACAATGACACCGTCTCATGGAGAAAGGCCAGAAAAGTTCAACGGGACGGACTTCAAGCGTTGGCAACATAAGATGTTGTTTTATCTTACAACATTAGGCCTCGCTAGGTTTCTAACCGAAGATGCTCCTGAAGTTGGCGAACTCGAACCCGATGCAATCAAAGTGGAGGCCGCAAATGTCTGGAAAAATTCAGACTTTATGTGTAAAAACTATATTATGAATGGACTGGATAATAGCCTCTACAATGTCTATTGTACTGTTGCAACATCCAAGGAAATCTAGACGGCCTTGGACAAAAAGTACAAAACTGAAGATGCAAGCATGAAGAAATTCATCGCTGGCAAATTTCTCGACTTCAAAATAGTAGATTCAAAGACTGTGATCAACCAGACTCAAGAACTACAACTGATCATCCATCAACTGCAAGATGAAGGGATGATGCTTAGCGAATCTTTCCAGGTTGCCGCAACCATTGAGAAACTTCCTCCATCGTGGAAGGACTTCAAAAATTACCTTAAGCATAAGCGTAAGGAAATGACAATGGAAGAACTCATAGTTCGTCTGCGAATTGAGGAAGATAATAGAAATTCTGAGAAAAATATCTCTCAGAATATGGCTGCCAAAGCAAATGTTGTTGAGTTAGACAAACCTAACAAGAGAAAACGTGAGTATGTGCCTCATAAGTCAAAGAAGAAATTTCAGGGTTCTTGCCATAACTGTGGAAAGAAGGGGCATAAAGCAGCCGAATGTCGCGCTCCCAAAAAGAAGAAATCGGAAGCAAATACGGTTGAAGTTACAGATTGCATTTCTGATATGGATTTATGTGCAGTAATATCAGAATGCAACCTTGTTGGTAATTCAAAGGAATGGTTTGTAGACACAGGTGCCACTCAACACATATGTGCTAATAAGTGGATGTTTACAACTTATAAAACTGCAACTGATGATGAACAAATTTTCATGGGCAATTCATCTACATCAAAGGTCAAAGGCAAAGGAAAAGTTATGATGAAACTAACTTCTAGAAAAGAGCTTACTTTAAGTGATGTTCTTCACGTTCCAGAAATCCGCAAGAATTTAATATCAGGGTCCTTGCTTAGCAAGCATGGTTTCAAATTAACCTTTGTAGCCGATAAGTTTGTATTATCAAAGAATGGAGTGTATGTAGGAAGAGGATATGTATGTGATGGTTTATTCAAAGCAAATGTAACAAATATTGTACCAAACACTGATATGAATAAAAGTTAATCTTCTGCTTATATTGTTGACTCTTCTAACATATGGCATTCTAGATTAGGGCATGTGAATTTTGATACACTGCAAAAAATGATTAATCTAGAATGTATACCAAAATGTAACAAAGACTCCAACTATAAATGTCAAATTTGTGCAGAAGCAAAATTGACAAGAACCTCGTTTCACCATGTTGAACGAGAAACTGAACCTCTAGACCTTATACACATTGATGTATGTGATTTGAAAATGTGTCAAACTAGAGATGGAAAAAGGTATTTCATTACGTTTATTGATGATTGTACTAGGTACTACTATGTGTATCTCCTTAGAAGCAAGGATGAAGCATTAGACATGCTTAAACAGTATAAAGCAGAAGTTGAGAATCAACTCAACAGGAAAATTAAAGCTTTAAGAAGTGATAGAGGAGGAGAATATGAATTTCCTTTTGAGGAATTCTGCGCTGAGCACGGCATTATACACCAAACTACAGCACCATATTCACCTCAATCCAACAGTATAGCCGAACGGAAAAATAGAACTTTTAAAGAAATGATGAATGTTTTATTAATCAGTTCTGGCTTGCCAGATAACTTTTGGGGAGAAGCTATTCTTTCGGCAAACCATATTTTAAATAAAATACCACGAAAGAAAACATCCAAGTCTCCTCACGAACTTTGGAAAAATAGACCGGCATCGTACAAATACTTAAAAGTGTGGGGGTGTCTTGCCAAAGTAGAGATACCTAAACCGAAGAAGGTCAAAATTGGACCAAAAACAATTGACTGTGTATTCATTGGATATGCACAAAACAGTGCCGCTTATCGATTTCTAGTACACAAATCTGAAATTGATGATATTCATGAAAATACCATCATCGAATCGAGAAATTCAAGATTTTTCGAACATATATTCCCTTTAAAACAGGGTACTGACAATTATACTCAATAGAGACCAAAAGAAGATGAATTTACTGATTCTCTTGAGAATATTGAACAAAATAAACTTCGGCAAACTAGTGTTGATCAACAAGTGGAGGAACCAAGAAGGAGCAAAAGATCAAGGACCTCTAGGACCTTTGGACCAGACTTCTACACTTTTATGTTAGAAGATGATCCTTTGACATACAAACAAGCTATGTCCTCCAGCGATGCCCCTTACTGGAAAGAGGCTATTAATAATGAGATTGAATCCATTATGGCTAACCATACCTGGGAGTTAGTTGATTTACCTCAAGGATGCAAGACCTTAGGTATTAAATGGATATTTAAAAAGAAATTGAAACCTGATGGTTCAATAGATAAGTACAAAGCTCGTCTTGTAGTCCAAGGATTCCGACAAAAGGAAGACCTGGACTATTTTGATACATATTCACCAGTGATGAGGATAACATCAATTAGGATGCTTATTACAATCGCATCCATACTTGATTTAGAAATACATCAAATGGATGTAAAAACTGCATTTTATAATGGTGAACTAGAGGAAGAAATATATATGAAGCAACCTGAAGGGTTTCTTAGCTCTGGAAATGAGAATAAAGTATGCAAATTAGTAAAGTTGCTTTATGGCCTTAAACAAGCTCCAAAACAATGGCATGAGAAATTTGATGAAACTATGTTATCAAATGGATTCACAATAAATGAATCAGATAAATGTGTCTACATAAAACACACACATGTTTGATATGTCATTATTTGTCTTTATGTTGATGACTTACTAATCATAGGCAATAACAAGGCCATAATAACATCTACAAAGAATATGTTATCCTCTAGATTCGATATGAAAGACCTAGGACTGGTTGATGTGATATTGGGTGTTAAAATTTTGAGAACACCACAGGGATATGCATTAACCCAGTCACATTACATCGGTAAGATACTTGAAAATTTCAAGCTATATAATATAACTATTGCAAAATCACCAGTAGATATGAACCAAAATTGGGTAAAGAACACTGGTGATGGTATCTACCAGCTTGAATACTCTCGTATACTAGGAAGTACCATGTATGTTATGAACTGCACTAGGTCAGATATCGCAGACGCTTTAAGTAAGCTGAGTAGATTTACCAGCAATCCTGGTAAACATCATTGGAAAGCGATAATCAGAGTTCTAGGATACCTAAAGTATACGCAGAACTACGGTCTACACTATACAAATTATCCTTCAACAGTGGAAGGATACAGTGATGTCAATTGGATAACTGGATCACAAGATACAAAGTCTACAAGTGGATACGTGTTCACATTAGGAAATGGAGAAATATCATGGAAATCATCCAAACAGACTTGTATAGCTAGATCTACGATGGAATTAGAGTTTATTGCACTAGATAAGACCGTAGAAGAAGCAGACTAGCTTCGAAGTTTCTTGGAAGATATTTCAAATTGGAGCAAACCTGTGCCTCCAATATGTATACATTGTGATAGTCAATCAACAATTGGAAGAGCTAATAGTACACTATACAATGGTAAATCTAGGCATATTCGTCGTAGACATAAAAGAATAAGACAACTTTTCTCTAATGGAGTTATCACTATAGACTACATAAGGTCTAAAGGTAACATAGCGGATCCACTAACAAAAGGCTTGCCAAGAGAGAAAGTTCAAACCCTATCGATGGGAATGGGGTTAAGGCCCATAGAATAAAAGTTTTTTTAATGGAAACCCCACCTAGTTGACTGGAGATCCCAAGATCTAGGTTCAAATGGACAACTAAGTTTAAGAGAAACTTGACGGCACTGTTACACACAAACCATTCCTATGATAAAGTCAGTGCATTATTTGATGGAAAATAGGATAAGTATTGATACTTTTAATGATGTTTGTACTTGAGGAATTACGAATACCCCTTATAGAAACACCTACGTAAGTGCGAAGGCGCCGCTTCAAAGAGAATTATAAGGCCAAATTCTCTAAGCACTTATAAGACCATGCAGGTGTTCAAGGCAAAAATAAACACAAACAGAGAACGAAGGATTATAAGAAACATTTATCATGTGTTATCTATTTTAGAATTAAACAAAAGGCTTACGGTTCAAGGACATTCTAAGTCTACTGATTCGCCCGTAATTCAAATAGGTAATCACTAGGAAAGTTCAAGGCACATGTGCTACTTTAAACCGATCCGATAAATGTCTCGTGAAACTATGAACAACTACTCATTCATGTAGGAGATTGTTAGAAAAATGAATGAGGAAGTGGTTAGGGAAGAGAGAGATTTTGGGTATTGTGTGTGTTGTGTGGAAACAATGTCCCACATAGTGGAATATTTGTGTCAAATCCACCATATATACTATAACCTAATATACTAAATCAAAACAAAAGAAGAAGGAGACATGAAGACTTGAGATGTGGTAATGTAGGCTTTGGGCATGTGGGCTTTGGGCCTTCATATTAATATTAAAATGTCAAAGATTGGGCCTTGGGGGTCACGACCGCTCCGAATAGGCACCTCCTCCAGTCTATATATAGGAGCCCGGAAAACGAGATTAAAAAACTTAGAATTAATTCATTTCTTCCTTCTATTCCTCTTCCCAGAGCTCTATTCACAGTTCAATAATTCCTTCAGTTCGTCGTCGCTCCGTCTGCACGTACAGCATATTGGGACCGGTCCGTTTCATCATGGGAGACAAATTGCTCAAATCCTTCGGTACATATAAGGGGGCAATATTGTTTCAACGAAACAGATATTCTTTGGACTCGGACGACTAGGTACTTCTCTGAATTTCATACAAATTCAATTGCAACAGTTTTGTACGGTTCTGCACCGTACCAGTATTTATTAAATTTTTATCACGCTTTATTCTGTTGCTGTTTTTGCAATTTAATTGTGAAAATTATAAACATTTCTCTGCTGTGACTATTTCTGAACAGTTTAGTAACATTATTGAAGTTACTATTAGGCTCGTAACACTTTTGTGTAGTTGCAGACAACACTTGCGCCGAAGAAGAATGGGGCTAAGCGATTTGTCGAAGCTGTGGTATGTCAAAATGCATCGGTAGGAGAGTGGAACAATTTTATCAACCTTAACAATTTAAGGACCTAAAAGGTGCAAATGGCTGAGGGAATCCGTTCGTCCAACACGTGGAAACGAACACGTCAAAAGCCAGAACGGGTAAAGCACCCTTCGCCTTCATCTTTTCCAACAAAGAAGAAGCAGAATCTAATTCCAGAGCAGTACGGTACTGTATGCTGGCTTAATAATAACAATGTAAAACCTGGACATAGAGGCTAAACTCGAACCACAGTTCACGAATCTAATAATGAGATTTGACAAGATATACGACACCAAAATAAATTCAACAGGTGTGATTGGGGTCCATGTCCATCTGTACTCTACATATGTATATTTAGCTAAATTTCAAAACTGTGTATTTGACAGGACAGTAAACGTTTATTTTCAGATTTGTAATAATTTTTTTTTTTTTTTGAAAATCTAGGAGAAACCGGCGGACCGGTAAACTCCTGAGGAGGGTATATTAAAGCCGTCCGCTGATCCAAGCATCCATACCCTCGGGTAAATTTATATAGGATAGGGAAACGCACGGTAGGAATCGAATTTGGATCTTTTTACCAAAACTCAGACCTTTCTTCCACTGCGCCGTACCCGCGGACAATTTGTAATCATGTTTGAACGGAAGTGATTCCACTTTTAATTTCTTTTGTACCCCACCATGGGAAAATAAGATAAAAGTAAGTCTGTGAACAAATGATTATGTACGTTTAGTCTTTATTTTTGAAAAATAGAAAACACAAGTTGTCCTTCATTTTTCTGACAGAAAATGCAATGCAACTTGCACTTTTCTGATATAGAAATATTTTTTTGAATTTTTGAAAAGCGGAAGTTAACTTGCACTTTTCGATTCTGAAATTTTTTACAAAAACGTTTGAAATTTTTGAAAAGTTCAAGTTAACGTGAGCTTTCTTGATAGAAAACACAGGCTGGTTTGCACTTTCTGATTTTAAATTTTTTTATGATTGCACTTTCTAACAGAAAAGGCAAGCTTATTTGCGCTTTCTGATTTAGAAAAAAAACAGAGACTTAATTTGCATACTTATTGCTAAAGGAACTTTTCTTGTAACAGCATCGCGGAAATAAGAATCTTCTATGCAAAACCCCGAAGTGAAAACCATTTCTTTTTCTTTTGTTTGAAATTTTTGAAAAGCACAAGTTAATTTGCATTTCTTATAAGAAAAGTGCAAGCTAGTTTGCGCTTTCTGATTTAGAAAAAACATTAACCTAATTTACATATTTATTGATTGAGAGATTTTTCTTGTAAAAACATTAGAATGTGAAAGGCTCTGAAGTGAAAATCATTTCCTTTCATTTTTTTTATAAGCGAGGACATAGAGACGAGATCTTAAAACCGTTTAGTTATTAAACGGGTTTTATAAAGAGAGCATCAGGGAAAATGACAAACTTTGAAAAAAAATTAGGCTGAAGGACATGAATATTTATTTTTAGGCTGAAGGACAAATGACAGTTATAATTAGCATTATATTCAACTTTTACACTATACAAAATGTTAGTTATATCTAGCATTATATTCAGTTTTACACTATATAAAATGGTAGTTATAACTAGCATTTTCCTTTAGCCTAAAAACAAACTTGTTGTCCTTCAGTTTAATTTTTTTTTTAAGTTTGTCCTTGTGCCTATTTTCCTGTTTTATAAAATCGTTCCGAAATAGATATAAACTACAACAGACGGATTTCTAAATATCATTTAGGGCTTAATTGGATTTCAAAAGACCGTTTAATATGAAATACATAGAATAGTTTTCTAAATATTCCGTTTAATATTAAATACATAGAATAGTTTTCTAAATATTGTTACGTGAATTAAAATTAACGTTGACGGCTGGATGAATAATAATTTTTTTCTTTTTTTTTCTTCCTCTCCCGTCAGTGATCCACAAAAACAAACGTTGGATCTAAAACTAGAAATTTGCCCTGTAATAAAAAAGTAAAGTTACCGGAGGTACTTATTCTAAATTTTCGTATAAATTCTACCATCTTATACCTTTTGGATTTAATTTTAACAAATTTTTTTACATACATTCTTATAATTATAAAATCTAAGTTTTAGACTTCTTTCAAATTCCATTTATAAATAACAGCTTTATTTTCAGAAAAAATAGACCACGTTTCATAACTTATTATCGCGTAGAATGCATGTCTTGACCATCATTTTTTAATTTGGAAATAACATAAATGAGAAAAAGAATTACAAAAATGATGACGTAGAAAATAATCTACAAAATGTGAGGGATTTAAAACAAATAAATTTATAATTGAGGAATGTGCCTCTAATTTTACCTTAAAAATAATATTAAGGTCGGAAATATATGTATCATCACAAACGCCACCGAACATAGGTATCATAGTTTTTGTTTATTTTTACTTAGTTTTATGGACTACACTGTACAATGATTAAGATTTACTGTTAATCTCTGTTTCAATAGAATTTTCCAACACATAATACTGTTACAGAACATAATAGACCTTAAAACTGGTATTGATCCAATTTTTAAAATCGCACTGAAGTTATACATGATACATTTATATTATCTAGTACATGCGTAATCTCAAACTTATTTTCCAACCGTGTTGTTCTATCTTGCTACATGAAATATCCTAATTTTAAGCTTATTTGATATATAATTAATGAAGTATATGTGCATTTTGAGTTATTGGGAATATTTTGTAGAGGATAGTAGAGTTTCCTAGTCAATTGTAAACTATACAGAAGAATTTTCCTAAGCCCCTCTTTGCAACACATTATCTACCCCCTAGAGATTTTTCAAAATGAAATAAAAATCCAAAGAAAATCTGTAGATACTTTCTTATATGCCAAAAAATCTTCTCCACAGAATTTTGGTTAATTTGAACAATGTTAATGCATTCTAAATGATATTTCAAATCGAAAATCAAAGTAAATATTTTAACAGTTGATAATTTGAGCAAGATTTACGTATTGAAGTGTAGAACAAGGTGCACCAAAGGGGGAATTTAGCCGACATTGCGCATAATATTGATGTTGATGTACATACATACATATTAATGAATCATAAAATCAAGTTTACAAACTCTAAAAAAATATGCATTGTGCCTATAACACATACTCTAGGTAATTGACACATGAATGAATTGTGTAACCAATATGAAGCAAACTATTGGCGTAAGTCGATTTTCTTGTGTATCTGTGTGTGTATGTCTATATATACACATGTATATGTATATTTACCGATAATAAAATTTTATATAAATATAAGATATATGAACTAGTGGGAAGGAACAAAATGTTTGTTTTACGTAATAGCATAAATAACATGGTTTATTTCAAAGTTTCGATAACTCAACTCAGTTGATAAGGGCTGCGTAGCCACCATAAAACTAAGTTCTTTGAAGTCGCAGGTTTGAATACCAGCAAGGCGCGTTATACATCTTTAAGACTTGAAGTGGTTATCTCTCGAAAAAGCGAAAATAGCTTGGGGATTGATGCTCCTTGTTGGATTGACTTAAAAGGAGGATTGATTGTGGCGGATCAGTCGAATCCGAATGAAAATAATATACGAGTTATAGCAAATATTTGCAATTTATATTTGAAGTCCAAATGTATGTACCAATAAAATTTTATGAGATTATACGGTATATGAATATTGTTGAAAATTATATTATATATATGAGTATTGTTGAAAAGATTATAATATTTGCGATTAAATTGCAAAAATTTAACTCAAATAATGTTTCAAATTTGAGAAAAGCGCGATTATTTGCACTTGCATATGAATCGAAAGTATCTACAAATTGTGCTTCACATCCTAGATATTTTTAAATTGCAAAATTAAAATTTCATCCTAATAAATAGCATATAGATCTTGTTGAAAAAAATATATAAATTTATGGTAAAATAAAGAAAACGAAGCTCCTTCCTGATTGATTTAAAAGTACAAAATTTTATTTATTGGACATAGTTGGCAAATTTGTTGTTTTATGTAGCACATATTTCATTTTGTGTCCTATCAAGGATATTTTTACAAATTGAATTCACATTCATTGCCTTGCCTGTTCATTTCCTAGCTCCGTTCAGATATATTCCTTTCGTTTTACGCTTCTCGCTTTGTGGAGATGCATCTCAACAGTCATCAAATGTAGCTGGCGTGTGTTAGAAAAAAAATGTGTCATGTGTACACGTAGAAATATGAATCCACCCCTTGTTTTAAAACTTAATTTCTGAAAAAGAAAAATAGACACAAGGACAAACTTAGAAAAAAACTTGGACTGAAGAACAATAAATTTGTTTTTTAAACTGAAGGACAATGCTAGTTATAACTAGTATTTTGTGTAGTGTAAAACTGAATATAATAGATATAACTAGCATTTTGTATAGTGTAAAAGTTGAATACAATGTTAATCATAACTAGCATTTTGTCCTTCAGCCTAAAAATGAAACTTGGTGTCCTTGAGTCTAGATTTTTTTTAAAGTTTGTCATTTTTACTAATTCAATCTTTCTGAAAACTCCCTTCCAAAAAAAATTTCACGAAACACTCCATTAAAGCTTTTTAGTAAAAATTTATGGTTTAAACTGTAAATATATGCAGATAATACCGTAAATATATATGGTTCTAACCGCGCATTCTTTTTTTAAAACGAAAACTTGATGATCTAACGGTGCGCATTCATACATACATACATACACATATATATATATATATATATATATATATATATATATATATATATATATGTATGTTGGACAAAAATGAATGAGTGCATTTGTTAGTGAAGAGAAAATAAGTGTTTGGTATTGTGTATATTGGAACAAAGTCCCACATTGTGGAATATTTATTCCAATACCACTATATAAACTATCTCTTAACATGTTATTGCAAAAGGAAAAGAAGAAGACATGAAGACTTGAGATGTGGGGAAGGCATTGGGCATGTGGGCTTTGGGCCTTCATATTATATTAAAATGTCAAAGATTGGGCCTTGGGCCTTGAGGCTCTTGGGGTCTCATGATTAGATGGGCCTACGTTTGCCACTTGGGCTTGTTGCGCTTAACGGCTAATTTTGAACTTCAAAATTGGACCGTTGCGACTGTGCGCGTACGTCTGTCCGTTAAAGGGTCGCAACCTTTCGAACAGTCACGACCTCTCCGAATAGGCGCCTCCTCCCGCCTATATATAGGGGCCCGCAACACAGATATTAGAACATACAGAAAATTGCTTCTTCTTCCCTCTTTTCAGAACTCTGTTCATAGATATATAATTCCTTCAGTTCGTCGTCCCTCCGTCTGCCCGCAAGCAATCGGAGCCGGTGCGTTTCATCCTGGGAGACAAGTTGCTCGTATCCTTTGGTGCGTATAAGGGGGCAATATTGTTTCAACGAAACAGATATTATCTGCACTCGGACATTTAGGTATTTCATACAAATATCGTTTGTAACGGTTCTGTACTGTCGTAATATTTTATACTCGTTGTCACGCTTTTTTCCGTTGCTATTGCTTACAATTAGTAACGCCTTTCTGTTGTGGCAAATATTATAAAGGGATAAGTAACGTTATTGAAGTTACTATCTGATTCGTTACACTTTTGTGTATTTACGAATAACAATATATATATATATATATATATATATATATATATATTGCATAATTTCGTCTTAAAACTTTTTTTTTTCAGATGTTTAACAAAATGTCACAAAAAATAAAACATTTATTTAAGTTCAATTTTTAGCAATAATCACTTTGGTAGAAAGAAGACTTTATTACGACAATTTTAACACGTTCCATACGTTTTTCTACACAGTATATGATGACAAAGTACGTGAAATGCAGAGATGAGCACAGTTCACAGCTTTGTTTGTACATTTTGCTGCTAAAATTCAATTTTGTTTCAGGGTTTACATAGCTCTAAAGAGCACAGTCCATAGCTGTATTCACTTATAAGTAAACAGTGCTTGTAGTTGCTAAAACATGTGGACGGGGCCATTTCGCAGCAGAAATACCAAGGATGAGGCTCTTTCGAAAGAGGCTGAAAATGAAAAAAACAGTGGAAATAAAAGCATTAATATTGCCTACTATTTCCCGATTAATTAAACATTTCGAAATATTATTAAGATACTCAGTACTGCATAAAAAAATTCTTCTAACTATATCTATTTTGTCATTTAACCGTTCTGGAAAGCGATAAAACAACATCCGGTATATGGATAACGCTAGTAAATAGAGTTAATAGGATTATCTTATCCACCCTCGATGAAAATCTGTCATTCCATTTAATTAATCTTTTGTTAATTTTGTTTGTTGCTATTAACCAGTCATCATGTTTGAGTTTCGTTGGTCTTAGTAAAAATCCTAAATATTCCGCGGGTAATTTCATAATTTTATAATTTAATGTACAAGTGACTTGGTTTTCTATTTTATCTATATTATTCAATACTAACATTGAACTCTTATCAAAATTAACTTTTAGTCCAAAGAGTGGCTCAAAACTATAAAATATAAATTTAAGTGGTATATTGTGTCTTGTTAAATGAGATGTAAAGAGCATGGTATCATACGCAAACTGGAGAATAGAGATGTCATTACTCGTGATTTCATTTCCAACATTATTTAAAATTCCATTACTCGTGGCTAGTTTGATAATCCAATCAAAATCGTCGTCTGCAAGTAAGTTAAACAAAAGAAATGACAATGGATCACCTTGCCTAAGTCCACGTTTCGATTGAATTTTATTTTCTAATATATTATTAGCCGTAACGCTTGGATTTCCAGTTTTACGTAAAGACATAATTTAGCCCATCCATCTAACATTGAAAATCATAGCAAATAATAAATCCTTGAGAAAATTCCAGTCAATTATATCAAAAGCTTTTGCAAAGTAAGGTTTTAAAAGTGCACAAGTGATCTATTTTTATAACAATGACTAATAAATTCTTGAACTACTGTGTTAACCAAAAAAATGGATCAACACCCTGGTTTGAGTAAGAAAACACTAGCCCTATTCTTACAAAGCAATAATACAGAGAATAAATGTAAAAGAACAGAAATAGAAAGAAGACGAGAATTTTTGTAATGGTTCGCCTGTTAACGAAGCCTACGTCCACTTTATATTTTTTATTATTGACTGATTGTTGTTACAAGTTGTATTTGATTACAAAGCTCTTGAATATCCTTAGCTAAATATCCAAGGTTGGAATCCATAGGAGAATCACAGTGAATTCCTTTGAAGACTGTTGTGAAGGAGGTGAGAAGTGAAGAAAGCTTCCAGTAGAGTCTCAGCAATCAGTCTGGTGAAGATCTCGTTTATGTTGTAGACATGAGAGCATTTATAGAGATTAGAGAGTCATTGGGCCAAGCCCGTTAACTAGACGCTTGCAAATGATCACAAGGAAGAACAATGAGAGTTCTGCAGCGACGCGAGCCAAAAGCATAGATCGCTAGCAATCCATAGAGTATGTTTGAAGGCGGGCCAACTCCTTAGCACTTCCCTTTACTTTATTCCATTTGAGCCGCAGCGACCCAATGACGATGCATGGATCGCTAGCGATCTATAGTGCATGGATCGCTAGCGATCCATACACTTAGCTTTTTTCTGGACCTTGGTGTCTGGGGTGTCTTTGTCGTCTTATATCGATGCTGTTCATGTAATCTTATTGTACGACGCCTTGCTTTGATGACAGTTTACTTGCTGGTTGTATTTAGTTGCTGATTGGATGAGGAAAATGCTTGTCTCTTGATTTAACTAACTCAGAATCTCCTCAAACTCAGTCGTTGCTTCTCGAATATGTGTTTGGATTGTGAAGCAAAGGAAACGGTGAACTCACGGGTTAATCCAATGGATCACTAGCGATCCATAGGCCATGGATCGCTAGCGATCCATGTCCTTAGTGGATTTCCCCGTTCTTTTTTCCCGACTTCCTTTGGCTTGTTACTCTAGTTCTTTTGGTTGACTTCTGGACTATTTTGACTCGATCAAGTTGTTCCGACATCTCTTGGATCCTGCTGGGTTGAAAACCCGGATAACATACTGCTACCGCATCTGTAATATTTCTACTTTTGATAAATGCAGTTTGAGTAATATCGATTAATTCATTCATTTTAGTGTTTAACTTATTAGCTAAAAGTTTAAAAATTATTTTGAAAGAACAATTTAATAATGAAATAACATTTGCACACTTTCTTATGTAACAAGATTACATTAGTAAATTAAACCTACCTGATTGTCATTAACCGCCGTGAAATTCGTTAAACATATTAATTAAATCATATTTTAAAACACACCAAAAAACTTCATAAAATAATATAGGAAACCCATTCGGACCAAGTGACTTATCATTTGGCATATCTTTTATAGCTCCCGTAGTTTCATCTTCTGTAAATAGAACAAGATCCGGCCCATCTAAGTTAATCATAGTGTCATTATGATATAATTCATCCCGATTAGCTCTAATCCTATGCTCATTTTTAGTTCCAAAAATTTCTTTATAATATTTAGTAAATGCCTCATTTAATCCTTTCTGATCAAAGTTCTCAATATTATTAATTAAAATAGAGTTAATGGTATTATTATGATTTCTACCGATTGCTACTTTATGAAAAAAATTAGTATTCATATCACCCCATTCTTCCATTGGACTATATATCTTTGTTCCACATTACTTCTTCCTGTGTTAGAATTTTATTTAATTCATCATTTGATTTGGAAGCACATTTTTTCCTAAGATATTTTAATTCCAGACTTCTTCTATTTTATTCAGCTTTAAAATCTCATTTAGTAATTTATTCTTTTTAATTCTAATATTACCAAAAACATCTTTATTCCATTTCTTCAGAAAAATTCTTAAATCTCTAATTTTATTTACAAATATTTTAGCTGTATTTCTCGAAAATTTATAATCATACTTACTTACAGAAAACCATTTATTTCCAATATCAACCATATTTTTTCAAATCTAATTATTTTATTTCTATTATTTTGGTTATTACAAGATTAAAAATTGGACAATGATCCAAGTAAATACTCGAAAGCCCAACCACCTTACAAATAGGATATTTATCTTTCACTTCATTACTAATAAAAAATCTGTCTAAAAGAGTAATCGATGGATCATCCCTTTTGTTCAACCAAAGTGAACTATCTGTTGCTTAAATATAATTCAATTAAATTACTATTAATAATAAATTGATCAAATTCTTCTATTGCAGAAAAATTCTTTTTACTGGAAGTTCGTTCTCCTAGAAATCTAGTGACATTGAAATCCCCACAACACCCAAGGACCTAGAGCGAGTGATCTAAACTCCAGACACTCACTCCAAAGAACCCTAAGATCTAATTTAGAATTAGGTCCATAATATTAGTAACATTTAGAAATGAGCCATCACTAAGATCAGAGAAAATTAAATCTATAGAACGAGATTTAACAATAGATTGTAAAAGTTTAACGTTTTCTTTCCAACCCACCATTAATCTCCCATAGCTACCCTGGCAGGGAGACGAACCCAATAGCTAATATAAGTCCACCTAAACTCCTATAAAATCTATAATTAGGTTGTTCTATTTTTGTTTCTTGTTAATAAAGCGATATCAATATTATTATTTTAAAAAAATGACCTGATTTTACTATATTTTCCTAGATTATGTAACCTCTAACGTTCCAACTAATTTATCTCATGGTCCAATTGATCTAACCCACTCTAATTCTCTACTTCTAATATATTCTGTATTTGCTTGAATATCGTTAAATATAAAACCAGAGTTCCTAGCTAAATAGTGCATGTCACTAGTAGATAATCTACTTAAAGTAGAAGGACAACAAGTACCGCCTAAAATAAGATCCATTCCTAAGCTAGAGTCCTAAAAAAACTCAATACAAGCGCTCATCCTCACCGATCTAGAAGATCTAGAGCCTGAACTAACCTCTTGCACTGGGCTAGAGCCTCCGGATGCTCTAGTGGCCCCTCCCCATTAATATAAGCACTTCTCTTTTCCGGCCTTAATAAACTTGAACCACTACTAATCTCTCTATGCATATGCACTAGAATCTGATCAGCGTGTGTCATAACCATAACCTGATCTCGACAATTCATATCATCATTGTGCAAAGTTTTCTAAACATTCACAACCTTCCATATTTCAGCCACTTGATCGAAATAACCATTTGTTTGATTTTTCATTGGAGACTTTTCTTACTCATTAGCAACTGCATTCCTGTTTTCAAGTGCCAACGATTCTTGGTTTTCATATTCTAGCCCACTTGAGAATCCTGTACAAACATTAATCAATATGGCTAAAGAACCATTTGTGCATTTCATGTTGTATATATCACCCTGTATATATTCTGGAGCAACTAGAATGGTGCAACTATTATTTAACCTGTCTTGCATTGAATTGAAGACGGTCTTGCATGGAATAGTGCAAACATTATCACCGTGTACTTCAAGCCGATTGTCTTGTTGTGCATGTACCGCTATGCACTGGAGCAGTGCATATACATGTGCTGTCTTGTGCTGAATTGAAGACGGTCTTGCATGGAATAGTGCAAGTATTTTCACCGTGAACTTTAAGCCAATTATCCCGTTGTGCAGGTACTGTTGTGCACTGGAACAAACCTATACATTACTGTCTTGCATTGAATTGAAGATTCTAGCACAGTTAAACTCTTCTTCCTCATCATACAAGCTCTCTAACATCACATCACCAATATCCATCGAATAATCTCTGACCCCACATCCACAACCTAAAATGATTAAATCTTTCTGTAACATACACCTATTATTAGTTTCTACTTCAGGCAATTTTATATCAGAATCTGAAACAACTATTTGTTTCCCATTATCAACTTCACAAAAGCTACGATTATCAAAACCGGAATTATCACCAGATATCATCCCAATATTATCTTCAATATCCCCATAAATATTAGCAAGTACATCGAATTTATTAAAAACAACTAACTTTAAATCTTCTTGAGTCTCTGATTTATATACATGTTTAGTAGCCCTTTTAAATTCCTCTCTCATACATTGTAACGACCCGAAATTTCAAACACTTCGTATTTAAATATCTGAATTATTAAAATATTTGAATTCAAGATTTAATATGATTAAATATGATTTTATAACCTTATTAAACACTTTTTAATTAATAACTAATATTAGAAAAATTATTTTTGAAATGTGTTTACAAAAATATAAACTTTGGATAAATACTGAAAATGTGACCGGAATACATTTTGTTAAAAATCAACTTTTTATTCAATACAAGTTGCGCAAATATGTTGCAACTTGAATAGTTATCATATGAAAACATATGACAAGAATTAAACACATCTCTTTACTAACTAAAGATTAATTAAACTAAAGAGTTAATTAGAAAAAGTAAGCATGGACATTTAGTACAAAAGGACCCCTAAATCAAGGTTTGATTTAAGGAAGTATGGTTGTGTAAGAGGTATGGATGTGTAAGAGTATGGTGTGCATGTTCTCATGCATGGAAGAGGAAGGGGTTTTGTAATCTTTTCACAAATTCCTAATCTATAAATACACACACATATGCACTTCATATCTACACAAATTCCTTTCTAAACAAAGATATCTTCACTTTCTCTTCTCCTCTTTTAATGGACTTAGGCCTTGTGCTTTTAGGAGGAGAAAAATGGCCTTTGGTCGTGGGTAATAGGGGAGAAAAAGAGGGCTTTGGCTTTGGTTGCTTTGGTGGTGGAGGAGGTAATGCGTGTAAGCACTTAACGGGATGGAAGGCCTTATGGTCGTGGGCTATGGTGAAGGGTAGGAGGCCGTGAGCTTAAGGGATGATGGGGGGAGGAGATGCGTGAGTTATAGATGTGTTAAGAAAGGCTTAGGTGATGTTTAGGTTCAAGATAAATATTTTAGTGAAGTATTGTTGTGATTGAATGTTGGTAGAAAGGGATTTGGTTTAATAAAAGTGAGTTAATCTCACTTTGAATGAACTTATAAATTGATAATTACATGTTGAATAAACATGTTAATATTTCTTGCTATTATTTATGATAATAACACTAACTACTTAAAATGAAACCCTTGATTATATACTTTAAAAAGTACATAAATTGTTAAAGTAGCTGCTTACTAAACCTTTGAATTGTGATAAGTTCATTTGAACATTTAAAATGGATATATTGATGTGTATATATGTTAACACATGTTTGGTAGTAGTATGGTTGGAACTTGGAATCATATATGTATATAAAATAACATAACATCAAATATTGGATTAAATATGGAATTGTCCGTATAGTGTAGTCGCTATAAATGCACTTTGAATCCCTTAAACTATAACATGTGAAAATGGTGATTTAATAACATATCTTAATAATAACTTGTTTGGATATTATTTACACTTATATAAGTGTCTAGAAAATCAAAAAACATGACTTGGAAAGTTATAGGAGAAGTAAATCAAAGTAATAAAAGATTGAAGTAAAAAAGTCATTATAGTAACACTTTTAAAAATAGTTCGTCTTTGAAAATAACGCGTATTTTTGTGGAAACTTTCTTAGGGATTTATTTAGCAATTGATCAAGTAAATAATATATCATTATTATCGTAAAAGTTCTGAAGCTTAATTCATTTGATAGCTAGTTGAACGAAAAGACAAAAATTATAGCGAAATAGTCGCTATATGAGCAGTTCGGTAAAATGCATTGTTTTTAAGAATTTATATAAATAACTAAAAGATATTCTTTAAAACTTTCTTCATGGTTTTCAAGTACCCAAAGTATAGTAACTAATGTAAAAAGAATGGATTAAAAATCATTTGTTAAGATGTCGAAATCTAGGCGCAAAATTGAAGCAAATTCACATTAAACGACAACCCAGGATTTTTGACAGAACTTCTGAAGTGTTGTCTTTTCTTCTGAGACACTTTTGAGCTGTTACGAATTGTTTTGGTAGCATTTGTAGAAATGTTATCTTTGCTATTTGAAAGTATAATTTGCTTAAAAATGATATTTAAATTATGTATTTTTCTCTAATCTTTTTACAATTGTTTCAAACTTATAATATAGTGTTCTGAAATTGGTTTCAAGATTAAATATATTTTCAATTAATTATGAATTTCTAAACTAAGTAGCTTTTAAAATTAAAGCTTGTTTTTCTATTTATTTCAAAATTCCTTATTTTTAAATAATATTTTATATAAATAATTATCTTATGTTTTAAGTAGTTTTAAAAGTATTTTAACATATCAATAAGTATTTTAAAGATATTTCTATATATTTCTATATATATATATAAGTTTTAAATATTAAATTAAGTATTTTATAAGTATAACGAAGGGAATTTGGATTTTAACACTTAAGTTAAAATAAATTATTTTATGGAATCAGCTAAAGTGTATTTCCTTAATTACTAATTTTGGATATGCTTTGATTTTTAAATAAATGTTTAAAGTTACTAATGGATAAGTAAATAGTTTTGGGTTGTTGTAAATAGTGTTTTTAGCAACACTTGTTTTTAACCCTTATTATTAATTATACTTGGGAATATAATTAGATATTTACTAATGGATGTTTAGTTCAAATAAATGGTTTTAGGTTTGTTGTGACAAATGTTTTGAGCAACACTTGTTTTTAACCCTTAAATATAAATAAATCTTTAAAAAGGGAGTTTTAAAGAGGAATATTTTCATGGTATAAAATATTTGGGTTTATTATGACAATTTTTTTGAGAAACGCTTGTCTTTAACCCTTAAATGTAATTAAACCTTTAATAAGAGACTTTTAAAGATAGTGATTAAATGGAATGGTTTGTTGCAGAATAATGTTTTAGCAACATTTGTTTTTAAACCCTTGAATTATATTCTGGAAGAAATATTATAAATCTTTAACAATGGGATTATAAAGATGATAACAAGTATTAAAATATTTTATAAAGAGATAGAAAATGTTATATGTTTAATTTATAGAAGAGGGATGATGGGTCTTCGGTTTTCGTTATAGTCTCTCCTTTAAATGTCTGGTTTTCTTCTCTATAAGGTCTGGTTTTTGTTATACCTTTGAACCAACTATTAGATAGCATAACTATGCTCCCTCTATGAGAAGATAAACACCATAAGTATGGTAAGATATAAGAATTTTTCCATAATTATGGGATCATAGGACCCGGGAAGAAAGGCACATTTTTTCATATGTGTTTTTATATTTTTATAACTTATGCGTAGTTATTGGTCTCTTGTCAGCTTAGTCCCATCGAATCGATGCTTGTTGCCTAGGCAAACATTAGGGAGAATTTGAATCTTACAATAGATTCATTCATTTCTCACATCAAAGACTCGAGCTGCAACAAACATTACTTTGTTTAAAGAGGGGAACAGATGAAGCTATGCTCAAGCTCAATGGCGAGCAATTACTTCAAGGTGGAGAAGAAAGCATTTACCAAATTGTAGAAGAAAGCATCTAAAAAATTGGAGAAAAAAGCATATATCAAATCGGAGTGAACCAACTATTAGATAGCAAAACTATGCTCCCTCTATGGGAAGATAAACAGCCATAAGTATGGTAAAATATAAGAATTTTTCCATAATTATGGAATGATAGGACCCGAGAAGAAAGGCACATTTTTCCATAAGTGTTTTTATATCTTTTATAACTTATGCGTGGTTATTGGTCTCTTGTCAGCTTAGCCCGATCGAATCGACGCTTGCTGCCTAGGAAAACATGAGGGAGAATCTGAATCTTACAATAGATTCATTCATCTCTCACATCAAAGACTCGAGCTGCAATAAACATTACTTTGTTTGAAGAGGGGAACAGATGAAGCTATGCTCAAGCTCAATGGCGAGCAATTACTTAATGGTGGAGAAGAAAGCATTTACCAAATTGTAGAATAAAGCATCTACCAAATTGGATAAGAAAACATATATCAAATCGGAGTGGGTGCTCTCAATAAAATCAGAGACCCAACATCCCTATTATATGTTTTTTTCTTCTCTATAAGGTCTTCGATTTTTGTTATAGTCTCTCCTATAAGTGTCTGGTTTTCTTCTCTATAAGGTCTTCGGTTTTTGTTATAGTTTCTTTATTTTATTCTTTTTATCACATTTTGTTGAGGAGCGCGCTATATTATTATTAATCAAAGAATTTATGTATCAATATGATCAATCACTCTATAAAGAAGGCCAATCACTCTTTATTGGTAACCCCCTATAGGGTTCTTTAGTGATATTCTAATTAACATATTTTATCAAAGATACGATGTTTCGTTCGAAAAAGCATTTCCATCAGCTCACCATACTAGGTATATGCATGAGGTTGTTATCTCATCAAATTTCCCGATCGATAAAGATGATATATCATATCCTACCTTCAATCAATCAACAATAGACAACAAAGTTGGATTCAATTCTTTAAAGATCTTATTCTCTGGCAGTTTTCATGAAATCAAATCTACAACTAAATGTCATGGTGGAGAACTCAATGTTAACCAAAATGGCTTGTTATCATTTCATAAATCCCGTGAATAAAGCGAATTAGATGAACAGAGTCAATTCGAAGATAACATTAAGACCTTTAGACTAGAAGACCCATAGTGTGTTCGTAAGTTGTTCGTAAGCAATCAAATAGCAGGGGTGTTAATAGCTCCCACATTCGATACTTTAGTTAAAGGTGTTTATTATAACAATGTTTTGGTCGTAATTGTTTTAATCTCTTTGATTATATTTCAAGTAAGTAAAACTTATTAAACAATTTGTGAATACATTTATATTATTGGAATAAGTATATGAATACTTTTTAAGTATTGAAAGAATAAACAAATAGTTAAATTTATAAAGACAAATATATATATATATATATCTTTTATAAAGAGAAACCCAATATATTTATACAAGTATATAAATGAAGTTTTAATTAATAAAAAAGTATTGATTAATAAAGGAAGTCTTGATTTATAAAAAAAAGCTTTATTAGATAAAGAGATGTTTTACTAATAAAAAGGATTTTAATTAATAAAGGATAAATTATATATAAAGGAATTAAAAGTCATTTATGTGACTTGATTATACTTGGATGATACGTAACAACTATGTAATGACCTTAGTTTGATTGTTTATGAGATGTTAGTACTAATATGCTTAACGCTAAAAGTCGAACGAGTAAGCTTCTCTATTTGTGAGAATCAAGACTGATGTTTAGGTAGGGACGGAGCAATAGAGCTCTAATCTATCGGCATTCTTCTAGGCCGATGAATAGTTAAGCAGAAAGGTCGGAAACGTGTAAAGTGTGTAACCTCGATTCCCATAAGCAAGCGATCATGACTCAATAGTCGATTAGTCAACTACCGATCTTGACCAAACTTAATTTAGGAAGTATATGGGAAGCTTCGTGAATTCATACCAATAACAACCCCCGGGGAGGAATATTGGTATGAAATGCCTCTAGCTTTCGGTTACTTCTAAAAAAACCGGAATTGAGTTAACCGAAAATTCATCGATTGGTTTTGGAGGGTCCAAGAATGGTAAGTGTTTTACTTACTGAATACCAGTTCAAAACTATTATATGGGCTCTATGTTTTGGAAGCAAATGATGGAAACCATGTGTGGTTCTGGAATATGTTGAGATGATGAAATCCGTATGGGATTCATTATGTGATCGAGTTTTGTTGAAAACTCGTGTAAAGATGCCAAACGTAGCCTCGACATCGGGAAATGACTAAAGACAGAGTAGGATGCATGATCTTGGGGTTTAGCTGACCCATGAGGAGTACATCAACTTCATATATAGAGTATGCTTATCGATATGTTGCGCATAGGGAGTTGATGATAGTTGGTCCACATTATTCACGCTAGTGTTCGGACGATGGTCCAGTTGTTTTTACCTTATGGTATATTTTATCTAGAATATACGGTGCTTGGAAGGTATTTTCTGATACTTGTCATAGGAGATCGATCTCATTGAGGAGGTCTTCGTGGAAAATTCATTTATACGAACATACCTTAGCAGTTTTGTTTGTATACCTAAATATGCTGTCAAATGTAACCAATGTAACCATTTCAGCTATGATTTATATTTATATTGAACACCATTGACATTATTATAGTATCACTAAATTTTCCTATAAAATGGTTCGGTTATAGTAAGGTAAAAATTTGTCCTTGTTAATTTGCGGTATGGTCTTACGAGATACCTTATTCTTTGAAGGGTTTTGCAAATATAGTAATTCGAATTACTTGAGTCTTCTCATGTTGATTTACCAGACCGATCCGGATGTTATTTTTCTTATAATGCTCGAGCCAGCCCCATGTGTATTTTCAGATTTCATTGATGATCATTGGAGCTCTTGGAGAGAGGAACTGGATGATTCCATATCTTAGATTTTATTTTCATTGCATTACTTTGTTTATCTTACATCAGCAATTGGGATGACAGGTTGTTATAACTGTCCAAACTGATAATAGGTTAGTTTACTCTAATTATTGTATCTATATAGTTTTCCTTTGTAAAAGTATCATTTTGATATTATATGTTATCATTTCGTTGTGAGATTCTGATATTGTGTTCTCTTCTTTCTTGTTCCTTTTCTTTTCTTCTTTTATTTTACCCCAACGTTCGGCCTTTCCGACACTTGGGTGCTCCGCATGTGAATACCGTGGATGTATTAGTATCGACATTTAGGGGTCGAAAAGGCATTCGTTACATCGTGGTATCAAAGTTGAAGGTTAAGTGAGACCTTGGCTTTGGTTGGGTATAACTCATTAAGAGATAGGGTAATGGAATGCCTTATTATGAGTTTGAGTGTATTATACATATGAGAGCGTATTTATTGGTGCTATAACAATATTTTGTATTATGTTGATTGGTCTGCTAAGTGCTTATGGATTCTGATCGATGCGTCTAATCAGCGTTATCGATAGGGATTTTTAAACAATTAAACAGAACAAACCAACACGATATTATTTTCAAAATTGGTAAATAAAATAATTTTATCTAGGATTATATTTTATATAAAGAATAATTTTCAAATAATTAACATATAAATATGTATTTGTTTGTTAGGAAGTGATAATATTAAATTATTATCATTTATTGCTTGATTAGTCAAGCTCGACCAGTTTATGGGCATTGGCTAATGTTTATTGAATTTACCTTTTTCACAACATGGGTTAGGTAGATAGTAATTTATAGGGATATTTAAATGAACACCTTGTGAGTTAAGTTTCACAATTTGACTATAAGGCGTTCGGTGATAATGTTGGGTTAAAATTAAGAATTTGAGAACTTAAATCCCGGTGTTCTTGGAAATGGTTTCTAAGAGTTTTTGAGAAAACAACAATAGTATGATTTGAAACTATTCCAAAGGACTAATGTTATTTAAAGAGCTTTAAGATTTGTTCGAGTTTGAGATTACTCTTGGAAACAACAAGTCGATTCGGGAAACAAAGTATTTTTATGTTAGCTAGTTCGAGTGCCTCGAAAGTGACTAAAATTGGGATTGTGATGTGTTCGGTTGGAAAGCACTTCTCTTAAGTATTACCCTTCTTTATAAAGGGATTATATTGTACTATTTGGTATGACCCAGTTCCTTGTATCATTTTGTTGTTACTCGATCTTATGAATATTTTCTAGGGATTTTAAAGAAAATATTTTGGAAATTGGTTTTAGAAAATGAATTTTGTTTTAATCCCAAAAAGTATGACTTGATTTCTAAAAGATATATGTATATATTTTTATTTCAAATGACTTGAAATAAAACCCGGAGTTTAAATTCTTAAGTTTTCAATAAGGATATATATGGTTGCCTATATCCTGTGCATTAAGGTAGTTAGATGTGCATTTTATTATGACATATTGTTTGTTAGTTTTCAATTATTATAATAAAACGGAATTTTCGGCGATTTTGGACAGTTTGGAACCTCTGAATTGATACAGAAATTAAAGCTAAGTACTTTTGTAGAAATATAAAAGTTGAATTTTTATAACTCTTAAATTGAAAGGATAGTAAGTTGAAAAAAAAATTGTTAATAATACTGGTTAAAAAGAACACTCGGTGTTATTGGGACAACTAATAAACGTCTTTACTTTAGGCTCTTCTAAGGAAAGCAGACTCTAGTCTGGAGTTTGGATACCAGAGTCCTACTCTACCTAGCTACTTGCCTAAACCGATGGATAAAGAAGTTTAGATGGTTGACTCAATTATAACATCCAAATTTATTTTGGTACTTCGTCGAAATTTTAGGAAGTAAAATGTAGAAGAATATTTTGTATATACTCTTAGGAAGTAGCAGAGTATTATACTAGTAATAGACTTAAGTCTTGAAATATTTTTAAATGAAATTATGTTTAAGGAAATGTTTTTAAATCAAGTTGAGTTGTTATAAAAATATTTATAAACATAAGTAATGTTTTAAGAAATGTTGGATAATTGATTTTAATATTACATAAGAAAAGATTTTGTGTAAATAAATGAGAATTGGAAAGAAATTAGTGTGGTAAAGTAACCAATTGAATTAAGTGCGTGAGTTGCATGTAGATCATTTTATTTACTTGACAGTTCTTGATCTACGATTCAAGTACATGATTTCAAGGTGGTATACACCAGTCTGTAAAAGGATTTTTTTACTAGACTTTTTGACGGCGAACACTTGATACGGATTCTTGTGATGATCCCTAAATTTTCTATCGTAATTTATTGCTATGCAAGGAGAATGAAGGTGTCCAATCAAGGAACCAGATCAGAGTCCAGACTAAAGAAGTCAAGTGAGATATACTAGTTTGAAAGTGAAATTTATATGATCGAGCAAGTGGTCAGATCAATATTGCATAGAGATGATATATATATGCATCATACGAGCTTAAGTATAATTACATACTACGTTGTTTAGCTTGTGGCGAGTTTGGGAAACGACTCTTCTGATTGTTTAAGGTAATATGAATAATCGACTAAGTAATAACCTGAGGCTATTGGATGAAAGGTACACTTAGTAGTTTATTTATCATCCTTATGCGATGAGAAGATTTTTGGCCGAGGCAAACCGTTGGCCTAGTTTGTTAATAAAAGTAATATAGTTGAGTATAATTGTATGGCTGTTTCTTTGCTTGTTTGTGTTGGAATTTCGAGGATGAAATATTCTGAGGGGAGAATATAGCGACCCGGAATTTCGAACACTTCGTATTTAAATATCTGAATTATTAAAATATTTCAATCCAAGATTTAATATGATTAAATATGATTTTATAGCCTTATTAAACACTTTTAATTAACAACTAATGTTAGAAAAATTATTTTTGAAATGTGTTTACAAAAATATTAACTTTGGATAAATACCGAAAATGTAACCGGAAAACGTTTTGTTAAAAATCAACCTTTTATTTAATACAAGTTGTGTAAATATGTTGCAACTTGAATAGTTATCATATGAAAACATATGACAAGGATTAAAACGCATCTCTTTACTAACCGAAGATTAATTAAACTAAAGAGTTAATTAGAAAAAGTAAGCATGGACAATTAGTACAAAAGGACTCCTAAATCAAGGCTCGATTAGGCCTGTCAACGGATACAATCGGATACGGATAGTGTTGTATCCAAATCTGTATCCGAAAATAAAAATCCGTATCCGAATCCGTATCCGATATTCGCGGATACCAGTTGAAGAATATCAGTATCCATATCCGCAGATATTTTTGGATATCCGAAAATATACGTATCCGGCTCAGCGAATACGGATATTTTCAAATATCCGAAAATATCCGTATCCGAATTTCAAAATGCATATCCAAAAATGCATAATGCATAAATTGCAGCAAATACAACATATAATCGTAGCAAATTCATCATAAAAGCAAATACATAAATTGCAACAAATACAATAGCAAATTCATCACAAAAGCAAATACATCATAAAAGCAAATACATCATACATGTCATAAAAGCAAATACATCATACATGTCATAAATTGTAGCAAATACCAAAAATCATCTACAAAGCACACATATAATTTAATATATTGCATTCTTTTTCCATTTTTCCATGAAGTAGCAGCTAGTCAATGCTTCAAAAGTTTATCCCTGTACATTGTAATAGACTCGGTTAGTAATAAAATTTCTGGAAGGATTATACCAGCTAACTTCTGACAGTCAATGTCTTTGGTCAAACCAGGCTCCAGCTAACTTTTGACAGTTAGTAATTTTTAAGATTCAAAATTAAAATATTTAAATAACATTTCTATGCTTTGATTAGTAGATGGTAAGTTTGATCTATGATCGGTTGTTTGTTAGAGCGTCTGGTTGTTATGGTTTTAGTTTATTGCATGAATAGTGGTTATAAAATGTTACTTGGTCTAAATTCTCTTATAAACACTAGTAATTATGTTGAATGCTAATAATTATTGCTTGTTGTATTGCTATATATGTACACTGTCAAGTGTTACTGACTATTGCCTATTATGACTAATCTTTATGTGTTTGTCCATCTTCTTGCACCAGTGCATCATACCAAACATTAATTAAACCATTCTTAACCTATATTAATAGTCGAATTAGTTGGTAAATTATAAGCCAATTACCTTTGCAAGTGATATATTTATTTGAAATGTCCCACATCGCTGTGAAAGTGAAATATATGTGAATATAACAAGACCAGTTTCATATCAAATAAGTAACAAATATTATAGTTGAAAAGTATTGCATGCTTTCTTAATTACCGTGACTAAAACTCTACGACTTTCACTCTCTTTAAGAACAAAATGCCGAATTCAACAATGTTTCAGTATTTCTTACAACATTTTTCTTTAGTATTCTCAAAAATTACGCACCTTTCATTTGAAGAAAAAGAAGAAAGGCATTTGGAAAGTTGCAAAATACTTTATTTTTCTAGAATACTTGTACAGTTGTGGGCTGAAAGCATGATTTTTCCTGAAGCATGATTTGCTGCTCCAAGCTTGGAGCAGCAAGCATGAAAAAGCTTGCTGCTCCAAGCTTGGAGCAGCAAGCATTCCATGCTTGCAGCTCCAAGCAGCAAGCTTAGCTTGCTGCCGTTTCTTGGAACAATGATCTTTTTCAAGCTTGCTGGTTACGAGCATGGACTAGCGAGCTTGTTAACAACGTACAATGGCACTTATAGACAATAAAGGGTATGGACTTAAAACAATTAAACAAAATCATACCATGTGTAAAGAGTACATATAGACTACAGCGTAACCGATGCATCGTCCACAAGCTCAATAGTATTTCCTATAAAAAGAAGAACTGAATAATTATATGAAATGATTATTGCATTTAACCAAATTAAAAAACTAACCAATATCAGATGGTAACCAATCATTTATACACATCAATGCTTCTACTATATCTGAAGACAATGAAGATCTATTTTCGGTAATCAACCTTCCACCGCTACTAAAAGCCGATTCAGATGCTACAGTCGATACCGGAACTGCTAAGATGTCACGAGCAATCTTTCCAAGAATGGGAAAAGTGGGGCTATTAGTTTTCCACCACATCAAAATATCAAAGTTATCTTCATCCTCACCCATTGGCAACAATTCATCTTCCAAATATTTATCAAGTTCCGTCTTTAAAACTAGTGAACTTCCAACTTTCTGCTCAATGTAGTTTCTCTATTTTAAATCAATTTTTGTTCTCTTTTTAGGAAGATTAGTAGATGAATCTACAATATCACAAGAAGAATTGGTAGATGCATTCATTGATGAAGTACTTTCCTTTTCATATAAAGAAAAAAGAGCCCTTAAAGATGCATTTATTTTTCCAACATGAATATGTAAATTTTCTCCATAGACTAAGCCAAAGAAAAACTCAATGTAAGTCATCCTATAACGAGGATCAAAAACCATACCAAGGCTCATCATTAGATTACAAGTGCTCCAATACTTATCAAATTTAATTCTCATCTTTTGTGCCATTGATTGAATATACTTATGTTTATTTAACTTCCAACTTATAATGTTTCCATAAACATCACACACGCTTTTGAAATATTGATTAGCCGTTGGATACTTGACACCAGAAAATTGAAGGGTAACATCGTAGAAAACTCTCAAACATTCACTAATTTCTTTCCCAATCTCCCATTCTTCACTTGATGGCAATGGTTTATAATCATATGTCAAATCAACCAATCGCTCAAATGCAGGACGCAGTTGAAGTGCACTTTCAAGCATAAGATACGTCGAGTTCCATCATGTTGGAACATCATAACAAACTCCTTTTCCACTTAATCTAGTCTGTGCTAATGCATTTTCCCAACTTTGTTTTCTACTCTGTGATGATTTTGTAAAATTGACACTTTCTCTTATTTTTCAATAAGCCAATGCTCAATTTTTAAACCGTCTTGTACAATCAAATTTAGTATGTGTGTGCAACAACGCATATGAAATAGTACACCATCTAAAGGCAAAACACCTTTACCAACTAACCATTCTTTAAAATCTCTTATCAGAACATCGTTATTCGAAGCATTATCAACTGTAAGTGCAAATAATTTTTTATCAATATTCCAATGCAACACTTTTTCCTTCATAGCAGCATAAGTGCCAATCCGGTGTGTGGAGGGGGTAAATCGTGATAAGAAATGATTTTTTTTGTAATTTCCAATCATCGTTAATATAATGACATGTTATGCAACAATAGCCTATATTTTGATGTTCTGATGTCCATAAATCCGTAGTAAGACTAACACGAGCTGATAAACAATCCAATGTATCTTGTACTTTTGCTCTCATATCAATAAAAAAATTTAGAACATCACATTTAATTGTATTTCTAGAAAACATTTTGACCGTTGGATTAATGCTTTTAATATATTCTTGAAAATAAACATGCTCGGTCATATTAAATGGGTAATCATGCTTAGCAACCATACGAGCAAAACACATTCAGGTTCGATTTTGATCAAATTTCCAACTTGATAATTTGAAAGGCTTATTGGGAGAATGTTTAGTAGTCAGTATTCGCTGTCCTACTAGCCTCTTACTATCAACATTTTTCGGACAAGATTCTATATGGTTTTTTAAATGAGTTGTTCCCATAGAGGCGGCTCCATTAAATACCCTAGTACAATGTTTGCACGTGGCCTTAATACGGCTAATACCATCTTCCAATACTATTTTTCTATCAAAATCTTTCCATACTTCAAATTTTAAGGATTTCATTACAGGTTCATTTTTATCCGAATTTGTTGAAACATCTTGAATTACTTGCAAATTATTGTCCGGATTTTGAGTTTCTTGCACAATAGACGTATTATCATTGACGTTAGCATTATTCATTGATGAACAGTGAATGGACTTACTACTGCAGCTTAATGATGTATTTGACATTTTTGCAATCTACAACATAAAAAAACAGTTCAATAAAAAAACAGTTCAAAGTCCTAATTTAATCCTTAAAAGCCACAACTTTGATGAAACGGCAGTCATGCTCATGCAAATAAAATATGTAGTACATGTACAAACTAATGTATACATATTGAATCCTTACATTTAATATGTAGTACATGTACAATTCAAAGTCCTAAATTTAATCCTTACATTTAATACCTGAACAACTAAGGATAGCACACACATATAAGGTAATATAAGTGTGAATGGTAAGCTAATCTGAGTTAATCACTGAAACATGTAAAGTCATATGTAAATTGAATTCATCCTAAAGCCTAAATGCAAGAAAAATGAAAATGTCTGAGGCTTAAGGCCTAGGTCAATCTTTATTTACATCCTAATTAGGTTATGCAACCTGTTCCCCAATAATTAATGGGATGCCTAAGAATTCATAACTTTAAGTACTTTCAGGTATCAAATCTGATGTATCTTTTTCGCCCCCTTTTGGAATTTATTTTGCAATGCATTAATCTATAGTGTTAATGAAAAATTTTAACATCAAATCTTACACATTTATCTTTCCTCCATTATTCAAAGTACTAGATTGCTCTACAAAAAATAGAAACCGACGTTTACATATTTATTCCATATTTCCCTGCTCTAAAGTCTAAAGTGCTGAACACTAGATTTGGATTTGAATACACTAGATATTAGCTGCATATTGCCGAGTTTTTGGTTTGCCAAGCTAATTTTAAATAAATTTAAATTATTTATACAAACATTCCTATTTGGGTTTACTGTGCAATAATGTACAACACGTTACGTACGAACAGTTTCATGTTTAATTAGGCTTAGTCCTATATCTATATTTGCACTTACTATACAATCACCATATTTGTTAAAAATGAAAAAGCCTGAACATTAACTTAAAGCTTATATGAGTGAAAAACAGAGTGTTGTTTAGATATACTTTGATTATTAATTTAAATAAAATAAAATTGACCAAAGCTGCCAGCAACAAACATTTACAAGATAGTAAAATGCTTTGTTTATATAAAATACTTTGATGATGTATTTGACCAACTAACTGCAAATCAGTTTTCAAAATCACCTAATTAAGTTTAGAAATTATATCGAGTTAAGATTTCCAAGCTATCATTCAAATTGAGAGAAAGATCGTGATCCAATCGAGCGATTGATTGATAGGCGCCGCCTCGCCGCGACTCGCGAGAGATGGAGCATCCAATCGAGGGACGAGCTTCAAATTGAGAGATCGATCGATCTCCAATTTGCGTGAAGACGAAGTGATGGCGGCTGGAAATTTTTGCTTCAGTAAAATGTTAGGGTTTTGTGCGTGGTGTGTTGTGTATGTTGTGTATAGACTATAGGTAAAGGTAATTTAGGTATACATTTATACTACAGAGAGAAATGCCTATGTAATTGGTAACTGGTAAGTATAAAACAAGTGCGGCCCAAACGCTATTTGTTCTCAAGGCCCATTCATTTCCCTAATAGTTTAATTAAAAAATTTATATATGTGTGTGTGAATATGTATGTATGTATTTTCATGTCAAACAATCGGACGGGTATTTTTCGGATACGGATACTACTATAACCATATCCGTATCCGAAAAGCTTTTCAGATATCGGATATCTGTATCCGCTTTTCGGATTACGGATATATTTCATATTTTCGGATACGGATGCGGACGGATATCGGATTTCTCGAGTACCCATTGCCAGGCCTAGGCTCGATTTAAGGAAGTATGGTTGTGTAAGAGGTATGGATGTGTAAGGGTATGGTGTGCATGTTCTTATGCATGGAAGAGGAGGGGGTTTTGTAATATTTTCCACAAAATTCCTAACTCTATAAATACACACACATATGCACTTCATTTCTACACAAATTCCTTTCTAAACTAAGGTATCTTCACTTTCTCTTCTCATCTTTTAATGGCCTTAGGCCGTGTGCTTTTAGGAGGAGAAAAATGGCCTTTGGCCGTGGGTAATAGGGGAGAAGAGGAGGGCTTTGGCCTTGGTTGCTTTGGTGGTGGAGGAGGTAATGTGCGTAAGCATTAAGGGGACGGAAGGCCTTATGGTCGTGGGCTATGGTGAAGGATAGGAGGCCGTGAGCTTAAAGGATGATGAAGGAGGATGTGCGTGAGTTATAGAGGTGTTAAGAAAGGCTTTGGTGGTGTTTAGGTTCAAGATAAATATTTTAGTGAAGTATTGTTGTGATTGAATGTTGGTAGGAAGAGATTTGGTTTGATAAATGTGAGTTAATCTCACTTTGAATGAATTTATAAATTGATAATTACATGTTGAATAAATATGTTAATATTGCTTGCTATTATTTATGATAATATACACTAACTACTTAAATTGAAACCCTTGATTGTATACTTTAGAATGTACATAAATTGTTAAAGTAGCTGCTTACTAAACAATTGAATTGTGATAAGTTCATTTGAACATTTAAAATGGATATATTGATGTGTATATATGTTAATACATGTTTGGTAGTAGTATGGTTGAAACTTGGAATCATATATGTGTATAAAATAACATAACACCAAATACTGGATTAAATACGGAATTGTCCGTATAGCGATAGTCGCTACAAACGCACTTCGAATCCCTTAACTATAACATGTGAAAATGGTGATTTATTAAAATATCTTAATAATAATTTGTTTGGTTATTATTTACACTTTTATAAGTGTTTAGAAAATCAAAGAATATGTCTTGGAAAGTTATATAAGAAGTAAATCAAAGTAATAAAAGATTGAAGAAAAAAAGTCGCTATTGTGACACTTTTAAAAATAGCCCGTCTTTGAAAATAACGCGTATTTTCGTGGAAACTTTCTTAGGGGTTTATCTAGCAATTAATCAAGTAAATAATATATTATTCTTATTGTAAATGTTTTGAAGCTTAATTCATTTGATAGGCAGTTGAATGAAAAGGCAAAAATTATAGCGAAATAGTCGCTATATGAGCAGTTCAGTAAAATACAATGTTTTCTAGAACTTATATAAAATAACTAAAAGATATTCTTTAAAAACTTTCTTCATGATTTTCAAGTACCCAAAGTATAGTAACTACTGTAAAATGAAATGATTAAAAATCATTGGTTAAGATGTCGAAATCTTGACCCAAAGTTGTAGCAAATTCACATTAAACGACAGCCCAGGACTTTTGACAGCAGTTCTGAATTGCTATATTTTCTTCTGAGACACTTTTGAGCTGTTACCACTTATTTTGGTAGCATTTGCAGAAATGCTATCTTTGTTGTTTGAAAGTGTAATTTGCTTAAAAATGATATTTAAATTATTTATTTTTCTCTAATCTTTTTATGGTTGCTTTCAAACTTATAATAGAGTGTTCTAAAATTAGCTTCAAGTTTAAATATATTTTTAACGATTAATTATGAATTTCTAAACTAAGTAGCTTTTAAAATTAAAGCTTGTTTTTCTATTTATTTCAAAATTCCTTATTTTTATATAATATTCTATATAAATAACTATCATATATTTTAAGTAGTTTTAAAAGTATTTTAACATATCAATAAGTGTTTTAAAGATATTTCTGTATATATATATATATGTTTTAAATATTAAATTAAGTATTTTATAAGTATAATAAATTAAAGGTGTTTGCATTTTAACACCTAAGTTAAAATAAATTATTTTATGGAATCTACTAAAGTGTATTGCCTTAATTAATAAGTGTGAATATGCTTTGACCTTTAAATAAATGTTTAAAGTTATTAATGGATAAGTAAATAGTTTTGGGTTGTTGTAAACCTAAATATGCTATCAAATGTAATCAATGTAACCATTTCATTTATGATTTATATTTATATTGAACACCCTAGGAATTATTATAATATCACTAAATTTTCCTATAAAATGGTTCAGTTATAGTAAGATAAAAAGCCATCTGTGTTTATTCGCAGCATGGTCTTATGAGATACCTTTATTCTTTAAAGAGTTTTACAAATATAGTAATTCAAATTACTTGAGTCTTCTCACGCTGGTTTACCAAACTAATCCGGATGTTATTTTTCTTATAATGCTCGAGTCAACCCTGTGTATATTTTCTGATTTCATTGATGATCATTGGAGCACTTGGGGAGAGGAGCTAGATGGTTTCCTATCATAGATTTTATGTCCGCTGCATTACTTTGTTTATTTTATATCAGTAATTATGAGGACAGATTGTTATAACTGTCCAAACTAATAATAGATTATTCTGATTATTATATCTATACAGATTTCCTTTGTAAAAGTATCATTTTGATATTTTATGTTATCGTTTCGTTGTGAGATTCTGATATTGTGTTCTCTTCTTTCTTGTTCGTTTTCTTTTCTTCTTTTATTTTACCCTAACGTCCGCCTTTCCGGCACTTGGGTGCTCGGCATGTGAATACCGTTGATGTATTAGTATCGACATTTAAGGATCGAAAAGGCGTTTGTTACATAATTTTAAACCCTGCTTAGGCAAGAAGACTTTAGATCTTTCATATTCCTTGAATTTTCATTATCACAAATGCCATTCAGTTCATATCCCATTACAACTGAATCCATCCTCATAGTATCAAAATAACTATAATCGTAATATAAATTTTCATTGTCTAGCAAAGAAAGATCTCTACTGCCTTGGGTATAAATCTTTTCACTTTCCATATTTTTATCTTTGTTAAATTGTTCTCAACCATGGTATCATCATTTGAATATTTATTGTTTCTCTCTCCTGTCATATGAACTAATTATTTAAATATAAACTTATGGCTGATATTAGTAGACTATAAACTATGTTAAAGTGAAGCCATTGATCCTAGTTATATATATATATATATGTATGTATGTATGTATGTATGTATGTATGTATAGGAATAATGACACCCTTTATTTAGCACCATTTAGTAGCCCCATGATATCAGCCCCAAGTTTCTATTTAAATATTTGTTTTTTCTCCCTTCCGTCAAATGGATGAATAATTAAATATGAACTTGTAGTTGATACCAGAGGCTACAAATGGTGTTAAATAAAGAGGGTTATTGATCCTAACTCACATATATTTAGATGAATCAAAATGGTTTATGTAAACAGAACATATATATCCCCTCGTCGATCTGAAACATAATGTATTTCACATTTTTAGTCAATTCAGCAGTGCAAAACTTAATGTTTGGTTTTGTGTCCTAATAGCCGCTCTCTTGTATTTATGTAAATACCAAGTTTTTGAAACTTAAAATGTATATATTCGTTGCTCGTAATTTCATTCAAAAATACAACAACAATTTTGATCCTAGTTATATATGTATATGTATATGTGTGTGTATATGTATGTTTCTATATATGTATATATATATATATATGTAAGTATGTATGTATGTATAGGATTAACGACACCCTTTATTTAGCACTATTTAGTAGCCCTATGATATCAGCCATAAGTTTCTATTTAAATATTTGTTTTTTCTCTCTTGTCAAATGGACAAATAATTAAATATAAACTTGTAGTTGATATCAGAGGCTACAAATAGTGCTAAATAAAGAGGATTATTGATCCTAGCTCACATATATTTAGATGAATCAAAATGGTTTATGTAAACATAACATATATATCCCCTTGTCGATATAACGTATTTCACATTTTTAGCCAATTCAACAGTGCAAAACATATTGTTTGGTTTTGTGTCCCAGTAGCCGCTCTCTTGTATTTATGTAAATACCAAGTTTTTGAAACTTAAAATGTATATATTCGTTGCTCGTAATTTCATACAACAATTTTGATCTTATTACCAAGAATGCTATAAAATTAAAAATTCTATAACAATTGGACAAATTAACAACTATAACAAAGTAGGAAAAATAGTTTATCAATACTCAATAGATTAGCTTGCGTGCTATTAACCGATTATTACTTTATTATTAAATATAAAATCACGTAATTAATTTGATCGTTTTTTTCAAGGTCCTTTAAAATTTTCAAAATAGGGCTACAAGCTCTAAGTTCTATCCGAAATTCATATGTTGTGGTATGCAACACGTTATTAAAATAATATATTCTCAAAAAGATCGAAAAAAGGTTCAAAATTAAAATGAAATTTATTTTTACCATAAAAGTAATAATTTTATACGCCTTTTTCAATCACTTGCTAGACTATGAGAAAATTGTAAATAATTTCAAATTATATTCGGAATTGCGTGTATAGCAAAGGGTTTCGTGCGTCCCTCTTTGCAACACATCATCTACACCTTAAAGATTTTTCGAAACTGACAATTCAAAATCCAACGAAAATCAGCAGATATATTTCTCAAATTCTTCTCCATGGAATTTTAGTTAATTTGAATAATATTAACATATTCCAAATGATATTTCAAGTCAAAGGTTACAGTAAATATTTTAAGGTTTGATAATTTGAGCAAAATGTGCAAATATGCAAGTATAAGTGTGTAGAATGAATGTGAAAGTGTATATGGATCGACAATATATAGTAAGACTAGTCTAGCAAATGCGGAATTATAAAAAATAGTAAATAGCAGTAATAAAAATGACACCAAGGATTTTTATACTGGTTCAAACTTCTCGTTCTACGTCCAGTCCCAGACTCCTTCTGGAATTCCTCGAATAATCCTCACTTAACCCGAAGGAACAGGTATTACACCGCCTGAGCAACCGAACAGAATTTTTTGCCTAAGCAACCGAATAGGACTTCAAATACAATTAATAAATTGTTTCTTGACTTGTGTGTTCTTGAGTAACACGTATATAGTCAATGTAGTACACCCTTCCTATAATCTTCTTGATATGATGATTTGAATGTGCAAAGATAGGAAGTAGAGAGTTGAAAATCACTTGATATTATAACAATATAAGATCAGAATAGATAGAAAGAATTGGTTATTGAAATAGTGGATTTTCATCTCTATTTATAGTATTAAATAGTTTTAATTTAATAGTTGCAACCATTAGAAGAAGTGCAACTCTTGATGAAGAAGACAACTCTTCAGAATTTGATATTTCATGAAGAGATGCTTCAGTTCATCAAGTTTAGATGTCTGAGAGAAAAGTGACAGATGTCTGACTAAGGTTAAAAATACAAAAAATAGAAGAAACAAAAATCAGTCATTTCAGATGTCTGTCATTTAATTCAGACGTCTGTCTATGATGACAGACGTCTGTTATTAAATTGACAGACGTCTATTTCATATAGAAATAGAAGTACTTTATACTGAGGGTTCAGACGTCTGTTATATTATCTTTAGACGTCTGACATTGATGTCAGACGGCTAGATAAAACTACAGACGTCTAAACCTGTACTGTTTTGTTCCTTCCTTTGTTTTAGCACTTCTGAACTTGAGATATTATATAATTTTGAAAATACCTTTTTATATCTTTAAATAATTAAAGATATTTATTATATTAAAACATGATTTTCAAAAGTATATTTGTGTGTGTGTGTTTTATCATCATATCAGAGATTGTACAAGAATATTTAACTTAGAAATAATAAAATTTGAGAACTTGATCTTTGTTGATGATATGATAATAGCTTCTCTTTGTAGATTCCTGCAAGAATATTTGACATCATAGTATATAGGTTGAAATATATAGTTGTTGCATTAAAATCAAAGAAGGCAAGTTCCAACATTCTCCCCCTTTTTGATGATGACAACTATATAATTCAACAGTTAGTATAACCATACCTTTTGCTCCCCCTGTCAATATGACCAGTTTATATAGCAGAAATGTTATTATTTCTCTCCCTTTGTCATTAACAAAAAGAGTTGTAGGGGGTGTGAGATATAAAGAGATAGTAATACACATTAAAAGTTTGTACTAAAGGGTGACAAAACTGTGAATAAGAAAAATATATGTGTTAAAACTGAATGTAACAGGAGTGTAAAAAAAATGTTAGAACATGAATATCACAAAATAGATAAGAAATGTAGACAATACATAGTTGATTAACCAAGTGTGTACCAAGATGATAAAAACAAATCAATTTTTCAGGACAGAGCATTAGTTTAACCAAAACACAGTGAACCAAATGTTTCAGAGAGACATAGTAAATTATACAAACAACAACACATAAGTTTTAAAAGCCACAAAAAATTACAGAATTTTATGAACCTAAAGTTTTTGGACCAAAGGACAAACCAAAAGAAATCATCTTCTTTCAGCAGTCTCCCCAAGTTGGAGAGGGAGGAGGAGAAGATCCATGAGAATTTTTCCACAATCGACGAAGAATTGTTTTGACATTCTTCATCTCTCGTGCATTCTCTTCGACTTTAGCATCTAGATGATCGAATCTAGAATTGATGGAAGAAAAGCCTTGTGCAATTTGTTGAGAGATTTTCTTTTGATTTTTAGAGATGGTGATGTCGGACTTGAGCTTTTCATTTTTTGTATATGTGTGTGAAGTTCCAGAAATTTGTTCAATCTCGTAATTTTCCGAGATTGAACTTTGGATAAAAGTTTGCTCGATAGCTTCGTCTTCTCCTTCTTCATCTTCCCCTTCATCTCTATCATCCCCTTCATTTTCAGTATCTCCTTTATCTCCACCGTGTCCGGAACTGCCTACTTTAGTTTTTCCTTTTTCTTTTTGTAAAGCTAGTTGTTCCGCTTTATAATCAGGATATGTTGGATACGTCGGAGGAGATTCCGGTAATCCCATCAAACTAAAAAAGAGAATATTGGATACCTTAATCTTTTCAAACTCAATTGCCGGACTTTGAATAGACAAGTCAGTTAGTATACGAGTACTGTAAGGGGCATAGACAATTGATCGCTTCTTCGAGTCGTGATAAGTACGAAATGCATCGTAAAAATATTGTGCCCAATTGATTTGTAAATTTGATAATATTGCTTGAAGCGCCTTATCTTCATCATCATAAATGATCTCGTGGCTTCCTTGCCGGGGAAATATTGTTTTTATTAGCATTCTAAGCAACAATCGAGGTCGGGGACGAAGATGATTTGATCTATCTATGGACTGTCCTGGTTCAAAAAGATGATATTCTATGTGTTTAAGATCCTCACCTTCTAACTTAAAATCATCTAAATCGACCCCATCCGTGCTACATTTTAAAATTCGTCCAATGTCAGCCGGAGTTATTTGTAGAATATTTCCAAATACGCTTGTCCAAAGCGTTCCTTTATCTCTATGAAGCATAATTTTGGGATTGTTGACATTTGCAAGAAATAATAGGACACTAAGTCTACATATGTTCACTTGATTGTCTTTGAAATCAATAAGACCGGTGATCTGAGATCTATCAGTAAAGAACTTAATTTTGTAAGTAGGAAAATGATCAAGGTCATGGAAAATACCGTGAAATGAAGGCAGAGAAGATAGATGTTTGTAACAAGCCATACTTCGGGGTTCATGGTAGAGCCAAGCGGCAATTTGATCTTCTGTAGGGAGAATATGAGGAGCTTGTTGAGAAGAATCCCCTTTTTGTTTCTTGGTTTTTGATTTGGGCGCCATTGTTTTTGAAGAAGGCTAGGGTTTTGAATTTCGATTTTGAGAGAAGATTGAATGAATAGTCGTGTTGAAGAAAGGAGGTCGTTGGTTTGATTTTTAGGGTTTTATGTCTAACAGGGTTTCAGACGGCTAAAAAAAATCAGACGTCTGATGTTCTGTAGAAATTAAAAGCAATTTGGAATAATCAATAGAATTTAGACGGCTCGAATTTAAAAAAGACGTCTAAATGTTATGACAGACGGCTGACATGATTTCTTCAGACGGCTCAGAGGGCTAAATTTGAAACAGAGTGTAAAAAACATTTTGAACTAAATTTAGACGTCTAAAATTTTTGTTACAGACGTTTAAATTGTATTACAAACGTCTGTGACATAATTTTCAGACAGCTCAAATAGGAACAGAGAATTTAAGACTTTTTGTATTAAACTCAGACGTCTGTTAATACTTATTAGACGTCTGTTAGGCTGTATTTCAACCCTTTTAAGATATCTAATATGTAAGAATAACCATATACATATAATTTTTAAAAGACATGCATAAAAAAAATTACAATCATAAATCTCATATATACATATATAGAGATATATATATATATATACTTTATTTTGAAGTCTTCGGAGTTTTTGGAGATTTTGGAGACTTTTCATTATGTAATTCAAATTGACTGTTATCGTCAAATGGTTTATTTGGCGATAACTGAGGTTGACGTTCCTAAGAATTTGGAGAAACATGAGGACGTTGAGGTGAATGAATATGTGCATTTGTGTTGATCGGAGATGAACCACATATTTTTGCAGCACAACGTTCAAGAAAACTGAGTCTTCTACCATGACTCTTTTGCTCAAAATACATTTCACGCTGAAGATTAAGTGTTTCCCTCTGATAGTGATGTAAGTCATCTATCTTTTCTTTAGTAGTTGGAGATGGAAATAAATTTCTTCGCGTGCGTTTATTTTCTGGCGTATATCCCGTATGATGACTTTGTGGTGGGCATATCGGAATATAGGCTGGAGTTGGAGTTGGAAGTTCGGAAGACCCAGAACTAGGTGTTTCAAAGTCAATTGAAGAATATCCAGATGAATAGGAAGGCTCATCTGAAGATGAACCGGCCATGGTATATATGAATAATGCAAAATTAAAAAACATAATTGATTTTCTTCTTTCACCTTTTTATTTGAAATAAGCTGAATGAAAGTTTTCTTCTGAATGAAACAATTTATATATAAAACTGAAGGCTAAACAATGAATAGTTAAGATTAAATGTAGAATAATTTAATTTTAACCAGAAGAAAAATGTGAGGACAAAAACCAAGTTTATATTAACCTTTAAATAAAAACAGAAATGAGTTGAAGTAAACTTCATAAATTTTTGAATGCGATGATTCCAAGTTCTCGTCTCAATTTTACAATAGTGTTTTCATTTAATGGTTTGGTAAAAATATCTGCTAATTGATTTTCCGAAGATACGAATTCTAGATTGATTATATCTTTTTCAATATTATCACGAAGAAAATGATGACGAATATCAATATGTTTTGTCCGTGAATGATTTACTGGATTTTTAGATAAATTAATAGCACTTGAATTATCACAGAAAATTGTTGATTTAGATAATTTAAAACCAAAATCTTGAAGAGTTTGTTGCATATAAATTACTTGAGCACATGCCAAAGCTGCAGATATATATTCTGCTTCACAAGTAGAAAGTGATACGCAATTTTGTTTCTTACTAAACCAAGATACTAGAGATCGTCCAATGAAGTGACAAGTCCCACTAGTACTTTTTCTATCCGTCCGACTTCCTCCAAAATCAGCATCACTATATGAAACTAATTCAAAGGGACATTTTTTTGGATAGAATAGTCCAAAATCTTTGGTTTTGTTGAGATAACGTAAAATACGTTTCACTGCTCTAATGTGTGATTCTTTAGGATCTGCTTGAAATCGTGCACACAAACAAACACTCATCATTATATCGGGTCTACTAGCGGTTAAATATAATAAAGATCCAATCATACTATGATATAATTTTTGGTCTACACTCTTGCCGTTTTCATCTTTTTCAAGATGTATGGTTGTACTCATAGAAGTTGGTTTGGCAGAAGTATTTTCCATACCAAAACGTTTAATTAAATTATTACAATATTTTTCTTGATTTATAAAAATGACATTATTAACTTGTTTAATTTGAAGTCCAAGAAAATATGTGAATTCTCCCATGTGAGACATCTCAAATTCATTTGTCATTATTTTAGAAAATTCTTGACATAATTTATCATTAGTTGATCCAAAAATAATATCATCTACATAAATTTAAACAATTAAAATATCATGTTTCTTTTTCTTAATAAAAAGAGTTTGATCAACCTTTCCAATTTTAAAACCAGAGTCGATTAAATAACTTTTTAAACGATCATACCAAGCACGAGGTGCTTGGTTTAAACCGTATAAAGCCTTTTTAAGTTTATAAACATGGTCTGGAAATTGTTCGTGTATAAACAGGGGAGGTTGTTCAACATAAACATTTTCTTTAATAAACCCATTTAAAAATGCACTTTTAACATCCATTTGATATAATTTGAAATCATGAAAGCAAGCATAGGCTAATAGGATTCGTATTGCTTCTAATCTTGCGACAGGAGCAAACGTTTCTTCATAGTCAATTCCTTCTTCCTGATTATATCCTTGTTCAACTAATCTAGCTTTATTTCTAGTGATATTACCATTTTCATCAGCTTTATTTTTAAAAACCCATTTAGTGCCAATAACTGATTGATCATTCGGTCGTGGAACTAAATCCCAAATGTTATTTCTTTCGAATTGGTTTAGTTCTTCTTGCATCGCAATAATCCAATAATCATCAGTTGAGGCTTCCTTAATATTTTTAGGTTCTATATTAGAAAGAAAAGCTATATGACCCATTTGATTTAGTTGATTCCTTGTTTTAACTCTTTTATCAATTTCTCCTATTATATTTTGAATTGGATGATCTTTTCAAATTCTTGGTGGAGATTTTAATTCCTTTTCACTTTGATTTTCAGAAGAAGTGTTTTGAGGTATATTGATGTTAATATTTGAATTAGAATTAATTATAATATCTTCATCGTCATTTGTGTTAATTTTGAAATTTTCATCAAATGATACATGAAGTGTTTCTTCAATTATTTTAGTTCTTTTATTATAGATTCTATATGCTTTGCTACGTTCTGAATATCCGATGAATATACATTCATCTGATTTTGGATCAAATTTTCCTAGTTGATCTTTCGTATTTAAAGCAAAACATTTCGAACCAAAAACTTTAAAGCAAGAAATATTAGGTTTTCTACCGTTGAAAAGTTCATATGGAGTGTGTTTAGTTAAAGATCGAATAGAGACATGATTTAGGACATAACAAGCAGTAGCAACGACTTCTGCCCAAAATTGTTTTGGAAGAGTGGTTCCATTCAATAAAGTCCTAGCACATTCTTGAAGTGTTCTATTTTTACGTTCAACAACTCCATTTTGTTGAGGCGTTCTTGGAAATGAAAAGTTATGAAATATTCCTTTCTTATTACAAAATTTCTCAAACATTTCATTTTCAAATTCACCTCCATGATCACTTCTAATGTTTTTAATTTTTAGATTTTTAATATTTTGAATACGTTTAGCAAAGATTTTGAAATTTTCAAATGTATCACTTTTGTTTTTCATAAATAAGGTCCATGTATATCTAGAGAAGTCATCAACTATTACAAAAACATATCTATTGTGATTAATAGATTGAGTCTGAGTTGGTCCAAATAAGTCTAGATGTAACAACTCAAGAGGTTGTAAAGTTGAGATGATCTTCTTAGATTTAAAAGAAGATTTAGTTAGCTTTCCTAGTTGACAAGCATCACAAATGCTATTTACCTTAAAATTCATTTTAGGTAAACCTTTTACTAAATTGTTTTTGGATAATTTATTAATAGCTTTGAAATTTATATGACAAAATCTTTTATGCCATAGCCAAGGATCATTTTCTTTGACTAATAAGCACATATTTGTATTATGATTTATTTTCATATTCAGAATATAAATATTACGATCTCTAACTCCTTCGAAAATAAGATTTTTGTTATGATAAAAAATATTGCATTTATTTTCAGAAAATACTATGTTAAAACCTTTATCACATAATTGACTAATACTTAGTAAGTTGTGTTTTAAATTTTTAACTAATAAAACATTTGTAATAAGAGGTAAATTAGATGTACCATCATTGCTCACATCGCCTTTGCCGATGATGTAACCTTTGGAATTATCTCCAAAAGTGATAGATCCTCCATCTGAGTAGATAATGTTAGTTAACATATTTTTGTCGCCTATCATGTGTTTTGAGCAACCACTGTCTAGAATCCATTTTCCTCTTTTCTTAATCGGTACCTGCAAAAAATATTGAAATTCTATTGGTACCTACTTCCTTTGTTAGGGTCCTAAGGGTTAAATCTTAGGAAGCCAAACCCAGTTGGGTTTAGAGTTCCCTTTAAAAATAAAATTTTCATTCTTATGTACAGAATTAATGAATGATTTAATGTAGTTATTCCTAATCAAATTATTATTAGTCTTTGGAACCCAAATCATAATTGATTTTGAATGACCAATTTTTGAAGAAGATTTTTGAGCAGATATAGATTCCTTTTTCTTAAAATTAGTATATAAAGAACCATTATTTTTAGAATACTTTTGTATTGGTTTTTTTATATCCTAACCCTTTTTATTTGAACAGGTTTGAGAATTCTCAATTATTTTAGAGAGACTCTCTCTTCCACTGTTAAATTTAGAAACATTTTTAGAAATATTTTCCAGTTTTGTTTTAAGGTGTGATACTTCTATATCAAGTGTTTCAATTTTAGAGTTTAAATCATAATTCTCTTTTGCTAATTTAATATTCTCATATTTTTGCCTTTCCATTTCACTACTTAAATCAGTGAATTGAGATGTTATATTAACATAAGATTCTTGAGATTTTACTAACTCTTCCTCTAATATTTTCTTTTCATCTTTTAACATGTCAGTTTCTATTTCAGTTCTATTTAATTTTCCTAAAGCATCTTTATATTTACTCTTTTGGATTCTAAGTTTATCTAATAATTCAGAGTTTATTTCTATTAAATCATCAAAAGTTAGATCACTTACATCATCATTTGTTGCCATAAAACAAACGTTGGCTTGTTCTGAATCACTATCATTATCACTGTTTGACGAAGAAGATTCTGTATCATCCCATGTAACTGAGAAGGCTTGCTTCTTTTTATATTTGTCCTTTTTGAGATTATTTTCTTTCTTCCGATCAGGACAATCTTTCTTTATGTGGCCCTTCTTGTGACATTCGTAGTATTCAAGAGATGAGCTTGATGGCTTATTGAAACCCTTGTTATTTCCAAATTTATTACCCTTTTTGAATTTCAAAAACTTTTTGAAATTCTTAGCTATAAATGCCATATCGTCTTCTGATTCAGAGTCTTCTTTTTCTGCTTGAAAAGCAATAGTTTTCTTGTCTTGTGCTTGTGCTCGTCTTGCCTGTAAGTTTACTTCATAGGACATTAGATTACATATTAATTCTTCTGTTTTTATGGTTGAAATATCATTAGCTTCCTCGATAGCTAAGACTTTTCGTTCCCATTCATCAGTTAAAGAGTTAAGGATTTTTGAAACAATATCAGGTTCAGTAAAAGTAACTTCTAAAGCTAATAGTGAATGATAGATATCCTGGAATCTAGAGTACATTTCACTAATACTTTCTCCTTGCTTCATTCTAAAATTTTGAAATTGGTTTTTAAGCATAGAAATCTTGCTTTGTTTTACTTTATTCGTTCCTTCGTGTGTAACCTTAAGTGTATTCCAAATTTCATATCCAGTTTTACAAATACTGACTCGATTGAATTCATTTTTGTCTAAAGCGCAAAATAACATGTTCATTGCTTTTGCGTTTGCAGTAGCATCTAGTTTTTGTGTATTAGACCAAGCAGCATACTCTGTAGTAGGAATAGTATATTCAGTTTGAATGATATTCCAGGTTTCAAATCCACTAGCTTGCATAAAAATTCTCATTCTAGTTGACCAATAACTATAATTTAATCCGTTAAACAATGGTCGTCGTGTAGTGGCTTGTCCCTCAGTAAAACTGTTGCTAGTGTTATTGTCCATATTATTAAAAAAATCAGATAACTGTGTTATAGTTATGTGATGACCTTGCTCTGATACCAAATGAAAGTGTATATGGATCGATAATATATAGTAAGACTAGTCTAGCAAATGCGGAATTATAAAAAATAGTAAATAGCAGTAATAAAAATGATACCAGGGATTTTTATACTGGTTCGAACTTCCCGTTCTACGTCCAGTCCCAGACTTCTTTTGGAATTCCTCGAATAATCCTCACTTAACCCGGAGGAACAGGTATTACACCACCTGAGCAACCGAACAGGACTTTTCTGCCTAAGCAACCGAATAGGACTTCAAATACAATTAATAAATTGTTTCTTGACTTGTGTGTTCTTGAGTAACACGTATATAGTCAATGTAGTACACTCTTCCTATAATCTTCTTGATAGGATGATTTGAATGTGCAAAGATAGGAAGTAGAGAGTTGAAAATCATTTGATATTATAACAATATAAGATCAGAATAGATAGAAAGAATTGGTTATTGAAATAGTGGATTTTCATCTCTATTTATAGTATTGAATAGTTTTAATTTAATAGTTGCAACCATTAGAAGAAGTGCAACTCTTGATGAAGAAGACAACTCTTCAGAATTTGATATTTCATGAAGAGATGCTTCAGTTCGTCAAGTTCAGATGTCTGAGAGAAAAGTGACAGATGTCTGACTAAGGTTAAAAATACAAAAAATAGAAGAAACAAAAATCAGTCATTTCAGACGTCTGTCATTTAATTCAGACGTCTATCTATGATGACAGACGTCTGTTATTAAATTGACAGACGTCTATTTCATATAGAAATAGAAGTACTTTATACTGAGGGTTCAGACGTCTGTTATATTATCTTTAGATGTCTGACATTGATGTCAGACGGCTAGATAAAACTACAGACGTCTAAACCTGTACTGTTTTGTTCCTTCCTTTGTTTTAGCACTTCTGAACTTGAGATATTATATAATTTTGAAAATACCTTTTTATATCTTTAAATAATTAAAAATATTTATTATTTTAAAACATGATTTTCAAAAGTATATTTGTGTGTGTGTGTTTTATCATCATATCAGAGATTGTACAAGAATATTTAAATTAGAAATAATAAAATTTGAGAACTTGATCTTTGTTGATGATATGATAATAGCTTCTCTTTGTAGATTCCTGCAAGAATATTTGACATCATAGTATATAGGTTGAAATATAAAGTTGTCGCATTAAAATCAAAAAAGGCAGGTTCCAACAGAATGTAGCAAAAGAAGGATTTCGCAAATGTTGCATATACCATTGATGTATATGTATGTACGTACATACGTATTAAAGACTCATAAAATCAGTTTACAAACTCTATGAAGGTTGGCATTGTGCCTCTAATACATACTCTAGCTAATTGCCATATGAATTGTGGATCAAACTATCGAAGTAAGCCAATTTTCTTGACCAACTACACTACCCATGTAATATATATATGTGTGTGTATGTGTTTGTATACTCATCAATAAATTTTTATAGAAATATAAGATGATTAATTGAATTAGTGGGAATGACTACAAAGTTTGTTATGTAAAAAACAGTTTTAAATTAGATATTTCAAGTGTGACACAATAGCAAAAATAACAAGGGTCATTTCAAATTTTCACCTACTCCTAAATATTTACAATTATTACTTCAAAATGAAAATAAAATATGAGTCATAGCAAATATTTACAATTTATATTTTAAAGTCCAAAAATATGTACCAATATAAATTTATGAGATTATATAATATATGAATATTGTTGAAAATTATGTCATGTATGAATATTGCTGAAAAGATTATAATATCTGAGATTCAATAGCAAAAGTTAAACTCCAATTATATTTCAAATTTGAGAAGAGCTTGACTATTTGCTCTTGCATGTAACTTGAAAATATTTACAAATTGTGCATCACACCGTCAATATTTTAAAATGTTTGCAAAAATAAAATTCATCCAAATAAATAACATATCGGTCTTGTTGAAAAAATTAATAAAATTCATGATAAAATAATTAAAACGATGCTCCTTCCCGATTGATTTAAAAGTACAAAAGAAAAAAAAAAATTGGACATTGTTGACAAATTTGTTCTTTTGCTACATTTTCAATGGAGAGCAGTTTTCAATTCTAAAGTCCTATCAATAATACGTACTACAAATTTGTTCTTTTACCCCTTTCCCATTCATTTCATTGCTTAGTTCAAATATGTTCCTTTCATGTACTCCTCTTGCTTTGTGCAAATGCATCCTCAAAAGTCAGCAAATATCGCTGTCGGCTGTTTTCATGTGTTTTTGTTAAAGCCACAAGGGTAAATTTGTAATTTACCGTTTATTTTGAAATTAACTCTTGAAAAACCCTCTTCAGAAACAAATTTCATAAAACATCATGAGTAAAGTTTTTCAGTAAAAACATACAGTTTAAACTGCAAATATATGTAGGTAAACTGTAAATATATGTTGTTCTAACTGTAAATATACAGTTTAAACTGTATAATTTTGCTCTAAAAGTTAACATATATGGTTCGTGAAATTGATTTTTGAGAGGAGCGGAATTCGATATTGAAACTTATTCTCATATATATAAGTTAAATTTTTAGCGACAATTACTTGGTAGAAAGAAGGGGAGTAGATCATCTGATCTCATTTCTCTCATTCCGGTGTGTCAAACCAATAAAAACACGAGATTTTTACGCAAAATTCATTTCTCTTTTAGAGAATGAGGTTTTTGTAAAAGGAGATTAATATATTTTTCGTTTCAAGAACACGATCTTAATATTTTAACCACAAAGACAAACATTATTCTAAAAATTAACCATAAGGACAAACATTTTTCCAAAATTATCTATAAGGACAAACATTCTTTCAAAACAGCTAACGAACTTAAAACTGATACCGATAACTAAAAACTGATATCTAAAAAATACTATTAATAACTAAAAACTGATACGTAAATAAAGTTGTTCTTCGGGTTAAAATAATTTCCTCTAAAAAAACTTTATTATGACAATTTTAACACGTTCCATACGATTTTCTACACAGTGGTGAGCACAGTTCACAGCTTTGTTTGTACATTTGCTGCTAAAATTCAATTTTGTTTCAGGGTTTACATGACTTTTTAAAGAGCACGGCTCATAGCTGTACTCACTTATAAGTAAACAGTGCTTTTAGTTGCTAAAATATGTGGACGGGACTATTTATCACAACAGAAAAATCAAGGATGAGTCTCTTTCGAAAGGGAATGAAAATGAAAAAAAAATAGCGGAAAGGAGAATACCATTGATTAATTTTTACTTAATCAATATGAAACATGATGATAAGGTACATGTGTAATACAGTGATGAGCACATTCACAGCTTAGTTTGTACATTTTGATGCTAAAATTCAAATTTGTTTTGAGGGTTACGTAACTTTAAAGAGAACAGCTTATGGCTGTATTCACTTATAAGTAAACAGTGCTTTTAGTTGCTAAAACATGGGGACGGGGCTGTTTCCACAGCAGAAAAATTAAGGACGAGTCACGAGGGTCTTTAGAAAGAGGTTGAAAATGAAAAAATTAAAAAAGAAAATTAAAAAAAATAGGGAAATGAGAATGTGCCTTTATGCTTGGAAAGGAAGATGAAAGGGGAATATTATTCATTAATTTTTACTTAATCAATATGAAACATGATTAGCTACTTAGAAATAAAAACAGAACATTTAAGATTAACAAATACAGTGCTATGGATATTTCCTAACGAAGATCTGCAGTAAATAGTTCACTTCTAATGTTATATCAAACAACCATGGAATTTCCAACTTTTTTTTTCGAATTGGTTCGTTTTTAGATTTATCAACGGATATTTTCGAATGCGGATGCTGTCATATATATATCTCATCTGAAATCAATTTCTGATATTGAACGTCTACATCAATGGATACGTATGGATATCAGATACTTATATATGATATCCGGTGAAGGTTGATGAATATAAAAGCAAAAGTAGAAAACTTTGGTTTTTAAAAATATATGTTTTAGTCCCATTGAATATAAAAGTGCGTCGCAAATAGTTTAATAGTTAGTATGCACTAAATACATATAATATAAACTATTAACTTAATCAAATAATAAATACCTATAATTCATTATACTAAAATACATATAATATGAGCTAAACCATAATAAAAACAAAATGAGTATTTTTGGATGCGAACGTCTTTATATCTACATCCATATCTGGTTTTCCAAATATCGAAAGTTTATCCCTTTTTCGGATATGAATGCGCGCGGATTTCGAACCTTTCGTGTATCAATTGAGAGACTTATTCATTCTCTCTTTCATCGAAAGCTTGAGTATCGTGCTCATTTTCAAATGGCATAATTATGAATCACCATTGTTGTATTTTCTTATAAAATTATGAATAACCATTGTATCAACAATTGTTGGTCCGGGTGCATTAGCAGTAGGGCAAAAGGAGAAATTTTAAAAAACTTCTTTTTATTAATATGCACTTAGATCTTATTCTGTGTTTACATGAATAATTTATTTACGCTAAATCATATTTGACGGTCATTAATAAAAGAATTTGTTATGTTAATTAAATTAAATTTATTTTATCTTAAATTTAATGTACACGTATTTATATATTATGGCTTCAGTTTATATATATGTTGCATATATATTATTTTAGTTGGATTTTAATTTTGGCTTGTCATATTTGATTAGCAAAATATATACATTCATAATGCAAACAATATAAATATTATAAACTATCTTAGGACATGTAAATGTAAATGATAACATATACGTTTAAATAACCAATGTGATTTATAGCTATAATTAATGGAACAATGTCACGAGTTTAATATAATGATTTTATCACAATAAGTGATGTCATGTGTGTGTATACATATATATTTGTTTACTTTTAGCTGTTAGTTAAATCACTGTGTGTTTATATATTAATGCATTAATACTATACGTTTATTTTTTAAGCTACGATAAAATAATGTTTTATTTTTGGTTTAAAATTTATGTCATCTTTATAAAGCCAAAATACACAGAATATATATATATATATATATATATATATAAAAATTTAAATTTAAATGAATTTTACTAATTCAAACATTTATCAAAACATAATTATTATTTTTTATTTTATAAAACCAAAAGTAAAATATCCATTTTTATATTTTAAACCGCAAATAATTTATTCATATAAATATATGCTTAAAATCGAAATTAATATAAAAACATTTTTATTATAATAACAAATATTCATAATCACCACAAATAAAACTACATTAGTTTCCCATGAAGAACGGAAAAAGTTTCACTAATAAAGTTTGGTACATAATAGTAGCTATTGTTTGCTCAAAATATAGACAAACACTTTTAATCGATCAAAAGCTAGAATTAAAAGATTAAGAATTCAAAGAAGGGAGAGAACACAGAAAGTTTTTGAAGTGGTTCAGCTCGAATCATAAACCTACATCCACTATCAATTCAGAAGATTCTTGCAATTTTAACCAACATTTTAATAATTTTAGATTAAGGAAATGGTAGATCTCGAAAATGGCACCAATTTAACCTAAAAATCCGAGCAAAGGTCAAAAAGTCCTTTTCTAAGTGTGATAGATTGTCTATTTATATGCGAATCCATCCACCATTAATGGAACGAGTATGAACAAGCAAACATTTAGATCTGAGTGTCTAGCCACGGAGAAGTCATCAAAATACCAATATCTCATCCTTCATGTCGTTTAGTATGACTGCTTTTGGTTGGTACCAAAGATTTTGCCTACTCATATCTTCAATCTTTCTTCATATTTGGTTAAGCCTCCAAGCTTTGGATCTTCATCTGCCCATCAAGGAGTGATCGGTACCGACCAGTTCTGCCCGTCCAAATCTTGTTTTTTCCTTCAAATTTGCAAGTAGCATCACCAATAGTTTAAAGTAGGCCCCTCTTGGCTTTGGACCGGTAGTACTGAACTGTTGGGACCCTTTGTCGCCAAGAGGTTTTGCTTCTTCTATATTTAGGCAAAATTCATAAAGTTCCTTCCATCATCGACCTTGACATTTTTAGCTTCTTGATCCATTTCTTCTCACCTTGAAGTCCAGGTTCATCGAGATGTTGCTTAGCTCAAATACTGGATAACACTTGCCCCTCAAAGTATATTTTATGATAACAAAATATGCTTTGCATCAAGACAAGGTAGAATTCAATCTATAAAGATTCTACCATAAAATGAATTGTTATCGCGAAGCGTTGTAATTACTCTAAGAATATCGACATGCCGCTTCGTACAGTTGTTAAATCACGTCCATTCTAGGGATATAAAAGTTGAAGTCTTCCATCTGAATCCTTTGATCCTTGTTGAGAATTTCCTGAAAGCTTCTTCAATCTCTAGCCAGGTCGATTCTTCTCTTTTAAGAAAAAAAAGAATACTCATACCAATTGGCACTGATCGGGTTTGTTCGGCACCGAACGTTTTTTTCAAGTGTTTTATATAAACAACACTTGAAAATGTCTACTCCTCGCTTTCATTTTCCATCGCTCATGTATTTTTCCCTTGCGATTTCTAGCTCTCCATGATTCAAGATTCCTACCGCCACAACCAAACTCTTATCGCCTCCGTCTATTCTAGATTTTGGTCAACTTGATCGTCACCGATCACTTTGCATAACATCGATTTGGATTTTGACCATCTCCAGCCACAACCATTTTTCGATTCAGATCTTTGAAGGTGGGTTACTGCCTTGCCTTGGTGCCACCGCTTTTCCATAGCTTGCAATATCGTGACACCATCGCATTTCATCCACTTGGCCTCACATGCCTCACGTCGTCGACTCATTTCACCTTCTTAATTATTCATCGTCGCCATTCTCCATCGCCATCTCCTCGTATTCATTATAGTAAGGTGGGGAGGTGGTGAAGGATTGGAAATTGAGTGTTTGAATTAAGTTCGATGATGGATTGGACGGCTCGACCAAAGGTCGGAATGATTCAAGAAATTGTTTCTTTAAGCACTCTCCGACGTCCTACATGTTCTTGTTTCGATGCTCTGAGATTTTCACCCCAGCGACACCCATAATCAAACAACACATTCCTACAGTCCTACAAAGAAAATCTTCGCGTCGATTTAGACAACCGTTTCATTACCGCATATCCTACGATAATTGGTCAAATCGAATACACAGTTCCATCGCTTGTCGGAGCTCGTTTGTCAACACGAGTGGGCTATTAACACATTGTACTTCGGTACACCATGCCGGAGATACATGATATACACTACACAAATCAACACATTTCACTGGCTCGGTCGATGCAAATTATCTGATTGGTCAACATATGTTGACATCCTTTGAATTCTCCACATTGATTACATGGGTTCTAATCAAAGCAACACTGAAATAAATCATACCTAATCATGCTCGTTCTTTAGATTTTAATATAAAACGGTTAACCGTAGATGAACTCCTCATCTCTCTATTGGTGTCGTCTTTTCTACTTCTAAGTTTATTCCTACAGAAGGAGTCTCATCTTCTCTCAAGCTAGTTCGTCCACTCCGGTTAGAGCTAGGCGTTTAATCCCAGCAACAACAACTTCGAATTGCACACATGGGACTTCAAGAACTTGTCACTCTGCAAATCAATCGGCTGAGCATAATGATTCTAAACAGCCCTCTGAATTCTCTCGCATCTAACTTAACTGCTGCGGAGCTATAGAGGATCGGAGAAAAGCATGAGATTTGCAAAAGCAAAATGCTTCTCCTTTTGCCTAACCAGAGAGCTCATGACCCTCCATATTGTTACACCGCTTGTAACCAGTATATGTGCTTATCTGGGGATGTCCCTCTATTCAACAATTTCTTGAGTTATACCTTGAAGATGTTGGGACTTACCCCATCTCAAACTCACCCAAACGGCTATACTGCTATGAACTGCATCTACATAATCTTTAGGATACACCTAGGGAGGTCGCCAACATTTCTTGAGATTACTTTTCTATTCTATTTTAAAAAGAGATCAGACCACCCTTCACTCTTGTTTCTTAACTCCTTCCATAGATGCAAAGCGGTAGAAGTGGCTCTTAGGACATAAGTTTTCATATATAGGGTCCAATACACTCGGCCGTTTTTACATAAGTGACTAATTTTCCTTAATGTTATTCATAGCTATCCTTCGAAGGGTTATGACTCCCATCCTCAAAGATATTTTGCAATTACTCAAAGGGATCATTGTGGTTTAAAGACAAACTTCATTCCTACTTACTAATGCCAAGATACGCTATGACGACCACCCTATACCACCGAAACCTAATATACCTGTATAGTGTGCTATAGTGGTGCTCGGCCGATGCGGGGCGATCATCAATGAAGTAAATAAACAATACAAAACATGTCGTATATCTCACTGCGCATTGAATAAAGTATAATAGTAAACATCTTAGATGTAAAAAAGGCGAACTGGTATATTATCAAATGAATCGCAACATCAGAGTATAAACATCCATACAGTGAATAACATAAGTAATAAAGTTATACATCAGATAATAACTCATAAACAGTCTCTAAATAGAAAGGCACAAGCAAGCTCCATAGTGCTGTGCAGCGGAATAACAAATGAGTACATATAATAATACAAGAGAAAAGCCTCCTGCTCGCAACATGTCCAGCTCCACGTTCTCACCGGACCCGGTATTCCCAATCTACCCATTTAAGAATACCTAGAGTAATAAGAAGAAAAGCATAAAACCTCAGGTCAAACAACAATCTGGTGTGAGCGGTAGAAATCCCAAATACTATAAAGTCAATATACTAGGACAAATGGTATGGAAATCATATCCGACCTATTCCTACATCCCAGAGTTAGCACATACACGAGATATACGCTACTCGATCATAATCATCATGGGTATACTTGAAATGACCCACTTAATTTTTTTTATATATATATACAGTGGCCATTTAATCAAGAAAATATTACATTCCAATTTTCTTCTATCCAGGATGCTTTTTGCCAATATAAAAATATTGGTTTACTCATTTCATCTTAAACTTACATATGTGAAGATATATAAGTCACTTTCTACTTAAATCAGAGAACAGAAATTTGGAAGTAGAAATCTTTTTGGGAATCATTTAAAAGAAATAATCCCTACATAGCAATAGTGTATCTAAAAACCAGATTTTCCAAGTATACTTAGATTATTGCATAACTATTGATTTCATGTCTCAAGACTTATCATTTTGCATGAATTTCCATAATTTTATTACTATATGAACTGGGCTTTTGCATGTGCATGTGTGTGCATGTTCCTGTGCATGTGTGTGTCTGTGCTCTTGCATGTGCCTAATTTCTTCCTCTTGTTAGCCAAAGTAGCTGAGTCTACCCTATATTTGGGTTGTAAAAACATAACTGAAAATTTAGTTTAAAAACTCTTTAGTGCTGGCTTAACCCAGGCTCAATAAAATGGTTAGGTTAGCCATATTCAGTTTGCACTGTTTCTTAACAAAATACATGTTATTTTGTTTTCTTTTCAAAGCAACTCAAACCCTCATTCTGCCAGGTTTTTGTTTCAACTTAAACATGGGTTTTCTATGTCAAACACTTGATTGTATATTCAATCCATAAATCTTTTAATCTCAGATTTTCTACCATTATAGCCTAACAGTTCTTAAAGCTTAAAATTCCATTTCTTAGCAAAGCATTTTGCAAAACAAAACACATAAGTTCCAGCTGTTACACATATAGGCTCAACATTTGCAAAACAATGGTTCTAACAATACAATAGTTTTCTAATCAAATTTAAACAAAACAACTTAACAAAATTCAACATAAACATCTATTTTAACTTCAGCAATCTTTAAATATAGCATCCAATTCCTTATGCAGTTAAACATCCAAAGCCTGATCAAATCATTCCTACTTTCCTGCAAAATCACCATGAACTGCCCCATATGAATATGAGACACCCAATGGTGCATAAAACACACAAGGGTCAGACTAAAGTCTGGTATGAGTAATCTAACTGAAAACATGATTTATATGACACTTATTCATATTCAAATAATTTCAAAATGGATAAAGGAACTCAATACCACTCTTGTGCATGTTTCTGTGATACATGGGTATATACATTAGTGCTCAACTATTTGTATGTGATTCAATGGTTTAGTTTAGTGATAACAATCATAGGATCCATCCATAAAAACATCATAAACCAATCAACATATTCATCAATCTAATCATCAAGTCTTTCCTACCAGATTTCTGGCCATCAGAGATTTTACCCAAGCCCTCTCATGAACCTACTTCTATTGTTCACTATCAAGTATATTATGGTCTTTAGCTACTTTCTCTTGTTAAACCACACACTGCCTGGGACATATCTCTGTTAACCCAGCACACTTAGACCCCTGGGTATAAGCATACCATGTGTGAGCTTGCAATGTTCACCTTGCCAAGCCATATTTTGTAGCCCTAAGATCCAAAAGTCCTTAGTTAAATTACTAAGTGTTATTTCTCCCTTCCCTATTGCTATGCTAATCCCTTCTGCATATCATACTTTAATCAGAGAAATAATCATACATCCAGCCAACATATATTCATCCAGAGATTGGTAAGTCATGTTTCCATAAGCAATCATTTTATCATGTAAACAGAGGTGATTTCTAAGCATATTATTTTTATCTATGGGTTTCAATGGATCAAGTTACAAACATATGGTCATAGATAATTTTCTGGTTGTCTCCTTTTACCTCTGGTTCAATCAAACCTTGGTTGATTTAAGATCTGGCTAAACCGCAAGTATATGCTTTGATTTGGAGAGTTCATAAAACATAGAAGCTCAGCACATGTATAACATTGCACCTCTACATTTATTTTATTATTTTAATTGAGGTGAGACATAAGCAACAACACAATGTTGCAGCCCCACCTTTCTTTCATTTTCAGACCATATATCTACAACATAAGTCCTGGGTTTCTAAATAAATAAATGCATAAAGAAAAACCTATAAAAGTCTACTTCATCTCAAAGTTAAACTACAATCCAGACAACCTTATTCAAACATGAAATCCACGACTCTTGTATACTGGATAATGTCATTATAAAGGGTTTGATACTTAAGCAGATCATTGACAATCCAAAATTATCAAATCATAAAATGAACATAGCTTGCAAAAGTGAAATATAAATTTAATTAGGCTGCCTCAATATTCAGGACTTATTGCCAAAGTTTCCAGTGAGGTTACCCACCTTAATCCTTCTTTTCCTAAGCTTTTGAATCCTTTTAGTCTTCTTCCTTTTTCTAGTTCCAATGGCTGGTGCTCCTTATATTTTTTTTCTGGCTTATATTTTATTTTCCTTAAATGATGAAGAGCAAATTCTGTAAGGTCTCACTACACTAAGCCTCCTTATACAAAATCCCTGGCTGCTACTAAGGTTTAACAAAATTACCCAATGTCATTTTTACCCTATGCAAAACATGGTCTGCCTCTTATTTGATTCAAGAAAATAAAAGGGTATGTGGTCCTTGTCTTTATTTTCAGGAATAAGCCTTACCCCTTTTACCCCGGTCATGTTATATGCATGACTTCTCATTTTCTAAATTAAAGGAATTACTGGAAATGGATAAAGTGTTTGCTTAAGGGTTCATGCCATTTCCATGCAATTTCTGTTTTCTTCTAGCAAGTGTTTGCTTGTGCACATGTATATGTATGCCTATTTTTGCCTAAGTCCTTATTTTCTTTCTTTAAATAATTTTTAGTTTATTTCTGCCTAGCTTTTATTTTCTTTGTGCCAGATTTATTAAAGACATAATCCTATTTTCATACATATTATTTCTAAATTATTTATTCTAATTTATAAATTTATTTCTGCCTATTTTATTATGTAGAAAACTGTGTGCATGTATGTGCACTATCTTGTGCACATGTACATGTTTTAAACCATGTATCTGCAAATCAGTTTCCTATTACTATCTTTTTTTCAATGCAATTTTAAACAAATATAAACTAAATTAAATCATGAAATTGCTCACAAAATCAGGGTTATCACATATACCCCTCCTTTTAGGAATTGTGTCCCACAATTCTCTCATACTTAACTTAAGTATCATCACTCCAGAAAAAATCAATTTTCTGGTCTCAATCCATTCTCAAGCCAATCACTTGATTAAACTCTATGCATATTAAGACAAAAATCACAATGCATATTCAATCAAAACATTCATCAGTATATATAAATTTACCTTTTATTCAATCAAATAGTTGTGGATAATCATTTCTGATTTTATCCTCCACTTCCCATGTGCAATCATTTCAATCAAATAGTTGCACTTTCACTAATTTAATTTCTTTGTTTCTCAATTTCTTGATCTCTCTAGCTACTATGCCTACTGGCTCCTTTTCATAGATCATCCTGGGGTCAATCTGTACATCCTTAGGGGATTTTAGGATTGCCTCCTTATCATGAACCCATCTTCTTAGTTAAGACACATGAAAAACATCATGCATTGCTCTCATTTCTTCTGGCAACTCCAGCTTATAGGCTACAGTTCCTATTCTCTCTAGAATTTTATATGGCCCTATGTACCTAGGAATCAACTTTCCTTGTTTCCCAAACCTTAGAAACTTCTTCATGGGTGATATTTTAATAAATACATAGTCCCTAACACCATATTGTACTGCCTTCCTTCTCTGATTTGCATATTTCTTTTGCCTATCCTGGGCAGAAGCAATTCTTTTCTGATCAAAGCTATTTTCTCTGAAGTTTCCTTCACATTCTCTGGCCCTAAGACCATTTTTTCCCCAGATTCAAGCCAACTTGAGGGTGATAAACATGGTCTCCCATAAAGAGCTTCAAAGGGTGCCATGCCTATGCTACTATGATGGCTATTGTTGTATGCAAATTCAGCTAAAAAGATATGATCCTACCAACTTCCTCCCCAATCCAATACACAAGTTCTCAACATGTCTTCAAGTAATTTGTTCACAATTTCTGTTTGACCATCAGATTGAGGATGGTATGCTGTGCTTAAGCATAAATCAGTCCCCATTGCCTTGTGAAAACTCTGCCAAAATTTTGAAGTGAAGATGGTGTCTCTATCACTTACTATGGTCTTTGGTATGCCATGTAGTCTAACCACTTCCTTGATAAACAATTGGGCTAGTGTACATGCATTTCTGTCTGACTTTACTGGTATAAAATGGGCTGACTTGGTTAACCTATCAACCACTACCCAAATGCTATCATTCCCCTCCTAGTTTTAGGCAAACCATCAATGAAATCCATCGATATATCCTCCCATTTCCACTGTGGTATTTGCAAAGGCTAAAGCATCCCTGAGGGCTTTTGATACTCAGCCTTAATTTGTTGGCAAACCATACATTTAGATACATAGGTTGCCACTGCACTCTTCATACCACTCCACCAATAATCCCTCTTGAGGTTGTGATACATTCTTGTGCTTCCTGGGTGTATAGTGTATTTGCTTTTGTGGTAAGCATCCAAGATTTCTTGTTTCAACTCATCAATTGCTGGAACACATATTCTTTTTCCTTTCTTCAAATGGCCTTGATCATTCAACTGAAAACCTTCCACTGCTTCACCATTTAACATCTGAGTTTTCTTTTCGAACAAAAATGGATCTTGGTCTTGTAACTTTACAACTTTGTTTTTCAATTCTGATTCCAGAGTGATAAAGCTTAACTTTCCCATTTCAACATGCTCACTGCATAGGCTCGTGTTTTCTACATTATCACTTTCTATCTCTAAATTAGTTAATAATGATAAAGTGTTAAACTCTTCTATCATTAATCTAGCCACTTTAGCATGTTGTCTACTTAGGGCATATGCTACTTTATTAGCCTTACCAGGGGTATATAATATTTCAAAGTCATATGAGGCTAGGAGTTCAATCCACCTTTGCTGCCTCATATTCAATTCTTTTTGTGAAAATAAATATAAGTGACTTGTGGTCTGTGTAAACTTCAAACCTTGCCCCTAATAAGTAGTGTCTCCATAGCTTAAGAGCATACACTATAGCAGCTAATTCAAGGTCATGAGTAGCATATCTTACCTCACTTGGTTTCAATTGCCTAGAAGCATAAGCTATCACTTGATGTTGTTGCATCAATACTGCCCCAAGCCCTTGTCCAATTGCATCAGTATACACCACCAAGTTTTCATTCCCTTCAGGTGCTTTGAGGATTGGAGCTTGCACTAGTGCTTCCTTTAATTTCCCAAAGGCTTTCTCACACTCTTCAGTCCAAGTAAACACTTGATTTTTCCTAGTCAATATGGTTAATGGGATTGAAATTTTTGCAAAATCTTTTATAAACCTTCTATAGTAACCAGCCATTCCCATGAATGATCTGACCTCAGTGACATTGGTAGGCCTTTTCCAAGCTTGCACTGCAATGACCTTATTGGGATCCACAGATATTCCTTTTTCTGATATAATGTGGCCTAGAAAATTCACTTCATTTTGCCAAAAAGTGCATTTTGAAAACTTTGCTTTCAAGTCTTCCTGCCTCAATTTCTCAAATACCATATGCAAATGATTTTCATGTTCTCTAATTGACTTAGAATAAATTAGTATGTCATCAATAAATATCAATACAAATTTATCCAAGTACTCTCTAAAAATTCTATTCATCAAATCAACAAAATAGGAAGGAGCATTTGTCAAGCCAAATGGCATTACTAAAAATTCATAAAGTCCATATCTTGTGTTAAAGGCTGTATACTTAATGCTTTCCTCTTCTACTTTCATTTGATGAAAGCCTGAAGCTAAATCAAGCCTAGAAAATATTTTTGCACCACTCAATTGATCAAAGAGATCATCAATTCTTGGTAAAGGATATTTATTTTTAATTGTAACTTTATTTAATTCCATATAGTCAATACATAACCTAAGGGATCCATCTTGTTTCTTAACAAAGACTACTGGTGCTCCCCATGATGATCTACTGGGTCTAATAAAGCCTCTTTCTTCTAATTCAACCAATTGCCTTTTCAATTCTATCAACTCCTTAGGCCCCATTCTGGTTGGTCTTTTAACCACTGGGCTAGCTCCTGGAATTATTCTGATTGAAAACTCAACTGGTCTGTGGTTTGGAACTCCTCTCACTTCACCAAACACATCCATATATTGATTCACTATGGGGATTTCTTCTAATGCAGGCATGGGTTTTTCACTAGACAATGCAAAAAGGTTGGCTACATTTCTATTCTTGTCTGCCTCACAAAGAACAACTACCCTTTGTCCATCAAATTTTTTCAATGATATGGTGGATGTCTCCATATTTATGATAGCCTTATATTTACTCAACCAATCAACTCCTAGAATAACCCCTATGCCCGGATATTGCAACACATATAGGTCTGAGTTAAACACATATCCCCCTATATCTAACCCCAGTTGCATACACATCATACCCATAACACATGAGCTACCTATAGGGCTTCTAATAAACAGTGGCTTATCAACAATCATACAATTCAATTTTAATTGTTGTGCAATATCATGGGAAATCAATGAGTGTGTAGCCCCAGTATCATACACTACTGCAAAAGGTATTGAGTGAATAAACAAAGTACCTTCAACTTGGCCATGTTTCTCAACATTTGATCCCTTAGTTGCCTTGCCTTTTCCTTCCAAAGCCCTAATTTTCCTTGCTTAAAATCTGGACAATTCCTCTTTATGTGACCTTCCTTCCCACAATGGTGACATTTGAAGGATGCTGGCCTAACATTTGTGCACCTGTTCTTCATATGCCCCTCTTGGCCACAGTTATAACAAGTAATCTTCTTCTTAATTTCAGCAGCACTGACTTCTTCTGGTTTCTTGGTGGAAGCCGTGTCCACATTCTTCTTATCATAAGGATGAAATTTGCCCTTTCCTTTCTAGTTTTGGCAATTCTTGAATGCCCTGAAATTTTCTCTAGCCTTATCATGTTGTTCAATGCTCAAAGTCAAGTCCAAAACTTGATCAAAAGTCTAGTCCTTGTATGGTAGCATGGCTCTACTAAGGCTAGGGTTTAGCCCTTGAATATATCTGCCATTCTAAGCCTCCTCAGTGGTGATGAGTACTGCACCATTCTTTGCCAATGACTCAAACCTCTGAGTGAACTCAGTGACACTCATAGCCCCTTGCCTTAATTTGATGAATTCCTCTAGCAAAGACTCCTTAGCTGATGCAGGGACAAACCTACCTTCCAGCATTGCTTTTAATTGATCCCATGTCACCTCTCCTTCAGGTCTTCCGGCTATGATAACCTCCCACCAATCCAAAGCTGCTCCTCTCAATTGCCTGGATGTAATTTGCCTCTTCCTTTGGTCTTCAACTTGCATGTCTGCAAAGATTCTTTCCAAAATCCTGAGCCAATTTTGAACTCCCATAACTCCTTCTGTGCCATCAAAAGTTTTGCCTCCAAGGTTGGTAAAAGTCTTGAGTAGTTTGGAAAGCTCCTCATGTGGATTTTCCTTCCTATTGCCTACTCCATCTCTTATGGCTCTCATGAATTCTTGCACATTCACCATGGGTGGTTCACTTGTTCCTACATTCTGATGTCTGGGTCCTACCATAGCTCTATGGATATGACACTTAGGTTAGTCCATTTTGCCTAATACTCTATAGATTAATTTATTTCAATCTATCCCTATTCAGTTATAATATTAGTAGTACTAGTAGGTAGCCCATGCCGATGGCACGGGAGCATAGGTTAATGAGTGTTATCATTTGTAGTTGTGAATACGTGGTTGGAATATATTTGGTAGATGTAATATTTCAAGTTACGACTATGTTTCTTACCTTGTTGTTTTGAAAGATAAATTTCACAGTTGAAGGTGAAGAAATTAGCGATACATACACAGTGTACCATAAGATAAGAATAAATGAATATTGAATGGAATATTATGGAAAAAGTTAAATTGAGATGTACAGTTTTTCCAAATAATTTTATTCTGAACAATATTGAATAAATGCAAAACTGCATTTTTGTAGTAGTAGTTGACTGTTTTAACTACGTTTGCAGTATGCATTGTCATTATATTTGACAAATAGAATATTTTAAGAGGAGCATAATAATCCATCCAGAGCAATTGAGTAGTACTAACAAACCAAACCTTAGTTGTCAAATATCCACATATAATGTTCTAACTTAGTACCATCACAGTAAAACATATATTGTTGCAAGTAATGAACAGTAGCATAACATACCAAATTTTGTATCCAAAAGCTGTTCCTATATTATATTAAAATGGGGAAAATAACAGTAAAGACAAATACAGTACAAAGGTTCCCCAAATCAATAAAGTTAAATAATAGTCAGGCATGACATTTAGCAAGTAGAAAAATGACATAAATAAATAGCCTCCAAGAATAAAAGGAATACTTGATATAAAAAAATAGCAGAGAACACAACTCCTTAGTCTATTTCAGATGTGAGAGGGCCCTCAAGCATAAAAGATGATTACATTGCATATTGATAGTGTCCAGCTTCAAAGCCTAATCCATATTCCTGCATTTGAGCATGACAACCAAGCCATCCAAAAGAATCAGCACTCATAAAGAATTGCAATATATAATCATGTAGGAAGGGGTAAAAAAATAGTAAGATTCAAATGAACAATGTAGATAATTTAAGAAGAGTTAAATGAATGTAATAGTGGAAACCGTGGTAGTATCTAATATAATAACCACGATAGTGACAGAACATAAAGTGAGTAGGTTTCATCATTGTACTTTGTATATGATAATATTCAATACAACTGCAAAACTTAAATAAATATCTTCCTTGACAAATTTTGCATAAATATAGGAGGAAGGTATAATTTTGTTTAACAGTGTAAAATATACAGAATAAGAGTGAACTATTGTATTTATCTTAACTCCTTTGCATGATAAGAATGCTAAAATAAATCAAATTATTAGCACTGGTGTGGCTACCAAACTATGGGTAGTTAGTTAGTTAATTGTATTTCAGATTCCTAGTTATGAATAAGCATGTCATGTAGTGAATGATCCTTGCTAAAATGAGAAACATGTGCTATCATTTTTAAAATCCAAATTCAATGTGTTTTTCCTTGACAGAAAAAAGCATTGAACAAATGAAAAACATGTAAAAGTTTTGTAATAGTATGAATTAATGTTGGAAAATCACGGCAGCCATATTTCAGTAATCAACTACAAATCAAGAGCAGAAAGTACATAAGACTGTATAGCAAGGATATGGACTTTACATTAAGAGTAGCGTGTGGAGGCATAAGATAGAATAGGATTCAAAGAGTAAAAATAGAAGTTTTTTCAGAACAATCTCTAAAATTAAAACAATGTGCAGAAGAACTATCCAGGAAAGCTCTGGTAGATGGAAACAACATATCTAAAAATAGTTTGTTGGCTTTAACAAAAAAAGCCAATGTAAACAACATATCTAAAAGTGGTAGTATCCGGTGTCTAAACAACAGGAAGGGGAACTGACATCATAAAGTTTGGTGAATTCAAATGAAAATAAATGTATTATACAATGCTTCGTTTAAATGAGAAGTGCATACCACATTTAAAGATAATTTAAAAGTTTTTGTAGAGCATAGGACTCTAAAATAAGGTTAAAACTGAAAAATAAACCTTTGTTACAAATTTGATTTTCGTATAGTCGATGCTTAATTTGAACTGTTTGAAATTAAAAGAAGAGTAGAACAACCTATAAACAATAAAATTAAATATAAAACAGTACCGAATAGAAGTACATATAAACAAAATATTGGCTAAATATATTTTACATAAGCCACAAATCTATCCTGCAATGAGGATCTGAAAATAGTTCAATCTATGAATAAAGGTACAAATGTTGCCAGATTGGATACATTAAAAAGGGAATATCAAATACAAAAGGTATAGAGATTGCCAAATACTTAATAGGAAAAGGTGAAGCAATATCATAAGTATTCTTTCTATTCTTCCTACGCAATCAACATACTTATAGATTGCAGATGAGGTAGGAGTTGTATAGTTATAATAATCATGTTGAAAAATAGTTGTAGGCATTACCAATATCAAACAGAATTCTTCATTTGAATCCTCTCAGTCTTTTAATGCCACATACACCTCCAGATGTCCAACAATCGTTGATCAGTTTGAAAGCAGAATAGGGTTTCATCTTTGTTTATTTTATTTTTCTGTTTTGTACTCCCTGTTAGTTCAGAGCTTTCCACAAACACTTGGTCTGCCTACAATGTAAACAAATTTGTATTGCATAGGAAACAGAGGAAAAAACCGGAATACAACTGAAGCATGTATTTTTAATTTTTAGCTGAACTAAAAATAGCATAAAGTTTGTAAACAATATTTATAATCTACTTATCTAGTTTCAAATACTTTCAGATATACAATGATAGCAGAACAAAAATATATCAAGAGTTACATGATCAGTATTAGTCTATATCAACCTAAATCTCTACATGCTTATCATTTCGTGGTTTGAGTGAAGCTTTTTTCTTGGTTCCTTGATTGATATGGACTATGGCAATTCTCTACATGATCAATATTAATTACCCAATTTATCGACAAAATTTTGAATTAGCGCTAAAAAAGAAAATACAAACTGTAAACAACTATGGGCATCTAACTAACTTACAGCAGACTTAGAGTAAAAGAATTTCTTGTTGTGGCTATATCGATTTTTTTCTTTAAATATTTACAAATTAAATGAGTTGAAGATGGAGGATATGAGTATTGGTTCTTACATTTAATATCAACAATTTGGCATGTTCACAAAAAAATTTCTAGTAATAGTTTCCCTGTACACGATGTCTACGCTACTATCAAAGTACTAATAATCCTTAAACAAATAATTAGTAACTCTAATTAGTGTAAGTCTAGGCAAGTTGTATTATGACAAAACATTTCATGTCATATCCCAAAAAAAAAATCAACAGTAGTAGAAAAGCATAAGTACTGAAATGAAATAGTATTAGTTTGTATTATGAGTTGAAGAAAGAGATTATGAATATCACAAATTTCAAAAGCCAGAATACTCCATTACTTCATGCTATAAGGAGGTTCCAGATCTTCTAAAAAGAGGCAGGAACGAAATGTTAAATAAGAATGTACAAAAAATGATATAAAATCGCAGACTTTTACTCAAAAAAAGTTATGAAATTAGAAATCTGAAAATACCTGGGGAGCAAAAGCGGTCGAAAACGTATAGATTAGGGTAATAGATATGGATTTGAGGAGAATCAATCTGAGTTGGTTAAAGGAAGTGGGAGAACCAATTTAGGGTTTTGACATGAATTTGTGGTTGGAGAAAAGTGGATGAGAAGAGGTAACGTGAAGTGGAGATCAGAGTTGGAGGGGAAACAGATTAGATAGAAAGAATAATGTTAGTAGATAGATGAAAACTGAATGACGAAGAAAGAGTATGAGATTGAGAATGAAAACACGTACGTGATTTTTTTGAAAAGAAGATGGGTTAGTGGGGGCGATTTTGAAGGAGGATGTTAGGAGTAGAAACCAACGGACAGATTTGAATCTTTGATGGAGAACTTAACAGCGTTAGTACATAATAAAAAATGGGCTTACGTGGATGAAACATATCCATCTGATATCTTTGTCAACATTAAATCAAAACCGTCCTTTGTCTTTTCCGTTAAGTCCCAGCAATTTTATTATATAGATAAAAAATCGAAACCATAGTTATATAGGCCAAGCAGAAAGTTATTACCATAATGCTTCTATTTAAATAATTTAAAACATGCTTTAACAATGGTCTAAATTAACAGCAAGATGACGCTAAATACTTAAAATGCTCCATGACTAACTCATCACAACATCATACATTTACAATCAATCGGATGTCTTCTTCAAGGATCAAAACCTAGTATTCTAGTGCTGTTTAATTTTTGCTAATTTATACCAGCTTCTTGTGGAGCCTGTTAGGTGTCCATATAAAGCGCAAGTGATTCTAAACTCGTTTGCATTCATGTTGGGTTCAGGTCAATCATAACCTGCCTTAGCCAATGAATTTTTGACGCGCTACATGAAATGTGTGCTATAACAATGTGATGAATGCAAAACTACAGCAAAGAAGAGTAATAGAAGCATCTTCCTATCTCATTAAAACAGTTGGTGCCTCCTAGTGGCTCAACAATGGCTTGGCTTGGCCACCTTAATGGCTCTCCCATCTAGCTCCTATAACAATGAAAAATCAAATTAAGTTGCATTAAACAACACTACAATTTGAATGAGCCATTGTTGAAATCATGCACGTTAGACCATGCTAAAGCATTTGAAGCTTTTAAAATCAACAGTAGCTCATAACGTTTTAAAATGTTGCTCATAGCATATACCAACTAATACAAATATCATGAGTACTTCATCAGATATTAGGTATAAATTTAGAAGGCGAACCTTGCCATCCATGCCAGAGATGGTTGAACTTGCAGATTCATCTTCATTAAAGCTCACAAACCCAAACACCCTTGATCTCCCAGTTTCTCTATCAGTTATTACCCTAGCTAAAAATATTGATGCATTGTAAGAATGACAGAAGAATCTATTTTATTCAAACTGTATAGTCATTAAGTAGTAAAAACTGAGTACTACCTTTGCTGACAATACCAAAGCCGCTAAAAGCTTCCTTGAGCAAGTCATCATTGGTGTTGTATGAAAGACATGATAACAAAATCCTTCAATTTCAGATACTATTACACACTTGAGACTATTAAGGATAATAGAAGAATCATTACTCCAACAAAAAGTTTTGAGGGCATATAGCGAGCAGAATCAAGAAAATGTGATTGACCATGTGAAATGTTATATTTCAAACCATCATCTGGCTATATATCAAACCATAAGGGCCTTTAGCATTTACGTTTCAGACATATAGAAAGTTTCTGCCAGTTTTCAAAGGTTCGGGTCCCCAAATAAGACCAAGCCAATAGACGGATCCAAAATAATGGAAATATGAATGCAAACAATAGGAGAAACAACGAAATGGAACTTGATGAATCTATATCGACATACACTCTCATTCTAATAGAATAATTTAAAATTATGTTGATTACTAAAAATAAATTACCAAAAAATTACACTATTAAGCTAATATTGCAATGGCTCCTTTTGTTTATGCTACTTTAACAGAATGCAACAGTAATAAGACATACGCTCTCATTCTACAGAAAAGAAGAGAAAGTGATGAGGGATTTTACCTTATCTCATACAAAAGCAACAACAACAAAAATCTATAAGAAAACTACAGGTTGAGACTTGAGTATAGAAGTTGTGAACAGTAGTAGCTTTACCAATAAAGGGAAGCGAATGTAGCATCTGTTGTATATTTAAATAGAAAACAATTATTTGATTAGCAATATAACTTTTCATATATGTTATTTAATTTTTAGACATAAAGAAATAAAAATTGGTCCATGTCATTCAGCCTTTCTGGAAACACTATAGAAATTAGTTTATTGCGTGACTTTTTTTTAGAATGCACTGAGCAAATCAAAACATAGAAAGTATTAAAGACATGAAAATCTTAGAAGTTAGGAAAACTCACAACAACAAAAGTAAAAAAGGATAAGATAGTCCAAATTTATAGACATTTTTTATTGGCTCACGTCACTTGTACAGTAAGTACACTGTCATAATTTTTGATATATTTTGTGCTTATATTTCTTGGTTTGCATGAATGATATTTCTATATGCAGTAATCATAGTACACCACTTAACCTGCAGAAAACATCTATGACATTTTCTTTAACATGAATGCACACACCAAGCTTTAAGTGTATATTAGCTAAAATCAAGATTACAAAAAAAGGATTTCATCAATTTTTTGAGTGCTCAATCAAATGGTATTGACTACGGTGAGCACATGTAAAATTATGTTGATTACTAAAAATAAATTACCAAAAAATTACACTATTAAGCTAATATTACAATGGCTCCTTTTGTTTATGCTACTCTAACAGAATGCAACAGTAATAAGACATACGCTCTCATTCTACAGAAAAGAAGAGAAACTGATGAGGGATTTTACCTTATCCCATACAAAAGCAACAATAAAAAAATCTATAAGAAAACTACAGGTTGAGATGATTAGAAGAAGAAAAAAACATGCAAGACTTGAGTATAGAAGTTGTGAACAGTAGTAGCTTTACCAATAGAGGGAAGCGAATGTAGCATCTGTTGTATATTTAAATAGAAAACAATTATTTGATTAGCAATATAACTGTTCATATATGTTATTTAACTTTTGGACTTAAAGAAATAAAAATTGGTCCATGTCATTCAGCCATTTCTGGAAACACTATAGAAATTAGTTTATTGTGTGACTTTTTTTTAGAATGCACTGAGCAAATAAAAACATCTAAAAGTCCATTGAGTTGAACATAACGGATATAACCACTGAAATTATCAGTTTATATAAGAGGTACAATAGATACAGACAAATTAAAGTTAGTTTCGTGCCTAATCGATAATCGACTTAGCATATACTGCTCAAAATCCTAAGCGGTTCGTGCTTAATTGATAACTACCGCTGCATATAGTAACCAAAATCCTTAGCAATTCGTGCTTAATCGATAATCGTCATTGCAGACAGTAATCAAAATTGTAGACAGTTATTTAAATCATCGATAATTACCTGAGTGTGACTGGATGATGCTTGAGCTTGAGATGATGGTGGATCTGGAATCGCACTAAACTAACCTGGTCGTGGGAGAAGGCATTGGGGAAGATGATGGATTTTGAATTGGCTTGAATGTGGAATCAGATCTACGGCTTTAAACGGTGAGGGAGATATGAGAGTTGGGGCTTCTTAGGTTTTCTATTTTAGGGGAGAATGACGAAAAAAGAACTGGATGCGATATGAATAAGATGCAATGCTAAGGTTAATTCAGGTATTTCAAAAAGACACGGTTGAAATCATATGGTTGGAATTTACATTATTAGTAGTAGAGATAAGCACTAACAAAACAAAGCATCCAAAGCAGTCAACACATCCATACATCCAATGCAAACAAGTTCATACAAAAATTTTCTATGTTATTTAACAACATAGCTTTGATACCAAATGAAATGACCCACTTAATTTTATATATATATATATACAGTGGCCATTTAATCAAGAAAATATTACATTCCAATTTTCTTCTATCCAGGACCCTTTTTGCCAATATAAAAATATTGGTTTACTCATTTCATCTTAAACTTACATATGTGAAGATATATAAGTCACTTTCTACTTAAATCAGAGTACAGAAATTTGGAAGTAGAAATCTATTTGGGAATCATTTAAAAGAAATAATCCCTACATAGCAATAGTGTATCTAAAAACCAGATTTTCCTAGTATACTTAGATTATTGCATAACTATTGGTTTCATGTCTCAAGACTTATCATTTTGCATGAATTTCCATAATTTTATTACTGTATGAACTGGGCTTTTGCATGTGCATGTGTGTGAATGTTCCTGTGCATGTGTGTGTCTATGCACTTGCATGTGCCTAATTTCTTCCTCTTGTTAGCCAAAGTAGCTGAGTCTACCCTATATTTGGGTTGTAAAAACATAACTAAAAATTTAGTTTAAAAACTCTTTAGTGCTGGCTTAACCAGGCTTAATAAAATGGTTAGGTTAGCCATATTCATTTTGCACTGTTTCTTAACAAAATACATGTTATTTTGTTTTCTTTTCAAAGCAACTCCAACCCTCATTCTGCCAGGTTTTTGTTTCAACTTAAACATGGGTTTTCTATGTCAAACACTTGATTGTATATTCAATCCATAAATCTTTTAATCTCATATTTTCTACCATTATAGCCTAACAGTTCTTAAAGCTTAAAATTCCATTTCTTAGCAAAGCATTTTGCAAAACAAAACACATAAGTTCCAGCTGTTACACATATAGGCTCAACATTTACAAAATAATGGTTCTAACAATACAATAGTTTTCTAATCAAATTTAAACAAAACAACTTAACAAAATTCAACATAAACATCTATTTTAACTTCAGCAATCTTTAAATATAGCATCCAATTCCTTATGCAGTTAAACATCCAAAGCCTGATCAAATCATTCCTACTTTCCTGCAAAATCACCATGAACTGCCCCATATGAATATGAGACACCCAATAGTGCATAAAACAAACAAGGGTCAGACTAAAGTCTGGTATGAGTAATCTAACTGAAAACATGATTTATATGACACTTATTCATATTCAAATAATTTCAAAATGGATAAAGGAACTCAATACCACTCTTGTGCATGTTTCTGTGATACATGGGTATATACATTAGTGCTCAACTATTTGTATGTGATTCAATGGTTTAGTTCAGTGATAACAATCATAGGATCCATCCATAAAAACATCATAAACCAATCAACATATTCATCAATCTAATCATCAAGTCTTTCCTACCAGATTTCTGGCCATCAGGGATTTTACCCAAGCCCTCTCATGAACCTACTTCTATTGTTCACTATCAAGTATATTATGGTCTTTAGCTACTTTCTCTTGTTAAACCACACACTGCCTGGGACATATCTCTGTTAACCCAACACACTCAGTCCCCTGGGTATAAGCATACCATGTGTGAGCTTGCAATGTTCACCTTGCCAAGCCATATTTTGTAGCCCTAAGATCCAAAAGTCCTTAGTTAAATTACTAAGTGTTATTTCCCCCTTCCCTATTCCTATGCTAATCCCTTCTGCATATCATACTTTAATCAGAGAAATAATCATACATCCAGCCAACATATATTCATCCAGAGATTGGTAAGTCATGTTTCCATAAGCAATCATTTTATCATGTAAACAGAGGTGATTTCTAAGCATATTATTTTTATCTATGGGTTTCAATGGATCAAGTTACAAACATATGGTCATAGATAATTTTCTGGCTTTCTCCCTTTACCTCTGGTTCAATCAAACCTTGGTTGATTTAAGATCTGGCTAAACCACAAGTATATGCTTTGATTTGGAGAGTTCATAAAACATAGAAGCTTAGCACATGTATAACATTGCACCTCTACATTTATTTTTTTATTTTAATTGAGGTGAGCCATAAGCAACAACACAATGTTGCAACCCCACCTTTCTTTCATTTTCAGACCATATATCTACAACATAAGTCATGGGTTTCTAAATAAATAAATGCATAAAGAAAAACCTATAAAAGTCTACTTCATCTCAAAGTTAAACTACAACCCAGACAACCATATTCAAACATGAAATCCATGACTCTTGTATACTAGATAATGTCATTATAAAGGGTTTGATACTTAAGCAGATCATTGACAATCCAAAATTATCAAATCATAAAAGGAACATAGCTTGCAAAAGTGAAATATAAATTTAATTAGGCTGCCTCAATATTCAGGACTTATTGCCAAAGTTTCCAGTGAGGTTACCCACCTTAATCCTTCTTTTCCTAAGCTTTTGAATCCTTTTAGTCTTCTTCCTTCTTCTAGTTCTAATGGCTGGTGCTCCTTATATTTATTTTTTCTGGCTTATATTTCATTTTCCTTAAATGATGAAGAGCAAATTCTGTAAGGTCTCACTACACTAAGCCTCCTTATACAAAATCCCTGGCTGCTACTAGGGTTTAACAAAATTACCCAATGTCATTTTTACCCTATGCAAAACATGGTCTGCCTCTTATTTGATTCAATAAAATAAAAGGGTATGTGGTCCTTGTCTTTATTTTCAGGAATAAGCCTTATCCCTTTTACCCCGGTCATGTTATATGCATGACTTCTCATTTTCTAAATTAAAGGAATTACTGGAAATGGATAAAGTGTTTGCTTAAGGGTTCATGCCATTTCCATGCAATTTCTGTTTTCTTCTAGCAAGTGTTTGCTTGTGCACATGTATATGTATGCCTATTTTTGCCTAAGTCCTTATTTTCTTTCTTTAAATAATTTTTAGTTTATTTCTGCCTAGCTTTTATTTTCTTTGTGCCAGATTTATTAAAGACATAATCCTATTTTCATACATATGTATTTCTAAATTATTTTTTCTAATTTATAAATTGATTTCTGCCTATTTTATTATGCAGAAAACTGTGTGCATGTATGTGCACTATCTTGTGCACATGTACATGTTTTAAACCATGTATCTGCAAATCAGTTTCCTATTCCTATCTTTTTTTTCAATGCAATTTTAAACAAATATAAACTAAATTAAATCATGAAATTGCTCACAAAATCAGGGTTATCACAATACTATACATCGAAGAACTAAGGTGTCAAGATATCTGCCTCGATGACATCTACATCGTGTGACATTCCTAGATTGATAAACAACCAAGCAAATATATTATCCATCATCCATCCTCACATTCACTCACTCAGTGCATTGGATATATGATAATTGTATGACCCCCATCGCATAGTCGAGGACTGCTCAACATCCCAGTTTCTCGGTACTCGAATCCACGCCACTCAGCAGGCTAGGAACAAGACCGCCATTGTAACGATCCGTATTTTTAACTATTTTAAATTATAAATTTAATATAATTATTAAACAAAATTAGTTAGAAATAAAAATTTAACGAATTATTATTGTAATTTATTGGATAATTAAATTGTTTAAATTTAATATTGGGAATTAATTTAATAATTGAATCCTGAATTTAATATGAATGAAAATGATTTCAAAAGTTGATTTAAATTTTATTTAAATTATAATGATGATAAACTTTTAAAATTGAATTTAAAGTGATTAAATTGGTTTTGGAAATTTTTCGTTTTAATTAACGTATAAAAATAGTCTTTTTGGGAACAGTCTCGGATTTCGACGAAACCAGTTTCATTAGATCCGTAATAGTAAGTTATTATAGGATTTCAAGTTTCGTAGCGATCAGACTTATCGTTTGGTCGTGCGAGCTTGAAACGCATAGAATTTAATTAATGGAATTTAAGTTAAAATAATTTGGTTTGAAAAGCTATCTTCTGAATATGATGGAATTGGCTCTCGATACATATTCCATTGTGTTCAGAATATGAGTATAACATATAGAATGCCAGGCGGCATGCTCCGTTTGGAGTTCGAAATTTTCGCGGATGAATAGTGCCGTGGAAATTTTCTATAAATAACCCTTTCATTCATTAACCATAGCCCTAAACTTCAGCCGCTCCTTTTAATTTTAATGGCCGAAAATCATCAATCTTCTCCCTTGATATCTTCCAATTCACTCAATGAAATCGAATGCCACGGACTCGTTGGAGAACCTCTTTTAGAACAGATAATGTTGTTGAAAGCGATGTTTCAACTGTGGCTTGGCGAGAAGAAAATGTTGTTTTGAAGCTGTCGATACGCTTAGCCAATAATTTTTGATTTCTTGATAAGATATTAACAAACGCTTGTTCATTTAGTGGTTTTGTGAAAATATCTGCTATTTGATTCTCAGTATTTACGTATTCTAATGTAATAATTCTTTTTTTACATTGTCGCGTAAAAAGTGATGTCGTATATCTATGTGTTTAGTACATGAGTGATTTACAGTGTTTTTCAATAAATTTATTGCACTTGTATTATCGCAATATATTGGTGATTTATCGATAACTTTTCTGAAATCCTTAAGCGTTTGTTGCATGTATATCACCTGTGCACATGCTAAGGCCGCTGAAATATATTCGGCTTCACAAGTGGATAAAGAGACACAGTTTTGCTTTTTGCTAAACCATAAAACCAATGATTGTCCGATAAAATGACACGTTCCGCTAGTACTCTTACGATCTGTTTTACATCCACCGAAATCCGCGTTGCTATATGAAACAAGTTCGAACGATGGTCCCTTAGGGTAAAACAAACCGTAATTTCTAGTACTAGATAAATATCGTAAGATACGTTTAACGGCTCTTTGGTGAGACTTTTTTGGTTTTGCTTGAAATCAGGCACAAAGACATACACTCATCATAATGTCAGATCGACTAGCCGCCAAATATAGTAAGGAGCCAATCATACTACGCTATAATTTTTCATCAAAATCTATTCCATTATCATCCTTTTCTAAGTGAACACTAGTACCCATTGGTGTTGGTTTGCTAGAAGTTTTATCCATTCCAAAATGACGTAATAAATCGTTACAATATTTTTCTTGATGAATAAAAATACCATTTTCAAGTTGTTTTATTTGTAAACCTAGAAAGTAATTTAATTCACCCATGTGAGACATTTCAAATTCACTTTTCATAATATTTGAAAATTGAGTACAAAGATTTTCGTTAGTTGAACCAAAAATAATATCGTCTACGTAAATTTGTATAACTAAGATGTCATTATTTTCTCGTTTAATAAATAAAGTCGTATCTATTTTACCTATTTGAAAACCAGATGTAATTAAATGATTCTTAAGACGTTCGTACCAGGCACGGGGGGCTTGCTTTAAACCATATAGGGCTTTGTGCAATTTAAAAACATGATCGGGATATTTTTCGTGAACAAATAATGGAGGTTGTTCAACATATACGTTTTCTTTAATAAAACCATTTAAAAAAGCACTTTTGACGTCCATTTGAAATAAATTAAAATTATGACGACTTGCAAAAGCAAGTAATGTACGTATGGCTTCGAGTCTTGCTACTGGAGCAAAAGTTTTGTCATAGTCGATACCTTCTTCTTGATTATAACCCTGAGCGACTAAACGTGCTTTATTCCTAACTTTATTTCTATTTTCATCTGCTTTGTTTTTAAATACCCATTTTGTTCCAATAACTGATTGATTTTCTGGTCTTGGTACTAATTCCCAAACATTATTACATTCAAATTGATTTAATTCTTCTTGCATGGCTATTATCCAAAAATCATCGTTAGAAGCTTCTTTATAATTCTTTGGTTCAAAATTTGACACAAATGCAATATCACTTATTTGGTTAAGTTGATTTCTAGTTACTCTGGAATTAAGATACCTAATGATATTATCTTTTGGATGATCTTTTAGAATTCTAGGGGGTGACACTAGAGTATTATTTTGTGCATTTGTCTCATTATTAGATGAGTTTGTTGTACTTGTTATAGGAATAATTTCTTCATCGTCATTAGTATGATTGTTAAGGAAATTTTCATCAAATGAAACATGTAAACTTTCTTCAATTATGTTAGTACGTTTATTAAAAATTCTATATGCCCTACTACGATTCGAATATCCAACAAAGATTCCTTCATCGGCCTTCGGGTCGAATTTTCCTAAATTATCTTTTGTATTTAATATAAAACATTTTGATCCGAAAGTTTTAAAGTATGATACTTTAGGTTTTCTTCCAAAAAGCATTTCGAAGCAAGTATGTTTAGTCATAGGTCGTATGGTTACTCGATTCAAAACATAACAAGCCGTAGCAATAGCTTCAGCCCAAAAATGTTTTGGTAAACCACTACTATTTAATAGTGTTCGTGCACATTCTTGTAACGTACGATTTTTTATTTCTGCTACACCATTTTGTTGTGGTGTGCGGGGAAAAGAGAAATTATGACTTATGCCCTTTTTATTACAAAAATTAGTAAAAAGATCATTTTCAAATTCTCCACCGTGATCACTTCGAATATTCTTAATTTTCAAATCCATTTGAGTTTTAATTTTTTTAGCAAAAATTTTAAACATACCAAAAGTGTCACTTTTATGTTCTAAAAATAAGGTCCATGTATATCTTGAAAAATCATCAACTATTACGAAAACATATTTGTTGTGATTTATAGATCGAACTTGAGTTGGACCAAATAAATCTAAATGTAATAATTCTAACGGTTGTTTTGTAGAAATATTATTTTTAGATTTAAAAGAGCTTTTCTTTCGTTTACCGATTTGACAAGCGTAAATTTTCTACTTTATAATTTATTTTAGGTAAACCTATAACTAGCTCATATTTTGCTAATTTATTAATATATTTAAAATTAATATGACAAAATCGTTTATGCCACAACCATGGATCGTCATGTTTGGCGGTTAAGCAAAAGTTTGAATTTCAATTTATATTCATATTTAAGACATAAATATTTTTGTTTCTAAAACCCTCAAAGATAAGTTGTTTGTTATTGTCGAAAATATTACATCTATCTTTTTCGAAATTAATTTGAAAACCTTTATCGCATAATTGACTAATGCTAAGTAGGTTGTGTTTTAAATTTTCTACCAACAAAACATTTGTAATAATAGGAGAGTTAGAAATACCAGAGTTGATTACTTCTCCGATGCCAACGACGTATCCTTTTGAGTTATCTCCAAAAGTTACCATTCCACCATCGATATATGTTATATTTGATAGCATTTTTGCATTTTCGCTCATATGCTTGGAGCATCCACTATCAAGTATCCATTTCTCCTTATTTTTTTATTTTGGGTACCTACAAGATAAAAATGATTTAATTGGTACCCATATACTTTGTTAGGGTCCTAGATGTTAGGAGGAGCAGGTAGCCACACCCAAGAAGGTTTGGTACCTTTATGAACATAATTTTTATTATAGACTACATTATCTAGAAAATTATTAATATGTTTTTGTCTAATCAAATTATTATTTGTCTTAGGAATCCAAATTTTTATGTTTTTGGTATTCGTATTAGACTTAGGTGATCTTTTAGCCTTTTGACAAATAAAACTATGCTTCTTAATATTATTCCCTTTTTGTTTAGGAATATTTCTAAATCATATTCCATTTCTATTACCTGAAGGTTTTGAAGTTTTGATAAGATTTTCCAAATCTTGTTTTCCTTTATTAAATTTTGAAACATCATTTGTAATTTTATCTAATTTTTCTTTTAATTCAAAATTTTCAATTTTCAATTTTTCTATATTACTTTTCAAGTTGATATTTTCTTTTAACAATTTATCCTTTTCTAGTTTAACTTTTCCAAAGTCAATCGATATAGTCTCATATTCAACTAAACTACTTTTATTTTTTTCATGAGATAATTCTAGTTCCTCCTCTAAAATAATTTTTTCATCTTTTAACATTCCTATTTCAAGTTCTAATCGATTTATTTTGGCTATGTGTTCTTTATTCAATTTTTTAATTTGTCTAAATTTATCATCTAATTCCATGCTAAACTCTAATAATTCATCATAGCTAAGTTCGGGACATACCTCATCAGTTTATGCCATAAAACATACATTATCTTATTCTCCGTCACTATCGCTATCACTATCTGATGATGATGAAGAATCCGAGTCATCCCATGTTACTTTGAAAGCTTTCTTCTTTTTGAATTTTTCAAATCTGTTCTTCTTTTTGTCATTGTTGAGCTTGGGACAATCTTTCTTCATATGTCCAAATTGATCACATTCATAGCATTTGATTAACGTTTGATTTGTTGAGCTTGATTTTCTTCCTTTCTGAAATCTGGTCATTTTCCTAAACTTCTTGATTTTGTTGTAGTTTTTGCCGATAAATACGATTTCTTCTTCGTCTAAGTCGAAGTCTTCATTTGTTGCTGGAAATGCTATGTTTTTCTTCTTCGAATTTTGTTCTTTTCTTGCCTGCAGATTAGCTTCATAGGAAATTAAATTTCCTATTAATTCTTCAACTAAGAGTGTTGAGAGGTCATTAGCTTCTTCGATAGCTTATACTTTTCTTTCCCACTCTGGAGTTAAAGAATTGAGTATTCTAGATACTAAATCAAAATTTGTGAATTTAACTCCTAGTGCCATTAAATCGTGTTGAATAGTTTGGAATCTAGAGTACATGTCCACTATTGATTCATTTTGTTTCATTTTGAATGATGAGAATTGATTTTGTAAAATTGAAATTTTAGTTTGCTTAACTTTGTTCGTGCCTTCGTGTGTAACTTGTAAGGTACGCCAAATATCATATGCATTATTACATAACATGACACGTGAGAATTCATTCTTATCTAATGAACAAAATAAAACATTCATAGCTTTGGCATTATTAGAAGCTGCGGTTTTTTGTGCATCATTCCATGTGTTCATAGCAGTGTTAAGTGCTTCATATTTATTTTGAGTGGCTGACCAAATTTCTAATCCATTAGCTTCCATAAAAATTCTCATACGTGTTGACCAATATGTATAATTAGAACCATTAAAAAGTAGGGGACGTGCTGTGGATTGGCCTTCTTGAAGAATACTTGCCATATTAAAGTGATTCAAATACGTGTTACTGTACTTTGATCAAACCTTGCTCTGATACCAATTGAAAGTCTACGGGGTGGATCGTGTAGTGTATATGCAAGTATATGTGACAAAATATATAATGCAACTAAAATAATATTAATCTAAGTAAATATAGAATAAGCACACCAGAATTTTATACTGGTTCGAACCTCCCGTCCTACGTCCAGTGCCGAAGCTCCCCTTCGGAATTTGACTATCAATAACCCTCGCTTCGCCCGGAGGAATAGGCTTGGTTACAATGAGTTGTTCTTGTCAAATGTGTGTTCTAATATAACACGGATGTTGACTAATTAGTACAATTGCTTCCAATATATTTCTAAGGAATATTGTCTATGAAGAACTGAGTATGTGGAAGAGTGAATACAAGTAAAGATTGCTAGAGTGCAGAGATCAAGAATAGAGTATAGAATTAGAAAGCGTAAGTCAGTGAAGTGTGTTCTGTTCTCTTGATTCTTGATGCTATATATAGTTGTAGATAGGTATCTTGAGTAGTTACATCTATTGATGAATCCTCTAAGGTTGCTTCTGTTGATAATAAAGAGTTGCGACAAAGAGAAGCGGAGATGTCCATTCACATGTGGTAGTTGCAGTTTATTTATGAAGTTCGAGTTTGAATTCAGACATCTGGTATTTGTTTCAAACTTCTGATACTATATATATTTTTGAATATAGTAGAGGATCGGACGTCTGAGTGCTATTACCAGACGTCTGGTTTAGCCTGTTTGTTGTTCCAGAGAACTATTTCAGACGTCTGGCTTGTGCACCCAGACGTTTGATATGGTGCATGTCATTTTTTTTGCATCATATCTTTTACTTCCTTGTACCTATTGACTTGTAGTCTCTTGTAGTGTCCTTTGAGCGTGGTTCTTGTCTTTCTAGTGATGTTGTTCTAGCAAGTACCTGTATATAAATATATATGTATATTCGATTTCCATTGTATAGTTGTTGTCATCGAAACCATAGATTGGATTTCCTAACAGATAATTTTTAAGTGAAATTGATTCTAAAGTGAATATGATATTTTGATATCAAGTATGAATCGTTTTCGAAATGTAAAAGAACCAACCGGTGTGTAAAATAATGTTTGGTTGTTAAAGGACCAGGGCAGACTATTGGCATACTCTTTGTCAATGTTGAAACCACTTTAACAACTATATACGCGGAGGAGACTCCAGAATGAAGTGGTTGGATTGTGTGTATGTTGCTGGATTTGAAGAAAGAAAACGACGATGGATAGCCCCAACACTTGTGTCAATTTGAAATGACTAAAACGTGACGGCTTGACAGGGCCAATGTGGGTAGCTACATCTAGCGTACATCTATTCTTTGATTTTTCTTTTGGACTCAGTCCATACTATTACCATTGTATTTGGTTTTGATTGGTGCACCTTGATTTGGGATGACCTCCCTTTGACTCGATATGGGATGGATGAACATGGAGGGCGGTCGTGGCTACGATGCGTCACCACCGGCCCTGCGACCCAAACTGGTAGTATCCTACCTTAGGCATTGCCTTACATGCCTTGTCATACTTTTATCCTTATACGAGACCACTTTGAGTTTGGTTTAGTGTTGTCGTATCACGACGCATCCCTATCCCTCGACGTACTACTGGGGTGTTATATGCAAACTGTACACCAATGCTTAAAAACGCGTTAAGTGGGATTAATGTAAAGCCTTAACGCTAGGAAAAATATTTATTTTATTGATTAGACATTACATATATAGAGTATTATACTATATATAAATATTTTTACGAACCCTTAAGAGATGGAAAATCTCGTAACATCTCTTGAGTTATTGCACGCACGTTATACACTGGATAGGAGATGTAAAACCCCGTAAACATCTCCGATGCTATTACACTCAGGTTATACGTGATACTGATTTGATTACATAAGAATATTTTAGTTCTCACTCGAGTGTATCGTTTTACATTATGCTCGGGTCAGCCCTGAGTTTTCAGTTCATTGAAGATCATTTATTCTTGAGGACGAAGACGAAGATTTGGTATATTATTACTAGTATTATTTCCTTGCATCATGTTGTTCTACTGCATTATTCTATTATTATGTTGTATATATAACTCTGATAGATGTTGTAAATTTGAATCAAATGTATAGTATAAACAACTTTATGAACTGTTTATTTGATTATTATATTTTGTCATTCCGCTGCGAGATTCTGTGTTTTTCTCCTTCTTTTCTTATTCTTCTTAAAAAACCCCATTGATAATCTGTGTTTCAGATTGTTTTGAGTTGGACATGTGTGGTTTATTGTCGACTTAAAACTTGCAAAATGTGGGTCGTCATAGTTAGTATCAAAGCTTTGGTTTAGTGATGGGGATTGACTCAGTAGAGATAGGGTAGTAATACCCTAGAATGAGTTTGTTTGAGTGTGTGTGTGTGTGTGTCTATATATATATATATGAAAGCGTGTACTTGTTAGTGTTATAAAATGTTTTATATTGTGTTTGCTTATCTGTTGAGTTGTTTGTGAATTCTGGTCGGTACATGAGGCGCCATGTTATCGATAGGTGTTTCTAAACACTTAAACGAGGCAAGTCGATATAATATTGTTTTAAAATAGGGTAAATGAAATAATTTTACCTAAATTATATTTTTTATATAAAATGATAACTTTCATAAAACCTGTATGATTATTAATGAATGTTTGTTGTTAGGAGATGGTAATATTTAGTTATCATCGAGTATTGGTTGAATTAAACTAAATACGAATACTTTGTGAACTCTTCTTCAAGAAGCGTTCGATAATTAGATTGAATTGAAATCTAGTTACAATAAGAATTGTTTGCAATAATAAAGATGTAAATTAATGTAATGATTTCATAATAAGGTAACGAAATTGTATAAGTTTATTTAAAATATGGTTTATAAATAGAAAGGATTTAAAAGCTGAGAATTTTAGAATTTAAAATCCCGTTGATTTTCAAAAATTGTTTCAAAGTTTTAAGAAATAATAATAATACTATTTTGGAAGTGATTTTGACTAGAATTATATTTTGAAAAGATTTTGAAAGAAATAAAAGCATTGAACTCGCTTTAGTCGCTGGGAAATAATTCAGGGGATGACTGCAGCATCGCCAGTATTCATTTTCGAGTGAGAATTGCTACCAAAAGAAATTTATTTCCGGTTAAAAAAAGTTTTGATTGTGAAAAAATTTCCAAGTATGATTTGATAAATATATGAAAATAGTTTTTGAACTTATAAATTTAATAGTATAGATAAGAAATAAGTTTATAACTTATGAATTTGAATAGGATAGTAAAACCAAATTTTAAAATGGTTGAACATTTTGGTTAAGCAAACAAGAGAAAGTTTGAATTTGAGATATGAAATAAAAGAATTAACTTAGGTAAAGTTAAATAAATTTAGTTAATGAAACGAAGTTTACCTTAAGAAGTAAAATTGGTAATGGAACTAAGAAATGAAAATGACTTAAGTAATAAATTGTAATTCAACTTGAGTTGTAAAAAGAGAATTGAATATGTTTTAGAATGTTGTTTATAGAAACAAATATGAACTTAAGTGTAAAGTGAAATAAACATAAGAAGTGTTGTATAAATGTTTATAAACTTAAGTAAATTATTTTATGGAATGGGTGTTAAGGGTTGTTAGTAGTAAAGGAAGATATACTAAATAAATTGAATATGAAATGAATAGGTTATGAAACCAAATTTGAAAATATTAACTTAACTAATTTGAGTTTATGGATGTTTATAAACTTAAGTAATGAGTTACGAAACTAAAGTCTAATCTTAGTTTTAGTTAAAAGAATGAATTTAAACTGAGAATTTGATAACTTAAATCCCGGTGTTTTGAAATTGTTTTCTAAGATTTTGAAAATAACATTAACATTATTTAAATTATTTACGAATAGAAGTTGTTTTCAAAAGGGATTTTAAAATGGAAGTAAGTCCTGTACTCCTCTCTTTTGTCGCTGGAAAATAATTTCGGTGTTGATAGCCGCATCATCGACATTCATTTTCGAGTCTCAAAGTGGGGGAGGCCACTTAGTAGCTTTGCCAAGAATTTGGTTCGATAAACAGATTTCGATTTAAAATTTCAAAATATGATTTGATATATATAAAAAAATACGAGTATATATATTATTTCAAAAATGATTTGGAAAGGAACCCGATGTTTAGTTCTTACATTCTATGTAAATTAATAATTTTCATTTATTGAAATAAAATGAATGAATAAAATGATTTTGTAAAATGGTCCAAGAATGATTTGATATGAAATATGTTAAACATAAATGGGAAATAATTGAAATTTGAATGTAAAAGAAATAAATGTGAATAAATTGGAAATAAACCAATTGGATGCTAATAAGAAATGTAAGTGTACAAATTTATTTGTTGACACTGGATAATGTAAATTGATGTGGTTATGAATTTATAAGATGAATATTAATTGTTGAATGGTTTCTTTTGTTACAAATCATTGTTATTACTGCTTTGGATTACACATGATTGTTATGTTGTGTATTAATGCTTATGCTTATGGTTTGGAGTAAGAATTCATGTTATATAGTTCTGCTAAACTCATACATGTTTCTATACCTCTTTATAAATGACTAATATTCTAAATTGAGTTGAGATAGGTATATACGAAGACCGTTTGGACGTATATGCGACTCGACACGCTTTTGATCGCTTTATTATGAGCGAACTCGCTCGTATTAATAATAATAAGGTACATTTCTCGGATTACATACTACACTTTTATGTTTTTTCCTACGGGATGCCTCATCACTGAGATGAGATGTATATTTGATATATATATATATATGTGTGTGTGTGTGTGTTATAAATTTTTACAATCGAGCCGTGCAAAGGAGACGCTGCCGAAACTTTCCGTAAATTCGGGTGTTAGAAATTTTTTGAGACTTTATGTTAGAACCCGCATATTTTGCGATTGTATATTTAAATGTTGAAATTTAAATATGACATCGTTAGTCGAATTAGAGTCCAAAATTCTACCTTTTGTAAACAGTTGAATTAGGACTCGAGACCCCTTCCATTGAGTCCAAAATGGTGTTTGCAACCTTTTTGAGTATAAACATCGATATGTTTGGAGTTGAGTAGAATTTTGCTATTTTTCTATTTTGGGCTTTGGGTTTAGGTTTTAGCCCACTAACCCAACATAATACCCTAACTCCTCCTCCAACTCCTCTTCATTCATTTTCATTTCCTAACACTTTCAAGCCAAAAGAAAAATGGGGGAAAGAAAGGGAAATTAGAATTCCTAAGCCTTGGATTACTAGGAAATTCAAATTCAAGCTCTAGAAATCAAAGAGAAGCTTAGGTAAGCATCCTCTTCATCTTCTCCATCTCAATCTCTCTTCAATTTTCAGAAATTCTTAAACCCTAACTTAGGAAATATTTGCTTATGAGCTTAGATTGGAGCTTCTTGAGTTGAAATTGAAGAGGAATTGGTCTTGCTTTGTTTTAAAGCTTCTCATTCGTTGTTTTTGGGTTTAAAGTTGAGTTTTTGAACTCATATCTATGTCTATATCTTTGATAGTTGTTAGGTATGAATTCCTAACACCTATTTCATGTTCATTTGCTTTTGAATTGAATTGGATTGGTGAATTTACCCATTTTTGGTATTTTGAAGTCAAAATCTATGAAAATCCTTATATGGATGTTTGGACATGTTATTGGAGTGTATTGATGTGTTTAGAGGGTTGGGTTGTCGCTTGACATCGATCTCTAGCCATCGTCGCTCATTCGTTGTTTCGAATTTGGTTTGACCATCAATGGCCTTGGCAAAAATTGCCTTGAGCTTCAGCTCAGACGTCTGGTAATAGGCTCAGACGTATGAGGCTACGGGAATAAAATTCCAGTCTTTCAGCTCAGACGTTTGATCTTACTTCCCAGACGTTTGGGCAATCTGGAAGAAAATTCCAGAGCTTCAGCTCAGACGTCTGGAGCTGCTTATTTCAGCCAAATTTCCTATTTTGTGTGGATTTCCATTTTAATCGATTTTTGGTTGATCCGATTAGATGTTATCACTTATTATCAACTTTGATGACTTCTTTTTCTGGATTTTTAGGAATATCCATTTGATGGATTTGATGTCGATTTTTATGGTTTTGATTCACGTCGTTGAATGTGAATTTTTGGTGATTGATTGTTTCTACAATCATTTCTGTGATTTGTCACTTTAAAATACAAAGGTTTCTATACTAGTAGTAAATACTCAAACTCTTTCACAAAAATGATTTCAACATTCACTTTTAAATACAAAGCTCATTTTTAAAACCGTTTTCTAATCTATTAGTATATACAAACCTTTACCTCATTCGTACGAGAAATCCAATTAAACGACTTAGAAAAACAAGGGGTATGAAACGCTTGCGTTTACTTTGTCGGTTAATTCTTAGACTTGTTCGATTGAAATCTCGTGAAATTTTTTGAGTGGAAATCTACAATTTGTTTGTAAATATTTAAGTTAAGCTAGTGGTTATGAGACATGAAGCTAAACTCATTTATTTACTAGCTTAGTGTAATCTACACTTTTTATTGATCAATGGTGATAATTTTATGGTTTAGACTAGCAATATGCGATGTCTCTTTATCCACGTGGGGTGCTGTACCTCGTTTTATGGAGCTTCGTCTCATTTTTATGAACTAATGACCCATGGTCTTTTGACCGTTTGTGGAGCTGCGGCTCAAATTGGTGGGGTAGCGACCCATGGCCTTCCGGCCGTTTGTGGAGCCTCGGCTCAAACTTGATGGTTAGCGACCATGGAATAGCATTCCGTTTGTGATACACGTATTGGTGAGTTTTCATGCTCCCGTTAGTGATAGGCCTCCCCCTTTGTGTTTTCTTTTCTGGATTTCTGATTTCTAGAATTTATGTTTCACCAATTTTTTGTGATTGGCATTAGTATGTTTTTTTTCTATATTTGGGGTTTGGTGAATAAGTTAAAGAATGTGATATTCTTTTTGGGTGTTTGACGAGATTTGAGATATTGTATGATTTTCGTTGTTCTCAAATATATACTTGTCACAGTATAACCTTATTATTATCATACATTTCTGTTATATCTCTTATCCTATCTCATTTTATGTGATATTTATAGATAGACTGATCCGTTTATTATTTTTCTTCTTAAATAATACTCGGGTCAGACCGAGGTGTTTCAGGTGCTTCCACTTGATTCCTTAGCAGGGACTAGCTTCTGACCTTTGGCTAACTACATAGCTTAGTAGTTTTTGTTTTTATACATTCGAGATAGAGACTCCTTGATGTATACATATTCTTTTGTCTAGCACTTGTATCTATTCTTTTGTGATGTAGTGGATCTTGTATGACCACTATTTTGATGTACACTTTTATGTGTTATATTCATATCTGTTTTCGCCTTTGTGATATGAATATCTGTGACTGATTTGTGTTATGCTTATTTCTATATTTGTTTTTGATGCCCACATAGCCACTGTGTAGTAGCTTTGAGTTTGTTTTTGATATGTCGGATTTCCTCTTGAAATGAAAGGCAAGTCATAATATCTGACATATCGGTACTCGCATAAAGCAATTACACAGATGGACGCTCCTCAACAGCCTTATTCTTCATGCTAGTCGACGACATTACCTCGTAATGTCCTTGGCTAGTGTGAGTATAGGTGGGGCGTCACACTTTAAAATTTTATAACTTATTTTTCAAATAAGTCAATATCAGAGTGGCATAATAAAAGCGTAGTAAAGGTTTTGTAAATAAGATTTTAAAGTTTTGTAAGTTGATTATTTTGAGTAAATTATTTCATATGTTAGATTCCTTACTTAACCCCTTTTCGAGGACGAAAAGTTTTGAGTGGGGAAGATTGTAACGACTCATATTTTTAACTATTTTAAATTATTAAATTTAATATAATTATTGAACAAAAATGGTTAGAAATAAAAATTTAATGATTTATTAATGTAATTTATTGGACAATTAAATTGTTTAAGTTTAATATTATCAATTATTTAAATAATTGAATCCTGAATTTAATATGAATGAAAATGATTTCAAATGTTGATTTAAATTTTATTTAAACTAGAATGATGATAGTAAACTTTTAAAATTGACTTTAAAGTGATTAAATTGATTTTTGAAATTTCTCGTTTTAATTAACATGTAAAAATAGTCTTTTTGGACACTGTCTCAGATTCCCACGAAACTAGTTTCATTGGATCTGTAATAGTAAGTTATTATAGGATTTTAAGTTTCATAGCGATCAGACTTATCGTCTGGTCATGCGAGCTTGAAACGTGTAGAATTTAATTAAAGGAATTTAAGTTGAAATAATTTGATTTGAAATGCTATCTTCTAAATATGATAGAATTGGTCAAGATACATATTCCATTGTGTTCAAAATTGGGGTATAACATGTAGAACCCCAGGTGGCAAGCTCCGTTTGGAGTTCGAAATTTTCGTAGATGAATAGTGCCGCGGAAATTTTCTATAAATATCCTATTCATTCATTAACCCTAGCCCTAAACTTCAGCCGCTCCTTTTAACTTTAATGGCCGAAAATCATTAATCTTCTCCCCTTGATATCTTCCAATCCACTCAACGAAATCGAATGCCACCAAAAGCAAAAATGGAGAGCTCGACGAGTTCAACATGTTGTACTGTTGGATCGAGGGGTATTGACCTGAGTTCGCCAGAATCGAAGCATTAAGTGCGGTGGGTTTTTCTTGAATTTCGTGAAGATGGCATAGGCGGCATGGCTGCTGGCGGCTCTCGAGCAGGCATTTGCGGTGGTGGGTCTGGATGGAGGTCCAATGGCCCCATGGTGGTGCGCGCATTGAAGGTTCGGTCGTGTTGTTGGGTTCAAGCGCGGGTTGCGCAACGCGCGCTAGGTGAGGATCTTGGTGTAGCGTCGTGGTCTGGTTGCAGGCGACCATTGGTTTTTTCTATTTAAAAGAAACGAAAATGTCATGCACGTGCACGTGACTGGAGGCATACGAGAGAGAGGAAGGGTGAGGTATGGTTTAAGTTAATAATTATATTAATTAAGTTTAGTTAATTTAATTCTAATTAAAATCATTATGTTAATTATTGAATATCATTTTCATACGAGGTCCGTTTCGAACGCGACAAGTTCCATTGGGTTCGTATCGACGAAAGCTACGACATGGAGTTGGATTGGAATTTATTTAAATCTAAAAAAAATTCAATTCAAATAAAGGTGAGCGATTAAACCCACTCACGAAATACTAAATTGTTCTGATGTTAGTTAAATTTAAATCATGAAGTGATTTATTTTTATTGACTGTTGTTTGGTAATTTAACTGGCATTTAAATTGACATATGAATTGAATTGATAGGAATTTAAATCGATAGTTAAATTTGAAATTGAAATTAAATTGCTAGTTAAACACCCGATTTTGATAACTAGTTAATTGTTGTGATTTATTGACTGATTTGGATGTTGATTGAAATTGAATGCTATTGGTTGATATATTGGATGATTGGATATTTAATTATTTCATATATCCCTGTTATCTCCCTATATATTATTGACAGTATATAAAAATGTAAATTGGATTATTTTGAATAAATTAAGAAATAGGTTGAAACGTTATATACCTATGACACTAAGATTTGGATTGAAATGATATATATCCATCCTTGCAACTAAAAATTGAAATAACTATTCACTTGGCCATAGGATAGAAAATTATATACGGACACCGGATTAGTTAAATTAAATGGTTTTAAAATTCTTGGTTTTGAAATTATTATAATGATATCGTTTTAAAGGAATAAAACAATTGATTTATGGGAATTGAATTATTTTCGAACTCAAGCTCGAAATGTTGAAATTGAAATTTGTTAACAGGAATTGTTTAAAGAATCGAATTTGAAAATTTGAAGTTATAATTGAGAAATCATTTGAATCATGGAAATTGATTTGCTTTAAAAGATTTGAACTTTTATTTGAACTTTGAAATATATCCAAGTAAAAATAATTTAAATGGATATATCAAATTTAAGCTCGGAATTGAATTATTTTAAAAGATTTGAACTTTAAATTGAATATTGAATATTGAATTTTAAATTGATTTAAGTCATTTAAATCGGTATTTTGAAATCGAACTCAATATATATATAAATTGAAATGGTTTAAATATAAGAATTGAATTGAATCGTTAAATTGAATTTGAAGTTAAAATGAACGTTTCGAAATTGAAGTTAATTCGAATTGAAATCTGAATTGAAGTTGATTTGAATTTAAATCGAAATTGAGTCGATTGAATTGAAAGATTTAAAATTGAATTTGTTTGGTTTGAAATTTGGACCTGAGTCCAGATTTATGGGAAACGGTAAGAAATAGTTTTAAATTTGAAACTATTTTCACTATAAACTATTTTTACTATAAACCGTTTTAAAATTTATCTTTTTAATTTTCAAATTATTTAAATTTTCAAATCATTTAATATATAATCTATTTTAATATCTAAATTATTTTAACTATTTCAACTACTCATACTATTTTAACTATTTAAAAATTTCAAACTATTTTGAAAAAAATTCAAACTGCTCAAGTTGGAAACTATTTATATTTAAATCGTAGATTTAAATACGAATGTGGTTAAAAATGAAGTTATAAACTAAGTTGAAGTTCGAAACAATTTTGGGAAATGAAATTTATTTCAAAGTGAATAGATAATTTTGAAGTGAAATTGATTTTGAAGTGAATATGATATTTTGATATCAAGTATGAATCATTTTTGAAGTGTAAAAGAACCAACCTGTGTGCAAAATGATGTTTGGTTGTTAAAGAGACCGGGGCCGATTATTGGCATACTCTATGTCAATGTCGGAACCACTTTAACAACTGTGTACGCGGAGGAGACTCCAGAATGAAGTGGTTGGATTTGGTGTACGCTGTTGGATTTGAAGAAAGAGAACGATGATGGATAGCCCCGACATTTGTGTCAATTTGAAATGACTAAAACAGGACGGCTTGACGGGGCCAATGAGGGTAGCTACCTCTACCAGACATCTATTCTTCGATTTTTCTTTTAGACTCAGTCCATACCATTACCTTTGTTGTTGGTTTCGATTGGTGCACCTTGATTTGGGATGACCTTCCTTTGACTCAATATGGGATTGATGGACGCGATGGACGGTCGTGGCTACGATGTGTTACCACCAGCCCTGCGGCCAGAACTGTTAGTATCCTATCTTGGGTATTGCCTCACGTGCCTTGTCATACTTTTATCCTTATACGATACCACTACGAATTTGGTTTAGTGTTGTCGTATCACAGCACATCCCTATCCCCCTACGTGCTACTGGGGTGTTATATCCAAACTGTACGCCAATGCTTAAAAATGCATTAAGAGGGATTAATGTGAAGCCTTAATGCTAGGAAAAATATTTATGTTATTGATTAGACATTACATATATAGCGTATTCTACTATATATAGATATTTTGACGGACCCTTAAGAGATGAAAAATCCCGTAACATCTCTCGATTATTGCAAGCACGTTATACACTGGATAGGAGATGTGAAACCCTGTAAACATCTCCAACGCTATTACACTCATGTTATACGTGATATTGATTTGACTTACATAAGAATATTTTAGTTCTGACTCAAGTGTATCATTTTACTTTATGCTCGGGCCAGCCCTGAGTTTTCAGTGCATTGAAGATCGTTTGTTCTGGAGGACAAAGACGAAAATTCAGTATATTATTACTAGCATTATTTCCCTGCAACATGTTGTTCTGCTACGTTATTCTATCATTCTGTTGTATATATAACTTTGATAGATGTTTTAAATTTTAATCAAATGTAGTATAGATAGCTTCATGAACTGTTTATTTGATTATTATATTTTGTCATTCCACTGCGAGATTCTGTCTTTGTTTCCTTCTTTTCTTATTCTCCTTAATAAAACCCCATTGATAATCTATGTTTTGGATCGTTTTGAGTTAGAAATGTGGTTTATTTTCGACACATACCTTGCGAAATGTGGGTCGTCAAGCCATCGCGCTCAGTCCAGGGTAAAAAGATCGAAACATCGTGTGATCTCAATGCACATCGCACTCCCCAAGTGAGCGTCCTTACATACCCCTGCTTTATGAGGACATATCGAAACCTACGAATATCATCGATCCTTTTGCACATGTCATCCATAGTAGAGCTCATCCTGGAACTGTCCTTACGACTCCCATCTAAAGTCATCGTGGTTGGGAACTATTCAAGACAACCATCGTTAGTCGTAGAATATCATCGTTTGTCTTGTAACCTTCCTCCAACAGTTCCTTCAATCTGGCTACACTACATCTGAAGTATAGCTATTCATCGTCGAAGTCATCACTTCTCATCATGGAATCATCGTCGTCGGGTCTCGAGTGGTCATCTTCGAAAATCCTTAAATCGGTCGTTGAAAAACTCACTTCAGGGTTAGCCTGAAGTCAAGCCCGAGTTTTTTCCCTTTAGCCTGAAGTAGACCATGAAAATTTTGGACCGTAGTCAAGCCCGGGTAAATTCAGAAAATGCTCCAAGCTCGTTCAGGGATCTGCACGGATCCCTGACTTAGCTTATTTTCCTCCTAACACCAAGCAGCTCGAAAATAACTCCAAGCACCATTCGTCACCGAACCATACCCTATGGTTCGGTATCGGCCCCAAGAAACATGCAAATAACTCTAAGCGCGGTTCGTCACCGACTCATCACTTTAAATTTCTATGAATCCCAGTGAACCGTGTGTGACTCCAAGGAAATGGAAAATTTTCTTAAATCAGACTCCAAGCAAATTACCACTGATCCATGAACACCGGTTCATCTTCTTTTACCCATAACTCGAGCATACGAACTCCCAACGACTTGAAATTTGAAACGTAGCTTTAAGGTGTCCTTTTTGACCTACCTTATGGATCACATGTCATTTGGACAATGTGAACTTTATGGATCATTATCAATCCACCAAAATCGATCCATTTTCAATCGGCCATCACTCGAGCAAACGAACTCCAAACGACTTGAAACATAACATCATGGGGTCTTCCTTGTCATCCCATATCGATCACACCTCATTTGGACCAATATTTATGGATCGGTACCGATCCCTGCATGCTGATCCCCAACTTGGTTTTAAAGCAAAATTGTCATTCGATCAGCATTTTGAACCATTCAAACATCTAACAATCATACATACTTCATATACAAGCAATAACAACAGCCAAACATTCAAATATATCCATTTTTAAAGGAATCTAATTCTATAAGGATGCATAAGAACCAAAGGATTTATTAGAACAAGTTTTTGTAAATCAAGTCCATATTTTCTAAATTTCAAATATATGGTTAATTATAATCTAAAACATTTTTGTATAATTTTTAAAATGTTGTTTAAGGTGTATAATGACCTAGTTCGTAAGTTGGCGAACTAATCACTCAACTAAACCGAAATCAAGCCAAGAATGCTCCAAATGAAAAAATGAATCACCAATCCAAGGTGCCTCCACCAACAAATCCTCTAATCCAAGAGCAAATCTCACCAATCTCCCTCTAATGATGAAATTAGACTAATTAAAGTAAAGGTTTGGGATAGTTTTAGGCTAAGAGATGAATAATAGTGGTTCTCTTTACTTTTGTGAAGTAATGAAGTGAGAAGGAGAGACCCCCATTAGCCCCAATCAATGCCAAACCAAAAATGGGCCTTGGGCTCACCGATTAGCCTGCTAATTACCCATTAAGTTATCTGAGATCAATGTAAATTTCAAACGGCCATAACTCCTAACCGGTAAGCCCATTTTCTTGTTATGACCACTCTACGAAAATGGAAACCATTATCCCGATCTAATGGAAGTGGTTTTAGATCCCAATTAAGCTTCTATCAAAAATTATAGGCCATACAAGAATTATAGGGTCAAAATGGTCACATAGAGATTCGATAAAAATCATGGATGTGGGAAATGTCCCTAGGAGTCATTTCTCAAAATTATAGAATCGTACGACCTTATATGAAAATAATATAAATATTTTACGATCCTTCGATGCGTAGAATATTGGTCATTATATTCTCCCTCCTTTAGGAATTTCACCCTCGATATTCCACAATCAAGTCAATAGGTTCCTCCCGCATGCCTAACGATCATATACAAACTTAGGCAACCATCACACATTAAACATGCATACATAGCAATAAGTGAAAAAGGAAACATCTAAGCCTATCCTAGCATGCAGGATACTATGCCATGGTATATTTCATGATATCATAAGTGAGAGTAAAAGCAATAAATAGAAAGTCTAACCAAGTAAAGAGCTCTGAATATGCTGTCCTCATGCTCTCCGCGGTCTCCCAGATGCAATCGCCTTCACTAATACTATTTCTTCTATGAGAACTATGTGACCCATCTTTTAAACTGAGACTTGCGAAGGAGAACTGGCTGTACTACTGCCCAAACATCGAGCTAGTAGGTGTGATCAACAGGGCAAGGTGACCCTGATCAATTGGGGTATACCAAATAAAAAAACCGATCCATTACAAACATGCACTTCGCCGAACCTTCACTAACTTCACCGTCTTCCTCCTAAACTACTTCATATCACATCCGATGATACAAATGGACTTACGAGGTCTCGAAGCTTCTAGCTCAATATCAATATCATCTAGTTGCTTCGCTGCGGTAGTTACACCTGAGTCATGCACAAATTTCCATAAGTGAGAGACATGGAAGACCTTGTACACTTTCACCATCTTTTGAGGTAAGTCGACTCTATAAGCAAGGTTCCCAATCCTCTCCAATATCAAAAAAGGACCCACAAATCTTGGTGCCAACTTTCCTTTACTACCGAACCGAATGACATTCTTCAACGGAGAGATCTTGACAAATACCAAATCGCCGATAGAGAACTCTAAATCTCAACGTCTCTTATCAGCATAGCTTTTCTGTCTGTCTTGGGCAGCTTTCATCTATTGTGGGATGATCTCGATCTTCTTCGATATTTCTTTGACCATATCTAGCCTAAGTATCAGTTTCTCGCCCGCTTCCAACCAACAAGATAGAGCGTTGCACGGTTGGTCATATAATGCCTCGAATGGAGTCATACAATGCTAGACTGATAACTGTTGTTGTATTCAAATTCAACAAGGTGTAAGTGATCATCCCACGAGCCTCCAAAGTCTAGTATGCGAGCATGCAATGAATCCTCTATGATATGATTCACTTGCTCAGTTTGGCCGTCGGTTTGAGGATGATAAGCCTTGTTGAGGTGCAGCTCTATACCCAACACCTTATGTATTCTCTTCCAAAACCCACTAGTGAACAACGGATCTCAGTCACTCACAATGCATTTCGACACACCATGGAATCATACTATCCATTTCACAGACAATTTGGCTGCCATTCTACTTGACTTGACGGGTATAAAGCTTGCGCTCTTGGTCATACGATCGACTATGATCCAAATGCTATCATACTCTGCTCGAGTCCTTGACCGTCCATCAATGAAATCCATCGATATTTGTTCCCACTTCCACTCAGGAACTTCTAGCGGTTGCATCAAACCACTATGCTTCTTTTGCTCTGCCTTAACCAACTAGCAGTTCATGCATTTCAAGTTGAATGTTCCAACATCTTTCTTCATCCCTTCCCAATAAAGGTCTGCCTAATTGTTAACCCGCCTTCTGACAAGGCAATATACCGGCGGATTTAACCTAATCGAACGCATAAGACAAAGAATAGTCGACAAACAAACACCACAATATGTTTAAAATATGGATTCAACAAAGATCGAGTCGTTTCAAACTGCTTGGCATCTGCTCCGAGTCACTTTCCTGTTTTCTTCTGGTTTCTAGACAGCTTGCTTCGAGTCGGAGGAGGGTCCGCTTCGAGTCTTGGATAGAGTGACATGTTTACAAGCCGCTCCTAGTCGCCTCAACACTTGCTTCGAGTCACTAGCAGGTCTACTTCGGGTCAGACAAGCGGTTACTTCGAGAGGATCGATCAACGACCATGGGTTCAAATCATTTCGTATCCATCATATAGTCCCTTTATTTGTATCAATGTAGTTTCGTATCCAACACCTTCTTCCTTCGTTTCCCTCAAATATCAGTCTGGGGTCATAAAACATCCACTACGTATTGATCTCCCCATCAACATGTTTTGTAACGATCAACAAATGACCGATACGAAATCCACCACTAAAATGATCGATACGAAATACACGTGCCAGCATCGATCGATACGAAACAGTCTATGGGTATGGATACGAAAATGCCTCAAGACAGTCGATATGAAATGATGCACACTAGATGAATACGAACGAGGTAACACCAATGGATACGAACAAAGCCTAGAAGAGAAGGGGACTCGGTCACTCGGCATGAAAAGAGGATCGATCCTAGAAGATAGCGCCACGTCATCTGGTCATCACGTGCATCCCATGGATACGAATGAGAGCGATACGAACGTATCGATATGAAGCTCGACTGCACATTCAAGATCCAAACCTGCATCGATCATAACTCAAAATCTACAAGTCCAAATGCCACCAAATTTTCACAGGAGCTTGCGTACAACCTCAAGAATGTCCATGATCGATCCCAACCCAAAAAGAGCAATTTTGGATCGATGCAAATTTGGTACGTATCGATCATGGATCGAGTCGAAATGTCAGGGGATCGATCACGTGGGCCCCCCCACGTGAGAGATGGAGTCGTTCGAGATCTGGGCGGGATATTTGCAGCCTACACCTATAAATAACAATCCAAGAGCTTTAGAAAGGGAATCTTTTTTGGCTCTTCTACGCCGATACTCAACCTGAATCATTGTTGTAACTCGGTTTTACTATTGTTAACCTCTGTAACCAGCGAGTTATAATCAATAAAACAGCGACTCTTCAAAGTGGATGTAGGCTACAACGCCGAACCACTATAAATCCTGTGTTTCTACTGCTTTCCTTTTAAATTTTGAGTGTTCTTCATATTTATATTCTCTACACACTTGCTATCTGTGATTGTGAACGGGTGCTTTCATCGACAATTGGGTGTTTGTGATCAATTTTGGCATAAACACTAATATCATGGTACATGTTATTTCTGCCGGGATGTATAGTCAATCTCGAATGATGACACTCTAATAGCACCTCATCCCTCAACTCATCAACATTAAGAACAAACAACTCCCATTCTTATGGAGCCAACCATCTCGGTCGAGTCTATACAACACCATATCTTCAGACTCTACTCCAACTTCAATCCTAGCAATGATCTCAACTAATCTTGCATCGTGCCTCTGACTAGTACCAATCCGCTCAATTAGAGTAGATCTGATAGTCAAGCTTGCCAATATTTCTGGTTCTAGCTCACATCCCGGTCTGAAATCATAATCAACAATATACTATAACTATGTCCACTCTAGGAACATAGCTCCCAAACTGGCATGTCTCCTACTCAGGGCATCAGCAGCTGCATTACCTTTTCCCGATGTATATGTAATATCAAATTCATAGGAGGTTAGGAACACTAATCATCGTTGTTGGCAAAGGTAAAGATCCTTCCACAAAAAGAGGTACTTCGGTGATTTATGGTCTGTGAACAGCTCAAACCTCTCTGCTAAAAGATAATGCCTCCAAATCTTCAACGCAAACACAATCGCTGCTAAATCTAAATTATGGGTCGGGTATTTCTTCTTATGTAGCTTCAGTTGTCGACTAGCACATGCAACAACTTTGCCTCACTGCATCGATACCGCTCCCAATCCGATACCATAAGCATCAGTGTATACCGTTATCTCTTCATTCCTACTTGGGATGGTCAATACTAGGGTACTCATCAATATTTCCTTCAGACTCACAAATGGATGCTCACATCTCACATCCCAAGTAATAGTCTGATTCTTCTTCGTCAAATGAGTCAACGGTGGCGCTATCTTAGAGAAGTCCTGGATGAATCGTCTATAATATCCAGCTAACCCCAAGAAACTTCTCACATCCGTAAAGTTTTTTGGTTTAGTCCAATCTTGGACTGTTGTGACTTGTGCAGGATCAATAGCAATGCTCTGCTCAAAAATAACATGACCTATAAATCACACTTCCCTCCTCCAGAAGTGACAGTTAGAAAACTTCGCCTTTAGTCAGTGCTCTCCTAGCACCTTAAATAAAATTTATTAAAGTGTCTTGTGTTCCTCTTCCATCCGTGATTAGGTAGGAATGTCGTCAACGAACTCAAGCACGGATTTATTTAGCTGATTCCTGACGACTCATGAGATCAACAAAGTATGTCGGGGCATTAGTTAGCCTGAATGGTATAACCAACCATTCATAAAATCCAAATGGCATATGGAATGCAGTACTTGGCACACTCTCCTTCGCTACTCTCAGTTGGTGAAATCCTGTCGCAAGATTCTACTGAGAAAATACTCTGGCACCATGAAGTTGATCGAATAAGTCATCAATACGTGGGAGTGAGTATTTGTTTTTCTTCGTTACTTTATTCAGCTCATGGTGATCAACACATAATCTAAGGGGCCATCCGCCTTCATGGTAAAGACTATAGCTGCTCCCCACTCAGATATACTTCTGCGAATCAACCCTCATCACAATAGGTCATTCACCTGCACCTCAAGTTCTCGTTGCTCTCTAGGTGCCATCCTCCTAAAAGGCATCACTATCGGTCACCTGTTTTGTAAAATCAATATGAAACTCAATCTCTTTGTATAGCGGAAGTCCGATCACCTCCTCGAATATGTTCGGATACTCCCTAGCAATGGATATTGTCGACAACTTATCTGCAGGATATCGAGCGAATTTAGAAAGCTAACCATCAACTCATCGTCCGGTAGGTAGCCTAACACTACCTTCTACCCATCATCCATCGCTATCGTCGTCGACGACCTCTCACAATCCACTACTACTCCATATCTATGAAGCCAGTCCATCCCCAATAAATACCGAACCTAATGAAACCCAAAACAAAGCAATCGCAAGCAATAGGACATCCACGACTCAATATGACCAAACCACGACAAACCATACACAGGATAGTGGAGCCTCCGACAGGGTTCGTCACAATCAAAGGTCGTTCAACAATTTTGGGTTCCAATCCTAAATTATCTACCAAGTCAATAGATATGAAGGAATGTAAAGCCCTAGTATCAAATAAAACTCTATAGGAACATCATAAATGGAAAGCATACCTTGAATAATGATGCATTCCCCTTCTCTTTCGCCGATGGAGCATTCGACGAAGTTAGAATGGCCTTGATAGCATATGCTTGCACCACCTGCTTCTGCTTAGGCAGCTCGGGACAGTCTTTCTTGAGATGCCCAAACTTGTTGCAGACAAAACACTTCTTTCCCTCAGCTTTGTTGTCCCTACTAAAATGGCCTATCTCTAAGCAGTTATAGCAAATCGGTCTTCTTTTGATCTTCTTCTTCTGGTCACACTTGTTCTGAAACTGCTTCCTCTTGGTATTCCATTTCTTCTTGCCTCCCCTGCCCAATTGCAGCTTTGGCTCTTCTTTAGGAATGATAATTTTCGGTTTTGGATATAGATTCTCGTGCCTTAGATCCTTCCTGCCTTCTCGACTAACATCTCGAAAGACTCATCAATGTGGCCCATGAGCTTCTCTCCTAAGTTGTAACGATCCATATTTTACGTATCGAAGGATCATAAAATATTTTTATTTAATTTATATAAGGTCGTATGATTCTATAATTTTGGTATATGACTCTTAGGGACATTTTACACACCTATGATTTTCCCTGAATTTCTATGTGACCATTTTGACCTTGAAAATTTTGTTTTGGCTATAACTTTTTATAGATGTCAAATTAGTGTCTCAAACTAGTTCCATTGCTTTAGGATGATGGTTTCCCATTTCGTAGAGTAGTCATAAAAGAAAAACGGACTTACAGTTAGAAAATTCTGCCTATTTTAAGTATTTAAAACTGTAGGCCAGGATTAGTGTGTAATTATTTAAGCCCATTAGTGAGCCCATTAGTCTAATTAGAGAACACTATAAATAGAGGGCTGTAGAATCAAATTAAAACTTTTCGCACTTATTCAAAATCAAGTCTAAACACTAATTAGCTCTAGATACATCATAATTTCATCCAAAATCAACCAAATTGCTCTCTAAATCAAACTAGATTGCGATTTGAGATTAGATCCTCAATTAGAAGATAGACATCATCGATTTTCTTGATTTAGAGTGCTTTGTTTTGCTGTTCGGATTAAATCTATATACAAATTGGTTAAATTGGGTAATTGGCGAGTGATTTATGCCTTCTTAACATACTATACATTTTTGTATGGTAGAATTATTGGATTTACCATGTTTTAAATTGATTTTTGGCCATAAAAACTTTCTAACTTTAATGACATGTTAATCCATACATATGATACAAATTGACTAGAAATCACCTTTATTTATGTTCATATATTCATGATATATGTAGATCTATATTAGAAACTACCTTGTTTATCTTATTTTGATGGATTGCAAGTTTGATTGGATGAAATTTCTTGTTATTCTATGTTTAGATGGTATGATTTGATGTTGTTTGCTAGAGTTGTAATTGCATAGAAAGTTAGGTCAAAGAATTGAGCAAATCGGAGTCAAAGTTGGTCGGAATTGGACGAAACTAGGCGGACAGACTTTGGAGGATGGCAGGAGGCTATAGGATAACTCGCACCTTGATTGAATGCTAGGTGACAAGTCGAACTCGAATCAAGGGGATAGGTGGGACCCGAGTTATGGTGGTATTTCGTGGGTGATGGTCGACTTGCTGGCTTGGAAGGACATTGTTAATAGAGGTTGTCTATGGCAAGGTTTTGGAAAATTGGCTAAATGCTTGAGTTTATGATGTGTTATCAAGTTAAGTTGGCGATGTGTTATAATGGCTGGTCGGAATTGGACAAAACTTGAAGGGAAGACTAGGAAGCATAGTAGGAGTCCACATGATGAGTCACGCCTCCAAATTTTCTATGGGCTAGAGTCGGTGTCGAGTTATAGGTGATGAGGCAGTATCAAGTTATGGTGGTGGCCCATATGAGTCAGTGGTTGGCATGGATGGGTAGAGCTTGGTTAGAGGAGATGTTCCATTGAATGGTGTAGGGTATTTGGCTAAGGCTTGGATGTTATACCGAGTTATCTCTAGAACTAAAAGATGGAGCTTTAGATTAGGGACTGAGTTATCAAGGAAGGAGAGTCAAGGTCTAAACCACTTGAAGAAGAGTACTAGAGGCATGGAATAAAACTTAGAATCTGGTTGGCTAAGTATATAACTCGACACTAAGTTATGCCTATAACTTGGTACCAAGTTATCAAGGTACAAAGGTGGAAGGGGGAACTTCTGGAGATTGATGTAGAGGTTTTATAGAACATGCTGGAGGTGTTGGCTCATTCGTATCAAGTTGGATGATGATATAACAGTATAATGAAATGTTTTGGTCTTTGGATGATGACCCGTGTTGGGAGTAGATTCCGAAGATGGCGGCTCGTAAAGGAAGGAGCTGTATGATCGGGGAATGTGGAAGGATTCCTCATGAATAATGGAAACTAGATTGAGCAAGAAGGGCTCTATATCCAAATGAAGCAATGGTGGGCTTGGGTATATGTGCTAAGGAATCATTAATGCTCGTAGAGTTTTCAGTTGTACTCGAAGCAGGGGTATTATAAGTGGGAAAGTCCATAGATCAATTGAGGGACGTGTATACCTTGGACATGTAGCTTTGGGTCAAGTGTCCAGCTTTAGGCTGCGAGATACATATCCAGATTTGGGCTGCAAGATACGAGACTACAACAAAGAACCGAGATTTCCATTAGTCCCTGGCTTGGGAGCCATACGGGTTACCATATATTCAGGTCACAAGGAGTGATAGTTATGATTGTTGATGGATGTCGTGGATGCTTTGTTTGTTTTCTTTAGTAAGCTATCACTCATAGGTATCATGGGAAGTTGGCATTGGATATAGGAATACCTGGAAGATTGATATCCTTTATTTGGTTTGTGGTGTATCTTTATGATATTGTAGAGTAGCATATTTTAGTGTTATATGCCAACTCATTGGTTGTAGGGATAGGTTAGGTATGGTTTGTGTACTCTTATTCCTTACCATATTTATGTGTATAGTATTTTATAGACTCTACTACATTTGATATATAACTCTGTGGATCTTTTGCTCTTATGATGATTTGTTCACATAGCTGTTGTTGTCTCTTCTGTTATATTTGTGATATTATATTTTGTCCATGCGCTGTGAGATATGATAGGTTATATGTTATACTGGTTTATTTCAACCCCAATGATCGTCCTATATCAGCTAGGCACAGACAACGCATTATTTATGTACTATTGGTGCCGTCGATATAGGGCGATCGTCATATTTGGAATCGGAGCTTTGGTTACGTGATTAACATGAGTAGAGATAAAGAAGAAGTTATCGCCTTAGACTAGATCTTGAGTGTGTGTACACACACACAAACACACATACACACGAGAGAGTGCATACTTGTTATAAGTTTGGTTTTCAAAGCTATATAATAATATATATCATAATATAAGTCGCATGCAAATGTGCACTATAGACACGGTTTTCTTTATGAGAGACTGATCATTCTTGTTACAAATAAGAATGAGCCAGCATACACGGAATATTGTGAGATCCGATGAAGAAGGAGCAGGATCAAGAGCTTCTACGTCTTATTTTTAAGTTATATTCAATGCTATGATGGTGAAAATGATGAGAGATGCTCCTGGTATGGTTGTTGGTGGAGATGCTCCCATGCAAGCGCCTAGAGATGATTTCGCTAAGTTAAGAAAAGATTACTCTACTTTAGGAGGAAAGCCATTTTGTGGAACAGAATCAGCCATACAAGTGCCATATTGGATTGATACTTCTGAACGCATCTTCGGTGATATAGAAGTGGATGACGCTATGAAGAGAAAGTTGGATTCTGGACAACTTCAAGGGTGGACCATAAATTGGTGGAACACCATGACTATTGCTATGTCTGAAGATCAGTTTAGTTGGGAACAGTTTAAAGCAAGGTTTGAAGAGGGATTGCCTAGAATCGGAGAAGGATAAATAAGTTGTGAAGGCGTATGCTTCAGACGCAGTCTCGACTTTGTCGAGTGCTTCCATGGAAAAAGAGAAGGGAAAGGGAGTCGTTATTCAAGTGACCTGGCAGACGTATTGAGATTGGAACCTAAGATGGTAGACCGACCCTAAATCATGACGAACCCTGTTGGAGGCACTACTAGTCTTTGCTTGGTTTGTCATGGCCTAGTTTTATCAAGTCATGGATGTCCTTTGGTTTGTGGTTGTTTTGTTTTAAACTTTGTTGGGTTTAGGGTTATCTTGGGTATGTACTGGCTTAGAAAGTATGCGGCTATAGTGCATTATGAGAAGCTGTTGGTGACAATCGGAGATGTGGATGGGCAAACGGTAGTGATTAGTTACCTACCACAGGATGAGGTAATGGTTAGCTTTCTATATTCGCTTGAGGTTCCACATAAGGGATTGTCATTAGTGCCTATTGCTAGAGAGTATCCAGATGTCTTTGAGGAAGTAACTGTATTACTGCCGCATAGAGAGATCAAGTTTCAAATAGAATTGGTAAAGGAAGCCAGACCGATAATTATGCCTTTGAGGCATATGACACCCAGAGAGTAGAATGAATTGGAGGTGCAAGTGAATGTCCTATTGAGGAAATGGTTCATTTGAAGGAGCATATCTGAGTGGGTCGCACCCGTAGTATTCGCAATGAAGGCGGATGGCTTCTGAGGTTGTGCACAGATTAACGTGTGCCGAATAAGGTGAACGAAGAAAAACAAGTATCCACTCCCGCATATCGATGATTTGTTTGATCGGCGGCATAGTGTGAAGGTGTTCTCCCAAATAATTTTGGCGACGGGATTTAACCAGTTGAGAGTAGCAATGGGGAGTGTGCCTAGTACTATGTTCCACATGTCGTCGGGTTTCTTTGAGTGGTTGGTGTTGCCATTTGGAATGACCAATGCTCCAGCGTACTTTGTAAATCTCATGAATCGGGTTTTCAGAAACCAGTTAAATAAGTTCGTGCTTCAGTTTATGGATGATATTCCGATCTACTCCAAAACTAAAGAGAAGCACAAGACACACTTGAGGAGCGTGCCCGAGATATCAAGGAAGCGCAAGTTGAGAGCGAAGTTCTCTAAGTGTCACTTCTGGAGAGAAGAAGTGAGATTCTTGGGTCATGTCATTTTGGGACAGGGTATAGCAGTGGATTATGCGAAGGTGGTAGCGGTCCAAGATTGGAATCAGCCTAAGAATGCTATGGATGTAAGAAGTTTTCTAGGATTGGCTGGATACTATACAGCTTCATAAAGCACTTTTTGAAGGTAGCGACACCGTTGACCAATTTGACGAAGAAGAATCAGACCTTTGTATGGAATGCGAAGTGTGAGGATGCATTTGTGAGTCTGAAAGAGAGGTTGACGAGTGCACTAGTAGTGACCATTCCAAGTGGAACTGAAGAGTTGATAGTATACAAAGATGCTTGTGGTACTGAATTGGGTGCGGTGTTGATGCGGAAAGGGAAATTTGTTGCCCATGCTAGTCGACAAATGAAACCGCATGAAAGAAATTATCCGACTCACGATCTGGAATTGGCGGCAATTTTTTTTGCTTTGAAGATGTGGAAGCACAATTTGTTAGGAGAATGGTTTGAGCTATTTACGGACCATAAATCCTTGAAGTACATTTTCTCTCAAAAGGATCTCAACCTTCGATAGCAACGGCGGTTGGAGTTCTTGGCCTTTTATGATTTAAGTATTTCCTATACCCTAGAAAAAGAGAATGCAGCCACTGATGCATTGAAAAGAATACATGCTGGTTTAGGAGCAATGTTCTTGGAATGGAAGCAGATAGAATATATTGTTGGATTAGATTTCAGACCTCAGCGCAAGCTAGAACATAAATTGTTGGCAAGCTTATCAATTAGACCTACTTAATTGAAAGTATCGGTACTAGTCAGAAGTGAGATGCTAGGTTAACGTATGTCATAGCAAAAATGGAGGAAGGAGTAGAATCTAGACATATGAAACAATACGAACTCGACTGAGAAGGCTGGCTTCGTAAAGACGGGAGGTTGTTTGTTCCCGATGTTGATGGATTGCCAGACGAAGTGCTAAGAGAGTGTCATTATTCAAGATTGATTATTCATCCAAGTGGTAACAAGATGTATCGAGATAGGAAACGAACTTACTACTGGGAATGCATGAAGAGGGATGTTGGGGGCATTCATCTCCAGGTGTATGAACCACCAATTGGTAAAATCAAAGCAGAAGAAACCTAGTGGACTATTGCAACTGCTAGAAATTTCTTAGTGGAAATAGGAGCAAGTATCGATGGATTACCGAGGACTCAAGAAGGGTATGATGGCATTTGGGTCATAGTAGATCGGTTGACCAAGAGTGCAAGATTTACACCCGTCATGTCCAGTAGAACGACATCTAAGTAGGTAGAATTGTATGCAAAGTAGATAGTACGATTTCAAGGTGTCCCAAAGAACATTCTGAGCGACCGAGACTCATCGTTCACTAGTGGATTTTAGAAGAGCTTATAAGAGGCGTTAGGGACAGAGCTGCATCTTTATATAGCTTATCACCTACAAACGGATGGACAGACCTATAGAGTAAATCATACATTGGAAGATCTCTTGCGAGCATGCATATAGATTTTGGAGGATCATGGGATGATCATTTGCATTTGGTGGATTTTGCATACAACAACAGTTATCAATCGAGTATTGGTACAGCTCTGTATGAAGCATTATATGGCCGACTATGTGACGCTCCTTTATGTTGGTGGGAAGCGGACAAGAAACTGATACTTTGGCCAAATATAATTAGAGAGGCTTCAAAGAAGATTGAGGTCATTCGACAATGATTGAAAGCTGCTCAGGATCGACAGAAAAGCTACTCAGATAAGAGATGAAGAGATTTATAGTTTTCTATCGAAGATATGGTGTTTGTAAAGGTTTCTCCTCTTAAGAATGTAGTTCGATTCGATAGAAAAGGGAAGTGGGCACCGAGATTTGTAGGACCTTTTTTGATAGTCGAGAGAATCGGGAAGCTATCATATAGGGTTGGCTTACCTCAGAAGATGGGAGCGGGCACAATGTTTTTCATGTCTCTTATCTATGAAAGTTTGTGCACGACTCAGGCGTGATGATCACACTGGATCAACTAGAAGATGTTGAGGCAGAACCAGAAGTTTCTATACCTCGTAGGCCGCTTCATATTGTTAGGTACAATGTGAAACAACTTAAGAGAAAGACGATGAAACCACTTAAGGTAAAATAAAGTGGAAGTTGTGACGATTGTACGTGGGAGATGGAGAGCATGAGGACTAGGTATTTAGAGCTCTTTGAATGGTAAGACCCAACGTTTATCATATCTGCTTTCACCATTATTTATTATAATCGATAAATCAATATTCCGCATGTTAGGATAGGTTCACTATACTGTTGGTTGTATGGCTACTTGTTTGAGATGTTTGATGGTTGCTTATGACGGGTAGGCATGCGGGATGACCAAGGTTACTTTTACTTTGGCTTGTTTGGTGATTTTGGGAGCGAAATTCGTAAAAGAGGGAGAATGTAAGGACCCGTATTTTATGTATTGGAGGATCGCAAATATTTTTATTTAATTTGTATAAGGTCGTTTGATTCTATAATTTTAAGATATGACTCGTAGGGATATTTTACACACCTGTGATTTTTCCTGAATTTTTATGTGACTATTATGACCATGAAAATCTTGTTTAGATAATAAATTTTGGTAAGGGTTGAATCAGTGTCAAAAATAAGTTCCATTGCCTCAAGATGATAGTTTCACATTCCGTAGAGTGGTTATAATAGAAAAACAGACTTATGGTTAGAAAGTTATGCATGTTTTAAGTTCTTAAAAGTACTGACCATAATTAGTGTGTAATTAATTAAGCCTATTATGAGCCCATTAGTCTAATTAGAGAACACTATAAATAGAGGGCCGGAGAGTCAAATTAAAACATTTTTCTCTCATTCTAAATTTTGTATAAACCCTAATTAACCCTAGATCCATCCTAATTTCATCCAAAATCACCCAAATTGCTCTCTAGATCAAATTAGATTGTAGATTAGAGATTATATCCTCAATTAGAAGATAGAGATCATCAATTTGCTTGATTTGGAGTGTTTTTCTTCGCTGTATGGATTAGATCTATACACAAATTGATTGAATTGGGTATTTGGTGAGTGGTTTATTCCTTCTCACTATACTATACATGTTTATATAGTAGAATTATAGGATTTATCATGTTTTAATATTGATTTTTGGCAATAAAAACCTTTTCTAACTTTAATGGTATGTTAATCCATGTGTTGTGAGATATGATAGGTTATATGCTATATTGTTTTATTTCAACCCAGATGATCGTCCTATATCAGTCGGGCACGGACGACGCACTATTTATATAATATTGATACCGATGGTATAAGGCGGTCATCACATAAGTAGTCATCCAAGCCAATGAGGAACGTCTCATTCTTTTTAATGAATTGTCGATAAAAGACATCCCATATTTCGATAGAGCGTGGAACTCAGCAACATACTCAGAGACAGTCTCCCTACTTTAGATTCGCAAACTTATAGAATAAGGTCGACTTCTGAGCTGCCGGTATGAACTTTTCCTCAAAACGTTCTTTGAACTAATCCCAAGTAAACTGATCCTCGGGTATAGCAACTCTCATGGCGTTCCACCTGTTCTTCTCCCTTCCTTAAAGTTGAGGAGAAGCCAACCTCCTCTTTATATCATCATTAAGTTCAAGATCATTGAATATCCGCTCACAATTGCCGACTCAATCCTGAACATCCATTGCCGACTCCGTTCCAAGAAACGGTCTTCCTCCAAGACTAGCAAAGTCCTTGTTCAGCTTAACGAAATCGGCTCTATGCGCTTGCATGGGAGCACTACCTCCAACAGCTACTTTAAGAGTAGCATCTTGGGCATTCGACATCATATTCGCCATCATGGAATTAAACATCGTTTGAAAGTTGGGGTTAGCAACCCCCGAGCCCACTCCTTCTTCGACTCCAGAGGCAGAGTTCCTAGCAGTATTCCTTGTTTGACGACTTTTCCTTCAATTTGTAATAAGGATGATCGGTCTCTCTATAAGGAATCCTACTTAAGTACTACTCGTGTATGCAATGCGACTTATATACTATATACTTGTTACCCGGTCGCTTGGCCTGGCTACGAGATGCTAATTATTGAGTTTCTTGGTTGAATCTAAGTGAAGCTTGAGCCAGTGAGAGGTTGACTTGAATTAAGAAGCTCGACATATATACTTCGTTCGGCCTATGTATCGTTCGGCCTGCAAGTGTGGTTCAGCCTGTATATCGTTCGGCCTGCAAGTGTGGTTCGACCTGTATACCGATCGACCGACACTACTCAGCAACTACCGTTTGGCCAACATCGCTCGGCTCCTTCCGTTCGATCAACACTGCTCAGCTACTACCATACGACCAACACTGCCCAGCTACTTCCGTTCGACCAACACTGCTCAGAAACTACCGTTCGGCCAACACTACCCAGCTACTTCCGTTCGACCAACATCGCTCGGCAACCAACGTTCGGTACGCCTGGTTCGGTATAGCTGTTTTAGAGAAAGGTGAGGGATTTGACTTATTCGTGGAGATCAACATCAAAGTGGGTGGTTTGACATTGGTTCACTTCGAGTCCCACCGCGAGTTACTCCAGGTCCTTTAGGAGTTCGCTTCGAGTCAATTACCCGGTGACCACCGTTCGGCCATCCCGGATTGGCATTTGTCGACTGGTGTACCTCGCTTCGCATACCCGTATCGGTCGAGTCGAGGTTCCCATATATAGGCCGAGGTACTTCACTCTTAGGCCTGAGCAGGGAGTCCAGCCTATCTTCGTCTATAAATAGAGGGGCATGGACGCAGTGTAAAGGGTCCTATTTTTGGAGAACTCCGGGGAGACTCTGCCATTTCGAAGACTCATTTATTTTTGATTCAAAACTATAATCAAGTCGTTACTGTACGGATTGTATCTGTATTCAATAGTTTGAAGAAGCAATAAAGATTAAACTCAAAGTGGACGTTGGCAGTTACGCTGAACCACTATAATTCTGGTGTTCTTGTTTTTGTAGTTAATTTTACATACATTCCTCTATTTTAATTTTCTATCTTCATTAATCTCTCTACACAAATCCTTTCTTGGGTGTTAGTGACCAATTTTGGTGCTAACATTTTGGTGCTTTCACTGAGAGCGCATTCTCAGGCTGTTAGGATCTCCTTTGTTGCTACTAGATTGAGGAAATATCCCGTAGAAGATCCGAGTTCTTTCACAAGAAGTCCATTGATTCTACTTAGAGTTCCAACCGATAACTCTACAATGGGAAGACCACGTACTAGATCAGCCTCCCATAATGCAGATGTCAACAAGACCGCTAGTGTCCAACAAGTAGGACCCAACAATCAACAAGCTAATCTGGGTGCATGGACCATTACCGCCTAAAACCAAACGGAAGCTGTCACCAGAACAGAGTTCAACGAGCTGATGAGAGAACTCATGGAAAGCAGGAGACAACTTAACGAGAAGATTCAAGCTAATGCCAACCTCATGACTCAGCTTACTCAACAACAGCATCAGATTGCTGGAGGAAGTCCCGCTTCCTACTCCTCATCCGACAGCTCTACTTCGTCCGATGAACCTCCCAGGCGTAGACGCTGTAGAACTGAAACAATGCAAACAGGTGCAGCAGAACGATCAACCAGGGATGGTATAAGTTCCCTACCTGGAGCCATGGCCACTCACTTGCACTAGGAAAATCGTGCTCAAGCTGAAACAGGAAACTTAGGATCTGGAGCGTGAGTGGAAGCTGGACGACTTGCTCACCAAGGTCATGATGAAGCCGGTCCCCAAGATACACGTTTGGTAGATCACCAACAGAGGAGGCACCAACCGAAACGGTCCCATAGGACGGATTCCAACTTGCCATCTTCTATACAAACCCCAGACCTATCAGCCATGGTCAGACAGATGATGAGGGAAAATCAAGGTTTAACTAATGATGATTGGGGCGTATCTAGGAGTCATACTCCACTCAAAGATGCTATCTTACAAGCTGAGTACCCCAGGAAGTTTAATATGCCGACTATCCTGGCCTACGAAGGGAAGACTGATCCCCGACAGCATGTAATGAGGTATGGGTGGATGATGGAATCAGCTAGGGCGAATGATGCAACTCAATGTAGGTGTTTCCCAATAACTTTATCTAGAATCGCTACCATGTGGTTTACCCGACTTCCTCCATGGTCTATCTCCAATTTTGATGAGTTAGCGACGAAATTTGTGGAGCAGTTCAGGATTCATGCCACTCGTCTCAAGGATGTTATGTCCTTGTCCAATGTAATTCAGGCCCCAGGGGAGTCGTTAAAGGAGTACTTACAAAGATTCCACGTTGCTGCTACTGAAGTTAGTAACCTGAATGACCATGCCATTTTAATGGCCGTGATGAGAGGAGTAGATCCGGATTCGAAATTTGGTGATTGGCTGGCAGGGAAGCCTCCGGCTACACTGGAACATTTTTGTTCAAAGGCGCACCAATTTATAAGAAGGGAGGAAGCCAGGTGGACGAGGCAAGACAATGCACCAGGACCCGGCAAGGAGACTGTGCAGGGCAAAATTGCTGTAAAACAATCTGGTGACAACTCTGGAAAAGTCCAGGTCAATATTCAAAACAAGCCTGAGCAACCAAAAGGATTCGAAGGAGGAAATTCTGGAAAGAAAAGGGAAGCCGGAAAGTGGAAACCAAGGATCCTAACTTACAATGAATACACCCTTCTGAACGCATCTCTGGAAAATATTTACCTATCAACCTGTAATACTTTCCAATATCGAAAGCCACGCCCAAAAGAATCCACCGAGAAACAAAAGAGGACTAGAGTATAAACAACTTAAAAATCTCTAAGTCCCCAGAGTGCGGGCTAGAGTACTCTGAGTCCCCAGAGTGCGGACTAGAGTATAAACGACTAAAAAATCTCTAAGTCCCTAGAGTGCGGACTAGAGTACTCTGAGTCCCCCGAGTGCGGACTAGAGTATAAACGACTTAAAAATCTCTAAGTCCCCAGAGTGCGGACTAGAGTATAAACGACTTAAAATTCTCTTAGTCCCCAGAGTGCAGACTAGAGTACTCTGAATCCCCAGAGTGCGGACTAGAGTATAAATGACTTAAAAATCTCTAAGTCCCCAAAGTTCGGACTAGAGTACTCTGAGTCCCCAGAGTGCGGACTAGAGTATAAATGAGTTAAAAAAGTCTATGTCCCCAAAGTGCGGACTAGAGTACTTTGAGTCCCCAAAGTGCGGACTAGAGTATAAACGATTCAAGCTAATAACTCAGCCTTTGGAGCACATGCTAAAATATAAGCAATTTAGAAATCTCCGAGTCATGCGGAAAAAACGAGAGTTTAAGTGACCCCCACAACCCTGGATTTCAGATACAAGATGGGTGGTGAAGCTAAGTAGCAAAGATCATCAAAAAACAAAATTTTATTTACTAATCGAGAATTCAATTTCACTATAACTTCTCTTGAACCCGAAGCAAAAAATCTATTTACAATGACTACGAGAATAAATAGAGATAATTACATAATCCAGGCTTATTCGCGTTGAGCGAGGCATGATAGCTACTCTTTTGACTTCTTCTCTTTCCTCGGTTTTTCTGAAGACTCCTCCCCCAAGCGTTTTTTTCCTAGACGCCTTGCTTGCTATTGAAATGCTACTTGGGGAAGGAAGAGGGACTTCCTGTGGCGAGGTTCCACCGGGGAGTATAATCTTCAGGTGCCTGTTCAATGGATCCTCAAGTTCCACCACCTAAGGCTCAACCTTAATTTTAGCTTTCTTCTTCTCTTCTATGATTAGCTCCGCCATGCTTGATTTTGAGGTGTGTTCAGAGGCGCCCGCAATCTCAACTTCATCATGTTCCTCCACGGGCAATAAATTTTCAGATTTGTCTTCATCGAGCACCCCAATCACTTGAGCGTCGGGTCCGGGAGTCTCTCTAGTCTGAGTTGCCTCTCCTGTTTTCCCCTCCTTTTCTGTGGCAGCATCGCTCCTTGGAGTTGGCTCGGGGTTAGAATGGCCTGCACGGAATCGTAAGAGACAAATATTAGGATACATTTATTATTCGCCAAAAGCGATGGCCCTTTGAACTCTAGGAGGAAAAGCTATGTACCAGTTTCTGGCTGACTCTCAACGGTTCGAGGAGTTTCACCTTCCGGAATAGAAGATAGAGCGTGAATATCAAGTCTAGGCTTCTCTGGGTCATAGCCAATATGCTGCTCGAAGGGATCAAGTGATAGGAGACCAGTCGGCTGAATAGGAGGAGGAACTGAGGACTCGGTTCCGGATGGACCGACAGTGTCATTTTTTCCTTTTGATGAGGAAGAGTCCCTTCCGTAAAGGGTCTTTGCCACAGATAGGTCAGTGCGCTCATTCTCGCAAAGTATTTCCTTCACAAGAGACTACTCATCCACCTCTTCAGTTCCCAATTCAACCTTTTTAATTTTTATCAAAGTGTCCCATGCTTCGGCCAAAGATTCGAGGTAACCCTCGCCGAGAAAAGTTAGGTCACGATGCATGAGGACTCGAGCTTTATACTCGGCTATGAGTGGATCAAACATGCACTTAATTTCCTCCCTACCAGCCTCAGTGGCCGCCTCGAGGCGAGAATCGATTTCCGAGAGCGCCATTCTTTTGCCCTCTTCACGGGCCGCATCCTTCAGCGCTTCAACTTTGGAGAGGTCCTCATCAAGCTTTGCTTTTAAGAGTCATGTGGAGACAATCTCGTCACAATATTGCTGTGACTCTTCTTGGGCTGCAGTTTTTTCTTTTTTTTCTTTAAGGAGTAGCTCCTCCAATTCTTTAACTCGCAGAGCGAGAGCATTCTTCTCTTTTTGGATGGAATCCTTCTCTAAGGCTAAAGCTCCATAGCGTTGAACCGCCTCATCAATTTCCTTTTTGTGTGCGGCTTCGAGACGATCAACTGCTTCGGCTGTGTCTTTAGCAATTTTTTGAGCAGCTTCAAGTTGAGATTTATACAAGGAAAGCTTTTCATCCTGTGCTTTGATAATGTCTTTATCGTGGATAACGTCGAGTTTCAGGTGATCGATTTCATGCTGACGTTCCACCGAAACATCTGAAACTTTTTCCACCAAATGAGCGATTTTAGCAAATTATTCTTCACTATTTTGGTGTTTTCAAAATCAATAGTAATAGCCTTACTTTCTATCAAATTATTTTTAATTTTTTCCTGAGATAATTCTCGTTCTTCTTTTAAGATAATTTTTTCATCTTTTAACATTCCTACTTCAAGTTCTAATCTATTTATTTTGGCTATATATTCTTTGTTCAATTTTTTAATTTGTCTAAATTTATCATCTAATTCCATGCTAAGTTCTAATAATTCGTCATAACTAAGTTCCGGACATACCTCATCAGTTTGTGCCATAAAACACACATTAGCTTGTTCTCCGTCAGTATCACTATCACTTTCAAAGGATGAAGAATCCGAGTCATCCCATGTTACTTTAAAAGCCTTCTTCTCTTTGAGTTTTTCAAATCTGTTCTTCTTTTTATCATTATTGAGTTTAGGGCAATCCTTCTTCATATGTCCGTATTGATCGCATTCATAGCACTTGATTTGAGATAGGTTTGTTGTGTTGGACTTCCCTCCTTTTTGGAATTTAGTCATCTTTCTAAATTTCTTGAATTTGTTATAATTTTGGCAGTGAAGACTATCTCTTCTTCATCTAAATCAGAGTCATCATTTTTTGTTGCTGGGAATGCTATGTTCTTCTTTTCCGAATTTAGTTCTTTTCGTGGCTGCAAATTAGCTTCATATGACATTAAATTTCCTATCAACTCTTCAGTTTTGAGAGTAGAGAGATCATTAGCTTCTTCAATAGCTAATACCTTCCTTTCCCAATCTAATGTTAAAGAGTTGAGTATTCAAGAAACTAAATCAAAATCGGTAAACTTAACTCCTAATGCCATAAGATCATGTTGGATAGTTTGAAATCTAGAATACATGTCAACAATAGTTTCATTGTGCTTCATTTTAAATGATGAGAATTGGTTTTGCAAAATTGAAATCTTAGTTTGTTTGACCTTTGTTGTACATTCGTGTGTGATTTGTAAGGTACGCCAAATGTCAAATGCAGTTGTACATAACATGACACGTGAAAATTCATTTTTTTCTAGAAAACAAAATAAAACGTTCATAGCTTTAGCATTGTTTGATGCTAAGGTCTTTTGTGCATCGGTCCATGTGTTCATAGCAGTAGTAGGTGCTTCATATTTATTTTGAGTAGCTGACCAAATTTTTAGACCATTAGCTTCCATAAAAATTCTCATATGTGTTGACCAATATGCATAGTTAGAGCCATTAAAAAGTAGGGGTCGTGCTGTGGATTGTCCTTCTTGAAAAATACTTGCCATATTAAAATGATTCAAAAACGTGTTACTGTACTTTGATTAAACCTTGATCTGATACCAAATGAAAGTCTATAGTATGGTGTATCAATTATACAAATGACAAGTATATGACTAATTTAAACTATATTGTAACAATATTAAAGTATGTAAATTATAATCATCACACCAGGGATTTTATACTGGTTCGGACCTCCCGTCCTACGTCCAGTCCTGAAGCTCCTCTTCGGAATTTCCTTTCACCGAATAACCCTCACTTCACCCGGAGGAACAGGTTTACAATAACAGAGTTTCTTTGTCAACTATGTGTTCTTTATTACACGGATTTTGACTATATAGTACAAATGCTTCCAATATATATCTAGAGAGTATTGTCTATGAGGAACTGTATATTTGGAAGAGTAGAATACAAGTATAGATTGCTAGAGATCAAGAATATATCAGAGTATAAGAGTAAAGAGCGCAAGTAAGTCAGGTGAAATCTTCTCTTGGATTCTTAATGCTATTTATAGTGGTAGAGAGATTCCTTGAGTAGTTGCATCCATTAACAAGTGTTCTATGGTCGCTTCTGATGATGATGAAGAGTTGCAGCGAAGAGGAGCGAAGGTGTCATTTCAATTGTGACAGTTGTAATTTGAATGTTATCAGCCGAGTTCAGTTTCAGACGTCTGGAGTATGTCTCAGACGTTTGGCTCCCTATATTTTTTGTATATAGTAGACTTTCAGACGTTTGAGTACATTAACCAGACGTCTGATTTTGTCTGGTTTGTAATCCAGAAGATTTACTCAAACGTCTGGCTAGTGCACCCAGACATCTGATCTTGTGCATGTTGCTTTTCTTGTATTTGTGTTGTCGCTCTTCTAATTCTATCGACTTGTAGCCTCTTGATACATTCTTCGAGCCTTGTTCTTGTCTCTCTAGTGATGTTACTTGAGCAATTACCTATAAATAGAAATATATATGCATATTCGATTTCCATTGTGTAGTTCTTGTCATCGAAACCGTAGATTTGATTTCCTAACAATCTCCCCCTTTTTGATGAGGACAACTATACAATGTACTTATATATAATTTATAAATTTCCCCCTGAATATGTGCTTACTTTTAATGTTTTATAATTATACTTATATTTCTCCCCCTTTGGCATTATCAAAAAAGAATTTAAGCTAATCGTCAAAGATAAAACGCATAAGGAAAATTTTATAGATAATTCAACATTGATTACTTTCATAGATTTTGTCAGTTTTACAAAAGTTAACATCCTAAAATTCTAAGATCTATGATTTCTTTGGAGAAGCTTTGTCTTGATCATCCCCTGTTCCTTCTTTTTCAGAAGTGCTTGGCTTCGTAGGAGATGTCAAAGCTTGATTGAGAGGTTCGTCCTCATAAAGTTTGGAATGTTTTGCGGGAGGAGAAGGTACCGAGGTCGGCCAATCTTCAGAAGGTGGAGTTGGACCGCGGACCCGTTGGAGTACTTCTTTGAGAACTGATAAGATAGTCGAAAGAGATTCTTCAACTGTTGCTAGGCGTGTAGCAAACGATGTTTCGAATTGGTCAATTCGCTTAGCCAAAAGTTTTTGATTTTGAGATACTATATGTTGATTTCTAAGGGTAAGATCTCGTACACTTTCATTTGGATTTGTATCCGTTCGAGTCTCCATAATCTCATCCTATCCTGGATAATCAAATGGTGCAGGAGGAGGTGGGGTTGCTTCTCAATGGTGTTCCTCCTCTTGAGATGGTGCAGTGTGTGGTTGAGGTGGAGGCTCAACTTGTCTAGTTTGACGATTGTGCGTCCAATCTTCGAAGGATATAAATTCTGGGGGAATCTCGAGTAAGTGCATAAGTGAGAAAAATTTGGTGGAAGCATATTTTGGTGAGATCTCTTCAAAAGTTGATAGGTAGGATGGGATGTTATGAGCACGAAGAAGTCTTATAATATATGTCGGGTAAATGACTGATGGTCGTGATCGAGTCAAAAATTGTTTGAGCTCGTCAAAGATGAATTTGGCCCAATTCACCCTTGTTCCACTAAATAGAGCATATAAGGCTTTGTGCTCTAACTCGGTTATTTGCTCATGGCTTTCCTTACGTGGAATGATGGTATTGATTATCATTCGAATTAGGAGTCGTGCTTTTGGACGTAGATATTTAGAGGCAAACTTTGGCATTTCATCTTCCCAAATCTGATGCGTTATACTATTTCTTAGCTTGAAGCGCATATCAGGAATGTTGTATAAATCTTCGCCCGTGTCAGAACATCCTAGGGTTCTACCTATTATGCCAGGAGTTAGTCTAACCATGTTGCCATACACGCTAGACCATAGCCAGTTATCTTCATCTTAAGTGTTCCATACTGAAGTGCTATCCAAGTTTGCATAGAAAAGAAATATTGCCAATTGATCGATTTGGACATCATTAGGAGTGAACAAAATTAAAGTTTCTAGTCCGGCATTCTCACATATTTCATCCAAATTGTACATTGGAAATTTAAGTAGATTATAGAAAGGACCTGTATGAAGTTTTTTCTTTTGTATATCTTCATACCTCTTGATCGAATGTGGTGCTCTATTCGTCCATTTTTCAATTTGATCATCTGAACAGACTTGGGGGTTTGAAGATGTTGTTGGTTGGTCTTGTTTTCATTTTGATGTCTTGAGATTTTTAGTTCTAGGAGGCATTGTGATTTGAGCTTAAATTTTTTGAGAGAAAATCGTCAATTGATGAAATCGCAAAAGAAAAGTTTGAGATGAAAGAAAAAAAATGACGTTATCTGGGTTAATTTAAAGAGTCGATTGAATTTCAGACATCTGGATGTTAAATCAGACGTCTGGTTTGCCCTAAATTGAACATAGTAGATAAGTTCAGACGTCTCGTCTATGAGTTAGACGTCTGGTTTGATCGATTGTGTAATATTTTATAGTCAGAGAGTTTTACCAGACGTCTGGAAACAAATTTCAGACGTCTGAAAGTTTCTGAATTTTAAATTCGAGTAGACAGAGCAAATTTTCAGACGTTTAGGAGCTATAACAGACGTTTGATATATGCACGGTGGAAAAAAATAGACATATATCAGAGTGTCAGATGTCTGAGGTCTATATCCAGATGTCTAGTTTAGGCAATTTTTCTAAAAATAGCCTAAAATTTGATCGTTTTGCTTATTTCTTGATTCTCTATTTTATATATAAAAAAATGTAGTTTTATTTTGTATAAAATAACAAACAAACATAGATACATACAAATAAATAAAAAAATAAAAAAATTTATTTAGAAGGCGATGGAGTTGTACGATCTCCTGACTTGTTATCCTTCAATGGTTTAAGTGGAGACCATATATTACCACGTTCGTGGGTTTTTGGAGAGCCAGAAAATCATCTTAGTGACGGATTCGAAGGAGTACGATATGAAGATGGGGGATCTAAAGAACTGCAAGGCTTTGGAAGCGGTTCATGGACACCTTTCTTTCGTGACGTACAAAACTTCATCGCTACTTGTTCCAAAAAGCTTAGCCGACGTGCTGTAACTTTTTGTTCAAAATATAGTTCTCGTTGAAGATCTATTTGTTGTTTCTGATAGTGATGAATTTCATCAATTTTCTCCTTTGTATTAGGAGAGACAAATAGAGATCTTTTAGTCTTCTTGCTATCGGGAGTAAATCCCGTGTGATATGAGGACCACCTATGCGTCGGTTCATGAATTGGTGTGGGTGTAGGAAGCCGTTGTGGTGTATCAACTGAGCTATCCGGCGCAGGCATCGAGATGAAAATATAAGAGTTATCAGAGGACATGGCTATATTTTGTTTCTTGAGGAAAATATGAATTGTGTGTATATAATTTTTCTTGAAGTATAACTGTTTATATATAAGTTAAAAAATTATTTATAGAAAAACTAACTATCTAAAAAACAAAGGGTGCACAAATTATTAATTATAATTTGTGGATAGAAAAACAAGTGACTATATAGCCTAGATGAAGCAGGGATTATTAAGTAAGAAGATCATGAAGAGAGCAAATCCCCAAAATCACGTCGGAGTTTAATAAAAGTTTGTTCATTTAGTGGTTTTGTAAAGATGTCTGCTATTTGATTTTTGGTATTTACGTATTCTAATGAAATATTTCCTTTTTCAACATTGTCTCGTAGAAAATGATGTCGTTTATCTATATGCTTAGTTCGTGAGTGATTTACAGGATTTTTTGATAAATTTATTGAACTCGTGTTATCACAATATATTGGAGATTTATTGATAATTTTGCCGAAGTCCGTAAGTGTTTGTTGCATGTATATTACTTGTGCACATGCTAGAGCTGCTGAGATATATTTGGCTTCGCAAGTAGATAAAGAAACACAATTTTTATTTTTGCTAACAATGAAACTAATGATTGTCTGATAAAGTGACATGTTCACCAGTACTCTTACGATCTGTTCTACATCCACCGAAATCCGCGTCACTATATGAAACTAGTTCAAACGATGATCCTTTAGGGTAAAACAAACCATAATCTCTAGTACTAGATAGATAACGTAAAATACGCTTAACGGCTCTTAGATGAGATTCTTTTGGTTTTGCTTTAAATCGAGCACAAAGACACACTCATCATAATATCGGGTCGACTAGCCGTCAAATAGAGTAAAGAACCAATCATGCTACGATATAATTTTTCATCAAAATCTTTTCCGTTATCATCCTTTTCTAAGTGAACAATAGTACTCATCGGTGTTGGTTTGCTTGAAATTTTATCCATTCCAAAGCATCGTAATAGGTCGTTATAATATTTTTCTTGATGAATAAAAATACCATTTTCAAGTTGTTTTATTTGTAAACCCAAGAATAAATTTAATTCTCCCATGTGAGACATTTCAAATTCATTGGTCATAATATTTGAGAAATGATTACAAAGATTTTCATTAGTTGAACCAAAAATAATATCGTCTATGTAAATTTGCACAACTAAAATATCGTTATTTTCTCGTTTAATAAATAAAGTTGTATCGATTTTACCTATTTGAAAACCAGATATAATTAAGTGATTTTTAAGTCGTTCATACCAAACTCGGGGAGCTAGTTTTAAACCATATAAGGCTTTTTGTAATTTAAAAACATGATCGGGATATTTTTCGTGAGTAAATAATGGAGGTTGTTTAACATATACGTTTTCTTTGATAAAACCATTTAAGAAGGCACTTTTGACATCCATTTGAAATAGTTTAAAATTGTGATGATTTGCAAAAGCGAGTAATGTTCGTATGGCCTCGAGTCTTGCTACTGGTGCAAAAGTTTCGTCGTAGTCGATACCTTCTTCTTGATTAGAAACTTGAGCAACTAAGCGTGCTTTATTTCTAACAATATTTCCATTCTCGTCTGCTTTGTTTTTAAATACCCATTTTGTTCCTATAATCGATTGGTCTTCAAGTCTTGGTACTAGTTCCCAAACATTATTACGTTCAAATTGATTCAATTCTTCTTGCATAGCCATTATCCAAAAGTTATCATTTGAAGCTTCTTTATAATTTTTTGGTTCAAAATTTGACACAAATGTTACATGGCTTATTTGATTAAGTTGATTTCTAGTTACTCTAGAATTGAGATCTCTAATGATATTATCTTTTGGATGATCTTTAAGAATTCTAGGGGATGATATTAAAGTGTTATTTTGCACATTTGTTTCATTATTAATAGAATTTGCTGAATTTGTTATTGGAATAATTTCTTCTTCATCATTAGTATGATGGTTAAATAGATTTTCGTCGAACGAAACATGTAAACTTTCTTCAATAGTATTATTTCGTTTATTAAAAATTCTATATGCTTTGCTACGATCCGAATATCCAACAAAGATACCTTCATCGGCCTTCAGGTCAAATTTTCCTAAGTTATCTTTTGTATTTAATATAAAACATTTTGAACCGAAAGTTTTAAAGTATGATACTTTAGGTTTTCTTCCAAAAAATATTTCAAAACAAGTTTGTTTAGTCATAGGACGTGGTTACTCGATTTAACACGTAACAAGCTGTGGCAATAGCTTCTGCCCAAAAGTGTTTTGGTAAACTACTACTATTTAGTAGTGTTCGTGCACATTCTTGTAATGTACGATTTTTTCTTTCTACTACACCATTTTGTTGAGGTGTGCGAGGAAAAGAGAAATTATGACTTATTCCTTTCATTGCAAAAATTAGTAAAAAGATCGTTTTCGAATTCTCCTCCGTGATCACTTCGAATATTTTTAATTTTCAAGTCCATTTGTGTTTTAATTCTTTTAGCAAATATTTTAAACATACCAAAAGTGTCGCTTTTATGTTTTAAAAACAAGGTCCATGTATACCTCGAAAAATCATCAACTATCACAAAAACATATTTGTTGTGATTTATAGATCGTATTTGTGTTGGACCAAATAAATCTAAATGTAATAATTCTAATGGTTGTTTTGTCGAAATATTATTTTTAGATTTAAAAGAGCTTTTCTTTAGTTTTTCAATTTGACAGTCGTCACATAAATTTTCAACTTTGTAATTTATTTTAGGTAAACCTCTAACTAACTCATATTTTTCCAACTTATTAATATTTTTCAAATTGATATGACAAAATCGTTTATGCCATAACCGTGGATCATTATGTTTGGCGGTTAAACATAAATTTGAATTTTTATTTATATTCATGTTTAATACATAGATATTTTTGTTTCTAAAACCTTCAAATATAAGTTGTTTGTTATTATCTAAAATATTACATCTATCTTTTTCGAAATTTATTTGAAAACCTTTGTCGCATAATTGACTAATACTTAATATATTGTGTTTTAGATTTTCTACTAATAAAACATTTGTAATAATAGGAGAATTAGAAATACCAGAGTTGATGACTTATCCTGTGCCCACGACATATCCTTTTGAATTATCTCCAAAGGTTACCGTTCGACCATCAATGTATGTTATATTTGATAACATTTTTGAATTTCCGGTCATATGCTTGGAGCATCCTTTATCTAGTATCAATTTCTCCTTATGTTTTATTTTGGGTACCTGCAAAATAAAAAATGTTTTAATTGGTACCCATATACTTTTGTTAGGGTCCTAATTGTTAGGAGAAGGTAACCATACCCAAGATGGTTTGGTACCTTTATAAATATAATTTTTATTATAGACTACATTCTCTAAGAAATTATTAATATATTTTTGTTTAATCAAACAATTATTTGTCTTAGGAATCCAAATTTTCATAGTTTTGGTATTCATATTAGACGTAGGTAAACATTTAGTTTTTTTATACCTAATTTTTTTTGCATCATTCCCTTTTTGTTTAGAAGTATTTTTAAATCCTATTCCATTTTTATTGCCTGATGGTTTTGAAGTTTTGATAAGATTTTCCAAATCTTGTTTTCCTTTATTGAATTTTGACACATTATTAGTAATTTAATCTAATTTTTCTTTTAATTCTAAATTTTCAATTTTCAATATTTCAATATTGCTTTTCAAGTTGACATTTTCTTTTAGCAAATTATCTTTCACTATTTTGGTGTTTTCAAAAGCAATAGTAATAGCCTTACTTTCTATCAAATTATTTTTAATTTTTTCTTGAGATAATTCTAGTTCTTCTTCTAAGATAATTTTTTCATCTTTTAACATTCCTACTTCAAGTTTTAATCTATTTATTTTGGCTATATATTCTTTGTTTAATTTTTTAATTTGCCAAAATTTATCATCTAATTCCATGCTAAGTTCTAATAATTCATCATAACTAAGTTCCAGACATACCTCATCAGTTTGTGCCATAAAACACACATTTGCTTGTTCTTCGTCACTATCACTATCACTTTCAGATGACGAAGAATCCGAGTCATCCCATGTTACTTTGAAAGCCTTCTTCTTTTTGAGTTTTTCAAATCTGTTCTTCTTTTTATCATTATTGAGTTTAGGGCAATCCTTCTTCATATGTCTGTATTGATCACATTCATAGCACTTGATTTGAGATAGGTTTGTTGTGTTGGACTTCCCTTCTTTTTGGAATTTAGTCATCTTTCTAAATTTCTTGAATCTGTTATAGTTCTTGGCAATGAAGACTATCTCTTCTTCATCTAAATCAGAGTCATCATTTTTTGTTGCTGGGAATGCTATGTTCTTCTTTTCCAAATTTAGTTCTTTTCGTGCCTGCAAATTAGCTTCATATGACATTAAATTTCCTATCAACTCTTCAGTTTTGAGAGTAGAGAGATCATTAGCTTCTTCAATAGCTAATACCTTCCTTTCCCAATCTGATGTTAAAGAGTTGAGTATTCGAGAAACTAAATCAAAATCGGTAAACTTAACTCCTAATGCTATAAGATCATGTGGGATAGTTTGAAATCTAGAATACATGTCACTAATAGTTTCATTTTGCTTCATTTTAAATGATGAGAATTGGTTTTGCAAAATTGAAATCTTAGTTTGTTTGACCTTTGTTGTACATTCGTGTGTGATTTGTAAGGTACGCTAAATGTCAAATGCAGTTGTACATAACATGACACGTGAAAATTCATTTTTATCTACAGAACAAAGTAAAACGTTCATAGCTTTAGCATTGTTTGATGCTAAGGTCTTTTGTGCATCGGTCCATGTGCTCATAGTAGTAGTAGGTGCTTCATATTTATCTTGAGTAGCTGACCACATTTCTAGACTATTAGCTTCCATAAAATTCTCATATGTGTTGACCAATATGCATAGTTAGAGCCATTAAAAAGTGGGGGTCGTGCTGTGGATTGTCCTCTTGAAAAATACTTGCCATATTAAAATGATTCAAAAACGTGTTACTGTACTTTGATCAAACCTTGCTCTGATACCAAATGAAAGTCTATAGTATGTTGGATCGATTATACAAATGACAAGTATATGACTAATTTAAACTATATTGTAACAATAAAGTATGTAAATTAGAATTATCACACCAGGGATTTTATACTGGTTCGGACCTCCCGTCCTACGTCCTGTCCCGAAGCTCCTCTTCGGAATTTCCTTTCACCGAATAACCCTCACTTCACTAGAGGAACAGGTTTACAATAGCAGAGTTTCCTTGTCAACTATGTGTTCTCTATTACACGGATTTTGACTATATAGTACAAATGCTTCCAATATATATCTAGAGAGTATTGTCTATGAGGAACTGTATATTTGGAAGAGTAGAATACAAGTATAGATTGCTAGAGATCAAGAATATATCAGAGTATAAGAGTAAAGAGCGCAAGTAAGTCAGGTGAAATCTTCTTTTGGATTCTTGATGCTATTTATAGTGGTAGAGAGATTCCTTGAGTAATTGCATCCATTAACAAGTGTTCTATGGTCGCTTCTGATGATGATGAAGAGTTGCAGCGAAGAGGAGCGAAGGTGTCTTTTCAATTGTGACAGTTGTAATTTTGAATGTTATGAGCCGAGTTCAGTTTCAGACGTCTGGCGTATGTCTCAAACATCTGGCTCTCTATATTTTTTGTATATAGTAGACTTTTAGATGTCTGAGTACATTAACCAGACGTCTGATTTTGTCTGGTTTGTAATCCAGAAGTTTTACTCAGACGTCTGGCTAGTGCACCCAGACGTCTGATCTTGTGCATGTTGCTTTTCTTGTATCTGTGTTGTTGTTCTTCTGATTCTATCGACTTGTAGCCCCTTGATACGTTCTTCGAGCCTTGTTCTTGTCTCTCTAGTGATGTTACTTTAGCAATTACCTATAAATAGAAATATATATGCATATTCGATTTCCATTGTGTAGTTGTTGTCATCGAAACCGTAGATTTGATTTCCTAACAGGACGCTCCAGAAACCCCGACCTCTCTAATCTCACCTTCCTCAGGCATGTCGGAGGCCCCGCCTGTAGGGGGCACCGAAGACCCGGCCTGTTCTTTACCCTTCTCCACTGCGGGTCTGGTTGTAGTGGCGCTGGATGGGAGACTAGTTCGACAACCTTCCGCTAATAGCCCAAACTTTCGAAGTGACTCATTGGAAATAACGACTTTGATCTCCCGGTCCTCCACGGGAGTAGCACGAATGGCCTCGACAGCCTCAGAGTACCTCGCACCTTCGGGACGTGGGCTGGTGCCTACAAAAGACCGAAGGAAGTTTAGAAAAAATGCACTTCATGCCTCAGGTAAACAACGAGTCTGGAAATGGAACTTACTCCCTTCCAACCATCTTCTCGCAAAGCTAGGGGGCAGCGCACGTAGAACCACTCCTGCTTATATTGGGAGAATTTACTCCATGCCCCCGTCAGGATCTGACACTTAGAGTGCGGCTTAAGGAATATGAATGAAGGGCTGTCAGATCGCCTTTTGAACTGATAAATGCAGCGAATATAGCTACTTCCGTTCGACCAACATCGCTCGGCAACCACCGTTCGGTATGCCAGGTTTGGTATAGCTTTTTTAGAGCAAGGTGAGGGATTTGACTTATTCATGGAGATCAACATCAAAGTGGGTGGTTCGACATTGGTTCACCTTGAGTCCCACCATGAGTTACTCCAGGTCCTTCAGGAGTTCGCTTCGAGTCAATTACCCAGTGACTACCGGTCGGCCATCCCGGATCGACATTTGTCGGCCGGTGTACCCCATTCGGCATGCCTGGATCGGTCGAGTCGAGGATCCCATATATGCACCAAGGTACTTCACTCTTAGGCCTGAGCAGGGAGTCCAGCCTATCTTCATCTATAAATAGAGGGGCATGGGCGTAGTGTAAAGGGACCTTTTTTAGAGAACTCCGGGGAGACTCTGCCATTTTGAAGACTCATCTATTTTTGATTCAAACCTGTAATCAAGTCTTTAGTGTACGGATTGTATCTGTATTCAATAGTTTGAAGAAGCAATAAAGATTAAACTCAAAGTGGATGTAGGCAGTTATGCCGAACCACTATAATTCTGGTGTTCTTGTTTCTGTAGTTAATTTTGTATACATTCCTCTATTTTAATTTTCTATCTTCATTAATCTCTCTACACAAATCCTTTCTTGGGTGTTAGTGACCAATTTTGGTGCTAACGATGCTACTATATAGTTTTCAAAACAAAATATACAACAAGTACGCACTCTTGTATATATACACACTCTCGATCCAGTCTAAGGCAAGAACTCCTACCCTATCTCTACTAGATCCCATTATCTCTTAGTTTAAACAACACAACCTAAGTCTAATACCAAATATGATGACCGTCCTACATCGTCGACACCCAATATACCTATATAGTGTGCTGTAGCGGTGCTTGGTCGATGTGGGGCGATCATCAATGAAGTAAATAAACAACACAGAACCTACCACATATCCCACAGCGCATCGAATAAAATATAATAGTAAACATCTCAGATATAAAATAGGCAAGACAATATGTAACTGAATGAATCACAACATCAGAGTATATAGATCCATACAGTAAACAACATATGTAATAGAGTTATATATCATATAATAACTCATAAACTATCTCTAAATAGTAAGGCATAAAAAAGCTCCATAATGTTATGCAGTGAAATAACAAATGAATATATATAATAATACAAGAGTATAGCCTCCTACTCCTGTCTGTCAAGCTTCACGTGCTCAACAGACCTGGAATCCCTAATCTACTCATTTAAGAGTACCCAGAGTAATACGAAGCAAAGCATAAAACCCCAAGTCAGACAATAGACTGGTGTGAGCGGTAGAAATCTCAAATACTATAAAGTCAATATACTAGGACAAATGGTATGAAAATCATATCTGTCCTATCCCTGCATCCACAAAGTTAGCACATACACAAGATATACGCTACTCTATCATAATAATCATGGGTGTACTATACTGTAACGACCCTAGATTTTTAATAAATTTAAATTGATAATTAATTGGATTTTTGGATTAAAATTTGTAAAAATTAATTATCAATGAAAGCGAGTTTCCCCGAATTTGAATAAATTTGATATAAATCATTTAAAATTGTGAAATTAAATGATAAACTGATTTGGAATTTTCCAAATTCAAATAAAATATGTTATTTATTAATATAAAGATAGTTTCTTTTATAAATTGTTTTAATTTTAATAATGAGTTGTATTTAAACAATACTAATAGTACAATATCTTTACAAAATGGATTTTTATAAATAGAAATGGTTTTAAAATAAATAAACATAGGGATATATTTCAAAATGTGAGAAAATAAGAAAGAAAAGAAACAAAATACAAAGTGATAAAACAAAGCAATTAATTCTAGCCAAAACCATATCTCATCAGCAAAACAAAAACCTGGCAAAAGAATAAAACAAATATATTTATACATAAGGTAAAAGCAAGTGTGGGTAAAAATAATAACAAATGAAATGTATATGATATTAACATGTCTGCCCTCTTATGAGTATATATGTACAAAGTAAATAAAGTAAACAAAATAATTAAATAAACCTTAACATCATAGAACAAATATTAACAAACAAAAACAAGACTTAAGAAAATATATATATGATAGTACAAGCAAATAAACAAAACAAAGTAAAATACATACAAAAACATAACAAAATAAACAAAGTGAAACAAATGTAATAAAACAAGACAAATACCTTTAGCCACCATAACTACCATCATCTCAGCCGAGTAAGGTAGTATGTAGGCAAATAGAAGAGTAAACAAAGTGCAAAATAAAATAAAGTATGTAGCCTGTAATAGGGATGCAGGCAAGAAAGAAGAAATAAATGCAAGCACGACTTAGTATCTTCTCAGCCATGCTATTGTACAAACATCATCATCCCCTGTACAAATTTTTATCACTTGGTACAAATATAATATAGCCTATTGCATAAACAAACAACACCCTGTACTCATTTTTTTTCTTTTCTTTATAAACATCATCCTCGTTGCAAATTCGTTCCACTTCAAGCTGTAAATGAAAACTCAAACCAAAGCTTCAGTTTAAAGAAAATTTAAAAGCAACTTAAACAAATAAAGTCAAACCAGAGATCAAGAAGATGATTCCAGCTAACACATCAAAGCCTGTTTCAAAAACAAAGCTCTGTTCTTCTTTTGTTCTTCCAGGAAACAAGTGAGCAAACCTTTTTAACTAGATTTTTCTTGATTCTTTACATCTGTGATGATGATAGTTTGATAATTTTGATTAATACTTGAATCTGCTGTGGAATACCTAGATGTAGATATATATGTGTGCACTGTTGTTAAATCTGAGAATCCCTGTTCTAGTTTTCAAGCTCAAATTTGGTTCAAGAAAATTCATTTGATCTTGATCCAATCCATGCTAAGACTTAAGCCTTGAACAAAATATGATTGTTACACTATAAATTTTAGTTTAAAAGTTTGTTTAAAGTAAACAAATTTGTGTTGTCTTTGGAAAGGTTAAAACTACAGAACCATCTTCTAATATGTTAAATTTCGAGTTTCTTAATTTACAAATTCATGAATATAAATGGAATTCTTATACAAAAATATGATTTTTAAAACAAGATTGGTGATTTTTTAGTCGAGTGTGATTAGAGAAGTTTATAGTTGAACTGAAATGGGTTTTAATCCAATTTCTATCGATCGAAGATTCATTGGGTGTCGAGCTTTTGATCGAGGGAAGTATGATTGGTGGCGAAGACAGGAAAAATGGTGGAAGTGGTGGTTGGTCACCGTGGTGATGGTGGTTGGTAGATTTGTTCTGTAAACCTAGTTTTAGGTGTGATACTAATTTCGATTCGTGCGTGGTCCTCTGTTGATCGAGCACTGTGAGGTTTTGGGAGGTGGTAGAGGAGAGGAAGTCGAAGCTAGGGCCGAAGGCGGAGGCACTCAGATGGTCGGAGAAACTTGAACGTGGCATTGACAGGCGACAGTGGGTTTTAGTCGAGTTCCAGGTATGGCCAAACCACTCGATTTCGATTTTGAGTTATTTCGTGGATTCTGTTGGTCGCGAATGGATCTGAGGATGATCGTGGATATGAGGAGATTGTCGCAGTTGAACGGAGTCGGCTGCGATGATGGTGCACATGCACGAGCACGATTTGTTTTGGGGTGGGTTGTTTCGCAGGGGAGGCTAGGGTCAGATGCAAGCTAGACTCGAAGAAATGGGGATGTTTGCTCGAAGCAAAGGGGGGGAACAATGGTTTAGTTCAGGTCTGAGAAGTTCGATTTAAAAGCAGTTTAATCTTCAAAAATTTAAACAAGTTTTTGGAATTTCAATCTTAATCAAGTTTTAAAATGGTTTGAAAAACTTTATTTCGAAAGTTATTTTAAATAAACTTATAAATAATTAAAGGTTAGTAAATTAATAATAAGAATGTTTTAATGGTTATTTGTTAAAGGAAATTAATTTCTTGAAACAAACTACTTGATAAAAGTAATTAAGGTGAAATGGTTAATAATTTATAGTTTGATTAATCAAGTAATTAATGAATAATTAATTTAAGGATTAATTTATGTAGTTAATTAAGGTTAATTTATTAAAAATTAAATTAAATTATTAAAGGTTAATCATGTGATGATTTAGGGTTAATGGATTTAGTAATTAAGGATTAACTATTAAGTAAAGGATAATTAATTACCAGTAACTAAGATTGGATAATTAATGATTAAAGGTTGATAAATTAATAGTTAAAACTTGAATTAAGTTATTTTAAAAAGGTTAATTAATTTATAAATGATTATGGAATAATAAATCAAAATGATTTACAATTAATTAATATTAATTAACCAGGATTGGTAATTAAATTCATAAGTAATAAACTGGTTAAATAAATCAGATAATTAAATTGATCCTACCTATGAATATTTGGATTCCATTGGATGACTTGATTGTTTGATATCCCTGATATATGATGCTCTGTGATATACCCTGATTTATGTTGTGATCTGTAATTTACTTATCTGTGATATGTATCTGTGATATGTGAATGAGCGATAAGCGTGATAGTTAATATCGCTTATCAACTATATCCTGTATTTTGATCTGTGATGATTCATTGTGTTGCACTATTGTGTGAAACCCCTGGACTACACCTTTACACACACAAATATGGATTTCACGAGGAAATCGGTTAAGTCACAGATAATTTAAAAGTAATATTTTTGAAATTGAAATTTTAATTTCAATTGATTTTGAAATTGGAAATTTGGGTTAAAGTGAAAAGCTTTTGAAATGGAATTTCAAAGATAAAAGTTATTTTGAATAACTTAATCGAGTTTTGAAAATTTAAATAACTTGATTTAAATTTGATTTCAAGTTTGAAATTGAATCCTATGATTTGAAACTACGGTTAAAAATGTTATAAATGTGTTTATATGAAGTTAAACCATTTTAAAAGTATAATTTTGGGAATTTGAATTTAACCCAAGGATTTCAACTCGTATGAATGAATCAGATTTTCTGAAATGAAACTGTTTGTTTTAAAGGAATAAAAGCTTTCAAATAAGAAAAGAAATTCCAGTTTAATTAAAGGAATTTAAAGATTGAATTGAAAAAATGGTTTTCCAAGTTATGAATGAATTTGTTTTGAAAGCTATGAATTGAATCTGTTTATTTTTAACAGATTTAAAATGATGATCTATTTAAACCATTCGAAATGAAATTGTTTTGAAAGCTATAAGTTAAATCTTTGATTTAAAGATTTAACGAGTTAAATTGAAATGGAAATTGATTTTAGGAAAATCTTTGAATGAATCTTTTGTTTAAAAGATAAAAATGTGGAAATTGTTTAAACCGTTGTAGGTTGTTAAAATGAATCTTTTTGTTTAAAAAGATTAAAATGGTAATTTGTTAAACCATTTGAAAAGAAAGTTTGGGTTTAAGTTGTGACTTAATTGAAATCCCAATATCCATTGTTTTTTAATATTACGCTCACTATTCGGGTTAGCCGGGAAAAGACCTTTGTGTCATATAACCCATTCCGAATTAGTGATACGTCGTATATGGATAGCATTTGAAGATCGGTGGTGAAGACCGGATATTCACGAGAACGAAAGGATAACTCGTCGATTGTCTTTAAACTGAGTCGCGCCGGTATAGAGATTTCCTAAGTGATGGGAAGTCCGATCGAGATTGTGAATACCCGGAATTGCAAGGGCTTCGTAAGAAGTGCCTTCGGTTCTGTTCGAACCCGGAACAGACTTGTATGGTTACATGTCTGACATTACACTTTGAGATATAAAGCCGATTTCTTTCAAATACATATCTGTTGGTGGCGGAGAATTTATTCTCTTAGCTTAACACCCTTCTCTGAGACGTACGAGCTCAGAGGTTATGTAGTTGAAATTTATCAGCGATATATCCCAATTTGGTAATGTGACATGCTGAGTGTTGCTGTGTGATGATCAGTGTTTGATCATTTGTGATATGATCATTTGTTCGATCATTTATCTTTGTGATCATAGGTTGATCATCTGTTGACCCAAAGCGTGGCTATTTGAAAAAGCATAGCTTTGTGGACGAGACTTCGTCAAGCCTCACAACCCGTTAATGGTCGAAACATGAATTGTGCGGCAAGGTTTCAGGGGTAGCTCCCCTAGGGTATGACCATTCCTTCTGAAAAAGGGTAGTATCATGGTATGGAGCCCAGATACTTACTCATGTGGATACACTTTATTTATGATGTGTGATGTTGGTTTCGAGGCGCCTCAGTTAAAGGTCCCAAAGGACCGGGGGTGGCATATCTAAGGCTTTGTATATCCCTTGGGAAAGGGGTAGCCGGCCTTGTTTGGCAGAGAACAGTTTGGTTCTCGGAGCGTCTCGCCAGAGGCGTTTCTTTCGTGGAATAGGAAGTTCCTTAGCCTGACCATTTGTTGGAAATCCAAACAAAACAATACGATCCCTGTACGGTTTTAGTTGTAGAACCTGCCATCTACTTATGGTGGCGCCCCACTGTTTGGATGGTAGCTATAGTAGGCATAGTTCGAAATGTCTATGCTGGTTAAGATTTATATTCTACTTTCGAAATGTTTTCCACTATACACTAATAATAATATCAAAAAGGATTTGATTTTTTGCGTAGTAAGCATCTTTGACTATTATAAGGAGAAATCTCCTCCAATTCTGCGTTTGCATTGTGTGTGTGGCGGGAGGCCTTATGGTAGTTTCATTTTCCAAAAGCATTGTGAATTGACTTTAAAATTCTCTGCTATTTTTTTTAAAGATAAACTGTTTTTGCTGCTCACACCAGTCCCATGACTGATCCAGAGTTTATTGTTTCTTTTCTAAACTCTGGATGCTCAAAATTTTTCTACACGGGCAGTCTAGAGTTGGCTTTTTCAGATAGTCCGGTTTAGTAGATTATCTGGAGCTAGTTCAGTCTTTGGATATGGACTGCACTTGCTTGTCTTTGTGCATCGTTATTGGGAGTTCAAGCTATTTCTGGATTGGTGATTTGAAGATGGAGATTATCTGCTGCTGGTGTTATCGTTTTCTTTTCCGCTTCTATTTCTTGTATCATACCTCTGATGTATATTGATATTCATTGTATCACTCTGTTGTATCAGATATTGTATCAGATATTGTATATATTCTTTTTCTTCCGCTGTGTTATTTACTTAACTGTGTTATAAGCTCCGGCGACTCGGATTTGAACGGTCGAATCTACGGCATTCGAGTACGATGTAAAGTATGGATGTCGATTTTCGAACGGGAAAAATCCACAGACGTTACATTTGGTATCAAAGCTAAGGTTGAACTTTAGCTCAGGAGTATAACACATTAAGTAGCTCATTAGAGATAGGGTGAAGTGTACCATAGAATGAGTATTCCTCAGATATCCATTCGAATGCCTCGGTAAATTCTCTTATTATCCACTGATAGTGAGTATGAGAGCAAGAAGAGGACGAGATAGGGGACAGGGGAGTACGACTATAAATGGTCAATACTCTGTAACAACAAGGAAACAATCTTTTCTCTACCAATCTCTTTTGTTCCTCATCTTTTCTCAATTCTCCGATGATTTCTGGTAAATCCAGAAAGGAAATTCGATATATTAAAATGCGACATAAACTCCAGATAGGCCAAATTGGTTGTTTGGATGTATTGGTTGCCTTGTTTGCTTTGATTGCTACGGTTGATAGATACTTTAGTTCTAAACTGAAAATTTTGAAATTGTATCTATATATCTATCTATTCTTTTGGTCCGGATATATTCTACGAATGGTTAGTTATCCCTTCGAACTGACCGATGCCATTGTATAATATCGTAGATCTGGATAACCCGAGTATCTTGTCAAGTGTTAAACAGATTCGTTCTTGAATCTGTTATTGATATTCTGATTTGGTAAGCCAAATGCAGATTAAATGTTTAGTTTGTTTGATGAAACATTCTTCATCTATCTTTGTGTCTCCTTGGCAATTTCGAGGACGAAATTCTTTTAAGGGGGGAAGTTTGTAACGACTCTAGATTTTTAATAAATTTAAATTGATAATTATTTGGATTTTTGGATTAAAATTTGTAAAAATTAATTATCAATTAAAGCGAGTTTCCACGAATTTGAATAAATTTGATATAAATCATTTAAAATTGTGAAATTAAATGATAAACTGATTTGGAATTTTCCAAATTCAAATAAAATATGTTATTTATTAATATAAAGATAGTTTCTTTTATAAATTGTTTTAATTTTAATAATGAGTTGTATTTAAACAATACTAATAGTACAATATCTTTACAAAATGGATTTTTATAAATAGAAATGGTTTTAAAATAAATAAACATAGGGATATATTTCAAAATGTGAGAAAATAAGAAAGAAAAGAAACAAAATACAAAGTGATAAAACAAAGCAATTAATTTTAGCCAAAACCATATCTCATCAGCAAAACAAAAACCTGGCAAAAGAATAAAACAAATATATTTATACATAAGGTAAAAGCAAGTGTGGGTAAAAATAATAACAAATGAAATGTATATGATATTAACATGTCTGCCCTCTTATGAGTATATATGTACAAAGTAAATAAAGTAAACAAAATATTTAAATAAACCTTAACATCATAGAACAAATATTAACAAACAAAAACAAGACTTAAGAAAATATATATATGATAGTACAAGCAAATAAACAAAACAAAGTAAAATACATACAAAAACATAACAAAATAAACTAAGTGAAACAAATGTAATAAAACAAGACAAATACCTTTAGCCACCATAACTACCATCATCTCAGCCGAGTAAGGTAGTATGTAGGCAAATAGAAGAGTAAACAAAGTGCAAAATAAAATAAAATATGTAGCTTGTAATAGGGATGCAGGCAAGAAAGAAGAAATAAATGCAAGCACGACTTAGTATCTTCTCAGCCATGCTATTGTACAAACATCATCATCCCCTGTACAAATTTTTATCACTTGGTACAAATATAATATAGCCTATTGCATAAACAAACAACACCCTGTACTCATTTTTTTTCGTTTCTTTATAAACATCATCCTCATTGCAAATTCGTTCCACTTCAAGCTGTAAATGAAAACTCAAACCAAAGCTTCAGTTTAAAGAAAATTTAAAAGCAACTTAAACAAATAAAGTCAAACCAAAGATCAAGAAGATGATTCCAGCTAACACATCAAAGCCTGTTTCAAAAACAAAGCTCTGTTCTTCTTTTGTTCTTCCAGGAAACAAGTGAGCAAACCTTTTTAACTAGATTTTTCTTGATTCTTTACATCTGTGATGATGATAGTTTGATAATTTTGATTAATACTTGAATCTGCTGTGGAATACCTGGATGTAGATATATATGTGTGCACTGTTGTTAAATCTGAGAATCCCTGTTCTAGTTTTCAAGCTCAAATTTGGTTCAAGAAAATTCATTTGATCTTGATCCAATCCATGCTAAGACTTAAGCCTTGAACAAAATATGATTGTTACACTATAAATTTTAGTTTAAAAATTTGTTTAAAGTAAACAAATTTGTGTTGTCTTTGGAAAGGTTAAAACTACAGAACCATCTTCTAATATGTTAAATTTCGAGTTTCTTAATTGACAAATTCATGAATATAAATGGAATTCGTATACAAAAATATGATTTTTAAAACAAGATTGGTGATTTTTTAGTCGAGTGTGCTTAGAGCAGTTTATAGTTGAACTGAAATGGGTTTTAATCCAATTTCTGGCGATCGAAGATTCATTGGGTGTCGAGCTTTTGATCGAGGGAAGTATGATTGGTGGCGAAGACAGGAAAAATGGTGGAAGTGGTGGTTGGTCACCGTGGTGATGGTGGTTGGCAGATTTGTTCTGTAAACCTAGTTTTAGGTGTGATACTAATTTCGATTCGTGCGTGGTCCTCTGTTAATCGAGCACTATGAGGTTTTGGGAGGTGGTAGAGGAGAGGAAGTCAAAGCTAGGGCCGAAGGCGGAGGCACTCAGATGGTCGGAGAAACATGAACGTGGCGTTGACAGGCGACAGTGGGTTTTAGTCGAGTTCCAGGTATGGCCAAACCACTCGATTTCGATTTCAAGTTATTTCATGGATTTTGTTGGTCGCGAATGGATCTGAGGATGATCGTGGATATGAGGAGATTGTCGCAGTTGAACGGAGTCGGCTGCGATGATGGTGCACGTGCACGAGCACGATTTGTTTTGGGGTGGGTTGTTTCTCAGGGGAGGCTAGGGTCAGATGCAAGCTAGACTCGAAGAAATGGGGATGTTTGCTCGAAGCAAAGGGGGGGACAATGGTTTAGTTCAGGTCTAAGAAGTTCGATTTAAAAGCAGTTTAATCTTCAAAAATTTAAACAAGTTTTTGGAATTTCAATCTTAATCAAGTTTTAAAATGGTTTTAAAAACTTTATTTCGAAAGTTATTTTAAATAAACTAATAAATAATTAAAGGTTAGTAAATTAATAAAAAGAATGTTTTAATGGTTATTTGTTAAAGGAAATTAATTTCTTGAAACAAACTACTTGATAAAAGTAATTAAGGTGAAATGGTTAATAATTTATAGTTTGATTAATCAAGTAATTAATGAATAATTAATTTAAGGATTAATTTATGTAGTTAATTAAGGTTAATTTATTAAAAATTAAATTAAATTATTAAAGGTTAATCATGTGATGATTTAGGGTTAATGGATTTAGTAATTAAGGATTAACTATTAAGTAAAGGATAATTAATTACCAGTAACTAATATTGGATAATTAATGATTAAAGGTTGATAAATTAATAGTTAAAACTTCAATTAAGTTATTTTAAAAAGGTTAATTAATTTATAAATGATTATGGAATAATAAATAAAAATGATTTACAATTAATTAATATTAATTAACCAGGATTGGTAATTAAATTCATAAGTAATAAACTGGTTAAATAAATCAGATAATTAAATTGATCCTACCTATGAATATTTGGATTCCATTGGATGACTTGATTGTTTGATATCCCTGATATATGATGCTCTGTGATATACCCTGATTTATGTTGTGATCTGTAATTTACTTATCTGTGATATGTATCTGTGATCTGTGAATGAGCGATAAGCGTGATAGTTAATATCGCTTATCAACTATATCCTGTATTTTGATCTGTGATGATTCATTGTGTTGCACTATTATGTGAAACCCCTGGACTACACCTTTACACACACAAATATGGATTTCACGAGGAAATCGGTTAAGTCACAGATAATTTAAAAGTAATATTTTTGAAATTGAAATTTTAATTTCAATTGATTTTGAAATTGAAAATTTGGGTTAAAGTGAAAAGCTTTTGAAATGGAATTTCAAAGATAAAAGTTATTTTGAATAACTTAATCGAGTTTTGAAAATTTAAATAACTTGATTTAAATTTGATTTCAAGTTTGAAATTGAATCCTATGATTTGAAACTACGGTTAAAAATGTTATAAATGTGTTTATATGAAGTTAAACCATTTTAAAAGTATAATTTTGGGAATTTGAATTTAACCCAAGGATTTCAACTCGTATGAATGAATCAGATTTTCCGAAATGAAACTATTTGTTTTAAAGGAATAAAAGCTTTCAAATAAGAAAAGAAATTCCAGTTTAATTAAAGGAATTTCAAGATTGAATTGAAAAAATGGTTTTCCAAGTTATGAATGAATTTGTTTTGAAAGCTATGAATTGAATCTGTTTATTTTTAACAGATTTAAAATGATGATCTATTTAAACCATTCGAAATGAAATTGTTTTGAAAGCTATAAGTTAAATCTTTGATTTAAAGATTTAACGAGTTAAATTGAAATGGAAATTGATTTTGGGAAAATCTGTGAATGAATCTTTTGTTTAAAAGATAAAAATGTGGAAATTGTTTAAACCGTTGTAGGTTGTTAAAATGAATCTTTTTGTTTAAAAAGATTAAAATGGTAATTTGTTAAACCATTTGAAAAGAAAGTTTGGGTTTAAGTTGTGGCTTAATTGAAAAACCAATATCCATTGTTTTTGAATATTACGCTCACTATTCGGGTTAGCCGGGAAAAGACCTTTGTGTCATATAACCCATTCCGAATTAGTGATACGTCGTATATGGATAGCATTTGAAGATCGGTGGTGAAGACCGGATATTCACGAGAACGAAAGGATAACTCGTCGATTGTCTCTACACCGAGTCGCGCCGGTATAGAGATTTCCTAAGTGATGGAAAGTCCGATCGAGATTGTGAATACCCGGAATTGCAAGGGCTTCGTAAGAAGTGCCTTCGGTTCTGTTCGAACCCGGAACAGACTTGTATGGTTACATGTCTGACATTACACTTTGAGATATAAAGCCGATTTCTTTCAAATACATATCTGTTGGTGGCGGAGAATTTATTCTCTTAGCTTAACACCCTTCTCTGAGACGTACGAGCTCAGAGGTTATGTAGTTGAAATTTATCAGCGATATATCCCAATTTGGTAATGTGACATGCTGAGTGTTGCTGTGTGATGATCAGTGTTTGATCATTTGTGATATGATCATTTGTTCGATCATTTATCTTTGTGATCATAGTTTGATCATCTGTTGACCCAAAGCGTGGCTATTTGAAAAAGCATAGCTTTGTGGACGAGACTTCGTCAAGCCTCACAACCCGTTAATGGTCGAAACATGAATTGTGCGGCAAGGTTTCAGGGGTAGCTCCCCTAGGGTATGACCATTCCTTCTGGAAAAGGGTAGTATCATGGTATGGAGCCCAGATACTTACTCATGTGGATACACTTTATTTATGATGTGTGATGTTGGTTTCAAGGCGCCTCAGTTAAAGGTCCCAAAAGACCGGGGGTGGCATATCTAAGGCTTTGTATATCCCTTGGGAAAGGGGGTAGCCAGCCTTGTTTGGCAGAGAACGGTTTGGTTCTCGGAGCGTCTCGCCAGAGGCGTTTCTTTCGTGGAATAGGAAGTTCCTTAGCCTGACCATTTGTTGGAAATCCAAACAAAACAATACGTGCCCTGTACGGTTTTAGTTGTAGAACCTGCCATCTACTTATGGTGGCGCCCCACTGTTTGGATGGTAGCTATAGTAGGCATAGTTCGAAATGTCTATGCTGGCTAAGATTTATATTCTACTTTCGAAATGTTTTCCACTATGCACTAATAATAATATCAAAAAGGATTTGATTTTTTGCGTAGTAAGCATCTTTGACTATCATAAGGAGAAATCTCCTCCAATTCTGCGTTTGCATTGTGTGTGTGGCGGGAGGCCTTATGGTAGTTTCATTTTCCAAAAGCATTGCGAATTGACTTTAAAATTCTCTGCTATTTTTTTTAAAGATAAACTGTTTTTGCTGCTCACACCAGTCCCATGACTGATCCGGAGTTTATTGTTTCTTTCCTAAACTCTGGATGCTCAAAATTTTTCTACACGGGCAGTCTAGAGTTGGCTTTTTCAGATAGTCAGGTTTAGTAGATTATCTGGAGCTAGTTCAGTCTTTGGATATGGACTGCACTTGCTTATCTTTGTGCATCGTTATTGGGAGTTCAAGCTATTTCTGGATTGGTGATTTGAAGATGGAGATTATCTGCTGCTGGTGTTATCGTTTTCTTTTCCGCTACTATTTCTTGTATCATACCTCTGATGTATATTGATATTCATTGTATCACTCTGTTGTATCAGATATTGTATCAGATATTGTATATATTCTTTTTCTTCCGCTGTGTTATTTACTTAACTGTGTTATAAGCTCCGGCGACTCGGATTTGAACGGTCGAATCTACGGCATTCGAGTACGATGTAAAGTATGGATGTCGATTTTCGAACGGGAAAAATCCACAGACGTTACATTTGGTATCAAAGCTAAGGTTGAACTTTAGCTCAGGAGTATAACACATTAAGTAGCTCATTAGAGATAGGGTGAAGTGTACCATAGAATGAGTATTCCTCAGATATCCATTCGAATGCCTCGGTAAATTCTCTTATTATCCACTGATAGTGAGTATGAGAGCAAGAAGAGGACGAGATAGGGGACAGGGGAGTACGACTATAAATGGTCAATACTCTGTAACAACAAGGAAACAATCTTCTCTCTACCAATCTCTTTTGTTCCTCATCTTTTCTCAATTCTCCGATGATTTCTGGTAAATCCAGAAAGGAAATTCGATATATTAAAATGCGACATAAACTCCAGATAGGCCAAATTGGTTGTTTGGATGTATTGGTTGCCTTGTTTGCTTTGATTGCTACGGTTGATAGATACTTTAGTTCTAAACTGAAAATTTTGAAATTGTATCTATATATCTATCTATTCTTTTGGTCCGGATATATTCTACGAATGGTTAGTTATCCCTTCGAACTGACCGATGCCATTGTATAATATCGTAGATCTGGATAACCCGAGTATCTTGTCAAGTGTTAAACAGATTCGTTCTTGAATCTGTTATTGATATTCTGATTTGGTAAGCCAAATGCAGATTAAATGTTTAGTTTGTTTGATGAAACATTCTTCATCTATCTTTGTGTCTCCTTGGCAATTTCGAGGACGAAATTCTTTTAAGGGGGGAAGTTTGTAACGACTCTAGATTTTTAATAAATTTAAATTGATAATTATTTGGATTTTTGAATTAAAATTTGTAAAAATTAATTATCAATTAAAGCGAGTTTCCACGAATTTGAATAAATTTGATATAAATCATTTAAAATTGTGAAATTAAATGATAAACTGATTTGGAATTTTCCAAATTCAAATAAAATATGTTATTTATTAATATAAAGATAGTTTCTTTTATAAATTGTTTTAATTTTAATAATGAGTTGTATTTAAACAATACTAATAGTACAATATCTTTACAAAATGGATTTTTATAAATAGAAATGGTTTTAAAATAAATAAACATAGGGATATATTTCAAAATGTGAGAAAATAAGAAAGAAAAGAAACAAAATACAAAGTGATAAAACAAAGCAATTAATTCTAGCCAAAACCATATCTCATCAGCAAAACAAAAACCTGGCAAAAGAATAAAACAAATATATTTATACATAAGGTAAAAGCAAGTGTGGGTAAAAATAATAACAAATGAAATGTATATGATATTAACATGTCTGCCCTCTTATGAGTATATATGTACAAAGTAAATAAAGTAAACAAAATAATTAAATAAACCTTAACATCATAGAACAAATATTAACAAACAAAAACAAGACTTAAGAAAATATATATATGATAGTACAAGCAAATAAACAAAACAAAGTAAAATACATACAAAAACATAACAAAATAAACAAAGTGAAACAAATGTAATAAAACAAGACAAATACCTTTAGCCACCATAACTACCATCATCTCAGCCGAGTAAGGTAGTATGTAGGCAAATAGAAGAGTAAACAAAGTGCAAAATAAAATAAAGTATGTAGCTTGTAATAGGGATGCAGGCAAGAAAGAAGAAATAAATGCAAGCACGACTTAGTATCTTCTCAGCCATGCTATTGTACAAACATCATCATCCCCTGTACAAATTTTTATCACTTGGTACAAATATAATATAGCCTATTGCATAAACAAACAACACCCTGTACTCATTTTTTTTTCTTTTCTTTATAAACATCATCCTCATTGCAAATTCGTTCCACTTCAAGCTGTAAATGAAAATTCAACCCAAAGCTTCAGTTTAAAAAAAATTTAAAAGCAACTTAAACAAATAAAGTCAAACCAGAGATCAAGAAGATGATTCCAGCTAACACATCAAAGCCTGTATCAAAAACAAAGCTCTGTTCTTCTTTTGTTCTTCCAGGAAACAAGTGAGCAAACCTTTTTAACTAGATTTTTCTTGATTCTTTACATCTGTGATGATGATAGTTTGATAATTTTGATTAATACTTGAATCTGCTATGGAATACCTGGATGTAGATATATATGTGTGCACTGTTGTTAAATCTGAGAATCCCTGTTCTAGTTTTCAAGCTCAAATTTGGTTCAAGAAAATTCATTTGATCTTGATCCAATCCATGCTAAGACTTAAGCCTTGAACAAAATATGATTGTTACACTATAAATTTTAGTTTAAAAATTTGTTTAAAGTAAACAAATTTGTGTTGTCTTTGGAAAGGTTAAAACTACAGAACCATCTTCTAATATGTTAAATTTCGAGTTTCTTAATTTACAAATTCATGAATATAAATGGAATTCGTATACAAAAATATGATTTTTAAAACAAGATTGGTGATTTTTTAGTCGAGTGTGCTTAGAGCAGTTTATAGTTGAACTGAAATGGGTTTTAATCCAATTTCTGGCGATCGAAGATTCATTGGGTGTCGAGCTTTTGATCGAGGGAAGTATGATTGGTGGCGAAGACAGGAAAAATGGTGGAAGTGGTGGTTGGTCACCGTGGTGATGGTGGTTGGCAGATTTGTTCTGTAAACCTAGTTTTAGGTGTGATACTAATTTCGATTCGTGCGTGGTTCTCTGTTGATCGAGCACTGTGAGGTTTTGGGAGGTGGTAGTGGAGAGGAAGTCGAAGCTAGGGCCAAAGGCGGAGGCACTCAGATGGTCGGAGAAACATGAACATGGCATTGACAGGCGACAGTGGGTTTTAGTCGAGTTCCAGTTATGGCCAAACCACTCGATTTCGATTTCGAGTTATTTCGTGGATTTTGTTGGTCGCGAATGGATCTGAGGATGATCGTGGAAATGAGGAGATTGTCGCAGTTGAACGGAGTCGGCTGCGATGATGGTGCACGTGCACGAGCACGATTTGTTTTGGGGTAGGTTGTTTCTCAGGGAAAGCTAGGGTCAGATGCAAGCTAGACTCGAAGAAATGGGGGGGGGGGGAACAATGGTTTAGTTCAGGTCTGAGAAGTTCGATTTAAAAGCAGTTTAATCTTCAAAAATTTAAACAAGTTTTTGGAATTTCAATCTTAATCAAGTTTTAAATGGTTTTAAAAACTTTATTTCGAAAGTTATTTTAAATAAACTTATAAATAATTAAAGGTTAGTAAATTAATAAAAAGAATGTTTTAATGGTTATTTGTTAATGGAAATTAATTTCTTGAAACAAACTACTTGATAAAAGTAATTAAGGTGAAATGGTTAATAATTTATAGTTTGATTAATCAAGTAATTAATGAATAATTAATTTAAGGATTAATTTATGTAGTTAATTAAGGTTAATTTATTAAAAATTAAATTAAATTATTAAAGGTTAATCATGTGTTGATTTAGGGTTAATGGATTTAGTAATTAAGGATTAACTATTAAGTAAAGGATAATTAATTACCAGTAACTAAGATTGGATAATTAATGATTAAAGGTTGATAAATTAATAGTTAAAACTTGAATTAAGTTATTTTAAAAAGGTTAATTAATTTATAAATGATTATGGAATAATAAATCAAAATGATTTACAATTAATTAATATTAATTAACCAGGATTGGTAATTAAATTCATAAGTAATAAACTGGTTAAATAAATCAGATAATTAAATTGATCCTACCTATGAATATTTGGATTCCATTGGATGACTTGATTGTTTGATATCCCTGATATATGATGCTCTGTGATATACCCTGATTTATGTTGTGATCTGTAATTTACTTATCTGTGATATGTATCTGTGATCTATGAATGAGCGATAAGCGTGATAGTTAATATCGCTTATCAACTATATCCTGTATTTTGATCTGTGATGATTCATTGTGTTGCACTATTGTGTGAAACCCCTGGACTACACCTTTACACACACAAATATGGATTTCACGAGGAAATCGGTTAAGTCACAGATAATTTAAAAGTAATATTTTTGAAATTGAAATTTTAATTTCAATTGATTTTGAAATTGGAAATTTGGGTTAAAGTGAAAAGTTTTTGAAATGGAATTTCAAAGATAAAAGTTATTTTGAATAACTTAATCGAGTTTTGAAAATTTAAATAACTTGATTTAAATTTGATTTCAAGTTTGAAATTGAATCCTATGATTTGAAACTACGGTTAAAAATGTTATAAATGTGTTTATATGAAGTTAAACCATTTTAAAAGTATAATTTTGGGAATTTGAATTTAACCCAAGGATTTCAACTCGTATGAATGAATCAGATTTTCTGAAATGAAACTGTTTGTTTTAAAGGAATAAAAGCTTTCAAATAAGAAAAGAAATTCCAATTTAATTAAAGGAATTTCAAGATTGAATTGAAAAAATGGTTTTCCAAGTTATGAATGAATTTGTTTTGAAAGCTATGAATTGAATCTGTTTATTTTTAACAGATTTAAAATGATGATCTATTTAAACCATTCGAAATGAAATTGTTTTGAAAGCTATAAGTTAAATCTTTGATTTAAAGATTTAACGAGTTAAATTGAAATGGAAATTGATTTTGGGAAAATCTGTGAATGAATCTTTTGTTTAGAAGATAAAAATGTGGAAATTGTTTAAACCGTTGTAGGTTGTTAAAATGAATCTTTTTGTTTAAAAAGATTAAAATGGTAATTTGTTAAACCATTTGAAAAGAAAGTTTGGGTTTAAGTTGTGGCTTAATTGAAAAACCAATATCCATTGTTTTTGAATATTACGCTCACTATTCGGGTTAGCCGGGAAAAGACCTTTGTGTCATATAACCCATTCCGAATTAGTGATACGTCATATATGGATAGCATTTGAAGATCGGTGGTGAAGACCGGATATTCACAAGAACGAAAGGATAACTCATCGATTGTCTCTGCACTGAGTCGCGACGGTATAGAGATTTCCTAAGTGATGGGAAGTCCGATCGAGATTGTGAATACCCGGAATTGCAAGGGCTTCGTAAGAAGTGCCTTCGGTTCTGTTCGAACCCGGAACAGACTTGTATGGTTACATGTCTGACATTACACTTTGAGATATAAAGCCGATTTCTTTCAAGTACATATCTGTTGGTGGCGGAGAATTTATTCTCTTAGCTTAACACCCTTCTCTGAGACGTACAAGCTCAGAGGTTATGTAGTTGAAATTTATCAGCGATATATCCCAATTTGGTAATGTGACATGCTGAGTGTTGCTGTGTGATGATCAGTGTTTGATCATTTGTGATATGATCATTTGTTTGATCACTTATTTTTATGATCATAGGTTGATCATCTGTTGACCCAAAGCGTGGCTTTTTGAAAAAGCATAGCTTTGTGGACGAGACTTCGTCGAGCCTCACAACCCGGTAATGGTCGAAACAGGAATTGTGCGGTAAGGTTTCAGGGGTAGCTCCCCTAGGGTATGACCATTCCTTCTGGAAAAGGGTAGTATCATGGTATGGAGCCCAGATACTTACTCATGTGGATACACTTTATTTATGATGTGTGATGTTGGTTTCGAGGCGCCTCGGTTAAAGGTCCCAAAGGACCAGGGGTGGCATATCTGAGGTTTTGTATATCACTTGGGAAAGGGGTTAGCCGGCCTTGTTTGGCAGAGAACGGTTTGGTTCTCGGAGCGTCCCGCCAGAGGCGTTTCTTTCGTGGAATAGGAAGTTCCTTAGCCTGACCATTTGTTGGAAATCCAAACAAAACAATACAAGCCCTGTACGGTTTTAGTTGTAGAACCTGCCATCTACTTATGGTGGCGCCCCACTGTTTGGATGGTAGCTATAGTAGGCATAGTTCGAAATATCTATGCTGGCTAAGATTTATATTCTACGTTCGAAATGTTTTCCACTATGCACTAATAATAATATCAAAAAGGATTTGATTTTTTGCGTAGTAAGCATCTTTGACTATCATAAGGAGAAATCTCCTCCAATTCTGCATTTACATTGTGTGTGTGGCGGGAGGCCTTATGGTAGTTTCATTTTCCAAAAGCATTGCGAATTGACTTTAAAATTCTCTGCTATTTTTTTTAAAGATAAACTGTTTTTGTTTCTCACACCAGTCCCATGACTGATCCGGAGTTTATTGTTTCTTTCCTGAACTCTGGATGCTCAAAATTATTCTACACGGGCAGTCTAGAGTTGGCTTTTTCAGATAGTCAGGTTTAGTAGATTATCTGGAGCTAGTTCAGTCTTTGGATATGGACTGCACTTGCTTGTCTTTGTGCATCGTTATTGGGAGTTCAAGCTATTTCTGGATTGGTGATTTGAAGATGGAGATTATCCGCTGCTGGTGTTATCGTTTTCTTTTCCGCTTCTATTTCTTGTATCATACCTCTGATGTATATTGATATTCATTGTATCACTCTGTTGTATCAGATATTGTATCAGATATTGTATATATTCTTTTTCTTCCGCTGTGTTATTTACTTATCTGTGTTATAAGCTCCGACGACTCAGATTTGAACGATCGAATCTACGGCATTCGAGTACGATGTAAAGTATGGATGTCGATTTTCGAACGGGCAAAATCCGCAGACGTTACATATACATCAAAGTACTAAGGTGTCTAGATATCTACATCGATAATATCTACATCGTCTGATATCCCTAGGATGATAAACAACCAAAACATAGCATCCATCATCCATCCTCACATTCACTCACTCAGTGTGTTGGATATATGATACTCGTATGACCCTCCATAACATAGTCAATGACTACTCAACGTCTCAGTTTCCCTTGCCACTCAGTAGGCTAGGAACTAGACCGCCATCGGACTCAGCCCAGGGTAAACATATCGAAATATCGTGTGACCCGGGGCATATCACACTCCCTAAGTGAGCGTCCTCACATAACACGGCTTTATGAGTACACATCGAAACTTATGATATCAACGATCGCTTTGCACATGTCATCCATAACAGAGCTCACTCTAGAACTGTCATTACAACCTCCTCTGAAGTCATCGTGGTAGGGAACTATTTTAGAGACCCATCATCAGTCGTAAAATATCATCGTTAATCCTGTAACCATCCTCCAACAATTTCTTCAATCCGGCAACTCTGCATCCGAAGTATAGCTATCCATCATCGAAGCCATCCCTTCTCATCATAGAATCATCATCATCGGGTCATGAGCGGTCGTCGTCGAAAATCGCCAAATTAGTCGTCGAAAAACTCAATTCAGTGTTGGCCCAAAGTTAAGCCCTAGTTTTTTCCCTTCTCGCCCGAAGTAGACCCTGAAAATTTGGCCCCAAGTCAAGCCCGGGTAAATTCAGAAAATGCCCCAAACGGGCTCAGGGATCGGTATCAATCCCTGATATAGCTTATTTTCCACATTCTGATATCAAGCAATATGAAAATAACTCTAAGCACCATTCATCATAGAAAAATACCCCATGGTTCGGTACCGATCCTACGAAACATGAAAATAACTTCAAGCACCATTCGCCACCGACCCAGCATTTCAAATTTCTGTGACTCCAAGTGAACTATGTGCGACCACAAGCAAATGGAAAATTTCCTCAGGTCAGACTCCAAGGAAATTACCACCAATCCATCAACACCAATTTATCTTCTTTTTCCCATAACTTGAGCATACGAACTCCAAACGACTTCAAATTTGAAAGGTAGCTTTAGGGAGTCCTTCTAGACCTACACTATGGATCGCATGTTATTTGGACAATGTGAATTTTATGGATCATCACCGACCTATCTTCAATTGGCCATAACTCGAGCAAACGAACTCCAAACGACTAGAAACTTGAAACGTAGCATCATAGGGCCTTCCTTGTCACTCCATACCGACCGCAGTTCATTTGAACTAATATTTATCGATCGATATTGTTCCCTAACTTGTTACTAAAGATAAATCGCCATTCAATCAACATTTTCAACCATTCAAACATCTAACAATCATATATACATCATATACAAGCAATAATAATAATAGACAAACATTCTAAAATAGCCATTATAAAGTTATCTAATTCTAAGGCTAAGGATCCATAAGAACACGTTTTTGTGAATCAAATCCAAGTTGTCCAAGTTTCACATATTTGGTTAATTATAATCTAAAACATTTTTTGAGATTTTTATATAATTTTTATAATGTCGTTTAAGGTGTATAATGACCTAATTAGTAAGTGAGAGAACTAATCACTTACCTAAACCCATATCAACCTAAGAATGCTCCAAATCCAAAAATGAATCACCAATCTAAGATGCCTCCACCAGCAAATCCTCTAATCCAAGTGCAAAATTTCCCTAAACAGCTCAAGCCACAAACAATCCCCTCACTCCTTTAAGGGTCTACATGGAATCGAGGAGGTTCCAAGCTCCGATGAAGGAGAATAAAGGGAGAAAAGAGAAGAAGTAGAGGAGAAAACACTCAAGAAGAAGAAGAGAATGAACAAAAGGAGGAAGAGGAAGCAGAAATTGATGACGTAGATGAATATGAGTCATACAGGGAGACATCTTCAAACGGTATCCATGTAACAACCCACACCATAACGAGATCGAATTTCAACTAAATCGAAACCCAAGTCCATTATTTGGTAACCTATAATAAACTCAAGTACATCAAAGAGTTATCTGCAAAAACTCGCAGCGCAATTGAAAAATATAAAAGAACATATATATTAACTAAGGCGACTACCTTGGAATCAATATTATTACTTGGATATCTAGTTGCCCTGTTAGCACCAAGCATAAATGAGAAGACTTCTCCATCTACAGTTCCCGTCTTACACCAGTAGCATGTCCCTCAAAATCTACCATGTGGGTTTTAACGAGGAGGGGGTTAGAACAACGTTCTAGTGGTAGGAAAATTACATACTTTTTCCATGATGCTAATTTATGCCGATTTATTCATATTTAAGTGTTATGTCTATTATTTATGGCAAATCCATTCAATCATATATGTGTGTATTATGTGCCTAACCTCCTCCTAGGTATAACTATATATATATATATATATATATATATCTATGTATGTATGTATGTGTGTATGTACATATATGCCTATACACATATATATCTAAATGTTGTACTATCCAAATATCCCTGGCTACTTAATACTTCTTAAATATTAAGGAGGTAGACACAATAGCCATTTAATACCTCAATCTTTGAAGCGAACCATCCATAACGTAATCACTAGTCACTAGGTACATAGACCGATGACCCATAGATACAGTTTTATAATTTAACTATGTACTACTAATGCATCTCAAAGACTCTTCTAAAGGTTAAATAGCCTACCTCTGATAAACAAACAACTAACAAACTAACTTTGAGGTATGTGCGTATCCCATACGGATTCTACACTAGTAGGAAGTGAAATCCATCAGGACATAACCCGAGCATTTGCTACCGACCGCTCGGAACCGCTAGTGGTCATAGCCTATATGCCAGCCCTACTACTGAATACCGGTCCAACAAAGTACTGACATAGCCCACCAACCTTCCACAGTTGACATCCCGTTTAGACTAACCTAATGTGAGTCAAGGAAAATGCCCCTTTCAGTTAATAATTCTTGCTAGAAATGAAGTAGACCCCATTTTCTTAAAAGTACCATGCCATTTAATACTTTAAAGCCAAGGTGAAACCTTGGTATTTTTCCCCTACCAATCCACAACACAAATCATTTCCCCATGGGTCCTATAGTTGGAGATGTCTCACATCAGTAGTAAGTATACAAAACTGCTGGTAGCCTCTAGGTGAAGGATAAATTTCTATTGTGTAATTCTACCGACGTCACATCCCAACCCACTAAACCAAACCAACCATCCTAAGCTTAAATGTTAGGCGGCCCACTAATTCAAGTTTGTTATAATCGTATAATTATGGTTGTATAATTTCCCACAGTGAAAATCATGCTACCTTCTAGCATTTAATTCCTGTCTTATACGCTTATTTATTATATTTCATAAATGTCAATTGTCCAAAATAAAAGGATATTATTATTCTAATTAAAAAATTTCTAATAACATTTATTTATTCATTCAAATTCAACCTATTATGCACATTCATTTCTTTATGAATGCCATAATAAATTCTTTAACCAGTCCATTAACACGTTTATGTCCCCATTTAATTCCTATAACTCTCTATCAACTACACATTTATTGCCCTATTAATTTTGGAGTTACTATCTCTTTTCCATAAACACCTCATAATCCTATAATTTACTATGTTATTTATAACTAAATGTCTTAATTATAACTAATGCAAATATCAACATATATTACACTATAAATATATTTTTATTTTTAATCATTAAGTATGGTTATATGTGTATGTCGTCACCAAAAATGGCACCTACACCCAAATATCAGATGAAAGCATAATAATGTAGAGAATCAAATCAAACAGGCAAAAATCAGCAAGAAAGTAAAAGGTGATACAAGAATTTTTATAGTGGTTCGGCAATCTCTGGCCTACGTCCACTTTATATTTTATTATTAGTTGTCTTCTCTTCGAATTAAAATGAATTATATAAGATCTGATCACAATCTAGTGGATCTCAAATCTACAATGAAGTTTCTAGATTGTTTGAGAGTCACTAGTACAAGGGATTTGCTTATCTAAGACCTAGAATAGCAAATAGAAGTATCCTAGGTGACTTTAATGGAGGAGAGGTCAAAGGTGAAGAAGAAGAAGAAGTCTCTTAAGTCAGAGAATTTGATCCCCTTATGGTTGTAGCTAGGCTTTTATTTATATTGAAACAGAGGCACTGTGTTAGAAGCCTACCTGCACCGAGCTCTAGGAGATAGCCCGAAGTTGTACAAGAGAGATCGGAGTCCTACGACTCAAAATGATAACTATGTACCGACTTATATAACTTAATGTCGATTTATTTTATTGGTGGAAATTTAAGTCTTCCACTTGTTAGCTTTTTCTATCTTGTACTTGTGTTGTTCTAAGCTCTTTCCCATCGACTTCGTGTTGATTCTAGTGATCTCTCCATTAACACTTGAGTTATCCGGCTTTATTGGCTTTCCCTTCATCTAGACTCTTGGAAAATCACTAGATCATGAGTAGTTGGAGTAGTATATGAGATGCATGGAGTTCTGGAAGTGAAATGGGGAGAATAAATAGGTCGGTGTCGACCTATTTAACTCGGTGCCGAGTTATATTCCTCGCTCGAATTTAGTTGAAACTTCTCCAAGTTGCTCTTCTTCTTCTTCTTCTGATCATGTTTCCAAGTTTGTGAATCATTTCGTCCTTGTTTCGATCTACCTATCCATCCTCAACCCAAATCCCTAGTTGTTTCTTAATGCATTCGCTGCAGATGGTGGCTGCTTCGGCTGTACCATCATGATTTGGTTCCTCACATACTACTCCAACTGGTTGCTCCGAACCAGCTCTTCTATCAAATCACGAAGGTATCGGCACCGTTCGTTTCTTGTCCATCCAGCTCATGGAAGATGCAAAACTTTCCAAATCTTCTCTCCCGACCAATGGGTTCCCTCCTAGCTATCTTTCGGTAGGGAATCTTCCCCCTAGTATCTAGGTATATCCTCTCCGGGGTTTTGGTTAAGTCAGTGTAAGAAGAGAACTTCGACACTCTCCTTTGTCATTTCGGTTCCTCGAAATCATTATCAGCTTTTAGTTTTCCTTTTTCCATATCCTGCTTTGGGTTGTCCTCCTCCGTCCATAGTATTAGCATTAGAATTATTAGTTTTAGGGTTCTCTTGACGCAGATATCTCTCAGCTTCATGGTAAAACCCCACAACATCCGTTGGTGAATCCATTTCCAGTGCAACTTCGAAGTCGGTCTTGCTTTCAACTCCAAATGCTGCCGCCATTAAGATTATTGTTGTATCTAGGTTATCTACTACGGCAGCTGCCATGTTAAATCTCATCAGATAGCTTCTTATGGTCTCTCCGGGCCTTTACTTTACCCTTGATAGGGTCATTACATTGTTTGGTCTGGAGATGTGAACTTTGGATTTTCTTATAAACTTATTCACTAGGTCGGTCCAAGTGCTTATAGATCCATTCTCCAGTTGTATGAACCACATTGCTGCTAAATCTGCCAGATATAATGGGAAGCATTACCCTATTACCTCCTTAGAAGCGCCTAACACTTCCATGTGTCAGATGCATTCCATTAAGTAAACTGTTGGATCAGATTGCCCATCGTACATTTCCAGATTTGGAAGCTTGAAATCAGGAGGATTTCTCACATTTTGGAAGTTAACGATTAATGGATTCCTTTTTACATCCTCCAAACTTTGGTATGAGGGTCCACCTCTAACTATCTTTTTAACCATTTTAGCCATCCGGCTGTTATCGTCTAGCAGAAATCTTTGACCGCTAGCCATATTCTTCCCCGTTCTTATAGAGGAACTCCGGCACATACTCCTCTGGCTGCTCGCCTGCATTTTGACCCGCACCTCTAGTTTCATTATGTCCTCTGTTCCTATAGGGATGCTCTAACACATATTCCTTTGGTTGTTGCTCATTCACATTCAGATTTGCGTTTTTAGCTCTAACATCGTTTCCTCTCGGCATTCTAGCACGTTCCAAGCCCGCATCAAAGTTGCCTCGAGTTTGTTTCTTTCGGTGCCGAGAGGATTTGGGTCGGTACCGAGTGGTACTATTTATGAGGGTATCGTTCCAGTTTGCTCTGTTCTAACTCCAGATGTTCCTACATTAGTTCCTGGTCCTGGGTTTCGAATTCCAATAGTCCTAGATATTCCTTGTTGTCCCATCCTTTGAAAAAATCCCTCCGACATTTTCGGTTATCGGGTTATCATTTCATCCTGCATCTCCTTTATCGTTCTTTCCATCTCTTCTCCGGTCATGTAGATAGATTTATGAGAATTTGAGGACACCTCCCGGCTTCCACCAGGCTATGGTTGGCTTCTTCCAACCTTAGATCTAGTGTTAGGCCTCTTCATCTTCTCTAAATTTAAGGTTCAAGCTTCAAGTCTTTAGATCTAGTTCTCTCTCAGTGAAAGCAGCAAAATGTTGATGCCAAAAATGACAACAATAGCTAAATATTAGATGAAAGCATAAAAATGTAGAGATCCAAATCGAATAAGCAGAAATCAACAAGAAAGTAAAATGAGATATAAGAATTTTTTATAGTGGTTTGGCCATCTCTGGCCTACGTCCACTTTATATTTTGTTATTAATTGTCTTCTCTTCGGATTACAATGAATTATATCAGATCTGACCATAATCTAGTGGATCTCAGATCTACAATGAAGTTTCTAGATTGTTTGAGAGTTACAAGTACCAGGGATTTGCTGATCTAAGTCCTCGAAGAGCAAATAGCAGCATCTTAGGTGACTTTAATAAAGGAGAGGTCAAAGGTGAAAAAGAAGAAGCCTCTTAAGTAAGAGAATCTGATCCCCTTTTCGTTGCAGCTAGGCTTGTATTTATTGGGAAACAAAGGCACTGGATCAGAAATCTGGCTGCACCGAGCTCCAGGAGATAGCCCGAAGTTGTACAATAGAGATCGAAGTCCCACGAGTCAAAATGATAACTCTGTACCGACCTATATAACTTGGTGCCGATCTATCTTTATTGGTGGAAAATTAAGTCTTCCACTTGTTAGCTTTTTCTATATTCTACTTGTATTGTTCTAAGCTCTTTCCCATCGATTTTGAGTTGATTCTAGTGATCTCTCAGTTAACACTTGAGTTATCTTGCTTTCTTGGCTTCCCCTCATCAATTCTTGGAATTGCTTGTCTAGACTCTTGGAAAACCACTTGATCATGAGTAGTTGGAGTAGTATATGAGATGTATTGAGTTTTGGAAGTGAAATGGGGTGGATAAATAGGTTTGTGCCGATCTATATAACTCGGTGCTGAGTTATACTTGGCTCCAATTCAGTTGAAACTTTTCCAAGTTGATCTTCTTCTGATCGTGTTTCCAATTTTGTGAATCATTTCGTCCTTGTTTCGATCTTCTAAGTCCAATTGCAATCTACTTCGCTAAAAAGCGGGTTAATAGTGTATGTATGTGTATTCCTATTCCTAACACATCAATTCTTATGCTTAGGAATTCCAGAACATTAATTTCCATATTTTAATTTATTAGAGCTATCTTTTCCATAAAGAATATCCATTATAATTTTACATAAATTACCCAAAAAATAAGACTTTTGCTTGTTTGAATTACAAGAAACTGCCTCTTTTCTTTTGTTGAAGTAGGCGGTGCAAACTATGGAGAAGGATATCCACAATTTATAAATCTCTTTCCTTTTTGGTATATTCCTTGTTAATTCAAACGACGATACTTTTTATTTTTGGAATTGGATAGTTTAAGAAAATTACACGGAAATAGTTACAATTAAATTATATCCTGCTCTCAATAAATCAAAATACAAAAATTCACATTCCAAGTAAAATTAGGGCAATCTAAACTAATACTTACATGTTATAGACCAACTATAAATTTGGAATAAACTTTACAACTTTATCAACATTCAACATTAAAACAATTTAGGGACTAATCTCGAAATTTATAGATTATGGTATAAATAACATTCCCATTCCAAATACCTATTTTACAAAATTTGTAGGTGATATACGATCGTTTTAAGTCTATAACTCATCAGACCTTATATAGACATGATAATTCAATAAAATTCAATGGTAAAAATTTCAATGTTATAAATAAATAATACAATTTCCCACTCACCTTTCAAACTTTCCAAATCTCCAAATCTGAATTCATCTCTTTACTTGACTCCTTTTTCTTTCCAATCCAAAATAATACGTATAACAAGGAATATACATACCATTAGAATTACAAATCTGAGAAGAGATTTGGGTTAAGGGAAATATAGATTTATAATTATGAAATTTACCTTTTTTGCAGTATTAATTCGCTTCTTTTCTTCTTCTCTTTTATTTTATGTCCTTCTCTGATTACATAGATATATATATATATATAATATTTTATAATTAATATAAGTTGTGGAGAAGGGAAAATGGTAGAGTTTCACTACTTTGATCAGAAAATATGAGAAGAAAAGAGAGGGGTTAGACCTATATTTATAGGCATTAGAATCAATAGTATTCGTTAGATTAAAATAATTAAATCTGGGTCGTTTGACCGAAGTTCAAACCATAGCCGCCGCCATACGACCGGTCGACCGCTAGTGGTCGACTGACCCAAGGAGGGGGTCGACCGATGGCATCCTCATTTAATTTATTTAATTTCCTATTTTCGTTTTTAATTATTTTTGTCCCGGAAAGTTCAAACGCTAATAACTTCTTTGTTTGAGCTCCGATAACGAAAGTCCAAATATGAAAATTGCTTAGAAAATCGCCATGAACACAATGGTTTAAGTCTCGTAGCCAACTTTTGATGTTTTCTGAAATTCCATTTTTGGAGCCTTATTAATATTTATTAATTCCCAAAAATTTTGCGGGGTGTTATATCCTTCTTCCTTTAAAAGACTTTAGTCCTCAAAATTCCTCATAGGTGGAATCATGTAACATAGCGCATAACCATCTATATTATACAACCGATTAGTTTACAACAAATTTTGCAATCAAATGTGCACAAGTGCATGATGTATCACAACATATTAGACATGCATGCAGAATGATTCTTAATCGGCGCCCCCTATATGAATGCATTTTTAAAGAGCATTTTGAAAATATGATGCAAACAACTTATGTATACTGGCAGTTTTATATGTATGCAAGTTTTCAAAAATCAAAAATCCTTTTTCATATTATAATTTCCACACTCCTACGAGTAGAAGTATGGTTCAACCAATTTCGCATCCAAACTCTACCATAAAAAACCTAGCACATAATTTCTAACATCCAAAATTTAAGAAGTTAGATTATAAATCTGTACTCCTACGTCGGAAAAGGAATTTAGATGGAAAATTTTACATTTCCACCCTTCTTTTTGAATACATATTCCGTTGTATCTCGGAACCTTCTCTTTTTTCCCCCAATTCTTATCCAATTTTTCCAAGTACAATACGCATAAGGAGGTTTATTTTTGGATGTTAAAACAAAATTATCCTAATCGCAGGTTTCGTTTCACTATCAATAAGAAATGGAAATAGAAATTCCAAAGCTAAAACAACATTTTCCCTTATTATTCCCTAAGTTTTGTATATTGTCACCCTTGTTGGACAGTAAAATCCATATTTACTAATATGTCGACCCTCCCTACGTTAAGCATGCGGCCTTTGAAAATAAAAATGTTTTCTCTAAAAACCATTTTCCCCTCCAAATCAAATTTGCAAAATAGTTTGAAAAATCGAGTTCCCAAAACATTTAAACACCATTTTTCTCAAAAGAACTTTAACAAAATTTTCCAAAAACATTTGAACCCAATTTCTCAAAAGAATTTAAACAAAAAATTTCAAAAGCATTCGAACATAATTTTTCAAAACATTTTTCGCTCTATCCTTAAAACAAATCAGGCCATTACTTAACGTAATCGAGATTTAATCTGTGAGTTTATGTATAAGATTGACCTTAACATTGAGCAGTTAATCATATATTTGGGGAAACTTTCCTTCTACTCATAACAATAACACACAAACCTATTAATAAATTTTAGCTTTTAAGACATAAGGATAACGACCGATAATTTCACAACAACCTTTCTCCGTCCTCCGTTTTCTAAAATTTATTATTTCCAAAATTCTGAAGTTTATGGATCTATGCATTCTTTATTTCTAGTTGCTAACCTAATTTCCTAATTAAATTCCAACTTTAACTACATTATATCACTAGTTAAACGTCCTTGTGAGATTTCCCTATTTACATTGTTTTCCAATATATATATATATATATATATATATAGCAGTCTAAGCTCATCTAGAAAATCTACAAAGTGATAAAATAGGAATATGTCTCATATCATATCGTACGCTTTTCCAATATTCGAAGGGAGACAACTATTAATTACAAACCAAAAACCTAAAAGAAATAATTGCTGAAAGTTTCCCTTAATTATTAATTGGTGTTAATGATGTTGTAGCCTTATCACTCATTAATAAATTAAGATGGACATTTCTAGTATGTCATTTTACTAGCATCCACATGTCTTTACTTACTTCCTCGACTTCTAATAAATAAGGTCCATCCACTACTTCTATTGTTACATTCGATTATGGGATAAATTGTTCATTCCCACATCGCAATGGGTAAGAAATATAAACTATGCACGTTTAGAATAACTCTTTGGAAAATAGGCTTGGTGGAACAACTTCCTACCACCTATCTTGGCTTCTTTAACCTTGAGTCAACCAACAACCTTTATGTATGTTTGTCATCATATTGGATCTTCACTCATCATACTATTATCTTCTTTCAATCAGAATATCTTAATAGTATTCTTAAACTTTGGTATTACTTTCTATATCCTCGATCTTTCATGCAAGTATACCCTAGGACTCACAAAATTGTACTTTGTACCATTCCCCATTCTTTTGAGGGTTCTTCTTATGGCTTCCGCATATGTCTAATAAAATATTTCTACGTTAATACTGATAATCCTTATATTCCACGGGTATTTCTGATTGCTATCTTATGAGCATTCGTAGTTATTTTATTCATAGCATCGTCCTTTACCCCGTCTTATATAGGGACTCATCTCTATGTGCTACATATCAAAATTTGGTTTCATTTTCACCACTCTTTTTAAACTAAAACTTCACAATCATGAATTACCTAATCCAAAACTTTTACATTGAACATATAGACTTAAAAAACCTTTTTATCAAATTCAAAATTTGCTTAATTCCCAAAAAGAGCCATGAAAATTTTTCTTTCTAAAAGATTTTCTACAACAAAGATTTGGCTCGATGATTTTTCCAAAACCCTTTTTCCAAAAACCTTTAAATCAGAAACTTTTGACCCAACCAATTTTAAACAAAGAATTTCCTTGCATTTTTAAAACAACAGCTTCCCAATAAATTCTTCGAAAAACCCCTTTAAAATGTTTCAAGGAAAATTTCCAAAATCTTTTGTCAAATTATTTTACATGGGGTTGAACTCATAAATGGACTTTACTTGTCCTTTCTTTTGAATTTGCCTTCTTCCCTACCCAATCTGAACTCATCTTCATCGAAAATCCAATTATCTTCTTATGGTGATTAGTTTACACCTTCTACGAGAACTTGCTCAACTCATTATTCATATCTTATTTTCAGATGCTTGCAATATATAAGTTCTTATTTCCTATCTGTCTAGAAGAAATACGCATATTCAATCGATAATCCATTAAAATCCACAATCATAAGGCAGCATAGGCCCAACAAAGGAATCAAGTACCATCCAGCCTCCAGGATTCTTCTATATGTCGTGCGCATGCTCTTCTTGGTCAACGTCTTATGGTACAGCCAACGCTCCGTGGATCAATCAGAGTAGGTGTATAAATTTAACTCGATTTATTAGCCTAACCTGTGTAGTTAAAGCGCTCGGTAGATTCAATGTGGTGGAGGTGCAAAAAGTCATAGCGGGGATACAGCGAGGATATAACTGGATATAGCGGATGACGTTAAAATAGCATATAAAACTCATACTTAATGTTTTTACAAATATATAAATGGTAATTAAATGAAAAATTAACATTCAATTGAATTATCATTAATACGAAAATAATTTTAAATAAAAACATGTGCGAATATAAAGTAAATAAACATAAAACTATTATATAACATAATAGAATTCAGTAGAATATTAGAGTATTTTCATTTCTGAAAATATATTAAAAATTAAATTAAATAAATCAATTTCATAATTTTTATAATGTATAAATGTCATTTTTCAATTCATTTCTTTTAAAGAAGATATAGCGGAAATAACGGGATATAGCGGAAATAGCGGGGCTTAAAGCGGAAAGGCTATATTTGGGGCTAATGGAAAAATCGTAGTGGTAGAAATCCGCTATGAGATATAGCAGGGTTATAGCGGGGCATTAACTGCACAGGGCCTAACTCATAGTTGCCTCGTCCATCCTCTCAGAATATTATCGCAACTACTTTTATAGTCGGAATTTATAGAGGTTGACGTATAATACACACAGAAATATATATATATATATATATATATATATATATATATATATATATATATATATATATATCTGTGTGTGTAGGTAAAAATACAAATATGTTCTCTTAGCGTATCCTAATTCCTATGATCGACTAACCTAAGCTCTGATACCTAATGTAACAACTCGTACCTTAATAGGCTTGAATTTTGACTAAATCAAAACCCAAGTTCATTAGGGTACAGATCGTTGGTTTTGGTAACTTGTAATAAACACAAGTATATCAGAGAGCTATATACAAAAACTCGTAGCAGAATTGGAAAATATAATAGAACATATATATTGACTAAGGCTACTACCTTGAAATTTATATTATTCCTTGGGTATCTAGTTGCCTTATCAGCTCCAAGCATGAATGAGAAGACTTCACCATCTACAGTTCCCATCTTTTACCAGTAGCATGTCCCTCAAAATATATCCTATGGGTTGTAATGAGGAAGGGTCATAAAAAAATTTGGTGATAGGAAAATTACGTACTTTATCCATGACAATAATTTATGCCGATTGACTCCTATTTAAGTATTATGTCTATTATTCACGGCTAATCCGTTCAGTCGTATGTGCATGTATGATATGCCTAACCTCCTAAGAGGTATAACACTATATATGTATACATATATATATATATATATGTCTAAAATTTATACTACCTAAATACCCTCGGCCACTTAATACTTATTAAATAGGAATGAGGCAGACCCAATGACCATTTAATACATCAATCCCCGAAGCGGGCCTTCCTTAACGTAATTGCTAGTCAATCAGTTCTAGCTACAGATATTGATGACCCCCGAATATGGCTTTATAATTTATAACTTAATTATCGTATCACTAATTCAACTCAAAGACTCATCTAAGGGTTAACTAGCGTACCTCCGACAAACAAACAACTAACCAACTAACTTTAAGGTCTGTGCGTTTCCCATATGGATTCTACACTAGTAGAAAGCGAAATCCATCAAGGCATAACTTGAGCCTTGGCTACCGACCACTTGGGACCGCTGATAGTCATAGCCTATATGCCAGTTCTAATAGTGAATACCGATCCAACAAAATGATGATATAGCCCACCGACCTTCCACTACTTACATCCCGTTTAGACTAACCTAATGTGAGTCGAGGAAAATGTCTGTTTCAGTTACTTAATACCTTTTATTAGAAATGAAGCAGACCCATTTCCTTAAAAGTACCGTACCATTTAATATTTCAAATCCAAGGCGAACCCTTGGTATTTTTTCCCTTATCAATCCGCAACGCATATCCCTTCCCTATGAGTCCTGCAGTTGGAGATGTTTCACGTCAATAGTAAATATACTCAACTACTAGTAGCCTCTAGGTGAAGTGAAAACTTATGTTATGTCACTCTACTGACCTCGCATCACAACCCGTTAAACCAAACCAACCATCCTAAGCTTAAATGTTGGGCTAGGCTCACCAATTCATGCTTGTTCTAATCGTATAATTAAGGGTGTATAATTTTCCATTATGAAAATTATACTACCTTCTAGCATTTAATTCCCATCTTATACACCTGTTTTTTTATATTTCATAAATGTCAATTGTCTGTAATAAATGGTCATTATTATTCTAATTGGAAAATTTCTAATAATATGTATTTATTCGTTCTAATTCAACCTATTATGCCTATTCGTTTCTTCATAAATGCCATAATAAATTCTTTAACAAGTCCATTAACACATTTATGTCCCTATTTAATTTATGTAACTCTATTTGACCGAATATTTATTGTCCTATTAATTTTGGAGTTACCATCTCTTTTCCATCTGCACCACCTAATCCTATAATTTACTACGTTATTTATAACTAAATGTCCTAACTATAACTAATATGAATATCGATGTATATTATGCTATAAATATTTTTAATCGTCAAGCAAAGTTATATGTCTATATATATATATATATATATATCTATTTCTAACACATTAATTCCTTTGCTTAGGAATGCCACAACATTAATTTCCACATTTTAATTTATTAAGGCTATCCTTTCCAAAAAGAATTACCGCTATAACTTCCATAAACTACCCAAAACTGAGACTTTTGCTCATTTGAAAGTACAAGGAATTATCTTTTTTCTTTTATTGAAAAAGATAGTACGAACTAGGAAGAAGGATCCCTAATTTTACATATCCCTTTCCTTTTTGGTATATTCCTTGTTAATTCAACACTTTATATTTTTGGAATTTGATAATTTGTGGAAATTATACGGAAATAGATACAATTAAATATACCCCACTCCCAATACATTATAACACAGAAATTCACATTCCATGTCAAATTAGGGTAATCTAAACTAATACTAACATTTTACAACCGAACTTTAAATCTGGAATAAACTTTACAACTTTATCAACATTCATCTTTAACAAATTTAGAGACTGATTTCTAAATTTCCAGATTATGTTGTAAAAAAAATTCCTATTCCAATTGACTATTTTACAGAATATGTAGGCGATCTTCCTATATGTTCATTTTAAGCCTCAACTTATCAGATCATATATAGGCATAATAATTAAATAAAATTCAACGATATTAATTTCAATGTTATAAACAAATTATATAATTTCCTACTCATCTTTCAAACTTTCCAAATCTTCAAATCTGAATTCATCTCTTTCTTGACTCATTTTCCTTTCTAATCAAAAAAAATATGTATAACAAGGTATATACGTACCATTAGAATTACTAATATGAGCAAAGGTTTTTGCAAACTAATAGAAATTGTACACCCCATAATTTTAAAGGTAATTAATTAAAAAGAATTTAATAAATAATTAACAATGCTTAAAATAGAATTTTTTCAAACTTCAAAATTTGGCTATGAAACTTATACCGTTAGGTTCATTGCGATTTTCTAATCAATTTTCATATATAAAGTTTTCCGATCGGAGTTCAAACTAAAAGGTTATTAACGTTTGAAGTTTTTGAATCAGAAATAATTATATATGCAATTATGGTAATAAAAATAAATTAAACATTAATTGGTAACATTAATGGAAAATTAGATGTTAATAAATGTTAACGTTAACCTAGATCTCAAAAAATATATAAAGGGGAAATAAATGAACGAGATCGGTTAAACAAGGAATCAAATTAAAAAATCAAGACATTGATTAATTAACACATAAACAAAGTCACAGGTTGACCAGTAAAGCACCCAGGCCGACCAATGGCAATCGACCTAAGGAAACAAGTGGTCGACTAGTGAGCATGTTAAATCCTGATTTTAAAACAAGCATGAACAAACGTGATGGACCAAAATCTTTTTCTTGCTTGCGAAGTAGTGGATGTGCGTTTCTGATTAAAATAAAGATTTCATGAGATAAATCTAACGCTCTAAGTTAACTTCGGACTCCTATAAATACAAGCCTAGTTCTCACTTCTCATATTTTATGGGTCACAGCTCTACCATTCTCTTTTCTCCACAATTTCTAGATTTCTAAATGTAAAATATTATATATATATATATATATATATATATAAGTAGAGAAAAGCAGAAAATATGAGAAGAGAAGAGTAGAAGTAATTCGGAACGGAAACAAAGGTAAATTCATAAATTTGAAACCTTAATTTATAATTAATTCAATCATTTCCCCAGATCTGTAGTTTTATTAGATGTATACTTTTTCATTTTGGACTTAAAGTAAGACGGAGTCAAATAAAAAAGGAATGGATCTAGATCTTGAGAATTAGAAAGCTAAAGCAAGGTGAGTGGGAAATTACGTAATAAAACTAGATTTATATCGTTGAAATCAATTTCATCTATGTTTAAAATGGTTTTGGATATTTTATTGTAAATGAGAAAGGAATAGATATAAATTTGGGTTTGGAATTTTTAATTGAATACACATGTTGATTAGAATGATAAATAACGAATTAGATAATAAATTATATACGCATAATAATTATGAATTAGATTTAATGAAATTGATGAAGGAATAAATTTAATGGAAATTGATTATGGAATAGATTTAATGAAATTGGTCATGTTCAAAATTCCAGATTTGGTTATTATTGGGATTGATTGTAATTAGGTTGGGATTTGACAAATTTTAATTCACTGAAATGGAAAGGGATAATATAAGTCTCTATGAATCATCTAATTTAGAAATAAAGGTGTATTGTTTAAAATAATAAGGAATGTAAATGTAAAGAAAGAGATGTACAAAATAGAGGAAATCCCGTATTTTGTACTGTCAATTTCAATAAGGAAATAAAATATAATTCCTTGTAATTTCATACAAAACACAAATCCTCTTTTAAGTAATGCATAAAGAATTATAACGTTAACAATTCCTTTTAAAAAAGGAAAGTAGTTCCAATGCATTAAAATATAAGGTCCTTAAGTATAATAAAAAGTAAAGTAAATAGGAATAAGAAAATTAGTTAAAAAGGGAATTCAAAATACATAATTGGACAAAACTAATTGGAAAGTAAAACTAGTAAGATACATTGAACACTAATGACATTTAAGTCAATAAATAATAAATGGATAACAAATGATGGTAATTAAGAAAAGATATTTAAATGAAAACGGTAAGTGACCTTAGATTAAATAAGATGTAAACGGATAGAAATATTATCAATAGTGGACGGTAGAGACACAGTAATTGAACTAGAACAAATAAAGATATATATATATATATATATATATATATAAACACGTGCGCGCACACACAAATGTAGCCTCAAATATGTGTTTATGATGGGTGTGAATTACAAAAGTATGTAAATAGCTTAAATAGATAAGAATGACATTAGTCATTAATATGGGTTGGAATGCGAGTTCAATAGTGTTACATAATAGAAGTCTGCCCACCACAATGGGCAACTAGCAGTTGTGTTTCCATTATACTGATGTAATACATATCCAACCGTAGGACCCGTAGAAAGTATACACTTGTGTATAGACGAAGGAATACCCCAATAGTAAGAGGAGTCTGCTTCAAAAATAGGAAAGAGCCGTATTGCCTTGATTGCGTTAGGCAATCTAAATGGGATGGTGAGTAGCTCGACACTATGTTAGTAAGTGCAGGCACCATATCAGGAGTAGGCGCAACATTGGTTAGGTGCATCATTAGTCTAGAGCGGTTAAAACGGGAAAGACAAGGTTACACCTAATGGGCTATGCCTCATACTAGGATAGGCCATGTTGAGTAATGCAGGACTATAATTGTTTGTTAGTTTATTGTTAAGGCATGGCTGGTTAACCCATGATAGAGTTCCTTCCAAAATGAATGGGATAGTCCGTGGTGCTGTGTCCATAATAGGAAGCAGGCAAGTTTGTAAATCCCCAAAGCGAAGCGAGATAGAATACGGCTAAATTATAGTGATGCCGTTATTATCCACTAATGGGAGGTTCTACTTTTTACGCGAGCAATTTGGCTTAGACATTAATGATGATACCCGATGGTGCAGAATTACGGATACTAGGGGGATAGTATCTTGGTCCAAGGGTGGACCGTGCTACTTATCTTTATATATATGTACCTAGATATATTCTACAAAGGGTATATAAGACATATTTTATGCAGTCGAAGAGTCGAGACGACTAATTAAATAATAAAAGACATAACATGTGATAGAAGACAATCGATATAAACTAGTCTTATGTACAAATTGTATAATTTACCAGTCAATAGAACCCTGTTCTAACCCCCTCTTTATTACAAAGGATATCTCAAAGGACATGTACTAGGCATATACGGTGCTGACAAGAACACTAGACCTTGGAAGTGTAAAATCTTGGTCGGTAGTTATATGACTATTATATTTTATTTATTCCGCTGTGACCTATATCGTTAGTGCTTCGATATGCATTCATTGTTATATTTGCAGGATACCAAACTAACGATATGTATTTTGGTGGAGTTGGGTTTTCGATTTAACGAAAATTTAGGCCCACTAACGTGTAGGTTATTACATTCAGTATCAGAGCTTAGGTTAGTTGATCTTGAATAATCAGAAAACGTTGAGTGAACGTATTTGTATTTTGCCCGTAAGTAAAAATATACTATACGCCAAATCCTTTAAATTCCAACTATAGAATAGTTGAAACCATACATTGAAATATGAAGAAGCTGATTATGAGTCAGAAAAATGAAAGAAGTTGAATATATATATAAATGCCCTGATCACCCCCACGGGAAATATGTCGTATGGAAAGGTGTTGACTTAAGTAGAGCATGAGTGCAGCATATGAAAGGTCCCTAAAGCTGTATAGTATGTGACTCTATAGTCGGCCCTGATAGCTCATTGATTATAGATCCCCATATAATGTCGATTGATGATGTACAAAAGGTCCAGATAAGGGGAAAGTAAGAATCCATACGTTGTAGATATCCGGATGCAATTGAGTTCCTGTAGGATGGTGTGTAGCAGTCGCACCAAGATGATAGCCATATTTTATAGTTGAAAGAAGCGAAGTCGATAAGTAAGTTGAAGGAAGAGAAGTCCAAAATAAGGGACAAATGGAAATCCACTCTGAGTTCGACCTAATAGAAAATAATTTTAAAAGTTGAAATGATTTGATATAAAAGTTTGAGAAAATATATATGTAATATATTTAAAATGTTTTTCAAAGGAATTATCAAAAGGTAGAAAAACCTTATTTTTGAAAAGTAAGAAAATATTAAATTTTCGAAAAATACTATGCTATATTAAATAAAATGTTTTAGTAGAAAATTTGAAATTTGTTGGACCGAAAATAACAGTAAATGAGTTTTAATAAAAAAGTTAAATCTGTTAAAAAAATATGGTAGAGCGTATGTAGCTTGTTGATTTTTTTAAGATAATTTTTTTTAAAAGTAGAAAATTTCTTTTTAGGGGTGGACAATAGGAAGTGTTACAAGTTTGAAATGGGGTAAATAATATGGGAAAGAAGGTTAGAACCCGAAATAAGGCAGTAGGCGAATGCATTTCTATTGAGAGAAAAGCAATTTAAATAAGTGAAGTTTAAGTAAAAGAAAGTTGAATAATGATAACATTATAAAATATAAATAAAAAACATATTAGGAAATCGTATAAAAAAATTTAGTAATTAGAAATAACATTAAAGATTATATAAAAAATAATGTAAGTAATCTAATTAGAAGCAATATAGGAAATTAAAGGCAAAACAAAGGAAAATGGACATTTTCCACTGTTGTGCGCATTTACTTCAAGTATCTTTTAAAAATTCTCTCTCACATGATATTAGAAACTCCAACAAGGATTGGAAGTGGAGATAGTATGAGTGATAAGAAAATGATAGAGTGGGAGTTGTTCTTATCCACTCCGATTTTTATTATTTAAAATTATAAAGGATGTTTGGAGATACTATAAGTCTATTTTTGAAAAAAAATGGTTTGGTATAACAATTGAGTTTTTAAAAAGAAAAACTTAATAAATGGTTTGAGTAAAGATCCCAATTTTTAAGAAGTACAAGCTGAAAACGGTCTTTAAAAGGAAAAGAACTTTTAAAAATTTTAATTGTAGTTTTAAAAGTTAAGGTACTAAGTTATTTTTAAATTTGCTAAAAAAGTTTTTAAGTTGTACTTTTAAATAAAAAATTTAGAATTAAATATTTCAATTTTTAAGTTCTAATTTCTGAAGAAAAATTTGCAAAGACTGGACTAAAATTTTAATTATGGAGTCGATATGAATGACTGCCTAGGTAAGATGAGGTGAAGGGTAAGGCTACAAAGAATATAGCAAATGATCACTCGTAGATTAGTAAAAAGGAACCCCATAGAGTGTAAAGAATAATGGGAGAACCTGGGAATAGTTTGATAGACATGTGTCCAAGCAATATGAAGAACCCGTAACCGAATGATAAATGGTATTAAAGTACGCTTCTACGAGTTCTAAGATACGCTCGAAGGAAAGATCAAGAGTAAAGGAAGTAAATACCAAGATTTGAGAATACTATCAAGAGATTGGGATTAAGAGAAGATTGTAACAAAGGGTAATAAGATGGTAAACACACATAGAGGACATTGGTAAACTCAATGTTAAGAAAGGTAAGATGGAGTGTAGAAAAGTTATTCTGCCAAGCCAATTTGCCAATGAGATTATTCTAAATATGCATAGCTTGTTTTTTTCACCTACTACAATATAAGGATGCATAATTTTTTTCATAATTGGGTATGGTAATGGAAGTAATGAATGGACCCTATTCATCAGAAGCCAATAAGGAAAGTTAAGATATGTGGTTTGTAGAATGATGGCATGTTAGAAATGTCCATAGGTAGTAGTAGTTGTTGTATTTTCTTCCAGTAGTTTTTTTCTTTTAGTTCAGTTGTAAGCATTAGTTGTCTCTGTTATGTAAAAGCGCATACGATGTTTATGGAAATGTTACTTCTTATGTATTATGGACCGTAAAATTGTTGGGGAACACAATAAGACAAGGAATTTTAGGAAAGACACTTAACTAATGCAAAAAAAGAAAATAGTAAAAGGCTTGATGTATAGAATAAATTAAAATCGGCTGCTGAAGTAAAAGAAAGAAGATTTAAATCCGAAAAAGTAGAAAAATTTTGGGAAGTAAAATTCGGCAAGCCAAGGATAAAAGCTATTGCGATGCCACAGATCAATGTTCTTGTACCTAAAAAACTGAAATTTATAAATGACCTTGTGTGCTACTTGTTATAATAAAGAAAAGTGTTTGAAAAGATGAAATTCACCTCATAAGTAGATGAAATCCATGGTGGGCATTAGATTGTTGAATGTACCCCAATCTCATGTAGTGTGACATAATTTGTTTTGAATGTGTGTGTGTATATATACACTTTTGAAAAATAAAATACATTTGTGAAAAGTTTTGAAAATTTTATGATGAAATTTTTTCCTCATCTTTACTACTAATAATGTAAATTCATTCCATTGTTTTCAACCGCGTCTTTTGGAAATACCCAAAATGCCCTCGACATTTCCGTCTGCATCTCCCATATCCAGTCTCGATTCATAAAACCTAAAAACAGTCTCTCCCCCAATTCCTTCAAATTCCCAAACCTCAAATCCCGAATCGACTCTTCACCCTCATCCAATTAGTAAAAGCTAAAAACGATACTCTCCCAAAATCATTTTTTTCTTACTCGCAAATCAAAAGGGGCGGCATGAAAAAAGACATAGCATCCACAAAAGGCGATTGGATGAACGTAGCAGCTCGAGCATGCTGCGAGCTTCTGCGTTTTTTAGACCTAGAGGGACGAACATAGAGTCATTACATTTCTTTAAATCTTCCTGGAATTGCATTAGATCCACCAACTATTTTAAACCGCACAAATTTTAGCACTTCTTTTGTCCTAAGGTATAATTCTTTTTAAAATGTCTTAACTTCAGTGTTTATATTGATTTTTGTTTGTTGTTGATATTTGGTTGTTCCTTGATCATTCCAAAGCGATATACAATAACTACTTATAGAATGTAGCTTAATATGAAAAACTGCTGCTTCTTTTTAGGATTTAGCAAGAGCAAACACACTAATTTCTATTAATTAAAGTTGGAATCACTTCTTTTAAATTTTTGTAAGTGGTGTGGTTGTTTTGGTGGTGCTAAACAAAGTAAATGTTCTATTTTTAGGTTGAGTTTGAGCGTGGCGGGGGATGTTTGTAGTTTGGTACATTTGATTGTTTAGGTCGGTTGATAATGAGTGGTTTTGTTATGGTCGGTGAACGGCGAGGTGCTCGGGTAGGTGACTTTGTTCAGGTTGCTGATGAATGGCTTGGTGAGGTTGATAATGAAGGATAAGTGATTGGTTTGGGTTATTGTTTGTAGGTGTATTGTAGTGTTGGAGAGGTAGTAGTGATGTTTCAGGTGATGGCGGGTTTGTACTGAGGTTGTATTGCTGAGGTTGATGTTGTTTGGTTTGAGTTGGGATTGTTGTAAAAATGATGGAGATGGTTGCTGGTGGTTTGCAGAGAGGGAGTTTGTGTGATGCAGGTGATTGAAGTTTGATGATGTGGTCAATAAGTGCAGATGCAGGTGTTTGATAAGTGTTTGAGTATGGTCGATAGGTGCAGGTGTTTTGATGCAGTTTGTGTTTGGTGTAACAAAATGTGATGTTGTAGGTTGTTGCTGCAGTGGTGTTCTGTGATGGTGCAGTTTTGAGTGGTTCTGTTGTTGTATGATGCTGTTTGGTTGCAGACAAAAGTGATTGACAGTTGGCAGTGGGTGTATAAGAGATGTAGGAGGAGGAACTGCAGGCTGTTTGTAGTTATAGTTTGGGATTGTAGGAGAGGGAAGAGGGATGGTGAAGATTTGAAGGCAAGTTTTGTTGAGAGTGATTGTTCGGATTTGGATGTTAGGGGATGAAGGTGTAGTTTGGGTGAGATGGAGATGAAGTGTTTTCGGTAGAAGTAATGATTTTTTTGGAGTGTGTGCAGAAGTAGTGAGGGATGCAGGAAGCTTACTGGTGCATGGTTGTAGTGAGAAAAAGATGCATGGTTGTTGAAGTTTGAGGTTTGTTTGCTGTTTGGTGGAGTAATGAAGCAGTAGGGGTGACTTTAGTTTCCTTCTGTGGGATTATGATGCAGGAGTACTATTGGATTTGGGTGAGGTGATTTGTTGAGGTGGAGATGGGGGAGATAACTATTTCTTGACATTGCAAAAGAAAATATCAGATTTTATGTTTTTATTAAAACTGTAAACCTAAGTATTCCAATAATGTCTATGTGGCATCAATTTTTCCGTTTTGAACAAGTGTTAACATTGAAGAGGTTAATGCAATAGAGATTAAATCCGACGTTTAGTATTTAGAACTCATGTATAGCCTATTATTGTACTGTAAAACTAACAATTGTTACTGCACATATGGAAGTCTTAGTACACTGTTAAATATACGTTCTCTCCTATTTTTTATAGTGAAAATTAGGGTCACATCCTAAAACCAAACGTAATTCACAAAAACTCCTTCCGTTCGAAACTTTATAAATCCGGTCCCTATTTTTGTTTCGGCTTAATTCTTTTCCATAAATACCCTCGTTTATACCGTGCTCCATTTTTTCTATCTGTGATTATTTGGTTTATATTGAATGATAAAATTATCTTTGCTTAATGATTTATCTGTTTGCAATAAAAGATTTTTACTGAAATACCGTGTAAGTTCGTTTTCTGCAACTATTTGCAATAGTTGCAGAAATGTCTGCAACTATATGCAATAGTTGCAGAAATGTCTGCAACTATACCAAATAGTTGCAGAAATGTCTGCAACTATTTGCAATAGTTGCATCTGCAACTATTTGCATTTCTGCAACTATATCATATAGTTGCAGAAATGTCTGCAACTATATGCAATAGTTGCAGACATTTCTGCAACTATTTGCAATAGTTGCATCTGCAACTATTTGCAATAGTTGCATTTCTGCAACTATATGCAATAGTTGTAGAAATGTCTGCAACTATATGAAATAGTTGCAGACATTTCAGCAACTATACCATATAGTTGCAGAAATATCTGCAACTATATGCAATAGTTGCAGACATTTCTGCAACTATATCATATAGTTCCAGAAATATCTGCAATTTTTTGCAATTTTTATATATTTGAAAAAAAATCGAAAATGTTCAATATTTGCTGAATTGTCTGCAAATATTTGAAATAATTACAGATTTAATACAAATTTAAATTTTTGGTATCAACAATGGATCTCATTTTAAAGATCATAAAATTTGCGATTTTTTGGTGAAAACGTTATGTTGATCCGGTTTTTGTAAATAAAGTTATACACGTTTGAAAAGTTAAAAACATAAAGGGTATTTCGGTCTTTCTGCGTGCATGAATTTGAAAACAGGGAGCGGAAACGTAAATGTTGGTTGGGAAGGATGTTTTCTCTATTTTAAAACTTGTTAGGGATGTGAGCCAATATTGCTACCGTGAACCAATCTTCTACATAATCAAATATAATTTTAGCAACACATGTTAGTTTTTCGTTTTTAAGTTAATTATTTTGTTTTTGTGAGTTATACATATACTAGAGTTTGAATCTTTATGCAGGATCTAAAGGATAATGAAGGCTAATATGAACTCAAGCATTGTCAAGTGGTAGCATTAAGACCGGGGATCTGTATAGTTCAACTATTTCAAACAGTTAAGTGGTTGGGGCTATCTTATGCTAACACGTCATGTGTAGGCATTTCTGATGTTTAATTATCATACAATGATACTTCCTACTCTCTCTTTGCATACTTTCATGAATGTAATGTGACCGTGCATTTGTTTAAAGCTGAAGATATGTGAACGATCTTGGAGCGTTTTGCATATTCAGTATATATGAGGTAGATTATACAACAATTGTTAGTTTTTACATAAATGCACTCATTAGCCTCATCAGCTCCTTCTGGTCATTATGTTTTCTCCCCATTTCGTGCAAGTTTATAAATATTTTCCTATTGCCACATGTAAATTAATGTTATGGAATGAAAAGGATAATTTGTTCAATATGTTAATTGATGGCAGCAAAGGTTATGCCACTATGGATGACCTGTTTGGCCATAAATGTGTGTTTATACTTTATACAGAGTTCAAAGTCATGAGTCATGACTATACATTTCAAAGTTACGTTTATCTTCCCAATTCCAGTTGAAAGTTTATACATGAACAGCTTGCTCAAAGATTGTTAGTATAGTGGTGTTGCTCGCTGGGTTAACTAGATTTTCATCCTTAGTATGCCAAATCTTCTATTTCTTTTGCAATGGTCAAATATATTGATAGCAACTCACAGTTTAATCTACGCTTACTACCAAACAATACATGGGTTAGCCTTCCAACTTCACAATTATGGTTCGAAAGCATCAACGGTCTGATGTTTTACCAAGTTTTCCAAATTTAGGGTGCTTAAGATATATTTTTCTTTCTATTAAAAAAGAATTTTGGTTTGAGTAAAATAATATTATTGCAAGGAAAAAAATGAAGATTCAACGATAGTCGTAAAAACAACGTATATTTACAATCCATGCGCATAGCATGGGTTCACACTAATGTTTAATAATAGTTTAATACATTTGGTGTCACACTTTTTTTGTGTCAATGTGAACTATAAAAAATGTCCATAATACCCAATTTTAATATCACTTGAAAATAAGATCTAATAGTTAAACTTTCTTTTACAAATTCAAAAGGTCCGTCTACAAATATTATATATATAATCTTAATATCACTTAAAAATAGGATCTAACCAATAAAATTCTTCTACAAATATCATTTAACAATAATATTATTTAACAAATAAATTATTAATTAATTAAAAAGAAAATTCAAACTAAAAAAAAAGATGTTGCAAGTTAGATTTAAATTTAAACTAACAAAAATGAATTCAACGGTTAAATATTTCTATTAATCATTTTCTCTTCAATATGCTAACCATATACAATTTGAATAAAAACAATTCACATGCGAAGAACGTGTCATCATCACGCGCGAAGCGCGTGCCGTAGCCTGGTATTTATATTTACTCTACACCTCATACAAATGTGTTGTTGAATTAATGCATGACATTGTGATTAGAGCAGGCCCATCTGGGCGTGCATACACACTTGTATTTCAAAAGAGTAAAATGAAAATATTTTTGAGCGGAAAATGAAGGAATTTTCAAATTTTCGAAATACTACATACTTGACATGGGGGAGTATATGATAGGTTGGTTAGTATGGATTTTGTTGTGCAGCGGAAGAGGCAGTAAAATAAAGTACGGTTAGTGATGAGGAAACTGTTTTTGCTATGGAATCCTTTTTTATATACCTTGTCCATATAGGAACAAAAAGTTGAATTTTAAATAAACCATGTTTTAAAACTTTAAATAATAATTAATTATGCAATATGTACTTGAAAAAGTTAAAAAAGAATTGGGGGCAAAAGAGAAGGTTCCAAAGTACAGTGGAAAGTTGGGTACCAAGGGAAAAAGGATGGAAATATGGAATTTTCCATCTAAACCCTTTTTCTAGCATAAAGAAAAATAGGTTTAGGAAATTGGAATTCCCTAAATTTGGATGTTAGCAATGGTGTGTTGGGATTTTGGATGGTATGTACTGAATGCAAAATTGTTTGAACCAAACTACTATTAGGAGAAGTGTTGTTAATTTTGGATGCAAAAACAAGTTTTTGATTTTTAAATTTGCATATATATAGAACAACAAGTATATTTAGGTTGTTTGCATCATATTTTCAAAATCTTTTTAAAAAGATGCATTCATATAGGAATCGCCGATTTGGAATTGCTCGATATGCATGTCATATATGTTTTGATACACCTTGCACTTATACACGACTGATTACAAAAATTTTGTGCATTAATTTATTTGTTAGTTTAGAATTGTTGTATGTTATGTTGCATTGTTTTGTCCAGGAAGAATTTCAGGGATGAACTTCTTTCAAGGAGAGGAGAATGTAACACCCCGTAATTTTAACACTAATTAATTAAAAAGAATTTAAAAAATAAGTAATAATGCCGAAAATAGAATTTTTGCAAACTTTAGAAATTGGTGAGGAAACTTATACCATTGAGTTCGTGGCGATTTTTTGATCAATTTTCATATATAAAGTTTTCAAATCGGAGTCTAAACGAAAAAGTTTTTAACGTATGAAGTTTTTGAATCAGAAATAATTATATATACAATTAAATAAATTAAACATTAGTTAGTAATGTTAATGGAAAATTAGATGTTAATAAATGTTAATGTTAAATTAAATCTCAAAGAATATATAAAGTGGGAAAGAAATGAATGAGATTACTTAAACAAGGAATCAAATTAACAAAACCAAGACACTGATTAATTAACGCATAAATAAAGTCGCAGGTCGACCAATAAAGCACCCAGGTCAACTGGTGGCGATCCACCTAATGCAACAAGCAATCGACCGGTGAGCATGTTAAATAATGATTTTAAAACAAGCATGAACGAACGAGATGGACCAAAATATTATAGCGAAGTAATTGATGTGCGTCTCTGATTAAAAAAAATTCATAAGATAAATCTAACGCTATAAGTTAACTTCAAACCTCTATAAATACAAGTCTAGTTCCTACTTCTCTTCTCATATTTTCTGGATCACAGAGCAAAGCTCTGCCATTCTCTTTGCTCCTCAATTTCTAAATTTCCAAAAGTAAAATCTTATATTATATATATGCTATTAGTGGAGAAAAGCGGAAAATGAGAGAAGAGAAGAGTAGAGGGAATTCAGAACGAAAACAAAGGTAAATTCATAAATTAGAAACTTTGATTTAAAACTGATTCAATCCTTTCTCCAGATATGTAGTTTTAATAGATGTGTAGCTTTTATAATTTTGGATTTAAAGTAAGATGGAGTCAAATAAAAAGGGAATGGATATAGATCCAGAGAATTGGAAAGCTAAAGCAAGGTGAATGAGAAATTATATGTTTTGTTATAAGATTAGATTTATATCATTGAAATCTATTTTATCAATGTTTAAAATCGTTTTGAATATTTTATTTTAAATGCGAAAGGAATAGATATAAATCTTGATTTAGAATTTTTAATGGAATACTTATATTGGTATATAAATTATTCACGTAATAATTATGGAATATATTTAATGAAATTGATTATGGAATAAATTTAATGGATATTTATTATGGAATAGATTTAATGAAATTAATCGTGTTTAGAATTCTAGATTTGATTATTTTATGGGATTGATTGTAATTAGGTTTGAATTTGACATATGTTAAATGAATGGAATGAAAATGGGTAATAATATATGCCTCTATGAATCATCCAAGTTACAAATAAAGGTGTATTGTTTAAAATAACAAGGAATGTAAATGTAAAGAAAGAGATGTACAAAATAAGGGAAATCCTGTATTTTTTACTGTTTATTTCAATAAATAAATAAAATATAATTCCTTATAATTTCACACAAAATACAAATCCTCTTTTAAGTAATCCATAGAGAATTATAACGTTAAAAATTCCTTTTGAAAAAGAAAAGTAGTTCTAATGCATTAAAGTATGGGGCAATTAATTTAAAGGACAAAAATTTGTATATTTTTAGCCTCAAGGACACTACCTCAATATTTTATCCACAAAGACAAACATTCTCCTAAAAACTATTCATAAGGACAAATATTCTTTCAAAATTATTCATAAGGACAAACATTTTTTCAAAACTGCTACCGAACTAAAAACTGCTACCAATAACTACAAACTGATACCTAAAAACTTAAAAACTAATACCTAAATAAAGTTGTCCTTCAGGCTAAAATACTGAAGGTCTGTCCCTGAGGCTAAAATGCTGAGAAATTTTGTCCTTGATAATAATTTCCTGTTAAAGTATAAGTTCCTTAAATATAATAAAGAGTAAGGTAAATATAAATAAGAAAATTAGTTGAAAAGGGAATTCAAAATACACAATTGAACAAAAGTAATTGGAAAGTAAAACTATGTAAGATTCATTAAACACTAATGATACTTAAGTCAATAAATAAAAAATGGATAACAAATGATAGCAATTAAGAAAAGATATTTAAATGAAAGCAGTAGTGTACTGACCCTTATTTTGGCTAATATTATTTAGAATATTTAATTAGATAAATTAAATAAAAGAACATAAAGGGATAAGGAAATTGAGATTTGGCAATTAAGTTTAGGCTGTGCCTTGGTTAGTAAACCAATTAGAGAAATAAAAGGTTAGGATAAGAAGGAGGAAAATGATAAGGGAAAAATGAGAATATTCTTTATTCCTACCCCTTAAACCATTCTATTTTCATTTCCTTCATTCATTTACACACATACAAACTAAACATTGAGGCCAGTCATAGTAATGGGAAAACAAGAAGGGAAATAAGAGATTATGGAATCAAAACTAAAAGAAATCAAGTCTACACCAAATCTTATCTTTCTCATCCAAATCGAGGTGAACAATACACATATTCATCTCATATTTTGATTATATTTTAGTTTTAAGTGCAAATCCGTTTCATTTGCATGTATTATGCTATGTTTTAGAAGTTTGAATGATTATATGCTTGTTGGTGATTTTTTAGAATTTATATATGAAATTTAGTGATATGTTTGAGTTACAAAACCTATCATACGATACCCAAATATCTTGATATTTTGATATAATGTTAAAAATATCATTTTTGAAGTGGGTTTTAAAATTTCATAATTTTCCAAGCAAGTATGGATTTTATATGAATCTTCTAAGTCAATAAATTGGTGAATTTCGGGTTTTAATTACTAAAAATAATTAATAAAATTTTTGGCCCTGAAATTTTTACATGTTGAAGAATATAGTTAATTTTATTTATCTTGATTTTTGGGGATTTTTCCTAAGAGTTTAAGAATGATAAATAAAATATTTGAACCAAAAACGGCTTATTTTTTTAACTAAAATGTTTATAATATGGGATAATTTGTAAAAATGTTTTGTGTTGAGAATTATGTTAGGTGGCAACTTTTCACTAAAGGAAATTGTTAAAGTTTTGCTAGCCAATGAGATTTATACAAATTACAGAGGTTTAGTGAAAAGAATACGCTTTTTATTGTAATTTTTGCAGTTTTCAAGTTAATTTCCATCTTGCCATGAGGACATAAGCCATGTCTAGCCACATCTCACCCTATGCAGTTAAAGTGCTCGGCAGATTCAAAGCGGTGGAGGTGCAAAAAGTCATAGCGGTGATACAGCGAGGATATAGTGGGATATAGCGGATGGCTCTATAATAGCATATAAAACTCGTACTTAATGTTTTTACAAATATATAAATGGTAACTAAATGAAAAATTATCATTCAATTGAACTATAATTAATACATAAATAATTTTAAATAAAAACATGTGTGAATGTACTTTAAATAAACGTAAAACTGTTATATAACATAATTGAATTTAGTAGAATATTAGAGTATTTTCATTTCTGAAAATATATTAAAAATTAAATCAAATAAATTAGTTTCATAATTTTTATAATGTATAAATGTAATTTTCAATTCATTTTATTAAAGAAGATATAGCGGAAATAGCGGAATATAGCGG